>CANTUV010000039.1:30000000-40000000 GCA_947685225.1 Garcia nutans | reverse complement strand
AGGTTAATAAAGTTAAGGACATAATTGATTTATTCAATCCTCTTAATTCATACTTTTGAAAGTATATATAGCTTAAAAATAAATATCAAACTCAATTATTAAATCAAACTGAATCAAAAACTAATTAAAACATAGACTTTTAAAATTTAAATAAAACTATATTAAAATAAAAGACTTAATAAATCAAATGAAGATATTTATTCGATTAGTTTTTTTATTTTTTATATATTTTCAAGTTAAAATATTTATTTAAATGTTATCATTATTATATTTATTTATCTATATATTTTCAAGTTAATAAGGTCATAAATATAATTGGTTTTTTAATCTTCTTAATATGCAGCCTAAAAGTAATATCATGATGAAATATTGAATCAAAATCTAAAATTTGAACTTTTAAAATTTTATATAATAAAATAATATTAGACATTGTGAATAGAGATAATTATTAATTCAATCAGATTAATTTTTTTATATTATTATTTATATCTTTTAAGTTAAAAATATTTATTTTAAATTATTTAAAAATATTATTATTGTTGTTGTTGTTGTTTATGTTATTATCATTATACTTATTTATCTATATTTTTCAAGTTAATGAAGTCAAGACAAGTAATTGATTTTTTTATTCTCTTAACTTGTACTTCTAAATTAATATGCAGTCTAAAAGTGAATATTGAATTCGATTACTAAATTAAACAAAATCAAAAGCTAAAACTCAAACTTTTAAAAATTTTAAATAAAATTATGCTAAAATAAAATTAGGCTAAATGAATCCAACTAATTCATTTAATTAGGTCTACTTTTTGTTTTCTCTTTTTATTTGTTTATTTACTGGGGTCCTTTGAAGTTAATTGAATATCACCTCTTATAAAATATATTATAGTTACGTGTTACTTTAATAATGTTAGTGACAAATATGTACACTAAAATAAAAAATAATTTAAACCATATTAGGATAAAATAATTTATTTTTAGAAAATATTGTATAATTGCAAAAGGAAATGGGGTAAATTTTCTTTAGTTGTCTAATGTTTTTTTATTTAGTTGTCTAATATTTTGAAAAAGAGAGAGAAAATAATTACTTTAAAATTATATATTTATATTAATATAATTATTTTTATATTTTTATTATAATATATTAACATTTATAATGTGGTTAGTCTTAAATTATATTAAATTATTAAATAATATTAAATTAGCACATATTTTTATAGTGATTATTGGTTACAGTTGACTATAAAACTCAAGTTGTGAAATAAATTAATTGCAAAATTGGAGGGAAAATTGATGAAGAAAAATTAAATTACAGCTTGTTTTATAATGAGGGCAGTTTTGAGATTTTATTCAATTCGTACAAAGTTTGGGCTTAATTTGATTTGTAGTCCATGAACTTATATTATTGTAACGTTAATATTTTTAAACTTCAATTTGTAACTTTACAATCCTTCAACTTATAAAATTATAATATTATAGTCCTTAGACTAGCTTTTCATTCATTCTCACCAACAAAAAATTGATATAGTACCATGTAGTATCACACCAACTCTTATCTTACTAATAAAAAGGAGATTACCTCACTAATAAAAAAGTGACATAGGGTTACATGACGCCAAATCAACATCCTATCTAATATTAATTAAAATGAAAAAAAAAATGTGCTAAGGTTTTTGAATCCCATACCTTTTTTATTTTTAAGTCATTTCTTACCATTGAGCAACACTAACATTAATGCTATTAAATTTTTGTATATTTTAATTAACTCTAGTTGTTAATATAATTTATAATTTATAACATCAACTAATAAAATAATTTATAACATTAATTAATAAAACAATTGATGATATATCCTATAAATATATTAAAAATGATAATAATTTTTATTATATTTACTAATAATTTTTATATAAATATATATGCAATATATTAATAATATATATTTAGTAAAATAGTTTATAAATTATTAAATTATACTAATAATATATATAATTTATAATTTATTAAATTATACTAATAATATATATTATAATTTTTTTGTTAATTAAGTTTATAAATTATTTTATTAATTAATTTTATATATTATTTTATTACTCAAAATTACAAATAATTTTATTAAGTAATGTTATAAATTATAGATTATATTAACAACTATAGTTAAATAAAATATAAAGAAAATTTAATGGTATTATAGTTAGTGTAACTTAATAGTAAGAAATGACTTAAAAGTGTAAAAGGTATTGTAACACCCTTATACCCGATATACGCACAATATATATACCCAACATATGTAATATATGAATATACGATATAAGAATATCACAACACATTTTAATAAAAATCCTTACTTTTCAAATATGTATAAACTTGAATCATTTAACTAATATAATGTAAATAATAGATAAAATATTACTTGCTAAAACATATACATACATTCATTATAAAATTTTTATCCAAAACATTCTTGATAGGTTGTGATATATATATATATATATATACATCAAACTATAATATAATATACATTAAGTCAAAATGTACAAAAATATAAAATATGTACATACTGGCAGTTTGTCTCTGATCTTGATGTCCAACAATCAACTCTACACTCAAAATCTCAAGCCTAGACCCGTGTCAATCTAGATGAACTCTCCAAACACAAAACTCTGAAAATTGAATAACATACTAGGCACACAATTATTTTATATTTTCATTATCAATTTCTTTCTAATTTTCTCATTATCAAGCTAGGCATATTGCCTCATTTATCTCATTTTATATAATATAGCCATCACCAATGGCTTTACATAATCTCTTTAATATATACACAACAAAACCACATTACCCAAATATTTTGGGTCATTATCATATCTTGCATATAGTTCACATTACATATAATGCATTTATGACATTATACAAATTATAGCATATTACTCATGCACAAATAATGTAGTAAGTAACTTAACACATCTTCCAACCAAAGTGTGTTAAGTCAAAATGTCATGAAAATATAATCAATTATTCAAAGTTTGTACTTACCTCTTAAAAGCAATAAAACAAGCTTAAACACAACTTCCAACCTCCTTTTGCAAGATATCCCTCAACACTTGGATTGGGTAACTCAAGTTTCCTCAAAACCTAAACCAAATGTGATTATAATAATCACTTAATAACACACTTAAAGGCATATACAAAACCTCTCAACACAATGATAAGGGACACAAAGGAAAATAAGGAAAAGAACTATCTAGGGCAAAATCTATAAATGACATGCTCAACAACACAGGCGTGTCAATGACCGTGCCCTAAACCCACAACACAGAATCTTTGACACTCTCAGTGACATGAGTGTGTCAATGACCGTGTCCTTAGCTCTGCATTATAGCATATAAGACACGTCCAAAGACATGAGCGTGTCCCTGCCCGTGCTAAAACTCCTACATCACAATAGCTGTGACACGCTCAGTGACATGGGTGTGTCACTGCACGTGTCAATACTATAATATTATAGAAGCTGTGACATGCTCAGTGACATGGGTGTGTCACTTCATGTGTCACCAACACTGAAAATAGAACTATCGACATGTCCAAAGATATGGTCGTGTCACCGGGTGTGTCAGGCCAAAATCCTGATATCACACATAATTGTTACATCCAAAGTTATCTTTCTTTTCCTTTTTTTTTTTAACTCTATTCAATCTCAACCATATCCATCATTTTACCATAAAATATTTGTATATACATCAAAATAACTCAATTAAAAGTAAAATACACAATTTAAAACCATGACTTCACAACTCAAAAGTTACATAACCCAAAACTCTTATTTTTGTCACCAAACTTAACCATTTCTTCAATCCAACTCTAAAATCATAGTTAACTACTCAAATGAACTTCATACATACCAATACCAACCATTATCACATACTACATCAAAGATCCAATTCACACATATACAAACTTTCATGGAAGAAATCAAGGAAACAAGTTGAAAACTTACCAAATATGGAGAAAATCCCCAAAACTCCAACTTGAACACTTGAAATCCTTCAGTTACTTGAGCTTGGAAGAAGCAAATCCCTTCTTTCCTTTAATGGAGATAACCGGCCTTTAATGGAGAAAGAAGATGAAGATGATGATCCCAAACTCATCTCTATCCAACCACTACCCTTTTGGAAACATAATTTCCTACTTTAAATTTCCACCAAGTAAAATATATATTACTTAATTAATATATAAAAAAATCATCTTCCACTAACTACACAAATAATTTTTAATAATTTAAAATAACCTTTGACCAATTTAAAATATTGACTTGTATATATTATGTATATCTACATATATATCACATACACATTTTACTTTTTCACTTATATATATATATATATTTAAATTATTTATTTAATTTCCAAAAATTGAAAATTTAAAATTTTGAGATATTACAATTCTCTCCCTCTTAAGATAAATTTCTTCCTCGAAATTACTTGCTCTCAATTCTAGAAAAACTAGGGATAATGACTCCTCATCATCTGCTCACTCTCCCATGTTGCCTCCTCAGTGGCATGATTCTTCCAAAGAACTTTCACAAGTGACATCTTCTTATTCCTCAACTCTTTCACTTCTCATGCCAAGATTGCCACTGGTTCTTCCTCATAAGTCGGATATGAACTCACCTCAATTGACTCTACTGACAAGATGTGAGATGGGTAAGACTTGTATCTCTGAAGCATAGAGACATGAAAGACATTATGAATTAGATCCAACTTAGGCGGCAAAGCCAGTCTATAGGCCACTGGATCAACTCTCTCCAGTACCTCAAAAGGTTCTATGAAACAAGGACTCAACTTTCCTTTGCGGCCAAATCTCAAAATTTTCTTCCAAGGAGACACCTTCAAAAATACTTTATCTCCCACACTAAACTCTATGTCTCTTCTTTTTAAATGTGAATATGATTTCTGTCGGTCTAAGGCTGCTTTCAGACAATTCCGAATCACCTTCACTTTCTCTTCTATTTCTTTAATCAAATCAGGACCGACCAACTTACTTTTTCCAACCTCATCCCAACATAGATGGGTCCTGCACCTCCTACCATACAATGCCTCATAAGGTGCCATCTCAATATTGGACTGATGACTGTTGTTATAAGCAAACTCAATCGGTGGTAAGAATCTGTCCCGACTCCCAGTGAAATCGATGATACAACTCCTTAACATGTTCTCTAAAATACGTATCACTCTTTTTGACTACCCATCTATCTGATGATGGAAAGCAATGCTAAAATGTAACCGAGAGCTTAAAGCATCCTATAAAGTCCTCCACAATCTTGATGTAAACCGGAGATCTCGGTCAGATACTAAAGAAACTAGGACTACATGTAATCTCACTATCTCACTTATATATAGCTTAACCAATCTCTCAAGAGAATAATCCATCCGAACTGGAAGAAAATGTATTGTCTTTATCATCTTATCAACTATGACCCAAATCACATCATGCTTCTTCTGGATCAAAGGCAATCTAGCCACAAAATTCATCGTCACTCGCTCCCATTTCCACTCTGGCACTGATAATGGCTGATGCAATCCTGAAGGAACTTGGTGCTTAGCCTTCACCCTCTGACAAGTGAGACATCTGGATACAAACTCTACTATGTCCCTCTTCATACCTGACCACCAATAATACTACTTGAAATCCTGATACATCATAGTACTCCCAGGGTGCATAGCATAAATTGACTAATGTGCTTCCTCCAAAATTACCCTCTTCAATCCTACATCATCAAGAATACACAACCTATCTTTGTACCACAAACAGCCATCACTTCTCACATGAAAGTCTCGACTCTCTCCCTTTTGGTAATCCAATACAATCTTCTGGATTTTCTCATCTACCAACTGAGTCTCCCTAATCTGATCCAATAACACTGGCCTCAACTGCAACTGAGTCATCAAAGCACCATCATCACAAGACTCAAATCTGGCATGCAACACTCTCAACTCAAGAAGCAACAAGAGCAAATAACCAGTCAAACTTGCCAAAGATTTCTAACTCAAGGCATCAACAACAACATTTGCCTTGCCAGGATGATAATCAATTAAACAATTATAGCCTTTAATCAACTCTAACCACCATCTCTGCCGAAGATTCAGTTCTCTCTGAACACCCAGATATTCCAAACTCTTGTGATTCGTATAAATGAAACACTTCTCCCCATACAAGTAATGTCGCTAAATCTTCAAGGCAAAAACTATAACTGCTGATTCTAAATCTTGAGTTGGGTAATTCAACTCATGTGGCTTCAACTTTCTAGAGGCATAAGTAATAACTCTACACTCTTGCATCAAAACACAACTTAAACCACTATGTGAAGTATCACTGTAAATCACATAAGGTTTACCTTCCACAGGCAGGGTAAGAATAAGAGCCTGAGTCAACATCTCCCTCAGCTGCTCAAAAATCACCTGACACTGATCTGTCAACACAAATCTAACTCCCTTCTGAAGTAATCTAGTGAGTGGAGTAGCTATCATAGAAAAATCTTTCAAAAACCGACGATAATAGCCTATTAAACCAAGAAAACTCCTAACCTCTATCATTGTCTTAGGTGAACTCCAATTCAAAATAGCCTCAACTTTACTTGGATCAACTCTAATACCCTTTGCTGAAACCACATGACCGAGAAAAGTCACTTGATCAAGCCAAAACTCACATTTAGACAGCTTAGCAAACAATTGCTTCCCTCTTAGAGTCTGCAATACAATCTGCAAATGCTTGTCATGATCCTCCTCATTAAGTGAATACACTAGAATATCATCAATGAAAATCACCAGAAACAAATCTAGTTAGGGTCTGAATACCCTGTTCATCAAATCCATAAATGTTGCTGGTGCATTTGTCAATCCAAAGGGCATCACCAAGAACTCATAATGCCCAAACCTCGTGCAGAAAGATGTCTTAGGTACATCTCCACCTCTGACTCTTAACTAATGGTACCTTGATCTCAAATCAATCTTAGAGAATATTGCTGCTCCTTTTAACTGATCAAAGAGATCATCTATCCGAGGAAATGGATACTTGTTCTTGATGGTCACCTTATTCAACTGTCAATAATCAATACACAATCTCAAGGTACCATCCTTCTTCTTCATGAACAAAACAGGCACTCCCCACGGGGACACACTAGGGTGAATGAACTCTTTATCCAACAACTCCTGCAACTATACTTTCAACTCTCTCAACTCAGCAGTTGCCATACGATAAGATGTAATAGAGATGGGAGTGGTACCAGGCAACAAATCGATACCAAACTCAACCTCTCTCTCAAGGGCTATCCCTGGCAACTCCTCAAAAAAAATATCTGAAAACTTGGTAATTATGGGTATATTATCAAGCTGAGATCCCACTACTCTGGTATCTATAACATGAGCAAGATAAGCCTCATGTCCCTTTCGAATCATCCTTCTCACTGAAACATCTAAAATAAACATGGATAAAAGATGTCTCAGCTCACTAGATACCATCACATTTCTACCATCACAGGTTCTCAGGGTAGCACACTTTTGCTGATAGTCTACCACAACTCCATGCCTGGATAACTAATCCATGCCTAAAATTAGATCATAATATCTGAAAGGAATCTCAATAAGGTTACCAATAAACTTCTCATCTTGAATCACAACCGAGCTATCTCGGTGCACCTTGCTAACCACAATACTATGCTCTAAAGGATTTGTCACCAAAACATCAAATCTTAGGGAATCTGAATTCAAATCACTCAAGGGCAAGATGGATGCACTAATGTATTAATGAGCCGACCCAGGGTCTATCAAAGTAAGAACTGAAGTACCAAATAAAGAACAAGTACCATCAATAACGACTGAAGCATCTGGCTGCCTCTGCATCACATATACCTGATGTGATGGCCCTGCCTCATCTGGTCTACCTTCATCTGTAGAACTTCCTCTCTATCCAGACCCAGATCTACCACCCCTACCAAAACCTCTGGTACTATGACCTCGTTTAATACTGGGTCGAGAAGTTGCAGTACCTGTCTGTCTATCCTCTAATGGCTCTGGGCAATCTCTAAGAAAGTGATCTGGTAACCCACATCTATAACACACTACTAGTGCACCTACCCTCCAGCAAACACCCCCGTGTGCCCTACCATAATGGACACAGGTATATGAAACTGGCCTCTGAACTACTGGGGTCAGAACACTAGCTACTGAAACTATAGGTCTCTGTCTCTATCTTTGCTGCTGTACTGACCTGCCAGACTGCCTCTGGCTCCTACTGAATCTCTGAAAATATCCTCCTTGGCCTCTCTTCACAGATAAAGACCATACCTCACTCTGGGGTCTCCTAGCACTGGTGTCCTCATCCCTAGCAACTGCTGCAAGACCTTGTGCTCTCTCAACACTCCTGGCAGCTGCAACCAATTAAGAAAAATTCTAGTACCGGGAGCCTACTATAATGCATATGATAGAGGGTCTCATCCCCTCCTCAAACCTCTGACACTGGTCAATCTTATCAGAAATAATCCCACCAGCATACTGACTTAGCCGGGTAAACTATATCTCATACTTCGACACTGTCTTGGTATCCTGCCTCAATCTTAGGAACTCTATCTTCTTTGCATCCTTATACTCCCTCGGAGTATACTTCTGCTCGAACTCCCACAGGAAATAGTCATAGGTCAAAACTGGTGGATCATCCAGAGTATGTGGAATCATCTTTCACCAATCATATGCATCCCTCTGCAGAAGAGATTTGGCATAATCAAACTTCTCCTCTTGAGTAGCCTGCAACTGGATGAACACTCTCTAGACTTTGTCTAGCCACTGCTCTGCTACAGTAGGGTCTATAGTACCAATAAAGTCCTCAGCTCTAAACTTCCTCAGCTTATGATACTTTCTCGTCAGCAACTGCGGTGGCTGTTGTACTAGAGCTTGCCTCAATATCTCCACCATATGTTGTACCCAGCTCGGCGGAATCTCATCAACTGCTAGCCTCTTTGGCATAGGAGCAAGTGTCTCTCCAGCTATCTCAGCTCTAGCTCCATCTCTACCCTCACCAGGAGCTACAATCTCTGCACTACCCTCTACAGACTGATGTGTTTGAGACTCAATAACTATCTATATCTGCAAACGTAGCATAAATTACCACATCAGATATCAGAAACTGCCAATGCCAATGCATGTATCATACTTAAAAACCACATTTAAAAATCTCTATTTTCTTTCTCTCACAACCCACCTAGGTTGAGAATCTCAAAACTAGGCTCTGATACCAAAATAAATGTAACACCCTTATACTCTATATATGTACAATACATACACCCAGTATATGTAATATACGAATATACAATATAAGAATGCCACAACCCATGTTAATAGAAACCCTTACTTTTTGAATCTATATAAACTTGAATCATTTAACTGATATAATGTAAATAATTGATAAAATATTACTTGCTAAAACACATACATACCTTCATTACAAAATTTTTATCCAAAACATTCTTGATAGTTTACGATATATATACACATCAAAATATAATATAATATACATGAAGTCAAAATGTACAAAAATATAAAATATGTACATGCTAGTAGTTTGTCTCTGATCTTGATGTCCAACAATCAACTCTACACTCAAGATATCAAGCGTAGACCCGTCTCGGTCTAAATGAACTCTCCAGCTCAACCGGATCTATCCAGTCACCTATGTGATGAATCACAATCGCGCTAAGCCAAAATCCTAGTAATACAAACTTTAATAACAATAAAGTTCAAATGCAATGCCAATGCACAATGCATATGGGTATTATATCTCATAACACTTTATCTTAACATATTTCTAATTTGTTCCACAATTCATAATTCACATCAAAACAAACACAAACATGGGCCCAAATGATCTAATTTGCCATTCAAATCCTAGAGTTACTGTTTTGGTCCAAGTTGACACATGTGTCTAGCCCCGAAGGCAAATCAAGTAATTGCTTAAAAGCTAGCCCCGATGGTAAATCATATTATAATGAGGATAACCTCCTATGTAACATCCCAACTAGGCTTCAAGGGCTAGGCCCAACCCAGCTTAAAGGGACTACTACGTCATAGGCATGCAGTCAAATACAGAACTCTAAAAATTGAATAACATACTAGGCACACAATTATTTCATATTTTTATTATCAATTTCTTTCTTTTTTTCTCATGATCAAGCTGGGTATATTGCCTCATTTATCTCATTTTATATAATATAGCCATCACCAATGGCTTTACATAATCTCTTTAGTGTATACACAACAAACCACATTACCCAAACAATTTGGGTCATTATCATATCTTGCACATTGTTCATATTACATATAAAGCATTTATGACATTATACAAATCATAGCATATTACTCATGCAGAAATAATGTAGTAAGTAACTTAACACATCTTCCAACCAAAGTGTGTTAAGTCCAAATGTCATGAAAATATAATCAATTATCCAAAGTTTGTACTTACCTCTTAAAAGTAACAAAAAAGCTTAAACACCACTTCCAACCTCTCTTTCAAGATATCCCTCAACACTTGGATTGGGCAACTCAAGTTTCCTCAAAACCTAAACCAAATGTGATTATAAATAATCACTTAGTAACACACTTAAAGGCATATACAAAACCTCTAAACAAAAGGATAAGGGACACAAAGGAAAATAAGGAAAAGAACTATCTAGGGCAAAATCTACAAATGACACGCTCAACAACAGGGGTGTGTCAATGACCGTGCCCTAAACCCACAACATTTAAGCTTTTACACGCTCAGTGACATGGGTGTGTCAATGATCGTGTCCTTAGCTTTGCATTACAATAGACAAGACTCGTCCAAAGACATGAGATTGTCCCTGCCCGTGCCAAAACTCCTACATCACAATAGTTGTGACACACTCAATGATATGGGTGTGTCACTGCACGTGTCAATACTATAATATTACAGAAGTTGTGACACACTCAGTGACATGGGCGTGTCACTTCATGTGTCACCAATACTAAAAATTGAACCATCGACATGCCTAAAGATATGTCCATGTCATCCGGCGTGTAGGCCAAAATCCTGATATCACACATAATTGTCACATCCAAAGTTATCTTTCTTTTCCTTTTTTCATCTCTATTCAATCTCAACCATATCCATCATTTTACCATAAAATACTTGTATATACATCACAACAACTCAATTAAAGTAAAATACATAATTTAAAATGATGACTTCATAACTCAAAAGTTACATAACCCAAAACTCTTATTCCCGTCACCAAAATTAACCATTTCTTCAATCCAACCCTAAAATCATAGTTAACTACTCAAAAGAACTTCATACATACCAATACCAACCATTAACACATATTGCATCAAATATCCAATTCACACATATATAAACTTTCATGGAAGAAATCAAGGAAACAAGTTGGAAACTTACCAAATATGGAGAAAATCTCCAAAACTCCAACTTGAACACTTAAAATCCTTCAATTACTTGTGCTTGGAAGAAGCAAATCCCTCCTTTCCTCTAATGGAGATAACCGACCTTCAATGGAGAAAGAAGAAGAAGAAGATGATCCCAAACTCGTCTCTATCCAACCACTACCCTTATAGCCACATAATTTCTCACTTTAAATTTTCACCAAGTAAAATATATATTACTTAATTAATATATATATATATACATATATATAATCATCTTCCACTAACTACACAAATAATTTTTAAGAATTTAAAATAATCTTTGACCAATTTAAAATATTGACTTGTATATGTTATGTATATCTACATATATATATATATCATATACACATTTTACTTTTTTACTTAAATATATATATTTTTAAATCATTTATTTAATTTTCAAAAATTAAAATTTTAAAATTTTGGGATACTACAAGTATAGAGTTCAAGTCCTAACCCCTTCAATATTTTTTTTATTTTAATTAACATTAGATAGGATGCCGACATGGTGTCATGTCACCTTTTCATTAGTGAGGTGGGAGCTGATGTAGTGTCATGTGGCATCATATCAACTCTTTGTTAGTGAAGATGGATGAAAAACTGACAGAATGATCAAAATATTACAATTTCATAAATTTAAAGATTTTAAAGTTACAAATTGAAGTTTAAGGATATTAACGTTACAATAGCATAAGTTTAGAGACTACAGATGAAATTAAGCTCAAAATTTGTATATGAAAGTTTGTACAAATACCTTTTCTCATAATTTTATTAGCATTGAATTCAACTATGAATGATTGGAAAAAATCATAATAGCCTATTTTTTTCATGTTAATATTTATTAAATGAGTATAATTAAACTAACAATAATCGATTACTCATTTCAACGTATTAAAGACATGGTGGTCTTTAACTGTCATGAAATATTGTATGAGAAATTTGAAGCTATAAAATTAATGGAAATAAAGAATATTAATAGATATACGTACCGATCGAGAATGATGTTAAGGCGTAATTGATTATGAAGAGCGCATCCATGGTGAGTGCTAGAGTGCCCATTTGGAAAACATGGTAAATTTACCATGTTTTAATAGTGTCAAATATGAATCTCTAGATTTGTTCACTTATTTACAGCCTTTGATTTCAAATGATGTTAGTGTAGATATGGATACACCTTATCAAACCATTTGAAATGATAAGACCTTCAAAGCCTCAATTGTTCTCTGCAATGAAAAGAAAAACCCTACCTCTTGTCTCAAAACCTAGCTCACCATCATCCTTCTCTTCTCTCCTTGTCGACTCTCATAACTCATCTCGTCCTCGGCCGCCATCACCTAGCCTCCTTCCTCACCTCACAGACTTAGTTGTTAATCTTCTGGATATAATTTTGTTGCTTTGTGTTTAATTCATTGCAATCATTCACATTGATTATGTAAATTTCAATTTTTTGGGGTTCACTTGAGCCATTTGGGTTCTTTGATTGGGAGAAAACAAAAATTTCCCACAAACACACTAACTCTCTCTCTTTCTTTCATTCTCACAGTTCCTCTCTATTTTCTTCTCCTTCCCCACCAATTGGACGGAGAAAACCTAGGTGAGTCAACCCTTTTTCTCTTTTCTTCATTTTCCATTTCAATTTGTTAGGGTTTATGTTTTGTTTTGTCTATTGTTCTACATTTTGGCTTTTAATTGATTGTAGAGTTCTCTTCTTTCTATCTTAGAAGGTGGATTTTCCTGTACATTTTTATGGTTTAAAAATTATTAATTAATATTAGTCATCTATTAAATTCTTTGACTTAATATGCATTTTCTCTTTCAACTCTATTATTTTGAATGTTTATTTATGTTCTTGAATTGTTAAATGCACGTGCTTTCTTTTAAGTGTAGACATTACATATAAACTTTTGGGCTCCAATTGTGGGAATAATTGAACTTTCAAATCCAAAGAATTAGATTTTTGTATTTGCATGTAGTAGGATTTCTGAACAAGTTTAAAGAATCAGATGCAATTTTTACATATTGTAGAGCTCTTGAAAAGATAAGGTGAATTTGTAATTAGAATGGAAAATCTTTTCGAAAAGAATTAGTAAAACAATAGTGAAGTTGTGAAGAATTGTGGTACATGAATCACCTTGGTTTCTTGCTCACTTTTAGAGTGTTAAAATTGATGTTGGCACTTATATCATGTAGTATCTTAATCTTCTATTATACAAATAAATGTTTCTTGAGATCTCCATATGCTCAATGCAATTTAACTAATCTTTACTCATAATCTATTTGTTGTTAGCTATGAAAATATTTTTTCCTCCGCCCTGACCAGAGGCAAAATATCTAGAATTTTTAGAGCTGCTAAGTTTTAATTCATCTCATGTCATTTAAGTTTACCCTTATTTTCTTCTCTCCTGCTATTTTGATATGCTTTTTTTTGAACAATAATACAAATATCATTTTTCTAGACTTAGATAGCCATATATGTGTTAATAGACTGACAAGATCGATTGGTCAGTCCTGCACCAAATTGGGCAAGTCAAGCTTTTGAAAAATTTGATATTTTCAAACTCACATCTACACAAGATATATAGTATTTGTAAAATCTATATATGCATTATTCTAAGCAAAATGTTGTTTACCACTAAAAAATTCTCCAAAAATCAATTACTTGTTATGATTGCATTTGAATATGAATTTGCAAACAAATATGGTGGATTTGTTGGTCCTTTGGATCATAATTGCTCCTTTCACTTGTACTTAGTGATTGAATAAATCTGGGTTGTGTTAAAGTAAGAAGCTTTTTTAATCTTTTAGATTTCTAGTGCTAGATTTTAGTTTCCTCTATTCCACCATTTTTATTTCTAATGCTAGATTTCTTTAAATGGTGAAGGGGATGGTAGTGGTGGTTATGACAGTGGTTGTGGTGGCATTTGCTGGGCTTAGCAGCTCTTACTGGGCTAGAAATGGGCTATGGAAGTAATGTAAGATTGGCTATAGAAAAAAGTTGACACATAAATAGATAAGTTGAAGGAGGTCCTTTGGTTTCTTTTGCTTTCATTTTCTTGATTTTGAGATGATCTCGAGGTTGATGACATTGCAAAAAGTGTTTTTTTGGGTTTGAGGAGTTAATGTTTATAGAAACAAGGTTTTAAAGGAAAAGAGGGAAAAGGAAGTTATAGATGTAGAGATTGACAGATTTCAATTGCTTTTTTCATTCTTTTTTTAGTGGTGTATCTGTCTTTATTTTCTTTCTTTACCATCTATTTTTCATTATTTTTAACACCTCACTCATTTTTTTTGCCCTTTAAAAGTGGGGTCATGAGAACAGTGAGCTTCACACACTCTTCCAGCTTGCCTGTAGCATTTTCTAATGCTTGGAAAAACATTTCAAAAAAAAAAATTTTCTAATATAAAATAAAGCTAAAATGGCTCCCGTTAGCACTAATAACCAATTATTATTATTATTTATTATTTTTTAAAATTGAAATTTTAAACTCAAAATTTTACAAATAGAAAATAATTTTCTTTATTTATAAAAAAATAAGTAAAAAAATATTACACAACTAACTTTGTGCTTATTAGTTAATATATATGTATGTACGGGACTTGCATGCTAAATAAAATGAAAGTTGCAAATGAGAATTATAAGAGTTAATATCGAATTAAGAATGTAACAAAGAATAAGAAAACATACACCGAAAGTTTTATACCGGTGAAAAATGAGATTATATAAAGTGAGTATTAGCATAATGAAGGGTGTAATGCAATTGAGAACATGGAGGTGAGAATTATATGGCTCCCTCCAACCACTTCACTTTGCGTTAAGATTAGCCATTGATTGCTTTTCTCTTCTTAGGACCTAAAACTCTTTATGATTTTATAGTTACCATTATCTTGTTATGGATGTGAGCTAAAGAATTGGTTTATGGGGGCTGAATGTTTAAGCACTTAATTAGGGGTGATATGATGATCTCTCTTTATATTGTTTGGTTCTTTATTTGTATATATACATGTCCGTTTTAGTTTGGAATTTTTGAGAATTTTATTTTGGTATTAATTTTTGTTGTCTAATTTAAAGAAAACTCCAAGAATAACATTTGATGATAATATTATGGCAATTGAGACTGAGATTGTTAGGAAATGAATGAATATAGATATTAAGTTGTTTTGTTGATGCCATTCAAGAATCTTTTGAAAGTTTCATATATCGATATTCATATATATATAGAAAGTTTCATATATGTTTTTGAGATATTTTCTTTGATGTTTTTAGTCCAAATAAGTTTTATTAATTGTTTGATTTTTTTTAATTTGTTATCAGTTTTCAAACTTCTGTTGTGTGTTTTAGAGAAGTAATTTTTATAGTCGAAATTGATTGTTAGATCTAAAAGATTTGTTCTTTGATTTTTTGAGATTTATTTTTGCTCCAAATATTGTTTGAATGTTAATTTTTTTTCTTTATTAACAGTGTTCATCAGTGTAGTAAAAAGCGTATTGGGCGCTCGCCTAGGCACAAATGACCTTTAGCATTTTGTAAAGTCCAAAGCAAGGCGCCTTTAGTTTTGCGATGACTCTTTGTAGTTTTTATTTTTATTTAATTTTTCTTCAAAATTATGTATTTTTTAATTATATTTATTTAGTTTTTGCATCAAAAAGTTACATATTTTAAAGTTACATAATCTTATCTCAAAATCACATACAAGTTTGTCAAAATTACATAATTTTTGATATTCTGTTGTTTTTAGTTTTATTTGATTTTCTATCAAAATTATGCAGTTTTTAATTATATTTATGTTGTTTTTTCTTCAAAAGTTACATAATCTTATCTCAAAATCACATATAAGTCAGTCAAAACTACATAATTCTTGATATTTTGTTGTGTTTTAGTTTTATGTGATTTTTCTTCAAAATTATGTAGTTTTTAATTAAATTTATATAGTTTTTGTATCAAAAATTTACATATTTCAAAGTTACATAATCTTATCTTAAAACCACATGCAAGTCGGTCAAAATTACATAATTCTTAATATTCTATAGTTTTTAATTTTATGTGACTTCCCTTCAAAATTATATAGTTTTTAATTACATTTATGTAGTTTTTGTATCAAAAAGTTACATATTTCAAAGTTACATAATCATATCTCAAAACCACATATAAGTTGGTCAAAACTACATAATTCTTCATATTCTTTAGTTTTTATTTTTATGCGATTTTTCTTCAAAATTATATAGTTTTTAATTACATTTATTTAATTTTTGCATCAAAAAGTTGCATATTTCAAAATTATATAATCTTATCTTAAAACCACATACAAGTTGATCAAAACTACATAATTCTTGATATTCTATAGTTTTAAAAATTATATATTAACTACTATAATTTATATAATTCTTGATATTCTGTACTTTTTTTAAATTTTTTTTAATAAAACTACATATTTGTATGATCTAAATTACACAATCATAGATAATATGTAGCTTATATTTTTATAATAATTTTTTTTCTTATTACCGAATTTTTATTATAAAATTCACACAATTTTCACTAAGATATGATAATGCAAATATTCATTATTCATTGCATAAAGTTATACATTAACAATGTAAAATAATAGTGGCATATTTAACTACTAACTACATTTATTTTTCTTCAATTAAAATACTACGAATAATCATAATATATATATATATATTTCATGTTCAAAATGTGTTCTTTATCAACTAAAAACAAACAATAAATTATTTTATAAATTCAATTTTAACTAAATTTATATAAAATTTTGAATATAAATATCTCAATATTTATTGGATTCTTCCTTCATTTTCCATGGTTGATAAACACAAACTTCATCCCTTAAAAAAAATTTTTTTGATCGTTGCCCTTTAAAATTTTCTTTTCATCAAATACATAAACTAAGTTGTTGGTCATTTAAGTCACTTGGTGCTTCTTTTAAATTTAGAACACTTTGGACACAATATTACAATTATTGCCACTCATTTTCATAGTCTTTAAAATTTCTCTCCATGGCACAATTATCATAGAATCCCTCTCATTTAATTATAGTCATCAACTCATGGATACTTTAGACTTTTGACAAGTATCAAATCATATGCATGTATATTCATAATAAAGAGTTTAAAATCAATGACTGTCATTTATTATGCAAATCTAAATGTCCAAATTTTAAAATGAAAAAACATGATAAACTTACCATGTTTTTAAAGTGGGCACCGTAGCACTAACCTGCATCCATGTTCATCTTTTCTTCCGTCTCCATGGCGACCCTTTGAGCAACTACACGTGTAATTTCCTATTGTGTTCTCACACAAATTCTTTTCTATGCATTGGTTAAGATCTAGATCTTCACATTCATCTACAAAAATAAAAATAAAACATTCCTCTACATGGTAAATTAAATCTTACCAATTGATGGGAAATTGATATATTTGAGAATGGTATTATAAGATTTACTCATTAAAATATTTTTTTCACTTATATAAAATTATTTGTTTAAATATTTTCTATCTCAAAGTTTATCTATCGTTATTTGTTTTGTGCTGCCGACGCATAAAAAAAAAAAAAAAAAACTGGTGGTAACCTCATTGTTTTTCTTTCTTGTAGTTTTGGTTTGTTTTAATACGTAAAATAAATCTGCACTTTGCAGATTCGTTAATATTGTTTTGTTATGTTTTTCTTCATTGTTTTTGGACTCACTGTTTTTCTTTGTTTTTGTTCAATTTAAAAGGAGTTATTTATTTTTCTTTTATGAATGTTTTTATTCTCTAATTTTAAAGTTATTATTATTTCTATATATAGAATTATTATTGATCATTTAATGTGATTAATAGATCGGAAATTTGTATTTATAAATATGAACATATAAATTATGTTGTGGTATGATATAATCACTGAGCAGGGCCAGGGCATGCTTACTGATGTTATATCAAGTCAATTACTCTTTTAAGATTATTTTTCTACTAATAATAACTATCATCCTTCAAAATTACATTCAAAAATATCATTTATATTCTGTAAAATTTTATGTTTTATTTAGGTTTAAATATAATTTATTTTGAGAATAATTATTTCTACGTAAAAAACATATAATTTAAATTGTTGATTACAAAAACAAGAAAAAGAAACTTAATTATATTCATATGAAATCATTCTTTCAAAACTAGTTAACATTTTAAAAATTCTCAAAAAAAAGAACATTTAAAAAAAATCTGTATTAGACCAATAAATTATCTAATTGGACATTCTAATTTCTAATTTTTTTACCAATATGATCTACTTTTTTGCAATGCAAGTGAAAACATTAATTAAATATAAAAAGAGGAACAAAATTAATGGGGATAGTTATATATATATTGGTAGTATCAAATTTTTATATTTTTCTAGAGAAAACGTAAAAGAAAAGCTATCAATTTTTATGAAAGGAACTAATAAACACTTTCTGTTTACAGTGATTCATTTAAAAGCTATGAATTATTAAAAGCAGACTAAGTATACATGGCACTTGGGTGAGGCCCCTCCTATTTGAGCTGTGCCTGGCATGGTTTAAGTGACCGACACAGCCAGAAATTGCAGCCTGACATAAGTGCATTGGGCCGAACTAGGGCACTTGGCCTATTGGGCCAGCCCAGCACTGCACTGTGGATGATTTAGCGCAACTCAAATATTTTTAAATAAATTATATAAATAAAATTAAGGAATGAGAGAAATGATTATGGGTTTATTTGCCTAAGAGAAAGTGTACTTGCCATTAACCCATACCTTGACATGTGAACAATTTTTCAATTTATGTATACATATTATCTAATATAATTTTATAAAATAAAAAATTTAATATATTAAATAAAATTGTAATTATAGAAATTTATATCGATTATTTTTTTCTATGGATCAAAAATTAATTCTATTGATAAAAAAAATAATTCTTTTTTATTATTATTTGTAAATAAGATGAAATTTTAAACAAATTATATTATATGAATTGCTCAATAATTTTTTTTTTTGCTTTTCCATAATAATTAATATCGTTTTCAATTTTTTATGTTTAATTTAATTATTATTTGTATTATTATAGTTTAATTTATTTAATTTGTGTTATTATAGTTTAATTTATATTATTATAATTTAATTTATGTCAGTATATTTTAATTTGTTTAATTTGTGTTATTATATATCTTTTTTTATTAATTTCTATATATAATTTGTTTTTTAAAAATATAATTGTAAAATTTCTATAAAAGAATTGAGGCAGCCCATATATTGACATAATACGACACAATTCAACATGATACAACACGATTATATATAGGCTAATGAGTCATACTGAGCCATTACTTGTTAAATTTTGGCATAGCTCAACACCATGTGAATAATTTTTTAAGCATGTATGGCATGGCATGAAAAAGTTATAGACACGGTAGATCTAAACCGGGCTGATATGGGATGAACCAATTGCCATGTATATAACTAAGTTAATTTTTTTCTATTAGTTTTATGAGTCACACAAATAAATAATTTTTATATTATTATTATATATAAAGAAAATCAAGAAGAAAAAATTAGGAAATGCTAAAATAAAAACATATATATACATCGTTTATTTTTAAATTTTTGAGTTTTAGTGTTAATAATTTTACTTTCTAAAATATAATTGTAATTTTTAATCTTATGGGCATTTAACTTCTTGCTATACAAATTTTAAAATATTTATTTTATACATATACTAATATTTTATTCCTATGGCCTATATATAAAAGCAAAATACGTTAAGTGGTCTTCTGTATTTCAATGATTTTTCTATTGAGCTCTTGTATTTTAACTTTGATCTACTAAGTTCTTGTATTTGTTTGTTTTTTTTTTCAATTAGCCTTTTTTTTAATATTTTTTGCAACAAATTGACTTAACACTGTTAAATATATAAATATCTTATTAGTTAATGGAATTTGATTAATAGCAGGAATTCAAAAATAAAAAAATTTAACTCTGAAATAAATTTTTAACTCTTAATAAACAAATTAAAAAAACAAATAAACTTTTAAGTTTTGTGTTTGCCGAAGAGCGATCATCCCTTTTCAAAATAAAAGGAGAGTTTATTTCAAAAATAAAAAGAAACAAATCTTTTCAAAATAAAAGATAATTTTAAACATGTGCTTACCGAACTAATTGAAGGCCGTACACGATGGTGTCATATGAGACTTAGCCCAAATTTGCATTTGCTCTCCTAATTTTCTAGCGAGTTGGATAGGTGCTTGGGCAAGGCCTTAAAGTTGGCGACTCTACTAGAAATTTGTAAATTTTTTTAACAATTTTAATGGGCTCTTTTCAAAACTATTTTCTCTTTGATTGATTTTCTACTTTATCATGCATAAGGGTTCCTTACCCTTTAGTTTTACGAAACCCTGGGTAGCAAGTAGCATCCACCTGACAACCTTCATTAGGTATATTAAGGAATAGCAAAAGCATCCAACCCACGATGAATTCTCAATCTTTTTGAGGGATAACAGATATGCATGTATTGTTGGAACCAAGCTAGATTCATTATATGTCATGTGGATAGGTATATCATTGTACTAGTGTGATAGGATCCTTTGGACTAAACTACCTTTTCCATATAAAAGCCATAGCCCTACCCATAAGTGGTATGCACCATAATTATATAACATATTCTTAAAATGATTTTCATTCATGCATACAGACATCATTACATACATATCATCCAAACAATTTTAGGAAAATTTTCCTCTAAGACCTTATTCATAGCCTTAAATCAAACCTTAAATCATATTTATTTATTTTCACGCATTGATTTATCCAAAATGATAAAAATTCAAGCAAACTTGAGCCTAAACCACAGCAATTTGACTCATCCCAAAGATCAAACAACCAATAGCCTAGTTACCCAATAACGATGGGATGTCCCACCAGCTTAACGATTTCCTCAAAAGGAATGTCAACCTTATCCATTTTTCCCTCATCAAAATATGAGCCCTTGTCTTAAAGCCCTACAATTAATGGTTAAATACTTTTTGGCAAATGTAACACCCTATTATCCTATATACGTATAGTACATAAACCCCATATATATATATAATATGCATACAGAATATAAAAGTGCAACAAAAACTCCATATTAAAAATTTTCATTTAAATCGCAATATTTAATTAATAATAAATAATATATATACTTAAGTAATAAATTCTTAAAATAGAAATTTATAAAGAAAATCTTTGAAAAATTTTTGCCAGAGTTTTGTCTATAATTTCAATATTTCCAAAAAAAATCAAGCACTCAACATGCAATAGAAAAATATACTCCCAATAAAAACAATTTCATAAATCTTCCACTCATCAACAATCTTTCAACTCACGACTTAAAACCTTTTATATCACAATTAAATAAATACATAAGTAAAAATACAACCATCTCAATCTTTAAAATAAATACAAAATTCAAATGTTATGTGTTGATATACATAAACCAAAATATTTAAAACAAGATATACATGTATGCAATTGGCACAACTGGTCTTGCAGCACCCTAGATTGCCAAGTATCAACCACAATCCAGAATTCTCCGCTCAGCAATTCCCTTATCTACATGATTCACATAACCACGCTAGGCTTGAAAGCTTAGTAGTAATAGTAAAACTATAAAACAATTTAAATAACACACATGTATACTTTTCAACTCATATTTTATTATCATACTATCAATACATACACTACTATTTTTAAATTTCTTTTACCTTATAATTCATATACACACAATTATTCATCACAAATTACTCTTCATCCATCCTCTAATTTTGCAAATATATTTATATATATGAGTCACGCAACATCATCATCACAAAATTCATATACATATATATCATAACCACACACACATATATTCATCAACTCAAAATATCGATACGACATTACCAGCATAACACATTGCTCAGCTAAACTCATTTAATTCATCTCATCATTTCATTGTAATATCACCACAACTTTATAATGAATGATACCACATCACACGTTAGGCCCAACTACTCCCTACACAATAATCAAATTCTAGAACAATTGATTTGGTCCATTGTGACACATAGTGTCTAGCCCGTAGGCAAAATTATTTCAATTTCTTAACCCAACTTTGTTCAGGTCCTTAATTTCATGACCTAGCTCTACTCAGGTTGTGGCCTAGCTCTGCTCAGACTTGTCAACATATAATCCCCAATATCATTTTTCTAGAACAAGTTATTATGCAGAGCAACACACACATCGCATAATTATTCATCTCATCAAATCATAGTTTCATAATCTTATTTTCATTATCAAGACTTAGCTCTACTCAAGTCTTCTAACAATGCATTTCTCATCATTAAGCATATTTCTCATCTCCATTCCTTCTCAGGAATTTTCATATGTATAGCGATCATATCATTTCATGATCACCATCACATATCTCATAAATCATCACATTTATATATTAATTTCACGTCTCAACACATCACAATCTATCACATTATCAGCATTCTTAATCACACATTATCAACATATCATAACATGCACATATTCTTTATCTCATCATATTATATTCTTTATCTCATCATATTCATTCTTATCATATTTCTATATCTTTACCAATTTTCACACATTTCCAAATTCTACTTACTATTTGTAATATTTTCCACATATTTCAATTATTCAAGTATATTTTCTTGCCATGTTCTCAATGTGGCATACTTTCCATTCCAAGTACACAAAATGCACTTTTACCAATTACACTTAACAAAGATATTAGCCATTCTAAAATGGCTTAATATCTCACAATTTAAGCATTTCATACAATTTTACAAATAATAGTGCACTTTTACCATGACTTCTAATATCAAAGTAACTTAGCACATTTTCACAATTCATATTGTGCTAAGCAAATTCAAATGCAATTAATGCAAAGGTTATCAAAGTATATACTAACCTTGGAAATCCTAACGCCTCACTCTTGCAACAATAACTTCACCAATGCCCTCCTTCACTTTGATTTTACCATTTCACCTTCCTTAATCCTAAATCACATTATAAGTGAAAATGTTCCATTTACAACATGTTCCTTGCTATTTTAATAAACCAAACATATTATATTCATTCCACCCAAAATTGCTCCAAAACCCTAATTTCCCTCAATTGCTACCTTATTTAAACTTCAACATTTCAAATTCACTTCCATAATTTAACCGTAGAATTGTCATTTACATATCAATATAACATCATTACAAACCATTTTAGCAATTATTGAAATCTCCTACAAAAACTCAAAATTCACATAACATGTCCATAACCCTAACTTCATCCCAACTTACCCATATTAAATTTACAACCATAAAATCATCACATACATAAATACTTAATTCATCCATTACCATAATTATAAACATCTAAATTAAAACCCTAATTTACACATATTTATTCCATAACCCTAAATTCCTCAACTCAATTCATTTCAAACAACCAACCCTTAATTCATCACATACTCATCATTTATCTTCATTACTATTGATTTTAACTATTTAAACTTACTTTATCTCTCTATCCACTTCATACATAATCTTAAAATCAAATAGAACTAACTTAAGAAAATTATACTTACTTGATTTCCTTGCTAAATCTTCAAAACCTTCTTATATCCTCTTTAAATCACCTATAAATTTGATGTATAGCACTAGCCAAAATCAAGCTCTCTCCCTCTCTAGTAGCACAGTCCAAGTCTTTAATTCTCATCCTTATCACTTATATTAATTAATTAATTAATTAATTAATAATTCCAATAAATCATCTCTCTCCCTTATTTGACTTTCTTTCTTCTCTTTTTATTATTATTATTATTATTATTATTATTATTATTATTATTATTAATTCCATCAACTTTTCCAACACTAATTTATACCTCACATATATGTATTGTATATTCCATGTATATGTATATGTCTTATATATCCCATGTATATCTCCATTGTATATTATGTATATATATATATATATATATTTCATATCTATAATATACTCATCTTGTATTTCTCTGTTCTCATCTTGCCTACTTAATCATCCATATCAATTGTTCCATTGTACATTAAAAATGGGGATATTACAGCAAAGTTTAAAGAACTTCAATAATAACTTTCTTTTTCTGTAACAAAGAAAAGAGAAGCATTAAAAATAAAATATATGGACCACCCAGAATCCTTGATTTTCTTGCCTTACCATTTCCCCTCCTTCTCCTAGAGCTAAACATAACTCAAGACTATCTATGGATACCCTAAACAGGCATACATGCATAGGCCAGAGTCCAAAAACATGACAAAGCAACTAATTGTCCAAAGACCAGCATCATAAAATGCCAAACCTATTCAGAGCACTAACCTCACCTTCTTTCATTTTCCTAAGGTATCCATGGCACAAACTACTGAATCCCATGAAATGCAAGCTTTTGTTGAAGCCATCTGTAGACCCTTAATTTTTTATCCAGTCCAGCCCAAAGATTTTAAATCAGTCCGAAATAATTTTTGTGGTATATATTATTTATTTTAATATTTATTATTTGTTTTGATAATATAATATTTATTTTACTTATTATTTATTATTTATTATTTATTTTATTATTTATTATTAATATAATATTTATTTTACTTCTCATTTATTATTTATTTATTTTATTATTTGTTAATTATATTTATTTTTAAATATATATAAATAAAAAAATAAAAAATCAGCGACAGCAGAATCGACGATGAATTGGCTTGGGCCA
The DNA here is from genome assembly GCA_947685225.1 of Garcia nutans. Taxonomy (NCBI): domain Eukaryota; kingdom Viridiplantae; phylum Streptophyta; class Magnoliopsida; order Malpighiales; family Euphorbiaceae; genus Garcia; species Garcia nutans. The sequence goes on along the minus strand of CANTUV010000039.1, from coordinate 39,974,718 downwards.
ATTCGCCGCAGGAGTGCTTGCTGCGAAATTGCGCCCCAGCCCAGCGTGCTCTTGCCAGCCCGCCTAGCACGCGCTGCCAATTTCTGCCCAAACTTTATTTTACTCGGTTTTAGTTTTATTTCCTTAATAGTTTTTAATTTCCTTAACATACTAGGTGTTTTCTTTTAATTATCTATAAATACCACATTAAAAACACACAAAGGGGGAGGAGGGAGATTTAACTCAAGAATTGTTCAGGCTTCTAGACAAGCAGCAATAAGGTAATACACCAACTCTAGAAAGGCAGTGCACACACTATCTTGGCCAAAACTCATCTAGAATTCATGATTAAACAATTTTAGTGGAGCCAACAAATGACGGTATGCTTTAAATTAAATAAATACTATATGTTTTGATTGTTTTTAAACATTGAATGAGTTTGCTCTTCATTCAACTAAAGTCACAACATGCAATTTCGTATTGAATCAGTATATGTTAGTTTGCATGGATTGCATATTATTGTTTTGCTAAATCATAACCTTTAGAACTAGCAAACTTGTTCGGCTTAGGATGTTTATGTGTTTTTCTTTATCTCGTAGCTATTTAATCTATGTGTTATTCAGAAATCACATTGAGTTTTTTTTTTTATATAAAACCATACAGTAGCATCAAACCTCTTTTAAAAAATATATATTCACAGTTTATATAAACCTTAAAATCTCTGATTAGTTTTTCATAGACACTAAACCCTAGTTCATTTAAAATCTTAAGCTACAAACATTATTTTTTATGAATACCAAACCCTAATTTATTTCTTTCTAAAAACCCTAATTGCATGGTATTAGCCCTAAACCCTAATTTGATTAACTAAAAAACCTATTACTTTCTTAAAACTATAAAACCCTAATCAATTCTATTTTTCAAACTCCTTACAATAGGCTAAGTATTTTAAATAATAATAATAATTGTGTTAATTTCAAAATCCCAAAAACCCTAAATGTTATTTAAGAAACCCTAAATTGATATATAAACCTAAACTTGTATCTTTATTTGCTTTATATATTATATGTTTTGATTAGTGATTTATTTATATCTTTGATTTATATCTTCAATGAATGATTTATTTATGATGAATGGTTGGTTGGTTATTTTTATTGATTTGATTTTGTTTCAAGAAATTCTAAGAGGTATATTTCCATAATTGGGTATCTCAAATTGTTAAGTATAATGTAATTCATTTTATCTTTAAGCTTTGGACAATTGTAAAGGCATGTTTCCATCCTTTGATGGGTGCCTAGTTGTTTGTTTTATTTGGACCTTGCCATGATTTTTAAATAAAGTATTTATTTATTCTATTAATCGCATGTAGTATGGATAATATTGTATTAATTAAAAATTTTATAATATTGAGACCTGAAAAGGAGGCCGGTTCCAATGAATCAGGCATTGTGGGGGTGCTGGGTCATTCTCACCTTCCCCACATGTACCCAATTTTTTGAACCCATTAGAGGGTTGGAGATTCCTTAGGAATCGAGTCATCCACCCCTTTCTTTATCCCAGCCCGTCCGAGGGGTGACTCCATTTTTTCTGGGCCTAGGCCCGTGTTCTCTAAGACCCCGAGCCTATCAATGCCGAAGTCGCAAGAACCATTCTACCAGGAGTGGGGGCAAAAATCTCTGCTCACACCATAATCAAGAAGCATGAGGAAAGCTTTAAAAACATGTTGATTCGCCAACAAAATAATTTCAATCATGTACTAGTTGATTCCTTGAGTGCACAATGCAACTCAATTATGACTGAAGTCTAGAACCTACTGTGTGGAAAGTAGCCAGATATTGGTTTATCATCCAACCAACCCATGGTTGGCATTACACAACAAAGGATTGCAATAGTGATACCCAAGGTTCCTCGTCTTAGCTCCCCCGTGAATCCTTTTAAAAGGGGAGAGCATCATGAGAGCCTTCTCATGGAGAAGTTAGAGGCAATGGAGAAGTGGATTGAAAACTTCAGGCACCGTGATGAGAAATTTAACTTTGAGTCTTTGACCTTATATCCTAAGGCTCATTTTCCACCCAAGTTCAAAATGCCTGAGATGGATAAGTTTGAAGACACCTCTTTCCCTAAAACTCACCTTAAGATGTATGTGGGGACCCTCAAACCGATGGGACTCAATGATGAGCTCCTTGCTCAACTATTCCAGAGGTCCCTTACAGGTGCTATGGTCAGATAGTTTATGAATGTTGACAAGAAAAAGTACCGGACTTGGGAGGATATCTGTAATGCTTTCACCAAGCAATAACACTATAACATTGAAGTGGATATTACAAGAAGGGACCTTGAGACCACTAAAAAGAGGCATAAAGAATCCTTTTCCTCATTTCTTACGAGGTGGAGGGGAAAGGTAGCACAAATGGTCAATCACCCTTCAGAACAAGAGCAAATTGACATCATCATTAAAAATCTACTACACATTTACCAAATTCATCTATAATTGCAATATTTGCCTACCTTTAAAGCCCTTATCACCACTACCACTAAAATTAAAGAACTAATGTATACTGGCTAAATCAAGGATGAGACAACCTCTTCCTCGAGATTTAGAAAGAATCCAAACTTCAATAACCTTCAAGCTACCAATCAAAAGGTAGGTGAAATGGCCAGTATCACTCCCCAGCCACAACACCATTTGCAAAGGAGCCAATAACAAAGAACTGGAATGCTGCTCAAGTTGGTGTACAAAAAGGCCTTCGAGGCTCCGTTAATTCAGACTCTTGATTCTAAGCCTGCTCCAAATTTGCTTCTCAAGAACTGGAATGTTAATGAGTATTATGAATACCATCAAAGCATGAGCCATCAAATGGATGTATGCAGAAACCTTAAACACCAAATCCAAGAACTTATTGAAATGGATCCATTCTACCACCCAGGCAACCTAACATCAAAACTAACCCTCTACTAACTCATCAAAGTATTAGTACCATTGCCTCATTGGTTGATGATGAAGTTGATCCCACATCTTTGATCCATGAATATTGTTATATGTTGGACATGAATGACATGGGAGAGTTATGTAGCCACCCTTAGACCTATCACAATCAATACCAATACCAAAAGTAGTGCCCCCATCAAAGAGCAAAACCTACTCCTAAACCAAAAGAGGATCCTAACCTGAAACACTCTAAAAGACCCAAGCTAGTCTTTTTTATTTGGAGCTTCCTTCAATCCAGCTATCCTCATGGCCAAGTTCTTTGCAAGGCTTTGGTCATATTCAAATGCCAGTGGAAACCATCCCTGAAGCTCTAGTCGCATCCATGACCAAGTCAGCTACCATCTCCTTTTAAGATAAGGCTCTTCCAAATGAGAATGGTCACAATAATGCTCTCTACATCACTGTTTTGGCTCATGGAAAGATAATGCCAATGGTATTAGTGGATAAATTGCCCACTTAAAGTGGCAAGTTGACTGGAAATTAAGATGTCCGAGCTAATACCCTCTGATCAAATTTTGAGAGTATATGATAATTCAAGGGGAGAAGTTATAGGGGTAGTCAATATCAAAGTGACAATTGGCCTTGTAGAATAAGAAATCCTTTTTCAAGTTCTAAAAGTCCCAGCTTAGTTTAACTTATTACTTAGAAGGCCCTAGATTCACCAAGAAAAAGTTGTTCCATCCTTCCTTCATTAAAAGTCAAATTTCCATACAAAGATGCTATGGTTACTATAAAAGGGGACCCAAGTGGGAAGTCAAACCTTCCACCCCAAGTGCCAATTTTGGAAATTAAGCCAAACCCTTTAGCTATAGCTCCGTCGAGATTCGCTTTTAACTCAATTCAGTTTATAGAAGAAGAGGCAAGTAATGAACTTGTTCATTTTGACTTTGACCCATATGGCAACCCGGTCGTTGCTAACATTCTCAAATACTTGAATTATTTTTCTGGAATAGGATTGAGTAAGAACTATTAAGGAATACACAATTCTTAGATTATCCTTTAATCTAACCGCCATATGGTCTGGGGTAAGAGGCAACTCAAGAAGATGTGGATGAAATGGAGAAAAGAGCTAAATAGATATCCCAATGTAAAAATGCAGGAGAAATATTTGACTAGCCTATAAAATCTTATTTCAAAACATTGAATGGATACTTTGTTAGAGAATGAACATATTCCTTTTATTATGGATTCCTCGAACCATGTTTGAATCCCAGTACTAATGAACTAATGCTAGGTTTTAAAATTTTCTTTGATGTCATGCTTAGCTTAGAAGATAGTGATCCTGTCTTGGAGATGGAAGAAGATTTTAAGGACAATATGAAGCCCAATCTATTTCAAGTAGCCATGTTAGAAGAGGAAGCAGAATCATATTTTAGCCACTTGATCAAATCAACTGTGAGAATACCTAACAATTGGTATTTCAAAGAGAATGGTGGTTCATCATTAAAGCATACCCCATCCATCATAGAACCATATTTCTAGCCTATTCAAGAGTCAACCTTCCAATCAAATTCTAAGCCTATGTCAGATACCAAGCCAAGAATCCTGTTTGAGTTCAGAGTCAAGTCAAGGTCCAAGTCATTTTTTGACACCGATTCTGAGTCTGAGTCTTCTTATTCAGAGTTTGGTTCTATCATTTATGAATCTAATTCTTTAGAATTGTCTAATTTTGAGTCTATCTATAATGAAAAACCTTGTAATCACTTCATCATCAATAAACTTCAAAGGTTTTCATCTACTTTCCTTTGTCTCTTGATAATCATTATGAAATATTAAATATTAATAAAATTAATGAAGACAAAGAAATAATAAATCTAGGAACATCATAAGTACCAAAAAAAAATACGTACATTGCATTCTCATTCATCCATAAATAGGAATTAAGGGATCTTCTCAAGGAATTCCAGGATTGCTTTGCATGGGAAGGAAGTGATATGACAGAACTAGATCCCATTATAACATTGCACAAGATCTCCATATTTGATTACATGAAGCCAGATAAGCAGAAACTTAGATGGCTTAAAGTAGAATGGTTCTTAAAGATCAAGGAAGAAATAGCCAGGCTACTAGAAAATCGGCTTATAGAGCCCATCATGTACCCTCAATAGGTATCTAATATTGTGCTAGTGCTAAATAAAGATGGAAAGGTTCACATGTGTACAGATTATAAAGAACTCAACAAGGCATATCCAAAATATGACTTCCCTTTACCTTATATCGATCTCCTGGTTGATAGATTGGTGGGGTCCAAGGCGGATTCATTAATAGACCTTTATGTTGGGTATAATCAAATCTTGGTTCATCCTCCTAATAGGGAAAAGACAAATTTCATTGTAGAATGGGGCACTTACTCCTACAAGGTCATGCCCTTCAGCCTCAAGAATGTTGGGGAAACTTATCAAAGAATGGCCACTACACTCTTCCATGACATGATGCATTAGGATGTGAAGGTTTATATGGGTGATATGGTCATTAAGTTAAGGAAAGATAAAATGCATATAAAGGCTTTGAGATGGTTCTTCTTAGACTCCATCAGTATAACTTGAAACTTAACCCTCCCAAATGTGTGTTTCAAATAGCCTCTGGCATATTTCTAGGATATATGGTCAAATCTCAAGGAATTGAGGTTGATCCTGCTAAATTTAAAGTAATTCTTGAAATGCCTGTACCCAAGACTAAAAAAGAAATCAGAGGATTATGGAGTACATTGGTAGGTTCATTTCTCATATGACTGATGATTGTGGTCCCATCTTCAAGTTTCTCAAGAATGACTGATGCCCTAACCAAAAAGAATGACAAGAGCGAAGATGGATTTGAAAAATTAAGCAATACCTTTTGTCACCACCAGTTCTGCAACCTTCAAGACCCTATCACCCTTTACTCCTTTATCTTTCAGTAACTGAAGAAGTAATGAGAACCATGCTTGCTCAACATGAGGAAGGCTCAAGAAAGGAGTTTGCCATTTATTAGCTCAATAAAAGGTTGTTAGCCTATGAGCTTAAGTACAATCAGATTGAAAAGTTATGTTTGGCTTTAGTATGGGTATGTCAGAAACTATACCGCTATTTGGCTTCTAACACCATGCAAGTAATCGTAGATTAGAGCCCTTTGAAATTCCTTATGGAATGGCCAGTTTGGGATAGTATGATGGCACATTGGCTTTTAGTCCTAGCCACCTATGATCTTAGGTTTATGGTAGACAAGGTGATTAAAGGAAGTGTAGTGGCTAATTAGTTAGTTGCTACCTCTATCCAAGATATGACTGAAGAACCTAAGTTTATAGATGAGGATATCATAAGCATTAACAAGGAGGTATGGGTCATGTATTTTAATGGTGTATCTTACGACAGAGCTTATAGTGCATGTATTATCCTCATCACCCCAAAAGAGGAGCAAATACCATTGGCAATTAAGTTGGGTTTCGAAGTCACAAATAATGAAGCAGAATATGAAGCTTGCATAACTGAATTAAAAGTAGCCTTGAAGTGGAAAATTTAAAATTTAAAGGTATTCAAAGACTGTACCCTTATAAAATCTCAAGCATTGGGAAAGTGGAAAATAAGACAAGAGCATCTGGTTCCTTACCTCTACGCTTGGAAGATCTAGCACATCAGTTCTAAGAAGTTTTGTTCCATTACCTACCTCACACTAGGAATTAGTTTGCAGATGCTTTGGCCACTTTGGCATCCATGACTCACATGAGAAAAGAGATGGTAATTCACCCCAACACCATTGATGTGAAAACTCAGCCATCATATTGTGCTACAGTTAAGGTGTTAGATAAGAAGCCATGGTTCTAGGACATTTTTAACTTTTTTCCCGAATAGGCCTCAAAAGTAGATCGAAGAACTCTGAAGCAACTAGCAAGTAAGTACATTCTGAATAATGATGTGTTATTCAAGTGCTTCTAGAATAATATTCACCTGAGATGTGTGGTTGAATCTAAAGCATGACAAATAATTGAAAGGGTTCATTGTGATAAGTAGGGACCCCACATGAGTGGAATTGCCTTGGCTAGAAAAATCACTAATCTAGATTATTATTGGCTCACCATGAGAGAGGATTGTTTGAGTTTTGTCAACAAGTGCCATAATTCCAAAATATATACTAAGCTTAACAAGCAGCCTCAAATCCCATTATTGCATCCCACTACGACCCCCTAGCCATTTGCAACATGGGGAATTGATGTAATAGGGAAGATCACCCCTAAGTCATCTAATGGACATGAGTTCATACTTGTACCCATAAATTATTTTACTAAGTGGGTACAAGTAGCCTCTTACTTTATCCTCAATGCCAAGAAAATATCCCATTTCATCCATACCAACACCATTATTGATATGGAATTCCCTTTGAAATCATGTTAGACAATGGGTCATACTTTCAAAAAGTGGTAGTTTAGTTCATGGCAAAGTATAAGATACAACATCACATGTCTTCTTCTTATTGACCTTAGACAATTGGTGTTGTTGAGGTAGCAAACAAAACCATTAAGAATATCTTGCAACAGATGATGCAAAGTTACTAAAGTTGGAATGAGCATTTGCCTTTTGCTCCTTAAGGTTACAGGACTTCAGTCAAAATGCCAAATGAGGCAACTCCTTGCTCTTTGGTGCATGGAATGGAAGTTGTATTGCCAATAGAGGTGGACATTTGGTCAACCTAAACACTTCGCGAAGGTCTCTTAATTGAAACTGAATGTGTCAAAGCCTACCATGACTAGCTAATTGCTATTGATGAAGAGAGAATGGATTTTTTGTACAAAGTAAAGATAACTAGACATTATGATAAGAGAGTCAGATATTAGGGGTTGCAAGTAGGGCAAACTAGTGTTGAAAGAAATTAGAACTCTGTTACATGATCCTAGAGGGAAGTTCAAGCCGAATTTGATAGGACCATAACTACTCAAGAAGATCTTGTTAGGAGGAGCAGCAATACTTTCAGATTTATATGGTATTGAGTTTTCAAGTCCATGCAATATGGACCAGCTCAAGAGATATTTTTCCTAATTACATTGGCATTTTTTGTAATAGAACTACATGGACCTGATTTTCTAATACAAAAAGGAGCTTGGAGGCTAAAAACTAGAAAGGGTGGCTCGAGCAAAAATTAGAGCAAGAAAATAATAAAGAGATACATAGGAAGCCCTCTTTGGGTTTGGTCCAAATCATCGCACAACAAACATTCATCCTATGCGACACATAAATAAAAATAAAATTTTTATTCCATAATGCTTATAAAATGTTTTTATCATAACATGAAAAGTCCTTTGTGTTAAAAATCAAAGTAAAATATGTTGATTAAGCTTCTTCCTACAAAATTTACCCAAAAAAAAGCCCTAAACATCTAGATAGTTTCGTCAGTAGTCTCCAACTCCAGCTCATCAATCAAAACCAGTCATCATACCTTCTCTCTAGGCCAAACCATGATAATAAACTAGCCTTTGTACCCATCAATTGTGTCTGTTAGATTAGATGGTTGCATAACATGAAACCCTCAAGCCCGACAATTTAGAATGGCCTAGGTAGAAGTAGGAGTAATAACTGCAGGAATATTAGTTATATCATTAGGTAGAACTCCCTTAGTATGATCCATCTGTCTAAGAATCTGAGTCCTCTAGTAAAATGTCGACACAGACAAGCCAAGCAGACAAACAACCTTGTAACTAAAACTCATAGTTATAAAGGAGCGAATCTGACACTGAGGACAATACCATAGAACTTCATTCGGACCAAGTTCCAGCAACCAAGAGGTCCATGCCCTCTCTAAATCATGGTGGATAAGGATCTGCATACCTCTGTAAGTAAAAGGAGGATAATGAAGTTTGGTTAGCATGGCCACAATGCGCAAATGATCCTTTAGCCAAACCTATTGATAAAGAAGAAAATAAAAAAAAATAATCATAACTGAAGGAATATAGGAGTCACAGACCAATCTCCCTGGGCTCTATATGACTTGTCGAGGCTGATAATGGCCTTAGCTAGCAAAAGTATAGTAGCAGAGCATGAGTCCTCCATTTAGAAAATTAGTGGAACTAAGTCAGTTATACCCCAGCCTAGCTCCCCTCTGAACAGAAATTCGCTAGTTAGGTAGAATGCCAATGCCCATAGTCACAGTTTTTGGCTTACTATATCTTCAGTATCCTCCTGAAATTCAGCGATAAGTGCACACAAGTTCACTTTATCATCCTTTAGAATAAGGGTGGCATCAACCTCACTCTGGTTAAACAATCTCTGAAAAGCATGAAAATTGCCACTAAGATGCTCATGAATCACCAACTCAGCCTCAATACTACATCCTAGTATAGCACTAAATTCCTCAAAAGTAGGACACATCTCCTCCTTTATAGCCCTAAATCTAAATACATGATCCACAAGGTCCTAAAATTTCAAACAAGCCTGAATAAAATCTTTGTCCAGTTTCACTCCTTTTAAAGTAGTGGCCAGTGCAATATCATATCCACTAAGATTAATTTTGCTCACTTTGTCTAAATAGGTGGTCCATAAGTGCAAAGGGTAACCAAAAAATGGGCTCTACAGTAGCACAATCCACTATTAGAAAGAAATCATCCCAAATATAGTATAAGGGTCCTATCAGCGTAATATGTGGATTGTCCATATAGGGCATGCACAGCCGCATCCAGCGCAGGAGTTTCCTCATGATGCGTGGATTGACCCGCACTCCATGAGATCACGTAGTTAAAAAAATACTAGTGATAATAATAAAAATAAAATATATGTAAAAAAGTAATAATAAATAATAATAATTATAAAATAATAATAAGTTTATTTAAAAGGTACCATTAGTTAAACATAAAAACTAAGTCCTACATAATCACGAAAAAGAACAAAGAAAGAAATCTATCTCCTGCCATTTTGGTGTCTTGGTCTACACTCGAAGGATAGTTGACCCAATGTTGTTGATAGAAAAGCCTCATAACAGCGAGCCAAAGTGGAAGTATGCTCAATCTATTCATCAAGCCATAACAAAGTGTATGGAAAAACACGTAAGAAAAAACTAAAATGGAAAATTTATAGAAAGGAGTGAGAGGAAAAAGGTTTACATCATGATAATTTTTTGGCAATGGAGTCATAGGGATTGCAGGTATTATGGGCCCTCTCCTTACCTATGTCATCACCCATAGAAAAGATGACAGTATCTTCTAACCAGTAGTATGGGGAACACCCTCGGGAGGCATACAATGATTCTTAATAAAGGTAGACTAAGAACTAGCACGAGGACAACCTGATGCAAGAGCAGTGTCAGTAAACCTATCAGAATCTACTAGGGTTCCCGCTCTTCCCTGGAGTGAATATCTCACCTAGCCCCGGTGGCAATAGTCTATGGATGAGAAGCCTTAGATGAAAGATAAGTTTGTTGAGATTGGCTGCTCAAATTATTGGCCTTAAAAGGCATCAAAAAGGACATGCAAAAGTCTTCAGAAAGTGTAAAGTTAGAGGCAAGGAGGCCATTATAGAAGTAAGGGTGAGTAGGTGTGGTTCTCTACAGTTTCATACCTACCTGTGGTATACATGGAACCACTCTTCCCATAGATGCTTGGCTCATGAAGCTCTAACACCCCTACATAGCCTATACACTTAACTACATAGGAGATATCACCTAACATTCACACTTGTTCTACATATGTGTCTATGTATGCATTAAAGAAATAAAGACAAAATACTTCAAAGTGTTAATGTAATTGTTAAGCTTTCTATATTACAAACATATATTTGTTAATTTATAAAGAAATCCTATTGATAACTTACATTATTATAAAATTCTCAAACTACACTTAAACTTGTACAACTGCCATACAAAATTATAAAGTTTTTCCATGTGAACTATATAGAATACAATATTTACAATATTGTTCATTGAACCTTGGTGATGCAGTTGACCAAAAATGTATATCTCTCACTCTGTAATCTCAACTCTTGTTTGATCTGTGCTTCAGAAGACAATTCTAACACACTAAGCAAAGCTTAGCGGTGCTTATGTATTTATAATATGCAAGGAAATTTAAAGAATAGAGATCAAAACATTAAATAATTTAGAAACAATGAAAAGTATTACTTTCAGAGCGTTAAATAAAGAATTTAATAAATTCATTGAAAGTTGGAATACTAAACATGATTTTAATCCAGAATTGAATAATTCATGAATAACCATATAACACATTGTTTTCAATATAAATAACTTATTTAATTATGTCCATACACACTGAACTCAGATTCTAGGTTTGGATAACGGGTCACTGTTGGCAATTTAAGGCCCATTGTATAGAATTTTAGCCAATGGCCTACTATGGCACGAATGCCCACTGATTATGGTGACACTAAGTGTCTATCTATGACACAGAGTGCCCACTATCAATTTGGATATCCTCCCTTTGGCTAGCCATTCAATCCCAAGCTAGATCTAAAATCAGTATGATTTGGGCAATTCAATAGTTATTAATTAACATTAAATTATGCACAACACTTCAATGAAATTGTTCATTGACCAACACTTAGTATCACACATATTTTATCTTATATTCAAATAAATCTATTACAATACTTATTAGGGTTAACTTCAAAAAAAATCCTTTACACTTTGAGAACTTATAAACATTACAGTTAGAATTACAAATGAAAACAAAGAAAAAAGTTATTTTGAGCAATTTCTTCAAGTGACACGCCCAGTGACATGGGCGTGTCATTGTGTCATAAGCTCATTCTCACAGAAGTTTTGACATGTCCAACGACATGGGCGTGTCTCTGGCCATGTCATTTAAATTGCATTATAGTAGCTACGACATGCCCATTGACATGGGAGTTTCACTGGCCATGTCATTTATCTTTTATCACAGTAGTTATGACACGCCCAATTACATGGGCATGTGTAGACCCTTAATTTTTGACCCAGTCCGGTCCAATATATTTTATTTAATCCAAAATAATTATTGTGTTGTCCAATATATTTTAATTAGTCCAAAATAATTTTTGTTATCTTAATTAAATAATTTTTACTTTAGTATCTAATTTTTATTAATAAAAAATAAAAATAAACAAATCAAAAAAAAAATCGGCGACGAAAAAATCGTCGCAGAAAACCAGTGCGCGGGACGATGGTCGTGGGCCATTTCTCCCGTAGGAGTTTCCTGCGGGCGAAATGGCCCGCAGGCCAACCCTTGCCCCTGCCGCAGCCAACTGCAGCAATTTTTTTTTTGCCAGCAATACCAAAAACAACACAAAAGGAGAGGAAGAAATCGGACAAAAACTTGGAGGAAAAATTGGATCCGAAACTAAGTAGGAAAGAGGTGAATCAATCTGATTTTTTTGAGAGAGCAGAAAAATAATTCAAGCAATTCAAAGGCAGCAAAGCTTGTCTTTGTTTTTGTTCATCCAAGAAGAAATTTTTGGTGGAACCAACAAACAGAGGTATGCATCAATTGTTTAAATTCTATTCTTCACAGTAGCTAAATCATCCCATTATTTCATTTAATTCAAAAACCTTAGAACCTCAATTCACTTTTTCTAAAGTTTAAAAACCTTAATTCGTTGCATTGTTTTCCAAAAAGTTTCAAATTATTATTTTTGTTTCTTCAAAACCCCAAAATCCTAATTTGCTTTCCAAATTTTCAAAACCCTAAATTGAGTTCTGTTTCTTTCCAAAAGCCCTAAAAACTTCTTTTTTTCTTTTATAAACTTTAAATCATTTTGTTTATTTTCATAAAACTTCATAAAATTATCAATTGATTTTTCCAAATTCTAAAAAATAATGCATTCCCCGAAACCCTAAATCAAAAATTCTAAAACCCTAATTCAACTTTAAAAACCAAAACAGTGAAACCTAACCCCCTTAAAACCTTAAACCCTAATTTTTTTCTAAACCCTAATCCTTTAAAACTCTAAAAACCATATAAACATAAATGTTATAATTTAACACAGTAAGCTTGAAACCATAATTCAATGAGTAACCGTAAACCATAAATCTAAGTATTTTAGAGTGCCCAAAACCTAAATTCATGATTTTACATCACAAACCCTAATTTGGTTAATCAAAGAATTTTACCAACTTTTTAAATCATAAAACCTTAATCTATTTTAATTCCTTTAAAAACTCACAGTAGCCTAATTCCACAAATTTCAAAACCCTAAACACATGAAATAAAGAACCCTAAATGGAAACAGTAGCCATAATTTAGATTTTTATTTGCCTTATTCAATTCTATATTTGATTATGCTTTGATTTATTTTATATGCTTTAATTTATTTAAGTTCAATACTTGCTTTATTTAATTTATCATGGATGGATGTTTACTTTGTAATATCCTCATTTATGCCCTAGAAGTTTTGCATATTGTTGTTGTTGTTATTGTTATATATTGGATTGAATATATATGTTAAATTGTAAGAGAAAAGAAATTGAGAAGAGAAAGTATATGTATATGTATTTTGGGAAGAAATAGGGTTTAGAGACAAATTTATATGTTGTGTATATGTTAATATATATGACATATAAAGTGGTCAAAAGGCTTGGTCAATGCAAGAGAAGATATTTATTTGAGATTGGTAAATTACTTAATTGGGCACATATAAGACAAAAAGATAATTATGTGAATAAGGGCACTTTGGTAATTGCTTGGATAAAATCACATGGTGGATATTTAAAGAAGGTTTGACTTGTGTTTTCTTTATCATTTCTTCTTCTTCTTCTTGTTGATGGCCGGCCCTCCATAGCCAAAGAGAAAGAAAGAGACAAGTGATGGTTTTGATGATTTCAAGCTTAAATTGAAGAAAGATTAAGTGTTCAAGTGTTGATTTAAGAAGTTTTTAACTAAGGTAAGATCTTTTCTCTAATTTCTTCAATTCTTTTGAAGTGGTATGATTAAGTTGCTTATGGTATGATTGTAAGTATTGATTTTGCTTGATAGATGAGAAGTTGGGTTGGTGTTGGTGATGGAAGAGTAAGATTGGTGTTTAGTGAAATTATTTCTGTTTTAGGATTAGTAAAGGTTGTGACTTGTATGATTTTTAATTAATTTTAGAAAATGTTCTTGAAGTGAATTTTTGATATGTTGTGCCTCTATAAGTCTAGAATGACTGAAAAATATGTTGATTCGATTTTGGAATGGTTATGAGTTTAGAAAGATTATTTTCATTAGACCTGTTCCAGCAGGTACCTTAACTGGGACAGCTATATTTCGGGATTTTTAATAAAATGTAGAAAAATCATATCCAATCGAATTTTGGATATGTTGTTGCTTAGTGAGTTTAGTATTTGAGAAAAATAATTTGGAATCACGTTGATTGAATTTGATTTATGGAATTCACAAAGTTCAGAACTGCTGCCAGGATGCAGGGCAATTGGGGCAGTCTGGTTAGGTGAACTATTTGACCAAGATTTTGTGTTCAGTTTGATCTGAAATTTTAAAGGGATGATTTTAAGATACAAAACTAAATTCTGTAAAAATTTTAGAATTTTTAGTCAAGTAGATTATTTTATACAATTTTTCAAAATAAGGATAAAATGGAGTTTAAAACCAGAATGTACTATTTATGGTTAGGGTTTTAATTCTTTGTTCTTCTTGCATTGCTTTGGCTCTCCAAAGGTAGGTTGGTCCTTAAACCTAACCCTAAACACTTTAAACACACTTGAATCAATGAATGTTATAATCAATTGTTCTTCGCCCTAATTGCATTGTTGAGATTGAACAATGTTATGTTGTGCATTGTGAATGGTAATGTGTTTCATGAGTAATGTGGAATGAAATGTTGATATTTATGAATGATGCTATGTGAGATATAATGTGATCATGGATGAGATATATATATATATATATATATACTTGAATAATGAGATGTTATATTGTGAAATGAAATGTGAAGCCATTGTTATTGGCTAAGATGATGTAATTGAAAGAAAGAAGGCATGTTTGCCTAAATGTGATGAGAATTGAGAATGGAAATGAATTGTTTGTTTAATATGTTATTCAGTTTCAGAGTTCTGGATTTGGGTGGCATGCCTAAGAAATGATGAAAGGTAACAGTCTTGCCGGGTTGAGGATCTCCTCATAGGTGTTGAGTTGATGGTCCAAGAGACTGGGTCTGTTACACTATGAGATATATGATTTGTAACAGTCTTGCCGGGTTGAGGATCTCCTCATATGTGTTGAGTTGATGATCCAAGAGACTAGGTCTGTTACACTATCCATGGATAGAGATACATGTATATACATTGCCTACGGGCGTGATTATTGTGACTATGAACCAAAGCAGTAACTCTGAACTCTGAATATCGTATTAAATACTTGTTGGGCCCATAGGTGTAAAGGTTATATGAATGTCCTAAATAATGTTATGAGTTTAATGAAATGAGAGGTTGGTTATGGAGTATGATTGATTAATGTTGAATGTGAAAAGATGTTGAAATGTGGTATGCTCATATGACTATGATTTGTGAAATGCATAATTGTGTGGTTAACTTTATATTTATGATGTTGATCTTATCAATAACATATGTGGCATTGCATTTCATTAAAGCATACCGTTAGCATGTTTTATCTTACTAAGCCGTTGGCTTAGCGCGATAGTGTTTAATCGCGCAGGTAGTAGAGTGGATAGAGTTGAACCCGAGAGTTCATCAAGACCTAGTGAGAGTAGACCTTGAAGAATCCATTTTGGGAGCTTAAAGATCAGAGCAGACTTGCCAATCATGTATAAATTTTATGTGTTGTAAAACTTGAGTTTTGATGTATATGAATTTGTAAATATGTAAATATTTTATAACTTCCGCTGTGTAATATTTAAATATGGGGGTTGTCACAAAACCTTTATTTTATGTTGTACTAGAAGTGTAAATCCTTTTTGCAGGTTGTAGTTGAGGTTACAAGGGGGATTTATTGGGAGTGTACTGAGAATGATTTTGTTTGCATTGGTTTGTGTAAAATATTTTTAAAAAATAAGAAAAAAACCGGTTTTGTCGACACTTGGGACTCAATTTTTAGGCGAAACTATGGCAAAAATTTTGTAAAAATCGGAACTAAAATTTGACTAAGTAAAATTGGTAGCAACATTAGGTTAGTGTGGCGCCTCTACTCAGCTTACATATGTAGGTTGGGAAGGGGTGTTACAATTGTTTTGGTATCAGAGCCTAGGTTTGAGATTCTCAACCTAGGTAAAATGTAAGAAAAAGACTATTTTTACTTAAAAAGTGAGTTTTTGAACAAAAATACATGTTTGGGATTGGCAGTCTCTGATCTTTAATAAGAGGTATTCTGTTGTGTTTGCAGACTTAGGTTGTGATGGATTCTCACTCTCGTCAGTCGATTGAGGGTAGTGCCGAGAGTATTGCTACTGCTGAGGGAGCTAGGGTTGATAGTGTTGAGGAGGCACCTGCTTCGGTGTCAGGTAGACCAGCTGGGGAGGAGGTTCCGCCAGCCTGGTTTAGGCCTATGATGGAAGCTATGAGACAAGCACCTGTGCAACCACAGCCACCGCCACCACCCCCTCAGCCTTCAGTACCAGTAAGGCACTATGATAAGCTAAGGAAATATGGAGCAGAGGATTTCTTTGGTACAGTTGATCCGGCTGTAGCAGAACAGTGGCTTGATAGAGTTCAGAGGGTATTTGTGCAGTTGCAAGCCACTTCAGAGGAGAAGTTTGACTATGCAAGATCTTTGCTACAGAAGGATGCCTACGACTGGTGGAAGACAGTGCCCCATTCTATGGATGATCCTCCAACACTGTCTTACACTGATTTTCTGAGGGAATTTGAGTTGAAGTATACTCCTAGGGAGTATAAAGATGGGAAGAAAAGAGAGTTTCTAGATTTGAAGCAAGATCATCGGACCGTAACTGAATATGAAGTTGAGTTTATTCGACTGAGTCAGTATGCTGGGGGTATCATTGCTGATGAGATTGATAGATGTCGGCGATTTGAGGAGGGATTGAGACCCTCGATCATGTGCTTAGTGGCTGGATCCAGATATCAGGATTTCTCACAACTTGTGGCAGCAGCTCGAAGTGTAGAGCGAGCTCAAGTTATTGCAGCTGTTTCAGAGGAGGAGGTTAGGGTTAGAAGGCCCCAGTTAGAGGCAGGGTCTTCTTCTGTGAAGAGGGGTAGAGGAAGTTTTGTTCCTCGGAGTAGTAGGAGCCAGAGACCAGCGGGTAGGTCAGTGCAGTTCCAGAGGCAGAGATTTAGACCTGCAGCTTCAGTAGCGAGTGCTCCTACTCCTGGAGTTCAGAGATCCACCTTACCTTTGTGTAACCAGTGTGGTGGAAGACATGGGGGCGTTTGTTGGAGGCATAGTAGATCAGGGGTATGCTTCAGGTGTGGATCACCTGACCACTTTGTGAGAGACTGTCCTGAGAGGCAGGAGCAGATGTCAGTTGATTCTGCTGCTTCTCGAGCTAGTGTGAGGGGAGGCAGAGGAGGCAGAGGTGCCAGCCGAGGAGGTAGACCTAGATTCAGTTCTAGAGGAGGTGCTACATCCAGGGAGGGTAGACTAGAGGAGGTTGGATCTTCCCAGAGGATGTATGTTATGCAGAGGCAGCCAGATACATCGGCAGTCATAGCTGGTACTTTTTCTTTATTTAATACTCCAGTACTTGCTTTGATTGATCCGGGTTCCACGCATTCATATATTAGTGCATCTGTTTTGCCTGTATTTGATGTGCATGCTGAGTCCCTAGGATTTGATGTGTTGGTGACAAATCCGTTAGGGCATAGTGTGGTTGTGAGTAAGGTGCATA
Source organism: Garcia nutans (assembly GCA_947685225.1). Taxonomy (NCBI): domain Eukaryota; kingdom Viridiplantae; phylum Streptophyta; class Magnoliopsida; order Malpighiales; family Euphorbiaceae; genus Garcia; species Garcia nutans. The sequence continues at coordinate 39,957,009 of CANTUV010000039.1, read as the reverse complement.
GAGATAGTGCAGTAGTGGTGCAGGGTGAGGAGTTCCTTGGGGATTTGATTGAGATGCCATTTAAGGAATATGACGTGATCTTAGGTATGGATTGGCTATCTCGACATGGAGCTGTGGTGGATTGTAAAAAGAAAATTGTTTCTTTGAGAACGGGTGATGGTAGAGAGGTGATAGTATCTAATGAGCAGGAACAGCTAGCCTCCTTATTTGTTTCAGCTGTTGCAGCCAGGAGGTTGATTAGAAAGGGGTGTGAAGCCTATCTTGCTCATGTGGTGGATACTAGAGTGAAGGGTTCCCCTATTGATAGCATTGCCACAGTTGCTGAGTTTCCGGATGTATTTCTAGAGGAGTTGCCAGGGTTACCTCCTGAGAGAGAGGTGGAGTTCGGTATTGAATTGTTGCCTGGTACCACTCCTATCTCTATTACTCCTTACAGAATGGCACCAGCAGAATTGAGGGAGTTGAAAGTGCAATTACAGGAGTTGTTGGACAAATGATTTATTCGCCCCAGTGTTTCTCCTTGGGGAGCTCCTGTGCTATTTGTGAAGAAGAAAGATGGTACTATGAGGTTGTGTATTGATTATAGGAAATTGAACAAGGTGACTATTAAAAATAAATATCATTTGCCTAGAATCGATGATCTCTTTGATCAGTTGAAGGGAGCGTCAGTGTTCTCCAAAATTGATTTGAGATCTAGGTATCATCAGTTGAGAGTCAAAGCTGAAGATGTTCCTAAGACCGCTTTTCGGACCAGGTATGGGCATTATGAATTTTTAGTTATGCCTTTTGGTCTGACGAATGCACCTGCAGCTTTCATGGATTTGATGAATAGGGTGTTTAGGCCCTATTTGGATCAGTTTGTAGTGGTCTTCATTGATGATATACTGGTGTATTCGCGGAATGAGGAGGAACATGATATGCATCTGCGGATTGTGTTGCAGATTTTGAGAGAGAGGCAGTTGTTTGCTAAATTGTCGAAGTGTGAGTTCTGGTTGGATCAAGTAGCTTTTCTCGGACATGTTGTTTCAGCAGAAGGCATTAAAGTTGATCCGAGCAAAGTTGAAGTTGTATTGAATTGGAATCCACCTAAATCAGTGACAGAGGTTAGAAGTTTTCTGGGTTTGGCAGGCTATTACCGGCGGTTTGTGAAAGGATTTTCTTTGATAGCTACTCCACTCACCAGATTGCTTCGTAAGGGAGTGAGATTTGTGTGGACGGATCAGTGTCAGGCTAGCTTTGAGCAGTTGAGAGAAATGTTGACTCAAGCGCCTGTTCTAACTTTACCTGTTGAAGGCAAACCATATGTGATCTACAGTGATGCTTCACATAGAGGTTTGGGGTGTGTATTGATGCAAGAAGGTAAAGTTATAGCTTATGCATCTCGACAGTTGAAACGACATGAGCTTAACTATCCAACCCATGATTTGGAATTGGCTGCCATTGTTTTTGCATTGAAGATTTGGCGCCATTATCTGTTTGGGGAGAAATGTTTCATCTACACTGATCACAAGAGTTTGAAGTATTTGGGTGTCCAGAAAGAACTCAATCTTCGTCAGAGGAGATGGTTGGAGTTGATTAAAGACTACGACTGTTTGATTGACTATCATCCAGGTAAAGCAAATGTTGTTGCTGATGCCTTAAGTCGGAAGTCTTTAGCTGGTTTAACAATTTATTCGCTCTCGTTGCTTGTTGAATTGAGAGCTCTGCGTGCTAACTTTGTATCTTGTGATGATGGTGCATTGTTGGCACAATTGCATTTGAAACCAGTTTTATTGGATCAGATCAGAGAGGCTCAGTTGACTGATATGAAGATTCAGAAGATTATTTCAGATTGTCACGATGGAAAGACTAGAGATTTTGTTGTGAGAGATGATGGGAGTCTCTGGTTCAAGAGCAGATTGTGTGTACCCGATGATGCTGATTTGAAGAGAGTTATTTTGGAAGAAGCACATCAGTCGATGTTTGCTATGCATCCGAGTAATACCAAGATGTATCATGATTTGAGACAGCATTATTGGTGGATTGGGTTGAAGAGAGACATTGCTGAGTTTGTATCTAAATGTCTCACTTGTCAGAAGGTTAAAGCAGAGCATCAAGTTCCAACCGGGTTGCTTCAACCATTGTCAGTGCCAGAATAGAAATGGGAAAGAGTGACAATGGATTTTGTGTCTGGTTTGCCATTGACACAAAAGAAGCATGATGCTATATGGGTGATTGTGGATAGATTGACGAAGACAGCTCATTTCCTTCCGGTGCGGATGGATTACTCTTTGGAGAGATTGGCTGAGCTGTATATTCAGGAGATTGTGAAATTGCATGGTGTTCCAACTTCTTTAGTGTCTGATCGAGATCCCCAGTTTACTTCAAGATTTTGGAAGAGTTTGCATAGTGCTTTGGGTTCTCGACTACACTACAGTACTGCTTTTCATCCACAGACGGATGGACAGTCAGAGAGGGTGATACAGATTATTGAGGACATGTTGAGAAGCTGTGTCATCGATTTCTCTGGAAGTTGGGATAGGTTTTTACCTCTTGTGGAGTTTGCTTACAACAACAGTCACCAATCCAGCATTGGTATGGCACCGTTTGAAGCATTGTATGGCAGACGGTGTAGGACACCTCTTTGTTGGAGTGAACTTGGTGAAGGTAAAATAATTGGATCTGATTTGGTTCAAGAAACTGAGGAAAAAGTGAAGTTGATCAGAGGTAGGTTAAAAGCAGCTTCAGACCGACAGAAGTCTTATGCAGATCTGAAGAGGAGAGACATTCAGTTTGATGTTGGAGATAAGGTGTTTTTGAAAGTATCTCCTTGGAAGAAGATTTTGAGGTTCGGTCGAAAAGGAAAATTGAGTCCTCGTTTCATTGGGCCGTATGAAGTATTAGAAAGAGTTGGGCCAGTTGCATATCGACTTGCTTTGCCACCTGAGTTGGATCGTATTCATAATGTATTCCATGTTTCTATGTTGAGGAGGTACAGGTCAGATCCATCTCATGTGTTGCCATTTGAGTCTATCGAAGTGAGCCCAGATTTGACATTTGAAGAAGAACCAGTTGCTATCTTGGCACGTGATGTGAAAGAATTGAGGAACAAGAAAGTGCCATTGGTGAAGATTCTTTGGAAGAATCATGCAAAAGAAGAAGCAACTTGGGAAAGTGAGCAAACTATGCGAGAGCAATATCCTCAACTATTTCAGAGTTGATATCAGGTAATTTCGAGGACGAAATTTCTTTTTAGAGGGGGAGAATTGTAATATCCTCATTTATGCCCTAGAAGTTTTGCATATTGTTGTTGTTGTTATTGTTATATATTGGATTGAATATATGTGTTAAATTGTAAGAGAAAAGAAATTGAGAAGAGAAAGTATATGTATATGTATTTTGGGAAGAAATAGGGTTTAGAGACAAATTTATATGTTGTGTATATGTTAATATATATGACATATAAAGTGGTCAAAAGGCTTGGTCAATACAAGAGAAGATATTTATTTGAGATTGGTAAATTACTTAATTGGGCACATATAAGACAAAAAGATAATTATGTGAATAAGGGCACTTTGGTAATTGCTTGGATAAAATCACATGGTGGATATTTAAAGAAGGTTTGACTTGTGTTTTCTTTATCATTTCTTCTTCTTCTTCTTGTTGATGGCCGGCCCTCCATAGCCAAAGAGAAAGAAAGAGACAAGTGATGGTTTTGATGATTTCAAGCTTAAATTGAAGAAAGATTAAGTGTTCAAGTGTTGATTTAAGAAGTTTTTAACTAAGGTAAGATCTTTTCTCTAATTTCTTCAATTCTTTTGAAGTGGTATGATTAAGTTGCTTATGGTATGATTGTAAGTATTGATTTTGCTTGATAGATGAGAAGTTGGGTTGGTGTTGGTGATGGAAGAGTAAGATTGGTGTTTAGTGAAATTGTTTCTGTTTTAGGATTAGTAAAGGCTGTGACTTGTATGATTTTTAATTAATTTTAGAAAAATGTTCTTGAAGTGAATTTTTGATATGTTGTGCCTCTATGAGTCTAGAATGACTGAAAAATATGTTGATTCGATTTTGGAATGGTTATGAGTTTAGAAAGATTATTTTCATTAGACCTGTTCCAGCAGGTACCTTAACTGGGACAGCTATATTTCGGGATTTTTAATAAAATGTAGAAAAATCATATCCAATCGAATTTTGGATATGTTGTTGCTTAGTGAGTTTAGTATTTGAGAAAAATAATTTGGAATCACGTTGATTGAATTTGATTTATGGAATTCACAAAGTTCAGAACTGCTGCCAGGATGCAGGGCAATTGGGGCAGTCTGGTTAGGTGAACTATTTGACCAAGATTTTGTGTTCAGTTTGATCTGAAATTTTAAAGGGATGATTTTAAGATACAAAACTAAATTCTGTAAAAATTTTAGAATTTTTAGTCAAGTAGATTATTTTATACAATTTTTCAAAATAAGGATAAAATGGAGTTTAAAACCAGAATGTACTATTTATGGTTAGGGTTTTAATTCTTTGTTCTTCTTGCATTGCTTTGGTTCTCCAAAGGTAGGTTGGTCCTTAAACCTAACCCTAAACACTTTAAACACACTTGAATCAATGAATGTTATAATCAATTGTTCTTTGCCCTAATTGCATTGTTGAGATTGAACAATGTTATGTTGTGCATTGTGAATGGTAATGTGTTTCATGAGTAATGTGGAATGAAATGTTGATATTTATGAATGATGCTATGTGAGATATAATGTGATCATGGATGAGATATATATATATATATATATACTTGAATAATGAGATGTTATATTGTGAAATGAAATGTGAAGCCATTGTTATTGGCTAAGATGATGTAATTGAAAGAAAGAAGGCATGTTTGCCTAAATGTGATGAGAATTGAGAATGGAAATGAATTGTTTGTTTAATATGTTATTCAGTTTCAGAGTTCTGGATTTGGGTGGCATGCCTAAGAAATGATGAAAGGTAACAGTCTTGCCGGGTTGAGGACCTCCTCATAGGTGTTGAGTTGATGGTCCAAGAGACTGGGTCTGTTACACTATGAGATATATGATTTGTAACAGTCTTGCCGGGTTGAGGATCTCCTCATATGTGTTGAGTTGATGATCCAAGAGACTGGGTCTGTTACACTATCCATGGATAGAGATACATGTATATACATTGCCTACGGGCGTGATTATTGTGACTATGAACCAAAGCAGTAACTCTGAACTCTGAATATCATATTAAATACTTGTTGGGCCCATAGGTGTCAAGGTTATATGAATGTCCTAAATAATGTTATGAGTTTAATGAAATGAGATGTTGGTTATGGAGTATGATTGATTAATGTTGAATGTGAAAAGATGTTGAAATGTGGTATGCTCATATGACTATGATTTGTGAAATGCATAATTGTGTGGTTAACTTTATATTTATGATGTTGATCTTATCAATAACATATGTGGCATTGCATTTCATTAAAGCATACCGTTAGCATGTTTTATCTTACTAAGCCGTTGGCTTAGCGCGATAGTGTTTAATCGCGCAGGTAGTAGAGTGGATAGAGTTGAACCCGAGAGTTCATCAAGACCTAGTGAGAGTAGACCTTGAAGAATCCATTTTGGGAGCTTAAAGATCAGAGCAGACTTGCCAATCATGTATAAATTTTATGTGTTGTAAAACTTGAGTTTTGATGTATATGAATTTGTAAATATGTAAATATTTTATAACTTCCGCTGTGTAATATTTAAATATGGGGGTTGTCACAAAACCTTTATTTTATGTTGTACTAGAAGTGTAAATCCTTTTTGCAGGTTGTAGTTGAGGTTACAAGGGGGATTTATTGGGAGTGTACTGAGAATGATTTTGTTTGCATTGGTTTGTGTAAAATGTTTTTAAAAAATAAGAAAAAAACCGGTTTTGTCGACACTTGGGACTCAATTTTTAGGCGAAACTATGGCAAAAATTTTGTAAAAATCGGAACTAAAATTTGACTAAGTAAAATTGGTAGCAACATTAGGTTAGTGTGGCGCCTCTACTCAGCTTACATATGTAGGTTGGGAAGGGGTGTTACATACTTTCTATTGATATTTAATACCTTTGATGAATGATTTATTTATGATGAATGGTTATTTACTTTTATCAATTTATTTAGATTTCCAAATGTTGTAAGAGGTATGTTTCCATTTGGTGGGTACCTCGTTAGTTAAATATCATGTAATTTAAATTGCTTTTCTATTTTAGAACCAATGTAAAGGACATGTTTCTACCTTTCGGTGGGTGTCCTATTTAGGCATGGGATGTAAGGACATGTTTCCATCCTCGGATGGGTGTCCATTTATTTCCTTTGTTTGGACATTGTTTTGATTTTTAATATATTGATGCTTTATTTCAATTATTGTGTGTAATATGGATAATATTGTTATACTTAAGAATTTTATAATATTAAGACCTGTAAAGGAGGCCGGTTCCAATGAACCGGGCATTATGGGGGTGCTGGGCCATTTCCCACATTCCCCACACATACCCAACTTTCCGAACCCATTAGGGGGTTGGGGATTCCTTAGGAATCGAGTCATCCACCCCTTTTTTTTCTCGGTCTGTCCGGGTGGCGACTCTATTTTCTCCGAACTTAGGTCCATGTTCTCTAAGGCCCCGAGCCTAAACAGTGCCGAAGTAGCAAGAACCATTCCACCGGGAGTGGAGGCAAAAATCCCCGCTCACAGTGGTGACTCCACTGGGGATAAGAGAAGTTGATTCCGTTGGTCTTTATATTATTCTATTCTTTCTTATAATGATATTATCCATTGCATCATATTAGATTGCATCGTGTGCGTGAGTTAGGACGCCCGTGTTACCCGTGTTGTGTTATGTAAAGGATACCATACTTTTACTCAAGGTTTGGAGATCGAGCATGGCATAACCACTCATAGCCTCGTACCATTTGGTATATACTTGCTATGGGAACCTAAGCCTTTTAACCCAAAGTCTAAAGCTCATGTAAGTGGCCTAGTTACTTTCCTTAGGTGTTTACCCCAAATGCATGTTGTTTGACTATGGTTAATTTATCTTGGCTTAAATCAATATGACCCAAGTACATTTGCAAGCTCAAAATAAATTTTTCTTTAAAATCCAAAAGACCAAAACTATTTTCAAGACTTTTCAAGACGGTCTTTGGACATAAAACCTTTCTAAAATTCTTTTGCTCATAGCCCAAATACTAAGCCCAAAATCCATTTTTTTCTAAGATATTTTTACAATGGGCTTAGAAATAAAATTTTTTCTACCCAACCTTTTCTTACAAAGAGCTTGCAAAAATATTTAGGTCAATTACAAAATACCAAAAATCAATTGTGGGTCTAGTTTATACTAAGAATAAATTAACCATTGGCTTGTTTTTGGCATGAATCATTAGTTACCTTTTTCAAGTGAGAAATCTATTCATAATAAACCTCTTAATTTAGTTTTAATCCAATATAGCATAAAAGCTACTTTAGTTGGTTGAATGGATTAAAACCTAATTAATGGGAATTATCATGGATTGATTTTCATTTTCGAAAATATAACTATTGGTTGAAACGTCCTAGAGAATTATTCAAAAGTAAGGTACCCTATGTTGGTATTTTGTTAACCATATACCTAGGAAAAGAGACTCGCCATTAGTGTGTGGATGATATAAGGTTGGAAGGAACATCCTAATTATCCTTGTTTGTTAATTGTTCGTGCATACATGCATACATTTGCATCTCATATCATTGATCCTCTCTGGCTTACAGCCCTGGATTACGACAGTTCAAAAGCTTACAACAATCCGACCTACACCGGAGATGAAGTATCTAGCAACGACTCAATAACTTGCTCACCAAAAACAATGGAGCCCAAACAAATTCAAAGGATGGTGGATGAGGCCCTCAACGCCAAGATGGAAGAAATAAAAGAGGCCCTAACTGAGACCATGAAGAACCAATTGACTGCAATGTTAGAGAATCATGCCAAGGCATCTGCTAGCACTAAAAAGCCAAAGGACAAAGGGAAGACTAAAGTTGGCGAAGTGGTTTTTGATGATGAAAAGGTGATCATTGATGATGATGATGATTGGGCTCAATACTACCAAGATGCTTAAGAGAAGAAAAAGGAACCGAAGATTGTTGAAAGATCAACTATGGAGAAGACTGAAACATTTGATATTGAAAAGATGATTGCTGATTTAGAAAAGAAATTTGAGAAGCTGAAAACCGAGGAAATGTCCAAAGTTGACAAATTATTTGAGCTAGATGAAGAAGTCCCGTACAAGTTCAAGATGCCATCTTTCACAAAGTTTGATGGAACCGAAAATCCTCACCTTCATGTGAAGCAATATATCACTACCATGCAGTCTGCCCGAGCTACTAAGGCTCAAACCCTAGGGTACTTTATGCTCTCATTGGACCCTATTGTCCAAAATTGGTTCAATACCCTAGATGATGGAACACAAAAGAATTAGGATCTGCTTTACAAAGCCTTCATCCAACAATATGGATATAATATTGAGATGGAAGTTACCTTAATGGAAGTGGAGTCCATTAGGCAAAGGTCGAATGAGAATTTTGTCGCTTATGTGAAGAGATGGAGAAACAAGGCTGCTTTGCTCAAGAAGAGGCCCGATGAATCCGATCAAATAAGGATGATTATGAGAGGGGTGTTGCCTAGTCTTCGTGAGAGGATGTCTCATACATTAATCTGTGATTTCAAAGACCTTCTCCAAGTGGGTTTGCAAATTGAAGAATGGGAAAGAGAGAAGAACCATTTTTCAACAAGAAGGAATGAGAAAGGGAACTTTCAATCTGGTAGCCAAAGCATGCAAAAGGCAGTCAGTGTTAATGCTACTAACTAAGGAACAAGGAGACATTTTTCAAAATCAGGGAAGCTGATGTCTTGGGTTCTCAATAAACTTCAAAGAAAGGGATTACTACAGCCCTTAAATCCTCGTCCTTTGCCTAACCCTCTCCCACCTAATTTTGATACTAAAGCATTTTGTCAGTTTCATCAAATGCAAGGGCATGACATGGATAGATGTGTGAGGTTGAGACATGAGATCCAAAATCTAATTGATAACGGGAAGCTACCCGAGCCCAACAAGCCAAACACCAAAGACAGCCTATTACCAAAGTTTAATAGAGTACCACCACCGGCAACCTTCATGATTGGAGGAGTTTTGCATGAGAACTTTGTCATGTCTTCTTTTCAAGATGTGGGTGGAGAAGCAACCAAAGAAGAAAAGGCATTTGGCAAAATTAAACAAGCTATGATGGGTGAAGAAGTAACAATTTGTGTTGTCAATGGGTTTTGGGATTCAAGCGATAGTGATGATGATCTTGTATCCAAGAAGGAGGAGTGGACTTGGTCTGAGCCCGAAGAAGATGAGGTAATGAACACTAGATCCGGTAAGCCTTATGCAATGCCACCACCTAAGGAGGTAGAAACTAATAAGGGTAAGGAAGTTGAAGTAGGAAATAAAGAAGAAGATGATGATGTTGTGCTCAAGCAATTGAAAAGAACCCAAGCAAGTGTTAGCATTTGGGACTTATTAGCTACTTCTAAAAAGCACAGAGAAACTATGGCCAAAGCCTTAGCTAGCATGCCAATTTCTACCTCCACAACACCGGAGGAGTTGATCAACTTCATAAAAATTGGGGAAGTAATGAAATGTGAAGAGGTTCAAGAAAAGAGTGAAGTTAATATGGGAGCAGTTTCTTTTTCGGACGTGGACTTACCGGAGGAGGGGAGAGACCACATCCGCCCTCTCTTTATCAAAATAGAAGTCAAAGGGAAGAGGACTCCATGTGTAATGGTCGATGATGGATCAGCCATAAATGTTTATCCACTTAAGATATTGCCAAAGCTAGCTATGTCAACAAGAGATCTAAACCCGACCGAGGTAACAATTTGTGCTTATGACAACACTAAGAGGCATGCCGATGGGACTTTCAAAGTGGCTGTCAAGGTTGGTCCAATTGAATCTATTGTTGAGTTTGTTGTTTTAGGCATATCGGTTACCTTCGCCTTGCTCTTGGGGCGACCATGGTTTCATCCTCTTGGTGGAGTTCCTTCCACCCTTCATCAAAAGATCAAGTTCCCCAACAGAAATGAGACGGTGGTCATTGAAGCTGAAGATAATGAGATTGTTAACACTCTAATGATTGAGAGGCCTCTCAATGGTTTTCAAGTAGCTGCAATTTCTGATGATGAAGTAGTGGACTCCAAAGTCATGAGTATGATGAAGAACATGAACTACCTTCCTAGAGCTGGTCTTGGAAAGGGTAAGGCCGGTTTGACAAAGTTGCCAGATTTTAGAACTCAAACTTCCAAGAAGGGGTTGAGATATGATGAAGACAATGATGTCCAGCCAAACAAGAGTGAGAAGATGAGCTTCCCACCACTTGAAGAGATCATTCTCAAAGCTCCAAATATGGGACCACTCCAAGGAAAGCTCGAGCCGATCATGTTCATGGGTAAGTTGATCCCAGGTTTTGAAATTTTTACAGATGTGGCCTAACTAGTGGACCAAGTGAAGAAAGAGCTCACCCTGTCAGCCAATAAAGAATTCAATCCAAAAGAGAAGAATGAGGTCCTGAAAGTCGAGAAGACTCTGGAGGAGATTGCTGCCTTGGTTGAAGAGAAAGACATCTTGCCTTATGATTTTGAGAACAATGATTTTGATTTTGATTTTAATTTGTCTACTTTGTATGAGGATGATGATGTTTTCTTTTCCAAAATGAATGCAATAAAGTCTAATTTTGCTTACTTGTGTGATGTTTCTCCTAATGGTTGCATACATTCAAATAACAGTTACATGAGCATCTTTAATATTAATTCTGTTAACACACAATCATTAAATTTGGGAACAACCAAAAATCCTAAAAACATTAGCATAGAATCCGACCTTACTCATGATGAGAGAAAGAGATTTGAAAAATATTCAAAAAATATGAAGAAGTGTTTGCTTGGTCTTATAAGGATATGCCTGGAATAGATCAAGACATAGCCGAGCATCATATTCCTACTTACACTCACATGAAACCTGTCAAACAAAAACTTAGGCGATTAAGACCAGAGTGGGCTGAATTGGTTAAAGAAGAGGTCACTAAGCAAATACAAGTAAAGTTCCTTGAAGTGATAGAATATCTAGATTGGCTAGCCAACATAGTGCCCATGCCAAAGAAAGATGGGAGAATAAGGGTCCGTGTGGACTATAGGGATTTGAACAAGGCTTCCCCTAAAGATGATTTTCCTTTACCTCATATAGATGTTCTTATTGATAGTGCAGCCTTTAGCGTGCTACACTCGTTTGTAGATGGATTTTTCTGATACAATCAAGTGTTAATGGCCCAAGAGGATAAAACCAAAACTGCTTTCATTACTACATGGGGTATATTTTGTTATAGGGTGATGCCGTTCGGCTTAAAGAATGCTAGAGCAACCTTCTAAAGGATGGTCACCACACTATTTCATGACATGATTCACAAAGAAGTTGAAGTATATGTTGATGATATGATGGTTAAATCTGATACAAGGGAGCAACACTTCCAAAACTTAGAATTAATCTTCAATAGAGCTTTGAAATATAATCTAAGATTGAACCCAAAGAAGTGCGTGTTTGGGGTTACCTTAGGTAAATTATTGGGACATGTGATTAGTCCGAATGGCATTGAGATTGATCTTGACAAAGTTAAAGCAATCAGGGATATGCCAGCCCCTAAGACGAAGAGAGAGGTTCGAGGATTTATCGGTAAATTATAATATATTAGCATATTCATAGCAAAGCTTACAACAATCTATGAGCCTATCTTCTAATTGCTTGGAAAGAATCAGCCCGTCCTATGCAATGAAGAATGTCAAAAGGCTTTTGAGCGAATAAAAGAGTATTTGTTGAATCCACCTATTCTAAAACCACCTAAACCCGGCAAACCTCTATTACTATACTTAGCAGTAGAAGAAGAGTCGATAGGAGCCATTCTAGCCCAAGCAGATGAGTCAGGGATTGAGCATGCAGTTTACTATTTGAGTAGAAAGCTCCTACCTTATGAAATTAAGTATAGTATCATTGAAAAGACCTATATAGTCGTGGTTTGGTCTTCTAAGAAGTTGCGGCATTACTTTCAATCGTATAGTGTACAAGTAATTTCCAAGTTGGATCCAATGAAGTACTCGAGAGAGACACCCTCTTTAATTGGGAAATATGGTCGATGGCTAATAATACTAGAAGAATTTGAGATTGAGTATGTAACTAGGAAAACAATCAAAGGTAGAGCGGTGGCAGAATTCTTGGCCCAACAACCATTACCAGAAAGCGAAGAGATAACCTTGGAATTTCCGGATGAACATTTAGAAGCCATTGAAGTACAAGGGTGGAAAATGTATTTTGATGGAGCAGTAAACAGGAAAGGAGCAGGTTTGGGAGTTATACTAGAATCGCCCGAAGGGGAACTTATCCCTTTAGCTAAAAAGTTGAAATTTAGGGCAACCAATAATGTGATGGAGTACTAAGCTTGTATTTTTGGTTTGGAATCCCTAATGATTATGAAGGTGGATAAGGCGGAGGTTTATGGCGTTTCATTGCTAGTAGTATCCCAAGTAAATGGAGAATGGGAGTTGAAAGAAGAAAAATGAAAATCATACCACCATTACTTGACCATGATGAAGAAGAACTTCAAGGAGTGTAGGTTTATACACCTATCGAGAGAAGAAAATCAGATGGCTGATGCCCTAGCCACATTGGCTTCGGTATGGGAAAACCCTGTTAGCTTATTCCTTTAGCCTCTGATCTTGACCAGTTCATCAACTCCTTTCTATGAATATGAAACAATCATGGAAATTGATACAGACCATGATGCGTGATATGATACTATAAGATGATTTTTGGAGGAAAGAGAATACCCGCCGGGGGCAACAAAGAAAGAGAGAAGAGCCATAAGGCGGCGGTCATTACAATACATCACCTTTCATGGGGAGATATATCGAAGATGGCCTGATGGGGTGCATTTGAGATGTTTAAGAAAGCTTGAAGTGGAGCGCATCATGTCAGAGATACATGCGGGAAGTTACGGTCCGCACATGAGTGTTTTGGCCCTAGTTAAGAAGATTATTCAACAAGGTTACTACTGGTTGACTATGGAGAGAGATTGTATTGAGTTTGTAAAGAAGTGCCAACAATGTCAGATGTATGGTAACTTGAATTGCATGCCTCCTGAAGAATTACATTATATGTCTTCACCCTGGCCATTTGCCACTTGGGGTATCGATATTATAGGAGAGATACATCCGATAGCTTCAAACGGTCACCGTTTCATTGTGGTAGCAGTAGATTATTTTTCAAAATGGGTCGAAGCCAAATCCTTCAACAAACTGGGTGCAAGTCAAATGGCTAGATTTGTTGAAAAGAACCTCATCTGTCGGTACGATGTCCCACACAGTGTGATATCAGACAATAGGGTACAGTTTCAAGGAGCAGTTAAGGATTTATTCTTAAAGTATCGAATCAATCATCATAGGTCCTCTCCTTATAGACCAAAGGCTAATGGTGCAGTAGAAGCAACAAACAAGACAATTAAGCAAATTCTGTCCAAGATGACCAAGACTTACAGGGATTGGTCAGAGATGCTTCCCTTTACTTTATGGGGATATAGGACAAGTGTGTGAATGCCTACTGGAATGACACCGTTCTCTTTGGTTTACGGGACGGAAGCAGTGTTGCCTATTGAAATAGAAATCAAGTCATTAAGAGTAGTCTTGGAAGCCGAACTGCCTGAAATGGAATGGGTAGCGAGCAGATACACACAGTTAGCTTCACTAGAAGAGAGAAGGTTAAAAGCGTTGTATCATCACCAACTGTATCAAAAGAAGATAGCTCAGGCCTACAATAGAAGGGTTAAAATCCAAAAATTCAGGGTTGGGGATTTGGTGTTAAAGCAATGTAAGCCTAATGTATCTGATCCAAGAGGGAAGTTCAGGCCTAGCTGGGAAGGACCATATATCGTGAAACGAGTCATGAACAAAGGTGAGGTAAAGCTATCAGACATGGATGGGAACGAATTTAGTGAGCCAGTAAACATTGACAGGTTGAAGAAGTTTTATGTATGAAAAAAAAAATAAAGAGCTCGCTAGGTTGAAAACCCAAAAAGGGTGGCCTAGGAAAAAGTTAGAGCAGTCCGCTAGTCCCGAAAACCTGAAAGGGCAGGCTAGGCAAAAATTAGGGCTAAATGAGAGAAAATTGTTAATTAGAAAACCCGAAAGGGCTAGTTGGCAACATGAGTGATCTTGTGTATGCTGGCTTTATGTTTGGTTGTTTCCTAATTTAATAAAATAGAATTAATGTTAAAATTATTCTATGTGCACTATTATAAGTATTTGACCAGATATGGATGAAATAAATAAACACAATAGCGAAAGGTGATGACAAATTTTAAATGGAAAAGAAGCACCTTTTATTGCTTTAATTATTTTTCATCCTAACAATACACTTTCTGAATTGACAAATGTAAAATCTATGGCAGTTGATAAATGTAACGTGCAGGTCAGCTTTGCCTCAGCCGATCCAGGTAGGCTTCAGTCAAGCAAGTCATGTCTAAGTCAGGAGTAAAGTCAGAATCACGAGGCTCAGCTCCATACTGACGGCCAAGTCGGCGAGGATCATAGCATGTACCTTAACGAAGAGCAGAAAGGGGAACATACATCAAGTATGTCCGCATGGTGATACGAGAAATCTTCCACCAAGGTACCAACCAACGGATATTAACTTCAGAGCGTGAGTGGATCCAGTCAACCCAGTCAGCATATAAGTAAGTAGGATGGAGTAGTTTCCTAGCGAAATGATGACGTGGCAGATATCTGGCAAAATCCATGGATGGAGTATCAAGCAAACAAAGATGCTCCTAAAGCTTAATCTATGAAGTAAGAATTAAATTAAAAAAAAAAGGTCCGCTAAGTTAAAAACCCGCAAGGGCAGCTTTGGCAAAAATTAGGGCAGCTCACTAGTTTCGAAAACCCATATGGGCGGACTAGGCAAAAATTAGAGGAAAGCAAAAAAGGAAAAAGAAAACCTAAATTAAAAACCCAAAAGGGAAGTTTAGGTAGTTACCTGAAGCAGCAATGGACTCCCGGTCAGTCTCTTTGACAATCTTGATTTAAGATGATCTAATCCAACTAAGGTCTCGGCTAAGATCACAAGTACCGGTGATAAGCCTCCTTCCATTTGGTCCATAATATCCAATAGCCGTTGATCAATATCATCATCAGAAGAAACAAGCAAGAATTGGCCGAGCAAGCAAAGATAGAGCATGTGTCCCCATGCCTTAGTATGGGCCAAATGAGAGAGACAAAAGTCAATCAAAGGAGCAAGTAGAATTTTTTCACCTCTCAACAACCGAAGAACTTTGGGTTTCAAAATTTGAAATAACATCTGCATCTTCTATTGAGTTTTGGAAACCAATGTGGGTAATGCCATTTGTTGATTATTTGGATATCCAAGGATGGCCTTAAATTCTTCAATCAAGGGACATATTTCAAAGCCATTAATTTTAAATACCCTAGAATCCGTATCCCAAAAGGAAGCCACGACATGTAAGAAGGAGTGGTCCAATTTAACATTTTGAAACACTTTAAAACATCAAGTTTTGACCATAAAATTTACTTCCAATGAATGGCATCCATATTCTTAAATAGAATTTTTATTTTCTTTAAATGATGCTCGGTCATGGTGGGTGAATAAAGAAAAATTAAAATTGTTAAAGGGAGTTCTTTGCATGGGAATGGAAAGAATTTTGGTTTTTGTATAAAATATGGCATGAAAGTTGATTTATATAGAAGAAATAAGCCTTTCCTAAAGTGAAAAGGAAAAGGTGATGGAAAAGGATGAAACCATGTTGTGTAAGGAATGAATTGGAGACAAATTTACTTTACCATATTGCATTTGGTTTTTTATTTCGGTGGTGACTGTATGAATATCAAAATATGAAAAAGAAAGTTTAATAATTTTTAACCAGTAACAATGAAAAGTGGAAAAAAAAGGGGTGTAGTAATAAAAAAATGTAATAAAAAAAAAGAAAGTTACAGTAAAGATGGAAATTGTATTTTTTTCATTATTGTTCAATATTTTACAATTACTACAATATTCACATATCACTAAGAGGTTAATGGTAGGTCATCAAATAAAGCCTTGAAAAAGTTGTCGCCAATTGGAGGAGGGGGCAAATTACTCATTCCAAGTTTGCCCAAAGCGGAAGCACTAAAATCCGGCAAATTACTCGTCCCAGGATCACCCGAAGCGGAAACACTAAAATCCCTATTACCTTGAAGTTCCAATCTGTCATGGTCCTCATTAGAAGCAAACAAAAGGATCTCATGGTCATCAGTCTGGGGGCCTCTTGATGAAGAAGTGCCAGGGTCCCTCATCCCCTGAAATCAGAAGTCTCGGAAATGTTGTTCGGATTGATGATATAAATTTTCAAAATGAGAAGCTTGCTGACGACTTGCAGCCAACTCTTCTTGAAGTTTCCTATTTTGTTCTTTGAGCATCCGCTATGAGCCAAAAAGGAAAAAGGTAAGCGCATACATAATCATGCATACATATAGCATAAATTACCATGAAATAAGGAATTTACCAGGTAGTTCATATCAATACCCTGCGGATGAGATGACATATCTAGGGGCCAGAATGAGCAAACGAAGGGGCAGTAAAAGAAGGTCTAGCCTCATGATCAAATGAGCCAACAACCTGCAACAATTATTAAAAAATCAAAGAAAGAAAAAAGCAGTTGCAAGGGAAAAGTGGTAAAAGTTTTACCTGAGAAGTACTAGCCCCAAGATGTGGAACAGACTCTCCTGCAGCTCCGTGATGTTCCTCATCATTTCTGCCCTCACTTTCATCCAAAATCTCCCGCACACCAATAGGAGATACATCAAAGTTCAAGAGCCTCCATTGAATAAAATGGGCATAGGATGCACCTGGTGGATGGAGAAATGACTCAGCACCATAACCGTACAAAGCCGATCACCATGCATCCTCCGGCATTGACATAATATTTGGAGTATATTTCGGGATATGCATTGAAACTCTCTGCTACTCTGGACCGAGAAACCACTCATAAACTCTCTCTCCGAGAAACCAGCCACTAGACACTGGGCCAGCGATGACTCGGTGAGAATGTTGGAAAGATAGCGCAGCCCTCATCAAAGGAGACCAGTTTGCTCGCTCTTCTGGGTTCCACCAGGCCAAATTCACATGCAAAATAACATAAGCTAAGTAAAACTTTCACATAAAATTTAAAGTATACTAATATTATTTTACTTGGTCCCAGGTTAAGAGGCTCAACACAAAGCGATAAGTATGCACATGGTGAGAGCCGGGAACGTCCACACGATCGAACAACCAAAAATTTAATCTCGGATACCCAACTTTCTGTCGGAAAATACCGGGTACCCTCACGAGGTTGTGCTCATATGCCCATACCTACAATAATAGTAAAGATCAAATTCATGCAAGAAAAGAGTGGAATTGACATTGGTAGAAGAAGAATACCTCGACAACCGCCATCAAGCCGACAAAAGACTTCTTATTTCGGCAAAGTTTATCCAGACCATGGTAAAGACACGCGAGACCAGCTTCACCCCAGCCAGAAGATAATACCATTCTGAAATAAGAAAGGGCACTCAACACTGACAAGTGGATGGAGGATTCAGTGCTGCCTAAGATGGTCGACCCAAGCAGATATAACAAAAATCCTCAAGCATACTGTTCGGCCGTGTCTCTGCCAACTCGTCCTTCATAGTTCATCCAATGACTACGAATTGGCTTGATTTTTATCTTAAAAGGCCCTTTATATGATGGTTCCATACCAATTAATTCTTGAATTTCTTCAAATATTAAAATATCGTTGGTCAGTGGAACCGGAACACCATCATATCGAAGGCAAGTTATAGCAGTAAACTCGACCAAACCAATTGTCATCTCTCCAATGGGCAAGTGAAAAGTGTGAGTTGTGTCCAACCATCACTCTGTAAGCGCCTGGACTACGCTCCGGTCTATCTGATATTCCTCGGATGGCAATTGTAAGATGAACTGCTCAAAGCCGCAATCTCGGATAATCCGCCTTACCCGAGAAGGCACTACATCGTACCATTGTCGGGCTTTGTAAATACACTCCAGCCCGAACAACGCAATGATCATGCTAACATAGAGCCAGGTAAATTAATACCAGGTAAGTACATATTATTTTATCTGCGTAAATTAATTTATTTTTCCTAAAAAAGAATAATAATATAAAATAAAAATAAAAATAAAGGCAAACACAATAATAATAAAAGAGCATATATAAAAAATAATAATAATAACAGAAAATAAAATAATAAATAAAACAAAAATAATAAATAACAGATAAAAAAGGAAAAAGAAAAAAACAAAGAGATGAAAAATCAAGAGAAAAGAAAAGAAAAAATAATTACCGCGCTCTTTTGGGTTGAACTTCGGTGAAGCGGCATCCCGGCTAGTATATCTATACTTCCATCTTCATGGTGCCGAATAAACTCCAATAACTCGGCATTAGAATGAGTCCCTGACCTTGAAGCATGCATTTTTTTTTGAAAACTATGTGCTAAATTTGAAAGAATTTTAGAGAATTATATAACTTGAGAAATCTTACTGTGAAATGAATTGAAGGATGCATGGGTATTTATAGAGAAACGACAAGGCAACAAAACAAAATTCAAAAGTAAGTTCACTGTTCATGTATAGTAAACTTCACTATTTGATGAATAGTATATTTTACTATTTATAAATAGTATTACTATTAATGAATAGTAGCATTACTATTTCCAATAGTGAATACTATTTGCTACTATTTTCGAATAATAAATTTATTATTTATGAATAGTGCATAAACAGTGACTACACAGTAAATAAACAGTAAATTCAATTATTCAATTTAATCTTTCAACTGACTGCGTGTATATAAATATTTTTACACGCAGGGGGCAAGGAGAAGATATGTACATAAAAATTAGTCAAACTTTTTGAAAAAAAATTATTATTTGCAGATAATTAAATCTTTATTAGCTCGGGTCCAGAACCCAAATTACCCTTAGGTCCAGAACCTAGAATCTCTTTTAAATCCAGAACTTAGCTCGGGTTCAGAACCCAAATTACCCTTAGGTCCAGAACCTATAATCTCTTTTAAGTCCAGAACTTAGCTCGGGTCCAGAACCCAAATTACCCTTAGGTCCAGAACCTAGAATCTTTCCTAAGTCCAGAACTTACCTCGGGTCCAGAACCTAAATTTTCTTTAGGTCCAGAACCTAAAATTATCCTTGAGTCCAGAACTCGAATCGGATCCAGAACCCAAATTTTCCTTAGGTCTAAAACCTAGAATTATTCTTGAGTCTAGAACTCCAATCGGGTCTAGAACCTAAATTTTCCTTAGGTCCAGAACCTAGAATTATCCTTGAGTCCAGAACTCGAACTGGGTCCAGAACCCAAAACCTCAACCATCTCAAAAATTAAGTCTTATTGCTTTTCACTCTCTTCCATTAAAGTCTCAGATCATTCAAGCAAGGGGCAAACTATAGACCCTTAATTTTTGACCCAGTCCTATCCAATATATTTTATTTAATCCAAAATAAATTTTGTGTTGTCCAATATATTTTAATTAGTCCAAAATATTTTTGTTATCTTAATTAAATAATTTTTGCTTTAGTATCTAATGTTTATTAATAAAAAAATAAAAATCAAAAAATAAAAATAAAAAATCAGCAACGAAAAAATAGGCGACGAAAAAATCATCGTCGAAAACCAGCGCGCGGGACGATGGCTGTGGGCCATTTCGCCAGCAGGAAAATCCTTCTGCTGGTGAAATGGCCCGCAGGCCAGCCCTCACCCCTGCCGTAGCCAACTGCGGCAATTTTTTTTCTCCAGCGCATTTTTTCCACAGCTGTTTTTTTTTTTCGCCAGCACAATTTTTCCGACACAAATTTTCAAAACCTAATACAATTAGGTTTCAGTTTCCTTTTCTTAATGAATATGATGTTCTGTGAATAACTAGGAATGAACCATAAAATTCTTCTATAAATAATACAAAAAACAACACAAAAGGAGAGGAAGAAATTGGACAGAAACTTGGAGGAAAAATTGGATCCGAAACTAAGTAGGAAAGAGGTGAATCAATCTGATTTTTTTGAGAGAGCAGAAAAACAATTCAAACAATCCAAAGGCAGTAAAGCTTGTCTTTGTTTTTGTTCATCCAAGAAGAAATTTTTGGTGGAACCAACAAACGGAGGTATGCATCAATTGTTTAAATTCTATTCTTCACAGTAGCTAAATCATCCCATTATTTCATTTAATTCAAAAACCCTAGAACCTCAATTCACTTTTTCTAAAGTTTAAAAACCTTAATTCATTGCTTTGTTTTCCAAAAAGTTTCAAATTATTATTTTTGTTTCTTCAAAACCCCAAAATCCTAATTTGTTTTCCAAATTTTCAAAACCCTAAATTGAGTTCTGTTTCTTTCCAAAAGCCCTAAAAACTTCTTTTTTGCTTTTATAAACTTTAAATTATTTTTTTTATTTTCATAAAACTTCATAAAAATATCAATTGATTTTTCCAAATTCTAAAAAATAATGCATTCCCCGAAACCCTAAATCAAAAATCCTAAAACCATAATTCAAAAATCCTAAAACCCTAAATAAATCTCACTAATATATTCCTTTTTAAATTCTTCTTGGAAAAATGTCCAAGTAAGTCTACCTGCGGGTACACCTTTTTATTTTGTATCCCACCGGGCATAAGCTTGTTCCTGCAACAAGGAAACTACACACTCTAATCTTTTCTCATCAGTACAATGCAAAATATCAAAAACTCTCACAATCCTCTCCATCCAATACTCTGCTACTGAAGACTCATCAGTATCACGAGCTTTAAAATCTTTTGCTCCCAATTTTCTAATTCTCTCCAATGGAGATCTTTAGGGCACTGTCAGTGGAGGTTGTGTAGGAGGAGCAACTCTTACAATTTGCCTAAGAACTTCCCCCACATTTCTCACAAATTAGGGATCTAAAGAAATTTGTTCCGCAGAAGGTTCTGATGGCTGCTGATTCCCCACACTAGCTAGACTGTGTGAGGATGAAGCTTGTTCCTCGGTACCTTGATGGGATTCAGAGGTCATCTTATACCTTTAAACATTAAAAATCAACTGCAACAAAAATTTATTCAATTATATAGTTCACATGGAAATGACAGTTGTACTTCTCTTTTCTTTTAACTCACAACTTAGAATCGTCTAAACCTGATCTAATACCACTAAATGTAACACTCCTACATAGCCTATACACTTAACTATATAGGAGATATCACCTAACATTCACACTTATTCTACATATGTGTCTATGTATGTATTAAAGAAATAAAGACAAAATACTTCTAAGTATTAATGCAATTGTTAAGCTTTCTATATTACAAACATATATCTGTTAATTTATAAAGAACTCCTATTGATAACTTACATTATCATAAAATTCTCAAACTACTCTCAAACTAGTACAACTACCATATAAAATTATAAAGTTTTGCCATGTGAACTATATAGAATACAATATTTACAATATTGTTCATTGAACTTTGGTGATGCAGTTGATCAGAAATGTATATCTCTCACTCTGCAGTCTCAACTCTTTTTGTTTGATCTGCGCATCAGAAAATAATTCTAACATGCAAATAAAAGCTTAGTGGTGCTTATGTATTTATAAAATGCAAGAAAATTTAAAGATAAGGGATCAAAACATTAAATAATTTAGAAATAATGAAAAGTATTACTTTCAGAACGTTAAATAAAGAATTTAATAAATTCGTTGAAAGTTGGAATACTAAACACAATTTTAATCCAAAATTCAATAATTCATCAATAACCATATAACACATTGTTTTTAATATAGATAACTTCTTTAATTATGCCCATACACACTGAACTTAGATTCTATATTTGGATAACGGGTCACTGTTGGCAATTTAATGGCCACTGTATAGAATTTTTGCCAATGGCCCACTATGGCACGAAAGCCCACTAAGTATGGTGACACTGAGTGTCTATTGATGGCACAAAGTTCCCACTATCACTTTGGATATCCTCCCTTTGGCTAGCCATTCAATCCCAAGCTAGATCTAAAATTAGTATGATTTGGGCAATTCAATAGTTATTAATTAACATTAAATTATTCACAACACTTCAATGAAATAGTTCTTTGGCCAACACTTAGTATCATACATATTTTATCATATATTCAAATAAATCTATTACACTACTTATTGGGTTTAACTTCAAAAAGAAATCCTTTACACTTTGAGAACTTATAATCGTTACAACTAGAATTACAAATGAAAAACAAAGCAAAAAGTTATTTTAAGCAATTTCTTTACACTTTGGGCGTGTCATTAACCGTGTCATAAGTTCATTCTCACAGAAGATTTGACACATCCAATGACATTTAAGTTGCATTACAGTAGCTATGATAAGCCCATTGACACGAATGTGTCACTGGCCATGTCATTTATCTTTTATCACAGTAGATATGACACGCCCAATAACATGGGCGTGTTATAGGTTGTGTCTACAATGTTGAAACACAACATCATTGACACACCCAGTGACATGGCCGTGTCACTAGTGGTGTCAAGCAAAGCTCTGTATTTCAAACACTTACCAACTTCAATTCCATATATCCAAATATATGATATCAATAGATTAAAACTATTTTCTTTAACATAGAAAGAGCATATATCAAATATTTTTCATTAAAAACTCATCAAGACAACTCAATCAATAATTTTAAATAATAAATTCATAGAAATTCAGATAGTTACAAATCAAAAATACTTAACCACATACCTCTTCAAACTCTTCTTTTTCTCTAATCACTTGTTGATAATCTCAGCTTTTCCAGCTTAATCTTTTAAAAACTTATAACTAGATATTATTTTCTCTTAGGTTTTGATCAAAGTCTTGAAAGGAAGGAAGAAAGGAGGAGTTTTGGTGGTGAAGATGGTGATGAACGTGGAAAGAAGAAAGAAGAAGAAAGAAAGAGAAGTTTCTACATAAATACACCTATCCATACACCTATATATATACAGCTTAATCTAGTATGGCCAATCTCATCTTAGCTATGGTGCACCCTCTTTCTTATCCTTTGATTCTAATTCAATTTTTAATCTCGTAAAACAATAAAAATACATAATTTCTTCAGTAAATTTTTAAGATCCACTATTTAAATCACTTATCCATACCACTTATATCACAATTCATTATCAATTATCAATATTAAATCAAAGTTTAGTATTTAAAATTTTTAACATTACAGAAGCACTCATCTAAATAGTATTGTTAGCCCTTCGGCGATTGAAAGACTACTCATCAGTTAGAATAAAAAGTAGTCTGATTCAGATGATTGGGATTGGAGGGAACGAATCTCACGCTGAAAGGACACCACTTCACCAACAAAAGGAAAAGTATAAAAAATTATAAAAAAGAGAATATATATATATATGTGTGTGTGTGTGTGTGTGTGTGTTACACTTACATTATTCACTAGCAGATTGTTAAAAATGGCCCGCATACCTTAAAAATCCAAGTTGCATGGCCAGGATCTATTATTAGGTGACTAACAATGACCCACAGGAAAGGCATCCAATTGAGGACTCCCTAGACCAAGTGCCAAGTTAGAGAAATATTCGTAAGCCCACATCTGTAATAGGTAGAAAGATGGTAAAGGTCAGTGCACAAACCTCAACCATATAAAGTCAAGATGATAAAGGTACTTACCTCCTAGAAGAAGTGAGTTACTCCAATAGAGTGGATTTACCCTCGAGACTATCAACTCATTTCTTCATAAATGGTGGCTAATACAATACCACCCCAATTGAAATCATTAAGATGGAATAAGTCCTCCAAGATCATCAAAATGGCGAGGTTAACGTTATCATTCCAAGTGTGCTAGAAAGTACACCCCAGTAGCAGTAAAATTATGAAGTGAACAATTTGAAAGGAATAGTATTCAAGGTCGTTATGTCTCCTTATCAAAGAATTAATGTGCCACCTTAACTAAGTGCAAGGAACTGTAGCTTCATCGGTTTTAGGAATAGACGGGATGATGCCTAGCAGGTCTATAATTTGCTCCTCAGAGAAACTCCTCCAGTTTGGAAATAGTTCCAGAGGGCATATCCTAAATGGGATGCCAATCAACAAGTACAAGTCTTAAGGCATAATAGTTAGTTCACTACATGGAAAGTGAAAACAATTGGTGGTATCCCACCATCTCTCAACTAAGGCACGTAACAGGTGTGAGCGGGGATTTTCATCCCCACTCCCGGTGGAATGGTTCTTGCAACTTCGACACTGTTTAGGCTCGGGGCCTTAGTGAACACGGGCCTTAGCCTGGAGAAAATGGAGTCGCCACCCGGACGGGCCGGGAAAAAGAAAGGGGTGGATGACTCAATTCCTAAGGAATCTCTAACCCCTTAATGGGTTCAGAAAGTTGGATACGTATGGGGAAGGTGAGAAATGACCCAGCAACCCCACAACACTTGGTTCATTGGAACCAGCCTCCTTTGCATGTCTTAATATTACAAAATTCTTAAGTATAACAATATTATCCATATTACATGCAACAATTAAAATAAAGCATCATTATATTAAAATCAAAGCAATTTCCAAAAAAAATAAATAAATGGACACCCATCCAAGGATGGAAACATGTCCTTACATCATCCATGTCTAAAACTAAATAGGACACCCACCAAAAGGTGGAAACATGTCCTTTACATTAATCCAAAAATATAAAAATAATTTAAATTAAATAAAATTTAATTAATGAGGCACCCACAAAGTGGAAACATACCTCTTACAATTTTAATACCAAAATAAAAAAATAATAATCATAATAATAATGAAAATATCCATCCATGATAAATTAAATAAATCAAGTACTGAAATTAAATAAATCAACCATCAAAACATATAATAAACAACATAATCAAATCTAAAATTAAATAAAGTAATAAATATATAAATTTATGGTTCTTTAATTAACATTTAGGGTTTTGGGATTTTGGAATTATTATTATTATTATTTAGTCTACTGTAAGACTTTTTGGAAAAAAATGGAATGGATTAGGCTTTTATAAATTTAAGAAAGTAGTAAGGTTTTTGGTTAATCAAATTAGGGTTTAGGGCTAACATCATGAATTTAGAGTTTTGGAACCTTAAGATATTAAGGTTTATAATTTTAAAAAATTGGGTTTTAGGTTCACTGGATTATGGTTACTAAGTTAGGAATTAGGATTTTAGATTTACTAGATTAGGTTTTAGGTTCATTGGATTAGGGCTTTAGGGTGTTGATAAACTTGTCAAAAAATTTTGATGTTTTAAGAATTAGGGTTTAGGAAAACTAGGGTTTACTGGATTGGGTTTTAAGATGATTAGAGTTTATAAAAATTAAGGAATTAAGACACCGGGGTAAGGGTTTTGAGAATTAATAAGATAGTTTAGGGTTTTTGATATTTTGGAAAACATATTCGATCTTATGATTTAAGAAAACAGTTCAGAGTTTTATAGAAATAATTAAGATTAAAGTTTTTAGAAACTATAAAGAAGTTAGGGTTTGGAATTCTTTGGATTTTGAGCTATTGGATGAAACAATAATGAACAAGATATATAATTAGGGTTTATCAATTTAGACTATTGAATCAAAGTGATAACAAAAATAAATAAATGAAAACTAGTTAGAACAAAAATGATATAACAATTGAATGTTTAAGCAAATTCAAGATTAAGACGCAAAACCTGTGTTGAAGGTTCCATCAAATTGTTTATTGACTCCAAGCTACTGCCTGCATCAATATTTATTTCTGGTCGAGCAAAGATCGAAGATGGTGATCACTGCCTTTGTTGGTTGATGAATGTTCGTTGTTTACTCCTCGATTGTTGATTATTTATTTTTTTATTGTTTCCTGCCTTGCTATATTACTTCTCTAAATCTAATTGTCGACCCTCTTCCTCCTCTAGGGTTTTCTGTCTCTCTTTTCTCGTCCTCTTCTTTTTCTTTTTTTCTTCTCCTATGGTTTTCTCCATTTTTCTTTTCGTCCCCTTTTCTCATGTTTTAATGTGGTATTTATATGAAAAATAAAGTCTTAATCCTATTTTAATAAGGAAATACTATCTATTTAGGAAAAACTAAAAATCAAGTAAAACAAGGTTTGATAAAAAAAATCGGCAGCGCGCGGGCTGTCGGGCCAGCGCGCTACGCTGGCAAAAATTGCTGCGGGCTATGGACGCGACAGGCTAGCTGGGCAAGCCAGTTCATCGCAGAACTGGGCAAGCCCAATTGGGCAGTGTCCAATTCACCGCAGACAATTTATGCGGCGAAATGGGTTGCCGTGTGGCAGCGCTGCCGCGCATCGCTCGCCGATCCTCCCGATTTTTATTTTATTCATTTTTTTATATTTTTTATTTTTATTAAAAATAACTATTAAATATTATAAGTAATTAAATAATTAAAATATCACAAAAATTATTTTAAACTATCGAATTTGACTGGGTCAAAAATTAAGGGTCTACAGTTTGCCCCTTACTTGAACGATCTGAGACTTGGTAGAAGAGAGTGAAAAACAACAAGACTTAATTTTTTATTTTCCTGAGATGTTTGGGTTTTGGGTTCTGGACTCAGTTTGAGTTCTGGGCTCGAAAAAGACTTGGGTTCTGGATCCGAGATGGTTTAGGTTTTGGACCCTATTCGAGTTCTGGACTCAAAAAAGACTTGGGTTTTGGACCTGAGATGATTTGGGTTCCGGGCCCAGTTCGAGTTCTAGACTCAAAAAAGACTTGGGTTCTAGACTCGAGCTAAGTTCTAGACTTAATGGTAATTTGAATTCTAGGCCTGAGCTAAGTTCTGGACTTAAGAGTAATTTGGGTTCTGGACCCAAGCCAAGTTCTAGACTTAAGGGTAATTTGAGTTCTGAACCCGAGTTAAGTTCTGGACTTAAGGGTAATTTGGGTTCTAGACCTGAGATGGTTTAGGTTCTGGACCCAGTTTGAGTTATGGAATAAAAAAAGACTTAGGTTGTTCCATTCTTTAATGGATTGTGGATCTTTACTTACCAAATATAGATCTTTATCTATTGAAAATTGGGTCTTTACCCTTGAAACATAGATCTTTATCCATTGAGTATCGGATCTTTACCCTTAAAATATGGATCTTTATCTATTGGAGATGGGATCTTTACCCTTGAAACATGGATCTTTATCCATTAGAGATTAGGTCTTTACCCTTGAAACATGGATCTTTATCCATTGAAGATCGGGTCTTTACCCTTAAAACATGGATCTTTATCCATTGGAGATTGGGTCTTTACCCTTAAAACATGGTTCATTATCCATTAGAGATCGGGTCTTTACCTCTTGAAATATGGATATTTATCCATTGAAAATCGGGTCTTTACCTTTGCAACATGGATCTTTATCCATTAGAGATCGGGTCTTTACCCTTGAAATATGGATCTTTATCCATTAGAAATCGAGTCTTTACCCTTGAACATGGATTTTATCTATTAGAGATCGGGTCTTTACCCTTGAAACATGGATCTTTATCCATTGGAGATTGGGTCTTTACCTTTGAAATATGGATCTTCATCCACTGGAGATCGGGTCTTTACCCTTGAAACATGGATCTTTATCCATTAGAGATCGGGTATTTACCCTTGAAATATGGATCTTTATCCACTGAAAATTGGGTCTTTACCCTTGAAACATGGATCTTTATCCATTAGTGATCGGGTCTTTACCCTTGAAATATGGATCTTTATCCATTGGAGATCGGGTCTTTACCCTTGAAATATGGATCTTTATCTATTAGAGATCGGGTCTTTACCCTTGAAACATGGATCTTTAT
This sequence comes from Garcia nutans, assembly GCA_947685225.1. NCBI lineage: Eukaryota > Viridiplantae > Streptophyta > Magnoliopsida > Malpighiales > Euphorbiaceae > Garcia > Garcia nutans. The sequence continues at coordinate 39,929,070 of CANTUV010000039.1, read as the reverse complement.
CCATTGGAGATCGGGTCTTTACTCTGGCTTCAGCTCTTTTAGCTGGACTGATCTTTTGTCTTTTGCATCATCATTCTTTTGAGAATTCTAATTTTCTTCTTATTCCATTCTTTTTGTTCTTCCTTTGCACTTTTGCAAAAAATTCAGCCTTTTTTAGCTAGCCTTCATATCTTCTCCTTGCCCCCTACATGGTAAAATATTGAAAGTGAGTCTCAAAATATTATGTACATGCATAAACTCAAAATTTTGAAATGAAGAAACATTACCCCTTGTATAGGCTAAAACCCATGATTTTTTTATGCGGGCTTTGGTTGATGTTTGTAGATTGTCTAGTTCTTCAGACAAGCATGTATTTCTTCTTTTGCAAAATGACTGGAGCTTTCTCAAGCAATAGGCTTTCCATGCCCCCCTTGATTCAATATCTTCTTTTGATTCTTTACTTCACAGGGTGTTTGTTGTTCACTTTGACAAAGAATAGACAATACAAGATAAGAAAGTGTGATGTGATATGCTCATGTATGCATGACATGCATGAATAATACTTACAATGGTTCCATCGACTCACAGACTGAGGTGATCAGCAGAAGTGTTCTCATTGACTCTTTTGAGATGCCCATTCAGGTCTTTCTTTGGAATGATAGGGGGCTTCGCTTTTATGGCTTTTATCTTCAAGATGTTGAAAATATGAATAATGGAGGCCCCAAACAGCAGAGATACATCCATTTCAAATTATGATTCAGTATGTCAATTGGTAGCTTCTTCATAACCTTGCCAGTAATCATTTTCTTTGCCCAATGTGTCCTTTAAGGTTCGATAGTTCAACATACTCCCCTTAACTTGAAGGCTTTGTATTTTTTTTTCAATTTTGAATTTTGATTTTGAAAGTTAAATGTTGGCTTTGCCAAATCAATATCAATGTACCTCAGGACTTGATTTTTCTAAATTAATATATCTATAACATGACAACCCTAATTACCATACTAAACTCGGGAATTATTTCTATTTAAGCAAGAACTGTTGCACTTTAGATAGGCACATACACATTACTTGGTCAATGATCTCATTTGAGTTTGAATATTGTCTATCTAATATGCATGCTTATTCAAACTATCTCCACTAATAGACTCTACCTACCAAAAGAGATCAACAGGTCTTTGATAGGCTTAAAATGGGGTCTATAAGGGACATGGGTTAAATGAAGGCCATTTGTAAGTTGGAGCTGATGTGACACAATGGACAAACCCTCACACTACAAATTTCTTTTTTGAACTTTAGGCAACTGGGAGCAATCTTGCTAGACTCTAAATTCTTTCTATCTTCTTAGCATTAATTTGGATCTTGATTAGGACAGTCTTTGCCCTTGCAAAAAGTTTGGTACCTAAATTCATTTCTTTTCTTCTTCTCCGTTTTCTTTCTTTTTATTTTTCTTGCTCTTCCCTTTCTTTAAGCATTTTATCATTTTATCCTTCTTTCTTATAGGACTGTCAAGTACAGAACTTTCAAGAACTGGATGATCTTTCTCCTTTTTCTTGAATTTTGGTCGAATCTTTAGTTGGGTTAGACCAATTCAAGTCAAACTGTCCTTATAAACCAAATGGAAGCCTTTTGCTGCTTTAGGTAAAAAAGAACTCAGTTGGCTTTCTGAACCGCCTTTTTAGGTTTTATCTTTCTTTTTTTCTTTTCTTTTTTCCCCTTTTTTTTTTCTCTCTTGTCCTTTTTTTCTTTTCTTTTTTCCTTTTTTTGTCTTCTTCTTTTCTTTTCTTTTCTTTTTTAGTTCTACCTCTAAAAGAGTTGTCTTATTTGTACAACCTTGGGTTTCTACTAATGGATAAGTGGAGTGACATAAATCTCCTTTAACAGGGATACATTATTTGTTACTCTAATATTATCTTGATACATTGGACATATTAGATGAACTTCAGCTACCTTATGGTCTTGAGAACATCAACTATCCTTATGATCTTAACTATTCATTCCTTTCTTTGATCTTCTTGCCTCTTCACCTTAGTGATCATAAGACTTGTCAAAAGTATTACAACAACTCAGGGTAGGTTGTTGGGGTTTGTAAGCCAATGAAAAGAATGCTAAAATTTCATGAAGGCTCAAAGGGACAACTAGGAATTGATATTTAATAGGGTGGATACTAGTTGTTGGCTACCAAACAATGCCTAGATCATTTCTCTCTTGAATAGACAGAGTTCAATTTCGCCTCGAAAGTTTGTCAAAGCATATTCTAAGATTGACTAGGACCTAGACCAAGGTCATTATGTAGGAGCCCTCTCTAAGTAAGCATACATAATTCAATGCTATAGAGTAATTCCCTCATCTAGTAAAGTTATTCAAATCATGATGTCTAGATATGCTAATTTATAAATATCAAGTTAAATTCGACATCGGTTGAGCACCAAAATGAACAAAGACCAACAAAAATTTTGATGAAAGTAATTTATTCAAATAAAAACAGAAACGTATAATTGTTCCAATTAAATATTAAAGAAAGCAAAATTAAAAAGCAATATTCAAGCTAAGGAAAGTTTGTTGAGTTGGAGTCAAAGATACTTCATTTATTTAGACACATCAAGGACAAGGATTTTTTCCATCATCAAGGGTCATTACTTCATCATCCACAGTTAGCCCAAGCTTGCTTGGTAGAACATCTTCTTTAACAGCTTCTCTATCCATATCATGACAAGATAAAACTCTTCATGAAGGTTGTAAGCGATGGTGCCTTTCCAAATTTAGTTAGAGAATTATTTTTAGTGTTGGGCTTATTAGGCTCAGGCAGCTTTCCATCATCAATCAAATCTTGGATTTCATGCCTTAATCAAACACATTTATCTTTCTCATGCCCTTGCATTTGATGGAATTGACAGAAAACCTTGGCATCAAAATTCGGTGGTAGAGGCTTATGTAGAGGTCGAGATGCCAATGGTTGTAGCAAATCCATTTTCATTAGATTTTCTAACATCTTTGACAAAGGCTCCCCCAAGTTTGAAAATTTACGCTTCTTTTTTGGCTCAATTGTTGCATTTTTCTCAACACTTCCTCTTTCCCTTTGACTTTGCCCACTAGGATGATAACCGCTCTTATTGCTCCACTTAGATAGCACATGGTTTAGTTGGTCTCGTAGAATAGGGATTGATCTCTCATTTTTCATTCGATCTCTATCAGTAGACATGTTCCTTGTTAATGTTGCCTTTTCCTTCTTTCTTATGTCAATAGGATATGCCTCATTAGCATTGTTGATGATCTCTAGAATTTGAATCAACTGGGTCCTCATAATTTTAACCAACTGATCTCGTAGCTCGGCCATCCTAGCTTTGACAACTTTATCGACTATGTCCCTTAGCTGGTTTACATCCATCCTTCCAATGAAGTGCTTGAATCAAAATCAATGTTATAGGTGGTATCGTTGTATGCTCTTGAATTATCATACTTCAGGGCTATGAGCCAGAAGGGATTAATGATATGTGATGCAAATGTATGTATGCATATATGCACAAACAATAGACAAAGATAAGGATAAATAGGATATTCCTTCCAACCTTATAACATCCACACACGAATGGCGAGTCTCTTTTCCTAGGTATATGGTTAACAAACTACCAACATGGGGTATCTTTTTTTGAATATTTTCCTTGGACGTTTCAACCAATAGTTATATTTTCAAAAATAGAAATCAGTTCATGATAATTTCCATTAATTAGGTTTTAATCCATTCAACAGAAAAAAACAGCTTTTATGCTATATTGGATTAAAACTAAATTAAGAGGTTTATTATAAATAGATTTCTCACTTAAAAAAGTAACTAATGATTCATGCCAAAAACAAGCCCATGATTAATTATTCTTAATATAAACTAGACTCATAAATAATTTTTGGTATTTTGTAATTGACCTAAATAATTTGCAAGCTATTTGTAAGAAAAGGATGAATGAAAATAATTTTATTTCTAAGCCCATTGTAAAAATGATTTTAGAAAAAATGAATTTTGGGCTTACTATTTGGGTCATGAGAAAAGAATTTTTGATTTGTTTTTAGAAAAGTTTTATGTCCAAAGACCATCTTGAAAAGTTTTGAAAATAGCTTTGGTCTTTTGGACTTTAAAGAAAAATTTATTTTGAGCTTACAATGTATTTAGGTCATATTAGAAAAAGAACAAATCAAATAAGCCATGATTTAAGCCAAGACAAATTAACCATAGTCAAACAACAAGCATTTGGGGTAAAAACCTAAGGAAAGTAACTAGGCCAATTACATGAGCTTTAGTCTTTGGGTTGAAAGGCTTAGGTTTCCATAGCAAGTATATACCAAATGGTACAAGGCTATGAGTGGTTATGCCATGCTCGATCTCTATACCTTGAGTGAAAGTATGGTATCCCTTACATAACACAACACAGGTAACACGGACATCCTAACTCACGCACACAATGCAATCTAATATGATGCAATGGATAATATCATGATAAGAAAGAATAGAATAATATAAAGACCAACAGAATCAACTTCTCTTATCCCCAGTGGAGTCACCACCGTGAGCGGGGATTTTTGTCCCCACTCCCGGTGGAATGGTTCTTGCGACTTCGGCACTATTTAGGCTCGGGGCCTTAGAGAACACTGGTCTAAGCTCAGATAAAATGGAGTCGCCACCCAGACGGACCAAGAAAAAGAAAGGGGTGGATGACTCAATTTCTAAGGAATCCCCAACCCCTTAATGGGTTCAGAAAGTTGGGTACATGTGTGGAAGATGAGAAATGGCCCAGCACCCCCACAACGCCTGGTTCATTAGAACTAGCTTCCTTTGCAGGTCTTAATATTATAAAATTCTTAAGTATAACAATATTTTCCATATTACATGCAACAATTAAAATAAAGCATCATTATATTAAAATCAAAGCAATGTCCAAACAAAATAAATAAATGGACACCCATCCAAGGATGAAAACATGTCCTTACATCGTCCATGTCTAAAACTAAATAGGACACCCACCGAAAGGTGGAAACATGTCCTTTACATTAATCCCAAAATATAAAAATAATTTAAATAAAATAAAATTTAACTAATGAGGTACCCACAAAGTGGAAACATACCTCTTATAATTTTAATACCAAAATAAACAAATAATAATCATAATAATAATGAAAATATCCATCCATGATAAATTAAATAAATCAAGTATTAAAATTAAATAAATCAACCATCAAAATATATAATAAACTACATAATCAAATCTAAAATTAAATAAAGCAATAAATATATAAATTTAGGGTTCTTTAATTAACATTTAGGATTTTGGAATTTTGGAATTATTATTATTATTATTTAGGCTGCTGTGAGACTTTTTGGAAAAAATGGAATGTGTTAGGGTTTTATAAATTTAAGAAAGTAGTAGGGTTTTTGGTTAATCAAATTAGGGTTTAGGGCTAACATCATGAAATTAGGGTTTTAGAACCTTAAGATGTTAGGGTTTATAATTTTAAAAGATTGGGTTTTAGGTTCACTGGATTATGGTTACTGAGTTAGGATTTAGGATTTTAGATTTATTAGATTGGGTTTTAGGTTCATTGGATTAGGGCTTTAGGGTGTTGATGAACTTGTCATAAAGTTTTGATGTTTTAAGAATTAGGGTTTAGGAAAACTAGGGTTTACTGGATTGGGTTTTAAGAAGATTAGGGTTTAGGAAAATTAAGGAATTAAGACATTGGGGGTTAGGGTTTTGATAATTAATAAGATAATTTAGGGTTTTTGATATTATGGAAAACATATTTGATCTTAAGATTTAAGAAAACAGTTTAGAGTTTTGTAGAAATAATTAAGATTAAAGTTTTTAGAAACTGTAAAGAAGATTAGGGTTTGGAATTCTCTGGATTTTTGAGCTATTGGATGAAACAATAATGAACAGGATATATAATTAGGGTTTATCAATTTAGACTATTGAATCAAAGTGATAACAAAAATAAATAAATGAAAACCAGTAAGAACAAAAATGATATAAAAATTAAATGTTTAAGCAAATTTAAAATTAAGACATAAAACTTGCGTTAAAGGTTCCACCGAATTGTTTATTGACTCCAAGCTACTGCCTGCATCAATATTTATTTCTGGCCGAGCAAAGATCAAAGATGGTGATCACTGCCTTTGTTGGTTGATGAATGTTCGTTGTTTACTCCTCTATTGTTGATAGTTTATTTTTTTGATGTTTCCTGCCTTGCTGTTTTACTTCTCTAATTCTAATTGCCGACCCTCTTCCTCCTCTCTCTCTCTCTTTTCTCATCCTCTTCTTTTTCTTTTTTTCTTCTCCTAGGGCTTTCTCTGTTTTTCTTTTCGTCCACTTTTCTCGTGTTTTAATGTGGTATTTATAGGAAAAATAAAGTCTCAATCCTATTTTAATAAGGAAATACTATCTATTTAGGAAAAACTATAAAATCGGGTAAAACAAGGTTTGATCAAAAAATCGGCAGCATGCAGGCTGTCGGGCCCTCGGGCTGCGCTGGCAAAAATTGCTGCCTGCTATGGGCGTGATGGGCTAGCTGGGCAAGCAAGTTTGTCATAGAACTGGGCAAGCCCAGCGCGGCAGCGTCGCTCGCCGATCCGCCTTATTTTTATTTTTTTCATTTTTTATTTTTATTAAAAATAACTATTAAATATTATAAGTAATTAAATAATTAAAATATCACAAAAATTATTTTAGACTATCGGATTTGACTGGGTCAAAAATTAAGGGTCTACAACAAGTCATGGTTAGCTTACCCCATGTAGTCAAGAGACAAATGATCCATGAAGCTAGTGGGAAGTAATAATTCCTTCACTTCATTTGGATGGTTGAGGTTCTCCAACTTGGAATGACCACCTCGTAATATTAACTTAGCATATTGCTAAAGCACAATAAATAATAAAAATTTTATTATTATTTCGTCCTAATTTTTTGGTTCATAGGCAATGAGAAAGGTGTCTTGTTTCTTATTTGAAAGGAAGGGAAAATAAGACATACCTTCATAAAGCCAGTTTACGAAGCATGGGTATGGAGATCCACCACCAACTCTCCAACGGTAGACACTTCAGCTGCCTTAGGAGAGGAAGCAAAAGATTGAGACATCTTGAAAGAAAACACTTTGGAAGAAACAAAAAGCAAAGAAAAGAAGTGAAGAGAGGATGGAGGAGCAAGGCATCAAATGCTCCTCTGCACCTCTATTTATAGACTTTTTGTCCAAAAGGCAATCCAAATAGCACATCGTCAAACATACTCAAATACCCTCAAAATCAAAAAATGTCGTTCAAAATCAAAAAAATGTTGCGTTGGCTAGGTTTGTTCAGGTATCTAGAGCAAAATAGGATTGGTTAATATATCTTTAAGTAAAATCCATATTCATTAAAGTATCTAAAGTAGAAGTTGGACTTGTCAAAGTGTCCAAATGGGAGTCTGATAGGATTTATTAAAGCATCCTAAAACAAAGATAGGTTTATTGAAGTACCCAGATTGACCGAATTTATTGAAGCAATCACTTAAAGGCCTCGAGGTTTATTTGAAGCACCTGGATCAACTTAGATTTATTAAAGTATTCGTTAGAAGAACTGGAGTTTATTTGAAGCACTCGAATAAAATAGGATTTATTGAGGTATCCACTCGAAGGTCCCAAGTTTATTTGAAACACTTGGATAACTAACTCAGATTTATTGAAGCATCCGCTTGAAGGTCCGGAGTTTATTTGAAGCACATGAACTAGCTTGGATTTCTTTAAAGCATCCAGACCGACTCACATTTATTTAAAGCACCCAAATCAGATTAAATTTACTGAAGTATCCACTCGAAGGTCCCGATTTTACTTGAAAAACTTGGACCGGCTCAGATTTACTGAAGCATTCGCTTGAAGATCTCGGGTTTATTTGAAACACCAAAACCATATCAAACTTTTTAAAGCATCCATTGGAATATTTTGGATTTATTTGAAGCATTCAGAACCATTTGGGTTTACTCTAAGCACCCAAAGCAGATTGGATTTAGTTGAAGAATCCAAACTAGCTCAGGTTTATTTGAAACACTCGAGCTAGCCCAAAATTGTTTAAGTATCCAAAATTGGTTTAAATTTATCAAGGGCAGATTGCTTTTCACTCTCTCAATAAATTCAAGATCCTTCAAGTAGGGGGCAAAACTGTATACTCTTAATTTTTGCCTAAACTAAATGTTGTCCCAATTAAAAAGTCCAAATCGTATTTGATCCTAATTTAAAGGGCCAAATTACTAAAATGGCCCTAGAGCCATGATGAATTAACCATTCTTATTGTAAGTTTGTGGCCAATTCATCATGATTTATGGCCAATTCTCCACGGCTCATGGCTAATAGGCCATGAGTCTGTGGCCAATTTATCGATCCATTTAACTTTACTAATCCTATTTAAATTTGAAGTTTGTTAAGATAAATAGGGAGTTTCCTGATAAGATTGGACTTCAAAAGGATTAAGCCAGATTAATACCCTAATTAAACATTATAAAAGGGATGGATTAATACCCTAATAAGCACATACATAAACCTTTTGAACAATATTGTTCGATCAAAACATAATTGATCCAAACCATTAGAGATTATTTTAGGCAAAACCCTAACATCAATTTTAGAAAGGATTGTGCGGTCTAGTCACGAGATTTGGTTTAGTATGACTATTTAGTGGGGCCAGCAACACAGATATGATCTTTAATAAGAAATACTTATTCAAATTAATAAATTATCATTTCTTTCATATTATACAACCTTGCAGAATTACTATTTTTTGATTCATTATTTTGATTTTGTTTAAATTACAATCCAGAACCCTAATTGCATGTTAAACCCTAAATTCCATCTAAAACCCTAATATCATGATTAAACCCTAATTTCATTAATTTTACTCTAATTTAGTAATTCTTTGTATAATGACTACGTGTATGCTGATTATTTATATGTTTGTGGATTTTAATTATTTATTATTTGGATTGTATGGTTGTAAAAGTTCAACTTGTATTTGCCTTCTTTATTTAAAATATTTCTTTTACTTAATTTATTTTTGGGATTATTGTAAGTGACATGTTTTCACTCTTTTATGAGTTCCCATCTTATTTTATTTGTATTTTGGACTCGGACATTGTAAAGGCAGGACTCGAACATTGTAAAGGCATGTCTCCATCTTGTTTGGGTGCCCATTTTAATATTTGTTTATTTTATGGATTGATGAATATTTATTACAAATTGTTATAATATGAATAATATTTTAATAATATAAGAATTTAAAAATATATTGACCGATTCTAATGAACCGGGCATTGTGGGGGTGATGAGCTACTTCTCACCTTCCCCATGTGTACCTAATTTTTTGAACCCAATAAAGGTTAGGGATTCCTTAGGAATCGAGTCATCCACCCTTTCTACTTTCTTCCCAGCCTGTCTGGTGGCAACTCCTATTTCTCTAGGCTTAGACCTGTGTTGTCTATGGCCCAGAGCTTAACAGTGTCGAAGTCGCAAGAATCATTCCACTGAGAGTGGGGGCAAAAATCCCCGATCTCATGAACATGTGAGAGTTGGGACCAGAAGTTTGGGTTCACCCCCAACTATGCTATCAAATAAAATTCAGATTTTAGTCCATTTTAGGTTTTATATTATTTTTTATTCATTAGATCTTTGGATTTGATTTCTCTGCCAAGTAAGACTAGAGTTCATAGAAAACATGTCAAAATATGAGACTTCAAAATTGTTTTTCAAACATCTTTAGTTCATTTCATTTTATTCTAGATGAAGATTTTAGCTTCTCATTTTCATATAACATATGAATACCATTAATATTCCTTGATGTTATACTTTGTTGCAGTCATAATAAGCCTATATGATCAAGCTATAACCTTAACAATTACCTTCTTCCTTAATAACAATCTAACATGACATCTCAATTGATTTAACAGTGAAATCTCATTGTCATAATTACATGTATAAAGCACTTATAGTTATATATATAAGTGTAATAACTATGTGTACAGAGAACTTATAGAAGACCATATAATGTGTGTAACCCTTCCATTTATCAACCCCAAAGGAAATTATCATGAATAGCTCATTTTGTATTAGGAATCAAATACAATTTATGAAAAAATGTTGCATAGGTAGATTGTACATGGTCCTGCAACAAACTTATTAACACAGTTAACAAATAACACAAGTAGAGGGTTTCAGCAACACTCTAATGCAGTTTAATAAGTGCAATGTGAAATGGAAAATGATACTATGAGTGGGGATTTTTCCCCCACTCCCGGTGAAATAGTTTTTATGACTCCGGCTATGTTAGGCTCTAGGATTTAGGGAACATAAGCCTAAACTCTAAGAATTGGAGTCTCCACCCGAACGGGTCGACAAGATAGAAAGGGGTAGATGACTTAATTTCTAAGGAATCCCCAACCCCTACTGGGTTTGAAAAGTTGGGTACGTATGAGAAAGGTGAGAAATGGCCCAGCACTCCCCATAACGCTTAGTTCATTGGAATTAGACCTTTTTTAGGTTTAAATATTATTAAACTTTTACAGTATTACAATATTATCCATATTAAATGAATTAAAATAAATAATTATTCATCATATTATATATCAAACAAACAAACAAAAATAAGATGGGCACCCATATGAAGATGGAAACATGCCCTTATAATGTCCTAATGTCCATATAAATAAATAAAATAAGACACCCACAAATTGGTGGAAACATGTCCTTTACAATGGTCCAAAAAATAAATTAAATAAAAGAAACAAAATAAATAAGGCACCCACCAAGAGGAAACATCCATTTTATAAGTCTCTTAAAAATACAACCAATACATAAATACTAACATGATTCCATAATTTATAATAAAATAAGTAATTCAAACATATAATTAATCATAAAAATTACAATCCACAATCATATCTTAATATTAGCCCGTTAATGAAATATAAGGGGGAATGCACACGGTGGTAAACAATTTACCCTACTCGTTGAATAAGTTGTTGCCTCCAAAATATAAGTTAGAGTTATAATAATAACACTAGGTTTTGCATGCAATTAAGGTTTCATAATCAATTTAGGGTTTCTTTATTTTAATCAAGAAAGATAAAAATATTAATATAAATTAAAATGGATATGCAGCATTATAAATAAACTATACTTCATTGAATTGAACAAATATATGAGTAACTAGACATAAGCTAAGACTCATGTCAAATTAAGCTCATGGCCGGTCCTGGTTCAAAGAATTTTAGTTCTAATAGGATTCAAATGATTCGGGGCTTATCCGAAGGATGTCAGGATTCTCAGAACACAGTTGCCCTAATATTGCTTATAAATAGCCAATAAATAGTAGCCGGAAGGGGGCCACAACGAAGTACTAAAATAAAAAAAAAACTAAGAAAGGAAAAAAGAAACATAAAGCCAGAGATACGATATTAAATATTATTTTAATCAAGTAAATAGCACAGAAGCAAGGCAGAATCTGTAAGATTGTGTTCGAGCTTGGATCAATGCAATTAATTGGTAAAACCAACAAACGAAGGTATGTTTTTTATATATTAAATCCATACAATTGATCATCTTCATTTAATCTTTATAAATATGTTATTAATTGTTTTAAGGTGATTGATGCTGCAACGTTTGTTTTCCAAAACCCTAATCCTTTGTGATATTAGTTTAGGATTAAAACCCTAGTTTGAATGTTTTAATATTAGTTTGCATATTAAATCCTAATTTTACAATTTTTTAATCTTAGTTTGTATGTTAAAACCCTAGTTTTGCATTATTAAGCCCTAGATTTAAGATCAAACCCTAATTTAAATTTTAGAAGCAGCAACTCATTCAATAAGTATGATAAATCGTTTACCTTTCAGGAACACTATCTCCTTGATCCCCGCCCGCTAACCGGCTAACGGGACCATCGTGTGCATTGCACCTTATATTTTATTAAAGGGTTATTATTAAGATATGTTTATGAACTGTAATTTTTATGATGGACTATATGTTTGGATTACTTACTTTATTATGAATGATGGAACTATGTTAATATTTATTTATTGGTTGTATTTTTTAGGAGAATGTAAAAAGCATATTTTCACTTGTGAGTGATTAAGTTTATGCAATTTAAATTATGGACTTTTGGACTGTTGTAAAGAACATGTTTTCACCCTTTGAAGGGTGCCCTATTTTACTTAGTTTTTTATGAATTTTGGATATTTATAAGGGCATGTATAGGTGCCCATTTGATTTGTTGCTTTGATTTATAATATGGTGAATGTCTATTTATTATTGCTTGTAGTATGGATAATATCATAGTAAAATAAGAACTTAATAATATTTAGACATGAAAAGGAGGCCGGTTCTAACGAACTGTGTGTTATAGGAGTGCTAGGTTACTTCTCACATTTCTTACATGTACCCAACTTTTCGAACTCAATATGGATTGGAGACTCCATAGGAATAGAGTCATTCACCCCCTTTTTATTTCTTTCTTGGCCCATCTAACTGGCGACTCCAATTCTTTAGGTTTAAGCCCGTGTTCTCTAAGGCCCATAGCCTAGCAGTGCCGAAGTCGCAAGAACCATTCCACCAGAAATGGGAAAAAAATCCCCGCTCACATCTTCATTAAAGTACATATCAGTCTTTCTTATCTTCAATTCTCATTCAACGGCATTGTAATCTTCTTACTTATGCATGTCTTAATTATATAATATTATAACCACTATCACATTTAACTTTAGACTTAACACATTTAATGCAAACATTATCTCATATATATATAATAGCCATCTAACTTCGTATACATTTTCTACCCATAAGCAAATTATCGATACTTTAATTCTCCAAATAATGATTATTATTTATTTTTTTCCCATTTTAATCTTCCTTCAATTTCATTTTCTTTTCTCTTTTGTCCACATATTCTTAAACATGTGCACTTTGGAAATATAATTTAATAATTTCCACTACAATTGATATTGACTTCAAACATAAACCATTTAAACCATAATTAACAAATGTACTTCTTTAAATCACCTAACTCCATAATCATTTCCTTCCATAATCTTATAGTTGCATTCTATTATTATTCCCCAATTTAACTTCCAATAACTTACACCATAAACACTCTTTATGTATTACAATAATAATTTATTTGAAAGAAATGAATTCCCATAATCATCATCTATACAAACCACTTTATAAATAATTCTGTCATGATTAATAATATTTAATCAAACCACTACTTCTTTTAACAATCAATTAGGCTAATAAAATTTTCCATCATCTTCTTTACATACTCTAAATCTAGACTTTACTATATCCTCACTCAGAGCCTCACCCTTGGCTTCCAACTATTGCCACATCCGAGGCCAGTTCAAGTGCTAATGTATATGTATATATCATACTTTAAAATCACATTTAAAAACCCCTTTCATTCTCTTAAAAACCCACCTAGGTTGAGAATCTAAAACTAGGCTCTGATACTAAAATAAATATAACACCCTTATATCCTATATCTATAGTGCATACATTCTGTATATGTTAAATACACATACAGAATATATGCATATTAACATCCTTCTCAGTTGAAAATATTCCATAATTTAAAGAGAAATATTTTAATATATAAAAGGTATTATAGTAGGTAAATAAATGAATAAATAAGTTATTAATTATTAAAATACAAACTTTAAAAGAAAATCTCTAGGAAAAATTCGCTAGAATTTTATTTGTAAATTGAACATTTTCCAAAATCACAACTCAACCTGCATAAAAATATTGCTCTCCCAATCCACATTTGAATTTATCCAAATCTTCAACATCATTCACTCAACCCAAAATCTTAATTTAACATGATTTCATATACATACCTAAAAGTAACTCAATATTGACATTACTTAAAATTTACTTGGTATATATATAGGAAAAAATACTTTTGATATTCATTAACTGAATCCAACGTTACATTTACAACATTTATATATATAAACTACAAAATTGTACATACATAATATGATTAACTAATACTAAATTTTACATGCTATGCAATGGATCAAGTCTCGTAGTGTAATATCCTCATTTATGCCCTAGAAGTTTTGCATATTGTTGTTGTTGTTATTGTTATAAATTGGATTGAATGTATATGATGGGATAAGAAAAGAATTAGGGTTTAGAGAGAATGGTATATGTTGTGTATATGATGATATATATAACATATAAATGGGTCAAAGGAAGAGTCAAAGGAAGAGAGATATTTTTATGTGATATGTGTAATTACTATCATGGGTATACATGAGACAAAAGTTAAGTTAAATGATTAAGGGCAATTTGGTAATTGCTTGAATTGAATCACATGGTGGATATTTAAAGAAGAGTTGACTTTGGTTTATTCATAATTTCTTCTTCTTCTTCATGTGTGTGGCCGGCTCCTCCATAGACAAAGGGAAGCAAGTGGTGAAGAGAGGATCTTGATGTGTTGAGCTCAAATTGAAGGGAGATTAAGTGTTCAAGTGTTGATTCAAGAAGTTTTAACTAAGGTAAGATCTTTCCTTTGATTTCTTTCCTATTTTTGAAGTGGTATGGGAAGTTAATTAGGGTTTGATGATTTGATGATGAGATGTGTTTATGATTTATTCTCAAGTGTTGAAATGGAATTAAAGATAAGAAGCTAGGTTGGTGTTGGTGATGGAAGAGTAAGAGTGTGTTTAGTGAATTCTTTTTCTGTTTTACAATTAGTAAAGGCTGTAGCTTGTATAATTTTTAATTAATTATAGAAAAATGTTCTTGAAGTGAATTTTTGATATGTTGTGCCTCTATGAGTCTAGAATGACTGAAAAATATGTTGATTCGATTTTGGAATGGTTATGAGTTTAGAAAGATTATTTTTACCTTAACTGAGACAGCTATATTACGGGATTTTTAATAAAATGTAAAAAAATCATATTCAATTGAATTTTGGATATGTTGTTTCTTAGTGAGTCTAGTATTTGAGAAAAATAATTTGGAACCACGTTGATTGAAATTGATTTATGAAATTCACAAAGTTCAGAACTGCTGCCAGGATGCAGGGCAATTGGGGCAGTCTGGTTAGGTGAACTATTTGACCAAGATTTTGTGTTCAGTTTGATCTGAAATTTTAAATGAATGATTTTAAGATACAAAACTAAATTCTGTAAAAAAATTAGAATTTTTAGTCAAGTAGATTATTTTATACAATTTTTCAAAATAAGGATAAAATGGAGTCTAAAACCAGAATGTACTATTCATATGGTCATTTTGCTAATATTCCTTTTGGATTAGATTGTGAAGAGGTTGAATTGCCCTAACCGTGTCCTTCAAGTGGCTGACCGTGTCCCTCAATTGTGTAGGTTAGGGTTTTAATTCTTTGTTGTTCTTGCATTGTTGAGATTGAACAATGTTATGTTATGCATTGTGAATGGTAATGTGTTTCATGAGTAATGTGGAATGAAATGTTGATATTTATGAATGATGCTATGTGAGATATAATGTGATCATGGATGAGATAAATATATACTTGAATAATGAAATGTTATATTGTGAAATGAAATGTGAAGCCATTGTTATTGGCTAAGGTGATTCAATGGAGATAAATGAGGCATGTTTGCCTAAATGATAATGAGAATTGAGAATGAATTGTGTGGCTAATGTGTTATTCCATTTTCAGAGTTTGTTATTGGTGGCATGCCTAATAAGTGTAACAATCTCTTGAAGTTAGGTTGGATTGAATCCTTGAAGCCTAATTGAGATGTTACCACCCTTGAAGCTAGGTTGGACTTAGTCCTTGAAGCCTAGTTGGGTATATGATATTGATAAATGTGATAACAAAACCAAAACATTAACTCTGAAAATTGAATGGCATATTAGTGTGTCTTGGGCCCATGCTTGTCTTTGTTTAGTGTTGATTATGAATGGTTAAATGAATATTAATGAAGTATATGAAAAGATATTGAAATATGATATGTAAAGTGAAAGTATGTTGTTAGTTTTGCATATATGATGTTACATGTATATTATGGATTGAGAAATGACATTGCATTGCACTAAGTCATATCATTTGCATGATTATCTTACTAAGCCGTTGGCTTAGCGCGATAGTGTTTAATCGCGCAGGTAATAGAGTTGATAGAGTTGAACCCGAGAGTTCATCAAGACCAAGTGTGAGTAGACCTTGAAGAATTCATTTTGGGAGCTTAAAGATCAGAGCAAACTTGCCAATCATGTATAATTCTATATATTTTTGTAAAGAAATGTTTAATATGTAAATATGTAAATATTTTATAACTTCCGCTGTGTAATATTTTAATGTATAATGATAAGGGTATGGTATCAAGTTTTAAAGTGTTTTGAATGTTAAGAGAACCGTAGCATCCCTATGTTTGGTGCACTTATGCTACATTGTGGTGTTGTAGTGTGCTTGTACCAGGTGTGGGGGTGTTACAATAAACCTTTACTTTATTTTGTACTAGAAGTGTAAATCTTATTTGCAGGTTGTAGTTGAGGTTATAAGGGGGATTTATTGGGAGTGTATTGAGAATGATTTTGTTTGCATTGGTTTGTGTAAAATGTTAAAAAAAAAAACTAGTTTTGTCGACACTTGGGACTCAATTTTTAGGCAAAACTATGGCAAAATTTCTATTAAAACTGGAACTAAAATTTGACTAAGTAAAATTTGTAGCAACATTAAGTTAGTGTGGCGCCTCTACTCAGCTTACACATGTAGGTCGGGAAGGGGTGTTTCAATTGTTTTGGTATCAGAGCCTAGGTTTGAGATTCTCAACCTAGGTAAAATGTAATAAAAAGACTATTTTGAACTTTAAAAGTGGTTTTTGAATAATATACATGTTTGGGATTGGCAACCTCTGATCTTTAATAAGTTGTATTCTGCTGTGTTTGCAGACATAGGTTGTGATGGATCCTCTTTTGCGTCAGTCAGCTGAGGGTAGTGCAGAGAGTGTTGCTCCTGATAAGGGAGCTAGGGTTGATAGTGCTGAGGAGGTACCTGCTTCGGTATCAGGGAGACCAGCTGGTGAGGAGGTTCCACCAGTCTGGCTTAGGCATGTGGTAGATGCTTTGAGGCAAGCACCAGTGCAACCACCGCCACCGCCACCACAGCCTTTGGTGTCAGCAAGGCATTATGACAAACTAAGGAAGTATGGAGCCGAAGATTTTATAGGTACTACTGATCCAGCAGTAGTTGAGCAATGGTTAGACAAAGTTCAGAGAATCTTTGTTCAATTGCAAGCTACTTCAGAGGAAAGGTTTGATTATGCAAGATCCTTGTTGCAGAAGGATGCATATAGTTGGTGGAAGACAGTGCCCCATTCTATGGATGATCCACCTACCTTATCCTATTCAGATTTTCTGAGAGAATTTGAATTGAAGTACACTCCAAGGGAGTATAAAGATGGGAAGAAAAGAGAGTTTTTAGATTTGAGGCAAGATCACCGGACCGTAACGGAGTATGAGATTGAATTTATTCGGTTGAGTGAGTATGCTGGGGGTATTATTTCAGATGAGATAGATCGATGTCGGAGATTTGAGGAGGGATTGAGGCCCTCTATCATGTGTCTGGTAGCTGGATTCAGATATCATGATTTTTCCCAGCTTGTGGCAGCAGCTCGAAGTGTAGAGCGAGCCCAGGGTATTGCAGCGGCTGCTTCAGAAGAAGAGACCAGAGTAAGAAGGCCCCAGTTTGAGGCAGGGTCTTCATCTGCTAAGAGAGGTAGGGGAAGTTTTATTCCTCGAGTTAGCAAGAGTCAGAGGCCAGCGGGTAGGTCGGCACAATTTCAGAGGCAGAGATTTAGACCTACAGCTTCAGTGGCGAGTGCTCCGACCCCAGTGACTCAGAGATCCACTCTACGAGTATGCATTCATTGTGGTAGGCCACATGGTGGTCCTTGTTGGAAGACTGGTGTGGCAGGAGTATGTTTCAGATGTGGGTCTCCCGATCATTTTGTTAGAGATTGCCCTGAGAGACAAGAGCAGATGTCAGCTGATACTGCAGCTTCTCGACCTAGTGTGAGGGGAGGTCGAGGAGGCAGGGGTTTTGGTAGAGGTGGCAGATCCGGGTTCAGTGCTAGAGGAGGTTCTTCATCTAGAGAGAGTAGACCAGGGGAGGCAGGATCTTCTCAACGGATTTATGTGATGCAGAGGCAACCAGATGCTTCGGCAGTCATAGCTGGTACTTTTTCTTTATTTGATATATCAGTACTTGCTTTGATTGATCCGGGTTCCACACATTCTTATATTAGTGAATCTATTTTGCCTGTGTCTGATTTGCATGCTGAGTCCCTAGGATTTGATGTATTGGTGACAAATCCTTTAGGGCATAGTGTGGTTGTGAGTAAGGTGCACCCAGATAGTGCAGTAGTGGTGCAGGGTGAGGAGTTCCTTGGGGATTTGATTGAGATGCCATTTAAGGAATATGACGTTATTTTAGATATGGATTGGCTATCTCGACATGGAGCTGTGGTGGATTGTGAAAATAAAATTGTTTCTTTGAGAACGGGTGATGGTAGAGAGGTGATAGTATCTAATGAGCAGGAACAGCTAGCCTCCTTATTTGTTTCAGCTGTTACAGCCAGGAGGTTGATTAGAAAGGGGTGTGAAGCCTACCTTGCTCATGTGATGGATACTAGAGTGAAGGGTTCTCCCATTGATAGTATTGCCACAGTTACAGAGTTCTCTGATGTTTTTCCAGAGGAGTTGCCAGGATTGCCTCCTGAGAGAGAGGTGGAGTTCGGTATTGAATTGTTGCCTGGTACCACTCCTATCTCTATTACTCCTTACAGAATGGCACCAGCAGAATTGAGGGAGTTGAAAGTGCAACTACAGGAGTTGTTGGATAAAGGATTCATTCGCCCCAGTATTTCTCCTTGGGGAGCTCCTGTGCTATTTGTGAAGAAGAAAGATGGTACTATGAGGTTGTGTATCGATTATAGGCAATTGAACAAGGTGACTATTAAAAATAAATATCCTTTGCCTAGAATCGATGATCTCTTTGATCAATTGAAGGGTGCAGCTGTGTTTTCTAAAATTGATTTGAGATCTGGGTACCATCAGCTGAGAGTCAGAGCTGAGGATGTTCCGAAGACCGCCTTTCGGACCAGGTATGGGCATTATGAATTTCTAGTTATGCCTTTTGGTCTGACGAATGCACCTGCAGCTTTCATGGATTTGATGAATAGGGTGTTTAGGCCCTATCTGGATCAGTTTGTAGTGGTCTTCATCGATGATATTCTGGTGTATTCGCGGAATAAAGAGGAACATGACAGGCATCTGCGGATTGTATTGCAGATTTTGAGAGAGAAGCAGTTGTTTGCCAAATTGTCGAAGTGTGAGTTCTGGTTGGATCAAGTCGCTTTTCTCGGACATATTGTTTCAGCTGAAGGCATTAGAGTTGATCTGAGTAAAGTTGAAGCCATTTTAAATTGGAGTCCACCCAAGTCTGTGACAGAGATTAGAAGTTTTCTGGGTTTGGCAGGCTATTACCGGCGATTTGTAAAAGGGTTTTCTTTGATAGCTACTCCACTCACCAGATTGCTTCGTAAGGGAGTGAGGTTTTTGTGGATAGATCAGTGTCAGGCTAGTTTTGAGCAGTTGAGAGAGTTGTTGACTCAAGCGCCTGTTCTTACTTTACCTGTTGAAGGCAAACCATATGTGATTTACAGTGATGCTTCACATAGAGGTTTGGGGTGTGTATTGATGCAGGAAGGGAAAGTTATAGCTTATGCATCTCGACAGTTGAAACCGCATGAGCTTAACTATCCGACCCATGATTTGGAATTGGCTGCCATTGTGTTTGCATTGAAGATTTGGCGCCACTATCTGTTTGGGGAGAAATGTTTCATTTACACTGATCATAAGAGTTTAAAGTATTTAGGTGTTCAGAAAGAACTCAATCTTCGACAGAGGAGATGGTTGGAATTGATTAAAGACTACGACTGTTTGATTGATTGATTATCATCCAGGTAAAGCAAATGTAGTTGCTGATGCCTTGAGTCGGAAGTCTTTAGCTGGTTTAACAGTTTACTCGCTCTCGTTGCTTGTTGAATTGAGAGCATTGCATGCTAGCTTTGTACCTTGTGATGATGGTGCATTGTTGGCACAATTGCAAGTGAGACCAGTTTTGTTAAATCAGATCAGAGAAGCTCAGTTGACTGATATGAAGATTCAGAAGATTATTTCAGATTGTCAGAGTGGAAAGAGTAGAGATTTTGTTGTGAAGAGTGATGGGAGCCTATGGTTTAAAAACAGATTATGTGTACCCGATGATGCTGATTTGAAGAAGATTATTTTGGAAGAAGCTCATCAGTCGATGTTTGCTATGCATCCGGGCAATACCAAGATGTATCATGATTTGAGACAGCATTATTGGTGGATTGGGTTAAAGAGAGACATTGCTGAGTTTGTATCAAAATGTCTCACTTCTCAGAAGGTTAAAGCAGAGCATCAAGTTCCAACCGGGTTGCTTCAACCGTTGTCAGTGCCAGAATGGAAGTGGGAAAGAGTGACAATGGACTTTGTGTCTGGGTTGCCATTGACACAAAGGAAACATGATGCCATATGGGTGATTGTGGATAGATTGACTAAAACAGCTCATTTCCTTCCGGTGCGGATGGATTACTCTTTGGAGAGGTTGGCTGAGCTGTATATCCATGAGATTGTGAGACTGCATGGTGTTCCAACTTCTTTAGTGTCTGATCGAGATCCCAGGTTTACTTCCAGATTTTGGAAGAGTTTGCATAGTGCTTTAGGTTCTCGACTGCACTTTAGCACTGCTTTTCATCCACAGACGGATGGACAGTCAGAGAGGGTGATACAAATTCTTGAAGACATGTTGAGAAGCTGTGTCATTGATTTCACTGGAAGTTGGGATAGATTTTTACCTCTTGTGGAGTTTGCATACAACAACAGTCACCAATCCAGCATTGGTATGGCACCGTTTGAAGCATTGTATGGCAGACGGTGTAGGACACCTCTTTGTTGGAGTGAAATTGGGGAAGGTAAGTTAATTGGGCCTGATTTGATTCAAGAAACTGAAGAAAAAGTAAAGCTAATTCGAGGCAGATTGAAAGCAGCTTCAGACCGACAGAAGTCTTATGCAGATTTGAAGAGGAGAGACATAGAGTTTGATGTTGGAGATAAGGTGTTTTTGAAAGTATCTCCTTGGAAGAAGATTTTGAGGTTCGGTCGGAAAGGAAAATTGAGTCCTCGTTTCATTGGGCCGTATGAAGTGTTAGAAAGAGTTGGGCCAGTGGCGTATCGACTTGCTTTGCCACCTGAGTTGGACCGTATTCATAACGTATTTCATGTTTCTATGTTAAGGAGGTATAGATCGGATCCATCTCATGTGTTGCCGATTGAGTCAATTGAAGTAAATCCTGATTTGACATTTGAAGAGGAACCAGTTGCTATTTTGGCACATGATGTGAAAGAATTGAGAAACAAGAGAGTGCCACTTGTGAAGATTTTGTGGAAGAATCATGGAAAAGAAGAAGCAACTTGGGAAAGTGAACAATCCATGCAAGAGCAATATCCGCAATTGTTTCAGCTTTAATATCAGGTAATTTCGAGGACGAAATTTTCTTTTTAGAGGGGGAGAATTGTAATATCCTCATTTATGCCCTAGAAGTTTTGCATATTGTTGTTGTTGTTATTGTTATAAATTGGATTGAATGTATATGATGGGATAAGAAAAGAATTAGGGTTTAGAGAGAATGGTATATGTTGTGTATATGATGATATATATAACATATAAATGGGTCAAAGGAAGAGTCAAAGGAAGAGAGATATTTTTATGTGATATGTGTAATTACTATCATGGGCATA
Source organism: Garcia nutans (assembly GCA_947685225.1). Classification (NCBI taxonomy): domain Eukaryota; kingdom Viridiplantae; phylum Streptophyta; class Magnoliopsida; order Malpighiales; family Euphorbiaceae; genus Garcia; species Garcia nutans. The sequence goes on along the minus strand of CANTUV010000039.1, from coordinate 39,907,218 downwards.
CATGAGACAAAAGTTAAGTTAAATGATTAAGGGCAATTTGGTAATTGCTTGAATTGAATCACATGGTGGATATTTAAAGAAGAGTTGACTTTGGTTTATTCATAATTTCTTCTTCTTCTTCATGTGTGTGGCCGGCTCCTCCATAGACAAAGGGAAGCAAGTGGTGAAGAGAGGATCTTGATGTGTTGAGCTCAAATTGAAGGGAGATTAAGTGTTCAAGTGTTGATTCAAGAAGTTTTAACTAAGGTAAGATCTTTCCTTTGATTTCTTTCCTATTTTTGAAGTGGTATGGGAAGTTAATTAGGGTTTGATGATTTGATGATGAGATGTGTTTATGATTTATTCTCAAGTGTTGAAATGGAATTAAAGATAAGAAGCTAGGTTGGTGTTGGTGATGGAAGAGTAAGAGTGTGTTTAGTGAATTCTTTTTCTATTTTACAATTAGTAAAGGCTGTAACTTGTATGATTTTTAATTAATTATAGAAAAATGTTCTTGAAGTGAATTTTTGATATGTTGTGCCTCTATGAGTCTAGAATAACTGAAAAATATGTTGATTCGATTTTGGAATGGTTATGAGTTTAGAAAGATTATTTTTATTAGACCTGTTCCAGCAGGTACCTTAACTGAGACAGCTATATTACGGGATTTTTAATAAAATGTAAAAAAATCATATTCAATTGAATTTTGGATATGTTGTTGCTTAGTGAGTCTAGTATTTGAGAAAAATAATTTGGAACCACGTTGATTGAAATTGATTTATGAAATTCACAAAGTTCAGAACTGCTGCCAGGATGCAGGGCAATTGGGGCAGTCTGGTTAGGTGAACTATTTGACCAAGATTTTGTGTTCAGTTTGATCTGAAATTTTAAATGAATGATTTTAAGATACAAAAATAAATTCTGTAAAAAAATTAGAATTTTTAGTCAAGTAGATTATTTTATACAAGTTTTCAAAATAAGGATAAAATGGAGTCTAAAACCAGAATGTACTATTCATATGGTCATTTTGCTAATATTCCTTTTGGATTAGATTGTGAAGAGGTTGAATTGCCCTAACCGTGTCCTTCAAGTGGCTGACCGTGTCCCTCAATTGTGTAGGTTAGGGTTTTAATTCTTTGTTGTTCTTGCATTGTTGAGATTGAACAATGTTATGTTATGCATTGTGAATGGTAATGTGTTTCATGAGTAATGTGGAATGAAATGTTGATATTTATGAATGATGCTATGTGAGATATAATGTGATCATGGATGAGATAAATATATACTTGAATAATGAAATGTTATATTGTGAAATGAAATGTGAAGCCATTGTTATTGGCTAAGGTGATTCAATGGAGATAAATGAGGCATGTTTGCCTAAATGATAATGAGAATTGAGAATGAATTGTGTGGCTAATGTGTTATTCCATTTTCAGAGTTTGTTGTTGGTGGCATGCCTAATAAGTGTAACAATCTCTTGAAGTTAGGTTGGATTGAATCCTTGAAGCCTAATTGAGATGTTACCACCCTTGAAGCTAGGTTGGACTTAGTCCTTGAAGCCTAGTTGGGTATATGATATTGATAAATGTGATAACAAAACCAAAACATTAACTCTGAAAATTGAATGGCATATTAGTGTGTCTTGGGCCCATGCTTGTCTTTGTTTAGTGTTGATTATGAATGGTTAAATGAATATTAATGAAGTATATGAAAAGATATTGAAATATGATATGTAAAGTGAAAGTATGTTGTTAGTTTTGCATATATGATGTTACATGTATATTATGGATTGAGAAATGACATTGCATTGCACTAAGTCATATCATTTGCATGATTATCTTACTACGCCGTTGGCTTAGCGCGATAGTGTTTAATCGCGCAGGTAATAGAGTTGATAGAGTTGAACCCGAGAGTTCATCAAGACCAAGTGTGAGTAGACCTTGAAGAATTCATTTTGGGAGCTTAAAGATCAGAGCAAACTTGCCAATCATGTATAATTCTATATATTTTTGTAAAGAAATGTTTAATATGTAAATATGTAAATATTTTATAACTTCCGCTGTGTAATATTTTAATGTATAATGATAAGGGTATGGTATCAAGTTTTAAAGTGTTTTGAATGTTAAGAGAACCGTAGCATCCCTATGTTTGGTGCACTTATGCTACATTGTGGTGTTGTAGTGTGCTTGTACCAGGTGTGGGGGTGTTACAATAAACCTTTACTTTATTTTGTACTAGAAGTGTAAATCTTATTTGCAGGTTGTAGTTGAGGTTATAAGGGGGATTTATTGGGAGTGTATTGAGAATGATTTTGTTTGCATTGGTTTGTGTAAAATGTTAAAAAAAAAAAACTAGTTTTGTCGACACTTGGGACTCAATTTTTAGGCAAAACTATGGCAAAATTTCTATTAAAACTGGAACTAAAATTTGACTAAGTAAAATTGGTAGCAACATTAAGTTAGTGTGGCGCCTCTACTCAGCTTACACATGTAGGTCGGGAAGGGGTGTTACACGTAGAAAACTAATAAAACTTCCAGTATAGTCCATAAACTCTAGACTTGGTTTCTAATAGGGCTCTCGGTGTCTAATCTATCACCTGCGCAATGAGCAAATAATGCTAAGCTCTTCACCAAGCGGTACATACTTTGATAATGAAACGAAACTTAAAAGAACAATGCAAAATGCTTTAATGTCAAGCAAAATACATACGAATTATCAACATATCAATCAATCCACACACATTGGGCCCAAAAGTTCTTATATATTGGTATAGTTCTGGAAATATCATTTTGGTCCATCTCAATTATCATGATACTAGCATGTCTCACTCATAGGCATAATAATATCTATGACACCAGTGTGTTTTGCCCGAATACATAATAATATCCGTGACACCATTGTGTCTCACCCGAAGGCTTAATAATAACCAACCAAAATTCCCCGAAACTAGACTTTATATAAGATAAGCATGCAATCACATTTCTCAATTCCATTTTTCTCTTGTTTTTCCACATTACATATTCTTTTTCTAGTTTTCCACTCATAATTCACATTGTCATTATGTACATCACAAATGTGGCTAACTTCCACATTTTAGTGCATAATTTGCACTTTCCATATTTTGCACATATCATCCTTTTTAACCATTCTTAAATGGTTTATTATGCCATATTCAAATCATATTAAGCATTGTTACTTTAAACAATGCCTAACACACACATTCATCAAAACTCAAGTAACATAACGCATTCATCATATATAATGAGTTATCATTTAAACAATGCAATCAATTAAAATAAAGTGCCAAAGTATGTACTAACCTTGTTTAAGCCACTCCCAAGTTAAGATTTACACCTTTCTCACCACTTTTCGCAATGTCCTTCACCACTTGGCTTGGACAATTATTATCTACTCAACACCAAATCGAAATGTGAATGTATATAATGTATTAGAATCACATTTCTATACATTTTTAACTTGTAAACATCAATTTAGCACATTTCCTTCAAACTTCCAAAATTTTCTCTAACCTTCTTTAATTTTAGAAAAATCATTTCAATAAATTCTCAATTGAGTTTTATGCTCACTTCTACCTTTAGAAACATATTATAACATAATTTAAGCAATTAATACAATTTCCATTCATTCTTTACAATTTTCCCATGAAAACCCCAACTTCATCACTTCCTTGCCCAAACTTCTGCCAAACCTAATTATTTCAACCGTTTAGCCACAAATTCCTTCTCTCTACATCAAACTAACATTATCCATACCCATTTAAATAATTATAATACACTCTATCAAATTTTCAATTCTCACATATTCTTAAATTGAACGAAAAGCTCCTAAATTGGTTGAAAATCTTACCTTTGGTTGATTAAACTTCAAAATTACCTTAAAATCTTTGGAAAACTTGTAAAATATGAAGCATTTGATGAAACAAAAATCACTCCTCCATAGCCATGGAGTTCGGCCCAAAGAAGGAAGAAGATGGGGAAGAAGATTTTTTTAAAAAAAATTTCTTTTCTTTTTTCTGACCGCACATACATATATATTTTATAATTATTTAATTATTTAATATTCCTTTTTCCTTTTGCATTCAAAATTCAATTTTAATTTTTATTTATTCTATAATTTTTTTATCGTTTTACCTTTTTACCCTTTTAACTTTTACTTTTGACTTTTCAACTCATTTTGTCTTTTAGTAAATTTTTATATTTTAGGCATATTTTACATATACCCAACGTATGCATTTTATATTTTCTCCTTCCAACACCTTAATTAACCTTCTAAATTATTTATTTAATTATACTTAACAAAATTACTGGTATTACATGAATAATCTCAAAGATAAGTTAAATTAGAAGGTAATTTGGACAATAAAATACCCATAATTCTTTTTAAGCTTTATTTAACCTAAACCCTAATATACCCTATTACAAGCTGATAAAGACCTTTTGATTTTCTTTGAGATAATAAGGTCTATTAGTGGAGAAAGCTCAATTAACATGCATATGAGAATAGGTAAAATCTTTACTAATCTAAATGATAAATGATCAGTTACTTTTGATTAAATTTCCTGAGCAAAAGAAGAATGAAATAAGAATGATTTATGGAGCTGAATTTAGATCACAAGTTTTAAAGGTTTTAAAGAATAAATTTATATATATATATATATATATGACATATAAATTTTATTATGAAGGATTTCCTGAGGACAAATAATGTTTTAAATTTGGGGGAGTTGATAGAATCAAATCTTGACTAATATTTCGGGTTATTCTAACTTTATTTTCAATTGTTTCAATTGAATTTGTTGATTTTGCTTTGTTGAAAGTTAGAATTTCCTTTATTTTAACTTGAAGGATCAAGATATAAGATTTTACCTAAAAGTCATGCAAAACTAGAAAAAATAGGCAAAAATGCAGGGAAATCAAAAGCCACGCTTGTGGCTTTTGAATCCCGTGACCCTGGTTTTTGAATGTAATATAAAGCAAGAAAATAAAGGATGATGGAATTTCAGAATCATTTTCAAGGATGATGGAATTTCAGAATCATTTTCAATCCCACAACCATAAGAAGCAAATGCCACTACCATGGGATAAAATTGCTTACTGCCAAAATAGAGAAAAGAAGAAACTAAAAGTTGCAGAAGACAAACGAATCCCACGACCATGGCAATCCAAGGGCCATGCCTATAGGAATAAAAATACTACAGCCTAAATCTCGCGAGTCAACACTGTACAATATAAGACATGGTCCTGGCCACTAAAAGCCATGCCCATGGGAGACAAAAAGGCACTAGAAAGTTGATGAGACAGCACCTACCCACTAGGCCATGACCATGGCCACCAAAAGCCACACCCGTAATAATATAAAAGTGGTAGGTATCATATTTTAAAGAGAAAAACCCTCAATGTTTTAGAGTGGGGTTGTTTCAAGCCATTTCCTACTATGAAAAGAAGCCCTACAAACCTCTATATAAGCAAGCACTATTCAAGCTTCAAAAAAGAATTTATCTATGGTAAAAATTACTCCAAAATTATAATAGTTTGGTTAGAAATTAGAGTTTCTTTGGAGAGAAAAAAGAGTAAAGTTTGGTTTCAAGAAAAAATTCAAAGTTCCAAGTGGAGCTCTTCAAAGAAGAATAAGAGTTTGATCTTTCTTGTTTCATTAAATTAGTATGCTTATAATTATTGTCTTTAATTATTGGGACAAAGGTTCAGTTTGGACCATGTGCTATAGCCTGTGTACTATAGATTGGACCTTAAACTTTTTTTTTTGAATAAAAATAAAGCTTTTTTAACGGAACTGTTAACTGAACTAACAGTAAGGTCCAATTTGGACATTAGTCAAACATCAAGGTCTAAATTGAACTATAATATTTTTCAAAATTATTTATTAATAAATAAATCTTTAATATTAATAATTCATAATATTAAATAATTAATTTTTATAATATCATAATTTATAATAATTTTAACAAAAAATAATAATTTAATAAATTATAATATTAAAAATTTGGAATTTATTTTTTAATTTTCTTCAATTTATATATTTTTTATTTAAAAAATTTTTAAATTTATTTTTTTAAAATACCCTTCGATTAAAAATAAAAAAATTTATTGGTTTAAAAATTTATGATTTATTTGCACAAAAATAGTCAATATTAAACTAAATAAAAAAAATGTACATGTGGTTTTTTTATATCATTTTTACCTAATTTAATTTAGTTAGTGAAAAATTTTTTAATTTTAAAAATTAATTAAAAATTTTAATGAATGAAATTTTTATTTTTAAAATTTAATTAAAATTTTAATTAATTTTTAAAACAGAAAAATTTTAATTAATTTTTAAAACTGAAAAATTATTTTATTCATTAAATTAGGTAAATATAATATAAAAAAAAACCACATGTATATGTATATATATTTTAATCAGATTATGGAGAAGAATATCCAATTATTTTTTTCTATTTTTTACTATTTTTATTTTTTCAGCTTTCAATATTTATAACTTTAGCTTCTCCTCTAATATTGTAGAATTATTAGTTATTATTTTAAGCTCTTGAAGATTATTAATGAAGGTGATGAAATTAATTATTTTTATCTATTTTGTTATTTTACTTAGTGCAACTATTTTTGTGTAAATAAATTATAAATTGTTAAGGTAAGATTTTTTTTTATTTTTAATCTAAGGGTTTTTTTTAAAAAAATAATTTTAAAATATTTTAAAATATAAAATATAAAAATTGAAGAAAAATAAATAAATAAATTACAAATGTTTGATATTATAAATTATTATATTATTAATTTTTTGTTAAAATTTATATAAATTATGATATTATAAAAATTAATTATCTATTATTATGAATTATTAATATTAAAGATTTATATATTAAAATTTTATTTATTAATAAGATAATTTTTAGAATATTATATTAATATTAATAAATTATATATAAAAAAAGTTCAATTTAAACCTTGATGTTTAACTAAGATCCAAATTGGACCTTGCCATTAGTTTAGTTAATTTTTCCATTAAAAAATTTTTAATTTAACTTGAATTTGAAAAAAAAATATTTTGGTTCAATATGGTACACACGCTGTAGTACAAAGTTCAAATTGGACATTTGTCCTTAATTATTTTCATGTTTTTATTTTCATTATGAAGAACTAATTTTCATTTAGGGTTGACCCCTTAATTTAATTTTATTATAGAGTAATTTATATTTATTTGATTTAATTAATTTTATCATTTGATTAATTTGTTAATGCATTAATTATCTTATCAATAATTAATTGAATTGAGATGTTGTGTGATGTAGCGAAAGTATAAGCATAATATTAGTCCAAAGAAGTAAAAATCTTAGGTTAAATTTTTATTTAGAGATAAGGTAAATATTTAAGAGGTTCATATAAGATTTTCATAAAACTTAATAAATTGGTTTAATTACTTATAATTATGAGAGTATATATAAGGTTAAATTCAATATTAGTTTTAGTACTTGAAAGAGATTAAAACTTAATTTAGAAAAAATCAACAATTAATCAAGGAAGAACTTAAATTGTATTAATACTTTAAAAAATTTACAGTAAATTAATTAAGGTGGTTTTCACTATGTTTAGATATTTTAAATTAAAATCAAAAGCTTTTGATTTTTAATTAGTTTATTTCACTCTAAAATCAATTTCTTTCATCTAAATAACAACAAGCGTATTTGTTTGATACATAAAATTGCCTTCCTCGTATGAACGATACTCTACTCTTCATTAATGTATTACTTATGAACGATCTGTGCTTTTGTAGCTAAGGCAAATAGCTATTAAGGCCCTAATAATTGATACTTTATTCATCACTATATTTCATAATTGTGACACTATGCACGTGCAAGACTTGATTTAGTGTAACAAACCTAACCTAGACTGGTGAAAGTAGAAAAAGCTCTTGCTAAAAACTTGACATATTTGCTACAATTAATATTTTTGTAGCAAATATTTTCAAGTTTTATTTATAATTATATATGCATGTACTAATATATAAGCATAGCTATAAATATTATTTACTATAACTAAATGAAATAACCTTTTACTATAAGTTTATTATTATTGCGGAAAAAATATTTAACTTTTTTTATTTATATAATTATTTCAAATATGGCAAAAAGTACTAGCATTTAGCAACAAAAATAAAAATTATGTGGTTAACTTTTAGCTGTGTCATTTCTAACTACGACGAGCTACAATATATTGGAAAAATAACTAAAACATTTAGCTATACAAGATTGTACTTTTAACTATAATATATCCCATAGCTAGATATATATAATATTGTGGACTTGCACAAAAGCTAGCTTGAGTAATATAGTTAGGAAAATAGTAAATTGCTAATGCAAATATTCAAAATATTTCTAATACAACTTTTGCTTTATAAATAGCTTTAATTATCCTTTATAATTAATTTTGGTGGTGGCCATGGTGAGGTGGTCTAGGTAGAGGAGCATGGCTAGAACATGACGAAAGAGGGCAGCTTTGAGGATGAAGAGGTTCATGATGTAAATAACCAAAAGGAGGCGGTGGGCTGTGGAAGTGGCAGAACTAGGAATCAATTGAGGAGGGATCAAAAGTTTAAAGCAAAAATATATATATATATATATATTCCACATATAAGTTCAGTGTGAATAAATTCAAGATAAAATTAAACAAAAATAATTACTTTAATATTACAATAGTATAACTAATTTTTATTTTTTGTTTGACAATGATTGAGAGGTGGCAGTTGTATAACACAAATCTATATCTAATATTTGATATTTTTATATTCTGATTAGTAGTTGTATGTTAATAGTTTAAAATGATATTATTTAGGTTTAATTTTAGTAAATTCATCCCTATAAAATTAATTTCATGTTCTTTTTCTTTTTTTACAATTAGCAATAAAAGTTTCATAACATAAATAATATTTTTATTCAAATATAAATTCATATTCACTAAATATATAAATTTAAATAAATTTCATACATGGTATTATAAAAATTTTATAATTTAGGGATAAATTTTAAACATGAATATTTTCATTCTTAAATTGATACAAAGTATATATAAATTTGTGACTGATAATCTCTAATAAATAAAAATTTTGTAACGAAATAAACAATATAATATAATTAATAATGAATATTTGCTAAATAAAAAAGTATTCTATATATCTTTATTTAATTATTACTATCATTAGTATAAAATTAAAATAATAGAATTACTTGTTATAATTATATTTTAAATATTTATGGGGTGAAAGAATATTTTAAATACTTTATTAATAACAAGTTATGAATAAACACACACACACACACACATATATATATATATATATATATATATATTATAAGAAATCTTTGAAAGAAGTATTTAGAACTAAAGAGTACTTTTGCGCTTTTAAAGGTATTCTTGAAAATTAATTAATTATAAGAGATTTCAAATATAAAATGATGAATAACATTTTAAACTCTCGATTATAGAAACTTTGATATCATATCAATAAGCCACCCAAAGTAAAAAACTCAAATAGTCAAACTTGTGAATTACTAGTGAAGAATAGTTTATATTTCTAATATTGTAAATAGTTCTTTTATTGATCAAAGTTAAAATTCATAAAAATAGAAGAGTTTAAAATTTCACTTATTACTTATAATATTGACAAAATTACCAAGCCATATTTCAATAGGTAGTTTCAAACAGGGAAAATATTTCAATAACTTGTTTTAAAAATTCTTGGCTTCCATGTAAATTTTGGCCCCGCCCAGTGGCTAGGTCCACACCAGCACCTGATAGCTTGGTTAGTGAGTACATCGACTTTGATTTAAATGGCTGGAGAAGAAGCATGGTTACTGAGAGCTTTCTCCCTCATGAAGCTGAGGCTATTCTCTCTATCCCGTTGAGTTGCAGGAACCAAGAGGATATTCAGTATTGGATTTTTTCAAAGAATGGCTGCTATACAGTAAAAAATGGCTATCAAGTAGCGGTGCAACTTTTAACTAACGAGGGTGGAGCATCTGCTTCTACGAATTATGCTGAGGTGTGGCGAGGCGTTTGGAAGCTTTGTATCCCACCAAAAGTCAAGATGTTTTTGTGGAGGTGGCTTCACGATATACTACTGTACAAGGTTCTGCTAGCTAAGAGAGGAATTCAATTGGATCCTGTTTGTTTACAGTGTCGAGGAAGTTTGGAATCCTCTCTACATGTCTTCCGTGATTGCCAAAGAAGTAGAGCAGTGTGGTTGTTGTGTCTGTTGGGTCTACGGTCAGAAGCTTTTAATGAGTCTTCTCCACTCCTTTGGTTTAGGACTGTCTGAGATCAGGTTGATGTTAAGGCACTAGAATTGTTTAGTATGCTACTCTAGAGCGTATGGATCGACTGGAATCAGCTTCTACATGTAGGCTCTCACTCTTCTGAGACACAAACTATTCATAGGGTATGTAGAATTCTATCAGAATATCAGCAAACGTCTGGCAAGATCTCAACATCTTCTAATGCTGTTTGCATGTGGGTTGCGCCTGAGTTTGATGTTTATAAAGTTAATATTGATGCTGCTTATTATATGGCTTATATGCGGGAAGCAGGTCTGGGTGTAGTAATTAGGGATAGAAGGGGTGAGTTGATTGCTTCAGCGGTGTAATGGTCAGGGATGTACTGGATGTAGAGATGTTGAGAAAATGATTCAAAATTAAAATAAAGATGAGTCAAAAATAGTTTGTATGATTTTGTTAGTAGTTAATAGAATATTTACAAAATAAAATATATAGATTTTTCTCCATATTATCTTGATTTTGTTATGTGTAAAGCCTATAAAAGGCTTTATTGTTTTGTCTTATAGAATAAGAGATACATACAATACTGCTTAAATTCCAGCTCTCTTTCTTATATTCTTTTAAAAACCAACATTTTGTATTAGAGTCTGGTTTGATCTTCCAAGACTTGTAATGGATAAAATGAAGAAAAAAAAAAGAAAGAAGAGGGGCCTATGAAATTTTTATAATAATGCCCACAACATACCATGCCCATAACCATAACCATAATAATATCATTCACTATAATTATATCTATATTCAAGAATATAATCAAAACTTCAACTATATTCATAGCCATAAACCACAACCATACTCATATTCATAACCATAATCACAATCATGGCTATAAACACATTCAAGGGACCATCAGGTCTATAAACTGAAATATGATTAATGTGACATAAGCAAGACTTTAAAAGGCAAATTTTAATGAAGACCTTTCAAGTCTTTAAACTAAAAATGATGAAGACCAACGTGTCGATGAAGTGGCCAGCTTGTCTACAAACTGCAATGAACTGAAATGAAGATATGCAATTAAAGTAATTTTAAATCAAGAAAGCGTGTTGAGAAAATAATTCAAAATTAAAATAAAGATAAGTTAAAATTAGTTTCTATGATTTTGTTAGTAGTTAATAGAATATTTATAAAATAAAATATACAAATTTTTCTCCATATTACCTTAATTTTATTATATGTAAAGCCTATAAAATTTTGTCTTATGGAATAAGAAATACATACAATGCTTGCTTAAATTCCTGCTCTCTTTTTTATATTCTTTTAAAAACTAACAGGCCGAAACTCTAGCACTTAGATTTGGACTACTAATTGTGGCAGACTGTTCCTTGAGGAAGGTGATTGCTGAGACAGATTGTCAATCGCTAAATACTGTGCTACAAAGTCGACAATCATCCAGGGCCCCTATAAGTGTGCTCCATGCTGATATATGGAGTCTTGCTAGTAGTTTTAATGAATGCCGGTTCTCCCATGTATTTCCCATGTACGTGGACAAGGAAATGTATCTGCGCACGCCATTGCTAAATGGGCCTTGCAATTAGCTCCTAATTCTGCTTCTGTTTTATTGGAGGAAGCTCCTATTAGTGTTTTACATCATGTTCTAAAGGACATTAATAGTCTTGTTGATTAATAAAGTTTCCTTTTTATCTCATAAAAAAAAAAAAAGAGAAAGCAATAACTAGAGAAGAAAAATTAAGAAAAAAAAATTAAAATATACATCATCTTACATTTCCAATTTCAAATGCAAATGTTTCTACTATACTATCATTCTGAGTAGTTCTACTAAAGTTATCGCCAACAAAATTATTCAACGTTTGCCCATCCAAAAGCAAGCTTTGTTCTTCTTCTTTGGAAAATTCATTCTTGTACCATGGATGTTTCTCAGTTGAACACAAACTTTGTATCTCGTTTGCAATTTCCTTCATTGTAGGCCTTTCATCCCCGTTAACACTAACGCAACTTCTAGCCAACGTTGCCACCGCTTTTATCTGCTTAATGTTTTTCTCACTCACCAACAACTCTTGATCAAGAACTTCGAATAATCGATGTTCTTGAACTAAAATAGCAAAGTACCTCGCCAAATTCCTCTCTTCTTCTCTTCTAACATAAGAAATAGCCTTTTTTCTTGTTAATAACTCTATAAGAACCACACCAAAGCTATAAACATCGCTCTTTTCTGTTAATTGACTTGTAAGCAGGTATTCAGGATCCAAGTATCCTAATGTACCTTGCACAAGAGTAGTCAACTCTATTTTATCAACAGGGATTAACTTTGAAGCACCGAAATCAGATACCTTTGCCATATAATTATCATCCAAAAGTACATTTGTTGTTTTGATATCACGATGAATGATTGGAGTAGAAGCAGCAGAATGCATGTAAGAAAGTGCTTCGGCAACTTCTGATGCTAGCTTTAACCGAATTTCCCAGCTTATTTTGTTCGTGTCATTATTGTGTATATAGTCAAAGAGAGTCCCATTAGTCACAAATTCATAAACTAATAATGGAACTTGAGTCTCTAAACAACAACCCAATAATTTCACCACATTTCTATGATTGATTTGAGAAAGAATGATCACCTCATTTATGAATCCTTCAATTTGAGTTTCATCTCCGATTTTTGATTTCTTAACAGCAACTATTTGATCATTCGATAGTATTCCTTTGTAGACTGTACCTTGTCCTCCTTTACCAAGAATTCGACTTTCATGGTAGTTGTTGGTGGCCAGTTTGAGCTCTTTTTCTGTGAAAATTTTAGTTGTTTTCATTGAATTTCCTTCTTCATGTTCAGAGAGTTTTTCTCGTAATAGATAGCCACCATTTTCTTTGAAGTATTTTTCTCTGAGTTTAATGAAGCGTCTTTTTCTTAATCCGAAATATAGCCAAGAAACCACCAAAAGCATAATCAAAAAGCCTATGCCGACTCCTACAAAGAAAATCAACTTAAAGTAAATAAATTTTAGTACTAGTAATTACTAATCATAGTATAGGAGAATTACATTGGTCCTACTAAAAAAGAAATAGAGATATACCGAGAATGATGTTAAGTGGTAATTGATTATCAACAAAGCATCCTTCTCCATCTTTTCTGCCATCCCCATGGCGACCTTCGGAGCAACCACATGTGTAATTTCCTACTGTATTCTCACACAAATTCTTTTCTACACATTGGTTTAGATCAGGATCTTCACATTCGATGATATCTAACATTAAAATATATATATATTTTTTAAAAAAAAAAAGTCAATCGATCGAACAAATAAAAATAATAAGAAGAAAATGACAGAGGACTTGTAATTTGGAGAACATTATTAATTAATTACGTCAATACTATACATGGTAACTTAAATCTTACCAAATTCATATATGGGGATATGATACTGTAAGATTTATTCATTTATTCATCAATACTATACATAGTAAACCTCCTCTCCTTTTCTCTGTCAATGTTTTCCCTTATTTGTTTTGTAAAAAAAAGCCTGATAATAACCCAATTGTTTTAATTTATATTTGCAGATTTATTAATTTTATTTTTTTCATTTGTTGGAAGTTGTTTTTTTTTCTTTTATGAAACATATTTATTCTTTAATTTAGACTTATTATTGTTCCCAAAAGTATTTATGTTGAAGATTTTAATGGGAATAAAAGATCAGATATTTATAACTGTATGACCGACCTCTTTTAAAAATGTAGAAGTCGAGTTATGTTATTATATAATTGGACATATGACACTAATCAATTAAAATTAATTAGTCAAAATATTAACATTTTGAAAGGTCAAAATATTAACATTTTAAAAAAGTCTATATCAGACATTATCAAATTCGACATATGACACTATTCAATTAAAATTAATTAGTCAAAATATTAACATTTGAAAGGTCAAAATATTAACACTTAAGTCTATATCAGACATTATCCAATTGGACATACGACACTAGTCATTTAAAATTAATTAGTCAAATTATTAACATTTTGAAAGGTCAAAATATTAACATTTTAAAAAGTCTATTATTTATTAAATACTAATACTCTCATTAAAATTCAAATTTATATTTTAGTAATATCTCAACCATCTATTGTCAAACTAACGGTTAAGATTATATGAATATAATATATTATATTTATGCAAACATGAGAGGATGTTAAATCTCAAATATTTTTCTTATTGAAAAATTAGAATTAATCATTTAATTATTCCAATAGAATGATATTGCACACGATAAATTTCCACTTCACAAATCTCCCTCTTTTCATTTTTTTTCTTCAAGTTTCTTTTCTAACTCTCCATTATCTTTCATTTCGCTCCTCTTCAAAAATCTCAAATTTTTCTCAAATTTCTTTCATTTTCTAATAAAATTTCAAAAAAAAAAAGAAAATGACAATTAAAAGTAAAAAAATGAAATATAAGAAGAGGTAAAATATTTAATTCTAATATTTTAGCAATTAAATATATCTAACTAAAAATACCGCATCCGTCCCAAATAAATATACTCATTTTATATTTTTTATCAATCCTAAATTATATCCAACTTAGTGTTTTAATAACTAATTGGTATATTAAATATCTGTAATACTAATATTTAATATTACTTATTAAATATATCTATACTAAATAGAAAATATAATAAAAAATATATATAAATTTATATTTTTAATAAAAAATAATTAATTTTTCTTAATCTTTACGAAACAAGGATAAAAAAAGTATTTTATTGATGAAACAAATGAAGTTGAAGAGCTGAGACAACTAATTTCATAGTATCACAAATTAAGGACATACCTTGGCAGCCATCTTCCAGATAAGGATTTCCATGGTAACCCAAAGAACAGTTGCAAACATACCCAAATCCATTAGGAGAATCAAAGCACTCACTATTCTCTTTACAAGCATAACTTTCTTCATTTTCTTGAGCTTCTTTACAAGTGATATTCCCAATAGCCCAATCAAGAACCATTGGAAACTCTTTAACACCTCTTAAATCCGTCAAATCCAAAGAGGAAAAGCTGTATTTACTCTCTTCAACGACAAAAGCATAGCCACAAGGACTGGAACTGGAGCCATTTGTTATATTGGTTACGGTGGTTGTAATCACAAAAGATTGAACACCATTAGGAATTGAAGATTCGCAGCAACCTGAACCAGAACAGGACCCATTTCTGACATTAACAAGGTTATCACACAGTGAATAACAAGCAGCATTATGGTAGTCCACTGGACTGATAAGTGCAGCAAAAGAACCACATCCCACAACTGTAAATTTGTTTCCGATTCGGGAAATTGTGAAAGGGGAGAAATTAAATAATTGATAATCAAATAATTGATTTTGTATTAAGCCTTCATCGGGATCTGATGATTGGTTAAAACAGTGATAGGTTATTGGTGATAAAACTTGTAGCTTGGAATTTTCAGCAGATATGGATAGGACGTTTGTGGTGTTTTTTATGGGTAAAATTGGCTTATTGAGATTGGTACAGTTTATGTGAAAAGTTTCATCAAGGTAGCAACCTTTATTTAGTCCAAATGGGTATGGGATGGTTATGTTTCCGCAACTGTCTGGGCAACCCGACTTAGTTTGAGGTGGGGGTGACCGGGATGGTGGTGGTGGTGGTGGCGCGGCTGCTACCACAAAGACTAACAGTAACAACTTTACTGCAAGGATTACTTTACGAGAGAGTCCCATTGCTTATTCACTTTGTTCCAGACAAACATTTCATTGTTTATATAGAAACTAATCCACTATGTTTGATATTGAACTAAAGCAATGTATTCTGGGTCCAGGTCGTCTCGAGTTTGGTTCAACTCCGATTTGAATTTTCGCCAACGCAAACTGGTCAAATTTAGATAATTGATGCAATTTGATTAAAAATTTATTTTTTAATTAATTATTATAACGTAAAATTATATATTTGATGTTTTATGACTGAAGATAATATAGGAATGATTTCATTTAATAGTCTAATATATAGTGATTTTATTATTTAATTATCTAGATAAAGAAAAGTAAACGTGGTGTGATTCATTTGATCATTCTATTCCACATTAAAAAACGAACTTAAATTTTTTATTTTTTTGAAGTTGATTGAGAACGAAATGACATGATTTTAAACCTACTTTCAAATAAAAAATTGGGATTTTTATTTTTATTTTTATTTTTTAAGAAAAGGAAAAAGGCTAAAATAATTTAAAGAGAAAAAGAAAAGTATAAAATTTCGTGTCTAAGAAAAGGAAAAAATTTCGTGTCTAACTTTGATATTAGCCTATTCAATGTCGGCTTAATTTGTTTTATTTTGCAATAATCAATTGATTGATTAATAATGGTTCAGAAAAAAAATTTGATTGATTAATAAGTATCAACTTTGTTACTAAGCCACTTAGCGGCAGCCAACCCAACCCCTCAAAGCAAATTCAAGCCCCTCTAGCCTAAGTCAAATTTATGAATCATGTATATAATATGATGATAAATTTATATTTCAAGTTGAGTAATTAATATGACAGTGCAAAGTCAGTTTAATATTTAATTTATACCAGGTTAAATTATTAAAGACTCAGGTCTAAACATAGGTCTTGACTTAAAAATATTTCCGACTTAGGCAAGGGGAAAATTTTGTTTTTTAAATGCAAGAAAAGTCCAACTCAAAAGAATATATATATATATATATATATATATGTGTGTGTGTGTGTGTCTTAAAATTTTTGAAATGTTGTTATATTGATTTAGAGAAAATTAGCACTTAATCTATATAGATAATATAAAATTCTGAATATGGATTAAAGATATTATTCATGATCTTTTGAAATTCAGAAGGAGTTTTTTTTTTAGTCCAAATAGTATTATTGTTTATTTATATTATTCAAATAGAACAGTGAAAATAACTTTGTATCAGACTTTTAATTGAATATAAATTGCTAAAATTCTGATTTCATATCAAATTTAAAAAAAAAAAGACAAAAGAAGAATGTTATTTTTATAATAAATCTCTTTTGTTAGGAATGAGATACCTTATCTATTTTAAGACTTTATTTAATAATTTGTAATTGATTACAAGTCTAGGAGTTCTTCATTCTATTTTTATATACTTATTCGCATAAAATGCTGCATAGCTACGAGAAGATCTAGACTTTGTAATCAATCATTTTGACTCAAGATCTTGCATTTTTTTAACTTCAAGATCTTGGTTCATTTGGCATAGTCTGTCCTTTATAGGTATTTGCTTTTTTTTGAAATCACTTTCATATGGAAGATCTACTATATGTTTGTAACACCTTTATACTCTATATACGTACAACACATATTTTCAACATATGTAAAATACGCATATACGGTACAAAAATGTTACAGACCGGTTTAATAAATATTTTTTGCATTTTCAATTTAAAATTTCAAATTCTAAATATATAAAATTAAATAGCATATAAATATTCTTTACTTGTTATAAGAACCCAAAATAAATAATATATATATAAATCTCTGGGAAAAATTCGCCAGAGTTTTGTCTGCAATTTGGACATTCCTAAAATTCAGCAAAACACAACCTGCACAAAGTAAACAATCCCAATAAAAATCAATTCACCATTTCACCAATATTTCTCAATTTCTCCATATTTTCTCAAAATACTTATATATAAATATATAAATTAACAACACATATAAAATCCCTTCTGAACAAATTATTCAAAACATTCTTTACAATTTACATTATGTACTTCCAAAAACATATCATAAACATATATAATATCAAAATATATTGTAATATCAAATATCTACATACTAGCAACTGGCTCTGATCTTGATGTGCCCCAAAACAACTCTTCCACCTCAATAAATGCAAACCTAGACCCAACCAGGTCTAGTAGAACTCTCCGGCTCTACCAAATCATCCATGACACCTGCACATCGCGCTAAGCCGAAGCCTAGTGGTACAAACTTTGATAATAATATTAAAACTCAATGCAATGCCAATGCACAATGCATATAGATGTCACATCACTCTACTTTCTTATATTTTTCAAATATTTCATAATCACAATTCATAGCATTATATTGCTCAATTATATCGCAATTCATAATTCACATTAAAGCAAAGACAAGCATGGGCCCAAAAAGGATCTAATATGCTATTCAAATTTCAGTGTTACTACTTTGGTCCATAATGATACCATGTGTCTTGCCCCGTAGGCAATATATCCATGGATAATGTAACAGCCCCAGTCTCTTGGACCTCAACCCTGCTAGACCCTTAGGCCCAGTATCTTGGTCCTCAACCTGGTTAGGCTGCTATAGTTTTTGAGGCTTAAGACCCAGTCTTTTCACCCCAAAAACATCATATTTATCAACTGGCCTGGCTTACGATCCAGTCTTTTCACCATTCCAGTGTTTAGGCCGTAGACAATCATAGGCATGCCGCCAAACTCAAAACTCTAAAAATTGACTATTCATATTTCTCATTATTAATCTCTTTCTTATTTTCACATATTCAATCTAGGCACATTGCCTTATTTTCACTTTTTTTTTCTCACTTTTCTCATTTTTTCACATCTTTCTCATTTTTCTCACTTTTCTCACTTTTCTCATTTTTATCAATATCAATTCATTTCATTATACCACATATCTCATTTTTGCATTCACAACACATTACCCAATTACTTTGGGTATTTTCACATAATATGCATATTTCACATTTTACACAATTTAGCCATTATCAACGGCTTTTCATAATACATTTAACACATATATGACATTACAAATATCATAGGATATTATTCATACACAATCAATGAACCAAGTAGCTTAACATATTTTTCAACCAAAATGTGTTAAGTCCAAATGTCATGCAAATATAAACAATACATTCAAAGCTTGCACATACCTCCACTAGCAACCCAAAGCAAGCTTAACACAACCTCCAATTCTATCCTTCCAACTTGCCCTTCACCACTTGGATGAAGCAAATCAACCTCCCTCAATGCCTATACCAAATGTGATCATACATAATCATTTAATATCACATTCTAAGGTATTCTCAACATCAAACCATAATTAAACATCACTCTAAACCAAATCCCAAAATTAAGCTTCACCTCACTTTAACTTTGAAAAACCATATCAAACCATTTAAATTAGTGTTTTAAGTTTATTAATATCATTAAAAATATATTTTAATACATTTAAATCATTTACATTATAACAATACACTCTTATACACAAAATCTCAAAAATGGCATAACCTTCCCCCATTGAAGATTTTTCATTTCAACAAATCCATTACTCATTCCAAGCGTATATTCATCACTTTTAATACTAAACAACATGCTTAAACAAATAAAATCACACAATTCAACAACTTTGAAAAATCACTTTTCCAAAATCCTAAATCTCCACTTCCATTCTCAAACTCCAACTCAACACCACCAAATCCAAAATTTGACTTTAAAATACTTGTTTATGAATCAAAACAACACATTTAGAACCAATTTTCACTATTAAAGTTCATGTTTTCAAAACCCAAAAATTCATAACCCTAAATTCTCTCTCTTCACCATTCTTTATCCAAACTCCATCATCTCTTCAATCTAACCTTAGAATCATTGTTAACTACCTAAAATATCATCATACATACTAATTCTAATAATTATAACATACTACATCAAAATCCAAATTCTCACATAACACAATCTTCCATGGAATTCAAAGAAAAAAGATAGAAACTTACTAATTTTGGTGGAAATCATCAAAAATCCACTTGAAACTTGTTAAATCTTTCAATTTATGGAGTATGGAAGAATCAAAATCTTGGTCTAGCTCCCATGGAAAATTCGGCCAAAAAGAAGAAGAAGAAGAAGATGAAGACTTTTTAATATTTTCTTTTTCTTTTCATCTTTATTTTTAAGCCATATATATATATATATTAAAATAATTTAATATTTAATTATTTAATTATTTTTTAATAAATTAAAAGTCCTAATTTCCCTTTTACATTAAAAAATAATTTATTTTTGAATTATTTTATTAATTTTAAATTTATAAGATTTAATCACCGAAATACCCTTTTCTTTTAAAAAAGTGTTGACTTTTATATGTTATGTATATTTTACATATACCTCACATATATATTCCACTTTTTCATTTCATTTTTCATTTAAAACCATTAATTTAATTTATCTATTTAAATTATAATTTATTTTATCAAATTTTCAAAAATTAGAACTTTTCAAAAATTTGGGATATTACACATATACACAAGTAATGTGTATCTTATATACACATCAAATGTACCTTATATGTGTATTAAATATTAAGTATGTAATGTATTAATCCAACATATATAATTAATATACCATATATATATATGTTATATATACTTTAGATATATATATTGAGTATATATAATTTATATCTCCAAATACTTATTTAATTTCTCCAAAATCACGGATGTTACAATGTTGTTTTTTGTTCCAAAAGGTATTTGGTAAATTAGAACAAATTTATTGTTTAATGAGATTTTGAATTTTTTTTTTTGCACTACAACAAATCTTATATATAACTACAGATTCTTAGTTACAATAAATAAATTATAACTAAAAAATTTATACTAACTACAAAAAATAAATTTTCGCAGCTATATATAATTTAGTTAAATTGGTTAGTTATAAAATTAATTATTCGCAACAAATATATTGTTCTTATTACAATATTTCAAATTTGTGACAATAAACTTAAATTTAACCATAATATTTTAGCTACATTGATGAAGTTGATGTTGAGGTTTTGATGTTGTTCTACTTTCTTTAGTGATACTTTTTATTTCAGAAAATAGAGTTGATTTTCTTTTCCCATAATTATACAATTAATCTTATTCTCATAAATGGAACAAACCTTTATGAAATTAAAATTCTTTGGCTTTGGATTTTCAATAAAAGGGAAAATCAATTTATATTCTTTGGTTTTAAAAGAAATTTCATCATAGTTAACTATATAGGGAGTCCCAAATATAACACTCTGATGAATTTCTTTTACTAAAATAAAAGACGTTTTAATTTGGAAATTCCCTGAAGCAATAGATGCCTCAGTTTTTAAAGTGATAGTGAGTTTTGAATTATTTGTAAAAATAAGTTTTTCTCTTGTTTTTTCTTAAAAACGCTTTGGAACAACATCTTTTCTTAGATAGTTCAAATCAGCCCATATATCGAAAAGGGCGATTATATTTATTTCAAAATTATCGGGGAGGACAATAGTAACTTCGATCAGGTATTTCCTAGAGGTTATTTGTTTAAGTAGAAACAAAAAATATTTTGGAATATTTTCAAGTGTTTCAATTTTTTCTCGATTCCTCATCTTATGTTTCTTTCTCTTCCTTTTCGTAGGTTTCCTCAGACACTAATTTTGAAAGAAGTGTTTGGGTGTCTGTAAATCCTCAAGTTTCCTCTATTTGAGTACTTTTAATTCCATTTCGATGGATTCAATTTCCTCTTGGAGGTTTTGAATTGTGGTTGATGGTTTTGAAGCTTTGCCTTGTCACAGAATTGTTGTTAAATTATAAGAATTCCTAGGAACTACTGGATAAGATGTGGGTTTTGGAGTGGGTGGTCTCGGATTTTCTCCTAAAGATTGCATAAGTTTTTCTAAGAATTCTTTTTGGACTTTAGGATTCTTAACGTGTTTGAGGATTCTTTTCTCTTTTTTAAAAGAAGAAGAAGAAGAAGGAGAGAGAGAGGAGAGAACTACCAATTAGGTTTGTTTAATTTGTTGGAATGTGGAGAATGAGAAGGGGGGATGCTATTTATAGAGTTTTTGAGGTAAAAAAATCAAATGAAAGAGGCTTTAAGGTGTTGTGTTAGTAAAATGGCTTGCAATAGCAAAATGGACTTTTGTGGCAGATTTTTTGCCCCATGCAGCAACACTGGTTGATGCAGAGCAGCTAGCAAAATGGCTCATCGTGGCAGCAAAATGGACTTTTATGGCATATTTTTTACCCCACGCAGCAGCATTGGTTATTGCAGGGCAGCTTGATATCCTAAATGGACACTTTTATAGTTGGACATTTTCATGAAGGGACTTTTAGATTTAGGCTCATACATTGAACCTAAAACTTAGACTTTTAGATTAGGCTTATACATTGAATCTAAAACTTGGGCTTTTAGATTTAGCCTCATACATTGAACCTAAACCTTGGACTTTTAGATTTAAGTTCGTACATTGAACCACAAATTTGGACTTTTAGATTTAGGCACATATATTAAACCTGAAACTTGGATTTTTAGGTTTAGGCCCATACATTGAACCTAAAACTTAGATTTTTAGATTTAGACTCATAGATTGAGCTTAAAACTTGGACTTTTAGACTTAGGCCATTATGTTGAACCTAAAACTTGAATTTTTAGACTTGAGCTCATACATTGAACCTAAAACTTGGTTAGACATAGACATTATGTTAGCCTAAGCACAGACTAAGAAAACTAAAATTATAAGTTAAACCTCCCAATCGAAAAATGGATAGAACTTCATATGCTTTTATTCCTATTCAAACATGATATATGCGAGCTTACTTGGAATTTAAATGCGAGCATCAAGCCTATTAAATAAAAACATTTTCTCTCTTTTTTCTTCCTTTGCAACTTATAGATGTTGCATTTACTTTTTTTTTTTTACATTCTTTTGGGGAATTTGTGACTTTCCTAGAGTTCATAAGGGCTAGAGTTGAAATTCCTTATTTTTTGATTTTTAATTCTAATTTAAGTTAAACTTTATTTACTTTATCTTTATATTTTGTGGATGAACTATCTATGCCATGTATATTATATTATTCTTGTATTATTACTTATCATTTCATACTATAATTGTCGTTTTCATGAAACTATTTTACAAGTTTTAATTTAATTTAAGGCCAAACCATGTTTACTTAAACTAAGAAAAAACCTAGCTTCCGAATCCATCCATTGATTCAAGGCTAGTGATATTAACTTAGGATATAATTGGAGTCAATTATATTTTTTTATTTTTCTTAATTTTTTTTCAAAAAAATAAGTTTACATGATGACTCAAATTCCTATTTCTACGACTAAAACACCGAGAATAATATAACATGAGGAAGAGTAATTTCAACACTTTTATGTAGGTAACTACCCAAATGAGCATTTTGGCTCTCCCATCAATCCAAACCTCACAACTATAAATAATTTGCTCCACCAAATAAGGAAACTCTGAGGAATATGCTTTCATCCACACCACAAATCTCACGAAAATTAAGTTAATCAGTTTCCTCACATTCAAGTACACATTGTTAAATATAATTTCATTTTGGAATAATCAAAAGGGCCAAATCACTCTATAAAGAACAAAAGACCATACCTTTCTTTCAAAATTCCACATTGCAAAAAAGTTCCATTAATAAAAAAAGCTGGTTTAGATTAAAATGGGTACACCAAAATTGGTTCCACCAACCAAGAATAAAGCTCCACACATGCCAATAGTCAAAGCAATGGAGAAATAAGTGACTGAAAGTCTCTATATTGGACTTACAGAGTGGATAGAAATTTAGGGAAGGTTCGATTATACCAATTTTAATGTTTAGCCAAATTATCCCTTATATTTATTTTTTCATGAAGATCCATCCACATAAAAATCTAAACTTTTAGAGGCACTAAAGTTTTGCACATTGAAATATAACCACAATTAGATGGTTCAGATGAGGCTGAAGCAAGCAACTCAAATTGTTTTGTGAAAGACTTGATCATGTACATGCCTTTATTATTAAATCTCTAGATCATCTTGTCTTCATCGTATAGCTTTGGAGATTTGTTGTCTAGCACAGATAACATATTAAAGTACAACTATTCTTCCCACATAAACAAAGATTTTCTCCGAGTAAAACTCCAAACCCAAGAATTGCGAGCCCAATAACCAAAATCCATAACTTTCCCCTCCTTATTGTAGCAAAGAATAAATAATCTAGGAAAAACTTTGGAGAGAGGTTTTAATCCTACTCAAAAGTATGACTAGAACCTTATAAAGTCACCCTTGCTCAACCATATTCTAACCCCTTGTTTGATAATATTAGCCAGACATGGATCACTTGTAGAAGTCACAATATCTTTCTAGTAGATTGTTAAGTTGCCACTAAAACTTCCCAAATGCACATTGTTCCCTGCAAACTTTGATTTGATAACCTGCTTCTATAAAGAACAATACGATTGGCATAGCCTTCATATCCATTTAAAGAGAAGAGCTTTATTTTCTTAGAGAATTGAGCACATCCCCAAACCATCAAACTTCTTAGCTTTTTTAATAATATCCCAACTAATACAATGTAGCCTTCATTTTTCATCAATCCCCCACCAAAAAGAATTGCTCTTGAATTTTTTTCAATTTCCTTAGAAATACCAAGAGGAATCTTACAGATAGATAGATAATGAAAGGGCAAGTTATTTAATACTACTTTAATCAAGGTTAGTCTACTATCCAAAGATAAATGAGTGGCCTTCCACAAAGCCATTTTCTTCTTGATTCTACTAACAATATACTACAAGAAATTGATAAACAGTGACCGTTAAAATCATAATTTATTTTTGGTGACGAAAATTTAGTATCATGAAGATTATCACTATAACCTCGTAATATTTTGTATATGAGACAACATTTATTATCGTCACCATAACTTCAAGTTTTGATAACAAAAACACATTACCGTCATCAATTTTGTTCCTTTAAGTGACACTAATATCGTCATATTTTGCATTATTAATTTGTTATTTAATATTGTATATCGTAATTAAAAGTGAGATTAAATATGACAATATAGTTTGCGTTAGTAATAAATTTTTATTTGGTGTCGACAACATTTGCACCATGATATTTGATAATGTATAGTAACAAAAATATTGTCATGATTATAATATAATATTTGTCATTTAATGTTGTATATCATCATTAAAAGTCAGATTAAATATGACAATATCATTTGCACTAACAATAAACTTTTGTTTGGCAATGACAACCTTTGTATCATGATATATGATAATATATAATAGCTAAACTATCATCATGATTAGTGTAATGTGTAACATTCCTGGAAAATTCTCATATAAAACTATCAGAGAATGTTACTCAATATACTATCAGTACTCTAATCAATTCATCGGTAAAGTTTCCTTTTAAAGTGTTACTAACAAAAATTTTCAAATAATAATACAATCTGTATAATATAACACTTATAAATATAATATTTAAACCAATCTCCAATATCTTCAATAAACCAAATATTAATTATAAATCAGATAACCATCATAAGTTTATCAATAGAAAATAAATATATAATACATTACTTGATTTAATAGTCATTCACTAAAATCTAAAACTTCATTCTCTAAATACATATCTTCCTTTCTCGTTTATAAATTTGTACAATATCTCAAATAGATAAGATAAATTGCATATATATATACCTCATAACTTAGAAGTACAATATACAAAATATCTCTATATGTACTATAGATAATTTCTGAGATCCTTAATTCCACTTTTTAACTTGCTCCAATGACCTGATACCAGTGTGCCAGAAAATAATTCAAACACACTAAGCAAAGCTTAATGGTGCTTGTATAAATATAATTTTTCACTTTATATTAAAGAAAAATACTTACAAAAATATAGTAATAATACTCAGTTTTAATAAATATTTCAATATATTAAATATTTTCAATAAGAAATCAACATAATATTTTAATTACACAAAATAATAGCTTTAACTTTATAAAAGTCATCATGCTATACTACACTTTCGGTATTACAACTTTTTGTTTTTGAACCATTCTATTTAACACTTACTTTCTCATTTGTTAATATTGCTCATATTACACTTATTTATTTTTCAGTAAGTCTTACTTTTCGATTTCACATATGGGATAATTTCATTCAATTTATAATTTTGGCACATAGTTATATTATACTTTGGAGCACTTTGTATCTTATATCATTAAATACACTTTTAATCATTATAACACTTAGAAAGTTATTGATCAATTCAATATTTTGAATATAACATTTCTATTCCGTGCATTAGGACTTTCACTTGAAATATTAGTATATACATGATCAATCCCTTTCACATTGTAACACAGTAAGTCAATTTTAAATAATTGACTTATATTATAACTTTATAAAAATTGAATTAAGAATCATACTCACCACATATAAGTTCTTTTAATTTATCTTTCACTCATCAATCCATTTAGTCAATATTTATAAGAAATAATTCATTATAAATGACTCAATCAATCAATTCAAATATTAAAACTCATAGAAATTCAAATATTTGTAAATTAAAATACATAAGCACTTACCTCTTTCAAAATCTCTTTTCTTCTTTAATCACTTGTTGATAATCTCAACTTTTTCAGCTTATTCTTCTAAAAACTTATAATTAGATGTGATTTTCTTTTAAATTTTAGCTGAATTCTTTAAAATAAGGAAAAAAGGAGGAGTTTTTTTTTTGTGGTGTTGGTGATGATGAACGTGGATGAAAAAGGAAGAAGAAGAAAGAAGTTTTATAAAACCCATATACCCCGTATACGTACATAGCATGCTAATACGATCGTAATATACATATACTGAATATAGAAATGCCATGGTTTACCAAACACATAAACCATCCCTAACAAAATGAAATATAAAGAATTTTAAAACATTTAAGGAAATTTATAAAACACAATAGACTAAAATGTTTATACAAAACGCAGCGGAAAATATAACAAATATTTACAAATACATATACATCAAAACTCAAGTTTTACAAAATAGAAAATATATACATGTTTGGCAGTATGTCTTTGATCTTTAAGCTCCACTATCCACACTTCAAAATTCTAGACTCTACTCAGCCTAGAGGAACTCTCTGGTTCTTCCCTGTCACCTACACGATGAATCACACTCGCGCTAAGCCAATGACTTAGTGGTACAAACTACAATACTATTATGCTTCAATGCCATGCTAATGCCACACAATCAAGTTTCAAAAACAATTCAAATGAATACTATATTTCAAACCCTACATTCGTCAATAACTTATCACAATATTTATGAAGTAATAATCACAAGTTCCACATTCATTTCCAATAAATTGCTTATGTATTATAATTATCTTATAACATTATATCTCACTCCATCATTCATAGTCAAACAAAGACAAACATGTATCTCAATATTCATTTGTTTCACTTTTCAAGAATCACAATTAAACAAACACAAGCATGGGCCCAAAAAGAATCTAATATGTTATTCAAAATTCAGAGTTACTGCTTTGGTCCATAATCACAATTATCAATACATTTATCCATGGATAATCAACTAGATTTGAGCTTACGACCTAGTCATTTCACTCAATCTAGTTTCAATAATTTGTTTTTGAGGATTACGACCCAGTCTTTTCACCCCAAAAACATCACATTTCACATTTTTCAACTGGAATCGGCTTACGACCCGGTCATTTCACCTATCCAGTGATTCATAAGCATGCCGCCAAACCCAGAACTCTGAAAATTGAATTAACATATTAGGCACACAATCATTTCATTTATCTCTTTATCAATCTCTTTTCATTTCATTTCTCATAATTAGATAGGCAATCATGCCCCAATTATATTTCATTTACATTATCATAGCCAACAACCATGGCCTCATATCTCATATCATCTCAACTCACATTAAGACAATTCATCATAACATCATATCTTTCACATTTCATATTTCATTTCAACATCATATAGGCAAACATGCTTCAACCATCTTATTTACATCATTATAACCAACCACTTTGGTTTTACATTTCATTATATCTCAATTCATTATTCAAGTGTACACAACCAATTACATTAACATACATTTTACATGCTCATCACAACATTCACATTATACCAAACATAACATTATTAATATGCATCAACAATGCAATAGATTTCTTAACACATTTACAATCAATTGTGTGTTAAGTCTCAACATCATATGAATGTATGTAATAATGTAGTTTGTACTTACCTTATGCACCACTCACACAAATCTATACACTTCCTTTTACAACACTTCTTCACCACTTGAATTAGGGCAAATTATCTTCTTCAAGACCTAATCCAAAAATGATAAAATACATCAATTCCAATGCAAATATTCACTTAATAAACTCTTACTAGACTCTTAAATCACAAATTACAACTCAACACCACTAACTAGGGCCCACGACCATGGCCTCCCAACCCCACGGTCGTGGCCTCACAAACCCCCACGGGCGTAGGTTAGAAAACGAATCTGTCCAATTGTCCAACACCCCCACGGGCATGGCATCCAAGGGCCACGGGCGTGGCATCCAAGATGCTTCTGTTTCGGACCAAATTCACATATTCTATGCTTACAACTCCAACAAACACAAACAACATGGAAATCTATGAAAATAATTGATCAAACTGATCAAGTTAAACATCACTTACCACTTCAAAACCCTAAACCAACATCACTTTTACTCTTCCAATACCAACATCAATCTAAATTCTTATTTTCAATTCCAAACCAACACCACAATCAATTAAATCAAACACACACCAACATACTACCATCAACACAACTCTACTTACAAATATCAACAATCAAACTCACACACAACTTCAAATAAAACAAGAGAAATCAAGAGAGAACTTACCAAAGTTGATGAAACTTCACAATTTTCCAACTCAATCACTTGATTCTTCCCTCAATTTGCTCTTAGAATTCAAAAACCCTCTCTTGCTCTCTTGTCTTTGTGATGCCCGGCTAAGCAATTGGAAAAAGAAGAAAATGAAGAGTAAAAGAAGTAAAGTCAAATATTTACTCTTCAATTAAATCTCCACCAAGCATTTATAATAATATAATATTCCAATTTCTCTCTTCCACTCATTTTATTTCTTATAATTAATTCATTAATTCAAAAATAGATAAATATCTTCTTTAGTTGACCATCCATTTTGACTTGTATATATGTTGTATATATTTCCATATATACAACATATAAACTCTCTCTTCACTTCTTTTTCTTTCCAATCACACATATACATTTAATCCAAATAAAACAACAATTATATCAAAACTTTTAGGGCACACTTTCGGATATTACAAGTTTCTGCATAAACACACATCTGTCCACTCTCATATATATATGATGAACGTGGATGAAAAAGGCAGAAGAAGAAAGAAGTTTCTACATAAACACACATCTGCCACACACATATATATGGCTTAATCTAGTATAGCCAATCTCATTTTAACTACAGTGCACCCTCTTTCCTATCCTTTGATTCTAATTAGATTTTGTCTCGTAAAAATATAAAAATAAATAATTTCTTCAGTAAATTTTTAAGATTCACTATTCACATCACTTATCTATGCCACTTATATCACAACTCATCATCAAATATCAATATTAAATTAAAAGTTTAGTATTTTAAATTTTAAACATTATAATTCTCCCCCACAAAAAAATTTCATCCTCGAAATTTACCTGTTATGGTAATAAGCTTTTTAATTTATAATTAATCTTAAATCTCACATAAAATCAATTATTTCATTAATTTATATAACTTTTTTTTGAACTATAATTTGTGTCATTACATTCTACCGTTATATATATATATATCTTTATTTTCCTTATATACTTAATTTTAAATCCTAGTTCTGAATAGCGGATCACTGATGGCAGGTAAATGCCCACTGTAATGATATGGCCAATGGCCCACTATGGCATGAATGCTCGCTGTAATGATATGGCCAAAGGCCCACTTTGGCACGAATGTCTACTGTAATAATAATGGGATCAAAGATCATCTATGACGCAAAGCGTCCACTGTTGGCATAAGAGCCAATATCACTGGGACATAAAATTTGTCATGTATGGCACAGAGTGCCCACTATCACTATGGCATAAAATGTTCACTGTCACTTTGAATATTCACCCTTTAGCTAATTCGGAAACTATATTTAATATCAGTATAATCAGAAAATACATTTATTTCACTACTTCAAATTATTTTTAATCATAAAATCTTCTGGCATAGAAAATTTTCTTTTAAAATTGTTTGCTTATTACTGTAAATTTATAAGATATGAGCAATTATTTCAAAGACATTAATCATATGAACATATATATACATTATATTTATTTTCGATTAGTTCAACTAATTTTATTTATTCATCAATCTTTATCTTTAAAATTACTTCCATGTTTCCACTGTAATAATGAAATCTAAAAAGATTTTCACTCTTACTTATTTAATTCTTTTCTTAACATTTTAAGAATTCACAACTATTCTTTCACTTTAAGAGTATATGTACATATATAATGTATTCACTATGTTTAATATACACACACACATATATATTTCTAACTTGATCCACAATACATCATTTTACTAGAAGGGATAAACTACCTTCAAATTTCACTACATTCTTTCCTTTTCACATTATCAATTCCTTTCTTTCTATTGTCATCAATTAGTATCAATTAAGCCTTTAACACATATATATATAATCTATAACTTGTCTTCAATCACCAAATAATGTTACTATCAAGTATTTCATAAGTACACAATATGTATATCTAACATTCTTACTTTCATTACTTAATCAATTCGTATATACACTTCTTTGTTTTCTTTATCTTACTCTTTAATCTATTTAAAATCATAAATGTTTCATCAATATATCATTCTTCTTACCTTGCTTCGTAAATTATCTTATTTCATCATGAATAATGTGAAATCCGCTAATCACTTGTAATCATCTTCTATCTTTTCTCTAACCTTACACTTATTTCAAATATGCAATTACATTTATCGAATCTTTCCTCAAGTTTTCACCACATCTAAGTTTCATCATTTAATGGATTGATTTTATTTCAATCTTATAAGCAATCTTTCATCAATTATAACTGTTTCCAAGATGTATTCAATAATTGACTACTAATTTCACCCATAAACCCTACTTTGTAAAGGTATAAGAAGGTAGAAATATGCATGGACAAATGCATGACCGTGCAAGTGATCATGCACATCACTGCTTGAATTATTTTTAAAATTTTGAAGAACATAAGTATGCATAGTTAGATGCATGACCATACGAATGGTCATACACATCTATACTAAAATCTCCTTTCAAAGTTTTAAGGACACAAGTATATGCATTACCATGTGAATTATCATGCTTCTCACTGTTGAGATTTCTTCTCAAAGTTTGAAGAATTGAAAAATGCATAAGCATATGCATGACCATGCAAATGATCATGTGTATCTCTGCTAGAATTTTTTTTCATGATTTAATCAATAAGTTATCAATAATTCAACTCAAACAAATTAAGGAAACAAGATCCGACCCTTCAAAGCACAATCAAATTCAAATCTAAACTTTCATAACCCTAAAATCTTTCAAAACCTTATTTTCTTCCACAACCTTAAATCAACTCATAAATGATTCAATGATGGATTTAATCATTGTTTTAGTTAAGAATCAATAAATACACATTTACATATTGTAAGAATAACTTTACTATCATAGACGTAAAGTTTTATACTCGTATTTTTCACAATTATTTAATACACAATATCTTTCACAAGTAATGGTGTTTTTCTTGATAGATCAAGCTTAAATTAGCTAAAATCCATCAAAACTTGGTTTTTCTACCAATTCTCCATGATTTCTATTTTGAGAAATGGAAGAAGAAGAAAAAGAGATGAAGATGGAGATGGAGATGAAGATGATACGTATGACATTTTAGAAGACAATATAAGACACTAGAAAATTTTAAATTGGTTTTAAGACTTTTATCCAATACACTCGCTTATACAATAGTTTCGATGCATTCATTTTCTTTAATTAACTAATACTCCAATTTTTTAACGTCGAAACATTATAAAAATAAATACTTTGATACTTTAAAATCCCATTATCCATATTTCACATCTAAATTATAGCTCGAGTTTATTTCAGGCTATAAGGGTACTTTTATAATTTCTTACCTCTTCGAAATCTTTTCCAAAAATATCGATATTATCCATACTCTGATTTAATGTTACTCTTATTAAGTCTTATTTTACTTTATTACTGCTAGTTCCAAATACTCAAGCTACAAATAATATCATAATCAATCCACTTTACACATATATTCACTTAATGCAGAAAACCAGTACTGACAATTCTCATTCTTGTAAGAAATTTCATTCTTGAAATTTATCTATCTGTCATAATTCACTCCTCAGATTCCAATAAATTATTACACTTCCACTGTGTTACTTTGATATATCTCTTCAACTACTTGTATTTTGTTTTCTTTTCACATCCTTCTTTTTCACAAATAGGTCTAGTTCACTCCAAATAATACACTATGAATTCTCAATCAATTCTTAGAAAACTTTCTACTACCATAAACATATGAAATATCAATTTTATCAAAATACATATCCACTTATTTGATTCATATAACTTAGACAATTGCATTTCACTTCTCCTATAACTCCATATGCTGGAAATGCCTAAACCATGTTCTGATACCACTAAATGTAACATTCCCGGACAATTCACACATAAAACTATCAGTGAATGTTACCCAATATACTATTTACTCTAATCAATTCATCAGCAAAGTTTCCTTTTAAAGTGTTAATAACAAAATTTTTTAAAATAATAATACAATATGTATAATACAATACCTATAAATCCAACATTTAAATGAATATCCAATATCTCCAATAAGCCAAATATTAATTATAAATAAGATAACCATCATAAGTTTGTCAATCCAAAATAAATATATAATATATTACTTGATTTAATAATCATTCACTAAAATCAAAAACTTCATTCTCTAAATACATATCTCCCTTTTTCGATTACAAATTTGTACAATCTCTCAAATAGACAAGATAAATTGAATATATATACCTCATAACTTACAAGTACAATATACAAAAGATCTCGATATGTATGATAGATAAATCCTGAGATCCTTAATTTCACTTCTTAACTTGCTCCGATGACCTGATACCTGCGTGTCAGAAAATAATTCTAACACGCTAAGCAAAATTTAGTGGTTCTTGATAAACATATTTTGTCACTTTATATTAAAGAAAAATACTTACAATAATATAGTAATAATACTCAGTTTTAATAATCGTTTCAATATATTAAATATTTTCAATAACAAACTAACATAATATTTTGATTACACAAAATAATAACTTTAACTTTATAAAAGTCATCATGCTATACTACACTTTCGGTATTGTAACTTTTTCCTTTTTGAATCATTTTATTTAAGAATTGCTTTCTCATTTGTTAATATTGCTCATATTACACTTATTTATTTTTCAGTAAGTCTTACTTTTTGATTTCACATATGGGATAATTTCATTCAATTTATAATTTTGGCACTTAGATTTAGTACTATACTTTGGAGCACTTTGTATCTTATATCATTATATACACTTTTAATCTTTATAACACTTAGAAAGTTATTGATCAATTCAATATTTTGAATATAACATTTCTATCCTATGCATTAGGACTTTCACTTGAAATATTAGTATATACATTATCAATCACTTTCACATTGTAATAGAGTAAGTCAATTTTAAATAATTGACTTATATTATTGTTTTGGATTTCTTCCATTATTCATAACATCATATTCACATATATTTTCAATTTAGATAACTTCATTAAATATCCCCATACATGCTGAACTCAGATTATAGGTTTGGATAATGGGTCATTGTAGCAATTTTAATGCCAAATCCCAAGAATGTATATGGCAATTATGCCCACTGTCACTGATAACACAATGTGTCCATTAATGGCACGAGGTGTACACTATCACTATGGCTATCCTCCCTATGACTAGCCATTCAATCCAAAGGTAGATCTAAAATTAGTATGATTTGGGCAATTCATTAGTTTTAATTAACATTGAATTATGTATATCACTTCAATGGAACAATTCTTTGATCAACACTTGGTATTACACATATTTATCATATATTCAAAATTTATTACACTACTAATTAGGGTTGATTTCAAAAATCCTTTACACTTTAAGGCCTTATAGTCATTTAGGCCGAAATCACGAAAGAGATATTTTGGGCAAATTTCTTTAAGTGACACGCCCAATGATATAGGCGTGTCAATGACCATGTCATTTACCCATTTTACAAAAGTTTTGACACGCCCAACGATATGGGTGTGTCACTAGGCATGTCATTTATTTTGAAATACAGTAGCTATGACATGCCTAGTAACATGGGCGTGTCACTGGCCATGTCAGGAAAAAATTCTGCATTTCGCATACTTAACCATTTTAACTTAATATATTCAAAACCTATGATAAAAATGAATCAAATCTAATTTTTTTGACATAAAATAGTCTACAACTAATACTTTACTTAAACTTCAATTAATCGAGCCTTCAATCATCACTTATGGCAAAAACAATATCAAACTACCCAATTCTTATAAAGATTGAATTAAGAATTATACTCACCACATATAAGTTCTTTTAATTCATTTTTCACTCATTAATCCATTTAATCAATATTTTCAAGAAATAATTCATTATAAATGACTCAATCAATAAATTCAAACATTAAAACTCATAGAAATTCAAATATTTGCAAATTAAATATATAAGCACTTACCTCTTTCAAAGTCTCTTTTCTTCTTTAATCACTTGTTAATAATCTCAACATTTCCAGCATAATCTTCTTAAAACTTATAACTAGTTGTGATTTTCTTTTAAATTTTATCTAAATTCTTGAAAAGAAGGAAGAAAGGAGGAGTTTTTTTGGTGGTGTTGGTGATGATGAACGTTGATGAAAAATGAAGAAGAAGAAAGAAGTTTCTACATAAATACACATCTATCCACACACATATATATGGCTTAATCTAGTGTGGCCAATCTCATTTTAACTATGGTGCACCATCTTTCTTATCCTTTGATTCTATTAATAATTTCTTCCGTAAATTTTTAAGATTTACTATTCACATCACTTATCCGTGCCACTTACATCACAATTCACTATTAATTATCAATATTAAATTAAAAGTTTAGTATTTAAAATTTTAAATATTGCATAATTTTTTTCATTTAATATTATATATTGTCATTAAAAGTGAGATTAAATATAACAATATTATTTGAGTCATCAATACATTTTTGTTTGATGACAACAATATTTGTGTCATAATATATAATTATATATAGCGATGAAACTATCGTCATGATTATAGCATAATGTTTGTCATTTAATATTGTACATTATAATTAAAAGTGAAATTAAATATGATATTATTTGTGTTAGTAATAAATTTTTATTTGGTGATAACGTTTGTGTCATAATATATGATAATATATAACAACAAAACTATCATCATGATTGAAATGTAATATTTGTCATTTATAAATGAAAAACTGGGGATTTAGTGACTATTTTTTAGCACGAGTCATACTTCTAGTGGGACATTATCCTCACAATCATTAATCATTGCTGCTCAACTACAATAAAGGTGCACAAGTTGGAATTTCACTTGGAAGCAAAAACAGTTATGCGACGAGAGCTTCAAGGAGTATTGGAAGCAGAAACAGTTATGCGATGAGAGCTTCAAGGGGTATTGACTTATCTTTTAAAAAAGGTTGATGGGGAGGTGCCTGCTTAGTTTACAAATCTGTTTTCTAGAATGGCATGTTCTTTGCATATATATTATTTGAATTATTCTATTTAATTATTATATATTATATATAAGATAATTACTTTTTAAATATTTGAAATTTAAAGTACAATTTTGATTCTCCGTATTTAGGTACGTGATGAAGGGGGCAGACAATACTCACTAGTAGATGCAAGACCATCATCATCTGCTAGCCAGAATAATCATGAAGATGTTAATCAACTTGGTACTCCTTAGTATCTATTAGTTGGTTCGATATGGGATTTTGGTGTCTTGATAATTTTCTGCTTATGTTGAGAATTAGATTGTATGATAGTTGTTTAGGGAGTTAAATGCTTTGAGATAATCTTTCAGTGCTGGTGTTTATGATGAAAACTTAAATGTTTTGTTGCTTTCAATACAATACTATTGAACGTTATTTTTATTATGAAATTTTATTGAAAAATATTATTAGATACAGGTTCATAAATATGGATACAAGTTTATAAATAGGGATATAAGTTGAACACCATTACTTATTAATATCGGAAAATAATTAAATTTTTTAACGGTTATAAACCGTCGCAAAAGTGGTAATGTAAAGTATAAAATAAATTTTACGACGGTTATTGACCGTGGCAAAAAGTAATAATATAAATTATAACAAAAACTTTGCAATAGTTCATAACCATTGCCAAAGACAATATTGTAAAATATAAAATAAATTTCGCGATGGTTATAATATTATATATATATAATAGAGACAGTTATATGACCATTGCAAAATATTCATCAGCAAAATTTAACGACAGTTACTTAACCATCACTAAATTTTTCTAAACAAAATATAAATTGATTTTTAGCAATAGTTATATTAAGTGAAATTCAATAAACCATCGCAAAATATTGTTTGGCGACAGTTGACCAAAACCGTCGCTAAGTAACTTAGCAACAACTTTATTTGCGACAATTTTCTCACTGTCGGAAGAGGTGTTTAGCGTCGGTTATAACCGTTGCTAAATCCTTGGTTTTTTTATAGTGTTAATATCATAAATTATCATTATATATGGTACTCTAAATGACTAAAAACAATCATCATAAAATCTAATTAGTTTGGTCATAAAATTCTAGTGTCATTAGATTTTTAATGATATTAGTGACATAATAGATTTTCAATTAGTTGTTCATAAAAAAGCATGAAATGGAGATTGCTCTAAGGTTACAGGTTATGAAGTATTCAACGTACGAGTTAAAGTAGTTAGTAAACTTTCCAAAAATTAATTGTTCTCCGTATTAGATGCCTTTGAATAAGTGTAAAATTAAATTAATTCAATAGCTAGTACTACTATTTAAGCAACCAACTATTACATACAAGTAATCAACTATTTAAGTTGAGTATTTAAGCAATCAACTTTTTAAATACAACCTAAAAAAATTGAAAAAAGACCTTGAAGTTAAAAGACTTACTGTATTTTGCAAATATTGATCGTGCACTGATCCAATTGTTTTTTTTATCCTTCACAGCCTGATATCTACCTGGATTGAAGGTTGTCCTGAAGTTGCAACATCTGAAAGCTCAAAGCTAGAAACTAAGGATAAATTTCAATATCAGAATAATCTAATTCTCCTTCTACGATGTACAATGGTATAGCATAAGGGCATTTAAAATTTCATAAAAAAAAGAGATAAAAGTAAAGAAAACAAAGGGCATTTATTTTGAATTTTAAGTGGCAAGCAACTTAAGAGATCTAGGATTTATGCACAACACTAAAAATGAAGCTAATATCAACTTCTATGGTTCTATCGTACACCTTCCCATGTTTACAAGGATTTATTAAAAAGAAAAACTACAATTTGGATATCTCAACAAAATGTTTTTGTTTTGATAATAAGAAATGCATCTAAAAATGACATTAAAAGGCACTAATCTGTTTACTTGAGAATGTCTAAATTTCTAGTATTTTATTCCCAAAGGTTTTTTCCTTAAGCCATCAACTAGAAAATCTCACTTGAGGAGGACAATGTTAGGGACCCATTAAGTTGACAATAAGGCAATTAACAAATGTGCTTCAATTTATTTTAGGATTTTGTAGGAATAAGTTAATGACAAAACAACTTCACCATCCATTCGTACTTAAACTAAAACATCGTAAAAATAGTAGTCAAAAGAATAATAAACATAAGTATATCTTACACCAAGATAAGCTCATTAAGGTTACTAATTTACAAAAATGATTCATCTAAATAACAATATCTTTCATGACATAAAAAAGCAGAGCAACTTGTGGTAGCATAAATAGTCTACATTTCATTGATGAAATAATTTGTATTTAATGGCTAACAGTCACTCTAAGTTCTACTTCAACAAAGGAAGACCGATAAATAATTTAGGTATTTCTTTCAACAACTGTAATGGTAACAATACTTTGCATAAAAAACAAAAGCAGACCAAAAAAATTCAAATTATTACAAGATAAATCTTTTTAGAATGACCTGAAAATAATGCAATATGCAATACAACTTGCAGTAATGATAAAAGGTTAACATTTGAACTTTGATACATTTTGATAAAAAAAAAATGTTGTTATTCAAAAGGATTAATTTTATAATTCCAAATCTCTATCAATTTAGTTAGGATAAAATAGATCTAGACCTTAGAAAGTTTTAAAAAAAGCCTTTATTAAATTGGTATACAATCATAGTAAAAACCCATGCCCTCCACAACTAATCCAGATTTTTATAATAGTTAATTTAATAACCATAATACAAGTTCCAAAGAATTTTAATTAAATTGATAATAATTTCCCTCATAATTAGTTCCCAATTTAAGTAGAATAAAATTTTAAAATGCATAAGAAATAAATATGTTTACCAAAAGCTATTATAATTAATATTCACTATTAGAAAGAAAAAAGTGTGTACCTAGTTGGAACGAGTTCATTTTAGACTGCCACCAGAGGTGATAAGAAGATGTTGTTGCTGATTCCAGTACACATCCATCATTTTTTGAGCCTTCTATGATCGATTTCAGAGTTAAATATAGAGAGAGAGGAATTCTGGCATTGAATGAGATATTAAATAAAAGAAAAACCCTAATTTGATAAGAAAGATCCTATCTTTGGATTTGTAATTATTAGGAAAACTAATCTTTGACCCTTTTTTACAGGTTGTTAGTTGTATCAGGGGAAGGGGATCTTTTATTTAGTGATTCATTGTGGCAGGTACCATGAATTATTTTATTTTTCTTGCATTTGTACATGATTTTTTTAACAGAGCATTTGTCCATAAATTTGCTTGGAAAGGAATTAAAGAGATAGCCAACATTTTTTTTTATTTTAATTTTATTATTTTCTCTTAAATTCTGCTAGAATATCTATAAATCATAGTTAACTCTTTTCTATTTGGTTGCCCAAAAATAGAATGAAAAATAAATTTAAAATAATAATAATAATAATTCAATTTTCCTTTAATTGCTCAATAACATATCAGTGAGTCAATTTTGTTCCCACATATTTTGCTTGAATTTAATTTTTCAAACAACATGATTAGAAGTATAACAATTATTTTCCTTGTATTTAATTTTTCAAACAGCATGATTAGAAGTATAACAATATAGTACATCGCATTGGACTGACTATAAAATTGGGAATGGAGTAACTCTTCGGAACATGGTTCAATATTTATTTTAAATTCCTAAATAATTGTTTTCTTTTTCTTTTTTTTTCTTGTGATCAAGTAAACTAAATTTAATTTTTAATATGTAATTTAATCACTAATTATATAATTGAGAATAGTTTATGGTGCTGATGTGGTCTAAAATTCAAAAATTGTTCTATAATATAAAAATGAATACAATTCCATTAAGAAAAAAAATTAAAGATGAACTTATCATATTAGAGATTATGAATGGTGCTTATCATATTAGTCAGAGCTTAAAAATATAATTAATTCTAGGTAGATTGGAGCCTAATATGAATGTGTAAAGATCTAGATCTTTGTAAGTAATGAAGGAAAATGAAGAAATGTAGAGAGAAAATGAAAAAGAAGAAATATGAAAATATGATTGCATTACTTCCAGAAACTACATAGTATTGTTTAAATACACTGTGCAAAAGACTAAACTAGCCTTTATATTATTGAAGTAAATGAAAGAATAAACTGTACAAAATAGTAATTGAACAATGTAGGGTCACATATATATAACTTATCAACCTCCCTTCTAGATGGAGATTGAAGAAGCAATCCCATCTTGGTTAGAAGAGAAAAATGAGCATTAGCAGCCAAAGCTTTGGTGAAGAGATCTGCTAATTGCTGCTTAGAAGATACATGAGAGGTGGAAATGAAACCCTGTTTCAATTTATTCCTTACAATGTGACAATCAATTTTCAAATGCTTAGTTCTTTTACGAAAAATCAGATTAGCAGCTATATATAGGGTTGTCTGATTATCACAATGCAACGGAATAGGCAACACAATAGGCATGTGAAAATCCTGTAGAAGATAGGTCAGAAACTACAAGTCACACATAATACTAGCCATACTCCTATACTCATCCTCTACAGAAGATCTTGCAACAATGGCCTGCTTCTTTTTTTTTCCAATTAATCAAGCAAGATCCCACAAACACACAATAACTAGTCAAAGATCTTCTGGTCAAGGAACAAGTACCCCAGTCAACATCACAATAAGCACTAAGAGATAAAGAAGATTGAGCAAAAAAGAAAAGACCAGAAGAAGGAGTCTGAGATAAAGAAGACTGAGAAGAAAAGAAAAGACCAGAAGAAGGAGTCCCTTTCAGATATTTCAAAACATGCAATGCAACATCCTAATGAACATATCTAGGAGCACTCATGAACTGGCTCAATTGCTGGGTATGAAAGGAAATGTTAGGTCTGCTTTAATTCAAGTATAGTAATCTGCCTACTAATCTTCTATATTTTTCTAGCTCAGGAAAATTATTAAAAGTGTCATCATACATTTTCAAGCCAAAAGGAAATGGAGTTTTAGTTGGTTTACAACTAATAAGTCCATCATCAGACAAAACATCCAAAATATATTTCCTTTGGTTAAGATACATACCTTTATCTATTCTATGAATTTCTAAACCAATAAAATATTTAGCAAACCCTAGATCCTTAATTGTAAATGCATCATCCAAATCCTTTTTAACCCCAGAAATAGCAGCTTCATCATTGTTAGTAATCAGAACATCATCAACAAACAGAATAAGAGCCAGAAATAAAGAACCAACAGATTTCACAAACAAGCAAAATCATTAGAGGAGTGAAGGAAGCCCAGTTTCAGTTGTGTAGTTTTGAATTCAAGTTTCCATTGTTTGGAAGCCTGTTTGAGGACATAAAGAGACCTCTTCAACTTGCACACTTTATTTTCACCGTAAGTATGATATTCGTTAGGTAAATGCATATAAATGTCTTCATCCAAAAAACCATGCAAAAAAAAATTATTGATATCTATTTGGTGAAAGGGCCAGTGTCTCACTGAAGCTATAACCAAAAGAGTCGCACTATTGACCATAGGAGCAAAGCTATCATGATAGTCTACTCCCTCTATTTGGTTGTAATCGTTAGCAACTAGCCTAGCCTTGTACCTCTTAATATGCCATCTTGTTTGTATTTAATCTTATAAACCTTTTTGCAACCTATGGGTTTCTTACTAGGAGGTAAGTCAGTAACAGACCAGGTCTGATTTTGTTAAAGTGCTAAAAGTTCTTTCTGCATGGCAGCTGCCAAATTAGGATAAGTTTTAGCTTGATTGTATGTCTTAGACATTAGCCACAAAGTCTAAATAAGTTTTATCTAGGTGAGGAATTAAAGAATCAGGAATGGGTTGAATAGGATAAAGGATAGCACCAGAGGTGTGATGATCTGAGTGTGATACTTGTTGGACTATTGAAACATAATTTTCAAGCCATTTAGGTTTGTTTTAATTCTGGTACTCTATCTTAAAGGTACAGGAACAAGAATGTTGTTGGGCACTGAAAGAGGAGAAGAAGGAT
Source organism: Garcia nutans (assembly GCA_947685225.1). Classification (NCBI taxonomy): domain Eukaryota; kingdom Viridiplantae; phylum Streptophyta; class Magnoliopsida; order Malpighiales; family Euphorbiaceae; genus Garcia; species Garcia nutans. The sequence goes on along the minus strand of CANTUV010000039.1, from coordinate 39,865,157 downwards.
GAGAAACAGATATAGGAATAGAAGAATTTGATGAAATGGGAGAAGAGAAAGAATTGGAAACAAAAAAAGGAAAAACTGAATTACTAGACAAAGGAGTTGAAGTAAAATAATCATCTTGAGTAGAAAAAGTAAGAGGTAAAATAGGAGAAGAATAAGAAATATATTTGTAAAGAAAATTGTCTTCAAAAACTTGAACATCTCTAGAAACCAGAATGGATTGAGAGACCAAGCTATATAACTTATAAGCTTTCTAACCAAAAGCATACCAGTAGTAACAATAGCATCCCCCTAGAATTTTTTTTGGTAAATGAGCTTGAAACTTCAAAGATCTTGCAACTTCTAAGAGAGGCCTATGTTTTCTTTCTACCACACCATTATGTTGAGGAGTATAAATAGTTGTTTTCTAATGTATTATACCAGAATTTTGAAACAATTGTTGACAATCATCACTAAAAAAATTTGTACTATTATCAGTCTAACAATCCTAACATGAGTAGAAAACTGAGTAATAGAGTAGGACAAAATTTTTTTGAGATGAACGAATGTGTCTGATTTATGTTTTAAGATAAAAGTCCAAATAGCTCTGCTGTAATCATGGACTATGGTCAGCACATAGTGTGCCTTTGTAATAGATGGCACCCTATAAGGTCCTTAAAGATCTATATGTAACAAGTCAAAAGGTTTGAAAGTACGAGAAGGACTATATGGAAAAGGCAACCTATGTTGTTTAGCCAAAGGAAAAATCTCACAAAAATGACTAGAAGTAGAATCATATTTGACCTTAAATGGTAAATGCTGAATTTTATTAAGAGATATATGGCCCAAACATTTGTGAACCAAATCAAAAGGAACACAAATAGAATTATTGGAAGACACATTATTTGAAGACTCTAGAAAAAAGATAGGAGACTTAATCTCAACAAAATTCAGCATAGCCGAATTCTTATTTTGATAGTGTTGTATTTTACTTACAAGAAAACTGGTATAATCAAGAATGTACAGACTAGCTTAAAGTTTGCCAACAACAATGACTTTTTCATGTCAAAAGGTCCTTTATAAAATAATGTGTTTGATGAAAAATAACTTTGACTTTAATATCATGAACAAGTTGACTCATAGCTAACAAATTATATCTGAACTGAGGGATAAGTAAAACATTTATCAGAGTAAGTGAGGGTGTGATGTAACTGAGCCAATTTTTTTTAATTATAGTTATAGTTTTGTTAAGCAAAGTAAAAATGGTAGGAGGGTTTAAAGAGGTGATATTTGTCATGTTAACACTAGTAAAATACATGTGACAACTGGCACCTGAGTCTATGATCCAAAACCCATTAACAATACAAGTAGTCATATTGACATGAGATTGAAAGATACATGCATATGTGATGTAATTAGTACAATGAATCTCATCCAAACCCTTTCCTTTTAGAAGTCTTTGAACTTCCTTTTCAACTATAGAAGTGATAGTGGCAGTTAAATTAAGTTGCTTAGCAACATTAGACTCTGCAGTAGCCCCATCCAAAGTATGCTCGACATGAGTAGCAAATCTACCTTGAGCCTGCCCCTTAGACCTCTTACCCTCAAAGTACCAATCTAGATAGCTAATAAGTTTAAAACAACTATCCTTTTCATGCCCTTGCACATTACAATGAGTATAATGCCTCTCACCCTTATTATTCTCTTTACCCTTCCTAACACCATCATTATAATAAGTCCCTCTACCAGTACCTCGATTTAAGGTTTGATAATTCCCTTGACTAACTGGCTGGCCTCTAGCTAACAAAGCACTAGCATTGACACCATCAACAATACCAGTATGTGTTTCCCTCTACTTCTCTACCCTCAGTGTAACACCCCTATACCCTGTATACGTACACAACATGCTAATACGATCGTAATATACGTATACTGAATATAGAAATGCCACGGTTTAAAATTTCACTCATATATATAATGTAAACAAATTAAAGACTTTTAAAAGAGTTTATAAAAACCAAATAAATAGAAAGTTCATTCAAAACGGAGCGGAAAATAGAACAAATATTTACAAATACTTATACATCAAAATCAGAATACACAAATATAAAATATATACATGATTGGCAGGTCTTCTCTGATCTTTAAGTCCAAACTCAACTCTTCAATGTCTAGACTCACTCGGTCTCGAAGAACTCTCAGGTTCAACTCTGTTACCTGCGCGATGAACCACAATCGCGCTGAGCTAACAGCTCAGTAGTACAACTCATACTAACACTATGCTTTAATGCGATGCAAATGTCACAATTCTATATTTCATGAACCATATATAATCATATCACATTTCATATTTGTACATTAGATCTTATTATTCAATTGTTTCTTCATTCATGAATCACTTTTACAACTAAGACAGACACGGGCCCAAAACACACTAATATGTTATTCAAAGTTCAGAGTTACTGCTTTGGTCCATATTGACACCTTGTGTCTAGCCCGGTAGGCAATATCTATCCATGGATAATCAACTAGATTTGAGTTTACGACCCAGTCATTTCACTCAATCTAGTTTCAATATTTTGTTTTTGAGGTTTACGACCTAGTCATTTCACCCCAAAAACATCACATTTCACATTTATCAACTGGAATCGGCTTACGACCCGGTCATTTCACCTATCCAGTTATTCATAGGCATGCCGCCAAACTCAGAACTCTGAAAATTGAATAGACATATTAGGTACACAATGATTTTGTTTATTTATTTATCAATTTCTTTCTCAATTCATTTCTCATTTCATAATCCATAATCAATTAGGCAACCATGCCTTAATTATTTCGTTTTTCATTATCATAGCCAACAATCATGGCATCATATCTTTCACATTATATTTCATCATCACATAAATATCATCAATGGTATTAACACATATTTTACATGCTCATCACAACATATAACTAATTATGTCTCAATTCTCAATATTATATGACTGTATGCAACAATGTAATTTGTACTTATCTCAAAAGTGACCCACACAAATCTAAACACTTACTTTTCAAGAATCTATCACCACTTGAGTTAGGGTAAATCACTTTCTTCACAACCTATTCCAAAAAAAAATGAGGAAACTCTCATGAGATCATAAGGTTAAGAATCAACTAGGGCAAAATCTAAACTTGACACGCTCACACACATGGGCGTGTCCCTGACCGTGTCCTAACTTCACAACACAGAAGCATTGACACGCTCAGAACCACGGGCGTGTCACTGGGCGTGTAATACATTCTGTGTCTCAGAAATATCGACACGTCCAACATCATGAGCGTGCTCCTGGCCGTGTAAATTTTCCAAACTCACAGTAGCTATGACACGCTTAATAACACGGGCGTGTTATTGGTCGTGTCAATCCTACTGCCACACAGAACATTCGACAGGTCCACAGTCCTGGCCGTGCTCATGGGCGTGTCAGGCCAAAAACCCAGATTCCGGCCAAAACAACACCACAACCAACAAATCACTTCTATCCACCAACATCTACTTCAACCAAACTTAACAAAACATACCCAAAAACCATCTCAAACTTACAACAACACCAAACCAAGCCAACACACACATCAAACACAAGTCACAACATCATCAAAAACTCTAGACACAACCTCAACTCAATCTATACCAACCAACTTACTCTTTTCTTCAATCCAACCCCAAAATCCAAAACCACTTAAACCAAATACTCTTAAACACAACATAATCAACCCAAACACATTCTTAAACACAACTTCAACTCACAAACCCATATAACCTCAAAAACAACACAAGAAATCAAGAGAGAACTTACCAAAGATGAAGAACTCTTAAACCTCCAACTTGATCTCTTGAAAACTCTCTTCAATCTAGAACTTGGAAGAACAAATCCCTATCTTCCTCTCTTTCTTCTTGATGGCCGGATAACACAGAAAAACAAAGAGAAGGAAAGGAAATGGAGGAGAACCACGCAGGAAAAGAAAGAAAGAAAACCAAACAACCCAAGTCAAACCCACTTTTTCCTTAAAATCCTCCCATCCAAGTATTTAATATAAAATATTAAAATATCTACTTCCACTTACTCTAACTCAAATTCAAATAATTAAATAATCCTTTAAACACAATTAATCAATAATTAATCTCTTTCTTTGACTTTCCCATTGACTTGTGTGTATGTTATATATATTTACATATATACAACATATAAACTCTCTCTTCACTAAATTTTCTCTTTTCCAATAAAACAAAATTACACTTAATTCAATTACAACTATTATACCAAACTTCTAGGGTATATTTTGAGATATTACACTCAGTTCCATAGAGTAAGCCTTAGTAACAAATGGTAGTGGTTCTATCAACAAAATTTGATTCTTAACATGATCATACTGATCATTCAACCCCATCAGAAATTGCGTCAATTGTGTAAGATTACCTAAATTGACAGACTCTCTAGTTGTGGAATGTTGTCCCAAGATGGCAACCAAGAGAGGGGGTGAATTGGTTTCCTCAAGATATGATAGCTATTGTAAAATTCAACAATAAAAAATGCGGAATAGAGAAATAGTTGAGTAGTGAGTAAAAGAAAGAACATGCAAGATTTATAGTGGTTCGGATTATCTTCAATCCTACATCCACTTCCTTAACAACTTGTTAAGGTTATACTAATCTTTGAAGTTTTACAAGCTCACTTCCAACTCTGGTGTTTTCACAAGTTCACACCTAACTTGACAAGTGTTTTTCTAAGGCTAATACTCAAACCACTTACAAGAGTTTTTCTAGGCTCACTCTCACAACCCTTACAAGAGTTTTACTAGGCTCACTCTCACAACCTTTACAAGAGTTTTACTAGGCTCACTCTCACAACCCAAGTGTTTTCCAAGCTCACACTCAAACTTTTACAATGGTGTTTTCAATGCTTACACCTAACATTCATTACAATTCAAAAGTAAATTGAAGTGAATGAAAATATGTTGCTTGGCTATAAAATCTTTTCACATACACTTGTCTCTATTTTTTTTTGCTTTGAATAGCAGTGTATTTATAGCCAATGTGGTCTAACTATCCATTACAGATAGTGTGAATTAAGTCTTGACAATTTAAACCTATTTCTTTAGACTGTTCGAAGCAGTTCGAGGTCATCCTTCATACAGGGATGGTCGCGCTCATGAGTCACGCAGTCGCCCTTTGACAAGGTACGGTCACTGCATTCAAATTTGCTTCAACGATCAAATTTAAGTGCTTTGCTGCTGGAATCTTGCCCATGATGTGGTGTCGGGACGGTCGCGCATATGATAGGTGCGGTCTCCCTTATTTGAATGCTTAAGTGGGTTTACAACGGTCATCACACGTGGCATTCTTTAACTGGGCAAAATGACAGTCTGCCAAAATATGAATTTTGCGGTCGCTCTAGGTGTCCATGTGTGGTAGAGTTGAGAGACTCACGTCGAACTTCTGGATGCACCTTAGGACGCGAACACTACTGTCAGATTAAGCAGAGTTCTCTTGAATCATCAGTGCGGTCATGGATTCTGAGGGGCGGTCGTTATAGAGATAAGAGAGATCGAATACTTCACCATTCTTGTCACCGCGAACCTTACTGGAATTTGGATGATTTAGGTTTCCAATGTTGCGGTCGTCCATTATCTTAGGATGGTCGCTCCTATTGCAGTGCGGTCGCGATTTAGGTCGGGTTTCTGACCACGAAACCTACTGTTATATTGTGTCATCCTTCAATTAAATGGGGCGGTCATCTCCATGGCCCGTGCGACCGATAAACATGCTCTGTTTAGCTTTATTTGAAACAACCTAATCCTGCAACAAGGTTCTTCAAACACATGTTAAATAATTCATTCAATTTGAGTTGTCAAGGATCAAAATTGAGATCATTTGGCTAACAATCTCCCCCATTTTCACTTTGACAATCAAATAGAATGATGATATAAATTGAATGGTAAACTAAATGTTAAAATGATATAAATTGATAATTTAACTGCTCATGTGTTGAATGTTAATGAATTTGCTATAATGCTCCCCCTAAATATGTGCATTAATCATGTTGGTTGATAACTTTCTCTTTGTTAAACTTTCTCATCGTTTATATCATTTATTTGGCTTTTGCTATCTTTCTCCCCCATTGTCATCATTGTCTTTATTTTCTTTTCTCCTTATCTTGTCTTTTTTCTTTTCTCCCCCATTGTCATAGGCAAAATGCAAGAATATAAGAGAATTATGTAAGAATAAGGAACAACTTGGTGTATAATAGACAAAATGTTGATAGATAGAGAGTAGTACAGAGATTGAAATAAGAAAAAGAAATCAAAACAAAACAGCAAAACATAGCTAAAAGCAGGAAAAATAAACTAAGCTAATCAGAATCTTCATCCTCATCTAGCTCTTCTTCTTCTAAGGGGGCTTTTCCCTTATCAAGAGGAACATTGGTGGTAGAGCTAGTGCTGATGGACTCTTCTCCTTCAGGGATACTTTGTGTATGATCACTTATATCCCAATCCTCAAGATTGCATTGAGGCAAGCCTAGTTTTCCTTGCATGTCATAGAGATCATGATGCATGTGAGATATAAGGTCAATTCTCTTGTTCAAGTGTTGAAATCTTTTGGAGACACTCTTCTTGAACCTAGAGAGTTTCCTGGAGAGAGAGTTGATAGCTTTGAGAATGAGTTGTGTAGGAGAGCTGGTTTGGGTAGGCTTAGATGTTGAAGTTTTTGGTGGTAGTTCAACAGCAACTTCAACTGAATCTCCTTCTTCCTCAATTATGTACCTTGGTCTTTTCTTTTGTTTATCCACAACACCTCTTTTGCCAAAGTAATACAAATAAGTACCCTTAATCTTCCTTACACATCCAGCATGTTCTAGATAGTCAATGGTGATTGCACTAGAGGCTAGATTGAAAGGGTTTCTCAACGTAGCTAAGTTGAGATCATTTAGAAGGTTCATATGCCTAGCTATTTGAGTTATTTGTGAGGATAAGAAGAATGTTCCAGTTCTTGTAACAGCATGGTGATATAGAGTGTCAATCAAGAACTTTGTTGTGTTCATTTGGATGTTGTGGGTGAAAGCATATAGAAAGATGAAGTCTCTTTTTGTTACCTTTTCATTTCCATCAGCCCTTTGATGTATGGTATAGGTAATGATCCTATGAAGCATCCAATGGGTGAGGGATTTGATGTGTCTAGCTTTTAACTCTTTTTCAAAAGATGTTTCTACTGAAATTTCTAGCCAAAAGGTAGAGAGTGTTTGGTTGGAGAAGGTTACATCATTGTAGGAGGTTATACCATCAACAGGAAAGTCCCAAACTTTTCCAAAGTCTTCTAAGGTTAAGGCTAGGTATTGGTCAAATAACTTAAATCTAACCCCATACCACCCTAGTGCAGAATTTGCACTCTTTTCAATTTGAAAAGACATGAGGAATTCCTTGCTTAGACTAGAATAACCTACCTCTTCAGGAAATACAAATTTCCTCCACCCAAGAACGTCAAGTAAACTTTCAATTTCCTCTTTGATGTTAAGGGCAGAAAGCATCCCACCAATTGGAGATTTGGTTCCTTCAAACTTCTTCCTCTTTAACATGGCATATCTCACATCTTCCTCAGGGGTTTGGTGGTGAGGTTTGTGAATTTTCTCACCTCTTCTAGACTGTGGAGGAGATGGAGGAACATCTGTAGGTTCTCTAATGATGATTCCTGAAGGCTTCTTTCCTTTTCCTTTTCCTTTGGAAGTGATTTTCTTTTTGGGGGCCATAGGAGTTGATGAACCAGAAGAGAACTTGAAAAACAGAGAGTGTTTGAGAAAGAGATGATCTTGAGAGGATTTGGAGATTTGGAGGGAAGTTTGTGTGTTTATAAGAGATAAAAGATCCCAGAAACTGATGTATAATGGTCTTAAATAGAAGAAATTAAGAAAAATAGCCGTTTATGACTGTTGAGAGTGAAAAAACACAACCTGTCATACAACCAACGGTTATAAAATTTTAAGCAGAGTGTATAGAGTGCAGTCGCCTATTGGTATAAGTGCGATCGCAAAATACACTGTAGCGACCATTAACAAAGTTGATGCGCTCGCGAGTGCAGAAAATGTCTGCAATGGTCGAAACTGTTCAAATTATTGTGACCGCGCAAATAATTTCTCGACCGCGCACAGAGGTATCAATTTTAGATGAATCTGGCTGGCAAGATAGCGATCGCTAGAGGTGCTGGAGCGAATGCAAATAGTTCAAAAATGAAAGAGACAAAAAAGATGATGGATTTATAATTTTTAAGCAAAGAGATGTTTAAGAAATTTTTAATTTAAAGGCAATCTTTTATACATTCAGGGTAGTTCCATCAATCATACCTAAATTAAGTTTAATAAAGTTAAGCCTATCCTCATTCAAGGGTTTTGTAAAAATATCAGCAAGTTGATTGTAAGTATCTATAAATTCTAAGACAATATTCTAGTTTTGTAAATTTTCTCTCAAAAAATGATGTCTTATGTCTATAAGTTTAGATCTAGAGTGCTGGATAGGATTTTTAGATAAATTGATAGCACTAGTGTTGTCACATTTAATGGAGATGTTGTTAAATACTTTGCCATAGTCAAGCAATTGTTGTTTCATCCATAATACTTGTGTACAACAAAAACATGCTGCAACATATGCGGCTTCTACTGTAGACAAAGCAACCGATGCTTGTTTCTTACTATGCCAAGAAACTAGACAATTGCCAAGAAAGTGACATGCTCCTGTTGTACTTTTTCTATCTAAGATACTACCAGCATAATCTGCATATGAAAAACCTAAGATATGAAATGATGTGTTTTTGGGATACCAAAGTCCTAAATGCATTGTACCACTTAGATATTTCAAAATTCTCTTAGTAGCATTCAAGTGTGATTCTTTAGGACAAGATTGAAATCTAGCACAAAGACATAGACCATACATTATATCAGGTCTAGAGGCGGTTAAGTAAAGTAGTGATCCAATAATACCTCAATATTTCTTTTCATCTACTACTTTACCATTTTCATCTTTACCCAATTTCAAGGATGTGCTCATAGGAGTCTTGCTAGTTTTGCAGCCATTCATTCCAAATTTCTTGATGAGTTCCTTTGTGTATTTGGATTGGTTAATGAAGATCCCATCTTTACATTGCTTGATTTGCAGTCCAAGGAAGAACTTGAGTTCACCCATCATGCTCATTTCAAATTCCCTGGTCATACAACAAGCAAATTCTTTGCACAAGGCTTCATTAGTAGCTCCAAATATTATGTCATCCACATAAATTTGTACAATCAAAATGTTATGCTTGTCCTTTTTAACAAAGAGTGTTGTATCTACTTTTCCTTTTGAAAAGCCATTTTCAAGCAAATATGCACTTAGTCTATCATACCAAGCTCTTGGTGCTTGTTTCAATCCATATAAAGCTTTGGTAAGTTTGAAAACATGATTAGGAAATTTGTAGTTTTCAAAACCAGGAGGTTGTTCTACAAAAACTTCTTCGTTTATAAGTCCATTTAGAAATGCACTTTTGACATCCATTTGAAAGAGTTTAAAGTTCATGTGACATGTAAAAGCAAGTAATATTCTAATAGGTTCTAATCTGGCAACAGGGGAAAATGTTTCATCATAGTCAATACCTTCTTCTTGATTATAGCCTTTGGCTACCAATCTTACTTTATTCCTAACAATGTGACCATTTTCATCAAGCTTATTTCTATAGACCCATTTGCATCCTATGATTGAATGATCTGAAGGTCTAGGAGTGAGTTGCCAAACATTATTTTTTTTAAAATTGATTAAGTTCATCTTGCATTGCAATTATCCTACTTTCATCATTTAGAGCTTCCTCAATGGTCTTTGGCTCAATTTGAGAGACAAAAGCAAAATTAACATCTATATGATTAATTTTAGATCTAGCAATTACTCCCTTTGATGTTTCACCAATGATGAGCTCCTTAGGATGATCTCTCTTGTATTGCCAGTCCTTAGGTAGATCTTGAGTCTTTTCTTCAGGTTCATGCTGATTGATCTTTGGAGCATCAACAGTTTCATGAGGTTCAAGAGTACTTGCAGAGTCATTGAAAGTACTACCTTTCTTTTGATCAAGTTTAGATGATTCATCAAATACAACATGCATTGATTCTTCAACAACTAGAGTCTTTACGTTAAATACTATATATGCTTTGCTATATGACGAGTAGCCTAGGAATATGCCTTCATCTGATTTGGATGAAAATTTTCCAAGATTTTCCTTGGTGTTCAATATAAAGCATTTGCATCCGAATACTCTAAAATATCCAATTCTGGGAATTCTTCCATTCCATAGCTCCTAAGAAGTTTTATTAGTTAAATGCCTTTTGTAAACACGATTTGCAATGTAACAAGCTGTATTAATGCCTTCCGCCCAAAAATAAGATGGTAACTCATATTCATTGAGCATTGTTCTAGCCATTTCAATCAAGGTTCTATTTTTCCTTTCAACCACACCATTTTGTTGTGGAGTTCTAGGAGCAGAAAAATTATGTGAAATGCCAAGTTCATTACAAAAACTTTCAAAAGATTCATTTTCAAATTCTTTCCCATGATCACTCCTAATAGATGTGATCACATATCCTTTTTCATTTTTAACTCTTTTTGCAAACGTTTTGAAGTAATTAAAAGCTTCATTCTTTTGAGCTAAGAAATTAACCCATGTGAATCTAGAGTAATCATCAACAAGAACAAATGCATATAATTTGCCTCCTAAGATTGTAACTCTATTTGGTCCAAACAAATCTAAATGAATGAGTTCTAAAGGTCTAGAGGTACTTATAGCATTCTTTGATTTAAATGAACTCTTATGTTGCTTACCATGTTGACAAGGTTTACAAATTTTATCTTTATCATATTTTATCTTAGGGAGACCATCAACTAGGTTTTCATTGCAAATGTATTTTAATTGATCCATACATGCATGTCCTAGTCTTCTATGCCATAGCCATGCATCATTATTAGTAGACATTAAAATGCATGATTTGAATGAATGTTGATATTATAAGTGTTGTTTGACCTAGTACCCTTAAATATGATAGCACCATTTGAATTTATGAGTATGCATCCTTTGGAATCAAAATTAACAATGTATGCTCTATCACATAATTGACTAACACTTAGCAAGTTATGCTTCAATCCATCAACAAGCCATACATCTTCTATTAAATCTTTACCGATTGATCCAATGGATCCAACACCAATAATCTTACCTTTAGCATCATTTCCAAAAGTTAAATTACCTCCATGTTTGTAGGTAATACTTGTAAAGAGCTTTACAATCCCGGTCATATGCCTTGAGCACCTACTATCCACAAGCCATGTGCTTTCATTGATAGTAGATTTTAGGCATACCTACAAGGCAATAGCGATTATCTTTTCTTAGGTACCCAAATGAAGTTGGGTCCTTGAGGGTTAGTAATAAAGGTGTCTTCTAACTTGAGATGAGCCTTTCTAATATGACAAAAAGAACTTTTGTGTCCAAATTTCATGCAATATGTACATTGCCATAGTGTTTTATGTTTTTGCATTTTTTTGTTCATATTCCAAGTATTATGCATACAACTACAAATATGTGATTGCTTTTGTGCAAGTTTAGAGTACATAAATGCATAATTATTTTTTGAGAATTTAGCTCTATTTCCTATTGAACCAAAAGAAATTCGTTTGAAACTTTTAGACTTGGTGTGAGCATCTTTGTTCTTTACAATATCAACATTAGAAATTTTAGTTATAGATGCTCTTACGAATGTTGGTGTACTTGATGCAATGTTGGTTGAGCCATTAAATCCTAATCCATATTTTAAGGAGGGTGGTCTTTGATTATCAATTAAAGTGCTAAGGCTTCCTTTCCTTTATGAAATCTTGAAATTGATTCTTTTAGTTCTTTAAGTTCATGCTTCAGAATTTCATTCTCTTTAATAATTTTTTCTACATCATATGAGTTTTTATTTAACTCTTCTATTGAATTTATCAAGTGTTCATTTGAGGTTTTCAATTCTAAGGTAGAGTTCTTTAAGCATATAAAATCCTTTTCTAACTTAGAGCTTTTTTCTTTATAGAGCATCATTTTAGAAAAATACTTTTCTATTTTAAAGTTCATGTGCTCAATCAAATCACTATCATCTAGATTGTCAACATCATCATGTGCTGCTAGATTAAAGGATTGAGTACTTACCTCATTGGAGTCATCTTCAATAGCCATGAGACATAGGTTTGTAATTCCCTCTTCTTCTTCATCTTCTTCACTTGAAGAGGAGTCATCCCATGTGGCTTTGAGAGACTTTTTCTTTTCTTTGTCCCATTTCCTTTTGTTCTTAATTTTGAAGCAATCCGTTTTGATGTGACCAATTTTTCCACATTCATAGCATTTTACCTCATTTTTCTTTTCTTTATCTTTGAAGGAGGATATTGGAAGTGTACCTTTATTTGCTTGTAATCTTTTCTTCCTTTTCCATTCACTAATTCTTTTCGAGAACATTGCCATTTCATCTTCATCATCAGTACCTTCATTGCTTGAGCTCTCAATTTCTTTGATTGCTTTGAGAGCAATTGTTTTTCTCTTTTCTTTCTCACCTTGATCTTCTTCTTTTTCACTGTGCAGCTCAAATGTGAGTAGTTTTCCCACAAGCTCGTCGGTTCTCAATGTGCTAAGATCATGAGCTTCTTCGATGGATGACACTTTTGATTCGAAATTCTTTCTAGCTCTTAGAGCTCTCAAGATTTTACTGTTTACATCACCTTGATCATATACCTTGCCATACTTTTTCAGTTCATTGACAATAGCAAGCAAGCGATTTGTCATGTCGATGATGTTTTCATTTGATTTCATCTTGAATAGCTCATACTCATGAACATGCATTTGTTTCTTGGTGAATCTTACTTGAGTCGTACCTTCATGATAGTTCTCAAGTGTCTTCCAAATGCAATGTGCGCAAGTTAAATGTTGAACTCTTTCACCTTCTTCTCTTGAAATGGAGTTCATCAAGATGGAAGCGGCTCTATTGTTCTTGAATCAATCTTTGACATTTATAGTTGACCATTGTGCTTTGGAAAGAGGAACTTGAATGCCATCAAGTTCATAAGTGGGAGGTTTCCACTCACTTTCTACAAAATCCCATAGTTCAATTCCTTCACTATCTAGAAACAAATACATCTTGTGTTTCCAATAAGAGTAATCTGTTCCATCAAAGTATGGTCTAAGGGTAGTGTTAAGATTTCCATGAGAGATTGAGTTTGATGAAGAAGAAGTTGCCATAGTGGATCAAATTTCACAGTTAAGTTTAAGAAATTTCAAGGCTCTGATACCAATTGTTGTCCCAAGATAGCAACCAAGAGGGGGGGTGAATTGGTTTCCTCAAGATATGATAGCAATTGTAAAACTCAACAATAAAAAATGCGGAATAGAGAAATAGTTGAGTAGTGAGTAAAAGAAAGAACACATAAGATTTATAGTAGTTCGGATTATCTTCAATCCTACATCCACTTCCTTAACAACTTGTTAAGGTTCTACTAATCTTTGAAGTTTTACAAGCTCACTTCCAACTTTGGTGTTTTCACAAGTTCACACCTAACTTGACAAGTGTTTTTCTAAGGCTAACACTCAAACCACTAACAAGAGTTTTTCTAGGCTCACTCTCACAACCCTTACAAGAGTTTTACTAGGCTTACTCTCACAACCTTTACAAGAGTTTTACTAGGCTCACTCTCACAACCCAAGTGTTTTCCAAGCTCACACTCAAACTTTTACAATGGTGTTTTCAATGCTTACACCTAACATTCATTACAATTCAAAAGTAAATTGAAGTGAATGAAAATATGTTGCTTGGCTATAAAATCTTTTCAAATACACTTGTCTCTATTTTTTTTGCTTTGAATAGCAGTGTATTTATAGCCAATGTGATCTAACTAGCCGTTATAAATAGTGTGAATTAAGTCTTGGCAGTTTAGACCTATTTCTTTAGACTGTTCGAAGTAGTTCGCGGTCATCCTTCATACAGGGATGGTCGCGCTCATGAGTCACGCGGTCGCCCTTTGACAAGGTACGGTCACTGCATTCAAATTTGCTTCAATGGTCAAATTTAAGTGCTCTGCTACTGGAATCTTGCCCATGCTGTGGTGCCGGGACGGTCGCGCATATGATAGGTACGGTCGCCCTTATTTGAATGCTTAAGTGGGTTTACAATGGTCATCACACGTGGCATTCTTTAACTGGGCAAAATGACAGTCCGCCAAAATATGAATTTCACGGTCGCTCTAGGTGTCCATGCGCGGTCGAGTTGAGAGACTCACGTCGAACTTCTGGATGCATCTTAGGACACGAATACTACTGTCAGATTAAGCAGAGTTCTCTTGAATCATCAGTGCAGTCGTGGATTCTGAGGGGCTGTCGCTATAGAGATAAGCGAGACCAAATACTTCACTTTACTGGAATTTGGATGATTTAGGTTTCCAATGTTGCGGTCGTCCATTATCTTAGGATGGTCACTCCTATTGCAGTGTGGTCGCAATTTAGGTCGAGTTTCTGACCGCAAAACCTACTGTTATATTTTGTCATCCTTCAATTGAATGGGGTAGTCATCTCCATGGCCTGTGCGACCGCTAAACATGCTCTGTTTAGCTTTATTTGAAACAACCTAATCCTGCAACAAGGTTCTTCAAACACATGTTAAATAATTCATTCAATTTGAGTTGTCAAGGATCAAAATTGAGATCATTTGCCTACCATGGAATAAGTACACTTATAACCAAACCAGACAACTTAACTCATCCCAAAGTTTCTTAAGCTTTCTATAGTAAGTTGTCACACTTAAGGTTCCTTAGGTAATTAAACTAACCTCCCTCTGTATCTTATAGATCCGAGGACCATTGCTCTCACCATATCTCCCTTCTAGCTCATCCTAAAGCTCCTTAGTTTTCTTAACATAGAAAAAACCCTCTACTAACTCCTTAGATATAGAGTTAAGAATCCATGAGATGACCATACAATCAACTCATCTCCAAGCATCAAACTCAGTGGAATCATCCTATGATTTTGGATATTTTCCATCAATAAATCCCAGCTTCATCTTGGCTGCCAAAGTTATTTTCATAGCTTGACTCTAAGAGAAGAAATTGTGTTCAGTAAGAGTAGAGATTACTAACATCATACCTGGATGATCTGAGTTTTGAAGATGATAAGGATCTCCAGCATCCTTAGTAGAAATCATTTGATTTTGCTTCTACACCACAGTAGCAGTCGAAGTTTCATCTTCCTCAACCATGATGATTCAACAACAAGAAAAATATTCTCAAGTAACAGAGTAAAAAAAATGATCAACCAAAGAGATGGTAAGATACTAAGAAAATAGGGTTTTCACAAAAAAAAAAACTAATCGGAAAAATGAAGATTCCAAAAAAAATTATTTACAGGGAAACAATAAATTGAGAATAAATCTAAAGCAAATGAAATAAAGCATAGATCTAATGAACAAACGTAGATCATGAAAACTTTCCTCCTTTAGATAAGATCATTTCAGAACAAAATAGAATAAACTAGGTCAAAAAATTTAGCGAGTCGCAAAAGTAAAATGAATGAAAAGACCGGCAAAGGAAAAACCGATGATCAATAGATCAAAAGAGAAAGAAAGGCTCTGCTATGATACCATGTGAAGATCCAAATCTTTGTATGTAATAAAAGAAAATAAAGAAATGTAGAGATAAAATGGAAAAGAAGAAATCTAAAACTATAACCACATTACTTCCAGAAACATCATAATGTTGTTTATATACACTGTGCAAAAGACTAAACTACCCTTTATGTTATTGAAGTAAATGAATGAATAAGCTGTATAAAATAGTAATTGAACAATGTAGGGTAATGTATACATAACTTATCAAAATGTCTTAGAACTCTTTGAGTATAATATTTTGATTTAACTAAATAGATTATCTTGATATAGCTTGTTGGAGTTCCGAAATACATATGTGCATGCTTTCATTTTCTTTTTTTAATTCAGCTATATTTGAAGAAATGGCTATAATTTTGCCTTTTGTACAACAGATCCTAGTAGAATTCACAAATGACCCAAAGTTTTGAATATATATCACTGACACCAAAATATATGAGCATCAGACATAAATTAATGTGTAACTCTTCCAATCAAGGAATTAGCGATGCAAAATGATATTGTGCTTATAAAGTACAATTTTCATTATAGTAAAATATTTTTTTCAAATTTTTTTATAGAATTTTTTCCCCTCTAGATGTAGTTGTGATTATTTGTTTATCATTAAATATAATTATTACTAGCAAACGATACTATCACTTTTCTAATCAATGAATTAGTGAGAACAAATGATGTTATCAATGTAATTTGTAATTGTAAGTCATAAAAATTATAGCAAATGAATATTACATCTTTATTTAAATATTTTTTATCAAAGTTTTTAGAAGAAATTTTTACCTCCAAAGGTAATTGTGATAAATATTTATATATCGTCATGATATATAATTATTCGTGACAATGATATTGTCACTTTCTAATCAGTTAATTAATGACGGTAAATGATATTGCCATTATAAATTGCAATTATGTGATATTAAAAAATGATAGCTAATATAAATTATATGATAGTTTAAATATTTTTCACTAATATATTTTTAGAATAAATTATTTACCTCCAAATACAATGGCATGAATCAAAGTATTGTCATGATATATGATTATTAATGACAAAATGATATTGTCACTTTTCGAATCAATGAATGGTGATGGTAAATAAAATTGTCACTGTAAATTACAATTCCGTGATATAAAAAATACTAGTTAATGATTATTATATCATCATTCAAATATTTTCCACGAATAAATTTCTGAGAAAAATATTTTTTTTCGTCCAAATGCATTTGTGATGAATTTAATACTATGTGTAAACTTAACCTGTAATATGACATTACCTCCTCTAGGATCTTAAGAAGAACCATAACAACTTATTATATAATCACAATTTATAAACCCAAGTGCTTAGTATCCTTCAAATACACAAGTCTATAGGTGTATGACAAATACATCATCACCCAACAGATATTATTATCTTAAGTACATTTTTAATATTTTTTATCACAATAACATAGACAATTCTTTATGAAAAACAAATGATATTACTAATATGTTGGCCCAACAACCTCTTCTATATGCTGGTGGAAATAAAAGGAGAGGTATTCTACCGAATTATTCTCTAACTATATCTGAAAATGTTTATCTATTAAAGAGGTGAATCTAACTACTCAATAAATAGATAAATATGTAATAAGAGAGAACAAGCAAGGTTTAAATAATATATATATCAATATTTACATATATTATCTTTAATCATCTGGATAAATAATACATGAAATCTCAAACATAACTTTCAAATATTTTTTAGCTCTCAGAAAAATATGAGTAATTCAATTCCAACATTATTTGTATCTACTAAAATATAATTCCCATTAATCCCTCTTCAATCTTATTGTCCCAAATTAGCAACCAAGAAGGAGGGAGGGGGGAATTGGTTGATATAAAGAGTGATGGTAAATTTAAAACTTAAAAGGAAGAGATGAAGAAGATATAGAAGAAGACTGAGTGGAGTATAGAAGAAAGAACACAAAGATATATAGTGGTTCGGATTTACCTCAATCCTACATCTACTTCCTTAATAACTTTTTAAGGTTCCACTAGTCTTGAGTTTTTACAAGCTTAACTCTAACTTGGTGTTTTCACTTGCTCACACCAAACTATTAATTGGTTAGAGATCAATCCTCACAACCCTTACAAGAGTTTTTCATGGCTCACTTTCACAACCTAAGTGTTTCTAAGTTCACGCTCAAACTTTTGATGGCGTTTAATGCTCAAATCTAACACTCAATCAATACCAATGTAGGTTTGATGCAAAGAAATGAAAGTTGTTTTGTTTTACAATTACAATCACAATCTTATATAAAAATGAAGTTTCTTGAGGTATTTATAGCCTTCAAGTCTTCAACTAGCCTTTTGGGGTAGGCGCCAACATGTTTGATTCTTGTCTTCCACTAAATTATTGTCCAGAGCATTTTCATGGTCGGACTAAACCCAGTCCAGTCATACTTCCATAAGGCCGATCAGAATAATAAAAGTTTGGTTGTACTTTTTGAAAATTTGACTAATGAGGGTGGAGATTCTCATCATTAGGAAGTATGACTAATGGTCGGACACAACCTCTAACATCATTTTCAATACCTAGAGATTCTAGAGTGAGGGTGGAGAAGAGATGGTTTGGTTATACAATTTTAACTTTAAGGATAACATACCTTTGTCTTTCTTCATCATCTTTGAATCTTATCTTATGGCTTCTTCTTGGTGGATCTTCTTGTTCAGAGGAGGCAGTAATTCCCTTGCCTTTTTCATCTCTTGATGCTTTTCTTTTGTGTTCTTTAGGAGCCAGTAAGTTTGATTGAGAAAGTAAATGAAGGAAAGAAGAAGTTTTAAGAGAGTTTGTATGTTTTGAGTGTTTAAGTGTTTAAAATTTGATAAAAAGTTACAAACACTGATATTGGGGGGAATTTATAGTGATGTGGTTGAAAACTAGCTATTTATAGCTGTTGGAGAAGTATTTGCACATTTTGAATGATTTCCAACGACTAGAAAAATTTTAAAATAGAGCAAAAGTCCAGTCGGACTACTGTGAGTCCAGTGGTGAATTTTAAAAAATCATAAAAGTCATGTCGAACTATACTAGGACCGAATGGAATTTTAATTTTAGGCACAACGGTCAAAGAATTTTGAAATATTCCAGTCATACCACTGAGAGCATGGTCATACTTTTACGAAAAATTTGAAATTAATGATTATGAAACAAGTATGATTGAACTGTAACATGGTCCGATCGGGAAAAATTTTAAAAATTAAGACTTTTAGGGAAATTGTGTGTTTTAATTAGAAGATCCAATGTATGATAAAAAATAGATACAAATGGGAAATTTAGATATGTAATATAAGTTTTTTTAATCAATTCCAATTCCTACATTAAGGTGTTTCCATCTTTCATCCCTAAATGTTGCTTTATGAAGTTTAACCTTTCTTCATTTAAGGTTGTAAAGATATCAACAAGTTAGTTTTGAGTTACAATGAATTCTAAGACTACAATTTTGATTTAGAACATTGTCTCTTAAGAAATGATGTCTAATGTCTATATGTTTTGACCTAGAGTGTTGAATTGGATTTTTAGATAGATTAATGGCACTAGTGTTATCACATTTAATGGGAATGTGATCAAAAGTTTTGTAATAATCCAAAGAACTTGTATGCAACAAAAACATACAGCAACATATTCAGTTTTTGCGATAGATAAAGCAACTGACACTTGTTTCTTGCAAAACCAAGAAACTAAGCATTCGCCAAGAAAATAATATGCTCCGGCGGTACTTTTCCTATCTAGTAGGCTACAGGCAAAATCAACATCAAAAAAGACTAATATGTCAAATGATGTGTTTCTAGGATACTATAGACCTAAATACAATGTACCACTCAAGTATTTTAAAATCCTTTTAGTTGCATTTAAATGTGATTCCCTAGGACAAGATTGAAATCTAGCACACAAACATACATTATACATTATATCCGGTCTAGAAGCAGTTAAATAAAGTAGTGATCCGATAATATCTTGATATTTCTTCTCATCTACTGCCTTGCCATTTTTATCTTTTTCTAGGTTCAAGGATGTGCTCATAGGAGTTTTACTTGATTTGCAACTATCCATTCCAAACTTCTTTAGGAGTTCCTTTGTGTACTTGGATTGGTTAATAAAGATCCCAACCTTGCATTGCTTGATTTATAGTCTAAGGAAGAATTTGAGTTCATTTATAGTCCAAGGAAGAATTTGAGTTTACCCATCATGCTCAATTCAAATTCCCTAGTCATACATGAAGCAAATTCCTTGCACAAAGATTCATTAGTAGCACCAAATATAATGTTATTAACATAAATTTGCACACTTAAAATGTTATGTATTTTCATTTTAAGAAAAAGAGTTGTGTTAACTTTGCCTTTTGAAAATCCATTTTCAAGCAAGTATTCACTAAGTCTATCATACCAAGCTTTTGGAGCTTGTTTTAATCCATATATTGCTTTGGTAAGTTTAAAAATATGATTTGGAAATTTATAATCTTCAAAACCGGGAGGTTGTTCAACATAAACTTCCTTATTTATAAACCCATTAAGAAATGTACTTTTAACATCCATTTGAAAAGTTTAAAATTCATGTGACATTCAAATGCAAGTAATATTCTAATAGCTAATCTACCTACAGGGGCAAATGTGTTATCATAGTCAATGCCTTCCTCTTGGTTATAGGCTTTTGGCTACCAATCTAGCTTTGTTTCTAGTAATGAGACCATTTTCATCAAGCTTATTCCTATATACCTATTTACATTCTATAATTAGATGGTCTTTAGGTCTAGGAACAAGTTCATCTTATTTGAGTTCATCTTACATAGCAATTACCCAACATTCATCACTAAGAGCCTCCTAAATGGTCCTTGGCTCAATTTGTGAAAAAAAAAAAGCAACATTAACATCTAAGTATTTAAGTTTGGATCTAGCAGTTACTCCCTTTTATGTATCACCAATGATAAATTCTTTTGGATGATCCTTCTAGTACTGCCAACCTTTAAGTAGCTCTTGAGACTCTTTTTCTTATTCATCATGATTATTCTTTGGAACATTAATTGTTTCTTTTTGTTCAAATGTACCTATAAAATCATCAAGAACGCTATCTTTCCTTTGATCAAGTTTAGAGGATTCATCAAAAACAACATGCATTGATTCTTCAACTACTAATGTTCTCTTATTAAATACTCAATATGCTTTGCTAGATGATGAATACCCTAAAAATATGCCTTCATCCGATTTGGATGAGAAATTTCCAAGATTATATTTGGTATTTAATATAAAGCATTTGCATCCAAACACTCTAAGATATGAAATTTTGGATATTATTCCATTCCATAGCTCATAAGAAGTTTTGTTTATTAAAGGCCTTTTGTAAACACGATTTGAAATATAACATGCGGTATTAACGGCTTTCGCCCAAAAGTAAGATGGTAAATCTTACTCATTGTGCATTGTCCTAGCCATTTCAACTAATATTATATTTTTTCTTTCAACCACACCATTTTGTTGTGGTGTTCTAGGAGCCAAAAAAATTATGTGAACTACTAAACTTATTGCAAAAATTTTCAAAGTTCTCATTTTCAAATTCTTTGCCATGATCACTTTTAATAGATGTGATTACATAGCCTTTTTATTTTGAACTCTTTTTGCAAATATTTTAAAATGATTGAAAGCTTAATTCTTCTGATCTAGGAATTTAACCCATGTAAACCTTGAGTAATTATCAACAAGTACAAATGCATATAACTTGCCACCTAAGATAGCAACTCTATTTGGTATAAACCAATCCATGTGAATGAGTTCTAGAAGTGCTAACAATATTATTAAATTTGAATGAACTTTTATATTGCTTACCAAATTGACAAGGTTGACAAGTCCTATCTTTATCAAATTTTACTTTAGGGAGATCATCAACTAGTTCTTCTTTATTAATGCATTATAAGTGATCCATACTAATATGTCTTAGTCTTCTATGCCATAACCAAGCATCATTACTAATGGTAATCAAACATTCAAATGCATTGTTTGAATCACTATAAAAAAATTACTTATTAGTGACTAACGAATTTTATTGCTAATGATATATTTTTCTTTGCTATTAGTATTAGTGACTGATGGCGAATCAGTGCTATCGCAATGTTACTGCAAGTGCATGGGTCGCGTAAGTAATAAAATAGTGAGTAAGATATCATTCTACTAGGGTCAAGGGGCAGCGCCCCAGAAAATTTTAAAAACTGGCTTTTAGGGTTGTAGGTTTTAGTGTTGAAAATTAAGATTTTAGGGTTTAAGATTTAGAAAATAGGGTTTTGGGATTTTTGAAAGCTGATCAAAGTTTTAAAGTTTATACGAATTAAAGTCACTGTGAATATTTTTAAAGAGCTTAAATGAAGCTACTGTGAGTTTTTATGAAAAAAATCTTAAGTGAGTCTGTGTAGCATATTGGTTAAATAACATGCACAATAGAAAACAAATAAATATCCTAAGCCAGCAAGTTTACTTGTTTTAGTTTATATGATGTAGAAAAATAATAACAGAAATCTACACTCCATGTAAACTATGAATTGATTTTAAAAGAACCAGCCTAGTGTAATTTTAATTAGATGAAGAACGAACTTATTCAATATTTAAAATAATCAAATCATATTATATTTATTTAATTTAGAATATATAGTCATTTGTTGGCTCCACCAAAATCGTTGAATGATAATTCTGGGTAAGCTTTGATCAAGACAACACAGCCTTGTTGCCTTGTTGATAAGAGTGTTCTTTTTCTTCTTAGTTGCTTTGGGTTGCTTCAAAGTTCAAAAGTTCAATCATAATTCTTGAGTAATTTTTGTTGTCCTTATTTCTGTGTTTAAGACTATTATTTATAGAATTTAAAATAAAACCTAATATTTTCAAGAAGTTAAAACTATTTAGGAAATTAATTGACGTTTTCGGGTAAAAATAGAATTTTGGAAAAAATCGGCCAACACGCTGACACGGGTTGCTGAGACATGAGCAATGAGGCTGGGATGTAAACAATTGGGTGAGCGTCTGCGAGGAGCTATCCAATTCATCGCAACATGCACCTGCAGTGAATTGGGGCAGGCCCTTTTGGCCTTACCGCGTGTTGCTCAGAAAATTAGTCTTTCTGATTTTTTATTTTTTATTATATATATATATTAAAAATAAATAAAATAATAAAATAAATAATAAATACCAAAAAAATATTTTGGACTTATTTTAAAATATTTGACTGGACTTAGTAAAAAATTAAAGGTCTACACACACCCAGGGACATTGGCGTGTCTCTCAATTAAGCTCAAGTTTCCCCTCAAAAGAGAAATTCCCTTTACATATTCAAGTGAACTTAAAACAACACTCAACCGGTCAATGATAAAGGAATTAAAAATCAACGAAACAAACTAAAAACATGAAGATTAAATAAACAAATATCAAAAACAAATGAAATGGTGGGTTGTCTCCCACCCAACACTTCTTTAATGTCGTATTAGTTGGAAGTTCAGGAGTGGTTCATCCCTAGTCTTAGAGGTATAAAACCTCCTTCAGCTCATTCAAGTCTCCCCCTAAATACAGTTTAAGCCTTTGCCCATTAACCTTAAAATCCCTTTTTCTGGATGAGAAATTTCGACCGTCCTATATGAAAAAACTTCTTTGACTATAAGCGAACTAGACCATCTTGATTTTAATTTACCTGAAAAAAGTTGAAGCCTCAAATTATACAATAATACTTTATCTCCAACTTGAAACTCTTTTCATTCCTTAATGTGAGCATCATGCCATCTCTTAGTCCGCTCCTTATACATCCTTGCATTATCATAAGCTTGTAATCTCCATTCATCCAACTCATTGATCTGTAATTTCCTCCTTTCACCTGTACTAGCTAGATCAAGGTTAATATGTTTTATAGCATAATAAGCATTATGTTCAATTTCTACAGGTAAATGACAAGCCTTGCCATATACTAGCCTAAATAGCGTAATACCCACGGGAGTTTTAAATGCAGTCCTAAAGGCCCATAGAGCATTGTCCAATTTCTCAGAGTAATCCTTTCGGGATTGCTCTACAGTTTTCTTAAGAATTCTTTTTATTTCCCTACTTGTGTTCTCAACTTGGCCACTAGTTTGGAGATGGTAAGGAGTAGAAAACCTATGTGTAACACCTAGCCTTTTGAAAACTTTCTCAAGATGAGCATTAAAAAGTAAGTACCCTTATCACTTATGATCACTTTTGGTATACCAAATCTAGAAAATAACTTTTTCAAAAACTTCATCACTACCCTAGCATCATTCATTGCTAAAGCTTGGGCTTCAGGCTATTTAGAGACATAGTCTATAGCTACATGAATATATTTATTACCAAAGGAACTAGGAAACGGTCCTATAAAGTCGATTCCACATACATCAAAGACTTCACACACTAGAATTCCATTTTGGGGCATCTCATCACGAGATGAGATGTTTCCAATTCTTTGACAATGATCACAACATTTCACAAAGTCATAGCTATCCCTAAACAGAGTGGGCCAATAAAATCCTAATTCTAGCACCTTTTGAGCAGTCCTATTGGCTCCCATATGACCACCAATTGGTTCAGCATGACAATGATGGAGAATATTCATTATTGTTTCGGGGCATGCCATGTAACGCCGGATCATGTGGTCTTTACATAGCCTAAACAAGAAAGGATCCTCCCAAAAGTAATATTTCAAGTCAGAAAAGAATTTCTTCTTTTCTTGATAAGTCATATCTTTAGGGAGTTCCCTAGCAGCTAAGTAATTAGCAAAATCTACAAACCAAGGCATTTCAAAAGTTAAACCATTTACCTCACTTACTATGGCATAAAGCTGCTCATTGGGGAAATGATCATAAATGTCCCCTTCTTCGAACTTCTCCAAGGTTGGGTTCTCTAAGTGAGAAAGGTTATCTATTACTAGATTTTCATCTCCTTTTTTATCTTGAATCTTCAAGTCAAATTCCTACAATAACAAAACCCAACAAATTAGCCTAGGCTTTGCATCAGTTTTTGCAAATAAATACCTTAAAGTCGAGTGGTCCATATAAACAATCACTTTGGACAAGATCAGATATGATCTAAACTTGTCAAAAGCAAAAACCATAGCTAGAAGTTCTATCTCTATAGTTATGTAATTGGCATGGGCTGTGTTCAGAGTCTTGCTTACATAATAGATGGGCTGAAAATGCTTCTCCTTGTCTTGACCCAAAATAGCCCCCACGGCAAAATCACTTGCATCACACATTAGTTCAAATGGTAAATCCCAATTGGAAGCCATCATGATTGGAGCATGGGTCAATTTCTCCTTAAGAGTTGTGAAATCTCTTAAACATTACTTGTCAAACACAAAATCAACATCCTTCTCAAGTAGTCTTGTTAGAGGGCGAACTAATTAGAAAAATCTCATTTAAACCTCTGATAGAAGCCTGCATGTCCTAAAAGCTTCTGATGGCCTTAACTGATGTGGGGGCTGGTAGGTTCTCAATGGTTTCCACCTTAGCCTTGTCCACCTCAATATGATTCTTTCTTGAATCATGAAATGACTTTTCTCCCAATTAAGCACCAGGTTTGTTTTTTTACATCTTATTAGGACCCTCTCAAGGTTTTCTAGACATCCTTCAAATGAGTTGCCATAAGCTAAGAAATCATCCATGAACACCTCCATAATATCCTCAATAAGCTCATCGAAGATTGCCACCATGCACCGTTGAAAAGTTGTAGGTGCGTTGCATAATCCGAATGGCATCCTTCAATATGCGAATGTCCCATATGAACAGGTGAATGTAGTTTTTTCTTGGTCTTTTGGGGTAATAGGATTTTGGAAGTAGCATGAAAGGCCATCGAAAAAGCAGTAGAATTCATGCCTGGATAATCTGTCCAACATCTTATCAATGAAGGGCAAAAGGAAAATGGTCCTTCCTAGTTGCATCATTCAACTTCTGGTAGTTTATGCAAACCCTCCAACTAGTAACTGTTCTTATTGGAATTAGCTCATTATTTTCATTGGCAACCACCGTCGTCCCCCCTTTCTTTGGTACTACCTAAACCTGGCTCACCCAAGAGCTATCCAAAATTGGATATATAATTCCCGCATCAAGTAGTTTGATTACTTCAGCTTTAACTACTTCTTTCATCTTAGGGTTTAGTCTCCATTGTGGTTGCACCACTGGCTTGAATTCATCCTCCATTAGTATCTTGTGAGTGCAATAGGATGGACTAATACCCTTAATGTCTGCTATCTTCCAACCTATAACTTACTTATGCTTTTGTAATAACTCGATGAGTTTTACCTTCTGCTCAGAAGATAGGTGGGAACTCAAAATAATTGGCAATTATTCTCCTTTCCTAGGAATCCATACTCAAGATGATCTGGAAGGATCCTAAGTTCCAAATGGGGTAGATCAATCGCATATGGTTGCATCTTCTGTTCTTTTGGCATTTCAATGGTTTCATACACCCGACACTTAAATGATTTGCTTGCTTCAAGATAAGCAAGCTGCTCTAGTGCTTCTTGATCCTCAACATTATCCTACAATAAACACAACTCAAGGGGATCCTTAGAAATAATGTTAGTAACACAATTTAAGATTTCATGCTCAATGATATCATTACATGAATCCACCTCATTGAGTGTAAGTGGGTGCCTCATAGCATAATGTATATTAAGAACAACTTTCTCACTTCCCACTCTTAAGGTCAATGTGCCATCATGGGTATCGATAAGGACACGAGCTGTATTCAAAAATGGCCTACCAAGGATAAGAGAAACATATGCGTCCTCATCTACATCGATGACAACAAAATCATTGGGAAAAATGAAATCCCCGACTGTTACCAACACATCCTCTATAATACCACAAGGGTGGATTACTGATTTATCAGCAAGTTGAATGGTCATGAGTGTTGGTTTAGGTTCTCCAACACCTAACTCTTTGAACATTTTTTAGAGCATAACACTTATGCTAGCCCCCAAATCTGCCAATGCACTTTTAATTTCAAGATTACCTATCAAACATAGAATAGTAAAACTACTAGGATCTTTTAATTTATCAGGCAACCTCTTTTGTAAAATTGCTGAAGTCTTTTTTTATAATTGCACCAAAGATACTTCCCCAAGTTTCCTTTTTGTTAGAAAGGAGATCTTTCAAAAATTTAGCTTATTTGGGCATCTGTGATAAAGCTTCAGCAAATGAAATATTAATGTGCAGTTGTTTAAAGAGTTCAAGAAACTTACTGAATCGAGTGTCCATCTTGTCCTTGTTCAACCTTGCTGGATATGGCACTCGAGGTCGGTATTCCTTCACTATTGAACTGGGTTCTTGTGGTTGATTCCCTTTCTCATTTTCCACTGTAGCCTTCTCACCCAAAGCGACAGTAGGGTTATCTTCTTTTTCTTGTGTCTCAGCCTCTTCCTCAACCACTTCTTCTCTTTTTTCAACCTCCGCACCCTTAATTTCCTTTCCACTCCTTACAGTAATTGCCTTTAGCTACTCCTTTGGGTTTGCCTCAGTATTTCTTGGCAAGCTTCCTTGTGGTCTTTCACTGAGTAACTTGGCAATTTGCCCCATTTGGTTCTCCAAATTCTGAATGGAGGCTTGCTAATTTCTAAAGGTGGTTTCAATTGATTGAAATCTATTTTCTAATGCTGCTATAAACTTCTCCATCATGTCCTCCAAATTACTTTTTCTTGGAGGGGCAGCTTGTTGATGTTGAGGCTACTGAAATTAAGGGAGATGTATATTCATTGTGAGTATTAATGATGGAGTTTGTGGTTAGTGTGAGTGATATGTATATATGTATGTGATATATGAGATTAGTAGAGATATGTGGAAGTTGTAGTTGAAAAGGGAAACCATGATAAGAAACTAATAGTACATGAAGTTAATATAGATACATATGTTAGAATTGTTGTATTATATGTTTATATTATTTATTTGTACTACTAAGCTTTCGAACTTAGCGCGGTTGTGTAAATCGCGCAGGTGAGTAGGTGGTTGATCTGGAAGTCAACTGTTATGCCACAAGAAGGGTAAGAGTATTTTGAGACCAACTAGAAGGTGATGCATACATGTATAACTTATTTATATTGTATTTCAGACAAGATTATTATATATATGTAAGATTATTGAAAGTATAATTATTTTGTAAATGTTCAGTTTAATGTAATATTGTATGAACTCTGATAAAGGTTTTTAAACTGTAACAAAAAGTGACATTCTTATACTTTATATACGTACTGTATGTGTACCTGGTATATGTATAGTACTTATATAGAGTATGGGGGTGTCACAATTATTTTGGTATCAGAGCTTAGGTTCGAGATTCTCGGCCTAAGTAGAATTAAAATGAAAAAGTTTTGAAAAGTTTAAATAGAATTAAAAAGAAAAGTTTTGAAATGAAATTCGTGATACATGCATATGCATTAACACCTAGGTTGGTCTCAAACGTGGCATTATGTGATTTGTGATGTATTTGAATTACATGAGATGGATGATAGTGTGTGAATGAGATTTTATATGAAAGTAAAATTGGAGAAAGAAATGATATGAAAAATTGGTACAAGTTTAATTGGTAAATTCAAGAATGAGAGTTTACTTAAGGAAAGCAAATTTAGAAATATTGATTATTGAAAGGTGATTGTAATATAAAGAAATGAATAGGAGAATAAAGTTGAAAATGATTTGAAAATAAAATTAAGATTTAAAGTGTGTACTTTTTCCTCTATACTTTGAATATCTTTATAATAGAGTTTATGTTGGGTTCACTAGAAAGAGGAAATATTGTTGGATTGCTAATATGGAAAGATATGGTATTAAAATGAAAAGAGTATGGTGGAATAGTGAGTGAGTTGATTGGTATAGATAAAGGGTGATTATGTAAGGTTCGGGTATATAAAGTTAAGGTTTTGTTTAAAAGAAAAGAGAGGATGTTGGTCAAGTAAGAAGATATATTGGTGTTGTTTGTATTGTTAATTTAATGTAAACATTGTGATTTGAATGTTAGAAATGTAATATACTTGAGTATTGTTAAAGCTCATATTAATGGTGATAATGTGTGACATTTGAATTTTTTTTGAAATGAGCTTAATAATTGTGAAAATTATATGTTCTGATGTTGCTTGGTGGTATATAGATAAGATGTTTTTAAAGTTAATATTAAGAAAAGATGAGATTTGTAAATTGAAGTTTAGGTGAGATAGTGATTTACGAATTTAGAATGTTAATGGAATATTGATAAAGATTATTTAGATATGGATAGTTTAATGTATATTAAGCATATGAGCTAATTAAAGGAATATTATTGCATATGAGAATACTATGAATTGAGTAATGTGATTGATAGTATGAGAATTTGTTTTGAAGTTAAAAGAAAGTAATTGAGCGAGTGAAAATGAGTTACTTTAAATCATTTGACTGAAAAGGGTAAAAATGGATATTGAGGTGTATTAAGTACTTTTAAAGACAAGTGTGAGAGAGATGTCACATTAGACATGTGATTAAGATTTTTGTGAAATACTATTATGAGTAGAGTATATATATATATATGTATATTTGTTGTGTTGATAACTACTTTACATCATATTAAAAGAATGAGAATGATAATGTTCAAAGGAAAATGATAAACATTAAATTTATACAGATTGTATGCGAAAGAGGAATTAAATAAAAGTGCATAATTAAGTATATATATGTAAAGGGTGTGTGAGACTACCTATATATATTTATTTTCTCTACAATTTCGATACAGAGGTTTAAATTCTAAATTCTTGCAACAATTATTGGTTACTAATTTTGTCTTTAGGTTACAAGATTGAAGGATTGATTCTAAATTCTTATAAAATATATGGTGCCAATTTTTTCAATTAAAATAAATATTATTATTGTACCAAATTCTCTCTCCAAATCAAATAAATTGTAAATATTTGTAATCAAATTTTCTAATTTCTTGCAAATATAAATCTATTGCAACCACATATACATATGCATCGCTAATAATATGGGTACACATTTTTCCCTTCAAAAAATTTATCAATATTTGCAATAAAATTTTTTATTCTCTCGCAAATATTACTCAATTCTGACTATATATAAAAAGTCATCGCTAATAATATAGTACTAATTTTTCCCTCCAAAATTAGTAGTTATTATTTGAGTTCAACTTTTCTAATCTTTTGCAAATATAATTATATTCCAGCAAGATATAAAAAGTCATTGCTAATAATATTTTCCTCTAAATAAATTGATCACTATTTGCAATAATTCTTCCTGTTCTCTTGCAAATAATAACCTATTACAACTACTTATAAAAAATCATCGCTAATAATATGATACCAAATTTTTCCTCCAAAATATTTAACTTTTGCGATAAACTTTTCTAATCTTTCGCAAATATTTAACCTATTGAGACTACCTATAAAATTTCATCATAAAAAATAAGGGGTCAGCATTTTACTCCAAAAGATTAATCGTTATTTACAACAAACTATTTTAATCTCTCACAAATATTAATCTATTTGTGACAATATATAAATAGTCATCGCTAATAATATAGTATAAATATTTTTCAATATAAGTTTTATGTTTTATTTGCTACAAAAAATTTTACACCCTGGATAATAACTAAAATTTTACAACGAAGTGACATATTTGGCTAGAAATAATCTTTCTATTGCTATGACTTACAAGATGTCGTCACTAATAGTATGACACCAAAATTTTCTACCAAAAATAATTATAAGTGACGACTTATTATATTATTAGTAACAATAAAAAAAATTGTGACAACTAACAAAAATTTTTTTCCACAACATAGAAATTGTTATCACTAAAAATTTATTAGTGACAAGTTTTAACATCGACTCATAAACCTTTGATGCAAATGATACATTTTTAATTACTATTTGCAACAAACTATTCTAATATCTCACAAATATTAATCTATTTGTGACAATATATAAATACTCTTTGCTAATAATATGGTACAAATTTTTTCAATATAAATTCTTTTTTATTTTCTTCAAAAACTTTTATACCCTCAATAATAACTAAGATTTTGCAACGAAGTGACATATTTGGTTGTAAATAATTTTTCTTTTGATATGACTCACAAGATGTCATCGCTAATAATATGGCGCCAAATTTTTCAAAAAAAAAAAAACTATTAGTGACGACCTATTATACTATTAGTGATAATATAAAAAAATTTGTGACAACTAACAAACATGTTTTGCAATGACATAGAAATTGTTATCACTAAAAGTCTATTAGCGACAAGTTTTAGCATCAATTCCTTAACCTTAAGTGCAAATGACATATTTTTAATCACTATTTACATTAAACTATTCTAATCTCTCACAAACATTAATCTATTTACGACAACATATAAATACTCATCGCTAATAATATGGTATGAATTTTTTCAATATAAATTCTTTTTTTATTTGCTACAAAAACTTTTATACCCTATCTAATAACTAAGATTTTACAATGAAGTGACATATTTGGTTGTAAATAAATTTTCTTTTGCTGCAACTCGCAAGATTTTGTCACTAAT
Organism: Garcia nutans; assembly: GCA_947685225.1. Taxonomy (NCBI): domain Eukaryota; kingdom Viridiplantae; phylum Streptophyta; class Magnoliopsida; order Malpighiales; family Euphorbiaceae; genus Garcia; species Garcia nutans. The sequence goes on along the minus strand of CANTUV010000039.1, from coordinate 39,833,895 downwards.
AATATGGTGCCAAATTTTTTCGCCAAAAAATAACTATTAGTGACAACCTATTATACTATTAGTGAAAATATAAAAAAAATTATGACAACTCACAAATATGTTTTGTAACAACACAGAAATTGTTATCGCTAAAAGTCTATTAGCGACAAGTTTTAGCATTAACTCCTATATCTTTGTTGTAAATGACAATATTTTTTTGTAGTGAATGTAAGTCAATTTTATGTGTTTTGCTAATTCTAACTCCTTTTAATACAAGTTCACCATTTGAATCTATAACTTTGCATCCTCTAGAGTTAAAACTTGCATCATATCCTTTATCATATAATTGACTCATACTAAGCAAATTATGTTTCAACCCATCAACAAGCCATACATTTTCAATCATATTATTACCAAGCATGCTAATAGAACCAATATTAATGATTTTACCTCGAGCATTATTTCCAAAAGTAACATTATCTCTATGCTTGTAAGTGTGTGTTGTAAAAAACTTTGCATTGCCTGTCATATGCCTCGAGCATCCACTATCCACAAGCTAAACATTTTCATTGATAGTGGATTTTAGGCATAACTACAAAACAACAATGTTCATTTTCTTTTAGGTACCCAAATGAAGTTGGGTCTTTGAGGGTTAGTAGTAGAGGGATCCTCTAACTTGAGATGAGTCTTTCTAATATAGCAAAATATGTTCTTGTGTCCAAATTCCATACAATAAGTGCATTGAAACAAGGTTTTATACACATGCACTTTCCTATTGAAATTGAATGAGGCATGCACACAATTGCAATCATGTGTTGAATGAGATTGTTTTTATGCATTTTTATGTTTATGTACATGCCTTGTATACATGAATGCATGATTTGCTCTTAGAAATTTAGTTCTAGAGCCTTGTGAACCCAATGTAATCCTTTTAGGATTTTTAGGTTTAGTTTGTGTATTAGTGTTTTTTACAACTTCAACACTAGAGGTTTGAGTTGTAGATACTTTTACAAATATTGGTACATTAGATGAAGTGTTAGATGAGCCAATGAATCCTAAACTATGTTTCAAAGAGGGAGGTCTTTGGTTATTGATCACTGTATCTAAGGCTTCTTTTCCCTTGTGAAATTTTGAAATGGATTCTTTTAACTCTTTTTTTATCCTTTAATATTTTATTTTTCTTGAACACATTTTTTAAGCCATGTGAGTTTTTAGTCATTTCATCAATTGATTTCAACAAGTTTTCATTTGAGGTCTTCAATTCTAATGTTGAGTTTTTCAATGACACAAAATCCTTTTTTAAATTTTAACATTTATCTTTATAAAATTTCATCTTAGAGAAATACTTTTCTATGATAAGGTTCGTATGTTCAATCAAACCATTTTCATCTAAAGCATCATCATCATATGCAATTAAGTTTAAAGATGGGATACTTACCTCATTGAAGTTATTATCATGTTCAATAGCCATGAGACATATATTTACAATTTTTTCATCTTCTTCCTCTTCTTCTTCACTTAAGGAATCATCATCCCATGTAGCTTTGAGTGATCTCTTCTTTTCCTTATCCCATTTCTTTTTGTTTTTTCAATTTGAAGCAATCCAACTTGATGTGATAGGATTTTCCACATTTATAACATTTCCCTTCATTCTTTTTATCTTTATCTTTGAAGGAGGATTTAAGAAATGTAGTTTTGTTAGCTTGTAGTATTCTCTTTCTCTTCCAATCAGTTATCCTTTTGGATAGCATAGCCAGTTCTTCTTCATTGCCACTATCTTCATCATTTAAGCTCTCAATTTCTTTGATGGCTTTGAGAGCTATTGCTTTTCTCTTATCCTTTTCATTTTTCTCTTCTTCTCTTTCGGTGTGCAATTCAAAGGTGAGAAGTTTTTTGACTAGTTCATCTGTTCTCAAGGAGCTATGGTTATGAGCTTCTTCAATTGAAGAAACTTGGACTCAAAGTTCTTCTTTGCTCTAAATGCTCTCAAGATTTTTCTATTAACATCATCTAGTTCGTATATCTTGCTATATTTCTTTAATTTGTTGACAATTGCAAGCAAGCAGTTTGTCATGTCGGTGACATTTTTGTTGGGCTTCATCTTGAATAGCTCATACTCATGTACATACATTTGCTTCTTTGTGAGCCTCACTTGGATAGTACTCTCATGATAGTTCTCAATAGTTTTCACAATGCTGTTGGGAAATTGAGGTGATTACCACTCTATTCCCTTAAACCAGATTAGTAGGAGAGCGAAAATAAATGCGGAATATTAACACAGAATTTGATAACGGAGTTCGGCCAATTATGCCTACGACTCCGGAGCTGCTGCAGACTTATATTAAGGAGAAAAATACAATGTGTTTACAAACACTCACAACCCTCACTCAATTATGAACAAGAATTTTTCCTCACAAAATTCTCTCAAAGACACTCTCTTCTCTTTACTTCTTCAATTTTTAAGGTGTATCTTCCAAATGAAGTGGATGGGTTTATATAGGCTTCAAAAACATGGGTTGGTGAAATTAGTCAATAAATTAGGCACCTCCATTTTTTACTTTAACAATTCCCCAAATTTAGGCATCTCCATTTTTGACAATGTCCTAAATTAGGCACCTCCATTTTTGACAATCCCCTTAATTAGGCACCTCCATTTTTGACAAAAAATGGTTGGTGCCTACTTCTTTGACAAATGCAATGCGGACAAGTGAGATGTTGGACTCTTCCACCTTCTTCTCTTGATATTGAATTCATCAAGATGGCTTCCCTATTGTTCTTGAACCATCTCTGACATTAGCATTTGACCATTGTGATTTAGGAAGAGAAACTTAGACAACAACAACTTCATAAGTAGGAGGTTTCCACTCATTTTTAACAAAATCCCAAAGTTCAATTCCTTCACTATCTAGGAACAAAAACATCTTGTGTTTCCAATAAGAATAATCCATTCTATCAAAATAGGTTCTAAGGAATGAATTTACGTTTTCATATGTAGAGGTGTTTGTTAGTGGAATGGTTGCCATTTTGGATCAAATTTCACAATTAAGTTTGATGAAATTTACTAGCTCTGATACCAATTGTTATTCCAAATTAGCAACCAAGAAGGGAGGGTGAATTGGTTGATATGAAGAGTGATGGTAAATTTAAAATTTAAAAGCAAGAGATGAAGAAGACGTAGAAGAATATTGAGTAGAGTATAGAAGAAAGAACACAAAGAGTTATAGTGGTTCAGATTTACCTCAATCCTACATTCACTTCCTTAACATTTTGTTAAAGTTCCACTAGTCTTGAGTTTTTACTAGCTTAACTCTAACTAGGTGTTTTCACTAGCTCACACCAAATTATTACAATGGTTTGATATCAATCCTCACAATCCTTATAAGAGTTTTTCTAGGCTCACTCTCACAACCTAAGTATTTCTAAGCTCACACTTAAACTTTTGATGATGTTTAATGCTTACACCTAACACTCAATCAATACAAACATAGTTTTGATGCAATTAAATGAAAGTTGTTTTGTTTGGTAATTATAATCACAATCTTACACAAAAATAAAATTTCTTGAGGTATTTATAGCCTTCAAGTCTTCAACTAGCCGTTTGGGATATGAGCCAACATGTTTGATTCTTATCTTCCACTAGATTATTGTCCAAAGCATTTTCATGGTCGGACTAGACCCAGTTCGATCACACTTCCATAAGGCTAATCGGAATAATAAAAGTTTGGTTGTACTTTTTAGAAAATCTGACTAATGCTCCTTCAACGGTTGGTTCATGTGTCATCCACTAACTGAGTGGAGACATAACGACTTCTGATTTAAACAATATTTAAATAGTTCAGTCAAATTTCTAATGGTACGTTCAATTTTTAGGCATACCTTTGGTCATGAACTTTACTAGATGTTTTGGACAAATTTTGTTTCAAAAGTCTGGTCGAAATTCTTTATGGTCAGGTCAGACTTCTTTGGTACTTTGAGAAAATATGAGTACTTTTGATCGTGAAACTTACTGTGTGAATTTCCATTTATCACAACCAATGGTGAGATTAGACTCGTCCATGGTTTGAGCGAACTGCTAATTGTATGGTGAAATCTTAGGAGTACTTTACACCATGAACCTTTTTATATAAATTTTACTCTAAAGAGTTTGGTCGGTCTTCAGTGTGATCCAATCATACCTTTCAAGATTTCTTTAAAAGTTTATCTTCATGCAAACTATAACTTAATACAAATGATAGTTCTATTCAATTTGATTGCCTAAGATCAAAAATAAAGTAATCATGCTAGGGTTTGGCTAACAAATCTAAAGGCGCATGATGACTTACCTCGCAGCCTAAGGAGAAATAACTTCAATGCACATGTGCAGAGTAATATCTCCAAAGAGCAAACCATTCAATTTACGCCCTAAAGGCTATATGTATACCAAGCGTTGTTCCTAAAGAACAGTATTTATAAATCTAAAAACACCCATCTTCATAGTGTGATCATACAGGATTATAGCATGAGAGTATATAAATATTTATCCAGCCACAGTATAATCAATTATTTGCATATATGAAAAACTCAACTACCAATATTTGTTCTCAATTTATTAGAAAATAAGCAACATTCAAAAATAAATCATTATATTGAATTTTGTATATAAAATGTTTTTTTAAAAATACAATATTACATATTTATCCACTTACCTGGACCAAAAATGGTACTCATCTAACCAATATGATATCTTATATATTCAACAATTGTTGCTGAGCTTGTTTTTAAAATAATATAAAAATAATATTTAATTTAAGGTATAACCTAAATTTTATCAGCTACTATGGACATATGCTATGAAATGAATACATGAAAACGTTCATTAAATTGTAATAAAATTTCAATGGAGTTTCGGCATAATTTTGTTTTTTCCAATATTTCAAAAATTATATTCCAATGAGTATTTTCCTAATTGTTAAGCCAATTGTCCATCTTAATCCTCTAAAAATATTTTCAACGACTCAATATAATTTGGATGTCTTCACTAAGTATTTGTAATATGTTAATATATAATTAAATTATATTAATTTAGTTCATTTATTTTAATAGTTTAATAATATTAATGATAATATTTATAATATTAACTAATTCATACAATTACATTTAAATAACATTTATTTAATCTTTGGCATTTTTAGAAAATAAAATTTTAATATTTATCTACAATTAAAATAAATTAACATATATACACACAAATATATATATATATATATATTAAAACTTATTTAATTTAGTTTTCAAGATAAACCTATATTAACATCAATAATAACATTATACTATAAATGAAGAAAATAACAATAATATCATTCAGTTAAATTTTTCTTATTTTGTTACACTTTAAAATAATAATAATAATAATATACAATTTATATAATTTATAATTCTTTCTTCTAAATTTCCAATAATTATTTATAATAAATCAATAATAACAATAATAGTATTACTATTATAATTTATTAAGATTTTTAACATTATTTGAATAATCACAATTATATAATAACTATTTAATTACCATTATTTCAAATTTATTAGTTTATGTTATGTTTAACATTAAATGATGATAATAAAAAAATAATTATTCTAATAAAGTAAAGTAAATTTAAATAATAATAATTATTATAACAACAACAACCATAATAATAATAATAATAATATGATTATTATAATCATAACTTTACAAATTTTAATAAAATATTTAGTTTTATGATTTTTTTTAAACATTATATATTTGCCACTTAATTTTATCATTTAATAATTAATTAATTCAATCTAATTAATAATTAGTAATCTTATAACCAACTGCTAATTATTTCTTCCAATTAATTAACAAATTTCATACATATATTTATACCTATATTTAAATATAATTAATTAATTCTATAAATTGGTAATAATAACTACAATTAGATCTTAAATCATTGATTAATTAATCTAAATCAATTAGTAAATTAAAACATTCTAATTATATAGTTAACTAGAAAATAATAATTTTGACACAATTTATTAGACAACTAAATAAATTTTAGTTTATATTCAAAATTTATAATGATTAACCAAATTTAATTATTTGATATAATTATTATGATTATTATTTATTTATTTATCTACTTCTATTTATTTTAAATTTCTTCTCTTTTAATTGCATCCAACTAATCAACTAATTAGAATATCATTTCTGAATTCATTTTAATTTATAAATCTTAATTAATTATAATTATTATAATTAAAATATGGATATAGGTAATTTCTAAAACTTATCCTTAATTTGCAAAATGATATGTAAAATTGAAGCTCATAAAAAGAAGATCTCAAAAATAGCAGTTTCATTGGAAAAAGAAGATCGAAAAGCTATCAAAAATCTTGTCGAAATTTCACGCCGGCATCAAGTTAGTGCCGCACTTGCATCACCATTTGACAGCCATTGGCTGTGATCCTAATGGCATTGGACTTGTCGGACAATGATGATCTTCCTTGGCCGGTACATGTCTGTCATCGGTGATCGGATGGCTGTAGATCGGAGAAAAAAACCAAGTGATGCTTTTTTCAACCAAGTGATGCATTTTTCTCCTTCTCTCCCCTCTTTTTCTCTTCTATTAGATTCCTTCTCTCTCTCTCAAATAAATGATTTTTCTTTCTATTAATAATACAAATGCTAATAATGTTCAGACAATATTATTTGGGTTTAGTATTTTGTTTACTCTCACTAATAATTAACACACTAAAACTAATAATTCAAACTTTAATAATACACCTACTACACTAATAATTCTGACTTCAATTATTTAGTTTTGTTTGTTTTTATTTATTTGTTTATTTATTTATCTATATATTTTTATTTTTTTTAACAAATTAACTTAATTTAATAAGTTAAATATTATTGATTAATATTATATTAATACAGGTTATTACATTACTCTCCCCTTAAAGAAAATTTGTCCCTGAATTTTTAATAGTTTTAGATGAAAACAAATAAGGATATTGAGCAAGCATATCTTGTTCTCTCTCCCAAGTTGCTTCTTTTGTTAAATGATTACTCCATAAGACTTTCGCTAGAAGAATAACCTTGTTTCTCAACACTTTTTCCTCTCGGACTAAAATCTCAACTGGTTCTTCCTCATAAGTCAAATTTTCTCGTAATTCTACTGGTTGTATTTAGAGTATATTTGAAGGATCACTTATGTAGCTTCTCAATATGGATACATGAAAGATATCATGTGTTTGTGATAATTCTAGTGGTAGTACAAGTAAATAAGAAATAAGGCAGATCTTTTCCACAATCTCATAAGGCCCAATAAATCGAGGACTTAACTTTCCACATTTACCAAATCACACTACACCCTTCCATTGATAGATTTTTTAAAAACACTTTATCTCCCACATCATACTCAATATCCTTTCTCTTCAAGTCCACATAACTCTTTTATCTTTCTTGTATAACTTTTAATCTGCTTATGATTAGCTAAATTTTATCAGTAGTTAATTAGACCAATTCTGGACCTACTAATTCTCTTTGTCCAACTTCATTCCAACATACTAGAGTTCTATATTTTCTTCCATATAATGCTTCATAAGGTGTCATACCAATACTTGAATGGAAGATGTTATTGTAAGCAAACTCCATCAATGATAAATATTTATCCCAACTTCTTTTGAATTCCATGACACAAGCTATAAGCTTATTCTCCAAGATTTGAATAGTACGCAAAGACTGACAGTCAGTTTGTGGGTGAAAAGAAGGGTTGAACTTCACATCTGTACCCAATGCATTCTGCAACCTAGGCCAAAATCTAAAAGTAAGCCGTGGATCCTTGTTTAAAACTATGGATACCAGAGCATCATGCAATCTCACAATCTCTTTCATATAAATTTCTGCAAGTTTATCTAAACAGAAATCTATCATGATAGGCAATAAGAGAGATGACTTTGTCAACTTATCTACAATCACCCAAATAACATCATGACCCTACTGAGTATGAGGCAAGCTGAAAACAAAGTCCATGGTAGTGTGCTCCCATTTCCATTTAGAAATTGAAAAAGATTGCAAAAGACCTGAAGGATGTTGATGTTCTGCCTTAACTTATTAGCACACCAAACATTTTGATACAAAGTCTACCACATCGTTCTTCATACCCTACCACCAATAGTTTTCTTTAAGTGTTTTATACATTTTGGTACTACCTGGATGTATAGAATATGCAGAACAATGAGCTTCTTCCATTATCTCTCTTTTTAAAGAATCAGCATTAGGTACACATAATCTATTACCAAGCACCAAAGTGCCATCTTCTCTAATAGAATAGTCTGTATGAGTACCCGCTCTCACACCATCAATGATCTTCTTCATTTCTCAATCTAGAACTTGAGTTTATCTAATTCTTTCTACTAGGATCAGACTAACTTTTAAAGTTACTAATAATTCTCTAGAGTCATTCATCATCGAATTCATTCCCAAGGATCGTAGATCAAATAACAATGGAAGTCGTACTGTTTTGAAATGGAAAAGGCCACTATGAGATTTCTGACTTAGAGCATCAACTACGACATTAGCCTTCTTAGGGTGATACTCTATAGTGCATTCATAATCCTTTAGTAACTCAAACCATCACCTCTATCTCTAGTTTAACTCCTTCTGAGAGAGAAGATACTTTAAACTTTTATAGTCTATGAATATCTACCACTTTTCTCCGTAGAGATAATGCCTTTAATTTTTTTAAAGTAAAAACCACTATAACAAGTTCCAGAGCATGAGTAGGGTAATTAATTTCATGAGATTGAAGATGTCTACATGCATAAGCTATTACCTTTTCAGGTTGCATCAAGACACACCACATACCTTTTCGTGAAGCATCACTGTACACCATATAACCACCATTGCCTGAAGGAAGAGTAACAACAGGAGCTGAAGTCAAACAAGCTTTTAGTTTTTCAAAGCTCTGTTGGCATTCCTCAGTCTAATTAAACTTCACATTTTTCCTTAGTAGTTTTTTTAAAGGTGATGCAATAATGGAGAAGTCTTGTTCAAAATGACAATAACACCCTGCCAAGCCTAAGAAACTCCTTACCTCTGTAGGATTAGTTGGTGGTTCCCAGTTCATCACCGCCTCTATTTTTTTAGGATCAATATAAAATTCTTTGCTGATAAAACATGAAACAAAAATACCACACTATCCAACAAGAATTCACATTTACTAAATGTGAATTGAGAGTTTTGCCCCCTCTCCTAGTGGAATGGTTCTTGCGACTTTGGCAATGTTAGGCTCAGGGCCTTAGAGTATACAGGCTTAAACTAGGAGAAAATAGAGTCTCTACCTGGATGGTCCAGGAATAAAGAAAGGGGTGGATGACTTAATTCCTAAGTAATCCTCAACCCCCTATTCGGGTGGGGAAGTTGGGTACATATGGGCAATGTGAGAATGACCCAACACCCCCATAATGTCTAGTTCATTAGAACCAGCCTCCTTTTAAGGTCTAAATATTATAGGATTCTTAAATATCATGACATCATCCATATTTCATGTAGTTATAAAGTAAAATAAATAAAACGGGCACTCATCCGAGGATGGAAACATGCCCTTACAATGTCCAATGTCTAAAGTATAAGTAAATCTAAGAACAAGAATAAATCAAGGAAAAATAATATAACATATATGAAAAGAATTGAATAATTAAAAGAAAATAAACAAACACATCTTAATATTAACCCATTAAGGAAATATAGGGCGCGACGGCATGAGTCACGCCTATAGCAGTCCCGCTAGCCGGTTAATGGGGGGGGTTAAGGGGTCTTGCGAGGGATCGGGGGCAGTGCCCTCAAAAGGTAAATGAATTACAAAATAAGTTTTGTTGTGGAATTAGGATTTAGTTATGGGATTAGGTTACAATTCTCAATTAATGTTTAAATATGCAAATTAGTGTTTTGAAATAAAACTAGGGTTTTTGAATATGAATTAGGGTTTGGGATCAAAGTAGGGTTTTGGTTTTAAAAACATGCAAACTAGGGTTTTGAGGATTAAATTAGGGTTTTGTGAAATAAACTAGAGCTCTTGGATCAAAAAATAAAAATTCAGGGTTAGAACATGTAATTTAAAACTACACCTAATGGATTAGGGTTTTTAACCAAATTAAATCATATTATTAGGGTTCTCTTCATATTGAAATTAATACTATTAATGGTTAGGCTACTAGATGTCTTAATAGGTTATTATTCAAAGATGATGATGATTTAAAGGGTTTATATAATTATTGCAAGCTAAACTAACTTACTGCGTGATGATATTCGAAAGTAAAATAGCTGCTAGATGAAACAATGAAAGCAGTAAACGTTAAAGACAATGATCAAGGATAACCTCAGTTAAGCTTAAATGAATTAAACATGAAAACACACCTTTGTTTGTTGGCTCCACCAAATTGAAGGAGATGACCCAGCTTATTGCTTGAATCCACTAAGGTTTTGGCTGGAGGTTCAATGCAATCGAGACAGTCTTTTAGTTCCTACCTTTTGGATTGTTGTGTATATGTTTTGTTTCTTTTTGGCTGATCATTCTTAATCCATGTTATTTCCTAACCTCTATATTTATAGGAAAAAGGGTTTAAAGCCCAAACCCTAATATACTAATCCAATGGCTAATCGAAGATCGATCTTAATTAGGAAGTTTAAAATTACTTAGTAAAGAAAATTATACCCGGATTAAAAGACCTTGGCGAATTAGGAATTGCGAATTCGCCATGGAACCCATACCATGGGGAATTGGCAAGGCCAATTCTCCATGGAGGCCCCCATGGCAAATTGGTTGAGCCAATCCTTCATGATTTTATATTTAGCGTCCAGTCCATCTTAGTTTTACATTTTAAAATTGAATCGAACCTATTTTGGTCTTTAAATATTAAATTGGACTAGGTTTAGGGCTTTAAAAATTAATCCGACTTACTTTAGTCCTTTTAAAATTGGACCAACCTAATTCAAAGCTATAAAATAGGTTTAAGCTTTTAAAATTGGACCAAACTTATCTTGCCCTTCTTTAATTAGGATAATACTTGCTTAGGGCCAAAATTAAGGGTCTACACTAAGCTTGGCATACAACTGCTTACTCTTTAGGATCTGTAATACAATTCTTAGGTGTTCCTCATGCTCCACTCTACTTAGAGAATACACTAGAATATTATCAATAAATACAATTATAAACCTATCTAGATAAGGATAAAACACCCTATTCATAAAATCCATAAAAGCAGCTGGGGCATTGATTAGCCCAAATGGCATTACTAAGAATTCATAATGCCATAGCGAGTCCTAAAGGTTGTCTTAGGCACAACCAACTCTTTAATTTTCAACTGATGATACTCAGATCCAAGTCTATCTTAGAAAAGACTTTAGCACCTTGAAGTTGGTCTAAATGATCACCGATGCAGAGCAAAGGATATTTATTCCAAATAGTGACCCGATTTAACTATCTATAATCAATGCATAATTGCATGGATCCATCTTTTTCTCTTCATAAACAACACATGAGCTACCCAAGGTGAAATACTAAGTCTAATGAATCCTTTATCCAATAATTCCTGCAACTACACATTCAATTCCTTCAACTTCGCATGAGCCATTCTATAAGGAGCTTGAGAAATAGGAGTTGCTCCAGGCTGAACATCAACCTCTTTATCAGGAGCTAAACTTGGAAGCTCTTCTAGAAATACTTCTGTGAATTTACATGCCATAAGAATATTCTCCAGTTTTTAACCCTTCTAAATGTGAATCTACCACATACGCCAAATATGCTTAACAATCCCTACTTGATAACATTTTGCTAGCATAGCAGAAATCATAATAGAGTGGGAAAATTTTTGCTCACCTTAAAAGATAAGCTTAGAATCCCCAAGCTGATCAAACACTTCTAGCTTCTCATAACAATCAATGGTGGCACGATGTCGAGATAGCCAATCCATCCCTAAGATGACATCATATTCTTGACAATGTAGAAGAAGTAAATCTACCGATAATTAACTTTCACCCACCTTAATCACGGAGTTCTTATACTCATGCTCGCAAACCATGTGAGGCCTAATTGGAAAACTCATCACTAAACCACTATCTAAAGAACTTAAGTTCTCATCCATATGAACAATAAATGCATGAGATATAAATGAATGTGTGGAACCCGAATCGATAAGAACATGAGTATCTTGACTAAAAATTGATTAAGATTACGAGGTTGGCCAACATTTAACAATCTAACAACTCGATTCCTAAAACCATAGGTACTACCATAGCCTCTGCCAACTTGTACTTGTAAAGGCATAGTTTGACAAAAATAAGTATATAAAATAGGTTAACTATGTGACATTCCTATATATAACATATACTCATAAATAGCAACATATATATTATAATGTATTCTGACAAATTCCACTAATTCTTGGGCAAAGTATTTATAAAAAATTTTAGTACTTTTAATTATACAACTGTGATGTTAATGTGACTGAAATGATATGCAAATGCAATTTAAGTTCAAAACATCATTTGACTCATGCATAATTCCCCCCAATATGCAGCATTAAAAGATCTTTGCTCTTAAACTCGAGAAATTTGACAGATATGCTAGAAATTGAAATGAGTATTTTATCCCTAGTCACCGAGATTCCTATATGTCATCACATAAAAATCTACAGAATCTATAACATATGCTATAATACCACAAAATGTCAAACCACAATCTCATAATACTAGGGTGGACTTAACCTGTAATCTGACATTATCTCCTCTATAATCTTAAGAAGAACCATAATAAGTTACTATATAATAACAATTCATAAACCCAAATACTTAGTATCCTTCAAATACACATATCTATAGGTGTAAAACAAATACATCATCACCCAACAAATATTATTATCTTTAAGTATATCTTTAATATTGTTCATCATAATAACATAGACAATTCATTAGGAAAAACAAATGATAAATACTAATATGTTGGCCCAACCTCTTCTATGCGCTGGTGGAAATAAAAGGAGAGGTATTCTGCCAATTTATTCTCCAACTGTATCAAAAATTATTTATATAATAAAGGGTTGAGTCCAACTACTCAGTGAATAAATAAATACATAACAAGGGAGAATAAACAAAGTTTAAATAATATATATATATATATATTTACAAATATTATCTTTAATTAGCTTAATAACTCATACTTTGTTGTCCCAAGATAGTAACTAAGAGGGGGTGAATTGGTTTGGCTTAAGAAAAGATGGTTAATTCAAAAAATTCAAAGATTAAAAATAAGTGTAGAAGATGTAGAAGAAGATTAAGTAGAAGATGGAACACAAAGATTTATAGTGGTTCAAACTTGCCTTAATCCTACATCCACTTTCTTAACAACTTGTTAAGGTTCTACTAGCTTTGAGTGTTTACAAGCTTAACTATAACTTGATGTTTTCTCTAGCTCACACCAAACTACTTATAATGGTTTGAGATTACTTCCTCACAACCCTTACAAGCATTTTTCCAGGCTCACTCTCACAACTTAAGTGTTTCCAAGCTCACACTCAAACTTAAGATGGTGTTTAATCCTCACACCCAACACTCAATTAATGCAAAAAGTATTTTTGATGCAAAATAAATAAAGATGTTTGAGAAGGCGATTACAAATCAAAAACTACTTAAAATGAAGTTACATAAGGTATTTATAGCCTTCAAGTCAAGAATTTGCCATTTGAAGTTGGGACCAACATATTTGATTCTTGTCTTCCACTAACTTCTCTGTGGAGTAATTTTTTTATCAGATTTATAAAGGTTCGGTTAAAAGTAGTGTGGTCTGGTCAGAATTATGCCTGGTCTGGTCGGAGTAATTGAAATTCTACTTAATACTCTTCCAATGGTTGGTCCACGTGGCTTCCACTTATTGAGTGGAGATCCAGCGACTTCTAACTTGAGTAATTTTTAAATAGTCTAGTTCTTCTTGCATCAGGTCTGGTCAGACTTTCTTTGGTCCGTCCAATTTTTTGGTGTACCCTCAACCGGAAAACCTACTGGATATTTTGGAGAAAATTGGCTTGTATTGTCCGGTCGGAATATCATTGAGTCCGATTAGACTTACGTGGTACTCTGAGAAAATGGGAGTTCTGACTGTGAATCCTTCTATGTGACTTAGCTCTTTTCTCATTCAAGGATCCAGTAGGTATGACATATGGTGCGGTTGGACTTCACATGGTATGGTGAGATTTTGGGAGTACTCTCCACCGTGAAACCTTCTGTGTCTTTTTGGCTCATTTGGTCATTAATGATCTGATCGGTCTTCTTTGTGGTCTGATCAAACTTTTCATATTTCCTTCAAAGGAAATAACTTCTTGCAAAATGAAACTTGGTGTAAGTGTTAGGTAAATTCAATTTTATTGCCTAAGATAAAAAATAGGAGGTTTGGTTAACAATCTCCCCCTTTTTGACTTTGGCAATTAAATTGAATTTGAAACTCTAAAAGTATAACAAATATTTAATATGCTCTGCCTTAATGAATGCTTCATTTAAATTGATTATTTTACAATGTCTTTATTTAATTTTCTAATTCAAATGTAATTAGTGCATTCAAGTTTTTATTCAATTCAATTTTTTAAGTTTTTCTCCCACTTTGACAAAGGCAAAAATAAAGGAAACATGTAATTGTAATGCATTGAGTTAGACACCAAAAGCAATTTAATGAAGCAAAATTTAATAACAATTTCATTAATTTAAACAAACTTAAGTACAACATGAAAAAAATCTAAGGTCTATTCATCATTTTCACTTTCTTCATCCTCTTCTTCTTCATCTCCGTCTTCTTCTTCATGTTCCTGTTCACCATGATCTCCTTCCTCAACTTCCCTTGGTTGAGAGGCAATAACTTCTCCTTCTTCTTCTTAAGGATAGGAGCTATGAATTGAGGGTGACAAGCTAGGTTCATCTTTAAAGCATTTTGGTAATTCTAATGCTTCTTGGATGGATTGAATGTCAAGGTGAAGATGAGAGATGTCACTTGTAATCTTGTCTATCCTTGAGCTTTGTGAGTTCATTTGTCCTAGAATGTCTTGAAGAAGTTGAAGGATGGAGGATTAAGGTCTTGGAGTTGGGGTTCTTAGGAATTCCATTTGAAAAGTCTCTTCACCTTCCTCTATAATCCTTGGTCTTTTTATTTGTTGAGCCACAGCACTTAGTGCTCCTAGTATATAGACATAGTTCCCATCATGATCCCTAATACATTTGGCATGTTTGAGATAGCCTATGTTTATGGATTTTTTAGTGGGATCTAGAGGATTGGAGAGGGTTACTTTGTTTGTTGGTGTAAGAGCACTAACATATTTGCTATTTATGTTATTTGTGAAGAGAGAAGGATGAGTCCTGACTTAGTTTTCCTAATGTGTAGGAAAGTGTCAATAAGGAATTTTTCTATTTGGATGGATTGACCTCTAATCAAGTAAAAGAGGAAGATTAAGTCCTTTTGGGTGACTTTCTCATTGCTCTCACCCCTAGCACTAATGGCATAGGTGACAATCCTATGCAACATCCAATAAGTGAGGATTCTAAGGTTATTGGCATTGGATTATTTACGGAGAGAGGTTTCAATGGAAATTTCTTTTCAAAATTCTAGTTAAACTTCAGGAGTTAGGGGAGAGGTAGAGATTTGAGAGATGCCTTCAATTTGAAAGCCCCAAATGGATGAGAAATCTTTTAGGGTAAGGCCATATTCTTGGTTGAATAATCTAAAGGAAACACCATAATAGCCTAAGGGATTTGTGCTCTTTTTGCTAACAACCAAGGTTATTAGGAATTCCTTTGTCAAGGATTCCCAACCAAGATCATCACGCTCCAAGAACATAAATTTTTCCTATCCCAAGGTTCTAAGAGAATGCCTAATGTCATTCTCAATCCCTAATGATTCTAGAGTGAGGGTGGAGAAGAGACAGCTTGGATCATAGGTTTATCTTTTAGGATAGCATACCTTTGTCTTTCTTCTTCATCTTTGAACCTTATATTATGGCTTCTTCTAGGAGCTTCTTCTTGTTGAGAAGGGGCATCAATTCCCTTTCCTTTTTCAGCTCTTGAAGCCTTCTTCTTGTGTTCTTTAGGTGCCATTGTTTAGTTTAACAAATAATAGATGAAGAAGAGAGTTTAATTCAAGTAAGTTTGAGTGTTTTTAGTATTTAAGTGTTTAGCGTTTGATAAAAGAATGTAAAAAATTGATATTGAGGGGTATTTATAAAGTTTAGGATAAAAAATGGCCGTTTATAGGTGTTGGAGATAAAATATGTACGTTTTGATTGAGTTCCAATGGCTAGAAATTTTTAAATTCAGAGGTTAAGTCCAATCAGACTTGGAGAAGTCTAGTCAAACTTTGAGAAGTCTGGTGGTGAAATTTGAAATTTTTGAAAAGTATGGTTAGACTATGAAAGGATAGAATGGAATTTAACTTTTAAGCATAACAGTCATAAAATTTTAAAAAATTCTGGTCATATCATAGAAAGTTTGATCATACTTTTTGCAGAAAAATGAAATCAAGAATTTTCTATTATGTGCAGTAGGACTAAAGGATGGTCCAATCAGAAAACTCTCAAAAATCAGATTTTTTCAAGGAAAAGGATATTTTTAAAGTGAAGATATAAATATTTGATCAAAAATAGATATTGATTTGGATCAAGTAAAGTAGATTTTTTCAAGTAGTGTTGAGCTTATGAAATTGTGCTCCCATCTAACATTCTGAAGTGTTGTTTTATGAAACTCAACCTTTCTTCATTTATGGGTTTGGTGAATATTTCAGCAAGTTGATTTTATGTATCAATGAACTCTAGGACAATATTTTAGTTTTGGATATTATCTCTTAAGAAATGATGCCTAATATCTATATATTTTGACCTAGAATGTTGAATTGGATTTTTGGATAAATTTATGGCACTAATGTTATTACACTTAATGGAAATGTGTTCAAAAGATTTTCCATAGTCAAATAATTGTTGTTTCATCCAAAGAACTTGAGTACAACAAAAACATGCAGCAATTTATTCGACTTCCGCGGTAGATAGGGCAACCGACACTTGTTTCTTGCTAAACCAAGAAACTAGGCATTCACCATGAAAATGACATACCCCAGTCGTGCTCTTTCTATCCAAAAGACTATCGGCATAATCGGCATCCGAAAAGCCTAATACGTCGAATGATGTATTCCTGGGATACAAAAGTCCTAAATGCAATGTGCCATTCAAGTATTTCAAAATTTGTTTAGTAGCATTCAAATGAGATTCCCTAGGGCATGATTGAAATCTAGCACACAAATAAACACTATACATTATATTGGGTTTAGATGCGGTTAAGTAAAGTAAAGATTCGATAATACCTCGAAATTTCTTCTCATCTACTGCCTTACCACTTTCATCCTTGTCAAGCTTTAGAGAAGTGCTCATGGGAGTTTTGCTTGACTTGCAATTGTCCATTCCAAATTTCCTAAGGAGTTCCGTTGTGTACTGGGATTGGTTAATGAAGATCCCATCTTTGCATTGCTTGATTTGTAGCCCAAGGAAGAATTTGAGTTCACCCATCATGCTCATTTCAAATTCCCTAGCCATATAAGAAGCAAATTCTTTACATGAGAATTCATTAGTAGCACCAAATATAATTTCATCAACATAAATTTGCACAATTAATTTATTAAGCCTATTCTTTTCAACAAAAAGAGTTGTGTTAACTTTGCCTTTTGAAAAATCATTTTCAACCAAATATTTACTAAGTCTATCATACCAAGCACTTGGAGCTTATTTGAATCCATGTAGTGCTTTTGTAAGTTTAAAAATATAAATTGAAAATTTATAATCTTCAAAACCGGGAGGTTGTTCAACATAAACTTCTTCATTGATAAATTCATTTAGAAATGCACTTTTAACATCCATTTGAAAAAGTTTAAAATTCATGTGACATGCAAATGCAAGTAGTATCCTAATAGCTTCTAATCTAGCAATGGGGGTAAATGTCTCATCATAGTATATGCCTTCTTCTTGGTTATATCCTTTGGCTACCAATCTAGATTTATTTCTAGTGACGAGACCATTTTCATCAAGCTTATTCATATATACCCATTTACATCCAATAATTGGATGATCCTTAGGTCTAGGAACAAGTTCCCACACATTATTTCTCTCAAATTGGTTGAGTTCATCTTGCATAGCAATCACCCAACATTCATCACAAAGAGCCTCATCAATTGTGCTTGGCTCAATTTGAGAAACAAAAGAAAAATTAACATCTAAGTGTTTAAGTTTGGATCAAGTAGTTAATCCCTTTGATGTTTCACCAATGATGAGTTCTTTTGGATGATCTTTCTTGTATTCCAAATCCTTAGGTAGCTTTTAAGTCTCCTCATCTTATTCATCATGATTATTCTTTGGAGCATCAATTTGTTCAAGTGTACCTACAAAATCATCAAGAACACTACCTTTCCTTTGATCAAGTTTAGAAGATTCATAAAAAACAACATGCATTGATTCTTCAACCACTAGAGTTCTTTTATTGAATACTCTATTTGTTTTTCTAAATGATGAATATCCTAAAAATGTGCCTTCATCCAATTTGGATGAGAATTTTTCAAGATTATCCTTGGTGTTTAATGTAAAGCATTTGCATCCAAATACTCTAAGGTATGAATTTTGGGTATTCTTTCATTCCATAACTCATAAGAAGTTTTCTTTATCAAAGAAATTTTATAGACACGATTTGAAATGTAACAAGCACTATTAACGGCTTCTGCCCAAAAGTAAGATGGTAGTTCATACTCATTGAGAATTGTTCTAGCCATTTCAACTAAAGTTCTATTTTTCCTTTCAACCACACCATTTTGAACTCTTTTTGCAAATATTTTAAAATAGTTAAAAGCTTCATTCTTTTAAGGTAGGAAATTACCCATGTAAACCTTGAGTAGCCATCCATAAGTACAAATGCATATAATTTTTCACCTAGGCTAGCAACTCTATTTGGTCCAAACAAATCTACATGAATAATTTCTAAAGTTCTAGATGTACTTACAACATTTTTAGATTTAAATGAGCTTTTATGTTGCTTACCAAATTGACAAGGTTCACATGTTCTATCTTTGTTAAATTTGACTTTGAGAAGACCATCAACTAGCTCTTCTTTACTAATGCATTGCAAATGATCCATATTAGCATGTCCTAGTCTTTTATGCCACAACCAATCATCATTATAAACAGAAATCAAACATTCAAATTCATTATTGGAATTTATGTTAATTCTATATGTGTTACTGATTCTAGCTCCTTTCAATGCAATTTCACCATTTAAATTTGTAACTTTGCATCCTTTAAAATCAAAATTTACATTATATCCTTTATCACACAATTGACTTACACTAAGCAAATTGTGATTCAACCCATCAGCAAGCCAAACATTTTCAATCAAATTTTTACCAAGCATGCCAATGGAGCCAATGCCAATTAATTTACTATAAGCATTGTTTCCAAAAGTAACATTACCTCCATACTTATAAGTGAGAGTTGTACCGAACCCGTCATTTTCCTTGAACGTCCACTATCCATAAATCAAGAACTCCCATTGATAGTATATTTTAGACATTCCTACAAAAGTAATAATGTTTATCTTCTTTTAGGTACCCAAATGAAGTTGGGTCCTTAAGGGTTAGTGGTAGAAGGATCCTCTAACTTGAGATGAGTGTGAGCGGGGATTTTTGCCCCCACTCCTAGTGGAATGGTTCTTGTAACTTTGACATTGTTTAGGCTCGGGGCCTTAGAGAACACGGACCTAAGTCCGAAGAAAATGGAGTCACCGACCGGACAGGCCGAGAAAAAGAAAGGGGTGGATGACTCGATTCCTAAGGAATCCCCAACCCCCTAATGGGTTTGGAAAGTTGGGTACGTGTGGGGAAGGTGAGAAATGGCCCAGCACCCCCACAATGCCCGGTTCATTGGAACCGGCTTCCTTTATAGGTCTTAATATTATAAAATTCTTAAGTATAACAACATTATCTATATTACACACAATAATTGAAATAAAGCATCGATATATTGAAAATCAAAGCAATGTCCAAACAAAACAAATAAATGGACACCCATCCGAGGATGGAAACATGTCCTTACATCCCATGCCTAAATAGAACACCAACCAAAAGGTAGAAACATGTCCTTTACATTGGTTCTAAAATAGAAAAGCAATTTAAATTACATGATATTTAACTAATGAGGTACCCGCCAAGTGGAAACATACCTCTTACAACATTTGGAAATCTAAATAAATTGATAAAAGTAAATAACCATTCATCATAAATAAATCATTCATCAAAGGTATTAAATATCAATAGAAAGTAAACATCCATCCATGATAAATTAAATAAACCAAGTGTTGAACTTAAATAAATTAAAGCACATAAAATAAATCAAAGCATAATCAAATATAGAATTGAATTAGGCAAATAAAAATCTAAATTATGGCTACTGTTTCCATTTAGGGTTCTTTATTTCATGGGTTTAGTGTTTTGAAATTTGTGGAATTAGGCTACTGTGAGTTTTTAAATTAATTAAAGTAGATTAAGGTTTTATGAGTTAAAAGGTTGATAAAATTCTTAGATTCACCAAATTAGGGTTTGTGATGTAAAATCGTGAAATTAGAGTTTGGGCTCTTCAAAATATTTAGATTAGCTACTTTATTATGTTTTTAAGGTTACTGTGTAAAATTATAACATTCATGTTTTTATAGTTTTTAAAGTTTTAAAGGATTAGGGTTTAGAAAAATTAGGGTTTAAGGTTTTAAGGGGAGTTAGGGTTCACTGTTTTAGGTTTGGAAGTTGAATTGGGGTTTTTGGATTTTTGAATTGAGGTTTCGGAGAATGAATTAGTTTTTAGGATTTGAAAATCAATTGATAATTTTATGAAGTTTTATGAAAGTAAACAAAATGATTTAAAGTTTAAAAAAGCAAAAATAAGTTTTTTTAAGGCTTTTGGGAAGAAACAGAACTCAATTTAGGGTTTTGATAATTTGGAAAGCAAATTAGGGTTTTGGGGTTTTGAAGGAACAAAACTAACAACTTTAAACTTTTTAGAAAACAAAGCAACGAATTAAGATTTTTAAACCTTAGAAAAAGTGAATGGAGGTTCTAAAATTTTTGAATTAAAAGAAAGAATAGGATGATTTAGCTACTGTGAAAAAATAAAAGAAATTAAGAATTCAAACCTTCTTTCCTAGGTTACACCAAAAATTGTTTCTTGGATGAACCAGGTCAAAGACAAGCTTTGCTGCCTTTGAATTGTTTGAATTGTTTTTCTGCTCCCTCAAAAAATCAGTTTGATTTAAGGTTTTCCTTCTCAGTTTCGGTCTCCACTTTTGTTCAAGCTTCTGTATTTCTTCCTTATTTCTCCTTAATTTTTTGTGTTGATTTTTGATCTTATTTATAGAAGTTTTATATCATTAATTCCTAATTATTCACGGCATCTATTATTCATTAAGAAAAGAAAACCGAAACCTAATTGCATTAGGTTTCGAAAAATTTGCGTCGAAAAAATTTCGCTGCCAAAAAAAACTGCTGCGGAAAAATTACGCTGGCGAAAAAAATTGCCGAAGTTCGCTGCGGCAAGGGCGAGAGATTGGCCTGCGGGTCATTTCACCTGCAGGAAATTCTTACGGGCGAAATGGCCTGGCCATTTCATCCCGTGCACTGGTTTTCGGCAATGTTTTTTTCGCCGCCAATTTTTATTTTTATTTTTATTTTCAATTTTTGATTTTTATTTGTTTATTTTTATATTTTATTAATAAAAATTAGATACTAAAGCAAAAATTATTTAATTGAGATAACAAAAATTATTTTGGACTAAATAAAATATATTGGACCGGACTAGGTTAAAAATTAAGGGTCTACAGTTTGCCCCCTGCTTGAATGATCTGAAACTTTAGTGAAAGAGAGTGAAAAGCAATAAGACTTAATTTTTGAAATGGTAGAGGTTTTGGGTTCTGGACCCGGTTCAAGTTCTGGACTCAAGGATATTTCTAGGTTCTGGACCTAAGAAAAATTTGGGTTCTGGACTCAAGGATAATTCTAGGTTCTGGACCTAAAATTCGAGTTCTGGACTCAGAAATAAATTCTAGGTTCTAGACCTAAGGAAAATTTGGGTTTTGGACCCGAGCTAAGTTCTGGACTTAGGAAAGATTCTAGGTTCTGGACCTAAGGATAATTTGTGTTCTGGACACGAGCTAAGTTCTGGACTTAAAAGAGATTCTAGGTTCTAGACTTAAGGAAAATTTAGGTTCTGGACACGATTCGAGTTCTGGACTCAAGGATAATTATAGGTTCTAGACCTAAAAAAAATTTAGGTTCTAGACCCGAGCTAAGTTCTGGACTTAGGAAAGATTCTAGGTTCTGGACCTAAGGATAATTTGGGTTCTGGACCCGAGCTAAGTTCTGGACTTAGAATAGATTCTAGGTTTTGGACTTAAGGAGAATTTGGGTTCTGGACCCGAGCTAATAATTTTTTATTTCAAAAAGTTTGGCTAATTTTTATGCATATATCTCCTTATTGCCCCCTGGGTGTAAAAATATTATATACACGCAATTATTTGAATGATTAAAATGAATAATTGAATTTACTGTTTATTTACTGTGTAGTCACTGTTCATGCACTATTTACTATTTATAAATAGTAAATTTACTATTCAAAAATTATAGCAATTAGTATTTACTATTGGAAATAGTAATTTAACTATTCATCAATAGTAATACTATTCAGGAATAGTAAAATTTACTATTTATGAATAGTAAAGTTTACGATTCATGAACAGTTTTGAATTTTATTTTTTTGCTTGCCGTTTCTCTATATAAAGGAGCTGATTCTTTCAATTTTACTCACAGCAAAACTTTCACATTATAATTCTCTCAAATTTCTTTCAATTTTAGCACATATTTTTCAAAAATAATACATGTTTCGAGGTCAGGTACTCATTATAATGCCGAATTATTGGAGTTTATTTGGCATCATGAAGATGAAAATATAGATATACTAGCCGGGATGCTGCTTCACCGCAATTCCAACGAAAAGAGCGCGGTAATTATTTTTTTCTCTTTCTTTTTCCTTTCCCTTTTTGTCTTTCTGTTGTGTGCTTTTTTTTATCTGTTATATTTATTTTTTGTCATATTTTTGTTATATTTTTATTATTTTATTATTTATTATTTTTATTATTGATTTTTTACTATTTATATTTCTCTATAATTTATTATTATTTTTGATTTTTTTATTTTGTATTATATATCTTTTTTTTTTTGAAAATTTAGGGAAAAAAATATATTAATTTAAGCATATAGGATAATATGTACTTACCTAGTATTACCTGGCTCTGTGTTAGCATGATCGTTGCGTTGTTCGGGCTGGAGGGTATATTTACAAAGCCCGACAATGGTACGACGTAGTGCTTTCTCGGGTAAGATGGATTATCCGAGAATGTGGCTTTGAGCAGTTCATCTTACAATTGCCATCTGAGGAATATCAAATAGACTGGAGCGTAGTCCAGGCGCTTACAAAGTGATGGTTGGACACAACCCACACTTTTCACTTGCCCATTGGAGAGATGACAATCGGTCTGGTCGATTTTACTGCTATAATCGGCCTTTGATATGATAGTGTTCCAGTTCCTCTGACAAATGATATTTTAACATTTGAAGAAATTTAGGAATTAATTGGTATGGAACCATCATATAAAGGGCCTTTTAAGATAAAAATCGAGCCAATCCGTAGTTATTGGATGAACTACGAAGGACGGGTTGCCAGAGACACGGCCGAACAGTATGCTCGAGGATTTTTGTTATATATGCTCGAGTCGACCATCTTAGGCAGCACTGAATCCTCCATTCACTTATCAGTGTTGAGTACCCTTTCTTATTTCAGAATGGTACCATCTTCTAGCTGGGGTGACGCTTGTCTCACGTGTCTTTACCATGGTCTGGATAAACTTTGCCGAAATAAGAAGTCTTTTGTCGGCTTGATGGCTATTGTCGAGGTATTCTTCTTCTACCAATGTCAATTCCACTCTTTTCTTGCATTAATGTGATCTTTATTATAATTGTAGGTATGGGCTTCTGAACACAACCTCGTGAGGGTACCCGGTATTTTTCGAGAGAGAGTCGGGTATCCGAGATTAAATTTTTGGTTGTCTGATCGTGTGGACGTTCTCGGCTCTCGCCACGTGCATACTCATCGCTTTGTGTTGAGCCGCTTAACCTGGGACTAGGTAAAATAACATTAGTATGCTTTAAATTTTATGTGAAAATTTTACTTACCTTATGTTATTTTGTAGGTGAATTTGGCCTGGTGGAGCCCAGAAGAGCAAGCAAACTGGTCTCCTTTGATGAGGGCTGCACTATCTTTTCAACATTCTCTCCAAGTCATCGCCGGCCCAGTGTCTAGTGTCTGGTTTCTCGGAGAGAGAATTCATGAGTGGTTTCTCGGTCCAGAGCAGCGAAGGGTCCCTATACATATCTTGGAATATACTTTAAATATTATGTCGATGCCGGAGGATGTATGGTGGCCGGCTCGATACGGTTATGGTGCTAAGTCATTTCTCCATCCGCCGGGTGCATCTTATGCCCATTTTATTCAAAGGTGGCTCTTGAACTTTGATGTATCTCCTATTGGTGTGCAGGAGATTTTCGATGAAAGTGAGGGCAGAAACAAAGAGGAACATCACGGAGATGCATGAGAGTTTGTTCCACATCTCGATGCTAGTACTTCTCAGGTAAAACGTTTACCATTTTTCCTTTGCAACTGCTTCTTTCTTTTTTGATTCTTTAATGATTGTTGCAGGTTGTTGGCTCATTTGATAATGAGGTTGGACCTTCTTTTACTGCCCCTTCGTTTACTCATTCTGGCCCGCTAGATATGTCATCTCATCTGCAGGATATTGATTTGAATCACCTGGTACGTTTCTTATTTCATGGTAATTTATGCTATATGTATGCATGATTATGTATGCTCTTACCTTTTTCCTTTTTGGCTCACAGCAGATGCTCGAAGAACAAAATAGGAAACTTCAAGAAGAGTTGGCTGCAAGTCGTCAGCAGGCTTCTCATTTTGAAAATTTATATCATCAATCCAAACAACATTTCTGAGACTTCCGATTTCAGAGGATGAGGGATCCCAGCGCTTCTTCATCAAGAGGCACACAGACTGATCAACATGAAATCCTTTCGTCTGCTTCTGATGAGGACCATGACGGATCAAAACCTCAAGGTAATAGGGATTTTAGAACTCCCACTTCAGGTGATCCCGGGATGAGTAACTTTCCAAATTTTGGTGCTCCCACTTTGGGCAGACTCGGGAAGAGTAATTTGCCCCCTCCTCCAACAGGCGATGACTTTTTCAAGGCTTTATTTGATGACCTACCACCACCCTCTTAGTGATATGTAAATATTGTAGCAATTGTAAAATATTGTACATTAATGAAAAAAATACAATTTTCCTCTAAACTGTAACCCTTTTTTTCATTACTGCACCACAATTATTATTATTATTATTATTTTATCACAGTACATCATAATTTCATAATTCACATCCACCTCATTTCCTAAACCAAATCCAATGTGGTAAAGGAAATTCATTGCTAATTCCTTTCCTTATGCCATATAGTCTTATTCTTTCCCATCACCTTTTCCTTTTCACTTTAGGAAAGGCTTATTTTCTTCTATATAAATCACCTTTTATGCCATACTTCATACAGAAGCCAAAATTCTTTCCAATTCAACGTGAAGACCCCTTTAACAATTTTGATTTTCCTTTATTCATCAACTATGACCGAGCATCATTTAAAGAAAATAAAAATTCTATTTAAGAATATGGATGCCATTCATTGGAAGCAAATTTCGTGGTCAAGACATGATGTTTTAAAATGTTTTCAAAATGTTAAATTGGACCACTCCTTCTTACATGTCGTAGCTTCCTTTTGGGATATGGATTCTAGGGTATTTAAAATTAATGGCTTTGAAATATGTCCCTTAATTGAAGAATTTGAGGCCATCCTTGGACATCCAAATAATCAATAAATGGCATTACCCACATTGATTTCCAAGACTCAACAGAAGATGCAAATGTTATTTCAAATTCCAAAACCTAAAGTTCTTCAGTTGATGAAAGGTGAAAAAATTCTACTTGCTCCTTTGATTGATTTTTGTCTCTCTCATTTGGCCCCTACTAAGGCATGGGGACTCATGCTCTGTCTTTACTTGCTCGGCCAATTCTTGCTTGTTTCTTCAAATGGTAATATTGATCCACATGTATTGGATATTATGGACCAAATGGAAGGAGGCTTGTCGCCAGTACCTGTGATCTTAGCCGAGACCTTAGTTGGATTAGACCAACTTAAATAAGGATTGACAAAGAGACTGACTGGGAGTCCATTGCTGCTTCAGGTAATTACCTAAACTACCCTTTCGGGTTTTCAATTTAGGTTTTCTTTTTCTTCTTTTCTTTATTGCTCTAATTTTTGCCTAGTCCGCCCATGTGGGTTTTCGGAACTAGCGAGCTGTCCTAATTTTTGCCTAAGCTGCCCTTGCGAGTTTTCAACTTAGTGGACTCTTTTTCTTTTTCTTCTTCTTTTTTTAATTCTTTCTTCGCAGATTTGGCTTCAGGAGCATCTCTGTTTGCTTGATACTTCATCCATGGATTTTGCCAAATACCTACCACGTCATCATTCTACTAGGAAGCTACTCCATCCTGCTTCTTCATATGCTGACTGGGTTGACTGGATCCACTCACGTGCTGAAATCAACATCCGCTGGTTGGTACCTTGGTGGAAGATTTCTCGTATCACCATGCGAACATACTTGATGTACGTTCCCCTTGTTGCTCTTCGTCAAGGTACATGCTATGATCCTTGCCGACTTGGCCATCAGTACGGAGCTGAGCCTCGCGATTCTGACTTTACTCCTGACTTAGACATGCCTTGTTTGACTGAAACCTACTTGGATCGGCTGAGGCAAAGTTGGCATGCATGTTACATTTATCGACTGCCATAGATTTTATATTTGTCAATTCAAAAAGTGTATTGTTAGGATGAAAAATAATTAAAGTAATAAAAGATGCTTCTTTTCCATTTATAATTTGTCATCACCTTTTGCTATTGTATTTATTCATTTCATCCATATCTGTTCAAATACTTGTAACAGTGCACATAGAACAATTTTAACATTAATTCTGTTTTATTAAATTAGAGAACAACCAAACATAAAGCCAGCATACACAAGATCACTCCTGTTGCCAATTAGCCCTTTCGGGTTTTCTAATTGACGATTTTCTCTCATTTAGCCCTAATTGTTGCCTAGCCTGCCCTGTCGGGTTTTCGAAACTAGCGGACTGCTCTAATTTTTGCCTAGGCTGCCCTTTTTGGGTTTTCAACCTAGCGAGCTCTCTCTGTCTCTTTTTTTTTATACATAAAATCTCTTCACCTGTCAATGTTTACTGGCTCACTAAACTCGTTCCCATCCATGTCTGATAACTTCACCGCACCTTTGTCCATGACTTGTTTCATGACATATGGTCCTTCCCAGTTAGGTCTGAATTTTCTAATTTTAACCCTTCTATTGTAGGCCCGAGCTATCTTCTTCTGGTACAGTTGGTGATGATATAGTGCTTTTAACCTTCTCTCTTCTAGTAAAGCTAACTGTGTGTATCTGCTCGCTACCCATTCCGTTTCAGGCAGTTCAGCTTCCAAGACTACTCTCAATGACTTGATTTCTATTTTAATTGGCAACACTGCTTCCGTCCCATAAACCAAAGAGAACGGTGTCATTCTAGTAGGCGTTCGCACACTTGTCCTATATCCCTAGAAAGCAAAGGAGAGCATCTCTAACCAATCCCTGTAAGTCTTGGTCATTTTGGACAGAATTTACTTAATTGTCTTATTTGTTGCTTCTACTACGCCATTAGCCTTTGGTCTATAAGGAGAGGATCGATGATGATGGATTTGGTACTTGGAGAATAAATCCTTAACTGCTCCTTGAAACTGTACCCCATTGTCTGATATCACACTGTGCAGGACCCCGTATCTGCAGATGAGGTTCTTTTCAATAAATCTAGGCATTTGGCTTGCACCCAGCTTGTTGAAGGATTCAGCTTCAACCCATTTTGAAAAATAATCTACTGTTACCATAATGAAACGATGACCTTTTGAGGCTGTCGGATGTATCTCCCCTATAATGTCGATACCTCAATTGGCAAATGGCCAGGGCGAAGACATAGAATGCAATTCTTCAGGAGGCATGTGATTCAAGTTACCATACATCTGACATTGTTGTCACTTCTTTACAAACTCAATACAATCTTTCCCCATGGTCAACCAGTAGTAACCTTGTCGAATAATGTAATATCTCAAAATACACCCTAAAAGTTTTGGAATAATTATTGATGTATTTAGATTTAATATGTATGTTTAAGGGAAAGAGAAAAGAAGTGAAGAGAGTGTATATGTTGTATCTATGTGAATATATACAAGTTAAATTAATAAAGGTCAAAAGAAGAGAAATGAATTAATTTAATACCCGATTTTGGTGTACATTGGAATAGTAGTAGTGAGAAGATATGTTGGTATAATATGTAAGAAAATATTATAAGAGATAGATATGTATGAAGAATGATAAGTATATATATATTTTCATTGTAACATGGGAAATATAAAAGTAATATATAAGAGATATACATATACCAGCATATACATCACATATACATAATGTATAAAGTGATGTAGGAAAAGTAAGTTTATATAATAATAATAATAATAATAATAATAATAATAATAATAATAATAAAAGAAAAAGAAGAAGAGAAAGTCAAAGAGAGTGACAAGTGTATGGTGGAGATTTTAAGGGATTTAATTATATATATATATATGATAAGTTTGAGAAAAAGAAGAAAAGATCTTCTTTCCTTCTTCTTCTTCTTCTTCTTCTTGAACGAGAGAGAGAGAGAGAGATGTGATTTTATCTACATATACATCAAATTCTTAAGGGCTTTAAGAGAATTGAAAGTGGAGATTGAAGATTTGGTAAAGAATTCAAGTAAGTATTCATTTCCTTATATTGATTTCTATTGGTTGAGTTTATAGTTGATATGGTTAGAGTGTGTGAAAATGATGATAATGAAAGATTAAAGTTTATAGATATGTTAAATTGGTATTTAGATGATGATAATATGGTTATTTGTGAGGATGATGATGGATTATTGAAATTGTTTAATAAGGGTTTAAAATAAATGAGTTGGAGAATTGAATAATTGATGTATGATTGATGTATGTTTGTGTTTAATGAAGTTGAAAACATAGAATACATGAGTTTGGTTCGGAAACAGAGGCATTTTGGATGCCACGCCTGTGGCCTATGGTTGCCACGACCGTGGCCATTGGAAGCCATGGCTGTGGGGGATGTTGAGCAAGGGAGATAGATTCATTTGCTATGCCACGGCCGTGGGCGTTGGAAGGCCACGACTGTGGGGGGTTTTTAGAATAATTAGGTAGAATTGTTTGCTATGCCACGCCCGTGGGGGTTGGTAGGCCACGACCGTAGGGTCCTAGAGAGAGAGATTGGTTTGTAATTTGTGATCTAAGGGTCTAGTATGAGATTAATAAGTGAATAATTGTATTGAATTCATGTGTATCTTTGAGTAAGTGTGTGTTATTCCTTGTGGATTAGGTTGTGAAGAAGTTGTTTTGCCCTAATCCAAGTGTTGAGGATTATTAGAAGATGAGTTTGGTGTGGTGTGATTGCTCATGAGGTAAGTACAAACCCTATTTGATTGTATATATTTATATGTCTTTGGACCTTAACACATTTGGTTATAAATGTGTTAAGTAATCTATTTCATTGTTGATGCATATGAATAATGCTATGTTGTGCACAATGTGAATTATGTGGAATGTATGTTGAAGATTCTAAATCTATGAATAATGTAAATTGCTATGTGTATATCAATGATGAAATATGAAATGTGAAAGATGTGATGATATGATGAAATATGTAAAGTGAAAGATATGATGATCATTCTTAATGTATGTTCAATGCAATTGATTGTGAGTACTTAAATGATGAATTGAGACATAATGAGATGATTGAAGCATGTTTGCCTATATGAAATATGAGAAATGAAATGAAAAGAGATTCATAAAGAGATAAATGAAATGATTGTGTGCCTAATATGTTAATTCAATTTTCAAAGTTCTGGGTTTGGCGGCATGCCTATGAATCACTGGATAGGTGAAAAGACCGAGTCGTAAGCCGATTCCAGTTGAAAAATGTGAAATGTGATGTTTTTGGGGTGAAATGACCGGGTCGTAAACCTCAAAAAAAAATTATTGAAACTAGATTGAGTGAAATGACTAGGTCCTAAGCTCAAATCTAGTTGATTATCCATGGATAAATGTATTAATGATTACGATTATGGACCAAAGCAGTAACTCTGAACTTTGAATAACATATTGGATTCTTTTTGGGCCCATGCTTGTCTTTGTTTTCAATGTAATTTATGAAATGTGAAATGAATGAATAATGAGAACCATACTTGTCTTTGTTCTCAATATGAATGATGAAATGTGATTTCATGAATGATGAATTGTGAATAATGAATTAATTGAATAAAAGGACATGTAATATTATGGAGTATGATATGATTACAATACATAAGTAAACTATTGAAAAGAAATATGGCTTGAGAAGTTAAGTTGAAAGAGGAGATTCTAAAAATATAGTATGACATGTAATATGTGTATGGATGTGGACATTGTGAGTATTCATTATGAATGTTCTTATAAGTTATGGAATTGTAGTTTGTGTTAATGATATGTGTATATATATATATACTTATGAGATTAGTAGAAATATATGAAAAGTGTAATTGAAAGGGGAAAACATGATAAGATAATAAGGATACATGAAGTTAGCATGTGAATATGTTTATATTATTTATTTGTACTACTAAGCTCTCGTGCTTAGCGCGGTTGTGTAATCGCGCAGGTGAGTAGGTGGTAGATCTGAAGTCAATCGTTATGCCACGAGAAGGGTAAGCGTGTTTCGAGACCAACTAGAAGGTGGTGCATACATGTACAATTTAAATATGTTGTATTTTGATAAAAATGTATTCATATGTATAAATGAATTTTGTTAAAGATAAGACTATTGTATATAAGTAAGATCATTGAAAGTATAATGATTTTGTAAATATTCTTTAAATAAAATGTATTATTGTTTGAACTCCGATAAAAGTTTTAAACTGTAACTACAAGTGACATTCTTATACTTTATATACGTACTGTATGTATATTAGGTATATGTATAGTACTTATATAGAGTATGGGGGTGTTACAATTATTTACTGGAAGAATTGGTACTGGATTGCGCTCGCTGGCTCTCTTAAGTGGGAGGTCAAGGGTTCGATCTGGGGAGGCGACCTGGGTAGTCAGACGTACGGCATGGGCCTACCTGGGCCAAGTAAACAAATCCTGCTGGAGGGCCCTGTAACGACCCCAGCCAGGCCCTCGGAGCCCTCCAGACCTCAGTCCAGGCAACTCAGGCAACCCAGCCTTTTCTCCCGTAGGTGGTCCGCTACAGTATTGGACTGCCCTCACGGGCCCTCCAGCAGAATTTGTTTATTTGGCCCATGCTGGCCCATGCCGTACGTCTGACTACCCAGGTCGCCTCCCCATATCGAACCCCTGACCTCCCACTTAAGAGAGCCAGCGAGCGCAATCATGGGCCAAATAAACAAATCCTGCTGGAGGGCCCGTGAGGGCAGTCCAGTACTGGAGCGGACCACCTACGGGAGAAAAGGCTGGGTTGCCTGAGTTGCCTGGACTGAGGTCCGGAGGGCTCGGAGGGCCTGGCTGGGGTCGTTACAAATAATCTTCTTAACTAAGGCCAAACCACTCATGTGCGGACTGCAACTTCCCGCATGTATCTCCAACATGATGTGCTCCACTTCAGGCTTTCTTAAACATCTCAAATGCACCCCCATCAGGCCATCTTCGATATAACTCTCCATGGAAGGTGATGTATTGCAATGACCACCGCCTTATGGCTCTTCTCTCTTTCTTTGTTACCCCCCAGCGGGTATTCTCTTTCTTCCAAAAATTGCCTTATAGTATCATACCATGCATCATGGTCTGTATCAATTTCCATGATTGTCTCATATTCATAGCAAGGAGTTGATAAACTAGTCAGGATCAGAGGCTTAAGGAATAAGCTGACAGGGTTTTCCCATACCGAAGCCAATGTGGTTAGGGCATCAGCCATCTGATTTTCTTTTCTCGATAGGTGTATAAACCTACACTCCTTAAAGTTCTTCTTCATCACGGTCAAGTAATGGTGGTATGGTTTTAATTTTTCTTCTTTCAACTCCCATTCTCCATTTACTTGGGATACTACTAGCAATGAATTGCCATAAACTTCCACCTTATCCACCTTCATAATCATTAGGGTTTCCAAACCAAAAATACAAGCTTCATACTCTACCATATTATTGGTTGCCCTAAATTTCAACTTTTTAGCTAAAGTGATAAGTTCCCCTTCGGGCGATTCTAGTATAACTCCCAAACCTGCTCCTTTCCTGTTTACTACTCCATCAAAATACATTTTCCACCCTTGTACTTCAATTGCTTCTAAATGTTCATCTGAAAATTCTAAAATCACCTCTTTGCTTTCTGGTAATGGTTGTTGGGCCAAGAATTCTACCACCACTCTACCTTTGATTGTTTTCCTGGTTAAATACTCAATCTCAAATTCTTCTAATATTATCAACCATCGACCATATTTTCCAATTAAAGAGGGTTTCTCCCTCAAGTACTTTATTGGATCCAACCTGGAAATTGCTTGCACACTACACGATTGAAAGTAATGCCGCAACTTCTTAGAAGACCAAACCAAGGTTATACATGTCTTTTCAATGATACTATACTTAATTTCATAAGGTAGGAGCTTTCTACTCAAATAGTAAACTGCATGCTCAATCCCTGACTCATCTGCTTGGGCTAGCATGGCTCCTATTGATTCTTCTTCTACTGCTAACTATAGTAATAGAGGTTTGTCAGGTTTAGGTGGTTTTAAAATAGGTGGGTTCAATAAATACTCTTTTATTCGCTCAAAGGCCTTTTGACATTCTCCATTCCATATGACCGGCTAATTCTTTCTAAGTAATTTGAAGATAGGCTCACAAATTATTGTGAGCTTTGCTATAAATCTGCTAATATATTGTAATTTACCAATAAATCCCCGTACTTCTCTCTCTGTCTTTGGAGCTGGCATATCCCAGATTGCTTTAACTTTGTCAGGATCAATCTCAATGCCATTTGGACCAATCACATGTCCCAATAATTTACCTGAGGTAACACCGAACATGCACTTCTTCGGGTTTACTCTTAGCTTATATTTCAAAGCTCTATCAAAGAATAATTCTAAGTTTTGGAAGTTTTGTTCCCTTGTATCTGATTTAACCATCATATCATCAACATATACTTCAACTTCTTTGTGCATCATGTCATGAAATAATGTGGTGGCTATCCTTTGATAAGTTGCTCCAGCATTCTTTAAGCTGAATGGCATCACCCTATAACACAATATACCCATGTAGTAATGAAAGCAGTTTTGGCTTTATCCTCTTGGGCCATTAACACTTGATTGTATCCAGAAAATCCATCTACAAACGAGTGTAGCACACTAGAGGCTGCACTATCAATGAGAACATCTATATGAGCTAAAGAAAAATCATCCTTAGGGGAAGCCTTGTTCAAATCTCTATAGTCCACACAGAACCTTATTCTCCCATCTTTCTTTGGCACGAGTACTGTAGACCCTTAATTTTTGACCTAGTTTGATCCAATATGAATTATTTAGTCCAAAATGATTTTTAGGTTGTCTAATTGGTCCAAAATAATTTTTGTTATTTTCATTAAATAATTTTTACTTTAGTATCTAATTTTTATTGATAAAAAATAAAAATAAACAAATAAAAGTCAAAAAAAATAAATAAAATAAAATCGGCGTCGAAAAAATCGGCTACGAAAAAATCGTCCCGCGGGCCCGTGGGCATTTCGCCCACAGAAATAGCCTCGCAGGATTTTCCTACGAGCGAAATGCTTGCCCGCAGGCCCACCGAGCCCCCAGCTACAGCAGATTCCTGCGGCAAAATTTTTTTTCCAGTGCATTTTTTCCTGCGGCAATTTTTTCAGCAGCGCAATTTTTTCCGACGCAAAATTTCTAAAACCTAATTCAATTAGGTTTTGTTTTCCTTTTCTTATTAATATTACTTACCATGACCAATTAGGAATATACATAGAAAAACCTCTATAAATAGGGACTAAAAGGAACCAAATTGATGAGGAAAATTTTCACAGTAGCTTTGGGAATTTGAATCCAAAAGTGAAGTGGAAAAGCAAGAATTGAATTCAACTGATTTTTAAAGGGGCAGCAGCACGATTTAAACAATTCAAAGGCAAAAAAAGCTTGTCTTTGGAGCTAGTTCATCCAATAAAAATTATTTTTGGAGGAATCATCAAAAGAAGGTATGTTTTAATTAATTTTCTTTAATTGTTTTCTTTACACAGTAGCTAACTTTTTCTTTTGTTCTTTCAAAATCAAAAATCCC
Source organism: Garcia nutans (assembly GCA_947685225.1). NCBI lineage: Eukaryota > Viridiplantae > Streptophyta > Magnoliopsida > Malpighiales > Euphorbiaceae > Garcia > Garcia nutans. The sequence continues at coordinate 39,799,245 of CANTUV010000039.1, read as the reverse complement.
AGAACCTAAACCCTTTTGTCCAAAGTAAAAAGCATTAATTCGTTCCTTTATTTCCCAAAGAATTTAAAGTTATTAATTTTATTTCTTCAAAACCCTAAAACTCAAATTTACTTTCCAAATTATGTAAACTCTTCAAAAATATTATGTTTCTTATAAAAACCCTAAAAATATTTTTTCCAATTATATAATTTTTTTTTACTTATAAAAACTTTAATTTTTTTGGTTTATTTTTATAAAATCTCATAAAAGTATCAAATTGATTTTTAATCCTAAAAAACTAGGTAATACCCGTAACCCCAAAATTCAAAAACACTAAACCCAAATTAAAATTCTAAACCTAAAATAATAAACTCTAAACCCTTTAAAACCTTAAACCCTAACTTTTTCTAAACCTTAATCCTTTAAAACATTAAAAACCATAAAAACATAAATATTCAAAATTTACACAGTAGCTTAAAAACTCAATAACCGAAAATCATAAATAAAAGTATTTTAAAGTGTCTAAAACCCTAGTTTCATGATTTCACCATTCAAACCTTAATTTGTTTAATCATAGAGTCTTACCAACCTTTTAAAACATAAAACCCTAATCTATTTTAATTCTCTTAAAAAGTCACAGTAGCTTAATTCCATAAAATTCCAAAACCTTAACACATGATATAAAGAGCCTTAAATGGAAACATTAGCTATAATTTGGATTCTTATTTGCTTTATTCAATTCTATATTTGATTATGCTTTGATTTATTTTATATGCATTAATTTATTTAAATTCAATGCTTGGTTTATTTAATTTATTATGGATGGATGTTTACTTTTGATGAATGATTTATTTATGATGAATGGTTATTTACTTTTATCAATTTATTTAGACTTCCAAATGTTGTAAGAGGTATGTTTCCACTTGGTGGGTACCTCATTAGTTAAATATCATGTAATTTAATTTGCTTTTTTATTTTAGAACCAATGTAAAGGGCATGTTTCCACCTTTCGGTGGGTGTCCTATTTAGGCATGTGATGTAAGGACATGTTTCCATCTTCGGATGGGTGTCCATTTATTTGTTTTGTTTTGTTTGGACATTGCTTTGATTTTAATATAATGATGTTTTCTTTTTATTGTGTGTAGTATGGATAATGTTATTATATTTAAGAATTTTATAATATTAAGACCTGTAAAGGAGGCTGATTCCAATGAACCGGGCGTTGTGGGGGTGATAGACCATTTCTCACCTTCCCCACACGTACCTAACTTTTCGAACCCATTAGGGGGTTGGGGATTCCTTAGGAATCAAGTCATCCACCCCTTTCTTTTTTCCCGGCCCGTCCGGGTGGCTACTCCATTTTCTTCGGACTTAGGTTCATGTTCTCTAAGGCCCCAAGCCTAAACAGTGCCGAAGTCGCAAGAACCATTCCACCTGGAGTGGGGGCGAAAATTCCCGCTCACAGTGGCGACTCCACTGGGGATAAGAGAAGTTGATTCCGTTAGTCTTTATATTATTCTATTCTTTCTTATACTAATATTATCCATTGCATCATATTAGTTTACATCATGTGCGTGAGTTAGGATGCCCGTGTTACCCATGTTTAGTTATGTAAGGGATGCCATACTTTCACTCAAGGTATGGAGATCGAGCATGGCATAACCAGTCATAGCCTCGTACCATTTGGTATATACTTGCTATGGGAACCTAAGCATTTTAACCCAAAGACTAAAGCTCATGTAATTGGCCTAGTTACTTTCCTTAGGTTTTACCCCAAATGCATGTTGTTTGCTATGGTTAATTTATCTTGCCTTAAATCATGGCTTATTTGGTTTGCTCTTTTTCTAATATGACCTAAGTATATTGTAAGCTCAAAATAAATTTTTCTTTAAAATCCAAAAGACCAAAGCTATTTTCAAAACTTTTCAAGATGGTCTTTGGACATAAAACTTTTCTAAAAACAAATCAAAAATTCTTTGGCTTATGGCCCAAATACTAGCCCAAAATCTATTTTTCTAAAATATTTTTACAATGGGCTTAGAAACAAAACTATTTTCACCCAACCTTTTCTTACAAAGAGCTTGCAAAAATATTTAGATCAATTATGAAATACTAAAAATCAATTGTGGGCCTAGTTTATACTAAGAATAAATTAACCATGGGCTTGTCTTTAGCATGAATCATTAGTTACCTTTTTCAAGTGAGAAATCTATTTATAATAAACCTCTTAATTTAGTTTTAATCCAATAAAAGCTACTTTGGTTGGTTGAATGGATTAAAACCTAATTAATGGGAATTATCATGGATTGATTTCCATTTTTGAAAATATAACTATTGGTTGAAACGTCCGAGGGAACTATTCAAAAACAAGGTACCCCATGTTGGTATTTTGTTAAACATATACCTAGGAAAAGAGACACGCCATTCATGTGTGGATGTTATAAGGTTGGAAGAAATGTCCTAATTATCTTTGTTTGATGATTATTTATGCATACATGCACGCATGCATACATTTGCATCTCATATCATTGATCCTCTCTGGCTCACAGCCCTGGATTACAAAAGTTCAAAAGCTTACAACAATCCGACCTACGCCGGAGATGAGGTATCTAGCAACGACTCAATCACTTGCTCACCAAAAACAACGGAGCCTGAATAAATTCAAAGGATGGTGGATGAACCCCTCAATGCCAAGATGGGAGAAATAAAAGAGGCCCTAGCTGAGACCATGAAGAACCAATTGACTGCGATCTTAGAGAATCATGCAGAGGCTTCTGCTAGCACTAAGAAGCCAAAGGATAAAGGGAAGACGAAAGTTAATGAAGTAGTTTTTGATGATAAGAAGGTGATCATTGATGATGATGATGATTGGGCCCAATACTACCAAGAAGCTCAAGAGAAGAAAAAGGAACCAAAAACTATTGAAAGATCAACTATGGAAAAGACCAAAACTTCTGATGTTGAAAAAATGATTGCTGATTTAGAAAAAAAATTGAGAAGAAGCTGAAAACCGAAGAGAGGTCCGAGATCGATAAACTATTTGAACAAGACGAGGAGGTCCCTTATAAGTTCAAGATGCCATCCTTTGCAAAGTACAATGGCACTGGAAATCCTCATCTTCATGTGAAGCAGTATATCACTGCTATGCAATCTGCCCGAGCTACTAAGGCTCAAACTCTAAGGTATTTCATGTTCTCATTAGACCCTGTTGTCCAAAATTGGTTCAATACCTTGGATGATGAAACACAAAAGAGTTGGGAATTGCTATACAAGGCCTTCATCTAGCAATATGGGTATAATCTCGAGTTGGAAGTTACCTTGATGGAAGTGGAGTCCATTAGGCAAAGGTCGAATGAGAAATTTGTGGATTATGTGAAGAGATGGAGAAACAAGGTTGCTTTGCTCAAGAAGAGGCCTGATGAATCCGATCAAATAAGGATGATTGTGAGAGGGGTGTTGCCTAGTCTTCGTGAGAGGATGTCTCATACACTCATCCATGATTTCAAAGACCTTCTTCAAGCTAGTTTGCAAATTGAAGAATGGGAAAGGGAGAAGAGCCATTTTGCAATAAAAAGGAATGAGAAAGGGAGCTATCTATCTGGTAGCCAAAGCATGCAAAAGGTCATCGGTGTTAATGCTACTAATCAAGGAATGAGGAGACAATTTTCAGAATTGGAAAAACCAATATCTTGGGTTCTCAATAAACTTCAAAGAAAGGGATTGCCACAACCCTTAAATCCTCATCCTTTGCCTAACCCTCTTCCACCTAATTTTGACACTAAAGCATTTTGTCAATTTCACCAAATGCAAGGGCACAACACGGATAGATGTGTAAGATTGAGATATGAGATCCAAAATCTAATTGACAATGGGAGACTACCCGAGCCCAACAAGCCAAACACCAAAGACAACCCATTGCCAAAGTTTAATAGAGTACCACCAGCAGCAACCTTCATGATTGGAGGAGGTTTGCATGAGGATTTTGTCATGTCTTCTTTTCAAGATGTGGTTGGAGAAGCAACCAAAGAAGAAGAGGTATTTGACAAAATTAAACAAGCTATGATTGGTGGAGAAGTAACAATTTGTGTTGTCAATGGGTTTTGGGATTCAAGTGATAGTGATGATGATCTTGTATCCAAAAAGGAGGAGTGGACTTGATCCGAGCCCAAAGAAGATGAGGTAATGAACACTAGATCCGGTAAGCCTTATGCAAGGCCACCACCTAAGGAGGTAGAGACTAATAAGGGTAAGGAAGTTGAAGTAGAAGAAGATGATGCTGTGCTTAAGCAATTGAAAAGGACCCAAGCAAGTGTTAGCATTTGGGATTTATTGGCTACTTCTAAAAAGCACCGAGAAATAATGGCCAAAGCCTTGGCTAGCATGCCAATCTCTACCTCCACAACACCGGAGGAGCTAATCAACTTCATAAAGATTGGAGAAGTAATGAAGTGTGAAGAGGTTCAAGAGAAAAGTGAAGTTAATATGGGAGCGGTTTCTTTTTCCGATATGGACTTACCGGAGGAAGGGAGAGACCACATCCACCCTCTCTTCATCAAAAATAGAAGTCAAGGGGAAGAGGACTCCATGTGTAATGGTCGATGATGGGTCTGCCATAAATGTTTGTCCACTTAAGATATTGCCAAAACTAGCTATGTGAACAAGAGATCTAGACCCAACCGAGGTTACAATCTGTGCTTATGACAATACTAAGAGGCATGCCGAAGGGACTTTCAAAGCGGCTGTCAAGGTTGGTCCAATTGAATCTATTATTGAGTTTGTTGTTTTAGACATACCAGTTACCTTTGCCTTGCTCTTGGGGAGACCATGGTTTCATCCTCTTGGTGGAGTTCCTTCCACCCTTCACCAAAAGATCAAATTGCCCAACGTAAATGAGACAGTGGTCATTGAAGCCGAAGATAACGAGATTGTTAATGTTCTAATGATTGAGAGGCCTCTCAACGGTTTTCAAGTAGCTGCAATTTCTTATGATGAAGTAGTGGACTCCAAAGTTTTGAATATGATGAAGAACATGAACTACCTTCCCGGAGCTGGTCTTGGAAAGGGTAAGGCTGGTTTGACAAAACTACTAGATTTTAAAACTCAACCTTCCAAGAAAGGGTTAGGATATGATGAAGCCGATGATATCCAGCCAAAGAAGAATGAGAAGATGAGCTTCCCACCACTTGAAGAGATCTTTGTCAAAACTTCAAATATGGGACCACTCCAAGGAAAGCCCGAGCCGATTATGTTCATGGCTAAGTTAATTCTAGGTTTTGAAATTTTTGCAGATGTTGCTGAGCTAGTGGAGCAAGTGAAGAAAGAACTCACCCTGCCAACCAGCAAAGACTCCAATCCAAAAGAGGAGAGTGAAGCTGTCCTGAAAGCCGAGAAGACTCCAGAGGAGATTGCTGCCCTGGTTGAAGAGAAGTTTGAAGACATCTTGCTTTATCATTCTGAGAACAATGATTTTGATTTTAATTTGTCTGCTTTGTATGAGGATGATGATGTTTTCTTTTCCAAAATGAATGCAATAAAGTCTGATTTTGCTTACTTGTGTGATGTTTCTCCTGATGGTTGCATACATTTAAATAGCAGTTACATGAGCATCTTTAATGTTAATTATGTTAACATACAATCATTAAATTTGGGAACAACCAAAAATCCTAAAAATATTAGCATAGCATCCGACCTTACTCCTGATGAGAGAGAGAGATTTGAAAAAATATTCAAAAAATATGAAGAAGTGTTTACTTAGTCTTATGAGGACATACCTGGAATAGATCACGACATAGCCGAGCATCATATTCCAACTTACACTCACATAAAACCTGTCAAACAAAAGCTTAGGTAGTTAAGACCTAAGTGGGCTGAATTGATTAAAGAAGAGGTCACTAAGCAAATACAAGTGAAGTTCCTTGAAGTGATAGAATATCCAGATTGGCTAGCCAACATAGTACTCGTACCAAAGAAAGATGGGAGAATAAAGGTCTGTGTGGACTATAGAGATCTAAAAAAGGCTTCCCCTAAGGATGATTTTCCTTTACCTCATATAGATGTTCTAATTGATAGTGCAGCCTCTAGCGTGCTACACTCATTTGTAGATGGATTTTTCGGATACAATCAAGTGTTAATGGCCCAAGAGGATAAAGCCAAAACTGCCTTCATTACTACATGGGGTATATTTTGTTATAGGGTGATGTCGTTCGGCTTAAAGAATGCTAGATCAACCTACCAAATTATGGCCACCACACTATTTCATGACATGATGCACAAAGAAGTTGAAGTATATGTTGATGACATGATGGTTAAATCTGATACAAGGGAGCAACACTTCTGAAACTTAGAATTATTCTTCGATAGAGCTTTGAAATATAACCTAAGATTGAACCTGAAGAAGTGTGTGTTCGGTGTTACTTCACATAAATTATTGGCGCATGTGATTGGTCTGAATGGCATTGAGATTGATCCCGACAAAGTTAAAGCAATCAGGGATATGCCAGCCCCAAAGATGGAGAGAGAAGTTCGGGGGTTTATTGAAAAATTACAATACATTAGCATATTCATAGCAAAACTCATAGCAATTTGTGAGCCTATCTTCAAATTGCTTAGAAAGAATCAGCCGGTCATATGGAATGAGAAGTGTCAAAAGGCCTTTGAGCGAATAAAAGAGTATTTGTTGAATCCACTTATTTTAAAACCACCTAAACTCGGCAAACCTCTATTACTATACTTAGCAGTGGAAGAAGAGTCAATAGGAGCCATGCTAGCCCAAGCAGATGAGTCAGGGATTGAGCATGCAGTCTATTATTTGAGTAGAAAGCTCCTACCTTACGAAATTAAGTATAGTATCATTGAAAAGACATGTGTAGCCGTGGTTTGGTCTTCTAAGAAGTTGTGGCATTACTTTCAATCATATAGTGTGCAAGCAATTTCCAGGTTGGATCCAATAAAGTACGTGAGGGAGACACCCTCTTTAATTGGGAAATATGGTCGATGGTTGATAATATTAGAAGAATTTGAGATTGAGTATGTAACCAAGAAAACAATCAAAGGTAGAGCGGTGGCGGAGTTCCTGGCCCAGCAACCATTACTAGAAAGCGAAGAGGTGATCTTAGAATTTTCGGATGAACATTTAGAAGCAATTGAAGTACAAGGGTGGAAAATGTATTTTGATGGAGCAGTAAATAGGAAAGGAGCCGGTTTGGGAGTTATACTAGAATCGCCCGAATGGGAGCTTATCCCTTTAGCTAAAAAGTTGAAATTTAGGGCAACCAATAATATGGTGGAGTACGAAGCTTGTATTTTCAGTTTGGAAACCCTAATAATTATAAAGGTGGATAAGGTAGAAGTTTATGGCGATTCATTGTTAGTAATATCCCAAGTAAATGGAGAATGGGAGTTGAAGGAAGAAAAATTAAAACCATACCACCATTACCTGACAATGATGAAGAAGAACTTTAAGGAGTGTAGGTTTATGCACCTATCGAGGGAAGAAAATCATATGGCTGATGCCCTAGCCACATTGGCTTTGGTATGGGAAAACCCTGTCAGCTTATTCCTTAAGCCTCTGATCTTGACCAGTTCATCAACTCCTTGCTATGAATATGAAACAATCATGGAAATTGACACAGACCATGATGCATGGTATGATACCATAAGGCAATTTTTGGAGGAAAGAGAATATCCGCCGGGGGCAACAAAGAAAGAGAGAAGAGCCATAAGGCGGTGGTCATTGCAATACATCACATTCCATGGGGAGTTATATCAAAGATGGCCTGATGGGGTGCATTTGAGATGTTTAAGAAAGCCTGAAGTGGAGCGCATCATATCAGAGATACATGCGGGGAGTTGCGGTCCGCACATGAATGGTTTGGCCCTAGTTAAGAAGATTATTCGACAAGGTTACTACCGGTTGACTATGGAGAGAGATTGCATTGATTTTGTAAAGAAGTGCCAACAATGTCAGATGTACGGGAATTTGAATCACATGCCTCCTGAAGAATTGCATTTTATGTCTTCGCCCTGGCCATTTGCCACCTGGGGTATCGACATTATAGGAGAGATACATCTGACAGCCTCAAATGGTCATCGTTTCATTGTGATAGCAGTAGATTATTTTTCAAAATGGGTCGAAGTTGAATCCTTCAACAAGCTGGGAGCAAGCCAAATGGCTAGGTTTATTGAAAAGAACCTCATCTGCAGATACGGAGTCCCGCACAGTGTGATATCGGACAATGGGTTACAGTTTCAAGGAGCAGTTAAGGATTTATTCTCAAAGTACCGAGTCAATCATCATAGGTCCTCTCCTTATAGACCAAAGGCTAATGGTGCAGTAGAAGCAACAAACAAGACAATTAAACAAATTCTGTCTAAGATGACCAAGACTTACAAGGATTAGTCAGAGATGCTTCCCTTTGCTTTATGGGGGTATAGGACAAGTGTACGAACGCCTACTGGAATGACACCATTCTCTTTGGTTTACGGGATGGAAGCGGTGTTGCCAATTGAAATTGAAATCAAGTCATTAAGAGTAGTCTTGGAAGTCGAACTGCCGGAAATAGAATGGGTAGCGAGCAGATATACACAGCTAGCTTTACTAGAAGAGAGAAGGTTAAAGGCATTATATCATCACCAATTGTATCAAAAGAAGATAGCTCGGGCCTACAATAGAAGAGTTAAAATCAAAAAATTTAAAGTTGGGGATTTGGTGTTGAAGCAATGTAAGCCTAATGTATCTGATCCGAGAGGGAAGTTTAGGCCTAGCTGGGAAGGGTTGTATGTCGTAAAACAAGTCATGGACAAAGGGGCGATGAAGTTATTAAACATGGATGGGAATGAGTTTAGTGAGACAGTAAACATTGACAGGTTAAAGAAGTTTTATGTATAAAAAATAGTAAAAAAGAGAGCTCGCTAGGTTAAAAATCCAAAAAGGGTGGCCTAGGCAAAAGTTAGAGCAGTTCGCTAGTCCCAAAAACCCGAAAGGGCAGGCTAGGCAACAATTAGGGCTAAATGAGAGAAAATTATCAATTAGAAAACCCGAAAGGGCTAATTGGCAACAGGAGTGATCTTGTGTGTGCTGGCTTTATGTTGGGTTGTTCCCTAATTTAATAAAACAAAATTAATGTTAAAATTGTTCTATGTGCACTGTTATAAGTATTTGACCAGATATGGATGAAATAAATAAACACAATAGCAAAAGGTGATGACAAATTATAAACGAAAAAGAAGCATCTTTTATTACTTTAATTATTTTTCATCCTAGAAATACACTTTCTGAATTGACAAATGTAAAATCTATGGTAGTCGATAAGTGTAACATGCAGGCCAGCTTTGTCTTAGCCGATCCAAGTAGGTTTAAGTCAAGCAAAGCATGTCTAAATCAGGAATGAAGTCAGAATCAAGAGGCCCAGCTCCATACTAACGACCAAGTCGGCGAGGGTCATAGCATGTACCTTGACGAAGAGCAGCAAGGGGAACATACATCAAGTACGTCTGCATGGTGATACAAGAAATCTTCCACCAAGGTACCAACCAGCGGATGTTGATTTCAGCACGTGAGTAGATCCAGTCAACCCAGTCAGCATATGAAGAAGCAGGATGGAGCAGTTTTCTAGCAGAATGATGACGTGGTAGGTATCTGGCAAAATCTATGGATGGAGTATCAAGCAAGCAAAGATGCTCTTGAAGCCAGATCTGTGAAAAAAAAAGTCTACTAAGTTGAAAACCCGCAAGGGCAGCTTAGGCAAAAATTAGGACATCTCGCTAGTTCTGAAAACCCGCATGGGCAGACTATGCAAAAATTAGAGCAATAAATAAAAGAAGAGAGAAAACCTAAATTGAAAACCCAAAAGGGCAGTTTAGATAATTACCTGAAGCAGCAATGGACTCCCTGTCAGTCTCTTTGACAATCCTGATTTAAGTCGATCTAATCCAACTAAGGTCTCGGCTAAGATCACAGGTACCGGTGACAAGCCTCCTTTCATTTGGTCCATAATGTCCAATACCCGTGGATCAATATCGCCATCGGAAGAAACAAACAAGAATTGGCCAAGTAAGCAAAGGCAAAGCATGCGTCCCCATGCTTTAGTAGGGGCCAAATAAGAGTGACAAAAAGAGATCAAGGGAGCCAGTAGAATCTTTTCACCTCTCATTAATTGAAGAACTTTGGGTTTTGAAATTTGGAATAACATCTGCATTTCTGTTGGGTTTTGGAAATCAATATGGGTAATGCCATTTGTTGATTATTTGGATATCCAAGGATGGCCTCAAATTCTTCAATCAAGGGACATAGTTCAAAGCCATTAATTCTAAATGCCCTTAAATCCATATCCCAAAAGGAAGCCCCGGCATGTAAGAAGGAGTGATCCAATTTAACATTTTAAAACATCTAGCTTTGACCATGAAATTTGCTTCCAATGGATGGCATCCATATTCTTAAATAGAATTTTTATTTTCTTTAAATGATGCTCGGTCATGGTTGATGAATGAAGGAAAATCAAAATTGTTAAAAGGGGTCTTCAAGAGTAGAGAGAAGAGTTTTTTTTTTTTTGGTTTTTGCATAAAGTATGACATAAAGGGTGATTTATATAGAAGAAAATAAACCTCTTCCAAAAAGGATGGGGAAAAGGTGATGGGAAAGGGTAAGACCATATGGCATAAGGAAAGGAATGGGAGACAATTTCCTTTACCACGTTGGATTTGGTTTAGTAAATAAGGTGGATGTTGATTATGAAATTATGATGTAATAATAAAGTAATAATATATATATATATATGCAGTAACAAAAGGAAGAAAAAGAAAAAAATTGAAAAAGAGAGAAGGTTACAGTAAAGAGGGAAATTTTATTCTTTTATTATATTTTACAATTGCTACAATATTTATGTATCACTAAGAGGGAGGTGGTAGGTCATCAAATAAAGTCTTGAAAAAATCATCGCCTGTTGGAGGAGGGGGTAAATCACTCATCCCAGGATCACCCGAAGCGGGAGTACCAAAATCTCTATTACATTGAGGTTTCGATCCGTCATGGTCCTCATCAGAAGCAGACGAAAGGAGCTCATGATCATCGAGTTGAGGGCCTCTTGATGAAGAAGCGCTGGGATCCCTCATCCTCGGAAATTGGGAGTCTCGAAAATGTTGTTCGGATTGATGATATAAAGCTTGTTGACGACTTGAAGCCAACTCTTCTTGAAGTTTCCTATTCTGTTCTTCGAACATCTGCTGTGAGGCAAAAAGGAAAAAAGGTAAGAGCATACATAATCATGCATACATATAGCATAAAATACCATGAAATTGGGAATGTACCAGGTAATTCAAATCAATACCCTACGGAGTAAAGAATCAAAAAGAAGATATCAAGGGGGCATGGAAAGCCTATTTGCTTGTGGAAACCCAGTCGTTTTGCAAGAGAAGAAAAGTGTGCTTATGCAAAGAACTAGACAAGAAAAACATCAATCAAAGCTGGAATGAAAGAAAAATCCCTAGGGGGCCAGGAGAGGATACAAGGTCCAATTAAAGATAGCTGAATTTTTGCAAAAAGGAAGAACAAAAGAATGGAACATTAGAACTCTCAAAAGAATGAAGATGCAAAAGACAAAAGAATCAGTTCAGCTAAGAGAGTTGAAGCCAGGGTAAAGACCCGATCTCAAAGGATGAAGATCTATTCTGAGGGTGAAGAACCACCATGCATAGAACAGCCGGAGTAGTCAAACTTCTCAACTAAAAGTTTAGTTAAAGTCATTTTTAGGTCCAAGTACCCAAATTCAATCTAGTCTAGAGTCCAAGTACCCAAATTCAATCTAGTCTTGGGTCCAAGTACCCAAATCAAGTTCAGCCTCGGGTCCAAGTGCCCAAGTCAAATCCAAATCCAGTTTAGGATCGAGTATCCAAATCTCCCGGGTCCAGAACCCAAATTTTCCTTAGGTCTAGAACCTAGAATCATCCTCGAGTCCAGAACTCGAACTGGGTCCAGAACCCTAGGTCTAGAACCTAGAATCATCCTTGAGTCCAGAACTCAAACCGGGTCTAGAACCTAAATTTTTCTTAGGTCCAGAACCTAGAATCATCCTCGAGTCCAGAACTCGAATCGGTTCCAGAACCCAAATTTTCCTTAGGTCCAGAACCTAGAATTATCCTTGAGTCCAAAACTCAAACCGGGTCCGGAACCCAAAACCTCAACCATCTCAAAAATTAAGTCTTATTGTTTTTCACTCTCTTTCACTTAAGTTTCAGATCATTCAAGCAGGGGGCAAACTATAGACCCTTAATTTTTTACCTAGTTTGATCCAATATGATTTATTTAGTCCAAAATGATTTTTAGATTGTCTAATTGGTCCAAAATAATATTGTGTTATTTTAATTAAATAATTTTTACTTTAATATCCAATTTTTATTAATAAAAATTAAAAATAAACAAATAAAAGTCAAAAATAAAATAAAAATAAAATAAAATCGGCGTCAAAAAAATCGCAGACGAAAAAACCGTTGTGCAGGCCCGTGGGCATTTCGCCCGCAGAAATCGCTTGCGGGCGAAATGGCCCAAGCCATTTCGCTCGCAGGATTTTCCTGCGAGCGAAATGATTGCCCGTAGGATTTTCCTACGGGCGAACAGCCCGCAGGCCCACCGAGCCCCCAGCTGCCGCAGATTCCTGAGGCAGAATTTTTTCGCCATCGCATTTTTTCTTGCTGTAATTTTTTCTGCAACGCAATTTTTTCCGACGCAAAATTTTCAAAACCTAATTAAATTAGGTTTTGGTTTCCTTTTCTTATTAATATTACTTACCATTACCAATTAGGAATATACATAGAAAAACCTCTATAAATAGGGACTAAAAGGAACCAAATTGGGGAGGAAAAATTTCACAGTAGCTTTGGGAATTTGAATCCAAAAGTGAAGTGGAAAAGCAAGAATTGAATTCAAATGATTTTTAAAGGGGCAGCAGCACGATTTAAGCAATTCAAAGGCAAAAAGGCTTATCTTTGGAGCTAGTTCATCCAAGAAAAATTATTTCTGGAGGAATCATCAAAAGAATGTATGTTTTAATTGATTTTCTTTAATTGTTTTCTTTACACAGTAGCTAACTTTTTCTTTTGTTCTTTCAAAATCAAAAATCCCAGAACCTAAACCCTTTTGTCCAAAGTAAAAAACATTAATCCGTTGCTTTATTTCCCAAAGAATTTAAAGTTATTAATTTTATTTCTTCAAAACCCCAAACTCCAATTTACTTTCCAAATTATGTAAACTCTTCAAAAATATTCTGTTTCTTATAAACTAAAAATATTTTTTCCCATTATTTAAATTTTTTTTACTTATAAAAACTTTAATTTGTTTGGCTTATTTTTATAAAATCTCATAAAAGTATCAAATTGATTTTTAATCCTAAAAAACTAGGTAATACCCGTAACCCCAAAATTCAAAAACACTAAACCCAAATTAAAATTCTAAACCTAAAATAATAAACTCTAACCGCTTTAAAACCTTAACTTTTTCTAAACCTTAATCCTTTAAAACATTAAAACCATAAAAACATAAATATTCAAAATTTACACAATAGCTTAAAAACTCAATAACCGAAAATCATAAATAAAAGTATTTTAAAGTGTCTAAAACCCTAGTTTCATGATTTCACAATTCAAACCTTAATTTGTTTAATCATAGAGTCTTACCAACCTTTTAAAACATAAAACCCTAATCTATTTTAATTCTCTTAAAAAGTCACAGTAGCTTAATTCCATAAAATTCCAAAACCTTAACACATGAAATAAAGAGCCTTAAATGGAAACAATAGCTATAATTTGGATTCTTATTTCCTTTATTCAATTATATATTTGATTATGCTTTGATTTATTTTATATGCTTTAATTTATTTAAATTCAATGCTTAGTTTATTTAATTTATTATGGATGGATGTTTACTTTTGATGAATGATTTATTTATGATGAATGGTTATTTACTTTTATCAATTTATTTAGACTTTCAAATGTTGTAAGAGGTATGTTTCCACTTGGTGGGTACCTCATTAGTTAAATATCATGTAATTTAATTTGCTTTTCTATTTTAGAACCAATATAAAGGGCATATTTCTACCTTTCGGTGGGTGTCCTATTTAGGCATGTGATGTAAGGGCATGTTTCCATCTTCGGATGGGTGTCCATTTATTTATTTTGTTTTGTTTGGACATTGCTTTGATTTTAATATAATGATGTTTTCTTTTTATTGTGTGTAGTATGGATAATGTTATTATATTTAAGAATTTTATAATATTAAGACCTGTAAAGGAGGCCGGTTCCAATGAACCGAGCGTTGTGGGGGTGCTGGGCCATTTCTCACCTTCCCCACATGTACCCAACTTTCTGAACCCATTAGGGGGTTGGGGATTCCTTAGGAATCGAGTCATCCACCCCTTTCTTTTTTCCTAGCCCGTCCGGGTGGCGACTCCATTTTCTCCGAACTTAGGTCCGTGTTCTCTAAGGCCCTGAGCCTAAACAGTGCCGAAGTCGCAAGAACCATTCCACCGGGAGTAGGGGCGAAAATCCCCGCTCACAGGTACTATGTTGGCTAACCAATCTGGATATTCTATTACTTCAAGGAACTTCACTTGTATTTGCTTGGTGACCTCTTCTTTAACCAATTCAGCCCACTTAGGTCTTAATCGCCTAAGCTTTTGTTTGACAGGTTTCATGTGAGTGTGTAACACCCCTATATTCCCGTATACGTACCAAGCATGCTTAAACGATCGTAAATACGTATACTGAATATAGAAAATGCCACAGTTTAAAAAGACACAACAATTATCTTTGTAAATAAGTGAAATCAATCTCAAATATTTAAAGAAATCCAAAAGACACCATATATAAAAACATTTATTAATTCACAGCGGAAGTTATTACAAATATGATATAAATCAAAGTTTATAAAACATAGAATATATACATGATTGGCAGCTTTTCTCCGATCTTTAAGTCCCAAAATAACTCTTCAATGTCTACTCTCACTCGGTCTCGAGGAGCTCTCAGGTTCAACTCTATTACATGCGCGATCAAACACTATCGCGCTAAGCCATCGGCTTAGTAGTACAAAATATACCAACATTATACTATAATGCAATGCAAGGTCACACATTTGATTACTCAAATCAATATCATAGATGAAAGGTTAACAACATACCTTTATATTTCATAAACCACATATATAAACATATCACATTTCAATATCCTTCCATATATCTCATTAGTTAATCATTTTACCATACATGAATCATATTAAACAAAGACAAGCATGGGCCCAAGACACACCAATATGTCATTCAACTTTCAGAGTTAATGCTTTGGTTTTATTATCACATTTATCATTATCATAAACCCAACTAGGCTTCAAGGATTTAGGTTCAACCAAGCTTCAAGGGGAACAAAGCATGCTAAGTATCAACCCAACTTGGCTTCAAGAACCAATCCAACCTAGCTTCTAGGGTTGTAACATCTCAATTAGGCTTCAAGGATCAAATCCAACCTAACTTCAAGAGAATGTTACCAATAGGCATGCCACCAACAACAAAACTCTGAAAATGAATAACACATTAGACACACAATTCATTTATTGTTTCATTCTCAATTCTCATCATCAATTAGGCAAACATGCCTTATGTTCTTTCAATTGAATCATCATAGCCAAACACAATGGCTTCACATCACATTTGAGTTATCATAGCCAATCACAATGGCCTCATATCATGTTGTATCTCAATTCATATTATTCACCTAGCATCATCATATTATATCTCAATTCATATTATTCACATAGCATCATTGGTATAACATTTCAAGATACATTATTCATATAACACATTGCCATTCACAAGTTTCACAATGCATATTACATCACCTTGTTCATATAATATCATATGCATTATCAAATGGAAGTTCAAACTCAATCATGTAAGAAGAACAAAAACCAAACACAGTAGCCAACACACTCAAGGGACACGGCCAAGCTTGTGGCCGTGTCTCTCAACCAAATGCCTCTCAACCAAAAGCAACAGAAGCCAACATGGGCAAGGGACACGGCCGTGTCTCCTCCAAAAATCACCCAACACGGCCAAATTTCCATGGACTTGGCCGTGTCTCTCATGAATTGGCCGTGTCTCTCCTTGCTTTTGGCCGTGTCTCTCATGAATTGAAACCCTAACATGTTCAAGTTCCCTTTGGTTGCACTCAATTACATTATACACAATTTAGCATAATTCAAATGAATGTAATCCATATTCTAAACACATATTTCACATGTTTACCACAATATTCACCTTAACAACCCATCATCAACACATTTAATTACCTTCCACTTCAAAACCCTAAAAAAAAACCAACATCACTTTTAACCTACCATCTTCAACCAAAACCAACCAACACTAAATTAACTCACAATCAATTTCAACATTTAGAAACTCATCTCAAACATACCAAATCATAATATTATCTAATCACAACACACTTCAAACACATCTTCAAAATACCAAAGGAAAATAAGAGAGTACTTACCTTAAATGAAGAAATTTCACAAATCTCCAACCAACTCCTTTGATTCCTCCTTCAATTTGAGCTTAGAACTTCAAGATCCTCCCTTGCTCTCTTGCTCCCTTTTGTCTTTGGATGAGCCGACCACCATAGGGAAAAAGAAGAAAAGATGATAAAGAAAAGTCAAATTATCATCTCTTTAAATCTCCACCAAGCAATTCTAAAAAGACAATTACCAACATACCCTCTTCTCACTTGTTCTAACAACCCTTCATCCACATGCCCTATTTAGTAATTTCACACATCCCAAATAAAAATATCTTCTTCCATGACTCTCCATTTGACTTATGTATATGTTATTTATATTAACATATATACAACATATACATTTTCTTTCTTCACATAACTTTCCTTTGCAAAAACATATGTACATTAAATTCAAATCAAACAACAATTGTATTAAAACTTCTAGGGCATACATTGGGATATTACAGAGTGTGAGTTGGAATATGATGCTTGACTATGTCTTGATCTATTCCAGGCATATCCTCATAAGACCAAGCAAACACTTCTTCATATTTTTTGAATATTTTTTCAAATATCTCTCTCTCATCAGGAGTAAGGTCGGATTCTATGCTAATGCTTTTAGGATTTTCGATTGTTCCCAAATTCAATGATTGTGTGTTAACAGAATTAACATTAAATATGCTCATGTAACTACTATTTGAATATATGCAACCATCAGGAGAAACATCACACAAGTAAGCAAAATCAAACTTTATTGCATTCATTTTGGAAAAGAAAACATCATCATCCTCATACAAAGCAGACAAATTAAAATTAAATCAAAATCATTATTCTCAAAATCATAAGGCAGGATGTCTTCAAACTTCTCTTCAACCAGGGCAGCAATCTCCTCCGGAGTTTTCTCAGCTTTCAAGACAGCTTCATTCTTCTCTTTTGGATTGGATTCTTTATTGGCTGACAGGGTGAGCTCTTTCTTCATTTGGTCCAGTAGCTCGGCCACATCTGTAAAAATTTCAATACCTGGGATCAACTTACCCATGAACATGATCGGCTCGGGCTTTCCTTGGAGTGGTCCCATAACTGGAGCTTTGACAAAGATCTCTTCAAGTAGTGGGAAGCTCATCTTCTCACTCTTGTTTGGCTGGACATCATTACCTTCATCATATCCCAACCCCTTCCTGGAAGTTTAAGTTCTAAAATCTAGCAACTTTGTCAAATCGGCCTTACCCTTTCCAAGACTAGCTCCGGGAAGGTAATTCATGTTCTTCATCATATTCAAGACTTTGGAGTCCACTACTTCATCATCAGAAATTGCGTCTGCTTGAAAACCATTGAGAGGCCTCTCAATTATTACAGCATTAACAATCTCATTATCTTCAGCTTCAATGACCACTGTCTCATTTTCGTTGGGGAACTTGATCTTTTGATGAAGGGTGAAAGGAACTCCACCAAGAGGATGAAACCATGGTCGCCCCAAGAGCAATGCGAAGGTAACTGGTATGTATAAAACAATAAACTCAACAATAGATTCAATTGGACCAACCTTGACAATAGCTTTGAAAGTCCCTTCGGCATGTCTCTTAGTATTGTCATAAGCCCGAATTGTTACCTCGGCCGGGTTTAGATCTCTTGTTAATATAGCTAGCTTTAGCAATACCTTAAGTGGACAAACATTTATGGCGGACCCATCATCAACCATTATACATGGAGTCCTCTTCCCCTTGACTTCTATTTTGATAAAGAGAGGGCGGATGTGGTCTCTCCCCTCCTCCGGTAAGTCTGCATCCAAAAAAGAAACTGCTCCCATATTAACTTTGCTCTTCTCTTGGACCTCTTCACATTTCATTACCCCTCTAATTTTTATGAAGTTGATCAGCTCCTCCGGTGTCATGGAGGCAGAAATTGGCATGCTAGCCAAGGCTTTGGCCATAGTTTCTCTGTACTTTTTAGAAGTAGCTAATAAGTCCCAAATGCTAACACTTGCTTAGGTTCTTTTCAATTGCTTGAGCACAGCATCATCTTCTTCTTCCTTATTTCCTACTTCAACTTCATTTCCCTTATTAGTTTCTACCTCCTTAGATGGTGGCCTTGCATAAGGCTTACCAGATCTAGTTTTCATTACTTCATCTTCTTCGGGCTCGGACCAAGTCCACTCCTCCTTGGATACAAGATCATCATTATTATCGCTTGAATCCCAAAACTCATTGACAACACAAATTGTTACTTCTTCACCCATCATAACTTGTTTAATTTTGTCAAATGCCTTTTCTTCTTTGGTTGCTTCTCACCCACTTCTTGAAAAGAAGACATGACAAACTCCTCATGCAAACCTCCTCCAATCATGAAGGTTGCAGGCGGTGGTACTCTATTGAACTTTGGTAATGAGTTGTCTTTGGTGTTTGGCTTGTTGGGCTCGGGTAGCTTCCCATTATAAATTAGATTTTGGATCTCATGTCTCAACCTCACACATCTATCCATATCATGCCCTTGCATTTGATGAAACTGACAAAATGCTTTAGTATCAAAATTAGGTGGGAGAGGGTTAGGCAAAGGACGAGGATTTAAGCTTTGTAGTAATCCCTTTCTTTGAAGTTTAGTGAGAACCCAAGACATCGGCTTCCCTAATTTCGAAAACTGTCTCCTTATTCCTTGGTTAGTAGCCTTAACACCAACTTCCTTTTGCATGCTTTGGCTACTAGATTGAAAGCTCCCTTTCTCATTCCTTCTTGTTGAAAAATGGTTCTTCTCTCTTTCCCATTCTTCAATTTGCAAACCCTCTTGGAGAAGGTCTTTGAAATCACGGATGAGTGTATGAGACATCCTCTCACGAAGACTAGGCAACACCCCTCTCACAATCATCCTAATTTGATCGGATTCATCGGGCCTCTTCTTGAGCAAAGCAGCCTTGTTTCTCCATCTCTTCACATAATCGACAAAGTTCTCATTCGACCTTTGCCTAATGGACTCCACTTCCATTAAGGTAACTTCCAACTCGACATTATACCCATATTATTGGATGAAGGCCTTGTATAGCAAATCTCAATTCTTTTGTGTTCCATCATCTAAGGTATTGAACCAATTTTGGACAACATGGTCCAATGAGAGCATAAAGTACCTTAGGGTTTGAGCCTTAGTAGCTCGGGCAGACTGCATAGCAGTGATATACTGCTTCACATGGGATGAGGATTTTCTGTTCCATCAAACTGTGCAAAAGATGGCCTCTTGAACTTGTACGGGAATTCTTCATCTAGCTCAAATAATTTGTCAACTTCGGACATTTCCTCGATTTTCAGCTTCTTCTCAAATTTCTTTTCTAAATCAGCAATCATCTTTTCAATATCAGAAGTTTCGGTCTTCTCCATAGTTAATCTTTCAACAATCTTCGGTTCCTTTTTCTTTTCTTGAGCATCTTGGAAGTATTGGGCCCAATCATCATCATCATCAATGATCACCTTCTCATCATCAAAGACCACTTCACTAACTTTAGTCTTCCCTTTGTCCTTTCGCTTCTTAGTGCTAGCAGATGCCTCGGCATGATTCTCTAAGATTGCAGTCAATTGGTTCTTCATGGTCTCAGCTAGGGCCTCTTTTATTTCTTCCATCTTGGCGTTGAGGGCCTCATCCATCATTCTTTGAATTTTTTTGGGCTCCATTGTTTTTGGTGAGCAAGTAATTGAGTCGTTGATAGATACTTTGTCTCCGACGTAGGTCGGATTGTTGTAAGCTTTTGAACTATCGTAATCCAGGGATGTGAGCCAGAGAGGATCAATGAGATACAAATGTATACATGTATGCGTGTATGCACAAACAATCAACAAACAAGGATAATTAGGACGTTCTTTCCAACCTTATATCATCCACACATGAATGGCGAGTCTCTTTTTCTAGGTATATGGTTAACAAAATACCAACATGGGGTACCTTGCTTTCGAATAATTCCCTCGGACGTTTTTAACCAATAGTTATATTTTTGAAAATGGAAATCAACTTATGATAATTCCCATTAATTAGGTTTTAATCCTTTTAACCAACTAATGTAGCTTTTATGCTATATTGGATTAAAACTAAAGTAAGAGGTTTATTATAGATAGATTTCTCACTTGAAAAAGTAACTAATGATTTATGCCAAAAACAAGCCCATAGTTAATTTATTCTTAGTATAAACTAGGCCCACAATTGATTTTTGGTATTTCATAATTGACCTAAATATTTTTGCAAGCTCTTTGTAAGAAAAAGTTGGGTGAAAATAGTTTTGTTTCTAAGCCCATTGTAAAAGATTTTAGAAAAATGGATTTTGGCCGTTGTATTTGGGCCTTGAGCAAAAGACTTTTTGATTTATTTTTAGAAAAGTCTTATGTCTAAAGACCATCTTGAAAAATTTTGAAAATAGATTTGGTCTTTTGGACTTTAAAGAAAAATTTATTTAAGCTTGCAAATGTACCTGGGTCATATTAGAAAAAGATCAAACCAAATAAGCCATGATTTAAGCCAAGATAAATTAACCATAGCCAAACAACATGCATTTGGGGTAAAACCTAAGGAAAGTAACTAGGCCAATTACATGAGCTTTAGTCTTTGGGTTAAAAAGCTTAGGTCCGTGTTCTCTAAGGCCCCGAGCCTAAACAGTGCCGAAGTCGCAAGAGCCATTCCACCAGGAGTGGGGGCAAAAATCCCCGCTCACAGTGGCGACTCCACTGGGGATAAATGTTGTAAGAGGTATGTTTCCACTTGGTGGGTACCTCATTAGTTAAATATCATGTAATTTAAATAAATTGATAAAAGTAAATAACCATTCATCATAAATAAATCATTCATCAAAGGTATTAAATATCAATAGAAAGTAAACATCCATCCATGATAAATTAAATAAACCAAGTATTGAACTTAAATAAATTAAAGCATATAAAATAAATCAAAGCATAATCAAATATAGAATTGAATAAGGCAAATAAAAATCTAAATTATGGCTACTGTTTCCATTTAGGGTTCTTTATTTCATGTGTTTAAGGTTTTGAAATTTGTGGAATTAGGCTACTGTGAGTTTTTAAAGGAATTAAAATAGATTAAGGTTTTATGATTTAAAAGGTTGATAAAATTCTTTGATTCACCAAATTAGGGTTTGTGATGTAAAATCATGAAATTAGAGTTTGGGCTCTTCAAAATATTTAGATTAACTATTGTATTATGTTTTTAAGGTTACTGTGTAAAATTATAACATTCATGTTTTTATAGTTTTTAAAGTTTTAGAGGATTAGGGTTTAGAAAATATTAGGGTTTAAGGTTTTAAAGAGAGTTAGGGTTCACTGTTTTAGGTTTGGAAGTTGAATTGGGGTTTTTGGATTTTTGAATTGGGGTTTCGAAGAAAGAATTAGTTTTTAGGATTTGAAAATCAATTGATAATTTTATGAAGTTTTATGAAAGTAAACAAAATGATTTAAAGTTTATAAAAGCAAAAAGAAGTTTTTTAGGGCTTTTGGGAAGAAACAGAACTCAATTTAGGGTTTTGATAATTTGGAAAGCAAATTAGGGTTTTGGGGTTTTGAAGGAACAAAACTAACAACTTTAAACTTTTTAGAAAACAAAGCAACAAATTAAGATTTTTAAACCTTAGAAAAAGTGAATGGAGGTTCTAAAATTTTTGAATTAAAAGAAAGAATAGAATGATTTAGCTACTGTGAAAAAAATAAAAGAAATTAAGAATTCAAACCTTCTTTCGTAGGTTACACCAAAAATTGCTTCTTGGATGAACCAGGTCAAAGACAAGCTTTGCTACCTTTGAATTACTTGAATTTTTTTTTCTGCTCCCTCAAAAAATCAGCTTAATTCAAGGTTTTCCTTCTCAGTTTCGGTCTCCACTTTTGTTCAAGCTTCTGTCCGATTTCTTCCTTATTTCTCCTTGATTTTTTGTGTTGTTTTTTTAATCTTATTTATAGAAGTTTTATATCATTCATTCCTAATTATTCACAGCATCTATTATTCATTAAGAAAAGGAAACTGAAACCTAATTGCATTAGGTTTTGAAAAATTTGCGTCAAAAAAATTTCACTGACGAAAAAAACTACTGCGGAAAAATTGCTCTGGCAAAAAAAAATTGCCGCAGTTGGCTGCGGCAAGGGCGAGGGATCAGCCTGCGGGCGAAATGGCTAGGCCATTTCGCTCGCAAGATTTTCCTGTGAAATGGCTTGGGCCATTGCATCCCGCGCGCTAGTTTTCGGCGATGATTTTTCAGTCGTCGATTTTTATTTTTATTTTTATTTTCAATTTTTGATTTTTATTTGTTTATTTTTATTTTTTATTAATAAAAATTAGATACTAAAGTAAAAATTATTTAATTAAGATAACAAAAATTATTTTGGACTAAATAAAATATATTGGACCGGACTGGGTTAAAAATTAAGGGTCTACAATGAGCCTTCCTAATATAGAAAAATGTGCTCTTATGACCAAATTTCATACAATATTAGCATTGATACAATGTTCTATACTTATGCACTTTTCTATTAAAATTCAATGAACTATACACATAATTACACGTATGAGTTGGTTTTTATGAATTTTTGTGTTTGTGTTCATGCCTAGCGTATATGAATGGATGATTTGCTCTTGGAACCTTAGTTTTAGAGTTTTGTGTACCAAATGTAATCCTTTTAGGATTTTTAGGCTTAGTTTGTGCATTGGTGTTCTTTACAACTTTAACACTAGAGGTTTGAGTTATAGATACTTTTACAAATATGGGTGTTCTAGATGTAGTATCGAATGATCAATTAAAGCCCAAACCATGTTTCAAGGATGGTAACCTTTGATTATCAATTAATGTATCTAATGCTTCTTTTCCTTTAAGAAATTTTGAAATTTATTCCTTAAGTTCCTTTAGTTCATGCTTCAAAGTTTCATTTTCCTTGATCACATTTTCTAAGTTATGTGAATCTTTATTCATTGTATCAAGTTATTTTAACAATTGTTCATTTGAGGTCTTTAATTCTAAAGTAGAATTTTTTAAGTTAGCAAAGTCTTTTTCAAGCTTAGAGCATTTATCCTTATAAAATTTCATCTTAAAAAAATATTTTTCTATCCTAAAATTCATATGTTCAATCATATCATTATCATCTAAAGCATTATCATCATAATCAAATAAATTCAAGGGTTGAGTACCTACCTCATTGGAGTCTTTTTCATCCTCAATAGCCATGAGACATAGATTAGCAATTTCTTCCTCATCTTCTTCTTCTTCTTCACTTAAGGAAGAGTCATCCCATGTAGCTTTGAGTGATTTCTTCTTTTCTTTATCCCACTTCTTTTTGTTCTTCAATTTGAAGCAATCCGACTTGATATGCTCGGATTTGCCACATTCTGAGCATTTTACTTCATTCTTTTTATCTTTGAAGGAAGTTTTTGAAAGTGTACCTTTGTTAGTTTGCAATATTCTATTTCACTTTCAATCATTCATCCTTTTAGAAAACATTGCCCTTTCTTCCTCGTCATCACTATCTTCATTGCTTGAGCTCTCAACTTCATTGATTACTTTTAGAGCTATTGCTTTTCTCTTTTCCTTCTCACCTTGTTATCTTTCGGAATGTAATTCGAAGGTGAGTAGTTTTTCGAAAAGTTCATCGGTTCTCAAGGAACTTAGATCATGAGCTTCTTCTATTGAAGAAACCTAGACTCAAAGTTCGTCTTGCCTCTAAGTGCTCTCAAGATTTTGCTATTGACTTCATCTTGATCATATATTTTGCCATATTTCTTTAATTCATTGACGATGGCAAGTAATCGATTTGTCATATCGATAACATTTTCATTGTGCTTCATCTTGAATAGCTCATACTCATGTATATACATTTGCTTCTTGGTGAGCCTTACTTGGGTAGTACCCTCATGATAGTTCTCAAGAGTTTTCCAAATGCAATGAGCACAAGTGAGATGTTGGATTCTCCCACCTTCTTCTCTTGAAATAGAATTCAATAAGATGGAGGTTGCCCTATGGTTTTTGAATCTATCTTTTATGTTGGCATTTGACCATTGTGATTTGGGAAGAGAAACTTAGACACCCCCAACTTCATGAGTAGGAGGCTTCCACTCACTTTCAACATAGTCCCAAAGCTCTATTCCCTCACTATCTAGAAACAAAAACATTTTGAATTTTGAATAGGAATAATTGGTTCCATCAAAGTATGGTCTAAGAAGAGAGTTAAGATTTCCATGAGAGGATGAAGAAGAGGTTGCCATTTTGGATCAAATTTCACAATTAAGTTTAAGAAATTGACATGCTTTTATACCAATTGTTATTTCAAGATAGCAACTAAGGGGGGGGGATGAATTGGTTTGGCTTAAGAAAAGATGGTTAATTCAAAAAAATTCAAAGATTAAAAATAAGTGTAGAAGATGTAGAAGAAGATTAAGTAGAAGATGGAATACAAAAATTTATAGTGGTTCAAATTTTTCTTAATCCTACATCCACTTCCTTAACAATTTGTTAAGGTTCCACTAGCTTTGAGTTTTTACAGGCTTAACTCTAACTTGGTGTTTTCTCTAGCTCACACCAAGCTACTTACAATGGTTTGATATTACTTCCTCACAACTGTTACAAGAGTTTTTCGAGACTTACTCTCACAACCTAAGTTTTTTCAAGCTCACACTCAAACTTAAGATGGTGTTTAATGCTCACACCTAATACTCAATTAATATAAAAAGTGATTTTGATGCAAAAGAAAGAAAGATGTTCAAGAAGGCTATTACAAATCAAAAACTACTTAAAAATGAAGTTACATAAGGTATTTATAGCCTTCAAGTCATGAATTAGCCGTTTGAAGTTGGGACCAACATGTTTGATTCTTGTCTTTCACTAATTTCTCTACCAGAGCAATTTCCTGGTCGGACTTATAAAGGTCTAGTTGCAAGTAGTGTGGTTCAGTCCAAATTATGCATGGTCTGGTCGAAGTAATTGAAATTCTGCTTAATACTTTTCCAACTATTGGTCCACGTGGCTTCCACTTATTGAGTGGAGATCTATCGGCTTCTGACTTGAGTAATTTTTAAATAGTCCAATTGGTCTTGCATCAAGTCCCGTCGAAATTTTTTTGGGGTCCGTCCAATTTTTTGGCGTACCCTCGATTTGAAAACCTACTGGATATTTCGAAGAAAATTGGCTTGTATGGTCCAGTCAAAATATTATTTACATTCCTCTTCTTCCTCCCTTCCTTTTTTTCAATTGTATGGCATGTGCTTGAAAGGGGAAGAAAACTTGATTCCCCTAAAACATAAAATATGCATAGATCACTAGATTATTCAAATTAAATTGCAAAGGGGTAAATTGCGTACCTGACATCATCGTATGTTGAAGCTGAAGACGATTTTGGAGTTTGTCGCCTTCCAGGGGATACACACTTTAAGTTTAGCGGAAGCACTACTGAAGAAACGTAATGTTCTCTCAAAATTGTTATGTTCCCCTGGAGACCACGACCCCTTATTTATAACTGATGATGATAGTTTCTATTTTGGTCCTTCAACAAAATAGAAACTCTTATCGGTCTCTACACTTATAATCCTATTACGAGTAGGACACCTCAATAATCAACAATCCTTATTTGATCATAACTTTAATTTGACTATTATAATTTGACTGCAATACATATTTAATATTTAAATATATTTAGCCCACACTTATGATTAATTAGAGGATTAATTTTAACAATTTAAAATTAATTCTAACAATCTCCCACTTAGGCTAACATATATTAAATATAAATGTATATACCTTAATGAGCTCATAAAAGCAGTCATACTGAAGGTGCCTCAAACAATCTCGTCCATTGATTATATCGATAAAGGACTGAAGGGCCAGTCGCCACATTAATCGTGACTCAAACCACCATCAATCACATTACCAATACTCTCAAATGACATAGATCAATAATAGGAGTGTAGCATGGAAACTACATGTAACATGATCTAATCATGCCTGTTTCCAACTGGTCATACTTTAGTGAGATCAATCAATAATAATACAGAGTGTAACAAAATAAATACTTTATTTTCTGCAGAAACTGAGTATTAATAACATAATATATCCATTACAAAACAGAGAATACACAAATATAATGTAACCATAATGAACAAACTCCCACTGAAACTAAATAGTCTCAAATAATGTGACACCCATATGAGCAATGTGCTCATGAAAAACTTTCGGTATCACAGCCTTAGTGAGCGGATCCTCAATCATGGAGTTCGTTCCAATATGCTCTATGGATATCTGTCCACTCTGTACTCTCTCCCTCACAGCCAGAAACTTAATCTCGATGTGTCTCGATCGAGAAGAGCTTCTGTTGTTGTTGGAGAATAAAACTGTTGAGTTATTATCACAGTATAACTTTAATGGCCTTTCAATGCCATTCACAATGCGCAGCCCTGTGACAAAGTTCCTCAGCCAAATAGCCTGATTGGATGCCTCGTAGCTTGCTACAAATTCTGCTTCCATGGTGGAGGTAGCTACTAGAGTTTGTTTCACACTCTTTCAAGAAATAGCACCGCCAGCCAAGAGATATATGTAGCCTGATGTGGATTTTCGACTGTCTTGGCATCCCGCGAAATCAGAATCAGTATACCCAATGATCTCAAGCTGATCTGATCGCCTGTATGTGAGCATATGTCCCTTAGTTCTCTGAAGATATCTCAAGACTCTTTTGGCTGCTTTCCAATGATCCATTCCTGGATTGCTGAGATATCGCCCTAACATGCCAACTATGAATGAAATATCTGGACAAGTGCAAACTTGAGCATACATCAGACTCCCAACTGCTGACGCATAAGGAATCTTCTGCATTTCCTGAATCTCAAGTTCACCCTTTGGACACTGATCAAGACTGAATTTATCTCCTTTAGCAACTGGGGTATCAATTGGTCTACTATTGTGCATACTAAATCTCTTGAGCACTTTCTCAATATAGCCCTTTTGTGATAATCCAAGAATACCTCGAGTACGGTCTCGATGTATTTGAATCCCTAATACAAAAGAAGCTTCACCTAAATCTTTCATCTCAAAGTGTTTTGAGAGAAAGACTTTGGTCTCGTGCAGCAAGTCCTTACAGTTAGTAGTAAGCAATATGTCATCCACATATAAGACCAAAAAGATAAACCTACTCCCACTGAACTTGTGATACACACAATCTTCCACAGCATTTGTCTCAAAACCAAAAGAGACAACTACTTCATGGAACTTGAAGTACCACTGACGAGATGTAACACCCCCACATCCGAAGCACACACACTACAACCACAACAATGTAGCATAAGTGCACCAAACATAGGGATGCTACGATTTTTCTCAACATTCAAAACATTGTAATAGATACAACACTTTAATCATTATACATTATAGAAAAGTAGATCATTTACTTTTAAAATAAAACACATTAGATATATATATATATATACATACATATAGTTATTACACAGCGGAAGATATAAGATATTTATAAGAAACATTTGAATACATAATTACCATTATACATATATTTACATTATAAACAAAACTTTACAAAATACAAAAGAATTATACATGATTGGCAATTCTCCTTTGATCTTTAAGTTCTCAAAATCAACTCTTCAATGTCTACTCTCACTCGGTCTCGAAGAGCTCTCGGGTTCGTTTCTAACAGTTCTATCACCTGCGCGATTAAACACTATCGCGCTAAGCCAAGGGCTTAGTAAGATAAATCATGCTAATGTTATGACTTAGTGCAATGCAATGTACTTTCTCAATCCATAATATATATGTAACATCATATATGCAAAACTAACAATATACTTCCACATTACATATCACATCTCAATATCTTATCATATACCTCATGAATATTCATTTAATCATCAACACAAAGCAAATACAAGCATCATTCATGACTCACATTAACCATAGACAAGCATGGGCCCAAGACACACTAATATGCCATTCAATTTTCAGAGTTAATGTTTTGGTTCTATCATCACATTTATCAATATCATATACCCAACTAGGCTTCAAGGATTAGGTTCAACCAAGCTTCAAGGGGAGCAAAGTATACTAAGCTTCAACCCAACTTGGCTTCAAGAACCAATCCAACCTAGCTTCAAGGGTGGTAACATCTCAATTAGGCTTCAAGGATTCAATCCAACCTAACTTCAAGAGATTGTTACACTTACTAGGCATGCCACCAACAACAAACTCTGAAAATAGAATAACACATTAGCCACACAATTCATTTATTATTCAATTATCATTTCCATTTCCAATTATCATCAACATTTAGGCAAACATGCCTTCTTTCTATCAATATCATCATCATAGCCAATAACAATGGCTTTGTATCACATTTCACTTTTCAATTCATATTATGCATATAACATCATTGATATCACATCTTTGATATAACATTACAATTACAATTCATAAAGCATCACATTATTCAAATACACAACCATTTACATCATATCCTTCATACCCTACATATGACATCATTGATAAACATATAACACACTATATGTCACAAGAGTTACATTATGCACACATAACATTACTCATATGCATTAACAATGCAATATCAATATAAGCAAATGTAGGTTAAATCTCCACATCATATGAGTGTATACAATTATGTACTTTGTACTTACCTTAATCACACTTCACACAACTCCAAACACCTTCCTTCTTCCAAAGTTCTTTACTTCTCAACTTAGAACAAATCATCTTCAATCAAACCCTAATCTAAAGAATGATACAATCAATCAATTCCAATACCATTTAATCACTTAACAACCTTATCTAAGACCTTAAATCACACAATTACACTTCAACATCATTCAATATAGGCCACGGTCGTGGCCACCACAACCCCCACGGGCGTGGGATACAAACCACTACTGCCACCCTTGCTTCCATCCTCCACGGCCATGGCAACAAAAGCCTAACAATGGCCACGGCCATGGCCAACCAAGGCCACGGGCGTGGCATCAAAAATGCTACTGCCCCTTTCCGAAATTAGGTATTTTTCACTTCTAAAACCAACCAAATCAAAGATCAACAAGAATAATCAATCAAACATTACATAAACAACACTTACCAACTCAAAACCCTAACATAATCTCAACACATCCACTTCCAACAACAACACCTCTTAAACCTCTTCACTTAACATCAAAAATAACATTAGAAAACACATCACAAACACAATTAATCATCATCTCAACAAACCAAAATTCATTTCAAACTCCACTTCAAAAGAATAAAGGAAATCAAGAAAAGAGCTTACCAAATTTGTTGAATTTCACCAAGCTTCAACTTAATTCCTTGAATCTCCTCTCAATTTGAGTTTAAACCTTCAATTTACTCTTGCTCTCTCTCTTGTCTATGATGGCCGGCCACACACATGGAGAAGAAGACAAAGTGAAGACAAATCAACCACTTCTTCTTCTTTAAATCTCCACCATGCAATCCTACAAGGAAAATTACTAAAACACCCTCATGCACATCACTTAGCTTTTGTCTTATATATATCCATTTAAGTCATTTCACAAACCCATAAAAATATCTCTCTTCCATTGACTAAACACTTTGACCAATTTATATGTTATATATATCAACATATACACAACATATACATAAATCTCTAAACCCTAAATTCTTCTCAAAACACATATACTTTTCTTTTCTCATTTCTTTTTCTTATCACAACACACACATTCAATCCAATTATAATGACAACAACAACAACCACAATATAACCAAGACTTTTAGGCATATATGAGGATGTTACAATTCTCCCCCTCTAAAAAGAAATTTCGTCCTCGAAATTACCTGATATTAACTCTGAAACAACTGAGGATATTGCTCACGCATAGTCTGCTCACTTTCCCAAGTTGCTTCTTCTTTTGCATGATTCTTCCAAAGAATCTTCACCAATGGTACTCTCTTGTTCCTCAATTCTTTCACTTCCCGTGCCAAGATAGCAACTGGTTCCTCTTCAAAAGTCAAGTCTGGGCTCACTTCAATAGATTCAAATGGCAACACATGAGATGGATCCGACCTGTACCTCCTCAACATAGATACATGGAACACATTATGAATACGATCCAACTCAGGTGGCAAAGCAAGTCTATACGCCACTGGCCCAACTCTTTCTAACACTTCATACGGTCCGATGAAACGAGGACTCAATTTCCCTTTCCGACCGAACCTCAAAATCTTCTTCCAAGGAGATACCTTCAAAAATACCTTATCCCCAACATCAAACTGAATGTCTCTCCTCTTCAGATCTGCATAAGACTTCTGTCGGTCTGAAGCTGTTTTCAATCTGCCTCGAATCAATTTTACTTTATCCTCAGTTTCTTGAATCAAATCAGGCCCAATCAACTTACCATCACCAAGCTCACTCCAACACAGAGGTGTCCTACACCGTCTGCCATACAATGCCTCGAATGGGGCCATTCTGATGCTGGACTGGTGACTGTTATTGTAAGCAAACTCCACAAGAGGTAAGAATCTATCCCAACTTCCAGTAAAATCGATGACACAACTTCTCAACATATCCTCAATGATCTGAATCACCCTCTCTGACTGACCATCCGTCTGTGGATGAAAAGCAGTGCTGAAATGCAGTTTAGAACCCAAAGCACCATGCAAACTCTTCCAAAATCTTGAAGTAAACCTGGGATCTCGGTCAGACACTAAAGAAGTTGGAACACCATGCAATCTCACAATCTCCTGGATGTACAGCTCAGCCAATCTCTCCAACGAGTAATCCATCCGAACCGGAAGGAAATGAGCTGTCTTCGTTAATCTATCCACAATCACCCATATGGCATCATGTTTCCTTTGTGTCAAAGGCAACCCAGACACAAAGTCCATTGTCACTCTTTCCCATTTCCATTCTGGCACTGACAACGGTTGAAGCAACCCAGTTGGAACTTGATGCTCTGCTTTAACTTTCTGACAAGTGAGACATTTTGATACAAACTCAGCAATGTCTCTCTTCAACCCAAACCACCAGTAATGCTGTCTCAAGTCATGATACATCTTGGTATTACCCGGATGCATAGCAAATAAAGACTGATGAGCTTCCTCTAAAATGATCCTCTTCAAATCAGCATCATCGGGTACACACAACCTGTTTTTAAACCATAAGCTCCCATCATTCCTCACAACAAAATCTTTACCTTTTCCACTCTGACAATCTAAAACAATCTTCTGAATCTTTTTATCAACCAACTGAGCCTCTTTGATCCGATCCAACAAAACAGGCTTCAATTGCAACTGTGCCAATAATGCACCATCATCACAAGGTACAAAACTGGCACGCAATGCTCTCAACTCAACAAGCAACGAGAGCGAGAAAACTGTTAAACCAGCTAAAGACTTCCGACTCAAGGCATCAGCAACAACATTTGCTTTACCTGGATGATAATCTATCAAGCAGTCGTAGTCTTTAATCAATTCTAACCATCTCCTCTGCCGAAGGTTAAGCTCTTTCTGGACACCCAAATACTTCAAACTCTTGTGATCAGTGTAGATAAAACATTTCTCCCCAAACAGATAATGGCGCCAAATCTTCAATGCAAACACAATGGCAGCCAATTCCAAATCATGGGTAGGATAGTTAAGCTCATGCGGTTTCAACTGACGAGATGCATAAGCTATAACTTTACCTTCCTGCATCAACACACATCCCAAACCTCTATGTGAAGCATCACTGTAGATCACATAAGGTTGGCCTTCTACCGGTAAAGTGAGAACAGGCGCTTGAGTCAACAACTCTCTAAACTGTTCAAAGCTAGCCTGACACTGATCCGTCCACACAAATCTCACTCCCTTACGAAGTAATCTGGTGAGTGGAGTAGCTATCACAGAAAACCCTTTCACAAACCGCCGGTAATAGCCCGCCAAACCCAGAAAACTTCTAATCTCTGTCACAGACTTGGGTGGACTCCAATTCAAAATGGCTTCAACTTTGCTCGGATCAACTCTAATGCCTTCTGCTGAAACAATATGTCCGAGAAAAGCTACCTGATCCAACCAGAACTCACACTTCGACAATTTGGCAAACAGTTGCTTCTCTCTCAAGGTCTGCAACACAATCCTCAGATGCATATCATGTTCCTCTTCATTCCTCGAATACACCAAAATATCATCAATGAAGACCACTACAAACTGATCCAAATAGGGCCTAAACACCCTATTCATCAAATCCATGAAAACTGCAGGTGCATTCGTCAGACCAAAAGGCATAACTAAAAATTCATAATGCCCATACCTGGTCCGAAATGCAGTCTTTGGAACATCTTCAGCTCTGACTCTCAGCTGATGGTACCCCGATCTCAGATCAATCTTAGAGAATACTGACGCTCCCTTCAACTGATCAAAGAGATCATCGATTCTAGGCAAAGGATACTTATTCTTAATGGTCACCTTGTTCAATTGCCTATAATCGATACATAACCTCATCGTACCATCCTTCTTCTTCACAAATAGCACAGGAGCTCCCCAAGGAGAAACACTGGGGCGAATGAATCCTTTATCCAACAACTCCTGTAATTGCACTTTCAACTCCCTCAATTCTGCTGGTGCCATTCTATACGGAGTAATGGAGATAGGAGTGGTACCCGGCAACAGCTCAATACCGAACTCCACCTCTCTCTCAGGAGGCAATCCTGGCAACTCCTCTGGAAAAACATCAGGGAACTCTACAACTGTGGCAATGCTATCAATAGGAGAACCCTTCACTCTAGTATCTACCACATGAGCAAGATAGGCTTCACACCCCTTCCTAATCAACCTCCGGGCTATAACAGCTGAAACAAATAAAGAGGCTAACTGTTCCTGCTCATTAGATACTATCACCTCTCTACCATCACCGGTTCTCAAAGAAACAATTTTCTTTTTACAATCCACCACAGCTCCATGTCGAGATAGCCAATCCATGCCTAGGATCACATCATATTCCTTAAATGGCATCTCAATCAAATCCCCAAGGAACTCCTCACCCTGTACTCTCACTGCACTATCTCTATGCACTTTACTCACAACCACACTACGCCCTAACGGATTTGTCACCAAAACATCAAATCCTAGGGACTCAGCATGCATATCAGATACAGGTAACACAGATGCACTAATGTAAGAGTGTGTGGATCCAGGGTCAATCAATGCAAGTACTGCAGTATTAAATAAAGAAAAAGTACCAGCTATAACCGCCGATGCATCCGGCTGCCTCTGCATAACATACATCCTCTGGGAAGAACCAACCTCCTCTGGTCTAGCCTCCCTAGATGTAGCACCACCTCTAGAAATGAACCCCGGTCTACCTCCTCGGCTGGCACCTCTGGCTCCTCTCACACTAGCTCGAGAAGCGGCAGAATCAGCTGGCATCTGCCTTTGCCTCTCAGGGCAATCTTTCACAAAGTGGTCAGGTGACCCACACCTGAAACAAACCCCTGCAACACCAACCTTCCAACAAGGACCACCATGGGGCCTCCCACAATGGATGCAGATAGGTAAAGTGGATCTCTGAACCATAGGGGTTGGAGCACTTGCCACTGAAGCTGCAGGTCTAAATCTTTGTCTCTGGAACTGCACTGATCTACCTGCTGGTCTCTGGCTTCTAACACTCCGAGGAACAAAGCTTCCTCTACCCCTCTTCACTGAAGAAGACCCTGCCTCAAACTGGGGCCTTCTCACCCTAACCTCATCCTCTGAAGCAGCTGCAATCACTTGAGCTCGCTCCACACTTCGAGCTGCTTCCACTAGCTGGGAGAAATCGTGATATCGAGATCCAGCCACTAAGCACATGATCGAGGGCCTCAATCCCTCCTGAAATCGCCGGTATCTATCAATCTCATCAGCAATGATACCCCCAGCATACTGACTCAGTCTAATGAACTCAACTTCGTACTCAGTAACAGTCTTGTTATCTTGCTTCAGGCTTAAGAATTCCATCTTCTTCATATCCTTATACTCCCTAGGAGTATATTTCAACTCAAATTCCCTCAAGAAATCTGCATATGACAAAGTTGGTGGATCTTCCATGGAATGTGGCACAGTCTTCCACCAATCATAGGCATCCTTCTGTAGCAAAGATCTGGCATAGTCAAACTTTTCCTCAGGGGTGGCTTGCAACTGAATAAAGATCCTCTGAACTTTGTCAAGCCACTGTTCTGCCACAGCTGGATCAGTGGTACCAATAAAATCCTCAGCTCCATACTTCCTTAGCTTGTCATAGTGCCTCACTGGTACTGAAGGCTGAGGGGGTGGTGGCACTGGTTGTACTGGAGCTTGCCTGAAAGTCTCCATCATATGCACAAACCAAGCTGGTGGAATCTCATCACCTACTGGTCTACCCGACACCGAAGCAGGTGCCTCCTCAACACTATCAACCCTAACTCCCTCATCAGGAGCAACACTCTCCTCACTGCCCTCAACTGACTGTCTCAAATGAGGATCCATCAACACCTAACACTGCAAACACAACAGGACACACCTTATTAAAGATCAAAGATTGCCAATCCCAAACATGTATTTTATTTTAAAAACTCACTTTTTAATTCAAAATAGTCTTTTTATAACATATTACCTAGGTTGAGAATCTCAAACCTAGGCTCTGATACCAAAACAATTGTAACACCCCCACATCCGAAGCACACACACTACAACCACAACAATGTAGCATAAGTGCACCAAACATAGGGATGCTACGATTTTTCTCAACATTCAAAACATTGTAATAGATACAACACTTTAATCATTATACATTATAGAAAAGTAGATCATTTACTTTTAAAATAAAACACATTAGATATATATATATATATACATACATATAGTTATTACACAGCGGAAGATATAAGATATTTATAAGAAACATTTGAATACATAATTACCATTATACATATATTTACATTATAAACAAAACTTTACAAAATACAAAAGAATTATACATGATTGGCAATTCTCCTTTGATCTTTAAGTTCTCAAAATCAACTCTTCAATGTCTACTCTCACTCGGTCTCGAAGAGCTCTCGGGTTCGTTTCTAACAGTTCTATCACCTGCGCGATTAAACACTATCGCGCTAAGCCAAGGGCTTAGTAAGATAAATCATGCTAATGTTATGACTTAGTGCAATGCAATGTACTTTCTCAATCCATAATATATATGTAACATCATATATGCAAAACTAACAATATACTTCCACATTACATATCACATCTCAATATCTTATCATATACCTCATGAATATTCATTTAATCATCAACACAAAGCAAATACAAGCATCATTCATGACTCACATTAACCATAGACAAGCATGGGCCCAAGACACACTAATATGCCATTCAATTTTCAGAGTTAATGTTTTGGTTCTATCATCACATTTATCAATATCATATACCCAACTAGGCTTCAAGGATTAGGTTCAACCAAGCTTCAAGGGGAGCAAAGTATACTAAGCTTCAACCCAACTTGGCTTCAAGAACCAATCCAACCTAGCTTCAAGGGTGGTAACATCTCAATTAGGCTTCAAGGATTCAATCCAACCTAACTTCAAGAGATTGTTACACTTACTAGGCATGCCACCAACAACAAACTCTGAAAATAGAATAACACATTAGCCACACAATTCATTTATTATTCAATTATCATTTCCATTTCCAATTATCATCAACATTTAGGCAAACATGCCTTCTTTCTATCAATATCATCATCATAGCCAATAACAATGGCTTTGTATCACATTTCACTTTTCAATTCATATTATGCATATAACATCATTGATATCACATCTTTGATATAACATTACAATTACAATTCATAAAGCATCACATTATTCAAATACACAACCATTTACATCATATCCTTCATACCCTACATATGACATCATTGATAAACATATAACACACTATATGTCACAAGAGTTACATTATGCACACATAACATTACTCATATGCATTAACAATGCAATATCAATATAAGCAAATGTAGGTTAAATCTCCACATCATATGAGTGTATACAATTATGTACTTTGTACTTACCTTAATCACACTTCACACAACTCCAAACACCTTCCTTCTTCCAAAGTTCTTTACTTCTCAACTTAGAACAAATCATCTTCAATCAAACCCTAATCTAAAGAATGATACAATCAATCAATTCCAATACCATTTAATCACTTAACAACCTTATCTAAGACCTTAAATCACACAATTACACTTCAACAT
The DNA here is from genome assembly GCA_947685225.1 of Garcia nutans. NCBI lineage: Eukaryota > Viridiplantae > Streptophyta > Magnoliopsida > Malpighiales > Euphorbiaceae > Garcia > Garcia nutans. The sequence goes on along the minus strand of CANTUV010000039.1, from coordinate 39,762,493 downwards.
CATTCAATATAGGCCACGGTCGTGGCCACCACAACCCCCACGGGCGTGGGATACAAACCACTACTGCCACCCTTGCTTCCATCCTCCACGGCCATGGCAACAAAAGCCTAACAATGGCCACGGCCATGGCCAACCAAGGCCACGGGCGTGGCATCAAAAATGCTACTGCCCCTTTCCGAAATTAGGTATTTTTCACTTCTAAAACCAACCAAATCAAAGATCAACAAGAATAATCAATCAAACATTACATAAACAACACTTACCAACTCAAAACCCTAACACAATCTCAACACATCCACTTCCAACAACAACACCTCTTAAACCTCTTCACTTAACATCAAAAATAACATTAGAAAACACATCACAAACACAATTAATCATCATCTCAACAAACCAAAATTCATTTCAAACTCCACTTCAAAAGAATAAAGGAAATCAAGAAAAGAGCTTACCAAATTTGTTGAATTTCACCAAGCTTCAACTTAATTCCTTGAATCTCCTCTCAATTTGAGTTTAAACCTTCAATTTACTCTTGCTCTCTCTCTTGTCTATGATGGCCGGCCACACACATGGAGAAGAAGACAAAGTGAAGACAAATCAACCACTTCTTCTTCTTTAAATCTCCACCATGCAATCCTACAAGGAAAATTACTAAAACACCCTCATGCACATCACTTAGCTTTTGTCTTATATATATCCATTTAAGTCATTTCACAAACCCATAAAAATATCTCTCTTCCATTGACTAAACACTTTGACCAATTTATATGTTATATATATCAACATATACACAACATATACATAAATCTCTAAACCCTAAATTCTTCTCAAAACACATATACTTTTCTTTTCTCATTTCTTTTTCTTATCACAACACACACATTCAATCCAATTATAATGACAACAACAACAACCACAATATAACCAAGACTTTTAGGCATATATGAGGATGTTACACGAGAAGCCTGCTTGAGTCCATAAATGGATTTCTTTAATCTGCATACCAGTCGCTTTGTGTCTCCAGACACAAAGTTTTCTGGCTGCACCATATAGATGGTTTCATCAATGTCTCCATTGAGAAATGCAGTCTTCACATCCATTTGATGTAACTCAAGATCAAAATGAGCAACTAGAGCCATGATTGTCCTAAAAGAGTCCTTCGATGAAACCGGAGAGAAGGTCTCTTTATAGTCAATCCCTTCCTTCTGAGTGAAGCCCTTAGCTACAAGACGTGCCTTATATCTTTCCACATTACCTTTAGAATCCCTCTTGGTTTTAAATATCCATTTGCAACCAATGGGTTTCTTTCCTTCAGGTAATGGAACAAGATCCCAAACTTGATTGTCTTGCATTGACTTAAATTCTTCACCCATTGCCTCAATCCACTTCTGAGAGTTGGAATCCTGCATGGCATGATGAAAGCTGATTGGATCATCTTCCACCATGTCTACAGTGTCCTCATGTTCCTGAAGATATACTACATAATCATTTGGAATAGCATTTCTTCTCTCTCTAGTGGACCTCCTTAAAGGCACAGGTTCTGGCTCAAATTCTTGAGGTTGTTGAGCTTGTTCTTGAGGAAGAACAACTTCTTCATCCTGATGGGGAAGTTGATCAACATTGTCTTGTATTGGATCTGGAATTGCTTCTGGGATATTAATAATTCTAGGAACCTGAACAGTCCCAGGAGCAAAGATAGGAATCGACACTGAGTGTTCCTGACTCGATCCCTCCTCAAAGACAATGTTTCTAACCTTATTTCTCCCCCCAAACTCAACATCCTCAAAGAATATTGCAATTCTCGTCTCAAAAATAGATCTGGAAGTAGGATTATAGAACTTAAAACCCCGAGATCGCTCAGAATAACCAACAAAGTAGCTACTAACAGTTTTGGAGTCCAATTTTGTTTCATTAGGCCTATAAGGCCTAGCCTCAGCAGGACATCCCCAAACATGAAGGTGCTTTAGACTGGGCTTGCGTCCAGTCCAAAGCTCATAAGGTGTTTTTGTAGCTGCTTTAGTTGGTACTCTGTTAAGAAGATAGACTGCTGTCTTTAATGCTTCTCCCCACAGAGACTCAGGTAAAGAAGAATGACTAATCATACTTCTAACCATATCCATAAGAGTCATGTTACGTCTCTCAGATACACCATTCATGCTGGGTGTACCAGGCATGGTGTATTGAGGGACTATACCACAGTCCTGCAGGAAAATAGCAAATGGCCCTGGACGTTGTTCACCTGAACCGTCATATCTGCCATAGTACTCACCTCCACGGTCAGATCTAACAGATTTAATCTTCTTTCCGAGTTGATTTTCAACTTCGGCCTTATAAGATTTGAAAACGTCCAGAGACTCAGATTTCTCATGAATGAGATATAGGTACCCATAACGTGAGTAATCGTCTATGAATGATATAAAGTATCTTTGACCATTCCTAGTTGCTGTAGGGAATGGGCCACAGATGTCCGTATGTATCAACTCTAAGACGTTTGATGACCTATTGGCACCTAATCTCTTTTGTTTAGTCTGTTTACCTTTAATACACTCAACACAGGAGTCCAAATCTGTGAAATCAAGTGTATTTATGATACCATCTGACACAAGACGCTCTATTCTAGATTTGGATATGTGACCCAAACGTCTGTGCCATAGAGCAGCTGAGTTATCCATATTTAGCTTCCTTTTGGTACCTATAGTACTAACTTGCATGGTCTCATTATAAGAGGCATCGATATCTAACATATATAGATTATGAAGTGCATACAAGAAACCAGTACCTAAAATTTTTGAATCCATAGATAAAGTAACTTTATTGTTTCCAAATGAACAAGTAAAACCAGATTTGTCCAAATGGGAAACAGAAATTAAATTCCGCCTAAAAGACGGAATAACAAAAGTATCTACTAGATCCAAAAAATTTCCAGTTCTTAAATGCAATCTAAAATGTCCTATCGCCTCTACTTCTACCGGTTCGCCAGTTCCCATATAAACGTATCTTTCACCGTCAGTTGGCTTTCCGTAGTTTAGGCAACTCTGCAATGAAACACTTATGTGACTAGTAGCACCAGAATCTATCCACCAAGTGTTTCTAGGTACCAAAGTTAAATTAACTTCAGAACAGACTAAAACCAAATATTTTCCCTTATCAGCAGTCTTATTATCAATATTTTCATTCATAGGGACAAAGTTGGGATTACACGGCATGCTAGCTGAATTCAGAGAAAATAAATAAATGACATAAGCTCACAATCCACAAAAAATTGAAACAAATCACAGAAGTAGAGTTTAAATATTGGAAACAAGATACCGGACACAACATTAATATTCTCATCTTTGGACATAAAATATTAACTGTAATTGGTATCTCAACGCAGTAATCAAATATTGACAATTCAGTCCTGTCAAATAATAAACCTTCCTTTAGGCCGATTTATTATCCACTTGGATGAACACATAATAATTATCACATATTTATTACCGCAATGTATTCTCAATTCAGCCAGATAGCAACCTTCCTTTGGGCCGGTTTACTACCCGCAATGAATTTTAATACACCTGTCTAATATCTCAAATAAAGTAATCTACACAATGGAGGTCACTTTGGCGACATATTGCTTTAACCAATTTATCCGAAAATATTAGACATAATCAGGACTAAAATTCCAAAATTCGAACTCAATTTAATATATATATATATATATTTTAAATTACAATTAAAAAACCAAAAGTTGCAATTTTTTAAAAAATTAATTTTTAAACACCGAATAAGTTTGCCCCCGGAAAAATAATTTAGTCCCCAATAAACTTAATTTAGTGGCTAAATTATAAAATTGGGCTAAAATTAATCAAAAAAAAATTCTGGATAAAAATAATAAAACCAGATTTTTTTTTTGAGGCCAAAATAGAATATATTGTTTTGGGCTATATTGGAATCCCAAATTGAAACAGTTCCATAGAGCATATTGTGACCTCTATTTTACGAAAACAGCATATTGTGACCTGTATTTTAATAAATTGAAACAGTTCCAGATATTTTACGAAAACAGTTTCAATTTACGAAAATAGTTTTTTTTAATCTTTAATTAATTGATTTACATAATTAATTAACCAAAAATTAATTAATTCCAAAAAAAATCACAAACCAAAATTCAAGTCCAGAAATTCAATTTTTTCAGAATTAATTAAATAATCTCAGTAATTTAATCCAAAAACAAATCAAACCAAAATTGATTTCAGATTACCAAATTCGATTCTAAATTAATTCTAGAAAATTACAATCACCGAATTAATTTTCTAGAATCAAAACAAAAATCAATTTAATCGGAAAATCTAGCAACCTAGCATAGGGCTCTGATACCAATTGAAAGGGGAAGAAAACCTGATTTTCCTAAAACATAAAATATGCATAGATCACTAGATTATTCAAATTAAATTGCAAAGGGGTAAATTGCGTACCTGACATCATCGTATGTTGAAGCTGAAGACGATTTTGGAGTTTGTCGCCTTCCAGGGGATACACACTTTAAGTTTAGCGGAAGCACTACTGAAGGAACGTAATGTTCTCTCAAAATTGTTATGTTCCCCTGGAGACCACGACCCCTTATTTATAACTGATGATGATAGTTTCTATTTTGGTCCTTCAACAAAATAGAAACTCTTATCGGTCTCTACACTTATAATCCTATTACGAGTAGGACACCTCAATAATCAACAATCTTTATTTGATCATAACTTTAATTTGACTATTATAATTTGACTGCAATACATATTTAATATTTAAATATATTTAGCCCACACTTATGATTAATTAGATGATTAATTTTAACAATTTAAATTAATTCTAACAGTGCTAATTTGTTGTAGCCAATTATATTGTTTTTGCATAATCTTGGCAGTTTGAAAGAGGTCTATTTTAACCATTCTGCGAACTTAACTACCCTTCCAGACCTTTCACAGGCCAAGAATCTTGAGAGACTAAATTTATAATATTGTACTAGCTTGGTAGAATTTCCCTCCTCTATTAGGTTTCTGGACAAGCTTATTGATTTGAATATGAGATGTTGCACAAGCCTTTTGAGTGTGCCCAGTGACATTAAATTGAGATCACTGAAGACCTTTAATTTTTCTGGCTGCTCAAATCTTAGAGAGTGTCCAAAATTTCCTGAGAACATAAAGTATTTAAATTTAAATGAGACTGCTGTATCAGAATTGCCGAAATCAGTTGGGAATCTCAGTGGGCTTTTTTCATTGAATTTGAAGGATTGCAAAAGACTTGGGAATCTTCCAGAAAGCATTTGTCTGTTAAAATCCCTTGTGACTATTGATCTCCCTGGCTGCTCAAGAATCACAAGGTTTCCCTATTTTTCTAGGGATATAACATGTATATGAGAGAAACTTCAATAGAAGAAATTCCTTCTTCAATTGGTTTCTCTCTAGGCTCTCTTGTTTGGATCTTATGAACTGCAAAATGCTCAAGAATCTTCCTTCAGATCTTTCCATGTTGGCATCTCTTGAAAAGCTTGTTCTCTCTGGCTGCTTAAGTGTCATGAAGTTTCCAAATGTTCCAAGTAACATAAGGGAGTTATTTTTAGATGGGACAGGAATTAAAGAAATTCCCTCATCAATTGGGTATTGCTCTTCATTAATTGAATTGAACTTGCAGAACTGCACAAGATTTTATGTTCTTCCAAGTAATTTTAGCTATATACAAAGTAGTTATTTATAATATAAAAGTCAAAAGATCAAATAAGCCTTTAAAGTATTATTATTATGTCAACTCAATCTCTAATTTTTTTTGGAAAGAAAATATGCCTTTTTTTAATTAAAAATAGACCCTTTAGACCCTTATCGTTAGATAAAAGTTAACTTCTATTAAAATGTTGAAGTGATACTGTAAGACCAACTTTTACTTTATATTTTTAAATAATTAAAAAATATATTTTTAAAAAATATTTAATAATTTTTTATAGATTATAAAAATAAATATTTTACACACTACATTTTTTTTAAAAAAATCAAAATTACAAATAATAATTTTTTACTGAAATATTAATATATATGTGATAAAAATTAATTTTCATAAATTTTAATTCATCATATGATATTCATTAAATTTTAATTTTTTTTTATAAATTGTTAAATGTTGATAAATAAAATATAATTGTATTCTTTGGTTTGAGTCACAATATATATATATATATATTATGATTTCTAAATGCCTTTAGTTTTAATTAAAATAAACTTTTTTCTTATTTGAAAAGTTTTTAATATATATTGACTTTTGTTTTATATTGTTTAATTTTTTATTTAATATTTTTAAAAATATATATTTTTAATTTTTAATTATTTAAAATTATATTTTTAATTTTTAATTATTATCTAATATATTTTTAATTTTTTTTATTATTTAAAAATATAAAGTGAATAAATAAGATATCACAATATTACCTTAGCATTGTAACGGTAAATTAATTTTTTTTTCTAATGGTAAAGATCTAAATGTTCTTTTTTTTTTAAATGCATATTTGGTTTTCTAAAAAAAAGTCTTTAAGAATTAAGTTAAGGCAATAATAATACTCCATAGACTCATTTAAACCATAAGCCTCAACATAAATTAAAATATAATTCAAATGATAAAAGACTTATTTTCTAAACAAAAGGCATAGAGTCCAATGCTCAATAACTATAATTTTGTTAACATAACAATTTATGGAGATAATGATGTGGCATGCTAATATCACCGCCACATCAGCTAGCAAAAATACATAACCGTTATAGTTTATCGAATTCAAAAAATTTTCTCTCAAAATTATAGTATGCAACTTGTCTATGTATCAAAAAATGAATATAGTAGCAGTCTAGCAGATAAGTTGACTAAATTCAGAAACGTTTTTTGTATATTTTAATCTCTTCTCAAATTATGAAACGTTTTTTATTATTTTTTTTTTTGTGATCAACTGGCTCGCTTTTTTTATTTATTTTACAAAATGTTATTTATTTATTTTTTTACTTTTTAAGCGATTCTAATATTTTCATTTACAAGGTTGAAAATTATATTATTATTTCTTTGCATTTGCACTTCAACTATATATAAATATACTAAAAATAAATTATAAAAATTTATTGCCTTAAAAATAAAATAAATGTTAAGCTAAACACAAATGGATAAAGCAAAGATCATTTTGGATTTGTTTTTTTCTTATTTGTTTCCTTTAGCTTTGTAGATATACCTTTAACTTTCTTTGCATGCTTTTTGCCATTTTTGTTCAAAACTTGAAAGCGACGAATAATACATCCAAAATTGAGTGCGCTTTTTGGTAGTGGCGATTGCAAATTTCAATTCAATGGATGCAGCATTTTATTGAATGTGAAGTGGCAATCACAATATCACATGGGCCTTTTTTGAATTTTGACTATGAAACAAAATAACGAGTTTGTGACTCTATAAAATGCTTTTTGGCTTTAGTAAAAAATTCTCTCTTAACCAAATTTTCATTTTCCAATTTCTCAAAATTAATATGAAGAAGCTCTTCACATTCTTCCTCTCTATTATTATTATTCTTGTTCTTCATTCACTTCAACCCGCATCAGCTGCCTGTCACCCTGATGATGAAACGGGTCTCATGGCTTTCAAATCCGGTATCACCAACGACCCGTCTGGTATGCTTAGCTCATGGAAATCGGGCACTGATTGCTGCACCTGGCCGGGTATAACTTGCCTCTTCGACAACCGGGTCACTGCCATTTCACTTGGAGGACAACCCGACAAACCCAATAGCTTCTTGGCTGGTACTATCTCACCCTCTTTGGTTAAAGTGCAAAATCTTGATGGCATTTACTTACAAAACTTGAGAAATATTACGGGTAAATTTCCGGATCTTTTATTCGGGTTACCTAAACTCCAATTTGTCTACATAGAAAATAACAAGCTTTCGGGTCAACTACCGAGAAATATTGGTAAATTAACCCAACTGGGAGCACTGAGTTTTGCTGGGAATCAATTTACTGGGCCAATTCCGAGTTCAATATCTGAGTTAACTAACTTGACTCAGCTCAAACTCGGTAACAATTTTCTAACAGGTACAATTCCAGTAGGAATTAGCAAGCTAAAGAGCTTAACATTTCTAAGTCTTCAGCACAACCAACTTTCAGGTTCAATTCCTGATTTCTTCTCATCGTTTACAAATCTTAGAATTCTTGAACTTTCCCACAACAAATTTTCTGGGAAAATCCCAGTTTCAATATCTTCACTAGCACCAAAACTAGCCTACCTTGAATTAGGCCACAATTCTCTATCAGGACAAATCCCAGATTTTCTGGGATCTTTTACATCACTAGACACACTAGATCTTTCATGGAACAAATTTACAGGAAAAGTACCAAAAACTTTTGGGAATCTCACAAAAATCTTCAATCTTGATCTTTCTCACAATTCTTTCATAGACCCATTTCCCAGCATGAATGTGAAAGGCATCGAGTCTCTTGATTTATCCTATAATCAGTTACATCTTAAACAAATACCCAGTTGGGTAACCTCTTCTCCTATTATTTTCTCTCTGAAACTTGCAAAATGCGGAATACAATTGAATTTAAGTGAGTGGAAGCCAAAAGAGACTTATTTCTACGATTATATTGATCTATCAGAGAATGAAATTTCAGGTAGTCCAGTTTGGATACTGAACAAAACAGAGTATTTAGTTGGGTTTTGGGCTTCAAGCAACAAGTTGAAATTTGATATGGGTTCTTTAAGAATTGCTAATACATTGAAAGATTTGGATTTGTCAATAAATTTGATTTATGGAAAAATACCCAAAATAGTTTCTGGATTGAAAAGTTTGAATGTGAGTTATAATCATCTTTGTGGACAAATTCCAGAAACAAAATTTCCTGCTACTGCATTTGTTGGAAATGATTGCTTGTGTGGCTCTCCTTTACCTCCTTGCAAGATTTAGAAACAAAATTCAACAGTTAGAGAATAAAAATGGGAAGAAAATTGAGATCCATTTGAATGCATTAGAAATGTACTCTTCTTTTTCTTTTTCTTTCATTTTCTCACTTTTTCTGTTCGAATTTTGTTAGACCAATCTAGAAATTTTCTGATGTCGTTTAATGTAAATTTTTGGTCCAGCAGTGTCGTTTTATGGGAAGATTTGTTACGGATTGTATCTTTCAATGGCCCAAGTAATAAGGCCAAATTTGATTTCCCCTCCCCAACAGGGCCATAGCCTATAAACTTAATCATAGAAGTGTTTTGATAAATATGTTGAATGATAAATTACACCTAAAGTAATTAAATAAAATAAACTTAATCATATTTATATAAATAGGCCACCACTAAAGAGAAAGAAATGAACTTTCTAAATTAATAAAAAAATATTAAAATTACATTATGTATTTGGCCAATAATTATTTAATGATACTTCTAAAAAAAATCTAGTTAGACTAAATATTTAAGTAAGAAATTGGATTAAAAAGTTTGAGTCTTTGGACTGAATATTTAAATTAATAATTAAGTCAAAATTTTAAAATCTCTATAAAAAAGGGCCACATAAATTTTTTAAAAAAATGAACCTAAAATTTTGAAAATAAAAATAATTTGTAGGGGGCTCTTGCTTGTCGGCCCGCCCCTGCTAGTAAGGGGATTATTCATTATTTGGTGATATTTCTCTTTATTTCTAATTTTTAGTTTGTATTCTTACACTAAAAGTTGGATAATTTTCAATGGTCGTACTTCAAAAATGGCTAATTCCCATTATAATACTTATAATTTGTTTGTTTCATTGGTCGTATGTTGATAGTCCTTTGCTATTAGAGCCATTAACGATAAGAGATATGCCATCAGAGTCGTTAATGATAAATGATGTGACACCATTAGTTAACATGGTGATAATGTCAACATGCTATATTAGCAAATGTGCTGGTATAGGCAAAATATTTGCATGCGACGTGGCACCACATTAGAGTGCAATATAAGTGTACAAATTTATTAAGAACATTAGTAATTAGTAATTACCTAAATTATTCTAAAATTGAAGCTTATCTAAACTGTTGAGTATTAACTATTCAAATTAAGATTTTTATCATTTGAACTATATATTAATTTTGTTAAAATAATTGCTTTATATGTATTTAGAATAATATCAACTGAATATGTAAACATATTCCATTCATTTATTTTCAAAATAAATAAATAATTATATAATTTATTACTAATTTTAATTATTGTTATTATTATAATCTAATAATTATTATTTTAATTTTTTATAATTTAAATTAAAATATTATTTATTTATTTGATAATAATTAACTCTGTCTATATATGAGTTTTTTCGATAGGTAATAGCCAGTGTAAAATTTTGTCACATCTCATGATGTGGATTTTAATGATATTTTTATTGGAGCGTCCTCTACTTGCGACGCACTACATCGGAGTTCGGGTATAGTGAGAAATAGACAAGGGTGTAGGGCGTTCCCCAAATGTGACGAGTCATGTCGATACCCGGATGTGACGCTAAATAAGTAAGGGTTCTCATATCAAGGATGGGTGTAGATAAAGAAGTTAGTCCACAATATAAATACAAGTAAGAAGAGGGATACTAATTCAGAAAAGGGTAAAGGCTTGTATAGGAAGAGGCATAAGAAAGAACAAGTAAAAAGTAAAATCAGAATAGAAACATAAAATATTGTATCTCTTACATGAAAATTGTGAGAACTTGTCGATACTATGGAGAGAAGAAAAATTAGTGTTGCTTGCATTCAAGAGATTAAATAGATTGGAGGAAAGAGTAAAGAAATTGAGAACACAAGATATAAGTTGTGGTATATAGGAATTGACAAAAATAAGAATGGTGTTGGTATAATTTTAGATTAGAATTTAAAGGAGATGGTTGTAGCGGTGAAAAGAGTAGGTGATAGGATCATTTCAATAAAACTTGTGCTATAGAATGAGATTATTAACATAGTTAGTGCTTATGCACCTCAAGTTGGATTAGATAAGGAGAACAAACAAAAATTCTGTGAGGATATGGATGACCTTATGCAAGAGATCCTGAATGATGAAAATATCTTTATAGGAGAAGACTTAAATAGACATATAGAAAAAATAGAGTAGGCTTTGAGGATGTACATGGAGGTTATGGTTTTAGAACTAGAAATGAAGAAGGCAAGAATACTTGATTTTGCTATAGCTTACGGTTTGATTCCGGCAAACACATATTTTATAAAAAGAGAATCACATCTAGTAACATTTAAAAGTGGACAAAATAAAAGTCAGGTTAACTTCATACTCACAAGAAAAACTAATCGAACTAGATGTAAGTATTGCAAGGTTATTTCCGGTGAGGCATTGACTACTCAACATAGGTTAGTGGTGTTGGATGTCAAGGTTAAGAGTTGGAATAGTAGGTCTAGGAGAAACAGAATTCCTAAGATTAGGTGATGGACTTTAAAAAATATAAAACAGTTGATGTTTAAGGATGAGTTGGTTAAAGCTGGAGGTTGGGAGGTGGATATAAATGTGTTAGTAAATAATTTATGGGTGGGCATGTCTACAATAATTAAAGGAGTAGCTAAAAAGATACTTGGAGAGTCTAAAGGATGTGGACATCCCTCGAAGGAGTCTTGGTGGTGAAGTGAGGAAGTGCAAAAAGCAATAAAAAGTAAAAGAGAATTGTATAAGAGTTTGCCAAAGTGTAATGAGAATGAGGCTTTTGAGCATCACAAATAAGCAAAAAAAGGATGTTAAAAAGGCAGTTAGACAAGTAAGAGCATAATCTCTGGAGAGTTTATATGAAAAACTTGGAACAAATGAAGGAGAAAAGGCTATTTATAAATTGGCTAAGATAAAGAAAAAAAAATATCGAGATTTGAACCAAATTAAGTGCATCAAGGATGAAAAGAATAAAGTCTTGGTTCAAGAGAAAGATATCAAGAAAAGATAAATAAGTTATTTTGAGGAGCTTTTTAATGGTAATCATAATAAAATCATTGAGGGTTTGGATGACATAGCGGAGAAAAATGTAAAGTACACAAGATGAATTAGGTTCTCCGAAGTAAAGGAAGCTTTGAAGAGAAAAAAAATTGGTAAAGCATGTTGACCGGATAGAATGCCCATTGAGGTTTGAAAAAGTTTGAGAGATACAGGAGTTGTGTGGTTGACGGCTTTGTTTAATAAGATCTTAAGTATAAAGAAAATGCCTAATAAATAAAGACAAAGCTGTCTGATACCTATTTTTAAGAATAAAGAAGATATTCAAAATTGCTAAAATTACAAAGGTATTAAGCTTATGAGCCACACCATGAAATTATGGGAGAGAGTTATGGAACACCGTTTACGTTTGGACACTTGTATTTTCCCAAACTAGTTTGATTTTATGCCTGGTCGATCCACTATGAAAGCTATCTTTCCTAGTAGAGATGTGATGGAAAAGTATAAAGAAATGAAGAAGGATTTACATATGGTTTTCATTGACTTGGAGAAGGCGTATAATAGAGTTCCTAGAGAAGTTTTATGGTGGATCCTAGAGCATATGGGGATTTCTATAAGATATATCCAAGTCTTGAAGGATATGTATGTGGAGCTATCACTAGTGTCTGCACTGTTGAAGGGGATACTAAGAATTTTTTCATTTCTATTGGGTTACATCAAGGTTCAGCATTGAGCCCTTATCTATTTGTCTTGGTCATGGATGAACTAACAAGGCAGATAGAAGATGATATTCCTTAGTGTATGATGTTTTACAGATAATATTTTGTTGATAGATGAGACCCAAGTAGGTATAAGTTTAAAGTTGGAGTTATGAAAAAGTACTTTGGAATCAAAAGGTTTTAAGCTTAGTAGAACTAAGACTGAGTATATGCATTGTAGATTTAATAATGCGAATAGAGAAGGAGGCGAAGTTATTTTAGATGCAGTAGCAGTGCCTCATAGTACTCATTTTAAATACCTTGGTTCTATTATTCAAGCAGATGGTGGTTGTAAAGAAGATGTAAGTCACAGGATTAAAGCTGGTTGGATAAAGTAGAGGAGTGCTACCGGAGTGTTATGTGACCGAAAGATGCCAGTCAAATTGAAAAAAAAATTCTACCGTACTATCATACGGCCTATGATAATGTATGGTAGTGAGTGTTGGATTGTGAAAGGACAACACGTGAGTAAGATGCATGTTGCAGAGATGAGAATGATAAGATAGATGTATAGACACACTAAAATGGATAGAATCAGAAATGAGAGCATTAAAAAAAAAGTAGGGTTAACGTTTATCGATGATAAGATAAGAGAGCATAGATTGATATGGTTTGGTCATGTGAAACGTAGACCTAGGGGATGCACCGGTTAGGAAAGCTGAACTAGTTAAAATAGAAAAATCTAAGAGAGACAGGGATAGACCTAAATTAACTTGGACAAAAGTGGTACAAAAGGATCTTGCGATTTTAAATTTATCAGAAGAGATAGCCCTAAATCGAATTGAGTGAAAAAGAAGAATTCATATAGCCGACCCCAATTAGCTTGGGATTAAGGATTTGTTGTTGTTGTTGTTGTTATTTGATAATAATTAATTGTAATCTATTTAAATATTCAGTTGATATAGTTCTAAATATATATAAAATAATTATTTTAACAAAATTGAGATATGGTTTAAATAATAGAGCTTTTAATTTAAATAGTTAATAGTAAGGATCCAGATTATAAAAGCTTCAATTTTGGAGTAATTTGAATAAATTTTACATGCATTAGCTAATTTTTGAAGGATGATAATGAATATTAGTCAATTTTTAAGAGATGACAATTAATATTAGTCAATTCATGATGTACAATTAGTAAAAATTACTTATTACTAATATTCTTAGTAAATTTGGAGTATCAGCATAGCATCACATCATCACATAAGCTAATGTGATATATAAATATTTTGTCCATATTAACATATTTACTGACGGGACATATTAATATCATCGTCACATTAGCTAACAACATCATATCACTTGCTATTAATGGCTCTGCTGGTAAAAGAGCTACTAAAATGAAGTTGAGAGACTAAAGTAAAAAATAAACTGAGGGCAATAATCAAAATTAATCAATTTTAAAGGAACAACGAGCGAAAATTACTTCTAAATTTTGTATGTTTAGACGTGTATAAAATGATAAAGGAAAATGAAATTTTATTTTATTTTTTCTTATTATGATGAACATATCTTTTATCTTTAAATATCAAATAAAAAAATAAAGATGTTTTGCATTGAATTCGATTCCAATGTGGATATGGAAAGAGTTTTATAAGATGCTTAGTGCTTTGCATGGCGTTGCTGATTGTGAATAATTGTCCACCTTTTTTAATATTAGTTTTTTCAAAAAATAATATACTATAACTTAAATATTAATCATTCCCCTATAATTATATATATACTAAAAATGCTTGAAATACCCCTATACACTATATAAGTATAGTATATGTATCATGTATACATACAATACGTATATAAAATATAAGGATATCACGTTTAAGTATTATTTAAATCCTTTACCTTGGTTCCATATCAATTATATATTTTTTATAAAAAATATTTCTCATTATCAAATTTCATTCTTGTAAAAGTAACATTTACAAAATTATTATACTTTTGATTAAATTACATATATATAAATTTACATTGTCTTTTTTGAAATTCACTTATGTACATATACATTTTTATCAAAATACAATATAATAAAATTGTACATGTATACACCACATTTTAGTTGGTCTCGAAACACTCTTACTCTTCTTGTGGCATAACTGTTTGACTTCCAGATCAACCATCTACTCACCTGCGCCATTTACACAATCGCGCTAAGCTCGAAAGTTTAGTGGTACATATAAACAACATATATATACATTCCATAAAATCACACTCACATCTCTAACATCATTTATCATCATATTCTTACCATGTTTCTCATTTTCAATGCACTTTTTATAGTTTTTCACTAATCTCACAATTTATACAAATCTTTAACATAAGTCATAATTCGATGGCTTATCATAATATTCATGAAATAATACATACAATTTTCACAACCATATACATATTACACATCACATTATATTTTCATAATCTCATTTTCAATACCAAGACTTAGCTCTGCTTAAGTCTTTCAACAATTCACTTCTCATTATTTAGCATATTTTATTATGCCACATTCTTTTTCAGTAATTTGTATATGTATTATGATCATATCATTCCATGATCACCATCATATATCTCATTTAACCATCACAAATTTTATATACAATAGGTACCACAATATCACATACATAAGCATGAACCCAAACAACTAATACATCATTCAAATCTCAGAGTTATTGTTTTGGTCCATAATGACACCATATGTCTAGTATCGAAGGCAAAATATCAATGTAATAGTCCAATTAGGTCTGAGCTTGCGATCAGGTCTTTTTCACCCAGCCCAGTTTCAAGGACTTATTTTTGAGGCTTATGACCCGGTCGTTTCACCTCAAAAATATTTTCACAGTGACGCCAAGCGTCTAGCCCATAGGCAAATATAGGCATGCCGCCAAATACGGAACTATGAAAATTGAATAACATATTAGGCACACAATTATTTTATATTTTTATTATCAATCTCTTTCTCATTTTTTCATGGTCAAGCTAGGCACATTGCCTCATTTATCTCATTTATATCAACATCATCATATAATCATAATATCACTTTTTATACAATCTAGCCATCACTAATGGCTTTATTTAATATCTTTAATATATACACAACAAATCACATTACCCAAATATTTTGGGTCATTTTCATATTTAACACATAGTTCACATTTTATTCAAATTAGCCATTAACAATGGCTTTTCACAATGCATAATAATGCATACATAGCAATTCACATGTCTTAGGACCATGTTCACGAATACTTAATGTATTAAGTAGCTTAACACATTTTTTATCCAAAATGTGTTAGGTCAAATATAATGCAATCACATTTCATTTATCAAGAGTTTGTACATACCTTAGAAAATACTCCAAAATAAGCTTTAAAACTTCCTCTAACCTTCTCTTTCAAGTTGCCCTTCAATAATAGGGTTGGGCAAACTACTTTCTCTCAATGCCTATACCAAATGTGATCATAAATAACCATTTAATATCACATTCTAAGTTGTTCTTAATATCAAATCATTTAAATAGAAATTACAAATGAAAAATAAAAAAAAGAGTTATTCTCAAGTGACACGTCTAACAACACAAGCGTGTTAATGACCGTGTCATTAACTCACTCATACAGAAGTATTGACATGTCCAATGGCATGGGCGTGTCATTATCCGTGTCATTCATTCTACCTCATAGAAACTTTGACACGCCCAATAACACGGGCGTATTGATGGCCATGCCAATTATTTTGCCTTACAGAAGCTACGACACGCTCAAGGTCATGGCCGTGTTAATAGTCGTGTCATCAACATTAAACTCAACACCGTTGATACGCCCAACGACATGGCTATGTCACTGGTGTTGTCAGGCAAAAGTTTTGCATTTTGAACTCTCAACCATATGAATACAATCATTCTAAACTCAATACTACAACACCCTTAATCATCATCTTAGTTTATATTTATAATTCGCCCATCAATTCAACACTTATATAACGCCAACATATCATAATTATAATTATTATATAATTTGTTTATACAATCATCCATGTATCAATTTACTCAATTCCCAACTCATTTATACAAAACCCTTACTCTTTTCCTTATCACCCTTTTTTCCTCAATTTCAACTACTCATCATTATCCTTACAAATAATCTTATTTTCATCATCTAAGCATCAATTCAACATATATATATATATATATATATTTCAATATTTCATTATCATCATATTATTCAATTAATCATCACTTTCTCTCACTAATCATATCATATATATATATTTCATAAAATAACTCAAGAAAAAGGCACTTACTTGTTTCCTTTGCTAAACCTTCATTATCTTCTTTAATTTCTCTTAAATCTCTTATAAAATTTGATATATAATATGAAAATCTCACTCTTCTCACCTCTCTCTCTCTATCTCACGTTGAAGAAGAAGAAGAAGAAGAAGAAGGAAATCTCACTCTTCTCACCTCTCTCTCTCTATATATAATTTTTTTATATGTGTTGTATATGTTTGGTATATGTATATGTCATATATATGACATATTTATTTTAAATATTTTTCAAGTATATATATAACATATACATATATATTGCATCTATCATACATATTCATCTTATATTTTCCCTATCCATTACACCAATATACTCTCCCATAATTACTATTTCAAAGTACATTAAAAATCAGGGTATTATAATTCTCTTCCTCTTAAATAATTTCATCCTCGAAATTATCTAGTACGATAATAATCCATCCGTAACAAAATACCATCTTAAATTATCATATGAAATTAGTCATATCATCAACATATTATTTCATCAAATCATATAACCTCTACTCTCATCCTTAGGGTCAATTAACTTCCTCCAATTTCATAACTCATCACTAAATATATTATTTTTTTAAACAAAATAATCATGATAAATCATTACATCACCAATCAAATTATCATTCGACAAAAATCAGTTCATCTTATTAGTATATATGTCTCACTCATCTATTAAACTCAAGATATTTTATCACTTCATCATTTTATAAATATACTCTCTTAACATTAAATTTAAAGATTATTGAATTATATCTTAACACTGACTATCCAGTCACCACAATCATTTTTAGAATTATATCACTGTTCATCTATCTCTTTCTAATATTTACAAATAGACATTTGTCTAATCTTAATTGATAATAATTCTCTTATTTATGATACACTTAATTCCTTCTTTAACATGTTCTTCCCTTAACATTAACATTAATACAATACCTTTAAACTTACTTTACTGATAATTAACTTTTTTCTTTTATAATCATTTACAACTGATATACCTCAACTCATTTCATGTCTATACATATATCAAAATATTACATGATATACATTATTACATATCTCTCACACTCTTAATACAACTATACATATTAAATCTCAATAATGATTCACAACCTTAACGCAATTTAGATCAATTGATCTAACTATCACAATACCAATGTTGCAGCCTTATTCGATTCAAGCCAACACTTAACTTATTTAGACTTATCATTATATTTCAATTTATGACCTAACTCTATTAGGTCAAACTTATATTCAAATGCTGGTTCTCTTCGGATCCATCATTTTAACTTTTTGAAATTAATGATTATTTATAACAAATCACTTCAAATTATTTTTCAATATTCATATATTTTTTTTTCTATTATCTCTATACAATTTTCACATAATTTCCATGATTATCTCATGCCATATTCATTACCCATAGTTCATTCACTTAAACATCATTTCCATCAACTTATTCACATTATACTATTTTTTTTCTACTATCAATCCACGGGCATAGGCTTATACGGCCATGGCATATTAATGGTAGCACCTGTGGCTTATAAATCAATATTGTCCCTCTATCATTCTTCTTCAAACATTTTCAATCATAATGCTAACTTCGTATCGCAAAGATCATATATCTATTCTCTAAACTTTTGCCACATAAAGAGTTAACATACTTCAACTCTATTTCAAAGCAATTTACTTTTAATCACTTATGTTTCAAAATAATTTACTTTTGATCACTTGATCATCATTAGCCTAACTCAAGTTTCAACAATATTATCATTAACATCTCTTACATATACACCGTAATACCCCTATATCCCATATACGCACACTACACACTACTACATCTGTAATATATGTATACCGGATATAAGAGTGCCACAGTTTATATTAAACAACCCAATCTTTTAATTTAACAACAATATAAGTAAACTTAAAACACTCCATATTATATTATAAAATATATTAGATAAACATTTATTTAGTAGGCAGCGAAAAATGTAGCGGTATTTACCTATATATATTTACATCAAAATCAATGTTTACAAATCATAAAGTTTATACATGTTTGGCAGTTCGTCTCTGATCTTTAAGCCCACAATCAACACTTCAGAGTCTAGACTCGACTCGGTCTAGAAGAACTCTCCGGTTCTACCCTGTTACCTGCGCGATGAACCACAATCGCGCTAAGCCAGCGGCTTAGTGGTACAAACCACAATAACAATATGCTTCAATGCAATGCCAATGTCACACATTCAAATATTATAAACAATACATAAGAATATCATATTTCAAAACCTTACATTAAATTTTATTATTCATTTGTTTCACCATTTATGATTCATATTTCAACAAAGACAAGCATGGGCCCAAAAGAAACTAATATGCCATTCAACTTTCAGAGTTAATGTTTTGGTTCAATTATAACATTTATCATTATCCCAACTAGGCTTCAAGGATTAGGCCCAACCAAGCTTCAAGGGGAGCGAAGCATGCTAAGCATCAACCCAACTTGGCTTCAAGGACCAAACCCAACCTAGCTTCAAGGGTTGTAACATCTCAACTAGGCTTCAGGGATTAGACCCAACCAAGCTTCAAGGGGAGTTAAGCATGCTAAACTTCAACCCAACTTGGCTTCAAGGATCAAACCCAACCCAGCTTCAAGAGATTGTTACTATTAGGCATGCCACCAACAACAAAACTCTGAAAAGTGAATAACACATTAGGCACACAATTCTTTCATTATTTCATTATCAATTCCATTCTCATTTCCTCATAATCATCTAGGCAAACATGCCCCAATTATTTCATTTGCAATATTATAGCCAACAACAATGGCTTCACATCTCATCATTAGAGTATACATAACCAATTGCATTGAATATACATTTTGAATGATCATCATATTTTTCACATTATGCAATTCATAATGTTAATCAAATATATCAACAATGTAATAGATCACTTAACACATTTACAACCAATTGTGTCAAGTCTCAATGTCATGTAATGGTATGCAATAATGTAGGTTTTGTACTTACCTCAAGAGCAATTCACACAACACCAAACTCCTCTTCCAAGAATCCTCAACACTTGGATTAGGGCAACTCAATCTCTTCAAGACCTAATCCAAAAGGGATGATACACACTTACTTAGAGATACACATGGGACAATAGACTAAGGACCAACTAGGGAAAACTCTAAACATGACAAGCTCAACAATACGGGCGTGTCCCTGACCGTGCCCTAAAACCACAACACAGAAGCTTTGACACGCTCAGTGACATGGGCGTGTCACTGGCCGTGTCAATCCACCAACATCACAGTAGCTGTGACACACTCAGTGACATGGGCGTGTCACTGGACGTGTCAATCCTCCCTCATCACAGAAGCTATGACACGTTCAATAACACGGGAGTGTTACTGATCGTGTCACCCATCCAAGAACACAGAACCATTGACATGCCCAAAGACCTGGCCGTGCTCAGGGGCGTGTCAGGCCAAAAATGCAGATTTCGGCAACATCAACACTACATCCAACAAACCACTTTCTTCCCCCATTATCCACTTCAAACAAACTTAATTAAACACACCCATAAACCAATATAACTTCCAAAAACACTAAAACAACTCAATACATACATCAATCACCAATTCGCAACCATTACATAAACACAACTTTTACTCTTCCAACACCAAACCTAACTCCTTCTCTTCAATCCAACCCCAAAATCAAAATCAATTAAACCCAACACTCTCAAACACACCACAATCAAGCATACTCATACTATCAATAATCAACCATCAAACTCAAATACAACTTAAAAGAAAACTAAGGAATCAAGAGGAAACTTACCAAAAATGATGAAACTTCTTAGATTTCCAACTTGATCACTTGAAACATCCTTCAATCTTGAACTTGGAAAATCAAAAACTCTCTTCCTCTCTTGCTATTATGATGGTCGGCCAACCAAAGAAAGAAGAAGAAGAAGAAGAATGAATGGCAATGAGCAAAGTCAACTCTCCCTCTTCACTTAACCACTCAATCTCTCTTTTATTCTCAACCAAGCAATTTAATATTAAAATAATCAAATATCTTCATCCACTCACTAATTCAATTTTTCCATTTAATTAATTTAAAATAATTAATTAATCTTCTTTGACTTCCATTTCTTTGACTTGTATATGTTGTATATATCACTATATATACAACATATACACTCTCCCTTTACCTCATTTCTCTTTCCATTTAAACATATACACTTATAATATTTAATTCAAATATAACAATAAATATTCCAAAACTTTTAGGGTATACTTTGGGATATTACATACACATTTGTTCATATGCTAATTTTACACAATTTTCATTTATTACTCTATTTCTAATCTCTCTCTTACAAAAAATTTCATTCATTTTTTCCCCACTTTCACACTTTCTTCATTATACTTCCCTTTTTCTTACAATCTCTTATTTATACACATATACACAGAAAATTTTCACACGCATACACTTTGGGCCCAAAACACTATACAATCATCAAGTTCAGTTATTACAATAATAATTTCACAGTCCAGCGCTGCTCAGGTCCATTCTCAATCTCAATCTCATCACATGACCTAGCTCTATGCAGGTCAAGATCTAATCTCTCTTAGGTCTATTAATGCATGCAATATCATTCTCAATATCACTGGACAAGTAATTGTATAAGGTAACAAACACACAATAACATTATTTTTTTACATCTTTGAGTGATCAGCTCTATTCTTGATCATTTTCACATGACATCACCTTGTCACAATTTTCAGGTGCTCAACCTTATCATGATCACCTTCACCTGACATTTCATATTTTTTTTCACATTTATAACATTTTTTTAAATCATCCACATACACATTCATAATGTGACTTACTTTCTATATTTTCTTACATATCACAATTGCGTTCATATTGAAAAACTCATCACACATATCATATATATGTACACATATAATCATACAATTATACTCAATTCCTCTTTTACATACAATCGATACAATTTAACATTTATCACATTTCAGAGAATATTATCATTTCTCATTCTCTTGATATTACTTAGGTTATTTATCAACTCAATATACACTCTGTCCATAACGTAATTAACATCTTTCTTATTTAACCGCCATTCTCTTAAATAATTTTCTTATTATTTTTTTTATAACACTTCACATAAATCTTAGTCATATTTCCAATGTGACATCTCTCTCACATTTATTTTATGCATTTATCATACCCTTCATATCCATTTTCATCGTTTCCAATCCAATTACCTAATGTAACTCATTTTCACTTGCTTAATCATTTTTCTTTATTTCATAACAAATTTTTATATTATCAACCACATTACACATTATATAGTACTTTTATAAGCAATATTATTCATTCGAAATCACTCATATGATTAATATACATTAAACTATCAATATCTAAGTAATCCTCGTTAAAATTTTATTAAAACTTTAAATTCTCAACTTACTACTTTACTTAAACTTCAATATACTAATCTCATTTTCAATATTTAACTTTAAAAACATTATTTATATAATAATATAACATCAAAACATATCATTTTCACAATTATGAAAGTCCATTTCAAAATTAAAATTTCATATATTGTCACCATTAACATGAACTTTAACAACACTCAAGCATATCACATTTCTAATATTAAAATCACAATATTTGCATTAAAACAACACTATAACCAACATCATCGATTTTTAAAAACCTTAACTTTACATAACCAAACTCTAAATTTTCACACCTTGTCCATATCAACCAACCAACCAATATTCCACCATACTCTCTTCATTTTAATATCATTTCTATCCATTTTAACAATCAAATAATATTTTCTCTCTCTAGCAATCCAAACATAATCTTTATTAGAAAGAGAACCAAGCTTTAGAGAAGAGGCACTTACTTAAATCTTGATGATTTTTTTATAACTCATTTCCAACATTATTCTCATATTCATTCCCTTATAACTTATTTAACAAACACGTTTCAATAATCAATAATTTTAAAATTAGTTTTACTTAAGTAAAACTCCAGTTCTTTAATTTATCAATTAAACTTATATAAATTTTTTCACATCATTTCTTTCTCTAGCTTTACTTTCATGTAAAACCTCATTCACACACTATCATCCAACTCATGTAATTCAAATACATCACATCATAAATCACATAATACCATATCCAAGATCAACCTAGGTGCTAATGCATATGCATGTATCACAAATTTCACTTTTCTAAATTTTTATCTCTTTTTTTTTCAAAATCTACTTAGGTTGAGAATCTCAAACCTAAACTCTGATACTAAAATAATTAAAACATCCATATACTCTATATAATTACAGTATATATACCTTATATATATAATACGTATATAAAATATAAGAATGTCACGTTTCAGTATTATTTAAATCCCTTACCTTAGTTCCATAACAATTATATATTTTTTATAAAAGAATATTTCTCATTATCAAATCTTATTCTTATAAAATAACATTTACAAAACCATTATACTTTTGATTAAATTACATATATATAAATTTACATTGTCTTTTTTGAAATTCACTTATGTACATATATATTTTTTATCAAAATACAATTTAATAAAATCGTACATGTATGCACTATCCTCTAGTTGATCTCGAAACACTCTTACTCTTCTCGTGGCACAACTGTTTGACTCCCAGATCAACCATCTACTCACTTGTGCGATTTACACAGTCGCGCTAAGCTCGAAAGCTTAGTGGTATATATAAACAACATATACATACATTCAATAAAATCACACTCATATCTCTAACATCATTTATCATTATATTCTTACCATGTTTCTCATTTCAATGCACTTTTCATAGTTTTTCACTAATCTCATAATTTATACAAATCTTTAATATAAGCCATAATTCGATGGCTTATCATAACATTCATGAAATAATATACATAATTTTCACAACCATATACATATTACACATCACATTATATTTTCATAATCTCATTTTCAATACAAAAACTAAGCTCTTCTTAAGTCTTTCAACAATTCATTTCTCATCATTTAGCATATTTTCTTGTGCCACATTCTTTTTCAGTAATTTGCATATGTATTGTGATCATATCATTCCATGATCACTATCATATATGGTATTTAACCATCACAAATTTTATATACAATATGTATCACAACATCACATTGTTGCGCTTAAATTAACACTATCACAAAGCGGCACTCGCAAGTATACGAAGCTATTGCAGTGATAGTGATCGCCCCAAGGTCGTCTCACAAGGAAGGAATTGCGTGTAATAGTTCGATAAACATGAAATAATAAACTTGAGTGTGTGATTGGATTGGTGAATTGTAATTAACCTTAAAAATGAAAATGAGTGATTTTAAGCAAGATAAATTCAATTATGAAAATGATGCCTAGGGTTGTAGGTCCATTTAATCAAATGTTTAATTATCAAATTATCCATTAATATAACCTTGTACCTTAATTTGTTCCTTCAGATTAATTAATCAATTATCAATTCACTAGTTTTCACATTTATGAATTAACAACAACCAATTATTTTACATTAGCAAATTAATAAACCCTAGAACTTATATTTCTAATTCATTCTTAGGGTAGTCAATTGCATAGTTTCGATATTAAACTTCTCCTCTCGGTCCGTCATTCAATATTAAGTAATCAATAGGTGGCCAATCTATCAATTTACCTTTAATTTCAATACAATCAACCAATAATAAGGTATATCAATGGAATCATCAAATCAAATCATTTAATCAAATATACTACAACCCAAAGCATGAGTAAATTAGCTCATCATACTCTTTAAACAAATGCTCATTTCAATATAAACCAAATCAAAGTTATTCATTGCAATATTAATGTTCTTAATATAACAACAACAAATAAGAAATGGATTAAAAGAAAGAGTTGGAAAAACCCCTTTTGGAGATGCTAAAAATCGGACTCCTTGTCTCTTTCGTAGCTCCCTCTTTGATGTGTGATGATGAACTTCCAAGCTCTCTTGAACAAATGGCTCTCTTCTTGAAGGATGAATGATAGCTCTCTCAAGTTCACAACTCTCCGATCAGGCTTCTTAAAACCCTAATCCTCAAGAACTAACTACTCACTTCACTTCCAATGATTGTCTTTGCTCTTAGTGTGTGAAAGGAAAATGGTTAATGAAGAATGAGAGAATGGTGTCTTGCTTTCTCAAGCAAGAACCAAGGAAGAAGATGATAATGGTGTGTAGATAATGTCCACTCAATATATTCAATATATTTTCTATTCCCTCCATGCTCTTCCACTTTTAATTTTTAAGACACCCCATCACTCTTTGTCTCCCACTTTCTAATTTGTTTTATATTTCTTCTATAATTCTTTCCACTTTCCACTCCCTTTTATCCTTTTTGTTCCCCACTAATCCACACTAATCCATACCTCGTGCAAGCATACCAAGTGATCCAGGGTGACACGGCCAAGCTTGTTGGCCGTGTCTCTTGGTTTTTCTTTTCTTTCTTGGGACACGGCCAAGCTTCTGGCCGTGTCCCTTGCTGCCTTGTTCTTTGATTTATTTCCAAGGAGTGACACGGCCAAGCTCCTGGCCGTGTCATGTGACACGGCCAGTGGCTTGGCCGTGTCTCTTGATGGTGTCACTCTCTGCTTCTTTCTTTTCTTTCTTTTCCTTTTATTCCTTTGGTGAGACACGGCCAGTGGCTTGGCCGTGTCTGTTGGCCGTGTCTGCTTCTGTCCATCTTTGCTTGAGGGACACGGCCAAGCTTGGTTAATCCTGGCCGTGTCCTACCTTGTCTTTGATTTCTTCTTCTTTTGATGAGAGACACGGCCAAGCCATGTTTAGCTTGGCCGTGTCACATGTTTTTCTCCAACAAGTCCACCAAATTTTGATTAAAAAGCTCCATCAAATGTACTTCAACCTAAATCAACAACTTCAAACAAACTTAAGTACAAATTAACATGAAAATTAACTCAAAATCAACAAAAACATCATAGAAAATATATACAAAATTGATCTAAACAATTACTCCACACTTAATCCTTTGCT
This sequence comes from Garcia nutans, assembly GCA_947685225.1. Lineage (NCBI taxonomy): Eukaryota > Viridiplantae > Streptophyta > Magnoliopsida > Malpighiales > Euphorbiaceae > Garcia > Garcia nutans. The sequence continues at coordinate 39,736,386 of CANTUV010000039.1, read as the reverse complement.
TGTCCCCAAGCAAAGTTAAAATGAAAACAAATAAAACAAAATAAATATTGTCAAGTTCAAGAGTTATAAGGATGCATTAAGACTCCCATCTTATTAAATTCACAATCATAATCGAATCAAGAATAATCGGTACTCAAGCAACTTAATGGTCAATCTATGCATACCAAAAATTGTCACTCCCTCACAAAACCTCTTAAGTATTTAATTGGGTAGTGTTTAAGATCTCAACATTCAATGAAAGATTAGGACTATAGGCTTGTTTATCAATCAAAATTCCACCACTTAATCACATTCAAGCATCAATCATAAGGTCTTTTATTTGGTTGTAACGGAGCTAAGGGAAAGGCATGACATTTGGGAGAGTGAGTTAGTTCATTTAGGTCAAGAATACTTCAAGAGTGAAGCAAGCAATGTAGCATGATCAACAATCCCACAATTCCTGTCAATCACTTAGAACTAAGCATTTAAGTGCTTTTAAGGAACTCCATTTGTTTAATTAGCCAAGATAATTTCCAAACTCATTACAACCCTTCTGACAAGAACAACAACTTCTATTATTTTGATTTTCATTATTTATTTCATTTTTTAATAGGGTATCCAACTAAAGAATACAATAATTTGTAATTTAAAGCCCATTGAATTCAACCCCACACTTTATTCAGCACAACACTCCATTAATGCTCTTGAAATGCTCTTGATCTAATGAACGGGTAGAGTTAAAATGCAATGGTTCAAGCTGATGGTGTTGTGAAAAAAAAAGAAGGGAAAAATGAAATAAGCTCAAAGTTGGCGAACTAAGGTCGGATGTAAGGTTGGTCTTTTTAAGCCAAAATGGGTTACCCTAAATTGCCTTAATCATATTGATGCCTAATTGAAATCTTTATGTAGTCTCAAAATGCATGTCAAAGCAAGTTCTAGTAATTCATCAATCAAAGATGTTCACACATAAAAAGAATGATAAGTTGATGGCTCAATTCCTCACTAGTTTAATGGCAATGCAAAGAATAACCATCAAAATTGACAATAAGTACTAATTCTAATCAATTCTCAAATTTATGCTTCAAAAATTCAAAAGTCATCTATCAACAATCTTATAACAATTGAACTTATCAATATCCATCAAAATAAAATATAAAACAAAACACAAAACTTAAAAAAACAACTATAACAAAACACTTACGAAAATAGACAATTTATATTCATGAACAAAAGGCTTAGCACACACCCCACACTTGAAGTTTTACATTGTCCTCAATGGAAACAAGGTTAATAAAGAAAAAAAAAGTTAAGATACAACCTGTTTGCCATCGTTTCCTTGCGACGCAAGTGCTACCTTTTCATCCATAAACAACAATTGTTCAAGAATAAAATACAATATATATAAAATAAACACAATATAAAGAGTTAACATTAAAAACAATAACAACAAAAATATGCAATAACTAAAAATAAGGAAGTAACAAGTGTTTTCAAAAGGTTGGAGCTGATTGGATCTATGGTGATGGAGGATGGGACGATGATGCAGCTGAAGGATGGAGGCTCAGGATCTTAGCAAGGTTGCTGTTGATTTGGTCCAATTGTTCCATGACTGCAGCATGGTTACGATCAACCTTGCTTTCTAGTGCTTCAATCTTATTAAGGATCTCCTGATTGTCCGGGATTAGAGCATCTTCATCCAAATCCCGATTGTCCGGGATTGGAGCATTTTGGGGAGAGGGGGTCGAGAGAGAGAGAGAGAAAAAAAAGAGGAGTTAGGGATTTAAAATGAAAGAAATGGGCTGAATTCATGATTTTAAACCTTGAAAATTGATGTGACACTGCCAAGCTTGGTGAAGCTTGGTCGTGTTTGATGGGTTTTGAGGGACACGGCCAGTGGCTTGGCCGTGTCCCTTGAACGTGTTTGATGGGTTTGAGGGACACTGCCAGTGGCTTGGTCGTGTCCCTTGAGCGTGTTTGATACTGGACAAAAGAGTGCAAGACAAATGAAAGGGACACTGGGGGAAGCTTGGCCGTGTCTGCTTCTGTGAATTTTTGGTTTGCTTGACACGTCCAGTGGCTTGGCAGTGTCAAGTGGCAGTGTCCTTCACTTCCATTTTGGTTTTTTTTTAATTTTTTTTAAATTGTTTATTTGTGTCACCAAATCAAAAAATGCAATCTTCTTCCTTGCTTAACCCTGAAACACATTCAAGAAAAATAAAAATCGATCAAAGTACCCATTCCATTTTATTTAACTCAACATGAAATTAAAATTGCAAAAAAAAAAACGAAATTGTAACTATGAAAAGAAATGCAAACCGATGGGCTGCCTCCCATTTAGCGTTTCTTTAATGTCGTATAACTGGACATTGTTGCATTATTCGTCAATGAACACCATGATTTCCACCGTTTTTGCAACATCGATTTCTTCAAAGTAAGGCTTCACCCTTTGTCCATTGACCTTGAACTTCTTGTTGGTTTTTAAATTAAGCAACTCAACAACCCCATATGGGAATGTTTGAGTAACTTGAAAGGGTCCACTCCAACGTGACTTCAATTTTTAGGGAAACAACCGCATTCTTGAATTGAAGAGAAGGACTTTCATTCCCGGTTCAAAAGTCCTTCGAAGAATCATCCTGTCATGAATAGCTTTTGTCTTTTCCTTGAAGATCCTCGAACTCTCATAGGCTTCATTCTGAAGCTCATCAAACTCGGAAATCTGAAGCATTCTTTGCTCCCTTGCTTCATCTAAGTCCATATTCGTGGTCTTTATTGCCCAATAAGCCTTATGCTCCAATTCCACCAGGAGGTGGCAATCTTTGCCAAAGACCAACCTATAGGGACTCATTCCCAATGGGGTTTTAAAAGCAGTCCTATAAGCCCATAATGCTTTCGAGAGTCGGATTGACCAATCCTTCCGAGTTGTGCTCACTGTCTTTTTTAAAATCTCCTTGATCTGCTTGTTTGATATCTCAGCTTGCCCGGACGTTTGGGGATGGTATGGAGTTGCCACTTTGTGTCGGATGCCCATCTTGGTTATCAACTTTTCAAATCATTTGTTGCAAAAATGGCTTCCTCCATCACTCACTATTGCCTTGGGGGTTCCAAACCTGCTCAAAATATTCTCCTTCAGGAATTTTAGCACAATGTTAGCATCATTAGTCCTAGTGGGGATAGCCTCAACCCACTTGGACACATAATCTACTGCTAGAAGGATATATTCAAAACCAAAGGATTTGGGAAATGGTGTTTTATTAGTTTTTGTTATAGATTTGTGTCTTGTTTAGTATAATAATTATTGTCTTATTTAGGTATTTTGTTAGTTTTAATCGATTTGTTTGGTGTTTTCATTGATTCTGGTAGTTTTAGTTTATTTCAATGTTTATGTCATTTTAGATGTAGTCTTTAGTATTGTGTTTGTGTTGTGTGGTTATTGTCTATTAATTTCTTGTTTAGATTTGTTTTGAGTTTTGTGTTAGGTTAAAAAGGCAAGGAAGCAAATTTGAAGAGAAAGTGGCAGTGGCTGACACAGGCAGAGGACACGGCCAAGTCACTGGCCGTGTCTCAAACCAAGACAAAAAGGAAGTTCAGGACACAGAAGCGAACACTGGCAATGGACACGGCCGTGTCATGTGGCCGTGTCCCTCCCAAATCACTCACACGGCCAAGTCAAGCTTTACTTGGCCGTGTCACTCAGCAAAGAAGGAAAGAAGACCAAAAGAAGCAGTAGCGGACACTGGCAAGGGACACGGCCGTGTCTTGTGGCCGTGTCCGTCAAACATGCTCTCACACGGCCATGTCCCTCATGACATGGCCGTGTCACTCAATTAAAGAAGAAAGAAGAGAGATCAAGCAGAGGCAGACACTGGCAAGGGACACGGCCGTGTCACCTGGCCGTGTCCCTCCAACAAGCTCTCACACGGCCATGTCCCTCATGACATGGCCGTGTCCCTCATGAACCAAGCGCGCACCGAAGTTTTTTAAGCCGACGTTTCGTATAAAAGCAAGAAAAGAAAGTTAGGGTTGGGGGACTGTTGACGATTGGAGAGAGGTTTCAGCCGTGAGAACGAGATTAGGGTTTTAACATTTGTTTTCTTAATTTTTATTTCACCTTGGGATCAAAACTAGTTTAGATTAAATTGTTCTAGCCATTGTTTCATTCTTTTTGGAAGATTTGAACAAGAGATTCTTCAAGGCTTCAAGGAGTTGTAACTTGGTTTTGTTCTTGAACTCTATTCTCTTATTTTCATTGGAATTGAACTTACGGATATTATCATGTCTATTTTGATTTCTTTGATCATTAATGAGATGAATATGTTTGTTTGCACTATGAACTAATTTAATCTAGTCTAGGGTTTGTATGGATTTGCTATGAATGTATGAATGGGTTATTCTCTTAGCTAATGATTTCTTTAGCCTTGATTGAATGAATTAATATTAATATATAATTGATTGGCCACCAATTATGTGTTTTAGATATTAGATGATGAATTGAGAGATGAAGTCTAATATTGGAACAATTCAATTAGGGACTTAGGTAAATTAGAAATATAACCTATTAAAAGGATTGTTTTAATTATAACAAGGTTAATTGAGGAGGTTTGAATGCGAGAGCTTATTTCCTTTATTCAATTAATTAAGTTATTTGAGATTTGATCCTTGAAATATAATTAGTTAAGACGAATAACCGTTCACACATATCATAGTAAAGAAGTGCAAACCCTAGACTCTTTCATCAAGTGAATCAAATTACCAGCTTAGTTTACTTTTATTTGTCTTTAAACTTAAATCAACTTTCTTTATTTGTTAGCAATTTAAATTTATTCAATTCTTGTTATTACATTTTGATAAGCAATTAACCAATTTAGCTTCCTTGAGAGAACGACCTTGGGGCGATCACCTTTGCTACAGCTATCTCGTATACTTGCGAGTGACGCTTTGTGGTAGAGTTAATTTGAGCGCAACAAGTTTTTGGCGCCGCTGCCGGGGAAGCTAATTGGCGTAATTGTTTAATTAAAAAAAATTAGATTACTTTTCATTATTTTTGTTTTAGTTTATTTTGTCTTTTGCTTTTAATTGTTTCTTTTCTAGAAATTTTCTGTTTATGCAAGGCAGGAGATCACTTGACGGAGAGCTATATCCATTCATTCCAGAAATTCAGAGAGTGAAAAGGAACAGAGAAGAGTTTGAGCTCTACACCGGATTTGATACAGAGGAGGACACTTCTGAATTTGAATCGGAATCTGAGAAATCTGTTAAAATGGCTGAAGAAAGGCAAAGAACGATGAGAGACTTTGCTAGACCTGTCATTGGAACTTCCACTTCTTGTATAAGACTGACAGATGCAGCAAGAAATTATGAGTTGAAGAACATTCACTACAACATGCTGTCATCATTCTATGGAGTTCCAAATGAAGACCCTTTGAACTTTATTAGGGATTTCTACTCTACCCTCAACACTTTTCCATTGGGAGGACTAACAGAGGATCAGTTGAGGATGAGATGTTTCCCTTATACCTTGAAGGATAGGGCAAAGAGCTGGCTCATGATGTTACCTGAAAATTCATTGGCAACTTGGGAACAAGTTTATAACAAGTTCATGGGCAAGTTCTATTCACATCAAAAGACAGCTGAGTTGAGAGGGAAGATTGCTACATTCTCTCAATTTGAAGGAGAACCATTTCATGAGGCTTGGGATAGATTCAAGATGTTATTGATCCAATGCCCACATCATCACTACCCACTTCAACTCCTTAATCAGTTTTTCTATGATGGTCTCACCCAGCAATTTCAGAACACAGTTGATAATGCAGCTGGGGGAGCTATGGGAGAAAAGACAGCTGATGAGACTTATGAAATCTTTGAGATGTTGGGAGCTAATTCTCAGCAGAAAAGTGTAAGGGGAAGAAGTAAAGGGGTAAATCAACTGGAAGCCAATAGTGAGATGGTTAGTCAAATAGCTGAGTTGACAAGGCAGGTTCAGATGCTAAACATGAAGAACAATGTTTCTTCGTCTACTCAAGAAGTGTGTGGAATCTATGGGACATTCGGGCATGGAGGAAATATTTCAACATCTTTGATTTCAACATCGAATTCTTGTAACATCAACACCCACCTAATGAGCCTAGGTTTAGCTTGTGGTTTGGTCAACAGGTATTTCAAGGCCGTATGATCAGAAAATACTATGACCTTAGAACCTATCAAGCAAGATCTAAATTTGTCTAGTACAAACACCACAGTTAACATTTCTCTCTCAGTGGTCGTGTAATTTACTTGTGCATCATTTAAGGATAAACTTGCATAATAAATTAAACACATCAACTTGTTCACTCTTTGTCCCAACACAGCTCCAATGGCAAAATTCGATGCATCGCACATAATTTCAAATGGCAAATCCCAATTTGGGGCAACAATTATAGGGGCAAAAGTTAGTTTCTCTTTCAAAATTTTAAAAGCTTCTAAGCACTTTTCATCAAAAACAAATGGGACATCTTTTCCTAACAAATGACATAAAGGGTGTGAAATTTTGGAAAAATCTTTTATAAACCTCCTATAAAATCCTGCATGTCCCAAAAAACTTCTAATTTCCTTAACTGATGTGGGTGGAGGTAGGTTCACAATTAATTCAACCTTAGCCTTGTCTACCTCAATCCCTTCATGGGAAATAACATGCCCTAAAACAATTTCGTGATCAACCATAAAGTGACTCTTTTCCCAACTCAAGGTAAGATTACATTCAATACACCTTTCAAGTACTAGAGTCAACTTTTCCAAACAATCATCAAAGGAATTACCAAAAACAGAAAAGTCATCCATAAATACCTCAATGCACTGATCCAACATATCAAAAAATATGGAAAGCATACACCTTTGAAATGTTCCCGGTGCATTGCAAAGTCCGAATGGCATCCTTAGAAATGCAAATGTCCCAAAGGGACAAGTAAATGTAGTCTTTGGTTGATCTTCCGGTGCTATCGGGACTTGGTAGTAACCTGAAAGACCATCAAGAAAACAGTAAAAAGCGTGTCCAGATAACATATCAAGCATTTGATCAATAAATGGCAAAGGAAAGTGATCTTTCTTGGTGACATTATTTAATTTCCTATAAATTAAAAGAATCAAACTATTAACAAAAATTGCCTTCCCCGGCAACGGCGCCAAAAACTTGTTGTGCTTAAATTAACACTATCGCAAAGCGGCATTCACAAGTATACGAGGCTATTGCAGTGACGGTAATCGCCCCAAGGTCGTCTCACAAGGAAGGAATTGCGTGTAATAGTTCGATTAACATGAAATAATAAACTTGAGTGTGTGATTGGATTGGTGAATTGTAATTAACCTTAGAAATGAAAATGAGTGATTTTAAGCAAGATAAATTCAATTATGGAAATGATGCCTAGGGTTGCAAGTCCATTTAATCAAATGTTTAATTATCAAATTATCCATTAATATAACCTTGTACCTTAATTTATTCCTTAAGATTAATTAATCAATTATCAATTCACTAGTTTTCACATTTATGAATTAACAACAACCAATTATTTTACATTAGCAAATTAATAAACCCTAGAACTTATATTTCTAATTCATTCTTAGGGTAGTCAATTGCATAGTTCCGATATTAAACTTCTCCTCTCGGTCTGTCATTCAATATTAAGTAATCATTAGGTGGCCAATCTATCAATTTACCTTTAATTTCAATGCAATCAACCAATAACAAGGTATATCAATGGAATCATCAAATAAAATCATTTAATCAAATATACTACAACCCAAAGCATGAGTAAATTAGCTCATCATACTCTTTAAACAAATGCTCATTTCAATATAAACCAAATCAAAGTTATTCATTGCAATATTAATGTTCTTAATACAACAACAACAAATAAGAAATGGATTAAAAGAAAGAGTTGGAAAAACCCCTTTTGGAGATGCTAAAAATCGTACTCCTTGTCTCTTTCGTAGCTCCCTCTTTGATGCGTGATGATGAACTTCCAAGCTCTCTTGAACAAATGGCTCTCTTCTTGAAGGATGAATGATAGCTCTCTCAAGTTCACAACTCTCCAATCAAGCCTCTTAAAACCCTAATCCTCAAGAACTAGCTACTCACTTCACTTCCAATGATTGTCTTTGCTCTTGGTGTGTGAAAGGAAAATGGTGAATGAAGAATGGGAGAATGGTGTCTTGCTCTCTCAAGCAAGAACCAAGGAAGAAGATGATAATGGTGTGTAGAGAATGTCCACTCAATATATTCAATATATTTTCTATTCCCTCCATGCTCTTCCACTTTCAATTTTTAAGACACCCCATCACTCTTTATCTCCCACTTTCTAATTTGTTTTATATTTCTTCCATAATTCCTTCCACTTTTCACTCCCTTTTATCCTTTTTGTTCCCCACTAATCCACACTAATCCATACCTTGTGCAAGCATACCAAGTGATCCAGGGTGACACGGCCAAGCTTGTTGGTCGTGTCTCTTGGTTTTTCTTTTCTTTCTTGGGACACGGCCAAGCTTCTGGCCGTGTCCCTTGTTGCCTTGTTCTTTGATTTGTTTCCAAGGAGTGACACGGCCAAGCTCCTGGCTGTGTCATGCAACACGGCCAGTGGCTTGGCCATGTCTCTTGATGGTGTCACTCTCTGCTTCTTTCTTTTCTTTCTTTTCCTTTTGTTCCTTTGGTGAGACACGGCCAGTGGCTTGGTCGTGTCTGCTTCTATCCATCTTTGCTTGAGGGACACGGCCAAGCTTGGTTAATCCTGGCCGTGTCCTGCCTTGTCTTTGATTTCTTCTTCTTTTGATGAGAGACACGGCCAAGCCATGTCTAGCTTGGCCGTGTCACATGTTTTTCTCCAACAAGTCCACCAAATTTTGATTAAAAAGCTCCATCAAATATACTTCAACCTAAATCAACAACTTGAAACAAACTTAAGTACAAATTAACATGAAAATTAAATTAAAATCAACAAAAACATCATAGAAAATATATACAAAATTGATCTAAACACACATACACAAGCATAGGCCCAAACAACTAATACATCATTCAAATCTCAGAGTTACTATTTTGGTCCATAATAACACTATGTGTCTAGCCCCGAAGGTAAAATATCATTATAATAGTCCAATTAGGTCTGAGCTTATGATCCGGTCTTTTCACCTAGCCCAGTTTCAAAGACTTATTTCTGAGGCTTACGATCCGGCCTTTTCGCCTCAAAAATTTTTTCACAGTGACGCCAAGCGTCTAGCTCATAGGCAAATATAGGCATGCCGTCAAATACAGAACTCTGAAAATTGAATAACATATTATTTCATATTTTTATTATCAATATCTTTCTCATTTTTTCATGATCAAGCTAGGCACATTGCCTCATTTATCTCATTTATATCAACATCATCATATAATCATAATACCACATTTTATACAATCTAGCCATCACTAATGGCTTTATATAATATATTTAATAAATACACAACAAACCATATTGCCCAAACATTTTTTGTCATTTTCATATTTTGCACATAGTTCACATTTCATTCAATTTAGCCATTAACAGTGGCTTTTCACAATGCATAATAATGCATTCATAGCAATTCACATATTTTAGCATCATATTCATGAATACTTAATGTATTAAATTAACACATTTTTCATTCAAAATGTATTAGGCCAAATGTAATGCAATCACATTTCATTTATCAAGAGTTTGTACATACCTTAGGAAACACTCCAAAATAAGTTTTAAAACTTCCTCTAACCTTCTCTTCCAAGTTGCCCTTCAACACTAGGGTTGAGCAAACTACTCTCTGTCAATGTCTATACCAAATATGATCATAAATAACTATTTAATATCACATTCTAAGGCATTCTTAACATTAAATCATTTAAATAGGAATTACAAATAAAAAAATAAAGAAAAGAGTTATTCTCAAGTGACACGCCCAACAACACGGGCGTGTTAATGACCGTGTCATTAAATCACTCGTACAAAAGCATTGACACCACTAATGACATGGGTGTGTCACTGTCCTTGTCATTCATTTTGCCTCACAGAAACTTTGACATGCCCAACAACACAGGCGTGTTTATGGCCGTGTCAATTATTTTATCTTACAGAAGTTACAACACGCTCAGGGTCATGGCCGTGTTAATGGTCGTGTCATCAATGTTAAACTCAGCGCTGTTGACACGCCCAACGACATGGCCGTGTCAGGTAAAAGTTTTGCATTTCGAACTCTTAATCATATAAACACAATCATTCCAAACTCAATACTACAACACCCTTAATCATCATCTTAGTTTATAATCATAATTCACCCATCAATTTAACACTTATATAACTCCAACATATCATAATAATAATCATTATATAATTTATTTATACAATCATTCATGTATCAATTTACTCAATTCCCAACTCATTTATACAAAACCCTTACTCTTTTCCTTATCACCCTTTTTTCCTCAATTTTAACTACTCATCATTATCCTTACAAATAATCATATTTTCATCATCTAAGCATCAATTCAACATATATATATACTTCAATATTTCATTATCATCATATTATTCAATTAATCATCACTTTCTCTCACTAACCATATCATATATATATAATCCATAAAACAAGCTCAAGAAGAAGGCAATTACTTGTTTCCTTTGCTAAACCTTCATTATCTTCTTTAATTTCTCTTAAATCTCTTATAAAATTTGATATATAATATGAAAATCTCGCTCTTCTCACCTCTCTCTCTCTCTATCTCACATTGAAGAAGAAGAAGAAGAAGCAAATTTCAACTTCTCTTCCTTTCTAACCTTATCTATATATATATATATAATTCTTTTATATGTCTTGTATATGTTTGGTATATGTATATATCATATATATGACATATTTATTTCAAATATTTTTCAAGTATATATATAACATATACATATATATTGCATCTTTCATACATATTCATCTTATATTTTTCCTATCCATTACACCAATATACTCTCCCATAATTATTATTCCAAAACACATCAAAAATTGAAATATTACAATACTCCTCAAATTTACTATACTTTATGTCAGTGAATTTTCTTTTAAACCAAGTTTTGTCTTCTCATTTTTCATATTGCCGCTATCTTTTATTTCCCTTCTCAGCATATCAATTTTTGTGTAGCTTTTTTTGCACATTATATAAGCATATGATATGGTGGACCAATGAAAAATAATATGATATTTGCATCCTTTTTGTATTTACGTAAACATATGATATTTGCACCGATTATATATCATTTTAATATATCCTAAAATTATATATAAAATTATATAAAATATATATGAAAAAATTATATATATATATATATATGAGGATGGGGTGGAGGGGGTGTCAATTGACCCTCACGACCCCCTAAATTAAATTCATGATAAGAAAATAATTAAAAATGATTATGGATAAAATTTTTATTTTATTTATTATCTTTTAAATTTATATTATATTTTTTTATTATTTTACTAATTTATAGTATAAATTAATAAAAAAAATAAAAAATTTATGTTTGATATTTAATATGTCTTAAACACGCAGAATATATGTGCTAAACTTTTTATAAGGTAAAAGTTCAATATCTTATTGTCACATCAAAGCTATTATTTTTCACCCACACAAAATATTTGGCATGCCTTCCAAGTTCCAATTAATTTTTAATATTATAAAAAAATTAATCATTTTGATTAAATTTATTTGGAAGTTTTTAGCATTCAATTGTTAATTTTTTTTAAAAATAAAAAAAATATATTTTTATTTTGAGTATATATTTTTTATTTTTCATTTAATTTTTATTTTTGATTACATAATTTTTATACAATTAAAATTTTATGTATTCTTTTATTTATTTTAATATTATATATTAATATATAATAATATATATGTATATATAATTTTTATAAATTATTCTTAATTTTCTTCTCTCTTGCCAGCTCCTTTTTTACTTTTATTTTTTTCTTTTATTAATTTATATAAACTATAAATTAATTTAAAGTTCAAACTTTCAATATGCTATATAATTAATTAAAAAAATAAAATATTATGATAATTAATAATATATATATACACACACTAAAAGTTTTTCAATGAAATTCATATTTAAATCAATTTGACTTAATTTATTAATCCTAATAATTTTTTTTATAAAATAGAGTTCTCATAAGATAATTTTTGTATTTTCTCTAATTAATATATTCATATTAAAAATTTCAATTAATATTGTACTTTATATTTTTTCTATGTTGTTTGTTGATTCTATGAGTATTAAATATTAATTAATTATAGATATGATATATTTAAAGTTTAGTACTTAAAATATTTAGTTTAGTAATAAAATATTTAATTTCTTGAGAGTTTGTATGAAAAATATGGAACAAAAGAAGGAGAAATGACTATTTATAAATTGGCTAAAATAAGGGAAAGAAAATGTTGAGATTTAAACCAAGTTAAGTGCATCAATGATGAAAAGAATAGTATCTTGGTTCAAGAATAAGATATCAAGAAAAGATGGAGAAGTTATTTTGAGGAGCTTCTTAATGGTAGCCGTAATGAAATAATTGAGGATTTGGACGACATAGCCGAGAAAAATATGAAGTATACTAAACGGATTAAGTTTTTTGAAGTAAAGAAAGCTTGAAGAGAATGAAAATCGGTAAAGTATGTGGACCGAATGAAATACCCATTAAGGTATAGAAAAGTTTGGGAGAGACATGAGTTTTGTTGTTGACGGCTTTTTTTAATAAGATCCTAAGTACAAAGAAAATACCTAATAAATAAAGATAAAGCAGTATGATACCTATTTTTAAAAATAAGGAGATATTTAAAATTGCTCTAATTATAGAGGTATTAAGTTTATGAGCTACCATGAAATTATGAGAGACAGTTGTGAAACACCATTTACGTTTGAACATTTCTGTCTCCTCAAACCAATTTAGTTTTATGCATGGTTGATCCACTATAAAACCTATCTTTCTTATTAGAGATGTGATGAAAAAGTATAAAGAGGTGAAGAAAGATTTTCATATGATTTTTATTGACTTGGAGAATGCATATGATAGAGTTTCTAAAGAAGTTTTATGGCGGATCATAGAGCATAAGGGGATTTCTATAAGATATATCCAAGTCTTGAAGGATATGTATGATGGAGCTATCACTAGTATCCGCACTGTTAGAGGGGATACTAAGAATTTTTCTGTTTCTATCGAATTACATCAAGGTTCAGCTTTGAGCCCTTATCTATTTGCCTTGATCATGGATGAGTTAATAAGACATATACAAGATGATATTCCTTAGTGTATGATATTTGCATACGATATTGTGTTGATAGATGAGACCCAAGCATATATAAGTTAAAAGTTGGAGTTATGGAGAAGTACTTTGGAATCAAAGGGTTTTAAGCTAAGTAGAACTGGGACTGAGTATATGTATTGTAGATTTAATAACGCTAATAGAGAAAGAGGCGAAGTTATTTTAGACGGAGTAGCAGTACCTCATAGTACTCATTTTAAATACCTTAGTTCAATTATTTAAGCGGATGATGGTTATGAAAAAGATGTAAGTCACATGATTAAAGCTGCTTGGATAAAGTGGATGAGTGCCACAGTAATGTTATATGACCGAAAGATGCCAGTCAAATTGACAGAAAATTTTACCGCACTGCTATACAACCTGCGATGATGTATGGTAGTGAGTGTTGGGCTGTAAAAGGACAACAAGTGAGTAAGATGCATGTTGCAGAGATAAAAATAATAAGATGGATGTGTGGACACACTAAAATGGATAGAATCAGGAATAAGAACATTAAAAAAAAGTAAGGATAGCGCCTATCGAGGTTAAGATGAGAGAACATAGATTGGGATAATTTGATCATGTGAAATGTAGACTTAGGAATGCACTGATCAGAAAAACTGAATTAGTTAAAGTAAAAATACTTAAGAGAGACAAGAGATAGACCTAAATTAACTTGGACAAAAGTGGTATAAAATGATCTTGTTGTTTTAAATTCATTATAAGAGATAGTCCTAAATCGAATCGAGTGAAAAAGAAGAATTCATATAGCCGATCTCAATTAGCTTTGATATTAAGGCTTTATTGTTGTTGGTATATTAATAATAAAGCAACATTACACAATAATGAAGAGAAATAAATATAAAAAAATAAACTAATTGATTTAGATTGTTTTTATTATTGACATAGTTTTGGATAGTTTTAAATTTATTATTTATATTGTGAATTATATATTATTTATAAATATTTATAATTTTTTTGTTAGATATATAATATATTTTTGTGATTCTTATATTATATATGTTATATAACGATAAAAATCATTAATGGTTGTTTAGGACATTAAAATAATTTTATATTTTCATACTATGAATTACTACTAATGAGGGAAGAAATATTTTTGCTAAAAGAAACAAACATTTTGCCTAAAACCAATCTATAAGTGATGTTGTAGTACTTTTTTTTTAATTTTTGTTATTACTAAATAATATTAAACCTATAACTACTAATTTTTTTGTCAAAATATACACATTGTTAAGTTAATATATTGTATATCATTACTATTAATATATTCTATCTTAACAAATTAGTTATTTTATATATAAATATTACGTTGCTATTTATATTGTGTATATGAATATTAAAAAAAAATATAAGATATAAAACAAATACTAAATTATATGTTAATATATTTTTATTATCCATAAAATAAAATCAATTCTCGCAACAACGTGGGGAGAATTTCAGCTTGTATATATTTTTTTTTATCTTAAAATAATTATAAATTTTTAAAAAATCTGACCTCCACTATATCAATTTTTTTTTAGAAAAAATTATATTATTAATGAATTTTATGAATTTTTTAGTTTGATGAGTTTTTTTATTTTTAAAAATCACAGCATATAAGTATTTCTTTTATATTTATAAAAGAGAAAAAAAAAGAAAAAGAAAAATTATTGAATGTCAAATAATAAAAATAAACTGTTAAATAAAATTACAGAGTAATGTTAAATTTTTCATATTAATTTTTTTTCTTTTAAGCCAATCTTATAAATTGGCTATTAAAATTAGAAATTCTATTTCTATATTAAATAGATTACACATTTATATTTTTTAAATATGAGATTATTGATGTCTCAATCATGGGTAGTTCAACAAGGAAAACAAATTGGAAAGTATAGTTCTGATAGTGCAAATGAATTATTGTGGAACAACATTTCTATGACTGATATTATTTTTAAAAATAATACTAGCAGACAATTTTATTTTTGGAATAATACTGGCAGACAAATATTTATAGTAATTAATTAAAAAAATAACGTATTTTTCACCCTTAAACTTTAGATTAGATATAAATTAAGCTTTTTAATTTTTATTTAATAAAATTGAATCCCTCAAATATATAATTTGTTTAACATTAAATTTTTTTATAACGGCAGTTAAACTCACATTTTCATATATTATCAATCAAGTAGCTCAATATCATAAAATAAAAATTTAAAAACTTAATTTATAAAATATATAAAATTTAAGTGCCAAAAAATATATTATTTGTTAATTTTCATCAAAATATACTATTTTACTCCGACAGTCATATAATTTTGACATTAATTAAAAATACACATTTAATATCTGTTAAAAAAGAGTTTAATTTTACTAACTCTTATAATTAAAATGCTCATTTTTATCCAATAAAAATTGAGATTTAATTTACAACTTCTAAAGTTCAGTGCTGAAAAAATATGTTATGCTTAATTATACTATTGGATTCATGTTTATTTCTCCCTTTTAAATTCGTCTACAGCCGGTGATAGACAAGTATCGTCTTTCTAAACTTGAAGCTACTGCCAAGAAGTCACACCAGCTTCGTAATCCTCTTGTCCATTCTTCTTTCCTGATTTACGGTATTGTTCTCTTCTAGTTTTATTTGTTTATTTAATTTATTCGAAAATTTGCAATTGGTTTTATGAATGTTTTCATTTTTGTGTTTTGAAATTGATTAGCGCTCGTGGAATTAGCAAATTAGATACCCAATTTCGTCCATAATGGTCTTATGATCTTATTATGTAAATAGAGGTCTGTAATTCTTGGTTTGGTTTTAATTTTTTTAATGGGTTCCTCGCAATCTTGATATAGTAACTTATCTAGGTATTGTAGGTGCTGCCCTTGAATATTCTGTTTTGCTGAAGCCTCCATTATAAGGGTTTTTTTTTTTTTTTCATTTTTTTAAAATTTTGCAGATGGATTTGAGACTGAACCAGTAGTGTGATTTGGGAAAAATTAGGCATTAGCTACCATAACTAAACTTGCAGTTAGGGACTTGGCCCTTCAAGAATGCATTAGTTAGCTTTATTCAGTTTCTGGTAGATGATAAAGTGCTTGTTCATTAGTTGATTTTTATTGTTATTTTACAAATTGAGATTGCAAGATGAAGAGAATTACAAGATCCATCACATTTGAAGAATCAAGATTGCACCATATTAAGTAACTTACCTGGGGTAGTTTTTGAGGAAAGTTCATTGAGATGCTTTTGCTTTTTATGTGTTTATATCTCAAAATTCATCTCTGCATTGATGTTATTGTTGTAAACATTTAGGTATTCAATTCAAGATAATGGTGCATTGGAAACTTTTTTAGAAAACCAGGAAACTGGAATACCATTATTAATCTTATCTTGATGAAAGATGCATTCATTTATTATCTACTAATTTACCTACAGAATTATTAAACATTCACGATGTTGTTCATGTTGAGTTGGTGCATAGCTTGTGATGATTATATTTTTTATTGTAAAGGCTGCAAGATGAAGCTGACCTTTACTGCAAATGCCTCATAGCTGTTTGATTTAGATAACCACTTTTTTGAGATGGTAGATGCATAATTGGAGTTTTTAATAATCCTGAATTTCTACTTTTTACTTGCCTGGATGTATTGTGCACAAGTCCTTTATATCATTTCCATTTATGCAAAATAGGGAACCCTTAATTAAATGTGGTGTATAAATGAAGATCAAGACTAATGTTTTTATATTATCAATTATGATTATGAGAACCATGGTTAAGCCTGACTGAGGGTGGACTTTTCTGGGTGCTAGCCAATTTTTTGTCTTATAGGCATTTAATTATGTGTGAATAATTGACTAATCTCTGTTTTTCTACAAAAATTTGTTAAACAGTCTATTATGTTGTTTTTCAGCTCAAATTCTATCTAATTTTGCGCAACATTCATCTCTTTTTCCTTAATGTGTTTATGCATACAGTCTCCGGCTGTCCATTTTAAATGTTTTCCTTCTGCTGTTGTGAATCAACTGAAAGTTTGAAACCCTTTCAAAACTAATATTGTACTGTCATTGTTGCAGATACATGTTCCACTTGAGTTGATCCTTACTGCGTTCTGCTATGGATGCTATAAGAATTGAGACCGAAACTATCAATACTAAACCTGTGGAAAATGAAGGCTCATCTGTTAAGATTAAGGTCTTGTTCTTTGCCAGGGCTCGAGATGTAACTGGGTTGACTGAGATACCATTAGAGATTTCATCCGGTGCTACAACCAGTGATTGTTTGAACAAGCTTGTTGCAAAATTTCCGAGTCTGGAAGAAATTCGTGACTGCATAGTTCTGGCTTTAAATGAGGAATACACGAATGAGTCAATGGTTGTGAAAGAAAAAGATGAGTTAGCAATTATACCTCCCATCAGTGGTGGTTAATGATTCTTACATTCTTCAACCTCCTAAGAATCAATCAGTATTGTACTTGGGACTAACTATATGGGGAGTTGCCGTATGAGTTCCTCTTTTTTTACATGGCTAATGCTTCATTTTTGGAGGTCTTGTTTGTTTAGTAGTTGTAACGTAATACAAATTTATGTTCCATGAAATAAAAACATCAGTTCATCTAATTCTCTGATGTATAATACCTCCAAAGGATTCAATTGAGCTGTATTTTGTGGTCTATTTATTTTTTTAGGTTGGGGAAAGAGAGAAACTCGAAGTATGGGAAAATTCTATCATAGACTCGTTGTATGTGTAACCAACCAATAAAATTAAACGAAAATAATTGTTTTTCCTACTATTAGATAGTTGCATAAGCAGCGGTCTAAAATAAAAATTTCCCGAAGTCTGATGTATATTTTTAGAGCAATCTCAAGATATTATCATGTTAAGATTCGAGACATCAACTAATATTTTTTTTTCTATTAATAGAAATTTGAACTTGAGATTTTATACAGAAAGAGATTTACACTTATTCTATTAGGCATTTATTAATGTTTAGATATTAGTTAATAGGACTTTTGATAAAAATATAAGAAAATTTGAAAAGTAATTTTAAATTTATTATATTTTTAAAATATGTTCAAGTTTATAAGAATTTATGATTAGTTTATCAAAATATCAAATTTTTATTAGTTTATAATGAGTTTATTATTGGTTTATTATAAGTTTATAAATTTTATTTAGTTTATTATGAATTTATTATGTGTTTATTATGAGTTTATAATAAAATGATAAAAATACTTATGATAAAAAAGAAAAAAAATTTATAAAAATTATAGAGGGTGTCATTTCCCTCTGTTGATATTGTTAGGCATCTAATTGGAATATAAATTTGTCGTTTGATATTAAAAGTGATAAAAATTTCATTGGTGCATGGGTTTGAATATAATATATGACAAATTAATATAAATAAGTAAAAATAAAACAGTAATTAACTCTTTCTTATTAAAGTTAAGAGTGAAAAAAAAAAGCTTGAGGGATGGATTGTCATATGATCCTTGTCCTGAGGCGAACCTGAAGGAAAGAGTTGAAAAAACGATATAAGATTAAGTCAAAACATCTCATTTCCCTTGCAATAAATTATGTTAAAAAATCAGATAAAAAAATTATGTTAAAAAAAATTTCTAATCATATCCATTTGAAAATTTCATATCCAATGGTTTGAAATATCATTTATGAAGACAATAACTGTGTCCTCAAATTTTGGAGAAAAACTAAAACAACATTTCCCTTATAAAACCACTTCCAAACCCAAACATAAAACCAATCAAAATTCACTGCAAAACACAATTACTACAGCTAGTTTCAAACATCAAAACTCTTATTTATTATTTTTTTTTATGAAATACCCATCAAAAACTATTTTAAAAATGAATAGTCTTTTAGTGCTCTTTATGTTCATTTTCCCTGTTAATGCTGCAATTCCAAGCATTCTCGGCAGTAATTTAATAGACAAAACTTGCAGACAAACACCATATTATAAACTGTGTGTATGGACTCTGATATCAAATCCTCAAAGTTTCAGTACAGATATAAATGGTCTAGCTAAAATCATGGTTGACACCATTGACGCTAAGGCTACACACACTCTACAAAGAATTAACAAGCTTCTTGATCATAGCCCAAACCTAAGCAAAAAGGAGCAACAGGAATTGAGAGCCTGTGCTGATCGTTACAGTGTTATTATAAATGGAGATGTTCCTCAATCCATTGATGCTCTACGCACAGGTAATTAACTATTAAATTAGCTAGCTCCCATTAACCATTAATTGTTGAATAGTAGTGTTCTAACTCCATTGCATTTTTGCAGGTAATTACAAGTTTGCTGAAGAAGGTGCTTATGATGCTGCTGCAGAGGCTATGTCTTGTGAGGAAGGATTCTCCATTGGAAAATCTCCAATTTCGGAGATGAATATTGCAGTTCATGATGTTTCCATTGTAGCTGCTTCCATTGTTAAGATCATTATAAGCAGTTGAGTTCTGGATTTTTTTTTTTTTTTTAAATTTTTGGCATGTAGTTGGGACATGTTTTTCTTTGCTGTCCTGCTAACAAAGAAAACCATGTAATTTTAATTAATTATCCTTTTCTTCATAATATTTCAAGAGTTAAAGTTTCGTAATTTTGGAAAAATTGATTCAAGATTTCTATATATAATACATTTAACAAGACATTTCCCTGTAAATAAATTTAGTTTTTTACTATATTGTTTTCAAACTGAATTTACATTAATTAATCAGAATTATCATGCATACTTTTAATAATAATTTTCTCATTCAGGTATATACATTTTATAATTTTTTGTGTGCATTTTTTGAAGAAGAATATCATCATCATAGTAAAATGATAGCATGACTTTTTTTTTTTTTAACTCGACCCTCGAAAATACGTTTTTGAGGATCGAACCCTTGCCTTCCCATAGGGATAATAACAGGTGGCCCGCTAGACTAACCCCAGCGGGTTTGATAGCATGAATTTATATATATATATATATTTAATTTCTACTGATATTTTAATATGAAAATTTTCAACTCTAAAGTGCAGAGACAAGCCAGAAAATTTTTCAAAACGGTATAAATAATTTATTAAAAAAATGCTATAACAAAATTTTTTTACATTAATAATAATAAGTTGTATCAATGAAAAGATTATAAATATGCAAATACAGTTTATTTTTTATTATTTAAACTATACTCGCTGCACTTTCATTAAATAAAAGTCATCAATAATACTGTCAATCATCAATATTTCAGCTTCTTCTTTTTTTGCTGTAAATAATTAGAAAATCTTTAAGAAAATCATTATCCTTCTTGTCATGAGTCTTGTTACATTGCTTATTTAATTTCAGACAACTGTTTTTTCAATAAAAAAAATTCATTGTTAATAAACAATAAATTCCAACATGACGTGAGGTGCAATAATGGTACTCTAAATAATTCTTATTTAATCAATCTAGTTTAAATTAAAAAAAAATTATATTAACTCAAAATTTCATAAATAAAAGATATATATCTTATACAAATGAAGATTTGTTGAGTAAATTCTTTAACTATTGAGTTCTAATTAAACAATAAGAAAATGAATAGTTTTAATTTAATTAATTCATTAAGATGGCCGTCTTTATACACCAATAATTTTTTTTCAAAAATAATATTTTAGATTTTTTAATTAATTTATTGATCTTTTCAAAAAATTAAAATTTATAAATTCAATATTTAATTAATTTTTCGAATGAGCCAACATATATACTAAACAGTATAATTTATTGTTAAAAACAAAATAATTTATATTTAAATACTATAAATTACATTGATTTTTTTTTTTAAAGTCTGATGGGCCGTGCCCTGCCAGCTTCTATCTTCGCCTCTGTTGAAAAAAAATAAAATATGACGGAATTAATCAATGACTCATTAATTAGGCGGATTAATATTTCATTGCACTTTTTTGTATTTTATTGCAATTACAATTCGAAAAGATATGGAGGAAATCTAAAATTATAAACCGTTGAAGCAATCTAAGAAATTTACTCTTTTAAAATATTTTTGAATCTTTTTTTAAAATTTTTTAAAGTTATTTTTATAATTTTCCCTATTTTCTTTCCTCCCTTGTTTTCCTAATTAACAAACTGTAAAACTTATAGCATTTTATGTTGCATGCTCAATGCCCTTGGTGACAACCTCCTCCAAAAGGGATACTAAATAATACAATATTATTAAATGCATTTTTAATTTAATTTATTATTGTCAAATACATCAATATTATATAAATTAAATTCCATTACAATGCAAAAAAAAAAAATCTACGTCTTAAATGAATCAAATTTCTCTTTTGCAAAACAACATTTGTGCCTTTTTTTATCATCAATAAGCAAGAAAAAATTTGATGCTGTGCTGAGGCATGAAATGAGCGTGAAATAAATGCATGGAAAATTGATATCAGCAGCTCTTTAGCCTTGCAGTATATTATTCTTTTTATGTTCCTAATAACTTTAATTTTCTTCTGCTCATTTACCTGTTAAAATTAAAACTGACGTGTAATGGATTGACATGAAAAAAGTAGCTTGCCTGCATTTATCCGATTGAAATTCTCCAAAGTTAACCTGGTACCATCCCCTGCTGGCCTCAACAAATGAATTCAGTCACGATACAAGTATAGACTAACAAGATATATAAAGTACATGAACTATTTTCGTAATTTTTTACTTTTACCAGGACATCTTTTTTTATCACTTTCAAGCATTCCATGAAACAAATTCATGTCAAGTAAGCTTGAATATAATTTTGTAGCCACACAGCATGAGATTACCAAAATTAAATCCTATAGAACCATAAGCATGCCTGTTTTACATTTTGCAAATTGCAGAAGACATCAAGTTCATAGCCAAGTAAAAAATTATAGCATACTGTCAATAATAAGCATATAAGAATGTTACAAGAATAATCGTCCCTATCCTATTAGAGACAAAATGAGCAATTAAGAAGTAACAAAGAGTTATAAGAAACCTTCTTAGACTAGGCGATCTTTTTCCTCTTCAACTAAGCAAACCTTCTATTCAAGGTTCCTACACAGCCATCATTGATCCTGTTCTCAATAGAATTAATGCTTTTTCCTAATCCCACATATTAAATAGCCCATTTGAGTCCACATTGTAATATTAACTTGTACATTTCATATTTGGAAAAGAAAGATAAAAAATAATAATAATACAGAGATCATCATCCTACAAGAAACAAATATTAAATGGACTCACCCAAAAGTCTGATCGTTATTTTGGATCAACTGCCATGGGAGTAATTCTTCTTTTGGCTGGCTTATTTGAAACAGAAGTACTACTAATTGAGCTTTGTGAAGTCCGCTTTCCATCATTTTTCTCAACTTCCATTTTTTGGTTATTTGCTGCTAAGGAATCATCATCTGCAGGTATTTCAATAGCTATGTCCGCTGGTTGCTCAAAATTGGGCCTTCTATTCTCACGAACTGTGTCTTTTTTGTGCTCTACAACAGATGGAAACAGATTGCTTAAGAAAAGGGTCAGAAGCCAGGAAGAAACTTGACGCGTAAATGAGAACAAGATAAATGAACAGATAAAAGCACACCTGGTAAGGAGACAGGGGTTCCCAGTTCATTGATTTCAAATTCTACCAAAGTACAGTAACCATCTTGAGAAGACACGGCCAAATACTGGGCATTGGATGACCTTAGAGTAATAAATAGAGCCCAGATTCAAATGTTAATAGATTATTACATAGATTATTACATAGTAAACATTCAAAAGAATTTGACATCAAAATAATAAAATAATGCATAAGAACCAAGGTGCTCAGGCTAATATAATCAGATTTAGGGAGAAGAATGTGCAGGCATACACCCAGTTCCACTTCTGTTCAAAAGCTGTAAACAGCCAGATGATAGAGACTTCAATCTTGCAAATGCCTTTTATAGTCTACTGAGATCAACATTTACAACAGAGAAAAAGAATACGGGTTGAGCATTATCCAGAAAGTACTTCATTCTGCGGCTGTCAGGGTTGAGCTTGGGTGAGGGAGGAGAAGAAAAGGCTTTCTGAGTTTTATTTTTAAAATTCATAGGACGAATGTAGTCCACAAATGATATAGACAATGATTTCCACTAGCTGATTCATTTTGCAAAGCAGCTTCTATAAATCAGACACAAACAGCTTCTATAAATCAGACACAAACTAACCACGCAATATCAGTTATGGCTGCATAGTGAAGACCAGCCAAGATCGCTGTTGGAGGAGCATCTTCTGTATCATATATATACAATGAGTTTAAAGTCGCCACTGCAAAAATTAGGCGATAAGGAAGCTTGAAGAACCCAGCTGCATGAGTCAATAAAGACATTTAGTTTGCCAGTTACAGTCACACTTTTCCTCTGCTATAATACATTCAACAAAAAAGAGAAATACGATACCTGATAATGAGCCCCTAAGGCTAAAAGCCATGGGACAAAAGCGAACTGCTACAACAGGTTTACTGGCACCAGGGAGCAATAAAGCAGGCCTACATATCATAAAATATAAAATTAGATGCGAGATAAAAAATAAAGATATTTTAGTATAGCTATATATGTAGAGGAAACAAAAATCATAGTGAGGAATTATGTTGACTCTTGCATTGATAGAAATTGGACTTTATTCTTGATACATTATAGACAGAAAAAATTAACTTTGTAGGATGTCATACAAAGAAACAAGTTCTAGAGAATTTCTTGCCTTGAAAAATCCTTTCTGGAAAAAACATAAGCAGTATTTACTGTATCTGAAGCAGGTGAAATTTTGTAAGAACCTGCAATGCCAAATTTGTTTTATGAACATAAATAACATCAGAAGGTAAATATAGTCACAGAAAATACACTGCCACATATAGAAAAAAAAATGCAAAAGCCTAAGAGTCCATTTTCACATTTCTTTTTTCCATTTTGAATGGTGACTCCGTTTTCAGTACCTTTTTATTATATGAAATAAAAAAAAGTAAAATAATATAAATTTTTCATACTCTTTATGACAACATAATCAGAAAACAATAGGTAATTTATAGTACTGAGATACAATGTCAACATACTTGCAAATTGCCACCCAACCATCTGGGAAATGAAATGGAGTGAAGCAATTAAGAAGAGGAAATTGACATCCATGCAATCACATCAAACAAGTTCATAGAGCATAGGTCAAGATTTAACACACTTCCATGCAATCACATTTCAAATCCTAGCAATCTCAACCATAAAAGCAAGAAAATGATCACGATGATGCAGTTAGCCAGTAAAAGTATTAATGCATGGCAAGTAGTTGAAGCTCTTGGTCCTGAGGCACAAATATAATATTAAGGCTGTTCTCAAGATCTCAATCGTACAACTTTTGTACAAAAATAGGAAAAAGTTCAATTTCTGGGAAGGACCACAACCATCTTCAGGAGAAAGGTAAAGCTAGAGCCTAAGCCCAAAGATGATAACAGCTAAAATAGTTCCCATGAAAAGAGGATAAAAAAAAAATAGGTGTGTGTTAAAGCATTTAAATTGAACATGTGCTTAGCCATACCTGCTGGCACCAGTAAAAATGATCCATCAGGTGACCATGCTAATCTTCGGAAGAAAGATGGCAATGTTTCATCATGAAAGAGATGGTTTTTTGAAGACTGCATCAGAAACACGCATGAGGCTTACAATATGTAGCAAATCCACCTATATTCTGCAGAAAATGAAGATAATCTTGTTACTCTCTGACCTTAGAATCATCCATTTGCCGTTGCTCAGCCTTTGTAATGACATGCTGACAAACATAATTTATCTTCTCAACACCTTTTGTTTTTGTCTGAGGCTTATTGACATAAACTCTGCAAGTTCTATCTGAACTAAGAGAAGCCACAAACTTGGCCAATGGATCCCAAGCCACTCCTTGTACATAGTGGAAATGACCATCCAATATCTGATGCACAGAACCTGAAGGAAGGAGACGAGGAATGAGAAAAACAATAATGAAAACACTGTAACCAAAATGTACTGTAGTTTATCGTTGTTTATCTTGCCTTTGTTAACATCCCATATGATGCAAGAATTATCAACTGATCCAGAAACCAAAAACGCACTATCTGAAGACCACTGCAGGTCCAGCACATCTTTGCGGTGAAATCTGGTCCGAGAAAAAATAAAAATCAAGAAACATTACACGGATTCATAATGCATATTTCGATAGCGAAAATATGCTCAAGCAAAACAGATTTTGACCAGGTAACAAATGAATTCAAACCTAAAGCAAGGCCCTAGATCAAGCAAATCTCATTATTGACTTAACAATGTTGATCTCCAAAAGAGAAGTTTCATTTTAATGAATAATGCTTTTATCTTATTATTCCTATCAATCGGCAAAGCAGATTAATTTAGAGGGTGAACATATTAAAATATCAATTCAAGCTTAGGCTGGAATCAAAATGATAAATGATAAATTTCAGCATGATCCAGATTTGACCCCCCAAACCAACAGGCCCAAAGCTTATTACCACATGGCCCAGTCCAAGCTGCGTGTAGCAACTTAAGAATGTATTTACAGGACAGCACTTACGACAAGTTCTTGAGGACTTTCCATGTTTGGCCTGTTTCTGCAGAATGCAACTTCCATATTATCAGCTCTCCCCCTGCAGAAATATTGTATTTAAGAATATAACAGCCAAATTGCCTAGATAAGCAAGTGAGAGCATTGTTTGGTAATATTTTATACTGAAAGACAATAGCTGCTAAGACTGAAGTTATACCATCAGCACCAGAGGCAAGTAGATCTCCTGCATAGTAGGAAGAGCAATATTACTTCAAATGAAGATAAAAAGGATAATAAAAATTAAGAGAACCGGATTTCAGAATTATATATTAAAAAAGATCAAGTGAGAGAGAAATTAGTGCAGATATCCTACAGAAATAGCAAGTATAAGAGACTACATTCAGAATGCAGAATAGCGACAACTTGAGCTTAACAGAAAATGATGCAGTGAAGTAAATAAATTTGTGAAACTGAAAAACCAATACTAGATGCAAGAGTGATCAAGTAAAAGACGCATTTATAATAAATAAAACTACACACAAGCTTTCAGCATTCAAATATCAAAAAATATTCACAGCACTCAAACACCTTCTGCATGCATCCCACCTTCTACCTGTATGATGATCATTCCCATCAGCTTTTGCAAGCAAATAGGTTTTACATCCATTAATAATTACACGCTGAGAGAGAGAAGAAGAAAGGAACAGAGGATCAGTATTTTTTTTACCGGATGGTGAAAAACGAAGAGCATTGACGGCAGAACTATGGTAGGAAATAGTATTTTGATAAGAAACTGTTGGGATTTTCTTCTGTGCTTCACCTGAATTTATTAACCATAGCTGAAAGTTCCACGACAGGAAAACTAACAGTTAGTATAGCTTCAACTTATTAGACTGTGAAAGGAAATGCTATATTAATTTCACTTGGAAAAAACGAATATGGAATTCATTTTTGATATTGTTTGCTATAAATCTACATGTCATTATATTTGCAAATGAATTTCATTATAAAATACATTTGTAAATGAATTTTCATGTTTCAATTAACCATGGAATTCATTTAAATATGTAGCTTTAGTAGCTTATGTTTCCATCAATTTTGGTAGAATGGTGTTCAGGTATAAACAAATCCATAGAATTTTAAATGAATTTCCATTTAAACTAAACACAAAAGTGTAGATTTGTAAATGAATTCCATCAAATTTTATAGAATTCAATATATACCAAACAAGTTCTTCGTTTCATTTGAATATGAATTTCATTAATAATATTCATTTGTAAATAAATTTCTATATTTTAGTATGACTGTGTACTAAATATAAAATTCATTTGCCTTCTTTTACTCATTTTATCAAGTCAAATTTGAAACTATGCTAATTTGAAATCTATTAGCAATTTCTAGCTAATTGTTTAGCATATGTCTCAACGGTAACTATTTCCATAAAATTAAAGACGTAGAATTCAAAATGAAATTTCACAAATATCAAACATATCAAGTTATGATTTAATAGAAACCTCAAATTTTAAAAATGAAAATGGAAATACTTGTTACTATTCAAGAAAAACATCCAACAAACAATTAAATTATTTATTTTCGTAAAAGTAAAATAAAATAAAATTCAATCCAGCCCTAAAGCAAAATAAAATAAAATTCGCACAAGCAAGCAAACTGAAAGCAAAAATTCCAAAAGCAATTTTAATTTTTAAGTACCTTGATATCGAAATCGGCGCCGCCGGTGGCGAGGATACCGGAGATCGGATGAAAGTCTAGGGTTAGAACAGGTTTTGTTTCATGCCAATTGATTTGCACTGTTCCTCCCTTCATTTCTTCCCTTTCCTTTTTTTATTGTCAAATCCTACCTTGCTTGTTTGGTTTAAAGGAAACTGCAGGAATATTTTTAAGAATTACTTGGAGTAAGAGAGAGGAAGGAAAGGGATATGCGGCGGGGGTGCGCTCTTGCTGCTTTGTTTTGGCGGGAAATGACAAAAGAAATTGGCAGCACTGAATTTATCTTGGAGGAGTTCACACAAATTTCAATAATACAAAAAAAAAATATTTACACAAAAAAATTAAAATAAATATTTAAAAATATTTTACTGCTCACTAAAATAAAATTTTTAAAAATATATCATCTTAAACTGCAAATAATATATTATTTTAATTTTTATTATTTTCTAAATTTTACTATTAAATAAATATATTTTAATAAAATAATTAAAATTAGTATTTTAAATTATATTTTTAATATATTTTTATAGATATTATGTATATATTGTATTAATATAAAATTTAAAAAAATAAAGTTAAAAAATTAAATAAATTTTTATAGATGTTGAATAGATGTTGTTTGTGTATTTGGTAAATTTTGTTGTTTATTGTATTTATATTTTGTAGATATTATATATATATTATATATATGTTTATATTTTTGTATATATATATATATATTAAACATATAATAAAAATTATTTATGAATAAAAAAATATAATTAGAAAGGAAAAAGAAAAAGAAAAATGACCATTGAAATCCGTTAAATTGAAGAAAAAAAAAAGAAAAGAAAAAAAGGCACACCACAGAAAGATGAAAAACAAACTTAATTTGCGTAAAAATGAAAACCGCCAAGCACGGAGCAGTATTCAATGTAGATTTCTCTTTATCTTTGCTTGAACTTTTCATCCTAGAGTGCTCGCCAATTATCTATTTAAAACCCATCTAACAATTGAAGTCCGCGATCCAATAATTTTTTTTATATATCTAAAAATATTTTTTTTAAATAATGCATAAAAAATATTTACATTTTTGATAAAAATTTAGCCAAAATTTTAAAAATATCTCATTCATCACTAAAATAATTTTTTTTAAAATACATTCTCTCTACATATAAATAATATTTTATTTTAATTTTTATCATTTTTTTAAAATTTTACTATAAAATAAATATATTACTATAAAATAAAAAAATTATATTTTGAATTATATTTTCAACATGTAAAATGTATTAATTTTTTATTAAGAAAAATTTAATTTGATTATAAATAACAAATAATACTCACAAAAAATAATATAAAAAATAAAATATATAAAAATATGTTAATTAAAAAATTATTAAATTTATTTTTAAATAAATTTTACATATAAAAAATAAAATTTTAAAAATATCAATTTTGTTGTGTAGATGATAAGCGTGTGTTGTGTATATGTTATGTAAATTATAAAAATGTTTATAGATGTTGTAGGTTATGTATGCTACATGCATATGGCATATATTGTAAATATATAAAATTTTAAAAGGCTTAATATATAAATAACCACACGTATTTATTCAAAAAATTCTATTAACACCATCTACTTTGTGGGTGTCTTATTACACATCTGTCAAAGTTAAAAATGAAATTGTCACAACCTATGTAAACGCGCAGAAAGTGTGAGATAAAAAAACAAATTATAAGTGTTAAAATCATGCTTTTATTCTAACTAACATCTCTTCTTTGCTCAAATCTTAAAAAAAAACATTTATCCTACTCAACTCCAAATCTTCTTCTTCCTCAAAGAAAAGGGAAAAACTATATAAAACCAAAATAATTTATTCTCTTATTATCCTTATTTTGTAAAATGGAGAGTATTAAATTTGTAAAATCTTGTTGTTGTTGTTGTGAAGTTTCAATATTTAAATTTAAAGTGAAGGAAAATTTGTGAATTTTGATAGGCTTTCTTGTTAATTTGCAAGAGGAAAGGGGAGTAGATGTTTTAGGAGGTTGTTTTAGGAGTTTAGTACGAATAAAATAAGTTTTAATATTTGAGTTCAAAGTGAAGGAAAAGTTGTGGATTTTCACAAGTTAGCCAAGGAATTATTTGTTCCTCATCTTATTGCAATTGATATTTTCTTCTTCTTTTTTTATAAGAAAATTAATATGGATATTCTAAATTTGGGGCCTTTTTTTCTTCTTTTTTTTTTGTGAATTTGGGGTTTTCACACTCATTTTTCTTCTTCTTTTTTGAGAATAATCAACTCTATCATATTTTGGAAGACATGAAACTCAATCAAATTGAATTTTGATTTTAAAAAAAATAGGGTTTCATTCATAGTGGGTTAAAGATTTTCAAAGAAAATTAGGTTAAGCAATGTTAGTTTACTTTAAATTAATTAGCTGTGAGTTTTTTTTCCCATAATTCTACTGGTTGTTGAGTTTGTTATAGTTGTAGCTCAAGCAATTGGAACTGTAATTGAACATAATACCTCTACTCATCTACCAAACCGCCAATTTGCTCATGATATTCTTTTTGTTAGCTTTCTTCCATGAAAATGATACTCTATTTCAGGTCCATTTATTTTTCTTCTTGTTTTTCTTTTTTTTTTTTTTGTTTAATTATGTAGGTTCTAGAAATTTATACATACAAGAGAAACTTGTAATTTATGAGAGATGGTACTAGTCATAATATTTTCATTATGTGAGTTTTTGAAGATTTGTTAAATTAATTCACTTTGTTTTCTACTTCTATTTTTATTCAATGATACTAAATCATATCTATGAGTAAGCTGAGAGTTTAGATAAAAATGGGATATAAAGCGTGTATGATGTACTCTCATGAGTAAGCTGAAAAATTAATGAGCCAAGGGTTTAATAGCACCACTCAAAAATAAATAAAACAAAAAATAAAAATCAACATTGCAAAAACATAAAAAAGAAAATAAAACAGCGTGAAAGTGTAGAATTGAAAAGAAAATTTTAGGTTAGTGGATTTGAAAAAGGAAAACTATTTTTTTCCATATACTATGGAAATTCCTCTTTTTTCTTTTTTAGAAATTTATAAAACAAACCTAAAAGAGTTATTTATAAATATACTGTGGTTTTGAAAAAAATTTTGAAAATACAGAATGTCGCAATAATTAGTTACAAAAACAAACATTTATTAAAAAAATTGCCCTTCCTCCTTTATGTTATATATATTGTATATGTTGTTCATATATATTCCATATATTGTATTTGTTATATATACTTCATATAATTTTGTTACATTCTTATATGTTGCATATATGTTTTATATATTATTATTTATTCATAATGTATATATTGTGCATATATATATTGTTTATATCTTGTATATATGTCATATATGTTGTTTACAATATTGTTTATATGTTATATATATAGTTTATGTTATGTATATGTTATACATGTTGATTATATGTTATATTTGTCATTTACCTTGTGTACATGTTATACCAATGGAATATTCCATTGGTAACAAAGAAATTCTCTCGGTAAATATATTTATCGATAACTTCCCAAGCAATTTTTTTTTTCAATTACCTTATTAGCAACATAAATTGCGAGAGTATTTATAATCAGTTGATACTTATTGTTTTGTCGACTGAAGTTTTGGTTCTTAAACTTTTTTAGTGTACCGAGAGAATCAAGTATTGTCAGTAAGTGCCAACTTAAATATTATCGATAATTTGCTTTCATAATTTGTTTTTAGTTGAAAGGGTAGTCAGTAAACACTCGATGATATATTTTAATTATACTTTAAGAAGTAGAAAAGTGGTTAGTATTCGTTAGGGATGAGTAAAAAAATCAAAAATCGTCCGACTCGATCGTCATCCAAACAACCCGACTGACCATATCGGTTTAAATTGATTGAGTTGGTCGATTTTAGTCTGTATATTTATTGCAAAAAATGACCAAATCCGACAAATCCAAAAAAAAAATCGACCGAACCGACCATTATTGTTCGATTTTTAAAAATTCTTTTTTTCGACCGCTATTAAGTGGTCGAATTGGTCAAAGCGGATTGGTCGAGTCCTAAAATCCGACCAATCGACCGATGCTCATACCTAGTATTCGATCTGTACATGTTGAAGTTATCATTTTTTGAAATTTAAAATTCGATCGATAACCCATTGTAAAGTTATTTATATTTGCAAAATTATGGTTGATAATCTCATTGGTAAAATTTATTTACATATGTATTTGTTGGTAATATGTTAATAAGTTACTAATATTTTTAACATTTGTTCATAATATATCGATATGTACTAAATATTTTCATTTTCAGTCGATAATCTGTCGATAGTTATGTAGACTTTTCTTTTTAGTAATAGTCTATTGATAATTCATTGGTAAAGTTAAAAAAGTTAAAAAGCTTAAATTTTAGATAATAAAATAACAAAATAATATACAATAAAAATCATATATAAAGGTAAAAAAGAATTTTTAAAAATAGAAATCATATACAAAATAAAATCATATATAATAGTTATTAAATTATTCAAATAAATAAATAAAGTACGCAAATAATGTTTACAAATAACTAAGAAGGGGAGGAGGTGATGGAGGTGGAGGTGGAGCAGTTGAATCCTGAAAGGTGGAAGTGGAAGGGAGGAATAATTATCAAAATTGATTTAATTGTGCTTGGACCTCTTTACATTTAATCTCATAATACTTACTCCTGCTCCGTTCATTAAGTCGCTCCTCATACATATGCTCTTGATTCAAAAGTTGCTCCTGAAGGGTTATCTTCAACTGCTCCACTTTTTGATGTACCATTGAAGAGTACATTGAAGATGAAGGGCTAGTCTTAGAGACATATCAAGATCCCAACCTATACACTCTCTTTTTCCTCTTCTCACATGCGACCACAATAAACAATTAAGTCTCATCTATAGCCTCACCTATTACTAACTACTAATCATGAGATGTTACAAAATAGCCTTGGTGAAAAAAAAAATTATATTAATATGATAGGTATATCATATAAAAAAACTAAAAGCTAATATTAAAATATATAAACTTAAATGTACATCTCGTGAGCATTGATCAATAAATGTCTGCCTGTGGTAATTTTTGGTGTGAATATGGACAAACAGCTTGTGGTTGGTCTTGGGGTCATCCCAACTACTCTGCCTTGTAAATTAATAAAACAAAATTAACATATGTTAGTAAAAAAAATAATTATAATAGCAAAAGGTAAAAATAAAAAATAAATTATATTATCAGGTAACGAACATGTTCATAATTTGTTGCCTCCCATATATTTGGATGGATATGCACTTTTAATTATATTGTGCAATATATTACAGGATATCACTTCAGAATGAGCCCAACCCTCTACAGATGCCTAATATACCTAAAGGGTGGCCCATAAATCATCATGAATAAACTTAGGTTGTTTTCCTGCAGCCTTGATTTCATTAATCATATTGTTGTAGTGAACAACAACGTTATTCTTGAAGGCGATTTTGACTATGGAGTTAATAGCCTCCTCCTGCCAAAAATATTTCTAGAAAAAATATTTAATTAAGTTCATTAATTATATCAAATAAACCTATTTTTTTTAAAGATTATTCATACATTAAATTTCTCATAATACCTATTTTTGTTTTGTTTTTTTTTGGAGAAAAGCTTCTAATTAATTCCTGCAGCCTTCATCTTCTCTTATATTATCTTCATAATCCAATATGAGCATGTACTCATGGTTCAAATATTTTTCTATAATTATTAAAACAAATTCATTAATTATAGTTTAACTATCAAAATTTATTAATCTTAAAATAATTTAAAATGACAAATCACTTACTCTCGTGCTCGAAGTGTGGCCTGGATACAGTTGTCGAGTAGGTTCATATGAAGCTGATGTCAAAGTCAAAATAAAGAGTCGATTTCTCCATCGGTGTCAAAGTAGAAGTCTCTGATGGTGGACAGTATCTAGTGAAGTGATCTTCATAACTGATGCTATAGAGTGATCCTCAGAAGACATATTCCCTAGGGGTGCTCGGGATTCGATTAACCGAACCATGAACCATAATAAAAACTGAACCTTCGGTTTCAGTTTATAAAAATTATAAACCAAAACTAAACCATTAGTAAATGGTTAACCATTTATCCCATATAAAATGAGTGGTTAACCGGTAGTTTCAATTTTTAACCGTTCACTATATCTAAGAAAAAAATATGAAATTTAACAAATGCATATATTAAATTATACTCACAATCAAAATTCAAATATATATTTTAAATTCACTGTAATATACTAAATAAATAAATAATAATCATGTATAAACATACAATAAAAACACATAAAATTTATTTAAAATACAAATATATTTCAAGTACAATAAAATAATTTAAATATACTCCATTAAAATAAAAAAAATCATAATATTATTAATATAAACACACAATAAAATAAAATAATTATTATTGCTATACACACACACACGTGCGCCAACCATGATGGTTGTTGTATGTTTAGTAATTTGATGTTCATATATATATAAGCAAAGAGAGCTAAATTAGTAATTTGATATTTCAGAAAAATAGGGACACCAACCATGATATGTTTAGTAATTTGATGTTCATATTGGAAATTAAAACTCATAATTATAAAATGTTAGAAGGATCAATTCTGAAATAAAAATAAAAAAATAATAAATATACTCCATTAAAATAAAAAAATCATAATATTATTAATATAAACACACAATAAAATAAAATAATTATTATTGCTATACACACACACACACACGCCAACCATGATGGTTGTTGTATGTTTAGTAATTTGATGTTCATATATATATAAGCAAAGAGAGCTAAATTAGTAATTTGATATTTAAGAAAAATAGGGACACCAACCATAATATGTTTAGTAATTTGATGTTCATATTGGAAATTAAAACTCATAATTATAAAATGTTAGAAGGATCAATTCTTGTAGCATTAATTTATAAAACATAGTATAAAGCTATGATTCTGCCTTTGCAACTAAATATAAAATGCAACATAAACCTGAAGAAACTACGTGTCTTTAGATAAATCTTAGTAAAGCCAATACTGTGATTTCTAAAACCATACAGTGGAAAGATATTCTTCTTCCTGATGAATGGATTTTAGAAGAGCAATTCCTCCACTAGAACTTGAAAAAACTTTAAAGTCTAATATTAATATTAGTCAAATAGAACAGTATGAAGATGGTAAAGTAAAATTATATTTTTTTAGACATAGTATAAGCAGTAGGTATTCAAATACTTCCTCTTTTACTTTAATAGTAGACGTAAGAAGAGCATCTCAGTTACCTTTTGTCATATATGCCTCTTAACTAGAACCAATCCCTAAACCAGTAATGCAGACTTTTGTAAATTCAGGTATTCTACATCAGATATACCTGAATCTAGTCATAAAATAAAAGGTATAGATTATGGTAAAATAGTATCACAACCATTGTATGTTTACCCTAATCCTTTAGAACTTAATCCTAGATTAAATAACCAAAATTTGTATAGAGATATGTCTCCTTCTCTACCTATGTCTCCTACAGCCTCAGCTGCAACAAAAAATGTAGCAAATATAGATAGAGAATTAAATGTAATTACTAAAAAATTTATTTTTAATAAAGATAAATTTTATGAAAAAATAACAACTAAAAAATCTAGATAAAATGGTAAAAATCTGTAAAGAACATAAATTTGAAGAATTAAATACTGAGTATATTAATTTTGTAAAAGAAAATGAAATTTTAATAAAAAATTTTCATTGGTATAAAAAGATTTATAAGAAATCTATAAATCCTATAACAACTAAGAATAAAAAAACAGAATGAAAAGTAAAAGATAAGATTATACAAAGTGAATATCTACTCAAAACTACTAGTATATTCATATCTGGAATGAAATAAAAATTATACTATTTAAAGCAGTAGTTGATGATGATCCAAATAGAAAAATATTAGAACAAAATAATTTTAGCAATGCACATTTACATAGTATAAGATAACAGTTAAATAGAATAGAAAAATTTATAAAGGGTAAGAAAATAATAAAATCTTATAAAGAACTTCCTAATAAAAAAAATTAAAAACTCATATTTTTAAATCTTTTGAGATTTTTAAGATAGGTCAATAAGAAGTCAAACAGTCTAAAGACTCTAATTTCATTAAAGCAATTAAAGATCAACTCAGTAAAATTAAGTCAACCTCTAAGTCAAAAGAAGTTATCCAAGACACACCTCAGTCTAAAATAATTAGTATAGTCACACATGATCAAGATTCAGAAACATGAGAAAATTTCAGCCCTGATACTAAAGATCTTGACTCCTTCAGAAAAACAATAGCTCCTCAAATAAATCGTATAACTCACACTCAATCTATAGTACCTAGGATATCTGCACCAGACATTGGTATTATAGAAAGACCTTATGTATTATCACAAAATAAATATAATATTTCATCTGTATATGAATGGAATATTGATAATCTTTCAGAATATAACATCCTTAGTCTTTTACAATAAATAACTATAGTTGTTAATGCTTATAGAATACAAACTGATACATCTGATAGAACTGTAGCAGAATTAATTATACCTGGCTTCACAGGCCAATTAAAAGATTGGTAGAATAATCATCTCACTGATGAACAATATTTAAAAATTTTAAATGCAATAAAAACATATGAGAATGGAACACCTATTTTAAATGAACATGGTGATACTATTCAAGATTCAGTGGCAACATTCATCCTGACTATATCACTTCATTTTATAGGAGATCCAACTCATTTAAAAGAAAAAAAAATGCAGAATTACTGAGTAACCTCAGGTGTAAAAAATTTAGTTATTTTCAAATTTATAAAATAACTTTCTTAATTAGGGTAATGCTCAGAGAAGATTCCAACTAGACATTCTAGAAAGAAAAATTCTTAGCAGGATTACTTTTTTTCATAGGAGAGAAAGTTAGAAATTATATAAAACATGAATTTAAAAATCCGATTTCTTATAACATTTGACTTATAGTCAACTGATCAGTATAGTTCAAAAGGAAAGATTAAAGCTTTGCCGAGACATAAAATTATAAAAATCTTTAAAATTTAAAATGAGAAAAACTAAACAGAATTAAGATTATTTTATAAACAAATTTATTACGGTATAACTCAAGATTATAAAGGTTGTCAAAGATAGTGTTCTAAACCTTATAAAAAGAATTATAAAAGAAAATTTAATAAAGAAGATTATTATAAAAGGCCTAAATATAAAAATTATAGAAAACCTAGTAATAAGAAATTCTTTAAAAAGAAAAATATAATATATAAAGATTTAGAATGTTATAATTATGGTAAAAAATGATATACATCTAAATTTTGTAAATTTAATAAAAACAATTTCAGGAATTAAAACTTGAAAAATCGATATTAAATAAAATTTATAAATTATATTTAGATTTAGAATCTGAAGAATATTCAGAATCTGAAGAATATTTAGAATCTAAAAAATTAAATCAAATATATGAAATAAAATTAAAATCTAATAGTTCTAAAACAAGTAGCAGAACTATAAATATATTAACTAAAGAACAAAAATCTCTTTTAGAATTAGTAAAACATATAAAGAATTCTAAAATACCAGAAAATTTCTTAAGTAAATTACTAGATAACTTTAGTGAAATAAATGAGAAACCTAAAACTTATTCAGTATTACCTAGTACTCGTAAACAAACTTATAATTTAACAATAATATTAAATAAAAATAAACAAATAAAAAATAAACTTACAATAAATGATTTACATAAAGAAATTAAAAAAATAGAATTAAAAGAATTAAAACAAAACAGCAAAGTGATAAAGAATTATTAAAATCTTTATTATATAAAAATTCTACTTCTTCTGAAACCTCCTATGAGGAAGAAGAAGAAGAAGAAGATATTGATAAAAATAGAATAAATATAATAGATAAAGATAAAGTACCTAAAAACTTTATATTTTTGTTACATGAAATAACATCAAGAAAATATTAATAATAATAAAATTAAAATTTTCTAAAAATTATATTATTGATACTATAGTCTTATTCGATACGTTAGTAGGTCTAAATTGTATAAAACCTAGTTTAGTACTAAAATTTTTTTGAAAAAGTACTAAAGAAAAATTATCTTCAGCAAATAAATCTAAAATGAATATCCTTGGTAAAACAAAAGCATCAATTATTAATAAAAATTTAGAATTAAAAAATATATTCATTTTAACTGACATGCAATATATGGTTATTTTAGGAATACTATTTATGAATTTAATAACCCCTTATTCAGTAAAAGATAGTATAATCTTTAAATTAAAAAAACCAAAAAATTATATTTCCTTTTATAGAAAAACCATGAAAAAAGAATTTAAATTTACTTAAAAGCACATTCAATTTATGAATTAAAAATAAATGCATTAATTAAATCAGAATCAGAATAGCTTTGTAATTTAAAAAATAATTTTTAGTTAAAAAAAATAAATCGACAATTAAAAACAGATTTAGTAAAACAAAAAATGGATCAGATTAAAGCCCAAACATAAAGTGAATTATGTGCTAATCTGCCCAATGCATTTTGGTGCAGAAAATAACATATGGTTGACTTACCTTATGAAGAAGGTTTTGATGAAAAATTCATTACAACTAAAGCTATGCCCATTTAGATGAGCCCAAATATCATAGAATTTTGTAAAAAAGAAATTACAGATTTAGAAAATAAAAAATTAATTTGCAAATCTAGAAGCTCATGGTCTTATGCTGCATTTTATGTAAACAATGCCTTTGAAATAGAAAGATGACCTTCTAAATTAGTAATTTACTATAAACCTTTAAATAAAGTATTAAAATAGATTAGGTACCCTATTCCAAATAAAATAAAACTTATTAAATAGATTTTATGAAGCAAATATATTTAGTAAATTTGATATGAAATCTGAATTTTGGCAAATTCAGATTAATCCTAAGGATAGATATAAAACTGCATTTACTGTTCCATTTGGCCAGTATGAATGGAATGTAATTCCTTTTGGATTAAAAAATGCACCTTCTGAATTTCAGTGAGTGATGAATAATATTTTTAATACTTATTTAAAATTTGTTTTAGTTTATATTGATGATGTTTTAATATTCAGTAAAATTCTAGATGAACATTTTAAACACCTAAAAATATTTTTTTATGATGGTAAAGAAGAATGGATTAGTATTAAGGAAAACTAAAATGTCTATTTCAAACTAAAATTAGATTTTTAGTACATTATATAGAACAACGTATATTCGAGTCTATAGAAAGAAACTTAGCTTTTGGAAAAAAAGTTTTCTGACCAAATATTAAATAAAGCCCAATTACAGATATTTTTAGAATGTTTAAATTTTATTATAGAATTTTATTCAAATTTAAATAGATTAATAAAGCTTTTACATGATAGGCTTAGGAAAAATCCTAGCCCATGGACTGAAGTCCACACTGGTATAGTCCAACAGATTAAAACCTTAGTAAAAACTATTTTTTGTCTTTATATCTCTGATTTATCAGCCCCTAAAATAGTGAAAATCGATGCTTCAGACTTAGAATATGGTGGGATATTAAAATACATTAAAGAGGGTAGAAAAATCATAGTCCAATTTATCTCAGGACATTGAAATCCGACATAAGTAAATTATTCTACTATTAAAAAAGAGATTTTAAGTATTGTACTTTGTATTTTTAAATTTCAGTTTGATTTATTAAATAAAAATTTTTTGCTTCGCATTTATTGTAAAAGTACAAAAGAAGTTTTAATTAAAGATGTTAAAAACCTTGTCTCAAAATAGATTTTTGCAAGATGGCAAGCTATTTTGAGTATTTTTTATTTTGATATAGAATTTATTAAAGGATAAAATAACAGTATACCTAATTTCTTGATTCGTGAATTCCTTGATAGGAATCATGAGAATTAAAAAGAAAAAACAAGCAAATAAAGGCAAAGAAATAGTAAAACTAGACTCAAACCCATCTTCTCCTAAAGTCCTGTATGACCAATCAGACAATATAACCAAGCTATTTGGTACTAAAGTTATAAAATCTTGAGCCTAAGTGGCTGAAGAGATAAATTCTATAGACCATGATAAAGCCCGAAATGATGCAATTAAAGCCTAGGTCACCCAACTGACCCATTCTCCGGAGGTGCTCCAAGCAATTCAAAAATTGGGCCTTTCGCCTCCTGAACAGGTTCCACAGGCTATTGTAGCCTCAGGTAAAACTATAGTCCTTTTCGTAAAAACTGAGGCAGGAGAATCTTCCTCTTCAAATACCCTATCTTCAAATTTTGTAAAACCTAAGTTGACAATTTTAAAACCTCCAACTCAAATTGTTTATTCAAATTTTCAATTTAAATGATATTCAAAATGGTTTACAAAAACTTTTAAAAATACAGAATTAATACTTGAAAAAGGATTTTTGCGAGAAAAAAAATCAAAATCCATGGGATATTATTAAATCTATATATCTAAAAAATTAGTTTTTTAAACCTTTTGAGTTATCTAAACCTCAATAATATTATCTAGCTCTCCTTGAGGATACTAGATCTATAAAACTTAAACATAACATTGATCCTAATGATAAAACCCTAATCTCTCTATCCAAATTAAAAAAGTTCTCCATTCTTCTGAATAGGAAAAACCCTTGCACATCCCTGTGCAAATTAAAGCCAATTTTCTCACCTACAAAACAGTATGCCCTTCTGATACCTATTGGAATTATGTAGACGCATGGAGTAAAGTCCTATTTTTCCAAAACTCTACACATACACATTCTTGGTTACTGTATTTTGATACAAACATCAAGATTGATATAATCCCTATGTGGTTTATTGAATGGTGATGTTATTTTGGTAATGATAAAAGGACTTTATCACCTGAAGCACTTTCAGCTTATTACTATTTTAAAGCCAATGCCCATTCAACCTTATATGATAAATAACTTCCTTCGCTTCTGATATTTTGTATGAAATTCTTTATACTTTAGGTATATTAATGGTATTTTGAGTTGTCTTATCAGCCTGGTACTAATGTACGAATGGTATCAAGAATGAATAAAGTCAAGTGGTGGAATTCCTTTAGAAATACCACTATTGATGTCACAGTAAAGAAATGGTGCTTCGAGAGAGAATATGATAAGGTTGATCCAAATCAGGCCATATCTTTTAGGGCCCAAAAAGCTCATTCTCAAGCCCTTCTCGCAGTTGCAAAGACTGCTGAGAAGTCTAAAACTATTATAGAATAGATGATTGAGTCCATTTCCTCAACTTCTGAGCCTATAATCATAAAACCTTCTTCTTTTGATTTCTCAATAAAAACCTAGTTGAAGAAATCTAAAGCCTAGTCTAGAAGAAAGAAATATGTTTTCTCTTCTTCTGACTCATCATCCATCTCATCATCATCATCATCATCATATGACTCATCTTCTGAATTTGACTCAGATTCAGACTATGCACCCAGCAATGAAGATGACTGTTATGGGGTCCTATCTCCAGTAAAGAAACATAAAAAGAAAAAAGTAAAAAGAAAAAGAAAAAATAAATAAAGAAAAAATAAAAATAAAAGAGAAAAATAAAATCTAGTTTGAATTTTAATAAAAAGGCAGAAGGAACCTTATTCCTTCGCGTGATTACAGTAAAAATAGTACTAATAGAAAATTATTCATTAATAGTATAAAACAAGTACTATTCATCAACAATAAAAATAAATATTACCCTCAAGATACTATTCATCTACAGTGCCGGACGCGTGAAGTTACTATATATCTAACAAGATACTATTCATATACAATACCAATATATGAAAAGCATAGTAAAACTGAAGACTTCTGTCTATTTAAAGATCCTCTTTTGAAGCTTGAATGCCATCAGTTCTTGGAGAATACTCTCAACTTTAAAGAAAGACTGCAAGTTTAGTTTAAGTTTTCCTTTCCCTCTCATAAAAATCTTCTTCCATTTCTAGATCTCCTCCATCTGTAAAATTCTCTTATAAGTTTAAATATTTATTTTTGTATTTTAATTTTTGTATTTTATTTTTAAAATTATATTTTGCATAAGTATGCTCTGCATTTGCAGCTTAGTCTGATTTGGTATATCAGAAATTTATTTATTTTATTTGTATTTTTGTATAATACTGAAACTATTAGCATATCGGATGAAAATTCAGATATAAATTGAGGAGTTGTATCTGAATAGACAATATTCCTATCTAAACTTGGGTATAATAATTTTACGTATAAATATTCTTGTATTTATACTTTTGTATAATTTTAAATTTTATTAATAAAATATCTGATATGTTTTTAACATTCTTTTTTGCTTTAATTTTTGTATAAATCTAAGAGTGTGTATTGCTTGTTGCCTAGAAAATCCACTAAGTTACTTGTTTCCACCTTGCGACCCATTTAGTTTTTGCTGTTTAGTAAGGTTGATCTAAACCATGCCATATCTTTTGGGGGCTCTAAAAGATCATTACCGAGCCCTTTTCGCAGCTGTAAATATATATATATATATATATATATATATAGGAAAGAGGGTTAAATTAGTAAGTTGATATTTTAGAAAAATAGAAAAAATTGCAACAAACATGGAACTCGAACCCTAAATCATTTTAAATTTAACAAGCATGTATATCATTTGCACTGGAGCTACTTTGAGTTAGATTTTGTCTATATATATAATATAAAAATTTTACAGATGATACAGTTTTGATCAATTTTTTATATATAAAAATCGAAATTAAAATTGAAAATTGAAAATTTTAAAAATTTAAAACCTAAATCATCAATAAAATTAAAAATTCAAAACCTAAATCATCAGTTTGGTTAACCTTAATTTTTAGTTCGGTTTAATCTATTTCAATCTGGTTTTCAATTTAATAGGTTTTTTTTCCCAGCTTTACTATTCCTAGCAGATCAACTTGTTCGAAAGTCCTCTA
Organism: Garcia nutans; assembly: GCA_947685225.1. NCBI lineage: Eukaryota > Viridiplantae > Streptophyta > Magnoliopsida > Malpighiales > Euphorbiaceae > Garcia > Garcia nutans. The sequence goes on along the minus strand of CANTUV010000039.1, from coordinate 39,693,806 downwards.
CTTGAACTATTGGTAGACTTGCCCCCATGGGTAAGTCCTCTGCTTGAACCCCTAGTCATGTCTTAATATATAATATTTAAACTATTAGTTCAGCCAACTAAGCTATTTTTTACTAAATTGTTAAAAAGTTTATGAATTATTCCAATAAATTAAATTGTTAAATAATTTCGGCAGAGTTTTCTCTTTATGTACACCTATCCATTCAATTGCTAACATTCTTGTATATGCCTTTATTTTTAGATTAATTTTTTTAACATAAGGTATTAAATTTTATTAATTTTTGATTAACCTAATTTTTTATATTTTTGTTATTTTTAGATTAATTTTTTAACATAAGGTATAAATTATGTTAATCTTGGATTAACCTATTTTTTTTAAAATTCTTATTATTTTTAGATTAATTCTTTTAATATAAGGTATTAAATTTTATTCAATTAAATTTTTAAGTTCATAGTTCAATATATATATATATATATTAAAAAGTTCGAGAGTTTCCATATCCATTCAATTTCTAGCATCTATTTACGTGCTATTATTTTTAGATTAATTCTTTTAATATTAAATTTTATTGATTTTGGATTAATCAATTTTTTTTAGTTTTTGTCATTTGTAGATTAATTATTTTAATATAAAATATTAAATTTTATTCAATTAAAATTTTAAATTCCTAGTTCAATTTATATTTTTTTTTGAAAACATTTGGCAGAATTTCTCCTATATCTACACCAATCCATTTAATCGCTAACATCCATCCACATAATTTTTTTACCTTTTAATATAAGATATTAAATTTTACTACTATTGAATTAACCTATTTTTTTTAAAAAATTTTTTGTTATTTTTTATATTAATCCTTTTAATATAAAGTATTAAATTTAATTAATCATAGATTAACCTAACTTTTTAATTTTTAATATTTTGAAATTATTTTTAATATAATATATTAAAATTTATTAATCTTAGATTAACCTAACTTTTTATTTCTATTGTTTTAGATTAATTTTTTAATATTAAATTGGACAAAGGTCCAATTTATATTCTATGTTATAGCTTGTGAACCAGATTACACCTTAAAGTTTTTTTTTTAGTTAAAATGAATTTTTTTTTAAATTCAGGTCAAATTAAAATTTTTTTAACGGAACAGTTAACTGAACTAATGACAATGTCCAATTTAGACTTTAGTTGAACATCAAGATCCAAATTAAATTTTTTATAATTTAGAAGATTCCGCAGAGTTTCCCTTATAGGTATGACTATCAAACTAATTTCTAAGGTCTCTACAAATGAAAAAAATACTTCTAATATCTTATCCTTATAACATTCAAGCATCATTAACATATCAATAGCAACCACAAAAACTTCATATAAAAAATAAATTACTAATTATATTTTTATATTTATATTTATATTATATTATTTTTTGATTATGTGTTGTGTTTTTATTTTATTTTTAAAATTTTCTTGTGTATTGTTCATTCCATTGTGTTTTTTTTTGTTTGTTCTGTTTTTCATTTTTTAAAATTTTTATATTTTTTATTTTCTACTCCAATTTCTTTTATCTTTTTTGGATTTTTGTATTTTTTGTGCTTTTTTTTTTGCTTTCTATTTGCTTAGAGATTTTGAATCTAAATGGATTTTTTGAGCTTTTGAGTCTAATTTGCTTTCAAAATATTAGCATGGTTTTGTTTTGGAGTCACCATGAGCCAAGCTAGAACTCAAACTCAAGTTTATCATGAGTCGAGTTTGAGCTATTACCTTAAACATAAGTTTTATTTTTTAAAAAAAATTACACCTTTAGAAAAAGTTTCTAAAAATACTATAACTAATATTTTTTTTCAAAAATACCTCACTCATCACTAAAGTAAAGATTTTTTTTTCAAAAAATACTCTCTCTTATTTCAAGCAATATTTTACTATAATTTTTATTTTTTAGATTTTATAATTAAATAAATATATTTCAATAAAATAATAAAAAATAATATTTTAAAATATATTTTCAACCAATAAAATATATTAATTTTTTATAAAAGAAAATTTTGATAGAAAATAAATATTCACTTGAATTAAGGATTTGAAAGTGATGTTATTTCATATGACTTGTGCAAGCTCAAGTTCATTCAACCCAAAGACCCACTAACACACACACACATACATCCATTCAAATGACTTGTGCAAGCTCAAGTTCATTCAACCCACAGATCCACTAACACACACAAATATCCATACTTATAAATTAATTATCATAAATTAATTAATATATTTTTATATAAATTAATTAAATAAATATAATAATTGAATAAATACCCATATATACTTTTATTTATTTCAAATTCAACACGTATCTCTTGTTATATATATGGATTAGAGGCGAAACTAGAACTTTATCGAGAGAATAGGGGCAAAATTTTTCTTGAAAGTGCTATCATTGCACATAATTGTTACTCTTTGTTTTGGTTCCAGCATTCATTGGTCATTTTATAAAGTTGTTAATTTATTAATAAATCATTTTATTTATAAAAATTAAATTAATCAAATAATATTCATATATGCATGTACATACTCTTAAAATTACATGATAATATAAAAAATAAATTAACGACAAAAAATTGAATTATGAATAAAATTTCTTAAAAAATAATTAAAATAAAAAATTGTTGCATTATATTAGAAGCAACAATAATAAAATAAAAATTTAAAATCAAGAGAAGAAATAAAAAAACAAAAACATATTCAAAAAAAGATTGTAAATGTAATATCTTGTATTATATTCCAATTTTCTTCTTTTTATTGTGTTTTTAATTTCTTTTTAATCCATTTATTCATTAGATAAGTTTAAATTAATTTGGTTGAAGATTTTGTCACTTTCTACTTTTTTTCTTTTTTTATTTGAAAAGTATTAATTTTTTTGTCAATTATTTTTTGATAAATAACATATTTAATTGGAAAAGAAATAATTTATTAGGTTTATTTTCTTTTTCTTTTTGTATAAGCTAAAAAAATGAGACAATTTAAAATTTTGAAAAGTAATAAATAAGAAATTCTAAAAATTTTAAAAAATATATATAAATAACTTTTTTTAAATAAAAATTTTTCATATACATATATATAAAAGAGAAGGGGGACAACTTCCCCCTCTCATACACCTAGCTTTGCCCCAGACAGGGACGTAGTGAGAGGCAAAGTAAGCTATGGAGAGACCCCTCCTAATTTTTTTTTATTTAGATATATACATTAAAAAAAATTTTATAAATGGCCCCTTCAATTGAATAAATTCATTCTATTTAAACTTAGTCTAGGTTTAAAATCTTAACCCAAATATATTTGTTTGCCTTAAAGCTAAATATATATTAATCCAAAATTAAAATTTTATGGATTTTTTTACAAAAACAACTTTAAAATAAAAATTAATTTCAATTTTACAGAAGTTAAATAAAATTTTCATTTCTACAATAATAAAGTTTTCAATTTATAAATTACGCAAAAAAAAAAAAAAAGGGGACCATGTGAGGAGGCTCGTTCAATTCCCATAGTTGACTAAATTTGCCCCTCAAGAGTAATGTTTAATTAATTTATATCTCTTAATATAATTTGACATATATAAATTAAGTTATTACTTTTTTATTAAATTCTGATTAATGAAATTTTTAAATATAAATAAGAAATATTGAATATATTAATTCATATAAATTTTATAAAAATATAATGATATATAAAAATTATTTTTTTCAAAAAGTATTTGATATATTGTGAAATTTTTTTAAAACTGCTATTAAACTCAAACTTCATTATATACATATTAAAATTAAATCTAATAAACTAAATTATATAATTGATATATAAATTAATTTAGTATATGTTGTTATATACCCACATATACTCTCATTTTGAAAATAAAATTTAAATTTTTATTTATAGTAATATATTTTGTTTAAGTTATATTTTTTAAAATAATTTTAACATATACTATAAAAATAATTTAAAAATATTTTTTAATATATAATTTAATTCACACTTTATATACATATACCTAGTTATATATAATATATACCCACGTATACTATTATTTTTTTTTTCAAATTAAACATATATGTCTAGTTATATGTAACATATACTCATATATAACTAAACATATATCACTTTTGTGCATAACATATATTATAAGAAATTTAAAATATCAATATATATTCATATATGTCATATATAATAACATATATCAGTTAATTTATAAGAAAAAAATATCAATATACAACTGATATATATTATTATATATTCATATATATCATATATAAGAACATATATTAGTTGAGTTGCAAAAAAAATATCAATATATAATTATTATATACTGTTATATACTAATATATGTCACATATAACAACATATATTAGTTGATTTATAAAAGAAATATCAATATACAATTAATATATGTTCATATATGTCATATATAACATATATTAGTTAATTTGCAATATATATCAGTATACAACTGATATATATTACATATAACAACATATATTAATCGATTTGTAATAAAATATCAATATACAAACTAATATATGTTATTATATGCTTATATATATTTATATAACATATAATAATTGATCTTTAAACAAATATCAACATACAAACTAATATATATTGTTAGATGTTATATATATTGCATATAATAATATATGCTAGTTGATATATATTGATAATGTTCATATATATTATATATAATAACATATATTAGTTGATTTGCAATAATATATCAATATACAAATTAATATATGTTATTATATGTTCATATATATTACATATAACAATATATAACAATTGATTTGTAATAAAATATCTATATACAAACTAATAGATGATGTCATATGTTTATATATATTACATATAATAACATATAATAGTTGATTGGTAATAAAATATTAATATAAAAACTAATATATAATGTCATATGTTTATATATGTTACATATAAAAACATATAACAGTTAATTTGCAATTATATATCAGTATACAAATCAATATATATTGTTATATATTTATATATGTTATATATAATAACAAATATTAGTTGATTTGCAAAAAAAAAAAAATCAGTATACAACTAATATATTTTACATATAACAACATATATTAGTTGATTTGCAATTAAATATCAACTAATAAAATATTAATTAATATATGTTATTATATATTTATATATATTACATATAATAATATATACCAATTGATTTGTAATAAAATATCAATACACAAACTAATAAATATTGTCATATGTTCATATATGCTGCATATAACAACATATATTAGTTGATTTATAAAAAATATCAGTATACAACTTATTTATATTGATATATGTTATATATAACAATATATATTAGTTAATTTGCAATAACATAACAATTAATTTGCAATAAAAAATTAATATATAAACTAATATAAACTAATATATATTTATATATGTTACATATAACAACATAAAACAGTTGATTTGTAATAAGATATTAATACAAACTAATATATGCTGTCATATATTCATATATATTACATATAAAAATATAGAACAGTTGATTTACAATCAAATATCAATATATAAACTAATATATGTTATATATTTTATATAATTGGATCATAAGGGGATACAAAGCAACTTTATGAATTTTCTAGGCAATAGACAATCAGGCAAAAGCCTCAGTCTTAGATCTATACAGAAATTTAAATAAATATAAAGAATGTAAAAGACTATATTAAAAACATATTAAATACTTAATTAATAAGATTTAAAATTATACATAGTATAAATACCTGAATACTAGTACGTGAAATTATTATACCCAAGTGCAGACATGAATACTGCCTATTCGGATTCAGCTCCTTAATTTATGTCTGGATTTCCATCTGATATACCAATAGATTCAGTATTATACAAATAAAATTTACAAATAAATTTCTGATGTACTAGATCAGACAAGCTGCAGGTACAGAGCATACTTATACAAAATATAAATTTAAAATAAAATTTAAAATACAAAATAAATATTTAAACTTACAGGAAAACTTTACAGATGAAGGGGATATAAAAATGGAAGAAGATATGCGAGAGAGAAAAGGAAAAGGAAAATCTAAATTGAGTTTGGAGTTCTTCAGAGCTTCTAGAGGTGAGAGAGTTCAGAAAAGTATCCTCAAGCTTCAGAAATGGCTTCCTTTTATAGATAGAAGGCTTTAACTTTATACTGTTATTTTCATATGTGGTACTGTAGATGAATTGTAATATATCATCACTATTTGTTTTTACTGTACATTTACACACGTCTGGAACCGTAGATAAATAGTACCTTATCGGGGATACTATTTGCTTTACTGTAGATAATTGTAGATGAACAATTCTTCTGACTTTACTATTGATTTTCTCTGATAAATACTGTAGATGAACAATATTTTGTCAGTGGATACCGGTTTTATTGACTTTATTGAAACTGAAAGAATAAGGTTCCTTCTGCCTTTTTAAAATTCAAACTAAAAATAATTTTTTATTTTTTATTTTTTCTCTTTTTTCTTTTATTTTTTATTTATTTCTTTTTCTTTTTCTTTTTCTTCAAGGCTTCTCTTACTTCACTTGAGATTAAGGAGAGGTGGAAGGCTTATTTTGAGCAGTTATTCAACCCTGAACATGAACAAGATTTTCAAAGTCTTCATGCAACAAATGGTTATATCAGCTGGTCTAGGAGGATCTTGCATAGTGAAGTAAGAGAAGCCTTGAAGTATATGAAAGTTGGTAAAGCTTGTGGCCCGAATGGTATTCCTATAGAGGTTTGGAAGAACCTTGGAGAGGTAGGAGTTGCCTGGTTAACTAAACTCTTTAATGCTATTGTGAAAGGACGTAAGATGCCGAATGCCTGGAGGAAGAGTATCCTGGTACCCATATATAAAAATAAGGGAGACATTCAATGTTGTACAAACTATATTAGTATCAAACTTATGAGCCATACTATGAAATTATGGGAAAGGATTATTGAACACAGATTGAGGAAGCTTACAAGAGTTACGGAGAATCAGTTTGGGTTTATGCCAGGGAGATCTACCATGAAGGCTATTTCTCTTCTAAGAAGACTAATGGAATTGTATCAAGAGAAGAAGAAAGATCTCCACATGTTATTTATTGACTTGGAGAAAGCCTATGATAGAGTACCAAGAGAAGTGTTATGGTGGGTTTTGAAGAGGAAAGGAGTCAGCGGCAAATATATCAACATCATCAAGGACATGTATGAGAATGCATCCACTAGTGTGAAAACACCTGGTGGAGACACTGAGGCTTTCCCCATTACTACCGGATTGCATCAAGGTTCGGCCATGAGTCCATATTTATTTACCCTGGTTATGGACGAGCTAACCAGAAGCATACAAGACGATGTTCCTTGGTGTATATTGTTTGCTGATGACATTATTTTAATTGATGAGACTAGTGCTGGTGTAAACCGTAAGTTGGAAGTGTGGAGAAAAATCCTCGAGGACAAGGGTTTTAAGTTAAGTAGGAGTATAACGGAATATATGCACTGTGAGTTTAGTTTAAGGAAGAAGTAGGAACATGAGGTTAAATTGGATGGAGTTTTGGTTTCTAAAACCAAGCAGTTCAAATATTTGGGTTCGATGTTCCAGAATGATGGCCGTATAGATGAAGATGTGACTCACAGAATACAGGTAGGGTGGTTGAAGTGGAAGGGTGCGACTGTGGTTCTATGTGATAAGAAAATACCTCTGAAAGTAAAAGGTAATTTCTATAGGACGGTTGTTAGACCTGCGATGCTCTATGGTAGTGAGTGTTGGGCACCAACGGGACAACATTTACATAAGATGAGTGTGGCAGAAATGAGGATGCTAAGATGGATGTGTGGATATACCAGAATGGACAAAATTAAGAATGTTCATATTCGACAAAAAGTCCAAGTAGCGGATGTCAGAGATAAGGTGAGGGAAGGAAGACTTAGATGGTATGGGCATGTTTTAAGAAGACCTCCTAATGCTGCGGTGCGTAAGTGTGAGAATTTGTTGATTGAGGGGGCTAGAACTGTCGTGGAAGACCTAGAACTGTGTGGAAGGAGGTGATAGCAAGAGACTTAAGTGCCTTAGATCTTGATGCGGATTTGATTAATGACAGACTTGAATGGAGACGTAAAATCCGTATCTTGGAAGGGGCCTAAGGCTGGAGTATCTTTTTTGGTGTCTTTTGAACTTATTTCGTTGAGGATCCATACAACCGACCCCAACTTGTTTGGGACTAAGGCTTAGTTGTTGTTGTTGTTGTTGTAATATCCCAAAATTTTAAAAATTTTAATTTTTAAAAATTAAATAAATAATTTAAAAGTATATATATATTTAAGTTAAAAAAAATGTGTATATGATATATATATGTAGATATACATAATATATACAAGTCAACATTTTAATATGGTCAAATGTTATTTTAAATTATTGAAAAATTTATTTTATAGTTAGTGGAAGATGATATTCTTTTATATTAATTAAGTAATATATATTTTATTTGGTGGAGAGTGAAAGTAAAAATTTGTGTGGCTTATAAGAGTGTTAGTTGGATAAAGATGAGTGGGTGATCATCATCTTCTTGTTCTTTCTCCATTGAAGGCCGACTATCTCCATTAAAGGAAATGAAAATTTTTCTTCTTGTAAGCTCAAGTAATTGAAGGATTTCAAGTGTTCAAGTTAGAGTTTTGAGTATTTTCTTCATATTTGGTATGTTTTCAACTTGTTTCCATGATTTTCTATGAAAGTTTGTATATGTGTGAATTAGATGTTTGGTGTAATATGTATTAATGGTTGGTATTGGTATGTATAAAGTTCTTTTGAGTAGTTAACTATGAATTAGGGTTGGATTAAAGAAAAAATTAAGTTTGGTGAAGAGAATAAGAGTTTTGGGTTGTGTAACTTTTGAGTTGTGAAGTCATGGTTTTAAATTGTGTATTTTTGCTTTTAATTGAGTTATTTTGATGTTTATACAAGTATTTTGTGGTATAATGATGGATTTGGTTGAGTTTGAATAGATTTGAAAAGGGTAAAGAAAGATAATTTTGGACGTGACAATTATGTGTTGATATCAAATTTTGGCTTGACACGCCCGGTGACACGGCCATGTCTTCGGCCATGTCGATGGTTCTGTTTTCAATATTGGTGACATGTAAAGTGACACACCCATGTTACTGAGCGTGTCACGGATTATGTAATGTTATAATATTGACACGTGCAGTGACACGCCCATGTCACTGAGCGTGTCACAGCTACTGTGTTATAGGAGTTTTGGCACAGCCATGGGCACATCCATGTCTCTAGACATATCTTATCTGTTGTAATACAGAGCTTAAAACACGATCATTGACACGCCCATATCACTGAGCGTGTCAAAGCTTCTGTGTTGTGGATTTAGGACACGGTCATTGGTATGCCCGTGTTGTTGAACGTGTCATGTGTAGATTTTACCCTAGATAGTTCTTTTCCTTATTTTCCTTTGTGTTTCTTATCCTTGTGTTGAGAGGTTTTGTATATGCCTATAAGTGTGTTACTAAGTGATTATTTATAATCACATTTAGTTTAGCCTTTGAAGAGACTTGAGTTACCCAATCCAAGTGTTGAGAGATATCTTAGAAGAGGAGGTTGAAGGTGGTGTTTGAGTTTGTTTTGTTGCTTTTAGAGGTAAGTACAAACTTTAAATAATTATTTATATTTGCATGACATTTAGACTTAACACATTTAGTTGGAAAATGTGTTAAGTTACTTACTACATTATTGGTGCATGAGTAATATGCTATGATTTGTATAATGTCACAAATGCATTATATGCAATGTGAACTATGTGCGAAATATGATGATGACCTAAAATGTACAATGCAAATTGTTATGTGTACAGTAAAGATAGTATGTAAAGCCATTGGTGATGGCTATATTGATATAAATGAGAAAATTGAGGCATTGTGCCTAGCTTGATCTTGAGAAAATGAGAAAGATATTGATAATGAAATTATAAAAGAATTGTGTGCCTAGTATATTATTCAATTTTTAGAGTTTTGTGTTTGGCAGCATGCCTAAGGCATAATAGTCCCTTGAAGCTGGGTTGGGCTTGGTCTTTGAAGCCTAGCTGGGATGTTACATGATGTAGTAGTCCCTTGAAGCTGGGTTGGACCTAGTCCTTGAAGTCTAGTTGGGATGTTACATATGAGATTATCCTCATTGTGATTATGATTTGCCTTCGGGGCTAGACACATGGTGTCATCTTGGACCAAAGCAGTAACTCTGAAATTTAAATAGTATATTAGATCCTTTTGGGCCTATGCTTGTGTTTATTTTTATGTAAATTATGAATTGTGGAATAATTGAGCAATATATTAAGATATAATGTTATGAGATATAATATCCTTATGCATCGTGCATTGGCATTGCATTTGAACTTTATTGTTATCAAAGTTTGTATTACTAGACTTTTGGCTTAGCGCTATTGTAATTCATCGCGCAGGTGACAAGGTAGATCCGGTTGAGCCGGAGAGTTCATCTAGACCGAGTCAAGTCTAGGCTTGAGATATTGAGTGCAAAGTTGATTGTTGGATATTAAGATTAGAAATAAACTGCCAGCATGTATATATTTTATATTTTTGTACATTTTGTCTTTATGTATATTATGTTATATTTTGATGTATATATGTATATATATCACAAACTATCAAGAATGTTTTGGATAAGTATTTGGTAATGAAGTTATATATGTGTTTTAAGCAAGAAATATTTTATCTATTATTTATATGACATTACTTAAATGATTTAAGTTTATACAGATTCAAAAAGTAAGGGTGTTTTTATTAAAATGGGTTGTGACATTCTTGTATTCTATATTCGTATATTACACACATTGAGTGTATGCATTGTACATATATAGAGTATAGGGGTGTTACATTTATTTTGATATTAGAGCCTAGGTTTGAGATTCTTAACCTAGGTAGGTTTTAAGAGAAAGAAAATAAAGATTTTTGAATATGATATATGCATTGACACTGGCAGTTTCTGATCTCTGATGTGGTAATTTCTGCTTTGTTTGCAGATATAGGTAGTTATGGCTTCTCAGACGTATCGGTCTGCAGAGGGTAGTGTAGAGAGTGTGGCTCCTGTTGAGTGTAGAGATGGAGCTAGAGTTGAGATTACTGGAGGGGCACTTGCTCCTGTGCCAGAGAGACCAACAATTGATGAGATTCCGTCAGGCTGGCTACGACATATGGTGGTGCTGTTAAGGTAGGCTCCAGTTCAGCAGCTGCCACAGCCGCAGTTGCCGACGAGAAAATATGATAAGTTGAGAAAGTTTGGAGCCGAGAACTTTATTGGTACTACAGACCCTACTGTAGTAGAGTAGTGGTTAGACAGAGTTAAGAGGGTGTTCATCCAATTGCAGGCTACTCCAGAGAAAAAGTTTGATTATGCTAGATCTCTTTTGCAGAGGGATGCATATGATTAGTGAAAGATGGTTCCACATGCTCTGGATGATCCACCAGTCCCGATCTATGATGATTTCCTGTGGGAGTTCGAGCAGAAGTATTTTTTGAGAGAGTATAAGGATGTAAAGAAGATAGAGTTCTTGAGTTTGAGGCAGGATACCAGGACAGTGTCAGAGTATGAGATAGAGTTTACCCAACTGAGTTAATATGCCGGTGGGATGATTTCTGATGAGATTGACTGGTGTCAGAGGTTTGAGAAGGGGCTGTGACCCTCTATCATGTACATTATAGCAGGCTCCCAGTATTAGAATTTTTTCTAGTTGGTTGCAGCTGTCGGGAGTGTTGAGAGAGCACAGGATCTTGCAGCAGCTGCTTGGGAAGAGAAGACTAGAGCTAGGAGACCCCAGAGTGAGGCAGATTCTTCATCTTTGAAGAGAGGTTGAGGAGGATATTTTTAGAGATTCAGTAGGAGCCAGAGGCAGTCTGGTAGGTCAGTACAACAGCTGAGACAGAGATAGAGTCCTACAATCTCAGTGGCTAGTGCTCCGACCCCAATAGTTCGGAGACCAATTTCATATATCTATGTCCATTGTGGTAGGGCACATGGGGTGCCTGCAGGAAGACAGGTGAACCAGCAATGTGTTATAGATGTGGGTCACCAGATCACTTCTTCAGAGATTGCCTAGAGCCACCAGAGGATAGACAGACAGATACTGCAGCTTCTCAACCTAGTGTTAGAGGAGGTCATAGTAGCAGAGGTTTTGGTAGGGTTGGTAGATCTGAGTTTGGACAGAGAGGAGGTCATACAGTTGGAGGTAGACCAGATGAGGCAGGGCCATCACAGCGGGTATATGCCATCACAACGAGTATATGTGGTGTAGAGGCAGCTTGATCTTCAACCATTATTATTAGTACTTTTTCTTTATTTGGTACTTCAGTTCTTACTTTGATAGACCCTGGGTCGACTCATTCATACATTAGTGCATCCATATTGTCTGTGACTGATTTGCATTCAGAGTCCCTAGGATTTAATGTTTTGATGATAAATTCTTTAGGGCATAGTGTTGTGGTTAGTAGGGTGCACCGAGATAGTCCGGTTGTGGTTCAGGATAAGAAATTCCTTGGTGACCTTATTGAGATGCCTTTCAGGGAGTATGATTTGATTTTAGGCATGGATTTGTTATCCAGGCATGGAGCTATGGTAGATTATTAATAAAAGTGTGTTACCTTGAGAACCTGTGATGGTAGAAATGTGATGGTATCAAGTGAGCAGAGACATCTTTCATTCATATTTGTTTCAGTTGTTTCAGTGAGGAGGATGATTTGGAAGGGATGTGAGGCTTATCTTGCTCATGTTATAGATACCAGAGTAGTGGGTTCCTAGCTTGACAGTATATCCACAGTTGTCGAGTTTTCGGATATTTTTTCTGAGGAGTTGCCAGGGATATCCCCTGAGAGGGAGGTTGAGTTTGGTATTGATTTGTTGCCTAGTATCACTCCCATCTCTATTACTCCTTATCGTTTGACACCAGCGGAGTTGAGAGAGTTGAAGGTGCAGTTGCAGGAGTTGTTGGATAAAGGGTTCGTTCACCCTAGTGTGTCTCCGTGGGGAACGCCCATTTTATTTGTGAAGAAGAAGGATAGTACTTTAAGATTGTGTATTGATTACCGGCAGTTGAATAAGGTGACCATCAAGAATAAGTATCCATTGTCTTGGATAGATGATCTCTTTGATCAATTGAAAGGAGTAGCAGTATTATCTAAGATTGATTTGAGATCAGGGTACCATCAGTTGAGAGTCAGAGATAAAGATGTACATAAGACAACTTTTCGCACGAGGTATGGATATTATGAGTTCTTGGTAATGCCCTTTGGATTGACGAATGCACTAGTAGCATTTATAGATTTGATGAACAGGGTATTCAGACCCTATCTAGATCAATTTATGGTGATTTTCATTGATGATATTTTGTTGTATTCACGTAATGAGGAGGATCATGACAAGCATTTATGGATTATATTGCAGACTCTGAGAGAGAAGCAGTTGTATGCTAAGCTGTCTAAATGTGAGTTTTGGCTTGATCAAGTGACTTTTCTCTATCATGTGATTTCAGCAGAGGGTATTAGAGTTGATCTGATTAAAGTTGATGCTATTTTGAATTGGAGTCCACCGAAGTCTGTGACAGAGGTTAGAAGTTTTCTGGGTTTGGCTGGCTATTATCGTTGGTTTGTGAAAGGTTTTTCTATGATAGCTACTCCATTCACAAGATTACTTTGGAAGGGAGTTAGATTTGTGTGGACAGATCAATGTCAGGCGAGTTTTGAGCAGCTAAGGGAGATGTTGACTTAGGCTCCTGTTCTTACCCTGCCTGTGGAAGGTAAACCTTATATGATTTACAGTGATGCTTCATATAGTGGTTTAGGTTGTGTTTTGATGCAGGAGGATAGAGTCATTGCTTATACCTCTCGACCATTGAAGCCGCATGAGCTGAATTACCCTACGCATGATTTAGAGTTAGCAGCTATACTTTTTGCTTTAAAGATTTGGCGACATTACTTGTATGGGGAGAAGTGTTTCATTTATATGGTTCACAAGAGTTTGAAATATCTGGGTGTTTAGAGAGAATTGAATCTTCGACAGAGACGGTGGTTAGAATTGATGAAAGACTATGATTGTTTAATTGATTATCATCCTGGCAAGGCAAATGTTGTTGCTGATGCCTTGAGTCGAAAGTCTTTGGCAAGTTTGACTGCTTATTCGCTCTTGTTGCTTGTTGAGTTGAGAGCATTGAGTGTCAGATTTGAGTCTTGTGATGATGGTACTTTGATGGCTCAGTTGCAGTTGAGGCCAGTGTTATTGGATCAGATTAGGGAGACTCAGTTGGTAGATGATAAAATCCAGAAAATTGTATTGGATTGTCTAAAGGGGGAGAGTCAAGACTTTCATGTGAGAAGTGATGGCAGTTTGTGGTACAGAGATAGGTTGTGTGTTTCTAATGATGCAAGACTAAAAAGGGTAATTTTGGAGGAAGCACATCAGTCAGCTTATGCTATGCACCCTGGGAGTACCAAGATGTATCAGGATTTGAAGCAGTATTATTGGTGGGTAGGTATGAAGAGGGACATAGCAGAGTTTGTATCCAGATGTCTCACTTTTTAGAGAGTGAAGGCTGAGCACCAGGTTCCTTCAGGATTGCTTCAGCCTTTATCAATGCCAGAGTGAAAATGGGAGCGAGTGACGATGGATTTTGTGACTGCATTGCCTTTGACCCATAAGAAGCATGATGCGATTTGGGTAATAGTTGATCGGATGATGAAGGCAGCTCATTTTCTTCCAGTTCAGATGGATTTTTCTCTTGAGAGATTGACTAAACTTTATATTAGTGAGATAGTGAGATTACATGAAGTCCCAATTTCTTTAGTATCTAACCGAGATCCCCGATTTACATCGAGATTATGGAGAAGTTTGCAGGATGCTTTAGGCACTCGGTTACATTTTAGCACTGCTTTTCATCCTTAGACAGATGGGCAGTCAGAGAGAGCGATATAGATTTTAGAGGACATGTTGAGGAGCTATATCATCGATTTCACTGGGAGCTGGGACAAATTCTTACCACCGATTGAGTTTACTTATAACAACAGTCATCAATCTAATATTGGGATGGCACCTTATGAGGCATTGTATGGTAGGGGATGCAGGACACCTTTATGTTTGGATGAGGTTAGAGAAGGTAAGTTGATTGATCTCGATTTGATTAAGGAAACAGAAGAGAAAGTAAAGGTGATTAGGAATTGTCTGAAAGCAGCCTCAGACCGGCAAAAATTATATTCAGATTTAAAAAGAAGAGACATAGAGTTTAGTGTGGGAGATACAGTGTTTTGAAGGTATCTCATTGGAAGAAAATTTTGAGATTTAGCCGCAAAGGGAAGTTGAGCCCTCATTTCATAGGACCTTATGAGGTACTAGAGAGAGCTGGTCCAGTGGCCTATGACTGGTTTTGCCACCTGAGTTGGATCGAATTCACAATGTCTTCTATGTCTCTATGCTTTGGAGGTATAGGTCAGACCCATTTCACATTTTGTCAGTAAAGTCAATTGAGGTAAGTCCAGATCTGACTTATGAGGAAGAACTAGTAGCTATTTTGGCACGGGAAGTGAAAGAGTTGAGAAATAAGAAAATGCCACTTGTGCAAGTTCTTTGGAAGAATCATTCCACTGAGGAGGCAACATGGGAGAGTGAGCAGATGATGCAAAATCAGTATCCCCAGTTGTTCTAGACTTGAGAGCAGGTAATTTCGAGAATAAAATTTTTTTGTAGAGGGGGAGAATTGTAATATCCCAAAATTTTAAAAATTTTAATTTTTGAAAATTAAACAAATGATTTAAAAGTATATACATATATTTAAGTAAAAATGGAAAATATGTATATGATATATATATATATATGTAGATATACATAATATATACAAGTCAACATTTTAATATGGCCAAATGTTATTTTAAATTATTGGAAAATTTATTTTGGAGTTAGTGGAAGATGATATTCTTTTATATTAATTAAGTAATATATATTTTATTTGGTGGAGAGTGAAAGTGGAAATTTGTGTGGTTTATAAGAGTATTAGTTGGATAAAGATGAGTGGGTGATCATCCTCTTCTTCTTCTTTCTCCATTGAAGGCCGTCTATCTCCATTAAAGGAAAGGAGAAATCTGCTTCTTGTAAGCTCAAGTAATTGAAGGATTTCAAGTGTTCAAGTTGGAGTTTTAAGGATTTTCTCCATATTTGGTAAGTTTCCTACTTCTTTCCTTGATTTTTTATGAAAGTTTGTATATATGTGAATTGGATGTTTGGTTTGTATATATGTGAATTGGATGTTTGGTGTAGTATGTACTAATGGTTGGTATTGGTATATATGAAGTTCTTTTGAGTAGTTAACTATGAATTAGGGTTGGATTGAAGAAAAGATTAAGTTTGGTGAAGAGAATAAGAGTTTTGGGTTGTGTAACTTTTGAGTTGTGAAGTCATGGTTTTAAATTATGTATTTTTACTTTTAATTGAGTTATTTTGATGTTTATACAAGTATTTTATGGTATAATGATGGATTTGGTTGAGTTTGAATAGAATTGAAAAGGGTAAAGAAAGATAATTTTGGATATGACAATTATGTGTTGATATCGGGATTTTGGCCTGACATGCCCGGTGATATGACCATGTCTTTGGGCTTGTTGATGGTTTTTTTTTCAGTGTTGGTAACACGTGAAGTGACATGCCCATGTCATTGAGCGTGTCGCAGCTTCTATAATGTTATAGTATTGACACGTGCAGTGACATGCCCATGTCACTGAGCATGTCACAGCTACTGTGTTATAGGAGTTTTGGCACGGGCAGGGACACGTCCATGTCTCTGGACGTGCCTTAGCTACTGTAATACAAAGCTTAGGACACGGTCATTGACACACCCATGTCACTGAGCATGTCAAAGCTTCTGTGTTATGGGTTTAGGACATGGTCATTGACACGCCTGTGTTGTTGAGCATGTCATGTGTAGATTTTGCCCTAGATAGTTCTTTTCCTCATTTTCCTTTGTGTTTCTTATCCTTGTGTTGAGAGGTTTTGTATATGCTTATAAGTGTGTTACTAAGTGATTATTTATAATCACATTTGGTTTAGACTTTGAAGAGACTTGAGTTACCCAATCCAAGTGTTGAGAGATATCTTGGAAGAGGAGGTTGAAAGTGGTGTTTGAGCTTGTTTTGTTGCTTTTAAAGGTAAGTACAAACTTTGAATAATTACTTACATGACATTTGGACTTAACACATTTGGTTGAAAAATGTATTAAGTTACTTACTATATTATTGGTGCATAAGTAATATGCTATGATTTGTATAATGTCACAAATGCATTATATGTAATGTGAACTATGTACAAAATATGATGATGATCCAAAATGTATGAGTAATGCAAATTGTTATGTATACATTAAAGATGGTATATAAAGCCATTGGTGATGGCTATATTGATATAAATGAGAAAATTGAGGCATTGTGCCTAGCTTGATCTTGAGAAAATGAGAAAGATATTGATAATGGAATTATAAAAGAATTGTGTGCCTAGTATGTTATTCAATTTTCAGAGTTTTGTGTTTGGTGGCATGCCTAAGACGTAACAGTCCCTTGAAGCTGGGTTGGGCTTGGTCCTTGAAGCCTAGTTGGGATGTTACATGATGTAGTAGTCCCTTGAAGCTGAGTTGGACCTAGTCCTTGAAGCCTAGTTGGGATGTTACATATGAGGTTATCCTCATTATGATTTGCCTTTGGTGCTAGACATATGGTGTCATCTTGGACCAAAGCAGTAACTCTGAGATTTGAATAGAATATTAGATCCTTTTGGGCCCATACTTGTATTTATTTTTATGTAAATTATGAATTGTGGAACGATTGAACAATATTTTAAGATATAATGTTATGAGATATAATATTCTTATGCATTGTGCATTGGCATTGCATTTGAACTTTATTGTTATCAAAGTTTGTATTACTAGACTTTTGGCTTAACGCGATTGTGATTCATCGCGCAGGTGATAAGATAGATCTGATTGAATTGGAGAGCTCATCTAGGCCGAGTCAAGTCTAGGCTTGAGATCTTGAGTGCAGAGTTGATTGTTGGACATCAAGATCAGAAACAAACTGCCAGCATGTATATATTTTATATTTTTGTACATTTTATCTTTATGTATATTATATTATATTTTGATGTATATATGTATATATATCACAAACTGTCAAGAATGTTTTGGATAAATATTTGGTAATGAAGTTATGTATGTGTTTTAAGCAAGAAATATTTTATCTATTATTTATATGAAATTACCTAAATGATTTAAGTTTATATAGATTCAAAAAGTAAGGGTGTTTTTATTAAAATGGGTTGTGACATTCTTGTATCCTATATTCGTATATTACATACGTTGTGTGTATGTATTGTACGTATATAGGGTATAAAAGTGTTACATTTTTTTTCTTTTTTTTTTTTCTGAAGATAGGACCCCATAACAATCATCTTCATTACTGAGAGCATAATTTGAATCCGAGTCAGATTTAGAAGATGAGTCAGATGATGATGACGATGATGAGGTGGATGATGAGTCAGAAGAAGAAGAGGAAACATACTTCTTTCTTCTGGACTGGGCTTTAGAATGGACTTTTGATTTATTCGATTGGGTTTTAGTGGAGGAATCAGAAAAAGAGGGCTTTAAAGTTATAGGCTCAGATGTTGAAGGAATGGACTCAACCATCTGTTTCATAATGGCTTTATACTCCTCAACAGTCTTTGCAGCTACGAGAAAGGCTTGATAATGGGCTTTCTAAGCTCTAAAAGTATTAGTCTGTTTTGAATCAATCTGGTCATACTCTTGCTCATAGCACCATTTTTTAACAGACATCTCAGTAGTGGAATTTCTGAAGGCATTCCACCACTTGACTCTATACATTCTAGATACCACACGCATATTGGTACCTGACTAGTATGCTAGTTCAAAGTACCATTGAAATATCCATGGTATAAAGAATTTCATAAAAAATATTTGGAGAGAAAGGAATTATTTTTTATACAAGAAAGGGTAAGCATGGGTTTTAAAATATTGGTAAGCTGAAAAGCTTCAGGTGACAAAGTCCTTTCATAATTACCAAAATAATACCACCAGTCTATGAACCACATAGGGATTTATCAATCTTGGTATTAGTATTGAAATACAGTAACAAAAAATGAGTATTTGTAGGGTTCTGGAAAAGGAGAGCTTTGGTCCAGACATTTACATAATTCTAATAGGTATAAGAAGGGCATACTATTTATAAGTGAGAAAATTGGCTTTAATTTGCACAGGTTCATACAAAGGCTTTCCCCATTCAGAAGGATGGAGAACTTTTTTTTATTTGGATTGAGGAGTGAGATATAATGGTTTTATCATTTGGGTTAGGGTTATTCTTTAATATTATAGAACCAATATCTCCAAGAATAGCTAAATAGTATTCTTGAGATTTTAATAAATCAATAAGTTTAAAAAACCAATTTTTAGGATATACAGTCTTAATAATATCCCATGGATTCTGATTTGCTTCTCGCAAGAATCCATTTTCAATTATTAGTTCTGTATCCCTTAAAGTTTTTGTAAACCATTTTGAATAATTTTTAAATTGAAAATTTGAAGAAATAATTTGAATTGGTGATTTTGAAACATTCAACTCTGGTTTTACAATATTTGTGGATATGGTATTTGAAGAGGAAGATTTTCCTGTCCCAGATTTTACAAAAGGGATTACAACTTTACCTGTGGCTATAGGAGCTGAGTCTGTAGGAGGCGGGAGGCCCAATTTTTGAAGGGCCTGAAGAACCTCTAAAGAATGGGCCAGCTGGTTAACCCATTGCTTTACTGCTTCATTTTGGGCTTTATCATGCTCTACACTATTTATTTGTTCAACCATTTGGGCCTAAGATTTTATGGTTTTAATGCCTAAAGGCTTGGTTATACTGTCTGAGTGATCAGACAGGGCTTTAGGAGAGGTGTCAAGATCTGACTTTACTATTTCTTTGGCTTTATTTTTTCTTCTTATTCCCCATGATTCCTGAGAAGGTATTCACGAGTCAAAAAGTCAGATATACTGTTATTTTCTTCTTTTATATATTCTATATCAAAATAAAAAAATACTTAAAATAGCTTTCCATCTTGCAAAAAAATTTTTGAGGCAAGGTTTTTAACATATTTTTGCAAAACTTCTTTTGCACTTTAACAATCAATTCAAAGTAAAAATTTTTGGTTTAATAAATTAGATTGAAATTTAGAAATACAAATTACAATACTCAAAATCTCTTTTTTAATAGTAGAATAATTTAGCTAGGTTGGATTCCAATGTCCTGAGGTAAATTGGACTATGATTTTTCTACCCTCTTTTATTTATTTTAAGATCACACCATATCCTATATCTTAGGCATTAGTCTCAACTATCTTAGGGGTTGATGTATTAATAATATAAAGGCAAGGAATAGTTTTACTAGGGCTTTAATCTGTTTTACTATACCGGTGTAGACTTCAGTCCATGGGCTAGAATTCTTTCTAAGCCTATCATGTAAGGGCTTTATTAGTCTATTTAAGTTTGGATAAAATTCTATAACATAATTTGAACATCCTAAAAATCTTTGTAATTAGGCTTTATTTAATATATGATTAGAAAACTTATCTCTAAAAGCTAAGGTTCTTTCTATAGGTTCTATTATACCTTGTTCTATATAATGTCCTAAGAATCTAGTCTTAGTTTGAAATAAGGACATCTTAGTTTTACTAAGTACTAAACCATTCTTCTTTATCACCATGAAAAATATTTTTAGGTATTTAAAATATTCATCTAGAGTTTTACTAAAAATTAATACATTATCAATGTAAACAACATAAAATTTTAAGTAAGGGTTAAAAATATCATTCATAACTCTCTGAAATTTAGAGGGTGCATTTTTTAAACCAAATGGCATCACATTACATTCGTATTGGTGTTGCACTCTACTTAACACTACTATAAGTGACACTCGCAAGTATACGAGGCTATTATAGCACTAGTAATCGCCCCAAGGTCGTCTCACAAGGAAGGTATTATTCGTAATAATTTGATTAACACAAAATATTAAAATTTGAATGTATGTTGTTGATATGGTGAAATGTGATTAAAATCTAAAAGTAAAAACTAGTAGTATTTGTGTAAGATTAATTCAAATTCTTAGAATGGTACCTAGGGTTTGTAGATCAATTTAATCAAAGCTTAATTCTCAAATTATCCATTAATACAACCTTGTAATTTAATTTGTTTCTTTTGATTAATTAGCAATTATCAATTCATTAGTTCTCACACTAATGAATTAACAATAACCAATTATTTCAAAATTGCAAATTAATTGAACCCTAGAACTTATATTTCTAACTCATTCTTAGGATAGTTGATTGCATAGTTTCAACATCAAATTTCACCTCTCGGTTCATCATTCAATATTAAGAGATCAATAGGTGGCCAATCTATCAACCTAACATATAATCCAATGCAAACAACCACTAAAAAGATCTATCAAATCAAGTAATTTAATCAAATCTACTACAATTCTAGGTATGGGTAATTTAGCTCATCATCATTTCAAAATAAACATTTATCTCAATATAAATCAAATCAAAATTATCCATTAAAATATTAATGTTCATACTAAAACAACAACAATCTAGAAATAAATTAAATGAGAGAATAAGAAAAAACCCTTGAGATGTCAAGAGTTGAACTTCTTATTCTTCCTTATAGCTCAACTTTGAATATGATGAAGAACTCCCAACTCTCTTTAAACCTTCAATCAATTATTCCACCCTTGAAAGATAAAATGAAATCTCTCTCAAGCCTCTAACTCTTCAATCAAAGCTTTCTCCAAACCCTAACCCTCTTTAAGAGTTTGTTCACCCAAACACTATCCAAAAACATGAAAGTCACTTGCATATGGAAGAATATAAAGATAAAAGTGAAAAAAATGAAATTACAGATGGTGATGAAGATGGTCTCTCCCCAAAACCAAGAACAAGTTGAACGTGTCTCACCAAAAATGGTGAATCCCCATTTCAAAATGAGCTTCCCCTCTATATTCATCTCTCTCTAATTATTTTTTAATTCTAAGACAAAAAATATTCCCTTTTCCAACTCACCTTACTCCTATTTATCCCCTCTTTTTCATTCATAAATCTTTTATCCCATAAAAATACCTCACTTTTTAATTATTTTAAAATAAAATTCCTCTTGTCTCCTACCTTGTCCTCTATTAGATTGTGCAAATAATTTAAAGAGACTACACAAGACACAACCAAGTCATGAGTGACTTGGTATTGTCACTTAACTTTTCATTGAACACAGCCAAGTCATGAGGCTGTGTCCCTTGCTGCCAAGTTCAAAAGTTTTGTCTTCTTGAGTGAGACAGGGCCAAGAATAAGTTGTCTTGGCCGTGTGATGTGACACAAATGGGTGGCACAACTAAGACTCTTGCCCTTGTTTAGTTCTGCCAAACTTGCATTTGTTTCTCTTCTTGCTTGTGAGAGACACGACCAAGTAAGTCTTAGTACATCACATGGCCAAGATGGCTGCCTGTGTCTCCTTCTACTGCAAGTTTTCTTACTTAGAATATTACACGACCAAGATGGTGCATGTGTTTAACATTGGCTTGTCCTCTTATTTCCATGGGATAGGACACGACCAAGACTTGTGCCTGTATCTCATTCTGTCAAAATTTCCACATTCTTTGATGAGGGACACAACCAAGACATGAGTGACATGGCCAAAATAGTGAGTGACATGGCCAAGACAGTTTTGTCTTGGTCGTGTCTTATTATCTTTACATTGGACACGGCTAAGATGGGTAAACATGTTCAGTACTACTTATATTTGCACATGCTTATCTTTTCTTAGGATAAAAAACGACCAAGAAAATGAGACATGGTCAGCGGCATGGCCAAGATGAGTCTTGTCTTGGCCATGTCTAATGCGACATGGCCAAGATGATCTTATCTTGGCCATGTCTAATGCGACATGGCCAAGATGGGTGAGTATGTCTGGTTCTATCTAAATTTCTTCTTTTGAGGTGGAACATGGCCATGTTTAAGCTATCCTAGCCATGTCTCTTGAATTTCTCCTTTGATATGGCTAAGCTTGCAGCAATAAACTTGCACAATTGATTGCTCTTTTCTCACGGACTCTCCTTGCTTCAACCTAAAATACAAAACTTAACAACAAACTTAAAAAAACTATTTAGAAAATAACTAAAAAGCAAACACAAATACCCTAAAAGCACATATAAACAGAATTATAATAATTACCCCACACTTAATTCTTTACTTGTCCCCAAGCAAAGTTAAATTGAACAAAACCAAAAAAGAAAAAAATTTTCAAATTCAAGAATAATAAGATATCATCAAGAATTCCCTTTTTATAATGTTCATACTTATTGTCAAACCAAATAAAATCAATACTCAAGCAATTCAATGGCCTTCCACTACATCCCAAAAAGTTACTCCCTCACAAAGTCTCTCAAGTGTTTGATCAGGGTAGTGTTTGCACTCTCAACATTTGATGAAAGAATATCTCCACAGGCTTGCTTATCAATTAAATCTCCACCACATAATTACAATCAATCATCAATCATAAGGTCTTTCATTTGGTTGTAATGGGACTAAGGTGAAAGCATGGCATTTGGAATTTGAGCGTATTCATTAAGTTCAAGAGCACTTTAAGAATGAAGTAACTGATCATACGTATAACCCAACAATCTCAAAATAACCTCTGCTCACTTAGCAGTTGACTCTAAAATACCCTTTATTGGAATCCTCTTATTTTATTGGAAAGACCATACCTAAGCTTATTCCAACCTTAGCCATAAGAACAATATTTTCTAATTTTTCCCTTCTTTTTTTTCTTTATTTTTCTCTTTTTCTCTTTTATTTTTTTAATAAAATAGGATTTTGAATTAATTCCTATTTTTAGATTTAATATAACAATAATATAAGGAAGAAGAAGATCTAATAAAGAAATACAAAAATTACAAAGTGTTTATTTGCAACTCTTCAACCTATTAAATTTAGCCCCACATTTTAAGTGACACAACAACTTCAATTACTAAATTCTTTAAATGCTCTTGCTCCCAATGAAAGGACAAGAAATGGAACAAAATGGTTCACGGTTAATGTTATTGTGTAAAAGAAAGAAATGAAAAAATGAAAAAGGCTAAAAATTGGCTTACTAAAGACATATTTAAGATTGGCCTTTTAAGCTAAATGGGTATTCCTAAATGCCTTAATCATGTTGATGCATAATTAAAATTTTTACGTGGTCTCAAAATGCATATCTAAGCAAGTTCTAGCAATATATCAATCAAGAATTCTCGCACACAAAAATAATAAGTTGGCATTCAACTTAAATGGCTCAAATTTTCACAATTTAAAGGTAATGCTAAGAATGACCATCAAAGTTGATAATAAGTATCAATTATATTCAATTCTCAAATTCATACTTCAAAAATTTTAAAGGTCACCTATTAAAAATCTTATAACCATTGAAATTTTCAAAAATCATTTATTCAAAAAAAATATTACATTATTGAAACTTAAACCAAGAATAATTTAAAAGTAAAAACTTTGCACCTCACACTTAAAGATTCACATTCTCCCCAATGTGAGTATGCATAAATTTAAAGAGACAGAGTTTAGATGAAACATGATTTTCATCGTTCCCATAAACGATATAAGGTGTACTTCCATCCTTAATGAATTTGTCACCCATGTCCAAAAAGATGGATAGCATACAACCCCGAAAGGTACCTGGTGTATTTCAAATCCTAAATAGCATCCTTTGAAAAGAAAATGTCCCAAAGGGACATGCAATGGTCGCCTTGGGATGATCCTTTGGTGCTATAGGAACTTGGTAATAACATTTTTTATTTTGCAACATGTTATATCCATTTTCTGCTCTTCCTCACCACTGAGAGTAGAAGAGATGATCATTGGTTGTGTACTTTTCTCCCTAAGAAAAACATATTTCAAATGCTTTGGGATCTCTTTAAGTTCAACCAAGTTTGGTTAAATCTCTTCTTCATCCACTTTAACAATCTCAAGTCCCCTCTCATCAACCCCACCATCTAAAATTAACTTGAACTCATCAATTTCTAACTTGGACATTTCAAGCTCTTCTTCTAAGGTTAAGGCCATCACAAGTTTATCTTCATTACCTTCTTTGGAGAGCATGTCATATATTTCAGAAAATTGCTTATCTTGCTTCTCATCTTTCAATCTACTGGGGAACGGAATTGGTGGCCTATAAGGATTGGGAGGCTTATGCAATTTTGGTAAGGTTGGTGCCTCTAAATTCTTCTCCTTCTTTGATTGACTTGGTTATCTATTACCTTTCCACTCCTAATTGTGATCGCATTGGCTTGCTTTAGTTGACTAGGAAATTTCACTTTTTGGTATGCTTGGAGTTGATTTGCCAATTGCCCTACTTGAGTTTCCACCTTCATTAATGATGCCTCCAAAGAATAAAATCTCCTATTGTTCACTTCCTGATTTTGAGTGCTTATATGAATAAAAGTATTCAAATTATCTTCCAGTGTGGTTATCTTCAGTTGGTCTTAATTTGAAGATTGTTATTGAAATTGAGAGCTTCTTTGATAATGTTGAAAGGATTGGAGAGGTTGAATTTGATGTTGAATTTTTCAAGAAAAGTTCGGATAGCTTCTCCAACCTAGGTCAAAAGTGTTAGAAAATGGATCATCTCTTCCCCTTTGTCGGAAACCCTCTAAGGCATTCACTTGCTCTTGCCCCTCTTGATATTGTTCAAAGCTTATATAACACATATTTGCACCATGTCCTATAATGCCACATTCTTCACATATCTCTTGTCTTGGTATTGGTAGGCTTCCCTTTGAATTTAGCATCTTAACCTGCCTTGTTAATACCGATATCTACCTTGTCATTTTAGAATTTGAGTTTACCTCATAAACTTTCTCGTGCCTTTTTCCTATACTCTTCTATTTGAATTTTCACCCAGCATCTCAAACAAGCGTACTGTTTCAGTAGCTGTTTTTTCACCCATTGCACCTCCAGTTGCATTGTCCACTGAATTCTGACTTTGTTGTGTGAGCCCATCATAGAAGAATTGATTAAGCAACAACTATGGATAATAATGATGAGGGCATTGGAATAACAAGGATTTGAAGCGATCCTATGTCTCATGAAATGACTCACCATCCAGTTGAGTAAATTTTGCAATTTTTCTCCGAAGCTCCTTTGTCTTCTGATGTGAATAGAACTTAGTCATGAACTTATTATAAACTTCAGTCCTTGTAGTCAATGAATTCTCTGCTAGGGTCATCAACCATGCCTTTGCCTTATCCTTCAAAATGTAAGGAAAACACTGCATCTTATGCTCATCCTCCATCAATGCTTGCAGTGGAAATGTGTGCAAGATTGAATAAAAATCATGAATGAAATTGAAAGGGTCTTCATTCAGCATTCCGTGAAAAGAGAGCAGCATAATATAACGAGTATTTTTCAATTCATAATTCCTTGCTGCATTGCTTAACCGTATGTAAGAAGTGGTTACCCCAATAATTGATCGAGTAAACTCCTTCATGGGCAGTTCTTTTACGTCACCCATCTCTATTTCTATTTGTTCTTTGAATTGCTCTTCTACTTCTTCCTCTTCTTGTTCCAAGGGATCTATTCTTCTCGTTCTAGGAATGTTGTCTACAAATGGAATAAGTTCACCGCCTTGAGACCTGCATTCTTACATAAAATACTTAGCAATTCAAAGAGAATAATCAAAAAATTTAAATTAAAAGAATTAAACTATTACTACTTAAATAGCCTTCCCCGGCAACAACGCTAAAAACTTGTTGCGCTCTACTTAACACTACTAAAAGCGACACTCACAAGTATACGAGGCTATTTTAGCAACGGTGATCGCCCCAAAGTCGTCTCACAGGGAAGGTGTTATTCGTAATAATTTGATTAAAATAAAATATTAAAATTTGAATGTATGTTGTTGATATGGTGAAATGTGATTGAAATCTAAAAGTAAAAACTAGTAGTATTTGTGAATGATTAATTTAAATTATTGGAATGGTATCTGGGTTTGTAGATCAATTTAATTAAAGCTTAATTCTCAAATTATCCATTAATACAACCTTAAAATTTAATTTATTTCTTTTGATTAATTAGCAATTATCAATTCATTAGTTCTCACATTCATGCATTAACAACAATCAATTGCTTCGAAATTTCAAATTAATTGAACCTTAGAACTTATATTTCTAATTTATTCTGAGGCATTCACTTGCTCATGCCCCTCTTGATATTGTTTAAAGCTTATATAACACATATTTGCACCATGTCCTATAATGCCACATTCTCCACATATCTCTTAGCTTGGCATTGGTAGGCTTCCCTTTGAATTTAGCATCTTAACCTGCCTTGTTAATACTGCTATTTGCCTTGCTATTTCAGAATTTGAGTTCACCTCATAAACTTTCTTGTGCCTTTTTCCTATACTCTTCTGTTGTGAATTTTCTCCTAGCATCCTAAACAACCGTATAGTTTCAGTAGCTGTTTTTTCACCTATTGCACCTCCAGTTGCATTGTCCAATGAATTCTAACTTTGTTGGGTGAGCCCATCATAGAAGAATTGTTTAAGCAATAACTGTAGATAATAATGATGAGGACATTGGAATAATAAGGATTTGAAGTGATTCGATGCCTCATGAAATGGCTCACCATCTAGTTGACTAAATGTTGCAATTTTTCTCCGAAGCTTCTTTGTCTTCTGATGTGAATAGAACTTAGTCATGAACTTATTATAAACTTCAGTCCTTGTAGTCAATGAATTCTCTGTTAAGGTCATCAACCATGCCTTTGCCTTATCCTTCAAAGTGTAAGGAAAACACCACATCTTAAGCTCATCCTTCATCAATGATTGCAATGGAAATGTGTGCAAGGTTGAATAAAAATCACGAATGAAATTAAGAGGTTCTTCATTTAATATTCCGTGAAAAGTGGGAAGCATACTATAAAGTGTATTTTTCAATTCATAATTCCTTGTTGCATTACTTAACCGTATGCAAGAAGTGGTTACCCCAATAATATATCGGGAAAACTCCTTCATGGGCAGTTCTTCTACGTCGCCCATCTCTATTTCTATTTCTTCTTGGAATTGCTCTTCTACTTCTTCCTCTTCTTGTCCCAAGGGATCTATTCTTCCCATTCTAGGGGGTCTATGAATGTTGTCTACAAATGGAATAAGTTCACCGTCTTGAGGCCTGCATTCTTACATAAAACACTTAGCAATTCAAATAGAATAATCAAACAATTTAAAATAAAAGAATCAAACTATTACTAGTTAAACAGCCTTCCCCGGTAACAGTGCTAAAAACTTATTGTGCTCTAATTAACACTACTAAAAAAGACATTCGCAAGTATACGAGGCTATTGTAGCAACGGTGATCGCTCTAAGGTTGTTTCACAAGGAAGGTATTATTCGTAATAATTTGATTAAAATAAAATATTAAAATTTGAATGTATGTTGTTAATATGGTGAAATGTGATTAAAATCTAAAAGTAAAAACTAATAGTATTTTTGCAAGATTAATTCAAATTCTTGGAATGGTACCTATGGTTTGTAGATAAATTTAATCAAAGCTTAATTCTCAAATTATCCATTAATACAACCTTGTAATTTAATTTTTTTTCTTTTAATTAATTAACAATTATTAATTCATTAGTTCTCACATTCATGAATTAACAACCAATTGCTTCAAAAAAAAATTAATTGAACCCTAGAACTTATATTTTTAATTCGTTCTTAGGGTAGTTGATTGCATAGTTTCAACATCAAATTTCACCTCTTGGTCCATCATTCAATATTAAGATATCAATAGGTGGTCAATCTATCAACATAACATATAATCCAATGCAAACAACCACTAACAAGATATATTAATGAAAATATCAAATCAAGTCATTCAATCAAATCTACTACAACCCTAGGTATGGTTAATTTAGCTCATCATCATTTCAAAATATACATTCATCTCAATATAAATCAAATCAAAATTATCTATTGAAATATTAATGTTCATAACAAAACAACAATAATCTAAAAATGAATTAAATGAGAGAATAAGAAAAACCCTTTGAAATGTCAAGAGTTGAACTTCTTGTTCTTTATCCTAGCTCAACTTTGAATATGATGAAGAACTCCCAAGCTCTCTTCAAACCTTCAATCAATTGTTCCACCCTTGAAATATAAAATGAAAATTCTCTTAACCCTCCAACTCTTCAATCAAAGATTTCTCTAAACACTAACCCTCTACAAGAGCTTGTTCATCCAAACACTATCCAAAAACATGAAAGTCACTTGCATATGGAAGAATATGAAGATGAAAGGAAAAATGAAATTGTAGATGGTGGTGAAGATGGTCTCTTCCAAAAACCAAGAACAAGTTGAACGTGTCTCACCAAAAATGGTGAATCCCCATTTCAAAATGAGCTCCCCCTTTATATTCATCTCTCTCCAATTATTTTTTAATTCTAAGATAAAAAGAATTCCCTTTTCCAACTCACCTCACTCCCGTTTGTCCCTCTTTTTCATTCTTAAATATTTCATCCCATAAAAACACCTCACTTTTCAATTATTTTAAAACAAAATTCCTCTTGTCTCCTACCTTGTCCCCTATTAGATCGTGCAAATAAGTTAAAGAGACCACACAAGACATAGCCAAGTCAAGAGTGACTTGGTCGTGTTACTCAACTTTCCATTGGACACAGCCAAGTCTTGAGGTTGTGTCCCTTGCTGCCAAGTTCAAAAGTTTTTCCTTCTTGAGTGGGACACGGCTAAGAATAAGTTGTCTTAGCCGTGTGATGTGACATGGATGGCTGACACAGCTAAGACTCTTGCCCGTGTTCAATTCTTCCAAACTTGTATTTGTTTCTCTTCTTGCTTGTGAGAGACACGGCCAAGTAAGTCCTAGTACATCACATGTCCAAGATAGTTGTCTGTGTCTTCTTCTACTTATAAGAATGTTACATGGCCAAGATGGTGCCTGTGCTCAACACTGCCTTGTTCTCTTGTTTCCATGGGATGGGACACGACAAAGACTTATGCCTATGTCTCATTCTATCAAAATTTTCACATTCTTTAATGAGTGACATGGCCAGGATAGTGAGTTACATGGCTAGGACAGTTTTGTCTTGGCCGTGTCTTATTATCTTTACATTGGACACGGCCAAGATGGGTGAATGTGTTCAATAGTGCTTATATTTGCACATGCTTTTCTTTTCTTAGGATAAAACACGGCCAAGAAAATGAGACATGGTCAACGATATGGCCAAGATGAGTCTTGTCCTGGCCATGTCTAATGCAACATGGCCAAGATGGGTCTTATCCTAGCCATGTCTAATGCGACCTGGCCAAGATGGGTGAGTGTGTCTAGTTCTATCTAAATTTCTTCTTTTGAGGTGGAACATGGCCATGTTTAAGCTGTCCTAGCCATGTCTCTTGAATTTCTCCTTGAATATGGCTAAGCTTCCAGCAATAAACTTGCACATTTGATTTCTCTTTTCTCACTGGCTCTCCTTGCTTCAACCTAAAATACAAAACCTAACAACAAACTTAAATAAACTATTTGGAAAATAACTAAAAAGCAAACACAAATACCCTAAAAACACATATAAATAGAATCATAACAACTGGCCGAATGAAATAGTAAATGCTATTTTATATCTGTCTTTAGGATTAATCTAAATTTGTCAAAATTCAGATTTCATATCAAATTTACTAAAAATGTTTGCTTCGTATAATCCGTTTAACAAATCTTTTTTATTTGGAACAGGGTACCTAATCCATTTTAAAGCTTTATTTAAAGCTTTATAGTTTATTACTAATTTGGGAGCACCACGTTCTATTTTAGAGGCTTTATTTACATAAAAGGTTGCACAAGACCATAGACTTCTGGATTTAGTAATAAGTGTTTTATTTTCTAAATCTTTTATTTCATTTTTACAAAATTATATTATATCTGGACTCATTTGAATGGGTCTAGCTTTAGTAGTAATAGATTTTTCTTTAAATCCCACTTCATAGGGTAAATAAACAATGTGCTACTTTTTGTTTCAAACTGCATTAGGCAGATCAACACAAAGTTCATTTTCAATTTAGGCTTTAATTTGGTCCGTTTTATTTTTTACCAAATTAGTTTTTAATTGTTCATTTATTTTCTTTAACTGATAATTTTCCTTTAAATTACAATGTTATTCAAACTTTGCTTCTATTACTGCATTTATTTCTAATTCATAGATAGAATATGCTAGTAAATTTAAATTCTTTTTTCTAGGTTTTTCTATAAATGAAAATTTAATTTTTTGATTTTTTATTTTAAAGGTTATACTATCATCTTTTACTGAATAAGGAGTTATTAAATTCATAAATGGTGTTCCTAGAATCACCATATGTTGCATATCAGTTAAAATAAATATGATATTTAATTCTAAATTTTTATTTATAATTAATGCTTATGTTTTACTAAGAATATTTATTTTAGATTTATTTGCTGAAAATAATTTTTTTCTAGTATTTTTTCAAAATCTCTTCGGTGCTAAGCTAGGTTTTATACAATTTAACTCTGCTCCTGTATCAAATAAAGCTATACTATCTATAATATAATTCTCAGAGATAATCCTAAATCATATTGAGTGGAAAAGAAGAATCCATATAGCTGACCCTCATTGACTTGGGATTTAGACTTTGTTGAGTTGAGTTGAGTTGTATTGTTATTAAATATTTTTTAGATGTTATTTCATGTAATAAAAATATAAAATTTTTAGGTACTTCATCTTTATCTATTATACTAATTTCAATTTTATCAATATCTTTTTCTTCTTCTTCTTTCTCCTCTGAAGAGGATTCAGAAGAAGTGGATTCCTTATTTAATAAAGAATTTAGTAATTCTATATTATTTTGCTATTTATGTTTTAATTCTTTTAATTCAACTTTTATTTCTTTAATTTCCTTTTATAAATCATTAATCGTAGGTTTATTTTTTATTTGTTTATTTTTATTTAGTATTGTTGTTAAATCATAGTATGTTTACTAGTACTAGGTAATATAAAAGGTTTAGGTTTTTCTTTTGTTTTACTAAAATCGTCTAATATTTTATTTAAGATTTTTTCTTGTATTTTAGGGTCACTTATATGTTTTACTAATTCTAAAAGAGATTCTTGTTTTTTAGTTAACATATGTATTGATTTACTACTTGTTTCAAAACTATTACTAGTGTCTAAATTTATTTCATCTATTTGATTTAATTCTCCAGATTCTGAATATTCTTGAGATTTTAATTCTAAATATAATTCATAAATTT
This sequence comes from Garcia nutans, assembly GCA_947685225.1. NCBI lineage: Eukaryota > Viridiplantae > Streptophyta > Magnoliopsida > Malpighiales > Euphorbiaceae > Garcia > Garcia nutans. The sequence goes on along the minus strand of CANTUV010000039.1, from coordinate 39,661,359 downwards.
TATTTAATACGGATTCTTCTAAACTTAATTCTTGAAGTTTTTTATTAAATTTATAAAATCTAAATGTATGTCCTCTTTACTACAATTATAACATTCTAAATCTTTATATGCTATATTTTTCTTTTTAAAATTTTTTTATTATTAGATTTCCTATATTTCTTATATTTAGGTTTTTTATAATATTCTTCTTTATCAAATTTCTTTCCTTAATTCTTTCTATAAGTTTTTTTATAAGATTTTTTTATAAGGTCTTTTACTTATTGAACATTATCCTGAATATTGTCCTTTATAATCTTGAGCTATACTATAATCAAATTGTTTATAGAATAACCTAACTCTTGTTTAGTTTTTCTCATTTCAAATTTTAAAGATTTTTTCAATTTTTTATCTTGACAAAGTTTTAATCCTTTCTTTTGAACTATACTGATCAATTGATCATAAGTCAAAAGGCTATAAGGAATTAGATGTCTAAATTCCTATTTTATTTGATTTCTAACTTTCTCACCTAAGAAGAAAGGTAATCCTCCTAAGAATTTTTCCTTTTAAAATGCACGATTAGAATCTTCTCTAAGCATTAACCTGGTTAAGAAAGTTGTTTTATAAAATTAAAAATCACTAAATTTTTTACACCTGAGGTTACTTAGTAATTCTGCATTTTTAACTTTCAAATAGGTTGTATCTCTTATAAAATGAAGTGATATAGTCAGAATAAGTGTTGTCATTAAATCCCGAATAGTATCACCATGTTCATTTAAAATAGGTGTTCCATCCTCATAGGTTTTAATTGCATTTAAAATATCTAAATATTGTTCATTAGTGAGATGATTATTCCACCAGCCTTTTAATTAGCCTATGAAATCAGCTATAATTAATTCTGCTATAGTTCTATCAGATGTATCACTCTATGTTCTATAAGCATTAGCAGCCATAGTCATCTATTGTAGAAGACTAAGGATGTTATATTTTGATAGGTTATCTATATTTCACTCATATACTGATGAGGTATTATATTTATACTGAGACAATACATTAGGTGTTTCTATAATACCAAGGTCTGGTGCAGACATTCTAGGTACAATAGACTGACTGTGAGCTATATAGTTTATTTGAGGAGTTACTGTTTTATTGAAGGATTCAAGATCTTCAGTATTAGGATTGGAGTTTCCTCCTGTTTCTGAATCTTGATCATGTGTGACTATACTAATTATTTTAAACTAAAGTGTATCTTGAACAACTTTTTTTTATTCAGAAGTTGACTCAATTTTACTAAGCTGATCTTTAATTACTTTAATGAAGTCAGGGTCTTTAGATTGTTTGACTTTTTATTGACCTGTCTTAGAAATCTCAAAAGGTTTAAAGACATGAGTTTTTTATTTTTTTATCAGAAATTTCTTTATTAAGTTTTATTATTTCTTTATCTTTTATAGATCTTTCTATTCTATTTTACTGTTGTCTTATACTATATAGATGTGCATTACTAAAATTATTTTTCTCTAATACCTTCCTATTTGGATCATTATCTGCTATTGTTTTAAATAGTATAATTTTTATTTCATTATCTTAATACATAAATATACTAACAGTTTTAGGTGGATGTTCACTTTGTATGATCTTATCTTGTACTTTCCATTATGTTTCTTTATTCCTAGTTGTTATAGGGTTTACTCATTTTTTTTATAAATTCTCTTATACCAATGGAAGAATTTTATTGAAATCTCATTTTGTTTTACAAAATCAATATATTCTGTTTTTAATTCTTCAAATTTATGTTCTTTATAATTTTTTACCAATTTATCCAAATTTTTAGCTGCTGTAATTTCTTCATAAAATTTATCTTCATTAAAAATAAATTCTTTATTTATTACATTTAATTCTCTATCTATGTTAGCTACATTTTCAGTAATGGCTGAAACTGTAGGTGACATAGGTGGAGAAGGTGATAAATCTCTATACTGAGTTTGATTTAGCCTAGGGTTTGTAGCCATGGGATTTAATTCTTTTGGATCCACATACAGAGGTTGTGGTACAACTCTACTGTAGTCTATACCTTTCATTTTATGACTGAGTTCAGGTATATTTGATGTAGAATACCTGGGCTTTACAAAGGTTTGCAATACTTGTTTAGGGTTTGGTTCATGATAGGAAGTATATATAACAGAAGGTAACTGTGATGCTCTTCCTAAATCTACTGTTGAAGTAGAAGAAGAAGTATCAGAATACCTACTACTTATACTTCGTCTACTGAATTTTAATTTTACTTTACCATCTTCATACTGTTCTATTTGACTAATATTTATATTAGGCTTTACAGTTTTTTTCAAGTTCTGGAGGAGAAACTGCTCATTCTAAAATCCATTCATCAGGAAGGGAGATGTCCTTCCACTGTATGGTTTTAGGAATCACAATGTTGGCTTTACTAAGGTCTGTCTAAAGAAACTTGGTTTTTCCAGGTTTATGCTGCATTTTCTATTTAGTAGCAAAGACATATACCATTGTTTTATATTTTATTTTATAGATTAATGTTATAGGAATTGATCCTTCTAACATTTTATAATTATGAGTTTTAATTTCTAATACTACATTTTTAAAGATATTATAGATATCAAAGTTGATAGGTCCTTGACTTAGACTAATCTCTACAGATCCTAAGGGAGTCTTGAAAGTTTATAAACCTAGCATCTCTATCAACTATTAATATACTAGTATTTAATCCTTCTTTGGTTAAAGATTTTATACCAATTTGTACTAATCTTATATGTATGTATTTATATTTTTTTTTATCTTTATGGTATTTTAGGAATTCAGAAAATAACAATGTAATTCTTTCAAAAGGTTTACTCAACTGTATATCTCTTTCTTCTGTTTTAATTGTATAATCAGTTTTAAAAATATTTATTTTTGAGATTTTATAAATTTATTTTTTATCTACTTTGGGTATATTCCAATCATCTATTGCTTTATGAAAATCTTTTAAAATTACTTCATTCCTATTTTCTATCCTTTTAATTTCTGATGACTCAGAGTTATCAAATTTAGTTGTACTAGCAGATTTACATAAAAAATATTTTATTTTTAATTTTTGAGATATTGTTTAAAAGTGATTTCTGAGATTTTGAAAGCGGCCACTGGCTTACTGCCTTATAACGCCTATCAGTTCGGCTAACAACGGGACTTACTGTATATCCAAATTTCTAGTCAAAGATCGCACTCTTAATACTATAAATCAAAAGTTAATAATAAAATTTTCTTTATATACTTCTACTACCACCCCAAAAATTTAGATGTCTCTGATACCAGCGAAAATATGAACATATATGTTCTTATATATTATATATAATAACATATATTAGTTGATTTACAAAAAAAAAATATTAGTATACAACTATTACATACTATTATATATTGATATATGTCATATATAATAACATACGTTAGTTGATTTGTAATAAAATATCAATATACAAATTAATATATACTGTTATATGTTTATATATATTATATATAACACCATATATCAGTTGATATGCAAAAATGCTCTTTTTGTATTAAAGTATATATAACATATACTCACATATATCTATATATACTGTAAAAAATATGGAGCTAATATGTACAAAAATATTATTTTTTTAGTTAAACTATATATAATATACACCAACATATATTCACATATATCGATATAGATTGATATATAGTCACATATATTGTTATTCTTTAGTTAAAGTATATGTAAAATATATCGACATATATATACATATATTATTATTTTTTTTATAACATATACTCACATATACTATTTTTATTTAATTATTTATATATAAAATATGCCCAAATTTAAAGTTCATATAATCTATTAAAATTTGATAGAAAGCTAAACAATTAAAAAAATTAATTTTTTTGAAGCATTTTATCGAACACTGAGAGTGAGTTACATTAGAAAAAAAAAAACCCTTAATCAATATATTTGAAACTATAAATCAAAAATTAAAAGAAATAAAACCACAAAATAAAATTAAGTTTCTAATTGCGAACCAGTTGCCTAACAAGTATTATCACCCGCTATGCATAACCTACAACAAAACTAATCAACTGCAAAAACTATGCATCATAACATCCACAGAAAAATGTTGCTAGTAGTTTTGACATGGAGCAGTAATAATCAACATTCAACAGCCTTTTTGCCTCAAGTGATGTACTTCAAGCTGCTGCCTATAGTTGATTGGTTGCATGAAAACCCGGAAGCATGTATGATGTATCGACGTTGGTTGACGTAAGCTTTCGTATTGAACAACATTAGGTGGATCTCTATTAGCTTCGAATCTCTCGAAGAGCTGCGAGATCTCAGTTAGCCTTGGATCCATCTCTCTCTATACACCGTATTTTTGTAAATAGAAAATATAAAAAAAGTAAAAAATGAAAAAGTAAAAGATTAAAAATGAAAAAAAAAAATAAGAGTAGTAAAAATGAAAAAGAAATTTAAAAGTAGTATATGATGTAATTTTCTTAATTTTTATTTTATAAAAAGAAAAAAAGAAAAATTTATACGACAAGTTTACTATTTTTAATTCTTCTACTTTATTACAATTCTGTGTTTCTGTCGATAATTCCATTATGGTTAAGACTTGGAATATAAATGAGTCTTTTTTAATTTTTTTTAGATTTATTTTATTTGTTTGTCAACTTGATTTTCTTTAATTAAGGCTTGTTATTAATTTAAGAATAACTATGATTTAGGTTCTTTTATTTTTTTATAATTATTTAAAATTTTTCTTTTTAATTTTCAGTCACTTAATAGATACAAATATCAAATTTATTTAACAATAGAACTAAATTTTTTTTTACTATATTATTCTTTTCAAACCAAATTACAATATTACAAATAATAATAATAATTAAATTATTTCGTAATAATATTTATGATAACAAAACTTCTTTAACTTAGACATTTTATCATACCTTTTTATTTCCTTTCCATTTAAAAAAAAGAGATAAGTAATTACAAAAACAAATATGTCAAAATAAATATATCAATAATTGAATAAAATAATAATAAGAATAATAAAGAATAAAAATAATGATAATAACATTAACAATAACCATACGCATCAAAATAATTAATAACTAATAAAGTAAATAATATATAAATAAAAATGATAAAAAAAAGGTAATATAGTGTAACATTAACAGTATACCATATTATTTTATACAATAATAATAGATAATAATTATTGTAGTAGTAATAATATTCTATTTTTTTGAAAAGACTACAATAAACTAATATATAAAAAATGAATAACTAAACTAATAAGATAGTATATAAATAAATAAAAAATGAATGATGAAACGCAGTGCAACGTCTTGTTGTACTGCTACTTTTGCTTTAATAATAGTGAAAAATGACCTAATGACTATAGATAAAAGTGGTGGGGATATTTGATATAAAAAAAAGGAAGTGGTGAAGAGAATTTATAAGATAAAATTAAAAGATTAAAATTAATAATATCATAATTATTGGTATTATCAATTGAATTATTTATTTATTTTTTCTTTTTTTTAATAAAATCTATTGTTACGGCACATTGAATTTCAAAAATGACATTATATATAATTGAACTACTCTAACACTAAAATTTTTTATTATTTCATTTTATCTAAATAATTAAGAAAAAGAAGAATAATTTAAAAAAAAATAGAAAAGGGATGAAAGTTGCTGGCACAACGTGATGTTACAGTGCAACTCATCATTGATTACATATATATATATATATATATATATATATATAAGAGCAAGTCAAGACACACCGTTTTGAATGACTCTTCCAACCCTAAATACCATATGTATATATAGTCATTATTTCTAATTCAGCCTCCATTTCATTTTCTGTGCAGCCCATCTTTATCTCTTCTCTCCCCCTATTTCTTTAATTCATGCACACAGTTTTGTTTAATTGAAGACTACTTCTATCGATTGTTTTTTTTTTTTTCAATATTTGCCAATTGAGGTAAGAACACTTGAGTCCCTATTTAATTTTCCATTAACTTTTTGCTCTCTTTAATTTTTAGTGCGAGAATTTTTTAGATATATTTTCCTTTATAGGTTTAGTTCAATTTGCTGAAGAAATCAAATACCCATAAGAAAAATTTTATCTTTTTTGTTAAATAATTTTCCTAGCTGCACATTATCTTAATCATAATATTGCAATAAAAACATCAAAGTTTATAATACATTCACCTTATGTTGAGATTCAATTTGTTGAATATTGTTGAGTAAGTGTCTCCTTACTTAAATTTTGAGAATTTATTAAGTGCACTCTCTATTCTTAATTAAATTTAGGCTTTTTCTATAATTTTCTCTACCAGAAAATCACCTTTGAATTATTTTCTCTCTTGTTTTTTTCATATTAATTTTCTCTCTTTTCTTTGTGTATTTTTTAATTTTCTTTTGTTAGTTTCCTCTACCAGGAAACTTAGTTTCCTCTCCTATTTCTATTTTTTTTTTTTTTTGTAAATTTTAGTCTTTTTTCAAAATTTTTCCCTCTCTTCTCTGTGTATTTTCCTCTTTTATAGAGGACTTTTCTATTATCATTTTTGACTAATTCTTTTTGTTGCATTTCTCCAGGTATTGCTGCAAAAAATATTGCAAAAAAGCATGAGCATTTTTTTTTTCTTATTTTAAGGTATTTTGTCTATATACCTGTTGTATATTTGTATATATAATAGTAAATAAGTTTATAAACACTTTATTAATAATTTTATTTATTTATTATTTTTAATTATTGTTTTAATTTTATTACTATCATTAAAAAAATTGCATTATTACGGTTACCATCCTTTTGTATATTTTAATTAATTAAAGTTAAGCAAAATGTTAGTAATTAGTTATTTTCTAATGCTTGACATGGACAATATTTAATATTTGATTTTGAGATTTTTTAGAAAACAAAAGGGAATATATGGCTCAATTCTAGAAATATCTAAAGCTTGACTCTAAAGATTTTAGGAGAATAAAAAAAAGAATCGAAGGCTTGACTTTAGGAGTGCCTAATGATTGATATTAGGGACTTTTTTTTATATAAAATAAAAGAGAACCTAAAGTTTGATTTTAGGAGTATTTAATGTTTGGTATTCAGGACTTTTTTTTTAAAAAAAATAAAGAAAAGAAACTTAAGGCTTGATTTTTGGAATACCTAATGTTCGGTATTAGGGCCTTTTTGAAAAAGAAAAAGGAAACTTGAGCCTTAACTCTAGAAGTATCTAATACTCGACACTAACAACTTTAGGAATTTTTATTTTGTAAAGAAAAAATGAATCTAAAGCTTGACCTTAGAAATGCCTAATGCTAGACATAAAAGACCTTTTTAGAAAAAAAAAAAAAGAAGAAGAAGAAAATCTAAGGGCTTAACTCTAGGAGTGCTTAATGCTCAATCTTATGAATTTTTTTTTAGAAAATGAAAAGGGAACCCCGTTTTTTTAGACAAAAAGGAAACTTAAAGTTCAACCTTATGAATACCTATTGCTCGACATTAGAGACTTTAAAAAAAAGAAACCTAAAGCTTGACCTATGAGTGCCTAATACTCGATATTAGAGACTTTTTAGAAAATAAAAGAAAAATCTAAAGCTTGACCTTAGGAGTGTCTAATTCTTGACATTAGGCACTTTCTTTTATATAGAAAACAAAAAGAAAACCTAAGGCTTGATCCTAGAAATGTTTAACGCTTCACACTAAGAACTTTTAAAAGGAATCCTAAGGCTTGACTCTAAGAGTATCTAATGCTCAACATTAAGAAAATAAAAAGAAATATAAGGCTCTAACTTAGACATACCTAAAGCTCGACTTTAGGAATTTCTTAAAAATAAAAAGAGAACCCAAGGCTTGACTCTAGGAATTTCTAATGTTTGATATTAGGAACTCTTTTTTTAAAAAAAAAACAAAGAAAAATTTAGAGCTTGAATCTAGGATTGCTTGAAAATCGATTATTATATGCAGACTTTTGATTGATTTTGGAAATTTAAAAACCTCTTTCTTTTTAAAAGAAAAAAATGATTAAAATGTGTATGTTATGTTTGTTTGCTTGTATCTAAATACTCAGACAAAGTGTTAATTTTCTTTTAAAATCATCCTTTTGCATTAAGAATTTTCTTTTTGAAAGGAAAATATAACATCAGAACTACAACAATCTATGAATCTGGAATAAATTTGATACTTAATTTTAGTTACGTGATCCTTGAAATGTCTTATTGGGTTCTATTCAAGCAACAACTCTAGATCTTAGAACAATTTTATCTATCATTGCCTTTATAAGTATCATGTTAGCAATTCTTTGACTCATCAAGGTATGCCCTTTTGATTCTAAGTTTATAATTTTTCCATCTCACATATGGATCTGCCAAGCTTAATTTTACCACCTGATAGTGTGTGCCCCCTTTTTCAAATGTTTCAAGAATAGCTTTCAATAAAATATATGCCTTGAGGCATGGTTTGGGCAGGAATATTGGTTTATCAAGTCTCTCAATAGTCGCTTTATCAATTTTTTTTGTTTGGTCATTTATTTTCAGAAGGTGGAAATATATGCAAGGAAAAAGAAAAAATTGTTAAGGAAAACCAATGAATCATACAATTCTAATGATCATAAGTCTGAATTGACTTTGAATAATCCCTAACTATGCTTCTCACATCTTTTCTTCTCCTCCTTGCAACTTTATGCGTAATACCTTTCACAGCATCTGAGTTCACCGGATTTGGCAAATCTTCTCTATCCATATTAGTTAAAATGAGAGCTCCTCTAGAGAATGCTCTTTTTTCTATGTATAAACCTTTCTATTTAGGAGTCTATTTTCTCTGAGGATCTTGATGTCTATGAATAATCTTTTTGAGCATCAAATCTCTTTTTTGAAACTCTCTTACGTTCATCTTCTTTGCATGGACATTAATAAGTTATTTCTGATATAGCTAACCATGACACAAGGCTGTCAATTTTTTTCTTCAAAAAAGTTTAATTGATCATAACGACTCTGCACATTTTCAGCATCATCGAGCCCAGCTTCCATAATAATTCTGAGAGAAAGAATCTCAACTTCAATGGGTAATATTGCCTCCATGCCATATATTAAAGAGAACAGTATTGCCCCAGTTTATATCCTGACTGTGGTCCTATATCCATAAAGAGCATAAAGAAGCATCTCATGCCAATCTTTATACGTTATTGCCATTTTTTGAATTATCTTCTTAATATTCTTATTGGCTGATTCAACTGCACCATTCATCTTTGGATGATATGGAAAGAAATTATGGTGCTTAATTTTGAATTTTGAGCACATCTTTGTCATATCCTTATTCTTGAAATTCTTTGCATTGTCAGTGATTATATGTTTGGGTAAGCCATATCAACATATGATGTTATGCTTAATAAATTTTAAGACTACTTCTTTGTCACATTAGCATGAGAGCCTACCTCTACCCATTTGGTAAAATCATCAATTGCTACCAAAATGAATCGATAGCCATTATAAGCTTTAGGTTCTATTGGACTAATCACATCTAGTCCTCATATTAAAAAAAAAGCCACAGGAAAACCATCACATGCAAAGGTGCTGGAGGAGCATTGATATCATCAATATATATTTGACACCTGTGACATTTGCAGACATAGTTAATGCAATTTGATTCCATTTTTAGCCAGACGTAACCCATTCTGAGAATTTTACTAGCCAACAGATGGCCACTCGAATGTGTACCACATAATCCTTCGTGAACTTCTTTTATTAATCTTTAAGCTTATCTTTCATCCAGACATCTAATCAACATTGTATCATAGTTTTTTTTTATATAGGACATCGCCACTCAAAAAGAAATTCATGGCCAGTCGCCGAATTACTCTTTTATCAGTGTCTGAGGCTTTTGAAAGGTATGTCCTATTTTTGAGATACTGCTTGATATCATGAAACCATGGCTTACTATCACGTTCCTCTTCAAGTTTTATACAATAAGCATTGACCCCTCTGGTTTCAATCTTGGTGGGAGGCATCTTTCCACAAGCATCCTATCGAAACATTGCAGATAATGTAGCTAATGCATCTGCAATTTAGTTCTTGATTTAGGAAACATGATCAAAACTTATGAATTCAAAATTTTGAGCAGAATCAAGAATATATTCTTGATAAGGAGCCAATTTTGGATCTTTAGTTTTTCATTCTCCTTTCAGCTGGTTAATTATCAATGTTGAATCTCCATACACTTCCAACCTTTTAATCTTCATATCGATAGTGACTTATATTCCCAAAGCACAAGCCTTATATTCAGCCACTTTATTAGTGCATTCAAAACAAAATTTGGCTGTCATAGAAAAATATTTTTACTCTGGAGAGTTAGAATCACTCATATCCCACTTTCTAAGGCATTTGAAGCTCTACTAAATTTCATAATCCAGTTTCTTTTTAATCTTTATTCTTCTACCACCATGATTCCTTCATAAGGAAACTCATAACTTATTGGTTGATAGTCTTTAATAGCTCGATCTGCCAAATAATAAGCTATAATACTCCCTTTTATCGCCTTTTAAATGATATATATTATCTCATACCCAATCAATAAAAACTGTCATCTGGCAATTCTCCTAGTTAGAGCTAATTTTTCAAAACTATACTTAATGGGATCCATTCGAGATATTAAAAAGGTGACGTAGTACCTTAATCGATGAGCATGACATGCTAATCCAACACAAGTTCTTTCTAACATAAAATATTTTACTTCGTAAGTGGTAAAATTTTTGCTTATATAATATATGTCTTGCTCATTCCTTCCTGAGTAATCATGCTGCCCGAGAATACCACCCATTGAGCTCTCAAAAACTGTCAAGTATAAGAGAAGAGGATGACCAGGTATAGGAGGTTGCAAAATTAAAGGAGTTTGCCAATAATGTTTATTTTTATCAAAGACCATTTGACATTCCTCATTTCATTTTTTCGGGTTCTTCTTTCTCAAAAGCTTGAAGATAGGCTCACACTTAGCTGTCAATTGTGATATGAATAGAGCTATATAATTAAGTCTTCCCAAAAAACTTCGGACTTCTTTTTCAATTTTAAGTGCTGAAATTTCAATTATAGCCCTAATATTATCAGGATGAATCTCAATTCCCCTCTTGCTGAATATAAACCCTAATAATTTCTCTGATAAAACTCCAAATATGCACTTTCTATGATTTAATCTGAGTTGATATTTCCTTAGCCGCTTCTCAAAACTACATGGTCTTCACCATGTTGAGATTTTGTTATCATATTATCGACATATACTTCTATTTTTTTTATATATCATATCATGAAATAGGGTAACCATTGCTCTTTGGTAAGTTGCTCCCGCATTCTTCAGTCCAAAAGGTATCGCTTTATAATAAAATATTTCCAAAAGAGTAATAAAAGTTATTTTTTCCTTATAATCAAGATTCATTTTAATTTGGTTATACCTTGAAACTCCATCTATTAATGAGAATATATGGAATTGAGCTGTATTATCTACTAGCATATCAATTTGAGGCAGAGAAAAGTATCTTTTGGACTTGTTCGATTAAAATCCTGATAGTCAACACACATCCTGACATTTTCATCTTTTATAGGAACATGAACAATGTTAGCCACCCACTATGGATACTTGACCACTTATAGGAAACCTACCTCAAACTATTTTTGTAACATCCATTTTTTTTACAAAAATTAAATTAAATTAAATTAATAAGTTAGGAGTTAAATGAGGTATTGGAAGTGAAAAAATATCATATATATATGTGAAATATAATAAAAATATAGATTACATATAAAGTCAAACATAAGTTAAAAAAGTCAACGGTTGAATAGTAAAAAAAAGGGTAAAATGGTAATTTATAAAAAATAATAAAATAAAATTATTTTTGGATAGATGATAAAAATTAAAGACTTAAAAATGATTAAATAATTAATTAAATATTAATATTTTATTAATTAATAATTTTATAATTATGTAAATTGGTAAAGGGTAAAATTGGAATTTTAGTAATATAAAACTATCCATCTTCTTCTTCTTCTTCTTCTCTACTCTCTCAAGCATGAAATTTTCACCATGGACAAGGATTTTTCTTGATCCAAATACTAAATTTTAAAGAGATTTTCAAGATTGAAGTGATTTTTGAAGATTTTCCATTAAGTAAGATTTTCTTACTTATTTTCAAGTTTTATGGTTAAATATGAATATGTGTAAATTGGATTTTTGAAAGAGAAAGTTATAATTGTTAAAATAAATAGGTAGGTAAAATGTTATTTGGATGATTAAGTAAAGATTTTATGGTAAAATTTGATTAGTTTTAGTTAGAGTTTGAAAGAGGTAGTATGGAAGTTAGAGTTTTGGTAAGGGTTTTAGTAAAAAGTAATGATGTATTTGGTTTTATGATTTGAATTATGTTATTTTGTGTTGTTAATGATATAAATGAGCTCAAATTACCATTTGAAATTGGTTAGAATGAAAAACCAAAATCAAAGAGGCTTAAGGCAAAATTTTAGAATTTTGGTGAAAAAGTGGTACATTATATTTTAATGCTTAAAATGTGTTAAAATATGATGTTTATGATATATTTAAACTTTATAATCAAATTGAAATGGATTAGAGTGAAGTTTGAAAGTTGGAGTGTGTTGGGGCACATTTTTGTGTTTTTGAAGATATGTGCCTAAATTTATATTTTATATTTTAAATACCTAAAAATGTGATATTAATTGACTATTTGCATATTTTCAATAAGTGTTGAGTAGGTTATAATTTCATAAACCTAGTAGTAAAGGAAATTAGAAGATTTTGAAAGTGGAGTGGAGTTTTAACTCCATTTGTTGCTTAATAGAGGTTAGCACATACTTTTGGTTTATAATGTGTTTGATTGCATTGATTTTTAGCGTAATACATTGGATATGTTAAAGGTATTATGTTACTTAATATTTATGAATATGTGTGTGTGGCATTGTTTGGAGTAACAATGTTTGTTTTGTGATGATTATTGCATGATAAACCATTTGAGAATGGTTAAATGAGATGTGTGTGCAAAATGAAAAAAATGCAAATTGTGCACTAACATGTAGAAATGAGCAACATTTGCATTATATATGATGATAATATTAAAGATGCATTGAAAGTATGAAAAAGAATGTGAAAAGTGAAAATTGTGAAAATATAATTGCATGTCATCTTATATAGGACCTAGTTTCAGAATATTATTATTGGATATTATTACGCCCCTGGGTAAGACACACTGGTGTCACAGATATTATTATGTCTTGAGGTGAGACATACCGGTGTCATAGACATTTTTACACCTTCAGGTGAGACACGCTTGTGTCACAGATTTTATATATCTTCGGGTGAGACACGCTGGTATCACATATGATTGAGTTAGCCCAAGAAAATATTTTTGAAACTAGACTAATATATAAGAATTTTTTAGGCCAAATGCATGTGGATCATTGATGTTTTACTATAATGTGCAAAAATAAATAAATTATCTGACATTTTTTATCATAATGCATTTATGGTATTGTATGTGTTATACCATTTATTTATTATACCAAAGTATGTACCACTAAGTATTATGCTTAACAAGATTAAATTGCGTCGCGCAAGTGATAGAGCTGATTCAGAGAGTGCTGCTAGACCACACTAGGTCTAGATTATAGTTGTTTACTTTTGGAGTTTATCGAACTGCCATGGACCAAAGTCATCTGCATCTCATGTATACATTTTAAATTTTGTGAAATTTTCTTAAATATGAATACTATGCTTATTACATGTATGTGATGTAAATTATAAAAGGATGTTTAGTTTTTAATATTGAAAATCTGAGAGATAGATTATATGTATTAATATATATATATATATATAAACACTTGTGCATTATGGGATTATGTTAGAGATTTTGGAGAAATAGATGTGTTGAGAGAATATTTGGAAGTGTATTTTAAATGTAGGTTGAGTAAATTGGAATTTAAAAATATCCAAAATACAAATAAAACTCTGATAAATTTTTTTCAAAAATTTTCCTTTAAAATGTATTTTTTATATTTAAATTACTGAGAAATATTTTTCTTTATTTAGTAAAAAATATATAAAGTGTTCTAAATAACTATTTTAGAATGAGGGAAGTTTTTAAATGAAGAAAAAAATATGACTTTTTTTATATTTTGTATACGTATTTTATATATACAAGATGCGTGTATTATATGTATATAGGGTATAAGGGTGTTACAGTTTTTTTATTTCTTATTTTATTTTCAATAAAACATAAGTTTCATTTTTCTCAACTTTTATTTTACGGATTTACATTCTGGCTTCAATGGTAAATGATGCACAATTATGTATGTACTCAATCCTGACATATCTTGTTATGACCATGCAATGACATCGACAAACTCTCTTAGCAATTTAACCATCATTTCTTTGAGTTCCAGAGGCAGGGATATACTAATCATTATTTCTTTCTTATTTTCTTCGATTCCTAGGTTTACTATCTCTATTGCCTCTTCTGTAGATTGTATAATTTTTTCATCATGTTCCATTATCCTAGTTATTTTAGGTGGGAAATCATTTTCATCTTTTTCATCAGATGTGTTTTCAAAGATATGGTTATTAGAATCATACCCAGACTTAATTTCATCATAATTTAATTCATCATTGGTATTCTCAAGTAAAGTAAGTATAAAAAAGGGGAAAAAGAAAAAAATTATTAAGATATAAAAATTAATTAAAAAGTAATAGAATAAAAATAACAACGAGACTTTAAAAATATGGATGAAATATGCACTTTATTATATTAAAAATTATCTTAAAACATTTGAAAAATGAAGCCTATGCTATCATTTTCCTAAGATACTGGGCAAAATCATAGGAAAATAATTATTTCGATTACTTTGATTGAGATGATAATTCATAAACTTTTCAATTGTTCAGATCTTGTCCTGGTAGCAAAGGTATAACTCATAAAACTGCTTCATTATGAAGCTCATTTTCATTCACCATATTCACCAATGAATTTTTTAATATTGCCTCCACATCTCGTGGATCTCTTACCGTCT
This sequence comes from Garcia nutans, assembly GCA_947685225.1. Lineage (NCBI taxonomy): Eukaryota > Viridiplantae > Streptophyta > Magnoliopsida > Malpighiales > Euphorbiaceae > Garcia > Garcia nutans. The sequence goes on along the minus strand of CANTUV010000039.1, from coordinate 39,646,280 downwards.
CTGTTTCTTATGAAAAAACCAATGGTTCTGAAGGTTTGCCTTAGGGGTTGGAATGCCATTTTCTCTATTGAAGCTTCTTTATTTGCCAATCTTGTCAGCTGATACTTCTTTTTATCCTTTTGAATCCTTCTTCCTTCTATTTTAAAATTCACAATTTTAGTATTCATCAATTCTTGAATTTTCATTCTGAACTATGGACATTTATTGATTGTATAATCTGATGTCTCATCATGATAGTCACAAAAGGGTTCTTGTTGAGGGAGAGGCTTATCTCTTGATTGGCTTTCAAGAACTAATACAGCTTTAATTAAAGTTTGAACAAGCTCCCCCACAGGCATTCGAATTTCCTCTGCCTTCTCCTTATATTGTAAAACTTCATCCTTAATAATGACATTGAATTTTTCCCATCATAATTTGGCAAGGAATTATTGTTCACATTAGGGGTCTTCGATTCTTGGTTAAATTTCAACCATCCTGCATTTAAAAGACTCTGAACCTTTTTTTTAAATGTAGTATAATTTTTTATAGAATGCCCAAGTGCCTTTGCATGGTACTCACACTTTGCATTGGGATCATACCATTTGGGGTAAGGTGGTTTCATTGGTTCCAATAGTGTCAAACACACTTATTGTTCTTGTTGTAGTTGAGGCAATAATTCTACATAAGTTATTGAGATAAGGTCAAATATTTCTATCCTCCTTTCATGAGAGTGATTATTTAGTTACCCTCCTTAATTAGATTGAGTTGTTCTATTGTTTGCTCTATGGGCAAGCGTAGGAGCACCAGCTGAAGTGGAATAAAGAGCATTTTAAGAATTCATGAATTGGGGAGCGTGATAAGGAAACTGATACATTTAAGGCCCTACATTTGCCACATAATGTGGTGGAGGATGGTGATAGTAAGTTTCTTTAGGCTGTAGATGTCCTCCTATCATGTGAGTTTCTCCCTCTTTCTTTTTACTTGAATATTATTTTTTTGAGTTATTCCCTTCAATATTTCACCCCTCAATTTTCCTTTTTTTCATGCTATGCTCAATTCTTTCCTAGTTAGGACTAAATCTAAAAAGTTGATGGTTGTGTTAGCTAGCAACATGTTATAGAATGGTTGTCGTAGCGTGTCCAAGAAATTGGATATCATCTCCTTATCAGTAAGAGGGAGACTAACTTGTGATGTTTTGTCTCTCCATCTTGTGCATATTCTTTAAAAGTTTCATTATTTTTCTTTTTCATAGCTTTTAAATCATTCCTGCTAGGTGTCATATCCATGTTATATTTATATTGCTTCATGAAAGCATTGGCCAGATCTTTCGATCTCCAAACGTATGTTCGATCTAAACCCATGTACCATCTTATTGCTGGTCCTGTAAGACCTTTTTAAAAGATATGAATTAGTAATTTCTCATTACTGATGCATACTGTCATTCGACTAAAGAACATTGACAAATGACTTTGAGGACAAGATGGTCCATCATATTTTTTAAAGTACGGAGTCTTGAATTTCAATGGTATGGCCACGTCAGGTACCAAGCATAGTTGGAATGCGTCAGTGGTCCATACACATTACCCCCTTCAATCGCCTTTAAATGCTCCTCCAACCATTCTATTTTTGCCAAAACAGGTTCAGGACTAGCTTTTTTTTTTTTTTGAAACTGCTTTGCACTTTTAGGCCATCTAAGTTTGGGATTATTATAGGTTCTTCAGAAAAAATAGGTCTCGAATTTATTTGAGCTTCTCTTGCTTACTCCCTTGTAGCATTCTTTGAAAAGGTTGAGAAGCACCAATATTTTCTACTGGATGAGTATTATTACTTGATCCCTCTTCTACTAGCTTGTACTGTGGTATAAAATGTGGTAGATATATAGGATCTCCTATGGCACCTGTAAAAGGACGGGCTATCGGGGTTCCTAATCTTAGGACATTAGGCACAATTTCTATAGTGTTATTGTTTTTGAATAATTTTATGAGTTGTACTAATTGATTTTTTATTTCTGAAACTTCTGCCAATCTATCTTTTATATGGTCGTTATCTCATCTCATTTTTTCTTGGACTTGGTTTTTATAAGTCTGGTCTTTGATCAAGTCCTGTAACGATGAGTTAAATCAAATTTATTTTTCAAAAGTTGAGTAATTTTGACGTTCCTGATGTTATATTTATTTTAAATTAGAAAAATATTTTTTTATTTATTTTCTTTTTTTATGAAATCATAATGTATAATTGTACATAAATAATATGTCATGTACGTGCATAATGCATTAAAAAAATTAGTACTAATGAAATTCGTAATGAGTTTAAGATTTTAAGGCCTAGGTAATGAATTTATAAAATATGGGTAATAATTATCTACCGAATTAACCTAGAAGGGTTAAGAAAAAGTTAGGGCATGTTTATCTAAGTGTGTGGTTGAGTTCTATTCGTAAGGGTACAGATATTTCTTATTTCATCGGGTTTTGAGGTTCTTAGTAATCCTACTATCATCCACAATTTGGACCAGCAGATTCTCTCAGCCAATGCATAGCTAAAAGACAATCTGAGTAAAAATTTTTCGGAGGCCCTATTGAGATTTTCACAGAGACAATTATACTTCATCCTTATAACAAGCCTATTAGAGTAACAGGTGACTTCCCGACCTTTAAGTGAATATATGATAAGAGACTTGTTGGTTGAAAAATACAAATAATAATATGGACATAATTAATATTTTAGAAATATACAAAAAAATGATATTAAATAAATCTCAAAACACAATCAATAAATAAAATATAACTATCACAATAATATATATAGCTTAACCCTTCTATTTAGTAACTAGCTAAATCCCCAGTGGAGTCGCCAGCTGTTGCACTAGCAATGGTATGCGTTTTGATTTTATCTGCTTATGTTTAATTATTAATTTTTTTTGTGTATATTAAGAGTCATCACCAATCAATTATGGGGTTTGATTGGATACCTAGCAATGGTATGCGTTTTTAGATTCGGGGTTGATTATATGTAGAAAAGAGAAAACACCTTACAACGCCTAAAAATTAGTACTATAATTATTGTAAAATTTTATTAACTATTTTTATTTACTTAAAAAAAAATTATACTCACTGCCTGAATATAATTCCTAATTATATTTTCTTATTATATCCACTGTTTGAAAACAAATATTTTTTATTAAATTTTTTTTATTTTTAATAATTTTTTTTTATTTTTATGGGCATATATTTCATTTGTTGGTTAATAATTTAATCATTACATTCACTACCTGAATATAAGAATTTTATGGCTTAATATTTGTTAAATTTATGATTATTATTTTTTAAAAATTATACAAATTATGCCCACTCCCTAGACATAATTATTTTAATTTCCCATTTTTATTGAAAATTTTTTATATCTTTTATTTTTGTTATTCGCTAATTAATATATATTTATTCTTTTTAGGAAAAAATATTTTTTATTGAGGTGGACTTTAATTAAAAACTTGATTTCAAATACCTACGTATCCGCTTGCTAAAATTAAAGTCCTCTTAGTTTAAATATTATTTTTATTTTTTATTTACATTGTTGTTATTATTATTATTATTATTATTTTAAACCATATCCACTTCCTGAATATAATTATTAATTTTTTTTTTAAAAAAAAGTTATTCAAGCGTTTATACTTACTTTATAGATACAATATCAAATTTGTTTAACAATAGGATTAGAAAAAATTTTAGTGCTAATGTTCTTTTCAAACCAATTTACAATATTACAAAAAATAATAATAATTAAATTATTTCATAATAATATTTATGATAACAAAACTTCTTTAACTTAGACATTTTATCATACCTTTTTATTTCCTTTCCATTTTTTAAAAAAAGAGATAAGTTATTACAAAAAAAAATGCCAAAATAAAAATATCAATAATTGAATAAAAATATCAATAATTGAATAAAATAATAATAATAATAATAATAATAATAATAAAGAATAATAATAATAATAACATTAACAATCACCATATGTATGAAAACAATTAATAACTAATAAAGTAAATAATATATAAACAATAATGATAAAAAAAGATAATATAGTGTAACATTAACAGTATACCATTTTATTTTATACAATAGTAATAATAGTAAAATAATGATAAAAATGATTGTAGTAGTAATTAATTTATAAAAGATGAATAACTAAACTAATAAGATAGTATATAAATAAAAAAATTGAATGATGAAACGCAATGCAACATCTTGTTGCACTGCTACTTTTACTTTAATAATAGTGAAAGATGACCTAGCCACTATAGATAAAATTGGTGGAGATATTTGATATATATACATATAAAAAAAAAAAAAGAAGTGGTGAAGAGAATTTATAAGTTAAAATTAAATGAAGAAAATTAATAATATCATAATTATTGGTATTGTCAATTTAATTTTCTATTTATATTTTTCTTTTTTTTAAAAAAAAATCTTTTGTTATGTCACATTGAATTTAAAAAATGACATTGAATATAATTGAACTACTCTAGCACTAAAATTTTTTATTATTTTATTTTATTTAAATAATTAAGAAAAAGAATAATATTTTAAAAAAAATAGGAAAGGGATGAAAGTTGCAGTTGTAACGTGATGTTACAACGCAATTTTCATTATTGGTCTTTATAAAAGACAAAAATTGCTTTATATCATTTGTTTCAAAATAAAATAAAATAAAATAAAATAAGTTCAAATAAATGGAAATTGCAGGCACAACGGATGTTACAGTGCAACTCATCATTGCTTATATATATATATATATATATATATATATATATATATATGTAAGAGCAAGTCAAGACACACCGTTTTGAATGACTCTTCCAACCCTGAATACCATATGTATATATATTCATTATTTCTAATTCCGCCTCTATTTCATTTTGACCGTTTGATAAAAATATAAAAAAAATTAAAAATAATTCTAAATATATTATATTTATAAAATATTTATTAAAATATTAAAATTTATAAAATATTTATTAAAATATTAAAATTTATTAATTTACAGGGAATTTATAATAAATTTATAATTATTTATAATTAGTTTATAATAAATTTATAATGAGTTTATAAATTTTACATTTAATAAGTTTATTATAAATTTATAATAAAATATCTAAAATACTTCTTATAAAAAAATAAAAATTAAAAAAAATACGATGAATGTTATTTTTCTATTTCATTTTTTCAGGCGGCCCATCTTTCTTTATCTCTTCCCTCCCTTTATTTCTCTTTATCTCTTCCCACCCTTTATTTCTTTAAATCATGCACACAGTTTTATTTAATTGAAAACTACTTCTGTCGAGTGTTTTTTTAATATTTGTCAATTAAAGTAAGAACACTTAAGTCCCTATTTATTTTTCCTTTAATTTCTTGTTTCTTTTTATTTTTAGTGTGAGATTTTTTAGATATATTTTCCTTTATAGGTTTAATTCAATTTGCTGAAGAAATCAAATACCCATAAAAAAAATTTTATCTTTTTCGTTAAATAATTTTTCTAGCTGCACATTATCTTAATCATACTATATATACTTTTAAATTTATAGTAAAGAAACTAAGGTTAAATATTGCAATAAAAACATCAAAGTTTACAGTACATGCACATGGTGTTGAGATTCAATTTGTTGAATATTGTTGAAAGAGTGTTTGCTCGCTTGAATTTTGAGAATTTATGAAGTGTACTTTTTACTATTAATTAAATTCATTTTTTTCCTATAGTTTTCTCTACCTGAAAATTACCATTGAATTGTTCTCTCTCTTATTTTTTTATATTATTTTTTTCTCTTTTTATAACACCCCTATACCTCGTATACGTACACAGCATGCTAATACGATCGTAATATACGTATACTGAATATAGAGTTGCCACTGTTTACTAAACAAATGACTCATCTCTTTTCAAAAACATGAACAAATTTAAAACATTTAAAAGAAACTATAAACACAAAAGATAAAGTGTTTATTTAAAAGCAGCGGAAAATATAATAATTATTTACAAATACTTATACATCAAAACTCAAGTTTTACAAAACATAAAATATATACATGTTTGGCAGTATGTCTTTGATTTTTAAGCTCCACTATCAATGCCTCAAAGTCTAGACTCTACTCGGTCTAGAAGAACTCTCTGGTTTTTCTCTGTCACCTGCGCGATGAACCACAATCGCGCTAAGCCAACGACTTAGTGGTACAAACTATAATAATATTATACTTTAATGAAATGCAAATGTCATAATCTCAAACATATAAACAATTCTCAAGAATCTCATTCTTCATTTATTTCATCATTCATAAATCACATTGAAAACAAGGACAGACTTGGGCCCAAAAGACACTAATATGTTATTCAAAGTTCAGAGTTACTGCTTTGGTCTATAATCATAATCATCAAGCCCGTAGGCGATACATATATATATCTCTATCCATGGATAGTGTAACAGACCCAGTCTCTTGGACCTCAACCCGGCTAAACTCGAGGAGATCCTCAACCCGGCTAGACTGTTACTTATAACAGACCTAGTCTCTTGGACCTCAACCCGGATAAACCCGAGGAAATCCTCAACCCGGCTAGACTGTTACTTTAATTCACATTTCACATTATTCAACTGGAATCGGCTTACGACCTGGTCTTTTCACCTATCCAGTACTTTATAGGCATGCCGCCAAACCCAGAACTCTGAAAATTGAATTAACATATTAGACATAAAATCTTTTCATTTATATCTTTATACAATTCTTTCTCAATTCATTTCTTATTTCATTCTCATTTCATTCTCATTATCAAAATGGGCAACCATGCCTCAATTATAATTCATTTGCATCATCATAGCCAACTATCATGGCTTCTCATCACATCAAGATAGTATACATATATATCATCAATTTCATTGAACAATATCTAGGCAAACATGCCTCAATCATATCATTTACATTATTATAACCCATCACATTGGTTTCACATCTCTTTATATTAAACACAACATTATTAATAAGTATCAACAATACATTAGATTTCTTAACACATTTACAATCAAATGTATGTTAAGTCTCAACATCATATGAATGTATGCAATAATGTAGCTTGTACTTACCTTAAGCACCACTTATACAAATCTATACACTCCCTTTTCCAACACTTCTTCACCACTTAAGTTAGGGCAAATCAACCTCTTCACAACCTAATCTAAAAGGAATAATACATATGAGATAAAATAGATAAGGCTAACTAGGGCAAACTCTACACATGACACGCTCAACAACACGGGCGTGTCCCTGACCGTGCCCTAAACTCATAACACAGAAGCTTTGACACGCTCAGAACCACGGGCGTGTCACTGAACGTATAATACATTCTGTCTCACAAAAACATTGACACGTCCAACAACATGGGCGTGTTCATGGCCGTGTCAATTCCTCACCAACACAGTAGCTATGACACGCTCAGTGACATGGGCATGTCACTGGACGTGTCAATACTACAACTACACAGAGGCTGTGACACGCTCAGTGACATGGGCGTGTCACTGCTCGTGTCACCCATCCAAGAACACAGAACCATCGACACGCCCAAAGACTTGGTCGTGCTCATGGGCGTGTCAGGCCAAAAATTCAGATTCCGGCAACATCAACAACACAACCAACAAATCACTTCCTTTCACCAAAATCCACTTCAAACAAACTTAGCTCAACATACCCAAGAACCATAACAAACTTACAAAAACACCAAAACAACTAAAAACATACATCCAGCACAAATCAAAATCATCACCACAAACCCAAAACACAACCACAATACATTCACTTCCAACAACTTACTCTTTCCTTCAATCTAACCCCAAAATCCAAAATCACTTGAACCAAACACTCTTAAACACATCTTAATCAAACATATTCACATACCATCAACAATCAACCAACAAACTCAAACACATCTTAAAAGAAAATCAAGGAATCAAGAGGAAACTTACCAAGGATGAAGAAACTCTTAAATTTCCAACTTGATCACTTGAAACTTCCCTAGATCTTGAGTTAGAAGATCAAATCTCTTTCTTGCTCTCTTGGTTCTTTGCTAGCCGGCCACAAGGAAAGAAAAGGAAAGAAAAGAAATGGACCACCGAGAAAGAAAGAAAGAAAGAAGAAAAGAAAGAAATCAAAGTCAAATCTCAACCACTCTCTCCTCAAAATCCTCTCCTCCAAGCTTTAATATTAAAATATTCCAAATATCTCATTCCACTCACTTAATTTTCCATTTCCATTAATTAACTTAATTAATTAAAATCATTAACTAATCATCTTTGACCTCCACTAACTTGACTTGTATATCTTGTATATATTTCCATATATACAACATATAAACTCTCTCTTCACTTTCTTTCTCTTTCCAATTACACAAATACATTAAATTCAATTAAAACAACAATTATATCAAAACTTCTAGGGCACATTTTGGGATATTACAATTCTCCCCCTCTAAAAAGAAATTTCGTCCCCGAAATTACCTGATATCAAGTCTGAAACAGTTGAGGATACTGATCTCGCATTGCTTGCTCACTCTCCCAAGTTGCCTCTTCGCTACCATGATTCTTCCAAAGAACTTTCACCAATGGCACTCTCTTATTTCTCAACTCTTTCACTTCATGTGCCAAAATAGCAACTGGTTCTTCTTCAAATGTTAGATCCACACTCACCTCAATAGATTCAACCGGCAAGATATTAGATGGATCTGATCTATACCTCCTTAACATAGAAACATGGAATACATTATGGATTCTATCCAACTCAGGCGGCAAAGCAAGTTGATACGCAACTGGTCCAACTCTTTCCAATACCTAATAAGGTCCAATAAAACGAGGACTTAGTTTTCCTGTACTACCAAATCTTAAAATTTTTTTTCCAAGGAGACACTTTCAAAAATACTTTATCTCCAATATTAAACTCTATGTCTCTCCTCTTCAAATCTGAATAAGATTTTTGTCGGTCTAAAGCTGCTTTTAACCGATCTCGAATTATCTTCACTTTCTCTTCAGTCTCTTTAACCAAATCAGGACCAATTAATTTGCCTTCTCCAAGTTCATTCCAACATAAAGGCGTTCTACATCTTCTACCATACAATGCCTCAAATGGTGCCATACTAATACTGGACTGATGACTGTTGTTGTAAGCAAATTCCACAAGTGGCAAAAATCTGTCCCAACTTCCAGAGAAATCAATGACACAACTTCTCAACATATCCTCAATAATCTGTATCACTCTCTCTGATTGCCCATCTGTCTGAGGATGAAAAGCAGTGCTAAAGTGTAATCGAGAACCCAATGCATCATGCAAACTCTTCCAAAACCTTGAAGTGAACCGAAAATCTCGATCAGACACTAAAGAAATCGGGACTCCATGCAACTTCACTATCTCATTAATATACAGCTCAGCCAGTCTCTCAAGAGAATAGTCCATTCTAATTGGAAGAAAATGAGCTGTCTTTGACAACCGATCAACAATCACCCAGATAGCATCATGCTTCTTCTGAGTCAAAGGCAAACCAGATACAAAATCCATTGTCACTCTCTCCCATTTCCATTCGGGCACTATTAAAGGTTGAAGCAACCCTGTTGGAACTTGATGCTCAGCTTTCACTCTCTGACACGTGAGACACTTGGATACAAATTCTGTTATGTCTCTCTTCATACCAGACCACCAATAATGCTGTTTCAAATCATGGTACATCTTTGTACTTCCCGGATGCATAACAAAAACTGAGTGGTGTGCTTCCTCCAAAATAAACTTTCTCAAACTAGTATCATTAGGAACACACAACCTATCTTTAAACCAAAGGCTACCATCGTTTCTCACATAAAAATCTTTACTCTCTCCATGTTGGCAATCTGAAACAATCTTCTGAATTTTCTCATCAGCCAATTGAGCCTCTTTAATCTGATCCAACAACACTGGCCTCAACTGCAATTGAGCCAACAGTGCACCATCATCACATGATTCAAAACTAGCATGCAATGTTCTCAATTCAACAAGCAATGAGAGTGAATAAACCAACAAAATTGCCAAAGACTTCCGACTCAAAGCATCAGCAACAACATTCGCCTTACCTGGATGATAATCAATCAAACAGTCGTAGTCTTTAATCAACTCCAACCAACGTCTTTGCCGAAGATTAGGCTCTCTTTGAACTCCCAAATATTTTAAACTCTTATGATATGTATAGATAAAACACTTCTCCCCATACAAATAGTGTCGCCAAATCTTCAAAGCAAACACTATAGCTGTCAACTCCAAATCATGCGTCGGATAATTAAGCTCATGCAACTTCAACTGCCAAGAAGCATAAGCTACAACTTTACCTTCTTGCATCAAAACACATCCTAAACCATTATGTGAAGCATCACTATAAATCACATATGGTTTATCTTCCACGGGTAAAGTAAGAACAGGCGCTTGAGTCAACATCTCTTTCAACTGCTCAAAACTAGCTTGACACTTATCTGTCCACACAAATTTAACTCCTTTTCAAGTAATCTGGTGAGTGGAGTAGCTATTAAAGAAAAATCTTTCACAAAGCGTCGATAATAGCCTGCTAAACCCATAAAACTTCTAACTTCAGTCACTGATTTTGGTGGACTCCAATTCAAAATAGCTTCAACTTTACTTGGATCAACTCTAATACCATCTGCTGAAACTATATGACCCAGAAAAGTCACTTGATCAAGCCAAAACTCACACTTTGACAGTTTAGCATACAATTGCTTCTCTCGCAAGATCTGCAACACAATCCGCAAATGCTTGTCATGTTCCTCTTCATTTCGCGAATACACCAAAATATCGTCGATAAAAACCACCACAAACTGATCCAGATAGGGCCTAAACACCCTATTCATCAAATCCATGAAAGCTGCAGGTGCATTCGTCAACCCAAAAAGCATCACTAAAAACTCATAATGCCCATACCTTGTGTGAAAAGCTGACTTAGGAACATCTTCAGCTCTAACCATCAACTGATGGTACCCTGATCTCAAATCAATCTTGGAAAACACTGTTGCTCCCTTCAATTGATCAAAGAGATCATCAATCCTAGGCAAAGGATACTTATTCTTGATAGTCACTTTGTTCAATTGTCTATAATCGATGCACAATCTCATAGTACCATCCTTCTTCTTCACAAACAAAACAGGGGCTCCCCACGGAGAAACACTAGGGCGAATAAACCATTTATCCAACAACTCCTGCAACTGCACCTTCAACTCTCTCAATTCAGCAGGTGCCATTCTATAAGGAGTAATAGAGATGAGAGTGGTACCAGGCAACAACTCGATACCAAACTCAACCTCTCTCTCAGGGGGTAACCCTGGCAACTCCTCAGGAAACACATCTGGAAAATCTACAACTGTGGGTATACTATCAAGTTGAGAACCCACTACTCGGGTATACACAACATGAGCAAGATAAGCATCACACACTTTTCTAATCAACTTTCTAGCTGTTACAGCTGAAACAAACAAGGATACAAGTTGTCTTTGCTCACTAGACACCATCATAATTCTACCATTACCGGTTCTCAAGGTAACACACTTCTTTTGACAATCTACCACAGCTCCATGCTTAGACAACCAATCCATGCCTAAGATTAAATCATACTCCTTAAAAGGCAATTCAATTAAATCCCCAAGAAACTCCTCTCCTTGCACTACCACTGCACTATCACGATGAACCTTACTCACAACAACACTATGTCCTAAAGGATTTGTCACCAAGACATCAAATCCTAAGGACTCAGAATGCAATTCAGACACAGGCAAAATGAATGCACTTATGTATGAATGAGTAGATCATGGATCAATAAAAGCAAGAACGAAAATGCCAAATAAAGAGAATGTACCCGCTATAGCTGCTGAAGCATCCGGCTGTCTCTGCATCACATAAACTCTCTGAGAAGATCTGACCTCATCTGGCCTACTGCATCCGGATGATGATCCTCCTCTCTGACTATACCCGGGTCGACCCCCTCTACTGAAACCTCTGCCCCCTCGACCACCTCTGCTGACACTGGTCGAGAGGCTGCAGACTCAGCCTGTCTATGCTCCTGCATCTCAGGACACTCCCTAATGAAATGGTCAGGCGATCCACACCTGAACACACAGCGGATCTACCAATATTCCAGCAAACACCCACATGGTTTCTACCACAAATCTCACATGTAGGTGGAGTAGACCTCTGAATTAATGGAGTCGGAGCACTGGCTACAGAAGCTGTAGGTCTCGGTCTCTGTCTCTGATACTGCACTGACCTACCCGACTGTCTCTGACTCCTACTGATCCTCGGAACAAAACTTCCTCTACCCCTCTTCACAGATGAAGACCCTGCCTCAAACTGGGGTCTTCTTACCCTAGTCTCCTCCTCAGAAGCAGTTGTTGCAATGCTTTGCGCTCTCTCAACACTTCTAGCTGCTGCAACAAGCTGAGAGAAATCCTGGTACCGAGAACCAGCCACGATGCACATAATAGAGGGCCTCAATCCCTCCTCAAATCTTATGCACCGGTTTATTTCATCAGAGATAATCCCCCCGGCATAGCGACTCAACCGGATGTACTCAATTTCATATTCTGTTACCGTCCGGTTGTCTTGCCTCAAATTCAAGAATTCCATCTTCTTAATATCTTTATACTTCCTCGGAGTATATTTCTGCTCGAACTCCCTCAGAAAATCCCCATATGATAATGTAGGTGGATCATCCATTGCATGAGGAACCGTCTTCCACCAGTCATAGGCATCTTTTCTGCAGGAGGGATCTGACATAGTCAAATTTCTCATCCGAAGTGGCTTGCAACTGAATGAATATCCTCTGCACCTTATCCAACCACTGCTCAGCCACTGCAGGATCAGTAGTGCCTAAGAAATGTTCAGCCCCATATTTTCTCAACTTGTCATAATGTCTTACCGGCACCTGAGGCTGTGGTGGTGGTGGTGGCTGCACTGGAGCTTGTCTAAATAATTCCACCATATGCCTTAACCAACCCGGCGGAGCCTCATCTGCAGCTGATCTCTCTGGCACAGAAACAGGTGCCTCACTAACTCTCTCAAACCTAGCTCCCTCTCTACTCTCTCCTGGAGCTACACTCTCAGCACTTCCTTCTACAGTTTGACGTGAATGAGACTCCATTACTACCTATATCTGCAAACATAGCAGAATACACCTCATTAAAGATCAAAGACTGCCATACCAAAACATGTATTTTACTAAAAAAAAAAACCAACTTTTAAAATCAAAATACTCTTTTTCTTACAATTCACCTAGGTTGAGAATCTCAAACCTAGGCTCTTGTAACACCCCTATACCCCGTATACTTACACAGCATGCTAATACGATCGTAATATACGTATACTGAATATAGAGTTGCCACTGTTTACTAAACAAATGACTCATCCCTTTTCAAAAACATGAACAAATTTAAAACATTTAAAAGAAACTATAAACACAAAAGATAAAGTGTTTATTTAAAAGCAACGGAAAATATAATAATTATTTACAAATACTTATACATCAAAACTCAAGTTTTACAAAACATAAAATATATACATGTTTGGCAGTATGTCTCTGATCTTTAAGCTCCACTATCAACGCCTCAAAGTCTAGACTCTACTCGGTCTAGAAGAACTCTCTGGTTTTTCTCTGTCACCTGCGCGATGAACCACAATCGCGCTAAGCCAACGACTTAGTGGTACAAACTATAATAATATTATACTTTAATGAAATGCAAATGTCATAATCTCAAACATATAAACAATTCTCAAGAATCTCATTCTTCATTTATTTCATCATTCATAAATCACATTGAAAACAAGAACAGACTTGGACCCAAAAGACACTAATATGTTATTCAAAGTTCAGAGTTACTGCTTTGGTCCATAATCATAATCATCAAGCCCGTAGGCGATACATATATATATCTCTATCCATGGATAGTGTAACAGACCCAGTCTCTTAGACCTCAACCCGACTAGACTGTTACTTGTAACAGACCCAGTCTCTTGGACCTCAACCCGGATAAATCCGAGGAAATCCTCAACCCGACTAGACTGTTACTTTAATTCACATTTCACATTATTCAACTGGAATTGGCTTACGACCCGGTCTTTTCACCTATCCAGTACTTTATAGGCATGCCGCCAAACCCAGAACTCTGAAAATTGAATTAACATATTAGACACAAAATCTTTTCATTTATATCTTTATACAATTCTTTCTCAATTCATTTCTTATTTCATTCTCATTATCAAAATGGGCAACCATGCCTCAATTATAATTCATTTGCATCATCATAGCCAACAATCGTGGCTTCTCATCACATCAAGATAGTATACATATATATCATCAATTTCATTGAACAATATCTAGGCAAACATGCCTCAATCATATCATTTACATTATTATAACCCATCACATTGGTTTCACATCTCTTTATATCAAAAACAACATTATTAATAAGTATCAACAATACATTAGATTTCTTAACACATTTACAATCAAATGTATGTTAAGTCTTAACATCATATGAATATATGCAATAATGTAGCTTGTACTTACCTTAAGCACCACTTATACAAATCTATACACTCCCTTTTCCAACACTTCTTCACTACTTAAGTTAGGGCAAATCAACCTCTTCACAACCTAATCTAAAAGGAATAATACATATGAAATAAAATAGATAAGGCTAACTAGGGTAAACTCTATACATGACACGCTCAACAACACGGACGTGTCCCTGACCGTGCCCTAAACTCACAACACAGAAGCTTTGACACCCTCAGAACCACGGGCGTGTCACTGAACGTGTAATACATTCTGTCTCACAGAAACATTGACACGTCCAACAACATGGGCGTGTTCATGGCCGTGTCAATTCCTCACCAACACAGTAGCTATGACACGCTCAGTGACATGGGCGTGTCACTGGACGTGTCAATACTACAACTACACAGAGGCTGTGACACGCTCAGTGACATGGGCGTGTCACTGCTCGTGTCACCCATCCAAGAACACAGAACCATCGACACGCCCAAAGACTTGGCCGTGCTCATGGGCGTGTCAGGCCAAAAATTCAGATTCTGGCAACATCAACAACACAACCAACAAATCACTTCCTTTCACCAAAATCCACTTCAAACAAACTTAGCTCAACATACCCAAGAACCATAACAAACTTACAAAAACACCAAAATAACTAAAAACATACATCCAGCACAAATCAAAATCATCACCACAAACCCAAAACACAACCACAATACATTCACTTCCAACAACTTACTCTTTCCTTCAATCCAACCTCAAAATCCAAAATCACTTGAACCAAACACTCTTAAACACATCTTAATCAAACATATTCACATACCATCAACAATCAACCAACAAACTCAAACACATCTTAAAAGAAAATCAAGGAATCAAGAGGAAACTTACCAAGGATGAAGAAACTCTTAAATGTCCAACTTGATCACTTGAAACTTCCCTAGATCTTGAGTTAGAAGATCAAATCTCTTTCTTGCTCTCTTGGTTAATTGCTAGCCGGCCACAAGGAAAGAAAAGGAAAGAAAAGAAATGGACCACCGAGAAAGAAAGAAAGAAAGAAGAAAAAGAAATAAATCAAAGTCAAATCTCAACCACTCTCTCCTCAAAATCCTCTCCTCCAAGCTTTAATATTAAAATATTCCAAATATCTCATTCCACTCACTTAATTTTCCATTTCCATTAATTAACTTAATTAATTAAAATCATTAACTAATCATCTTTGACCTCCACTAACTTGACTTGTATATGTTGTATATATTTCCATATATACAACATATAAACTCTCTCTTCACTTCCTTTCTCTTTCCAATTACACAAATACATTAAATTCAATTAAAACAACAATTATATCAAAACTTCTATGGCACATTTTGGGATATTACACTTTTCTTTGTGTTTTTTTTTAATTTTCTTTTGTTTGTTTTCTCTACCAGGAAACTTAGTTTTCTCTCATATTTTTATTTTTTGTAAATTTTAGTCTTTTTTTAATTTTTCCCCTTTCCTCTATGTGTATTTTCCTCTTTTATAGAGAAATTTTCTTTTATCATTTTGACTAATTCTTTTTGTTACATTTCTTCAGAGATTACTACAGAAAAAGCAAAAACCTTTTTTTTCTTCTTTTAAGTTATTTTTATTTATGTACCTGTTATATATTTATATAAATAATAGTAAATACGATTATAAACACTTTATTAATAATTTTATTTATTTATTATTTTTAATTATTTTTTAATTTTATTACTATCATTAAAAAAATTGAATTACTTCATGTTATATACTGTTATTCTTTTCAAAATCAACATATATATCAAATTATATATAATATATATGAACATATACTCATATATATATAATATATAATGTTATTTTTTTTGCAACATATACTCACATATATCTAATTATATGTAACATATATAGATATATTTTTCTATTCTATAACTAATATATACTGACATATACTATTATTCTATAACTAATATATACTGACATATATCTTATTATT
The DNA here is from genome assembly GCA_947685225.1 of Garcia nutans. Classification (NCBI taxonomy): domain Eukaryota; kingdom Viridiplantae; phylum Streptophyta; class Magnoliopsida; order Malpighiales; family Euphorbiaceae; genus Garcia; species Garcia nutans. The sequence continues at coordinate 39,629,692 of CANTUV010000039.1, read as the reverse complement.
CACTAAAAATATCTCACTTATTACTAAAATAATTTATTTTTTAAAAAATATATCTTCTCTCGCTACAAACAATATTTCATTTCAATTTTCATCTTTTTTTTCAAACTTTACTATTAAATAAATATATTTTAATAAAAATAGTAAGAATTAATATTTTAAATTATATTTTCAACATATAAAATGTATTAATCTTTTATAAAGGAAAAAAAATTTAATTTTGACTATAATAAAAAATAACACTCATAAAAATAATATAAAAAAGTAAAATATATAAAATATATTAATACAAATTATTAAATTTATTTTTAAACAAATTTTACATATTATATACGTAAAAAATAAAATTTTGAAAAAAATCTTAATTTTACTTATTATAAATAAATTTAATGAAAATCAGTATAAATAAAAAAAAATAAAAAAGTATAAAATTTATTTATAAATAAAAAATAAAAAATAATATAAAAAGAAAAAAAAATAGAAAAAATAGAAAAAGAACAGCGTGGACTATGCTGTAAAACTGAAAAAAATTTATAGTTTTAGTATAAATGCAAACAAAAACCAACATAATGTGAAAATGAAAACCTAAACTCTAAAACCAGTATTTGTGTAATTTATATAAATTATTCTTTTGAAATTGAGCCGAATAAAACTGTAAAAATAATAAAATTTTTTCTACTGAGTTTTAACGTAACTTTATATCTGAAAAATTAAATTTGAGATCTCTGATTAAATTAAAATAGTACCTTATCAATTGATTTACCACCCGATAGTTGTAATTTCTATTTTAAAAATGCAAGCTGAGCTTAAATTTTTTAAAATTTAATTGAGTTGACTTGATTATAGTCCTACTAATACATAGTAGGGTGATTTACATAGAAGTTTTTACTAAAACATGGGAGTGATCCAATTTGTTTATAAAAATATAAGACTTACTCTTATATTTATCAAAATATGAGAGTTAAAAAATTAAATTAAAACTTTAAGTTTTGACTTGAATTTTTATTTTGTTTTTATTGTTAAATCATGAAATTGAAGCTTACTGTTTTGGTTTCATGATTTAAAATATATATTTTTTACTTTACGGAGTGAAATTGAAAAAAGCGTGGGAACTGTTACATATATTTTTTTAATTTTTTTAATATAAAAGAGTGTGATAAATTGAATGTTTTTAATAATCTATTGTTAACATTCATATTTACATATATACATGTAAATAAATTTATATTTTATATTAAGATAAATTTTAAAATCGTTATTTGTTAAATTTAGTAAATTTGATAAAATTAACATTCTTAATGCCTTAATATTAAAAATTACAATGATATTCTTTTATGAAATTGCAATGATATTATTTAGAATAATTAAAATATTAATATTAATTTTTTATTTTGTAAATAAATTTTAATATTTTTTCACCTTTAATTATTTATTTTTCAAATAAAGAAATTAAAATTTTAATTTGTATGATATAATTAATTGTGTGAGAATTGGATTTATTTGATATTATGCGATATACAAATTAATTTTTAGAATAAAAGCGTGTTTTATTTATTAACTTATTTTTTTTATCATTTTTACCATTTATCATATTTATATAATTAAAAAAACTAAGCACCTATAAAAATATTAGAAACTTAAGAATAAAAAATAAAATAATTATTTTTATTTTTGTTACTTGAATATGTAATATATTCTTTTAAATTTTCTAAAATTAAAAACTAATTTCACAAATTTTATAATTACAATCAATTATATTATACAAATTAAAATTTTTATTTCTTTGTTTGTAAAATAAATAACTGAAGGTGAAAAAAATACTAGAATTTATTTAAAAATAAAAATAAAAATTAACATTTTAATTACTCTTAATAATATCATTGTAATTTAATAAAAAAATATTATTATAATTTTTGAATATTAAAGCATTAAGAATGTTAATTTTATTAAATTTAACAAATAAATTTTTTTAAATTTATTTTAATATAAATATAAATTTACTTTAAAAATGTGACATATTTATTTACATGTATGTACCTAAAATGAATGTGAACAATAGATTATTAAAAACTTTCAATTCATCGTACTCTTTTATATTAAAAAAATTAAAAAATATATATTTAACAACATGAAGTAAAACCGAAACTTAATGTTCAGTTTTTACTCCATAATAAAAAAAAAAGTATATTTTAAATTATGAAATTGAAATACTAAGTTTTGGTTTCATTATTTAACAATAAAAAAAAATAAAATTTCAAATTAAAATTTAAAATTTTTTAAAATTTTAACTTCTATATTTTGATAAATATATGAGTAAATCTCATATTTTTATAGATATATAGGATTACTTTTATATTTTAGTAGAAATCCCGATTAGTGTATCTTTATAATTTTATTTAAAGGTGTCAAAATATGTCATGACTCGTTAACACGACATTCAAAATACGTAAAATTAATAGGTTATTATTGATCTTAAACAGATTAGTATTTTAGGCGAGTCAATCCATTTATGACACGACTTAAATCGATCGTACAACGAGTTGACACGCAAACCCACTATAACTCATTTAATTAGAACGACGTAGTTTTATACAACTTAAAACTACATCATTTTATTATTATTTACTTTAAAAAAATAAAAAAAATAAGTATTGCATGTTTATTATTGTAATATCCCAATATATGCCCTAGAAGTTTTGATATAATTGTTGTTTTATTTGGATTTTGTGTAAATGTTAATTTGTAAAGAAAAGAGAAAAGAAGTGAAGAGAGTGTATATGTTGTGTATATGAAAATATATAAAACATATACACAAGTCAATGAGAAAGTCAAAGGAAGAGATTAATTATTATTGATTGTGTTTAAGGAATTAATTAATTATAAGTGGGATTAGAGTTAGTGGAAGTGGAAGAGGATATTTTGATTATTTTATATTAAATACTTGGATGAGAGGGTTTTAAGGAAAAAGAGTTGACTTTGCTTTCTTTTGTTTTCTTTCTTTTCTTCTTCCTTCGTGGCTTTCTTTCATTTCTTTTCCTTCTCTTTTCCTTTCCTTTTGTTGTCCGGCCAGCAAAGAAACAAGAGAGCAAGAAAGAGATTTGATCTTCCAAGTTCAAGATTGAAGGAAGTTTTCAAGAGATCAAGTTGGAGATTTAAGAGTTTCTTCATCCTTGGCAAGTTCTTCCACTTGATTCTTTGATTTCTTTGGGTTTGTGAGTTGAAGTTGTGGTGGATATGTGTTTGGTTTGATTGTGTTGTGTTTAAGAGTATTTGGTTTAATTGATTTTGGATCTTTGAGGTTGGATTTAAAGAAAAAGTAAGTTTGTTGGTGAAGATAGTGTTATGGTGGTGTTTAGGGTTTGTGTTGATATTGATGATTTGTGGTTAATGTATATTTTGTTTTGTTTTGGTGTTTTGGTAAGTTTGAGATGGTTTTTGGATGTGTGTAGTTAAGTTTGTTTGAAGTGGATGTTGGTGGAAGAAGTGATTTGTTGGATTTGGTATTGTTGTGGCCGGAAATTGTGTTTTTGGCTTGACACGCCCATGAGCACGACCAGGATTTTGGGCGTGTCGATGATGTTGTGTTTTGGAGGAGTGACACGAGCAGTGACATGCCATGTCACTGAGCGTGTTACATCTTCTGTGAAGTAGTAGTATTTACACGTCCAGTGACACGCCCATGTCCCTGAGCGTGTCATAGCTACTGTGTTGGTGAGGAATTGACACTGCCATGAACACGCCCATGTCGTTGGACATGTAAATGTTTCTATGAGATAGAATGTATTACACGTTCAGTGACACGCCCGTGGTTCTGAGCGTGTCAAAGCTTCTGTGTTGTGAATTTAGGGCACGGACAGGGGCACGCTTGTGTTGGTGAGCGTGTCATGTTTAGGGTTTGTCCTAGTTAGCTTTATCTATTTCATCTCATTGTATTATTCTTTTGGATTAGGTTGTGAAGAGGTTGATATGCCCTAATTTAAGTGGTGAAGAAGTGTTGGAAAGGAAGTATATAGATTTGTATAAGTGGTGTTTAAGGTAAGTACAAACCCTAAATTAATGTCTACTTTGATATGATCTTAAGACTTAACATTTATGATTATAAATGTGATAAATAGTCTATTGCATTGTTGATGCATATTAATAATGTTATGTTTTACATAATGCGAATTGAGATAATTGAGGCATGTATGCATATGTGATGATGTTCAATGTAATTGATTATGTATATTTGAATAATGAAGTATTATAATGTGAATTGAGACATGATAAGTTATGAGGCCATTGTGAATGACTATGATGATTCAAATGAGATATGAAGCCATTGTGATTGGCTATGATGATTAATTGAGATAAGTGAGGCATGTTTGCCTAGATGGTGATGAGAAATGAGAATAAAATTGGTAATGAAATAATAAATGAATTGTGTGTCTAATATGTTATTCATTTTCAGAGTTTTGTTGTTGGTGGCATGCCTAATAGTAACAATCTCTTGAAGTTAGGTTGGGCTTGATCCTTGAGGCCAAGTTGGGTTGAAGTTTAACATGTTTTACTCCCCTTGAAGCTTGGTTGAGTCTAGTCCTTGAAGCCTAATTGAGATGTTATAACCCTTGAAGCTAGGTTGGATTGGTTCTTGAAGCCAAGTTGGGTTGATACTTAGCATGCTTTGTTCACCTTGAAGCTTGGTTGAACCTAAATCCTTAAAGCCTAGTTGGGGTAATGATAATGATAAATGTGATAATAAAACCAAAGCATTAACTCTGAAAGTTGAATAGCATATTTGTGTCTGTGGGCCCATGCTTGTCTTTGTTTAAATATGACTAATGAATAATGAGATTCAATGTGAGATTATGATAAGTGATACTCTTATATATAAAGAATAATGTTTGAACATATTATATTGGCATTGCATTGCATCAAAGCATAGTATTATTATAGTTTGTACCACTAAGCCGTTGGCTTAGCGCGATTATGGTTTATCACGCAGGTAACAGGGAAGAACCGGAGAGTTCCTCTAGGCCGGGTAGAGGCTAGATCTTGAGGTGTTGCTAGAGAAGCTTAAAGATCGAAGATATACTGCCAAACATGTATTTACTTATGTTTTGTAAAACTTGAGTTTAATGTTTATGAAATTGTAAATATTTGTTACGTTTTCCGCTGTGTATTTAATAAACATTGAGTCTATTGTGTTTTATAAATTCCTTTAAATGTTTTGGATTTCTTTATATTATTGAAAAGGGATTATTTGTTTGTTTTATAAACAGTGGCATACCTATATTCAGTATACGTATATTACGATCGTATTAGCATGCTGTGTACGTATACGGGGTATATGAATGTTACAATTATATTATATAATTATATAATTATATGATGTATTATTATTTATTTAGAAATAGTTTATTTTATTTTTTAATTATTTTTATTAAAAATTTATTAATTTTACCTAATTACTATTTTTTAAATTTTATTATTAATTAATCTAAATTTAATTCTTTATGAACTTTAGAAATTATTTTCTCAAATCAAATATTAAAAATTAAATATTTTATGATTTAAATAATCTAATATTTTATATTTTATATCAAATAATTTTTTTAATTTAGAATTTATAATAGAATTTACAAAAGAAAATAGATTAGAAAAAAAAATTTCAAAAACTTTATTACAAAATTTTTATTAACAAATATATATTTTAGCTCCTTAAATTTTTTTCTTTTTAAGTTTTAAAATTAAAATATAATACACACTCACCATTTATTTTATATTAATTATATTATATATATTTTTGTATATTTTATTTAAATATATATACTTTTGTATATTTTAAAGAAAATTTTAATGTATTTATATTTTAAAATTATTTTAATCATAATTTTATTATATGAATAAATTTTTAATGAATTATTTAAGAATATAAAATTATTTTAAATTAAAAATATTATATAGATTAAACAAATCTTAACAGCTTATTATCAAATTATGTGACACATATATAATCTATTTAAATAAATATGTTATACGTGTCGTATTTATATAGTTTATTTAATTTTTATGTCATATTCATACTAATATAATTAATAAATAAATCGTATTTATATTGACTTTTATTATATTATTAGAATAAATTAATTCTACACAAACACGATTAACCATTTTGACACCCCCCTTAAATTTTCATTTCTACAAATTATAAGATTTTGCTCCGCCTTGCCTTAACAAACCTTAGAATTCAAGTATCCAAAATGACCAAAATATATATAATGCCCCATAAAGGAGTCAGCCACTTCTCTAATCTGCCGCACGCACGTCTTTGTTCTTCACTCTGTTGTCCAACCAAGCAAACGCACGCCCAAATCCTTGTAAATGATCACCTCATCAGCGTTGCCCCCCTAACTGATCTCCTGTTAGCTTACTATAAGTATGGGGTTCTCCGTGATGCTCGCAACCTGTTCGATAGAATGTGTGAAAAAAAAATGCATTCATGGAACATTATGCTCTTCTCCTATGTGCCGAATTTTCTTTATTCCGATTCTATTTGTGTTTTCTATAGGCTTCTAAAGATGGGTTTTCGGCCAGATCACTATACCTTAAGTCGGTTGTTTAAGTTATCTGTAGGAATGGGTGATTTTTATCTGGGATGGGTGCTTTATGGTTGGATGACTAGACTCGGTTTGAGGGATATGTTGTTGGGGGTAGCACTGTTTTGGTCTCTTGTGTGAAATATAAGGAATTGGTTGATGTAAACAGAGTGTTTCTGAAATTTTGTGGGGAGACTGTGCTTGGAATCTGATAATGTCAGGATGTAGGGGAGCAGTTTCCTATTCAGAGGCTTAAGTTTGTTTAGGATTATGATTGTAGAAGGGGGTAAAGGTTGATGCCATGACTATTCCGAGCATTTTGAATGCTGCTGGAGGGGGAGGTGACCAAAGGAACAGAAATTTATGGCGAAGTGGTAAAGAGTTACTGTATTTGATGGGAATGTTGCAGTTGGGAAATCATTGATTAATGTATACAAAATTTGGGAGCTGGGTTGATTCACATAAGGTTTTTCAGAATATGCAGAATTTAAATGTGGTGACATGGACTACTATGATATCTAGTTATGGAATTCATGGGAAAAGAGAGAAAATGGTTGGATCTTTTTAGGAAGATGAAAGGTCATGGATTTAAACGCAATCTAATTGTAGTTTTGGCACGTTGCAGTCACTCAAGCCTAATAGATCAAGGGTCAGGAGATATTCTGTTCAATGTGTTCAGGTTGTGGATTTGAACCTAGCATAGAGCATTAGGCTTGTATGGTGGATCTTCTGGGTCATTGAGGACATATTGAGGAAGCACTTGGTTTGGTATAGAATATGAAGCTAGGAGCAACAAATCTCTGGGGTTGCTAGTTGTTTGTGCCATGTACAATAAAGTCAAGATTGGAGAAATAGCAGCTCAATGTCTCTTTGAACTGGAGCCAAGAACCTTGAGCAGTTACATAACCTTATATTTTGTTATGAATCTCATAATCTTTGAAATTAAATATTATGAGATTATTTAACAAAAGTAGTATAAACTGATCTTGCTGTTTTAAATTTATCAGAGGAGGTATTCCTAAATCGAATCGAGTGGAAAAGAAGAATCCATATAGCCGACCTCAATTAGTTTGAGATTAAGACTTTGTTGTTGTTGTTGTTGTATAATATTTGGAATTATTTAACAACAATCAGAACAAAGATGAGAGAACTAGGTTTAATGAAAACTCCTGGTTGTAGCTGATTAACTATTAAAGGAATATAAATTCCTTCAGTGGGACAATTCTCATACACCAAAGGAAGGTAATGTGTGAAACATTAGATGATATGATCAAGGTGCTGATGCTTCCTGATGATTTTGATAAGGAATCTTAACTGTGAGTACAAAATTTTTTAAAATACAGTATCCCCCCAAAAAAAAGATTATGCATAAATATGTCTTGCACAAGTTTCACTTTTTTGTTTCATGTTGAATTTAATGTTTGACGAATATTACCTGCATAATTAAGGATATTGGAGGGATGCAATTATATCAGTAATTGCTGTGTTGGCAAATTTATGTAGAAGTATCACTACTTCGCTATCATCATTTCTTCTCTTTTAGTCCAATAATGATAGATCTAAAATATGGAATTAATTTCTTTTAATATTTTTTTTTTGGATTTCAATTTGAAAAATAACTGCATATTATTCCACAAGCTTTTTTTTTATATTATTCCAACAAATTTTTGAAAACCTTTGGAAAGAAAAAGAAAATTGTCAAACACAGGGATGAAAAAATATGATCATATTGCCACTTATTTCATTATTTGCATTTCAACCAGATTTTGTGCTCAAGAAATTGCTGATTTGAGGCAGAAGAGGATGCTGCCAAATCAGAAACTGAGGAATGTCCAAGTGAAGATTCAATGTGTGAACCTTGACTCATTTTTTCATTTTTCTTGATCACCTCATCAATTTGCACATCTTCTTCAATGGTTATTATCTTGGTTTGTTTACCACGTTGTCCTGGTATGATTTCCTCCTGAACTCTCATGTGTTCATCAAAAGCTATGACTTCAGTTTTCTGAACCATTTTTTTATTTCTCTTCTTAATGAAGCAGCAAAGAGCAACAGAGAGAAACGCAAGAAATAATAGACCACCAAGTGAGACAAAGACGATAACTATGACAGTTGAATGATGTCCTGGTGTTGGTGATGGTGGAGGAATAGGATGGGGTGGTGGTGGGGAAGAGATAGAATGACTGGGTGGTTTTGCTGCAGGAGTTGGTGGATGATTGGGTGGTGTTCCAGGCACTGGGAATGGTGGTGGGGGTGCATTGGGATGATGTGGTGGAGCTACTTGTGGAGGGGAGGGAGTATTGTGAGGCGGCACTACTGTTGGAGATGGTGGTGGATGATTGGATGGAGTTCCTGGCACTGGGAATGGTGGTGAAGGTGCAATGGGATGATGTGGTGGAGCTACTTGTGGAGGGGACGGAGTATTATGAGGTGGTGGTTGATGACTGGGTGGAGCTCCTGGTTTTGGAGATGGGATAATGGGATTGTGCGGTGGAGCTACTCTTGAAGGAGGAGTATTATGAGGCGGTGCTACTGCTGGAGATGGTGGTGGATGATTAGATGGAGTTCCTGGCACTGGGAATGGTGGTGAAGGTGCAATGGGATGATGTGGTGGAGCTACTTGTGGAGGGGATGGAGTATTATGTGGTGGTGGTTGATGACTGGGTGGAGCTCCTGGTTTTGGAGATGGGATAATGGGATTGTGCGGTGGAGCTACTCTTGAAGGAGGAGTATTATGAGGCGGTGCTACTGCTGGAGATGGTGGTGGATGATTAGATGGAGTTCCTGGCACTGGGAATGGTGGTGAAGGTGCAATGGGATGATGTGGTGGAGCTACTTGTGGAGGGGACGGAGTATTATGAGGTGGTGGTTGATGACTGGGTGAAGCTTCTGGTTTTGGAGACGGGATAATGGGATTGTGCGGTGGAGCTACTCTTGAAGGAGGAGCATTATGAGGTGGTGCTACTGTGGGAGATGGTGGTGGATAAAATGGATGAATGGGTGGATTATGTGGTGGTGGTAGAGGAAAATATGGGAAGTTATAATTTTTGTAGTTATCAATAGGAGCCATTTCAATGTGAGAAAGGTGTGGAATTAAGTTGATAGATTATATATAATGCTGGTGCTGAGATGCGGAGAATATGGGTAGATAGTCATGTCTATTTGCAGTACTGACGGGCGGAGGGTGATTTGGAATTTGTAATTTGCATGCTTCTAAGCTTTTAATAACTTGACTGTCATGCTAAGGTTTTGAAGAGCTGTCATTGATTGAATTAAAAAACACTTCTGTGGTTTGGAGGGAGAGATTACCCTTATGCTAGCTTAATTTTGAACCCACTATTATTATATTTCAAATATGGTTATCATTTTCTCCAAAACTTTTACCACAGATACACGGACAAAATTGGAACATATTAAACAACACCCTTTCACTCATAATGTTATGAACAATTGCTTAAAGAATCAAAGAATCTTTTTCTGTCAAAAAAGAAAAAAAAATTATCTTCCATGTAAATCTACAGTCTACACCATCCGTTGAGAAGCCTGAGCAAACTCTTAACTTTTACAGGAAATTTCCAGCAATTGCCACAGTTTCCAAACAAAACTATTCCATTCTTCATGCATTATACTAAGCCTGAGCAAACTAATCCACACTGTCTAAAACTATAGCTAAAAGTTTTTACTAGCTGTACAAATTAATACATTCTTCATAGCTTTATATAGTTCGTAGCAAATATATTATTGTTTGTTATGGCATCTTAAAATTGTAAATTTAAGCACAACGTTTTATAATATAGCTAATAAATCTAATTATTATCAAAAATTTAAAATTATAATAAGAATATTTATATAATTTTAATTATATTCACATAAATGAATTAATGATTAATAATAATCTATTGGCATATAAATGATTGATGCGTAGCATATTAATGTTTTGATGGTTTGCCCCCACCCCACCAAAACAAAAAAAAAATTAATGTTTTGCGGACGATATGTAATAAAATGCAACATGTATAGGTATATATATATTTACTTTAATATATCTTGTACCTAACACTGTCTTTTATAACTATAGAACAAGTTTAAATGTGGTAAAATAATAACTTATTAGTATATTAAATTTAAGGCAAAATTATGGCGAAATATTTAAACTTTATCTAGTTTTTCACTACTATCACAAAATTGTTTTTCTAATAAATTAGTTAATACACTTATTTTTTTTATTTCAAATATATCTTTTCATCTGTTCGATTTGCTTTTATCAAGATTCTTGCGGACGTGTCAGTTTTTCTTTTATTTTTTATTTTAAAAAATAAATGAACATGTATTACTTTAAAAAAATTAACAAAATAATAAAATGAACTAGCATTATAAAAAAGCAATGCACATTATTTTAAAAAAAAATTTGAAGGGATATCTTTTTTACCTTATTTTTAAAATAACGTCCATTCATTTATTTTTTAAAATAAAAAAAAATAAAAAATGAGTAACACATCAGTCAGAACCCCGATAAAAGCAAAACTATCAGGTTGAAAGATAAATTTAAAATGAAAAAGTAAGTTCCTGAACTAATTTATATATAAAAAAATTGTAATAGAAGTGAAAAACCAAATAAAGTTTAAGTATTTTTTTTATAATAATTTTGCCTAAATAATAACTTATACTTTATTACTTTAACTACTAAAACTAGCTTAATTATAGATGCCATCCCGTTTTCTTTTTCTTTTTCTTGCATTTCAATATGTGCACAAAAAATAATCTATTTTAATAGTACGTTTGGTAAATTATTAAAAAAAATTAATTACTAAAAATATATTTTACAGAGGTATATGACAGAGATTGTATTTTACTGAAAAAGATTATACTACCGTGTTTGAAAGATATAATAAAATACTGAAAAAATATATTAAAATAAATATTACCTTATTTGGTTACAACTTAACTTTACATGAAAAGTTAAAGCAATACCTAAACTAGCTTTATAATATCTCTTTCTTGTTTTAACATATATTAAATTAAGTACATGATTATCTTTTGACATGTAGACCCCTCAATATATTTTTCAGTAAAATATTTTCCTTACTCTCTCCTAAGTAAAATATTTTATCAACTAATTAGTAAAGTTTAGTGAGCATAATATTTATTTTACATAGATCATTTACAAACAAATATAGTATTATAGGTCAAATAAGATTTTGTAGTCAATATTCCTGGGATTCTTGCGTTTAGTAAATTACTGAAAAAATTAATTACTGAAAATGCATGTTACAGAGGTATATTATAGGGATTGTATTTTACTGAAAAAATATTATATTACTGTATTTGAAAGATGCAATAAAATACTGAAAAAATAGAATGAAAAAATGTTAACTTATTTGGTTGTAACCAACTTTACAGGAAAAATTTAAGTAATACCTAAATTACCCTTTTAATATCTCTTTCTTGTTTTATCATATATTAAATTAAGTGTATGATTGTCTTTTGACATATGGACCCATCAATCTATTTTTTCAGTGAAATATTTTTTCTACTCCCCAATAAGTAAAATATTTTACCAACTAATTGGTAAAATTTAGTAAGCTCAATATTTTATTTTACAAAAATTATTTGCAAATAAACATATTATTTTGGTCAAACAAGATTATGTAGTCAACTTTCCTAGATTCTTGCATTTGGTAAATTACTGAAAAAATTGATTACTGAAAATATATTTTACAGAGGTATATTACAAGGATTGTATTTTACTAAGAAGATTATATTAGCGTGTTTGAAAGATGCAACAAAATAATAAAAAAATAAATTAAAAAATATTAACTTATTTGATTGTAACCCAACTTTACATGAAAAATTTAAGCAATACCTAAATTATCCGTATAATATCTCTTTTTTATTTTATCATATATTAAATTAAATGTATGATTATCTTTTGATATGTTGACCACTCAATCTACTTTTTCAGTGAAATATTTTTCTTACCCCCTAAGTAAAAATATTTTACCAACTAGTTGGTAAAGTTTAGTGAGTCCAATATTTTATTTTACATAGATAATTTGCAAACAAATATAGTATTGTTAGTCAAACAAGATTATGTAGTCAACTTTTTTAAAATTTTTATGCAACCAAATGAATATATGTTTTGTTTAATTGAAAATTTTGCATGATCAATTTTACATTGTTGGACAAAGGTAGTGTATAAGTATTATGTTTTTTATTATTTACAAAAATAAAAAAAATGAGAAGTATTAAAACTTTGTGGAAGAAAAAAAAAGTAAAAACAACTAATTAATTTAGTCAAAATAACATATTTTGTAATTATCCATAGTGAGTCAATTTGAAAATCGAGTAGATTACTCCCATGAACTAAGAAAGAGCATTTCAATATTTTCTTTTCTGCTCCAAGAATTTTTAAAATTAGCTAAATAATCATAATTTTTAATTCTTTAGCATAAACATAATACCATAGCAAATACATCATCCAAAATAAGAAAGTTCATAATGCTAATGAATTATTTTTTAATAATTAAATTGTAAGTTGATAAAAACTCTTTCAAGCTTATACTCATTTAGACTCTTTTAAGCCCATACTCCTTTAAAAATAAGCTAAGCTCAAACTATTCATTTATTAAATGAGTTAAGTCTATGTCGACTTGTTAGCCTCGTGAACTAGCTCATTAATAAGCTCTTAAGATTGACTCGTACTCCAGCTCGATTATATGCCATGCATTATATATAATAATTAAATTGTTTTGAATTTTATTTTAATTATTTTTATGAATATTATTAGTAATACTATTTATTAAACTGATATATTAATTGATAATTATTCGTATTACATTTCTTGTGTCTCAACTATCAAAAACAAAATAATACCATATTTTGATTAAGTTTAAACGATTGAATTTCTACTAATATTTTCAAAAAGGTTTTCACTACTTTTTTATATTGGTCATAACTACTAAGTCATATTAAGAAATTTATTTTTCTTATAATTGTTAATATATTATATTTGTAAATTTTATTATTAGTCCTATCTTATAAGAATCTATATATTAGTTTATATTTATTAGGACTATATACCTCATATGATGTGATTAATTCTAGATCTCAGAAATATAATAGTACTATATACTGAATAACCAAATAATGTGAGGTGAGATTTTACTAATATTTTTTTTCGTAAAAATTTTAACTACCTTTGATAAAGTATTTATACTAATTAACTCATAAGAACTATATATATATATTACACATATTACATTCTAAAAAATAACTTTAGACTTATACCTTAATTATTATTACAGATATTATTATTAGTACTGTGTATTAAACTTATATTTCAACTAATAGTTACAGATATTCAATAGATTTTTTATAAATAAATATAAAAAATATTCATGAATATTATCTTATAAGTATTTATTAAAAATTTATTAAATATTAATATTGTTCTAAAAATAACTTTATTTTTATTTAAAAAAAATTAATATATGTGTGAGGTTAAATTTTGAAATTTTATGAAAATGAGAATAAATTGTACTAGCTAGAAACATACATTTAATTAAGAATAAAGCTTCCTTTAACATCAATTAATATCAAAAACATTGACAATTTAATTTTTAGTAATTAATTTACAATTTATATATACATTTTAATTTTTATCAACAATATTTCAACTTTTATAAAGTATATTTAAAGGTTAAATAGCTTAGTTGATTATTATTTTCATTAGTAATAGGCCTTTTGGAAATTCTGTATATATCATAAATCATGATATGGGATTCATCTTTAAAAGGGTAAAAAATATATATATCTAAAGCCAAACTAGTCTCAAACCCTAATCCCTCACTCAGTCACTCCCCTCTCATCTGCCTTGCAGGACCTTCTCCATCTCCTCATTCCATCCCTCTCCTCTCTCTACCTTTGTGCCGCCACCAGTATCACCATCGCCATTCAAGGTCTCAAATTGCCATCGATATTGCAAGGTTCTAGACCTCCTTGATTGCCGCTCAGTATTTTGATTATGTTGGCAAACAAGGGCAGATACACAGTGGGGCGGTGGGGGTACTTGCCCCACTAACATTTTTATTTTTAAGCATATTTATATATAAATTTTTTTTGCTGGCACTACATATAATATTTTGTCTAAAACTTTTTTACTAATATTAATTAATATACATATATTTTATGTATTGAATCAAAAATTAAAATTAAATTAAATTTGGCTAAACAAATGTAAGCTAAAATTTGGGCTAAATAATAAAATCTCAACCCATTATAATATTTTAGGATTTCACCATAAAAATACCCTTCTAAAAGAGCTTAATATTTTTTAGATCCCATTATAAAAAATGAATTATTTTGGATAAAAATGTCATTTACTCTAAAAAAATAACATTTTCTCTTCTCATATTCCTCATTCTCTCAAGCCGTGGCCTCCTCTTTCTCTCCTCTTCTTTCTCTCTTTTTTTTTTACGTCTCTTATGTTATCCCAAACTAGCAAGCAAGAGTTTTAGGGGGGGGGGGGGGGGGGGGGGGAATGATAAATTTGAAAATTCAAAAGTAAGAGATGAAGAAGATGTAGATGAAGATTGAATAGAGTAGAGAAGAGAAAGAGCATAAAGAGTTATAGTAGTTCAGATTTTACCTCACTCCTACATCCACTTCCTTAAGGTTCCACTAGTCTTGAGTTTTTATAAGCTTAACTCTAACTTGGTATTTTTCCTAACTCACACCAAACTATTATAATAGTTTGAGATCAATCCTCACAACTCTTCCAAGAGTTTTTCTAGGCTCACTCTCACAACGTAAGTATTTCTAAGCTCACATTCAGACTATTGATAGTGTTTAATGCTCACACCCAATATTCCAAGATTTTAGGTTTTGATCTTTAGACAAGATAATGAAAAAATATTGTTTAATGAAATTACAATAACAATCAAAGTATTCTCTAACCACAAAAATGAAGTTTAATGTGGTATTTATAGCCATGTGGCTTAAACTCGTCATTTGAAGTGATTCCCACATGTTTAGTGCTTGTCTTCCACTAATTATGTGGCTGAAGCTTGGTGTACGGTCACTCGGCTCAGTGGGCGGTCGCATGGTTCAAAAGTTCTATGTAACGGCTAGTTCCAATTGTCAAATTTCATTGTCTCACAGAATCTAGCTAGCCCATACCTTTGTGTCATGTAGTCGCCTGGCTTGGCATACGGTTGCTTGGCACAAAGTTATTATTGAATTTAAAATTCTTCATCTACGTGTTCGGATATTATTGGTCTGAGGTATTTGGTACTAAAATTCAAATTTGTCGGACTTGTGCGATCGCTCAGTTTTTTGGGCTGTTGCACAAGATTTTTAGTGTCGAGGAAGCACTGCGAGAGTTGACCGCTATCTCTTCTGTTCTTTTTAAATTTTTAAGTCTTTGTTACGTGCGATTGCTCGGGTGTCTTGGGCAGCCGCATGAAGTTCTGGCATCTTGACTTCACCGCTTACTGAGATCGGTATCCTTTCTATGAGTTTATGAATTTTTACCTTGATTTAGTGTGGTCGCTCGGTGCTTGCATTCGGCCGCACGCCTACCAGGCATCCTAACTTCACTGCTCACAGATAGCGCGGACTCTTCTGTGGAAATTGTGGACTTAGCTCAGTTGCTATAGTTGACTTGTCTGGCTTGGTATCGAGCTGCACTGCTTGCTTAGCTTGGTTATTCTATTGGGCTATTTTTATCTCAACAGTTCTATATCTGGAACGACATTCTATATGTTCATTTGGTTCTTTGCTCGGCTGTGCTCATGTTGTATTTGTACCGTCACTCAGTCGTTCGTTCGGGCGATTGTACAAAGGCGCTCGGTTTTTAACTCTGCAAAATAGACTTATTTGAAA
Organism: Garcia nutans; assembly: GCA_947685225.1. Classification (NCBI taxonomy): domain Eukaryota; kingdom Viridiplantae; phylum Streptophyta; class Magnoliopsida; order Malpighiales; family Euphorbiaceae; genus Garcia; species Garcia nutans. The sequence goes on along the minus strand of CANTUV010000039.1, from coordinate 39,613,235 downwards.
TCATTAGTTCTTTACCAATTTGATTGTCAATTATCAAAATAGATCTTGATAGTCCAACAATCTCAACAATCTCCCCCTTTTTGACTTTAGCATTCAAATTGAATTTAAGTTAGAAATAATCAAGTGCATGAAGCATTTCTCCTCCTATGTTAAATAATTGATGCATGCTTTTCTTGATACCAATTTGTTCTCTTATTTATCTCCCCCTTTGACAATTAATTCACTTAAATTCAATCATATACATGTTTCTCCCCCTTTGACAAAGGCAAAAAGACAATTAAAGTAAAAGAAAGATGAAGTTCATTGATACTAATAAATGTGAATACAAGAGAAAAATAAATTTGATGCCAATTGAAAGAAAAATACAAGAAAATGATTAATTTAAACTTTTTCTTTTCCTTTTCTTGATGGTGGAGGAGGAGTTGAAGTTCTTTCATCATCATTACCAAAAGAAGGAGTTGGAGAGGAGTCATGTGAGGATAATGAGGATCCCTCATAAGGTCTTTCAATATGCTCACTCATATCCTATTCACTTAACTCACATTGAGGAAGATCAAATTTTTCTTGTAAGTCATAAATGTCATGATGAATGTGGGAAAGGAGATCAAACTTTTTGTTGAGTTTTGTGATTCTCTTTGTGACATCCTTCTTAAAATGATTAAATTGTTTTTGAAGAGAAGATATGACCTTGAGGATAAGCTTTAGAGTTTTACATGATTCACCTTTTTCTTTGGTGGAAGGTCCAAGAGGGTGCTCAACTTGAACATGGATAGGTTCTCATTCTTCTTCCATAATATGGTACCTAGGTCTATTTCTTTCCCTTTGGATAAAACCCTTGCTACCAAATGTATACTCATAGTGAGTATCAATCTTTTGGATACATCTAGCATGTTCAAGGTAGTCTAGGTTGATGGAGTTTGTGGATGAAACAAGGGGATCACTTAGGGTTGCAGGATTTTCAGAAATTAGGAGCCCTAAGTGTTTAGCAAGTTGGGTAATTTGAGAGAATAGTGTGAGTGGAGATTTTCGTTCTCACTCTTATGTGGAATGGTTCTTGCGACTTCGACACTGTTAGGATTAGAGCCGGGCCTAAACCCAGAAAAAATGAAGTTTCCACCTGGACGGGCCGGGAAAGAAAAGGGTGGATGACTCGATTTCTAAGGAATTCACAACCCCCTAATGGGTTTGAAAAATTGGATACGTATGGGGAAGGTGATAATGACCCAACACTCTTATAATGTACGGTTCATTGGAACCGACCTCCTTTTCAGGTCTAAATATTATTGAATTCTTAAATATTATAATATCATCCATAATACATGCAATTATCAAAAGAAATAAACATTTATTAAAGTAAAACAAACAAAACAGGCACCCATCCAATGATGAAAAATGCCTTTACAATAATTGTCTAATGTCTCAGAACTAAATAAAATAGAACACCCACCATTTAGTAGAAACATGCCCTTTATATTAATTTAAAATTCAAAATAAATTGAATTACATTGAAACTTACTTAATGAGTACCCACAAAGTGGAAACATACCTCTTATATATTGAAACTAAAATAATCAAAATTAAAATAATTAATGAAATGAATTAAACCATTCAAATATTTATGATAATAAAAGCAAATCATCCATCATAAAGCATCAATAAATCACTAATTATAAATATGTATTAACAAGTTAAATAATTAAATATACATTTAAATATTATATTAAACAATAGATATACAAACTAGGTTTTTAGTGTAACACCTTTATATCTTATACACGTATAATACACACACCCAGTATATGAAGAATACGCATATACGGTATACGGTATAAAAGTATCACGACCCGGTTTGATAAAAATTTTCACATTTCTGATTTAAAATTTTAAATACTAAATATATAAAATTAAATAGTATATAAATATTCTTTACTTGTTATATGAACTCAAAATAAATATTTTATATAAAAATCTTTGAAAAAAATTTATCAGAGTTTTATCTGTAATTGGGACATCCCAAAATTTATCAATTATACAACCTGCAAAAAGAACACTTCCAATAAATAATAAACCACATCTTCACCTTAACTTTTTAATTTTTCCACATTTTCTCAAAATATTTATACATATTCATATATATATATATATATATATCCAAAACACACATATAAAAAAACCCATCCTACACAGTTTATCCAAAAGTCTTTATAACTTATAATACATATACTTTAAAATCATAAACATAATATACATGATTTCATAATGTACAAAAACATAAAATGTATACATGATGGCAAAAGGCTTGTTTTCAATGTGTCCAAAATTTGCTCAACGAGCAACCTCAAACCTAGACTTAGCCCGATCTAGAAGAACTCTCCGGCTTGATCAGATATTCCCTGTCACCTGCGCGATAAATTACAATCATGCTAAGCTAAAAGCCTAGCAGTACAAACTTTGATAAAAGTAAAACTTTAATGCAATGCCAATGCATAATGCATTTGCATGCTATGCCACAATGTAGTATTCCATTCAATTTAATAACATAACTTTTTTTTTATTTGTTTATGATTCACACAAACACACATACGATCATAGGCACAATAAAATAATACATTATTCAAATTTCAGAGTTACCATTTTGGTCCAAATTGACACCAAGTGTCTAGCCCCAAAGGCAAATCATATCATAGTGACGCCAAGCGTCTAACCCCAAAGAAAAATAGTGAGGATAACCTCATATGTAACATCCCAACTATGCTTCAAGGGCTATGCCCAATCTAACTTCAAGGGACTGTTACATCCAAGGCATGCCGCCAAACGCAGAACTCTGAAAATTGAATAACATACTAGACACGCAATTATTTCATATTTCCCATTCTCAATTCCTTTCTCATATTCAATTTTTCTCATTCAAATCAATGTTATTTCATTTCATCACATTATATGGTATTTCATAATAAAATCACATTCTATACAATTTAGCCATTTACAATGGCTTTTAACAATGTTTATAATGCATAAACATCAACTCACATGCCATAACACAATGTATATGGATTTTCAAATGATCAAGTAGCTTAACACATTTTTCATTTAAAATGTGTTAAGCCAAAATTAAATGCAAGTAATTTAAAACTATCAAAGCATGTACTTACCTCATTAAGCACTTAAATGCAAGCTTAGAATCTCCCACCAACCTTCACTTCCAAATTGCTCCTCAACCCTAGGATTGAGCAATTCACTTCTCCTTATTGCCTATACACAATGTGATTAAATACAATCATTTAATATCACATTTTAAGGCATTTTCAACATTAAACCCTAATTAAACATCACTCTTATACAAATTCTAAAAATTTAGCCTTTCCTTACTTTAACATTAGAATTCCATTCTATTCCATTTAAATTAGTATTTTAAATTTATTTATATTATTAAAAACATATTTTAACATGTTTCGTTCATGCACATTACTTAAATACTCACTCTTATTCAAAACCCTAAAATGGCATAACCTTCACCAATGAAGGGTTTTCATTCTAACCTATTCAAGTTATTAATCTAAGCTTATTTTCTTCACAAATATCATGAATGATTAAAATATTAAAATTCAACAATTCACCATTCTTTAAAAACTCCCTTTTCAAAACCTAAACTCAACACTACCTCATCCAAACTCTAACCAAACTTAACCAAATCTACCATTTGACTTTAAAATGCTTGTTTATGCATCAAAATAACACATTTGAAATAAATTTTCACAATTAAAATATATGATTCCAAGAATCAAAATTTTCCATAACCCTAAATTCTCTCTCTTCACCCAACTCACCCAAAACTTAATCCTTTCTTCCATTTAACTTGAAAATCATTAATAATTAATCAAAGTAGCTTTATTCATACCTAATTAAACAATTAAATCATGCTAATAGAAAATTCCAAAATCCACATATTTATAGTTTTCCTAGAAATTCAAAAATTAGGGAAGAAAGCTTACTTGTTAGAAAATTACAAAAACTCCACTTAGTTCCTTAAAATCTCTTCAATCTTAGGTAGCTTGGAAGAAAAGAAGATCTCTCTTTCTCTCTAATGGTGTCACATTTTTTTTTAAAGAAGAAGAAGGAAGAAGAAGACTAATTTTAATTTTCTCTTTCTTTCCACTTAAAAAAAATATGACCATATGTAAATATTATTTTATTTTAATAAATAAATAATTATTTAATTATTTTAAAACCCCAAATTACCTCTTCCAACAAAAAATAATTTATTTTTAATTTATTTAAATAATTTTAAGTTTATAAGGTATAATTACCATTTTGCCCTTAGACTTTTGACTTTTCTTTTGAAAGAGTTGACTAATGTATATGTTAAGTATATGTTAGGTATATTTTACATACACATTCTACTTTTTCACTTAAAATTCTTTCATTTTTCATTTAAATCATTTCTAACTTATTTAAATTTAAATTTATTTTATTTTATTTAATTCCAAAAATATTAGGGATGTTACAATTCTCTCCCCCTAAAGAAAAATTTCATCCGTGAAATTAACTGCTATCAACTCTGAAACAATTGGAGAAACTGACTCCGTATTGTCTGCTCACTCTCTCATGTCATCTCCTCAGTGGCATGATTCCTCCAAAGGACTTTCACAAGTGGCACCTTCTTGTTCCTCAACTCTTTTACCTCTTGTGCCAAAATCGCCACTGGTTCTTTCTCGTAAGTCAAATATAGGCTCACCTCAATAGACTTCACTGATAGGATATGAGATGGGTCTGACCTATACCTTCGAAGCATAGAGACATGGAAGATATTATGTATCCGATCTAACTCAGGCGGCACAGCCAATCTGTAAGCCACTGGACCAACTCTCTCCAAAATCTCATATGGTCCTATGAAACGAGGACTCAACTTTCATTTGCAACCGAATATCAAAATCTTCTTCCATGGAGATACCTTTAGAAACACTTTTTCTCCCACACTGAACCCTATATCTTTCCTCCTCAAATTTGTATAGGATTTCTGTCGGTCTGAAGCCGCTTTCAGCCGACCCCGAATCAATTTCACTTTCTCTTCTGTTTCTTTAATCAAATCAAGATTGACCAATTTACCTTCTCCAACCTCAACCCAACACAAAGGTGTCCTGCATCTCCTGCCATATAAGGCCTCATAAGATGCCATCCCAATACTGGACTGATGACTATTGTTAAACTCAATCAGTGGTAAGAATCTATCCTTGCTCCCAGTGAAATCAATGATATAACTCCTCAACATATCCTCTAAAATCCATATCACTCTCTTTGACTGCCCATCTATCTGAGGATGGAAAGTACTACTAAAATGTAATCGAGAACCCAATGCATCCTGCAAACCCCTCTAAAATCTCGATGTAAACTGAGGATCTCGGTTTGACACCAATGAAACTGGGACTCCATGTAACTTCACTATCTCACTGATATACAACTCAGCCAATCTCTCAAGTGAGTAATCTATCCGAACTGGAAGAAAATGAGCGATCTTCATCATCTGATCAATATCACCCAGATTGCATCATGCTTCTTCTGGGCCAAAGGCAGTCCAGTCACAAAATTCATCGTCACTCTCTCCCATTTTCACTCCGGTACTGATAATGGCTGAAGCAACCCTGAAAGAACTTGGTGCTCAGCCTTCACTTTCTGGAAAGTGAGACATCCAGATACAAACTTTGCTATGTCGCTCTTCATACCTGACCACCAATAATGCTGTTTCAAATCTTGATACATCTTGGTACTACCGGGGTGCATAGCATAAACTGACTGATGTGCTTTCCCTAATATCATCCTCTTCAATCTTGCATCATCAGGAATGCACAACCTATCTCTATACCATAGATTGCCATCATCTCTTACATGAAAGTCTCGACTCTCTCCCTTTTGGCAATCTGACCCAATCTTCTAGATCTTCTCATATGCCAACTGGGCTTTCCTAACCTGATCCAATAACACTGGCCTCAATTGTAACTGAGTCATCAATGTACCATCATCACAAGACTCAAATATGACATGCAATGCTCCTAACTCAACAAGCAACGAGAGCGAATAAGTAGTCAAACATGCCAAAGACTTCCGACTCAAGGCATCAACAACAACATTTGCCTTGCCAGGATGATAATCAATCAAACAGTCGTAGTCTTTAATAAACTCTAACCATCATCTCTGCCAAAAATTCAGCTCTCTCTGAACACCCAGATACTTCAAACTCTTATGATCAATATAAATAAAGCATTTCTCCCCATATAAGTAATGCCGCCAAATTTTCAAGGCAAAAACTATGGCTGCTAATTATACATCATGCATCGGGTAATTCAGCTCATGCGGCTTCAACTGTCCAAAGGCATAAGCAATGACTCTACCCTCCTGTATCAGAACACAACCTAAACCACTATATGAAGCATCACTGTAAATCATATAAGGCTTACCTTCGACAGGCAGGGTAAGGACAGGAGCATGAGTCAACATCCCCCTCAGCTGCTCAAAACTCGCCTGATACCGATCTATCCACACAAATCTAACTCCTTTATGAAGTAATTTGGTGAGTGGTGTAGCTATCATAGAAAAACTCTTCACGAATCGACAATAATAGCCTGTCAAACCCAGAAAATTTCTAACCTCTGTCACAATCTTTGGTGGGCTCCAATTCAAGATAGCCTCAACTTTACTCAGATAAACTCTAATACCCTCTGCTGACACCAAATGACCGAGAAAAGCTACCTGATCGAGCCAGAACTCACACTTAGATATCTTTGCATACAACTGCTTCTCTCTCAGAGTCTACAATACAATCCGTAAATGCTTGTCATGATCCTCCTCATTACGTGAATATACTAAAATATCATTAGTGAAAACCACCACAAACAGATCTAGATAGGGTCTAAACACCCTGTTCATCAAATCCATAAATGCTGCTGGTGCATTCGTCAATCCAAAAAGGCATCACCAGAAATTCATAATGTCCATACCTTGTGCGGAAGGCTGTCTTGGGTACATCCACATCTCTAACTCTCAACTGATGGTGCCCTAATCTCAAATCAATCTTATAGAATACTGCTGCTCCTTTCAACTGATCAAAGAGATCATCTATCTGAGGTAATGGATACTTGTTCTTGATGGTCACCTTATTCAATTGCCTATAATCAATACATAATCTCAAGGTGCCATCCTTCTTCTTCACAAATAAAATAGGCGATCCCCACGGAGACACACTAGGGCGAACGAACCCTTTATCCAACAACTCCTGCAACTGCACCTTAAACTCTTTAACTCAGCAGGTGACATACGATAAGGAGTAATAGAGATGGGAGTGGTACCAGGCAATAAATCAATACCAAACTCCACCTCTCTCTCGGGAGGTACCCCTAGCAACTTATCAAGAAAATATCTTAAAACTCGGCAACTATACGTATACTGTTAGGCTGGGACCCCACTACTTTGGTATCTACTACATGAGCAAGATATACATCACATCCCTTTCAAATCATCCTCCTAGAAGAAATAGCTAAAATAAACATGGATGAAAGATATCTCTGCTCACTAGATACCACCACATAACTACCATCATGTGTTCTTAGGGTAACACATTTTCACTGACAGTCTACCACAGCCCCATGCCTGAACAATGAATCGATACCTAAAATCAAATCATACTCCTTGAAAGGCATCTCAATCAGCTCACCGAGGAATTTCTCACCCTGAACCACAACCGGACTATCTCGGTGTACCCTGCTAACCACAGCACTATGCCCTAAAGGATTTGTCACCAAAGGTAAATCATATCATAGTGACGTCAAGCATCTAGCCCTAAAGGAAAATAGTGAGGATAACCTCATATGTAACATCCCAACTAGGCTTCAAGGGCTATGCCCAATCCAACTTCAAGGGACTGTTACATCCTAGGCATGACGCCAAACACAGAACTCTGAAAATTGAATAACATACTAGCCACACAATTATTTCATATTTCCCATTCTCAATTGCTTTCTCATATTCAATTTTTCTCATTCAAATCAATGTTATTTCATTTCATCACATTACATGGTATTTCATAATAAAATCACATTCCATACAATTTAGCCATTTACAATGGTTTTTCACAACGTTTATAATGCATACACATCAACTCACATGCCATAACACAATGTATATGGATTTTCAAATGATCAAGTAGCTTCACACATTTTCCATTTAAAATGTGTTAAGCCAAAATTAAATGCAAGTAATTTAAAACTATCAAAGCATGCACTTACCTCACTAAGCACTTAAATGCAAGCTTAAAATCTCCCACCAACCTTCACTTCCAAATTGCTCTTCAACCCTAGGATTGAGCAATTCACTTCTCCTTAATGCCTATACACAATGTGATTAAATACAATCATTTAATATCACATTTTAAGGCATTTTTAAGATTAAACCATAATTAAACATCACTCTTATACAAATTCCAAAAATTTAGCCTTTCCTTACTTTAACATTAGAATTCCATTCTATTCCATTTAAATTAGTATTTTAAGTTTATTTATATTATTAAAAACATATTTTAACATGTTTCATTCATACACATTACTTAAATACTCACTCTTATTCAAAACCCTAAAATGGCATAACCTTCACCAATGAAGGGTTTTCATTCTAACCTATTCAAGTTATTAATCTAAGCTTATTTCCTTCACAAATATCATGAATGATTAAATATTAAAATTCAAAAATTCACCATTCTTTAAAACTCCCTTTTCAAAACCCTAAACTCAACACTACTTCATCCAAATTCTAACCAAACTTAACCAAATCTACCATTTGACTTTAAAATCCTTATTTATGCATCAAAACAACACATTTAGAATTAATTTGCATAATTAAAACACATGATTCCAAGAATTCAAATTTTCCATAACCCTAAATTCTCTCTCTTCACCTCATCCCAAACATAATCCTTTCTTTCATTTAACTTGAAAATCATTAATAATTAATCAAAATAGCTTCATTCATACCCAATTAAATAATTAAATCATACTAATAGAAAATTTCAAAATCTACATATTCATAGTTTTCCTAGAAATTCAAAAATTAGGGAAGAAAGCTTACTTACTTGTTAGAAAATCCCCAAAACTCCACTTAGTTCCTTAAAATCTCTTTAAACTTAGGTAGCTTAAAATCTCTTTCCACTTAAAACAAATATGACCATATATAAATATTATTTATTTTAATAAATAAATAATTATTTAATTAATTTAAAACCCCAAATTACCTCTTCAAACTAAAAATAATTTATTTTTTATTTATTTAAATAATTTTAAGTTTATAAGGTATAATTACCATTTTGCCCTTAGACTTTTGACTTTTCTTTTAAAAGAGTTGACTAATGTATATGTTAAGTATATGTTAGGTATATTTCACATATACATTCTAGTTTTTCAATTAAAATGCTTTCATTTTTCATTTAAATCCTTTTTTTTAACTTATTTAAATTTAAATTTATTTTATTTTATTTGATTCCAAAAATATTAGGGATGTTACATTTAGTGACATGAATTGAGATTTTTAGTGTTTTAAAAAACAAAGTTGGGGTTTTAAGATTTTTAGAAAACAAAGTTTAATGTCAATTTACTTCAGGACTCGATTTTCAAATTTAACATATCTAAAACATGATAACCCTAGTTACCGTACTAAACTCGGGAATCATTTCTATTTAAGTAAGAGTTGTTGCGCTTCAGATAGGCACATACACATTACTTGGTCAAAGGTCTCATTGAGTTATAATATGGTCTATCTCATATGCATTCTTATCCAAACTATCTTCACTAATAGACTCTACCTAACAAGAGAGATCAACAAGTCTTTGATAGGCTTGAAATGGGGTCTATAAGGGACATGGGTTAAATAAAGGCCATTTGTAAGTTGGAGCCATTGTGACACAATGGACAAACCCTCACACTATAAAATTTTTGTTTGAACTTTAGGCAGCTGGGAGTAATCTTGCTATACTCCAAATTCCTTCTATCTTCTTGGCATTAATCTGGATCTTGATTAGGACAGTTTTTGCCTTTGCAAAAGTTTTGGTAACTAAATTCGTTTCTTTTCTTCTTCTCCCTTTTCTTTCTTTTTATTTTTCTTACTCTTCCCTTTCTTTGAGCATTTTATCATTTTGTCCTTTTTCCTTGTAGGACTGTCAAGTACAGAACTTTTAGGAATTGGATGGTCTTTCTCCTTTTTCTCTGATTTTGATCGAATCTTTGGTTGGGTTGGACCAATTCAAGTCAAATTGTCCTTATAAATCAAATGGAAGCCTTTTGCTGCTTTAGGTAAAAGAGAACTCAGTTGGCTTTCTGAATCGCCTTTTTAGGTTTTATCTTTCTCTTTCTCTTTTCCTTTTTTCCTTTTTTTTTCTTCATTTTGTCTTCTTTTTTTCTTTTCTTTTTTTTTCTTCTTCTTTTCTTCTCTTTTTTCTTTCTTTTTTTTTTGGTTCTAGCTCTAAAAGAGTTGTCTTGTTTGTACCAACTTGGGCTTCCAATAATGGATGAGTGGAGTGACATAAATCTTCTTTAATAGGGATAAATCATTTGTTACTCTGATGTTATCTTGACATATTGGAGATATTAGGTGAACTTCAACTATCCTTACGGTCTTGAAAACTTCAACTATCCCCATGATCTTGACTATTCATTCCTTTCTTTGATCTTCTTGCCTATTCATCTTAGTGATCACAAGACTTGTCAAAAGTGTAACAACATCTCAAGGTAGGTTGTTGGGATTTGTAAACCAATGAAAAGAAAGCTAAAATTTTATGAAGGCTCAAAGGGACAACTAGGGATTGATATTTAATTGGGTGGATACTAGTTGTTGGCTAACCAAACAATGCCTAGATCATCTCCCCCTTAAATAAGTAGAGTTCAATTTCGCCTCGAAATTTTGTCAAAGGATGTTCTAAGACTGACTAGGACCTAGACAAAGGTAATTATGTACGAGCCCTCTCTAAGTAAGCATACACAACTCAATGCTATAGAGCAATTACCTCACCTAGTAAAGTCATTCAAGTCATGATCCATAAATATATTAATTCATGAATTATCAAGCTAGATTTCAAACAAAAATAGAAAAACATAATTTTTCCAATTAAAGATTAAAGAAAGCAAAATTAAAAAGCAATATTCAAGCTAAGAAAAGTTTGTTGAGTTGGAGTCGAAGATACTCCATTTATTTAGACATATCAAGGGCAAGGATTTTTTTCATCATCAAGGATCATTGCTTCATCATCCATATTTAGTCCAAGCTTGCTTAGTAGCACATCATCTTTAGCAGCTCTACCCATATCATCACAGGACAACAAGATAAATCTCTTCATGGTTGTAAGCGGTGGTGCCCTTCCAAATTTGGATAGAGGATTATTCTTAGTGTTGTGCTTATCAGGCTCAGGAAGTTTACCATTGTCGATTAGATCTTGGATCTCATGCTTCAATCGAGTACATCTATCGGTCTCATGTCCTTGAGTCTGATGAAACTTACAAAAGGCTTTAGTATCAAATTTTGGGGGTAAAGGATTCGGCAAAGGTTGAGGGGCCAATGGTTGTAACAAATCCATCTTTATTAGATTTTCTAACATCTTTGACAAAGGTTCCCCCAAATCTGAAATTTACGATTCTTTGCTGGTTTAGTTGCTGCATTTTTCTCAACACCTCTTCTTTTCCTTTGATTTTTCTCATTGGGGTGGTAGCCGCTCTTAGCGCATGGTTCGGCTGATCTTGTAGAATAGGGATTGATCCCTCATTTTTCATTCGATCTCTATTAGTGAACATATTCCCCATTGATGCTGCCTTTCCCTTTTTTCTTATGTCAATGGGAGATGCTTCATTAGCATTGTTGATGATCTCTAGAATCTCAATCAATTGGGTCTCCATAATTTCAACCAATTGATCTCGTTGCTCGACCATCTTAGCTTTGACAACTTCATCGACAATGTCCCTTAGCTGGTTTGCATACATCCTTCCAATGAAGCACTTGAATCAAAATCAATGTTGTAGGTGGTATTGTTGTATGCTCTTGAATTGCCGTACTTCAGGGCTATGAGCCAGAGAGGATCAATGAGATGCAAATATATGTATGCATGTATGTATGTATGCACAAACAATAAACAAAGAAAGATGATTAGGATGTTCCTTCCAACCTTATAACTTTCATACACGAATCGCGAGCCTCTTTTCCTAGGTAATATGGTTAACAAAATACCAACATGAGGTATCTTATTTTTTGAATAATTTCCTCGGACATTTCAACCAATAGTTATATTTTCAAAAATGAAAAATCAGTTAATGATAATTCCCATTAATTAGGTTTTAATCCATCCAACCAACTAAAGTAGCTTTTATGCTATATTGGATTAAAACTAAATTAAGAGGTTTATTACAAATAGATTTCTTACTTGAAAAAATAACTAATGATTCATGCCAAAAATAAGCCAATGATTAATTATTCTTAGTACAAACTAGGCTCACAATTGATTTTTGGTATTTCGTAATTGACCTAAATAATTTGCAAGCTCTTTGTAAGAAAAAGATTGGATAATTTTTTTTCTAAGCCCATTGTAAAAAGATTTTAGAAAAAAAAAATGGATTTTGGGCTTAATATTTGGGTCATGAGCAAAAGAATTTTTGATTTGTTTTTAGAAAAGTTTTATGTCCAAAGACCATCTTAAAAAGTTTTGAAAATAGCTTTGGTCTTTTGGAATTTAAAGAAAAATTTATTTTGAGCTTACAATGTACTTAAGTCATATTAGAAAAAGAACAAACCAAATAAGCCATGATTTAAACCAAAATAAATTAACTATAGTCAAACAACAAGCATTTGGGGTAAAACCTAAGGAAAGTAACTAGGCTAATTACATGAGCTTTAGTCTTTGGGTTAAAAGGCTTAGGTTCTCATAGCAAGTATATACCAAATGGTATAAGGCTATGAGTGGTTATGCCATACTCGATCTCCATACCTTGAGTGAAAGTATGGTATCCCTTACATAACATAACACGGGTAACATGGCATCCTAACTCACGCACACAATGCAATCTAAATGATGCAATGGATAATATCATGATAAGAAATAATAGAATAATATAAAGACAAACGGAATCAACTTCTCTTTTCCCCAGTGGAGTCGCCACTGTGAGCGGGGATTTTCGCCCCCACTCCTGGTGGAATAGTTCTTGCGACTTCGACACTGTTTAGGCTTGGGGCCTTAGAGAACACGGGCCTAAGCTCAGAGAAAATGAAGTCGCCACCCGGATAGGCCGGGAAAAAGAAAGGGGTGGATGACTCAATTCCTAAGGAATTCCAAACCCCCTAATAGGTTCTAAAAGTTGGATATGTGTGGGGAAGATGAGAAATGGCCCAGCACCCCCATAAAGCCTGGTTCATTGGAACCGGCCTCCTTTGCAGGTCTTAATGTTATAAAATTCTTAAATATAACAATATTATCCATACTACATGCAACAATTAAAATAAAACATCATTATATTAAAATCAAAGCAATGTCCAAACAAAGCAAATAAATAGACACCCATCCAAGGATGAAAACATGTCCTTACATCGTCCATGTCTAAACTAAATAGGACACCCACCGAAAGGTGAAAACGTGTCCTTTACATTTGTCCAAAATATAAAAGCAATTTAAATTACATAAAATTTAACTAATGAGGTACCCACAAAGTGGAAACATACCTCTTACAATTTTAATACTAAAACAAACAAATAATAATAATAATAATAAAGAAAATATCTATCTATGATAAATTAAATAAATCAAGCATTGAAATTAAGTAAATCAATCATCAAAATATATAATAAACTACATAATCAAATCTAAAATTAAATAAAGCAAATAAAGATACAAATTTAGGGTTCGCATCTTAAAATAGGATTTTAAAATTTTAATTACTAAATTAAGGCTTTGAAAAAAGAAAAGTTAAATACACAGACTCATAATACACAAATGATTTTGGAAAGAAGAATTAATTAGGATTTTAAGAAAATAGTCTATTGTTTTTGTTTTTAGAAAGGTGTAATTAGGATTTCAGATTTGAAAAACATGTTTTAAGGCTATTAAAGTTTTAGAGTTTTACGATTAAGATATTAGAGTTTTATAGTTTGAAATCTCAATTCTGTGGATGATAATTATGAATTTAGAATTTGATGCTTTTTTGTAATCAAAGTTGAGTGTGCTTTAAATATTGACTATATCAACTACTTATGTATTTTTGGGTGAAAACAAATATAGAAAGCCAAATTTATTGTTGAAAGATTAAAATAACTCATTGAATAAAATTATAACAAATAACTACTGTAAAAGTTTGGAAATGAAACTAATTAAGATTTAGGGTTTGAATAACTTAGGGTTTATGAAATTAGATTTGTGTTGAATGATTATATTATTTACTTTAATTAAGATCTTAAGTATTGTATGAATTAATTTATGCTACTGCCTAAACTAAATTGAAGGAAGAATCAAACAACTAAGGTAGTGTAATGATGGCTTAAAAGGTGAATATGATTAATGATTCAATAAACTAAAGTTAGAGCAATTTACCTATGTTTGAAGGCTCCGCCAAATTTGAAGAGATTAAACCAAGTTGTTGCCTGCTTCAGATTTGATTTTGGTTGAGCAAAGCAATCTAGAGATGATTTGCTTGTTGCCTCCTTTGATTGCTGTCTCTTGGATTTCTCCTTGCTTGCTAGGGTTTTCTTTTGGCCGAAAGAATTTTAAGATACTAAGTTTGGTTCTAAGTTTAGTCCTCCAAAGTCAGAAGTCCCAAGTCCAGATCAAGTAAAATAATTTTTCGATCCTTAATTCTATTTTTTAATGTGGTATTTATAGGAAAAATAACAAACATACTTCTAATTGTCTAAGGAAATTAAAACTATTTAGGAACAGAAATCAAAACCAAATAGAATTCGGCTTTGAAAAAAACTGCGCCGAAAAATTACGCTGGCGAAAAATTGCTGCGGGTGAAAAATTACGAGCGTTGGCGAGCCAGCCAATTCACAGCAGAAATTTCCTGCGGTGAATTGGCCCAAGACCATTTCGCCGCAGGAACTTCCTGCGGCGAATTGGCCTAAGCCAATTTACTTTCGGCGATAAAATTTTTCGTCGCCGATTTTTATTTATTTATTTATTTATTATATATTTTTTTAAATTATTAATATTACCTTTTTATTTTTATTAAAAATTATAAATAATAAATACTAAAATAAATATTATTTAATTAAAATACCATAAAAATTATTTTGGACTATATAAAAAATATTGGACCAGACTGAGTCAAAAATTAAGTGTCTACAGTGTCTAAAGTGTTAAGTAGAATAAAAATGTTCATGGTGTTAATTGAATGAAATTTATGACAATAATAAAATGAAATTTATTGGAAACATAAGAATTAAAGTAAATTGCAAATGAAAAATGTAAAATTTAATTAGAAAATATTAATGTTACAAATGAAATCTTTGTTATAAAATGAATGCTAGACAATTATTAAATAGTTATATATTATTATTTATTTATCTTAATTGATATAGAAATGTAAGAATATTGATATTATTATAAATAGTGTTATTATGAAAAATAATTGTAAAGAGGTTTTATAATTATTAATATAAACTGAAATTATATTTATTTTATGATAAAATAAATTTTACTGGAAATATTTATTGTATTGATTTATTTTCAAAAATTGTAGTTTACCATTTATTCATTATAATTATTTACATTGAAATAAAATAGTAAAGTATGCTTATACAAGTACCACTAAGTTATAAGCTTAGCGTATTAGAATTTTTCTGACACGCAGATAAGATGGACCAGAGTGGGGGGGTTATCAATTGGTGAATAAAAATTTTAATAATTAGTTGCATAGAACGGACGAAGGATGTTATAAATGATGAGAATTATGGATTATTAACATTGTATTATTTATTGAGAGCTCTGGTCACCGGTTCAGGCGGTGCGTGCGACTTGCACCGGCGGCCGTTTACGGTAGTTATGATGCCTTTAGAAATCTCATCAGGTGTACTTTCACAGGGGCCAGCGCGTGTCTGTTAGAGGTGGCCAAAAGGCGATAAACGGAGGTGAAGAAAATTAGTGCTCCAAGTTTCTTTCCCTCTGCCTTCCCTTTTATGTTTCTCCTTTCTCTCTCTATCGCTTTATTTCTATTTTTAAATTTCAAACTTCATTTTCTTTTCTTCTATTTCAGACATCCAGCCCGTAATATAATCATTTTCATTAATAAGCCACTAACTTGCTAATAATGCATACAACTCATTCAACTTTAATCATCATTCTTTTTTTTTTTGCTCCCATTATAATTAATTATTTAACCGACTACACCTAATTATTCCAACTTTAAATATTTATTCTAACTTTAAATATTTTAAATTTTTATTTGTTTAATCTTTCTCTCCCACTAATATTAATAATATTAACTTTAATAATCATGTTTTATTTTAATAATTGTTACACCAACAATTTAATGATTTTAACTATATTATTATTATTATTATTTTATAAGATTTTACATTTTTCCCCCCTTAAAGAAAATTCGTCTCTGAATTTTTCGCTAGCTGCTCTACAAAAATAAATGAGGATACTGAGCAACCATATCCTTTTCTCTTTCCCAAGTAGCGTCTTTCTTTGAATGATTATTCCATAAGACCTTCACTAAAGGAATAACCTTGTTCCTTAAGACTTTCTCTTCCTTTCCGAAAATATCCACTGGTTCTTCGTCATAGGTAAACTTTTTTTGTAATTCTATTGGTTGTCTCTGTAGTATATGTAAAGGATCACTTTTGTACTTCCTCAACATGGATACATGAAAGACATCATGCATTTAACATAATTTTGGTGGTATTACAAGTTTATAAGCAATAAGGCCGATCTTCTTAACAATCTCATAAGGCCCAATAAACCGAGGACTTCACTTTCAATGCTTACCAAATCGCACTACACCTTTCCATGGAGAGATTTTTAAAAATACTTTATCTCCCATATCATGCTCAATATCCTTCCTCTTCAAATTTGTATAACTCTTCTATATGTCTTGTGCTACTTTTAATTTGTCTCTAATCAGTTGGATTTTATCAATAGTTATCTGAACTAATTTTAGACCCACCAATTCTCTTTCTTCAGCTTCATTCTAACATATTGGAGTTCTATATTTTCTTTCATATAATGCTTCATAGGGTTCCATGCCAATACGTGAATGAAAACTGTTATTATAAGCAAATTCCATCAACGGTAAATGTTTATGCCAGCCTCCTTTGAATTCCATGACACAAGCTCTGAGCATATCCTCCAAGGTCTGAATGATGCGCTCCGACTGACCATCAGTTTGAGGATGAAAAGAAGTGTTGAACTTCACCTTTGTACCCCAATGTATTCTGCAAACTAGGCCAAAACCTGAAAGTGAACTGTGGATCTCTGTCTGATACTATAGATATCGGAGCACCATGCAATCTCACAATCTCTTTTACATACATTTCTGTAAGTTTATCCAAACAGAAATCCATTCTGATAGGTAGAAAATGAGATGACTTTATCAACCAGTCTACAATCACCTAAACAACATCATGACCCTGCTGGGTACGTGGCAAACCAGAAATAAAATCCATGGTAATATGCTCACATTTCCATTCAAGAATCGGAAGAGGTTGTAGAAGACCTAAAGGATGCTGATGTTCTGCTTAACTTGCTGGCACACCAGGCATTTTGCTACAAAATCTGTTACATTCTTCTTCATACCCTTCCACTAGTAGTTTTCTTTCAGTGTTCTATACATTTTGATACTACCCAGATGCATAAAATATATAGAACATTGGGATTCTTCTATTATCTCTCTTTTTAAAGTATCATCATGAGGTACATATAATCTACTACCAAGCACCAAAGTGCCATCTTCTTTGACAAAATAATTTGTTTGAGTACTTACCTTCACACCATCATTGATCTTCTTCATTTCTTCATCTAGAAATTGAGCTTCTCTAATTCTTTCTATCAAGATCAGTCTAATCTTAAAAGTTGTTAACAGTGCTCTAGAATCATTCATCATCAAATCTACTCCCAAGGATCGTAGATCCAATAACAATGGAAGCCGTATTATTTTAATATGGAAAAGACCACAATAAGATTTTTGACTTAGTGCATTAGCTACCACATTATCATTCCCAGGGTGATACTCAATAGTGCAATCATAATTCTTTAGCAACTCAATCCATGGCCTTTGTCTCAAGTTCAACTCCTTCTGAGAAAGAAGATATTTCAAACTCTTATGGTCTGTGAATATCTGGCACTTTTCTCCATAAAGATAATGCCTCCAAATTTTCAAAGCAAAACCCATTGCAACAAGTTCCAAGTCATGAGTAGGATAATTCAATTCATGAGGTCGGAGCTATCTAGATGCGTAAGCTATCACCTTCCCATATTGCATCAAAACACACCCCAAACCGTTTTGTGAGGCATCACTATACACCATATAACCATCATTGCCTGAAGGGAGAGTAAGAACAGGAGCAGAAGTCAAACAAGCTTTTAGTTTTTCAAAGCTCTGTTGACATTCCTCAGTCCAATTAAACTTCACATTCTTCCTTAGCAATTTTGTCAATGGTGAAGCAATGATGGAAAAATCCTAAACAAAACGACCACAATACCCTGCCAAGCCTAAGAAACTTCTCACTTATGTAGGATTTGTTGGTGGCTTCTAGTTCATTACCACCTCTATCTTTTTAGGATCAACATAAACTCCCTCTACTGATATAACATGACCCAAAAATACCACTCTATCAAACAAGAATTCACATTTACTAAGCTTGGCATACAACTGTTTATCCTTTAAAGTCTGCAATACAGTTCTCAAGTGTTCCTCGTGCTCTTCTCTACTTCAAGAATGCACTAGAGTATTATAAATAAATACAATTACAAATTTATCCAGATAAGGATAAAACACCCTGATCATAAGATCCATAAAAGCAGTTGGGGCATTGGTTAACCCAAATGGCACCACTAATAATTCATAATGCCCATAATGAGTCCTAAATGTTGTTTTAGGCATATCTAACTCTTTTATTTTTCAACTGATGATACCCTGATCATAAGTTTATTTTAAAAAAGATTGTTGCACCTTGAAGTTGATAAAAGAGATCATCAATCCAGGGTAAAGGATATCTATTCTGAATAGTGACCCGATTAAGCTGCCTATAGTAGATACACAAATGCATGGAGCCATTTTTCTTTTTTACAAATAACATAGAAGCTCCCCAGGGCGAGACACTAGGTCTAATACATCCCTTATCTAATAATTTCTACAACTGCACCTTTAATTCCTTCAACTTAAGAGGAGTCATTCTGTAAGGAGCTTGAGAAATAGGAGCTATACCAGGTTGAACATCAATAGAGAATTCAACCTCTCTATCAGGAGGTAAGCCTAGAAGCTCTTCTGGAAATACTTCTAAAAATTCACGTACTATAGGAATATCTTTCAATTTAGGTCCTTCTATTTGTGTGTCAATCACATGTGTTAATTATGCTTGATAACCCTTCTTAAGAAATTTTCTAGCTGTTATAGCAGAAATAACACAAGATGGTAGAAGCTTCCATTCACCGCAGAATGTAAGTTTAGAATTTTCAGGTATACTAAAAGTCACCTTTTTCTCATAGCAATCAATAGTGGCATGGTGGCGAGATAGCCAATCCATCCCTAAAATGACATCAAACTTCTGTATGGGCAAAGGAATAAGATCTGCTAACAATTTAAAGTCACCTAATTTGATTGTTTGATCTTTATATACATGCTCACAAATCATGGAAGTCCCTACTGGAAAACTTACTACTAACCCATTATCTAAAGATCTCAATTTCCCATTTACATATATGGAAAATGCATGTGATGTGAATGAATGAGTGGAGCCAAGATCAATAAGAACATGGGTATCTCTACCAAAAATAACCAACATACCAGTAACCACCTCAGGTGAGGCTAGAGCTTCCTATTGAGTGATAGCAAAAACCCGAGCTTGTACAGGAGGTCTATCTGTCTGACCAAATGATATGGCCCTCTCATGTCTACCAGCACCATTATTATTCCCTTTACCTACTCCTCTGCCCTGAGACTTGGTCATGCCCCCTCTTCGATGTATAAATTCTGATGATGCTTGAACAAATTCACTTGGCCTCACTAGCATTGGACAATCTCTCATGATGTGTCATGTATCGCCACACTGATAGTATCCTCTAAAATTTACCCTGCACTCTCCACTGTGATATCTACCATAAGTAGGACATAAGGGCCATGGTCTCTGATTAGCTCCTGAATTGCTACCTTGTCCAACCCTTGGTGTACTAGAAAAGTTACCCATAGATTGTCTCACTGAACTCTGACTGATCTGAGGTCGATTAATCTATTGACTTAGTCTCTTAGGTTGGCCCCAACTACTCCTAGGGTAAGATGTAATATGTGAACTGCCACTTCTCTTAATCTGCCTATCAGCAAATCCCTGATAAAAATTGTGAGCCTGCTTCCTCTTTTTATTCTTGAACTATGTTTCTTCTTTTAATAGTTTCTCCTTTTCTAATGCATCATTAACTATAGCATGAAAAGTACTGCCCTAATCCCTAGACAACCCTTTGTGAATATTGATATGCAATCCTTTGTAGAATCTATCACACTTGTCTTCTTCCTTAGATACCATATGATCCACATATCTGTATAGTTCTTCAAATTTATCCACATATTGGAGGATTGTCATCCCATCTTTCTTTAATTGGAAAAACATGTTCTCCTTTTTCCTTCTATAATTTCTTATAATGTATTGTTTATAGAACTCAGCCTCAAATGTATTCTAAGTTAATTCAACACCACGAGATTGTACCAATCGAGTATACCAACCGTCAGTTGTTCAGCCCAAGAAAGCCTGAACATATCTTAGTTTTTTGACATCAGTAATACCTATAAAAGAATAAGCTTTCTTCAATTTTCTAAACCATTCATCGGCCTTTTTCAGAATCTAAAGTACCATTAAATTCTTCTGCCCCACAATTACGGTAATGAGAAATAACAGCCATGGCTGCTGTTGCTCTTCTCTTGCAATCGTAGCTGCTATAATAGCCTGAGTAAAGGTAGCAACAACATCAACCTAGATTGGTGGTGTAGCAGGTGGAACAAGAGGTACATGAGGTGGAGATGATGGATTTACTCCAGATGAGTCATCTTGTGAAGCTGTATCTGTATAAGTATTTTGTGTACTGCTCTTGGATACCTCATAATCAACTAATTCATAGGAAAGAGATGCAGTATGACCCTTACAAAGTTGGCCAATATTTTCTAGTCCAACTATTCAAATTTCGCCGGCTAGTGTTTCTATCACGGCCTCTACCATCTAGTATTTGTGGAGACATTTTCCTACAAAAATAAATTTTATAACATAAGTTAACTACGTGACATTCATAAATATATATATATATTCATGTTCTATAGTACAGTTATATTTATATATATTAGTGTATCATGACAAATCTCTCTAATTCTTGGGCAAAAGTTCATAAAATTTTAAATACTTTTAATGATGCATGACTATGATGCAGTCATGAATAAAATAATATGTAAATGAAAATTAAATTTAAAACTTTATTTGACTCATGCATATTTCCCCCTAATATGTAATATTAAAATATGTATATATATATATTTTTTATCCTTGAATTTAAGAAATTTACCAGTTACACTGACAACCTAAAATAATTTTTTTTATTTTTAATTTTTTTTTTACTTAAATCAAATTTTCCTATAGGTCTCTTTATAGAAGTCTACAAAATCTATAACCTATGCTCTGATATTATAAAATGTCACGCCTCATTCTCTTAATCCTAAGGGTGGACTTAACAAATAAACTTATAATGTCTCCTCTAGAATTTTCAATAAAATCTCAATATTTAAAACTTACAACAAATATCCATTTATAATATGGATATTTAATATTTTTCTTATACTTATGAATATAACTTTATTATACAAAATTCATACTGTTATTGATAGATACATAATAATATTATCTACCCAAATGATCACACACAACAACTTCAGACATTACTAAAAAGTAATTTTATTAGCCCAACCTCTTCTACACACTGATAGAATGGAATCGAGAAGAAATCTACTTGGTTATACTCCAATTATATCCGAAAATATTTATAATTTAAGGGGTGAGTCCAACTATTTAATGAATAGATAAATACATAACAAAGGAGAAAAAATAAGGTTTAATTATATATTTATATAAGTATTTGAATATATCATCATTAATTAGCTAGATAAATAAAATTTGAAATCTCAAACATCACTTTTAAACATTTTTTAATTTTCAGAACAATACGACTAAATCAATTCAACATCATTTATAAACACTTAAATATAATTCACTACTAATCCAACTTGAATCGAAGGGTGTATGATGACTTATCTCGCAAGCCCAAGGAGAAATAACTTCAATACACATGTGCAGAGCAATTATTCCAGCCAAGGGTAAATTTATAATATCATTAAATTTATAAAAAAAAACTCGTCATCAAGGTGTGATCATGTAGAATTATAGCAAGAGTGTATATAATTATTTATCCAGCATAATATAATCAATAAGTCACATATATAAAAAAAAATTAAACTACCATTGTTTGTTCTCAATTTATAAGAAAATAAATAATATTCAAAAATAAATCATCCCTTTGAATTTATAAATTCTTTCCCTTGAAATCATAAATATATAATTTTTGAAATTCAATGTTACATATTTATCCAATCACCTGAGCAAAATATGGTTCTTGCTTAACTAATAGGATCCCTTTGATACTTTAGAATTGCAGCCAAGTCACCAAAAAAAGAGGTAAAAAAATGGTCGGAAAGTCATGCCGGCGAGAGCTCCATTCACCTGTTCGTGCGGCGTGTGCTGCTTGCTCCGGTGGTCATTCATGGTCATTTTGATGCCATTGGAAAGCTCGTCGGGTGTACTTCCATGGTGGACGATACGTGTCGATCAAAGGTAGCCGGAAGATGACGAACGGAGGTGAAGAAAATTATTGCTCTAAGTTTCTTTCCCTCTCCCTTCCCTTTTTTGTTTCTCCTCTCTCTCTCTCTCTCTCTCTCTCTCTCTCTTTGTTTCGATTTTTAAATTTCACACATCATTTTCTTTTCTTCTATTTCAAACATTCGGCTCGTAATATAATCATTTTCATTAATAAGCCATTAACTTACTAATAATGCATACAACTCATTCAACTTCAATCATCATTCATTTTTTTTGTCTCCCACTATAATTAATTATTTAACCTGCTACGCCTAATTATTCCCACTTTAATTATTTATTCTAACTTTAAATATTTTAAATTTTTATTTGTTTAATCTTTGTCTCCCACTAACATTAATAATATTAACTTTAATAATATGTTTTATTTCAATAATTGTTACACCAACAATTTAATAATTTTAACTACATCATCATCATCATCATCATCATCATCATCATCATCATCATCATTATTATTATTATTATTATTATTATTATTTTACAAGGTTTTACAAGATAATTAGAAAAGAGATATAGATCATGGTTAAATGCAACAAAACAAATAAATTTCTTATAAAATATCACAATTATAACAACTCAAACATACATGCATTGCTAAAAAAATGATCGGACATTTCATTCATAACTCTGCTTAAAAAAACTCTAACTTACCGATTCAATGCATCAATAGATGTGCATATTGCAAATAATAAAGAGGAAACACAAAATTCTGATGAAAAATAGAGATGAAGTTTGTAAAATATTGGTGAAAGAGGGAGAAAAATAGAGAAAATTAAAAGAAAGATTTGAGTGGCATTTCAAAAGGATAAGAAAGAGTTGTTTTTAGATTTAAGGGTATTTTTATCTATTTTGGAGTATTTAAGAATCTGAGGGTCTAAAAAATATTAATACCTTTAAGAAGGGTATTTTTGAGGTGAATTCCATAATATTTTTTTTATTAAAAGTCTAATCAAATAATTATTTTCTTTAATATATTTTACCATAAAATTGATCCCATGTGAGCCACCACATATCCCACATCTTTCTCCACTTCTTCTTTCTCATATTGTTTCCCCTTTACCAAAAACAACTTCTCCATCTTTTAAACTCTGTAGAAAAAGTGAAAAGCACTAGCCTCCAAGCCACCAATTTTTTATTTTTTTTTAAATCTTGCTAGTTAAGTTGCTATCATTATGGATTTTCAATTAAGGTTTGAATTTTTTTTTGTGTTATTTTCTTTAGTTTTTATTGTACTTAGGTTTTCAAGTCATGCTTTATAAATTATTAGTTAGGGTTTTATTTTAATTTTATGTTGATATTGGAAACATGGATAAGAATACAAAATAAAAAATTTCTTGATGTTTGATGCCGAACTTTATGCCTTTATGGTATTTTTTCTTCTCAATTTTTCAGTTTATTAATGAATTTAGTATTGCCCAAAAAGGCAACATATAGTAAAATTTTCATTTTATTAGTTAATTCATGAATTTGAAATAATAATGTAATTTATATTTTTATTATAATTAGTATACTTTATTTTAGTTATACAAGATGCATGATTTTACTGAAACATTCATAAAGTACGTAAATTTTTTCCCTACTAAAATTGAATTCCAGATATGCCCCTGACTAAAAGCAAAGGAAGGACAAAACAGGTGGAAGGAAATCCAATCTCGCATCAAGAAATCTTGAGAAGAAAAATCAAAATATAAATAGAGTACTCATCAAACTAAAATGGCTTAGCCATTTTAGTGGAGGTGAGTCCAAATCAATTGAGCAGCCCATGAATTTAGGACACCCATTGCCCAAAAAGTCAAAGTCCATTTGCCAGCTAATTAATTGAAGTCCAATACTCATACAAGAAGACCATGCCCAGCTCCATAAAATCCAACATGGTATTAGAGCCCATATGGCCTCACGACCCATAAAGATCAAGATTTGGGAGCAAGAGTGAGTTGGGCCTATTACAATGAAAAAAAAATCTTGTGGCCCAAGATATGAAGCCCAAAGAGAAGCAAGGCTCAATGAGGAAGACCCAAGCCCAACCTATGACCTATGAGGTTCAAGAATACAAGCCCAAGCAAATAGAAGAAAGAGACATATTGCCTCTAAGACTCAAAAAATGAACACAAGCCCAGGCAAGAAAGGAACATAAGCTTAGGAAATGATGGCAAGTCACAATTGGGCCCAAGGCTAGTTGGACTTGAGGGGTATTATGCCATATGAAAAAGAAAAATGAGAGAAAACAAAAGAAGGCACAACAAGTGGAAGGAAATCTAATCCCACATCAAGAAATCGCGGGAAGAAAAGCCAAAATATAAATATAGAGCTCATCAAACTAAAATAGCTAATGGCTAAGCCATTTTAGTGGAGGTGAGTCCAAATCAATTGAGAAGCCTATGAACTTAAGAAGCCCATATGCCAAAATGTCAAAGTCTATTTTCGAGCTAATTGATTGCAGTCCAACACTCATACAAGAAGACCAAGCTTAGCTTCATAAAATCCAACAAAATATAAATTAGAGGAATTCACGTTGTTTGTCTTAACTTGGAGTTTGCTTTTCAAAATTACAGAGCTTGACTTTTTTTTTTCAAAACAGCTAACTTTCACTCACGTTTTTCATTTTCAGGATAAACAACAATGATTTTTTATTTTTTTATTTATATTTTTTTATATCATATTCTTACTAATATATAATATACATACGGCATATATTAAATATTTATAATATTTATATATCATCTATTAAACATATATAAAACATCTACCAAACATATATAATTATCTACCAAACATCTACATAATTTATTTAATATTTTTTAACTTTATTTTTTTACTTTTGTATTCACATAAAATACACACAACATCTACAAAATATACACTAAATATACACAAATTATCTACCAAATATCTATATAACATCTACATAATGAAATTAATATTTTTTTCTTAATTTTTTTATGTCTATAATATATAAAAATTGTTTAAAAATAAATTTAATATTTTTTATTAATATATTTTCATATATTTTTCTTTTCTATTATTTTTGTGAGTGAAATTTGTTATTTATAAACAAAATTAAAAATTTTCCTTTATAAAATTTAATACATTTTATATGTTGAAAATATAATTAAAATTTTGATTTTTATTAGAAAATTTTATTTTACAGTGAAGTTTGAAAAACAAAAAGAAGCAATTTGAAGCAAATATTATTTGTAGTGAGAGATGGGATATTTTTGAAAAAAAAAATTAATAAGAGGTGAGGTATTTTTAAAAATTTGACCCAAAATTTTCTATAATTATAAATATTTTTTTGTTTTATATTATTTTTGTAAAAAAATTGTTTCTTATAGTTTTATAAAAGCCCCTATAAATTTGGGTGAAAAAGATTCTAATAAAAGCAAAGAATTAGGGGGGGGGGGGGGGGGGGGAAACACTCATACAATTAGTTCTAGCAACCTGAATACAAAAAGAAATGAAGCATTTCACCATATATATAACTGATCCAAATTCAGTAAAACTAAAAATATAGATTAATTTGCATTTCAATTATGAAAAAAATCATAATGTAAATAACAAAGGAATTTTATGAAGCTTAGGTTAGGTTCTAAGGCCATTACATGAAAAGGTAAAGGGTGGCTTGGTTGAAAAGGGTCTCATCTCACTAGAGTAGTGATATACCCAACCACAGGTCAGATAAGAAATCCGATGTGGGTCTAGCAGTATAAAAGCCTGCTCGTTATACACCGAAAAGGATTCAGGGATTTGCCGTGGGTGGGATTAATTTCGCTATCGCCCAACATATCTAAAGAAAGCTGCAAGATAGATGCTACTTTGTAACACCCCTTAACCCGACTATTTCCAGCCGAACCAAGTGTGCTACAGTATATGCAATATGGTATACAGAACATGCACTAAATAAAATTTTTTCCTTTTTATTACAAATAATAATAATTTACACATTTCTTTAATTGTTATAATTACATTTTGAAAGTCCTTAACAGTACATGCCAAGCTAAACTTTTCTTTGCTCCTCACTTCGCCTCCTGTTGCGCACTCTGGTGTCCCTTTGTAGCTTCCCATTTGTCAGCTTGGACTTCATAACCTATGAGTTTAGAAAACTAAACTCGCTAAGCATATAGCTTAGTGGGTACTTTAACCGTTAAGTAGAAATTAGATTCAAAACCACACAATATTACAGATATGGCACCAGTGATTAAGAATCTGACTATTTTTATCCTAAATCAGCTCAATAGAACTAATTTGCAGTTCAAAGTTTTCATTCCGGGCCTTTGGGCTAGACTGCACTTTTTAGGCCACACCGGATTTTACAATACTGCAAAAATCTCTCGGTGGGTTTTAAAATCTAAATAAAACACAATTGGGATGTGATTTTCAAAAAAAAAAAAAATGCTATCTTGTTCTTAATTGGTCAAGCTTTCAAGAACATATTTTTGATAATTTATTTCATTCCAAACGAATATTTTATCTCAATTATACCTCATTTATTTCTTACCAAATGAACAGTGAATTCTAGCATTTAGTTTCTTATGTACCTTGTTATCTTATTTCCCCAATAACTTTTGTTCTACTAATCCGAATGTAAAAATTCTTGTTTTCACTCGAACTAGACTCATATGAGTCCTTATGGTTAAATTTATAGATTTAAATTTGTTACACATAATTCTTGATGACTCCTTGAACTCTTCCCTGGCCAATTAGTTACTCAAGTCTGCTCAATGCGTACTATTTCTTATTTCATTTATAACTTTACCTAAGAAACTCAGATTGAGATGATTCTTATCTTAAATTAAACTAGACACATAAGGCTATATTCAGTAAAACTTTCAGCTTAAAACAGGCAACACGTGATTTTTGGCACAATTTCTAATTCAGCCCTGCAGTCTGCTAGGGTTTGCCTGCACATGGTTCGCTCATTCGTGTGTAACTTCTACATTTTAAGTCCAATCGAGATGAATCCAACTCCTATGATTCACCAACATACAAGGGTTCATTTATATCTTCTATCACAACATCTAATTCCTGAGTTAAATGGACCAAAACCTGGACTCAAGGCACAAATCTCAGTCTGTCCGGTTTCACAATTCTAGTGTGCATGAGTTATACTCTTTTGATCATATCTTTTTATCTACAAGTGGGATTTAGGAAGTTCCAAATTCTATGGTTTCCTAAAACATAAGGGTACATTTAAGTATTTTTCACAGCTTCTAAATGTGTCATTAAGGTCACCTAAACGTAGTCCCAAGTCACAGGTTACTGACTGAGGAATCTCAGTTTTTCAGTTTGTATGCCTGGTATAATTTTAATCATAACTTTCATTCCACACATGAAAATGAGTTGGTTACAAAGCCTATGGTTTAATAACTTAATTGAGAACAATTAAGTCTTCTTTGTCAAGTTCTAGTTCTATCATTTTACTAGTCTAAATTTCGGTTGAAGTTCTAGAAAAATGCAGGACACATGGCTGGCTGCAACAAAACAACACAACATAGAACTCCCATATTTACCTCCCTTATAACCTCAACCCCAAAATCAATCAATACACAACAAACACTTCTATATCATCATCAATCTCAACCACATAACCACCACAACTCAAGCACATGAACAATTATAGCAATTACACATCCAAATGCATAGGCAATAGAGATCACTAATTCAAGAAGGTTAAAGTACCAAACCTTTTTCCCCTTTGCTTTCCTTAGCTCATCTTTGATCTTTTTCTTCTTTTTCCTTTAGTTTTCTTGATTTCCTACAAGAATTCCAGCATACACACTTTAAACATACATCCTATGGTTTGAAAACATAACTATCAATTCATTTCTTGCCAATTTTTCCTCAATCTAATCTCCTCTAACCTTAAAACCATTATTTCTTTCATCAAATCCTTCAAATAATTATTTCTTGAATTTTCTCCAAATCTAGCTACATGAACCCTAATTTCAATCTCTTAAATTAACCATTAGTCCATGAAATTAAAACTAGAGATTGGTTTCTCTTACCTTATAATCTTGTTTGTCACCAAAATCTTCAACCAAAAGCCTTAAACTTTGGAAAAATCACCTCCTTCTTCCTTCTCTTATGGTTTGGACGAGTTTACCATGTAAGAGAGGGCTTTTATATTCTTTCCTTAGCTTATTTTGATCCAAATGGCAGCCATAAGTGGTGAAAATATGTTGGTATAGATGTTGACTTCCAATTGGTACACCTTATAGCAAAAATGGCCACTTTTAATTGGTCCACTTGCCTTCTTCTTTTATCTCTTTATTTGGCAAGCCATTAGGCTTTATTTTATTCATATTTTGACCCCCTCAACTTTCTTGTGCTGTAATTTTATAGTCTAGGGTGTGAAAATATCAAAATACCCTCCAGCGATTAATCGATTGTAACTTTTAAACCGTGCGTTTTCGGGAAAAATTGAAACCCATGGTTATGACCCGATTAATCTCGAGAATATTCTTCCAGGGTCGGATATGGGTACTATTAAGAACTTCCGACACATAATTTTTAAGTTTACATAGTTGCCCCTAAATTTTGAGAAATTTTCACTTAGGTCCTTTTAATATCCCTTCCTGACCTTGCTGTCTTTCTTTATTAATATCTTTTTACTCACAACTCCAAAATAAGTAATTCTTATTCCCACTGAAACTAGACATTCGGGGCTACATTGTATCAAAATTTCAGGTCGATCCTAGCTATATCTGATTTTTGATGGTCCTTCAAAATCAAGCCTACTATGCTGTCCTGAGGCAGCTTGCACATTGTCTACTAAATCCATCATATCTTATTCTGTACAACTCCAAATTGAGTAATTTCAAGTTATACATCTAGCTACGACACAAATAAACAATTAAGTCTTCTTTGAGACTCTCTAATTCTATCATTAACTTGGATGAAATTTGATCTCAAGTTATAGGTCATGTTCTAAACTCCTTTGTTCTAAGCCTAAATCATATCCTCTATGTCTGTTTCTTACCAATCTGGGATTTGGGATGTTACAATTCTATCCTCCTTAATTTAAGCTTCACCCCGAAGCTTACTCATTCTATATACTTGATGTTCTTTAACTACTGTCTATTGCTTTTGCCACTCTTTCACCTTATTCACTTGATTGCTCTCTGTCATCTCTCTATATTGTTTATGCATTGCCTTATTTTGACACTTATTCATTTACTGGGATTAACTATTTTAAGATTTAACATGTTTTACTTTTTGTATTCTATTTTCTTCCCATCTCTGCTCACTTGCTGTTTATTATTCTACAAGATTGTCCAATAGACTATTATGTGGTTCAACATGCTTTGACTTTTGTCACGATTTCTCATTCCAAGCATTATTATTATTCACTTATGTTTTCTTTAACTTTGATTTAAATTTATTCTTTTCCATTCTTTCTTGTACAATTTTCATTCTCTGCTATATTCATTTATAAGCTTCCTTCTCTTTGCATTGTGGTTATTCTTTATTTACTTCTTACTGAATTTGTATGTCCTATGTATATTCGTGCAGTGTGGTGGCATTCTTTAAGTGTCAGCTCATCTGACTTTCCTTGTGTTGTCATATATACATCTCGAATAATAGCTCATGGGTGATCAGTCCATGATACCATTATTCTCGAAGTACTATTTATTTCATTACGTGTCTCGCTCTTTGTTGGTTACGGCCGATCCCAACATAAGGTGAGAACATCTTTCTTTTTTTTTATTACATTTCAAACTCTTTCTTTCCTTTCTTTTTCGAATATGTTTCAATTCACTATCTGTTTATTTTCATATATACTTTTTTTTGTTTCATTTGTATATTATCACATATTTTTCTTACTTAGCTCCTCAAGGTAATAACAGTAGAATCAAAGTGGGATGAGGCAATACCATATGGAACCAGCATGGCACGGGTGGCCCTCACCACCATTTCATTTCCATGGCACAGGTGGCCCTCACCACCATTTTCATATCACAAGAGTGGCCCTCACCACTTTTTTTTCATCAAACCAATGGCCCTCACCATTGGCCCCAGTGGCCCTCACCACTGAGTATATATATCGGTGCCAGATAAATATCAAACTAGTGGCCCTCACCACTGGCCCCAATGGCCCTCACCATTGAGTGTAAATGTTAATGCCATATAAATACACTCATCCCAACTCTGTTTCAATTTGAATTACCAAGGTAAGCATATCTTTCTAATATTTTATTCTCTTTCCTTCATTCTTTCCTGCTTTCTATATGCACGGATTGCCATATGTTTCATATGTATTCACATCTGCATAGATGTCACCATATCATATCTCGAGCCATTTCTTGGCTCATTCACAATGCTCATTGGCATTTTTATTCACTCATACTGTCATATTATTTATTTCCCCAGTGCTATACTTTATGAGCCTTATATTTTTCAAGTATCGGGCTTTCCACTATTTCATCTCTTTATTCTCTTTCTGCATATGTATTATTTAGCACGTCTTTATGTATGTATGGTATGTCTTTCTGTTTGTACAATATATGTTACGTTTTATGTGAAGACATTTAAATATTGTATGTATAGTACTCAGTATGTCTCACATAAGTATAGATATTATATGCACCGTGTTCGGTATGTCTCACATGGATATGCTTTGTACAATTTATGATATATCACATGTACATTGATTTGCGGGTCCAATCATTCATAGCTTTATTTTCAATTCAGCAACCATAACATTCCCATAATAAGTCAATCACATAATATTGGCATAGTTATCAAACTCATTTAACATGATTGAATCACATTCATATCAATGCACACATAGGCACAAAAAAAATTCTCAAGTTGTCAGAACACATTACCAAACATTTCCAACACAAGTTTAAATAGTTCATTATATAAGGAACACATGATTTCAACCAGGTAAAGCATTAATCCTGGAGAATCTAACTAGTTTTGCTTCCTTTTCTTAGTTCTCAATTTTATTTTTTATGATTTTTTTTCTTGCCGTACTATTATTCTTCACTCTTTCAATTTTAGACTCTTGTATTATGGTCGGTATTCTATTCGTTATTATTCTTTCGGTGCTTTTACTACTTACCTCTCATAATTGCCTTAACCTTTATTGCATATATTTCGGTCTTTAACATACTTGTTTTTGCCCTTATGTGTATCTATCTTGCTCATATAAATTTTTGGTTTCTATTCTTAACTTACTGTTCATTCTTTTTAACCTTCTGAATGTCTACCACTATCTAATTTCTTTCTATCATACTATGTATCTGTATATATATGCACCTTTCGGTCTACTTTCTATCATTTCTTACTGACCGTCTATTCCAATTGTCATATATTTCTCAATTTCTAACTAGTACAGGGCTTACTGTTTCGTGTTAATCATATTCACTCATTGCATTAACCTCTTTCTACCTAATATCTTTCTATCTCACTACGTTTACCTTTCCTCCGTATCCTAATTGGCACGTACTTTCCTATGGTTAACCTCCCAGGAACGGCTAAACCAATGCTCTGATACCAAAAATTGTAACACCCCTTAACCCGACTATTTCCAGCCGAACCAAGTGTGCTACAGTATATGCAATATGGTATACAGAACATGCACTAAATAAAATTTGTTCCTTTTTATTACAAATAATAATAATTTACACATTTCTTTAATTGTTATAATTACATTTTGAAAGTCCTTAACAGTACATGCCAAGCTAAACTTTGCTTTGCTCCTCACTTCGCCTCCTGTTGCGCACTCTAGTGTCCCTTTGTAGCTTTCCATTTGTCAGCTTGGACTCCATAACCTATGAGTTTAGAAAACTAAACTCGCTAAGCATATAGCTTAGTGGGTACTTTAACCGTTAAGTAGAAATTAGATGCAAACCACACAATGTTATAGATATGGCACCTGTGATTAAGAATCTGACTATTTTTATCCTAAATCAGCTCAATAGAACTAATTTGTAGTTCAAAATTTTCATTCCGGGCCTTTAGACCAAACTGCACTTTTTAGGCCACACCGGTTTTTACAATACTGCAAAAATCCCTCGGTGCGTTTTAAAATCTAAATAAAACACAATTGGGATGTGATTTTCAAAAAACGAAAAATGATATCTTGTTCTTAATTGGTCAAGCTTTCAAGAGCATATTTTTGATAATTTATTTCATTCCAAACGAATATTTTATCTCAATTATACCTCATTTATTTCTTACCAAATGAACAGTGAATTCTAGCATTTAGTTTCTTATGTACCTTGTTATCTTATTTCCCCAATAACTTTTGTTCTACTAATCCGAATGTAAAAATTCTTGTTTTCACTCGAACTAGACTCATATGAGTCCTTATGGTTAAATTTATAGATTTAAATTTGTTACACATAATTCTTGATGACTCCTTGAACTCTTCCCTGGCCAATTAGTTACTCAAGTCTGCGCAATGCGTACTATTTCTTATTTCATTTATAAATTTACCTACGCAACTCGGATTGAGATGATTCTTATCTTAAATTAAACTAGACACATAAGGATATATTCAGTAAATATTTCAGCTTAAAACAGGCAACACATGATTTTTGGTACAATTTCTAATTCAGCCCTGCAGTCTGCTAGGGTTTGCCTGCGCATGGTTCGCTCATTCGTGTGTAACTTCTACATTTTAAGTCCAATCGAGATGAATCCAAATCCTATGATTCACCAACATACAAGGGTTCATTTATATCTTCTATCACAACATCTAATTCCTGAGGTAAATGGACCAAAACCTGGACTCAAGGCACAAATCTCAGTCTGTCTGGTTTCACAATTCCAGTGTGCATGAGTTATACTCTTTTGATCATATCTTTTTATCTACAAGTGGGATTTAGGAAATTAAAAATTATATGGTTTCCTAACACATAATGGTACATTTAATTATTCTTTAACAGCTTCTAAATGTGTCATTAAGGTCACCTAAACGTTGTCCCAAGTCACAGGTTACTGACTGAGGAATCTCAGTTTTTCAGTTTATACGCCTGGTATCATTTTGATCATAACTTTCATTCCACACATGAAAAAGAGTTGGTTCCAAAGCCTATGGTTTACTGAATTAATGGAGAAAAATTAATTCTTATTTTTCAAGTTCTAGGTCTATCATTTTTCTAGTCTAAATTTCGGTTGAAATTCCAGAAAAATGCTGGACACATGGCTGGCTGCAACAAAACAACACAACATAGCACTCCCATATTTACCTCCCTTATAACCTCAACACCAAAATCAATCAATACACAACAAAAACTTCTATATCATCATCAATATCAACCACATAACCACCATAACTCAAGCACATGAACAATTATAGCAATTACACATCCAAATGCAAAGGCAATAGAGATCACTAATTCAAGAAGGTTAAAGTACCAAACCTTTTTCCCCTTTGCTTTCCTTAGCTCATCTTTGATCTTTTTCTTCTTTTTCCTTTAGCTTTTCTTGATTTCCTACAAGAATTCCAGCATACACACTTTAAACATACATCCTATGGTTTGAAAACATAAGCTACCAATTCATTTCTTGCCAATTTTTCCTCAATCTAATCTCCTCTAATCTTAAAACCATTATTTCTTTTATCAAATCCTTCAAATAATTATTTCTTGAATTTTCTTCAAATCTAGCTACATGAACCCTAATTTCAATCTCTTAAATTAACAATTAGTCCATGAAATTAAAACTAGAGATTGGTTTCTCTTACCTTATAATCTTGTTTGTCACAAAAATCTTCAACCAAAAGCCTTAAACTTTGGAAAAATCACCTCCTTCTTCCTTCTCTTATGGTTTGGACGAGTTCACCATGTAAGAGAGGGCTTTTATATTCTTTCCTTAGCTTATTTTGATCCAAATGGCAGCCATAAGTGGTGAAAATATGCTGGTATAGATGTTGACTTCCAATTGGTACACCTTATAGCAAAAATGACCACTTTTAATTGGTCCACTTGCCTTTTTCTTTTATCTATTTATTTGGCAAGCCATTAGGCTTCCTTTTATTCATATTTTGACCTCAACTTTCTTGTGCTGTAATTTTATAGTCTAGGGTGTGAAAATATCAAAATACCCTCTAGCGATTAATCGACTGTAACTTTTAAACCGTGCGTTTTCGGAAAAAATTGAAACCCACGGTTATGACCCGATTAATCTCAAGAATATTCTTCCGGGGTCGGATATGGGCACTATTAAGAACTTCCGACACTTAATTTTTAAGTTTACATAGTTGCCCCTAACTTTTGAGAAATTTTCACTTAGGTCCTTTTGATATCCCTTCCTGACCTTGCTGTCTTTCTTTATTAATATCTTTTTACTCACAACTCCAAATTAAGTAATTCTTATGCCCACTGAAACTAGACATCCGGGGCTACATTGTTTCAAAATTTCAGGTTGATCCGAGCTATATCAGAATTTTGATGGTCCTTCGAAGTCAAGCCTACTATGCTGTCCTGAGGCAGCTTGCACATTGTCTACTAAATCCATCATATCTTATTCTGTACAACTCCAAATTGAGTAATTTCAAGTTATAAATCTAGATAAGACACAAATAAACAATTAAGTCTTCTTTGATACTCTCTAATTCTATCATTAACGTGGATGAAATTCGAGCTCAAGTTATGGGTCATGTTCTAAACTCCTCTGTTCTAAGCCTAAATCATATCCTCTATGTCTGTTTCTTACCAATCTGGGATTCGGGATGTTACATACTTACTATCCCAAGGTTTAATCCTAAAATAATATAAGGCTTGAATACAAAAGTGATGTATGAAAAAGTTCAAATTTAATAAAAGACAAATCTAATTTTACTTTGAAAAAGGTTAAGCCCATAGCCCACTTAAAATGATTTTTGATTTGAAAAAAACATTTTTTTCCCCAGTAGAGTCTGTGAACTCAAAATGGGAGTTTTAACTAAGTTATGTGAGCCTAAATCTAAGTTAATTTTAGGTTTTAAATTGATAAAACCTAGGTCTATATCCAATTTTAGGTTTAACTTGATAAACCTAAGTTCATATTCATGTTTAAGTTTAAGCTTGATTTTTAGGTTTTAACTCAATAAAATCTAAGTCAAAGATCAAAATTTAGGTTTAACTTGACAAACCTAAATCTAAAGACAATTTTAGGTTTTAATTTGATAAAACCTAGGTCTAAAGTTGAAAAGTTAGATTTAACTCAATAAATCTAAGTCTAGGGTTGATTATTGATACAACTAAGTATAAAATGTGAAAACTAAGTTTAACTCGATAAATGATAGAGTGATATTTTGATTAATATTTTGTGAGATTCTAACCATGATTTTAATTATTTTCCAATTGAATTTAATAGATTTTTATTTGTTTGAGTTAAAATTCTTATATTTTAGGTTGGAATGGCAGGATATAAGGTTTTAAAGAAAAATGATTAAAAAAATTCAATAAAATTCACATCCCACTCCCGTGCTAATCCAATGCCATGCCCGTGAGTTTCAACTTGAGTCTGCCTTGTCAAAGGAAGAAGAAAAAGGGAAGTTCCAAAACAAAATTTAATGCCACGGCAGTGGCAATTCAAAGCCATGCCCGTGGTATTAGAAACCTTACTGCCCCAATGAAAGAAAAGGAAGAAACCTTAGAGATTCCACCTTAGTTTAAAAGCCACGCCCATGGCCAACCAGCACCATGACCGTTGCCCATCAGACCAACCTTGGCAACTGAAAAGTTTGACGAAACAAGTCAGAGTTCACATATGCCATGTTCGTGGGCTGTATTTTAAGTTTTTTAAGCTGGAAATTTTGAAAATGAACATACCAACCAAGTTTTACTTCAACCTTTTTCAATTTTTCTGTACTAAAGAAGTTTTCAAGCACTATATATAAACACACTTCCTCTAAGGTTTTAAGTATTTAGAAGAAGTAAAAGATTTAGATTAGAATTATCCAAGAAATAAAATTAGTTTTAGAGTTTCTTTGGAAAGAAGAGTGAAGATAGGCTCAAGGAAGAATCCAAGATCCGAGTGGAAGTCTTCTTCAGTCCAAAAGAATTAGAGTTTGATCTTCCTTTTCCTTTAAATTATAATGTTCTCAATGATTATTTTTAGTATTTGCATTTCTTATTTTTCTATTATGAGGAACTAACTCTCATATTAGGGTTGACCCCTTATATTGAATTTACTATGGTATAATAAACACTTATTTAATTTAGTTAAGTTTACCAGTGGCTATTTGTTATATTTGATCTTAATGCTTTAATTATCTGGCCAATAATTAATTGAATTGAGATATTGTGTGATGGAGCGAGAGTGGAAGCATAATATTAGTTCAAGGAGGAAACAATCTTAATTAAATTTTCACTTAGAGATAATTTTAACACTTTAGAGGTTAATTCAAGATTTTAATGAAATCTAATGAATTGATTTAATTACTTATGATCGTGATAGCAGACGTAAGATTAAATAGATATTAGCTCTAGCACTTAAGAGAGACTTGAACTTGATTTATGAGAATTTGACCAATAATGAAAGAAAAACTAAATTAAATCAATGCTTTTGAAATACATAGTAATTCAATAAAAGGTGGCTTAACCCTAAGTTTACAATTTGATAGACTTGAAGCAAATTATTTTAATTCAAGGTTTAATCATTAAATCAAATTTTGTTATTCAAATAATAATTAGTTTAATTGTTTAGTACTTAGAATTAGCCTCCTCGTGGGAATGATACTCTACTTATCACTTTATTACTTTATTTATACTTGTGCACTTGCAGACAAATTAGCATGATCCTGAAAAATTTTTGGCGCTGTTGCCGGGGAGATGACGATTCAAATATTAATAATATTAAATTGTTATTGCATTGAAAATTTTATTTTCTAAATCATTTCTTTTTTGTTTATATACGAAGAATTCCAAATATCCAACTTGCACCATAAAATCTAGAAATTTAACAATTTTGTAGGAAAAAGAACAAGGAAAGAAAAGAAAAGAAAAAGGTAGAAGGAACTTCAATAAAAATTCATAAGATAAATAATCCTAGGGATTTATCTGATGAAGAACCAACCGTGAGAGATCCTCAAAACATGACTCTTAAGCAATAGGTTATGCCTTCTGCTTAACCAAGGTCTAGCATAACCAAACCTCCAGTGCAAGCAAATACTTTTGATCTTAAGCCGACACTTATCAATCTGATTCAACAATTAGTTTTCCATGGTTTGCCACATAAAGATGCATATGCTCACATATCTAATTTCATAGAAATGTGTGACCCCTTCAAAGTGAATGGAGTGTCAGAAGATGGGATACTCTTGCTGTAATACTTTTATACCCTATATACGTACAATACATATTTCCAGCATATGTAAAATACACATATACGGTACAAAAATGTCACAGACCGGTTTACTAATTTTTTTTTCACATTTTCAATTTAAAATTTCAAATTCTAAATATAAAAATTAAATAGAATATAAATATTCTTTACTTGTTATAAGAACCCAAAATAAATAATATATATAAAAATCTCTGGAAAAAATTCGCCAGAGTTTTGTCTGTATTTTGGACATCCCAAAATTTATCAATTACTCAACCTGCAAAAAGAAAATACTCCCAAATAATTTCTAATCACCATCTCAACCATACTTCTCAATTTCATCAAGTTTCTCGAACATTTATATATATAGATATATATAAGTTAAAACACACTTACTCTCCCATTTCAAATACATTGACCCAAACATTCTTTATAATATAAAATACGTAAAATCCAAAACATAATATATTATGCATAATACTCAAAACGTACTATAACATAAAAATATATACATACTGCTGGTAGTGTTTCTGATCTCGATAGCAACTCAACAAGCTTAACTACAAGTCTAGACCCAACCTGGTCTAGAAGAACTCTCTGGCTTAGCTGGGTCTACCCTGTCACTTGCGCGATGGAAATAATCATGCTAAGCCAAAGCCTAGTGGTTGTAGACCTTTAATTTTTGATCCAGTCCGATCCAATATATTTTATATAGTCCAAAATAAATTTTGTGTTACCTTAATTAAATAATATTTATTTTATCATTTATTTTTTATAATTTTTAAAAAATAAAAAAATAATAAATAAAAATAATAAATAAATAAAAATAAAATCGACGATGAAATTTTTCATCGCCGAAAGTCATTGGTCGAAATGGCCTTAGAATTTCCTGCGGGCGAAATGGCTTTTGGCCACGCCCATCGCAATTTTCCACGCAATTCCTCTCGGCCGTCGCAAATTTTGCTAGCGAAATTTTTCCAACGCAATTTTTTCTGAAACCAAATTCTATTTGGTTTCGGTTTTCTTTTCCTAATTAATTATAGTTTCCTTAAACAATTGAAATTAATGCCCTAAATTTCCTATAAATAACACTAAAAAACACAGAAAAAGGGATCTTGGGATATCTTTGGATTGGACTTTTTAGAAGAGAGAACTTTGGTCTTGGATCAAATAGTGGAACTTAAGATTTGAGAGGAATAAGCAAGCAAGCAATCAAGCTATCAAAGGCAGCAATCTTGCCTTTGTCCTTGTTCATCCAAGAAGCAATTTTCGGTGGAACCAATGAACGAAGGTTTGAATCTCTAATTTCTTTTTATTTTCTTACAGTAGCTTTGTTTCATTGATTCATAAGATTATACACACAAAACCTTGATTTATAAACATGTAGTAACATTGATCTTCGTTTCAATAATATAAATTATTTCTTCTGTTTCCAAATACCTTAAAAACCCTAAATCATTTCTTCTATTTTCAAAAATCCTAAAAGTTACTTTTCTATTTCTTCTAAACTTAAAAACCCTAACCTACTTCTTCAAAACCTTAAAACCCTAAATTGTTCCTTCTATTTCCAAAAACCCTAGAAAAATACTCTTTTGTTTCCAAAAACCTTAAATCATTTTTCTTATTTCCAAACGCTTTTAAAAACCCTAAACTGTTTTCTTCTAATTTTTTTTCCAAAATTTCCAAATGTTTTGTTAAATATACAAACTCTAAACCCACTTTACAGTTCCTAAAAAATCATAATTACTTTATAAAACTTTAAACTATTTTCTTCAACTTCAAAACCAAAACAGTAAACCCCCAAACCAGTTAATCTAAACCCTAAGTTTTACTAAACCCTAATTCCCTCAAAACCAAAACCGTAAACCCTAATTTTCCTAAACCCTATCCTTAAAACCTTATAAACCTAAATATTAAAACCCAACACAGTAAGCCTAAAAATAACAATCCAGTAACCAAGAACTATAAACCTAATGTTTTAATATTCTAAAACCCTAATTTCATAATGTTACCCCTAAACCCTAATTTGATTCATGAAATCTAATTCATTCCAATTTTCCAAAATCTTTACAGTAGGTTAAAAAAATAACAATAATAATACTAAAATACTAAAATTCCAAAACCCTAATATATTAATTAAAGAATTTTAAAAATAAACAGTAACCCTAATTTGTATCTTTACTTGCTTTATTTAATTATGTAGTCTATTATATGCTTTGGTAGTTGATTTATTTTCAATACTTGATTTATTTAACTTATCATGGATGAATGCTTACTTCCTATTTTGATTGATGTTTAATATCTTTGATGAATGATTTATTTATGATGAATGGTTATTTATTTCTATCGATTTATTTTGATTTCCAAATGTTGTAAGAGGTATGTTTCCACTTTGTGGGTACCTCATTAATCAAGTTCTATGTAATTTAAGTTGCTTTTATATTTTGGACCAATGTAAAGGACATGTTTCTACCTTTTGGTGGGTGTCCTATTTAGCTTAGACATGGATGATGTAAGGGCATATTTCCATCTTCGGATGGGTGTTCATTTATTTGCTTTGCTTGGACATTACTTTTATTTTAATATAATGATACTTTATTTTAATTGTTGCTTGTAATATGGATGATATTTTTATATTTAAGAATTTTATAATATTAAGACCTGTAAAGAAGGCCGGTTCCAATGAACCGGGCGTTGTGGGGGTGCTGGGTCATTTCTCACCTTCCCCACATGTACCTAAATTTCCGAACCTATTAAGGGGTTGGGGATTCCTTAGGAATCGAGTCATCCACCCCTTTCTTTTTCCCAGCCCGTCCAAGTGGCGACTCCATTTTCTCTGAACTTAGGTCCGTGTTCTTTAAAGCCCCAAGC
Organism: Garcia nutans; assembly: GCA_947685225.1. Taxonomy (NCBI): domain Eukaryota; kingdom Viridiplantae; phylum Streptophyta; class Magnoliopsida; order Malpighiales; family Euphorbiaceae; genus Garcia; species Garcia nutans. The sequence goes on along the minus strand of CANTUV010000039.1, from coordinate 39,571,973 downwards.
CTAAACAGTACCGAAGTCGCAAAAACCATTCCACCGGGAGAGGGGGCAAAAATCCCCGCTCACAGTGGCGACTCCACTGGGGATAAGAGAAGTTGATTCCGTTGGTCTTTTTATTATTCTATTCTTTCTTATCATGATATTGTCCACTGCATCATATTAGATTGCATCGTGTGCGTGAGTTAGGATGCTCGTGTTACTCGTGTTGTGTTATGTAAGGGTTACCTTACTTTCACTCAAGGTATGGAGATTGAGCATGGCGTAACCACTCATAGCCTCATAGCATTTGGTATATACTTGCTATGGGAACCTAAGCCTTTTAACTCAAAGACTAAAGCTCATGTAATTGGCCTAGTTACTTTCCTTAGGTTTTACCCCAAATGCATGTTGTTTGACTATGGTTAATTTATCTTGGCTTAAATCATGGCTTATTTAGTTTGTTCTTTTTCTAATATGACCCAAGTACATTTGCAAGCTCAAATAAAATTTTCTTTAAAATCCAAAAGACCAAAGCTATCTTCAAAACATTTCAAGATGGTCTTTGGATATAAAACTTTTTCTAAATTTTTTTTTTGCTCTGGCCCAAATACTAAGCCCAAAATCCATCTTTTCTAAAATCTTTTTACAATGGGCTTAGAAATAAAATTATTTTTATCTAACCTTTTCTTACAAAGAGCTTGCAAATTATTTAGGTCAATTATGAAATACCAAAAATCAATTGTGAGCCTAGTTTATACTAAGAATAATTAACCATGGGCTTGTTTTTGGCATGAATCATTAGTTGCTTTTTCAAGTGAGAAATCTATTTATAATAAACCTCTTAATTTAGTTTTAATCCAATATAGCATAAAAGCTACTTTAGTTGGATAAATGGATTAAAACCTAATTAATGGGAATTATCATAAATTGATTTCCATTTTTGAAAATATAACTTTGGTTGAAACGTCCGAGGGAAATATTCAAAAACAAGGTGCCCCATGTTGGTATTTTGTTAGCCATGTACCTAAAAAAAGAGACTCGCCATTTGTGTGTGGATGTTATAAGGTTGGAAGGAACGTCCTATTTGTTCTTGTTTGTTTGTGCATACATGCATACATTTGCATCTCATATCATTGATCATTTCTAGCTCGCAGCCCTGGATTACGACAGTTCAAAAGCTTACGACAATCCGACCTACGCCGGAGACGAAGAATCTAGCAACGACTCAATCTCTTTTTCACCAAAAGTAATGGAGCCCGAACAAATTCAAAGAATGGTGGATGAAGCCCTCAATGCCAAGATGGAAGAAATAAAAGAGGCCATGGCTGAGACCGTGAAGAATCAATTGGCTGCAATTTTAGGAAATAATGCCGAAGCATCTGCTAACTCCAAGAAGCCAAAGGACAAAGGGAAGGATAAAGTTGGTTTTAAGGTGATCGTTGATGATGATGATTGGGCTCAATACTACCAAGATCCTCAAGACAAAAAGGAGTCAAAAGTTGTTGAGAAGACAACTTTTGAAAAGACTGAAAATTTCAATGTTGAAAAGATGATCGCGGATTTAGAAAAGAAATTTGAGAAGAAACTGAAAATTGAAGAAATGTCCGAAGTTGACAAATTATTTGAGCTAGATGAAGAAGTTCCATATAAATTCAAGATGCCATCTTTTGTGAAGTTTGATGGAACCGGAAATCCTCACCTCCATGTGAAGCAGTATATCACTGCTATGCAGTCTGCCCGAGCTACTAAGGCTCAAACTCTAAGGTACTTTATGCTCTTATTGGATCTTGTTATCCAAAATTGGTTCAATACCTTAGATGATGGAACACAAAAGAGTTGGAATCTGCTATACAAGGCCTTCATCCAACAATATGGATATAATGTTGAAATGGAAGTTACCTTAATGGAAGTTGAGTCCATTAGACAACGTCCAAATGATAATTTTGTGGACTGTGTGAAAAGATGGAGAAATAAGGCTGCTTTGCTCAAGAAAAGGTCCGATGAATCTGATCAAATAAGGATGATTGTGAGAGGGGTGTTGTCTAGTCTTCGTGAAAGGATGTCTCATACACTCATCCGTGATTTCAAAGATCTTCTTCAAGCCGATCTACAAATTGAAGAGTGAGAAAGGGAGAAAAATCGATTTTCAATAAGAAGGAATGAGAAAGGAAATTATCAGCCTAGCAATCAAAGCACGCAAAAAGAAGTTGATGTTAATGTGACCGGTCAAGGAAATAAAAGACAATTCTCAGAATTGGGAAAGTCTCTATCTTGGATTTTTAGCAAGTTGTAAAAGAAAGGGTTGTTACAACCGTTAGCTCCTCGACCGTTACATAATCCCCTGCCACCAAACTTCAATGTTGAGTCATTCTGTCAATTTCATCAAATGCAAAGGCATGAAACAGATAAATGTGCTCGTCTAAGGCACGAGATCTAAGATTTGATTGATAGTGGTACGCTACCCGAGCCAGATAAGCCCAATAGCAAGAACAACCCTTTGCCTAAGTTTGGAAGAGTGTCACCACCAGCAACCTTCATTGTAGGAAAAGGATTGGAAGAAGATTTTGTTTTATCATCCTTTCAAGATGGAAATATTGAAGATGTGAAAGGAAAAGAAGCTTAAACTCAACAAACTTTCCTTAGCTTGAATGTTGCTTTTCAATAATATTTAATCGGAACAATCTTGTTTTTCAAATTTAAATTTGTTTGAATAAATTACTTTTATCAAAAATTTTGTTGGTCTTTGTTCATTTTAGTGCTCAACCAATGAGGAATCTAGCTTGATATTCATAAATTAATGTATCTAGGCATCATGATTTGAATGACTTTACTAGATGAGAGACTTACTCTATAGTATTGAATTGTGTATGCTTACTTAGAGAGGGTTCCTGCATAATTACCTTTGTCTGGGTCCTAGTCAGTCTTAGAACATGCTTAGACAAACTTTCGAGGCGAAATTGAACTCTGCTTATTTAAGGGAGAGATGATCTAGGCATTATTTGGTTAGCCAACAACTTGTATCCAGCCTATTAAATATCAATCCCTAGTTGTCCCTTTGAGCCTTCATAAAATTTTAGCTTTCTTTTCATTGGCTTGCAAACTCCGATAACCTACCCTGAGCTGTTGTGATACTTTTGACAAGTCTTATGATCACTAAGGTGAAGAGGTGAGAAGATCAAGGAATGGAATGCATAGCCAATACTGTAAAAATAGTTGGTGTTATCAAGACCATAAGGGTAGTTGAAGTTCTCAATACCATAAGGGTAGTTGAAGTTTTCCTAATATCTCCAATATATCAAGACAACATCAGAGTAACAAATGATTTATCCCTGTTAAAGAAGATTTATGTCACTTCACTCATCCATTATTGGAAACCAAGTTGGTACAAACAAGACAACTCTTTTAGAGCTAGACCCAAAAAAAAAAGAAGAAAAGAAAAGAAAAAGGACAAAAGAAAAAAGAAAAAAGGACAAAAGAAAAAAGGAAAAAAGAAAAGAAAAGAAAAAGATAAAACCTAAAAAGGTGTTTTAGAAAGCCAACTGAGTTCTCTTTTACCTAAAGTAGCAAAAGGCTTCCATTTGGTTCATAAGGATATTTTGACTTGAATTGGTCCAACTCAACCAAAGATTCAATCAAAATTGAAAAAAGAAGGAGGAAGACTATCCAGTTTTTGAGAGTTTTGTACTTGACAGTCCTACAAGGAAGAAGGACAAAATGATAAAATGCTCAAAGAAAGGGAAGAGTATAAAAAATGAAAAGAAAGAAAAGGGAGAAGAATAAAAGAATCGCATTTGGATAATAAACTTTTTGCAAAGGCAAAGACTATCCCAATCAAGATTCAGGTTAATGCAAAAAAGAAAGAAGAATGTTCAAAGCTCTATCTTTTCATGCTCCCAACTCTCTAAAGTTCCAGCAAGTAGTTTGTAGTGTGAAGGTTTGTCCTTTGTGTCAAACCGGCTCTAATCTAAAAATAGCCTTCATTTAAACTTGCATCCCTTATAGACCCCATTTCAAGCTTATCAAAGACCTGTTGATCTCTCTTGTTAGGTAGAGTCTACTAGTGGAGATAGTTTGAATAAGCATGCATATGAGATAGACAATATTTAAACTCAAATGAGATCTTTGGCCAAGTAATGTGTATGTGCCTATCTGAAGTGCAACAATTCTTACTTAAATAGAAATGATTCTCGAGTTTAGTACGGTAACTAGAGTTGTCATGTTATAGATATGTTAATTTGGAAAAATCAAGTCCTGAGGTACATTGACATTGATTTGGCAAAGCCAACATTTGATTTCAAAATCAAAAATTCAAAAATAAAAAATGTTTTTGTCACACGAAGCCTTCAAGTTAAGGGGAGTATGTTGAACTATCAAACATCAAAGAACACATTGGGCAAAGGAAATGATAATTGGCAAGGTCATGAAGAAACTACCAACTGACATACTGAATCATGATTTGAAATTGATGTATCTCTACTATTTGGGGCCTCCATTCATGTTTTCAACATCTTAAAGATAAAAGTCATAAATGTGGAGCATTGTGTTATTCCAATGCAAGACCTGAATGAGCATCTGAAAGGAACCAATGAGATCACATCTGCTGGTCACCTCGGTCTGTGAGTCGATGGAATCACTTTAAGTGTTATTCATACATATCATGCATACATGAGCATATCACATTGCATTTTCTTGTATTGTATTTTCTATTCTTTATCAAAGTGAACAGCAAACACCCTGTGAAGTAACAAACAAAAGAAGATATCAAATCAAGGGGGCATAAGAAGGCCCATTGCTTGAGAAAGTTCCAGTAATTTTACAAAGAGAAGAAATGCCTGCTTGTGCGAAGAACTAGACAACAAAAATATCAATCGGAGCCCGCATAGAAAAATCATGGGTTTGGGCCTACACAGGGGGGAAAGTTTCTCCTTTTCAATTTTTGAATTTATATATAGAACATTTTCAAACTCACTTGCAAATATTTTGCCAAGGGGGCAGGAGAGGATATAAGGTCTAATTAAAAATAGCTGAATTTTTGCAAAAAGGAAGAACAAGAAAGAATGAAAAAAGAAGAAAATTAGAATTCTCAAAAGAATAAAGATGCAAAAGACAAAAGATCAGTCCAGCTACAAAGCCGAAGCCAGGGCAAAGACCCGATCTCCAATGGATAAAGATACATAGTTCAAAGGTGAAGTCCTGAAGTCTAAAGGATGAAGATCCATTTTTCAAGGGTGAAGACCCGATTTTCCAGGATGAAGATCCAATTTAAAAGATGAAGATTCAATTTCAAGGGTAAAGACCCGATCTCAAAGGTTGAAGATCCATGTTTCAAGGGTAAAGACCCGATCTCCAATGGATAAAGATCCATGTTTCAAGGGTAAAGACCTGATCTCCAAGGATGAAGATCCATTTACGAGGGTGAAGACCCGATCACCAAGGATGAAGATCTATTTTCAAATGTGAAGATCCAATGCTAAGGATGAAGATCCAAGGTCCAACGATGAAGATCCATTTTGAGAGTGAAGAACCACAATGCATAGAACAACTGGAGCAGCCATAATCCTCAACTGATAAAAGGTCAGTCAAATCCAATTCAATCTCGGGTCCAAGTATCCAGTCACGGGTCCAAGTACCCAAATTAAATCCAGTTTAGGATCGAGTATCCCAATCAAATTTAGGATCGAGTATCCAAATCTAGTTTAGGATCGAGTATCCCAATCCAATTTAGGATTGAGTATCCAAATTCGGTTAAGATCGAGTATCCAAATCCAATTTAGGATCGAGTATCCAAATCTAGTTAGGATCGAGTATTCAAATCCAGTTAAGATAGAGTATCACAATCTAATTTAGGATTGAGTATCCAAATCCAGTTAGGATCGAGTATCCAAATCAAGTTTAGGATCGAGTATCCCAATCCAATTTAAGATCGAGCATCCAAATCCAGTTAGGATCAAGTATCCCAATCCAATTTAGGATCAAGATAGGATCGAGTATCCAAATCCAGTTAGGATCGAGTATCCAAATCTAGGTTAGGATCGAGTATCCAAATCCAGTTAGGATTGAGTATCCAAATCCAGTTCTAGATCGAGTATCCAAATCCAGTTTAGGATCGAGTATCCAAATCCAGTTAGGATCGAGTATCCAAATCCAAGTTATGATCCAGTATCCAAATCCAGTTAGAATCGAGTATCCAAAGCTAGTTCATGATCGAGTATCCAAATCTAGTTAGGATCGAGTATCCGAATCCAGTTTAAGATCAAGTATCCAAGTCTAGTTTAGGATCGAGTATCCAAATCTAGTTTCGGGTCCAGAACCCAAAATTACCTTTAGGTCCAGAACCTAAAATTATCCTTGAGTCCAGAACTCAAATCAAATCCCAGAACCCAAATTATCCTTAGGTCCAGAACCTAAAATCTCTTTTAAGTCCAGAACTTAGCTCAGGTCTAGAACCCAAATTATCCTTAGGTCCAGAACCTAAAATCTCTTCTAAGTCCAGAACTTAGCTTGGGTCCAGAACCCAAATTATTCTTAGGTCCAGAACCTAAAATCTCTTCTAAGTCTAGAACTTAGCTCGGGTCCAGAACCCAAATTATCCTTAGATCCAGAACCTAAAATCAATTTTAAGTCCAGAATTTAGCTCGGGTCCAGAACCCAAATTATCCTTAGGTCCAGAACCTAAAATCTCTTTTAAGTCTAGAACTTAGCCCGGGTCCAGAACCCAAATTATACTTAGGTCCAGAACCTAAAATCTCTTTTAAGTTCAGAACTTAGTTCGGGTCCAGAACCCAAAATTACCCTTAGGTCCAGAACCTAAAATTTTCTTTGAGTCCAGAACTCAAACCGAGTCCAGAATCCAAAACCTCAGCCATCTTAGAAAAATTAATTCTTATTGTTTTTCACTCTCTTTTACTAAAGTCTCAAATCGTTGAAGCAGGGGGCAAACTGTAGACCCTTAATTTTTAACCCAGTCCGGTCCAATATATTTTAATTAGTCCAAAATAATTTTTGTGTTATCTTAATTAAATAATATTTATTTTTTATAATTAAAAAATAAATAATAATAAAAATAATAATAAATAAATAAAATAAAATAAAATCGATGACGAAAAAATCGGCGACAAAAAATTTCGTCACCGAAAGTCATTGGTGAAATGGCTTCTGGCAGTGCCCATCGCAATTTTCCACGCAATTCCTTGCAGCCATCGCAAATTTTGCCAGCAAAATTTTTTCAACGCAATTTTTTTTGAAACCAAATTCTATTTGTTTCGGTTTTCTTTTCCTAATTAATTATAGTTTCCTTAAACAATTGAAATTAATGTCCTAAATTTCATATAAATAACACTAAAAAAACACATAAAAGGGATCTTGGGATATCTTTGGATTCGACTTTTTAGAAGAGAGAACTTTGGATTTGGATCAAATAGTGGAACATTAGATTTGAGAGGAATAAGCAAGCAAGCAATCAAGCCATCAAAGGCAACAATCATGCCTTTGTCCTTGTTCATCCAAGAAGCAATTTTTGGTGAAACCAATGAACGAAGATTTGAATCTCTAATTTCTTTTTATTTTCTTACAGTAGCTTTGTTTCTTTGATTCATAAGATTATGCACACAAAACCTTGATTTATAAACATGTAGTAACATTGATCTTCATTTCAATAACATAAATGATTTCTTCTGTTTCCAAATATCTTAAAAACCCTAAATCGTTTCTTCTATTTTTAAAAACCCTAAAAGTTACTTTTCTGTTTCTTCTAAGCTTAAGAACCCTAACCTATTTCTTCAAAACCTTAAAACCCTAAATTGTTCCTTCTATTTCCAAAAACCCTAGAAAAATATACTATTTTGTTTCCAAAAACCTTAAATCGTTTTTCTTATTTCCAAAAGCTTTTAAAAACCCTAAACTGTTTTCTTCTAATTCTTTTCCAAAATTTCCAAATGTTTTGTTAAATATCCAAACTCTAAACCCACTTTACAGTTCCTAAAAATTCATAATTACTTTATAAAACTTTAAACCATTTTCTTCAACTTCAAAACCAAAACAGTAAACCCCCAAACTAGTTAATTTAAACCCTAAGTTTTCCTAAACCTAATTCCCTCAAAATCAAAATTGTAAACCATAGTTTTCCTAAACCCTAATCCTTAAAACCTTATAAATCTAAATATTAAAACTCAACACAGTAAGCCTAAAAAGAACAATCTAGTAACCAAGAACTATAAACCTAATGTTTTAATATTCTAAAACCCTAATTTCATAATGTTACCCCTAAACCCTAATTTGATTCATGAAACCCTAATTCATTCCAATTTTCCAAAACCTTTACAGTAGGTTAAACAAATAATAATAATAATACTAAAATACTAAAATTCCAAAACCCTAATATATTAATTAAAGAATTTTAAATAGAAACAGTAACCCTAATTTGTATCTTTACTTGCTTTATTTGATTATGTAGTCTATTATATGCTTTGGTGGTTGATTTATTTTCAATGCTTGATTTATTTAACTTATCATGGATGAATGCTTACTTCCTATTTTGATTGATGTTTAATATCTTTGATGAATGATTTATTTATGATGAATGGTTATTTATTTCTATCGATTTATTTTGATTTCCAAATGTTATAAGAGGTATGTTTCCACTTTGTGGATACCTCATTAATCAAGTTCTATGTAATTTAAATTGCTTTTATATTTTGGACGAATATAAAGGACATGTTTCTACCTTTTGGTGGGTGTCCTATTTATCTTAGACATGGATGATGTAAGGGCATGTTTCCATCTTCGGATGGGTGTCCATTTATTTGCTTTGCTTGAACATTACTTTGATTTTAATATAATGATGCATTATTTTAATTGTTGCTTGTAATATGGATGATATTGTTATATTTAAGAATTTTATAATATTAAGACCCGTAAAGGAGGCCGGTTCCAATGAATCGGGCGTTGTGGGGGTGCTGGGTCATTTCTCACTTTCTCCACACGTACCCAACTTTCCAAACCCATTAGGGGTTTGGGGATTCCTTTGGAATCAAGTCATTCACCCCTTTCTTTTTTTCGGCCCGTCTGGGTGGCGACTCCATTTTCTCCGGACTTAGGTCCGTGTTCTCTGAGGCCCCGATCTTAAATAGTGCCGAAGTCGCAAGGCCATTCCACCAGGAGAGGGGGTGAAAATCCCGGCTCACAGTGGTATAAACTTTGATAATAACAATATAACTCAATGCAATATCAATGCACAATGCATTTAGATGTCACATCATTCCACTTTCTTATATTTTTCAAATATTTCATAATTCAAATTAAAACAAAGACAAGCATGGGCCCAAAGAGGATCTAATATGCTATTCAAATTTCAGAGTTACTGCTTTGGTCCATAATAACACAATGTGCCTAGCCCCGTAGGCAATATATCCATGGATAATGTAACAGCCCCAATCTTTTGGAGCTCAACCCGGCTAGACCCTTAGGTCCCAGTATCTTGGTCCTCAACCCGGCTAGACTGCTACAGTTTTTGAGGCTTACGATCCAGTCTTTTCACCCCAAAAAATCATATTTATCCGCTGGCCGGGCTTACGACCCAGTCTTTTCACCATTCCAGTGTGTAGCCCGTAGGCAATCATAGGCATGCCGCCAAACTCAGAACTCTAAAAACTGAATAACATACTAGTCACACAATTTATTCATATTTCTCATTATTAATCTCTTTCTCATTTTTACATATTCAATCTAGGCACATTACCTTATTTTCATATTTTTTCACTTTTCTCATTTTTCACATCTTTCTCATTTTTCTCATTTTTCTCACTTTTCTCATTTTTATCAATATCCATTCATTTTATTATTACACATATCTCATTTTTGCATTCACAACACATTACTCAATTACTTTGGGTATTTTCACATAATATGCATATTTCACATTTTACACAATTTAGCCATTATCAATGGCTTTTCACAATGCATTTAACACATATATGACATTACAAATGTCATATCACATTATTCAAACACAATCAACAAACCAAGTAGCTTAACACATTTTCCAACCAAAATGTGTTAAGTCCAAATGTTATGCAAATATAAATATTATATCCAAAGTTTGTACATACCTCCACTAACAACCCAAAGCAAGCTAAAAACAACCTTCAATCCAATCTTTCCAACTTTCCCTTCACCACTTGGATGAAGCAAATCAACCTCCCTCAAAGCCTAAACCAAATGTGATAGCAAATAATTATTTAGTATCACAGTTAATGGCATTTCCAACATTAAACCATAATTACACATCACTCCTACAAATTTCCAAAAATTTAGCCTTTCCTTACTTCAACATTAGAATTCCATTCTACTACAATTAAATTAGTGTTTTAAGTTTATTTATATTATTACAAACATATTTTAATACATTAAAATCATTTACATTATAAAAATACACTCTTATACACAAAATCTCAAAAATGGCATAACCTTCCCCCATTGATGGTTTTCCATTCCAACACAATCCATTACTCATTCCAAGCTTATATTCATCACTTTTAACACTAAAAAACATGCTTAAACAAATAAAATCACACAATTCAACCACTTTGGAAAATCACTTTTCCAAAACCCTAAATCTCCACTTCCATTCTCAAACTCCAACCCAACACCACCAAATCTAAAATTTTGACTTTAAAATACTTGTTTATGAATCAAAACAGCTCATTTAGAAACAATTTGCACAATTAAAGTTCATGTTTTCAAAACCCCAAAAATCCATAACCCTAAATTCTCTCTCTTCACCATTCTTTAACCAAACTCCATCATCTCTTCAATCTACCTTAGAATCATTGTTAACTACCCAAAATAAGATCATACACACCAATTCTAACAATTATAACATACTACATAAAAATTCAAATTCTCACATAATTCAAATTTCCAAGGAATTCAAAGAAAAGAGATGGAAACTTACTAATTTTGGTGGAAATCACCAAAAATCCACTTGAAACTTGTTAATTCTTTCAATTTATGGAGTATGGAAGAAGCAAAATCCTTGGTCTTCAAGCTCCCATGGAAAACGTCCTTGAAGAAGAAGAAGAAGAAGATGAAGACTTTTATATTTCTTTTCCTTTCATCTTTTTTTAACCACATATATATATATTAAAATAATTTAATATTTAATATTTAATTATTTTTTAATAAATTAAAAGTCCTAATTTCCCTCTTCCATTCAAAAATAATTTATTTTTGAATTATTTTATTAATTTTAAATTTATAAGATTTAATTATCAAAATACCATTTTCTTTTAAAAAGTGTTAACTTTTATATAGGTTATGTATATTTTGCATATATATTACATATATATTCCACTTTTTCATGTAAAATCCCTTCATTTTTCATTTAAAACCATTAATTTAATTTATCGTTTTAAATTATAATTTATTTTATCAAATTTTTTAAAAATTAAAAAATTTCAAAAATTTTAGGATGTTACACTTGTGACTTTTTCCATTTTTGTTAAGAGATCAAGCAAAGGATTGGCTCACTTCTAAGGCATCAGGTACTTGTTCTTGATGGTCACCTTATTCAACTGCCTATAATCAATACACAATCTCATGGTGTCATCCTTCTTCTTCACAAACAACACAGGTGCTCCCCACGGAAACACACTAGGGTGGATAAACCCTTTATCCAATAACTCCTGCAACTGCACCTTCAACTCTCTCAACTCAGCAGGTGCCATCGGATAAGGGGTAATAGAGATAGGAGTGGTACCAGGCAACAAATCGATACCAAACTCCACTTCTCTCTTAGGAGGTACCCTTGGCAACTCATCAGGGAAAATATCTGGAAACTCGACAACTATGGTTATACTTTCAAGCAGAGATCCCACTACTCTAGTATCTACAACATGAGCAAGATAAGCCTCACATCCCTTCCGAATCATCCTCCCAGCTGAAACAACTGAAACAAACATAGATGAAAGATACCTTTGCTCACCAGATACCATTACATCCCTTCCATTACGTGTTATCAAAGTAACATATTTCTTCTGATAGTCTACCACAGCCCCATGCTTGGATAACCAATCCATGCCCAAAATCAGATCATATTCCCTGAAAGGTATCTCAATTAGGTCACCGAGAAACTCCTCATCCTGAACAACAACTAGTCTATCTCGGTGCACCCTGCTCACCACAACACTATGCCCTAAAGGATTTATCACCAAAACATCAAATCCTAGGGACTCAGAATGCAATTCAGTCACATGCAAGATAGATGCACTTATGTATGAATGCATAGATCCGGGATCTAATAGAGCAAGGACTGAAATACCAAATAAAGAAAATGTACCCGCAATGATGGCTGAAGCATCCTGCTGCCTCTGCATCACATAAACCCGCTGAGATGGCCTAGCCTCATCTGGCCTACTACCTCCGGATGTAGAGCCTCCTCTTTGACTAAACCCAGGTTGACCACCTCTACTAAAACCTCTGCCACCATGACCCCCTCTGACACTGGGTCGAAAAGCTGCAGTATCTGCCTGCCTAACCTCTGGTGGCTTGGGACAATCTCTGATAAAATGGTCTGACGACTCACATCTGAAACACACTCCCAAAACACCTCTCCACCAGCAGACACCTCCATATACCCTATCACAATGAATGCAAGTAGGTAGAGTAGGTCTCTGAGCCACTGGAGTCGGAGCACTAGCCACTGAAACTGCAGGTCTTTGTCTCTGTCTCTGCTGCTGTACTGACCTGCCAAACTGCCCCTGACTCCTACTAAACCTCTAAAAATGTCCCCCTCAGCCGCACTTCACTGATGAAGAACCTGCCTCACTCTGGGGTCTCCTAACTCTGGTCTCCTAAACCTTGGCAGCTGATGCAAGACTTTGTGCCCTCTCAACACTCCTGGCAGCTGCAACTAACTGGGAAAAATCATGATACCGAGAGCCTGCAATGAAGCATATGATAGAGGGTCTCAGTCCCTCCTCAAACCTCCTACACCTGTCAAACTAGTTAGAAATGATCCCACCAGCATAGTGACTCAACCGGATAAACTCTATCTCATACTCTATCACTGTCCTGGTATCCTGTCTCAGACTCAGGAACTCCATCTTCTTTGCATCTTTATACTCTCTCGGAGTATACTTCTGCTCAAATTTCCGCAGGAAATCATCATAGGTCAAGACTGGTGAATCATCCAGAACATGTGGAACCGTCTTCCACCAATCATATGCATCTCTCTGTAGAAGAGATCTGGCATAATCCAACTTCTCTTCTGGACTAGCCTGTAACTGAATAAATATCCTCTGAACCTAGCCTAGCCATTGCTCTGCTACATGTAGTACAAACAAAGTCCTCAGCTCCATACTTTCTTATTTTAGTATACTGCCTCACCGGCAACTGCGGCTGCGGCTGTGGCTGTGGCAGCTGAGGAACTGGAGCCTGCCTCAACAACTCTACCATATGCCATACCTAGCCAGGCAGAATCTCATCAGCTGCTGGTCTCACAGGTATAGAAACAGACGCCTCACCAGCAGATACAACTCTAGCTCCATCTCTATCCTCATCTGGAGTCACACTCTCTGCACTACCCTCAGCAGCCTGAAACAGCCGAGATGCCATAACTATCTATATCTGCAAACAAAGCAGAAAATACTATATCAGAGATCAGAAACTGTCAGTGCCAATGCATGTATTACAATTACTTGTCTTTGTTTTCAAATCTCCCATTTTCTCTCTCTATCATCCCACCTAGGTCGAGAACCTCAAACCTAGGTTCTAATACCAAAACAAATGTAACACCCTCATACCCTATATACGTACAATATATATTTTCAGTAAATATAAAATACACATATACGGTACAAAAATGTCACAGACCGGTTTACTAAATTTTTTTTTTCACATTTCCAATTTCAAATTCTAAATATATAAAAATTAAATAGAATATAAATATTCTTTACTTGTTATAAGAACCCAAAATAAATAATATATATAAAAATTTCTGGAAAAAATTTGCCAGAGTTTTGTCTGTATTTTGGACATCCCAAAATTTATCAATTACTCAACCTACAAAAAGAAAACACTCCCAAATAATTTTCAATCACCATCTCAACCATACTTCTCAATTTCACCAAGTTTCTCAAACATTTATATATATAGATATATATAATTTAAAACACACTTACTCTCCCATTTCAAATACATTGACCCAAACATTCTTTATAATATAAAATACGTAAAATCCAAAACATAATATATTATGCATAATACTCAAAATGTACAATAACATAAAAATATATACATGCTGCTGGTAGTGTTTCTAATCTCGATAGCAACTCAACAAGCTCAACTACAAGTCTAGACTCGACCTGGTCTAGAAGAACTCTCTTGCTTAGCTGGGTCTACCCTGTCACCTGCGCGATGGAAACAATCGCACTAAGCCGAAGCCTATGGGTACAAACTTTGATAATAACAATATAACTCAATGCAATACCAATGCACAATGCATTTAGATGTCACATCATTCCACTTTCTTATATTTTTCAAATAATTCACATTAAAATAAAGACAAGCATGAGCCCAAAAAGGATCTAATATGCTATTCAAATTTCAGAGTTACTCCTTTGGTCCATAATAACACAATGTGTATAGCCTCGTAGGCAATATATCCATGGATAATGTAACAGCCCCAGTCTTTTGGACCTCAGCCCGGACCCTAGTATCTTGGTCCTCAACCCGGCTAGACTGCCACAGTTTTTGAGGCTTACGACCCAGTCTTTTCACCCCAAAAATATCATATTTATCCGCTGGCCTGGCTTATGACCCAGTCTTTTCACCAATCCAGCGTGTAGCCCGTAGGTAATCATAGGCATGCCGCCAAACCCATAACTCTTAAAATTGAATAACATACTAGGCACATAATTTATTCATATTTCTCATTATTAATCTCTTTCTCATTTTACATATTCAATCTAGGCACATTGCCTTATTTTCACATTTTTTTCACTTTTCTCATTTTTCACATCTTTTTTTTTATTTTTCTCATTTTTCTCACTTTTCTCATTTTTATCAATATCAATTCATTTTTATTATTACACATATCTCATTTTTGCATTCACAACACATTACCCAATTACTTTGGGTATTTTCACATAATATGCATATTTCACATTTTACACAATTTAGCCATTATCAATGGCTTTTCACAATGCATTTAACACATATATGACATTACAAATGTCATATCACATTATTCAAACACAATCAATAAACCAAGTAGCTTAACACATTTTCCAACCAAAATGTGTTAAGTCCAAATGTTATGCAAATATAAATATTATATCCAAAGTTTGTACATACCTCCACTAACAACCCAAAGCAAGCTAAAAACAACCTTCAATCCAATCTTTCCAACTTGCCCTTCACCACTTGGATGAAGCAAATCAACCTCCCTCAAAGCCTAAACCAAATGTGATAGCAAATAATCATTTAGTATCACATTTAATGGCATTTTCAACATTAAACCATAATTACACATCACTCCTACAAATTTCCAAAAATTTAGCCTTTCCTTACTTCAACATTAGAATTCCATTCTACTATAATTAAATTAGTGTTTTAAGTTTATTTATATTATTACAAACATATTTTAATACATTTAAATCATTTACATTATAAAAATACACTCTTATACACAAAATTTTAAAAATGGCATAACCTTCCCCCATTGAAGGTTTTCCATTCCAACACAATCCATTACTCATTCCAAGCTTATATTCATCACTTTTAACACTAAACAACATGCTTAAACAAATAAAATCACACAATTCAACCACTTTGGAAAATCACTTTTCCAAAACCCTAAATCTCCACTTTCATTCTCAAACTCCAACCCAACACCACCAAATCCAATATTTGACTTTAAAATACTTGTTTATGAATCAAAACAACTCATTTGGAAACAATTTGCACAATTAAAGTTCATGTTTTCAAAACCCCAAAAATCCATAACCCTAAATTCTCTCTCTTCACCATTCTTTAACCAAACTCCATCATCTCTTCAATCTAACCTTAGAATCATTGTTAACTACCCAAAATAACATCACACACACCAATTCTAACAATTATAACATACTATATAAAAATTCAAATTCTCATATAATCCAAATTTTCAAGGAATTCAAAGAAAAAAGAAGGAAACTTACTAATTTTAGTGAAAATCACCAAAAATCCACTTGAAACTTGTTAATTCCTTCAATTTATGGAGTACTGGAAGAAGCAAAATCCTTTGTCTTCAAGCTCCCATGGAAAACGTCCTTGAAGAAGAATAAGAAGAAGAAGATGAAGACTTTTATATTTCTTTTCCTTTCATCTTTTTTTTAAACCACATATATATATTAAAATAATTTAATATTTAATATTTAATTATTTTTTAATAAATTAAAAGTCCTAATTTCCCTCTTCCATTCAAAACTAATTTATTTTTGAATTATTTTATTAATTTTTAATTTATAAGATTTAATTACCAAAATACCCTTTTCTTTTAAAAAGTGTTGACTTTTATATATGTTTTGTATATTTTGCATATATATCACATATATATTCCACTTTTTCATTTAAAATCCCTTCATTTTTCATTTAAAACTATTAATTTAATTTATCCTTTTAAATTATAATTTATTTTATCAAATTTTCCAAAAATTAAAAATTTTCAAAAATTTTAGGATGTTACACTTGTGACTTTTTCCAGTTTCGTTAAGAGATCAAGTAAAGGATTGGCTCACTTCTAAGGCATCAGGTACATTTACAACATGGGTTTAGTTAGCCAGAGCATTTCTAGCAAAATATTTTCCTCCAGCAAAAATGGCTAAATTAAGAAATGATATCACAATCTTTATTTAACAAGATGGAGAAAGCTTATCCAAAGCTTGGGATCATTTTAAGAATTTACAAAGGAAATATCCTCACAACGGAGTCCCTGAGTGGCTTTTAATTCAAACATTCTATAATGGTCTTCATGCAAATATCAAGGGCATAATAGATGCAGCAACCGATAGTGCAATTATAAACAGAGCTTCTTCTGAGGCAAATGATTTAATTGAAGAAATGGTAGCAAATAATTACCATTGCACTTCAAAACATAGTGTTCATAAAAGAATTGCAGGTTTACATGAAATTGAGAATTTTTCTTTGCTTGCAGCTAAGGTAGACACAATAGCCAAGAAATTGGAGCATTTCAACCTTCATCTCCAACTTGTGAAGGATGTGTAAGAAGTCATGATACAACTGGTTATAGAATTATCTCAAGCATACACATACAACCCAACATGGAGAAATCATCCTAACTTGTCATGGGGAAATCAAGGCAATAAAAAAACACCTTATCAGGCTCCACATGTGAAAAATCAACGTCAAGGCCTACCTCTTTCAGAAAGGCCATCATATGAATCTACTTTGGAAAAATTTATTGGTGCAACAGCAGAAAGATTTGATAAGCTTGAAAAGCAGTCTGATAAGCTTGAACATAAAATTGAGCATCTCTCAACTCAAAATAAGAATCTTGAGAATCAAGTAGGTCAAATTGCAAGTTCTCTCCACACTCGCAACCAAGGAGCTCTTCCAAGCCAAATAGACATCAACCCAAGAGAGCAATGCAAAGCTATAACACTAAGAAGTGGTTTGAAACTCGAAGGTCCTCACTAAACAAAAGCCAAATTTTGGCTAAGGAGAAAGAAAAGGAAGAAGAAGTCAAGAAGAAGGAAGTACCAAAAGAAATTGTCAAACCATATGTACCTCCAATTCCTTTTCCTCAAAGGCTAAAGAAGCAAAAATTAGATAAGAGACAAATTTTTAGAAGTATTTAAACAACTTCACATAAATATTTCTTTTGCAGAAGCGCTTGCTCAGATGCCCACTTATGTGAAGTTTCAAAAGGAGTTGCTATCTAATAAAAGAAAGTTAGAAGAAAATGCAAAGATTGCACTTACGGAAGAATGCAGTGTGGTGATTCAAAATAAACTTCTTCCAAAACTAAAAGACCCAGGGAGTTTTTATATTCCTGTACTATTGGTGAAGTTGATTTTCATAAAGCTTTATGTTATCTAGGTGCTAATGTCAGTCTAATGCCAAGTTCTATTTGTAGAAAACTTGGTTTCACATAAATTCAAGCAATAAGGATGTCTCTTCCAGTAGCGGATCGTTTCAATAAAGTACCTGATTAGAGTGGTGGAAGATGTCCTAATAAAAGTGGATAAGCTCTATATTCCAATAGAATTCGTGATTCTAGAAATGGACAAAGATGTAGATATTCCACTTATTTTAGGAAGGCCATTCTTGGCAACTGCCAGAGCATTGATTAATGTCCATGGAGGAAAACTCACCTTGCAAGTAGGAGAGGAAAATGTGGAGTTCAATTTAACAAAAATAGCCATACATCTTGCATTTCTTGATGATTATTTTCTAGTTGATGTTATCGATGAGTTTGTGCAACAATTTTGAAAGAAAAATGTTAAAAATTCTTTAGAAACTTATCTTGCACAAAGTTCCACTCCAGAAGATGAAAATAAAGAAGTTCTTGCTTATGCTTCAGCATTAGAGACAACTCCACTAATGTACTTTCAGAAGTTCGAAGCACTTGATAAAGGTAAAACCTTACCTCCTCTTTCTATTGAAAAAGCTCCGAAATTGGAATTAAAACCCCTTTGGAATCACTCAGGTATGCATTTCATGGACCCAATAATACCTTGCCTTATTATTGTCAATGCTAATTTGTTAGAAATTCAGATGAGTCAAACCTTGAATTTGTTTAGAAAATATAAAAGGTAATAGGTTGGACTATATCTGATATTAAGGGAATTGGCCCTTCAATATGTATGCATAGGATTTTATTGGAAGAAAATTCTAATCCTATAATAGATCAACAGTGAAGATTGAATCCAAATATGAAAGAGGTGGTAAAGGCAGAAGTGACAAAGTTATTAGATGCAGAAATAATTTATCCAATTTATGATAGTTTCTGGGTGAGTCCTATAAATATAGTTCATAAAAAAGGAGGGATGACTGTAATTACAAATGAAAATAATGAATTAATTTCCTCAAGAATAGTCACTGGATGGAATGTTTCCATAGATTATAGGAATTTGAATAAAGCCACCCGAAAGGATCATTTTTCATTACCATTTATTGATCAAATGCTTGAAAGACTTACAGGTAACACTTATTTTTGTTTATTGGATGGTTATTCATACTATTTTCAAATTTCTATAGCACTAGAAGATAAAAAAAAAAGACCACATTCACATGTCCATTTAGTACTTTTGTAACACCCCCACACCCAATACATGCACACTACATACACCACAATGCAGTCTACATGTATCGAATATAGGGATGCTACGGATTTTCTTTACATTCAAACAAAATCATTTTATATAATACCATCATCTTTCTCAATATACATTATAGATAATAAGTAATTAACTTATAAGAAAAAACAAAGTAGATATAGATATGTTTATTTAGTACGCAGTGAAATTTATAAAATAGTTACATATATGAAAGCATTTAAATCCATATTTACAAATATACATATATTTACATTATAAACAATACTTTACAAAACATAAAGAAATTATACATGATTGGCAGCTTTCTCTGATCTTTAAGTCTCAAAATAAACTCTTCACTGTCTACTCTCACCCGGTTTCGAAGAGCTCTCGGGTTCAACTCTATTACCTGCGCGATCAAACACTATCGCACTAAGCCAAGGGCTTAGTAAGACAAATCATAATGCTATTATGCTTAATTAATAACAATGATATACATTCAAACCATAAAGATCATACTCAATACATAATATATCATGTATATTACATTTTCCTCATTAAAGTAATACTATCATTCATAACATTCATGTAACATAGACACCTATGGGCCCAACAAGTATTTAATACGATATTTAGAATTCAGAGTTACTGCTTTGGTTCATAATTACAATAATCAAGCCTGTAGGCAACATATACATATACATCTCTATTCATGTATAGCGTAACAGACCCAGTCTCTTGGACCATCAACTCGGCTAACCTCGAGGAGATCCTCAACCCGGCTAGACTGTTACTACAATTCACATTTCACATTACTCAAGTAACAGACCCAGTCTCTTGGACCATCAACTCGGCTACCCGAGAAGATCCTCAACCCGGCAAGACTGTTACCAATTATATATATCTCATAATCACAATTCTCATAGTGTAACAGACCCAGTCTCTTGGACCTCCATTCAACTCAAATGAAGAGATCCTCAACCCGGCAAGACTGTTACCTTTCATTTTATAGGCATGCCTCCAAATTCAGAACTCTGAAACTGAATAACATATTAAACATACCCTATTTCATTAATCTCTTTATCATTCTCATTCTCAATCTGTATATCATATTAAATAGGCAATCATGCCTCAACACTTTCATTTATACATTCATAGCCACATACAATGGCTTCTCAACATATTTGAATAACCATGTCTCAATTCACAATATAACACATCACCTTTTACATATCCATAATCAATTACATGGAACATAATCATATATGCCTACATGTCTCATTTATCTCATTTCACAATATACACATAATACATTTCACAAGACCCACAATGCATAACATAACAATGTTCATGGCTTTAGGATCTTCCACATGCATTTGCTTAGGTCATTCATTGTTTTAAGTGTATTTAGGTTTAGGTTTAGGTACCAACTTACCCTTAGAGAATCCAAACAATGCAATAAGGTCAAAGAATAAAAACCTTATCTAACACATTTGAGGGACACGGGCAGCACACTTGAGGGACACGGCCAAGCTTGTGGCCGTGTCTCTCAACCAAAAATCACAGTAGCTAACACGGCTAGGGGACACAGCCGTGTCTCTCAAAAACCAATCCAACACGCCCATATTTCCTTGGCTTGGCTGTGTCTCTCCTTGCTTTTGGCCGTGTCACTCATGAACAAAATCCTAAATGTGGCCAACCCTCTTCTAAATGCATTTTAACCCATTATGCACAACATCAACTCATTCAAATAGATGCAATCAAAGTTATTAACACTTATTTTTCATATTTAACACAATATTCACATTAACCATACATTAAATCATTCACCAAATCCCAACCCTAAAACCAACTTCTTCCACTATCAACATCCACTTAAACTTACAATCTTCACAACCAAACCAACACCAATTCCATCTTTTAACTTACAATCAATTCTAATACTTGTAAACACATATCAAACACACCAAATCATCACATCAACAAATCACAATTCACCTTAGACACAACTTCAAAATTAACAAAGGAAAACAAGAGAGTACTTACCTTAAATGAAGAAATTCCACAAATCTCTAACCAAATCCCTTGATTCCTTCTTCAAATTGATTCTAGCTTCAAGAACACCTCTCTTGCTCTCCCTTTTCTTCAATGGCCGGCACCCAAAATGAGAAGAAAAGCAAATAAATCACAAGTCAAACACTTTTCCTTCTTTAAATCTCCACCACACAATTTAACAAAATAATTACTTAAATGCCCTTCATCCATTTAATTAACCTTTTGTCTCATATGTGCCCATTTAAGTAATTTCACAAATCTCAAATAAATATCCTCTTGCATTGACTCTCTATTTGACTTATGTATATGTTAGTTATATCATCATATAAACAACATATAAACTTGTCTCTAAACCCTCTTTCTTTTTTTTTCCAAAATACATATACATAAGCATTCTCTTACCAATTTCTTTTCTTATCACATAACATATACATTCAATCCAATTTATAACAACAACATAACCAAGACTTCTAAGGCATACATGGGGATATTACAATTCTCCCCCTCTAAAAAGAAAATTTCGTCCTCGAAATTACCTGATATCAAGTCTGAAACAACTGAGGATGCTGATCTCGCATGGTTTGTTCACTTTCCCAAGTTGCTTCCTCTTTTGCATGATTCTTCCACAAAACCTTCACAAGTGGCACTTTCTTATTTCTCAACTCTTTCACATCATGTGCCAAGATTGCAACTGGTTCCTCTTCAAATGTCAAATCTGGGCTCACTTCGATAGATTCAATCGGCAACACATGAGATGGATCTGATCGATACCTTCTCAACATAGAAACATGGAATACATTATGAATCCGATCCAACTCAGGTGGCAAAGCAAGCCGATAAGCAACTGGCCCAACTCTTTCTAAGACTTCATATGGTCCAATGAAACGAGGACTCAACTTCCCTTTTCGACCGAACCTCAATATCTTTTTCCAAGGAGACACTTTCAAAAATACCTTATCTCCAATATCAAACTCTATGTCTCTTCTTTTCAGATCTGCATAAGACTTCTGTCGATCTGAAGCTGCTTTTAACTTGCCTTGAATGAATTTCACTTTTTCTTCAGTTTCTTGAATCAAATCAGGCCCAATTAACTTACCATCTCCAAGTTCACTCCAACACAGCGGTGTTCTACACCGTCTACCATACAGTGCTTCAAATGGTGCCATACCAATGCTGGATTGGTAACTGTTGTTGTAAGCAAACTCCACAAGTGGTAGAAATCTGTCCCAACCTCCCGAGAAATCGATGACACTGCTCCTCAACATATCCTCAATAATCTGTATCACCCTCTCTGACTGCCCATCTGTCTGTGGATGAAAAGCAGTGTTGAAGTGCAGTCGAGAACCCAAAGCACTATGCAAACTCTTCCAAAACCTTGAAGTAAAGCGGGGATCTCGATCAGACACTAAAGAAGTTGGAACACCATGCAACTTAACAATCTCATGGATATACAGCTCAGCTAACCTTTCCAAAGAGTAATCCATCCGAATCGGAAGAAAATGAGCTATCTTAGTCAATCTATCCACAATCACCCATATGGCATCATGTTTCCTTTGTGTCAATGGCAAACCAGACACAAAATCCATTGTCACTCTATCCCACTTCCATTCAGGCACTGATAACGGTTGAAGTAACCCGGTTGGAACTTGATGCTCTGCTTTTACCTTCTGACATGTGAGACATTTAGATACAAATTCAGCAATGTCTCTCTTCAAACCAAACCACTAGTAATGCTGTCTCAAATCATGATACATCTTGGTATTGCCCGGATGCATAGCAAATACTGACTGATGTGCTTCTTCTAAAATGATCCTCTTCAAATTAGCATCATTGGGTACACACAATCTGTTCTTAAACCAGAGACTCCCATCACTTCTCACACTAAAATCTCCACTCTTTCCATTCTTGCAATCCAAAACAATCTTTTGCATCTTCTCATCAGTCAACTGAGCCTCTTTAATCTGATCCAACAATAAGGGCTTCAATTGCAACTGTGCCAACAATGCACCATCATCACAAGATACAAAACTGGCATGCAATGCTCTCAACTCAACAAGCAACGAGAGCGAATATACAGTCAAACCTGCTAAAGACTTCCGACTCAAGGCATCAGCAACAACATTTGCTTTACCTGGATGATAATCAATCAAACAGTCGTAGTCTTTAATCAATTCCAACCACCTCCTCTGTCGAAGATTGAGCTCTTTTTGGACAACCAAAAATTTCAAACTCTTGTGATCAGTGTAGATAAAACATTTCTCCCCAAACAAGTAGTGTCGCCATATCTTTAATGCAAACACAATGGCTGCTAGCTCCAAATCATGGGTCGGATAGTTAAGCTCATGCGGTTTCAACTGATGAGATGCATAAGCTATAACTTTACCTTCTTGCATCAGCACACACCCCAAACCACTATGTGAAGCATCACTGTAGATCACAAATGGTTTACCTTCTACAGGTAAAGTAAGAACTGGCGCTTGAGTCAACATTTCTCTCAACTACTCAAAGCTAGCCTGACACTGATCCGTCCACACAAATCTCACCCCCTTACGAAGCAATCTGGTGAGTGGAGTAGCTATCAAAGAAAATCCTTTCACAAACCGTCGGTAATAGCCTGCCAAACCCAGGAAACTTCTAACCTCTGTCACAGACTTGGGTGGACTCCAATTCAAAATAGCTTCAACTTTACTCGGATCAACTCTAATACCTTCTGCAGAAACTATATGACCGAGAAAAGTTACTTGATCCAACCAAAACTCACACTTTAACAATTTAGCAAACAATTGCTTCTCTCTCAACATTTGCAACACAATCCGCAGATGCTTGTCATGTTCCTCCTCATTACGTGAATACACCAGAATGTCATCAATAAAAACCACTACAAACTGATCCAGATAGGGCCTAAACACCCTATTCATCAAATCCATAAAAGCTGCAGGTGCATTCGTCAAACCAAAAGGCATTACTAGAAACTCATAATGCCCATACCTGGTCCGAAAAGCTGTCTTAGGAACATCTTTAGCTCTGACTCTCAACTGATGGTATCCTGATCTCAAATCAATTTTAGAAAACACAGCTGCACCCTTCAATTGATCAAAGAGATCATCAATTCTAGGCAAAGGATATTTATTTTTAATAGTCACCTTGTTCAATTGCCTATAATCGATACACAATCTCATAGTACCATCTTTCTTCTTTACAAATAATACAGGAGCTCCCCAAGGAGAAACACTGGGGCGAATAAATCCTTTATCCAACAACTCCTGTAATTGCACTTTCAACTCCCTCAATTCTGCTGGCGCCATTCTATAAGGAGTAATAGAGATAGGAGTGGTACCAGGCAACAATTCAATACCAAACTCCACCTCTCTCTCAGGAGGCAATCCTGGCAACTCCTCTGGAAACACATCTGGGAACTCAGCAACTGTGGCAATGCTATCAATAGGAGAACCTCTAACTCTAGTATCCACCACATGAGCAAGGTAAGCATCACACCCCTTTCTAATCAACCTCCTGGCTGCAACAGCTGACACAAACAAAGATGCTAGCTGTTCTTGCTCATTAGATACTATCACATCTCTACCATCAACAGTTCTCAAAGTAACAACTTTCTTTTTACAATCCACCACAGCTCCATGTCTGGATAACCAATCCATGCCTAGGATCACATCATATTCCTTAAAAGGCATCTCAATCAAATCTCCCAGGAATTCCTCACCCTGCACCATTACTGCACTATCTCGGTGCACTTTGCTAACAATCACACTATGCCCTAAAGGATTTGTCACTAACACATCAAATCCTAGGGATTCAGCATGCATATCAGACACAGGCAAAACAGATGCACTAATATATGAATGTGTGGATCCGGGATCAATCAAAGCAAGTACTGAAGTATTAAATAAAGAAAAAGTACCAGCTATGACTGCCGATGCATCTGGCTGCCTCTGCATAACATACATCCTCTGGGAAGATCCAACCTCCTCTGGTCTACTCTCCCTGGATGTAGCACCTCCTTTAGAACTTAACCCAGCTCTGCCTCCTCTGCTAACACCTCTGCTTCCTCGACCTCCCCTCATATTAGGTCGAGAAGCTACGGAATCAACTGACCTCTGTTCCCGCGTCTCTGGACAATCTCTAATAAAATGATCAGGCGATCCACACCTGAAGCATACAGCTGATCTACTATACCTCCAACAAACGCCCCCATGTCTTCCACCACACTGGTTACACACAGGTAAGGTGGATCTCTGAATTCCAGGAGTAGGAGCACTTGCTACTAAAGCTGTAGGTCTAAATTTTTGTCTCTGGAACTGTACTGACCTTCCAGCCGGCCTCTGACTCCTACTGACCCTGGGAACAAAGCTTCCTTTACCTCTTTTAGCAGAAGAAGACCCTACCTCAAACTGGGGCCTTCTAGTCCTAACCTCTTCCTCTGAAGCAGCTGCAATAACTTGAGCTCTCTCCACACTTCGAGCTGCTGCCACAAGCTGGGAAAAATCGTGATATCTAGATCCAGCCACTAGACACATGATAGAGGGCCTCAATTCCTCCTCAAATCTCCTGCATCTATCTATCTCATCAGATATAATGCCCCCAGCATACTGACTTAACCGAATAAACTCAACTTCATATTCAGTAACTGTCCGGCTGTCTTGCTTCAAACTCAAAAACTCTATCTTCTTCATGTCCTTATACTCCCTCGGAGTATACTTCAATTCAAACTCTCTCAGAAAGTCAGCATAAGACAAGGTTGGTGGATCATCCATAGAATGGGGCACTGTTTTCCACCAATTGTATGCATCCTTCTGCAGCAAGGATCTTGCATAGTCAAACTTTTCCTCTGGGGTGGCTTGCAACTGAATAAAGATTCTTTGTACTTTATCAAGCCATTGCTCTGCTACAGCTGGATCAACTGTACCAAGGAAATCCTATGCTCCGTATTTTCTTAGTTTGTCATAGTGCCTCACTGATACTAAAGGCTGAGGGGGTGGTGGATGTGGTTGCACTGGTGCTTGCCTCAAAGCTTCTACCACATGACTAAGCCAAACTGGTGGAACCTCCTCACCAGTTGGTCTCCCCGACACCGAAGTAGGTGCCTCCCCAGCACTAACAACCCTAGCTCCATCATCAGGAGCAATACTCTCGGCACTACCCTCAACTGACTGGCGTGAGTGAGAATCCATCACAACCTATGTCTGCAAACACAGCAGATTAGAACTATATTTATAACACCCCCACACCCAATACATGCACACTACATACACCACAATGCAGTATACATGTATCGAATATAGGGATGCTACGGATTTTCTTTACATTCAAACAAAAACATTTTATATAATACCATCATCTTTCTCAATATACATTATAGATAATAAGTAATTAACTTATAAGATAAAACAAAGTAGATATAGATATGTTTATTTAGTACGCAGTGAAATTTATAAAATAGTTACATATATGAAAGCATTTAAATCCATATTTACAAATATACATATATTTACATTATAAACAATACTTTACAAAACATAAAGAAATTATACATGATTGGCAGCTTTCTCTGATCTTTAAGTCTCAAAATAAACTCTTCACTGTCTACTCTCACCCGGTTTCGAAGAGCTCTCGGGTTCAACTCTATTACCTGCGCGATCAAACACTATCGCGCTAAGCCAAGGGCTTAGTAAGACAAATCATAATGCTATTATGCTTAATTAATAACAATGATATACATTCAAACCATAAAGATCATACTCAATACATAATATATCATGTATATTACATTTTCCTCATTAAAGTAATACTATCATTCATAACATTCATGTAACATAGACACCTATGGACCCAACAAGTATTTAATACGATATTTAGAATTCAGAGTTACTGCTTTGGTTCATAATTACAATAATCAAGCCTGTAGGCAACATATACATATACATCTCTATTCATGTATAGCGTAACAGACCCAGTCTCTTGGACCATCAACTCGGCTAACCTCGAGGAGATCCTCAACCCGGCTAGACTGTTACTACAATTCACATTTCACATTACTCAAGTAACAGACCCAGTCTCTTGGACCATCAACTCGGCTACCCGAGAAGATCCTCAACCCGGCAAGACTGTTACCAATTATATATATCTCATAATCACAATTCTCATAGTGTAACAGACCCAGTCTCTTGGACCTCCATTCAACTCAAATGAAGAGATCCTCAACCCGGCAAGACTGTTACCTTTCATTTTATAGGCATGCCTCCAAATTCAGAACTCTGAAACTGAATAACATATTAAACATACCCTATTTCATTAATCTCTTTATCATTCTCATTCTCAATCTGTATATCATATTAAATAGGCAATCATGCCTCAACACTTTCATTTATACATTCATAGCCACATACAATGGCTTCTCAACATATTTGAATAACCATGTCTCAATTCACAATATAACACATCACCTTTTACATATCCATAATCAATTACATGGAACATAATCATATATGCCTACATGTCTCATTTATCTCATTTCACAATATACAAATAATACATTTCACAAGACCCACAATGCATAACATAACAATGTTCATGGCTTTAGGATCTTCCACATGCATTTGCTTAGGTCATTCATTGTTTTAAGTGTATTTAGGTTTAGGTTTAGGTACCAACTTACCCTTAGAGAATCCAAACAATGCAATAAGGTCAAAGAATAAAAACCTTATCTAACACATTTGAGGGACACGGGCAGCACACTTGAGGGACACGGCCAAGCTTGTGGCCGTGTCTCTCAACCAAAAATCACAGTAGCTAACACGGCTAGGGGACACGGCCGTGTCTCTCAAAAACCAATCCAACACGCCCATATTTCCTTGGCTTGGCCGTGTCTCTCCTTGCTTTTGGCCGTGCCACTCATGAACAAAATCCTAAATGTGGCCAACCCTCTTCTAAATGCATTTTAACCCATTATGCACAACATCAACTCATTCAAATAGATGTAATCAAAGTTATTAACACTTATTTTGCATATTTAACACAATATTCACATTAACCATACATTAAATCATTCACCAAATCCCAACCCTAAAACCAACTTCTTCCACTATCAACATCCACTTAAATTTACAATCTTCACAACCAAACCAACACCAATTCCATCTTTTAACTTACAATCAATTCTAATACTTGTAAACACATATCAAACACACCAAATCATCATATCAACAAATCACAATTCACCTTAGACACAACTTCAAAATTAACAAAGGAAAACAAGAGAGTACTTACCTTAAATGAAGAAATTCCACAAATCTCTAACCAAATCCCTTGATTCCTTCTTCAAATTGATTCTAGCTTCAAGAACACCTCTCTTGCTCTCCCTTTTCTTCAATGGCCGGCACCCAAAATGAGAAGAAAAGCAAATAAATCACAAGTCAAACACTTTTCCTTCTTTAAATCTCCACCACACAATTTAACAAAACAATTACTTAAATGCCCTTCATCCATTTAATTAACCTTTTGTCTCATATGTGCCCATTTAAGTAATTTCACAAATCTCAAATAAATATCCTCTTGCATTGACTCTCTATTTGACTTATGTATATGTTAGTTATATCATCATATAAACAACATATAAACTTGTCTCTAAACCCTCTTTCTTTTTTTTCCAAAATACATATACATAAGCATTCTCTTACCAATTTCTTTTCTTATCACATAACATATACATTCAATCCAATTTATAACAACAACATAACCAAGACTTCTAAGGCATACATGGGGATATTACAACTTTTGCGTATCGAAGAATGCCCTTTGGATTATGCAATGCACCAGCCACTTTTCAACGATACATGATGGCTATATTTTCTAATATTGTAGAATCAATTATTGAAATTTTTATGAACGGTTTTACAGTTTATGGTTCCTCTTTTGATGGTTTTTTACAATATTTGGAATAGGTACTTAAAAAATGTGAAGAAACAAATCTTATTCTCAATTGGGAAAATGCCACTTTATGGTAGAAAAAGGGATTATACTTGGACGTAAGGTTTCTAAAAAAGAAATTGAAGTAGACAGAGCTAAAATAGAAATCATTGAAAAGCTACCACCACCAACTAATGTGAAAGGAGTACGAAGTTTTTTAGGACATGCAGGGTTTTGCAGACATTTTATTAAAGATTTTTCAAAAATTACTAAACCCTTATGTGAATTATTAAATAAATATGTTTTTAATTTTTCTAATGAATGTTTAATTGCTTTTAATAGGTTGAAGGCAGCTCTTACAACAACTCCTATTATCTCACCACCAGATTGGTTTTTACCTTTTGAGCTCATGTGTGATACCAGTGATTACGCTATTGGGGTTGTTTTCAGTCAAAGAAAGGATAAGAAAAGTCATATCATCTATTATGCAAGCCGAACCCCCTGATGACACTCTAATCAATTATACTATAACATAAAAGGAAATGCTCGTTATAGTTTTTGCTTTGGATAAATTTAGATCTTACCTTTTAGCTATAAAGTTATTGTTTATATTGACCATGCAGCAATCAAATATCTTATCAGCAAAAAAGGAAGCTAAACCAAGATTGATTAGATGGATTTCACTTTTCCAAGAATTCTATCCTGAAATAAATGATAACAAAGGAGATGAAAATAAGTGGCAGATCACCTATCAAGATTGGAGAACCCAATTAATAAAGAGGCACTGCCCATCAATGAGTCATTCCCTGATGAACAACTTTTCTCTTTTAAAAATTATATTCCTCAGTATGCTGATTTTGTTATTTATTTGGCAGGTAATATTTTTCCACCAGAACTGATACGGAACCTCCAAGAATAAGCCTGAGAACCCCTTGATTTCGAACCCCCACAGCATTAACTTGAAAACCCCTAGTCGAATTCGGTACAACCCCCAAGGATTAGGTTAGATTTCAGATTACCTTGAATTGATCAAAGATCCAAGATTTCGAAACAAGTCAGTTCCTAAATCCCAGATTCGAAACACTCCACAAGAAAGTTGATCAAACTACTTGAATGTTTCTGAAGCATGTATTCAAGCAAGAACACAAAGATAAAAGCAATTCGGCTTTAGGTTAATAAATTCGTCCAAACTTCAAAACTCTTGTCTTACAACCCTAAATGAGATATAAATAGCTAAACCCTAATTAGGGTTATTAAGTAGCATTTGGCTTTCTAATCAAATTTTAAGAAATAATAAAGTAATCAAAGTTCTAATTTAATACCAAACAAACAGGGCCCTTACTTTTTAAATGAGCATGACTAGTGGGCCTTAATACATATTAATATAACAAGTTCAGCTAATTATTTAACTATAAATAAGCCCAACTAGTGACTTGAGCCAAATATGCTCCAATTTGCATCCTTGATCAGCCATATCGTGCACCTTCAGCTCATCTTCAACAAAATGTTGCATGTAGCCTTGTGACGTCTCTATCATTCCCCCTTTGTTGGAGAAAACTCGTCCTCGAGTTTTAAAATGCTGAAGTAGTAAAGAAAAGCAACTTTGTAATTTCACTCCAATTACTTGTGGCATGTCATCAATTTGAAGAACCTGAAATTTTATTTCATAAACATCAAAATCATTGTTAGGCAAAATAAATTCCATGTTTGCAACAGACAGGCAATCATGAATGGTGGGAGTAGAAAGTTTTATTTTTCTTGCTTCTTCTTTTAGTTGTACTTCTAACCAAAGCATATCAATTTCTTCCTTCAATATTTCTTCAAAAGTTTCCAACTTTGGAATGTCTTGTTGAAAAGTAGCAGCTTCTTTTGATTCTAGTGATGAATCTTCACCAATAATCTCTAAAGTAGGATCTTCAATATCACCCTGAAAAGAAGTATCACCATAAACAGCCTCGGATGACATTAACAAATCACTACCATCAACAATCTCTTCTGCATAAATTAGTTCTTCTTCATTGCTATCTTCAACCTTCAAATTCTCCCTTTCTTTGTAGTAATCATCAACACTTTTACTTCCTTCCTTGATAGCCTGAAGTCTCTGCATGATACTCCTATAGAAATGTTCAGGTTGCTGCATTTGATTTCTGCCACCTCTTCGCCTCTCATTGCGCTCCAATGTGGCTCTTTCAACACTCTGCAACCTCAAATCCATGCGCTCCAATCTTTCTGTTATGGTATCCATAACACGGTGTAAACGTGTAAATTCAGCTTGTTGCGCCTCACGCAATCGAGCTGGATCAATCTGAACACCTGCATCTCTTCCAGACATGTTTCCTGCAATAAAAGGTTAGCACAAAACAAATAAAAAGACCTCACAACACTCCCTCACGTGTTTACACTCAATAGATGAAGGTTGGTCTCTCGTGTTTCACTCAATATATGAAATCACTCACGGTTCAGCTCACACCTCTCAAGCTGATTTCTTTTATGTTCTTAGGTGAATCACACTTTATGAAACAACTCAAATAGCCTCCGTGTGTAGTATCCCAAAATCTGAAAATTCGTGAGAAAAAAAATTCAGTTACGTCTAACCCACCTAGATTCGACCCTTAGCACCTAAATAACAAGGAAAACGAAAAAATTTTCTTGAAGTGATTCTATACTCTTTTTTTTTTTGCTCCCTCTCACTATCTCTTTTGAAGGGCAGCCCTAGTTCACACCACACGAAATTGTTTTTTTCCCAATCAGGTAACAAGAACAAGATCAATTTAGAGGACTTCCTTTAGAAACTCGAAATTGGAACAGAATAAATAATCAAGACTTCCTTTAGACCAATTCAGCTTTCCTTTTGAAACTTGTTTGAAACACTTTCTTGGAAATTCGAAACAGAATCAAAATGATTAACAAAAATAAGATTCGGATTTAGAACACTTTCGAATCAACAAATTTCGAATCAACAATCAAGAACACAATTTCAAATTTGAACAAAGCAACCTAAATTCCCAATTCAGAAATCCACAATAGAACAAATCCAATTTGGAATAGATAGAACAAACCAATTCGGAACAAATCAACCAACCCAATTTCAGAATAAGAAAAACGATTTGGACTAAAAAGGCAAACTGAATTCGAAATTGAAATAAGACTCCAAACACAAAACGAAAACTAAATTAGAACCCTAACGGAATTTTTTTTTTGAATTTTCGACTTTGAAAGAAAAACGAAAACGATTCAAGGATCAATAACAAAGAAACAAAATGAAACTAACAAGAGAAGAAACGAAAACAAAAGTAACCCACAAAGGAAAAAAAAAACGCAAATAGCAGGTGAAGAAAACGAAAATGAAAATAACCCACAAAGAAAACAATTTAGAGGAACAAGGAAAACAAGAGAACGAATTGAACAATTGAAACAAAGCAACAAAACGCAAATAACAAAAGAAGAAACAAAAACGAATTGGAAGGGATAAAACCTGATCTAGAGCGTAGGCTCTGATACCAAATGATACGGAACCTCCAAGAATAAGCCTGAGAACCCCTTGATTTCGAACCCCCACAGCATTAACTTGAAAACCCCTAGTCGAATTCGGTACAACCCCCAAGGATTAGGTTAGATTTCAGATTACCTTGAATTGATCAAAGATCCAAGATTTCGAAACAAGTCAGTTCCTAAATCCCAGATTCGAAACACTCCACAAGAAAGTTGATCAAACTACTTGAATGTTTCTGAAGCATGTATTCAAGCAAGAACACAAAGATAAAAGCAATTCGGCTTTAGGTTAATAAATTCATCCAAACTTCAAAACTCCTGTCTTACAACCCTAAATGAGATATAAATAGCTAAACCCTAATTAGGGTTATTAAGTAGCATTTGGCTTTCTAATCAAATTTTAAGAAATAATAAAGTAATCAAAGTTCTAATTTAATACCAAACAAACAGGGCCCTTACTTTTTTAAATGAGTATAACTAATGGGCCTTAATACATATTAATATAACAAGTTCAGCTAATTATTTAACTATAAATAAGCCCAACTAGTGACTTGAGCCAAATATGCTCCAATTTGCATCCTTGATCAGCCATATCGTGCACCTTCAGCTCCTCTTCAACAAAATGTTGCATGTAGCCTTGTGACGTCTCTATCAAGAACTGTCATACGCTCAAAGGAAAAAATTTCTTTATGACGTTAAACATTATATTTGGGAAGAACTTCTCCTATTTAAGCATCGTGGGGATGAAATGATTCGTAATGCATTTCAAAAGAAGAGATTAAAAGTATTTTAGAGTTTTGTCATTCGAAAGAATGTGATGGTCACTCCAGCACTTCTAAAATAATTGCTAAAATTTGGCAATCTGGATTCTTCTTACCAATAATGTATAAAGACACAACAACTTTTATTCAGTCATGTGATCGTTGTTAATGAATTAGGAATATTTCAAAAAGACATGACATGCCACTCAATTCAATACTTGAAGTTAAACTTTTTGATGTTTAGGGAATTGATTTTATGGGATCCTTTCCACCTTCATTCAATAATCAATATATCATGGTGACTGTTGATTATGTGTTCAAATGGGTTGAAGCAATCACAAGTCCAACAAATGATGCAAAAGTGGTAACTAAGTTCATTAGAAAGAATATTTTCACAAGGTTCGGAGTTCCTAGAGCTATGATCAGTGATGGTGGTACTCATTTTTGTAATAAGTGCTTTGACACTCTTCTTAAGAAATATGGAGTGCACTACAAGGTGGCAATGTCTTATCACCCTCAGACCAGTGGATAAGTGGAAATATCGAATAGGGAACTTAAATGGATTTTTAGAAAACAGTTAGCACTTCAAGAAAAGATTATTCTTTTAAATTGGATGATGCACTTTGGACTTACATAATAGCTTTCAAAACCATAATTGTTATGTCTCCTTATCACCTTATCTTCGAAAAGCATGCCACTTACCAGTTGAGTTAGAGCATAAAGCATATTGGGCCATAAAACAATTGAACATGGACTTAAAAGTAGCAAGACAAAAGCGACTTCTGCAATTAAGTGAGTTGGATGAAATTCGATTTCACGCTTATGAAAATGCCAAGATTTACAAGGAAATAATAAAAGTATGGCATGACAAGTCAATCCAACCAAAGAAATTCCATGAAGGACAACAAGTTTTATTGTACAATTCAAGGCTAAAGCTTTTTCCTAGAAAGTTAAAGTCCCATTGGTCGAGACCATTCCAAATTGTAAATGTTTATCCTTATGGAACAATAGACATTCAAAATCAAAGAGGAGAAAGTTTCAAAGTAAATGGCCAATGTTTGAATCATTATTATATTGGCGAACCAATAGACATTGGAAGTGTTTATCACTTCAATTAGAACTTAAGATAGAGATAGTCGAGCTATCGACTATAAACATAGGGCTCATTGGGAGGCAACCCAATTATATTTATGTTTTTGTTTGAATTATGATTCTATTTCATTTTTAAAAAATAATTTATGTTAATTTATGTTTTTTCTTAGGTGATTGGGATTGAGAACCACAAGAAATCAAAGTAAAAGGAGAGCCATGACCGTGACATATTAGTACCATGGGCATGGACTTCAACTGGAACCTGTAACAATTAAAAAGAGAAAGAAAAAATTAAAGCGACAGAAGGAAATTGAATACCACGACCATGGTGCAAGGAACCCACGACCGTAGGAATGCAAACTACTCTATCCAAACATTGAAGCAGGCTAAGGTAGAATCAGATCAAAGGCCACGACCGTGGTAACCAAGATGCCACCCCCGTGGAATTAAAATTGTAACTGCCAAAAATTTTCTGAAGGTCAATATGTATGCCACGGCCGTGGCATGTGGAGCCCACGACTGTAGGAATGAACTTGAATCTGACCAAAAATTGACATAATACCCCATGCCCGTGGCTTAGAGGACCACACTCATGGTGTACAAGGTCTTATATAAACATCCCTTTTTTCTCTCTCTCCTCATTTTGCAAACCCCAGTCGCCCATTTCAAATCACATGACCCAACCTATTTTCCCAGGCCCAAAATCACTTCTAAACACCAATTTTTACCAAATAATCACTAATTTTCATCACTTTCATCAAATTAAAATGCCAAGAAGCAAGACTCAAGCCAAGAAATCCAAGAGAGAAAGCTCTAAGAGGAGGGGACAAGTGGAATCTTCATCAACTTCATCTCCACCTTCATCACCACCTCCAAATAGGTATCATCAAATTCAATTATGAAATAAAGTGCAGCGTAAAAGGTACCATAAACATAATTCTCGAAGAATAGTTCCTTCTAGATTCATTTATGAAGACGTTGTTAGAAAATTATCTTGGAATAATGGCTTATTGATACTATTTACTATTGTGAATTGGTTATCATTTGCAATCATGCATTTTCCTACTTATGCCTAGATTAACTTAGAATTTTTGAGCACTTTTATGTTAACCCCTTCAGATAGGTTTAGTAGGCACAATGGCAAAGTAAGTTTTAGATTGGCTAACATTGATTATGATTAGGATATTTCTACTTTTGGAGATGCCATAGGAATGGTAGGATTACATGGAACTTATGGATTTACTGAAGGGTTTAAAGAAGAGACTTGGACTAGGTTAGGCGGGCTTAATCGATTTAATAGTAAGAGTTCCAAGGCCACTAATTTTACCATTCCACTTTATAGGTATATTCATATTGTCTTAGCTAATACTATTTTTGGTAGAAACGAAAGTCAAGGAAATGTAAATTCTAAGAAATTGCATTTTTTCTATTGTGCCTTAGAAAGGGAAAAATTTAATACCAGTATTGATTTACAAAATGGTGTGGATGCTAAAATTTAATACTGGGTATTGGTTTAGCTGATTTTCTTGGTATTCGTTATGATCATCTTACACCGGTTCCTAGAAAAAATCACAATTGACATGATAACGGCTCTTGCAATGAGATTGGTTAAAAAGAGAGGACGAATATATATAGCTTTAGGTCTTATGGATGCTAATATTGACATTGATGAGGATGAGTTGATGAGAGAGGTTGATGATTTTGAGGACACGAAAGAGCAACATCATTCTCCTCCTCACCTTTCTGAGGCCGGACCTTCTGCTCCACCTAACTCATTTGAGCATTTTTCTAGCAGACTTGATTCTTTTTAGAATGACATAAACTGCAGAAATGATGCATGGGAGCAACATTTTGATAGCATAAAGCAGCGACTTGGAGGTGGTGAGACTGAGGTACGTATTGTCTCTACTCAAATAACTGGATTGAGCGAGCAGATCACTACCTTTATTGCCCAGTTTGGCATATACTACCCACCTCCACAACATCCCCCTCCACCTGGTGATCATGATGGTGATGGAGATCACTGAGGATAGTGATATTTAAAGTTTGGGGGAGTTTTCAATTCTGTTTTGGCAACTGAACTTGTGGTACTTTTATTAGTTAATTTTTCTTTTTGGATATTTTATATTATGTTTGATTTTAAGTTTTTATATGGATGGTTATATTTATGAATGTGGTTAGTATTTTAAATTTTAATTTTACATATAAGTTTAGTATGAATTTTATTTGAATATATATATATATATATAAATTTAAGGATTATTTGATTTCTCTTAGTTGTTATAGTTGTTCTAGAATAAAATTCATTATAGACTACTTATATGTTATTTTATGTGTTAAAATTTTTTAATTAAAATTTTTGAAATATAAGGTCAAAAATTTGGTAAAATAACTATATCTTATGAATTTTGAACCAAATGAGCCATTTTATTTAGTTGAAAGTAATTGAATATGAACATTTGGAAAAAATTTATATTCTTTCATATTATTTTCTTCCTAGGCCTAGAAAATATTTTAAAGAGCTTTCAAGGCGAAATTGAACCTTGCTAAAAAAAAGAAAAAAAATTATTTAGGCATTGTTTGTTAAACTAAAATCATATATCTACCATATTTAAACATTATCTTTAGTTTACCCATTTGAGCCTAAAATAAAGATTTTTAGCTTGAGTTTTTCTTTGATTTAATTTATCAAAACTACTACCATTTTTAAGGTTATTTTTCTTTTGAAAAAGTTCTCAAATTTATTCGATTATGGATCCATTAAATATATTCTTAATTTTAAAGTTTGGAGGAGTTTATATATGTATATAAAAAAAATTTTAAATAGACTAAATTCTCCCTAAACCAATAAAAGAAAGCAAGCAAGGAGTTAAGGCTAAATGATTCTTAAGTGTGCAAAAATAAGGAAAGCTTTTTGAAAGGAAAGTAACATATTTCAATTAAGCTTTATTCTAGCCCCCACCTCTATAAATCCCATTATAACCCAATAAAAGTCCTTCTAATTTTCTTTAATTTAGTAAGGTATATTAGTGGAGAAAGCTCAATTAAATATGTATATGAGAATAGGCTAAGTTTGCATAAAAAGAATATTTGCTATTCTAAGAAGTTTAATAATTGATTGCAATTGATTAAATTTTTTGGGTAAATGAGGGGAGAATGAAATAAGTGGAGTTATGAATCTAAATTTAAGATCTACATTCTGAATATTTAATGGCTTAAATTTTTATACATAAACTAAACATATGAGAAATTCTATAGCGACAAATTTAAAATTACTTGAGGACAAGCAATGATTTAAGTTTGGGGAATTTTGATAGAATAATATTTTGATTAATAATTTGTGAGATTCTAACTATGATTTTAATTATTTTCCAATTGAATTTAATGGATTTTTATTTGTTTGAGTTAGAATTCTTGTATTTTAGCTGGGAATGGCAAGATATAAGGTTTTTAAGAAAAATAATAAAAAACTTGAAGAAAATTCACATCCCACGCCTGTGCTAATCCAATGTCATACCCGTGGGTTTCAACTTGAGTCTGCCTTGTTAAAA
Organism: Garcia nutans; assembly: GCA_947685225.1. Classification (NCBI taxonomy): domain Eukaryota; kingdom Viridiplantae; phylum Streptophyta; class Magnoliopsida; order Malpighiales; family Euphorbiaceae; genus Garcia; species Garcia nutans. The sequence goes on along the minus strand of CANTUV010000039.1, from coordinate 39,533,810 downwards.
GAAGAAGAAAAAGGGAAGTTCTAGAAAAAAATTCAATGCCATGCCCTTGGGATTAGAAACCGTACTGCCCAAATAAAAGAAAAGGAAGAAAACTCAGAGGTTTCACCTTAATTCAAAAGCCACGCCCATGGCCAACCAGCACCATGACCATGGCCCATCAGACCAACCTTGGCAGCTGAAAAATTTGACGAAACAAGTCAGAGTTCACACATGCCACCCCCGTGACATTCAGAAGTCACGCCCGTGGGGTGTATGTTAAAATTTTTGAGCTGAAAATTTTTAAAATAAACATACCAACTAAGTTTTACTTCAACATTTTTCAGTTTTTCTCTACTAAAGAAGTTTTCAAGCACTCTATATAAACACTCTTCCTCCAAGGTTTCAAGTATTTAGAAGAAGTAAAAGATTTAAATTAAAATTATCCAAGAAATAAAATTAGTTCTAGAGTTTCTTTGGATGAAGAATCCAAGATCCAAGTGGAAGTCTTCTTCAGTCCAAAAGAATTAGAGTTTGATCTTCCTTTTTCTTTAAATTATAATGTTCTCAATGATTGTTTTTAATATTTGCATTTATTATTTTTCTATTATGAGGAACTACTTCTCATATTAGAATTAGCCCCTTATATTGAATTTACTATGATATAATAAATGCTTATTTGATTTAATTAAGTTTATCCGTGGTTATTTTATTATCTTTGATCTTAATACTTTAATTATCTGGTCAATAATTAATTGAATTGAAATATTGTGTGATGGAGCGAAAGTGAAAGCACAATATTAGTTCAAGATGGTAATAATATTAAGTAAGTTTTCATTTAGAGATAAGGTTAACATTTAAGAGGTTAATTCAAGATTCTCACAAAACCTAGTTGAATTGATTTAATTACTTATGATCACGTGAGTAGACGTAAAATTAAATTGATATTAGTTCTAGTACTTGAGAGAGACTTGAATATAATTTAGGAGAATTTGACCAATAATAAAAGAGAAACTAAATTAAATCAATACTTTTGAAATACATAGCAATTCAATAAAAGTGGCTTAACCTTAAGTTTACAATTTGATAGATTTGAAGTAAATTATTTTGATTCAAGGTTTAATTATTTAATCAAAATTTATCATCCAAATAATAATTAGTTTAATTATTTAGTACTCAGAATTGGCCTCCTCGTGGAAAAGATACTCTACTTATCACTTTATTATTTGATTTCGACCTGTGCACTTGCAGACAAATTAGGCACGATTCTAATAAGTTTTTGGCGCCGTTGCCGGGGAGGCGAAGATTCTAATATTAATAATATTAAATTGTTATTACATTGAAAATTTTTATTTTCTAAATCATTTCTTTTTGGTTTATATGCGAAAAAATTCAAATATCTAACTTGCACCATATAATCCAGAAATTGAACGGTTTTATAGGGAAAAGAATAAGGAAATAAAAAAAAAAGATGAAAGGAACTTTAGCAGAAATTCATAAGATAAATAATCTTACGAATTCATCTGACGAAGAACCAACCATGAGTGATTCTCAAAATATGAATAATTCGGTTGAGCTGATTGAACTGACCAAATTCGACCAAATTGATCGGGTTGAACCGAGTTTGGTCGGTTCAAGAAACATTGTTGGTTGGGTCGGTTTGAAATATTTAGAAAATACCAGGTTGGTTTGGTCGGTCGGGTTAGAGTTTTTTTTTTTTCGTGCAAACCTGAAACCGACCGATCCCTTTATACTTACATATGAATATATGTGTATATATATATATGAATGAAAGTGAACCTTGTGGATCACTTTCGGCCTTTTTTTCCTTGCCCAGCCGCAGCTTGCTCTCTAGGTATTATCTCCTCTCTCCTCTCTTCTCTTGTTCCTCTTTTGGTTTTTCTCCTTCGATTTTCTTTATTATCTTTTTTAAATCGATTAAAAAGTGAAAGTCTATCAGTCATCTCTGTGATTTCATTAAGTTTTTTAACCCATTTTACATTATCAGTTTTGGATTCATGGTTTTCTGTTTTGAACTGAATATTTAAGTTGTGGTTGATATTTTTTTCTTGAGCTTTGAGTATATTATGGTTTCTAATGTGTTTTTCTGTGATTGCATGCAATTGATTTTGATTTTAGGGGTGTCATTTTTCATTCTGTGATTTTAGGGGTTCAATTTTCATACTTTTAAATCTCACTTTATAATACTGTGTTTTCAAAATCTAAATTAGTATGTCAGTTTAATTTATTGGACTACATCCATTTATTATCTTTAGAATCACTTTACACTACTTGTTTTATCCCGTTTTATCATTGAATGATTCAGCATATGGGGATTTGATTTCCATGAGATTTTCTCATAACTTGACTAAAAGATAAATTAAATTAAATAAAAGTAAAATGACAAGCAACTAATACATATATATCAGATAAAATTTATTTGAAATATTTTGCAGTTTTTATTTGAATCCTTTGCTTTTTGCAATTTTTATTTAAATTCTTGCTTGTAGCCTCTGCCAAACAAATTAACAAAGTACAAAATTGACTAATTTTAAAATTATTTTCAGCCATCACTCTAAAATTCTTTTCGTTTTTTTAGTCTAATTTCAACCTTTTTTTAAAATGCTCATTGAATTTATTTAGACATTCAATTATTAAAAAAATTTAAAAACTTTCATTTATAATTTAAATTTATACTAATTTTTTGTTTGATTTGGTGGCAGTTAAGGGCCTAAGGCGTATTGGTTGTTAAGGCCGAAAGTGAAAACTAAGGGAAGGGCTAATTAAGGTACTCTATTTCTATATATGTATGATTGTTAATGTTTGTAATGTTAAGATATTTTAATCCAAGTTTCTAATGTTATATATATGTTGTTGGTTGTTGGTTGTTTTAATCCAATTAGAAAATGAATAATTCTAAAGTTATCTATGACATTTGTTTAATATTATATATTTTAGTATTAATTTTGTTTTACTAAATTTTTTGACAAATATGTTTATGATTGCTAGCTGAATTTAAAATCTTTTCATAAAGAAAACTTCAACACTACCATACTATGTTTTATAATTAACAATTTTAAGTTATGTTGATAGAATAATAGTGAAAATACAGTTCTTAGATAATATGATCTTTTGAATTTAAAATAACAAAACTTATATACTACAATATTATATTCATTGAGAAAAAAATTGCTAGAATCAAAGTTGTGGAAAAAATAACCCTTTTTAGGCATGAGAAACTTGTAGCGTGAGAAAACTATTAAGTTTGTCCTTAATTAGTCAAAACAAGAAAAAGAAAGTATGCCATTAAAGTAAAATTCAATTTTCTGCAGCTCTGCTTGATTTAATAACATCTATACAATGCATTGAAAAAAAAAAAAACAGCTATACAATATGATAGCTTGAATTGAAATATTAATCATATTAGTTGAACCATCTAAAACTAAAATATTAAAATCATATGTAAGTGCAATCAAGATTATCCATCTCTACAAATATAACCAAGATAATTAATCAAAAACTATAACCAAGATAATCAAGATTCCGAGATAATTAATTAAAAGCTATGACCAAGATAATTAATTATATTTAATGTAAATATAACCAAGATAATTAATTAAAAACTATAATCAAAGCAACCGACTTAAATCATTAAACTATATGTAAACAAAACAGAGATAGTTAATTAAAACCCATAAGCAAAGCAACCAATTACTTCAATCATTAAACTGTATTTAAATATAACTAAGATATTTAATTAAAAATCTTTAAGCAAAGCAACCATAGAATCAAGTAATTAAACTTAAGTAATTCAGATAATTAAATACAACATTTGTAATTAGGTAAATATAAATTTGTTAAATAAAAATATAAACAACATTTGTAATTGATAAGTTTACTTAATTAATGACAAATTGTAATTTGATATTTAATTGTTGAAATTTAATCAGGTTGAAACAATTGAATTCTTATTTAGTAATAAATTTTAAATTACAAATTCCTTTGTTAATTAGGTTGAAACAATTATGGATGATCCCCAATCTCTGCAGCCAAAACAAGAACAACCTGCTGAAATGGATAAACCACCAAATCCAAAGAAAAAAAAAAGCGACCTGCAAATGGTCCAAGAAAAACGTCTATAGCATGGGACCACTTCACAAAAGTACCAGAATCAGAAGTTGCTGAACCAACAGCAGCTTGTAACTATTGTGGCAAGCGATATCTTTGTGATTCCAAGCAACATGGGACATCTAACTTGGTACATCACTTGAAAATTTATGCCAAGTATTCTTATACCTTGAAAACAAACCCTAAACAACAAGTTTTGCACTTTAAAATCAAATCAGATGGTCGAGGTGTTGATTTAGGTGCTGCCCCACATGCATACAATCCGGAAGAGATTAAAAAGTCAATTGATGTCTTTGTTATTGTAGATGAACAGCCATTTAGGGTTGTAGAAGGTTATGGATTTAAGCACATGCATAATAAAATGGTTCCACAATTTAAAGTGCCTTCTAGGTGGATGGTTGCTAGGGACTGTTTTCAACTCTATCTAGTTGAAAAAATCAGACTTAAAAATTTGTTGAAAAGTCAATTTATAAGGGTTTGTCTAACAACTGATTGTTGGACAAGTGTTCAAAATTTGAATTATATGACTATAACAGCCCATTTCATTGATAGAGAATGGAGATTGCAAAAAAGAATTTAGAGTCTCTTTCTCATACCAAACCATAAAGGAGATACTATAGGGCAACAAGTAGAGATTTGTTTGAAAGATTAGGGGCTGAAAAGAGTATTTAGTATTACGGTTGATAATGCTAGTTCTAATGATGGGGCCATAGCATATGTGAAAAAAAAAAGTGAAAAGTTGGGGCGGGTTGATTTTAAATGGAGATTTCTTCCACCTTAGATGTTGTGCCCATATTCTTAACTTAGTAATTTCAGGAGGGTTAAACGATATGCATTCATCCATTGATACCATTAGGAATTCAGTTAGATATGTGAGGTCATCTCCTGCTCGTCTTGCAAGATTTAAGAGTTGTATTGAGCGAGAAGATATTGAGTGCAAAAATCTTATTTGTCTTGATGTTCCCACTAGGTGGAACTCCACTTACTTAATGATTGATGTTGCATTGAAATTCCAAAAAGCTTTTGATAAGTTGGAAGAAGAGGATGTGATTATACGTGTATTTTTCAGAGGATGCAAAAAGGGGCAGCCCACCATCTAGTTTAGATTGGGAAAATGCTTTGCATTTTTCCAAATTTTTGAAAATATTCTATGATGTTACACTAGAAATTTATGGTTCCTTATATGTAACATCTAGTAATGCCTTCCACCACCTTTCACTGATTCAAAGTGAGATAAAAAATTTGAGTGATAACCAAGAATCATTGCTAGGGTTGATGGCAGTTGACATGAAGAAGAAATATGATAAGTATTGGGGAAAATAGAAAATATTATTCATTTATTGTTCATAGGAAGTGTACTAGACCCTAGAAACAAAATGGCATACATATCTTGGTCATTTGAAGACATTTATAGCAGTGAATTGGCTCGTGTAATGGTTGAAAAAGTGAGAACGCAGTTGAATAGGTTATATGTTTGGTATTATGAAGCATACAAACCTGCTGCCCCTATTTGTGATGATAGTGTTGATGAACAACCTTCCTCTATGGCTGGTGCAAATGAACCTGCGTCCAAGGCAAGAGTTGCTACTTTTCGCTCACATTTGAGGCAAAAGGACAGTATTGAAGCTAAAAATGATTTAGATAGATATTTGAATGAGCATTGTGAGTATGAAGACGAATCATGTTTTGATGTTTTGGGTTGGTGGAAGGCAAATTCTGCTAGGTTTCCTATTCTATCACATTTGGCACGCAATGTATTAGTTGTTCCCATATCCACAGTTGCATCTGAATCTGCATTCAGAACCGGCGGTCGCGTTTTGGATGTTTTTAGGAGCTCTTTGTCTCCTAAAATAACCGAGGCACTTATATGCACTCAGAATTGGTTGCGTCCAATGGTGATTAGCTTTGATCACCCAGAATTGATTCAAGAAATTGAGCAATGTGAACAAATTGAAATACATATATTATTTATCTTTTAATCTATTTAATAATTTTAGTTCTATAATTTATTTTTTTTGTGTGTGTATAATATTTTTACTGACTCTTTTTTTTAGAGTTCATAACAGCTTCTAAAGCCCCTGGAGCAGGAAATGGTATTGAAAATGCTGAATCTGAGTAGCAAATAGGCTGTTGATTGTAGGTTGTTGATTGGTCTATACAGATTTTTTGATTCATTTTGGTACATCTACAGAGTATATAGTCTTTTGGTACAGCTGGTATACAAATTACATGTGCTTTTTTTGCTATAGAATTACACAACAATTGGTATATACATTGGTATAGTGGTAAGTTTTTGCTGGTTACTGGCTAGTTGCTATTGATAATTAATAGAATATGCTGCTGTCTGCTGCAAATTGACATTGATAGTGGTAGTTTTTGGTACATGCTCTATAGATTGTAGGTTGACTTGTGCCTACTTTGCCTAAGGTTTTTTTGTGGTGATGAGGCACATAGGTTCTAGTTTTAGTATATTGCTTAGTAATTGATATCTATCACTTTTATTTAGCTTTCTGAATTATTTTTGGACTAATGGATTAAATATTTATAATTAAATTTATGGACTTCATGTGAATTAATCAATATTTGCAGGTTCGAATTTGATATTCAATTCAAATTTAATTAAACTTCTTTTAGATTTTTTTTCAATTCAACTTCAGTTTGGTAAGTATGATTTTACATGCTGTTTGGACTGGATTGCTATGGTTTTACAGCTATGGTTTTACAGCTATGGTTTTACAGGCTTCTTGGACTGGATTACTATGGTTTTACAGGCTTCTTGGACTGGATTATTGAAATTAATTTAATTCAAATCGTTGTCTTTTATATTTGTTTTAATTCAATTAAATTCAGTTAAAGTTTGGATTCGTAATTTTATTTTAATGCTATTGTTAAATAATGGGCAGTGGTGAGCACAACTTATAATTTTATATTTCTACTGCATATTATATTTCAGTTTGGTAGTGCATTATGTGATTTGAAAATTTTAAAATGTGAATATATTTGTGTGTATAATGCTGCAGGTTAATTTTTTTTTTTTTGAATTAGGTTAAATGTTGTTTTTAAGAAAAAATTGATTTCAATTTAGTCTTTTTTTTGAAGTGGTAAAAATATATTGACTGGTATATTTAACTGTCATTTTGAGCCCAAAAAATTAACAATAATGTTCAGAAAAAATGACAAAGTAAGCCTAATTATAAAGGCCTAATAGTAAAGCCCAATTTGATTGAACCCATTTTCACCCTACCGAATCCGAAACTAGTTCGGTTAGGTCGAAATTATACTAAAAATGGTCGGCGTTAGATTGACGTTACATTGTTTGGTCGGGTTCAGACGAAATGGATTTGTTCTCCAATCCAACTGAATTTGACCCGAGCTCTCTCCTGCAAGCAAATATTTTTTATCTTAAGCCGGCATTTATTAATCTAACTTAACAATTAATTTTTCATGGTTTGCCACTTGAAGATGTATGCGTTCACATATCTAATTTTCTAGAAATATGTGACAACATCAAATTCAATGGAGTGTCAGATGATGTGATTCGCTTGCGAATTTTTTTCAGTTTTATTAAAAGATCAAGCAAAAGAATGGCTCACTTCTAAGGCACCAGATATATTACAACATGGAATTAATTAGCCAGAGCATTTCTATCAAAATATTTTTTTTTCCAACAAAAATGGTTAAATTAAGAAATGATATCATAAGTTTTATTCAATAAGATAGAGAAAGTTTATACGAAGCATGGGAATGTTTTAAAAATTTACAAAAGAAATGTCCTCACCACGGAGTCCTTAAATGACTTTTAATTCAAACTTTCTATAATAGTCTTCATCCAAATATTAAGGGTACAATAGATGCAGTAACCGATAATGCATTTATGAACAAAGCTCATTCTGAGGCAAATGATTTAATTGAAGAAATGGAAGTAAATAATTACCATTGGACTTCAAAACATAGTGTTCATAAAAGAGTTGCAGATTTACAAGAAATTGATAATTTTTCTTTGCTTGCAGCTAAGGTAGACACAATACATAAGAAATTAGAGCATGTCAACCTTACTTCATGTCCAACTTATGAAGGATGTGGAGGAAGCCACGATACAGCTGATTGCAGAATAATGGAGCAAGTCAAATTTTTGAGCAATCAAAATAGGGGTTTTCCTCAAGAAAATACATACAACCCAATATGGAGAAATCATCATAACTTGTCATGGAAAAATCAAGGCAATCAAAGAGTAGATTATGAAAAGTCAACATCAAGGCCCACCTCCTTCAGAAAGACCATCATATGAATTTGCTTTTGGAAATATTTATTGGTGCAACAACAAAAAGATTTGATAAGTTTGAAAAGCATTGTGACAAGCTTGAATAGAAAATTGAGCGTCTCTCAACTCAAATTAAGAATCTGGAGACTCTAATAGGTCAAATTGCAAGTTCTCTCAACATTCGCAACCAAGGAGCTCTTCCAAGCCAAACGAAGATCAACACAAGAGAGCAATGCAAATCTATAACACTAAGAAGTGATTTGAAACTTGACGGTCCTCAACCAAACAAAAGACAAATTTTGGTTAAGGAGCTAGAAAAGGAAGAAGAAGTCAAGGAGAAGGAAGCACCAAAAGAAATTGTCAAACCACATGTGCCTCCAATTCCTTTTCCTCAAAGGCTAAAGAAGCAAAAATTAGAAAAGCAATATGAAAAATTTTTAGAAGTATTTAAACAACTTCACATAAATATTCCTTTTATAGAAGCGTTTGCTCAGATGCCCATTTATGTGAAGTTCCTAAAGGAGTTGTTGTCTAATAAAAGGAAGTTAGAAAAAAAAATACAAATATTGCACTTACAGAAGAATACAGTGCGATGATTCAAAATAAATTTCCTTTAAACTAAAAGACCCAAGGAGTTTTTCTATTCCTTGTACTATTGAAAAGTTGATTTCCATAAAGCTTTATGTGATCTGGGAGCTAGTATCAGTCTAATGCCCAGTTCTATTTGTAGAAAACGTGATTTCACAGAAATTCAACCAACAAGGATGTCTCTTCAGTTAGTAGATCATTCAATAAAGTACTTGATTGGAGTGGTGGAAGATGTCCTAGTAAAAGTTGATAAGCTCTATATTCCAGTAGATTTTGTGATTCTAGAAATGGACGAAGATGTAGACATTCCACTTATCTTAGGAAGGCCATTCTTGGCAACTGTCGGAGCATTGATTGATGTCCGTGGAGAAAAACTCATCTTGCAAGTAGGAGAGGAAAAGGTGGAGTTCAATTTAACAAAAACAGCCAGACATCCTGTATTTCTTGATTATTGTTTTCTGATTAATGTTATCGACGATAGTGTGCAATAATTTTGTGGGAAAAATGTTAAAAATTCATTAGAAACTTGTCTTGCACAAAGTTCCACTCTAGAAGATGAAAATAAAGAAGTTGTTGCTTATGCATCAGCATTAGAGACAACTCCACTAATGTACTTTCAGAACTTTGAAGCACTTGATAAAGGTAAAACCTTACCTCTTCCTTCTATTGAAAAAGCTGAGAAATTGGAATTTAAACCCCTTCCAAATCATCTCAGGTATGCATTTTTTGGACCTGATAATACCTTGCCTATTACTGTCAACGCTAATTTGTCAAAAATGCAGATGAGTCAAACCTTGAACTTGATTAGAAAATATAAAAAGACAATAGGTTGGACTATATATGATATTAAGGGAAAATGAATATTTATTAAGGAAGAAGAAGTCAAGGAGAAGGAAGCACCAAAAGAAATTGTCAAACCACATGTGCCTCCAATTCCTTTTCCTCAAAGGCTAAAGAAGCAAAAATTAGAAATGCAATATGAAAAATTTTTAGAAGTATTTAAACAACTTCACATAAATATTCCTTTTATAGAAGCGTTTGCTCAGATGCCCACTTATGTGAAGTTCCTAAAGGAGTTGTTGTCTAATAAAAGGAAGTTAGAAAAAAAAATACAAATATTGCACTTACAGAAGAATACAGTGCGGTGATTCAAAATAAATTTCCTTTAAACTAAAAGACCCAGGGAGTTTTTCTATTCCTTGTACTATTGAAAAGTTGATTTCCATAAAGCTTTATGTGATCTGGGAGCTAGTATCAGTCTAATGCCCAGTTCTATTTGTAGAAAACTTGATTTCATAGAAATTCAACCAACAAGGATGTCTCTTCAGTTAGTAGATCATTCAATAAAGTACTCGATTGGAGTGGTGGAAGATGTCCTAGTAAAAGATGATAAGCTCTATATTCCAGTAGATTTTGTGATTCTAGAAATGGACGAAGATGTAGACATTCCACTTATCTTAGGAAGGCCATTCTTGGCAATTGTCGGAGCATTGATTGATGTCCGTGGAGAAAAACTCACCTTGCAAGTAGGAGAGGAAAAGGTGGAGTTCAATTTAACAAAAACAGCCAGACATCCTGTATTTCTTGATTATTGTTTTCTGATTAATGTTATCGATGATAGTGTGCAATAATTTTGTGGGAAAAATGTTAAAAATTCATTAGAAACTTGTCTTGCACAAAGTTCCACTCTAGAAGATGAAAATAAAGAAGTTGTTGCTTATGCATCAGCATTAGAGACAACTCCACTAATGTACTTTCAGAACTTTGAAGCACTTGATAAAGGTAAAACCTTACCTCTTCCTTCTATTGAAAAAGCTGCGAAATTGGAATTTAAACCCCTTCCAAATCATCTCAGGTATGCATTTTTTGGACCTGATAATACCTTGCCTATTACTGTCAATGCTAATTTGTCAAAAATGCAGATGAGTCAAACCTTGAACTTGATTAGAAAATATAAAAGACAATAGGTTGGACTATATATGATATTAAGGGAATTAGCCCTTCAATATGTATGCATAGGATTTTATTGGATGAAAATTTTAAGTCTGTAATAGATCAACAAAGAATATTGAATCCAAATATGAAAGAGGTGGTAACGATAGAAGTGACAAAGTTATTAGATGCAAGAATAATTTATCCAATTTCTAATAGTTTCTGGGTGAGGCCTATAAATGTAGTTTCTGAAAAAGGAGGGATGGCCATAATTACAAATAAAAACAATAAATTAATTCACTCAAGAACAGTCACTGGATGGCGTGTTTGCATAGATTATAGGAAGTTGAATAAAGCCACCCAAAAGGATCATTTTTCATTGTCATTTATTGATCAAATGCTTGAAAGACTTACATGTAATGCTTATTTTTGTTTATTAGATGGTTATTCATGCTATTTTCAAATTCCTTTAGCACTAGAAGATAAAAAAAAGACTACATTCACATGTCCATATTATACTTTTGCTTATCGAAGAATGTCCTTTGGATCATGCAATGCACCAGCCACTTTTCAACGATGGATGATGGCTATATTTTCTGATATTGTAGAATCAATTATTGAAATTTTTATGAACAATTTTATAGTTTATGGTTCCACGTTTGAAGATTGTTTACAACATTTGGAACAGGTACTTAAAAGAGGTGAAGAAACAAATCTTATTCTCAATTGCAAAAAATGTCACTTTATGGCAGAAGAAGGGATTATACTTGGACACAATATTTCTAAAGAAGGAATTGAAGTAGACGGAAATAAAATAGAAATCATTCAAAAGCTACCACCACCAACTAATATGAAAGGAGTTCAAAGTTTTTTAGGATATATAGGATTTTACAGGTATTTTATTAAATATTTTTCAAAAATTACTAAACCTTATGCGAATTATTAAATAAAGATGTTTTTAATTTTTCTAATGAATGTTTATTTGCTTTTAACAGGTTGAAGGAAGCTCTTACAACAACTCCTATTATCTCACCACCAGTTAGGTCTTTATCATTTGAGCCCATGTGTGATGCCAGTGATTACGGAATTGTGGCTGTTTTGAGTCAAAGAAAAGATAAGAAAAGTCATGTCATCTACTATGCAAGCCGAACCCTTGACGATACTCAAATCAATTATGCTACAATAAAAAAGGAAATGCTTGCTATATTTTTTGCTTTGGATAAATTTAGATCTTACCTTTTAGATATAAAGTTATTGTTTATACTGACCATGCAGCAAACAAATATCTTATGAGCAAAAAAGAAGCTAAACTAAGTCTGATTAGGTGGATTTAACTTTTCCAAGAATTTGATCTTTAAATAAAAGATAAAAAAAGGAGCTGAAAATTTAGTGGTAGATCACCTATTAAGATTACAGAACCAAATGAATAAAGAAGCACTGCCCATCAATGAGTCATTCTCTGATGAACAACTTTTCTCTGTTAAAAATTCTATACCATGGTATGCTGATTTTGTTAATTATTTGGCAGGTAATATTCTTCCACCAGAACTATCGTATGCCCAAAGGAAGAAATTTTTTTTGATGTTAAATATTATTTATGGGAAGAACATCTCATATTTAAGCATTGTGGGGATGGAATGATTCGTAGATGCATATTAGAAGAAGAGATTAAAAATATTTTGGAGTTCTGTCATTCGAAAGAATATGGTGGTCACTCTAGCACTTCTAAAATAATTGCTAAAATTTGGCAATCTGGATTCTTCTGGCCAACAATTTATAAAGAAATAAGAGCTTTTATTCAGTAATGTGATCATTGTCAACGAACTAGAAATATTTCAAAAGACAGGACATGCCACTCAATTCAATCCTTGAAGTTGAACATTTTGACGTTTGGGGAATTGAATTTATAGGACACTTTCCACCTTCATTCAATAATCAATATATCATGGTGGCAGTTGATTATGTGTTCAAATGGGTTGAAGCAATCGCAAGTCCAACAAATAATGCTAAAATGGAATCTAAGTTCATTAGAAAGAATATTTTCACAAGGTTCGAAGTTCCAAGAGCTATGATCATTGATGGTAGAACTCATTTTTGTAATAAGAGCTTTGGCACTCTTCTTAAGAAATATGGGGTATACCACAAGGTGGCAACGCCTTATCACCCTCAGACCAGTGGACAAGTGATAATATCAAATAGGGAACTTAAATGGATTTTGGAGAAATTAGTTAGCACTTCAAGAAAAGATTGGTCTTTTTAAATTGGATGATGCACATTGGTCGTACAGAACAGCTTTCAAAATCCCAATTGGTATGTCTCCTTATCGCCTTGTCTTTGAACAGCATGCCATTTACTAGTTGAGTTAGAGCATAAAGCATGTTGGGCCATCAAACAATTGAACATGAATTTAAAAGTAGCAGGATAAAAGTGACTTCTTCAATTAAGTGAGTTGGATGAAATTTGATTTCACGCTTATGAAAATGATAAGATTTACAAGGAAAGAACAAAGCACGTACTGTCTCTACTCAAATAACTGGATTGAGAGAGTAGATCACCACCTTTTTCATCCAGTTTGGCATGTACTATCCACCTCCACTTCAACCCCCTCCACCTGGCAATCATGATGGTAATTGAGATCACTGAGGACAGTGATATTTAAAGTTGGGGGAGCTTTCAATTCTGTTTTGACAACTGAACTTGTGATACTTTTATTAGTTAATTTTTCTTTTTGGATATTTCATATTATGCTTGTTTTTAAGTTTTTATGTGGATGGTTATATTTATGAACGTGGTTTAGTATTTTGATTTTTTATTTTAAATATAAGTTTAGTATGAATTTTATTTGAATATACATATATATATATATATATATATATAATTTAAGGATGATTGGATTTCTCTTAGTTGTTCTATAATAAAATTCATTATAGACTACTTACATGTTATTTTATGTGTTAAAATTTTTTAATTAAAATTTTTGAAATAAAAGGTCAAAATTTTGGTAAAATAACTATATCATATGGATTTTGAACCAAATGAGCCCTTTTATTTAGTTGAAAGTAATTGATTATGAACATTTGAAAAAAGCTTATATTCTTTCATATTATTTTTGCCTAGGCCTAGAAAATGTTTCAAAGAGCTTTCAAGGCGAAATTTAACCTTGCTAAATAAAGAAAAATGATTTAAGCATTGTTTGTTAAACTAAAATCTTATATCCACCATATTTAAACATTGCCTTTAGTTTACCCCTTTGAGCCTAAAATAAAAAATTTTAGCTTGAGTTTTTCTTTGATTTAATTTACCAAAACTACTACCCTTTTTAAGATTATTTTTTTTTTGAAAAAGTTCTCAAATTTATTCGATTATGGATCAATTAAATAGATTCTTAATTTTAAAGTTTGGAGGAGTTTATATATGTACATATATATATATATGTATATAAAAAAATGTTAAATAGAATAAATTCTCCCTAAACCAATAAAAGAAAGCAAGTAAAGAGTTAAGGCTAAAGGATTCTTAAGTGTTCAAAAATAAGGAAATCTTTTTGAAAGGAAAGTAACATATTTCAATTAAGCGTTATTCTAGCTCTCACCTCTATAAACCCCATTACAACCTAATAAAAGTCCTTTTGATTTTTTTTTTAATTTAGTAAGGCATATTAATGGAGAAAGCTCAATTAAATATGCATATGAGAACAGGCTAAGTTTGCATAAAAAGAATATTTGCTATTCTAAAAATTTTAATGTTTGATTGCAATTGATTAAATTTCTTGGGTAAAGGAGGGGAGAATGAAATAAGTGGAGTTATAAATCTAAATTTAAGATCTATATTCTGAAGATTTAATTATTTAAATTTTTATATATAAACTAAACATATAAGAAATTCTATAGTGATAAATTTAAAATTACTTGAAGACAAATAATGATTTAAGTTTGGGGGATTTTGATAGAGTGATATTTTGATTAATATTTTGTGAGATTCTAACCATGATTTTAATTGTTTTTCAATTGATTTTAATGGATTTTTGTTTGTTTGAGTTAGAATTATTATACTTTAGCTTGGAATGGCAAGATACAAGGTTTTTAAGAAAAATGATGAAAAAATTAAAGAAAATTCACATCCAACGCCCGTGCTAATCCAATTCTAAGCCCGTGGGTTTTAATTTGAGTTTGCATTGTCGAAAGAAGACGAAAAAGGGAAGTTCCAGAACAAAATTTAATGTCAGGGCCGTGGCAATTCAATGCCACGCCTGTAGGATTAGAAACCCTACTGCTCAAATGAAAGAAAATGAAGAAAAGTCAGAGTTTCCACCTCAATTCAAAAGCCACGCCCATGGTCGACTAGCACCACGACTGTGGCCCATCAAAATGACCTTGGCAGCTGAAAAGTTTGATGAAACAAGTTAGAGTTCACACATGCCATGCTCGTGGCATTCAAAAGCCACGCCTGTGGGCTGTATTTTAAGATTTTTGAGCTGAAAATTTTTAAAATGAACACACCAACCAAGTTTTACTTCAACCTTTTTGAGTTTTTTTCCACTAAAAAAGTTTCCAAGCACTCTATATAAACACACTTCTTCTAAGGTTTCAAGTATTTAGAAGACGTAAAAGATTTAAATTAGAATTATCCAAGAAATAATATTAGTTTTAGAGTTTCTTTGGATAAAAGAGTGAAGCTAGGCTCAAAGAAGAATCCAAGATCCAAGTGGAAGTCTTCTTCAGTCTAAAAGAATTAGCATTTAATCTTCCTTTTTCTTTAAATTATAATGTTCTCAATGATTGTTTTTAATATTTGCATTTCTTGTTTTTGTATTTTGAGGAGCTAACTCTCATATTAGGATTGACCCCTTATATTGAATGTACTATGGTATAATAAACACTTATTTGATTTAGTTAAGTTTACATATGGTTATTTTGTTATTTTTGATCTTAATGCTTTAATTATCTAGCCAATACTTTATTGAATTGAGATAGTATGTGATGGAACGAGAGTGAAAACACAATATTAGTTCAATGAGATAATAATCTTAAGTAAGTTTTCACTTAGAGATAATGTTAATACTTAATACAAGATTCTCACAAATCCTAATGAATTGATTTAATCACTTATTATCACGAGAGTAGATATAAGGATTAAATTGATATTAGTTCTAGTACTTGAGAGAGACTTGAACTTGATTTAGGAGAATTTGACCAATAATGAAAGGGAAACTAAATTAAATCAATACTTTTAAAATACATAATAATTCAATAAAGGTGGCTTAACCTTAAGTTTACAATTTGATAGATTTTACGCAAATTATTTTAATTCAAGGTTTAATCATTAAATCAAATTTTGTCATCCAAATAATAATTAGTTTAATTGTTTAGTACTTAGAATTAGTCTCCTCTTGGAAACGATACTCTACTTATCACTTTATTACTTGATTTTGATCTGTGTATTTGCAGATAAATTAGGCACGATCCTAACAATAAACCTAGGTCTAAGATTGATTTTAGATTTTAACTTGATAAACCTAGATCTAAGATTGATTTTAGGTTTTAACTTGATAAACCTAAGTCTAAAATGTGAAAATTAGGTTTAACTTGATAAACCTAGGTCTAAGATTCATTTTAGGTTTTAACTTGATAAAACCTAAGTGTAAAATATAAAAATTAGGTTTAACTTAATACATCTAGGTCTAATATTGATTTTAGGTCTAAAGCCCAAAGGTTGGATCTAAGTCCATGGTCAAATTCAATTTAAGTTGATTTTAAGTCCAAAGGATGAACCCAAGATATAAAATTAAATTTAATTCACAAAAATTAAAAGAATTTAAAATTTAAAATTTTTACCTTCTTTGGCAATTTTTGGGGGCGGAGGCTTGAGTATGTGTCCAAACTTGTTTAGGCTTGAGTATGGAGTTTCACTTTTGTTTAGGGTTTTTTTTATTGCTAAGGAAGCAACTGACTCGAAATTGTTTAAGGAAAACAAAAAGTGAGTTGATCGGCATCCAAACTTATTAAGGAAACAAGTTTTAGGTGATTCTTACTAAGGAAAAAAGAACCTTTTACTTTAAAGAAATAAAGGGGAGAGAAGAGAGTGAGACAACTTGCAAACATGTATTGTCAAATTGAATGGTGTGTAGAAAAATGAGCTAAAGAGGCCTATTTATAGACTTTTGGAGAGTAAAATAAAAAAGTACTAATTAGGGTGCCACAATAGAAAAATTTCCCTCTACAGTAGTTTTTCCACTCCTAGCGACAGCAGGGGCTGCTGGGTTGCCACAGGCTTTGTCGTGGAAGCATGCCGCGACGGGCTTTATTCTGTCGTGGTTCATGCAATAACCTTTTGGAGGCTTATTTTATCTCGTCCAACGTCTATTTTGAGTGATTCAAGTTGCGTTGGAACTATAAAGGACTAAATTTTAATGTTATGATGAAAAATTAAGGGTTCACAGTGATTTTACAATTAAGCCTCTCTTTTTTAAATAAGTTCAAGCCTTGTATAGGTTTTGTTAGTATTTGGGAAAACTAAGATGATAGCTTGTTTTGGAGAAGGTGGAGCAAAATTTTTGTTTTTGGTAAAAAAGAATTTAAAGTCAAGGTAAAGAATTTTGGGGCGGCTTTGAATTATTTAAGAAGTTTTGTTATTCCCAATTACTTTTATTTTGAAAGCTGAATTTATTTATTAAAATTTATTTTTTATTAGAAGTTTATTTTCTTAATTTGATATTATTTAAGAAGACTTGTTGAATAAGACTTATAATTCTTTTTAATCAAGTAATTAGGAATCCTTCTTAAATAGGATTTATAGTCTTCCTATTCAAGTCAAGAACTCCTATATATATAGTCTCAAGATGCACCTATTTAGTATAAGTAATTTTTGTGGCCATCTTGTAATTTTACTTTTGAGTGTAATTGGTTTTAAGGTTTTGAGTGTTCCCTTTTTTCTTGTATTTATCATTATTTTAGTGAATTTAGCTCTTCTTTGCCCATGAACTTAGGCTCAAGTCGAACCACGTTAAATTTTTGTATGCTCTTTTATTTTTTATTAACTCTTTTATTTTTCTCAATTTATATTTTGTTATTTATTTTATTGTTCACTTAAGTCAACTCATATAAATATTTTTGAGGTATTTTATTGCCAACAAATCGCTAGTAAAGAGTTTTAGCAAAATATACATCTTAATTGCAAGCAATTCCTCATCCTTAGAAAATTCAAGTTCTGTTTTCTTTGGCTTCTTTCCTCTGAACCAAACAAACCTAAAAAAATCAACATAAGCTGAAAAATAAGTAAATTAAAGAAAGTTATACGGTGATGTTAGAAATCTTGGCAAGGTTTGATTTATTGTTAGTCCACTTCACCATCACTTCTCTACCATCAAAATCAAGTAAGAAACTTGATTTTTACTGTGGCTTTTTTATTTTATTTTTTAGTTTTTTGTTTGTAAATATTTTTAATTTTTTGTTTTGATTTTCTTTTGGATTTCAAATGTAATGATTTGGTTGTTTTTTTTATTCCTCTAATGTTACACACTCCACATGTTTGATAAAATACTTCGAAGAAATTTTTTTTATTTTTTGTTTTCATCAAATTCAACATATTATATCAACTTCTATATAACATATATATCATAAAATTAAACATATAACATTAAAAATCTAAAAAAAAAACTTATGAAAATACACCAAAATAATTAAACAAAATATTTTATACATATATACAATTTAACAGTATATATGGGTATATGTTACATATAACTATATTTTTGTGTTGAATTTAAAATGAATAACAGTATATATTTATTTTTTTATATTTAGTTATATGTGTGTATATGTTATATATAACTAGATATTTGTGTTAATTTGAAAAGAATAATAGCATATAATTGTTTTTTACATTTAGTTATATGTCGGTATATGTTATGTCTAACTATATATATGTTGAATTTGAAAAGAATAAAAATATATTTAGGTATGTGTTATATATTACTAGATATATGTGTTAATTTCCAAAAATAACAGTAAATAATTGTTTTATATATTTAGTTATATGTGAGTATAAGTATATATAACTAGATATTTGTGTTGAATTTAATAATAATATATGTTTGTTCCACTATTTCATTTAATTAATGGAAATATTTTATATAGGCTAAATATATACCTGACCCCCTAAACTTGTACCATTTGGTAAGTTTGCTCTCTTAACTTTCAATTTAACCACTTAGAACCTTAAACTCAAGTTCTTTATAACCTTTAAACACAAATCAAATGGGAGCGAAAGCATGTAGTTCACACGCTCTGAAGTGGTATTCAATATGAAATTTTTGTGTCTCCTGTTAACAATGGTGCAAAACGTTACTAGAGACATTTTCTCAATCCATAGCTCACTCTCCAATTTTCTTTCCTAAACTTAGAACCCTATGTCAATTTCTCAATATTGATAAAATCCTTTCATTATAATTAGTGTATATTATACATTTGGTTGAAGAAATCAAATTGAAAGTATTAATTTATCGACGGTGGTTGAAGAAGCATACTTAGAGGAGTGGAGCTTTTGGAGAACTGAAACTTTTTTGTATTTGAAGCTTTTGGAGAAAAAAATATTAGATGGGCATGAATGTTGTTCTCTCTTTGTTCAAACTTCATCTTTCCCTCATCCATGCAAATTTGTTTTCTTTTTTTGTAAGTGGTCCTTATATGAATGTTGTTCAAAGTGGTCTAGTTTTAGTTAGCAATTTTAAAATTGTTGTCTATTATTGGTGAAATTGTACATATTGAATATAGTTTGTCCATTTTTATAGGATGAGTATATGTATAGACTTAATTTTGCATCATGGTGTAGATTTGTTAATGGATAAGAACCTATATGAGGGTGGTTATGAAGAAGTAATTTTTGAGTTGATACTGATTTACTGTCACTCCCAAAGCATTTTTGATGTTGATACTGATTTACTGTATGCAACTGATTTGGGATATACATGTGAGGGTAAATTTCAATATAAGGAAAAATTGTCAAACAATAAGTTTGTGTCCCTAAGTAGTGACAAAGTTATACTTAAGTTGGTATAGGATGTGAAAAATATGAGGACAAGTTTCATATATATATATATATATAGAACATGTTGCGGTCCAATAGCCAAGTGTAATAGAAATTGGCCCAAGCCAAAATAATCTTGGCAGTGGAAAAGATAATATTAAGGATATAATAGTAATTAACTCAATATACAGTGAGAGGGAATCGAGGGCTACTAAAGATAATGCTTTTAAGGAAAAAACAAGTTGTGAGATTGAGAGAAGCACCAACAGCTCTACGGAAAGAAAGAGTGAAGAAGATGAATATAGTGAATACAACATTGATTCATCTAATAATGAAGATGGAGATGAAGTGAGTGGGAAGAAGCTGATTCTGATGAATTAGGAAATAGTGATGCAAATGAAGAGGTGATTGAGGCAAGAGCAACTTTGAAAAAAGCTAGGGGTTCTGGCAGATCTGCTACTAATGAAGGAGGAGATCAATGTGACATTAACCTTGGTGAGACTGGAGATGATGAAGGGTTTGAAAACTATGACATTAGTAGGGATATGTATACTAGAAAGATTGGAGGAGATAAGCACCACATAGATAGTTCAGATCCTAAAAGTGTAGATGAAGAGGTTACAAATGAAGATGTGGTTCCAAGGAAAGCAAGCCAGTTAGTTTATTTTGATCCAATAGTTGAAAGGCTAATGTTTGAGCTACATATGATCTTTAAGAATGTTGTTCGGTTTAGGGAGGCTTTAGCAAAGTATGTTATAATGAAAGATGTGTCAATTCGATTGAGTCCTAATGAACAAAGTAAGATTAGACCAAGGTGTGAGAAAGCAAGCTGCAAATGATTAATTTATGGTGGCCTAGATATTGGTAGCAAGAATTTTATTGTGAACATTTATAATCTAAGGCATAACTATTATAGAACAAACAAGAATAGACAATGTAATTCGGCATACAATGAGAAACATTTTGAAGCAAGAATTATGTCCCAACTTAAGATAAAGATTAGGGTTATTCAAGAGCTGTGTAGAACAGAGCTGAAGGTTAAAGTAGGCTTGACTATTTGTAGAAGGGCAAAGTTAATAGTTCTAAATAAAACAATGGGTGATTATAAAGTGGAGTTTATTATGCTACATAATTATGTGAATGTGATTTTGAGTTCCAATCCTAGCAGTACTTGCTTTATAAAAGAGAAAAAACCTGATAATGGAGAAGGAAATTCTAAGTTTTGTAAACTATATGTTTGCTTTCATGCACTAAAATAAGGTTGGAAAGATGAATGCAGGCTTATTATTGGGATCTATGGATATTTTTTAAAAGGCCCTTGTAAAGGACAACTACTAATTGTTGTTTCAAAGGTGGAAACAATCAAATGTTTCTAATTGCATGGGCAGTGGTAGAAAAGGAAACAAAAAAAAATCTTGGAAGTGGTTTATCTCAGTTTTGAAGGCTGGCCTTGAGATAGAAGATGAAGCATGTTTGACTATAGTATCTGATATGCAAAAGGCTAGTAAGTATAAATTGTTGTTTTATTTTAAATGCTCAATTTTATTCTAATCATTTAATTTTTATTTTGTTTTTATGATAGGCATTGGTGTCTGGTATTCTTAAAACACTCCTTGAAGCTAAACACAAGATGTGTGCATGACATATATGGAGTAATTGAGCAAAGAATTGGGAGGGGGGGGGGGGATGGGGGAAATGAAAGGAGGAAGAAGTTTTAGGAGTATACTAAAGCTTTCTTTGAAGTACATTTGAAAGAGAAGTTAAAAGAACCAAGTAAACTTGGCAAAGGGATAGTTGAGGAGCTGTCATGCTATAATAAGGAAATCTGGTGCTGAGTGTATTTTAGTGAGCATGCTTCTTATGATGTTGTTGAGAATAATATGGCTGAGAGATTCAATTCTTGGATTTTGATTCCATGGTACAAAGAAATTATAAGCATGCTTGAAGAAATCATGATAAAATGTATGAATAAGATTAGGACAATGAGGGATTTTAATGCTACTTGGATCAGTGATATTTCACCAATGGCATTAGAAAGGCTTGAGAGAAATAAAATGCATACTATGACATGCACAGTTGAATGGAATGGTGATTATGGCTTTGAAATTGTAGATGGAACATATGGGCACACAGTTGGTTTGAGGAATAAAAAAAATGCACTTGTAGGCCTTGCCAGTTGAAGGGTATCCCTTGTGCATATGGAATCTGTGCAATGTACCATAGAAATTTTAATCTTGAGGATTTTGTCCCTAAATGGTATCATAAGGAAACTTATTTAAAGTTATATGGACATTTCATGCAACCAGTGAGAGGGATGTTATTATGGGATGAGACTAGAAAAGGTCCACTTGATCCACCAGAGGTAATAACTATGCTTGAAAGGCCAAAGAAGAATAGAAAGAAAGCTAGGGATGAGCCAAAAAAAATAGGAAAAATTTCTAAGGCTGGGGTGAGAATGACTTGTTCAAAACGCCATGGCCAAGGGCATAATAAGAAAATATGTAAAGCATATAATTCAATTCAGGTTTGAATTTTGCTTTTTTTTAAGTATAATTTATTCTTAATTCATGAATCTTGATTTCTGCTTTCACTTGTTAGGCTACAACTATGCAGAGTCCATAGTTGATTGGTAGTTCAAGTTTTCAAATGCCAACTACTAGTATACCAGCATCATCATGCTCCAATGCTAATCAGGTCCCATATACTCCAAAGCACACAAGGGTATGTATAGATAAGGATGCCTCTTTCAACAGGTTTAGCCCTGACAAAGTGTTCTCCAGGACAAGGGTAAGAGGAAGTACTTTGTTGACATTGTCAATAATACTTAGACACCACTTTCAGCAATCCAACATTTACTAGTCACTAGATCAATCTCAAGATCCACCCAACAAATAGCGTCAAGTGGGCTTCCTCCGTCGAGTTAACCTACTACAAGGGAAAGAGGAAGGTGAAATTCATTCAGCAACCAACTAATAGAAGGCTTAAAATAAGTGAACCAGTACCAATTAGGAGAGGAAGTTATCATCTTAGATAGTACAAAAGAGAACACAATTTCCAGGATATGAAGTGTATATAAGTGAAAGAAATGGTGTTGCAATTGAAAACGTAAGTATGCAATCAGAATATTATATTTTTCATGTCATTAATACATTATCAGTTGTTTGATTTCTTTGAACTTTGGATTTCTATGAACTTTATTTTTTCTTTTTTTATTTTTAAATTGGAAGGCCAACAAATAGAATGGTGCACAATCCAAGTCAAGTATTAAGGTTTGCCAATGTCACAAGATTTAGAATTCAAGCTTCATGGTTTGAAATGGAAGGAAAAGAGGGATGTGATAGCAAGATCTTTTAACCAAGAAGTTGTTAATAAAAGAGGTGTTGCAAGAGAAGAAACTCTATCACAGTCAAGCTCTGCAGCACTAGCTAGTCCATATAAGATATGATTATCATATTTTTTTTTCTATTTGTGTGTTTTGGGACTATATGTGTTGTTTTTTTTTATGATGGATTTGTAAGTGTTGGATTTGAATATTGCAGTTTGGGATATGCTTATATTTTTTGTTATAAAGCAAGTTTGTAATATGATAGTATTTCCATTTTCATTTAAAAACAATAGGGCGATTTATCTTGAAAACCAATTTGCTAATGCTAGTTTAGAAAATTTCTCCACCACCATTGCCTATACTAATCATC
This sequence comes from Garcia nutans, assembly GCA_947685225.1. Lineage (NCBI taxonomy): Eukaryota > Viridiplantae > Streptophyta > Magnoliopsida > Malpighiales > Euphorbiaceae > Garcia > Garcia nutans. The sequence continues at coordinate 39,510,206 of CANTUV010000039.1, read as the reverse complement.
TTAAATCTCTTGCTGATCAACTAGCGGATGTGGGTGCTCCCGTGACAGAACATAGGTTAGTGTTACGATTCCTTGGTGGTTTAACTGAAAGTTACAAAAGTTTTGTTACAGTTATGAAACATAAAGATGAATTGCCAAATTTTACAATGGTGTGCTCTCGTTTGAAATTGGAGGAAGACGATATCAAAGAACAGGCGACTAAGGAAGCAGGTGGTTCTTCCGCTCTTCTTGCTGCAGATGATGGATCCTCCTCCCAGACTAGCAACAACAACCATAATCATACTCACATTCGAAATAATAATCGTGGCAAGAAAAATCACCACCGCGTGACAAAGGAACTAACAATCATTGAGGCAGTGGTAGAGGCAGCCGTGGTGGCAGCGGGGTTGGTGCAGATGGCGCAAGCAGAACCCAGCAATCGTAGTACCAGCAGCACTTGCAATATGGTGCTCTATTTCAACAATTCCTGCCGCCCTATTTTGGGCCTTGGGCAGGTTGGGCTCAGCCTCCATGCGCCTATCAAGCAGTCTCATGGCAGCCCAGACCCTCATGCCAAGCCGGGGTACTTGGACCTAGACCACAGCAGGCCTACAATGCTTCGGTTGCACCGTTACCAGTTGGGTACACACCAACGGACATTAATGCGGCAATGCATACTCCTACACTCTCTCAACCAGATGAGAACTGGTATATGGACACCAGTGCTACCTCTCATATGATGGCGGATCAACGTACACTCTCATCTTATTTTTATTTCAGCAAAGATAATAATATTGTTGTTGGTAATGGTCATTTTATTCCGATTTGTGGTTATGGAAGCACTACATTATCCCTACCCAATCCCCCTTTAAACCTTAACAATGTTTTGCATGCACCAAAACTTATCAAAAACCTAATATATGTTCGTAAATTTACAACTGACAATTTGGTTTCTGTTGAGTTTGATCCGTTTGGTTTCTCTGTTAAGGATTTGCGGACGGGGAGCCATCTCATGAGGTGTAATAGTTCAATGGATCTCTACCCTATCCTCCCCAAAATTCTAGCCGTATCACCATTGACTTTTCCTTCAGTCTTTACTGCTTTGTCTCCTAATTTATGGCACAACTGTTTAGGCCATCCGAGAGCTAATGTTCTAAGCTCTCTTCGTAGTCAAAATTTAATCTCTTGTAATAAGGCACATAAAGATTTTTGCACATCTTGTCCACTTGGTAAACATGTGAAACTACCATTTAATGCATCTTTATCTTTTACTAAATTTCCATTTGATATTATTCATAGTGATCTTTGGACATCGCCCATTCCAAGCTCTTCTAGTCACAGATATTATGTTTTATTTCTTGTTGATTTTAGTAAATTCTTGTGGACGTTTCCTATTGCTAAAAAATCTCAAGTTTATTCCCTCTTTCGGTCATTTAAAATTCACATTAAGACACAATTTGAAAGAGACATCAAGAATTTCCAATGTGATAATGGAAGAGAGTATGACAATGGTCCATTTCAAAAATTTTATGAACCAAATGGGATGCAATTTCATTTTTCTTGCCCTCATACCTCACCACAAAATGGCAAAGCTGAACGGCAAATTAAATCAATTAATAACATCGTTCGAACCTTGCTAGCACATTCATCAGTGCCACCATCCTTTTGGCACCATGCTCTTCAAATGGCTCCCTATCTCTTAAACATTCTTCCCACCAAAGTTCTAGGGTATCGTTCCCCAACGCAAATCCTTTATCGAAAAAATCCTATCTATTCTCATCTTCGTATGTTTGGTTGTCTGTGCTACCCATTATTTTCGGCTACTACAATTAATAAGTTGCAAGCAAGATCCACTCCATGTGTCTTTCTTGGTTACCCGTCTAATCATAGAGGTTACAAGTGTTATTATTTGTCGAGCAGAAAAATAATAATTTCTCGTCATGTTGTCTTTGATGAAATGCAATTTCCCTTCTCAAAACTGCATGATCCGCCTCTTGATGCATATCATTTTTTGTGTGAAGGCATGTCTCCATATTTATTTAATCATTTATTTAATACTTCACAAATGCCTCAAAATAATATGCAACAAAATTCAGCTCCACAACATTCTGCTCCATAAAATCACACCGAGCCCACTGTGCAGCCAAGCCCACCTCTTCCTTCTACCTTCCAGCCGGCCACTACTCAAAACCAAATTCCAGCAGGCCCAAAACCTAAACCGGGTCCTAGTAATCAGCCCACACAGAGACTAACTCCAACACAATTGGCTCACAGCCCAGCTCATGGCCAACAAAGTCCACACAATCCCATGCTTCATCATATGACCACTCGTAGTCAACATGGCATATTTAAACCAAACAGTAAATATACACATAATTTGAGTGCTTCGACCACCACCTCTATTTCACCGTTACCTAAAAACCCGATAAGTTCTCTTTATGACTTGAATTGGAAAAGTGCCATGACTGATGAATATAATGCTCTAATTAAAAATAAGATATGGGAGTTGGTACCCCATCCACCTAATGTGAACATTATTCGGTCTATGCGGATTTTTTTCCATAAAAGAAATTCTGACGGTTCTTTTGAGAGGCATAAAGCCCGTCTTGTAGGTGATGGCAGGTCACAGAAGAAAGGAGAGGATTGTGATGAAACATTCAGTCCAGTAATCAAGCCGGCGACTATTCAGATAGTTTTGAGCATTGCATTGTCAAAATCATGGCCAATACATCGGTTGGACGTCAAAAATGCATTCTTACATGGTACTCTTAATGAAACAGTTTATATGCATCAACCATTGGGTGTTAAAGATTCCTCTCATCCTGATTTTGTTTGCTTATTAAAGAAGTCACTCTATGGCCTAAAGCAGGCACCTCGTGCCTGGTACCAATGGTTTGCAGATTATGTGGCCACAATTGGTTTTACTCATAGCAAATCAGATCACTCATTGTTCATTTATCATCAGAAATCTGAAATTGCATATATTCTATTGTATGTCGATGATATTATACTGACAGCCTCTTCTGATTCTCTTCGAAAGTCTATTATGTCACTTTTGAGTACAGAGTTTGCTATGAAGGATCTTGGTCCACTTAGTTATTTCTTGGGAATTTCAGTTACTCGTAATGCAAATGGTATGTTCCTCTCACAGAAAAGTATGCCAAAGAAATTCTAGAATGAGCAGGAATGACAACTTGCAAACCGTGTCCGACACCGTTGACACAAAGCCCAAACTTGGTACTTCGAATGATATTCCTCATGGAGATCCGACTAAGTATAGACGTCTTGTGGGTGCATTGCAATATCTCACTTTTACAAGGCTCGGCATTTCTTATGCAATGCAATAAGTATGCCTTCATATGCATGATCCAAAGGAAGCACACATGCATGCTCTCAAGCATATCTTACGATACATTCAAGGTACTATTGATTTTGGCCTCCATTTATATAAATCAACTGTTGGCAAACTCCTCTCTTACACAGATGCAGATTGGGGTGGATGTCCAGATACTAGACGATCTACCTCCGGTTATTGTGTTTTCCTTAGTGATAATTTAATCTCTTGGTCGTCTAAACGACAACCTACTTTATCCCGATCTAGTGCCGAGGCTGAATACAGAGGAGTAGCTAATGCTATGTCAGAATCTTATTGGATTCAAAATCTCCTACTTGATCTACATTGCCCACTTCATAAAGCTACATTGGTGTATTGTGACAATGTGAGTGCAATTTAGTTATCGGGTAATCCTGTCCAACATCAGCGTACAAAACACATTGAGATGGACATTCACTTCATACGAGAGAAAGTTGCCCGTGGCGAAGTTTGTGTTCTCCATGTTCCATCCCCTGAGCCAAGGACGATGCAAGAGTTTGCTAGGCCTACTCTTAATGGGGTTGAATCAAGTATACAAAGACCAGTGATTGCTGCCAATAAATTTGAGATAAAAACAAATGTCATTCAAATGGTGCAGTAGACTTGTCAGTTTGATGGATTTTCGGATGAAGATCCTAATGCACACATTGAAACTTTTCTGGAAATATGTGACACATTTAAGATACAGAATGTCTCTGAAGATGCAATCAAGCTGAGGTTGTTTCCATTCACGCTCAGAGACCAACCAACGAAGTGGTTAAAGTCTTTTCCTCCTAACACTTTCACTACATGGTACCAACTGGTAGAAAAATTTTTAGAGAAGTATTTTCCACCGTCCATGACTGCTAAGTTGAGGAATGATATTTCTTCTTTTCTCCAGCTAGATGGTGAAACCTATATGATGCTTGGGAGAGATTTAAGGATTTATTGAGAGGATGTCCTCACCATGGGCTTCCGCTGTGGCTTCAGATCCAAACTTTCTATAATGGATTGAGTTACTCAAGTAAGCAGTCCATCAATGCAACTGGAGGAGGTACCATAAACAATAAAACACCTGAAGAAGCAAGGGATTTGATTGAAGACATGGCTCTTACAAGGAAGATTAAGGGCTGCTGGTTCACATCAATTGGATCTCGTAGTTGCTCTTTCAGCACAGTTGGAAATAATGAATAAAAAGATTGATTCTTTAGCTTCTTCTTCTTCTTCAGGGAAACTGATGCAGGTGATGTCCTGTGAATGGTGTGGGGGTGGACATCAAAGTCAAGATTGCCTAAGTGGTAACATGTTTGCTAGGCAAGAGCAAGTAGATTATGTTGGAAACATGCCAAGGCAACAACAGAATAATCTCTACAGCAACACATACAATCCGAGGTGGAGAAATCATCCTAATTTCTCATGGAATAATCAGAATAATCCATGACCTCCCCCTGGATTCCAGCAGCCCCAACATCAATAAGCTGCCCCTCCAAGAAAGAGTAATTTGGAGGACATGATGGAGAAATTTATAACAGCTTCTGAAACCAGGTTCCAATCAACTGAAACCTCCTTAAGAAATCAGCAAGCCTCTATTCATAATTTGGAGAATCAGGTGGGGCAAATTGCCAAGTTGCTTAGTGAGAGACCATAAGGAAGTTTGTCTAGCAACACTAAGGCAAATCTTAAAGAGCAGCTTAAGGCAATTGCACTAAGGAGTGAAAAAGAGATCAAGGGTAATGTGAATGAGAAAAAAGGAGAAGTGGCAGAGAAAAGGGATGAAGTACAAGAAAATAAAAAAGAAGACGATCCTCTTGTCACTTCGGAAATCAAGCTGCACAAGAAAGTGAGAAAGAGAAGCAGCCATAAGACAGCAACTCCATATTGAAGGAATACCGACCTAGAGTACCGTATCCGGCGAGGTTGAACAAGGACAAGATTGATGCTCAGTTTGGTAAGCTTCTTGAACTTTTTAAACAATTGCACATTAACATTCCATTTGCTGAGGCTTTGTCACAGATGCCTAAATATGCTAAATTTTTTAAAGATACCCTTTTTACTAAAAGGAAACTTGAGGAAGTGTCTTTAGTGCATTTGTCTAAAAAGAGTTCGGCAATTTTGCAAAGGAGGTTACCTAAGAAGTTAAAAGATCCAGGTAGTTTCACCATTCCATGTTTGATAGGTAACCTTGAGGTTAAAAGTGCATTAGCTGATTTGGGGGCTAGCATAAGTGTTATGCCCTATAAAATGTTTAAAGAGTTAGGCATTGGTAACCCTAAACCAACACTAATGACCATCCAACTTGCTGATAAGTCAGTAGTCCACCCTCGTGGCATTATAGAAGATGTGTTGGTAAAAGTTGGGGATTTCATTTTCCCCAATGATTTTGTTGTCATTAATATTGATGAGGATGCAGATGTTTCACTTATTCTTCGTAGGCCATTTTTAAATACAGCCCGTGCCCTTATCAATGTTCATGATGGCACCCTAACTTTGAGAGTGGGTGGTGATAAGGTTATTTTTAGGATATATGATGCTATGAAACATTCCCTTTCACTTGATGAGGCGGAATCATGCAATGATGTTATTGAGCATGAGACCGTAAATTATGTTACTAACATTATTTCCAAGGATCCCCTTGAGTTGTGTTTATTGCAGGAAAATGTTGAGGATCAAGAAGCAATGGAGCAGCTTGCTTTTCTTGAAGTGAGCAAATCGTTCAAATGCAGGGCATATGAGACTATTGAGATGCCAAAGGAAGAGAAGCAAAAATCATCGGTGATTGATCCACCCAACTTGGAACTAAAGCTCCATCAAGATCACCTTGAGTATGTATTTTCGGCGGAGGAGAAGAAATTACCAACACCTACCCCTGCTCCTGCACCTGCACCTCAAATAGATGTCTCCGATGATGAGACCAGTGGTGACGATTCTGGCGATGCGCCGATTTTTGACTAACCCACATTTTTATTTTATTTTATTCTAGTTTCATTTCTTTGCTTATTTAATATCCTTTTTATGTTTCTTTATTTTTTATTTCTTTTGGACAATTGTTATTTTCTTTACGAACTATTTCTTTTGTTTGTTTATTTCATTTATTTATGTCTTAACCTTGTTTTTGCATTTTAGATTTTTGTTTTGAAGCAAAATTGCCTTCACCATACTCTTGGCACCGTACTCATATTTATCCATTCATGGACATGGAAGGGCAGTTTTTCTCTCTCTTCATTATTTCTTGTTTTGCACACATATTGAGGACAATGTGCGTCTTAAGTGTGGGGGAGAGGTATACTTTCTTGATTGAGTTTTTATTATTTCATTCTTTCTATTTGATTCATTTGTCTCAATTAATTTCTGCAAATTGTTTTTGGATTTAAGTAAGCTAGATTTTTGTAATAAGTGTGAATTGAGATGGTTCCCCTTTATATGTTTAATTAATTTGTGATTTCCTAAATGACAATTTCTTGTTGAGGTTAACTTAGTAATCTTGATCAATTGCTGAGGATTGATTATAATAGCTATAATTGGGTTGTGGATTGATGGAAATTGGACACATCTAAAGTTTAAAACCTTAGTTACATTTTTTAGCATGTTATAATTCCTTAGATTCTTAAGTCGGACTTAGTATGACCCTTAAGTTTCTGACCCTTAAGTTGTAAAAAAATAAAAAAAATAATAAATAATTAATTCTAATTAAAGGAGCTTTGAAAATTTATCCCTGTTCCGCTGATTTTTACTCTTGAATTAAAACAAATGAGTTGGAATCATGAATAGTGCTAGTAGCCATTTGAACGGTGATTCTGGCTGAGTAACCGGGAGTCGGCATCACAAATGTTTACCTTCGCATCAAAAGGTTAGTATCAGTTCAAACAAGTTGGGCTCCTTAAAATGTATATATATATATATATGTATATACATTTAAAAAAAAGTTAGAGAACTTAAGAGAAAATTTACATTTTTCATACTTTGTTCATGGCTTTTGGATTTTCTGAAATTTATGCTCAATTTTTTAACTCTGAATTTTTAGGTTTTAGGTCTATGAAATTTTTGTTTTGAAACTTCTTGATTCAGCTATTATGATTGTGAATTAGTTTTTGGTTGAGAAAGTGGGGTTTTCTGATTTGAGTATTGTCAAAACTTTTCTTTTCTTTTTGAATATAGAGGGGGTCCGTCATTTCTGCTTATTATAGTGATTTAGTTTGCTTGAGGACAAGCAAAAACTCAAGTGTGGGGGAATTTGATAAGTGCACAATTTATGATATTTTATTTATAGTTCTTAATATGATTATTATCCAATTGAGTTTAATTTGTTTGTTTAAGTGTTTTTTAGGGTTAATTTCAGTAATTCTCTGTATTTTGAAGCTTATGGTCATTTCGGAGGAATTACGGATGAAAGTAGAAGAAAAGAGCAAAATTTATCAATGGACACGCCCATGGACATGGGCGTGTCAATGGACGTGCCATTGATGCTGCATACAGAAGCATTAACATGCCCAGTGACATGGGCGTGTCACCGAGCATTCCTTTTGCAATGTTTCACAGTAGCTGTGACACGCCCAGTGACATGGGCGTGTCAGGCAAAATTATCTGCACTATAAAAGTTGCGCTGAAGCACGAATTAAGGATCCGAATTTCATATTTTATAACCTAGAGCCGACTTCTAAAGCAAAGAGGAGAGTTTTGGAGCTGAGATTGAGGGTGAAGTCATATTCTAAACAAGATCTAAACCAAGATTCAAGGATTCAAGTGAAGATATACGAATTATTCACAATGGATTGTTTGGATTCTTTTTCTTATTTCTCTTGTTCTAGTTTTCTGATTTTGAACATGAACTAATTTATTATTATATGGATTGAATAATTTTATTTAATTAAATAATTTGATTGAGTTGTTTTATTCTTATGATGCTTAATGATTTATTTCCAATTGATAATAGCATGTGCTTATTGATTGGTTGCAATTTTCATATTATTGACTTGAGAAAGCTTGATATGAATTGAATACTTATAAGGATTAAGGATTGATTGGGGTACTAGAAATAGACTTACAAGATCCTTTGGTTTATAATTCCTTATTCTTAATGCAAGATCTATTTAATTACGTTTGAGAAGAGATTCTAGCATTATACTTAGTGATTGTGATTAGGGATTAATTCACTTGAGAAAGGTTTTAGTCTAATTTAGAGGAATACCAATTCAACTCTATTATTTGGTTTAATTGAATTGATTTTCATAAATATAATTGTCACTAGGGGGATTCAATATCTGGATAGTATCATCATCATCATCATCAATTAATTTATTCAACTCTCAATTTCTCTCTATTTTCATTTATTAAGTTAATTATCTTTAATTACAAAACTTCACAAAACTATTGATTCGCTAAACAACGGTTAAAATTTGCACTAGTACTTAGCCTTGTCCTCAATGGAACGATAACTCACTCACTACTTTATTACTTGAGCGACCCGTGCACTTGCGGTATTGCAATAGCATAGGTTCCTACTATCACTTACTGTAGGTTATAAAGCAAGTTTATACATCATGTTTTTAATGAATCTACAAAACATTAGTGCAATTTTTTGTTACATTATTACATTCATTTATAACATTTTCAGTAAAACCTCAATTCTCAATAGTTCCACATTATGCATTACCTCAATAGGCATTTAAAAATAGGTATTATATCAAATCACAAACCACAACAAACTTAACTTAAAAATCAATAATATATCAAACAATATACCACAAAATAGCTACTGATTCATCGAGCAATAATAATTTCATTACACTAAACATTAGCAAATTTCATTTCATATAACCCAAATTGGAAATTTGCTAATTTCATTAGCTTCAAGTTAATCTAACGTTGCATATTAAAAGCAACTCACATAATATTACAGAAACTTATCAATTGCTAATCCTAATAAAAATCAAAATCCCAAGCACAGTATACCCTTCCCTCCTTCAAGCATCATTTCTACATCTTTTTCTTCAAAAGTTTTGATCTTTTGTGGTCCTTAAATATTCATTAATAGGGGGATCAAGCCATAAGAAGAAGCCACAGGAATCGCCAGTAGACTGAAATCAACAAATAATTGCAAATTAAACATTAAACAAAAAATAAACAGAAAATCTCCCAAATTAAATAAATTTCCAATTTAAACCAAAAGTATACAAATCAAACAAAATTTCCCCCAATATTCAACATTCCCAAAATCAAAAATTTGTATTTCAAAAATTTGAACCTCTAGAAGCAAATTCAACTTACTCCATAACGAGACCAACAAAAAAAATCTTCTCCCAAGGTTTGTTTCAGTCTAGGTGACCCTAATAGTGGTCACTTCACCACAATGATATTTGGGATTAATGTTTTTAGAGCATGTAGGATCCATATTTGATTTAAAATATAAGCTCTTTGATTGTTAAATTTTATAGAAGAAGATGGAGAATAAGAAGAAGAAGACAAAGAAGAAGAAGAAGAAGAAGATGAAGAAGAAGAAGAAGAAGAAGAAGAAGAAGAAGAAGAAGAAGATGCGAGAAGAACAAACTGGTGAGTAAAAAATTTAGGGATTTTGAGAAGGGTTTATTTCGTTGAACACAACTAATGAGAAAACTACCTGTTATAATGCCATTGCTCAACAATCCAATCAATCAGTCCACACACACATCATATAGAGGGCTCACTCGCTTTTTCTCGCGTGAACTACACACTTTGGATGACGAAGCTAATTTGTATTTAAATGTTACAAAAAAGTTGAGTTTATAGGGCTAAGTGGTCAAATTAAAAGTTAAGAGGGTAAACTGATCAAATGATACAAGTTTAAGAGACCAGGTATATATTTGGCCTTATATATATTCACTTTTTGATGGTATCAGAGTCTTCATCTTTTAGGGGTGGTAGTAGATAGATATAAAACTATTTTCATAATTAAATCTTTGACTTATAGATCTAAAAGTAAATATTGTTGATTAGGATTTAGATATGCAGTAAAATCCGTTTCAGCCAATGGTTAGGCATTTAGGGCACTAAGTCAGTGGTCGCATCTAAAATCAACAAGAAAACACTTTAAAATCTATTTTTCAAATATTTAAAAATGGAGCAATTTTTATGTAAATCAGCTAGTACAACTAAATCTGATAATTCTGAGTTATCATAAATTAAAAGAATTATAAACAGAAATAAAATAATTTTAGAGGATTTTAATAAAGTAATAGATAATTGAATAATACCTAAAGTAGACAAAGAATAAATTTTTAAAATTTTTAAATTAAATATATTTAAAAATGATTATATAATTAAAGCAGAAGAAAGAGATGTACAGTTAAGTAAACTTTTTGAGAAAATTATACTATTATCTCTAGAATCTATAAAACACCATAAGAGTAAAAAGTATAAATATTTACATATAGGGCTTGTACAAGTACAACTTGGTATAAAACCTTTAAATAGAAAATGTTGAAATACTAGTATTCTAGCAGTAGTTAGAGATGCTAGATTCATAAATTTTAATGATTCACTCTTAGGAACTATAGAGACTAGTTTGAGTAGTGATTCTATTTCTTTTGATTGTTTTCCTGATGTTACAATATCTCTAAATGTCCCTAATATATTAAAAATTGTTATATTAGAAATTAAAACTCATAATTATAAAATGTTAGAAGGATCTATTTCTGTAGCATTGTTGTACAAAATATATTATAAAGCTATGGTTTCAGCATTTGCAACAAAATACATAATGAAACCTAAAAAGGAGAAACTAGATTTCTTCAAACAAACCTTACTAAAGCCAATACAGTAATTTCTAAAACTATTCAACGGAAAGACATCAATCTTCCTGATGAATGGATTTTGAAAAATGATGTTCCTCCTCTAGAACCTGAAAAAATAGTAAAACCCTGTATAAAACTTAGTAAAATTGAGCAATATGAGGATGATAAAGTTAAACTAAAATTTAGTAGACATAGTATAAGCAGTAGGTATTCTGATTCTTCTTCATTTGCTTCAACAGTAGATATAGGAAGAGCTTCATAATTATCTTCTGTATGATAGACTTCATATAAAGAAAAGGAATATAAACATGTTTTACAAACAGTTGTAAGGCTTAGGTATTCTACATCAGATATACATGAGACCAGTAGTAAATTAAAAGGTATAGATTACAGCACAACTGTACCATATTTTTTTTTATAACTCTACAGAAAATATGAACCCTATAGAACCAAATCATAATTATAACCAAGAACAATATAGAGAACAGTCTTCTTCTCCACCTATGTCACCTACAACTTCTTTTGTAACAAAAAAATGTAGCAAACATAGATAAATAACTAAATATAATAAATAAAGAATTTATAATCAATAAAGATAAATTAGATAAAGAATTAACTTCAATTAAAAATATAAATAAGTTAAAAAAAAGTAATTAGTAAAGTAAATAATTTTAACTCTGTAAAAAATAAATATATTAATTTTGTAAAACAGTATGAAGTTAATATAAAATTCTTTAATTAGTTTAAAAGAATTTATAAAGAAAAAATTAAAGTAGAAAAATCCATTAAAAATGCACCCATAAATCTATCCCATAAACTTATAAACCCTATAACTATTAGAAATAAAGAAATAGAATGGAAAGTAAAAAATAAAGTTATACAAAGTGAACATCCACCACCATTTAAACCAGTAGCAGATGATAATCCGAATAGAAAAAATGTTAGAATAAAATAATTTTAGTAATGCACATCTACATAGTATAGGACAACAGTTAAATATGATAGAAAATGCTATTAGAGATAAAGAAATAATAAAACCTATTTCAAATAAAAAAAAATTAAAGACTCATGTTTTTAAGCCTTTTGAGGTTTCTAAAAAAGGTCAACAAGAAGTCAAATCTAAGGATTCTGACTTTGTAAATGCTATTAAAGATCAATTAAGTAAAATTGATTCAACTTTTGAGTTAAAATAGGTTGTTCAAGAAACACCTCAATCTAAAATTTCAAAAACTATTAGTATAGTAATCCAAATCAAGAGACAAATTCAGTTGATGATTCTCAGCCTGAAACTGAAGACTTTGAATCTTTTAGTAAAGATATAAATCCATAAATAAATCGTATAACATACCATCAATCTATAGTATATAGAATGTTTGCCCCAGACTTAGGTATTATAGATAGACCTAACACCCTATCACAGTATAAATATAATGCTTTTTCAGTATATGAACAGAACATTAATAGTCTGTCAAAATATAATATTCTGAGTCTTTTACAACAGATGACAATAGCTGCCAATACTTATAGAACTCAAATTGATACATCAGATAGAACTATAACAGAACTAATTATAGCTGGCTTCACAGGCCAATTAAAAGGTTGGTAGGATAATCATCTCACTGAAGAACAACATTTAGAAATATTAAATGCTATAAAAATTTATTAGGATGGAATCCCTATAATAAATGAATATCGTGATACTATTCAGGATGCAGTAGCAACACTAATACTGATTATATCTCTTTATTTTATAGGAGATCATACTCACTTAAAAGATAAAAATGATGAATGACTAAATAACCTCAGGTGTAAAAAACTTAGTAATTTTTAGTTTTATAAAACAATCTTTTTAACTAGAATTATGATTAGAGAAGATTCTAGCTAGACTTTCTAGAAAAAAATTCTTAGCAAAATTATGCTTCTTCCTAGGAGAAAAGGTTAGAAATTATATAAAATAACAATATGGAAGCCCTATTCCTTACAACAATTTGACTTATGGTCAATTGGTTAGTATAGTCCAAAAAGAATGATTAAAACTCTGTCAATATATTAAACTTTAAAAGTCATTAAAATTTAAAATGAGAAAAACTGAACAAGAGTTAGATTCATTCTGTAAACAGTTTGATTTAGTATAACTCATAATTATAAAGACTGTAATGGACAATGTTCTACAAGGTATAAAAAACCATATAAAAGAATTATAAAAGAAAATATAATAAAGAAGATTACTATAAGAAACAGAAAACTTATAAATCTTATAAATCTAGAAAACCTAGTAATAGAAAATTCTTTAAAAAGAAAGATAAACAATTTAAATCATATAAAGATTTAAAATATTATAACTGTAGTAAAAAAAATACATACTTCTAGATTTTATAAGTTTAATAAAAAAAACTGTAAGAATTAAATCTAGAAGAATCTGTAATAAACAAAATTCATGAATTATATTTAGAATATTCAGATTCTGAAAATTATTCAGATTCTGAAGAAATAAATCAGATAGATGATATAGATTTAAAAACTAGTTCTGAAACTAGTAGTAAATCAATAAATATTTTAACTAAAGAACAAGAGTCTATTTTGGAAGTAATAAAATATATAAATGATCGAAAAATTCAAGAGAAATTCTTAAATAAATTATTAGAAGATTTTAATAAATAATCTAAATATTCAGTATTACCTAGTAAAAATAAACAAATATATGACTTAACTTTAATTTTAAATAAAAATAAAATATTAAAAACGAACCAATAATAAATGATTTGCAAAAAGAAATTGAAGAAATAAAAATAGAACTAAATGAATTAAAAATTAAACAATAAATGACACTAAATTAATAAATCTTTATTAAATTCTGCTTCTTCTTCTTCTGAAGAAGAAGAAGAGGGTAAAGAAAAATACTAAACAAATAAATAAAGAAGAAATTAATAATAATAATAATAATAATAATAATAATAATGAAAATAGTAGATTAAGTAAAAATAAAATTTCTGATAATATAATCCTTATGTTACAGGAAATTACATCGAGAAAATATTTAATAAAATAAAAATTAAAATTTTCTGATAATTATAATATAGAAACTATAGTTTTATTTGATATAGGAGCAGATTTGAACAACATTAAATCTAGATTAGTTCCTAAACGATTTTGACAAGAAATAAATGAAAATTTGTCAATTGCAAATAAATTAAATTAAATATTGTTGGTAAAACAGAAACTTCAATAATTGATAAAAATTTAGAACTAAAAAACATATTTATTCTGACTAATAAAATATATCATATAGTGATCTTAGGAACTCAATTTATGAATATAATTACACCATATTATGTAAAAGATGATAGTATAAATTTTAAAATAAGAAACTAAAAAATTATTTTTTCATTTATAGAAAAACCCAAAAGAAATAATTTAAATTTGCTTAAAGCTCATTCAATCTATGAACTATAAATAAATGCACTAATAAAAGCAAAATCTGAATAATTTTATAATTTAAAATTAATTTTTATTTATAACAAATAAATGAATAATTAAAAATTAAAGTTATACAAAATAAAATTAATAAATTAAAGTATCAAATTGAAAGAGAATTATGTGCAAATATTTCAAATATATTTTGAAATAAAAAAGCACATGGTTGACTTACCTTATGAGATAAACTTTGATAAAAAGTCAATTATAACTAAAGGTCGACCCATTTAAATGACACCTGATATGATCGAATTCTGTAAAAAAGAAATAACTGATTTAGAAAATAAAAAATTAATTACTAAATCTAGAAGTCTATGGTCTTGTTCAATATTTTATGTGAATAAGGCCTCTAAAATATAAAGAGAAGCCCCTAGATTAGTAATAAATTATAAACTATTAAATAAAGCTTTAAAAAGAATTAGGTATTATATCTCTGTTGACCTAGATTTAGGTCAATCTTGTTTTTGATCTTGGCAAACAAATTGAAGTGATATAATGGCTTCAATGAGTGTCTATATGGCAGGAAAGCAACTTAGAATGAGCTGAAATGCAAAGAAATTTGAAGATTTCCTAAGTGCTGAAAATCTGTCTTTGAAGGGATGTGCGACCGCCCCAAGGGGTTGCGCGACCATCCAAACTGTCTTGCTTTGACAGAGAGGTTCACGGTGGCATGGAGCGGTGAATGACTCGACGCAAGACAATGCGCGACCACCCAATGTGGCTGCGCGACTGCTAAATTTATATAGCCATTGGTGGGCTTCAACGGCTAGTTAAATAACCAATAAGAAGATGCCACGTGTCAAGTAGCCGTTAGAGATTTAAATTGCGCGACCGCACTAGACTGCTGGGATGACCGCACAAACAGATACGCGACCGCCCAAAGGTGATAAGCGACCATCCCAGGATGCACGATCATCCAAAGGTGGTGCGCGACCGCACCAACAGTCTGATACAAAAATCCAAGAAGATTTTGTGGCTATTGGAGTTGCACTTTTCTACCCACTTCACCAACGGGCAGAACTGGTTTGAGGCCTATAAATACCACCTCAAACAAGTCTTCTAGCAAGAGAAAAAATACTAATATTGTCTAAACTCTTGCAATTTATTTACTTAAGCTTTCATCTATTTATCTCTTCATGTAAGGTTGAGTGTTAGCCACCAAAACACCAATTGTAAGGTTGTGAGAGTTAGCCTAGTAAAACTCTTGTAAGTGGTTTGAGTGTTAGCCTTAGTAAAACACTTGTCAAGTTAGGTGTGAGCTTGTAAAAACACCAAAGTTGGAAGTGAGCTTGTAAAACTTCAAGTATAGTGGAATACCCAATTGAGGTTGGGGAGTGGATGTAGGATTGTTGAATCCGAACCACTATAAATCTCTTGTGTTGATTTTTCTACTCTCTACTCAATCTTCTACATCTTCTACATTTCTTATTTGTTGAAGTTTTAATTTGCCATCATTTCTTGAGGAAACCAATTCACCCCCCTCTTGGTTGCCATCTTGGGACAACAATTGGTATCAGAGCTTTGAAATTTCTTAAACTTAATTGTGAAATTTGATCCTCAAAGGCAACCACACCCACTAATACCTCTACATCAATTTTTTCTTCCAACTCCATTGCTCATTATCATGGAAACTCAAACTCCCTTGTTATACCTCACTTTGATTATTCATATTGGAAACACAAGATGTTTTTGCTCCTAGATAGTGAAGGAATAGAGCTTTGGGATTATGTTGAAAATGAGTAGAAAATTCCTACAAGAGTGGTTGATGGTGTAGAAAAAGAGATTCCACGAAAAGAGTGGAATAAAGAACAAAGAAGAAGCAATGGGAGAGATAAAAAGGCTTCTTTCATTCTCCTAAGCTCATTGCCAAAGGAAGAATGTGGAAGAATTCTTGGATGCTCAAATGCCTATAGTATTTGGAAGACCTTGGAGAATTATCATGAGGGTACTAATCAAGTAAAATTCATGAAGGCCCAAATGCTTGTTCAAGAGTATGAACTCTTCAAAATGAAGTCCTTTGAAGATGTCACGGAGATGACCAACCGACTTCTTGCCATCGTCAATGATTTGAGGAAATTTGGCAAAATTTACTCTTTGGAAGACATAAATTGTAAAATCCTTAGAATTCTTACAAAGAAGGAATTTGAAGCAAGAGTATCATCCATTGAGGAAGCACATGATTTGAGCCAGCTTCCAACGGATGTCCTCATTGGAAAATTACTCACACATGAGATGGCAATGGAAATGCAAGAAGAGCAAGAAGAAGAAGAAGAGCAAGCAATTGCAAATCTATGTCTCATGGATATGGGAGATGATGAACACTCCAATGAGGTAGGTACCCAATCTTTAAACATGAATTTAAATTACAACAATATTGATGATGCTTTAGATGATAGTGATATAATTGAACATATGAACCTTAGAGTAGAAAAGTATTTTTCTAAGATAAAATTTCATAAGGACAAATGCTCTAAACTAGAAGAGGATTTTGTATGTTTAAAAAATTCTACTTTAGAATTAAAGACCTCAAATGAACAAACATCTAAAAATAAACATAGCTTAGAAAAGGTTATCAAGGAAAACCCCCTAATTGACAAGGGCAAATGGCATGAAGATGGAGGAGAATGAGTACTCCATCAAACCAAGTCCAACAATGCTAATAGTAAGGCAATTGGCATTAAAAAATTGGTAACAATTCTTGCCTTACAACATTTGAACTTTTATACATTTAATTTTTACCTTATATGTTGTGTTTGACATTAAGGTTGAAAAATGATTTTATGGTTGACTAAATTATTTTTGTTACATTTTAAATTTGTTCATAATTAAGTTAATCACTTTCTTGAATTGTATTTAATTTTCTTTTTATATTCCTCTTGATTTGACTCCAACAAGAGATGAGAAAACTTGAATATTTTGATAAAAATGGATCTCAATTGTTTCTAAGTTTTTCACTTCTTGAGGGGGAGATCATCAATTGAGGGGGAGTATAATCCAATCAATTAGTATCCTTAACATATTTTTCATTGATTTTGATATTTTCATTGATTGGTACTTTTATTTTTCCTAAGTATATGACTTAGATTTGTGTTAATTGTGAATTTTGTTTATGGTGATTGGCCATTGGCTTTGAATTCTATTATAAAGTCACACCAACACTGATTTTGATCTTGTCTTGGCCATTAGCTTGATTGCTCTTCATCTCTCCCCTCCTCTTTTTGAATTTTGGCAAAGGGGGAGAGAATTTGATGAATTTGAACATTATCTTTTGAATTTTCTTATGTTTTTCCATAATGGGAAGTATTGCCTATTTTTGTTGATTATTTTTATTTCAAATTCAATTTGATTGCCAAAATCAAAAAGGGGGAGATTGTTGACCTAGATTTAGGTCAATCTTGTTTTTGATCTTGGCAAACAAATTGAAGTGATCTAATGGCTTCAATGAGTGTCTATATGGCAGGAAAGCAACTTAGAATAAGCTGAAATGCAAAGAAATTTGAAGATTTCCTATGTTCTGAAAATCTATCTTTGAAGGGATGTGCGACCGCCCCAAGGGGTTGCGCGACCATCCAAACTGTCTTGGTTTGATAGAGAGGTTCACTGTGGCGTGGAGCGGTGAATGACTCGACGCAAGACAATGCGCGACCACTAAATTTATATAGCCGTTGGCATCCGCGAAGATAGGTGGAGGGGAAGGGGGGCAATTGCCCCCCTTAATTTTTTTTTAAATATTTACATGTATTTATTTTTTAAATTTTTAAATTTTTTTGTTTGTCCCTCTTAAAATTAAAAATTATCTTTCAATTTAAGAAAAAAAAAATTTTAAAGTCTTTAATAAATTAATTTTAAATTCATCCAATCAATTAAGAAATTAAAAATAAATTAAAAGTACAATTAAAAAAAATTAAAAAAGATTATAAAATTAAAATCTTTATTTATTTTATTTTTTAATTTCTTCTCTTTACTTCAAATTTACATTTTATTATTTATAATTCTAATATACTTTAATATTTTTGCATCAATATTATATGTTAAAATTTATTTTTTATATTTTCTTTGATTAATTTTTTTTATAAATGAAAATAGCTTATTAATAGGTTAATAAATTTATAAAATAATTATTGTATATGAAAGGCCAAGTATCAAAAAAAAATTTTAAAAAATTTTGCCCCCCTTATAATTAACTCCTGGCTTCGCCCCTGGCCGTTGGTGGGCTTCAACGGCTAGTTAAATAACCAATAAGAAGATGCCACGTGTCAAGTAGTCGTTAGAGATTTGAATTGCGCGACCGCACTAGACTGCTGGGATGACCGCACAAACAGATACGCGACCGCCCAAAGGTGATGAGCGACCATCCCAGGATGCGCGACCATCCAAAGGTGGTGCGCGACCGCACCAACAGTCTGACACAAAAATCCAAGAAGATTTTGTGGCTGTTGGAGTTGCACTTTTCTACCCAATTCACCAACGAGCAGAACTGGTTTGAGGCCTATAAATACCAACTCAAACAAGTCTTCTAGCAAGAGAAAAAATACTAATATTGTCCAAACTCTTGCAATTTATTTACTTAAGCTTTCATCTATTTATCTCTTCATGTAAGGTTGAGTGTTAGCCACTAAAACACCAATTGTAAGGTTGTGAGAGTGAGCCTAGTAAAACTCTTGTAAGTGGTTTGAGTGTTAGCCTTAGTAAAACACTTGTCAAGTTAGGTGTGAGCTTGTAAAAACACCAAAGTTGGAAGTGAGCTTGTAAAACTTCAAGTATAGTGGAATACCCAATTGAGGTTGGGGAGTGGATGTAGGATTGTTGAATCCGAACCACTATAAATCTCTTGTGTTGATTTTCTACTCTCTACTCAATCTTCTACATCTTCTACATTTCTTATTTGTTGAAGTTTTAATTTGCCATCATTTCTTGAGGAAACCAATTCACCCCCCTCTTGGTTGCCATCTTGGGACAACAATTTCCAATAAAAAGAATTTATTAAGTAGATTATATCAAGCAAACATTTTTAGTCAATTTGATATGATGTCTGATTTTTGACAAACCCAAATTAATCCTAAAGACAGGTATAAAACTGTATTCATTGTTTTATTTGGACAATATGAATGAAACGTTATGCCTTTTGGTTTAAGGAATGCACCCTTTGAATTTCAAAGAGTAATGAATGATATATTTAACTCATATACTAAATTTTATATTATATACATAGATGATGTATTAATATATTCTATAACTTTAGATGAATATTTTAAACAAGTAAAAATCTTTTTTATGGTGGTAAAGAAGAATGGATTAGTATTAAGTAAAACTAAAAATGTCTCTGTTTCAGACTAAGATTAGATTCTTAGGATATTATATAGAATAGAGAATTTTAGAGCCTATAGAAAAAAACATAGCTTTTGGAGATAAGTTTCCCGATCAAATACTTAATAAAACCTAGCTACATAGATTTTTAGGATGTTTAAATTATGTTATAGACTTCTTTTCAAACTTGAATAGAATTATAAAACCACTACATGATAGGCTTAGGAAAAATCTTGGCCCATGGACTGAAGTCCATAGTAGTATAGTAAAAAAGATTAAAACTCTAGTTAAAACTATTCCTTACCTACATATAGCTGACTTAGTAGCTTCAAAGATAGTTGAGACCGATGCTTCAGATATAGGATATGATGGAATACTAAAACAGATAAAAGAGGGTAGAAAAACCATAGTCCAATTTCATTAAAGACATTGGAGTCTAACCTAATTAAATTATTCTACTATTAAAAATGAAATTTTGAGTATTGTGTTATGTATTTTAAAATTTCAATCTGATTTATTAAATCAAAAGTTTTTACTTCGTATTGATTGTAAAAGTGCTAAAAAAGTTTTACAAAAGGATGTTAAAAATCTTGCCTCAAAATAAATATTTGCTAGAAGGCAAGCTATTTTAAGTATTTTTTATTTTGATAGTGAATTTATAAAAGGAAAAAATAATAGTATGCCAGACTTTCTAACCCGTGAATTTCTTCACAAACAAAATGGGAAAGAAAAATAAGAAAAACAAAGAGGAGGAAACCCTAAAGCCTGATTCTCCTAAAACATTATCTGATCACTCAGATAATATTCTTAAAACTGTTCCTAAAGCCATAAAACCTTTGGCCGAAGTGGTCTAAGAAGAAAGTAAAGCTAAGATGAAAAAATGAGTCTCTTAATTGGCTCATTCTCCAAAAGTTGTTAAAGCCCTTTTAAAAATGGGTCATGAACCCCCTCTGGGGGTTCCAGGCAGTGATGCTTTTATCCCTTATTTAAAGCAAGAGATAGAAGAATCTTCAAAATCTAAAATCCTATTTCAAAATATTTCTAAAACTGAGTTGGAAATTTCAAACCCTTAAACTCAAATAGTTTCTTCAAAATTTTCATTAAAGCATCCTAAATCTGAATGGTTTACTAAAATATTTTTTAGTACAAAATTAATAATAGAAAATGGATCTGCTCAGCAAAATTTATGAAAAATTATTGAATCTGTATATCCTAAAAATTATTTTTTAAAATCAAATGATTTATTAAAATCTCAAGAATATTATTTAAATATTCTAGAGAATTCTGGTTCTATTTATTTAAAGCGCAATTATAACAAGAAGGATAAGTCTGTCATAGCTTATTCCTCTTTTAAAATAAAGAAAATTCTCCATCCTTTTGAATGAGGAAAACATTTGCATATTCCTATGCAATTTAAAACACTTTCTCAAAATTTTATCTGCCCTTCTTATAATTATTGGAATTATATAGAAGCTTAGACCAAAGCCTTATTTTTTCAAAATTCTGGCCAAACACATTTCTAGCTTGTATATTTCGATACTAATATTAAAACTGACAATATACCCATGTGATTTGTTAACTGGTGGTATTATTGTGGTAATGAGGATATAGTATTATCATAAGAAGTACTGCTAGCTTTTCAGTATTTTAAAGCCCATTTCAACTCAAGCCCATACTAATATACCATTAGTATTAAGAAGAACTAAAATCAAATGGTGGAATGTCTTTCGCAATTCTACCTATGAGCACACAATAAAGAAGTGGCTTTCAAAGAGAAACTATAGTGGCTTTGATCCAAAGCTATCTATTTTCTTTGAAGCCTAAAGAGCCCAAAATATAGTCTTTCTTGCAGCTGCAAAGATTGCAAAAGATTATAAAGCATTGATGCAACAGATAGTTGAATCTCTTCCTTCAATTTTTGAGCCCATAAAGCCCAGTAAGACTAGCTCTGCTGGATCATCTAATAAAGTTTATTCTAAAAAATCTAAAGACTAGTCTAGAAGAAGAAAATCACCTTCCTCTTTTAACCCCTCTTCCTCATCATCCATGACATCATCTTCCACTGAGATCACATCTGACTCAGACTATTGCCCAGTATGAGGACAATTGTTATGGTGTCTTATCTCCAATAAAGATAAAAAGAAAAAAAAAGAAAAAAAAAAGAAAAAGAAAATAAAGAGAAAATAAAGAAAAAAGAAAAATAAAGAAAAATAAAAAATAAAACAAACATAAAAATAAAAAATCTGATTTTGACATAAACTCGTCAGAAAATTGAATGCAGAAGGAACCTTATCCCTTCAGTGTAAAAAAATAAAAAAGAATAAAAATTAATAAAATCAATGCCCACAAGTAAAATACTGTTAATCTACAGTATTTACTAGAAGAAAGTCAGAAGAACTGTTCATCTACAGTTATCCACAGTAAAGCAAATAGTACCCACCGATAAGGTACTATTCATTTATAGTTTCAGATGCGTGAAGGTACAACAAAATAAATAGTAATGATAAATTACTATTCATCCACAGTTCTGCTTGTGAAAAGAACAGTATAAAGCTAAAGTCTTCTGTCTATAAAAGAAAGTCATTTCTGAAGCTTGAAGACACTTTTGAGAACCCTCTCATCTTCAGAAGCTATGAAGAACTCCAAGTTCTAGTTTAGATCTTCATTTTTTCTTTCTCTTCACTAAAACTTTCTTCCATTTCTGTATTTCATTCCATTGAAAATCTCTCTTGTAAGTTATTTATTTGTTGTATTTTAAAATTTATTTTGTATAAGTATGTTCTGCACCTGTAACTTAGTTTGATCTGGTGCATCAGAAATTTGTATTTAAAATTTTTGTATAATTTCTATATTTTCTTTAAAGCCTTATTATATAAATATATATATATATACTATTGATATATCAGATGAAAATCTAGATATAAATTCAGAAGTTGAATCCGAATGGACAGTAGTCATGTCTATACTTGGGTGTAACAATTTCATGTACCATTAGCTTTATATGAATTTTTGTATAATAATTTATAAAATTCAGTAGCTTTTGTTGAATGATTATTGTTTTCTGTAAAGCAATTAGTACAAAAAAAATATATGCTATGTTTATATATATATATATTTATTTTATATTTATATAATTTCTATATATTCTTAAACGATGTTAATAGATCTAAGAGTGAGCTGTTACCTGATTGCTTGTTGATTATTTTATTTTTGATGGTATCGGAGCTAAGTAGTCAAATTAAAAGTTAAGAGGGCAAACTGATCAAATGATACAAGTTTAGGAAATCAGGTATATATTTGGCTTTATATATATATATATATATATGTGTGTGTGTGTGTGTGTGTGTGTGTGTATATATATGTATGAGTGTGTATTTATGTATATATGTACGTATGTGTGTGTGTATTTATGTATATATGTGTGTTAAAGAAAGGTTATTCATGTGGTCCCCTAACAATTGTTTAGAATTGCCTTTTTGGCTGTGATTATGCAATTGAAAGATTAGCTTCCGTAAAATTGAATTTTTATTTTTAAAGTATCTTATAATTGAAATTGATTTTACTTTTTAGGTTAATTATATAAATATTCATTAACATATGGCATTTGTAATTTAGTTTTAATTTTGATTAAAAATCCATAAAAAAAAAACCAAAAATACATCATTAAATTGATATTAGAGGATTTTATATAGAACATGAGATTTGGATTCTTGGTTTTCAAAAATGGGACCCTAAATTGATATTAGAGGATTTTACATTGAATATGAAATTTGGATTCTTGGTTTTCAAAAATGCGACCCTTTACTTTTTCTTTCAAATGTACCGCTGGCCTTTTTTCTGTTTTTTACACTTTTAATGGTGTTTTTTTTGTTCTATTTTTTATTTTTATATTTTTTTATTCATATATAATTTCTTGTTATTATATTTTCAATATACACAAAAAAAAAATATAATCATATACACAACGTATAGCAAATATATAAGCAACATCTACATCATTTATTTAATATTTTTTTGACTTTATTTTTTAATTATATATATACATATAATATACACACAACATTCAAATAATGTACATGCAATATATATATACATAGCATGCACATTACGTCTATAAATCTAAAACATCAATATATATCTATATAAAATACACATAATATTTATATAATATTTATACAATAAAATTAATATTTTTTAAAATGTATATAACATGTAAAATTTATTTAAAAATAAATTTAATAATTTTTATTAATATATTTTTATATATTTTTTGAGAATGTTATTTGTTATTTGCAATCAAAATTAAATTTTTTTCTTTATAAAAAAATTATATATTTTATTGGTTAAAAATATAATTTAAAATACTAATTTTTATTGTTTTATTAGAAAATATTTGTTTAATAGTAAAGTTTTAAAAAATTTTGAAAATTAAAATAAAATATTATTTATAGTGAGAATATATTTTTGGAAAAAAAAACCCTCTTATTTTAGTGAGGAGATATTTAAAAAAAATAATATTTTTAATATTTTTTTAAAAAAAATTTTGATGTATAGTATTTTTAAAAATAAATTTTATTTTTAAAATAGTTTTATAAATGAGTTTTGTAAATGTCCCTTGATATTAATATATGGCATTTGTAATTCAATTAAAAGCTGAATTAACTAAATTGATCTATTTAATTTAATTAATTAAATAAATAAATAAAATTAAAATTTAAAATCAATCAATTCCATCAATAAAAATTATTTTCAAAAGGATCGATTAAATTTTAGTTTGATCAATTAATTAATAAACCGAATTAACGTCCACCTGTATACACACATACGAATTAATGACCAGTGTCTTTCATAATTCATTAAAAAAATATTAAACCAAAACTAAAACCAAAACCAGCCGTACCAAACAAAGTATTCCGATCATTTTCAATTGTTAAAACCGCCTAAAACAGAGAAACGAATTAGAAAAGAGCAGAGCATATTTAGGCCTGGAAAATATTTTTCATTTTTCATTTTTATTTTCTGTTTTTTTTTTAATTTTTCTTATTTTTAATTTTTTAATTATTTTTAAAATATAGAATTGAAAAACATGTAATCTTATTTTTCAATTTTTAATTTTCATTTTAATACAATATTTATAACTTTATTTTTAAATATTTTTGTACAAAAATATAATTAGATAAATAATTTAGAGTCTAAATATATGTATGTGTATTTTTTCAATTTAAGAATAAATCAATAATTAAATAATAATTTTAAATAAAATAAAAATTTTTATATTATTGTAAAATCAAACTAAAGATATTCCCACTTCAAAGTATAACATAAATAACAAAATAGATGAATCCAAAATAACTCGAGCTATAATAAACTATAAATTATGCACCGTATGAGTTATTTCCTAGTCGTAACGAAAAGATTCAACAATTAACAAACTACTTTATAATTACATCTCAATTGCAACAATAATACTTATTGATCTTGCAATAAACCAAACCATAGAGAATAAATTTCCCTCGTAAACTATAAATTTGATATTCGAAAGTTTGTTTAGGTTGAAAGAAACATTAATATTACTATCATAATCATGATGAATTATTATTAAATGCTAGCGCAGGAAGAGACTATATACACATTCCACAAATTGAAGATATACATAAGAAATATGTCAGTATTTTGAAGACACCATGAAGCACGAAGTATGACTTAATATTTTTTCTATCAAAATTATATATGCAAACATTTTACAATATCAAAAAAATATTAAAATTAAGGAAAAAAATATGAGTAGACTAATCTTTTGTGGAGTCTTCAATGATTTTGATCAATAAATTTAAAGATGGAAGGAAATAGCCAAGAAAAATAAATTCGAAAAGAGCGCTTGACGTTAAATAATGAAAAAGAGTATAGAAAATATATTATAGTGGTTTTCTAAAACTCAGTTGTTATCTAATAAGTGTAAAAAAATATTTGTTAATTTTCTAAATAAAAAAAATATCTTTAACTAAACAACAAACTCTATTCTCTATTTTTTCCTTAAAAAATTTTCTGAAAAAACTGGAATTATTTTACATAACTAAACAGGGCTGAATTTTCATTGTTTTCTCCTAAATGCGTGGATAATTGATTAGCAAAAGACCAATCGGCTTCAAAAGATTAACATCGAAATTGATGCGTAGAATTTTGAATGACTACAAAATTATTTTATGCTCTAATAAATTGTGGGGAAAGAAAAATGATTGGAGCTTTGCAAAAATGCAAAAGCGTAAAAAAGGGTAATGAAGAAACTAATTGATCGTTGTTCGTCTAACAAAGTTGAGTTGCTATTGACGGCACAATGATGATGCAATTTTTGTTGATTGGCTGTGGCAATAGGCCTTACCTCAGTAACACAAATTGTAACACCAAAAAGCCAACACACTAAACATAAATTCAGCAAGCACTCGGCTTCTTGCTTCTGGCTGACAACAATAGTAATGAAGCATTCAATTTCCACACAACAAGAACTGGCAAACCTGCACCATATAATAAGTGGAATACGTATTCACGCCAACTAAAAGCTACAGTTTGACAAAACTGACACTGAAAATCATTGGTCATTTCGAACTCCAAGAATCCACTGTGCAAGATGAGTCAAATATGGCTCTGCTTGGGAGTTACTGCTCAAGATTGGTCCCAGACTTTGAAGCTCACCATTGAATTCCCTCTCAAATTTTCTGCATAAAATATTAGTGTAAATAAGAGAAACAGAGAGCATTTGTTTGCTTAATATGATTATTTTCCCAGCCCCCAACTTACAGTATAGATTCTGTGACAGTTGTGTTTCGAGTTGACATTTTAAGTGCCTGAGATGGGCTTGATCTCCATTGCTTGGACTTATCTGACCTGAGTGGAACATCAGAAGGTTCCTTTAGCTTTGGAATATCAACAGATGATGATATCAACCACTGAGTTGCTGCTGCATACTGCAGGCACATTGATTTCAGCTTCCCCACTTTCTGCAACCAGAAGTTTTGTTTGCTAATGAGCTAAACCGTGAAAACCTCAAATTAAGAATTGACTATTGAGGATTCCCTTTTAAATCTTTCTACCATCAAGGTCGACTTTTCATTGGATGGCATCAATATTTTCAAGTAATACTACTTATACACATCTTTTGTCAAAACAAAAATGAGATATCAAACACAATCTCTCAAAATGAGATTTCACTCAAGTAATACTACTTATACTACTTCAGCAATGAAGGTTCCAAATAAATTATAAACTCCACGATTCTTTTAAGATAACCCAATAATAAATAAATGAACGGAAAGATATATCCATTTTATTCTCAAGATTAAAGGATGTAACAGCAGCCACCAGCGCAGAGTTGCACTTAGTAAGCATTGCAGAATAGTCTGCAAACTTAAGCCTTCATTTGTTTTGTGAAAAATAACTTCCCTGCTAAAAATATTTTCCAAATAACTCATTTTCTGTTGTTTGATTGAAATAACCATTTTATAACCCTGTTTTGTAATGGTCTCAACCAGTGCCCTTATGGCACTCCTTAATAAAATTGAATAACAGTTCTTCTAACAAGCGCCATAATGGCACTGGTTAAAAGCAGTTATTTCAGACAAAACATATTGGTTATAAACCAGTGCCTTTTAAGGCATTCATTAAAAAACCAAATTAATAATGATGAGTTGGAAACTATTAAAAATTTCAATTTATAAAATCAGTAAAAACTTCATTATTTTTGGGTTAATCCATTATTATACGTGTGAATTATTTTTTTTAAATGGCAGATTGTGGTAGTCACTAGTTGCTGCAGGCTGCAGCCAGTGGTCAATTCTAGGGACTACTGGATCAGTAGATTCATGAATTTATATTTTTCTTTTATAAGTTTCCCAAAATTGGGAAACAAAAGATGAAGTCATTTTTCTTGAAAATGACTAGGTTTTCTTTTAATTAGGGAAGTATTTTCCATTGATCAATTTTCCTGAGCTTCAAATGCCAGAAAATACAGAATGTTTTCCATGATAATATTCTCTGCTAAACCAATGAAGCCATATAGTCCTTTGAATATCCAAAAAATTTTGAATAAGAAGAAAAGGCCAATACAAACGCTACTGGTTTTATTCTTCTAAGAGGCCAATACTCTTCTAACTTCTAAGCTCAATCACAGATGCTCTCTCTCTCTCTCTCACACACACACTTCTCTTTCCACCATATGTCTCTATTGTTAGTCACTTTTTCTCATGCCTCATTTTCATATTTCTTAAAGTGCAGAAATATTTAGTTTTCAATCCAATAACTGTAACATTTAAGTACTAAAACAAGATTAAAAAGAGAGTCGAGTAGTTCAGGTAAAGGAAGCAAACATTCTAGCGTAACATTTGAGTATTAAAAAGAACATAAAACAAACCTTGAGTAGTTCAGGTAAAAGAAGCAAACATTCTCTAAGACATTTATCAAGGAACAAATCATGATATTGGATAACCTGTTCCAGAAAGAGGGCACAAGGAATATGGTCAGGTAAACACACAACACATACAATGACCTATTACAAATAATTTTACAGAGAACAGTTGCTCAAGTAGTGCACACCAAAGATTTTTAAATCCAAAAAGTTGATGAAGGCCATACCTCATCTATACTTTTTGCAGTCTGCAGTCTATCATACATCATATGCCAATTAGGTTCAAGGACCTGAAAAAAGGGTAATCTTTCTCAAAAACAAGTGCCAAGTTAGATTCTCAAAATTCTATGAGAAACTACTTTAAAATTAAACAAAAATTTTAAAACAATATACAAAGACAGAGTTCAAGATGAAATTGGATCATTTTTTTTGCCTTTTGCTTGTTATAGAGCTTTAAATCCAACCATTCAATGAGGCTGATACCTTTGAAATTTGTCAGATCAGAAATAATCATGCAGATCTCAGAATTCGTCTATAAGTATCCTCATTCAAGGCAGAAAATCCTGCTCAGCTTCCCACCCAAATACTTATTAAGGCCACAATTTATTCCATGAATAAACTCAAATATTGTATTTATTGATTTCAACAATATACTATTCAATTTTCAAGTGCCAATCACACACATACATTGAATGACACAGGTAGTACATGAAAATACTAAAATGTCCAAGAAAAATAGATCACAAGTGACAGCCTTGTGATAAAGGAAAAGATGAATTAAGAAAAAAGCTAAACAGGAAATTTTACAAGGAATCCTTGATACAGAAAGAAACAAAAACCTAAGATGATAAGGTAAAACTTGCCTCAAATGTTAGATAGTGTAGAAGGCTATTAATGAATTTCAGCATACTACGACAGAGCAAAGCTGATCTAGGGAGGGCAGTTCCCTGCATATTAAGGGCACGAACTCCCTGCAAAAGCATATCACAATTGGATTAGACCGAGAAGAAAGGCTCAGTAAAATCTAACACCTTATACGGATACGCTTATAGCCAGTACTTGGTGCAGTTGCCAAGCCCCACAAAGCTGACGGTCCACGTGTTTGCAGTGGAACAAAAAGCGAAAAATCAACTGGTATTTTGTTAGGGCTTTTCTTGAAATAACTATAGACAATGGCCACTGGACCTGAAACACAAAGCAAATAGTAAATAAGAACTGGGTAGCAAATACAAGATAGATAAGAAATTCAAGATTATGCTACAGGATGATGTCTGTTGAAGTCCATGGACCTGTACATACATGGACTTGTAAGTGGAAAAATGTTAGAATTCACTTGCACAAAACCAATTGCCTCATGCCAAGTCCAGCACCCACTCAGAAGTCTTTTATATATTTTTATCGTTATTCGACGTGGAATACTTTTTTAGACAATGTCAAAAGGGCTAGAATTTGATATGATCTAACTTTTAGCTTTTCTACATGAAGTATATGCTTTAAAGACTTGAATTTGCACTGATGTGGATACAAGCCCAAGACTGTTTACTATAAGTAATATTTGCAGGGAATTCATTAAAAAAAAAACAGCGACACACCAGAAAATTACCTTATGACTCAAAGAAAATGTCTCAAGACCAGTAATGCTCATAGGCTCCTCCACATCATTAGTATCAGAAATAGCCCTTATTTCAACATCTTTCAGGGTGCTTAATGTTTTTAGCAAAGAAGATCTTTCCTGCAAGCAAAGGTTGTAAGATATAATATTATCACAATTTAAATGTATTCATAAATGCAAAAAGGAAAAATCTTACCACACAACATGTCAAGTACTCATGACAAGGGTCTGCTGCAGCAGCTGTGGTGCGCAAAGCAAGGTCTAATAGAGACTATAGAATAAAAGAGAAAACATTTCAAATCTTTGTCTTCAGGCATTGACATTTTCATTAAGTTGCATATCATTTTAGTTGAAAAAAATGAGTGAACCTGAAGCTTCTCCAATGAAATTTCATCGAGTTTCTTTGTAAGCTCGTCTCGAGCTATATCCATAAAATGAACCAAAAAATCACCCTGAAACAATATAATTTCTTTAATATAGAAAAAGCTGAAACGAGAAAGGCAATTTGCCTCTCCATGAAACAAGGCAAATCTTAAACTTCACAAATAATGCAAAATGTCTTAAGAAATGCTTCATGTCCCAAGTTCACATATCAATAAAATTAAGTACCTGATCAAGAAGAAGATAGTGCTTTATGGACCGCAGCTTTCCTATTAGATCATACTACAGCACAAAGATAACATTGTCTTAGAGATAGAGGAAAACAGAAAGTGATTACCATGTACAATAATACAAGCAAAATAAAATCTCATTCGAGAAATCTGCATGTCAATTACTAGAGGTACAAGCCAATGCTTACTTTTTCCTTAATGAGATTTAAGAGCTCACTGCTAGCAAAATCATAAGCAGCTTTGATACATTCAAGATAATGATGGTTTGACCCAAAGCTCATTAGTTTGGAATTTTCTGAGGAAGGGACCTGTAGAAATAAATAACTCAATCCAAGGCAAAGAAGAGATCACCTAAGGGGCAGAGGAAGGGGTTTCTTTTCTTTAAGTAATATAACAAGAGCATAACAATTAGCAAACCTGAACGTTGTGCCCACATTCTCTCATAACATTTAAGTATTTTCCAGTGGTCAAAATTGTTCCAGCAATATTTGCAAGGAAGCTAGGAATCCCTTCTTTAAGGCTGTAGCGTTGCCTCCAATACTTAGCATCATAATCTTGCATAAGGCTCTCCTACAAAATAAGAACTATAAGCATCTAGAGCAACTTCAAAACACCCATCAACCTGAATGAAGTCCATCTACCTTTTGAAGAGATTTATTCTCAGCAATAAAAAATTCACCATAAGGATCATCAATGATTCCTTCATAGACCCACCTGCAAATATGTTTCATTTCCATGTGGAAGAATCAATCTACATAATAACAAAAATATGCCGCTACATGGAAAAAAGAAATAAAGATGATGTTCAAAACAACAAGTACACAATTAAGAAGAAATATTACACAATCTAGCGTGCTTCTTTTATCAAATATATAACAAATAACTTCCTCTTAAAATAAAAGAACACTTCCTCTTAAAATAGCACAACAAAGTCCAGAATAATTGAAGTACTAAACTGTGACCTGAATCTGTGCATCACAAACATCAACGACGAACATGAATGTAATACTGTGTGGAAATGATAACACAGCAGAAAAGGAAAATTAAGGCACAAAACAATGCATTTATATATTCCCAGGAATGCTGCTTAACATAACCATAGAATCTATTCTACTTATTTATATGTATCCATCCTCCTAGGTTTGAGTACCTCCCAAAAACACAGGTGTGAATGTGTGCACATGCACAAATATATTATTCATCAAAACTGCAGTATATGTTACTATATTATATATGATTTTAACAAGAATTTAGCTTCCTGACAGTAAATGATATTAAAAAATAAATTGCATGTGGTCCAAGTTAATCTCATTATGGGTTTCGTTGACCAGACAAGAAGGTAACTATGATGGTGACAGCAATTTGACATATATCGATAATGAATATTTTTCTTTGTTTTCCAAGTACAGCAAAAAGGCAGGGAATAAACCAAATTAAGCAACGGAAGATTATTACATTCAATGCTTCTTCCCAACCCCAAATATGGATAGACAATATCTTACACTTGAAAATTTGTTTGACACAAATTTTTGAGGTCTTAAAGCAACATGATATCACTAGAACAATTGAAATTTTTGTGGATCCTAGGCAAAGTCTCTGTAGCAAGGTAAGTTTGCACATATTACAAACAAAATGGTCCCAATAGTAGATTGTTAAGTCAAAACAAAAATATAAAGTGTATGTCATGTCAAAAGAAAAATATCCAAAAGCAAGATAGAGGGAAGATCTTATGAATGACCATGAAAACAGATATACTAATATGCTTGCACAATTTATCAAAAAAAACATGCTTGCACAATTTACCTCTCTAATATTCCCAGGTACGCATTGCTTGCACATTGTGTCATCTTCTCTAGTAATGATCTCACTGCATTATCACCAGCCATTGCCTTGGCCTGGATAAAAATTGTGTTAATAACAGAATAATATGAAATAGTGAGTAAGTTCAACTGCTAAAGAAAACAGCTAGTTTAACAGCAATATTTTTACAGAAGAAAAAGAGAATCAAATAAGTCATTTTACCTGGCTCTGCAGAAGGTTAAGAACAGCAGAACCTGTATAATTATTGACAGAAGCTTTCTTTACCACAGTGGATAATGCTTGCATGGAACCCATCATGGGCTGCATACCAACATGGAAATCCTCTTGAGAAAGCATCCAAGACATAATACATGTAGATTTAGGAAAAAAACTCAAACCTGACAATAAAACCACAGTCCTTGTATGGAAAGCCTTCCAAGTCGAAATTGGTGTTCAAGCTGTGCCACCATCACCTGGTAATCCTGATGAAGACATTTCAATGGCATTTAATCTAAGAAAAATACCTACACTTAGTGTGCAAAGAATGGAAATTTTGAAATGCACCAAAACAGTCCTTTCAAATGCACATGAAGTGTTTTGTTTTGTTCTACATAGCATACCTACAGTTGAGCAGTGAAAGTATAAACATATGCAAACATCAGACCGCTTTCAATTTGCTGTTCATTTACTGGTTACAGAAGGAAATTGGGATGCTAGATGAGAGGATGGCAAGCTTGTGATTAGAGTTAGAAAAATAATGAAGCTTAGGGTTTTCTTTGGTGAATAATTGATCAGGGGAAGAATTGATGTCTGTCCAAATTGACAATGAGCACCCAAAACAAGAATTTCTGGGTGTCTTGCCCTCCTAGTTTTGCTTGTTTCCTTCATCCTTCTCCAATTCCAATTTTTTCCCCTACTTTGATTCCTTCATGGAGGCATTCTTTTTATCTTTTTTTTTTCCTTTTTAAAAACAACTCTCTTGTTATTCATGATTCTTCATCAACATGGTTCTTTAGATTCTATTTTGGTTTCTGCTCATTCGTGGCTAATTGGAAAATGCATACACCCAAATGAAGATCATTTTTGCTCCTTTAATTGATGAAAAAAATCTACATTGGTGGGAGTACATGTTTTAAAATAAAATGAAACATGCATACAGCAATCTCATTCAGGATACATTTAAGAAAATGAAAATTCAATAAAACAGTAAATATTCCAATTACAGATGAAATAAACACAAACATGCAACGGATATAATACAACGCACGTTTAATTATAACTTACAGCACAAAGAACCTACTAAAAGAAGTGTCCTGAGTGCAGCAGCAAAGGCATGATTAACTACACCATTCTTAAACAGTGACCTTGATTCAACAAACTGGTCAATCAATAGATAGCTCTCACATAAAGGAAAAATCCTTTTCGTCAATTCCTGAAATAAAGTGTGTTCATCAGTTCAAATGATTATGAAGTCTGATTCTGAAATACTTAGGAATCAGTTAAGTCCATTATACACAAGAATAAATTCTATACTTTCTTAAAGGACAATTATAAGGGCAAAAGTCCAAGAGAACTCTTCATTTAATAAATGATTATATAATTGTAGATAGGTACATATTCAAACATTCAAAATTAAGATTTTACAAATTTGCTTCCATCCCAAGAGCCAAGAAATCAAAATTAGAACTCCACTAAGTCTTCATTAAATCTTAGGAATGAAAGATCCTTAAGTTGTGTTTTAATTCAAACTAACAAAAACTAAAGCCATAATTGAATAAAGTACAATGATCTACTTAGTTTCATTCACTTAATTTTTCAATCAATACAGCAATCCAACAACCAATAATACAGCCATCTAGGATGTAACATACCTAAATGGAAAACAAATAAACCAGAATGTGAGAAAAAAAAAAAAGTGAAACTAAAAAAGTCCGTGCATACTTCTGGAAGCTGCTATATTAAATAAGACAGAGTAAGAAATATACCTGCAGCGCCAAATCCATTGAAGCATCAACCTGGAAAGTAATAACATCCTCCTTTCCATGGACTCTTTTGATTGAAATATATTGTCCTTCAATTCCAACCAAAGCCGACATGAGATCATTGATGACAATAAGTTCCTATATAGAAGAAAAGGAGAAACTATCAGTTGTCGTACTCAGAAATTCCCAAAGACAATACTAAATTACAAAAGCAAAGTATGTCTATATCTACAAGATCCCAACAAAAAAGACAAAAGTTGCATATAGCTGCCTGAGCATGTGTGTGTATCTTTCTTTGAGAGGAAATGGAAAGTAATTCAATCCCCAATAAAACAAGAATTACTTTTTCTTCATGCAATCATGGAATTTCAAATAATAGCAACAAAAACCAAAAATCATATTAGAGTTCAAAATAATCAATAACTGATGGTATACAACATATCTAAATCTCATAACTTAAAAAAAAAACACTTAGAAAATGAAACCAAAGCAAGAACATCTAGAAAACCAAAAATGTTGGAGAGCTATGAGACATACCTGAACAGCAGCATCATAGCAGCCAATGGCTTTTTCCAGCCCGGAGCTGTTAAATGGAATAAGTATAGAAATTATAATAAATTAAAAATTCTTGCAACACATTGCGTTAAAAATATGAAATTCTAATTAACAAATCCACCATTACTATTTTTTTTAAAGTAACTGAACCAAATTCATGAGAATACATACCTAAAGGAATCCGTTGAAAGTCCCTTGGTATCAGCAAACCTAGAAGTTCCTTTTATTTCCTAATTAATCACTCAAATTAAATTAAATTATGAAAATGAGACAAATTTTCTGAAAATTGATTTCCAAAGCATAAAAGGGGGAAAACCTGGTGGAAACGGCCGGTGAGGAAAGGTCTCTCGACACTCCAGCGAGGCGTTGAAGGACAAGACGTCGTTGCTGTTTCCATCTCTTTCTGGCCAGCAATGTGCAGTGCTCCGCATGAATCAGAAAAGTGAAGAGAGTGAGGGGTGAAACAGAATGATGACAATGGTTTAGCAGCCGCTTTTTTTTTTTTTTTTGAAGGCGAGGTAGTCATGCGTGACTCCGGAGCGACTGATTAAAAATTCAAAAAATTAATTTTTAATTTTATTAAGAAAAAAATAAATTTATTTATTTAAAAATTATATTATAATTAGAAAAAAATAAAAAAATAGTAATTTAATTATATGTTATTTTAAGAATGTTATTATTTTTGTTAAGAAAAAAAATTAGATTTATTTTATTTAAAAATTTTAGAGATATTTATTAGTTTTGTTAAGAAAAAAAATTAGATTTATTTTATTTAAAAATTTTAGAGATATTCATAATTAAAAAAATTAATTTTATTATTTTTTTCTAAAATTAAAAATAAATATTTTTTTAATTTTTAATTCTAGTCATAAATGAAATCTGATTTATATTACCTCATTTATTTTATAGAACCAAATAATATTAATATAAATAATCAATTCTCATTCTCAACCAACATATCCACTTACTTTTTTGTAATTTATTTGCATTATATTTGAGTAGGGACACTGAATCTTTTGAGATTTAAATTATTTAAAAAAATTAAAAATTTATCATCCATTGAATAGTTCTAAACCAAATCATACAAATTTTTTGTGTAAATAATTGTAAGTTGAGTTAGATTATTGGAACACAAAGACGATAAAATAATCCTTGCTAAATTATATGATATTAATTGATCGATTTTGAATTTTTTTTATTTTTTTACTTGAGACCATGCATTCTCAGACAACCAAGAGTTGTGGTCATTCAGTACTTCTAGGATCAAATGACAGGCCCAACGAACTATCTGCTTACTTGCCAAAATGATATAGTTTTATTTTGAATAAACCTATCGTGTATCAAATTTCTCACCTAGCATAATAAAAATATAAATACAATTTATTTTAAATTTTAAAAAATTTAAAATTTTAAAAATTTTCTAAAGACTAAAAAATGTTTATAAAAATTGAAAATATGACATCATGTAATTTGCTTAAAAATATTCACAAACTCGGTTCACTCCGTCCACAGTTTTCGTTAATTTTTCTCATACCAAAACTGTTGTTTTAGCTATTTATCAAACATAGAAATTCACTAATTATTTTTGGAGTCTAAATTAGAGGTGCCTAACTTAGGTAAATGAAAGTAAAAAAATGGAGGTGCCTAATTTAAGTAAATGAAAGTAAAAAATGAAAGTGTCTAATTTCACCAACCTAATTTTTAAAGCCTATATAAACCCATTAACTCTCATTTGAAAGATATCCCAAAATTAAATCTTTTCTCTTTCTTTTGTAATTCATCTTTGATATTAGTGAAATTATTTTGGTAGTGTCTGAAGACGTAGGTAAAATTGGTCAAATCTCATTAAATTTTGGTGTTCTTTTTATTATTTATTTAATAGCTATTATAGGTATAGTTGTAGTGGTATTTTGTGCTATTAATTATGTCTAAGAAAAGATTTGATATTTAAGTGTATCTATTGTGACTCACCTCTCTTTCTTGGAAATATTCTTGGTATATTTAATTAGTATAATTATTCACATATTATTGGTAAAAAAATTAATCCAATTTTCACAACAATTAGTATTAGAGACAAAATTTTCTGAGTATGCTCTGTGGTTGTAGCTTAGTCTGATTTTTCACATCATAAAAGATTTTCTTAGATTATTTGTATTCCGTATTTGTTAGCTATTAAATAATTTTGTGATGCAGAGATGGCAGACGACTTAGACAAATCATCCACCACAAAGGAGATAGCATTCATTTCATCAATTTGGTCAAGGACTGCTATGTCAAATGCTAGATTTGCAATGAAGATTTTTTATGGTACATGCCATTTTGGCATGTGGCAAAGTGAGGTTATAGACGCTCTCTTCCAGCAAGGTCTAGACATTGTCATTGCCATTGAAGAAGAGAAACCAGAAGACATTGATGAAAAAATTGAAAAGCTATCAATCGTGTGATATGTGATATAATTCGATCGTACATTTCTAGAGAATAAAAATATGCATTCTCTAAGGAAGTTTCTGCAAGTAAATTATAGAAGACATTGGAGAAAATTTTTTTTGAAAAAAAAACAGTCAAAACAAGCTTCATATGAAGAAGAGATTGTTTCGCTTCACTTATGTTCCTGGTACCACTATGAATGAGCACTAATTTTAATCAGCTGGTAGCTGATTTGCTAAATTTGGATGTGAATTTCAAAGATGAAGATTTGGCTTTGATGCTGTTAGGGTCACTTCCAGAGGAGTTTGAGTTTCTTGAAACAACTCTACTCCTTGGGAAGGATAAAGTGACTCTCTCTGAAGTAACTGCTGCATTATACAGTTACGAACTGCGAAAGAAAGACAAGAAAGAGAGTTTAAATAAAGCAGAAGAAGCATTGACAGAGAGAGGCCGCTCTCAAAGTAGGAAGAGAGAAAAGAAGGGGAGATTAAAATCCAGACCAACTAAAGATAAATGTGCATTTTGCCGAGAGAAAGGGCATTGGAAGATAAATTATCCCAAGCTAAGTAATAAAAGCAAATCTGATAAAAGGGAAAGTTGTCGTGAATTCAAATATAGCTGAGTGTGATGATGAAGACTCAGACCTTTCATTAGCTGTTGTATTATCAATAAGATCTTCTAGTGTATGGCTACTTAATTCTGGTTGCAGTCATCATATGTGTCCCAATCGAGATTGGTTCTTTGACTCTAGAGAATTAGAAGGAGCAACTATTTACACAGCAAATGGCATTTCATGTATGATTAAAGGGATTGGTTTAATCCAATTGAGGAATCATGATGGATCAATAAGAACTCTGACAAATGTCGTATTTGTACCAAGTTTGAAGAATCTCATCTCTGTGGAATTCTTAGAATCAAAGGGCTTCATTGTAAATGCAACAGATGGAGTAATTGAAATCATCTTTAGTGCACTGGTGATAATGAAATGAATAAGAAAAAATAATAACTTGTATTACTATCAGGGTAATGCAATTATTGGAATAGCAACAGTAGCTTCCAGAGTTAATCAGGAGTTGCAAACAACCAGATTATGGCATATGCGTTTGGGACATGTTGACGATAAATCTTTAAAACTTTTGTCAGATAAAGAATTATTGAAAGGAGTGCAACCCTATAAGTTAGATTTCTGTGAGCATTGTGTCAAAGGAAAGCAAACTAGAGTAAAGTTTGGTATTGCAATCCATGATACCAAGGGTATTTTAGACTATGTTTACTTAGATGTGTGGGATCCTTCTAAGACAGCTTCAATAGGAGGAAAGTACTATTTTATAACTTTTATTAATGATTTCTCTCGGAGAGTATGGGTGTATACTATGAAGATGAAAGATGAAATGTTGAGAGCTTTCCTTATATGAAAAAAGATGGTGGATGTAACACCCCCACATCCAATACACGCACGCTACAAACACCACAATGTAATATACGTGCACTGAACATAGGGATGCTACGGATTTATTAACATTCAAAACATTTTAAATGATACTATAATCTTTCTCATTATACATTATAGAAAATAAGTCATTAACTTGTAACATAAAACAAATTGATATATATATTTTTTCTTAATACGCAGCGGAATATAGAAAATATTTACAAATCTACATATATTTACATTATAAACAATACTTTACAAAATATAAAAGGGTTATACATGATTGGCAGCTTTCTCTGATCTTTAAGTCCCAAAATCAACTCTTCAATGTCTATTCTCACTCGGTCTCGAAGAGCTCTCGGGTTCAACTCTATCACCTGCGCGATTAACACTATCGCGCTAAGCCAACGGCTTAGTAAGACAAATCATACTAATGTTATGCTTTAGTGCAATGCAATGCCACACACCTTATTAATAAAAACAACATCATAGATGAAAAGCTAACAACATACTTTTCCATTCTATAAACCACAATATATGAACATATCACATTTCAACATCCTTCCACATATCTCATTTAACAATCATGTTACCATTCATGAATCACATTAAACAAAGACAAACATGGGTCCAAAACACACTAATATGCCATTCTATTTTCAGAGTTAATGCTTTGGTTTTATTATCACATTTATCAATATCATATACCCAACTAGGCTTCAAGGATTAGGTTCAACCAAGCTTCAAGGGGAACAAAGCATGCTAAGTATCAACCCAACTTGGCTTCAAGAACCAACCCAACCTAGCTTCAAGGGTTGTAACATCTCAATTAGGCTTCAAGGACTAGACCCAACCAAGCTTCAAGGGGAGTAAAACATGTTAAACTTCAACCCAACTTGGCTTCAAGGATCAAATCCAACCTAACTTCAAGAGATTGTTACTATCATTAGGCATGCCACCAACAACAAACTCTGAAAATGGAATAACACATTAGCCACACAATTCATTTATTATTCAATTATCATTTCCATTCTCAATTCTCATCATCATTTAGGCAACCATGCCTTATTTCTTTCAATAAAATCATCATGGCCAATCACAATGGCCTCATATCTTATCATGTATCAATTCATATTATCACACTTCATTATTCAAGTGTACATTTATATCATCAATTAGGCAAACAAGCCTCAATCATAACATTAAGGTAATTCATCATCAATGATCACATTATATCCCACATATCATCATTCATAATTATCAACATTTCATTCCACATTGTACACAAAATATCAATATTCATATGCATCATCCATATCATCAAATGTAGGTTAAATCTCAACATCATATGAATGTATGCAAGTATGTACTTTGTACTTACCTCAATCACAATTCACACAACCCTAAATACTTTCCTTTTCCAAGATTCTTCACTTCTCAAATCAATGATTAATCACTTGCTTCAAAACCTAATCCAAAAGTAATAACATACACTTGCTTAGAGATACACAAGAGATAATCCAATTAAGAGTTAACTAGGGCAAACCCTAAACTTGACACGCTCACCCACACGGGCGTGTTCCTGGGCGTGTAATACCTTCTGCCTCTCAAACATAACAACACGTCCAACATCATGAACGTGCTCCTAGCCGTGTAAATTCTCAAATCTCACAGTGGCTATGACACGTTCAATAACACGGGCGTGTTACTGGTCGTGTCAATCCCACTACCTCCAACACAATTGACACGCCTAAAAACCCTGGACGTGCTCATGGGCGTGTCCGGCCACAAATCAAGATTCCGGCCAAAATAACCAAACACTCAACAACACACTTCTATACATTAACATCCTCTTCAAACAATCTTCACAAAACATACCCAAAAACCATCTTAAACTTGCAACAACACCAAAAACAAACCAAAACACACATCAACACAAAACACCAATTCATCTCAAAACCCTAGACACAACACCACATCATCTCCTCCAATCAACTTACTCTTTCCTTCAACTTATCCTTAAAATCCAAGATCAAACTAATCAAACACCCTTAAACATATCAAAATCAAGTAACACACTTTTAGATCATCTATCAAATCCAAATATCATATCAAATAAACAAAAAGATCAAAAGAGAACTTACCAAAGTTATGGAGGAGCCGGCCACATCAATGGAGAAAGAAGCAGAAAACATGAAGAAGCAAAGTAAAATTTCCCTTTTAATCTCCACCAAGTGTTTCAATTCAAGCTTACCAAAACACCCTTCATCCATTTAATTAACCTCTTGTCTCATATATTTCCAATTAAGTAATTTCACCTATCACAAATGAAAATATCTTCTTCCCTTGACCACTCTTTTTGACCAACTTATATGTTATATATATTATCATATAAGCAACATATACAATTTTCTCTAAACCCTCTTTCTTTCCCAAAACACAAATACATAAACATTCTCTTCCAATTTCTTTTCTTATCACATAACATATACATTCCATTTAAGCAAACAAAAACAATATGCAAAACTTCTAGGGCATACATTAGGATATTACAGTGGAAACTCAGACGGGTAGAAAAATTAAATGTCTCTGCACAGATAATGGTGGAGAGTATAAAAGTGATCCATTTTTGAAATTCTGGCAAGATGAAAGTGTTATTAGATACTTCATAGTTAGAGATACACCATAATAGAATGGGGGTGGTAGAATGTATGAACCAGAGATTGATAGAAAAAAATTAGTATATGTTATCTAATGCTAGGTTGGGCAGACAATTTTGGGCTAGGACTATGACTTATGCATGCCATCTTGTTAATCGCTTACCATCAGTTGCTATTGGTGGTAAAATACCTTTGGAGATGTGGTCTAAAAAACCTGCTACTGATTATGATTTCTTGAGTGTGTTTGGTTCCACTGCATACTACCATGTTAAGAAATCAAAGTTAGATTCGAGAGCAAAGAAAGCGCTCTTTTTGGGGATCACCACTGGTGTGAAAGAACTTCGCCTTTGGTGTCCAGTGTTTTATTAGTTTTTGTTATAGATTTGTGTCTCGTTTATTATAATAATTATTGTTTTATTTAGGTATTTTGTTAGTTTAAATCGATTTATTTAGTGTTTTTGTTAATTTTGGTAGTTTTAGTTTATTTCAGTGTTTATATCATTTTTTATCTAGTTTTTAGTATGTGTTTATATTTTGTTGGTTAATGTTTATTTACTTCTTATTTACAATTTGTTTGAGTTTTGTTTTAGGTTAAAAAAGCCAAGAACCAAGACTAAAGGAAAAATGGACAGTAGCTGACACAGGCAGAGGACATGGCCAAGTCACTGGCTGTGTCCCATATCAAGCTAAAAGGAAGCCACAAGACACAGAGATGGACACACTCAAGGGACATGGCCAAGTCACTGGCCGTGTCCCTCCAAAGAAGCCAAACACGGCCAAGTTGCTCCAACTTGGCCGTGTCTCACTTGAATCCAAAGCAAAAGGAAGAAAATCAATCAGTAGAAGACACAGGCAAGGGACACGGCCCAGTCACTGGCCGTGTCATCCAACACGGCCAAGTCACCTCAAACATGGCCGTGTCCCTCCAAAAATTCTCAAACACGGCCAAGTCACCATCAATTTGGCCGTGTCTCACCTAAATCCAAAGCAAAGAAGAGCAATTCTCACAGTAGGTGACATATGCAAGGGACATGACCAAGTCACTGGCCGTGTCCCTCCAAAATGGTCCAACTTGGCCGTGTCACCATCAACTTGGCCGTGTCTCTCCCTCCAATTCACCTCCAACACAGCCAAGTTCACTCTAACTTGGCCGTGTCACTCATGGATCAATGAAGACGCGCGCAGGTTTCGTATAAATAGTAAAGTTAGGGTTTTTCTTAAGGGGGTTGACGATTTTGAGCTGAGATTGAGCCGTCAAAGAGATTAGGGTTTTGATAACTTTGTTTTTCTTTGATTTTTTATTACACTTTGTTTTATCTAGCTTAGATTAGATTGTTCTAGCCATTGATACATCCTTCTTGCAAGATTTGAACAAGAGATTCTTCAGAAGCTTCAAGGAGTTTGTAATTTGGTTTTTTTCTCGAACTTTACCTCTTTATTTTCATTGGAATTATATTTATGGATATTATCATGTCTAATTTGATTTCTTTGAACATTAATGAGATGAGTATGTTTGATTGCATTATGAACTAATTTGATATAGTCTAGGGTTTGTATGGATCTGCTATGATTGTATGAATTGGTTATTCTCTTAGCTAATAATTTCTTTAGCCTTGATTGAATGGAATATTGTTAATATATAATTGATTGGCCACCAATTATGTGTTTTAGGTATTAGATGATGGATTGAGAGATGAAGTCTAATGCTGGAACAATTCAATTAAGGACTTAGGTGAATTAGAGATATAACCTATTAAAAAGATTGTTTCAATTATAACGAGATTAGTTGTAAGAGGTTTGAATGCGAGAGCTTATTTCCTTGACTCAATTAATTAAGTTGTTTGAGATTTAATCTTTGAAATTAAATTAGTTAAGAGGAATAACCGTTCATACAAATAAGTAGTAGAGAAGTGTAAACCCTAGATTTTTCTATCAAGTGAATCAAAACAATCAGCTTAATTTACTTTTATTCGTTTTAAACTTCAATCAATCTTCTTCATTAGTTAGCAATTTAAATTTTATTCATTACTTGTTATTTTTAATCTGATAATCAATTAGCCACTTTAGCTTCCTTGTGAGATGACCTTGGGGCAATCACCTTTGCTACAGCTACCTCGTATACTTGCGAGTGACGCTTTGTGGTAGAGTTAATTTGAGCGCAACAA
The DNA here is from genome assembly GCA_947685225.1 of Garcia nutans. Taxonomy (NCBI): domain Eukaryota; kingdom Viridiplantae; phylum Streptophyta; class Magnoliopsida; order Malpighiales; family Euphorbiaceae; genus Garcia; species Garcia nutans. Next base: position 39,466,686 of record CANTUV010000039.1, on the reverse strand, counting down.
GTTTTTGGCGCCGTTGCCGGGGAAGCTAATTGGCGAAATTGTTTATTAGGCAAAAATATTCTAGATTATTTTTCACTGTTTTCATTTTATTTTATTTTTCTTTTGCTTTTAATAATTTCTTTCTCTAGAAAAAATTCTGTTTATGCAAGGCAGGAGATCACTCGAAGGAGAGCTACATCCATTCATTCTAGAAATTCAGAGAGTGAAAAGGAGTAGAGAGGAGTTTGAACTTTATACAGGATTTGATACCGAAGAGGACACTTCTGATTTTGAGTCGGAATCTGCACAATCTATTAAAATGGCTGAAGAAAGGCAAAGAACGATGAGAGACTTTGCTAGACCTGTCATTGGAACTTCCACCTCTTACATAAGACTGACAGATGCAGCAAGGAACTATGAGTTGAAGAACATTCACTACAACATGCTGCCATCATTCTATGGAGTTCCAAATGAAGATCCTTTGAACTTTATTCGGGATTTCTACTCCATCCTCAACACTTTTCCATTGGGAGGATTAACAGAGGATCAGTTGAAAATGCGGTGTTTCCCATATACTTTGAAGGATAGGGCAAAGAGCTGGCTTATGATGTTGCCCGAAAACTCTTTGACAACTTGGGAGAAAGTTTACAACAAGTTCATGGGAAAGTTTTACTCTCATCAAAAGACAGCTGAATTGAGAGAGAAGATTGCTACATTCTCTCAATTTGAGGGAGAACCATTTCATGAGGCTTGGGACAGATTCAAGATGTTATTGATCCAGTGTCCACATCATCACTACCCACTTCAACTTCTGAATCAGTTTTTCTATGATGGTCTCACCCAGCAATTTCAGAACACTGTTGATAATACAGCTGGGGGAGCCATGGGAGAAAAAACAGCTGATGAAACTTATGAGATCTTTGAGATGTTGGGAGCTAATTCTTAACAGAAAAGTGTAAGAGGAAGAAGTAAAGGGGTGAACCAATTGGAAGCCAATAGTGATATGCTAAATCAGATAGCTGAGTTGACAAGGCAAGTGCAGATGCTGAACATGAAGAACAATATTTCTTCATCTACTCAAGAAGCGTGTGGAATCTGTGGAATTTTTGGGCATGGAGCAAATATTTGCCCCTCTACATATGAATCATATGGGAATGAAGCTGAGCAAGTCAATGCCATGGTGGATTTCAACCAAGAGCCAGGAATGATCCTTACTCCAATACTTACAATCCTGGTTGGAGGAATCACCCAAATTCTTCTTGGGCAACAAATAATTCTCAGCAGCCTTTCCATTTGCTCCAGAGACAACCAACAACAGGGTCAATCCTCAAATCAAGGGCAGTCTAAGATAGAGAGTTTGGAGGAGAGTTTACAGGCTTTCATCAAAGTTAGTGCTCAAAATCAAGAGACGACTAATAAGAGGCTGGATTCCTTAGAAGCATCTTTTAAGAAAGTGGAGACTCAAGTAGGACAACTTGCACACCAGATGCAGATTCAACAGAAGGGGAAATTCCCAAGTCAACCTGAGCAGGCACAATCAGTGACTGTTCTTAGAAGTGGTAAGGTAATTAACACTAATGTTGAAAATGACTCTGTGAATGCAGGTGACCAAGGGAACAAGAAGGAAGGAGATCCAGAGAACAAAGGTGCTGGAGATAAATCAATGGAGAAGTCCTTTTCAGCATATTTACATAAGGCAAGCAATCCATACCGGCCTCCAATACCATTCCCCAGTAGATTGAAGGATGATAAACCAGATAAGCAATTTTCTAACATCTTCAACATGCTGTCTAAGGTAAGTATTAACTTACCCTTACTGGAAGCAATAAAGAACATGCCGGCTTATGCAAAATTCTTCAAAGACCTGATCAACAAGAAAAAGAGGTATGAGCCAAACGAAAAGGTGACAGTTTCAGAGGTAGCTAGTGCTGTTCTGCAGCATAAACTACCTCCCAAGCTAAAGGATCCTGGTAGCTTTATAATTCAGCTTACTATGGGGAATGAAAAGGGGACTGAGGGCATGTGTGATCTAGGAGCTAGTGTGAATTTGATGCCTTATTCTGTTTATAAAGAATTAGAACCAGGGGAACTAAAACCGACCAAAATGGTGTTGCAATTAGCTGATAGATCTTTTAGATTCCCGAAAGGGGTTATAGAAGATGTGTTAGTTAAGGTTGGAGGGTTAATAGTACCTGTGGATTTTATAGTTCTTGACATGGAAGGAAGTAACCCTACACCATCAGCACACACTATTTTGTTGGGCAGGCCTTTTTGGCGACTACTAACACTTTAATAGATGTTAAAAATGGTAAACTATCAATGACTGTCTTGGGTCAAACTGTTGATTTTTCTATTTTTAACACTTCTCCCATTCCTACAACTGCTTTATATGAGGAATGTTCTTTAATTAATTGTGTTGAAGCAGTTGTTTCAGATGCTCTCTTGCAGACAGGTTCATCAGAGAAATTGGAGCTGAAACTGACCTTAGAAGAGGGGGCTAAACTAGTGAGGGAGACCCAAAGGTGCCTAAACCCAAAAGCATATGAGAGCTCGAGGAATTATAAGGATCACACTAGAGCACTTCATGACAGATTTATTGGGCGACAGACATTGAGTCCAGGTATGAAAGTTTTACTTTTTAATTCTCGACTCCGTCTGTTTTCAGGTAAACACAAATCTCGATGGAGTGGTCCTTTCGAGGTAACTAAGGTATGTCCTTCTGGTGCCATTGAATTTCTTAACTCTAGAACTAAAAAGATTTTTAAAGCAAATAGACATAGAGTTAAACCATATAAAAAAGGATTTCAGGAAGTGAGGATCAATGACAACACTTTGATCCATGATCCCTAAGTCTTGCATGATGTCCAGCTTTATGACATTAAAGAAGCGCTAAATGGGAGGCAACCCATTAGTTTGAATTTCTTTTTCATAGTTATAATTTTATATTTTGCAATTCTGATTTTATGTTTAGTTTAAATAAATGGAAACCCTAAAGCTCTCTTGCATCTTGTTTTTGAACATTTGTGTCTGTGATAAAGAGGTAGAGTTTTGCCTCACCAGGGTACGATGGAAGACAGGTTGTCCTTTAACTTTTTTTTCTTTATTATTCTTGTTTTCCATTGAGGACAATGTAAATTCTAAAGTGTGGGGTAATCTTTTAGCTTTCCTTTTGTTTTGGTTGTCTTGGTGTGTTTTATTGTGTTGTGTATGGTATAATTGTTGAAAATTTATTGATCTTTTCTGTGATTCTAGCATTATAGTTGAGACTTTAGTATCAGCATAGAAATGAGCATTTGAATTCATTCAGGATCAATTTTCACATTCTACAATTTATGACATATAAATCTTTGTGAACCCACCTGTGTGAGTTTTGAGCCTCATAATTTGATATTATTATCAGTTGATTTTCTTTTCTTAAGTGTGCACCTTCATGATTTTGCATCTCTAGAGTTTGCTTTTACATGCTAATTGAACTCACATTATGATTTAATCTCAAGTTTTAAAATGATGAAGGCAAATTAGGTTAGCCCTTTTAACTTAAAAAGACCTCCCTTAATATTGATTTCCTTAGTGAGCCAAGTTGAGCCTTTGACTTTTTCTTATTTGATCAACACAATTCTCAACTTAACATGTTCTTATTATCATCATACCTACATTAAGGAATGGAGTTTTATGATTTGACAATAGGGTGGTTTATTTCAAAGTGTGGGGTAAGCAAGTAAAAAAAAATGATATTGCTATTTGGGGGTTGAAATGCATACTTTGCACATTGTATTTGATTAAGAGTTGATTATTCTTTTTCTCTACATTTTAAGCTAGATGATCCATGCAATTCTTAATTTTGTATATATATATATAAATGATGATAAAAAAAAGAAAAAGAAAAAGAGAAAATCAATAAAAGAAAAAAAAGAAAATAAAAGAGTATATATATGTATACAAAATTTACATATGTTCTAGCATTAGTTTGCAAAAGAGGAATGTTGGCTCGTGTATTTTTCTTTGAGTATGCAAGTATGTGAAGTATTAATGGATTGTGAGTATGCCATTTGAGGGAGTTATGAATTTCTTAGCAAGAGTATTGTCTAATTTAGATACTCCATTTCTTGATGCTCCAGCCTAAATGCCTTTTCTCACACCTTTACCTTAGCCCCATTACATCCAAATGAAAGACCCTCAGATTATTTCTTGAGAAAATCAGTGAGAGAGATTCGATAATTAAGCAAGTTTATGGTAGTATGCAGTCATGAGTGGTTTGAGTGATTAACCTTTGAAATCGAGTGAAACACTTAGATGAGAGATGGGATTTATATATCTGGATTAATGAATGAGTTAAGAAAATCCTTGATTGAAGTAAATTTCAAATATTTATGGCTGAGTCTTAAAGTATTTCATCTTATATGCTGGAATTATAGTTAAGTTGTTTGAGTTTTTAATTTATGCCATGTGAATTTGCTTGAGGACAAGCAAAGTTTTAAGTGTGAGGTAGTTGTTTTATTAGTTTTTGTTATAGATTTGTGTCTCATTTATTATAATAATTATTATTTTATTTAGGTATTTTGTTAGTTTAAATCGATTTATTTAGTGTTTTTGTTAATTTTGGTAGTTTTAGTTTATTTCAGTGTTTATATCGTTTTTTATCTAGTTTTTAGTATGTGTTTATGTTTTGTTGGTTAATGTTTATTTACTTCTTATTTACAATTTTTTTGAGTTTTGTTTTAGGTTAAAAAAGCCAAGAACCAAGACTGAAGGAAAAATGGACAGTAGCTGACACAAGCAGAGGACACGGCCAAGTCACTGGCCGTGTCCCATATCAAGCTAAAAGGAAGCCACAAGACACAGAGATGGACACACTCAAAGGACATGGCCAAGTCATTGGTCGTGTCCCTCCAAAGAAGCCCAAACACGGCCAAGTTGCTCCAACTTGGCCGTGTCTCACTTGAATCCAAAGCAAAAGGAAGAAAATCAATCAATAGAAGACACAGGCAAGGGACACGGCCCAGTCACTGGCCGTGTCCCTCCAAAATGATCCAACATGGCCAAGTCACCTCAAACATGGCCGTGTCCCTCCAAAAATGCTCAAACACGGCCAAGTCACCATCAATTTGGCCGTGTCTCACATAAATCCAAAGCAAAGAAGAGCAATTCTCACAATAGGTGACACATGCAAGGGACATGACCAAGTCACTGGCCGTGTCCCTCCAAAATGGTCCAACTTGGCCGTGTCACCATCAACTTGGCCGTGTCTCTCCCTCCAATTCACCTCCAACACAGCCAAGTTCACTCTAACTTGGCCGTGTCACTCATGGATCAATGAAGACGCGCGCAGGTTTCGTATAAATAGTAAAGTTAGGGTTTTTCTTAAGGGGGTTGGCGATTTTGAGCTGAGATTGAGCCGTCAAAGAGATTAGGGTTTTGATAACTTTGTTTTTCTTTGATTTTTTATTACACTTTGTTTTATCTAGCTTAGATTAGATTGTTCTAGCCATTGATACATCCTTCTTGCAAGATTTGAACAAGAGATTCTTCAGAAGCTTCAAGGAGTTTGTAATTTGGTTTTTTTTCTCGAACTTTACCTCTTTATTTTCATTGGAATTATATTTATGGATATTATCATGTCTAATTTGATTTCTTTGAACATTAATGAGATGAGTATGTTTGATTGCATTATGAACTAATTTGATATAGTCTAGGGTTTGTATGGATCTGCTATGATTGTATGAATTGATTATTCTCTTAGCTAATAATTTCTTTAGCCTTGATTGAATGGAATATTGTTAATATATAATTGATTGGCCACCAATTATGTGTTTTAGGTATTAGATGATGGATTGAGAGATGAAGTCTAATGCTGGAACAATTCAATTAAGGACTTAGGTGAATTAGAGATATAACCTATTAAAAAGATTGTTTCAATTATAACGAGATTAGTTGTAAGAGGTTTGAATGCGAGAGCTTATTTCCTTGACTCAATTAATTAAGTTGTTTGAGATTTAATCTTTGAAATTAAATTAGTTAAGAGGAATAACCGTTCATACAAATAAGTAGTAGAGAAGTGCAAACCCTAGATTTTTCTATCAAGTGAATCAAAACAATCAGCTTAATTTACTTTTATTCGTTTTAAACTTCAATCAATCTTCTTCATTAGTTAACAATTTGAATTTTATTCATTACTTGTTATTTTTAATCTGATAATCAATTAGCCACTTTAGCTTCCTTGTGAGACGACCTTGGGGTGATCTCCTTTGCTACAGCTACCTCGTATACTTGCGAGTGACGCTTTGAGGTAGAGTTAATTTGAGCGCAACATCCAGAAACAAAGAAAATAATCTTTAACAGAGATATTACCTTTGACAAGTCTACCGTATTGAAAAAGGTGACAAATGAAATTATTCAGCAGACAGATGGTACTCCACAACAGGTGAAGTTTGAAAGAAGAATTGTTGACCCAGCAATAGACACTCCTATGGAAAAGGTGGAGCCGGATGAAGAAGAGGTTCCAACCCAAGAACCTTTGCAGCAACAAGAATCTATTACAATAAATAGGCAACGACGAGAGATTCACAAACCTGCTTGATTTAATGATATGGTGGCTTATGCATCTCTAATTGCAAATGATGGCATTCCTAACACTTATAGTAAAGCTATCGAAAGTTCAAAAAATGAGAAGTGAAGGAAGGCCATAGATGATGAAATGCAGTCCCTTGGAAAGAATCAGACATGGAAGCTAGCTAATCTACCAAAGGGAAAGAAGGCAATTGGATGCAAATGGGTATGTATAAAGAAAGAAGAATTTCCTGATAAGAACGATGTTCACTACAAGGCAAGATTAGTAGCTAAAAGTTATGCTCATATGAAGGAAATTGATTAAAATGAAGTATTTTCTCCAGTTGTAAAATATTCCTCCAGTAGAATTTTATTAGCCTTGGTAGCACAATTAGATTTAGAACTCATTCAACTTGATGTAAAAACTGTATTTCTACATGGAGACTTCAAGAGAAAATCAATATGACTCAGCCAGAAGGGTTCAAGATTACTGGAGAAGAAAAATGGATATGCAAATTGAAAAAATCATTATAAGGATTGAAACAATTTCCAAGGCGGTGGTACAAGTGATTTGATAATTTTATGATGAGGCAGAAGTACATAAGAAGTAAATATGTTCACTGTGTGTATTTGTGCAAGCTACAAGATGAATCTTTCATATATCTTCTTCTGTATGTTGATGATATGCTGATAGCTTCAAAGAATCTAGAAGAAATTGAGAAGTTGAAGGCTCAGCTGAATCATGAGTTTGAAATGAAAGACTTGGGTGAAGCCAAGAAAATTTTAGGCATGGAGATATGCAGAGATAGGAAAAGAGGGAAACATTTTTTGAATCAGAAATAGTATCTAAAGAATGTATTACAACATTTTGGCCTGAATGAAAAGTCAAAACCTATAAGTACACTGCTTACACATCATATGAAGCTCAACTCATCTTCATCTCCTAAAAATGAACTGGAATGGGAGTACATGTCTAAGGTTCCATGTGCAAATGTTGTTGGTAGCTTGATGTATGCTATGGTGTGTATAAGGCCAGATATTTCATAAGCAGTTAAGTTATGAGTAGGTATATGCATGATCTTAGTAAGGAGCATTGGCAGGCTGTGAAATGGATTCTACAGTATATTCTGAACACCATAGATGTTGGATTGATATTTGAACGGGATAAGAAAAATGATCAATGTGTAGTTGGATACTGTGATTCCAACTATGCTGGTAATTTGGATAAATGTCGATCAACTGCTGGTTATGTATACTAAGAGGCCGGTTAGTTGAAAGTCTACGTTACAGTCAACAGTTATCTTATCCACTTCGGAAGCAGAGTATATGGTAGTATCAGAGGCTGTTAAAGAAGTAATTTGGCTTCAGGAATTGCTTGGTGAACTAGGAATTAGACAAAGGCACATCCAAATGCATTGTGATAGTCAAAGTGTTATTCATTTAGCAAAGAATCATGTTTATCATGCAATGACAAAGCACATCAATATTCGATATCACTTTGTACGTGAGATTCTGGAAGAAGGTGAAATATTACTTCAAAAAATTTGGACCACTGACAATCCTGCAGACATGTTGACAAAAGTGGTGACAACTGTCAAGTTCAACCATTATTTGAACTTGATTAATATTTTGAAAAATTGAAAATGAGTGCTTCATAATGCATTTGAAGACACTACTGATAATAGTTCCTTTTGAGAGAAGATTTACATATTGTAAATAGAAAAATAGCCAAGGTGGAGAATTATTGTTTTGGCTATTTATCTATCATAGAAATTCATTAACCATTTTGGGGTCTAAATTAGAAGTGTTTAACTTAGGTAAATAGAAGTAAAAAATGGAGGTGTCTAATTTTACCAACCTAATTTTTGAAGCCTATATAAACCTCTCAACTCTTATTTGAAAGATATCTCAAAATTAAATCTTCTCTCTTTCTTTTGTAATTCATTTTGATATTAGTAAAATTATTTTGGTAGTGTTCGAGAACATAGGCAAAATTGATTGAACCTCGTTAAATTTTGGTATTCTCTTTATTATTTATTTAATAGTTATTTTAGGTATAGTTGTGGTGGTATTTTATGCTATTAATTATATGTTTAAAAAAATTTTGTCTAAGAAAATACTCAGTATTTAAGCGTATACATTGTGACATATCTCTTTTTTCTGAAAATATTTCTGGTATAATTAATTGGTATAATTGTTCACATATTATACATATTATTAGTGAAAATTTAATCCAACTTCCACAACAGAAGCAAACAGACAAAAATAAACCAACAAAATTATATGTAATCAATTAAGTGCTCTTTAGATTTGATATTTAAAAGTTGGGCATTTGAATGTCTATAACATTTGGTAAAATATAATTTAAAAATTGCAATTATATTTTCAACCATTACCTTTTGAATTATAAGTAAAAGAAAATATTTGAATAAAATTTGGAATATATGTACTTCCCCTCCTGGCATCGATTTCTCCTTCCTCGTTATAATACTAAAAAAATTCAAAAGCTAATTTTTATTAATATGATTACAAAAATATTTATTACTAAATAAAAATTGTAAACATCACTATTTAATATTTATATAGATTCACATTATTAAATAAAAAATAATTAAAATAGATAGTTAATTTTCTTAATACATATATGTGTAATATCAAATTAATATTTTGATATAATTAAAATTTGTTGTAGCATATAAAATAATATATTATTTGTTATTTGTTATTTTATAATATATTATTTGCAACAGCTGTCAATTGATAATTGACTATTATTTTATTATAGTTAGATACTACGATTATATCAAACCAACACTAAAATTGAAAAAAAAAAGATTGTTACTAACCTAAAATCCCGAATAAAAAATTTGAGACATCAATCAAAATTATTTTAGAGCATATTCATTCTATTATACAAAACAAGTAAACAATTATATTATAATACATAATTAAACTAAATGTCTTATTATCAAAGGCTTTAAAATCATTTTGCAAATTTAGAAAGACTTTGAAGAAAGAAGAAGAACAAGATAAAGATATACACTACTTTGGGTGACAGTTATACTCAAAATGAATATTAATGCCATTTATATATATTACAAATGGATAATTTGAGGGGACATTTTTTTTTATTATAATCATAGATATTTCTGAATTTACTGGGTCAGAATTAATTATGTTTGTATCATTGAATAATGACTAATCCTATTTACATCGGATTGGCCTATTAAGGGATAAAGTACTTCTAGGAAACAGTGATTCCATTCACAAGAATCACACTTACACCACTTACTTGAGGAATGAGTGTCAAACCACTCATACTAACCACTTGTTAGTAATTTGAGGAGACATTAAACTACCCATTTTAGTTAACATCTGTACTCTAAAATATTCAAGTAAATAACACATAAACAAAGCAATAACAATAATATATTGGACAACAAAAATATGAATAGTGACGAGATCATATATACATGCATACCAAAAAATACAAAAACATGATCTTTAGTTATGTATCTAAGTTCACCGATATAGACCCTTAAATTTGGACCGACTAAGCTTATCTTGGTTTATTATAAATTTAAATTTCTTAAACCTAATTTTAGAATTAAATCGGTCTGAGGTTATATCAAAATTGCAAAAAATAGTACTGAAAATTAATAATAATTTTGGAACGGTTCAAGTTGGATGGTTCAAATCGGTGCGAGCCATGTCTCATATCAACTTTGGCATCCAAAATTGATATGAGGTTGCCTCATATCAATTTGAAAAATTGATATGAGGGAGACTTCATATCGATTTTGGCAGCCAAAATCGATATGAGGGAGGCCTCATGTCGATTTTTAGCCCCTCAATTTGACTAATTTGAGTTCTAAACCGAGCAATTTGATTTCCTAATGCATTTAAGACTCGGATTAGAGAGTTTAAGTTTAGGGTTAAGTGTTGGTTTCCCTATAAATATATGATTAACATAGATAGAGAAGGACGACAACTTTAATTAACAAATTGGCAGTAAAAAAAAGAGACAGTAGCAGTTTTATTAAAGGAGAATCATCAAAAAGTAATTGAGTAACAACAAGAACATAACAATTGTCTCAGACAGTTCTTTCCCTCCATCAATAACAAAGCTAATTCAGGCAGTGATAAATATCGAGTTTGATTTAACACATTCAAATTGGGGAAGCCTACGACGCAGGTGCATCATCATTAACTTTTTCAGCTTAAATGTTCATTCCCCTCATTTTGTGAATTGAGCATACTGTTATTACTTTAAACATAACTTTGGGAATATCATTCAATAAGTCTTACCTTCAACATTTAATTTAATCCGAGCCTTAAATCATAGAGTCCAATCTTAATCAAATAATTCAAGGTCCTGATTTTCACTTGTAAACGTAAATCAAGTTTTTCAAAACCTTAAAGTCTTAATTTAAGTATTCTATACTTTATAAAACCCTAATTTTAATTAAGCAAAACCCTAGACACCGAAACCATAATTATATTTTTTCTAAAACTTTAAAACATTAATATATTTTCTTAAACACTAATGCACAAATTAAAACCCTAGCTTGTAAATCTATTATTTAAATATGATACTTAAATGTAAGATTAATTACTAATACATGTGTATTTATGATATGTCTTATTGGATGGTTTATTTGGTCTATGATGAATGATTGATTATTTTTTTATTGGTTTATTTTGGTTTCAAGAATTGTAAGAGGTATGTTTCCATATTATGGGTACCTCATTTGTTGAGTATCATATAATTTAATTTATTTTAAGTTTTGGATCAATGTAAATGATTCATTTCCACCAATTGGTGGGTATCCTATTTTATCTATTTTCTTTTGGACATTAAACGATTGTAAAGGCATGTTTCCATCCATGGATGGGTGCCTATTCATTTATTTTGTTTGAACTCGTTGTGATTTTAATAAAGTAAATATTTATTCTTATGATTGCATGTAGTATGGATAATATCATATTAACTAAGAATGTTATAATATTAAGACCTGAAAAGAAGGTCGATACTAATGAACCGAGCGCTGTAGGGGTGCTGGGTCATTCTCACCTTCCCTACACACACCCAACTTTTCGAATCTATTAGGGGGTTAGAGATTCCTTAGAAATCGAGTCATCCACCTCTTTCTTTTTTTCGGACCGTCCGAGTGGCGACTCCATTTTTCTTCGAATTTAGGTCCATGTTCTCTAGGGCTTTGAGCCTAACAGTGCCAAAGTCGCAAGAACCATTTCACATGAGATTGGGGGGAAAAATTTCCTCTCACAATGGTGACTCCACTAGGATAAGAGAAGTTGATTTCGTTGATCTTTATATTATTTTATTCTTTCTTATTATGATATTGTCTATTGCATCATTTAGATTGCATTGTATATATGAGTTAGGACATCCGTGTTACCCGTGTTGTGTAATGTAAGTGTAGACCCTTATTTTTTGACCAAGTCCAGTCTAATATTTTAAAATAGTCTGAAATAATTTTTATAATTTTTATAATTTATTTTAATATAATATTTATTATTTAATATATTACTCAACTCAACTTAACTCAAAAAGTCTTAATCCATATTATGAGATGTGACAAAAGTTTTACACTAGTTGTCACCTATCGTAACCCTCCTCCTTTACCCTGGCTTGGGATTGGCTATACACAAGAAACTTGTGTATAGGGAGAGTTTTATTATTTAATATATTAAAAGAAAAAAAGAAGAAATTATAAATATTTAGTTTTAATAATAAAAATAAAAATAAAAAATGTATATAAAAAATAAAAAAATTGGACAAATTGGCTTGCCACAGCCAATTGCCTGCGGCGAATTGCTAGCCCAGCTCACCCAACGCAGTAGCTCCCACTCGCCCAGCTCACCCAACACAGCAGCTCACCTTCGTCCAACACAGCAGCTCGCCCTCGCCCAATGCTTACGTGCTAGCACCTTCGAAGCCCGCATGCCCATGTGCCAACGCGCCTACCAATTTAGTCAAAATCAATTTTTACTCGGATGATTTAATTTATTTCCTAATTAGATTATATTTTCTTAATAAAGTAGGTTTTTTTAATTGCCTATAAATAACAGGACTATTGAACGAAATAGGGATGAGGGATTTTTAGACTGGAGTCTCAGGATGAAAAAGACTTTTGGGACTTTTCTTTTGAACTTTTAATAGCATCAGCTATTAGGAACTTGGATTAAGAAATTGGCAGAGAGCAAGAGAGGACGAACTTTTAACTTCAGCAGACTTGGAACTTCAACAGACTTTTAGCTTCAGTGAACTGCAGCAACCTAGGACTTTCAACTGGGAGCTAGACGAGACTTTTAGACCGTAACTTGAAATGGCAAGCAACAAAGCAGTAGAAATGAGAGAAAAGCATCAAATAGTTTGAACAATTTTACAAAGGCAGTGATACACTATCTTGGTTTCGGGTCAGCCAGAATTTGAATGGTGTAGTTGTAGTGGAGCTAACAAACACATGTTTGGTTTTAAACTTATTTGAATTTACAAAAGAGCTGTATAATTGATTCATATTTACTGTAATTTTGTTTAAGCATGTCTAGGAGCATATAAACTTCAGTTAGATATTGAATTTAAAGTGTTAAACCCTAACTAGTGCATCCACAACCCTATTTTCGTGTTTTTAAAACTAAAATCCTAATTTGATCTCTATAACTCTAAATTTTAGTTTAAAACCAAAATCTTATTTTCTAAAAGCATAAAACCCTAGTTTTGTTTCCAAATACCCATAAAATCATAGTTTTTAATCTAAACCTTAATATTATTTTCATAAAAATTCTAAACCCTAAATTTGTTCAACAAACTCTAATTCAATGTGTAAATCTAAATTTATATTTTTATTGCTTTATTTAAATTTAGATGCATGATTTATTATATATTTTAATAAATAGTTTATTTTTATTTGATTTTATGATGAATGAATGGATGAATATTTTCTTTATTATTATTTGTTTATTAATAATATAAGAGGTATGTCTCCACTTTGTGGATACCTCATTAATTAAGCTTCATGTAATTTAAATTATTTTCATATATTTGGGATTAATGTAAAGGGTACGTTTCCACCTTTTGGTGGGTGTCCTATTAGTTTTAGACATTAGACGATATAAGGACATGTTTTCATCCTCGGATGGGTGACTATTTATTTTGTTTGGACTTTCTTTGATTTTAATACAATGACAATCTATTTTGATGATTGCATGTATTATGGATAATATTGTATTAACTAATATTTTATAATATTAAGACCTGAAAAGGAGGTTGGTTCCAACGAATCGGGTGCTGTGGGGGTGCTATGTCATTCTCACCTTCCCCACACGTATTCAACTTTTCGAACCAAATAGGGGGTTGAGGATTCCTTAGAAATTGAGTCATCCACCCCTTTCTTTTTTCCTGCCCGTCCGGGTAGCGACTCCATTTTCTCTAGGTTTAGGCGCATGTTCTCTAAGGCCCTAAGCCTAACAGTGCTGAATTAGCAAGAACCATTCCACACGGGAGTGAGGGCGAAAATCCTGGCTCGCAGTGGCGATTCCACTAGGGGGATAAGAGAAGTTGATTCTGTTGGTCTTTATATTATTTTATTCTTTATTATTATCTTATTATCCATTGCATCATTTAGATTTTATTATGTATGTGAGTTAGGATGCCCGTGTAACTTGAGTTGTATTATGTAAGGGATATCATATTTTCACTCAAGGTATGGAGATCAAGCATGGTATAACCACTCATAGCCTTGTACCTTTTGGTATATACTTGCTATGGGAACTCAAGCCTTTCAACCCAAAGGCTAAAGCTCATGTAATTGGCCTAGTTACTTTCTTTAGGTTTTTACCCCAAATGCTTATTGTTTGACTATGATTAATTTATCTTAGTTAGAACCATAGCTTATTTGGTTTGCCCTTTTTCTAATATGACCTATCTATATTATAAGCTCAAAAATAATTTTTTCTTTAAGTCTAAGAGACCAAATTTCAAATTTTTAAAATTTTCAAGATAATCTTTTCAAGATGGGTCAAAAATCTTTTTTAGCCCTATGGCCCATGGGCTTTGAAACAAAATTATTATTCGATTACAAAAGAGCTTACAAATATTAGGTTAATTATGGATTACCAAAAATTAATTGTGAGCCTAATTTATACTAAGAACTATTAATCATGAGCTTATTTTTGGCATTAATCATTAGTTACTTTTTCAAGTGAGAAATCTATTTATAATAAATCTCTTAATTTAGTTTTAATCCAATATGTCATAAAAGTTGTTTTAATTAATTGGATGGATTAAAGCCTAATTAAAGGAAATTATCATGAACTGATTTCTATGTTTGAAAATATAACTATTGGTTAAAATCGTCCGAGGGAATTTTTCAAGAACAAAATATCCCATGTGGGTATTTTATTGGCCATATACCTAGGAAAAGAGACTTGCCATTCGTGTGTGGAAGTTATAAGGTTGGAAGGGACGTCCTAATAATCTTTGTTTGTTTGTTACTTATGCATACATGCATACACGCATTACATGGCATTGATCCTTTCTGACTCACAGACCTAGAGTATAACAGTTCAGAAGCATATAATGACACCACCTACAACAGTGATTTTTATTCAAGTGCTTCATTGGGAGGAAGGATGCGAACTAGCTAAGGGATATAGTCGATGAGGTTGTCAAAGCTAGGATGGCCGAGCTACGGGATCAATTGGCTGAAATTATGAAGACCCAGTTGATTGAAATTTTGGAGATGATCAACAACGAGGCATCTCCCATTGACATAAAGAAGAAGGGAAAGGCAACATTAACAAGGAACATGTCCATTAATAGATATCAAATAAAAAAATGAGGGGCCAATTCCTATTCTACAAGACCAGTTGAACCATGTGCTGTCTAAGTGGAGCAATAAGGGCAGATACCACCCCAATGGGCAAAGTCAAAGGAGAAGAAAAGGTGTTGAGAAAAATGCAGCAACTGAACCAGCAAAGAAGTATAAATTTTCACACTTCGGGTAACCTTTGTAAAAAATGTTAGAGAATCTAATGAAGATGGATTTGCTATAACTATTAGCTCATGGATTTGCTATAACTATTAGCTCCTTGACCTTTGCCGAATTCTTTACCCCTAAAATTTGATACTTATGCCTTTTATCAATTTCATCAGACACAAGGACATGAGATGGACAAATGATTGTGACTAAAACATGAGATCCAAAATCTAATTGACAGTGGAAAGTTGCCTAAACCTAACAAGCCAAACACCAAAAGTAATCCTTTGCCTGAATTTGGAAGAATGTCACAACTAGCAACCTTCATGGTAGGAGGAAGAGTGGAGAAAAATTATGTCTTATCCTCCTTTCAAGATTGGAACATTGAAGATGTGGAATAAGGAGAAATTTTATTTAACAAACCTCCCATAGCTTAAAGTATTGCTCATTTTATTTTGCTTTCTTTAGTACTTATTTGGAACAATTATGTCTTTAAAATTATGCTTATTCAAATAAATTATTTTCATTAAATTTTTCATTGTCTTTGTTCATTTTGGTGCTCAACCAATGATGAATCTAGTTTGATATGTATAAATTAGCTTATCTATGCATCATGATTTGAATGACTTTACTAGGTGAGGGAATTGATCCATAACATTAAGTTGTGTATGTTTACTTAGAGAGAGCTCCTACATAATGACCTTTGTATAGGTCCTAGTCAATCTTAGAACATGATTTGATAAACTTTTGGGGTGAAATTGAACTCTGCTTATTTAAGGGAGAGATGATCTAGGCATTGTTTGGTTAGCCAACAACTAGTATCCACCTAATTAAGTACCAATCCCTAGTTGTCCCTTTAAGCCTTCATGAGATTTTGGCTTACTCTTCATTGGTTGGTAAACCCAATAACCTACCCTGAGCTTTTGTAACTCTTGTGATAAATCTAAGGATCACTAAGGTGAAGAGGCAAGAAGATAAAAGAAAGGAATGTATAGTCAAGACCATAAGGATAGTTGAAGTTCTCAAGACCATAAGGGTATTTGAAGTTCTCAAGACCATAAGGGTATTTGAAGTTCACCTGATATTAGACCTAATATCTCCAATTTATTAAGATGACATCAGGGCAATAAATGATTTATCCTTGTTGAAGCAAACTCACTCAACTCCACTCATCCATAGTCAGAAGCATAGAATGGTGCAGACAAAACAACTTTCTTAGAGTTAGACTAAGCAAAAGAAAGAAAGAAAAAAGAAGAAAAAAGAAAAGAAGAAAAAATAAAGAAGATGAAAAAAGAGAGAAAAAAAGGAAGGAAAAAAAGAAAAAAAGCCCAAAAAAGGGCAGTTAAGCCAAAAGGCCTATTTAGAAAGTCAACAGAGTTCTTCTTACTAGAAGCATCAGAAGACTTCCACTTAGTTTACAAGGACAAATTGACTCAAATTGGTATAATCTAGTCAAAGATTCAAATAAAATCAGAAAATTAGAAGAAAAGGCCATTTTTTCATTTTATCCAACGTAGCTCCAGGTCCGCGATCTTGAAAGTCTTAGACTTGATATTCCAAAAGGGAGAAGGATAGAAAGAAAGAGTAAGAAAAAGGGTGGTCTAAAGAATAAGACATGTAACGACCCTCCCCGACCAGGTCGGCTGCCCGGCCCACTAGTGGCTTACGGCCCGGCCATTTCACCACCTGGGCACGGAGTCCGCAGGAGGCAAGCGATCGCTACAGTACTGGACAGCCCTCTCGGCCCACCCAGCAGGAATTTGTTTATTTGGCTCCCAAAGGAGTCGCCTCCCTGGATCGAACCCCTGACCTCCCACTTAAGAGAGCCAGCGAGAACCATCCAGTACCATTTCTGCTACTAGCAGAAATGGTACTGGATGGTTCTCGCTGGCTCTCTTAAGTGGGAGGTCAGGGGTTCGATCCAGGGAGGCGACTCCTTTGGGAGCCAAATAAACAAATTCCTGCTGGGTGGGCCGCGAGGGCTGTCCAGTACTGTAGCGATCGCTTGCCTCCTGCGGACTCCGTGCCCAGGTGGTGAAATGGCCGGGCCGTAAGCCACTAGTGGGCCGGGCAGCCGACCTAGTCGGGGAGGGTCGTTACAGTTACCAAAACAATTGTAACACCCCAATACCCTATATAAGTACTATGCGTATACCTAGTATACATACAGTAAATATATAAAGTATAAGGATGTCACTTTTCGTTACCTTTTAAAATATTTATAACAGAGTTCAAACCATAATACATTAATTTAAATAACATTTACAAAATCATTATTTTTACTAAAACTTCATTTATACATATAAATACTCTCTCGTCAGAAATACATCATAATTAAAATTTATACATGTATGCATTACCCTCTAGTTGGTCTCGACAAACTTTACTCTTCTTGTGGCATAACAAAAGACTTCATATCTTCCATCTATATACCTGCGCGAATAAACACCCGCGCTAAGCCCGAGAGCTTAGTAGTCTAAATATAAAATATAAACATATAGTATAGAAGTATTGATATATAATGATACATCGATTCAATATATAATTAGTTCTTATCATATCTTCTTTTCTTTTTAATTTTATCTTTAATATATCCTAGCTAATTTCATATATGATGTATATATATACATAATATTATCACCAACCCCAATGCATCACCAATACTCAAAACCAATATATTAATACCCCTACATTATATATATACCACACCAACCATTATTGCAATACACACTTTACATATCATACCAATTATTATTGCAATACACACATTACATATCATACACTCATTATTGCAATACACAATTTACATATCATACAAATCATAAATCATATTTCCAATAAAGACAACCTTTATCATCAACCACAATTCATTTACATATTACACTTAATAACATTATATTATTCACAATTCACCAAGCATAATTCATTATTAATACTCACAATCAATATTTCAATACTTGAATTTCACATTGACAATAAAGACAGACTCGGGCCCAAAACACTAATATGTTATTCAAAGTTCAGAGTTACTGCTTTGGTTCATAGTCACAATCATCACGCCCGTAGGCAATGTATATATATGTCTCTCTATCCATGGATAGTGTAACAGACCCAGTCTCTTGGACCATCAACTCAACACATATGAGGAGATCCTCAACCCGGCAAGACTGTTACAAATCATATATCTCATATTCACAATTCTCATAGTGTAACAGACCCAGTCTCTTGGACCATCAACTCAACACATATGAGGAGATCCTCAACCCGGCAAGACTGTTACCTTTCATCATTTCTTAGGCATGCCACCCAAATCCAGAACTCTGAAACTGAATAACATATTAAACAAACAATTCATTTATTATTTCATTATCAATCTCATCATCAATTAGGCCAACATGCCTTATCTCTTTCAATTGAATTATCATAGCCAATCACAATGGCTTCATATCATATCATATCTCAATCCATATGATACATATAGCATCATTGATATCACATTTCAAAGTATATTATTCATATAATACATTGCCATACACAAGATTCACAATGCATATAACATAACATTTTCTCACTTCTCAAAACACATTAACATCATTCATTACTAGAGCATTTATCATGCAAATTGCACATACCTTAAGAATGATCCTCATTTCTTCCTACCTTTCCCATTTCATATTTCATCCTTTATATATATTCTTCATTTACATTCACAATATAATAGCTTATTTAACACTTTCATCCCAATGTGTTAATGTTCAAAGACATATAAGGATATACAATCAAATAGGGTTTATGCTTACCTTGTTAATGATCTTCACATCCTTCACATCATTCAATCATCACCTTAGTCCAATTATGTTAACAATATAATAGATCACTTAACACATTTGCAAACAAATGTGTTAAGCCTCAAATTATGTAATTAAATACAATCATATGTATTGGTACTTACCTCAAGAACTAGTCCCATCAATCTATACATTTCTTTTCTTTCCAAGAATTCTCCACATTTAGGTTAATGCAACCCAATCTCTTCAAAACCTTTGAGGGACACGGGCAGCACCACTTGAGGGACATGGTTAGGGCAATTCAACCTCTTCACAATCTAATCCAAAAGGAATATTAGCAAAATGACCATATGAATAGTACATTCTGGTTTAAGACTCCATTTTATCCTTATTTTGAAAAATTGTATAAAATAATCTACTTGACTAAAAATTCTAAAATTTTTACAGAATTTAGTTTTGTATCTTAAAATCATTCCTTTAAAATTTCAGATCAAACTGAACACAAAATCTTGGTCAAATAGTTCACCTAACCAGACTGCCCCAATTGCCCTGCATCCTGGCAGCAGTTCTGAACTTTGTGAATTCCATAAATCAAATTCAATCAACGTGGTTCCAAGTTATTTTTCTCAAATACTAGACTCACTAAGCAACAACATATCCAAAATTCAATTGGATATGATTTTTCTACATTTTATTAAAAATCCCGAAATATAGCTGTCTCAGTTAAGGTACCTGCTGGAACAGGTCTAATAAAAATAATCTTTCTAAACTCATAACCATTCCAAAATCGAATCAACATATTTTTCAGTCATTCTAGACTCATAGAGGCACAACATATCAAAAATTCACTTTAAGAACATTTTTCTATAATTAATTAAAAATCATACAAGTCACAGCCTTTACTAATTGTAAAACAGAAAAAAATTCACTAAACACAACTCTTACTCTTCCATCACCAACACCAACCTAGCTTCTTATCTTTAATTCCATTTCAACACTTTTACACACACCATACACAAACACACTTAATCATACTATCCATAAACCTAACTCAATCCATATACAACTTCAAAAAGAACCAAAGCAAACAAGAGAAATCTTACCAAAATGATGAAATTCCTTGAAATTCCAACTTGGTTACTTGGAATCTCTCTCAACTTTGGAGCTTAGAACATCAAACCCTTCTTTTACTCTCTTGCTTTCCTTTGTCTTAGGTGAGCCGGCCACACAAGGAAAAAGAAGAAGAAATGATGAAGAAAACACAAAGTCAATAGGCATTAAATACTCCTCCAAAAGAAAATTACTATCTTACCCTCATACACATTTTAATTCTCTTTACAAGCTCTTCCCCATTTTGGTAATTTCACATTCAACAATTTAAATATCTTCTTCCCTTGACTAAGCACTTTGACCAACATATATGTCATATATATTGCCATATACCCAACATATACACTATCTCTCTCTATACAATTCTTTCCTTTGCAAATACACATATTCATTTCTCTCAAATACTTTTACCATTCAACCAAACCCTATACAAATATACCACTTATCAATTACACATTCAAATCAATTATAACAATATTATCATAACTTCTAGGCACACTTAGGGATATTACAATTAGACATATACATATACATCACATATACATTAAATCCAAATACAACAACTCCTCCAAAACTTTTAAGGTATATCTCGGGATATTACAAGACAGTACTGATTGGATCTAGATTTCTGCTAAAATGACGAAAGGACATTCAAGCTTTATATGTTCATGAAGTCAAAAGGAAATGATGCCCAGAAGGTGAAAATCGAACCTTTAATAGCGTATGCTTCCACTAGAAAGTTGGAAGTGTGAAGATTTGTTCATGACATTACATTAGCTCCAATCTCAAAATGGTCTTCACTTAAGCCGCGTCCCTTATAGACCTCGTTTCAAGCCTATTAAAGACATGTTGATCTCTCTTGGTAGGTAGAGTATATTTGTGGAGATAGTTTAGATAAGCATGTATATGAGACAGATAATATTTAAATTCAATAAGACCTTGGCTAAGTAATGTGTATGTGTCTATCTAAAGTGCAATAGTTCTTGCTTAAATATAAATGATTTTTGAGCTTAGTACGGTAACTAGGGTTGTCATGTTATAGATATGTTAATTTGGAAAATCGAGTCCTGGGGTACAATGACACTGATTTGACAAAGTTAACATTTGATTTTAAATAAATAAATAAATAAAAGAACTATTTTCTTATCACATAAGCCTTCAAGTTAAGGGAAGTATATTGAACCGTCAAACCTCAAAGGATACATTGGGCAAAGTAAATAATTATTCGCAAAGTTATGAAGAAGCTACCAATTGACGTGATGAATCATAGTTTGAAATAGATGTATCTCTGATGCTTATGACTTCTACTACTCATGTTTTCAACATCTTCAAGATAAAAGCTATAAATGCAAAACCTTCTATCATTCCAAAGAAATACCTGAATGAGAATTGGAAGAAACCAATGAGAAAACTTCAGCTGATCACCTCAGTCTGAGTCAATGGAAAAACTGTAAGTATAATCCATGTATATCATGCATACATGAGTACATCACATTGCATTTCGTTATCTAGTATTATCTATCATTTGTAAAAGTGAACAACAAACACACTATGAAGCAAAGATGAGGTGGATATGAAATCATGGGGCATGGAAGGCCCATTGTTTGAGGAAGCTCCAGTCACTTTATAAAGATAGAGATGCATGCTTATGCAAGGAACCAGATAATACACAAACATTAATCAGAGCTTGCATAAGAAAAAATATTGGTTTGAGCTTACACAGGGGGCAAAATTTCTCCTTTCAATTTTTTGAGTTTATGCATGTACAAAATATTTTCAAACTTACTTTAAATATTTTTCCATGTAGGGGGCAAGGATTATAAGGACCAGCTAAAAAATAGCTAAATTTTTTTGCAGAAGAAGAACAAAAAGAACATAGCAAGAAGAAGATTAGAACTCTAAAAAAATAAAGTTGCAAAAGGCAAAAGATCAGTTCAGCTAGAAAAGCTAAAGCAAAGGTAAAGACTCGATCTCCAATGGATAAAAATCCATGTTTTGAAGGGTAAAGACCCTATCTCCAATGGATAAAGATCCATGTTTTAAGGGTAAACACCCGATCTCCAATGGATAAAGATCCATGTTTTGAAGGGTAAAGACCCGATTTATAATGGATAAAGATTCATATTTTAAGGGTAAAGACCCAATCTCCAATGGATAACGATCCATGTTTTAAGGGTAAAGATCCGATCTCTATGGATAAAGATCCATATTTTAAGAGTAAAGACTCGATCTCCAATGGATAAAGATCTATGTTTTAAGGGTAAAGACCTGATTTTCAATGGATAAAGATCCATTTTGAAGGGTAAAGACCCAATTTCTAATGGATAAAGATCCATTTTTGGTGGGTAAAGACCCACAATCCATTAAAGAATGGAACAACCGGTTAGAAGGAAGCTAGAATTCTCAACTGATAAAAGGTCAGTCAAAATCAGTATTGGATCGAGTACACAAAATCCAATTTTGGGTCAAGAACCTAAATTCAGCATTGGGTCGAGCACCCAAATTTCAGTCTCGGGTTGAGAACTCGAATTCAGTCTTGGTTGAGAACCTTAAATCTAGTTTTGGGTCGATAACCCAAATTCAGTTTTGGATCGAGAACTCAAATCAAATTCATTCTCGAGTCCAAGCACCCAATCTCAGGTCCAAGTATCCAAATCAAATTCAATTTCGGGTCTAAGTAATCAAATCAAATTTAGTCTCGAGTCAAAGTATCCAGTCTCGGGTCCAAGTACCTAAATCAAATTAAGTTTTAGATAAAGAATTCAAAATCCAATTTTGGGTCTAGAACCCAATTTTTTTTTCGAGTCCATAACTCAACTCGGGTTTAGAACCCAACCATTTCCAATATCGGGTCAAGAATCCATCCTTATCAAAAATCAACTCAAAATCATGTTGCTTTTCACTCTTTTCTATTGAAGTCTCAGATCGCTCAAGTAGGGGGCAAATTGTAGACCCTTATTTTTTTACCAAGTCCAGTCCAATATTTTAAAATAGTCCAAAATAATTTTTATAATTTTTATTATTTATTTTAATATAATATTTATTATTTAATATATTAAAAGAAAAAAATAAGAAATTATAAATATTTATTTTAAATATAATATTTATTTTTAATAATAAAAAAATTATATAAAATTTAAAAATTAAAAAATTGGACGAATCGGCAAACGATACGCTATAGCGGCAGCGATTGCATGGCAAGCAATTCGCCATAGGCCTCGACCCCAGCTCGCCCACTCGCCCAACGCAGCAACTCCCACTCATCCAGTTCTCCTAGCACAGCAGCTAGCCCTCGCCCAACGCAACAGCTCCCATTAGCCCAGTTCGCCTAATGTAGCAGCTCACCCTTGCCCAGCTCGCCCAATGCAGTAGCTCGCCCTCGCCCAGCTAGCCCAACGCAGCAGCTCTCCCTTGCCCAATGGTTGCGTGCCAGCACCTTCACAGCCCGCAGGCCCATGTGCCAATGCGCTTGCCAATTTAGCCAAAACTAATTTTTACTCGGATGATTTAATTTATTTCCTAATTTGATTATGTTTCCTTAATAAAGTAGGTTTTTTCTTTTTAATTGCCTATAAATAACAGGACCATTGAACGAAACAGGGACGGGGAATTTTATACGGGAGACTCAGGAGGAAAAAAACTTTTGGGACTTTTCTTTTAAACTTTTAACAGTTGGGACTTTTCTTTTAAACTTTTAACAGTAGCATCTACTAGAAAATTGGATTCAGAAATCGACAGAGAGCAAGAGACGATGAACTTTTAACATCAACAGACTTGGAACTTCAATAGACTTTTAGCTTTAGCAAACTCCGGTAACCTTTAGCAAGAGGACTTTCAACTAGGAGCTAAAGCAAACTTTTGGACTGTAACTTAAAACGACAAGCAACAAAGCAGTAGAAATGAGAGAAAAGCATCAAAGCATTTGAACAATTTTACAAAGACAGTGATACACTGTCTTAGTTTCGGCTTAGCTAGAATTTTAACGGTGTAGTTATGGTGGAGCCAACAAACGCAAGTTTGGTTTTAAACTTATTTGAATTTACAAAGAGCTATACAATTGATTAATATTTACTGTGATTTTATTTAAGCATGTCTAGGAGCATATAAACTCAAGTTAGATATTGAATTTAAAGTGTTAAACCCTAACCAATGCATCCAAAACCCTATTTTGTGTTTTTAAATCTAAAATCCTAATTTGATCTCTATAACTCTAAATTTTAGTTTAAAACCATAATCTTATTTTCTAAAAGCATAAAACCCTAGTTTGTTTCCAAATACCCATAAAATCATAGTTTTTCATCTAAACCCTAATGTTAATTTCATAAAAATTCCAAACCCTAATTTTGTTCAACAAATCCTAATTCAAGATGTAAACCTAAATTTATATTTTTATTCCTTTATTTAAATTTAGATGCATGATTTATTATATGTCTTAATAAATAGTTTATTTTTATTTGATTTTATGATGAATGAATGGATGAATATTTTCTTTTTTATTATTTGTTTATTAATAATGTAAAAGGTATGTTTCCACTTTGTGGATACCTCATTAATTAAGCTTCATATAATTTAAATTATTTTCATATTTTGGGATTAATGTAAAGGGTATATTTCCACCTTTTGGTGGGTGTCCTATTAGTTTTAGACATCAGACAATGTAAGGACATATTTTCATCCGTAGATGGGTGCCCATTTATTTTGTTTGGACTTTCTTTGATTTTAATACAATGATGATCTATTTTGATGATTGCATGTATTATGGATAATATCGTATTAACTAAGAATTTTATAATATTAAGACCTGAAAAGGAGGTTGGTTCCAATAAATCGGGCACTGTGGGGGTGCTGGATTATTCTCACCTTCCCCACATGTACCCAACTTTTCAAACCCAATAGGGGGTTAGAGATTCCTTAGGAATCAAGTCATCCACCCCTTTCTTTTTCCCGGCCAATCCGAGTGGCGACTCCATTTTCTCTAAGTTTAGGTCCGTGTTCTCTAATGCCCTAAGCCTAACAGTGCTGAAGTCATAAGAACCATTCCATATGAGAGTGGGGGCAAAAATCCCCACTCACAGTAAGGGATACCATACTTTCACTCAAGGTATGGAGATTGAACATTGCATAACCACTCATAGCCTTGTACTTTTTGGTATATACTTGCTATGGGAGCCTAAAACCTTTCAACCCAAAGACTTAAGCTCATGTAATTGACCTAGTTAATTTTCTTAGGTTTTTACCCCAAATTCTTATTGTTTGACTATGGTTAATTTATCTTGGTTTAAATCATGGCTTATTTGGTTTGTTTTTTTTTCTAATATGACCTACCTATATTGTAAGCTCAAAATAATTTTTCCTTTAGAGTCCAAAAGACCAAAACTATTTTCAAAACTTTTCAAGATGGTCTTTGAACATAAAAACTTTTACAAATGGATCAAAAAATTCTTTTTTTGCCTCAGAGCTCAAGCTCAAAGCCCAAAATTTATTTTTTCTAAAATCTTTTTATTGGCTTTGAAACAAAACTATTTTTTCACTTCATTACAACTTTTCCCAAAATGAGCTTACAAATATTTAGGTCAATTATGAAAATATCAAAAATCATTTGTGAGCCTAGTTTATACTAAAGAATTATTGATCATGGGATTGTTTTTGGCATGAATTACTAGTTACTTTTTTAAATAAGAAATCTATTTATGATAAACCTCTTAATTTAGTTTTAATCCAATATAGCATAAGAGCTGTTTTAATATATATTCAATGGATTACAACCTAATTAATGGGAATTATCATGGACCGACTTCTATATTAGAAAATGTAACTATTGGTTAAAATCGTCCGAGGGAATTTTTTGAGAACGAAATATCCTATGTTGGTATTTAGTTGACTATATACCTAGAAAAAGAGACTCGCCATTCATGTGTGAAAGTTATAAGATTGGAAGGAATGTCCTAATTATCTTTGTTTATTTGTTATTTATGCATACATGCATATATGCATACTCGCATTGCATAACATGTCATTGATCCACAGACCTGGAGTACAGTAGTTCAAGAATGTACGACAACCCCACCTAGGCCAATGATGTAGAATCCATCAGCAACTCAATTACCTTCTCACCAAGAGCAATGGATCCTGAAGAAATTGAGAGAATAGTGATGATGCCCTCAATGCCAAAATGGAAGAATTGAAGGAGGCCCTGGCTGAGACTATAAAGAGTCAACTGGCTGTACTTTTGGTTAATACAGCTGAGGCATCTGTCAGCACTAAGAAACCAAAGGACAAAGATAAGGCTAAGGTCAATGAGGTAGCCTTTGATGATGAAGTGGTCGTCAATGATGATTATGACTGGGTTCAATATTTTAAGATCTTTAAAATAATAAGGAGTAGAAGGTTTTTGAAAGATCAGCCGTGGAAAAGACTGAAACTTTAGATGTTGAGAAGAAGTTGAAAACTGAAGAATATTTGAGGTCGACAAGTTGTGAGGTCCCGTACAAATTCAAGATGCCCTCCTTTGCAAAGTTCGATGGAACTGAAAATTCTCATCTCCATATGAAGTAATACATCACTACTATGCAGTATGCCTGAGCTATTAAAGCTCAAACTCTAAGGTACTTCATGCTTTCATTAGACACTGTTGTCCAAAATTGGTTCAATACGTTAGAGGATGGTACCCAAAAGAGCTAAAATTTACTATACAAGGCCTTTACCCAACAATATGGGTATAATGCTGAATTGGAAGTTACTTTAATGGAAGTTGAGTCCATTAGACAAAGGCCAAATGAGAACTTTGTTGACTATGTGAAGAGATGGAGGAATAAGTCTGCATTACTTAAGAAGAGGCCCGACGAATTGGATCAGATTAGGATGATTGTGAGAGGGGTATTGCCTAGTCTTCTTGAAAGGATGTCTCATACACTCATTCGAGATTTCAAGGACCTGCAAGCTGGTTTGCAAATTGAAGAGTGGGAAAGGGAGAAGAATCGCTTATCGGCAAGAAGGAATGAGAAAGGGAACTATCAGTCCAGTAATCAAAGTACACAAAAGGCAGTTGATGTTAATGCAATTGGTTAAGGAGGAAGGAGGCAATTTTCAAAATTGGGGAAGATGCTGTCTTGGGTTCTCAATAACCTATAGAAGAAGGGATTGTTACAACCCTTGACTCCTCGTCCCTTGCTTAATCCTCTTCCACCTAACTTTGACGCCAAGAGATTCTACCAATTCCATCAAATACAAGGGCACGAGATGGACATGTATGGTTGAGACATGAAATCCAAAATTTAATTGATAGTGAAAAGTTACCTGAACCTGACAAGCCCAGCACAAAAGACAATCATTTGCCTAGATTCAACAGAGTGCCACCACCAGCAACCTTCATGGTGGGAGGATTATTGGAGGAAGATTCTATCTTATCCTCCTTTCAAGATGCGAGTGTTGAAGATGTGAAGGAGAAATTTTATTCAACAAATTCCCCTTTTTTTTAGCTTAAATGCTGGTCATTTTACTTCATTTTCTTTGGTATTTTATTGGAACAATTATGTATTTCAAGATTAAATTATTTTAATAAATCACTTTTGTTGAATTTATAATTTTATTGGATTTTGGCATTATAGTGTTCAACGAATGATGAGTCAACCTTGATATTCATAAATTAGGGTATATATGCATCATGATCCGAATGACTTTACTAGGAAAAGGAATTGTTTTATAGAATGGAACTATGTATGCTTACTTAGAGAGGGCTCCTGCATAATTACCCGTGTCTAGATTCTAGTTGGTCTTAGAACATGCTTTGATAAAATTTTGAGGTGAAATTGAACTCTATTTATTTAGAGGAGAAATGATCTAGGCATTGTTTGATAAGCCAACAACTGAAATCCACGTTGTTAACATTAATCCATAGTTTATCCTGTTGAGCCTTCATAAGATTTTAGCTTGCTTTTTATTGGCTTATAAGCCTAAAAACCTATACTATATTGATGTAACACTTATGACAAGTCTAATGATCACTAAGGTGAAGAGGCAAGAAGATTAAGGAAAAGGATGCTTAGTCAAGACCATAAGGATGATTAAAATTTTATCCAAACTAGACCTAATTTCTTAGATCTATTTCATCTTTAAGGTGGCATCAGGACAACAAAATGATCCATCCTTATTAAGGAAAATTCATGTTACCTCATAATCAGAGGCATAGGATAGCACAAACAAGGTGACTTTCTTGGAACTATAACAAAAAAAAAAACTTGCAAGGTTAAAAACCCAAAAAAGGGCGGCCTAGGTAAAACAAAATGGGTCCTGAGTTTGTGCAAAGTAAAATAAAAAGACAATGATCGCCCTAAATTAGATCTAGATTTCTCTCAAGAAGTTATAAGGAAATTGAAGTCTATATGATCCATAGTCTAAAATGCCTAAAGTTTAAGATTGCTCCTAGTTGCCTACTACTCCAATAGAAAGTTTATAGTGTGAAGATATATTAAAAGTATTACATCAATTCCAATTTGGAAATGACCTTCATCTAATCCATGTCCCTTGTAGACCCCATTTCAAGCCTATTAAAGATCTATTGATCTCTTTTTAGCAGGTAGAGTCTATTAGTGGAGATTATTTGAATAAGCATACATATGAGATAGACATTATACAAACTCAATGATACCTTCTGACCTAAGTAATGTGTATGTGCCTATCTGAAGTGCAATGGTCCATGTTAAAACACAATTAATTACCGAGTTTAGTATGATAACTAGGGTTATGATGCTATAGATATGTTAATTTAAAAGACCAAGTCTTGATGTATATCGACACTAATTTGACAAAGCTAACCTTTAATTTCAAAATTAAGTAAAAAAAAAAAAGAGAGGAGAGAGGGGGGAAAAGTCCAAGTTGCGAAAGTAAATAATTTTTATTTATTTTATATGACTGGTCGATACATTCACTGAGATAGGGGTGGTCCATAATCGAACAAAGCCATGAAAAAGTCATCACCTGTTGGAGGAAGAGGCATATCATCTGTCTTAAGTCCACCCGAAGAGGAAGCACTTGAACCTCTATTATCCTGAGAGTTGGTTCTGCAATAATCGTCACTTGAAAATGTAAGGGGTGTACCATAATTGTCAGTCTGGGGCCTTCTCGAAGAAGAAGCATGCAGATATCTCATACCTTGAAATCGAAAATCTCAGAAGTTTTGCACCTCCTGATGGTATAATCCTTCAAAATGGTTAGCGTGTTGACGACTATCCGCTAACTCTTCCTGCATTTTTTATTCTGCTCTTAGAGCATCCGCTGTAAGCCAGACAAGAAAAAGGTAAGTACATACATTTTCACACATGCATGCAAACATATATCATTATGGAACATGATGACAAACCAGGTAGTTCAGGTCAAAGCCTCGCAGATAAGATGGCACATCCGGCTGAAAAGAAGGAGTAGATGGAGAAAATTACCTTTGAAATGGGGAAAATTACCGCTGAACTGGAATAACAGAGGAAGGTCCAGCCTCATGACCAAATGAGCCAGCAGCCTGCGATAATCATGAAAATAGTCAGAATAAGTTAAAGAGAAATAGTTGCAATGATAAAATGGTAAATGTTTACCTGAGAAGTGCCAACCCTGAAATCACCATGATAATGAGAAGAAGACTCACCCTCCTCTTCATCTTTGTCCTCTCCTTTGTATTCTTCTTCCTCTCCTTCCTCCACTTCTATATCTCCTTCTTCATCTCCAAAAAGCCCTTGAACACCAGTAGGAGACACCTCAAAATTTAGCAATTAATCCCGAATGAATTGGACATATGATATATCGGGTGAAAGCAAAATATCTCTAATATCAAAGCCATTGCGAGCATGACTCCAATACGCTTCCTGCATGGATCTGGTGTTTAACACAAACAATGGAAAATCTTCTGATACCCTCCTCTAGTCTGGGTCGAGAAACCAGTTATACACTCTTTCACCAAGATACTAGCTATAAGAGACTGGGCCAACAATGATCTGATGAGACTCTTGCAAGGGCAGTGCATCGATCATACACGCTTCCAGTTGTTTCTTTCTTCAACACTCCACTAAGCTATGTTTACCTGCAAAAAAGCAAATAGGCAAGTTGTTTTACTCATAAGTTTTGATATTTATATTAACATTTATCTTACTTGGTCCCAGGTTAGGTGACTCATGTGATAGCGGTGAGTGTGTATATGATGGCTTCCAGGCACTTCTCTATGGCTCAATAACCAGAAGCTTACTCGTGGGTATCCGAATTGTAGCCTAGTAATGATGGGAGCTCTCACCAGATTGTGCTCATATGCACATACTTGTGCATGAAAAGATAGATCAAAGTGCACACACATGCATTATTTAGACTAGCATTTATAAGTAAAGTAATACCTTGGCGACAACCATAAAACCAGTAAAGGATCTTCTATTCCTACAAATTGCATCAAAACCGTAATAAAGGCATTGTAGACCCTTAATTTTTGACTTAGTCCGGTCCAATATATTTTAATTAGTCCAAAATAATTTTTGTGTTATCTTGATTAAATAATATTTATTTTAGTAATTAATAAAAAATAAAAAATAATAATAAAAATAAATAAATAAATAAAAATAAAAATCGGCGAAGAAAAAAATCGTCGCCGAAAAGTTGGACGAAATGGCTTGGCAACCCGCGCCCCGCAAGTTCGCTCGCCAGTCCTCGTAGCCAGCCACAACAGTTTTTTTGCCAGCGAAATTTTTCCGCAGCAGTTTTTTTCGCCAGCAAAATTTTTCCGACGTAATTTTTTCCAAAACCAAATTCTATTTGGTTTCGGTTTCCTTTTCTTAATTAATGTTAGTTTCTGTAAACAACTAGGATTAATCATCTAAATTTCCTATAAATAAGACCAAACAACACAAAAAAAAAGGGAGGACAATCGATCGGAGGAATTCTTGAAAAGGAATCGGACTTTAGACAGACTTGGAATTTGGAACTGGAACTTTACAAATTGATTGGACTTTTTAGAAGAGAGGAGGCAAGCAAGCAATCAAGCTATCAAAGGCAGCAACCTTACCTTTGACCTTGTTCATCTAAGAAGCAATTTTTGGTGGAACCAACGAACGAAGGTTTGAATTCTTAATTTCTTTTTGTTTCTTACAGTAGCTTCATTCTTTATTTGATTCATAAGATTATACACTCAAAACTTCAATCTTTGAAGATGTAATAACTTGATCTTTGTTTCCAGAAACCTTAAGTGATTTCCTCTATTTCTAAATGCCTTAAAAATCTTAATTTGTTTCTTTGTTTTCCAAAAACTTTAAATCGTTCAACTTGTTTCTTCAAAACTTTAAAAACCTAAATTGATCCTTTTATTTTTAAAAACCCTAAAAAAAATGCTTTTCTGTTTCTAAAAACCTTAAATCGTTTTGCTTATTTCCAAAAACTTTACAAAAACTCTAAACTATTTTCTTCAGTCTTAAAACCAAACATATTTTTTGAAACATAAAAACCCTAATTCCCTCAAAACCAAAACCATAAACCCTAGTTTTCCTAAACCCTAAACCAAATCCTTAAAAGCTTATAAACCTAAACATTCAAATCCAATGTGTATTATGAGACCGCGTATTTAACTTTCCTTTTTCCAAAGCCCTAATTTAGTAACTAAAATTCTAAAATTCTATTTTAAGATGCAAACTCTAAATTATATATTTATTGCTTTATTTAATTTTAGATTTGATTATGTAGTTTATTATATTCTTTGTTGATTTATTTAATTTCAATGCTTAATTTATTTAGTTTATCATAGATGGATGTTTACTTTCTATTTTGATTGATGTTTAATATCTTTGATGAATGATTTATTTATGATGAATGGTTACTTGCTTTTATCGATTTATTTTAATTTCCAAATGTTGTAAGAGGTATGTTTCCATTTTGTGGGTACATCATTAGTTAAATATCATGTAATTTAAATTGCTTTTATATTTTGGACCAATGTAAAGGACATGTTTCTACCTTTCGGTGGGTGTCCTATTAGTTTAGACATGGATGATGTAAGGACATGTTTCCATCCTCGGATGGGTGTCCATTTATTTACTTTATTCGGACATTGCTTTGATTTTAATATAACGATGCTTTATTTCAATTGTTGCATGTAATATGGATAATATTGTTATATTTAAGAATTTTATAATATTAAGACCTGTAAAGGAGGCTGGTTCCAACAAACCGGGTGTTGTGGGGGTGCTGGGCCAGTTCTCACCTTCCCCAC
This sequence comes from Garcia nutans, assembly GCA_947685225.1. Classification (NCBI taxonomy): domain Eukaryota; kingdom Viridiplantae; phylum Streptophyta; class Magnoliopsida; order Malpighiales; family Euphorbiaceae; genus Garcia; species Garcia nutans. Next base: position 39,434,032 of record CANTUV010000039.1, on the reverse strand, counting down.
ACTTACCCAACTTTCTGAACCCATTAGGGGGTTGGGGATTCCTTAAGAATCGAGTCATCCACCCCTTTCTTTTTCCCGACCCGTCTGGGTGGCGACTCCATTTTCTCCTGACTTAGTACCGATGTCGCAAGAACCATTCCACCGGGAGTAGGGGCAAAAATTCCTACTCACAGGCATGCAAGACTGGCTTCTCCCTATGCATAAGTTGGCACAAGATCTAAATCGAAAATGGTGCATAGCACTAATAAATGGAGACTCGGTGCTACCCAATATGGTCACCCCTAATAGATACAATAGAAACTCGAGTATATTGTTCAGCTCTTTCATTTTGTACGGGTCGAGTATACTTCATCCAATATTCTCGAATAGGCTCGTATTTGATTTTATAAGGTCCTCTATAATGGGGCTTAACACTGGTCAATTGAAAAATTTCCTGGTGGGTTAAAATATTACTAGTTAAAGGGACGTGAATTATGTAGTATCGAACACCTGTTAAAGCAGCAAAATCAACTGGACCTATGGTCATTTCTTCGATGGGTAGGTGAAAAGTATGGGTAGTGTCCATCCATTGTTCAGCAAGTGCTTGAATGACAATCCTATCAATTTGATATCCTCAGGATGGTAACTGCAAAACAAAATCCTCAAACCTTCTTTCTCAAACCATTCTTTTTACCGGAGGTGGGGCTCGATCATACCACTTGCGGGCTTTATGGATGTTTCCACCACTATGAATGTCACAACCATCATGCTATCCAAACATAGGTAAGTCAAGGTAAGTTCATATATTTCTTTTCTACATTTTAATCACAGTTATACCACCATTTCTCTTAATAATTTTTATAAATTTTGCTACATCAATTTTTATACATCTTTTTTCGCAATAATTTTTATAAATTTTGCTATATCAATTTTTATATATCTTTTTATGTAATAATTTTTACTAATTTTGACACTTATTTTTGCATAATAATATTTACTAATTTTTCTATATATACTTTCATGCATATTTTCACACAATAGCATTTATAATTAAATTATACTAATAAAATTTTATGTGAATAAGTATTTAAATTACAACAAAATGATCTTACCTACATTTTTTCTTTGGAACTACGGTGAGAATGCATCCCGGGCAATAGTGGAACTTGCTCAACCCTATTATCATTAAGGTAAGTAAGTAATTCATTGTTTGATCGTGTCTCGAGCCTTGAAGAATGTTGAATAACAGCCATGGTGAGTGATGAAGCCTTAAAGCAAAGGAAAAGAAAAAGGAAATGAAGATGAAGAAACTTTCATGATTTTGAACGAAAATAAAAAAGGAAAAGGAAATGGTGATGGTTGTGAATGAGAATGCAAAGATAAATGAGAGGGTTTATATAGAAAGAAATAAGGCAAGCTGACAAAAAAAAAGCATAAAGTAAAAAAAAAAAAAAAGAAACGAATGAAATGAAAGAAAAGAAAAGAACAAAAGGAATCAGAATCAATAATTTTTATTATAACAGTTAACTTACATTATTGCTTGTTCCTCAGAATTTTTTTCCGTCTTAATAATTCTTTAATTAAATTACACAGCACACGTGCACACAGTAAATAGATATTTATTATGGGTATATAATTTTTGCATGTTTAAAAAATATTTTTTATACTCATTAAATATTTTTTTCATGCAGGGGGGCAGAGTAAATAGGGTTTCCACATATAGTAAAAAATCGCTAAATGTTTTATAAAATACTTTACTAACTATAATTAATTTTTTGCAGGTGTTTCGGTCCAGAACCCAATCAATTCGAGTCCAGAACTCAAATTATTTTTGAGTTCAGAACTCACATTGGGTCTAGAATCCAAATTATTTTTTAGCCCAAAACTCGCCTCGGGTATAGAACTCAAATTATTTTTTAGCCCAAAACTCACCTCGGGTCTAGAACTCAAATTATTTTTTAGTCTAGAACTCACCTCGGGTCCAGAACTGAAATTATTTTTGAGTCTAGAACTCACTTCGGGTCTAAAATTCAAATCATTTTCTAGTCCAGAACTCACCTCGGGTCTAGAACTCAAATTATTTTTTGAGTCCAAAACTCATTTTGGGATCATAACCCAAATTATTTTTAAGTCCAGAACTCATCTCGGGTCCAGAGCCCAAATTATTTTTGAGTCCAGAACTCACCTCAGGTCCAGAACCCAAATTAATTTTGAATCTAGAACTCAATTTAATCCGAATTCAGAATCCGTTCTTATTCTAAATCTGTTCAAGAGTCATGTTGCTTTTTACTCTCTTATACTGAAGCCTCAGATCGTTCAAGCATGGGGCAAACTATAGACCCTTAAATTTGAACCGATTTAAATTTAAAAAGCTTATCTTGGTCCATTATAAATTTAAATTTCTTAAACCTAATTTTAGAATTCAATCGACCCGAGGTTATATTAAAATTGTAAAAGTTAGTACTAAAAAATTAATAATAATTTTGGATCGGTTTGAGTCGGGTGGTTCAAATCGGTGTGAGCCATGTCTCATATCGACTTTGGCATCCAAAATCGATATGAGGTTGCCTCATATCAATTTGGGCAGCCAAAATCGATATGAGGGTGGCCTCATATCGATTTTAACAACTAAAATCGATATGAGGCTCCCTCATATCGATTTACTTAGAATAATTCTACCACTTCTACTAGGAGTAGCCTTTTTAGTGCTAGCTGAACATAAAGTAATGGCTTTTGTGCAATGTTGAAAGGGTCCTGATGTAGTGGGATAGTTCGGATTGATACAACCTCTAGTAGATGGTTCGAAATTGATTCTAAAAGAACCTATTTCACCAAGTAGTGCTAATTTCTCCCTTTTTAGAATGGCTCCAGTGGCTACATTTATGTTGAGTCTGGTCAGAATTGAGAAATTCTATGGCTCGAATCTTTAGTATTCTCTTATTTATTACCTTTGTCTACTCTTTAGGTAGAATACCATCACCCATTTTTACTAAGAAACTGAAAAAACCTCAAAAATAGAAGAAAGGGAGGAAGAAACAGATGTAGAAATTGAAATAATTTTCGAAATGAATATACCTTTAATAAATTTATATTTCTATTTAATGAATATTTATATTTCTATTTAATGAATATTTATATTTAATAAATTTAATAAAATAAAAAATAATTAATTAATTCATAAAAAAAGAGTTTGTTGATTTTTCTCATATCAATTTGGGTAACCGAAATCGATATGAGGGAGGCCTTATATTGATTTGGGCAACCAAAATCGATATGAGGGATGCCTCATATCAATTTTAGCCTCCCCTCATGTTGATTTTTAGCCCCTCAATTTGACTAATCTGAGTTCTAAACTGAGCAATTTGATTTCCTAATGCATTTAAGACTCATATTAGAGAATTTAAGTTTAGGGTTAAGTGTTGGTTTCCCTATAAATATATGATTAACACATATAGAGAAGGACAACAACTTTGATTAACAAATTGGTAGTAAAAAAAGAGATAGTAGCAGTTTTATTAAAGGAGAATCATCAAAAAACAATTGAGTAACAATAAGAACATAAAAATTGTCTCAGGTAGTTGTCTCCCTCCACCAATAACAAAGCTGATTCAGGCAGTGATAAATATCGAGTTTGATTCAACACATTCAAATTGGGGGAGCCTACGATGCAGGTACATCTTCATTAACTTATTCAGCTTAAATGTTCATTCCCCTCAATTTTTGAATTAAGCATATTGTTATGGCTTTAAACATAACTTCGGGAATATCATTCAACAAGTCTTAGCTTCAACATTTAATTTAATCCGAACCTTAAATCATACAGTCCAATCTTAATCAAATAATTCAAGGTCCTGATTTTCACTTCTAAATGTAAATCAAGTTTTTCAAAACCTTAAAGTCTTACTTTAAGTATTCTATACTTTATAAAATCCTAATTTAATTAACCAAAACCCTAGACACCGAAACCCTAATTGTATTTTCTTAAACCCTAATTCACAAATTAAAAACCCTAGCTTGTAAATCTATTGTTTAAATATGATACTTAAATGTAGGATTAATTACTAATATATGTGTATTTATGATATGTCTTATTGGATGGTTTATTTGGTCTATGATGAATGATTTTTTATGATAAATGATTGATTATTTTTTTATTGGTTTATTTTGGTTTCAAGAATTGTAAGAGTTATGTTTACATATAATGGGTACCTCATTTGTTGAGTATCATGTAATTTAATTTATTTTAAATTTTTGATCAATGTAAAGGATATGTTTCCACCAATTAGTGGGTATCCTATTTTATTTGTTTTCTTTTGGCCATTAAACGATTGTAAAGGCATGTTTCCATCCATGGATAGGTGCCTATTCATTTATTTTGTTTGAACTCATGATTTTAATAAGGTAAATATTTATTCTTATGATTACATGTAGTATGGATAATATCATATTAACTAAAATGTTATAATATTAAGACCTAAAAAGGAGGCCGGTTCCAAAGAACCGGACACTGTGGGAGTGCTAAGTCATTCCCACCTTCCCCATGCATACCCAACTTTCCGAACCATTAGAGGGTTGGGGATTCCTTAAGAATCGAGTCATCAACTCCTTTTTTTTCAGTCCGTCCGGGTGGCGACTCTATTTTTCTCCGGGTTTAGGCTCGTTTTCTCTAAGGCTCTGAGCCTAATAGTGTCAATGTCATAAAAACCATTCTACCTGGGAGTAGGGGGCGAAAACTCTCTCTCACAACCGAGTAAAAGCATGTAAATCATACATATTATTGTGAAGAAAAAAAATGGTATAAGTAAAATTTTTTTGACCAGGAATTCATCATTATGATGGAAGAGAATTTGAAGAAAATTAGTCAAAAATTAATTTCTTTTGCATTTTTTATTCATAAAATTACTAATCCCATCAAGTTGTAGTTAAAGAATATTAAAATCCTAATATACTCACTCCTCTACGTAAATGTCCATAACTATTTACATTTTTTCACTTACTCCAAATATGAATTTTAACATTTTTAAAATGTTGGAGAGGTATGAGATATACCTAAGCAGCAACATCATAACATCCAATAGCTTTTTTCAGTCCGGAGTAATTAAATAGATTAGATATAGAAATTATAATAAATTAAAAAGTTCTTGCAAATCATTGGATTAAAATATGAAATTCCAATTAACAAAAAGACCATTATTACTTTTTTTTAAAAAAAAAAGAAGTAACTGAACCAAATTCATGAGAATGCATACCTAAAGGAATCCATAGAAAGTCCCTTGGTATCAACAAACCTAGAACTTCCTTTTATTTCCTAATTAATCACTCAAATTAAATTAAATTTGAAATTAAATTATGAAAATGAGACAATTTCTAAAAATTGATTTCTAAAGCCTAAAAGGAGAAAAACCTTGTAGGAATGGATGGTGAGGAAAGGTCTTTCGACATTGCAATAAGGCATTGAAGGATGAGAGTTTGTTATTGTTTTCATCTCTTTCTGGCTAATAATGTGCCGTGCTTCGAATAAAAAAAGTAAAAAGAGTGAACGGGTGAAACGGAGAGAAGGACAATGGTAAGTTACTTAGCCAAATGATGTAGTTTTGTTTTGAATAAACCTATCACGTCCACCTTGTTCATTCTACTAGTTGGACTGAATTCTCTGCCCTTAATGATAGGGATGTGCATGGGTCAAGCTTCCTCTATGGCCCGTTGCTTGGTCTCCAGGCTACTCAGGTTCTTAGGTTGGACACTCGAGTCATAAATTCTCATATACATAAAACCAATTGATTTTTTTTAACAACAATAAAGACTAAAAATTGATAAAGAGATCCAGCAGATTTATTAAAAATGAATAAATATGTCCATGCAAAGACAAATACTCTATATTCAATTTAAAGCCAAGAGAGATTGAGAGTCAAAATAAATTAATATCTATAGATTTTTGTCATCAAAAGTAGAAGATCCAAAAATATAAACCCAAATCTAATCTTGTATTTATAGGAACACAACCCAAATCAAAATAAAATTCATGTGAAGTATTGGAAAAACAAACAATTCATTACAAAAATAAATATGAAAAAAATAGAGAAAGGAGATGGCATGTAACATCCGTGATTTTGGAGAAATTAAATAAGTATTTGGAGATATAAAATTATATATACTCAATATATATATATATATCTAGAGCATATATAACATATACATATGGTATATTAATTGTATATGTTGGATTAATACATTACATACATAATATATTTAATACACATATAAGGTACATTTGATGTGTATATAAGATATACATTACTTGTAAATTTTTGAAAAGTTCTAATTTTTGAAAATTTGATAAAATAAATTATAATTTAAATGGATAAATTAAATTTATGGTTTTAAATGAAAATGAGGAATATATATATGTGATATATATGTAAAATATATACAATATATAAAAGTCAATATTTTTTAAAAGAAAAGTCAAAGTAAAAGGGTATTTTGGTAATTAAATCTTAGAAATTTAAAATTAATAAAATAATTCAAAAATAAATAATTTGGATGGAATATAATATTTTGGGGTTTTAATTAATTAAATAATTAATTAAAAATATATTAAAATAATAATATATATAAGGTTTAAAATGTAAGTGGGAGGAAAGAGAAAATCACTTTTTTTTAGTCTTCTTCTTCTTCTTTCCTTCAAGGCTAATTTTCATGGCTTCAAGAGAGGGATTTGCTTCTTCCAAACTCATTTAATTGAAATATTTACAAATTTTCAAGTGGATTTTTAAGATTTTCCTTTTTAATTAGTAAGTTTACTCACTTTTTCTTTGAATTTCCATGAAAGTTTGAATATGTGTGTTTTGGGTTTTTGAAGTTCTAAGATTTAATTATCTATTTGGATATGGATGAATTTATTTTAAGTGATTAACAATGATTTTAAGGTTAGATTTAAGAAATGGTTGAATTTAAGTTAAGTTTAGTGATGAGAGAGAATTTAGGGTTATGGAACATTTGAGTTTTTGAAATCATGAGTTTTAATTGTGAAAATTGGTTCCAAATGTGTTATTTTGATGCATAAACAAGGATTTTAAAATCATATGATGGATTTAGTTAAGTTTGGATAGAGTTTGAAGATGGTAGTATTGAATTAGGGTTTTGGAGAAGTGAATTTTTAAAGAATGATTAATTGTTTGATTTTAGTGCTTAAATAATGTTATTTAATGATATAAGTGGTGGAAATAAGATTGAAATAATAATTGGATAGAGCTGGAATGGAGATCCTTCAACGATGAAGGTTATACCATTTTAGTGTTTTGAACAGAAGCATGTAGTTAATTAATGTAATTGGTTTAAACATGTTAAAATATGTTTGTAATGATATAAATAAACTCAAAATAATAATTTAATGGGTTAATATGGATTTGCTATGTTAAAGTAAGGAAAGACTTAATTTTTGAAATTTTATAGGAGTGTTGTTAAATTAAGGTTTGATGTTGAAAATGCCTTAAAATGTGATATTAAATGATTATTTATGATCACATTTGATATAGGCATTGAGGGAGGTTGATTTGCTTCATCCAAGTGGTGAAGGGCAAGTTAGATGGATAAGATTGGAGGTTGTTTTAAGCTTGCTTTTGGGTTGCTAGTGGAGGTATGTACAAACTTTGAATATACTGTTTATATTTGCATAACATTTGGAGTTAACACATTTTGGTTGGAAAATGTGTTAAGCTACTTGGTTTATTGATTGTGTATGAATAATGTACTATGACATTTGTAATGTCATATATGTGTTAAATGCATTGTGAAAAGCCATTGATAATGGCTAAATTGTGTAAAATGTGAAATATGCATATTATGTGAAAATACCCCAAGTAATTGGGTAATGTGGTGTGAATACAAAAATGAGATATATGGAATAATGAAATGAATTGATATTGATAAAAATGAGAAAAGTGAGAAAGACGTGAAAAATGAGAAAAGTGAGAAAAAAAATGTGAAAATAAGGCAATGTGCCTAGATTGAATATGTGAAAAAGAGAAAGAGATTAATAATGAGAAAAATGAATAAATTGTGTGTTTAGTATGTTATTCAATTTTCAGAGTTCTAGGTTTGGCGGCATGCCTATAATTGCCTACGGGCTAAATGCTGGAATAGTGAAAAGACTAGGTCATAAGCTAGGCCAGCTGATAAATATAATGATTTTGGGGTGAAAAGACTGGGTCGTAAGCCTCAAAAACTGTAGTAGTCTAGTTGGGTTGAGACCAAGATACTGGGGCCTAAGGGTCTAGCCGGGTTGAGCTCCAAGAGACTGGGGCTGTTACATTATCCATGGATATATTGCCTACAGGGCTAGACACGTGGTGTCATTATGGACCAAAGCAGTAACTCTGAAATTTGAATAGCATATTAGATTCTTTTGGGCCCATACTTGTCTTTGCTTTAATGTGAATTATGAATTGTGATACAATTGAGCAATATAATGAGATATAATATTATGAGTTGTGATATATATATATATGTGTGTGTGTGTTGTGCATTGACATTACATTTGGACTATATTGTTATCAAAGTTTGTACCACTAGGCTTCGGCTCAGCGCGATTGTAATTCGTCGTGCATGTGTCATGGACGTTTTGGTAGAGCCGGAGAGTTCTACTAGACCTGGTCGGGTCTAGGTTTGTATTTATTGAGCTTGAAGTGCTGTTTATGGGTACATCAAGATCAGAGCCAATTACCAGCACGTACATATTTGATATTATCGTATATTTTGATATTTATGTATGATATGATATGTTTTTGAAGTATATATTGTAAATTGTAAAGAATGATTTGAATATTTACTTAAGATGGGATCTTATTTGTGATGTTGATATATATACCTATATATAAGTATTTTGAGAAAATATGGAGAAATTGAGAAGTATTGGTAAAATGGTGTATTGATTTTTATTGGGAGTGTTTGTTTTATGCAGGTTGTGTTTCGCTGAATTTTTGGAACGTCCAAATTACAAACAAAACTCTGGCGAATTATTCCCAGAGATTTTCATATAAAATATTTATTTTGGATTCCTATAACAAACAAAGAATATTTATATACTATTTATTTTATATATTAGTATTTGAAGTCTTCAAACAGAAATATAAAATTTTTTATTAAACCGGTCTGTGACATTTTTGTACTGTATATGCGTATTTTACATATGCTGAAAATATGTATTGTACGTATATAGGATTTATGGGTGTTACATTTATTTTGGTATCAGAGCCTAGGTTTGAAGTTCTCGACCTAGGTGGGTTGTTAGAGAGAGAAAATTGAAATAAAAAAATAATTTTTAATTATGATACATGCATTGGCACTGGCAATTTCTCTGATCCCTGATGTGGCAATGTCCATTTGATATAATTGATATGAGTTGAGATGGCGTCTGAGTTATATAGATCAGAGTGGCCCAATAGAAACGTAATTCTGGGGTGTATGAATTAAGAATTTTTGGAACTTTTATTTGAAATTAAAATTCATAGCTGATTCAATTGATGAATAAGTGAAATTAAGAAAAATAATTTATGAAATGATTTAAGTTATAAAATAAAAAGTTTGAGAAATGGGCATGATAGTTACAGAAAATTCTATAGGTGTAATGAAAAGTGATATTGTCTGAATTTTTAGACAAATCTAGAAATGTTGGATGAGTTTGAATATTTAATAGAAAGTTTTTCTATATGTTAGAATCCAATGTATAAAATTTTATAAAATTTTAATGATGTATCACTAATTAAGAAAAATAGAAGAACATAGATTGTTGGAACAATTCCATCAACTCAGAATCTGTAGAAATTGAGAAAAAAAATATAGAAACTATGGTAAATCAACCCAGAAAAATCTGAAAATTTACACACAATATCATATGTATTCCTAGAAAATATGGTTAAAATTGCATGAATTTTTATTAAGGTGTGATACCTGAAACAAATGGACAACCGGGTGCTGCCAGAGAAATTGTTAAAGAGATAGACTCTCTGATTTTGGATGATTTAATTTTTAAATATATTAAATCAGCTTGAAAAAATATAAAACTTTAAATATAAGTCCATATTTGTGTCAAGTGCACATGGATAAAATTTTACAAGCTTTTATAAAGAACTGGTAAGGAATATAAAAATTTAAAGTGAGAGTGACATGAAACTAAGGAAGTTATACAACTTTGTATACATGAGGAGTAAATTAATTTCATAAGATAAATGAATGAAGAAAATTATAAAAATTTATATGCATATGAGTAGAAGTATGAAGAAGGAATATGGAGTTTTTAATAATTTGCAACAAAGAGTTCATAATTAAAATCAAAGAGAGAAATCATATATGATAGCGAATTATTTATTATGGAACAATGATACATAATTTAGGGTTTGAGTATGTAAAAGTAGGATATCTAATTGATGATGTTAATTAGTGTAAGGAAATGAATTAGTGTTGTTTAAAAGTACATGTTATGATCTTAAGATTGAGAATGTGATATGGATGAGATTTGGTGAGGTTCATGTTGTTGGTTGCATTATATGAAATTTAAATTTTTAAAATGGGTTTCCATAATTGTGAAAGTGATATGTTTTGATGTTATATTAATATAAAAATAATGTTTATAAAGTTAGCTCTTGAAAGTGAGATTAATAGAATGAAGTTTAAGTAAAGTAGTAAGTTGGAAATTTAGAGTTGTAAGGGAATTTCGATGAGGATTGTTTAGATATTGATAGTTTAATGTTTAATAAGCATGGGAGTAATTTTGAATGAGTAATATTATTTATAAAAGTACTAACTAAGGTGTAATGTGGTTGATAATATAGAAATTTTTTATGAAATAAAGGGAAATGATTAAGTAAGTAAAAATGAGTTACTTTAGGTAATTAAATTGGAAGTGATGAAAGTGGATATGAAGGGTATGATAAATGCATAAAAAAATGTGAGAGAGATGTCACATTGAAAATATGACTAAGATTTATGTGAAGTGTTAAAAATAAATAAATAAATAAATAATAAACTTATCTAAGAGATGGGCGATTAAATAAGAAAGATGTTAATTATGTTGTGGTCAGAGTGTATATATATGTTGAATTGATGAATAACCTAAGTAATGTTAAAAGAATGAGAAATGATAATATTCTCTAAAAGGTGATAAATTTTAACTTTGTATAGGTTGTATGTAAAAGAGGAATTACGTATAATTGTATGATATGTGTGATGAGATTTTTCAATATAAACACAATTGTGATATATAAGAAAATGTGAAAAGTATGTCACATTGTGAATATGACTTACAAATGTGTATGTGGATGATTAAAAAAATATATTATCGAGTGTTTGTTACCTTATACAATTACTTGTCTAGTGATATTGAGAATGATATTACAAGTATTAATATACCTAAGAGAGAGTAGGTTTTGACCTGCGTAGAGTTAGGTCATGTGATGAAATTGAGATTGAGAATGGACCCGAGCAGCGTTGGACGGTGAAATTATTATTGTAACAACTAAACTTGATGATTGTATAGTGTTTTGAGCCCAAAGTATATGCTTATAAATAAGAGATTGTAAGGAAAAGGAAAGTATAATGAAGAAAGTATGGAAGTGAAAAAAATGAATGAAATTTTTTATAAGAGATAGATTAGAAATGCAATAATAAATGGAAATTGTGTAAAATTAGCATATGAACGAATGTGTATATGTAAGAGATGTTATTGATAATATTGTTGAAACTTGAGTTAGGCTAATGATGATCAAGTGATTAAGAGTAAATTGTTTAGAAACAGAAGTGATCAAAAGTAAATTGCTTTGAAACAGAGCTGAAATGTGTTAACTCTTTTTATAGCAAAAGATTAGAAAATGAATATGTGATTTTTGCGATACGAACTTAACATTGTGATTGGAAATATTTGAAGAAGAATGATAAAGGGACAATATTTATTTATAAGCCATAGGCGTGACCATTATTGTGACATGATCATTGGATAGTTTTGGTGAGATTGATAGTTATGCTTCAAGAAACATGGTCAAGACTTATGGTTTGCATAGTGTATCTTATAATTTGATGTTAAAAATTTATTTATAATTATAGAAAGTATGAAAACAGAAGAGAATTGTGAAAATATGATGAGCTTTAAGTGATGTGTGAGAAAAGTGAATTTATAAATATGGTAACTATAAGAAATATGAGAAAATGATAAATGAAAGGAATTATGAAATGTGAGTAAGAGTTATATTGGATGTGTTTGAAAGTGGTATAAAATGAATAAGTTGATAAAAATGACGTTTAAAGTGAATCTGACTAGAGGAAATGAATATTATTTGTAATGATGAATTCGAAGAGAATTAAGATTTGAGAATAAATTTGACCTAACAGAATTAGGTCATGAATTGAAACCAGATTGATGAATTTAAAATAGACTAAAGGTTGGTCAGAATAGAATAATGTTGTGATGGTCGTATTGTGATAGTTAGATCAATTGATCTGAAATGTAATAAGTTTACAAGCATTTATTGAAATTCGATGTATGTAGTTGTAATAAGAATATGCAAGCTATATGATAATGTGCATTATACAACATTTTGATATGTATATGCATGTGAAAAGAACAAAGTTATATTAGTTTCAAATAATTATAAGAGAAAAATGTTAGTTATAGTATAATGGGAATGAATCTTAATAAGAAAATAAGATTTTGTTGTTGTATAATGGTGATATTAAATTAATATGTGGTAATTGTATAAAGAGTAGGATCAAAGTGAAGATGTATAAAATTATTGTGTTAAGATAAAAGTTATCCACTTTTGAATTTAAGGTGATGAGAGTATATTTTTAGATAACGAAGTGATAAGATATCTTGAGTGCAACAGATGTGTGATATATATATATATATATATATATTAAAGAGATGAACTAATTTTTGTCTAATGATAATTCGATTGATGATATGATAATCTGTTGTGACTGTTTGAGTAAATAAGCAGTATAAAGATGAGTTAGGGAATGGTAAAAAGGAAATTAAGAATGAACCTAAGGGGGAGAATAGAAATTAAGTAATTTGATGAAATAACGATTTGGATGATTTATTACCGTACTTGATAATTTCGAGGACGAAATTGTTTTAGGGGGAGAAAATTATAACATCCGTGATTTTGGAGAAATTAAATAAGTATTTGGAGATATAAAATTACATATACTCAATATAAATATCTAGAGTATATATAACATATACATATGGTATGTTAATTGTATATGTTGGATTAATACATTACATACATAATATATTTAATACACATATAAGGTACATTTGATGTGTATATAAAATACACATTACTTGTAAATTTTTGAAAAGTTCTAATTTTTGAAAATTTGATAAAATAAATTATAATTTAAATGGATAAATTAAATTTATGATTTTAAATGAAAAATGAAGGGATTTTAAATGAAGAAGTGGAATATATATGTGATATATATGTAAAATATATACAACATATAAAAGTCAACATTTTCTAAAAGAAAAGTCAAAGTAAAAGGGTATTTTGGTAATTAAATCTTAGAAATTTAAAATTAATAAAATAATTCAAAAATAAATAATTTGGATGGAAGATAATATTTTGGGGTTTTAATTAATTAAATAATTAATTAAAAATATATTAAAATAATAATATATATAAGGTTGAAAATGTGAGTGGGAGGAAAAAGAAAATCACTTTTTTTTTTCATCATCTTCTTCTTCTTTCCTTCAAGGCCGATTTTCATGGCTTCAAGAGAGGGATTTTCTTCTTCCAAACTCATTTAATTGAAATATTTACAAAGTTTCAAGTGGATTTTTAAGATTTTCCTCTTTAATTAGTAAGTTTACTCACTTTTTCTTTGAATTTCCATGAAAGTTTGAATATGTGTGTTTTGAGTTTTTGAAGTTCTAAGATTTCATTATCTATTGGATATGGATGAAGTTATTTTAAGTGATTAACAATGATTTTCAGGTTAGATTTAAGAAATGGTTGAATTTAAGTTGAGTTTAATGAAGAGAGAGAATTTAGGGTTATGGAACATTTGAGTTTTTGAAATCATGAGTTTTAATCGTGCAAATTAGTTCCAAATGTGTTATTTTGATGCATAAACAAGGATTTTAAAATCAAATGATTGATTTAGTTAAGTTTGGATAGAGTTTGAAGATGGTAGTATTGATTTAGGGTTTTGGAGAAGTGAATTTTTAAAGAATGATTAATTGTTTGATTTTAGTGCTTAAATCATGTTATTTAATGATATAAGTGGTGGAAATAAGATTGAAATGATAATTGGATTGAGTGGGAATGGAGATCCTTCAATGGTGAAGGTTATGCCATTTTAGTGTTTTGAACATAAGCATGTAATTAATTAATGTAATTGGTTTAAAGATGTTAAAATATGTTTGTATATGGATTTGCTAATTTAAAGTAAGGAAAGACTTAATTTTTGAAATTTTGTAGGAGTGATGTTAAATTAAGGTTTGATGTTGAGAATGCCTTAGAATGTGATATTAAATAATTGTTTATGATCACATTTGATATAGGCATTGAGGGAGATTGATTTGCTTCATCCAAGTAGTGGAGGGTAAGTTGGAAGGATAGGATTAGAGGTTGTTTTAAGCTTGCTAGTGGAGGTATGTACAAACTTTGAATAAAATGTTTATATTTGCATAAATTTGGACTTAACACATTTTGGTTGGAAAATGTGTTAAGCTACTTGGTTCATTGATTGTGTATGAATAATGTGCTATGATATTTGTAATGTCATATATGTGTTAAATGCATTGTGAAAAGCCATTGATAATGGCTAAATTGTGTAAAATGTGAAATATGCATATTATGTGAAAATACCCAAAGTAATTGGGTAATGTGGTGTGAATGCAAAAATGAGATATGTGGAATAATGAAATGAATTGATATTGATAAAAATGAGAAAAGTGAGAAAAATGAGAAAGATGTGAAAAATGAGAAAAGTGAGAAAAAAAAAGTGAAAATAAGGCAATGTGCCTAGATTGAATATGTGACACAGAGAAAGAGATTAATAATAAGAAAAATGAGTAAATTGTGTGTTTAGTATGTTATTCAATTTTCAGAGTTCTGGATTTCGCGGCATGCCAATGATTGTCTACGGACTAAACGCTGGAATAGTAAAAAGACTAGGTCGTAAGCTAAGCCAGCTGATAAATATGATATTTTTGGGGTGAAAAGACTGGGTCGTAAGCCTCAAAAACTATAGCAGTCCAGCCGGGTTGAGGACCAAGATACTGGAGCCTAAGGGTCTAGTCGGGTTGAGGTCCAAGAGACTGGGGCTGTTACATTATACATGGATATATTGCCTACGGGGCTAGACACATGGTGTCATTATGGACCAAAGCAGTAACTCTGAAATTTGAATAGCATATTATATTCTTTTGGGCCCATGATTGTCTTTGCTTTAATGTGAATTATGAATTGTGATACAATTGAGCAATATAATGAGATATAATATTATGAGTTGTGATATATATATATGTGTGTGTGTGTGTGTTGTGCATTGACATTACATTTGAACTATATTGTTATCAAAGTTTATATCACTAGGCTTCGGCTCAGCGTGATTGTAAATCGTCGCGCTGATGTCATGGACGTTTTGGTAAAGCCGGAGAGTTCTATTAGACCTGGTCGGGTCTAGGTTTGTATTTATTGAGCTTGAAGTGTTGTTTATGGGTACATCAAGATCAGAGCCAGTTACCAGCATGTACATATTTGATATTATAGTATATTTTGATATTATGTATGATATGATATGTTTTTGAAGTATATATTGTAAATTGTAAAGAATGATTTGAATATTTACTTAAGATGGGATCTTATTTGTGATGTTGATATATATACCTATATATAAGTATTTTGAGAAAATATGGAGAAATTGAGAAGTATTGGTGAAATGGTGTATTGATTTTTATTGGGAGTGTTTGTTTTATGCATGTTGTATTTTGCTGAATTTTTAGAGCATCCAAATTACAAACAAAATTCTGGCGAATTATTCCCAGAGATTTTCATATAAAATATTTATTTTGGATTCCTATAACAAGCAAAGAATATTTATATACTATTTATTTTATATATTAGTATTTGAAGTCTTAAAACAGAAATGTAAAATTTTTTATTAAACCGGTCTGTGACATTTTTGTACTGTATATGCGTATTTTACATATGCTGAAAATATGTATTGTACGTATATAGGGTATATGGGTGTTACATGGCAATAGTGAAAGAACTCAAGATTAGAAAGCATAGACATGGAATTTTAAACAACAACCCAAAACCCAACCCATATTTAAAAAACCTGGTCTAACCAACCCTAATTAATTGGGCTGACTGGGTTGGGCCGAGTTTTGGGTTTTATGCACACCCTAACTCAATGATAACTTGCTAGATTTTTTAATTTTATTTTTTTTCAGTTTTTAATTTTAAAAATATTCAAAAAATCACCACTAAAATACCTCTTATTTTTTATTAACTTACTTTAAACTTCATTCACCCTAAATAGACCCATTTTTACAATTATTTACTTTAAATGAAAAAAATAATCAATTCACATTCTGAAACCTCGTGTGAGTGCTAGTTTGGCTTGCTAAGGAAACTGAAATGCTTATTTTGGTTTGAACTCACACAACAAAAACATTTTTTTAAAAAAAACCCAAGAGTCTCATCACCATATCAAAATAGAAAAACACACCACCATCACTGCTATTGGGAAATAAATTTAAAAATTAAATCCTAAAAATTTTATGGCTGTGGGATTAGCGAACCAAAGACAAATTGATAATAAATAAATAAAATATGAGAAAAATAAAAACAATCAACCAAATAGATGCAAATATTTAATGTGGTTCACCTTTTTATTTTATGCTATGTCTAAGAGATAAATTTCGAATAATTTATTCCACTAATAAATAGTAGAATTATAAGAAAGAGAATTTTCTAGAAAAATATTCTAGAAGCATAATACTCACAAATTAAATAAATCCAAAATAGTAATAAATATTTTCTAAATATCCAAAATAAATCTTCACTATTTTATCAATCACAAAATAAATACCTCATTTCTCTCTCTCTCTCGCTCTCTCTATCTCTTTCTATATATATATATACATACATATATATATATATATATTCTTTCCAATGGTGTGTATTTTGAAGAGGAGGGGGAAGGCCTTTTATAGGCCTCCCAACTACGTATTACAATTTGCTATCATGCAAACTGTAAACTGCAAATTGCAATTTCTTTCTATTGAGGGTCAAAAAGGGAGGCACTTCCTCTTTTTTAAATATTTTTTTCAACTTTTGCAATTGTGGGTCTCACTCACACCACAATAAATCTCTCCCTCGCACTCAATTGGGTGAGACTTCCATATCAACAATTTCTTTACAAGTAACTAGTTTCTCCATGGATAAAGCTTTGGTGATCACATCAATATGCTTTGATTGTGAGCAAAAAGTAGAGTTCTTATTGAGGTGAATGACAATTTAATTGTCACAATATAATACATACTTCTCTTGCTCAAAACTCAATTCTTGTAGAAACTTCTTTATCCATAGTAGCTCTTTGTTTGCTTCAGTAATTGTAATATATTCAGGCTCAATGGTGAATAAGACAATGCATTTTTGTAACTTTGATTGCTAAGAAACTACTCCTCCTGTGAAAGTAATAAGGTATCTAGAAGTGGATTTTTCGAAATCAATGTCATTAGCCATATCTGCATTTGTATACCCATTCAATATAGGTTTTCCATCACTAAAGTATAAACAAATTTTGAAGGTGCCTTTAAGATATTTAAGTATCTATTTCACTGCTAACAAATGTTCATTTCTAGGATTAAAAAGGAATATGCTTATAACTCCAATAGCATGAGCAACATCCGGCCTTATGCAAACCATAACATACATCAAGCTACCAATTGCAGAAGCATAAGACACTTTCTTTATTTCTTCTTTGTCATTCTCACTTGAAAGACATTGCTTAAAACTCAACTTGAAATGACTTGCAAGTGGAGAGCAAACTAGTTTTGCCTTACTCATGTAGAACGTGTCAAGAACTTTCTTAATGTATTTCTCTTGAGATAGCTATAATTTTCTTCTTTTTCTTTCTCGAGTAATCTTTATTCCAAGAATTTCCTGGGCAAATCTCAAATCCTTAATTGCAAAGGACTTGCTAAGCTCTTTTTTTAAAGAACTTATCTTCTCGGCGTCATGGCCAACTATCAACTTATCATCCACGTAAAGCAATATAATGATACAGTCACCATCATGAAATTTCTTTATAAACACACAGTGCTCAGCAGCTATCTTTTTATACCCATGATCCATCATGAAAGACTCAAATCTCTTGTACCACTGCCTTGGTGCTTGTTTAAGTATGTACATGTTTTTCTTCAGCTTGCAAATAAGATTCTCCTAGCTTTTAGCTTTAAACTTGTCTGGTTGCTCCATATAAATTTCCTCCTCTAAGTCACCATGGAGAAAAGCTATCTTCACATGAAGTAGTTCTATTTCCAAATTCTGGCCGGCAACTAATCCAAGAATAATTTTGATGGAAGACATCATGACCATAGGTGAGAAATTTCTTCAAAGTCAATTCCTTTTTTCTGTCTAAAACCCTTCACAACCAACCTAGCCTTGTACCTTTGCTGTGAAGTTTTATTTTCAGTCTTCTGCCTGAAAATTCATTTATTCTCTAATGCTCTTTTTTCCTTTAGAGAGCTTTACTAGCTCATAAACGTGGTTTTCAAGTAAGGAGTTCATCTCATCTTTCATAGCATTCACCATTCATTTTTTTGGTCACATGTCATAGTCTCCTCATAACTTTCAGGTTCTCCATTATTAGTAAGCATCACATACTCATGAGAAAGGCATTTCTGGAAGGCCACTGTGTTTCTAGTGGATCTTCTTAATTGAACGTCAATTGGTGGTATAGGAGGAGGTTGATTATTATGCTCATTAATAGCCTCATCAGTTTCATCAGTATCATTGTTAACATCTTGTTCATCTACATCATTTTTCTCAGAAGTAGATGACTTTGATATAAGGTATGGCACCTTTTCTTTAACTGGTTTAGGCTTCTCAATATCTTCAATAGTTTGATCTTCAAAGAATGCAACATCTTTGCTTTTGATGAATTTCTTATTAACAGAATCCCAAAGCATGTAACTAAATTTTTCATGGGCATAGCCCAAGAAAATGCATTCTTTAGCCTTGGAGTCAAGTTTGGATCTCTCATCTTTTGGAATGTGAACAAATGCCCTACATCCAAGAACTCGCAAATGATTATATGAAACATCTTTTCCTCTTCAAACTATTTCTGGAATATCTTGATCAAGAAGAACTAAAGGAGAAAGTTTAATTAGGTCGAATGCAATTCTCATTGCTTCACCCTAAAATAACTTTGAGAGTTTAGCATGAGAAAGCATGCACCAGATCCTCTCCACAATAGTTTTATTCATTGTTTCAACAACTCCATTCTGTTGAAGTGTCTTTAGAATTGTCTTCTCTAAGAGAATGTTATGCTTCTTGCAATATGTCTCAAATGAACTTCTGTATTCTCCACCATTATCCGTGCAAACATATTTCAGTTGCCTTGCCATTTCTCTTTCAACACTGGCATGAAAATGTTTGAACACATCCAACACATGATATTTAGATTTCAAAGCAAAAGCCCACAATTTTTTAGAGTGATCATTAATAAATGTTACAAAATACAAAGCATCGCTAATAGTTTTATCACTTATAACACAAACATCAGTGTAAACTAGATTAAGAACATTTGATCTTCTAGAAGAATAAGATAGCTAAAATGCAGCTTTATATTATTTTCCAACCAAATAGTCAGTGTAAGATTCTAGATATATACTTGTCAAGATTAGAAATTTCTTCCAAGTGAGAATACTAATTCCTTTCCCACTAAGGTGATTAAGCCTTTTACGCTATAAATCTGATGAAGTATCTGCCACTGCATTCACCTCTTCTTTGTATATTTTAGCTTACACGAAGTATAAAATATCTTGTCTGCTTCTTTTAGCCAATACAAAATTATCTTTGGTAATTTTGCAATTCTTTGTACTAAAGAAACTGTTGTAACCCTTTTTCAACAAGAGTGCTAGATGAAATAAGATTAAACCATATCTCAGGAACATGATTGACATTATTGAGCCACAAATTACACCCAGTATTGGTACTTTAGCACACCTTACCCATGCCAATAACCTTGGCTAAAGATTTATTCTCTATTCTAATATAGCCAAAATCACTACTGGTATATGATGTGAAAAATTCACATTGCGTAGAAACATGATATGAATCTCCAGGATCAACAAGCCAAGAAGTTCCATGGCCATTAAGATGTAGATAATTGTCCCAAGCAAAAATGATAACATTACTTCAAGTGCAATTAAAGTTGTATCTTTGTATTCTTTCTTTTCTTCCTGCTTTTTTTTTAACTGTCTATAAAATCTTTTCACATGTTCTAACTTACCACAATGATAGCAAGTGATACATTTTCTTGACTTGGATCTACCCCTTGACTTGTCAACATTGTGTAACATCCTCTTACAATTCTCATTAGAACTATCAGAGAATGTTACTCAATAAACTGTTAGTACTCTAATAATTTCATCAGCAAAGTTTCCTTTCAAAGTGTTACTAACAAAAAATTTCAAATAATAATACAATCTGTATAATATAACACTTATAAATCCAACATTTAAACCAATCTCTAATATCTCCAATAATCCAAATGCTAATTATAAATCATATAACCATCATATATTTGTCAAATCAAATAAATATATAATACATTACTTTATTTGATAATCATTCACTAGAATCTCAAACTTCGTCATCTAAATACATATATTTCTTTCATGTTTATAAATTTGTATAATCTCTCAAATAGCCAAGTTAAATTGTATATATACATTTCATAACTTATGAGTACAGTATACAAAAAATCTCTATATGTACTGTAGATAATTTCTGAGATCCTTAATTTCACTGCTTAACTTGCTCCAATGACATGATACATGCGTGTCAGAAAATAATTCTAATATACTAAGCAAAGCTTAGTGGTGCTTGTATAAACATATTTTGTCACTTAATATTAAAGCAAAATACTTATGAAAATATAATAATAACACTCAGTTTTAAGAAATATTTCAATATATTAACTATTTTGAATAATAAACCAACATAATATTTTGATTACACAAAATAATAACTTTAACTTTATAAAAGTCATCATGCTATATTATACTTTCGGTATTGCAACTTTTTCTTTATGAATCATTTTATTTAAGACTTACTTTCTTATTTGTTAATATTACTCATAATACGCTTATTTTGTTTTTCAGTAAGTCTTACTTTTCAGTTTCACATATAGGATAATTTCATTCAATCTATAGTTTTTGGCACTTAAATTTAATACTATACTTTGGACCGCTTTGTATCTTATATCATTATATACACTTTCAATCATTATAACATTTAGAAAGTTATTGATCAATTCAATAACTTGAGCATAACATTTCTATTCCGTTCATTAGAACTTTCACTTGTAAACATTAATATATACATTACCAATCACTTTCACATTGTAACACAGTAAGTCAAGTTTAAGTAATTGACTTATAATATTATTTTACATTTCTTCCATTATTCATAGCATCATATTCACATATATTGAACTCAGATTATAGATTTGGATAATAGGTTAGTGTAACAATTTTAATGTCAAATCTCAAGAATATATAATGGCAATTATGCCCACTGTCACTGATGACACAATGTATCCATTAATGGCATGAGGTGCCCAATATCACTATGGCTATCCTTCCTCTGGTTAGCCATTCAATCCAAAGCTAGATCTAAAATAAGTATGATTTGGGCAATTCATTAGTTCTAATTAACATTGAATTATGTATATCACTTCAATGGAACAATTCTTTGATCAACACTTGGTATTACTCATATTTATCATATATTTAAAATTTATTGCACTACTTGTTAGGGTTGATTTCAAAAATGTTTTACACTTTGAGGCCTTATAGTCATTTAGGCCAAAATTACGGATGAAAGACAAAGAAAAGAACTAATTTAGGCAAATTCTTCAAGTGACACGCCCAACGACATGGGCATGTCAATGATCGTGTCACTTGCCCATTTACAAAAGCTTTGACATGCTCAACGATATGGGCGTGTCATTGCCCGTGTCACTTGCATTACAGTAGCTATGACATGCCCAACGACATGGGTGTGTCACTAGGCATGTTATTTATCTTTCATCACAATAGCTATGACACGCCCAATGGCATGGGCGTGTTCCTGGTCATGTCATCAACACTGAAACATAGCAACGTTGACATGCTCAGTGACATGGCCGTGTCACTGGTTGTGTCAAGCAAAGTTCTGTATTTCGAACACTTATCAACTTAAACTCCATATATCCAAATATATGATAACAGTAGATCAAAACTAGTTTGTTTAAGATAGAAAGAGTCTATATCAAATACTTTACTCAAACATCAATTAATCAATCTTTAACCATCACTCATGGCTAAAAACAACATCAAACCACTCAACTGTTTTAATGATTGAATTAAAAATCATACTCATCATTACAAGTTCCTTTTAACTCATTTTTTACTCATCAATCCATTTAACCAATACTTTTCAGTAATAATTCATTATAGATGACCCAATCAACTAATTCAAACATTAAAAATCATAAAAAGTTAAATATTTGTAAATTAAAATACAAAAGCACATATCTCTTTCAAAATCTCTCTTCTTCTTCTCTCTTTTTCCTCTTTTTCTTTGATCACTTGCTGATAATCTCACCTTTTCTAGCTTATTCTTTTAAAAATCCATAACTAGATGTGATTTCCTCTTAAATTTTAGCTGAATTTTTGAAAAGAAGGTGAAATGAGGAGTTTTGGTGATGAAGATGATGATAGGCGTGGATGATGAAGCATGAAGAAAGGAGAAGGTTCTACACATTCACACACATATCCACTTATATATATAGTTTAATCTAGTGTGGCCACTCTCATCACTATGGTGCACCCTCACTCTTAACCTTTGATTTTAATTTGATTTTTAGTCTCGTAAAACCGTAAAAATAATTTCTTCATTAAATTTTTGAGATATATTATTCATTATTATCTATTTATAGTATTTATCCGTATTAATTTTATCACTATACACTATTAATTATCAATATTAGTCAAAAAAAAGTTCATTGTTTGAAATTTTGGAACATTACAGGTTGTTGGTTGCTTGTTTATATTTTGAAACTGTCTAGTTCCGCTTCTACTATGCCTGGGTAGAAGAGCTTTGATCTTTTCTTCTAGTTTCTTCATTTGACAAACTTTCATAATCTGTATCTATAGACAGTTTGCCTTTAGGAGCTGAATTACTCAAGGCAACTACTAAAGTCTCCAAACTGTCAGGCAAAGTACCAAGAAACAAGCAAACTTGCAATTCACATACAATACAACTTCTATATTAGTTTGACGATTTATAGCATTTTAAAATCGCTTAATTATTTAGCCATAGTGCTCCCATATTTAAATCTCATATGGACAAGTTTTCTAATAAGAAAAGTCTTATTTTGTGGAGGTTTTCTTTAATTCAAGTTAACAAGTTTCTTCCTTAAAGCATCAGCATTATTCTTCCATGCCACTTGATGCTCCTAATCATTATCAAATTTATTTGTTGATTTGTTTGTTTCACCTTCAAAGGGTCATAAAGATCCTTGCATATCAAAAAACCTTTCATTCTAGACTTCTAAATAGAATAATTTGAAAAATTCAATTTAAATATATTATTTGACTCTTCCATTTCAAATTACATGGGCAATAGCCAACTAGGCTCTGATACCAGTTTTTGAAAAATAAATTTAAAAATAAATCTCAAAAATTTTATTGCCCAGTAGGATTAGCATGCCTGAGACAAATTAATAATAAATAAATAAAATATGAGCAAAAATAAAAATAATAAATAAAAGAAAGATACCAATATTTAACATGGTTTACCCTTTTATTTTGGGTTATATCAATGTGACAAATTTTGAATAATTTATTCTAATAATAAATTGTAGGATTACAAAAAAGAGATTTTTCTAGAAAAATATTCTAGAAACACAGTACTTACAAAATGAAATAAATCCAAAATAATAATAAGTATTTCTCAAACACCCAAAACAAAATTTCATTATTTTATCAATCACAAAAATAAATACCTCACAAATAATTTTTCTCTCTCTCTAAATATTGTTTTTTCTTTCCAATGGTGTGTATTTTGAAGAGAAGGGGGAATGCTTTTTATAGGCCTTTCCAATTGCGTCATGCAAACTGCAAATTGCAAATTGCAAATTCTTCCGGTGGAGGGCCAAAAAGAGAGGCACCTCCCTTTTTTTGTAATATATTTTTTTCAACTTTTACAACTGTGAGTCCTACTCAATTGAGTGAGATACCATAACAACTACCTCTTCATCCAAGACACCAGGGCCGTCTTAAATATTTAAGGGGCCCTATTCTTAGAGAAAAACAGAATAAATTAGACCCTATTCCTAACTTGAACCAAATTATTTTCAAAAATTAAAAAAAAGAAAAAAAATTATAATTTGAAATTTTGACTTTAAAATTCGTGAGTGAACACAATCTGAGGCCATGGTATCAACCTCAATTGCCTGGAAACCAAGCATTTGACTGATGAACTTTACTGCTGTTATTTTTCCTATATCAGGTGTTCCACTTAATAGTACTGCTTTTTTGATAATAGAATTATTTAATGAGCATATAAATAATTTTTCTTTATTTATTTTACTACGTATATGAAAAATAAAAATATATGTGCACATTTATTTTGCAACTGCGAGGGTGGGTTTTATAATTTATTTTATTGTAAATAAAATAAATTCATTGTGTTTGTTATTGTTTATTACTTTAGTATTTAATGAATGAAAAGCAAGGAAGGAAAGTAAATTGAGGGCTTGTTTGTCATCTATTATTGCCTAACTGCCTTTTTTTTCCCCTTTTCTTTCTCTCATTCTCTCTCATAATCAATGGAAGCATCATCTTGATCCTATTCTTCTTACCCTTTTCACTAACTTCTCCAAGTTAAAATCTTCGTAACTATCCTCTCTCTATCTAATCTCAATACTTTTTGTCTTAAGATAGTAAAGCAGCAGCAGCTCTAACTCCCCCCCCCCCCCCCCCCAAAAAAAAAAGCACTCACTCATGGATGCTTCTTATTATGATCTCTCTTTAGAATTACACTCAAAAGTTTCAGAAACTTAGGCATAAAAAAAAAATGGGTGTGTTGTCATTAGTACGCTCATCACTCCTCTCTCTTTCTAATTTCTTATTTCTAATTAAAAGTGGTTTAATGTGAAATTTTAATTATTTAATTTTTCTGGGTTTTCCTTTTACATACCAAATTGATATGAATATTTTGTTTTCTTTCCTCATATGCCTGCCTGCTATAGGAAGGTGGTTGAGAAGACTGTTGTTAAGTAAAGATAGGAGAAAATGCAAGGAAATTGAAGAATGAAGGACCACCTTCTGATTTTTGGTCATGGAGAAAATATGGGCAAAAACCTTCTGATTTGGCCTTTTCCTTTGTTTCATCTTGGGGCCCTGTGCAAGCTGGGGGCCCTGTGCAGTAGCCCAGTTTGCACAGGGCCTTCACCGGCCCTGCAAGACACATTCAAAATACACAAATAAATCAAGACCCATTAGTTCTTAGATACTCGAGAAGAAATCACCCAAAACCAGTAAAATCTCTTATGTTTGCATTAAAACAAAGGAACAAAACCTATAAAAACACTAAACATGTCCATTAGCAAATCTCTTTTGCAGATTGTATGTTCTCGGTTTGTCAAAAAATGAAGAAGCCAATGATAAAGGTATAATCTCTCAAATCTTTAAGTTTTAGTTGCTTTTTTAGTGTAGATCTTTGCTTGTTTTTCTTGTTTAGTGCTCTGCTTATATAGTTTCTTAGAACATTTGCTGTGAAAATATAAAAATACATAGAGGTTTTATAATATGTCCACAAATATTGCAACTTTGGGCAGAGTTGGGATTTAAACTATAACTGGAGGATGTTTGGACATATCATGGACTAAATGAACTGAATATGACTTCAAAATTAAATTTTGAATTACCTGAAATGTAAAAGATGTACGAGACTAGATTTATTGGATTCTAAGTTTGAATATTAATGAACCTGCCTGTATCGACTAGCATACTATCATTTTCAGCACATATGATGCGCTCGCCTAAACTATTGACAAACCTGTCAGTAGTGTAGTGTTGACGAGCTCGTCGATGCACCCATTAGCTTCATCATTCGAGGCTGATAATTCATAAAATGGGTATAAAAATATTTAAGTCGCATAATATTATCATTTCCTGCTTCTTTGATATGTGTATGTTGTATCTATATGGATTGGCAAGATGAATACATTGCGAATGGATGTATTTGAAATATGCTTGATTGATCCACACTAGGAACTTGCCTGTAGGTCCATTGCTTGAGTTTCTCATCAATTACGCCATTATTTTATTATTTCTTATTATTGTATTTCTGTTGATACTCTTTTATGGTGAATGGAAATTAATTATCAATGGAAGAATGATTTTAATTCATTACAGGGATGCATAGACACATTTTCTCTCATTTTCATTTTATTAAATTAAAAGTATTTAGGTTCCTTTTAATGCAATTTTCTCCTTTTTTAGAATTAATATATTAGGCTTTTTATAATGTAATTTTCTTTTTTTTTTTATTAGATTTGATGTAGTAGACTTTTCCTTATGTAATTTAACTTATTTTATTTAACTTTATTTTCTTAGTATTATATTGGATATGTTTCCACTTCAGTAGGTGCCATTATTTTATTTACATTCATATCATATATGAACACTTTACTTTTCATGAATAAAATATGATTCCTCTAGTTTTCTTTGGCTTGCTTCTTCATACATGATTAGAGAGCATTACTTTCAATTTTCAAATGACATAATAACACAAAAACTTTAAAAAGAGTCTAAATTCAATGAAAGGGGCATATGGGAGTATTAGGGCGACTCCTACATTTCTCATGCTTACCTAATTTTTCTAACCCAATAGAGGTTGAAGATTTTTTAAAGATCAAGCTATCTCCTTCTTTGTCTATCTTTTCTGATGTAAAATTCATTTTCCCCGAGTCTAGAGACTTGTATGAATCCAATAATGCCAAGGTCGAAAAAAAATTATCCATTGGGAGTCTCGACCGATCATCAGAGCTCATAGTATGCTCAGGAGAATGGACGTAGGAGAGGAAATTACTCCGAGCCATTATAAATTTCTTATCTTCCATATTGTTGTTTATTTTTCCCATAATCTTCAAATCATTCTTTCATTTCACACTCTTAATCCTTTGTTTGAGAGCATTTTCAACATGATTTAATAATATATGGTTTATTAAATCTAGTATAATATGATATAGTATGGTATAGTATTGACAGTAAATCATGTTTGAAAAAATAGTATAATACTTATTTGATAACAATGTTTGGTTTAAACAGAAAAAATGTCCAAAATATCCTCCAATATAATATTTTATACAATTCATATTAAAGTAAATAAGCTGTAATTATAAAACTAATTAATTTTATCTAAAAAGCAAATACATATTTTATTAAAAAATAATAAAAATAATTAAATTTTATAACAAATTTAAATGATCATACAATTACAAAATATTAATAAAATTCAATTAAATCAATAATTTATAAAATAATAATATAATTAATTTATTAAAATAAAAAAATATTATTCAATATAAAAAATTTTATATATAGCATCATCCAAAATACCAAATATGAGAGAAGAAAGATTAGGTAGTAGTATAATGGTGAGGTTTATAGAATTTTGTTAATAAAAAAACTCAAACTATCTCAACCAGCTGGGGTAGCTCAGCTGGCCACCTGTTGTTACTCTCAATTGAGAGGGCAGGGGTTTGATCCCCATAAAAACCGTATTTCGGAAGTCGAGCTTTAAAAAAAAAAAAAAAAACTCGAACTATCTCAACCCACCAATTTGATGGTTTAATAAATCTATCAAAATTTGCTCATCTTAAACCATGACTAAATCATCTTAAACCATGAATAAAGAGTGGAAGGGCCTACAATAAATAATAGATATAATTCAACATACAATAAAAGTTTTTTTTTTAAAAGCGTTAAAACTGGCTAGCTCTTGTTGTAATGTATCTATGAAAAATACAATAATAATTAATATGTTGATAAATTATATGATCAATTGGCAACCACTGCTTTAGCTACGACAGCATTTTTTATGAGCTTAAAAGAATTTTGAAAATCATCACAAAGTTGATAAGGATCTGGAATTATGCTTTCGTCAACTGATAAGATGATTTTCATTTTGTTTACATAGCTTACCACATGTATCATCAATGCCTGCAAAAAAAAACACACACACACACACATCAAATAAAAGCAATACTGTAATTTTTAATTAGTATTCCATATCATAATATAATTTAAAACTACAAAAAAATAGTTTACCTTAAAACTAAATTTATGTAAAGGACAAAAATATAATATTTTGAAATCCATTCTCTGAGAATTTGACTACATTTAAATCTTGTTTATATTCATAATTTTATTTTTTTCTCTAAGAAAAAGTCATAAAAATAAAAGAATTTCAAATGGAACAAAACTTTTAATTTTGATAATATTTATATTGAATAGTGTTTTTATTTTTGAAAGAATGTTAATGATTAAGTTTACTAGCTAAAATAATATTTACTCACATTGGGTAGGCCATAGCAAGTTGGAACTACAAAGGCAAGTGGATGACCGGCTAAGGAAATTTGTTCTCGAGGACCAGGTACGTTTGAAAAACACAAAGTAGTTCGAGTTGGAAAACCGAACCTCTGCTCCAGAATAAAATAAAACATTCTATATCAAAACATGCAATACTAATATTGATTTCATCCATACTATATATATATATAATTCATATGTAATAATACAAGAACTAGAAAATGAAAATGAAAATAAAATAAAAGCAGATCATAACAAGTAAAGATAAATAATGAAACTCAAAAGGAGATTAATATTGATATTCATCCATACTAGGAAAAAAATAATAATAAAGACTGAAACTTAATATAAGAGATTGAAATGTACCTTAATCCCACAATATCTAAAAAGAAATTTGTTTCCCAAATAAGCACATATGGCTTCAAGACTAGCTTTCTTTCTCTCCCCAACAAGCTTAGCATCACGTACGTAGTCTAATGGATCATCTCTTAGAGCAATGGTGAATGGATAAAGAACAAAACTAACCTTGTTTCCCCATTTAGCTTTACTACCCTTTCTTGTCATATCATCCAAAGCCTGTTTGATTGATTATATATAGAGACAAAACAATTAAATTCTTAATTAATAGAGCATACAATCTATAAAAATAAAAAATTAATCATTCACATGAATTTCTCTTACATGGATGCCTGAATCTGGTCTTATGTTCACTATAAAAGACGCTCTTAGACGAATATTTTTGGGAAGATTTTTTTTGCTTTTTGTTGCTTTTGCTTCTTTTCTATCATCACCTGAATATTTGCATTGTCAAATTTGGCATACCATGTTCAATTCATCTTTTTAATTTAATCAGAAATAGAGAAAAAATAATATAATTTAAACAATTATATAATAATGGAATTGATTAAATAAGTTATAATCAATCAATTCACAAGTTATTTGTATTAAGAGCAAAAACACATATAACACATATTGGGATGTTTTGGATACAAATATAACCACTTTGATTTCTAACCAAAATGAAGTTTTTGATAACTCCATTAAAAATAAATAAATAAAATAAAATAAAAATGAGGTAAAATCAATTCAATAGCAATCATATATAAAGTATTACCATATTTTTTATTTAAATGAAGAATTTCTCCATATCTGCGATTGAGATACTGAGACAAAGCTCCTTGTGTGACTCCCACCATCACATCATTAATAGTCTGAAAAAAAAAAGCTTGATTTTAATTTTTGAAAGATAAAAATAAATGTACTTTTTGGTAAGAAAAAAGTTATAGCTTTGTGGTGGTTGTAATTTTATTAAAATCTTTAAATCTTTTCATAATCATAAGAAATTTGAAATTTGTTATTAATATTAGTCTAAGTATTAAATAAAAAAATACGGTAACACTTACAACGCTCATAGCATTCTTCACTAGCTTTACATCATCCAAAGAAATTGTTGTATGAACAAACCTTCTGGGAGCAGAACAAGAATCTGATCCTTTAATTGGCGTTTTCGTATCTTCTAAAGAGAAAAGTGTAAACAGAAGCATTGCCATATCAACAAATGTATTCCAACACAGCACCAATACCATCCATAACTTGATTATGAATTGCCAAATTCCACTTCCAGAATCATCTTTAATATTTCTTTTCTTTGCAGTTGGGAATGTTGGAAGTGAGTTTGGATCAGATATTTTACGAGAAGTTGATAGTAAAAGAGACATAAGAGATAGGCCATCTCCCAGCGAATGATGAACCCGAAGAATGGCAACTGATTCAGCGTCGGAAGTTTTAATGTTAAGGAGATGCAAATCCCACATTGGTATGGACTTACTGAGTTTTGTTTTGCTCATGTTAAAAGCATAATCTTCCACAAATTTGTCAGGAGATTCTATGTTTGAATGATCAATCTTTGGGACTATTATATGGTTATCTAAATTTATCTCTGCTTTTACCCACTTCATCTCTCCACATCTTTTCTCATCCATAACCTGATCATTACCAAGTTTGCACTAAATTAAAAATAATAAAAAAAATAAATAAAATTCTTACACATACATACTCTATAAATTAATTAAATAAACTTACAAGCTCTATTTGTAAATGATTAGAAAAACCAAAAAGAAAGATCAGAGACTAAATAATATAAACATTAAAAAGAAAAATCATAATATTAATCAATTTACCTGCAAATAAGAGAAACGAGGATGCTTAAGGAAAGTGTGTTTCATGTTGGCCTTAAAGAGATCATAATCGATTGGGATGTTAAAACCAAGAAACACAATTATGTAGACATTAGAATGAGATTCATGAAACATTCGAGCCACTGGACTCAATGGTTGCTCTTCTCTTCCCTCCTCCTCTTCTCTTCTTACTCTAATGCGTTTAAGACCTTCCATCTTTGCTTTCTAACTATTATTCCAAAAAAAACTATAGTTTTGTTTTTAAATAAGGACATGTACGGACAGTATTTTGTTTTTCTCTAGAGCTCATAGAAAAGGAATTAAATAAAAATTAAATTAATTTGATCAAATGAAATTGAAAATTATAGTTAATTGAACTGAAATTTTGGGTTTTGATTTTTAATTTTTAATATTTTTAATTTTAATTGATAAAAAAATTCATTCAATTCAATTAATATGATTAACAACAACATACTTAAAGTTTGTAGCTGAGACGGTGTGCATGCCTTCTGTACTTTTTTTATGGGGTTAATAAATACTCAATAAATTTTTGTCGGCTGACACGCGAGCTAGTTGTTGCTCGAAGTGCAATTGCTGTAGCTACTATGTTAAAACATTAATTACAGAGAGATGCTATTTTCTTTGTGTTTAAATTATTATTTTTATAAAAAAAATTATTTTATTTATATTATTATTTTATAAAATTAATAAAAATTAATTAATTTTTTATTGTATTTTTATTATTAATAAATTAATTAATAAAATAAAAATAAAATATTTTTAATATTAATAAATTAATAAAAAATATTTTAATTTATTTAAAATAATTTTATATAATATTAAAAGAATTTAATTATTTTTTTAATAAATATGTATGAATTAAAAATGATAATTTAAACGAAATAGAAACAATAATTTACTGTATATAATTAATATTCAAAAATTAAATTTAAAGAAAAAAAAAACAGTAGTACTTAGTCCAAGTAGTGGCCATAGATATTTTATGAAGTTCTGGAGCAAAAATTTTAATTCGGTAACAAATAAAAAGTTGTATATAATATGAAATAATGGATTTTAATGTAATTTATAATTAAGTTAATTAATTAACCAAAACACTAGAAACATATGCCTGATTTAGTTTTTTTTTTTTTTTAATTATGAATTCAAAATAAAGAAATGGAGACTAAATAATATAAACGTATGTTATGCAAAAAATAATACAATATTCACATATAATGCTTTATTATATTTCATAGTGGGTTTAGTGAGATGAGGATCAATTGGGATTTTAAAACCCATGAATACAGTTATGCAGGCAATGGAATGAGATTCATGAAATACTCGAGCCACACAGGGGCGAAGCCAGGAGTTAATTACAAGGGGAGCAAAATTTTTTTTTAAATTTCTTTTTATTTTGATGTTTAGCTTTTCATATACAATAATTATTTTATAAATTTATTAACCTATTAGTAAGCCATTTTTATTTGTAAAAAAAATTAATTAAAGAAAATATGAAAAATAAATTTTAACATATAATGTTGATGCAAAAATATTAAAGTATTAGAATTATAAATAATAAAATGTAAATTTGAAATAAAGA
The DNA here is from genome assembly GCA_947685225.1 of Garcia nutans. Lineage (NCBI taxonomy): Eukaryota > Viridiplantae > Streptophyta > Magnoliopsida > Malpighiales > Euphorbiaceae > Garcia > Garcia nutans. The sequence goes on along the minus strand of CANTUV010000039.1, from coordinate 39,401,388 downwards.
GAAGAAATTAAAAAAATAAAATAAATAAAGATCTTAATTTTATAATCTTTCTTAATTTTTTTAATTGTACTTTTAATTTATTTTTAATCTCTTAGTTGAATGGATGAATTTAAAATTAATTTGTTGAAGACTTTAAAATTTTTTTTTCCTCTTAAATTTGGAGATAATTTAAAATTTTAAGGGGGTAAATAAAAAATTTTAAAAATTTAATGGATATATACATGTGAATATTAAAAAAAAATTAAAGGGGGCAATTGCCCCCTTTCCCAACCACCTAACTTCGCCACTGGAGCCACAAGACTTAATGGTTACTGATATTCTAATCATGCATGTTCCTTCTTCTCTTCTTTTGTCACTTTAATAGGTTCAAGGCCAATAATGGCTCACTTGGTTTACAAATTGAACTAGAAAAAGAACACAATTATTATTTATAAGGACCACTTTATGGGCTATGCATCGAAAATATACTACACATACTTATGGTACTACACATACTTTTGGTGTTTTATATATTTACTTTTGATATACCAAAACATACAAATTAAAAGTGAACATTTTTTAAAATTAGAAGTTGAAAAGAAAAAATTTAAAAAAGATGAATACTTCTAAAAATATATTCACGTTTGAAGTATTTTTATATAGCTTTATACATAAGATAGGTCATAAATATAATTGTATGTTTCAAAAATTATGAGTAATTTTCATTTGTTGTTCCTCAAAAAATTATTAATGCTCATTGCCGTTCTTTAATTATGTTCATTTTTTGCATTAGTCGTTCCTTAAATTCACATTGTTGTATGATGTATACTCCTATGCCTCCTGCATATAAAGATATTGAAAGTTAGCATTGAAATATCTTTTGTATACATATAAAACGTATGATTTTAAAGAAAAAAGAGATCCTACTTTTTCTAAGATACAATTCTCTAGATTTTGACGAGCATGAATGTCTACAAAATTACTAGCAGCTTGTGTTGATGAGCAACAATGTGTTATTTTAGAGTCGTTCCTCAAAGAAAGTTCCCAACTTATTTGTTACACTTCAGATAAGTACATACTTGGTATGTGATCTAAGACTTCTTTTTGGATAAGAATTGACTCCTTTCATATGCAAGCTTGCCAGGATTATCGCTATTAATGTTATCTCAACCCGTTAAGATTTTACCAAGTCTTTATTAAGCTTGTAATAGGGTCAAATTCGAGGTTTTTATGTTTTGGGAGGCCTGAAGATGATATTTTAGAGAATTAAAGGTGCTAAATGCCCTTAAAAGGTCTTTTTGCTATCGCTTACTAAAGACTTGTTTTCTTTACCTTCTGAAGGTTTACTGTATCAGTTGCCAGGTGATTGTCTTTGTTGCTTTTCAATGTTTGCTATTTTTTTTACTTTTATTATTCCTTAAATGACAGCTTTCTTTGACCCCCAGTGAGTAATTTTGCTTTATGTTGCTTCTTTTTATCCCATAAACATGTCGCCTCTTTTGCCTCTAGCTGAAGGCTGTGTCTTGGATCATGTGGGCTTTTATAGTGTATTTTCCTTTTCTTGCTCTTTTTTCACCTTCACCTTAAAGGAATTTTATTTTTGGTGTATTTTTCTTTTATTTCTTCTTTCCTTATCTTTACTATGGGGTATTCATTTTTTATACTTCCTCCCCTTTTCATTCTTTTCCTCTTTGCCTTTACCTTGAGGAATTTTGTCTTTTGTCATATCTTCCTCGACTCCTTTTGTCTTTTTGCCTTTGAGGTTCACAGTAATCTTTTTTTTTGTGCTTGTCGCTTTTTTTTTTGTTTTCTTATCTCTGTGGATATCATGCTTTTGTCATTTTTTCAGTGTAACTTAGTCCAATTATTCTCCAAAAATAGGGTAGGTTAATGAGGTTCAGTTTTTAAAGAAGAGAAAACTAAATCACATTTGGCTGCAAAGGGAAAACTAGGAAGGATAAGTGACAATGGTAGATGTAAGGATTCGACTCGCCAAAAAAGATGCCTAGATCATATCCTCTCGCCTGGTTGAGATTTGATATGTCACTTCAATTATCCCTTGTAGACTTGTTCTAAGAGGAGTGAAATCTTTGAATCACAAGACCACTATAGAAGCCCTCTCTAAGTTAGCATTCACAATTTTGCTTAATGATGGCGATGAAGGACCTGTCCATAAGTTAATTGCTTTCTTTTGAGTAAAACTCAAGACAAATAACACAAGATTGCTGGACCCAATTTTACAAGAATTCTTTTGAATTCTAGTCATATGCATCTTTTGAATTTTGGTCGTATGCATTATTCAATGGGCAAAAGATGTTTTTAGAAAAAAATGTAAGCACAAAAGGGATAAACATGCATATTTTACACTAGCTTTTACATAGAGTAAGGAAACTTCCCTTCTTTAAGTAGGTCCAATATTGATTTTTTTTTTAAAAAAAGCCGCATTTGGCACGTAGATTGGTATTCTCACATTTATTTGAAGCTTCCATGGAAGAGAAATAAGATAAATCAAAGAATGCCCCCCTAAATAAAAGATAAGGAGTCTTCTAAAAGGGAATATCAAATTCGATCATTCAGAGATTATCGAATTCTATATTTTTTCATTTATATTTATGAATTCAAAGAAATGAAAGGATGCTATAGTGAATTACCATAGACTTTTAAAAAGGGCACACTTTCTTTTTCTTCTTCTTCTTCTTCTTCTCATGCTCTTCCTCTTCTTTTTCTCTCTCTGCCACATTGAATTGCCAAGTTCCTTCCAACCCCCTTTAATCATATTCTTTCTCTTTTGTTTTTATCCAATTTTTTTTTATCAATCACAATGAGGAGCAAAGACATTTATCGGATTTACATACTCTGTGCATACTTTGAAGTTTCTGCATCTTGGGCATTGTTGGGGCTTTCTCCTATTGCCATTCCTCTACTCTTGTCGTTGGAGGGTCACTAGAGCTGCCACTCGACTTCGTCAGTAAGTTCTTCCCCCTTCATAGATTGAATACTTGTTTATTTGCAGATGATAACTTTTTCCTTGCCATTATTTTTACTTCTTCCATATTCGTTGTTCCTGAGCGTCTGAAGATTGTCGAATTCGATATCATAGGAATTTGATACCATAGGAATGTGGCATTCGATAATCTTTCTTAAGCTTATGTCTCTTGCTTCTCTATTGATGTGCTTACTATGGCTTGGATTGTTTACACTTGCAAAAAAAATGCCAGGATTAGTTCATATTCACTAGTTTTAGGCTTAAAAAAAATTTACTTGAGCTTTCAAGGATTTGATTAATAGTAGGATCATTGTATAGAGACATTGTCAACCTAGTTTAGAAAAAATGTCGAACTTGATAATTATGTCTATTTAGATCAATAATCTATGGGCTATTCTGGTCCTTTAATATTCACATATGTTTGCTCGATACTTTTGCCTTGAATTTATTGAATTCGATAATTCAAAATCTATAGTTCAATAATAGTCTAAGATTAAGCCCGTTGAGCGGTTGTACGACAATTAACCCCTTTCTTCAATAATTTCATTTTTGGTTGATTATTGAATTTGACAATCTAGATTGTTGAATATGATAATTATTGCTTGTTTCATGAATCTTGAGTAGTTTTTTTTACCAACACATGCTTATGTTTTTTTTCCCACTTGCCATCAATTGAATGCATCTTGTTAATCACCATATCATATAAATTTTGAACTAACATGCTATTTTATGTAGTTTGATGTTAGTCTCATTTGAGCTTTTGGCTCCTTTCACTAGGTTGGCGTATGGTACAAGACTTTACCTTGATCGGTGAATGATATTATGAAGGCATCCAATTTTGGCCCTTTCATTAAGACCCTTCCCACTTCAGGCTCAAAGATAGATAGGTGTGTTGTAGAGGTCTTAGTGGAGCATTGGATGGATACTACACACACCTTTCATTTTAGTTTTGGAGAGTTGATGATCACGCCTGTGGATTTTACTGCCATTACTGGGATTGGATTTAGTGGGGAGATGATTCCTTTCGATACTAAGGTCATCCCTGATGGTGAGATGAGGGGCCTCCTTAGCTTTGTTCCTCTGTTTAATGGCCAAAAAATCCAATACACTAGCATCTTTGATTATTGGGCAAAGGAGAGGATGTTAGCTATTAATACTGATGATCACCTAGCTCAGTGTGCTTAAGGGTTCCTTTTCTATCTCCTTGGCACCATGATCTTCTCAGATTCAAACTTTACAATACATACTAATGTGTTGAGGGCCCTTTCAGATCTTACTGTGGTCTTTGAGTACAACTGGGGGGAGGCCAGTTTATCATGCTTGTATCACATACTTGATAAGGCATATTGGTGCACAAATGCTGTTGTAGGCCTACTTATTGTGGTTAACATAAGAATCCTTTTCCTTCTTATTGTGGCACAAGATCCTAAAGTATATACCATGTGATCGGAAAAGCATTACACCTAACCATAGCAGCAGACTGGTTAATTGGGCTTACTTATTCAGACTCGTTGATTTTGATCCACGGCCAGTTTAAATATTAACTTTAATTAGGCAAAAGCCGGTTTAGTTAAAATTTAAGCCAACAGTATGTGAACTTATTTCTATTAGGATTTTAACAAAAATACAAGAAAAATTAAAAATAATTTTAAATATATTATATTTATAAAATATTTATCAAAATACCATAATTTATAAAATATTTACCAAAATACTAGATTTTTATTAGTTTAGAGAGTGTTTACAATGAGTTTATAATTAGTTTACAATGAGTTTATAATGAGTTTATCAATTTCATACAATTTATAATGAGTTTATTATGAGTTTATAATAAAATGACTAAAATATCACTGGTAAAAAAGTAAAATTTTTTAAAAATACGGTGGAGGACATCATTTTTTCATTTCTATTTGAATTGGCAGTTCAAATCAATTTTCATTTCGAATGTTTTTTTAACTAACCCATAATTAATAATATTTTTTCATGAGAGTCTCTCATAAATGTTATGTAATATTAATTAAATTAAAGCAAATAATATTAATTATTAAAAAATAATAACAAATAATATTATAATTAACATTAATAAATAATATTATTAATAGAAATAACAATTAAATTCAAGATTAGTGCATTTTGGATTTAAAAATAATTGGAGTCAATAATATTGGTCTTTCTCAAGTTTTTCCCAAACCAAAAATAATTTAATGTGGAGAGTCACAAAAATAATTTTCAAACAAAACCAAAAACTAAACCCTAGCTTATCGAATTGATTGGAGAGTGTACTCGGTATTTTTTTATGAGGTTAAACCCAAATGATCATTTTGGCTTCCTTAGTGGGTGATGGGTGTTGAATTCACCAAAAATAAAAATTTATTCTTTGACAAAATAAAATTATAAAAGCGTTGAATAGAGTCAAAATCTCAAAGAATTGATTACTTAAACTAATTTCTCTTGAAAACATAAGGTGTATGCTTAATAAAATTAAATGGAGAGTTTTATGATTGAAAGTTAAAATAAATTCAAAGCTGAAAAATTAATACTAAAAATTAAATAACAACAAAATAAAATTAAAAATAATAATGATGATGATTTCAGTCAAAATGAATAATCTTTGTTTCAATTCTTAGATATGATCATTGATACAAAAATAATTTTCTTTAATTTTTCAGTAAATTAGTTCTAGTTAACCGAGACACTCGCATTAGCTAATCCTTTCTTAGATGATAAATTAATTAAGAAACGCTCTATAACTAACTCTTGTTATTGAATAACCCTATAGGGATGCCATTTAGGATTTAACCCACTAACAGCTTTAAGATTTAGAAGGATTTAGTTCTAATCAATAAATTCTACCGCAGAATTTATTTAAATTAGATTGTGTATCTTCTTAGTACTACACGTAATTGCCACAAGTATCAAAAGCTTAAGAATAATTACGGAATCTAAGTTTTGAATGGTGATATATTATTCAACTAATCAAACAATGTGCCCTATTGTTTAATTAGAAAAATAATAATATAATTTAGCTACAGAACATACACAAATGCTGAAATTAAAGAAAATAAGTAAAGAGTTGATTAAATATCACAAATCTTAGCGAATTAAAAACTTTGATTACCTCTTCAACTGAATAGAGTTTAGTTAAACATGCTCTTAAGAAAAGAAAAACTCAAAAATATATTCCAATGGCTGCAAGAAAACGTCAATAATAGATCAAAGCAAAGAGAGGAAAAAGAGGGCCAGAACAAAGCCTAGGGCTGCCAAAAGGTTGGCTTTAATACCCACAAGTTTTTTACTCTAATTAGGAAAATAAAACAAAATAAAAATGCAGATAAATAAAAATTAATAACTACTAAAATTCCTTAATATTGTCTTCTGAATAAAGAAATAAATAAATCCTAATATCTCTGAAAATCTGCCCAAAAATCATATCTGAAGTGTCCCAAGAAAATTAGGATTCCCAGCTAGCACATAAAATCTTCAAGTGTCAGACCCCCATAGGCACAAGCCTTGCCCAAGGGTTACACCCAAGGCTTTTTCTAACTTTTTCTCATAGCTTTCTTCCATTTAGTTTCATTTTCTTCTCGAGCTATAACCTATGAAAAATGCCTCAAATTCAGTAAAATCACATAATATTAGGATGAATTATCCATACAAATATTAGCAAACTCTGCTCACTATCAGTGGGTCAGATTGGTGCTCGAGCGAGACTTCACAGTTGGTGAATCTATTGGGGACTTATTTTCAAAATGAAAATCAATTAGACTCTTAATTTTTTTCAAGTAAGACTAGCTTGGCCTTTAATCAAACTTTCTCTTTTCATGTATCATTTTTGTATAGGATTCCTTACCCTTTAGCCTAATTTTTAAGACAATTGTAGACACCTAAATTTGGCACCTTATATATTTTTCAAAAGAATTGTTGAGCTTGATAATCCTTAATTGTCGAACTCGATAATTATCAAACTTGTCAAGGTTACATGAGGGATAATTAGTGAGTTGAACAAGATTAACCACATGGGATAAAATGGTCAAACTCGACAGATCCATAATTATCGAACTTGATAATTCTAACTCACAAAGAGTTGTCATTTGCCTATAAAAAGCAACTGCAGTGCACCATTTAAGGATCCACAAAAGAACCAATAAAAAAAGATCACTCAGAAACAGAAGCATCCTAAAGCAAAAAAGGCATCCAATGGCTAGTTAACATAAGATCTTTTCGGAAGCAATAAACAAAAGCCAAAGAAGATCACTCAAAATAGGTGTTTCTTATTGATCAAAATCCTTGGCAGCTAATTGGTATAAACTCTTAAAAGAGGTATTCCTATGCTTAGTTAATGACTTGTAACTTTGTTTGAATGATGCAAATCAACATAACATATCAGAATATACATAAATGATTGGAATAACACTGATATTACTTATAAAAGATGAATAAATGGATTACAAGACATTCTTTTACGGATAAAAGATTATGAACTTTAAAAATTCAAGTTTTGACATAAGAAAACAAGGGGGTTGTTGGACATTAGATGGATAGAAAATTGAAAGCCAATGCATAAATCATTTATAAGTTAAATGATTTTTAATTGTGGTACTTAAAGTTTTTCGAGCTCGATAATTTTAAACTATCAAACTCTGTAATCTTCATTAGTTTACTCATAATTCTTCATATTTTTTAGAAACATGTTATTCAGAAATGGTTTTTATAAAGGTTTATGATAGGGCTATGGTTTTAACATGTAAATTAGAAAAGGATAGTTAAAGGGAGTAGAATAACATGAATTAGGGCTTTAATAATTCAAAATTTCAAACAATAAAGGTAAGATATAAAACATGACTTTAAGGGTTTGATGATTGTCGAGCTCGATACTCTAAAACATTACTTTATAACCCAATAGATGCTAGAACAAAGAAACTGTAAGGTTATTTTAATATACCTTAGGTACTGTCGTACTGGATAGTCTTAAGACTATCGAGCTTAATAATTTAGGCTGAGTTTTATTTTCCTTATTTCCTTTTTCTAGTTATTTATTTATGTTTTTATATTACTTTAAATTTATTTTTTCTTACTTTTGCTATTATTATTATGTCCACACTTCATGTTATCATCACATTCATTCACACATATTGCATCTTTTTATAGATCGGACGTATACAAGCTCTTAGTGTAATCTTCTCTTTTTTAGACGAATGTCTAGGATTTATCAAAAGTTATGTAATTAATTAATTTACTTTCCTGCTTAAATAAATGTAAGAGCATGTTGCCACCATGGTGGTGCTCAATCACTATTTTTGTAACACATGCATCATATGCATCATATTATAATGTATGGTTGTTATATGTATTGTAATGAATGATTTATTTACTATAAAAATTGTTAGTATGTAATATTCTAAACAGCTCCAATTTACTAATATATGAATCATATAGGAGGTCGGTTCTTCTAAACTAAGCGAATGTGAGTAGTAAGAGTATTTCTTATTGTTCCCATGCGTACCTAACTTCCTGAACCTAGGAAGGTATTAGGGATTCCTCGTGGAATCAAGGGTATGCTACCCCCTACTATTTCTTGATCCAAAATCTTTGTTAACTATTTGGAATGTTATATCTTTGTAAACACATCAATTTGACACCCTTTGCAAACCTCTTCTAAAGCTGCCAAGTTATGTCGAGCTCAATAGTTTTAAATTACCAAGCTCGATAATTATGCAATATTATCAAGGATTACATATGGGTCAGGATCATTGAACTTAACAAAATTTTGTCCCTTGGGAATTAATTACCAAATTTGACATTAATTGCTGTCGAGATTAATAATTATGATCATTTGATAGAAGCTACTACCTATAAAAGGCATCCTCCTTCACCTAAAAAGGGGGTATGAATCTCATGCAATGAGAATATACTTTTCCAACCAAAACAAACCAATAGTATGTCTGACAAATGAACTATAAAAGACAATCACTCAAAGAGATCACTAAAAGTAGGACATTTATGTGGATCAAGTACCCTTGGCAGCAAGGTTTCAAATCCTCAAAAGCTACCTCTTCAACTCCTTATAAACTAATTATTAAGCCTCTAATCACTAAACAACTGCTTAATATAACTAAATTACACATGATCAAAGTGTAAGTATTTTGAACTAATCACCTACAATATGATTTTGGGATAGAAATCACATTTTAAAAGGTTAAAGGATAAAACTTTTTAAAACTTAAAAAGAACTTCAAGACTTTAATATTTCCTTGAGTATCTACATAAGATAAAGATGACTGAAAGTAAGTGGAAGCAATTTGAAAAAAGGGTTTTTGAGCATTTTTTTTATAAGAAACAAACTCAAAAAGCTTTTTCTTAAAGTTCTAAGAAATATTGTCGAGCTCGATAGTTTTTACTATAGAACTCGACAATTCTTATTGAAATAATTTTTCTTTCTTGATTTAATTCAATATCTTATGGATAATCGAGCTCAATAATTCTTAATGATCTTCTTATTCAAATCTCTTTACTTTTTATCCTTTATATGTTATTATTTTATTATGTTATTTCTATCTCACATACATTGTCAGCATAATCATACATACTCTTTTAGATTTAATGTATATAGGACCTGATGCAATTTTTCTTTTTTAGACTAATGAATAGGATTTATCCAAAGTCATGTAAATAATTAATTTTATTGTATCCTTTATGTTTAGAGGATTGTAAGGGCATATTTCCACCCCGATAGTGCCTATAAGGTAGTATTTTTATAAAATCATGCAACATATGTACCATGCTATATCTTATTTTGTGATGAATGATTTATTTATGAAAAACAATAGCAATTTAACATTCCAAGGAATCCCTATTTACTAATATTTGAATCATAGAGGAGGCTAATCCTTTCAAATAGGGAAAATGTAAATAAAAGGAAAAGGACCACTTCCCTTCTTATTATTCTCACACGTACCTAACTTTTCAAACCCAGAAAGGAGAGGTTAGGGATTCCTTATGGAATCAAGAGTATGCTACCCCTTTTTATTTTTCCCAGTATAAAATTAGTTAGTGACTCCATTCTCCTAGGTCTTAGCCTGTTGGATTCCTGAGGTTGAGAACCTAATAGTGTCAAGGCCACAAAAATCATTTTTTCTCCAAAACTAAAAAATGAGCATTTTAGACCAGGTGCTCATAAAGGCAACTCCACTGGGGACTCCAAAAGAAAAGTTGATTTCATTGATTCTTAAATTAGTTTATTGCTAATTATTGGGGATGTTAAATTTTACATTACAGTAGTTGCATGATGTCTGTGTTAGGCTGGCCCAAATTACCTGTGTTATCTGTTGTGAGGGATACTATATACTTCACTTAAGATATGGTGAACAAACATTTCATAACCACTCGCATGCCTCATACCTTCTGGCATATCTTATTGCAGAACCTAAGCCTTTTACTAGCTTGAAGCACATGCAAGCAATGTATAACTTCCCTAAGATTACCCTAAGCACTTATTCATCAACGAACCCTTGATTTTTCTTAATAACACCCATCTCTTGTTTACCTTTTGAGCAAACTATGGGTCTAATCATAGAATCCTTATTGTATGTTTTAAACCGGTGAACTTCCCATTTGTATAACCCGAGCATTATCAATCCATTTTTCAAAAACCAATTCTTTAAAATAGATTGTTTTAATCAAAGTAATAGAAAATAGTAAGATCAAAGATAGTTTTATGGTCATAGCATAGGAAAAAATGCCCTGATGGTGATTTCTGTAATGCCAAGAATTCCAGGAAAAGAGACTCACCTCGAAAACATGTGCAAGAGTAATAAAGGAGGAAGAGTTGATATTACAAGGAAACCCTTTCTTTAAGTAAGTATCTCTTGTTTATATTTCATGTCCATCCATCCCATTAAGCATTTCATCTATTTTCTAGTTTTCAGACTTGGATCGCACTAGTATAGAAACAACTGATGAGACCATCTCTGGAGATACCATGTCTTCAGGAAATTTAATTGAATACACTTCAAGAACCATGTAATAATAGAGAATCAAGGCTTTTATAGATAAACTAAAGAGTCAAGTGGCCCTGGTAATGAAGATGCTACAAAACATGAGTACATCTGCCAAAGTTGCACAGTGATCTACTAGCAACACTAAGAAGAAAGAGAAAAAGATAATGAAGAAAGAAGATGATAATGATGATGATGATGATGGGATGTATGATGGCTTAAGAGAAGAATATGATAGGGACAAACCAAAGAATGATGAGCTCAAAAAGGAAGTTTCTGATTTTAAGAAGATCATATATGAAAGAATGGAGAATCTGGAGAAAAGGTATCAGACCCCTACCGATGAATTAACCGAGTTGGATAAGATGTTTTAAGAAAAAGAAGTCCTGCCTCCTAAGTTTAAAATGCCAAACATTCCTAAATTTGATAGAACCGGTGACTTAGAGATTCATTTGAGATAGTATGAGACTATTATGAAGACTACTCCAGTGGCAAATGAACATATACTAAAATGGTTCTTATTATCTCCAGTTGGGAATGCCACTCACTAGTACAAGTATGTTGATGTTATCACCAAGAAAAACTGGAAGTTACTTTATACTTCCTTTATCAAACAATATGGATACAATGCTGACATGGAAATTTCTCTAATTAAGCTGGAATTAATAAGATAGAAGCAAGATGAAATTTTTCCCGATAGCATTAAGAGGTAGAGAGGTAAGGTTACACTTTCCAGGATCTTCATGATTTAGGACTATAGATTGAAGAAGTTAAGAAAGAGGAAGCTAGATACATGACCTAGAAGAAAAATAACTATTAGTCTGGTTCAACTAACCAGAAGACCACAGAGATCAATGCAGTAATCACCTAAAGACAATTTTTTGACCTTAGCTGACCCCAATCCCAAGTGTTCAATTACCCAAAAAGCTAATGCCTCCTCCTACCTTTAGAATCAAAACCTATGCCAACCTAACTACTACCAAATTGGAATCCTAATGCTTTATGCTAATCCCACCAAATGCCCAGACATGATATTGATTATTGCATACGCCTTAAACATGAAATTTAGAATCTCATCGATAGCGAAAAAATCCCAAAACCCACCAAGCCAAACACCAAATTTAACCCTTTGCCCAGGTATAACAATACACCCTCACCTACCATATATCTTATTGAGACTGGGTTGGATGAGGAAATTGTAATAAACTCTTTTCAAGACATAGAAGAAGGAGATCCGTATGAAAAGATGGGAGTCTTCATGATGAATAATTTATGGGATATGGTCAACGCAAAGGAAACTATGCCTTTGAATGAGGAGTCCTTTTGAGTTATATGGATGAGAAAACCATAATGCAAAATACAAGGTCCGGGACACCTTATACTCAGGGAGCGAAAGAAGATAAAGGAAAGAAGGCTGAAAAAAATAAAGGGAAAATTGTAGAGGTTGAGAAAGAGAAAGAGATGAAGGCTGATACTATTTTGATGTAGTTGAAGACAATATAAGCAAGTATGAGCATTTGAAATTTTCTCATTTCCTTATATAGACATTGGGAAGCTCTGGAGAAAGCCCTAGCCAGTATGTAAATTTTATCTCTCGCAACACCTGGAGAGTTGATTGAGATAGTGGCAAAAAATGAGTGTAAGTGTGTGTTGCCCGAGGACATGTCTCGAGTTATCACTTATTCTTATGAAGATTTGCTGAAAGATGGTAGAAATCACACCCATCCCTTGTTTATCAAAGTTGAAATAAGAGGGAAGAGAATTGTTTGTGTAATGGTGGACGATGAGTCCACCATTAATGTTTGTCCAGCTAAAATGTTGTTGAAACTATCTCTAACCACCGAGGATTTGACTCCAATTGAAATGGTCATCAAAGTTGATGACAACTCCAAAAGGCCTGCATTGGGGACATTCTTTACAGTTGTCACTATGGAACCAATCGAGTTAGTTATTGAATTTGTGGTACTTGACATCCCAGCTATATTTGCTCTACTTTTAGGGAAATTCCATACATAGAATGCCTCCATCCAAAGCATCGATAGAACCCTTGGGGTCTTCTGAGTGTTGCTACCCCTAGGCCCTCGATGGCTAGGGCTCTTCTAGGTAGTAGCATGCCTTCATACTTTTGGGTTCTAGATAGGGTGACTTATGTTCACCGAGGTGAGAATGAGATTGAACAATACTAGGTCCCAGAAATTCCATACGACCCTTTTCCAAAAGATATAAGTAAGGTAAGCTTCACTTGCTTATTTCATTGCTACTATTTGTCTTGATTATAGCTATTTTACCTTGTAGTTTCCTAAGGAATGGGTATGTAATACTTAATGGCATGGAACGTAGGATGGAGTTTGCACTGTCACACATGTCGAGTCACTCTTCAATTAGTGAGGTTGATATGAGAAATTTCTCAACCCTATAAAACCTGACCTAAAAGGGAAAAACTCTATTTGACGCCGACTGAGCTATAACTACCTTCGACCGACCTGCACAAAATTTGGTTTCGTTCGGGTCAACATGGGTTAGTCTGGATTGGGCATCTTGCTTTTTTGGACTTGAGTATTTAGAAAATAAAGAATTATAAATCACAAAAAATGGATTTTCAAAAAAAAAAGAAAAGAAAAGAAAAAATCGATGAATCTCACAATACCCAGTAATATAAATAGATACTTTACAAAATACAAACTGTAATAAAAAAAAATCTTACATCTATAGTAACTAAAAACCCAAAAAATAAAAAATTTGCAAACTCAATATCAAGAACTAAAAGCAAGAAATAAAAAAAAACCCTAAAATACATTCTTAAAAAAAATAAACCTACAAAATCCCCTCACTTTCAAGCAAATTTATATCAAAACATTTTTAAACAAAATCATTACCATTTTGTACATAACAAAACAAAATCGCAATAGATTTAAAGTTTCAACAACAAATTTATACAAAAAATAAAATCAAAATCAAAACCCAAATGGCCATATCTAAAAAAAAATCTATAAAATATTTCTACAAATCTAAAATCAAGTACAAAACTAAACAAAATCACACAAAAATAATAAATTTAAAAATGTTAGAAAACTCACCGAGAGTAATACAAGAGATTTCATTCGACAGCTAATAGACAGAGAGAGTGAGAAGGTATCATTTGTGAATTATGACTCATGAGAGATAGAGTTAGACATAGAGTCTCTAAGTTTTTAAGAGAGTGAGACATGAGTGACCGAAGAAGCAAAGAAAAGTTTAAAAAAATAAAAGAGAGAAGAGACCAGAAAGAGAAGAGAGAGAGAATTTCTAAATGCTTGTCTGCATGTGTGAGTGAAAAAAAATGCAGAAAGTATATATATTATAATATATATGTGTAATGATCTGTCAATTTAGAGTTATAGGAAAATAAAAATACCAGAACTGACCGACCACCCAAAATCGATTTAAATAAAATTTTACTATTCACTCTAATGACAGTTGTATAGATGATAATAAATATATAGAACAATGTATGCATGATCATGGCAATACTATTATGCAATCATGTTACTATAACAAGACTAACTATTATTAAAGATTATACTCATGACATTATACAAAGGGAATTAACACTAAATTCATACAATATTTCAATCATATTTTAAAGCTAAAACTACCAAGAATCACAATAATATGCATGGGAAAGCATATTCATTAATATCTCAACCTATCATGCCAAATCTAGGTATTTTCATCTTTCCATGTGAACAAAATATTTGAAATCAACTTATGGCAATTGCTAATCAATCAAAATATCCTTAAAAAACTAATTTAAACTTGATAAAACAAGATTATAAGTTGAACCATCAAGTTTCACCGAAGTAATTTTATGACCTTTTCTATTTTAATTGATTTTCATGCTTAAATTCATAAAATTAAAGAAAAAAGTATGAAAGGTTGGATAACTAAACTAAAAGTGATAAACACAACCAGTATGTAGAGCTTTTGGGGGCTGGACCAACTAAAGTTTCTTGAGCTTTTAGGTTCCAAATTATTTCTTGGAAGGTTGACACCAAAGGATCACTCTAAATCACTAATAATATCTTCTTTGTTTACTTGTAGCTATTTGAGATTGAATTTAAGTGAGTGTTTTTTGTTTAAAGCTACTAGAGTTGATGGTGAAGGATAAAATTTTAGTGTTTTAAGTGATCTTTCTTCAAAAGTCCCAAAAGGAATCCTCTAAAAACATGTTTGAGGACGTATTTATAGACCTAGAGATTCTAAGGTTACATTAGAAAGATTTTTAAATAGATAAGGAAAGATTTTGAGGAAACAAATTAGATTGACTCAAAGTTAAAAAAGGTAGAGTCCTATAAAATCTCAAATTAGATTTTCTGTCATATCTGACACAAACCATCCACGCAGATATTTGAACCACCCATGCAGATGTTCCCTGTAGGTTGGCACTCAGCCTTGTGCAAATTTGGAATAGATCTTTTACCGGGGCCAGGAGATATTCACACGGAGGCTCATTCAGGGTTCAACTAGAATCTCTACACTTGGGGTATTTATTTGGTGTTTTTATCCATTCCTCAAGGTTTTTGGGCAGTGTTTATCACAAGTAGGTCCATTTTTAGCCAATTAAACTTATTCCATTAATTTTATGAATTTAATTATAAAAACAAACAAAAATAAAAGAATAACTTGATCTCATCATCGATTTATAAGTTATGCAAGTCATTTGGTCAAAATCTGACACTAATAGTTGACCCCTACTTTAATAGGATTAAGCCAAAGTTCACTTTTTGAATTCCATTAAAGTATGTAGAGAAAAAAAAAAGAAAATAATTTCAATTAATAAAAACCTATTTTAACAAAACAATTCCCACAACACTTTCCAACCATTAGGGATTAGCAAGGTGAAATGCAATACGTGAACTTAGCATTCACTCAGGATTGCCAAGTGCTTCCAGCCACTCAAGGTTACAAGGTATGGCCACTTGGGACCACTGGATAGATAACTGTTCAAGTTTCTAACACGTCTTGACCACTTGGGTTAGAGGCTTTGGCCTTTTAGGACTCAAAAAGCCTATAAAGAATGGGGTGGACCACTCGGGATATAGACTCCTAGCCACTCAAGGTTTGCAAAGTCAAAACACATTAATGGACCACTCAAAATTTAGGTTCCTAGCCAGTTGAGGCTTATAGAACTAAAACACATCCATGGACCACTCGGGATTCAGGTTCCTAGCCTCTTGGGGCTTGCAGAATGAAAACACATCTATGAACCACTCGAGATCCAGGTTCTTAGTCATATGGGGCTTGCAAAATAAGAATGCATTTATAGACACTCGGGATCCAGGTTCCTAGCCACTCAGGACTTGCAGATTTAAGACATATTTATGGACACTCGGGATTTAGGTTCCTAGCCACTCAGCGCTTGCAGAATCGAAACACATCTATGGACGACTCAGGATCTAGGTTCCTAGTCACTTAGGGCTGTAGAACCAAAACACATCAATGCACTAATTGAGAATTAGCTTCCTAGCCACTTAGGGCTTGCAAAACTAAAAGCAGATGTAGAGAATCAAGTTTAGAATACTTACCTGGTCATTTGGGGAACGTTTGTGGTAGTTACTTTCAAGACATGCTTCTCGAGGTGATTTTCTTAATATGGTGGGGCCACTTTATGGCCCAACCTTTATTGCTTAACTTCTCATTCACGACGATTATGCTTTTTAGAAATGTTTCATTGATCTTTCTCATCATTTATGCCCATCAAGCCCATACCTATATATACCCTTTTTAGGAGTCATTTCTTCACATTTCTCAATACATTCCTTATTACTTTCTCTCAAATCTCTAATCTTTCTTAGTCTTCTAATGGTTGGAACATCAGCTGCTCTCGAATTTGCTTTCAGAGCCATAATGGATTGTGTAGAGGCTCCTCCTAAATCCATTTCTCAGATGAAGGAGTGGAAATCCTATGGAATATGAATTAGCACATCTCCTCAAAGGCTTAAATTTTTGTAAGTTTATTAAAAACCCTAATTTTCATGTTTTTTTTTCCATCTATTTCACTTCAATCAGACCTTATACATGTCGAATCACCCTTTGACATCATCTCATAGGGTTAAAATCTTCAAATCTTTAGAAAAAAATTGAATAAGTTGTTAGTGTGTGATTTTATGTCTACTATCACAAAACATCCACACAAATGTTGCAACTATTTGTACGACAGCCCTTTGAAGAATCCGTGAAGATATCTCATGTGTCCTCTCAATTGTGTCAATACAACTCACTTTTCTGTATTTTTTCTCTTCTGCTTACTTTGGATCTAAATTTCACAATTAAGTTTCAAGAAATTTGTTGAGGTTCTAATACTAATTGTTTTCCCTTTGGCAACCAAGAGAGGGGGTTAATTGGTGTTTTTAAAGTTTAAAGAATCAAATGAAATTCTTTGGCAAATAAAAAGATATAGGGAAAAGATGAATCGATGCAAAGAATTTATAGTGGTTCAGATTAAACTAATCCTACATCCACTCCTCAATAACAAGTTGAGTATTCCAAGTTAAACCTTAAATTGGTGTTTTACAAGCTCACATCAAACTTTTATAAAGGTTTGAGAATCCTCACAACCTACTAAGAGTTTTTCTCTTAGGCTCACTTTCTAACCAACTCACTTATATTGGTGTTTAATGCTCACACGCAACACTCAATAAACAATCAATGAAATTTTATCAACGTTATGAATGCTGCAAACTCTACTGTAATCAAAAGTGATTTTTTGCTTCATCAATCTCACGGTTGCACTAGCCCTTGGTGCGATCATGAGACTTGGTTCAGTGCCCATCTCCATGGCCGCATTTATGACCGTGAGCTCTACTGTGATTCTGGAAATCTTCAGCCTTCAAGTGCGGTCGCACCACATCTTGAGTGGTCACGTTACCTAGTTGCTCGATCACTCTATTGATCGCAAGGATGACCATGATCCTTACTATGTTATCATTCCTTTTCTCAACATATGGTATGGTTGCTCTCATACCAGGAATAGTCGCAAGATGTGTCTTGTGCAAAATAACTTAAAGGCATTTTGAACCTAAGGTAAAACACTTAGAACAAAAGTTAAATACTTTCAATTTGATTACAAAAGAATAAAATAGAGTATGCATGCCAAGGATTGATAAATTAGGTAGCTCTTTATGGTGAACTATTGCCTCCTTAGGTAACTCTCATTATCTTGATAATTTTTTTCAACTTCTTCTTCCTTCTTCTAGGTACCTACTCACTTACTTGTCTTATTCCATATATAGACATGGATCCAAAAGAAGCTACTGTTGTTGGAGCCAATATCAGATCTTGCCAATTACAATCCCAACTACTTTCCTCATAGGCCTCTTCTTTGGGATTTTGATTCTATGCTTACATGGGCTGGTTTCTTAATGAGGATGTCTTTTGATACCATGCAGTTCGTTTGCCCTTGGTGGAAAATCTAATAGATTTTTAGTTTTCAGGATATTTGCTCGATCAATTGAATTTTTTATATAATATGTTTTTATATTAATTTTGTAAGTTTGGGTTCTTGAGTATAAGATTATAGCTTTGCTTGTTCTTAGGTAAAGGTGGAGGAAATAGCTCAAAATCAAATAGCAACATTCCTAGCAGTGGCAACAACGGTGGTAGAGGAGATCAGAAAGGGAAGAAGAAGGATTTCCCTTCATTAATCCTTCATTATCTATTCAATGTAAAGCAATGAACTTGGAAATTATTGGTAATTGATTTGAATACTCTGAAAATATGTTGAATTTGAGATATATGGCAGATTTTGATATATTTACCATATAAAGCAATGAACTTGGAAATTAGTCGTAATTGATTTGAATATCTTAAAAACATTTTGAACTTTAAATTTATGACATTGATTTTGATATTTTTTCCATATAAAGTAATGAACTTGGAAATTACTAATAATGGATTTATTATAATTGTTTGGTGTTGTGTGCAGTATTAGAATATGAAGCAAAAAGAGAGGAAACAAGAAGGGTTTCCCTCTAGAGAAAATAATTATTTGGCTACTAAGAAAATGAAAGAAAACTAAAGAAAAATGAAGAATTTGAATTTTTATAAATTTAAATGTAATTCAAGGGCTAATATGTACCTTCGCAAAAACTTAAGGGACTTATTTGCATCTTCGCCCATAAACAAGCTATTTACCAAAAAAGAAGCCCCGTTAAAGTCACCATCCAGCCAAAGGACTTAAATTGTTTGTTTTTCAAAAAAAATGTACATAAATGAGCCCAAAACAATTTGCGTTAACTTGTACTTGTGTGAAAATTACATGGGCTTATCTGCTTGTTGTACCTTATTTAATTAATAATACAAAGCATTTCATGAATAAGTTAAAGGGTAAAAAATAAAATAATAAGAAGTAATTCATAGCCTATCATTACTAATAATATAAAATTATATTATTTTACCCTGGTAATGTATCTGTTAGTAGACATGGCCACATTTCACAAACCAACGGTTCCGGTTCAAAAACCACCGGTTTCAATTTAAAAACCGCCAGTTCCGGCTTAGAAAATTCTTGAACCTAAACCAAACCTTCTACAGGATGGTTCAAAGATGGTTCAGGAACCGCCGGTTCGAAGGTGGTTCGAGAGACAGTTTGACGAGAGAGTTCGAATGAGCAATTTAAAAGTGGTCTACTATAGTTCAAAGTGGTTTGGAACAATTTAGGAGATAATTATATGTGATTTTAATTAGAAAAATTTTAATTAAATTTTTAAAAAAATAATAAAATATTGAGATTAATTTACTAAAAAATAATAAAAAGAAAATATGCTAAACTTAAAAAAAAATAAGTAATTTATGTATCTTTTTGGACTTTAAAGATAAATTGACGTTCACATGTTTCTTTTACCTTATATTTATGCAATTGTTGAATATTATCATCATCATTTTAATTTCTTCAATTATATTTTCTATGTCAATTGGTCTAAAAAATTAATCAACTATATTATTTTCTTTCTTGATCCAAAATTTGAGCCTTGATTATTTATCATTTTTTTAAAAATTAAAATATAATAAAATTTTGAATAAAAAAATAATACATAAGATAAAATTTTAAAAATAATATAAATAAAATAAAAATAATAGAAATAAATTTTGAATATAAAATAAGATTATTCTATAAAGATTTTTTTTAAAAAAATGAGAATGTATATTGTTGAAAATATTAGAGCGTAAATTAAAAAAATAGAAAATCTAGAGAATATAAAATATTATAATGTAAATATAGATTGAAGAATAAAGAGAAAAATAAGAGAAATTAAAATTTAGAAATATGAAAAAAAATTAAAATATAAGTGGTATTTATAGAGTTAGTAAAAAAGTTTCCAATTAAAGAATAAAAAATAAATAAAACAAAAGCAATAACCTAAATAAAATGCACTAATTTAATTGTTTGAATTGAAATTTTTTAAAGGTTTGAACCGACGATTTCAAACCTTAAAAATCACCGGTTCGACGGTTTTTAAAAATCGTGAACCTGAACTAAACCATAAATTAAGGTTCAGGTTTCGGTTTGGAACGGTTCCAATTTTGATTTTGACCAGTTTCGGTTCCTAACCAAACTGTGGCTATGTCTATCTGTTAGAAACCTAAACAAGTTAGTAAGTCTAAGCTAACTTGGAAAAAAATGGTTCACCATGATCTTATAACCTTATATCTCTCTAAGAATGAAGTCCATAATTACTCCGAGTAGAAAAAAAAATATTCATATAACCGACCTCAATTAACTTGAAATTAAAAAATTGTTGAGTTGAGTTGAGTTATATATAATTATAATTAATAGTTAAATTCTATATAATTATTAATTTATCACCTAATTAAAATAATTTTGTAATTTAACCTAAAAATAAGTAAATATATAATCAACTTTTTTTTATATATATATCCAAAATTTGTTGTTTGGACAAAATATAATGTTTATGAATATTATTTCTTAATAAATTTATTTTTATGAGTATTTTAAATTTTATGTGAATTTATTTTTATGGATATTATTTTTTTTCATGTTTATGATTAGTGATTAATTTTTTTTCTTATATTTTTTTGTTATGTAAGTTAATATAGGTTTAGGCTAATAGGAAAATTGAATCTAAAAATAGGAGAAGCAAACTTATAGATTAAATATAAGTTTTTACAAAATGATACAAGTTCAAATTCAGTAACTAAAGCCAACAATTCAAGTTTCCAAACCGTAAACTAAAGCAAAGGGTGATTAAAGTAAATATGATAGGATTAATTAATTATATTCTCCAATAAATAAAATTTGACATAATTTGACAATATATGTAATATTTAAAATTTTCATTTATAATAGAAAAAATAAATTAATAGGCTACATCAATCTTATTATTAAAAAAAACCCTAAGATCATGACATAAGGAAAATTTATATCTTATTCATGATTTTTTTTTGTTTGTAAGAAAATAGAAATATTTTTTTAATAAATTTGATTCCAATATATGTTTCAAAATGATTTTAACATTAATGAGAATAATAATTTTTTAAAGAGAATAAAATTCTCACTTATAACAAAAGGCGATCTAGCCGCAAATTAAGGATTATATTGTGACTAATTAAGAGTTTATACATAAACATAAATCTCCAATCTATCTATAAGCCTTATATTATAATGTAGTTGACTCCTAACTCTAACAATATCACTTCCTATAACACAATTCTCGGTACTAATTCTAATTGAATAAAAAGGGTGTTTGGTAATATTTAGGTAATGTTTGATTTAGTAATATGTGATTAGATTTTTCAATAATTTTATAATTTATAAATTATATTATTTATACTATTTAATATATTCATTATTTAAATTTTCAATTTTATGAAATACCATCTAAGTATTATTTACACTAGATGTGCACACTATCAATATAATAATAAGACATGAAGGTAGAATTCATTGTCAAAATAACTTAGTGTATTTGAAGCTATATATCAGTTATGATATGGTGATTCTCCATTCTCCTTGCATATGTATGTAAGATAATATTAATAAATGGATTAGTTCTCATTATCTAGATCTTTGGACTAAGATCGGTGTTTTTCTAACTGTCCGAACCACGGCTTTTGTTTCTTTAACCATTCTTTGTATTAGATTTGTTGTTTAATCTACTCTTTCTTCACTAAATCTATTTATTCCTTCTCGGGTACACTTCCATCTCATCAAATTCCATGAGTATCCTAGCTTGGAACTATCAAGGCTTTAAGAGACCTTGACAAGGAGAAGCCTCAAAGAAAATATCTTTTGAAACTGCCTAGATATAGTCTTGTTGTAGAAGATGAAGCAAAAGGAGATTTTTATGGAGTTCCACTAGAGAAAGTTAGGCTATGATGTTGGTGTATACAGGAAGCCATATGGAAAATCTAGTGGACTTGTCCTATGGTGGAGAGAGAACATAAAAATTCAAATTATATGAAACGACTTTAACTATATGCATACAATTCAGAATCCTAATTTAGGTTTTATGTAATTACTTTTGCATATGGTTGTCTCTACAATCAAGGGAAGAAGGAGATTTTTGAGAAATTGACTCATTTAAATCCTAGGAACCTCATTCCATGGGCTTTTATGGAATATATTATATGTGGTTTTAGATAAATTAAATAAGTAAATAAAGGTTAATTAAAATAACGAGAGAGATATATATTTTGTGTATACCATGTGTATACCTAATGTATACATAGTATACACATGGTATATGCCTAATAGATATTTATTATATTTGTTGGATACATAATAGACACTTAATATCTACATGATATATCCATAATGTATACATGAAATACACATTATATATATATATATGATATATAAATATATATAAAATATGTGCAACATATAAATAGAATATATATATATATAATTAGTGATGGGAAGATAGAAATTTAAAAAAAAAAAGTCAAAAGAAGAAAGGAACATGTGGTGGAGAATAAAAGTAAATTAATTAATTAAATAAATAAATAATATATGCATATTTATGGATGGGAATAAAGTAAGAAACAAAAAAAAAATTCTTCTTCTTCCTTCTCCTTTAGGCATGGCCGATTCTACAGGTAATAGAGAGAGTGTGAATTTTTATTTCAAAATACTACAAATTAATCAAGAAATTCAAGGTTTAAATGGATTTTTGAAGAAAAATCAAGATTCAAGTAAGTCTTCTTTGTTTAAAGCTTTGTTTTCCTTTATTTTGATATTATGTTTGGAATTGCTAGAGAGAGAAAGTAATGTTAAATTGCTAAAATAGGTAGAAATGATATTAAAATGAGGAGAATAGGATGAATTGTTGGTTGGTTGAAATGGACAAAGTTGTTAAATTTAGGGTTATAGAAAAGTGATGTTTAAATTAGGATTTTGGTATGGATCGTTATAATAGTTAAAATGGATGAATTTAATGTTATTTAATATGTATGTAATGATACTATGGTTAGAAATAGGTTGTGGCCAAGTTTGGATAAAGTTGAGATTTAGGGTTTGGTTATGTGAAATTATGGTTTTGGGAGGAGGATGATATAATTATTGGAATGGGTTAATTTGTAGTTATTTTGGTATGTAATTGATGATTTTAAGGTTAGATGTTGAAAATGAGGTTGGTAGAATGAAGTTTAAACAAAATAGTGAATGGTGAATTTAGAGTTTTAATGGAATTTTTATAAAATTGTTTAGATAATGATAGTCCAATGTATATTGAGCTTGTAAATGACTTTAAATAGATAATTTTACTTATTGATAGACTATGTATGTGCAGGTTAAAGTGCTATAAGAGGTGAAATTTAGAGTTTGGCTTGGGAAAGAAAAAAGAGGTTAGTACATATCCTAAAAACTTGAAATTTTTTTAAATGTGGGTTGATATTATGCATGTAAAGTTACTTGTTGTGTAAAATGTATAAGAGTTATGAGTTGAGCCATTGTAGAATGGCTATGATAATGGTTATGCGTGTGATGTAGTAAATGTGAAATATGCTAAAAATAGTTTAAAAATATTATAGATAAACAATGTGATAAGAAACGAGAAAGAAGATGTAAAAATTATGAAAGAAACCATTATGTTATTAAATGTCTAAGTTGAGAATATTGAAAGATGTGACAAATGTGTGTGGGAAGAGTCACATTGTGAATTTGACTCATGTTTGAGTAATGTGATGGTAAAATGGTGATGAATATGTGAAAAATAACTAAAACATGGCCAAATATAGAGTGATCATGAAAAATGGTGGTCACTTGAAAAATATGGGTAGTAATTATAAAATGTGAAAAAAATTTAAAAATTGGGGAAAAAGAATGAACATGATGAATATTGATAAGATACGTATGTGTAATATGGAAGTGAGCATGATAAGGTTGATCACTTGAGAAATGTGTTATTGAAATGAGAATATGAATGAAAAGTATGTTATTGTGTGCTTACAACCTATGCAATTACCTGTCCAGTACTATTGAGATTAATTATGCATGCATTGATAGACCTGAGTAGAGCTATGTCATGAGATTGAGATTGAAAATGGACCCGAGCAGAGTTGGATCGAGAGACTGATGTTGTAAAACTAGACTTGATAATTGAATAGAGGTTTTGGGCTCATTGTGTGTATATGTGAATATGTGTGTGTTGTATAATTATTATAAATTGCAGTATAAGATGTGAATTTATATATACATATATATGTGGTGAATATTAAAAAAAAGGTAACTAAAATATTAATTATTGTAAATTATATCATCAGAATGGTATGTAAATGTATGTATGTATGTTGTTGTTTATATGTACCACTAAGCAAAATTGCTTAGCGTGTTAGATGTATAGCGCGGGTGACAAAACTGCAGAGTATAGTGGCCCAGAGTTAGTTAGTGATTGAAGCATTAGTTTTGCCACATGACCAACAGTGTCAGGGTTAGCATACATGTATAATTTACAATATTGTATACTTTAACAAATACAATATATGTATTATAGACATATGTTGGGAAATGATATGTATATATGTAAGTATATGTATTAAAATATGGAGTTTGGCTAAATGGTTGAAATAATTAGTGGATTGTTGATGGATGGAAGTTTTGTGATATTATAATTTTTGGGAGTATTAAATTTTTATTTGTAGGTTGTATTTTTTTATTGATTGTGGAATTTATTGAAAAATACAGATAAAACTCTTGCGGAATTTTTTCAGAGAATTTTCTTTATAATTTATAAACTATTTTTAATATCCAAATGAGGGTTTCCAAATGTAATTATTGTAGTATTCTTATATCCTAAATATGTATTTTATGTATACAAGGTATGTGTATTATATGTATTTAGGGTATAAGAGTGTTGCATGGAAGATTTTAATCAAATTGTCTCATGCAAAGAGAAAAGATGAGTGGGCCCTATAAATCACTGCTAGTGGCATTGGTTGGCTGAATGGATTGATAGAATGGGGTTTTGTAATCTAAGTTTCTAAGGGCCTAGGTTTACATGGACAAAAAAGCAGGAAGGGGTTTTTAATATTTAACAAAGATTGGATCAAACTCTAGTTAACCTAGAGTAGCAAATGAAATTCCAACAAGCCTATCTGATCCATTAAAAGTATTTGGGGTCTAAATACAAATAATTGGTCTTGGTTCTTGATTCATATATCATAAAGAGGAGGAATGAGTTCAGATTTGAACTCAAGTAAATGCAAAATAGAGATATTGTGTTCAATTATTACTAAATTTCAGAATCAAGTTGATAGTTGAGATTTTGATGCAACCAGGCCAAGTCCTTCCCAAGAGATGGTACTTCTCCTGCACCAGCATGCTTAACCAGAAAGAACACTAACTCGGACACATGGACATATCATAATGCAAGCATGGCAATGGAATCCATGGAGGGAGGTGATGGAACTCAAAGCTTAAATATTCCTTGTAGACTAATTACAAGACAAAGAGTCAAGAAGATAAAGGAAGCTTTACAAACTTATGTGCAAAGATTCATGGATATGAACATGGAGCCATATGGACCAAGTAGGGGCAAAGAGAAGTTTACTATTTTGTTAGAGGCTATGGATGATGAAGGCTAGTTTGGATTACTTGCTATAGGCCAACTAGATATTTAATATTATTATTTTATTATTAGTTATTTATTAGATTTATATTATTTGGATGATATTTAATAATTAGATATTATTTGTATGTCCATTATTAGTGGTTGGGCCTTGTTGTTTAAGCCTAAAGTTGTTATCTTATTATTATGTTATTTTAGTTGGATTAGTAGGGTAAGGGTGGAGGTATCCATGTAACCAGACACCCTATTATTATTGTAACATATTTAAACCATCTTGTATCTTCTTGCAAGATGTTAGACATTGTTTTGAATAAAATTCTAGATTTGAGAGATTCAACTTCTCTTATTCTTGATTTACTTATGAGATCAAGGTTCATTATAACAAAGGTAATCACTTTGAAGTAGATAATTCCAAGGTTCTCTTCCACATGTTGGAATTGGGTCAAGGACTTGGCAAGGATCTGATTTGGCTTTCTAAGGAGTCGCTTCTAAGTGTAAAGGCGAGAGAGTCTCTAGTCCATATACTAAGGGTTTGTGTCATATCATTCCCTCCCTCTTTTTAGGAGGTTCATGCTCGAACCTGGAGCAATGGGGCCAAACTCAAAAAACAAGCTCTAATACCAAATGATATGGCCGGGCCAAGTCCTTTCTAGGAGGTCACCTATCCCGATACTTCCCTTGCACCAACACATTTAACTAGAAAGAATTTTAACCATTTCTACCAAAAACTTAAGCTTTCAATAGAGGCTCACTAATTTCCTTTATCTGGATCAAACACGGGCTCACCAGTCTCCTTCAATTGTTTATATAAAAAATTTTCAAAAATATCTAAAAAAAATTACAAAATTACAAAAATCTTTCACATCATTATATTTTTATGATTTGTATATGTTATGTATATGTTATAAATATGTTATTAAATTCTACAAAAAAAATATAAAAATTAAGTTTATTTCATATATTATTTTATTAAAAAAATAATTTACTAAAAAATAACATAATTTTATAAAAATTTCTCAAAAAAAATCTTAAGAATATCATTTTATTATATAATTTTATATACTTCAGATATGTCGTGTATATTTTATAGATATATTATGTATATATTGTGTATATATATATTATATATAATCTTTATATTTTGTTTAATTATAGTATATATATTATAGATATATGTCTTATAGCCTTTATGTGTTGATTAATTGTAGTGTATATATTATAAATATATTGCGGATATGTTATGTATATGTTTTAGATATATTACTGCTTATTTTATATATATTATGTATATATTAAGTATTTATTTATTTATTTATGTGTATAATAAAAATATAATAAAAATAAATTATTTATGAATAAAAATATATAAATAAATATTAAAAATTAAAAATTAAAAAAGATTTATAAAAATTAAAAAAGAAAAAGAAAAGCTAACATAAAAATGTATAAAAAAGGAAAAAAAGAAAGGGCCGCACCGTATAATTGAAAAAAAATTTCTATCCACCGTATATTTGAAAACACAAATTCAAAACACGTATTCCTTGTAATTTGCCCTTACTTTAATTGATGCCTTTATTTTTCTTATAAGAGCGACGGGGCTGCCATTTCCCCTCTTCTTCGGCGTCTCAGATTCCCACTGCTTATGGACTTAATGGGCTATCTTGTATTTTTAAAGGTCAAACCTTTTGTAGTTATAGAGTCAAAAATAAAATTATATTGTTGTACTTTTTACAACTTTACATTGATTGACCAATGCGAGTTTCAATTCAGTTCAACCAAATCCAACCATATCCATTTTTACAATACACCAACCAAAGATTATGCAATCCTCATTTTCATGTTGGGTAATTCAATATTTCACCAATTGAACTATATACATTATAATAATTTATAATTCATATAACAATAATTTTTTAAAAATTAAACAGTAATTTCTTTTTAAAACATGACTTTTAATGTATATATTACAAAAATACAGTTACAACTTTTGTACAATTAATTGTAAATTATTTCAATTTTCAAACCGAACCAACGAGTTCAAATTGGAGAAAAAAGAAACAGAAAAAGAGAACTGTATTTATATGTTATAACCAAAAATTACTTAAATGAATGAAAATTTCTAAATTATGCCAATTTAATTATGTTTGTCAAATCTAACATAATAAAAATATTCTCATCCCTGCATATTTATATCAAATTCAAATCCCTTCATTTGAATAATTACCAATCCAAATTACAACATTCTAATCACATTTCAATTTTATTATATATATATATATATATATAATAGAAACATTAGAATGCTGTTCATACATGCCAAAGATGACCAGAAAGATACTTTCAACTATCAAGAGGAAAGTAAATAAGTAAAGGAAAGCATATTTGATTTTAAAAGAAATCGACAACAACAGGATTATCGAAATAAATTGGTCTGAAAATGTATACACATATATAAAAACAAGTTCATGCACAAAAGAAAATCTAAAGCACTCGAATTTACTTACAGTGCATAGTAAGACAAACATTATAACTTACACATCTTCACATCATGCTTCCTCTTAATATCAATTCTACAACAACGTGATTTTTTCATCTCAAAGTCATAACAGGCCATGGATTCACCCCGGCTGCTGGCAGCAAAGGCCTTACAATGGGGACCCGTCTCACCACTGAAAATGCTTCATTGAGACGTGCGGCCCGACTCATGAACTGAGACACCTTCTGCTTACACAAATCACAAGTGGAACTCAAAATGTATATATAAATCAGAAATGAAAAATGAGACTAATATGTCATATTTCAACTTTTGGCATAATCAATTTCTAAATTCCCATCGAAACAAGATAATTTGCAAGAGTTCAGGTCTTTTGCAATAACCTTAAACAGAAAAAAACCACATATATAAAAATAAAAAATAAAACAAAAAATCAAGTGTAAGCTATAGTTTTAAATGGATACTTGTGCATCTGCTAGGATACTAATTGAAAAAAAACACGAACTCAAAAATTACTTCCTGCAAAACATATATACAAGTCATCTTATTCATTTTGAACAACACACTATTAAAATATTGGGAAAGAAGAAGCCTTTTGAAAGCAAAAAGATACTCTTGTTATGTGACTTTTTCATAGGCGTCAAAGGCACAGATGCATTATGGCACAAAAGATACATGGGGCCTAAGAGCATGACATAGGCATGCAATTGAAGAATGAGGAATGTGAGGCGCATATATGGTAATATGAATAGCATACTTGTATATCACATTTCAATCAAAGTTTTCAAAATCATTGAATTGATAAAGGCAAAGGGTCACAGGTCAGAGCTTCAACCAGGGTCCACCTAGGGTTTAAGCATATTGTACAAGTATATGCAAAATTAATAATTTTATCACATATTGAAAGAGAGATACTAAAATTATGATATATCATATACTTCTTTGACAATCAATTGAAATTTAAATCTTATAATATTTAATGATGAAAGAAATATTCAAAACAAAGACTTAAATAAAATAACTATATTTGTTATTTCAAAATACAATAACATGACTTTCATTTAGGATATCTCATTATTGTTCTACAAAATACAAGCTTTCATTATTTTGCTTTCAGTATAATTGTAATATTGTTGAATAACTTCTAAATTTTGTATGAGAAACTGGCAAAAGAGAAAAAGCATTTTAATTAAATGAGATAGTGTGTTTATCATGTTAGTTAATTAAAAATTATGAACATTTTATGTAAGCATGTATTTGTTTAAAGTTTGTATATTTATAGGGTATAACATTTTCTTGAATACATTATGTTAAACTTGTGAAGGACTATCAAACTGCTGACCTTGCCTCGATGGAGCAAGGTACCTCAAATTTCCACAAGGACAAAGTTCAACTGTTTGAGTTTGTAGTTTGCTTTTTTTGAAAAAAAAATAATAATTTAGTTGATAAAGAAGGTTCAAACTGATAACCCCGTGAACTGTGAGCAGGTCAATTGGGTTTAATGGTCATTTAATCAGCTCACAAAGGTTTTGAGTGGGTCTATTCAATGACAAGTTTCAGATACGGACCAAATCCATAGCTAGATAAGTTCTCGAATTTTCCAGTCCAACCAGCTAGCATATGAAATAGCAAAAAGATAACCAATAAAACTAGTTAATCATATTCTAAATTATATTCAAAATATAGCATAGGAGAATAAAAAATATCAAGCAAGTTTCAAGACTAGCAAAGAGAAAAAAATACCTTGATAGCTAAACCCAAAATCTATTTTCCAAGTTATTCCTAGAAAAACAATGGTAAACCTCATTGTCATTGACTAAAGATTATTTGATCTTCTTCTGCTTAATTTGAACCAAGGCCCTCAGCATCATCTTACATTTCATTTGTCTTCTCTAAATTAGCCGCTTACCCCATTTGCAATTTCTAAAAGAGTGCTAAGCGGTCATGCTTGCAGCTATACCAGTCTCCAAACAATTGAGGTTGACAAGGGAACAATATAAACGACCTCAATTTAGAATTAGAGCACCATATCATTGAAATATTCACCTTTTACAAATTCATCCTACAATTGTGCTTAGTCCGTTATGCAATAGTAATTCTTAATGTTAAAATAAATCATGCAGGCATTAAAGTAAATCTCATCCAACAGGCCTCAAAGGACTAAGGCGCATTCATAGGGGCCCCGCTAAAAGGAACCTATCCGATTGCCAATTTACAAACTTAAACTAGCCAAATCACCCAAGGCACTTGATATAATATCTAGGTGCTTGAGGTCTAGGCACATGTTCAGAGAATCATAAACTTTGAGTAGCACTATTCAAAAAGATTGTGAGCACAAAACCAGAACTAATCTTTCAAACAAAAGTTTAAGATATGTGCACATTAAAAGCAACTAATCTAATATAGAATAAGGAATTTCCGAGTCCCTTTTCGTCTAAAGGCTAAAAATGGAAAGAAAAATTTTTTTTAAAAAAAAAGAGAGAGAAGCTTGAGAGGGTTATACTAACATCCCTTATGTTCAACTATGAGGAAAACCTATTATCAAATCCTTTACTCTCAATTGGATGCAAGTGCAGAAACAAAAATTGAGAAATAGAAATCAAACTCTTTGATGACTAGAATATATATATATTGAGAGAGAGAGAGAGAGGAGTTAGTGCAGAATGTATATAATGCTACGGATCAGCTTTAATAAGAATGAAATATATTCAGAGAGAGAGAGAGAGAGAGAGAGAGACGAGTTCGTGCAGAACGTATATGATGCTATAGATCAGCTTTAATAAGAATGAAAGTCAAGCAAAGTAGAACAAAAAGTAAAAAAATGAAAAAGGCATTGAAGTCCTCAACAGCGATGAATATCACTCAATTGTACTGCATGTTTGTAATTCACAAACAGCAAATGAAGGTGTTAAACTCATTCTGTCAAATATATATCATAAGTTATCCTGCCATTTAGACTAGACTTCCTAATGACAAATTACACAAATCAAGACTCCAGAACATGTAAAGGCAACTACTCACGATTTTCAGTGCCAAATTGTTGGGCTTCAGCTGATTTGTCATGTTAAATAACTCAGAAATATCCACGAGGGTGGCATAGACATGCAGGTCATTGTTAAGCTAATTCATAAAGAATAATGGCAACTGGCAAGCCTTAAGTAAAGGTTTTAAATCAGATCTATATAGCTCCTACAACTAAAGTAGGGAAGAGTTCAAGTCCTATTAGTTTGTTTCATGCATTGTATAAGCTTGTGTCCAAAATCTTAGCTAACCGTCTTAAGCCTCCTGTAAATGGCATCATTTTTGAGTCCCCAAGGGCCTTGATTACCAAGCAGACTTACTATGGATAATATTCTCAATGCTTATGCATGTTCCCATTATATTAAGAAAGAGAAGAGTAGCTGGGGATGTCTAGCACCTCATAGGACATGTCTAGGCTTATAATAGGATGGAATGGGTATTGTTGCTGAAAATCATTCGTAGACTGTTTTATGAGGATGGATTGCTTGTAAATTGGGTTTTGCTGAGAAATGGGATCGCTTTAGTGATGATGTGTGGGCCGACTGTGACTTACTACATTCATGTTAATGCCTCCCCAGTTGGTTATATCCATCTGATAAGGGAACCCTGCCTATGGACCTGTATGCAGAGGACTGTTCAGGTCTAAGCCAAACCAAACAAAAAAAGCATTCTCAGTAAACTGGAACTTTGTGGTAGAGTAGAGCACCAACAGTATTACTCTTACTTGGGCTTGCCTACTGCTATCAGGAAATCAATAAGTCATTTTCAACTGAGAAAAGTACATGGAAAATAACTCCAAAGTGGACAAATTATTGTAGAGGTTACAATTGTTGCAAGGAAATTGCAAAGGAGGTTCTTATTCAATATGTAGCTAAGCAATTCCTAGTTACATGATGTCCTCTTTTCACTGCCTCAAAAACTTTATGATATAATTAAATCTGTAAAATTTAGGTCCGGTGGGATGAAAAGGAGTAAACAGAAAATTAGTTAGCTAAGACGGAAGCCTGAAAGAAAATGTGCGCACCCAAAAAAGATGGAGGACTAGATTTCTGTGATTACCATTACTTTTCAGTTCAAAAAAAAAATCCTTAATTCAGCCAGTGTCTTTGATTCCTTTATTTCCTTAACTGCTAATGTTGGGTTCACTCCATGTTATATGCACCACAATACATGTTTAGCAAGGAATTTATTGAAGCAAGACATAAGGTGGTTTGTGGAAGACAAAGAATATTAATATTTTTAGTGATAAGTAGAATTCCTTCCAGTTGATGTTGAGAAAATTCTCAAGATTCCTCTTGACTTCAAGGCACCTAATGATAATAATCATGCAATATGAAGGATGTGTTATCCTCAATTTCAATGGAACTAGTGGTTTCAATGATTTCTCCCTTCATATCAGAATATGAACATTTTCCATTGGGGCTTAGCCATCAAAAATTTTAAATAGTTTTTGAGAATTACTTGATCCACAACCTTGACTATTCTCTCATATTCTTTTCCTGATTTTACTGCAAATACAATCCATATGCTTTCACAGATTCCTTTTTCTGATACCAAATAATTCTGTGGAAGCAACTTTCCTAACTTGGGCCACTTCATCACGGATCTACTCAATGAATTTCTTGCTTGGCCAATTGACTAGCTAGACACCAAAACCTTGTACACGTCATGTTCTGGCAGTGGTAATGTCATAATTCATTTTTATTTCATCAAGACAAAAGGAGGAAAGAGAGAGAAGAAAAAAGAGGCAGGGTGTTCCAACAAATATTTTAGATCAAATGCCAAGGAGTCAAGTACACACAAGGAAGAAGAACTCATATCACAAAGATATGACAACATAGAAAACCAGTATATAGAATGTTATGATTTAATGTTTAGTATTAAATTGCGAGTTAAAACAAGTGCAGCAGATAAATACATGCAATATTGACAAGAAACCTAAAGCAGAACACCGTAAGATAACTCGCATTGAATACTCACAATTAGCACTTAAACAAATTTTACCATTTCATCTTCACTTGAAATAGCCAAATTAAATTTAAAAAAAAAAAAAAAAAGACTTACCTTATCATCCACAGTAACCTTAAGTGGCAGGCCCCTTGTCTTGCGCTTCATCTTGTACAATCTCTGTCCCAGGATAACAAAACCCATAACAGCTGCAGCCATAGAGAAAGTCCAAACAGGATTGATCCTGAAAACACAATATTTCAACAACTCAAAAGGGACCTTCCACCATACTACCTTCGTCTTCTTGTCAGTTTCTGGTTTCTTTTCTCCACCTGCAGCAACGTTCAAATTTTCCTCGTTTGAGGCATCTCCAACGTTGGATTCACCCAAAATCTCAGAACCGTCATTCACCTTCCCAACATCACCAAGAACCAGATTATCACCACCTGACCAGAACTTGCTACTGTTTTCGCCAAATTCATCAAAACCCACCAGTTTTTTCACATTCTCCTCAAAACCCATTTCATTTTTACCTTCCAAGTTACCAAAACCACCGTCGCGACGCTCAAATTTCCCATGCTTACCTTCAACATCTCCAACATCAGAACCCACTTCAGTTTTCACCTTATCCACAAAACCTAATTCATTTCTCACGTCAAAATCACCAAATTTACGCTCATCCGAGCGATCACTACCCGAATCAGACCAAAATTCACCAGGATTCATTCTCTGATAAGGAGGTTCCGGTCTAGGATCAATCCAACTAGGATTATCAGACTCAACAGAACCCTCTTCACTGACATCAAGAACAGCAGTTTTAGAATATCTATTATCATTTTCAAGAGAGAAATAATCTAACCTGAGTACACCTTCAGATTCAGCTTCAACTTCATCAAAATTCCTGGAATTATTAACCGAATTGGAATTGGGAGAGTTATTGAGGTCCGTATCGGAGTTTACTAAAAGCTCCCAGTCTTGAAACTCAGTTGAAGCCTCTCCTTCCATGATCGTGGAATTGAAGAATCACAACACCAGTGAAGAAGAAGAAAAGAAGCTCTCTCGACCCTGACAGAGACCCAAAACCAAAATAAAAGAAAAAAGAAAGAACAAAATTTAATATTACTTAAATATATATTTAATGTATAATAAAAAGAGAGATTAAAGAGGCTAAGAGCCTCAGATGGGTGAGGTTAGTTTTCGATATCCCCTCACTCTCTTCCAACTGAATTTTTCTATTTTCCATTATTTTAGATTTTTTTTCTTTTTCTTTTATTTGTAGGTCGCTCAACCTATCTCCATATTCTATCTGTCCATCTAATGATAAAATAGGAAAATTCCTCTAATTTTTTTTATTTAGTTAACTTATCTTCTTAAATTATTAATTTAATTGTATAATCTTCTTTTTTTTTTCAATTTATAAATATAAATTTATCAAATGATGCCAAATCACGCTAAGTTATATTTTTTTCTTTTTAACTTACAAATACATTTTATTTTCTTTCTCTAAATTTCTTTTCATTTAAAATCTAACCTCCAAAATCTAATCATTAAAATTTAATCCCCAAATCTAATCTTTAAATATATTTCTTTCCAATAATAGATATTGCAAAACAATAAATTAGTTGTATTTAAAGAAGAAAAATTCAAAAAATATCAAACTAGTAACAAAAGTTTTAAATTAATATAAAAGTATTTTAAAAAATAAAAAGAAAATCTGAAAGGAAGTTTAGATATTTGATTTTAGATATTAAATTTTAGATAGAAAGATATCTAGAGAGAAAAATATATGTTAATAAGTTAAAAAAAATATTACTTGCTCTGATTTAATGTGTTTGTATTTATAAGCTGAGAAAAATATGAATTTAGGAAATATATAGTTAAATTAAATATTCAAGGTACAAATTAATTAAATATGTAAAGTTTAGAGGGTTAAAGATATATTTGGCTCATAAAATATGTGTTTTTATGGTTAAAGAATATATGATAATTCAAGGCCATGGCTATTTTGGTTTGAGATCTTTACAAAAATATCTGAAAAATTTTAAAAAAATTAAATTTATCATATTTTTAAAAATATTTTTAGATTTTACCGGAATTTATTTTTTTTTTATAAAAATATCATATTTAGATAGTTTATTATAAGTTTATTTTAGATTTATTATGAGTTTATTATATGTTTGTTATAAATTTATGAATTTACATAATTTATTATAAATTTATTATGGGTGTATGATGAGTTTATTATAAAATAAATAAAATATTCTTGAAAAAAATAAAAAATTTTATAAAATATGACAGAGAGTATAATTTTTCCTTATGATTTAGTACGAATGTCCAAATTAATATGAATAATCATATTAAAAATGTATTTAATATGAATTTTCAAATTAATTTAAATAATTAGACTAAAAACAATTAGAATTGAAAGTTTTTATTGGTTTTTAATTTTTTCGAGTTTATTTATACTAATTTTTGTAATTTAAGACGGTATTGAATTTAAACTATATCTGTATCAATAACTATTTCGAATCGAATAACCGAAATAAAATTAATTTATGATTAGTAATATAAAATTAAATTTTATTATATTCATTCATTACTTAAACTTTAATATTATATAAATAATTAAAGTATTTTTTAATTTATAAAGTAAATACAAATAAAAATAAAAGTATAATTGATACTTATATATAATTTTAAAGTTTCCATCTCATCAATATTAATATACATACTTTTACGAGATAATTAGATAAATAAAATAATAATTAAATTTTAAATTATATATTTATAAATAAATTATTAATTAATTATTTTAATATTAAGTTAATATTCAACGTATCTATATGAGAAATTGTTTTTACCAATATTAATTATAGTAATTCATACTTAATAAAATATTTCATCCATCCTATAAAGATTGTTCACTATTCTATTTTAGGATGTCTGCTTTTATTTATAATATATGTTTAAAATTTCTTTTATTATTTAACACTTTAATAAATTCACACTTTAAATAAGAAATTAATAATAGCTTGTACTATTTATTATATGAATAAGGGTATAAAAAGAAAATACATAAATTGTCAATATATTAATTGAATTTTCTTAAAATTTATAAAAATAAAATGTGACAATCTTTTTGGAACAGACAAAATAATACAGTATAATAATATCAATTTTTTAATAAAAATAATGAATAGAGTAATAAAAATAATTAGTAGCAACAGTGATAGTGAAGATAAATAATATTTATTTAGTTTTTTTTATGAATATAAATAATAAAAAATAAATTATAAATGAATTTAAAAATAACATGAATTATACAAATATTATAAGATGTATTGGAATTATCTTATTAATTTTGAAACAATGAAAATAACTAGGTATTTATTATGTTCAAAACCAAATTATAGTTAATTAATATATCAATACTCATAAATAAACACAACTAAAAAATTTTAAAGTGATATATATATATATATATATATATTATAGAAAATATAATTACATATCTAAACTCTTTTTACTAATGAGTTCTTCGCTAATTTTTATTTAAATAAAAAATCTCTTATGCATATTTCTATTTTTTTACTATATGATGGTTTAGTATACAAAATATATTAGAAGAGACTATAGGATTTAACTATTTTCCACTTTAATTTTTCAAAAACATGTTTTTTTTTATCCTTTTTTTTTCACTTTTGTATTTCATATGGTTTATTTTTTCTAATATACCCTTCCATTAATGTTTTTCGTTTTTTTCTTTTCATTCGTCATCTATTTTTCTTATTCTATCTCTCTCCTTCTTCTTCTTTCTTTCTTTTTTATTTTTTATTTGTAGAAAATATATTTAATATTTTTATCATTTATAATTTATAAATGTATATGTATTTGTCTTTTATTTTTATTGTTCTTCCATTCTAATATTAAAGATTTTGTTATTTTTTTTATGATAAAGGACTCTGCGTATGTAATAAAATATTTCAAAGAGAAATTTTTTTATTTTTTGAATTATTTTATTTATTTCTTTTTAATATGTAATTTTTTATTAAGTTGCATTTATTTTGTTTTGATATTTCTTTGAGTTAATTTTTTTATTTCAATATATGTATTGAATTTTTTTTCATCACATACACATTACAAAAAGATATAGGCTAAATAATTATGAAGTTCCTGAAATTTTACATATTATACTAATTAGTCTCTATATTTTTAACATCTAATTTTTATTTCCTTGTATTTTTAAAAATTAAACTATTTAGTCATTTTGTCAATATTTTCATCTTAAAATTATTAGTAAACTACTTTGATATTATAAAATAACTTTTTTGTCCTTTCTTTATATATATTTATCTTTGTTATTTATTAAGTTTATTTCATTTTTAATTTTATTTTATATATAGATCATCTGCAAAATAATAAAAGACATTATTCGTATTATTTAAAATTATTTTTTAGTAATATCTATAAAATTAAAATAAATGGTATATATGGATTGTCTTTCAAAATAATAAAAAATATTATTCATATTATTTAAAATTATTTTTAACAATATTTATAAAATTAAAATAAATTACGTACAAGAAATATAAATAAAATTAAAAACAAGTATGACTTAACAAATAATAAAGAAAACATAAATACATGAATGACAAAGAAATCATTTTATAATATCAAAGTAGTTGACTAATGTGTTTTATGATGAAAATATTAATAGAACGACTAAACAGTTTAATTTTTAAAAATAGAGGGATACAAAAATTAGACGTTGAAAATATATGGACTGACTAGTATAATATGTAAGACATTAGGGACTTTATAGTTATTTAGCCAAAGATATATTAATAACTTACAATTAATATATACATTGCATATATAATATACACAAATATTCACATAATGTATGTACAATATTTATACAACATACACATAAATTATGTGTGCATATTATGTAGATTTTTCATACTATATTTTAATTTTTAAATTATATAATATTTTTAATGTAACGTATATGCCATATATTTGTGTTGAATTATAATTAGTAAAATGTATAATCTTCTTTTATTGTTTTGTAAATATTATTTAGATAATTTTTTTTGTTATATATAGCATATTTGTATTGCCGAATCATATAATATTCTTTATTATAATGAATAAGTTGTGTATTTACGTTGATATACATTAATTTTTAATTTATATGAAGTATTCTTTTCTTTTATTGTTTTATAAATTTTATGTCGATATAATATAGATTTTTTTATATTATATTTTAACTTCTAAATTATATAATATGTTGAATATGATATATATGATGTGTACTTATACTAGTATATATTAGTAAAATGTATAATTTTTTTATAAATATTTCGTATATGTTGTATAAATATTAATTAATAAATTAATAAATATATATTTTATTATCTAACAATATCTACATAATATATACAAATAGCTGAAAATAAAGGTTTTTTTTAAAAAATTTGATGCGTTTTTTCATAAAAGTAAAAGAAAAATTGATGTATTTTTAAAATGACTTTATTTTTAAGGATTTTTTGTAAAAACCATAATTTATTATAATTGGTATTTTTATTTATCTTATTGTCAAATTAAAAAAATCTTTATATGTTATGTATTAAAAAATAATATTAAGAATGAAAATCAAGCTAAATTAAAAAAAAATATTTTGAAATAAATAATACGCAGCCCACATAATTCACTGTATAAAACTAATTAGCTATAAGAGAAATGCTAACTACAGTCACTTTAAAAAATGACCGTTCAACAACCTCCCTCCTATTGGCTAGAAAATATTTATTATAGTTTATTTATTATGAGAGTTATTATAATAAATTTTTTCTAGTTAATAGAAGGGAGATTGTTGAACAATCAATCTTTAAAGTGACTGAAATTAATATTCCTCTAACTATAATAAAAAACTATAAATTCAATTTCACTACATGCAAGTTTATTGTTAGGTCTTATCATAATAAAAAAAAATATATAATTAGAACTTTAAAAAAATTAATATATATATAATTATATTAATAAAAAAAATATCACTACATAACCATCAATATATATATATATATATATAATTAGAACTTTAAAAAAAATACAATTTTCTTATAACCTATCAAAATGAATTATTTATGATAAAAAATTTAGTTTAAAATTTTTGAATATATAATACAATTAATTATGTTTAGTTTATTTAATAATAAATAAATATAGAATTTGAATAATAAATATTTAAAAATCCTCTAAAACACTTTTTAAAAAAAAACATACAAATGCAATTATTTATGAAAGTTTTGGATTGATTTGCCGTTGGACTTTTTTTATCTATGGTCAAAGATTCGTTTTCTCCAACCAATGGGATTCAGAAATGTGGCAAGGAGTGGTGCACTGCGGTGTACTAGATTTATTCTTTTTTTTAAAGTAAAAAATAAGGGGAGTTGATTGTAGATATGTCCTTTTCAGGACAGAGAGAAAATCCAGAGCAGCATAAGGGGACAAATTGACACGGGTTGGTTTGAAACTGTGGATAACGTGGAAAAAGTGATTTTTTTTTATAAAATATTAAGTAAAGTACTAAAAATAATGTTAGGTGTGGCTATTAAGAAGAAATTATAGTAATTAATGAAAATCTTCAATTCTATTTCCTGAACCTTATAATGATAGGTACACACAAGTGGAATTGTAGATTCCTTTTGGAAAGAGAATAATGGAATTTAACATGTGGATTTTAGAAACAATTTAAGAGTTTTTTTTATAAACTTTCAAAATAAATTATACAATTCACAACAAAATAAAATTGTATAAAATTTATATGCAATTTCTTAATATGAATTGAATTTTTTTTTATCCAAGTTAACATTTTTTGATAAAATGAACAAATTAATTAGTCAACTATTATTATTTTTTGTTGATAATTTTAGATCATTTTTTTTATTTTTACTCTAATCTTTTTGTCTATATATATGGATAAATACAACTTATTTAATCATAAGGTGAGTTAAGAGAAAAAAGAGAGTTTTATGAAAGAAATATCCTACTATATTATTTTTTTTTCCTTTTATGAGTTTTTTTTTCTTTCTCTATTGTAATTTTATGAGAAGTAAGCACATTGGTATATTTAGATTAAAAGTTTAGAGTGATTATTCTATTAGATTTGTATCACCTTTTGATTATTAGTAAATTTACTCCTCTCTTTCGTATGTGAATATAGATTAATACCGAACTACGTAAACTTATGTGCTTTTATTTATTTTTACTATTTTATTTATCACATTTTAGCTTAATAAACATTTTGTTTCCGTTTACAATCCTAAAATAATTACATAAAACATATTGTTATGTAAAGCTTTAAAATTTTTCTAAAGAAGTAGGCATTTAAATCTTTAAATTTATAATTATTTAATAAATTATTATATTTAATAAATTACTTTATTTGAAAATATTTTAAAAAAATTAATGATTTTTATTGAAAACATAAACATATATTTTTAATTATATTCTTATTTTAGTAAGAGATATATTTATTAAATATTTTTAATAAATAATATTAAATATGAGTATGATAAAATTTAATAATATTAATTAACTTAATAAATAATCTGAGACAAATGAAAAAAGAAAATGTGTTTATTAATTTGTAAGTGAAAGAGTAATAAATTAAAAATAAATAAATTAGTAAAGTTATAACTTTAAAATGATTAACAAGAATACATGAAGTTATAAATTGAAAATAAAATTTATATTAATTGTATAAGATTTTGAATATAAAAAATTATTTATAAATATAATGTTTCATCAAATAAATGTGATATAAGGATGCATTTGCACAAATATATATATTTGAAATCAATGTAAATGTAAATTTCAATTAATTTAAATTTAAGTTCAAGTAAAAATATAAATCTTTTGACAAAAATACAAGAAATTATTATATTTATAAAATATTTATCAAAATATCAGAATTTATAAAATATTTATCAAAATATCATATTTTTAAAATTTATAATGAGTTTACAATGAATTTATAATGAGTTTATTATGAGTTTATAAATTTTATAGTTTATAATAAATTTATTATGAGTATAATAAAATGATTAAAATATTTCTAATAAAAAATAAAAAATTTTAAAAATACAATGGAGAATGTTATTTTTTTTTAAATAAATACCATTGATTCCAAGCTCTCATTTATTCAAAGAGCCCAACAATTTCTTTATTTTTGAAATAAAATGATTATGGAATTCATTTTATTTACAAATAAGTTTTATAAGAACATTATATGAACTTAAGCGGTCTTCAATTTTCTGTCCCTAAGAAATATTTAAAAAAAAAAACAATAATTGGAGACTTAAGAGTTCTTTTTTCTATCATTTAACAATAACTTATTAAAAGTTAATATCACCTAATTTACTGAATTTAATAAAACCCTCCTTTTTAAAACTTTGAATAAACACTCTTAAATTGAATGCCATGGTTTTTTCTACTTGCTATTACAACTAAAATCTACAGACTAAATAGAAAATAATACAAAGATTATTATGATAATTACTACAGATCAATAACAAATTGACTGCATAGGCAGGAAAGAAAACTGAAAAGAAAAAATATTTTCTATGGATAATTTTCCTTGTGTGGAAAAAAACCAAAAAAAGAGTTGCTAATGTCAATATTTTCTGCGAAGTAAACAGATGTTAAGGAAAAAAATCTGCAAAATGTGAATGAAAGTCCTAATCCAACAGTAATAGTATTAGAAAATGTCTGTCAAATAAAACTGCAACTACACTAAAATAAAACAGAGAAGCCAATGGCCAAACTTTGTTGGTCAACCAACAGCACAACGCCCAATTTTCAACTATGAATAAAACAACTTTCCTTCACAAATTGTATTTGACCAGTACACCAATTCTCATAATAAACTACAACCTCTTTCTCCAAAAAGTGGCAGATCTTTTGTCATTCAATTAAAAAAAAAAAAGATGAGTAGAACTCACCTACTCCTGATGTAAGAAAATATAAGCAACTAGTAAAGATTTTGTTCTTTTCTGTATCATTACCCAATTGCCTAATATAACTACTAAAATTATAGAAATGCTCCTGCAAAGCATGCCATATACGCGGCACAGTTAGAAGAGTATAACGGTTCAATTTTGTGTTGACAAAATGAGATTTTCACTGGCTCAACCTTCTCTTAAGTTCGTCAACAAATGTACTTCTAGGTACCTCTTCTTCAACCGTGGTCTCAAGGTTCTTTAATTTTACAATCCCTTTCTCTAGCTCCTTATCACCTACAAGTACCATCCATGGTATTCTAGACTCTTTGGCACGATCAATGTGCTTGCTAAACCTTGTACTCACAACATATTCTGCTTTCAACTTGGCATTCCACAGCTCACTAGCAAGCTCTGCAGCTAAAGAGAGTTTACTTTTATCCCCAAGTATACTCAGCAGAATTTGCGTTTCAGTAGGTCGGGTTGTCTGTAAACACCCAGAAGGAGCTTTTGTCAGTTCTGATAGTCTCATAATAACGATGAAAATTTCTAAACATGATTCTTAGAACAAGGATTTAATAACTTTTTGCCTAGGAAAATTCTAAACATGTTCAGCATCTGTTAACAAAAATTTCCTTCATAAAGAGTGAACCTGATCCTAGTTCCAACCATACTAAAAATAGTGTTCTGTTTTGGATAGAACCAAGAAATTCAGATACAGTTTCACTCTTAAACATCTGAAATATAGAATAGAACCCTCCTCCAACCATTTGAGCATTAACAGAGAAAAGGGCATAGAAAACAAGTATAAAAATGAACAACAGCTAACTATTCTTCACAACATAAAGAATATAGATGCAGCTTAAAACTCAGCAAACTGTATCGAGATTTAATAAAAAAAAAATAGTAGCAGGGAAAAGGATCTTCATAATAAGGATATTGCCAGTAAAATTAAGTCCACACCCTTATTATTATCTAAATGACCCTGGGAACTTGTGTTAGTAAAGGGAACCTTTCTGTCAACCTGCCACAATATTACATAGGTTTTTTTTTTTAATGTAATTACAGCAGCAAATTTCTTCTTAAAACTAGATCTAGTTTTAGCAGACTGGAGTTTAAGACATGGCTTTTAATGCATTTAATATTACCTAACAAAGGAGTTGTCAAATGAGAGGAATGAGTGTAACTTTGGATTACCGTTGCACATAAAAGGTTTAACCAACTTAAATAGGGCTGTGCACATAAGATTAACCAAACAAGTTGGGTCCATCATAATTTTAGTTTGGGCAGATAACTTTGGAGTTTAAGACATGGCTTAATGCATTAAATACACCTAACAAAGCAGTTGTCAAACGAGAGGGATGAGTGTAACTTTGGATTACGGTTGCACATAAAAGGTTTAACCAACTTAAATGGGGCTGCACAGATAAGGTTAACCAAACCAGTTGGGTCCATTATAATTTTAGTTTTCAGTTTCTTATTTTTTTCATATTTACAACTAAGTTGCAGCTTGGACTTCAGTAAACTGACCTATTTTTATTTTCAAAAACAATAATAACAAAGCCTTAATCCCAAGCTAATTGAAGTCGGCTATATGAATTTTTTTTTTCCACTCGATTCGATTTAGGGCTACCTCTTCTGATAAATTTAAAACAACAAGATCATTTTGTACCACCTTTGTCCAAGTTAATTTAGATCTATCCCTAT
The DNA here is from genome assembly GCA_947685225.1 of Garcia nutans. NCBI lineage: Eukaryota > Viridiplantae > Streptophyta > Magnoliopsida > Malpighiales > Euphorbiaceae > Garcia > Garcia nutans. Next base: position 39,357,190 of record CANTUV010000039.1, on the reverse strand, counting down.
CTCTCTTAGGTATTTCTACTTTAACTAGTTCAGTTTTTTCTAACCAGTACATCCCTAGATCTACGTTTCACATAACCAAAGCATCTCAACCTATGCTCTCTTATCTTATACTCGGTAGGCATTGTCCCTACTTTTTCTCTAATGCTCTCATTCCTGATTCTATTCATTCTAGTGTATCCACACATCTATCTTATCATTCTTATCTTTGCAACATGTATTTTACTCACGTGTTGTTCTTTTACAGCCCAACACTCATTACCATGCATCATCGCAGGCCGTATAGCAGTGCGGTATAATTTTTCTTTCAATTTGACTGGCACATCTTACAGTCACATAATACTCTTGTGGCACTCCTCCACTTAATCCAATCAACTTTAATCATGAGAATTACATCTTCTTCACAACCACCATCCGCTTGAATAATAGAACTAAGGTATTTAAAATGCGTACTATGAAGTACTGCTACTCCGTCTAAAAAAACTTCGTCTTCTTCTCTATTCGCGTTATTAAATCTATAATGCATATACTCAGTCTTAATTCTACTTAGCTTAAAACCTTTTGATTCCAAAGTACTTCTCCATAACTCCAATTTTTGATTTATACCTGCTTGGGTCTCATCTATCAACACAATATTGTCTACAAACATCATACACCAAGGGATATCATCTTGTATATGTCCTGTTAGCTCATCCATGACCAAAGCAAATAGATAATGGCTCAAAGCTGAATCTTGATGTGACTCAATAAAAATAAAAATTTTTTTAATATCCTCTCCAACAGTGAGGACACTAGTGATAGCTACAATATATTGAAAATTTCAAATCTTAATGTTAGCACAAATTGAGTACCCAAATTTGTTTTAACAATTAATGGGTTCACTTAAACATGGTTAACATTCATTTTGAATGCTTAAGATTGTAATTGTCTGCAAGTGTAAAGCACCTGGTGGCTTGTACAGTAGTCAGTAATATTTCAACTCATATGACAATCACTAAAATAAATGACTAAAACCTCAAAATGTAGGAATATCCCACATTCATGAAAGGATAATTAAGCATTAGATCACTTTGCGAGATTGAATAATTTTATTCAGCATACTAGAATATGGGATTTTCATTTTCCTTAACATTTATTTTTGCATTTAATTAATTTTATCAGAAAGCCAACCTAAAGGCAGTGCAATTATTAATTTTCTTTCAGAAAAAAGAAGGGGGAAGAAAAAGCTTACATGATGAGTGGATTGTTTTCCTATTTACCAACAAGAGTTCAGAACAATTTTGATCCAAAATAATTCATCATCATCTAGCAGAATATGATGTATAAACATAAGAATTGCATGAAATATCATTATCACCTGGTTTCGGTCCTTTAGAACCTGCTCCATTATATTAAATACTCGCTCAATTCCAAGACTGACACCAACAGCTGGAACCTGCTTTGTACCAAACATTCCTATAAGTTTATCATATCGTCCTCCAGCAGCAATTGAACCAACCTGGGTTATCAAAAAGTCAATCATATAATCCTACATATGAAATCACACGAGTAAGGCTTGCATCATAGCATTGCTGACTCGGAAAGATGGAGAGAGATTGAGAAAAATAAGATTAATTAGCTAGAGTTCAAAATTAAGCTAATCAAGATGATCTCCTACATCCTATTTGTATGTTAAATCCAGCATTCTTTTCCTAATAAAAGTTCCATATGAACTACAATGTCTGCTTTTGAGTGATCTAATTTATATCCAATAACAATGCTAATTGATTATATTTATGCCAATTTATACACTATACAGAAAAGTATATCTCTGTCAAAGCAAATTAACAAAGAAATAGCAGAAAAATAAATAAAATGTTACCTGCGTAGTCCCTTTAAAAACAGCTTCAAATATGACTCCAGTATAATAATCAAGCCCTCTAGCAAGACTCAAGTCAAAAACCACTTTGTGAACACACTTTGACTTCTCTAGAGCACTGAATAAAATATCCAAGTCACCCAATGCAAGTTTAGAAGAAGCATTGCTCAAAAACTGACTGCCCTCCTGTTTAAGCTTTGATAATAATTCCATAGGCTGTCCTCTTTCCTTCACGAAAGTTCCAATTCTGTCTGCCGTCTCAACACTTAATCCCTTCTCTTCAACCTGCAGCATTTAAAAATCATTTTATTGGAAAAAGAATGAGTATCTTCAGCTGAGATACATGAAATTGGCAATTCACTAAAAGACAAGCAAAAAAACAATCGTTCATCAACATAACATAGCATGGAAAGAAGGTAGGAAAATAAAAGAATCACAAAGAAGATAAGGAGACAAAAACTAAAGCACCTGCATAAAAAAAAACAGAGGAATAAACTAGAAAACCATAAAATCATTACAATCATATAATCATATAAAGAAACAAATATATTGAACAATTATGAAAACCAACTAATACATATCCCATGCAGACAGAATATGAATTTCACTGAGCATTTCTATTCCATTATAAGTTATAAATTATTTAAAAGTTTAATCATTTTTATTATTTAAGGTCTTCTTGCAGACAAAAAGGCCCTATATGATCAAAACAGTACTTAAATTGACATAGTACACCATTCCTTTCCTTCGTCTCCATCAATATCATGGCAATCCATAATTTTCAAAAAGCAATTCACATGAATTCTATTATTGCAGCCAGGATTTGCATTCAGACAACACCATGGTTCATGCCAGGCAGTACAAAGACCATAGCTCCAGTAAAAAAATTGAAGATATCTCAGTAAAAATACTGTTAGAAAAAATTCCACCAAATACATCAAATAATGTCAAGGATCATTTTTTTAGATTTGTTTAATAACTTATGAAAACGAATAACCAGTCATCAAAACAAAATTGAACAGAGTTCAATATCCTTTATTGAAAATTGAAAGCAGTGGCACAGTAACAAGGGACCAGTAATGTGGAGGCTATAGTATATATACATCTAAATCATCAATGAAGGGTAGCTCTTTTAATCCCTAGAATATTCATTGTACAGAACATCAAGTCTAATATATGTAATACTGAATTACAGTTGTCAGTAACTACTATTCTCACATTTAAGTAGCATGTTTTGACTGCATTAAGTTGATATAGGAAGGGGGAAAGCCACTAAATAGAAATTAGATCAAGGAATTCCGAATTTCAAGTAAAACACATGGTGCAATGCACTTGAATTCAAATTGAAGTCAGCTGAAATTGGTATAATTTTGAGCCACATATATTACCTAATCATGCATGTTTTTGTCATTAAGCAAGCAATAAGATATATATTGAAGGATATTCTTCACTTAACAAAATCCCTCAAAATAAAAATCCATATTGGATGTATATTATTATATAATCTTACCATTTCTTTCTTTATTTGCTCAAATGATTGTTTGTCCAGTTTGTCAATACTCGAACAAATAGTGCGGAACTTTTCAGGTGGCACTCCACAAATTTCTAGCATACCATCCAACAACTTCCGATGATTCAATTTAATCTGTCATGTGCAAGAGAAAAAAAAACAGTGAGCACTTCAATACTTTTAAGACTTCCTAAAAGCTATCAAAAAAATGCAATGAATCAATGAGGATAATACTTTTATATGAGTTTCAAGCCAGAAAAGGTAAAGGAAATAGCAGAATGAGTTTGTAGACAGTTTATCACTACCACAAATAGGCTTGGATTCTAACAGTATTGCATCACTGTGTAGTAACGAGGGAACAAACAACAAAATTCATCAATATATTTTCTACTTGTTCAAGTAATATACACTTTAAATCTTTGATTCAGAATTCTAGTTTCATTTTTTTTTTCCTTTCAGGAATCCATAACATTCATGGATTTTAAAGTAACCCTCCAATCTCTAGCACAGAGATCATTAGTAATAACAGTTAACACATGCATTTGAAAGGATTAGCATTGCCAAATACCATGAAACTCAATCTCCTGAATCCATATATTGCTAATAAAAATCAGGAAAAACAATTAGAAAGAATTACCTCATAATCTCCAATGTCCAACTCATCAAGCAATTCTGTCAAAATCTTAACAATCTCGAAATCTGGTCCCATTTCTTCATATTGGCCAGCAATATCAAAATCACATTGGTAAAATTCACGATATCTCCCCCTAGATGGATTATCTCTTCTGTACACCTTAGCTATTTGATACCTTTTAAAAGATGTGATACCATTCATAGCCACATACCTTGCAAATGGAACAGTTAAGTCATATCGTAGAGAACAAAGCTCTCCACCCTGCAACATGTGGTGAACTAACACATAAATATGACAGCTATGAATAATTATCTATGTTTTCACCATTAACACAAACAATTAAATAAACAGTAGCCCACAAAAAAATAAAAAACAACAGCAGCACCAATGCATAGAAAAGAAGAATAGAAATAAATAGATGAATACATGCATTGAAATAGAAAATGAACCAAGCATGACAAGTCGTTTACCAAACATGAAAAGTCTAGTGTAAAACGGCATTTTTTATGCTTGAGAGACATTAAGAATTCATGGAACATTTCAGTCAGTAACCAAAAAAACAAAGGCTAAATACAGCTGCCAGCCCCAAAAATGCCAAGCCCAAAGCATATGAGTGAACTTTTCTCTTACTCAGATCTATTTGACTGCAATCACCCTATCCATTATAAATACATTACAAAGGCTCAAACATGCATGTTATCTGAACCTAATAATGATAATATTAAAATATTAACAATCATAAAAAGTAACAGCAAGATTAATAACTACACGTGAGCTCACCTGAATTAACAAATAATGACCTATTTACCTGGTCAGCGAGATCATAAATCAATTTCGAGTCCTCCCCATATTTCCCCATGAGAGTCTCTCTCAATTCAAATGCAGGAGTGTCCAAGGCTGTGGCACCATGCCTCTTGAAGACATCTGTTATTATTGAAAATGCTTTCTCTCTTATTGCCATTTGTTCTTTGGCAAAATCACGAGTCCCCTGACATTTAAATAATATTTACAATATAAGAATCCTAGATTCCTTTCAAGTCAAATGAGAAATAATAACAGAACAACAACATATAATAAAACATCTTCAAAAGCATCAATCTATACAAACCTTCAGAAACTAGTTAAAATAAAACAAGGAAAGCCAAGAGGGGCAGAACTTGTTCTACAGCTATTATAACAGTAATTTCTATCAATGTAACATATAATATATTAGTAAACTGAATTGAATACTGAAAGCATCCTTTGCAAAGCTTATAAAAAAATTACATTACTGCACTTTACATGCATGATTCACTCCCTTGTGTCCATTAGCTATCACTTTCTTAAGCAAACCATGAACACCCATCAAACTGCCTTCAATACCAGTTTACCATAAAAGACATAATATTTTCAAGATGGAAAGTCGATGACCTAGTGGCATACAAACTACCTCCATTGTTCCAAGTCATTCAATTTCATTTCCGTTGAATGGCACTATTCACTGTCTCTAAACTCGGCACTCTGTCTCTCCTCTCTCTCACTTCATTTTTTTAATCTGATCATCAAACATCTTGGTCGGAACATGCATCGACATTTAATGATTTAATCAATTCAGAAGTTTTATACTTACACTTTTCATTAACAGAAAAATGGATAAAACCAAAAGATGACATTTCAAGCATAATTTGTTACCTTCGGAAGTTTGGGGAGTCTTCTACTTTCGTTGCTTTCCACTATCTCTTTCACTTTCTGCACCATTTCATCAAACTCTGTTTCTTTTGGGTCGAAAAACAGCAAAAGATCTGCAACCCATTTTTCCAATACCCTATCACTGGAATCCTCTTCCTTGCTCTGCAACCTATCCTTAATTAATTGTACAATCAAGCTAGTCCCTTTCCCCAAAACTGCCTTTTTCTTCTTCTTCTCACCTTTCTTTACTGCCTTCTCATCCTTCTCATTTGCTTCAATTCCTTCAGCACTCTTTTCATTCATCAATTCTCCACCTTCGAGTGCAACAAACGCCGTTATCCCCTCCCAGGCAACAATCCTCCAGACAGTCCCCAATAAGGCATTCACATCATGCACAAATTTCCCATTATCTTCTTCATAATCTGAATCCAAAACCAGCTTATAAGCATTCCTTAGCACATCCTCGTTTGGACATTTGTTTTCAAACAAACTCAGCAAACCGTTTTTCAAACTTTCATTTCCCAATGCATCCAAATTCATTTTCGCCCGATGCAGACTGCTCTTTCCCAAATTCTGCAGCGCTGCAGTCAAAGCTAACACTGCAGGGATAGCATCGCCCTCATAAACCTCCTCGCGAGAATTCAATGCAACCCGTGTCGCAGAATGCACTGACTTCACCATTTCTCTCAATCTCCCATTAATCTTTGGAATCTTAGAAAATGCTTCACTCCGTGCCTTACCCACCAGCTTAGACCCATTAAGCAACATCTTCATGTCTCCAGCAACACCAATCCCTTCCTTATCAACATAGCCATCTCCAGTATCCATGGAACTAAAAGCCGCCACATCAACTTTACTCGCCTCACACGACAGAGCAGCCACCGCATCAACCAATGAAACCAAAGCCGTAGATTCATGATCCAAAATAGAACAAACTCCATAAACATGAGCAGATGATTTCTCAATTACAACACTTTCCTCTTCAGTCACCTCAATGGAGTTAAAACTCCCAGTCTCAGATTTCGAATTCAGGGCATTAGAAAATAAATTGGGAAGATATGTACGGATGTTGGTCGAATTATTGGAGCAGAGAAGGAGCTTATTAAGAAGAAAAGTGAGAGAAGCGCGAGTTTCGAGAATGGTTAAGGAATTGGGAAATAGGATTTGGAATGGTTTAAGAGACGTTGAAGGGTTTTGATCGGAAAGTAATCTATCGAGTGCCGATGAGTCAATACGCAACTGAGCTTGGCCGGTGGCGACAGCGTAGACGGAGGAGGATGAAAGAGAGGAACCTTTGCCTCCTACTGTTATCACTTTAACTTCACCTCTCACCGCCATTAATAGATGTTCTTGTTTGAGAAATTACTAGAGGTGAAGCTGTGGTGGTGGTGGTTTTAGGGTTTTAGCCCAGATTTCAGAATTTATGCCAAGGGAACATCAACTCCGCAAATTACAGTAACTGCCCAAGCCCACCTTTCTTTCGTGCATCAGGATCTGACTGGCCTTGAAGGATTTTTTTTCTTTTTACTTTCTTTGTTTCATTCCCCAAAACGACAGTGTCTAGAAGTTTTGATATTTTTCTATTTTCTTTAATTTTTTTCCAATCCTGTCTTAACATAATTATTAAATTTTAATTAATTTTTGTTAAAAATTTAGTATTTTAAAATAAATGTAAGGATTTTATTTCTATTAATTAATTTAACTGCTAAAAATTAAAAATATCGTTATTTAAGTTAAATAAAATTATTTATAATTTTTTTTATAAAAAATAATAATTGGCCAAATACATATATAATACTTAAAATTTTATTTATTTAATAAATTTATCACTTAAATTTTTAATTTAACTATATAGTTTATGCACTCACATTTAATCATATTTTTTTTTATTGAATTGAGTCATGTTAAGTCACCCTAAATATTAAAATTTTCTTAACTTATAAATATAATTTCTTACTCTAAATTTCTTTTCATCCAAATCAATTCCTATCTAAAATCAAATTTCTAAAACTTAATCTCTAAAATACGCTTTGAGCTTTCTTTCGGATTTTCTTCCTTTTTAATACTTTTATTGTTGGTATAATATTTTTAAAATTTCTTCTCAAAATGTAATTAATTTATTTTTTTGTAGTATGTAAAATATACTGGGAGAATATAGAAATACATCCTTTAACTTGTCGCGAGAGTACAATTTGCCCCTAATTCTTTATCTTGGCTCATTTTAGCTCATATTTTAGAAAAAAAAATAAGTTTTCAAGCCTTTGTCTCTAACAGTTATGCTAACACTAAAAGCTTATTGTTAGCTTGTACTGACCTAGCATTAAATGATATTTTTTTTAAAATGTTAATGAGGCCATTTAACGGTAATGCCTCGATTTGTCTTGACAAAAAGCCAATCTCAATTTCTCATCCTTAAACCCTAACTCAGAATACCAAAAAATCAAAGCATTAATTGAATTGAGAAACAAAACGCAATCGATTTGAGACTTCATCGCAACATATGGCTTCTTCAACATCATCAACATCAACTGGATCAATATATTTGAGGAGAATAAATAAAGAGATGAATTATGAAGGTCCACGAGGTTTTACGATTGCATTGCCAAAGGGATGAGGATGAAGGCCTTAAGGCGAACTTCATGGAGTGATACAAATCCAGGAAGAAGGTTTTACGGTTGCCCTAATTACAAAGTAAGTACTATTTAGGGTTGGGATGTTGTTGATAAACAATTTCCAATTCAGATGTTTGTCTTAACTATAAATGTATTTTTTTCATGTTAGCTGAGAAGTTATGGGTATGTTGAATGGCATGATGAAGCAATTCTAGGTCGAGCTAGAGAGGTGATTAATGAAATGAAATTAGAGCGCAAGATATTGTTGGCTGAAAATCGATTTATGGGGAATGCCTCTGAATTTGAAGATGAAATTGTTGCTTTATGATTAGAGTTGAAGAGTTGAAAGAATGCTAATGCTCTAGATTGTAAAAGGGAAAATAAGAAACTAAAAACAACTTATGTTGTGCTTATTTATTCATGGATATTATTCGTGATAATAATGGTGATGTTGTAATATGCAGTTGCAAATCTGATGTACTTTTTGTGGAATTTGCAATTGAATTATCAAGTATTCAATTTGGTTTTTATGTTTTGGTCATTTTTATAATTTAGTGTGAATGAATTTTTATAATCTAGAATCAGTTGTTGATAAAATGCAAATGTGTGTGGTGAGACAACATTATATGTTAAATGCCTATTTATGTGTAGGGGTTAGCTGAAATTATATGGGAATTGGAACAATAGGAGATAGAAGTATATCTGATATTGCATTGATTGTTGGATGATTTTCCATTGATAATTATGATAAGGGTTATTGTTATTGTGATGGTAGTGCTGTGGCACCTGGTAGTTTTTGGGTGTTTGTGAAGAAATGGATGTTGGAACTTTTGTTGACATTGCAGAATGGCATGGCACATGTCATTTGTTCAGCATTAATGATGAAAAATTAACAATACACATAAACAATCATGACTAAGTATGTTCAGATGTTTTGTAAATTTTGACAGACATTGCATAAAGATAAATTGTTCAAAAGTTGATCTTAAACCTGGTTTGCAGAATGCCATAGCACATGCCATTATTCAGCATCATTGATGAACGATTAACAAATACACATAAACAATCATAACCAAGAATGTCCACATGTTTTGGCGCAGTAGATAAATTTGAAATTAATTTAAACTTCATAATCATATCATCTTAGAACAAAATGATCCAAAGTTTATAACAGTGGCATTACAAAACTCTCATAGGTCCTAATGAACTTAAACTGTATATTCCTTTTATACAAATGGTTCCCATGATTATCCACAAAAGAACAACTACAAAGTTCAACTAGACCTATGAGCTGTGCGAACAAAATATGATAACAATCATGAAACAATAAAAAAAACAAGTTTGAATATAAAACATTTTAGTGTTAATGCACTAACAATAGGGAACATTGATAAAAACAAAACACCAACGCTTCACTTAGTAGCACATTCTTCCAATTGAGACTAATTCTCTTCTAATCAAGCTCTTCTTCTTTGAATATCAAGTATTTCCCTATTTAATTGGTTGCTTGTGATTGCAAGTCCTCCTCTCCACTGTAGTCTTCTTAGAGTAAAAGGTAGGTCTATAACATGTGTTACATGTGAGCCATCAGGAACAAAATTGATGTTCCTTAAGTTTGTTGCTACAGAGTTATCTCTAGAATGCCTATTCTCTCTCTCATTGGGTATAAGGTAACTGGTTTATACATCAGCATCCATCTGCATTATTGCAACACCCTTTTCTACAAATCTTTCACTTGACATTCCAGGATGATTTTAACATATAATCAATAAGTAAATATGTTGGCCACCATAACAACAAACCAACAAGTAGTAATTATAAAGAACTTACATCAATGGTTGTCCTCCCTGATGTTTCATCAACATGGCACCCATAACCAATGGTAATATTCCTATTTCATTTAATAGAAGGGCCACTTGGTGTAGTAGAACTGCTTTCTTACTATGAAGATTGGTCCATCCTCGATGGCATGTTCCTTCTGCTATTCCTTGCTCTGAGGTAGTCTGACATACTTCTTCTGTTGGAATTTGCCCTTGCCTGGTTTGGTGGAATGTTTGCAGATGTATTTGCATATGTGTTCTACATTAAAAATAATGCACCATTAAACAAGTTATTCAAATATCATACATTAATATAGAAAGTATATAAATAAATAAGTTATTAAATAATGCAAAACCTGATTTGTCCTCGTTGATAGAGAGAACCACATTGTGGCCAACCTCTCCTAGATAGTTTAGATATTCTTGGAGTTGGTTCAGAAGTCCCTCTAATCCTCTTCTTCCTTGGTCTCCCACTCATTTTAATTAATGGAGGTGGCTCAATTGATTGGAAATTTTCATAATTTATAAATCTTTTGCCTGGCACAAGTAGTAATGGATGGTTATAGGCTGCCATGTCCTCTTATGATACTAAGGGAAAATGTATGTCATTGCATAAATCTTGGAGTGATTTAGGGAACATATTAAATGTTGGCATGGGATCCCAGTCAAGTCCCATTCCCTACAAGTACATGAATGTTGGTCAGGAATGATTATGTGCTTTGCTTCACCTTCCCCAATTTCGTAACCAACATCACCATTGAAGACAACCTTACATCCAACAATAGCATGCTTATCGTCTTCAAACTGTACCATACACATTAGACTCCAATCGCAAATTCACTTATCAGCCAATAACTTATTATCTTTAATTTGATTCATGGCTTGTAACTTGATTTCTTCAAGCACGCCCACTATGGGCTTATGTCTTTTAGAAGAAATCCAAGAATTGAAGCATTCAGAAATATTGTTATCCATATGGCTCTTGCTTCGGTTACTAAAGTATGCTCTACAGCAATTGTGTGGAGTCCATTTTAGAATAGTCAGCTATCTTCTTCGAAATTTCACTTAATTTCTATAAATTTTCTTCAAACTCCTCAGGGTATGTACTCTAGGCACATATCCAAAATTTCTTCTTTAATTCCCTTCCTCTCCATTTTTTGCTCCAATTTGCATAAATATGCCTAGCACACTATCTATGCTCCGCATGGACAAAAATTTATTCACAGCATCAAGCAATCGCTGATTTAAAAAAAGTATAAAACGATAAGTTAGTTAATTGACATTGTAGCATTGAAGCATTTCAACATTACTAACATTGAAAATTTGCATAGATGGCCTACCTTTTTGCATGTCATAAATTATGATATAAACTGATCCATCTCCAAGATTTAACTCCTACCGTAGCCAATGCACCATGTCTAGTTATGACAATTTTCTTAGCTAACTATAGCCCAAGCTATTGGCACCATATGATCATTGCCATTCTTACCCACAATAGTTAGTAGCTGGCCTTTAGTGACTCTCTTCAAAAAGCATCCATCTAGACCTATTATAGGTGTACATCTTGCCTGCCAATTTCTTTTACAATTCTTAAAGCATATAAACATCCTCTTGACCACCCTCCTTCCTTCCTTCAGTTCTTCTTTACACAACTCAATCTCTACCATAGTCCTAGGATTACTACTCCTCTTTAATGTTGCAACATATGCAACAAGATATCCAAACTCATCCTTGAAGCCATCCTCTAATTCCTGAATAATCTTTCTCTTTGCTCTTTTCATTTTGCCAAGCTTATATTGATTTTCAGAACCTCTTCAGTATACTCCTTCATGTCTTTGCATCTATATTCAAGTTTGTATATTTTTCTCTTTGAAATGCTTTGCAATGAAATTAGCACAAGGGATTTTGTACTACCTATAACATCTATGCTCATTCACTAATGTTTTAACAAGAACCCCTAGATTTTTACCATCCTTAGAGACTAACATAGCAAATGGATAGTCCTCATCCCCAATGCATTTAGCCCTAATCTTATTAGGTTCATTTTTAGCGAATTGCAATTTCAGGCCTAACTTAACTGCATAATTGCTAATGGCATCCCTTCAATTACATTGGTGAATGTCATGCCAAGCATAAATTAGCCTTTTGCTTCTTCACCATCATAGCTTACTCTCTCTAAGCCAAGTAGGGTTATATCTTGTACATCACCTTCATTCTCACTACTGGTTGAAACATCATCTTCACTGGCTAAATGATCATCACCTTCTCCCTCCTTATCACTAAAATATCCAGCAGGACCATTACTAAATAATTCATTAACATTAAGTCCACTAAATCCACCCTCACCCCGACTACCATCAGTAGGTGGTTCAACATCTTTATCCACAGTAGCATTAGGCTCATTAAAGTCAGTTTGGGAGGCCTGCCTATTTCCATCCTCACCTTCCACATTAAATTCATCCTCATATGCATTAGAAAAGCTCTCTTGTGTTTGTACAACCATATTATTATTATTATTACAACTATCACCTATTCTTTTTGTACTCTCAAAACTTTCCCACATTAATGTTATTGGATTGTTTTCAACTATGGGGATGTCCACTTCATTATCAACATAAATATTTATCTCCGTAACCTAACTATTTCTAGTAATACAATTTATAATTCTCTTTATTGACTTACCATCATACACCAACAAAAGACCATCCCACAATTCCTTTCCTGGTTCAGGTATAATTTTTTTTTTTTAACATTTGGCAAACCTAATGTCTCCTTATACCTATCTAATAAATCCAAGTAACATAAACAATCTAGGTCATATTTATGCAGGAAATCAACCTCCCCATTCACATATTCTAACTTAGGGTGATCAATATCTTTTATGTTGAACCCATTCCCCACCATAGTAGAACCTCAAGTCAACTACAATGTCCATGCTATCCACCTAGAACAACACAATACATAACATTATTACTATATTAAAAGTATGTTCTTTACTTCAAAATTCTTAGATTTTAAGCTCAAATAGGTTACAAATTACTTTCTTTCTCTTTTAAATAAAAAAAACCCCTAATATTTCGTTTCCCTTCTTTGATTGTTGTTTATATTTACTTAGAAACCATAATTAGTGAAACAAAATGCAGAAATAAATAGAATTCGGATCGAATACATACCTTTTGATGATTCCACAATGATTTTTATTTAATTATTCACTAAGTCAAATGCAAATCACAAATTGAAAATGCACTATGTTTCCACAATCATATTTACTCTTGAATGTTGTATATTACTTGCTGGAATTTTCAGAGAGTATTTTTATAAATTCATCATTATCTTTAACTTCTTTCTCTTGGTATATTTATAAATGCCAAGAGTTACTTTCCAAAGCTTGCAACTTTTTCAATGGTTGTAACTCTTCCAATGATTATAACTCTTCTAAGAGTTGTAACTCTTCTAAGAGTTGTGACTCTTCCCAGAGGTTCGGGTCAACCCGTCATGGGTGACTCAGTTTATCAAATAATTCCAACATCTCCCACTTAGACATGATGGGTAAGACCTGTGTTACGAGAAATTCTATGATCCATACAACATTTTCATACTAGTAAATAGATCGTGCGACCTAGCGAGTAAACCTGCTCTTTTGGAGCTTATACTATGCATCTGTTATGAATAACTTAGTAGCTTCAAACTAAATAAGAGTAATTCATAATACTCGCAGTATCCTAGACTTGTCTCTTCAATATGACATCTATAATCCCTCAAAAACATGATAAGCATTATGTATCCATAATCAAGCCAAACTATTTTCAAGCGATGAGATTGGCCGGCCAATGGACACATCTGACAAAGTCTTTCTTTTTCATTCGGAGTTCATAATTTGCACTTAGCTGCTTTTTTAGTCATGTTCCATAAACCGAATCATCCATAATTATAGGTAACATGCTAAGATAGTAAACACTCAGTACAAATAACAAACAACAAGAAAAAGTATAAGGATACTATTATGAGGAAACATTTTTAACCTCAAGGTCGCATACAGTGAAGAAGTAAGGATCCATTCTCCCACTACCTTCCTGGTTAAAAAAGCACACATGGTATGAATCATGTGTTACAATGTCTATATTTCTTTTATGCCATTTTGAAACATTGTACAGATCTAAGTTCAATAGCTACCTAGCGCCCAACTTGAGTTATCCAAGTTCTCTTCTACTTGGTAGGTTGTAATTGAGAACTCACATCTGGCTTGTCACAGGTTATTTTGGATATAGGCAATCCAGATTAGTTGTTATTCATAAATACAACTTCATCTCATTTCATATGAGGTGATAATCCTAACATTATCTCATCTCAACTCCCTATTCAAGCACTAGAGGTGATTGCTCATGTGAGTGAGCTAATAAAAAACCTGAATGACATCTTTTGTTGAGCTTTCAATAATTATATAAGTGATATGTATGTGTCACGAACATAATAATTAATAATTTAAAAAAATGTAATAGTTATTTGTATTTATTCAAAAAAATATGATATACATACTCAACGATATTTTATATTCTATGCAATCCAAGTGAATTCACATGGGCAAGGAAAACATCTCTCGGAATAGGCTTTGTAAGGGGATCAGCCACCGTGTGATGTGTAGATACATATCTTATAACTATTTCACTTTTAGTAATAATGTCTCTAACGTAGTTATATTTAGTATCAATGTGTTTGGTTCTACTATGAAATTTGGGATCTTTTGTGAAAGCTATCATTGCTTGGTTATCACAAAAGATTGTAACAGCTATATGATCATTTTGGGCTCCCAAATTCATAAAGAATCTTCTTAACCAAACAGCTTCCTGCACAGCAGCTGAACATGCAATAAATTCAGTTTCCATTATTGATAAAGCTATGCAAGTTTGTTTCTTACTACTCTAAGATATATCGCCTTTATTAATTAAGAAGGTAAACCTTGAAGTGGATTTGAGTTGATCTAGATCTCCTCCCCAATCAGCATCTAAATAACCAACTAATTGCAAATCTAACCCTTGATAACACAAGTAATAATCCATAGTGCCTTTGAGATATCTTAGTATCCTTTTCATAGCTTTCCAATGCTTTTTTCCAGGATTAGATTAATATCAACTAACTAGGCTAACAACACAAAATAAATATCTGGGCAAATACAAAACATAGCATACATAAGACTTCCTACAACACTAGAATATGGTATAGTGTACATTCTCTTTTTTCTTGTGGATTTTGAGGACACATATTAAGACTTAAAGCCTCTCCTTTTGACACAGAAGTATCTACATGTTTACAACTACTTATGTGGAAACATTCAAGAATCTTTTGAATATAATTCTCTTGTGATAAAGTCAAAAGTTTCTTTGAATGATCTTAATTTTTACTCCTAATATGTAGTCTTCTTCACCCATATCTTTCATATCAAAATTAGTGGAGAACCATCTTTTGATGGTCATAACATACTCCTTGTCATTTTCTGCTATCAAAATGTCATCAACATAAAGAGATATAATTGCAAATTTATCATTAAAACTTTTGACATAAACACAGTGATCCTCATCAATCATCTTAAAATCATAAGACAAGATAGCTTTATGAAAACGAAGATACCACTGCTTGGATGATTGTTTAAGGCCATATATAGATCTTTTAAGCTTGCATACTTTGCGCTCTTGGCCTTTGATAACAAAACCTATAGATTGTTCCATATAGATTTGTTCTTCTAGCTCCCCATTAAGAAAATTTGTTTTGACATCCATTTGATGCAATTCTAAATCTAAATGTGCCACGATAGCTAGAATTAGGCGAATGGAAGTAAACCTTACAATGGGTGAAAAAGTTTTCTCATAGTCTATACCCTCTTATTGAGTATAACCCTTCGCCACTAAACGAGCTTTATCTCTGTCAATGGATCCATCTGCCTTACATTTTATCTTAATAATCTATTTATATTTCCAATTGCTTTTCGTCTAGGCGGTAAATCAACCAAATCCCAAACTTGATTTACCTTCATAGATTCCATTTCCTCTTCTAATGCAACTTTCTACTTTTCTTTTGTAGGACACTCAAGTGTTGCTTTCACTGTTTTAGGTTCTTCATCATTATTGGGAGTAACTATATAAACTTCATTTTCTATTGAAAAATGTCTTTTAGGAGTTTTTAAACGTTTACACCCTCATAAATGAGGATTATTTTCTTCACCAATCAAAATTGGATCAGACTTATCCTCATCTCTCCCACTCAATTGAGATAGGTGAAGCAAATTTGGTATACTCCCACTGTCAAGAACAGGACTAGGTACAATTATTGGTTGACTTGAAATAGTTTTTTCTTGTTCTTCCATCTCATATAGATGAAAATCTTTGTCTATATCATCCTTGAATGGAAAAGTATCTTCAAGGAAGGTGACATCTCGGGACTCAATCTCTGTTATCCTTCCATAAGAATCCTCACCTTTTAAATGTTTAGAGTATAGTATAAAGATACATTTCTTCCCTCTTGATCCTCGTTTACCAAACTTATGGGAAGTGTCATGAATGTATGCTGTGGATCCCTAAGGATGCAACTCATTCAGGTTGGGTTTTCTACTCGACCATAATTCATAAGGTGTCGAAGAAATTGACTTAGAAGGAACACGATTTAGTATATAGGCAACAGTTAACAAAGCGTAACCCCAAAATGTATTGGTAGATTAGCTTGTGCCATCATTGACCTAACCCTTTTCAAGCAAGGTTCTAGTTTATCTCTCGGCAATACTATTTTGTTGCTGAGTTCTAGGAGTAGTCAATTGCCTCATAATACCTTTATCTTCACACAATTTCTTAAATTGTTTAGAGAGGTACTCTCTTCCTCGACTAGTCCTTAAAACTTTTACTTTCTTATCTAATTGATTCTCAACTTCATTTAAATATTTAATAAAGCAATCTAATGCTTCAAATTTGTGAGTTATCAAATAGACATGATTGTATCAAGTGCATTCATCTATAAAGGTAATCAAATATGAAGCACCATGCCTTTCTTTAATGCTCATTGGTCCATAAATATATGAGTGTATAAGTTGCAAAGGAAATTCAGCTTTTGTGCCTTTTCCAAATGGTTTTCTAGATGTTTTTCCTTGTAAACAAAATTCACAAATGGGCAATACAAATTTTGTGTTTGATCCTAATAGACCATCATGAACAAGTCTATTCATTCTATCTTGTCCAACATGCCCTAATCTAGCATGCCATAAACAAACATCCATATCTTTATTGCTAGATTCAGAAATTAAGGAAAAACAAACGCTATTATTATTATATTTTGTGTTTAAAACAAGAAAACCATCTACTAATTGTCCACTACCATATACTATAGTACCATTAGAAATTATTACATAATTATCATTAAAATACAAATTATATCCTACTCTTAATAAAACAAGAATGGAGACCAAATTTCGCTGAATACTTGGAGCATAGAGAATGTCATGTAGGTATAGGATGCAACCCACTTGCAAATCCAATTTGCATGCGCCAATCCCTTTAACTTTAGCTTTATCATTTGTACCTACATATATCCATTTTGTTCCACTAGGAATTCGACGAAAATCAACAAAGCAATTCTATCTCTAGCTATGAGGTCCATTGCTTCTAAGTCTACAGTCCATATAGGAAGACATTCAGCAAGTAATACAATACTACAAACATAAATTTCAGAAATAAAGTAATTATTTGAAGAATTTGTTAAAGACAATACCTTACAAGTATAATGACCTTTGTTACTGCAATTGTAATAGGTCAATTTTGTATTGTCTTTCTTCCCACTGCGCTTCCTTCAGCGTTTAAATTGCTTTCTTTCTTATTTTGGTCCTTGATTAGTCTCAATTGCCTTTCGTTTGCCTTTCCATTTGCCAAAGTTCTTTTTGCGCTTAAAACTAGATGATTGTTTAAAACTAGATACAACCATATATGCATGTGCATCAGGCTTAGCTGCCTTTAGGCGCTCATCTTCTAGTTCCAAATGTCACGCAATATCAACAAAAGTTTTGATTTTCTCATTATGAGTCATATTGACCTTTATATGCTCCCAACTGGTAGGTAGAGACTGAAATACAACTTGAACTTATTGTTCATTAGTGAGGTTATGCCCGGCAGATTTCAGTTCCATTATCATATTTGACATGTCCCTTAAATGTTGTTTCATAGGCCTATTTGGGACTTTCTTGTAAGTGTCAAACTTAATGGTCAATTATCTAAGTTTGGAGACAGAATTTCCTCCAAACTTTTCTTTTAAAGCAACCCACATTACATGAGCAGTTTTATACTGCTGATATTCATAAACAAGTTCATCATTCATGGAACTAATTAAGATTCCTTTTGCAATTGAATCTTTCTTTTTTCTAGGCATTATAAGCTTCCATATCATACCTGAATTACAAGTTATTGGAATTTTCATCGTCAGCTTTAGGTTCTTCCATAACACTATTAATAGCCTCTAAAGCTTTTTTCTCCTCAAGGACATAATGCATTTTAAGATGCCAAATGATGTAATTATCACCCTTTAGCTTTTCTCCCTTATTTAGTTTTGCTATTATATTCTTTGTTGCCATTATTAATCACAAACTATAATAGACATTTAAATGCAAGTATCAATTATTATGCTCATATACATATCACTAGTCGCAATTTCAAACTAAATTAATGAAAAATTTTCTATTGAAAGTAGACAAGAAAGTTCACTATGTTTCCAATCATCATCCAAATTCAATATAAAATCTTTCTTCAATTTAATTTAAATTGCTCCAATTTAATATCTCTATTTACCCATAATTGTAAAGTAACTAACAACTCAATGATAATATTTCTACAATAAACATGTATTGAGTATATTCATTATAAATCATAAAATACAATAATTAATAGGAGATATAAAATGAAGTAAATCAATAATACTTTGTCCTAACTCTCTTTGGGATAGATTCTTCAAAATTAAAATAATCTAAAATATTGTTGGTTTTGTTCTTAAACCAAGGCAATATTTCTAGGAATGATCTAGAAATTCTAACACTAGGGTTTCCATTTAAGACAGACGTTTTTTTTTTTAAATTTGTCCAAATATAAGATTCTATAAACAAGTAAACTAACATATTGACGCGGACCCTTAGCAACGATGGCAGCAAACCCAACGTATAACTATGGTAGAGAACTCCTTGAAACTTGATAATCACCTCCTAAGGAACCCAACGCCCATAAAGAGAAACTCACTATGATTGAAGGATTTAGTTGGTAAGAAGAAGGAAAATGCCACAACTCTTGTTGATAAGTAAACCTAATTCTTGATGCAAAGAAAGAATTAAAGAATCCACTCTAATCTCTCTCACACTAAAATTCACAAGAAGAACTTGTAGAAGAATTCAAAATTTTTTATTAATTGTTGTAGTATAAAATTCGGCCTAATAGTGCCCTTAAATAAGGGTTACAAAATTCCTAATTGCATATGGAAAACTAAAACATTCCTAATTGCATAAGGAAAACATTCCTAATTGCATAAGGAAAACATTCCTAATTGCATAAGGAAAACATAAAGTATGGAAACAAAATCCTAATCCACTAAGGAAAATATAAAGTATGGAAACAAAATCCTAATCCACTAAGGAAAATATAAAGTATGGAAACAAAATCCTAATCCAATAAGGAAAATATAAAGTATGGAAACAACCAAACTAATCCCTTCAACATAAGAAACGCCCCACACTATTTGGGCTGTCCATGGGCCTTAAATTACTTCCCAAGGCTTTATATGAACCCCCATGGACCTTTCTTACACGTTGGACCTTTCTTTAGCTAGCCTTTAGCTTCCACACTAAGCATCATAATCAGCTTTGGTGTGCCCTTCTTCAAGCTCTATCTCCATCTTCTTGAATGATAATTCTTGAAGCTCTTTGGAAATCTCTTCTTGAATATGCAAAGCCATACTAGCTTGATATCTCGTTGCCTTTCTCCTAGTGATTGGTCCACTTGCTAGCTTCAAGGGATCCGTTCTTGCATCATTCTCCCCCTCTTCAAAAAGATTTGTCCTCAAATCTGCATCATCAAAAGGAGAAAGATCACTTACATTGAAAGTAGCACTAACATTATACGTACCTGGTAAGTCGATCTTGTAGGCATTGTCATTAATCTTCTCTAGCACTTGGAATGGGCCATCTCCCCTTGCTTGCAACTTGTTCTTCCTTTGGTTAGGAAACCTCTCTTTTTGAAAATACACCCAAACCCAATCTCCTACTTGAAACTTAATCTCACGTCTCCCTCTATTTGCAGAATCAACATATCTCTTGTTCCTTTTCTCAATATTCGCCCTTGCTTTCTCATGCATCTCTTTCACCAATTTAGCTTTCTTCTCACCATCTAAACTAACAAGCTCATGAGAAGGTAAAGAAACAAGATCCGAAACTATTAGTGGGTTAAAACCATAAACAAGCTCAAAAGGTGAATATCCTGTAGAAGAATGAATAGCACGATTATAAGCAAACTCAATAAATGGCAAACAATCTTCCCAAGAACTCAAATTCTTACCCACTAAAGCTCTCAACATGGTACCTAAAGTTCTATTTACTACTTCTGTTTGTCCATCCGTTTGAGGATGATAAGTGGTGGAAAATAACAACTTGGTACCTAACTTTCCCCAAAGCACACGCCAAAAATGAGACAAAAACTTGGTGTCTCTATCAGAAACTATGGATTTTGGTATCCCATGAATTCGAACCATCTCCCTAAAGAAGAGTTCGGCCACTAAACTAGCATCATCACTCTTATGACATGGGATAAAGTGTGCCATCTTACTAAACCTATCAACAACCACAAATATGCTATCTCTCCCCCTCTTAGTCCTTGGTAATCCTAAAACAAAGTCCATACTAATGTCCATCCAAGGAGAACTAGGAACGGGTAATGGCATATACAAACCATGAGGCATAGATTTAGACTTAGCTTGCCTACAAGCCAAACAAGCCTTACAAATATGAATTACATCCCTTTTCATATTTGGCCAATAAAAGTGTTCATTCAGCATGTCTAAAGTCTTATCAACTCCAAAATGCCCCATCAAACCCCCCACAATGTGATTCTAATACTAGCAAATCTCTCATAGAACATCTAGGCATGCATAATTTCGAACCCTTAAACAAAAACGCATCATGTCTATAGAAAGAATTAAAAGCACCATGCTCACAAGCATCATAAACATTGCCGAAATCAGAATCACCAACATATAAGTCCTTTATACATTCAAATCCAAGCAATTTAGTACTCAAAACATTAAGTAAAGCGTACCTCCTTGAAAGTGCATCTGCCACTGCATTGTCTTTACCTTGCTTGTATTTGATCACATAAGGAAAATTCTCAATCTTCATAACCCATTTTGCATGTCTTTTATTCAACTTGCCTTGCCCTCTCAAATGCTTCAATGATTCATGGTCTGAATGGATCACAAATTCCTTGGGCAGCAAATAATGCTCCCATACTTTCAACCAAAGCATATAGCTCCTTGTCATAAGTTGAATAATTCAGCTTTGCTCCATTAAGCTTTTCGCTAAAGTATGCAATGGGCTTCTTCTCTTGCATCAAAACAGCTCCAATACCTACACCAGAAGCATCACATTCAATTTCAAAAGTAGAATCAAAGTTAGGTAAAGCTAAAACGGGTGTAGTAGAAAGCTTCTCTTTCAAAGCATCAAATGCTTCTTGTTGCTCCTTGCCCCAAACGAATCCCACTTCTTTCTTGATTATGCTAGTCAAGGGGGCTGCCAATGTAGAGAAATTAGGGACGAATCTCCTATAGAAGCTTGTCAATCCGTGAAAACTCCTCACTTCTGTCACACTTGAAGGATTCGGCCACTCTTGGATAGCTTTCACCTTCTCTTGATCAACTTCAATTCCCTGTATACTTACAACAAAACCAAGAAAAACAACCCTATCTAGACAAAAAGAACACTTCTTAAGCTTAGCATAAAGGTTTTGCTCCCTAAGGATTTCAAGCACTTTCCTAACATGTTCAACATGTTCTTCCTCAGTTTTGCTATAAATCAGAATATCATCAAAGTAAACTACCACAAACTTACCTAAATAAGCTCTCAAAACATGGTTCATTAATCTCATGAAAGTACTAGGTGTATTAGATAAACAAAAAGGCATAACTAACCATTCATACAAACCATATTTCGTTTTGAAGGCAGTCTTCCATTCATCTCCAGGCTTCATGCGAATTTGATGATAACCACTCATAAGATCAATCTTTGTGAAATATTTCACCCCATGCAATTCGTCCAACATGTCATCAAGTCTAGGAATGGGATGTCTATACTTCACAGTAATCTTGCTCACAGCCCTACAATCAACACACATCCTCCAAGAACCATCTTTCTTGGGTACTAATAAGACTGGAACGACATAAGGACTAAGGGTCTCTCGAACCAAGCCTTTCTCCAAAAGCTCTTCAACTTGTCTTTGCATCTCTTTTGTCTCCATAGGATTGCTCCTATATGCTGGCCGGTTTGGAATTGTAGAACCGGGTATGAAATCAATTTGATGTTCAATCCCTCTTAATGGCAGCAAACCACTAGGAAGGTCTTCGGGAAACACATCCTTAAAATCCTACAACAAAGACACAAAACTAGAAGGTAAAGAATCAAGAGATTCTTCACTGTCAGCAAGTAACAATTCTTTATACATAATAATGAGTACAGGCTGCCTTACATCTATCTCTCTTGCTCTTGCATAAAAAGTATGTTTTGCTTTTTTTCCTTGCTTATTTTCTCTCACCAATGGGCCATTTATTTGTTTGCTTACTTTCTTTTGACTCTTGGCCTCTTTTCCCTTTCTGCACTCACTCACTTTATTATTTTCTCTCTCCCTACCCTTAGAATTACCCTTCGGTGTTGAAGAAACATCATTGGCCGAATTTGAACCCCCTTGGTTCATGTTGGCCGAAACTTCTTTCTCCCTCTCTAGCATCCTCTTCTGATCTTCATACACCTCTTGAGGTGATAATGGTGCTAGAACAACCTTCTTTCCTTCATAAGTAAAGGTATACTTATTAGAAAAGCCATCATGTTGTGCCCTTCTATCATGCTGCCATGGTCTTCCTAATAGCAAATGTCTAGCTTGCATTGGCACTACATCACACAAAACCTCATCTTTACACCACCTAATGGAGAATGGTACCTTGACTTGCTTCAACACTTTTACTTCCCCAGCGTCATTGAACCATTGCAACTTGTAAGGATTGGGATGTTTAAAACAAGTTAACCCCAATTTATCCACCATTGTAGTACTAGCAGCATTGGTACAACTTCCACCATCAATGATAAGTGTACAAACCTTACCATTCACCAAACACCTACAGTGGAAAAGATTCTCCCTTTGATCCAAGCCTTCTTCCTTGACTTGAATATTCAAGGCTCTTCTAGTAACAAGCATCTCTCCATGTTCAGCATTCAAGACTTGATTCTCCCAAGCCTCTTCATCATATTCGGCCCTATCACCACATTCAGCCTCCTCTTCTTCTTCATGTTCAGATTATGATTCAATTTCCCCTTCATGGGTAGCAATCATCACCCTCTTATTCAGACATTGAGAAGCAATGCATCCACTTCCCAAACACTTGTAGCATTTAATTTCCCTACTTGGAGTAGGTCTAGAAGGTGTTTCCTTGGCTGTTTTTGCATCCCCATCATTCGGCTTCTTGAAATTAGGATTGTAGGAAGAATTCTTTTGGAAAGAACCCTTGTAATCCCCTTTGTAGGAACCTCCACTCGAACTTGAACCCTTGAAGTTTGACAAATTTCCACTAGCTTTAGAGTAGCCAGTTTTTGAAATAGCTTTATTCTTCAATCTTCTCTCTATCTTCATGGCCTTTTGAACTAACTCTTCCATTGTGTTGAATTCATACATCTCCAATTCATTGGCTATGTTCAAATTCAATCCCCCAAGAAATCATGACATCTTCTTGTCTTCATCTTCATCAATATTTTCCCTAGCCATGATCATCTCCATCTCTTTGTGGTACTCTTCCACACTTCTTCCACCTTGAACTAGTCTTGCTAGTTGATTGTACAAACCCCGAATATAGTGAGATGGTACAAATCGGCTCCTCATTAGTTCTTTCAAGGTTGACCATTCAGGAATAGGCCTCATACCTTTCCCTCTTCTATTAGCTTTCAATTGATCCCGCCAAAAGGTAGCATACCCCTTGAACTCTACGGCTGCCAAAACTGATTTCTTCTCTTCGGTGTAGTTATGGCATTTGAAAATCTGCTCAACTTTCCTCTCCCATTCTATGAACTCTTCTGCATTGTTCTTCCCTTCAAAGGAAGGAATCTTCATCTTGATGGAAGTAAGGTCACCATCAGTGGTAGGTTGATTTCCACCTTCATCTTCAACTTCTACCCTTTCGGCTGCTTATAGGGCTTCAAGATTTCCTTGCACTTCTCTCCTAAGCACTCTTCTAGCTCATATTATGGGATTTGGATGTGCGGTTGGCTGCCCTTGTTGCACTTGCTGAATTTGTTGTGCTTGTCGTGCTGCATTCTCTTGCAATCTAGTATCCATCTCTCCATTCGACCAAGCATTGCTGCCAAAGTCTCATTAAGCCTAGCCAAGCTTTCGGCCATAGCTCCTTCTTTGCTAGTCTCTTCTCCTTTTCTAGCCATGTTAACAAACAAACAAACTCAAAGAAACAAGATTAGTAATAATCGAAATTCAATCAAGTGTTTAGAATTACCTCACTTTTCTTGTCTACCTTGATTGCACTTCAGAACCAAGCTCACCAACCAACAATTGTCAAGTCGTTCAAGAAACTAGAACCTAAATCCTAAAACTAGATAGAAAACAAGACAAGTATCCGGAGGCAATGCAAGGTAATTTGCACTACACGATATAAAACCAAGTATCGACACAAGCAAATGATACTTAGCAATGTAATGGAATTAAAAGCTAGATAAAGAAATCAGAAACAATGAAGCCAATAAACAAGACAAATTTGGATATAATGAATCAAAAACAACCCACACTTGGCAAGCTGCTTTATGGACCTAATCAATTCTACCCAAAATGCTAGCTTCTAGACTCTAATTCCCACCTATAACACTCAAATAACATGAATATTAAGGTCTGATTTTCGAATTCCAAAAGCCCCTCAAAAGGTGAAATTTTTCGCCCAAAAATTTTATTACTTCTCACCCACCTAGATCTGATCCTTAGCACCCAAATAGCAAGAATATCAAAAAAATTTGGTGAGGTGGTTTTGTACTCTTTTTTTTTTTGCTTCCTCTCACTATCCCCTTGATTCGGGACTTAATTTACTCCCAAGGACTTTTCGAAATCTGGACTTAATTCGCAACCTCAAATTCACTCAAGACCAAATCGAAATCAAACTTGAACACAAACTCTAGCTTTTGCTTTCTTTCAAGAACCCTAATTCTTGGTTTCGAAATTCTCCAAGAATCCTTTCCTAGGTTTTGTTTTCACCCTAAGAATACCCTCCTTCAATTCAGCCTTGATCAGAATTGATATATGACTCTTTTTCGAAAATTAAAGACTAGACTCTCTAAGAACCCTAAAACGCAGAAATTTAAAAGACCTAAATTAACAAACCCTAGAAAGACAAAGTAGATAAAAATTACCTTGTAGCAAGGCTCTGATACCAAATGACACGGACCCTTAGCAACGATGGCAGCAAACCCAACGTATAACAATGGTAGAGAACTCCTTGAAACTTGATAATCACCTCCTAAGGAACCCAACGCCTATAAAGAGACGCGAACTCACTATATTGAAGGATTTAGTTGGTAAGAAGAAGGAAAACGCCACAACTCTTGTTGATAAGTAAACCTAATTCTTGATGCAAAGAAAGAATTAAAGAATCCACTCTAATCTCTCTCACATGAAAATTCACAAAAAAAACTTGTAGAAGAATTCGAAAATTTTTATTAATTGTTGTAGTCTGAAATTCGGCCTAATAGTGCCCTTAAATAAGGGTTACAAAATTCCTAATTGCATATGGAAAACTAAAACATTCCTAATTGCATAAGGAAAACATTCCTAATTGCATAAGGAAAACATTCCTAATTGCATATGGAAAACATAAAGTATGGAAACAAAATCCTAATCCACTAAGGAAAATATAAAGTATGGAAACAAAATCCTAATCCACTAAGGAAAATATAAAGTATGGAAACAAAATCCTAATCCAATAAGGAAAATATAAAGTATGGAAATAACCAAACTAATCCCTTCAACATAAGAAACGCCCCACACTATTTGGGCTGTCCATGGGCCTTAAATTACTTCCCAAGGCTTTATATGAACCCCCATGGACCTTTCTTTAGCTAGCCTTTAGCTTCCATACTAAGCATCATAATCAGCTTTGGTGTGCCTTCTTCAAGCTCTATCTCCATCTTCTTGAATGATAATTCTTGAAGCTCTTTGGAAATATCTTCTTGAATATGCAAAGCCATACTAGCTTGATATCTCTTTGCCTTGCTCCTAGTGATTGGTCCACTTACTAGCTTCAAGGGATCATTTCTTGCATCACATATTATAATTTCTAGTTTTCTTATTCATAAAATCCCTATCATTATCTGTAGGAGACCAAAAATTTTTATCCTAGTCACTCATCCAAAACCTATCTAATTTTTCTTGCCAGGACTCTGATAAAATTAAGCATAACGTATGATATTAATGAAACTCAGTCCAACTCAACACCGTAATTTAAATCTTTTGAATAATTTGATTTACTGTTCTAATATGCTTAATAATATTGTTATAAGGTTTCATGTTATAATTATCTAGCCTATTATCGAAGATCTCAGTTTCCAATCCTTTTTCATAGACCTTCTTCTTAAGGCTGCTGGAGTTAGCAAATAATATTCTAACTCAAATTTTCGATTAGCGCCAAAAGTCACACGTCTATTATTTATGCGCTTTCTATAAGTTTTAAGTCTCATCAATCTCCTTAGGCGAGACATAATTCCTTAAACAAATTAAGGGAAAATATGTAATATATAAGCCAATTATAACAAAATGCATGAGCCTCAAAATTAGAACTTAATGCCAAAATAAAATATGGCATTATGTTTGATTTATTAAAAAAAATTCAAAATTGAAATCAAAGTTAATTTTTTAATATACATGAAGAATTTTTAGTGAATTTTTAAGAAAAATTTAATAAAAATTGCTTTTAATCAATTAAATGAGTTAAAATTTGAAATTAGCAATTTCCTCCCACTAGGCATCAACTCTCTAACTATGATAATTCTGATTTCAAAAATGCAATTGTTTTTGAAATTTGAGGTCTATAAGTTAGTGTATGAAAAATACAATTAAAATCTTAAAAATTCCATTTATGCAAAAAATTTTCAGATGTGCACGATCAAATGGCCTACTTTGCAAATCCATAACTTTTTCTACCAAATTCCGTTTTGGATGCTCTTTATACCGTTGCAAAGTTCACAATACATACTTTAAGTACATACAAATTTTATTTCATGAACTATTATGTATAATTCATAAAATATCTTGAAAGTTACTGTCCCAAACATGGACCAAAAATTTTCAGAATTGGAATGATCAATATGCTAATTTCGCAAATTTATAACTTTATGTAGAGAATTCCAATTTTACTGTTTTACATACCATTGCGAAGCCTGCAATGCATACTTTAAGAGTATATAAATTTTATGCCATGCAACAAGACACATAATTCGTAAAAGGACTCAAAATTTGTAGTCCTAAACATGAATAAAAGATTTCCAGATTTGAGTTTTTAAGTACGCAATTTTGAAAATTCATATCTTTATCTATAAAAGTCCAAATTTTGTGTTCTTTATGTCATTTTAAAACAAATACTTCATATATTTAATAATATGCTATTACTATGGCATAAATGATAGTATATAAAATATGAAAATGGCCAAAAATATTTGTCCTAACATAGTTCATATTTATGTAAAATCAAAATATTATGCCATAACTCAAAAATTAGATAAAAAATTCATGAGAATCATTAACCTGACTTTGATACCAATGTAACAAAAAGTGGAAATAATATAATTCGGATAGAATCCATACCTCTTAATGATTCTATAGTGATTTTGATTCAATTATTCACTAAGTCAAATGCAAATAACAAATTGAAAATGCACTATGTTTCCACAATTTTATTTACTCTTGAATGTTGTATATTAATTGCTGGGATTTTCATAAAGTATTTTTATAACTTCATCAATCTTTAACTTCTTTCTCTTGGTATATTTATAAATGCTAAGAGTCAATTTTCAAAGGTTGCAACTTTTTCAATGGTTGTAACTCTTCCAATGATTGCAACTCTTCTAAGAGTTATAACTCTTCAATGCTTGCAACACTTCTAAGAGTTGTGACTCTTCCAAGAGGTTCGGGTCAACTCGTCATGGGTGACATGGTTTATCAAATAATTCCAATAGTTAGTTTTAAACAAATCCCAAAATTAATTGTTTTACAAACTCAAAATAAAATATTTCTTTAAATTAATTGTTTTACAAAACCCAAAATCAAATATATATTTATTTACAACAAACCCTAATTTTACAACCAAATAATCAATAATTTAAAAATTATTGTTTGCCCCATAGTCTACACAATGATTTTGCTTATTCCTGACCTGTCAATGGCAGAATATTCAGTTTATACTGGATCAATAAACACACCAACAGATGTGTGCAATTCTGTAGAACTATTAGTGTGTTTGAAAGGGACAACAGAAGCTTTGATTTTTGGTGTTCTTCTTTTATCTGTAATGGCTTATCTATATAAGCCTTTCTTAAGATCTTAAGATTACTAATGCTCCTTTTAGCTCATCAACGGTTAGAAATCATCTCTTAGGCAATTAATAACTATTAATTAACTTTGTTATTAATTAAAAAAAGTCAACTGGTAAAAAAATTCATTTAATGCTAGGCCAACACAAGCTAATGACATGTTTTCACAGTTAGAGTAAGCGTTAGAGACAAGGGCTTGTGTTATGATCATTTATGTGTGTGCTTTTAGGGTAATTGTATTGGCTTTTTATTAATTTTTCTTTAAATTTGTGTTTAAGTTTGCTTGAAGTGTTATGATTTAGGTTAAAGTGCAAAAATGAAGCTTTAATTAACTTGTTGGATCCAAATTTAGTGGAAAAGGCATTGAACACGGCCAAGTCATTCCTAACTTGGTCATGTCCCTCATCAAAGAGATGGAAAAATGGACACACTCAGCAATCTGGTTGTGTCCCTCATAAAAAGAAGGAAAATTTAGCAGGCTGTGACACACCCAGGTGACTTGGTCGTGTCACATGACATAGCCAAGACAAACTTGACTTGGCCATATCCCTTTGTTAAGGAAAGAATGAAGGCAAAAGCAGACACATGGAGATGACACGACTAAGTCACTGGTCGTGTCACATGACGCACCTACTGACTTGATTGTGTCCCACCTGAAGAGCAAAATAACAAAAAGAGGCAGAAGAAGACATGGACAGGTGACACAGCCATGTCACTGGTGGTGTCACTCCCCATAAGAAACATACATTGAAAGGCAGTGAAGGATGCAAACAAGTGACTTGGCCGTGTCAAAGGTAAAATTGATAGACATGGCCAAGTCATTCATGTCTTGGCTGTGTCACATATGATTTCTTTGAATTATTAACACGATTAGTGGGGGAAAAGATGGAGACAACAGGAATGTTTCTATTTAAAAAAAATAAAAGATAAAAGAATGGGAAAGTTGAGTTGTTTTTATAGGAAGAAAGTTTAAGAATGACAAAAAGGGGGAACAATGGGAAGTGGGGAGTATGAATTTGGAAAAGAAAATTCTCTTTGTCTAAAATAATAATAATAAAAAAGAATTGAGGAGGGATATGGATACACGTTAGAGCCATTGAAAAGGGATCATCTTGTTCTGGTTTGAAGACACCACCTTTATCACCATCTATAACTTCATCTTCCTTTCATTTCATTTTCTGCCATAGACAAGTTACTTTAATATTTTTGGGATAGTGTTTGGATCAACAAGCTCTTGAGAGGGTTAGGTTTAGAGAAAGCATTGATTGAATGGTTGGAGGCTTGAGAAAGTTTTCACTTCATCTTTCAAGGGTAGAGCCATTGATTGAAGGGTTAAAGAGGGCTTAGTAGTTCTTCATCACATTGAAGTTGAGCTAGAAGGAAGAACAAGAAATTTCAACTCTTGGCATCTTTAAGGGGTTTTTCATACTCTTATTTAATTCATTTCAAAATTATTATTGTTTTGTTATGAACATTAATATTTCAATGGATAATTGAGATTTGATTTATATAGAAATGAATATTTATTATGAATTAATGATGAGCTAAACTACTCATTTCTAGGGTTTGTAGTAAATTTGATTAAATGACTTAATTTAATTAATACCATTAATATACCTTGTAATGTGAGTTGATTGCATTGGAGTGAAAGTTAGATTGATAGATTGGCCACCCATTAATCTCTAGATATTGAATGAATTTTAGATCAATGTATTCAACCACCCTAAGAGCGAATTAGAAATATAAGTTCTAGGGTTCTCTTAATTTAAAAATTTAAAATAATTAGTTGTTGTTAATTCATGAATATGAGAACTAATGAATTGATAATTGCTAATTAGCCACAAGAAAAAAATTAAGTCACAAGGTTATATTAATGGATAATTTGAGAATTAAGTTATAATTAATTGATTTATAAACCCTAGGCACCATTCCAAGAATTTAATTTAATCTTGCACAACCATTACTCATTTAACTTTTAAATTTTAATTACTTTTCACCATTTAAACAACATACACTCAACCTTGAATATCTTATTTTAATCAAATTATTATGAACAAACACCTTCCTTGTGAGACGACCTTGGGCGATTATCGTTGCTACAATAACCTCGTATACTTGAGAGTGTCGCTTTGTAGTAGTGTTTAGTAGAGCGCAGCAAGTTTTTGGCAATTTATGCAAGGACGAACGACCTAAGGTAATAAACTTGTTCCATTCATAGAAAATGTTCATAAACTTCCTAGAATTGATGAGGTAGATCCTTTGGGACAAGAAGGAAAAGACTTTGAAGAGCAATTCAAAGAAGAAATAAAAATGGTGAAAGCCAAAGAACAACTCATGAAAGAATTTTCTTGACCAATAATTAGGGTAAGTACATCATACATATGGTTGAGCAACGCAATAAGAAACTATGAACTAAAAAAATACTCACTATAGTATGCTGCCCTTTTTTAATGGAATGCCGAATGAAGATCCTCTCAACTTCATTCGTAATTTTTATTTAACTTTGCATACATTCCCTTTGCAAACATTAACTGAAGATGAGCTTATAATGCGGTGTTTCCTGTACACTTTGAATGATAGGGCAAAGGCATGGCTGATGACTTTACCAAAAAATTCATTAACCTCATGGACTGAAGTTTATAATAAATTTATGAAAAAATTCTACTCACATCAGAAAACGAAGGAGCTTAGGGGGAATATTGCAACTTTCACCTAATTGGATGGTGAACCATGTCATGAGGCGTGGGATCGCTTCAAGTATTTATTGTTTAAATGCCCTCATTATCATTATCCATAATAGTTGCTTGACCAATTCTTTGATGATGGGCTCATACAACAAAGCCAAAATTTAGTTGACAATGCAGCTGAAGGTGCAATGGGAGAGAAAACCACTACTGAAACTGTGCGATTGTTTGAATGCTAGGAGCAAATTCATAATGAAAGAGCATAGGGGAGAGACGTATGGGAGTTTATACAAATTTCATTCAAGATTCAAAAGTTTTACTATGTGAACTATTTAAAAACATAATATTTACAATTCTTCTCAATAGACCTTTTGTGATGCAGTTGATCTGGATCTTTGTAATCTCACTCTGCAGGATCTACTTATCTTGTTTGATCTGCACGTCAGAAATAAGTCTAACATGCTAAATAAAACTTAGTGGTGTTTGTGTACTCATAATATGCAAAAAAGTAAATAAGTAAGATAAATTTGAAGTATTATTTATAAAAGTAATGAAATCATCACTTTAGAACATAAATAGAAATTCGATAAATTTGTATATTCAATACACTCAACATAAGGAAATTCTATATTAAGCAACTTTAACAAACTAGTCATATGTTGAATTTTTCTGGACACACTGAACTTAAACCTTAAGTTCGGATAACGGGTCACTGTTGGTAATTTAATACCCAATATCAAAAATATGGCCAAAGGCCCTCTGTTAATGTAGTATATTCACTTTTGGCAAATATGTCCACTGTAACTGATGATACTATGTGTCCACCGATGGCACGAAGTACTTACTATAACTATGGATATCTACCATCTGGCTAGCCATTCAATCCCAAGCTAAGTCTAAATTAGTATGGTTCGAACAATTCATCACTTTAATAAAATGATATTATAATCCATATTTAACACTTTCAAGATTCTTAGATTTCTTTGTAAACTAACTCATAGATATTTCCAAAATCCTAACTTTTCAAATTGATAATCTTACATGATTTTGAGAAAAACTTATGTTATAAATGTTAGTTGAAAAAGAAAATTACATTAAAATAAGAAATGAAGTGTTTTGAGGGTGAAAAAGGAAGAAATTAGGGTTACAGAATAGACAATGGCATACCTAGGAAATCCATACGCATATGTATATCAAAACGTTGCTGGAAGTAAAATTACAGTTGTAATATCCCCTGGCAATCCTCTTAGAGAATTGCCTAGAAGATGTTATTCAATAAATCGAACATTTTTATAATAATCCAATGTACACTATTGTAATAATGATCCAATTAAAAATTTTGATCGAGTTTCTTTGCAACAATCACCAACCAAAAATCTCAATTAATAATACAATCTGCAGAATACAAAACTTCTAAAACTAACATTGAAACTAAACTCTGGCAACTTTAATAAATCCAATACCATTCATATATTAAAGTAACTATTATAAATCTAACATTCCATAAATATAACTATCTAAAGTATTACCAAAATTTATAGTCATTGGCTAAGACTTAAAAATTCAAACTCCAAATACATATATTTTTCCCATACTTACAAATTCGTACAATCTTCCAATAAATCAATACAAACTATACAATACATCTATATAACAATCCACAATTACAAATTTACATAAGATCATCATTCGCATCGTACATATCTTCTGAAATCGGTATTCATCATTTTTCACTATTGCTTTGGTCTATATACATGCGTGCTAGAAAATTCTAACATGCTAAGCTTATATCTTAGTGGTGCTTGTATATATATATTTTTCCATTCAGTATCAAAGAAAGTAATTACAAAAATATTTAAAATTACTCATGTTGCACTTTCTATATTTTAATGTAATCTCTCTTATCAGTTTAACACATAAAACATTTTTGTTTAGTTTATTGCTTTAACACTTTAATTCAAAATATCGTTATAAACAATTTTAATCAATTCAACATTTGAAATACTGTTAGTCAATTATATATATATAACATTAACATTTTGTTTAACATTCTTACAATATTCAATATAATTAGCTTTAATATTGCATTAACAATTTTCACTTTCTATTTCAAATTATCAAATACATTCGATATTTATATTCTCATATATTTTTTCTTGCACTCATATACTCAGTTTAAAATCCTAACTTCAGATAATGGGTCACTGATAACAAGTAAATGTCTACTGTAAAGAATATGGCCAATGGCCCATTGATAGCACGAATACCCACTATCATTGATGGCACAAAGTGTCCATTGATGGCATGAAGTGCCCACTAATAATATGGACATCCACCCTCTGGCTAGCTGTGAGTGGGAATTTTTCACCCCCACTCCCATGTAAAATGATTTTTATGACTTCGGTAATGTTAGGCTCAAGGCTTTAGATAACACGAGCCTAAACCCCGAGAAAAATAGAGTCGCCACCCGGACAGGCATAAAAAATAGAAAGGGGTGAATGACTTGATTCTCCTATTGGGTTCGAAAAGTTAGGTACATATGGGGAAGGTGACAATGACCCAGCACTTCTATAACGCTCGGTTCATTGGACCCGACCTCCGTTTCAGTTCTAAATATTATTAAATTCTTAACTTATTGAAATATCATTTATACTACATACACATTAAAATAAATAAATATTCATTATATTGAAATCAAAGAAGTTTTAAACAAACAAATAAAAATGGGCACCCATACAAGATGGAAACATGCCCTTACAACTATGTCCAAAACTAACTAAAATAGGACACCCACCATTTGGTGAAAACATGCCCTTTACATTAATCCCAAAACTTACAATAAATAAAATTACATTGAACTTAATAAATAAGGTACTCGCGAAGTGGAAATATACCTCTTACATTCTTAAAGTTTAAATAATTAACTAAATGAAATTAAGTCATTCAAACATTCACCATAAGCAAAAATAGAACGAATCATCCATAACTAATAAAATATCAATAAATCATTCATCACATACATAAATCAATCAAATCTAAATTTTAATCTTAAATAAAGCATCAAATATATAAATTTTATGGTTTTAGGATTTTGGGATGGAACTTTAGAGTTTTAGAGCAAAATTAGGGTTTTATACTTTGAAAACATGATTAGGGGTTTTTGAATGAAAACTAGGATTTTTAAGGAAAATTAGGATTTTAGGGTTTTTTACTTGGAAATTAGGGTTTTGATTTGAAAATTAGGATTTTTAGGGTTTTAATTTGAAAATTAGGGTTTTAGTTTAGATATTAGGGTTTTGATTTGAAAATTAGGGTTTTGGTTTAGAAATTAGGATTTTAGGGTAAAAAACTAGAATTTAGGGTTTTGAAAACAAGATTAGGGTTTATGGATGAAATTTAGTATTTTATTCTTAAATTAGGATTTTGGAGTTTTTTGAAAACAAAATAAAGATTTTTGAGATGAGAATTAGGGTTTTAGGGTTTTGCTACTGTTATCAAATTCATGTGTGGTTTAATGTTTAATACTAATTACGGTGATTATAAACTTATGGCTACTGGAATATTTTTAGATGAATCAAACACGGAAGACCAAATTAATGGATGAAATAATAATAACAACTCGTTGAATAGAATCATAACAAAAGTAGCTACTGTAAATTTAAATAAATTTAAACACAGAAATCAAACCTCCGTTTTGTTGGCTCCTCCAAATTAAAATTGTTGAACCAAGCTCTTTGCCTTATTACTGCTGCCTGGATCAATCTTCTTTTTGGTTGGAACGAAGCAAGTATGAGACAATGGTCGTTGCCTTCTCAATTGCTATGTATTAATTTGTGTTTTTGGTATGCTTTTCTTTCTCTGATAATTATTGGCTGCTAGGTTGAAAAGATTGTCGTTTGTGTTCATCCCACTTTTCTGTATTAATTGTTGCTATTTATAGGCAAAGAAAGTTTAAAACAAAACCCTAATTTGCTAATTCGACGGTCAAGCAAAGTTCGATCTTAATTAGGAAACCTAACAAACTAAATTAAGGTTGGATTAAGGGATCATGGCTAATTGGCTTATACTAATTCGCCTTGGTATGCCATCCATGGCGAATTAGGCATTGCCAATTCGCCATGGGTCACCCCCTATGGCAAATTGGCTTATTTAGGCTTTGGCTCGGTCTGGCTCGGTTTTGCATTTTAAAATTGAATCAAATCTATTTTGGTCTTTAAATAATAAATCAGACTAAGTTTAGGGCTTTTTAAAAATTGAATCAACTTATTTTAGGCCTTTCAAAACTAGACCGACCTATTTCAAAGCTACAAACTAGGTTTAAGCCTTTAAAATCAGACCAAATTTAACATGGCCATTTTTAATTGGGATAAGACTAGCTTAGCGCTAAAATTAAGGGTCTACACTATCCATTCAATCTGAAGACTAGGTTTGTTATCGGTATAATAGGGCAGTACACTTATTTCAGTGTTTCAAGATGTTTTATAATTTTAATATTGATATTCATAAAACATTCCTTTTAAGACACATTCATCAAATAAATCAAAGGTTGTTTCAAACTAAATTATTAAGTTAAAAATTATACGATTCACTTGATATCTATCAAAATTGAGTTTCTAATCAGCTTCCTCATTCACAAGGATTTCATATTCAATTCTCAGCACAACAACTCAATCAAATCAATCATTTTCTTTCCTTTCTATTACTACCAATCAATATCATTGAACTCTCTAACACTTCTATATACAATCTATGAATTATCCTAAATCACCAAATAGTGTTGCTATCAAGTATTCACTAGGTATATAGCATGTATTCTTCCACACTCTTATCTTCAGTACTTAACTAATCATTCCATTCTACTACTTGCTTTCTTTATCTTGCTCTCCAATGATTCTATGTAAATTCATCAATGATTCATCAATTTATCATTCTTCTTACCTTATTTTTCAAATTATCTTATTTCTTCATGAATAATGTAGAATTCACTAATCACATATATTCATCTTTTATCCTTTCTCTAACTTTACACTCATTTTAAATATTAAAGACATTTATCAAAACTTTTCTCGTATTTATCTCACTTTCTAAGCTTTACCATCTAATGAATTAATTTCACTTCAATCTTATAAACAATCATTCGTTATTTACAAATACTTCCAGGATTTTTTCAACATTTCACTACTAATTTCACCCACTTAAACCTATTTTGTGAAGGTACAAGGAGATATAAATACACATGGGCGGATGCATGACCATGCAAGTGATCATGCATGTCACTGTTGAAATATGTTTTCAAAGTTTGAAGGACAAAAATTTGCACATGCAAATGCATGACCATGAAGTGATCATGCATACCACTGCTAGAATTTTATTTTCAAACTTTTGAAGGATAGAAATATGCATAGGCAGATGTATGACCATGCAAATGATAACGCACATCACTGCTAGAATTTCTTTTCTGTATTTTAAAAGCAGAAATATACATAAACAGATGCATGATCATGCAAGTGATCATGCGCATCACTGATGGAATATTTTTTTTTAAGTTTTGAAGGGTAGATATTTGCATGGGTATATGTACAACCATGTAGATGATCATAAGTATTACTATTAGAATTTCTTTTCATGATTTAATTAATAATTCATCAATAATTCAACTCAATTAAACCAATAAAGTAGTATTCAACCCTAAAAAACACAATTAAATTCGAGTCTAAACTTCTATATACATTTTCTATCCTCAAACAAATAATTCACATTTCATTGCTCAAAATTACTTTTAAACCAAAACCATCTAACATACTTCAAATAAACATTAAGTTCCATAAATACAATTCCATTCAAAATCAATTAATTTAACAATCTAATAGTTTCAAATTTCATTTACGTCATATATATCAAGATAAAGAATCTTTCTTTCCTACATACCAAAATTTTCCATAACCCTAGTATCCATCAAACCCTAAATTTACCAAATCCCAACTTGTTCCATAACTCTAAATCATTACTTATATATGTTTTAATATTATATTTCAATACATAAATTCATTTAAGGACTATCAAATACTTTCTTTATTCATTACAAAAGTAATTTACTTTCAAAGAAACAGCTTTCAATAATCAACTCATTACAATTCACTTCAAATACAACTTTGCTTTTCACAAATAGTCACATATAATAAAAATACAAGCTTCTTTAATAATCAAAATTAAGATAAAATCAATTAATAGCAAAATGAATAATATACAAGCACTAACCTCACTTAAGTTACACTTTCATCTTCCTTCTCTTCAATCCTTTGTTCGAATGATATTTTACTTCATAAATCAAGCTTAAAGTAGCTAAATCCATCAAAATTTGATTTTTCTATGAAATTTCCATGGTTTCTAAGCTAGAGAATGGAAGAAGAAGGAAGAAGAGATGAAAATGGTGATGGGTGATGAGTTTGGCGGTTTTGGAAGGCAAGAGAAGACACTAGAAATTCCTTATATAGGCTTTAGGTTTTTATCCCATGTACTCACTCACACCATAGTTATGGTACATTCACTTTAATTAATTCTTAATATGATTTTTAACCCAGTAAAACTATAAAATTAATTTCTTTAACTAGTTTAAAGCTCCAATTATCCACATTTCACATTCCAATTATAGTAAAATTTTATTTCAGGTCTATAAGGGTATTTTCATAATTTTCTTTCTGCTTTGAAATATTTTTCAAAAAATATAGATTAAATCTAAAACTGGATTTAATTTTTCAGTTATTAGGGCTTCATTAACCTTATTTTTACCAATTCTAAAAATTCAAACTACAAATAATATCATCATCAATCCGATATACACTTAATATAGAAAATTAGTACTTAAAATTTTCAAACATTACAATAGTAGCTAAAAAATTCACACAGCCATGTGGAATAATCCACATGCCTATGTGTTTTAAAACCTTACCAGAAACAAAATTATAGATGTTGAAAATTTCGCAGTTTTCCCAACATATTCCAAACTCTAAGAATTCACTTTTTAGTGAGCTAAAATTGTTCCAACTTACATTTCAAGCTAAAACAAAATAAATACATTTAATAAATATATTAAAAATGAACCAAAAACCAAACTTTTCATATAAAAAGGGCCCATATCAAACATTTTACTTAAACCCTCAATTAATGAAATCTCTAGCATTTAACTTAGTTATTAAATCCACAACCTTCATTAAAATCCACAACTATCATTTTTGGCTAAAACCAATATCAATACACTTAATACTTATAAAATTGAAATAAAACCAAACTCCTCAAATAAAAGGTTCTACAACCAACTTCTTGCACACCAACTCATTTATTCAATTCTTTAGCAAATAACTAAATCAAAATTATTCAACTAACTTATTCAAGTATTAAAATTCAAAGAAAACCAAGTATTTGCAAATTATTACTACACAAGCACAAACCTCTTTCAAGAACTCCCCTCTTTTCTCTTGTCTCACTTCCCCCTTTAATTAATTGATGATAACCTTTTTTACTCTAGCTAATTCTCTTAGAGATTTGCAACTAGATGTAATCTCTTTGTGAGCGGAGATTTTCATCCCCACTCCCACGTGGAATGGTTCTTGCGACTTCTGCACTATTAGGCTTAGGGCCTTAGAGAATATAGATTTAAATCCAGAGAAAAATGGAGTCGCCACCCGGACAGGCCGAGAAAAAAATGGGGTGGATGACTGGATTCCTAAGGAAATCCCAACCCTTTATTGGGTTCATAAAGTTGGGTACGTGTGGGGAAGGTGAGAATGACCCAGCACCCCCATAGAGCCCAGTTCATTAGAACCGGCCTCCTTTTCATGTCTTAATATTATAGAATCCTTAATTATTATGATATAATCCATACTACATACAATAATTAAAATAAAAGCATCATTGTATTGAAATCAAAGCAATATTCAAACAACATAAATAAATGGACACCCATCCAAGGATGAAAACATGTTCTTATATCGTCCAACGTCTAAAACTAATAGGACACCCACTAAAAGGTGCAAATGTGTCTTTTACATTAATTCCAAAATATAAAAATAATTTAAATTATATGAAGCTTAATTAATGAGGCACCCACAAAGTGAAAACATACATCTTACATTATTAATTCTAAGATAAATAATAATAATAATAATAATAATAATAATAATAATAATAATAATAATAATAATAATAATAATAATAATAATAATAATAAAATATCCATCCATGATAAATTAAATAAATCAAACATCAAAATCAAATAAATCAATCAACAAAACATATAATAAACTACATAATTAAATCTAAAACTAGATAAAGCAATAAATGTATAAGTTTAGGGTTTTAGAACTTTAATAACCAAATTAAGATTTTAAGATTTTAGATTTAGAAAATAGGGTTTTGATTTATAGAATTAATATTATTATTATTATTTAAAAAAAAAACTAAGCTACTGTGAAGTTTTAAAAAATAGAATTGATTGGGATTTAGGGTTTGAGTAAATTAGAATTTGAGAAATTAGATTAAGATTTTGATAACTATATTATTGATTAAATTAAACCCTATGCTACTACACGAAATAATTTATGCTACTGTGTAAACGAAATTTAATGAAGAATTTAATAACTTAGGCAGTGATTGATGATGATGTTTTGAAGGATGAAGATGATTATTGATTTAATAAACTGGATTTTATAGTAACTTACTTGCATTTGAAGGCTCCACCAAATTGAAAGATTGAACCAAGTTGCTGCCTACTTCAATGCTTATTTCTGGCCGAACTTGTTGCCTTATGAATTGCACAATTCTTGATTCTTGATTGCTAAGTTTTTTATCGTCCCAAAAAGTATAAAGTTTAAGCTTACTGAGTTAAAAGCTAAAAATTTTTGTCCCCTGTTTATGTTAAAAGTGTTGTTATTTATAGGCAAATTAAAAGAAAAAACCTACTTTATTAATGAAATAAAAATTGTTCATGAAATAATCAAGTTTTTTGAGTAAAAATCGGTTTTGGCTAAATTGGCAAGGCGCAGGCTGCGAGCGTTGGCTACGAGGATTGGGCCTACTGCGCGCATTGGGTGAGGGGCTATTGCGAGGATTGGACGAGGCTGCGAGCATCTGTGAGTGAGGGGAGTGATTCGCTGCAGGCTTGGCCTGCGGTGAACTGGCTTGCCACGCTCGCTGCCGTGTGCCGCTTGCCGATTCGTCCGTCTGATTTTTTATTTTATATATATTTTTATTTTTATTTTTATTATTAAAAATAAATATTTATAACTTTCTTTTTTATATATATTATATTATTAAAATAAATAATAAATAATACAAAATTTATTTTATACTCTTTTAAATATTTAGATTTGACTTAATTAATGTGGGACGGGACTTGGTCAAAAAATAAGGGTCTATAGTTTGCCCTCTGCTTGAGCGATCTAAGACTTCAATAGAAGAGAGTGAAAAACAACATGATTTTGAGCAGATTTTGGATGAGGATGGGTTCTTGACCCAAGGTTGAAGATGGTTTAGATTTTAGAACCTGAATGAGTTTTGGACTAAAAAAAGATTTAGATTCTGGACCCGGGTAAGTTTTGGACTCAAAAATAATTTGGATTCTAAACTCGGGGTGAGTTTTGGACTTGAGCTGGATTTGATTTGGGTACTTGGACCCAAAACTGGATTTTGGATGCTCGATCCAATGCTGGATTTGGGTGCTCGACTCAAAATTGGATTTCGGGTGCTCGATCCAATACTGAATTTTGGGTGCTCAACCCGAAACTAGTTTTTAGGTGCTCGACCCAATACTGAATTTTGGGTGCTTGACCAGAAATTGGATTTGACCGACCATTTATCAGTCGAGAATTCTAGCTTCCTTCTAACTAGTCATTCCATTCTTTAATGGATTGTAAGTCTTTACCCACCAAAAGTAGATCTTTATCCATTGGAGATCGGGTCTTTACCCTGAAAATATGGATCTTTATCCATTGGAGATCAGGTCTTCACCCCTCAAAATGGATCTTCATCCTTGGCATTGAGTATTCACCCTTCAAAGTGGATCTTCATCCTTGGCATCGGGTCTTCACTCTTGAAAATGGATCTTCATCCTTGGAGATAGAATCTTCACCCTTGAAATTGGATCTTCACCTTTGGAGATTGGGTCTTCACCTTTGAAATTGGATCTTCATCCTTTTTTACTTTGGGTCTTCACTCTTTAAATTGGATCTTCATCCTTTTGGACTTCATGTCTTCACCCTTTAAATTGGATCTTCATCCTTTAACTTTATCTTATATTGGCTTCAACTCTTCTAGTTAGACTAATCTTTTATCTTTCGCATCTTCATTTCTTTTGGGGTTCTTACTTTATTCTTGTTTTGTTCTTTTTGTTTCATTCTTAAATGAATTCTTCACTTTTGTAAAAAATTAGGTTATTTTTAACTAGCCCTTATATCCTCTCTTTGCCCTCTGCATGACAAAATATTGAAAGTGAGTCTGAAAATGTTTTGTACACATATAAACTCAAAAAATAGAAAGGAGAAACTCTGCCCCCTGTGTAGGCTCAAACCAATGATTTTTCCCATACAGGCTTTGATTGATGTTTGTGTATTGTTTGGTTCCTTATATGACCATGCATCTCAATTTTTGTAAAATGACTGGATCTTCCTCAAGCAATGGGTCTTTCATACCCCGTGATTTCATATCTGCTTCATGTTTACTTTATAGAGTATCTATTGTTTGCTTTGACAAAGAA
Source organism: Garcia nutans (assembly GCA_947685225.1). NCBI lineage: Eukaryota > Viridiplantae > Streptophyta > Magnoliopsida > Malpighiales > Euphorbiaceae > Garcia > Garcia nutans. The sequence goes on along the minus strand of CANTUV010000039.1, from coordinate 39,314,816 downwards.
TAGACAATGTAAGACAAAAAAAAAATGCAATGTGATATGCTAGTGTATGCATGATATGCATGAACAGTCCATCCATTAACTCACAGGCTGAGGTGATCAGCTGAAGTGCTCTCATTGATTCCTTCCAGATACTCGTTCAGATCTCACATTGAAATGGCAGAAAACTTCACATTTATGGCTTTTATCTTCAAGATGTTGAAAACATGAATGTTGGGGGCCCAAGTAGCATAATTAGAGATACATCCATTTGAAACTATGATTCATCACGTTAATTGGCAGCTTCTTCATAACCTTGCCAATAATCATTTATTTTGCCTAATGTGTTCTTTGAGGTTCGACGATGCAACATATTTCCCTTAACTTGAAGGTTTATGCAATAAGAAAACAGTTTTTTTAAACACATATTTTTTAATCTTAAAATAATATTTTGGCTTGTCAAATCAGTGTTATTATACCTCAGGACTCGACTTTCCAAATTAACACATATATAATATGAAAACTATAGTTACCATACTAAACTCGTGAATTATTTCCAATTGAGCAAGAACTGTTGCACTTCAGATAGGCACATACACATTACTTGGCCAAAGGTCTCATTGAGTTTAAATATTGTCTATCTCATATGCATGCTTATTCAAACTATCTCCACTAATAGACTCCACCTACCAAGAGAGATCAACATGTCTTTAATAGGCTTAAAACGAGATCTATAAGTGACATAGATTAAATGAAGGCCATTTTGAGATTGGAGCTTATGTAATGTCATGGACAAACCTTTACACTACCGACTTTCTAGTGGAACTATACACTGTTAGAGGTTCCATTTTCACCTTCTGGGCATCATTTCCTTCTTTCTTTATGAAACTACAAAGTTTGGATGTTTTTCCATCTTCTTGGCAGAAATCTGGATCCGATCAGTACCCTTTTCTCTCTTTCCTTTCGTCCTTTTCCCTTTTGGAGTATCAAGTCTAAGACTTTTAATATTGCTAACTTGGAGTTACGTTGGATAAAATGAAAGATGGTCTTTTCCCTAATTCTCTGATTTTATTTAAATTTTTGATTGGACTGGACCAATTCAAGTCAATCTATCCTTGTAAACTAAGTGAAAGTCTTCTGATGCTTCAGTAAGAAGAACTCTGCAAGCTTTCTAAACAGGCCTTTTGGGCTAACTGCCTTTTTTTTTCTTTTTCTTTTTTGGGTTTTTTTTTCTTTTTTTCTTTTTTCCTTTTTTCTCTTCTTTTTTCCTTTTTTTCTCTTTTTTTTTCTTCCTTCTTTTTTTTTTCTTTCTTTTTTGTTCTTTTTTGTTCTTTCTCTTATTCTAACTCGAAGATAGTTATTTTGTCTGCACCATTCTATGCTTCTGACTATGGATGAGTGGAGTAGAGTGAGTTTGCTTCAACAAAGATAAATCATTTGTTGTCCTGATAGATTGGAGATATTAGGTCTAATATCAGGTGAACTTCAACTATCATTATGGTCTTGAGAACTTCAACTATCCTTATAGTCTTGACTATACATTCATTTCTTTGATCTTCTTGCCTCTTCACTTAGTGATCATCAGATTTGTCATAAGTATTATAACAGCTTAGGGGTAAGTCATTGGGGTTTATAAGCCAAAGAAAAACAACCTAAAATTTTATGAAGGCTCAAGGGGACAAACTAGATATTGATGTTATTAAAGGTGGATACTAGTTCTTAGCTTACCAAAAAATGCCTAGATCATCCCTCCCTTAAATAGATAGAGTTCAATTTCGCCTCGAAAGTTCATCAAAGCATGTTCTAAGATCGAGTAGGACCTAGACAAAGGTCATTATGCAGGAGCCCTCTCAAAGTAAGTATACACATCTCAATGCTATAGAATAATTCTCTTACCTAGTAAAGTCATTTAAATCATGATGCATAGATACACTAAAATATCAAGCTAAAGGCCATGAAAAATTTTGATGAAAGTAATTTATTCAAATAATCTTAATTTTAAAGATATAATTGTTCCAAATAAGTACTAAAGAAAGCAAAATAAAAAGAGCAACTGTTTTATTAGTTTTTGTCATAGAATTGTATCTTATTTATTATGATAATTATTGTTTTCTTCAGGTATTTTGGTAGTTTTAATCTGTTTATTTAGTGATTTTATCAATTTTGGTAGTTTTAATTTATTTCAGTGTTTATGTCATTTTTGTCCTAGTTTTTAGTGTGGTGTTTATGTGTTGTTGGTTAATGTTTATTTGATTCTTGTTCAAAGTTTGTTTAAGTGTTTGCTTTAGGTTAATTTGCAAGGCATTTCATTGAAAGAAAGAATAGCATGAAGCATGTCTCACCTTGAGGGCAAAACCAAGGAACCAAGAGAGGAAGGAAAATTTGGGCAGTAAGTGACACACTCAGGTGACACGGCCAAGCCACTGGCCGTGTCACATGACACGGCCAGGAGCTTGGCTGTGTCCCATACTCAGCCAAGGAAGAAGACCAAAGGAAAGAGAGCAAAGAACGAAGAGATCAGTAGGTGACACACCCACTTGACACGGCCAAGCCATTGGCCTTGTCACACTCCATTCCAAATATGCATATTCAAAGCAGAAGTGGACACATTCAGTGACATGGCCAAGCCACTGGCCGTGTCACATGACACGGCCAGGAGCTTGGCCGTGTCACTCCATGGACTAAAGGAAGAAAGAAAATGCGGATTTTTGGAGCGAGGTTTCGTATAAATAAGAGAATTAGGGTTTTTGAAAGAGAATTTTTTATCAGCCGTCAAAGATAAACTTTGGAGTTTTCCATTTGTTTTCTTTGAGAATTTTGATTACACTTTGATGCAAACAGTCTAGATTAAATTTGTTTTTGCCATTGCAATATTCTTCTAGCAAAGATCTGAACAAGAGATTCTTCATAAGCTAAAGGGAGTTTGTAATTTGGTTTTGTTCTCAAACTTTATCTCTTAAGTTTCATTGGAATTGTATTCATGAATTCTATTATGTCTAAATTGATTTCTTTGAATTTTAATGAGATGAATATGTTTGATAGAATTATTATGAACTAATTTGATCTAGTCTAGGGTTTGTATGGATCTACTATGATTGTATGAATTGGTTATTGCTCTTAACTGAATTATTTCTTTAGCCTTGATTGAATGGATTACTGTTGATATATAATTGATTGGCCACCAATTATGTGTTTGAGGTATTAGATGAAGGATTGAGAAATGAAGTCTAATGCTGGAACAATTCAATTGGGGACTTAGGTGAATTAGAAATATAACCTAAGAAAAGGATCATTTCAATTGTAACAAGATTATTTGAGAGAGGTTTGAATGCGAGAGCTTATTTCCTTGATTCAATTAATTAAGTTGCTTGAAATCTATCTTTGAAATTAAATTGGTTGAGAGGAATAGCCATTCATACATATAAGTTAGTAGAGAAGTGCAAACCCTAGACCTTTTTATTAAGTGAATCAATATATCAGCTCAGTTTACTTTTATTGTTTTAACTCCATTCGATCTGTCTTCATTAGTTGTTAGCAATTTAAATTTATTGATAATTTGTTATTTGCAATTTGATAATCAATTAGCTTATCTAGCTTCCTTGTGAGACGACCTTGAGGTGTTCACCAAGATACTACTGCAGCTTCGTATACTTGCGAGTGTAGTTCTAGTAGTGTTAATTAGAGTGCAACAAGTTTTTGGCGCCATTGCCGGGGAAGCTAATTGGCGTAATTATTTATTAGGCATAAATATTTTAGATTATTTTTCATTATTTACATTTGATTTTATTTGTCTTTTGCTTTTAATAATTTCTTTTTTCCAGAAATTTTGTTTATGCAAGGCAGGAGATCACTCAGAGGAGAACTATACCCTGTTATTCCAGAAATTTAGAGAGTGAAAAGGAGCAGAGAAGAGTTTGAACTGTACACCAAATTTGATACAGAGGAGGACACTTCTGATTTTGAGTCAGATACTGCACAATCTACCAATATGGGAGACGAAAGGAAAAGAACTATGAGGGATTTTGATAGACCTGTCATTGGAACTTCCACCTCTTGTATAAGATTAACAGATGCAGCAAGAAATTATGAGTTGAAGAACATCCATTACAACATGCTGCCATCATTCTATGGAGTTCCAAATGAAGATCCTTTGAACTTTATTCGGGATTTCTATTCCACCCTCAACACTTTTCCATTGGGAGGACTAACAGAGGACCAGTTGAGGATGAGATGCTTTCCGTATACATTGAAGGATAGGGCAAAGAGCTGGCTTATGATGTTGCCTGAAAATTCTTTGACAACTTGGGAGCAAGTTTATAACAAGTTTATGGGCAAATTTTACTCACATCAGAAGACAGCTGAATTGAGAGGGAAAATAGCTACATTCTCTCTATTTGAAGGAGAGCCATTTCATGAGGCTTGGGACAGGTTTAAGATGTTATTGATCCAGTGTCCACACCATCACTACCCACTTCAACTTCTAAATTAGTTTTTCTACGATGGTCTAACCAGCAATTTCAGAACACTGTTGATAACGCAGCTGGGGGAGCTATGAGAGAAAAGACAGCAGATGAAACTTATGAAAATTTTAAAATGTTGTGAGCTAATTCTCAATAGAAAAGTGTAAGAGGAAGAAGTAAAGGGGTGAACCAATTGGAAGCCAACAGTGAGATGGTCAATCAGTTAGTTGAATTGACAAGGCAAGTGCAGATGTTGAACATGAAGAACAATACTTCTTCATCCATTCAAGAAGTGTGTGGAATTTGTGAAACTTTCGGGCATGGAGCAAATATATGCCCCTCCGCATATGAGTCTTATGGAAATGAAGCTGAGCAAGTCAATGCTATGGGGGGATATCAAACAAGAGCCCGGAATGATACTTACTCAAATACTTACAATCCTGGTTGGCGGAATCATCCAAATTTTTCCTGGGCAACAAATAACTCTCAACAACCTTTCCATTTGCTCCAGAGACAAAACCAACCGCAGGGTCAATCTTCAAATCAAGGGCAGCCTAAGAGAGAGAGTTTGGAGGATAGTTTACAGGCCTTCATCCAAGTCAGTGTTAAGAATCAAGAGATGAATAACAAGAGGCTGGATTCATTAGAAGCATCTTTTAAGAAAGTGGAGACTCAAGTGGGACAACTTGCACAACAGATGTAGATTCAACAAAAAGGAAAATTTTCGAGTCAACCTGAGCAGGCACAATCAGTGACTGTGCTTAGAAGTGGCAAGGTAATAAATAATAATGTTGAAAATATTTCTATGAATGCAGGTGATCAAGAGAACAAAAAGGAAGGAGAACCAGAGAACAAAGGTACTGGAGAAAGATCAATGGAGAAATCCCCTTCAGCAGATTTACACAAGGCAAGTAATCCTTACCGGCCACCTATACCATTCCCCAGCAGGTTGAAGAATGATAAACAAGATAAGTAATTTTCGGACATCTTCAACATGATGTCCAAGGTAAGTATTAACTTACCCTTACTTGAAGCAATAAAGAACATGCCAGCTTATGCCAAATTATTCAAGGAACTGAACACCAAGAAAAAGAGGTATGAGCCAAATGAAAAGGTGATAGTGTTAAAGGTAGCTAGTGCTGTTTTGCAGCATAAACTACCTCCGAAGCTAAAGGATCCTGGTAGTTTCATAATTCAAATTACTATGGGTAATGGAAAGGAACTGATGACATGTGTGATTTAGGAGCCAGTGTAAATTTGATGCCTTATTCTGTGTATCTTGAATTAGAACTAGGGGAACTTAAACCTATAAAAATGGTGTTGCAGTTAGCTGACAAATCTCTTAGATTCCCGAAAGGGGTTATAGAAGATGTGTTATTTAAGGTTTGTGGGTTGATAGTGCCTGTGGATTTCATAGTTCTTGACATGGAAGGAAGTAACCCTACACCATCCGCACACACTATTCTACTGGGTAGGCCTTTTATAGCGACTACCAACACCTTGATAGATGTTAAAAATGGTAAATTGACAATGAATGTCTTGGGACAAACGGTCGAATTTTCTATTTTTAATACTTCTCCCATTCTTACAATTGCATTATATGAGGATTGCTCTTTAATTGATTGTTGCAGATGTTTTCTTGCAGACAGGTTCCTTAGATAAATTGGAGCTGGCACTGACCTTAGATGGTGGTTTGGATATTTTTTATTCGGAAATAGCCAGTTGCCTTGAGACATTAGAGAATGCTGAAATAGAGGAACTTAAGGAGGACCCAGTATTTGAACTTCCCTCCATCCAAAAAGAAGAGAAGAATCCTTCACTTGAGTTAGAGCTGAAAGAGTTACCTAAAAATCTGAAATATGTGTTTTTAGGAGATCACAACACCTTACCTGTGATAATATCTAGCGAACTTAGTGAAGGGGAGGAGATGAAGTTGGCGAGTGAGCTAAAAAGATTGAAAAGAGCAATAGGATGGGGATTGAGTGACATAAAAGGTATTAGCCCTTCAATGTGCATGAATAGAATCACCTTAGAAGAGGGAGCTAAACCTGTGAGGGAGACCTAAAGGCGCCTTAACCCAAACATGAGTGAAATGGTTAAGAAGAAAGTGCTCAAATTGCTTGATGAATGAGTGATATATCCAATAGCTAATAGTGAGTGGGTGAGCCCAGTACATGTAGTACCTAAGAAATCTAGAATCACTGTGGTGAAAAATGAAAATAATGAATTGGTTCCTTGATAAGAGAGTTTCTATACTTATTTTTAGTATGATTTCTACGTGTTTTTAGCTAATATTTCATTTGATTTTGGTTTAAAGTTTGTTTTAAGTGTTTATTTTAGGTCAAAGTGCAAAAACTCCCTTGGATGATCAAAATAATGAAGAAAAAGCATGAAACAAGCAAGACATGGCCAAGCCAAAGCAAGCCTGGCCATGTCCCTCAAATTTATCTCAAGACAGTAGCTGACACGGCCAGCTGACATGCCCAAGTCACTGGCCGTGTCTCTCCCAAAGAGCAAAAAAGCAAAAAACCAAAGAACCAAGCAAAGAAGGAAAAATGAAGAACAGAAGCTGACACTGGAAAGTGACACGGCCACAAGTTTGGTCGTGTCCCATGCCCAGCCAAAGAACAAAATAAGAAAAGAAACAGGCAGAAGGTGACATGGCCAAGTGGCTTGGCCGTGTCCTAAAGAAAAGCATGAGACATGACCAAGCCACTCATGGCTTGGCCGTGTCACCCCATGAAACCAAAGAGAAAAGAAAGAAAGGAAGGAAGGCAGTGATGGACACGGCCAAGTGGCTTGGCCGTGTCCCAAAGAAAAAAAAATGAGAGACACGGTCAAACCATTCATAGCTTGGCCGTGTCACCTAGAAGAAAACAAGGAAAGAAAGGACAGAAGGTGACACGGCCAATTGAAACGTTCAAATTCTTTTACAGACAAGTGGGAAACAAATACTAGTTTTGGTCAAAAGTAACATTAGACAAAAGAAAAGCTTGCCTAATTTGAGGGAAAGAGAGATGAAACAAAGGGAATGTGGGAGACAAGGTGAGTTGGAAGTGAGTTGGAAGATGGACTTCAGCTTTGGAGGGAAATAAAAAGAGAAGAAGAGGGAGTTTTTGGGGGACTTTTCTGGAGCTAGAAATGTGAAGGCTGGAACAAGGGAGAAGGAGCCAATAACTGAAGCAAAGAGGAGGGTTTTGAGCTGAGTTTGAAGAAGGAGATACATCTTGTACAAGCCCTAAACCAAGAATCAAGGATTGAAGTGAAGAAATACAAATTATTCATCATGGATTGTTTGGTTTCTTTTACTCATTTATCTTGCTCTGTTTTTCTGGTTTTGAACATGAACTAATTCCTTCTCTATCTAGATATTGATGAACCCTAGCTTATTCGTATGGATTGAATAATTATATTTAGTTGAATCATTTGATTAAGTTGTTTTATTCTTATGATGCTTAATGATTTATTTCCAATTGATAATAGCATGCTTATTGATTGGTTGCAATTTTTATATTATTGACTTGAGAAAGCTTGATATGAATTGATTACTCATAAGGGTTGAGGATTGATTGGGGTGCTAGAGATAGACTTACAAGATCCTTTGGTTTATAATTCCTTGTTCTTAATGCATGATCTATTTAATTGTGTTTTGAAAAGAGATTCCAGCACTCTACTTAGTGATTAGGGATTAATTCGCTCGAGAGAGGTTTTAGTCTAAGTTAGAGGAATGCCAACTCAACTCTATTGAATGATTTAAGTGAATTGATTGTTCATAAATATCATTGAGGCTAGGGGGAATCAATATCTGGATAGTATTATTATCATCAATCCTATTTGCATAACATTTAATTTTTCCTTACTTCCAGTTATTAATTTAGTTGTTTTTAATTACAAAGCATCACACAACTATTAATTTGCTAAACAACGGTTAAGGTTTGAACTAGTACTTGGCCTTATCCCCAGTGGAACGATAACTCACTCACTACTATATTACTTGGGCGACCCGTGCACTTGCGGTAATTGCTATAGCATAGCGGCACGCACCATTCCTACTAGGACTACTACTGGGTGGAGAATGTGTATCGATTATAGGAAGTTGAACAATGCCACAAAGAAAGACCATTTCCCTCTTCCTTTTATTAACCGAATGTTGGATAAACTTTTTGGATACTCATATTATTGCTTTTTGGATGGACTTTCAGGTTATTATTAGGTGCCGATATCACCAGAGGATCAATCCAATACTACTTTTACTTGCCCTTTCGGAACTTATGTATTTCGGTGTATGCCATTTGGCTTGTGCAATGCACCTGCAACTTTTCAGAGATGCATGATGTCTGTCTTCACAGACATGATAGATGATTTTATTGAGGTATTTATGGATGACTTTTCTATTTTTGGTAGTTCTTTTGATAATTGCCTCAATAAACTTGTTCTTGTGCTTGAGAAATGCATTGAATGTAACCTCACTTTGAGTTGGGAAAAGAGTCATTTCATGGTTACTTAAGGCATTGTCTTAGGTCATGTTGTGTCAAGTAAAGGGATTGAGGTGGATAAGGCTAAAGTAGAGTTAATTGCTAAGTTACCCCCACCTACATCTGTTAAGGGAATAAGAAGTTTTCTAGGGCATGCAGGTTTTTACCGGATGTTTATTAAAGATTTTTCTAAAATAAGCCAACCTTTGTGTCATTTGCTTGGGAAAGATGTTCCATTTGAGTTTACTGCACAATGCATGCAAGCCTTTAATTCCCTTAAGAAAAAATTGACTAGTGCACGGGTAATTGTAGCTCCTGTTTGGTCTTTACCTTTTGAAATTATGTGTGATGCCTCTAATCATGCAGTAGGAGCTGTTCTTGGGCAAAGGGTTGATAAATTTTTAAGAGTAATATATTATGCTAGCTTGACCCTGAATAGTGCGCAAATGAATTACACAACAACTGAAAAGGAAATGTTAGCTGTTGTTTTTGCCTTAGATAAGTTTAGAGCATATTTAATTGTGTCAAAAATTATTGTACATTCTGATCATGCAGCTCTAAAATATCTTTTGACAAAACAACATGATAAGCCGCGCTTAATTAGATGGGTGTTATTATTGCAAGAATTTGATTTCCAAATCAAAGACACTAAAGGAAGTGAAAATATTGTAGCTGATCATTTATCTAGATTACCCTTCTTTAGTGAAAATCTTGCATCTGATAGTATTCATAAAAATTTAGAAGCATTTCCTGATGAGCAGCTGTTTGTGGTAATTAATGCACCTTGGTTTGCAGATATTGCTAACTATCTTGCTTGTGGTATTTTGCGTTCTAACATGTCATTTCAGGAAAAGAAAAGGTTTTTGCACGTGAGTAAATTTTATTTTTGGGATGAACCTTACCTATTCCGGATATGCAAAGATGAGATAGTTCGCAGATGTGTATCTAAGGAAGAACAATTGAGTGTTCTTCAATTTTGTCATGACCTTCACTGTAGTGGTCATTTTGGAGGAAGAAAGACTGCAGAAAAGGTGCTTCAAAGTGGTTTTTACTGGCCTACTCTATTCAAAGATGCTCAAGAGTATTGTAACATTGTGACCACTGTCAAAGAGTGGGTAACATTGGGAGGAGGAATAAAATGCCCCTTCAATCATATATTGTTGTTGAACTGTTTGATGTGTGGGGAATAGACTTCATGGGTCCTTTTCCCAAGTCTTTTGGTTATGAATATATTTTAGTTGCTGTTGATTATGTTTCAAAATGGGTGGAGGCAATCCCCACCCGTACTAATGATGCCAATGTGGTTGTTAAATTTGTGAAGGAAAATATTCTTAGCAGATTTGGCACGCCAAGAGTGATAGTCAGTGATGGGGGAAATCATTTTTGCAACAAACTTTTTGAGAAATTAATGCACAAATCTAGTGTGAAACACAAGGTGGCGACCCCATACCATCCACAGACTTCTGGACAAGTTGAAACATCCAACAAGCAAATAAAAGGAATTCTGGAGAAAACAGGCAATTTATCAAGGAAGGATTGGGCGAGTAGATTGCATGATGCATTGTGGGCATATCGGACTGCTTTCAAGACTCCTTTGGGTATGAGTCCATACCGATTGGTTTTTGGTAAGGCTTGTCATTTACCAGTGGAGTTGGAGCACAAAGCGTATTGGGCAATCAAGACTCTGAATTTAGACTTGGACAAGGCAAAGAGAGAACGTTTTCTGCAAATTTCAGAGTTAGATGAGCTGAGGAATGAGGCATATGAGAGTTCGATGATTTATAAGGATCGCACTAAAGCACTTCATGACAGAATTATAGTGCGAAAAACATTGAGCCCAGGTATGAAAGTTTTGCTTTTTAATTCTTGTCTCCGTCTGTTTCCAGGAAAACTCAAGTCTCGATGGAGTGGTCCTTTCAAGATAACTCAGGTATATGCTTCTGGTGCCATAGAATTGTTTAACTCTCGAACAAATGAAACTTTTAAAGTAAATGGACAGAGAGTTAAACCATATAATGAAGGGTTCCAAGAAGTAAGGATCATCGATACCACTTTGATCTACGATCCTTAAGTCTTGTAGTAATGTCCAGCTATATGATATTAAAGAAGCGCTATATGGGAGGCAACCCATCAGTTTGCATTTCTTTTCATAGTTGTAATTTTATATTCAGCAATTTTGACTTTATGTTTGGTTTAAATAAATGGAATGGGTGCTTTGATCAGTTTTTATTTTTCTAATGTGTTTCAGGGTTAATTAAAGAAGAGGATTGCATTTCTTTGAGATTTGGTGATATAAAATAAAAAATAAAAAAAAGAGTCAAAATGGCAGTGAAGGACACGGCCACTTGGCACGGCCAAGCCACTGGCCATGTCAAGCCAACCCAAAGTCACCATTTCACACAGCTTCTGACACGGCCAACAAGCTTGGCCGTGTCACATGGGACACGGCCAAGCTTCACCCAAAGTCCCTTCTCTTTGTTTTTGCAATCCTTTGTTCATAGTGTCAAACACACCCATGGGACACGGCCAAGTCACTGGCCGTGTCCCTCCAAACACATCAGACACGTCCAAGCTCACCCAAGCTTGGCCGTGTCCCTTCAATTTTTAAGTTTAAAAATATTGTTTTAGCACTTTTCGTTCATTCTAATCCCTAGTTTTCTTTTTGGTTTCCTTTCTCTTTCTCAACTTCTCTCTCACAAAACCTCCATTGTTGTTTTTTCAAAGCTACCAAACTCCCATTAATTCTCAATTTCCTTCACCAAAACTGAAATTAATCCGTTCAATCTTCTTCTTCTCTCATAAAAAATCAATTTAATCTGTTTAAGTTTCAAATTTTTTCAGATCTTTCAATATGCTGAGAACGAAGATGGTGTCCCACCATAAGTGGAAGCGACCTCCAACTGCAGCTGCATCTTCATCTTCATCTTCTTCATCTTTAAAGAGAGCGACTCTTTTGGCTAGGGGTTTCTTTCCGACGAGGTATGTCAGCGATGAATCCCTTAATGCTCTTCATATTAGGGATAATTTTTATAGTTATGTTCAAAATCTTGGGTGGGAGAACCTAGTCTCCTTTCGACCTTTGCAATTTCAAGAGCTTACTTTGGAAATTTTAACATCTCTTAAGGTTGAAAGAGATGAACAAAAAATTTGCTCTAAGTTGAATTTTAAATTTCTTGGGAAATCATTTGTGGTTAGTGTTGAGCAATTGAATGTTATATTTGGTTTCCATCAACACGGTGAAAGGTCTGTACCTAAGGATTTTAAACAACAATTTGCTTGGGGAGCATTGGGCTCGGGAACTTATGTGGCCAAATCGGCCAAAGCAACTAAATTAAGTAATCTCGCTTTGAGGTATTTGCATCGCTTTATGTCCTGTGGGTTCTTTGCTCGGAAGGAAAGCCCAGGTGTAGTGGAACTTAGTGAGCTCTTTTTCCTAGATTGTGTGTGTAATGCAATACCCATTAGTACCGGCTATTGATTGGCCGATGTTTTTGATAGTGTGGCAAACAAAAAGAAGGGGGCTATTTGTATTGGAGGATTGGTTACCACAATGGCAACAACCCTTCTTGATGATTTTGACCCGAGTACCTGTCGTATGACTAAAATTACGGGTAATGATTCATTGGATTTGGCCACACTTGAAAAGATGCATATGGTGGTGAATATGGGAGGGGGCTATGTGATGGCTTCAGCTGAGCCAGAAGCACCGGGGGGCAGACAAAAGAGAACACGAGTCCAAGAGGAGTCCGACTCGGATTCTCTTGATTTGGATGAAGATGCTCCAGTCCCGGATAATCAGGAGATACTTAATAGGATAGAGGCACTAGAGAGCAAGGTCGATCATAACCATGTTGCGGTCTTGCAATAGTTAGACCAAATTAATAGCAACCTTGCTAAGATTCTGAGTCTTCACCCTTCTGCTGCATCATCATCACATCCTCCTTCACCGTAGATCACATTGGCTCTAATCTTTTGAGAGAATTCCTTACTTTCTTGTGTTTAGTCATAGCATATTTTTTGTTTTTGTTTTTAATGTTAACATTTTATATTTTGGATATTTTATTTTTATATATTGTATTTTTTTTTGAACATTTGCTGTTTGTGATGAAACGGTAGAGTTTGCCTCACACGGGATCGATGGAAAACAGGTGGTACCTTCACTCTTTTTCTTTATTATCCTTGTTTCCATTGAGGACAATGTAATTTATAAGTGTGGGGTAATCTTTAAGCTTTCCTTTAATTCTTGTTTTGTTTGTCTTTGTGTGTTATATGGTGCGTTGTGCATGGCATAATTGCTGGAAATTTATTGACCTTTCTGTGATTCTAGCATTATATTTGAGACTTTAGTATCAGCATAGAGATTAGCATTTGAATTCATTCAGGATCAATTTTCACATTCTGCAATTCATGACATATAAATCTTTGAGAACCCACCCTTTGTGAGTTTTGAGCCTCATAGATTGAATATTATTGTCAATTGATTTTCTTTTCTTAAGTGTGCACCTTCATGATTTTGCATCTCTAGAGCTTGCTTTTGCATACTAATTGAACTCACATTATGATTTAATCTCAAGTTTTAAAATGATGAAGGCAAATTAGGATTATCCCTTTAGCTTAAAAAGACCTCCCTTAATTATGAATTCCTTAGTGAGCCAAGTTGAGCCTTTGACTTTTTCTTGATTGATCAACACAATTCACAACTCAAAATTTTCTTATTATCATCATACCTGTATTAAGGAATGGAGTTTCTTATGATATGACAATAGGGTGGTTTAATTCATAAGTGTGGGGTAAGCAATTAAAAAAAATAGTATTGCTTTAGTAAGATTTGGGGCCGAAATGCATATTTGCACATTATATTTGACTAAGAGTCGATTATTCTTTTCCTCTACATCTTAAGCTAGATGTTCCATGCAATTTTACATTTTGTATATATATATATATATATATATATTACAAAAAAAAAGAAATAAAAGAGAAGATATATATATATATACAAAATTCATATATTTTCTAGCATTAGTCATCATAGAAGAATGTCGACTCATGTACTTTTCTTTAAGTATGCAAGTATGTGAGATTATCAATGGTTGGTGAATATGCCATTTGAGGGAGTTACAAGTTTCTGAGCAAGAGTATTGTCTAATTTAGGTACTCCATTTCTTGATGTTCCAACTTAAATGTCTTTTCTCACACCTTCACCTTAGCCCCATTACATCCAAATAAAAGACATTCAGATTATTTCTTGAGAAAAACAGTGAGAGAGATTGGATAATTAAGCAAGTTTATGGCAGTATGCGGTCATGAGTGGTTTGAGTGAATTAACCTTTGAAATCGAGTGAAACACTTAGATGAGAGATGAGATTTGTATGTCTAGATTAATGAATGAGTTAAGAAAATCTTGATTGAAGTAAATTGCAATTATTTATGGCTGAGTCTTAAAGGATTTCATCTTATATACTGGAATTATAGTTAAACTTGTTTGAGTTTATAATTTATGCCATGTGAATTTGCTTCAGGACAAGCAAAGTTTTAAGTGTGGGGTAGTTGTTTTATTAGTTTTTGTCATAGAATTGTATCTTATTTATTATGATAATTATTGTTTTCTTCAGGTATTTTGGTAGTTTTAATATGTTTATTTAGTGATTTTATCAATTTTGGTAGTTTTAATTTATTTCAGTGTTTATGTCATTTTTGTCCTAGTTTTTAGTGTGGTGTTTATGTGTTGTTGGTTAATATTTATTTGATTCTTGTTCAAAGTTTGTTTAAGTGTTTGCTTTAGCTTAATATGCAAGGCATTTCATTGGAAGAAAGAATAGCATGAAGCAAGTCTCACCTTGAGGGCAAAACCAAGGAACCAAGAGAGGAAGGAAAATTTGGGCAGTAAGTGACATACTCAGGTGACACGGCCAAGCCACTGGCCGTGTCACATGACACGGCCAGGAGCTTGGCCGTGTCCCATACTCAGCCAAGGAAGAAGACCAAAGGAAAGAGAGCAAAGAACGAAGAGATCAGTAGGTGACACACCCACTTGACACGGCCAAGCCATTGGCAGTGTCACATGACACGGCCAGAAGCTTGGCCGTGTCACACTCCATTCCAAAGAAGCATATATGAAGCACAAGCGGACACATTTACTGACACGGCCAGGAGCTTGGCCGTGTCACTCCATGGACTAAAGGAAGAAAGAAAACGCGGATTTTTGGAGCGAGGTTTCGTATAAATAAGAGAATTAGGGTTTTTGAAAGAGAGTTTTTTATCAGCTGTCAAAGATAAACTTTGGAGTTTTCCATTTGTTTTCTTTGAGAATTTTGATTACACTTTGATGCAAACAGTCTAGATTAAATTTGTTTTTGCCATTGCAATATTCTTCTAGCAAAGATCTGAACAAGAGATTCTTCATAAGCTAAAGGGAGTTTGTAATTTGGTTTTGTTCTCAAACTTTATCTCTTAAGTTTCATTGGAATTGTATTCATGAATTCTATTATGTCTAAATTGATTTCTTTGAATTTTAATGAGATGAATATGTTTGATAGCATTATTATGAACTAATTTGATCTAGTCTAGGGTTTGTATGGATCTACTATGATTGTATGAATTGGTTATTGCTCTTAACTGAATTATTTCTTTAGCCTTGATTGAATGGATTACTGTTGATATATAATTGATTGGCCACCAATTATGTGTTTGAGGTATTAGATGAAGGATTGAGAAATGAAGTCTAATGCTGGAACAATTCAATTAGGGACTTAGGTGAATTAGAAATATAACCTAAGAAAAGGATCATTTCAATTGTAACAAGATTATTTGAGAGAGGTTTGAATGCGAGAGCTTATTTCCTTGATTCAATTAATTAAGTTGCTTGAAATCTATCTTTGAAATTAAATTGGTTGAGAGGAATAACCATTCATACATATAAGTTAGTAGAGAAGTGCAAACCCTAGACCTTTTTATTAAGTTAATCAATATATCAGCTCAGTTTACTTTTATTGTTTTAACTCCATTCGATCTGTCTTCATTAGTTGTTAGCAATTTAAATTTATTGATAATTTGTTATTTGCAATCTGATAATCAATTAGCTTATCTAGCTTCCTTGTGAGACGACCTTGAGGTGTTCACCAAGATACTACTGCAGCCTCGTATACTTGTGAGTGTAGTTCTAGTAGTGTTAATTAGAGCGCAACAGCAACACTTCAAGCTAAGGGAGGTTTATTGAATAAAATTTCTCCTTATTCCACATCTTCAATAATCCCATCTTGAAAGGAGGATAAGACAAAATCTTCTTCCAATTCACCTTCTACCATGAAGGTTGCTGGTGGTGGCACTCTGTTGAACCTAGGCAAAGAATTATCCTTTGTATTAGGCTTATCGGGCTCAGATAACTTTTCACTATCAATTAAATCTTGGATCTAGTGCTTTAAACGAGCACATTTATCTATCTCATGCACTTGCATTTGATGAAATTGATAGAAGACCTTAGCATTAATATTTGATGACAGAGGATCATGTAGTGGTCGAGGAGCCAACGATTGTAACAACCCTTTCTTTTGCAGTTTGTTGAGAACCCAAGACAGTGGCTTCCCTAATTTTGAAAATTGTCTTCTACTTTCTTGACCAGTGGCATTAACATTGGCTTCCTTTTATGTACTTTGATTGCCAGGCTGATAATTTTATTTTGCAGAAAAATAGTTCTTCTCTCTTTCCCACTCTTCTATTTGCAATCCAGCTTAGAGAAGATCTTTGAAGTCTCTTATAAAAGTGTGAGACATTCTTTCACAAAGATTGGGTATGACACCTCTAACTATCATCCTGATATGGTCTGACTCATCGGGCCTCCTCTTTTGTAGTACGGCCTTGTTTCTCCACCTCTTCACATAGTCAATAAAGTTTTCGTTTGATCTTTGCCTTATTGACAAAAACTTCCATCAAAGTGACTTCCAACTATACTTGTACCCGTATTGTTGGATGAAAGTCTTATATAACAAATCTCAGCTCTTTTGAGTACTATCCTCTAATGTCTTGAACCAATTCTGAACAATAGGGTCCAATGAAAGCATGAAGTACCTTAGAGTTTGAGCCTTAGTAGCTCTGGTAGACTGCATGACAGTGATGTACTACTTAATATGCAAGTGAGAATTTCCTGTACCATTTTACTTAACGAAAGAAGGCATCTTGAACTTATAAGGGACCTCCTCATCTTGTTTGAACAACTTGTATTTCTGACATCTCATCAGCTTTTAACTTCTCAAATTTCTTCTCTAAATCAGCAATCATCTTCTCCACATCAGATGTTTTGTTTCCACAGTTGCTCTTTCCACAGCCTTCGGCTCTTTCTTCTTATCTTGAGGATCTTGGAAGTATTGAGCCCAGTCGTCATCATCAATCATTATTTTGTCATCATCAGAGGCTGCTTCACCAACCTTAGCCTTTCCCTTGTCCTTTAATTTCTTAGTGTTGGACGATGCCTCGGCAGTGTTTTCCAAAAGTGCAGCCAGTTGGCTCTTCATGGTATCAGCCAGGGCCTCCTTTAGTTATTCCATCTTGGCATTGAGGACGTCATCCACCATTCTTTGAATTTGTTCACGATCCATTGTTCTTGGTGAGAAGGTAATTGAGATGCTGCTGGATTCTACGTCACTGGCATAGGTAGGGTTGTCGTACACTCTTGAATTGTTGTACTCCAAGTGTGTGAGTCAGAAAGGATTAATGATATGTTATGCAATGTGTGTATGCATGTATGCACAAATAACAAGTAATCAAAGATAATTCGGATGTCCCTTCCAACCTTGTAACTTCCACACACGAATGGCGAGTCTCTTTTTCTAGGTATATGGTCAACAAAATACCAATATGGGATATCTTATTTTTGAAAAATTCACTCAGACGATTTTAATTAATAATTATATTGTCAAATTTTAGAAGTCGATCCATGATAATTTTCATTAATTAAGTTTTAATCCATTGAATCTCAACTAAAATAGCTTTTATGCTATATTGGATTAAAACTAAATAAAGAGATTTATCATAAATATATTTCTTATTTGAAAAAGGCAACTGTTGATTCATGCCAAAAATAAGCCCATGATCAATAATTCTTTAGTATAAACTAGGCTCACAATTGATTTTTGGTATTTTCATAATTGACCTAAATATTTATAAGCTCGTTTTAGGGAAAGATGTAATGAAGTGAAAAAAAGTTTTGTTTCAAAGCCCATAAAAAATGAATTTTGGGCTTTGAGCTTGGGCTATGAGGTGAAAAAGAATTTTTTTGATCCATTTTTAAAAGTTTTTATGTTTAAAGACCATCTTGAAAAGTTTTAAAAATAGTTTTGGTCTTTTGGACTTTAAAGGAAAAAATTATTTTAAGCTTACAATATAGGTAGGTCATATTAGAAAAAAAAAAAACAAACGAAATAAGCCATGATTTTAAACTAAGATAAATTAATCATAGTCAAACAATAAGCATTTGGAGCAAAAACCTAAGAAAAATAGCTAAGTCAACTACATGAGCCTACGTCTTTAGGTTGAAAGGTTTTAGGCTCCCATAACAAGTATATACCAAAAGGTACAAAGTTATGAGTGGTTATGCCATGCTTGATGTCCATATCTTGAGTGAAAGTATGGTATCCCTTATATAACACAACACGGGTAACACAGGTGTCCTAACTCACGCACACAATGCAATCTAAATGATGCAATGGACAATATCGTAATAAAAAATAATAAAATAATATAAAGACCAACGGAATCAACCTTTCATATCCCCAGTGGAGTCACCATTGTGAGTGGGGATTTTTGCCCCCACTCTCATGGGGAATGGTTCTTGCCACTTCGGCACTGTTAGGCTTAGGGCCTTAGAGAACACAGACCTAAATCCAAAGAAAAATGGAGTTGCCACCTAGATGGGCCGGGAAAAAGAATAGGGTGGATGACTCGATTCCTAAGGAATCCCTAACCCCCTATTGGGTTCGGAAAGTTGAGTACGCATGAGGAAGATGAGAATGACCCAGCACTCCCACAGCACCTGGTTTATTGAAACTGGCCTCCTTTTCAGGTCTTAATATTATAGAATCCTTAATTATTATGATATAATCCATACTACATACAATAATTAAAATAAAAGCATCATTGTATTAAAATCAAAGCAGTGTTCAAATAAAATAAATAAATGGACACCCATTCGAGGATGAAAATATGTCCTTACATCATCCAATATCTAAAACTAATAGAACACCCACTAAAAGGTGGAAATGTGTCCTTTACATTAATCCCTAAATATGAAAATAATTTAAATTACATGAAACTTAATTAATGAGGTACCCACAAAGTGAAAACATACCTCTTACATTATTAATACTAAGATAAACAAATAATAATAATAATAATAATAATAATAATAATAATAAAGAAAATATCAATCCATGATAAATTAAATAAATCAAACATCGAAATCAAATAAATCAATCAACAAAACATATAATAAACTACATAATCAAATCTAAAACTAGATAAAATAATAAATGTATAAGTTTAAGGTGAAAGGTTTTAGGCTCTCATAGCAAGTATATACCAAAAGGTACAAGGCTATGGGTGGTTATGCCATGCTTGATCTCCATACCTTGAGTGAAAGTATGGTATCCCTTACATAACATAACACAGGCAACACAAGTGTCCTAACTCACGCACACAATACAATCTAAATGATGCAATGGACAATATCGTAATAAAAATAATAAAATAATATAAAGACCAACGAAATCAACTTCTCATATCCCCAGTAGAGTCGCCACTGTGAGCGGAGATTTTCACCCTCACTCCCATGAGGAATGATTCTTACCACTTCGGCACTATTAGGTTTCTCCGAATTTAGGTTCGTGTTCTCTAAGGCTGAAAGGGGTGGATGACTCGATTCCTAAGGAATCCCTAACCCCTTATTGGGTTCGAAAAGTTGAGTACACGTGAGGAAGATGAGAATGGCCCAGCACTCCCACAGCACCCAGTTCATTGAAACTGGCCTCCTTTTTAGGTCTTAATATTATAGAATTCTTAATTATTATGATATAATCCATACTACATGCAATAATTAAAATAAAAGCATCATTGTATTAAAATCAAAATAGTGTTCAAACAAAATAAATAAATAGACACCCATTCGAGGATGAAAATATGTCCTTACATCGTCCAATATCTAAAACTAATAGGACACCCACTAAAAGGTGGAAATGTATCATTTACATTAATTCCAAAATATGAAAATAATTTAAATTACATGAAACTTAATTAATGAGGTACCCACAAAGTGGAAACATACCTCTTACATTATTAATACTAAGATAAACAAATAATAATAATAATAATAATAATAATAATAATAATAATATTCATCCATGATAAATTAAATAAATCAAACATCGAAATCAAATAAATCAATCAACAAAACATATACTAAACTACATAATCAAATCTAAAACTAGATAAAGCAATAAATGTCTAAGTTTAGGGTTTTAGAACTTTAATAACCAAATTAAGATTTTAAAATTTTAGATTTAGAAAATAGGATTTTGATTTATAAAATTAATATTATTGTTATTATTTTAAAAAAAAACTAAGCTGCTCTGAAGTTTTGAAAAATAGAATTGATTGGGATTTAGGGTTTGAGTAAATTAGAATTTGAGAAATTAGATTAAGGTTTTGATAACTATATTATTGATTAAATTAAACCCTATGCTACTACACGAAATAATTTATGCTACTGTGTGAATGAAATTAAAGGAAGAATTTAATAACTTAGGCAGTAGGCAGTGTGATGATGTTTTGAAGGATGAAGATGATTGATGATTTAATAAACTGGATTTTATAGTAACTTACCTGCATTTGAAGGCTCCACCAAATTGAAAGATTGAACCAAGCTGCTGCCTACTTCAATGCTTATTTCTGGCCGAACTTGTTGCCTTGTGAATTGTACAATTATTGATTCTTGATTGCTAATTTTTTATCATCCTAAAAAGTATAAAGTTTAAGCTTACTGAGTTAAAAGCTAAAAATTTTCGTCCCCTATTTACATTGAAAGTGTTGTTATTTATAGGAAAATTAAAAAAAAACCTACTTTATTAAGGAAATAAAAACTGTTCAGGAAATAGTAAGGTTTTCGAGTAAAAATTAGTTTTGGATAAAGTGGCAGGGCACTGCTACTGAGAGGATTGGGCTTGCTGCGTCTGTGAGCGTTGGCGCTGGGCGAGGCTGCGAACATCTATGCACGAGGGGGGTGATTCGCCACAGGCTTAGCCTGCTACGAACTGGCTTGCTACGCGCGCTACCGCTTGCCGATTCGTTCGTCTGAATTTTTTATTTTTTATTATATATATTTTATTTTTATTTTTATTATTTAAAATAAATATTATATTTAAAATAAATATTTATAATTTTCTTTTTATATATTATATTATTAAAATAAATAATAAATATAATATTATTAAAATAAATGATAAATAATATAAAAATTATTTTATACTCTTTTAAATCTTTAGATTTGACTTAATTAATGTGAAACATGACTTGATAAAAAAAATAAGGATCTACACTCTTATTGATTCTTGCTTGAATTGTTGAAAGAAGAAAGATGAAATTTGCTTGGTGGTGATGGTTAACATGAGATGATGAAGAAAGAAGAAAGGAGAAGACTTTAGTCTTTCTTTAAATAATATCTAAAGTTTGATTAGGTGAGGGTATTCCCACTATAACTATGGTGCACCCTCTCTTAGTTTTTAATTCTAATTTGATTTTTAGTTTTGTAAAACTATAAAAGTAATTTCTTTAATTGATTTAAAGCCATATTGTCTATATTTTATCTTAATTCAATAAAAAATTCAATTCTAGAGTCACAAGGGCATTTTCATAAATTTATATCACTTTAGGAATTTATTTCAAAAATATCATTTTCGTCCGAACCTAGAGCATATTTTCAACTTTTAAACTTAACCCATCCCACTTTTCACTTAATTCAAATATTCAAGTCACTTTTATTACTATACACATTCCATAATCAATATTTATCAGAAAATTATTGTTTAAAATTTCAAGCATTACAATATGTATTGGGAAAAAAGAGATGCGACAAGCCTAATAAATAAATTATCAAACACACAAGCTTGCGGTAATAATATCAGAGTTATATCTTTTTCCCTTAAGTGCAATATTTAAAATGAGTAATAAGATAATAATCGCAAACCACAATCATAACCACAAGAACATTAAATTTTTAACGTGAAAAACACTTCAATGCAAAGAGAAAAACCATGAGACTTAGTCCAGTAAAAAACTTTCAATAATAAATTAATGGGTACACAAGCTCATCTTTGGCACCAATAGAGACAATCACAATCAACAACAATCTCAACAAATCATTACCGAAAGGTGATAATCACAAATACAAGAGAAAATTAGAAAAATCTCACTAAGATGGGTATTTAGAAAAGACACAAGATGAAGGCCTGTCAATAATTCACGTTGTTCAAATTATAGAGCTCGATGAGAAGAATAACATATCAAAATTTCATCAAAATCGGGCAAGAAACGAACATCTGATCTTGGTAGATAGTTTTCTCCAAAAACCCACTTAATCTCTCTTTTTCTCTCTATTAATCTCTCTTTTTTTCTTAGTCCTTTTTGTTTTTGCTTTCTGCCGTAACTTCTTAAGAAAGCCAAAATAAGGCTTTTTATCTTTTAACCTTTTCAACTTCTTTTCTTTTGTTTATTAATTAATTTGGTGGATCCCACCACTAGAGTTGGTTACCGCCAAGAAATCTCCACCTCACACTCAAGTGGGTAGGACTTCCATAGTAGCAACCTCTCTACAAGCATTAAGCTTCTTCATGGGTAGATATTTTATCATGTCAGAGCCATTATCATTTGTATGGATCTTTTCAAACTGAAACTGCT
The DNA here is from genome assembly GCA_947685225.1 of Garcia nutans. Classification (NCBI taxonomy): domain Eukaryota; kingdom Viridiplantae; phylum Streptophyta; class Magnoliopsida; order Malpighiales; family Euphorbiaceae; genus Garcia; species Garcia nutans. The sequence continues at coordinate 39,291,967 of CANTUV010000039.1, read as the reverse complement.
TCATCTCTAGTGCATCTTAAATTCAATGATATATCACATTAATATGCTTTGATTGTAAGTAAAAAAGAGAGTTTTTACTGAGATAAATGACATTTTGACTGTCACAATATAACATATACTTCTCTTACTCAAAGCTCAACTCTTGCAAAAACTTCTTCATCCATAGTAGCTCTTTGCTTGCTTTAGTTTTTGCAATATATTCAACCTCAGTGGCGGATAAGGCAATATATTTGTAGCACCCTTATACTCTATATATGTATAATACATATTTTTAGCATATGTAAAATACGCATATACGGTACAAAAATATCACAGACCGGTTTAATAAAATTTTTGTTCACATTTCCAATTTAAAATTTCAAATTTTACATATATAAAAATTAAATAGAATATAAATATTCTTTACTTGTTATAAGAACCTAAAATAAAAAAAAATATATATAAAAATCTCTGGGAAAAATTTGTCAGAGTTTTGTCTGTAATTTGGATATCCCAAAATTTAGCAAATACTCAACCTGCAAAAAGAAAACGCTCCCAAATAATTTTAAATCACCATCTCAACCATACTTCTCAATTTCACCAAGTTCCTCAAACATTTATATATATAGATATATATATAATTTAAAACATACTTACTCTCCCATTTCAAATACATTGACCCAAATATTTTTTATAATATACAATACGTAAAATTCAAAATATAATATATTATGCATAATACTCAAAATATATAATAACATAAAAATATATACATGCTGCTCGTAGTGTTTCTGATCTCGATAGCAACTCAACAAGCTCAACTACAAGTCTAGACCCGACCTGGTCTAGAAGAACTCTCTGGCTCAGCTGAGTCTACCCTGTCACCTGCGCGATGGAAACAATCTCGCTAAGCTAAAGCCTAGTGGTACAAACTTTGATAATAACAATAAAACTCAATGCAATGCCAATGCACAATGCATTTAGATGTCACATCATTCCACTTTCTTATATTTTTTCAAATATTTCATAATCACAACTCATAACATTATATTGCTCAATTGTATCATAATTCATAATTCATATTAAAAAAAGACAAGCATGGGCCCAAAAAGGATCTAATATGCTATTAAAATTTCAGAGTTACTGCTTTGGTCCATAATAACACCATGTGTCTAGCCCCGTAGGCAATATATATATATATCCATGGATAATGTAACAGCCCCAGTCTGTTGGACATCAACCTGGCTAGACCCTTAGATCCTAATATCTTGGTCCTCAACCCGGCTAGACTGCTACAGTTTTTGAGGCTTGCTACCCAGTCTTTTCACCCCAAAAACATCATATTTATCAGCTGGTCTGGCTTACGACTTAGTCTTTTCACCATTCCAGCATGTAGCCCGTAGGCAATCATAGGCATGCCGCCAAATCCAGAACTCTGAAAATTGAATAACATACTAGGCACACAATTTATTTATATTTCTCATTATTAATCTCTTTCTCATTTTTACATATTCAATCTAGGCACATTGCCTTATTTTCACTTTTTTTTTCTCACTTTTCTCATTTTTCACATCTTTCTCATTTTTTTCACTTTTCTCATTTTTATCAATATCAATTCATTTCATTATTACACATATCTTATTTTTGCATTCGCAACACATTACCCAATTACTTTGGGTATTTTCGTATAATATGCACATTTCACATGTTACATAAATTAGCCATTATCAATAGCTTTTCACAATACATTTAACAAATATATGACATTACAAATGTCATAGCATATTATTCATATACAATCAATGAACCAAGTAGATTAACACATTTTTCAACCAAAATGTGTTAAGTCCAAATGTTATGCAAATATAAACAATATTTTCAAAGTTTGTACATACCTCCACTAGCAATCCAAAGCAAGCTAAAAACAACTTTCAATCTAATATTTCTATCTTGCCCTTCACCACTTGGATGAAGCAAATCAACCTCCCTCAATGCCTAAACCAAATGTGACAACAAATAATCATTTAGTATCACATTTAATGGCATTTCCAACATTAAACCATAATTACACATTACTCCTACAAATTTTTAAAAATTTAGTCTTTCCTTACTTCAACATTAGAATTCCATTCTACTACAATTAAATTAGTGTTTTAAGTTTATTTATATTATTAAAAATATATTTTAATACATTTAAATCATTTATATAATAAAAATACACTCTTATACACAAAATCTCAAAAATGGCATAACCTTCCCCCATTGAAGGTTTTCCATTCCAACACAATCCATTATTCATTCCAAGCTTATATTCATCACTTTTAACACTAAACAACATGCTTAAAAAAATAAAATCACACAATTCAACCACTTTGGAAAATCACTTTTCTTTTAAAAAGTATTGACTTTTATATATGTTATGTATATTTTGCATATATTTCATATATATATTCCACTTTTTCATTTAAAATCCCTTCATTTTTCATTTAAAACCATTAATTTAATTTATCCATTTAAATTATAATTTATTTTATCAAATTTTCCAAAAATTAGAAATTTTTAAAAATTTTAGGATGTTACAATTCTCTCATCCTAAAAACAATTTTGTCCTCGAAATTACCTTTTCTCAAATCTGGAACAATTGGAAAAACTGACTTTGCATTGCCTGCTCACTTTCCCATGTCGCCTCCTCAGTGGCATGATTCCTCCAAAGGCCTTTCACAAGTGGCACCCTCTTATTCCTCAATTCTTTAACCTCTGTGCCAAAATCGTCACTGGTTCTTCCTCGTAAGTCAGATCTGTACTCACCTCAATGGACCCCACTGACAAGATATAAGATGGGTCAGACCTGTATCTCCAAAGCATCGAGACATAGAAAACATTATGTATTCAATCCAACTCAGGCGGCAAAGCTAGTCTATAAGCCACTGGACCAACTCTCTCCAACACCTCATATAGTCCTATGAAACGAGGACTCAACTTTCCTTTACGGGCAAATCTCAAAATCTTCTTCCATAGAGACACCTTCAGAAATACTTTATCTCCTACACTGAACTCTATGTCTCTTCTCTTTAAATCTGAATAGGATTTCTGTCGGTCTGAAGCTGCTTTCAAACGATCCTGAATCACCTTCACTTTTTCCTCTGTTTCCTTAATCAAATCGGGACCAACCAGTTTACTTTCTCCAACTTCATCCCAACATAAAGGTGTCCTGCATTTCCTGCCATATAAAGCCTCATAAGGAGTCATCCCAATACTCGACTGATGACTGTTGTTATAAGCAAACTCAATTAATCGCAAAAATCTGTCCCAATTCTCGGTAAAATCAATGATACAGCTCCTTAACATATCCTCCAAAATCTGTATCACTCTCTCTGACTGTCCATCTATCTGAGGATGGAAAGCAGTACTAAAATGCAATTAAGAACCCAAAGCATCATGCAAACTCTTCCAAAACCTTGAACTAAACCGAGGATCTCGATCCAACATCAAAGAAACTGGGACTCCATACAACCTGACTATCACGTTGATATACAACTCAGCCAACCTCTCAAGAGAAAAATCCATCCGAACTGGAAGAAAATGAGTTGTCTTCATCATTCGATCAACTATCACCTAAATTGCATCATGCTTCTTCTGGATCAAAGGCAGTCCAGTCACAAAATCCATTGTTACTTGCTCCCATTTCCACTATGGCACTAATAAAGGTTGGAGCAATCCTGAAAGAATTTGGTGGTCAGCCTTCACTTTCTGGCAAGTGAGACATCTGTATACAAACTCTGCTATGTCCCTCTTCATACCTGACCACCAATAATATTGCTTCAAATCATGATACATCTTAGTACTCCAAGGGTGCATAGCAAAAAGTGACTGATGTGCTTCCTCTAATATCATTCTTTTCAATTTTGTATCATCAGGAATACACAATCTATCTCTGTACCATAGACTGCCATCATCCCTCACATAAAAGTCTTGACTCTCCCCCTTCTAACAAACCAACACAATTTTATGAATTCTCTCATCTGCCAACTGAGCCTCTCTAATATGATCCAACAAGACTGGCCTCAACTGCAATTGAGTCATCAAAGCACCATCATCAGAAGATTCAAATCTAGCATGCAACGCTCTCAACTCAACAAGCAACGAGAGCGAATAAGCAGTCAAACCTGCCAAAGATTTTAGACTCAAGGCATCAACAACAACATTTACCTTACCAGGATGATAATCAATCAAACAGTCGTAGTCTTTAATCAACTCTAACCACCGTCTCTACAGAAGATTCAGCTCTCTCTGAACACCCAGGTATTTCAAACTCTTGTGATCTGTATAAATGAACACTTTTCCCCATACAAATAATGCCGCCGAATCTTCAAGGTAAAAACTATTGCTGCTAATTCCAAATCATGCATCGGATAATTCAGCTCATGTGGCTTCAACAGCCGCGAAGCATAAGCTATGACTCTACCCTCCTCCATTAAAACACAACCTAAACCATTGTGTGAAGCATCACTGTATATCACATATGGTTTACCTTCTACAGGCAGGGTAAGGATAGGAGCTTGAGTCAACATCTCCCTCAGCTACTCAAAATTCGCCTGACACCGATCTGTCCACACAAATTTAACTCCTTTCCAAAGTAATTTGGTGAGTGGTGTAGCTATTATAGAAAAACCCTTCACAAATCGATGATAATAGCCTGCCAATCCCAGAAAACTTCTAACCTCTGTCACAGTCTTCGGTGGACTCCAATTCAAGATAGTCTCAACTTTACTCGGATCAACTCTAATACCCTCTGCTGAAACCACATGACCAAAAAAAGCTACCTGATCGAGCCAGAACTCACACTTAGACAGCTTAGCATACAACTGCTTCTCTCTCAGAGTCTGCAATATGATCCGCAAATATCTATCATTATCCTCCTCATTACGCGAATACACCAAAATGTCATCAATGAAGACCACCGCAAACTGATCTAAATATGGTCTGAATACCCTGTTCATCAAATCCTTAAAAGCTGCTGGTTCATTCGTCAATCCAAAGGGCATCACCAGAAACTCATAATGCACATACCTCGTATGAAAAGCTATCTTGGGTACATCCACATCTCTGACTCTCAACTGATGGTACCCTAATCTCAAATCAATCTTAGAGAATATTGCTGCTCCCTTCAACTGATCAAAGAGATCAACTATCTGAGGCAAAGGATACTTATTTTTGGTGGTCACCTTATTCAACTGCCTATAATCAATACACAATCTCATGGTGTCATCCTTCTTCTTCATAAACAATATAGGCGCTCCCCATGGGGACACACTAGGGCAGATAAACCCTTTATCTAATAACTCCTGCAACTGCACCTTTAACTCTCTCAACTCAGCAGGTGCCATTCAATAAGGGGTAATAGAGATAGGAGTGGTACCAGGCAACAAATCAATACCAAACTCCACTTCTCTCTCAGGAGGTTCCCTTGGCAACTCAACAGGGAAAACATTTAAAAACTCAGTAACTGTAGGTATACTTTCAAGCAGAGATCCCACTACTCTAGTATCTACAACATGAGCAAGATAAGCCTCACATCCCTTCCGAATCATCCTTCCAGCTGAAATAAACATGGATGAAAGATACCTTTGCTCATCAGATACCATCACATCCCTACCATCACGTGTTCTCAAAGTAACACATTTCTTCTGACAGTCTACCATAGCCCTATGCTTGGATAACCAATCCATGCCCAAAATCAGATCATATTCCCTGAAAGGCATCTCAATCAAGTCACCAAAAAACTCCTCATCCTGAACAATAACTGGACTATCTCGGTGCACCCTGCTCACCACAATACTATGCCCTAAAAGATTTATCACCAAGACATCAAATCCTAGGAACTCAGAATGCAATTCAGTCACAGGCAAGATAGATGCACTTATGTATGAATGCGTATCCAGGATCTAATATAGCAAGGACTAAAATACCAAATAAAGAAAATGTACCAGCAATGACGGCTAAAGCATCCGGCTGCCTCTGCATCACATAAACCCACTGAGATTGCCCAGCCTCATTTGACCTACTGCCTCCGAACGTAGAGCCTCCTCTCTGACTAAACCCAGGTCGACCACCTCTACTAAAACCTCTGCCACCACGACCCTCTCTGACACTGGGTGGAGAAGATGCAGTATCTGCCTGCCTAACATCTGGTGGCTCGAGACAATCTCTGATAAAATGGTCTGACGACCCACATCTAAAACACTCTCCCGAAGCACCTCTCCACCAGCAGACACCTCCGTGTACTCTACCACAATGAACGCAAGTAGGTGGAGTAGGTCTCTGAGCCACTAGAGTCAGAGCACTAGCCACTGAAACTGCGGGTCTCTGTCTCTGTCTCTGCAGCTGTACTGACCTGCCAAACTGCCCCTCACTCCTACTAAACCTCTAAAAATGTCCCCCTCAACCTCTCTTCACTGATGAAGACCCTACCTCACTCTGGGGTCTCCTAACTCTGGTCTCCTCAAACCTGGTAGCTGCTTCAAGACTCTGTGCCCTCTCAACACTCCTGGCAGCTGCAACTAACTGGAAAAAATCCTGATACCAAGAGCCTGCAATGATGCACATAATAGAGGGTCTCAGTCCCTCCTCAAACCTCCTGCACCTGTCAAACTTGTCAGAAATGATTCCACCAGCATAGTGACTCAACCAGATAAACTCGATCTCATACTCGGTCACTGTCATGGTATCCTGTCTTAGACTCAAGAACTCCATCTTTTTTGCATCTTTATACTCTCTCGGAGTATACTTATGCTCAAATTTCTGCAGGAAATCGTCATAGGTCAGGACTGGTGGATCATCTAGAGCATGTGAAACCGTCTTTCACCAATCATATGCATCTCTCTGCAGAAGAGATCTGGCATAATCAAACTTCTCTTCTGGACTAGCCTGTAACTGAATGAATATCCTCTGAACTCGATCTAGCCACTGCTCTACTACAAAGGGTCTGTAGTACCAACAAAGTCCTCAGCTTCATACTTTCTCAGTTTATCATAATGTCTCACCAGCAACTGCGGCTACGGCTGTGGAGGCTGCGAAATTGGAGCATGCCTCAACAACTCTACCATATGCCATACCTAGTCAGGCGGAACCTCATCAGCTGCTGGTCTCACATGCACAGAAACAGACGCCTCACTAGCAGATACAACTCTAGCTCCATCTCTACCCTCATTTAGAGCCACACTCTATGCACTACCCTCAGCAGCCTGATGCAGCCGAGACGCCATAACTACCTATATCTGCAAATAAAGTAGAAAATACTATATCAGATATCAGAAACTAACAGTGCCAATGCATGTATTACAATTAAAAATTATTTTTCAAATCTCCCATTTTCTCTCTCTATCATCCCACATAGGTCGAGAACCTAAAACCTAGGCTCTGATACCAAAACAAATGTAACACCCTTATACCCTATATACGTACAATACATATTTCTAGCATATGTAAAATATGCAGATACGGTACAAAATGTCATAGACCGGTTTAATAAAAAAATTTTCACATTTCCAATTTAAAATTTAAAATTCTAAATATATAAAAATTAAATAGAATATAAACATTTTTTACTTGTTATAAGAACCCAAAATAAATAATATATATATAAATCTCTGGAAAAAATTCGCCAGACTTTTATTTGTAATTCGGATATCCCAAAATTTAGCAATTACTCAACCTGCAAAAAGAAAACACTCCCAAATAATTTGAAATCACCATCTCAACCATACTTCTCAATTTCACCAAGTTCCTCAAATATTATTTATATATATAGATATATATAATTTAAAACACACTTACTCTCCCATTTCAAATACATTGACCCAAATATTCTTTATAATATACAATATGTAAAATTCAAAATATAATATATTATGCATAATACTCAAAATGTATAATAACATAAAAATATATATATGCTGCTGGTAGTGTTTCTGATCTCGATAGCAACTCAACAAGCTCAACTACAAGTCTAGACCCGACCTGGTCTAGAAGAACTCTCTGGCTCAGCTGGGTCTACCCTGTCACTTACACGATGGAAATAATCACGCTATGCAGAAGCCTAGTAGTATAAACTTTGATAATAACAATAAAATTCAATGCAATGCCAATGCACAATGCATTTAGATGTCACATCATTCCACTTTCTTATATTTTTTCAAATATTTCATAATCACAACTCATAACATTATATTGCTCAATTATATCATAATTCTATCTTGCCCTTCACCACTTGGATGAAGCAAATCAACCTCCCTCAATGCCTAAACCAAATGTCATAACAAATAATCATTTAGTATCACATTTAATGGCATGTCCAACATTAAACCATAATTACACATCACACCTACAAATTTTTAAAAATTTAGCATTTCCTTACTTCAACATTAAAATTCCATTCTACTACAATTAAATTAGTGTTTTAAGTTTATTTATATTATTAAAAACATAGTTTAATACATTTAAGTCATTTATATAATAAAAATACACTCTTATACACAAAATCTCAAAAATGGCATAACCTTCCCCCATTGAAGGCTTTCCATTCCAACACAATCCATTACTCATTCCAAGCTTATATTCATCACTTTTAGCACTAAACAACATGCTTAAACAAATAAAATCACACAATTCAACCACTTTGAAAAATCACTTTTCTTTTAAAAAATGTTGACTTTTATATATGTTATGTATATTTTGCATATATATCATATATATATTCCACTTTTTCATTTAAAATCCCTTCATTTTTCATTTAAAATCATTAATTTAATTTATCCATTTAAATTATAATTTATTTTATCAAATTTTCTAAAAATTAGAAATTGTCAAAAATTTTAGGATGTTACAGTATTTCTGTAATTTTGATTACCAAGACACTGTTCTCTCTGTAAAAGTAATTAATTACCTAGAAGTGAATTTTCTATAGTCAATGTCACCTGCCATATCTGCATCTGTATACCCATCTAACACAAATTTTTCATCACCAAGTATAATTAAATCTTAGAGATGCCTCTAAAATACCTAAGTATCCATTTTACTGTTAGCCAATATTCCTTACCAGGATTAGAAATGAATCTACTTACAACTCCAATAGAATGAGCAATATTCAGCCTTATGCAAAGCATCACATACATCAAGCTACCAACTAAAGAAGGCACTTTCTTCATTTCTTCTTTGTCATTCTCACTTGAAGGACATTGTTTGAACTCAACTTGAAAAGACCTACAAGTGGAGAGAAAATTGGTTTTTCCTTGCTCATATTAAACCTATCAAGAAATTCCCCAATGTATTTCTCTTGAGATAGCCACCTCCCAAGTAATTTTCATCCTAAGAATTTGCTTGGCAGATCTCAAATCCTTCATTGCAAAGGACTTGCTAAGCTCTTTCTTCAAGAAATTTATCTTTTTAGCATCATGAACAACAATCAACGTATCATCCATATAAAGCAATAGAATGATATAGTCACCACCATAAAACTTCTTCATAAACACATAATGATCAATAGTTGTCTTTCTATATCCATGATCTATCATTAAGGACTCAAATTTCTTGTACGATTATCTAGGTGCTTGCTTAAGTTCATATAAGTTTTTCTTCAATCTGCATACAAGATTCGCCTTGCCTTTAACTTTAAACCCGTTTAATTGCTTCATATAAATTTTCTCCTCCAAGTTGCCATGGAGGAAAGTTGTCTTCACATCAAGTTGTTCTATCTCCAAATTCAAGTCAACAGCTAAGCCGAGGATAACTCTGATGAAGGACATCTTGACCAAAGGTGAGAAAATTTCTTTAAAGTCAGTCAATTCCCTTATTTTGCCCAAAAATAACAAAACCGTGTACCTTGGTTGTGGAGTATTATTTTTAGTCTTCACTCTAAAAATCCATTTGTTCTTTAGTGCTTTGTTTCCTTTAGATAGTTTCACTAACTCATAAGTGTGGTTCTCATGTAGGGACTTCATCTCATCTTGTATAGCATTCAACCACTCATTTTTCTGATCACATGTCATAACCTCTTCATAGCTTTCAGGTTCTTCCCTATCAGTAAGCATCACATACTCATGAGGAAAGTATTTCTGAAAGGCCGCTCTATTTTTGGCAGATCTTCGTAATTAAACTTTAACTGGCGGTGTAGGAGGAGACCAATCATCATGCTCATTTACAGTCTTATCAATATCATCAGGATCAAGAATAGGCTCACTATCATTACTGACATCTTATTCATCAATATCACTTTGCTCAGAATTAGAGGATTCTGATGTGAAGTCTGGAACATTTTCTTTGACTGATTTTGGCTTCTCAAGATCTTCAATAGGTTGATCTTCAAAGAATACTACATCTTTACTTCTAATGACTTTCTTATTAATAGGATTCCAAAATCTGTAACCAAACTCTTCATGTGCATAAATGGTGCGCGCGAGCTGCGCTATAGCAATACCGCAAGTGCATGGGTCACCCAAGTAATATAGTAGTGAGTGAGTTATCATTCCACTGAGGACAAGGACAAGCACTAGTGCAAATCTTAATTGTTGTTTAGCAAATTAATATTTTTGTGATGTTTTCTAATTAAAGACAATTAACTTAAATAAATGAACATAAAGATAAATTGTGTGTTGTGTAAAAAGGATTGATGATAATGATACTATCCGGACATTAAATCCTCCTAGCCTCAATTATATCACATGATAGAGTTGAATTGGCATTCCTCTAACTTAGACTAAAACCTCTCTCAAGTGAATTAACCCCTAATCACTAAGTAGAGTGCCGGAATCTCTTCTCAAAACACAATTAAATAGGTCATGCATTAAGAGCAAGGAACTATAAACCAAAGTATCTTGTAGGTCTATCTCTAGCACCCCAATCAATCCTCAACCCTTATGAGTAATCAATTCATATCAAGCTTTCTCAAGTCAATAATAAGAAAATGGCAACCAATCAATAAGCATGCTATCATCAATTGGTAATAATCATTAAGCATTATAAGGATAAAAAAACTCAATCAATTAAAAGTATTCAATCATACAAATATGCTAGGGTTCATCAACATCTAGATAGAGAATGATTTAGTTCATGTTCAATACACTTAATACAACAACAACAACAATAACATTAAAATACATAAAAGGAGAAAATAGAAAAACCCCTTTCAATGTAGCTTCTTGAATCTTCAGGAGCTGCCAATGGAAGATGCAGATGGTGGAGAGGGTAGAAATGGAGGATGAAGATGAAGAGTCAAGGAAAGTGTCACTCCCTCCTTGCCCAAAACGTGTATGCCCAGCCTCCTCCTCTCAAACCTCTCTTCTCTGCCTCTGTTCTCTGTTTTTTGCACAAACCTCCAGCCCTCTCTGCAGAAGCTCTCAGCTCTTCCTCTTCTTCTCTTTTTATTTCCCTCCAAAGCTCAAGTCAATCTTCCAACTCACCTTGTCTCCCATATTCCCTTTGTTCAATCTTTCTTTTCCTCAAATTAGGCAGCCTTTTCCTTTCTTTTTTCTTTCTTTTGACAAAAGCAATTGGTTTGTCTCCCACTTGTTCCTCAATTCGTGCAAAAGTGTCAAGGTTTTCTTAGGTGACACGGCCAAGCCATGAGTGGCTTGGCCGTGTCTCTCATTTCCCCTTGGGACACGGCTAAGCCAGTTGGCCGTGTCCACCACTGCCTTCTTTCCTTTCTTTCTTTTCTCTTTGGTTTCATGGGGTGACATGGCCAAGCTCCTGGCCGTGTCATGTGACACAGCCAGTAGCTTGGCCGTGTCACCTGGGTGTGTCACCTTCTGCCTGTTTCTTTTCTTTTTTTGTTCTTTGGCTAGGCATGGGACACGGCCAAGCTTATGGCCATGTCATGTGACACGGCATGACACGGCCACTGGCTTGGCCGTGTCACTTGCCAGTGTCAGCTTCTGTTCTTCATTTTTCCTTCTTTGCTTAGTTCTTTGGTTTTTGCTCTTTGGGAGAGACACGGCCAGTGACTTGGGCGTGTCACCTGGCTGTGTCAGCTACTGCTTGATGATAATTTTAAGGGACACCGCCAAGCTTGCTTTGGCTTGGCCATGTCTTGCTTGATTCAAGCTCTTTCTTCATTGTTTTGATCCTCCAAGGGAATTTTTCCACTTTAACCTAAAACAAACACTTAAGACAAACTTTAAACAAAAATCAAATGAAAAATTAACTAAAAACACATAGAAATCATACTAAAAACAAGTATAAAAATATTCTTATCAATAAACCAAGAAGATGCATTCTTTAGCCTTGGAATCAAGTTTGAATCTCTCATCTTTTGGAATGTGAACAAATATCATGCATTCAAAAACTCACAAATGATCATATAAAATATATTTTCCCCTCTCCATACTCTTTTTGGAAAATCTTCACAAAGAGGAACTGAAGGAGAAATATTAATCAAATTAACTGCAGTTTTCATTGCTTCACTCTAAAAAGATTTAGGAAGTTTAGCATGAGAAAACATATACTGCACTAGAAAAATAAAAACAATTTAATTAGAAACAAAAAAATCCATTTCTAAATTAAAAAATTCGGTTTCTAATTTGTTTTTGAACCAAAATTGAAATGGAAAATTTTCATTTATAAAAGCCTCATTGCTAATACATTTGGAATGGAAAAAATGGTTCATTTCTAATTTGAAACGAATTTGAAACAAAAAATCCATTTCTAGTTTGAAACAGAACTAATATTACGTTTCTAATTTGGGATGATATTAATAACCAAATAGAGAACAATTTAGCAACAGACATGTTCATTTCAAATAGAAACGGAAAGCTTTCTGTTTCCATTTCTGAACAAGGTTTAGGACTAAAAGGAGAGGGGTTTAGAAACAGAATTATCTGTTCTAAATTATTTTACTAATTTTTATTTTATTTTATTTTATTTATAAATTTATATTTTTAAACGTTATTTATATGTTTTATTTTATTTATATTTTTTTTATTAGTATTACATATATTTTTTAGTGTAAGAATTTAACTAGAAATTTTTAAGAAATAATCGAATAAAAAATGTTGTAATATGAATGTATATATATATGTATCTACGTAACATAACTGAATTGTACATAAATATAAATGTCAAATATATCTAGAAAACAATTAACGTACATAAATAAATTAAAAAAAAAAGGAAACAACCTACATATTTGAAGTTTGATAATTAGGAATAGGCTCATCATTAGAAGCTGCACCGGTTGAGGTCGAAGTATCTCAACCCATCTATGTAGAGTTACCTCCCCACATACCTGTAAAATTTGTATGTGTATATATATGATTATTTTATTTTTGTATGATTAAAGCATAACAAAAAACATCATTCTAAAATAAAAATTGAAATTGTGGTAGCAGAATCAAAATAAGTCAGACATGAGGCATTGATGGAACAAAAAAAAGCAAAAAAAAATCAATACAAAGAAAATATAACACAACATTTTAATTGATACATAATACCACCTCATGTGAAAGATTAAACTTTAATATAAATTTACCACTCTATTCAAGTCTATGACAGTATAAAAAATCATATCGGACAATGTTCACAAGAATTCTCCTATACCACTCACAAGAGTATAGCAGAATATAGCAAGCCAACTTTGAAAAAAAGCAAACAATTCACAAGTGATGTAAATGTAGAAGTGATTATGCATGTGGCTACTTTATTATACAGTTTAGTAATAAGCACAAATGCCTCTAATCCTTGCAATACACCAAAGGTAGTGTTTGTCTGAAAAAAAAAAAAGGGAATATGAATATTAGTTGCCTGCAAAAGGAAGCAACTATATTACTTGAGTGAAAGCATAACAAACTAGAATAAAATTCATGGTCAAAATTTACATTTATACATTAATAATTGAACTTAAAATAAAAATATGTCAGCCTTTGTTTATATACTGGTATTAAAGAAACAATTTAATAAAATTAGGATTAGTAAAATTTTATTTTCAATTATCAAAACAAAATAAAGCCCATATACAGATCTATTAAGATTTTCTTTTTCATAATTAGAACAAAATAAAGCCCATATACTGGTACTAAAGAAACAATCTAATAAAATGCATTTTAAAAGACAAATTCTACTTATACCAGCCAGAAGAAGACATTTCTAGCTAACAGTAGTCCACTAGACGTTGAAGGTGGTGAAGTGGATGAAAGGATAACTCAAAAAATCTAGTGGTTAGACTAGAAAAGGCAAAAAGTATCTAAAATGTTAAAATAAAATAATGAGATAGCCACTACTTAATGAGTGGATAAATAAATAAATAAATATCGAAGGGAACAAATAAAGGTTTCATAACTAATTACTATGCATCATACGCTATTGAAATCTCTCTCTCTCTGAGAGTTTTTCTGTCTTGTGCCTCTTTGCAAGTTTCTTCTTTACAGCGATGGAGGATGATAATATTTCGGTTGATATGGCAAACTTATCGGTTGATGATAGTGAGGACGATGGTTTAGTGTTTAGATCTGATGAGATGGGAGGCGCGGAGGAAGCGAATGTTAATCTTTGTCTTGTGGGGCATTTCCTATCGGATAGGCAGGTAAACTTTTTGGCCATGAAGCAAACCCTAGCATCATTGATGAAACCTGTGATGGGTATGCTTATAAAGAAATTGGATGATGATTTGTACATATTCCAATTCTACCATAATTTAGATATGGAATGGGTGATTGATATGTGTCCCTGGACTTTTAATAATAATATTTTATTGCTTGAAAAGATGGCAGGTTATACCCTTCCTCATGAGGTCCCTTTATCACATATCTATTTATGGGTGCAATTCCATGATCTTCAACCTGGATTCTGATCGGCCTATGTTTTGGAAAAGCTTTCAAATAAGATTGGAATTTTTGTTAGATCAGATCCTGATAACTTTATTGCTAAGAGAGAATTCTTTAGGGTTCGTATACGATGGGACATTTTGAAACCTATCAAAGAATCTCTAAAGCTTCGAAAGGAGGGAGACGAGGGGTGGTTTTGGGTGAAATTGCTTTATGAACGACTGCCAGAATTTTGTTTTATCTGTGGAATGATTGGTCATGGGGAGAAATTTTGTCCTGTTCCTATCTTAACTAATGACATATCCATGCAACGTAAATATGGACCACATTTGTGTGCTGCTACTAGGAGAGTTCAACGGAATATTGGTGCTCGTTGGCTTCGTGATGAGGATTATGGTAGAGAGGGTTACGGCAGTTTAGGGGGTCAATGGCGGCCGGAGGGATGTCGAACTACTTTTGGTAATCCGATTTTTCAGGGGGATGCCAGTAGGAAAGACTGTAGTTCTGGAAAGCAGAATCAAGAACTCGATCATTCTGATATTTCTAGAGGAGCAAATGGAGCTAATTTAGGAGGGGATGCGGCGACTAATATTGGAAAGAGTTCTGATGATGTCCATGATCCGGCTATGGAAGGTACAGTTGTAACAGACCCGAAGCGATGTTGTATGGGATTATCAGAGGGTTCACGTGATGAGTCTACTGTGAGGAAGACTGATGGTGGTGTAAGTTCAGTTTCAAAAAATGGTTCAGCGGCGGAGTCTGGTTTCCAGACCCGCCGAAAGAAATGAGTCTCATAAGTTGGAACTGCCGTGGACTTGGTAATCCCAGGGCAGTTCAGCATCTCAGGCAGCTTGTTACGGATAAGCGGCCTAATTTTATTTTTTTTATTGAAACTCTTTGCAATTCTGGCAGAATAAATGAAATTAAGGATTTTTTGGACTATGATGGTTTCTTCTCTTTTGATAGTAATGGTCACAGTGGTGGTATTGCGTTATTATGGAAACATGTTGATAATGTATAGCTTTTGAATGCTTCTTCTAAATTTATTGATGTTGAAGTTTTCCATTCTGAGTTGGGTGCGTGGACAGTTACGGGATTTTATGGGGAAGCTAGCAGGAGTAGGAGAAGTAATTCTTGGCAATGTTTGACTGAAATGTCTAGATCATCAAGTCTTCCCTGGATTTGTGTTGGTGATTTCAACGATATTTTGTTTAGTTATGAGAAGAAGGGAGGGCTTCCGCAACCGAATTCTTTGCTTAATGGGTTTCGTGAGGCTGTAGATTCTGCGGGTCTTTTTGATTTTAAATTGAATGGCTATAATTTTACTTGGGATGATGGTAGAATGGGTGTTAATCATGTGGAAGCTAAATTGGATCGATGTCTAGTCTCTCTTGATTGGAAACTTAAGTTCCCTTTAGCTAGAGGTGAAGTGCTTGATGTTTCAACATCCGATCATCTTCCACTGTGGATTCAGATTAAAGCTTATGTGCCGAGTCAATGTGCTCATCTTTTTAGGTTTGAGAATCTTTGGTTGATGGAGGCGGACTGTAAACTTGCTGTGGAATCGTATTGGACTAATGCTGCTAGTATTAGTCTTGTAGATAAATTGAATAATTGCAGCAAAGTCGTGGCAGCCTGGGGGAAAGATTTTCGAACCAGATTTAAATGTGACTTGGAAGCTTGTAAGAAAGGTATATGTCGTTTGAGGGGTAGCAGGAATTTGGAACACCGAAGGAAGTTTCTTGAGGCAAAACGCAGATTGGGCGAGTTATATGATCAACGGGAGGTTTTTTGGAAGCAACGAGCGAAAGATTTGTGGCTTAAAGAGGGTAATAGAAATACCCATTTTTTTTTATGCAAAAGCAACTGCTAGAAAGAAACGGAGTACTATTATTAAACTCAAGAATGTGGCTGGTGAATGGTGTGATTGGGAGTCAGGCCTTGAACGTCTTATGGTTGACTACTTCATGGATCTTTATGGGTCCCAACCTTCTGATCCTTGTAAGGTTATAGATTGTGTAAGTCAATGTGTAACAGCGGATGATAATATGCTCCTTGAGGCGCCTTTCATTTCTGAGGATGTTAAGGAAGCTGTGTTTAGCATGGATAAGGATAAATCCCCTGGAGTTGATGGTTTTAATCCAGGATTTTATCAGGGTTATTGGAGTATTATTGGTCCGGAGGTTACAGACTTTTGCTTATTGCATGCTAATTCTGGTTCTTTTCCTGTTGAGATTAATGATACAGCTTTAGTTCTTATTCCTAAGAAGCAGAATCCGGAATCTATGTTGGACTTGAGGCCGATTGCTCTTTGCCAGGTCCTTTATAAGATTATTGCCAAGATGTATGCTAATCGACTTCGTAGAGTTTTGCCTGGTATTATTTCTGAGACCCAGAGTGCGTTTATTGCTAATAGACATATTTAGGATAACTCTGTAATAGCTTATGAGTTAGTTCACTATTTGAAGGCCCGTAGAGTTGGTAAAGTTGGATGTGCGGCACTGAAGATTGACATTAGTAAGGCCTATGATCACCTTGAGTGGGGTTTTTTAAAAGCTGTTATGATTAAGATGGGGTTTTGTGATAGTTGGATTGCTAAGATGATGCGTTGTGTATCTTCTGTGTCGTATAAGATTTTACAGCAAGGTCGTCTTCTGGGTCCTATTATTCCAAGTCGTGGTCTTAGGCAAGGGGATCCTTTGAGCCCTTTCTTATTTATTATTTGTGCAGAGGCTCTTTCTAAACTTATTCAGGCTAAGGAAGCAGCTGGTTTGATCCATGGTATTAAGCTTGTTACAGGTGCTCCGATTGTTTCCCATTTATTTTTTGCGGATGATAGTATATTGTTCTTTAAGGCTCTAAGGAAGGAAGCTGAAGCTATCCATGATGTTCTTAATGATTATGCGAAGGCTTCGGGACAGGCTATTAATCTTAATAAATCTGTCATCTTATTTAGTCCCAATACTCAAGCGACTACTCGCCATGACATTTGTTCTTTACTTCAGGTTGAGGAGAAGGAGGATATGGGAAATTATTTGGGTTTACCTATGGCTGTGGGTAGGAATAAGCATGAGATTCTTAGTTTTGTCAAGGATAGGATGTGGAAGCGGCTTAATTCTTGGAAGATGAAACAGCTTTCAAAAGCAGGTAGAGAAGTTTTATTAAAAGCTGTTTTACAAACTATTCCTAATTATACTATGATGCTTTTTCTTTTTCCTAAGTCTTTATGTAGGGAATTGGAAGGCATTCTGTGTAAATTTTGGTGGGGTTCGACTGGGAATAGAAGGTCAATACATTGGATGAGCTGGCAGAAGCTTTGTTGTGAGAAGAAGAATGGAGGTCTCGGTTTTAAGTCAATCAGGGAGTTTAATGTGGCATTGCTTGGTAAGATGGGGTGGAATCTCTTAAAGAATCCTGACTCTCTTGTTGCTCGGTTATTGAGAGCTAAATATTACTCCAATTTCTCTTTTTTGGAGGCACCCATTGGCTCTAACCCAAGTTTCATATGGCGTAGTATTAGGGAGAGCCAAGAAATTATTCGTAAGGGGATTATTTGGAAGATTGGAAAAGGTGTTAAAGTTTCCATTTGGGCTGATCCATGGTTGCGAAGGGATGATCCTTTCATCTCTACACCGTTTGATGATAGCTTTGGTGTATTTTATGTTCAAGATTTAATGGTGCATGGTAGGTGGAATTCTCAATTGATACGTAGTATTTTTAATTCTGAGGATGTTGAGGCTATCTTGAGTTTACCTATTTTTTCTAACAATGAGGATAAGGTGATTTGGCGTTGGGAGGAGAAGGGCTCTTATAGTGTTAAATCTGCATACAATCAACTTATGCAGCCTGTTCATGCAGGCAATTCTGTGATTCCTAGCAGAATTTGGACTAAAGTGTGGAGAATTCAACTTCCACCTCAGGTTTCTAACTTTGTTTGGAGAGCTTTGAATGGTATACTACCAACAAACGTGGTTTTGCAGCAAAAGAGGGTTAATGTTTCAAATCTTTGCCCACTTTGTAATCAAAATTCTAAGACAATTTTGCATCTGTTGGTGGACTGCAACTTTTCGAAACAAGTTTGGGAGGCATCTTATCTTGGGTGGTACTCGCCTGTAGTTGGCTCTTTCGCTGAATGGTTTGATAAAATCTGCTCTTTATTTAATGCCTCTGATGGAGCAATGGCATGTGTACTTTGTTGGATGATTTGGTTTTGCCACAATAATGTTGTGTGGAATGGTAAACATGTTTCAGCTGTAAGTATTTGGCTGCGTGCTTTACGCTTTATGGAGGAATGGAGAAGGATGAATACTACACCCCAATCTGGTTTGCTTTTGTCTGAAGCTAATCGATGGCAGCCACCTGAGAGTGGTTGGGTTAAAATCAATTCTGATGTAGCTTGCATTTCAGCTACTGGCTTTGCTGGCTACGGTTTGATTGCTAGGGACAGTAGAGGGGACGTCTTGGGTGTTAAGATTGGAAGGTGTGAAGCTGCTTTGTCCCCAAGAGAATCGGAGGCTATTACAATAAAAGAAGTGTTAAGCTGGGTAGAGGGTAATGGCTGGAGTAGAGTGGTGGTTGAAAGTGATAGTTTAATTGCAATTTCTTCAATTCAGGATACTGACTTTCATGAAGACTCAATTTTTGGTGATATAATTCAGTTTATTAAATTGTTTGTTAGACAAAGCTTTGTTAGTTTTGCTTTTAGTCATGTTTATCGTTCATCAAATCGGGTTGCCCATAATTTAGCTCAAGCGTCCCGATTAACTGTGAACGTTGGGGATTGGTCTTCGGATTATCCTCTCTTTGTATTAGATTCTTTGAGTTTTGATCATTTATAAATTCTCGGTGGTACCGCCCACTTTCCTAAAAAAAAAAAAATTACTATGCATCATAATTAGTTGACTAAGTTAATTTATAGCAATATATAAATTAAATATATTTCAAAGGTAAAATTTTCATCCTACAAATAAAAAATTAAGGACTGTAATTGCATAGGCGAACTCATTACATCAAGGCCGGATCCAGAAAGTCGGACAAGCCAGGGTCGGATAGGCTTGTCCTATTTTTTAGTTCCGTATTCGTCATATATTTTCTAAAAAAAAAGGCATTATTTAACATATATTTTCTAAAAATAAAGGCATTAATTCTAATATTGAATTTACAATGTTTATACATCATTAGACACGCAAACTCAGAGATGATAATTGTTTTCGACGCGTAGCCATCTTTTGAAAACGCTGCAAAATAGGCTCGTTATCAATGTTTTTAAAAATTTCTCTCTCATTGTATACAACTAATAAGTCATTCATCCATTCATCGCCCATTTTATTTCGCAAGTCTGTCTTTATAAGCTTCATTGTAGAAAAGATTCGTTCTATAGATGCTGTTGCAACTGAAAGGATCAATGTCAATTCAATCAAATGATACACGAGCGGAAAAGCTTTGTATTTTCCAGAAGCAACCAAAATCTTTGACAGATTTCCTAGATCTTGAATGTTGGAGAACTCATCCTTATCAACTATATCACTAATATAAGTGCTAAGTTGATACGGAAGAATCGTAAGATCAACTGGTGAGAAATCATCTGGATACAGCTCTGCGAGACGGACTAACTTTGGAATATCAAAATTAGCAAATGAATTTCTTGGACTAAGACAATCCATGCAAGTAAGCAACTCTGTATTTGTTTCTGGAAACCGATGATCCATCTCTTGAATAATTAAATCCAAAACCTATAAATTTTAATGAAATAATCATATGAGGTATATGAAATAATATTAATCTGAAATTTAAAAGACATATTTGAATGAAATATAGACTTACTTACAAAAAATCTCGACCTTATAATGATGATAATGAGTCACGTTTCCGTCCCGCTTCATACGCACAAGAGATTTGATGGTTTCTTCCATATTAATTATGTCGATAGAGTGAACAACACAAAATGCATGAACTTTGTTAAAAAAAATGCTTCCCATCCATTCTCCCTAAAATTTCGCAAGTCTTTTTTTGTTGTAGCAAGCAAAGACATTGCTTGAACAATATTTTGATCCCTTTCTTGGAGAACTATTTTGATCCCTTTGTTAACCCCAACAACTCTAGCATCAAGTACATCATAAAAACAAAATCATAACTCTCAAGTCTCATCCTCAATGTTTTACAAATGCCTCTACTCTCAGTATAATATAAAATATATATATATATATTTTTTTTTGTTTCCACATAGAACGGCGTCGTTCAACTTAAGGCTTTTTTTTTAAAGTTAAATGGGTCTCTTTCGTTTTCATCTTCCCTACCTCTCGTCTCATCTTCTTCTTTTTGCTGCAAGTACAGCCGCCGGAGATTCTTGCTTGCTCAGCTGTCAGCTCCTCTGCTGCCGGCAAGCCAGGGCCTCGGCCATGGCTGGCCCATGAATAGATCCGTCCCTGCATTACATGCATATGCAAGAATAGGCACAGCTTTAAAAGTTTTCTGTTCACCAAGGGACCAATTGCCTAACTAAAACAAATTTAAACTTCGTTGAAAACTCTTAACCCTAATCTCAATGATAATGGCAACTTTGTTATTTAGGTAGGTAACTATACACCCTAAATAGTTAAAATACAGGAAATTATGAGTGTTTAAATTCTCAACTTTTCATTTTATAATTATAAATAAAACATTAAATTTGAAAAACATAAAACTTAGATTAATCATATCGATAATTTTCTTTATAAATAATATATTTAAGGAACACAAAATTTAGATTGAAATGTGTTTATATAATTGTGCAGGCTGGACCAACAAGCATTTTTCACTCAGAAAGAGGTCTTTTCCTCTGTATACAACACAATTAAACATGCTCTTAAATGTGAGTATCAAATAATTAACTATTACAATTATGGTCTTAAAATTGATTAAGAGGACTGATTAAATTTTATATAGAGAGAGAGAGAGAATAAGAATTATATAGGAAGAAAGAATGGACTATGTGAAAAAGCAAGTAGTATTTTAAATATACTGAATAATGAAGATACCCACTGTCTCACTAACAAACTATATATAATTTACTAATAAGGAATATGCTTATCACAAACCAAATAATAAGCAACAGCAAGAACTTTTTTTTGGGGGCTTTCTAAGCACCATTGAATGATTAAAGTTTTGCAAAAAAGAATTATTGTTTGTGGCTGTAAATGATCCAAAAGCCTTAATAGATCCTAAAGATCCCAGTCCTCTAATACTAAAAATAAATTGTTTGAATCTTACCAATTTTGATTTAGTTTAGAATCAATAAAGATTAAGCTTCTTTTGCATTCTTGAAATTATTATTTTATTAGAAAACATTCAACATTATGAGAGTTCCAACTAGAAAATGTAAAATAAATTATTTTTTAAAAAATCAGTTTCATATATAACTTGATTCGAAATGAATCTAAGATTTTTTCAATAAAAATATAACATAAGAAAAAATTACCAGCACATGAACACAACAGAGAAAAAGAACAAGTTTTGATTTAGACGAAACTCAACTCAAAAATCATATTTCCAATGTCAGATCAAATACATAGATAAAATATTTTTCTACAGGATAATGACAATGGCCCTCACACTTTCCATTTCCCTGTTTCTTTTTTCCTTTAAATTATTTTATAAAAAAATTAAGTTATAAGCTGATAACATTCAAATTAAATTATAAATCTTAACAATAAGAATAAAAAATTAAGAGATCAAACTAACAACCAGATTGATTGATTATTCTGTTTGAAAAGATATGAATTTCAAATGCTATCAACCTTCTCGTTTGAAAAGATTTGAATTCAAATGCTATCAACCTTGTTCTATGGATTACAATTAAATGAGCAATGGACAGAAATATTATTAATCAATTTAACAACATATTCTAATATCTCCAAAATAAAATTTCTATCAACAACAATTCATTTCTCATTACTAGCTCAAGCTATACACCCATCAAATACTCATACACATCTAAGAAAAATCCCAAATCCCCGTAAAAACCCAAATGCATAAGACTCGTAGAAAATCAAATGTAAAACATATATATACATATATATCTATATATATTGTGAGAGAAATAAAATTGTAGAAATTAAGTGATTAGCTTAGGGCGGTTGTGTTTAGCTTGCTAGGGTGATTGCAATGGCTTCTTCTTGAATATGATAGCTTTAAAATGAGGAAGATGGTGAGAGGTAGGTGATGAGGTAGCCTGAAGATAGGGAAGACGGTGATGGCGATGACAAGTGACGGCGTACAGAGAAAGATAGGAAGATTGGGATGAGTGATGGTGATGAGGGAGAGAAATGAAAAAAGGGAACTAGAAAAGGTCTAAATGTCTGTTTCTGAATTTAGAAATGCAAACTCACTTTCAGTCCGTTTCTAAGTAGCAAACCATAACACTATTTAGAAATAGAACTTGATTTCATTTCTAATTTTCAAACGTAATTTTTACTCCTAATTTTCCCTCACTCCATTAGAAACGGATAAGAATCTGGTTCAAAATTTTCATTTCTAAATGGTTTCATTTTCATTATTCCCATAAGATATAAAATGGTTTAGAAACGGAATAAATTCGTTTCTAACTTTCATTTCTAAGTTGTTTCTATTCTGTTGATAAACTTCTCAATTTCCATTTGTTCCATTTTTGTTTCAAATCGGTTTCTATTTAGAAACAGACTACTGTTCGTTTTTAATTTTCATTTCTAAATTACCAAATTCTTGTAGTACCATATCCTATTCACAATTCTATTCATTCTTTCAATAACTCCATTTGTTGAGATGTATTTGGAATTTTCTCCAAGCAAATATCATGCTCCTTGTAATATGTCTCAAATAGAACCCTTGTATTCTTCACCATTATTTGCATGAACACATTTCAAATACCTTTTTGTTTCTCTTTCAACATGGGCATGAAAATGTTTGAACACATTTGGCACCTGATATTTGAATTTCAAAGTAAAAGTCCACACTTTTATAGAATGATCACCAATAAAGGTCACAAAATACAAAGTACCATCAAGAGTTCTATCACTCATGAAATAAATATCATTGTAAATTAAATTAAGAACATTTGATTTTCTAGAGGAGTAGGATCTCTGAAATGCAACTCTATGTTGCTTTCCAACCAAAAAATCAGTGCAAGGTTCTAGATCCATACTTATCAAGCTCTTCCTAGTGAGAACACCAAGTCCTTTCTTACTTGGTGTTCTCACTTAGGTGACCAAGCTTTTTATGTCATAAATCTAATGAAGTATCTGCTACTACATTAACCTATTCTTTGCATATCTTGGCTATTTCCTTTAACAAACATAAGATTGCCTTTGGTAATTTTGCAAGTCTTTGAACTAAAAGAACTAATGCAACCATCATCAATAAGAGTGCTAGTAAAAATAAGATTGAGCCGCATCATAGGAACATATCTCACATCATTGAGCTATAACTTGTACCCAACATTAGTGCTCAAGCCCACCTTATTCATGCCAAGAACCTTAGCTGAAGCTTCATTTTCTATTTTGATAGAGCCAAAATCACCACTGATATATGATATGAAAAATTCACGTTTAGTAAAGACATGATATGAAGATTCAGAATCAACAACCCAATAGATTTCATGGCTATCAAGGTGTAAATAATTATCCCCAGTGGAAATGATAATATCGCTACCAAGTGCAATTGAAGTTATATCTTTGTCTTCTTTTCTTTCTTCCTTTTTCTCTTTTTCTTGCTCATTTTTTAATCACCTATAAAATCTTTTCACATATCATGACTTGCCACAATGATAGCAAGTAACGTATTTTCTTGACTTGGATCTATCTCTTGACTTGTCATGATTGCTAAATTCTTGTTTGTATTTTGAAACTGTATAATTTTACTTTTACTATGTCTTTCAGTAATTAGTGCTTCTGAATGGGTAGAAGGGCTTTGATTTTTTTCTTCTGATTTCTTCATTTGACAAACTTTCACAAATTGCATTTACAAAGAATTTGCCTTCAGGAGCTGAATTACTCAAGGCAACTACAAAAGTCTCATAACTATCAGGTAAGTACCAAGAAGCAAACAAGCCTGCAACTCATCAAACAACACAACTTCTAGATTAGTTAGACAATTTACAATGTCTTTAAAATTTTACTCAAATACTCAGCCATGTTGTTTCCATCTTTAAATCACATGTGAATAAGTTTCCTAATAATAAAGGTCTTATTTTATAGGAATTTTCTTTCATACAAGTTCGCAAGTTTCTTCCATAAAGCTTTAGTATTTTTCTCTTAAGCCACATAATGATAGACATTATTATTTATCTATTACCTAGTTGTACCCACAATCTTTCTATTCATTTTTTCTCATTTCTTGTTAGATTTATTTTTCTGATTTGCTCTTTTCATCTTTAATAGGATGATAAAGATCCTTACAGATCAAAATATCTTTCATTCTAGGCTTTCAAATAAAATAATTTGATGAAGTCAATTTAAACATACTATTAGACTCTTTCATTTTAAATTGCACACAAAATATCTAATCAAGCTCTAATACTAGTTATTGGAAAAAAGAGACCCAACTATTGAGGATAAGTCTAAACTATAACTGTATTAGTTGTATTAGCTGTGAATTAGAGTTTGTATTCTGATCATAGTTATCTTTAGTTTGTATATCGTAGGACTCTGTAGCTATATAACTCTGCAATCAGTTCACTTTATATATTGATTATTCAATCTATCATATGGTATCAGAGCCATAAAATTCTCTTAACGAGTTCTACATTGATCTAATTTCTTCTAAATTTATTTTCGATATGACTGCTTCTTCTTCAACTACAGTTATTCAGATTAATGCTCCTACGCATTTTTCTATCAAACTGACGCAAGATAATTTTCCAGTTTGGAGGAAACAGGTTCAATCCACCCTGATTGGGCTTCATTTGATGGGATTTCTTGATGGTTCGCACTCGGCACCATCTCAATTTCTCAGTAACAAAGAGAATACTCCCAATCCATCTTATGCAATTTGGTATCGACAAGATCATGTGCTTGTTAGTGCCCTTCTAGGTAGCTGTTCAGAGACTATTCAGCCACTGATCTCGTCTGTTGATTCAGCGAAAGAAGCCTGGGATCGTTTGAATCAAAGTTATGCTAATGCGTCGCGCTCCAGAATTCTTTCTCTTAAGACACGATTGGCGCAAAACTCTAAAAGGAGCAAGGCTGTTGCGACCTATCTCAATGAGATGCGAGCCATCGCTGATGAGTTAACTCTTACTCAAAATCCAGTTTGTGATGAAGACTTGATCGTATATATCATTACACAATTGGGGGACGAATACAAACTTCTTGTTGCTGCTCTAAAGGTTCGTGAATCTGCAATATCTTTTAATGATTTATTTGAGAAGCTAACTGATTTTGAGAGAGAATTGAAAGAAAAAGAGCAGGCAGCTGTTCCTGCAATTGCTACTGTGAATTACACACAACGATCTGACACTAAGTTTCAGAATGGTGGTTTTAATCGATATAATCATTTCTCAAATTCTCGTCGTGGACGAGGTGGATATGGCAGTAATAATTCACGACGCAATAATTCTCGGAATAATTACAGACCTGATGTAGTTTGTCAATTTTGTGAATTTACTGGTCATGCTACAGCTGAGTGTCGAAAGCTTGCACGATTTTTGAAAGAAAATAACATGACTATACGATCTGATACACCATCAGCTGCTGCTCCTACACCATCAGTTAATGCTACTTCTGCGATGCCCGTTTCATCTTTGCAACCATGGTTATTTGATAGTGGAGCCTCACATCATGTTGTTTCTAATCCTAATGTGTTGCAGGGATACTCCGATTATGGTGGACCTGATGAGGTTTTCTTGGGAGATGGTAAAAGTTTGTCTATTTCTCATACTGGTTTTGCTAATATTTCTACACAATCAAAGACTTTATCTCTTCCTCATGTGCTTTGTGTACCTAATTTACGCAAGAATCTGATTTCTATTGCAAAACTATGTTGTGGTAATAATGTTTCTGTGGATTTTTTCCCTTTTTATTTTGTTGTGAAGGATCTGCGCACGGGGGCGTCTCTACTACGAGGCAAGAACATTGATGATATTTATTATGCTCAATTTCCAAAACAGTTAGTTCCATCGTCTTCTCCGTTGTCTGTTCGTCCTCAATTGAATGTTACTACTCATCCGTCGCTGCTTTCTGCCTGGCATCACAAGCTTGGTCATCCTTCGAATAAAGTTCTTTATTTAGTACTTAAAAGTCATGGTCTTGAGTCATTGTTAAAGTCTGTTTCGACATTTCATTGTATTGCTTGTTCTATGAGTAAAAGCCATAAATTGCCATTTTATGAAAATTCTCTTCGTAGAACCAAACCATTGCAACTTATATATACTGATGTTTGGGGGCCAACAGCAACATCCATAGATGGGTATTCATATTATGTCACATTTATATACCATTTTACTAAATACATATGGATCTATCCCATGAAGAAAAAATCAGAAACACATGATTGTTTATAGGATTCCAAAAGCTTGTTGAAAATTATTTTCAAACAAAAATAGTGTCTGTATTTTCTGATAATGGTGGTGAGTATCAAAAACTCAAACATCATTTTCTTAGTTCTTGAATTTTGCATTATACTACGCCACCCCATACTCTGGAACATAATGGCACCGCTGAAAAGCGACATCGATATATTGTTGAAACTACTTTATCTTTGTTAAATTATGCTACTCTACCACTTACTTATTGGTCTTATGCATTTCAGGCTGCTGTCTACCTTATAAACAGGCTTCCCTCTTCTGTGCTTGCTTTTCAAACACCATATTCAAAACTGTTTGGTAAATCACATAATTTCCAGCGTCTTCAGCCTTTTGGATGTCTATGTTTCCCGTGGCTTCGTCCTTATAACTCTTCAAAGCTTCAATCCCGGTCTGTTCCATGTCTCTTTTTAGGTTATTCAACTACTCAATCTGCTTATAAGTGTCTTGATCCAGTTTCCAATCGTCTATACATTTCACGACATGTTAAATTCGTACCTCATGTTTTTCCTTCCAATGAATGTAATAAACATCATCAATATTCTTCTTTGTTTCGAGATTTCTCTTGTGTAGGTATGACGCAGCAAGGAACATTATTAACTGATGCTCCGACAGCAAATTTGCCACAGTCTGGTTTGTCTCCAATAGTGCCTGTTCAGTTAGATTTTTCTGCGCTGGTTGAATCCACTTCTACTGATTTAGTTCTGCTTGCGAGTCAGTCTATACAACCTGATACTGTTCCTCAATCTGAGTCAAAACTGGCTGTGCAAGCTGAGCACCAAACTGAGAGTGCTATTGTTCCAATTTCGGCTGAAGCTCCATTTGCCACTGATTCAATTTCGACAGAATCTCAGCCTGCTGCTGCCTAGAGATCGCAGCGTGTTTGAAAATTGAATACCAGGTATTACAATGATGCTTTTGTAAATATTGTCACTAAATATCCACTGCAAGAGGCTCTCAAACCGCATACAGTTAAGCAAGCTTTACAAGATCAGAAATGGAGGCAGGCTATGGACTTGGAATACAATACATTACTTCGAAATGGTACTTAGGAGCTGGTTCCTAAATCCACACACATGCCCATTGGATGTAAATGGGTTTTCCGGGTCAAGAGAAAGCCAGATAGTACTGTTGATAAATATAAAGCGCGCTTGGTGGCTAAGGGTTTTTTGCAAGAGCCAGGTCGAGATTACTTTGAAACCTTTAGTCCAGTGACTAAACCTGTAACAATTCGGGTTGTTCTGAGCATAGCAATTTCTCATGGCTGGTCACTAAGGCAGTTGGATGTTAACAACACCTTTTTACATGGTACACTTTATGAAGATGTTTATATGGTGCAACCTCCAGGGTATGTTCACAAAGATTTTCCGGATTATGTTTGCAAATTGAGGAAATCGTTCTATGGTCTTAAACAAGCGCCACGGGCATGGTATAATGAGTTATCCTCATTTTTAGTTTCTCTTGGTTTTCGAAAGTCCATGGCTGATGCATCTTTATTTGTCTATAGTAGCAAGGGTGTTATTGCTTACTTCCTCATCTATGTCGATGACATTATGTTGATTGGAAATAATACAATATTTTTGAATGCTTGTGTGCAGCAGCTGTCTGTTTGTTTTTCAATTAAAGACTTGGGGCAGCTTCATCATTTTCTTGGTGTTGAAGTGATTTCGACAAAATCTGGTCTCGTTTTATCTCAGCATCGACATATTTCTGATTTATTAGTTAAATTTAATATGACAGGAGCTAAGGAAGTACATACACCTATGTCTACAAGTGAGAAGTTAACACTCGTTGATGGGTCTTCCTCTGTTGATGCTACTTCATATCGCCAAATTGTAGGTTCTCTACAATACTTGGCTATTACTAGACCTGATGTTTCTTTTGTGGTAAATCGATTGTCTCAGTTTATGCATGCTCCAACTCAACTACATCTTCAAGCTCTGAAGCGGGTCTTGAGATATCTCAAAGGTACTATTCATTATGGTATCTTTCTTAATCGGCAATCCAAGCATATTCTTTCTGCCTTTTCTGATTCTGATTGGGGAGGAGCTTTGGAAAAAAGGAAGATCAACAACAGCTTATGTATTGTATCTTGGCTCTAATATTATCTCATGGAAGTCTGCTCAACAGAAAACGGTGTCGAGGTCGTCGACTGAAGCCGAATATAAAGATGAAGCATCTGGCCTTAGATTATCATTTTGTATGTGAGCGACAAGCTGCTGGCCAACTTCGTGTGTTACACATTAGTACCAAAGATCATATTGCAGACATGTTGACTAAGCCTCTTGGCAGAACTTCCTTTGTTAAATTTCGATCCAAGATTGGAGTCTCCAATGGATCCTCCATCTTGCAGGGGTGTATTGAGGATAAGTCTAAACTATAACTGTATTAGTTGTATTAGCTGTGAATTAGCATTTGTATTCTGATCATAGTTATTTTTAGTTTGTATATCGTAGGACTTTGTAGCTATATAACTCTGTAATCAGTTCACTTTATATATTGATTATTCAATCTATCATACCAACAAGCCTAATAAATAAATTATCAAACACACAAGCTTGCGGTAAAAATATCAGAGTTATATCTTTTTTTATCAATTGCAATATTTAAAATGGGCAATAAGCTAATAATCACAAACCGCAATTATAACCATCTTAAATTTTTAACGTGAAAAACTCTTCAATACGAAGGGAAAAACCATGGAACCCAGTTCAGTAAAAAACTTCTACTAATAAATTAATAGCTACACAAACTCATCTCTAATATCACTATAGACAATCACAATTAATAACAATCTCAACAAATCATCACGCAAAAGAGGTAATCACAAATACAAGAGAAAGTTAGAAAATTGGTGACAAATACAAGAGAAAGTTAGAAAAATCTCACCAATATGGATATCTAGAAAAGATATAAGATGAAAGCTTTTCAATGATTCACGGCGTTCAAATTGCAGAGCTCGATGAGAAAAATAACATATTAAAATTTTATCAAAATCGGGCAAGAAACAACTATCCGATTTTGATAAATAATTTTCTCTAAAAATCCAATTATTTTTTTCTTTTTCTCTCTGTCCTTTTTGTTTTTGTTTTCTGCCGTAGCTTCTTAAGAAAGCCAAAATAAGACTTTATCTTTCAACGTTTTCAACTTTTTTTTTATTATTAATTAATTTGGTGTATCTCACCACTTGATCAGGACACCACCAACAATATCATGTATAATTTATAACTTATTTTCATTAATGAGAATATATTTTTATATTAAAAATACATAATTTTCTTATTTTATCAACATGATAAATAGGAAAAAAAATTTTCTTATTTTATCAACATGATAAATAGGAAAAAAAATTACAACCAAAACAATACAAAATTATGAAATAAAACTTAACTTTCTTATGATAATATGACATCTTTGCAAAAAATGGCTAAGCCAGTAGCCTGAACCGACCAGTAGCCTGAACCAACTGAAGTTAATATTTATATTCTCTGCATATTATTACTGCTTCCCAATTTGAACCTCAAAAAATTCATTGCCAGCTTTACAAAAATAAAAAATAAAAATTTAAGAAATATTTGTATATATATATAATTGTGGGATGAAACCAATAAAAGTAATTAATTAAATAATTATTAAAAAAAACTACATATATGATTAATTTGGCATGAAATTTTGAAGGTTTATAACCATGACAGTAATATCATCCATGTTGCCTCTCCTAAAAGACATATCTACAAGCCTTTTGCAAGACTCCATTGAATTCTGGTCTCTCAAAATCACATCAACTGCCTCTTGCACTTCTACCTGCAAAATTTTCATAAATAATAGTTACTTGCTGAAATTCAAGAATTAGTTCTTTCATTTGTTTTTGGTTTTTCTTGGAAATGGAAATTTTTTTTAAAAAAAATATTTGAATATATTCTATATTCCAAGAAGATTAATTTAAAAAAAAAACAAATAACCAGAACTATTAATTCAACCAAATTCTATTTTAGAACACTTGTAGATTTTTTGTAAAAATTAAATCAGAAATAAATTTTATTTTATCAGTTTGCATATTTGAAAAGAAGTCATTTGTAAATTTTAATTTTAAATGTAAAAAATATTTAAAAATAGACGAATAAATCATATTATTTTAAATTTAATTTTATAAGAATTTAGTTCAACTAGATTTTGGTAAATTGAATGAAACAATTTTTATACTATAAATTTATTGATCGAATTAAATTTTTAGAATTATGTTTTTTTTCTTCAGATAAAGTATCTCTTGTACAAATGTGATAAAAACATTAATCATATATTTAAAAAAAATTATTAATCATATATATATATATATAAATTAATTTGTAGAAGATTACCTGATCCCAGAGTCCATCAGAAGCCAATATCAAGAAGTCGCAATCAGAAGTTAGTGGAAGACTTTTAATCTCAGGCTCAGAAATGATCCAATCTTTGAAATGCAAGTCTCCGATGGCTCTAGAAATTGCCAGTGACCCTTGCACTCTCCATATTCCATTCCGGCAATGCACAAATCCACCCTGAATTTATATAATTAGTTATAATTATTATATAATTAATATATAATTATATACAGAGAGAGAGAGAGCATGAGAATTTACTTACAGAATTCTCAATGCGACGACGTTCATCTTCCCTGGAAAGGCGATGATCAAATGTTAGAGACTCAGCAACTCCATTCCTACTTAAAACAACTCTACAATCACCTACATTTGCCACGTGTATTTCTCCTTTCCTTATCAGTACACTTGCTGCGCATGCTCCACTACTTACACCCTGATTAACAATAAAAAAAAATAATTATATTCTAATTATTCATGCATCATTTATTAATTTTTCATATTATGAGATTAATTTATTATTTTTAATTATTATTATTATTATTATAAAATCAACAATTAACTATTTTGAGTATATATGCAATAATAAATTAATTAATCGTAAGTTTAAATAATTTTGATATTCTTACTATTATTGAATCACTATCATAGATATGGAGAAGCTATTTCCTTTCAATTAGCTACTATCCCAACTATTTTAATTTAGTTGATCATTATTTGGTTTACGTCAACAATGCTTATTATTTATAGACATTTTAATTAGTAATAAATTAACATGTTGAATTGGTCATATAGTTCCTTATTATGGAAGGCTAATTATGCCATTGGTTAATAAGCAATTAAAATATAATAATATGAACTACTAAACATGTAGATCAGTTGGTAAAAGACTTTTCTAATTTAATTAGAAATTTTGAGTTTAATTTTTTTAAATATGCAGCTGTATTAAAATTTAATAGGAAGAAGTTTACCTTTTTTTTATGATACTACCCGACTCTTCCTCAAAAAGAATAATTTATATCCAAAAAATTCTAATAATGTGAATGCAAAGTTTAAATTAATAGCTAAACTAGATAAGACCAGGTCAATGTTTTCATTCATTGGATGGTTGAAAATGTATCACAATAAGTTGAAATTATTTGATTAAAATAATTTAAATTTACCTGGCTAAGAAACTCCCTATCTGTGACCAAGTAGCCTCCTTTTATGGCTTGTTCAAGTTTAAAATCATCATCTTCTGCTTCTTCTTCTTTTCCAGCATTTTCCTCAGCTAATTTTACAATGTTCTTTCCTAAATTTTCAGCTACATAGTCAGCCGCTGCTCTTCCTCCATGTCCATCAATTACAGCAAAAAATGCCTGTATATGATAAAAAAAATCATTTATATTTATATATAGAGCTAACTGCTAAGTAATGAAACAAAATATATCTTAAAATAACTATATATCAGCATTTAATAGAATTAAGATGCATCAGATTAGAAGGTAACTTAATATGATTAACAAAAATTTTATGTTATTAAAATTTATCATTTTAAGTGTTGTTAGAAAAATAATTCAGAAATGATATATAATTGTTTTGAAAATTTTGTAATTAAAACATGAAATTATGCACATTTAAAAAATTTTATCAACTTTTGATTGAAATATATATATATATATATTTATCCAAACATTTAGTAGCATTTTTGGCGAATTTATGTATTCATCTGTGAAGGCTTCTTTATATATTCTCATATTTGGCATATTCATTAATTCAGAAATTATCTATTCAAATAAAAAAAATCTCAATAACCGAACTAATCTTTGGATCCTTAAGAAGTAAATTTTAAACATCTTTAATTATTCTTTAACATAATAAAATTTTTTTTCATCGACTTAAATTATAGAAGGTTAATTTGGCCTCCTATAAACAATAAATTAATAAAGCAAATATATGAGAGAGAGAGAGAGAGAGAGAGAGATTATTAAATTATGTGTACCTGCTTTGCATCTCCAAGAATATCAATCATAAGCCCATATCCATCTTCCATGACTTGTCTCCTTCCTTTCTTGCTAGCCAAACAGAAATCTTTTCCTTGAATCTCAAATTCTTTATTTTCCAGTTTCCTATCTTTCTCATCAAATTCCAATTTATTAGGACAATATTCAGGCAAAACCAATCTTGCAGGCCTTTTCTTCAACTTGACATTATTACTGCTACCCAAAGAATTAAATTCTTTATTATCATGCAAACCCTTTTGATATGCTTCAAAATGCATATTTTCTTGCATATTCAATCTTTTCTCTTCTCCCACCTGATTTTCAAGAAACCGTTTTCTTGCTTCGTTAGGAAAATAATTGTTACTATTATTATTTTTATTTTCTTGAAATTGGCTAGCCCATGAGAGAGGAGAAGGCAAAGGAGAATTAGAAGTAGAAGAAGAAGAAGGAGAATTAGTAAGGCATAAAGAGGCCATGGAAATGGCCTTGCCTAAGCTTTGAAGAAAGTATAAAGCAAGAGAAACAATAGAAAAAGCCCATAAGAAATCTTCTAAGTATATCATAATTAATTTTCTTTTTGACAAATTTCTATTGTAGGCGCAATAGTAATAGTAAATATTGCATGAGAATGAGATTATTAACTATTTGTAATTGATAAAAGAAAGAAAGAAAGAAAATAAGAAGAGGGTATAATTCATGCAATCAAGAAAAAGAAAGGGATTTTGAAGCTTGAAATTGAAAAGTTCCTTATAAATTGCGAGAAGGCAGCAATGGTAAGAGTATGGGAAAGGAATATATACATACATATATATGCATTGAAAAAGGCCATAAATATATACGCTTTATAATTTCAATTTGATTTTTGTTTCTATTTTTTTTTTAATGATAGTGATAATTGAGAGGTCAAAGAGGGAAAAAATTGTAATTAATGCTAATGGCTTTTTTTTTTAATTTTGAGTAGTATAAAAAGAAAAAAAAAGGTGGGGGAAATGAAAGAAAAGGAAGAAAGAAGGTGTGCGAATTAAGATTTTGACACTTTCAAAGCCAAAGAAATGGTCTCACAGTCACATACATATATAAATATATATATATATATTTGCAAAAAAACAGTAGTAGTTTGAGGTTGGGAATTTAATGCAAAAAATATGTGCCTTGTAGGTTTGGATTTTGGCTTTTTCAATGGTTTAATAAAAGTGGGGAACTCTATATTTGCTGACTTGGTTTTATCTCTTTCAAGGTTTGAATATGTCAGCCGGTTTATGTATACGAAACATATTTAATGCCCGCAATGCCATTCCCGCACTTTATGAGTAGAGGGATTCACATAATATATATCCTCTTTCAAATTTTCTTTTTAAATCTACTACTTTATCTTTTTTTTTTAAGTATAATTATTTTTTTTTCATTTTTAATTTTCTTTATATATATATTTTTTTTTCATTTTACGTAATTGTTAACAAAAGTTAACAGTTCCTCAATGTCCATTTTAACATTAATTTTTTTTTATTAATTTTATTTTTTATTTTTTAAATATATTTTTATTCAGAAATATTTTTTTTTCATATTCTCATAAATATACAATATATATATAATATATATTAAATATATATAGAATATCTGCTAAATATCTATAAAATTTATGTAATATTTTTTTAACTTTATTTTTTTATTTTTACATTCACACGATATTTGCATAACATTCACATAATATCTATATAATATACACATAACATACACAATAAAAATTTAATATACATGCAACATCTATAAAATAACTACATCTAACAAACATTTTTTAAATATCTATTAAATATCTGCATAATGAAATTAATATTTTTTTAAACTTTATTTTGTATTCTTCTAATGTACACAAAATATCTACAATATACCAACATTTTTTATTTTGTATTTTCTAATACATACTAAATATCTATCGTACATCCACTATAAATCAACATTTCATTAATAATTTTATTTCTGATTTTTTTTTAAGTTTCAATTGATGATTCAAAATTTTTTTAAGAATATGAATATATATTGAAGAAAAAAATGAAGATTAAGATTTTGTTGAAAAATTCCTGAAGATGATTATTTAACCTTATCTATCTATTTTTTTATGGTTTTTCTAAAGATATTATGTTTGATTCTTATTCGTTGAAGGTTATTGTTCTTCGATTTGTGATTCTATTTTGCATGCAAAGTTTCTTTTCCATTTTTTTTCATTTGTTTTAATATTTTAAAGATTTGTATAAAGAAGATTAAGATTTGTTGAATAAAAAATATGATGTTGAAGATCTTTATTGTGGAGAAAAGATTATTTGTTAAAGGAAAAGATGAAAATGGATTTTGTTGAATAAGAAGGTGAAAAAGATGACACCATGAACTTTTGTGGTTTTAGAAGATGTTTTTACAGTTTTGTAATATTTTCAAAGTTGGCTTAGTTTTGTGAGGAAAAATTACATCCTCTACGTTATTTTTAAAAATTTTTATTTTTTTACTAAAGATATTTTAGTCATTTTATTATAAACTCATAATAAACTGATTATAAAACCGTGTAAAATTTATAAACTCATTGTAAACTATTAAAATCTGGTATTTTAATAAATATTTTATAAATATAGTAAATTTAGAATTATTTTCAAATTTTCTTGTATTTTTATTAAAAGCCCATTTTGTAATTAAATTTGTTTTTTTATTAGTTTTGTAAAAAGCCCTTATGAGTATAAACACTTATGTTGGGTTTGCCGGTATGTTTTGGACAAATAACAAAGTAGAAATAACTCTATATGTTATTTTTTAATATTTTTAAAAATATTTTATTATTTTAATATATTTTTAAAATAATAAATGTATATATTTGATTATAAGTTTACTAAAAAATAATGTTTAAGAAATAGTGAAAAATAATTTTAAAAAAATGAATATTTTTTAAAATAATTTTAATTTTTGAGATATTTTTAACATTATGTTTGTTTGAAATGGGGATCTAAAAATTGCTCTAACAAAAAGTTAACAAACAGCACAACACATACGGCAAAAAGATTCCCATGAAATCCTTTAAGAGGAAATGATACATTACATATTAGGAGGAAAACAACTCAAATGATGGAGTCCAAACGCAAGAGATCTGACATGCTTAGCTAGGAAATTTTCTGCTTCATTAGCTTCCCCGTATATGTACTTTATAGATACCACCTAGTCCCTATTAAAAAGCTCATCAATGATATGAACCAAATAAACCCCCTAAATTATTACCATCATCGATTCTTAGAAGGCACAGAAATGATATGCAAACAAGGGCTAAGAATGAAACTGCAATGTGTTTGGAAGGCCAATAATTTAAATAAACTCTTTAATTATTATCATTGTCTTGATTTAACTTCTAATTTTTTTGAATTGATTATTTTTATTTTATTTTATTTTGT
Organism: Garcia nutans; assembly: GCA_947685225.1. Classification (NCBI taxonomy): domain Eukaryota; kingdom Viridiplantae; phylum Streptophyta; class Magnoliopsida; order Malpighiales; family Euphorbiaceae; genus Garcia; species Garcia nutans. The sequence continues at coordinate 39,254,878 of CANTUV010000039.1, read as the reverse complement.
TAAAAATGAGCCATTTAGACTCTTGTCATTATGGGGGATTAACTTGCTATTAAAAATGCTGAGGTAGTAATATGAGATCACTCATTCACTTTATGTATTCTTTTAATAATTAAAAATATTAAAAATATTTTTTAAAAAGTTATAAAATATATTTTAAAATAATTAAAAAATATGAAAAATATATTTTTAAAAAATATTAAGTTAAAAATTAAATAATATAAAACAAAATAAAAAAATTTAATATATATTAATTTTTTTCAAATAAGACTATTGAGAGATGTGTTTGGTATCTTTAAGCTTTTGAATTTTGATAGATAAGCTTTTGCAGTAGATATTGATAATTTATTTGGAGAATATATAAATATATCTATGATCTTGTCTCACATGTATAACTTGAACCTTATTCTTTTTTTAAGCTTAATTATATTTAGAAGTGGACATCAATCAGTTCGGTTAATTAATCGACCGAATTGATCGGTTAATCGAACTAAATTTCTTAAAATCTTTTAACCAAATCGATCAAATTTATATTTCGGCTAGTTCGGTTAGTTAACCAAACTAAATCGGTATATTTGGTTAATTAATGGAACCAATCGATTTTTTTAAAAATTTTATAACAAAAATTTTATTAAGAAAAAATTAATATAATTAAATAACTAAATAAAACTTATTAAAAAAATTAAAAATAATTTTATTTTGCAATAAAAATTTATATTTATAGTAAAAAAATTAATATAATTAAAGAATTAAATTAAAAATAATAACTAAATAAATTTTAAAAAAAAGTCCGGTTAACGGTTAATTGACCGAATCAAATTAGTTAATTATTAACCAAATTAAAAATTAAATTTATATAAATTTTTTGACCGAATCGATCTAATTATTCTAAATTTAATTAACTAAATTAAATTTTTAATCAGTTAATAAAAAATTTGATCAGTTAATCAAATTTTATTCACCCCTACTTATACCCAAATTTTTGCAAAATAAAATTTTTAATCCCTTCACTTAAGGAGCGCTCTAACACTCCTCTGTTTCCATTAGTGAAAGAGTTAAAGTGGCAATATAAATTAATTAAAAATTGATTCTTTTAGTAACTTTAATTTTTTATTTTAAAATAACTAAATAAAAAAAATAAGAACGCAACGCCCCAGCATCCAAGGGCAACATTTTCTTCACTTGAAAAAAACTCTGAAACTTCTCATCCCATTCGACAACACCATTTTCTTCAAGGACCGACAGCAGCCAAGCCGCCATCTCATCATCTTCACTGCCATTCATCAAAATCTCCAAAGGAACTAAGTTGATGAGTGATTCTAGCCTGAGTGTAGCTACTTCGATTTGCTTGGAGTCAGTAGCTGAATATTCTTGACTTTTATTTAGAAGTGATTTTGGTTGAATCAATCAATGGATGTCAACAAGCTCCAGTGGTTGAAAGTAAACTATTAAAAATTTGCTTCTAGTAAGGAAGCCACAAGAATTGCTTATCAAATAAATAGAGCAATGAACATGGATATGTTGGCAGGATCTTTTCAAGAACTAGAGATGTGTTGATGAAGAATGCATATGGATATGTTAATGTTAAAATGAATCAAGCAAAAATAGAGTCAATATTCCACATAAATAAATATAAGTATAAAAGGCCCCTAGATTTGTGTGATTCTGTCTATAGTTAGCAAATGAGTGAAAGACGTCTAAATTTTATCCTAGCTATGGCTTGCATTTTTGCAGAAGCTCAATGCTACAAACCATCAAATATCAAAACCCATCAATCAACACCCAATATCAATTGCTGCATTCAAAGGAAATGAAAAAATGAACAAAAATCTTAAAAGAAACTCAAATTCATCTGTAAAAGGAAATCAAAATCAAAATCATCGAGACCCAACAACCAATTGGTGCCATTTTCTAACCCAAAATTCAAACTCCCTTTTCTATACACATCGAACCCAACCCAGTATTTTCCATTAATGACGCCTAGAAATCTCCTCCACCATCACTTCCCCTCTAGGCAAACTATTCATGATAGAATGTACGCATCCTTAATTTCGATGCTGGAGTGGAAACCAGAAGATGAACCTTGTATTAACTCAACATTTTAACTTTAGATTCTTTAGGAAAAGTAACTCTTTTCATCTCTAGGCAAACTTATCGCTGAAACTCAGCTGTGTAATAGTGGTAAAAGAAATACGAAGAAGAGCGAGTCCCACTTATTTATTTTTAAAGAAAAAATAAGGTTGCCTAACGGTGTTTGTAGTATTGTTAAAACGATGGGCTTAAAAATTTCATTTTGTAAAAATTTGGACATAATTAAGCTTTGGAAAAAAAGTAAAAGTCAAGTTATACTCGCGCAACAAGTTGAGAGGTATATTTGCACATTCTCTCTAATTTATTTATTAATTAACTATAGGGATAAGATTTAAATACACCCATATATTATTATAAAAATTTCACTTAGACACTCAAAAAATTTTTTTATCCATTAGGATCCTTTTTTTTTTTTTTTTGTTAAAAAGAGGTTACTTAAACCCCACATGTTCATGTTGTGGACTTAGTATATAAATAGTTTATTAAACAAAAATTCTTATTTAAACAATTTATATCAATATTATAAAGTTTAGATACAATCCATATATCACAAGCCAAATAATATCAAAAACCAAAAAACTATAATGAGTTTATAGTTAGTATATATTAAATTTATTATATAAAAACTGCAAAATATATTATAAAATATACTAATAATATGCTGACAGTATATCATACCACACAATCTATAAAAAATAAAAGCAACATTCTCTTTATTATTCTCAAAATAATACCAACAATAAAATCCAAAACCAAATTTATACTTAAAATAAACTCTAATTTTATAAATAAAAAAAAAATAGAAACACAAATACCTTCAATAAATAACATTATTAGCAAATAGATCCATAACCTCATAATTGTTGATATATATTTTTTCAAAACTAATCACAGTAATCTAAATTTCACTATTAACATTAAATTTCTCATAATCTTCTGTCTCGATGTGTTCTTCTTCACAATACAACTCGTTAAGAGCCAACATCCAAATATTCCAAGGTTATCATATGAAATTCTATTGCTGTTTAAAAGGGAGAAAAAAAAATTTCATAAGTTCATCAACTCACGAATTATTGGTCTTAAATTCAATAAGTTCAACAATAGCCCAAATCAATTCCTTATACGTTTTAACCAATTTTCAATTCAAATAAATTAAATTTTAAAAAACAAATAATCTTTAGTTAAAATTTCTTATTATCCAGGAATATGGCCATCAAACACTATAAAAAATATTTCTGTTTTACTGGGAAGAAGGCAAAATCACAAACCATATTTTATAAAAAAAAGAATTTTTGGTTCAACCCAGTTTGCCCATGTCTTCAAATATATGTTGTAAGTGTAAGTAGTTGGTGTATCCAATTCTACATATGCTTCTTCCCTATTTGAAAACGATAAATAAATTTAATATTTGATTAGTTCAATTAGAGAATAATAGCGAATACACGAGTCTGTATAGCAAATAATAGCGAATACATGAGTCTGTATAGCTATGAGAACAAACCTCTAATACGACATTTTGTTTATCGAACTCAAATTCTCATTATCGACATTTTTTGTTCTTTGCTCTATTATGCCTTGTTTTTTGATTGTTTTACATTTTAATTCTATCTTATCTACTTTTATTTACTTATTATATTATATCGCTCATGACATATTACACATTCATGCATACGTATCACATTTTTATAGATATGATGTAATTTTCTTTTTTTAAGATAGAAATGTAGTAGGTTTATTCAATGATGCAATTAATTAATTTATTTCCCTGTATTTATCTTTGAAGGAATGCATTGGCATATTTTCATTCCATTGGGTGCCTATTTATTTTTCTGCATGCATGCATCCACAACTTATCATATAATGAATATGCATTATGTATTTAATGCATTCAATTTATTTATTTATCTAATGATACTAGCTAGTATTTAACATTCTAAATAACTCCAATTTTAATAATATGTGAATCATAGAGGAGGCCAGTTCAATTTAACTGGGTGTATGTGGGTAGTAGGATAATTTTTTATTATTCTTATGCGTACTTAATTTTTCAAATCCAATAAGAGTTGGGGATTCCTCGTGAAATCAAGAGTATACTATTCTCTATCCTTTTTCAATTTAACGCAAGGTGGCAATTCCATCATTCTTATGGGTTTTAACTTATTAGATCCATGAGGCCAAGAACCTAATTGTGCTGAGGTAGCAAAACCACCGGGAGCTGGGTCATTCCCAAAATTTGCATGCTCAAAACTAGTTTTATGGTAAGATTATAGCCAACTTGCATTACATAGTGCTCTATCATGACGTTGTTGGAGGCTACCCCTATCCAAGTAAACTTAGGACCATTGTATCCTAAGTCCTGAATATTATATGAATTAATCCAGCTTGTTTAAAGCCCTGACCTCGCAATGGAGTCTCCTTTCATTTCCTCTACAGAGAGGATTATATAAAATTATCACCTAATAACCACTGTTTTGATATGTTCATGGCTAATCTACTTAGTTCTGACCACAAATCCTTCCACAAAAGAGGGATAGAAAAGTTGCACTATCCCTTCTCATCAGTTGCTTTCAACAAGACATATTGAACATGATTTTCATACATCGATACTGTTAACTCCTTGCTCTAAAGAATCTAAATTCCACTCGAGAAACCCCTAGCCTCAATTAAATGGGAAAACTTGTATCCACTTTTGGCTATAAATGACTCAACTTGAACACTCCCACATATTGGTTCAAAGATAGCTACCAAGTTGAACTTATACATATGTTTTAAAGTTTTGAAAGCTCTCTTGAATTTTGCAAGAGAAGCTTCCTACACATTTCAAGAAAGAAAATTTTATATCCATAAAAAAAATAAGAAGGAAGAAAAAACAGCCAATGGAATCAATAAACATTCGGCATAGTGCTAGCAACCAACTTCTCAGCCTTCTCCTCCATGGTTTCTAGAACTCTCACATCATCATTACAATCTTTCTTCCAACTAGCAAAGCTAGCTCCATCAAACTCTCATCCCTCTAAGCTATTAGTAGCATCCTTTGTTCTATCATGGTTAGGAGGTTTTTCAATAAAGATTAATTCATCAATTTTATGCCCTTCCTCAGGAACTAGGGAGGAATGGTTACTCCTTCCAAAGTCTCTAGTCATTAGTCAGAAGTTATGTAAATGACAACTGTGTGCTTGGTTGGGTTCAAATATAACTAAAAGAAGATATAGCAATCAGAAAAAATAGATTAAAAAATAAATGAAAAAATTAACAAAAAAATTATCTTTAAAGTATTTTATTAAACTTGTAAAATGCATTTCCATTAAGAATAACAAATACTTTTAACATTACATTTGAAAAATAATAAAAGAATATAGATATATTTATAAATATTAAATAATATGAAAGATTAAATCAATTTTTTGTAGATAAAAAAGAAAATAAAAGAAAGGAAGAAAGGGAGAGGGATATAAGGGGAAAAGAGAAGGAAAGACAGAGAAGAAAGAAAAGAGATGTGTAAATGGATGAAAGGAAAACAAAAAAAAAGAAATATATTTAAAAAACTACATAAAAAGTATAAAAATAAAAAAAAAAATTGGGGTTTCTTCAAAAATACCCTAAAAATAAAATTATTTTTAAAAATACCAATTTTTCTTTTTTAACTTTAAAAATATCCTTTTTTTAATTTTTAATTTTAAAAATATCCCTTTTTAGAGATATATTTTAGGTGTATATATGGTATATTATAGGTATATTTATTTTTTAAAAATATATATTGGGTATATATTTAATATATTAAATATATATTAAAAAATATAGAGTATTTTTGAAAAAAAAAATAGAAAAATATACTATGCAACGTAATTTTTTCAAAAAAATTAAGTGTGGTAAAATTGATTTCATAAAATTAAGTGTGGTAAAATTGAAAAGTAAATTAGAAAAGAGGCGTATCGTGTAAGTTGCTCGATATAAAGTGTTGGCAGTGGGCTTTTATTGGACCGTTTACTCGGGCCTCGAGTTGGTTTAGAATACCGATGGTGTTGGTGCAATACAATTATTAACAGAAGCTAATCCCCCCGCGTCGCCGTTTGAACCACCGTCGCCGTGCCTTCTTTTCACTCCAAACTCGCCGCCTTGTCTTCCTCCCGACACCAACCTCTTGTGCTCTCCTTTACTACTTCTGATAATGACAACTCGAATTGCTCCTGGGGTGGGAGCGAATTTGCTAGGCCAACATTCGGCGGAGAGAAATCAAGACGCCACTGCTTATGTAGGCAATCTTGATCCTCAGGTATCTGAGGAATTGCTTTGGGAGTTGTTTGTTCAAGCAGGTCCTGTTGGTAAGATCCTTCCGTTCTTTTCTTTTTCTATTAATTTTATTTTCCTCTGATTAATTGTTATATAAGTTTGTTTCAATGTTGTTTAGTTAATGTATATGTTCCGAAAGATAGAGTTACTAATCTTCACCAAGGATATGGATTTGCAGAATTCAGGAGTGAAGAAGATGCTGACTATGTGAGTCTCTACTCAGTAGAAATGGGGTTGTTTTGTTTCTTAATTTGTTTGCCTAAGGGTTATTTTTCAATTGTGAATATGATTATATATACAGGCAATTAAAGTTTTGAATATGATTAAGCTTTATGGGAAGCCAATTCGTGTAAATAAGGTACAATAGTTTAATTTCATTAGCTTTGATTTTCTGGGTTTTCTGTATTGATTTAGTAGATTTTTTGCTATTTTAGGGTATTTTGGTTTTCAATTTTTTTTTTAAATTTTTATCTTTCTGGTTTTAGGCTTCGCAAGATAAAAAGAGTTTGGATGTTGGAGCAAACTTGTTCATCGGAAATTTGGACCCTGTAAGTCGGATTGATTTTGCAACAAATATATTGAGTTCTTGCTGGATATGTTTGTTACTGTTTGGTTTATATCTAATAACTTTATCTTTTGCAGGATGTTGATGAGAAACTTTTGCATGATACTTTCAGTGCCTTTGGAGTTATAGTTACAAATCCCAAGGTCATTCCTCTGAACTTTCTGTCAGTTGCATCTGATTTCATAGTACATTGTTTTTTTGAATTTTGGTGTCTAGTAAGTAAGTTTGGGGAGAAGTGCAAATGAATGAGAAAAAGAAACAAAATCATATTCTTGCATCCTGTAGGAGTTAAATATATCCTGTCTTATCTGTGATATTTATCTTTGTCTTGGTTTTTGAAGTTTGAAGTGCCCAATTGATATTATTAATGAATTTTGCTAGTAAAATCTTCTAGTCTTATAAAAAACAGAATTTGACAAATCTTGAATGATCGTTATAATCCTCTTTCCGTTCTAGTTAAGGGTAAGTAGTGCATTTCTGGGTGTGGTGGTGGGTAGGGGTCATTGTTGTTAGTGATATAAAAGAAATGTGTGTTCGCTCAAACTTCACAGTTTATTTTTTCTTGTTGGTAAACCAATTATACCTTGTTTGGTTTCCATGGTAGCTCCATGGTTTGAGTGAAATCTTTTGGACTGCTATAGAGAGCAGGAATGCAGGATTGATGTTGCTGAGCACTTAAGTAGTTGTTTATAAAACACTCAGGAATCAGGATATGCTTTTAAGCTTATATTTGGAAGATAGGTTTGCTGCTTGTTGACTATTGTGTTATGGGAACCATCCAAGTAAGAGTTCATGCTTATCATGATTCATCATCGTTGGCATTTAGATAATTACAACGGATATATTGCTGATTTTGTGTCAACCAAAATTTTACAGTGTTGATTCAAGTTACCTCTATGACTCTATCTTAGTTTATCTTAAATTAGCCATAGTTGTCTAATTAGATACATTTATCCATGAAATAGACTCACCATCTGATGTATACAAATCCTTGCTTAGGAATGAGGATGTTAGAAAGTTTTCTGGCTTAAATTACATGATGAGGTCTTACATATTAATGCATCTTTCTACTCTGCTTCTTTTTAAGGCAAATGAGGCTATTAATTTTATTAGCCTGTTAATACAGTTTTTGAAATTGTGGGGTTTCTTATTTTCAAACTGGTCCTTATGTTTAATCTTTCACACGTAACTACCAAGATGAAAATGGTGTAATTATTGTGATTTAGAGGATAGCTAGGAGCACCTATGTGTCAATTATAGTGCTGAGGTGGAATTTTTCATGTAGTAAGGAATATTATCTCTTCAAGCTATTCTGTGAATATCTAAGTTGCTGCTTTGAAGATTTAAATCTTTCATATCTTCTCTTAATCCACAAAATATCTATTGGTGTTTCATAAACACAGGCATATATGCAAACTATATTTTCTGATTATTATAGGCAATTTTGTAATGTTGATGTGTATTTCCTTTCGTATTCTGATGCATGCTATTTTATATTTTCAGATAATGAGAGATCCAGAGACAGGAAATTCCCGTGGTTTTGGTTTCATCAGCTATGATTCTTTTGAGGCATCTGATGCAGCAATTGAGGTAACTCCTTTGCATATGCATTCATATCATCGAAATTTTCTAGAGAAAAATCTAAAAGAAAGTTGGCTGTATTTTTGGGCCATTTACTTCTTAGAAAATGGAAGTCATAGTATAATTTAATTTCATGATATTTTAAACCTTATTACTAGGTGGCTTGTACTAATCAGTTAAAATTTAATTTCTGATAAGAATTAAATCATTTCTTTTACTTTTGGTCCAAGCATTTCAGAAACTTGGTATTCTTTGGTTTAGAATTTGAAAAATAAAAAGGTTTAAGCTTTTAAAAGTAAAAAATTTCTGGTTTGGCTTAGGATGGGAGGACACAAAATTAAATGTGTGTATTATGTTTTTAGATTGGGATGCCTGCCAAAATGTGCATATGAAGGACCAACTGCCAAATGCTCCTTCCTTTTTTATTTTCCCCTTCTGCACTCCTATTAGCTCCCCCCTTTCCACCCACACTTCCCCTTCTGCCTGCCAAAAGTTCTCCCTCTCTCTCTCTCTCTTTCATTTTCTTTTCATCTTTATTTTGGCTTAAGCCAAAATCTGTACAGTAAACCTAGAAACTGAGTGAAACTTTGACTGAACTGAAGCAAACCTCTATAATTCATTTTGATTATGTTTGTTTGTGTAGATATTGCCATTTAATTCAATTTTAAAAAATTTAGGAAAACTGGAAAGTTTGATTTAGGTCTTGAGTTTCAATACACTGAAATGGTTGGTGGTCAATTACCTCGTCACACACAACTACATGGTGTGAGCACTGTGGCTTGATTTGTATACTCTCCAGCATATATAATTTTCTGGATTTTAACAGGCAATGAATGGTCAATATCTTTGCAACCGTCAGATAACTGTTTCATATGCATATAAGAAAGACACAAAAGGAGAGCGCCATGGCACCCCAGCAGGTGAGTCTTTGCTTTAGATATATTATTCTCATGACGGGGTCTTTTCTAGCCAAATACATGGAGGAAGTTTGTGTGCTTTGAAATTTAGTATGAAAGGTTTCCTTTCAAGGGTTTTTGCATAATATGGTGGATTTGATTCTGTTTAGTATATGATAAAATGGTTTAATTGCTGCTATTATAATGCAGAGAGAGTTTTAGCTGCTAGTAATCCGAGTTCCCAAAAGAGCAGACCCCACACATTGTTTGCCAGTGGTCCTCCTACTCTTCCAAGCATTACTCAGGCCAATAGCACAGTTGGTGCACCACCTCCACGTTCATTTGTTAATGGAGCTGTTCCTCCAGGCCCAATTCCAGCACTCCGCCCTCCACCACAATCAAATGCAGTCTTCCAACCAATGCAGGTTGCTGGACAACCAGCTTGGCAGGGTCATCCATCGCAGCCGGGCCAAGCAATGCCACCTCCGGTAATGGCTCCACCTCAAATGCAGTTCAGGCCACCTCCAAACATGCCGCCACCGCCACCCCAGGCAGCTCCAGTCCCCATCCCAAGGCCTTCTCCACAGCAAATGGGAATGGGAGTCCAACCACCACAATTATGGCGGCAGCCACCACCTCCACAGCAGTTGGCCGGGGGGCCCCCTATGCATCAGATGTTGATGCAGCCACCTCCCCCACCCAATGTACCCCCACCACCACCAAGTTGAAGATTAGGGGAATTATTTTTAAAGCTTCAATTTTTGTCTAAATGTTTTTTAAATCATGTATTGTTAGTTAATTAGGACAATAGAGATGGTAAATAAACTAGTTTTTAGCTAATGAACAAGCATCCTTATATTAAAAGACTTGAAGGGTTTTGTTTTTGAAAATTAACTTCTATATTATGCAAACTGCAAGGGTAATCTCGTGTATGTTACAGGAGATCAAATCATACAGCTCTTTGCTTTCATTTCTTCTCTCTCCTTCATTTGATTGGCTTCTATTCTATTGAAAAATAAATTTTGAATGTACAGACAACGCTGATGGAGGAGATTAAATTCATTGATCTGTTTGTTTGTTATTTACTCTCTTTTCAAGGGGCAAATGCCTTCATTGCCAAGATATTTACATAATTTAAAATGATTGCCAAGAGTATCATATTTGGATTTACATTTTCTCATGTTTGGATTAATGTGGTAGATCATATTAATACGATTTCAATTGATAACTATAAAATACAATTACCTATTCTTAGAAATTTTAAACTTTAAAAGAAATCTTTTAAGCTTTTATTTTAGAATTAATGGTAGAAATGATGTTTAGCATGACTTGCTATGTTTATCCCAACATGAGAGGATCTTAATCCATTATGTCGTCTTACTCGCATCCTCTCATGTTATAATAAATGTGACAGATAGTCGATCTAATTTTTTTCATTCTGTTAACATAATCATCCCAATGATCTTAATACAATCTGGATTTACATATTGTCATGTTAGAATGAACATGCTAGATCATGTTAATACAATCTCAACTATTAAACAAAAAAAAAGTTAATTTATTATTATTATTATTATTATTATTATTATTATTATTATTATTATTATACGTTACAGCTATTAGCTACCCACTGTCACGGACGGATTCTGTGACCGTGTGAGGCCATTATAAAGGAACGTGTCTGCTGTGTTTCAACCTCCATGGGTTGGGACGGCTTAGCGTTTAAGGCATTGTTATGCCCTCGTGACCCGTACTCCACGCAAAGCCTGCGTGCAGGCGGGGTACTGTGCCGCAGGGACAACTGGTCGAGAGCTGAACCGCTCCTCTGATGAGCCCATGGCAGGGCGAAATCAGTGTGGTACGATATGGCAAGGCTGGCCCCAGAGCAGGAATATGGCCAGAGGGGCAAGGCTCTCCGGGCGCCGCACGGGCGCAGTGCTGCGCAAGACTCTAGGCCCGTGACACCACTCTCAAAAATTTTTAATTTTAATTTTAAACTCGTTAATTAGGTTACTACCCTCTTGTGGCATTATATTTATCCTCAGCCTAGGGTAATTGATGATTTGATTCATTACCTTTTTAGTACTATGATAATTTTCACAATAATAATCACCCACCTTCCATTTTCATTAAATGCATCATCTCTTCAATCTTTCGGTGAATGCATGTAAGAAAAAATTTTGTAGCAGGAAGACAACATATTTGATTTTTCTTTTACAAATACACAGTAGAAAGAGTTTATAAGATAAACTATAATTAGATGATGACCTTTTTTTTTGCCTCTACATCATATCCACATCAAAAGGTCCTCACTAAGATCAATTTTAGCCTGTAACTGCTGAGCATGAATGAATGTTGGAGATATTTAAATCGATTCGAATATTGGACCGAAATATTTAAAACAAAAAAGATTTTTTTTTTCGAACCGAACCGTATTCAATTTTAATAATGTTAAATGGTTCTCGATATTAAGCTATATTCGAACTGAGAATCATTTCATACCGTATCAAAGAACAGAAATAATAATTAATTTTTTTATCTTTTTAATTTAATTTTATCAATATAGATGATATAATATATGAAATGATCCTTAAATATTTGTATGTTAAAAATGATTTAATTAATATTAATCATATATAATTTGTAAAATACAATTAAAGTTGTTACATGTTCAATAATTAATGTAAAAATAGTATTTATTTATAGTTAAAAATATTTCTATTATAGTCTAATTTCAAAAACACATGGATAAAGTTATTAAAAAAACATGAATAAATATATATAACTTATGCAAGTTAAAATTTAAATTTAAATTTTTAATTTGTATTAAATATTGTATCATCATAGTTTTCTATTAGTGTTTGATTACATGCAAACTTATATTTTTTTAATGAAAACTAATGAATTTTATTATTAATTTGAAAAATATTTAAAAATTTAAATCTTTTATGAATTAACTTTTTATCTTTTATAATATACTTTTACTATATAAAATTTTTGTTTTAAAAATATTTTGATTAATAAAATTTAGTACTAAAAGTACCGAATACCCGAACTGAATTGTCCTAAAAATTATGAAGCAATACAATACAGAGATTTTAATATATAGAACGGTTCTGGATCTTACATTTTTAAAATTCCCGACTTTTGGAATAATTCTGAAGATTTTTAAATATCCGGATTATACCAAACCATACTCATCCCTTTATATATATTATTTTTCTTTTCCCTTTTATTTCATTTTTTTTTTTTTGCTAAATGAGTATGGAGAGTAGATCTAAATAATAATTTATTTAACTTGTATATTGACATGGCTTGAGTAATGGTTTGAATTTGAAATTCACAAATGCTGCAAATCTAGAGCAAGCGAAGAAAAACCAACCAAAAAAAGTTGTTCAGATCTTAAAACTTTCTTTGTATTGATTGTGTTATTTGATGAGGTTTCTTTATATAATTAGTTTATTAATATTAACCAAGACATTAATGGAAAGAAATCGAAATAAATGTTTTCCTACATGAATGAATCTATAAGGAATGACAACTAAATAAAAACTCAGCAAACTAATATCTTAGAATCTGTCCCAAGATGCACAAAATCAATTACACATAGTCACAAAAATTTTTAACATAAAAAACTCATTCAATATAAATGATAAAAACCACGAGATCTCTCTCAGTTTAAGTAAAAGAGTTTCACTATTAAAATTAATATTTACAACAATTACAAGCTACTACAATAATCCTCAAGTAAAATCGCAACAACCAATCAATCAAATAACAAGAGATAGACAAAGGGAATGGAGAAATATCACCAAAATAGTTACTATTCATACAAATGTATGAGCTCTGGTTATTCAAATCCAATATCTATCATCCATATTAAAGAACAATTAATCTTGAACGTGCTAACCAAATTTCAGCTTAATCAAACCATAAATGGCCATCCAATTGTAGGAGAAGGCCAAACTGATTGTTGTTGGAAGAAAATACATGAACAGTAAACTTTGAATCACAAATACTAGAAATCCAGCGATCTAAAACCAATCTCCACTATTTAGAATTAAGAAAAATGAGTCCTCTAAGTATTGACCAAAGTTTAGGATGATCAGATCATGAATGGTAGCCTGATCGTAAGAAAAACGAGACTAGTCTACTGTAGATTTTTCAGAAGAAAAATTTTTCTTATCCCTTTTGTTTTCTTTCTCTTTTGGTGGCTAAAAATAAAAAATATCTCACACCTACAACTTAGGGTTATAGTAACATATATATATATATACACACACACTAAAACATTAATAGCTCCAACAGACTAAAAGAAATGGACTCAAACATATATTTTTTATATAGAAGAGAACCCCAAACCTAAAAGCCATGAGATACATATCATATCTCAGTTAAAAAAAAGATACATGTCATATCAGAAAAGAAATTCAACTCATTGTATGATAATATTAAACCATTTTAAATAGTTATAATTTATTTGGCAAAAATTAAATTGAAAAAAAGGGCCAAGTTTTAGTTTTATTTTTGCTATTAATTAATTTTTTTAACATTGTAGATACTCACTTTTAGATATAATTTTAAAAGAAATCTTATTTTTTTTTTAAATCAATGATAGAAACTATGTTAACATCATCTATCATGTTCATCTCAACATGAGAGGATTTTAATTCATCATGTTTCTAAATTTGCATTCTCTCATGTTGGGATGAACATGATAGGTCATTTTAATATATTCTCTACCAAAAATTTGAGATTTCTTTCAAAATTAAAATTTAGAAATTTCTGAAATTAGGTAGTTATAGCAAAAATTGTCATATATCATGTTCATCCTAACATGAGAAAATTTTAAACTATTATATTTCTGGATTCGCATCCTCCCATTTTGGTATAATTATATTAATTCAATTTAACTGTTAAACACAAAAGAAACAATTTGATTTAATTTTTTATTTTTACACTTTATCTATTTGCTTAAAAGTTTTAAATTTTAATTTTAAAAAAATCTCAACCTTTTTATTTTATAATTAATAATCGAGATTTTGTTAACCTAACCTATCTCTTTAGTATTACTTTTTCCCATTATTGTAATGATAGGATCACAATTTATCACTTAAGTCGTTAATATATATGATTATTTTTTTACCCCATCATTATCATATAGTATCATGGACTTCTCACTTAGGTACTTACACGATGATTATTTTAGAGACATCTATAAAACTATCTAAAAAAAATAAGTTTTATTTTAAAAATATAATAAAAAATAAAAATATTTATACTTTTATAAAAATATTAGAGTAAAATTTCAAAAATACTTTACTCTTTAATAAAATAATTTTTTTTAAATACCTCTTCTTTCATTATAATTAATATTTTACGTCAATTTTTATCTTTTTTTAACTTTAATATTAAATAAAAATATTTTAATAAAATAATAAAAATTAATATTTTAAATTATTTTTAGCATATAAAAATTATTAATTTTTATATAAAAAATTTTAATTTTAATTACAAAAAACAAAATAACACTCAAAAAATAATAAATAAATATATAAATAAATTAATAAAATTTATTAAATTTATTTTTGAATAAATTAATAAAAATTATTAAATTTATTTTTGAATAAATTTTACATTTTATATATAAAAAAGTTTAAAAAAAGTAATTTTATTGTGTAGATGTGGTGAGATGTTTCATAGATGTTCTATATATGTTTGATGTATATTATAGATATTGTGTATATATTATATATTTGTTGTATATATTATATTATACATATATTATACATATAAAATAAGTTAAAAAAGCAGTAATTTTATTGTCTAGATGTGGTGTAGATATTTCATAGATATTTTATATATGTTTAATGTATGTTATATAGATATTGTAGATATTGTATATATGTTATGCAGATGTTGTATTTATATTGTGTGAATATAAGATTAAAAAATAAGTTAAAAATTATTAAATAAATTTTATATATGTTTGGTAGATGTTCTGTGCATGTTATGTAGATATTGTATAGATATTTATTATTTATTATATTGTATTATATATTATATTGTATTATATATTATGTGTATATTGTGTATATGTTATTTTATATATTTTTTGACAATGTAAAAAATTATTTATGAATAAATATAAATTAAAATTAAAATAAAAAAACTCATAAAAAATAAAAATCAACGATTTTTTAAGTAATTTTTTTTAAAAAAAAAATTCCTCTTAATAGTTTTTTAAAAAAAGTTGCCGGCCATATAATTAAAAAACAAAACCAAAAAGCGCATACATCAGATATTCTCCTCATTATTTTATAAGGACTTCACACAATTTACCACATTTTTTAAAGGGAAAATTACACCATATATTATATTTTAAGTTTTATTTTTAAGTTTATTAATCTTATTTTCTCTTTTCACTTTTAACATTTTATTTTTATAATTTTAACTTTTTATATATATTTTTTTATAAAAATACGATGCTATTTTTTTTTCTTCCGCTTTCTACTTTATCCACTTGAGCCTGCCATTATTATTGCATCTCGTTGAATGTATAAAATAATTTTAGTTAACATAATATCATAAATAGATATATAAATTCTTGGATTTGCCACTCTATTACTATATCATTTAATGCACCATCAAATCTTTTCTCACTTCAGAAGGTTATTTGCCACTCTGCTTTAATTTAATTATTTTTATTTTATTATACTCTCTATGTTTCACTTTAACCGTTATTTTATGAATAATTATATATATTAAGATAATTATTAGTAATTATAAATTTTATAAAAAAAATTTATAATATTTTACTTAATTACCCATTTTAATTATTCTTACTATAAATTAATAATCTTTAAAGTATTTAATATTCAATGATAAATTTAAAATTTTATAATTAATATCATTTTGAATTTATAAAAGTAACAATTTAAGTAAAACAAAAAAAAATTCTTACATGACACTTAAAGTGAAACAGAAGGAGTATTTAATTTTTCAAGAGCACCTCATTTAAGAGCCTTCTCATCATCTTCTCTAGAAGATTTTTAAGAAATGTCTATTGGTGCACTATACTTTTTTATTTGGCTAAATAATTATAAAGTCTCGGAGGTTTTACATATTATACTAGTTAGTCCCTGTATTTTCAATATCCAATTTTTACATCCTTTTGTTTTCAAATATTAAACTATTTAGTTCTTCTGTTAATATTTTTATCCTAAAAATATTAGTCAACTATTTTGATATTATAAAATAATTTATTTGACATTCCTTTATATATTTCTTTCTTTGTTATTTGTTAAGCCATGCTTGTTTTTAATTTTATTTATATTTCTTACATATAATTTATTTTAATTTTATAAATATTATTTAAAAATAATTTTAAATAATATAAATAATATTTTTTATTATTTTGCAGACAATCCATATATCAATTATTTTAATTTTATAGATATTACTAAAAATTTAAATAATATTAATAATATCTTTTATTATTTTATAGATAATCTATATATAAAATAAAATTAAAAATAAAATAAACTTAATAAATAACAAAAATAAATATTTTATATATAAAAATAAAAAAATATAATTATATATATTTATCTTTATTATTTATTAAGTTTATTTAATAAAAAAAATATTAAGTTTATCTTAACAAATAACTATATTAAGTTTATATTTTTTATTTATTAAGTTTATTTAATAAAAAAAATATTAAGTTTATATTCGAAATAAAAAATATAATTATATATATTTATCTTTATTATTTATTAAGTTTATTTTATTTTTAATTTTATTTTATATATAGATCGTCTATAAAATAATAAAAGATATTATTAATATTATTTAAAATTATTTTTTAGTAATATCTATAAAATTAAAATAAATGATATATATGGATTGTCTGCAAAATAATAAAAAATATTATTCATATTATTTAAAATTATTTTTAAATAATATTTATAAAATTAAAATAAATTATATATAAGAAATATAAATAAAATTGAAAATAAGCATAACTTAACAAATAATAAAGAAAGAAATATATAAAGGAAGAACAAATAAATTATTTTATAATATTAAAATAGTTGATTAATATTTTTAGGATAAAATATTAAAATATTAACAGAAGGACTAAAAAGTTTAATATTTGAAAATAGAAGGTTGCAAAAATTAGATGTTGAAAATAAAGAGATTGATTAGTATAATATGTAAAATCTCAGGACTTTATAATTATTTAGCCTTTTTATTTTATTCCACTTTTGTTTATGAAGTACTTGAAAACAATTTTGCAAATCATTGTAATTGAAATGATTTTTTTTTTTAATTTTTGGTTATTTGATTGCAAATTTTTTATTTTTTTAATTTATTATAATAATTGAGAATTTTTTTTATTTTTAATCTAAATGCATACCACATGTTTAATAAAATATTTTAAAAAAATAGTTTTTATAATTTTTTATTATATATCGGTATATGTTGATATATATTAGTATATATTATATATATTTTAATAGTATATGTTGATATATATCGACATATGTCAATATATATCGATATATATTGATATATGTCGGTATATGCTAGCATATGTTAGTATATGTTAAACATAAAAATGATATTTTTATAATTTTATATTAAAAATATTGTTAAATAATTTTTATTATATATGTTAAAATTATTTTAAAAAATAGAAATTAAATAAAATATATTAATATAAAAAATTAAATTTTATTTTCAGAATAAGAATATATATGGACATATATTTAAAAAATATCATATATATAAGTATATGTTGATATATGTTGATATATAATGATATATGTTTGTATGTGTAAGTATATTTCAATATATCTCGATATATATTATATATATTTTAATAGTATATATTGATATACATCGGTATATATTATATATATTTTAATAGTATATGTTGGTATATGCTAATAAATGTTTATATATATATTGGTATATGTTAATATATGTCAGTACATGTAATATATAAAATGATATTTTTTAATTTTATATAAAAAATATTTTTAAATAATTTTTATAGTATATATTAAAACTATTTTAAAAAATAAAAATTAAATAAAATATATTAATATAAATAACATTTTAAATTATATATGTAAGTATTTATATATATAAATAGAAATTTATTATAAATATTTTTAATTTAATATTTAAAAAAAATTCTTTTGAAATTAAAAAATGAAAAAAAAATACAAATGAAAACCAATGGCTACTAAAAATATAAATACAAATGGAAAACGGTGGCCATTTTAAAAACAGTGGTCACTTTTTTTTAATCTGCAACTTACATTACAAGAACACTTTAGCAGACAATCATCTGCATGCATATGCAGCTCCTTCTTAATTTTGCAATTAAAAAGAATAGTTTCTGTAAATTTAAATTTTTTTTGATATGCTGTAAATTTGAAAAAGAATTTAATTTTTAGGTTATTTTTGTAATATCTTTTTTTTAATCCCATTTTCAGATTTAAGACCATTAACTTTTTCTTTCGTTTATTCGGATTTTAGATTTTTTTTTTCTTTTTTATGGGAAAATGACGATATTTTTTATTTTTTTCTTCTTACATATTTTATTTTTATTCATAAATAATTTTTCACATATTCACAGCATATATACAAAATATACAAATATATATTATATATATAAGATACACACAAAATAAATATGTACCAAATATCTATATAATATTTATGCAATATATTTCATAGTTTTTTCACTTTATTTTTTTAATTTTATATACACACAACCTTCACACAACACATAATATACACAACAATTATATAACATACACACAACATATACACAATATCTATAGAGTTTTATATAACATATACACAATATACACACAACAAATATAAAACCTATGCACAATATATACACAATAAAATTAATATTTTTTAATTTTATTTTTTATTGTGTAATACATGAAATTTTTTTAAAAATAAATTTAATAATTTTTATTAATATATTTTTGTATATTTTTCTTTTTTAGATTATTTTTGTGAGTGTTATTTTTTATTTGAAATCAAAATCAAATTTTTTTCTTTATAAAAAATTAATTCATTTTATATTTTGAAAATGTGATTTATAATATTAATTTTTACTATTTTATTGGAGTATATTTATTTAATAATAAAGTTTGAAAAAGATAAACATTGAAGTAAAATATTAGAGATGAGGTATTTTAAAAAAATCTATTTTAATAAGGAAATGGGTATTTTTTAAAATTTAACCAAACTTCTTCTAAAAGTTGCAATATTTTTTTAAAAAAAATTATTTTTATGGATAATTTTGTGATAATTTTGTAAGAACCCCTTATTTTATCTTATATTATACACATAGTATATTTCTATTGAATCATGCTATGTTCTTTCCTGAATATTCTTAGGCTAGATTTTGCCCTTTTCCTATAGTCTAACCTGAGAACGTTTTAGTATTGAATTTCATAGGAAAAATGACACTCTCCACTACATTTTTAAATTTTTTTTCTTTTTTATCAGGTGTATTTTAGTCATTTTATTATAAACTCATAATAAACTCATTTTAAACTGTGTAAAATTTATAAACTTATTATAAACTCTTTGTAAACTAATAAAAATCTGTTATTTTGATAAAAATTTTATACTAGTATATTTGAAATTATTTTATTTTTGTCAAAAGCCCAATTTTATATCCAAAACTTGGCCCAAAGGCCGCTCGAGCTGATAGGCTAAGTTGCTGAACCAATCTCTTTTTTGTGGGAAAAAATGAAACAAAGGAAAAAATGAAAAAACAAAAAACAAAAATTGGTTATTGTGTAAATATAGTATCACACACATATACAAAATAAAAAAATAGAGAAAAAAAAAGAAAAAAAACACATTTACACTATATGATTTTTTAACTAATTAATTATCAAAAAATAAAAAAGCAATAAAACACACGCATATACACAAAATAAAAAATACATAGAAAATTCAAAATAAAAAATATAGAGAAAGTAAAATTTCACAAGCACAACAAAGAGATTTGGAGATCTTAGACAAGTGAAAAAACACATAGAAAAATAATAAAACACACACACACACACATAAAACAAAAGATCTAAAGATGGAAGAGGAGATTTAGATAAAGAGTGAGAGGAGGAGCAAAGAGGATAGTGGGATCAAGAACCAAAAAGAAAAAGATAGAGAGGACAAAGTAGAGTGAGATCAAAATGATAAAGAATATGATTCTATTGAGGAATATAAACCCATTATGGTAGTTGTTGTATTTTGGGAATGTAAATATTGTATCATAGATATCATTGATTAAATATTCTTATTCTAATTAGGAATACTCTTGTATAAATACCACTTATTAATAGAATATTATTGAGCCTTCAATTCTTTCATGGTATCAAAGCCAAACTCTAGCTACATTAATCAATTTAAAAAAACCCTAGCTTCACCATGTCTTTCACTGAAAGTAAAACCATTAATAGTCACAATTCTATAGTTGTTGTAGTTATATCAGTGGCAACCCCTTCTTCTCAAATTTCTTTCTTTTCTATTTCACCTAAACTTTTATATCAATTAACAATTAAACTTACCGCTATAAATTTTTTATTATGGAAGACATAGTTTTTGCCCATGGTAATTGGTTATGGTTTAGAATATCACATTTACTAAAGTGAACCAATTTCATTACCTAAACTTGAAGATGGCACACCAAATCCTGCATTCAAAATTTGGAAACACCAAAATCATATTGTACTTAGTTGAATCATTACTTCAGTTTTAGAAGGGGTCCTGCCTTAGTTTATTGGCTTGTGCAACATGGACAAACTTGTTTCCACCTATGCATTTAGATCGCTTATATCAAAGAGTTATATGCAAAATTGCACAATTTGAAGCATGGAAAATTCTTCTATTGAGACTTATGTCTTACATGCCAAAGATATTACAGATAAATTAATAACTTCATAGCATCATGTTTAGGATGAAGAACAAATTTAATTTTTTTATTGCTAGACTTGAACCAACCTATAAATTATTTTTTAGAATGATTGAATATCGTGTTGATGATTATGATTTTAATGGTTTTTAAGGTATGCTTTTGACAAAAGAAAGGCATCTAAAATGTGAGGAAGAGACAACCGCTATTCCACCATCTGTCAATTTTCTCAATTTTCTCACCATCAGTCAAGCCAGTGGTGTGGAAGAGGAAGAAAAGGACTTGGCCATAGTCAAAACAGTTATCAGTCCTTTTCCTCTCCCTCTCAACATCGTGGCTATAGCTAATCTAATAGTTTTCAATCTCAGTTTATGTCTTCAGACACTTGCATAGTTGTGTGTCGCAACTGTAATGACAGTGGTCATGTTGCAAGGGTATGTCCTCCTCTTAAAGTGAATACTTCAGTTACTCGTGCTTCTACATGACCAATATCGAATTTGGAAAGTAAATCATCCTAGCCTAATCAGGAACGACTGATGGATAATGGTACACCTCATCATTTAATTACTGGTCATGACAACTTGGCAATTCATTCTAAGTAAACTAGAATTGAAGAAGTTACTCTTGGCAATGGTTCTAAATTACCCATATCTTATGTTGGAAATTCATATGCTACAATTAATAATCATAAGTTTTCTCTTCGTGATATTTTATAAGTTTCAAGTACTACACAAAATTTATTGTCTGTAAATACTTTTACACGATATAACCAAGTCTCTTTGGAATTTTTCCCTAACCATTTTTTTATTAAGGACGTGAAAAGGAAGGATATCTTATACCAAGTCAAGAGCGAAGGTGGTTTATATTCCTTCTCCATCGTGCCCAAGAGTTTTACTGCCTAAGCTTATTATACTCTCTCTTCACTTGGCATGTGCGATTAGGACATGCAAATGCACCAACAATTCCAAGAGTAATAAAACACCAATTAATTTCTGGTTCTAGTAGTTTTAATTCCTTGTGTCAATCTTGTATTGTATCGAAAAGTCATAAACTTCATTTTGTTTATTTTCTTCTTCAATTACTGGCCCTTTGGATGTGATTTATTCATATTTGTTGGGATCTTCTCTAGTTGTCTCCAACGATAGATTTCATTATTATGTTATTTTTATGATCATTACTCTCAATATGCTTGGTTTATTTTTGCATCTTAAATTTGAAATTCTCTCTATTTTAAAAAAATTTGTACCTTATTTGAAAATTTTTTTGGGCAACTAATTAAAGTTTTTCAAGCCAATTGGGGTGGTGAATTCCAAGCTTTATCTAAATATCTTTGTGAAAATGGAATATCTCAATGAATTTCTTGCCCATACACCTTTGAACAAAATAGTTGTGCTAAAAGAAAACATAGACATATTTATAAACGGGTAGGGCTCTTATATATCATTCTTCTATTCCTCATAAATTTTGGACAAATGCATTTGATTTAGCTTCTTATGCCATAAATCGCTTTGCGACTTTGGCACTGTTAGGCTCGGACCTAAACCCTAAGAAATAGAGTCGCCATCTGGACGGGCCGAGAAAGAAAAGTGGTGGATGACTCGATTCCTAAGAAATTTCCAACCCCCTATTGGGTTTAGAAAGTTGGGTACATATGGGGAATGTGAGAATGACCTAGCACCCCTATAACGTCCAGTTCATTGGAATCGGCTTTCTTTTCAGGTATAAATATTATTAAATTCTTAATTATTATAATACCATCCATATTATATGCAATCATAATAAATAAATATTCATTATATTAAAATCAAACCAATCAAATAAAATGCGCTAATACTAGATGAAAATATGCCCTTACAGTGTCTAATGTCTAAAATATAAGTAAATAAAATAGGACACCCACCGATTGGTGAAAATATATCCTTTACAATGATACAAAGTCCATAACATAAGTTAAATTACAAAACTTAATAAATAAGGCACCCACAAGTGGAAACATGCCTTTTACATCATGCTCCAAATAAAAATTACAATCCATCATCATATAAAGAATTATAAAACTAAGGCTTAATTAAATGGAAATTAAAATTGCAATCCACAAATACATCTTAATATTAACTAGTTAAGGAAATATAGGATGCCACACATACGACAGTCCCACTAGCCGATTAGTAGGCGGATATCAAGGGGGTAGTGCCCCAGAAAGGTAAACGATTTATAAAATAAGTTTTGTTGTGAAATTAGAGTTTTATTGTGAAATTAGAGATTGATTATTAGGGTTTTATCTTATAATTAGATTTTAGATTGCAAAATCAAGGTAGTGAATTAAAATGCAGTAATTTG
This sequence comes from Garcia nutans, assembly GCA_947685225.1. Lineage (NCBI taxonomy): Eukaryota > Viridiplantae > Streptophyta > Magnoliopsida > Malpighiales > Euphorbiaceae > Garcia > Garcia nutans. Next base: position 39,231,159 of record CANTUV010000039.1, on the reverse strand, counting down.
TAAGATTTAAATGAAGATTAAACTTAATTAAATTAAATAGATTTAGTACATGAAAATCATACCTACATTGTAAGTTCCACCAAAGTAGTTTATGCTAAACCAAGCCTTGTTGCTGTTTGGATCGTTGCAATTGGTTTGGGTTAATTAGGGTTTTTGGTTGAACAAACGATGTTCACAGTATGCTTCTGGGTTTAAGGTTTCTGTCTCCTTTTGTTTTTGCTTTCTATCCTTTTCTTGTTTTGGTGATCTCGATTACTTATTTGATGATTTTGGCTCTCGGTTGCTACTGTCTCTTTTGGCATTTTTTTTAAATCGCTTGTGGTTTTCTGTTTCTATCTTTATTTGCTAAAGGTCGCCCCTTGATTTGTGCCTCACCTATTGTATTTATAATAGTATCTAGGGCAACCTTCCAAGTCATTCAAGCTTTCTAGTTCTATTAGGACTCAATTTCTTCAGGCCGACTTCAACTTGAACAAGGATTCATGTCGAAGGTGGCCACCAATTCGACATGAGCTAAACTCATGTAGAATTGGGAGCCAATTTGAAATGTGGTTCGACTAATGTCGAATTTGCACACCGATTCAACATGGATTTAAGTTATTGTTGACCCATTAGGTCCAACCGAGTCATTCTGGGCCATTCAATTAGAACCAGATCCTTTTAAAATTAGATTGGACCATGTTTAAGCCTCTGAACTCATTCAGGATCAAAATTAAAGGTATGCACGCTTACCTACTCCTGTTTTGAACAATATGTCTCCTTTTGAATAATTGTTTAATCATAAGACAGATTATAATGCTCTTTGAATTTTTAGTTGCTTATGCTATCCATGGCTATGTCCTTATTCTGTTAATAAATTATCATCTCAATCTCATCCATATATTTTTCTAGGCTATAGTAGAACTCATAAAGGATATAAATGTTTTGATATTTAATCCAATAAATTTTTTGTCTCATGCTATGTTGTGTTTGATAAACAAATGTTTCCCTTTGCTAAGCATATTGATGCAAGTACCACTACATATTCCATGCTTAATTCATCTCCTATTTTTGACTTGCAACATTTGGTTTGGTTTCCATAGCGGACATACCTAATTTTATGCATTCAGAAGTAAGTGCTTAATAAGTCGTGGGCATGCCTTATTTTAAATCCACTTATGTGGGTGTTTTTGCCTCTGATCAATAAGACGTGGGCATGAATTATTCTAAATTCTCTTATATGAGTGATTTTATCTTTTATTAAGAAGACGTGGGCATGTCTTATTCTAAATCCACTTTTATGAGTGACCCTATCTCTAATCCACAAGACGTGGGCACGCTTTATTCTAAATTCACTTATGTGGGTGACCTTGTCTCTGATCAACAAGATGAGGGCACAACTTATTCAAAATCTCCTTCTATGGCTATCTCTTCCTTTGCTTTTCAAGTTGTGGGAACGCTTGGCAAGCTTAACTCTATTCATATTTCTGGGGGTGCATCTATCTCTGATTCACAAGGTGTGGGCATGCCTAATGTTGATCATACAACTTCAAATATACAAACGTCACAACCAGATACCATGAATGGGCGTCGCCATCACATGGTTACTAAAGCTCAAATTGGGAATTTAAAACCAAAGACTCTAGCATCTTATAATGATGCCGTTACTTCAATAGTTGATCCCACATCTTATTCTCAAGTTGCAAAGTACTCTCATTAGCGTGGAGCAATGCAACTTGAATACAATGCACTCATGGGAAAATGGCATATGGTAGTTGGTCCCTCTTGACCCTAAGCAGAATCTTGTTGGGTGTAAGTGGGATTACAAAACCAAAAGAAATCTTGATGGTTCGATTGAGAGATATAAAGCTCGCTTGGTTGCTAAAGGATATACTCAGTGCCCTAGTATTAATTTTTCTGAGACTTTCAGTCTTATTGTCAAGCTTGCTACAATTCGACTTCTTTTGTCCATTGCTGTCTCTCGAACATGGAAAGTTACTTAAATTGATATCTCCAGAGCTTTCTTAAATGGGTTCTTAGAAGATGAAGTTTGTATGGCTCAAACTCTAGGTTTCGTTGACCCACAGAAAAAGGATCATGTATACTTGCTTAAATGGTCTTTTTATGGCTTAAAACGAGCACCGAGGATGTGGAATAAAAGGCTTACAGATACCTTATGTCAGTTTGGTTTCTTCGAATCCAAAATTGATCCATCTCTTTTTTATTACCCTTGTGGAATTGATATTATTTTTTGTTTGGTTTATATCGATGATATTCTTATACTTGGTTCCAATGATGTTCTTATCCACTAGTTGATTATTTATCTTTAAAAATAGTTTGCACTAAGAGATCTTAGTCAACTATCTTACTTTTTTTTTGGCATTAAAGAACATTAGAAGCAGAATGATTTAATGCCCACTCAATGAAAATATATTGCTAAATTACTAGAATGGGCAAATATGTCTACCTGCAGTCCTATCAATACACCAGTAGCTATTTCAGATAAACTTAGTGCTCGGCATGGGAAAGCCTTTTCTGATGAAATATTATTTCCAAGTATTGTAGGTGGTATGTAATATTTGACTTTTACCCATCCTCACATTGCCTTTGCTATGAATAAAGTCTCTTAGTTCATGCATTGTCTAACTAATGCTCATTAGAGTGTGGTCAAGAGAATTTTGCAACATAGTGATGCACATTGGGGAGGTTTAGTTGATGGTTGCAAGTCCACCATTGGATTTGCAATTTATTTGGGTTCTAATTTGATATATTAAGTCTCTCGTAAGCAACATTCTGTATCTTAGTCCTCCACTGAAGCCAAGTATAGAACTATTGCCATAGTAGCTTCTGAGATAACATAGCTTCGTCTGTTGTTGCATGAGATTGGACTACCAATTTGAGTTTCGCCTACTCTATGGTGTGATAATTTGAGCGACACATATTTGACTGCTAATCCGGTATTTCATAATCACACCAAAAAAATGGAGATTGATTTTCATTTTGTTCATGATCAAGGAAAGAACAAGTTATAATAAGTCTGATATATTAATTCTCATTATCAGATTGCTGATATTTTTAATAAACCCTTGGCCAAAGATCAATTTCATTAGTTGCATGGCAAGTTGACTTTGTTGTCTAACCTAGCTCAACTTGCAGGAGAGTGATAAGGAATATGATCCTATTGAGGAATATAATCCTATTATGGTAGTTGTTGTATTATAGGAATGTAAATATTGTATCCATGATATCATTGGTTAAATAGTTCTATTCCTATTAAGAATACTCTTGTATAAATACTTCTTATTGTTAATAGAATATTATTGAGAATCCAATTCTTTCATGAGAAGATAGAGGGAGAGGTAGAAAGATAAAGAGAAAATGAGAGAGAGGTAGGTATAGGTCAGAGAAAATGAGAGAGAGAGAGAGATAGGCGCGAGTGAGAAAGTTTTGAGAGGAATATTAGGTTTATAATAATTTAAATGCTATTATGAAAAGGTGTGTGTGTGTGTGTGTATATATATCTTACAAACTCATAATGCAACCAATAAATCAAAGAATTTTAAAAATAACCTGAAATCTAACTTAATTTTCAAAAAAAAATTTAACTAAAATTGATTTGATTTTATTTGGATTGAATTGGGTCAACCAAGCAACCTGCAGCTGGTTGAACAACCCTATTCTTTCCTAATGAATTTCCCGGTGGCCAATAATTGTTCTATGTAATATTTTTAAAACCAAATCGGATATCAAACCGGATTGATAATGAGTTTATGGTTCAATTAGTTCAATTAGTGTGAGTGGGGATTTTCGCCCCCACTCCCGGTGGAATGATTGTTGCGACTTCGACACTGTTTAGGCTCGGGGCCTTAGAGAACACGGACCTAAGTCTGGAGAAAATGAAGTCGCCACCCGAACGGGCCGGGAAAAAAGAAAGGGGTGGATGACTCGATTCCTAAGAAATCCCCAACCCCCTAATGAGTTCGAAAAGTTGGGTACATGTGGAGAAGGTGAGAAATGGCCCAGCACCCCCACAGCGCCCGGTTTATTGGAACCGGCCTCATTTACAGGTCTTAATATTATAAAATTCTTAAATATAACAACACTATCCATATTACACACAATAATTAAAATAAAGCATCGATATATTGAAAATCAAAACAATGCCCAAGCAAAACAAATAAATGGACACTCATCTAAAGATGAAAAACATGCCCTTACATAATCCATGCCTAAATAGGACACCCACCGAAAGGTAGAAACATGTCCTTTACATTGGTCTAAAATATAAAAGCAATTTAAGTTACATGATATTTAACTAATGAGGTACCCACCAAGTGGAAACATACATCTTACAACATTTGAAAATCTAAATAAATCGATAAAAGTAAATGACCATTCATCATAAATAAATCATTCATCAAAGATATTAAACATCAATAGAATGTAAACATCCATCCACGATAAACTAAATAAATCAAGTATTGAACTTAAATAAATCAACAAAGCATTGAAAATAAATTAAAGCATATAATAGACTACATAATCAAAGATAAAATTAAATAAAGCAAGTAAAGATTCAAATTAGGGTTACTGTTTCTATTTAAAATTCTTTAATTAATACTTTAGGATTTTGGAATTTTAGTATTATTTAGGGTTTGTCATTCTTAGCTACAGTAAATTTTAAAAGAATTGAAATGGATTAAGGTTTTATGATTTAAGGGATTGATAAGGTTCTTTAATTAACCAAATTAGTGTTTGAGGAGTGAAATCATGAAATTAGGGTTTGGACACTTTAAACCATTTAGATTTATGATTTACGGTTACTGGATCATTATTTTGTATTTAACATATTGAATTTTAATATTTAAATTTATAAGGTTTTAAGATTTTAAAGATTAGGATATAGAAAAATTAGTGTTTAAGGTTTTAAGGGAATTAGGGTTTAAGAAAACTAGGGTTTAGAATAATTGGTTTGAGGTTACTGTCTTGATTCTAAAGTTGAATTAGGGTTTTTAGTGTTTTCAGAGAATGTATATGATTTTAGAATTTGGAAAAATAATTTATAGTTTTATGAAGTTTTATGAAAATAAACAAAACGATTTAAGGTTTATAGAAACAAAAAATATATTTTTTAGGGTTTTGGAAAGAAACAGATTCAATTTAGGGTTTTGAAGAATTGAAAAGCAAATTAGGGTTTTGGTAAATCTTGAAGCGATTTAAGGTTTTGAAAAGTTAGAAAGTAGATTAAGGTTTTAAAATTTTGAAGAAACATAAACAATAATTTTTAATCTTGAATGATGAAGCTTACTGTAAAAATAAATAAATAAATTCATACCTTCGTTTGTTGGTTCCACCAAAAATTATTTCTTGGATGAACAAGAACAAAGGCAAGATGGTTGCCTTTGATGGATTGAATTTGCTTGTTTGCTTCTCTCAAAAAGTCTGATTGATTCAAAGTTTTTCAATTCACTCGATTGTCTCTTTTTTTCTCCTGAATTTCGATCCCAGATTTTTCCTTCTCTTTCTGTGTTGTTTTAGTCCTTATTTATAGAAGATTTTTATGATTAATTTTAGTTATTCACGGAATCTAACATTGATTAAGAAAAGGAAACCGAAACCTAATTGTATTTGGTTTCGGAAAAATTTGCGTTGAAAAAATTTCGCTGGCGAAAAAAAACTACTGCGGAAAAATTGCGCTGGTGAAAAAGCTGCCGCAGCTGGCTGCGGGCTGCGGGGCGAAATTGGCCTGCGGGCCATTTCGCCCATAGAAATAATCTGCAGGCAAAATGGCTTTGGCCATTTCGCCGCAACCCTTTTCGGCGACGAAATTTTCTGTCGCCAATTTTTATTTTTATTTATTTGTTTATTATTATTTATTATTAATTATAAAAATTAAATACTAAAGCAAATATTATTTAATTAAGATAATAAAAATTATTTTGGACTAATTAAAATATATTGGACAATACAAAAATATTTTGGACTAATTAAAATATATTGGACTGGATTGGATAAAAAATTAAGGGTCTACAATTTGCCCCCTGCTTGAACGATCTGAGACTTTAGAGAATGAAAAACAATAAGACTTAATTTTTGATGAGATGGTTACTTGAATTTATTTTGGGTACTTGGACCCGAGATTGAATTTGATTTGACTTACCTTTATCAGTTGAGAATTCTGGCATAACTGGTTACTCCATTTTTATGAATTGTAGGTCTTTACCCACCAAAAATAGATCTTTATCTATTGAAAATTGGGTCTTTAACCTAGGAACATGGATCTTTATTTATTGGATATTGGGTCTTTACCCGTGAAACGTGGATCTTTATCCATTAGAAATCGGGTCTTTACCCTTTGAAATATGGATCTTTATCCATTGGAAATCGGGTCTTTACCCCTGAAACAAGGATCTTTATCCTTCGGACTTTGGGTATATACCCTTTGAAATATGGATCTTTATCCATTGAAAATCGGGTTTTTACCCTTGAAACAAGGATCTTTATCCTTCGGACTTTGGGTATTTACCCTTTGAAATATGGATCTTTATCCATTGGAAATCGGGTCTTTACCGGTGAAACGTGGATCTTTATCCATTAGAAATCGGGTCTTTACCCTTTGAAATATGGATCTTTATCCATTGGAAATCGGGTCTTTACCCTTGAAACAAGGATCTTTATCCTTCGGACTTTGGGTATATACCCTTTGAAATATGGATCTTTATCCATTGGAAATCGGGTTTTTACCCTTGAAACAAGGATCTTTATCCTTCGGACTTTGGGTATTTACCCTTTGAAATATGGATCTTTATCCATTGGAAATCGGGTCTTTACCTTTGAAATATGGATCTTTATCCATTGAAAATCGGGTCTTTACCCTTGAAACATGGATCTTTATCCATTGAAAATCGGGTCTTTACCCTTGAAACATGGATCTTTATCCATTGAAAATCAGGTCTTTACCCTTGAAATATGGATCTTTATCCATTTGAAATCGGGTCTTTACCCTTGAAATAAGGATCTTTATCCTTTGAACTTTGGGTCCTTACCCTTTGAAATATGGATCTTTATCCATTGGAAATCGGGTCTTTACCCTTGAAACATGGATCTTTATCCATTAGAGATCGGGTCTTTACCCTTGAAACATGGATCTTTATCCATTGAAAATCGGGTCTTTACCCTGGCTTCAGCTCTTTTAGCTGGACTGACCTTTTGCCTTTTGCATTTTCATTCTAATTTTTCCTTTTGATTGATGATGATTTTTTTTTATTCTTTTGAGAATTCTTTTTCTTGTTCATTAATTAAATATGAACAAAAAAATTCAGCCTTTTTAGCTAGCCTTCATATCTTCTCCTTGCCCCCTGCGTGGCAAGATATTCAAAATATTTTGTTTATGCATAAACTCAAAAATTGAAAAGGAGAAGCGTTGCCCCATGTGTAGGCTCAAACCCATGATTTTTCTATGCGGGCTCTGATTGATGTTTTTGCCGTCTAGTTCTTCGCACAAGCACGTATTTCTTCTTTTACAAAATGACTGGAGCTTCCACAAGCAAATAGGCTTTCCATGCCCCCCTTGATTCAATATCTTCTTTTGATTCTTTAGTTCGCAAGGTATTTGTTGTTCACTTTGAAAAGGAATAGACAATACAAGACAAGAAAGTGCGATGGGATATGCTCATGTATGCATGATATGCATGAATAATACTTATAGTTGTTCCATCGACTCATAGACCGAGGTGATCAGCAGAAGTGTTCTCATTGGTTCCTTTTTGACGCTCGTTCAAGTCTTGCATTAGACTGATCGAAAGCTTTGCATTTGTGGCTTTTATCTTCAAGATGTTGAAAACACGAGTGGTAGAGATCCCAAGTTGCAGAGTCAGGGATACATCCTTTTTAAACTATGTTTCAGCATGTCAGTTGATAGCTTCTTCATGACCTTTCCAATAAGCATTTCCTTTGCCCAATGTGTCCTTTGGAGGTTCAACATACTTCCCTTAACTTGAAGGCTTTGTATGACAAAACTCTTTTTTTATTATTTTTTTTTAATTTATTTTGAAATCAAATGTTGGCTTTGCCAAATTAATGTCAATGCACCTCAGGACTTGATTTTCCAAATTAACATATCTATAACATGGCAACCCTAGTTACCGTACTAAACTTGGGAATCATTTCTATTTAAGCAAGAATTGTTCCACTTCAGATAGGCACATACACATTGCTTGGCCAAATGTCTCATTTGAGTTTAAATATTGTCTATCTCATATGCATGCTTATCCAAACTATCTCCACTAATAGACTCTACCTACCAAGAGAAATTAACAGGTCTTTGATAGGCTTGAAATGGGGTCTATAAGGGACACGGGTTAAAGTGAAGGCCATTTGTAAGTTGGAGCCGATGTGACACAATGGACAAACCTTCATACTACAAATTTCTTGTTTGAACTTTAGGCAGCAGAGAACAATCTTGCTAGACTCAAAATTCCTTCTATCTTCTTAGCATTAATCTAGATCTTGATCAGGACAGTCTTTGTCCTTGCAAAAAGTTTGGTAACCAAATTTGCTTCTTTTCCTCTTCTCCCTTTTCTTTCCTTTTATTTTTCTTATTCTTCCCTTTGTTTGAGCATTTTATCATTTTGTCCTTCTTCCTTGTAGGACTGTCAAGTACAGAACTTTCAAGAACTGGATGGTCTTCCTCCCTTTTTTTTTCCTCCGATTTTGATTGAATCTTTAGTTGAGTTGGACCAATGGAAGCCTTTTGTTGTCTTAGGTAAAAGAGAACTCAGTTGACTTTTTGAACCGCCTTTTTAGGTTTTATCTTCTTGTTATTTTTTCTTTGTCTTTTTCTTTTCTCCTCTTTTTTTTTTCTTTTCTTCTTCTTTTTTTTCTTTTCTTTTCTTCTTTTTGTCTTCTTTTTTTTTTTGCTCTAAAAGAGTTGTCTTGTTTGTACCAACTTGAACTTCCAATAATGGATGAGTGGAGTGACATAAATCTTCTTTAACAGGGATAAATCATTTGTTACTATGATGTTGATGTTGTCTTGATATATTGGAGATATTAAGTGAACTTCAACTACCCTTATGGTTTTGAGAACATCAACCATCCTTATGGTCTTGAAAACATCAACTACTCTTATGGTCTTGAGAACTTCGACTATCCTCATGATCTTGACTAATCATTGCTTTCTTTGATCTTCTTGCCTCTTCATCTTAGTGATCATAAGGCTTGTCAAAAGTATCACAACAGCTCAAGATAGGTTGTTGTGGTTTGTAAGCCAATGAAAAGAAAGCTAAAATTTTATGAAGGCTCAAAGGGACAACTAGGGATTGATTTTTAATTAGGAGGATACTAGTTGTTGGCTAACCAAACAATGCCTAGATCATCTCTCCCTTAAATAAGTAGAGTTCAATTTTGCCTTGAAAGTTTGTCAAAGCATGTTCTAAGACTGACTAAGACCTAGACAAAGGTAATTATGCAGGAGCCCTCTCTAAGTAAGCATACACAACTCAATGCTATAGAGCAATTTCCTCACTTAGGAAAGTCATTCGAGTCATGATGCATAAATATATTAATTTATGAATTATCAAGCTAAATTCATTATTGATTGAGCACCAAAATGAACAAAGACCAACAAAATTTTGATGAAAGTAATTTATTTCAAGCAACTTTAAATTTGAAAAACACAATAGTTCCAAAATATTAAAGAAAGTAAAATTGAAAAGCAACATTCAAGCCAAGGAAAGTTTGTTGAGTTGGAGTCGAAGATACTTCATTTATTTAGACATCTCAAGGGCAAGGATTTTTTCCATCATCAAGGATCATTGCTTCATCATCCACAGTTAGTCCAAGCTTGCTTAGTAGCATATCATCTTTAGCAGCTTCTTTATCCATATCATGACAAGGTGACAAGATAAAACTCTTTATGAAGGTTGATGGTGCCTTTCCAAATTAAGGCAGAGGATTATTCTTAGTATTGGGCTTGTCAGGCTCAGGCAGCTTTTCACTGTCAATCAAATCTTGGATTTTGTGCCTTAATCGAACACATTTATCTGTCTCATGCCCTTGCATTTGATAAAATTGACAAAAAACCTTGGCATCAAAATTTGGTGGTAGAGGCTTATGTAGAGGCCGAGGTGCCAATGGTTGTAGCAAATCCATTTTCATTAGATTTTCTAACATCTTTGACAAAGGCTCCCTTAAGTCTGAAAATTTACGCTTCTTTGTTGGCTCAGTTGTTGCATTTTTCTCAACACCTCCTCTTTCCCTTTGACTTTGCCTACTAGGGTGATAGCCGCTCTTATTGCTCCACTTAGATAGCACATGGTTCGGTTGGTCTTGTAGAATAGGGATTGATCTCTCATTTTTTATTCAATCTCTATCAGTAGACATGTTCCTTGTTAATGTTGCCTTTTCCTTCTTTCTTATGTCAATGGGAGATACCTCATTAGCATTGTTGATGATATCTAGAATTTGAATCAACTGGGTCCTCATAATTTCAACCAATTGATCTCGTAGCTCGGCCATCCTAACTTTGACCACTTCATCGACTATGTCCCTTAGCTGGTTTGCATCCATCCTTCCAATGAAGTACTTGAATCAAAATCAATGTTGTAGGTGGTATCGTTGTATGCTCTTGAATTGTCGTACTTTAGAGCTGTGAGCCAGAAGGGATTAATGATATGAGATGCAAATGTATGCATGTATGCACAAACAATCAACAAAGATAAGATAATTAGGACATTCTTTCCAACCTTATAACATCCACACACGAATGGCGAGTCTCTTTTCCTAGGTATATGGTTAACAAAATACCAACATGGGGTATCTTGTTTTTGAATATTTCTCTCGGACGTTTCAACCAATAGTTATATTTTCAAAAATGAAAATCCATTCATAGTAATTCCCATTAATTAGGTTTTAATCCATTTAACCAACTATAGTAGCTTTATGCTATATTGGATTAAAACTAAATTAAGAGATTTATTATAAATAGATTTCTCACTTGAAAAAGTAACTAATGATTCATGCCAAAAACAAGCCCATGGTTAATTTATTCTTAGTATGAACTAGGCTCACAATTGATTTTTGGTATTTTGTAATTGACCTAAATAATTTGTAAGCTCTTTTGGATGAAAATAATTTTGTTTCAAAGCCCATTGTAAAAAGATTTTAGAAAAAATGGATTTTGGGCTTAGTATTTGGGTCATGAGAAAAAGAATTTTTGATTTCTTTTTTAGAAAAGTTTTATGTCCAAAGACCATTTTGAAAAGTTTTAAAAATAGTTTTGGTCTTTTGGACTTTAAAGAAAAATTTATTTTGAGCTTACAATGTACTTAGGTCAAATTAGAAAAAGAACAAATCAAATAAGCCATGATTTAAGCCAAGATAATTTAACCATAGTCAAACAACATGCATTTGAGGTAAAACCTAAGGAAAGTAACTAAGCCAATTACATGAGCTCTAGTCTTTGGGTTAAAAGGCTTAGGTTCCCATAGCAAGTATATACCAAACGGTACGAGGCTATGAGTGGTTATGTCATACTCGATCTCCATACCTTGAGTGAAAGTATGGTATCCCTTACATAACACAACACGGGTAACACGGGCGTCCTAACTCACACACACGATACAATCTAATATGATGCAATGGATAATATCGTTATAAGAAAGAATAGAATAATATAAAGACCAACGGAATCAACTTCTCTTATCCCCAGTGGAGTCGCCACTGTGAGCAGGGATTTTCTCCCTCACTCCCTGTGGAATGGTTCTTACGACTTCGGCACTGTTTAGGCTCGGGGCCTTAGAGAATACGGACCTAAGTGCGGAGAAAATGGAGTCGCCACCCGGACGGACTGGGAAAAAAGAAAGGAGTGGATGACTCAATTTCTAAGGAATTCCCAACCCCCTAATGGGTTCGGAAAGTTGGGTACGTGTGGGGAAGGTGAGAAATGGCCCAACACCTCCACAACGCCCGGTTCATTGGAACCGGCTTCCTTTACAGGTCTTAATATTATAAAATTCTTAAATATAACAATATTATCCATATTATATACAATAATTAAAATAAAGCATCGATATATTAAAAATCAAAATAATGTCCAAGCAAAATAAATAAATGGACACCCATCTGAAGATGGAAACATGCCCTTACATAATCCATGCCTAAATAGGACACCCACCGAAAGGTAAAAACATGTCCTTTACATTGGTCTAAAATATAAAAGCAATTTAAGTTGCATGATATTTAACTAATGAGGTACCCACCAAGTGGAAACATACCTCTTACAACATTTGAAAATCTAAATAAATCGATAAAAGTAAATGCCCATTCATCATAAATAAATCATTCATCAAAGATATTAAACATCAATAGAATGTAAACATCCATCCACGATAAACTAAATAAATCAAGTATTGAACTTAAATAAATCAACAAAGCATTGAAAATAAATTAAAGCATATAATAGACTACATAATCAAAGATAAAATTAAATAAAGCAAGTAAAGATTCAAATTAGGGTTACTGTTTCTATTTAAAATTTTTTAATTAATACTTTAGGGTTTTGGAATTTTAGTATTATTTAGGGTTTGTCATTCTTAGCTACTGTAAACTTTAAAAGAATTGAAATGGATTAAGGTTTTATGATTTAAGGGATTGATAAGGTTCTTTAATTAACCAAATTAGTGTTTAAGGAGTGAAATCATGAAATTAGGGTTTGGACACTTTAAACCATTTAGATTTATGATTTACGGTTACTGGATCATTATTTTGTATTTAACATATTGAATTTTAATATTTAAATTTATAAGGTTTTAAGATTTTAAAGATTAGGATATAGAAAAATTAGGGTTCAAGGTTTTAAGGGAATTAGGGTTTAAGAAAACTAGGGTTTAGAATAATTGGTTTGAGTTGAATTAGGGTTTTTAGTGTTTTCGGAGAATGTATAAGATTTTAGAATTTGGAAAAACAATTTATAGTTTTATGAAAATAAACAAAATGATTTAAGGTTTATAGAAACAAAAAAATATATTTTTTAGGGTTTTGGAAAGAAACAGATTCAATTTAGGGTTTTGGACAGAAACAGATTCAATTTAGGATTTTGAAGAATTGAAAAGCAAATTAAGGTTTTGGTAAATCTTGAAGCGATTTAAGGTTTTGAAAATTTAGAAAGTAGATTAAGGTTTTAAAATTTTGAAGAAACAGAAATAACAATTTTTAATCTTGAATGATGAAGCTTACTCTAAAGAAAAATAAATAAAGAAATTCATACCTTCGTTTGTTGGTTCCACCAAAAATTGTTTCTTGGATGAACAAGAACAAAGGCAAGATGATTGCCTTTGAAGGATTGAATTTGCTTGTTTGCTTCTCTCAAAAAGTTCGATTGATTCAAAGTTTTTTAATTCACTCGATTGTCCCTTTTTTTTCTCTTGAATTTCGATCCCAGATTTTTCCTTCTCTTTCTGTGTTGTTTTAATCCTTATTTATAGAAGATTTTTATGATTAATTTTAGTTATTCACGGAATCTAATATTGATTAAGAAAAGAAAACCGAAACCTAATTATATTTGGTTTCGAAAAAATTTGCGTCAGAAAAATTTCGCTGGAGAAAAAAAACTGCTGCGGAAAAATTACGCTGAAAAAGCTGCCGCAGCTGGCTGCAGGGCGAAAATTGGCATGCGGGCCATTTCGCCCGCAGAAATAATCTACGGGCGAAATGACTTTGGCCATTTCGCCGCAACCCTTTTCGGTGACGAAATTTTTCGTCGCCGATTTTTATTTTTATTTATTTGTTTATTATTATTATTATTTATTAATTAATTAATTATAAAAATTAAATACTAAAGCAAATATTATTTAATTAAGATAACAAAAATTATTTTGGTCTAATTAAAATATATTGGATAACATAAAAATATTTTGGACTAATTAAAATATATTAAACTGGACTGGGTCAAAAATTAATAGTCTACAATTAGGTTGACTCAAATTCAATAATATAATTATATTATGAATTTTTTATTTATAGATATTAATAAAAATCTAAAAAGTAATAAAAATTCTAAAATAAAAGTTTTAAAATAATAAAAATATACTTTATCGATTGAAAAATATCATATATTAAATGTAATATATATAAAAAATGAATCTAAAATTTTTCTCTGATTTTTGTTTAAAAATAACTTAAAATTTTAAAATCAATTTGGTCTATTTTGATCTATTTAGTTTGATTTAACCGGTTTTACCAATTTTGATATATATTTTATGTAAATTTAATTTTTTCGATATTTTTAAAGCTGATCAACTTTCGTTTTTTAATTAATCTAGTTCGACTGGTCGATCTAGTCTAGTTTTAAAAACATTGGTTATGTGTTAATGAAGCCACTAGTTTCCAAGGAAATATCTTATAATCTTCAATAAATATCTATAAATGCCAAGTAAGCATAGAAAACAAGTGAAATTACTTTATTTCTTTAATAGGGCTCTGCTACTGCTTATATCAAGTTATTTTATCGGCCAAGAAAAATATTGGGCTTTAGTACTATTCTATAATATAAATTTCAATTTAATCCAATTTTATTAATATGATAAAATTTAATTTATGTTAAAATTTATGTATTTAAAATAATATTTAATAATAACTTTATTTTAAAAAATAAAAAAATTTAGTAAATATTTTTGTTTAGAATAATGAAAAAATAAAATAAATGTAATTATTTTTCATTCGTTTTACTCTTATAAAGAGAATCATTTTGAATTATTTATTATGAGTTTTATTAAATAAATTAAATTATTATAAAATTATTCTATTTATTATTTATTTTTTCAATTAAAAACTTAAATTTTATTAATGATAATTTTGAAAGATGAAAATTGATAGGATAAATTTTGATTTAATTAAATACTTAGAAAATTTAATTGAAAATTTGAGTTTTGAAATAGAGCTAAACCAATTAAAAAATAATAAAGTAAAAAATTAGAGGATTAGTTGATATTATTTCTATTTATGATTTTTACTTTTTTTTTAAAATATGTTTTTAGTTTTTTATGCTATAAAAAATTTGTATTTTGGAAAAATAAATTGATGAAATAAAAAATTGCTTTTTATGGTTTTGTGTTGTTGTGAAAACCTATTTTTATATTTTAAACTATTAAATAATGAAAATAAAATCTATTTTGATGATTTTTTGAGGAAAAATGTAACACCCTAATAATATATATACACATAATAAACATACAACAGTATATGTAAAATATGCATATATAGTATGAAAATGTCACAAATCCATTCTTACAAACATTTCCATTTTCATTATAAAAATATTTAAAAATCGTAGCACACTTAAAAGACAAAATAAAAAGAATATTAAAAATCTCTGAAAAAATAAATAAAATAAATTCATCAGAGTTTTGTCTGTATTTCGAATAATCCCAAAATTTCAATTTATACTAACTGTAATACAACACATACTTCCAAATATCCTTTTAATACATTCATTTCTCCAAAACGGCCTAACGACCCAAATCAATCAATATTTCAGAAAAATATTCAAGCATTTTTAGATATTAACATATATATATATCCCATTTTTAACTTTCAACATTTAATCTAAAAGAAGAATTTTTATAATTTACATTATAACCGCATTTATAGGTATAATGTACATACTTTACAAAATGTTAAAAACAAAGTTTAAAACATTTACATGAAATGTAATGGTTCTAGTCCCTGACAGTGCAACAATCTCCAAAATGACCACTACAACCTAGACCTGGTGAGGTCTAGCAGCACTATCCGGGATCTCCGGATCAACTCTGTCACCTACATGATGAATTTCAATCGTGCTAAGCATAATGCTCAGTAGTACATAATTTAATATGCACGAACAGAAAATAATGCTATATGTGTGAGACCATAACATACATTATGTTTCAATGTTAAACAAAGTATACCTACAATTTATTAACATATCAATCATCCAATCACATGCAATGGGCCCATACAACCCTATATATTGTTCTAATTCCAAAACTACTGTTTTGGGCTATCACAATCATTCGTGACACCAGTGTATCTCGTCTGAAGGCGTCATGCTGTCAGTGACACCAGTGTGTCTCGCCTGAAGGCATCATGCTATCAGTAACACTAGTGTATCTCGTCCGAAGGCGTCATACCATCCAATAATAATATTCTGAAATTAGACCGTATATAAGACAACATACAATCATATTTCATTATCTACTACTCATAATAAATATCATTTCCTCACACTTTACAAATGTAGCTTATTTTACATCCTAGTGTAAATATTTGTACTTTTCTCATTTTTCATATACATCACTTTTATTCATTTTTAAAGGTCATATCATACAATATTAATTCAAAATAAGCATTGCTACCCCAAATAATGCCACACATACAAATACATTATCATTTAAGTAGCATAACTCATTTTTCATATTCAATGTGTTATGACTAAAACAATACAATCAATGTTATTAGATGTCAAATTATGTACATACTTCTTTAATGTACAAAAGTGAGCTAAAGCTCCACTTCACTATAAAATTCCTTATCACCCTTCACTACTAGGGTTGGATCAAATGCTTCCTCTCAATGCCTAATCATAATGTGAATAAATATAATCATTTAGAATCACATTTCAAGGCATTTCCAACATTAAACACTAATTAAGTATCACCCCAACCAATTTTCTAAAATTTGCCCTAACTTACTTTAATTTTAGAATTTCATTTTAACCCATTCCTAATAGTATTTTAAGTTTATTTTTATTTTTATAATCATATTATAACATGTTTCAAATAATTATATCAAATAAATATCAATTCTTTAGCAATACCCTTCCAAAATTCCAAAATGTATCCTGAGTCTCTTCATTTCTAATTCATCATTTTAATCCATTTCAAATATTAATCTAAGCCCATTTCTATAATTAAAATCATTTCATAACATGATTTATACAATAAAATCAAATAATTATCCATATGTTAAGAATATTTTTTTCAAAACCCTAAATTCAACACTACTTCTCCCAAACTCCATCTAAACTTAATTAAATCCATCATTTAACTGTAGAATCCTTGTTTAAGCACCAAAATAACATCTTTTATACCTATTTGAACAATTAAAACACATAATTACAAAATTTCAAATCACACATAACCCTAAATCACCTTCTTCACCCAAACTCAAACCAACCTTAATCATTTCTTCCATCTAACTTAAAAATCATTGTTTACTCATCAAATAAACATCATTCTTACCCATTCAAATAATTAAATCATACTTATATAAAAACCCAAATACCACATATTTATAACTTCAAAGTTACTTAAAAATTTAAGTGAGAAACTTACTAATTTATGAAAAAAAAATCACTAAAACTCCACTTGTTTCCTTGAAATCTCTTAGAAATTTGGTGTTGATGAAGATGAGAGCCCACTCCCCTTCTCATCCATGGTGGCCGAATCTTGAAGGAAGAAAAAGAAGGTGAATAGTTCTCATTCCTTTCTTGTTTCTTTCTAACCACTTATACATATATATATTTTATTATTTTAATTAATTAACTATTTATTTATTTTAAAAATACCAATATTCCTCTTCTATTTAAAAAGATTTTCATTTTAAATTATTTTATTAATTTTAAAATTTTACAAAATATATTTACTAAATTTTTCTTCTTTTGCTATTCATATTTTTGTCTTATTCTCTCTTATTATTAAGTTTATATTATATATATATATATATTTATATTTATATTTCATATATACCTTTGTTAATTTCTCAATTCTAACTCAACATTTCTCTCTTAAATTATTTATTTTAATTAATTTAAATTAATTTTAGCCCTAAAGTAGATGTTACAAAAAAATCTAACTAATTAATATTTAAAAAATGAAATTATATTGATTACGAAAATCTATGGGCATATTTACTTAAAGAAAATATTTTTTTATTATTTATTTTTAGTTTTCTAAGAAAATTAGAATATTTATTTTTTTTACATAAAATTTAGAAAATGCATTGATTTAGTGAAAATAAAAAACAATTTTTTCTTTTGAAAAACTAGAAAAAACATTTATTTCATAAAAATGAAAAATAATTTTTTATTTTAAAAATTAAATATATATATATATATATTTAAAGAAAATCAAAAATATTTTTTATGAAAAATTATAAAAAAAATTATTTCTTAAACTTTTAAAAATTAATATATAATATCACGTCTACGCATAAATTAGAAAAGAATAAAATAAATTAAAAAATAAAAAATAAAAAATGGAGTATTTTTAAAATTGCAAGTTGGAAATTATATATTTTTAAAAGGAAAAAAAGATATCTTTAAAATATTTTTATTTTTTATTTTTTTATTATTCTTATACACGAGAGAGAAAGAAAAGCATAAATTAAAAAGATTAAGAGAGAATATTTGTTTGATTCTCAACCTCACTGACTCACTTTTGCAAACTTAATACTGTATGCTCATAAAAAAAAACTCATTGAAATTTAAGAAAAAAGTTATTTATATGAAAGTCAATATTATTTTCAAAAAAAAAAAAAGAAAGTCAATATTTGCTACGATCGTATTGGTCAAAAAGAAAAAAAAAACATTGCCAGGACCTTTTACAAAATATCTACACCAAGATAGATGATCATGAGATGATACAAAAAATGACGCCGAAATCCTGAGATTTCGAAATTTGGAATTTGGAAAACAACTAAAATATATATTCTATTTTCCTCATGAATTTTACAAAACTAAAAATTTATTTTCTTGCTTTTATTTTAGAAAATTAGATTATGTGAATATCATCTTCTATTTTTTATTTTTTACAGAAAAGTTTTTAAAAAATAAGTCTTATTTTTTATAAGTGAACATACCCGTATCCCATTTTCAAATACATAGCCAATCTATTTTGTTTATATGTTTAAGCATTTAGCTACTTATTATTATTAAATTTTTATGATGGTGCATTTTTATTATTTTTTTGTTTGTTATGCTTTTTATTTATAAATAATTTTTTCTCATATTCTTAATATATATACAAAATATATAAACATATATAAATATATATATATACATTATATATAAAATATATACAAAACAAACATAAACATGTACAATATATACTAAATATATACACAATATTTATACAATATCTATAAAATTTATTTAATATTTTTTAACTTTATTTTTTTAAAAAAAATTATATATTCATAATATATATATATATATAACATACACACAACATAAATAATAAATATATAATATATATAAAATCTACAGTTATCTAAAGATATCTACGTAAGATACATACAATATTCATATAATGTGTACACAATAAATTTAATTTTTATATGCAGAATATGTAAATTTTATTTAAAAATAAATTTAATAATTTTTATTAATATATTTTTACGTATTTTATCTTTTTATATTATTTTTGTGTGTTATTTTTTATTTTTTATCAAAATTAAAATGATTCCTTTATAAAGAAATTAATATATTTTATACGTTGAAAATATAATTTAAAATTATAATTTTTATTAGTTTTGTAATAATTTAAAATTTAAATTTATTTTAAATTTAAAAGAAATGTAAAAAATAAAAATAAAAATTAATATATATGTATTTATAAGAGAAAGAAAACAAAAAAAAAAGAGAGAAAGAAACAGAAGAAAAAAAAGAAGAGGGAGAAAAAAATAGTACACCGATCAGTTTTTCTTAGATTTATTATTGTTCGGTGATCAACTATCGATACCTTCCACACTAATAAAAAGTCTATCGTTCAACGAATCCAACATTACTAAAATTGCCGCCGTCCAATGCTAAAAATTTTCTTACTCGTTTGTCAAAGTCAATCAGAAATGTATCTATACAATAACCTTTTAAAAATTAAATGCAACTTTTTTTTAATTAGTGAGATAATTTTAAAAATTAAATGCAACTTTTTTCTAAAATTATAAACAACTTTTTGCAGTATAAAATTTATTTTTATTGATAGTTTTACAAAAATCCCTTCAAAAAATCTAAAATCATGAGCTTTTGTTAAAACTAGCAATTATTAATTTATGAGGTAATTATAAAACTAACCTAATACAAAATTTCATTTTCAAATATTCGGTACCAATTTATTTTTTTTTTCAATTCTACTGTATACAAATTTTATAGTTACAAAAATATGATATTAATTAAAGATAGCAGCGACTTGTTAATGCCTTCTGACTTGTCTATAGGCATACCGAAGTCTCCTTAATTGTCTATGCGCAAACATAAAATTTTCACAAAAAGAAAATCTATTCAATAGTTTTTTAAATTATTTTTTAAAATTTAATTATAATATTATAAACTAATTGATTAATATTTAAACTAAAATAAGTTTTAGTTTAAAAAGTCTATAAATTTTGTTTATTTCACAAAAAATTTTATTTAATAGTTTTAAAAATTATTTTTAACATTTAATTATAATATTACAGATCAATTAATTAATATTAACAAAAATTTAATTTCTAAAATTATAAAATATTTAAACTAAAACAAAAAAAAATCTATTTAATCAATTAATTTTTTTATATTAAAAAATATATTTAATAATTTTTTGAAATTATTTTTAGCATTTTATTATAATATTATAAGTCAATTAATTAATATTAGCAAAAAAAAGTTTAATTTCTAAAAAATAAAAAATATTTAAACTAATTAACAGAAAATGTGCTCATCAATATGCTATATGAATTTGGTAACAGTATAGTTTTATAGCTCACCTACCAAAGTTGATTAGCCATTAATAGCACTTTCCTCTCAAATTAAATATGAAAAAGAAAAAATAAATAAGTTGGGCTACTCTATTTTTAAGCGTCCATAGCTTTGGCCGAAACCGTGTGGCCTTGTCCTTTTGCTTTCTTTCCCCCTTTACAGAACAGCACCAACTTTCATTCTCTTCAAAAACAACACAAACAAATTCCAAGAATTCCATTACCAATGAATTCCATAGAAGAAGAAGAAGTTGATTACTTTGATCTTCTACCAGACCCTCTTCTTCTTCTTATCTTCAACAGCCTAAATGATGCAAAATCTCTTACTCTATGCCTCTCTGTCTCCAGACGCTTTGCTTCTCTTGTTCTCCAAACAAACACCATTTTTCTTTCAATCCCTCCTTGCATATCCAATTCAAAATCAACTCATAAATTATTACCCTTTAATCTTTTCAAGATTTTGCTCAATAAATTCATTTCCAGATCTCTCCAATTCTTTAACCATATCAAAGCTAATTCCAATAAGTCAAATTCAACTATTGGTAAAGCCTCATTTTACTCTCCAGATGTAATTTTGAAGCAATTCAAAGATGTTAAATCTCTGAAAATAGAGGTTCCTTCTCATGGTACTGGTTGTGAAATAGGATTTGAGGAAAAGGGTATTGATTCTTTTCTCAAATGGAAAGCAGAATTTGGTGGGGAGCTCAAGAATTGTATTGTTCTTGGTGCTAATTCATTTCAAGAATGTAAGGATCATTTTTACAACCAGACAGAAGACAATCTTGAACATGTTTTAACAGATGAAGAGCTTAAGTTACGAATTATTTGGGCAATTTCTTGCTTGATTGATGCATCTGCTAGGCATTGGTTATTAAAGAAAATTTTAACAGAGCATCAAAATCTTGAAAATGTTATAATAAGTGATGTTAATAAGAAAGGAAAGCTTTGTTTAGGGAAAGATCTACTTCTTGACATGAAGAATCAAATGAATTCGTTAGAATCATCAATGGAGAGGAGTCGAGTACCAGATTTGAGTATGAAATTATTGTATTTGCCTGTGCTTGATTTACCAGAAACAGGATATTTAATGAAGGGAGCAACACTTATTGTAATTAAGCCTGCTGATGGAGCGAATACAAAGGGGCCGAGTGATGAATATGATGAGTATAATGGTGATTTTTTTGGCTTTGATGGAAACGACTGTGAGAAAAAGGCATTTGATGAAGCTGTGAGGGAAATGGTGAAGATGAAGAAGAGCTATGTTTTAACAATGAACTCATTTTGAGCTTATGAATGAATTTGTTTGCATTTGTTGGTTTGGTGGAAATTATATATAAATACAATTTTATCTTATTGAGAAAGAGACTTGAGGGCCATTTGGTTTGTTATTCCAAGTTGTTAAATGTTGAGAACATCCTAGTTAATTTTTTATTTGTATTTGTAATTTTAAAAATATGAATATAATTAATTATTTCAAATATTATAAATAATATTGTGATAATTATTTATTACTTTTGAACAATTATAAATAAACGGATTAAAAAAAATAAACCAATAAAAAGCATTCAACCATTCATCATAAATAAAAGTAAATCATCCATTACAAGCATATAACAACGAACCAAATAATTAAGCCTAAGTTTTAATATTAAGTAAAGCATAAGATATATAAGTTTAGGGTTTATTGGTATGAATTAATATTTCTAGATTTTTAAACATGTAAACTAGGCTTTTATGTTTAAATTAGGATTGATCAAAAACTAAAGGTTAGTCATGTAAACCTAGGGTTTTTAAGGTTTTGGAACAAAATAGATTGGATTCCATATATTATTAGGGTTTTGAATCAAGTTAAATCACATTATTAAGGTTTTTGGTGAAACGAACAATTTTAATACTACTAGTGATTTGGCTATTGAATGTTCTAACAAATTATTGTGCAAAATAATAATAGTTCAAAGGATTAATATAAATTGCAAGCTACTGCCCGATGATGTTTGAAAACTAAATGCTACTGTGATTCTAAAAATAATGTTAATAAATAAAACAACTATTGTAAATTTAAAACAATAATAAATTCAAACCTCCATTGTTGGCTCTACCAATATTTTACATTGATCCAAGCCTCTTGCCTGCACCAATGTTGAGTCTTGCTTGAGTGAGATGAAGACAGTGGCTACTACCTTCCTCCTGTGTATTAATTTTTGTCTATTGGTAGTATTCTATGTGTAGTTTTTTAATTGCTACTTGTCTCTTCTTTATGTTTATTGTTGCTTTTTAATGATTGTAGCTGCTCTCGTCTCTTTTAATATTTCTGGCTTTTGATAATTGTGGCTATTAATTCTTGTTGCCCGTCTCTTGATTTAAGCTTCCTATTTATAGGAATCAATTAGGTTAAAATTAGCAACGACCAAGCTTCATCCGAGCTTAATCCGGATTTCCAATTTAAGCACGGCTCGGATTAAATCCAAATCAGGAATCATATCAAATTAAAATCAATTTATTTTGACATGGAACCCATCCATATCAAATTAAAATAGTTTAAATTCAACATAAACCAAAACATATCGAAGTGAAAAGTGGGCCAATTCGATATGAGAATTAACTCATATCTCATATCGAATTGGAGCTTGTCCAATTCGATATGGATGTGCTCATATCGAATTGGACAAGCTCCAATTTGATATGATTGATGTTCATATCGAATTGGGTGTCCAATTCGATATGAACATCTCCATATCGAATTAGAAAGTTCCCAATTAGATATTTCTAAGACACCCCCCAATTCAATATGGACATGGCCCATATCATTTAAACAAAACCGAACCCATTTAACTTCGGATGAAACCATTTTAGGGCTCTAAAAATTGAACCGGCTTATTATTGGCCTTATAAAACTGGACCAATCTAATAAAAAGCTTTAACCCAGGCTTAAGCCATTAAGAATGGACCAAACTTAACCTGACCTCTATTAATTAAGATTAAACTAGCTTTAGGGCCAAAATTAAGGGTAAACACACTAAAGATCAATCCAACTGAAGAGGAGTTACCATCATCAAGTCTAAAACTAAAGCACAAGAGCAATAACCTTGCATCTATATAAATTTAGACCTGAAATCATGAAATCCATTAAAATAGCATCAATTAAGTACATAAATCCATCCAAAAGAAGCTTTAATCATTCTTAAACCATTAATAAGTATCTTTTTCATATACTTTGCCTTAAATTGGAGTTGATCAAGACCAAGACTTGAGGGGATTCAACTTAATCTGATTTTAAACACCTATTGTTATATTCATCACTTTAGGGTCAGTATTGCATCTCTTTAAGTTCTTACCATTAATTCTAATTGCTTAAACAAAAGTGTATTATAATAAAAATGAGATCACTTAATAGAATTTTGTAAAACCTGAGGGTTAAGCTCCTACAAAGCTTTTAATAGTTTTGCAATATGTTCGTAAAGCTTTTGATATAGATTTATTTGTTGCCATGTTTTAATCTCGAATATGTTTCTCATTTTGGATGTTGGAATCATATGATCATTTGGCATGATAATCTATGATTCAAAGGGAACATGATTAAAAGCTTATGTTTTTTATGTTTCCTTTGATAAATGAGATTTTAAGTTCGTTAATAGGTTGTTGTATATATGATGAAATTTATATTATTCTTAGAGTTTTATATGATCAATTCACATGATATCTTATGAAGTTGAACTAATGGTTGTATCTTTTATAGCTTCTTTATATTTGATGTATAATTATTATAATTTGATGATGTTATAACTGCTCATTGCATACCATGCATATTTATTTTATTTATATATACATGCTCTTATAAAACTATCATTAGAAATATATCTCTATATGGCTTCTTAGTAAATGCAAGGAATGACCCATTTAGATCGTTTGACTTAGTAATTAGTATATTACCATCAACAAACCCAATATAAAGAATCATATTGACCCTCTTCACTAAGGATCATCTATTAAGTTAGCCCCATATTTCAAGATTGCATTCTCGGTCTGTACCGAGTGATGACTCCTTATTAGTCCAGTCCGTTCACACAAGCACTTAGCAAAATTTATTTAATGAATGTGCCCAGTTTTCTATTTAACAAAGATTCAATATGATAATCGACCAATTTTGATTAGGGAAAATTACAAAACTAACTAAAAAAACAAAAATTATTTTCAATAATATAATGGGTTTTAAAAGCTTTCAAAAATACGGAAGCGACAAAATCAATTACAAAAATATGGAAAGCATTAATTACAAAATTGTCACTCTTTAGTTATAAAACAACATATAAGTTTTATGTTTTTTATATGTTTCATATAAAACTTATAAAACAACATATACAACATATAAAACAATATATAACATATAAATAGTATATATAACATATAAAATAATATATACCAACATATAAAATTACACATATAGCATATAATCAACATATAAAACTTATAATCAACAAATAAGCTTGTAAATGTTGTTTTATATATTATACATATTGTATATAATTTGATATTTAAATATGATGGATTAAAGATGAAGTAGCATATAAAGTTTTTAAATATTATACAAACTGCATATCATTTAATAAAATTAAAATTCTAGACTTCTACATACCATTTCATATGTTATATATGTTACATATAATATGTTAAATATTATGAATTCCATATTAAGAAGCATATATAAACTTTTATATGATATAGATTTTACATATAATTCATTGAATATGATGGATTCCATATTATATATATATATATATATATTGCATATAATCTATTAAATATGATGAAATCAATGAAGAAGTACATACAAAATTTTTATGTCATTTCATATGTTATATATATTACATATAATCCGTTAAATATGATGAATTCATATTAAGAAGCATATGTAAACTTCTACATGTTATATATATTGCACATAATATATTAAATGTGATAAATTCAAAATTTATATATTATATATATTACATATAATTTATTAAATATGATGAAATCTAGATGAAGAAGTACGTACAAACGTTTATATGTTATTTTATATGTTACAACACTACAATAAAAGAGGGCTACAGAGGTACTTTCCTTTTCATACGGCCAATTTTAACCACCTCTAAAATGTCTAGTGACAGTTTTATAGCTGCCCCACTTACGCTGTGATAGGCTCGGTTTCTACAATTTTCCTTGCAAGTTTTAGGAGCACTAGGGTAAGTTGTTGCATTGCCTCTACAAATTAACAATGATAACCATGCAGGGGCTATTTTAACGGCCATAAATAACTACACTTATATTTTTTTATTCAGACTTTTGTAGCAACATTTCTATAAAAGCAGCTAAAATAGCCCCTATAATATTTATTTTGACATGTTGAATTTGAATAATATTTATATTATATATACAATATGAATATGACGAAAATATAATTTTTTTATAAATGGAATCTTAATTTTAATATTCATACATGCAAGAAAGTAATTGATTAAATTTAATGATGAACAAATGTACATATTTGTATCCAATAACAATATAATTACAATATTAAAAAATAAAAAATAAAAAGCCCCAACAAAGTATTTTCAATTTCCACCATTATTATTGCTAGCATAATTTGAATATGAAAAGTTATTTGTAAGTACACTCGATTCTCTGTGACCACATATTGACTACTGCGAGCATCATAAGCCTGCATAACAATTTGCTATAATTACTCAAAATAGAGAAAATGGTTAAGTGGAGATGTTATATTGTATTAAACAAAGCAAATCATTAGAAAAAAAAACAATAGATAAATTAACAACAAACAAGCTAGTTATACTACTAAGCAATGACATTTCTATCCAAAATCTACAAAAAACTAATCAATACGGACCTATCCTAATATTAACAACTGCAAAACATCTACACAATAGCCAATGATCTTAGTCCTCCAAAGCACAGTAGTTGGTGTTGTTATGTTTGCAACACCAACTAAATAAGTAGAATCCCATTATGCTGTAAAGAATTAAAAGAAACTGAATATAATAAAGTGGAATATATTTTCTCCTGTACCTGTCCACACACTCCTTAAGCAACTCTTTTGCTTGAACCAGCTTGGAAAGGAGGTTGCGGTACACATCAAGGTCACGATCCACACTTTTTTTTATTTACATTTAATGCATGTACAAAGTTGTTCCATAGAAATTATTAGAAAAATGTCGAGACATTTTTTCTTTTCTTTTGCCAAATATTTAAAAAAATTGGAATTTTATCTGCTGGAAGTTCATCAAAGTTGAGGGAATCTCTTTTAGTGACTTGACCCTCTGAACTTGAGTTGTTTATTAAACTAGGTAATTATATAATGTGCAAATTCAAAGCCAAAAGGTAGTTGAACTAGAAATCATGTCATTGGTAACAATTCCATAACATGGAATGATATAACCAAGCAATTCAGTTTACTTAGATAAAATAACTTGCACATTTACAACGAATTTGAAAATGGTTTGTGTATGTGATTTTATTAGTTCTTGCTAGTGTTATTTTGTAATTTTGATTAAAAAAAAAACTAGGACTTTATGGTAGTAATAATTTAAATGCAAGGCATTAGATCATGTGTATTCTAGTATTAGGCAATGATTCTAGATCTATACAAGGAAATTTTAGTTTTAGAGTCACTAATTATCAGGAATAGAGGGAAAAAGGGTGGGAGGGAGAGAGAGAGAGCTTACTGGCTTGAAATTCTTTGAGAAAATGCATATTAGGAAAATTAGGGTTTGAATTGAACCATTATTTCAAAACTTAAGAAATGGAATCAAATTAATTTCAAAGAGGGGAAACAAATAAAGAACCCTAAATCAAAAACTAAAAACATACCGTAAATTCTATTTAGGCAAATGTAAGGCACTGGATTGTTGATGGTGAGGGGAAAATAAGATTGGGATGGTGAATTCAATACAATCTTCAATGGCTTCACCGATGAAATTATTAAAGTGAATCTGTTTTAAGTTTTCGAAGGGAGAGAGAGGGAAAGAATGGAGAATAGAGGGAAATAAGGGAGAGTGAGGGAAACAACTAAGGGGTAAATTTTTTTTTCCCATTTGTTTAGAGACGGTTTTGCAAATTTGCTATTAAAAGTCAATTTTTTTTGTAGTGCATGTAATCTATCATATACGATCAATTTCATATTAACAAGCATATATAAATTTCTATATGTTATATATGTTATATATAATTTGTTAAATATGATAGTTTCAAAAATTATATGTTATAGTTTTAAATTTTATATATGTTGTATGTAATTTAATAAATGTGACGAGATACAAAAAACTTTTTAATGAATGTAGAAAAGCGAAAAAATTAAAAAAACAAATCTTCCTATTGATCATTTTATCAAATATATAGAGTGTGTTACAGTTGAACCATAAAAATCTCCAATTATTATAATTGAAGACCAAAAACAATTAAAACAAAAAAAAAGGCTTAAAAACACAAAGTGCTGCGAGATTTTATCCATTTGATTAATGTTTCTTCTTCATCTTATTGTGGTTAACAAAATAAAAAAAAAATATGTTTGATTTTGATGAAATAAAAACATATAAAAAAATCAAAAGAAATAGAAGAAGAGATCAGTGATGGAGGAGAAGAGGCGTTGACGGTGGAGAAGACGCGGCAGTGGTGGATGATGGAAAGCTAATGATGGACCAAAGATGAAAATAGATGAAAAAAAAAAGAAACATAGAAAAAGAGAAGGAAAGAGGAAGATGAAGATGGAAAGACGTTGAAGAAGATGAGGGAGAGGAAAAGGCATATTTCTAAAAAGAAAAATCTAATGAATAGTATATATGAAAAAAAGTTAAAATGAAAAAATAATAATAATAAGAGCAGTACAAATAAAACAGAAAAAGTCCAAAAGAAGTAAATCGTGTAATTTTCTCTTTTAATTAAAATTAGAGATAGTGTCCAGAGGCCCAATGTTTAGAATTTCAAATTTTTAATCTTCTAGGACAACTCACCATCTTTGGGATCATTTTGTCCATGATCACCAGACTAAGCAAAGCAAGGTTACAGAAGCACTTCAGGGCATGCTATAATTTTCTTCGTACTGTTATAAAAGGGTCAATGCATAACTTATAATTAGGTCTATCCTTTTGGGTTCGCAAATTACATGCACTTAGGTAGTATATTAGTTTTTTACCTATACTTTTAGGTGACATTTGCATTTGTTGAAATAATTAGAAGTGTAATAAATGATCACTTTTGTAATAAGTGATGCTTAATGTTACACTGGAGCCAATGTACATTATTAAGAGTTTAGAAATTAATTTTTTTTAGTCTGATTAGAAATATCTATTGTAATCTATTTGTAAATATCTACAAAGCAAACATCTCCCCCATTATAATAGGCCAATAGTTGCTCTAAAATCTAGAAATGGTTCTTATAACACTCCAAAATTATGATTATGAAATTAAATATTAGATTATTGCAAGGATGTCGACAATCAAAGAATAAAAAATTAAAATATTATTTGGGAATTAATAATAATAATAACCTGTCAATGTTTTAAAGATATTAAGTGGCCTATTGTATTAAATGTTTTGTCAAGTTAAGGGGCAATCCTCTTCACTATTTCTTTTTCTTAACCTTGCCTATCATCATGTTAAGGGGTGCATAGGAGAAATTTAAATATTGAAGTTTAAAGCAGTGACAAAAAAGGGTAAGTATTGCTATTTAGTTCTTTAGGTATGAAGTTGAGGATTTTGAGTCTTGAATTTGAATTTATGAATCTCATTTGAGGAAAATTATATAATTAGTGGTGGAACCAGAATTTAACTGAAGGAGAGTTAAAATTTTAAAGTAAAAAAAATTACATTCAACATATAAGTTTATTATAAATAAATTCAAGATAAAATTAAACGAAAGTAATTTTTTTAACATTATAGTAGTATAACAACTAATTTTTGCCATAATTTATATATTTTTTAATATAATCATAATTGAAATGGTATCACTTTAGCCAAAGTTTATATTTTTTTTAATCTAACCTTACTGAAATGATATCATTTCAGTCATGTTCAACATTTTTTTTAAATCCCTAGCTGAAAGAATCTGTTTCAATCAGGATTTATTTTTTTAAAGTAAATATTAATACTTTAACCCCACCGAAAGCCTTAATTCATCTTCATTTTCACACTTTGCTCTAATTAATATCTCTCTATATAATTTTTGTTAGTGTGTGTGAACTTGAAGATTTGCAATGGTTTTATCGACCTCAACTCTCTCTCCTTTTCTCTTTCAATTTATTAAAATTCATGTGAGATAAAATTTTAAAACTTCAAAAAATTTTTAATTATAATTTTAAATAATTAAATATAATTTTTTATCAGATTAAAAATTTTATTTAAAAATATAAACAATTTTATTAATAAGTTTGAAGTTATTAAAATTGTTTAAATATAAAAAAACTTTAAATTGTTCATGTATCAAAGCAAATTTTTTAATAATTTTTTTTATTTAATGGTTGTAGCACATCCATATTGTATATACACTACAGTGATTAGTTCATGGTTCTTGCATATATATGTACCAATTAAATGTGGACCAAGGGGGTTCATGGAACACCCAGGACCCTCCTAGTTCTGACCCTATATACAATTGATTATTGGTATATAATATCACTCAATTGAATTTGATAGAACTTCAATTAATTAACAGCCTTAGATTTTCTAATCTTAAATCCTAACTTTATGAATTTATATTTCTAATTCCTTGCTCAATCTGAATTCCTATTATGTTATTATCCAATTAAGACTGTCATAGTTAATATTAAGAATGATTTACCTATTAAATGGTGAAATTAAGTAAAAAAATAATACAAAATCAGTACGGTTAATAATGTTCAAGTTGATTTAATGTGAGAATTATATAATTCTAAGTTAAAAATAGGTGAAATAATACATGAATATATTGGATTAGTGGATATTAAATTAGAAATAGTGAGACTTGTGTTAAAAAAAATGCTTGTATTAGGTTCGGCTTTCATAGAAGGTATAACTATACTGTTGATATCTAAACTTTTTAACATTTAACAATTGAGTTGTTTAACTATTTAAAATATCAATTTAGTTGTAGAATCGAAAAATCTTATACAATTTAATTGTTTTAGAAAGTTGCAAATCAAAAGCTACTTTATTAAATAACACGTTTCAATAAAAGGTATTATGATATTTACCTAAAACTGATTTATAACCTACGAAAATAACTAAATTGCATACAATTTTTCAGTTACAATGCTAAATTATTATTTTAAAAGGTTGAATAATTAAATTATTAAATATTAAAAAATTCAAACACCAACGGTATAATTATATATTCATAAAATAATCAGTATAATGATCCTAAATGTGATTAATTAACAATAATAGAATTAAAATGATGAATTGGTGTTAAATAATACGTGAATTGAATTTGGCCATAATAGATTATTAGTGCACTATTGAGTTAACAATAGTTAATCATTAACGCAATAATATAAGTTCTACATGTTAGGAACAGTAACTTTTAAAATTGATTTTGAACTTTTTCAAATTTCGGTCTTACCCCTGATGTTTGAAAATGTAAAATGATTATTTAAGGGGTTTTTGGTATTTTGATTGCTTAATGGGATAGATGAATTTGACTTTTTTCAAAATATCGATAATACCCCTGCTTTTTCGAAAATGCAAAATGATTATTAAAGTTTTTTTTTTTTTTTTTTGTCTTTTGGGTCGCTAAGTTGAGCGTTCAAAATTAAGAAAATTACACTATATATTATTTTTTCAAGTTCTATTTTTATTTTTACTGTTTTAATTTTTTTTTTATCATTTTCAACTTTTCATCTTTTCATTTATATATTTTTTTTTATATTTATAAGAATACGGTATTATTTTATATTGCTATCATTTTAACTCCCTTTCAAATTACTCTCTTCTAACTATATATGTTCTTCTTGTATTGTTTACATTTATTAATGTGAGACAATTCTCTTCTAGTAGTTAAATTTAATATTTTAGTTTCACTTAGTTCTCATTTTAATGACTTAAATATCTATCAGAGATAGTTTATGAAAAAAAAGAAGTTAAAATTAGTATTGAAGAGTTGAATTATTTGTTTTTTTTATTATTATTATTATTATTATTATTATTATTTTTTAAAATTTTTATTTAATAAATTTATTTGGTTTTTCTTCTCTTTATATTGTTTGTGTTTTTTTATTTTATACTTTTTTATCAAATGAAATCAATATAATTACTTTTTTAATAAATGACCTTTATAAATTATTAATTCACAAGTATTTTAGTATGAATAAAAAATATTTTTAAACAAAATAAAAAAATTATGCAAAATATTAAATTTATAAATATATATACACAATTTGTAAAAGAATACACTAAATTAATTTAACAAAATATTTTATATGTATATATACAATCTAAAATGAATATTTTAAAAGAATAACAATATATGTAGATTTATACTCCATATACCTTCATATACTGAGATATTATAATTATATATTGAGATTATTTTTTAAAGGAAAATAGATATATATAGTTATAGTTAGTATATACCTATATATATTATAATATAATAACAACATAGTAATATTTTTTCTCTAAAATAATAGGTACATATAGGTATATGTTACATATATATTCATATACTAAGATATTGTAGTTGTATATTGATATTTTTTAAAAAATAATAAATATATGTAGTTATAGTTAGTATATACATAAATATAATAAGATATAACAATTGTATATTAATATTCTTTTTCCAAGATAATAAATATTTATAGGTATATACTATATATATCTTCGTATATTAAACTATTACAATTGTATTCATTCTGACATTCTTTTTGAAAAATAATAGATATATGTAGTTATAGTTATCATATACCTACAAATACTAAAATATAAGAGTTACACATTGATATTCTTTCTTGAAGACAATAGGTATACGTAGGTATATTCTGCATATATCTTTATAAACAATAAATATATGTGGGTGTATGTTACATATATTTTAACTAAAAAATATTTTTGTAAATATAGGCTCCGTGTATTTATGGTATACGTTGATATATGTAGGTATATATAAAAGTGTGTATAAAATATAATTTAACATCAATTAATATAAATATAACATAAATTAATTAACAAAAATATTACATAATAAAATATTTAAAATACTAAAACATAATTAATATTAATTTTTTATATATTAAAAAAATATTTTTAAATAATTTATATAGTATATGTTAAAATTATTTTAAAAAATATAACTTAAATAAAATATATTAATGTAAATAAAAATTTAAAATTTTATTTTTTAAAAAAAGAATATATGGGAATATATATGAGTATTTATTATATATAAGTAAAATTTAATATAAATATTTTAATTTAATATTGTAAAATTTTATTTTGAAACAAAAAAAATGAAAAAACCATAAAAAAAAATGGCCACTGCTACATGTTATATGGAGAGTTAGGCTACTAGTACGTTTTATAAGAATCAAACAGTGGCCCAACGTATTTATAAGCAGGCCGCAGTTCTTTTAACGTATTTTTGTAAAAAAATTACAAATGTAGTATTTTTGAAACTTAAAAGAAATGGTAGTATTTTTAAAAACAAATCTTTTTTAGGATAGTTTTGTAGATGTCCCTTCAAAATTACTGATAGAGATATTTGTTTTTCCTAAGCCCATAATGACAACGTCGTATAGGGCAATTATAAAAAATTAAGTTTTCTTCAAAACTCAATGTCGATACTATCTTATCTCTTGGATTCGGTACACACTATACACTTATGAATAATTAGTATCAAATTTGAGCTATAATTTTGTTTTTTTTTTATCTTTGATGTAAAATATAATTGTAAATTTTTATTATTTTTTTATATTATGAAGAAAATAATGATTAAATATCATGTTCAAATGAGTTGGCTTCAAACTTTCTAGATTTTCATTTATGATTTTTTAAAATACTATAAACTTTCATTTATCACAAATGAACAATTGTAGATTGACATGGGAATAAAAATATAACTATATCAACAATCAAAACAAAAGGATGATTTGATTTTTTTTTAACAATCATCTTATTAAAATAATAAATTCGATAATTTGATAAAAAAAAAAGTAAAATTAAAAATAATAATGCAGAGAAAGTTTCTAAAATTTTTATTATCTATATTGTAATTTCAATCTTCTTATTTCTTTAAAAATGCATATTTAATAAATATTACGAGGTTTATGAATAACATTAACGCAACAATGTAGACCTTATATGTTAGGAACAATAACTTTAAAATTGATTTTGACTTTTTCTAAATTTCGGTCTTACCCTTACTTTTTGAAAATATAAAATGATTATCTAAGGGGTTTTTTGCCTTTTGATTGCTTAATGGGGCCCAACAATAGTAGATGAATTTGACTTTTTCAAAATATCGATAATACACCTGCTTTTTTTAAAATGCAAAAGGATTATTAAAGTTTTTTTAATCCTTTGGATTGTTGAGTGGAGCCTAGTGGATGGACTCAAAATTATTAATATAGGTCTTTGTTTTTCCGGTGCCCATAATGAAAACAACATCGTATGGGACTATTATAAATAATTAAGTTTTTTTCAGGACTTTATATCAGATATAGGGCTATAAATGAGTTAAGTTACTTGAGTTCGGCTAGGGTCTCAGCTCGGTAAAAGCTCATTCAGGCTCGAGCTCGAACTGCTCATTTACTAAATGAGCCAAGCTCAAGTTATGAAATACTCGGCTCGTTAGCTCGCGAGCTAGCTCATTTAAAAAGCTCATGAGTTAAGTTCGTAAGTTAGCTCATTTAGTGTATTGGATTAAAAATATATATAATTTAATTTATATATATTAAACTATATATGTGAATATATTAATTTTTTGACTAACTTAATTTATATAATTTATTAATATATGGTATATGTGATAAATAAATTAAATAATAGATAATATAAAATAACTTAGTAATTTATAGTAAAATATAAAATTATAATAATATAATATTTTATTTTTGTTAATATATAATTATATTATTCATCTTTCATAAAAATATAAATTTTAGTATATCTTTTATGAAAATTTAAAAAATATGAATGAAAAATTAAAATTAAAATAAGTTTATTGAGCTTATTAAATTTATTTAAATCAAGCTCGAGTTCAAGCTCGAGATACATGATATATGAGTTGGCTCGATATAAGTTCGGACTCGGCTCTAGCTCGATTCGAGTTCGAGTTCAAACTCGACTATCTCGGCTCGATTACAGCCCTAATATAATACTATCTTATCTCTTGGATTCGGTGCACACTACACACTTTATGAATAATTAGTGTCAAATTTGAGCTATAATTTTTTTTAATCTTTGATGTAAAATATAATTGCAAATTTTTATTGTTTTTTTTTTTACATTACGAAGGAAATAATGATTAAATATCATGGTCAAAGGAGTTGGCTTCAAACTTTGAGCATTTTCAATTATGATTTTTTAAAATACTATAAACTATCATTTATCATAAATGAATAATTGTTGATTGACATGAGAATAAAAATATAACTATATCAATAATCAAAACTAAAGGATGATTTGATTTTTTTTAACAATCATATTATTAAAATAATAAATTTGATAATTCGACAAAAAATGTGAAATTAAAAATATTAATATAGAGAAATTTTCTAAAATTTTTATTACCTATTTTTTAATTTCAATCTTCTTATTTCTTTAAAAATGCATATCATTTACGCAATAATATAGGGATTATATGTTAGGAACAGTAACTTTAAATTTGATTTTGACTTTTTCCAAATTTCGATCTTATCCCTACTTCTTGAAAATGTAAAATGATTGTCTAAGGGGTTTTTGGCCTTTTGATTGCTTAATGGAACCCACACTATAACAATCATTGACAATCCTATTTACATAATGCCAATATACCTTTTGTCATCTATTTTTAATAAACACTAAAATTAAAATCAAAAAAAATTTCTACGAAATTTCTCCTAAAATTTGACAATGTCAGTATCTTTTCTAATCAAAGCACAATCTATATAAAAAAAATACTTTTAATATTTCTTACACTCAAACTCAAATCCAATCTCAAAAACTCACTATCTATCACCCATAATTTAGTTCAATTACCTTTACTTTTATCAATATTTTTGCATATTTAATATTTTCCATAATTATCATAATTTATTATAAAATTATAACTCAAGCTAAATTTACAAAATAGAACTCACAACTACAAAGTATACAAAATCTCTATATTATCCTTAACTGTATAATTGTTATTTAAAATTTAAAGTATTACTATATGAACAAAATAAAATATATAGTACAAAATCCTTTATTCAACATCTTTTGTGATGCAGTTAATCTTGAAGCTTTAAAATCTCATTCTGTTGGATCTATTCTGCTTGCCTAATCTACACGTCAGAAATAAATTTAATATGCCAAGCTATTATATAGTAGTGCTTATATATTCACAATTTGCTAACAATGTTAACATAAAAAAACAAATATTGAAGTACTATACAAAAAAAAAGAATCATCACTTTAAAATATTAATTAAGTATTGTCACTTTAAAATATCAATTAATAATTGCCACTTGAAAATACTAATAAGACATGTAAATAAATTTTAAAATACAAATTAACTCATTATAGCATTAATAAATTTAATGTTCAATATAATTAATAATGATTAATCACTTTGAACAAATTTCTTATCTTGGTAGATTTCATTTGCTTTGCCCTCACATACTGAATCTTAAATTCTAGATTTGAATAGCGGGTCAATAGTGACAAGTAAATACCCAGTAACATATCAAATCAATATGGGCAATGACCCAGTAATGACAAAATACCTAGTAACAGTAGTGACACGAAGTTTTCATTAACAATAGTGACAAAGAGTGTGCAGTAGCAATAATGACACAAAATGTCCAGTAACAGTCCACTGTTTAGCTAGCTATTCAATCTAGAAGTTAGGTTTAATATAAATATAGTTCGGGTAATTTAATTCTTCCTCATTTCCAATCAAAGTTACCTTTATAGTATTAGTTAAAATTAATGACAATTCATTAAAAAGAATACTCTTTTCTACACTTTTTTTCTTTATCATTCGAATGTCTTCACTTTAACCATATATGTAAAGAAATACTTCTTAAATTAAATTCAAACATATTTCATTTAGAACATATTTACCAAATCAATTATGAATTCAAAATCACTTTATTTAAAAATTAGTTTTTATAACTAACCCTAAACCCTAAATATGGCCAAACCATAAATTAACTCTTTTAGGGATCAAAAATTATTTTAAACATAATTTTAGGTTAACAACTACATAAATACACTTAATTCCACTCATTTATGAATTTCTAATCAATTTCTCCACTAATTAGTTCCATATATAATTATAAACCCTAAACTTGTCATAACCCTAAATTGATTCTTTTATCAATTAAAAGTTGTTTAAAATATAGTTTTAAGCTAAAAACTATACGGACACACTTAATCATTCAAAAATGAACTTTAATCAATTTTTTCTTCACTTAGTTTCATATTCAAATTTTATTTTTAATAAATTCAATTAATTAATTTCCATCACAAAAAATTTAATTAAAGTAGTTCAAATAACTTACATAATCTATGAAAATCAAAAGAAAATAAAAGAATAATAAATTACCAATACACAAGCACAAATCTTTTTATAAAGTAGCTCTTTCTCTCTCTTAATTTTTCTTTGATTATTTGGTGATTGTTTTAGTTTTTCTCACTTAATCTAATAAATTATTTTAAAAATTTTGGGCTGTATGCAAAGTTTCTTTGATTTCTACGTATGGTGATGGAAGAAAGAAAAAGAAAAGAAATTTGGTGATGGTGAAGAGGATGAATTCCAGTTTGATGGAGGAAGAAAAAAGAAAATTCTACATACTTATATATATATATATATATTATTTAAGGTTTTATAAGGCGTGGTACTCATATTAAAGCTTCGGTATATCTATTTTCTTAAATTTTTTATAAATCTAACTTTTACATTTGTAAAACTATAAAAATAATTACTTTAATCAATGTGAAACTCTATTACCCATATCTTTCATCTCAATTTTAATAAAAATTAATTCCAAGGTCCAAAAGGGTACTTTTATTAAATTTTATTATTTAAAGATTTTTTTTAAAAAATATTTATTAAATTTATATTTAGATTTAATTTTCAATTTTTTAAGACTTAATCAGCCTCATTTTTTTATTTATTTTAAATATTTGAATCACTCTTAATATTATATACAGTGTAATATTTATTTAATTCAGAAAATATTACTAAAGAATTTCAAGCATTGAACACAAACAGTAGATTAATTTGACTTTTTTTTCAAAATGTCGATAATACTCTTGCTTTTTTTAAGAAATGCAAAAGGATTATTACAGTTTTTTTTTTTTTGTCTTTTGGCTTGCTAAGTGGAGCCCAGTGGATGGCTTCAAAATTACTGATATAGGTCTTTGTTTTTCTGAAGTACATAATGAAAACAATATCGTATAGGGTTATATTATAGATAATTAATTTTTTTAAGGCTTAATATCTGATACTATCTTATCTCTTGGATTCGGTACGCGCCACACATATTATGAATAATTGGCGTCAATTTGAGCTATAATTTTTTTTTTTAATCTTTGATGTCAAATATAATTGTAAATTTTTATTATTTATAGGCATCATAAAGGAAATAATGATTAAATATCATGGTCAAATAATATTTAATTATAATTGGTGTAAAATTTTTATTATTTTTTGGCATCATAAAGGAAATAATGAATAATTGATGTCAATTTGAGCTATAATTTTTTTTATCTTTGATGTAAAATATAATTGTAAATTTTTATTATTTTTTGGCATCATAAAGGAAATAATGATTAAATATCATGGTCAAATGACTTGGCTTCAAACTTTTAGTATTTTCATTTATGATTCTTTAAAATACAATAAACTTCCATTTATCACAAATAACAACTGTAGATTGATATGGGAATAAAAATATAACTATATCAACAATCAAAACTAAAGGATAATTTGAATTTTTTTAACAATCATGTTATTAATATAATAAAATTGATTATTCGATAAAAAATGTCAAATTTAAAATATTGATAAGGGAAATTTTCTAAAATTTTTATTATCTATATTGTAATTTAAATCTTTTTATTTCTTAAAAAATGCATATTTAATAAAAAAAAAAAAGGCAACAATATAGGCCTTATATGTTAGGAACAAAAACTTTAAATCATTAACGCAAAAATATAGGCCTTATATGTTAAGAATAGTAACTTTAAAATTGATTTTGACTCTTTTTTTCAAATTTCGGTCTTTCCCCTACTTTTTGAAAACGTAAAAAGATTATCTAAGGGGGCTTTTGCCTTCGGATTGCTTAATAGGATCCACTGGCAGTAGATGAATTTGACCTTTTTCAAAATATCGAGAATACCCCTGCTTTTTTAAAAATGCAAAAGCATTATTAATAGTTTTTTTTTTTGTCTTTTGGCTTGCTGAGTGGAGCCTAATGGACGGATTCAAAATTACTGATAGGTCTTTGTTTTTCCTGACCGATAATGAAAACAACATCGTATAGGGCTATTATAGATAAATAAATTTTTTCCATGGCTTAATATATGATACTATCTTATATCTTGGATTTAGTACACACCACACATCTTATGAATAATTGGTGTCAAATTTGAGCTATACTTTTTTTTTTTTTATCTTTGATATAAAATAGAATTGTAAATTTTTATTTGTTTTTAGATATTATAAAGGAAATAATGATTAAATATCACGGTCAAATGAGTTGGCTTCAAACTTTAGTATTTTCATTTATGATTCTTTAAAATACTATAAACTTTCACTTGTCAGAAACGGACAATTGTAGATTGACATGGCAATAAAAATATAACTATGTCAGTAATCAAAACTAAAGAATGATTTGAATTTTTTTTAACAATTATGTTATTAAAATAATAAAATTGATAATTCGAAAAAAATGTGAAATTAAAAATATTAATATAGAGAAATTTTCTAAAATTTTATTATCTTTATTGTAATTTCAATCTTCTTATTTCTTTTAAAAACGCATACTTATAAATATTAAGAGGTTTAGGAATAGTAACTTTAAAATTGATTTTGACTCTTTCCAAATTTCAGCCTTACCCTTACATTTTGAAAATGTAAAATGTGTTTTTGGAGTGTTTTTAGAATCGGACCGGTCATTGAATCGATTTTCCTACTGGTTCACAGTCCGACCGGATTAAAACGGTTGAACCGAATTTTTAATTTTTTTTATTTTAATATTTTATTAGAAAAATATATTTTTTAAGTGAAAAAAAATAAAATTTTATTTAAAAAATTAATTTATTTTTAAAAAAACAATTTTTTAACCGGTTTTTGGTCAAAACCGGCCGATTTTGACTGGTTCAATTTAAAAACCCGGTTTTTAATCTATTTTGAAAAAATATGAAAACCGAACCGGACTGAAAACCGATTTCCGGTTTAACTGGTCCGGCCGGCCGGTCCGATCCAATTTTAATATCACTGGTTTTTTGGCCTTATGATTGCTGAATGGGACCTACTGGCAGTAGATTAATTTGACTTTTTTCAAACCATCGATAATACCCCCGCTTTTTTAAAAAGGCAAAAGGATTATTAAAGGTTTTTTTGGCCTTTCGGAATGTTGAGTGGAGCCTAGTGGATGGATTTAAAATTACTGATATAGGTTTTTGTTTTTCCTGAGCTCATAATGTAAACAACATCGTATAGGGCTATTATAGATAATTAAGTTTTTTCAAGACTTAATATTTGACATTATCTTATCTCTTCGATTCGGTGCACACTACACACCTTATGAATAATTAGTGCCAAATTTGTGCTATAATTTTTTTTTTACATTATAAAAGAAATAGTGATTAAATATCATGGTCAAATGAGTTGGCTTCAAACTTTCAGTATTTTCATTTGTGATTTTTTTTTAAAATACTATAAACTTTCATTTATCAAAAATGAACAATTGTAGATTAATATGGGAATAAAAATATGACTGTATCAACAATCAAAACTAAAGGTTGATTTGATTTTTTTTGTTGGCCAAATACATTGGATAATAAACTTTATTTTTATCATTGATAATCAAATTAATAAATACTAATGAGTTAAACAAGTGTTACTTTGTAGGTTTCTATTTAAAAACTCGTGCGAACACACAATATACTCGTGCAACCGTACAATAGCAGGAGAAAAAAACTACTCGAAATGCATAAGAGATCACAGTCATTGGCACGGTGAAAATCGATCGCCATACATTGTGTGACCACTCAAGAAGTTAGTGCAACCACACAATTGAAGCGACCATACAATTGAAGGAGAAAAATACAAATTTCACAGGAGAGATAGACGTCAAAGTGTGTGGTGGAACATTGACCACCCAGGATTTTGCACGACCGCTCCATGTGTTGATGCTGTGCAGTGAGAAATCTGATTTGTGTGATCGCACAAAACCAAGAAAATTTAAAATTTAGCGCCAACATCATGGATGAATAATATGTAGACATGTGGAAGAAGTATTGTTGTTTAAACGATCATTTGAATGTTGAGCAACCGCACGAATACATTATAAGACTATGAGACATGATAAGCTAGCAAAGTATTGGACACAACAGTCCTGTAGAGCAATCATTGAAAAGATCCATTGAACAAAATTTAAAATGTGCGACCGCACAAGGAATATGGCGATTGCCAGACATCTTTTTATTGAGAAATAAAAAAATTTTCCACTTAAAGTATGTTAAATTCCACTAGGACTTTAATGTAACGGCTAGTTGGACTTAAGATGGCTATAAATAAGATAAGAAACATCAGTTTCAAGTAGAGGAGAACATCATATAGCCAAGTTTAACAACTTAATTTACTTTGCATCAAATTTCTATTTGTATTCTTTGAGTGTTGGATGTGAGCATTAAACACCATTGTATAAGTTTGAGTGTGAGCTTTGAAACACTTAGGTTTAGAGTGAGCCTGGAAAAACTCTTGTTAGATTGTGAGAAAATTACTCAAACGTTGTGAAAGTTTGATTTGAGCTTGTAAAATCATCAAAGTTAGAGTTGAGCTTGTAAAAACTCATTGATAGTAGAAACTCAACAAGTTTCTAAGGAAGTGGATGTAGGATTGAGGAATCTGAACCACTATAAATTTTTTGTGTTTATTCTTCTCAATTTCTTTTTACTCTACTTGTGAGAGGAAATTTTTACCCTCATTCTCATATAGAATGGTTCCTGCGATTTCAGCACTATTAGCCTCAGGGCCTTTTCTTGATTATTATGAATTAAATGAAATAGTTTATTATTTGAGTGTTGAATGATTTGATTATGGAAGAAAAGTGAATCATGGAATTAAATGATCATTTGAAGTATAGTAGATGATTATGGATCAAAACAAAACATTAAGCTAATTGTATATAAAGATTAAACAATAGTTTAGAAGAAAGTGTTGAAGTTTTTAATGAATAAAATATAAATTATAGAATATATATATATATATAATGTACACATAATATATATACAAAATATACACCATTTAGAACGATGATGATGATAACTTATTTGGAAAGAGTTAATTAAGAGAAAACTAGAGTACCAATTGGAATTTAATGATCAAAATTAGAATGTGAAATATGAGCTTGAAAAGATAAAATTGCTATATGAATAAAGTTAGATAATTTGTATTAGTTATTACATGTTTATTAAATATAAGTGATATATTAGTAGTGTATAGTGTTATTTTATATGTGTGATGTTGATTGGAAATATTCTTTCATATGAAGAAAAGTCTGCTATAAGATATAAAATATTATCTTTATGCTTGAGATAAATGCAAATAAGGCATGTATATGAGGACATTTTTATATAATAAATATAATTGATATTTTCATATGATGTGAATATGGTAATATAAAATATGATGATATAATATGAATACAATGATAATCTTATGTGTATTGAGTAATTTATGGTGTTACTTTATTGGTGACATTTGATTGGAACTAATCTTATATGCATAAAACTTCACAACATTCAAGTATAGTAAATTGATTGGTAAAAGATTTAAAGACAATTATGAAAATATGTTAGGTTTAATTTAAATAAAATCTATTTAATTGAATTGTTAAAGTTTGAATGTTATTTGATTAATGAGATAATGGATTGTTATTTTAAAGAATTGTTTTAAGAAAAAATTATTATTATCAAGTGTGAAATTGACTAAAATTGAAAAATAAGTGAATTGCCCGAATTATACTGGTGATAAACCTAGTTATTGGATTGAATGACTAGTCATAGGGTAGACATCTATACTGTTACTGAGCACACTATGTCACTACTAGACACTTTGTGTCATTACTATTACTGGACACTTTATGTCATTACTGTTACTGGCATTTTGTCATTACTGAGCCATTGGCTATACTGACTGATATATTGATGGGCATTTACTTGTTACTACCGAACTCGTTATCCGAGTCTAGGGTTTGAAACTATTATATGAGGGCAAATAAATGATACTTACTAAAATAAATGTTATTTTACTGGAATAAATGATATTTATTAAAATAAATAGAATTCA
This sequence comes from Garcia nutans, assembly GCA_947685225.1. NCBI lineage: Eukaryota > Viridiplantae > Streptophyta > Magnoliopsida > Malpighiales > Euphorbiaceae > Garcia > Garcia nutans. Next base: position 39,187,679 of record CANTUV010000039.1, on the reverse strand, counting down.
TTGAAATAAATGAAAGTTACTGAAATGTGAGTACATGCATGCACAATAATCTTTCCATACATGAATAAAGTGAAATATAAGATGCAAGAATGTTATTTTGATACTACTATAGGCAAGATAAATATGTAAATGGTATATGATAACATAATTTTATGTGATAATATAATATTATAGTATGTATTGAAACATATGTATAAATGTGAAAATATAATTTAACATTTATATAGAAATATTTCAAGCATATTGAAGTTGCTTATAAGTGATAAAAGAAAATTATTAAATTTTATTGACTTGTATGTGTGATACTGTTATTTGATTTTATATGCCAAAATAATATTGTTGGTCAAAACCTTTATAGGATTTCTACCTAAAGGCTAGTCGCATGTTATTATCACTAAAATATGGACTACTGGAAAAATGGTAAAATGAAAATTTAGAATTTACCAAAGGTATATGCTTTAAAAACATCTTGTATGGTATTGTTATATTTTATTTTAGTATAATTACTATGAAATATCTTATTTAATGATTGTTTAGTATATTGGTAAAACCTTGAGAGACATTGGTTATTGAATGTTAAATAGTAGCCGAGACTTATAGGATTCCATGAAAAGTTTAGCTATCATTATATTGTAATTTAACATATTATAATATTGTTATGGCATAAGTGATGAATGGTGGATTGATATGTCGCTAAAATATGCTTGATAAATAGAAGTGAAAAATTGTATGATTATTAAACCTTAAATATAGTTGATATGAAATGATGAATTATTCAAATTAACCTTAAAACCTAAATTGCGTTTACAACTTTACAAAGTGAAGCAAGATAATAATGAATTTATTATGTTAATCATATTAAACAATAATCATTATTTTAATTTACATGAATGTGATAATAAAATGTCTAAGTAATAATATCAACGTGACAAGATACATTAAAAAGAAATGAATATGTTTTTTTGAATATCAATATTATCTTAAGAAGATAATAAAATGATTATTAATGTAAATAGTTAAATATAATTAATAAAATGATTGATAATAAAACTTGTGATATTAAATAGCAAACTATAGATATACAAGCACCACTAAGCATTATGCTTAGGATGTTAGATTTTTCTGACATGCGGATAAAATGGACCGGAGTGGAAAAATTGAAGACTTAGGGTTACAGAGATCAACTACAAATCAGAATATGTTTTATTGTAAAGATTTTAGATTAATATTTAGTTTTCGTTTAAATAGAAATATTTTGAATTTAATAGCAATTGTATAGTTATTGATTAAGTTGTGGAAATGTAAATATTGCAAGTGCTAGATTAGATTCTTATTTATTTTGGAACTTGTATTTGCATTATAAGGATTTATTGTGGAGAATGTATTGTAATATATATATATATATGTACAGATTGATTTAGTATATGATATTGGACTTGGATTGTGATGGATTGTTAATTTATTTGAGAAATTGGAGTTGAGTTTGATTGAACGGAAGATAAAAGTATTATTCTGCAAGTGGAGTTAGGTTGAAGTAAATTTGGACAATGAATATTACAGAGGAGACTCTGCGGGAATTTTTAGTTGGATTGCTTTTATTGTTTATTTAATATTGATTATATGATGATTAGGTATTGGACTTATTTTTAAAGTTTATTAGGATTTGTTAAAAGATCATTAAGTACTGAGTAGCATCTTTAGATATTTCTCTGAAACAATTATCAGGGGTGTTATAATGTTGGCGGGGAGAATGAGTTTATTGTTTTGGATAAAAGGATTGGTTATAAAGGTCTAAAGGATTTTTGTATGCAAGTTGTTGAATGATGACAATAAAGAATTTAATGTAAAAATGAACATTATTACTAATAGCCACAGGCAGCCTCTGTATGATATTATAGATGATAGGACATTTGGTGTATTTATTGTAATGGCTAGAGATAGCTATATAGAGCATCCTATGATAGTTTTCCTAGAACGTCTACAACGTAAATCTATTTTTGACAAGTAATTAATCTAGCCATAGGGGTAATAATCCAGATGTGATAAAATCCACATATGAGGAAAAGGATTTAATAGACCATGGATGTGCAGCAAAAGACCAAAATGATGAGAATGCTGATAGAGATGTTTTTGAAGGTGTTGATCCAATTAATGAATGAATATATGAAGTTCACAAACATGATTGTGTTTTAGACACAATGCCTGATGAAAATGAGGATAAGGATATATATGATCATGTGAAGGTTGGTACTTCAAAACCATCTCATGCAATGAATTTTAGTCAATGTATTCCAACCACTTATGTTAATACAAATTTTGATGAAGAGGAGACCACAGATTTATTTGAGTCCAGGATTGATAAAGCAGTCGTATATGTGAAGTTTTATTTAATAGATTCAGTTAAAAAGTTTCACCTATTTAAATCAAATAGGGATTTAATGACTACCCTATCTTTCATTGCAATGAGACAAGGGTTTCAATACAAAGTCTTCAAGTCAAAGAAATAATTCACTGTTGTATGTTGCATTGATAAAAGTTGCTTATGGAGATTAAGGGCTAAAAGTCTTCCAGATTGTCCTCACTGGATGGTCACTAAATATGTGTCTAAACACAAGTGTCCAACTAATTTTTTTCGAAAAAGACACAGGCAAGAAACCAACTGGGTAGTCGAGGAATGTGTTAAGAAGAAATTGATAAGTCCCAGAAGGATTTTCAAATCCAAATATATTATAGATGGCATGAAGAGAGAATTTGGGGTTGATATTAGTTACACGGTTGCTTGGAAGGGAAGGGAGTATGCTTACGAGAACCTGAGATTAGGAACTCCGGAACAATCTTATGAAATTCTTCCTAGATATGTCTATGTGATGACAAAATCTAACCTAGGCACTTTTGTTAATCTCTATCATACAACTGAAGATCGTTTTGTCTATCTTTTTGTTGCTTTTGAAGCTTTAGTCAAAGGTTTTCCTTATTGTCGACCAGTAACTACAATTGATGCTACCTACTTGAAGTCTAACTACCATGGTGTGCTATTTACTGCCGTGTCATGATGCCGACAGATTTTTTCATTGGCATTTGGGGTTGGTGGTTCAGAAAATAATGCATCATGGATATATTTTCTAGAGAGGTTAAAGCAAGCTTTTGGTGAAACTGACAGGCACCGTAGTATTATTCAAGCAGTGTCAAAGTTTTTCAAAATACATTTCATGGGTTTTGCATGCACCACATTTTGAACAATATGAAAAATAAATACAAAAGCAGGACAAATGCCTTAGATAAGCATTAGTATGCGACAACAAAAGAATATAGAATAAAAGAGTTTCATGAGCTATTTTTGTCCCTTAGAAGATATGTGCCTAGTGCGAAAAAATTCTTAGAGGAAGTTGGATTAGATAGATGGATGCGTGCCTATGCTAGTGGCTAGAGTACAACATCATGACCACCAACATTTCATAATCAATGAATGTTGCATTAGAGAAGGTAAGGGAGTTTCCCATAACTCTACTAGTAAATGAGATCAGAATTATTTGTCAAAGATGGTTTTATCAATGACGATACAAGGCAAAGCAATGCAAAACAAAAATTTCAACTGATGTTGAAAAAAATCTGTACCAATGAATGCAAAAAGCACAACAAATGCAGGTAATTTATCTATTCTTTTTAACTAACTTTGCACCCAATAGTGACACTTATGAACATATTTTTTAAAATATAGGTGATGCCTGCAAGTAAACATAAATATGATGTGGTCGGTGTAGATCAAAATTATATTGTCAATATGTTGTTGTGGACATGCAACTGTAGGAAGTTCCAGTTAGACTAATTAGCTTGTGATCATGTGATGGTAGTTTTATGAAGCGAAAGAGATATTCAATGCATCATTTATGATTTGTGATCACCATACTACTCGAAGGAATATTGGTATGAATCATACAAAGATGTCATTAATCTTGTACCAGACATCATAGAATGGTCATTACCAGATTATGTTTCAATTATTAATCTAAAACCACTAGATGTTTATACATCGACAGGCAGGAGGAAGAAACACAGGCTTCCATCTGTTGGTGAGCAATTAACTCATGCTAAATGTAGTCATTGTCATCAATGAGGGCATAACAAAAAGACATGTTAAATTCTCATCCCTTTGTCTTGCCAATGATTTTTCTATTGCTTTTATTAACCGTATGGCTATGATTATCTTATATATGTTCTCTTTCTTATTATTTGGATATTGGTATTTGATAACATCTTTAATTCGATGTTAACATCTTGTTTGAATGGGAGATAATAACATTGTGTATTAGATGGTAATATTTTTAGAAATGCATCTCACATTAGTATTTTATGACATGTTTACGTATTGTAGGGAAATAACATTGTACACAACTCATTTATATATGTGCATATTGTTATAATCCATAGAACATTATTAATATCATAATAATTCACCCTAAGTAATGATATACTTATAATGATATGCAGATGGTTTCCATTAATAATTTGATGCTTTATGGTTTCCATTAAAAATTTGATGCTTTCCATTACATATATATATGTATATGCATATATACAATTAGTTAAATATTAGATATAAATAAAATTAGCACTATGTTAAAAATTTTATAAATAGTTATGTATGTCATGCAAATAATTTTATAATGTGATAATTACACATTTATTTAAAAATATAATGAAGTACTTGCATAAATGTATATATGCTATTTAAGAATTACATCGTTATGTAAGTGCTAATATTGTGTACTTCATATCTTACATTATTATTTTTATAACGTTCTTAGGATATTATAGCAAAATATCATTGTACACAACTCGATGAAATATGCGCATATTGTTATAATCCATAAAACAATACTAATATCATAATAATTCATCCTAAAGTAATGATATACTTATAATGATATGTAGATGATTTCCATTAATAATTTGATGTTTTTCATTATATATATAGACGTGTATACAATTAGTTAAATGTTAGCTATGAATAAAATAAGCACTATGTCAAAAATTTTATAAATAACTATATATGTCATACAAATAATTTTATAATGTAATAATTACACATATTTATTTATAAATATAACAAAGTACTAGCATAAATATATATATGTGTTGTTTAAGAATTACATCGTTATGTAGTTGCTAATACTATATACCTCAAATCTTACATTATTCTTTTTATGACGTTCTTAGGACATTGTAGGGAAATAACATTATACACATTTTGATGAAATATATGCATATTGTTATAATTCATGGAACATTACTAATATCATAGTAATTCATCCTAAAGTAATGATATTATTATAATGATCTGTAGATGGATTCCATTAATAATTTGATGCTTTCCATTATATATATACATGTATATATGTGTGTGTATATACAATTAGTTAATCATAGTAAGTTCATCATATTTATGATTAATTATCATTATATTATTTTTAATAGGTTGAACACTAACTAAATAATCAATATTATTAAAACAGTGTCGTCTCCTAAGAATGCATTTGTACATAAATATTTCATGTCAGCAAAAAACATTGTTATACATTACAAGTTGTTTATTATATTTAAAAAATTTTGTTTAATGCATAAACATTAATATTACACGTTAAAAAGGACCATTACCATTTATAAATATAACTATATACTATGTAAAATAATTTAATTATTTATTTATCTATATTAATAAGTTATTGCATAATTTAGACATGGCAATTTTATATTTGAATGACCACGCCTAAAATTAATTATGAGGAATAACATTATATTTGTACAATAAGGATAAATTCATCCTAAGTAATGATATGTAGATAGTATCTATTACATACATATATACATAGGTATATATATATGTATATAACATTTGAATATATATATTTACAATTAGTTAATTACCATGACTAAAATAATCATTATCCTATTTCTAAATACAGTCCCGTTTTATATAAATATGACTGGACTCTATTTTTAAAGGATAACATTCGTCGCAAGTAGATGTGTGTATATACTCATTATGTTATAATATGGCTTAGCAATACTACCATTTCAATCAACTTTTTTTTCCAAACTACCTTTGTTTTTTCCTCACTTACAGTGTACTTTCTTTAAAATTTAATGTGATTTTGAAAAATAAAAGTGAAATTTAATTATTCATGGAAATTAAATTTTATCATAAAAACAATACTAATTCTTGACAATATAACATAAGATTATTAATATTAATATAGCATAATACATTGCTACAATAATACTATTAATTATTTCAACATAATACAACCTACAACAATTACAACATAAAGAATTGTGGCCTTGAAAATCCTCAAACTACTCTGCATCTCCTTCACTTTAGTCCGCAGTTGTTCCACCTCTATCTTTAATCAAGCATATTCTTGACTAAATGTACAACATTCTTGGATGAACCTAAACCTATTATTTATAATACAAATTTCAGCGAGCGAAAATAGGGACTCCTCACATAGCCATTTATCATGCCATTTGAAATATTTGCAGTAGCTTCCCCACACACAAAACAAAAGGAAAAAAAGTCTCACATTAACTAACCCAACCTTTTAATATTCATTCCATTAAATCAGCTTCCCAACTCCACAAATACTTAGTACCAAGTACTCATTACCTTTGCAGCACTTGCTCAGAATTTTTACCCTAGGTTGTTCTCAATCCTGGACATTAGTAGCTTTGCATCTTTTCCACATAAGCACTTGTGGAAGCTCCCATATACGTGCTCCTTGTTCACCTCTGCCCAAGCACCCCACTACTGGCAAAAGATGATAAGTTGTCCCTCTCCATTGTCGTTGCATGCTTTCCTCCTTTCGAACAAAATCCCTAGCAACTGTACAGGATATGAGATTTTAATTATATTATATGATAAAAAAGAGTCTGAATCCCTATGTATGCATTAGAACTCATAAACGACATTGTTCCATCAGAGACGCAATTTTTTTCATTTATACTATTTTGATGTTATGGGTTGCCAATTTGTTAACCCTAAATATATTATTCTATTTTTGAGAAAAAAAAATATAAATGTATGTTAATATTATGATGATTGTGGCTATGATAATTATATATATATATATATATCTTTTTTTACCAAACATGTATACGCATATTACATTTTTATGGTTGGGTATTAGTCCATTGTTAAGTATTAATCTGATCAGTCTACCATATACTAATAATTCCTCTACCAAGTAGTCCACGAAATAACTTTATTTTGGTGCATTCATTACAATTCCATTAGTATTAATCTACATTTTGATTTGCCACTTACATTGATCGACTACCATAATTATAATTAATTAAGTGTGAATAAATAGGTGCTTATGTAATATTACTGCGAGCAAAATAAAAAAAAAGGATACAAAAAAACACAATTTATTTAGCCTAAGTTTTAAATTATATTACAAATTTCTTAAATTTACATTATTTATAAATGAACGTAATACATTAGTCGGAATCAACTTTTGGCTATGGTTTAACCTGGCCATAAAATAAGCCTAGACACTTATTCATGACTTCTAGGACAACCACATCTGACACTTTTAGATTAAGTTTTGTACAAACTTTGTACCACCATCTTCCAATCTAGGTATCTAAGATGTCGCCTTTTTCTCCAACATTGACATTCACATGAATGCCAAAGGAGTTTATGCCATCTTCAAAATTGACCATCCAAGTCCTTAATTCTTCAATACCAACATCGTTTGTTGTTTACATATGATTCTTCCAAAATTTTGGCAGAATACATTCATATAAAGGAAACAAATAAAATAAAATTTTTGATGTCAAATAAGTGCAAATTAATTAGAAGAAATTAACGATAGAAGATTATATATATACCACTACATGGTTCCAATATTCACCCTTGAGTGTGATCCTCAACCTAATATCAAAATTAACTTCAGATTCATTAGAGGAAGAAAAGGCATATTCCTACACTAATGAATTGGAGCCCACAAATTCTACAGATGAAGCCATTCGGATATGTGTGTGTGTGTGTGTCTTTCTAATAAAGCAGTTAAAGAGTTGAGCAATATGTATATATATAAAAAAAGGAGTTTGTGAATAGTGGATTCAATCTGAGTGATGAAGAGAATGTATTCGATACGAAGATATACATATATATACACATTTAATAGCAGTTTATTCAAAGAAAATGAAATGCTGCCAAGAACTTATCACATTGGAAATGAGTTTTTAATCATCTACCAATGATATTCTAGAATAATTAATGATTGCATTGTTCATATCATAGATTTGACTACCATTAATTAGACTTAGCAGATATCATAACACATACAATCAATTTAACCTAACTACCATTGTTATGTATTATAAATCATTTGTATTTTCTTGATAGTTCAATGCCATTTTTACATATAAATCTGCATTTTACATGAATGATTTCATTATTTTCATATCTAACAATATAATTTGAAGCAATAATAGGATTTGTTATTTAAAAAATTTTGATTTAGACAAATAAATGTTTAACTTAACTTTATCAACTGTTTCTTGATAATTTTTTTAATAAATGGTAAATAACATCCATATTTTAAAAAAATACATTTGACTTTTTTCCTAAATAAAAAAATGGCATTGCTTAAATATATTACAATGGGCAGTTAATTTTTAATGCCTACAAAATGTTACGAATTAATGGGGACATATGTTTAATTGTATAATTTTTTATCAATACACATCAGTCATGTTAGTGGAAAAAAATGTGGGGCAATGATGTAAATTGATGGAAATTTTTATTTATATTCATTATTTTGATTTTAACTGTCAAATTAACAGTGATAGTAATAGTGATTGATATATGCAATATTTAATTTTTTACATTAAAAAATTGTAATATTTTATACTTTACATTAAATGCCAATGTAAGTGCATATTCATCCATCTAACCTTAGTTATTTAATAATTCTATAAAAAGAAATAAATTATATGAGTAACTAACAATGTTCATTACATCTAAAATAAGTGCAATATCAAGAAAATATGATAGTTCTTCATTACAAACAAACTAAAAGCATCAGCTTAGGCAAAAAATATCTAATACAACCGAGACTAATATGATTAGTCTTCCCTGTTAATGCTAATTATTATATGGGGTTTAGGCGACTGTCCTATAGTGACAAAGACTTCATCGTACTTCTTGGATCCAAAAAGTGGCATGCCTCATTCCATCCTATTTCTAACCTCACTCTAGTATACCCCATATGATATCTCTTAATAATATCCATCGGTAAAAAGTGGACATAGGGAAACAAGGAAAAAGTTATTACATCCCCGCTTACGATCTCCAAGCACTTGTTCTAGATTTTGGTGAAAAATGAAATTGGTATATTCCAACATATAAAAAAAGTTGTAAGTTCAAGTTCCATACAGAAAGAGGAACTAAAATTAAAATTAACGTGAAAGAAAATAAAAAAATATGAGTAACAGAAATAACCTACCACTTTATGGTTCCAGTCCATAGTGTCTAGACGAACCCAGAGAACGTTGTTAACAAAATCATCATCCATTTCTAGGTTATTGTTAAACTGGTAAGCACAACTAAAATCATGTCTTTTATTCTAATTGATGCTTGCAAATGACATAGTTCCATCGCCATTCCCGAGGTTTGTTTATTCAGAAAAATAAAATTGATTAGTGTGTTATACTATGTCGTTTCATCTCTTATCCCCTTTATGTCCTGGAGTTTTTATATGAGATGACACTATTCCAATTATATTGATTAATAAAAAAATATATACTTCAATTAATCAGAAATAGGATGAACTTATTATAAAAATATATATACTTCAATTAATCAGAAATAGGATGAACTTATTATAACTTCTTGAGGAAATTAATTTTTGACATTGTGATTAAATTATTAAAAATTAATAATAAAATAGTATGTGAATATATGATGGAAACCATCAACTTATTACTTCCCTACAATATGTAAAAGTGACATAAAAATAATAATGTAAGATGTGAGATACACAATATTAGCATAAGACATATGTATTCATTACTTAAGATGAATTTATCCTTATTGTACAAATATAATGTTATTCCTTATCATTAATTGTAGCTATTCCTCATCATTAATTATAGACGTGATCATTCAAATGTACTTATATAACAAATTTATCCTTATGAATTGTTGTAAAATATGTATTCCATGTCTAAATTATGCAATAACTTATTAATATAGATAAATGAATAATTAAATTCTTTTGCATAATATGTAGCTATATTTATAAATAGTAATGTTCTTTTGTAAGTTTAATCCTAATATTTATGCATTAAGCAAAATGTTTTAATTATAATAAACAACTTGCAATGTATATCAATGTTTTTTACTGATATGAAATATTCATGTACAAACGCATTCATAGAAGACGACACCGTTCTAATTATGTTGATTATTTAGTTATAGTATTCAATATATTAAAAATATATATTGAATACTTAATCATAATCCCCATAATGGACTTATTATAATGTCGGAGGAATATTATAGTAATTTTTGATGTAGTGATTATTTTATTCTTAGCTAATAATTAACTAATTGTATATGTATATGTATATGTATATGTATATGTATATATCATCGAGTTGTGTACAATGTTATTTCCCTATAATGTCCTAAAAATGTTAAAAATAATAATGTTAGATGTTAGATACATACTATTAGCACATACATAATGATATTATTATTAACAACACATATACATTTATGTAAATACTTAGTTATACGTATAAATAAATATGTATAAATAAAGAAAAATACTAATTACAGTCACTTTAGAAAGAGATTATTCAACAATCTCCCTCCCATTGGCTAGAAAATATTTATTATAGATTCATTTATTAAGAGAGATATTATAATAAATATTTTCTAACGAATGGAAGGGAGATTGTTGAACAGTCACTCTTTAAAGTGACTGTAATTAGCATTCCTCATAAATAAATATGTATAAATATCACATTATAAAATTATTTGCACAAAAAATTTTGCTATGCCATATTTGCATGATGTACATAAATTTATAAATATTAAGAAGTTTATAATTTCCTTACTATGTTAACGTAGAATAATTAGCCCAAATTATTATAATATTTTAAAATACATAATATAAAAATGGTCCAAACCCATGTTAAACTTCATCATCACTCTCATATACCCTGGTCCTCTTTTGCATTTCCTTCATGAACTCCTGCTTCACATTATGAACAGAGAGGTCATGTGTCAAGGAACACTTTATCAAATTCAAAACAAACATTCCACAATCGCAACTGTATTCCAGACAAAGACATTCATTAGTTGAATTCCTGTAAGTTTTATAATGAGAGAAATGCAGAATGAGGATTCTATGTTCTTTCCTTGACTATTGAGGACAAGAATCTTTGGAATAAGATGCTTTCATATTCTTTCCCTCTGTATATTTCAAACTTTGTTCTATCATCAAAAAATTAATGTATACAGGTGCTTTAGAAAGCATTTTCACAACATTCTATACCATCCTATGCCTCATATGTTTATGCATAGTGTTGTACAAAGAGTCAATCACTTCAATTCTCCATCCTGCAAAAGTTGACTCTTAACAGGAACAGTAAAAATTCGTATCATTGATAGGAATATATATTTTGTCAGCGGCAACAGCAGGCTTTCCATATTTGAGCTCACTATTAAGAAATCCGATACTAGTATCAAGGGGGATCCATACATTGCCAGAATCAATATCCCTTTTGTAGGTGTCATAATCTTCTTGGAACACCCATCCAACAGTGCAATCTATATATGTGGCTCGCTGATCCATCTCCAATTCACAGAAGGCATGCTTTTGTCTAATGTAATATAATGTAATATTCATTTCTTGTAATCAAAGTAAATAACATCATTCCTATTCCTAATCAAAATATGTAGTTCGTATAATATTGACAAGGCAAATGATTACACACACTGTCCTGCATCCAAGCATTTGGGTTTCGGATATGAAACCAAAACTCTATTATCAGTGCCTAGTGCACTACGAAATAAACTTGTTCATCCTCAAGCAACATGTGGGAATCTTGCTTACAATTTTCTCTGAAATGCATTGTTTAAATCACGAATTATAGCTCCAATAATATGAGATCAAATAAAAAAAATTTTAAAAATAAGTATGTTCATATAAAGAGTGCTTACAATGTTACATCTGTGATGTAGGTGTTCCACCATTCTTCAAATAACTTCAAACCAAGTTCAACTAGGACATGCATTGGGTCCATAGGAAGAACATGAAAGTATCCTTTAGAACTTGGTAAGCTTCTGATGAGATACTGAGACTTAATCATTCTCTGCCGCCTACTTAAAGGATCATGAGTCCACGGACTGTTGTAGTATTTTAGATTAGGAACATGCCTCCTTTTACTAAGTTCTACTTGAAACTCGGTTCTAGTGAGACTAACCACCGAAACAGTTGTCTTGTCACCTTTGATTGCAAGCATAACTTTCTTGGGAGATTCTTTTTTTATCTTCTAGAAACAATAACAAATTATATAGGCCAGAAAGTTTAGAAGCATACATAGTTGGGTCAGGATATAAATGATAAAGTACATAATATATTTAAATTAGAATACATGCACTTTAACAAATGCATGGTGTGGAGTGACAACATCAGCAACTATATGTTTATCCTCGAGTGCAGTAATTTTTGCTTCCTAATAGAGTCGTATTTTATTATTTTAGATAATTCTAATTATATTTTTAATTATTTTCAATTGAATTTGATGTATTTTCTTTGTTGAAGTTAGAATTTATCCTATTTTAGCTTGAAAATGTTAAAATACAAGTTTTTTTTTTATTAAAAGTTGATAAAATTAAAGAAAAAGGTATAAAAAGCTAGAAGAAAGTCAAGACCCACGCCTGTGGCACTCAATGCCATGCACATGGACTTCAATTGGAATAAAAAGAGGAATATTCAGAAGCAATTTTAATCCCATGATCATGGCTTTTCATTGCCACGCCTATAGGATCCAAATAGCTACTCTCCGAGCATATTACGTGATTTTCAGCCTTAGACAGGTCTAAGCTTTGAAGATTTACTTAAGATTTTGACAATATTAGATTTCCAAAATAAGTATTGTTTATAAATTTTTTAGAAGACATCTCAAGCTTTTCATAATGGTCTTATTTGTATAAATCCGAGTTCATTTGGGTCTCCAAATAGCTGTGCAAAGTTAGAACTACGAATCCAAATCGGAATAGAATTTCTATTCAGACATGTTTACTTTAAAAGGCCATAACTTGAGCTTCTGGAATCCAAATTGAGTTTCAAAAGCCTAAATTCATCTAAACTTTGAGAGATACAATTCGTTTGAAGAATCCAAGCCCATATTCAAACTTTATCAGATAGAAAAATTGCTTCAACTTTCTATATGAAATTTATAGCTTCCATATCTTACTAGGATTTGTTTTCCTTTAATTAAATTTGACTTCTTTTTCAATAGCAACTCTCCTAAACCTATCATAACCTTTTCCTACTTGTAAAAGAAGTTCTCTAAGCTCCTATAAATACCCTAGACCTCCACCACAATTGACACATTAGATTTTAGGTTAAAAATTTCAGATTTTAAGTTAGAGTTAACTTTGAAGAAAAGATAATTTTGTGCAAGAGCAATTCAAGTTCAAGAAGCTTTCTTCTTTCAAAGTTTTATCTTTTTAATTTGTTCTCTTTAGTTTTTTTTTTAATTTTCATTTTAATTATGTCTTCTATTTTTTACTCTTTCTTTTTATTTTACTTTCAATTACGAGTAACTAAAAATACTATTAAGGTTAAACTATTTCTTAATTGATTAATCTACAAGGTAGTTATTTTTAATTTGATTCAATTAAAATTTGCTCTTGATACAAAGGTTACTGACAAATCTTAATGAGTTGGCTTAATTTGCTTGCAATCATGACAGTACACACAATGTTAAGTTCAATATTAGATTTAGTACTTGAGAGAGACCAAGCTTTAATTTAGGAGAACCCAATCAATAATCAAGAGTGGATTAAAATTGAGTTAAGACTTTAGGAAATCCATAGTTAATCAATAAGAATAGATTTAACTCCAATGCTCAAAATATTAGATTTAATTTCAAAATTCAGTTTAGCTTTAGTTTTAGTTAACTTAGTTTTTAATTCACATCAATTCACCATCCAAATAATAGTTAATTTAATTGTTTAGTACTTAGATATCCTTCCTCATGGGAACAATACTCTACTCACTACTTTATTACTTGATTACGACTTGTACACTTATAGATAGCTAGGCTAGGCCCTAACAAGTTTTTGGCGCTGTTACCGAGGAAGGCGACAATTCTATTATTAATAATATTAAACTATTACACTTTGGATACTTTTATTCTTTTATTACTATTGTTTCCTTATAGGTTTTAGGTTTATATGCGCAGAAATCCAAACACTCAACTTGTACCATATAATCCTGAAATTGAAAGATTTTGTCGCAAGCAAAACAAGGATAGGAAGGAAAAGCTAAAGAATAAAGTGGAAGGGACTTCAGCTAAAATTCCTATTGATAATCCTCTATACTCATCTGAAGAAGAAGGAGATATGGAAGAAGGAGGAAACAGTGAAGGTGATAACAATAGAGCACCTAGAACTCTGAAAGATTATGCTCTACCTACTGCTAACATTGGATCAAGTATTGCAAGACCATCAGTTCAAGCCAACAATTTCAAGCTCGAGCCCTCACTTATAAATTTAATTCAACAATCTACCTTCCATGGCCTGGATCACGAAGATGCCTACACTCACATCGTCACCTCTTGGAGATGTGTGATACTTTCAAAATTAATGGCATTTTAGATGATGCAATTTATTTAAGGCTCTTCCCAGTCTCATTGAAAGATAAAGTAAAGAGATGGCTCCTATCTAAAGCACCGAGCACATTCACAACATGGGATCAATTAGCTTCAGCATTCTTAACAAAAAACTTCCCAAATCTCAAACTGCTAAGCTAAGGAATGACGTCACTAGCTTCATTCAATCTGATGGAGAGACTTTATATGAAGCTTGGGATAGGTTCAAAGATCTTCAAAGGAGATGTTCCCACCATGGAGTACCAAATTGACTTTTGATTCAAACCTTCTATAATGGGCTAACACCTTCTATCAAGAGTACAATTGATGTAGTTGTTGGAGGAGCTATCATGAACACGGTACCTGAAGATGCTTTTGAACTAATTAAAGAGATGGCAACAAACAATTATCATTGGACTTTAGAAATGAATAATACAAGAAAAGTTGTTGGCCTTTATGAAGTTGACAACTATTCTTTGCGTTCAACCAAGTTAGATGCACTCACTAAACAGTTAGAACATGTCAAATAAAGGCTTTAACCCTTCTCAAGGCAACAATTACAACCCCTTATGGAGAATCATCCAAATCTAGCTTGAGGGAATTAAAACAGTCAAAAGGGACCATAACAACCAACTTTTATGAGGAACCAAAATCAAGTGCCACAAATTGAAAAGCCTTCTTATGAGGTGACCTTGGAGAAGTTCATTGGAGTTGCTTCTGAGCCCTTTGATAAAATTGAAAAGACATGTGAGAAGCATGAATCAAGAATGGAACAACTTGCAATTAAAAATAGAAACCTTGAGATCCAAATGGGGCAAATAGCAAGTTCACTTAACTCTCACAATTAAGGAGCTCTACCAAGCCAAACTGAAGTAAATCCAAGGGAGCAATGCAAAGCAGTGATATTTAGAAGTAGAAAGCAACTTGAAGAGCTTCCAAAGAAGAATCCACCTTCTGAGTTACATCCTTCAAAAGAAGAGGAAAAACAAGACAAAGCTTAAGATAAAGAGGCACCAAAAGAAGTGATCAAGCCATTTGAGCCTCCAATCCCCTTTCCTCGTGACTGAAAAAGCAAAAGTTGGATAAGCAATATGAAGTTTTTTTAGAAATCTTTAAACAACTTCACATTAACATTCTTTCTGCAGATGCATTAGCTCAAATGCCAACCTGTGTGAAGTTTTTTAATGAATTACTGTCTGATAAAAGGAATCTTAAAGATGATGCAAAGATTGCACTTACTGAGGAGTGCAACGCAGTGATTCAAAATAAGCTTCCTTCAAAGCTGAAAGATCGGGGGAGTTTTAAATCCCCAATACAATTGGAGACGTAGAATTTCATAAAGCTTTATACGACATAGGAGCAAGTGTAAGCTTGATGCCTAGTACAATTTGCAAAAGACTCGATTTCACCAACCTCAAACCAACAAGTATGTCTCTTCAACTAGTAGATCAATCAGTCAAATATCCAATTGGAATAGTTGAAGATATTTTCATAAAAGTGAAAAAGTTTTATATTCCTGCGGATTTTATGATACTAGATATGGATGAAGACTTAGAGATTCCACTTATTCTTGGAAGAACATTTTTAGCCACAGCTGGAGCAATGATTGATGTTCATTGAGGCAAGCTCACCCTTCAAGTGGGAGATGAAAAAGTAGAATGTAACCTTGAAAAAGTCGTAAAAAGCCCTACTTTTATTGATTACTGCTATAGAATTGATATCATTAATGAATACGTGCAAGAGGTGTTTGAAAATAAGTTCATTGAAGACCCATTAGAAGCATGCCTCACACATAGTTCAACTCCAAATGATGAAGATGAAAAAATTAATGCCTCTGCTTTAGCCTTGGAACAACTCAAAAGGTACCTTTTGACACTTTGAAGAGCTTGGAAAAGGTAACCCACTCCCCCCTCCTTCTATTAAACAAGCTACTAACTTGGAATTAAAACCTCTTCTTAATCATCTAAGGTATTCTTTTCTTGGCCCAAATAATTCTTTGCCTATAATTGTGAATGATAATTTAAATGAAAGTCAATTAAGTCAAACCTTAGATTTATTTGTAAATAAAAAAAAGTGATAGGTTGAACTTTATCTGATATTAAAGAAATTAGCGTCTCAATTTGTATGCATAGAATTTTATCAGAGGATAATTTTAAACCTATAATAGATCAACAAAGGAGGTTGAACCCAAATATGAAGAATGTAGTTAAAACTAAGGTAACTAAGCTTTTAGGTGCATCAATTATCTACCCAATTTCTGATATTTCATGGGTTAGTCCTATACATGTTGTACCTAAAAAAGGAGAGATGACTATAATAACCAATGATAACAATGAATTAATTCCCTTACAAACAGTCACCAGTTGGCGTGTGTGTATTGACTATAGGAAGTTGAATAAATCCACTCGCAAGGATCACTTCTCTTTGCCTTTTATTGATCAAATGCTTAAAAGACTTGCGGGTAATGCTTATTTCTGTTTACTAGATGGAAACTCTGGCTATTTTCAAATTCCTATAGCACCTGATGATCAAGAGAAGACCACATTCACTTGTCCATATGGAATATTTGCATATAGAAGACTGCCTTTTGGATTATATAATTCACCAGCCATTTTTCAAAGATGCATGATGGTCTTATTTTCTAACATAGTAGAATACATAGTAGAAATTTTCATGGATGATTTTACTGTATATGGTTCTACTTTTGATAGTTGTCTACAGAATTTAGAACATGTTCTTAAAAGATGTGAAGAAACAAACCTTGTGTTAAATTGGGAAAAGTGCCACTTCATGGTACAAAAAGGCATCATACTTGGACACAAGGTACCTCAAGATGGGACTGAAGTAGATAAAGCTAAGGTGGAGATAATTGAAAAGCTACCACTACTCACCAATATCAAAGGAGTTCAAAGTTTCTTAGGTCACACAGGGTTTTATAGATGCTTTATAAAGGATATTTCTAAAATTTATAAACCCTTGTGTGAATTATTAACTCAAGATTGTATTTTTAGTTTTACTAATGATTGTTTAATTGCTTTTAATAGGTTAAAGACAACATTGACTTCAACTCTTATTATTTTACCACCGGATTGGCTCCTTCCCTTCAAGCTTATGTGTGATGTAAGCGATTATGCAATTGGAGTTGTTTTAAGTTAAAGGAAAGATAAGAAAAGCCATGTGATCTACTATGCAAGCCTTACCTTTGATGAAACTCAAATCAATTATGCAACGATGGAAAAGGACATGCTTGCAATTGTTTTTGCATTAGACAAATTCAGTTCTTACCTTTTGGGCTACAAAGTTATTGTTTACACTAACCATGCAGCTATTAAGTATCTCATGAACAAGAAGGAAGCTAAACAAAGGTTGATTCGAAGGATCCTACTCTTTCAAGAGTTTGATTTGGAAATCAAAGATAAGAAGGGAGCTGAAAATCTAGTTGGTGACCACCTTTCAAGGCTAGAAAGACAAGAGAATGAAGAAGATAAGCTACCCATCAACGGGTCATTCCCAGATGAGAAATTGTTTACTTACAAAGATTACACCCCATGGTATGTGGACCTTGTCAATTACTAAGTAAGGGGTATTCTTCCATCTGAAATTTCTTCAAATCAAAGGAAAATATTCCTAGCGGGTGTCAAACACCACATATGGGAGGAGCCACTACTATTCAAATTTTGTGGAGATGGGATGATTCGAAGATGTGTACCTAAAGAGGAGTTCAAAAGCATTTTGGATTTTTGTCACTCAAAAGAATGTGAAGGTCATTCAAGTACTTCAAAGACAATTGCTAAAATTTGGCAATTCGAATTCTTTTAGCCTACCATGTACAAGGATGCAAGAGCTTTTATTCAAGCCCGCGATCATTGTCAATGAACCAGAAACATCTCAAGGAAGCAAGATATGTCACTCAACTATATTCTTGAAGTTGAACTATTTGATGTTTGGGGGATAGACTTCATGGGCCCTTTTCCATCTTCATTCAACAATCAATACATCTTGGTGGCAGTAGACTATGTATCAAAGTGGGTGGAAGCAATAGCAAGTCCATCAAACGATTCAAGGGTAGTGATCAAGTTTATCAAAAAGAACATCTTCACAAGGTTTGGAGTTCCAAGGGAAATAGTAAGTGATGGTGGTAGCGATTTTTGCAATAAAAGTTTTGATTCTCTACTAAAGAAGTATGGAGTACACCACAAAGTGGCTATACCTTATCACCCTCAAACTAGTGGCCATATTGAAGTTTCAAATAGGGAACTCAAATGGATCTTGGAGAAGACGGCTAACACTTCAAGGAAAGATTGGTCACTCAAGCTTAATGATTCATTATGGGCTTATCACACAGCTTTAAAAACTCCCATTGGCATGTCACCTTATCACCTTATTTTTGGGAAGGCATGCCATCTACCAGTGGAACTTGAGCATAAAGCTTATTGGGCTGTCAAGGAATTGAATATGGATTTGGAAACAGCAGAACAAAGAAAGTTATTGCAACTTAGTGAGTAGGATGAAATTAGACTTCAAGCATATAAGAATACCAAGATCTACAAGGAAAGAAAAAAAGCATGGCATGATAGATACATCCAACCAAAGCAATTCCATGAAGGGCAACTAGTTCTGCTGTACAATTCAAGATTGGAGCTTTTCTCGAGAAAGCTTAAGTCTCGATGGTCAGGTCCATTCAAGGTTAATGGCCACCGTCTGAAGCCCTACTTCATTGGCAATCCAGTAGACAATGGGAATGTCTACTACTTCATCAACTAACACTCAGCCCAAGGAAGTCAAGCTATACACTATAAAAATAGTGCTTATTGGGAGGCAACCCAATTCTTCTAAATTTATTTTTGTTTTTACTTTTATTTTTTTAGTTTTAGGTGTTTGCTTTTCTTTTTGTTTTTTTTCATAGGTCAAACTTAGATGGATATGAGCTCTTGAAGAGATTCTTCTTACAAGATGGACAAGAGGCAAAATCATGGGCATGCATAACTCCTCCACTACTCGATGCCTAAACCACTGAGGACAGGGGCAAGCTTCAAGTTTGGGGGAGTTTAACCCCAAAAATTTAGTAATGTATTCTATTCCCTTTTGAACTTATTTAATTTTGTTTTCATAAATTTTAGGATATGAGGTACTTATTGAAAATATTTTTATGGCATGGTGAAAAATTTTTCTTGCTTGAAATCTTACACTTAAATTGTTGAGTTCATAACATGCCAATATTTATTTGTGATTCAATGATACTAATTATGTTGATATACTTAAATTTATCTCTTAAAATTTTAAATTTTGATACAAAGATTTGTGAAGTATTGTATTTTATGGATTTCAAATTGAATGAGTCCTTAATTTTAGTTGAAAGTGGTCAATTGTGTATGCTTACTTAGAGAGGGCTCCTACTCTTTTGCATTTATTTTTTATTATCTTATGTCTAAGCCTAGAACATATTTAAAAGAACTTTTGAGGCGAAATTAAACCTTGTTAAGTAAGGAAAAAGATGATTTAGACATTGTTTGTTTAGCCAAAATCTTATATCCATCAAATTTAAACATTGACTCTAGTTGTCCCCTTTGAGCCAAATTGAATATTATTAAGCTTTTGATTCTTTTGATTAAAGTAGTCATAATAACCACCCTTTTTTGGTTGATTATCTTTTGATATATTATCTTGTTGTAAATTTATTTACGCTTAAGAAATTTTAAAGAGTAAATTAAGTATATCATAGCTCCTGCAAATAAGTCTCATAATCATAGTTCAAGTTTGGGGAGGGGGGGAATAAATAAAAAAAAGAGAAAAATAGAAAACAAAAATAGAAAAAAAAAGAGAGAGAAAAAAAAAAGCAATCAACCCCATTAGGTAAGTACATCAAAGTAAAGGAGGACAAGCCAAGTCAAGATAATAAGGAGCTAAGCAAAGGACTCTCCAACTACAATATGAAGAAAGAGCTACAGCTAAAGTTAACTTATAGTCGAAAAGTATTCAAAAGGTGAAAGACCTATTTATTAAGCATTATTTTAGCATTAACCCTTTTAGACCACCTTATAAGCTTTAAAAAGACCTTTTGATTTTCCTTGAGTGAGTGAGGTCTATTAGTGGAAAAAATTTGATTAAACATGCATATGAGATAGGTGAGTTTCTTTGAACTCTATAAAAATCTTTAATGAATGCAAGGGATATATGCCTATCTAAAGTGCAACAATTACTTACAATTGGCTAAATTCTTGAATGAAGGAGGGGAGAATGAAGTAATGTACTATTATGAAACTTGATTTAGAATTGAATTTTGAAATTTTATTTGTTTAAATTTTTGCATATCAAAGTCCTGAGAATATTTAACATATAATGAGGCTTGTTTTGAATGAGATTCTTCTTGTTGCTTGCGGACAACCAACGATTTAAGTTTGGGGGAGTTGATAGATTCGTATTTTAACTATTATTTTAGAAATTCTAATTATGTTTTTAATTGTTTTCAATTGAATTTGATATATTTTCTTTGTTGAAGTTAGAATTTATCTTGTTTTAGCTTAGAAATATCAAAATACAAGTTTTTGATCAAAAGTTGATAAAAATTAAAGAAAAAGATACAAAAAGGTAAAAGAAAGTCAAGACCCACGCCCGTGGCACTCAATGCCACGCCCATGGAATTCAATTGGAAAAAAAAAAGAGGAAGATCCATAAGCAATTTTAATCCCATGGTCGTGGCTTTTCATTGCCATGCCTATGGGATCCAAACAACTACTGTCCGGGCATATTATGTGATTTCTAGACTGAGATAGATTTGACATTTGAAGATTTACTTGAGATTTTGGCAATATTAGATTTTTAGAATGAGAAAGTTTTGTTCATAAAGTTTTTATAAGACATCTCAATCTTTTCAAAATGGTCCTATTTATACAAATCTGAGTTCATTTGGGTCTCCAAATAGCTGTGCAAAGTCAGAACTACGAATTTAAATCGGAATAGAATTTCTATGCAGACCAGTTTACTTCAAAAGGCCATAACTTGAGCTTCTGGAATCCAAATTGAGTGATTCAAAAGCATAAATTCATCTACACTTCGAAAGATACAATTCTTTTGAAGAATACAAGCCTACATTTACATTTTATCAGATAGAAAAATTGCTTTAAATTTCTATATGAATTTTACAGCTTCCCTATCTTACTAGGATTTGTTTTCCTTTAATTAAATTTGACTTCTCTTTTAATAGGAAATCTTCTAAGCCTATCATAACCTTTTTCTACTTGTAAAAGAAGTTCCCTAAGCTCATATAAATACCCTAGACCTCCCTCACAATTGACACATTAGATTTTAGGTTAAAAATTTTAGATTTTAGGTTAGAGTTAACTTTGAAGAAGCGATAATTTTGTCCAAGAGCAATTCAAGTTCAAGAAGCTTTCTTCTTTATAAGTTTGAACTTTTTAATATGTTCTCTTTAGTTTTCTTTTAATTTTAATTTCAATTATGTCTTTTATTTTCTACTCTTTCTCTTTGTTTTACTTTTCAATTATGAGTAACTAAAAATCCTATTAGGGTTAAACTATTTCTTAATTGATTAAACTATGGAGTAGTTATTTTTAATTTCATTCAATTAAAATTTTCTCTTGATTATTTTGTTATCTTTGATCTTAATGAATTAATTATCTGGCCAATAATTGATTGATTTAAGGTATTGTGTGATGAAGCGAGAGTGAAAGCATAATATTAGTTCAAGAATGTAAAAATCTTAGGTTAAAGTTTGCACCTAAAGATAAGGTAAACACTTAAGAGGTTGATACAAAGATTACTCACAAATCTTAATGAGTTAGCTTAATTTGCTTGTGATCACGAGAGTGTAGACCTTTGATTTTAACCCTAGCTAGTTCAATGCTAATTAAAGAAAGGTCTAAGTTATAATCGGTCCATTCTTAATAAGCTTAAACTTATTTTAAGCTTTTGATTAGATTGGCACAATTTATTGAGGCCTAAAATAAGCTAGTTCAACCTTTAAAACCCTAAATAGGTTTATTTTGAAGGTTTAGTTAGGTTTAATTCGATGTGGGACATTAATTATACTTCATGGGTATACCATGTCGAATTGGGATGCCCCAATTCGAATGGGACACCCCATATCGAATTGGGATTGTAATCCCAATGGCCCTGGGCTTACGGTCCTGCCATTTCACCCAGCCCACTTCAAGGGATTGCTATAGTGCCATTTTCCCTCACGGTTCCACAGTAGGATTTGTTTATTTAGCCTAAGTCAAGGATTGCCTCCATCGTTTCGATCCCAAGACCTCCTTAAGAAAGTCTTTTCACCTAGCCCGCTTCAAAGGACTGCTACAGTACCACTTCCCCTCACGGTTTCATGGCAGGATTTGTTTATTTGGCTCAATTAAGAATCGCCTCCCTCATTTTGATCCCAAGACCTCCTTAAGAGAGTCTTTATCCTAAAATGAGTCGTAAGCCCAGGGCCGTTGGGATGTTACAGTTAAAAAGGCATCTTTTATTAGAAGAAATGGAGATGTTACAGTTAAAAAGGCATCTTTTATTAGAAGAAATGGTACTCGATTCAGGATAAAGACTCTCTTAAGGAAGTCTTGGGATAGAAACGAGGGAGGCGATTCTTAATTGAGCCAAATAAACAAATCCTGCCATGAAACCATGAGGGGAAATGGTACTGTAGTAGTCCCTTGAAGCAGGCTGGGTGAAAAGACCGAGTCGTAAGCCCAGGGCCGTTGGGATGTTACAATTAAAAAGGCGCCTTTTTAACTATAACATCCCAATGGCCCTGGACTTACGGCCCGACCATTTCACCCAGCCCACTTCAAAGGATTGCTATAATGTCATTTTTCCTCATGGTTCTACAGCAGGATTTGTCCCTAAGGCTTACGACCCAGTCTTTTCACCCCATGTATTTGGCCCAATTAAGGGTCGCCTCCCTCATTTCGATCCCAAGACCTCCTTAAGAGAATCTTTTTCTCTAAACGAGTATCATTTCTCTTAAGGAGGTCTTAAGGATCGAAATGAGGGAGGCGACCCTTAATTGGGCCAAATACCTGGGTGAAAAGACTGGGTCATAAGCCTCAGGGACAAATCTTGTTGTGGAACCGTGAGGAAAAATGGCACTGTAGCAATCCCTTGAAGTTGGCTGGGTGAAATGGCCGAGCCGTAAGCCCAGGGCCATTGGGATGTTACAAGGATGGTCTCATTCGATATGGGCTATCTCATATCAAATTGGGGCCTTCGCAATTCGATATGGGGAGGTCCCACATCTTATTGGCCCTTCCCTAATTTGATATGGGGACCAATTTTAGGACTCCATGTCGAATCAGGACAATCCTAATTCGACATGGTCTTAGTTTGCCTCGAATTAAATTGCTTTAATCCAACATGGTTTTGGTTGGCCTTGAATTAAATTGCTTTCAATCGGACATGCTCATTGTTTGTCTCGAATTAAAAATAATGTAATTCGATATGCCTGAGTAAACTGTTTCAAAACAGGAAGTTTTACGAGGTTTTAACCTAATATATCCTTCTATAAATACAGGATTAAAGAGAACAAGAGGGCATTAGCAACCATTAAGCAACACTAAATTTTACACAGAGCAATGAAACAACCAAAAAGAGTATCAACACAAAGACGAAGCAACCATTAAACATAGAATACTATCCAATCTATAAAACATGGCAGTGACTACTATCTTGGATTTTGTTCAGCCAGAGTTCCAAATTGGTGCAAGAAAGTTTGGATCAACGTATAATTTTGGTGGAGCCAACAACCAAGGTACGTTCTCTAAGTTTAATCCACTTAAATTCAATACATGATGTTTTGATGATGATTTCAAAAACTGATTATATTTATCCTTTTGTCAAAATAATTCTAGTAATTTATATTCATTAATTTCAATTCGTATGTATTTATTAAAACACATCCAGTAGTTTGCATTGATTGATTTTAAACTAACAGTAGGTTACATATTTAATTCTTGCTTTGTCCAGTAGCTCATTTAGTCATCTTTTATTTGTTTAAGATTCATAATGACTTAAGATTTAACTGGAAACTTTTATTTCATACTAATTTATATGTTTTGAAAAACCCTAATTCCCTACATTTCAATCTAGAAACCATAATTTCCTTTTTGCTTAACCTAAAACCCTAAAACCTTAATTAGTTTTATAGTTTCCAAAACCCTAAATAGTTTTCTAAAATCCAAAACCCTAACCTAAAACCCTAATTCAAAAACCTAAGAACCCTAAACCCTAATTGTATTTTCCTAAATCCTAGTTTGTATATCTATTGTTTAACATGATGTTTAAATGAAGACTTGATTATTAATGCATGGATGATTTATTTTATTTGATTTATAATGAGTGGTTTACTTTTTTTATGAATGGTTTAATGTCTTTTATTGGTTTATTTTAGCTTCAATGATGTAAGAGGTATGTTTTCACTTTGTGGGTACCTCATTAGTTAAGTTTAATGTAATTTAATTTATTTTGAGTTTTGAATTAATGTAAAGGGTATGTTTCCACCAAATGGTGGGTGTCCTATTTTATTTAGTTTTGGACATTAGACATTGTTGTCAGGGCATGTTTCCGTCTTGTATGGGTGCTCATTTATTATTTTATTTGAACTTATTTTAATTTTAATACAATGATTATTTATAATTGCATGTAGTATGGATAATATTTTAATATGCTAAGAATTTAATAATATTAAAGACCTGAAAAGGAGGCCGGTTTCAATGAACCGGGCACTATGGGGGGTCTGGGTCATTCTTACCTTCCCCATACGTACCTAACTTTCTGAACCCAATATAGGGTTGGAGATTTCTTAGAAATTGAGTCATCCACCCCTTTCTATTTTCTCTGCTTGTCTGGGTGGCGACTCCATTTTCTCAGAATTTAGGTCCGTGTTCTCTAAGGCCCTAAGTCTAACAGTGCTGAAGTCGCAAGAACCATTCCACATGAGAGTGGGAGCAAAAATTCCCGCTCACAGAGAGTAGACACAATGTTAACTTCAATATTAGGTTTAGTACTTGAGAGAGACTAATCTTTAATTTAGAAGAACCCAATCAATAATCAAGAGTAGATTAAAATTGAGTCAAGACCTTAGAAAATCCATAGTTAATTAATAAGAATAGGTTTAACCCTAATACCAAAATTATTAGATTTAATTTTAAAATTTAGTTTAGCTTTAATTTTAGTTAACTTAGTTTTTAATTCACATCAATTCACCATCCAAATAATAGTTAGTTTAATTGTTTAGTACTTAGATATCCTTCCTCCTGGGAACGATACTCTACTCACTACTTTGTTAATTGATTATGACTTGTGCATTTGTAGATAGCTAGGCTAGGCCCTAACACTTCCAGTTCTTTATCTCTTTCCTCAAGTTTCATTTTTTTTACAAGTTCATTACAACCTTTTACAAGATTAGCATTCTGTTGTACAAGTTCCATATTCCTATTTTCAAGAACTTTAAGTTATTCTTCAAAAATCTTTATGCGTGCTTCAATGACAGAATGAAGCTCATTGTGTTTCTATCTAAAACATCTAGTCGTTTCAAAGCATCATCCTTATTAAAATCCTTTAAAAGGTTTCAATACATAATTAGTATACATTAATGTTCTATTTAATTTTCCATCATACCAAAAACCCATGGCAAGTATATTTTATATTTACCTAACTTTTGATTCTTTCTTTCAAGGGGACAGGGCATTCTAATGGTGGATGAAGGGGAGAATTAACCTCATAATAGCTCTTCATATTCTCATTCCCTTCATTGACTTTTAAATCAATTCCCTTAAAATCCCGATGAGTAGCTTCATCTTTTGTCATTTTAATGGACAATAGGGTCATCTTCTATAAAAAAATTTAACAACAAATATTAAACATACCCAAATAACGTTATACCTTCGTACAAAAAATGGAATAGGAAGTGCCTGATTAAAAACCATTGCTATGAGAGAGTTATAGTAAGGCTTAGGTCACATCTTCTAGTTGGCAAGCCTTAGGAAACCACTTCTATGTCTGGTTACACCAACATTTTTTAGCTGAGGGATAACTTTTGCGGCAAAAATTGAGAAAATGTCAAAAAATCTAGAAATTAGTATCCACCCTCCATGTTTTTTCTCCTCATCAAGCAAATCCTTTATCTTTTGAACAAGATATTTCCATGCAATTTTACCCTACGCAATTTTGTTAAATCCATCCACGTCATCAATAACCATTAGAACATTCTTGTCTATCATAGTTCAAATGGATCTGCCAATACAAGAAGCTCGACTAAGTATACAACACCCAATTTTCTCTTTAACTCTGCGTCTTTACAATCTATAAACATTTCAACCAACTTTGCTCTAGTGATGAGCCCAATTTTATCATAAAGCATCTTCTTACCGCCTCTAATCTCCTCCTTCCCATTAAAGAGTAATCCAGTAAGTAAATAAAATTCCTCGCAGCTCAGGCGGATAACCTTTTTCTCCAAATTTAAATGATAGTACATCATCATTAGGGTTATCAATTGAATGTCTGATCACACTGTTGGTAAGTCTAGGCCAAAAACTAGTGTCCCTCATCTGTAGAATGTGGCCTACATTATATACCTCAAATGATTCAATCTGCATTAGAACAAATCATAAGTATGTATATATATAAATATATATATGATGTACTTTTAAATTATTAGGAAATAACAAACCTTAGTTCCATATTTTCTCAATGCTTTTTTAATCACTTCTATAACTTTGCACCCCATTTCGGTAGGGTTAATTTGAAGATGCCGCTAGATATCCTTGGGTATTACATAATCATCTTTTTTTAGAACCCCAAAACAAATGATAAAGTTAGCAATATAATGACACTAAGGAATCTTATGAAACATACGTACACTAATGTTGACAATAACTATACTAACCTTTGAATCCGTTTCAGTCTACATTTCAACAACATCACAATCACCATCATGAACATCATCATTTTTTACATCCTCCTCATTCTTTACATCATCCTTCTCAATTACATCCTCTTTCTCTATTACATTCTCCTTCTCATCTATAAATTTAACACTTCTTACAGCTTTCTTGGACTTTCTTCTGCTCTTGGTTTGTTAAGAGTCAAACTTCCTCTTTTTGTTATGACCTTTTTATAATTAGTTGACATAGCTCTTGAACTCCAAATCTTAATCTTAAGTAGCTTCTCCTTAAGATGCTTATCTGATAATAAAAGAGTTCTCAATTGCGGTTGATTGACTTGATTTTGGTGCCATATTATATGAATTAATTGGAAAAAAATATTGACTCAAATGACATAATAATTTAAGTAATCAAAATAAATTTGAATATACAAAATTATATTGTCTGATACACAACATACTTTGTCAGTTCTCTAATTTTACATTAATTTTTTAACATAACAATTATTTTTTACCAAATAATTTGTGTATATTTATAAATAATATTATATTTTACATCATTGACTTTGTCATTTAACCATTTTATATTGTCTGATCTCCTCATTATAAATCATTAAGTAAATATTACAAAGTTATTATTCCTTTTTAGAAAACTATTGTACTCTACACACATAATTTTGACATTTTCCGCATTAAATTGCAATGTATTGAAACTCATTCTAGTTAAACCCATCATAAGTACTCTTTTTATAGATTCAATCATCGCAAAGATAATGACATAAAAACAAAATATATAGACTTACCATATAGAGTTACCAAAAAGTATAATTTTTAAAACCCCATCCCCACCAGCTTCTTTTTAAACTAAGCACCACTATAATCATTACTTATTGTGCAGCGAAAGTAAAACATCTCCATTAACATCATTTTGTAGCTAGAAAACTAATTTCCAACTATAGTTCATGTTAAACACATCATAAGTACTTAAATAAACATACAAACTATATCAATATTTACCCAAATGTGAGTTTTCCACCTGTCAAATTATAATGTCTAATCATTCTCTTCAAAGAATCACCAACTTCTTGAAGCCTAGGGTCTGCTGGTTAGTCTAAATAGTATTATGAGTGGGAGAGAGGGAGGGAGGTAGACGTGCAAATTGACGCCTTTTTTTCAGTGAAATGTAATAAAGTATTTCAGTCTACTTAATGTTATTGGGGTCTAACATAAGTTTTTAAGAAATAAGGAGGGTTTTTTTTTTGTACAATTTGCTCTATTTTTTGCTTTGGGCTTTTTCTTTGGTAGAATAAACTAGAATAATGTTTGCATTTATTTTTATGAAAATATTGGTAATATTAATGGGTAGGATTTGAGTATTTGGAAGGTGAATATATAAATTTAAATTGATCAATCATTAATTAATTATAAAAATAATTCATTAATATTAATATATAATATAGTTAATATACTATTAAAAAATTCTAACTTTCAATCATTTTTTAAATTTACAATAATGAATAAAAATACATTGTAAGTATGATTACTTTGTATAATTATGTTTGCTTTTAAAAAGAAATGTACTATACTAATTATATATAAATAACAAAATAATACAAATGTTAGGTACATTCATAAAAATGAAGTTAGCTATGAAACATAATTAAGTTATTATTAATATAAATTTAAATTTAATAAAGTAAGGATATGTTTAAGATTTTTTTTATTTTTAGCTTTTCTTAGGAAAAAAACTAAAACGTGTTCGGTAATATCATTAAATTTTAGATTTTTCTAACCAGATAAAAATTGTTTTAAACTAAATGCTTAATCCATAAAATATGGTTTTGAGAGTTTTAGTTTTGAGAAAACATTGTATATCAATAAAACTCTTTTTTTATATAAGATATTTTATATCAA
Source organism: Garcia nutans (assembly GCA_947685225.1). Taxonomy (NCBI): domain Eukaryota; kingdom Viridiplantae; phylum Streptophyta; class Magnoliopsida; order Malpighiales; family Euphorbiaceae; genus Garcia; species Garcia nutans. The sequence continues at coordinate 39,157,975 of CANTUV010000039.1, read as the reverse complement.
TAAAATTCTTTTTTTTTTAAATTTTTTTATTCTTTACTTTTAATAATTAAAAAAATAATTATTATTATATATAATTTTTCAAAAATAAAACATAAAAACTAAATACAATTTTTAGCTTTAAAAAAATAAAAAATAAAAAATCTACAATGAAAATGAACATAACCTAAGATTTTTCACTTAATTCAATAATATTAATAATAAGGCAGTTATAGGAATTAATGACAATATATTTTTTGTCCAAGTTTAATGGCTTAATTTCACTCATAGTCCATGAACCTCTAGCATTATAATGTTATTCTTCTTAAACTTCATTTTGTCACTTTAAAATCTTTGAATTTATATTATTATAACATTGTGGTCCTTCTGTTAATTCTTCATCTATATTTCCTAACGGAAAGCTGGCGTGGCATCATATTAATATCTTCTGCTCATATCAACTATAATTATTAATATAAATTATAAATTATAATATTTATTAATAAAATAATTTGTAATATAAATTATTAATATACTTTACAAAATATAAAATAATTTATTAAATATATATTGTAAAATATATTTAACAAATTATTAATAAATAATACTTATTATTGTTAATATAATTTAATAATTTATATGTTATTAATATAATATATTATTAAATAAATATATACTATATTAATAATATGTATAAATTATTAAATTATATTAACAATATTAATTATTTTTATATATTTATTAATAATTTATATATAAATATATAAATATTTATTATATTAATAATACATATTTACGAATGATTTACAATATATTTTATAATATATATTTAACAAAATAATTTATAATTTATTACTATTAAATTATACTAATAAAATATATTATAAATTATTTTATTAATAAATGTTATAAATTATTTTATTAATTTCTTTATTAAATTAAAAAAAATTGACTAGGGTGGTTTGAATTAATAAAAAAAATTTCTTATATTTTGAAATGATCAAATAGCATAGCATTTTTTAATTAATTAGCATGTCACAACAAAATTATTATGGTTTTATTGTGGGATGTGTCCAATCACTTTTCTTTGTATTGTGTATTATTTCTTCATAAAAAATCACATAGTATATTTGGATTTTATTAAGTTTTTCTGTGCAATTAATGTAAAATTATCAAGTGAGGAGAGGAAATATAAAATTTTATAATTTACTACTATTGTCCAATTGATCTAATATCAAACATGGTAATTTTGTTTTGATTATGGCAAAACAATATGATTCAATCAAAAAAATCCTATCAAATAAATATAAAAGATTAAATTAGAATAATCCGTTAATACTAATCTTAATCATTATAAGTAAGATTAAGATTAGAAGATTAAAATTAAAATTAGCATGTCAATATGATGTTAAAAATTTATGATGTTACATCATTATAAGTAACAAATTGATTTCTCATTGGAGGTTCGAAGCTCTAGCTACGTGCAACTTCTTCATGTTATTTTCTAATTTTTATATATTTTCATATTGTTAATAAATGATTAAAAATATTCAATATTAGGTAGATATGGTTAAAAATGTTATTATTATCACATTGTTTATAGCTAGTATTTTTTCCCTTTGTAGAAAAGAATTAAAATCTATTAAAATTATAAATTTTAATATAGAAATCTAAATAACTTATATTAATTTTTTATAATTTTTAAAAGTATCCGTGTGATTAGAATTATAAAACTTAATATTCAAATCCAAATAAATACTCCATATTTTTATAATTTTTAAAAATACCCGTAGCATTCCGCGGGTTTTACTGCGGGTTTTATTCTAGTTGATATATATATTAGATAATGAAATGTATCTGTATACATGCAGTCTATAGTAAAGGAATTCAAGAGGGGGAGCTTTAGGTAGCTTATGCTTGACAAGTTTACTTTAGCATTTTAGTAAGGTGAGACTATGAATTATATTGACTTAACATGTTTTCTATTTATGATTTTAATGAAAATATTATTGTCTTAATTTTGGTGATTTTAACTCAATGGAAAATTTATATTATATTATTTGATAGTTGTGATTTAATAAATTTTAAGTATTTGATATTGCAAGTATAAGTATTTACAAATTTATTGTGCTCACTAATTGTAGGAAAATTAAAAAATGATCATTTGAAAATATTTTTAGAGAATTAATTCATTAAAATATCAAGTTAATTTGTGGTTATGAAATTATTTTAAAAAAAAAGCTACTTGAAATGTATTATATAAATTTATTTAATATGTCGATATTTGGATAAAAACAAGGATTGGAAATCAGGAAAAGATTTCCTTTATGAATATTTTGTTGTTATAGTATTTTATTGTTAAACTATTGGCACTTGATTTTTTTTTCTTTTCCTTGGATTAGATTTCGATCGACTCGAATAGCTATCTGACCTAAAAAGTTCGAGGTGTGACTCGAGAAGGGAGAAAAAAAATAGAGGTTTATGTTGATAGTGGAAGGTTAGGGCCAATAGGCCCAAACTCATAGCCCAACACTTACCTCCAAGGGGGGTGGGCCTCCTGTATGGTTTGACCTGATTGAAAGATGGAGCAAGAACTATCCAATAAGAGTGGCATGGATTTTACAGTGCCAATCCTTAAGGTGTTCTCGTCACTTCTTATGGCGTGCCCACCACTCCATATGGGATGGCAACCAGAGGGAGTGACATGGGGATTTTCTGGCTGTGTGTATGTGAGATTATTGTTAGATAGCATCTTGTCAATGTCTTTTCCTATGTTTTCATGCCACAAGTTAAGTTCATGCCACAAAGCTCATGTTACAAGTTTAAAATCATGCCATTTCTTATAACATTTAAAGAAAGGCTCCAATAGTCTATAAGTAAGCTATTGTGCACCTAAGGAAGGAAATTTTGGTGCTCAAAAAAAAAAAGAAAAAAACATAGAGAGAGAAGGAGATAGCTCCATGAACATGAGAACGTGATGATCCCTCCCAACTCAAACCACCAAAACCTATAAAACATATTCAAGCAACTCAATACAACCACATACACATCAATGTTGAAGAAGAAGAATAAGCTTAGAAGGGGTGAAGACAGATTCTAAAGAACCTCCTTTAATCTCTTCTCATATAAAGAACAAAGGAACCAACAATGGCGGTATTATATTTTAAATCTTTCCTTTACATTACCGAAATTATACATCATCTGTGTTTGATATTTGTTTAAATTCTCTTAGTTGTGTTTGTATATTATCTTTTTGTTGTATATGTTTTCTTCTTCATTGTTTTTCTAATTCTATAAGATGTTTTCTTCTTCTTCACTTCTTCTAATATGTTTAATCTGGTAAAAAAAAAACTAAATCTGGATATAAAAAATAAATAGTTTTAAACCTTTCCTTTACATTACCGAGATTATATATCATTTGTGTTTGATATTTGTTTGAATGCTCTTAGTTGTGCTTGTATATTACCTTTTTATTGTACATGTTTTCTTCTTCCTTGCTTCTCTGTTTCTATAAGATGTTCTCTTCTTCTTCGCTTCTTCTTATATGTTTATTCAGGTAAAAAAAACTAAACTTGGATATAAAAAATAAATAAACATAAACTGAAAATAAAAATGGCTAAAGCTTGTTAAAGACTCTAATTTTAAAACTTATAATGATTAAAAATTATAAAAGACATTATTTTGACATGGAGAATACCTTTTGGATTATATAAAAATAAATTATTTTATAGTGACTATGGAGTTTTCTTAACTCTGTGTTCCCGTTGGAGAAAAAGGTTCACCCCTAAATGGCATGAAACATGAGTAAGTGGTGGTAACATCACTCCTTCTGGTGGCCATCCCTTTCGCATGGCCTCTATGCCACTCCTCATGGCAGCCATGCCATAAGGAATGGCATAGACTTCTTTCTCCCATGTACAAGCCCAGTTGCATATTGCATTATTTAAGGCACTGTGACCATGAACTTTTGGATTATAAAAAACTAAAAATTAGTTAAAACACATGAATTCAAGTTACATAAAAACATCTATAATGACATATGACTTGCATTTGTATTGAGTTTGATTATAACTGTTGATTCATTGCTTGTCCTATATTAAACCAATATAATTAATATATCATAGCTTGCTTTTCAATAATGTTGTCATATGTTTATTTGTTTTTATTTCCATATTTATTATTGTTATTGTATCATAATATAATCATGCAAGTATATTTACTTTGCTTCCTTAGAATGATTGTAGTAGGTCTATATTGATGTGATTTTATCTTTCCTTAAAACTGATGTAGTTGGATTTTTTATGTTGTAACTTTTATTTTATTTTCCTATGTAATTTGTTTAAATATTTGGGTTGTAAAGGAATATTTTTACATAAGTAGGTACCTATTTCATATTCATGTACTTCACCTTTTCATTTATCATCTTGTATATGTTTAAATAATTATGATGTTTAATTTGAATAATATGTTAATAATTAAATATGAAATACAACTAGAATCTAAGAGAAGACGAGTTCCAATGAACCAAGTGAATAGAGATGCTAGGTTATTTCCTACCTTTCCCATATGTACTCAATTTTTCAAACCCAGAAGGAGTTAGAGATTCCTCAACATGAGTCTTCGTCTCTTTCTTTTCTAGTCTTTCGAGTGGCAACTCATTTCTTTCGGTTTAGGCGTGTGATTCCTAAGAGTGACCTTAAGCAGTGATGATGTCATAAACAGTGGGAGCCATACCCCCTAGCTCACATTATGTTATGTAATTATTTTAGAAAAATTAGTACGAATATTTTTAATATTAAACATTTTGAAATTCAATTATTAAGCCCATAATTCTTTGGATTAAATACTCCTTTTGGTAAGGATTAAATCACTAATGGTGCACATATTATAACCAATCAGAGTGAGTCTTTATTATTATAACAAGTTACAAATTCAAGATCATCAATCCATGAGATAGGGCAAGAATTAATTTATACATGTCATCATGCTTTATTACATTTTATATTCAATTTAGGCTTTGTTTATTTTATTGATGATTTATTTAATTATTTTGTCTAGTCACATATAAAGATTTGATCATAAATATTTTTTAATTTAATTTTTCATGCCTATTTCAAGCATTTATTAACAATGTAATTTCCATGATTAAAACCATTTTATATAGTTTATGTCTCATTGAATTTTATAATCATCCAGTAGTTATTGAATTTTATAATCATCCAGTAGTTCCATGATTTTCAGGATAAGATAAAATTAGGCTTTTAGAAATCATTCCTCTCCTAAAACCTTGGTCTATAATTTCTGGGTACTTTGTTAGATATGTTGTAATTATTCACTAGACACTTAATAGTATGTATAAGGTCTAGAAAATGCAGTGTATATGTATAACTTGTGATGTGTAATAACTTTTCCTAGGAAAACATATGTAAATATGAGATTTGCAATATTAATATATAATAGTTAATTCATTAGTAATTATGCATGATGGCTAAGTCATATTATCAGCATAAGTTAGAATAATTTTTGGAACTATGTGTGATTGGTAGTCTTAAACTGATTTGCCATCTGGAACCATCATACTTCTAATGGTGGGGTGTGACAGTTCTACTCAATGCAACTTTTATAAAAGGAACTGATACCAAACAAATCAAATTAGCTGAAAATTAATAATAAAACTTAAACCATTTGACTTTAAATCAATTTTTTTTTTCTAAATTTAACTATTGCTAAAATTGATTAGTGTTTTTATAGATAAAGCTTGAATCCTTAACCACTTGGCCTGGGCATCTTTACTCAAGGCCACTTTCAAGTTTTAATATTGTAATTCAATCTTCATGCAAATTAGGGTTGTGCACGGGTCGGGTTTAACATGGCTACAGTTTAGGAATTGTCGATTCCTATTTTTAAACTGCCAGTTTCAATTTAAAAAACTCTTAAACCTAAATCAAATCTTTTATTGGAGGGTTCAAAGATGATTCAGGAACTGCTGGTTTCGATTTGAACATTGTTTTGAAGGTGGCTCAAGAGACAATTTGAGGAGATAGTTCGAAGAGGTTGTTCAAAAGCAGTTTGTGAATATTCAAGGCGGTTTAGAATAATTTAGGAGGCAGTTTACATGTGATTTTAATTAAAAAGTTAAAAAATTATTTAAAATTAAGATTTGTATAAAATAAAAATATTGAGATTAATTTACTAAAAAAATAAAAAGGGGACTGTAACTTATTTTTTTTTTAAAAAAAAATAAGTTGTCTATGTATCCTTTTGGGCTTTAAAGAGAAATCAACGTTCACATATTTTTTTACCTTATATTTATGCAATTGTTGAATATTATCATCATTATTTTTAATTTCTCCAACTATATAGTTTATGTCAATTGGCTTGGAATATTCATCAACTATATTATTTCCTTTCGTAATCCAAAATTTGAGCCTTGGGTACTTGCCATTTTTTTAAATCATAATATACAAAATTTGAAAAAAATAATAATACATGAGATAAAAAAAATTAAAAATAATAGAAATAAAATAAAAACAATAGGAATAAATTTTGAATATAAAATAAAATGAAGTGATTAAAATTATAATATAGAGAATATTTAGAAAATGAGAATGTAAATTATAGAAAAGATTAGAGAATAAATTAAAAAAATATAAATTGTAGAGAATATAAAATATTATAATGTATATGTGATTGAAGAATGAAGAGAAAAATAAGAGAAATTAAAATTTAGAAACGTGAAAATTTTTGAAATATGTTCGTATTTATAGGGTTAGTAAAAAATTTAAAATTAAAAAATAATAATAAATAAAATAAGTGCAACAACCTAAATAAAATGCATTAATTTAACGATTTGAACCAGTAGTCTCAAATTGTAAAAATTGTCGATTTGACAGTTTTTAAAAATCATGAACCTAAATCAAACTACACAACTATTTCAACTTTGATTAGTTTCGATTTTAATTAGTTCGGTTCTAATCCAGTTTTGATTCCAAGCTGGACTGTGGCAATGTCTAGTTAGGTTTAATTGGTTTTAGGACATTTTTCAAATCAAACGAACATGACCTTTTAATCAAAATATCTAACTAAGCTCGATGGAATCAACATAATGTTTTGATTGACCCACGCATGTTGAGTCATTCAGGTGAAATTAGTTGGGTTCAGATTTAGACCCCTAAAAAATAAAAAATAATCTTATAAAATAAAGAAAAACTTATAAAATAAAACACTCTAAATCAGAACCCTAAAAATCAACAATAATTATATAAAATAAAATAAAAATCTAATTCATAACCATAAAAATGAAAAATAATTTTATAAAATAAACAACCCTAAATTAGAATCATAAAAAATCAATAATAATTTTATAAAATAAAATAACCTAAACTCTAAACCCTAAAGCCTAAATCAAAAATAAAAAAACAAACATGAACTTCTAAGTCACATACAAGACACTATAGAAAAATTATTATTAGCAATGGGCAAAATTCCATTAGTAAATAGCAATGAATTTGTGAAAAATAACTATTTCTAGCAAATAATTTCAAATTAGCAACATATTTAGTGACAAAAAATTTATATCTAAATTAGAAGCTAAATCTGATACCAATAGTTGGCGCTAAGAGTTTAGTGACATATTAAAGTAATATATAGCTAAATCTACTACCAATGGTTGGTGCCAAGATTTTAGCGACGAAATTAAGGCATTCATCGCTAAAAAGTTAGTGAAAAGTTTATCTACCAGTGCTAACTAGTGGCGATTAATATTCATTACTAAAGAAAAAATTTATTTTGTTTAAAAAAAGAAAAAAATTAGTGACAAATAAAATTAAAAAAACTCAATCAGATTAACCCTAAAATTAGCGATTGTTAGCTTCCATCCCTAATCAACCCTAAAATTACATATACATTACTTCCATTTTTCATTCTTTCTCTTTTCTTCCACCTTTATTCTTTTTTCTTCCATTCTTTCCTCTTCCTTTCTTCTTTCTTTCTCCTTTCTTTCTTTTTTTTTTCTTTTCTTCTTTCTTTCTTTCTCCTTTCTCTCTCTCTCTCTCTCTCTTTTTTTTTTTCATTTTTGCTTCCTCCTCTTTCTCTTTTCTCCTTGCTTTTCTTTCTCCCTCTTCCACTTCGATCAAGTTCATTTTTTGTTGCTAGTGGTCTCATCACCACTGATCGTCCGTGAAATTGTAGTCGACCATTCGTTCAAGGTAAGTTTTTTCTTTTTTCAATTTATTTATTTATTTCTTTGAAAAAGTTTAGCAATTATTTATTTTTTTAAATTAAGTTAGAATAAATAATTTTGTTAGATAAATTATTCACATACAATTTGTAAATTATTTATTTTTTAGTTGTTAGAATATATAATTTTTAAAATTATTTGTTAGAATAAAATATTTTTAGAATAACATAAATAATTATATTTTAGAAATTAATTTTTTATATTAAATAATTATTTGTTATAAATTATTAGAAAATTAGGAACTATTTATTTGAATTGGAAAATTACTACAAATTAAGAATTATTTATTTGTTAGAAAATTATTGAAAAATGGAAATACTGCAAAACTAGTTATTCATTAATTTAAATATTTTGCAATTTATTTGTTGTGAAGGTTGTAATTATTTGGTGAAATAATTTTTAAAAATTATTTAGTAGAATAATTTATTTTTGAGAATAAATAAATTATTCGATAGAATATAATTTTTTAGAAATTATTTGATAAATAATTTATTTTTTTATAAATTTGTTTGAATAAATCATTTTTAAAAATTATTTAGTAAATAATTTATTTTTTAAATAAATAAATTATCTAGTAGAATAAATACTTTTAGAAATTATTTGATTGAAAAATTTACTTTAAGAGAATGTTAGAATAAATAGTTGGGAAAAAGGTACAAAAAAAACCCTATACTAATTAAGGGAAAATTTTGAGCCCTATTTTTTTTATCCAATTAAACCTTTTTTTTTAATCCAAAATAAGGCCAAATAGATACTTGTTATCACTAGCATTTTATTTCTCTGTTAATTCTTATCAATATAGCACTGTGGGTCCTTTTTTTACATGTTTATAAGCTTTATTGATTGGTTTGTAAAAAAAATAAAATAATTCAATAATCAAATAAAGATATTAAAAATAAAAAAAATAAAAATAATTGAAGGTTCTTTAAAGGTTTGGCCACCATTGTTATCAAAGACATCAAAGCCCACTGCCGCCGCCACCACCACCACCATCAAAGCACCAATCACCACTGCCATCGCTATTGAAGCGCCAATTCTTCTCTCTCACTAGAACCACAATAAATATAGCTCTTTTGATTAGAAAAAGAGATATGATACTTGAGAAGATCAAATCTTTTAATCATAGAATAAGCCACAAAATCTTAAATCATTCAAAGGAGAGATAAAGAGCACCAAATCACCACTGCCATCACAAGTCCTTCAAAGATCAAGTCTTAAATCCTATAATAAGTTACAAAAACTAATGCAATCTTTAAAATCCATTTAGGTATTAAGAAAATGAAAAAAATTAGAAAAAAAAAAGATATGAGTACTTGATAAGTTGAATGGTGAGAAGTTGAATGGAAGAGAAAGGCAAGATGAGATGAGAATGGAAGAGATGAGAAAATAAAGCCGGCAAGGTGATGGCTAGAGCTCTAACGATGGACGATGGATAGATTTTTATTTTTTATTTTTATTTTAATATTTAATATTTAATATTTAATATTATTATTTATTTTTATTAGTTTTATTTGATTATTTTATTTTTTTACAAACCAATAAGGCTTATACACGTATAAAAAAAGGACCCCTAGTGCCATTTAGGTAAGAATTAATGGAGAAGTAAAATGCTAGTGATGACTAATGTCTATTTGGCCTTATTTTGATAGAAAAATGGCTTAGTTGGACAAAAGAAATTAGGATCTAAATTGCTTTCCCTCAATTAGTTTAAGGTTTTTTTTACCTTTTTCCCTAAATAAATTTTAAAATAATATGGTAGAAAATTTTTATTTTTAAAAAACAATTTATTTTTAAAAAATATATATTTTAATGGTAAATCCGAAGCTAAATTTGTCTCTATTTAATAGACGACAAAGGAAATCAGCGACGGGTCTTATGTGATTTAGCAATGGACTTAGCCATTGGTAATTAACGATGGCCAAGAAATTCGTAGCTAATTTTTTTAGTGACATTTGGAACAAATACATTTGCGATGTCATCATGCTAATGATAATTAATGATGAATTTTTAGAATTAGTGACAAATTTTATTTTTCGCTAATTCTCATTTTTCTTGTAATGCAAGAATCAAATAATAGAGATGGAAAATTGAAGGAGAATCAAATCTAGAAAAGAGAAAGAAGATTAGAATCGACAAAGAAAGAAGAGAAATAGAAGTGAAAGAAGATGAGAATCAAAGAAGAAAAAGAAAATTAGGGTTCTTCAACAATCGATGGTGGTGGAGAGACTAAGAGACGAAGATAATTAAGAGAGTAAAAGTAAAATGATGTCATTTCAGTGGCCTATGTAAGCATTTTTAGTGACCTAGGGTTCACAAACTTCACACGACATCATTTATATATGTTATACACTATATATTCTTAGGCTTATAACTATTGGTTGGATTTGGGTTCAAACGAAGATATGAACCACATCCTGATTGACCACCCAAAATTGATTTTTTTTTTGGAAATAACTATTTGATTTTGATCGAATATATGGCATGAGCTTATTGAACCCGATTAAAATAATTTAATTCGATAAAGTTCGTTCGATTTCTTAATTTCTGCACAACCCTAATGCAAATTGTTAATTTGCCATGCTGCCTACTAGGAGTGTGCATGAGTCGAATTGGTTCTTGATTACGATTTTCATCTAATCCACAATATAATTTAATTCAATTTCAAATTATTAAATTGATCCATAACTTGTCCGGATTAATAGGTTGGATTCATAGACAAATATGCACCTAATTTGAATATCATTTCTTTAGAATAACCCTAATATAACTTAAAACGCTCAAACTAAAATGGGTTAATTATTTATTTATTATTATTATTATTATTTCCATTTTAGAATATATTTCACTTTAAAAAATTAATTTATTTTAATCTATCAATTGATTTTAAAAGATACACTGATTTTTTGCCATTTTAATTACCTTACTTGTTATTTATACACTATATATCAATTTAATTTTCATTATATCTCATTTTAAAACTATAAAAAAGATATTAATTATTTTTTTAATTCCACGTTTATCTTTTGTTATATGTTTTTAATGATTAATAATTTCACATATTTTTAAAAATATAATTTAGTGATATCTAATTATTTTTTTCTTATTTAATAATTTTATTAATTTAAGTGATAGATATTTCTAAAGGGATAAGGTACATTTTTGCCGAACAAATTATAACGAAGGTAATTAATTTTAGGTATAAATAAATTAGGATTTATGAAAAAATAATTATTTTGACATACCTGTTAATGAAATATATAACGGTATCATAAGAAAAGCAAATGTGCACATGCCTAAATATTAAGGGAAAAATGTACAAATTAAAATTTTTAAAAAATACATCTTTAAATTATATATCTTAAAATTTTAAATTTATTGTATTATATTAAATATATTTTTAAAATTTTAAATTTATAAATTTAAAATCTATTTTCAAATTTATATCTATTTTTAATTTATTTAAATTTATATAAATTTTATATTTTAAATTTATATCTTTTACATATTTTTGTAAATTTAATTTACGAATTTGAAAATTTATTTAAAATATGTAAATTTAAAAAATTTAAAAATATGTTTAATATAATATAATAAATTTAAAAGATTTAAAATATATAAATTTAAAAATATATTTTGGTTTAAAATTTTAAATTTTTAAAAATTTATTATTATTATTAATAAATAAGAACATGATAATATAATAAAAATTTTGGCTTTGTCCATAAAAACCATTGAATCACTAAAATGATTCTAGATAAAATCTTAAAATTCTATAGAAGTCAGTGCCTTATTTATATAATTTTAAAATTTAAATTTTTAAGTTTTTAAATTGATTTATTTTTGCCTCTATGTTTTGACAAGTACACATTTATCATTCACGTATTCTTATTATATATTTTCTTATTAAGGAGTCGAAATAATTATTTTTTAAAAATTCTAAGTTCTTTGCACCTAAAATTTTAATTTAGACGCAAATTGGTACTTTCGCTACTATGGAAAAAATCACTATTTGCAAATGAAGCAGCAAGTTAGGAGGGAGCGTGAAATTTGGCTTTTGTCTCTCCGAAACCACGAAATGATAGTTAAATTGGCACTGAGTTTGCACATCAATAATTATCGTAAATAAAGCGACCTTCCCTGCACAAAACACTCTGAAAGCCGCCAAATAAAAATACACAAAACAACTGCAAACCCCCAGCAGCAACAAATAAAGAAAGAGATACCAAAAAATTCTCTCTATCTCTCTCTCGCCTCCATGGCGTATTCTTCTTCGATCTCTACCACATTGCGCCTGCTCTCTTCGAATACATTGTTTCACGACACCGAGCCTAAGAAGAAGAAGATCTTCTCTTCTTCTCTATTCTCAGCTTTGCCTCCTCTTTCTCCTCCTCTTTTTTCTTCTCTTTTCAGGTATTTTTTTCTTTCAAATTTCTGTTTGGTTACTGAGAAAATGAAGGATTCTGATATTCTATCAGTGATTAATGTTTTTTGTAATTTAGAATTCGCACATGTTTGTTTTTATTTGTTGAAAATTGATCATTGTTGTTATTTAACAAAACGACAAAATATGATTGCTTCAGCTCAGATTCAGCACATTTCTAATTTTCTTTTGTGGTTTTCAAATTAGTCAGTTTTCACTCTGTTTGTTGAGGTTTAGATTCGGAATTGGGAAGCTTTAAGTATATAAAGTGTTTAATTTCATTCGGTAAAATTGTTGAAATGTGTATATTATGCTTGCTTATCAGAATTGAAAGAGAAAAGAAAAAAGGAAATGAAGAAATTAGAGTTGAATAGGCTAGGATTAAAGTGCTAAACTTTGGTTGTTTCACATGAAAAAATTTCTTTTATAAACAATTTCATTATGACAATGATTAAGTAAGGAATTTAAGAATTATTACTCGTTTAAGCGCATTAATGGTCAGTGCTTAACTGAAATGCTTGAAGGTATTGCCATTTATCAACAAAGTGGTTCTTGTTTATTGAAATGTATCATTTCAACTCTGATTTGAATTTCTAGAGGGAAGTTGGTCTTATTGGTTACATGGTTAGTTGGTTATAACAAGGTAGAACCAGATGAGATTTGTAAATGGGGGTCAATTGTTGTAAGAAACTAGCCTATAAGGAAAGATTATTCAGACGTGTTATTGCATAAGTTCTTGGAAGGAAGTACTATTTTTATTTTATGTTCACATTAAAATTTTCAGAGTTAATTATTTTTTGTAGGCTCTTCATCCTTTTCTTACATGTCTTTAGTTATGCATAGTGAATCTTCTGCTGCCTTGAAATTAATTTGGACATGGTCATTGTCTTGGTCACATGGGAAATGCCCTCTTGGAGTTTTCTTATTTTTTTTCACACATTTTAACTTCTCTCAATGTGGGCAATCTGGAAGTGTTTGCTTTTGGTTCCCTATCATGCTTATCCTTATTCATCGTATTTATTGTTTAATCTTTTTATTATGATTAGGGTTTCTTCCTTACTTCTTGTTCTCATTTTGTTATTTAAATAATCATATATCAAGATGTATGAATGTTGTCTTCTTGATTTAGTAAAGTATGACATCTTTGGTGCCCTTTGGTCTTTTTAACATTTCCTTGGGTTGGTTATAATATTACTGGATTTTTGTGAAGCTACAATCTAGAGTTTTCAATTGTCCTTTTAGGTTAGAATATAGAACCTTAAACTTTTTTCTACTTTTAATGAAGTGTTGAAGAGCTTGTATGGCCCATGTTTCAGGACTGGTTTCGTTTCTCAATGTGGAATAAAAGAGTCAGTGTGTGGCCATGTCTCTTCTTCAGTTAAAGGTACATTAACCACTCAGTTATTTTTGTTTAGTTTAAACTAGTACATACAAGCTTTTATCTGTTAGCTAAAGTAGAGTTTAAATATTTATGAAATTTCTCCTTTTTTTAGCTGTTTTACTGGATGAATCCAAGGAAAAAATTCACCTTCCCAAAGGTGATATGTGGTCGGTCCATAAGTTTGGTGGTACTTGTGTGGGAAGCTCTGAGAGAATCAAGAATGTAGCAGAGATAATTGTTAATGATGCTTCAGAAGGGAAGTTGGTGGTTGTGTCAGCAATGTCAAAGGTGACAGATATGATGTATGATCTTATCTACAAGGCACAATCACGAGATGATTCATATATTGCTGCTGCTGATGCCATTTTTGAAAAGCATCGATTAACAGCAATGGATCTTCTTGATGGGGATGATCTAGCGAGTTTCCTGTCCCGGTTACATCAGGATATTAATGATCTCAAAGCCATGCTTCATGCTATATACATAGGTATTGGATCTCTCTCCCCTGTTGTTTCTTTCTCAGACCACATTGGCTGGGTGAAAATGGAATTGTTATACATACTTATTTGTGGAAGTATGTGTGCTTATATTAGAGCAGTTCAACATAATCAGGTTTTTTTTGTTTTATTATTTTTTTTGTTTATTTATTTTTTTGCTTTTTATAAGGTTTTAATTATATGAGCTGTGGTTCATTGAGGCCAGTAATTTCCTTGTTATATTTGGATTTCTACTGCCTCTTAACAACTTAATCTATTGCAGCTGGTCACGCAACAGAATCATTTTCTGATTTTGTTGTAGGGCATGGAGAGTTATGGTCTGCTCAGATGTTATCATATGTCGTCAGAAAGGTCCATTGTTAATTGCTTATTACAATCCTGAGCACATGTCAGTTGTAGCTTCAGCAAATTACTTGAGCACTGTTAAATTGTTTTCTTGTGCAGAGTGGAATAGATTGTAAATGGATGGATACTAGAGAAGTGCTTATTGTAAATCCTACCAGCTCTAACCAAGTTGATCCTGATTTTGTGGAATCTGGAAAAAGAATTGAGGAATGGTTCTCTCAAAATCCATGTAAGACAATTGTTGCATCTGGTTTCATTGCCAGTACACCTCAGAACATACCCACAACTTTGAAGCGGGATGGAAGTGACTTCTCTGCAGCTATAATGGGTGCTTTATTGAGGGCTCAACAAGTTACAATTTGGACTGATGTTGATGGGGTCTATAGTGCAGACCCCAGAAAAGGTTTGTTCTACATCTTTTGTGAGTGTACATTGTACATCCTTTTTGTACAAGAAATATCCTCTGCATATTTTGTTTGGAGCACCACCCTAGAGTTGCATATTTTGCCTGAAGCACCACACTTATTTTGCATATTTTGCTAGAAGCACCACTCTTATTTTGCATATTTTGCTTGCAGCACTGCTCTTATGTTTGCATATTTTGCTTGAAGCATCACGCTTATTTTTTCATATTTTGCTTGAAGCACCACTCTTATTTTTGTATATTTTGCTTGAAGCACCACTTTATTTTTACATATTTTGCTTGAAGCACACTCTTCTTTTAGATACTACTTCCTTAGCACTTTACGAAAACATCAATTTTGACGTTTGATGGACTGCTAAAACTTTCCTCCTTTTCTTATATTTCCTTCTTTTTTTATTTTTCCTGCAGTTAGTGAGGCTGTGATACTAAGGACATTATCCTATCAAGAGGCATGGGAAATGGTAAATTCTATCACTCTTATGCTTTCCAAAATTATTCCTAATTGTTAACTGCACATTTCTAAGGTTAAATTCATGTGGTTGTGTAGTCGTATTTCGGAGCAAATGTTTTGCATCCCCGCACTATTATTCCTGTTATGCGGTATGATATTCCAATCATGATAAGGAATATTTTCAACCTCTCTGCACCTGGAACAATGATATGCCGGCCTCCTGTAAGTGAGGGTGAATGTGGCCAGAAATTGGACTCCCCTGTTAAAGGTTTTGCAACAATAGACAATGTGGCCCTTGTGAATGTTGAGGGGTGAGCCATTTTATTTTACTTTGTATTTATGTATTTGCTGAGCCCTTGTGAAGTATGTACTAGACTTGCAATTTTTGTGTTCCATTTTTATTACCACTTTTTTTTTTTACAGAACTGGAATGGCTGGTGTTCCTGGTACAGCTAGTGCCATTTTTGGTACTGTGAAAGATGTGGGAGCTAATGTCATTATGATATCCCAGGTATCTCTATCCTGCAAATTTGATTTTGATTGTTTTCTCGGTTAATACATATACTTAGTTTGATATAATTTAATGAAGGCTAGTAGCGAACATTCTGTATGCTTTGCGGTGCCTGAGAAGGAAGTAAAAGCTGTTGCAGAGGCTTTGCAGTCTAGATTTCGTCAAGCTTTGGATGCTGGACGCCTTTCCCAGGTGCTCTTTTATATGTCATTGTGCTTCTGTATCTGATTATCGACAATTAATAAAATATCTTCATGATTTTACTATATTGCTTTTTTAGTTTTTGGTTTTCCATAGTGGCATAGGATAGTGAAGTTCTTGTATTGTCATTCCTAGGATGTAAAGGAGTTCATGGGCCAGTTAACCGGGCCTGCTGGTTCTGGGCCCTGGTTACCTGGAAGCATAACTGGGAGCCGGGCTTGTTATGGTCCAGGTCCGGTTCGAAACGGGCATGTTCTGGTCTTATTCAGGCTGGCCCATCAGTTAAACCATTTTTTTTTTGCAATTTTTAATTTCAGTCATAATAATAATATTTTTTTATGATGTTTGAAATCGAAATTGAGTACTTGAATCGTGAATGTTGCTTTTTGGCATGATTAGCCAATTTCTTTGTTTAACAAATTAATAAAGACAAATAATATTAATTGTTATATAATAATTGCATTAATAATAAAAATGAAGAGCAGATTATTATTGCTATTTGAAATGCACCATAAATTTGAGATAAATTGCAATTTTGTAATGGACCATGGTTTTTTCATTATGAATATATTATATAAATTATATATTTGTAATATTACAACTGATGTGGAAGGGAAAAAAAAATTAAATAGAATGGGGCACTTATAGAATTTGTAAATTTTTCACATAATGCCTAAATTGACTGTTCTTTAGTTGTTAATGCCTTAATAGGGTAAATTGAAAAATAATAAAATCGAAATTAAAAAAAACTGGCCTGCCTGCAATGGTCACTTGCACAGGTGACCGTTGTGCAGGTGACCATTGCGGGTTGGGCTTGGCAGCTTCTTCTTTTTCTCCTTCTTTTTTGTTTTTCTTCTGCTTTGGTGGAAGGTTGAACTGGGACTAGGACCTTGTAGCCCAGTCCTGGTTATGGTCTGAGTCCGGATTTACCAGGCCTCAGCGTGGGCTGCTGAACTGGCACAGAACCACTGAGCCAGGCTGCAGTTCAGACTGAACTGCTGCCACCTCTACTAGGATGAGTTCAACTAGTAAAGGAACCATGTTAAAAAAAGGAATCAACAATTTTTTTAAAATTGCAGCTTCAACATTTCTCCTCTTGGAATTTTGAAGTATTTACTTGTGTCATTCTCAATTTAGTGATGTGCGTAGTTCCTGTTTCGTCCAAGTTCTTAGCTTGTTTCTTATATTAGAATCTGATTTTATAGTTTCTTCCCTTCTTTATGTGAAAAAGCTCTTTTCTTCAGCCTAGTTTATTTCTGATTTACTGACATTAATTTTCTCAAAATAACTTCTCTTATCAGGTTGCCATCATTCCAAATTGTAGCATTTTAGCAGCAGTTGGCCAGAGAATGGCTAGTACTCCTGGAGTCAGTGCTACTCTATTCAATGCCCTTGCTAAGGTAAAAGAAAGTTAATCCTCCTGAGCTGAGTTGTTTCTTTTTACTCCTACTCGAGTCATTTTTTTTTCTTTCTCCCCTTAATATTTCTGTCATTGAAAAATTTGAAACACCATTTGATTGCAGGCTAGTATTAATGTCCGTGGCATAGCTCAAGGTTGTTCTGAGTATAATATTACAGTTGTAGTCAAGCGAGAAGATTGTATAAGGGCATTAAGAGCTGTCCACTCAAGGTTCTATCTCTCAAAAACCACTGTAGCCATGGGGATTATTGGACCTGGGTTGATTGGCAGCACACTACTTGACCAGCTCAGGGATCAGGTACATTATTAGTTGCATCTTTTTATCAGTTCACTTATATGTTGGCAACCACAAAGTAGTTTATCTTGGAGTTGGGATGTGCATCTATATTTATGTATTCATAGTAGTCGGCTTCAATTTATACTTAAAATTTTAGAATATTGGTAAAATGTGATTTTTTTTTTTAATTTTAGTTAAAACTCATTTATTATATATATCAACCATCCTTTGTTTAAATGAGATCATGGTGTTTATTTAACAATTGGAAGCCAAAGTTGATTTGATTTTTCTCATATGGAGCAAGTTGTGATGAAATAGTGTTTTCAAAAGGTGTAACATAAATAAGGAGCAAATTGAAAATGCTTGGTGAGAAAAAGAAACATGTGTTCTTAAGGGTTGAGGCCCTGGGGGGAAATTCAGAAAAATTCCTTTGTAGAAATGAATTGGAGTGGAGACCTTTTTTTTTTTTGCTGAACTAGAGGCTGCAAAATCCTATTGTTAGGAGTAAGTTGGAAATTGAAGCCTTGTTTCCCTTTAGCAAAGTGTTTTGGAGAAAATGGTTTTGGGGTTGCTAGAGAGCAATCATTTCTAGAAGTGGGTCATCAGGGCTAAATGTGGTCTGGATTACTTTTGGACAGGTGAATATAAAGACAAGCGGGGGCTAATGAGACAAGAACATGGAAATTGTTAGAAATGAGTAGGAAAATTTCTCTTTTTTATTTTTGGGATGATGATTAGTGCGGCTTTTCTTTCCTGAAAATTTCGATCGCCAGTTTGATTTGTTTTTGTTAGTAGTTCTATTCAGAGGATGGTTGATTTGGAATGTCATGTAAAATTTTCAGGATGGGAAGGTAAAATTCTTTTTTCTACTATTTTTTAAATTTCTTTTATGTTTTTTATAAGTGGTTATGAATGCAAAGAGAGGATATGAGGACTGAATGGAGAAAATCCAATAATTTTCAGTTTCAGATGAAACCTTAATGTTGAGCCAGTGTCGCAGTGGTGATAGGAGAGGTGGACCTGTTTCTTTTAAGATAATTTGAAAGACTACACACCTTCCAAGTTGCCTCTTTTTCTTCTTTTTCCTTCCCCTTATTTACCACAGGCTACTAGAGAAATGATTTTGGTGCCTTACAATCTTTGTTAAAGAGGATAATTAATTTATTAATTGCCAGCTGTCAAAAACTGATATCAGTTCATCAAATGTTTGCTCTTATATTGCTGCTGGTGTAGGAAGTTGTGTGTAGTTGGAGTTTTATGGGTAATAGCAAGCTTGATACTGTAATAAGACAAGCTCTTTGATCCTTTGTAATTTTTTTGGTTACTGTGGTGGAAATAAATCACAAGGGAAGGAGTAGAAGTAGTTTTGTCACTGCTTCTATGGATGGTTTAGCATTCTCAGGTATTAGCATATGTTAAGGTTTTATTTTGGATACTTATGATAAATGATCTGTTACCTCATGTAACATGGTTATGTGAAATCAAATACAGATTTCGGAAGCAACACTCTAGAGGATTTTACCAAGAAAATTATGAATTTCACGGTTTGATTCTTAAGTGGTATTTATGCATGCTTACTATGGCTTTTACCAATAGAAGATCTGTGATTTTTGTAGCATTCACTTGGTCAATCAACAAATTTTCCTTGGATGAATTTCCATTGCCAGGCCTTTTATTTATTTTAAGTCTTTGAGATTTGTTATGTTTAGTGTAATGCTTGATGCTTCTGCAGTTATAGTAAGAAAAAGGAAAGTACAACTTCTCTAAAACTGGGATGTATAAACTCATGGATAATAATTGGAAGTTTGTATCAAGGTCATATTATCATCTGTACTAATCCTATTTAACCTATTTTGGTATAAGTGGCTTTTACCTTTTCTATATCAAGTGTGAAAACCCTGACTTGCAAGCAGTATAAGCATAGACATTATTTAGTACATATAAGTTTTGAAAATAAAAATAACGATTCACCAATTGAGTTCTTATTTGTTATCTCCCAAATAATGATTTTTGGGTTGGATAATTGACCATGGTTCCATATCCTCATGAATGACAATTCTGCTGTTTTTCGGCTTAAAGAGAGTGCTGGAAGGGTCTTTTAAAATCCCACTTAAACTTTTCTGATATAAATTGTTCTCACCTTTTCCTTAAACCTATCTGATATAAAGGGCTCATACTTTTTCTTTTCCAATTCCGTAAACCTTGACTTGCAGAGAGGATAATGTCATAGCATTTGAGAGATGCATTAAAGCCAAGAGTTCCGACACATTCAAATAAATTATATTTAGTTAATAGATATGTTATTGATGTTCTCTTCTTTTATCCATTTAACATGGGTAGCCAGCAAATATCTCTCCAAAATCTGGCAAATTTGGTCTAGTTTTAAGCTATAATTTTAAAAGCTATTATGAAATCTAAAAATTGTACTTCCTTTCGCAGGCAAAGGTCCTTAAGGAAGAATTTAACATTGATTTGCGTGTTATGGGAATCACTGGCTCAAGGAGAATGCTTTTGAGTGAAGTGTAAGTAATAAGTTCCATGTTTCCATATAAAGTTACTGCTTGTATAATATTCTCTAAAAAATTATTCCAATACAACATGACTTGCTTGCTGTTGAGAGTAAAGTTACCACTAAACCCTCTGATAGAACTTTTCGCTTAATCAATTGATGTCAAGGGTGCATGAGTTTTCTAAATAAATTTTGTTTTCATGCATAATATCTTTTTATCAAATTGGAGTTGAATTAAATTCTCAAAAACATTAAATTTCATAATTGCTTTAGATATACTAAATAAACTGACTTTCATAATCCCTTAGACAATGAACCTTGTTTGTGTCATTGGAAAATCATTTAACCAAATATCAAATACCTCATAGATGATGTAAACTCTATTGAGATCAAGTAGATAGAGTGTGCGTGGAAGTATTAATTGATGTAGAAGCACCCTTTTATTGCCAGTTTGAATATTCTTGCAACTGTAAAAGTTCAAATAAAGTTCAAATCAGGAAGAGCTATTGTGAAAAATGGGATCATATGTTTCATGTCAACACCTAATTAATAGCTGTAATTGATTCATTAATCTAGGCCATATATATTTCATAAATAAGAGAGGAGATTTAGTTTACTATATATAGCTCCCTAGGATCACACCATGTAATTAGCATGTAAAGCTCAAGTTTCCTTTTATAGTTGATAGTCATTTTACTGTGAAAGACCACCTTAGAAGAGAAGACAATTCAAACCATTCTGTTAATTTGGACACAAGGACTTTTGACATCAAAGCAACATCTTTGGGTTGGGTTTGTCATCCCAAACTTCTTATCCCAAAAATCAAATATCTGCTACATATAAGAGAAGAAAAGAAAGGAAATTGGGGAAACTAGTGGGCTGCGTGAGCAACAATCAGATTGAGGGTAGGAAGGAGAAACCATTAGAAAGAGCTGACGTGTACAAAAGACAAGAGGGTAGCAACCTTGGTCAGAGAATGTGCAGTGAGGGAATATTTAGAATTGATGAGTTGTAAAAATGGTTAACTAACGATATAAGAATTGTATTACCTATTATTGCATCATATATGAAATATCAGAATTCCTATTCCTTAACCTTTCTTCTCTCTTATTTTCTTTTCTTTTCTTTTCTCTTCTATTCATCTATTCTCATCCCTAATCCCTTATTATTCTTATTTGATTGTTGAGTATGTTGGTTGATTCTTTTGATACATTACAAGCTGGTATTAGAGCACCGATCTAGGCACAATTTTTTTTTTCAATGAGTAAAACAACAAGGAAAGCAAGAAACCCAGCCGCTGGAGAAGGTTCTAAGACTGAGGAAACATATGATATCGGAGCAAAACTTACCGATGTCTATCTGCAAATTGATGCTATTCAGAAGGAAAATCAGACTGCTAGGGTCGTACAACAATGGATGTATGATCAACTATATTCTGAACAGCTGAAACTCAGCAATCAATTTTCAAAAATGATGGAGATGATGACTAGCCTGGGTAAGGTTAAGGAATCGACTTTTGAGGATACATCTTCCATGGAGAGACCAACAATTCCTATAGCTTGAGGTCTTCTTCCAACACCCAAAGCCTGAGAACCAGAGGACAATCGGTTCATGCAACTTGAAGGGAATTAGAGAGGTTACTTAGGGCGCCTTCTTTCGAAGATGGAGCTTCCACTTTTTGACGGTACGAACCCTTAGTCCTGGTTATGGAAGTGTAATAAGTACTTCCTTGTCTATTTGGGAGAACACCCAGAGAAATGGTTTTGGGGATGGTCCAAAACTCACCCTAATGCCACTTGGGAGTAGTTCTCAGCGGCCTTGTTGCTGCGATTTCCGAGATTCAGCTGTGGAAGACATAGTTATGGAGTTCAATCAATTGAGACAGAAGGGAACCGTGTTGGAATTTCAGGAGGAGTTTGAAGATAAGAAGGCTCAAATGGAGGAGCAACACCCATTCCTAACGGAAACTTACTTCATCTCTAGCTTTGTTGGTGTTTTGCGACAGGAGATTGGAGGAGCGGTGCGACTGCTCTGACCACAAACTATTTACGAAGCCTTTGAACAAGCGAGAGGACAAGAGTGGACTGAAGAAGTACCCATAAAAGTTACCGATTACCTCTTACCTACCGACCAAATAACCCAAACCCAAGCCCATCAAAAGAACACCAACCCAATTCTAAACCCGAAGCCCATTAACACATTAGCCCCAAAGCTTTAACACCACAACTCCAGAAATGTTGTCGTTCCATACTCAAACCAAAAGAAACACACAAACACTTGCTTCCGGTGTGGAGATCAATATTACCCAGGCCACCGATGCCAACCCAAAACCACCATGGCTGTTTTGGGAACCGAAGAGGAAGATGAGCTAGGTACAGATGATGATTGGCAAGATGTTGAGACAGACCCAATCGATATAAAGACAACAGAGAGAGTAGAGTTGCCATTGCATGCCATGGAGGGATGTGTTGCTGACAATACAATCAAGTTGAAGGGGCAAATCAAGAACAGTGTGTTGATAATCTTGATAGACACCGGCAGTACGCACAACTTTATTGACAACAAGGTGGTTGAGGAACTCAAACTACCTACCACTAATGTTAATCACTCTACTGTAATAGTAGCCGATGGAAGAAAGATTATGGTCAGGGCAAAGTGTTTTGGCTGTTCTTGGTTTATGCAAGGGCATCGCTTCCAGTTTGATCCGAGGGTCCTTGACATTGGCGATTATGATATCGTTCTTGGGGTGGATTGGATGAAGACATACTCTCCTGTGACCTTCGATTTTGATACTTACAAGCTCACATTCAAGAAGGGAGGGAAATTGGAAGAGTTAAAGGGTATGACTGACAATGTATCGGCCAAATTGTTGAGTGACAAATCACTATATAAGGTGATCCAAGGAGGATGGTAGGGGATATCCATTCGGTTGTTTGCAATTAGCTTAACTACCCTAACCACTCCAGAATTTAGCTAGCCTCCTCCTCCAATTAAGAACTCCCTTCAATCATTACTCACCAAATACCATCATATCTTCCAAAAGCCCAACTTCCTTCCTCCATTCAGGTTTCATAACCATAGTATTCCACTCAAATCCAATGTTGAACCAGTAAGTATTCGACCATACTGTTACCCCTATATTTACAAAAATGAAATTGAAAAGCTTACTCAGGAAATGCTAGACTCCTCTATTATTCAACCTAGCAACAGTCCATTAGCTTCCCCTGCCTTATTGGTAAAGAAGAAGGACAATACTTGGAGGTTTTGTGTTGATTACAGACAGCTGAACAACCTCATAGTGAAAAGATAAATTTCCCATTTCAATAATTGAAGATTAATTGGATGAACTTCAGGGTGCCAAGATATTCTTTAAAATTGATCTGCGTTCAAGATATCATCATATTTGGATGGAACCTGAAGACATTCACAAAACATCCTTTCGCACTCACCCAGGGCATTACGAATTCACTGTAATGCCATTTGGTCTCACTAACGCTTCAGCCACATTTCAAGCGTTGATGAACTAGATATTCAGACCTATGTTGAGACAGTTTGTTTTGATGTTTTTTGACGATATCCTGGTTTATAGCAAATCTGAAGGGTTGCATCTCTCAAAGCTGGAAGAGGTGTTCAAAATTGTGAGTGATCAGAAGCTGTTTGCTAAATGGGAAAAATGCTCTTTCTGCTGCAACTCTATTGAGTACTTAGGCCATGTCATAACTGCTGAAGGGGTAGCTACAGACTATGAAAAATTGGCCTACTCTAAAAACTTTAAAACAGTTAAGGGGGTTCCTAGGGTTGATAGGCTACTACAGAAGATTCATAAAGAATTATAGTAGCATAAGCAGACCCTTGACAAAATTGCTTAAGAAAGGGGGTTTTCAATAGAATTCACACGCAGCAGCTGCATTCCAAGAACTAAAGGATGCAATGATGAAAGCGCCAGCCCTAGCACTACCAGACTTCTCTAAGCAATTTACCTTAGAATGCGATGCAAGTGGCACTGGTATTGGAGTAGTGTTGATACAAGAAGGAAGACCAATAGCCTATCTCTCTAAAGCTATTGGCTCAAGGAATCAAGCCTTGTCAGCTTATGAAAGAGAGCTCATGGCCATTGTCTATGCAGTTACTAAGTGGCACCATTACCTAGAACATAACACATTCATAATAAAAACTGATCATGAGAGCATCAAATACTTGCTGGAACAGAAGCTCCATACATATACACAACAGAGAGGAGTTAAAAATTATTGGGATTGGATTACTGCATTCGGTACAAGAAAGGGAAGTCCAATACAGTGGCAGATGCATTGTCTCGAAGGGATGAAGGCTAAGAAACCATCACTCTCCTCAGTTTTTCCATCATACCATCTTGGGTTAAAGAGGTAGAAGAATCTTATATAGGTGATTCCTTGGCTCAATACTTGATCTTACAACTCTCTACCGCTTCTCTTGATAGGCCTAATCACTCGTTCAGAAATAGGGTACTGAGGTACAAAAACAAAGTTTATATTGGCAGTTCCACTGATTTGAGGAGTAAACTCTTGCTTCAACTACATGATTCACCATTGGGTGGTCACTCGGGGATTCAGGCGACATACAAGAGTGGCAATATTTCTACTGGCCATCCTTGTTAAAGTCGGTGACTGATTGGGTAAAGGCTTGTGATACTTGTTGTAGATGTAAAGCAGAAAAATGCAGCTATCCAGGCTTACTACAACCCCTTCCAGTTCCCTCCTTTCCTTGGATAGTTGTTAGTATGGATTTCATAGACCAACTGCCCAAGTCACAAGGTTACGATATAATTTTGGTGGTTGTTGATAGTTTCAAACGTATGCTCACTTTCTTCCTCTCCATCATCCCTATTCAGCCATTACAGTAGCTAAATCTTTTGTGGAAACTATTGTTAAATTGCATGGACTGCCCAACACTATTATTTTAAACAAAGAGTTTTTTCTAGCAACTTTTGGCAAGAATTATTTCGTTTGATGGGAGTAAAACTTCACGTCTTTAGCTTACCACCCACAAAGTGATGGCCAAACTGAAAGACCAAACAAAACCTTGGAAAGCTACCTTGGTTGTATGGCACACCACCAACCATCCAAATGGTTCTCCTGGTTACTCCTAGCTGAATATTGGTATAACACTAATCATCATAGTGCTATACATATGACTCCCTTTCAAACCCTCTATGGGTATCCACCTCCTCCATCTCTATTTCCGTCATTCCCTACAAAAGTTGCTGCTATGGAAGATTTTCTTTATGAATGAGAGACTCTTAATCAACAACTTAATGATCAACTCACCCAATCTAAAGCTCGAATGAAGCAATATGCAGACTGAAATAGAACAGAAAGAGAATTTTAGACTGGTAATATGGTCTATCTTAAGCTTCACCCCTATCGCCAAACATCCTTGGTGCTTAGGAGGAGTTACTATGGGCCCTATTAGATTATTGAGAGAATTGGTACAGTTGCATACAAGCTGCTACTGCAATCTACTTCTCGCATTTATCTAGTGTTTCATGTCAATTTGCTAAAAAAGAAGATTAGGTCAAGGGAAGTTGCTATTACTGAATTGCCAGCCATGAAAAGAGATGAATTCATTGTTGCCCCAAAAAAGATATTGAACTCTAGGGTCATTTACTGAGCTAATCAACACATCCACCAGGTCCTGGTCAAATGGATGAACTTACCTTCAGTTGATTCTACTTGGGAGGATGTAACCTTCATTCAAGCTCATTTTCTTGATAGTTGGCATTCTTAGGGACAAGAATGTGTTCAAGAGGGAGGAATTGCTACACATAAGAGAAGAAAGGAAATTGGGGAAACTAGTGAGCTGTGTGAACAACAATCAGATAGAGGGTAGGAAGGAGAAACTATTAGAAAGAGCTGACGTGTACAAAAAACAAGAGGGTAACAACCTTGGTCAGAGAATGTGCAGTGAGGGAATATTTAGAATTCATGAGTTGTAAAAATGGGTAACTAACGATATAAGAATTGTATTATCTACAGTTGCATCATATATGAAATATCAGAATTCCTATTCCTCAACCTTTCTTCTCTCTTCTCTTCTTTTCTTTTCTTTTCTTTTCTTTTCTTTTCTCTTCTCTTCTATTCATCTATTCTCATCCCTAATCCCTTATTCTTCTTATTTGATTGTTGAGTGTGTTGGTTGATTCTTTTAATACATTACAATATCTTACTGATTCCTTATCCAAGCTCCTTTTGCACCGTATTAATTAGTTTTAATGCAATTAGAGAAAATACTCCAATTATCATTAATTTTTGTGTTTATTACTCCAAATACAATAGGTTTTTATACGCAAAAAAAGCACAGCTAGCTCTAATTATTTAATCCTACAGCTAGCCCATTAAGCCTTACAGCTAATAGTTCACCTGTACAATAATTAGATTCTTATATAACTACTAATCAACTAGCTATTGTTTGTCAACACTCCCCCTCAAGTTTGTGCAAAAATATCACACATGCCCAACTTGCAAATTAAAATGTGAAAATTTCTATTGTTTAATCCTTTTGTAAATACGTCGGCTAGTTGTTCGTCTGATGATACATGAAATAGACTTAGAGAACCATTAATCAATTTCTTTTTTATGAAATGTCGATCTATTTTAATGTATTTTGTGCAGTCATGTTGAACTGGGTTATGAACTATGCTGATGGCATCCAAATACCTTGTGCCATAGCTCTGTATTCTGCCTCTGCACTTGATCGAAAAATCACGCATTGTTTTTTACTCCTCCAAGTAACTAAGTTTTCACCCATAAGAGTGCAGTAGCCAGAGGTTGATCTCCTATCATCAAGAGATCCAGCTCAATCTGCATCAGTGAAGGCTTCAATTCGAAGGTGACCATTTTTGGAAAAAAGAAGACCTTTTCCAGGAGCAGACTTAAGATATCGCAGAATGTGGAAGATTGCTTGTAAATGGGGCTCACGAGGATCATGCATATATTGGCTGACCACACTAACTGCATAAGCTATGTCTGGTCTAGTGCGTGATAGATAAATTAATCTTCCAACCAATCTCTGATATTTTCCCATGTCAACTGAAGTCCTTATTCTTGCCTGTAGCTTATGATTACTTTCAATGGGAGAATCTACTGGCTTACAACACAACATACCTGTTTCTTATAGAAGATTCAAGTTATATTTCCTTTGTGAGATAAACATTCTTCTTTTTTATCTAGCCACTTCAATTCCTAGAAAATATTGCATTTTTCCCAAATCTTTGATCTCAAATTCCTGGGTCAGAAGCTTCTTCAGTCGATCTACTTCTTCTTTATCATCTCCAATTACCACAATATCATCAACATAGATAATAAGTAGAGTAATCTTGCCCTTAGAGTGCTTAATGAACAAGGTGTGATCAACATTACTCTGTTGATATCCAAAGGAAACCGTGGCTTTACTGAACCTGTCAAACCATGTTTTAGGAGACTGTTTTAGTCCATATAGAGCCTTCTTAAGTCTTCATACCTTTCTTTGTGTTTCTTTACTCTCAAAGCCTGGAGAAATTTTCATGTACACTTCTTCTTCCAAATCTCCATGAAGAAAAGCATTTTTTATATCAAATTGATGTAAGTCCCAATCAAGATTAGTTGCACAAGTCAACAGTATTCTGATGGTATTCATTTTAGCAACTGGGGCAAATGTCTCCTGATAGTCTACTCTATAGGTTTGAGTAAATCTCTTAGCCACAAGTCTAGCCTTGTATATTTTGATTGAACCTTCGGCTTTGTGTTTTACAGTAAAAATTCACTTGCAGCCAACTAATTTCTTTCCAAAAGGAAAAGTGACAAGTTTCCAAGTTCCATTCTTTGTAAGGGCATCCATTTCTTCAACCATTGCTTCCTTCCATTTTGGATCATTGAAAGTCTCTCTCCAATCCTGGGGAGTAGATACAGAAGAAACAAATAAGACAAGGGACTCTATAGGAAAAAGTTATATGAAACAAAATTAGATATAGGATGTTTAGTACATGACCTATCTCCTTTCCTATGGGCAATTGGCTGATCTAAATAATCAAATGAATGAGAAAGTTGAGAAGACTCACCGAAAGGATCTAAAAAATTTTCAGAATGTGAGAGTGACTCTTGACGTGGTACAGACTGTATGATGACATTCTCTGTTTTATTTTTCCTTAGATATCTCTTCAAATCAGGTATATCCAAATGCCCAACATTCTCCTTTTGAATTAAAATCTCCTCCCCCTGAATAGGATTATCTTCAAAAATAGATTTATCAAGAGTGATCAAATTAGGACTCTTCTCTTCTTTCTCATTCTCCCCATGAAGAGGAGATTGAGGAAAAATAAAGTAAGGCTCAGATTCTCTGAAAGTAACATTAATACTAACAAAGTATTTCCTAAAGAGAGGGTGGTAGCACTTATATCCCTTTTGAGTAGAAGACTATCCAACAAATACACATTTAAGAGCCCTAGGTTCTAATTTCCTAACATTTTTAGCATGTACAAAACAAACTCACCCAAATACTTTTATAGGAACAATGTAACAATTTTTTTCTTTGTAAAAACCTTTAAAGGGCTTTTAAAAGCGAAGTGTTTTAAGAGACATCCTATTTATAAGATAAACAACTGTTAGGATTGCATCTCCCCAATAAGGTTTTGGAAGATTCATGGTGAACATGAGAGCTCGATTCACTTCTAAACTATGTCTATTTTTTCTTTCGGCAATACCATTTTGGGCACTAGTGTAAGCACAACTAGTTTGATGTATTATCCCATTGGACTCTAGATAAGCATGAAATAACCCATCTATATATTCCTTTCCATTATCTGTCCTAAAGATTTTAATTTTAGCATCAA
Organism: Garcia nutans; assembly: GCA_947685225.1. NCBI lineage: Eukaryota > Viridiplantae > Streptophyta > Magnoliopsida > Malpighiales > Euphorbiaceae > Garcia > Garcia nutans. The sequence goes on along the minus strand of CANTUV010000039.1, from coordinate 39,128,479 downwards.
ATTTGGTTTCGATCATCTTATGAAAAGATTGAAAGCAAGAAAATACATTACTTTTTGCCTTCAATAGGTATATCCAAGTTATTCTAGTACAACAATCAATAAAAGTAACAAACCACCTATGACCAGTTAATGAAGTGTTTTGAGTGGGTCCCCAAACATCAGAATGAATAGTCATAAAAGGAATTGTACTTTTATTATTATTCAAAGGATATAAATTCCTTCTATGCTTAGCAAATTCACAAGCATCACAAAATAAAGAGTCGAATGAAATCCCTTTAAACACATTTGGGAATTTTTTTTCTAAGACAAAAAAAGATGGATGTCCTAATTGCCTATGCAATTGTAATATTTCTTGTTCAAAATCCTTATTTCTGCAAAAAAAAAAAAATGCGTGATTTATACCAGAATCAGAATTAAGACTTCCATCCAAAATGTATAAGCCATCCTGCAATCTACCATTGCCAATTATCTTCCCTGTTTGCAAATCTTGAAAGACACAATGGTTTGGAAAAAAACTCAATTTTACAATTAAGAGTTTTATTAATTGAACTGACAGATAAAAGATTAACAAGAAAATGAGGCACATGAAGGACAAAAGATAATTTAATATTTGGAGTACAATTAATACAACATGTTCCCGATACAGGAGTTACAGAACCATTTGCTATTTTGACATTATTTCCTTTTGGACATGAATAGATTTGAATTCTTCTTAAAGAGCCTGTCATATGTCTATTTGCTCCTGAATCTATAATCCATGAATAAGTATTATGGTTAATGGAAGAGTCGTTACCTGATGTTACAAGATTGGATGAACTGACATTTGAGTTGGTGTTAAGCTGAGATAAAAGTCACATTAAATTTTGAACCTCTTCATTGGATAGATTGTAGCTTGAGGTTGTTGCACCATTTGTTGCCTCAGTCAAATTTGCTTGAGTCTTTACTGGTTTGCCATGCAATTTCCGACAAGTTTCTCTTGTATGGCGTGGTTTTCCACAATAATCACATTGTCGAGGGTCCTCAGTGTGTTCTTTAGAGTGTTCATGAACCGATTTGGCAACTAATCCAGCTTTCTCAACTGTTATCGTACACAACATAGCACTTATGCTTTTTTCTTGTTGTACATATGAATATGTTTGGAGTAAGGATGGTAAAGGTTCCTTACCAAGTACTTGAACTCTAATTTGATCATATTCCAAATTTAAACCTGCAAGAAAATCATAGATACGCTTCTCTAATCATTTCTGAAAATTAACTACATCTATAGTGCAGTTAGCTTGAAAATTCCGATAGTAATCAAGTTCCTTCCACAAACCACTTAACTCTGAAAAATATTTTGAAATAGTCTTCTCTCCTTGTTTCGTTCCAAGAATTTTTTTTCGAAGTTCATATTTTTGTGCAACATTACCCATTTGAGAGTAAGTTTGAGAAACAACTTTTCAAATCTTTTCAGCTGTATCAAGTAGCAAATATGTTTTTGCAGTAATGGGTTGCATGGAGTTGATGAGCCATGGCATAACAAGAGAATTTTCTGAATTCCACTGATTAAATAACGAATTAGTTAATCCAGGTTTCTTTTTTTCTCCTGTTATATATTCCTGCAATCCCTTAGCTTTGATAAACAATAGATAAGACTTTGACCAAGCAAGATAGTTCATCCCATCAAGTTTTACAGGGCTAATTTGTAAAGAGGGGTTATCAGTAATTGGAGGACTAGATTTTTTTATCATTTGCCATTTTATCCCTTTAGCAATTAGAATCTTGACAATAGTGATCAAAATCAACGTTAGAAAATAACTGTATTGTTGATATTTCCTATTCAAGACAAATTTCCAATTCAAGACAAATTGATAGACAGTTGGATGTCTTAAACAGTAGGCAAAAAATGACAGACAGTAGACAGAGTTTGGACAGTGAACAAGAGACAAAAACAATGTGTGGCAGTAGATAGAGTTTGGATAGTGAATAGTAGACAAAAACAATGTGTCTTAGATCGAAAATGGTTAGATTTGATTGGAAGGTACTTGGTCTGAATCGGAAATGGCCGGAAATAAGATTGGAAGAACCGGTGAGAAAAGGTTATCAGAAGTCGGATCACGCGCTTCACTTGCCGGCGCGTGAACAGTGACTCTAGAAGCTTTCGCCTGCGCGTGAGCTCACGTACGTCGGCGTCTGGTGATCGGTCTCCGGCAACGGGCCGAACTTGTCGTGGTCTTCCTTTCTAGGTTAGCGGTGAGCACTACTGAATGATGGTTGAGGGTAAATAACTACCTCACCAACAGTGCATTCACTGTTACTCCCCTGCGTTCACTGTTACTATATTAGAATTACAAATCTAACAGATTTTAGGCTCTGATATCATGTTAGTTTTAATGCAATCAGAGAAATTACTCTAATTATCATTAATTTCTGTGTTTATTACTCCAAATACAATAAGTTTTTATACACAAAAAAAGCACAGCTAGCTCTAATTATTTAATTCTACTGCTAGTCCACTAAGCCTTACAGCTAATAGTTCACTTTGTACAATAATTAGATTCTTATACAACTACTAATCAACTAGCTATTGTCTGCCAATATTAATAATGCCCCCTAATCTCTCTGACAGGTTTGGCATGGGTCAAATAATTTAATTTACATGGGAAATTGCCATTTTTTGCAACCATAGCTCTGATATCTTGATTGAGGCTCTTGATTTGCATATTCTTCTATTTTGAACTTATGGGAAAATACATGCACTTGGATTTTTGGTGATATTGAAAGGCATTATCTGCTTGGATATGATTCTTACTGGTAGAGATAATTTCATTTGTTTGTTGTGAGCAAACATATCGTGTTTGATGGTTTGTTCTGCTAATTATAAACGTGCTGAAGTTACTTGTGTATGGCTAATTTTCTGGGTTCCTTTCTATCTGTTGTAGTGGAATTGATTTGTCGAGATGGAAAGAACTTGCAAAGGAGAGTGATGAAGTGGCTGATCTTGAGAAGTTTACACGCCATGTGCATGGAAATCATTTTATTCCAAATACTGTTTTGGTAGACTGCACAGCAGATGCTGATGTTGCAAGCTCTTACTATGATTGGTTATGTAAAGGAATTCACGTGATTACTCCAAACAAAAAGGCAAACTCAGGACCACTTGATCAGGTAACATGAATTGTATTGATAAATGTTATTTAGAGTACACATTGTTCACACAAAAAAGAAAAAAAAAAGCAAAGGAGGATAAGATGCTTTTGTTTTCTGTTACTCATTACTAGTCAAAAGTATTGGCATTCAAAAGGAATGGGGAAAAAAGAGAAATACTGGCACTCTGAAGGAGAGTTAAGTATCATGTGATTTCTCAAAAAAGTTGCTGCTTCTTTTGTTATAAGAATCGCCCTTTCAATTAGCCGATAATTGTGGGCACCACTTTGCTTCATTATTGTTCATGATATTTGGTGAGCTAATTATTCTGCTCAAATATGGAAATGATATTGTAACCTGTTGCGGATGGCAGAAAAATAAGGGAAAAAGAAATGTTGGGGTTGTTATAGAAAAAGACAAAGGAATATATAATTAGCTCTATGCTGGCAGAGAAGGTTAAATATTCTCACACAGTGACATCAACAAAAGGAATTGCTATATATGTATACTGTTATTTAGTATGCAAGGGTTATCTGCTACTAATAAAAAAGCATCCATATCTTTTCTCTCTCTCCCCTCTCTCGTCATCCTCACTCTCCCCCGCTCACTCTACTTTTCTTGCTTTTTCTTATTTTTCTCTTCTGTGATCCCTTCTGTTTCCTTTTTTATTTTGATATTCTTTCCCAAATCAATGCTGACTAAATCCAGATCTAACAAACTAGTGTAGAGCAGTGCGAAACTGGAAATCCAATAGCATGAATAGAAGCTCGTGAAGGGGTAGAAACCCTGCTACAGAAGAAATAAAGCAAGAAGGCATGGATGAGTAGCTTTAAAGTTTTAGCCAATAGATTGAGACCCTACATCTCTCCAAAGATGTAGCCCATAATTGCTCGAGTAAAAAAAAAAATCTATATAACCAATCCCAATTAACTTGATATCAAGGCTTAGTTGAGTTGAGTTATATTAGGGAACTGGACAGTGTCCATAAGCAAAATCTCAAATGCCATTGAAAATGAAGTGAACTTGGCTATAAAGGAGCATCATGTTGCCAAAGTACAAAAGAACTTATGACCAACTCAGATCTGAACAACTTATACTGGGGGCTCAATTTACACAGATGATACTATTGCTCCAAAATTTAAACAAGGGGAATAAGTCTATGCAAGAAGAAATACCAGCTTTGGGAAGAGGAATCATACCCACAGTCAAAGCAAGGGAGGTTGAGGAAATTGGTCTTGGTCCTTTAGAAGTAATGTCCGTGGGTATATGGAAAGGTTGCTCCTCAAAATGGAGTTTCCAATCTTTGAAATTAAGGGTCCACATTCGTGGATTTGGAAATGCAATGAAGACTTCCAAATCTATGAATTACCTGAGGAAAAGAAGGTAGAGTTAGGTACAATGTTTTTTGCAGAAAAAGATGAAATATGGTTTATGGTGTGGAGCAAGATAAATGAAAATATTAATTGTGAGGTTTTCTCTAGAAATTTACATATTCTCCTATAGAGGATTGTGGTGGCTGAATTCAATAAGCTAAGGCAAATTGGGAGCGTTTCTGAGTATGTAGACAACCTTGAGGAAGGTAAGGCTAAAATGGAGTCGTTAAACCCTTTTCTCATATAAACTTATTTTATTTCAAGCTTTATTGGGGAATTGAAGTAGGAAATTAGTGCCATAGTTAGAATGTTCAGGCCTGCTACTATATACCAAGCTTTGAATATGCCTAGCTTCAAGAAATTACATTGGAAGCTACCCATAAAGCCTATAAGGGACATTTTAACGCTAAGAGCTTTAACCAAACACCTAGTAATTATCCAAAACTATATAAAACCCCTTTATACCCAGCCCATGTTATCACCAAAACTCCTTAACACTTGCTTCCCTAAAATGCAAACCAACACACAAAAGAATGCCTTGATTCCCTTCAATACCAACCAAAAGAAACCCCCAAATCCCTATTTCAAACATGGTGAGATGTATTTCCCGGGCCACAAATGTCAACAAAGGTAAATGTTGACTCTGCAAGGCCAAGAAGGAAAAGCTGAAGTAGAGGAAGAGTGGCAGGAGGTAGGGGATAGTGAAGAAGAGGAGGAAACTGAAAAAGTAGAATTATCCTTTTATGCTATTGAAGGTAGTGTTGCTAACAACATCTGATTAAAGGGGCAAATTAAAAACACAAAACAAGTAATTCTCATAGATTGAGACAGTACCCACAGTTTCATAAATGCAAAGGTGGTTAAGGAATTGAAGCTACCCATGGTGCAAGTAAATCTAGTATCAGTTACCATGGCAGATGGGTGAAAAATGGTGGTTAGATCAAAGTGTTTGGTTATACCTGGAATATGCAAGGTTATAAATTCCAATTTGATGTGAGAGTTCTTGATATTGAGGATTATGATATGATGCTGGGAGTGGATTGGATGAAGACCTATGCATATGTAACCTTCTATTTTTAAGGTATAAGCTTCTTTTTAAGAAGGATGGCAAGATGATTGAGTTGATAGGCATTATAGGCCATGCTACTTTGAAGGTCGTGAATAGTAAATCACTTGTAAACTAATCCAAAATGATTGGAGTCGGATTTCTGCTAGGTTATTCTCCTTAGGTGCTGCCCCCATCTCTACTACCCTAGCTACATAAAGGTAACATTCAATAACTCCTTCAATCCTTACTGGATAAGTACCATATTATCTTTCAAGAACTATTTACACAACCCCCACTTAGATCACATAACCACACTATACACCTAAAACCAGGTTCAACGCTTGTTAATAAAAGGGCTTATAGATACCCCATTTTCAAAAAGATGAAATTGAAAGGCTGGTAAAAGAAATGTTAGATTCATCAATCATAAAGCCCATATGCTTTCCCTATCCTATTAGTTAAAAAGAATGATGGGAGTTGGAGATTTTGTGTAGATTATAGGTAGCTGAATGATATCACCATTAAAGATAATATCTTCGTAATTGAAGATTTACTTGATGAACTACTTGGACTTATAGTCTTCTCAAAATTGATTTGAAGACTGGATACCATCAAATTAGGATGGAGCCTTCATATATTCACAAGACAATCTTTAGAACTCATTTTGGCCATTTTGAGTTTAAGGTAATGCCATTTAGGCTTGTAATTATAGAGAAAAATCTATTATATTTTCAATGAATTGATATGTTTTTATATATACAATTTGATTCTATCTAAATAGGAATACAAATCCCTAATAAGTAAGTCAACCAATTAGGAATAGGGAGAAGATACGAATAAACACTTAAACTTAAAAAAATTTAGGCTCAATTAAACTCAATATTCTCTAAAACTAATTATTTAGGCCCCTCTCTAACAAAATACCAATAAAATCATTAAAAAATTGATTCTTGAGTATTAAAAATTAAATATCAATGATTTCTTATCTTTTTTATTATCAATTCTGGACATCACTTGCAACCTAGTGAAGGTGAGAGATTTTGCCACTAATTCGATAATAAAAAAGAAGGAATGAAAGTTCTTAATTGTTGACTGATGCTTTTCTAGAGATAAATAATGGTGATTAAGCTCTAATCCAAGAGATTTTTAATGGCAACTGTGCCTTTAATGGCTGAAGGGAACAACATCTTTAAGCCAAGGTAAACTGGGTTTGTTCACTTTTATCAGCCATGGAAATAATGAATAATGCTATTTATTGTAGCTTTGAGCGCTTCCTTTTTCTTCCTTGAATTGCCAGGGACTAAAATTTATCCAATAAAATAAATAATTAATAATTAAAAAAATTAAACTTAAAATTAAAAACTAAAAAAAACCCAAATTTCAGACTACCAAATTATTCATCAAAAACCAAAATCAATTTATCTGGCAAAAAAATCTACAATACAATCAACATCACTATAAGTTCTTCTATCAAAACTCCCTTTTGGATGTTGGCTTAACCAATAATCATGAAACCAAGTTGAAATTTTCACCAACTCCTACCACTTTGAGAGAAATCCTCCACCTTAGGCAAAACAACGAGCACTTAAGATGAAATAGATATGGAAACAGAATTAGTTGACGAGGAGGAAGAAGACAACAATGATGAGGTAGAGGTTATGGTTTTATTCAAGACAAGCACATACCATTAGATGATTGAGTTGGAGATCACGGTAACATTTAGTACTGAGATTTTGAGTCTACATACTTCCTAAGAATTCACAGTTGTTGATTTGAGGATTTATTTATAAAATTCTTCAAAACAAAAATTTTTTACCTGCTTTGAGGATTTTTTTAGAAATAGAGAAATGGAAGTTTTTGAAAAATTAGTTTGGTGTGTGTGTCTATGGTGTGAAGGTAGGAGAGAAAAATAAAAAAAATTAGAAAATAAATTAAAAGAAAAGAAAAGAATTATCGGATTTTGATTTGTGTTTGGGGGAAAAGAAAAGAAAAGAAATGGAAATAAAGGCAAAATTTTTGGAAAATGGAATTGCCTACTACTAAAAAATACCACATCAACAATTAGCTAACGGAGCTCAGTTATTCTTCCATTAGAGAAGGGCCTAAACTGTTAGTTTTACAGAATTTTGTGTCTAATTGAGCACAATTGTTTTTAAGGGTCAATATGTACGTTCGCAAAAATATTAGGGGCTTATTTGTACCTTCTCCTTTAGGAATATATATGAATCGCTAACTAGGAAATCAACTAATTAGGAATAATATTGACTTTCTATAACACTCCCCATAAAGTTGGAGCCTAGATGTTAACTAAGCCTAACTTGTTACAAATGTGGTCATTACGAGCTCCATTCAGAGCTTTTGTAAAAATATCTCCTAATTGCTCTCTAGTTTTGGCATATCCTGTCAAGATGATCTTTTGTTGAATCTGTTCAAGAATAAAGTGACGATCAATATCAATGTATTTGGTTCGTTCATGAGACACAAGATTAGAAGCAATATGGAGAGTGGCTTGATTATCACACCATAATTTAGCTGGAAGTGAGGTCTTAAATCCTACCTCATCAAGTAACTAAAATATCCATATTGCTTCACATACTGATTGTGTCATAGCTCTATACTCTGCTTTAGCACTTAACCATGAAACTACCTGTTTCTTACTTCTCCAGGAGACCAAAATATCAACAAAAATATAGTACCCCTTGGTTGACCTATTGACCTTTGATCCTGCTCAATCTACATATGAAAAACATTTGATATTTGAGTGTCCATGATTACTATACAATATGCCACGTCATGGGGCTTTCTTCAAGTAACACAAAATGTCCTAAAACTTTCCAATGACCTATGGTTGGAGAAGATATGAACTGACTTACCACACTGAGCTGGCAATATCAGGACGAGTTATTGTAAGGCAGTTCAACTTATCCACCAATCTTTTATACGTTTTAGGATCTCTAAACAACTCACTATCCTTTGCTACAAGGTGTAAATTTGGAGTCATTGGTGTACTACAAGGCTTAACATCTAATTTCCCATTTTCTATCAATAAATCAAGAACATACTTCCTTTGAGACAAGAAAATACCACTCTTACTTCTTTTAACTTCAATGCTAAGAAATACTTTAATAGACCCAAATCTTTAGTTTAAAATTAGGTATGAAGAAAAGACTTAAGAGATGTGATACCTGTGGAGTCACTTCTAGTGATGGTAATATCATCCACATAAACAACCAGCAAGATTAAGCCAGTCTGATAATACCCTTCTTACTTCATATAACTTCAATGCCTAAGAAATACTTTAATAGACCTAAATCTTTAGTATGAAATTGGTTATGAAGAAAAGACTTAATGAGACACCTTTAGAGTTACTTCCAGTGATGACAATATCTTCCACATAAACAACTAGCAAGATTAAGCCAGTTTTAGAATGCTTATAAAAGACTGAATGATCACATTAACTTTTTCTTATACCAAACTCCTATACCACTTCACTAAATCTTCCAAACCAAGTTTGAGACTTTGTTTCAAGCCATAAAGAGATTTTCGAAGCTTACAAACTTTATCCGACTCCCCCTTGAGCAACAAATCCAGAGGATTGCTCCATATACACTTCCTCTTGGAGGTCACCATGCAAGAAAGCATTCTTGATATCTAACTGGTGTAATAGTCAATCATGTGTGATAGCTAGAGAGGTAAACAAGCAAACAAAAGTAAGTTTGGCCATAAGAGAGAATGTGTCAGAGTAATCAACACCATATGTCTGAGCATACCTATTAGCCACCAAACGAGCTTTTAAACTAGCCATAGACCCATCCAGATTCATCTTTACTGTAAAGACCCATTTCCAACCAATGGCTTTCTTCTTGTTGGATAAAGGCACCAATTCCCAAGTACTATTAGCATTTAAAGCCTCCTTTTCCTCTTTCATTGCAGCACACCAACTAGGATTAGACAATGCTTCAACAACAATTTTAGGAATATATATGGAATCTAGACACGTAACAAGACTATGGGATGAAGACAAATGATCATAAGAAATAAAAGATGAGATAGGATAAGTGCAAGTGTGTTTACCTTTGCGATGAACAATAGGAAGATCGAAATCTAAGTAATGATTAATGGTAGAAATTGGATATGCAGACGAAGAGGCTGGTGGAGGATTTGAGTCAAGAGTCTCCAGTCTCCTAGAATAGACATGTTTAATAGGAGGTTTGACAGTTGCTGGAACAAGAGCAAGAAGAGCTTGATAAGTGGAAACCTGATAAGAGATCATCGTCCTCCCCTTGACTATCATAAATTGATGTGTGAGGAAAAAATGAAGTAGACTCAAAGAAAGTAATATTTGCAGAGACAAGATAACGGTTAAGAGTGGGAGAGAAACATCGATACCCTTTTTGGAGACGAGAATACTCAAGGAAGACATATTCAAGAGACTTGATATCCAATTTTGTAACTTATGGACATGTATCATGCACAAAACAAGTACTACTATAAATATGGGGTCTAATAGGACATAAAGATATAGATGGAAACAAGACATTTATAAGGAATGTCCCCATTAAGCACAAAACATTCGAATAATTAGAAAATAAGTTGTAGATACTGCATCAGCCAAAAAATGTTTAGGAACATGCATGTGGAAAAGAAGGGCTCTAGCAACCTCAAGAAGATGATTTTTTTGTTTAGCCACACCATTGAGAAGGTGTATCAACACATGAAGACTAATGAAGAATGCCACATTGTGTCAAATAAGTCTAAAAGTTTTCTGAAAAATATTCCTTAGTGTTGTCACTAAATATAAAAAAAACTCTGATCGATTCTTCATTAAATATATCCATGTAATATGAGAATAATCATCAACAAAAGTAATAAAATATCGAACAGAAATCAAATTAAAAGAGAATTTAGGTAGATAAAGAATGGAAGACAAAGAAATGGATGAGGTTGGTTTCGAAATTCCAGAACCCATGACATATGAGGTAGATTTATCAGCTAGAGTAATGGTAGTAAGAGTGGAATAAGTTTGAGAAGAGGATAAAAGACCAGAATTACCTGTCATATGATCCGTAGCACCAAAATCAATGATCCATTTGGATATGAGAGACACAAGACATGTAGTAGATTTACCTGATTCAGCAATAGCAGTTATGGAGGAATTGGAAGACTTTAAAGAGACTTGATACTGAGAGAATTTTGCAAATTCTGCAGTAGATACTAAAATAGCGTTCTTAGAGGATAAAGCTGCAACAAGCTTCTCAATTGCCATATTTGCTATCTGTGCATTGATTCCTTCTTTGAAACTTCAGATATGATCGTTTGTGTGGCTAAGTTCTTGACAATAATAACACATAATACCACCTGAGTCTTGATTAGAAGTACTCTTCTCAACACGCTGATTAACTCTATTACCATTGACCCAACCGCCGTTATTGTGACTAACAAGAGTACCGACAGGTTGTGAAGGTTGAGTATTCTCTGCACAAAGGTCCCATGTGAAAGTGTCATGTAGAGTAGAAATCTCAAAACTAGAGAGAATATGAGATTTAGCATAGTCATATTCAGAAGGTAAATCAACAAGAAAGCTCATGGTAGCCATTTGCTCACGTTGAGCTTCTTATACTTTCACATCAAAACTAGAAGGTAATAAGACATTGAGTTCTTCATAGACATGTTTCAAATCCATAAAGTAGGCTGTCAACGACCTGTCCTGTTTTTCAACTTGATAAAAGGACTTACAAATGTCATAGATGCGAGAAATATTTCCTTTTCTAGAATAAAAACACTCTAGTATTCTATTGATTCTTTAGCAAATTCTCAATGATTAATTTAGACTAATTATCTCACCGTGAATCGAATTCTGAATCTGTAAGAATAAACATGCATCTTCTCGTAGCCAAGGCTGCTTTTTATCGTCTGACAGTGGATAACATGTGAGATGGTCATCTTTATCAATGCTTTGTAGATAAATATGAACTTTCTTACTTCATTCTAGGTAACTTGAGCCATTGAGTTTATGTTAAGTGATTTAGGTTGTCACCGTAATGACATTTGGAAGCACCAACTTCGTTTTTTCTTTATCAGCCATTTTCTTCTTTTTATTCTTTCTCATAATTTCCAAGGTCCAGAAATAAAAGTCCCAAAAAATAAATGTTCCCAGCCCTTTAAATTGAGATCCAAAAAGAAAGCAAACATAAAAGAAACAGAGAATCCAACAAAAAAAGTATTAAAGACCCTTGCTGTCACTGAAAAAACAAAGAACCCAGCCTTAAGAATGGCTAAAGGCAAACACTACCTCAAGTAGAAACCAAAAGAACTAAAAGACCTGATACTACCACTTGGATCTGGAACCTACGCCGATGATGCTCACGATTTCGCAAACAGTACCTCAAGTAGAACCAAAAGAAGGCAAGAAAATGCAGACTAACCAGTAGCAGCATTGTGAACAGCTACTGACCAAGCAAAAAAAAAAACCCAAAATCACTCTGAAATCACCAAAAACGATGGACAGCAGGAAAGTAGACACCAGCGAGCAGCAGAAGCAGAATCTGATCACCAGGGAATGTCAACCAGCGAGTGGAGTTGGCAGCAAAATGGACAACCGGCGCGTGATCATAACTCGCTGGTCCATTGACGACTGAATCTCACCACAAATTTGATTGGCAGCTCCCGATCCTAGCTAGAGGGGCGGTGAGCGAAGATACTCACCCTTGATATGCGGATACAAATAACAGGTTTGAGAGTGAAGGAAAAAAAAAAGGTTCTCAAATTTAAGGGGCTCTGGTACCATGTAATTGTAGAGAAAAATCTGTTATATTTTCATTGAATTGATACATCTATATACATACAATTTGATTCTATCTAAATAGGAATGCAAATTCCTAATTAGGAAATCTACCAATTAGGAATAATTATGAATCCCTAACTAGGAAATCAACTAATTAGGAATAATATTGCCTTTCTATGACAAGGCTCACTAATGCCTAGCAATCTTCCAAGCTTCAACAAACAAGGTTTTCAACCTTATTTAAGGGAGTTTGTTCTAGTGTTCATTGATCACGTTATGATTTTTAGCAAGTCCTATGAGGTCCATTTGTCACATTTGGAGATGGTATTCCAAATTTTACTACAAATATAGTTGTATGCTAAGCTACAAAAATGTACTTTTGGGAGTAGTTCAGTAAAGTACTCGAGGCATGTTATTTTTGCCTTTGGAGTTGCTACAGATAACTCTAAAATTCAAGATATGCAATAATGGCCTGTACCAACAACTATCAAGTAAACCTGTATCTGATTTACTGAAAAAATATACCATCTAATGGAATCTTGAAGCTCAACATGCTTTTGAGACATTGAAGAAGGCTATGGTGACAGCTCTGATATTGGCACTGTCAGGCTTCATTAAACCCTTTGTTTTGCTATTGGGATTCAAGCAATATTTATATAGGAGGGCAGAACCATTGCCTATTTAACTAAACCCTTTGTAGTAGAAACCAGCTTCTTTCAGCTTATAAAAGAGAGCTTGTAGCCATCACACTTGCGGTCTCCAAATGGAGACAATATCTAGAACAAGGAAAATTCATAGTAAGGACAGACCATGAGATTATAAAACACCTACTATAGCAGAAATTTCACTTTTATGCGCAGCAAAAGGGAATTACCTAAGCTATTAGGCCTAGACAATCATATTTTGTACAAGAAAGGGACTAAAAACAATGCAACAGATGCCTATCAAGAGGAGCTGATTTGAGTGGGCTTTTCCATCTTTTGTTTCCTACTTGGATGATGTTAACACAGCAGAGAAGGAAGAATTCTATATGTATTTTCTCAAAGGTTACAAGGTTACATGAATTTATATATACAAGTAGAGACTCTAAAGTGGGGGAACAAGTCCTATATTTACTCCTAAAAACACTCCTAATATTAAGGGTCCTTGCTTTATTCTGTACCAAAATATATCTAACACTCCCCCTCAAGTTAGAGCATATATGTCGAGCATGCCTAACTTGTTACAAAAGTAGCTAACCCGAGACTCATTTAAAGCTTTTGTAAAGATGTCACCAAGTTGTTCTCCCGTCTTGACATATTCTATAGAGATGATGCCTTGTTGTATCTTTTCTCGGATAAAGTGACAGTCGATCTCAATATGTTTGGTTCGTTCATGAAATACTGGGTTAGAAGCAATATGAATAGCCGCCTTGTTATCACACCACAACTTTGCTGAGGATGTTTTGAAACCTATTTCCTCTAGGAGCTGACGAATCCAAATAACTTCACAAGTAGATTGTGCCATAGCACGGTACTCGGATTCAGCGCTGGAGCGAGACACCACATTTTGTTTCTTGCTTTTCCAAGATACTAGGTTTCCTCCTACAAACACACAATATCCTGTAGTTGACCTTCTATCAACTTTCGAACATGCCCAATCTGCATCAGAGAAACACTCAACATCCAAATGACCATGATTGCTGTAGAGAATTCCTCTCACAGGAGCACTCTTCAAGTAACATAAAATCTGTCCCAACGTTTCCCAATGTGCAATAGTTAGAGCAGACATGAATTGACTCATGATACTGAGTAATCAATGTCTGGTCGTGTTACAGTAAGATAGTTCAATTTGCCAATCAGCCGCCTATACATCTCAGGGTCAGAAAATAATTCCCCATCAGTTGTTAGCTGGACATTAGGTGTCATTGGAGCACTACATGGTTTTGCACCTAATTTACCAGTGTCTTCCAGAAGGTCAAGAACATACTTTCTTTGAGATAAGAATATACCCCGCTTACACCTAGATACTTCAATGCCCAGAAAGTACTTCAAGAGACCCAAATCCTTTGTTTGGAATTGGGATTGGAGAAATAGTTTAAGTGATAAAATGCCAGCTGAGTCACTCCCCGTAATGACAATATCATCAACATAAACAAGTAGAATTACTCCAGCACTCGACTTTTTGAAAAACACTGAGTGATCACACATACTCTTTGTCATGCTAAATGTTTGTACTACTTCGCAGAACCTCCCAAACCAAGCCCGAGGACTTTGTTTTAAACCATATAGAGATTTGCAAAGCCTACATACTTTACCATTCTCCCCCTGAGCAACAAAGCCAGGCGGTTGCTCTAAATAGACCTCTTCTTGAAGATCACCATGAAGAAAAGCATTTTTAACATCAAGCTGGTGCAAGGGCCAATCATGACGGGCTGCTAACGAGATAAACAAACGAACAGAAGATAATTTTGCCACAGGAGAGAATGTATCAGAATAATCAATACCATACACTTGAGCATACCCCTTTGCAACTAAGCGAGCCTTAAGACGAGCCACAGAACCGTCTGGTTTAACTTTAACAGAGAAAATCCACTTACACCCAATAGCCTTCTTCCCTGCTGGAAGGGTTACAAGATCCCAAGTACCATTTGCTTCCAAGGCGGCCATTTCCTCTGCCATTGCTGCTTGCCAACCAGGATGAGATAAAGCTTGGGTAACAATTTTGGGGGTAGATACTGAATCCAGATTACTCACAAAACACCGAGACAAGGAAGACAAATGGTCATAACTCACAAATGAGGAAATGGGATGAGTACATGAACGTTTACCTTTTCTAAGAGCAACAGGAAGGTCTAGATCAGACTGTGGAAGAACTGAAGGAGCTTCCAACGAGGCGACGGGTGGAGGATGTGAGTCAGTAATGGCCAATCTTCTGGAGTACACCTGGTCAAAACGAGGGCAAGAGGGAGTTGGTATAGGAATAGGAACCGGTTCATTATTAGTGGACTCTGGAATATGAGTAGGATCGGTAGTGGAATCAGGACTCCTATGAATAACATAAATTAAAAGATCATCTTCCTCCCCCTGACTGGCATATGTAGATGGTGAGGGAAAAAATGGAGTTTTCTCAAAGAAGGTAACATCTACAGAGATAAGATATCGGTTCAATTCAGGAGAAAAACAACAGTACCCCTTTTGTTGTCGAGAATACCCAAGAAAGACACACCGAAGAGATTTTGGATCCAATTTGGTAACATGTGGACGGACATTACGCACAAAGCAAGTGCACCCGAAGATACGAGGAGTAATAGGAAACAACGCTCTGGAGGGAAACAAGACACTGTATGGAGTTATACCCTTGAGAACAGCGGAAGGCATTCGGTTGATCAAAAAACAAGCCGTAGAAACGGCATCAGCCCAAAAACGTTTAGGTACCTTCATTTGAAAAAGGAGTGCACGAGAAACCTCAAGGAGATGTCTATTTTTCCTTTCGGCGACCCCATTTTGAGAGGGTGTATCAACACAAGAAGTTTGATGAACAATACCGTTCTGAGACATATAGGACTGAAATGAACTAGACATGTATTCTTTTGCGTTATCACTGTGCAGGATACGAATAGTCCTATTAAATTGAGTTTTAATTTCAGCACAAAAGGAGCAAAAAATCGAAAACAACTCAGAACGATTTTTCATTAAAAATAACCAAGTACACCGAGAGTGATCATCCACAAAAGTAACAAAGTACATAAAACCAGCTTGGGAAATGACCGGACAAGGACCCCAAACATCAGAATGTACTCTCTCAAAAGGGAACTCAGCCCGTTTAATCACTCGAGGAGTTAAATGTGAACGATGATGTTTCGCAAACTGACATGACTCACAATCTAAACTAGATAAAGACTGAAATTGTGGATACAACTTTTTTAAGGAAGACAACGAGGGGTGACCAAGGCGACAATGAACTTCTGAAGGAGACAAGGAACCATCACACACCAACGAAGTGGAAATTTGATCATCAAGAAGATAAAGGCCATTCGACTTGTGTCCTCTATCAATAATCCGCCTCGTCAAAAGATCCTGAAATACAACATTGACAGGAAGAAATGTAACACAGCAATTTAATGTTTCAGTAATTGTGCTAACCGACAACAAATTAAATGAAAACTTAGGTATACACAAGACTTTTGACAACGGAAGAGATGGAGTTGGGTTGGCAGTACCAATACCAGTAGCACAAGTTTTAGATCCATCGGCTAAAGTAACATAACGATGAATATCAGGTTTCTTTAACAAAGATAAGAGACTCGGGTTACCTATCATGTGGTCTGTGCAACCAGAATCAATGACCCAACCTGGTGTGCTAGAGATACCTGATTTAGCAGCAGCAGCAACGGAAGAGTCCACAGGCTTGGAAGCGCGATATTTGGAGAGCTCAGCAAATTCTGCTGCAAATATTGTCATAGTATCTGAAGAGCTGGATGCACATTCTTGACTAGCCATATTGGCTCGAGACTGCTTGTTTAACAACTTCTTACAGAAATGTTTAGTATGGCCTGGTTCATGACAGTAGTAACATATAACATTTGAGTCCCGATGACCAGTACTCCCACGATTATTCCCCCCTTTACCCTGATTTCCATACTGTCCTGAATCTCGACTCACGAGAGCACTAGGAGCGGATGTCATTGGATTTGAACCTTCACTTCGGAGCACTCGAGAAAATGTTTCCCTCAAATTAGGAACTTCACTACCAGAGAGAATTTGGGACTTAGCCGTTTCAAATGCTGGAGATAGACCTGCAAGAAAACACATGACACCCATCTGCTCTCGTTGACTCTGTTGGACCTTAATGTCTGGACTAAAGGGCATTAAGACATTAAGGTCCTCAATAATCCTTTTTACCTCCCCAAAATACACTGTAAGAGGCTTGTCCCTTTGCTCAGCTCGATATAATGCCACACAAGTATCATACATATTGTTCAAATTTCCTTTACCCGAGTACAAAAATTCGAGATACTCCATTAAGTCTTTGACAAACTCACAATGACCAATCAAACCAACCACATCACGGCCAATACAGTTTTGTATTTGCAAAAATAATCGTGCATCTTCTCTTACCCAAAGTTTTCTAGCATCACCTTGTGGTGGATCATCCGTCAGGTGGTCATCCTTATCTACACTTCTCAAATAAATTTTAATAGTCTTATGCCATTCTAGGAAATTGTTTTCATTCAACTGGTGTTCTGTGATCTTATTAACTACTGGAAGCACATCAATAGTTTTCTTATCATCCATGACGAAATGTACCACAACAACAAATCCAAAAAAAAAAAATACCCAAAGAGTATTACCAAAAACAATTCCACAAGACCAGAACTTCAACAAATCCAACGGAATCAGCAGCTAAAAAAAAATGCAAAAAAACAGAAGACTAGGAACCTGATTACTGTTCAATGATTACTGTTCACAGTTCACTGATTACTGTTCAGAGGTCTGAAATCACCAGAATGCCAGAACCGACCACTGGGATGGGTAGCTGGGTCCACTGCGATGCCAGAAAAACAGAAGCCGTTCGCCGGAAATACAGCCACACGCTCCCACGCGCCGGTGCGTGAAACTGCCGGAAACTGTTCTGACGGCGCGTGAGCACCACTCACCGGTAGGATGGCCGCCGGACTTCGGGTACCGGCCGATACGACCCCTGTGCTACTTCTGAAGGTGGAGGTGAGAACTAAAAATGGTCCTAGGTGTATGACCTAGACCACAAACCAAACTGCCCCAAATTTTCCAGCCCCTCACTGCAGGAAGCTCACACAGAAATTTTTCAGCCCCTAAATTTGCTCTGATACCATGTTAACACAGCAGAGAAGGAAGAATTCTATATGTATTTTCTCAAAGGTTACAAGGTTACATGAATTTATATATACAAGTAGAGACTCTAAAGTGGGGGAACAAGTCCTATATTTACTCCTAAAAACACTCATAATATTAAGGATCCTTGTTTTATTCTGTACCAAAATATATCTAACAGATGACTAAAGTAGAAGATTCGTATAGGAACCTAGAGAGTTACCTTTGGTGTATAAAACCAACCCAGCAAATGGGTTGACTGGCTGAGCCTTGCTTAATGGTGGTATAATACTTTGCACCACTCAGTTGTTGACATGCTATCCTTCCAAGATCGCTATGGTAGAGCACCAGCTCCTTCCATCTTTCTCCAAGCCACAAAATTATTTTTTTTGATATATTTAGTGTATGTTTTAAAATTATAAAAAAACGAAAATGCATTAAAAATAAAATTTAAAAAAAAAAGTGTGTTGTGCAATTTCCTTTTTTTTTCTAAGCTAATTTTTATTCATGTTTATCAAATCAAAATTGTATTATTATTGAATTAATTAGTATTTTTATGTGTTTAAATATAGAGTAAAGACATTTTATTAGCTATAATAGATACCAAATCAGGTGGTTTTTTTTATCACATTGTTTTTCTTTATTTATTAAAATACATTATATATAGATTTTATAATTCAAATTTACTAATCTATGGAATTTACATGGCAAGATATTTTTGTAAAAAGTAAAAATAAAACTATTATGCAAGGTTTTCAAAAGATATAGACTTATAGAATACAATTGTCACCTTTCAATTACTGTCAACCTAATAATAAAAATTAGTTGATGCACTATTATAATGTTAAATGAAGACAATTTTATCTTAAATTTATTCACAATAAATTTATATATTAAATGTAATTTTTTTGCTTCAAAATTCTGACCTCCCTCCATCTAAATTTTGGTTCCGTCACTGATGACAAAATTACCAAGCACTCACCAAGGCTAAGTTATCATTTCCAGAAAAGTACTCAATTCTAGAGTAATTTTGCAAGGGTATGAGCACATTCAACGAGTCCTCATCAAGTGGACTAACTTACCAGCTATAGATTCCACATGGGAAGACATGGCCTACAATCAAGGTCAATTTCCTAATATTATCCATTCTTGAGCACAGAAATGGTCTAAAGGGGAGGAATTGTTACATATGGCAGAAAAAATAAGGGAAAAAGGAATATTTGGGTTGTTATAGAAAAAGACAAAAGAAGATATAACTAGCAGAATCGCTGTGCATGTTCCCCGACACAGTGACATCAGCAAAAAGAATTGCTATACATGTTCTGTTGTTTACTACGTAAGGATTATCTGCTACCAATTAAAAAGAATCCAGATCTTCTCTCTCCCTCCCCTCTCTAGCCATCCTCACTCTCTCCCTCGCCCTCTGTTTTACTGTCAGGGACCTTGGTCATTTGGTTCCTGAAATGGTGAAGGAGGTTCAGCTTCAAAGAAGCTTGGATGTTGAAGCTGAGATTGAGATTAGGGATGACCTGAGTAGAAGGTAAAGAGGAAGAAGGGAGAGAGAGAGAGAGAGAGAAATAGTAGAGAATAGACTGTATTGATTGATTGATTAATTGATGATTGTAATCAGTACATCAATGATTATTTATACAGATTTCATAACAGAACATCATTCAGTTCACACTACTAATTCTATTGTAGTCAGCACTAGCAGTAGGCACAGACTCCTGTTAGCTAACTAACTTCTCTCCAGTTACAGTAGCACAGTTACTCTCAATTACTCCCTCATGCTCTGGCTCCTTCCCTGCTGATAATTGTGAAATACTTTTGATAGCTGCTGCTCCATATTTCTTACTGATCATTGAACCCTCCAGCATTCTTGGCCCAACTTCATCCTTCCTCCCTTCTGCGTATTGATCCATGGCAATTTCTTTCTTTTTTCTTATTTTCTTTTCTGCTATCCCTTCTATTCCCTTTTTACCCCAATTTTCTTTCCCAAATCTGTGCTGACAGAATCCAGATCTAACAGAACCTTCTACTTATTACTACTGAAGTATGTAGCTCCTATGCCTCCCCCCATGGTCTTGACCTGTACTTATCATCACTTCCCTCCACAAAGATACTCTTCATTTTCATCGTTTTATCATCATTCACCTATACATGCATTGTTAATGAACCATAGATTTTTTGCACCAGAATTCCCTGTCTTTTCATCCTTTTCCCATCTTGATCTTTGGCATTACAGCTCTTCACAAGTAATAACCCATTTCATATCTGCGGCGCATTAACCCACTCATGGCTCTTTCCCACCATGTTCCTCTTCAATGCTCTTTTTGTTTCATATTTCTTGTACATAACCTGAAACACCTTATCAAAAAATCATATTTGGACCTGAGATATAATAGACATTCTAACACGTTATTTCATGGTCTGTCTGAATTCATCCCTAAGTTTCAGAGTGAATGTAATTAATCCTCAAATTTAACCAAAGACTAGGCAAAACTGCAATCAATTGATGCAGCTACTGATACTGTTTGCACCATTTTGAAGACACTACTAGAATGATGATGAAAACTATTTATAGATATTCTTGCAAAAATTTGTATGATTGTCCTACTGCTAATGAGCGAAGGAATGAGATAGATGGATAGAAGTTGTTACTGTGTTGGAAAGCTGGAGATGCATCCTCGTGTTTAACAAATAACTGTTGGAGAGAATGCTCTCTATCTTATTGTTATTGGCTAAGGAAGAATACAAGATATATATATACATTAGGTCAAACAATTAACAAAGACCTAACTACCCTTACAAACTAAATAGCACATTCACAACACTCCCCCTCAAGTTGGTACATAGATATTACACATGTCTAACTTGCACAATAAGGTTTGGAAGAGCTTAGAATTTAATCCTTTAGTGAGCACATCAGCAACTTGATTGCTCGAGGTCACATGAGTGAGTTTCAATAAACCTTGAGTGATTTTTTCCTTTATGAAATGTTGGTCAATCTCAATGTGTTTCGTCCTGTCATGTTGAACAGGATTTTGAGCAATACTAATAGCAGCCTTCTTGTCACAAAACAAGGTAGAAGTTCTAAGCTTGGAAATGGCCAACTCATCCATTAGCTTCCTTAGCCATAATACTTCACACACTCCTTGTGCCATAGCTCTAAACTCAGCTTCAGCACTTGAACAGGCAACCACAGTTTGTTTTTTACTCCTCCATGTAACCAAATTACCTCCAACAAATGTACAATAGCCTGTGGTTGACCTACGATCATCTAGTGATTCGGCCCAATCTGCATCTGTATAAGCTTCAATGTCAAGGTGCCCATGTTTTGAGAAAAGTAACCCTCTCCCAGGGGCAGATTTAAGATACCTTAAAATGCGTAAGGCAGCTTCAAGATGGCAATCACGAGGGTCATGCATATACTGGCTAACTCGACTGACTGCAAATGCAATATCCGGTCTGGTATGAGACAGATAGATTAATCGACCAACCAATCTTTGATACTGACCAATGTCAACTGGTTCTCCTACTCCTGCCTGGAGTTTGCAATTGACTTCCACGGGAGAGTCACTGGGTTTACAACCCAACATACCAGTTTCTTTCAAGAGATCTAGGATATATTTCCTTTGGGAAATAAAAATTCCTCTTTTGGATCTGGTCACTTCTATTCCAAGAAAGTATCGTAGGTCTCCAAGGTCTTTAATCTCAAATTCTCTTGCTAACAACTTCTTTAAGCGACGAACCTCCTCAATATCATCTCCAGTCACCACCATATCATCGACATAAACTACAAGCAACGTGATCCTTCCATTGTGGTGCCTGAAGAACAAAGTATGATCAGCATCACTTTGTGCATAGCCAAAAGAAACCATGGCTTTACTCAATCTGTCAAACCACGCTCTCGGGGATTGCTTCAAACCGTATAGGGCCTTCTTCATTTTGTAGATCTTTCCCTTTGTATCCTTATCCTCAAATCCAGGAGGTATATCCATATACACTTCTTCTTCTAGGTCCCCATGTAGAAATGCATTTTTCACATCAAATTGATGCAAATTCCAATTAAGGTTGGCAGCACATGACAAGAGAATTCTTACTGTATTCATCTTTGCAACAGGAGCAAATGTTTCCTGGTAATCCACCCCATATGTCTGGGTGTACCATTTTGCCACCAATCGTGCCTTGTGCCTTTCTATGGTGCCATCAACTTCATGTTTTACCGTGAATACCCATTCGCATCCAACTGTTTTCTTATCTTTCAAAGAATCAACAAGTTCCCATGTTCCATTTTTCTTCAAAGCCTTCATCTCTTCAATCATTGATTCCTTCCATTTTGAGTCTCGATATGCTTCTTGCCAATTCTGTGGAATAGAAACAGAAGAAACAGACAAGACAAAGGCTCTATAGGATGGAGATAAATTATCATATGAAATAAATTTTGAGATTGGATGTTGAGTGCATGATCTCACACCTTTCCTTAGGGCAATAGGAACATATGAATCATCAAGATCAGAATCACTGACAGGGTCAGGAGAATCAATAACTGGATCAGGATCAGAAGTACTTACATTGAGAGGTGTCTCTGCTGAATCAGGAACTGATGGCAGGGGCAATGATTGGTCACTAGAATCATGCATAATGGTCTTACCTTTTTCCTTTCTAGTGTACCTTTGTAGATCAGGTCTATCTAATCTACCCTTCCTTCTCTCATCAAGATCAATTTGGTTGTCCTGTTCACCATCAACAATCACCAAGTTCCTGAATTGCTCAGGTACAGAAACAGACAAGGGAATTGGGTTTAGTTTATCAACTTCCTCTTCTACTCCAGTTACTCCAGTCTCCCCCTGAAGAGGAGTTGGGGAAAAATAAGGTTCAAACTCCCGAAAAGTCACATCCATACTCACAAAATATTTTCTGGATGGCGGATGGTAACACCGGTAGCCCTTTTGAGTTGCTGAATAACCAATAAACACACATTTCAAAGCCCTAGGATCAAGTTTACTCCCATATCTATGATGAACAAAGCACACACAACCGAAAATTTTGGGTGGAACAGTATAAGAGGTGTGACCCCGTAAAACTTCTATGGGACTCTTAAAATTAAGTGTTCGAAGGGGCATTCGATTAATTAGATATGCAGTCGAAAGGATGGCATCTCCCCAAAACTGTTTAGGAACATTCATAATAAGCAAGAGAGACCTAGCAACTTCTAACAAGTGTCTATTTTTTCGTTCAGCAACCCCATTTTGAGCACTAGTATTGACACAACTAGTTTGATGAATAATGCCTCTAGCATCTAAGTAAGATTGAAACATGCTATCCATATATTCAGTCCCATTATCAGATCTTAGGATTTTCACCTTAGCATCAAACTGTGTGCAAATCATTTGGTGAAAAGATTGAAAACATGAAAACACTTCATTCTTCGTTTTTAACAAATACACCCATGTTAATCTAGTACAATCATCAATAAAGGTGACAAACCATCGATAGCTAGACAATGAAACAATAGGACTAGGTCCCCATACATCAGAATGAATTGTCATAAAAGGAATAGAACTTTTATTATCATGAGAAACATAAGTATTCCTCGAATGTTTTGCTAGTTCACAAGCATCACAAGCTAAAGTTTCAAATGAACACTGACTAAATAGATTAGGATACAACCGTTTAAGAACAACAAAAGATGGATGTCCTAACCGTCTATGCCACATAATAATTTCTTGACTCACATCCCCACTCTTTCCTAACAAGGCTTGGAATTCTTCTCAAGAAGGTACAAACCATTGTGCACTCTACCATGACCAATCATTTCTCCTAACTTCAAATCCTGCAAAAAGCAATGAGTCGGGAAAAAAACAGCTCGACATTGAAGGTCATTGGTAATAACAAGCACAGACAAGAGATTAACGGGAAAGCTAGGAATATGAAGAACAGATTTCAGGTCAATGTCAGGTGTACACTTAACAGAACCTGTACCAGAAATTGGCGCTAAAGAGCCATTTGCAATGCGAACATTTTCCTGACTAGAGCATGGTGAGTAATCTATAAATTTCTCTAAAGAGCCTGTCATATGTTTGTTTGCTTCTGAGTCTATAATCCAAGAATCATCAACAGAATTGACTAGAAATGCCATACCTGACTGTGAAAAATGAGAGGTAGAGTTGGATGAGAATGGTGTACCCTGTCGAAGGAGATTTCTCAAAGCTTGCAACTCTTCAGCAAATAAGTCACCTGTAGAGAGAGCATCAGAACCAGGAATAGAACTGGAGCTAGCCACCTCAGCTTGATTTGCTACACTTTGAGATGGCCCTGATCTTCCTCTACCGCGACCGCGCCCCCTTCCACAGCCACTACCATGACCACCAATATAAGTTGTCCAATCAATTCCCAACATTTTTCCTTGAGGTGCCCAGGAGTTTTACAGTGATCACAAAAACGAGTATCCTCTTTAGAGATGGTGCGAGTAGCTGGTGATGCTACAAGTCCGGGTGATGCTACTAACCCAGCTTTTTCAATGATAGGAGTTTTCATCATAGTTCTCCTCCTACTCTCTTCCTGCTGAATGTAAGCATGAGTTTCTTCTAAGGATAACATAGGGTTTCTACCCAACGCTTGAACTCGAACAGGATCATATTCAGGATTCAATCCTGCTAGAAATTTGAATATACGCCCAGTCTCAACCTTATTGTGATACTGAACCGCATCGTCTTCACATTTAGCATGAAAGTCATCATAGTAGTCTAGTTGTCTCCACACCTCATTTAAAGCGGCATAATAATCATCCACAGTCATCTCCCCTTATTTCAAACCTTCAACCTTAAGACAAAATTCAAACACCAAAGCAGCATTTCCTTGTCCAGAATAAGTCTTCCTAGCAGAATCCCATACCATTTTTGTCGTATCAAGCATTATGAAACTAGCCGCAATCCTCGGTTCCATTGAATTCAAAAGCCATGACATAATGAGAGAATTTTCAGATTCCCACACATTGTATTGAGTGTCAGTTTTCGCCGGACGAAGTTTAGAGCCGTTGAGATATCCCGTATAACCTCTTGCATTGATAAATAGATAGCACGACCTTGACCAAGCAAGATAGTTTCCGGCACCGTCCAATTTGAACTGACTGATTTGTAACGAAGGATTGTCGTTATTTGGGGGAATCACCTTACTTTCAGCCATCTCTTCTAAAAAAAAACTATGACCAAATTAAACCAAGGATGGAAAGAGGCAAGCAGCGACAATGTAGTTTCTGTGACACACAAAATGGAGCGGAAGCAATGGCAGCGGCAGTAACCACAACAGTGCAGAATCTTGGAGAACAAAAACACAGCAAAGCAGAAAAAAAAAGTCCGACAAAATGAGGAACTGACCAGATACCAAGACTCACACGGCAAGGGCGATCACGGCGGAGCAAGACCGGCAGAAAAATTTTGGCCGGAGGTGGCGGCACGAGCTTACACGCGCCGGCGCGTGGAGAAGAGTCTGGAACTTCTGGCGGCGCGTGGGCTTCACGCTCTGGGGTTCCGGCGACGGGGCTTCTGGAGAAGGCTGGTCGGCGGCCAGGCAATTGGCTGAGGGAGGCTGTGTCGCTACTGGACGCTTGCAATACCTCAGAACAGAAATGGCAGCCCCTAAAACTAGGGTTCAGCTGCTGGAAAATGGCCGGAAAAACAGCCCCCAGCCGGAAAAAAAACATAGCCCTCTCACCAAATATTCTCTCCCATTTGCTCTGATACCATGTTGGAGAGAATGCTCTCTATCTTATTGTTATTGGCTAAGAAAGAATACAATATATATATATACATTAGGTCAAACAATTAACAAAGACCTAACTACCCTTACAAACTAAATAGCACATTCACAACAATACCAATACTGGTGATGTGGTACATTCGATGGCATATTTGTGGGGTAGATTGAATCACTTGTTGAATATATGATTCATTTACATTTATCCCTATGTTTTAATCTAGAAACTCGATTTCCTCACTATGAGAACTCTATAGAAGAAGGGAGACTTAAAAGCTTTTGACATTAATCAGTGGACTCCAATGGAAGATTTCCTGTTGAAAATTTTATCTTGACGTTTATGTTTGCAGTCAAGAAATATTATAGATTAACCAATTCTCTCAACAGAGATGTTTATCCATATTCTATTTGACTGCATTTCTAGTGTTGGAGCTATATCAATCTGACATCCAATAATGAGATAACTGTATGACTCAGTTGATTAATTTCCAAAAAAACGAACTGGAGGATGATGATGTTGGGACTTTACATATTTAATAGTATCTTACAATTTCATATTGCTATCATGATGTTGGCATCATCATCTCTGCTTCACGCCTTATGTTCAGGTTTCAATGACCTTTGTTCTGTATAATTGCAGTACTTAAAGCTCAGATCTCTTCAACGCCAATCCTATACACATTACTTCTATGAAGCAACAGTTGGAGCTGGACTTCCCATTATTAGCACATTACGAGGTCTCCTTGAAACTGGAGACAAAATTCTGCAAATTGAAGGAATTTTCAGGTACATTTTGCTTGTTTGGTTTGTGGCCCAAAAAAAAAAGCATAATGTTGATAAAGTATATGTAGCATGAATAATTGATCGACATCACTTCGAATTTCTTGAATTCTTCTACATTTTGCAATTTCAGAGTTCATCTTTTGATGCTAGCCTTCCCATAATTTGTTGTTGCAGTGGAACTTTGAGTTATATTTTCAACAACTTCATAGGCACAAAATCATTTAGCAAGGTGGTGGCAGAGGCAAAGCAAGCAGGTTATACTGAACCAGATCCAAGGGATGATCTGTCTGGAACAGATGTTGCCAGAAAGGTACTGCATAGCTAAAACCTTTTGCTAAATTAATTAATTGTTTGGTAAAATTTTTCAACATGCAAGCAGTTGCATACATCCACTTAACTTCATTTCCATGTCTGTCTTATATTATTGGGAGTGTATCCAGAAATAGATTTCCTGACTGACTAGTGATTAAGCCAGCTTTGTGTGAATCAAGTAGTTAGCAAAATTTCATTAGAAGGTCAGTGCAAGTACATTTGTAATCGACTAATCAATTAACAGAACAATTAATCCAAACAATGTTAGAATAGGGCTAAAGGTACTGAGGATTAAGATGGGAAGAAAAAGAAGAGAATAGAAGGAATAGTATAAGAAGAAAAGAGAGAGTGAGAGGAATCTGATAATACTCATTGATTGATCATCCAGAGGCACTACTCTGCACAAATAGGTCGTTGACAACCAGACAAATGACACAAAAGGAATATTTACAAGATGCAGCAATTCCTAATTTCACTATCCAATCGCCACCTGTCCTTTCTGTTGTTCAGGCCCTACTATTACTGTCCTATTCGGAATATCCTTCCAGTCATGACTCAGTCATCATATTCTCAATCATTCTTCTTCATTCTTCTCCTATAGGTGACAACAATGTTGTTCCATATGCTCTTATTTGAAGGGTTAGGAGCTCTTTACTGGATGATTTTATTAGCAGCCAACAAGAAATCAATGTGAATGCTTGCCATCTGATATATTTAGGCAGCATAACTTACTATAACCTTATTGCTTCTGCATTGCACTTATTCCATTTTCTCTAACTAAGCACAATTACATATGCAGGTGATCATTCTTGCCAGAGAATCTGGTTTGAAGTTGGAACTTTCTGATATCCCTGTTCAAAGTCTTGTGCCTGAACCATTGAGAGTAAGGCTTTTTTTATTTTTATTTTTTTGTTTTCTCAATCATACACTAGGTTAGGATGCTAGTTTTTCATTGATATGATGGTTTTTGATTATTACTTCAGGCCTGCACATCTGCTGAAGAATTTATGGAGAAGTTACCACAGTATGACCAAGACATGGCTAAGGAAAGACAGGAAGCTGAGGATGCTGGAGATGTAAGTACATGTTTCTTCTCGTCAATATTTTTAAAGCATCACAATTTTGACTGGTACTTAATTTAGCAATTTATACAATATGGGATGCACACCTATGGACAATCAAGGGAAGTGGAAACCATTATCTTTTAGGTGAACTATGTATTCTTAACTTTTATGCTCTTCTAGAATAATAATTTCTTTTCAAATTGTATGATGATGGCTTTGTTCCTTCTAATGGCTGAAAAAAGTTAGAGACAACAGTAATTTAACTTTATTTTATGCCAACCAAAATGAACTTCTTGTTGACGTATATGAATTTTGATTTTTTTTTTCTTCCAACTCCTTTTAATATGAAGGTTTTGAGATATGTTGGGGTGGTGGATGCTGTGAGACAAGAAGGGCGTGTCGAGTTGCGAAGGTATAAGAAAGATCATCCATTTGCACAGCTCTCAGGTTCTGATAACATTATAGCTTTCACTACTACAAGGTACAAGGAGCAACCTTTAATAGTCCGTGGGCCTGGTGCTGGGGCGCAAGTGACGGCTGGCGGAATATTCAGTGACATATTGCGGTTGGCCTCATATCTAGGTGCTCCGTCATAATACATTTGTTTTTTTTTTCTAGGCCTTCGTTTGTGCTACTAGCAAATAGATTTGTTTCTTAAACTTTAAATTGCTTGAACAGCTTTTGGGGCTGAAGTAGTTTTGCGATCTTGTACTCCGCCTCCCATTTCCTTTTTTTTTTCCTTTGTCAGAAGGTCTTGTAGCTTCCAAACTCTGTTAAATTTATGCTATTAGAAATCCTCCATCACAGTCAATCAGAGGCTCGCTTTGTGTTTATACTTAAAATTCTGGAGCTTATTATCAATTTTTTTAACCTCTTTTTTGAAGTATCAACTTTGAACTCTTCCTGCAAAATGCATTACTAATGTTAAATATAATTCACTCTTGTTATTTAGCATATGATTTAAACTTCTAATTTTGCAGTGTCCATAATGAAACATTGCTCCGTGCATTATGAAGTATATTAGTGGCATAGATTTTGTGTCAAGGGGGTCAGATGTTTATTTGAGGTTGAAATTATTTTCCGAAAATAAAATATCATTTTAGATGTTGGAAACAAATAATTTCAGAATATTTATTTGATTATTTTTAAAATTGTATGATTAAAATGTCAAATCTATTTGAAAAGATAAATTATTGTAACTTCTTATCAATATTTGTCTTAACTAGCACTTTAATCTTTATTATTTAAAAGTTAGTGCTTTTATTCCCTAAATAATGCCATTGTTAACGACCAACATTTTAGTATTTGAATATGAGATTAAATTTTTTTTTACTAAATTTTGGTATTTAATATTAATTTCCATAGCATGTTTATCTGAATAATTGAAAATACAATGTATATTAATCTTCTAAAAAAATTATTTTATATCAAAATAGTTTTTTTTTTTTTGAAAAATCTTGCACTTTTCATTTAATTTAAATGAATTATAATAATATAAAATAATTTAATATATCAAATTTTCTGTATTTCTCATTCAAGTATGCTTAGCGACAAAGTGTTTGTTATTAGATATTAGAGATTAAGGTGCTAATTAAGGTGAATCTTTAGGATGATATAATAATTTAGCCATATTTTAAAATAATGTTTTTCAAAAAAAAAAATAACCTTCACTTAAACATACATTCATGAGCGAACTCTATAAGATCGTAGATGGCAAACCTGACATGATCACTGTTACAATGCTGAATTGCTATGATAGTAAGAAAAGATAGGCAAAACGCATTAGTTAGTTTAATTCACTCAGTGTGAAATTTTGGTCTCTAATAATAGAAGAATATGTTTTTCTATTTACTCAAACAAGCAATGCAGCAAAATTAGAGAACATTGCCAAACTCAACAAAGACACTTTGACTGATTGAAATGCTTAAGTGCATGCAATTGACCAACTGTAAGTTTCTGTGAATCAAATCAATATAATCCAGGGAAGGTTACCAAGATCAATTGATTTTTGGACTGAGGTAAAATTTTGGGTCTCTGAAAAACCTTGTAATGATATCTGCCTTTTCAGTTGAAAGATCTGTATTCTCCAAGATGCACTCTTTGGATGCTTTAGCAATGGCTTCAATTGATCCAATTGCTTGATTTAGCTGAAACATATATGACCATATCATTGCCAAAAACTCATTATTTTCAAACTACAATCAGCACAGTTATTTCAAATAATATATATTTGCAAAAGCAAGAATCAGGTTTACAAAATTGTTTTAGATATATCTATTTCACATTTATAAGCCACTACTTTGTTAATGACTACTTTAAGTTAAAAACATTTACAGGCCATTAAACAAACAGTAATGATTCCAAGGCTCTAACCATTTCACAGATGCCAACATAGAACAGGTGAAATGGATAGCTGAGATCAATGGGCTTCTATTCTTCTATAATTTTTTAAACTATGCACTTGAAAACTTTACAAAATGTCTAAACGTTATTAGCAGGAGCTTGTCACAACATAGTCATGCTTAGTCTAAAATTTCAGAAAGAATCTAGCTGGAAGATAATTATTTTTCTGTTTCTCGCAAGATAGATAAATAATCATAATAAAACTTCTCAGCAAGATAAACAATCATACTTCCAAGAACTTATTAGAGAAGCAAAATTGAATGGATTTGTTGCATTAACACGGATTGAATTACCATATGTGCGTCGTGATTATCAATGCCTGGTATGGATGTGATCACTCTAAGGAAAATGTCCATGCCTAACACAGCTTGCTTCCTCTTCATATGCCAGTAAGAAAAAGAGTTGGAGCTCAAAAATGATGGACGAATAGTTGTGCAAAATAAGATTACTAGCAAATCATCTTAAGGGAATGAATTCCGCCAGCTGACCTCAGCCTTCAATTTCGATACAACATCTTGCCGCTTGCAAGCTACAATAATGAATAGGATACAGAAATATCAAAGACCGAGGGGGCATTTTAAATCCATACTGAATTAAGATTTTTCCAGGTTCATGGGCTTGATCCAATTATCAATTGAAGGAAAAGAAAACATATGTATTACCAAATTCACATACCATAATTTCAAATTCTTCCATCTAAATGTAAGTTTGGAAAAGTGAAAGTAATTAAAGATTATGCATTATGAAATCTTACCCCCACGAGATAGAGCTATCTTAACAATTTTTTCAAACCCCATCTCTAAGTCCTGAACTGGCACAAAAGTTGGCCTGCCAAGCTCCATTCCATGCCTTGAACATATCCAAAAATCAGTTTGAAGAGTTACAAAGAAATCAGATAAAAAAAATTGCTCGCTCACTTGAAGTAAGAGCGAGCGAATGAATCATTCTGCTCCTTGTTTGGAAGTGATACAACAACATAAAGATTAGCAAATTGTCCCTTCATTTTCTGAACTCTGCATAAATCAGATTGTTTTAACTCAACTGGAAAAGCCCATGTTATAAAACACAACAACAAATCCCATAGAAAAAACTGCCAGTTTACCGGCTAAAGATTGGCATAGTGTTCTCACAGTCCCATTTGGTCACAAAGATGAAGGCCACTGACAAGCCTCCACAATTGAAAATGCAGTCCTAAATATTAAAGATTGAGAAATGGAATTCAAATTAGATTAAAAAGAGAGAAAATTCATGCAAGGGAATGGGTATCTAGATTATGAAAAATTTTTATTCCAAACCTATTTTAGAACTAACTAAGAATAGAGTTTAAAACTAAATGTCATTTCCACCTAAAATCAAGTTAATCAAATTTTAAAATATCATATATATATAAACATTGAGTACAATATAATTTAGAGGCATTATTAATATCAGAAGAATTCATTTAGAGTGGTAATATGATATAGCTGAATCATACAGAAATGTTAACCTCAATCATATAGAAATGCCAAGTCTAATTACTCTTGGTACTAATGCTGATTTGAGTTGAGTTTTTATCTTAAACTATTGACTTAGTGTACCAAACAAGAAAATGGAACTCCAAAAATTACATTCCCATGAGAGTTCACAGAACAAACTTACAGGGGAAATTGGAACAAAATTGAGACGAAAGGAGTTAGCAGCTAAGAAGGATGAGATAAAATTGATGAAAGATGGATGTTGTTCATCTTTCCATTTGCTATTCATCATACAAACTCCAGCACTACCTGCAATTAATTAACCAAATATAATTGACTCAATTACACAAGAAGAACCGAATGTTTTTCTCGCATTTTCTTTTTTTGAATTTTCTCGGTAACCAAACAAAATGTAACGCATAAATTCACATAGAAAATGCGGGAAAAAAATAACGAGAAATTTTATATGAACACGTTTTCATTTTCCTGCCATTTCTCACTAACCAAACCGATTAAAAAAACAAAAATTAAATTTAACAAAATAAACAGATTGAGCTTAGAGAATCTCTAAAAAGGCACCTGATTTTGTGGAATCTGATGGGTTTTGAACCGTGGAATCTCTGCAGATTGATTTTAAATTCGCCATTGCTGAGCTTCAAAAGAAAGAAAAATTAGTGTGTAGCTAGATTTCCGAGGTAAGGGAGTGAATTTAAATAGGCGCCAAAAGATCTTTTTACATAACCTAACCAAAAAAAAATTAAATGTTTAGTTGAATTTTCATTTTTATTTTTTTAAACTTTACGATTAAATAAATATATTTTTAAAAAAATTATATTTTAAATTATATTTTTTAAAAAATATTAAATTTTATAATGAAAAAATTTTGATTTTTATTTCAAATAAAAAATAAAACTATCAAAATTTATATAAAAAATAAATATATAAAAATATTTTGATAAAAATCATTAAAGTTATTTTAAAATAAATTTTATATATTATATACGTTAAATATAAAGTTAAAAAATTAAATTTATTGTATTGTGTATACTTTTATGTTTATTATATATATATATTGTGTGTATGATATATATGTGTATTTTATATATATATTTTTTGAATATGTTGAATTTTAATTGATAATATATATAATATTATTAAATTATAATATATATATTGTGTATATTATATATATATATATATGTTACGAATATAAGAACAAATGGTGAGTTATTTACCCTTTTATTACCTAGCCTCACGTTAATGACTTTTTTGAAATTGGCAACCACTTTTTCATGTTGGTTTTAAATAGTAAACCAAAACATGATTACATAATAGCAGCCCACAATCCCCCATATCAGTAGCTTGCCATATTAAAGGGAAAAAAATGATGTAAAATGTCGTATAAATGTAAAAGGCTAAATATAAAAATATAAAAACAATATGAGAAAATTATATATCTCTTTTTTACTTTTAATTTTCAATTTTGCTATATTTTTTATTAATGTTTTTATATTTTTTTTAATTTTATTTTTAATATTATTTGTTTAAATATACCTTTTTTTCTTCCCTCAATTTACGTTTTTTCTTTTTTTTTTCCTCCGTCTCTTTTCTATTTACAAAAAATTAATTTGATCTTCATATTATTTAATATTTATAAACATATTTATATTTTTTTATTTGTATTGTTCTTCAATTAATAATGTTAAAAGTTTTATTACTCTTTAATAATAATAATATATTTTATATATTTGATAAAATACTTTAAAGAGATTTTTTTTTCTTTTGTGAATATTTTCATTTATTCCTTTTAATTTATATTTTCCAAATGATGTTATTTTTTTTTAGCTGTATTCGTTTTAATATAATATTTATTTAAGTTAATTTTTTATTTTAATGTGTATGTTTAATTTTCCAGCCTATACACAATACACATTAGTATATTCACGATACACATTCAATATATACATAATATACATAATATATACTCAATATTCACATATACACAGCATATAGAGATATATAATATGTGTATATATTATATAGATATTTTATTTTTTCATGCTATATTTAAACTTCTAAATCATATAATATTTTTAATGTAATATATATCGTGTATTTATATTGATATATGCTAAATTATAATTAGTAGAAAGTATATATATATATTTTATGTTTTGTAGGTATTATGTTTTATGTTTCATTTTGGCTTAATACATTCATACCCTTCAATTTAGCAACATTTGACACTTAGCCTTCTATATTTTTTGAGTAACTAATTAGCTCTTTTAACTCGTTGATTTCATAGCAAACTAACCCCTACCAACTCAAGTGGCAGGTTGAGTTGGTGCACCTCCCACAACGCGTGTGAAGACATAAAATTTATAAAAACTAATTAATTAATATAATTATATTTAAATTAATTAATTTAATTTTCTCTATTACATGTATTTTAACAAAAAAAAAAAAGCGAAGTGATTATAAGTTAAAAACTAATTAAACAAGTTAAAAATATATTTTACATAAAAAACTGAAAAAAAAAAAAACAAAACATCTTCTGGTTGAACCGGCGTCCAGTTTGTGAAGGAAACAACCACCTTCCACGGCCAAGTCCTAGCAAGCTGGCCACTCGTCCAACTCTGGTTCGGCGAAAAGTCAGGGTTTCGATGGAGAAATCATCGTACGTGAAAGAACTGTCACTGTTAGGAGGTATACCCAAGCTATGCGCATGAAGTACTCGTCGCTACCTTGCGTCAAACCGGATATCACAAAGCTACTAAATCTGGCACGCCCACTAGGGACTCGAACAGAAGCAACAAGGGAGGATAAAGTTTCAACTTGCTTTACATCATATAGCTTTCTGGTAAATTTGTTGGGTAACATGCTATTGTGAGAAACAGTGGCAACATAAGCAACACCAACAAATTAAATTTCAGATGACCCAACCTAACAAAAGCGCATCAGCATCGTCATCCTCCCTCAAATTTACCCATCAACCCTTCTATTTAAATTTACCTAACTCACAAAATCAAAGCAGATGCACAATAAAGAAAAAAAAAAGCACTGATTTTGAACCCATCTTTACGTTGATTTATTGCAAAATTAAAATAAACCCATTTCAGATGATTTACTGCAAAATCAAAAAAGAAAAAGAAAATAAATTAAACTGGAAATCTAATAAAGACTCCCATCACCAGCAAACACAATCGGAAAAGCAAAGAGTTTCGGTGATGGCAACTTGAAATTGCGGAGATGAGAGAGAATGGCGAGCCTCAATCACTGTTGCATTGATTTTGAACCACCATCTCAATCTCCAAGTAAAACAATAGATTTTGAAACACCATCTCTAGCGTAGATTCATTACTGTACACCCATTTTTTTTCCTTCAAAGGATTCAAAAATTGGTTAATTTGCAATGACATGAGTAAATGTGTGAAAAGGACAAACTACATAGAAGTTGATATGAAGAAATTAGGGAAAGAGCAAAATTAAAAAATATATCTTTTTCTATTTGTATAATGACGTTTATTTTTTTTTTTCTTATGTGGCACCCGCGTGTAGATGATATCAGCACGATTGTATATCATGGCCAATAGTTATTTATTATGCGCCAGTAGCCTTATAAAGGGCTATAGCTAAGCAAATAATTAAATTTAAGAGTCTAAGTGGTTAATAAAAGATAAAGTGACTAATCATATCAAGTACAGGGGCCACAAATATATTATACTTTTTTTTTTGTTATTTATGACATATTTTCAATTTTAAATTATGTATTATTTTTTTATACAATGAATATATTATATATTTATGCTGATATATATTGAATTTTAAATGATAAGAAGTGGAATTCTCTTTTAATGTTTTATAGATGTTGTATATAGTGGCGAAACTAAGATTCAATTAAAGAGATCAAAATTTTGAAGCAAAAAAAAAATACTACATTCAATGTGTAAGTTTATTGCACATAAATTCAAAAATAATTAAGCAAAAATAATTCTGTTAACATTATAGTAGTGCAATAACTAATTTTTACTCTTAGTTTAATAATGATTGAGATGTGATAATTGTATCATGTAACTCTATATCTAATTTGTGGTATTTATATAACTGGTTGATAAATTATATATTAATAATTTAAATTGATATTATACAAGTTTAATTTTTTTAGTAAATCTATCACCGTAAAATTAATATCATATTTTTTTCTTTTTTTACAATTAGCAACAAAAGTTTGAAAGCATAAATAATATTTTTATTTAAATATAAATTCATACTTATTAAAATTTTAAAAAAATTCATATATAGTCTTATAAAAATTTAATAATTTAGAGATAAATTTTAAATACAAATACTTTGATTCTTAAATTAAGATAAATTATAAATAAATTTGTGACTGGTAATCCTTCATAAATAAAAATTTTATAGCATAATAAATTAATAATATAATATAATTAACAATGAATATTTGCCAAATAAAAAATATTTAAGTATCTTTATTTAATTAGATATATTATTTAGAGATAAGTAATAACATCACTAATATAAAATTAAAAAAAATATATAATTACTTATTACAATTAATTTTTAAATTTTTGTGAGGTGAAATGATACTTCAAATACCTCGTTAATAATATATTATATATACATATATATTAATAAATATGCACACACATATATAGATGATTTACCGCAAAATAAAAAATAATAATAAATTAAACTGAAAATCTAATAAAGACTCCCCATCACCAGCAAAACAATCAGAAAAGTAAAGAGTTCCGATGATGGCAGCTTGAAATTGCGGAGATGAGAGAGAATGGCGAGCCTTAATCACTATTGCATTGATTTTGAATCACCATCTCAATCTCCAAGTAAAACAATAGATTTTGAAACACCATCTCTAGCGTAGATTCATTATTGCACACTGATTTTTTTTTCCTTCAAAGGATTCAAAAATTAGTTAATTTGTGTTGAAGATCCAGACAGTTTAAACAGAAAAGAAAAATTAACGAATCATACAAACAGATCAAACACCACTATTTACTTGGTTCATCCTACACACAGTAGGACTACATCCAAGGAGGAAAAGTTCCTCAGCCTTTTTCACTATAACTCAGAATCGATCAATCACTGTTTACAAACTACAAACAGAAACTCTCAACTCTCGATTCTCACAGAGATGCAAGCTTGAAATTATCAAGAGATTACACAGAAGAAGAACCCCTTATTTTCATAATTACAAACCCTAGCAGAGAGAAGGAGATGAGAAAAACGGCAGAGAACGAAAAAGTGAAGAGAACAGATAATAGTTTGGTATTTATACCAAACCTAAAACTACCCTAATACAAAACACACCATTTTGCCAAAAACGCACAGTTTTTGGGCTATAAGTAACAGAGTCACACAGCTCACAATTCTCCACCTTGACTCTGAGTTACAAAGCAGAAAGGCATTCAGAACCATTCCTTGGGTAATACCTGAAATAGTTCATCTCTTCATAACTCCAAGTAGGCTTAGAGCCTCCTGAAATTTTAAAACAGAAACAGTCTTAGTAAAAATATCAGCTGGATTAATCAAAGTTGAGATTTTCTCAACATTAATAATACCCTTAGATAACAAAGTGATGTTTAACATCAATGTGTTTTGTTCTCTCATGAAATACACTGTTTTTGCTTAAGTGTATTGCACTTTGTGAGTCACAAAACACATTGACTTTACCTGTTTTTAATCCCAACTCAGTTACAATTCCCTTTAACCAGATGGCTTCTTTTATAGCCTCTGTAAGGAAAATGTACTCTGCTTCTGTGGTAGAGAGAGCTACAACCTGCTGTAAACTACATTTTCAGCTCACAATATTTCCAGCAAGTGTAAAACAATAACCAGTTAAAGATCTTCTCTTATCTAAATCAGCAGCAAAGTCAGAGTCACAATAACCAGCTATATCAAACATTTCACAATCAGGTTGTTTAATAATGATTGAGATGTGATAATAACCTGATATAGAGTTACATGATACATTATAGTAGTGCAATAACTAATTTTTACTCTTAGTTTAATAATGATTGAGATGTGATAATTGTATCATGTAACTCTATATCTAATTTGTGGTATTTATATAATCTGGTTGATAAATTATATATTAATAATTTAAATTGATATTATACAAGTTTAATTTTTTTTAGTAAATCTATCACCGTAAAATTAATATCATATTTTTTTCTTTTTTTACAATTAGCAACAAAAGTTTGAAAGCATAAATAATATTTTTATTTAAATATAAATTCATACTTATTAAAATTTTAAAAAAATTCATATATAGTCTTATAAAAATTTAATAATTTAGAGATAAATTTTAAATACAAATACTTTGATTCTTAAATTAAGATAAATTATAAATAAATTTGTGACTGGTAATCCTTCATAAATAAAAATTTTATAGCATAATAAATTAATAATATAATATAATTAACAATGAATATTTGCCAAATAAAAAATATTTAAGTATCTTTATTTAATTAGATATATTATTTAGAGATAAGTAATAACATCACTAATATAAAATTAAAAAAAATATATAATTACTTATTACAATTAATTTTTAAATTTTTGTGAGGTGAAATGATACTTCAAATACCTCGTTAATAATATATTATATATACATATATATTAATAAATATGCACACACATATATAGATGATTTACCGCAAAATAAAAAATAATAATAAATTAAACTGAAAATCTAATAAAGACTCCCCATCACCAGCAAAACAATCAGAAAAGTAAAGAGTTCCGATGATGGCAGCTTGAAATTGCGGAGATGAGAGAGAATGGCGAGCCTTAATCACTATTGCATTGATTTTGAATCACCATCTCAATCTCCAAGTAAAACAATAGATTTTGAAACACCATCTCTAGCGTAGATTCATTATTGCACACTGATTTTTTTTTCCTTCAAAGGATTCAAAAATTAGTTAATTTGTGTTGAAGATCCAGACAGTTTAAACAGAAAAGAAAAATTAACGAATCATACAAACAGATCAAACACCACTATTTACTTGGTTCATCCTACACACAGTAGGACTACATCCAAGGAGGAAAAGTTCCTCAGCCTTTTTCACTATAACTCAGAATCGATCAATCACTGTTTACAAACTACAAACAGAAACTCTCAACTCTCGATTCTCACAGAGATGCAAGCTTGAAATTATCAAGAGATTACACAGAAGAAGAACCCCTTATTTTCATAATTACAAACCCTAGCAGAGAGAAGGAGATGAGAAAAACGGCAGAGAACGAAAAAGTGAAGAGAACAGATAATAGTTTGGTATTTATACCAAACCTAAAACTACCCTAATACAAAACACACCATTTTGCCAAAAACGCACAGTTTTTGGGCTATAAGTAACAGAGTCACACAGCTCACAATTCTCCACCTTGACTCTGAGTTACAAAGCAGAAAGGCATTCAGAACCATTCCTTGGGTAATACCTGAAATAGTTCATCTCTTCATAACTCCAAGTAGGCTTAGAGCCTCCTGAAATTTTAAAACAGAAACAGTCTTAGTAAAAATATCAGCTGGATTAATCAAAGTTGAGATTTTCTCAACATTAATAATACCCTTAGATAACAAAGTGATGTTTAACATCAATGTGTTTTGTTCTCTCATGAAATACACTGTTTTTGCTTAAGTGTATTGCACTTTGTGAGTCACAAAACACATTGACTTTACCTGTTTTTAATCCCAACTCAGTTACAATTCCCTTTAACCAGATGGCTTCCTTTATAGCCTCTGTAAGGGAAATGTACTCTGCTTCTGTGGTAGAGAGAGCTACAACCTGCTGTAAACTACATTTTCAGCTCACAATATTTCCAGCAAGTGTAAAACAATAACCAGTTAAAGATCTTCTCTTATCTAAATCAGCAGCAAAGTCAGAGTCACAATAACCAGCTATATCAAACATTTCACAATCAGGTTGTTTAAACAACAAACATACAGATTCGGAACCTTTAAGATACATACCAAGCCATTTTACAGCTTCCCAGTGAGATTTATCTGGACTGCTCATAAACCTACTGACTAAACTCACACCATAGGCAATATCAGGTCTGGTATAGACCATAGCATACATCATGCTTCCAACAATATTTTGATAAGGAACCTTATTCATATATTCCTGTTCAGATACTATTAGAGGCTTAGAACTGGAGCATAGTTTAAACTATGCACCAATTGGAGTAGAAACAGCTTTTACTTTATTCAGATTATACAATTCAAGAAATTTGCAAACATAATCATACTGGGATAGAAATAACATCCTTTTACTCCTATCTCTATCTATACTCATGCCCAAAATTCTTTTTACAGGACCTAAGTCCTTCATCTCAAATTCAGCACTTAACATAGACTTCAATTTAACAATATCAGACTTATTTTCACAGGCAATTAGCATGTCATCAACATACAGTAAAAGATAGATGCAATGATCATGTGACAGTTCTGAAAAATACACACATGGGTCATATCTACTCCTTTTAAACCTATGTTTAATCATGAACTCATCAAACATTTTATACCACTGCCTAGGTGCTTGTCTAAGACCATACAAAGATTTTAATAACAAACAGACATAACTTTCTTTTCCAGATTCAACATAACCATCTGACTGTGCCATGTAAAGCTCTTCATCAAGAGTACCATGCAAGAAAGCAGTTTTAACATCCAATTGTTCAAGTTCTAAATCTAACATGGCAGTTATACACAACATTAACCTAATTGTAACATGTTTAACTACAGGAGAGAAAATCTCATGAAAATCTATACCTTCCAATTGAGAGAAACCTTTTGCTACAACTCTGGCTTTAAATCTCCCTTTATCAAAGCAAGGTATAGCAGGTTTTCTCTTAAACACCCATTTACATCCAATAATTTTCTTACCAACAGGCTTTGGTACCAATTTTCAGGTACCATTTTTCATGAGAGAATTCATCTCTTCATCCATTGTTGCTTTCCAGTGTTTCCAGTCACTGCTCAGTCTGGCTTCTTCAAAGCTCAATGGATCATCTGTCTCTGTCACAGCAGCACACACAAAAGCAAAGGCAGTTAAATCCATATTTAAGACATTACAAGCATAATCATCAAACCTGGGAGGCCTTCTAATTTCCCTCCTTTGTCTATCTCTGGCTAACATATAGTCAGTTTGCTCTTGTGTTACTGGCTCATTATTAAGTACTCCACCTTCAGGTTGTACCTGTAACTCATTGTTTACAGCAGTAGGGGGTTCTGTTTGGGTGGCATTCTGATCAGTTTTGTAAAAACTGTCAAGCTCCACCTCAAACACAGACAGGTCAGCTTGAGATCTTGTCAAAGGTACCTGCAAATTAGTCTTATACAATTCCAATTCATTAAAAACAACATCCCTACTAACAAGTATCTTATTATCAACAGGTGACCAAACTTTATATCCTTTAATGCCAACAGGATAAC
Source organism: Garcia nutans (assembly GCA_947685225.1). Lineage (NCBI taxonomy): Eukaryota > Viridiplantae > Streptophyta > Magnoliopsida > Malpighiales > Euphorbiaceae > Garcia > Garcia nutans. Next base: position 39,087,065 of record CANTUV010000039.1, on the reverse strand, counting down.
CAACAAAATAGCATTTAACAGCTCTAGGTTCAAGTTTATCCTGTTTTCTATGAATGTAAGCTATACATCCAAATGTCCTAAGGTGAGAATAGCTAATAGGTTTTCCATTCCATATCTCATTAGGACACTTATTTTTTAAAGCAGAGCTTGGTGACCTGTTTATCAAGTAACAGGCAGTTGATGCAGCTTCAGCCCAGAACTTATTACCAAAACCAGACTCAAACAGCATACATCTGACCTTATTCAGGACTGTCCTATTGTACCTTTCTGCTACACCATTCTGCTGTGGTGTATAGGTACAAGTTCTATGTTTAATTATACCATGTTTTAGGTAGAATTCATCAAATTGTTTATTGACAAACTCTAAACCATTGTCTGTTCTTAATACTTTAATTTTACAATTCTTTTGATTCTCAACAAGTGCTTTCCATTCACAAAATTTGTTTAAAATATCATTTTTATTCTTAAGGAAATAAATTCAAATTTTCCTAGAATAATCATCTATGAATGTGACAAAATATTGAGAGGCTGACAGTGATTGTGGTACAAAAGAGGAACCCCACAAGTCACTGTGAATCTAATCTAGACAGTTTTGAGACTTTGTGTTGTGAGTGACTAAAGCTTTTCCTATGTGCCTTACCCATTACACAGGTTTCACAGAGGCTAGATTTACTAAACTGATCTAAGTCTAAAACCCCTTTTCTATACAGCTGTTCCAAACCAGTGTAACCAATGTGGCCTAACCTTTTGTGCCACAGAGATGTTGAGTCACAGCTTGACTCAGTATTGGCAGCAGTGCCTGTTATGACTGAACCTACAAGGTGATAGAGTCTGTTGACTCTATTACCTTTTAGAACACACCTATCCTGTTTATAAACCTCTAATATACCATTCCTAGCTGTATGACTTAGACCCTTTTCTTCTAACCAACCTAAAGAAATGAGGTTTCTCCTAAGTTCAGGAATGTGTCTAACATCCTGTAACTCAACTATCCTGCCATCCCATATAGATAATCTAACTGTACCCACCCCTAAAACTTCACAGGATGAGTCATTACCCATCAGAACATTTGTACAACTTAGATCCTGATACTTACTGAACCAGTGTCTGTGAGGAGTCATGTGATATGAACATGCAAAATCTAGAATCCAAACCTCAGCATCTCTGCTGGAAGTAACAGTTAAAGCCTCTATATCATCAACCTGAGTTGATGAATTAGCAGCTCCAGACTCATTGTTTTGTTCTAGTTTCTTAAGTCTTTCCCTACAGTACCTCCTAATGTGACCCTTTTTCTTACAGTAATAACATATTCTCTCAACTTTATTTGTGGCAGTAGTGTTCTGATTATAAGTTTTATCATTATGGGATGAACTATTTGACTGGTGATGTTGATTACTCTCACTGTTTTTATTCTTAAATCTTTTCTTTTTAATTTTACTTCTAGTTCCTTTAATAAACAGACCTTCAGCATTTCCAGTTTGCTTACTTACAGACTTAATTTCCATTTCTCTAAGTCTTAATGCATTTATAATGTCATCTATTTCTAATCTATCCCTACCATATTTAAGAGCATCCTTAACATTCTGATAGCTTTCATGGATAGAATTAAGCAGAATAATGGACTGATTTTTATTACTCAGATTCTCACCAACATCAGCAAGTTCTAATACTAATTTTTGAAAATCATCACAATTATCATCAACAGATTTTGTAGAATCTATTTTAAAACTAAACAACCTTTCTTTCAAGTAGGCAAATTTAGAGACAGACCTAACAGTGTACAATGCATTCAATTTGTGCCAGAGTTTAGGAGCAGTATCATTACCCCTTACTTTTCGAAGAACAACATCTGAAAGATTCAGAATGATGGTGCTGTACGCAAGATCCATCAAATCTTGTTTCTCCAAGTCTGTCAATGTCAAAGGTAAAGCTTCTGGGCCATCAAGTGCTCTTCTGCACTTCTGTTGTACAAGTATTGCAGTCATTTTTTCTTTCCAGATTGTAAAATCACCTTTACCGTCCAATTTTTCGACATTAATTTTGGCGATAGACATTTCGTTTCTCCGATCTAGGGTTTCTTTAAGCAAATCTTATCCTTTCTGTTCTTCTGTCTATCCTGCAAAATACAGATACAGTCACAGTTCCAGAAAACAGATCTTTTTCCCTTTTTGTTCTTCTGTCAATCCTGCAAAAAACACAAATACAATCACAGTACCAGATCGCGAGGAAAAACAAGAGAACAATCTAGAAAATAAACAGATCTTTACAGAAGAAGAGCCGATCCGAATAGATCAAACAGAACGAGAACCGATCTGAACAGATCTTAGTGAGAAAGGAGACGATCTGAACAGATCAAGCAAAATAAGACCCGATCTGAACAAATCAAACAAGAAAACCCAAAGAACGAAAGAAAATAAAACAGAGACAAGGAAGATTACAAACGTGTTCTGATACCAACTGTTGAAGATCCAAACAGTTTAAAAAGAAAAGAAAAATTAACGAATCATACAAACAGATCAAACACCAGTATTTACTTGGTTCATCCTACACACAGTAGGACTACATCCAAGGAGGAAAAGTTCCTCAGCCTTTTTCACTATAACTCAGAATCGATCAATCACTGTTTACAAACTACAAACAGAAACTCTCGACTCTCGATTCTCACAGAGATACAAGCTTGAAATTATCAAGAGATTACACAGAAGAAGAACCCCTTATTTTCATAATTACAAACCCTAGCAGAGAGAAGGAGATGAGAAAAATGGCAGAGAACAAAAAAGTGAAGAGAACAGATAATAGTTTGGTATTTATACCAAACCTAAAACTACCATAATACAAAACACACCGTTTTGCCAAAAACGCACAGTTTTTGAGCTATAAGTAACAGAGTCACACAGCTCACAATTTGCAATGATATGAGTAAATGTGTGAAAAGGGCAAAGTGCATAGAAGTTGATATGAAGAAATTAGGGAAAAAGCAAAATTAAAAAATCTATCTTTTTCTATTTGTATAATGATGTTTATTTTTTTTCTTATGTGGCACCCACGTGTAGATTATATCAACACAATTGTATATCATGAGCCAATAGTTATTTATTATGAGTCTATAGCCTTATAAAGGGCTATAGCTAAGCAAATAATTGAGTTTAAGAGTCTAAGTTGTTAATCAAAAAGTATATGGGGGTAAAGTGACTAATCATGTCAAGTATAAGGGGCCAAAAATGTATTACGCCTTTATTTTTTTTGTTATTTATGGCATATTTTCAGTTCTAAATTATGTATTATTTTTTGATACGGTGAATATGTTATATATTTATACTGGTATATATTAAATTTTAAATGATAAGAAGTATAGTTCTCTTTTAATGTTTTATAGATGTTGTATATAGTGGCGAAACTAAGATTCAATTGAAGAGATCAAAATTTTGAAGCAAAAAAAAAAAAAAATACTACATTCAATGTGTAAGTTTATTGCAAATAAATTCAAAATAAAATTAAGCAAAAATAATTCTTTTAACATTACAGTAGTGCAATAACTAATTTTTACTCTTAGTTTAATAATGTTTGAGATGTGATAATTGTATAATATAACTCTACATCTAATTTGTGGTATTTGTATAATCTGGTTGATAAATTATATATTAATGATTTAAACTGATATTATACAAGTTTAATTTTTTTAGTAAATTTATCACCGTAAAATTAATATCATATTTTTTTCTTTTTTTTACAATTAGCAACAAAAGTTTGAAAGCATAAATAATATTTTTATTTAAATATAAATTCATACTTATTAAAATTTTAAAAAAATTCATATATAGTATTATAAAAATTTAATAATTTAGAGATAAATTTTAAATACAAATACTTTGATTCTTAAATTAAGATAAATTATAAATAAATTTGTGACTGGTAATCCTTCATAAATAAAAATTTTATAGCGTAATAAATTAATAATATAATTAACAACGAATATTTGCCAAATAAAAAATATTTAAGTATCTTTATTTAATTAGATATATTATTTAGAGATAAGTAATAACATCACCGATATAAAATTAAAAAAATATATAATTACTTATTACAATTAATTTTTAAATTTTTGTGAGGTGAAATAATACTTCAAATATCTCATTAATAACATATTATATATATATATAAATAAATACACACACATATATAGGTATAGTTGAGGGGGGTCCATAGACACAAACTCTTAGTATATACGCTTAGAAGCGACTTCTTAGAAAACTAAATTAGTTCATTGTTAAATTCATAATCAAATTTCAACCCGTTGAAGAAAATTTTTAATGAGTTTTTAGTAAAAGTTAAAAAAAAAAAGAAATTCACTACAATATTTTTGAAATCAACGTTATTTATAGAGATAAATTCTTTATAAACATAATTATGTAAAAATCTCAAAAAATGAAATTTTAGAAGAAATCGTAATATATTATGTAAGGAGGTATTTGCATGAAATACAAAAAAAAAAATTTTCGTTTTCATTGTATATAACCATTCTTTTTTTTTTTTCATTTTTACATACAAAAAAAAGATGTTTTTTCTTTTCTTTCTATTTTTTTTATTTTCCCCCTTTTTTGTATTTTGTTTTTATTGATGTATTTTTATTCGTAAATATTTTTTAAATATTTTCAATATGCACGTAACATCTACACAATATATATAATACACACATAATAAATATATACACACATACCAAAGTACACAAAAAATACACACATTATTTATAAAATTTATTTAATATTTTTTAATTTTATTTTTTAAATTTTATATATACACAATATACATACAGTATCCATGCAATATACCCACAACATAAATAATAAAAATATAACATATACTTAATATTTATATAACATCTACAATATATATATAACATACATATAACGTATACGTAATATTTATATAATAAAATTAATATTTTTTTTAAATTTTTTATGTGTATAATATATAAATTTTATTTAAAAATAAATTTAATATATTAATAAATTTTTATATATTTTATTATATGAATATTATTTGTAACTAAAATTAAAAATTTTTTTATAAAAAATTAATATATTTTATATGTTAAACCTTTTTCCAAGGTGTGTTATTTTTTAAAATAAAAATTATTTTTAATTTAGTTTTTAAATGCTTCTTATGTAAATTCCTTCCAAAACAATTTTGAATATGTATATTTATAAAATTAACCTAAAAAGTTAATCCTTTTTCAATTCTACAATGCTTTAAAAAATTTAAATTTAAGCTACTTTCACTTTTTGCTTACAAAAAAATATGATAACACTTTTTTTTCACTTTTTCATTGAAAATACTGTAAATGTATCTAATTTTCACTGTTAAAACACTGTGACTGCACCTAATGTCCATTGTTGAAACACTGCAGCTGTAGCTGTACCTAATGTCCACTTTTTTCTACTTTTTTTTTTTTTGTTGAAACTTGCAGCTTTTTTGAAATATTTTTTTAATTTTTTTATTTCTTTTAGTCATTTATTAATATTTTAAAATTTTATATAATTAAAAATAATTAATTAATTAATTTAAAATATAATTTATATTAACTAATTTTAAACTATATTTCATACACATACTTTTATAATTTTTTATTTAATTTATATTTTTAAAATAATTTTAACATATATTATAAAAATTAATTAAATTTTTTTTATAATATATAACGTAATTTATACTTTTACATACATAAATCTAGTTATATATATTATCTATCCTTATATAACTAAATATATATCCATATATATTTAGTTATATATAATTATATTCACATATACTATTATTTTTTTCAAATTCAATACATATATTTAGTTATATATAATATATATCCACATATATCAATATATATTATTATTCTATAATTAACATATACCAACATATATTGTTATTTTATAACTAACATATATCACTTATATTGTTATTCTATAACTAACATATCTAGTTATATATAATATATACACATATATGACTAAATATATAAAATAACTATATATTATTATTTTTTTAAATTAATATATATGTCTAGATATATGTACATATAATGTTATTTTTTTGACAAATTTAGTTATATGTAACATATACACATATATAACTAAATATATAATAATTATATACTATTTATTATCTTGTAATTCACCATATATATTTAGTTATATATAATATATGTCAATGTATAACTAAACATATTACTTTTATATGGCTTTTTTTTTATATACAAATAAAAAATGCTTAAAATAATAGAAATTATCTTCCAATCAAATTAGATTGATTAGTTTCAATGGAATTGGTAGTATGCTAGTATGCTTCCAAAATTGTTTTTATGGCCTTTCTAGCCTACATTGCATGATACTGTCGCATTTTTTAGAACAAAATACCTGCATAAATAAATAAAAAAAATTAGTTTTTCAAAAATACTATACAATGAAAAAATTTAAAAAAATTGTACAAAGGAAAAAATTTAAATTATATAATAATTTGTGGACACTTTAAAAATAAATTAAAAAATAAAGAAAAAACAAACAAATAAAAAAATAAAGAGAAAAAAAAATAAAGAAAAACAAACAAATAAAAAAAAACAATTAAAAAAGAAAAAAAAGTAAACAAACATATAAAAAAGGAAAAGAAAAACGAACAAATGAAAAGAAAAAAATAGACCACTATGTCAATTTTTGAATAATTGAAAACGGAAACGTGTAAAAATGTAAAAATAAGCTTTTGTTAGTACAATTGAAATCAAAACTTAAAAAATCGTGTATTATGTAATTTTGTCTTTAGACTAAATAGGCTCGCCTGGAAAATTGCTCAATCGGTATATCAGCCCAACCCATTTCTATAAAATTTGTTAAATTAAAATTAAATTCATATTACTCAATTCTCTGCTCCTTTATATGATAATGTTTTTTTAAAAAATAAAATTGGATCAAAGAATATTCTCCTTTCTTAATTTTTTTCTTGTATTTAAAAACTTTGAGAGAAACAAATAGTTAAAAAGTACAAAAAATTTATTTAGATTTTGCTTCCCCTTAATTCTATTTACTAATGAATAAAATGTGTCAAATATTAATTACCAAAATTAAATTCATTGAAAAACAATTTTATACCTACACATTTTATTCTAGTGATGAGACTTAGATCTCTATCGGATATTTTAATTTTTTTAAATTGATAAAATAAATAAAATTATGAAACATTTATTTAATAATCATTTTTAAAACGATAGAGATAAATTTATATAGAGGTAATTATGAAATATAAATATAAATATATATATATATATAACCTAAAAATTTAGAGGGCATTTTTAGAAAAATAAAATAAAATAGTGCTATACAATGTAATTTCCTAAAAAAAAAAGAGAGAAAATTACACTATATATTGTATTTTGATTTGTCATTTTCATTTTTACTGCTATTTCATTTTTTTCATTTTTAACTTTTTCTTTTTTCAATTTTCTTTTTTATTTTTTCAAGAATACAGTGATTTTTCTTTTATTTTCAAGAGTTAAAGGATGCATTCACTTACCAATCCAGATCATCCCCTGCTCAGTGATTCCATTCCTCTTGTTTCTTTTTTAAATTATGAAGAAGCAATTATGAAAAAAATAAAGAATTAAAGACGTGAAAGAAGAAGGGTACATGGATAAGAATTAGAGTTGCAATTGCATAAGAATAACCCCTTTCAACGAAGCTGCTTTGAACGGAGCTTGTGGGATCTTTGTTTTATTTCATTTTTCGTATATTTTTCATTTATTTGATTGTATTTCCGAAATGTCATTCTATGTACTTAATCAAACACTGTAAGCCCGTTTCCTTTAAACCAATCTGCAAAGAAATGCCCTGGAGTTACAATATATGGCTTGAGCAAAACAATTAACGAAAGGTGATAAGCAATTGGGGTTATCCTTGACAAGTAACCTAGAAGATGGCATTAGAACATAGGCTTCTTGCTCTTCTTGACCATTTAGAGCTTTTGTGGTAGAAAAAAAGCTCGAGTGCTGTAACAATCGCAATGACCGATACATGAAATTAATTTCACCTTTATTTTCCAATGCTTTTGTAAGAAATAACCAACCTAACCAAACGTTTAAGCAACAAAAATTTTAAGTTAATGGGTGGGTGGTAACAATTTTCTCGAACGATCTTGAAGTCTTTACTCTAAGAGTATATGTGACTTTACTCATGTCTTTTATCTAAAAATTGGTTGATAACCACTCTTTAATGTGGTTTAGAAACACCTTGTTGTTTCAAGTAATTAGAACGTCATCAATATATAATGATATTATGGTAAACTCTGCTTTCAGTCGTTTGATATAGACACAATAGCCCTCATCTATCATGGTAAGCATAATGAAAGCAAATGTACCACTATTTTGAAAAACCATTTAAGATCACAGATTGACGTTTCAACCTTCAAACTTTTGCATGATCATATTTCATGAAGCTTGTTGGTCATTCCATGTAGATTTCTTGATCTAATTCTCCATTGAGAAAAAAAAGGTCATATTGCATCTGTTTGATGCAATTTAAGATCAAGGTTTGCCATAATTTGCTATAATAAACCTCATAAATATAAAAGTCACAATAAGAGAAAACATATCTCTGTAGTGTATACCCCTTTGAATTGAAAAGAGCCATGTGCCTCTCGAAAAAGACTGCTGCCAGCTTTAACTTGATTTTGAGAATCCATTTATTTCCAATGGCTTGGAATACTTTAAAAAGATCTACAATTCTTATAGTTGGTTTGATCTCAAAGAAAATAATTCTTCTTCCATTGCATTTATTCATTTAGTCCTTAGCAAGACATGAAAGAGCCTCTTAGATATTCTTTGGCTCATCTTTATCTGAAACAGAACCACAACCATGAATACTTTCCCATTGCTTTCGATTTTAAATCATCAATGAGGTATTGTTTCATAGTTGTTTCATCTCAAATCAAAATCTTGAGGAGCAGTCTCATTAAGTTATATTGATATGTGTATTAAATCAAGATCCATAATGCTCCCACTAGAGTTGGGATTAGTACTTCCACTCGAACTAGGATCACTCTGATTCTAACTAGTTGATGGTGAAGTTAAGTCCACCAAATTTCTCCTACTCGGATAAAGTGGTCCTTATGAATTTTGATCCATGGTCTCATATAAGGAGAGCTCTTGATTTAATTTGCCTTGCTCAAAATATTCATTGTATAAGAATGTGACATCTGTTATTCAACCTAAGTTGTTCTCCCACTATTTTACTTGCCCATGAAAACATATCCATTGAATAATTTAGAATATTTCATAAAGATACTCTTTGTACTTCTTGGGTCTAATTCTCATATTTGTGAGAGGTATCATGTTCACAAGCAACGTGTCCCAAGGATCTGGGGATACTCAGATAAGCATGCTAACCTGTCCATAACTTATATGGAGTGTAAGTAAATGACTTGGAGGGCATTAGATTAAGGGAAAATGTGACTCTCAATAATGCATCACCTCAATGGGCGATAGATAGTTTGAGCTATAAGTAACCTAATCGTTCAAAGGAGAGTTCTATTTCTCCTTTAAAATAACACTATTTTGTTGTGAAGTTCATGGAATAGTCAGCTATTGTTTTATTAATTTTTTATCATACATTTGCTTGAACTAATCAGATAAATGTTTACTACCTTTGTCAGTTCGAAGTGCTTTTACTTTCTTGTCTAATTAATTTTTTTCAATTAGGTTAAAATAAACCTTGAAGCAACTTAGGGCTTTAGATTAATGTATTATCAAATAGACATGACCATATCGAGTACAATCATTAATTAAGATGATGAAATAATAAGTATTTGCCCTCACATTCACTATATCATGAATGTCTAAATGAATAAATTGCAATGGGATATGGGCTCTTGTGCCCTTTTTCAAAAGGTTTTCTTATAGTTTTTCCAGCTAGACATAATTTACAAGTAAATAATTTCACTTGATCAATATTTAATAGGAGACCAATCTTTACTAATCGATTCAATCAATATTTGCCTTGGATAAGACCAAATCTAGCACATTCACATCTTTCTTATAATTTTGTGAAGTTTTAAATGAAGGAAAATTGATATTGAAAATCACAGTGCTTACAATATCCATAATAAGAAAAAATAATTTCTTAAAAAACATATCCAGAGCCACAAAGAAAAAATATTTACTCAAAATATAAATGAACTTAATTATCATGAAACTTTAAGAAAATAAATCAAAGTCAAACCAAACATAGAAGTCAAATTCTATAAAATTTGTGAAACATAAAAGACATAATGGAGCAATAAGGTTTGACTGCCACGCAAAACTCATTTGCAGGTGGTATTTCTTTCAACATGTGTTTTGATCCTTATAAAGGTCCATCATACTTCAATTGGGTTTATTAACAAAATTGTATGAAGACTTCGAAATCCTTTATTACATAGTTAGTTTCTCCTATGTTTTTAATCCACATAGGATATCCTTCAGTTAATAAAACTGAATTAGAAACAAGAATTCACTCACATGTGAGTTGCCTTGGTATAGTTCTATGTGTTGGCTATTTTAGACTTTTATTTTCTTAAACCAAATCATCTTCATCCTTGCCTTTAACTTTCTATACTCACGTTTTCTGTCCAAACCTCTATTTGAGCTGGACTTGTTCATATATACTAGGTCTCATAGTTGCATTGAGCTAACTAATTAGCTACTATCTCCAGATAAGTATATACAAAACCCTTTGTTAACAAGAGTGTGTTAGGTGCACACTCATATACTCCAAACTTTTAGGCACGAAATGAATAATCACTTGGATATTTTGCTCTTAGGTCAACATATGACCATCATTATATAACTCACTAAACTTGTTTGACATCTCTGTTAGATGTCTCTTTATCAAGTGTTCTTGACGCTTCTTATAAGCATCAAACTCAGTAGTGAGAGATAGAAATTTTATAAAAAAATTTCATTAAATTTCTTAGAGAAGATATTTACATGCCCTTAGCATGTCCATGGTTATAAAATTCCTTCATAATGTCATCATTATTTATACTAAGCAATATGATATGAGCTTAAGAGTTTAATACTTTCAAAAGATATGGGTCTTATGGTTCCACCTATGCTATACCAAATTACTCTTAAGCAGGCTTTCCATGATAATATTTAAAGGTTCAAAGAATTTTAGCATATCCAACATATAGTTGTACCATGCAATACAACACATTGTTAAATTTAATAAAAAAAAATTCAAAACACAGCAAAAGTAATATTAAGTAAATACGTAATTTACATGAGATAATATATACACATATTATTATAATACACTAGTTTACATTCCGATATTTTTTACAACCAATTATACATTGATAATAACATACATATAATCTCGAGTCAAAAAGTCACTACATTTCCAATCATCATCTTGATCATATGTATAATTAATATCAACATAAAATATATATGCAAAAATATTCAAGTGAAATAATTCAAACTAAGTGTTATAACTATATTTTGAATAATTTAAAATTTTGATAATGCCAGTTATTATATTAATTATACTAAATAATTAATGATATAATTAATATCATGTATTATATTAATTATATAAAATAATTAATAAAATAATTAATGTCATGCAATATATTAATTATATAAAATAATTAATAAAAAATGCATATTTCATTAATTAAGACAAAGTAAATTGCTCATAAACTATATACTTATAATAATTATGATAATAAAATATTCACGAATTATTTTAGACATACTAAAATAAACTAAATGATAAATTCATAATTATTAATTTTATGCATGTTCCATTTATTCACATCTTGCAGTAAATGACTTTTTCGACTTCTGTAAACAAGTCTTATGGCATGTTACTATATCTTAAGTAATGGTTGTATTTGATATTCATACTCTCCCACTGCTTATTGTCATACTTAGATTTCTTTTAAGTTTAAGTTTATTTAATCCTCTAACATGTATTATTTTTGAGAAAATATCTAATAATCATCTATATGTTTGAAGCTAATACCTTATTTAGCAAGTAAATGATTTATCAATAAATAACTTTATAAAATCCAAGATGCACAATTGAGTTTTTAAAGTTAAATACAAAGTTTTTTTAATCTTCAAATCACCTTATTCAATAATTGACTGACAATTAGTGTAAATATACAATATATATTATAATATATAGTACCTTGGATGCATCTCAATTTTTGATAACTAATTTTTGAAAATATTTATTTTTGTCTCTTTAAAAAAAAATTATGCTCAACTTTTTATGCAACTGGTAGAAGTTTATACTCTCTTGACTATTTTCTATAAATCATTATAGAAAAATATTAAGAGAAATTATATATAATAAGTATATATCATAATATTATACACGTATTGTAAAATAATATGCATTACTAATATATTTTTAGTCCCAATTAGGAAACTAAAATATTTATGCGGCACAAAAATAATTTAAATTATGATAGAAATGCTCAAATAATTTTTCAGAATATAGAAATAATTTTTTGAAATTTTCTCAAATTTTTTAGGCCAAAAAAATATTTTCTTAATTAAAAATTAAATTTTTTATATTTAAAAATAATATTTTAAATTGAAAAATATTTCCTTAGTAGCCCACAAAATTATTTGAAATTTACCATTAAATTTAAAGAATTATTGAGTCAAACTGAGTGAAAACGACGAAAAACAGAATAAAAAATAAATTATATATCAAAAATTTAAAACTGACCAATCAGGTGCTACCATGTGTTAGCATCTGGCGCTGCTATCGGCAGTGTGCGTGTCTAGAGGAGTCAGCTAGCTTTGTATAAAATGACATGTCATTTCGCGCTGGGTCGACGCAGTCCAAGGCATACACGTGACCCTAGAGGCTGAAAAGCCCAGCCTCCATACGCGGCGAGTGTGGTCCACTCACTGCTTCGGTCGACTGGGCTTTTTGCGATGGTGTTTTAAGGAGGTCACAGTTAAATAGTTATTTTAAATTAAAAGACACTCTATAATAGAGAGTTATACACACAATACTATCAAAGAGTGAAGAATAAAAAAATATTTTCTGAAAATTTTAAAATTTCATATATCCAACTTTAGAAGGTCATATCTTGCTTAATTTAATTTTGATTTTTGTAAATAATATATCAAATCAAAGCTCTATATGTTTATTTTTATATGGAATCATAAAATCACATATACACAGGCAATTAGGTAGTGTTTTTTATGCCTAAACATGCTCATATGAGTTGATTATAAAAGTTTACAAATAATTCACCAAAAATTATTTTTAAACAACTAATCAACCTAAATATTTATAAAATCTGGAGCACAAACAACTAAGGCTCTGATACCAATATTGAAAAAATAGATTCAAATAAATAGAGGTTCAGATCTTACCTCTGATGATGTCTACGAAAGATTAACATTGTATTTATACTACTAGTCTTGAAGAATAATCACCAAAGAAGAAAAGTTCTTACTTTTCATAGTCTAAAAATTAAGTATAACCTTCTCAATCTCACATTTTTGGAGTAAGAAAATATATGAGAGAAAACTATAGTTGCTAACCTCTTAAAGCTTGTAAATACTTACGTATTTATAGTACTGGTGTCTTTCTCCAATAAAAATTTATTTTTTATTGTAGAGATAAAATTAAACTCTTTTGGATTATCCTAATCATTATAGAATTCTATCATCTCTCATATATATTCATATTATCTCATAATATTAATTAAATAATATTTATCTATATATTAGTTTATAAATTTACCCACACATCATAAATAGACCTAACTCAAAATTAATAAATTCTTTATTGCATATTGCGGTTATTTCTCTACCTTTTCAAATTCAGTTTTATCTTGATTATGCTTTTTAATTTAATGCAATTCAGTTTTACTAATTGCTCTCAGTAAGAGTAATTAGGATGGTAGTTTTGTGGTGTTGTTACTCTTCAATGTTCACTTTGCCTTTATTTGAATGAACTACAGAAGAATCAGAGACTGACAATGAGGAATGATGTTAGTGGTTCTGATGGTGATGCCATATCAAATATGAGTGCCTTTCCCCCCTTTAAATATTTCACTATCAAATAAATGAATACTAATGAAATCATAGTCCTAGCATTGTTAAAAATGATTTTAATATATTATATATTTAAAATAAAAACCACATAAAAATTTAATTTTTATTAAATAAATAAAAAATATATAAAAATTATTTTATACTTAGTTAATTTTTTAAAAAAGTAAAAATATAAAGCTATTATATGATTAGTTATAAGAGTATAAAACTATTATATATTTAATTATATATCAATATATAATCATATAACATCATATAGTAATTTATATATTAATATTTTTATTATAAATAAATTAATATATATTGTTATATGTAACATATATCAGTTATATATTAATATTATTTTTTATAAATTAACTAATATTTTATTATTTATAATATATATGAATATATAATAATATATATTAATTTTTAACTGATATTTTTTTGTAAATCAAACAATATATATTGTTATATATGATATATATTATATATAATAATATATATATAAATATTAATATATAAATTAATATATATTGATATATATCTATATATATTAGTATACATTGATATATGTCAGTATATATTATATATAAAATAATATTTTTATAATTTTATATTAAAAAATATTTTTAAATAATTTTTATAGTATATATTAAAATTATTTTAAAAAATAAATTAAATAAAATATATTAATATAAATATAAATATAAATTTTATTTTTAAAATGAGAGTGTATATAAATATTTGTTACATATAAATAAAAATTTAATATAAATATTTTTTATTTAATATTTTTAATTTTTATTTTATAATTAAAAGATAAAAAAAATACAAATGGCTATTGTTTTTTTTAAACAGCGGCCATTTGTAAAGGTCGCTAAAGAGAGGTCTCTTGTTCAGACGCGAAAAGGCATTCGAGGCGTAAAACTGGAGCAACGCCCAGATTTCATAGTCTTGTAATTGGAAAATTGTTTTACAATATATTTAAAAATTTTTTTACCGACATATATTTGAAAAGTGGTTTATTTTTTCATTTTATTTTTGTAAATTTATAAAAAAAAAATATGAAGGTCTTTTGATAAAAAAAAAAGAAAAATAATTCTAAATTTATCATATTTATTAATTATTTATCAAAATACTATATTTTTATTAATTTATAAAAAATTATAAATAGAATTTATTATAAATCTTAACTAATTTATTATAAATTTATAATAAAATAATAAATTTATAATAAAATCGCTAAAAATTTTCTTGTAAAAAATTAAAAATTTTAAAAGACAGGGCGGATGATCTCATTTTCCCAAATCAATTAGGGCCTTATTCTCTGCTGTTTTAGGCTAAGTGAAGCACATTGGTACAGAAAAGAGCTAACAGAGAATGCACTCGACAAACTCCGGAATCTCCACAGCCACCGCCTCCTCCTCCAGACGATCTTCTACTCGCCTCCTCTATGACCGCCGCTACGGCTGGGTGTAACAATCTCTTTCTCAAGGCATCAGTGCCTATTTATATGCATTTAAATATAATTAAGGATTATTAATTTTGTTAAATTATTTTTTGTAGTTTTGACGAATGGAAACACCCTTCAGAAGAAGCTCTAGCAGGTGGCCGTGGAATGTAAGATTTTTTTTTTATCAATTTCCGTGATTTTATTTACTTTTTCTCAGAAAACAAACAGAGACCAAAAACTCATAAATTTTGATTTTGAATTTTTGCTTTTACAGGTTCTGCATATTGCCTCTAGCAAAAGCTTTCTTTAATGCAGCTTCGCAATCAGTATGTTGGATTTTTTCCCTCTCTTTTCTTCTTTATGTTTATTTGAGAAAATTATCATATGTTTAATTGAATTTTAGATTTATTTTAGATATAAATTATGTATTTGAAATTCAATTTAATTTCATTGATTAAAGTTATCTTACCAAATATGAACATTCATTTGAATTCTACATTTTATATTCTTTCATACCAAATGGGTTGCAACTGTCTTTTGATTGATTGTGGGATGATTTGTATTTTCATAGGATTTGTATTTTCATAGTCTATTATGCAATTTTTGTGCAAAATTTTTCGTAGTCTATTATGCAATTTTTGTGCAAAATTCAATTGATTACTGAAAGAGTTAATACAGGGTATAGCATTCTTGACTTTGATTCAAAGATTTGTTTGGATTGGCTGGGTCAATAGAGCTGAAGCACACCCTCTCTTCTGTATATTTTAGAATTGTTATGAAGTGATTGGCTTTTAAGTCTTAGAGTATAATTGAGTTTCATGAACTTTAGGAAAATTACACCCTAAAAGCTAATTTAAGATGTTGGTGAGCTCAAAGTCCACACAAGGCTCATATTAAAATCTCATACTTTCAATGTGGGATTCACCAAATCCCATACCTTGGCCAAGGATCCTAACAATTATTAACTATGAGAGAACCACTCCCCAAAAGCTAGCTCAAGGGGTTGGAGAGCTCAAAATCCATATAAACTCCATATTGAAATCTCATACTTTTAATATAGGATTAACCAAGTCTCATACCTTGCCAAGGATCCTAAAATTGAGTTTATATGTATTTGTGGAAGTTTAAAAACAAAATATAATTCACTGTTATACATATGACTATATGGTTTTATCAGTGCTTAGCTACAATCCGTTATTTCTTTGGGAGAATAAAACGAATTTGTTTAGGAAGAGCATGCAGAAAGGAAGTAAAGATCTAAAAGGAAAAAAAAAGTAGAGGCTAGTTGAGTGGAAATTGTTGTTAATATATCATTGTTAATACATTGAATATGTATGATGTGGTGGTTGAGTAGGGAACTCACAAATATGCCATTTATTTTGCTGGAACCATGCCAGTTTTTTTTATTTTTTTTAGTTTTTAAATCTTAAACTTGAGGTTGCATTTGCTATTTAGTCAAGTTCACAAGAAAAAACCATGGAACTAACACCCTTTATTACTGATGGATTATTACCTCTATGTGTCGTTAATATGATTTAAAAGACTTCCATTTTCTTGACAAATGACCCACTTGATGCATGGTGTGTCATATGCTCTAATTACTAGTTTGTCTGTGACATCTTCATTTGTAACTGAATGCAGATGCTTGTGTCGACATTGTGCCAGCAAAATTTGTCTTCATAGTTTAATTAGGAATATGAAATGTTTAATGGTTATTCACTTTATAGAGCAGAAAGATAACTTAGTTCATTTACTCTTCACATTTTGTCTTCATTTTATCACAGATAAACGTTGCAACAAATTTTGCTGTCAAAGTTATAGAAAGGCCAGATCTTTTTTCCCCTCAGGCACTGCAGGCGAATATTGATAAACAGCTTAAAGAATTTAGTTCTTCCATGAAAAAACCAGAAATCAATTGTTTTTCTCTGAAGTGAAAATTTTCATCACGAATTGGCACCTTCCTTCCACATCTACCAATAGAAACCAGAGAATCCGAGATGGCTTATAGTATGTAATTCATTCTTCAATTTTTCATGTACATCCACCTGTATCATTCCATTTCAATTTCTGATGTATTTGAATTCTCATATCTAGGACATAATCTTGTTGGATTAGTAATCCATATATTACAGATGATGAAATATTTATTCATATTACGGATGAAGTTTTGAATGTTGCTGTTGATGGGTTGATATATATTGAAAATTGGAGAACCTTAGGTGAACTTCAATTTTTTTACAACTATACTTTGATATTAGTTATTTTAATTTTTATATTATAATAACAGAAGATTCGAAGGATTGAAGTATTTTAAGGGATTAAACTGTAATTTTAAACTGAATAATTAAACTATAATTAATTTTAAAATTTTAAAAAATCATATATTGTAATCTAATTTACTTGTTGGCAACTAAAATATGATAAAATATATAATTTTGTAATCATACAACAAAAACAACGACAACGTTTTATTTTCAAGCTAATTGGGGTCGGTTATATAGATTTTTTTTTTCACTCTATTCGATTTAGGGTTATATTTTTTGATAAATTTAAAAGTGCAAGATCATTTTGTACTATTTTTGTCCAAGTTAATTTATGTCTATCCTTCTCTTTTTTATGTATTTCTATTTTAACTTGTTCAGTTTTTCTGATCGGTGAATTTTCAGATATAAGTTTTACATGGCTAAACCATCTCAATCTATCATCTCTTATTCTCGGTAAGTGTTACACCTACTTTTTCTCTAATGCTTTCATTCTTGATTTTATTAATTCTAGTGTGTCTATACGTCCATCGTATCATTCTTATTTCTGCAATATGCATCTTATTTACGTGTTGTCTTTTCACAGTCCAACACTCACTACCATATATCATCGCAGGCCGTATGGTAGAGCGGTAGATTTTTTCTATCAATTTGACTGGCATCTTTTGGTCACATAACACTCATGTGACACTCCTCCACTTTATCCAATCAACTTTAATCATGTGACTTACATCTTCTTCACAACTATCATTCGCTTAAATAATAGAACTAAGGTATTTAAAATGAGTACTATGAGGTACTACTACTCCATCTAAAATAACTTCGCCTACTTCTCTATTCACGTTATTAAATCTACAATGTATATATTCAGTTTTAGTTCTACTTAGCTTAAAATCTTTTGATTCCTAAGTACTTCTTTATAACTCCAACTTTTAATTTATACCTGCTTGGGTCTTATCTATCAACACAATATCATCTACAAACATCATACACCAAGGAATATCATCTTGTATGTGTCTTGTTAGCTTATCCATGACCAAGGCAAATAAATAAGGGCTCAAAGCTGAAACTTGATGTAATCAAATAAAAAAAAATTTCTTAGTATCTCATTTAACAGTGCAGACACTAGTAATAGCTCCATCATACATATCTTTCAAGACTTGGATATATCTTATAGAAATCTCCCTACGCTCTAAGATCCATTATAAAATTTTTCTAGAAACTCTATTATATGCCTTCTTCAAGTCAATAAAAATCATTTGTAAATCCTTTTTCATCTCTTTATACTTTTTTTATCACATCTCTAATAAGAAAGATAACTTCCATAGTGGATCGACCATGCATAAAACCAAACTGATTTGAGGAGATATAAGTGTTCAAACGTAAACGGTGTTCCACATCTCTCTCCCATAAGCTTAATACATCTATAATTAGAGTAATTTTGAATATTTTCTTTATTCTTAAAAATAGGTATCATATTGTTTTGTCTCCATTCATTAAGCATTTTTTTTTGTACTTAGGATCTTATCAAACAAAGCAGTCAATCATACAACTCTTGTATCTCCCAAACTTTTTTATACCTCAATGGATATTCCATTCGGTCCATATGCTTTATCAATTTTTATTCTCTTCAAAGCTTTCTTTGCTTCGGAGAACCTAATCCATCTAGTAAACTTTATATTTTTTTCGACTATATTATCCAAACTCTCAATTATTTCATTACGGTTACCATCGAGAAGCTCCTTAAAATAACTTATCCATCTTTTCTTGATATCTTATTTTTGAACCAAGACTCTATTCTTTTCATCTTTGATGCACTTAACTTGGTTCAAATCTCGATATTTTCTTTTTCTTATTTTGGTCAATTTATAAATAGTTTTTTCTCCTTCCTTTGTTCCAAGTTTTTCATACAAACTCTCTAGAGATTGTGTTTTTGCTTGCCTAACTATCTTTTTAACATTCTTTTTTGCTTGTTTGTAATGCTCAAAAGCCTTATTGTCACTACACTTTAGCTAACTCTTATACCATTTTCTTTTATTTTTTACTGAATTTTGCACTTTCTCACTTCACCACCAAGTCTCCTTCGATGGATGCTCGCATTCTTTATTCTCTAAGTACTTTTCTAGCTACTCCTTTAATCATTGTAGACATACTTACCCATAAATCATTTAATGATATATTCATATTCGCCTTTCAATCTTTGGCTTTAACCAACTCATCTTTAAAACTCTATTATTTTATACCTTTTAAAGTCCACCACTTAATCTTAGGAATTCAGTTTCTCCTTGGCCTACTAGTTCAACTCTTAATTTTGATATCCAACCCCACTAACTAATGTTGAGTAGTCAATACTTTACTAAGAATAACCTTGCAATATTTACATTTAGTTCGATTAGTTTTTCTTATGAGTATGGAATTAATTTGACTTTTATTTTGTCCACTTTTAAATGTTACTAAGAAATATCGAGTTACTAATAAATTTTAGAAATTAAAATTATTAATTTTATGATGGAAAGAAAAATTGTTGGAAAATATTTTAGAGAAAATTATACCATATACTACTTTCTATATTTCATTTTTATTTTTATTACTCATACTTTTTTCTTTCACTTTAACTTTTTTCTATTTTTTCTATTTTTATTTTATTTTTGTTTTACTTTGCAAAAATACGGTAGAGATAGATGAGTGTTTAGATGTCCTACTTACTTTTTTTTCCCGCTCCCTATTCCCCCTTTATTGTGGTCCAACTTTTTCCTTTTAGTAATATTTTTGTAATGCATACTAAGTTTTATAGACATATAATATATTTTTCATATTTTCTTTAATTAATATATTTATATTAAAATGAGATTTTTTTAATGTAATTTATGAACTTAATTTATATCTATTTATTCAATTAATCAATATATGCTTTTGTATTACGAATTGATTCAAAAAACATCTCATTTGCAATTATTCCATAAAATAAATTGCATGTGTTATTTATAAATTTTATATTTAGTTTGTCAATTACTTGCAGAAATAGATGATTATAAATAAACTTATTTATATATATTTAAATAAATTATAAATTATTATACCAAATCATCTTTCGAATGATAAGATCGTAGAAAGATCCAACAAATTTGCCAATACTCTATCGCTCTTTGCCAGTGGCAATTCAAATTTGCCAATTAATTACTGTTTTAATCCTATTTTTGCATTATATATCAAAATTTATAATGTTTTTTTTTATTTTGCACTGGTTTTTTTCTTTTTTCTTTTTGTTAAATTTTTTATGTTAATATAAATATTGAATACTAAATTATTATTATTATGTTTTAAAATTTTGATTTGATAAATTTATATGGTTATTTTTTTCTTTTTATATTGTTTGTGTAATTTTCTTTTATCCTGTTTTTTTAACAAATGAAATCAATACGATATTTTTTTATATGAATTTTACAAATTATAAATTCATAAGTATTTTGGTATGAATAAAAATTATTTTTAAATAAAACAAAAAAATAATAGAAATACACTAAAATAATTAAACAAAAAATGATATATATAATGTAAAATAAATATGTTAAAAGAATAAATGTATATGTAGATATATACTATATATTTTTTTATATACTAAAATATTACAGTTGCATACTGAAATTATTTTTTTAAAAAAAATATATATATGTAATTATAGTTAGCATATACCTACATATACTAAGATATAATATTTGTATAGTGATATATTTTTTTAAGACAATATGTATATATAGATATACACTATATATATCTTCATATATTGAGATATTATAGCTGCATACTGACATTATTTTTTAAAAGATAATAGATATATGTAGTTAAAGATATAATATATCTACAAATATTAATATATAATAGCTACATACTGATATTATTTCTCTAAAACTTTATATATATATATATATATATATAAGTATATGCTACATATACGTTCATATATTAAGATATTACAGTTACATATTGATATATATATTTTTTAAAAATAATAGATATATATAGTTATAGTTAGTATATATATAAATATAATAAGATATAATAATTACATACTGATATTCTTTCTCCAAGATAATATGTATATATAGGTATATGTAATATATATTGGTATGCATCGGTATATATTATATATACTTTAATTAAAGAACAACAATATATATGAGTATATGTAGTATATGTGGGTATATATAGATATATATCAGTATATAACTATTTTATATATTTATTTATATGAGGACATATGTTATATATAACTAGATATACCGAAAAGAATAATAATATAAATTGGTATATATTATATATAACTAGATATATATAGGTAAATATTACGAACACTTTAACTAAAGAATAACAGTATGTGTCAGTATATATCTGTATATGTGGTTATATATTACATATAACTGTATATATATAACATATATGTCGTATATATTGGTATACTTTATATATACTTTAACTGAAGAATAATAATATATGTGAATATATGTCGATATACAACTATTTTATAAATTTATTTATATGTGGATATACATATAACTAGATACACCAAAAGAAATAATAATATATATTGATATGTGGTTCATATAACTAGATATATACTGATATATATTACAAAAAATAATAATATATATTATATGTATATATAAATATATGTGGGTATATATTATATATATTTTAACTTAAAAATAATAATAATATATATAGATATATATATATATCAATATATGTTGATATATATTATATATAACTAGATATATGAAATACATATCTAATAATCATTAATGAGTAATGAGACAAAAAATTAATTAATTAAGCACATTTGCTAATCAAATTATAAAAAATTTCATTCTTGAAAATTATGAAACTTATTTTAGTTTAAATATTTTTTATTTTTTAGAAATTAAACTTTGTTTTAATATCAATTGAATGATTTATAATATTATAATTAAATGCTAAAAATAATTTCAAAAAATTATTAAATAGATTTTTTATATAAAAAATTAATTGATTAAATAGATTTTTTTAGTTTAAATATTTTATAATTTTAGAAATTACACTTTTGTTAATATTAATTAATTGATTTCTAAATTAAATGCTAAAAATAATTTTTAAAAATTATTAAATAGAATTTTTTGCGAAATAAACAAAATTTATAGACCTTTTAAAATAAAACTTATTTTAGTTTAAATATTTTATAATTTTAATTTTTTTGTTAATATTAATCAATTGGTTAATAATGTTATAATTAAATCTTAAAAAATAATTTAAAAAATTATTGAATAGATTTTTTTGTGAAAATTTTATATTTGCATATGGACAATTAAGGAGGCGTTGGTCTCTGTGTGTGGACAAGTCAGGACGCATGAACAAGTTGCTGCTATCTTTAATTAACACCGTATTTTTGTAACTATAAAATATGTATACCATAGAATTAAAAAAAATAAATTGGTACCTTATATTTGAAAATGAAACTTTGTTTTAGGTTACTTTTGTAATTACCTTGATATTTTATGATTAATGTAAAATTTAACATAGTGAAATATCCATGAAAAAATGTTGAATATAAATTTTTCCTTTTAATGTGATTAATTATTATTATTATTCTTACAATAAATTATTAAACAAACGAAAACAAACGAAATAACAAAATCAAGAAACAGAGCACAGAGCCACTTCTAGTGGCTCTTATTTTCTGACTCTGCGCTCGCCGCTTAAAATGCTTACGCTTCTTATCTTGAGACCACTCTCTTCTTCAACACCTTCTCCGCCATCGCCATGTTTAACTTCCAATTTCCATTCTTCTCCTTCTTCTTGTTCTTCTTTTCTTTATTCTTTCAGACCCACTCGGCGTTTTCACTTCCTTTCTCCTTGTTCTTCTCTTAAACCCACCAAGAAACAACAACAAACTCTTCAAAAGACCAATGCCCCTCAGAGCTTAAAATGGTTCTTGAATCCCAAAAGTGGTTCTGATGATGATGATAAAATTAAGGGTGATGCTGGTGATGCTTCTGATGGTGAATTACAAGGGGATACTGCTGTTAAAGGTACCCTTTTGGCTGGTGTCTTGCTTGTCGGTGTTGTTGGAGGATTTGCTACTGTTGGTTATATTTACAAGGACCAGATCAATGCCTTCTTGAACCAGTTCTCTGGGTTCATCGAAGGTAATTTTTTTTGTCAGGATTTGATATACTTTTCGTTCTTTCTTTAATCAATTTGTTATGCGTTTAGTTTATCGGTGTTGGAATTTTGTGTAGAAGTTCTGATGCTGTTTTTAAGAATTCAAGACCCCTTTGGAATTTCTATAGGAATTTCTGTATTTTGAACCACTTTTCAGGTCTCATTCAATTGATATTTTACTTATTTGGCTGGTGCATTTGAGAATCTTTGTGAATTTGTTGCATTACTACAGGGAAATTAATTCATTTTCTGGAATTGCTGAGAATTTTATGTGAATTAAAAAGTGTTTGTATTGAAGATACAATGATATCGGAAACAGCATTATCACATATCGCACATTTGAAAATGGCTTGAGAAAGGGTTTGGATGGAGGTTCATTTTCTGCTTGAGTAAATGGTCATTCTAACTACTTTGACCCTATATCCTCATCTTGAACCTTTTTTTGGTACTGAGCTAGGCTGTCAGATATTTGATGAGTGTAGGCTAGCTAAACATGCAAAACAAAACTAGTTCTGCACTTTTGGCAGTCAAGTAAATATCCGTAGGCCTTGGAATATGCTGTCTTTGCTATGTGTTTTGTTTTTGCGTTATTGCATACCAATTTTATAGAAATTTCACAATTATGTATTATATGTCATATTCATGTATCTATCAGCAGTATCATTTGGCTATTAATGTTTAAACAGAAATAAAAAACAATGTAAAGGGGCTGTTTTTATATAGTTTATGAGTCATAAACTAGCATTAGTTACACTTATTTGAGATGTTTATATACAAGAAAAACAATGAGAGAATTGGCTCGCAGAAAATCTAACAAAGGAGTTGCTATTTTTATTTTCGACCATGAGTTAGAATGATAGGATTATTGAACATGGTAGTTGAATAAATACTCACTGAGGAATTTCAAAGACACTTTATGCAAAAGTAGCCAGTTAGATATGCTCAATTTGGCTCAACTATACTTCAATGCCAGCCTTGTATGGATTGGTTATATTGTTTCTTTCCATGCAATCTGATTTTGCTTAGGTTCTCCTTTTCAATAAGATATAGTGGTGCTTATCATCTTTATTTCATAACTTCAATATAATCTTTCTTTTGTACTTGTGCATTTGCAAGCTTATTGTGGATGTAGCCAATGTTCATTTATTCCTTCCATGGTTATTTCTTATACTCCTGTACATCTCATTCCTACTGCAACATTCTGCAACTTCATTGCTAAATCTTGCTGGTTGAACTGCTATATTATACATTTTTCCTCTCAACATTGTGAGTTTTTATGGTCAAGTACACTTGCTTGGCACTTCTCCATGTCAACCACCTTACCATTATATATTGTATCAACTTAATTTGGAACTGCTGAGGCATTTGCCATTACTTAAATTCTCAGCATTGGCTGTGTAAGTGCTGGCTTGTAAGCATGTTATGAAACAAGCATATCAAATGAGATTATCTTTTTGTTGTCTATGGTCCATTAGAAGGTCTTTTGGGATAAAAATTGCACCTCTTGCAGAGCAAGCATACTGGTGTTTTTTTAATGTTACATGGTTATAATATGTGCATGCAAGGAACAATCTGACGAACAATTTTATCAAATGCGGTTCTAGTTATTAACTAATGTGTGTGTGTGTATGAGAGAGTTATTTTATTTTTTTCCCTCACATTTGCTCTTCTTCTCTTTTTCCATAGCCCTTAGCCTTGCCAGATGTTTTTCTTATGAGTAACGAGTAGTTTAAAATTTTAGTTTCTGTCTGTGGTTTGTAAACTCGCTTGTCTAACTTGTGGAATTATCAGCCTAATTGGTTGATCACCGTACTGCTTAACCTTGGAAGACTTTGGAGAAACCTCATACACATTACTGATCTTTAATAGAATTCAACTTAAATCTTCTTGGCCATGAAAGTTTGGAATGAGAAGAGAAGGTTGACATGGAAAACTGAGCCTCTAATTTGAATATCTACTATTTGAGTAGAATGAAGTAGACTTGTTTTCTATAGCATTTGGATTTTGCTGAACAAATTGTTTCCTTCGGAGTTTGACCGTGGAGTTTCTTAGTTCTTATTAGTAGAATTTGCTGTATGTTTTGTATTTTTTCTGTGAACTGTTATTTTCTCTATTTTGTCTGTGTATATCTAATGAATAGGACCAATTATACAGTGTCTTTTTCTTGTATGGTTGTGTTTTATTAAAGTGGGAGCAATAAGTCTAATGCTTGATGCTCTTATAGTTGTATAATGTGTAAATGTAATAGATAGACATGAGCTCATTTTTGGAAGTTCTGCACCTAATTCAAGATGAATTTATGTGCTGCCTGGTACATGCTAAACCATTTTCCTTGCTAGATGTATTTTGAGATGGTGCAACGGTATGCAATGAAAATCTTATTTATTTATGTTTTTTTTTAAATTTTTGTATCTTTGTTATAGAATGCACTTACTGAAAATTCATATAATAATATGTTTGTTTTTAACAGGGTATGGACCAGCTGGATATGCTTTATTTGTTGCAGTTTATGCAGGACTGGAAGTAAGGAATTTTTCCTCTTGCTTGACTTTAGTCCTTGATGATTAATTTGTAGCTTTTAGTACAATCTGCACAAATTTCAAGGTTTTGCAACAGTAATTTTCCCTTTTTTTAAAAAAAAATAGAATATTAACTATTCCAGTAGACTGAAAAAGTGGGTTGCTTGCCACATCACAAACTAAAATATCTTAACGTTAAAGTTGCATCTATTTTCTCCCTGAAGAATCATTTAACCATCCTCATAGTCTGAATTTCATATCGTTGCAACTGTTTCAAATAGAATAAAAACAATAACACTTGTTATTCTTTGGTGAAACTGACTTCTAACTGTTCTACATTTGCTAGATCCTTGCAATTCCAGCAATTCCATTAACAATGTCAGCTGGACTTCTTTTTGGCTCTGTTATTGGAACCATCATTGTATCTATAAGTGGAACAGTAAGTTGGTTTGTTTGTGCAGTGCTTTTTTTAAACAGAGGAGAAGAAAATCATGATCTTATGTTCTGGAAGCTGTATGTGATTTTCTCATACCCTTTTCAGGTTGCCGCAAGTGTTGCCTTTCTGATTGCTAGATATTTTGCTCGTGAGCGAATTCTGAAATTGGTTGAAGGAAATAAAAAGTTTCTTGCCATCGACAAAGCAATTGGTGAAAATGGATTCAGAGTTGTTACCCTCCTTCGCTTGAGTCCTTTGCTTCCATTTTCCCTGGGAAATTATTTATATGGATTGACTTCTGTTAAGTTTGTCCCATATGTCTTGGGAAGGTTTGCCTCTTTACTCTCTAGGTGCAGAGGTGTTAAATTAATATTCTGAATGATTCCATATCTTTTAGAGCATAGGTTTCTGCTATAACTCACTTGGCTAGTTCTCAATAATATGGTATCCTTTGTGTAGTCTGAATTGACTTGTTCCTGATATCTGATATTAAGATGAGATGATTTAGAAGTTCTACAATATCTTTCCAATTGTAGCCAAAAGTGACTAAAATTACTTAATATGGTATAAATTTAATGATATGACTCAAAATTCCAAGATTCCTATATTTTCATGAAATTTTGCAACTCTCACAAAACTACATCTATTTTATTTTTTGCAATTAGAAGCATCTTGCTAATTCAGATTCAATTATCATGCAGTTGGTTGGGAATGCTTCCAGGAACATGGGCTTATGTGAGTGCCGGTGCATTTGGCCGAGCAATTATTGTGAGTTTGCTCTCATTTTCTGTGCTTCTTTGATTTCTTTTTACATCCATGGAGGATTTTGATGTGTTATCTTTAGTTCTTCATTTTTTCTTGATATATTGCTATTCAATGTTCCATGATACTGGAAGTGAGAATAAATAATTTGTTAGCGACTTAGATGTATTAGTTTTATCTCAGTACCCTTGTCTCTTCTGTGAGGGTTGAAGAACTAAATGTAGTATCTTTAGTTGCTCCACATGGTAGAGTGTGGATGGTACTAATGATAGTACCACCCACCAATGGGATGATAAAGAATTGAAGAACTAAATGTTGTGGAATATTTAGTTTGGATTATGCCATAGCTTCATCCTGGTAAATGATTGGTGCGGTTATAATCAAGATTACTTAAAGAAGCATCACTGGAACGATTGATAACCTGAACATGGATGATCTGATAGAGTTGTTAGCATTTATGTGAGATGGAGAGGACAATGTTCTGTAGCAATTTGTTTGATATTGTGACAAATAATCTGTATATTCAAATATCAAAATATAGAGTCAAGGAGGAAACCTTTTGGACAAGAGGCAAATGAAAAAAATGTCATCTTCTTTGCCACAACGTCATATGACCTGAATGATATAATAAAAAAATATTATTTAATTGTATCATTATGTGGAAAATATTAAAAGGTAGAATGCATGAATGTCGTATCGAAAAACATCAATATTCCATTATCTCCAATGCCACCTCTCCTTTTGGATAACAGGTAAAACTGTAGTCCACCTTGTAATGTATCTCTTTAATTTTGAGATTATCTTGCATTTGATGGTATAATAAATTGTCTGATTCCATTTTTATTTGCAATCTTATTGAATGGAATGTTCCAGCAAGATGAATCTGATATTGGACTAACTGGAGGGAACAATTCACTGTTGACTCTTGGACTGGGATTGTTAGCTACAGCATTAGCTGCAGCATATGTGACAAGGCTTGCCAAGGTAAGGCTGTTCTAATGGTACTTACGATATGAACAACAGTAAATTCTATGCCTAAATGCTATATATTCACATTGGATGTCATAATAACAAATAAAATGGCTTTTTCACATGTTATGATGTCAAATTATGTTCACCTTTGCAGTTCTTTTAATATAGATGCCATGATGATGCTTCATTATTAATTGACTAAATGATTTTCTTTATTTAAAATATGTTATCTAAGGTAATCTGCATCTCAACGTGGCTATTGTTGTAGCTCACTGACTGTAGTAGCATCCTTATAGTCAAAATAAGTTTTAAACTTGGGGGCAGCATTAAGGCCTTAGCCATTTTCATTTTGGAAGAACCAGCTTTCTTTCTTTATCTTCTTCAAGCACCAGCAGCATGAATTAATCTCTGGCTTTGAGATTATTGTCTTCGATAAATTATGCTTCATGATATACATGTTCTCTAATTAGAACTCAAATGTTCAATAAAATATAAGTTTAGAGCCAGAAAGTAATATTTTAGTTACATCATACATGGGATTCTTGAGCATGAATTTAACAATTAAATAAAATAAATGAACATTAGAAGTTCTAATGAGGAAGCTGATAATAAACTGTCTGAAATTTGCCATTTTCACTAGTAAATTTCCCTTGAGCTATACTGTATTTTTGTTACTCAGAATTTTTTTAATTGTATCTGATTATTTTTTTTGTTTTTAACTCTGTTTATTTGCAGGATGCTGTAAAAGATATTGAGTAGAAGCAGGGAAAAATAGGCTGCACCAAGTTAACGAGGCAATATGATTAGAATTGTAAAATTACTGGTTGGACCATCTTGTAAATTCATTTGTATTATCTATGATCCAATCATATAGGAAAATACCTCAACTCTCTCTCTCTCTCTCTCTCTCTCTTTTTTGCTTCCCTGTAAACTGGGGGATCATTTAGGGTTTCTATATAGTTTTAAAAAAACACAATTATTGGATTACTATTATTATTATTTACAATTCTAAGTATTTATACCTGGAAAACAGACATTAGTAACTTTTGGGCGGCATTTAGTTAACTGTTGGCTCTGTGCCATCTTCAAATAATACTGTGGAATGGTGTTTGGTAGATATTTTTATAATTTTATCATTCAGAAGGACACTACTATTTCATCACTTTTGAAACTGATGGATCTAAAGAGGTCACTAAAATTCATACCCATGTTAGGTAAATTTGAGAAATAATGGGATTATTATTGGAGTGTATGATCCTTTAATTTGTAAATAATGAGTGCTTAAATGCCTAATTTTTTTAGAAAATGTCTAATTATTAGTACAACATTTATAAGTTCATCGATAGATGCGAGAAGCATTGCAGTTAAATTTATATGAGGATATCATTAGGTTTTTGTTTAATAATTATATTTGTAATTTATGCTTTTAAATTTATTGTCTATTTGGAATTTGATTCCTTTGAAAATGAGAATCTCAAGATTAACTTAGAATTGGATTTATATTTGCAAGGCAATACATTTAGAAAACAATTATTAGATGTGCTATCTTGGTGGAAAGCAAGTGAGCGTAAATTTTCAATGCCTTATACTTTGGCAAGAGATATATTAAGCATTCTGATCACTAAATATATAAATATGATGGTAATTTTGTTTTAAATGTTAATTCTTCTATTTTTTCAAAGGAATCTTTTAATAATTTTATACATGAAACAGTACTGTCTAAGCTTAAATTTATAGAAATAATACACACATTTTCAGTAAAGGAAATCAGAAATCCGTAGCTCTTTCCGTGGATATTTATACATGCTACAAAAGTACCAACTTTTCTCAAGCTCAACTACTTCTACCTTAGCTTAAGATTCACTTTATCACTAAAATATCACAGATAAAATATACTAAAATATCACAGCGAGACCTTCATTCGCTTTATGAGTAATGATTAAATGGAATGTATGAGCTCCGAACCAGCGATTCTTCAGCGTCCATACAACAGCACTGATGCATTACAGCTTCAATGGGCACACAGAGAAACATCTGAGCAGGACAGTAACTGAATCAATTCGGTGAAATTATAAGAAATGAAGCAAACCAAGTAGTTCCTTTTTTTAATTATCATCTGTAATGTATGAATCAACAGGACACACATAAAAGCCCAGATCAAGTATCAACCAGTGTGTGGTTATAAATATGTAGACACAGGAAAAAAGTCTTATTTGTTTCGAACCTGAAAATTACATGACATTCATATTCTAAATTTTGTAATTAAGGGTAGCCACTTAAATAAATTAATGTAAAGATAGGAGCTCTACCTTTTCGTCAACAAACTAGGACACAAGGCTCCACACTTTGCAAGGGTTGGTGAAGCCATCTCTAACACAACCATCTCTCTTCCCCTTTTCCTTTCTTTCTTTCTTTCTTTTTTTTTTTTGGCAGACAAGCTGCTCTACAGAACCCTATTACCTTGCGGTAATAAATAAGGAACCACTTGACCTACATCTACAACACCAAGTAAAAGGAAATTTCAAAAGAAAAAAAAAGAAATGTTTATCCATACCTTGAATTCAAGCTTCGTGTACTTAATGTAAGGTGTATAACTCTTTGGTGCCTCATCTATCCCAGATTGCACCTTCTGAGATATGGGTTGCTCTGGTGTGGTTGCACCATCCACTGTATTTTCTGTTTATCATATCAAAACCGAACAACATTAGTAGAGCAATTATAACCCAAGCAAGTAAGCATGTGAACATCAGATATTGCCTTGACGAAATCCACCACCTATATCTTTAACATTGCACTGTGATTCCAATTCTGCTATTTTAGCTTTTAGAGAATTAATCTGAAACATAACCCAAAAAGTTTAACACATTATGTACCTGTTTTAATTAAATATACAGGAAAAGAATTAAATATCTAAAAATGCAGACCTCATCTCTTAACAATTTAATAGCTTTATCCTTATTATCATTGTCATTGCAGTTTTCTGCTACTATTTTCTCCAACCATTGATTTGGTCTTCAAGTTTCACTCCAGAAGCTTCTACTAAGTAATCTTTTTCCTGAGGAAGTATGTTACTGGAATCATTATCCAATTAATGGTTACCATTCTCATCACTTCTTTGCTCCACAGCAGTTGCAGGTAGTTCCAAATCTGATACTTGAAGATTTGAGACTGGACAAGAATCTGAAGTGTGTTCGTCAGGACAAACTAAAGTTGATCGTTCACTTGTCATTTCTTCATCAACATGATCTTCCTTTTCGGTTGCTTTGTCTAGTCCTGTTGCTTTGTTTAGTACATTGGATTTGTTATTTTCCAGATTGGCTGACGAATCGTATGCAGAAGATTGGTTATTCATATCAAAAGAAGATTCATCACTCCTAGTGAGTTCCTTATACATCCAATTCATTGGAAATGGAGAGGAGAGATTTTCCTGATGACAGAGGATGTCATAGGAAAGGACGTTTCCCAGAGAATGACCATAAATGGAAACCTATGCACATATTAACAAAATTCTAAGACTATCTGGTGCAAATCGACACTCATGGCTTTGGCAAAGAAGTGCAACATCTGGGCTCAATGAGCCACATACCTTTCCATCATAACCAGGATTCCGCTTAAGAAACTTTGAATATAGCCGGTTTAACTGGATAGATACCTGTAACAGAAATGACTATTCATCAATTCAAACAAATTTGTAGCATCAATGTAAATGCTTTAAGCCATTAATTATGGTACCCCATGAAATAAGGTTGCAATATTTTTGAAGTACATACGGAGCCAATAATATCTTGACAATAGATGGTGCTCACATAATAGATGCTGAATAGCTACTTTGCCTGCTTTTCTATTTCAGTGGAGAAAGGGCTTAAAACTTAGTAGTGAAGCTGCAGTTGAAAAGATTACTTTGGATGGTGTACGTGGTTTACGTAAGAGAAATAAATAAAAACAAAATCAAAGGGCAAGGGCAAGAATAAGGTAACGTTAAGCAAATAGGAAGAAAAAAAAATAAGTGAGAAGAATCAGGCCAGCATCAACAAA
Organism: Garcia nutans; assembly: GCA_947685225.1. Taxonomy (NCBI): domain Eukaryota; kingdom Viridiplantae; phylum Streptophyta; class Magnoliopsida; order Malpighiales; family Euphorbiaceae; genus Garcia; species Garcia nutans. The sequence goes on along the minus strand of CANTUV010000039.1, from coordinate 39,054,346 downwards.
TATAGCTAAAAAAAAATCCATAGTGATACCAAAAAATAACTTGCAACTATCCATCCAAAGACAAACATAAGTTCTAATTATCGTATTATGTGTGGAATCCCCATTTCTTTAATGTGCTTTCCACAAGATCAGCTGATCAAGTAGCTAGACATGCATTAATATTAGCTAAAATTTTTTAATGTTTTCTAATTATCAATTTTCCTGGAGTAGGAAGCTTCCTAATACTTAGTGGTGGAACCAAAAACATAATGAAGGAGGGGGCAAATTTTCTAAGTAAAAATAAAATTGCAGGCGAATTAAAAATAAAATTGAATATTTAATATTATAATAAAATTTAGATTTTTATTTTTTATATTATTTATTAAATTCTAAAATTTTATTAAATTTTTTACATGTCTTTTTATTTTAATTCTTAAATCTATCAATATGATTTTATTAAATTAATTTTATTAATCTATTAATAATCTAAATATCTAATCATAAAATTTTAAATATACAAAAAAAAACAATAATATAAATTTATATTCATTTATATATATAAAATCTAATAATTTATATATATAAATATATATAGTTTAAATAATTATAAATATATATATATATAATTATATAATATTATATATATATATATATATGTGTGTGTGTGTGTGTGTGTGTGTGTGTAAAATGAGTGGGAGGAGGGGAAGGGGGAGGTCCACTGCCTCCCCCAGGACCCCCCTGCCTCTGCCACTGCTAACACTGACAGTCAAAACTCAAAAGATTTACAACTTCCTCAGGGATTTCTAGAACCTAATCTCATTGATAATTTTTCAAATATTAAATAATAAGGATTTTGGCAATGCCTAGTTTTAGGAATCAAATTCTCAAAAGCAGGCAACTCCCACCAATTGTCCAGCAACATAAGAAATTTCATAACTCATTATTAAAAAATTATCACTCGCATCATTCTAATATATAGAAAATTGTGCACATTATTGTGCCAAGTTCACAAAAATAGATAGCACAATTATGATGCATCTAACTAAATTAGCAAATAATAAACTGCATAGCCAGCCAACAGTATGAAAGACACTGACTTTTCTAATGAGACAACAGAAGATGGAAAGTGTTACAACATGCTTGATTCTTTTCCTATATAGTTGTATTGTATTTGTCTTTCCTATTTTGTTGTAGATTTGTTTCCTATTCTGTAAATCACTATTATAGTATAAATTTACCAAGCTTGAAAGCTGATTTTCTCTAATTTCTCAGAAAGAAAGAAATAAAATGAAAATTCAAATATGTGGCCCCATCAAATACTTGTGGCAACAAGTACCTTTCCTTTCAAGCACATAAATAAAGCCTACCTTCACCTAAACTACATGAAATATGACCCACTTTTTGCCTATTTTCCTCAAAAGGGAGTCACAACCGCATGAACAGATAACTGAAGGAATAAACAATAAAGTACTTATCACACAAAATAGTTTCTATTTTTTTTCTTAATTCGTTGTCTGCCTTCATAAATATTGCACAAGATATAATTAAATTATCAAATGGTCCTTTCATGTACAGAGCATAATTGTCTAGACATCAAAAATAGCATTCATATGATAGCATTCAAATTCAGTAAAGGAAATTTTTACAAGTAGACAGCATAATCTAGCTTGGTTATGGAAACTATTATATCTTTTCACTTTCAAAGGAGGTTTTAAGGGGAAAAAACAAAGTGAGGTAAGGTAGTACTCTGTTTACCTGGCAAGGGATAAAAAGGACTCGTTCAGAACCTGGTTGATGTGCAGTAAGGTGTTGTTCAGCAAGACTTGATGTGATATGGCGGAAATTACCAACATCGTCAACCAAGTTGGATTTCTCCAACCTTTGACCAATACCATGAACCATAAAAACAAGATGTCGAACAGGAACCTAGACCAGAAAAACAAAATTAAACCATATCCAATTTACAAAGTTAATGGCTAATTTATTATAATACCAAAAGAGGAAACTAAAATGTGAGGGCAAATTTAGAAATTTGTTAATTTAACAAAACTACAGGACAGAGAAAATGATGAACACCCACGTGCACACAGAGAGATAAAGCTACAATATGAAAATATGCGAAAAAGAAGATTAAATTTAAGTGAAAATAAAAAAATCACGTTCCCATCTTTGAACCTGTGAAAATAAAAGATTATGAGCCACATTCTTCAAAAGATCATAATCAAGAAAAGGGAAACTAATAATTAGCAAAATGAAGTGGCAATACGCATGACAGAATGAGAATCACTAAGCTTTAAAAGAAAGGGAAAAAACATCAATAGAATTTCCAATTGCCAGGAAACGATCAAGACTCCTATCTAAGGAATCATGAAGTTCAAACAATCTAAAATCTAGAGATAGGAATTACCAATGAAAGTTAATCAGCACAAACTCCAACGGCATAAAACCTTGCAATATGATCTTCCTTCTTTTCACCAAATGGATCTCCCGACTCAAAGGAAAAATTATGGATCACTCAATACCATATTAAGACAATGATTATACAAACAGGCACCGATCAACATCGACTCCAGACGATTCTTTGACTTCCAAAAGAGCATCTTTTGACTTTCTGAAGAAAATCTAAACCAATCCAGTCATTCCCCCTATCCTTGTGTGTTGTAACTTGTATGTAAAGGCTTAAGAGGCAATAAATAATAGACAAATTTAATATATACATATACATACATATATATGTGTGTGTGTGTGTGTGTGTAGAAGCTACAAAGTTTCACTAATGCCTTTTTTGGTAATAAATGAATCCCACAAATTTTATGGAATTCATTTGCAATTTTTTGGTATGAACAAAAGTATTTACTTTATCCTCATGAATTCAGTTTTATAGAATTCAACATAATTACATAACTAAGCCAGATTCTGTAATTTGTAAATGAATTTCATATGACATACCAGTCATATATTGAAACTAGCTTGAACGAATACGGCAAGCAGAATCAAACAGTGCACACCTGTGAACAGTAATCATCCATTTCTTCTTCCTTTTGTTGTCGAAGCTCATCCTAAATAAAGAAAATGGCAGTTAACGGAACTAACAATTACACTATATGTGGGAATAATTGGGAATAAGCGAACAAGGAATCCATTTCATTTGCTAATGAATAGCACAAGAGAAGGAAATTATCATGTTTGATATGCTATATGTATAATTCAATTGAATTGTGCTGGATCCATAATAGATGTTTGATATGATATATACAGTGCTTTCAGCAAGAGATTGCATGTTGTTTCTTGTATCCAGAATTGTGGTCTCCCGAAAATACCAAATAGACTCTTATGAAATACATGGTATTCTCAACATGTATATTGCATTGACATCAATCAAGTAAGTCAAACAGAATTCTTCTTTACCCCTTGCACACAAGAACATGAATTTGTGCAAAGAGAGCGACTCCAGCCATTCTTTCTAGCATAATAAAGCTAACTATAAAACTACAATCAATATGAAATCTGACATAAATGATGTGCATGAGAGAAAATGCGAAGAGCAGCTCTCTTGAACCATTTTGCTATCATTTATAAATTTCATTCTCTGAACAATAAATACAAAAGGTAGCATATTTTCTGCTACAACAAAGTTAAAAAGAAACCTGGGTTGGTTTTGCTGAGTGAGATGGTGCATAACCACGCCTTAACTTAGTCCCATTTCCACTTAGGGTAATGACGCTAGAAAAACCAGAAGCATCAACATTAAGCTAAGCTTGCCAAGTATCGTCTTCTCCAGTAAAAAGTGCATGAAGTCCCTGAATGGCCATATATTGTTTTGAATTATTTATTATGCACCAGAATATAACCATCTAAAAAGAAAAATTTCCTTTTACAGTATGATATACTCACTGGAGTAGATCCTTGCAAATCAACCCGAGCTGCAAAAAGCCCTGATGGTTGAAATGTTCTTCTATGCCAAACCTAAAGCCCAAGTCCAAATTTACAATAATTGGAAAATAAAAGAATAGAAAGAAACATATAACATATATATGTGTGTGTGTTCTGCATAAAAAGCATAGAAGAATCCAAGAGCTGAAAACTTAAAACATGCAAGTTTAAGATGATCATGCTTTGTCCAGCATGCTTTTAAACTGCTGCACTTCTCAAACTCTAGCATGACTTATCTAAGAGATACAGTAATTGTCTGATGAGAATGAGAAATGGGTCACATCCAATGTGCCAAATAAAGTTATTATGTAATAAGCAAACCTGGCTACAATATGCAATCTCTAATTGTTCTGCAACATCTTCACGAAGTGGCAACCAATCAAGGCCCCCTTTACGAGCAAACCAATGACCCCTTAAAACACGACGATTTTCTCCATTCCAATAAACAGGAAAACAATGTCTCTTCACTAGATCTACCTGCATAACAAAAACAAGTCAGTGTTAAAAGATATCATCATAGTGCTTTTAATTTTACATTAAATTATGTAATAACATGCCAAATTTAAGAACACAAAACTGTGACAATGAGTAATATAAAGATAAGAACATTAATTAAGAAAAATACAATAGAACCAAATTACTTTATGTCATTACTTCATTACATGCAGAGGGACAGAAGAAATTGAATTTACAAACTGAAGGAAATGAATCAATGTGACAACACATGAAAAACACATTAGCTATTCCAGCTCTAAGAAATACAAAATAAATGTAATGTAAGATGGAGTAGATATACAATGAGATTAGATCAACAGCATTTGGTATTTCGTAACATCTTCCATCATATGTATATTAAACCCACAATTATTTTCTTTCCTTATTTTGAAAGTGAAGAATATTAAACAGAAAGAAGGAAAATAAGTACCACAAAGAAACCATGGACTATCTCCTCCGAGAATAGTAACATTAGCAAATAATTCTCCTTAAAACTCTAGCGTTATGCTTTAATCAATCAATCCAGACCACCTCATTATGCACAATCCTAAGGAACCTTCCATACGTTCCTTGTCCCAAGATCCCAAAATGAATCCTCAAAAAACCTCTAGGGTCTATGTGTGAAAGACTATTCTCTAGAAATAGCAAAAAGATTGTGCTATATATACCAAGAGGATGGAAGAATACAAATACCTATTAGTCTCACCAATACAAGAAGATGCAACGAATGCAATGACTTTAAATCACCAAACTATAAGTCAAGTCTTTTGCACTAGTTGTGGATATCATGAAAACTAAGATTACTGGATTTATACCCCTTATTTTCTAAATTTACTTGCAGAGGAAAAATAGCAATCATTATTTGTTTCCTGCTCATATCCCTCTATAACAATTTTCTTACTTCAAAATTTTATCATTCAAATTAATCACTTTTAGGATAGCAAATTATAGCACAGACAGTACCAAAAAAGAAAATGATTGAGAAATCAAAAAAACTAAAGAACAAGGACAAGAAAGATGTAGATTACCTCATAGAGTCCTCCTTTTACAGGAACAACAACTCTTTCTTCTTCCACTTCATATAATTGAGCTGCTATAACACCCTCTAGAGAATATCCACTTTTTTTGACTATCCAACTTCTGACTAGATTCAGCTCGATTCCTAGGACCTTCACTACATTCTGCATACTCTCTCCACCAGCTAGAAAGCAACTCTTCCTCTTTCTATAAAAATAAAACAATACGTAAATTAATAGATTGTTATACATAGATCACACTCCTCATTTTAAATTGCAGCAGTAGAATGCCTAAATAATCAGACTGAAATTTGTTTAATATGCAAGAAAATTTTTATTAAATTAAAATGCAAACCTGCAAAAAAGAGGCCTCAATTGCAAGAGAATCTCTCATACAAAAACGAAAATAATCACTTTTTCCCACTATCTCAGTGCGAGGAATTGAAGCAACTAACTCTGTAAAAACATATCAAAAGAAATATCAAAATGAGCTTTTGTTTCACTTTAACAATTACAAAAATTGAACTATAACAAATTCAAAAAATTTACCATTTTCAGCCAAAGGAACCTTGCAGGAATACCAACGAACATCGCTTCCATCAGAAAGACTAGTAGTCTGTGCAAGGTACTTCTCACGGCCTTTAGAATGCTCAATTACATCTTCTAATCTAGCAATATTCCATGGCGTATTCTTCAATGAATCAGGCGATGTTTCCTCTGAAATTCCCGAATTTGCTTTGGAATCCGCCATCTTTAACGGTTCCAAAGCAAAAAAAATCTATCAAAATTGTTAAGCTTTTCAATCTACAATTCACGCCAAATACCTTTCTTCATGCAAAATTCAAAACAAAGAATAACAGCTGGGCATTGAACGTCAGGTAGAATGCGAAAAACTATGAAAAAATAAATAAAAATTAAATAAATTGCCGATTGCGTACATGGTGAGCATGGGCCTGATTGTTGGACCATGTTCAGGTTCTTAGGCCTACAAATAGGGCCAATTCTCATGCATCAGAGCTATGTTTATCAACTTGTGTGGTCACACACACCTAGTTTATAAAGTGGAAAATGACATTAAAATTTTTATTTTTTATCACTAATATTTTAGTTATTTTATTATAATTTATAATAAATTTATTATAAACTGTATAAAATTTATAAATTCATAATAAACTCTTTGTAAATTAATAAAAATTTGATATTTTGATAAATATTTTATAAATATGATAAATTTAAAATTATTTAAAATTATTTTTATATTTTTATCAAAAGTCCTTTATCAAATATTAGAAATTTGGCTTAATACATCTCTGGCCCCTCTAACTTACAGTTTTTGTTATTTAGCTTCTTATAATCTTCGATGAACAACTTGACCCCTTCAATTCGTTAGTCAACCGGCCCCCTTGATGCTGAGATGACACATAGCATGCAATCACCGCCTATGTCACACATGAAAAGACCAGATGAAGTTATATTATTTTCACCAAATAAATTTTAATGTCGTTTTAACCTATAAGCCCCACCTCTCTCGTAACCTAATTTCAAAATTCATAATTTACTTCTCTTCTTCTTCCCCAGATTAGAATAAAATCCCTCCTCCTCCAATGGCATCACAATCAAATAACACTTCTCTTTGATCCAAAAATAACTTGGCATAAAGTGATGTTATGATTCTAGAATACTACTGTGGAGAATTAGTTGCATTGAAGATTTCAATGACTGAAACTAATTCTGGAAGAAAATTCTTTGGCTCTAACAAATATGGAATATGTTTATGAATTAAGAATGGAAACTATAATTTGTGTTTTGGTTGGGAAGTTTGTTGATTCTTTGCATTCGTTGGAGGCAGATTGAAGGGATGTAACCTTGTCGGTATTTTGTCTGGTACAAGCCAGAATATTCAGATAACTTAAGAAGGCTAGTTGCAAGGTTGATGAGGAAGCTGAATGAGGCTGAATCGGAGAGAGATAATGCAAAGGCCACTACAAAATCGCTTGAAAATGGTTGTTGTGTGTTTGGTTCTTGTGATTGTTGCTATGTTGCGTTGAACTGTGCCTATTGCTCTGGGTTTGGGATGCATTATGTAATGCAGTGAAGGTTGGGGTATTTTGGTTTTTTTTTTGTCAGTTGTAATAGTTTTGTGAGCTGCAGCATATAATGCAGTGGATAATGCAGCTCAAAATGGTAATTTGTTTTTTGATTTTTTTAGTGAATTGCAATGGGGAATTTGCAATTGTTTGCCTAACTTGTACCCAACCTATTAGGAATTAAATTATCAATCATTTTGTTTAATTCTTCTTATCTCTTAATTGAATTGTCAAAGAATATAACTGCATGTTTAATGAAAATTGGCTAAAGGAAATTGAACATAGAATTATTGCAATTTAATGTGTGCAATTTGTAGACATTTAATTTTTGACCAGTCCGGTCCAATATATTTTATTTAGTTTAAAATAATTTTTGTGTTATCTTAATTAAATAATATTTATTTTAGTATTTATTTTTATAATTATAGTATTGAAAAATAATAATAAATAAATAAATAAATAAATAAAGATAAAAATAAAAATAAAAATCGGATGTTGGACGAAATGGCCTGCGGTCGCTCCCCTCGCAATTTTTTGACGCGGTTCCTCGCAGCAGCCCGCAACAGTTTTTTTCACCAGCGAAATTTTTCAGACGCAATTTTTTTTAAAACTAAATTCTATTTGGTTTCTGTTTTCCTTTTCCTAATTAATGATGAATTCCTTAAACAATTAGAATTAAGCTTCCAAAATTTCTTATAAATAACACAAAAAAAGACAAAGAAAAAGAGGAGGAAACAAAAAGGGAAGGGACTTTCCAGTAAAACGATCGGACTTTTTAGAGGAGAATAAGCAAGCAAGCAATCAATCCATAAAAGGCAGCCATCTTGCCTTTGTCATTGTTCATCCAAGAAGCAATTTTTGGTGGAACCAATGAACGAATGTTTGAATCTTTAATTTCTTTTTATTTTTTACAGTAGGTTCGTTCTTTTTTTGATTCATAAGATTATAAACACAAAACTTTGATCTTTGAAGATGTAATAACTTGATCTTCATTTCAAAAAAAAAAACCTTAAATGATTTCCTCTGTTTCTAAATACCTTAAAAACCCTAATTATTTTCTTTTGTTTTCAAAAATCTTAAATCGTTCCTTTTATTTTCAAAAACCCCAAAAAATACTTTTCTGTTTCCAAAAACCTTAAATCGTTTTGCTTATTTCCAAAAACTTTACAAAAACTCTAAACTGTTTTCTCAAATCCTAAAATCAAACATAATTTTCGAAACACCAAAAATCCTAATTCTCTCAAAATCAAAACAGTAAACCCTAAATTTCCTAAACCCTAATTCATTGAATTTAAAACCCCAAACTAGTTAATTTAAACCCTAAAATCTAAATTTTCAACACCAAAACCTACAACCCTAAAAACCAATTTCCAAAATTTTCTAGGGCGCTGCCCTCGACCTTGCAAGGGGCGCTGCCTCCATGACCCCCACCCACTAACCTATTAGCGGGACCGTCGTATGGGCTCGTCGAAGGGGTCGATATTCATTTGTGTATTATGAGTCCGCGTATTTAACTTTTCTTTTTTCAAAGCCCTAATTTAGTAACTAAAATTCTAAAATCCTATTTTAAGATGCGAACCCTAAATTATATATTTATTGCTTTATTTAATTTTAGATTTGATTATGTAGTTTATTATATGCTTTGATTTATTTAATTTCAATGCTTGATTTATTTAATTTATCATGGATGAATGCTTATCATATATTTTGATTGATGTTTAATATCTTTGATAATGATTGATTTATTATGAATGGTTATTTACTTTTATCGATTTATTTTTGATTTTCAAATATTGTAAGAGGTATATTTCCACTTTATGGGTACCTTATTAGTTAATTATTTTTATATTTTGGACTAATGTAAAGGACATGTTTCTACCTTTTGGTGGGTGTCCTATTAGTTTAGACATGGATGATGTAAGGATATGTTTCCATCCTCGGATGGGTGTCCATTTATTTGCTTTGTTTGGACATTACTTTGATTTTAATATAACGATGCTTTATTTCAATTGTTGCATGTAATATGAATAATATTTTTATACTTAGAATTCTATAATATTAAGACCTGTAAAGGAGGCCGGTTCCAATGAACCGGGCGTTGTGGGGGTGCTGGGCTATTTCTTACCTTCCCCACACGTACCCAACTTTCCAAACCTATTAGGGGGTTGGGGATTCCTTAGGAATCGAGTCATCCACCCCTTTCTTTTTCCCGGCCCGTCCGGGTGGCGACTTCATTTTCTCCGGACCTAGGTCCGTGTTCTCTAAGGCCCCGAGCCTAAACAGTATCGAAATCGCAAAAACCATTCCACCGGGAGTGGGGGTGAAAATCCCAGCTCACACAATTGAAGTTAGAACAACACAAATATGCAGAATATGCAAATTTGACTCAACTGGCCTTCATTCACAATCTGCAATTCTCAGTTTAAGATAATATTTTGTTCTTGTCACAAAATATATATAATTCCAAAACAAGATTGTTGCAAACAATCTAACAACACAACCATAATTATGCTTAATATCTAGATTGTCACTATCAATATGAATATCCTTAGTGTATAATGCACTAACAAAATTACAAAATCAAAAATATAAATAGGAACTAATTCATCACTCCTTTGCCCTTGGCCCTTACTGCTGCTTCTATTACTTACCTCCTCTATAAACTAGTAGTATTTCTTTGTTGCTGAAGTTGTTTGGATGTTATTGCATCTTTCCCTTTAAATTCCAACCCACGTGCTTTAAAGCCAATATCACCAGTAACTTCAGCAGATCTCTTGATCCATGAATCAGGGATTATCTTGCTATTAGGTCTTTCAACCTGATAAATCAAGAAATATTGAGTCAAATGACCATTGAAAATGCTGAAGCTCATATTCACACAAGTAACCATCAATTAAAGACTTACATTCTCTATTGAAACTCCTGATTTTGTGCAAATAGATCCCATATACACTGAATCTTGTTTTCTTTAGTTGTTGCTTTTGTTTTTGCTGTGGACCATCAACTGGCAATCTCTTTTGCACTTTTCCTCTTCTGGTACTTAGGTGAACACTTGATGCACTTGTCACAGATGATCTTCCTTATGAGCCATATTCAGCTTATTGAGATCCCATTCCTGGAACAACATGTGAACCAAGATTTGGCTGGTATACTTGTGGAGAAGCATTTAGTTGGGAAGCACTAGAGGTTGTGTAATATTCCCTACATAGTCTATACACTTAATTACATAAGTGATGTCACCCAAATACTCATACTTGCCTATATACGTAATATAGTAAATAAAACCAAAATGATCCTATATGTTAACGCAGTTATTAAACTTTCAAAAGAAATACTGTGATCAAGTCTATATTACATACATATATCTGTTTAATTTACAAGAACTCCTATTATTAACTTACATTATCAAAATTCTCAAACTACTCTCAAAATTATACAACTATCGTATAAAATTATAAAGTATTACCATGTGAACTATACATAATATAATATTTACAATATTATTTTTTGAACCTTTATGATGCAGTTGACTAGGAGTGTATATCTTTGACTTTGCAGTCTCAACTCTTCTTATTTGATCTACACATCATAAAATAATTTTAACACACTAAGCAAAGCTTAGTAGTGCTTATGTATTTACAATATGCAAGAAAATTTAAAGGAAAGAGAACTATACATAAAATGATTTAGAAATAATGAAAATTATTACTTTTAGAATGTTAAATAAAGAAATTAATAAATTCATTTAAACTTGAAATACTACATATGATTAAATTTAGAATCGGTTAATTTAACAATAACCATATAACACATTGTTTTCAATGTAGATAACTTCTTTAATTATGCCCATATACACTAAACTCAGATTCTAGGTTTGGATAATAGGTCACTATTGGCAATTTAATGCCTATTGTATAAAATTTGGCCAATGGCTCACTATGGCATAAATGCCCACTGAATATGGTAGCACAAAGTGTCCATTGATGGGACAGAGTTCCCACTATCACTTTGGATATCCTCTCTTTGACTAGCCATTCAATCTCAAGCTAGATCTAAAATCAGTATGATTTGGGTAATTCAGTAGTTTTTAATTAACATTAAATTATATATAGCACTTCAATGGAATAATTCTTTGATCAACACTTGGTATCACACATATTTTTCATATATTCAAAATAAATTTGTTACACTCCTTGTTAGAGTTGATTTCAAAAATCCTTTACACTTTGAGAACTTATAATCTTTTCGGCTAGAATTATAGATGAAAGATAAAGAAAAAGTTATTTTAGGCAATTTCTTCAAGTGACACGCCCAATGATATAGGCATGTCAATGACCGTGTAGTTTGCCTATTTTTACAGAAGCTTTGACATGCCCAATGACATGGGCGTGTCTCTATCCATGTCATTTAATTTACATTACAGTAGCTACGACACATCCAGAGACATGGTCGTGTCACTAGCCGTGTCATTTATCTTTCATCACAGCAGCTATGGCACGCCCAATGACACGGGCATGTTACTGGTCATGTCATTAATGTTTAAACACAACATCGTTGACACGCCCAGTGACATGGCTGTGTTACTGGCTGTATCAAGCAAAATTCTGTATTTCGCACACTCAACCACTTAAACACAATATATCTAAATCTATGATAAAAATGAATCAAAAACTAGTTTCTTTGACAAAGAAAGAGTCTATATCAAATACTTTTCAGTAATAACTCATTAAAGATAACTCAATCAAACATTTAAATAATAAAATTCAAAGAAATTTAAATAGTTGCAAATTAAAAAACATAAGCACATACCTCTTCCAAAATCCCTCTTCTTTTTTGATCACTTGTTGATAATCTCACTTTTTCTAGCTTATTCTCTTAAAAACCTATAGCTTGATATGATTTTCTTTTAAATTTTAGCTGAATTTTTAAAAAGAAGGAGAAAAGAGGAGTTTTGATGGTGATGGTGATAATAGGCATGGATGATGATGAAAAAATAAAGAAGAAGGTTCCACACATACAGACACATGTCCACTTATATATATAGTTTAATCTAGTGTGGCCACTCTTATTTTAGCTATGGTGCACCCTCTTTCTTATCATTTGATTCTAATTTGATTTTTAGTCCCGTAAAATTATAAAAATAATTTATTCAGTAAATTTTAAGATTCACTATTTACATCACTTATCCATGCCACTTTTTATCACTATTTACTATCAATTATCAATATTAAATTAAAAGTTTAGTATTTAAAATTTTAAACATTACAATTCTCCCCCACTAAAAAAATTTTGTCCTCGAAATTTATCTGTTATAGACTCCTAAAATAATTGAGGAAATTGCTTTTTCATTGTCTCTTCACTTTCTCAAGTGGCTTCCTCTATCGAATGATTTCTCCACAACACTTTCACTAAAGGAATGCACTTATTATGCAACTCCTTTATTTCACGAGCTAAGATAGCCACTGGTTCTTCTTCATAATTCAAATCTAGCTGAATTTCAACAGACTCTATTTGAATTACATGTGAAGGATCTGATCTATATTGTCTAAGCATCGACACATTGAATAAATTATGAATCTTAGCCAGTTCTGGAGGCAAAGCTAGTCGATAAGCTACTAGACTTACATGTTCAAGTATTTCATATGGTCTAATAAACCTAGGACTTAGTTTACCTTTCTTTCTAAAGAGAAGAACCTTCTTCCATGGTGATACTTTCAAAAATACCTTATCTCCCACACTATATTCAATATCACGTTGTTTCAAATTTACATAAAAATTTTTGTCTATCCATTGCAATTTGTAATCGATCCTTTATAAGCTTCACTTTGTCTTCAGTTTATCTTAGAAGATCAGGTCCCACAAGTTTGCTCTCATTCAATTCCACCAAACACAATAGAGTTCTACACTTCCTTCCATAGAGTGCTTCGTATGGTGCCATCCCAATACTCATTTGATAACTGTTGTTATAGATAAATTCTACTAAGGGCAAATATCTATCTTAACTACCTTCAAAATCGATTACATAACTTCTAAGCATATCTTTAAGTACTTGTATCACCCTTTCCAATTTACCATTAGTCTGTGGATGAAAAGCAGTACTAAAATGATGTCGAGTACCCAATGCTTTCTGAAAACTTTCCAAAATCTTAAAGTAAAGCGAGGGTCTTGATATGAAATTATAGACATTGGCACTCCATGAAGCCTAACTATCTCATTAATATACAATTCAACAAGTCTATCCATTGAATAATCAACTCGAATAAGAAGGAAATGAGCTGATTTGGTTAATCGATCAACAATTACCCAAATTGTATCATATTTCTTTTGGGTGTTCTAAAGACCAGTCACAAAATCCATGGTGATTCTATCCTACTTCCATTCTGGTATTGATATAGATTGCAAAAGACTCGATGGAACTTAATGTTTTGCTTTGACTTGTTACACCAACAACACTCCTACTCTTCCAACACCAACATCAACCTATCTTTTTATTTTCCATTCAAAACCAACACCACAATCAATTTAAATCAAACACACACCAACATACTACCATAAACACAACCTTACTTTCAAATATCCACAATCAAACTCACAAACAACTTATGTTGTTTAACTTGAGTTTGATCAATTATTTTCATAGATTTTCATGTTGTTGATGTTTGTTGGAGTTGTAAGCATGGAATAGGTGAATTTGGTCAGAAACAGTAGCGTTTTGGATGCCACGCCCGTGGCCCTTGGTTGCCATGGCCGTGGAGGTGTGGAGCAAGGGAGGCAGAACCATTCTTTAACCCACGCCCGTGGGGGTTGGGGTGGCCACGACCGTGGGCTATAACATGTGGTGTTGGGTTGTAATATGTGTTATAAAGGTCTAAGATGAGGTTAACAAGTGATAAATTGTATTGGAATTCATGTATTGTATCATTTTGGATTAGGTGTTGGAAGAAAGTGATTTGCCCTAAATTGAGAAGTGAAGAATTCTTGGAAAAAGGAAGTGTATAGAGTTGTATAAGTGGTGCTTAAGGTAAGTACAAACTACATTATTGCATACATTCATATGATGTTAAGACTTAACATATATTTGATTGTAAATGTGTTAAAGAATCTAATGTTTTGTTGATGCTAATTCATAATGTTATGATTGATATAATGTGAACATTGATGATGCATATGAATAATGTAAATTGCTATGTATATGTACCAATGATGATCATTCTCAATGAGATGATTAAAGCATGTTTGTCTATATGAAATATGGAATATGAAATGTGAAAATATGATGATATGATGAATTGTATTAATATAATGAGAAGCCATGATTGTTGGCTATGATGATGTAAATGAATTACAATTGAGGCATGGTTGCCTATTTTGAAAATGAGAATGAAATAAAGATATAAATGAAAAGATTTTGTGTCTAATATGTACTATTTAACTTTCAGAGTTCTGAGTTGGTGGCAAGCCTATGAATTACTGGATAGGTGAAAAGACCGGGTCGTAAGCCGATTCCAGTTGAAAAATGTGAAATGATAAATGTGAAATATGAATTAGTAACAGTCTTGCCGGGTTGAGGATCTCCTCGAAATTTAGTTGGGTTGAGGTCCAAGAGACTGGGTCTGTTACAATTGCTATGGTAACAGTCTTGCCGGGTTGAGGATCTCCTTGAGTCTAACCAAGTAGAGGTCCAAGAGACTGGGTCTGTTACCCTATCCATGGATAGAGATATATATATATGTTGCCTACGGGCTTGATGATTATGATTATAGACCAAAGCAGTAACTCTGAACTTTGAATAACATATTAGTGTCTTTTGGGCCCATACGTGTCTTTGTGTCAATGTAATTTATGAGTGATGAAATAATTGAATCAAATGATGAAATGTAGTCTTATGAACAATATAAAAATATCATTTGTGAATATTATATTAATTGTTGAAATGTATGACATTGTCATTGCATAGAAGCATATCGTTATTGTAGTTTGTACCACTAAGCTGTTGGCTTAGCCCGATTATGATTTATCGCACAGGTAACAGGGAAGAACTGGAGAGTCCCTCTAGGCCGAGTAGAGGCTAGATCTTGAGGTGTATCTAGTGAAGCTTAAAGATCGAAGAAATACTGCCAAACATGTATATATTTTATGTTTTTTTTTTAAAACTTGAGTTTTAATGTATAATTATTTGTAAATATTTGTTACATTTTCCGCTGCTTTTAAATAAACATTTTACCTTTTGTCTTTTATAATTTCTTATAAATGATTTAAATTTGTTTATGCTTTTATGGAAGGGATGAGTCATTTGTTAAGTATATCGTGGCATTTCTATATTCAGTATACGTATATTACGATCGTATTAGCATGCTATGTACGTACAGGGTATAGGGGTGTTACACTCTCACAATCCTCTCCATCCAATACTCTGCTATTGAAGACTCATCAGCATCACGAGCTTTAAAATCTTCTGCTCCCAATTTTCTAATTCTCTCCAATGGAGATCATTGAGGCACCGATGGTAGGGGTTATGCAGGAGGAGCAACTCCTATAATTTACCTAAGAACTTCCCACATATTTCTCACAAATTGGGGATCGAAGGGAATTTATTCTGCAGAAGGTTCAGATGGCTGCTGATTCCCCACCCTAGCTTGACTGTGTGAGGACGCAGCTTGTTCCTTCACACCTTGACGAGATTCAGAGGCCATTTTATACCTTTAAAATTAAAAATCAACTGCATTAAACATTTATTCAATTATATAGTTCATTTAGCAATGACAATTGTACTTATCTTTTCTTTTAACCCACAAGCTTAAGACCGCCTAAACCTGCTCTGATACCACTAAATGTAACATTTCCTATATAGTCTATACACTTAACTATATAAGTGATATCACCTAAATACTCACACTTGCCTATATACGTAATATAGTAAATAAAACCAAAATGCTCCTATATGTTAATGCAATTATTAAACTTTCAAAAGAAATACTATGATCAAGCCCATATTACATACATATATCTGTTTAATTTATAAGAACTCCTATTGTTAACTTATATTATAATAATTCTCAAACTACTCTCAAACTTATACAACGGTCGTACAAAATTATAAAGTATTGCCATGTGAAATATACAGAATACAATATTTATAATATTATTCTTTGAACCTTTGTGATATAGTTGACTAGGAACGTATATCTCTCACTCTATAGTCTCAACTCTTCTTATTTGATCTGTGCATCAGAAAATAATTCTAACATGTTAAGTAAGCTTAATGGTGCTTATGTATTTACAATATGCAAGAAAATTTAAAGAAAAGAGAATTATACATAAAATGATTTAGAAACAATGAAAATTATTACTTTTAGAACATTAAATAAAGAAATTCATAAATTCATTTAAACTTGAAATACTAAACATGATTAAATTTAGAATCAGTTAATTTAACAATAACCATATAACACATTGTTTTCAATATAGATAACTTCTTTAATTATGCCCATACACACTGAACTCAGATCCTAGGTTTGGATAACGGGTCACTGTTGGCAATTCAATGCCCAATGTGTAAAATTTGGCCAATGGCCCACTATGGCTCGAATGTCCACTGAATATGGTGACACATAGTGTCCATTGATGGCACAGAGTGCCCACTATCACTTTGGATATCCTCTCTTTGGCTAGCCATTCAATCCTAAGCTAGATTTAAAATTAGTATGAATTGAGAAATTCAGTAGTTTTTAATTAACATTAAATTATGTATAGCACTTTAATAGAATAATTCTTTGATCAACACTTGGTATCACACATATTTATCATATATTCAAAAAAAATTTATTACACAACTTGTTAGGGTTGATTTCAAAATTCCTTTACACTTTGAGGACTTATAATCTTTTTGGCTGAAATTGCAGATGAAAGACAAAGAAAAAGTTTTTTTGGGCAATTTCTTCAAGTGACATGGGCAATGACATGGGCATGTCAATGGCCGTGTCATTTGCCCATTCTTACAGAAGCTTTGACATGCCCAATGACTCACTGGCCATGTCACTGGCCGTGCCATTTATCTTTCATCACAGTAGCTATGACACGCCAAATGACACGGGCGTGTTACTGGTCGTGTCATCAACTTTGAAACACAGCATCCTTGACAAGCCCAGTGACATGGCCGTGTCAAGCAAAATTTTGTATTTCGCACACTCAACCACTTAAACACAATATATCCAAATATATGATAAAAATGAATCAAAAACTAGTTTCTTTGACATAGAAAGTGTCTATATCAAATAGTTTTCAGTAATAACTCATTAAAGATAACTCAATCAACCAATTCAAATAATAAAATTCATAGAAATTCAAATAGTTACAAATTAAAATATATAAGTACATACCTTTTCCAAAATCCCTCTTCTTTTTTATCACTTGTTAATAATCTCACCTTTTCTAGCTTATTCTCTTAAAAACCTATAACTAGATTTGATTTTCTTTTAAATTTTAGCTGAATTTTTGAAAAGAAGGAGAAAGGAGGAGCTTTAGTGGTGATGGTGATAATAGGCATGGGTGACGATGAAAGAAGAAAGGAGAAGGTTCCACATATACACACACATGTCCACTTATATGTATATATAATATTTAATCTAGTGTGGCCACTCTCATCTTAGCTATGGTGTACCCTCTTTCTTATCCTTTAATTATAATTTGATTTTTAGTCCCGTCAAACTGTAAAAATAATTTCTTTAGTAAAATTTAAGATTCACTATTTACATCGCTTATCCATGCCACTTTTATCACTATTATTATCAATTATCAATATTAAATTAAAAGTTTAGTATTTAAAATTTTAAACATTACAGGTTGACCCCTTCAGAAAACAATAAACACAATTTAATCCTGTCAGCAAATATCAAACAATCAATATGAATGAAAAAAAAATTAATGTTTAGAAATTTCAGCACACCTTATTAGGACATCCCTTTTTGTTATGATTTTGCTTACCACAGCGAGAACATCTAATTTTAGCACCACATTTAGTTAACTTTCCAATTTTTTAACCTCATCCCTAGACTTTCTTCTATTTCTCTATGGCCTACCTAGAAGACTCTTAATCTTAGGTGGCTGGATTTCAAGATATTCCTTCTCTCTCTATAATTTAATGCTAGGTACACATTGAATGTAATGAGTGTATGCCTTCAGATAAGTATCCCTTATATACCAATGAGAGATGTAGTCTTTAGGATTTAAATCCCTAAAATTCATGACACATACAACATATGCACATGGAATACCCCTTAGCTGCTATGATATACAAGTGCAAACCTCCTTTCTTAAGTCAACTGTATGTCCATATTCTTCTTCTTAGACCTCAAAACCAGCATGCCCTTCCACAAAATACTACAGTTCATTGATCTCTCTTTTGTTGCTTCTAATCTAAACATAGCCATAGGGGAAATATCCAAGTGTTGTAAAAATCTCTCATTATTATAATGATAAGTGCACAATTGATGATATTTTATTCCTATTTCTTAATATGATTATTATCCAATTGAGTTTAATTTGTTTGTTCAAGTATTTTTTAGGGTTAATTTTAGGAATTCTTTGTATTTTGAGGCTTATGGTCATTTCAGAGGAATTATGGATGAAAGTAAAAGAAAAGAGCAAAATTCATCAATGGACACGCCCATGGACATGGGTGTGTCAATGGACGTGCCATTGATGCTGCATACAGAAGCATTGACATGCCCAATGACATGGGCGTGTCACCGAGAGTGCCTTTTTCAATGACTCACAGTAGCTGTGACACGCCCAGTGACATGGGCATGTCACTGGATGTGCCTTATATTCAAAATCCCAGTGGCAATGATAAGCCCAGGGACATGGGCATGTCAATGGGCGTGTCAGGTGAAATTATCTACACTATAAAAGCTGCGCTGAAGCACAAATTAGGGATCCGAATTTTTATATTTTATAACCTAGAGCCGACTTTTAAAGCAAAGAGGAGAGTTTTGGAGCTGAGATTGAGGGTGAAGACATATTCTAAACAAGATCTAAACCAAGATTCAAGGATGCAAGAGAAGATATATGAATTATTCGCAATGGATTGTTTGGATTCTTTTTCTTATTTCTCTTGTTCTGGTTTTCTAATTTTGAGCATGAACTAACTCATTCTCTATCTACATATTGATGAAACCTAGCTTTATTGTATGGATTGAATAATTTTATTTAATTAAATCATTTGATTGAGTTATTTTATTCTTATGATGCTTAATGATTTATTTCCAATTAATAATAGCATGCTTATTGATTGGTTGCAATTTTCATATTATTGACTTGAGAAACCTTGATATGAATTGAATACTCATAAGGATTAAGGATTGATTGGGGTACTAGAGGTAGACTTACAAGATCCTTTGGTTTATAATTCCTTATTCTTAATGTAAGATCTATTTATTTTGTTTGAGAAGAGATTCCAACATTATACTTAGTGATTAGGGATTAATTCGCTTGAGAAAGGTTTTAGTCTAATTTAGAGGAATACCAACTCAACTCTATTATTTGGTTTAATTGAATTGATTTTCATAAACATAATTGAGGCTAGGGGGATTCAATATCTAGATAGTATCATCATCATCAATCAATTTATTCAACTCTCAATTTCTCTCAATTTTCACTTATTAAGTTAATTATCTTTAATTACAAAACTTCACAAAATTATTGATTCACTAAACAACGGTTAAAATTTGCACTAGTACTTGGTCTTGTCCTCAGTGGAATGATAACTCACTCACTACTTTATTACTTGAGCGACCCGTGCACTTGTGGTATTGCAATAGCATAAATTCGCCATCAAGTTTTTGGCACCGCTGCCGGGGACAACGGTTTTCAGTATTAGTAATATAATTAAGACTGTTGATTTAGTTTTTATTTTATTTTGTTTTAACATAAGTTCTTGGTTTTTGACTGTCATTCTAGGTACTTCTTCCTGTTTATGACCCGAGCTAGCTCTTCCCAACTTTTTGAATTAGATTAAGAGTTAGAGAGAACATTGAGAAGAAGGTGAAAGGAAGAAGAGGAAATAGTTCTGGCAGAGATGGAATTGAACTTTGAAGAACTCATCCTAGAAGAAGAAATGGCAGAAAATGAGCCAAGGACAATGCAAGAGTTTGCTAGGCCTACTCTTAATGGGAGTGAATCGAGTATACAAAGACCAGTTATTGCTGCCAATAAATTCGAGATAAAAACAAATGTCATTCAAATGGTGCAGCAAACTTGTCAGTTTGATGGATTTCCGGATGAAGATCCTAATGCACATATTGAAACTTTTTTGGAAATATGTGACACATTTAAGATACAGAATGTCTCTGAAGATGCAATCAGGTTGAGGTTGTTTCCATTCACGCTCAGAGACCGACCAAAGAAGTGGCTGAAGTCTTTTCCTCCTAACACTTTCACTACATGGGACCAACTAGTAGAAAAATTTTTAGAGAAGTATTTTTCACCGTCCAAGACTGCTAAGTTGAGGAATGATATTTCTTCTTTCCTCCAGCTAGATGGTGAAACCCTATATGATGCTTGGGAGAGATTTAAGGATTTATTGAGAAGATGTCCTCACTATGGGCTTCCGCTGTGGCTTCAGATCCAAACTTTCTACAATGGATTGAGTTACTCAAGTAAGCAGTCCATCAATACAGCTGGATGAGGTACCATAAACAATAAAACACCTGAAGAAGCAAGGGATTTGATTGAAGACATGGCTCTTACAAATTATCAGTGGCAAACCCCAAGGGAACAAGGAAGATTAAGGGCTGCTGGTTCACATTAATTGGATCCCGTAGTTGCTCTTTCAGCACAGTTGGAAGCAATGAACAAAAAGATTGATTCTTTAGCTTCTTCTTCTTCTTCTTCAGGGAAGGTGATGCAGGTGATGTCCTGTGAATGGTGTGGGGGTGGACATCAAAGTCAAGATTGCCTAAGTGGCAACATGTTTGCTAGGCAAGAGCAAGTAGATTATGTTGGAAACATGCCAAGGCAACAGTAGAATAATCCCTACAGCAACACGTACAATCCAGGGTGGAGAAATCATCCTAATTTCTCATGGAATAATCAGAATGATCCATGACCTCCCCTTGGATTTCAGCAGCCCCAACATCAACAAGCTGCCCCTCCAAGACAGACTAATTTGGAGGACATGATGGAGAAATTTATAACAGCTTCTGAAACCAGGTTCCAATCAACTGAATCCTCCTTAAGAAATCAGCAAGCCTCTATTCATAATTTGGAGAATCAGGTGGGGCAAATTGCCAAGTTGCTCAGTGAGAGACCACAAGGAAGTTTGCCTAGCAACACTGAGGCAAATCCTAAAGAGCAGCTTAAGGCAATTACACTAAGGAGTGGAAAAGAGATCAAGGGTAATATGGATGAGAAAAATAGAGAAGTGGCAGAGAAAAGGGTTGAAGTACAAGAAAATAAAAAAGAAGACGATCCTCCTGTCACTTCAGAAAAGCAAGCTGCACAAGAAAGTGAGAAAGAGGAGCAGCCACAAGACAACAGCTCCATAATGAAGGAATACTGACCTAGAGTACCATATCCGGCGAGGTTGAATAAGGACAAGATTAATGCTCAGTTCGGTAAGTTTCTTGAACTTTTAAACAATTGCACATTAACATTCCATTTGTTGAGACTTTGTCACAGATGCCTAAATATACTAAATTTTTGAAAGATATCCTTTCTAATAAAAGGAAACTTGAGGAAGTGTCTTTAGTGCATTTGTCTGAAAAGAGTTCGGCAAATTTGCAAAGGAGGTTACCTAAGAAATTAAAAGACCCAGGTAGTTTCACCATTCCATGTTTGATAGGTAACCTTGAGGTTAAAAGTGCATTAGCTGATTTGGGGGCTAGCATAAGTGTTATGACCTAGAAAATGTTTGAAGAGTTAGGCATTGGTATCTTTAAACTAACACTAATGACCATCCAGCTTGCTGATAAGTCAGTAGTCCACCCTCATGGCATTATAGAAGATGTGTTGGTAAAAGTTGGGGATTTCATTTTCCCCAATGATTTTGTTGTCATTGATATTGATGAGTATGCGAATGTTTCACTTATTCTTGGTAGGCTAATTTTAAATACAGCCCGTGCCCTTATTGATGTTCATGATGGCACCCTAACTTTGAGAGTGGGTGGTGATAAGGTTATTTTTAGGATATATGATGCTATGAAACATTCACATTCACTTGATGAGGTGGAATCATGCAATGATGTTATTGATCATGAGACCATAAATTGTGTTACTAACATTGTTTCCAAGGATCCCCTTGAGTTGTGCTTATTGCATAAAAATGTTGAGGATCAAGAAGCAATGGAGTAGCTTGCTTTTCTTGAAGCAAGCAAATCATTCAAATGCAAGGCATATGAGACTATTGAGATGCCAAAGGAAGAGAAGCCAAAACCATCGGTGATTGATCCACCCAACTTGGAACTAAAACCCCTTCCAGATCACCTTGAGTATGGATTTCTGGCGGAGAAGAAGAAATTACCAATACCTGCCCCTGCTCCTGCACCTGCACCTCCAGTTGATGTCTCCGATTATGAGACCAATGGTGACGATTTCGGCGATGCGCCGATTTTTGACTAGGCCACATTTTTATTTTATTTTCATTTCTTTGCTTATTTAATATCCTTTTTATGTTTCTTTATTTTTTATTCCTTTTGGTCAATTGTTATTTTATTTACGAACTGTTTCTTTTGTTTGTTTATTTCATTTATTTATGTCTTAACCTTGTTTTTTGAATTTTAGATTTTTATTTTGAAGCAAATTCACCTTCACCATACTCTTGGCGCCACACTCATATTTATCCATTCGTGGACATGGAAGGGCAGTTTTTCTCTCTCTTCATTATTTCTTGTTTTGCACACACATTGAGGACAATGTGCGTCTTAAGTGTGGGGGAGAGGTATACTTTCTTGATTGAGTTTTTATTATTTCATTCTTTCTATTTGATTCATTTGTCTCAATTAATTTCTGCAAATTGTTTTTGGATTTAAGTAAGCTAGATTGTTGTAATAAGTGTGAATTGAGATGGTTCCCCTTTATATGTTTAATTAATTTGTGATTTCCTAAATGACAATTTTTTGTTGAGGTTAACTTAGTGATCTTGATTAATTGCTGAGGATCGATTGTAATAGCTATAATTAGGTAGTGGATTGATGGAAATTGGACACATCTAAAGTTTAAAACCTTAGTTACATTTTTGAGCATGTTATAATTCCTTAGATTCTTGAGTCGAACTTAGTATGACCCTTAAGTTTCTGACTCTTGAATTGTTTAAAAAATAAATAAAAATAAAAATAAATGAATAATTCTAATTAAAGGAGCTTTGAAAATTTATCCCTGTTCCACTGATTTTTACTCTTTAATTAAAACAAATGAGTTAGAATCATGAATAGTGTTAGTAGCCATTTGAACGGTGATTCTGGCTGAGTAACCGAGGGTTGGAATCACAAATGTTTACCTTTGCGTCAAAAGGTTAGTATCAGTTCAAACAAGTCGGCTCCTTAAAATGTATATATATGTGTATATACATTTAAAAAAAAATGAGGATTAGAGAACTCAAGAGAAAATTTACATTTTTCGTACTTTGTTCATGGCTTTTAGATTTTCTGAAATTTTATGCTCAATCTTTTAACTATGGATTTTTAGGTTTTAAGTCTGTGAAATTTTTGTTTTGAAACTTCTTGATTCAGCTGTTATGATTGTGAATTAGTTTTTAGTTGAGAACGTGGGGTCTTCTGATTCGAGTATTATCAAAACTTTTCTTTTCTTTTTGAATATAGAGGGGGTCCGTCATTTCTGCTTATTACAGTGATTTAGTTTGCTTGAGGACAAGCAAAAACTCAAGTGTGGGGGAATTTGATAAGTGCACAATTGATGATATTTTATTCCTATTTCTTAATATGATTATTATCCAATTAAGTTTAATTTATTTGTTCAAGTGTTTTTTAGGGTTAATTTCAGGAATTCTCTGTATTTTAAGGCTTATGGTCATTTCGGAGGAATTACGGATGAAAGTAGAAGAAAAGAGCAAAATTCATCAATGGACACGCCCATGGACATGGGCGTGTCAATGGACGTGCCCTTGATGCTGCATACAGAAGCATTGACATGCCCAGTGACATGGGCGTGTCGCTGGACATGCCTTATATTCAAAATTCTAGTGGCAATGACACGCCCAGTGACATGGGCGTGTCAATGGGCGTGTCAGGTGAAATTATCTGCACTATAAAAGCTGCGCTGAAGCATAAATTAGGGATCCGAATTTTATATTTTATAACCTAGAGCCAACTTCTAAAGCAAAGAGGAGAGTTTTGGAGCTGAGATTGAGGGTGAAGACATATTCTAAACAAGATCTAAACCAAGATTCAAGGATTCAAGAGAAGATATATGAATTACTCGCAATGGATTGTTTGGATTCTTTTTCTTATTTCTCTTCTTCTGGTTTTCTGATTTTGAGCATGAACTAACTCATTCTCTATCTAAATTTTGATGAACACTAGCTTTATTATATGGATTGAATAATTTTATTTAATTAAATCATTTGATTGAGTTATTTTATTCTTATGATGCTTAATGATTTATTTCCAATTAATAATAGCATGCTTATTGATTGGTTGCAATTTTCATATTATTGACTTGAGAAAGCTTGACATGAATTGAATACTCATAAGGATTGAGGATTGATTGGGGTACTAGAGATAGACTTATAAGATCATTTGGTTTATAATTCCTTATTCTTAATGCAAGATTTATTTAATTATGTTTGAGAAGAGATTCCAGCATTATACTTAGTGATTAGGGATTAATTCGCTTGAGAAAGGTTTTAGTCTAATTTAGAGGAATACCAACTCAACTCTATTATTTAGTTTAATTGAATTGATTTTCATAAACATAATTGAGGCTAGGGTGATTCAATATCTGGATAGTATCATCATCATCAATCAATTTATTCAACTCTCAATTTCTCTCTATTTTCACTTATTAAGTTAATTAACTTTAATTACAAAACTTCACAAAACTATTGATTCACAAAACAATAGTTAAAATTTGCACTAGTACTTGGCCTTGTCCTCAGTGGAATGATAACTCACTCACTACTTTATTACTTGAGCAACCTATGCACTTGCGGTATTGCAATAGCATAGATTTGCCATCATATAACTCTGGTCATCACTTTCGTCTTAATCTCTTGAAGCATAATAATGATGGATTTATGCCTAGAGCCTAAAATCCAAGCATAAAAGTCTCACACATATTATTCTCAACTGTGTCACTCTTACACTCTATCCCAAAGTATACTCAAACCCAACACTCCTTATTATAATACAACAAATCCTCAACAATGCCTTTACCAAATTTGTTTAGAGCTACCAAATTCTCCTTAAATTCTACCTCAAATGTTGATTTTGCAAATGCCCAAAACCTTTTCCTTCTCTCCTTTCTTCTCCAGTTCTTTGCCTAATTAGCCATTATATGTCTAGCACATATCCTGTGCTCAGCATTTGGTAGCAAACTTTAAATAGATGGAATTAATCCCCATTAAAAGCCAAATCAAATACACATTAAATATTTATTCACAAAATAAAAATACAGTATACCCCAGCTATAAGAAAGTAAAGCACTAACCTTCTGCATGTCAGTCATAATGACTACACCATCTCCCTCTTAAAGTTGCAAGTCTTCTTAAAGAATTCTTAAAAACCAACTCCAAGTCTCCTTGCATTCAACTTTGACAACAACTGAAGCAATTGGATACATCTGACCATTTCCATCTTTTGAAAGTATACACAAAATATGTCCTTTGCATATCCCCTTGAGAAAGAAGCCATCTAGCCATATAACCCTCCTACAACCTTATAGAAACCCTTCCTTCATTGCTTGGAAGCATATGTAGAACTTATCAAACATCACTCTTCCTGTTTCATTTTCATTTTTAGGCCTTACTATGTAAGTGCTTCCTGGATTTGACTACAGGATTTCATCCATATACCGTTGCAACTTCCCATACTCTTCCTTGTAATCACCCATATGCTCTCTCAAGATATGAATTTTAGCTCTTCTACACACTGTCATCCCATAATTCACCTTCAGTTCCTTCTTAAACAATTCTTGTAGCTCTCATAGCTTAATTCATGATTGGGATATAATCCTATCTTTGAATACTCTTATAATGAACTTGGAAGTGCAAAGTTTGTTTTTATTCTTCCTATAACATTTGTGCATAGGATAATAAGTTTTCATCCTAAAATCACCACTATCTCCTTCAATACTGCTAAACAGTAGCCAGTTACACCCTTATCCTTTCATTAGGTCTGATCTTCAATTGGAACCCTTTGCAACTACATAGTTGCTTAAAGCCTTCCTAAATTGTTTTGCATTCTCAAACACCAATCAATCTCCCATAAAGGAACTTACAAATGGGATCATATTAAATTCTAGTGCTTGTTTTTCTCTTAGGCAGATCATCTTCTTCATCTTCTTGGTCATCACTACTTTCTACACTACCATCATCGCTACTATTAAAATTCTTTTCATCCCCACCTACATTCCTTCGGAATCTTTCTGATCTTCGACCACCTTCATGATAACCCACATCAATACTAGCTTCCCCTAAATCAATTATTGTTGTTCTGCTTGTGGACTATTTTCCTTTCTCTTTCTTTGTCTATATACCCTAGCTTCTTCCCTTGCAGCTCTTAATTCATCATTATCTTTATTACATTCATTATCACTTTCAACATGGGGCTGAAACTCAGGATCTGTATAACTATTTTCACTACTTGAAAAATCTGCATCGAACTTAACTTCATCACCCTCTTCAATCTTAGCATCTTTAACGTTATTAGACCCCTAGATTAGCACCTTCAACTTTATCAGACTCATATACATCATAACCTTCAGCCTTTTTAGATTCATGTACCTCAACATCTATAACTTTATGAGAAAACCCTACATCTCCTTCTTCACCATGTTAACCATATTCAACATTCACATAGATGTCTGCATTAATAGCCTCAAACCCACCAGTTTTAGACTCATTTACTTGAGGTATGTTAACTACATTTTCACCCTCAATTGTCCCAAGATTTATAGTCTTATTCCATTGACCAGCACATGGTGGGACTACATTACCACTTTCATCTGAATTATTATTAGAATTGAGATTCCTATCCTGCAAATATAATCCACTTGTCTCTACCACTTCTGCTCTATTAATACCATTGTACATGTATAAATCCAACAACTCATTATTTTTTAGACTTAAGGCATGGTTATATATGTCTGATAAGCGCATAGTTGATGATATTTTTGCCCCTATTTCTTAGTATATTTATTGTCAAATTGAGTTTAATTTGTTTGTTCAAGTGTTTATTAGGGTTGATTCAAGGAACCTTTGACACATTGGGACCTTAAGGTTATTTGGGCCGGAATCACCTATGAAAGATAAGGAAAGGAGCTATTTTGGGAAAATTCTTCAATTGACATGCCCAGTGACACAGGCGTGTCAATGGCCATGTTATTCAATTACTTTACTGAAGCTTCGACACGCCCAGAGACATGGGCGTGTCACTGAATGTGTCATTGATCCTGCCTTACAGAAGTTGTGACACGCCCCAGGACACAGGCGTGTCACTAACCATGTCCCTAACTCAGCATTACAGTAACAATGACATGCCTAAGGACATGGGCATGCCACTGCCCATGTCATTAAAGTTGGAAATAGCGCCGTTGACATGCCCATAGACACGCCCGTGTCAATGGGCGTGTCAGGCAAAATTTTAGAGTTATAAAATGTGAGCTAAAGTGCGAATTAGGGATTTGGCTTTTGATTAGAGCCGACTTCTAGAGAAAAAGAGAGTTTTGGTAGCCGAGAGTGAAGGTGAAGATCCAATTCATATGAGATTTAAATCAAGATTCAAGGATTGAAGTGGGAAAAGACAAATCATTCATTATGGATTGTTTGAATTCTTTCACTTATCTTTTGTTTTGGTTTTCTGGTTATGAACATGAGCTAAATTGTTTCTATCTAGATATTGATGAACCCTAGCCTTGTATATGGATTGAATAGTTTTTATTAAATTAAATTATTTGATTGAGTTGTTTTATCCTTTTGATTCTTAATTTCTTATTTCCAATTGATAATAGCATGCTTATTGATTGGCTGTAATTTTCATATTATTGACTTGAGAAAGCTTGATATGAACAAAATTTTCATTAGGATTGAGGATTGATTAGAGTGCTAGAGATAGACTTACAAGATCCTTTGGTTCAAATTTCCTTGCTCTTATTGCAAGATCTATTTAATTATGCTTGAGAAGAGGTTCCTAGCATTCTACTTAGTGATTAGGGATTAATTTGCTCGAGAGAGGTTTTGATCTAATTTAGAGGAATGCCAATTCAACTCTATTATTTGATTTAATTAAATGGATATTCATAAATATTTTTATGGCTAGGGAGATTCAATATCTGGATAGTATTTTCATTACCAATTCTTTCTGCACAATATTCAAATTTTCTTTACTTTAATTTATTAAGTAATTTGTCTTTTAGTTAAATCATCACAAAATTTATCGACTAGCTAAACAACAATTAAGATTTGCACTAGTATTTGACCTTGTCCCCAGTAGAATGATAACTTGCTCACTATTTTATTACTTGAGCAACCTGTGAACTTGCGGTAATATTTCTGGGCTTCCAGATGGTGCAGTAGACTTGTTTGTTTGATGGGCTTCCAGATGAAGATCCTAATGCACATCTTGAGAATTTTCTGGAAATATGTGACACGTTCAAGATACATAATGTCTCAGAAGATGAAATTAGGATGAAGTTGTTCCCATTCACACTTAGGGATCGACCAAAGAAATGGCTGAAATCTTTCTCCCCAAACACTTTCACCACATGGGGTCAGTTGGCAAAAAAGTTCTTAGAAAAATACTTCCCACCGTCCAAGACTGCCAAGTTAAGGAATGATATATCATCTTTTTTCCAACAAGATGGTGAGACCCTTTATGATGCTTGGGAAAGGTTTAAAGATTTATTGAGAAGGTGTCCTCATCATGGGCTTTCATTATGGCTTTAGATTCAAACTTTCTACAATGGATTGAATTATGCAAGCAAGCAATCCATTAATACAGCTGGCGGCCAAAAACTTGTTGCGCTCGAATTAAGTACTACTACAAAGCATCACTCGCAAGTATACGAGGTAGCTGTAGCAAAGGTGATCGCCCCAAGGTCGTTTCCCCAAGAAGGTGTGGTTCGTAATAGCTTGATTGACAATTTATTTAATTGCGGAAGTTTGTTGTGTTGGGATGGTGCAAGAATAATTTAAACCTAAAATTATCGTTCGTAGGGTTGAAGTGTGTGATGGGTGTGCAAGATCAAATCGATTCTTGGGAAGGTGCCTAGGGTTATAGGTCCATTCAATCAAAGCTCAATTCTCAATTGTCCATTAACATATCCTTGTAAATTAATTTGTTTCTTAAGATTAATTAGTCAATTACCAATCCATTAGTTCTCACATTCATGAATTAACAATGACCAATTCTTTAACATCACCAAATTAATAAACCCTAGAACTTATATTTCTAATTCATTCTTAGGGTGGTCGATTATATAGTTCCGACATCGGATTTCACCTCTCGGTCCATCATCCAATATTCAAAGATCAATAGGTAGCTAATCTATCAACCTAGCATTTAACACAATACAATCAACCAATCAACAAGGAACATCAATTTAAATATCAAATCAAGACATTCAACCAAATATACTATAAACCCTAAACATGGGTATTTAGCTCAACATCATCAATTTACAACATTCATTCAACTCAATATAACACAAATACAAATTGTCCATTGCAATATCAATTCTATGAATACAACAACAACAATAAGAAATGAATTAAAAGAGAGAATAGAAAAACCCCTTGTGAAGATGCCAAGAGTAGGATTGCTAGTCTTCCTCCTAGCTCCACTTGATGTATTTGATGAAGAACTCAAGCCCTCTTCAATGGTTGATTTCCCTTTGCAATGTGGAATGGAGCTTTCTCAAGTCACCACTCCCTTCAATGAAGCTTCTTCAACCTTTGAGAACTTGTAACCCAATTTATCCCAAAGAACCTCAAAGATCCTATCAATGGAAGATGGAGAAGGTGGAGAGGATGGAAATGGAGGTTTGGAGGTGAAGGGACAAGGGAGAGTGTCACTCTCTCCCTCTCCCACATTTTTTGCAGAAAATTGCCCAAGAACCAAAAAGCTCCTCCCATTTTCCTCTTCCTCTCCTTTTAATTCATTCAAAATACACACCCATGCCTTCCAACTCATCCCATTTCCCTTTGTCCCCCACTTTTTATTTGTTTAATATTTCTTTTGGCAAGCAATAAGTCTTTGTCTCCCACTTGTTCCCCACTTTGTTGAAAGAATTTTGATTTTTCAGTTGGGATACGGCCAAGCCAAGAGTGTCTTGGCCGTGTCTCTTGGTCTCTTCCTTGAGGTGACACGGCCAAGCCAAGAGTGGCTTGGCCGTGTCTCTTGATTTTTCATGGGACACGGCCGTGTCACTTGGCCGTGTTCCATTCTGTGTGTTTTGTTTTTGTGAGACACGGCTAAGCTTCAAGCGACATGGCCATGTCATGTGACATGGCCAGTGGCTTGGCCATGTCTTGCCAGTGTCGCCTTCTGCCTTCTTTCTTTTCGTTCTTTTCTTTGGTTTCATGAAGTGACACGGCCAAGCTTCAAGTGACATGGCCATGTCATGTGACATGGCCAGTGGCTTGGCCATGTCGCTTGCTAGTGTCGCCTTGTGCCTTCTTTCTTTTCGTTCTTTTCTTTGGTTTCATGAAGTGACACGGCCAAGCTTCAAGTGACATGGCCATGTCATGTGACATGGCCAGTGGCTTGGCCATGTCGCTTGCCAGTGTCGCCTTCTGCCTTCTTTCTTTTCTTTGTTCTCAATTGGTGACACGGCCAAGCTCCTGGCCATGTCATGTGACATGGCCAGTGGCTTGGCCATGTCGCTTGCCAGTGTCGCCTTCTGCCTTCTATTTCTTTGAGGGACATGCCCAAGACAATGAGACATGGCCATGTCGATCAGACACACTCACAGACATGGCCATGTCATGTGAGTGTGTCAAGCATTTTAGGATGAAACACGACCAAGACCTCTATTTTAGGATGAAACACGGCCAAGACATTGAGACATGGCCAAGCTTCAAGTGATATGGCCATGTCGATCAGACACACTCACAGACATGGCCATGTCTATGAGTGTGTCAAGCACTGCCTCTCTTTTATTTCTTTCTTGGTTTCTTTTCCTTGGGTGAGACACGGCCAGTGGCTTGGCCGTGTCTCTTGGGTGTGTCAGCTACTGTCTTGGAATTCTTTTGAGGGACATGGCCAAGCTTGCTTTGGCTTGGCCATGTCTTGCTTGATTCATGCTCTTTCTTCATTTTTCTTGATTGTTTTGATCATCCAAGGGAGTTTTTGCACTTAAACCTAAAACAAACAATTTAAACAAACTTAAAACAAAATCAATCAAAACATTAACTAAAACACACATAAAATCATACTAAAAACAAGTACAAAAATGATCTAAACACGGGGGTACCATAAATAACAAGACACCTGAACAAGCAAGGTATTTGATTAAAGATATGGCCCTTACCAATTATCAATGGCAAACTCCAAGGGAACAAAGAAAACTTAGGGCCGCTGGTTCACGTCAATTGGATCCTATGGTGGCTTTGACAGCATAATTGGAAGCAATGAATAAAAAGATTGATTCTTTAGCTTCATCTTTGGTGAAATCAATGCAGGTGATGTCCTGTGAATGGTGTGGCGGTGGACATCAAAGTCAAGATTGCCAAAGTGGCAATATGTTTGCTAAACAAGAGCAGGTGGATTATGTTGGAAATATGCCTAGGCAACAGCAGAACAACCCCTACAACAATACATATATTCTGGGGGTGGAGAAATCATCCTAATTTCTCCTAGCATAATCAGAATAATCCAAGGCCTCCCCCTGAATTTCAGCAGCCTCAACATCAATAAGCTACCCCTCTAAGAAAGAGCAATTTAGAGGACATGATGGAGAAGTTTATAGCAGCTTAAGAAACCAGATTTCAATCAACATAAACCACCCTTCAAAATCAGCAAGCCTCCATTGACAATTTGGAAAATCAGGTGGGGCAAATTGCCAAGTTACTCAGTGAATGACCACAAGGAAGCTTGCCTAGCAATACTGAGGCAAACTTGAAGGAGAAGCCGAAGGCAATTACTCTAAGGAGTGAAAAGGAAATTAAGGATGGTGTGGTTGAGGAAGAGGCTGAGCCACAAGAAAAAGAAGATAACCCTACTGTCGCTTTGGGTGAGAAGGCTATAGTGGAAATTGAGAAAAGGGATCAACCACAAGAACCTAGTCCAATAGTGAAGGAATACCGACCTCGAGTGACATATCCAGTAAGGTTAAACAAGGACAAGATGGATGCTCAGTTTGGTAAGTTTCTTGAACTCTTTAAACAACTGCACATTAATATTCCATTTGCTGAAGCTTTATCACAGATGCCCAAATATGCTAAATTTTTGAAAGATCTCCTTTCTAACAAAAGGAAACTTGAGGAAGTATCTTTGGTGCACTTGTCAAAAAAGATTTCAACAATTTTGCAAAAGAGGTTGCCTAAGAAATTAAAAGATCCTAGTAGTTTTACTATCCCATGTTTGATAGGTAATCTCAAAGTATAAAGTGCATTGGCTGATTTGGGGGCTAGCATAAGTGTTATGCCCAATAAGATGTTTAAAGATTTAGGTGTTGGAGAACCTAAACCAACACTCATGACCATTCAACTTGCTGATAAGTCAGTAATTCACCCTCGTGGCATTATTGAGGATGTGTTATTAAAAGTCGGGGATTTCATTTCCCTAATTATTTTGTTATCATTGATGTAGATGAGAATGCAGATATTTCGCTTATCCTTGGTAGGCCATTTTTGAATATAGCCTGTGTCCTTATCGATGTCCATAATGGCACATTAACCTTAAAAGTGGGAAGCAAGAAAGTTATTTTTAATATACATTATGCTATGAAGCACCCACTTACACTCAATGAAGTAGATTCATGCAATGATATCATTAAGCATGAAACCTTCAATTGTGTTACTAATGTTGTTTCCAAGGATCCCCTTGAGTTGTGTTTATTGCAGGAAAATATTGAGGATCATGAAGCACTGGAGCAGCTTGCTTATCTTGAAGCAAGCAAAACATTTAACAGTCGGACGCATGAAACCATTGAAATGCCAAAAGTACAGAAGCCGCGACCATCTGTGATTGATCCACCCAATTTGGAACTTAAGATTCTTCCAGATCATCTTGAGTATGGATTCCTGGGAGAGGAGAAGAAATTGCCAATTATTTTGAGCTCCCACCTATCTTCTGAGCAGAAGGCAAAACTCATCGAGTTGTTACAAAAGCATAAGCAAGTTATAGCTTGGAAGACATTAGACATAAAGGGTATTAGTCCATCCTATTGCACTTACAAAATACTGATGGAGGATGAATTCAAACCAGTGGTGCAACCACAATGGAGATTAAACTGTAAGATGAAGGAAGTAGTTAAAGCTGAAGTAATCAAACTACTTGATGCGAAAATTATATATTCGATTTTGGATAGCTCTTGGGTGAGCCCGGTTCAGGTAGCACCAAAGAAAGGAGGGACAATGGTGGTTCCTAATGAAAATGATGAGCTAATTCTAACAAGAATAGTTACCGGTTGGAGGGTTTGCATCGACTACCAGAAGTTGAATGATGCAACTAGGAAGGACCATTTTCCTTTGCCCTTCATTGATTAGATGTTGGAGAGATTATCCGGGCATGAGTACTGCTGCTTTTTGGATGGCCTTTCAGGCTACTTCCAAATTCCTATTGCCTCGGAAGACTAAGAGAAAACTACATTCACCTGTCCATATGGGACATTCGCATATCGAAGGATGCCATTCGGATTATACAACACACCTGCAACTTTTCAACGACGCATGGTGGCAATCTTTGATGAACTTATTGAGGATATTATGGAGGTGTTCATGGATAATTTCTTGATTTATGACAGCTCATTTGAAGGATGTTTGGAAAACCTTGAGAGGGTCTTGATAAGATGTGAGAAAACAAACCTAGTGCTTAATTGGGAAAAATGTCATGTCATGGTTCAAGAAGGAATTGTGTTGGGACACAAGATTTCAAGCAAGGGTATTGAGGTGGATTGGGCTAAGGTGGAAACCATTGATAAACTACCACCCCCCACATTAGTTAAGGCAATCAGAAGCTTTTTAGGACATATAAGCTTCTATCAGAGGTTTATACCCGATTTTTCTAAGATAGCTTGCCCTGTAACAATACTCCTTGAGAAGGATGTTGATTTTGTGTTTGACGAGGAATGTTTAAGGGTGTTCACAACCCTTAAGGAGAAATTGACCCATGCTCCAATCATGGTGGCTCTCGATTAGAATTTACCATTTGAACTAATGTGTGATGCAAGTGATTTTGCAGCGGGGGCAGTTTTGGGTCAACGCAAGAAGATGTATTTTCAGCCCATCTATTATGCAAGCAAGACTCTGAATGCAGCCCAGGCCAATTACACAACTACAGAGAAAGAACTTCCAGCTGTGGTTTTTGCTTTTGACAAGTTTAGATCATATATGATCTTGTCCAAAGTGATTGTGTATATGGACCACTCAGCTTTGAGGTATTTATTTGCAAAAATGGATGCAAAGCCTAGGTTAATTCATTAGGTTTTATTATTGTAGGAATTTGATTTGAAGATTCAAGACAAAAAGGAATCTGAAAATCTGGCAACATATCACCTTTCTCGCTTGGAGAACCCAACCGTGGAGAAGTTTGAAGAAGGGAACATTGATGATCATTTCCCTGATGAGCAGCTTTACGCCATGGCAAGTGAGGTAAGTGGTTCAACTTTTGAAGTGCATTGGTTTGCAGATTTTGTTAATTACTTGGCTGCTAGGGAACTCCCTAAAGATATGACTTATCAAGAAAAGAAGAAATTCTTTTCTGACTTGAAATATTACTTTTGGGAGGATCCTTTCTTGTTTAGGCTATGTAAAGACCACATGATCTGGTGTTGCATGGCATGGCCCAAAACGATGAATTTTCTTCATCATTGTCATACTGGATCAGTTGGTGGTCATATGGGATCCAATAGGACTGCTCAAAAGGTACTATAATTAGGATTTTATTGGCCCATTCTGTTTAGTGATAGCTATGACTTTGTAAAATGTTGTGATCATCATCAAAGAACTGGAAACATCTCATCTCATGATGAGATGCCCCAAAATGGAATTTTAGTATGTGAAGTCTTTGATGTATGGGGATCAATTTTATGGGACCGTTTCCTAGTTCCTTTGGTAACAAATATATTCTCGTAGCTATAGACTATGTCTCTAAATAGCCTGAAGCCCAAGCTTTAGCAACGAATGATGCTAGGGTAGTGATAAAGTTTTTGAAAAAGTTGTTTTCTCAATTTGGTACACCAAAAGCGATCATAAGTGATAGGGGTACTCACTTTTGTAATGCTCAACTTGAGAAAGTTTTTAAAAGGCTAGGTGTTACACATAGGTTTTATACTCCTTACCATCCCCAAACTACTCCTTACCATCCCTAAACTAGTGACCAAGTTGAGAACACAAATAGAGAAACAAAAAGAATTCTTGAAAAAATTATAGAGCGATCCCGAAAGGATTGGTCCAAGAATTTGGACAATGCTCTATGGGCCTTTAGGAATGCATTCAAAACTCCATTGAGTACTACGCCATTTAGGCTAGTATATGGAAAGGCTTGTCATTTACCTGTAGAAATTGAACATAATGCTTATTGGGCTATAAAACAAATTAACCTTGATCTAGCTGGTACAGGTGAAAGGAGAAAACTGCATATTAATGAGCTGGATGAATGGAGATTACAAGCTTATGACAATGCAAAGATGTACAAGGAGTGGACTAAGAGATGGCATGATGCTCACATTAAGGAGCGAAAAGAGTTTCAAGTTGGAGATAATTTATTATTATACAATTTGAGGCTTCAACTTTTTCTAGGTAACTTAAAATCAAGATGGTCTGGTCCGTTTACAGTCAAAGAAGTTTTTCCCTATGGGACAATCGAAATTACTCATCCAGAAAAAGAGAATTTTAAGGTTAATGGGCAAAGACTTAAACTGTATTTTGGGGGAGACTTGAATGAGCTGAAGGAGGTTTTATACCTCCAAGACTAGGGATGAACTACTCCAGAACGTCCAACTAATACGACGTTAAGGAAGTGCTAGGTGGGAGACAACTTACCATTTTATTTGTTTTTGATATTTGTTTCTTTAGATTTCATGTTTTTACTTTGTTTCGTTGATTTTTATTTCTTCTATCATTGGTTGGTGGTGTTTTGTGTTGATTTCACTTGAATATGTAGAGGAAAATTTTCTTTTAAGGGGTAACTTGAACTTGATTTAGAGACATGCCGATGTCACTAGACGTGTCATTCATTTTCAGAGACAATAGCTATAACATGACTAGTGACACGCCCGTGTCAATGGACGTGTCATTTCAATCAAGTTCCAATAGCTACAACATAACTA
Organism: Garcia nutans; assembly: GCA_947685225.1. Taxonomy (NCBI): domain Eukaryota; kingdom Viridiplantae; phylum Streptophyta; class Magnoliopsida; order Malpighiales; family Euphorbiaceae; genus Garcia; species Garcia nutans. The sequence continues at coordinate 39,017,175 of CANTUV010000039.1, read as the reverse complement.
GTGGCATGCTTGTGTCACTGGACGTGTCATTTAAATGGCATCACAGTAGCTAAAGCATGCCCACTGGCAAGCCCGTGTCATTGGTCGTGTCATTTTGGTTAAATTTGAGATTCACAGTAGCAACCACATGCCCAGTGACACACCCATGTCACTGGCCGTGTTGATTTATTTGAGTCACATTAGTAATAACACGCCCAATGACACACCCATGTCAGTGAGCGTGTCATTCATTCTTAGAGGTAGTAGCTGTGACACGCCCATGTCAATGGGCGTGTCGATGCATTTTAAAACAAGCCCAATTTTATTTTAAACAGTTTTTCTCTTTTCTCTTGCTCTCCTTGTGATTTTCTCTCAAAATTCCTTCATTGTCACACTTGAAATCACACACTTAATCTATTTAGAGGGGATTGCGATTCTCATTTCAAGATTTATAGAGGATTTCATTGCATTTTGTTCAATTTTCTCACATCTTTTGCTCCTAATTTCAGGTATGTGCTCTAACTTTTGCATTTTTATTGAGTTTTCTTGAAATTACTTTGGGATTTCTTGCAAATCAAAGGAATTTCTAGGGATTTTGAGTTTTGACCCTAGTTTTGAGGATGTGTTGTGATTTACTCATTATGCTTTTGAGGATTCTATGGCTAGATTTGAATTAAACATTATTTGCGCACTGTTTGTTGATTGTTTATGCACCCATCTTGAAATTTCTTTGTTTCATCGCTCTTGTTGGTTTAAGTTCATTGCTTTTGTTGTTTAAATGCATTGCTATTGTTGATTTCATTGTGTTGGTGTACTTGGAATTATTTTCTTGGATTAAATGCATTGCTTTATTATGTTGGATTAATTGTGTTTAAATGCATTGCTCTATTGTTATAATGCCAGTATTTTAGTAACCCTATCCAATGTTAGTGTTTTGGTATTATTATTATTTTTGAGGATATTATTTTTTATTTTGCAGATAATGGGTCCTCATAAACAAATGCCGTCTAAATTACCAACCAAACGGGCAAGAGGGAAAGGGAGCTCAAGCCAACCCGCTACACACCCAACTTTGAAATTCATGGCAAGCCACAAGTGCCTTCGATTCTCGACATCAGAGGAATGGAAATAGTTTGAACTACTAAGAAATAAGGGTTGGTCGCCACCTAGGGTTTTGGATTGGGGAGCTATGGCACAAGCCAACATTGCGGCTGAGATTTGGGACTTGGTAAATCAACCAAGATGGGAACAACTACTCTCCGTCAATGAGCCTTCTTATAGTGAGTTGACACTAGAATTTTAATGCACTTTTCAATTCAACAAGAATAAGATCTCCATTTCAAACCAACAATGAACTTCTGGTTGGGGGGCCAGAGATTTCAAATGAGTATCAATGACCTTGGTGTCCATTTAGGGCTATATACTGCAGAGGAGGTGCAAATGATTGAGTATCTTAACTCCGAGGTGGACTTCATGGAGTATGATGTTATTCCTCTTCAGGTTTGGAGGACGTTTGCACCTAATACAAATAAATATCAGCCTAAGGTTTCCAAGGAATCCAATTTTAGATCTTTTCTTTGCCGGGTGGTGCATAATCTTTTGGTTTACACTCTTACAGCTTGACAAAGTAGCACGGGGGTTAGTTAGCTTACGAGATTTATTCTTCTTGAACTGCATTGTTTAGAAGATTCGATGCAATGTAGCTCATGCCATCACACAGTTCTTATATGAGCAGTCCAAGAAAGGAGTACTAGGTAATTTATATATTGGCATGTATGACACAAGGTTAGCTCATAGTTTGGGTGTGTTGGATGGATGTCTACCGATGAGAGTGGATGGGTTTCCCAAGTTTTTGAGTATAGACACCTTAAAGAGATTAGACTGAGAGAAGGTAGTAGGGCTGCAGGCACCACCTATGGATTCGGAGCCAGTTCCTCCTGCTCATTATGAACAAGTTCCTCCTGCTTCCACTTTTAACATACCTCCCCCTCCACCGACAGATGTCCCCGGCCCATCCTCTACTGCTGGACCTTCTTCCTCAGTTGGCCCATCCTTTACTCCAGCCCCTACCTTTAGAGACTGGTGTCATTCTAATGATGTTGAGTGGGATGATGACCGAAAACCAACTGAGTTTGAGCGCCAGATATATAGTATAGAAGGAAAAATTGAAAACATCAAACTGAATCAGAATAAATTATTAACTCAGCAAGACAAGATCCAGCATTCCATGGAGCAGCACTACTCATCCTTCCAAGCGCAACTGAATCACGAGATACTGAAGAGGTAATGGCTCGAGCAGTCCATGCTCTAGTTTTGGAGATCTCAGGGATTTAGCCCTTCACAACCGCCGCCTCCACCGTACCAGCCTCCAATACCCCATGTTGAAGTCTCGGATGATAGTGCTAGAGATGATGCTAATGCCAGGGGTGATGATACCGGTGCTAGTGATGATTCTAGTGTTGAGCCCATGACCGACTAACTTATTTATTTTTTATTTTTTTTACTTTATTACTTTTCTTTTTATTTTATTTTATTTTATTTTTGTTTTATTTTGGATTATTGTATGTTTAATTCTGCAGGTCTATTTTTTTTTATCATTCTTATTATTTTTTATATATATTTGAACCTTTATAATTTTGCATGTCCAATTTTGTCCTGTAACTAATTCGACTTCGCAATGCTTTTGGAACCAGATTCATATATGTCAATTCATGGACATGTTAGGGTAGTTTTCTCTCTCTTTCATTCTTTTTCTTATTTTACACACATTGGGGATAATGTGCATCTTAAGTGTGGGGGAGAGGTATATTTTCTATATTGAGCTTTTATTTCCATTCTTGCCATTTGATGCATTTACCTCATTTAGTTTCTTTGACTTATTTTTTTTGGGTTTAAGTAAACTAGATTGCTATAATAATATGAAATGAAATGGTTCCTCTTTTTATTGAATTAATGGTTGATTTAATGAATGACAATATCTTATTGAGGTTAACTCGATTTTCTTAACTGATTGCTAAAGGCTAAATATGATAGTTTGAATTAGGTAGTTGATTGATGAGAGTTGCACTTCTAAAGTTTAAAACCTTAGTTACATTTTTTAGCATGCCCTAATTCCTTAGATACTTGAGTCAAACTTAGTATGACATCTTTATTATCTTAAGTTCCTGACCACTTTCTTTAAAAAAATAATAATTAAATAATTAAATAAATATGATAAATTAAAATAATTTTTCAGGAGCTTTGAAAATTTATCCCTATTATGCTGATTTTAACTCTTGAATTGAAACGAATGAGTTGGAATAATGAATAGTGATAGTATCCATTTGAATGGTGATTCTAACCGAGTAACCGATGGTCGGCATCACAAATATTTACCTTCATGTCAAACAGTTAAAATCAGTTCAAACAAGTCAGGCTCCTCTAAAAAAATAAAAAAATAGTGTTTCACGCAATGCATTTTACTAAGGGGTCAAAGAACTTAAGAGAAAATTTATACTTTCTTACTTCATTCATGACTTTTGAGTTCTTGAAATTTTATGCTCAATATTTTAACTCTGAATTTTTAGATTTTAGATCTGTTAGATTTTTATTTTGAAACTTCTTAATTCAGCTGTCATGTTTGAGATTTGGTTTTTGGTTGAGAACGTTAAGTTTTCTGATTCAAGTATTGTAAAACTTTTATTTTCTTTTGATATAGAGGGGTCCTTCACTTCTGCCTATTATAGTGGTTTGGTTTGTTTGAGGACAAGCAAAAACTCAAGTGTGGGGGAATTTGATAAGTGTATAGTTGATGATATTTTGCCCCTATTTTTTTAGTATATTTATTGTCAAATTGAAGTGTTTATTAGGGTTGATTCTAGGAACCTTTGACACGTTGGGATCTTAAGGTTATTTAGGCCAGAATCACTGATGAAAGATAAGGAAAGGAGCTATTTTGGGCACATTCTTTAATTGACACGCCCAATGACACGGGCGTGTCAATGACCATGTTATTTAACTACTTTACAGAAGCTTCGACACGCCCGGAGACATGGGCATGTCACTGAATGTGCCATTGATTCTGCCTTATAGTAGCTATGACATGTCCCAGGACACGAGCGTGTCACTGATCGTGTTCCTAACTTAGCATTACAGTAATAATGACACACCCAAGGACATGGGCGTGTTACTGTCCATGTCATTAAAGTTGGAAATAGCACCGTTGACACGCGCACAGACACGCCCGTGTCAATGGGCGTGTTAGGCAAAATTTTTAAGCTATAAAATGTGAACTAAAGTACAAATTAGGGATCCAGTTTTTGATTAGAGCCTACCTCCAGAGAAAAAGAGAGTTTTGGCATCCAAGAGTGAAGGTGAAGATCCAATTCATATGAGATTTAAATCAAGATTCAAGGATTGAAGTGGGAAAAGACAAATCATTCATTATGGATTGTTTGAATTCTTTCACTTATTTTTTTTGTTTTGGTTTTTTGGTTATGAACATGAGCTAAATTGTTTCTATCTACATATTGATGAACCCTAGCCTTGTTATATGGATTGAATAGTTTTTATTAAATTAAATCATTTGATTGAGTTGTTTAATCATTTTGATTCTTAATTTCTTATTTCTAATTGATAATAACATGCTTATTGATTGGTTGTAATTTTTATATTATTAACTTGAGAAAGCTTGATATGAACAGAATTTTCATTAGGATTGAGGATTGATTAGAGTGCTATAGATAGACTTACAGGATCCTTTGGTTTGAATTTCCTTGCTCTTATTGCAAGATCCATTTAATTATGCCTGAGAATAGATTCCTAGCATTCTACTTAGTGATTAGGGATTAATTTGCTCAAGAGAGGTTTTGATCTAATTTAGAGGAATGCCAATTCAACTCTATTATTTGATTTAATTAAATGGATATTCATAAATATTTTTATGGCTAGGGGATTCAATATCTGGATAGTATTTTCACCACCAATTCTTTCTGCACAATATTTGAATTTTCTTTACTTTAATTTATTAAGTAATTTGTCTTTTAGTTAAATCATCACAAAAATTATCATTTAGCTAAACAACAATTAAGATTTGCACTAGTATTTGACCTTGTCCCCAGTGGAACGATAACTTACTCACTATTTTATTACTTGAGCGACCCGTGCACTTGCGGTAACATTGTGAAGCACATATTCGCCATCAACGTCACTATCAGTAGAAATAGCCTTTAGAGAACTACCTTTAAAAGGTTTGTAATAAATCATTTCAGCCCCTTCAAACCCAAGTTTCTTAATATCATATACCAATTCAGAGATTGATAAAAGATCAATATCAAAATATGAAAATTTAACAAAACCTCCCACATAACTCTTTCTACCTCTTCTATCAGTTTTGAACTTAGCACCATAATTCCATCTAACAGTAATGACCTTGTCCCCCATTTCATATGAACCCTAGGTTCTAATTCTAAATGAAAGAAATAATAGATTCAGATCTTTCGCTTGCTCTTTAGGTCGAGGGTCCAAAATTCTTCAAACACGAACAAATCTATCTTCACCCTCAGAGGCAACTGGTACTCTTCAATTTTGCTTATTGGAATTCTAATATGACAAGGTTTATCAGATTTATACTGGATACCAAAACATTACAATCGATTGTCTTAAATTTTAGAAAAATCAATTTTCAGGATTTTAGGAGAAGAGGTCGAAGTTAGGGATTTTAGGGGTATGTTTCTTTCAAAATGACGTGTCAAGAGTTTCATTGCATGGCATCTACGTGGAGCTGATGTCAGAGTGATTGTTGAACACGGGCAAGAGCATTCTTGTTTTTGTTTTCTTAAGGGGCCAATTATTATAGAAACCAATGAGTTGAAGGGGCCAAGTAGTTCCTAGAAGACTATAGGGGGCTAAGTGGAAAAACCTACCAAGTTAGAGGGGCCAGAGATGTATTAAGCCTAGAAATTTATATAGGCATAATATATAAATGAACATGTTTGCTTATTTAAAAGAAATTACTAACCCTTCCTATTTTTGCAGGTTTCCTATAATGCACTTCTATATATTTAAAATGATATTATCATTCCTTTTACTCAAAGAGTGAAAAAATAAATTTCAACCGCTCATAAGCAGCTTTATGTATCAATATTCATCTCTTTTCAAACATAATACCTCTACTTAGCTACCAAACCACCAATTTGCTCCTCCTGTTCCTTTTATTGGCTTTCTTCCTTGAATTTGTGTCAAAAATCCATTCCTCGCTTCCTGCATTCAGTATCAATGGCAATAATCTATTAAATTCCCCAAAATTAAAAAATAAAAATATCATAAAAAGCAAAATTAGAAATAAAGAAAAAGAAATGATATAATAAATTTACTCTAGCATTGGTGTTGTCAATTTCAAAAGACTCCAAAGCATCATGTAGGACAAATATGAGGTTAGATAATTGTAAAACTCCACAATAAAGAAAATGGCATCATATAGAGGACAAAGAAGATTAAGGGTATAATTGGAAAATTAAGGATTTTGAAGGAGAAGGAAATTGAAATAAAGACAGAGAGGTTGTTATTGAAAAAAATGACGAAGATGAAGCCATTGTCATGCTTATTGTGTTTTTTCTAAAATCAAAGAATTTATAATAATTTACAATATATTATATAATTTATAAAATAATTTATATAATTTACTATACAATTTATAGAAAGAGAAGGCATCGCCATTGTCGAATGTTAGTTTTAGATTTTCATTGCATGATAATGAAAAAGATAACAAAGGTTGCCACTTCTTAATGAAGTTCAATAATATTGAATCACATCCATATAAAAAGGAATCCAATGATTGAATATAACTTCAATTTTAATACTGGGTTAAAGACTGGGTTAAAGATTTTCAATCGAAATTGATCGGCTTAAAGATTTCATATGAAATAAGGTATAAAGCGCATGTAGTATATGCTTATGGGTGAGCTGAGAAATTGTTGAGTCAAGGGTTTAATAATGCTACTTTTAGAATTTTAAGATGAGTGATAAGACACACGCAAAGTATAGGATGCTAATAAGTTATTTCTTATAAGTGTGAATTTATGTATTAAGCTATTTTTTTAACAATTAATTTGCTCTAATACATTGTCATTTTTTATATTTTACATTATTTTAAATAAAGAAATGACACTACTAAAGGGATCAAGTTGTGACAAATCAAGTGCGATATTTTTTTTTTACGTTTACTATCAAATGGCATAATCATTACAAATATTGTATTACAAACTAAAATCTCTATTTTACTGAAATTCTCATTTTATCCCCATTTTATCCTATTCTCATTGTCACATATTCAATCTAGGCACATTGCCTTATTTTCACATTTTTTTTCCTCAAATTTCTCATTTTTCACATCTTTCTCATTTTTCTCACTTTTCTCATTTTTATCAATATTAATTCATTTCATTATTCCACATATCTCATTTTTGCATTCACAACACATTACCCAATTACTTTGGGTATTTTCACATAATATACATATTTCACATTCTACATAATTTAGCCATTATCAATGGGTTTTCACAATGCATTTAACACATATATGACATTACAAATGTCATAGCACATTATTCATACACAATCAATGAACCAAGTAACTTAACACATTTTTTAACCAAAATGTGTTAAGCCCAAATGTCATGCAAATATAAACAATATATTCAAAGTTTGTACATACCTCTACTAGCAACCCAAAGCAAGCTTAACACAACCTCCAATCCTATCCTTCCAACTTGCCCTTCACCATTTGGATGAAGCAAATCAACCTCCCTCAATGCCTATACCAAATGTGATCATACATAATCATTTAATATCACATTCTAATGTATTCTCAATATCAAACCATAATTAAACATCACTCTAAACCAAATCCTAAAATCAAGCTTCACCTCACTGTAACTTTGAAAAACCATATCAAGCCATTTAAAGAAGTGTTTTAAGTTTATTAATATCATTAGAAATATATTTTAGCATGTTTAAACCAATTACATTAATTAACCACATGCTTATGTCCAAAACCCTAAAATGACATAACCTTCACCATTGAAGGATCTCCATTCTAACTCAATCCAATTATCATTTCAATCTTATTTCCACCACTTATATCCTTAAATAACATGATTTAAGCATTAAAAATCAAACAATTAATCATTCTTTGAAAATTCTCTTTTCCAAAACTCTAAATCAATACTACCCTCTTCAAACTCTAACCAAACACAACCAAATCCAATATTTGACTTTAAAATACTTGTTTATGCATAAAAAAAAAACTCATTTGGAATCAATTTGCAAAATTAAAAATCATGATTTCAAAAACTCAAATGTTCCATAACCCTAAATTCTCTCTCTTAACCAATCTTACCCAAACTCAACCATTTCTTTAATCCAACCTTAAAATCATTATTTACTCATCAAAAGAACATCTTTCATACCCATTCCAACAATTATAACATGCTCTTTCAAAAACTCAATTCATACATATTCATAAGCTTGAAAGAACTTCATAATTTTGGAAATAAAGCTTACTGACTTGTTGGAAAATCACCAAAACTACTCTTATTCCCTTGAAAGCTTGAAGAATTTGATGATGGAAGAAGCTAAAAATCTCCCTTTTTCTCCATGAAAGTCGTCCTTGAAGGAAAGAAGAAGAAGAAGACTTTATTTTTTTATTTCTCTTTCCTTTCACCCTTTAATTTTAAACCATATATATATATTAAAATAATTTAATAATTAATAATTTAATTATTTATTTCAATTCATGACCTAATTCTTTTAGGTCGAATTTATTCTCAAATTTTAATTCTCTTCAAATTCATCATTACAGATAATACTCATTTCCCCTAGTCTCGTTTACTTTACACATCATTTTCATCAACTTATTCATTTTATACCACTTTCAAACATATTCATTATAACTCTTACTCACATTTCATAATTCCTTTCATTTACCATTTTCTCACATTTCTTATAGTTACCATATTTACAAAAATCACTTTTCTTACACATCACTTAAAGCTCATCATATTTTCACATTTCTCTTTTGTTTCCACACTTTCTATAATTATAAACAAATTTCTAACATAAAATTATAAGATCCAACTACGCAAACCATAAGTCTTGAACATGTTTCTTGAAGCATAACTATCAATCTCACCAAAACTATCCAACGGTCATGCCATAATAATGGTCACGTCTGTGGCTTATAAATAAATACTGCCCTTCTATCATTCTTCTTCAAACATTTCCAATCACAATGTTAAGTTCGTATCACAAAAATCACATATTCATTTTCTAATCTTTTGATAAACAAAAAGTTAACATGTTTCAGCTCTGTTTCAAAGCAATTTACTCTTGATCACTTGATCATCATTAGCCTAACTCATGTTTCAACAATATTATCATTAACATCGCTTATATATACACATTTGTTCATATGCCAATTTACACAATTTCCATTTATTACTCCATTTCTAATCTATCTCTTATAAAAATTTTCATTCATTTCTTTTTTTCACTTCCATACTTTCTTCATTATACTTTCCTTTTTCCTTACAATCCCTTATTTATACACATATACTTTAGGCCCAAAACACTATACAATCATCAAGTTCAGTTGTTAAAATAACAATTTCACCGTCCAGCTGTGAGCGGGGATTTTTGCCCCCACTCCCGATGGAATGGTTCTTGAGACTTTGGCACTGTTTAGGCTCGGGGCCTTAGAGAACACGGACTTAAGTCCTGAGAAAATGGAGTCACCACCCGGATGGGCCGGGAAAAAAGAAAGGGGTGGATGACTCGATTCCTAAGGAATCCCCAACCCCCTAATGGGTTCGGAAAGTTGGGTACGTGTGGGGAAGGTGAGAAATGGCCCAGCACCCCCACAATGCCCGGTTCATTGGAACCGGCCTCCTTTACAGGTCTTAATATTATAACATTCTTAAATATAACAACATTATCCATATTACACACAATAATTAAAAGAAAGCATCATTATATTAAAATCAAAGCAAGGTCCAAGAAAAACAAATAAATGGACACCCATCCGAAGATGGAAACATGTCCTTACATCACATGCCTAAATAGGACACCCACCGAAAGATAGAAACATGTCCTTTACATAGGTTCTAAACTAGAAAAGCAAATTAAATTACATGATATTTAACCAATGAGGTACCCACTAAGTGGAAACATACCTCTTACAACATTTAGAAATCTAAATAAATTGATAAAAGTAAATAATCATTCGTCATAAATAAATCATTCATCAAAGATGTTAAATATCAATAAAAAGTAAACATCCATCCATGATAAGCTAAATAAACCAAGCATTGAACTTAAATAAATTAAAGCATGTAAAATAAATCAATGCATAATCAAATATGGAATTGAATAAGGCAAATAAAAATCCAAATTATAGCTATTGTTTCCATTTAGGATCCTTTATTTCATGTGTTTAGGGTTTTGGATTTTCATGGGTTTAAGCTACTGTGACTTTTTAAAGAATTAAAATAGATTAAGGATTTTATGTTTTAAAAGGTTGGTAAGACATTTTGATTAACCAAATTAAGGTTTGAATGGTGAAATAATGAAACTAGGGTTTTGGACACTTTAAAATACTTTTGATTTGTGGTTTTAAATGATGGTTTCAAGCTTACTGTGTAAAATTAAAATATTTGTGTTTATATGATTTTTAAGGTTTTAAAGGATTAGGGTTCATAAAAAATTAGGGTTTAAGGTTTTAAAGGGGTTAGTGTTCACTATTTTAGGTTTGGAGTTGAGTTAGGGTTTAGTGATTTAAAATTAGGATTTTCGGTGGATGCATGAAGCTTTTAGGATTTGAAAATCAATTTGATACTTTTATGAGGTTTTATGAAAATAAATAAATGATTTAAAGTTTTTAAAAGCAAAAAAGAAGTTTTTAAATCTTTTGGAAAGAAACAGAATATAATTTAAGGGTTTTGAAAATTTGGAATGTAAATTAGGGTTTTGAAGAAACTAAATTAATAACTTTAAATTCTTTGGAAAATAAAGCAACGAATTAGTGTTTTTAACTTTAGAAAAGCTAAATTAAAGTTTTGGGATTTTTAAATTAAAAGAAAGAATGAGATGTTTAGCTACTGTGAAAAAATAAAAGGAATCAAGAATTCAAACCTTCTTTCGTGGGGTTGCACCAAAATTGCTTCTCAGATGAACCAGGTCAAAGACAAGCTTTTCTTGCCTTTGAATTGCTTGAATTGCGTATTTGCTTCCTCCAAAATCTACTTCAGTTTACTGGCAGAAGGAATTTTTAAAGTTTCCAAGTTTTCCTACTCACTCTCGGTCATCAATTTCTCCTCCCCTTCTCCGTGTTGTTTATATTTATAGAAGGATTTTTGAATTTTTTCCTACTTGCTCACGGCATACATTATAGAATAAGAAAAGGAAATCAAAACCTAATTGTATTAGGTTTTGGAAAATTTGCGTCGAAAAATTTCGCTGGCGAAAAAAACTGCTGCGGAAAAATTGCGCTGGCAAAAAAATTTGCCACAGGAAAAATTGCACTGGCCAAATAATTTGCCGTAGTTGGCTGCGGCAGGGGGTGGGGAATCGGCCTGCGGGCGAAATGGCCTAAGGCCAAGGCCGTGCTGGAATTTTCGGCGATGATTTTTTCATCGCCGATTTTTATTTTTATTTTTTGATTTTTATTTGTTTATTTTTATTTTTTATTAATAAAAATTAGATAATAAAGCAAAAATTATTTAATTAAGACAACAAAAATTATTTTGGACCAATTAAAATATATTAGACAATACAAAAATTATTTTGGACTAAACAAAATATATTGGACTGGACTGGGTAAAAAATTAAGGGTCTACACCAGCTCTGTTCGGGTCCATTCTCAATCTCAATTCATCACATGACCTAACTCTACGCAAGTCAAGACCTATCTCTCTTAGGTCTATTAATACATGTAATATCATTCACAATATCACCAGACACATATTCGTATAAGGTAGTAAACACTCGATAACATTTTTTTTAATCATCCACGTACACCTTCGTAAGTCATAATCACAATGTGACTTACTTTCCACATTTTCTTACATATCACATTTGTGTTCATATTGAAAAAAATCTCATCACACAAATCATACAATTATATTCAATTCCTCTTTTACATACAATCTATATAAAGTTAACATTTATCACCTTTCAGAGAACATTATCATTTCTCATTCTTTTGACATTACTTAGGTTATTCATCAATTCAACATATATATACACTCTGACCACAACATAATTAACATCTTCCTTATTTAATTGCCCATCTCTTAAATAAGTTTCTTATTATATATATATATATTTTAACACCTCACATAAATCATAGTCACATTTCCAATGTGACATCTCTCTCACATTTTTTTATGCATTTATCATACCCTTCATAACCCTTTTCATCATTTCTAATTCAATTACCTAAAGTAACTCATTTTTACTTACTTAATCATTTCCCTTTTATTTCATAACAAATTTCTATATTATCAACCACATTACACGTTACATGATATTTTCACAAATAATATTACTCATTCAAAATTACTCCCATGCTTATTAAATATTAAACTATCAACATCTAAACAATCTTCATCAAAATTCTCTAACAACTCTAAATTTTCAACTCACTACTTTTCTTAAACTTCATTCTATTAATCTCATTTTCAAGAGCTAACTTTATAAACTTTATTTTTATATCAATATAACATTTAAACACATCACTTTCACAATTAAGGAAACCCATTTCAAAAATTCAAATTTCATATATTGCAACCAATAATATGAACCTCACCAAATCTCATCCATATCACATTCTCAATCTTAAGATCATAACATTTACTTTTAAACAACACTAATTCATTTCCTTACACTAATTAACATCATCAATTAGATATCCTACTTTTACGTACCCAAACCCTAAATCATGCATTATTGTTCCATAATAAATAATTCGCTATCATATGTGATTTTGCTCTTTGATTTTAATTATGAACTCTTTGTTAAAAATTATTAAAAACTCCATATTCCTTCTTCATACTTCTACCCATATGTATATAAATTTTCATAATTTTTTTCATTCATTTGTCTCATGAAATTAATTTATTACTCATGTATACAAAATTGTATGACTTCCTTAGTTTCATGTCACTCTCACTTTCAATTTTTATATTCCTTACCAATTCTTTATAAAAGCTTGTAAATTTTTAGCCATGTGCTTTTGACACATATATGGACTTATATTTAAAATTTTAAAATTTTCCAAATTGATTTAATATATTTAAAAATTAAATCTTCCAAAATTAGAGAATCTGTCTCTTTAATAATTTCTCTGGCAGCACCTGGTTGTCCATTTTTTTTCAGGTATCAAACCTTAATAAAAATTCATGAAATTTTAACCATATGTTATAGGAATACATATGATATTTTGTAAAAAGGTTTAGAGTTTTCTGGATTAGTTTACCATAGTTTCTAAATTTATTTTTTTCAATTTCTATAGATTCTGAGTTGCTGAAATTTCTCCAACAATCTGTATTCATCTATTTTTCTTAATTAGAGATCCATCTTTAAAATTTATAAAATTTTATACATTGGATTCTAACATATAGAAAAACTTTTGATTAAATGTTCAAACTCATCCAACATTTCTAGATTTGTCCAAAAATTCAGACAATATCACTTTGCAGTACACCTGTAAAATTTTATGTAACTATCATGCTTATTTCTCAAACTTTTTATTTTTATATCTTAAATTATTTCTTAGATTGTTTTTCTAATTTCACTTATTCATCAATTGAATCAGGTATTAATTTTAAATTTCAAATAAAAGTTCTAAAAATTCTTAATCCATAATCTCTAGAATGACGCTTCTACTGCGCCACTCTGATCTATGCAACCCAGGCACCATCTCAACTCATATCCATTATATGAAATGGACATTGCCACATCAGGGACCAGATAAATTGCCAGTGTCAATGCATGCATCACAATTGAAAATTCCTTTTTTATTCTAATTTTCTCTCTCTATCATCCCAGCTAGGTCTAGAACCTCAAACCTAGGCTCTGATACCAAAATAAATGTATCACCCTTATACCCTATATAAGCACAATACATATTTTCAGAATATGTAAAATACGCATATACGGTATAAAAATGTCACAGACCGATTTAATAAAAAAATTTCCATTTCTATTTTAAGATTTCAAATACTAATATATAAAATAAATAGTATATAAATATTCTTTGCTTGTTATAGGAATCCAAAATAAATATTTTATATGAAAATCTCTAAGAAAAATTCACCAGAGTTTTATTTGTAATTTGAACGTTTCCAAAATTCAACAAAACACAACCTGCATAAAACAAACACTCCAAAATTCACCAACACTTCTCAATTTCTCCATATTTTCTCAAAATACTTATATATAGGTATATATATATCAACATTACATATAAAATCCCATCTTAAACAAAATTATTCAAATCATTCTTTACAATTTATAATATATGCTTCAAAAACATATCATAACATACATAATATAAAAAATGTACATGCTGGCAACTGGCTCTGATCTTGATGTACCCAAAAAAACTCTTCAAGCTCAATAAATACAAACCTAGACCCGACCAGGTCTAGTAAAACTCTCCGGCTCTACCAAAACGTCCATGACACCTATGCGACGAATTACAATTGCGCTAAGCCGAAGCCTAGTGGTACAAACTTTGCAAACAATATAGTTTAAATGAAATGTCAATGCACAACACATATATATCACAACTCATAATATTATTTCTCATTATATTGCTCAATTTTATCACACTTCATAATTCACATTAAAACAAAGACAAGCATGGGCCCAAAAAGGATCTAATATGCTATTCAAATTTCAGAGTTACTGCTTTGGTCCATAATGACACCATGTATCTAGCTCCGTAGGCAATATATCCATGGATAATGTAATAGCCCCAATCTCTTGGACCTCAACCTGGCTAGACCCTTAGGCCCCAGTATCTTGGTTCTCAACCCGGCTAGACTGCTATAGTCTTTGAGGCTTACGACCCAGTCTTTTCACCATTCCAGCATTTAGCCCGTAAGCAATCATAGGCATGCCGCCAAATCCAGAACTCTGAAAATTGAATAACATACTAGGCATACAATTTATTCATATTTCTTATTATCAAATTCTTTCATAATTCCTTTTTCAAAACTTTTCTCATTTTCTCATTATCAAACTAGGCACATTGCCTTATTATATCATATTTTTCTCACTTTTTTTTTTCATTTATTCATTTTTCTAATTATCAATTTCTTTCTCATTGTCACATATTCAATCTAGGCACATTGCCTTATTTTCACATTTATTTTTCTCATTTTTCACATCTTTCTCATTTTTCTCACTTTTCTCATTTTTATCAATATTAATTCATTTCATTATTCTACATATCTCATTTTTGCATTCACAACACATTACCCAATTACTTTGGGTATTTTAACATAATATACATATTTCACATTCTATACAATTTAGCCATTATCAATGGCTTTTCACAATGCATTTAACACATATATGACATTACAAATGTCATAGCACATTATTCATACACAATCAATGAACCAAGTAACTTAACACATTTTTCAACCAAAATGTGTTAAGCCCAAATGTCATGCAAATATAAACAATATATTCAAAGTTTGTACATACCTCTACTAGCAACCCAAAGCAAGCGTAACACAACCTCCAATTCTATCCTTCTAACTTGCCCTTCACCACTTGGATGAAGCAAATCAACCTCCCTCAATGTCTATACCAAATGTGATCATACATAATCATTTAATATCACATTCTAAGGTATTCTCAATATCAAACCATAATTAAACATCACTCTAAACCAAATCCCAAAATCAAGCTTCACCTAACTGTAACTTTGAAAAACCATATCAAGCCATTTAAAATAGTGTTTTAAGTTTATTAATATCATTAGAAATATATTTTAGCAGGTTTAAACCAATTACATTAATTAACCACATGCTTATGTCCAAAACCCTAAAATGACATAACCTTCACCATTGAAGGATCTCCATTCCAACTCAATCCAATTATCATTTCAATCTTATTTCCACCACTTATATCCTTAAATAACATGATTTAAGCATTAAAATCAAACAATTAATCATTCTTTGAAAATTTTCTTTTCCAAAACTCTAAATCAATACTACCCTCTTCAAACTCTAACCAAACACAACCAAATCCAGTATTTGACTCTAAAATAGTTGTTTATGAATAAAAAAAAAAAAAACTCATTTGGAATCAATTTGCAAAATTAAAAATCATGATTTAAAAAACTCAAATGTTCCATAACCCTAAATTCTCTCTTCACCAATCTTACCCAAACTCAACCATTTCTTTAATCCAACCTTAAAATCATTATTTACTCATCACAAGAACATCTTTCATACCCATTTCAACAATTATAACATTCTCTTTCAAAAACTCAATTCATATATATTCATAAGCTTGAAAGAACTTCATAATTTTGGAAATAAATCTTACTTACTTGTTAGAAAATCACCAAAACTACTCTTATTCCCTTGAAAGCTTGAAGAATTTGATGATGGAAGAAGCTAAAAATCTCCCTCTTTGGCCATGAAAGTCATCCTTGAAGGAAAAAAGAAGAAGAAGACTTTATTTTTTTTATTTCTCTTTCCTTTCACCCTTTAATTTTAAACCATATATATATATATTAAAATAATTTAATAATTAATAATTTAATTTATTAATTTTAAATTTCTAAGATTTAATTACCAAAATAACTTTTTACTTTGACTTTTCTTTTAAAAAGTATTGACTTTTATATGTTATGTATATTTTACATATTTATCACATATATGTTCCACTTTTTCATTTAAAACCCCTTCATTTTTCATTTAAAACCATTAATTTAATTTATCAATTTAAATTATAATTTATTTTATCAAAATTCCAAAAATTAAAACTTTTTAAAAATTTGGGATTTTACACATATGCACAAGTAATCTGTATCTTATATACACATCAAATGTACCTTATATGTATATTAAATATTACATATTTAATGTATTAATCCAACATATATAATTAATATACCATATGTATATGTTATATATACTCTAGATATATATATTGAGTATATACAATTTATATCTCCAAATACTTATTTAATTTTTCCAAAATCATGGATGTTACAAAAACAACCCTAGAATCATAAAAACAAAGCTAAAAAAGCAATAAGGAAGAATAATAAACAATAAAAATTGAGAAAAATGTAAATAATCAACAAAAATAACTTCATATATAAAACCAAATATTAATATGGATTAAAAAGGAAGAAATCAATGTTAAAAAGATTGAATAAAAAGACCATATTAGATTAAATAAATATATATATATATATAGATATACACACTTACCTTCAAAATAAATCTACAGCAAAAAAATGCAGATGTTATGTATATGTTAATTGAATCAATAACAAAAAGTATAGATATAGATGTTTAGTAGATGTTGTATAGATATTGCGTAAATGTTGAATTCCATCCTTTAATTAACTTATAGATATTGTGTATCTTGAGTAAATGTTAGGGCTGTTCATAATGCCCGTTGACCCGAATGACTTGGCCCAATCCAGTCTGACCCAACTGGGTTAGTGTGAGAAGAGATTTTCGCCCCTACTCCCATGTGGAATGGTTCTTACGACTTCGGCACTATTAAACTCAGGGCCTTAGAGAATATGGACCTAAACCCAGAGAAAATGGAGTCGCCATCCGGACTGGCCAAAAAAATAGAAAAGGGTGGATGACTCAATTCCTAAGGAATTTCCAACCTCCTATTGGGTTTGAAAAGTTGGTTACGCATGGGAAAAGTGAGAAATGACCCAACGCCCCCATAACGCCTGCTTCATTGGAATCGATCTCCTTTTTCAGTCTAAATATTATTAAATTCTTAAGTATTATAATATTATCCATACTACGTATAATTATTAATCAAATGGAATCATTCATTAAAATAGGATAAAATAGTACATCATAAAATAACATGGGTACCCATCCTTAGATGGAAACATACTCTTACAATTCTTAAATGTTCATAAAGAAAATAAATAAATTAGGACCAAAAGGTGAAAACGTGCCCCTTACAATTGTCCCAAAGTCTTTAAATAAATTACAATCTAAACAAATAAGATATCCACATAGTGTGGAAATGTCTTTTACATCCTTGGAATAAGAGTAATCAAATTAAAATAATTAACCAAATACAATTAAACCAATCAATCATTCACAATAATTAAAAGTAAATCATCTATTATAAACCGAATAAAATAATTCATCCATTATAAGTATATAATGATAAATTAAATAATTAAACCTAGGTTTTAATCTTACATTAAACAATAAAAAAAATGTAAAACTAGGGTTTTAATATATGAATTAGGGTTTCTTAAAGTTTAGAATGCTAAATTAGGATTTTAGGATTTTAGAAAACATGATTAGGGTTTTTAGGGTTAAAACATGATTTTAGGGTTTTAGGATAACAATTAGGGTTTTGATGATCAAACTAGGGTTTTTAGGGTTAAAATATGATTTTAGGGTTCTAGGATGGCAATTAGGGTTTTGGTTTAGAATTAGGATTTTGAATATTGAAAACTAGGGTTTTTATAAGATTAGGGTTTTAAAACTATAATTTAAGATTTTGGTGTTTCAAAACATAGCAATAGGGTTTTAGGTAATTAAATTAAATGTTTAAATTAATTCCTAAGCTACTGCAAATCTAAAACAAATAAAAGTTATCTAACTAGACTACTGGATAAAACAAAGTTAAATGAATTAAGCTACGATTTCTTTGAAACCAATGAAACTGAGCTACTAGACATGCTTTAATAAAACCAATATAAATTGAACTAATGATAAATGAAACTTGCTGTGAATTTAAAGGACTAAAGAAATTAAACCTCCGTTTATTGGCTCCACCAAAGCTAAGAGTGTTGGTCAAGTGAAGCAATTGCCCGACATAATTGTTGTGTATCGATTCCTCCTTAATTGTTGTTGCTGTTTGGTTTTAAGTGTTTCTTTTTTCTCTTGAATATCCGTTGCTTTTAATAATTATCACCGTCCCCCTATTTAATTGTTAAGGCCCCTATTCATAAGAATTAACTAGGTTAAAACTAGTAAATACCGAGCTAAGTCTGAGCTCAATCTAGATTTCCAATTAAAATTATGTTTGCTTGAAATCGGGATCGAAGGCCTTGCCAATTCAACATGGAGCCTTATAACAAGGTTCATGTCGAATAGGCTCTCTAATTTGACATGGTGTCTAGGTTTTAGGTCAAACCAAGTTGGTTTGTGTCAGATCAAGTTGGTTAATCTTTGTTTTGGGCTTCTAAAATTAAACTGGATTTAATTCAAGCTGTTTAAGTGGTTAAGAATATATCAGACTAGATTTAAACTTCTAAAATTGTATGGGATCCTTTTAATTGGGACTGAATTTAATCTTGCTAAAATTAAGGGTCTATATTTTTGCCTCTTGCTTGAGCGATCTGAGACTTTAGTAGAAGAGAGTGAAAAGTAACATGACTTTGAGATGATCTTGGATATGGATGAGTTCTAGACCCGAGGTTGGTTTAAGTTTTAGACCCGAGATTGGATTGGGTTCTCGACCCTAGACTGGATTAGGTTCTGGACCCAAGGCTAGATTGGGTTCTGGACTTGAGACCGAATTTGGGTTCTCGACCTTATACTAGATTTGGATTCTCGACCCGAGATTGGATTTTGGGTTCTTAACCAAATACTGGATTAAATTTGGGTGCTTAGACCCGAGACTAAATTTGGAT
The DNA here is from genome assembly GCA_947685225.1 of Garcia nutans. Classification (NCBI taxonomy): domain Eukaryota; kingdom Viridiplantae; phylum Streptophyta; class Magnoliopsida; order Malpighiales; family Euphorbiaceae; genus Garcia; species Garcia nutans. Next base: position 38,997,284 of record CANTUV010000039.1, on the reverse strand, counting down.
TCTAGACCCAAGACTGGATTTGATACTTCAATGGATTATTGAGTGACTCTAATATCCTGATGAAATCCACCAAGTGACAAAAAAAAAAAAACCGAGTGACTCTAATATCTTCAAATCTAATATCTCAATGGGTCTATCAAGCAAATCTAATATCTCATCATCAAGTTATTCTAATATCTTGGTGAGTGAAAACAGTCATTGAGTGATTCTAATATTTCGATGAAATCCACCAAGCGACTCTAATATCTTGGTAAATCAAAACGACCATCCAGCGACTCTAATATCTCAATGTTAACCACAAAATGACTCTAATATCTTGGTAGGATAGTGAGCGACTCTAATATCTCACTAGAAACAAACTTGGATATTTTAATATATCAAAGAAAGTTATGTTGTTAGGATACTATAACAAATCTAATATAGGCTGGGTAGTGGATGCTTCAACAAATCTGCTTGAAAATGTCTATCTTAACAGAAATGAATCTTCATCTTGATTCTCTATTCTTGGGGATAGGCCTTTGACTTGCCGCAACTTTAGCTCTTCTAGCTGGATTGATATGATCTTTATCTTGGACCTTTGTCTTGATCTTTTATCTTTTATATCTTCATTCATTTGAGAGTTCTTACTTTCTTCTTGTTCTATTCTTTTGTTCTTCCTTTTGCAAAAAATTTAGCTATTTTTTAGCTAGTCTTCATATCCTCTCTTTGCCCCCTACGTGGCAAAAGTGAGTCTGAAAGTATTTTGTACATGTATAAACTTAAAAATTGAAAAGAAGAAACTTTGCCCCCTGTGTAGGCTCAAACCAATGATATTTGTTCTCATATAAGCCTTGATTGATATTCGCATTTTATCTGGTTCTTTGCACAAGCACACATCTCCATTATTATGAAATGATTGGATCTTCTTCAAGAAATGGGCCTTCCATGCCCTTTGATTCCATATCTGCTTCATGTTTGTTTCATAGAGTATCTTTTGTTTACTTTCACAAAGAATAGACAACTCAAGACAAAAAAAAAATGCAGTGTGATATGCTCATGTATACGTGTATGCATAATATGCATGAATGATACTTACAGTGATTATACTGACTCACAGACTATGATGGCAGGCCGAAGCACTTCCATTGGTACTTTTAAGATATTGGTGTAGGTCTTGCATTGGATCATTAGGAGATGTTGTATCCATAGCTTTATCTTTAACCTATAAGGATAGTGAGAGATATAAGATATACTCATTTCAAACCATAATTCAGCACATTAGTTAGTAACTTCATCATAACCTTGCAAATAATTCATATCTTCACCCAATATGTCATTTAAGGTTCAACAATGCAATGTACTTTCGCAAGCTTGACGGCTCATTTGACAATAAAACAATATATCCTTTAAGGTTCAATAGTACAATGTACTTCGCTAAGCTTGAAGGCTCTTTTGACAATAAAATAATTTTTTTAACCCCATTTTTTAAAATTTAATTTTAATTTTAAAATCAAATGTTGGCTTTGTCAAATCAGTGTCAATATACCTCAGGACTTGTCTTTCAAATTAACACATCTACAAGATCATAACCTTAGTTACCATACTAAATTTGGGAATCATTTTCATTTAAGCAAGAACTGTTGCACTTCAGATAAGCACATACACATTACTTGGCCAAAAGTCTCATTGAGTTTAAATATTATCTATCTCATATACATACTTATTCAAACAATCTCCACTAATAGACTCCACCTATCAAGAGAGATCAACAAGTCTTTAATAGGCTTAAAATGGGGTCTATAAGGGACATGGTTTAGATGAAGGCCATTTGTAAATTAGAGTTGTTGCGACACTACTATCAAATCTTCATACTATAAATCTTCTATTAGAGCTATAGGTAGCTGGGAGCAAACTTAAACTATGGGATTCTTATTATCTTGCTTCATGAAAAGATAGACTTCCATTTTCTTCCATCTCCTTGGGAGAAATCTAGATCTGATTAGGATAATCTTCATATTTTCTTTTTGCTTTTGCACAAACTCAGGACATGTTTTCCTTTTTTTTTTTTAAATTTTTTTCTTTATTTTCTGTTCTTTTTTTCTATTCTTTTTTCTTTCTTCTTTTTTTATTTGGGTTCTCTTTTTTCCTTTTATTTTTTATTTTATTATATATATATATATATATATCTTTTTTCCTTTTTTTGTCCATAACCCTAAAAAAGTTATTTTATTTGTGTTGTCTTAGGCTTCTGACTATGGAGGGGCACGAGTCTACTTCAATGAGGATGGATTTTTTTTTATTATCCAGATGCCATATCAATGATAAAATAGATATGAGATGTTAGGTTTAGTTTAGGTGAACTTCAACTATCTTTATGGTCTTGACAAAATATTCTCTTCATTGATATTCTCACTTCTTGGTAGCTCAGTGATCATCGGACTTGTCATAAGTATCACACCAGCACAAGGTAGGTTACAAGATTTACAAGCCAATAAAAAGCAAGCAAAAATCTCATGAAGGATCCAAAAGACAAACTAGGGATTGATATCAATAGGGTTGATACTAGTCATTGGCTCACCAAATAATGCCTTGATCATCTCTCTCTTAAATAAACAAAGTTTAATTTCACCTCGAAAGTTCGTCAAAGTATGTTCAAAGATTGACTAGGCCTCAGACACTCATAATATGCAGGAGCTCCCTCTAAGTAAGCATACACAACTCAATGCAATAGAACAATTCCCTCACCTAGTAAAGTCATTCAAATCATGATGCATAGATATACTAAATTTATGAACATCAAGCTAGATTCATCATTAGTTAAATACTATAATGTCAAAAGCCAATCAAAATTATAAATTCAATAAAAGTAACTTATTCAAACAATTTTAATTTAAAAAACATAATTGTTCCAATAAAATACCAAAGAAAGCAAAATAAAATAAGCAACATTTAAGCCAAGTTGAGTCAAGCCTTTTCTCTTTTTACATCTTCTACACTCTCATCTTGAAAGAAGGATAAGATAAAATCTTCCTCCAATCCTCCCCCTACCATGAAGGTTGCTGGTGGAGGTACTCTGCCAAACTTAGGCAAATGATTGCTCTAGATATTGGGCTTATCAGACTCAGGCAACTTTCTACTATCAATCAAATCTTAGATCTCATGCCTTAAGCGAACATATATATCTGTCTCATGCCCTAGCACTTGATGGAATTGACAAAAAGCCTTGGCATCAAAGCTTGATGGCAGAGAATTTGGTAAAGGTCGGGGAGCCAATGGCTGAAATAGCCCATTCTTCTGTAACTTATTGAAAACACTAGATAGAGGTTTCCCAACTCTGAAAACTGTCTTCTATTTGCTTAATCAATTATTGCATTGACATCCACTAACTTCCGTGTACCCTGACAGCCAGACTAATAACTTCCCCTATCACTTCTTCTTCCAGAAAAATAATTCTTCTCTCTTTCCCATTCTTCTATTTGCAAGCCAGCTTGAAGGAGATATTTGAAATCCCTAATAAAAGTATGAGACATTCATTCATGCAGATTAGGTAGGATTCCTCTCACTATCATCCTAATCTGGTTAGATTCGTTTGCCCTCTTCTTAAGTAGTGCAACCTTATTCCTCCACCTCTTCACATAGTCAACAAAATTCTCATTTTGCTTCTGCTTGATTGACTCTACCTCCATCAGGGTCACTTCCAACTCAACATTATACCTATACTACTGAATAAAGGCTTTATATAGCAGATCCCAATCTTTTTGTGTACTCTCCTCTAAGGTATTGAACCAGTTTTGCACAACAGGGCCTAATGAGAGTATGAAGTACTTTAGGGTTTGAGCTTTAGTAGCCCTAACAGACTGCATGGTAGTGATGTATTGCTTGACATGCATATGAGGATTTCTAGTTCCATCAAATTTGGCAAAAGAAGGCATTTTGAACTTGTAGGGATTTTTTTCATCTTGCTTAAATAACTTGTCCACCTCTGACACATCCTCAGCTTTCAATTCTTTTCAAACTTCTTTTCCAAATTAGCAATCATTTTTTCAAAGCTAGTAGACTCAGTCTTCTCTCTAACCTTCTTCTCTTTTAACTTTTCTTGTTGGTCTTGGAAGTGCATATCCCAATCAGCATCATCCATTACTACCTTGTCTTCATCAGAAGCTGCTTCTATTACCTTGGCCTTTCCCTTGTCCTTTTGCTTCTTCTTACTAGTAGAAGCTTCAAATTGTTGTCCTCTAGCAGTAAAAGTAGTTGGCTTCTCACAGTCTCGGCTAGGGCCCCCTTCAATTCTTCCCTCTTGGACTTGAAGGTGTCATTTACCATCTTCTGAATTTACTCAAGATCCATTGCTTTTTATATGAAACTGATTGAATTCTCACTGGATTCTGAGTCATAGGTGGGATTGTCATACGCCATTGAACTATTGTACTCTAGGTCTATGAGCCAAAAAGGATTAATGCAAATGTAATTTAATGCATGTATGTATGCATGGATGCACAAGTAACAGACAAACAAAGATAATTAGGAGATTCCTTCCAATCTCATATCTTCCACACACGAATGACGAGTCTCTTTTCCTAGTTATATGGTCAACATAATATCAATATGGGATGTTTTGTTTTCAAAATCCATTAGGACGGTGTAACCAATAGTTGTATTCTCAAACTTAGAAATCAGTCCATGATAATTCCCATTGATTATGCTTTAATACATTGGATCAACTAGATTTTATGCTATATGATGGATTAAAACTAAATTAAAGGGTTCATCATAAATAGATTTTCTATTTGGAAAAATAACTAATGATTCATGCCACAAATAAGCCCATGATTAACAAATCTTCATATAAATTAGGCCCACAATTGATTTTTGGTATTCCATAATTGACCTAAATAGTTGTAAGCTCATTTGAGAAGGATGTTAGAAAAGTAAAAAATAATTTTGTTTCAAAGCCAATTGTAAAAATGTTTATTTAAAAATGAAGTTTGGCCTTTGTATTTGGATTATGAGATAGAAAAGAATCTTTGACCCATTTTAGAAAAGTTTTATGTCCAAAGACCATCTTGAAACTTTTGAAAATAGTTTTGGTCTTTTGGGCTTAAAGGAAAAAAATATTTTGAGCTTACAATATAATTAGGTCATATTAGAAAAAAGAACAAACCAAATAGGTCATGATTCAAACCAAGATATATCAATCATAGTCAAACAATAGGCATTCAGGTAAAAACCTAAGGAAAGTAACTAGGCCAATTACATGAGCTTTAGTATTTAGGTTAAAAAGTTTAGGCTCCCATAGAAAGTATATACCAAAAGGTACGAGACTATGAGTGATTATGCCATTCTCGATCTTCATACCTTGAGTGAAAGTATGGTATCCCTTACATAACACAACAAGAGATACATGGGTATCCTAACTCATGCACACAATGCAATCTAAATGATGCAATGGACAATATCATAATAAGAAAAAATAAAATAATATAAAGACCAATAGAATCAACTTCTCTTATCCCCAATGGAGTTACCACTGTTAACTAGAATTTTCATCTCCACTCTTATGTGGAATAGTTCTTGCGACTTCAGCACAGTTAGGCTTAGGATCTTAGAGAATACGGGCCTAAACCTAGACAAAATAGAGTCGCCACCTAGACGGGCCAGGAAAATAGAAAGGGGTGGATGACTCGATTCCTAAGGAATCCGCAACCCCCCTATTGGGTTCAAAAAGATGGGTATACAGGAAGGTGAGAAATAGCCCAGCACTCCCATAGTGCCCAGTTCATTGGAACCAATCTCCTTTTCAGGTCTAAATATTATTGAATTCTTAAGTATTATAATATTATTCATACTACATGCAATTATTAATAAAATGGATTCATTCATTAAAACAAGATAAAACAATACATCACAAAATAACATGGGTATCCATCCTTAGATGGAAATATACCCTTACAATCCTTAAATGCTCACAAAGAAAATAAATAAAATAGGTCACCTACCAAAATGTGGAAATGTGTCCCTTATAAATGACCCAAAGTCTTTAAATAAATTACAATCTAAATAAATAAGACACCCAGATAGTGTGAAATATGTCTTTTACATCCTTAGAATAAGAATAATCAAATTAAAATAATTAACCAAATATAATTAAACCATTTAATCATTCACAATAATTAAAACAAATCATCCATTATAAACCAAATAAAATAAATTATCTATCATAAGTATATAATAATAAATTAAATAATCAAACCTAGATTTTAATCTTATATTGAACAATAAATATGTAAAACTAGGGTTTTAATATATGAATTAGGGTTTCTTAAAGTTTAGAATGCTAAATTAGGGTTTTAGGATTTTAAAAAACATAGTTAGGGTTTTAGGGTTAAAACATGATTTTAGGGTTTTAGGATAATAATTAGGGTTTTGGTGATCAAACTAGGGTTTTTTAGGGTTAAAATATGATTTTCGGGTTCTAGGTTGGCAATTAGGGTTTTTGTTTAGAATTAGGGTTTTGAATATTAAAAACTAGGGTTTTTATAAGAATAAGATTTTAAAACTATAATTTAAGATTTTGGTTTTTCAAAACATACCAATAAGGGGTAATTAAATTAAAGGTTTAAATTAAGTCCTAAGCTACTGCGGATCTAAAATAAATAAAAGTTATCTAACTAGACTACTAGACAGAACAAAGTTAAATGAATTAAGCTACGTTACTTTGAAACCATTGAAACTGAGCTACTGGACATGCTTTAATGAAACCAATATAAATTGAACTAATGATAAACAAAACTTGCTGTGAATTTAAAGGGTTAAAGAAATTAAATCTCCATTTGTTAGCTCCACCAAAGCTGAGAGTGTTGGTAGAGTGAAGCAATTGCCTGAGACAATTGTTGTGTGTTGATCCCTCCTTAATTGTTGTTGTTGCTTAGTTTTAAGTGTTGCTTTTTTCTCTTGAATATCCGTTGTTTATAATAATTGTCATCGTTCCCCTGTTTAATTGTTAAGCCCCATATTTATAAGTACCAACTAAGTTAAAACTAGTGAATACCAAGCTAAGTTTGAGCTCAATATGAATTTCCAATTAAAATTATATTTTCTTGAAATCGAGGCTGAAGGCCTTGCTAATTCGACATGGAGCCTTATATTACAAGGCCCATGTCGAATTGGCTCTCTAATTTGACATGGAGTCTAGGTTTTTGGTTGAGCCAAGCTTGTTTGGGTCAGATCAAGTCGGTTCATTTTTTTTGGGCTTTTAAAATTAAACTGGATTTAATTCAAGCTGTTTAAGTTTTTAATATTACATCGGATTAGGTTTAAGCTTCTAAAATTGTCTGGAACCCTTTTAATTAGGACTAAATTTAATCCGTGCCAAAATTAAGGGTCTATGGTTGGGTCAAGTTTTTTAATTCAGCACTTGGGCTTTGAGTTATATGATGTTACCTGATTTTACCTTGGGTCGGATCTATGATTTGGCTAAAATTCCTCAGGCCAACCCAACTCAGCGAGAGCATATATATATATGTATATCTATATATATATATACGCACTAATATAATGTCATTGACTCATTTAACCTAATTTCTCATTTTCTCATATTCTCTATAGCCACGTTGCCACCTACTAGGCTAGTATTCCCAATTTTTCTTCTCCCATTTTGGCTTTTCTCCCTCTCCATCTCTGCCTTTCTCTTATTGATGACTAGAAAAGCCTCATCTTCCTTTTTCTTTGTTTCTTGCTCTCCCTCAATGGCTCAACCTCGCTCCTATCTCTACACAAGGCTACGTGCATCAAATTAGATTATTAGAATATAGTATATAATAGTATTATTATATAATATTTAATAGTATATAAAAAAATATAATATAATATATATAATATTAGTAACACTAGGCTCACACTTCTCTCTCTGCAAGTCTACTGACAAATCTCTCTTGTTTCATTATATTGTTTTTGGTAATTTTTGTGTGATTTTATATTCGAGTTATTAGTTTTGGTTGATGATTTAAGATATTTTTGGTTTTTTTTTTTCTATTTAGTGTTTGGTGAATTTAGTTTAGGACTGCTCTCATATATGAATTTGTGATTTTGTGTGGATTGTTTTTTCTGTTCATATTTGGCTCAATCTCAAATATGAGATCTCTAATTTTGTGCGGCTTGTTTTTTTTTTTTTGTTTTGCTTTTAGAATATATGAGATTATTAGTTGTAATAATAATAATATCCGAATTTAGAAAATATGAGATTTGTTGTTGATTTGTTGGCTATTCTTTTTTTTTTTTGCCTTTAGTTTTAGTAGGTTATTGTTTTTGTTTTGCGGTTCGTATTTTCTTATTTTTTTCCTAAGTGTGATTTGTTGTTTTTTTTTTTTTGTGAATGATGGGTACTCTGTTGGTGTGAATGAAGATGAAATCATCCTGTGAGACCTCGCCCAAGAACCAGTCTAGCCTGCTCAGGAATCAAGAGCTGAAATGCTCGTTTAGGCTAAGTCTCATATGACGCCGACATGTACAATCTCCAGCCAGTTCGATAAGCACGGGTTTAAAATTATCTTTTATTTTAAAAAGATTTATTTCTTTTTATTTTAAAAAGAAACTCTCCTTTTATTTTAAAAATGGATTATGGCTTATATTTTGAAAAGTAGCAATTGAAGAGTTGCAACTTTAATTTATTTTTTTTTAAAAAAATTAAACATTTAATTAACTTCATAAAAATCAATCAATTTGTACCCAAAAAGACACTAGTTTGAAACCAATCATGATGGGTCTGAAGCTAAATTTTCTAAACTATTTTTAATAAAAAATAAATTTTCTCTCTTTGATTGATTTTAACCTTTTCTGATTTGAGAAAAATATAATTTTTATGGATTATGCTATAATTATGATGCATGGGAATGGAATAATATGACATTCATAACATGCGATAGAGAAAATAAATATTACAATCTCATTAAAATAATTATTTCAGAGGAGCTTCAACTCTAGCCTTTATAGGTCCTAGATTAAGCACAAACCATCAATTAGTTAATTTAAAGAAAAAGGTAAATAAAAAAAAACCATAATGGCTACCATTGGAAAACTCACCAAATTTGCAATGGGCAAAAAATATTAAGAAAATAAGAAATAATAATAATAATAATAATGAAAATAATAAATAACAGTAAAAAATCAAAATAAAAGGATCGGTTCGTTGTTTAGGTGAGGGCTTTCCACTCGGAGTGATATTTTGAGTGTGTCTACTTATCCTATTTGAATGGAAATTAGAGCCATAAGTAATTCATACATTTGGTTTCAAAGAACTTTTACTTAACCAATTTTTAGTTAATTAATTACCGAGTGAAAATAGGGATAAAAAAGAACATGATACCTTGGGTAGTTACTTTTTCTTAATGAATAGTTGGAGAGTTTTGCCGCTTCGTAACTCCACTTGCGCAAAAAAAAATTAAATAGAATTAATTGATGATGATGATGCAGGAGATTAATAGAAATAAAAGAAATCTAAATATATTAATTTATTTTTTTTATTGTGAGTGCAATTCGGTAGAGTTTTGGTGTCCAAAATTCCCATCCAGAATCAAGAGAAGGGGACTTCTATTTATAGAAGTCGAAAGGGCCACTTGAACCATGAACGACACGGCCATCCGTGCACATACTCCTACTACCTGCCGGACCATGTGGGCCACACCCTGGTATAACATCAGTCCAAATCTCTTTTTTTTATGTGCATAATAATTTTTTTTAATTTTATTTTTTAATTTAAATTTTTTCAAGTTTTCTGAATTAGGTAAAAAATTAGGGGTTCATATATCCATATTCCATTTTGTTTAGAAAGTGTTGAGTTTGGGCCCAACTTTTGAATCTTAATTATTAATGTTTGGGTTTTCCATGTAAAATATGATAGACAATTGCAAGAAAGTTTTCTTCTTTGAGTTGTGGCTTCATAGAGTGACCAAGTCACATTATGTAAAATGAAATAAGAAAGTTTTCTTCTTTGAGTTGTGGCTTCATAGAGTGACCAAACTCCTGATTAAATACTCCTTTTTAGGTTTATTTCAAAATTAATTTTGGCCTTCATACTTGGTCCATAAGAAAGCAATTGTTGACCAAGTTTTGTTGAAAAGATTTCAAAAAAAATTTGAAAATGATTTTAGGCTTTGGGCTTAAAGAACTTTTGAACCATAAAAATATTTTTGGGCTCATGTCATAATTAGGTCATATTAGGAAAGGATAAACCAAATGGGCCATAATTCAACTAAGACATGTTAACCATAGTTTTATAACCTATTTTTATTTACTTATGTTTTGGACATTGACCATTGTAAGCATGTTTTTATCTAGCATGGATGCCCATTTATTTGGTTATTTTGATTTTAATATAATGAATATTTATTTTTATAATTGTATGTAATATGGATAGTATGATAATAATTAAGAATTTAATAATATTTAAACCTAAAAAGGAGGCTGGTTCTAATGAACCAGGCATTATGGGGGTGTTGGGTCATTTTCACCTTCCCCATGCGTATCTAACTTTTCAAACCCAAGTAGAGGGTTGGAGATTCCTTAGAAATTGAGTCATCTACCCTTTACTTTCTTTCCCAACCTGTCTAGGTGGTGACTCTATTTCTTTGAGCTTAGGCCCGTGTTCTCTAAGGCTCCGAGCCTAACAGTGCTAAAGTCACAAGAACCATTCCACCAAGACTAGAAGTGAAAATTCTCGCTCACTGTGATGACCCCACTAGGAACCAAACCCAAAATCTCTAGTTCAATTAGCAATTAAACTGCAGCAACTAGAAAAGAATTTAAGTAGTCAGTAATTAAAAAGCTGAGAGCAGTAAGCAAGTTAGCAATTAGCACGGAGAGAGAGAATAAGACAACCAATATTACCAAAAACCAATGAAAGATAGAAACAAAAAGAAAAGAGGGACATTAGCAACTGCAATCAAGAGGCAATAGTTAAACAATTTTGAAGTTGTTTAAGTTCGGCCAAGAAACTTTTGTTGATCCAGACTGTCTAAGGCAATTGTGCAAACAATCAAGTTTGGTTCAACAAATTCATCTTGAAGGAGTCAATAATACATGTATGACTTTTTATTAACCGATTCAATTTGATTTCATAAATTATCATCATTGTTTAGCTCACTGTGATTGTTAAATTATAAAATTGAGCCAAATAATGATGATAATTTATGAAATCAAATTGAATTGGTTAATAAAAAGTCATACCTGTGTTGTTGACTCCTCCAAGATGAATTTGTTGAACTAAACTCGATTGTTTGTACAATTGCATTAGACAGTCTAGATCAACAGAAGTTTCTTGGCCGAACTTAAACAACTTTAAAATTGTTTAGCTACTACCTCTTGATTGTTGTTACTATTGTCTCTCCTTTCTTTTTGCTTCTGTCTTTCTTTGGTGTTTGGTAATATTATTTGTTTTATTCTCTCTCCATGCTAATCACTAACTTGCTTACTACTCTCAACTTTTTAATTACTGATTACCTAAATTATTGTCTAGTTGTTGCTGCTATTTATTTGCTAATTGTGGCCTTTTTTGGCCAAAAAGATATTGAAATAGATGAAGCAAATTCAATGGGGACAGAAAGATATAGAGATAAATGCAACAACTGAACCAGCAAAGAAGCATAAATTTTCAAACTTAGGGGAACTGACAGCAGGAACCTATGCTATTGCAATACCGCAAGTGCACGGGTCGCTCAAGTAATAAAGTAGTGAGTGAGTTATCGTTCCACTGAGGACAAGGCTGAGTACTAGTGCAAATTTTAACCGTTGTTTAGCGACTCAATAGTTTTGTGAAGTTTTGTAATTAAAGATAATTAACTTAATAAATGAAAATAGAGAGAAATTAATAGTTGAATAAATTGATTAATGATGATGATACTATCCAAATATTGAATCCCCCTAGCCACAATTATATTTATGAAAATCAATTCAATTAAACCAAATGATAGAGTTGAATTGGTATTCCTCTAAATTAGACTAAAACCTTTCTCAAGCGAATTAATCCCTAATCACTAAGTAGAATGCCGGAATCTCTTCTCAAACATAATTAAATAGATCTTGCATTAAGAATAAGGAATTATAAACCAAAGGATCTTGTAAGTCTATCTCTAGTACCCCAATCAATCCTCAATTCTTATAAATATTTAATTCATATCAAGCTTTCTCAAGTCAATAATATGAAAATTGCAACCAATCAATAAGCATGCTATTATTAATTGGAAATAAATCATTAAGCATCATAAGAATAAAACAACTCAATCAAATGATTCAATTTAATAAAATTATTCAATCCATACAATAAAGCTAGGGTTCATCAATATCTAGATAGAGAATAAATTAGTTTATGTTAAAAATAAAAAAACTAGAACAAGAGAAATAAGAAAAAGAATCCAAACAATCGTATATCTTCTCTTGAATCCTTGAATGTTGGTTTAGATCTTGTTTAAAATATGTCTTCACCCTCAATCTCAGCTCCAAAACTCTCCTTTTTGCTTTAAAAGTCAGCTCTAGGTTATAAAATATGAAATTTGGATCCTTAATTCGTGCTTCAGTGTAGCTTTTATAGTGCAGATAATTTCGCCTGACACGCCCATGACACGCCCAGTCATTGCCACTAAGATTTTGAACATAAGGCACGTCTAGTGACACGCCCATGTCACTGGGCATGTCACAGCTACTATGAAACATTGCAAAAGGCACACTTGGTGATATGCCCATGTCACTGGGCATGTTAATTCTTCTGTATGTAGCATCCAGGGCACGTCCATTGACACGCCCATGTCCATGGGCGTGTCCATTGATGAATTTTGCTCTTTTCTTCTACTTTCATCCGTAATTCCTCCGAAATGACCATAAGCCTCAAAATACAGAGAATTCCTAAAATTAACCCTAAAATACACTTGAACAAGCAAATTAAACTCAATTGGATAATAATCATATTAAGAAATAGGAATAAAATATCATCAATTGTGCACTTATCAGGAACCTTTGTCAAAGGTATTTGAAAATCTAATAAAGATGGATTTGCTACAACTATTGGCACCTCGACCATTACCATATCCTTTACTCCCTACGTTCAACATGCAAAGTTATTGCCATTTCCATTAGACACTAGGTCATAATATAGATGAATGTATACATTTGAGGCACAAGATATAGTCTAACACCCCTATACCCCATATACGTACACCACATAAACCCATATGTGTAATATATGTTTACTGGATACAAGAATGTCACAGTTTATTTAAAACAAACCAAGCTTTAATCTTAACATCAAATCACCATTCCTAGAATTTGAGTAAACTTAAAGACATTTAACTTATTTTATAGAAAGTAATAAATGAAACATCCTTTGTTAAAATACATTTACATATATCTTCATTACCTTAAAAGTTTATCCAAAATATATGTTTAATAAGCAGCAGAATATACATATGTATACATCAAAATCAATATTTACAAAAAAAATATAGAGTTTATACATGCTTGACAGTTCGTCTCTGATCTTGAAGTCCAAAAATCAACACTTCACAAGAAATCGCAAGTCTAGACTCGACTGGGTCTAGCTGAACTCTCCAGTTCAACTGGATCTGCCCTGTCGCCTGCGTGATAAATCACAATCGCGCTAAGCCAACGGCTTAGTGGTTCTAACCATGATAACAATATGATTCAATGTAATGCCAATGTCAAACTTTCAAGAATTATAAACAATACACAAGGATATCATATTTCATAACATTACATTTTATTATATTATTCAATTGTTTCATCATTCATGATTCACATTTAAGCAAAGACAAGCATGGGCCAAAAAGAAACTAATATGCCATTCAAATTCTAGAGTTACTGTTTTGGTCCAATAATCACATTTATCAAGCCCGTAGGTGAATCATTATCACAATGAGGATTACCTCATATGTAACATCCCAACTAGACTTCAGGGACTAGGCCCAACCAAGCTTCAAGGGGAGCATAACATCAACCCAACCTGGCTTCAAGGACCAAGCCCAACCCAGCTTCAAGGGATTGTTACTTTTAGGCATGCCACCAACAACAAAACTCTAAAAATTGAATAACATACTAGGCACACAATTCTTTTATAATTTCATTATCAAATCCATTCTCATTTTCTCATGATCATCTAGGCACAATGCCCCAAATATTTCATTTAGACCATTATAGCCATTACCAATGGCTTCACATATCATCATTAGAGTATACATAACAAATTATATTGCTCATATATTTTGAATCCTCAACATATATTTCACATAGTTTACATAATGTGAATCATAGCATCATTCTTATATATCAACAATATGATAGGTAACCTAACACACTTTCCAACCAAATGTGTTAAGTCCTAAAGTTATGTAAATATATGCAATCATGTAAGGTTTGTACTTACCTCTAAGAGTAACACACACCAATACCAAAATCCTCTTCCAAGATTCCTTCAACACTTGGATTAGGGCAACTCAATTCTCTTCAAAACCTAATTCAAAGGTGATCATACATACTCACTTAGTGGTACACACAAGAAAATAAAGAAGAGAACTAACTAGGGCAAACCCTACACTTGACACGCTCAACAACACGGGCGTGCCTGGCCGTGTCATGGGCGTGTCACTGGACGTGTCAATCCTCTAACAACACAGTAGTAATGACACGCTTAGTGACATGGGCGTGTCACTGCTCGTGTCAATACTACTACTACACAGAAGTTGTGACACGCTCAGTGTCATGGTCGTGTCACTGCTCGTGTCACCCATACTGAAGACAGAACAAACGACACACCTAAAGACATGACCGTGTTACTGGGCGTGTCAGGCCAAAAACCTGAAATCAACACCAAAAACATTGCATCCAATAAACATCTTTCTTAAACTCTTTTCCACGCCAAACAAACTTAACCAAAACCATCAATTTACCAAAATAAACTTGTATAACATCAAAACAACTCAATTATATGCATCAAAGCACAAACACAACCATATTCACAACCCAAAGTCACAACACCCACAACTCTTATCTCTTTCACCAAACTTAACCCTTTCTCTTCAATATAACCCCAAAAATCAAAGTTAATAAGACAAAACACTTCAAACATACCAAATCAACCAAAAACGCATCTATAACAACCATCCACCAAACTCAAATACACAAACTCCAAAAGAACACAAAGAAACAAGTTGGAAACTTACCAAAAATGAAGAAAATCCTTAAAACTCCAACTTGATCTCTTGAAATGCTTTAATTGCTTGAGTTAGGAATCAACAAAACCTCTCTTTTCCTTAGGCAATGGTGATGGCCAGCTCTTGGAGAAGAAAGAAGAAGATGAAGATGAGCTTCCCTCAAGTCAAAGCCAATCTCCTCTCTTAACCACACAAAAACTCTCTTTAATCTCAACCAAGCAATTAAATATTATAATAATATAAATATCATCTTCCACTTATATATAATTTCTATTTAAAATAATTAATTATCTCATTTGACCATAATTAAAACATTGACTTATATATGTTGTATATATCCCTCTATATACAACATATACACACTCCTTCTTTTATCTTCTCACTTAATCAAATATACACTTAATATCATTTAATTCAATTTCAACAATAAGCATTCCAAAATTTTAGGATATCATTTGGGATATTACTTATAGGATCTTATTGATAGTGGCAAGATCCTCGCCCCCAACATGCCTAAATAGATGAAGCATCTTTGACTCCATTCAACAAGCTTCCTTTTGCTTGAGTATTGCTCATCTTATTTTCTTTTTTTTTTGGCATTTTTTGGAATAATTATGTCTTTCAAATTAAGATTGTTTGAATAAATTACTTTTATTAAATTTATAATTTTTTTGGTTTTTGTAATTTTGATGCACAACCAATGATGAATCTAGCTTGATATTTATAAATTAGCATATCTATGTATCATGATCCAAATGACTTTACTAGGTGAGAGAATTATTTTATAGCATTGAGCTGTGTATGCTTACTTAGAGAGGATTAATGCATAATTACCTGTTTCTAGGTTCTAGTTGGTTTTAGAACATGCTTTGAAGAATTTTTGAGGCGAAATTGAACTATGCTTATTTAAGAGAGAGATGATCTAGGTATTATTTGGTGAGCCAACAATTAATATCCACCCTGTTAATATCAATCCCTAGTTTATCCTTTTGAGCCTTTATGATATTTTAGCTTGCTTTTTATTGGCTTATAAACCTTGATAACCTACCCTAGGCTAGTATGACACTTATGACAAGTCTGATGATCACTGAGCTACTAAAAAGTAAGAAGATTGAAGAAAGGGGTGCTTAGTCAAGGCCATAAGGACAGTTGAAGTTTACTGGAACTAGACCTAATATCTCATATCTATTTCATCATTAAAATGGTATCAAGACAACAAAATATCTATCCTCATTGAAACAAACTCGTGGTACTCTATAGCAGAAGCATAGGATAGTAAGAACAAGATGACTTTCTTAGAGCTATGACAAAAAAAGAGAAAATAATAATAATAATAATAATAATAATAATAATAATAATAATAATAATAATAATAATAATAATAATAATAATAGATTAAGATTAAAAAAAGAAAGAAAAGAGAAAACTCGCTAGGTTGAAAACCCAAAAGGGAAATCTAAACAAAAATTAGGGTATCTCACTAGTTTCGAAAACCTAAAAGGGTGGGCTAGAAAAAGTTAGAGCTAAAAGGGAGAAAATTACTAAAGCCCAAAAGGACAGTTCAAAAAGCCAATAGAGTTCTTATTACTTGAAGCATATAAGGTTTTTGCTCAGCATATGAGAAGAGTTTGACTTGAATTGGTCTAGCCCAACCAGAGACTCAGCTAAAATAAAAGAAATAGGAGAAAGACTATATTTTATTTGGTTCACGATGTCCAATATAGCTCTGAGTTAGCAATCTTGAAAGTCCTAAATTTGATATTCCAAAAGGAAAAAAGGGGTGGAATGATGAAATTCCATATAAAAAAAATGAAAAGAAAAGAAGAGTAAAGAAAAAAGAAATAAAAAAGAAATCAAGAATAAAGAAAGAAAAGAAAAAGAAAAAGGGTCCTAAGTTTTTGCAAAAGAAATTTGTCCTAGTCAGATTAGATCCAAATTTCTGCCAAGAAGATGAAAGAATATTCAAGCTTTTTCTTTTCATAAAGCAAGATAACAAGACACCTAGAAGGTGAAAATGGTGCCCATAGTTTAAGAATGTCTCCAATAACATAAAATAATTCCTACAAATTTTGCAGGGTGAGGATTTATCATTTGTGTCACATTAGCTCCAATATAAAAATGGTCTTCATATAACCCATGTCCCTTATAGACCATATTTCAAGCCTATTAAATACCTATTAATCTTTCAAGCCTATTAAAGACCTATTAATCTCTCTTGGTAGGTGGAGTCTATTAGTGGAGATTATTTAAAAAAAAATATGCATATGAGATAGACAATATCTAAACTTGAGATCTTTGGCCGAGTAATGTATATGTGCCTATATGAAGTGCAACAGTTCTTACTCAAATGGAAATGATTCCCAATTTAGTACAGTAACTAGGTTATGATGTTATAGATGTGTTAATTTGAAATACCAAGTCCTGGGGTATATTGACATTGGTGTGGCAAAGGCAAAATTTGATTTCAAAATTAAAATTAAATTTCAAAAAAAATATCTTCTTATCATACGAGCCTCCAAGCTTAGGGAACTATATTGCACTATTGAACCTTAAAGGACATATTGGGTAAAACTAGGATAATGAATAAATTGTTTGCAAGGTTATAAAGAAGCTACCAACCAATATGCTTAATCATGTTTTGAAATAGATGTGTCATGTATCTCAGACTATTATGTTTGAGGCCCCACTACTCATATTTTCTATATCTTGAAGATGAAGCTATAGATGTGACATCACCTGACGACCTAATACAAGGCCTACATGAATAGTCTGAAGGTACCAATGGGAGTGCTTCAGCCTATCGCCTCGGTCCGTGAGTCAATAGAACCACTGTAAGTATCACTCATGCATATCATGCATACATGCATATATGAGCATGCCACATTGTATTTTTGTTATATATTCTTTAAGCAACCAATACTCTTAAATCAAAAGTTGAGAAGTATACAAAGCATCAGGGGCATGAAAGGTCTATTGCTTGAGAAAGATCCAATCAATTTGCAAATAGAGATGCATGCTTACACAAAGAATAAGACAAAGTTATCGGTTGAAGCCTAATGGGCACAAAGTCATCAGTTTGAGCCTATGCAGGGGGCAAAGCTTCTCCTTTGAATTTTTTATTTTATGCATATATAAAATATTTTTAGACTCTCTTTCAATTTTCTTCCATACAGGGGGCAAAGAGAGGATAGGAGGTCTAAAGGGCTAAAAAATAGCCAAATTTTTTGCAAATCAAACAAGTGGTTAAAAGAAAGCCAGAACTCTCAACTAACAGAAGGTCAATCAACATAGAATAGCTGAAGTTGATGGCTAGAAGAAAGTCAAAAATCTCAAATGATAGAAGGTCAATTAAGCTAGAAGAGCTGAAGTTAATGGCTAGAAGAAAGCTAGAAATCTCAACTAACAGAAGATTAATCAAGCTAGAAGAGCTGAAGTTAATGGCTAAAGAAAAGCCAAAAACCTTAACTAAATGAAGATTAATCAAGATAGAAGAGCTAAAGTTGATGGCTAGAAGAAAGCCAGAACTCTCAAATGACAGAACATCAATTAAGCTAGAAGAGCTTAAGTCGATGTAACCTACAGGTCCAAAACTCAAACTAACCCACGGGTCCAGAACCTGAACTAATCCACGGGTCCAGAACTCGAACCAACCCATGGGTCCATAACCTGAACTAATCCACGGGTCTAAAACCTAAACCAATTCACGGATCAAGAACCCAAACCAATTCTTGGGTCTAGAACCCAAACAAAATTCTTAGGTCTAGAACCAAAACCAACCCATGGGTCTAGAACCCAAATCGATTCATGAGTCTAGAACCCAAACCAATTCTCAGATCCAAAACCCAAACCAAATTCACGGGTCCAGCACCCAAACCAAATTTTGAGTCTAGAGCTCAAACCAAATTCTCGTGGGTCTAGAACCTAAACTAAATTCACGGGTCTAGAACTTAAACCAATTCTTGGGTCCAAAACCCAAACCAAATTCTCACAGGTCTAGAACCCAAACATGTTTGGATCCAGAATCTAAATTACTCATGGGTCCCGAACCTAAATAAATTCACGGGTTTAAAATCCAAAAAAAATCCTGGTCCAGAATCCAAACCTGTCCGAATCTAGAACCCAAACTAATTTCAGATATAGAACCCAAAACAATTCACGAGTCCATAACCCTACCAGAACCTAAACTAATTCGCGGGTCCAAAATCTAAACCATTTTGTGTCCAGAATCTAAATCAATTTACGAGTCCAAAATTCAAAACCAATTTGGGTCCAGTACTCAAACCTGTCTGGGTCCAAAACCCAAACCAATTCAGGATTCTATAACCCAAAACCAATTCGGGTCCAGAACCTAAACCAATTCGGGTCCAGAATCTGAACCAATCTTGGTTCAGAACCCAATCCATCAAGGTAACTCGAATTTGCTTTCCAAAATACAAAATTACTTTTCACTCTTTGAAATAAATTCAAGATCGTTCAAGAGAGGGACAAAACTGTAGACTGTTAATTTTAGTGAATAAGTTCAACCTAAATCAAGAAGGCCAAACTAGGTCTAATCCAAAATTTACAGGCTTAAACCTAGTCTAGTCCAATCTAAAAGCTTATATTTGGTCCAATCCAAATTCTAGAAGCTTGAATCTGGTTTGATCCAATTTTAAAAGCCTTAACCAGGTCTAGTCTGATCTTAAAAGCCTAAACCAAGTTGGTCCATTATCAAAATCCCATACCATGATGAATTGTCCTAGCCAATAAGCCATGAGCCTTAATGTGGACCAATTATGTCTTTAATTCCTTAATCCTTCTTAAAATTGGACTTTATTCAGATAAGCAGGCATTTTCCTAATAAGATTGAACTTCAAAGAGGGTTTGTGCCAGTTTTAAACCCTAATTAATCATTATAAAAAGGGGAAATAGTTAGAAAATAGGGGGAGGAAGGAATGACCACAATTAAAAAAAGGACTTTTAGTAATTAAGAGCAACTAGTAGCCAAAAGAACTCGAGACCATTTAGAAAATTAAAAACACACAGAGATAAAAAGGAAGAAAATCGAAAGAAGTAGTAGCTTGATCCCCGAATCATTGAGGCACTAACTGAGAAGTCAATTTGATCCAAACTTTCAATCGTTCAAATAATAAGTTTGGTTCAACAAATTCAACTTAGTTGAGCAACAACGCAGGTTTGATCTTGCTAATTTAATTTAGCGGACAAATGTCCAATTTGGACCCTGTACTATAGCGTGTGGACCAGTTTGGACCTTAAATTTTTTTTGAACCAAAATGGAACTTTTTTTTCAAATTAGGGTCAAATTGAAACTTTTTTTAATGGAAGAGCTAATTGATCTAACAGCATGGTCCAATTTGGACCTTAGTCAAGCATCAAGATCGAAATTCAACTTTTTATAATTTGTCAATATTAATATAATATTGATAAAAATAAATCTTTAAAATTAATAATTCATAATATTATATAATTAATTTTTATAATATCATAATTTATAATAATTTTAACGAAAATTAATAATTTAATAAATTATAATATTATAAATTTGTAATTTATTTTTTAATTTTCTTTAATTTTTATATTTTATATTTTAAAAATTTTAAAAATTATTTTTTAAAAAAACTATTGGATTAAAAATAAAAAAAATCTTAGCTTAAAAATTTATAATTTATTGGCACAAAAATAGTCACACCAAATAAAATTAACAAAATGAAAAAAATCATTAATTTCATCATCTCCATTAATAATTTTTATGAGCTTGAAATCATAATTACCAATTCTACAATCTTAGAGTAGAAGCCAAAGCTATAATTATTGAAAGTCAAAGCTATAATTTAGTTAATAAAATAATTTTTCAGTTTTAAAAATTAATTAAAAATTTTTATGAAAGAAATTTTCATTTTTAAAAATTAATTAAAAATTTTAATTAATTTTTAAAATTAAAAAATATTTTATTAATTAAATTATGTAAAAATAATATTAAAAAATTATATGTATATATATATATATATATTTAATCAGATTATAGAGGAGACTGTCCAATTATTTTTCTCTATCTTTTACTATTTTCTTTTTTTTTTAGCTTTCAATATTTATAGCTTTGGCTTCTCCTTTAATATTGTAGAATTAATAATTATGATTTTAAGCTCATAAAGATTATTGATGAAGGTAATAAAATTAATAGTTTTTATTTATTTTGTTAATTTTATTTAGTGTGACTATTTTTGTGTAAATAAATTATAAATTTTTAAGCCAAGATTTTTTTTTATTTTTAATCTAAGGTTTTTTTAGGAAAATAATTTTTAAAATTTTTAAAATATAAAATATAAAATATAAAAATTGAAGAAAATTAAAAAAATAAATTATAATTGTTAATATTATAAATTATTAAATTATTATAAATTATGATATTATAAAAATTAATTATTTATTGTTATGAATTATTAATATTAAATATTTATTTATTAAAAATTTATTTACTAATAATGATTTTTAAAAATATTATATTAATATAAATAAATTATAAAAAGTTCAATTTGGACATTGATGTTTAACTAAGGTCCAAATTGGACCTTGTCGTTAATTCTGTTAACTATTCCGTTAAAAAAATTTCAATTTGACCCGAATTTAAAAAAAACCGTTTCATTTTGGTTAAAAAAAAAACTTTAAGGTCCAATCTGAACCACACGCTATAATAAATGATCTAAATTGGACCGTTGTCCTTAATTTGTTTAAACTTCCATTAGATATTTTCATTCTGATACAACATTAATCAATTGTTATTTGAAATTGTTAATTTGATTGTTATAAACTTCATCCAGTAAAGAATAATTTTGATTTTAATTTGGTACAAACCTTAACAATATGATTAATCTAAGACGCTGTGATCCAAAACTCTAATCTATTTGATTTGGCCAAATGTTGCATGTTCCGATCCCAATTTGACCAAAACCCTTATTTACATTCTAAAATCCTAAAATCTTAATTTTCAAATTAAAACCCTAATTTCCAAACCAAAACTCTAACTTCAAAACCAAAACCCTAAAACCCTAATTTCATTCCAAACCTCTAATTTGATTAGTAAAAAACCCTAGTTTGGTTATAATAGTGGAACCCTAATTTTAATTATTTGATTTATTGTTATTTATTTATAATGGACAATGCACTTTATTTATTTTGATCTTCTTTTATTGTTTGTCGTGAACGATTAAGTTATGTTTATTTGTCATTTGAATTTTTAAAGAAATTGTAAAAGGCATGTTTTCACTTCGTGGGTGCCTTATGTTAATTATGTATTTTAATTATAAGGATTTTGGGATATTATAAGGAACATATTTTTCATCAATTGGTGGGTGTCCTATTTTAACTTGTATTTTAGGATATTGTAAGGCATGTTTCCATCCTTGTATGGGTACCCATTTTGTTGTTTACTTGTTTTTATGGTACAATTATATTCATTTTATTTATTTTAAATTGCATGTAATATGGATGATATTATAATAATCAAGAATTCAATATTATTTAAACCTGAAAATGAGGTCGGTTCCAATGAACTAGGCACTATAGGGGTGTTGGGTCATTTTTACCTTCTCCATGCATAACCAACTTTTAAAACCCAATAGGGGGTTGAAGATTTCTTAGGAATCGAGTCATCCACCGCTTTCTATCTTCCCAGCCCATCCAGGTAGCAACTCCAATTCTCTCGGCTTAGGCTCGTATTCTTTAAGGCCTACAACCTAACAGTGTCGAAGTCACAAGAACCATTCCACCCGAAGTGGGGGCAAAAATTCTCGCTCATAATTTGTTTCTTCTTTTGTTTTAGTACCCAATCAAGAGGCAGTAGCTAAATAATTTCCAATTTATTTAAGTTCGACCAAGAAACTTTTGTTGATCCAGATTGTCCAAGGAAATTGTGTAAACAATCAAGTTTGGTTCAACAAATTCATCCTGGAGGTGTCAACAACGCATTTATGACTTTTTATTAACCAATTCAATTTGTTTTCATAAATTATCATTATTGTTTAGCTCACTGTGATTGTTAAATTATAAAATTAACTTTGTAAATTCTACACAGTAAGCCATAAAACCTAATTGCATGTTAGTTCTATAATTTTAAACCTTAATCGGTATGCTCAAACTCTATTTTTAAGGAAAGACGCTAACTTTGTATGTCAAACCCTAATTTATATTTAAAATGCTAATTTGGTTATTAGGAACCCTAAAATCCTAATTCCACAACCAAACCCTAATTCCATACCTTTCAGAGGCACTGCCCTCGATTTCCACAAGGGGCATTGCCCTCTTAACCCCCGCCCGCTAACTGGCTAGCAGGACCACTGTATGCTTTGTGCACTATAATTTGTTTAGGGATTAATATTAAGATTTACTTGTGGACTATAATTTTTGTGGTTAATCTTAATTTCATTAGTTTAGGCTTAATCTTATAATTATTTATATATATATGAATTGTGATTTCTTATTAGTTAGAATTTTGAGATTGTAAAAGGCATGTTTCTACCTATAGTAGGGTTTCCACCTTTTAGTGGGTGTCCTATTTTATTTGTATTTTTGACTTGGATGTTTGTAAGGGCATATTTTCATCTAGCATGGGTGTCCATTTTGTTGTTTGCTCATTTATTTTATGATATGGTTATTTTCATTTTACTTATTTTTAATTGCTTGTAATGTGAATAATATCATAATAATTTAATAATTTAATAATATTTAGACCTGAAAGGAGGCTGGTTCTAATGAACTGGTGTTATGGGGGTGCTGGGTCATTCTCACCTTCTCCATACTCACCCAACTTTTCAAACCCAATAGGTAGGGATTTCTTACGAATTGAGTCATCCACCCCTTTTTATTTCTTTCTCGGCCCATTCGGGTGGTGACTCTATTTCTCCAAGCTTAGGCCCGTATTCTCTAAGGCCCCAAGCCTAACAGTGCCGAAGTCACAAGAACCATTCCACCTAGAGTGGGGGTAAAAATCTCCGCTCACATTGTAAAAACTCAAGATTAGTGGACCCTTAATAAGTTGTTAAGGAAGTGGATGTAGGATTGCTGTAATCCTAACTACTATAAACTCTTTATGTTTATTCTTCTCTGCTCAACTCCTCTCTTACTTTGTTTGATTTAAATTTTAAATTTACCATCACTTCTTCAAAATAACCAATTTACTCCCTCTCTTGGTTACCATCTTAGGACAACACTTGTCAGATAAGGAATCTAGCATGGGTCTAGTAGTACGTGCATGCTTGTTACACCCCAAAAAGGATTCAAAGATTCATCGCTTAAAGGATTACTTTTGTTATCCCCTAACATACCTAAAAAGGGTTGCCAGTAGATGCTACTCGCTATCCTAAGGTTTAATCTTGAAATAATCTAAGGCCTGATGCAAGAATAATTCATAAAAAAGTTTAAATTTAATAAAAGGCCAAGATAATATTACTTTGAAAAAAAGTTAAGCCCATTAGCCCACTTAAAATCATTTTTAGTTTGAAAAAGAAATCTCCTTAGTGGAGTTGCTAGCTGTGAGGCCCTAGCCCAAGCACCTTGCTCGGCTCGATGCAAGTCGAAATGCTGAAAATCAAGGTAAGGCTCATGAAAAGTGCCGAGGTCACCTACCTTTGTTGGCTATGCTCGGTTTAAGTAAAAATGTTTTGGAAATGATTTTGAGTTGCCAATTAAATTTATTTTTAAAAAAAATGGAAAATTTAAGAAAAAACCCTAAAATTGACTCCAACTCTCCAGCTATATACCATGGATAAAAATACTAGCCTCAAACTAAAGGATGAATTCTGTGGCTAGGTTTATGTTTATTTTAAGTAAAAAGAGTTTGACCTTTAATTAAATAAGAGCTTACAAAATAAAATTTATGTAATGATAGTTATAAATATGATATGAATAAAATAATGAGAAAATTATGTCCATAGCAAGAAAGTAAAATAAAGTGCGGAAACTAAACTAAATGTTACACTTAAAAAATCCAAAGTAAGGGGATCTCAACTTTAGCCTTATGAATTCTAGGATGGGCATACATTCCACAAAAAGAAAGAATATAAAGTAAAGTTCATAAAAAAGGGGAAGTTCATAATTTAAAGAGACAAATAGTTAAAATTTAGAATGAAATGTTTATTTCACAAAGTAGACTTGGTATTTGAATTGATATTCCAAGTAGGCCTGTATATCTCATTTGAATAGGAATCAAAGCCCATGCAATTCTAGCCAACATGAAATGGTTGGTTTGACTTTTAAAATGTTGGTTTTCTAACCTAAGATATATGAGCCTAAGTCTAGGTTCGTTTTAGGTTTAATGTTATACCTAAGTCTAAACCCGATTTTTTAGTCCTAATTTTGAAGAAAAGTTGATCTTATGAAAATTAAGTTCTTATTCCAAATTAATTTTGGAAAAAGTTTAATTTGAAAATTAAGCTCTTATTCAAACTTAATTTTGAAAAATGTTTGATTTGAAAATTATGCTCTTATTCCAACTTACTTTGAAAAAGGTTTAATTTGAAAATTAAATTCTTATTCCAACTTAATTTGAAAAAAAGATTGATTAAAATTAAGTTCTTATTCCAACTTAATTTGATAAAAAGATTGAATTAAATTAAGTTCATATTTCAACATAATTTGAAAAAAAAAAGAATTAATTGAAAATTAAGTTCTTATTCCAACTTAATTTGAAAAATGATTGATTTGAAAATTAAGTTCTTATTCTAACTTAATTTGAGAAAAAGATTGAATTTTATTTTTATATTATTAAAAATAACTATTAAATATTATAAGTAATAAATATTATTAAAATTTTATTAAAATAAATAATAAAATACCATAAAAATTATTTTTGACTGTTTAAAAAATATCAGACTAGACTGGGTCAAAAATTAAGGGTCTACAGTTTACCCCCTGCTTGAACGATCTGAGACTTTCAATAGAAGAGAGTGAAAAGCAACATGATTTTGAGCAGATTTTGGATGAGGATGGGTTCTCGACCCGAGGTTGGAGTTGGTTTGGGTTTGGACACGATGTTGGGTTCTGGACTTGAAAATGATTTGGGTTCTCGACCTGAGACTAGATTTGATTGGGTTCTCGACCTAAGACTGAAATTTGGGTGCTCGACCCAAGACTGGAGGTTCCCAACCTGAGAATGATTTGGATTTGGATTCTCAACCCAAAACTGGATTTTGTGTACTCGACCCGATACTAGATTGGGATTTGGATTCTCAACCCGAAACTGGATTTTGGGTGCTTGATTGAAATTAAATTTTGAATTCTCGACCTGAGGCTGATTTGGATGCTCGATCCAAGACTGGATTATGGGTGCTCAATTGGATACTGGATTTGGGTTTGCATTCTTGACCCAAAACTGGATTTGGATTTGGGTTCTCAATATGAAACTGAATTTTGGGTGCTCGACCCAAAACTAATTTTAGGTAGTCGACCTAAAACTGGATTTTGGATGCTCGATCCAAGACTGGATTGTGGGTGCTCGACCCGAAACTAGATTTGGATACTCGATCTGAAATTAGATTTTGGGTGATCGATCTGAAATTAGATTTTTGGGTACTCGATTCGAAACTGAATTCAAATTTGGGTTCTCGACCCGAAATTGGATTTTGGGTGCTCGACCCGAAATTGGATTTTGGGTGCTCGACCCGAGATGAGTTCAGGACTCAAAATTGATTTGGGTTCTCTAGACTCAAAAGTTATTTGGGTTCTAGACCTGTTGGTGAGTTCTGGACTAAAAAATAATTTGGGTTTTGGACCCACTGGCTGCAAAAGATAATTGTAGTTAGTAGGATATTAATAAAAAATCTGCAAAAAATTTAGCTATTTTTTAGCTGGCCTTCATATCTTCTCCTTGCCCCCTACATAGCGAAATATCTAAAGGTGAGTTTGAAAATATTTTGTAAACGCATAAACTCAAAAATTAAAAATGAGAAACTTTGCCCCCTAAGTAAGCTCAAACCAATGATTTTTCTCATATGAGCTCTGATTGATGTTTGTATTTTGTCTGGTTCTTTGCATAAGCATGCATCGCTTCTTTCTTTTGCAAAATGACTAGAGCTTCCTCAAGTAATGGACCCTCCATGCCACCTGATTCTATACTCGCTTCATCTTTGCTTCATAGAGTATCTGTCATTCACTTTGACAAAGAATAGGCAATATAATACAAGAAAATGCAATGTGATATGCTCATGTGTGCATGATATGCATGAATAACACTTACAATGGTTCTATAGACTTACAAATGACGATGATCAACTGAAGTGTTCTTATTGACTCATTCTAGATGATTGTTCAAGTCTTGCATTGGAATGATAAAAGGCTTCACATTTATGGCTTCTATCTTCAAGATGTTGAAAACATGAGTAATGAGACCCAAGTAGTGGAGTTAGGGATACATCCATTTCAAACTATGATTCATTATGTCAGTTGGTAGCTTCTTCATGACCTTGCCAATAATCATTTACTTTGCCCAATGTGTCCTTTGAGGTTCAACGGTTCTTCAAACTTCTCTTAACTTGAAGGCTTTGCATGAATTTTATTTTTGAATTTTGAATTTTGAATTTTGATTTTGAAATCAAATGTTGGCTGTACCAAATCAATGTCAATGTACCTCATGACTCAAGTTTTAGAATTAACATATCTATAACATGACAACCCTAGTTACCATACTAAACTCAGGAATCATTTCTATTTGAGCAAGAACTGTTGCACTTCAGATAGGCACATACACATTACTTGGTCAAAGGTCTCATTGAGTTTGAATATTGTCCATCTCATATGCATGCTTATTCAAACTATCTCCACTAATAGACTCTACCTACCAAGAGAGATCGACATGTCTTTAATAGGCTTGAAATGGGGCCTATAAGGGACACGGGCTAAATGAAGGCCATTTGTAAGTTGGACCCATTGTAACACTATGGGCAAATCCTCACACTATAAATTTCTTGTTTGAACTTTAGGCAGCTGGAGCAATCTTGCTAGACTCTAAATTCCTTCTATCTTCTTGGCATTAATCTGGATCTTGATTGGGACAATCTTTGCCTTTGTAAAAAGTTTGGTACCCACATTCCTTTCTTTTTTTTATCATTTTTATCCTTCTTCCCTGTAGGATTGTTAAGTGCAGCACTTTCAAAAACTAGATGATCTTTCTCCTTTTTTTTTCAAATTTTTATTGAATCTTTGGTTGGGTTGGACCAATTCAAGTCAAACTGTCCTTATAAACCAAATGGGCTGCCTTAGGTAAAAGAGAACTCGGTTGGCTTTCTGAACCGTTTTGGGTTTTATTTTATTTTCCTTTTCTTATTTTTTTCTTTTCTTTCTTTTCATTTCATTTCTTTCTTCTTTTTTTTTCTTCTTTTTTTAGCTCCAAAAGAGTTATTTTGTTTGTACCAACTTGTATTTCTGGTAATGGATGAGTGGAGTGGTATTAATTTGCTTCAGTCCTGACTTTATCTGTGATATTTGGTCTAATTCAGGTGAATTTCAACTATCCTTATGGTTTTGAGAACATCAACCATCCTTACGGTCTTGGCTATGAATTCCTTTCTTTTTTTTATCTTCTTGCCTCTTCCCCTTAATGATCACAAGACTTGTCAAAAGCATCACAACTACTCACGGTAGGTTGTTGGGGTTTGTAAGCCAATGAAAAGAAAGCTAAAATTTTATGAAGGCTCAAAGGGACAACTAGGGATTGATATCAATAGGGTTGATACTAGTTGTTGGCTAACCAAATAATGCCTAGATCATTTCTCCCTTAAATAAGCAGAGTTCAATTTTGCCTCGAAAATTTTTCAAAGCATGTTCTAAGACTGACTAGGACCTAGACAAAGGTAATTATGCAGGAGCCCTCTCTAAGTAAGCATACATAACTCAATGCTATAGAATAATTCTCTCACCTAGTAAAGCCATTTGAATCATGATGCATAGATACGCCAATTTATAAATATCAAGTTAAATTCATCATTGGTTAAGCACCAAAATGAACAAAACCAAGAAAAATTTTGATGAAAGTAATTTATTCAAACAACTTTAAATTTGAAAAACACGATTGTTCCATTAAACACCAAATAAAGAAGATAAAAAAAATCTAAGGGAAGTTTGTTGAGTTAAGCTTCTCCTTTCACATCTTCAATATTCCCATCTTGAAAGGAGGATAAGACAAGATCTTCCCCCAATCCTGCTCCTACCATGAAAGCTGGTGGTGGTGGCACTCTGTTGAACCTAGGCAGAGGATTGCTTTTGGTATTGGGCTTATCCGGCTCGGGTAGCTTACCATTGTCAATCAAATCTTGGATCTCATGTCTTAGATGAGCACATTTATCCATATCATGCCCTTGCATTTGATGAAATTGATAGAAGGCCTCGACATTAAAGTTTGATGGCAGAGGATTATGTAGCGGTTGAGGAGCCAACGGTTGTAACAACCCCTTCTTCTGTAGCTTTTTAAAAATCCAAGATAGAGGTTTCCCCAATTCTAAGAACTATCTTTTATTTCCTTAACTAGTCACATTAACATCAACTTCTTTTTATGTGATTTGATTGCTCGACTGGTAGTTCCCTTTCTCATTCCTTCTCACTGAAAAGCGATTCTTCTCCCTTTCCCATTATTTAATTTACAGACCAGCTTGGAGAAGATCTTTGAAATCCCAGATGAGTATATGAGACATCCTTTCATGAAGACTAGGCAACACCCCCTCTTATAATCATCCTTATTTGATCAGATTCATAGGGCCTCGTCCTGAGCAATGCAGCCTTATTCCTCCACCTTTTCACATAGTCCACAAAATTCTCATTTGGCCTTTGTCTAATAAACTCAACTTCCATTAAGGTAATTTTCAGCTCGACATTATACCCATATTGCTAAATGAAAGCCTTGTACAACATGTCCCAATCTTTTTAAGTATTTTCCTCTAAGGTGTTGAACCAATTTTGGACAACAGGTTCCAATGAGAGCATGAAATATCATATAGTTTGAGCCTTAGTTGCTCGGCTAGACTACATAGCAGTGATGTACTACTTCACTTGGAGATGAGGGTTTCCAGTACCATTGTACCTAGCGAAGGAAGGCATCTTGAACTTATAAGGGACCTCCTCATCTTTTTCAAATAGTTTGTCGATCTCGGACATCTCTTCGATTTTCAGCTTCTTTTCAAATTTCTTCTCCAAATCAGCAATCAGTTTCTCAACATCTGAACTTTAAAATAAGCTAAATTACTTGATGTTCATGATATGAGGTACCCAAAACATGGAAACATACCTCTTACAATATTTTGAAACCAAAGCAAATCAATAAAAATAACCAACCATTCATTATAAATAAATCATTCATCAAAGACATCAAACATCAATCAAAATATATAATAAACATTTATCTAATTTAAATAAAATAGTAAGTATATAAATTTATCAATTAGGGTTTCTTGGGTTTTATGTTAACAATTAGGGTTTTGTATATATTGGATTAATTAATTGAGAAACATTTAATATAAAAGAAATAATATGGCTAATGGATGTTTGAATCAGAGATTAGGTTTGAAATAAATTGGGGTTTGAATCTAAAGAATGGATGTTTTGGATTTATGGTTTCGAAAGTTGTATGAAAATAGTATTAAAATTTAAGGTTTAAATAAATAAGATTGGAGATCATGAAAATAGGATTTTAAGTTAGGTATTTGGAAAGAATAGGCTACTATGAATCTCAGAAAAATAGATTTGGTTAGTGTTTTAAGAAAACAGATTATTGTTTTTTGGTTTTAGAAAAGTGTAATTAGGATTTTATATTTCAAATATTAGTTTTATGTAACACCCCATCTTAGCTTATGTTTATAGATCAAGATGGAATGCTATTTTATGATACTCGAGTCTTGGTTCTATACTTAGTCAATTTATAATACACATTTTACAAAAATTTTTCCAGAGTTTCCCCTATAATTGGTGGTCCCAAGTGTAGCCAAATTTGATTTTTTTTATTTAATGAAAACATTTTTTTATCTCAACCAATCAATCTCAAGCACTTCTATAGTCGACCTCCTTATATCCTCCACCAAAACCTGCATTAAAATTTCACACTTCTACACACACATCCATACACACTAATTCATACCAACATACAATAGTTAATATACTTAACACATGTACTTTGGTCTTTTACTAGTCATACATACAATTCTTAGTTTACGCTAACATATGTACATGCCATTATAGTTACATTACTTATAATAACTTTCTATCCGAAAAGTTGCCAACACCAGCTGCTCGGGACACTGCAGAAAACAACTTATCGCTCAACCTACGAGTTTAGAAAAGAAAACTAAACTCGCTAAGCATTTGCTTAGTGGGTACTTAAATCATTGCATTTAATAAATAGATTAAAAGAGTAATTAAAAACATGTATTTGAATACTTTAAATCAATGAATAAGATCTAAACATAATGATAAAAGATTAAATCCCATATTCTGAATTTAGAAATTTCTTGTTTTGCTTTTATCAATTTAGGTGCTCTACTGGTTTAACAGAACATCAGCGGATAAGGAAGGGTCATGATAAACATATCTCATCATGGTGAGATATTACAGGATGATATGCGTCATGGTGCATATTTCATCATCCTTCATCATAATTTTTGCACATGTGCTAATAGCCATTGTTCATTGAATCATTGATCATGTCATTGTAATCATCGGCCTTTAGCCGGAATATCATGTCATGTCATGAGCAGTACCACAATAATAGTATGATGCATTATACCCTTATCTCAAGGGTTCTATCATAACCAAGTAGAGCATAAACAATTTATTAATTAATTTGATAACGATATTCAATAAGCCATGATTTTTCCATAATGCATGTATTGTCGGAATAGCTTGTCATGATGCCTTTCTGATCATTTTCAATTCTCCTTCATGTCATTTTATATGATTTAACATCAATCCATATCATAATATTCAAGTTTTAACACATTTAGAAAAAAATGACCAAATGAATAGTGGCGCGGTGCGTAAAATCGGCAACACAATGACGCGCGTCAACTAAATGGTAAAATCTGTTTTTACTGCTGAAAATCAGTCAACTTTGGCAACAGTTTTGACCAAGTAAACAAACTTATTTTTGGCTGAAGTTTTGCAGGAAAACACTTTCATCAGTTAACTAAATGCATGTAAAATTTCATCGGAAAATTCCTTCGTTTTCCCCTTCAACGGACTGCCCAAAATGAAAGCTGCAGAATGGTGCCCAAAAGGGACCATTCGGCCCAAATTTTCAAAACTTGAGGAAAATTCATTTTTTTCTTGAAAAATTGATTTTTAGACTCCTTTTGTGATACCATTGAAGGACTAAGGGTCCCTCTTTCAAAAATCAAACCAAAGGGGTGATTAAAAGTTCATCAAAGTTTATGGATAATTGAGCAAATTTAGCTAGTTTGTTTTGTTTTCTTTCTTTTCACAATCAATTGATTACAAATGGTTCAAGAGAACTTTCCCACATATTTACTACACATAATAACATCATTTCAAAACCATTTCAAAAGTCCCATAATGCAAAATATGTGAATTAATTGAAAAGGCAATGATTTAAGTACCAAACCTTAATTCTTTTCACTTGTTTCTAGTTCTTTTATGCCCTCTTTGCTTCCTTCTCTCTCACTTCTTGATTTCCTATAATTTTCATAAAATCCTTGTCAAGAACATAATAAAATTTAAGTGCTTCATGCCTTATTTTGCTAACTAATACTACTAGTCATCCTTTTTATCCTTAATCTTATATGTGCAAATCATCTCTTTCACTTTCTGTTCAACTTCTTAAATTTTCTATAATCATCGTATTTATTCTTTCATTTGTATCTTGCAAATAATATAACCAATGAAAGAAATAGGACCATAGATGAATTTCCTTACCTTAAAATCTTATTCTCCACCCAAGTTTGCAACCAAAATTAGCTACTTGAAAAACAATCTCTCTCTCTTTTCCCTTTCTCTTCAATTCGGCCAAGCAAGAAAAAAAAGAGCTCTTGGCTTTTATTTATTTGGTGTTCTCTCCTCCAAATGGCAGCCAAGAGAGGTTAAGATGTGATGGTGTAAGTGTTGATTTCCCATTGGTACACTTAAGTGGGAAAATGGCTAATTCTCATTAGTCCAAATGTCTCTTTCTTTTATTTATTTAAAACCCAAGCCCTTGGACTTTCTTTTAATTATATTTTGGCCTCTTAACCTCCTTGTATTGTAATTTTATGGTCTAAGATGTGAAAAGACCAAAATACCCTCCGGCGATTACTCCTTCGTAACTTTTAAACCGCGCACTTCCGCCGAATGCTGTGGTATACTTTTTGACTCAGTTTTCCTCTACTTTTCATTTTTGAGATCCATTATTACTTTTGAGACACTTTTGAAAATGACCATGATGCCCCTGGTCAAAATCCCCTATATCTTCCAAACCGTGCGTTTTCGGGAAAAACCGTGTCGCGCCATTGCTACCCGTTTTTTCTCTACTTTCCATTTCTGGAGTCTGTTATATGCACTATTAAGGACCTCCGGAACAACTTTTGATAATTACAGTCTGATGTTCGTCGATTCCACCAAATATAAATAACTGAATTAAACTGTAGAGACGGTGAATCCAGGTCGAACCCTAGAGACTGAAATTGTACTCTTGTGTTTGTGGAAGGGGGGTTTTTGTTGTGAAAACTGAATTTTAACAAATCAAAGAAAGGAAAACTGATTAAATAACTAAGGTTGTGAAGCAAATTGATTGAAAGTCAATTCAAGGTAATTTCCAATCTAATGCACACTTGATCATAGACAACTAATGATAAAATTTCTCTTTTAATACTTAACTAGAATTTATCAACGAGCATGATAAATCCTCAAACTTCTTTATTTTCACTAACTCGAGCCCAGCACCCTCATTAACTCTAATTATTAAACGATTGGATATTAAGCAATCCCTTTCAATTTAATAAGAGCATTAAGAACTGGAAGCAGTTACACTTGAACAATAATTTATGAAGCATAAACTATTTAATTCAATCCTATTGTTTCTATAGAATATTACTGAAAAACTGTAATAATCAGTAACATCTAATTGCTACTAATATTCACCCTTTCATAACAATTACGGATTATAAAGGTTGAAATAGCAGTTAATCCTATCAAACACTTTACTAATAGGCCTTTTTAGCAAAGAACTTAATAAAATTAAATCAATTAAAACAAGAATCAATAGATATTCAAAGAAGAAATATTCAAGATCAAGTCTCACAAATATACATGGATTATTAAATCCCTTGAATTGAACTAAAAGACTTAGCCACTCATGGTTTACAAAAATCAAAGATGAAAAATGGAAAAAGA
Source organism: Garcia nutans (assembly GCA_947685225.1). NCBI lineage: Eukaryota > Viridiplantae > Streptophyta > Magnoliopsida > Malpighiales > Euphorbiaceae > Garcia > Garcia nutans. The sequence goes on along the minus strand of CANTUV010000039.1, from coordinate 38,962,737 downwards.
AAAAAAAATGTCAACTAATTGTCTCCCCGCTGTGCCAAAAAAAAAAAAAACCATCATTCCCCTGTAGCTTCACGAAGATAAGAATTTGAAAGTCAAAAACATTCCAGATTTCGTGCCCCTTTTTCAGCCTCTTCCCTTTAAAATCTGATCACGACTTCTTCAACAAAATCGAAGATATCTTTCTCACGTTTCCAACAAGCTAAGGCTCACTCCAAACTGAGCCTCCGAACTCAAGTTACGATCAGAATACCTCAACAGCCCTATTTGTGAACGTTGTTGCAGAAACGCAGACTTGGATGCCGTTTTGGAGAGTCAAAACGACGTCATCTCACTAAATAGCCTTCATAACATCTGTAGGGATGTTTCTTAGGAGTCTAATGGGCCTGGGATCATCTTTTTTCGACACTCGGAGGTCCAGATATGAGGTCCAAAACAGAATAGGTCGCGCTACTCACACAGCTCGTGTGTTCAGAACTTCAACGCCAATTTTGACCAACATGTAGGCTTAATTGAATCTCGATTCCTATTGAAAACTTGTAAATTTCTGTCTCATCTTTCCAACGCATCAAACAGATTGCAAATTGAAGGTCTACAACTCCGGATATCCCTGAAAAACCGAACATACATCAAAACATTCTAAATGCTGGAATTTTACCACTTTACTTATATTATATCAAATGCAATTAAAATAAGGTCCAATTGATAAACAATGTCTAAACAAATAAATTAAGCACTCAAATAACTCAAAAATTCATTAGATTATAGACAATAAAGACACAAATTATGCACATATCAAATTCCCCACACTTATCCCATGCTTGTCCTCAAGCATGGCTCAAAACTCAAGCAAAATTCAAAATTTTTTTTAAAAGAATCCTCTCCCAAATCTTCACATTCCTTACAAGAACATTCGGAAAAACAATTTAATTGCTAAGCAAAGTCAAGTTGACTAAGTTTATTTGAAGTTCAAAAAGACTAAAGAGCTGAATTAAGACTCTCCCTAACATAAAATCCAAGGCTTAAACATTACCATTTAAAACATGCAATTCTTTAAGTCTAATAGCAATTATACCATTATTAGGAGAATGTTCACATAACCTGCGAAGTCACTAAAAATCATTGTAACCACAAAAAAAAAAAAAAAACTAGACTTTATTGAACTTATTTAACTTTCCTAGTGCTTGAACATTTATCGCTAACATGAGTGAGTCAGCATTTTGTGGAAACCCGCCTGCGGGTACCTGACTTCACAAACTCATGCGGCAAGGCCAAACTACTCATTGCCCAAACTCGGGCAGAGGAGTACCACGACTGCTCAAGCCTTTGGGTTTTGACTTCATTTTTTATTTCCTACTTTTTTTTCATTTTTGCTTTTCTTTGTTTTTCTTTTTGACTTTTTTTTTCACTTCTTTCCTTTTGCACTTGTTTTCTGTTTTTCACTTTTTTTAACTCTTTTATTTCACTTTCTTTCTACTATGCAACAACACACACACAATGCTCATTTCCATGACTAAGCAGGTTACATAAAGATTCTAACAGTAATAGTCAAGTTAAGCTCATGCAATTCATAGGTCTAACCATTAGCTCAAGCCTCAAACTCTAAATCAAAAAGAAATCACAAATTCAACAACTTATTCTAACTGAACAAGAGATAAAATTAGTTAAAACGACTTCGCTAAACTAATTAAAAGCATTGTTCACTTAGCTCAAAGGATTGCTCCAACTCAAGAAAGAAATTCTTAAAAATTATTTGCTCAAAATCTTTTTTTTTTTGCTTGTAGAGTTTCAAGTCTACTTAAAAGACACTAATTAAGCCCATAAGTAATCCCTAAATCAGCATATAATGTCAAAAATTCAAAAAGTTTACTCAACATAATTCATGGGATAAGTGCCAAACACAATTTCAAGAAGCATTTTCCTCTTACAACATTTAAAACAGTCAATTTTACTTGAAAATAAGCATATGGCAGCATGTATAGCTCAAAAACAATATATATGCCATGAAAATTAAAAATTGACCCAAATAAGGAGCAAATCACCAAGAAAAGAATAATGGTACCAAAAACAGAACAATGGCAGCAGCATATGGCAATATAAAGCTCACAATTTCAACAATATAACATTAGAATTTCAGCTGCAAAACCATTCATTTAAGCATAAAAATTTCAGCATAAAACCCCTTATAATTAAATCCCTTCCCCACACTTATTTCACACATTGTCCTCAATGTGAACAAATCAAACATAAGAGGGAATCAACAAAAAGAAAGTGCAAAAGAGATAGGGTACTGCCCTGTTTGTGCTGCAAATCCAACCATTAATTGCATATCCACTCCTTGTATCTCCATGGTTCTGCCACTGCTGTAATATGCAGTTGCACTTTCACCCTCATTTGACCTGCTCTGTTATTTCCCAATTTTAAATCAGCAAGAGAATCAAATACAAAACACACAGCTAAAACAAGTCAAAGTCTCTTCAAAAATTAATGATCAATTCTTTTCAACAACTTTTCATGCCAATCAGGTATGCTAGTCACAGAACTAATTATGAACAGAGCTATTGTCAATGTTCAGTCATATTTAACACTTTAACTAGCATAAAGCCTATAAAAGACTCAAATTTCTAACTTAAATCAATCCAAAATACTCAATTTTCATGAATCGAAATGCATTATAGATTGGACAAGGTAAATTCACATTCCCTCATATATATTCACAATCTTGTCTCAAATTGAAGTACATAGCATGTATACACCATTCAATTCATGCTCAAAACTGGAAAGTTGTAACCTCTATCAAATAGACTACTTGCAAGAACTCAACCAAGAACTATAGAGGTGTCTCACAACAATCTGAACCAGCATTCCTAAACCAGTGCCACCCAATGTTACAAATAATTAATTGCCGTTAAAATTCCAGCAAACTTGATCGAATGGATATAATTAAAGAACATGCAGCAGATGGTAGATCATTAACAGTATATGGCTCATAGCAATCCAAGCCAAAACATTCAAACTCACTGAGATTAGTTCATTAAGTCCTCAATTTTCAGTCAAAATTTCTTCTAAGAATCTTCACAACTTGAACAGAAAAGAGAAACATAAACTTTTCATTCCAAAAATAAGAATGTACAGTTTGCTCAACAATCAAATATCACAAAAATCACAGTAACAGTTCAATTACCAAGTTATGCCAACTAGTATACCAATTTCAGTAATCACAATCAACTAATTTTCTCAATTTGAATCAAAAGCTATGCAGCAATTCAACACCCAACTTGTAGTAAATTCAGCAGACCAAAGCAACCAATTTTCTCATATTTGAACCAAGGGGTATCATCAACACAAATAAGTCTTCAAAAGTCCTAGCAAAAACTTTCAAATCCCCAAGACTTGCTTACTATTATACCATTCTCAGAACAGAATTAAGAAATTTTCAGAACCATCACAAAATCAAGAAATGCTCATCAAATATCTCAGTTCAAAACCACTACAAAATTAAAAGAGACTAGCAGATGAGATGTGAAAAACGTACCTGGGAGATGACACAAACAAATGAATCAGAGTGAAGAAAGAGAATAAGTTCAAACCTTAATTTGATGGAGCTGGAAACACGAAAGTCAGAACCTGAATTGTAATGGATGGTCCGGTGGGGAAGGGTTGTCTGATATCGCAATAGAAGGTAGCAATTCTGTTTGATCTTCGCAAATTGCCTGAAGCTGCAATTGGCGTCTTTTAATTCAATTGATCTCTATTGCGACTGAAAAGATAAAAGGAGGAGATTATAGGCCAATCGTGAATGTTTGTGAGCTGAGGTGGTGATTCTAGCGTAGATTCTAAGTGGAGATGGCGGCGTTTTGAGGGTCTTCGGTTCGTTTTTTTTTTTTGATTCGAAGAAGAGAGTGGCTGAGCAGAGCTGGTGGTTCAGAATCGCAGTAGAGGAAAGCGATTCGGCTAACCTTTTCGTGATTTTAGTTCAGTCATCAGCCGAAAAGAAGGGATTTCAGAGAAGGGGGCGACGGAGAGCCTAGTGGTGGCAGTGGCAGAGAGTCACCGGTGGTGATTGGAGACGCTCTGCTTCTGCGTTGGTAGAAGATGGTGGCGGCTTGAGGTATCCCTAGGAGAGAGAAGCATGAGAGAGGGATGATGTAGTAACTGGCTAACTGCTTTGACCCCTTTTTGTTTCTTTTACCCTTAACTGTAAAATAAAATAAAACTGGTTAAGTTAAAAATACCTTATATTATAGTAAAAGTAACGGTCCAGCTTATTATTAAAACAACATAAGTATAAGTAACAATATAAGCTCATTCTCTGTACTATCACTCCACCATTGAAACCAATTTTTAACCTTTATTTACTAGAAATTTCAGAACTAGAGCAAGAAGATGACACTGTAGATAAAAAAAAAAAAAAACTCAGCAAAATTTAAACTTGTGCTGGGTTGCCTCCCAGTTAGCGCCCTCTTTTAACGTCTTAGGCTAGACATAGCCATAGCAATCTTCTTCAATCCAAATAAATTGGGTCACTCAATTTGATTTCCTCCAGTGAATGTTCTTGGAAGCCTTCATAAAATGGCTTGAGCCTGTGACCATTGACTTTGAACACCTTCTTAGTTCCTAAACTTTGAATCTCAACAGCACCATATGAAAACACATTAGTTACAATAAAAGGTCCAATCCAACGAGAACGCAACTTACCAGGCATTAACTTTAATCTAGAATTATACAATAAAACCTTTTGCCCAACCACCAACTGCTTCCTCAAAATTAATTTATCATGAAATGCTTTTGTCTTTTTCTTATAAATCTTAGAATTTTCATAAGCATCAAGACGAATCTCCTCTAACTCCTACAATTGTAACTTTCTTTCCACACCAGCAGCATCTAAATCAAAATTACAATTTCTAACAGCCCAAAAAGCCTTATGTTCTATTTCAACAGGAAGGTGACACATCTTACCAAAAATCAACCTGTAAGGGGACATACCTATAGGTGTCTTATAGGCAGTCCTATAAGCCCACAAAGCATCATCGAGTCTAAGGCTCCAATCCTTTCTATTTGGCTTCACCGTCTTCTCTAAGATAGACTTCACCTCTCTGTTTGATACCTCAGCTTGCCCACTTGTTTGAGGGTGATAAGCTGTAGACACTCTATGAAAAACACCATATTTCTTTAATAATGCCTCCACAGCTCTATTGCAAAAATGAGTGCCTCTGTCACTAATCAAAGCTCTAGGAATTCCAAACCTGCTGAAAATATTTGACTTGACAAAATCTACAAAAACTTTAGCATCATCAGTTCTGGTGGCTTTAGCTTCCACCCATTTAGAAACATAATCAACAGCAAGTAGTATATAAATGAAACCAAAAGAAGAAGGAAATGGACCCATAAAATCGATTCCCCACACATCAAAGATTTCGCATACAAGTATTGGGGTCTGACTCATCTCATTCCTTCAAGATATACTTCCTTTCCTTTGACATTGTTCGCAATTTTTACAGAAAATATATGCATCACGAAAAATGGTAGGCCAATAAAAACCACAATCCACTATCTTCCTACCTGTTCTCTTAGGTCCAAAATGACCACCACATGAAAATGAATGACAAAAAGCAAGAATTGATTCAATCTCATTATCAGGAACACATCTCCTAATAATTTGATCAGAACAAAATTTCCACAAAAATGGATCATCCCATACATAATACTTAGACTCACTCTTCAATTTTTCTTTTTTAGCTCTACTTAAATCAGAAGGCATAGTCTTAGTAACCAAATAATTCACCAAATCAGCATACCATGGGATCATACCTTGTAGCTTTAACAACTGCTCATCAGGAAATAATTTTTGTAAAGGAATTGGATCCTCTTGTGTCACTAACCTGCTCAAATGATCAGCTACCAAATTCTCAGCACCTTTCTTATCCTTGATTTGTAGATCAAATTCTTGTAAAAGAAGAATCCATCTAATTAGTCTTGGCTTTGCTTCCTTCTTTGCTAAGAGAAACTTTAAAGCTGCATGATCAGAAAAAATAATCACTTTAGAATTAAGTAAGTATGACCGAAATTTATCTAAAGCAAAAACAATAGCTAAGAACTCTTTTTTAGTTCTGGAGTAATTGCGCTGTGCAGAGTTCAATGTTCTGGATGCATAATAAATCACATGAAAAAGCTTATCCTCACACTGCCCTAGAACAGCCACTACCGCATAATTACTCGCATCGCACATAATTTCAAATGGTATAGACCAATTAGGAGCTTGAATAATAGGAGGTGTCGTCAGTGCTGATTTTAACTTGTTAAAAGCCTCCCTACATTCTTCACAGAACTTAAATTTAACATCATTCTGTAATAGTCTAGATAGAGGTACCGCTATCTTGGAAAAATCCTTCATAAACCTTCGATAGAAACCTGCATGATCGAGAAAAGAACGTAATTCCCTCACAGTTGTGGGGTAAGGTAAGTTCACAATTAAATCAACTTTTGACTTATCTACCTCAATACCTCTATTAGAAACAACATGCCCTAGAACAATTCCTTGGTCAACCATAAAGTGACACTTTTCATAATTCAAAACTAGATTTTTCTCAATGCATCGCGAAAGAACAGAATTTAAATTATGTAAACATGCATCAAATGAATCACCATACACTGTAAAATCATCCATGAACACCTCAATGCAATTATCAATAAAATCTGAAAATATGCTTACCATACATCTCTGAAAGGTCGCTGGTGCATTACACAGCCCAAAGGGCATTCTTCTAAATGCGAAAGTTCCAAAAGGACAAGTGAAGGTAGTCTTCTCTTGATCCTCTAGTGCTATTACAACTTGATTATAACCCGAAAAACCATCAAGAAAGCAGAAATAAAACTTACCTGCTAACCGCTCAAGCATTTGATCAATGAATGGCAACGGGAAGTGGTCCTTCCTAGTTGAAGAGTTTAGCTTGGGTAATCTATACACATCCGCCATCCACTTTGAATCCTCGTTGGAACAAGCTCATTATCTTGATTCACTACCACTGTGACACCCAATTTCTTTGGCACAACTTGAACTGGACTCACCCGATTTTGTTAGAAGATGATGCTAAATCACCCCAGCATCCAATAGCTTCAAAATTTCCTTCTTCACAACTTCCATCATTTGTGGGTTCAGCCTCCTTTGAGCCTCTCTACTCGGTTTAGCATCATCTTCTAACAAAATCCTGTGCATACACATCGATGGGCTTATACCTTTGATGTCAGCCAATGTCCACCCAATTGCTTCCTTATGCATTCTTAGAACTCTTGTCAACCTTTCTTCTTGAATCTTAGTTAACTTACTTGAAATGATAACTGGAAGTGTATCATTATCACCCAAGTAAATATACTTCAAATGCTCCGGTAATGGTTTGAGTTCAAGAACTGGTGCATCTACAATAGAAGGCAATAATTTTGTATGATTAGGTAAATCAATCTTAGAAACCTCGTACCTTTTTGGAACTAATGGTAGTGACTGCAACTCCATTACTGCATCTTGAATTTCTGCACTTAGGGGCTGGTTTGCGCTTCCTTCATGAATTCCTTGACTGATCACTACTTCCAACTCATCCTCCTTGCTCAACTCAAAGACATTTTGCACATATGTATCAATTACATCAATAGAGAAAACAGAATGCTCATCAACAGGATATTTCATGGCATCAAAAATATTAAATTTAACTACCCCATCAAATTCCATGGTTAAAGTGCCAGCATCCACATCAATTTTGGTCTTAGCAGTTTTTAAGAAAGGTCTACCAAATAAAATCAAACCAGAATTTGATGTGGGAACACTCTCCCCCATATCCAAAACGTAAAAATCTGCTGGAAAAATTAATTGCCCAACTTGCACCAAAACATCCTCAACTACACCCATTGGGTAAGCATTAGAACGATCAGCCAATTGAATAATAACACTAGTTTCCTTCAAAGCATTTAAATTCAAAGTTTGAAAAACAGAATACGACATGACATTAATAGATGCTCCCAAATCTGCCATTGCTTTCTCAATTTTAGAATCACCTATTCTACATGGAATGGAAAACGAACCTGGATCCTTACACTTGGGGGGTAATTTTCGTTGAATGAATGCCGACACATTTTCCCCCACACTAACTTTCTCATTATCCCTAAACTTGCGCTTTGTAGTACATAATTCCTTAAGGAATTTAGCATACTTGGGAATTTGCTTGATTGCATCAAGTAAAGGTATATTGACTTGTACCTTTTTGAACATCTCCAAAATCTCTTTCTCTTGTTCTTCTTTCCTTGACTTGGCCAACCTACTAGGAAATGGAGGTGGAACAACAAAATTATCAGCATCATTAAGTTTAGAATTTACCTCAACTTCAGAATCCTTTGAACCCTGCTTGTGCTTCTTTGTCGACTCTTTTGCAGCTTGATTATCAACTTCTCTCCCACTTCGTAAAAGTATAGCACTCGCATTTTCTTTAGGATTAATCACCGTTTGCGATGGAAGCTTACCAGAATTTTGTGCTTCAAGTTTGCTCACCGAAGAAGCTAATTGACCAATCTGCTTCTCTATATTATGAATACTAGTCCTAGTTTCCTGCTGAAACTGTTGGGTGTTAGTAGCCAAAGCTTTAACAATTTCGTCAAGTGACATACCTTGATTTTGGGAAGAGGAAGATGGTTGATTCACTTGAGGTCTTTGCTGCTGGTAGAGACCCTGAATTGGCTGATTCCCATAGCTAAAATTCGGATGGTCTCGCCATCCCGGATTATAAGAATTAGAATAGGGATCATACCTGCGTTGCTGCTGCCCAAAATTTCCTACCGCATTGGCTTGCTGCACTAGTTCATCCTCTTGAAGTGTAGGACATATATCAGTAGCATGACCAGGAACCATGCAGATTCCACATGTTTTAACAACCTGCATATTTCCTACAGCAATTTGTCTAACCAAAGAAGTTAAATCTGAAATTTGCTTCTCTAAATTAGATGTACTTACCTCATGAACCTTCCTAGGTGTGTGGTCCATTCTTGTTCCAAACTGTTGAGAGTTTGCTGCCATATTTGCAATTAATATCCTTGCATCTTCAGGTGTCTTGTCAACCAAAGCACCTCCACTAGCAGCATCTATCATATTACGCTCCATCGGCATAAGCCCCTCATAAAAATATTGAATCAACAGCTGCTCACTTATTTGATGATGGGGACAACTTGCACAAAGCTTCTTAAAATGCTCCCAATACTCATATAGACTCTCTTCATTGGACTGCCGAATGCCACATATATCCTTCCTTATGTTGGCAGCCCGAGAAGCAGGAAAATACTTCTCCAAAAACATTCTCTTCATCTCATTCCATGAATTAATCGATCCGGAAGGAAGGTAATATAACCAGTCCTTAGCTTTGTCTTCCAACGAGAAAGGAAAAGCTCGAAGCTTAATCTGCTCTTCCGAAACACCTTGAGGCTTCATGCTGGAACATACCACATGAAGCTCCTTCAAATGCTTATGTGGATCCTCACCTGAAAGTCCATGAAATTTAGGCAATAAATGTATTAGACCAGATTTTAATTCGAAAGCAACATCTAAAGTAGGAAATTGAATGCATAAAGGTTGTTGATTTAAATCAGGTGTAGCTAATTCTTTCAAAGTTCTGGCTGCCATGGTTTCAATCTCAGGATCCGAATCAGAATTTGAAACTGATTCCCGTGGAGAATTGTGTATATTATCTGTAATCGTCCATTCAGATGAATATTGGCTCGAATTAACTTCCTTAGCTAATTTAGCTAATTTCCTCAAACACCTAGCTGTTTTCTCTACTTCAGGATCAAAGAGAATTTCACTCGATTGAGAGCTTCTAGTCATAAACCAAACTTGAAATAACAGCACTAAAGCAAGGTAAAACAGAAACTGAATTAAAATAAAAACACAAAAATTAACAAACTTTCAGTCCCCGGCAGCGGCGCCAAAAATTTGATGTTCGTCAATTCCACCAAATATAAATAATTGAATTAAACTGTAGAGACGGTGAATCCAGGTCAAACCCTAGAGACTGAAATTGTACTCTTGTGTTTGTGGAAGGGGGGGTTTTTGTTGTGAAAACTGAATTTTAACAAATCAAAGAAAGGAAAACTAATTAAATAACTAAGGTTGTGAAGCAAATTGATTGAAAGTCAATTCAAGGTAATTTCCAATCCAATGCACACTTGATCATAGACAACTAATGATAAAATTTCTCTTTGAATACTTAACTAGAATTTATCAACGAGCATGATAAATCCTCAAACTTCTCTATTTTCATTAACTCGAGCCCAGCACCCTCATTAACTCTAATTATTAAATGATTGGGTATTAAGCAATCCCTTTCAATTTAATAAGAGCATTAAGAACTGGAAGCAGTTACACTTGAACAATAATTTATGAAGCATAAACTATTTAATTCAATCCTATTGTTTCTATAGAATATTACTAAAAAACTGTAATAATCAGTAACATCTAATTGCTACTAATATTCACCCTTTAATAACAATTACGGATTATGAAGGTTGAAATAGCAGTTAATCCTATCAAACACTTTACTAATAGGCCTTTTTAGCAAATAACTTAATAAAATTAAATCAATTAAAACAAGAATCAATAGATATTCAAAGAAGAAATACTCAAGATCAAGTCTCACAAATATAAATGGATTATTAAATCCCTTGAATTGAACTAAAAGACTTAGCCACTCATGGCTTACAAAAATCAAAGATGAAAAATGGAAAAAGAAAAAAAAATGTCAACTAACTGTCTCCCCGCTGTGCCAAAAAAAAAAAAAACCATCATTCCCCTGTAGCTTCACGAAGATAAGAATTTGAAAGTCAAAAACATTCCAGATTTCGTGCCCCTTTTTCAGCCTCTTCCCTTTAAAATCTGATCACTACTTCTTCAACAAAATCGAAGATATCTTTCTCACGTTTTCAACAAGCTAAGGCTCACTCCAAACCGAGCCTCCGAACTCAAGTTACGATCAGAATACCGCAACAGCCCTAATTGTGAACGTTGTTGCAGAAATGCAGACTTGGATGCCGTTTTGGAGAGTCAAAACGACGTCATCTCACTAAATATCCTTCATAACATCTGTAGGGATGTTTCTTAGGAGTCTAATGGGCCTGGACTCATCTTGTTTTGACACTCGGAGGTCCAGATATGAGGTCCGAAAAAGAATAGGTCACGCTACTCACACAGCTCGTGTGTTCAGAACTTCAACGACAATTTTGACCAACATGTAGGCTGAATTGAATCTCAATTCCTCTTGAAAACTTGTAAATTTATGTCTCATCTTTCCAACGCATCAAACAGATTGCAAATTAAAGGTCTACAACTCCGGATATCCCTAAAAAACCGAACATACATCAAAACATTCTAAATGCTGGAATTTTACCACTTTACTTATATTATATCAAATGCAATTAAAATAAGGTCCAATTGATAAACAATTTCTAAACAAATAAATTAAGCACTCAAATAACTCAAAAATGCATTAGATTATAGACAATAAAGACACAAATTATGCACATATCACAGTCACCTCCACAAAACTTTACAATCTTTTCAAATAGGTCCTTTCAGTTCTACAGAACTTCCCTTCACTTCGCGCTCTTGAGTAGCTTCTCGGGATGGTTCCTCTTACTGTACATGGACGTACTGTACATATGTATAAGTTGGGTCGTGACATTTCTTCCCCTCTAAAATTTAGGCTTCGTCCCGAAGCTGGTTAGTTGTAAACAAGTGCGGGTATTGCTGCTTCATAATTTCTTCTCTTTCCCAAGTTGCCTCTTCTACCTTATGATTTCTCCACAATACCTTAACCAGAGGAATTTTCTTATTTCTCAATTCTTTAACCTCTCATGCCAAAATCTTCACTGGCTCCTCTTCATAGGTCAAGTCGGGCTGGACCTCGATATCTTGTGTCTTGATGACGTGTGCAGGGTCTGAACGATATCGTTGTAACATCGAAACATGAAAAACATTATGTATCCTGTCCAGTTCGGGTGGTAGGGCTAGTCGATAAGCTACTAGGCCTATACGTTCGATGACTTCATACGGTCCAATGAATCTGGGACTTAACTTGCCTTTCTGCTTAAATCTCAATACTTTCTTCCATGGAGAAACTTTAAGGAAAACTTTGTCCCCTACTGCAAATTCTATGTCTTTTCGTTTCAGGTCTGCATACGACTTCTGTCTATTTGATGCAACCTTTAGTCTGTCTCGAATGATGTCCACTTTCTCCTGAGTCTCCTTCACAATGTCGGGTCCAAGAACTTTTTCCTCACTTAGTTCTATCCAACATACTGGCGTTCTGTACTTTCTTCCGTACAATGCTTCATACGGTGCCATCTGTATGCTGGATTGATAGCTGTTGTTATATGCGAATTCCATTAGGCTTAGGTACTTATCCCAGCTGCCTTTAAACTCCATAACACACGCTCTCAACATGTCCTCCAAAATCTGAATTACTCTTTCAGATTGCCCATCCGTTTGAGGATGGAAAGCAGTGCTATAGCTTGCTTGGGTTCCGAGGGCTGTTTGGAGCTTTCTCCAAAAGTTCAAAGTGAACCGTGGATCTCTGTCCGAAATAATAGATGTTGGGACTCCATGCAATAGTACAATCTCTTTGACGTATATTTCTGCCAACTTATCCATTGAATAGTCCATTCGCACAGGCAGAAAATGAGCTGACTTAGTTAATCGATCGACAATTACCCATACAGCGTCATGTTTATCTCTCGTCATTGGCAGTCCTGTGACGAAATCCATTGTGATGCGATCCCATTTCCATGTCGGAATTGTAATTGGCTGTAATAGTCCTGATGGTACTTGATGTTTTGCTTTCACTTGCTGGCATGTCAAACACTTAGTTACGAAATCTACGATGTCTCTCTTCATTCCTGGCCACCAATAGAATTTCTTCAAGTGTTGGTACATTTTTGTAGCCCCCGGGTGCATTGCGTAAGGACTACTGTGGGCTTCCTGAAGAATCTTCTTCTTTATATCTCCTGTTGCTGGTATTACTGTCCGACTTTCATAATATAACCTGCCGTTTTTTGAAATTTGAAACTTTGTACTTTTTCCTTCTTGTACTTGCTTGATCCATTTTTGGACTTGTTTATCTTTTTTTTGTGCTTGGTGGATTTCCTGAAAAAGCATGGGTCGTGTTTGCATTTCTGCTAGCAGTGCTCCTTCTTCTGTTGGTCTCAAACTGATCCTCATAGCACTTAAGGCTTGCATTGATTTCCTACTAAGTGCGTCGGCCACGACGTTCGCCTTTCCTGGATGATAGTTTATGACATAGTCATAATTCTCCAAAATTTGGATCCATTTCCTTTGTCGCAAATTGAGGTCCTTTTGTGTTGGCAGATACTTCAAGCTTTTGTGATCCGTATAAATGTAGCATTTTTCTCCATACAGATAATGTCTCCATGTCTTGAATGCCAATACAATAGCCGCCAATTCTAATTCGTGTGTTGGATAATTCTTCTCGTATGGTTTAAGTTGCCGGGAAACATACGCGACCACTTTTCCTTCTTGCATGAGTACACAACCTAGGCCAATGTGCGATGCATCGCTGTATATCACAAAGTCCTTACCGGACACTGGTTGCATGAGTATCGGCGCATTTGTTAGCTTTCCTTTCAGTTTCTCGAAGCTTCTTTGACATTCATCTGTCCACTGAAATCTAGCATTCTTCTGAAGCAACTTGATCATTGGTGCGGCGATAATGGATAATCCTTTTACAAATCGTCGATAGTATCCTGCCAATCCTAGGAAACTTCTCACTTCTGTTACTGTCCTTGGTGGTTTCTAATCTAAAATAGTTTCTATTTTCTTAGGATCCACTCTGATGCCCTCAGCAGATACAATGTGTCCCAAGAATGTCACTTCTTCCAGCCAAAATTCACACTTACTGAGCTTGGCATATAGTTGTTTTTCTCTCAATGTTTGCAATACAATGCGGAGGTGTCGATCGTGCTCTTCTTTGTTCTTTGAATAAACAAGAATGTCGTCTATAAACACCACTACGAATTGGTCAAGGTAAGGATGGAAAATTCGATTCATCAAATCCATAAATACTGCTGGTGCGTTCGTAAGCCCAAAAGGCATTACAAGAAACTCATAATGTCCGTACCGAGTTCTGAAAGCAGTCTTTGGAATGTCCCCTTCCTTAATTTACAGCTGATGGTATCCCGATTGGAGATCTATCTTTGAAAATACACTGGCTCCTTTGAGTTGATCGAATAAATCATCAATGCGTGGTAGTGGATACTTGTTCTTGATTGTGAGCTTGTTCAACTGTCGATAATCCACGCATAGCCTTAAGGATCCATCCTTCTTCTTGATGAAAAGTATCGGTGCGCCCCATGGGGAAACGCTTGGTCGTATAAAGCCTTTGTCAAGTAGCTCTTGTAATTGCGTCTTTAATTCCTTGAGTTCCACTGGCGCCATTCGGTATGGGACAATCGACACTGGTGCAGCTCCCGGATAAACATCTATGGTGAATTCCACTTCTCTCTTAGGTGGTAGTCCGGGTAGCTCATTTGGGAAAACATCGGGAAAATCACGCACCGTCGGTATGTCTTGGATCTTAGTAGCGTCTTTCTTTGCTTCCATGGCGCTTACTAGATATGCCTCGCTTCCCTTTTGTATTAGCTTCCTTGCCGTCACTGCCGATATTATGTTGTTCAAATAGTCACCTCTTTTTCCGACTACTGTCACTTCCTCTCAGCGAGGGGTATAGAGCGTCACCCTTTTCTTCTCACAGTCAACTATTGCTTTATGCTTTGCTAACCAGTTCATTCCTAAAATTACGTCAAATTCCCGAAATGGTAATTCCATCAAATTTCCAGGAAATACGTTTCCGTGTATCTCTATAGGGCATTCTTTGATTACTTTGTTCGTAACTACTTCATCTCCTATAGGGTTTGTAACTAGTATACCGGACTTGACATATTCTACTGGTAATCCTTCTAAATTCTCACTATGCATGCATATGTACGAATGTGTGGATCGGGGATCAATTAAAGCATGTACAGGTTTGCTGAACATATAAAACATACCAACAATGATGTCCGGTGCTTCTTCTTCTTCTCAGGTTCTCATCGTATATACCCTTGCTGGTGCACTTATACTAGGCTGGTTAACAGTCTCTGATTGTGCCTTTTGAAAATTTGGATTACCTCCTCTTCCTCTACCTCGGCCTCTGCCAAAGGTAGGCTGTGACCTCTCCGTTGGTGCAGGAGTATTCATCTGTATTTTAGGGCAGTTCACCTTTATATGGTCTGGTGCTCCACATTCCCAGCATCCTTCGGTTAAATACCAACATTCACCCCCATGCCTTCGTCCGCAATGCTCACATAGGGGAAAAGTATATCCTTCAAAACCCGTGTTTCTTCCAAATCCTCCACTAATTCCTGGATTGTTACTTTTTCCTCTGCCTCTACTTAATCCTCTTCCGAAGCCTCTTCCAAACGACCCCGGTGCACTGGCTACAGGTGTTTGATAACTTATACCTCGGCCTGACCTCTGATTCTGAGATCATCGGCCTTGTTGTATAGAACTACTTCCTCCCATGAATCTCTTTCGGGCCTGCTGAGGTCCTCCCGGGCCTCAAGTTTGCATCCTTTTTTGCTGCATGCGCTGATGTCTATTCCTCTCATCCACTTGTACTTTCTCAACGTCCAAAGCCTTTGCAACAAGCTTGGAAAATTCTGATATATCTATGGCTACCAATTGTACTTTGATTTCATTGTTTAATCCTTCTAAGAATCTCTAGCATCGTTACTGTTCTGTTTCTATCATTCTCCTCGCGTACTTACTAAGATGAGTGAACTCTTTTTCATACTCGGATACCGTCATTCTTCCTTGCTTTAAGTACGTGAATTCATTCCTTTTTGCATTTAAGTATGCCTCGGTGATATATCTCTTCTTAAACTCGGTTTGGAAAAATTCCCATGTCTGCTATTCTGGTGGCACGCACTGCTGTGTAGTCTCCCACCAAATGTACACTTCTTCAACCAAAAGAGACATGGCACAAATAAACCTTTCCTCTGGCGTGCACCTTAATTGATCCAACTCTTTAATGGTACTATCTAACAGTATTCCGCTTCCTCAGATCCTTCTTCCCTACTGGCTTTAAATTCCTTAGCCCTATACTTCCTTAATTTCTCGATTGGGGCCTTTCTCTCTCTTTCGGCAGCAGCAGGTACCATTCTTGCCATTTGTTGAAATGTTGCTGCCATCTGTCGTAAATAAGCATCGAGGCCTTCCGCGGCCGCGGCCGCTGGTTGGGGCATAGTTCCAAGACTCTCCTCTACATTCGTAGGCACGGAGGCACGTGACTCGCCCTCCTCGTCTACGGCTCTCTGTGATTCAACTTCTTGCGACATTCTACAATCATATACATGTATATCATAATAAAGTTAGCAGCTGGTTTGGCTTGGCATATTAAATTTCCTATATGGCATGTACATAGATAAATTCCAATCATAATTTCAGATCATACACTTAATATAAACATAACCTTATTTATTCACATAATTGCATTTTCATACATATTTAACATACATCATCATATACTCCTACTTATGGCCTATTTATATCTATTTACAACAAAATGGCCTATCTACTGTTGCATTTTTATCCGCCTATATACATAACCGAAGGGGTAGCAAAAACATCAGCCCATCATAGCTCAATAAGTAGGAGCTCGGGGAGAGGTAGCACTATCTGAAGCAAGCTCCATAGGATCCGGATCTACCTCGTTAGACTAAACTCTAGGAAGGTTACGAGGGAGTTTGTCCATCCTATCCTGTAATATCTCTACCCTTTGTTGCAAGGTCCTAGCCAAACGATTCACATTCTCAAGCTCTACTGTAGTTTGCCTCTTATCCACTTGTAATGCCCTAACATCTTCCATCAAGAGCCTACTATTATCCAGGGCTAACACTAAGTCTTCCCAGTCCTGGAGTCTCAAGTCTCTCAACTGATCTATTACTTCCTCTTGCTCCTCCTGTTTCCCTTTCATTCTAACTAATTCTTCTTTTAACTCTGCTATTTCTCGCTCTCTGGCTTCCATTTTAATTTTCTGGCGCAGATTCTCCTTCCCCAATTCAAAAAGCTTCTTATCTATGGCTTGTTTCTCACTTGTGCTGGCCTGAGGATAAGGTTTAGGACCTAAAGCCAATTTAGCTGGTTTCTTCGAATCACTCATCCTCACACCTGTTATCAATACCACAATATTACTAATAAGCATCATAAACATACACATCAGCTTATGAAAATTCCCTTCCTAAACCTATGTGTCATGCATTCACAGTTTGATTCAACTAACTACCCAGAATCGACTAAACCTGGCTCTGATACCACTAAATGTAACACCCCATCTTAGCTTATGTTTATAGACCAAGATGGAATGCTATTTTATGATACTCGAGTCTTGGTTCTATACTTAGTCAATTTATAATACACATTTTACAAAAATTTTGCCAGAGTTTCCCCTATAATTGGTGGTCTCAAGTGTCACCAAAACTGATTTTTTTTAATGAAAACATTTTTTATCTCAACCAATCAATCTCAAGCACTTCTATAGTTGACCTCCTTATATCCTCCACCAAAACCTGCATTAAAATTTCATACTTCTACACACACATCCATACACACTAATTCATACCAACATATAGTAGTTAATATACTTAACACACGTACTTTGGTCTTTTACTAGTCATACATACAATTCTTAGTTTACGCTAACATATGTACATGCGATTCTAGTTAGATTACTTATAATAACTTTCTATCCAAAAAGTTGCCAACACCAGCTGCTCGGGACACTGCAGAAAATAGCTTCTCGCTCAACCTACGAGTTTAGAAAAGAAAACTAAACTCGCTAAGCGTTTGCTTAGTGGGTAGTTAAATCATTGCATTTAATAAATAGATTAAAAGAGTAATTAAAAACATGTATTTGAATACTTTAAATCAATGAATAAGATCTAAACATAATGATAAAAGATTAAATCCCATATTCTGAATTTAGAAATTTCTTGTTTTGCTTTTATCAATTTAGGTGCTCTACTGGTTTAACAGAACATCAGCGGATAAGGAAGGGTCATGATAAACATATCTCATCGTGGTGAGATATTACAGGATGATATGTGTCATGGTGCATATTTCATCATCCTTCATCATAATTCTTGCACATGTGCTAATAGCCATTGTTCATTGAATCATTGATCATGCCATTGTAATCATCGGCCTTCAGCCGGAATATCATGTCATGTCATGAGCAGTACTGCAATAATAGTATGATGCATCATACCCTTATCTCAAGGGTTTTGTCATAACCAAGTAGAGCGTAAACAATTTATTAATTAATTTAATCATGATATTCAATAAGCCATGATTTTTCCATAATGCATGTATTGTCGGAATAGCTTGTCATGATGCCTTTCTGATCATTTCCAATTCTCCTTAATGTCATTTTATATGATTTAACATCAATCCATATCATAATATTCAAGTTCTAACACATTTAGAAAAAAATGACTAAGTGAATAGTGGCGCGCGTAAAATCGGCAACACAATGGCGTGCGTCAACTAAATGGTAAAATCTGTTTTTACTGCTGAAAATCAGTCAACTTTGGCAACAGTTTTGACCAAGTAAACAAACTTATTTTTGGCTGAATTTTTGCAGGAAAACACTTTCATCAGTTAACTAAATGCATGTAAAATTTCATCAGAAAATTCCTTCGTTTTCCCCTTCAACGGACTGCCCAAAATGAAAGCTGCAGAATGGTGCCCAAAAGGGACCATTCGGCCCAAATTTTCAAAACTTGAGGGAAATTCATTTTTTTCTTGCAAAATTGATTTTTAGACTCCTTTTGTGATACCATTGAAGGACTAAGGGTCCCTCTTTCAAAAATCAAACCAAAGGGGTGATTAAAAGTTCATCAAAGTTTATGGATAATTGAGCAAATTTAGCTAGTTTGTTTTGTTTTCATTCTTTTCACAATCAATTGATTACAAATGGTTCAAGAGCACTTTCCCACATATTTACTACACATAATAACATCATTTCAAAACCATTTCAAAAGTCCCATAATGCAAAATATGTGAATTAATTGAAAAAGGCAATGATTTAAGTACCAAACCTTAATTCTTTTCACTTGTTTCTAGTTCTTTTATGCCCTCTTTGCTTCCTTCTCTCTCACTTCTTGATTTCCTATAATTTTCATAAAATCCATGTCAAGAACATAATAAAATTTAAGTGCTTCATGCCTTATTTTGCTAACTAATACTAGTAGTCATCCTTTTTATCCTTAATCTTATATGTGCAAATCATCTCTTTCACTTTCTCTTCAACTTCTTAAATTTTCTATAATCATCATATTTATTCTTTCATTTGTATCTTGCAAGTAATATAACCAATGAAAGAAATAGGACCATAGATGATTTCCTTACCTTAAAATCTTATTCTCCACCCAAGTTTGCAACCAAAATTAGCTACTTGAAAAATAATCTCTCTCTCTTTTCCCTTTCTCTTCAATTAGGCCAAGCAAGAACAAAGAGAGCTCTTGGCTTTTATTTATTTGGTGTTCTCTCCTCCAAATGGCAGCCAAGAGAGGTTAAGATGTGATGGTGTAAGTGTTGATTTCCCATTGTTACACTTAAGTGGAAAAATGGCTAATTCTCTTTCTTTTATTTATTTAAAACCCAAGCCCTTGGACTTTCTTTTAATTATATTTTGGCCCCTCAACCTCATTGTGCTGTAATTTTATGGTCTAAGATGTGAAAAGACCAAAATACCCTCCGGCGATTACTCGTTCGTAAACTTCTGCCGAATGCTGTGGTACACTTTTTGACTCAGTTTTTCCTCTACTTTTCATTTTTGAGATCCATTATTACTTTCGAGAAACTTTTGAAAATGACCATGATGCCCCTGGTCAAAATCCCCTATATCTTCCAAACCGTGTGTTTTCGGGAAAAACCGTGTCGCGCCATTGCTACCCGATTTTTCTCTACTTTCCATTTCTGGAGTCTGTTATATGCACTATTAAGGACCTCCGGAATAACTTTTGGTAATTACAGTCACCTCCACAAAACTTTGCAATCTTTTCAAATAGGTCCTTTCAGTTCTACAGAACTTCCCTTCACTTCGCGCTCTTGAGAAGCTTCTCGGGATGCTTCCTCTTACTGTACATGGACGTACTGTACATATGTATAAGTTGGAATCAACTATTTTAACTGGACTGATTTTTTGTCTTTTGCATCTTCATTTTTTTGAGAGTTCTAATTTTCTTCTTTTTTCCATTCTTCTTTTTTTTTTTGTTCTTCCTTTGCACTTTTGCAAAAAAATTCAGCCATTTTTTTAGCTAGCCTTCATATCTTCTCCTTGCACTCTACGTGGCAAGATATTTGAAAGTGAGATTGAAAATGCTTTGTACATGTATAAACTCAAAAATTGAAAAGGAGAAACTTTTCCCCCTGTGTAGGCTCAAACCTATGATTTTCCTGTGCGGGCTCTAATTGATGCTTGTCTTGTCTAGATCTTCACATAAATGACAATTTCTTCTTTTGCAAAATGACTGGAGCTTCCTCAAGCAATAGGCTTTCCATCCCCTTGATTCAATATCTTCTTTTGATTCTTTACTTCACAGGGTATTTGCTGTTCACTTTGACAAAGAATAGATAATACAAGACAAAAAAGTGTGATGTGATATGCTCATGTATGCATGATATGCATGAATAACACTTATAGTGGTTCCATCGACTCACAGACTGAGATTATCAGCGGAAATGTTCTCACGAATTTCTTTCAGATGCCCATTCAGGTCTTGCAGTGGAATGACAGGATGCTTCATATTTATGGCTTTTATCTTAAAGATGTCAAAAACATGAATAACGAAGACCCCAAGTGGTAGAAATACATCCATTTCAAATTATGTTTCAGCATGTCAATTGGTAGCTTCATAACCTTGTCAGTAATCATTTCCTTTGCCCAATGTGTTCTTCAAGTTTGGATGTTCAACATACTCCCCTTAACTTGAAGGTTTTGTAATTTTTTTCTTGTTTTTTTTTTGAATTTTTACTTTTGAATTTTGATTTTGAAATCAAATGTTGGCTTTGCCAAATTAATGTCAATTTACCTCAGGACTTGATTTTCTAAATTAACATATCTATAACATGACAACCCTAGTTACCGTACTAAACTTGGGAATCATTTCTATTTAAGCAAGAATTGTTGCACTTCAGATAAACACATACACATTACTTGGTCAAAGGTCTCATTTGAGTTTGAATATTGCCTATTTCATATGCATGCTTCTTCAAACTATCTCCACTAATAGACTCTACCTACCACGAAAGATCAACAGGTCTTTGAAAGGCTTAAAATGGGACACGGGTTAAAATGAAAGCCATTTTGAAAGTTGGAGCCGTTGTGACACAATGGCCAAACCCTCACACCATGATTTTTTGTTGGAGCCATAGGCAATTGAAAACATGAAAAGATAGAGCTTTGAACATTCTTCTTTCTTTTTGGCGTTAACCTGAATCTTGATTGGGATAGTCTTTGCCTTTGCAAAACGTTTGGTACCAAAATTCATTTCTTTTCTTCTTCTCCCTTTTCTTTCTTTTTATTTTTCTTACTCTTCCCTTTCTTTGAGCATTTTATCATTTTGTCATTCTTCCTTGTAGGACTGTTGTGAGCGGGGATTTTCTCCCCCTCTCTAAGTGGAATGGTTCTTATGACTTCGACCCTGTTTAGGCTCAGGGCCTTAGAGAATACGGGCCGAAGCCCGGAAAAAATAGAGTCACCACCCGGACAGGCGGAAAAAAGAAAGGGGTGGATGACTCAATTTCTAAGGAATCTCCAACCCCCTAATGGGTTCGAAAAGTTGGGTACGTGTGGGGAAGGTGAGAAATGGCCTTGCACCCCTACAACGCCTGGTTCATTAGAACTGGCCTCCTTTGAAGGTCTTAATATTATAAAATTCTTAAATATAATAATATTATCCATACTACATGCAACAATTAAAATAAAGCATCATTATATTAAAATCAATATCCAAACAAAGCAAATAAATGGACACCCATCCGAGGATGGAAACATGACCTTACATCGTCCAAGTCTAAAACTAAATAGGACACCCACCTAAAGATGGAAACATGTCCTTTACATTGGTCCAAAATATAAAAGCAATTTGACTTACATAGAATTTAACTAATGAGGTATCCACAAATTGGAACATACCTCTTACAATTTTAATACCAAAACAAACAAATAATAATCATAATAATAAAAAAAATATCCATCCATGATAAATTAAATAAATCAAGTATTGAAATTAAATAAATCAACCATCAAAACATATAATAAACTATATAATCAAATCTAAAATTAAATAAAGCAATAAATATATAAATTTAAAATTTTAAAGAATTTAGGGTTTTGGAACTTAGGGTATTAGAAACTAAAGTTTTGTAATTAGGGTTTTGAAATTAGGGTTTTTAAAACTAGGGTTTTGGAATTCAGAGTTTGGAATTAGGGTTTTAAAATTAGGGTTTTTGAAACTAGGGTTTTGGAATTTAGAGTTTTGGAATTAGGGTTTTAAAATTAAGATTTTTGAAACTAGGATTTTGGAATTCAGAGTTTGGAATTAGGGTTTTTGGGTATAACTTACTACCTTACAAACATAATTTTGGATTTGGAGAGATAAATTAAGGTTTTGGAAAAATAATCAATATTTTGGAGTTTAATAATTAAATGGTTTAGGCTTTTAGATAAAAATAGTTTGAGGTTTTGAGTTTTAATAAAATAATTTACGGTTCTTGAGGTAAAGTAAACAAAATAGATTCTAACAATTAATTTAAATCCTCGATGGCTACTGGATAGTTTTATGTTTTTTATGAAACGTGCAAGTGGGATTACGAACACCAATTGATCAAGCAAATAATTAAACTTATTAAAACAAAGATCAATTTACTGTATGTTCAAAGATCAAGGTACTGCTTGTTCAAAGATTAAGTTATTGCATGCATGTTCTTATTAATCAGAGAAAATGAAACTACTATGAGCATGAGTAATTTACGATTAAAGATCCAACCTCATGTCGATCTGGGCTGCCAGATCAACATGAGGCATGCTCATGTCGACCTTGTCCCTCCTGGTAGATATGAGCAATTGCTTATGTCTCCCCGGCCGGCCTGACTCGAATTATTCTTACCTTTTTTAACTTATGGACCGAAAAGTTTTAATTTGGGCCGATTCAACTTAATTTTAGGATTTTAAAATTGCATTTATACCTCTTTAATCCTAACCAACTTCTTTAAAAATTATAAACTAGGTTTAAATATTTTAAAGTCTGATCAAATTTATTTTGGCATCTTTTAATTAGAACCGTATCAAATTGGGTTCAAAATTAAGGGTCTATAACTGTCAAGTACAGAACTTCCAAGAACTGGATGGTATTTGTCTTTTTTCTGTGATGTTGATCGAATCTTTGGTTGGGTTGGACCAATTCAAGTCAAACTGTCCTTATAAACCAAATGGAAGCCTTTTGCTGCTTTAGGTAAAAGAGAACTCAGTTAGCTTTCTGAACCGCCTTTTTAGGTTTTATCTTCTCTTTTTTTTATCTTTTTTTCTTTTCTTTTCTCTTCTTTTTTTTTCTCTTCTTTTCTTATTCTTTTTTTTAGGGTTTTAGCTCTAACAGAGTTGTCTTGTTTGTACCAACTTGTATTTCTAATAATGGATGAGTGGAGTGGTATTAATCTGCTTCAATCCTGACTTTATTTGTGATATTTGGTCTAATTCAGGTGAACTTCAACTATGGCCTTAAGAACTTCAACTACCGTTATGGTCTTGAGAACTTCAACTATCCTTATGGTCTTGAGAACTTCAACTATCTTCATGATCTTGACTATTCATTTCTTTCTTTGATCTTCTTGCCTCTTTATCTTAGTGATCATAAGATTTGTCAAAAGTATCACAATAGCTCAGGGTAGGTTGTTGGAGTTTCTAAGCCAATGAAAAGAAAGCTAAAATTTCATAAAGGCTCAAAGGGACAACTAGAGATTGATATTTAATAAGGTGGATACTAGTTGTTGGCTCGTCAAACAATGCCTAGATCATCTCTCCCTTAAATAAGCATAGTTCAATTTCACCTCGAAAGTTTGTCAAAGCATGTTCTAAGACAGACTAGGACCTAGACAAAGGTAATTATGTAGGAGCCCTCTCTAAGTATGCATACAAAACTCAATGCTATAGAGCAATTCCCTCACCTAGTGAAGTCATTCAAATCATGATGCCTAGATACATTAATTTATGAATATCAAGCTAGATTCGTCATTGGTTTAGCATCAAAATGAACAAAGACCAACAAAATTTTTTATGAAAGTAATTTATTCAAATAAATTTAAATTTGAAAAACAAGATTGTTCCAATTAAATATTAAAGAAAGAAAAATTGAAAAGCAACATTCAAGCTAAGGAAAGTTTATTGAGTTAAGCTCCTTCTCCTTTCACATCTTCAACATTCCCATCTTGAAAAGAGGATAAGAAAAAATCTTCTTCCAATGCTTTTCCTACCATGAAGGTTACTGGTGGTGGCACTCTGTTGAACCTTGGAAAAGGATTGTCTTTTGTGCTGGGCTTATCAGGCTCAGGCAGCTTACCACTATCAATTAAATTCTGGATCTTATGCCTCAACTTCATACAGTTGTCCGTTTAATGTCCAGACCTTTGATGGAATTGGCAAAATGCATTAGTATCAAAGTGAGGTGGAAGAGGATTAGGCAAAGGATGAGGAGTCAAGGGTTGTAACAATCCCTTCTTTTGTAGCTTGTTGAAAACCCAAGATAGAGGTTTCCCTAATTCTGAGAATTGCCTTTTATTTCCTTGACCAATTGCGTTAACATCAACTTCTTTTTGCATGCTTTGATTACCCGAATGGGAGTTCCCTTTCTCATTCCTTCTTACCGAAAAGCGGTTCTTCTCCCTTTCCCATTCTTCAATTTGCAAACCAGCTTGGAGAAGATCTTTGAAATCATTGATGAGTGTATGAGACATCCTTTCATGAAGACTAGGCAACATCTCTCTCACAATCATCCTTATTTGATCAGATTCATCGGGCCTCTTCTTGAGCAAAGCAGCCTTATTTCTCCATCTTTTCACATAGTCCACAAAATTTTCATTTGGCTTTATCTAATGAACTCAACTTCCATTAAGGTAACTTTTAGCTTGACATTGTACCCATATTGATGAATGAAAGCCTCGTACAACATATCCCAATCTTTTTGAGTACTTTCCTCTAAGGTGTTGAACAAGTTTTGGACAACAGGGTCCAATGAGAGCATGAAATACCTCAGAGTTTGAGCTTTAGTAGCTCGGGCAGACTGTATAGCAGTGATGTACTACTTCACATGGAGATGGGGGTTTCCAGTACCATTGTACCTAGAGAAGGAGGGCATCTTGAACTTTTAAGGGACCTCCTCATCTTGTTCAAAAAGTTTGTCAATCTCGAACATCTCTTCAGTTTTTAACTTCTTCTTAAATTTCTTTTATAAATCAGCAATCATCTTCTCAACATCATACATCTCAGTCTTTTCAATAGTTGTCTTCTCAACAACCTTCGGTTCCTTTTTGTCTTAAGGATCTTGGAAGTATTGAGCCCAGTCATCATCATCATCAAGGACTACCTTGTCATCATCAAAAGCCACTTCACCAGCCTTAGCCTTCCTTTCGTCCTTTGGCTTCTTGGTGCCAACAGATGCTTCGACATTGTTCCCTAAAATTGCAGCCAATTGGTTCTTCATGGTCTCAACTAGGGCCTCTTTTATTTCTTTTATCTTGGCATTGAGGGTGTCATCCACCATTCTTTGAATTTGTTCGGGCTTCATTGCTTTTGGTGAGCAAGTGATTGAGTTGTTGCTAGATTCTTTGTCTCTGGCATAGGTTGGATTGTCATAAGCTTTGAAACTATCATAATCCAGGGTTGTGAGCTAGAAGGGATTAATGATATGAGATGCAAATGTATGCATATATGCAAGTATGCACAAACAATAAACAAACAAGGATAAATAGGACATTCCTTCCAACCTTATAACTTTCACACACGAATGGCAAGTCTCTTTTCCTAGGTAACATGGTTAACAAAATACCAACATGGGGTATCTTGTTTTCAAAAATTTCTCTCGGACATTTCAACCAATAGTTATATCTTCGAAAATGAAAATCAGTTCATGATAATTCTCATTAATTAGGTTTTAATCCATTCAACCAACTAAAGTAGCTTTTATGCTATATTGGATTAAAACTAAATTAAGAGGTTTATTATAAATAGATTTCTCACTTGAAAAAGTAACTAATGATTGATGTAAAAAACAAGCCCATGATTAATAACTCTTAGTATAAACTAGGCTCACAATTGATTTTTGGTATTCTATAATTGACTTAAATAATTTATAAGCTCTTTCAAAGGTTATGAAAATAGTTTTGTTTCTAAGCCTATTGTAAAAACGATTTTAGAAAAACATGGATTTTGGGCTCAGTATTTGGGGCATAGCAAAAGAATTTTTGATTTATTTTTAGAAAAGTTTTATGTCCAAAGACCAACTTAAAAAGTTTTGAAAATAGCTTTGGTCTTTTAGATTTAGAGAAAAATTTATTTTCAGCTTACAAATGTACTTGGGTCATATTAGAAAAAGAACAAATCAAATAAGCCATGATTTAAACCAAGATAAACTAACCATAGTCAAACAATAAGCATTTGGGGGTAAAAACCTAAGGAAAGTAACTAGGCCAATTACATGAGCTTTAGTCTTTGGGTTGAAAGGCTTAGGTTCCCATAGCAAGTATATACCAAAAGGTATAAGGCTATGAGTGGCTATCCATGCTCAATCTCCATACCTTAAGTGAAAGTATGGTATCCCTTACATAACACAACACGGGTAACACGGGTATCCTAACTTACGCACACGATGCAATCTAAATGATGCAATGGATAATATCATGATAAGAAAGAATAGAATAATATAAAGACCAACGGAATCAACTTCTCTTATTCCTATTGGAGTTTCCACTATGAGCGGGGATTTTTGCCCCCACTCCCAGTGGAATGGTTCTTGCGACTTCGGCACTTTTTAAGCTTGGGGCCTTAGAGAACACGGGCCTAAGCCAGGAAGAAAATAGAGTCGCCACCCGGACAGGTTAGGAAAAAGAAAGGGGGCGATGACTCGATTTCTAAGGAATCCCCAACCCCTTAATGGGTTCAAAAAGTTGGGTACGTGTGGGGAAGGTGAGAAATGGCCCAGCACCCCCACAACGCTCGGTTCATTGGAACTGGCCTCCTTTGCAGGTTTTAATATTATAAAATTCTTAAATATAACAATATTATCCATACTACATGCAACAATTAAAATAAAGCATCATTATATTAAAATCAAAGCAATGTCCAAACGAAGCAAATAAATAGACACCCATCCGAGGATGGAAACATGTCCTTATATCGTCCATGTCTAAAACCAAATAAGACCCCCACCGAAAGGTGAAAACATGTCTTTTACATTGGTCTAAAATATAAAAGCAATTTAAATTACATAAAATTTAACTAATGAGGTACCCAATAATGGAAACATACCTCTTACAATTTTAATACCAAATAAATAATTAAGCAAAATTAAATCATTCAAGTGCTATAACTAAAATAAAACATAAGTCTAAAGTAAAATAAATCATTCATCATATAACAAATGGAAAACCAAATAAATAATTAAAATTGGGATTTAATTCACCAAGTAAATAAATTAGGGTTTGAGATTTGGAATTTTAAGATTTTAGGTTCTGAGAATTATGGTTACTGAGTTAGTAATTAGGATTTTAAATTTACTAGATTGGGTTTTAGGTTCACTTGATTAGGGCTTTAGGGTGTTGATGAACTTGTCATAAGGTTTTGATGTTTTAAGAATCAGGGTTTAGGAAAATTAGGGTTTACTGGATTAGGTTTTAAGAAAATTAGGGTTTAGGAAAATTAAGGAATTAAGACACTGGGGTTAGGGTTTTGAAAATTAATAAGATAGTTTAGGGTTTTTGATATTTTAGAAAACATATTCGATCTTAGGATTTAAGAAAATAGTTTAGAGTTTTATAGAAACAATTAAGATTAAAGTTTTTTAAAAATTGTAAAGAAGATTAGGGTTTGGAGAATTAAGAAGACATTTTGAAGTTTTAGAAAAAATAAGTTAGGGTTTAGATGATTAAGAAAATAGTTCAGGGAAAAATAGTTTAGGGTGTTAAAGTTTTGAAAACAAAAGAACAGTTTAGGGTTTTAAAGTTTTGATAATTTAATCAATGACTTAGGCTACTGGATGGTTTTAAGTTTTTAGTTTTTATAAAACATGCTAGTGGAGTTTTGAAAACCAACTGATTAATGTATTTACTAAAGTAAACAATTAAAGTTATTAAAACAAAGATCAAGTTACTGCATATTCTTATTAATCAAAGAAAAAGAAGATACAGTGAACATATAATTTATGATTGAAGATCAAACCTGCGTAGTCGGTTCCACCAGAAAATTGATTTCTGGATGAACAATAACAAAGGCAATGTTGCTGCCTTTGATGGATTGATGATTGATACTTTTGCTAATTCCTTTTTGTCGTCTCTTGCTTTGCTGTTTAATCCTCTTAATGTTAATTGCCGCTCTATGCTTTGCTGTGTTTTTTTAATCTCTCTTTTTTCCTCTAGGGTTTTCTATCTCCAGGTTTTTTTTTTCTTTTTTTGTCCTTAAGGTTTTTCCCATGTTCTGTCTCCCCAAAGTCTAGATCCCTTCTGAAATGTTTTAATGTGGTATTTATAGGAAAAGATCCAAACCTAATTCTAATTGTCTAAGGAAATAAAAACCATTTAGGAAAAGAAATCAAAACCAAATAGAATTCAGTTTCGAAAAAAGCTGCACTGAAAAAATTGTGCTGGCAAAAAAATTGCTGCAAGCCAGCACGAAAATTGCGAGCAGGCCAGCCAATTCACTTTCAGAGACGAAAATTTTTTGCAGCTAATTTTTTCATCGCCAATTTTTATTTATTTTATTTATTATTATTTTAACTTTACTAATATTACCTTTTTTTATTAAAAATTATAAATAATAAATACTAAAATAAATATTATTTAATTAAAATACTACAAAAATTATTTTGGACTATAAAAAATATTAGACCAGACTGGGTCAAAAATTAAGGGTCTACAGCTTCTCCAACTAGGATTATAAAAATAAGAATATAGATTATTTCTTCCCTTTTGTTGGAAACCCTCTAGGGCATTCGCTTTCTGTTGCCCTTCCTGGTATTGATCAATGTTTATTCGCACTAGTCCTATAATGCCACATGCTGCTCATACTTCTTAACTTGGCATAGGTGAATTTTCTCTTGCATTTAGCATCTTAACTTGACTTGTCAATTCTATTATCTCCCTCACCATTTTAAAATTTTAGCTCACCTCATGAATTCCTTTACGCCTTTCTCCTACACTTTTCTATTGAATGTTAGGCTCGGGGCCTTAGAGAAGACGGGCCTAAACCTGGAGAAAATGGAGCCGCCACCCAGATAGGACGGGAAAAAGAAAGGGTTGGATAACTCGATTCCTAAGGAATCTCCAACCCCCTAATAGGTTTGAAAAGTTGGGTATGTATGGTGAAGGTGAGAATGACCCAGGACCCCCACAACTCCTGGTTCATTGGAACCGGCCGCCTTTTCAGGTCTGAATATTATTAAATTTTTAAAGATTATAAAATCATCCATACTGCATGCAATTATTAAAACAAATAATTATTGTATTAAATTAAAACAAGTTTAAACAAAACAATAAATGGGCACCCATACAAGATAGAAACATGCCCTCATAATGCCTAATGTCCAAAACTAAATAAAATAGGACATCTACCATTCGGTAGAAACATATCCTTCACATTAATCCAAAACTTTAAAATAAATAAAATTACATTGAATTTAACTATTGAGGCACCCACGAAGTGGAAACATACCTTTTACATTTTTGAAATCAAAATAATCAATATTAAAATAATTAATTAAATAATTTAAACCATTTAAACATTCACAATAATTAAAAGTAAATCATCCATTATAAAACAAATAAAATAGATCATCCATCATAAATGTATAATAAATTAAATAATTAAAACTAGGGTTTAAAGTATTAAATATACGAAATTAAGATTCACATATTGAATTTGGATTTATAGGGGTTAAAAACATGGTTTTATGGTTTTAGAAACAAAATTAGGGTTTCTGTTTTATAAAAATAGGATTAGAATTTTGGACATTTGAAAAACAAGATTAGGGATTTGGGATTAAGGTTTTACGAATTGAGGTTTGGAAATTAAGGTTGAATATTTGGGATTTTGAAAATTAGGGTTTAGGGTTTTTATGAATTAATATTTTAAAAATTAGGGTTTATGGTTTTTGACAATTAGGGTTCAGAAACTAGGGTTTAGGGTTTTGGAAACTTAGGATTTTGGATGATTATATTAGATATTTGAAATTAAATCTTAGGCTATTGTGAAATTAAAGTAAGTTATTGGATGAAACAAACCTATTAGGTTTTGGTTTTATAAATATGTATCTAGGGTTTTAGTAATTAAGCTACTGGACAAAATAAAAAATTGGACAAACAAGCTAATGTGATGATATTTTGAAAGGTAAATGAAACTGTTGATTGAATAAATTGAATTAGAAAACTAAACCCGCATTTAAAGACTCCACCAAAGTTGAATGTTGAACCAATCTTCCTGGATCAATTGTAGTTTTGGTTGAGTGAAATAATTGCCCTAACAATTACCGAGTTTTTATTTTCCTTTTGCTTAACTGTTGCTACTGCCTCCTTTTTTAATTCTTTGCCCCTCCCCTCCCACCCCATGTTAATTCTTGCTTTTGTATTTATAAACATCAACTAAGGTAACCTAGCTAAGCCATACAAATTTGAATCAAACATGTTTTGCCACTTATCCTATTCTTCTTATGAATTTACCACAATTTGACCCCTTCTCAATTAAACTCATTCTCGATTAAAAACTGACAAGTTAAAACCTGCCCATATCGAATTGTTCAATTCGATATGGAACTTGTCCATATCAAATTGGATGATTTACTGGCATATCATTTGATTAATATGATTCGATCCAAGGGCTTAATCCAAATTAATTCAAATTGGCTTGGATCAAATCATATTGTACCGATTTAAAATGAACTAAACCAATTAGACTTGACTTAATTTGGGCTTTGTATTTGACTCAAACTTAATCTAGCCTTCAAATGAAAATTATATTTGGACCGGTACTAAAATTAAGGGTCTATAGCCTTGCCCCCTACTTGAATGATCTTGAATTTTTCAAAGAATGGAAAGCAACTTAATTTTAAATGATCAAATTGGTTCAGGTTTCGGACTAAGGAATTGGCTCGAGTTTCAGGCCTGAAGCTGAATCGGATTCTGGACTTGAGACTGGTTTGAGTTCTGGACCTGAGACTGGTTTGAGTTCTGGACCTAAGACTGGTTTGAGTTCTGGACCTAGCTTGAGTTTTGAACTCGATAATATTTTGGATTCTGGACCCGAATTGGTTTGGTTTCATAACCTGAATTGAGTTCTAGACTTAAAATGATTTGGGTTATGGACCCAAATTTGTTTAGGTTCTAGAATCTGATTGAGTTCTAGACTCAAAAATAGTTTGGATTCTAGATTCGACTTAAGTTTTGGACTTGAAAATGGTTTGGGTCCTGGACTTAAATTGGTTTGGGTTTTGGACCCGGATTCAATTTTAGACTAAAAAATGGCTTAGGTTCAGGTACCGAATTGAGTTATGGACTCATAAATGGTCTAGGTTCTAGACCTAAATTGGTTTAGGTTCTGGATCCGAATTGAGCTCTAGACTTGAAAATGGTTTGGGTTATAGTCCCAAATTATCTTCCAAAAATTAATTTTCAATAGTCAGTTTTGCAAAAAAAATTGGCTCTTTTTTATTGTACCTGTGTAATCTTGCCCCCTGCATGGACACGAAAAAAATTAATTTACTGTGTGTACGTGTGCTATGTACAAACAAAAATGAATTATTAAAATTAAAAGCAAATGAATTATTGATCTGAGAAAGAAAATAATAATTCATTCGTGCATGTTACTTTACTATTTATACTTTTGACTTTTTATACTTTAGTTATCAGATTGCATAATTTATCTTGCCACTTAACTTTTCCTATCATTCATTCCATACCCTCCTTCTATAAATACCAATCAATATTAAAATTTCTTCAAAACTATCTATCTTTCAAAGTTCTTTTAACATTGTAAACTCATAAAAACAATACCCTTTCTTATAAATGGCAGGTAATCAAGATTTTTCTAGGGCCAAACCTCATTCAGATACCAATCTACTTAATCATAATCGGGTACATGAGCATTGAAGAGTATTATTATTAGCTGGCATACAGTTATATCATAGCTCAAATGAGAAAACTGAGGTAAACATAGTTTTTTATTAACAAACTAGTTATTTAATTGCATAAAAAATAATTAAGTACGATAAGTGATGGGTTGTCGATTTATATTTAGTGTTATATATACATATGTTTAAATTTGTTTCTGCATCTTATTATTTTTATTATTTATTTTTATATATTTATTTACATTTTCATATATTTATTATTCGTTGTTATTGTAATACCCCAATTTTTGATATACTTTGGAATAATAATTATGAGAGAGTATATTGGTGAAATAGGTAGAGAAAATATAATAAGAGATGGATGTGTATGATGGATCTTATCCATATAAATTATGTATTTGAAATATATGAGAAATATAATAGAGTATATAGGACATATATATATACATAAAATATACATAAGATATATATATAAAGTATAAAGGCACTAAATGATGAAATTAGGTAAAAAGATAAAAGTTAAAAAAAAAAGAGATGATTATGGAAAAGCCTAGATATTTTTAGTAAATGGCTACTTAAATTAATTAAGTGATTAATTATATGTATATTTAAATACATGATAGGGAGAAAGTGAATGGTGGAAAATTTTTTCATATTATTATTATATATATATAAGAGATGAGGATGGGAAAAGAAGAGGCATATTTCTTCTTCCTTCTTCTTCTTCCTCTTTTAACGTGAGAATTGAGAGAGAGAGAGAGAAGAGTTTGATTTTGTTCATATACACACCAAATTCATAAGAGTTTTAAGAGATATTAAGGTGGATATTGAAGATTTGACAAAGAATTCAAGTAAGTGCTCTTTTCCTTGAGCTGATTTTTTTGGATTTTAAGTATATATGTATATGTGATATGATTAGTAAGAGAAAGTAATGATTAATTAAATAAAATGATAAGAATGATATGTTGGAGTATATATATGTTGAATTGATGCATAGATGAAGTAAATATGATTATTTATGAGGATGATGCTAAGTAGTTGAAATTGAGGAAAAAGGGTGATAAGGAAAAGAGTAAGGGTTTTATATAAATGAGTTGGGAATTGAGTAAATTGATACATGGATGATTGTATGAATGAATTATATAATGATTATTGTTATGATTTTGTGTTTAGGCTAAAGGGGATCAAAAGTAGAAGAGTAAGCTTGGATTAACTAAGGTTTTGTACATATAATTTATTTGGTTTGTACATATAATTTTCTTAATTTGTACATATGATCTTGAGTAAGTATATGCTTGGATTATACTCTTGATTTTGGTTTGCATCATTCTAAGTTGATAAGTGTGTGTTTTGTTGATAAAAAAGGTGTGAAAAAGTGATTTTGGGATGCTGTAGACATGGCTATTGGGTGCCTAATTTGTAATTCAGTTTAGATTCTATACCCAAAAATTTAGCCTGACAGGGGCAGTGACACACCCATGTCACTGGGCATGTCGTAGATGCTTTTTTCAAAATAAATGACAGGTGCAGTGACACGGTCCATGTCCATGTCATGGTCATTGACATGGTCAATGATATGTCCATGTCACTGGGCTTGTCAGTTGAAGAATTATGCCCAAAATAACCCTTTTCTTTATCTTTCATCCGTGATTAATGGCTTGCATAAATATATCTTTATATATATTGAATTAAAAATGCATATGTGATTATAAAATGAATAATTATGATAAAATATGTTGATTATGCAAAATGTTGGTATATTGATGAGTCATATGGTGAGTGTGGCTCACGCTTGCATTATGAAAATATGAAATGGAAAATGTGGTTGGATGTCAAGAGTGAATTATTAATGAATAATGAATATGATAAAGATGAGATGAATATGATATTAATATTAATTTGGAAACTTCATATAGTCTTAGTTAATGAGAAACTCCAAAGTATGGAGTATTGAATTAAGTGTTTTGGATTGAGAAGGAGATAGAGGATTTAAGTTGTATAATTGAGATATATAGATTGATGTTATTAATGACTTGATTCTTTATATCTTGATTAGAAGATTGAGTTATGAAGAGCTAGAGGAAGTGAAGATTTAAGGAGTTGGGCTTGAGTTTAGGTTATTAGAGGTAAGTACATAAATGTAAATATTGTATTTGTTTTGTTTTATTGATTGAATTGATAAAACATGCTATGATGATGGTGAAATGTATATTCATGAATTATGTGATTTAAATATGAATTGGACATGAATTAATTATGGCATGATTTAGCCATTTGAGTATGGCTAATTGTGATAATAGTGCAAAGTGTGTTAAATGTAAAATGTGCATTAATATGGTGTATAAAGCCATATATGTACTGTATGTGAATTGTGAAAGAGTTTGTGAAATTAATATTAAATGATGAATATACATCACATAGTGTGATGATATAAAATGATGTGATAGTTGAAAAAGATATGAGAAGTGCAATTTATGCACTAAAATGTGGATGTGAGCTACATTTTCATTATATATGATGATGATTGGTCGAGACCATGAAATGAATTGAAAAGTGAAAATATGTTGAAAAATAAATGTGTATTGTGTGTACTTTATACAATATCTAGTTGTTAGAAGATTGTGTTTGGTAGTTAGCATGCCATACATGATGGGGTGAGGCACTGGGTGCCATAGAGATGTTACTAGGCCCCTAAGTTAGACACATTGGTGTCACTACTATTGATATACGCTGTGGATGAGACACTGGATGTCACAGATATTACTATGTCCATTAGCAAGAAACATTTGGTGTCATTGTGATGAGATAAACCAAAACAATGGTTCTAGAACTAGTTTATTGTATAAGGATAATTGGGCCCAATGTATGTGTTTATGGTAGACAAGAATGATATTATGAATTATCGATGATATATATATTTAAGTATAAATATAAAGCTAATAATAATAAAGAAAATACAAAGAATATGATGATAAATGATGTTAGTGTTGTGAGTGTGATTTTCTGTAATGTATGTACATGTTGTTTATATGTACCACTAAGCTTTTGAGTTTAGCGTGGTTCTGTAAATTACGCAGGTGAGTAGATTGTTGATCTATGAGTTAGATGGTTGTGCCACAAGAAGAGTAAGAGTGTTTCGAGACAAACTAGAAGGTGGTGCATCCATGTGCATTTAGTTATGTTGTATTTTGATAAAAATGTATATGTACGTAAGTGAATTTTGGAAAAGACAATGTAAATTTATATATATGTAATCTAATGAAAAGTATAATGGTTTTGTAAATGTTACTTTTAATAGAATGAGATTTCATAATGGGAAATGTTCTTTCATTAAAAATATAATTGATGTGGACTAAAGTAAGGGTTTAAACAATACTCTAAAGTAACATCCTTATATTTTATATGTGTATTATACATATATGGGGTAAATGTATGGTATGTATATAGGATGTATAGGGGTATTAAAGTTATACTTATTATTGCACACAAAAAATATGAGTAAAAGTTATTTAATTGCACAAAAAATATGAGTATCATTATTATTTTAATTATTGCACAAAAAATATGAGTATCATTATTAATTTTATCTGTATCTAGTTATTTAATTGAATAATATAAAAAATATTATTTATATTTATTATATATCTTTTTTTATATTTACTTGTTATATATGAGTAAAAGTGAAAAATATTTTAAAATTTTAGAGTTTACATACCTTTTTATGACTTACCTGTGTTGTGGCAGTATGATGGTTGTGCCGTTCATGGCAATGGAAACATCCACAAAGCCCGTCAATGGTATAATCACGCTTTGTCTCGAGTAAAGTGGATGATCCAGCAGTGCTGGTTCAAGGACTTTATCATATAGTTGTCATCGAAAGGATACCAGATAGATAGGAGCATAATCTAAGCGCTCACAGAAAGGTGGATAGATGCCACCCATACCTTCCACTTGCCAGTGGGAGAAATGACGATTAGCCTGGTCGATTTTACTGCAATAAATGGTATCTCATGCCATGATATTCATGTCCCTTGACAACATCTTAACATGCAATAAAATATGATAGTTAATAGGCATGAAACCTTCCCTAAAAGAGCCATTCAAGATCAAGTTTGAACCTATTCAAGAATACTAGAAGAATTATACCCGACCAGTTCGTGGAGAAATGACTAAGCAATATGCTTGAGGATTATTGCATTATTTGCTGGGGATGACCATTTTGTGTAGCACTAAGTCTGTCTTCCACTTGTTAGTATTATAGGATCTTGCAGATATTGATCTTGTATCATTATACAACTGAGGAGAGGTTGGCCTGGCATGTTTGTATCATTTTCTAGCTTTATGGTGGTTGCTGAGGAATTAATTCTCCCCATTTGTTGAGTCAATTAAATGATTTGCTTAAGTCTTACCTTCATTATTCCTGTAGGTTTGGGCATATGAGCATAATCTTGTGCAAGTACTAGGCATTTCTCTATAAAGAGTCAGATATCCGAGACTGAGCCTTTGGTTAACGGGCCGCACAATGACATCCGGTTCTCATCATGTGCATTCTCGTCACAATCACTCGAATCACTTAACTTGGGATCAGGTAAAAAAGAATTAGTAACTATTTAAATTTGTGAAGAAATTAACTTACCTTCTCTTCTTGGTTCTTAGGTAAATATCACTTGGTTGGGGGATGGCGAGTGAGCCAATTGGACTCCTTCCATGAATGCTGCCTTGCCTCTTTAAAATTCCCACCGAGTTATTATTAGTCCAATATCGAGCGGGTGGTTCCCTATTGAAGGAGTGCACAATTAGTTTCTTGGACCTGAGGAATGGAGGGCTCCTAAGGATATCTCACCATATACATTAGACATTATGTCCATGCCAAAAAACTTCTGGATATGTGCTCGAGATGGATATGATGTTGAACGGTATCATCTCTCACCTGCTGAGTCATATACCCAATTTATCCGAGAGCAGCTTTAAATTTTAAAGTTTCTCCTATTTGAGTTTGGGGACTTCCTGATGGAGAAGAAGAGGAAGAAGAAGGAGAGGAGGTAGGAAATGATGGTAGGGAGTCATCCGCCTCTCCTCAGGTGATTCTGATGCTGACACTTCTCAGGTAAAAGCCATCATGCATTTCTTCATAACTGTTCATTCGCAATGTTTCTGACTCTCTCTTTAATTATTGTAGGCTTTTGATTTCATTAGTTATGAAGCTGTCCCACCCTTTCCTACTCTGATAGAATGACAATTCTCTCTGTTTGTTCCTTCTTCTCATCCAGATATGCCATCTTATCCTCAGGGCTTCAATCTAAGTTACTTGGTCTGTCATCCTATTCCATAATGATATATGTTGTATGTATGCATGAAAATGTATGAGCTTACCCTTTCTTTGTCTAGATCTCAATAGATGCTTGAGGAACAGAATAAAAAGTTGTAGGAAGAATTAACTGCCAGATGTGAACATGCTGCACATTTTAAAGGGTTATACCATCAGTTGAAACATGACTTCTGGGACTTTTGGTTTCAAGGCATGAGGGATCCTAATGCTTCTTATTTGAGGAGGCCCTAGATTGATGACCATGATGTACCTCCTTCCTTTTCAGACATTAACTATGATAGGGCTAATTTGCAGGATAACCGAGATTCGGGTGCTTCCTCCTCGGGAGGAAACTGGGTGGATGATGTGTCTCCACCTCCAACAGGCGATAAATTTTCTTAAGCTTTATTTTACTGTAGGTCGCCTTCCCCTTCTCATTGATAAACATAAATTAAACTTGTATTAAATGTATTATGTATGTACATCATAAGAATAACAATAATAATAAATAATAACATTTACTTTTAATGCCATTTTGACTTTTTTGAATCTCTTTTTTTTTAATTAACATGTATGGCACAATGTCCGTAATGAATTCAGAATTCTAAATTCATCATGGACAAGGATTAGGATATATAAAAGCGTGATGGATTCGGCACACATTCCATGCACAAACCGTTTTCCTTGTACACTTTGGTTCCCAACATTGCATCTATTTAAATTAGTCGCGGTTCTCAATCCACATCAATTCTAGCCACCCGCTCGCTACATCTCTCAAACTCAAGACAAGTAAATTCATCACCCATTCCAAACACCACCCTTTCTCTCAAATTTTGACACATCAATAGAAGTCAAATTTCCATAATCAACTCAAATAGTTTTGACTTTTCTTAAACCCTATCAATGACTGAGCTTAATTTACAGAAAATCAAAGGTTTATTTAAGACTATTCAAGCTACATATTGGGAACAAATATCCTGGACTCAAATTATTGCTTTAAAGTGCTTACAAAATGTCAAGTTGGACCATTCCTTCTTACATGCCATAGCCTCCTTTTGGGATGTGAAAACTAGAACTTTCAAGATAAATAATTTAGAGATATGTCCTACGATTGAAGAATTTGAAGCTATTCTTGGATATCAAAACC
This sequence comes from Garcia nutans, assembly GCA_947685225.1. NCBI lineage: Eukaryota > Viridiplantae > Streptophyta > Magnoliopsida > Malpighiales > Euphorbiaceae > Garcia > Garcia nutans. The sequence continues at coordinate 38,923,816 of CANTUV010000039.1, read as the reverse complement.
ATCATCCAATGGCATTACCCATACTGACTTCAAAGTCTCATAAAAAAATGCAAATACTAGTCCAACTCTTAAAACCTGAAGTTTTGCAATTGAGTAAAGTTGAGAAGATCTTCCTTGGTCTATTGATCAATTTTTATACTTCTCATTTGTCTTCCACCAAAGAGTGGGGTAGCATGTTTTGTCTATGCTTGCTTGGTCAATTCCTCCTTGTTTCTTCTGATGGTGACTTGATGGAGGGAGGATTTTCACCAGTACCCTTGATCTTGGCTGAAACCCTAGTTGGATTGGATCAATTCATGACATATTCTTCAAGGAGATTAGCTCGAAGTCCTTTGCTGCTTCCAGTAACTAACTAAATCACCCTTTCGAGTTTTCAATTTAGACCTTTTCTTTTTATTGCTCTAATTTTTACCTAGTCCGCCCTTGTAGGTTTTTGAAACTAGAGAGCTGTCCTAATTTTTGCTTAAGCCGCCCTTGTGGGTTTTCAACCTAACTGGCTTTTTCTTTTTCTTTTTTTTTGAATTTTTGCTCGCCTTTACATATCTGGTTACAGGAGTGCCTCTGTTTGCTCCGCACTCCATCTATGGACTTTAAAAAATATTTACCACGACATCATTCTGTAATGAAACTACTTCATCCTACTGCCTCATATGCTGAAAGGGTTGATTGGATCCACTCACGAGTTGTTGTTAACATCCGTTGGTCGGTACTTTGGTGGAAGATTACGCATGTCACTATTCAAACATATTTGATGTATGTTCCTCTTGCTGCTCTTTGTCGAGGCACTTGTTACGATCCTCACCGACTTGATTTCCAGTATGGAGCCACGCCTTAAGGTTCTAAGTTTACTCACGATTTGGACCTACCTCGTGTAATATCCCAATGTAAGCCCTAGAAGTTTTAATACAATTGTTGTTTGATTTGAATTTAATGTACATATGCTTTTGCAAAGGAAATGATTGTGTTAATGGAATGTATATGTTGTATATATGTTAATATATATAACATATATGTTGGTCAAATGGAGAGTCAAGGGAAGAAGATATTTTATTTAGGATGATGTGAAATTACTTCAATGGGCATATAAGTGACAAAGGTTAAGTTAAATGGATGAGGGCATTTAGGTAATTTCTTGGCTAGAATTGCTTGGTGGAGATTTAAAGAAGAAAAGAAGTTGACTTGTGTTTATTTTTCTTTTCTTCTCATTTGTGTGCCGGCTATCCAAGAAAAGAGAGAGCAAGAGAGGTGTACTTAATGCTAGAATCAAATTGAAGGAGGAATCAAAGGTTTTGGTTGGAGATTTGTGAAATTTCTTCATTTAAGGTAAGTACTCTCTTGTTTCTTTTTGTTATTTTGAAGTTGTGTATAAGATGAGTTATAGTTTGTTGATATTATGATTTGGTGTGTTTGAGATGTGTTTATAAGTGTTGAAATTGATTTTAAGTTAAAAGAAATTGAATTGGTGTTGGTTTTGTTGTGAAGATGGTGAGTTAAGTGGATGTTGATGGTGAAAGATCAAGAGTGAAGTTGGTTTTAGAGTTTTGAAGTGGTAAATGATTATATGTATGGTTAATGTGGATTTTGTGTTAAACATGCAAAATAAGTGTTAATGACTTTGATTACATTCATTTGAATGAGTTTATGTTGTGCATAATGTGTTTAATTTCAATCAAAAGAGTGTTGGCTATGGTTAGGGTTTTTGTCATAAGAGACACGGCCAAACCTAAGAAGAGACACGGCCAAAACTAAATGTTTTTGAGAGACACGGCCAAGTCTATGGAAATTTGGCCGTGTTGGATATTTTTGGAGAGGACACGGCCGTGTCCCTTGCCCATGTTTGATTCTGTTGCTTTTGGTTGAGAGACACGGCCACAAGCTTGGCCGTGTCCCTTGAGTGTGTTGATTACTGTGTTTGGTTTTTGTTCTTCTTGCATTGATGAGATTGAACATACATTTGTTTATGCATATGATACTATATGAACAATGTTATGTTATATGCATTGTGAATCTTGTGAATGATAAGATGCTATATGAAATGATATGAGGCCATTGTGATTGGTTATGATAACTCAAATGTGATGTGAAGCCATTGTAATTGGCTATGATGATTCCATTGAAAGAACATAAGGCATGTTTGCCTAATGGATGATGAGATTTGAGAATGAAATAATAAATGAATTGTGTGTCTAATGTGTTATTCATTTTCAGAGTTTTGTTATTGGTGGCATGCCTATTGGTAACATTCTCTTGAAGTTAGGTTGGATTTAGTCCTTGAAGCCTAATTGAGATGTTACAACCCTTGAAGCTAGGTTGGGTTGGTTCTTGAAGCCAAGTTGGGTTGATACTTAGCATGCTTTGTTCCCCTTGAAGCTTAGTTGAACCTAAATCCTTGAAGCCTAGTTGGGTTTATGATAATGATAAATGTGATAATAAAACCAAAGCACTAACTCTGAAAATTTAATAGCATATTTGAGTGTTTTGGGCCCATGCTTGTCTTTGTATATAATGTGATTCTTGAATGGTAAAATCATTGGAACTATGAAGATGTAATATGAATATTGTTATGACATTGAATGTAGTGTGATGTGTTTTTATGTGTATGGTTTATGAAATATAAAGGTGTGATGTTAGCTTTTCACTTATGATGTTAACTTTATAATTTAGATGTGTAACATTGCATTGCCTTAAAGTATAGTGTTGGTATATTTTGTACTACTAAGCCGATGGCTTAGCGCGATAGTGTTTAATCGCGCAGGTGACAGAGTTGAACCTGAGAGCTCCTCGAGACCAAGTGAGATTAGACATTGAGGATTTTTCTTTTGGGACTTAAAGATCTGAGAAGAGCTGCCAATCATGTATATATATATTCTATGTTTTGTAAACTTTGAATTATAACATATTTGTAATAACTTCCGCTATGAATTAATAAACATTTTATATATAGTGTCTTTTGGATTTCTTTTATTTGTTTGAGGTTGGTTTCACTTATTTACAAAGATATTTGTTGTGTCTTTTTAAACCGTGGCATTTTCTATATTCAGTATACGTACATTACGATCGTTTAAGCATGCTTGGTATGTATACAGGGTATAGAGATGTTACAATTGGTTTTGTATCAGAGCCTAGGTTTGAGATTCTCAACCTAGGTCAAGTGTAAGAAAAAGAGTGTTTTGACTTTAAAACGTGGATTTTTGAATAACATACATGTTTGGCATTGGCAGTCTCTGATCTTTAATGAGAGGTATTCTGCTGTGTTTGCAGATATAGGTTGTGATGGATTCTCACTCACGTCAGTTAGTCGAGGGTAGTGCTGAGAGTATAGCTCCTGATGAGATTAGAGAGGGAGCTAGAGTGGATAGTGCTGGAGAGGTACCTGCTTCTGTGTCGGGGAGACCAGCTGGTGAGGAGGTTTCGCCAGGTTGGTTTAGGCATATGATTGATTTGTTGAGGCAAGCACCAGTGCAACCACCACCGCCACCCCCACAGCCTTTGGTATCAGTGAGACAATATGATAAATTAAGGAAATATGGAGTAGAAGACTTCTTGGGTACTATTGATCCAGCTATAGCTGAGCAGTGGCTAGATAAAGTACAGAGAATATTTGTTCAGTTGCAAGCCACTCCAGAGGAAAAGTTTGATTATGCAAGATCATTGTTGCAAAAGGACGCATATGACTGGTGGAAGACAGTGCCCCATGCTATGGATGATCCACCAACATTGTCCTATGCTGATTTTCTAAGAGAGTTTGAATTGAAGTATACTCCTAGGGAGTACAAAGATGTGAAGAAAATGGAGTTTCTAAGCTTGAAGCAAGATCACCGGACTGTGACGGAATATGAGCTAGAGTTTATCCGGTTGAGCCAGTATGCTGGGGGTATTATATCTGATGAGATAGATAGATGCCGGAGATTTGAGGAGGGATTGATGCCCTCTATCATGTGTTTGGTGGCTAGATCTAGATATCGTGATTTTTCCCAGCTGGTTGCAGCAGCTAGGAGTGTGGAGAGAGCTCAGGTTATTGCAGCTGCTTCAGAGGAAGAGATCAGGGTTAGGAGGCCCCAGTTTGAGGCAGGGTCTTCGTCTGTGAAAAGAGGTAAAGGAAGTTTTGTTCCTCGGGTTAGTAGGAGTCAGAGGCCAGCGGGTAGGTCAGTACAGTTTCAGAGGCAGAGATCTAGACCTACAGTTTCAGTGGTGAGTGCTCCGACCCCAGTGATGCAGAGATCCACCTTACCCATATGCATTCATTGTGGTAGGCCACATGGTGGTACTTGTTGGAAGACTGGTGTAGCAGGGGTATGTTTCAGATGTGGATCTCCTGATCATTTTGTGAGAGATTGTCCTGAGAGACAGGAGCAGATGTTGATGGATACTGCAGCTTCTCGACCTAGTGTGAGGGGAGGTCGAGAAGGCAGAGGTTTCGGCAGAGGAGGCAGATCTGGGTTCAGTTCTAGAGGAGGTTCTACATCCAGGGAGAGTAGACCAGAGGAGGCTGGATCTTCTCAGAGGATTTATGTGATGCAAAGGCAACCAGATGCTTCAGCAGTCATAGCTAGTACTTTTTCTTTATTTGGTATTTCAGTACTTGCTTTGATTGATCTCGAATCCACACATTCATATATTAGTGCATCTGTTTTGCCTGTGTCTGATGTGCATGCTGAATCCTTAGGATTTGATGTATTGGTGACAAATCTGTTAGGGCATAGTGTGATTGTTAGCAAAGTGCACCGAGATAGTGCAGTGATGGTGCAAGGTGAGGAGTTTCTTGGAGATTTGATTGAGATGCCTTTTAAGGAATATGATGTGATCCTAGGCATGGACTGGTTATCTAGACATGGAGCTGTGGTTGACTGCCAAAAGAAAGTTGTTACCTTGAGAACCAGTGATGATAGAGAGGTGATAGTATCTAGTGAGCAGGGACAGCTAGCATCTTTGTTTATTTCAGCTGTTGCAGCTAGAAGATTGATTAGAAAAGGGTGTGATGCTTACCTTGCTTATGTTGTAGATACGAGAGTAAAGGGTTTTCAACTTGATAGTATACCCACCGTTGCAGAGTTTCCAGATGTGTTTCCAGAGGAGTTGCCAGGGATACCTCCTGAGAGAGAGGTGGAGTTTGGTATTGAATTATTGCCTGGTACCACTCCTATCTCTATTACTCCTTACAGAATGGCACCTGCTGAACTGAGAGAACTGAAGGTGCAGTTACAGGAGTTGCTAGATAAAGGGTTTGTTCGCCCTAGTATTTCACCGTGGGGAGCTCCTGTTCTGTTTGTAAAGAAGAAGGATGGTACTATGAGATTGTGTATTGATTATAGGCAGTTGAACAAGGTGACTATTAAAAATAAATATCCTTTACCTAGAATTGATGATCTTTTTGATCAATTGAAAGGTGCAGCAGTGTTTTCCAAAATTGATTTGAGATCAGGGTACCATCAGTTGAGAGTCAGAGCTGAAGATGTTCCTAAGACCGCCTTTCGGACCAGGTATGGGCATTATGAGTTTCTAGTTATGCCTTTTGGTCTGACGAATGCACCTGCAGTTTTTATGGATTTGATGAATAGGGTGTTTAGGCCCTATTTGGATCAGTTTGTGGTGGTCTTTATTGATGACATTCTGGTGTATTCGCGTAATAAGGAGGAGCATGATAAGCATTTGCGGATTGTGCTGCAGATTTTGAGAGAGAAGCAATTGTTTGCTAAACTGTCGAAATGTGAGTTTTGGCTTGACCAAGTTACTTTTCTCGGTCATATAGTTTCAGCAGAGGGTATTAGAGTTGATCCGAGTAAAGTTGAAGCTATTTTGAATTGGAGTCCACCAAAGTCTGTGACTGAAGTTAGAAGTTTTCTGGGTTTGGCAGGCTATTACCGATGGTTTATGAAAGGATTTTCTTTGATAGCTACTCCACTTACCAGATTTCTTCGAAAGGGAGTTAGATTTGTGTGGACAGATCAGTGTCAGGCTAGTTTCGAACAGTTGAGAGAAATGTTGAATCAAGCGCCTGTTCTTACTTTACCTGTGGAAGATAAACCATATGTGATTTACAGTGATGCTTCACATAGTGGTTTGGGTTATGTTCTGATGCAAGAAGGTAAAGTGATAGCTTATGCTTCTCGACAGTTGAAACCGCATGAGCTCAATTATCCGACCCATGATTTAGAATTGGCAGCCATTGTGTTTGCATTGAAGATTTGGCGACATTATCTGTATGGGGAAAAGTGTTTTATCTATACTGATCATAAAAGTTTAAAATATTTGAGTGTCCAAAAAGAGCTTAATCTTCGACAGAGGAGATGGATGGAATGGATTAAAGACTACGACTGTTTGATTGATTATCATCCTGGTAAGGCAAATGTTGTTGTTGATGCCTTGAGTCGGAAGTCTTTAGCAGGTTTGACTGTTTATTCGCTCTCGTTGCTTGTTGAGTTGAGAGAGTTGCATGCCAGTTTTGTATCTTGTGATGATGGTGCCTTGTTGGCACAATTGCAATTGAAACCAGTATTGTTGGATCAGATTAAAGAGGCTCAATTGGCTGATGATAAAATTCAGAAGATTGTTTCAAATTGTCAGAATGGAAAGAGTCGAAATTTCATTGTGAGAAGTGATGGAAGTCTTTGGTTTAAGAACAGATTGTGTGTACCTGATGATACTAATTTGAGAAAGATCATTTTAGAAGAAGCACATCAGTCAGTATTTGCTATGCATCCGGGCAGTACAAAGATGTATCATGATTTGAAACAGTTTTACTGGTGGTCTGGTCTGAAGAGAGACATTGCAGATTTTGTGTCTAAATGTCTCACATGTCAGAGGGTAAAAGCTGAGCATCAAGTTCCAACAGGGTTACTTCAACCGTTATCAGTACCTGAGTGGAAATGGGATAGAGTAACCATGGATTTTGTATCTGGTTTACCATTGACACAAAGAAAGCATGATGCTATTTGGGTGATTGTTGACAGGTTGACTAAAACAGCTCATTTCCTTCCGATTCGGATGGATTACTCTTTGGAGAGGTTAGCTGAACTATATATTCATGAAATTGTGAAGTTGCATGGTGTCCCAATTTCTATAGTGTCTGATCGAGATCCCCGGTTTACTTCAAGGTTTTGGAAGAGTTTACATGGTGCTTTGGGTTCTCGATTACACTTCAGTACTGCTTTCCATCCGCAGACAGATGGGCAGTCAGAGAGAGTGATACAGATTATCGAGGACATGTTGAGAAGCTGTGTCATTGATTTCTCTGGAAGTTGGGATGGATTCTTACCACTTGTTGAATTTGCTTACAATAACAGTCACCAATCCAGCATTGGTATGGCACCATTCGAAGCATTGTATGGTAGACGGTGTAGGACACCTCTATGTTGGAATGAACTTGGTGAAGGTAAGTTAATTGGTCCTGATTTGGTTAAAGAAACTGAAGAGAAAGTGAAAATGATTCGAGATAGGTTGAAAACAGCTTCAGACCGACAGAAATCTTATTCAGATTTGAAGAGGAGGGACATGGAGTACAATGTGGGAGATAAGGTATTTTGAAAGTGTCTCCTTGGAAAAAGATCTTGAGGTTTGGTCGGAAAGGGAAATTGAGTCCTCGTTTCATTGGACCGTATGAAGTTTTGGAAAGAGTTGGGCCAGTTGCTTATCGGCTTGCTTTGCCACCTGAGTTAAAAAAGAACCATAATGTATTCCATGTTTCTATGTTGAGGAGATACAGGTCAGATCCATCTCATGTGTTGCCAATTGAATCTATCGAAGTGAGTCCAGACTTGACATTTGAAGAAGAACCAGTTGCTATCTTGGCATTTGATGTGAAAGAATTAAGAAATAAGAAAGTGCCTTTGGTGAAAGTTCTATGGAAGAATCATGGAAGGGAAGAGGCAACTTGGGAGAGTGAGCAATCAATGCGAGATCAATATCCTCAACTATTTCAGATTTGATATCAGGTAATTTCGAGGACGAAATTTTTTTTTAGAGGGGGAGAATTGTAATATCCCAATGTAAGCCCTAGAAGTTTTAATACAATTGTTGTTTGATTTGAATTTAATGTACATATGTTTTTGCAAAGGAAATGATTGTGTTAATGGAATGTATATGGTGTATATATGTTAATATATATAACATATATGTTGGTCAAATGGAGAGTCAAGGGAAGAAGATATTTTATTTGGGATGATGTGAAATTACTTCAATGGGCATATAAGTGACAAAGGTTAAGTTAAATGGATGAGGGCATTTAGGTAATTTCTTGGCTAGAATTGCTTGGTGGAGATTTAAAGAAGAAAAGAAGTTGACTTGTGTTTATTTTTCTTTTCTTCTCATTTGTGTGCCGGCTATCCAAGAAAAGAGAGAGCAAGAGAGGTGTACTTAATGCTAGAATCAAATTGAAGGAGGAATCAAAGGTTTTGGTTGGAGATTTGTGAAATTTCTTCATTTAAGGTAAGTACTCTCTTGTTTCTTTTTGTTATTTTGAAGTTGTGTATAAGATGAGTTATAGTTTGTTGATATTATGATTTGGTGTGTTTGAGATGTGTTTATAAGTGTTGAAATTGATTTTAAGTTAAAAGAAATTGAATTGGTGTTGGTTTTGTTGTGAAGATGGTGAGTTAAGTGGATGTTGATGGTGAAAGATCAAGAGTGAAGTTGGTTTTAGGGTTTTGAAGTGGTAAATGATTATATGTATGGTTAATGTGGATTTTGTGTTAAACATGCAAAATAAGTGTTAATGACTTTGATTACATTCATTTGAATGAGTTTATGTTGTGCATAATGTGTTTAATTTCAATCAAAAGAGTGTTGGCTATGGTTAGGGTTTTTGTTCATAAGAGACACGGCCAAACCTAAGAAGAGACACGGCCAAAACTAAATGTTTTTGAGAGACACAGCCAAGTCTATGGAAATTTGGCCGTGTTGGATGATTTTTGGAGAGGACACGGCCGTGTCCCTTGCCCATGTTTGATTCTGTTGCTTTTGGTTGAGAGACACGGCCACGAGCTTGGCCGTGTCCCTTGAGTGTGTTGATTACTGTGTTTGATTTTTGTTCTTCTTGCATTGATGAGATTGAACATACATTTGATTATGCATATGATACTATATGAACAATGTTATGTTATATGCATTGTGAATCTTGTGAATGATAAGATGCTATATGAAATGATATGAGGCCATTGTGATTGGTTATGATAACTCAAATGTGATGTGAAGCCATTGTAATTGGCTATGATGATTCCATTGAAAGAACATAAGGCATGTTTGCCTAATGGATGATGAGATTTGAGAATGAAATAATAAATGAATTGTGTGTCTAATGTGTTATTCATTTTCAGAGTTTTGTTATTTGTGGCATGCCTATTGGTAACATTCTCTTGAAGTTAGGTTGGATTTAGTCCTTGAAGCCTAATTGAGATGTTACAACCCTTGAAGCTAGGTTGGGTTGGTTCTTGAAGCCAAGTTGGGTTGATACTTAGCATGCTTTGTTCCCCTTGAAGCTTGGTTGAACCTAAATCCTTGAAGCCTAGTTGGGTTTATGATAATGATAAATGTGATAATAAAACCAAAGCACTAACTCTGAAAATTTAATAGCATATTAGAGTGTTTTGGGCCCATGCTTGTCTTTGTATATAATGTGATTCTTGAATGGTAAAATCATTGGAACTATGAAGATGTAATATGAATATTGTTATGACATTGAATGTAGTGTGATGTGTTTTTATGTGTATGGTTTATGAAATATAAAGGTGTGATGTTAGCTTTTCACTTATGATCTTAACTTTATAATTTAGATGTGTATTATTGCATTGCCTTAAAGTATAGTGTTGGTATATTTTGTACTACTAAGCCGATGGCTTAGCGCGATAGTGTTTAATCGCGCAGGTGACAGAGTTGAACCTGAGAGCTCCTCGAGACCAAGTGAGATTAGACATTGAGGATTTTTCTTTTGGGACTTAAAGATCTTAGAAGAGCTGCCAATCATGTATATATATATTCTATGTTTTGTAAACTTTGAATTATAACATATTTGTAATAACTTCCGCTGTGAATTAATAAACATTTTATATATAGTGTCTTTTGGATTTCTTTTATTTGTTTGAGGTTGGTTTCACTTATTTACAAAGATATTTGTTGTGTCTTTTTAAACCGTGGCATTTTCTATATTCAGTATACGTACATTACGATCGTTTAAGCATGCTTGGTATGTATACAGGGTATAGAGGTGTTACACCTCGTTTGACTGTAGCCTACTTGGATCAACTAAGGCAAAGATGGCCTGCACGTTACACTTATCATATTCCATAAATTTTGCATTTGTTAATTCTTTAGATAAAATGATATTAGGATGAATAATAATAATAGATGTTTTCTTTCCTTTTATAAATTTTTTTATCAACTTTCGCTATTGTGTTTTTTATTTTACCTTAATGGTCAGATAATCCAAAATAATGCACATATAACAAGTTTAACATTAACTCTGTTTTATTAAATTGGGGAACAACCAAAAAATATAAAGCCAGTATGCACAAGATCACTCTTGTCACCAACTAGCCCTTTCAGGTTTTCTAATTGACAATTTTCTCTCATTTAGCCCTAATTGTTACCTAGCCCGCCATCTAGGATTTTCGGAACTAGCAGACTATTCTAATTGTTGCCTACGCCGTCCTTTTTTGGGTTTTCAACCTAGCAAGCTTTCTTCTTCTTCTTCTTCTTTTTTTATACATAAAACCTCTTCAACCTATCAATGTTCACTGGCTCACTAAACTTGTTCCCATCCATGTCTGATAGCTTCACTGCACCCTTGTTCATGACTTGCTTCGCGACATATGACCCTTCCCAACTAGGTATAAACTTCCCTCTCGGATCAAGAACATTGGGCTTGCATTATTTTAACACAAAGTCACCAACTTTAAGCTTCTTGGTCTTAACCCTCTTATTGTAGGTTTGCATTATCTTTCTTTTATACAATTGATGATGATACAATGCCTTTAACCTTCTTTCTTCTAATAAGGCCAGATGTGTGTATCTACTTACTACCCATTCTGTCTCAGGCAACTCGGCTTCTAGAATCAGCCTCAATGACTTGATCTCAATTTCAAACCATAATACTGCTTCCATTCCATAAACCAAAGAAAATGACATCATTCTGATCGAGGTTCGCACACTGGGCCTATATCCCAATAAAGCAAAAGGAAGCATTTCTAACCAATCATTATACGTCTTGGTCATCTTGGATAGATTCTACTTAATTGTCTTTTTTGTTGCTTCCACTGCACTATTAGCTTTTGATCTATAAGGGGAGGACCAGTGGTCGCGGATTAGATACTTCGAGAATAGGCTCTTGACTACCCTTTGAAACTGTACCCAATTGTCTGATACTATACTATGCAGAATCCCATGCCTACATATGAGATTTTTCTCAATCAATCGAGCCATTTTCTTTGCCCCCAGCTTGTTGAAAGATTCAGCTTCAACCCATTTTAAAAAATAATCCACTGCCATAACAATGAATCGGTGACCATTTGAAGTTGTCTGATGTATCTCTCCTATAATGTCAATCCCCAAGTTGCAAAAGTGAAGACGTAGAATGTAATTCTTCAGGAGGTAGGTGATTTAGATTTCCATACATCTGGTACTACTGGTACTTCTTCATAACATCAATACAATCTCTCTCCATGGTCAACCGATAGTAACCTTACCGAATTATCTTCTTTACTAAGGGCCAACCCATTCATGTGAGGGCCACAACTTCCCGCATGTATTTCCAGCATGATTTGCTCAACTTCATACTTCCTCAATCATCTCAAATGCACCCCATCGGGCCATGTTCGATATAACTCTCTATGAAAGGTGATGTATTGCAAGGACCATCGCCTTATGACTCTTCTCTCTTCCCTTGTTGCCCCCAACGGGTATTCCTTATTCTCCAAGAACCATCTTATGGTGTCATACCACACATCATGGTTTGTATTAGTTTCCATGACTATTTCATATTCATAGCAAGGAGTTGATGAACTGGTCAAAACCAGAGGCTTAAGAAATAAGTTGACAGGATTTTTCCATACCGAAGCCAATGTGGCTAGGGCATCGGCCATCTGGTTTTCTTCTCTTTGTATGTGTATAAATCTACACTCCTTGAAATTCATCTTCATCATGGTCAAACAATTGTGGTATGACTTAAGCTTTTCTTTTTTTAATTCCTATTCTCCATTTACTTGGGACACTACTAAAAATGAATCACCGAAAACTTGCAATTTATCAACCTTCATAATCATCAAGACTTTTAAACCAAAGATTCACACTTCATACTCCACCATGTTATTGGTTTCCCTAAATTTCATCTTATTAGCTAGAGGAATGAGCTCCCCTTCAGGTGATTCCAATATTAATCTCAAACCTTCTCCCTTTTTATTTACTGCTCTATCAAAATACAGCTTCCATCCTTGGACTTCTATGGCCTCTGAATGTTCATCCAGAAATTCCAAAACTGCTTCCTCACTATTCGACAATTATTGTTGAGCCAAGAATCATGCTACTGCTCTACCTTTGATGGTTTTCCTGGTTACATATTCAATCTCAAATTCTTCTAAAATTATTAACCATAGGCCATACTTCCCAATCAACGAGGGTGTCTCCCTTAAATATTTCCCTAGATCCAGCCTATAAATTGCTTGCACACTATAGGACTAAAAGTAATGCCACAACTTCTTAGATGACCAAAGAATAGCTATATAGGACTTTTTAATGATACTATACTTAACCTCGTAAGGTAGGTTCTTTTTACTCAAATAGTAGATTGCATACTCAACCCCTGATTCATCTACGTAGGGTTGCATTGCACTTCATAATTTTAAATACGCATGGAGTATTCAATAATAGTTTAATTACTGAAAATATTTAACTAATTAATTCAATAATTTAATTGAGAATGGAAATGGAAATAAAAAGTAAGAAGAAGTATATTTAAAATACAAATAAAAAATCTTTGGGATGCTTGGCCTGCCAACCTGGCCCATTGGCCCAAATGACCTAGCCGACCCTAGTCAGCCTAACTTGTCTGGGCTTAGGGCTAGTGTAATATCTGTAAATTTGATATACATAAAATAACTAATACGAGAGAATAACTAGATGTGTTGGAAGGGTGAAACATAATATATACACTAGATATATATAATATATAAAATGGATACCTAATATATATACAAGACATACATAATATATATGCACATAAATATACACATATTTAAGTTGGAAAAGTAAAATAAATGAATAAATAAATAAAAGTCAAAAGTAAGAAAGAAATATTTTTGGATGGGAATTAAAGATAAATTTATAATATTTAAATATTTAAATATTTAATTAATTAATATAAAAAAGGGATAAGGATGGGAATTTAGATTTAAAACTTCATTTTCTTCTTCTTCCAACATCCATGGCCGAAATTCTCTTGCTTGAAAGGAGAGAAAATCATTTCTTTAAATACTCCAAAATTCATTAAAAACTTAAGTCAGTCAAGTTGGGTTTGAAGGTTAACCAAGGTTTCAAGTAAGTTTCTTTCTTTTAAGCTTGTTTTCTTGAATTATTAGATTATGTAATGGTATTAGTAGAGAGATGAATTGATTTTAATTGAAATACAAGATGATTAATAGAAGATGATTATGCAGTTAATATGATGTATTTATGTTGAATTTGAGGTTAAAAAATGAAGTGAGCTTAAAGTGTGAAACTAAGATTTATGGAAGTTTGGAATTTAGGGTTTTGGTGGGAATTGGTTAAGTTTAGTATAATTAATGATTAATTTGAATAATTTACGTATAAATATGTTTTAATTGAATGAATTAAACTTGTTATTGATTTAGGTAGGGTTAGGCCAAATTGGTGAAGGTACTGAACCTAGGGATTTTTGGATTTGAGGCTTGGAAAGTGTTATTGGTTTGATTTTGGAGCTAAATAAGGTTTGTACATACTTTGACAACATATATTTTAAATGTTCATATTTAGCATAATCACATTACCATTTTTGAAAGTTTATTGTTTTGTTTTTAATTGACTTTATTCATATATCCCATGCATTATTTCAAGAAAATGTTTTAAATATTGCTTTAAACTTTAAACCATTATGATGTGTTGATTTGGGACATTATGAACAAGGCACATTATTGATATGGAACATAATGTGCAATGTGAAAATGATTATGGAATGTGATGAAAATGTGAAAAATATTGAAAATAATGAAATGATATGAGAATATTTAAATGTGATATGACATTGTGTGAATAGTTACGCTACACAATTTCTTATTTCAAAATATTGAATTTGGTGCTGTTGAGTTGGAATGCCAAAGATACATCATGACATTTTATACACCTTCGGGTGAGATACACTAGTATCACTACTATTTTATGCCTTCGAATGAGACAAACTATTGTTGGACACTTTGGTGTTGAGGAGATGGCCTTCGGGTGAGAGTGACACACTGGTATCACATGACACTTGATCTCCAGTGTTAGACCTTTGGGTTTCGATAGGTCAAATCAATCTTTTTAGAACCTGAACATTGTGTTGGGCCCAATGTGTGTGTATAGATGTGTTATGTTTATATGATTTATGAGATTATATGTAACATCCTTAATTTTAATATTCATAAAACTAATAATTAATATGGATGGTTAGCTAGTATGTTAGAAAAGAGACATATGATATAAACATAAGATATACATAATATATACATTGAATATACATAATATATATCCTAGATACATATATAAATACTGGATATACATGATGTATACACATGGTATAAAATATATACTTAACACATATCTAATGTATACACACATACATATATACCTATTTAAGTTGGAGAAGTGAAAAATAAATAAATAAATAAAAGTCAAAAGTAAGAATTAAATATTTATGGATGGGAATTAAAGATAAATATATAGTATATAATTATTTAATTATTAATTAATTATTTAAGTATAAAAGAGGGATAATGATGGAAAATTAAACAAAAAACATGGCTATATTTTTAAGGTAAAGAAGGGAGAGATTTTCTTAAAACACATTAGATTTTACTAGAAATCCAAAGGGTTTAAGTTAATTTTGAAGATTAATAAAGCTTATAAGTAAGTATTCTTCACTTTTAGCTTGTTTGTTGATTTTTAAGATTATATAATTATTGAGTTAGAGATATAGAGTTGGTTTAAATTATTAAAATAGATAATTATATAGCTAATGTGATGGATATGTGATGATTTAGTGATTAATTAGTTAAGATGGGCTTAATTGGTGAAACTAGGGTTTATGGATGAATATGTGAAATTTAGATTTTTGATAGGTGATTATAATTGTCAAATGGGTTATTTTGAAACTATTTTGATGTGTGTGCAATGATTTTATGGTTGGATAATGGAAATGAGTTTAGCTGGATGAAGTTTGAGAAAGGTAGTAAGGAAAAATTAGGGTTTTAATGGAAGGTTAGTTGCAATTTGGGTAATTATATATTAAATATATACTTTTAATATATTGAAAAAAGGAAGAGAAAATTGAAATAAAGGAATATGAAATTGAGAATAATTTTCTATGCGTCTTGTTTACAGCCTCTATATGCAAACATATATACTACTTATGTGCTAGTTTAGCTCCTAAAATTGTTCATTTTACAATCAATTATAGCTAGACTATAATCCCTAAAATTATGTTAATTGCAACCAAGTCAATGATTTGATACAAGATAAATATGGAAGTAAAAAATACTCCAATAGTCCCCTTCAAGTTGGAGCATGTAAAGTTGAAATGCCCAACTTGCCAAGTAGTTGATGAAAACTATCATGTCCAAGTGATTTGGTAAATATATCTGCCAGCAAATTTTATGAAGAAATCAACTGAGTAGCAATAACTCGCGACTGGATGTGTTGTCTAATAAAGTGGTAATATATCTTAAAATTTTTTGTTCGTTCATGGAACACCAGATTAGCTTCAATGTGAATAGTAGCTTGATTATCACAAAATAAGGGAACTAGAGAGGTGTGTGATACTTGAAGATTGCATAAGAGTTTTCTTAATTTAAGAATCTCACCAGTAGTAGTTGCCATGGCTTTGTATTCGGTCTCTGTAGAGGAATGAGAAACCAATGTTTGTTTCTTAGCCCACCATGAAATTGGCAACAAACTAAGAAAAATAATGTATCAAGTAGTGGAGTTACGTGTCATTGGACATCCCACCCAATCCGCATCATGATATGCTCTCAAAGACAGTGTGTTATCTGAAGAAAGTAAAATGCCTTATTTAGGTAAACCTTTTAAGTATTCCAGTATCCTATAACCAGCATCAAGATATGGTTGTTGTGGCTCATGCATGAATTGACAAAGAAAATGCACTATAAAGATGATGTCAGGACGGGTAATGGTTAGGTACAATAGTCATCCTACTAAATGACGATATTGTCCAAGGTCTATACAAATTTTACTAGAGTCAATTGAAAGTTTGTGTTGTAGTTCCATCGAAAAAGAAGCCGACTTGCATCCTGTTAGGCTACTTTTGGAAAAGATGTTAGGAACATACTTGCAATGGCTCAAAACTATCCCTGCTCGAGAACATGCCACCTTAATCCCAAGGAAGTACTTAAGTCTCCCAAGATCTTTGATGTGAAATTTTGCATCTAAGTAGCTTTTCAGTTTGGAAATGTGACCTAAATTTGTCTTTATAATGACGACAACGTCAATATAGATAGGAGTAAAAGATCCTTTATGTGTGAAAGTGAACAAGGAATGATCTACAACATACTGGTAGAAACCAATGGTAAGAAGGGAGATAGTAAACTTGTGATACGTCCCTGATTCGTCCCTGTGGAATCTTCATGTCTATTTCTTCTTCCAAATCACCATGAAAAAAATGCATTATTTACATCTAGTTGATGTAATTCCCAATTCTAAACAAAAGCACCAACCAACAAATAATGAATAGTGACTAAATTTGAAATAGGAGCAAACATGTCATGGAAATCAACTCCCTTAATGTGTGTGTAACCTTTTGTGATAAGACACTCCTTATAGCACTCAATGCTTTCATCTGGTCGATATTTGATTTTGTAAACCCATTTAGAATCGATAGCTCATTTAACGGGTAGAGATTCTAAAGTCCAAGTTTGATTTGCTTCTAAAGCTGAAATCTCTTTGGATATTGCATCCCTCTAGTATACATGTTTGATTGCTTGAAAGAAAGATCTCGACTCATCATTAGATGAGATGGCCATAAAAAAGGTAATATGAGATGGAGAAAACTTTGAATATGAAATAGAGTGAGATAAAGGATATACCGTCAAGTTAGCTGATGGAGTGGATGAACTGTGCTATTTCCTTCAGAAGAGAGAGAGGGAGGCAATGTATAATGATAACCAAATGGAAGTCAAGACATTTGTCATTATCTTTTTATGGGAAGAACTAAAACCAATTGATCAGTGTTTTCAAGGGTTGGAGATTGATTTTTAATTATGGATAAATCAAGATCAACTAATTAAGTGTAATTAGGCTCAACTGTTGTGGAAATTTGTTCAAAAGCACTAGACTCTTATATTTAATCCTCGTGTTCAATTGTACTATCACCCAAATTGGTGTATGAGGTATCTCACCAGATTCAGACTCAATATTGCTAGATTCTAGATTTGGATTAATCAGCTAACTTGATTTCTCCACTGAGAATCTTGCATAAGGATAAATTTCCTCCAAAAATTGAACATCTCGTGAAACATAAAATTTCTTATTTTCAAGATCATATACCTTATAACCTTTCTACCCATTAGGATATCCAACATGTGAGCGAGGATTTTTGCCTCCACTCCCATGTGGAATGGTTCTTGCGACTTCGACACTATTAGACTTAGGACCTTAGAGAACACGGGCCTAAATCTAGAGAAAATGGAGTCGCCACCCAAACGGGCCGAGAAAAAAAGGGGGTGGATGACTTGATTCCTAAGGAATCTCCAACCCCCTATTGGATTCAAAAAGTTGGGTATACATTGGGAAGGTGAGAATGACCCAGCACCCCTACAATGCCGGTTCATTGGAATCAGCCTCCTTTTCAGGTCATAATATTATAAAATTCTTAAATATAATGACATTATCTATACTACTTGTGATCACAAGAATAAATAAATACTTTATTAAAATCACAATAAATTCAAACAAAATAAATGAATAGGCACCCATCGATGGATGGAAATGTGCCTTTATAATAATCCAATATCCAAAAGAAAATAAGCAAAATAGGATACCTACCAATTGGTGAAAATGTATTCTTTAAATTGATAAAAAAATTAAAATAAATCAAATTACATGAAACTTAACAATTGAGGTACCCAATCATGGAAACAAACCTCTTACAATTTTTTGAAACTAAAAATAAATCAAAGCATTCAAAAATTCATCATAAAATCGAATAAAAATAAATCACCCATTAAGACATATAATAATTCATGCATTCAAACTTAAGTAAAGCAATATATATATAAAATTAGATTTTACACTTCAATTAGGGTTTCTTGAATGAAATTAGGGTTTATAGGCTTTAGGTTTGAAAATTAAGATTTTAGGGTTTTAGATTTAGAAAATAGGGTTTTTAAGGTTTAGATTTAAAAAAAAAAAAAACTAACATTCAAGAAACCTTAAATCTAAAACCCTATTCATTTAAACCTTAAGAAAAAAGATTAGGTTACTGGAAAAAATAAACAAAGGATGAATTATGATTTAAAATTTGAGTAAATTGTGTTTTGGAGTTTTTAGGAGAACGATATTAGGGTTTAGGGTTTAAGTAAACAAGATTTAAGTTTATGAAAATAAGGTCAAAGTTATTAAGGTTGGAAAAATATAGTTACTGCTATATTTGTAAAGTGAATAATCATGCACTACAAAATAACAGTTAAGCACGTTTAGATTACTAAAACAATAATAGTAAAGTAAATGTTTCCAGGATCACTCTTCTAATAAAGGTTACTGGGATTACTTTGCATGAAAGATATGAACAATCACGGAAGCTTAATGTGCTGTATTTAAATAGATTCAATTTTAGAGATGTACCTTTATTTGTTGATTCCATCAATAATCAAACTTTGATCCAAACTTTTGTTCGCACCAGCTTACACTTGTTAGTTGAATTGAGAACAAGACAATAAGTTACTATCTTGTTAATACATTCTCTCTATTTGATATTTGAGTTCTCTTGTTATTTTCTTTTTTGTGTTGCTTGTTTAGGGTTTTTTCTTGCTGATACTTGGTTGCTTAAGTTCCAACAGTCAACCAAAAGTCCACTCCACGATCTTTAAAACTTGTATTTATAAGTGTCTATTAGGTTAAATGGTGGAAGCTTTTCATTTTTAAAATGGATCCACTAATGCATATCGAATTAATGGATTTTATTTGACACAAACCGAGGCCATATCGAATTAGAAACACTTTTAATTCGAAGAAAACTGAGACCATCTCGAATTCAAGTGGCCTTAATCTAGCAGAATCCAAGACCATATCAAATAACAATCGAAATTAGATATGGACTCAAAAGAATAGTCCCATATCGAAGTCCCATTTCGATATGGGGCTGCCCCATATAGAAATGGGGCTCCATTTCGATATGGGGACAACCCCATATCGAATTGAGGGCGCCAATTCAATATGGGGAGCCTCCATATCGAATTGGAGGCTCCAATTTGATATGGGGGCTTCCCCATGTCAAATTAGGTGTCCTAATTCGACATGGGACACCCGTACCACTTAAAATCTAGCCAAATCGAGTGAAAAACCAACCAAACCTTCAAATCAGACCCATTTAGGGTTTAGTGTACCTGTATCAAATAAAGATCAACCAAACCTTTTAAATCAGACCCAATTAGCATTTTAAAAGGTTAAATAACTTATTTTAGGCCCTATTAAAATATATCAATCCAATTAAAAATTTAGAATTAACACCGGACTAACTATGGCCAAAATCAAGGATTTATAGTTTGCCCCCTACTTGAACGTTCTTGAATTTATTCAGAGAGTGAAAACCAACATGATTGTGAGCGAGGATTTTTTCCCCCACTCCTGGTCGAATGGTTCTTGCAACTTCAGCACTGTTAGGCTTAGGGCCTTAGAGAACATGGGCCTAAGTCAAGAGAAAATGGAGTCGCCATCCGGATAGGCTGAAAAAAAGAAAGGGGTGGATGACTTGATTCCTAAGGTAGGGGTCGATTACTCGATTCAAAAAGTTGAGTACGTGTGGGGAAGGTGAGAAATGGCCCAGCACCCCCCACAACGCCTAATTTATTAGAATTGGCCTCCTTTTCAGGTGTTAATATTATAAAATTCTTAAATATAATGATATTATCCATACTACATGCAATAATTAAAATAAAAATCATTATATTAAAATTAAAATAATGTTCAAACAAAATAAATAAATGAACACCCATCCGAGGATGGAGGCGTGTTCTTACATCGTCTAATGTCTAAAACTAAATAGGACACCTATCAAAAGATGAAAACGTATCCTTTACATTAGTCCCAAAATTAGAACATAAATTAAATTACATGAAACTTAGATAATGAGGTACCTAATCATGAAAACATACCTCTTACATTATTAATAGGCAAATAATAATAAAGAAAATATTCATCCATGATAAACAAATCAAACATTGAAATTAAATAAATAAATCATCAAAACATATAATAAACTATATAATCAAATCTAAAATTAATAAAGCAAATAAATATATAAATTTAGGGCTAAATCGTAAATTAAGATTTCTTGAGGGAAATTAGGGTTTTGAGAGTTTTGGTTTAAAATTTAAGATTGTAGGGCTTTGAAAGTTTTATGAAAATAATATTTGAGGTCTAGGATTTAAGTAAACAAGATTGAAACTTATGAAAATAAGATTAAAACTTAAATATTCTAAAAGAAATAGTTTACTATGATGATTAAGTAGACAAGATTAACATTATTATTATTATTAAAAAGCTTCTAGCTACTGTGTCTTTTGGATAAAAAAAGAATTAATTAGAATTTTAGGGTTTGAGTAAACTAGGGTTTCAAATGTTTAATTTAGATGAATATATGAGATAAGTTGGTTTAAAAAAGGATCTACTGAAGACTTAATCAATTATAAATCATTAATATATTAATAATGAAACTTATTACTGTAAATTTAAAATGAGAGAGATATAGAAAACAAAACCTCCGTTGAAGGCTCCACCAATAATTAAACATTGATGTAAAGTATTTGTTTACACCAAATTTGTTCTTTTTGGTTGGAAGGAAATCAAGACAGTGGGGGTTTGCTACTGCCTTGATGGTGTTTGATGGCTGCTGTTCTTTGTTTGATAATGATTTAAAATTAATTTGTTGCTCCATTGCTCTCTCCCTTTTCTTTTGTGTTTTTGTCTTTCTTCCTCAAAAAAAAGGAAAAAGTCTCAGTCCAAAAAATCACCAAAAGTTCGCCCCCTGGCCGAATCAAAATCCTCCCCAAAAAGCTCTCCAAAAAAACCCTCCTGGCTAAATAAAAAAACCCCTTTTGTAATTCTTTTAATGTGGTATTTATAAGAAAAAATAAAAAAAACCTAATGCTTTAAGGAAATAAACCTGGCGAGGAACGGGCTGCTGGGGTGCAATTTTGCTGAGTGAACTGGCTGCTGGGGCTAGAATTGCACTGGCAAAAATTACTGCTGGATAGCAATTCGCCGTAGTCCGAATTGGCCTGCAGCAGGCCAATTGCTGCCTGCCACGCTGCCATGCATCGCTCGCCGATCCGTCCAATTTTTAATTTTTTACTTTTTATTTTATTTTTTATTAAAAATAAATATTATTATATTATTAAAAATAAAAAATAAAAAATAAATAAAATAAATATTATATTATTGAAATAAATATTAAAATAAATAGAAAATATTAAAATAAATAAATAATAAATACAAAAAAATTATTTCGGACTATTTTAAAATCTTTGGACCGGACTTGGTCAAAAATTAAGGGTCTACAGTTTGCCCTCTGCTTGAACGATCTGAGACTTTTAGTTAAAGAGAGTGAAAAACAACATGACTTTGAGCAGATTTTTGGTTAGGATAGGTTTTGAAAAAGATTTGGGTACTTGGACCCGGGACTGGGTACTTGGACCCGAGATTGAATTGGATATGAGTAGACTCGAGACTGAATTTTGTTTGGGTACTTGGACCTGAGATTGGGTACTTATACCCGAGATTGGATACTTGGACCCGAGATTGAATTGGGTACTTGGACCAGAGACTGATTTGGGTACTTGGACTCAAGACTGAATTTTGGGTGCTTGGATCTGAGACTGGGTACTTGGACCTGAAACTGAATTGAGTTTGGGTACTTGGACCCGAGATTGGATATTTGGACTCGAGATTGGATATTTGGAACCGAGATTGGATACTTGGATCTGTGACTAAATTGAGTTTGGGTACTTGGACCCGAGACTGGATTGAGTTGGGTACTTGGACAAGAAAAATATTTGGGTACTTGGACCCGAGATTGAATTAGATTTGGATACTTAGACCCGAGACTAGGTACATGGACCCAAGACTTTGGATTTGACTGACCTTTTATCAGTTGAGAATTCTGGCTTAACTAGTTGTTCCATTCTTTAATGGATTGATTATCTTTGCCCACCAAAAATGGATCTTTATCCATTAGAGATTGGGTCTTTACCCTTAAAACATGGATCTTTATCCATTGGAAATTGGGTCTTTACCCTTGAAACATGGATCTTTATCCATTGGAGATCGGGTCTTTACCCTAGCTTCAGCTCTTTTAGCTAGACTGATATTTTATCTTTTGCATCTTTATTCTTTTGAGAGTTCTAATTTTCTTCTTTTTCCATTCTCTTTGTTCTTCCTTTGCACTTTTGCAAAAATTTCAGCCATTTTTTTAGCTAGCCTTCATATCTTCTCCATGCCCCCCATAATTTTTTTATGCGGCTTTCGTTGATGTTTGTAGATTATCTAGTTCTTCGAACAAACATGCATTTCTTCTTTATTTTTCAAAATTACTGGTGCTTCCTCACGCAATGGGCTTCCCATGCCCTGTTTAGATCATTTGTGTACTTGTTTTTAGTGTGATTTTATGTGTTTTTAGTTAATGTTTCATTTGATTTTTGTTTAAAGTTTGTTTGAAGTGTTTGTTTTAGGTTTAAGTGCAAAAACTCCCTTGTAAGATCAAAACAATGTTGGAAAAGCAAGAATCAAGCAAGATATGGCCAAGCCAAAGCAAGCTTGGCCATGTCCCTCAAAGAGTTTGAAGGCAGAGGATGACTGATAGGACTATATTTTGCACATAATTTAATGATTATTCTAGTTATATTTTTATTGTTATCAATTGAATTTGATCAATCTTTATTGTGAAAGCTAGAATATTCATCATTTCAAGAATAGAGTTGCAAGTATGAAGAAAAAGCTTATTTTGGCTAAAAATCATGGAAAAATGGAAAGGAGGTCAAATCAAGATAAAAAAAATGGAAAATAATGAATTTACATGGTCTTATAAATCATGATACATGATTTTGAACTTGAAAATGGAATTAAAGATGAGAAATCAAGAGGTTCAAATTCATTTTAAATCCCAAGGCCAAACCTGTCAAAAATCCATGGCCATGAGATTTGATTTGAAGCTGTCCAAGTTTTTCAATGACAGAAATTGCAAGGGCAGAAGTATTTGGAAAGCCATGACCATGGGGCTCAAAGGCCACGACCATGGCATGGATTTTGGCTCTATTTTGAAGAGATTTTGCATATTTAGAAGCATTTGGAAAGCCACAACCGTGGCACTCAAATCCCATGACCGTGGGATTGATTTCTCTACTGTCCGAGCCAAGAAAGAGAAGAAAAATCAAGTTGGCAGTTTCAACTTCAATGCCACGACCATGGCATTTAAAAGCCACAACCGTGGCCTTCCAGACCGACCATTTTATAGCTCTAAAGTGCTCAAATCGACCAAACCAACTCAGGCCACGACGATGGCACTCAAAAACCACGAGCGTGGGGCTGAAAATCATGACTTTGAGCAAACAATTGGGTAGGTGGTGAACCAAACAAGATGTGGCCTAACCTTTTCAATTTTTCCCCACTAAAGAAGTTTCCAAACACTCTATTTAAACACACTTCCTCTAAGGTGAAAGGAGGAGAGAAGATTAGATTAGATTCATCCAAATAAATTTAGTTTAGAAGTGTGAAATTCTGCTTCAAGGAGGAGTTCAAGATCCAAGTCAAGATCTTCTTCAAAGAAATAGAGTTTGATATTTCTTGTTCCTTTTTAATTATGTCTTCATTTACCATTTTTAATATCTGTAATGTTTTTATTTCAATAATGAAGAACTAATCCTTTTTAGGGTTTGTCCCTTTAATTGAATTTATCATGGAGTTATAAATGTCTATTTGGTTAATTTTGTTATCCTTTGATTAATTTGTTGTCTTTAATCTTAATGCTTTGATTATTTGGCCAATGATTAATTGATTTGAGATGTTGTATGATGGAGCGAGAGTGGAAGCATGACATTAGTCCAAGGAGATAACAATCTTAAGTAAGTTTCTCACTTAGAGATAAGGTTTTAAGAGGTTGATTCAAGATTCTCATAAAACTTAATGAATTGATTTAATTACTTATGATCATGAGAGTAGACGTAAGGATTAAAGTCGATATTATTTCTAGTACTTGAGAGAGACTTGAGCTTAATTTAGGAGAATCCAACCATTAATCAAAGGAAGACTGAATTAAATCGATATCTTAGAAAATCCATGATAAATCAATAAAGGTGACTAAACCCTAAGTCTTAAATTATTAGAAATTTATTCTTGATTTATCGTCATTTTAGTTAGTTAAATCATAAAATTGAATTTGATTGTCCAAATATTAATCAGTTTAATTGTTTGGTACTTAGAATTAACCTCCTCATGGGAACGATACTCTACTCATAATTATATTACTTGTTAACGATCTGTGCACTTACAGATAGTGAGGCCGAGGCCGCAACAAGTTTTTGGCGCCGCTGCCGGGGAGGCAATCTTTTTGATATTGATAATATTAAACTGTTATTACTTTGGATTTTTACTTTTCTCCATTGTTTCTTTAAATTTTAAGGGTACATGCGTAACAATCCATACACTCAACTTGTACCCTATAATCCTGAAATTGAAAAATTTTATAAACAGCAAAACAAGGAAAGAAGAGAAAGACAAAGAGGAGAAGGAACTTCAAATGAAATTCAGTTAGAAAAAGAAATCATGGGAGATCCACAGAACATGACCCTGAAACAATATGCTATGCCATCTGCTCACCCAAGATCTAGCATAGTCAAACCTCCTGTGCAAGCCAACACATTTGATCTAAAACCAGCACTTATTAATTTAATTCAACAATCTGTTTTTCATGGCTTACCACATGAGGATGCTTATGCTCATATTTCAAATTTTTTAGAAATGTGTGATACATTTAAAATTAATGGTGTATCTGATGATGCTATTAGGTTGCGACTTTTTCCAGTTTCGTTAATAGATCAAGCAAAAGATTGGCTCATTTCTAAGGCACCAGGTACATTCTCCACTTGGGATCAATTAGCTGCTACATTTTTGGCAAAATATTTTCCACCTACAAAGACGGATAAATTAAGAAATGATATCACAAGTTTCATTCAACAAGATGGGGAGAGCTTATATGAAGCTTAAGAGCGGTTCAAGAATTTGCAAAAAAAATGTCCTCACCATGGAGTCCCGAAATGGCTTTTAATTCAAACCTTTTATAATGGAATTCATCCAAATATTAAGGGAATGATTGATGTAGCAGCAGGAGGTGCTCTAATGAACAAAGCTCCTTCTGAAGCAACCAATTTAATTGAAGAAATGGAAGCAAATAATTATCATTGGACTTCAGAACGAGGTATGCAAAGAAGAGTTACATGTTTACATGAGATTAACAATTTTTCTTTACTTGCAGCTAAAGTGGATACAATTGCCAAGAAATTGGAGCATATCAATTTGTCATCATCATCTCTAATTTGTGAAGGATGTGGAGGAAGCCACGATGTAGCTGATTGCAAGATAATGGAGCACGTCCAGTTTGTAGGGAATCAAAATGGAGGTCCAACTTTACCACAAGGAAACACTTACAACCCCACATGGAGAAATCACCCTAATTTGGCATGGGGAAATCAAGGCAATCTAAAAGAACCATATCAGCCACCATACATGTAAAATCAAGGCCAAATTCATCAACCTGAAGGTAAACCATCCTATGAATTGGCTTTGGAAAAATTTATTGGTGCAACTTTAGAAAGGTTTGACAAGCTGGAAAAATAATATGACAAGCTTGAATCAAGGATGGAACAAATTACAGTTCAAAATAGAAATCTTGAAATTCAAATAGGTCAAATTGCAAGTTCCCTCCATAATCGGAATCAAGGAGCTCTTCCTAGTCAGACAGAAATCAATCCAAGAGAACATTATAATGCTATTTTCCTAAATAGCATACAACTTGAAGATTCTTCACTAGACAGCCAATTTTATCAAATCTCTTCTTCTCAAATGAAAGAAAGTGAAGCTAAACAAGAGGAGCCAATAAAACAAGAGGTCAGAACTTATGTGCCACCTATTCCTTTTCCTCAAAGGTTAAAGAAAATTATGGAGGAAAATGCAAAGATTGCACTTACTGAGGAGTGTAACAATCTTCTTCAGGATAAGATCCCTTTTAAACTTGAAGACCCAGGGAGTATTTCAATTCCTTGTCAAATTGGTAGATTAAATTTTCAAAATGCATTATGTGATTCAGGTGCTAGTATTAATTTAATGCCTTTATCTATTTTCAGGAAATTAAAACTTGCATAAATGAAACCTACCAATTTAGTATTGTAGCTTGCAGATAAATCAGTCAAATGCCCAAAAGGAATTACAAAAAATGTGCTTGTAAAAATGGAAAAATTTTACATCCCTGTTGATTTCATGATAGTTGATTTAAATAAGGATGAAGATGCTCCATTGATTTTTGGAAGACCCCTCTTAGCCACGATTGGAGCTGTAATTGATGTGAAAAATGGCAAACTCACTTCAAAGATTGAAGATGAACAAGTGGAAATTAACATGATCAAATCTCCAAATGCACTCAAGAATTGCCAAATTCAAAACTCCAATCCAAAGGAGGGAAAATATAATTTAGCCTCATCAAGCTCACAAGCACAATTTGAAGGGTATAATGAACTTGGGAAGCAAAATTCCAAGTCAACTATAGCCAGCAACATAGTGGGAAAGGAAGTAATTTGTGATCTTCCACCTTGAGGATTAGAAGTTATAATCAAGCTAAAGACTATAAATTAGCGCTTTTTGGGAGGCAACCCAATGTTTTATTTAAACTTTGTCTTTTATTTTTAGTTTTATTTTTGTGTTTTGTGTTTTTGTTTTAGGATGAACTTGGAGGGAAATGAGCTTTTGATGGATTCTTCTTGCAAAAGGCAAATTTAAGAATGGGCATGCACACCCCTTCCACCACCCAATGCCTAAACCACTGAGGACAGTGGAAAGCTTCAAGTTTGGGGGAGTTTAGCCCAAAATTTAGTAATGTATTGTATTCCCTTTTTGAATTTACTCTTTCATAAATGTTGGGATATAGGGTACCTACGAAAAATTTTTCAATAAAAAAAATTTTCTTGCTATCTTGCACTTGAATGATTGAATTCATGACAGGCTAATAAAATTTTGTGATTTAATGATGCTAATTTTATTGATATACTTAAATTTATCTTTTGAAATAAAGATTTTGTGAAAAATTGTACTTTATAGATTTTGACCTGAATACATTCTTGATTTTAGTTGAAGTGATCAATGGTATATGCTTACTTAAAGATGACTCCTACTTTTTTTTCATGTATTTTTTATTATCTTATGCCCAAGCCTAAAACATGTTTGTAAGAACTTTTGAGGCGAAATTGAACCTTGCTAAGTTGGGGAAAAGATGATTTAGGCATTGTTTGTGTAGCCAAATTCTTATATCTACCATATTTGAACATTGCCTCTAGTTGTCACCTTTGAGCCAAATTGAATATTCTAGGTTGTGTTCTTTCTCATTAAACACTAATTTCTACCTTTTTGTGGTTAATTATCTTTTGGTATATCTTCCTATTATTTATGCTCAATTGGAGAGAGAAAACAAAATGGAAAAGCTCCTTTAGATTTCTCATTAATAAAATTTCAAGTTTTGGGGGAAAATATAAAATAAATATATATATATATAAAGAAAAGAAGAAAAAAAAAGAGAAAAAGATAGTAAAAATAAAATTTACCTGCTAGCGTGCTAAAGCAATTGAGGAAAAATCATATCTATTAACGAACTCTCCAAAACCATTAAGAAGAGCTGCAATCGAAACCTTGGAAGGTTTTCAAAAAGTTAAGCGTCACTTTAGCCTCAACCCTTTTTAAACCACATTACAAGCTTAAAAAGGCCTTTTGATTTTTCTTGAGTTAGTAAGGTCTATTAGTAGAGAAGGTTTGATTAAACATGCATATGAGAAAGGCAAATTTCTTTAAACTATATAAAACTTTTAATGCAAGGGGTATGTGTTTATCTAAAGAGCAACAATTAGTTACAATCGAATAACTTCTTGAATGAAGAAAGGGAGAATGAAGTAAGTACAGTTATGAAAAGTGATTTAGAATTGAATTTTGAAATTTTATTTGTATATCAAAATCATGGGACTGTTTTAATAAGGCCTGTTGTGAATGAGATTGTTCTTGTTGCTTGAGGGCAAGCAATGATTTAAGTTTGGGGGAGTTGATAGGACTATATTTTGCACATAATTTAATGATTATTCTAGTTATGTTTTTATTGTTATCAATTGAATTTGATCAATCTTTATTGTGAAAGCTAGAATATTCATCATTTCAAGAATAGAGGTTCAAGTATGAAGAAAAAGCTTATTTTGGCTAAAAATCATGGAAAAATGGAAAGGAGGTCAAATCAAGCTCAAAAATGGAAAAAAATGAATTTACATGGTCTTATAAATCATGATACATGATTTTGAACTTGAAAATGGAATTAAAGATGAGAAATCAAGAGGTTCAGATTCGTTTTGAATCCCAAGGCAAAAGCTGTCAAAAATCCATGGCCATGAGATTTGATTTGAAGCTGTCCAAGTTTTTCAATGACAGAAATTGCAAGGGCAGAATTATTTGGAAAGCCATGACCATGGGGCTCAAAGGCCACGACCATGGCATGGATTTTGGCTCTATTTCATTTTTCATATTTAGAAGCATTTGGAAAGCCACGACCGTGGCACTCAAATCCCACGACCATGGGATTGATTTCTCTACTGTCCGAGCCAAGAAAGAGAAGAAAAATCAAGTTGGCAGTTTCAACTTCAATGCGACGACCGTGGCATTTAAAAGACATGACTGTGGCCTTCCAGACCGACCATTTTAAAGCTCTAAAGTGCTCAAACCAATCAAACCAACTCAGGCCACGACCGTGGCACTCAAAAGCCACGACCGTGGGGGGCCGAAAATCATGAATTTAAGCAAACAATTGGGTAGGTGGTGAACCAAACAAGATGTGGCCTAACTTTTTCAGTTTTTCCCCACAAAAGAAGCTTCCAAACACTCTATTTAAACACACTTCCTCTAAGGTGAAAGGAGGAGAGAAGATTAGATTAGATTCATCCAAATAAATTTAGTTTAGAATTGTGAAATTCTGCTTCAAGGAGGAGTTCAAGATCCAAGTCAAGATCTTCTTCAAAGAAATAGAGTTTGATATTTCTTGTTCCTTTTTAATTATGTCTTCATTTACCATTTTTAATATTTGTAATGTTTTTATTTCAATAATGAAGAACTAATCCTTTTTAGGGTTGGTCCCTTTAATTGAATTTATCATAGAGTTATAAATGTCTATTTGATTAATTTAGTTATCCTTTGATTAACTTGTTGTCTTTGGCCAATGATTAATTGATTTGAGATGTTGTGTGATGGAGCGAGAGTGGAAGCATGACATTAGTCCAAGGAGATAACAATCTTAAGTAAGTTTCTCACTTAGAGATAAGGTTTTAAGAGGCTGATTCAAGATTCTCATAAAACTTAATGAATTGATTTAATTACTTATGATCACGAGAGTAGACGTAAGGATTAAAGTCGATATTAGTTCTAGTACTTGAGAGAGACTTGAGCTTAATTTAGGAGAATCCAACTATTAATCAAAGGAAGACTGAATTAAATCGTTACCTTAGAAAATCCATGATAAATCAATAAAGGTGACTAAACCCTAAGTCTTAAATTATTAGAAATTGATTCTTGATTTATTTTCATTTTAGTTAGTTAAATCATAAAATCGAATTTGATTGTCCAAATATTAATCAGTTTAATTGTTTGGTACTTAGAATTAACCTCCTTATGAAAACGATACTCTACTCATCATTATATTACTTGTTAACAATCTGTGCACTTGCAGATAGTGAGGCCAAGGCCACAACAATGACACAGCCATGAGACAAGGCTAAGCCACTGGCCGTGTCTCACCTAAAGGGCAAAACCAAAGAAACCAAAGAAAAAAGGGGAGTAAGTGACACGGGCAGCAAGCTTGGCCGTGTGCCATGAAAATTGAGAGACACGGCCAAGAGCTTAGCCGTGTCACCCCTTGAAAATAAATAAAAGAATTGACAAAGTTGGAAAACAGAAGAGTACACACTCATGAGACACGGCCAAGCCACTGGCCGTGTCACATGACATGGCCAGGAGCTTGGCCGTGTCACCTAGAAGAATAGAAGGAAAGAAATGGCAGAATGAGACACGACCAGCTAGCTTGGCCGTGTCCCAAGCAAAGTGAGACACGGCCACTAGCTTGGTCGTGTCACCCTTGGTCAACCTTGAATATTTGAATTCTTTTGCATGAAGTGGGTAAACAAAAGAAAAGCTTGCCTAATTTTATGGAAAGAAAGATTAAACAAAGAGAATAGTGGGAGACAAGGGAGAGTGGTGTGAGTTGGAAGGCATGGGTTGAGTTTTGAATGAATTAAAAAGAGAAGGGAAGGGAAGAGAAAGATATACACGGTTTGGGAGAGGAGAGAGTGACACTCTCCTTGGCTCTTCATCTTCATTATCCATTTCCATCCTCTCCATCTTCTCCATCTTCCATACACAAGTTTTTTGATATTCTTTGGGATAAATTGGGTTAAACAAGCTTTTGAAGGTTTAAAGAAGCTTCATTGAAGGATTGGTGACTTAAGAAAGCTCCATTCCATCTCTCAAAGGTAGAATCAATTGATGGTTTGGTGACTTGAGAAAGCTCCTTTCCATATTGCAAAGGAGAATCACCATTGAAGAGGGCTTGAGTTCTTCATCATACATCAAAGTGGAGCTAGAAGGAAGACTAGTAACCTTAATCTTGGCATCTTCACAAGGGGTTTTTCTATTCTCTCTTTTAATTCATTTCTATATTGTTGTTGTTGTATTAAAAGAATTGATATTACAATGAATAATTTGTATTTGATTTATATTAAGTTGAATGATTGTTTTAAATTGATGATGTTGAGCTAAATACTCATGCCTAGGGTTTGTAGTATATTTGATTGAATGTCTTGATTTGATATTTCCATTGATGTACCTTGTTGTTGGTTGATTGTATTGGATTGAATGTTAGGTTAATAGATTAGCTACCTATTAATCTTTGAATATTGGATGACGGACCGAGAGGTGAAATCCGATATTGGAACTATATAATCAACCACCTTATGAATGAATTATAAATATAAGTTCTAGGGTTTTATTAATTTGGTAATGTAAAATAATTGGTTATTGTTAATTCATGAATGTGAAAACTAATGAATTGGTAATTGACTAATTAACCTTAAGGAACAAATTAATTTACAAAGTACATTAATGGATAATTTGAGAATTGAGCTTTGATTGAATGGACCTATAAACCTAGGCACCATCCCTAGAATTGTATTAATCTTGTACAACCATCACACACATTAATGATTACGCAAGCTACTTTTAGGTTTAAATTGTTCTTTCACAATTCCAAAACATCAAACTCTCATTTTTAAATTACTTGTCAATCAAGCTATTATGAACTACACCTTCCTTGTGAGACGACCTTGGGGCGATCACCTTTGCTGCAATAGCCTTGTATACTTGCGAGTGCCGCTTGTAGTAGTACTTAATCTAAGCGCAACAAGTTTTTTGGCACCGCTGCTAGGGAGATCAAACTCTCATTTTTTTTTCAACTTAATTGTTTGTTTGTTTTATTTGATTTTTTAATTTAATTGTTTGTTTTGTCTTCTTTAAATTGTTAACTATTTTTTTTTTTGTAAAGATGCAGTTTTCAAGGTACATAGGAGTTTATGATGATAATTCTAATTCTAAAATGGCATGGCAATTAGTAGAATTAACGAATCAACTTAAGATGCTAAATGCAAGAGGAAGAGCACCTATGCCTACTCGTGAAGTATGTTAAGCATGCGGGATTGCAGAACATAGTGCAAATATGTGTTCAATTGGTTTTGAACAATACCAAGAGAGGTAAGAGGAAGACTATGCCTTTGAAAGTTTCCAACCAAGGGGTAGAAATGACCCATATTCCAATCCTTATAATTCAAGTTGGAAAAACTACTAAAAATTTTCTTGGGAAAACCAATAGCAAATTCCACCTCAATAATTTTTTCAACCTTACCAAAGAAGTTCTTACTCTCAAGAACAATATTCAAATCAAGATCACCTTAAGAAACCCACATTTGAAGATAGTTTGAATGCCTTCATTCAAATTAGTACACAAATAAAGATCAACTTAAGGAACCCACTTTGGAAGATAGTTTGAATGCCTTCATTCAAATTAGCGAACAAAATCAAACTCAATGCAAGCAATCCATAGTGGAAGATGATTTGATCGAATCTTGATTGGGTTGGACTAATTTCAGTCAAACTGTCCTCATAAACCAAATGGAAGTCTTTTGCCGCCTTAGGTAAAAGAGAACTCGGTTGGATTTCTAAACCTTTTTGGGTTTTATTTTATTTTCTTTTTCTTTCTTCTTTCCTCTTTTTTCTTCTCTTTTTTTTTTCTTTGTTTTTTTCTTTTCTTTTTTTTGGTCCTAGCTTTAAAAGAATTGTCTTGTTTGTACCAACTTGTATTTATGGAAATGGATGACAGGAGTGGTATTAATCTGCTTCAGTCCTGACTTTATCTGTGATATTTGGTCTAATTAAGGTGAACTTTAACTACCCTTATGGTCTTGAGAACATCAACTATCCTTACTATCTTGGCTATGCATTCCATTCTTTGATCTTCTTGCCTCTTCACCTTAGTGATCATAAGACTTGTTAAAAGTATCACAACAGCTCAGGGTAGGTTGTTGGGTTTGTAAGCCAATGAAAAGAAAGCTAAAATTTTATGAAGGGACAACTAGGGATTGATATTTAATTGGGTGGATACTAGTTGTTGGGTCGTCAAACAATGCCTAGATCATCTCTCCCTTAAATAAGCAGAGTTCAATTTTGCCTTGAAAGTTTGTCAAAGCATGTTTTAAGACTGACTAGGAATTAGACAAAGGTAATTATGCGAGAGGCCTCTCTAAGTAAGCATACACAACTCAATTCTATAGAACAATTCCCTCATCTAGTAAAGTCATTCAAATCATGATGCCTAGATACATTAATTTATAAACATCAAGCTAGATTCCTTATTGGTTGAGCACCATAATGAACAAATACCATTAAAAATTTGATAAAAATAATTTATTCAAACAAACATAATTTGAAAAACATAATTGTTCCAATTAAATATTAAAGAAAGAAAAATAAATAGAGCAACACTCCAAGCTAAAGGAAAGTTTGTTGAATAAAATTTCTCCTCATTTTGCATCTTCGATATTCCAATCTTGAAAGATAGAATCTTCCTCCACTCCTCCTCCTACCATGAAGGTTGCTGGCGGAGGTACTCTTCCAAATTTAGGCAAAGAATTGCTCTTGGCATTGGGCTTATTAGGCTCAAGCATCTTTTCACTATCAATTAAATTCTGGATCTCATGCCTCAACTTCATACAGTTGCCCGTTTTGTGTCCAGGCCATTGATGGAATTGGCAAAATGCCTTGGTATCAAAGTTAGGTGGAAAAGGATTAAGAAGAGGATGAGGAGTCAAGGGTTGTAACAATCCCTTCTTTTGAAGCTTATTGAGAACCCAAGACAGCGGCTTCCCCAATTTTGAGAACTGTCTTCTATTTTCTTGACCAGTCATATTAACATCAACTTCCTTTTGCGTGCTTTGATTATCTGACTGGTAGTTCCCTTTCTCATTCCTTCTTGCTGAAAAGCGGTTCTTAGCCCTTTCCCACTCTTCGATTTGCAAGCTAGCTTGCAAAAGGTCTTTGAAGTTCCTTATAAGGGTGTGAGATAGCCTTTCATGGAGGTTGGGCAGGATGCCTATGACTATCATCCTGATTTGGTCAAACTCATCAGGCATCTTCTTGAGCAAAGCAGACTTATTCCTCCATCTCATCACATAGTCAACAAAATTCTCATTTGGCCTTTGTCTAATGGACTCAACTTCCATTAAGGTAACTTCCAACTCGAGATTGTACCCATATTATAGAATGAAAGCCTTGTACAACATGTCCTAGATCTTTTGAGTACTGTCCTCTAAGGTGTTGAACTAGTTTTGTACAATAGGATCCAATGAGAGCAAAAAATACCTCAGAGTTTGAGCCTTAGTAGCTCTGTAGACTGCATGGCAGTGATGTACGGCTTAACATGCAAGTGAGAATTTCTTGTACCATTGTATCTAGCGAAGGAAGGTATTTTAAACTTATAAGGGACCTCCTCATCTAACTCAAACAATTTTTCGACCTCAGATATTTCTTTGGTTTTCAGCTTCTTTTCAAACTTCTTTTCCAAATTGGTAATTAGCTTCTCAATAGCTGAAGTTTCAGCCTTTTCGACAGTTACTCTTTCCACAACCTTCGTCTCTTTCTTCTCATCTTAAGGATCTTGGAAGTATTGTTCCCACTCGTCATCATCAATCATTACCTTGTCATCATCAAAAGCCACTTCACCAACCTTAGCCTTCCCTTTGTCCTTCGGCTTCTTGGTGTTAGCAGATGCCTCAACATTATTCCCTAAAATTACAGCCAATTGGTTTTTCATAGTCTCAACCAGGACCTCCTTCAGTTCTTCATCTTGGCATTGATGGCATCATCCACCATTCTTTGAATTTGTTCGGGCTCCATTGCTTTTAGTGAGAAAGTAATTGAGTCTCTGCTAGATTCAATGTCAATGGCATAGGTGGGGTTGTAGTACGCTCTTGAGCTCCTGTACTCCAGGTCTATGAGCAGAAGGGATTAATGATATGTCATGTGATGCATGTATGCATGTATGAATAAACAATAAACAAACAATGATAAATAGGACGTTCCTTCCAACCTTATAACTTCCACACAAGGATGGCGAGTCTCTTTTCCTAGGCATATGGTTAACAAAATACCAACATGGGGTATCTTATTTTTGAATAATTCCCTCAGACGATTTTAACCAATAATTATATTTTCAAACATGGAAATTAGTTCATAATAATTCCCATTAATTAGGCTTTAATCCATCCAATCAACTAAAGAAGCTTTTATGCTATATTGGATTAAAACTAAATTAAGAGGTTTATTATAAATAGATTTCTCACTTGAAAAAGTAACTAATGATTCATGCCAAAAATAAGCCCATGGTTAATAATTCTTAGTATAAACCAGGCTCACAATTGATTTTTAGTATTTCCATAATTGACCTAAATATTTTGTAAGCTCTTTTAAAAGGTTATGAAAATAGTTTTGTTTCTAAGCCCATTGTAAAAAGCTTTTAGAAAAAATGGATTTTGGGCTTTGTATTTGGGTCATTTGATTTGTTTTTTAGAAAAGTTTTATGTCCAAAGACCATCTTGAAAAGTTTTAAAAATAGCTTTGGTCTTTTGAAATTTATTTTGAGCTTACAATGTACTTAGGTCATATTAGAAAAAGAACAAACCAAATAAGCCATGATTTAAACCAAGATAAATTAACCATAGTCAAACAACAAACATTTGTGGTAAAAACCTAAGAAAAGTAACTAGGCCAATTACATGAGCTTTAGTCTTTGGGTTAAAAGGCTTAGGTTTCCA
The DNA here is from genome assembly GCA_947685225.1 of Garcia nutans. Taxonomy (NCBI): domain Eukaryota; kingdom Viridiplantae; phylum Streptophyta; class Magnoliopsida; order Malpighiales; family Euphorbiaceae; genus Garcia; species Garcia nutans. Next base: position 38,887,688 of record CANTUV010000039.1, on the reverse strand, counting down.
TAGCAAGTATTTACCAAAAGGTACAAGGCTATGAGTGGTTATGTCATACTCGATCTCTATACCTTGAGTGAAAATATAGTATCCCTCATATAATACAACACGAGTAACATATCCTAACTCACGCACAAGATGCAATCTAATATGATGCAATGGATAATATCATAATAAGAAAGAATAGAATAATATAAAGACCAATGGAATCAACTTCTCTTATCCCCAGTGGAGTCACCACTGTGAGCGGGGATTTTTGCCTCCACTCCCGGTGGAATGGTTCTTGCGACTTCAGCACTGTTAGGCTCGGGACCTTAGAGAACATGGGCCTAAGCTCGAAAAAAATGGAGTTTCCACCCGGATAGGCCGGGAAAAAGAAAGGGGTGGATAACTCGATTCCTAAGGAAATCCCAATCCCCTAATAGGTTTGAAAAGTTGGGTACATGTGGGGAAGGTGAGAAATGGCCCAGCACCCCCACAATGCCCAATTTTTTAGAACTGGCCTCTTTTTCAAGTGTTAATATTATAAAATTCTTAAATATAATGATATTATCCATACTACATGCAATAATTAAAATAAAACATCATTATATTAAAATTAAAATAATGTTCAAACAAAATAAATAAATGGACACCCATCCGAGGATGGAAGCGTGTTCTTACATCGTCTAATGTCTAAAACTAAATAGGACACCTATCAAAAGGTGAAAACATGTCCTTTACATTAGTCCCAAAATTAGAACATAAATTAAATTACATGAAGCTTAGATAATGAGGTAACCAATCATGAAAACATACCTCTTACATTATTAATAGGCAAATAATAATAAAGAAAATATTCATCCATGATAAAAAATCAAACATTGAAATTAAATAAATAAATCATCAAAACATATAATAAACTATATAATCAAATCTAAAATTAATAAAGCAAATAAATATATAAATTTAGGGTTTAAATCGTAAATTAAGATTTCTTGAGGGAAATTAGGGTTTAGAGAGTTTTGGTTTAAAATTTAAGATTGTAGGGCTTTGAAAGTTTTATGAAAATAATATTTGAGGTCTAGGATTTAAGTAAACCAGATTGAAACTTATGAAAATAAGATTAAAACTTAAATATTTAAAAAGAAATAGCTTACTGTGATGATTAAGTAGACAAGAATTACATTATTATTATTATTAAAAAGCTTCTAGCTACTGTCTTTTGGATCAAAAAAAGAATTTATTAGGATTTTAGAGTTTGAGTAAACTAGGGTTTTGGATGTTTAATTTAAATGAATATATAAGATATGTTGGCTTAAAAAAAAGATCTACTGAAGACTTAATCAATTATAAATCATTAAATATATTAATAATGAAACTTATTACTGTAATTTTAAAATGAGAGAGATATAGAAAAACAAAACCTCCATTGAAAGCTCAACCAATAATTAAACATTGATGTAAAGCATTTGCTTGGACCAAATTTGTTCTTCTTGGTTGGAAGGAAATCAAGACAGTGGGTGTTTGCTACTGCCTTGATGGTGTTTGATGGTTGTTGTTCTTTGTTTGATAATGATTTAAAATTAATTTGTTGCTCCGTTGCTCTCTCCCTTTCTTTTGTTTTTTTGTCTTTACACCTCAAAAAAAAAATTCAGTCCAAAAAATCTCCAAAAGTTCTCCCCCTGGCCGAATTAAAATCCTCCCCAAAAAGCTCTCCAAAAAACCCTCCTGGCTGAATAAACCCCCCCCCTTTTGTAATTCTGTTAATATGGTATTTATAAGAAAAAATAAAAAAATATAATACTAATTGGTTAAGAAAATAAAATTATTTAAGGAAATAAAATTGTTTAGAAAATATGATAAGTGCACAATTGATGATATTTTGCCCCTATTTCTTAATATGATTATTATCCAATTGAGTTTTTGTTTGTTCAAGTGCTTTTTAGGGTTAATTTCAGGAATTCTCTGTATTTCGATTCTTATGGTCATTTCGGAGGAATTACAGATGAAAGTAGAGGAAAAGAGCAAAATTCTTCAAGTGACACGGCTATGGACATGGGCTTGTCAATAGACGTGCCCTTGATACTGCCATACAAAAGCATTGACACGCCCAATGACATGGGGGCGTGTCACAAAGCGTGCCTATTGCAATGATTCACAGTGGCAGTGACACGCCCATGTCCATGGGCATGTCACTGGACGTGCCTTATATTCAAAATCCAGTGGCAATGACACGCCCAGTGACATGGGCGTGTCAAGCAAAAATATTTGCACTATAAAAGCTAAGCTAAAGCACGAATTAGGGATTGGATTTTCATATTTTATAACCTAAAGCCGACTTCTAGAGCAAAAAAAAAAAAGAGTTTTGGAGTTGAGATTGAAGGTGAAGACATATCCTAAACAAGATCTAAACCAAGATTTAAGGATTCAAGTGAAGAAATACAAATTATTCGCCATGGATTGTTTGGATTCTTTTTCTTATTTCTCTTGTTCTGGTTTTCTGATTTTGAACATGAACTAACTCATTTTCTATGTAGATATTGATGAACCCTAGCTTTATTGTATGGATTGAATAATTTTATTTAATTAAATCATTTGATTGAGTTGTTTTATTCTTATGATGCTTAATAATTTATTTCTAATTGATAATAGCATGCTTATTGATTGGTTACAATTTTCATATTATTGACTTAAGAAAGCTTGATATGAATTGAATACTCATAAGGATTGAGGATTGATTGGAGTGCTAGAGATAGACTTACAAGATCCTTTGGTTTATGATTCTTTATTCTTAATGCAAGATCTACTTAATTATGTTTGAGAATAGATTCCAGCATTTTACTTAGTGATTAGGGATTAATTCACTTGAGAAAGGTTTTAGTCTAATTTAGAGGAATACCAATTCAACTCTATTATTTGGTTTAATTGAATTGATTTTCATAAATATAATTGTGGCTAGGGGAATTCAATATCTGGATAGTATTTTCATCATCAATCAATTCATTCAACACTCAATCTCTCTCTATTTTTAGTTATTAAGTTAATTATTTTTAATTACAAAATTTCACAAAACTATTGATTTGCTAAACAACAGTTAAAATTTGCACTACTACTTGGCCTTGTCCCCAGTGGAATGATAACTCACTCACTACTTTATTACTTGAGCGGCCCGTGCACTTGCGGTATTGCAATAGCATAAGTTTCGCACCATCAAGTTTTTGGCGCTGCTGCCGGGGACAACGGTTTTCAATATTAGTAATATAATTAAGACTGTTGATTTAGTTTTTATTTTATTTTGTTTTAACATAAGTTCTTGCTTTTTGACTGTCATTCTAGGTACTTCTTCTTATTTATGACCCGAGCTAGCTCTTCCCAACTCTTTGAATTAGATCAAGAGTTAGAGAGAACATTGAGGAGAAAGCGAAAGGAAGAGGAAACAGTTATGGCAGAGACGGAATCAAACTTTGAAGATCTCATCTTAGAAGAAGAAATGGCAGAAAATGAGCTAAGGACCATGCAAGAGTTTGCTAGGCCTACTCTTAATGGGGCTGAATCAAGTATACAAAGATCGGTGGTAGCTACAAATAAATTTGAGATAAAGACAAATGTCATTCAAATGGTGCAGCAGACTCGTCAGTTTGATGGGTTCCAAAACGAAGATTCTAATGCACACATTGAGACTTTTCTGGAAATATGTGACACATTCAAGATACAGAATGTCTCTGAAGATACAACTAGGCTGAGGTTGTTCCCATTCACGCTCAGAGACCGACCAAGGAAGTGGCTGAAGTCTTTCCCTCCAAACACTTTCACTACATGGGGCCAACTAGCAGAAAAATTCTTAGAGAAGTATTTTCCACAGTCCAAGACTGCCAAGTTGAGGAATGATATTTGCTCTTTTCTCCAGCTAGATGGTGAAACCCTGTATGATGCTTGGGAAAGATTCAAGGATTTATTGAGAAGTTGTCCTCACCATGGGCTTCTGTTGTGGCTTCAAATCCAAACTTTCTACAATGGATTGAATTACGCAAGTAAGCAATCCATCAATACAGCCGGCGGAGGTACCATAAATAATAAAACACCTGAAGAAGCATGGGATTTAATTGAAGACATGGCCCTTAAAAATTATCAGTGGCTGTATCACCCCCCGTACCCTACATATGCACACCGCATACACCCGCACAACACGCGATATGCGTATACGGGATAAAGGGGTGCCACGGTTCATTTCTAAACAAACCAAACTTTAACTATTAAATCAAATCATCATAAGTCAGTCTGAGTAAACTTAAAACATTTAACCTATATTATAAATAGTAATAGATAAAACATTCCTTCATTAAAATACATATATATAAATATAACATTAGTACCCAAAAGTTTATCCAAAACAGTCTGTTCAAAACATTTGTTAAATAAGTAGCAGAAAGTACTTATTTATATATATATATATATATATCAAAATCAATGTTTACAAAATTATAGAATTTATACATGCTGGCAGTTCGTCTCTGATCTTGATGTCCACAACTCAACACTGCTCTCACAAACTCAAGCCTAGACTCGACAAGGTCTAGACAAGCTCTCCGGCACAACCGGATCTACCCTGTCACCTACGCGATGAACCACAATCGCGCTAAGCAGAAAGCTTAGTGGTACAAACTTTGATTCAATATAGATCAATGCAATGCTCATGCACAATATATATGAATATATTAACTCATAGCATTATATCTCAACATATTAATCATTCGCATCACATTTCATAATTCACATTTAAGCAAAGAAAAATATGGGCCCAAAACGAAACTAATATGCTATTCAAAGTTCAGAGTTACTGCTTTGGTCCATATTGACACCTTGTGTCTAGCCCCGTAGGCAATATATATATATATCTATGGATAATGTAACAGACCTAGTCTCTTGTACCTCAACCCGGCTAGACCCTTGGGCCCCAGTATCTTGGTCCTTAACCCGGCTAGACTGTTATAGTTTTTGAGGCTTACGACCCGGTCTTTTCACCCCAAAAACATCTCATTTATTTGCTGGGCTCGGCTTACGACTCGGTCTTTTCACATGCCCAGCAATTCATTTCATAGGCATGCCACCAAAACCAGAACTCTAAAAATTGAATAACATACTAGGCACACAATTAATTCATTTATCTCATTATCAATCTCTTTCAAAATTCATTTCTCATAATCAAACTAGGCTCATTGCCGTAGTATATCATCTTTTCTCATTTTTCTCATTATTCTATTTCATCTCAATATCGATTGGTTACATTATATTTTCACATATCATATCACATTTTTCCACTTTTCTTTTCATATACATACATTAATCAATTGCATTGATACATCAACATAATTCACATTATGCATATCGTTGTTAGGAAATCAAGGAGATCATTGCAAACAAAACACGCAGCGGAAAAAAAATTTTAATCTTTGATTTCCCATCAGGATCCATGCTATTCGTTTAATTCGACAAAAGTGTTCAAAGAACTAACCTGTTGATGATTCGAAATCACAGTTTGGAAGAGATGCCTCGATCGTGAAACACCCTCTATCGCGTATCCACACGAATGCTACCGTCTGGAGTGCTAGCTCTCTGCAACGGTGAAGGCTGAAAAACGTTTTCTCTAAAAACTATTAGGGTTTCTTTTTTGTTCTGTTTTTATTTTCTAAAGTTACCTCTATAAAGACTTAACGTCTGGAGTGAATATAATCACTCCAAAATCCAATTCGAAATTGGATAAGGTAAGTCAAATTCAGAATCCAAATCTAATTAGGATTCTGAATATATTATCTAATAATATATATAATTGGATAAGGTAAGTCAAAGTCAGAATCCAAATCTAATTAGGATTCTGAATATATTATCTAATAATATATATATATATAAACGAAAATAATAATAATAATAAATATTAATATCTAATATTAATATTATTAATATTATATCCAACTCAAAGCGCATTCTTGTGTGTGACCCGATAGGCCCATATTAATTGGCAGTCAATTTAATCTCTATTAAACCAACAAGTCATAATTGGCCTCTAGCAAGGCGTTACAACTACCCAATTAATATAAGGAATGTCCAATATGCCTAATAATAGTACATGCATTAATCCCTTTGTCACACGATATCTAGCTTGAACATAAGTCATGGTCAACGTCATACTTATATTGTCCAAACTTATGATTACTCGATCTCCAAGTAGACTGATAAAAACAAATGAAATTGATCACACTATCAATTCATTTGAGCACGGCCATTCATTTCACAGTCTCACTTATCGAGGGGCCCAAAAGATATCTCTCTCAAAGAGAGGGACAAATTCTATCTTGATTGTTCATTATCCTCTACATAATTTCTATCATATATGATCATAACCTTTATTACTATCCAGTTACGGATAATGTTTGATCATGTCAAAATATAATAGTCCTTATATTGGAAACTATGACAATCTCAAGTCAAAGAATTAATACATAACTATCATGAGATTTACTTATGACACTAACCCATGTAGTAATCTCATGATGGGTCTATCCAATTCATTGTTCTCTAACAAGTATCTATGAAATTGATTTGTATCACTATACACATAACCATCTGATGATTATCAAATCAATGTTCATACTGGTTAAGAATTATTTTTTATCTCTATAACAATAATAAACCAGGGACAAATATCAAAATTGTGTAACATGCAAACAAACAATAATGATAATAAAACCTCATTTATTAATAATGAATATATAACATAAAGATCCAAATAAATGGCCTAGGGTACATACACTAACAATCGTAACATATAACTCATTCATCAACAATATATATCAAGTAACTTAACACATTTCTCAACTAAATGTGTTAAGTCCCAATGTCACATAAATGTATGCAATCAATCAAAGTTTGTACTTACCTTTAAGAACAAAAACACCACTCTATCAACTCCTCTTCCAAGATCTCACTCAAACCTTGGCTTGGGTAACTCAAATCTCTTCAAAACCTAATCCAAAGGTGATCATACACACTCACTTAGAGATACACATAAGAAAATAAAGAAGAGAACTATCGAGGGCAAACTCTACACTTGACACACTCAACAACACGGGCGTGTCCCTGACCGTGCCCTAAACCCACAACATAGAAGCTTTGACATGCTCAGTGACATGGGCGTGTCACTGGCCGTGTCAATCCTCCTCTAACACAGAAGCTATGACACGCTCAGTGACATGGGCGTGTCACTAGATGTGTCAATCCTCTTTCAACACAGAAGCTATGAAACGCTCAGTGACATGGGCGTGTCACTGCTCGTGTCAACAACCCAGAAAACAGAACCAATGACACGCCCAAAGACATGGTCGTGCTCTTGGGCGTGTTAGGCCAAAAACCCTGAAATTGACACCAACAAAGCCACATCTAACAAACATCTTCCAATAGCCATATCAACAACACACAAACTCAACCAAAACCATCAACAACCCATATAATACTTGAGTAAACCTTAAAACAACTCAATTACAAACATTAAACACAAACACCACCATATTCACAACTCAAAAATCACACAATCCACACAGTTGCCTCTTTCACCAAACTCAACCCTTTTTCTCTTCAATCCAAACCCAAAAATCAAAGTTAACAAAACAACACAACCCTCAAATATACCAAAACAACCATCCAACAAACCCAAGAACACAAACTCAAAAGAAAACCAAGAAACAAGTTGGAAACTTACCAAAAGTGAAGAAAATCCTTAAAACTCCAACTTGATCTCTTGAAAACCTTCAATTTTTTGAGCTTGGAAGCAACAAAATCTCTTTTCCTTTGATTGCTAAGGGTGGCTAGCTCACTAGAAGGAAAGAAGAAGATGAAGATGAAAGAAGAAGAAGAAAGAAAGAAAGAAAGAAAGAAAGTCAAACACTTAAATACTTACTCTCTCCTCAAATCACTCTCCACCATACAATTAAACAATATAATAATAAATCCACTTACATCATCTTCCACTAACATTAAACAAATCCATTTAAATACAAAATATCTTTCGACCAAAAAGACATAATCTTGTATATATTGTTTTTATCTCCATATACATAACATATACACTTCTTCTTCCTCTTATCTTTTCACTTAATCAAATATACACTTAAAATAATTTAATCAAATTTTCACAAATAAGCATTCCAAAATTCTAGGGTATCACTTGGGATATTACAGTGGCAAACCCCAAGGGAACAAGGGAAATTAAGGGTTGCTGGTTCACATCAATTGGACCCCATAATTGCTTTGACAGCACAGTTGGAAGCAATGAACAAAAAGATTGATTCTTTAGCTTCTTCTTCTTCTTCGGGGAAAGTAATGCAGGTAATGTCTTGTGAATGGTGTGGGGGTGGACATCAAAGTCAAGATTACCAAAGTGGCAACATGTTTGCTAGGAAAGAGCAAGCAAATTATGTTGGAAATATGCCAAGGCACCAGCAGAATAACCCCTTACAGCAACACGTACAATCCGGGGTGGAGAAATCATCCTAATTTCTCATGGAATAATCAGAATAATCCAAGACCTCCCCCTGGATTCCAGCAGCCCCAACATCAACAACTGCCACTCCAAGAAAGAGTAATTTAGAGGACACGATGGAGAAATTTATAGCAGCTTCTGAAACTAGGTTTCAATTAACTGAAACCACCCTTAGAAATCAGCAAGCCTTTATTCATAATTTGGAGAATCAGGTGAGGCAAATTTCCAAGCTACTCAGTGAGAGACCACAAGGGAGTTTACCTAGCAACATTGAGGCAAATCTTAAAGAGTAGCTTAAGGCAATTACTCTAAGGAGTGGAAAAGAGATCAAGGGCAATGTAGTAGAGAAAAGAGAAGAAGTGGCAGAGAAAGGGGCTAAAGTACAAGAAAAAGAAAAAGAAGATGATCCTAGTGTCACTTCGGGAGAGAAAGCTGCAATAGAAAGTGAGAAAGAGAACCAGCCACAAGAAACTAGCCCCATAATGAAGGAATACCGACCTAGAGTACCATATCCGGCACGGTTGAACAAGAACAAGATTGATGCTCAGTTCGGTAAGTTTCTTGAACTTTTTAAACAATTGTACATTAATATTCCATTTGCTGAAGCTTTGTCACAGATGCCTAAATATGCTAAAATTTAGAAAGATATCCTTTCTAACAAAAGGAAACTTTAGGAAGTGTCTTTAGTGCATTTGTCTGAAAAGAGTTCGGCAATTTTGCAAAGGAGGTTACCTAAGAAGTTAAAAGATCCAGGTAGTTTTACTATTCCATGTTTGATAGGTAACCTTGAGGTTAAAAGTGCATTAGCTTATTTGGAGGCTAGTATAAGTATTATGCCCTATAAAATGTTTAAAGAGTTAGGCATTGTAAACCTAAACCAACACTTATGACCATCCAACTTCCTGATAAGTAAGTAGTCCACCCTCATGGCATTAAAGAAGATGTGTTGGTAAAAGTCGAGGATTTCATTTTTTCCAATGATTTTGTTGTCATCGATATCGATGAGGATGCAGATGTTTCACTTATTCTTGGTAGGCCATTTTTAAATATAGCCCGTGCCCTTATCGATATTCATGATGGCACATTAACTTTGAGAGTGAGTGGTGAGAAAGTTATTTTTAGAATACATGATGCTATGAAACATTCACTTTCACTTGATGAGGTAGAATCATGCAATGATATTATTGAGCATGAAATCATCAATTGTATTACTAACATTGTTTCCAAGGATCCCCTTGAGTTGTGTTTATTGCAGGAAAATATTGAGGATCGAGAAGCAATGGAGCAGCTTGCTTTTCTTGAAGCAAGCAAATCATTCAAATCTCGGTCATATGAAACTATTCAGATGCCAAAGGAGGAAAAGCCAAAACCATCAGTGATTGATCCACCCAACTTGGAACTTAAGCCCCTTCCAGATCACCTTGAGTATGGATTTCTGGCGGATAAAAAGAAATTGCCAATCATTCTGAGTTCCCACCTATCTTCTGATCAGAAGGTAAAGCTCATCTAGTTATTGTAGAAACATAAGAAAGTGCTAGCTTGGAAGATAGCAGATATCAAGGGTATCAGTCCATCCTATTGCACTCATAAGATACTAATGCAGGATGAATTCAAGCCAGTAGTGCAACCACAATGGAGACTAAACCCAAAGATGAAAGATGTAGTGAAAGCTGAAGTGATAAAACTACTTGATGCAGGGATTATATATCCAATCTCAGATAGCTCTTGGGTGAGCCCAGTTTAGGTAGTACCAAAGAAAGGAGGGATGACGGTGGTCCCGAATGAAAATGATGAGTTGATTCCAACAAGAACAGTTACCGGTTGGAGGGTGTGCATCGACTACCAAAAATTAAATGATGCAACTAGGAAGGACCATTTTTCCTTTTCCCTTTATTGATCAGATGTTGGAGAGGTTATCCGAGCATGAGATTACTGCTTTTTGGACGGTCTTTCAGGCTATTTCCAAATTCCTAACGCCCCGAAAGACAAAGACAAAACTACATTCACCTGCCCATATGGGACATTCACATATCGAATAATGCCATTCGGGTTATGCAATGCACCTGCTACTTTTCAGAGGTGCATGGTGGCAATCTTTGATGAACTTGTTGAGGATATTATGGAGGTGTTTATGGATGATTTCTCTGTCTATGGCAGATCATTTGAAAGATGTTTGGAAAATCTTGAAAGAGTCTTGATTAGATGTGAGGAAACTAACCTAGTGCTTAATTGGGAAAAGTGTCATTTCATGGTTCAAGAGGGAATCATGTTGGGACACAAAATTTCAAGCAAGGGCATTAAGGTGGATCAGGCTAAAGTAGACACCATTGAGAAGTTACCACCACCCACATCCGTGAAGGCCATCAGAAGTTTTCTTAGACATGCAGGCTTTTATTTGAGGTTTATACGAGATTTTTCTAAGATAGCCCGCCCACTAACAAGACTCCTTAAGAAGGATGTGGATTTTATTTTTGATGAGGAATGTTTTAGATCATTCACAACTCTTAAGAAGAAATTGATCCATGCTCCAATCATAGTAGCTCCCAATTGGAATATACCATTTGAACTAATGTACAATGCGAGTGACTTTGCAGTGGGACCAGTCTTGGGTCAACGCAAGGAGAAATACTTTCAGCCTATCTACTATGCAAGCATGACTTTGAACACAGCTCAAGCTAATTACACAACTATAGAGAAAGAGCTGCTAGCTGTAGTGTTTGCTTTTGACAAGTTTAGATCATATCTAATCTTGTCAAAAGTGATTGTTTATACAGACCATTCGACTTTGAGGTATTTATTTGCAAAAATTGATGCAAAGACTAGGCTAATCCGTTGGGTCTTGTTATTGCAGGAATTTGACTTGACGATTCAAGACAAGAAGGGAGCTAAAAATCTGGCAGTAGATCACCTTTCTCGCTTGGACAATCCAGCCTTAGAGAGGTTTGAAGAAGGGGACATTGATGATCACTTCCCCGATGAGCAGTTGTACGCCATGGCAAGTGAGGTAAGTAATTTAAATTTTGAAACACCTTGGTTTGCAGATTTTGCTAACTATTTAGCTGCTAAGGAACTTCCTAAGGACTTAACTTATCAAGAAAAGAGGAAATTCTTTTCTGATTTAAAATATCATTTTTGGGAGGATCCTTTTTTGTTTAGATTATGTAAGGATCAGATGATCCGACGGTGTGTGGCATGGCCCGAAATGATGAATATTCTTAGTCAATGCCATGCAAGACCAGCTGGTGGTCATATGGGGGCCAATAGGGCTGCTCAAAAGGTACTAGAATTAGGATTTTATTGGCCCACTTTGTTTAGGGATAGCTATGAATTTGTGAACCGTTGTGATCGTTGCCAAAGGACTGGAAACATTTCATCTCGTGATGAGATGCCCCAAAATGGAATTTTAGTGTGTGAAGTCTTTGATGTATGGGGGATCGATTTTATGGGACCGTTTCCAAATTCCTTTGGTAACAAATATATTCTTGTAGCTATAGATTATGTCTCTAAATGGCCTGAAGCCCTAGCCTTGGCAACCAATTATGTTAGGGTAGTGATGAAGTTTTTAAAGAAGTTGTTCTTTCGATTTAGTACATCGAAAGCAATCATAAGTGATAGGGGTACTCACTTTTGTAATGTTTAGCTTGAGAAAGTTTTCAAAAGATTTGGTGTTACACATAGGTTTGCTACTCCTTACCATCCCTAAACTAGTGGCCAAGTTGAGAATACGAATAGGGAGATAAAAAAAATTCTAGAAAAAACTGTGGAGTGATCCTGAAAGGATTGGTCCTAGAAATTGGACAATGCTCTATGGGCTTTTAGGATTGCATTCAAAACTCCTTTGGGCACTAATTTGTTTAGGATGGTATATGGAAAATCTTGTCATTTACCTGTAGAAATTGAACATAATGCATGTTGGGCTATAAAACATATTAACCTTGATCTATCTTGTGCAGCTGAAAGGCAAAAATTGCAGGTAAATGAGTTGGATGAGTGGAGATTGCAAGCTTATGACAATGCAAGAATGTATAAGGAGCGTACTAAGAGATGGCATGATGCTCGCATTAAAGAGCAGAAAGAGTTTCAAGCGGGAGATCAGGTATTAGTGTACAATTCGAGGCTTCGACTCTTTCCAGGTAAGTTAAAATCTCGATGGTCTGGTCCTTTTACAGTTAAGGAAGTTTTTCCCTATGGAGTGGTTGAAATAACTCTTCTGGTAATGTCCATGGGCATGTTGTATACACTATCTCGCATTACATAGGGCACCCCCAGTAACACGGGCGTGTCACTAGGCGTGCCGACGTCTTTATATAAAGACCCGAAGCCATTTTAAACGCAAAAATCTATTTTCTTTCTCCCTTCTCTCTCATTTTCTCTCAAATTTCTTGCACTCCAACCGGCGCATTCGCACACCCAATCACTTTAGGAGAGATTCTCAAATTTCTTGCACTTCAATCGGCGGATTTGCTCGATTTCCATTTGATTCCACCCGATTTTTGCATTGTTTAGGCTCGGGGCCTTAGAGAACACGGACCTAAGTCTGGAGAAAATGGAGTCGCCACCCTAACGGGCCAAAAAAAAGAAAGGGGTGGATGACTCGATTCCTAAGGAATCCCTAACCCCCTAATGGGTTTGAAAAGTTGGGTACGTGTGGGGAAGGTGAGAAATGACCCAGCACCGCCACAATGCCCGGATCATTAGAACCGACCTCCTTTACAAGTCTTAATATTATAAAATTCTTAAGTATAACAATATTATCCATATTACACGCAACAAATTGAAATAAAGCATCATTATATTAAAATCAAAGCAATGTCAAAACAAAGCAAATAAATGGACACCCATCCAAAGATGGAAGCATGCTCTTACATCATCCATGTCTATACTAATAGGACACCCACTAAAAGGAAGAAACATGTCCTTTACATTGGTCTAAAATATAAAAGCAATTTAAATTACATAGAAATTAATTAATGAGGTACCCATAAACTGGAAACATACCTCTTACAACATTTGGAAATCAAAATAAATCGATAAAAGTAAATAACCATTCATCATAAATAAATCATTCATCAAAGATATTAAACATCAATCAAAATATATAATAAAAATTCATCCATGACAAATTAAATAAATCAAGAATTGAAATTAAATAAATCAACCATCAAAGCATATAATAGACTACATAATCAAATCTAAAAATAAAGCAAGTAAAGATACAAATTGAGGTTTACTATTTCTATTTAAAGTTCTTTGATTAATATTTAGGGTTTTGGAATCTTAAGATATTATTATTTTTATTTGTTTAAGCTACTGTAAATTTTAAGAGAATTGAAATGGATTAGGGTTTTATAAATTTAAGAAATTTGTAAGGTTCTTTGATTGATCAAATTAGGGTTTGAGGGGTAAAATTATGAAATTAGGGTTTTGACATTTTAAGATATTAGGTTTATAATTCATGTTAACTGGATTGCTATTTTAGTTTTATTAGATTACGGCTTTAGGGTTTAAATTAACTAGTTTGGGTTTTAAATTCAATGAATTAGGGTTTAGGAAATTTTAGGATTTACTATTTTGGTTTTGAGAGAATTAGGATTTTTGGTGTTTTGAAAAATATGTTTGGTTTTAGGATTTGAGAAAACAGTATAGAGTTTTATAAAGTTTTTGGAAATAAGCAAAATGATTTAAGGTTTTTGGAAACATAAAAGTATTTTTTAGGGTTTTTGGAAATAGAAGGAACAATTTAGGGTTTTAAGGTTTAGAAGAAATAGATTAGGGTTCTTAAGGTTTTTGGAAACAGAAAAGTATTTTTTTTAGGGTTTTTGGAAATAGAAGGAACAATTTAAGGTTTTAAGGTTTTAAAGAAATAGAAGAAATAATTTTCAATTTGAGTGATGAAGCTACTGTAAAGAAAATACATAAAGAAATTAGAGATTCAAATCTCCGTTCGTCGGTTCCACCAAAAATTATTTTCTGGATGAACAAGGATAAAGACAAGCTTGCTACCTTTGATGAACTGTTGATTGCTTGCTTATTGCTAGGGTTTTCTGAGTTTTGACCACTTAATTAAAAGTCTCCCAAAGTTCTAAGTTCCAGTCCAATTTTCTGTGTTTTAAGGTGCTATTTATAGGAAAATTATAAGATTAATTCTAATTGTTTAAGGAAACTAAGATTAATTAGGAAAAGAAACCAAAGCCAAATAGAGTTTGGTTTTGAAAAAAATTGCATTGGAAAATTTTGCTGGCAAAATTGCGAGCGTTGGCTAGAAACTGCGAGGTGAGGTTTGAAATTGCGAGAGCTGGGAGCGAGAATTGTTGCGGGCGAAATTGGCTTTGGCCAATTACTGTCGGCGATGAATTTTTCATCGCCGATTTCTCTATCGCCGATTTTTATTTTTATTTTTATTTATTATTATTATTATTTTATTAAAAAATATAAAAAATAAATACTAAAATAAATATTATTTAATTAAAATACCACAAAAATTATTTTGGACTATATAAAAAATATCGGACCGGACTAGGTCAAAAATTAAGGGTCTACAGTTTGCCCCCTGCTTGAACGATCTAAGACTTTAGTAAAAGAGAGTGAAAAGTAATAAGACTTAATTTTTCTTAGATGGTTGAGGTTTTGGGTTCTGGACCCAGTTCGAGTTCTAGACTCAAGGATAATTTTAGGTTCTGGACCTAAGGGTAATTTTGGGTTCTGGACCCGAGCTAAGTTCTGAACTTAAAAGAGATTTTAGGTTCTGGACCTAAGGATAATTTGGGTTCTAGACCCATGCTAAGTTCTGGGCTTAGAAGAGATTTTAGGTTCTGGACCTAATGGTAATTTGGGTTCTGGACAAAATTTGCCAAAATAAGAAGTCTTTTGTTGGCTTTATGGCAGTTGTCGAGGTACTCTTCTCCCACCAATGTCAATTCCATTCTTATTCTCTCATAAATTTGATCTTTATTATTGTTGTAGGCATGGGCATACGAGTATAACCTTGTGAGGGTGCCTGGTATTTCCCGAGAGAGAGCCGTATATTCGAGATTAAATTTCTAGTTGTCTGATCGCGTAAAAGTTCTTGGCTCTCACCATGTGCATACCCAACGCTTCGTGTTGAGCTGCTTAACTCGGGACCAGGTAAAATAACATTAGTATGCTTTAAAATTTATATGAAAGTTTACTTACCTCATGTTATTTTGTAGGTGAATTTGGCTTAGTGGAATACAGAAGAGCAGACAAACTGGAGTTCCTTCATGAATGCCGCACTGCCTTTTCAACATACTCGCTGAGTCATCGCCGGCCCAGTGTCTAGTGGCTAGTTTCTCGGAGAGAGAGTATATGAGTGGTTTCTTTGTCCCGAGCAGCGGAGGATCCCGATGCGTTGCCCGTAATATACTTTAGATATTACATCAATGCCGGAGAATGCATGATGGTTTGCCGGGCACGGTTATGACATTGAAACATTTCTCTATCCACCGGGTGCATCTTATGCCCTTTTTATTCAAATAGGGCTCTTGAACTTTGATGTATCTCCTATTGGTGAATGGAAAATTCCCGAAGGAAATGAGGGTAGAGATGAAGAGGAACATCATGGAGAGGGAGGAGAATTCATTCCACATCTCGGGGCTAGCACTTCTCAAGTAAAACTTTTACCATTTTTCCATTGCAATCGCTTCTTTCTTAACTTATTTTGACTTTTTTTAATGATTGTTGTAGGTTGCTGGCTCATTTGATCATGAGGATGGACCCTCTTTTACTGCTCCTTCATTTGCTCATTCTAGTCTACCAGATATGTCATCTCAACCACAGGGTATTGATATAAATTACCTGGTAAGTTTTTCTTGTTCCATGATAACTTATGCTATATTTATGCATGCATGCATGATTATATATGCTCTTACTCTTTTCCTTTCTGGCTCACAGCGGATGCTTGAAGAACAAAATAAAAAACTTCAAGAAGAGTTGGCTGCTAGTCATCAGTAGGTTTCTCATTTTGAAAATTTGTACCATCAATCATAACAAAATTTTCGAGACTTCCGATTTCAGGGGATGAGGGATCCTGATGCTTCTTCATCTAGAGGCCCCCAAACTGATGACCATGAGATCCTTTCGTCTACTTCTGATGAGGACTGTGATAGATCAGAACTCCAAGGTAAGAGGATTCTAGTGCTCCTTCTTCGGGCGAACTCGGGACGAGTGATTTGCCTCCTCCTCCAACAGGTGATGATTTTTTCAGGGCTTTATTTGATGACCTACCGCCACCTTCTTAGTGAAGTATAAATATTGTATCAATTGTATAATAAGTATAGAAATAATAATGATAATATATAATGTTCATTTTACTGTGACTCTTTTTTCTTCTTTTTTTTTATTATCATTATTATTGTGCCATAATTATTATACTTTCCTCTTTATATTTTAACATTTACACAGCATCACTACAAAGCCAAATGCAATGCGGCAATTAAAAAAAAACTTTCATCGCCAATTCCTTTCCTCATGCATCATGGTCTCACTCTTTTTTCCTTATCATCTTTTCCTTATCAATTTTGGAAAAGCATGTTTCCTTTATATAAATCACTCTTCAAGCCATAATTTCATACAGAAACCAAAGGATTTTCCACTTCAACATAAAAACTCCTTTTAACAATTTTGATTTTCCTTCATCCTTCCACGATGGCCGAACTCTATTTGAAGAAAATAAAAATTCTATTTAAGAATTGGACCATTCATTTTTACATGCGATGGCTTCTTTTTGGAATGTGGATTACAGGACATTTAAAATTAATGGCTTTGAAATATGTCCCTTGATTGAAGAATTTGAGGCCATCCTTGGATATCCAAATAAAAAAAATGGCGTTACCCATACTGATTTCCAAGACTCAACAGAAGATGCAGATGCTATTTCAAATCTCAAAGTCCCAAGTTCTATAATTAATGAGAGGTGAAAAGATTCTACTTGCTCCCTTAATTGACTTTTGCCTTTCTCATTTGGCTCCTACTAAGGCATGGGGATGCATGCTTTGTCTTTGCTTGCTTGGCCAATTCTTGCTTGTTTCTTCTGATGGCGATATTGATCCACGAGTATTAGATATCATGGAACAAATGGAAGGAGGCTTGTCGCCGATACCCGTGATCTTAGCCGAGACTTTAGTTGGATTAGACTGACTTAAATCAAGATCGTCAAAGAGACTGACCGGGAGTCCATTGTTGCTTTAGGTAATTACCTAAACTGCCATTTTAGGTTTTCAATTTAGATTTTCTCTTTCTTCTTTTTTTTAATATAATTTTCTCTCGCATATTTGGCTTCAGGAGCGTCTTTGCTTGCTTGATACTCCATTCATGGATTTTTCCAAATATCTGCCATGGCATCATTCCGCTAGGAAACTACTCCATCCCGCTTCTTCATATGCTGACTGGGTTGACTGGATCCATTCACATGCTGAAGTCAACATTCATTGGTTGGTACCTTGGTGGAAGATTTCTTGTATTACCATGCGAACATACCTGATGTATGTTCCTCTTGCTGCTTTTTGTCAAGGTATTTGCTATGATCCCTGCTGACTTGGTCGTCAGTATGGAGCTGAGCCTCATAGTTCTGAATTCACTTCTAATTTAGACATGCCTTGCTTGACTGAAGCCTACTTGGATCGGCTGAGGCAATGCTGGCCTGCACGTTACACTTATTGTCTGCCATAGATTTTGCATTTGTCAATTCAGAAAGTGTATTGTTAGGATGAAAAATAATTAAAGTAATAATAAGAGATGTTTCTTTTCCTTTTTTTAATTTGTCATCACCTTTTGCTATTGTGTTTATTTATTTCATCCATATCTGGTCAAATACTTATAACAGTGCACATAGAACAATTTTAACATTAATTCTGTTTTATTAAATTGGAGAACAACCAAACATAAAGCCAGCATTCACAAGATTACTCATGTTGCCAACTAGCCCTTTCGGGTTTTCTAATTGACGATTTTCTCTCATTTAGCCCTAATTGTTGCCTAGCCCACCCTTTGGGGTTTTTGAAACTAGTGGACTGCTCTAACTTTTGCCTAGGCTGCCCTTTTGGGTTTTCAACCTAGCAAGCTCTTTTTTTTATTTTATACTTAAAACCTTTTCAACCTGTCAATGTTTACTGGCTCACTAAACTCGTTCCCATCTATGTCTGATAGCTTCACTGCTCCCTTGTTCATAACTTGTTTCACGACATATGGCCCTTCCCAACTAGGCCTAAACTTCCCTCTTGGATAAGATACGTTAGGCTTACATTATTTCAACACCAAATCCCCAACTCTAAGTTTTCTAATCTTAACCCTTCTATTGTAGGCCCGAGCTAACTTCTTTTGATATAGTTGATGATGATACAATGCCTTTAACCTTCTCTCCTCTAGTAAAGCTAACTGTGTGTATCTGGTCACTACCCATTCCATTTTAGACAGTTCAGCTTCCAAGACTACTCTTAATGACTTGATCTCAATTTCAATTGGCAACACCGCTTCCATCCCGTAAACCAAAGAGAACGGTGTCATTCCAGTAGGTGTTCGCACACTTGATCTATATCCCCACAAAGCAAAAGGAAGCATCTCTGACCAATCCATGTATGTCTTGGTCATCTTGGATATAATTGGCTTAGTTGTTTTGTTTGTTGCTTCTACAGCACCATTAGCCTTTGGTCTATAAAGAGAGGATCGGTGATGATGGATTCGGTACTTCGAGAATAAATCCTTAACTGCTCCTTGAAACTGTACCCTATTGACTTGCCCCCAGTTTGTTGAAGAATTCGGCTTCAACCCATTTCAAAAAATAATCTACCGCTACTACAATGAAATGGTGACCGTTTGAGGCCATTGGATGTATCTCCCCTATAATGTCGATACCCCAAGTGACAAAGGGCTAGGGTGAAGACATTGAATGCAATTCTTCATGAGGCATGTGATTCAAGTTACCATACATCTGACATTGTTGGCACTTCTTTATGAATTCTATACAATCTCTCTCCATGGTCAACCAGTAGTAACCTTGTCGAATAATCTTCTTAACTAGGGCCAAACCACTTATGTGCGGACCGTAACTTTCCGCATGTATTTTTGACATGATAGGCTCCACTTCAGGCTTCCTTAAACATCTCAAATGCACCCCATCATGCCATCTTTGATATAACTGTGAGCGGAGATTTTCGCCCACACTCCCGGTGGAATGGTTCTTGAGACTTCGGCACTGTTTAGGCTCGGGGCCTTAGAGAACACGGACCTAAGTATGGAGAAAATGGAGTCGCCACCCGGACGGGCCGGAAAAAAAAAAGAAAGGGGTGGATGACTCGATTCTTAAGGAATCCCCAACCCCCTAATGGGTTCGGAAAGTTGGGTACATGTGGCGAAGGTGAGAAATGGCCCAGCACCCCCACAACACTCGGTTCATTAGAACTGGCCTCTTTTACAGGTCTTAATATTATAAAATTCTTAAATAGAATAATATTATCCATATTACACACAATAATTAAAATAAAGCATCGATATATTAAAAATCAAAACAATGTCCAAACAAAGCAAATAAATGGACACCCATCCGAGGATGGAAACATGTCCTTACATCCCATGCCTAAATAGGACACCCACCGAAAGGTAGAAACATGTCCTTTACATTGGTTCTAAAATAGAAAAGCAATTTAAATTACATGATATTTAACTAATGAGGTACCCACCAAGTGGAAACATACCTCTTACAACATTTGGAAATCTAAATAAATCGATAAAAGTAAATAACCATTCATCATAAATAAATCATTCATCAAAGGTATTAAATATCAATAGAAAGTAAACATCCATCCATGATAAATTAAATAAATCAAGCATTGAACTTAAATGAACCAATAAAGCATTGAAAATAAATTAAAGCATAATCAAATATAAAATTGAATAATGCAAGTAAAGATTCAAATTAGGGCTACTATTTCTATTTAAGATTCTTTATTTAATGTGTTTAGGGTTTCAGAATTTATGGGTCCAAGCTATTGTAAATTTAAGGAATTAAAATGGATTAAAGTTTTATGATTTAAGAGGTTGATAAAGTTCTTTGATTAACCAAATTAGTGTTTGAGAAGTGAAATCATGAAACTAGGGTTTGGATACTTTAAAACATTAAGTTTATGATTATTAACTACTTAATGTGTTGAATTTTAGGTTTTATAAGGTTTTAAGGTTTAAAGGATTACGGTTTAGAAAAATTAGGGTTTAAGGTTTTAAGGGAGTTAGGGTTTACTTTTTTGGGTTTTGGAGTTGAATTAGGGTTTTAGAATTTTAGAATTAGGGTTTCGGAGAATGCATTAGGTTTTTAGGATTTGAAAATCAATTGATAATTTTTTGAAACTTTATGAAAATAAACAAAATGATTTAAGGTTTATAGAATCAGAAAAGATATTTTTTTAAGGTTTTTGGAAAGAAACATATTCAATTTAAGGTTTTGAAAAATTAGAAAGCAAATTAGGGTTTTGAGATTTTGAAGAAACAATAATAACAATTTTAAGATTTTTGGAAAACAAATAAACGAATTAAAGTTTTTAAGCTTTAGAAAAGATAAATTAAAGTTCTAGCATTTTTGAATTAAAAGAAACAATTGGATGGTTTAAGCTACTATGAAGAAATTAGACAATTGATTCATACCTCCGTTTGTTGGTTCCACCAAAAAAATCACTTCTTGGATGAACAAGAACAAAGACAAGCTTTACTGCCTTTGATCAATTAAATTGCTTGTTTGCTTCTCTCAATTAGATTGATTGATTTCACTGCCAGAAGGAATTCTTCAAATCTTTCAAAGTTTTCCTCCTCAATTTTGGTCTCAAATTTCCTCCAAATTTCCCCTCCCCTTTTTGTGTTGTTATTGTCCTTATTTATAGAAGAATTTTATGGTTAATTCTAGTTATTCACGGAATCTAATATTAATTAAGAAAAGAAAACCGAAACCTAATTGTATTTAGTTTCGAAAAAATTTGTGTCGAAAAAATTTCGCTAGCAAAAAAAAACTACTGCGAAAAAATTACGCTGGCAAAAAAAACTGCTGCGGAAAAATTGCGCAGGCAAAAAAGCTACCGCAGCTGGCTGCTGCAGCGGGCGAGAATTGGCCTGGGGGCCATTTTGGTCGTAGGATTTTCCTGCAAAGCCATTTAGCCTACAGAATAATTTTGCGGGCAAAATGGCCCACGGCCATTTCGTCCACGCTGATTTTCATCGCTGATTTTTCTGTCGCTGATTTTTATTTTTATTTTTTTGTTTATTATTATTTTTTTTATTTTTTACTAATAAAAATTAAAAATTAAAGCAAATATTATTTAATTAAGATAACAAAAATTATTTTGGACTAATCAAAATATATTGGACAATAAAAAAAATTATTTTAGACTAATTAAAATATATTGGACAAGACTGGGACAAAAATTAAGGGTCTACAGTTTGCCCCCTGCTTGAATGATATGAGAGTTTAGTAAAAGAGAGTGAAAAGCAATAAGACTTAATTTTTGAGATGGTTGAGGTTTTGGGTTCTGGACCCGGTTCGAGTTCTGGACTCAAGGATAATTTTAGGTTCTGGACCTAAGCGCCATTTTAGGTTCTGGACCTAAGGAAAATTTGGGTTCTGGACCCGAGCTAAGTTCTGGACTTAGAAAAGATTCTAGGTTTTGGACCTAAGGAAAATTTGGGTTCTGGACCCGAGCTAAGTTCTGGACTTAGGAAAGATTCTAGGTTCTGGACCTAAGGAAAATTTGGGTTCTGGACCCGAGCTAAGTTCTGGACTTAGAAGAGATTCTAGGTTTTGGACCTAAGGGTGATTTGGGTTCTGGACCCGAGCTAAGTTCTGGACTTAGAAGAGATTCTAGGTTCTGGACCTAAGGGTAATTTGGGTTTTGGACCCGAGCTAAGTTCTGGACTTAAAAAGAGATTCTAGGTTCTGGACCTAAAGAAAATTTAGGTTCTGGACCCGAGCTAAGTTTCGGACTTAGAAAAGATTCTAGGTTCTGGACCTAAGGGTAATTTGGGTTCTGGATCCGAGCTAAGTTCTAGACTTAGAAGAGATTCTAAGTTCTGGACCTAAGTAAAATTTGGGTTCTGGACCCGAGCTAAGTTCTGGACTTAGAATGGATTCTAGGTTCTGGACCTAAAGAAAATTTGGGTCCTGGACCCGAGCTAAGTTCTGGACTTAGAAGAGATTCTAGGTTCTGAACCTAAGAAAAATTTGGGTTCTGGACCCGAGCTAATAATTTTTTTAATTTCAAAAAGTTTGGCTAATTTTTATGCACATGTCTTCTTTTTTTTTTTGCCCCTTGCATGTAAAAATATTTATACACACTTAAGTATTTGAATGATTAAATTGAATAATTGAATTTACTGTTATTTACTGTGTAGTCACTGTTCATGAACTATTTACTATTCATAAATAGTAAATTACTATTTGTAAATAGTAGCAAATAGTATTTACTATTTAGAATAGTAATTTACTATTTATGAATAGTACAATTTACTATTCATCAATAGTTAAGTTTACTATTCATAAACAGTAAAACTTAGTTTTGAATTTTGTTTTTTTTCCTTGCCGTTTCTCTATATAAACCCAGGAGTTCTTTCATTCGATTCAAAGCAAGATTTCTTAATTTCTATAATTCTCTCAAATTCTTTCAAATTTAGCACATAGTTTTCAAAAAAATGCATGCTTCAAGGTCAGGGACTCATTCTAATGTCGAGTTATTTGAGTTTATTTGGCATTATGAAGATGAAAATATTGATATACTAGCCGGGATGCCGCTTCATCGTAGTTCCAACCAAAAGAGCGCAGTAATTATTTTTCTTTCCTTTTTTCTTGATTTTTCGTCTTTTTGTTTTGTTTTATTTATTTATATATTTATTATTTATTTGTATTTATTTATTTGTTAATTTATTATTTTTTTATTTTTATTTTTTAATCTGTTATTTATTTATTTCTTTACTTTTATTTTTATTTATGTTTTTATATTATGCTCTTTTTTAAAAAAATTTAGGAAAAAATATATTAATTTAAGCAGATAAGATAATATGTACTTACTTTGTATTAACTTACCTGGCTTCGTGTTAGCGCGATCATTACATTGTTCGGGCTGGAGGGTGTATTCATAAAGCCTGACAATGGTACGATGTAGTGCCTTCTCGGGTAAGGCAGATTATCCGAGAATGTGGCTTTTGAATGCTTCATCTTACAATTGCCATCAGAGGAGTATCAGATAGACCGGAGCGTAGTCCAGGCACTTGTAGAACGATGGTTGGACACAACCCACACTTTTCACTTACCCATTGGAGAGATGACAATTGGTCCGGTCGATTTTACTACTATAACCGGCCTTCAATTTGATGGTGTTCAGGTTCCTCTGACCAACGATATTTTAACATTTGAAAAAATTTAGGAATTAATTGGTATGGAACCATCATATAAAGGGCCTTTTAAGATAAAAATCGAACCGATTCGTAGCTATTGGATGAATTACGAAGGACGGGTTCACAGAGACACGGCCCTACAGTATGCTCGAGGATTTTTGTTATATCTGCTTGGGTCGACCATCTTAGGCAGCACTGAATCCTCCATCTACTTGTCAGTGTTGAATGCCATTTCTTACTTTAGGACAGTACCATCTTCTGGCTGCGGTGAAGCTGGTCTCACCCGTCTTTACCATGGTCTTGATAAACTTTGCCAAAATAAGAAGTCTTTTGTCGGCTTGATGGCGGTTGTCGAGGTATTCTTCTTCTACCAATGTCAATTCCACTCTTTTCTTGCATGAATTTGATCTTTACTATTATTGTAGGTATGGGCATATGAACACAACCTCGTGAGGATACTCGGTATTTCTCGCGAGAGAACCGGGTATCCAAGATTAAATTTCTAGTTGTCAGATCGCATGGATGTTCTCGGCTCTCACCATGTGCATACTTACTGCTTTATGTTGAGCCGCTTAACCTGGGACCAGGTAAAATAACATTAGTATACTTTAAATTTTATGTGAAAGTTTACTTACCTTATGTTTTTTTGCATGTGAATTTGGCCTGGTGGAACCCAGAAGAGCGGGCAAACTGGTCTCCTTTCATGAGGGCTGTGCTATCATTCCAACATTCTCGCCGAGTCATCACCGGCCTAGTGTCTAGTGGCTAGTTTCTCGGAGAGAGAGTTTATGAGTGGTTCCTCGGTCCAGAGCAATAGAGGGTTCCAATGCATTACCAAAAATATACTTTTAAATATTATGTCAATGTCGGAGGATGCATAGTGGTCAGCACGATACGATTATGGTGTAGAGTCATTTCTCCATCTACCAGGTGCATTTTATGCCCATTTTATTCAAAGAAGGCTCTTGAACTTTTATGTATCTCCTGTTGGCGTACTGGAGATTTTTGAAAAAAATGAGGGTAGAGATGAAGAGGAACATCATGGAGATGCAGGAGAGTTTGTTCCACATCTCGAGGCTAGTACTTCTCAGGTAAAACTTTTACCATTTTTCCCTTGCAACCACTTCTTTCTTTTTTTTTATTCTTTAATGATTGTTGTAGGCTGTTGGTTCATTTGATAGTGAGGCTGGACCTTCTTTTACTGCCCCTTCGTTTGATCATTCTAGCCCGCCAGATATGCCATCTCATCTGCATGGCATTGATATGAACTACCTGGTACGTTCCTTATTTCATGGTAATTTATGCTATATGTATGCATGATTATGTATGTAAGTCGTCAGTAGACTTACCTTTTTCCTTTTTGGCTCATAGAAAACTTCAAGAAGAGTTGGCTGCAAGTCGTCAGCAGATTTCTCATTTTGAAAGTTTATATCATCAATCCGAATAAAATTTCTGAGACTTTCGATTTCAGCGGATGAGGGATCCTGGCGCTTCTTCATCAAGAGGCCCCCAGACTGATGAGCATGAGATTCTTTCGTTTGCTTCTGATGAGGACCATGACGGGTCGGAACTTCAAGGTAATAGGGATTTTGGTGCTCCTGATTTGGGTGATCCCAGGATGAGTAATTTGCTGAATTTTGGTGCTCCCGCTTCGGGCAGACTCGGGAAGAGTGATTTGCCCCCTCCTCCAACAGGCGA
Organism: Garcia nutans; assembly: GCA_947685225.1. Lineage (NCBI taxonomy): Eukaryota > Viridiplantae > Streptophyta > Magnoliopsida > Malpighiales > Euphorbiaceae > Garcia > Garcia nutans. The sequence goes on along the minus strand of CANTUV010000039.1, from coordinate 38,862,100 downwards.
TGACTTTTTCAGGGCTTTATTTGATGACCTACCACCACCCTCTTAGTGATGTATAAATATTGTATCAATTGTATAAACATTGTACAATAATGAAAAAAATACAATTTCCATCTTTACTGTAACTTTTTTTTTACTACTGCGCCACAATTATTATACTACTTTTTTTATCACATCATAAATAGTGCATCACAATTTCATAATTTAAACAAACAAATTAAAGTTTTTATAAGTAGAAAAGATGTTTTTAAGACTTTTTGAATGAAATAGAACCTACTTTAAAATTTTAAAAGAAACAGAATTTAAATCTTAGTTTTGTTGAAAAATATGTTCAGATAGAGTTTTAAGATTTTTAAGAAGTAAAAATAACAATTTTAAGCCTTTTGGAAGATAAACCAATGAAATAAGGTTTTCTGGCTTTAGAAAAACTAAATTAAAGTTCTAAGATTTTAACTTTTGAAAAATAAAAAATCATAGTTTTAGCTACTGTGAAAAAAATAAAGAAATTAGAATTTCATACCTTCTTTTGTAAGTTGGACCAAAATTGCTTCTTGGATGAACAAGCTCAAAAGACTAGCCTTTTTGCCTTTTTTGAATCCCTTAAATCGTGTTTCTGCTACTTTAAAATCAATTGAATTCAAGCTTTTCCATTATGAATTTGGATTTTCTTTTTTCCTTGTCCCTATCGGCCTCTCCTTTTTTAATTGCCTTTGATACTTATTTATAGTGGTTTGATGTGGTTTATTCCTAATTAGTTAAAGTAAGTAATATTAATAAAAAAAAGAAACCGAATCCTAATTGAATTAGGTTTCAAAAAATTTGCGTCGGAAAAATTGTGCTGCCAAAAAAAATCCGCAGGAAAAAATGCGCTGGTGAAAATTTTTTTGCCGTAGTTGGCTGCAGCAACGCGCGCAGAACGGGCCCGTAGCCATTTCGCAGGCAGAAAAATTCTGCGTGGCACGCAGAATTTTTTGCGTACGAAATGGCCAGGCCATTTCGCATGCATAATTCTTCTACGGGCGAAATGCCTACAGGCCGGCGCGCAGATTTTTTCGTCGCCAATTTTTTCGACTCCGATTTTTATTTTTATTTTTTGACTTTTATTTGTTTATTTCTATTTTTTATTAATAAAAATTAGATACTAAAGCAAAAACTATTTAACAAAAATTATTTTGGACTAATTAGACAACAAAAATCATTTTGGACAAAATAAAACATATTAGACCGGATTGGGTCAACAGTTAAAGGTCTACAGTTTGCCCTCTGCTTGAATGATCTCAAACTTAAGTGAAAGAGAGTGAAAAGCAATAAGACTTAATTTTTGAGATGGCGAATTAAATTTGTTTTGGGTACTTGGACCCGAGATCGATTGAATTTGGGTACTTGGACCCAAGATTGAGTACTTGGACCTGAGATTGATTTAATTTGGGTACTTGGACCCGAGATTGAATTGATTTTGGGTACTTGGACCCGGGATTGCATTGAATTCGATTTGGGTACTTGGACCTAAGATTGAATGGAATTTGGGTACTTGGACCCAGGATTGGGTACTTGGACCCGAGATTGATTTGATTTGGGTACTTGGACCCGAGATTAGATTTGATTTGGGTACTTGGACCCGAAATTGGGTACTTGGACCCAAGATTGGGTACTTGGACCCGAGTTTGAATTGATTTGGGTACTTGGACCCGAGATTGGGTGCTTGGACCTGAAATTGGGTACTTGGACCCCAGATTGGATTGAATTCGATTTGGGTACTTGGACCCAAGATTTGATGGAATTTGGGTACTTGGACCCAGGATTGGGTACTTGGACCCGAGATTGATTTGATTTGGGTACTTGGACTCGAGATTAAATTGAATTTGGGTACTTGGACCCGAGATTGATTTTGATTTTGGGTGCTTGGACCCAATGTTGAATTGGAATTGGGTACTTGGACCCGAGATTGAATTGAATTTGAGTGCTTGGACCCGAGATTGAATTGGATTTGGGTACTTGGACCCAAAATTGGGGACCCAAGATTGGGTACTTGGACCCAAGCTTGGATTGAATTTGGGTTTTGGACCCAAGCTAAGTTCTTGACTTAGAAGAGATTCTAGGTTCTGGACCTAATCAAAATTTGGGTTCTGGACCCGAGCTAAGTTCTGGACTTAGAAAAGATTCCAGGTTCTGGACCTAAGGGTATTTTTGGTTCTGGACCCGATATTGAATTTAATTTGGGTGCTTAGACCCGAGACTGATTTTGACTGACCTTTTATCATTTGATAAGTCTGACTGCTCTGATTATTCTATGCATTATGGTTTTTCACCCTCAAAATGGATCTTCATCCTTTGAGATCGGGCCTTCATCCTTGAAAATGAATCTTCATCTTTTGACATCGAGTATTCACCCTTGTAAATGTGGATCTTCATCCATTGAGATCGGGTCTTCACCCTGGCTTCAGTTCTTTTAGCTGGATTGATCTTTTTTCTTTTGCCTCTTCATTCTTTTGAGAATTCTAATTTTCTTTTTTATTCCATTTTTTTTTGTTCTTCCTTTGCACTTTTGCAAAAAAATTCAGCACTTTTTAGCTAGCCTTGATATCCTTTCCTTGCCCCCTACATGGCGAGATATTTGCAAGTGAGTTTGAAAATGTTTTATATATAAACTCAAAAAATTGAAAAGGAGAAACTTTGCCCCCTGTATAGGCTCAAACCAATGATTTTTCTATGCAGACTCTGATTGACGTTGTTGTTGTCTAGTTCTTCGCACAAGCACGTACTTCTTCTCTTTGCAAAATTACTTGAGCTTTCTCAAGCAATGGGCTTTTCATGCCCCCCTGATTTGACATCTTCTTTTGATTCTTTACTTCGCAGGGTGTTTGCTGTTCATTTTGACAAGGAATAGACAACACAAGACAAGAAAGTGCGATGTGATATGCTCATGTATGCATGATATACATGAATAATACTTACAATTGTTCCATCGACTCACAGACCGAGGTGATTAGCAGAAGTGCTCTCATTGGTTCCTTTTTGACGCTCGTTCAAGTCTTGCATTGGAATGATAGAAAGCTTTGCATTTATGGCTTTTATCTTCAAGATGTTGAGAACATGAGTGGTGGAGACCCCAAGCAATGGAGTCAAGGATGCATCCATTTCCAACTATATTTCAGCATGTCGGTTGATGACCTTGCCAATAATCATTCCCTTTGCCCAATGTGTCCTTTGGAGGTTTAACATACTTCCCTTAACTTGAAGGCTTTGTATGACAACATTTTTTGAATTTTTTTGAATTTTTTGAATTTTGATTTTGAAATCAAATGTTGGCTTTGCCAAATCGATGTTAATGTACCTCAGGATTTGATTTTCCAAATTAACATATCTATAACATGACAACCCTAGTTACCATACTAAACTCGGGAATTATTTCTATTTAATCAAGAACTGTTGCACTTCAGATAGGCACATACACATTACTTGGCCAAAGGTCTCATTTGAGTTTAAATATTGTCTATCTCATATGCATGCTTATCCAAACTATCTCCACTAATAGACTCTACCTACCAAGAGAGATCAACAGGTAAGGGACATGGATTAAAGTGAAGGCCATTTTAGTATTGGAGCTGGTGTGACAGAATGGACAAACCTTCACATTACAAATTTCTTGTTGGAATTTTAGGCAGCTTGGAGGCAATCTTGCTAGACTCCAAATTCTTGGCATTAATCTGGATCTTGATTAGGACAGTTGATGCCCTTGCAAAAAGTTTGGTTCCCAAACTCGTTTCTTTTCTTCTTCTCCCTTTTCTTTCCTCTTTGTTTTTCTTACTCTTCCCTTTTCTTTGAGCATTTCATCATTTTGTCCTTCTTCCTTATAGAACTATCAAGTACAGAACTTTCAGGAATTGGATGGCCTTTCTCCTTTTTCTTTGATTTTGATTGAATCTTTGGTTGGGTTGGACCAATTCAAGTCAAACCGTCCTCATAAACCAAATGGAAGCCTTTTGTTGTCTTAGGTAAAATAGAACTCAGTTGGCTTTTTGAACCATTTTGGGTTTTCTTTTCTTTTTTTCTCTTTTTTCTTTTCTTTTTCTTTTCTTTTATCTTTTTTATTTTCTTTTCTTCTCTCTTTTTTTTTGTTCTAGCTCTAAAAGAGTTGTCTCATTTGTACTAGCTTGGGCTTCCAATAATGGATAAGTGGAGTAACATAAATCTTCTTTTAATAGGGATAAATTATTTGTTACTTTGATGTTGATGTTGATATATTGGAGATGTTAGGAAAACTTCAACTACCCTTATGGTCTTGAAAACTTCAACTACCCTTATGGTCTTGAAAACTTCAACTACCCTTATGGTCTTGAAAACATCAACTACCCTTATGGTCTTGGCTTTGCATTCCCCTTTTTTTTTATCTTCTTGCATCTTCACCTTAGTGATCATAAGATTTGTCAAAAGTATCACAATAGCTCAGCGTAGGTTATTGGGGCTTGTAAACCAATGAAAAGAAAGCTAAAATTTTATGAAGGCTCAAAGGGACAACTAGGGATTGATATTTAATTGGGTGGATACTAGTTGTTGGCTAACCAAACAATGCCTAGATCATCTCTCCCTTAAATAAGTAGAATTCAATTTCGCCTCGAAAGTATGTCAAAGCATGTTCTAAGACTGACTAGGACCTAGAAAAAGATAATTATGCAGGAGCCCTCTCTAAGTAAGCATACACAACTCAATGCTATAGAGCAATTCCCTCACCTAGTAAAGTCATTCGAGTCATGATGCATAAATATATTAATTCATGAACGTCAAGCTAGATTCCTCATTGGTTGAGCACCAAAATGAACAAAGACCAACAAAATTTTTGATGAAAGTAATTTATTCAAACAAACATAATTTGAAAAATAAGATTGTTCCAATTAACATATGAAAGAAAGTAAAATTGAAAAGCAACATTCAAGCTAAGGAAAATTCATTGAGTTGGAGTCGAAGATGCTTCATTTATTTAGACATCTCAAGGGCACGGATTTTTTCCATCATCAAGGATTATTGCTTCATCATCCACAGTTAGTCCAAGCTTGCTTAGTAGCATATCATCTTTAGCAGCTTCTCTATCCATATCATGACAAGGTGACAAGATAAAACTCTTCATGAAGGTTGTAAATGATGCCCTTCCAATTTTAGGATGAGGATTATTCTTAGTGTTGGCCTTATCAGGTTCAAGCAGCTTTCCACTGTCAATTAAATCTTGGATTTCATGCCTTAATCAAACACATTTATCTGTCTCATGCCCTTGCATTTGATGGAATTGACAGAAGATCTTGGCATCAAAATTTGGCGGTAGAGGCTTATGTAGAGGCCGAGGTGCCAATGGTTGTAGCAAATCCATTTTCATTAGATTTTCTAGCATCTTTGACAAAGGCTCCCTTAAGTTTGAAAATTTACGCTTCTTTGTAGGCTCAGTTGTTGCATTTTCCTCAACACCTCCTTTTTCTCTTTGAATTTGCACACTAGGGTGATAGCCGCTCTTATTGCTCCACTTAGATAGCACATGGTTCGGTTGGTCTTGTAGAATAGGGATTGATCTCTCATTTTTCATTTGATCTCTATCAGTAGACATGTTCCTTGTTAATGCTGCCTTTTCCTTCTTCCTTATGTAAATGGGAGATGCCTTATTAGCATTGTTGATGATCTCCATAATTTCAATCAACTGGGTCTTCATAATTTCAACCAATTGATCTCGTAGCTCGGCCATCCTAGCTTTGACAACTTCATCGACTATGTCCCTTAGCTGGTTTTCATCCATCCTTCCAATGAAGTACCTGAATCTAAATTAATGTTGTAGTTGGTATCGTTGTATGCTCTTGAATTGCTATACTTCAGGTCTATGAGCCAGAAAGGATTAATGATATGAGATGCAAATGTATGCATGTACGCATGTATGCACGAACAATCAATGAAGAAAGATAATTAGGACGTTCCTTCCAACCTTATAACATCCACACACGAATGGCGAGTCTCTTTTCCTAGGTATATGGTTAACAAAATACAACCATGGGGTATCTTATTTTCGAATAATTCTCTCGGACGTTTCAACCAGTAGTTATATTTTCAAAAATGGAAATCCATCCATGATAATTCCCATTAATTAGGTTTTAATCCATTCAACCAACTAAAGTAGCTTTTATGCTACATTAGATTAAAACTAAATTAAGAGGTTTATTATAGATAGATTTCTCACTTGAAAAAGGTAACTAATGGTTCATGCCAAAAACAAGCCCATGGTTAACTTATTCTTAGTATAAACTAGACCCACAATTGATTTTTGGTATTTCATAATTGACCTAAATAATTTGTAAGTTCTTTGTAAGAAAAGATTGGGTGAAAATAATTTTGTTTCTAAGCCCATTGTAAAAGATTTTCACACCTTGAGTGAAAGTATGGTATCCCTTACATAATTATGCCATGCTCGATCTCCATACCTTGAGTGAAAGTATGGTATCCCTTACATAACACAACACGGGTAACACGGGCGTCCTAACTCACGCACACGATGCAATCTAAGATGATGCAATGGATAATATCATTATAAGAAAGAATAGAATAATATAAAGACCAACGTAATCAACTTCTCTTGTCCCCAGTGGAGTCTCCACTGTGAGAGGGGATTTTCGCCCCCACTCCCGGTGGAATGGTTCTTGCAACATCGGCACTGTTTAGGCTCGAGGCCTTAGAGAACATGGACCTAAGTCTGGAGAAAATGGAGTCGCCACCCGGACGGGCCGGGAAAAAGAAAGGGGTGGATGACTCGATTCCTAAGGAATCCCCAACCCCCTAATGGGTTCGGACAGTTGGGTACGTGTGGGGAAGGTGAGAAATGACCCAGTACCCCCACAACGCCCGGTTCATTGGAACCGGCCTCCTTTACAGGTCTTAATATTATAAAATTCTTAAGTATAATAACATTATCCATACTACACACAATAAAAAGAAAGCATCATTATATTAAAATCAAAGCAATGTCCAAACAAAACAAAATAAATAAATGGACACCCATCCGAAGATGGAAACATGTCCTTACATCACATGCCTAGATAGGACACCCACCAAAAGGTAGAGACATGCCCTTTACATTAGTTCTAAGATAGAAAAGCAAATTAAATTACATGATGTTTAACTAATGAGGTACCCACCAAGTGGAAACATACCTCTTACAACTTTTGGAAATCTAAATTAATTGATAAAAGTAAATAATCATTCATCATAAATAAATCATTCATCAAAGCTATTAATCAAAATATAAAATAAACATCCATCCATGATAAATTAAATAAATCAAGTATTGAAATTAAATAAATTAAAGCTTAAGAGATAAATCAAAGCATAATCAAGTATAGAATTAAATAAAGCAAATAAAAGTCCAATTATAGCTACTGTGACTTTTTATGGAATTAAAATAAATTAGGATTTTATGTTTTAAAAGGTTGGTAAGAATCTTTGATTAACTAAATTAATATTTGAGTAGTGAAATCATGAAACTAGGGTTTTAGACATCTAAAAATACTTTTGATTTGAGGTTTTAAATGGTGATTTCAAGCTACTGTGTAAATTTAAAATATTTATATTTTATAGTTTTTAATGTTTTAAAAGGGATTAGGGTTCATAAAAATTAGGGTTTAAGATTTTAAAAAGGTTAGGGTTCATTATTTTAGGTTTTGGAGTTGAATTAGGATTTTTAGAATTTAGGGTCACGGTGATGCATGATTTTTAAGAATTTGGAAATCAATTTGATAATTTCATGAAGTTTTATGAATTTAAACAAACAAATTAAAGTTTTTATAAGTAGAAAAGATGTTTTTAAGGCTTTTTGAATGAAATAGAACCTACTTTAAAATTTTAAAAGAAACATAATTTAAATCTTAGTTTTGTTGAAAAATATGTTCAATTAGAGTTTTAAGATTTTTAAGAAGTAAAAATAACAATTTTAAGCCTTTTGGAAGATAAACCAATGAAATAAGGTTTTTTTGCTTTAGAAAAACTAAATTAAAGTTCTAAGATTTTAACTTTGGAAAAACACAAACACTACAAAAAAAAAGCGCAATCAGCGACGCATTCTGCGACAACTCTTATTTCATCGCTGATTAGCGACTTTATCAACGAAAACTTTACGACAAAGAATCAAGATAAGCGTCTTTCCAACATTCCATCGCTGAATGGGTCGCTATATGTGTCGCTCAGTAACGACAAAAAAAAATGGTCGTAGAATCTGTCGCTGAATAGCGATAAAAGGTCGTTTCTCGCTGAATGTGTCGCTGAATTTTGCGCTAAATTTTGGGGCCAACAATCAACGACGACGTTACGACTAATTTACGACAAAATAGTAAAGAATGTGTTTATTTTTTATTAGAAAGTTTTTTGTCGCTAATTAGTCGTTAAATTGCTCGCTGATGAGAGAGATTTTTATTTTTATCTTTTAACTTTTATTTTTTTATTTCTATTTTTTATTAATAAAAATTAGATACTAAAGCAAAAACTATTTAACAAAAATTATTTTGGACCAATTAGACAACAAAAATCATTTTGGACAAAGTAAAACATATTGGACTGGATTGGGTAAAAAATTAAAGGTCTACAGCTTGCTTTTTCTATATAAATCACCTTTTATGCCATATTTCATACAAAAACTAAAAACTTTCCATTTCAACGTAAAGACTCCTTTAACAATTTTAATTTTTATTCATTCATCCACCATGACCGAACATCATTTAAAGAAGATAAAAATTTTGTTTAAGAATATTGATGCCATTCACTGGAAGCAAATTTCATGGTCAAAACTTGATGTTTTAAAATGTTTTCAAAATGTTAAATTGGACCACTCTTTTTTACATGCCATGTCTTCCTTTTGGAATATGGATTCTAGGGTATTTAAAATTAATGGCTTTAAAATATGTCCCTTGATTGAAGAATTTGAGGCCATCCTTGGATATCCAAATAATCAACAAATGGCGTTACCCACATTGATTTCCAAGACTCAACAGAACATGCAGATGTTATTTCAAATTCCAAAACTCGAAGTTCTTCGATTGATGAGAGGTGAAAAAATTCTACTTGCTCCTTTAATTGATTTTTGTCTCTCTCATTTGGCCCCTACTAAGGCATGGGGACGCATGCTTTGTCTTTACTTGCTAGGCCAATTTTTGCTTGTCTCTTCCGATGGCGATATTGATCCATGGGTATTGGATATTATGGACCAAATAGAAGGAGGCTTGTCGCCGGTACCTGTGATCTTAGCTGAGACTCTAATTGGGTTAGACCAACTTAAATCAGGATTGTCAAAGAGACTGACCGGGAGTCCGTTGCTGCTTCAAGTAATTACCTAAACTGCCCTTTTAGGTTTTCAATTTAGGTTTTCTTTTTTCCTTCTTTTCTTTATTGCTCTAATTTTTGCCTAGTCAGCCCATGTGGGTTTTCAGAACTAGCGAGCTGTCCTAATTTTTGCCTAAGCTACCCTTACGGGTTTTCAACTTAGCGAACTTTTCTTTTTATTATATTTTTTATTGCTCTAATTTTTGCCTAGTCCACCCATGTGTGTTTTCGGAGCGAGCGAGCTGTCAAAATTTTTTCCTAAGCTGCCCTTGCAGGTTTTTAACTTAGCGGACTTTTTTTTTCAATTTAATTATTTCTTCACAAATTTGGCTTCAGAAGCGTCTTTGTTTGCTTGATACTCCATCCATGGATTTTGCCAGATATCTGCCACGTCATCATTCTGCTAGGAAGCTACTCCATCCTGCTTCTTCATATGCTGACTGGATCCACTCACGCTCTGAAGTCAATATCCGTTGGTTGGTACCTTGGCGGAAGATTTCTTGTATCACCATGCGGACATACTTGATATATGTTCCCCTTGCTGCTCTTCATCAAGGTACATGCTATGATCCTCGCCGACTTGGCCGTCAATATGAAGCTGAGCCTCGTGATTTTGACTTTACTCCTGATTTAGACATGCCTTGCTTGATTGAAGCCTACTTGGATCAGCTGAGGCACAGCTGGCCTGCACGTTATATTTATCGATTGCCATAGATTTTACATTTGTTAATTCAAAAAGTGAATTGTTAGGATGAAAAATAATTAAACCAATAAAAGATGCTTCTTTTCCATTTAAAATTTGTCATCACCTTTTGCTATTATGTTTATTTATTTCATCCATATCTGGTCAAATACTTATAACAGTGCACATAGAATAATTTTAACATTAATTCTATTTTATTAAATTGGGGAACAACCGAACATAAAGCCAGTATACTCAAGATCACTCCTATTGCCAACTAGCCCTTTCGAGTTTTTTATTTGACGATTTTCTCTCATTTAGCCCTAATTGTTGCTTAGTCCGCCCTTGCGGGTTTTCAGGACTAGCAGACTGCTCTAACTTTTGTCTAGGCCACCCTTTTTAAACCTAGAGAGCTATTTTTTATATATATCATACATAAAACCTCTTCAACCTGTCAATGTTTACTGGCCCACTAAACTCATTCCCATCCATGTCTGATAACTTCACCGCACCTTTGTTCATGACTTGTTTCATGACATATGGCCCTTCCCAACTAGGCCTGAACTTCCCTCATGGATCATATACATTAGGCTTAATTTGCTTCAACACAAAATCCCCAACTCTGAGTTTTTTTTATTTTAACCCTTCTATTGTAGGCCCGAGCTATCTTCTTCTGATACAGTTGGTGATGATACAGTGCTTTTAACCTTCTCTCTTCTAGTAAAGCTAACAGTGTGTATCTGCTTGCTGCCCATTCCGTTTCAGGCAATTCAGCTTCCAAGACTACTCTCAATGACTTGATCTCAATTTCAATTGGCAACACTGCTTCCATCCCATAAACCAAAGAGAATGGTGTCATTCTAGTAGGCGTTCGCACACTTGTCCGATATCCCCATAAAGCAAAAGGAAGCATCTCTGACCAATCCCTGTAAGTCTTGGTCATCTTGGACAAAATTTGCTTAATTGTTTTGTTTGTTGCTTCTATTGCACCATTAGCCTTTGGTCTATAAGGAGAGGATCTATGATGATGAATTCGGTACTTTGAGAATAAATCCTTAACTGCTCCTTGAAACTGTACCCCATTGTCTGATATCACACTGTGCAGGACCCCGTATCTGCAGAGGAGGTTCTTTCAATAAATCTAGCCATTTGACTTGCACCCAGTTTGTTGAAGGATTCGGCTTCGACCCATTTTGAAAACGGTGACCGTTTGAAGCTTTCGGATGTATCTCTCCTATAATGTCGATACCCCAGGTGGCAAATGGCCAGGGTGAAGACATAGAATGCAATTCCTCAGGAGGCATGTGATTCAAGTTACCATACATCTGACATTGTTCGCACTTCTTAACAAACTCAATACAATCTCTCTCCATAGTTAACCAATAGTAACCTTGTCGAATAATCTTCTTAACTAGGGCCAAACCACTCATGTGAGGACCGTAACTTTCCGCATGTATTTCTGACATGATACGCTCTACTTCAGGCTTTCTTAAACATCTCAAATGCACCCCATCAGGCCATCTTCAATATAACTCCCCATGGAAGGTGATTTATTGCAATGACCACCGTCTTATGGCTCTTCTCTCTCTCTTTGTTGCCCCCGATGGGTATTCTCTTTCCTTCAAAAATCGCCTTATAATATCATACCATGCATCATGATCTGTGTCAATTTCCATGATTTTCTCATCTTCATAACAAGGAGTTGATGAACTGGTCAAAATCAGAGGTTTAAGGAATAAGTTAATAGGGTTTTCCCATACTGAAGCCAATGTGGCCAGAGCATCAGCCATCTGATTTTCTTCTCTTGATAGGTGTATAAACCTACACTCATTAAAGTTCTTCTTCATCATGCTCAAGTAATGGTGGTATAGTTTTAATTTTTCCTCTTTCTACTCCCATTCTCCATTTATTTGGGAGACTACTAGCAATGAATCGCCAAAAACTTCCACCTTATCCACCTTCATAATCATTAGGGTTTCCAAACCAAAAATACAAGCTTCGTATTCCACCATATTATTGGTTGCCCTAAATTTCAACTTTTTGGCTAAAGGGATAAGTTCCCCTTCGGGCGATTCTAATATAACTCCTAAACCTGCTCCTTTCCTATTTACTGCTCCATCAAAATACATTTTCCACCCTTGTACTTCAATTACTTCTAAATGTTCATCCGGAAATTCCAAGATTACCTCTTCGCTATCTGGTAATGGTTGTTGGGTTAGGAATTCTACCACCGCTCTACCTTTGATTATTTTCTTGGTTACATATTCAATCTCAAATTCTTCTAATATTATCAACCATCGACCATACTTCCCAATCAAAGAGGGTGTCTCCCTTAAGTACTTCATTGGATCCAACCTGGAAATTGCTTGTACACTATACGATTGAAAGTAGTGCCGCAACTTCTTAGAAGACCAAACCATGGCTATACAAGTCTTTTCAATGATACTATACTTAATTTCATAAGGTAGGAGCTTTCTACTCAAATAGTAAACTGCATGCTCAATTCCTGACTCGTCTACTTGGGCTAGCATGGCTCCTATTGACTCTTCTTCTACTGCTAAGTATAGTAATAGAGGTTTGCCGGGCTTAGGTGGTTTTAAAACAGGTGGATTCAACAAATACTCTTTTATTCGCTCAAAGGCCTTTTGACACTCTTCATTCCATATGACTGGCTGATTGTTTTTAAGCAATTTGAAGATAGGCTCACAAATCGTTGTGAGGTTTGCTATGAATCTGCTAATGTATTGTAATTTACCAATGAATCCCCTAACTTCTCTCTCCATCTTTGGGGCTAGCATATCCCTGATTGCTTTAACTTTGTCAAGATCAATCTAAATGCCATTCGGACTAATCACATGTCCCAATAATTTACCTGAAGTAACCCCAAACACACACTTCTTCGGGTTTAATCTTAGCTTATATTTCAAAGCTCTATCGAAGAATAATTCTAAGTTTTAGAAGTGTTGTTCCCTTGTGTCTGATTTCACCATCATATCGTCAACATATACTTCAACTTCTTTATGCATCATGTCATGAAATAGTGTGGTGGCCATCCTTTGATAGGTTGCTCCGGCATTCTTTAAGCCAAACGGCATCACCCTATAACAAAATATACCCCATGTGGTAATGAAGGCAGTTTTGGTTTTATCCTCTTCGGCTATTAACACTTGGTTTTATTAGGAAAATCCATCTACAAATGAGTGTAGCACACTAGAGGTTACACTATCAATGAGAACATCTATATGAGGTAAAGGAAATTCATCCTTAGGGGAAGCCTTGTTCAAATCTTTATAATCCACACAGACCCTTATCCTTCCATCTTTCTTTGGCATAGGTACTATGTTGGCTAGCCAATCTGAATATTCTATCACTTCAAGGAACTTCACTTGTATTTGCTTAGTGACCTCTTCTTTAACCAATTCAGCCCACTCAGGTCTTAATCGCCTAAGCTTTTGTTTGACAGGTTTCATGTGAGTTTGAGTAGGAATATGATGCTCGGCTATGTCTCGATCTATTCCAGGCATATCCTCATAAGACCAAGCAAACACTTCTTCATATTTTTTGAATATTTTTTCAAATCTCTCTCTCTCATCAGGAGTAAGGTTGGATGTTATGCTAATGTTTTTAGGATTTTCGATTGTTCCCAAATATAATGATTGTGTGTTAACAGAATTAATATTAAAGATGCTCATGTAACTACTATTTGAATGTATGCAACCATCAGGAGAAACATCACACAAGTAAGCAAAATCAGACTTTATTGCATTCATTTTGGAAAAGAAAACATCATCATCCTCATACAAAGCAGACAAATTAAAATTAAAATCAAAATCATTGTTCTCAAAATCATAAGGCAGGATGTCTTCAAACTTTTCTTCAACTAGGGTAGCAATTCTCTGGAGTCTTCTCAGCTTTTAGGACAACTTCATTCTTCTCTTTTGGATCGGATTCTTTGTTGGTTGATAAAGAGAGGGCAGATATGATCTCCCCCTCCTTCGGTAAATTCGCATCTGAAAAAGAAATTGCTCCCATATTAACTGCTCTCTTCTCTTGAACCTCTTCACGTTTCATTACCCCTCCAATTTTTATGAAGTTGATCAGCTCCTCCGGTGTCGTGGAGGTAGAAAGTGGCATGCTAGCCAAGGCTTTGGCCATAGTTTCTTGGTGCTTTTTAGAAGTAGCTAATAAGTCCCAAATGCTAACACTTGCTTGGGTTCTTTTCAATTGCTTGAGCACAGCATCATCTTCTTCTTCTTTATTTCCTACTTCAACTTCCTTACCCTTATTAGTTTCTATCTCTTTAGGTGGTGGCCTTGCATAAAGCTTACTGGATCTAGTGTTCATTACTTCATCTTCTTCGGGCTCAGACCAAGTCCACTCCTCCTTCTTGGATATAAGATCATCATCACTATCGCTTGAATCCCAAAACCCATTGACAACACAAATTGTTACTTCTTTACCCACCATGACTTGTTGTAATTCCACCAAATACCTCTTCTTCTTTGGTTGCTTCTCCACTTACATCTTGAAAAGAAGACATGACTAAATCTTCATGCAAACCTCCTCCAATCATGAAGGTTGCCGGCGGCGGTACCCTATTAAACTTTGGTAAAGGATTATCATTGGTGTTTGGGCTCGGGTAGCTTCCCATTATCAGTTAGATTTTGGATCTCATGTTTCAACCTCACACATCTATCCTTGTTATGCCCTTGCATTTGATGAAACTGACAAAATGCTTTAGTGTCAAAATTAGGTGGGAGAGGGTTAGGCAAAGGGCGAGGATTTAAGGGTTGCAGTAATCCCTTTCTTTGAAGTTTATTGAGAACCCAAGACATCAACTTCCCTAATTTCGAAAATTGTCTCCTTGTTCCTTGATTAGTAGCATTGACACCGACTGCCTTTCGCATGCTTTGGCTACCAGACGGATAGTTCCCTTTCTCATTCATTCTTGTTGAAAAATGGTTCTTCTCTCTCTCCCATTCTTCAATTTGCAAACCAGCTTGGAGAAGGTCTTTGAAATCACGGATGAGTGTATGAGACATCCTCTCACGAAGACTAGGCAACACCCCCCTCACAATCATCCTTATTTGATCGGATTCATCAGGCCTCTTCTTGAGTAAAGCAGCCTTGTTTCTCCATCTCTTCACATAATCTACAAAATTCTCATTCGACCTTTGCCTAATGGACTCCACTTCCATTAAGGTAACTTCCATCTTGACATTATATCCATATTATTGGATGAAGGCTTTGTAAAGCAGATCCCATCTCTTTTGTGTTCCATCATCTAAGGTATTGAACCAATTTTGGACAATAGGGTCCAATGAGAGTATGAAATATCTTAGGGTTTAAGCCTTAGTAGCTCGGGCAGACTGCATGGCAATGATATACTGCTTCACATGGAGATGACGCAGATTTGGCCCAGCACCCTCACAACGCCCGGTTCATTGGAACCAGCCTCCTTTATAGGTCTTAATATTATAAAATTCTTAAATATAATAACATTATCCATATTACACACAATAATTAAAAGAAAACATCATTATATTAATGGACACCCATCCGAAGATGGAAACATGTCCTTACATCACATGCCTAAATAGGACACCCACTGAAAGGTAGAAACATGCCCTTTACATAGGTTCTAAATTAGAAAAGCAAATTAAATTACATGATGTTTAAATGAGGTACCCACCAAGTGGAAACATACCTCTTACAACATTTGGAAATCTAAATAAATTGATAAAAGTAAATAACCATTCATAATAAATAAATCATTCATCAAAGGTATTAAATATCAATAAAAAGTAAACATCCATCCATGATAAATAAAATAAACCAAGCATTGAATTTAAATAAATTAAAGCATAAGAAATAAAACAAAGCATGATCAAATATGGAATTGAATAAGGTAAATAAAAATCCAAGTTATAGCTACTATTTCCATTTAGGGTTCTTTATCTCATGTGTTAAGGTTTTGGAATTCATAAAATTAAGCTACTGTGACTTTTTTATGGAATTAAAATAGATTGAGGTTTTATGTTTTAAAAGGTTGGTAAGACTCTTTGATTAACTAAATTGATATTTGAATGATGAAATCATGAAACTAGGGTTTTAGACACTTTGAAATACTTTTGATTCATGGTTTTAAATGATGATTTCAAGCTACTGTGTAAATTTAAAATATTTATGTTTTTATGATTTTTAATGTTTTAAAGGATTATGGCTTAGAAAAAATTAAGGTTTAAGGTTTTAAAGGAGTTAGAGTTTATTATTTTAGGTTTAGAAGTTGAATTAGGGTTTTAGGATTTAAAATTAGGGTCTCGGGTGATGAATTTGAATTAGGGTTTAGAAAGACAATTTGATGATTTCATGAGGTTTTATGAATTTAAACAAACGGATTGAAGTTTTTATAAATAGAAAAGATTTTTTTTATGCTTTTTTGGAAGAGACAGAACCTAGTTTAAACTTTTGAAGAAAAAAGAATCAAAATTTATTTTTGTTGAAAAATATGTTTATTTAAGGTTTTAAGATTTTGAAGAGGTAAAAATAACAATTTTAAGTCTTTTTGGAAAATAAAGTAACGTATTAGTGTTTTTAACTTTGAAAAAACTAAATTAAAGTTCTAAGGTTTTTGATTTAAAAAACAAAATTTCATAGTTTATGCTACTGTGAAAAAATAAAACAAAAAAGAATTTAATACATACCTCCTTTTGTTGATTCTCCAAAAATAATTCTTCTTGGATGAACAAGAACAAAGAAAATTGCTGCCTTTGAATTGCTTAAATCGTGTCCCTGCTATTCCAGAAAAAAAGAAATTGAATTTCTCCTTTTCCTTCACTGATTTGGTTTCAAATTTTCAAGCTTCTATTGCTTTCGGCCCCCCTTATTTTCATTGCCTTTGGTCCTTATTTATAGTGGTTTGATATGGTTTTTTCCTAATTAGTCATGGCAAGTAATATTAATAAAAAAAAGAAACCGAAACCTAACGTTGGAAAAATTGCACTGCCAAAAAAAAATTGCAGCAGGAAATTGCAGCAGTGGGCGGGCTGCAGGCGTTGCCTGCGGGAAAATCCTGCGAGCGAAATGGGAAAGCTATTTCACCCGTAGATTTTTTCTGCAAGCGAAATGCCCACGGGCCTGCGCGACGATTTTTTTGTCGCCGATTTTTCTGACTCAGATTTTTATTTTTATTTTTATTTTTGTTTTTTATTAATAAAAATTAGATACTAAAGCAAAAATTATTTAACAAAAATTATTTTGGACCAATTAGACAACAAAAATCATTTTGGAATAAATAAAATATATTGGACCGGACTGAGTAAAAAATTAAGGGTCTACAGTTTGCCCCCTGCTTGAATGATCTAAAACTTTAGTGAAAGAGAGTGAAAAGCAATAAGACTTAATTTATTTGAGATGGTTGAGGTTTTGGGTTCTGGACCCGGTTTAAGTTCTGGACTCACGGATAAATTCTAGGTTCTAGACCTAAGAAAAATTTGGGTTCTGGACCCGAGCTAAGTTCTGGACTTAGAAATAATTCTAGGTTCTGGACCTAATGATAATTTGAGTTTTGGACCCGAGCTAAGTTCTTGGGCTTAGAAATAATTCTAGGTTCTAAACCTAATGGTAAATTTGGATTCTGGACCCGGTTCGAGTTCTGGACTCAAAGATAATTCTAGGTTCTGAACCTAAAGAAAAATTTGGGTTCTGGACCCGAGCTAAGTTATGGACTTAGAAATTATTCTAGGTTCTGGACCTAATGATAAATTTGAGTTCTAGACGCGGTTCGAGTTCTGGACTCAAGGATAATTCTAGGTTCTGGACCTAAAGAAAAATTTGGGTTCTGGACCCGAGCTAAGTTCTGGACTTAGAAATAATTCTAGGTTCTGGACCTAAGGATAATTTGGGTTCTGGACCCGAGCTAAGTTCTTGGACTTAGAAATAATTCTAGGTTCTGGACCTAAGAAAAATTTGGGTTCTGGACCCGAGCTAATTTCTTGGACTTAGAAATAATTCTAGGTTCTGGACCTAAGAAAAATTTGGGTTCTGGACCCGAGCTAATTTCTTGGACTTAGAAATAATTCTAGGTTCTGGACCTAAGGAAAATTTGGGTTCTGGACCCGAGCTAATTTCTTGGATTTAAAAGAAAAATTTATTTTGAGCTTACAATATACTTAGGTCATATTAGAAAAAGAACAAACCAAATAAGCCATGATTTAGACTAAGATAAACTAACCATAGTCAAACAACATGCATTTGGGGTAAAACCTAAGGAAAGTAACTAGGCCAATTACATGAGCTTTAGTCTTTGGGTTAAAAGGCTTAGGTTCCCATAGCAAGTATATACCGAATGGTACGAGGCTATGAGTGGTTATGCCATGCTCGATCTCCATACCTTGAGTGAAAGTATGGTATCCCTTACATAACACAACATGGGTAACACGGGCATCCTAACTCACGCACAATATGCAATCTAAGATGATGCAATGGATAATATCATTATAAGAAAGAATAGAATAATATAAAGACCAACGTAATCAACTTCTCTTGTCCCCAATGGAGTCTCCACTGTGAGAGGGGATTTTCGCCCCCACTCCCGGTGGAATGGTTCTTGCGACATCGGCACTGTTTAGGCTCGAGGCCTTAGAGAACATGGACCTAAGTCCAGAGAAAATAGAGTCGCCACCCGGACGGGCCGGGAAAAAGAAAGGGGTAGATGACTCGATTCCTAAGGAATCCCCAACCCCCTAATGGGTTCGAAAAGTTGGGTACGTGTGGGGAAGGTGAGAAATGGCCCAGCACCCGCACAATGCCCGGTTCATTGGAACCAGCCTCCTTTTCAGGTCTTAATATTATAAAATTCTGAAGTATAATAACATTATCCATACTACACACAATAAAAAGAAAGCATCGTTATATTAAAATCAAAGAAATGTCCAAACAAAACAAAATAAATAAATGGACACCCATTCGAAGATGGAAACATGTCCTTACATCACATGCCTAGATAGGACACCCACCAAAAGGTAGAGACATGCCCTTTACATTAGTTCTAAGATAGAAAAGCAAATTAAATTACATGATGTTTAACTAATGAGGTACCCACCAAGTGGAAACATACCTCTTACAACTTTTGGAAATCTAAATTAATTGATAAAAGTAAATAATCATTCATCATAAATAAATCATTCATCAAAGCTATTAATCAAAATATAAAATAAACATCCATCCATGATAAATTAAATAAATCAAGTATTGAAATTAAATAAATTAAAGCATAAGAGATAAATCAAAGCATAATCAAGTATAGAATTAAATAAAGCAAATAAAAGTCCAATTATAGCTACTGTGACTTTTTATGGAATTAAAATAAATTAGGATTTTATGTTTTAAAAGGTTGGTAATACTCTTTGATTAACTAAATTAATATTTGAATAGTGAAATCATGAAACTAGGGTTTTAGACATCTAAAAATACTTTTGATTTGAGGTTTTAAATGGTGATTTCAAGCTACTGTGTAAATTTAAAATATTTATATTTTATAGTTTTTAATGTTTTAAAAGGGATTAAGGTTCATAAAAATTAGGGTTTAAGATTTTAAAAAGGTTAGGGTTCATTATTTTAGGTTTTGGAGTTGAATTAGGATTTTTAGAATTTAGGGTCACGGTGATGCATGATTTTTAAGAATTTGGAAATCAATTTGATAATTTCATGAAGTTTTATGATATAAACAAACAAATTAAAGTTTTTATAAGTAGAAAAGATGTTTTTTAAGGCTTTTTGAATGAAATAGAACCTACTTTAAAATTTTAAAAGAAACAGAATTTAAATCTTAGTTTTGTTGAAAAATATGTTCAATTAGAGTTTTAAGATTTTTAAGAAGTAAAAATAATAATTTTAAGCCTTTTGAAAGATAAACCAATGAAATAAGGTTTTTTGGCTTTAGAAAAACAAAATTAAAGTTCTAAGATTTTAACTTTGGAAAAACACAAACACTACAAAAAAAAAAGCGCAATGAGCGATGCATTCTGCGATAACTCTTATTTCATCGCTGATTAGCGACTTTATCAACAACAACTTTACGACAAAGAATCAAGATAAGCGTCTTTCCAACATTCTGTCACTAAATGGGTCGCTAAATCTGTCGCTGAATAGCGATAAAAGGTCGTTTCTCGCTGAATGTGTCGCTGAATTTTGCACCAAATTTTGGTGCCAACAATCAGCGATGACGTTACGACTAATTTACGACAAATTAGCAAAGAATGTGTTTATTTTTTATTGGAAAGTTTTTTGTCGCTAATTAGTCGTTAAATTGCTCGCTGATTCGCGAGAAAAATAGTTAGTCGCAGAATTATCGGTAATTTGAGAGAAAAATAGAAAAATTGCTCGCTACTTTATTTGTCGCTGTACTGGTAGCTGAATTTTTCTGGCGCCATATTTTAGCGCCCAAAGAAATTTGGCCAATTTGAGAAAATAATGTAGCGAGACGGTATGGAATTTTTATTATTAATTTGTTTGTCGTAGATTTGTCTGTAAATAGTCGTTGATTTGCGAGCAAGTAGTTCAAGCCTCTGGTGGTTGGACATTGACACCGAAATTCTTTTTGTTGCTGTTTATATTTGTTGTTTCTTTGATAATAATTAACAACAAATATAAACACCGAAACAAAATTAAAATTAAAAAATTAAAATTTAAAGGTATAATTATATATCATAATTATATATATAATTATGTTGTTATACAGTGGCGGAACCAGAAAAAATTTATAACCGGTGCTGACTTGGTCAGACACCGACTTCCGGCACAGACTTCCGGCGACAAATTCCGGTGAACACTTCCGACACATTCAAATTTAATAAAAAAAATACTTTAGCAAATCACATTCACAATTCATAAAGGAAGTTAATTAAAATATTCAAATTACAATGTCTTTACACTTAAAAAAAAGCTTGCTGTTTATGTTCTCAATGGTAACAACTAAAGTAACAAGAAACAGCTAGCTATTTATGTTCTCAATGATAACAGCTAAAGCAACAAGAAACAGCTAGCTGTTTATGTTCTCAATAAAAACCAGCTGCTAAAACAGCTTGTTGTTTATGTTCTCAATGGTAACAGCTAAAGCAACAAGAAACAGCTAGCTGTTTATGTTCTCAATGGTAATAGCTAAAGCAACAAGAAACAGCTAGTTGTTTATGTTCTCAATAAAAACCAGCTGCTAAAACAGCTTGCTGTTTATGTTCTCAATGGTAACAGCTAAAGCAACAAGAAACAGCTAGCTGTTTATGTTCTCAATGGTAACAGCTAAAGCAACAAGAAACAACTAGCTATTTATGTTCTCAATAAAAACCAGCTGCTAAAACAGCTTGCTGTTTATGTTCTCAATGGTAACATCTAAAGCAACAAGAAACAGCTAGCTGTTTATGTTCTCAATGGCAACAGCTAAAGCAACAAGAAACAGCTAGCTGTTTATGTTCTCAATAAAAACCAGCTGCTAAAACAACTTGTTGTTTATGTTCTCAATGGTAACAGCTAAAGCAACTAAAAACAGCTAGCTCTTTATAAATAAATAATAATTTGTTGATTATTTTTTCTCCTCATATTCAAAATTGATTTTTTCAAAATTTTTTTATTGATACACATTACCTTTTTTATAATCAAAATTCTCAAAATCATATTTTATGAATTATATATTTAGTCTAAAAAAAATTTTATTTAGCCAAAACAAATCTAACTAAATCATCTAGAGCACATTCTAAGTAAAAAGTACTTAATTGAAAATAAAACTACTTAGTTTATATTTTAAATTTAAATTTTCTTATTTGATATTTGATTTTCTAGAGCAATTGAGGCATATTCTCACATAATCAAACATAAACATAATGCTTGCTTGCTGTGAAAAACATTCGGCCTCATTTAGTATATGTTTTAAAACATAATAAATATGTAAAAAGAAAATTAAACAAATAAATAAATAACAATTGAGAAGCACGGCCAGCCGCATCTCTCTCACCATCATCTCTGTCACAAAACCAGGCTCTCAAATCATCTTCATAGCCAACCCACTCTGCTCACCATCTTACAGCAAGGTCACCAATTAGAGAAGGAAGGACCCACCATCGCCATTGCCCGAGTTTGGTGCGGCTGCTGGTATATCCTTCAGTTTTTCATTTTTATTTTCTTTTGTTCTTGGTTTATTATTGAATGAAACCCCAAAATCAAATCTTAACCTAAATCCAAAGATCTATTTCCTAACGTTTACTGAAACATGCTTTGGTTTGAAATACCAATTACCCAATTTACTTTCAGTTGCAGGAGAAAGCAATTTTTGTATTCCACTTTGCCCTTCTTTTTCATGCATTGATGTGACTTTGCACTAGTGATGAGTAAACAATGCAACCTGTATATGGTTATGTCTGTATATTTTTTTTTTGCTTGATAGACCTCTGTAAATCGAGCTCTACCTTGGGTTCGGTTTGTTGAACATAATAAATACTGAATAATTCTATTAAAAGCGGATTGGGTTGTCTTATTTCAAGTTTTTATTATTACCACTCCCACATTACAATTACAATAGTATTAATTAATTAATCTATTTCACAAAATATGATTTTTTTTAACAGTATACAAGAAAATATTTGAAACCTCAAGAATTACAAGGTTAATACAAATCTATCTGCTAACTGCTATAGTGTATTTATGTCTGTATATCTTAAATTCAGCATTATATAGGCAACATGCCTATTTATTTCATTTCCATCATTATAACCAATCACAATAGCATCACATCTCAACATTTCTCAAGACACATTAACGCAATTCATCATTAAAATATTTATCACATACCTTTTTGAATGATCTTCTTAGCTTTCACACTATTCAAATCATAACATTAGTCACATGGTATTTACAATATAATAAATTACTTAACACATTTATAACTAAATGTGTTAAGTCTCAAAATCATGTAAAAGAATGCATCCATGTAAGTTTGTACTTACCTCAAGAACTACTCCCATCAATCTATACACTTCCTCTTCCAAGACTTCTCAACATTTAGGTTAATGCAACACAATCTCTTCAAAACCTAATCCAAAGTTAATTATACACATAAGAAAATAAGAATGATAACTAACTAGGGCAAACTCTACACATGACACGCTCACCAACACGGGCGTGTCCCTGATTGTGCCCTAAACCAACAATACAGAAGCTTTGACACGCTTAGTAACACGGTCGTGTTAATGGACGTGTCACTCATTCTGCCTCACAGAATCATTGACACGCCCAACAACACGGGCGTGTTCATGGCCGTGTCAATTACTTTTTCTCACAGTAGCTATGACACGCTCAGTAACATGGCCGTGTTAATGGTCGTGTCACAAACGCCAAACTCAGTACCGTTGACACGCCCAACGACATGGCCGTGTCAGGCAAGAATATGCATTCCGAACTCTCATCCATGAAAACACAAACACTCCAAAATCCATACTACAATAACCTTAATCAACATCTTGGTTTATATTCATCAATTACCCATCAATTTAATACTTATATAACTTCAATATATCATAATAATAATCATTATATACATCACCATGAATCGTCTACTCAATTTCCCAATTCATTTATACTAAACCCTTACCCAACAATATCAACAATTCATCATCATCCTCACAAATAACCCAAATTATCATCATCTAAATACCAATTTAACATATCTATAGACTTCAATCTTTCACTTTCATCATCTTAATACACTAACTATATCAAATATAACCACAATCCATAGAAATTAATACAAAGAAATGAACACTTACTTGAATTCTTGCCAAATCTTCATTCTCCATCTTCAATTCTTTTAAAACCCTTAAGAATTTGGTGAATAAACCAACCAAAATCACATCTTTCTCTCTCTCTCTCTCTCTCTCTCTCTCGTTGAAGAAGAAGAAGAAGAAGAAGATCCTTTTCTCTTCTTTCTCATACTTATCATATATATATATATATATAATAATAATTAAATCCCTTAAATCTCCACCATACACTTGTCACTCTCTTTGATTTTCTTTTCTTCTTTTTCTTTTATTATTATTATTATATATACTAACTTTCCTACACCAATGTATACATTATGTATATGTGATGTATATGTTGGTATAGGTATAACCCTTATATATATATATTGCTTATATATTTCTCATATTTTCCAAATACTATACATACATATCATCCCTTATAATATTTCCTTTTAATTAATTTCAACTAATAATTTATCTTCTTTCCTCTTTCCATTAAACATATACTTTAAATCCAAATACAACAATAACTCCAAAACTTTTAGGGTATACTTTGGGATATTACAAGTTATCTGCTCTTCTTGAGGTTAAATTGAACCTACTCTTCTTGAGGGTTACTTTGAACTTACTCTAGGTCACTTGCAATTAATTAATAATTCATAGGAAAATGAATTTTGAACGAGAATGGATGTACAAGAGGACAATTGATGGTTGGTTGAATGTGGATTTTGTACATGGATTAGAAGAGTTCTTATGATTTGCCGTATCACAACCAAACTTTATGGACGGAGATAAAATAAGGTGTCCTTGTTCTCTATTTAGATGTCAAAATCAGTCCTTCTTTCCAATTGAAGATGTCCGTTACCATGTTCTTAAAAATGGTTTTGTTGAAAATTATTTTGAATGGACATCTCATGGAGAACGTTGGGGTAATGATGATTGTGCATTTATGGAGGAAGAAGGCTCAAATGCCACAATTAATTTAATTCATGGTGACAATGGTGGAAGGTACCATGAAATGGTGATTGATGGGTTTGGAGTTCAGGAGGAAGCTAATTACATAGAGGAGGAATCAAATCCCGAATCAAAGAAAATGTTTGACATGCTATGAGCTGCAAATCAAGAGTTATTTCCTGGATGTGAAAAACATTCTCAACTATCAGCCGTAGCACGCATGTTTAACATGAAGGCTGAGCATCACTTTTCAAAAAAATTCTTCGACCAATTGTCAGAGTTTATTAAAGAACTTTTGCCAAATAATAATGTGTTTCTTGATAACTTTTACCAAACAAAAAGGTTGATAGATGGTTTGGGGCTTACTATTCAGCAAATTGATTATTGTGTACATAATTGCATGCTATTTTGGGATGATGATGCAGAATTACAAGCTTGAAAGTTCTGCCAACATCCAAGATTTAAACTAATTCATAACAGTCGATCGAAGCAAGCTGTTCAGAAACCATATAGGAAAATGCATTACTTTCCGTTAACACCAAGATTACAACGTCTTTATGCTTCTGAAGCAACATCAAAACATATGAGGTGGCATGCAGAGCATAAGTATGAGGAAGGAGTCATGCGCTATCCCTCTGATTCTCCGGCTTGGAAGCATTTCAATGATACCTATCCCTCATTCCAATCAGAGACTCAAAATGTTATGGTTGGGATATCTACAGATGGGTTTCAGCCATTTACTGGTCATGTTTGCGAACCTTACTCATCTTGGCCAATCTTTATCACTCCATATAATCTTCCTCCATGGATGTGCATGAAACGAGAGTATATGTTCCTCACTGTTATTGTGCCTAGCCCAAGTAATCCGAAGTGGAAAATAGACATCTTCCTTCAACCGTTGATTAAAGAACTATACCAATTATGGGATGTTGGCGCACCGACTTACGATCTTAGTAGAAAACAGAATTTTGTAATGCGTGTTGCATTATTATGGACGGTTAGTGACTTTCCTGCAAAGTTAATGCTTTCAGGTTGGAGCACCGGCGGAAGACTAGCTTGTCCCTATTGCATGGAATATACTGATGCCTTTTATCTAACTCATGGTGGAAAACATTGTTGGTTTGATAACCATCATAAGTTTCTACCACCAGAACATCCATGGAGACGAAATAGGACACGATTCAGAAAGAACAAAATTGTGAATGATGTACCACCTCCTTTAAAAAGCGGTCAAGAGATTTTACATGAGATTGAAAGCTTAGGATTAATGAAGGTAACAGAGGTAGGTAGTGATGAAGTCAATAGTGTAATTGAAAAGAATGGTAACAAAGGTTGGAAAAAGCGAAGTATTTTCTGGGACTTACCATATTGGAGTTCTTTTTTAATAAGGCACAATCTCGATGTCATGCATATCGAAAAGAACTTCTTTGACAATTTGTTCAACACAATAATGAACATTGATGGTAAAACTAAAGATAATGCCAAAGCGCGGAAAGATATGCAGGATATATGTCGCCGACCAGAGTTAATGAGAAATGATGAAACTGGTAAGTATCCAAAAGCTATTTATTGTTTGGAAAAAGATGAGAAACAAGCCATTTGTGATTGGATGAGCAATTTGAGATTTCCTGATGGTTATGTTTCAAACATGGCGCGTCGTGTTAACATGCGCCAATTGAAACTTTTTTGATTGAAGAGTCATGATTGTCATGTATTCATGCAAAGGTTGTTGCCTATTGCATTTCGATAGTTACTTCCAAGGCAAGTGTGGGAAGCATTAACTGAAATTAGTATCTTCTTCAAACAATTGACTAATACTGTTCTTCGAGAGCAAGATATGCATAGGCTTGAATTGGAAATTCCTTTAATACTTTGCAAACTAGAGGGAATTTTTCCACCAGGTTTTTTTAACTCTCAGGAGCACCTTCCAATTCACCTTCCTTTTGAAGCTCACATAGGAGGACCAGTTCAATATCGTTGGATGTATCCTTTTGAACGGTATGTATATGGTATTTAATCAATCGGTGTTAACGCTTATAATATTATATTGATCTTAAATTGCTCCTTTGACATTTGGCATAGGCGAAATGGTGATTTGAAAAAAAAATGTGAAAAATAAAGCACATATTGAAGGTTCAATTGCAAATGCCTATTTAGTGGAAGAAGCATCTTCATTTTGTTCACATTACTTTGAACCACATGTAGTGACAAGGCATGATCGTGTCCCGCGTAATGATGATTGTGGTTTTGTCGAAGGAGAGGATACTATTGATATGTTGTCAATATTTAAGTTTTCTGGTCGACCAATGGGACAATATAAGTGTAACGACCCTCCCCAACCAGGTCGGTATCCCAAGGTCGGTTGCCCAGCCCACTGGGTCCGCATGGTCCGCAGGAGGCAAGCGACCGCTACAGTACTGGACAGCCCTCGCGGCCCACCCAGCAGGATTTGTTTATTTGGCCCCAAGGGGTCGCCTCCCTGGATCGAACCCCTGACCTCCCACTTAAGAGAGCCAGCGAGAACCATCCAGTACCATTTCTACCATCCGGTACTGGATGGTTCTCGCTGGCTCTCTTAAGTGGGAGGTCAGGGGTTCGATCCAGGGAGGCGACCCCTTGGGGCCAAATAAATAAATCCTGCTGGGTGGGCCGCGAGGGCTGTCCAGTACTGTAGCGGTCGCTTGCCTCCTGCGGACCATGCGGACCCAGTGGGCTGGGCAACCGACCTTGGGATACCGACCTGGTTGGGGAGGGTCGTTACAGTTAAAAAGGCTTTTTAACTGTAACGACCCTCCCCAACCAGGTCGGTATCCCAAGGTCGGTTGCCCAGCCCACTGGGTCCGCATGGTCCGCAGGAGGCAAGCGACCGCTACAGTACTGGACAGCCCTCGAAGCCCACCCAGCAGGAATTTGTTTATTTGGCCCCAAGGAGTCGCCTCCCTGGATCGAACCCCTGACCTCCCACTTAAGAGAGCCAGCGAGAACCATCCAGTACCATTTCTCGCTGTTCGTCGCTGATATTGTCGCTATCGTATTTTGGTCGTTGATTTCATCGTTAATGGTGTCGCAGATTGCTATTTTTTTGTAGTGAAAATCCTAGTTTTAGCTACTGTGAAAAAAAATAAAGAAATTAGAATTTCATACCTTCTTTTATAAGTTGCACCAAAATTGCTTCTTGGATAAACAAGCACAAAAGACTAGCCTTTTTGCCTTTTTTGAATCCCTTAAATTGTGTTTCTGCTACTTTAAAATTAATTGAATTCAAGCTTTTCCTTTATGAATTTGGATTTTCTTTTTTCCTTGTCCCTCTCGACCTCTGCTTTTTTAATTGCCTTTGATCCTTATTTATAGTGGTTTGATGTGGTTTATTCCTAATTAGTTAAGGTAAGTAATATTAATAAAAAAAGAAACCAAAACCTAATTGAATTAGGTTTCAAAAAATTTGCGTCGGAAAAATTACGCTACCGAAAAAAAATTACGTCGGAAAAAATGCGCAGTTGGCTGTGGCAGCGCACGCGGAACGGGCCTGTAGCCATTTTGCAGGCAGAAAAATTCTAGAAAAATTCTGCGTGCCATTTCGCATGCAGAATTCTTCTGCGGGCGAAATGCCCACTGGCCCGTGCCCACGGGCCTGCGCGATGTTTTTTTCATCTCCGATTTTTCAGACTCCGACTCCTATTTTTATTTTTATTTTTTGACTTTTATTTTTTTATTTCTATTTTTTATTAATAAAAATTAGATACTAAAGCAAAAACTATTTAACAAAAATTATTTTGGACCAATTAGACAACAAAAATCATTTTGGACAAAGTAAAACATATTGGACTGGATTGGGTCAAAAATTAAAGGTCTACAGCTTGCTTCTTCTATATAAATCACCTTTTATGCCATATTTCATACAGAAACTAAAAACTTTCCATTTTAACGTAAAGACTCCTTTAACAATTTTAATTTGTCTTCATTCATCCACCATGACCGAACATCATTTAAAGAAGATAAAAATTTTGTTTAAGAATATGGATGCCATTCACTGGAAGCAAATTTCATGGTCAAAACTTGATGTTTTAAAATGTTTTCAAAATGTTAAATTGGACCACTCTTTTTTACATGCCATGTCTTCCTTTTGGAATATGGATTCTAGGGTATTTAAAATTAATGGCTTTGAAATATGTCCCTTGATTGAAGAATTTGAGGCCATCCTTGGATATCCAAATAATCAACAAATGGCGTTACCCACATTGATTTCCAAGACTCAACAGAAGATGCAGATGTTATTTCAAATTCCATAACCCGAAGTTCTTCGATTGATGAGAGGTGAAAAAATTCTACTTGCTCCCTTAATTGATTTTTGTCTCTCTCATTTGGCCCCTACTAAGGCATGGGGACGCATGCTTTGTCTTTGCTTGCTAGGCCAATTTTTGCTTGTCTCTTCCGACGGCGATATTGATCCATGGGTATTGGATATTATGGACCAAATGGAAGGAGGCTTGTCGCCGGTACCTGTGATCTTAGCTGAGACTCTAATTGGGTTAGACCAACTTAAATCAGGATTGTCAAAGAGACTGACCGGGAGTCCGTTGCTGCTTCAGGTAATTACCTAAACTGCCCTTTTAGGTTTTCAATTTAGGTTTTCTTTTTTCCTTCTTTTCTTTATTGCTCTAATTTTTGCCTAGTCAGCCCATGTGGGTTTTCGGAACTAGCGAGCTGTCCTAATTTTTGCCTAAGCTACCCTTACGGATTTTCAACTTAGCGGACTTTTCTTTTTATTATATTTTTTTATTGCTCTAATTTTTTCCTAGTCCCCCCATGTGGGTTTTCGGAGCTAGCGAGCTGTCAAAATTTTTGCCTAAGCTGCCCTTGCAGGTTTTCAACTTAGCGGACTTTTTTTTTCAATTTAATTCTTTCTTCACAGATTTGGCTTCAGAAGCGTCTTTGTTTGCTTGATACTCCATCCATGGATTTTGCCAGATATCTGCCACGTCATCATTCTGCTAGGAAGCTACTCCATCCTGCTTCTTCATATGCTGACTGGATCCACTCATGCTCTGAAGTCAATATCCGTTGGTTGGTACCTTGGTGGAAGATTTCTTGTATCACCATGTGGACATACTTGATATATGTTCCCCTTACTGCTCTTCATCAAGGTACATGTTATGATCCTCGCCGACTTGGCCATCAGTACGAAGCTGAGCTTCGTGATTCTGACTTTACTTCCGATTTAGACATGCCTTGCTTGATTGAAGCCTACTTGGATCGGCTGAGGCACAGTTGGCCTGCACATTATATTTATCGACTGCCATAGATTTTACATTTGTTAATTCAAAAAGTGTATTGTTAGGATGAAAAATAATTAAACCAATAAAAGATGCTTCTTTTCCATTTAAAATTTGTCATCACCTTTTGCTATTATGTTTATTTATTTCATCCATATCTGGTCAAATACTTATAACAGTGCACATAGAATAATTTTAACATTAATTCTATTTTATTAAATTGGGGAACAACCAAACATAAAGCCAGTATACTCAAGATCACTCCTATTGCCAACTAGCCCTTTCGAGTTTTTTATTAGACGATTTTCTCTCATTTAGCCCTAATTGTTTCTTAGCCCGCCCTTGCGGGTTTTCAGGACTAGCGGACTGCTCTAACTTTTGCCTTGGCCACCCTTTTTAAACCTAGAGAGCTTTTTTTATATATATATCATACATAGAACCTCTTCAACCTGTCAATGTTTACTGGCTCACTAAACTCGTTCCCATCCATGTCTGATAACTTCACCGCACCTTTGTTCATGACTTGTTTCATGACATATGGCCCTTCCCAACTAGGCCTGAACTTCCCTCATGGATCAGATACATTAGGCTTAATTTGCTTCAACACAAAATCCCCAACTCTGAGTTTTTTTTATTTTAACCCTTCTATTGTAGGCCAGAGCTATCTTCTTCAACATAAAATCCCCAACTTTCCGCATGTATTTCTGACATGATACGCTCTACTTCAGGCTTTCTTAAACATCTCAAATGCACCCCATCAGGCCATCTTCAATATAACTCCCCATGGAAGGTGATGTATTACAATGACCACCATCTTATGGCTCTTCTCTCTTTCTTTGTTGCCCCCGATGGGTATTCTCTTTCCTTCAAAAATCGCCTTATAATATCATACCACGCATCATGATCTGTGTCAATTTCCATGATTTTCTCATATTCATAACAAAGAGTTGATGAACTGGTCAAAATCAGAGGTTTAAGGAATAAGTTAATAGGGTTTTCCCATACCGAAGCCAATGTGGCCAGAGCATCAGCCATCTGATTTTCTTCTCTTGATAGGTGTATAAACCTACACTCATTAAAGTTCTTCTTCATCATGGTTAAGTAATGGTGGTATAGTTTTAATTTTTTCCTCTTTCAACTCCCATTCTCTATTTATTTGGGATACTACTAGTAATGAATCGCCAAAAACTTCCACCTTATCCACCTTCATAATCATTAGGGTTTCCAAACCAAAAATACAAGCTTCGTATTCCACCATATTATTGGTTGCCCTAAATTTCAACTTTTTGGCTAAAGGGATAAGTTCCCCCTTCGGGCGATTCTAGTATAACTCCTAAACCTGCTCCTTTCCTGTTTACTGCTCCATCAAAATACATTTTCCACCCTTGTACTTCAATTACTTCTAAATGTTCATCCGGAAATTCCAAGATTACCTCTTCGCTATTTGGTAATGGTTGTTGGGTTAGGAATTCTGCCACCGCTCTACCTTTGATTATTTTCTTGGTTACATATTCAATCTCAAATTCTTCTAATATTATCAACCATCGACCATACTTCCCAATCAAAGAGGGTGTCTCCCTTAAGTACTTCATTGGATCCAACCTGGAAATTGCTTGTACACTATACGATTGAAAGTAGTGCCGCAACTTCTTAGAAGACCAAACCATGGCTATACAAGTCTTTTCAATGATACTATACTTAATTTCATAAGGTAGGAGCTTTCTACTCAAATAGTAAACTGCATGCTCAATTCCTGACTCGTCTACTTGGGCTAGCATGGCTCCTATTGACTCTTCTTCTACTGCTAAGTATAGTAATAGAGGTTTGCCGGGCTTAGGTGGTTTTAAAACAGGTGGATTCAACAAATACTCTTTTATTCGCTCAAAGGCCTTTTGACACTCTTCATTCCATATGACTGGTTGATTCTTTTTAAGTAACTTGAAGATAGGCTCACAAATAGTTGTGAGGTTTGCTATGAATCTGCTAATGTATTGTAATTTACCAATGAATCCCCTAACTTCTCTCTCCGTCTTTGGGGCTAGCATATCCCTGATTGCTTTAACTTTGTCAGGATCAATCTAAATGCCATTCGGACTAATCACATGTCCCAATAATTTACCTGAAGTAACCCCGAAAACACACTTCTTCGGGTTTAATCTTAGCTTATATTTCAAAGCTCTATCGAAGAATAATTCTAAGTTTTGGAAGTGTTGTTCCCTTGTGTCTGATTTCACCATCATATCGTCAACATATACTTCAACTTCTTTATGCATCATGTCATGAAATAGTTTGGTGGCCATCCTTTGATAGGTTGCTCCGGCATTCTTTAACCCAAACGGCATCACCCTATAACAAAATATACCCCATGTGGTAATGAAGGCAGTTTTGGTTTTATCCTCTTCTGTAATATCCCAAAGTGTGCCCTAGAAGTTTTGATATAATTGTTGTTTGATTTGAATCAAATGTATATGTGTTTTGGAAAGGAAAAGATTGTTTAGAGGGAATGTATATGTTGTATATATGGCAATATATATAACATATATGCAAGTCAAATGGGTGGTTAAGGGAAGAAGATATTTTATTTATTGATTGTGAATTTACTAAAAAGGGCAAGTGATTAAGAAGGAAGTTAAAACAAATTCTAAGAGGGTGTTTAGGTAATTGCTTATGTTGAAATACTTGGTGGAGATTTAAAGAGAGGAAAAGTTTGACTTTGTTTCTTTATGTTCTTTTCTTCTTTTCCATGGTGTTGGTCGGCTCATCTAAAGACAAGAGAAAGCAAGAGAGCAAGAGAGGATTCTAATGTTCTAAGCTCAAATTGAAGGAAGATCTAAGTGATCAAGTTGGTGATTCAAGAAGTTTCATTACCTTGGTAAGTCCTCTTTTGATTTCTTTGCTTATTTGAAGTTGTGTTATAGTTTGATAGATTATTTAAGGGTGTGTTGTTTGATTGTGATATATTTAAGAGTGTTTGATTATTTTGATTATGGATTTTAAGGATGGATTGAAGAAAAGAGTAAGTTGGTTGGAAGAGATGGTGTTGTATTTGTGTTAAGGGTTTGTGATGACATTTATGATTTGTGTTTGATGTAGGTGTGGAGTTGTTTTGGTGTTTTTGTAAGTTTAAGATGGTTTTTGGGTATGTTTTGTTAAGTTTGTTTGAAGTGGATGTTGGTGAAAAGAAGTGTTTTTTTGGGTGTTTTGTTGTTTTGGCCGGAATCTGGGTTTTTGGCCTGACATGCCCATGAGCACGTCCAGGTCCTTAGGCGTGTCAATTGTGTCAGTGGCAGTAGGATTGACACGACCAGTAACACGCCCGTGTTATTGAGCGTGTCATAGCTACTGTGAGATTGGAGAATTAACACGGCCATGAGCACGCTCACGTTGTTGGACGTGTCGATGTTTCTGAGAGGCAGAATGTATTACACGCCCAGTGACACGCCCATGGTTCCGAGCATGTAAAAGCTTCTGTGTTGTGGAGTTAGGGCATGGTCAGGGACACGCCCGTGTGGTTGAGCGTGTCATGTTTAGAGTTTGCCTTAGTTAACTCTTAACTTAGTTATCTCATGTGTATCCCTAAGCAAGTGTATGTTATTATTTTTGGATTAGGTCTTGAAGAAAGGGATTTGTCATTGATCTAAGAAGTAAAGGAATCTTGGAAAAGGAAGTGTTTAGAGTTGTGTGAATTGTTATTGAGGTAAGTACAAATATTGCATTATTATATTGTTGACTTATATGAATAATGTACTTTGTTATGTTTATATCAATGATGCTATATGTATAATGTGAAAGATATGATGATGTAAATGATTGTGTATTTGAAAGATGAATTGCTATAATGTAGACTGAGATGTGATGGAATATAAAGCCATTGTGATTGGCTATAATGACTTTCATGAGGCATGTTTGCCTAATTGATAATGAGAATTGAGAATGGAATCGATAATGAAATAATGAATGAATTGTGTGTCTAATGTGTTATTCCATTTTCAGAGTTTTGTTGATTGGTGGCATGCCTATTAGTAACAATCCCTTGATGCTTGGTTGGATCTAGTCCTTGAAGCCTAATTGAGATGTTACAACCCTTGAAGCTAGGTTTACAACCCTTGAAGCTAGGTTGGGTTGGTTCTTGAAGCCAAGTTGGGTTGATACTTAGCATGCTTTGTTCCCCTTGAAGCTTGGTTGAACCTAATCCTTAAAGCCTAGTTGGGATTATGATAATGATGAATGTGATAATTGAACCAAAACATTAACTCTGAAAATTGAATGGCATATTAGTGTCTTTTGGGCCCATGCTTGTCTTTGTTAAATGTGATTTATTAATGGTAAAATAATTGAATAATGAGATCTATGGAAGGACTTTGAAATGTGATATGTTTATATGTGTATGGTTTATGAAATATAAAGGTGTGATATTAGTTTTCCACCTATGATGTTGTCTTTATTATGAAAATGTGTGACATTGCATTGCATTAAAGCATAATGTTAGTATACTATGTACTACTAAGCCGTTGGCTTAGCGCGATAGTGGTTGATCGTGCAGGTGACAGAGTTTAACCCGAGATTTCCTCGAGACCGAGTGAGACTAGGCATTGAAGAATTTATTTTTGGGACTTAAAGATCAGAGAAGAGCTGCCAATCATGTATAACTTCTTTATATCTTGTAAAGTATTTATTCTAATGTAAATATATGTATAAGTGCAAATATGAATTTGAATGTATTTATATATGTAAATATTTTATAAATTTCGCTGCGTATTAAGTAAACGTATATATATATATCTATTTCGTTTATATTACAAGTTAATTACTTTATTTTCTATAATGTATAATGAGAAAGAACATCATATCATTTAAAATGATTTAAATGTTAAAGAAAACCGTAGCATCCCTATATTCGGTGTATGTACATTACATTGTGGTGTTTTGTAGTGTGCGTGTACAGGATATAGGGGTGTTACAATTGTTTTGGTATCAGAGCCTAGGTTTGAGATTCTCAACCTAGGTAAAATGTAAGAAAAAGAATATTTTGAATTTAAAAGTTAGTTTTTGAATAACATACATGTTTGGTATTGGCAATCTCTGATCTTTAATGAGATGTATTCTGCTGTGTTTGCAGATATAGGTTGTGATGGATTCTCACTTACATCAGTCAGTAGAGGATAGTGCTGAGAGTGTAGCTCCGGATGAGGTTAGGGATGGAGTTAGAGTGGATAGTGCTGGAGAGGTACCTGCTTCTGTGTCGGGGAGACCAGCTGGTGAAGAGGTTCCGCCAGTTTGGCTTAGGCATGTGGTAGAGATTTTGAGGCAAGCACCAGTGCAACCACCGCCACCACCCCCACAGCCTTTGGTATCAGTGAGATATTACGATAAATTAAGGAAGTATGGAGCTGAAGATTTTTTGGGTACTATTGATCCAGCTGTAGCTGAGCAGTGGCTAGATAAAGTACAGAGAATATTCATTCAGTTGCAAGCCACTCCAGAATAAAAATTTGATTATGCAAGATCATTGTTGCAGAAGGATGCATATGATTGGTGGAAGACAGTGCCCCATGCTATGGATGATCCACCCACATTGTCCTATATTGATTTTCTAAGAGAGTTTGAATTGAAGTATACTCCAAGGGAGTATAAAGATGTGAAGAAGATGGAGTTTTTGAGTTTGAAACAAGACAACTGGACAGTAACAGAATATGAGGTTGAGTTCATCTGGTTGAGCCATTATGCTGGGGGTATTATATCTGATGCGATTGATAGGTGCAGGAGATTTGAGGAGGGATTGAGGCCCTCTATTATGTGTCTTGTGGCTGGATCTAGATATCATGATTTTTCCCAGCTTGTTGCAGCAGCTAGGAGGGTGGAGAGAGCTCAGGGCATTGCAGCAGCTGCTTCTGAGGAAGAGATCAGGGTTAGGAGACCCCAGTTTGAAGCAGGGTCTTCATCTGTGAAGAGAGGTAAAGGAAGTTTTGTTCCTCGGGTTAGTAGGAGTCAGAGGCCAGCTGGTAGGTCAGTACAGTTTTAGAGGCAGAGATCGAGACCTACAGTTTCAGTGGCGAGTGCTCCGACCCCAGTGATTCAGAGATCCACTCTATCCATATGTATTCATTGTGGTAGGCCACATGGTGGTACTTGTTGGAAGACAGGTGTAGCAGGGGTATGTTTTAGATGTTGATCGCCTAATCATTTTGTTAGAGAGTGTCCTGAGAGGTAGGAGCAGATGTCGGTAGATTCTGCAGCTTCTCGACCTAGTGCGAGAGGTGGTCGAGGGGTCAGAAGCTTCAGCAGAGGAGGCAGATCTGGGTTCAGTCCTAGAGGAGGTTCTACATCCAGGGAGAGTATACCAGAGGAGGCTGGACCTTCTCAGAGGATATATGTGATGCAGAGACAGCCAGATGCTTCAGCAGTCATAGCGGGTACTTTTTCTTTATTTGGTATTTCAGTACTTGCTTTGATTGATCCATGATCTACTCATTCATATATTAGTGCATCTATTTTGCCTGTTTCTGAATTGTATGCTGAATCCTTAGGATTTGATGTATTGGTGACAAATCCTTTAGGGCATAGTGTGATTGTTAGCAAGGTGCATCGAGATAGTGCAGTGGTCGTGCAAGGTGAGGAGTTTCTTGGAGATTTGATTGAAATGCCTTTTAAGGAATATGATTTGATTTTGGGCATGGACTGGTTGTCTAGACATGGAGCTGTGGTAGATTGTCAAAAGAAATTTGTTACCTTGAGAACCAGTGATGGTAGAGATGTGATAGTATCTAGTGAGCAGGGACAGCTAGCATCCTTGTTTGTTTCAGCTGTTGCAGCTAGGAGGTTGATTAGAAAAGGTTGTGATGCTTATCTTGCTCATATTGTGGATACTAGAGTAGTGAGTTCTCAACTTGATAGTATACCTACAGTTGCAGAGTTTCCAGATTTGTTTCCAGAGGAGTTGCCAGGGTTGCCTCCTGAGAGAGAGGTGGAGTTTGGTATTGAATTATTGCCTGGTACCACTCCTATCTCTATTACTCCTTATAGAATGGCACCTGCTGAATTGAGAGAATTGAAGGTGCAGTTGCAGGAGTTGTTGGATAAAGGGTTTGTTCGCCTTAGTGTTTCACCATGGGGAGCTCCTGTTTTGTTTGTGAAGAAGAAGGATGGTACTATGAGATTGTGTATTGATTATAGGCAATTGAACAAGGTGACTATTAAAAATAAATATCCTTTGCCTAGAATTGATGATCTCTTTGATCAATTGAAGGGTGCAGCAGTGTTTTCCAAGATTGATTTGAGATCAGGGTACCATCAGTTGAGGGTCAGAGCTGAAGATGTTCCTAAGACAGCCTTTCGTACAAGGTATGGGCATTATGAATTTCTAGTTATGCCTTTTGGTTTGACGAATGCACCTGCAGCTTTTATGGACTTGATGAATAGGGTATTTAGGCCCTATTTGGATCAGTTTGTGGTAGTTTTTATCGATGATATTTTGGTGTATTCGCGTAATGAGGAGGAGCATGACAAGCATCTGCGGATTGTGCTGCAAATTTTGAGAGAGAAGCAATTGTATGCTAAGCTGTCGAAGTGTGAGTTTTGGCTTCATCAAGTGGCTTTTCTCGGTCATATAGTTTCAGCAGATGGTATTAGAGTTGATCCGAGTAAAGTTGAGGCTATGATGAATTGGAGTCCACCCAAATCTATGACTGAAGTTAGAAGTTTTCTGGGTTTGGCAGGCTATTTCCGACGGTTTGTGAAAGGGTTTTCTTTGATAGCTACTCCACTTACCAGATTACTTCGAAAGGTAGTTAGATTTGTGTGGACAGATCAGTGTCAGGCTAGCTTTGAACAGTTGAGAGAAATGTTGACTCAAGCGCCTGTTCTTACTTTACCTGTGGAAGATAAACCAAATGTGATTTACATTGATGCTTCACATAATGGTTTGGGTTGTGTTCTGATGCAAGAAGGTAAAGTTATAGCTTATGCTTCTCGACAGTTGAAACCGCATGAGCTCAATTATCCGACCCATGATTTAGAGCTAGCAGCCATTGTGTTTGCATTGAAGATTTGGAGACACTATTTGTATGGGGAGAAGTGTTTTATCTATACAGACCATAAAAGTTTAAAATACTTGGGTGTCCAAAGAGAGCTTAATCTTCGACAGAGGACATGGTTGGAGTTGATTAAAGACTATGACTGTTTGATTGATTACCATCCTGGTAAGGCAAATGTTGTTGCTGATGCCTTGAGTCGGAAGTCTTTAGCAGGTTTGACTGTTTATTCGCTCTCGTTGCTTGTTGAGTTGAGAGCGTTGCATGCTAGCTTAGTATCTTGTGATGATGGTGCATTGTTGGCACAGTTGCAATTGAAACCAGTATTGTTGGATCAGATTAAAGAGGCTCAATTGGCTGATGAGAAGATTCAAAAGATTGTTTCAGATTGCCAGAATGGAAAGAGTCGAGATTTTATTGTGAGAAGTGATGGGAGTCTTTGGTTTAAGAACAGATTGTGTGTACTTGATGATGCTAATTTGAAAAGGATTATTTTAGAAGAAGCACATCAGTCAGTATTTGCTATGCATTCGAGCAATACAAAGATGTATCATGATTTGAAGCAGTATTACTGGTGGTCCGGTATGAAGAGAGACATAGCGGAGTTTGTATCCAAATGTCTCACATGTCAGAGGGTAAAAGCTGAGCATCAAGTTCCAACAGGGTTACTTCAACCTTTATCAGTGCCTGAATGGAAATGGGAAAGAGTGACAATGGATTTTGTGTCTGGTCTACCATTGACACAAAGGAAGCATGATGCTATTTGGGTGATTGTTGATAGGTTGACTAAGACAGCTCATTTTCTTCTGGTTCGGATGGATTATTCTCTGGAGAGGTTAGCTGAGCTGTATATCCATGAGATTGTAAAGTTGCATGGTGTCCCAATTTCTTTAGTGTCTGATCGAGATCCCCGGTTTACTTCAAGGTTTTGGAAGAGTTTACATGGTGCTTTGGGTTCTCGACTGCACTTTAGCACTGCTTTTCATCCGTAGACAGATGGGCAGTCAGAGAGAGTGATACAGATTATCGAGGACATGTTGAGAAGCTGTGTCATTGATTTCTCTGGGAGTTGGGATAGATTCTTGCCACTTGTGGAATTTGCTTATAATAACAGTCATCAATCCAGCATTGGTATGGCACCATTCAAAGCATTGTATGGTAGATGGTGTAGGACACCTTTATGTTGGAATGAACTTGGAGAAGGTAAGTTAATTGGTCCTGATTTGGTTAAAGAAACTGAAGAGAAAGTGAAAATGATTCGAAATAGGTTAAAAGCAGCTTCAGACCGACAGAAGTCTTATTCAGATTTGAAGAGGAGAGACATAGAGTTTGATATTGGAGATAAAGTATTTTTGAAAGTGTCTCCTTGGAAAAAGATTTTGAGGTTTGGTCGAAGAGGGAAGCTAAGTCCTCGTTTCATTGGACCTTATGAAGTATTGGAAAGAATAAGACCAGTTGCTTATCCGCTTGCTTTGCCACCTGAGTTGGATAGGATCCATAATGTATTCCATGTTTCTACGTTGAGGAGGTACAGGTCGGATCCATCTCATGTTTTGCCAATTGAATCTATTGAAGTGAGTCCGGATCTGACATTTGAAGAAGAACCAATTGCTATTTTGGCACGTGAAGTGAAAGAATTGAGAAATAAGAAAGTGCCACTTGTGAAGATTTTGTGGAAGAATCATGCAAAGGAAGAGGCAACTTGGGAAAGTGAACAAACAATGCGAGATCAGTATCCTCAACTATATCAGACTTGATATCAGGTAATTTCGAGGACGAAATTTCTTTTTAGAGGGGGAGAATTGTAATATCCCAAAGTGTGCCCTAGAAGTTTTGATATAATTATTGTTTGATTTGAATCAAATGTATATGTGTTTTGGACAGGAAAAGATTGTTTAGAGGGAATGCATATGTTGTATATATGGCAATATATATAACTTATATGCAAGTCAAATGGGTGGTCAAGGGAAGAAGATATTTTATTTGTTGATTGTGAATTTACTAAAAAGGGCAAGTGATTAAGAAGGAAGTTAAAACAAATTGTAAGAGGGTG
Source organism: Garcia nutans (assembly GCA_947685225.1). Taxonomy (NCBI): domain Eukaryota; kingdom Viridiplantae; phylum Streptophyta; class Magnoliopsida; order Malpighiales; family Euphorbiaceae; genus Garcia; species Garcia nutans. The sequence continues at coordinate 38,821,982 of CANTUV010000039.1, read as the reverse complement.
TTTAGGTAATTGCTTATGTTGAAATACTTGGTGGAGATTTAAAGAGAGGAAAAGTTTGACTTTGTTTCTTTATGTTCTTTTCTTCTTTTCCGTGGTGTTGGCCGGCTCATCCAAAGACAAGAGAAAGCAAGAGAGCAAGAGAGGATTCTAATGTTCTAAGCTCAAATTGAAGGAAGATCTAAGTGATCAAGTTGGTGATTCAAGAAGTTTCATTACCTTGGTAAGTCCTCTTTTGATTTCTTTGCTTATTTGATGTTGTGTTTGAGTTTGATAGATTATTTAAGGGTGTGTTGTTTGATTGTGATATGTTTAAGAGTGTTTGATTATTTTGATTATGGATTTTAAGGATGGATTGAAGAAAAGAGTAAGTTGGTTGGAAGAGATGGTGTTGTATTTGTGTTAAGGGTTTGTGATGACATTTATGATTTGTGTTTGATGTAGGTGTGGAGTTGTTTTGGTGTTTTTGTAAGTTTAAGATGGTTTTTGGGTATGTTTTGTTAAGTTTGTTTGAAGTGGATGTTGGTGAAAAGAAGTGTTTTGTTGGGTGTTTTGTTGTTTTGGCCGGAATCTGGGTTTTTGGCCTGACACGCCCATGAGCACGTCCAGGTCCTTAGGCGTGTCAATTGTGTTGGTGGCAGTAGGATTGACACGACCAGTAGCACGCCCGTGTTATTGAGCTTGTCATAGCTACTGTGAGATTGGAGAATTAACACGGCCATGAGCACGCTCACGTTGTTGGACGTGTCGATGTTTTCTGAGAGGCATAATGTATTACACGCCCAGTGACACGCCCGTGGTTCTGAGCATGTAAAAGCTTCTGTGTTGTGGAGTTAGGGCACGGTCAGGGACACGCCCATGTGGTTGAGCGTGTCATGTTTAGAGTTTGCCCTAGTTAACTCTTAACTTAGTTATCTCATGTGTATCCCTAAGCAAGTGTATGTTATTATTTTTGGATTAGGTCTTGAAGAAAGGGATTTGTCATTGATCTAAGAAGTAAAGGAATCTTGGAAAAGGAAGTGTTTAGAGTTGTGTGAATTGTTATTGAGGTAAGTACAAATATTGCATTTTTATATTTTTGACTTATATGAATAATGTACTTTGTTATGTTTATATCAATGATGCTATATGTATAATGTGAAAGATATGATGATGTAAATGATTGTGTATTTGAAAGATGAATTGCTATAATGTAGACTGAGATGTGATGGAATATAAAGCCATTGTGATTGGCTATAATGACTTTCATGAGGCATGTTTGCCTAATTGATAATGAGAATTGAGAATGGAATCGATAATGAACTAATGAATGAATTGTGTGTCTAATGTGTTATTCCATTTTTAGAGTTTTGTTGATTGGTGGCATGCCTATTAGTAACAATCCCTTGAAGCTTGGTTGGATCTAGTCCTTGAAGCCTAATTGAGATGTTACAACCCTTGAAGCTAGGTTGGGTTGGTTCTTGAAGCCAAGTTGGGTTGATACTTAGCATGCTTTGTTCCCCTTGAAGCTTGGTTGAACCTAATCCTTGAAGCCTAGTTGGGATTATGACAATGATGAATGTGATAATTGAACCAAAACATTAACTCTGAAAATTGAATGGCATATTAGTGTCTTTTGGGCCCATGCTTGTCTTTGTTAAATGTGATTTATTAATGGTAAAATAATTGAATAATGAGATCTATGGAAGGACTTTGAAATGTGATATGTTTATATGTGTATGGTTTATGAAATATAAAGGTGTGATATTAGTTTTCCACCTATGATGTTGTCTTTATTATGAAAATGTGTGACATTGCATTGCATTAAAGCATAATGTTAGTATACTATGTACTACTAAGCCGTTGCCTTAGCGCGATAGTGGTTGATCGCGCAGGTGACAGAGTTGAACCCGAGATTTCCTCTAGACCGAGTGAGACTAGGCATTGAAGAATTTATTTTTGGGACTTAAAGATCAGAGAAGAGCTGCCAATCATCTATAACTTCTTTATATTTTGTAAAGTATTGATTCTAATGTAAATATATGTATAAGTGTAAATATGTCTTTGAATGTATTTATATATGTAAATATTTTATAAATTCCGCTGCGTATTAAGTAAACGTATATATATATCTATTTCGTTTATATTACAAGTTAATTACTTTATTTTCTATAATGTATAATGAGAAAGAACATCATATCATTTAAAATGATTTAAATGTTAAAGAAAACCGTAGCATCCCTATATTCGGTGTACGTACATTACATTGTGGTGTTTTGTAGTGTGCGTGTACAGGATATAGGGGTGTTACATCTTTGGCTATTAACACTTGGTTTTATTAGGAAAATCCATCTACAAATGAGTGTAGCACACTAGAGGTTGCATTATCAATGAGAACATCTATATGAGGTAAAGGAAATTCATCCTTAGGGGAAGCCTTGTTCAAATCTTTATAATCCACACAGACCCTTATCCTTCCATCTTTCTTTGGCACAGGTACTATGTTGGCTAGCCAATCTGGATATTCTATCACTTCAAGGAACTTCACTTGTATTTGCTTAGTGACCTCTTCTTTAACCAATTCAGCCCACTCAGGTCTTAATCGCCTAAGCTTTTGTTTGACAGGTTTCATGCGAGTTTGAGTAGGAATATGATGCTCGGCTATGTCTTGATCTATTCCAGGCATATCCTCATAAGACCAAGCAAACACTTCTTCATATTTTTTGAATATTTTTTCAAATCTCTCTCTCTCATCAGGAGTAAGGTCGGATGCTATGCTAATGTTTTTAGAATTTTTGATTGTTCCCAAATTTAATGATTGCGTGTTAATAGAATTAATATTAAAGATGCTCATGTAACTGCTATTTGAATGTATGCAACCATCTGGAGAAACATCGCACAAGTAAGCAAAATCAGACTTTATTGCATTCAAATAGCAGTTAGGGTAGCAATTCTCCGGAGTCTTCTCAGCTTTTAGGACAACTTCATTCTTCTCTTTTGGATCTGATTCTTTGTTGGTTGATAGGGTGAGCTCTTTCTTCACTTGGTAAACTAGCTCGACCACATCTGCAAAAATTTCAAAACCCAGGATCAACTTTCCCACGAACATGATTGGCTCAGGCTTTCCTTGGAGTGGTCCCATATCATGAGCTTTGACAAAGATCTCTTTAAGTGGTGGGTAGCTCATCTTCTCACTCTTCTTTGGCTAGACATCATTGGCTTCATCATATCCCAACCCCTTCTTGGAAGTTTGAGTTCTAAAATCTGGCAGCTTTGTCAAACCGGCCTTACCCTTTCCAAGACCAGCTTTGGGAAGGTAATTCATGTTCTTCATCATATTCAAGACTTTGGAGTCTACTTCTTCATCATCAAAAATTGCAGCTACTTGAAAACTATTGAGAGGCCTCTCAATCATTAGAGCATTAACAATCTCATTATCTTCAGCTTCAATGACCACTGTCTCATCTCCGTTGGGGAACTTGATCTTTTGATGAAGGGTGGAAGGAACTCAAACAAGAGGATGAAACCATGGTCGCCCCAAGAGTAAGGCGAAGGTAACCGGTATATCTAAAACAAAAAATTCAACAATAGATTCAATTGGACCAACCTTGACAGCAGCTTTGAAAGTCCCTTCGACATGTCTCTTAATGTTGTCATAAGCCCGAATTGTTAACTCGGTCGGGTTTAGATCTCTTGTTGACATGGCTAGCTTCGGCAATATCTTAAGTGGACAAACATTTATGGCGAACCCATCATCAACCATTACACATGGAGTCCTCTTCCCTTTGACTTCTATTTTGATAAAGAGAGGGCAGATATGATCTCCACCTCCTTCGGTAAATTCGCATCTGAAAAAGAAACTGCTCCCATATTAACTGCTCTCTTCTCTTGAACCTCTTCACGTTTCATTATCCCTCCAATTTTTATGAAGTTGATCAGCTCCTCCAGTGTCGTGGAGGTAGAAAGTGGCATGCTAGCCAAGGCTTTGGCCATAGTTTCTTGGTGCTTTTTAGAAGTAGCTAATAAGTCCCAAATGCTAACACTTGCTTGGGTTCTTTTTAATTGCTTGAGCACAGCATCATTTTCTTCTTCTTTATTTCCTACTTCAACTTCCTTACCCTTATTAGTTTCTATCTCCTTAGGTGGTGGCCTTGCATAAGGCTTACTGGATCTAGTGTTCATTACTTCATCTTCTTCGGGCTCGGACCAAGTCCACTCCTCCTTCTTGGATACAAGATCATCATCACTATCGCTTGAATCCCAAAACCCATTGACAACACAAATTGTTACTTCTTTACCCACCATGACTTGTTGTAATTCCACCAAATACCTCTTCTTCTTTGGTTGCTTCTCCACTTACATCTTGAAAAGAAGACATGACAAAATCTTCATGCAAACCTCCTCCAATCATGAAGGTTGCCAGCGGCGGTACCCTATTAAACTTTGGTAAAGGATTATCTTTGGTGTTTGGGCTCGGGTAGCTTCCCATTATCAATTAGATTTTGGATCTCATGTCTCAACCTCACACATCTATCCTTGTTTTGCCCTTGCATTTGATGAAATTGACAAAATGCTTTAGTGTCAAAATTAGGTGGGAGAGGGTTAAGCAAAGGGCGAGGATTTAAGGGTTGCAGTAATCCCTTTCTTTGAAGTTTATTGAGAACCCAAGACATCAACTTCCCTAATTTCAAAAATTGTCTCCTTGTTCCTTGATTAGTAGCATTGACACCGACTGCCTTTTGCATGCTTTGGCTACCAGACGGATAGTTCCCTTTCTCATTCCTTCTTGTTGAAAAATGGTTCTTCTCTCTCTCCCATTCTTCAATTTGCAAACCAGCTTGGAGAAGGTCTTTGAAATCACGGATGAGTGTATGAGACATCCTCTCACGAAGACTAGGCAACACCCCCCTCACAATCATCCTTATTTGATCGGATTCATCAGGCCTCTTCTTGAGTAAAGCAGCCTTGTTTCTCCATCTCTTCACATAATCTACAAAATTCTCATTCGACCTTTGCCTAATGGACTCCACTTCCATTAAGGTAACTTCCATCTTGACATTATATCCATATTATTGGATGAAGGCTTTGTAAAGCAGATCCCAACTCTTTTGTGTTCCATCATCTAAGGTATTGAACCAATTTTGGACAATAGGGTCCAATGAGAGCATGAAGTATCTTAGGGTTTGAGCCTTAGTAGCTCGGGCAGACTGCATGGCAGTGATATACTGCTTCACATGGAGATGAGGCAGATTTGGCCCAGCACCCTCACAACGCCCGGTTCATTGGAACCAGCCTCCTTTACAGGTCTTAATATTATAAAATTCTTAAATATAATAACATTATCCATATTACACAGAATAATTAAAAGAAAGCATCATTATATTAAAATCAATGCAATGTCCAAACAAAGCAAATAAATGGACACCCATCCGAAGATGGAAACATGTCCTTACATCACATGCCTAAATAGGACACCCACCGAAAGGTAGAAACATGCCCTTTACATAGGTTCTAAAATAGAAAAGCAAATTTAATTACATGATGTTTAAATGAGGTACCCACCAAGTGGAAACATACCTCTTACAACATTTGGAAATCTAAATAAATTGATAAAAGTAAATAACCATTCATAATAAATAAATCATTCATCAAAGGTATCAAATATCAATAAAAAGTAAACATCCATCCATGATAAATAAAATAAACCAAACATTGAATTTAAATAAATTAAAGCATAAGAAATAAAACAAAGCATGATCAAATATGGAATTGAATAAGGTAAATAAAAATCCAAGTTATAGCTACTATTTCCATTTAGGGTTCTTTATCTCATGTGTTAAGGTTTTGGAATTCATAAAATTAAGCTACTGTGACTTTTTTATGGAATTAAAATAGATTGAGGTTTTATGTTTTAAAAGGTTGGTAAGACTCTTTGATTAACTAAATTGATATTTGAATGATGAAATCATGAAACTAGGGTTTTAGACACTTTGAAATACTTTTGATTCATGGTTTTAAATGATGATTTCAAGTTACTGTGTAAATTTAAAATTTTTATGTTTTTATGTTTTTTAATGTTTTAAAGGATTATGGCTTAGAAAAAATTAAGGTTTAAGGTTTTAAAGGAGTTAGAGTTTATTATTTTAGGTTTAGAAGTTGAATTAGGGTTTTAGGATTTAAAATTAGGGTCTCGGGTGATGAATTTGAATTAGGGTTTAGAAAGACAATTTGATGATTTCATGAGGTTTTATGAATTTAAACAAACGGATTGAAGTTTTTATAAATAGAAAAGATGTTTTTTTATGGTTTTTTGGAAGAGACAAAACCTAGTTTAAACTTTTGAAGAAAAAAGAATCAAAATTTGTTTTTGTTGAAAAATATGTTTATTTAAGGTTTTAAGATTTTGAAGAGGTAAAAATAACAATTTTAAGTCTTTTTGGAAAATAAAGTAACGTATTAGTGTTTTTAACTTTGAAAAAACTAAATTAAAGTTCTAAGGTTTTTGATTTAAAAAACAAAATTTCATAGTTTACGCTACTGTGAAAAAATAAAACAAAAAAGAATTTAATACATACCTCCTTTTGTTGATTCTCCAAAAATAATTCTTCTTGGATGAACAAGAACAAAGAAAATTGCTGCCTTTGAATTGCTTAAATCGTGTCCCTGCTATTCCAGAAAAAAAGAAATTGAATTTCTCCTTTTCCTTCACTGATTTGGTTTCAAATTTTCAAGCTTCTGTTGCTTTCGGCCCCCCTTATTTTCATTACCTTTGGTCCTTATTTATAGTGGTTTGATATGGTATTTTCCTAATTAGTCACGGCAAGTAATATTAATAAAAAAGGAAACCGAAACCTAATTGAATTAGGTTTCGAAAAATTTGCGTTGGAAAAATTGCGCTGCCAAAAAAAATTGCAGCAGGAAATTGCAGCAGTGGGCGGGCTGCGGGCGTTGCCCGCAGGAAAATCCTGCGAGGGAAATGGGAAAGCTATTTCACCCGTAGATTTTTTCTGCAAGCGAAATGCCCAAGGGCCTGCGCGACGATTTTTTCATCGCCGATTTTTCTGACTCAGATTTTTATTTTTATTTTTATTTGTTTATTTTTATTTTTTATTAATAAAAATTAGATACTAAAGCAAAAATTATTTTGGACCAATTAGACAACAAAAATCATTTTGGAATAAATAAAACATATTGGACAGGACTGAGTAAAAAATTAAGGGTCTACAGTTTGCCCCCTGCTTGAATGATCTGAAACTTTAGTGAAAGAGAGTGAAAACCAATAAGACTTAATTTATTTGAGAAGGTTGAGGTTTTGGGTTCTGGACCCGGTTTAAGTTCTGGACTCACGGATAAATTCTAGGTTCTAGACCTAAGGAAAATTTGGGTTCTGGACCCGAGCTAAGTTCTGGACTTAGAAATAATTCTAGGTTCTGGACCTAATGATAATTTGAGTTTTGGACTCGAGCTAAGTTCTTGGGCTTAGAAATAATTCTAGGTTTTGGACCTAATGGTAAATTTGGATTCTAGACCCGGTTCGAGTTCTGGACTCAAGGATAATTCTAGGTTCTGAACCTAAAGAAAAATTTGGGTTCTGGACCCGAGCTAAGTTCTGGACTTAGAAATAATTCTAGGTTCTGGACCTAATGGTAAATTTGAGTTCTGGACTCAAGGATAATTCTAGGTTCTGGACCTAAAGAAAAATTTGGGTTCTGGACCCGAGCTAAGTTCTGGACTTAGAAATAATTCTAGGTTCTGGACCTAAGGATAATTTGGGTTCTGGACCCGAGCTAAGTTCTTGGACTTTGAAATAATTCTAGGTTCTGGACCTAAGAAAAATTTGGGTTCTGGACCCGAGCTAATTTCTTGGACTTAGAAATAATTCTAGGTTCTGGACCTAAGAAAAATTTGGGTTCTGGACCCGAGCTAATTTTTTGGACTTAGAAATAATTCTAGATTCTGAATCTAAGGAAAATTTGGGTTCTGGACCCGAGCTGATAATTTTTTATTTCAAACTAATTTTTAGGCATATGCTTTCTTATTGCCCCTGGGTGTAAAAATATTTATATACACGCAATTATTTAAATGATTAAGGCAAATAATTGAATTTACTATTTATTTACTGTGTAGTCACTGTAGTATCAAATAGTATTTACTATTAGAATAGTAATATACTATTCACCAATAGTAATACTATTCATGAATAGTAATATTTACTATTCATAAATACTAACATTTACTATTCATCAATAGTAATACTATTTATAAATAGTGACATTTACTATTCAACAATAGTAATACTATTCATGAATAGTAAAACTTACTATTTATGAATAGCAAAATTTACTATTCATGAACAGTTTTAATTTTGGTTTTTTGCTTGTCGTTCCTCTATAAAAGGCCACCAATCCTTCATTTCATTTCACAATTTCAATTTAAATTTTGTAATTGTCTCAAATTTCTTTTCAATTTCAGCATCTCAAATTTCTTTTCAATTTCAGCATATATTTTTCAAAAACAATGCATGCTTCGAGGTCGGGGACTCATTATAATGCCGAGTTATTGGAGTTTGTTCGGCATCATGAAGACAGAAATCTAGATATTCTAGCCGGGGTGCCGCTTCACCGCAGTTCCAACGAAAAGAGCGCAGTAATTATTTTCCTTTCTTTTCTCTTGATTTTGATTTTTTTGTGATATATTTTTTGTATTTTTTTGTTATTATTTGTTATTGTGAAAAATAAATTAATTTAGTAGATAAAATAATATGTGCTTACCTGGTATTAACTTACCTGGGTCTGTGTTAGCATTATCGTTGCGTTGTTCGGGCTGGAGGGTGTATTTACAAAGCCCGCCAATGCTACGATGTAGTGCCTTCTCGGGTAAGGCAGATTATTCGAGATGTGGCTTCGAACAGTTCATCTTACAATTGCCATCCGAAGAATATCAGATAGACTGAAGCGTAGTCCAGGCGCTTGCAGAGCGATGGCTGGATACAACTCACACTTTTCACTTGCCCATTGGGGAGATGACAATTGGTCCAGTCGATTTTACTGCCATAACCGGCCTTCGATATGATGGTGTTCCGGTTCCTCTGACCAATGAAATTTTAACATTTGAAGAAATTCAGGAATTAATTGGTATGGAACCGTCATATAAAGGGCCTTTTAAGATAAAAATAGAGCCGATTCGTAGTTATTGGATTAACTACGAAGGTCGGGTTGGTAGAAACAGGGTCAAACAGTATGCTCGAGGATTTTTGTTATATCTGCTCGGGTCGACTATCTTAGGCAGCACTGAATTGTCCATTCACTTGTCAGTGTTGAGTGCCCTTTCTTATCTCAGAATGGTACCATCTTCTGGCTGGGGTGAAGCTGGTCTCGCGTGTCTTTACCATGGTCTCGATAAGCTTTGCCGAAACAAGAATTCTTTTGTCGGCTTGATGGCGATTATCGAGGTATTCTTTCTTCCACCAATGTCTTTTCCCCTCTTTTCTTGCATGAATGTGATCTTTATTGTTATTGTAGATATGGGCATATGAACACAACCTCGTGAGGGTACCTGGCATTTCTTGAGAGAGAATCAGGTATCCGAGATTAAATTACTGGTTGTCCGATCGTGTGGATGTTCCAGGCTCTCATCATGTGCATACTCATCGCTTTGTGTTGAGCCACTTAACCTGGGATCAGGTAAAATAACATTAGTATGCTTTAAATTTTATGTGAAAGTTTTACTTACCTTATGTTATTTTGCAGGTGAATTTGGCCTGGTGGAATCCAGAGGAGCGAGCAAATTGGTCTCCTTTGATGAGGGCTGCACTGTCTTTCCAACATTCTCGCAGAATTATTGCTGGCCCAGTGTCTAGTGGCTGGTTTCTCGGGGAGAGAGTTTATGAATGGTTTCTCGGTCCAGAGCAGCGGAGGTTTCCGATGCAAATCTCAAAATATAATTTAAATATTATGTCGATGTTGGAGGATGCATGGTGGTTAGCCCGGTATGGTTATGGTGCCGAGTCATTTCTCCATTTACTGGGTCCATTTTATGCCCGTTTTATTCAAATGAGACTCTTGCACTTTGATGTATCTCCTGTCGGTGTGCGGCAGATTTTCGATGAAAATGAGGGTAGAGATGAGGAGGAACATCATGGAGATGCAGGAGAGTCTGTTCTATATCTCGGGGCTAGTACTTCTCAGGTAAAACTTTTACCACTTTTCCCTTGCAGCTGCTTTTTCTTTCTTTAATTTCTTAATGATTGTTGTAGGTTGTTGGCTCGTTTGATCATGAGGATTGACCTTCTTTTACTGCCCCTTTGTTTGCTCATTCTAGCCCGTCGGATATGCCATCTCATCCGCAAGGCATTGATATGAACTACCTGGTACGTTTCTTATTTCATAATAGTTTATGCTATATGTATGCATGATTATGTATGCTCTTACCTTTTTCCTTCTTGGCTCACAGCGGAAGCTCGAAGAAAAAATAAGAAACTTCAAGAAGAGTTAGCTGCAAGTCGTCAGCAGGCTTCTCATTTTGAGAGTTTATATCATCAATTCGAACAAAATTTCCATAACTTCCGATTTCAGGGGATGAGGGATCCCGACGCTTCTTCATCGAGAGGCCCCCAGACTGATGACCATGAGATCCTTTCGTCTGCTTCTGACGAGGACCATGATTGATCAGAACCTCAAGGTAATAGGGATTTTGGTGTTCCCGCTTCGGGTGATCCCGGGATGAGTAATTTACCAGGTTTTGGTGCTCCCGCTTCAAGCGAACTCGGGACGAGTGATTTGCCCCCTCCTCCAACAGGCGATGATTTTTTCATGTCTTTATTTGGTGACCTACCACCACTCTCTTAGTGATATGTAAATATTGTAGCAATTATAAAACATTGTACAATAATGAAAAATATACAATTTTCCTCTTTACTGTAAACCCTTTTTTTATTATTCTTTTTTTTATTATTTTTCATTATTTTTTTGTTATTGCAAATTTTTTTTTGCAAATTTTTTCGTTACTGCCATTTTTTTTATATAGTACATCATAATTAATATCCACCTTATTTACTAAACCAAATCCAATGAGGTAAAGGAAATTCATTGCCACTTCCTTTCCTTATGCCATATGGTCTTATCCTTTCCCATCATCTTTTCCATTTCACTTTTGGAAAAGGTTTGTTTCCTTTATATAAATCACCCTTCATGCCATATTTTAATTCATAAACCAAAAATCTCTCTCTTTCAACGTGAAGACTTCCTTTAGCAATTTTGGTTCTCCTTTATTCATCAACCATGAGTGAGCACCATTTAAAAAAAATAAAAATTCTATTTAAGAATATGGATGCCATCCATTGGAAGCAAATTTCATGGTCAAAGCTTGACGTTTTAAAATATTTTCAAAATGTCAAATTGGACCACTCCTTCTTACATGTCGTGGCTTCCTTTTGGGATACGGATTCTAGGGTATTTAGAATTAATGGCTTTGAAATATGTCCCTTGATTGAAGAGTTTGATGCCATCCTTGGATATCCAAATAATCAACAAATGGCGTTACCCACATTGATTTCCAAGACTCAACAGAAGATGCAGATATTATTTCAAATTCAAAAACCCGAAGTTCTTCGGTTGATGAGAGGTGAAAAAATTCTATTTGCTCCTTTGATTGACTTTTGTTTCTCTCATTTGGCTCCTACTAAGGCATGGGGACGCATGCTTTGTCTTTGTTTGCTCGGCCAATTCTTGCTTGTTTCTTCTGACAGCGATATTGACCCACGAGTATTGGATATTATGGACCAAATGGAAGGGGGCTTGTCGCCGGTACCTGTGATCTTAGCCGAGACCTTAGTTGGATTAGACCGATTTAAATCGGGATTATCAAGGAGACTGACTGGGAGTCCGTTGCTGCTTCAGGTAATTACCTAAACTGCCCTTTCGGGTTTTCAATTTAGGTTTTCTTTTTCTTTTTATTGCTCTAACTTTTGCCTAGTCTGCCCATGCAGGTTTTTGAAACTAGTGAGCTGTCCTAATTTTTGCCTAAGCTGCCCTTGCAGGTTTTTAACTTAGCGGACTTCCTCTTTTTTTTTTTTACTTAATTCTTTCTTCACAGATTTGGCTTCTGGAGTGTCTTTGTTTGCTTGATACTCCTTCCATGGATTTTGCTAGATACCTGCCACGTCATCATTCTGCTTGGAAGCTACTCCATCCATCTTCTTCATATGCTGACTGGGTCGATTGGATCCACTCACGCTCTGAAGTGAATATCCGTTGGTTGGTACCTTGGTGGAAGATTTCTCATATCACCATACAGACATACTTGATGTACGTTCCCCTTGTTACTCTTCGTTAAGGTACATGCTATGATCCTCACCGACTTGGCCATCGGTATGGAGCTGAGCCTCGTGATTCTGACTTTGCTCCTAACCTAAACATGCCTTGCTTGACTGAAGCCTACTTGGATCGGCTGAGGCAAAGTTGGCCTGCACGTTACACTTATCGATTGCCATAGATTTTACATTTGTCAATTCAGAAAGTGTTTTGTTAGGATGAAAAATAGCTAAAGTAATAAAAATGCTTCTTTTCCATTTATAATTTGTCATCACCTTTTGCAATTATGATTATTTATTTCATCCATATCTGGTCAAATACTTATAACAGTGCACATAGAACAATTTTAACATCAATTCTGTTTTATTAAATTGGGGAACAACCAAACATAAAGCCAGCATACACAAGATTACTCCTGTTTCCATTTAGCCCTTTCGGATTTTCTAATTGACGATTTTCTCTCATTTAGCCCTAATTGTTGCCTAGCCTGCCCTTTTGGGTTTTCGGAACTAGCGGACTGCTCTAACTTTTGCCTAGCCCGCCCTTTTGGGTTTTCGGAACTAGCGGACTGCTCTAATTTTTGCCTAGGATACCCTTTTTGGGTTTTCAACCTAGCGAGCTCCTTTTTTTTTTCTTTTTTTTCCTTTTTCTATCATACATAAAACCTCTTCAACCTGTCAATGTTTAATTGCTCACTAAATTCATTCCCATCCATGTATGATAACTTCACCGCACCTTTGTTCATGACTTGTTTCACGACATATGGCCCTTCCCAACTAGGTCTAAACTTCCCTCTTGGATCAGATACATTAGGCTTACATTGCTTCAACACCAAATCCCCAACTCTGAATTTTCTTACCTTAACCCTTCTATTGTAGGCCCGAGCTATCTTCTTTTGATACAGTTGGTGATGATACAACGCCTTTAATCTTCTCTCTTCTAATAGAGCTAATTGTGTGTATCTTCTTGTTACCCATTCCGTTTCAGGCAGTTCAGCTTCCAAGACTACTCTCAGTGACTTGATCTCAATTTCAATTGGCAATATCGCTTCCATCCCATAAACCAAAGAGAACGGTGTCATTCTAGTCGGTGTTCACACACTTGTCTTATATCCCCATAAAGCAAAGGGAAGCATTGCCGACCAGTCCTGTAAGTCTTGGTCATCTTGGACAGAATTTACTTAATTGTCTTGTTTGTTGCTTCCACGGCACCATTAGCCTTTGGTCTATAAGGAGAGGACCGATGATGATGGATTTGGTACTTCGAGAATAAATCCTTAACTGCTCCTTGAAACTGTACCCCATTGTCTGATATCACACTATGCGGGACTCCATATCTGCAGATGAGGTTCTTTTCGATAAATCTAGCCATTTGACTTGCACATGACATGTTGAAGGATTCAGCTTCGACCCATTTTGAAAAATAATCAACTACTACTAGAATGAAACGGTGACCGTTTGAGGCTGTCGAATGTATCTCTCCTATAATGTCGATACCCTAGGTGGCAAATGGCCAAGGTGAAGACATTGAATGCAGTTCTTCAGGAGGCATATGATTCAAGTTACCATACATCTGACATTGCTGGCACTTCTTTACAAACTCAATACAGTCTTTCTCCATGGTCAACCAATAGTAACCTTGTAGAATAATCTTCTTAACTAGGGCCAAACCACTCATGTGCGGACCGTAACTTCCCGCATGTATTTCTGACATGATGCGCTCCACTTCAAGCTTTCTTAAACATCTCAAATGCACTCCATCAGGCCATCTTTGATATAACTCTCCATGGAAGGTGATGTATTGCAATGACCACCTCCTTATTGTCTCTTCTCTCTTTCTTTGTTGCCCCCGGCGGGTATTCTCTTTCCTCCAAAAATTGCCTTATAGTATCATACCACGCATCATGGTCTGTATCAACTTCCATGATTGTCTCATATTCATAGCAAGGAGTTGATGAACTGGTTAGGATTAGAGGCTTAAGAAATAGGCTAGTAGGATTTTCCCATACCGAAGCCAATGTGGCCAGGGCATTAGCCATCTGATTTTCTTCTCTTGATAGGTGTATAAACCTACACTCCTTAAAATTCTTCTTCATCATGGTCAAATAACGGTGGTATGGTTTTAATTTTTCCTCTTTCAACTCCCACTCTCCATTTACTTGGGATACTACTAGTAATGAATTTCCATAAACTTCCACCTTATCCACCTTCATAATCATTAGGGTTTCCAAACCGAAAATACAAGCTTCGTACTCCACCATTTTATTGGTTGCCCTAAATTTCAATTTTTTTACTAAGGGGATGAGTTCCCCTTCGGGTGATTCTAGTATAACTCCCAAACTTGCTCCTTTCCTATTTACTACTCCATCAAAATACATTTTCCACCCTTGTACTTCAATTACTTCTAAATGTTCATCTGGAAATTCCAAGATTACCTCTTCACTTTTTGGTAATGGTTGTTGAGCCAGGAATTCTGCCACCGCTTTTCCTTTGATTGTTTTCCTAGTTACATACTCGATCTCAAATTCTTCTAATATTATCAACCATCGACCATATTTCCCAATTAAAGAGGGTGTCTCCCTTAAGTACTTCATTGGATTCAGCCTGGAAATTGCTTGCACACTATATGACTGAAAGTAATGCCGCAACTTCTTAGAAGACCAAACCATGGCTATACAAGTCTTTTCAATGATACTATACTTAATTTCATAAGGTAGGAGCTTTCTACTCAAATAGTAAACAGCATGCTCAATCCCCGACTCATTGGCTCCTATCGACTCTTCTTCTACTGCTAAGTATAGTAATAAAGGTTTGCCGGGTTTAGGTGGTTTCAAAATAGGTGGATTCAACAAATACTCCTTTATTCTATCAAAGGCTTTTTGACATTCTTCTTTCCATACGACCGTATGATTCTTTCTAAGCAACTTGAAGATAGGCTCACAGATTGTTGTGAGCCTTGCTATAAATCTGCTAATGTACTGCAGTTTACCAATGAATCCCCGAACTTCTCTCTCCATCGTTGGGGCTAGCATATCCCTGATTGCTTTGACTTTGTCAGGATCAATCTCAATGCCATTCGGACCAATTACATGTCCCAACAATTTACCTAAGGTAACACCGAATACACACTTCTTCGGGTTTAATCTTAGCTTATACTTCAAAGCTCTATCGAAGAATAATTCCAAGTTTTGGAAGTGTTGCTCCCTTGTGTCCGACTTAACCATCATATCATCAACATATACTTCAACTTCTTTGTGCATCATGTCATGAAATAGTGTGGTGGCCATCCTTTGGTAGGTTTCTCCAGCATTCTTTAAGCCGAACGGCATCACCTTATAACAGAATATACCCCATGTAGTAATGAAGATAGTTTTGGCTTTATCCTCTTGGGCCATTAACACTTGATTGTATCCGGAAAATCCATCTACAAATGAGTATAGCACACTAGAGGCTGCACTATCAATGAGAACATCTATATGAGGTAAAGGAAAATCATCCTTAGGGGAAGCCTTGTTTAAATCTCTATAGTCCACGCAGACCCTTATACTTCCATCTTTCTTTGGCACGGGTACTATGTTGGCTAACCAATCTGGATATTCTATTACTTCAAGGAACTTCACTTGTATTTGCTTAGTGACCTATTCTTTAACCAATTCAACCCACTTAGGTCTTAATCGCCTAAGCTTTTGTTTGATAGGTTTAATGTGAGTGTAAGTAGGAATATGTTGCTCGGCTATGTCTCGATCTATCCCCGGCATATCTTCATAAGACCAAGCAAACACTTCTTCATATTTTTTTGAATATTTTTTCAAATCTCTCTCTCTCTCATCAGGAGTAAGGTCGGATACTATGCTAATATTTTTAGGATTTTCAGTTGTTCCCAAATTTAATGATTGTGTGTTAACAGAATTAATATTAAAGATGCTCATGTAACTGCTATTTGAATGTATGCAACCATAAGGAGAAACATCACACAAGTAAGCAAAATCAAACTTTATTGCATTCATTTTGGAAAAGAAAACATCATCATCCTCATACAAAGCAGACAAATTAAAATCAAAATCAAAATCATTGTTCATAGAATCATAAAGCAGAATGTCTTCAAACTTCTCTTCAACCAGGGCAGCAATCTCTTCCGGAGTCTTTTTGGCTTTCAGGGTAGCTTCATTCTTCTCTTTTGGATTGGATTCTTTATTGGTTGATAAGGTGAGCTCTTTCTTCACTTGCTCTACTAGCTCAACAACATATGTAAAAATTTCAAAACCTAGGATTAACTCACCCATGAACATGATCGGCTCGGGCTTTCCTTGGAGTGGTCCCATATCTGGAGCTTTGACAAAGATCTCTTCAAGTGGTGGGAAGCTCATCTTCTCATTCTTCTTTGGTTGGACATCATTGTCTTCATCATATCCTAACCCCTTCTTGGAAGTTTGAGTCCTAAAATCTGGCAACTTTGTCAAATCGGCCTTATCCTTTCCAAGACCAGCTCCAGGAAGGTAGTTCATGTTCTTCATCATATTCAAAACTTTGGAGTCCACTACTTCATCATCAGAAATTGCAGCTGTAACACCCCATCTTAGCCTATGTTTATAGACCAAGATGGACTGTTAACTCATGGTGGTTGTGTCTTAATATTTTACTTAGCCAATTTTAAGTACAGATTTTAAAAAATTTTGCCATAACCTCCCCTAAAAATGGAGGTCCCAAGTGTCGCCAAAACTGATTCTTTAATTTTTGAAAAACATTTTGTTTCACAATTCAACTCAAGCACACTCCAAATAATCCACCCTTATAACCTCAACTACAATCCTGCAAGAAGAATTCACACTTCCATACTTGCATACATAAGTGCTAAACCCAAATAAGATTTATTAGATTACTAGCAGTGTACGTGTTCTAGCTTATCATTATTATACATTTATTTGCTAGATCATACAAGCTTATGTACATGCCATATTGCTACAATCCATCATATCCAAACTCCTATCCAAAGTAGTAGTCAAGGCCAGCTGCGCAGGACATGCTGCAATCTCGGCTCCTCGTTTAACCTACGAGTTTAGAGGGAAACTAAACTCGCTAAGCAATTGCTTAGTGGGTACTTAAATCATTGCAATAAATAAATAAAATGAAAGAATGATTTGAACATACATTTATATACTTTAAATACTTGAAAGGAATAAATACAAAACACAGATGGTAAAAAAGCTTGACTGAATAATTTGAATTTAAACCATTTTTCTTGCTTTTATCATTTTGGTTGCTCTACTAGTTTAACAAAACGTCAGCGGATAAGGAAGGGTCATGATAAACATATCTCGTCATGATCATATTTCATTATCTTTCATCATATTTCTTGCACATGTGCCAATGGCCATTATCATTGCATCATTGATCATGTCATTGCAATCATCGGCCTTCAGCCAGAATATCATATCATGTCATAAGCAGTACTGTAGTAATAGTATGATGCATCATACCCTTATCTCAAGGGTTCTGATATACCAAGTAGAGCATAAATAATTTATTAAATTACTTTGGTCATGATATTCAATAAGTCATGATTTTTCCATAATGCATATATTGTTGGAATAGCTTGTCATGATGCCTTTCTGATCATTTCCAATTCTCCTTCATGTCATTTGATATGATTTAACATCAATCCATAACATAATATTCAATTTTTAACACATTTAGAAAAATGACCAAATGAATAGTAGCGCGGTGCGTAAAATCGGCAACGCAATGGCGCGCGACAACTAAATAGTAAAATCTGTTTTTACTACTGAAAATTAGTCAACTTTGGCAAGAGTTTTGACTAAGTAAACCACCTTATTTTTGGATGCATTTTTTCAGGAAAACACTTTCATAAGTTAACTAAATGCATGTAAAATTTCGTCGAAAAATTCTTTCGTTTGCCCCTTCAACGGACTGCCCAAAATGAAAGCTGCAGAATGGTGCCCAAAAGGGACCATTCGGCCCAATTTTCAAAATTTGAAGGAAATTCATTTTTTTCTTGAAAAATTGATTTTTAGAATCCTTTTGTGATACTATTGAAAGACTAAGGGTCCCTCTTTCAAAAATCAAACCAAAGGAGTGATTAAAAGTTCATCAAAGTTTATGGATATTTGAGCAAAGTTTAGCTAGTTTGTTTTGTTTTCATTCTTTTCACAATCAATTGATTACAAATGGTTCAAGAGCACTTTCCCACATATTTACCACACATAATAACATTATATCAAAACCATTTCAAAAGTCCCATAATGCAAAATATGTGAATTAATTGAAAAGGCAATTATTTAAGTACCAAACCTTGTTTATTTGCTTTGTTCCTTGCTTGTCTTATTCTTTCTTCCCTTCTTCTTCTTTATCCCTTTGATTTCCTATAATTTTCATAACTTCCATAATAAGAACGTGATAAAAACTATATGTTCAAGCCTTGATTCTTACTATCTAAAGCTACTAATTACCATTTACTCATCACTTCTACATGTATGGATCATTTAATCTAATTTCTCTTCACTTTCTTAACTTTCCCATAATCTTCCCAACTTTTCTTTCATTGATAACTTGAAAACTATCAATCAAATTAATAAACTAAAGCTAGAATTGGAATCCTTACCTTAAAATTAAGCTTTTCGTTTCCAAAAATCCATTTGAACACTTGAAAAATTCCTTCCCTTTTTTGGTGGAGAGAATTCGGCCATGCCTCTCAAAAATGGAGAGAAAAATGTGTCCTTAGTTCTTTAATCATCCTTCTCTCTCTTTTTATATTTTTCCATTTTCCATTTATTTAATTAATTTCATTTTGGAGGGTTAAGATGTAACCACCACAAAAGTATCTTTAACTAGGATGGTGCCATATGGAGGGTTAAGATTAATCCAACCCAAAAGTGTCTTTAAACAAATTTTGCCATGTGTCCTTTTCTAGAAAATTACTATGTCATGTGTCCCTTTTCTAGAAAATGAGTGGAAGTGAAAAGACCAAAATACCCTTCAATGGAAGGTTTTGCCTTTTCTTCGTAACCGGGTGGTTTTACGACGCGTAAAATGTACCATTCTTCTCCTTTCAACCTCTCGTTTCCATTTCCGACATTCATTCTTGATTTTGAACTAATTTATAAAAATTACGCTCATGCCCTTGACTTTTGTAAAAATTCCCTTTATGTGATTCGGGTCTCCACTTAGGTTCGTTCTTCAACATCGATCACTGCGGAGTCCTTCCGTTTACTTCGGATACCTTTACGTGTCTTGTTTTCCAGTGTATACATTATTATCACAAGAATGACAAAAATACCCTTGGTCAAGAATCCACTGTATCTCTCAAACTATGCGTTTTCGGGAAAAACTGTGGTGTTCCATTTCGACCCAATTTTTCTCTACTTTCCATTTCTGGAGTCTGTTATATGCACTATTAAGAACCTCCAGTACAACTTTTGGAAATTACAGTTACCTCCCCAAAACTTTTTGAAATTACAGTCACCTCCCCAAAACTTTTACCATCTTTTCAGTTAGGTCCTTTTTGTCCTATAGAGCTTCCTTTCACTTTGTGTTCTTTGGTGGTTACTCGAGATGGCTCCTCTTACTGTACGCAGATGTACTGTACATGGATGTACTGTACATATGTACAAATTGGGTCGTGACATTTCTTCCCCTCTAAAATTTAGGCTTCGTCCCGAAACCGATCGGGTGTAAAATTTAGGCTTCCATCCTCCTTATTCCTTCTCTTTCCCAAAATATCTCTTCCATTCTATGGTTCCTTCGCCGCACTTTAACTGGAGGAATTCTCTTATTTCTTAATCCTTTGACTTTTCGTGCTAAAATTTCTATTAGTTCTTCTTCATAATTTAGGTCAGATTGGACTCTGATGTTTTGTGTCTTTATATCATGTGTGAAGTTCAACGATATTGCCTTATCATTGAAACACATTATGTATTTTGTTCAGTTCTGGTAATAGAGTTAACCGATAGGCTATTGATCTATGCGTTCGATGATCTCGTATAGTCCAATAAGCCTAAGGCTTAACTTACTTTTCTGCTTAAATCTTAATACTTCTTTCATAGGAAAGTCTTAAGAAAAACCTTGTCTTCCACTTAGAGTTCTATGTCCCTTCGTTTTGAGTCCGCATATGATTTTGCTCCTACCTACCCGCATATGATTTTATCTTGTCTTTACTTAATTCCATCCAACACTCTAGTGTTCCATGTTTTCTTTCGTATAATTCTTTATAGGGCATCACCGTATGCTGAATTAATAGTCGTTGTTATATGCATATTCAATTAAACTCAAATACCTATTCCAGCCACCCTTAAATTCTATAACACATACTCTTAATATGTCCTCCCAAACTTTGGATTACTCTTTCAAATCGTCCATCTGTTTACGGGTGAAAGGCAGTGCTATAATTTGTTTGGGTTTCAGGAGCTGTTTGCGACTTCTATCATAAATTCATGATGAACTGTGGACCTCTGCCTAAAATGATAGACGTTGGAATCCTGTGTAATCTTACAATTTCCTTGGCGTACATTTCCACCAATTTATCTAATGAATAATCCATTAGTAAAAGTAGAAATGAGCTAACTTAGTTAGGCAGTCAACGATTATCCAAACAACGTCCTGCCGGCCTCGTGTCATTGGTACTTCTATGACGAAATCCATAGTGATATGTTCCCACTTCGATACCAGACTGGGAATTAGTTGTAACTGTCCTGATAGGATTTGATATTTCGCTTTTGTTTGTTGACATATTAAACATTTGGTCATAAAATCAACAATATCTCTCTTCATTCCAAGCTACCATTAAAACTTCTTTAGATATTGATACTTTTGTAACTCCTGGATTCATTGCTTAGAGACTACTATATGCTTTTCGGAAAAAAAAAATTTCTTTCTTATGTCTCCCATTGTTCGTATCATTATTCTATTGTCATAATACAAACCACTGTTCTTAGAAATTTAGAATTTTATATCCTTTCCTCCTTGCACTTGCTTGATCCATTTTTGTATTTGTTCATTTTTCTTTTGCACTTGATGAATTTCTTGAAAAGAAACATAGTTTATGTTTGCATTTCTATTACTAGTACTTCCTATTCCATTGGTCTTAAACTGATCTTTATAGCGCCTAAGGCTGGTATCAAATTTCCACCAAGTGCATCGGCCACCACGGTAGCTTTTCCTAGATGATAATTTATAACTTAGCTGTTATTTCCAAAACTTGGGCTTACTTTCCTTACCATAAATTGAGATCCTCATGGGTTGGCTGATAATTTAAACTTTTGCGTCTGTATAAATATAACACTTTTCTCCATATAAATCATATCTCCAAATCTTGAAAGCCAATATGATAACTGTTAATTCCAAACAGTGTGCCGGGTTATTATTATTTTTTTCGTATGGTTTAAATCATCAAAAGACTTATGCGACTATTTTATCCTTTTTCATATGCATATAACCTTAACCGATGTGTGAAGCATCACTATATATCACAAATTCTTTGCTGGACACGGGCCGTATGGGTATTGAAGCATTCGTTAACTTTTCCTTTAGTTTCTCAAAGTTCCTCTAACATTTATCAGTCCATTGGAGTTTGGCATTTCTTTGAAACAACCTTGTCATTGGGATGATAATAATGGAAAACCCTTTTATAAAACATTAATAGTACCCAGCCAGTCCTAAGAAGATTCTTACTTCTATTACTGTCTTTGGTGTTTTCCATTCCAAAATGGCTTTTGTTTTCTTCAGACCTACTTTAATGCCTTATGCTAATATGGTGTGTTCTAAGAATGTCACTTTTTCCAATCAAAACTCGCATTTGTCATATTTGACGTACAACTGCTTCTCTCGCAATATTTGCAATACTATGCAAAAGTATAGATCGTATTCTTTTTTTTTCCTTAAATAAACGAAGGTGTCATCTATGAACACCATTTACAAATTGGTCAAAGTATGGATGAAAGATATGATTCATTAAATCCATTAATACTGCTGACACATTTGTGGGCTCAAAAGGCATTACAAGGAACTTATAACGTCCGTATCGAGCTCTAGATGTAGTCTTTGGAATGTCTTTTCCTTTGATCCGCAGCTGCTGATATCCCAGTCGGTGATCTATTTTTTTATTTTTATTTTTGAAAGACCTTGGTTCCTTTAAGTTGGTCGAATACATCATCAATGGATGGTAATGGATATTTAACCTTAATCGTAAGCTCATTCAACTACTTATAGTTCACATATGACCTTAAGGATTTATCTTTCTTCTTGACAAAGAGTACTGGCATACCCCATGAAGAAATACTTGGACATATAAGACCCTTGTCGAGTAGCTCCTATAATTGCATTTTCATTTCTTTGGGTTCCGCTGGTACCATTCGGTATGAGGCAACCAACACCGGTGCAGTTCCCGGATATACATTTATAGTGAATCCTACTTTTCTCTTAGGTGATAATCCGGGTAGCTTGTCTAAAGAAACATCAAGAAAATCACGCATTGTTGATACCTCTTGAATCTTTATCACATTCTTCTTTGCTTCCATAGTGCTTACCAAGTGTGCCTCACATCCGTTTGTATGGAACGCCTTGTTGTAACTGCTGTTGTTATGTTGTTTAGGTATTCGGCTCTCTTTCCTACTACCGTCACTTCCTCCTTGTGAGGAGTATGAAGTGTTACTCTCTTTCTTCTTATAATCAACCATTGTTTTATGCCTTGTTAGCCAAACCAATACCAACATTACGTCAAATTCTCAGAATGGTAACTCTATTAAATTTTATGGAAATGCAATTTCATGTAACTCTATAGAACATTCTTTAATCACTTGTGTGTAACTACCTCGTCTCTTATCGGATTTATAACTAATGTTTCAAACTTAACATATCCTACTGGTAATTCTTCTAAATTTTCATTGCGTAGGCTCTAGCTGGTGTACTTGAATTGAGCTAGTCAACGGTCTCTGATTGTGCTCTTTGAAAATTCAAATCACTTTCCTTTCCCCTGCTTCGGCCTCGGCCAAAAGCGGGTCGTGATTTTTCTGTCTGTGCGGGTGCATTCACTTGTCTTTCTGGCAGTTTACCCTAACACGATCTGGTGCCCCGCATTCCCAGCGTCCATCTGTTAAATACCAGCATTCACTCTTATGTCTTCATTCACAGTGTTTGCATAAAGGAGTAATATATCCTTCAAATTTATATTTCTTTCCAATCCTCCAGTAATTTTTGAATTGTTACTTTTTCCTTTTTCCTTTACCTAGTCCTTGGGTTGTTATTACTTTCATTCTTTCCTTTTTGATATAATTTTAATTCCGCACTTTCTACTTCTTTAGTTCTCAATTTCTCTCTTTCTCTTCTTTCTTTTTTTTTTCCATCATTGACTGAATTCATAAATCTCATATATCTTCTTCTTATAATTTCTTAATTTTGATGATTACATTGGGGCATTTTCAGGAGAAATCACAATACAGTGTTTTGATTAGATTTCGTCTAGTTTCTACTCATATAGTACGTCACCTACCTTATTAAGACTTCACGGGATGGTCACCCATCATCATTGGTTGAGCACGTTTAACTCTGATTTCTTGCTAAATTTCAACATGACCTTCTTAGTGCGCTTACTTCATCTGCTTATGTGAATATTGTACATGGGGTTACTGTACATATTCTATAGTGGCCGGACATGAGAATTTCTCATATACTTATTTCTGTTCACTCATCTTTGTTATCTAAGTTCTATCTATTTTATCTCTTACCGTTTGGTCTTAACATTTTACGTACTTTTCTTTTTTCCTCTTATTATGTTCCTCTTTTTATTCCATTCTTCAAATTTCATTTTCTTATATACATTTTCATTTTTACATTCATATACGCCTATCTAACCTTCTACTGGAACCCCTTATAAGGACCCCGGTATACTAGCTACGGATGTCTGGCACCTTGAACCTTGGCCGGATCCTTGGCTTTGCAATCGCCGGCTTTACTGTGTAAAACTATCTTCACTTCTAAACTTCTTCCCAACTTGTCGAAATCTTCCTAAGCTTTAAGTTTGTACTCTCTTTTGTTGCATGCGTTGGTGTCTACTTCTCTAATCTATGTATACCCTCTCATTACCTAAAACTTTCACAACTAATCTTGAAAATTCAAACACGTCCATGACTACTAATTGTACTTTAATTCCATTATTTAATCCTTCCAAAACCTTTGACGTCTTTCTTGCTTTGTTTCTATCATTTTCTTTGCATACTTACTGAGGCGAGTGAACTCTCTATCATACTCAGATACTGTCATTCTTCCTTGCTGTAGATATATAAACTCATTTCTCCTTGCGTTTAAGTATGTTTTACCAAGTATATGTTTCTTCTACCAAAAGGGACATGGCATAATTAAATCTTTTATCTGGTGTGCATCTCAGTTGTTCCAATGCCCTACTGGTACTGTCCAAACAATACTCAACTTCTTCAAATCCTTCTTCTCTACTAGCCTTAAATTCTTTAGCCCCATATTTCCTTAACTTCTCGATTGGGGACTTCCTTTCTCTTTTGGTAGCAACAAGTACCATTCTTGCCGTTTATTGCAATGGTACTATCATCTATCTTAAATAAACTTTGGGACCTTCCACAGTCACCGTTGCGGGTTGTGGCATAAGTCCGAGACCCATTTCTACATTTATGGTTACGAAAGCGTGTGATTCCTTCTATTGATCTATAACTCTTTGTGATTCTGCCTCTAGCAACCTTATACAGTATACATATATCGTGATAAGAATTAGCAGCTGGCTTGACTCAACACATTAACTTTCCTATATGGCATGTACGTAAGCACTATTAGATTTTCCTTTATCACATGTACCTTATATACTTATGTATTTATAATATTCTTTCTACTATACCAACATTTTATACCTAAATGATATATGCTCTCATTTATTATCTGCTATAGGATATCCCATTTTACATTGGTAATGGCCACTCCCAACATAAAATGTGTATCCTCCTATGTTGAATTTTCCAGGACCGGCTAAACCGGTGCTCTGATACCACTAAATGTAACACCCCATCTTAGCCTATGTTTATAGACCAAGATGGACTGTTAACTCATGGTGGTTGTGTCTTAATATTTTACTTAGCCAATTTTAAGTACAGATTTTAAAAAATTTTGCCATAACCTCCCCTAAAAATGGAGGTCCCAAGTGTCGCCAGAACTGATTCTTTAATTTTTGAAAAATATTTTGTTTCACAATTCAACTCAAGCACACTCCCAATAATCCACCCTTATAACCTCAACTACAATCCTGCAAGAAGAATTCACACTTCTATACTTGCATACATAAGTGCTAAACCCAAATAAGATTTATTAGATTACTAGCAGTGTACGTGTTCTAGCTTTTCATTATTATACATTTATTTGCTAGAACATACAAGCTTATGTACATGCCATATTGCTACAATCCATCATATCCAAACTCCTATCCAAAGTAGTAGTCAAGGCCAGCTGCGCAGGACATGCTGCAATCTCGGCTCCTCGTTTAACCTACGAGTTTAGAGGGAAACTAAACTCGCTAAGCAATTGCTTAGTGGGTACTTAAATCATTGCAATAAATAAATAAAATGAAAGAATGATTTGAACATACATTTATATACTTTAAATACTTGAAAGGAATAAATACAAAACACAGATGGTAAAAAGGCTTGACTGAATAATTTGAATTTAAACCATTTTTCTTGCTTTTATCATTTTGGTTGCTCTACTAGTTTAACAAAACATCAGTGGATAAGGAAGGGTCATGATAAACATATCTCGTCATGATCATATTTCATTATCTTTCATCATATTTCTTGCACATGTGCCAATGGCCATTATCATTGCATCATTGATCATGTCATTGCAATCATCGGCCTTCAGCCGAAATATCATATCATGTCATAAGTAGTACTGCAGTAATAGTATGATGCATCATACCCTTATCTCAAGGGTTCTGATATACCAAGTAGAGCATAAATAATTTATTAAATTACTTTGGTCATGATATTCAATAAGTCATGATTTTTCCATAATGCATATATTGTTGGAATAGCTTGTCATGATGCCTTTCTGATCATTTCCAATTCTCCTTCATGTCATTTGATATGATTTAACATCAATCCATAACATAATATTCAAGTTTTAACACATTTAGAAAAATGACCAAATGAATAGTAGCGCGGTGCGTAAAATCAGCAACGCAATGGCGCGCGACAACTAAATAGTAAAATCTGTTTTTACTACTGAAAATTAGTCAATTTTGGCAAGGGTTTTGACTAAGTAAACCACCTTATTTTTGGATGAATTTTTGCAAGAAAACACTTTCATAACTTAACTAAATGCATGTAAAATTTTGTCGAAAAATCCTTTCGTTTGCCCCTTCAACGGACTGCCCAAAATGAAAGCTGCAGAATGGTGCCCAAAAGGGACCATTCGGCCCAATTTTCAAAATTTGAAGGAAATTCATTTTTTTCTTGCAAAATTGATTTTTAGACTCCTTTTTTGATACCATTGAAAGACTAAGGGTCCCTCTTTCAAAAATCAAACCGAAGGAGTGATTAAAAGTTCATCAAAGTTTATGGATATTTTAGCAAAGTTTAGCTAGTTTGTTTTGTTTTCATTCTTTTCACAATCAATTGATTACAAATGGTTCAAGAGCACTTTCCCACATATTTACCACACATAATAACATTATATCAAAACCATTTCAAAAGTCCCATAATGCAAAATATGTGAATTAATTGAAAAGGCAATTATTTAAGTACCAAACCTTGTTTATTTGCTTTGTTCCTTGCTTGTCTTATTCTTTCTTCCCTTCTTCTTCTTTATCCCTTTGATTTCCTATAATTTTCATAACTTCCATAATAAGAACGTGATAAAAACTATATGTTCAAGCCTTGATTCTTACTATCTAAAGCTACTAATTACCATTTACTCATCACTTCTACATGTATGGATCATTTAATCTAATTTCTCTTCACTTTCTTAACTTTCCCATAATCTTCCCAACTTTTCTTTCATTGATAACTTGAAAACTATCAATCAAATTAATAAACTAAAGCTAGAATTGGAATCCTTACCTTAAAATTAAGCTTTTCGTTTCCAAAAATCCATTTGAACACTTGAAAAATTCCTTCCCTTTTTTGGTGGAGAGAATTCGGCCATGCCTCTCAAAAATGGAGAGAAAAATATGTCCTTAGTTCTTTAATCATCCTTCTCTCTCTTTTTATATTTTTCCATTTTCCATTTATTTAATTAATTTCATTTTGGAGGGTTAAGATGTAACCACCACAAAAGTATCTTTAACTAGGATGGTGCCATATGGAGGGTTAAGATTAATCCAACCCAAAAGTGTCTTTAAACAAATTTTTCCATGCGTCCTTTTCTAGAAAATTACTATGCCATGTGTCCCTTTTCTAGAAAATGAGTGGAAGTGAAAAGACCAAAATACCCTTCAATGGAAGGTTTTGCCTTTTCTTCGTAACCGGGTGGTTTTACGACGCGTAAAATGTACCATTCTCCTCCTTTCAACCTCTCGTTTCCATTTCCGACATTCATTCTTGATTTTGAACTAATTTATAAAAATTACGCTCATGCCCTTGACTTTTGTAAAAATTCCCTTTAGGTCCTTACGTGATTCGGGTCTCCACTTAGGTTCGTTCTTCAACATCGATCACTGCGGAGTCCTTCCGTTTACTTTGGATACCTTTACGTGTCTTGTTTTCTAGTGTATACATTATTATCATAAGAATGACAAAAATACCCTTGGTCAAGAATCCACTGTATCTCTCAAACTATGCGTTTTCAGGAAAAACCGTGGTGTTCCATTTCGACCCAATTTTTCTCTACTTTCCATTTCTGGAGTCTGTTATATGCACTATTAAGAACCTCCAGTACAACTTTTGGAAATTACAGTTACCTCCCCAAAACTTTTTGAAATTACAGTCACCTCCCCAAAACTTTTACCATCTTTTCAGTTAGGTCCTTTTTGTCTTATAGAGCTTCCTTTCACTTCGTGTTCTTTGGTGGTTACTCGAGATGGCTCCTCTTACTGTACGCAGATGTA
Organism: Garcia nutans; assembly: GCA_947685225.1. Taxonomy (NCBI): domain Eukaryota; kingdom Viridiplantae; phylum Streptophyta; class Magnoliopsida; order Malpighiales; family Euphorbiaceae; genus Garcia; species Garcia nutans. The sequence goes on along the minus strand of CANTUV010000039.1, from coordinate 38,793,627 downwards.
CTGTACATGGATGTACTGTACATATGTACAAATTGGGTCGTGACAGCAGCCACTTGAAAACCATTGAGAGGCCTCTCAACCATTAGAGCGTTAACAATCTCATTATCTTCAGCTTCAATGACCACTGTCTCATTTTTGTTGGGGAATTTGATCTTTTGATGAAGGGTGGAAGGAACTCCACCAAGAGGATGAAACCATGGTCACCCCAAGAGTAAGGCAAAGGTAACTAGTATGTCTAAAACAAAAAACTCAATAATAGATTCAATTGGACCAACCTTGACAACCGCTTTGAAAGTCCCTTCGACATGCCTTTTATTGTTGTCATAAGCACAAATTGTCACCTCGGTTGGGTTTAGATCTCTTGTTGACATGGCTAGCTTTGGTAATATCTTAAGCGGACAAACATTTATGGCGGACCCATCATCGACCATTACACATGGAGTCCTCTTCCCCTTGACTTCTATTTTGATAAAGAGAGGGCGGATGTGGTCTCTCCCCTCCTCCGGTAAGTCCGCATCTGAAAAAGAAACTGCTCCCATACTAACTTTACTCTTTTCTTGGACCTCTTCGCATTTCATTACTTCCCCAATTTTTATGAAGTTGATCAACTCCTCCGGTGTTGTGGAGGTAGAAATGGGCATGCTAGCTAAGGCTTTGGCCATAGTTTCTCGGTGCTTTTTAGAAGTAGCTAACAAGTCCCAAATGCTAACACTTGCTTGGGTTCTTTTCAATTGCTTGAGCACAGCATCATCTTATTCTATTTCGACTTCCTTCCCCTTATTAGTTTCTATCTCCTTAGGTGGTGGCCTTGCATAAGGCTTACCGGATCTAGTATTCATGACCGCATCTTCTTCAGGCTCGGACTAAGTCCACTCCTCCTTCTAGGGTATAATTTCATCATCACTATCACTTGAATCCCAAAACCCATTGACAACATAAATTGCTACTTCTCCACCCATCATAGCTTGTTCAATTTTGACAACTGCCTCTTCTTCTTCCTTGGTTGCTTCTCCACCCACATCTTGAAAAGAAGACATGACAAAGTCCTCATGCAAACCTCCTCCAATCATGAAGGTTGCCGGTGGTGGTACCCTATGGAATTTTGGTAATGGGTTGTCTTTGGTGTTTGGCTTATTGGGCTCAGGTAGCTTCCCATTATCAATTAGATTTTGAATCTCATGTCTCAACCTCACACATCTATCCGTGTCATGTCCTTGCATTTGGTGAAATTGACAAAATGCTTTGGTGTCAATGTTAGGTGGGAGAGGGTTAGGCAAAGGAGGAGGATTTAAGGGTTGTAGTAATCCTTTTCTTTGAAGCTTGTTGAGAACCTAAGACATCGGTTTTCCCAATTTCAAAAATTGTCTCCTTGTTCCTTGGTTAGTAGCATTAACACCGACGGCCTTTTGCATGCTTGGACCCGAGATTGGGTACTTGGACCCGAGATTGAATGGGTGCTTAGACCCGAGATTGGGTACTTGGACCCGAGCTTGAATTGATTTGGGTACTTAGACCCGAGATTGGATGTTTGGACCCGAGATTGGATTGAATTTGATTTGGGTACTTGGACCCAAGATTGGATTGAATTTGGGTACTTGGACCCAGGATTGGGTACTTGGACTCGAGATTGATTTGATTTGGGTACTTGGACCCGAGATTAGATTTGATTTGAGTACTTGGACCCTAAATTGATTTGATTTGGGTACTTGGATCCGAGATTGATTTGATTTGGGTAGACCCAAAATTTATTTGGAATTGGGTACTTGGACCCGAGATTAAATTGAATTTGGGTGCTTGGACTCGAGATTAAATTGAATTTGGGTGCTTGGACCCGAGATTGAGTTTGACTGACCTTTTATCATTTGAGAAATCTGACTGCTTCAGTTATTCTGTGCATTGTGATTCTTCACCATCAAAATGGATCTTCATCCTTTGAGATCGGGTCTTCACCCTTGCAAATGGATCTTCATCCTTTGAGATCGGGTCTTCACCCTTGCAAATGGATCTTCATCCTTGGAGATTGGGTATTCACCCTTGCAACATGGATCTTTATCCATTGGAGGTCGGGTCTTCACCCTTGCAAATGGATCTTCATCCTTTGAGATCGGGTCTTCACCCTTGTAAGTGGATCTTCATCCTTTGAGATCGGGTTTTCACCCTTGAAAATAGATCTTCATCCTTTGAGATTAAGTCTTATATTGGCTTCAGCTCTTCTAGCTACACTGATCTTTTGTCATTTGTGTCATCATTCTTTTGATAGTTCTAATGTTCCATTCTTTTTGTTCTTCCTTTGCAAAAATTCAGCTATTTTTAATTGGACCTTATACCCTCTTCTTTTCCCCCTGCGTGGCGAGATATTTGCAAGTGAGTTTGAAAATGTTTTATACATAAACTCAAAAAATTGAAAAGGAGAAACTTTGCCCCCTGGGTAGGCTCAAACCCATGATTTTTCTATGCGGACTCTGATTCATGTTGTTGTTATCTAGTTCTTCACACAAGCACGTATTTCTTCTCTTTGTAAGATTACTGGAGCTTTCTCAAGCAATGGGCTTTCTATGCCCCCCTTATTTGATATCTTCTTTTGATTCTTTACTTTGCAGGGTGTTCACATTTCATTTTGCCAAGGAATAGACAACACAAGATAAGAAAGTACGATGTGATATGCTCATGTATGCATGATATGCATGAATAATACTTACAGTTGTTCCATCGACTCACAGACTGAGGTGATCGGTAGAAGTATTCTCATTAACTCTATTTGATGCTTGTTTAAGTCTTGCATTGGAATGATCGAAAGCTTTTGCATTAGTGGCTTTTATCTTCAAGATGTTGAAAACATGAGTGGTGAAGACCCTAAGCAGCAGAGTCAGGGATACATCATTTTCAAACCATGTTTCAGCATGTCAATTGATAGCTTCTTCATGACCTTGCCAATAATCAATTCAACATACTTCCCTTAGCTCGAAGGCTTTGTATGACAAAACACTTTTTTTCCTTTCTCTTTTTTTTTTTGAATTTTGATTTTGAAATCAAATGTTGGTTTCGCCAAATTAATGTCAATGCACCTCAGGACTTAATTTTCCAAATTAACATATCTATAACATGACAATCCTAGTTACCGTACTAAACTCAGGAATCATTTCTATTTAAGCAAGAATTTTTCCACTTTAGATAGGCACATACACATTACTTGGCCAAAGGTCTCATTTGAGTTTAAATATTGTAGACTCTACCTACTAAGAGAGATCAACAGGTCTTTGATAGGCTTGAAATGGGGTCTATGAGGGACATGGGTTTAAAGTGAAGGCCATTTTGAGATTGGAGCTGGTGTGACACAATGGACAAACCCTCACACTACAAATTTCTTGTTTGAACTTTAGGCAGCTGGGAGCAATCTTGCTAGACTCCAAATTCTTTCTATATCTTCTTGGCATTAATCTGGATCTTGATTAGGATAATCTTTGCCCTAGCAAAAAGTTTAAGACCCAAATTCGTTTCTTTTCTTCTTTTCCCTTTTCTTTCCTCTTTCCTTTTTCTTACTCTTGCCTCTTCTTTCTCTTTATTTTCCTTACTCTTCCCTTTCTTTGGGCATTTTATCATTTTGTCCTTCTTCCTTGTAGGACTGTTAAGTACAGAACTTTCAAGAACTGAATGGTCTTTCTCTTTTTCCTTTAATTTTTATCGAATCTTTGGTTGGGTTGGCCAATTCAAGTCAATCCATCCTTATAAACCAAATGGAAGCCTTTTGTTGTCTTAGGTAAAAGAGAACTCAATTGGCTTTTTGAACTGCCTTTTTAGGTTTTATTTTCTTGTTGTTTTATTTTCTTTCTTTTCCTTTTCTTTTTCTTTACTTTTCTTTTTTTTTTCTTGTTTGGTTCTAGCTCTAAAAGAATTGTCTTGTTTGTACTAACTTGAGCTTCCAATAATGGATGAATGGAGTGACATAAATCTTCTTTAACAGGGATAAATAATTTGTTACTTCGATGTTGATGTTGTCTTGATATATTGGAGATATTAAGAAAACTTCAACTACCCTTATGGTATTGAGAACTTCAACCACTCTTATGGTCTTGAGAACTTCAACTATCTTCATGATATTCATTTCTTTCTTTGATCTTCTTGCCTCTTCATCTTAGTTATCATAAGACTTGTCAAAAGTACCACAACAACTCAGGGTAGATTATTGGGTTTTTAAGTCAATGAAAAGAAAGCTAAAATTTTATGAAGGCTCAAAGGGACAACTAGGGATTGATATTTAATAGGGTGGATACTAGTTGTTGGCTCGTCAAACAATGCCTAGATCATCTCTCCCTTCAATAAGTAGAGTTCAATTTGCCTCGAAAGTTTGTCAAAGCATGTTCTAAGACTGACTAGGACCTAGACAAAGATAATTATGCAGGAGCCCTCTCTAAGTAAGCATACACAACTCAATGCTATATAGCAATTCCCTCACTTAGTAAAGTCATTCGAGTCATGATGCATTAATTCATGAATTATCAAGCTAGATTCCTCATTGGTTGAGCACAAAAATTAACAAAGACCAACAAAAATTTTGATGAAAGTAATTTATTTAAGCAACTTTAAATTTGAAAAACATAATAGTTCCAAAATATTAGAGGGTGTTTCTCAAAACTTAAAAGCTGGTCAAAACTGCTTATAAGCTGTTTTTAGATTATAAGTTGTTTATTTAAGTGTTTCTGAAAACTTAAATAGTAGATTATAATCTGATTTTAATCAGTTTTTTAAAAGTTGGGTTTTGCTACTTTTTTTTAAGCACTTATTTTTTAAGCAGTTTTGACCAAGTAAAAGACCATACTATCCCTACCTAATATTCAATATTCCAAATTTGCCTACCTTATACACTTTAGTTCCCATCAAAGAAATTTTATTATTATTATTATTATTAAATTTTATTATTATTATTATTATTATTATTGCAAAATAAATTTTGAATTGACATTTAAAAAATTATTTTTATACAATAAATAAACTCATGGACAGTTTAGTCATTTTGACAGTTTCTACAATTAAAAACTGATTATAAGCTGATTTTACAGAAACACTTAACTGATTATAAACTGATTATCAGCTGATTATTAGCTAGTTTACAGAAACGCTTAACTGCTTATTTTTAATCTGATTATAATCTAAAAATCACTTATTCACAATAAGCTGAAAAGCTCCAGTTTTAAGAAACACCCTCTTAAAGAAAGTAAGATTGAAAAGCAACATTCAAGCTAAGGAAAGTTCATTGAGTTAGGCTTCTTTTCCTTTCATATCTTCAATATCCCCATCTTGAAAGGATGATAAAACAAAATCTTCTTCCAATCCTTTTCCTACCATGAAGGCTGCTGGTGGTGGCAACCTGTTAAACCTTGGAAATGGATTACCTTTGGTATTGGGCTTATCTAGATTAGGCAACTTTCCATTATCAATTAAATTCTGGATCTCATGCCTCAACTTCATACAATTGTCCATTTCATGTCCAGGCCTTTGATGGAATTGGCAAAATGCACTAGTATCAAAGTTGGGTGGAAGTGGATTAGGCGAAGGACGAGGAGTCAAGGGTTGTAACAATCCCTTCTTTTGTAGCTTATTGAGAACCCAAGATAGTGGCTTCCCTAATTCTTAAAACTGCCTCATTCCTCCTTGACTTGTGACATTAACATCAACTTCTTTTTGTGTGCTTTAATTACCCGACTGGTAGTTCCCTTTCTCATTCCTTTTTATTGAAAAGCGATTCTTCTCTCTTTCCCACTCTTCAATTTGCAGACCAGCTTGGAGAAGATCTTTGAAGTCCCTTATAAAGGTGTGAGACAGCCTTTCACGGAGGTTGGGCAGGATGCCTCTTACAATCATCCTTATTTGATCGGATTCATCGGGCCTCTTCTTGAGTAAAGCGGCCTTGTTTCTCCATCTCTTGACATAATCTACAAAATTCTCATTCGGCCTTTGCCTAATGGACTCAACTTCCATTAAGGTAACTTCCATCTCTACATTATACCCATATTGTTGGATGAAGGCTTTGTAAAGCAGATCCCAACTCTTTTGTGTTCCATCATCTAAGGTGTTGAACTAATTTTGGACAACAGGATCCAATGAGAGCATGAAGTACCTTAGAGTTTGAGCCTTAGTAGCTCGGGCAGACTGTATAGCAGTGATATACTGCTTCACATGGAGATGAGGATTTCCAGTACCATTGTATCTAACAAAGAATGGAATCTTGAACTTATAAGGGATCTCCTCATCTTGTTCAAATAGTTTATCGATCTAGGACATCTCTTCGGTTTTCAGCTTCTTCTCAAATTTCTTTTCTAAATTAGCAATCATCTTTTCAACATCGGATGTCTTGGTCTTTTCAATAGTTGATCTTTCAACAATCTTTGGTTCCTTTTTGTCTTGAGGATCTTGGTAGTATTGAGCCCAATCATCATCATCAATGATTACCTTATCATCATCAAAAGATACTTCACTAACTTTAGTCTTCCCATTGTCCTTTGGCTTCTTGGTGCTAGCAGATGCTTCGACATTGTTTCATAAAATTGCAGTCAATTGGTTCTTCATGGTCTCAGCTATGGCTACTTTGATCTCTTCCATTTTGGCCTTGAGGGCATCATCCACCATTCTTTGAATTTGTTCAGGATCCATTGTTTTTAGTGAGCAAGTGATTGAGTCGTTGCTAGATTCTTCGCTTTCGGTGTAGGTCGAATTGTTGTAAGCTTTTGAACTATCGTAATCCAGGGCTATGAGCCAGAGAGGATCAATGATATGAGATGCAAATGTATGCATGTATGCACAAATAATCAACAAACAAGGATAATTAGGACGTTTCCTTCCAACCTTATATCATCCACACACGAATGGCGAGTCTCTTTTCCTAGGTATATGGTTAACAAAATACCAACATGGGGTACCTTGTTTTTGAATAATTCCCTCGAACGTTTCAACCAATAGTTATATTTTTGAAAATGAAAATCAATCCATGATAATTCCCATTAATTAGGTTTTAATCCATTCAACCAACTAAAGTAGCTTTTATGCTATATTGGATTAAAACTAAATTAAGAGGTTTATTATAGATAGATTTCTCACTTGAAAAAAGTAACTAATGATTCATGCCAAAAACAAGCCCATGGTTAATTTATTCTTAGTGTAAACTAGGCCCACAATTGATTTTTGGTATTTCATAATTGACCTAAATATTTTTGCAAGCTCTTTTTAAGAAAGGTTGGTTGAAAATAATTTTGTTTCTAAGCCCATTGTAAAAGATCTTTAAAAAAAATGGATTTTGGGCTTAGTATTTGGGCTATGAGCAAAAGAATTTTTTATTTGCTTTTAGAAAAGTCTTATATCCAAAGACCATCTTGAAAAGTTTTGAAAATAGCTTTGGTCTTTTGGATTTTAAAGAAAAATTTATTTTGAGCTTACAATATACTTAGGTCATATTAGAAAAAGAACAAACCAAATAAGCCATGATTTAAGCCAAGATAAATTAGCCATAGTCAAACAACATGCATTTGGGGTAAAACCTAAGGAAAGTAACTAGGCCAATTACATGAGCTTTAGTCTTTGGGTAAAAAGGCTTAGGTTCCCATAGCAAGTATATACCAAATGGTATGAGGCTATGAGTGGTTATGCCATTCTCGATCTCCATACCTTGAGTGAAAGTATGGTATCCCTTACATAACACAACACGGGTAACACGGGCGTCCTAACTCATGCACACAATGCAATCTAATATGATGCAATGGATAATATTATTATAAGAAAGAATAGAATAATATAAAGACCAACGGAATCAACTTCTTTTATCCCCAGTGGAGTCACCACTGTGAGCGGAGATTTTCACCCCCACTCCCGGTGGAATGGTTCTTGCGACTTCGGCACTGTTTAGGCTCGGGGCCTTAGAGAACACGGACCTAAATCCGGAGAAAATGGAGTCGCCACCCGGACTCGATTCCTAAGGAATCCCCAACCCCTTAATGGGTTCGAAAAGTTGGGTACGTGTGGGGAAGGTGAGAAATGGCCCAGCACTCCCACAACGCCCGGTTCATTGGAACTGGCCTCCTTTACAGGTCTTAATATTATAAAATTCTTAAGTATAACAACATTATCCATATTACACACAATAATTAAAAGAAAGCATCAATATATTAAAATTAAAGCAAGGTCCAAGCAAAACAAATAAATGGACACCCATTCGAAGATGGAAACATGTCCTTACATCACATGCCTAAATAGGACACCCACCGAAAGGTAGAAACATGTCCTTTACATAGGTTCTAAAATAGAAAAGCAAATTAAATTACTTGATATTTAACTAATGAGGTACCCACCAAGCAGAAACATACCTCTTGCAACATTTGAAAATCTAAATAAATTGATAAAAGTAAATAACCATTCATCATAAATAAATCATTCATCAAAGGTATTAAACATCAATAGAAAGTAAACATCCATCCATGATAAATTAAATGAACCAAGAATTGAACTTAAATAATTTAAAGCATATAAAATAAATCAAAGCATAATCAAATATGGAATTGAATAAGGCAAATAAAAAACCAAATTATAGCTACTATTTCCATTTTGGATCCTTTATTTCATATGTTTAGGGTTTTGGAAATTCATGGGTTTAAGCTACTGTGACTTTAAGAGAATTAAAATAGATTAAGGATTTTATGTTTTCAAAGGTTGATATAACTCTTTGATTAACCAAACTAGGGTTTGTTATGTAAAATCATGAAACTAGGGTTTGAACACTTTAAAATACTTTTGGATTTATGGTTTGGTTATTCATTGAATTATGGTTTCATGCTTACTGTGTAAAATTAAACATTTGTGTTTTTATGATTTTTTAAAGTTTTAAAGGATTTAGGGTTTAGAAAAAATTAAGGTTTAAGGTTTTAAGGGGTTAGGGTTTACTATTTTAGGTTTTGGAGTTGAATTAGGGTTTTAGGATTTTTGAATTTAGGGTTTCGGGTAATGAGTTATTTTTAGGATTTGGAAAATCAATTAATAATTTTATATAGTTTTATGAAGATAAACAACACGATTTAAAATTTATAAAAGCAAAAATGATGTTTTTAAGTCTTTTGGAAGGAAACAAAATACAATTTAGAGTTTTGAAAATTTGGAAAGCAAATCTTAGTTTTGGGATTTTGAAGAAATAAAACTAATATCTTTAAACTTTTAGAAAATAAAGCCACGATTTAATATTTTTAAGCCTTAGAAAAAGTGAATTGAGGTCCTAAAATTTTTGAATTAAAAGAAACAAAATGATGATTAAGCTACTGTGAAAAAAAAAATAAAAGAAATTAAGAATTCAAACCTTATTTTGTAAGTTTCACCAAAAATTGCTTCTTGGATGAACAAGGTCAAAGACAAGCCTTTTTGTCTTTGAATTGCTTGAATTGTTTTTCGGTTCTCTCAAAAAAACTGCTTGATTCCCATTTTTCCTTCACAGTTTCGGTTTCCAATTCTTGATCCAAGTTCTTGTCCAATTTTCTTTTTTTTCGGCCTCCCTTTTTTTTCGCCTGCAGGAAATTCCTATGGGAAAAATGGCCCAGCAGGAGTTTCCTGCGGGCGAAATGCCCACGGACCCGCGCTGACTTTCGGCGACGATTTTTTTGTCGCCGATTTTTTCGTCTCCGATTTTTTTTGTTATTTTTTATTTTTTTATTTTTTTGAATTTTTATTCATTTCACCATTTTTTACTAAAATAAATATTAAAATTAATTAAGATACCATAAAAATTATTTTGGACTAACTAAAATATATCGGACAACACAAATTATTTTGGACTAATTAAAATATATTGGACAGGACCGGGTTAAAAATTAAGGGTCTACAGGGCCATTTCGCCAGCAGGAAATTCCTGTGGATGAAATGGCCCACGGCCATTTCATCCACGCTGATTTTCGACGACAATTTTTTTATTGCCGATTTTTATTTTATTTTTATTTTTATTTTATTATTATTTATTTTTTACTAATAAAAATTAAATATTAAAGCAAATATTATTTAATTAAGATAACAAAAATTATTTTGAGCTAATCAAAATTTATGGGACAACACAAAAGTTATTTTAGACTAATTAAAATATATTGGACCGGACTGGGTCAAAAATTAAGGGTCTACAATAACTCTCTATGGAATGTGATGTATTGCAAAGACCACCGCCTTATGGCTCTTCATTCTTTCTTTGTTTCCCCCGACGGGTATTCCCTTTCCTCTAAAAATCATCTTATAGTATCATACCACACATCATGGTCTATATCAGTTTCCATGATTGTCTCATATTCATAACAAGGAGCATCTAATTTTCTTCTTTTGATAGGTGTATAAACGTACACTCATTGAAGTTCTTCTTCATCATGATCAGGTAATGGTGGTATGGTTTTAACTTTTCTTCTTTCAACTCCCACTCTCCATTTGCTTGGGATACTACTAGCAATGAATCGCCAAAAACGTCCACCTTATCCACCTTCATAATCATTAGGGTTTCCAAACCAAAGATACATGCTTCGTATTCCACCATATTATTGGTTGCCCTAAATTTTAAATTTTTGGCTAAAGGGATAAGTTTCCCTTTAGGCGATTCTAGTATGACTCCCAGACCTGCTCCTTTCCTATTTACTGCTCCATCAAAATACATTTTCCACCCTTGTACTTCAATTGCCTCTAAATGTTCATCCAAAAATTCCAAGATTACCTCTTCACTATCTGGTAATGGTTGTTGGGCCAGGAATTCTGCCACTGCTCTACCTTTGATTGTTTTCCTGGTTACATACTCGATCTCAAATTCTTCTAATATTATCAACTAGCGACCATATTTCCCGATCAAAGAGGGTGTCTCCCTTAAGTACTTCATTGGGTCCAACCTAGAGATTGCTTGCACACTATACGATTGAAAGTAATGCCGCAACTTCTTAGAAGACCAAACCATGGCTATATAGGTCTTTTCAATGATACTATACTTAATTTCATAATGTAGGAGCTTTCTACTCAAATAGTAAAACGCATGCTCAATCCCTGACTCATCTGCTTGGGCTAGCATGGCTCCTATTGACTCTTCTTCTACTGCTAAGTATAGTAATAGAGGTTTGCTGGGTTTAGGTGATTTTAAAATAGGTGGATTCATTAAATACTCTTTTATTTGTTCAAAGGCCCTCTGACATTCTTCATTCCACAAGACTGGCTAATTCTTTTTAAGCAATTTGAAGATAGGCTCACAGATTATTGTGGGCTTTGCTATTAATCTACTAATGTATTGCAATTTACCAATGAATCCCCGAACTTCTCTCTCCGTCTTTGGGGCTGGCATATCCCTAATTGCTTTAACTTTGTCAGGATCAATCTCAATGCCATTCTGGCCAATCACATGTCCCAATAATTTGCCTGAGGTAACCCCGAACACAAACTTCTTCGGGTTTAATCTTAGCTTATATTTCAATGCTCTATCGAAGAATAGCTCTAAGTTTTGGAAGTGTTGTTCCCTTGTATCCGATTTCGCCATCATATCATCAACATATGCTTCAACTTCTTTGTGCATCATGTCATGAAATAGTGTGGTGGCCATCCTTTGGTAGGTTGCTCCAGCATTCTTTAAGCCGAACGGCATCACCCTATAACAAAATATACCCCATGTTTTAATTAAAGCAGTTTTGGCCTTATCCTCTTGGGCCATTAACACTTAGTTGTATCCAAAAAATCCATCTACAAACGAGTGTAGCACGCTAGAGGCTGCACTATCAATGAGAACATCTATATGGGGTAAAGGAAAATCATCTTTAGGGGAAGCCTTGTTTAAATCTCTATAGTCCACACAGACCCTTATTCTTCCATCTTTCTTTGGCACGGGTACTATGTTGGCTAGCCAATCTGGATATTCTATCACTTCAAGGAACTTTACTTTTGTTTAGTGACCTCTTCTTTAACCAATTCAGCCCACTCAGGTCTTAATTGCCTAAGCTTTTGTTTGACAGGTTTCATGTGAGTGTAAGTAGGAATAAGATGTTCGGCTATGTCTCGATCTATTCCAGGCATATCCTCATAAGACCAAGCAAATACTTCTTCATTTTTTGAATATTTTTTCAAATCTCTCTCTCATCAGGAGTAAGGTCGGATGTTATGCTAATATTTTTAGGATTTTCAATTGTTCCCAAATTTAATGATTGTGTGTCAACAGAATTAATATTAAAGATGCTCATGTAACTGCTATTTGAATGTATGCAATCATCAGGAGATACATCACACAAGTAAGTAAAATCAGACTTTATTGCATTCATTTTGGAAAAGAAAACATCATTATCCTCATACAAAATAGACAAATTAAAATCAAAATCATTGTTCTCAAAATCGTAAAGCGAAATTACTTCAAATTTCTCTTCAACCAGGGCAGCAATTTCCTCCGGAGTCTTCTCGGCTTTTAGGACAACTTCTTTCTTCTCTTCCGGATTGGATTCTTTGTTGATTGGTAAGGTGAGCTCTTTCTTCACTTGCTCTACTAGCTGTTTAGATTAATTTTGTATATATTTTCTATGATGTTTTTGTTGATTTTAAGATAATTTTCATGTTAATTTGTACTTAAGTTTGTTTGAAGTTGTTGATTTAGGTTGAAGTACATTTGATGGAGTTTTTAATCAAAATTTGGTGGACTTGTTGGAGAAAAACATGTGACACGACCAAGCTAGACATGGCTTGGTCGTGTCTCTCATCAAAAGAAGAAAAGATCAAAGACAAGGCAGGACACGGCCAGGATTAACCAAGCTTGGCCGTGTCCCATAAAGAAAAGATGGGCAGAAGCAGACACGGCCAAGCCACTGGCCGTGTCTCACCAAAGGAACAAAAGGCAAAGAAAGAAAAGAAAGAAGCAGAGAGTGACACTATCAAGAGACACGGCCAAGCCACTGGCCGTGTCACCCCTTGGACATAAGGAGAAGAACAAACAGCAAGGGACACGGCCAGAAGCTTGGCCGTGTCCCAAGAAAGAAAAGAAAATCCAAGAGACACGGCTAACAAGCTTGGCCGTGTCACCCTGGATCATTTGGCATGCTTGCACGAGGATGGATTAGTATGGATTAGTGGGGGAAAAAAAGGATAAAAGGGAGTGAAAGGTGGAAGGATTTATGGAAGAAATGTAAAACAAATTGGAAATTGGGAGACAAAGAGTAATGGGGTGTCTTAAAAATTGAAAATGGGAGAGCATGGAGGGAATAGAAAATATATTGAATATATTGAGTGGACATTCTCTACACCATTATCATCTTATTCCTTGGTTCTTGCTTGAGAGAGCAAGACACCATTCTCCCCATCTTCATTCAGCATTTCCTTTCACACATCAAGAGCAAGGACAATCGTTGGATTTGAAGTGAGTAGCTAGTTCTTGAGAATTAGGGTTTTAAGAGGCTCGATTGGAGAGTTGAGAACTTGAGAGAGCTATCATTCATCCTTCAAGAAGAGAGCCATTTGTTCAAGAGAGCTTGGAAGTTCATCATCACACATCAAAGAGGGAGCTACGAAAGAGACAAGGAGTCTGATTTTTAGCATCTCCAAAAGTGGTTTTTTCAACTCTTTATTTTAATCCATTTCTTATTTGTTGTTGTATTAAGAAAATTGATATTGCAATGAATAACTTTGATTTGATTTATATTGAAATGAGCATTTGTTTAAAGAATATGATGAGCTAATTTACTCATGCTTTGGGTTGTAGTATATTTGATTAAATGATTTGATTTGATGATTCCATTGATATACCTTGTTATTGGTTGATTGTATTGAAATTAAAGGTAAATTGATAGATTGGCCACCTATTGATTACTTAATATTGAATGACGGACCGAGAGGAGAAGTTTAATATCGGAACCATGCAATTGACTGGTGCACACGAGCTGCGCTATGGCTATACCGCAAGTGCACGGGTCGCCCAAGTAATAAAGTCGTGAGTGAGTTATCGTTCCACTGAAGACAAGGCCAAGCACTAGTGCAAATCTTAACTGTTGTTTAGCAAATCAATATTTTTGTGGTGTTTTGTAATTAAAGACAATTAACTTAAATAAATGCAAGCAATGATAAATTGTGTGTTGTGTAAAAAGGATTAATGATAATGATACTATCCAGATATTGAATCCCCCTAGCCTCAATTACATTACATGATAGAGTTGAATTGGCATTCCTCTAACTTAGACTAAAACCTCTCTCGAGTGAATTAACCCCTAATCACTAAGTAGAGTGCCAGAATCTCTTCTCAAAACACAATTAAATAGGTCATGCATTAAGAGCAAGGAACTATAAACCAAAGGATCTTGTAGGTCTATCTCTAGCACCCCAATCAATCCTCAACCCTTATGAGTAATCAATTCATATCAAGCTTTCTCAAGTCAATAATATGAAAATGGCAACCAATCAATAAGCATGCTATCATCAATTGGCAATAATCATTAAGCATCATAAGAATAAAACAACTCAATCAATTAAAAGTATCCAATCATACAAATAGGCTAGGGTTCATTAACATCTAGATAGAGAATGATTTAGTTCATGTTCAATACACCTAATACAACAACAACAACAACAATAACATTAAAATGAATTAAAAGGAGAAAATAGAAAAACCCCTTTCAATGTAGCTTCTTCAATCTCCAGGAGCTGCCAATGGAAGATGGAGATGTTGGAGAGGATGGAAATGGAGGATGAAGATGAAGAGTCATGGAAAGTGTCACTCCCTCCTTGCCCAAAACGTGTATGCCCAGCCTCCTCCTCTCAAACCTCTCTTCTTTGCCTCTGTTCTCTGTTTTCTGCACAAAACTGCAGCCCTCTGCAGAATCCTCAGCCTTCTCTGCAGAAGATCCAGCTTCTTCCTCTTCTTCTCTTTTTAAACCAATCCAAGACTCAAGTCAACTCACACCAACTCACACCACTCTCCTTTGTTCCCCACTCTCTCTTTGTTTTGTATTTCTTTTGGCAAAAGTAATTGGTTTGTCTCCCACTTGTTCCTCAATTCGTGCAAAAGAAACAAAGTTTTTCTTAGGTGACACGGCCAAGCCATGAGTGGCTTGGCTGTGTCTCTCATTTCTCCTTGTGACACAACCAACCATCACTGCCTTTCTTCCTTTCTTTCTTTTCTCTTTAGCTTCATGGGGTGACACGGCCAAGCTCCTGGCCATGTCATGTGACACAGCCAGTGGCTTGGCCATGTCACCTGGGTGTGTCACCTTCTGCCTGCTTCTTTTCTTCTTTTGTTCTTTGGCTAGGCATGGGACACGGCCAAGCTTGTGGCCGTGTCATGTGACATGGCCACTGGCTTGGTCGTGTCACTTGCCAGTGTCAGCTTCTGTTCTTCATTTTTCCTTCTTTGCTTGGTTCTTTGGTTTTTGCTCTTTGGGAGAGACACAGCCAGTGACTTGGGTGTGTTACCTGGCCATGTCAGCTACTGCTTGATGATAATTTTGAGGGACAGGGCCAAGCTTACTTTGGCTTGGCCATGTCTTGCTTGATTCAAGCTCTTTCTTCATTGTTTGATCCTCCAAGGGGATTTTTCCACTTTAACCTAAAACAAACTTTAAACAAAAATCAAATGAAACATTAACTAAAAACACATAGAAATCATACTAAAAACAAGTATAAAAATACTCTTATCAAATACCCCACACTTAAATCCTTGCTTGTCCCCAAGCAAGGATAAAGTCAAAACAAACTAAACAAAAATTTTGTCAAGTTCAAGAGTTATAAAATTGTATCAAGACTTCCCTATCCTTAAATCCACAATCGATATCAAATCGAATAAAATCGATACCAATGCAATTAAGTGGCTTTCCATGCATAACCTACATTGTCACTCCCTCACCAACTCTTAGAAAGTGTTTGATTAAGGTGGTGTTTTCACTCATAATAATCAATGAAAGATTATTGCCATAGGCTTTCTTATTTATCAAATCTCCACCACTTAATTACAATCAAGCATCAATCAAAAGGTCTTTTATTGGGTTGTAATGGGGTTAAGGTAGAGGTATGACATTTAGGAAATGTGAGCTTAATCATTAAGTTCAAGAGCACTTCAAGAATGAAGTAACCGATCATATGTATCACCTAACGGTTCCAAAACACCTTCCTCTTATCTACCCTTGACATTTACAGAACTTTTCAAGGAAACTCACTTATTACATCTTGTAACATATTCCAACCCTTTTAACAATTATTCTTATTATTCTTCTTTTTATTTGATTTTGATTTTTTTTTTATGATTTGCAATCTTAAGCCTACTAAATTTAACCCCACACTTAATTCAACACAACACTTGGTCATAAACGCTCTTAAAATGCTCTTGACCTAATGAAAGGGTAAGAGTTAAAACAACAAGGTTCAAGGCTAGTAGTGTTGCGAAAAATAAAGAAAAGGAAAAAAAGAAATTGGCTCAAAATTGGCTAACTAATGTTAAAAATAGGGTTGGTCTTTTTAAGCCAAAGTGGTTTCACCTAATTGCCTTAATCATCTTGATGCCAAATTGAAATTTTTATATTGTCTTAAAATGTATGTCAAAGCAAGTTCTAGCAAGTCATCAATCAAAGATGTCCACACACAACAAGAATAATCAGTTGATGGCTCAATTCCTCACTAGGTTGATGGTAATGCAAAGAAAAACTAACAAAATTGACAATAAGCACCAATTCTACTCAATTCTCAAATTCATGCTTCAAAAATTCAAAGGTCATCAATCAACAATATTTATAACAATTGAACTTTCCAAAATTCATTTATTTAAAGAAAAAACAAGAAAAACATTACTAAACTTAAACTAAAACAAGTAAAAATAAAAACACAAAATACAATATGCACCCCACACTTAAAATTTCACATTGTCCTCAATGTGAGCATGCATACACTAAAAGAGAGTTTAGAAGAAACCTGATTTCCATCGCTCCCATATACGATGTGTAGGGCTCCTTCCACCCATAGTGCAATTGGAGCTTATGATTGATAGGATGGACAGCATGCAACTTTGAATTGTGCCCAATGTGTTGCAAAGCTTAGGTAGCATCCTTGGATGAGCAATTGGCCAATGAGAATATATGAAAGCTGTCATGGGGTGATCCTCCAATGCTATAGGGACTTGGTAAGAGTGTTTTTCAATATGCAAAATGGTTATATTCATTTTTTGTTCTTTCTCGCTCCCGAAAGTGGGAGGGATGATCATTGGTTGCATATTGTTCTCCCCAACTAAATCAAATTCCAAAATTTTTTGGGTCTGTTGAAGTTCAACCAAGTTTGGTTGAATCTCTTTCTCATCCTCTTTAGCACTTGGAAGTTCCCTCTCAACAAACTCATCATTTAATATTAATTTGCTCTCCTCAATTTCTAAATTGGAAATATTACGCTCTACTTCAAAGGTCATGGCTACCTCAAACTTATCTACATTATCCTCGCTATAGGGCATGTCTTAGAGTTAAGGAATATGCATACCTTGTTTCTCTTCCTCCAGCATACATGGGAATGAAATTGGTGGTATAAAAGGATTTGGAGGTTCATACAATTCTATCCAAGTTGATGCTTCTAAATTCTCCTCTTCCTTTGTTTGATTCAACTCCTCTATGTTGGATTGAATCTCTTCACCATTTTCCTCTTGATTGGTCCCTGCATCAAAGAAATCACAAAAATTGTTATATATTATCTGTTCATTCCTCAAATTTGTGATTACCTCAATTTGCTCCAATTGGCTAGGAGACTCCTCCTTTTGGTGTGCTTGGGGTTGATGTGCCATCTATTCAACTAGAGCATCCAATATCCTCTGTGTTTCTTGCAAAGATTCAGACCTCAACTTATCCTCCAAAGTGGGTTCCTCAAGGTGATCTTGATTCATTGTGAGTTTTTGAATATAGGCATTTAACTTATCCTCCAATGTGGATTCCTCAAGGTGGTCTTGGTCTGAGAATTGTTCTTGAAAGTAAGAACTTCTTTGGCAAGATTAAAAATTTTGTTGAGGTGGGATGTACTGCTGATTTTCCCAATCAAAATTTGGGTGGCAAGGCTAAAAATTTTGTTGAGATAGGTCATTACCACCCATTTGCTGGAAATTTTGGTAACCATATTCTTCTTCGTGCCAATCTTGGTATCGTTGGAAAGCAAATGAACATGTATTGGCATTATGCCCTGCATTGCCATATGTTGTACAATTTGGTGGGCTTCCCCGGCTTGGACTATGAGAATTGGAATGTAGGTCATTCCCACCCAATTGTTGGAAACTTTCATATGCATAGTTTTCCTCTTTCCTCTCTTGGTATTGTCTACAATCCAGAGTTGCATCTAGCATCTTAATTCGATTCGTTAACTCTGCGAGTTGCTATGATGTTTCAGAATTATCGTCCTAATCATTAACTCCCTCGTACCTTGAAAACTGCATCTTTACAAAAGGCACTCAGCAATTTAAAGAAAAACAAATAAACAAACAAATTCAAACACAATAAACAAACAAATTAACAGAAAACAAATACACGATTCAAAGAAAAACACACAAACAATTCAAAGAAAACAAACAAACATTCTTGATAAAAAATTAAAACTAAATCAACTGTCTTAATTATATTACTAGTATTGAAACCATTTTCCCCAGCAATGGCGCCAACAACTTGGTGCACACGAGCTGCACTATGGCTATACCGAGTAATAAAGTAGTAAGTGAGTTATCGTTCCACTGAGGACAAGGCCAAGCACTAGTGCAAATATTAACTGTTGTTTAGCAAATCAATATTTTTGTGGTGTTTTGTAATTAAAGACAATTAACTTAAATAAATGCAAGCAAAGATAAATTGTGTGTTGTGTAAAAAGGATTGATGGTAATGATACTATCCAGATATTGAATCCCCCTAGCCTCAATTACATTACATGATAGAGTTGAATTGGCATTCCTCTAACTTAGACTAAAACCTCTCTCGAGTGAATTAACTCCTAATCACTAAGTAGAGTGCCGGAATCTCTTCTCAAAACACAATTAAATAGGTCATGCATTAAGAGCAAGGAACTATAAACCAAAGGATCTTGTAGGTCTATCTCTAGCACCCCAATCAATCCTCAACCCTTATGAGTAATCAATTCATATCAAGCTTTCTCAAGTCAATAATATGAAAATGGCAACCAATCAATAAGCATGCTATAATCAATTGGAAATAATCATTAAGCATCATAATAATAAAAAAACTCAATCAATTAAAAGTATCCAATCATACAAATAGGCTAGGGTTCATTAACATCTAGATAGAGAATGATTTAGTTCATGTTCAATACACTTAATACAACAACAAAAACAATAACATTAAAATGAATTAAAAGGAGAAAATAGAAAAACCCCTTTCAATGTAGCTGCTTCAATCTCCAACAGCTGCCAATGGAAGATGGAGATGCTAGAGAGGATGGAAATGGAGGATGAAGATGAAGAGTCAAGGAAAGTGTCACTCCCTCCTTGCCCAAAACGTGTATGCCCAGCCTCCTCCTCTCAAACCTCTCTTCTTTGCCTCTATTCTCTGTTTTCTGCACAAAACTGCAGCCCTCTGCAGAATCCTCAGCCTTCTCTGCAGAAGCTCCAGCTTCTTCCTCTTCTTCTCTTTTTAAACCAATCCAAGACTTAAGTCAACTCACACCAGCTCACACCACTCTCCTTTGTTCCCCACTCTCTCTTTGTTTTGTATTTCTTTTGGCAAAAGTAATTGGTTTGTCTCCCACTTGTTCCTCAATTCGTGCAAAAGAAACAAAGTTTTTCTTAGGTGACACGGCCAAGCCATGAGTGGCTTGGTCGTGTCTCTCATTTCTCCTTGGGACACGGCCAAGCTAGTTGGCCATGTCCATCACTGCCTTTCTTCCTTTCTTTCTTTTCTCTTTAGCTTCATGGGGTGACACGGCCAAGCTCCTGGCCGTGTCATGTGACACTGCCGGTAGCTTGGCCCTGTCACCTGGGTGTGTCACCTTCTGCCTATTTCTTTTCTTCTTTTGTTCTTTGGCTAGGCATGTGACACGACCAAGCTTGTGGCCGTGTCATGTGACACGGCCACTGGCTTGGCCGTGTCACTTGCCAGTGTCAGCTTCTGTTCTTCATTTTTCCTTCTTTTCTTGGTCCTTTGGTTTTTGCTCTTTGGGAGAGACACGGCCAGTGACTTGGGCCTGTCACCTGGCTGTGTCAGCTACTGCTTGATGATAATTTTGAGGGACACGGCCAAGCTTGCTTTGGCTTGGCCATGTCTTGCTTGATTCAAGCTCTTTCTTCATTGTTTTGATCCTCCAAGGGAATTTTTCCACTTTAACCTAAAACAAACACTTAAAACAAACTTTAAACAAAAATCAAATGAAACATTAACTAAAAACACATTGAAATCATACTAAAAACAAATATAAAAATACTCTTATCATTGACCACCCTAAGAATGAATTAGAAATATAAGTTCAAGGGTTTATTAATTTGCTAATGTAAATTAATTGGTTGTTGTTAATTCATAAATGTGAAAACTAGTGAATTGATAATTGACTAATTAACCTTAAGGAACAAATTAAGGTACAAGGTTATATTAATGGATAATTTGATAATTAAACATTTGATTAAATGGACCTACAACCCTAGGCATCACTTCCATAATTGAATTTATCTTGTACAAAATCACTCATTTTCATTTCTAAGGTTAATTACAATTCACCAATCCAATCACACACTCAAGTTTATTATTTCATGTTAATCGAACTATTACATGTAATTCCTTCCTTGTGAGATGACCTTGGGGCAATCACCGTTACTATAATAGCCTCGTATACTTGCGAGTGCCGCTTTGTGATAGTGTTAATTTAAGCGCAACACTAGCTCGGCAACATCTGCAAAAATTTCAAAACCTGGGATCAATTTCCCATGAACATGATTGGCTCGGGATTTCCTTGGAGTGGTCCCATGTCTAGAGCTTTGACAAGGATCTCTTCAAGTGGTGGGAAGTTCATCTTCTCATTCTTCTTTAGCTGGGCATTGTTGGCTTCATCATATCCCAACCACTTCTTAAAAGTTTGAGTTCTAAAATCTGGCAGCTTTGTCAAACCGGCCTTACCTTTTCCAAGACCAGCTCCGGGAAGGTAGTTCATGCTCTTCATCATATTCAAGACTTTGGAGTCCACTACTTCATTATCAAAAATTGCAGCTACTTGGAAGCCATTGAGAGGCCTCTCAATCATTAGAGCGTTAACAATCTCATTATCTTCGGCCTCGACGACCACCATCTCATCTCCGTTAGGGAACTTCATCTTTTGATGAAAGGTGGAAGGAACTCCACTAAGAGGATGGAACCATGGATGTCCCAAGAGTAAGGCAAAGGTCACATGTATGTCCAAAACAATAAATTCAACAATAGATTCAATTGGACCAACCTTGACAACAGCTTTGAAAGTTCCTTCGGCATGTCTCTTAGTATTGTCATAAGCCCAAATGGTTACATCGGTTGGGTTCAGATCCCTTGTTGACATGGCTAGCTTTGGCAATATTTTAAGTGGACAAACATTTATGGCAGATCCATCATCGACCATTTCACATGGAGTCCTTTTCCCTTTGATTTCTATTTTGATAAAGAGAGGGCGGATGTGATCTCTCTCCTCTTCCGGTAAATCTGCATCTGAGAAAGAAACCGCTCCCATATTAACTTCGCTCTTCTCTTGAATATCTTCACATTTCATTACCCCTCCAATTTTTATGAAGTTAATCAGCTCCTCCGGTGTTGTGGAGGTAGAAATTGGCATACTAGCTAAGGCCTTGGCCATAGTTCTTGGTGCTTTTTAGAAGTAGCCAATAAGTCCCAAATGCTAACACTTTCTTGGGTTCTTTTCAATTGCTTGAACACAGTATCATCTTCCTCTTCTTTATTCCCTACTTCAACTTCCTTTCCCTTATTAATTTCTACCACCTTAGGCGGTGGCCTTGCATAAGGCTTATTGGATCTAGTGTTCATTACTTCATCTTCTTCAGACTCGGACCAGGTTCATTCCTCCTTCTTGGATACAAGATCATCCTCACTATAGCTTGAATCCCAAAACCCATTGATAACACAAATTGCTACTTCTTTACCCACCATGGCTTGTTTAATTTTTCCAAATACCTCTTCTTCTTTGGTTGCTTCTCCACCCACATCTTGAAAAGAAGACATGACAAAACTTTCATGCAAACCTCCTCCAATCATGAAGGTTGTCGGTGGTGGTACTCTATTGAACTTCGATAATGGGTTGTCTTTGGTGTTTGGCTTGTTGGGCTCGGGAAGCTTCCCAGTATCAATTAAATTTTGGATCTCATGTCTCAACCTCACACATCTATCCGTGTCATGCCATTGCATTTGATGAAACTGACAAAATGCTTTAGTGTCGAAATTAGATGGGAGAGGGTTAGGCAAAGGATGAGGATTTAAGGGTTGTAGCAATCCCTTTCTTTGAATCTTATTGAGAACCCAAGACATCGGTTTCCCCAATTCTAAAAATTGCCTCCTTGTTCCTTGGCTAGTAGCGTTAACACCAACTGCCTTTTGCATGCTTTGGCCACCAGACTGATAGTTTCCTTTCTCATTCCTTCTTGTTGAAAAATGGTTCTTCTCTCTTTCCCATTCTTCAATTTTCAGAGCAGCTTGGAGGAGATCTTTGAAATCACGGATGAGTGTATAAGACATCCTTTCATGAAGACTAGGTAACACCCCTCTCACAATCATCCTTATTTTATCGGATTCATTGGAGCTCTTCTTGAGCAAAGCGGCCTTGTTTCTCCATCTTTTCACATGGTCCACAAAATTCTCATTTGGCCTTTGTCTAATGGACTCCACTTCCATTAAGGTAACTTCCATCTCGACATTGAATCCATATTGTTGGATGAAGGCTTTGTATAGCAAATCCCAACTCTTTTGCGTTCCATCATCTAAGGTATTGTGTTTAGGTCTTTTTTGTATTACCTTTTAGTATGATTTTATGTGTGTTTTAGTTAATGTTTTGATTAATTTTTGTTTTAAGTGTGTTTAAAATGTTTATTTTAGGTTTAGGTGCAAAAAGACCCTTGGAGGATCAAAACAGTGCAAGAAGATCAAAGAACGAAGAACAGTAGCTGACACACTCAAGGGACACGGCCAAGTCACTGGTCGTGTCCCTCCAAAGAAGCCTAGACACGGCCAAGTTGCTCAAGCTTGGCCAAGTCCCACTTAAATCCCAAGCATAGAAGAAGAAACTCTCACAGTAGGTGACACATGCAAGGGACACGGCCAAGTCACTGGTCGTGTCCCTCCAAAATGATCCAACACGGCCAAGTCACTCCAAACACGGCCGTGTCACTCAACCAAAGAAGAAAAGAAGAAACTCTGAGACAGAAGCGAACACAAGCAAGGGACACAGCCAAGTCAGTGGCCGTGTCCCTCCAATTCACCTCCAACACAGCCAAGTTCCCTCAACTAGGCCGTGTCTCTCATGTACCAAAGACTCAGAAACGGCCAAGTCTCCTTTAACTTGGCCATGTCACACCAAAATGCTATAAATTCTTTCGCACGACGAAAAGAGAAAAAGACAGACTGGAGAGCGGCTAGGGTTTTGAGAACAAAAAGAAAAGAGAAGAAAGGGAGGCAAACACCAACTTGGGATGAGAAGAGAGTGACACTCTCCTTGTCCCTCATCTTCATCCTCCATCTTCATCTTCTCCATCTTCCATTGACAAGCTTCAATTTGGTTCTTTGGGATCAAGTGGGTCAATAAGCTCTCAAAGGTTGAAAAAGCTTCATTGAAATGATTGGTGACTTGAGAAAGCTCTTTTCTATCTTCCAAAGGCACAATCAATTGAAGGATTGGTGACTTGAGAAAGCTCCATCCTATATTGCAAAAGGGAAATCAACCATTGAAGAGGGCTTGAGTTCTTCATCAAATATCAAAGTGGAGCTAGGAGGAAGACTAGTAATCCTACTCTTGGCATCTTCACATGGGGTTTTTCTATTCTCTCTTTTAATTCAGTTCAATATTGTTTTTGTTGTATTAAGAGATTGATATTGCAATGAACAATTTGTATTTGTTTTATATTGAGTTGAATGAATGTTTTAAATTGATGATGTTGAGCTAAATACCCATGCCTAGGTTTGTAGTATATTTGATTGAATGTCTTGAATTGATATTTCCATTGATGTTCCTTGTTGTAAGGTTGATTGCATTGGAATGTATGCTAGGTTGATAGATTAGCTACCTATTGATCTCTAGATATTGAATGAAGGACCGAAAGGTGAAATCCGATATCAGAATTATGCAATCGACTACCCTATGAATGAATTAGAAATATAAGTTCTAGGGTTTCATTAATTTGGTAACATAAAATAATTGGTTATTGCCAATTCATGAATGTGAGAACTAATGAATTGGTAATTGACTAATTAACCTTAAGGAACAAATTAATTACAAGGTTGTGTTAATGGATAATTGAGAATTGAGCTTTGGTTGAATGGACCTATGACCCTAGGCACTTTCCTAAGAACTAAATTGATCTTGTGCACCCATCACACACATCAAACCCTACGTACGTTAATCTTAGGTTTAAATTGTTATTTTGCATTCCAAACAACAAACTCTCACTTTTAATTTAATTTCTTTAATCAAGCTATTACGAACCACACCTTCTTGGGAAATGATCTTGGGGCGATCACCATTGCTACAGCTACCTCGTATACTTGCGAGTGACGCTTTGTGGTAGAGTTAATTCGAGCGCAACTTATTGAACCGATTTTGAATAACAGGATCCAATAAGAGCATAAAGTACCTTAGAGTTTGAGCCTTAGTAGCTCGGGCAGACAGCATAGCAGTGATATACTGCTTCACATGGAGGTGAGAATTTTCGGTTCCATCAAACTTCGTAAAAGATGGCATCTTGAAATTGTATGAAACTTCTTCATCTAGCTCAAATAATTTGTCAACTTCGGACATTTCTTTGGATTTTAGCTTCTTCTCAAATTTCTTTTCTAAATCCGCGATCATCTTTTCAACATCAGAAGTTTTTGTTTTCTCCATAGCTGATCTTTCAATAATCTTTGGTTCTTTCTTCTTGTCTTAAGGATCTTGGTAGTATTGAGCCCAATCATCATCATCATCAATGATCACCTTTTCATCATCAAAAGCTACTTCACCAATTTTAGTCTTCCCTTTGTCCTTTGGCTTCTTAGTGTTAGCAGATGCTTCGGCATGATTTTCTAAAATTGCAGTCAATTGGTTCTTCATGGTCTCAGCTAGGGCCTCTTTTATTTCTTCCATCTTGGCATTGAGGGCATCATCCACCATTCTTTGAATTTGTTCGGGCTCCATTGCTTTTGGTGAAAAAGAGATTGAGTCATTGCTAGATTCTTCGTCCCCAAAGTAGGTCGAATTATAGTAAACTTTTGAACTGTCGTAATCCAGGGCTGTGAGCTAGAGAGGATTAATGATATGAGATGCAAATGTATGTATGTATACATGTATGCATGAACAATTAACAAACAAGGACAAATAGGATGTTCCTTCCAACCTTATAACATCCATACACGAATGGCGAGTCTCTTTTCCTAGGTATATGGTTAACAAAATACCAACATGGGGTATCTTGCTTTCGAATATTTCCCTCGGATGTTTCAACCAATAGTTATATTTTTGAATATGGAAATCAGTTCATAATAATTCCCATTAATTAGGTTTTAATCCATTCAACCAACTATAGTAGCTTTTATGCTATATTGGATTAAAACTAAATTAAGAGGTTTATTATAAATAGATTTCTCGCTTGAAAAAGTAACTAATGATTCATGCTATAAACAAGCCTATGATTAATTATTTCTTAGTATAAACTAGGCTCACAATTGATTTTTGGTATTTTGTAATTGACCTAAATAATTTGCAAGCTCTTTATAAGAAAAGGTTGGATGAAAATAATTTTGTTTCTAAGCCCATTGTAAAAAGATTTTGGAAAAAATAGATTTTGGGCTTAGTATTTGGGTCATGAGCAAAAGAATTTTTGAGAAGTTTTGAGAAAATTTTTATATCCAAAGACCATCTTAAAAAGTTTTGAAAATTGTTTTGGTTTTTTGGACTTTAAAGAAAAATTTATTTGAGCTCACAATGTACTTAGGTCATACTAGAAAATGAGCAAACCAAATAGACCATGATTTAAGCCAAGACAAATTAACCATAGTCAAACAACAAGCATTTGGGGTAAAATCTAAGGAAAGTAACAAGGCCAATTACATGAGCTTTAATCTTTGAGTAAAAAGGCTTAGGTTCCCATAGCAAGTATATACCAAATGGTATGAGGCTATGAGTGGTTATGCCATGCTCGATCTTCATAGCTTGAGTGAAAGTATGGTATCCCTTACATAACACAACATAGGTAATACTGGCGCCATAACTCACGCACACGATTCAATCTAATGTGATGCAATAGATAATATCATTATAAGAAATAATAGAATAATATAAAGACAAAAGGAATCAACTTCTCTTATCCCCAGTGGAGTCGCCACTGTGAGCGGGGATTTTTGCCCCACTCCTGGTGGAATGGTTCTTGCAACTTCGGCACTGTTTAGGCTTGGGCCTTAGAGAACACGGACCTAAGTCCGGAGAAAATGGAGTCGCCACCAGGACGGTCTGGGAAAAAAAGGGCTGGATGACTCGATTTCTAAGGAATCCCCAACTCCTTAATGGGTTCGAAAAGTTGGGTACGTGTGGGGAAGGTGAGAAATGACCTAGCACCCCCACAACGCCTGGTTCATTGGAACCGGCCTCCTTTACAGGTCTTAATATTATAAAATTCTTAAGTATAATAATATTATCCATGTTACATGCAACAATTGAAATAAAGCATCGTTATAATAATATCAAAGCAACGTCAAAAACAAAGCAAATAAATGGACACCCATCCAAAGATGGAAACATGCCTTTACATCATCCATGTCTATATTAATAGGATACCCACCAAAAGGTAGAAACATATCCTTTACATTGGTCCAAAATATAAAAGCAGTTTAAATTACATAGAAATTAATTAATGAGGTACCCATAACGTGGAAACATACCTCTTACAACATTTGGAAATCAAAATAAATAGATAAAATTAAATAACCATTCATCATAAATAAATCATTCATCAAAGATATTAAACATCAATCAAAATATATAATAAACATTCATCCATGACAAATAAATAAATCAAGCATCAAAATTAAATAAATTAGCCATCAAAGCATATAATAGACTACATAATCAAATCTAAAAATAAAGCAAGTAAAGATACAAATTGACGTTTACTGTTTCTATTTAAAGTTCTTTAATTAATATTTAGGGTTTTGGAATCTTAAGATATTATTATTGTTATTTGTTTAAGCTACTGTAAGTTTTAAGAGAATTGAAATGGATTAGGGTTTTATAAATTTAAGAAATTATTAAGGTTCTTTGATTGATCAAATTAGGGTTTGAGGGGTAAATTTATGAAATTAGGGTTTTGACATTTTAAGATATTAGGTTTATAATTCATGTTAACTGGATTGTTATTTTAGTTTTATTAGATTATGGCTTTAGGGTTTAAATTAACTAGTTTGGGGCTTTAAATTCAATGAATTAGGGTTTAGAAAAATTTAGGATTTACTGTTTTGGTTTTGAGAGAATTAGGGTTTTTGGTGTTTCGGAAAATATGTTTGGTTTTAGGATTTGAGAAAACAGTTTAGAGTTTTATAAAGTTTTTGAAAATAGGCAAAACAATTTAAGGTTTTTAGAAACAGAAAAGTATTTTTTAGGGTTTTTGGAAATAGAAGGAACAATTTAGGGTTTTAAGGTTTAGAAGAAATATATTAAGGTTCTTAAGGTTTTTGGAAACAGAAAAGTATTTTTTTTAGGGTTTTTGGAAATAGAATGAACAATTTAGGGTTTTAAGGTTTTGAAGAAACAGAAGAAACAATTTTCAATTTGAGTGATGAAGCTACTGTAAAGAAAATAAATAAAGAAATTAGAGGTTCAAACCTCCGTTCGTTGGTTCCACCAAAAATTTATTTTCTGGAAGAACAAGGATAAAGACAAGCTTGCTGCCTTTGGTGAACTGTTGATTGCTTGCTTATTGCTAGGGTATTCTGAGTTTCGACTAGTTAATTAAAAGTCTCCCAAAGTTCTAAGTTCCAGTCCATTTTTCTATGTTTTAAGGTGTTATTTATGAAAAATTTATAAGATTAATTCTAATTGTTTAAGGAAACTAAGATTAATTAGGATAAGAAACCAAAACCAAATAGAGTTTGGTTTCGAACAAAATCGCGTTGGAAAATTTCGCTGAAATTGCGAGCGTTGGCAAGAAACTGAGAGGTGAGGTGTGAAATTACGAGAGCTGGGCTCAAGAATTGGCGCGGCCAACCAATTTTTCCGTAGGAAATTCCTGCGGCGAAATTGGCCTTGGCCAATTACTTTCAGCGACGAATTTTTCGTCGCCAATTTTTCTTTCGCCAATTTTTATTTTTATTTTTATTTTCATTTATTTATTTTTTATTATTTTTTATTTTATTAAAAATTATAAAAAATAAATACTAAAATAAATATTATTTAATTAAAATACCACAAAAATTATTTTGGACTATATAAAAAATATCGGAACGGACTGGGTAAAAAATTAAGGGTCTACAATTATTTAGGACTGTTTTAAAATCTTTGGACTGGACTTGGTCAAAAATTAAGTGTCGACAATGACTTTGAATTAATTTGGATAAGGATGATTCTGGACTCAGGATTAGAGTTAATTTGGATTATGGACCTGGATTTGTTTGGGTTCTGGACCAATGGTGAGTTTTAGACTCTAAAATAATTTGGGTTATGGACCTGGGGTGGACTAAAAAATAATTTGGATTCTGGACCCGGGGTGAGTTGTGGACTCAAAAATAATTTGGTTCTGGACTCGGGATGAGTTCTAGACTCAAAAAAGACTTGGGTTCTGGACCCGATTGAGTTTTGGACTCGAAAATAATTTAGGTTCTGAACCTGGGTGAGTTCTGGACTCAAAAATGATTTGGAATCTGGACTCATGTGAGTTCTTGACTAAAAAATAATTTGGGTTCTTGACTCGGGTGAGTTCTGGACTAAAAAATGATTTGGGTTCTGAACCCGATTGCATTTTGGGCTCAAAAATAATTTAGATTTTGGACCCGAATGAGTTCTGGACTAAAAAATGGTTTAGGTTCAGGACCCGTGTGAGTTCTGAACTCAAAATTAATTTAGGTTCTGTACCCGGGTGAGCTCTGAACTAAAAAATAATTTGGATTCTAGACTTGGGTAAGTTTTGGACTCGGAAATGGTTTGAGTTCTAGACCTGAAATACCTACAAAAAATTAATTGTAGTTAGAAAAGTATTTTGCAAAAAATTTAGCTATTTTTTCTATAATGTGTGGGTACCTATATGCTCTTACCCCCTACGTGGAAAAATTATTTATTGAGTATAAAAAATATTTTTTAGACATGCAAAAAATTATATACCCATAATAAATATCTTATTACTGTGTGCTCGTGTGCTCTGTGCAGCTGAAATAAATTATTGTAAACAAAATATGATATATCATTACTGATCAATGATGCAACTCCCTTTTTGTTTTATTATGTGTTTTCAAATTTACATTTACTTTTTTCTGACTTTAGCAATTTCCTTTTCCCTCGCTATAAATTGTTAACATTTCATTATCAGAGCACTTCACATTGCAAGCAATTTTTCATTTAAATTTAAAGCTCCAAGTAGATTGCCAAGCTCGAGCAAATTAGCAGTCAAAGATTTTTAGTTATCAACATATAAAAATAATGGTAGTAAATCAACATGCATCAAGGACTGGACCTCGTATGAATCCAAAATTATGAGCTTACCTCAGAAATAACGGGTTGGATCGAGTACCTATTTTAGCAGGAATGGACCTCCACCGAAGCTCTCGAGAAGAAAACATAGGTATTTTTATTTTTTATTATTTTTAAGTATTTTATTTTGCTATTTTTCTGTAGTAAATTCATTATATATTATGATTATAATTGTATTATAGAAGTAAAAATAAGCAAATTATTGTAAAAATAAATTTATTACAAACGAGAATATAAAAGTATGAAAAGAAAGAACAAATAAAAAGAATATTTATCTATACAAAAGAAAACATATTATATGCATATTTAACGAAATTTAGAAAAAAAATGAAAAGAGTTAATTTATGAATATAAAATAAAATAAGGTTGATAAAATATTATTTATGGTATATAAAATGAAATTTGTAAAGTGTATACAAAAATTAGCATGGCGTGAAAAATAATTAATTATTATTGGTGTGTATATACTTACCTGGCTTGACTTACCTTTATTGTTGCAGTATGATAGTTGGTGCGCACGAGCTACGCTATAGCAATACCGCAAGTGCACGGGTCGACCAAGTAATAAAGTAGTGAGTGAGTTATCGTTCCACTGAGGACAAGGTCAAGTACTAGTGCAAATCTTAACCGTTGTTTAGCAAATCAATAGGTTTGTGATGTGGTGTAATTAAAAATAATTAATCTAATGACTGAAAGTAAAGGGAAATTAAATATTGAGCAAAAAGGATTGATGGTAATAAAACTATCTAGATATTGAATCCCCCTAGCCTCAATGATATTTATGAACATCAATTCAGTTAAATCATTTAATATAGTTGAGTTGGCATTCCTCTAACTTAGACTAAAACCTCTCTCGAGTGAATTAATCCCTAATCACTAAGTAGAGCGCCGGAATCTCTTCTCAAACACAATTAATTATATCTTGCATTAAGAACAAAGAACTATAAACCAAAGGATCTTGTAAGTCTATCTCTAGTACTCCAATCAATCCTCAACCCTTATGAGTATTCAATTCATATCAAGCTTTCTCAAGTCAATAATATGAAAATTGCAACCAATCAATAAGCATGCTATTATCAATTGGAAATAGATCATTAAGTATCATAAGAATAAAACAACTCAATCAAATGATTCAACTAAATATAATTATTCAATCCATACAAATAAGCTAGGGTTCATCAATATCTAGATAAAGAATGAATTAGTTCATATTCAAAACCAGAAAAATAGAACAAGAAAAATGAATAAAAGAAACCAAACAATCCATGGCGAATAATTTGTATTTCTTCACTTCAATCCTTGATTCTTGATTTAGATCTTGTTTAGAGTATGTTTTCACCCTCAATCTCAGCTCCAAAACTCTCCTCTTTGCTTTAGAAGTCGGCTCTAGGTTATAAAATATGAAATTCGGATCCTTAATTCGTGCTTTAGCGAAGATTTTATAGTGTAGATAATTTCGCCTAACACGCCTATTGACACGCCCATGTCACTGGGCGTGTTATTGCCACTGAGATTTTGAACATAAGGCACGTCCAGTGACACGCCCATGTCACTGGGCATGTCACAGCTACTGTGAAACATTGCAAAAGGCACGCTTGGTGACACGCCCATGTCATTGGGCGTGTCAATGCTTCTGTATGCAGCATCAAGGGCACGCCCATTGACATGCCCATGTCCATGGGCGTGTCCATTGATGAATTTTGCTCTTTTCTTCTACTTTCATCTGTAATTCCTCTGAAATGACCATAAGCCTCAAAATACAGAGAATTCTTGAAATTAACCCTAAAATACACTTTGAACAAACAAATTAAACTCAATTGGATAATAATCATATTAAGAAATAAGAATAAAATATCATCAATTGTGCACTTATCAATAGTTGTGTGATCCATAGTGGTGAAAATGTCCATAAGGCATGCTAATAGTATGAGTGAGTACCACCAGCTGTTTGGAGAATGATCTGTGAATGTGGTTTCGAAGAATTTGTATTGCAACTGCCGATCAAAGTGTTCCAAATTGATAGAAGCGTGATTCAGGCACTTGCCGAGCGGTGGATGGACACCACCCATACCTTTCATTTGCCCATTGGAGAGATGACCATCGGTCCGGTGGACTTTACTGTAATAACGAGTTTGAAATGTGATGGAATTCCCATTCCATTGACCAATGACATTGACTACGGGTGAGATTCGACAGTTGATCGGTTTAAGGCCTAGGTATAAGGAAGCGTGAAAGATCAAATATGAATATTTTTTACAGTACTGGTTGAGGCAGACCCGGCCCATGCAAGGTGAATGAGTGGAAAGGTACACCCATAGATTCTTATTGTATTTGTTAGCCCCACAATTTTATGTAGTACCGAGGCATCGATCCACCTGTTAGTCCTATATGCATTGCCTGATTTTGAGCTCTTGCCATATTACACTTGGGGAGAGGTGACCCTTGCTTGTCTCTATCACGGCTTCAACAAAATTAGTAGGAATAAAAGATCATTTATAGTTTTTATGGTCATCGTCAAGGTATGAATCTTTATCTTAATTTATTCAAATGTTGCATATGAGCCAGGTTGATCACTTTTTATGACAGGTGTGGGCATACAAACGTAATTTAGTTAAGGTGCCTAGTGTTCTGGGAAGATGAAGGGGTACCCAAGATTAGGCCATTGGTTGTCTAGTCGTAAAGAGGTGCCCGGTAGTCATCACCTACACTCTCAGCGTTATCAGCTGAGCCGCCTAACCTGGGATAAGGTAAAAGACAAAATTAGTATTATTATTGAATTTTATAAGGAAAAATTACATACCTGTGGCATCATCTTGCAAGTAAACATAGCTTGGTGGAGAGTTGTTGCACTTTGAAACTGCTCCAGATTGATTTGAAGATTTTGAGGAAGAAGAAGAAGAAGAAGAAGAGGAAGAAGAAGAGGATGTGTATACTATTGTATATCTGCTCAACAGATTGCCAACCAAATATGTGAAAGAAATGACACCAATTGAAGCTTGAAGTGGATCCAAACCTTCGGCCAAACATCTGAGGGTGTTTGGATCAATATGTTACACTCACATTCCTTCAGAAAAAAAAAGGGGAAAACTTGATGCAAAAGCTGATATTGGTATTTTCCTTGGATATGCAGCTCAAGCCAAAGGAAACAAAATTTACAATTTGCATTCAGGTAAAGTGTTTATAAGCAAGGATGTAAAGATAGATGAATCAGCCTTTTGGGATTGGGAGAAGAATGAATTTCAAGTAAAAATCAAAGAAAATTTGATTTCCATTGGAACTTCATCCTCTTCCCAAAATGAAGATAGTTGTAGAAATCAAGTTGGAATTGACCTTGATGTAGTAGCTGCTACTGATATATCTCCACTTAAAACCAAATCTTTGGTTGAAATATATGAGAAATGCAACCTAGCTATTGCTGAACCAACTAATTATCATGAAGCTTATATATTCAAAGAATGGCAACTTGCAATGGAGGAGGAGATTGATATGATCAATAAGAACGAAACTTGGGAACTCACACCCAGACCTGCCAACAAGAAGGTAATTGGGGTGAAATGGATTTATAGAACCAAGTTCAATGTTGATGAGTCAATTTTCAAGTTTAAAGCAAGGCTAGTTGTAAAGGGATTTGAGAAACAAGCTGGAATTGATTATGCATATACATTTTTTCCAGTAGCTAGGCTTGACACCATTAAATTGCTGATGGCTATTACAGCTAAAATGTGCTGGAAAATATTCCATCTTGATGTAAAATCAGCATTTTTAAATGGTCTCTTACTGGAGGAAATATTTGTGGAACAACCATAAGATTTTAAAGTTGCTAATGGAGAGGACATGGTTTATAGGCTCAATAAAGCCTTGTATGGCCTGAAACAGGCTCCTAGGGCCTGGTATATGAGAATTGACTCTCAATTGGTGAACCATGGATTCAAAAGGAGTGAGATAGAAGTCACTCTCTATGTGAAGACTTTTAATTATGGTGAATAACTTGTAGTTTCTGTTTATGTGGATGATCTATTAGTTACAGGTGGGAATCTGAAATGGATACAAGAGTTTAAGCTGCTCATGAAAGAATTTTTTGATATGACTGACCTTGGTGAAATGAGTTATTTCTTAAGGATGGAAGTCAAGCAAAAAGCTGGTGGAATTATTCTTTCACAAAGAAAATATACATGGGATGTCTTAAAAAAATTCAAATTAGAAGGATGCAAGCATGTTGCAACTCCATTAGCTGAAAATGAAAAATTATATAAGGCTAAAGAAATTGATCATGCAGATGCCAGCTTATATAGAAATTTAATTGGGCATTTGTTGTATCTTACAACTACAAGACCTGATATAATGTTCACAGTCAGCTTGCTTTCAAGGTTCATGCAGGCACCAAGTCAGAAACACTTCTGTTCTGCTAAGAGGGTGCTGAGATATTTGAAAGGCACAACAGACTATGGGATTTGGTTTTCGAAGGCTGAAAGTGGTTATTTAATTGGCTTCTCGAAAAGTGATTGGGTTGGGAGTTTGGAAGATTCAAAGAGTACTTCTGGCTTTGTTTTCTCCTTTGGATCAGGTGCCTTTACATGGAAATCCAAGAAGCAGGCAGTAGTAGCTCAGTCTATTGCTAAGGCAGAGTACATTGCAGCAGCAGTGGTAGTAAAACAAGCCATTTGGCTTAGAAAATTGTTGTCTGATTTTGGGTTATTGGAACTCAAGCCTACTGTGGTTTATGTTGACAATATGACAGCAATAGCAATAGTCAACAATCCTGTACAATATGGAAGAACAAAGCATATTAAGGTTAAATTTCACTTCTTGAGGGAGGCAACAAAAGATGGTGAAATCCATTTGGTTCACTGTGGAACAAATTCTCAAGTAGCTGATATTTTAACCAAGGCCCTTCCCAAAGGGAAATTTGAAAATTTCAGAACTAAGCTTGGGTTGCTCAATGCAAAACTAAAGGAGGAGTGTTGAATTGTGATTTTTACATTGAACAAAAGGCCAAATTTTTATTTTTGATTAAAAGCTACGTCCATTAGGTAGTGATATATGTATGGCTTTCCTGAATTTCAATATGTTATATTATTGGAAATATAAAAATAAACATATGTAAGTCAAGGTTGTAATCTTATTAGGTGAAGTTGTTCACCTAATTTCAACTTTTGACCATTGTAAATCTATATATCAAATTCCTAATATGAATGAAGTAATCTTTCTGCTCTTCTTGTCTCGTGTGTGCACCTTCTCCTTTTCTTCTTCCTTTACTGCTGGTTGTTATACAATTTATTAGCAAGCCTCTGTTCATCTCTATTTTTCAATAAAAACTTCAATTTGTAACACTCCAGTTCTTAAGTCTATAAAAGAGTAGCAGAAGATGAAATTACTTCCAATCAGCCACTACCAACAAAGAAATTATAAAGAGGAAAATCAAGCATCACCAGTTGTATTCTTTCCAAAAACCAAGAGGATGGCAATGTTGAGTAAATTGCACCATTTGGAGAGTCAAAAATAGAGGTTCATTTTTTGTCAAAAATGGAGGTATCTAATTTTTGTCAAAAATGGAGGTACCTAAATTTGTCAAAAATGGAGGTGCTTAATTTTGTCAAAAATGGAGGTTCCTAACCATTATTAAAATTTCACCAATCCATTTTTTGAAGTCTATATAAACCCCTTATATCTCATTTGGAAGATCATCACAAAAATTAGAGAGTTTGAGTGTTTAAGAGAGTTTGAGAGAAAAACTTGAGAAAAAGCTTGTAAAAGAATTTTTTTTTTTTGTAAAGAAAAATTCTTAGGTGTAATTGTGTGTGGGTTGTGAGTTGAGTATTGTAAACACTTTATATAATTTTTCTCCTTTTAGTAAAAAGATCTGCAGTAGGTTCGGAGACGTAGGCACAATTGACCGAACTCCATTATCAATTTTGTGTGTGTATTATTTTTGTTGTTATTTCTCATTCTCACAAATCTAATTTATAGAAAAATTTGTGTAATTTTTTCAACAAATGGTATAAGAGTTGTTGGTTGTTAATTCTGTTAATTTTCTATGAGTGATTTGCAAGAATTGTCAGAAAAAGATCTAGAGAAAATTAGATTCGAGTGGGAGTGATGGCTGCAGATGAAAGAAAGGTGAAAATTGAAAAATATGATGGTGTAGACTTCGGCTTTTTGGAAGATGCAGATCGAAGATTATCTGTATCAAAAAAATCTTTATCAACCTCTCTCTGATAAGAAGCCAGATGATATGAAGGAAGAAGATTGGAAACTTCTAGATAGACAAGCTCTCAGAGTTATCCGATCGACGCTTTCCCAAAATGTTGCTTTCAACATAGCAAAAGAAAATACCACGGCAAGACTTATGAAGGCTCTCTCCAGTATGTATGAAAAGCCATTAGCCTCTAACAAAGTTCACTTGATGATAATTTATGGTGACTGAACGCGCAACGATAGCTCAACATCTAAATGAACTCAATACAGTCACAACCCAATTAAGTTCAGTTGGGATTGAATTTGATGAAGAAAGACGAGCATTAATACTTTTGTCTTCTCTACCAGAAAGTTGAAATGCTACTATCATTGCTGTGAGTAACTCATCGAGAAGCAATAATTGAAATTTGATGATGTTCTTAATCTGGTTCTCAGTGAAGAGATTCGATGGAGAGAGTCGGGTGAATCATCAACCTCTCCAGTTTTGCATATAGAGTCAAGAGGAAGAAATTCAACCGGAGAAAATGGGTGTGGCAAATATCATGGTAGATCAAAGAATAGTAGGTCCAAATCTAGAAATCCCAACAATTCACAAAGCTCAAAGACTATCGAGTGTTGGAACTCTGGGAAGACAGGACATTATAAATATCAGTGCAAGAGTGCATCAAAGGACCAGGAGCCAAAGATAGAGGCAAATATTACTTCCACCTCAGGAAAAGATGATGCGTTGATATGCTCTTTGGAGAGCAAAGAGGAGTCTTGGGTATTAGATTCTGGAGCATCATTCCATGCCACTTCGTAAAGGAAATTCTTCGAGAGATATGTCCCTAGAAATCTTGGAAAGGTATATCTTGGTGATGATCAACCTTGTGATATTATTGGTAAAGGTGTAGTGAAGATTAAGTTGAACGGGTCTATTTGGGAGCTAAAGGATGTCGAACATATTCCTAACCTGAGAAAGAACTTAATCTCAGTAGGGAAATTGGCTAGTGAAGGCTACACTACAATCTTTCATTGTGATGATTGGAAGATTTCAAAGGGCACAATGACTATTGCTCGGGGCAAAAAGAATGGTACTCTTTACATGACAGTAGGAGCATGCTATTCAATTGCAGTTGCAGTAGAAAATGAAAATTCTAATTTGTGGCACAAGAGACTTGGCCACATGAGTGAGAAAGGGATGAAAATTATGCACTCAAAAGGAAAACTTCCAGGTCTACAGTCAGTTGACATAAACATGTGCGAAGATTACATACTTGGAAAACAGAAGAGGGTCAACTTTCAGACAAGTGGCAGAACCCCCAAAGAAGAAAACACTAGAGCTCATTTACTATGATGTTTCGGGACCAACGACAACTTTATCCATTGGTGGAAAATACTATTTTGTGACTTTTATCGATGATCACTCTCGGAAAGTATGATTTTACTTTCTAAAGCATAAATCTGAAGTGTTTGAGACTTTTAGAAGATGGAAAGCTATGATGAAAAATGAGACAGGTTTAAAGATTAAAAGGCTTAGAACTGACAATGGAGGTGAATATGAAGACATTAGATTCAAGAAGTTCTGCTATGAGCACGGGATTAGAATGGAGAGAACTGTGCTGGGTATTCCTCAATACAATGGTGTAGCTGAGCGTATGAACTGAATGTTGACAGAAAGAGCCAGAAGCATTCGTATACAGTCAGGTCTACCGAAACACTTCTGGGCAGAAGCAGTCAACACAGCAGCTTACTTGATTAACCGAGGCCCATCGGTTCCATTGGAGCATAAAATACCAGAAGAGGTATGGAGCAGAAAAGAGATAAAACTATCACATCTAAAAGTTTTCGGTTGTGTAGCATATGTGCATATTAGTGATCAAGGTCGGAATAAGCTTGATCCCAAATCTAAAAAATGCATCTTCATCAGCTATGGTGAGGATGAGTTTGGCTATCGCATTTGGGATGACAAAAACAAGAAGGTGATTCGCAATAGAGATGTGATTTTCAATGAAAAAGTGATGCATAAGGACATACATAAAACTGATGCTAGCAACACAGAGTAGAGTGAGCCATTGTTTGCAGATATAGATGATGTCCCAGAAAGTCTCGTGATAAAGCCGATTGTAGCAAGTCTTCATTAAGAGGAACTCGTTGGGCAAAACAGTGTGCAGCAATCCGACACACCACATCCTCTTACTCCAACTCCTATATTGAGAAGGTCTTCTTGGCCTCATGTGCCTAACATGAGATACATGAATTATTTGTTGCTAACTGATCAAGGAGAGCCTGAATGCTATGATGAAGCTTGTTAGACTAGAGATGCTAACAAGTGGGAGTTTGCCATGGAAGACGAGATGAAGTCTCTGATCTCTAACCAGACATGGGAACTAGCTGAGTTACCCATGAGGAAGAAGGCACTTTACAACAAAATGTGTGTATCTGGTAAAAGAGGAGCATGATGGTTGAAAGAGATAAAAAAACCCGATTAGTTATCAAAGGATTCTAGCAAAAGGAAGGAATTGAATACACCAAAATTTTTGCTTCTGTTGTGAAGCTCAATACTATCAGATCAGTGTTGAGCATTGTTGCTATTGAAGATCTTCATCTTGAACAATTAGACGTGAAGACTGTATTTCTTCATGGAGACTTAGATGAAGAGATATATATGCACTAGCCATAAGGTTTTCAAGAAAAAGGGAAGGAAAACTTGGTGTGCAGACTTAAGAAGAGCTTGTATGGACTAAAATAAGCTCCAAGACAGTAGTACAAAAAGTTTGACGACTTCATGCATAAGGAAGGATTCCAGAGGTGCAACGCCGACCACTGTTGCCACTTCAAGAGATATAGCTCCAGTTATATTATTTTACTACTTTATGTAGATGACATATTAATAGCAGGTTCAGATATGGAGGATATCAAAAGATTGAAGCAGCAGTTGTCAAAGAAATTTGACATGAAAGACTTAGGTCCAGCAAAAAGGATTATTGGAATGCAAATCACAAGAGATAAGGAGAAAGGACTTAGGCAGAGTACATCAATCGTGTTTTGTAGAGATTCAACATAGGTGACGCCAAGCCAGTCAGCACACCCTTGGCTAGTCACTTTCATCTATCTAAGGATCAATTCCCTCAGATGGAGAAAGAGAGAGAACTCATGGCTAAGGTTCCTTACGCTTCAGCCATTGGAAGCTTGATGTACGCAATGGTCTGTACAAGACCAGACATTGGCTATGCAGTGGGAGTTGTGAGCAGGTTCATGTCAAATCCAGGGAAAGCTCATTGGGAAGCTGTAAAATAAATTTTGAGATATCTACGGGGCACCATAGAAAAGTGTTTTTACTTTAGTAAAGAAGAGTTAAAAGTACAAGGCTGCATAGATGTAGACTTTGGAAGTGAAGTCGATCACCGAAAAAGTACCACCGGTTATATATTCACTGTTGAAAATACAGTTGTTAATTGGATGTCGAAGTTATAAAAGATTGTCACTCTATCCACTACAAAAGTTGAATATGTAGCAGTGACTAAAGCCAGTAAAGAGATGATATGGCTTCAAGGTTTGTTAACTGAGCTGGGTTTCAACCAAGAGAAGAATGTCTTATACAGTGATAGCCAGAGTGCGATACACTTGGCAAAAAATTCAGTATTTCATTCTCAAACCAAGCATATTGGACTTTGTTATCACTTCATCAGAACTCTGTTGGAGGATGATGTGTTAATACTGAAGAAGATCCAAGGAAGCAATAATCCAGCATATATATTGATAAAGATGGTGGCTATTGAGAAACTGAAGTTGTGTTCAACTTCAGTTGGCTTGCAAGAATAACAAGACTGGAAAGACCTGCCGCACAAATCGAGGTATGAAGACAGATTGAAATCAGTCTTTAAGTGGGAGATTGTTGAGTAAATTGCACCATTTGAAGAGTAAAAAATGAAGGCTCATTTTGTGTCAAAAATGGAGGTACCTTAGTTTTGTAAAAAATGGAGGTACCTAAATTTTGTAAAAAATGGATGTGCCTAATTTTGTCAAAAATGGAGGTGTCTAACCATTATTAAAATTTCACCAATCTAATTTTTGAAACTTATATAAACCCCTTATATCTCATTTGGAAGATCATCCTAAAAATTAGAGAGTTTGAGAGTTTAAGAGAGCTTGAGAGAAAAACTTGAGAAAAATCTTATAAAAGAATTTTTTTTTGTGAAGAAAAATTCTTAGGTGTAATTGTGTGTCGGTTGTGAGTTGTGAGTGTTGTAAACACTTTATATAATTTTTCTCCTTTTTGTAAAAAGATTTGCATCAGGTCCGGAGACGTTAACACAATTGGCCAAACTCCGTTATCAATTTTGTGTGTGTATTATTTTTGTTGTTATTTCTCATTCTTACAAATCTAATTTATAGAAAATTCTGTGTGATTTTTTCAATAGGCACTTCAACCACAACTGATAGCATAAAAGAAAACATAATAAATGTAGAAGTGCCCAAAAATACACGAAAAATTGTAGAAGATCAGGAATCCATGCAAAAGAGGAAAGTCTAGGGAGCTTTATCCCTTCCTATTAGAGCTTCAGCTTGGCACTTATATATAGGAAAGCCCAGAGGAAGTACATAACGAGGCAAAAGATGGGACTCTAGATGAACCTTTGAAATTGCAGCATCAACATGATCATGAGATGAGAGATGTAGAATGTGCTCAAGGGAATAACAGAACCTTTTGAGAAGATCTCCAATCTCAAGACTGACACAAATTAAAAGGCTTCTGAATCTATGTCAGAAGTTCATGGTCTAAAGTCTTCATTGAAATAGAAGAAAAAGGATTCGAGGAAGAGCATTTAGAGGCAGCAACTATGGCTTTGATGGCTAAAGAAAGTGAGAGCGAGAAAATGATTAATGCAACTGAAAACATGCATGGTGACGTCATTAATGAACATGTTAGATTGAACAACAAAACCAACTTTCAGTATTGCGTGCTTTTTATCTTCCCTTTTCTTTTGCTTCTGCCAAGTGTTAAAACATTTGAAAACTGCTAAGAGGGGGAAAAATAGATAATGGAGGAAAAGGTGACGTCTAGAATTTTCAGGAAATAATCCTATTGGAGTTTTTAGGACTTAGTTTAGAGAAGAAGATAAAATTTTCTTAGTTGCTGGACAAAAAACAAAAGTACCAATTTTTTAATTTTTATATTGTAAAACTGAGACAACAATTACTGACTTCCTTAGGAAGTTTCTTTTTTGTGTTTTAAGCTCTATCACTAACTCTTAGTTTCTAAAACATTGTATAGCTTTTTAACAACTAATTTAGTCATTACAAAATACAAAATATCAAAATAAAAAAGACTAAATTAATAGCACTTTGTATCACAACGTCTTGCTGCTATTGTCAACATTCATCTTTGATGCTAGTGCTATTGATGACTCCTGGCCTTTCTCTTACCAGTTCAAATCTTCCTTTTTGCAATGCCTTGGTGAATATATCTGCCAATTGATCTTCAACTCCACAATGCAACAATTGAATTTCATTCTCTTTTTTTGCTTCTTTAATAGCATTGTATTTGACCTTAATGTGCTTTGTTTTTCCATGAAAAACTAGATTCTTGACCATAGCTATTGTTGATTTGTTGTTACATAAAATTTTCGTAGCTTTGTTTTGTTTGAGCTTCAAGTCTTCCAAAATTTTTCTTATCTAGAAAGCATGATTAATAGTAGCAGAAGCGGCAATGCACTCTGCTTCTACAGTGGATTGAGCAACAAAACTCTGCTTTCTTGAACTCCAACAAACAACACCTGAACCAAGAGTAAAATAATAAACTGTAGTACTCTTCATGTCATCTAATGATCCTACCCAGTCACTATCTATAAAACCAAGTAGTTTTATGACAGTGCTCCTCCCATTAAATATACCAAAATCAAGAGTTCCTTGAATATATCTTAGGACTCGCTTTGCTGCTTTAAAATGCAATTATGTCAGGTCTTGAAGCACATAAAAACAACAAACATCCAATCAAAATTTTATATACAGAGGCATCTACTGGACTTGAATCATCTTCTATTCTTAACTTATCTCCATGTACTGCAGGTGTGCTTACAATTTTGCAATTTTGAGACCAAATTTCTTAAGTATTTCACCAGCATATTTTTTTGCGAAATGAATATTCCTTGCTGACATTGGTTGACTTGCATTCTAAGAAAATATTTCATCTTCCACAAGTCATTCATCTCAAACATCTCTTTCATTTGGAGTCTAAACTCCTTAACAGCTTCTGAGTTGCTTCTAGTCACCAATACATTATCGACATAGATGGATACAATGAGAAGTTCTTGACGGTCAAGCTTGATATATAATGTTGCTTCATTGCAGCCTTTCATAAATCCCAAATTCAACAAAAATTCATTTATTTTGCCATACCAGGCCCTTGGTGCCTATCTTAGGCCATACAAGACCTTCTTCAATAAATAGACCTTCCCAAGTGCTTTTTCATTAACAAAACCATCAGGTTTGTGCAACATAGATTTCTTCTTGAAGCACTCCATTTAAAAAAGCTAATTTCACATCTAGGTGGAATACTTCCCAATTAAGTTGAGCAGAGACTGCAAGAAGAATTTTGATGGTGGCAAACCTTGCTACAGGTGCAAATGTTTCTGAAAAACCAATGCCAACCTACTTCGCATAACCTTTCACAACAAGCCTTGCTTTGTGTTTGTTAATAGTTCCATCAGCATTGAGTTTTAACTTAAACACCCATTTCACACCAATTACATGTTTGTCAATGGGTTTATCAGCAAGCACCCAAGTTTCATTTTTCTCAACCATCTTGAGCTCCTCCTCCATTGCTGCTTCCCATTCAGGAATCTTTAATGCTTCATTAATGTTTGTAGGCTCTGACAAGGCTAAGTTGCACTACTATAAATGTATTCTAGTGTTCTGGTACCTTTGACAGCATAATCTTCATCATTTGAGTTTTCTTCTGAATTTGCGAATTGATCTTGAGGTATTTTCTCTAGATTTGTAGGCTGTCTGGGAGTGCCCACTGACATCTTTTTCCAATCCCAACTAGCATTCTCATTAATTTTCACACTCCTACTTACAAACACTTGCTGTGTTGTAGGATTAAAAATTCTATAACCCTTTGAAACACTACTGTAACTCACCATAATACCAACATCAACCCTTTTATCCAGTTTGTCTCTTTTGACTTTAGGTATTAAAGTATAACACATGATACCGAAGATTCTAAGATGAGCAACTGAAGGTTTGACATCAAACCAAGCTTCATAAGGTGTTTTATCTCCAAAAGCTGTACGTGGCAATCTGTTTTACAGATATACAACAGTATTGGTTGCCTCTGCCCAGAATTGCTTTGGCAGATCCTTCTCAAACATCAAGCATCTTGCCATATTCATGATTGATATATTCTCCCTCTTACTTACACCATTTTATTGAGGGGTGTAAGTGATAGGGAGTTGATAATGAATCCCTTCTTGTTGAAGGAAATCTTCAAACTGGTGAGATGTCTGTTCAGAACCATTATTAGATCTTAGAATCTAAATAGAGTGAGCAATTGGTTTTCCACAGTAGCTTTAAATCTTTGAAAAATAGAAAATACTTCTAATTTTTGCTTTAGAAAATAATAGAATCTAGTAAAATCATCAAAAAATATAAAAAATATCTACTTCCATTGTAAGAGGCAATGCTCATAGGACCACACACATCTATGTTTACTAACTACAGCTTTTCAATGGCTCTAAAAGCTTGGTTAGCTGGGAATGGATAATGATTAACCTTCCCCATTTGGCATATGTTGCATACATTATTTTGATCGCATGCACTAGGAAAATTTAGAACCATTTGTTTTTTTTGAAGCAACTTTAGAGAAGCATAATTGTGTGTCGAAGCCTTTTATGCGAAAGGTAGAATTCATCTTCCAAACTAGTGAAAGCTTAAACTTGTTCAAGCTTCCATTTAATAAGAAAACTTCTGTTGTGCATTTTAATAAAGGAAAGCTTTTCACCAGTTAGATGAACAATTTCCCAAGTGTTATTTTTGAAAAATAATACAAAACTTTTATCAAGTAGCTTTCCAACACTCAACAGATTATGACTTATCTCAGGAACAAAAAATACATCAGAAATTAATTTGGTACCTAATGGAGTTTGGACCGCAACAGCACCCTTTCCATGCACTTCAAGCCATCTGCCATCTCCAATCTTCACTTTTGAGAAATATCCCCTATCTATTGTCTTAAAACTCTACATATTTGAAGTCATATAATGGATACAACAGCTATCTATGAGCTAAACATCTAAATTCTCAATTGCTGCAAAACTTTCTTCAGCTATGTTGCAAGAAATAAATTTTCTTCTTGTGTTTCAGCTCCTTCAATGGTTTGAGTTGGTTGAGCTTGGGGTAGTTGATTCTTGTTACTTGGACATACTTTTCAATATGTCCAAATTGCTTGCAGGCCTTACACTGAACACCTGGCCTGTACCAGCAGTAGTTTTCAGAATGGTTTGTCAGCAATCTTCACCCAGCATCCTCAAGATAAATCTTCTCAGGTAATCTTCACCCAGCAATGTAATTTGATTGACAACCTTCATGACTCTGTCAATATATTCTTTCACTTTCTCAATCTCCTTCATCCTCAAGAGCTCAAATTATTTTCTCAAATTGGTA
The DNA here is from genome assembly GCA_947685225.1 of Garcia nutans. Lineage (NCBI taxonomy): Eukaryota > Viridiplantae > Streptophyta > Magnoliopsida > Malpighiales > Euphorbiaceae > Garcia > Garcia nutans. The sequence continues at coordinate 38,748,936 of CANTUV010000039.1, read as the reverse complement.
TCAGAGGAGGCTCTGATACCTATTCTTGGAGTTTTTAGGACTTAGTTTAGAGAAGAAGAAGAGAAATTTTCTTAGTTGCTGGACAAAAAACAAAAGTGCCAATTTTTTTAATTTTTATATTGTAAAATAGAGACAGCAGTTACTGACTTCCTTAAGAAGTTTATTTTCATGTTTTAAGCTCTACCACTAACTCTTAGTTTGTAAAACATTCTATAGCTTTTTAACAACTAATATAGTCATTACAAAATAAAAAATATCAAAATAAAAAAGGCTAAATTAATAGCACTTTGTATCACGGCTTCTTGATGCTACTGTCAACAAATCCTTGGCAAAGAGGCAACTAAAAAAGCCACCAAGAACATGAGATTTTAGCAAAGGAAATGCAAAACAAAATGAAGCAATAAGACTATTAAATATTTATATTTATTTCCTTAGTTCTTCAATACTGTAAAGTTGAATCTCTTTTTATATAAAATACAATTATACGAGTAAATTCAAAAGACTGATGCAAAGGAGACATTTAAAAAACTGATTAATAAAGAAAAAGGAACAGTTGAGAACCTTTACCAAGCTGTTGTCAACAATATCTCAAGCGAAGGCGCAACTATAGAGATCCACCAGGAACATGAGATGAAGAGTGAAGAAAGCGTAGGAGACAAGGTGAAAGCGAAGGAAATTAAAAATGAAGCAGTAAGGCTACATGTGGTATGTGTCTCCTAACTTCTTCATTACCATAATGTTTAATTCCCTTAAAACATAGGTATGCAAGTAAACAAAAAATGTCAGTGCAAGTGAGATAATTGAAAAACTGATCAGCATAGAGAAGCAAATAAACAGATCAACCAAGAACATGAGATAAAGGATGAAAAAATTTTGGGAGATAAAATGCTAACAAGGGAGACTAAACCTGAAGAGGTAAGGCCAAGAGCACTGAACTTTCTTTGTATGTATTTCCTAACTTCTTTATCACTATAAAGTTGAGTTGCTTCTAAAACGAAGAAATGTAAGAAAATTGAAAATGCCGATGCAAGTAGGGTAATTGTAAAACACATCAGCATAGGGAAATGAACAATTGAGAGCCTTCACCAAGATGTTGTTGATAAAATATCAAGTGAACAAGTAACCACCTATGAAGCACAGACACAAATACAGAATACGGACACATCGACAAGATAAAAAAGTTAGTCCGATGTATAAATGCTCCCGCTATATGGAGTCTGGAGAAGGGTCAGACCCATTGAATTTTGGACACATCGATACGATAATTTTTAAAAAATATAAACACAATGCGAGTGAATCACATTTATGCATATATGCATATATGTGTATATATATATGTTTTAAATTATAAAAATCAAATGAGAGAAAAATATATTCAAAATAAATATATATTAATTCATTTATATATTAATATAATTATACATATATATATATATATATGTTTTAAGTTATAAAAATATAATAAGAGATAAACATATTCTCAAAATAAATATATATTAGTTCATTTATATATAAATATAATTATATTAAAAAAAACTTTTGTGACCAAAAAATAAGCTTTGCAATTAAAATTGATTTAATTATCTAATTAGTAATTTATAAATATTATGTAAATAAAATTTTATATCAAAATATATCCTAAAATATCTTAAAGTATCCTAAAATGTATTCTCGGCGTATTCTCGATGTGTCCCTGTCGTGTCTAAAAAAATAAAAAAATAATTAAATAATAAGACACATAAAAATGTGTTCGACACGTGACCGTGTGTCCATGTCCCTATCATGTCCGACACCAGCATTTCACTTTGTTTGAAGTGTCAATGCTTTATAGTTGACCACAAAGATCTACCAAGATCATGAGATAAAGGATGAAGAAATGTTGGAAATAATGAATAAAAGAAAAGAAAGCCAAAGAAGAAGGAGATGGACTTAAAAATTCCATATTAAAAAAAACTAAAAAGGAAATGGGGTATATTAATGAGGAAGTTACTCCCTATACCTCTTCTGGAATTTCAATTTTCAAAATAAGTTGAGAAAAGGCTTTTTTTTTTTTTTAATTCTATACAAACACGCTGAAAGTTTTTCATTTTTACTTTTTTACATTCTTTTTATTTTTTATTTTTTGATTTTTGTAATTTTTTATTTTCATTTTTTATTTTCTAATTTATTTTTTTATTTATTTAAATTTTTTTAATATCATATTTTTAATATATACACCAAAAAAATAAACATATATACAACATATACATAACATATATATAAACATATACAATACAAACTCAACAATATAAAGTACATTTATGACACATCTGTACCATATCTACAACAAATCTATAATACATCTATATAATATTTTTAATATTTATTTAAATTTATTTTTAAATTTTTTATTCTCACAATATCTCCAAAACATTCATATAATATTCAATAACATTTATGTAAAATACATATAATTTAAAAAACAAAAACATAAAAATTCCAAAACAATCATATTCATTGCTGGGAGCATAATATGAATCTGAGTTAGACTCAGAAGATGAGTCAGATAATGATAATGATGAGGATGAGGAGGTGGATGATGAGTCAGAAGATGATGAAGGAGATTTTCTCCTGCTTCTAGACTGGGCTTTAGAATGGGCTTTTGACTTTTTAGACTGGGTTTTAGTGGAAGAATCAGAAGAAGAGGACTTTAAGGTTATGGGCTCAGATGTTGAGGGAATGGACTCAACCATCTGTTCCATAATGACTTTATACTCCTCAGCAGTTTTTGCAGCTATGAGAAGGGCTTGACAATAGGCTTTCTGAGCTCCAAAAGTAACGGCTTATTTTGGATCAATCTTGCCATACTCTTGCTCATAGCACTATTTTTTAACAGATATCTTAGTAGTGAAATTTTTGAAAGTATTCTACAACATGACTTTATACATTCTGGATACCACAAGTATATTGGTAACTGACTGAAAAACTAGTTCAAAATATTATTGAAATACCCATGGTATAAAGAATTTCATACAAAATACTTAGAGAGAAGGGAATTATTTTTCATACAAGGAAGGGTGAGCATGGGTTTTAAAATACTAGTAGGCTGAAAGAGCTTCAGGTGATAAAGTTCTTTCATTATTACTAAAATAATACCATCATTCAATGAACCACATGGAACTTTTATTAGTCTTAATATTCGTATCGAAATACAATAACCAAGAATGAGTATTTTTAGGGTTTTGAAAAAGGAAAGCTTTGGTCCAAGCATCTACATAATCCCAATAGGTATAAGAAGGGCAAATTGTTTTATAAGTGAGAAATTTGGCTTTAATTTGCACAGGATCATGCAAAGGTTTTCCCCATTCAGAAGGATGGTGAACTTTTTAATTTGAATTGAGGAGTGGGATATAATGGTTTTATCATTGGAGTCACAACTATGCTTTAATTTTATAGAGTCAGTATCTTTAAGAATAGCTAAATAGTATTCTTGAGTTTTTAATGAATCAATAGGTCTTATAAATTAATTTTTAGGATATACATTCTTAATAATATCTCATGGATTTTGATTTTCTTCTCGCAAGAATCAATTTTCAAGTATTAATTATGTATCCCTTAAAGTTTTTGTAAACCATTTTGAATAACCTTTAAATTGAAAATTTTGAAGAAACAATTTGAGTTGGGGGTTTTGAATATCCAACTCTAGTTTTACAATATTTGTGGATAGGGCATTTGAAGAAGAAGATTCTCCTATCCCAAGTTTTATAAAAGAGATAAGTGTTTTACCTGTGGCTTCAAGAGCTAAGTCTGTAGGAGAATGAAGGCCCAATTTTTTAAGGGCCTAGAGCACCTCTAAAGAATGGGCTAACTGATTAACCCATTGTTTTACTATTTCATTTTGGGCTTTATCATATTTTACAATATATACTTCTTTAGCCACTTAGGCTCAAGATTTTATGGTTTTAGAGCCTGATGGTTTGGTTATATTGTCTGAATGATCAGACAGTGCTTTAAGAGAAGTGTTAGGATCTGACTTTACTATTTCTTTGGCTTTATTGGCCTTTTTTTTCTTATTCTCCATGATTTCCGTGAAGGAATTCACGAGTCAAAAAGTCATGTATACTGTTATTTTCTCCTTTAATAAATTTTATATTAAAATAAAAATACTTAAAATAACTTGTCAGCTTGCAAAAATCTGTTTTGAGGCAAGATTTTTAATATCTTTTTGCAAAACTTCTTTTGGACTTTTACAATCAATCCGAAGTAAAAATTAATAAATTAGATTGAAATTTAGAAATACAAATTACAATACTTAAAATCTCATTTTTAATACTAGAATAATTTAATTGGATTAGATTTCAATGTCCTGAGATAAACTGGACTATGATTTCTCTACCCTCTTTAATTTATTTTAAAATTTTACCATATCCTATATCTAAGGTATCAGTCTCCACAATTTTAGGGGTCGATGGATCTAAGATATAAAGACAAGGAATAATCTTTACTAAGGCTTTAATCTGTTGGACTTTACCAATGTGGACTTCAGTCCATGGGCTAGAATTTTTCTTAAGCCTATCATGTAAGGGTTTTATTAGCCTATTTAGGTTTGGATAAAATTCTATAACATAATTTAAATATCCTAAAAATCTCTGTAATTAGACTTTATTTAATATTTGGTCAGAAATCTTATCTCCAAAAGCTAAGTTTCTTTCTATGGGCTTTATTATACCTTATTTTATATAATGTCCTAAAAATCTAACCTTGGTTTGAAATAAGGACATCTTGGTTTTACTGAGTACTATGCCATTCTTCTTTACCACCATAAAAAATATTTTTAGGTGTTTAAAATGTTTATCTAGGGTTTTACTAAATATCAAAACATTATCAATATAAACTATACAAAATTTTATATAAGGGTTAAAAATATCATTCATCACTCTCTGAAATTCAGATTGTGCATTCTTTAAATCAAAGGGTATTACATTCCATTCATACTAGCCAAATGGAACAGTAAATGTTATTTTATATCTATCTTTAGGATTAATCTGAATTTGCCAAAATTCAGATTTCACATCAAATTTACTAAATATACTCGTTTCATATAATCTATTTAATAAATTATTTTTATTTGAAATAGGGTATCTAATCCATTTTAATGTTTTATTTAAAGGTTTATAGTTTATTACTAATCTGGGAGTACTTTGTTCTATTTCAGAGGCCTTATTAACATAAAAGTTGACACAAGACCATGAGCTTCTTAATTTAGTTATAGTTTTTTTATTTTCTAAATCATTTATTTTATTTTTATAAAATTCTATCATATCCAAACTCATTTGTATTTGTCTGGCTTTGATAGTAATGAACTTTTCTTCAAAGCCCACTTCATAAGGTAAATTAATCATATATTATTTTCTGCTCCAAAAGGCATTGAGCAGATCAGCACATAGTTTTTTTTTTAAATTTGATCCGTAATTTGGTCCACTTTATTTTTTACCAAATCTGGTTTTAATTGTTCATTTTTTTGTAATTGATAATTATGTTTTAAATTACAAAGTTGTTCAGACTTTTCTTTTATCATGGTATTTATTTCTAATTCATAAATTAATGTGCTTTAAGTAAATTTAAAATTTTTTTTCTAGGTTTTTCCATAAAAGAAAATATAATTTTATGATTTTTTTTATTTTAAAGGTTATACTATCACCTTTTACTGAATAAGGAGTTGTCAAGTTCATAAATAGTATTCGTAAAATTATCATATATTGTATATCAGTTAAAATTAAAATATTTTTTAATTCTAAATTTTTATTAATAATTGATGCTTCTGTTTTACCAAGAATATTCATTTCAGATTTATTTGTAGAAGATAATTTCTCTTTAGTGTTTTTCTAAAATCTCTTTGGTACTAAACTAGATTTTATACAATTTAAGTATGCTCCTGCATCAAATAAAGTTATAGTGTCAATAATATAATTTTCGGAGAATTTTAATTTTATTGACATTAAATACTTTCTAAAAGTTATTTCATGCAATAAAAATATAAAATTTTTAGGTATTTGTTTTATTAGTTTTTGTTATAGATTTGTGTCTTGTTTATTATAATAATTATTGTTTTATTTAGGTATTTTGTTAGTTTTAATATGTTTATTTAGTGTTTTCGTTAATTTTGGTAGTTTTAGTTTATTTCAGTGTTTATGTCGTTTTTGTCCTAGTTTTTAGTGTGTGTTTATGTTTTGTTGGTTAATGTTCATTTAATTGTTGTTTAAAGATTGTTTCAAGTCTTGTTTTAGGTTAAAAAGCCAAGGAACCAAAAAGAAGAAAAATGGACAGTAGCTGACACATGCAGAGGACGCGGCCAAGTCACTGGCCGTGTCCCATATCAAGTTAAAAAGGAAGATCAAGACACAGAGAGGGACACACTCAAGGGACACGGCCAAGTTAGTGGCCGTTTCCCTCCAAAAATGCTCCAACACGGCCAAGTTGCTCTAACTTGGCCATGTCTCACCAAAATCCAAAGCTAAGAAGAGCAATTCTCACAGAAGCAAACACAGGCAAGGGACACGGCCAAGTCACTGGTCGTGTCCCTCCAAAAAGTCCAACACGGCCGTGTCTTCTTCAAGACTTGGCCGTGTCACTCAACCAAAGAAGAAAAGATCAAAAGCAAGCAGTGGCAAACACAAGCAAGGGACACGACCAAGTCACTGGCCGTGTCCCTCCAATACACTCCAACACGGCCAAGTCTCTTCTAACTTGGCCGTGTCTCTCATGGACCAAAGGCAATGCGGATTTTTAAAAGCGGGGATTCGTATAAATATGGATTTAGGGTTTTCTTAAGGGTGGTGGAGATTTTGGGAGCTGAGATTGAGCCGTCAAAGAGAAGAACTTAGGGTTTTACATTTGTTTTCTCTAATTTTGATTACACTGTGGATTAAACTAGCTAGATTAGATTGTTCATGCCATTGATACATCCTTCTTGCAAGATTTGAACAAGAGATTCTTCAGAAGCTTCAAGGAGTTTGTAATTTGGTTTTGTTCTTGAACTTATTCTCTTTATTTTCATTGGAATTGTATTTATGGATATTATCATGTCTAAATTGATTTCTTTGAATATTAATGAGATGAGTATGTTTGATAGCAATATGAACTAATTTGATCTTGTATGAATTGGTTATTACTCTTAACTCAATTATTTCTTTAAACCTTTATTGAATGAAATATTGTTAATATATAATTGATTGGCCACCAATTATGTGTTTTAGGTATTAGATGATGGATTGAGAGATGAAGTCTAATGCTGGAACAATTCAATTAAGGACTTAGGTGAATTAGAGATATAACCTAGGAAAAGATTATTTCAATTGGAACAAGATTATTTGAGGGAGGTTTGAATGCGAGAGCTTATTTCCTTTATTCAATTAATTAAGTTGCTTGAGATTTAATCTTTGAAATTAAATTGGTTAAGAGGAATAACCGTTCATACATATAAGTAGCAGAGAAGTGCAAACCCTAGACCTTTCTATTAAGTGAATCAAAACATCAGTTTAGTTTACTTTTATTTGTTTTAAACTTCAATCAATCTTCGTCATTAGTTAGCGATTTAAATTTATTCATTACTTGTTATTTATAATCTGATAATCAATTAGCTACTTTAGCTTCCTTGAGAGACGACCTTGGGGCGATCACCTTTGCTACAGCTACCTCGTATACTTGCGAGAGACGCTTTGTGGTAGAGTTAATTTGAGCGCAACAAGTTTTTGGTGCCGCTGCCGAGGACGCTAATTGGCGTAATTGTTTATTGGTTTTAGAAATTTTAGATTATTTTTCATTGTTTACTTTTGATTTTATTTTTCTTTTGTTTTTAATAATTTCTTTTTCTAGAAAATTCTATTTATGCAAGGCAGGAGATCACTCGAAGGAGAGCTACATCCATTTATTCCAGAAATTCAGAGAGTAAAAAGGAGCAGAGAAGAGTTTGAGCTCTACACCGGATTTGATACAGAGGAGCACACTTCAGAATTTGAGTCAGATACTGCACAATCAGTTAACATGGGAGAAGAAAGACAAAGAACCATGAGAGATTTTACTAGACCTGTCATTGGGACTTCTACATCTTGTATAAGGTTGACAGATGCAGCAAGAAACTATGGGTTGAAGAACATTCATTACAACATGCTTCCATCATTTTATGGAGTTCCAAATGAAGATCCTTTGAACTTTATTCAGGATTTCTACTCAACCCTCAACACTTTTCCATTGGGAGGATTAACAAAGGATCAGTTGAGGATGAGGTGTTTCCCATATACTTTGAAGGATAGGGCAAAGAGCTGGCTTATGATGTTGCCTGAAAACTCTTTAACAGCTTGGGAGCAAGTTTATAACAAGTTCATGGGCAAGTTTTACTCTCATCAAAAGACAGCTGAATTGAGAGGGAAGATTGCTACATTCTCTCAATTTGAAGGAGAACCATTTCATGAGGCTTGGGACAGATTCAAAATGTTATTGATCCAGTGTCCACATCATCACTACCCACTTCAACTTCTGAATCAGTTTTTCTATGATGGTCTAACCCAGCAATTTCAGAACACTGTTGACAATGCAGCTGGGGGAGCCATGGGAGAAAAGACAGCTGATGAAACTTATGAGATTTTTGAGATGTTGGGAGCTAATTCTCAACAGAAGTGTGTAAGAGGAAGAAGTAAAGGGGTGAACCAATTGGAGGCCAATAGTGAGATGGTAAATCAGATAGCTGAGTTGACAAGGCAAGTGCAGATGCTGAACATGAAGAACAATATTTCTTCATCTACTCAAGAAATTTGTGGAATTTGTGGAACTTTAGGGCATGGAGCAAACATTTGCCCCTCTGCATTTGAATCATATGGGAATGAAGCTGAGCAAGTCAATGTTATGGGAGGATTCCAACCAAGGGCCCGAAATGATCCTTACTCCAACACTTACAATCCTGGTTGGAGGAATCACCCAAATTTTTCTTGGGCAACAAATAATTCTCAGCAGCCTTTCCATTTGCTCCAGAGACAGAACCAATAGTAGGGTCAATCCTCAAATCAAGGGCAGTCTAAGATAGAGAGTTTGGAGGAGAGTTTATAGGCTTTCATTCAAGTCAGTGCTAAAAATCAAGAGATGACCAACAAGAGGCTGGATTCATTAGAAGCATCTTTTAAGAAAGTGGAGACCCAAGAGGGGCAACTTGCTCAACAGATGCAGATTCAACAAAAGGGGAAGTTCCCAAGTCAACCTGAGCAGGCACAATCAGTGACTGTTCTTAGAAGTGGTAAGTTAATTAACAAGAATGCTGAAAATGATTCTGTGAATGCAGGTGACCAAAAGAACAAGAAGGAAGGAGAACCAGAGAACGAAGGTGCTGGAGAAAGTTCAATGGAGAAGTCCCCTACAGCAGATTTGCACAAGGCAAGCAATCCATACCGGCCACCTATACCATTCCCCAGCAGGTTGAAGGATGATAAACCAGATAAGCAATTTTCTAACATCTTCAACATGCTGTCTAAGGTAAGTATTAACTTACCCTTACTGGAAGCAATAAAGAACAAGCCGGCTTATGCCAAATTCTTCAAAGACTTGATCACCAAGAAAAAGAGGTATGAGCCGAATGAAAAGGTGATAGTTTCAGAGATAGCTAGTGCTGTTCTGCAGCATAAACTACCTCCCAAGCTAAAGGATCCTGGTAGCTTTATAATTCAAATTACTGTGGGGAATGGAAAGGGGACTGAAGGCATGTGTGATCTAGGAGCTAGTGTGAATTTAATGCCTTATTCTGTGTACCTTGAATTAGAATTAGGGGAACTTAAACCAACAAAAATGGTGTTGCAATTAGCTGATAGATCTCTTAGATTCCCGAAAGGGGTTATAGAAGATGTGTTAGTTAAAGTTGGTGGTTTGATAGTACCTGTGGATTTCATTGTTCTTGACATGGAAGTAAGTAACTCTTCACCATCTGCACACACCATTTTGCTGGGTAGGCCTTTTATGGCGACTACCAACACTTTGATAGATGTTAAAAATGGTAAATTATCAATGACTGTTTTGGGACAAACTATGGAATTTTCTATTTTTAACACTTTACTGTTCCTACAATTGCTTTATATGAGGATTGTTCTTTCATTGATTGTGTTGATGCAGTTGTTTCAGATGTTTTCTTGCAGACAGGTTCCTCTGATAAATTGGAGCTGGCATTGACCTTAGAGAGTGATTTGGATATTTTTGATTCAGAAATAGCCAGTTGCATTGAGGCTTTAGAGGGTGCTGAAATAGAGGAGCTTAAGGAGGACCCAGTTTTTGAACTTCCCCCCATTCAAAAAGAAGAGAAGAACCCTTCACTTGAGTTAGAGCTGAAAGAGTTACCTAAGAATCTAAAATATGTGTTTTTAGGAGATCACAATACCTTACCTGTGATAATATCTAGTGAACTTAGTGAAGAGGAGGAGATGAGGTTGGTGAGTGAGCTTAAAAGATTGAAAAAAGCAATAGGACGGGGATTGAGTGACATCAAGGGTATTAGCCCTTCAATGTGCATGCATAGAATCACTTTAGAAGAGGGAGCTAAACCTGTGAGGGAGACCCAAAGGCGACTTAACCCAAATATGAGTGAAGTGGTTAAGAAGGAAGTGCTCAAATTGCTGGATGAAGGAGTAATTTACCCAATAGCTAATAGTGAGTGGGTGAGCCCAGTACATGTAGTTCCTAAGAAATCTGGAATCACTGTGGTGAAAAATGAGAATAATGAATTGGTTCCTACTAGGACTACTACTGGGTGGAGAATGTGCATCGATTATAGGAAGTTGAACAATGCTACAAAGAAAGATCATTTCCCTCTTCCTTTTATTGATCAGATGTTAGATAAACTTTCTGGACACTCACATTATTGTTTTCTGGATGACCTTTTAGGTACTATCAGGTGCCGATAGCACCAGAGGATCAGTCCAAGACTACCTTTACTTGCCCTTTTGGGACTTATGCATTTCGACGTATGCCCTTTGGCTTGTGCAATGCACCTGCAACTTTTCAGAGATGCATGATGTCTATCTTCTCAGATATGATAGATGAGTTTATTGAGGTATTTATGGATGACTTTTCTATTTTTGGTAATTCTTTTGATAATTGCCTCAATAAGCTTGTTCTTATGCTTGAGAGATGCATTGAATGTAACCTCACTTTAAGTTGGGAAAAGAGTCATTTTATGGTTACTCAGGGCATTGTCTTAGGTCATGTGGTGTCAAGTAAAGGGATTGAGGTAGATAAGGCTAAAGTTGAATTGATTGCTAAGTTACCCCCACCTACCTCTGTTAAGGGAATAAGAAGTTTTCTAGGGCATGCAGGATTTTACAGGATGTTTATTAAGGATTTTTCCAAAATAAGCCAACCATTGTGCCATTTGCTAGGGAAAGATGTTCCATTTGAATTTACAGCACAATGCATGCAAGCTTTTAATTCCCTTAAAGAAAAATTGTCTAGTGTACCAGTAATTGTAGCTCCTGTTTGGTCTTTACCTTTTGAAATCATGTGTGATGCCTCTAATCATGCAGTAGGAGCTGTTCTTGGGCAAAGGGTTGATAAATACTTGAGAGTAATATATTATGCTAGCTTGACCCTGAATAGTGCACGAATGAACTACACCACAACTGAGAAGGAAATGTTAGCTGTTGTTTTTGCTTTAGATAAGTTTAGAGCATATTTAATTGGGTCAAAAATTATTGTGCATTCTAATCATGCAGCTCTAAAATATCTTTTAACAAAACAACATGCTAAACCGCGCTTAATTAGATGGGTGTTGTTATTGCAAGAATCCAAATCAAGGATACTAAGGGTAGTGAGAATGTTGTTGCTGATCATTTATCCAGATTACCCTTCTTTAGTGAAAATCTTGCATCTGATAGCATTCATAAAAATTTAGAATCATTTCCTGATGAGCAGCTTTTTATGGTATTTGATGCACCTTGGTTTGTAGATATTGCTAACTATCTTGCTTGTGGTATATTGCGTACTAACATGTCATTTCAGGAAAAGAAAAGGTTTTTACACTTGAGTAAGTTTTATTTTTGGGATGAACCTTATCTATTCCGGATATGCAAAGATGAGATAGTTCGCAGGTGTCTATCTGAGGAAGAACAACTGAGTGTTCTTCAATTTTGTCATGACCTTCACTGTAGGGGTCATTTTGGAGGAAGAAAGACTGCAGAAAAGGTGCTTCAAAGTGGTTTTTACTGGCCTACCTTATTTAAAGATGCTCAAGAGTATTGTAAGCACTGTGATCGTTGCCAAAGAGTAGGTAACATTGGGAGGAGGAATGAAATGCCCCTTCAATCATATATTGTTGTTGAACTGTTTGATGTGTGGGGAATAGACTTCATGGGTCCTTTCCCCAAGTCCTTTGGCTATGAATATATTTTAGTTGTTGTTGATTATGTTTCCAAATGGGTGGAGGCAATCCCCACCCGTACTAATGATGCTAATGTGGCTGTTAAATTTGTGAAGGAAAACATTCTTAGCAGATTTGGCACACCAAGAGTGATAGTCAGTGATGGGGGAAGTCATTTTTGTAACAGGCTTTTTGAGAAGTTAATGCACAAATCTGGTGTGAAGCACAAGGTGGCGACCCCATATCATCCACAGACTTCCGGACAAGTGGAAACATCCAACAAGCAGATTAAAGGAATTCTGGAGAAAACAGTCAACTTATCAAGGAATGATTGGGCAAGTAGATTGCATGATGCACTATGGGCATATCGGACTGCTTTCAAAACTCCTCTTGGTATGAGTCCATACCGATTGGTTTTTGGAAAAGCTTGTCACTTACCAGTGGAGTTGGAGCACAGAGCATATTGGGCAATCAAGACTCTGAATTTGGACTTGGACAAAGCGAAGAGAGAACGATTTCTGCAAATTTCAGAGTTAGATGAGCTGAGGAATGAGGCTTATGAGAGATCGAGAATTTACAAGGATCGCACTAAAGCACTTCATGACAGAATTATAGTGCAAAAGACATTGAGTCCTGGTATGAAAGTTTTACTTTTTAACTCTCGACTCTGACTTTTTCCAGGTAAACTCAAGTCTCGATGGAGTGGTCCTTTTGAAATAACCAAGGTATATCCTTCCGGTGCCATTGAATTGCTTAACTCTCGAACAAATGAGACTTTTAAAGTAAATGGACAGAGAGTTAAGCCATATAATGAAGGATTTCAAGAAGTGAGGATCATAGATAGCACTTTGATCCATGATCCCTAGGCCTTGCATGATGTCCAGCTATATGACATTAAAGAAGCGCTAAATGGGAGGCAACCCATCGGTTTGCATTTATTCTTCATAGTTGTAATTTTAAATTTAGCATGTTTTTATTTTATGTTTAGTCTAAATAAATGGAATGGGTGCTTTGATCGGTTTTTATTTTTCTAATGTGTTTTAGGGTTGATCGAAGAAGAGGTTTGCAATTTCTTTGATATTTGGTGATATTAGATATATAAAAAAAAAGGGGTTGAAAGTGGCAGAAGGAGACACGGCCAAAGGACTTGGCCGTGTCCCTTGGCCGTGTCACATGGGACACGGCCAAGCCTCAACAATTTTTATTTTTTGCACTTTGTCACAGTAAGTGACACGGCCAAAGGACTTGGCCATGTGACTTGGACACAGCCAAGACTTCACCAATTGCTCTTTGTTTTTTTTATTTGCACCTCTTTTTCCAGTAGCAGACACGCCTATGGGACATGGCCAAGTCACTGGCCGTGTCCCTCAACACACACAAGACATGGCCGTGTTAACCCTAACTTGGTCGTGTCTCACTTTTTCACTTTAAAAAAGCACGATTCTTTCACCTTTTTCCTCATTCAGTCCCTAGTTTCCTGTTTGTTCATCTTCTTGCTCTCTCGTTCTCTCTCTCGCAATCTCCATTCTTTGTGATTCCAAGCTCCAAATCCTCCATTAAACCTCAAATTTCTTCACCAAAACTAGAAATAGTCAATTAAAACTTCTTTGCTCATAAAAGTTTGATTTAATCAAGTTTTGGTGATAAATTTTTCAGATTTCTCAAGATGCCAAGAACAAAGATAGTCTCACACCGCAAGAAGAAGAGGCCTACAACCGAAGGAGCTTCTTCCTCTTCATCAATTTCATCTTTGAAGAGAGCAAATCTTTTGGCTCGAGGTTTTTTCCCGACGAGGTATGTTAATGATGAATCTCTTGATGCTCTGCAAATTAGGACTAATTTTTATCGTTATGTGAAAATTCTTAGGTGGGAGAATTTAGTCTCCTTGCGACCTTTGCAGTTTGAGGAGCTGACTTTGGAATTTCTGACATCTCTTAAGGTTGAAAGAGATGATAAGAAAATCTGCACTAGAATGAGTTTTAAATTGCTGGGTAAATCATTTCTGCTTAATATTGAACAATTGAATGCTATATATGGTTTCCATCAGCATGGGGAAAGGTCGGTATCTAAAGAATTTAAACAACAATTTGCTTGGGGAGCATTAGGCTCGGGGACCTATGTGGCCAAATCGGCCAAGGCATCTAAATTAAGAAATTCCGCTTTGAGGTATTTGCATCGTTTCATGTCCTGTGGATTCTTTGCTCGGAAAGAGAGCCCGGGTGTGGTGGAATTGAGTGAGCTATTTTTCCTGGATTGTGCTTGTAATGCAATGCATGTTAGTGCCGACTATTGGTTACCCGATATTTTTGATACTGTGGCTAATAAAAGGAAGGGGGCAATTTGTGTTGGAGGGTTGATTACCACATTAGCAGTAGCCCTTGTTGAGGATTTTGACCTGAGTACTAGTCGCATGACTAGAATTTCGGGTAATGACTCTTTGGATTTAGCTACACTAGAGAAGATGCACATGGTGGTGCACAGAAAAGGAGCTTATATGATGGCTTCAACTGAGCCAGAGGCACCGGGGGACAGGCAGAAGAGAGCACGGGTTCAAGAAGATTCTGACTTAGATTCACTTGATCTAGATGAGGATGCTCCGGTCTCGGAAAGTCAAGAGGTACTTATTAGGATTGAGGCCCTGGAGGGAAAGGTAGATAGACTAGAGGGCAAGGTGGACCGTAACCATGCTGAGGTTTTGCAACAGTTGGATCAGATTAATAGCAACCTTGCCAAGATCTTGAGTCTTCATCCCTCGGCTGCATCATCTTCACACCCGCCTTTTCCATAGATTTTGAGTTCCTTGCTTTATTTTGTTTAGTGTATTTTTGTTATTATTTTTCGTTTTTATTTTTCATGTTAACATTTTATATTTGGATATTTTATTTTCAAATATTGTACTTTTGTTTTTGAACTTTTGTGTTTGTGATGAAAAGTTAGGGTTTTACCTCACCAGGGTACGATGGAAGACAGGTTGTCCTTTAACTCTTTTTCTTTATTTTTCTTGTTTCCATTGAGGACAATGTAAATTCTAAAGTGTGGGGTAATCTTTAAGCTTTTCTTTAATTTTTGTTTTGTTTTTTTTATTGTGTTTGTTGTGCATGGCATAATTGTTGAAATCTTATTGATCTTTTCTGTGATTTTAGCATTATAGTTCAGACTTTAGTATCAGCATAGAGATTAGCATTTGAATTCATTCAGGATCAATTTTCACATTATGCAATTTATGACATATAAATCTTTGAGAACCCACCTGTGTGAGTTTTGAGCCTCATAATTTGATATTATTATCAGTTGATTTTCTTTTCTTAAGTGTGCACCTTCATGATTTTGCATCTCTAGAGTTTGCTTTTGCATACTAATTGAACTCACATTATGATTTAATCTCAAGTTTTAAAATGATGAAGGCAAATTAGGTTAGCCCTTTAGCTTAAAAAGACCTCCCTTAATATTAAATTCCTTAGTGAGCCAAGTTGAGCCTTTGACCTTTTCTTGTTTGATCAACACAATTCTCAACTTAGCATTCTATTATTATCATCATACCTGCATTAAGGAATGGAGTTTTGTGATATGACAATAGGGTGGTTTATTTCAAAGTGTGGGGTAAGCAAGTAAAAATAAAATAAAATAAAATAATGGTATTGCTATTTGGGGTTGAAATGCATACTGTGCACATTGTATTTGATTAAGAGTCGCTTATTCTTTTCCTCTACATTTTAAGCTAGATGTTCCATGTAATTCTATATTTTGTATATATATGTGTTAAAAAAATTTTGAAAATAAAAATAAAAAAAAAGAGAGAGAATAAAAGAAAAGTTATACATATATACAAAATTCATATATGTTCTAGCATTAGTTATCAAAAGAGGAATGTCGACTCATGTATTTTTCTTGAAGTGTGCAAGTATGTGAAAGTATCAAGGGATTGGTGAGTATGTCATTTGAGGGAGTTATGAGTTTAAGAGCAAGAGTATTGTCTAATCTAGATACTCCATTTCTTGATGTCCAGCTTAAATGTCTTTTCTCACACCTTTACCTTAGCCCCATTACATCCAAATGAAAGACCTTCAGATTATTTCTTGAGAAAATCAGTGAGAGAGATTGGATAATTAAGCAAGTTTATGGTAGTATGTAGTCATGAGTGGTTTGAGTGATTAACCTTTTAAATCGAGTGAAACACTTAGATGAGAGATAAGATTTGTATGTCTGGATTAATGAATGAGTTAAGAAAATCCTTGATTGAAGTAAGATGCAAATATTTATGGCTGAGTCTTGAAGGATTTCATCTTATATGCTGGAATTTTAGTTAAGGTTGTTTGAGTTTTAAATTTATGCCATGTGAATTTGCTTGAGGACAAGCAAAGTTGTAAGTGTGGGGTAGTTGTTTTATTAGTTTTTTTATAGATTTATGTCTTGTTTATTATAATAATTATTGTTTTATTTAGGTATTTTGTTAGTTTTAATATGTTTATTTAGTGTTTTCGTTAATTTTGGTAGTTTTAGTTTATTTCAGTATTTATGTCGTTTTTGTCCTAGTTTTTAATGTGTGTTTATGTTTTGTTGGTTAATGTTCATTTAATTGTTGTTTAAAGATTGTTTCAAGTCTTGTTTTAGGTTAAAAAGCCAAGGAACCAAAAAGAAGAAAAATGGACAGTAGCTGACACATGCAGAGGACGCGGCCAAGTCACTGGCCGTGTTCCATATCAAGTTAAAAAGGAAGATCAAGACACAGAGAGGGACACACTTAAGGGACACGGCCAAGTCAGTGGTCGTGTCCCTCCAAAAATGCTCCAACACGGCCAAGTTGCTCTAACTTGGCCGTGTCTCACCAAAATCCAAAGCTAAGAAGAGCAATTCTCACAGAAGCAAACACAGGCAAGGGACACGGCCAAGTCACTGGTCGTGTCCCTCCAAAAAGGTCCAACACGGCCGTGTCTTCTTCAAGACTTGGCCGTGTCACTCAACCAAAGAAGAAAAGATCAAAAGTAAGCAGTAGGGAACACAAGCAAGGGACACGGCCAAGTCACTGGCCGTGTCCCTCCAATGCACTCCAACACGGCCAAGTCTCTTCTAACTTGGCCGTGTCTCTCATGGACCAAAGGCAATGCGGATTTTTAAAAGCGGGGATTCGTATAAATATGGATTTAGGGTTTTCTTAAGGGTGGTGGAGATTTTGGGAGCTGAGATTGAGCCGTCAAAGAGAAGAACTTAGGGTTTTACATTTGTTTTCTCTAATTTTGATTACACTGTGGATTAAACTAGCTAGATTAGATTGTTCATGCCATTGATACATCCTTCTTGCAAGATTTGAACAAGAGATTCTTCAGAAGCTTCAAGGAGTTTGTAATTTGGTTTTGTTCTTGAACTTATTCACTTTATTTTCATTGGAATTATATTTATGGATATTATCATGTCTAAATTGATTTCTTTGAATATTAATGAGATGAGTATGTTTGATAGCAATATGAACTAATTTGATCTAGTCTAGGGTTTGTATGGATTTGCTATGATTGTATGAATTGGTTATTACTCTTAACTCAATTATTTCTTTAAACCTTTATTGAATGAAATATTGTTAATATATAATTGATTGGCTACCAATTATGTGTTTTAGGTATTAGATGATGGATTGAGAGATGAAGTCTAATGCTGGAACAATTCAATTAAGGACTTAGGTGAATTAGAGATATAACCTAGGAAAAGATTATTTCAATTGGAACAAGATTATTTAAGGGAGGTTTGAATGCGAGAGCTTATTTCCTTTATTCAATTAATTAAGTTGCTTGAGATTTAATCTTTGAAATTAAATTAGTTAAGAGGAATAACTGTTCATACATATAAGTAGCAGAGAAGTGCAAACCCTAGACCTTTCTATTAAGTGAATCAAAACATCAGTTTAGTTTACTTTTATTTGTTTTAAACTTCAATCAATCTTCTTCATTAGTTAGCGATTTAAATTTATTCATTACTTGTTATTTATAATCTAATAATCAATTAGCTACTTTATCTTCCTTGAGAGACGACCTTGGGGCGATCACCTTTGCTACAGCTACCTCGTACACTTGCGAGAGACGCTTTGTGGTAGAGTTAATTTGAGCGCAACAGTATTTCATCTTTATCTATTATACTAATTCTATTTATATCAATATCTTCTTTTTCTTCTTCTTCTTCCTCTGAGGAAGTTTCGGAAGAATTAGATTCTTTCTTTAGTAAGGATATTAATTGTTCTATATCACTTTGTTGTTCTGTTTTAATTTTTTTAATTCAATTTTTTGTTTCTTTAATTTTATTTTGTAAATCATTTATTGTAGGTTTATTTTTTATTTGTTCATTTTTGTTTAATATTGATGTTAAATCATAAGTCTGTCTAATAGTATTAGGTAATATTGAGGGTTTAGATTTTCATTAGATTTACTAAAATTATCTAATATTTTATTTAAGAATTTTTCTTATGTTTTAGGATCACTTATGTGTTTTACTAATTCTAAAAGAGATTCTTGTTCTTCAGTTAACATATTTATTGATTGTCTACTTGTTTCAGAACTATTACTAGTATCTGAACCTATTTCATCTATTTGATTTAATTCTTCAGATTCTAAATATTCTTCATATTCTGATTCTAAGTATAATTCATAAATTTTTTTAGTACAAATTCTTTTAAATTTAATTCTTGAATTTTTATTAAATTTATAAAATCTAAATGTATGTCATTTTTTATTACAATTGTAATATTTTAAATCTTTATATGCTATATGTTTCTTTTTAAAAAACTTCTTATTACTATATTTCCTATATTTCTTATATTTAGGTTTTTTATAATATTCTTCTTTATCAAATTTCTTTCTATAATTTTTCTTATAAGGTTTCTTATAGGATTTTTTATAAGACTTTTTACTTTTAGAACATTATCCAAAATATTTCCCTTTATAATTTTGAGCTATACTATAATCAAATTATTTACAGAATGATCATAATTATTATTTAGTTTTTCTCATTTCAAATTTTATAGATTTTTGTAGTTTTATGTCTTGAAAAAGTTTTAATCGTTCTTTATGAACTATACTGATCAATTGACCATAAGTCAAAAAGCTATAAGGAATTGAATTTTCAAATTTTTGTTTTGTATGATTCCTAACTTTCTCACCTAGGAAAAAAAGGTAATCCTGCTAAGAATTTTTCTTTTCAGAATACCTGGTTGGAATCTTCCCTGAATATTACCCTAGTTAAGAAAGTTGTTTTATAAAATTAAAAATCACTAAGTTTTTTACACTTGAGGTTACTTAGTAATTTTGCATTTTTATTCTTCAAATAAGATGGATCTCCTATAAAATGAAGTGATATAGTCAGAATAAGTGTTGCCACTGAATCCTAAATAGTATCACCATATTCATTTAATGTAGGTGTTCCATTCTCATAAGTTTTAATTGTATTTAAAATGTCTAAATATTGTTCATCAGTGAGATGATTATCCCACCAATCTTTTAACTGGCCTATAAAGTTTGCTATAATTAATTCTGTTATAGTTCTATCAGATGTATCAGTTTGACTTCTATAAGTATTAGCAGCCATAGTCATTTGTTACAGAAGACTAAGGATGTTATATTATGATAAGTTGTCTATATTCCACTCATATACTAATGAGACATTATATTTATATTGAGATAATACATTAAGTCATTCTATAATACAAAGGTCTGGTGCTGATATCCTAGGTATTATAGACTGACTGTGGGTTATACGACTTATTTGAAGAGTTACTATTTTATTAAAGAAATCAAGATCTTCAGTATCATGACTGGAATTTGAATCTTAATCCTGTATGACTATACTAATTGTTTTAGACTGAGGTGTGTCTTGAACAACTTCGTTTGACTCAGAGGTTGACTCAATTTTCCTAATTTGATTTTTAATTGCTTTAATGAAGCCAGAGTCTTTGGACTATTTGACTTCTTATTGTCTTATCTTAGAAATCTCGAAAGGTTTAAATACATGGATCTTTAATTTTTTATCAAAAATTTCTTTATCAAGTTTTATTATTTCTTTATCTTTTATAGATTTTTCTATTCTATTTAACTATTGTCCTATACTATGTAGATGTGCATTACTAAAAAAATTTTATTCTAATATTTTTCTATTTGGATCATCATCTACTACTGTTTTAATTGGTGTAATTTTTATTTCATTATCTCCATACATAAATACACCAGCAGTTTTAGCTGGATGTTTATTTTGTATGAATTTATCTTTTACTTTCCATTCTATTTCTTTATTCCTAGTAGTTATAGGGTTTACTAATTTTTTCTAAATAATTTTATACCAATGAAAGAATTTATTGAAATTTCATTTTGTTTTACAAAATCAATGTATTCTACTTTTAATTTTTCAAATTTTTGTTCCTTACAAATTTTTACCATTTTATCTAAATTTTAGTTGCTGTAATTTCTTAATAAAATTTATCTTCATTAAAAAAATTCTTTATTAATTACATTTAATTCTCTATCTATATTTGCTACATTCCCTATAAAGGATGAGGCTGTAGGTGACATAAGTGGAGAAGGTGATAAATCTCCATACTGAGACTAATTTAACCTAAGGTTTGGAGCCATATGGTTTAATTCATTTGGGTCATCATATAGAGGTTGTGGTACAACTCTGCTATAGTCTATACCTTTTATTTTATGACTGAGTTCAGGTATATCTGATGTAGAATACCTGGGCTTTACAAAAATTTATAATACTGGTTTAGGATTTGGTTCAGGATAGGAAGCATATATGACAGAAGATAACTGTGACGCTCTTCCTAAATCTACTGTTGAAGTAGAAGAAGAAGTATCAAGATACCTGCTGCTTACTTTGTCTACTGAATTTTAATTTTACTTTACCGTCTTTATACTATTCAATTTGACTAATATTTATATTAGGCTTTATAATTTTTTCAGGTTCTGGAGGAGGAACTGTTCCTTCTAAAATTCATTCATCAGGAAGGAAAATATCCTTCCACTGTATGGTTTTAGAAATTAAATTGTTGGCTTTACTAAGGTCTGTTTAAAGAAATTTGGTTTCTCCAGGTTTATGTTGCATTTTATATTTAGTTGCAAAAGTAGATACCATTGCTTTATATTATATTTTATAAATCAATGTTACAGTAATTGATCTTCCTAAAATTTTATAATTATAAATTTTAATTTCTAATACTACACTTTTAGAATATTAGAATCATTTAATGATATTGTAATATCAGGATAGATATCAAAGTTGATAGGTCTTTGACTGATACTGCTCTCTACAAATCCTAAGAGAGAGTCTTGAATGTTTATAAACCTAGCATCTCTAACTACTAATAATATAATGGTATTTAATTTTTCTCTAGTTAAACGTCTTAGACCGATTTGTACTAATCCTACATGTATATATTTATACCTTTTGTCTTTATGATATTTTAGGAATTCAGAAGATAATAGTGTAATCATTTCAAAAGGTTTACTCAACTGTATATCTTTTTCTTCTGTTTTAATAGTACAATCAGTTTTAAAAATATTTATTTTTGAAGTTTTATAAATTTGTTCTTTATCTACTTTAGGTATGTTTCAATCATCAATTGCTTTATGAAAATCTTCTAAAATTACTTCATTCCTATTTACTATCTTTTTAATTTCTAATGATTCATAATTATCTGATTTAGTTGTACTCGCAGATTTATATAAAAAAATTGTTCCATTTTTAATTTTTGAAAAATAGTTTAAAAGTGATTTATATGATTTTAGAAGCGATCACTGACTTATTGCCCTACAATGACTATCATTTGGCTAACAATGGGACTTACTGCATATACAAATTTCTAGTCAAAGATCACACTCTTAATACTACATATCAAAAGTTAAAAATAAAATCTTCTTTATAAACCTAGGTTTATGGGGGTGGTAGTAGAACTATATCTTATATCCATATAAAGATTTAATTCATTAATTTTGAAAAATCAAAAATAGAATACATTGATTTTGTAAAACAAAATGAAACTTCAATAAAATTCTTTCATTGGTATAAAAAGATTTAAAAAAATTAGTAAACCCTATAACTACTAGGAATAAAAAAATAGAATAAAAAGTAAAAGATAAAATCATACAAAGTTAACCCATTGTTTTACTATTTCATTTTGGGCTTTATCATGTTCTATAATATTTACTTCTTCAGCCACTTGGGCTCAAGATTTTATGGAGCCACAGGTAAAGTACTTATCCCTTTTGTAAAATTCGAAATAGGAGAATCTTCTTCTCAAATGCCCTATCCATAAATATTATAAAATCAGAGTTGAATGTTTTAAAACCCCCAACTCAAATTGTTTCTTCAAATTTTCAATTTAAAGGGTATTCAAAATAGTTTACAAAAACTTTAAGGGATACAAAATTAATACTTGAAAATGGATTCTTGCGAGAAGCAAATCATAATTCATGGGATATTATTAAGATTGTATATCCTAAAAATTAGTTTTTTAGACCTATTGATTCATTAAAAACTCGAGAATACTATTTAGCTATTCTTGAAGATACTGGCTCCATAAAATTAAAGCATAACCGTGACCCCAATGATAAAACCATTATATCTCACTCCTCAATCGAAATTAAAAAGTTCTCCATCCTTCTAAATGGAGAAAACATTTGTGTGATCCTGTGCAAATTAAAGCCAATTTCCTTAAAAAATAGTATACCCTTCTTATACCTATTGGGATTATGTAGATGCTTGGACCAAAGCTTTCCTTTTCCAAAACCCTATAAATACTCATTCTTGGTTATTATATTTTGATACCAATATTAAGATTGATAAAATGCCCTTATGATTCATTGAATGGTGGTATTATTTTAGTAATGACGAAAGCACTTTATCAACTGAAGCTCTTTTAGCCGACCACCAGTATTTTAAAACCCATGCTCACCCTTCATCGTATGAAAAACAATTCCCTTCTCTCTAAGTATTTTGTATGAAATTATTTATACCATGGGTATTTCAATGATACTTTGAACTAGCCTTTCAGTGAGGTACCAATATACATGTGGTATCCAGAATGTATAAAGTCAAATAGTGGAATGCCTTCAGAAATTTCACTACTGAGATATTTGTTAAAAAATGGTGCTATGAGCAAGAGTATGACAAGATTGATCTAAAATAAGAGCTCAGAAAGCCTATTGTCAAGCCCTTCTAGCAGCTACAAAGACTGCTGAGGAGTATAAAGCCATTATGGAACAGATGGTTGAGTCCATTTCCTCAACATCTAAGTCCATAATCTTAAAGCTCTCTTCTTCTGGTTCTTCCACTAAAACTCAGTCGAAGAAGTCAAAAGCCAATTCTAAAGCCCAATATAGAAGAAGAAGAAAATCTCTTTCATCTTCTTTTGACTCATCATCCACCTCATCATCATCATCATCTGACTCATCTTCTGAATTTGACTTGGATTAAGATTATGCTCCCAGAAATGAAGATGATTGTTATGAGGTCTTGTCTCCAGTAATGAAAAATAAAAAGAAAAAAAAAAGAAAAAGCAAAAAAGAAAAGAAAAAGAAACAATGAAATAAAGAAAAAGGAAAAAAATAAAAGAGAAAAAATAAAAAATTATATCTAGCTTGAATTTTGGTAAAAAGGCATAATGAACATTATTCCTTCACATGGCTACAGTAAAAATAGTACTAACAGCATACTATTTATCAATAGTATAAAGTAAGTACTATTTATCAATAGTAAAGTAAATAGTACCCCGACAAGCTCTGCCTATTTAAAGAACCTCTTCTGAAGCTTAAAGGAGATTGAATTTTCTCCAGAATATCTATACTCTGAAGAAACACTGCAAGTTTATTTTAAGTCTCCCTCTCTCACACACAAAAAACCCTTCTTTTATTGTTGTATCCCCTCTATCTGTAAAGTTCTCCTGTAAGTTTAAATACTTATTTTATTTTTTGTTTTAAAATTTATATTGTGTATAAGTATGCTCTGTTCCTGCCGCCTAGCCTGATCTGGTATATCAAAAAATTATTTGTAAATTTTATTTGAATTTTGGTATAATACTAGAACTATTGATATATCATATGGAAATCCAGGTATAAATTCAGAAGCTGAATCAGAATAGACAATATTCCTATCTGCACTTGGGTGTAACAATTTCACATACCAGTACTCTTGTATTTATACTTTTATATATTATTTAAATTCTAATTAATAAAGTATTTGATATGTTTTTAATATACTCTTTTACATTGTTTAATATAGACTTTTACATTCTTTATATTCATTCAAATTTTGTTTAAATTATGTATAGATCTAAGAGTGTACATTGCTTGTTGCCTAGAAAATCCACTAGGTTGCTTTTTTCCCCCTTGCGATCCATATATATATATATATATATAAAGTCAACTTGAAATTTCTAATTAAGCATCTTTATATTTTATCTTATCAGGACTTGGCTTTAGAGACATCACAAAAAGAAGGTGCAACACACCCGGCAGAAACCACACTTGGCATTCATCGGAAAGAGAAAACATTTGATGGAACTTAATTTGGAAAACCAAATACCAAAAGAAGTAGAGCCAGAGAAATTATTTCAACTGGCAAGAAAGATGCTCAACTGATGCAGCAGGAACCTATTATCGCAACCACACAAGTAACTGAGGAAGGAGGTTCACAACCATCATATGCCACAGTTGTCACTCCAAAAGTAAAAAGACTTGAACATGGAGCAGAAAATATTGTGGATGAGAAAGAAGGAAACGCAATACATGAGACCACATCAAAGTATTTAGCCAAGGTTTCATTATTTGACATGATGCAGAGATGCACAAGAGAAAGGCAAGTAGCTAGAAAGTTAACTGAAGAGAAAGGAAAAATGGCAAACCAAAATGAAATGGAAGTAGAAAAATAGAATGAAAAACAAGCAGAGAAGGAAAAATTAATGAACAAGTAGAAGAAGAAGAGGAAGGAGATGAGCAAAAAATGAATGACTTAGGCTCAGAGACATAGAAATTAAAGTTGTGCATAAAAAATCTCATAATATACTACCAGGTGTTGGATCAAAAGTAAAGCATTCAATTTCTAAAGTGAAGAAAGCTATTACTGGTAAGTCATCTCATTCACCATTGATGCTAGGGCTACCTCAGGGGAGTGTTCCTAGCTCGCTGAGCTCAGGATCGGGCGTGGCCTATACTCAAGCTCCTACCTATAAGATAAGAGAGAGAGGCAGATCGACCTCAGCTGGGGAGGTTCCAATGCCTAAGTCAGGCTTGATCTGTCTAAGCATAAGAAGAGTAATTGTATAGAGAAGAGCGGAGAAGATGCCATACCTGTAGGGGTCTGCCCCTTTTTATAGATGGTGCATGGGAGACAAAATTTGTATGTGTTAAGGAATATTTGGAATGCCGGAATGGTACACCTGCCATATTAGGACTGTGTGCCTACTGTGTCAGAGGATGTCCAATGAGCTCAGCAGGGCAGGAATGCCCAGAGTCGAGATTAAGTCTTCTTGAGAGCCCGACTATGAGGATGACAGGATAAGGAGCTCATGTAACACCCCTTCCCAACCTACATATGTAAGCTGAGTAGAGGCGCCACACTAACCTAATGTTGCTACCAATTTTACTTAGTCAAATTTTAGTTCCGATTTTTTTTTACAAAATTTTTGCCATAGTTTCGCCTAAAAATTGAGTCCCAAGTGTCAACAAAACCGGTTTTTTTCTTATTTTAAAAACATTTTACACAAACCAATGCAAACAAAATCATTCTCAGTACACTCCCAATAAATCCCCCTTGTAACCTCAACTACAACCTGCAAAAAGGATTTACACTTCTAGTACAACATAAAATAAAGGTTT
Source organism: Garcia nutans (assembly GCA_947685225.1). NCBI lineage: Eukaryota > Viridiplantae > Streptophyta > Magnoliopsida > Malpighiales > Euphorbiaceae > Garcia > Garcia nutans. The sequence goes on along the minus strand of CANTUV010000039.1, from coordinate 38,722,722 downwards.
TGTGACAACCCCCATATTTAAATATTACACAGCGAAAGTTATAAAATATTTACATATTTACAAATTCATATACATCAAAACTCAAGTTTTACAACACATAAAATTTATACATGATTGGCAAGTCTGCTCTGATCTTTAAGCTCCCAAAATGGATTCTTCAAGGTCTACTCTCACTAGGTCTTGATGAACTCTCGGGTTCAACTCTATCCACTCTACTACCTGCGCGATTAAACACTATCGCGCTAAGCCAACGGCTTAGTAAGATAAAACATGCTAACAGTATGCTTTAATGAAATGCAATGCCACATATGTTATTGATAAGATCAACATCATAAATATAAAGTTAACCACACAATTATGCATTTCACAAATCATAGTCATATGAGCATACCACATTTCAACATCTTTTCACATTCAACATTAATCAATCATACTCCATAACCAACATCTCATTTCATTAAACTCATAACATTATTTAGGACATTCATATAACCTTGACACCTATGGGCCCAACAAGTATTTAATACGATATTCAGAGTTCAGAGTTACTGCTTTGGTTCATAGTCACAATAATCACGCCCGTAGGCAATGTATATACATGTATCTCTATCCATGGATAGTGTAACAGACCCAGTCTCTTGGATCATCAACTCAACACATATGAGGAGATCCTCAACCCGGCAAGACTGTTACAAATCATATATCTCATAGTGTAACAGACCCAGTCTCTTGGACCATCAACTCAACACCTATGAGGAGGTCCTCAACCCGGCAAGACTGTTACCTTTTATCATTTCTTAGGCATGCCACCCAAATCCAGAACTCTGAAACTGAATAACATATTAAACAAACAATTCATTTCCATTCTCAATTCTCATCACATTTAGGCAAACATGCCTTCTTTCTTTCAATTACATCATCTTAGCCAATAACAATGGCTTCACATTTCATTTCACAATATAACATCTCATTATTCAAGTATATATATATATATATCTCATCCATGATCACATTATATTTCACATAGCATCATTCATAAATATCAACATTTCATTCCACATTACTCATGAAACACATTACCATTCACAATGCACAACATAACATTGTTCAATCTCAACAATGCAATTAGGGCAAAGAACAATTGATTATAACATTCATTGATTCAAGTGTATTTAAAGTGTTTAGGGTTAGGTTTAAGGACCAACCTACCTTTGGAGAACCAAAGCAATGCAAGAAGAACAAAGAATTAAAACCCTAACCATAAATAGTACATTCTGGTTTTTAAACTCCATTTTATCCTTATTTTGAAAAATTGTATAAAATAATCTACTTGACTAAAAATTCTAAAATTTTTACAGAATTTATTTTTGTATCTTAAAATCATCCCTTTAAAATTTCAGATCAAACTGAACACAAAATCTTGGTCAAATAGTTCACCTAACCAGACTGCCCCAATTGCCCTGCATCCTGGCAGCAGTTCTGAACTTTGTGAATTCCATAAATCAAATTCAATCAACGTGATTCCAAATTATTTTTCTCAAATACTAAACTCACTAAGAAACAACATATCCAAAATTCGATTGGATATGATTTTTCTACATTTTATTAAAAATCCCGAAATATAGCTGTCCCAGTTAAGGTACTTGCTGGAACAGGTCTAATGGAAATAATCTTTCTAAACTCATAACCATTCCAAAATCGAATCAACATATTTTTCAGTCATTCTAGACTCATAGAGGCACAACATATCAAAAATTCACTTCAAGAACATTTTTCTAAAATTAATTAAAAATCATACAAGTCACAGCCTTTACTAATCCTAAAACAGAAACAATTTCACTAAACACCAATCTTACTCTTCCATCACCAACACCAACCCAACTTCTCATCTATCAAGAAAAATCAATACTCACAATCATACCATAAGCAACTTAATCATACCACTTCAAAAGAATTGAAGAAATTAGAGAAAAGATCTTACCTTAGTTAAAAACTTCTTAAATCAACACTTGAACACTTAATCTTTCTTCAATTTAAGCTTGAAATCATCAAAACCATCACTTGTCTCTTTCTTTCTCTTTGGCTATGGAGGGCCGGCCATCAACAAGAAGAAGAAGAAGAAATGATGAAGAAAACACAAGTCAAACCTTCTTTAAATATCCACTATGTGATTTTATCCAAGCAATTACCAAAGTGCCCTTATTCACATAATTATCTTTTTGTCTTATATGTGCCCAATTAAGTAATTTACCAATCTCAAATAAATATCTTCTCTTGCATTGACCAAGCCTTTTGACCACTTTATATGTCATATATATTAACATATACACAACATATAAATTTGTCTCTAAACCCTATTTCTTTCCAAAATACATATACATATACTTTCTCTTCTCAATTTCTTTTCTCTTACAATTTAACACATATATTCAATCCAATATATAACATTAACAACAACAACAATATGCAAAACTTCTAGGGCATAAATGAGGATATTACAATTCTCCCCCTCTAAAAAGAAATTTCGTCCTCGAAATTACCTGATATCAACTCTGAAATAGTTGAGGATATTGCTCTCGCATAGTTTGCTCACTTTCCCAAGTTGCTTCTTCTTTTGCATGATTCTTCCAAAGAATCTTCACCAATGGCACTTTCTTGTTCCTCAATTCTTTCACATCAAGTGCCAAGATAGCAACTAGTTCTTCTTCAAATGTCAAATCTGGGCTCACTTCGATAGACTCAAATGGCAACACATGAGATGGATCTGACCTGTACCTCCTCAACATAGAAACATGGAATACATTATGAATACGATCCAACTCAGGTGGCAAAGCAAGTCGATATGCAACTGGCCCAACTCTTTCTAACACTTCATACGGCCCAATGAAACGAGGACTCAATTTTCCTTTCCGACCGAACCTCAAAATCTTCTTCCAAGGAGATACTTTCAAAAACACCTTATCTCCAACATCAAACTGAATGTCTCTCCTCTTCAGATCTGCATAAGACTTCTGTCGGTCTGAAGCTGCTTTTAACCTACCTCGGATCAACTTCACTTTTTCCTCAGTTTCTTGAATCAAATCAGGTCCAATTATTTTACCTTCACCAAGTTCACTCCAACAAAGAGGTGTTCTGCACCGTCTACCATACAATGCCTCGAACGGTGCCATACCAATGCTAGATTGGTGACTGTTGTTGTAAGCAAACTCCACAAGAGGTAAGAATCTATCCCAACTTCCAGTGAAATCGATGACACAGCTTCTCAACATATCCTCAATAATCTGTATCACCCTCTCTGACTGTCCATCCGTCTGTGGATGAAAAGCAGTACTGAAGTGTAGTCGAGAACCCAAAGCACTATGCAAACTCTTCCAAAATCTTGAAGTAAACCGGGGATCTCGATCAGACACTAAAGAAGTTGGAACACCATGCAATTTCACAATCTCATGGATATACAGCTCAGCCAATCTCTCCAAAGAATAATCCATTCGAACCGGAAGGAAATGAGCTGTTTTAGTCAATCTATCCACAATCACCCATATAGCATCATGCTTCTTTTGTGTCAATGGCAAACCAGACACAAAATCCATTGTCACTCTTTCCCACTTCCATTCTGGCACTGACAATGGTTGAAGCAACCCGGTTGGGACTTGATGCTCTGCTTTAACCTTCTGACAGGTGAGACATTTCGACACAAAATCTGCAATGTCTCTCTTCAAACCAATCCACCAATAATGCTGTCTCAAATCATGATACATCTTCGTATTACCCGGATGCATAGCAAACATTGACTGATGAGCTTCTTCCAAAATGACCCTTTTCAATTTAGCATCATCGGGTACACACAATCTGCTCTTGAACCAGAGACTCCCATCGCTCTTCACAATAAAATCTCTAGTCTTCCCATTCTTGCAATCTGAAATAATCTTCTGAATCTTCATATCAATCAACTGAGCCTCTTTGATCTGATCTAACAAAACTGGTTTCAAAAGCAACTGTGCCAACAATGCACCATCGTCACAAGATACAAAGTTAGCACGCAGAGCTCTCAATTCAACAAGCAACGAGAGCGAATAAATTGTTAAACCAGCTAAAGACTTCCGACTTAAGGCATCAGCAACAACATTTGCTTTACCTGGATGATAGTCAATCAAACAGTCGTAGTCTTTAATCAACTCCAACCATCTCCTCTGACGAAGATTGAGTTCTTTCTGGACACCCAAATACTTCAAACTCTTGTGATCAGTGTAGATGAAACATTTCTCCCCAAACAGATAGTGGCGCCAAATCTTCAATGCAAACACAATGGCAGCCAATTCCAAATCATGGGTTGGATAGTTAAGCTCATGCGGTTTCAACTGTCGAGATGCATAAGCTATAACTTTACCTTCTTGCATCAATACACACCCCAAACCTATTTGTGAAGCATCACTGTAGATTACATAAGGTTTACCTTCAACAGGTAAAGTAAGAACAGGCGCTTGAGTTAACAATTCTCTCAACTGCTCAAAACTCGCCTGACACTGATCCGTCCACACAAATCTCACTCCCTTACGAAGCAATCTGGTGAGTGGAGTAGCTATCAAAGAAAACCCTTTCACAAACCGCCTGTAATAGCCTGCCAAACCCAGAAAACTTCTAATCTCAGTCACAGACTTGGGTGGACTCCAATTCAATATAGCTTCAACTTTGCTCGGATCAACTCTAATACCCTCTGCTGAAACTATATGTCCGAGAAAAGCTACTTGATCCAACCAGAACTCACATTTCGACAATTTGGCAAATAACTGCTTTTCTCTCAAAATCTGCAACACAAACCGCAGATGCATATCATGTTCCTCTTCATTCCGCGAATACACCAGTATATCATCAATGAAGACCACTACAAACTGATCCAAATAGGGCCTAAACACCCTATTCATCAAATCCATAAAAGCTGCAGGTGCATTCGTCAGACCAAAAGGCATAACTAGAAATTCATAATGCCCATACCTGGTCCGAAAAGCAGTCTTAGGAACATCTTCACTTCTTACCCTCAGCTGATGGTACCCAGATCTCAAATCAATTTTGGAGAACACTGACGCTCCCTTCAACTGATCAAAGAGATCATCGATTCTAGGCAAAGGATATTTATTCTTAATGGTCACCTTGTTCAATTGCCTATAATCGATACACAACCTCATAGTACCATCTTTCTTCTTCACAAAAAGCACAGGAGCTCCCCAAGGAGAAACACTGGGGCGAATAAATCCTTTGTCCAACAACTCCTGTAATTGCACTTTCAACTCCCTCAATTCTGCTGGTGCCATTCTATAAGGAGTAATAGAGATAGGAGTGGTACCAGGAAACAATTCAATACCGAACTCCACCTCTCTCTCAGGAGGTAACCCTGGCAACTCCTCTGGAAACACATCTGGGAACTCTGCAACTGTGGCAATGCTATCAATGGGAGAACTTCTTACTCTAGTATCTACCACATGAGCAAGATAGGCTTCACACCCCTTTCTAATCAACCTCCTGGCTGCAACAGCTGAAACAAATAAGGAGGCTAGCTGTTCCTGCTCATTAGATACTATCACCTCTCTACCATCACCCGTTCTCAAAGAAACAATTTTCTTTTTACAATCCACCACAGCTCCATGTCGAGATAGCCAATCCATACCTAAGATCACATCATAATCCTTAAATGGCATCTCAATCAAATCCCCAAGGAACTCCTCACCCTGCACCACTACTGCACTATCTCTATGCACCTTACTCACAACCACACTATGCCCTAACGGATTTGTTACCAACACATCAAATCCTAGGGACTCAGCATGCAAATCAGATACAGGCAAAACAGATGCACTAATATATGAATGCGTGGAACCCGGATCAATCAAAGCAAGTACTGGAGTATTAAATAAAGAAAAAGTACCAGCTATGACTGCTGATGCATCTGGCTGCCTCTGCATAACATACATCCTCTGGAAAGATCCAACCTCCTCTGGTCTACCCTCCCTGGATGCAGCACCTCCTCTAGAACTGAATCCTGGTCTACCTCCTCGGCTGGCACCTCTGCCTCCTCTGCCTCCCCTCACACTAGCTCGAGAAGCAGCAGAATCAACTGACATCTGCTCCTGCCTCTCAGGACAGTCTCTCACAAAGTGGTCAGGTGATCCACACCTGAAGCATACCCCTGATCTACTATGCCTCCAACAAACGCCCCCATGTCTTCCACCACACTAGTTACACACAGGTAAGGTGGATCTCTGAACTCCAGGAGTAGGAGCACTCGCTACTGAAGCTGCAGGTCTAAATCTCTGCCTCTGGAACTGCACTGACCTACCCGCTGGTCTCTGGCTCCTACTACTCCGAGGAACAAAACTTCCTCTACCCCTCTTCGCAGAAGAAGACCCTGCCTCAAACTGGGGCCTCCTAACCCTAACCTCTTCCTCTGAAGCAGCTGCAATAACTTGAGCTCGCTCTACACTTCGAGCTGCTGCCACAAGCTGTGAGAAATCCTGATATCTGGATCCAGCCACTAAGCACATGATCGAGGGCCTCAATCCCTCCTCAAATCGCCGACATCTATCAATCTCATCAGCAATGATGCCCCCAGCATACTGGCTCAGTCGAATAAACTCAACCTCATACTCAGTTACGGTCCGATGATCTTGCTTCAAATCTAGAAACTCTCTTTTCTTCCCATCTTTATACTCCCTAGGAGTATACTTCAACTCAAATTCCCTCAGAAAATCAGTGTAAGACAGTGTTGGAGGATCATCCATAGAATGGGGCACTGTCTTCCACCAGTCGTAGGCATCCTTCTGTAGCAAAGATCTTGCATAGTCAAACTTCTCCTCTGAAGTGGCTTGCAACTGCACAAATACCCTCTGAACTCTATCAAGCCACTGTTCTGCTACAGCCGGATCAACTGTACCAAAGAAATCCTCTGCTCCATATTTCCTTAGCTTATCATAGTGCCTTACTGGTACTGAAGGCTGAGGGGGTGGTGGCGGTGGCTGTGGTTGCACAGGTGCTTGTCTCATAGCTTCCATCATAGGCCTAAACCAGGCTGGCGGAACCTCCTCCCCAGCTGGTCTACCCGACACCGAAGCAGGTGCCTCCTCAACACTATCAACCCTAGCTCCCTCAGCAGGAGCAATACTCTCGGCACTACCCTCAATCGACTGACGTGAGTGAGAATCCATCACAACCTAAGTCTGCAAACACAACAGAATACCTCTTATTAAAGATCAGAGACTGCCAATCCCAAACATGTATTGTTGTTCAAAAACTCACTTTTTAAGTAAAAATAGTCTTTTTCTTACATTTTACCTAGGTTGAGAATCTCAAACCTAGGCTCTGATACCAAAACAATTGTAACACCCCTTCCCAACCTACATATGTAAGCTGAGTAGAGGCGCCACACTAACCTAATGTTGCTACCAATTTTACTTAGTCAAATTTTAGTTCCGATTTTTTTTTACAAAATTTTTGCCATAGTTTCGCCTAAAAATTGAGTCCCAAGTGTCGACAAAACCGGTTTTTTTCTTATTTTAAAAACATTTTACACAAACCAATGCAAACAAAATCATTCTCAGTACACTCCCAATAAATCCCCCTTGTAACCTCAACTACAACCTGCAAAAAGGATTTACACTTCTAGTACAACATAAAATAAAGGTTTTGTGACAACCCCCATATTTAAATATTACACAGCGGAAGTTATAAAATATTTACATATTTACAAATTCATATACATCAAAACTCAAGTTTTACAACACATAAAATTTATACATGATTGGCAAGTCTGCTCTGATCTTTAAGCTCCCAAAATGGATTCTTCAAGGTCTACTCTCACTAGGTCTTGATGAACTCTCGGGTTCAACTCTATCCACTCTACTACCTGCGCGATTAAACACTATCGCGCTAAGCCAACGGCTTAGTAAGATAAAACATGCTAACAGTATGCTTTAATGAAATGCAATGCCACATATGTTATTGATAAGATCAACATCATAAATATAAAGTTAACCACACAATTATGCATTTCACAAATCATAGTCATATGAGCATACCACATTTCAACATCTTTTCACATTCAACATTAATCAATCATACTCCATAACCAACATCTCATTTCATTAAACTCATAACATTATTTAGGACATTCATATAACCTTGACACCTATGGGCCCAACAAGTATTTAATACGATATTCAGAGTTCAGAGTTACTGCTTTGGTTCATAGTCACAATAATCACGCCCGTAGGCAATGTATATACATGTATCTCTATCCATGGATAGTGTAACAGACCCAGTCTCTTGGATCATCAACTCAACACATATGAGGAGATCCTCAACCCGGCAAGACTGTTACAAATCATATATCTCATAGTGTAACAGACCCAGTCTCTTGGACCATCAACTCAACACCTATGAGGAGGTCCTCAACCCGGCAAGACTGTTACCTTTCATCATTTCTTAGGCATGCCACCCAAATCCAGAACTCTGAAACTGAATAACATATTAAACAAACAATTCATTTCCATTCTCAATTCTCATCACATTTAGGCAAACATGCCTTCTTTCTTTCAATTACATCATCTTAGCCAATAACAATGGCTTCACATTTCATTTCACAATATAACATCTCATTATTCAAGTATATATATATATATATCTCATCCATGATCACATTATATTTCACATAGCATCATTCATAAATATCAACATTTCATTCCACATTACTCATGAAACACATTACCATTCACAATGCACAACATAACATTGTTCAATCTCAACAATGCAATTAGGGCAAAGAACAATTGATTATAACATTCATTGATTCAAGTGTATTTAAAGTGTTTAGGGTTAGGTTTAAGGACCAACCTACCTTTGGAGAACCAAAGCAATGCAAGAAGAACAAAGAATTAAAACCCTAACCATAAATAGTACATTCTGGTTTTTAAACTCCATTTTATCCTTATTTTGAAAAATTGTATAAAATAATCTACTTGACTAAAAATTCTAAAATTTTTACAGAATTTATTTTTGTATCTTAAAATCATCCCTTTAAAATTTCAGATCAAACTGAACACAAAATCTTGGTCAAATAGTTCACCTAACCAGACTGCCCCAATTGCCCTGCATCCTGGCAGCAGTTCTGAACTTTGTGAATTCCATAAATCAAATTCAATCAACGTGATTCCAAATTATTTTTCTCAAATACTAAACTCACTAAGAAACAACATATCCAAAATTCGATTGGATATGATTTTTCTACATTTTATTAAAAATCCCGAAATATAGCTGTCCCAGTTAAGGTACTTGCTGGAACAGGTCTAATGGAAATAATCTTTCTAAACTCATAACCATTCCAAAATCGAATCAACATATTTTTCAGTCATTCTAGACTCATAGAGGCACAACATATAAAAAATTCACTTCAAGAACATTTTTCTAAAATTAATTAAAAATCATACAAGTCACAGCCTTTACTAATCCTAAAACAGAAACAATTTCACTAAACACCAATCTTACTCTTCCATCACCAACACCAACCCAACTTCTCATCTATCAAGCAAAATCAATACTCACAATCATACCATAAGCAAATTAATCATACCACTTCAAAAGAATTGAAGAAATTAGAGAAAAGATCTTACCTTAGTTAAAAACTTCTTAAATCAACACTTGAACACTTAATCTTTCTTCAATTTAAGCTTGAAATCATCAAAACCATCACTTGTCTCTTTCTTTCTCTTTGGCTATGGAGGGCCGGCCATCAACAAGAAGAAGAAGAAGAAATGATGAAGAAAACACAAGTCAAACCTTCTTTAAATATCCACTATGTGATTTTATCCAAGCAATTACCAAAGTGCCCTTATTCACATAATTATTTTTTTGTCTTATATGTGCCCAATTAAGTAATTTACCAATCTCAAATAAATATCTTATCTTGCATTGACCAAGCCTTTTGACCACTTTATATGTCATATATATTAACATATACACAACATATAAATTTGTCTCTAAACCCTATTTCTTCCCAAAATACATATACATATACTTTCTCTTCTCAATTTCTTTTCTCTTACAATTTAACACATATATTCAATCCAATATATAACATTAACAACAACAACAATATGCAAAACTTCTAGGGCATAAATGAGGATATTACAGCTCAGGTGCTGAGCTCGGGAAAGGAGGGATAGTATCAGTAGTCCCCCTCAAGTCATTTGATATTTATGTCAAAGTCATGCATAGGAGCTTGGACAAGCTCGACAGAAAGTGCATGTGCTGAGTCATGAAATAGATGTTATACCATAATATGCAGTACTCAAGTGTGGAGCTTAGAAAGGGAGCTCGGTAAGTGGGGAGTATTATCACAAGTCCCCTGTCTGTCATTTGACATTCATGTCAAAATGGAACCAATGATAGAGAGGTTAAGCTCGACAAGAGCTATAAGACAGAGAAATTGACAGATACAAAGTAGAGCTCAAGGAGCTCGAAAGATGAGAACTTGAGACACTCTGGAAGTGAGAGCTCAGAGAGTGCAGGAATAAGTGAGGGGAGCCCAAGGACAAAGCTTGATTACCGAGGGCTAGCAGGGTAGTACAAAGAAATGAATAAGGCGCTCCAAAGTGTATTCTCCTGAGAAGTCTTGGCATTCATGCCAAGGAGTCAGTGAAGATTCTAGAAGTACACATGTCATGCAGAGGAGAAGTGACGTTTCAAAATTGAGGTAACGGATGGGCAAAAATTAAAAAAATGTAACGTCTGTAGCATTAAAGAGGGACATCGGTTCACATGGCCAAAGTGAAATCTATAAATAGAGGGTAGTGGAACAGCAGTCAGTATAAAACTAAAAAGAGAGAAGCTCGATTTGTCTAACTAGTGCGAAGTTTCAAAGCTAGAGGGCTTGATTTTCAGAAGTTAGTGTTAATTTTTTGTTGTTAAGTTTTGCATTTAAAATTTTGGTAGCAAAATGGTGCGAGCAGTTATTGGCTAGGCTGTGTTAGAGGAGGGAGGAGAGGTGGGCTCTCTAAACATTATGGGTGAGGGGGCCCATCATAAGGAAGGGACTCAAGATGATGCTAGGTTAGCAATGACAGAGCATACCGAGCAACATGTGAGGTCTCTTAGACTAATTGATGAGGAGGAAGAGGATGTAGTCGAAGTATCAATGAATCTAAACTCAGAGAAAGCTCGAGTAAGGGACATCCTATCCTCAGTGGCAAAGACAGACCTAGTAGGGATCTGGAAGAAATATCAAATACCAGAAGAATACAAAATGTTCGTTCCTGGGGAGGATGTTCGAGCCTACGGTACAATACTCGAAAATCAAATGATGATCTTTGAAGAGGATTTGAGGTCTAGGGTTATGTTACCTTTGCACCCCTTCCTACTGACCTTCCTGCAATACCACAGGATTGTGCCCGGTCAGCTTAGCCCCAATGCCTAGAAGACCATCACTGGGTTTGAGATTTTGTACGGTCTGCTCGAGGTGGTGCCTACTCCGCACTTACTGAGTGCCTTCAGTGTGCTCAGGATATGCCCAGGAGCATATGAGAAGGTCAAGGCTGAGCATGTTCTTGGGAAAATCAAACTCAATGAAAGCCTAGAAGGATCAATTTTTCATCTTGGAAAAACCTGGTGGGTTCAGTTGTGGGAACATATAATAGGTCAACCTTAGTTACGAGCAAGTGGCAAGGGGAAAACTTAGCAAGGAAGAACTTGCAGTATTCGAAGTTGTGAAAAAGGACATTTTGAGAAGGAAGAGGAATGTCCTAGTGTTGATAAAGGAGTATTTTTTTATTGGAAAGGCTCCAAAGGAAATTCAGGCTGAGGACCGAGCGAGTAACTTAATTATCTTTCATTCTCTTTGTTTATAAATTGTTGATGTTTTGTGTGTCTAGCTAACTTATAGTTTGGTTGTGCAAAGATTCGCTCAGGATCGGCCAGTAGAGAATTGAAGAGGCTAGCCGGGAAGGAGGCAAGAAGGGAGGCTTGTAAGAAGGCCAAGATGGCTCACGAGCACCCGAGTGAACGAGTAGCTGGGAGTAGTTTTGCTTATGAGTGACCGAGAGAGCTGAATGTTGGGGCCAGTCTAGTTTGAGAGTAGAAGCCTACAATGGACTTGGCTCTCCCCGTCAAGATGGAGCCAGAGGTCGAGCTGCATAGGGAGGTAGAAGAACAGTTGCTCCACAAAGGAGTAGGTGAGGACCTGCCTCGAGGAGAGGTGGAAGAATTATTAGCCCACTGATACAATATGTTTTGATTGGTAGAGGTGATTAATGAGAAGATGGTGGGTCCACACAACACCCCATACTCAGTGTAGGATGCGGGCATTCAAAAGGTGTTCAGACAAATATACCGAGCCATCCCAAAGGAGAGGCGTGAGAATGTGCCAAAGAGCACGGAAGACATAGCAAACAACATGGTGACAATGTCTCATGCAGTAAGTATAAATCTAAATGCTGGACCTTGGTTAAAATTTGGCATAGATACTAACGAAAAGAAATATTGCAGGTCACCCAGCTTGCCCATACCATGGAGGATCAGGCAAAGGGCATGATGGCCAACTTTGCCCAAGCTGCCAAAGACGCTGACCAGGAGCTGGCCAAAAGGCTGGACCTAGAGGAAACTTTAAAGGCCAAAGATGAGGAATTGAAGGGTGCTTAGGAGGCTCTAAGAAGAAAAATGGAGTAGCTGAGCTCGGTTAGAGTGATTCTCGGAGCCAAAAATGAAGAGTTGCACTCCACAAAACAAGATTTAAAATCCAAAGATGAAGAACTATGCTTGGCAGAGGAAACTCTAAAAAGCCACCCGTCAAGGATTAGTGGCCGAGTCTGCAAGGAGCAAAAGGCTCTATGCTCAAGGTGTTTATGCTTGTCAAAAGGTTGTGTCTAACCGATTGAAGGAGGAGAACAAGGATATGGACTTGTCATGGATGATGGACATAGATATAGACCAGCTAGTTGCTGAGACCGAGGCAGAAGAAGAGGAAGATGAAGGGGATGAAGAAGAACATGAGAACTTGAATTAGGAGGATGAGGTCCAAGATTGATAAACATTGTACTATAGGTTAAACTTAGGCTCGGTCTATGTGGGTAAAAAGAATGAGCATATTTTGTGTAATGCATTTCTCATGATCAATAAAATATTTTCTTTGAAACTCAACACTTGTATTCTTTTATGTGATAGATTGTTTGTATGAATTTTGGGGTTTGGTAAAAAATTGAACTTTATATGATGGCATAAATACTTTGTGTTGTATTGTATTGATTTATCTATGGACCTTGTTCAATCTTACTCGATCACAGTTTGTGAATGAGAATACAATTATCATAATATGGCTTAGCAACAATGTGCTGGAAACACAATGTGCTCTTAGGCATTTGTGACTACAATGTGCCTTGGGAGCGGCCAAATGCAACAAGCTCGGTTGGGCTTTTAGAAACTAAGTGATTGGTTAAGTAGTGTGGGTTAGTTACCCAAACCTCATAACATGCTTTATTATAACATGAATTCATACATGGTCTGCGAGTGGTTTTAATAACTTAAGAAATAAAAATAGCTTGCTGAAATTACAAAGAGCTTACATGCTCGAAGTGATCTACTGTGGTTAGATGGGGCGACCAATTGCCTAAGCATGACTCAGTGCAAAATGGCTCAGGAAGAGTTGCTTAAGTTCATGTTCTTGATTTAGATGGCTTCCCATGATCTGGTCAAATAGGGCGACCAATAGCCTAAGCACGACTCAGTATAAAATGGCTAAGAAAGAGCTGCTTAAGTTCATGTTCTTGATTTAGATGGCTTCACATGAGCTGTTCAGATGGGGCCACCAATTGCCTAAGCACGACTCGGTGCATAGTTGCTCGAGCGCCTTTATGGCTTGGGAAGGGCTGCTGGGGAAGGAGATGTTCTTAATTCAAATGGATTCGCATAGCTTCTCTTTTCTTTGTAGATCCATTGCCTAGGTTGTGGCCTTGACTGTGGCTTAGAATGCTTTTTATGAACTTGAAGCTTTGGTGAATGTTGTAGTCAATGTTCGACAATTAGGGGTAATGGTGCCCCCTTCATTAACATACATGCCAAGTAGTTTCTTTGTCATGCTGACGTAGCTTTTTCGGATCAGGCTTACATTTACAAGAGAATGGGGGCTCAAGAATGAACATAAAAAAATTACCAGTACAGAAGGCGCTTCCAAATTCACAAGCAGGAAAAATAAATATAAATTTTTATAGTTAGAGCATTGATGTCCTGATAAAGCATAGAAGCGTTACCCTTAATTAGAGGTTAGAAGAAACTGTACGCGCGGGTGCTATAAGGAGATCAATGCGCGAGACAACGCCACAATAGTTCAGTATTATAGATATGATCAAATAATAAACATACAGTCTATTAATGAATAATAAAAAAAATATAATATGCTTGAAGGCTCTACGACATATGCATGAATAATATAAGTTAGGCATGCAGAAGAGCACCATCATATAAACATAAAGAACATGAATCTAGAGTGCTCGAGGACATTACATAGTTCGGTATGATTGATAGACTTAATGTACAATCTTGAAATAAGTAATCTTCCTGCTATGCTATGTTGATTTGTTTGTGAGGGGTATTCCATCTGCTCGAGCACGAGGTGCATCAGAGTGTTCTAATGTTACAATAGGCCTTGGGAACTATTATAGAGCAAGCTTGGGCTATACTACACACGCTGGCCACCATGTACCAAGCGGTCTACTAAGCATGGTTGACTAATATACATGCACTTTAAAAAATGAAAAAAAAGTTGTAGAGTAAGTATGGGTGATCTATTTTGAAGTACCATCTGCGACGGTTGATTCGCCCAACCTGCTTTGTAGTATGGCTCTTGGGAGGGCCTTTCGGAACCGATCGAGTGGCTCAAGGCGCTTGTTTATCTATGCTACTTGCTTTAACCATGGCTCGGTTTCTAGGAGTGAGAAATTTTTCTCTGTGATGAGCCTGGTTGCGCTTAGGTCTTTGATAAGCTTGAGTGTATACGTAGCCCTTAGGGACATGATGTTCGGGATGCTAATGCTCAGTAATCAAGGATGTCAGTGCCTCCTCCACTACCTTGACATTCATGCCAAGCAGCCCCTTGGGCGTGCTATTGGATGTTGGGTTGGCTAATTGCTGCAATAATAGATTAGGCTTAGGAACAGCAAATATAGACGTTATACCGAGTATCATGAGGTGCTCAATTTGAACACTAAGATATATAATTGTTGTTCGAGCTCAGTATGTTGCAAAGACATCATACACAATAATAAAGAGTTAGCATCATATTAAAAATAGGAACTTTCAAATATAAACAGAGTGTCAGTATGTAGCATTATAGCAAAAATAGATGCACGGTTAGAGTGCTTCCCTTAATGCTTGATCATAGTGATCAGAGCTCGGTGCACAATATGAGCGCTATGATAGCTTAGTCGCACATGGGCATTGCAGTATGCAGGATTAGGAGCTTCGAGCACTGCTAGGGTACGTTGATAGGCACCATAAGTGCTTAAGAGTTTGAGTGCGATGAGGGTGCGCTGATATGCACCATAAGTGCTTAAAGAGTTTGAGCACGACAAGGGCGCATTAATATGCACCATAAGTGCTTAAAGAGTTTGAGTGCGAGGAGGGCACGTTGATATGCACCGTAAGTGCTTAAAGAGTTTGAGCTCGACGAGGGCGCTAATGGGTTCGGTATCTGACGATGAGATGTAATGTATGTTTAGTATGCATGAGAGTGCCAAGATAGATTAAGGCATGCAGGGGCGCCTTAAGATCCAGAGGCATAGGACATTATAATATGAACTATTGAAGTATCGCACGATTAGGGTGTTTCCCTAGTGGGAGCTATAGGAAGTACCTGAGGCTCCACCGCTTATATCAAGGAGTAGCTTGTCAACGCTCACCGCACCACTGATGCTAGGGCTACCTCAGGGGAGTGCTCCTAGCTCGCTAAGCTTGGGCTCGGGTGTAGAATATACTCAGGCTCTTACATGTAAGACAAGAGAGAAGGGTTGATCGGGCTCCGCGAGGAAGGCTCAGATGCCTAAGTTAGGCTCGGTCTGTCTAAGCATAAGAAGAATAATTGTGTAAAGAAGAGTGGAGAAGATGATATACCTGTGGGGGGTCTACCCTTTTATATAGATAGTGCACGAGGGACAAAATTTGTATGTGTCAAGGAATATTTGGAATGCCGAGATGGTGCACCTGCCACATCAGGACTGTATGTCTGCTGTGTCAGAGGATGTCCAGTGAGCTCGACAACACATGGATGCCTAGAGCCGAGGTTGAGTCTTCTTGAGAGCTCGACCATGAGGATGACCGGATAAGAAGCTCGGGTGCCGAGCTCAGGAAAGAAGGGGTGGCATCAAACACAATGAAGTACAAAATTGTTGGTGAACATTAGCAACTAATAACAGCTAAATGGCTGCTTAAATACACAAACCCATATTTGTTCAATCGCTTGTTGTCATTCAATTTTTTTTTATTATACTATTAAGGTTTGAGGTGTGATGTATGTATAACTGTATATATATGTAGTTAAGCTTGTATAAGTTCAAATTTTGAATCTTGTATATATTGAGTTGAATATTCCATCACTAGTAGTGCATTAGAACTTCCCAACTTGATTTTGCAAATTTCAAATTATAAATAAATTCAGGAAAACCCACAAATTTTTGAATGCGGAAAACCATTAAACCAAGCTCAGCAATAACTATATAAATATAATAAACAAGAAAACGTTTAAACAGAAAATCAATTCAAAATCACGCCCAGGGAAATATTAAGAAAACTTACAAAAGATTCCAATGCAAAATCAGCGAAAATAAAATATTCATCATTTGTCTCCTATTGGACAAAATCATGCAATCGATCTCTGTAAGATAGATAATTTTTTTTAAATAAAAATAAATTAATCAATAAATTTTTAATTAATCTCATAGTAGGTGGAAAAATTACAACGAAAGAGAGTGTTCATTGCTAATTGCATTGGAATGTAAACAAGTCGAAATACGAAATACACGAATTCAATCTCGAAGAGGTTTTTTCTTTATTTATTTCTTAATTCCTACTTTTTATATTGAATTTATTTTGAGGAAATTTATAAAAACAACTGAAAAAAGGTAAAAAAAATTAAAAAATATTATCCAAATAAAAAAATTATATAATTATTATATAAATAAAAAAAATTATAAAAGTATAGTATATTTTTAATAGATGTTGACCAGATTTTTAATAAATATTGTAAAAATATAAAAAAATTTAAAAAAAATTGTAAACAAAAAAAATACTAAAAATGATATATTAAAGAAAAAAAGTATTTAATGTAATTTTCTCTTATATTTTTTTTATAAATTTTATAAAAATTTTATGGATCTAAATTTATGAAATGTGAAAAGTTATAATTAAAAATATAATTAGAATGACTTTCATCTTTTCAATATTATCAACAAATTAAAATTTTAATTATTTGGGCATAGAGTGGTATTTTTATTTATTTTTATTTTTTATAGTTATAATGAATAATAAATACAATCAAAATTAAATTTTGTTAGTAAAATGAAATATAATTTAACAATAGACATATTCAAAAAGATCTCAGAACAGTTTATTTAAATAAATAAACCATGAAAAATTCTATTTTAATATATTTCTATCATTGTCGTTCTCTACTTTTATGGTTAGACATTTACTAAATTTCTCAAGAAAAGAAAAATAAAACAAAATATTTAATATAAATCACGAACTAATTAAGCTCTTTATATAATAAGTTCACCAAAATTATACTAATCATTATTGTTGTTGGTCTGTGTGTTGTACTACTATGAATAACACCGCAAGTGCATGGTATAGTAACACGTAGTAAAATGGGAGTTGAGTATCGTCTTCACAGGAAAGGTGAATTTTGAATAACCTAAATTCAGTTCAACTATTATCCGAAATTCATCAAATGTAAACAAATTAATTAACAAATTAAACTAATTTAATTAATTACTCTAAATTGAATTCTAAAAAATTAATGATAAATATGTATGATTAGGTTTTATTGGATGTTTTTCTAATATGTCTAATTAATTTTCACAATTAAGCTTATTTTTAAAATCTTAGATATCTAAGTATCACAAAAATCATCCATTCCCTCTAAAGCAAGTGGAATGTGAATGGGTAAAGCTTAATCATTTATTCTCATGACAACTAAACAATGTCCAATCCAATTTTATCAAGATACTATCTCTAGATCTCTAGATAATCACTTATCTCTAAGCTAATTACCTAAAGTTATTGATTCCACATCCAAAATCATACTCAACTCTCGTTTATTATATGATTTCATAGATTTTAACAATTAGTGGCCAAACAATTGCTAACAATTAATCCAAAACCAACAAATCAAGAATTTAAGATAAACCTTTATATATATATATATATATTGATAAATAATCAAAAACCCATTGTCAAAACATCCAAATCACCTAATACCACAAGGTTATTAGTTACCTATAACAAATCTTAAACAAAAATAGTAAATCCTAGCTACAATCTCCATGAATATATGTAAAAATAGCTAAAAACAAATATGACAAGAAAAAGGAAGAATAAACCCAAATAAATAGCCTCAATCTTGCAAAGATGGCTCTTCAATCTTCAAAAAGCTGCCAAATCTGCATAAATTTTCATCCAAAGGCTTGATTCTCTCTCCTTTTTGGCTTGGATCTAAAAATTTGCTAAGAATAGTAACAATGATGTTAGCCCCATCATAAATGACTGAAAAAGATGTATTTATATCTTGTATCAGCTGTCCCTTGGATGCCCTTAGGGTTTCCTTGCATTTTTTAATTGAAATTGTAGTTTCAGCCCGATTAAGATATGCACGAGTGTGCAGGTGCAATCAACACTCCCATGTCAATTTTGACTTCGCGAAATAGTACTGAAATGATATGCACGGGCATATTGTTTAAATTTGGCATGCCCGTGTTGTTGAAAATGTTACTAAAAATCTATTTTTTCAGGTATTTTCAACATGAAAGTGTCATTTTGCTCCTGCTATTTTTAGCATGGGCGTGTCATTTGGAACTAACATGCCCATGTTGTTCAAAATGCTTATGGATCTTTTCTCTGTTGCTGGAACTTTTACCATGGGCATGTCATTTTGAAACGACATGCCTGTGCAGAAAAATCTGCTATTGTGTCTCTTGATTCTTTGGCTCACAACTTAACTCTTTTCAGCGTGGGCATATCTGGGATAATCAGTACTCCCATGTTGACCAAAATACTTCTAAATTTCATCATTTTCTTTATTAAAAACTCTCGTTTTTGCATCACAATCCTCCAAAAGATTAGATATGCAAATACAAGTGTTTTCTATCAAAACTTATCCAAAATTCACAAAGAACAACACAAAATTGGCATCTTTTCAATCCCAATTAAATGGTAAGCACGGGTACATCAATTACCATGTTTAAAAACTCAAATCCTCAAAAAGCAATATTCAAATAGCTAATCGGTGTCAAAAGCTACATTTGAAAGGAAAATGATAAATTTTTATTCTTTCTATTCAATCATGTGTCATTTAGAAAAAAAATCAAATTTCACTCTAAGTGTAACACCCCTACACCCCATATACGTACATCACATATACTCTCTATATGTAATACATGTATACCGGATACAAGGATGTCACAGTCTATTTGAAACAAACAAATCTTTCTTTTTAACAATATGAGAAAACTTAAAATATTTAAGTTATATTATAGCACATAATATATAAAATATTTGCTTATTAAGCAGCGGAAAATGTAGCAGAATATACATATGTATACATTAAATTCAATATTTACAAAAATATAGAGTTTATACATGCTTGGCAGTTCGTCTCTGATCTTGAAGTCTAACAATCAACTCTTCACAAGGGATCACAAGCCTAGACTCGACTCGGTCTAGCTGAACTCTCCGATTTAACTGGATCTACCCCGTCACTTGCGCGATGAACCACAATCGCACTAAGCCATAGGCTTAGTGGTACAAACCATGATAACAATATGCTTCAAATGTAATGCCAATGTCAAACTTTCAAACATTATAAACAATACACAAGGATATCATATTTCATAACATTACATTTCATTATATTATTCAATTGTTTCATCATTCACGATTCACATTTAAGCAAAGACAAGCATGGGCCCAAAAGAAACTAATATGCCATTCAAATTCTAGAGTTAATGTTTTGGTCCAATAATCACATTTATCAAGCCCATAGGCAAATCATTATCACAATGAGAAACATCTCATATGTAACATCCCAACTAGGCTTTAAGGACTAGGCCCAACCAAGCTTCAAGGGGAGCTCAACATCAACCCAACTAGGCTTCAAGGACCAAGCCCAACCCAGCTTCAAGGGATTGTTACTTTTAGGCATGCCACCAAAAATAAAACTCTGAAAGTTGAATAACATACTAGGCACACAATTCTTTCATTATTTTATTATCAATTTCATTCTCATTTTCTCATGATCATCTAGGCAACAATGCCTCAAATATCCCATTTATATCAATATAGTCATCAACAATGGCTTCACATATCATCATTAGGGTTTACATAACAAATTACAATATTCATATATTTTGTATCCTCAACATATATTTCACATAATACAAATCATTGCACCATTCTCATAAATCAACAATATAATAGGTAACATAACACATTTTCCAACCAAATGTGTTAAGTCCTTAAGTCATGTAAATGTATGCAATCATGTACGGTTTGTACTTACCTCAAGAGCAACTCACACTAATCTATCAACCTCCTTTTCCAAGAATCCTTCAACACTTGGATTAGGGCAACTCAATTCTCTTCAAAACCTAATCCAAAGGTGATTATACATACTCATTTAGTAATACACATAAGGAAATAAGAATAATAACTATCTAGGGCAAACCCTACACATGACACGCTCAGCAACACGGGAGTGTCCCTGGTCATGCCCTAAATCCACAACACAGAAGCTTTGACAGGCTTAGTGACATGGGCGTATCACTGCACGTGTCAATCCTCCTCCAACACAGTAGCTATGACACGCTCAGTGACATGGGCATGTCACTGGACGTGTCAATCCACTAACAACACTGTAGCTATGACACGCTCAGTGGCATAGGTGTGTCACTGGATGTGTCAATACTACCACTACACAGAAGCTGTGACACGCTCAGTGACATGGGCGTGTCACTGCTCGTGTCACTCATACTGAAAACAGAACCATTGACACGTCCAAAGACATGGCCGTGCTATTGGGCGTGTCAGGCCAAAAACCTGAAATCGACACCAACAACACTACATCTAACACACATCTTTCTTTTACACTTTTCCACTCCAAACAACCTTAACCAAAACCATCAATAAACCATAATAAACTTGCATAACATCAATACAACTCAATAATATACAACAAAACACAAACACAGCCATATTTACAACTCAACACATACACAATCTACAACTCTTGTCTCTTCACCAAACTTAAACCTTTCTCTTCAATCCAACCCCAAAATCAAATTTACTAAGACTAAATACTTCAAACATACTAAAAACACGTCTACAACAACCAATCCAACAAACTCAAAAGAACACAAAGAAACAAGTTGGAAACTTACCAAAAGTGAAGAAAATCCTTAGAATTCCAACTTGATCACTTGAAACACCCTTCAATCTTAAGTTAAAAATCACAAAACCTCTCTTCCTTTATGAAGATGGTGGTGGCTGGCTGGCCAAAAGAAAGAGGAAGAAGATGATAGAAAATGATTATCACAAGTCAACACAAGCCAGCCCTCTTAACCACAAAATCCTCTTTTAATATCCACCAAGCAAAATACATTATTATAATAATATAATTAACCAAAATATCATCTTCCACTCATATTAATTCCATTTTAAAATAATTAATTAACTCATTTGACCATCTCACTTGTTGACTTGAATATGTTGTATATATCTCTATATATACAACATATACACACTCCTTCTTTTCCTCTCTCACCACTTAATATCATATAATTCAATTACAATAATTAATATTTTTAAAATTTTAGGGTATAGTTTGGGATATTACAATTCTCCCCCTCTACAAATAAATTTCATCCTCGAAATTACCTAGTCTCAAATCTGAAACAGTTGAGGATATTGATCTCGCATCAATTGCTCACTCTCCCAAGTTGCCTCTTCCTTGGCATGATTCTTCCAAAGAACCTTCACAAGTGGTACTTTCTTATTTCTTAACTCTTTCACTTCATGTGCCAAAATAGCTACCGGTTCTTCCTCAAAAGTCAGATCCGGACTCACCTCAATAGATTCTACTGACAGAACGTGAGATGGGTCTGACATGTACCTCCGTAGCATAGAGACATGGAAGACATTGTGAATTCTATCCAATTCAGGCGGTAAAGCGAGTCGATAAGCAACTAGTCCAACTCTTTCCAGTACCTCATAAGGTCCAATGAAACGAGGACTTAGCTTCCCTTTATGACCATATCTCAAAATTCTCTTCCAAGGAGACACTTTTAAAAATACTTATCTTCAACATTGAACTCTATGCCTCTCCTCTTCAAATCTGAATAGGATTTTTGTTGATTTGAGGCTGCTTTCAACCGATCCCGAATTATCTTCTCTTTCTTTTCTGTTTCCTTAATCATATCGGGACCAGCCAACTTGCCTTCTCCAACTTCATCCCAACATAGAGGCGTCCTGCATCTTCTACCATACAATGCCTCATAATGTGCCATTTTAATACTAGATTGATGACTATTGCCATAAGCAAATTCTATCAATGGAAAAAATCTGTCCCAACTTTCAGAGAAATCAATAACACAGCTTCTCAACATATCCTCTAAAATTTGTATTACTCTCTCTGACTGCCCATCTGTCTGAGGATGGAAAGCACTGCTAAAATGCAACCGAGAACCCAAAGCATTATGTAAACTCTTCCAAAATCTTGAAGTGAATCGGGGATCTCGATCAGACACCAAAGAAATTAGAACTCCATGCAATCTTACTATCTCATTAATATACAGCTCGACCAACTTCTCAAGAGAATAGTCCATTCAAACTGGAAGAAAATGAGTTGTTTTTGTCAATCGATCAACAATCACCCAGATGGCATCATGCTTCTTCTGAGTCAATGGCAAACCAGTCACAAAATCCATCGTTATACGTTCCCATTTCCATTCTGGCACTGTTAAAGGTTGAAGCAACCCTGTTGAAACTTGGTGCTCAGCCTTCACTCTCTGACAAGTGAGACATTTAGATACAAACTCCGCTATGTCCCTCTTCATACTTGACCACCAATAATGTTGCTTCAAATCATGATACATCTTAGTATTCCCAAGGTGCATAGCAAAAATCGACTGATGTGCTTCCTCCAAAATAATCTTTTTCAATTTTGCATCATCAGGAACACACAATCTATCTTTGAACCAATGGCTGCCATCATGTCTCACAAGAAAACCTCGGCTCTCCCCATTATGGCAATCCGACACAACTTTCTGAATTTTCTCATCTGCCAACTGAGACTCTCTAATCTGATCCAACAACATCAGTCTCAATTACAACAGAGCTAACAAAGCACCATCACTACAAGGCTCGAAACTAGCATGCAACGCTTTCAACTCAGCAAGCAATGAGAGCGAATAAGCAGCCAAACCCGCCAAAGACTTCCGACTTAAGGCATCAGCAACAACATTTGCCTTACCAGGATGATAGTCAATCAAGCAATCTTAATCTTTAATTAACTCCAACCACCGTCTCTGCCGAAGATTCAGCTCTCTCTGAGCCCCCAAATATTTCAAACTCTTGTGATCTGTATAAATGAAACACTTCTCCCCGTAAAAGATAATGTCGCCAAATCTTCAATGCAAAAACTATGGCTGCTAACTCCAAATCATACGTCGGATAATTAAGCTCATGCGGCTTCAACTGTTGAGAAGCATTAGCTACGACTCTACTCTCTTGCATCAAAATACAACCTAAACCATTATGTGAAGCATCACTGTAAATCATATATGGTTTATCTTCCATAGGCAAAGTAAGAACAGGAGCTTGAGTCAACATATCTTTCAACTGCTCAAAACTTGCTTGACACTGCTCTGTCCACACGAATCTAACTCCCTTTCGAAGTAATCTGGTGAGTGGAGTAGCTATCAAAGAAAAACCCTTCACAAACCTTCAATAATAGCCTGCCAAACCCAGAAAACTTCTAACCTTAGTTACAGTTTCGATGGACTCCAATTCAAAATAGCTTCAACTTTACTCGTATCAACTCTTATACCATCTGTTAACACCACATGACCCAGCAAAGTCACTTAATCAAGCCAAAATTCACACTTAGACAGCTTAGCATACAAACTGCTTCTCTCTCAAAGTCTGCAATACAATTCGCAAGTGCTCGTCATGCTCCTCCTTATTATGAGAATACACCAAAATATCATCGATAAAGACCACCACAAACTGATCTAAATAGGGTCTAAACACCCTATTCATCAAATCCATGAAAGCTGCTGGTGCATTCGTCAATCCAAAAGGCATCACCAAGAACTCATAATGCCCATACTTTGTGCGGAAAGCTGTCTTAGATACATCTTCAGTCCTAACTCTCAACTGATGGTACCCTGATCTCAAATAAATCTTGGAGAATACTGATGCTCCCTTCAACTGATCAAAGAGATCATCTATCCTAGGAAAAGGATACTTATTCTTGATAGTCAACTTATTCAATTGCCTATAATCAATACACAATCTTAAGGTACCATCCTTCTTCTTCACAAATAAAACAGGAGCTCTCCTCGGGGACACACTAGGGCAAACAAACCCTTTATCCAACAACTCCTGCAACTGTACCTTCAACTCTCTCAACTCAGCAGGTGCCATTCGATAGGGAGTAATAGAGATGGGAGTGGTACCAGGCAACAAATCAATACCAAACTCAACCTCTCTCTCAGGGGGTAACCCTGGAAACTCCTTAGGAAAAATATCTGAAAATTCAGCAACTATGGGCATACTATCAAGTTGAGAACCTGTTTTATTAGTTTTTGTTATAGTTTTGTGTCTTGTTTATTATGATAATTATTGTTTTATTTAGGTATTTTGTTAGTTTTTATCGGTTTGTTTAGTGTTTTCATTAATTTTGGTAGTTTTAGTCTATTTCAGTGTTTATGTCATTTTTGTTCTAGTTTTTAGGATTGTGTTTATGTTTTGTTGGTTATTGTCTATTTACTTCTTGTTTAAAGTTTGTTTTGAGTTTTGTGTTAGGTTAAAAAGCCAAGGAACCAAGACTGAAGGAAAAATGGACAATAGCTGACACAGGCAGAGGACACGGCCAAGTCACTGGCCGTGTCCCATACCAAGCTAAAGATGGAAATCAAGCACAGAGAGGAACACACTCAAGGGACACGGCCAAGTCAGTGGCCGTGTCCCTCCAAAGAAGCCCAGACACAGCCAAGTCACTCCAACCTGGCCGTGTCTCACCTGCATCCAAAGCAAAGAAGACTTAAATCTCACAGAAGCAGACACAGGCAAGGGACATGGCCAAGTCACTGGCCGTGTCCCTACAAAAAGGACCAACACGGCCAAGTCACTTTCTGACTTGGCCGTGTCACTCAATCAAAGAAGAAAAAGAAGAGAAACAAGCAGTAGGTGACACATGCAAGGGACACGGCCAAGTCACTTCTGACTTGGCCGTGTCCCTCATGAACCAAGCACGCAGCGGATTTTAAAGCGGAGAATTCGTATAAAAGAGAAAGAAAAGCTAGGGTTTCGGGACTGTTGACGATTTTGAGAGAGAATAGAGCCGTCAAAGAGATTAGGGTTTTGTTAACTTTATTTTTCTTTGATTTCAATTACACTTTGGATTAAAACTAGCTAGATTAGATTGTTCATGCCATTGATATATCCTTCTTGCAAGATTTGAACAAGAGATTCTTCAGAAGCTTCAAGGAGTTGTAACTTGGTTTTGTTCTCGAACTTATTCTCTTTAATTTCATTTAATGGATATTATCATGTCTATTTTGATTTCTTTGAACATTAATGAGATGAATATGTTTGATTGCATTATGAACTAATTTGATCTAGTCTAGGGTTTGTATGGATCTGCTATGATTGTATGAATTGGTTATTCTCTTAGCTAATAATTTCTTTAGCCTTTATTGAATGAAATATTGTTAACATATAATTGATTGGCCACCAATTGTGTGTTTTAGGTATTAGATGATGGATTGAGAGATGAAATCTAATGCTGGAACAATTCAATTAAGGACTTAGGTGAATTAGAGATATAACCTATTAAAAAGATTGTTTCAATTATAACAAGATTAGTTGTAAGAGGTTTGAATGCGAGAGCTTATTTCCTTGACTCAATTAATTAAGTTGTTTGAGATTTAATCTTTGAAATTAAATTAGTTAAGTGGAATAACCGTTCATACATATCAGTAGTAGAGAAGTGCAAACCCTAGACCATTCTATTAAGTGAATCAAATCATCAATTCAATTTACTTTTATTTGTTTTAAACTTTAATCAATCTGTTTTCTTTAATTGTTAGCAATTTAAATTTCTTCATTACTTGTTATTTAAAATCTGATAATCAATTAGTCACTTTAGCTTCCTTGTGAGATGACCTTGGGGCAATCACCTTTTCTACAGCTACCTCGTATACTTGCGAGTGACGCTTTGTGGTAGAGTTAATTT
The DNA here is from genome assembly GCA_947685225.1 of Garcia nutans. NCBI lineage: Eukaryota > Viridiplantae > Streptophyta > Magnoliopsida > Malpighiales > Euphorbiaceae > Garcia > Garcia nutans. Next base: position 38,695,967 of record CANTUV010000039.1, on the reverse strand, counting down.
GAGCGTAACAAGTTTTTGGCGCCGCTGCCGGGGAAGCTAATTGGCGAAAGTGTTTATTAGGCAAAAATATTTTAGATTATTTTTCATTGTTTATTTTTTATTTTATTTTGTCTTTTGCTTTTAATAATTTCTTTTTCTAGAAAAATTATGTTTATGCAAGGCAGGAGATCACTCGAAAGAGAGCTACATCCATTCATTCCAGAAATTCAGAGAGTGAAAAGGAGCAGAGAAGAGTTTGAGCTCTACACCGGATTTGATACAGAGGAGGACACTTCTGAATTTGAGTCAGATTCTGCACAATCAGTTAAAATGGCTGAAGAAAGACAAAGAACCATGAGAGATTTTTCTAGACCTGTCATTGGGACTTCCACATCTTGTATAAGGTTGACAGATGCAGCAAGGAATTATGAGTTGAAGAACATTCACTACAACATGTTGCCATCATTCTATGGAGTTCCAAATGAAGATCCTTTGAACTTTATTCAGGATTTCTACTCCACCCTCAACACTTTTCCATTGGGAGGATTAACAGAGGATCAGTTGAGGATGCGGTGTTTTCCATATACTTTGAAGGATAGGGCAAAGAGCTGGCTTATGATGTTGCCTGAAAACTCACTGACAACTTGGGAGCAAGTTTATAACAAGTTCATGGGCAAGTTCTATTCACATCAAAAGACAGCTGAGTTGAGAGGGAAGATTGCTACATTCTCTCAATTTGAAGGAGAGCCATTTCATGAGGCTTGGGACAGATTTAAGATGCTATTGATCCAGTGTCCACATCATCACTACCCCCTTCAACTTCTTAATCAGTTTTTCTATGATGGTCTCACCCAGCAATTTCAAAATACTGTTGATAATGCAGCTGGGGGAGCTATGGGAGAAAAGACAGTTGATGAAACCTATGAGATTTTTGAGATGTTGGGAGCTAATTCTCAACAGAAAAGTGTAAGGGGAAGAAGTAAAGGAGTGAATCAACTGGAGGCCAATAGTGAAATGGTTAGTCAAATAGCTAAATTGACAAGGCAGGTTCAGATGCTAAACATGAAGAACAATATTTCTTCATCTACTCAAGAAGTGTGTGAAATCTATAGGACATTAGGGCATGGAGCAAACAGTTGCCCCTCTGCATATGAATCATATGGGAATGAAGCTGAGCAAGTCAATGCCATGGGGGGATTTCAACCAAGAGCTCGGAATGATCCTTATTCAAATTCATACAATCCTGGTTGGAGGAATCACCCAAATTTTTTTTGGGCAACAAATAATTCTCAGTAGCCTTTCCATTTGCTCCAGAGACAGAACCAATAGTAGGGCCAATCCTCAAATCAAGGGTAGTCTAAGATAGAGAGCTTGGAGAAAAGTTTACAAGCTTTCATCAAAGTCAGTGTTCAAAATCAAGAGATGACTAATAAGAGGCTGGACTCATTAGAAGCATCCTTTAAAAAAGTGGAGACTCAAGTAGGACAACTTGCACAATAGATGCAGATTCAACAGAAGGGGAAATTCCCAAGTCAACCTGAGCAGGCACATTCAGTGACTGTTCTTAGGAGTGGTAAGGAAATTAACAATAATGTTGAAAATGATTTTGTGAATGCAGGTGACCAAGAGAACAAGGAGGAAGGAGAACCAGAGAACAAAGGTGATGGAGTTATATCAGTGGAGAAATCACCTTCAGCAGATTTACATAAGGCAAGCAATCCGTACCGGCCTCCTATACCATTCCCTAGCAGGTTGAAAGATGATAAAAAAGATAAGCAATTTTCTAATATCTTCAACATGCTGTCTAAGGTAAGTATTAACTTACCCTTACTTGAAGCAGTAAAGAATATGTCGGCTTATGCCAAGTTCTTCAAAGACCTAATCACCAAGAAAAAGAGGTATGAGCGAAACGAAAAGGTGATAATTTTCGAGGTAGCTAGTGCTGTTCTCCAGCATAAACTACCTCCCAAACTAAAGGATCCTGGTAGCTTTATAATTCAACTTTCTATGGGGAATGGAAAGGGGACTGAGGGCATGTGTGATCTAGGAGCTAGTGTGAATTTGATGCCTTATTCTGTGTATAAAGAATTAGAACTAGGGGAATTCAAATCAACCAAAATGATGTTGCAATTAGCTGATAGATCTTTTAGATTCTCGAAAGGGGTTATAGAAGATGTGTTAGTTAAGGTTGGTGGGTTAATAGTACCTGTAGATTTCATAGTTATTGACATGGAAGGGAGTAATTCTGCACCATCAGCACACACTATTTTACTGGGTAGGCCTTTCATGGCTACTACCAACACCTTAATAGATGTTAAAAATGGTAAGTTGTCAATGACTGTCTTAGGACAAACTGTAGAATTTTCTATTTTTAACACTTCTCCCATTCCTACAACTGCTTTATATGAGAATTGTTCTTTAATTAATTGTGTTGATGCAGTTGTTTCAGATGATTTCTTGCATACAGGTTCCTCAGATAAAGTGGGACTGACTCTGACCTTAGAAGAGGAAGCTAAACCATTGGGGGAGTCCCAAAAGTGCCTTAACCCAAAGGCATATGAGAGCTCGAAGAATTATAAGGATCACACTAAAGCACTTCATGACAGATTTATTGGGCGACAGACATTGAGTCCAGGTATGAAAGTTTTACTTTTTAATTCTTGACTCCATCTGTTTTCAGGTAAACACAAATCTCGATGGAGTGGTCCTTTCAAGGTAACTAAGGTATGTCCTTCTGGTGCCATTGAATTGCTTAACTCTAGAACTAATAAGATTTTTAAAGCAAATAGACATAGAGTTAAACCATATAAAGAAGGATTTCATGGAGTGAGGATCATTGACAGTACTTTGATCCACGATTCCTAGTCTTGCATGATGTCCAGCTATATGACATTAAAGAAGCGCTAAATGGGAGGCAACCCATTAGTTTGAATTTCTTTTTCATAGTTATAATTTTATATTTTGCAATTTTGATTTTATGTTTAGTTTAAATAAATGGAAACCTAAAGCTCTCTTGCATCTTGTTTTTGAACATTTGTGTCTGTGATAAAAAGGTAAAGTTTTGCCTCACCAGGGTACGATGGAAGACAAGTTGTCCTTTAATTTTTTTTTCTTTATTATTTTTGTTTTCCATTGAGGACAATGTAAATTCTAAAGTGTGGGGTAATCTTTTAGCTTTCCTTTTGTTTTGGTTGTCTTGGTGTGTTTTATTGTGTTGTGCATGGTATAATTGTTGAAAATTTATTGATCTTTTCTGTGATTCTAGCATTATAGTTGAGACTTTAGTATCAGCATAGAAATGAGCATTTGAATTCATTCAGGATCAATTTTCACATTCTGCAATTTATGACATATAAATCTTTGTGAACCCACCTGTGTGAGTTTTGAGCCTCATAATTTGATATTTTTATCAGTTGATTTTCTTTTCTTAAGTGTGCACCTTCATGATTCTGCATCTCTAGAGTTTGCTTTTGCATACTAATTGAACTCACATTATGATTTAATCTCAAGGTTTAAAGTGATGAAGGCAAATTAGGTTAGCCCTTTAGCTTAAAAAGACCTCCCTTAATATTAAATTCCTTAGTGAGCCAAGTTGAGCCTTTGACCTTTTCTTGTTTGATCAACACAATTCACAGCTCAGCTTTCTCTTATTATCAACATACCTGCATTAAGGAATGGAGTTCTTATTATATGACAATAGGGTGGTTTATTTCAAAGTGTGGGGTAAGCAAATAAAAAAATAATAAAAATATGGTATTGCTATTTGGGGTGAAATGCATACTTTGCGCTTTGTATTTGATTAAGAGTTGACTATTCTTTTCCTCTACAGGTTAAGCTAGATGATTTATGCAATGTTATATTTTGTATATATATGTATAAAAAAATAATTATAAAATATAATAAAAGAAAAAGAGAAAGAGAAAATATAAAAAATATAAAAAAAGATATATATATATATATACAAAAGTCAAATATGTTCTAGCATTGGTTATCAAAAGAGGAATGTCGGCTCGTGTATTTTTCTTTGAGTATTCAAGTATGTGAAGTATTAATGGATTGTGAGTATGCCATTTGAGGGAGTTATGAGTGCCTTAGCAAGAGTAGTGTCTAATTTAGATACTCCATTTCTTGATGCTCCAGCTTAAATGTCTTTTCTCACACTTTCACCTTAGCCCCGTTGCATCCAAATAAAAGACCTTCGAATTAATTCTTGAGAAAATCAATGAGGGAGATTGGATAATTAAGCAAGTTTATGGTAGTATGCAATCATGAGTGGTTTGAGTGATTAACTTTTGAAATCGAGTGAAACACTTAGATGAGAGATAAGATTTGTATGTCTGGATTAATGAATGAGTTAAGAAAATCTTGATTGAAGGAAATTGCAATTATTTATGTCAGATGTCTTGAAGGAATTCATTTTATATGCTGGAATTATAGTTAAGGTTGTTTGAGTTTTTAATTTATGCCATGTGAATTTGCTTGAGGACAAGCAAAATTTTAAGTGTGGGGTAGTTGTTTTATTAGTTTTTGTTATAGTTTTGTGTCTTGTTTATTATGATAATTATTGTTTTATTTAGGTATTTTGTTAGTTTTTATCGGTTAGTTTAGTGTTTTCATTAATTTTGGTAGTTTTAGTCTATTTCAGTGTTTATGTCGTTTTTGTTCTAGTTTTTAGGATTGTGTTTATGTTTTGTTGGTTATTGTCTATTTACTTCTTGTTTAAAGTTTGTTTTGAGTTTTGTGTTAGGTTAAAAAGCCAAGGAACCAAGACTGAAGGAAAAATGGACAGTAGCTGACACAGGCAGAGGACACGGCCAAGTCACTGGCCGTGTCCCATACCAAGCTAAAGATGGAAATCAAGCACAGAGAGGAACACACTCAAGGGACACGGCCAAGTCAGTGGCCGTGTCCCTCCAAAGAAGCCCAGACACGGCCAAGTCACTCCAACCTGACCGTGTCTCACCTGCATCCAAAGCAAAGAAGACTTAAATCTCACAGAAGCAGACACAGGCAAGGGACACGGTCAAGTCACTGGCCGTGTCCCTCCAAAAAGGACCAACACGGCCAAGTCACTTCTGACTTGGCCGTGTCACTCAATCAAAGAAGAAAAAGAAGAGAAACAAGCAGTAGGTGACACATGCAAGGGACACGGCCAAGTCACTGGCCGTGTCCCTCCAATGCACTCCAACACGGCCAAGTCACTTCTGACTTGGCCGTGTCCCTCATGAACCAAGCACGCAGCGGATTTTAAAGCGGAGAATTCGTATAAAAGAGAAAGAAAACCTAGGGTTTCGGGACTGTTGACGATTTTGAGAGAGAATAGAGCCGTCAAAGAGATTAGGGTTTTGTTAACTTTGTTTTTCTTTGATTTCAATTACACTTTGGATTAAAACTAGCTAGATTAGATTGTTCATGCCATTGATATATCCTTCTTGCAAGATTTGAACAAGAGATTCTTCAGAAGCTTCAAGGAGTTGTAACTTGGTTTTGTTCTCGAACTTATTCTCTTTAATTTCATTTAATGGATATTATCATGTCTATTTTGATTTCTTTGAACATTAATGAGATGAATATGTTTGATTGCATTATGAACTAATTTGATCTAGTCTAGGGTTTGTATGGATCTGCTATGATTGTATGAATTGGTTATTCTCTTAGCTAATAATTTCTTTAGCCTTTATTGAATGAAATATTGTTAACATATAATTGATTGGCTACCAATTGTGTGTTTTAGGTATTAGATGATGGATTGAGAGATGAAGTCTAATGCTGGAACAATTCAATTAAGGACTTAGGCGAATTAGAGATATAACCTATTAAAAAGATTGTTTCAATTATAACAAGATTAGTTGTAAGAGGTTTGAATGCGAGAGCTTATTTCCTTGACTCAATTAATTAAGTTGTTTGAGATTTAATCTGTGAAATTAAATTAGTTAAGTGGAATAACTGTTCATACATATCAGTAGTAGAGAAGTGCAAACCCTAGACCATTCTATTAAGTGAATCAAATCATCAATTCAATTTACTTTTATTTGTTTTAAACTTTAATCAATCTGTTTTCTTTAATTGTTAGCAATTTAAATTTCTTCATTACTTGTTATTTAAAATCTGATAATCAATTAGTCACTTTAGCTTCCTTGTGAGACGACCTTGGGGCGATCACCTTTGCTATAGCTACCTCGTATACTTGCGAGTGATGCTTTGTGGTAGAGTTAATTCGAGCGCAACAGAACCCACTACTCTGGTATCTATCACATGAGCAAGATAAGTATCACACCCTTTTCGAATCAACCTCCTAGCTGCAACAGCTGAAACAAACATAGATGCAAGTTGTCTCTACTCACTAGATATCATAATACTTCTACCATCGCTGGTTCTCAGGGTAACACGCTTATTCTGACAGTCTACTACAACTCCATTTTAGACAACCAATCCATACCTAAGATCAAATCATACTCTTTAAAAGGCATTTCAATCAAATCACCAAGAAATTCCTCATCTTGTACCACAACTGAACTATCACGATGCACCTTGCTAACTACCATACTATGCCCTAAAGGATTTGTCACCAAAACATCAAATCATAGGGCCTCTGAATACAATTTAGATACAGGTAAGATAGATGCACTTATGTATGAATGCGTAGATCCTGGATTAATTAGAGCAAGAACTGAAATGTCAAATAAAGAAAATGTACCCGCAATAACGGCCGAAGCATCTGGCTGCCTCTGCATCACATACACTCGCTGAGATGACCCAGCCTCATCTAGCCTACTGCCTCCGGATGTAGAGCCTCCTCTCTGACTAATCCCAGGTAGACTACCTCTACTAAATCCTCTGCCTCTCGACCTCCTCTGCTGACACTGGATCGAGAAGCTGCAGTATCAGTCTGTCTATCTTCCAGTAGCTCAGGGCAATCTTTGATGAAATGAGCTGGTGACCCACATCTAAAACACACTCCTGGTCCACCCGTCTTCCAGCAATCACCCCCACGTGCCCTACCACAATGGACACATATAGGTAGAATAGATCTATGAACCACTGGAGTCGGAGCACTAGCTACAGAAACTGTAGGTCTCAGTCTCTGCCTCTAATACTGAACTGATCTACCAAACTGCCTTTGGCTCGTACTGACTCTCGGAATAAAACTTCCTCTGCCTCTCTTCATAGAGGAAGATCCTGCCTCAAACTGGGGTCTCCTAACTCTAGTCTCCTCCTCAGTAGCAGCTGCTGCAATACCCTATGCTCTCTCAACACTTCTGGCAGCTGCAACCAACTGAGAAAAATCTTGGTACTTAGAACCAGCAACAATACACATAATAGAGGGTCTCAGCCCCTCCTCAAATCTCCTGCACCAGTCAATCTCATATGAAATAATCCCATCGGCATAATGACTCAACCAGATGAACTCTATCTCATATTCTGTCACAGTTCAGTTATCTTGCCTCAAATTTAGAAACTCCACTTTCTTGGCATCCTTATACTCCCTCGGAGTATACTTCTGCTCAAACTCCCTCAGAAAATCACTATAAGTCAAAGTCAGTAGATCATCCATCACATGTGGAACCGTCTTCTACCAATCATACGCATCTCTCTGCAGTAGTGATCTAGCATAATGAAATTTCTCCTCAGAAGTAGCCTGCAGCTAAATGAATACCCTCTGAACTCTATCCAACCACTGTTCAGCTACTGCAGTATTTGTAGTGCCAAAGAAATCCTCAGGCCCAAACTTTCTCAATTTATCATACTGCCTCACCGGTACTTGTGGCTGTGGTTGAGGTGGCGGCTGCTGCACTGGAGCTTGCCTCAACAATTCTACCATATGCCGTAACCAAACCGGCAGAATATCATCAGCAGCTGGTCTCTCTGGCACAGGAACAGGTGCCTCTCAAGCCTAGCTCCATCTCTACCCTCTTCAGGAGCTACACTCTCAGCACTACCTTTTATGGACTGACGTGACTGAGATGTCATCACTACCTATATTTGCAAACACAACAGAATATACCTCATCAAAGATCAGAAACTACCAGTGCCAATGCATGTATCTCATTTAAAAACCATATTTTAAAATTTTAAATTTCCTTTTTCTTACAATTCGCCTAGGTTGAGAACCTCAAACCTAGGCTCTGATACCAAAACAATTGTAACACACCTACACCCCATATACGTACATCACATATACTCTCTATATGTAATACACGTATACCGGATACAAGGATGTCACAGTCTATTTGAAACAAACCAATCTTTCTTTTTAACAATATGAGAAAACTTAAAATATTTAAGTTATATTATAACACATAATATATAAAACATTTTCTTATTAAGCAGCGGAAAATGTAGCGGAATATACATATGTATACATTAAATTCAATATTTACAAAAAATATAGAGTTTATACATGCTTGGCAGTTCGTCTCTGATCTTGAAGTCCAACAATCAACTCTTCACAAGGGATCACAAGATTAGACTCGACTCGGTCTAGCTGAACTCTCCGGTTCAACCGGATCTACCCTGTCACCTGCGCGATGAACCACAATCGTGCTAAGCCATATGCTTAGTGGTACAAACCATGATAACAATATGCTTCAAATGTAATGCCAATGTCAAACTTTCAAACATTATAAACAATACACAAAGGATATCATATTTCATAACATTACATTTCATTATATTATTCAATTGTTTCATGATTCATGATTCACATTTAAGCAAAGACAAGCATAGGCCCAAAAGAAACTAATATGCCATTCAAATTCCAGAGTTAATGTTTTGGTCCAATAATCACATTTATCAAGCCCGTAGGCAAATCATTATCACAATGAGAAACATCTCATATGTAACATCCCAATTAGGCTTCAAGGACTAGGCCCAACCAAGCTTCAAGGGGAGCTCAGCATCAACCCAACTTGGCTTCAAGGACCAAGCCCAACCCAGCTTCAAGGGATTGTTATTTTTAGGCATGCCACCAACAACAAAACTCTGAAAGTTGAAAAAATACTAGGTACACAATTCTTTCATTATTTCATTATCAATTTCATTCTCATTTTCTCATGATCATCTAGGCAACAATGCCTCAAATATCCCATTTTTATCAATATAGCCATCAACAATGGCTTCACATATCATCATTAGGGTTTACATAACAAATTACAATATTCATATATTTTGTATCCTCAACATATATTTTACATAATACAAATCATTGCACCATTCTCATAAATCAACAATATAATATGTAACCTAACACATTTTCTAACCAAATGTGTTAAGTCCCAAAGTCATGTAAATGTATGCATTCATGTAAGGTTTGAACTTACCTCAAGAGCAACTCACACTAATCTATCAACCTCATTTTCCAAGAATTCTTCAACACTTGGATTAGGGCAACTCAATTCTCTTCAAAACCTAATCCAAAGGTGATTATACACACTCACTTACTAATACACATAAGGAAATAAGAATAATAACTATCTAGGACAAACCCTACACATGACACGTTCAGCAACACGGGCGTGTCTCTGGTCATGCCTTAAATCCACAACACAGAAGCTTTGCCACACTTAGTGACATGGGCGTGTCACTGCACGTGTCAATCCTCCTCCAACACAGTAGCTATGACACGCTCAGTGACATGGGCATGTCACTGGACGTGTCAATCCATCAACAACACAGTAGCTATGACATGCTCAGTGGCATGGGCGTGTCACTGGATGTGTCAATACTACCACTATACAGAAGCTGTGACATGCTCAGTAACATGGGCGTGTCACTGCTCATGTCACCCATACTGAAAACAGAACCATTGACACGCCCAAAGACATGGCCGTGCTACTGGGCGTGTCAGGCCAAAAACCTGAAATCGACACCAACAACACTACATCTAACACACATCTTTCTTTTACACTTTTCCACTCCAAACAACCTTAACCAAAACCATCAATAAACCATAATAAACTTGCATAACATCAATACAACTCAATAATATACATCAAAACACAAACACAACCATATTTACGACTCAACACATACACAATCCACAACTCTTGTCTTTTCACCAAACTTAATCCTTTCTCTTCTATCCAACCCCAAAATCAAAGTTACTAAGACTAAACACTTCAAACATACCAAAAACACATCTACAACAACCAATCTAACAAACTCAAAAGAACACAAAGAAACAAGTTGGAAACTTACCAAAAGTGAAGAAAATCCTTAGAATTCCAACTTGATCACTTGAAATACCCTTCAATCTTGAGTTAGAAATCACAAAACCTCTCTTCCTTGATGTAGATGGTGGTGGCCGGCTAACCAAAAGAAAGAGGAAGAAGATGATATAAAATGATTATCACAAGTCAACACAAGCCAACCCTCTTAACCACAAAATCCTCTTTTAATATCCACCAAGCAAAATACATTATTATAATAATATAATTAACCAAAATATCATCTTCCACTCATATTAATTCCATTTTAAAATAATTAATTAACTCATTTGACCATCTCACTTGTTGACTTGTATATGTTGTATATATCTCTATATATACAACATATACACACTCCTTCTTTTCCTCTCTCACCACTTAATATCATATAATTAAATTACAATAATTAGCATTTTCAAAATTTTAGGGTATAGTTTGGGATATTGCACTAAGCATACACAATTATATATTTTTTTTTATTATAATCTTGAAGAATAATTAAGAAAATAAGACAAATTTAGTATTAATTTACACCTTACATGGAGTTCCTACATAAATTCAATTCAATAAAACAATTAGAAATTTCTAAGACCAATTTAAATTTATTAAGTTAATTAACAAATGCTAATTATGTTAATTAATTGAAATTCGGGGACTTAAATTAACGAACAAATCATATGAATTGTTCAATCGAATTTTAAATTATAAAGTAATTAATTTGAAAGTTTGGAATTGTCGTTGCAATATTTTTGTGGTAATTATATTTCGTAGATCGTCTAGTGCTGGATTCTACAACTCCTGGATTAAGTAGTTGACGAAGTCCAGTCTCTTTGTTCAAACTGTGAGTGATACTTTCTAATATATTTTTATGTATTCCATGCATTGCATTTAATGTATGTATATATTATTATTATTAATATTATGCATTATTTAGAACGTAGAAATTCTGCATTTGCCTGTGTTTGCTTAATTATGTGATGAATATGATATGTTATTGCTGGATGGAAATTAGGATGATATGTGTGAATACTCAAATTTTGAGGCTCGGAAAGCCGATTTTCTCAGACTGCTGACGACCGAGCCGGACCAAGGGTCCACGGTAAAGTTCACCGAAAGTATGTCTTCATGGTACTTGAAATGTCTGAAATGTCGCGAGGATCACGGATATGGTCCCAGAATATTTTTTGGAGGTTTGTAGCTCCCGAAAAATCAGTTTGAGAGAAAATCGTGCGATCCGATGTGCTGTTTTGGGGGCAGAACCGCCGAAGGCGGCGGTCCGACAGCCGTTGTTTTTGTCTTTTCCATTTTTCTGGCTGGTCACATCCACGGCGGTCCGACCGCCGTGTACAGCGGTCCGACAAACGTACGGGTGCCAACTGCCGTCCCGGCGGTCCGACTGCCGTCCAAGTCCGAATTTGGACCATTTTCACTATAAATAGCCCTAGAATTTTCAGAAGAGGGGTTGGCTTTTCGGGGGGCTTTGGGCGGACGAACTCTCTATTTTCCATACGCTTAAGAACTTCTCTTGGACTTTTCTTTGCATAAATCTAACATTGTGCTGCAGGAATTAATCTAAATCAAAATAGTAATAATAAAAAACCATAATCAAGAATCATAATCCAAGGCCCGAGAAAACGAGATCTGGAACTACGAAGTGGGAGAATCCTAAACAAGGTAATATCCTAATTTATCCTTTGTCAATTCAGGCATATCATAAGCACTACATCTCCTTCTTAATTTCTTTTTGGGTCAAAGACCTAATCTCTTTTGGCATGAAGTCTATCCAAATTAACATCAATCTTTGGCATGAAGCCGATCTCAACTAAAATCAACCTTTTGGCATGAAGCCTAAATTGCATTTTCTTTTGGTACCAAGTACCCAAATTTCATCAAATTTAGCACTAAGTACTCAAAATCGCACAATTTTGGCAAAAAGCCCGACAATGCACAAGCATACACACACATGCATAAATGCATAATTGCCTTTAAATAGGCTTTTCCGAACTACATGGACTTTGATCTCTCATAAAAAATGAGAGTATGTAGGCATATTTGGGATTCACCCCAAATAGCAAGTCCACAATCTACTAACAATCTGTTTGTCTTCCTTTCTGTGTTCCTTTTTGTAATATCCCAAAGTGTGCCCTATAAGTTTTGATATAATTGTTGTTTTATTTGAATTAAATGTATATGTGTAATTGGAAAGAAAAAGAATTGAAGAGAGAGTTTATATGTTGTATATATGGAAATATATACAACATATATACAAGTCAAAATGGATGGTCAAAGGAAGAAGATATTTATTTTGTTATTTATGAAATTACTAAAAAGGAAAAATAAGTAAAAGGGAGTTAAGATATATAGAAGAGGGTATTTTAGTAATTTTCTTTTTAGATTGTTTGGTGGAGGTTTAAAGAGATGAGAACTTTGACTTTGTCTTTAATTTCCTTTTCATTTCTCTTCTTTTTCTTTTCTTGGCCGGGTACTCCAAAGTTAAGAGAGCAAGATAGAGTTTGATTTTCTAAGATCAAATTCAAAGGAGATTTTAAGAAAACAAGTTAGAAATTCAAGAAGTTCATCATTTTTGGTAAGTTCTCTCTTGATTGCTCTTGTTGTTTTTGAAGTTATTTTTGAGTTTGATGAAGTGTGGTTGATAATATGGTTAGGATTGTTTGTGGTGTGTTTATATGTGTTGGAAATGGAATTAAAGATAAGAAGTTAGGTTGGTGTTGGTGATGGAAGAGTAATAGTTGTGTTTAGTGAAATTTTTTCTGTTTTACAATTAGTAAAGGCTGTGACTTTTATGATTTTTAATTAAATATAGAAAAATTTTCTTAAAGTGAATTTTTGATATGTTGTGCCTCTATTAGTCTAGAATGACTGAAAAATATGTTGATTCGATTTTGGAATGGTTATGACTTTGGAAAGATTATTTTTATTAGACCTGTTCCAGCAGGTACCTTAACTGAGACAGCTATCTTTCGGGATTTTTAATAAAATGTAGAAAAATAATATCCAACTGAATTTTGGATATGTTGTTTCTTAGTGAGTCTAGTATTTGAGAAAAATAATTTGGAACCACGTTGATTGAATTTAATTCATGGAATTCACAAAGTTCAGAACTGCCGCCAGGATGCAGGGCAATTGGAGCAGTCTGGTTGGGTGAACTATTTGACCAAGATTTTGTGTTCAGTTTGATCTGAAATTTTAAAGGAATAATTTTAAGATGTAAAATTTAGTTCTGTAAAAAGTTTAGAGTTTTAGTCAAGTAGATTATTTTATACAATTTTTCAAAATAAGGATAAAGTGGAGACTAAAACCAGAATTTACTATTCATATGGTCATTTTGCTAATATTCCTTTTGGATTAGGTTGTGAAGAGGTTGAATTGCCCTAACCTAAGTGTTGAGGATTCTTGGAAGAGTAAGTGTATAGATTGGTGTGAGTTGGTTTTAAGGTAAGTACAAACTACATTATTGCATACATTCATATGATATTGAGACTTGAGACATATTTGATTATAATGTGAATGTTGTGGTGAGCATGTATAATATGTGTTAATGCCATTGATTATATCCATTTGAATAATAAATTGATTAATGTGATTTGAAATATAACGAAATGTGAAATGTGAAAGATATGATGTTATGAAGAGTTGCTTTATTGTGATTTGAGATCATATGAGATGATTGAGGCATGGTTGCCTAATTTGCTTATGAGAATGAAATGAATTGAGAAAGAAATGTATAAAGATATAAATGAAAAGAATTTTGTGTCTAATTTGTTATTCAACCTTCAGAGTTCTGGGTTTGGTGGCATGCCTATAAAGTACTGGATAGGTAAAAAGACCAGGTCGTAAGTCGATTCCAGTTGATAAATGTGAAATGTGAATTATAGTAACAGTCTTGCCGGGTTGAGGATCTCCTTTGTTTATCCGGGTTGAGGTCCAAGAGACTGGGTCTGTTACAGGTAACAGTCTTGCCGGGTTGAGGATTTCCTCGAGTTTAGCCGAGTTGAGGTCCAAGAGACTGGATCTGTTACCCTATCCATGGATAGAGATATATATGTGTATCGCCTATGAGCTTGATGATTATGATTATGGACCAAAGCAGTAACTCTGAACTTTGAATAACATATTAGTGTCGTTTGGGCCCATATTTGTCTTTGTGTCAATGTAAATCATAAGTGATGAATAAAATGATGAAATGTAGTCTTGAACAATATAAAGATATCATTTGTGAATATTGTCTTAACTATTGAAATGTGTGACATTAGCATGGCATTAAAGCATGTACCACTAAGCCGTTGGCTTAGCGCGAATGTGATTCTTCGCGCAGGTGACAGGGAAGAACCAGAGAGTTCCTCTAGGCCGAGTCAAGCCTAGATTTTGAAGAGTGAATAGTGGGCTTTAAGATCGAAGACTGACTGCCAAACATGTATAAATTTTATGTGTTGTAAAACTTGAGTTTTGATGTATATGAATTTGTAAATATTGTTACTTTCCGTTGCATAGTGAACAAATATTTTATCTACTGTATTTCATAATAAACCTTTACTTTATTTTGTACTAGAAGTGTAAATCCTTTTTGCAGGTTGTAGTTGAGGTTATAAGGGGAATTTATTGGAAGTGTACTGAGAATGATTTTGTTTGCATTGGTTTGTGTAAAAATATTTTCAAAAATCAGAAAAAAAAAAAAAAAACCAGTTTTGTCGACACTTGGGATTGAATTTTTAAGCGAAACTATGGCAAAATTTCTATAAAAATCGGAACAAAAATTTGACTAAGTAAAAATGGTAGCAACATTAGGATAGTGTAACGCCTCTACTCAGCTTACACACGTAGGTCGGGAAGGGGTGTTACACTTTTAGGTTCATTTCTTCTTTGGCAAGTTAATCAAATGCATGACATAGTCCCCGAATCCTCCTTGGGTTCGTAGATTAGAAACCTTTACATTGGATGCATTATTCGAGTCAAACAAGGGTTTTCTTAGTTTTTCCCTTTGAACAGAAAAAACTGAGTGGCGACTCCTAACAACAAGTGAATGTTCATCCAAATCCTTTTTGGGTGGAAACCGAGGTTCACAATTTGGCAACTCCACTGGGGACCATAAAAATGATTTATGGGATCCTAGTAGACTACTATTGTTTATTTGACTAATTTGCCCTTCTTTAGGGTACTTTTATTTATTTTGCAGGGTACCTTAGCAATATAGATCCTTTCCTTAAGGATATTAGAATAAAATTGACAAAAGGAATCTTTTTCCTTTGATGGACCCCTTGTTTGATTAATTGTGCATTTGTTTTGTCATTTAGAGAATCTTTTTCTCTTGCATTATATGGGGGAATCATTTTCCTCCATTGCATAAAAAAATTGTTTTCAAATGAATTTCTTCTCTTTCTGTTCAAAATTCTGAGTCTGGATAGCAAGTAGCTCTGACCGGCAGGTCTCCTTGATTATGCCGGCGGACAGCAAAAGCATCCTCCCTGTTGTCGCAAACCATTCCAATCCTTTTGGAGTGGCCCATGAGTAAACGTACTGTTGGACCCACGCGAAACTCTTTGTTTCACATGTGGTTAGGTATATCTTACTCAAGACTCAAGGGTCCCTATTATAAGCCTATTCTCTATTTTTCATGTAACAATAGAACCCTCCCTTAGGTTGTATGTACCCAATAATAGTGCCACATTCCATTAAAATGAATTATGATGTGATGAGGTGCATTCATGCAACATAACAACATTTTTTTGGGGAAAACCTTTTGATATATACAAGTGGACCAAGAGTCTTCCTACCCTACACACTACCCTGATCCTTTACCCTTAACCTTTGCAGGTACCCACTATCCGTGTGCCTTCACCTACACAAGCTACACCAACTCCAACTGTGCAATCACCCACAGGTTCTACTACCCCAACTTCACCAACTACTCCAATTACTGAAATGGCTACTATTGAACAGATTAAGGCCTTGCTAGATGGACAGGTTAAGGAGATTGAAGCTAGGATGCAAGAAAGAATTGATGAAGCCTTGACCGCCTAAAGGGTAGCCATCTTGGCCGAATTGGGAGGGGCACCAAAGACAGTCACTACTCCTGGAAATCTAGGGAAGGAACCTATTGTGGGACAAACTAGTACCCCCATTACTGCTCAGAATAATACCCCTGTCATCAATTTGGAGGATCCACCCTCTAAGAATGCTACTGAAACTGATGAACTAAAAAAGAAACTTGAATTGCTTGAAAGGTCAATCACTGCCATGAAAACTCATAAAGAGGTGGTAGACATGGATTCCTTATCCTTGTTTCCCCAAGCTAGGTTGCCTCCAAAATTCAAGATGCCGGGGATGGACAAATTTGATGGGACTACTTGCCCTAAAACCCACCTGAAGATGTATGTAGGGGCCTTAAGCCCTTGGGGTTTAAATGATGAACTATTTGCTCAACTATTCCAACAATCCTTAACTGGTGCTGCCCTTAAATGGTTTGTAAGCCTGGATCGTGCCAAGATCAAGACCTGGGAAGACATCTGCAATGCATTTAACACTCAATACCACTACAATATTGAGGTGGATGTCACTAGAAGGGAGCTTGAGACTACCAAGCAGAACAACAATGAACCCTTCTCCTCGTTCCTTATGAGGTGGAGGGCAAAGGCCGCCCAAATGATCAATCGCCCTTCAGAACAGGAGCAAATTGATATCATAATCAAGAATTTAAGGCCTACATATCAAGCTCAACTGCAAACCCAATACCTGCCTACTTTCAAATCGCTCATTGCGACTGCAACCAAGGTAGAAGATTTGATACAATTGGGTAAGATAGTAGATGAGGGAGCTACTTCGAAGTACAAGAAATAAGGCCAAGCTGCTTCCTCAAGCAAGGTCAATGAAGTGGCCAATATTGCCCCTGTGAATCCTTTACGTTTGGGCAATCTTGGGCAGAGAAATCAGCCAAGAAGGCAATATACCGACCTTGGGATGCCCCTTCATCTGATGTTTAAAAAGGCCGTGGAAGGGAAGTATTTGAAGCCTTTAGACCCAAGGCCTCCTCTAAACCCATTACCCTCCAACTATAGGGTCAATGAGTACTGTGAATACCACCAAGGAAATGGGCATAGAACAGATGCTTGCTGGACTCTGAAAAACCGCATCCAGGATCTGGTGATCCAGGATCTGGTGGATAGTGGTGACATCATTCCTCTCAAGAGCCAACCAAACATTAATACTAACCCTTTGCCCAATCATTACATCCACACCA
Organism: Garcia nutans; assembly: GCA_947685225.1. Taxonomy (NCBI): domain Eukaryota; kingdom Viridiplantae; phylum Streptophyta; class Magnoliopsida; order Malpighiales; family Euphorbiaceae; genus Garcia; species Garcia nutans. The sequence goes on along the minus strand of CANTUV010000039.1, from coordinate 38,678,528 downwards.
TCACTGTGGAAGAAGAGTTGTTTGATCCTTTCAAACTTCTCTTGGAGATGAATGAAGTATGTGTGCTAGATCTGAATGACCTCGCTGAAGAGGTCAATGCTTTGACAAGAAGCGGAAGGCAATATCAACCACTCGACTTGGGGGAAGCCTCTAAAACTCCAAGTCACCCCTATAAGAAGACGCCAGAACCAAAGGAAGACCCTATCCTCACTCAGCTTAAACAAACTCAAGCTAAGGTGTCAATTTGGGAGCTCCTTGCTTCCTCATTCCCACACCGTCAGGCTCTCAGCAAAGCTTTGAGTCAACTCGATACATCAGTAGACACAAGCCCAGAAGCTTTGGTGGCCACTTTGACCCAATCAACCAAGGCATTGAGTATCCGGTTTTCCGATGTAGACCTACCAGAAGATGGCAGGAAACACAATGATGCTCTATACATCACCTTACAAACTAGGGGAAAGACTGTGCCCATGGTTCTCGTTGATAATGGGTCAGCCTTAAATGTATGTTCTTTGAAAATAGCAAGCTGTCTGGGATTGGATGCTACAGATCTTACACCTTCTGATCAAATTATTAAAGCATATGATAACACTCGAAGAGAAATTTTGGGTGTTGCTACTCTGGAAGTTGCTATTGGACCGGTAAAAATGGGAGTGCCGTTCCAAGTCATTGATGTACCCACGAGCTTTAATCTCCTCCTTGGAAGGCCGTGGATTCATCAAAATAATGTTGTCCCTTCTTCATTACAACAAAAACTTAAGTTCCCTTTTGAAGGAAAAATCATCACTATCAAAGGAGACACATGTGAAATCAACAAGAAAACCACAGATCAATCCCTCTTTGAGGTTGTTCCTGGTGAAACTGCTATAGCATTGACTGGGTTCCATTATGACACTATTCAATGCATTGAGGGAGAAAGGCCCAAAGGGCCATTCATTCTATACGACTTTGGGGAGGTCCAAGTCAATTGCCTGGTAGGAATGATGCTAAGGGTAGGTCTGCTACCCGGAATGGAAATGATAAGGTCTGGGAGGAAATCATCCATAGTGCGGCCATGGGAAGAACCGGAGAATAAGGGAACTTTTGGCTTGGGGTACAAACCCACAGATGAGGAGATAGAAGAGTTTGAGCATGGGAAGAAGAAAAAGAAGACTTGGTGGGCAAAAAGCCTCAAAATGCGCCCTTACTTTAGAACTCTGAACGGTCACTTCTGCAAGCCTGGAAAAGCAGTTCCTTACTGTGGTTTCCAGGAGCCATTCTATTCTCCCAAGACTGGAAAGAAGCTGCCAGGTTTTGAGATGTTCGCTGATGTTTTGGCCATAAAGGAAGAAGAGCCAGAACCTATAACTGACTCATAAGTGGAGGATTTCATGCAGCCTAGTCTCTTTGATGAGGTTGCTATGATAATCAATTTCGAAGACAAAAGGGACTTCACGAAGCTGATCAAGACAACAGATGGACCGCTGACAAACTGGTACGCCGAGGAGGGACAAGCAGCTATAGTCAAACCTAGTCATGTGTCATACCCTGAACCTGAGTCTTGTACCGAGTCAAATCTTGAGTCAAACACCGAGTCAGAGTCTAGTTCTGAGTCTTCTATAGCTTCAGATTTAGACAACCCTAATGTCAAATTTTATGTAACCTTGGAGAATGACTCCGCCATTATCAATAAAACTGCTCAAATTCTTGGTTACCCTGTGTCTTTTGCTTTCCAAGTATTATCTAGCAAAAATGAAATAAAGAAAATAAAGGAAATAAATGGAAAGATAATAATTGGCAAAGAAAATGAATATACATACATTGCATATGATTGTGTGAATAAAGAACAGGTTGTTGAGTGCATCAGAAGGTATGCCGACTGCTTCATGTGGAAGACAAGTAATGTCACGGGAATAGACCCAGCCATAGCAGTTCATAAGATTCCGCTATACCCAGATGCAAAGCCGGTTAAGCAGAAAGTTGAGAAGAATGAAGCCAGAATGGTCTTTGAAAATTAAATAAGAGATTGCCAAGCAACTGGATAATAAGTTCATAGAACCAGTTGCCTGCCCTTCCTGGTTGGCAAACATTGTGCCAGTCCCGAAGAAAGACGGAAAGGTCAGGATGTGTGTTGACTGCAGAGATTTGAATAAGGCTTGTCCCAAGAACGATTTCCCGCTACCACACATCGATTTGCTAATAGAAAGGATGGCTGGGCATATGATGGTTTCCATGACTGACCTTGCGGTTGGGTACAATCAGATCATGGTGCACCCACCAGACAAAGAGAAGACAGCTTTCATTATAGAATGGGGCACTTTCTGCTACAGGGTTATGCCTTTTGGATTGATAAATGTAAGGGCTACCTACCAGAGGATGGCGACAACAATCTTTCATGACATGATTCACAAAGAAGTAGAAGTGTATGTTGATGATATGATTGTCAAGTCAAAATCTCCAGGAGAGCACGTTGAAGCGCTTGAGAAGTTCTTCCTTAGACTTCGCAAGTACAATCTGAAGCTTAATCCTGCAAAGTGCCTCTTTGGTGCAACATCAGGCATATTTTTGGGGTATTTGGTCAGCAAAAAAGGAATAGAAATTGATCCAGCAAAGTCAAAGGCTATTCTGGAAATGCCTCCACCAAGAACAGAAAAGGAGATTCGAGGTTTGCTAGGTAGATTACAGTATATCAGTCGATTCATATCACAGTTGGCAGAGACTTGCGGTCCCATCTTTAAGCTACTAAGGAAAGGTGCTTCACAAGAATGGAATGAAGACTCCCAGAAGGCCTTTGACAAGATCAAAGAATACTTGTTGAGTCTGCCGATTCTGCAACCTCCCAGAATGGGAAAACCTTTACTCTTGTATTTGTCTGTAACAGATGAAGCCATGGGTGCAATGCTGGCTCAAGAGGCCGAAGGTACAAAGGTGGAAAATGCAATTTACTACCTCAGCAAAAGGATGCTGGACTATGAGTTAAAGTATAACAAGATTGAGAAGTTGTGCTTAGCATTGTATTGGGATTGCACGAAGTTACAACACTACTTGTCTTCTTACACTACTTATGTCATCGCAGAACAGAGTCCTTTGAAATTCCTTATGGAGAGGCCTGTTTTGGACAGCAAAATGGCAAAGTGGGTATCAACATTGGCAGCCTTTGACTTAAAATTCATTCAAAGGAAAGCTGTGAAAGGTGGGGCAATAGCTGACCAGTTAGCAGAATTACCCGTAAAAGACGAGATGCGAGAAATGAATTTCCCTGACGAAGACCTCTTGAATGTGGAAAGGAGTGTTTGGGAGATGTACTTTGATGGGGCATCCAATTATCATGGAAATGGAATTGGGGTTGTGTTCAAAACTCCTTGTGGAGAATACATTCCATTTGCAGTTAAACTTGACTTTAGCTGCACAAACAATGAAGCAGAATATGAAGCTTGCATCAATGGGCTTGAAGCCGCCCTGGAATTGGGAATTAAGAACCTAAAGGTCTATGGTGATTCTATTTTAATAGTATCACAAGCTTTAAGGAAATGGAAGATAAGAGAAGAGCGTTTGGTTCCTTACCCACAACGCCTTGATCATTTGGCACAACAATTCGATGATCTGTCCTTCGAATATCTCCCAAGAGCAAAGAATCAGTTTGTTGATGCCCTGGCTACTTTAGCTTCCATGGTCAATATCAAGGGGGGGGAAAGCCATTTCGTCCATTGAAAGTTCAGCTTCAGAAACAACCCGCCCATATAATGCACTTGGCTGATGGTAAGCCATGGTTTTGGGATGTCAAGAGTTATCTCAAGGATGGAAGTTATCCGGAGGGATCATCAAAGGTTGATCAGAGGACAATAAGGCAGCTAGCCACATGTCACATTCTTAATGGAGATATCCTCTACAAAAGAAGTTTGAATGGGATACACCTAAGGTGTGTAAATGAAGCAGAGGCTAAGCGGATAATGGAAATGGTGCATGGTGGCGAATCAGGACCGCATATGTATGGGATCGCCTTGGCTCGAAAAATAGCCAATCTAGGATATTATTGGTCCACCATGAATACAGACTGTGTGGCATTTATGCAAGAATGCCATCAGTGTCAGATATTTGCTAAGCTGCAAAAGCAACCTCCCGTTGCCCTGAATCCAATTGCTTCTCCATGGCCCTTCGCTACTTAGGGAATAGATATAATTGGCAAAATATATCCAAAAGCCTCGAATGGATATCAGTTTATCTTGGTCGCAGTGGATTACTTCACAAAGTGGGTTGAAGCAGCTTCCTATGCAGAAGTAGATGCCAAAAAGGCAGCACAGTTTGTCCGAACCAACATCCTTTGTCAGTACGGAACGCCATTTGAGATTATCACTGATAATGGAACTCATTTCCAAGCAAAATTTGCTAAACTCTTGAAGGATAAGAAGATCCAGCATCATAAGTCCTCTCTTTATAGACCTCAAACAAATGGAGCTGTAGAAGCAGCAAATAAGTCTATAAAGGTGATCATACAAAAAATGATCAAGGAACATAGGGGTTGGCATGAGAAGTTACCACTGGCCTTGTGGGGATATAGAACATCAATTAGAACTCCTACTGGAGCAACCCCGTATTCACTAGTGTACGGAATGGAAACAGTACTCCCTATTGAACTGGAAGTTCAATCGGCGAGAATAATTCAAGAAATTCAGATGAATGAAGCTGAATGGATCAGCAATTATCATCATCAGTTGTTGGGTCTGGATGAAAAAAGACTTCAAGCTCTACATCAGATTCAAGGGTACCAAAGGCGAATGGCTAGGCATTGCAACAAAAAGGTCAAAAACCGGAAGTTGGAAGAAGGCTGTTTGGTCCTAAAAGAAATCAGAGCACCTGTCTCAGATCCTCGTGGGAAGTTTCGTCCTCATTGGGCGGGACCCTACATTTAGAAGAAAATACTTTCCGGCGGAGCCGTCATCTTAACTGATTTGGATGGGTTAGAATTCACAAATCCATGTAACATGGATCAGTTAAAGAGATATTATGTATAAAGAAGCACTCAAAAAGGAACTACATTAGACCTGATTCTCGCAAACTAATTCGAGATATGTAAGCAGCTCTCCTTGAGCACGGTCTAAATTTTAATAAAAATCATTGATTCATTTTTCTTTTACCAACATAAATAAATAAATAAATAAATAAAAAGAAAGAAAGAAAAGAAAGAAAAATCCCGCTAAGTCGAAAACCCACAAAGGGCGGCTTAGGCAATAGTGGGGCCCGCTAAGTCGAAAACCCGCAAAGAGCTGCTTAGGCAAGAATGGGTAAGAGCTCGCTAAGTTGAAAATCCGAAAGGACGGCTTAAGCAAAAATTAGAGCAAGTAAATAAAGTAGATAATGCTTGGAAAGCAAATAAAAAGAGTCATTCATTCCGAAAAGAGTCATTCATTCCAAAAAGAGTCATTCATTCCATGAAATATCAAACCAATCAAAAGAGTCAAACCATAAGTCCAAAAATGTCAAATGAACCAAAAAGGTAAAAACAATCCAAAAAAAAAAGTAGACAATAGAGTCAACCCTAGGGTCTAAATCCTACGCCTCCTACGTGGGGCAGAGTCTTCGGTATCTTCCTTAGCTCCGGAGCTCTCTGCAGCATCTATCTTCTCCTCGTTAAGAGGAACCACCTCCTCTCCCTCTAGCTCCTGCAACAATGCATGCCTCCTTGGCTTTTCAATTGGCCAAACTTCGGCTATAAACCAAGTCCTATACTCTGGTGTAGGTTGGACAAGGGAAGGCTCTGCAAGAGGCCTGATCATCTGATGGTTCCTAACCCAAGTTTGAAGAACAGCTCGAGTAACTCCAGGAGTAATAGGGGCAGCAATAGTAAGCCCAACAGGAAGAGGAACCCTCTGATCAATCCCCATCTGCCTAAGGACGCGAGAAGCACTATACCATGTACTATGAGTGAAACCAAGAAGGTAGACATGGTTATGCATTGCATTTGCCTCCATGAAGCGAGAAATTCTATACCAAGAGATGTACCACAGCAATTCTTCTGGTCCAAGCTCATACAACCAGATAATCCACCTGGTCATAGAAGGAAAAGAAACCTGGATTCTTCTAGTACGATACTGAGAAGGGTTATAAGTCAAGGCATGGGGAGCGGCAACCACTCGGAGATGGTCTCTCAGCCAAACCTAAGAAAAAAAAATAAAAAAAATAAATAGATCCTTTCTATTTACAAAAAAAAAATGAGAAGAAACAAAAAAATTACCTGAAGAATGATCGGAGTAATAGTCCAATCTTCAAATCCAAGTGCAGTTTTGTCAAGACTCTGAATAGTCTCAGCCAGAATCATACCACCAATGCAGTTAAGTTCTTCCATCTGCCTAATCATGGGGCAAAGCTTTAAATCTCCAAAGCCAGGGTCACGGTTGAAAAGAAACCCAGCTAATAGGCAGAAAATGAAAGCTCGCATCCTATGCTTCAATCGAATCTCATCTTCAAAATTAGCAGTCAGGAATGCATCAATCAAAGGAAGCAACATCGCCTTATTCCCATCCACAATCATAGCTTGAGCTTGAGGCCTTGTAAAGTTGAAAAGCCTCTGAAAAGACCCCACATAGCCAACTCGAACCTCATGCCTTACAAGAGGGGCATTTGGGTCACATCCAATAATTGAGCAGAATTCCTCAAAAAGAGGACACATCTCGTCCATCCGGGCACCAAATCTGAAGACGTGAGCTTGGGGATCCCAAAATCTGATACAAGCATGCAAGAAATCCCAATCTACAGCTACGCCTCTAAGAGTAGCAACAGCTTTCAATCCATATCTTCCCATATTGATCCTTTCAACATTATGGAGGCTCTTGGTCCATTCATGCATCACATGGTTAAAAAGAGGGTTCATTGTTGAGGGTCCATATTGCACCTTGCTCAAAATTCTTGTTTCTGACGACCACTGAGCTCCATAAATTATTTTTATGGACCCCAGTGGGGGGCAGTTGTGAATACTCGAATTTTGAGGCTCGGAAAGCCGATTTTCTCAGACTGCTAACGACCGAGCCGGACCAGGGATCCATGGTAAAGTTCACCGAAAGTATGTCTTCATGGTACTTGAAATGTCCGAAATGACGCGAGGATCACGGATATGGTCCCAGAATATTTTTTTGAAGGTCTGTAGCTCCCGAAAAATCAGTTTGAGCGAAAATCATGCGATCCGATGTGCTGTTTTGGGGGCAGAACCGCCGAAGGCAGCGGTCCGACCGTCGTTGTTTTTGTCTTTTCCATTTTTCTAGCTGGTCACATCAACGGCGGTCCGACCGCCGTACGGGTGCCAACTGCTGTCCCGGCTGTCCGACCGCCGTCCAGGTCCGAATTTGGTCCATTTTCACTATAAATAGCCTTAGAATTTTCAGAAGAGGGGTTGGCTTTTCGAGGGGGCTTCGGGCGGACGAACTCTCTATTTTTCATACGCTTAAGAACTTCTCTTGGACTTTTCTTTGCAAAAATCTAACCTTGTGCTGCAGGAATTAATCTAAATCAAAATAATAATAATAAAAATCGTAATCAAGAATCATAATCCAAGGCCCGAGAAAACGAGATCTGGAACTACGAAGTGGGAGAATCCTAAACAAGGTAATATCCTAATTTATCCTTTGTCAATTCAGGCATATCATAAGCACTACATCTCCTTCTTAATTTCTTTTCGGGTCAAAGACCTAATCTCTTTTGGCATGAAGTCTATCCAAATTAACATCAATCTTTGGCATGAAGCCGATCTCAACTAAAATCAACCTTTTGGCATGAAGCCTAAATTGCATTTTCTTTTGGTACCAAGTACCCAAATTTCATCAAATTTATCACTAAGTGTACAAAATCTCAAAATTTTGGCAAAAAGCCCGACAATGCACAAGCATACACACACATGCATAAATGCATAATTGCCTTTAAATAGGCTTTTCCGAACTACATGGGCTTTGATCTCTCATAAAAAAAGAGAGTATGTAGGCATATTTGGGATTCACCCCAAATAGCAAGTCCACAATCTACTAACAATTTGTTTGTCTTCATTTCTGTGTTCCTTTTAGGTTCATTTCTTCTTTGGCAAGTTAATCAAATGCATGATATAGTCTCTGAATCCTCCTTGGGTTCGTAGATTAGAAACCTTTACATTGGATGCATTATTGGAGTTAAACAAGGGTTTTCTTAGTTTTTCCCTTTGAACAGAAAAAACTAAGTGGCGACTCCTAACAACAAGTGAATATTCATCCAAATCCTTTTTGGGTGGAAACCGAGGTTCACAATATGAGAGCCTTATAGAATGTGATTTGATTGCAAAAATAATTGTGCTATGAGGTTATGATGATGAGTTTAGAACTGGCGTGACGACGAGGGCATTCTAATACTCAAGATTGCTTGTCAATCGGGTAGCGCTGCTTGGATTTTATATGTATTGAATTTTAGGAGGGCACTTTGAAAGAAGAGAGCCAGATAGGGAGTTCAACTCCCCAAATTTGAGGTTTAGAGTGGTTCACATGCACTAAATTTCATTCTTGGATGATTATTTGATCGTATGTTGACACGACGCATAAGCATATTCTTTTTTATGTTAGTATAGTAACTAGGGCAGGACACCAGATGTGTATATTAGGTGATATCATTCACTGAGTTAAGACGCTCACTCCTGTCTCACTATTTTTTTTTAGGTTTCAAGGGCGAGCACTTGACATATATTTATTCAGCAATATTGTTTTTCTTTTTTCGACAGTGAAATATATGTATGAACTAATTAGATATGTATTTTAATATGTATTGAACATGTAACTCTATTTTAGAGACTCCATAAATTTTAAATCGTCAAAATATTATGAACTAGTGTTATTTTTAAATGATTGATGTTATGGTTTAGATATTTCTGTTATTATATTTATTCAAGCTGACTAGAAAGTCTGAGTTTTCTGCCCTTCAGTGATCAGGTCACGTTCCCTTAAGTTCGGGTCATGCTACTATAATTTGCTCAACAATCTCTATTCTCTTTGGAATAACTATATCAATTATTCTCTTCTTGGAATAACTATTTCAATTCACTCAATTATCAACAAATTATTAAAAATTTAATTTTAAATAATTATACTCATTTTTTAACTTAACTAAACTTTAATCTCAAATTAATAAGCATCAATTCTAATATCAAGCTGAATCACTTTTGCTCATGTTAATTTAAATCTACCCTTAAATCTTTTGATAATATGTTTCTTGAAATGTCCAGTCCTTTAATTTAAAAAAAAAAAAAACTTAAATTTCAGGACATCCAAAAAAGGAAAAAAAGCTTTATGAAAATGTTGAAGACGGAGTAATTCTTAGTAAGAAGAAAGCAAAAAAAAAGTGAAATTTATGCATATCATTTCAATTTTTTTCAAAATTGCACATATTTTAACAAAATTTAAGCCAATTACAACTCTAATTGGCAAAGTAAACTGAACACATGCTGCAGTTTTAGTTCCATGGCCAGATGCACATCAAATAGCTAAAACAATGAAAGGTTATACAATTAGGCAAGACAAACTTGAAAGTAAGAAAATTTATCACTCTTCAATTCTTCTGAGATTTCCTTGCTTCAACAGCCTTCCTCCGCTCCTTGAGCTTATCAATGTGAGAATTCTTGCGTTCTTTGTTTTTCTGGGTAAGTAAGAAAACAAATTCATAAATCAGCAAGATTACTGCATTTTGTGAGATATCTTAGATCATCATAAATCTTCAACAAATAGCAACACAGACAGCACTATAACAACAATCTAATGTCATGAAAGAGGAAAAATGGCATGATGAGATAATTAAAATCACCTTAATAGCTTCATAAAGGCCCCTCTTTTTACGTGACATAGTTAAGATGTCCCTGTTTTCAGCATCCTCAGCAACCTGCTGCAATCCAGAGAGATGCTCTTCCCAAGCTGGGATGTCCTCAACAGAGCTCTGCTTAATTTTCTTCGACACACGTGAAGATTCAGGACCCAGAAGTTCCATTTTTAGCTCTTCACGATATTGCTTCTCAAGAGCTTCCATCTGCAATGTCCAAAATTCGTTCAGGTGAACAAGGAATTGAGATACTAGACCTGATGATGATAAAAATGTTCATGGAAAAATGATTTTCATATGTAAACTATAAAACTCAGAGGTCTAGGCTTAACCTTGTTGGGATGGGACCGGGAGGATGTGCAGATTGGAGAAGGTTACAAACATGGTAAAGATCAGTTACAAACTAAAAATCGCACACAAGTACACATACTAGAGCAAGCCAGAAATGTTTGAGTACGGAAGAAATGTTTCAATCAGGTTATGACTGCATAATCAAAATATTTAATTACTTAATACCTTCTGCTTTCTTTCCGCAGCTTTAATAGCCTCTGTTCGATTGATGTAACCTTCCACCAACAGATTCTGAGGATCATCTAAGTCTTCCTTTCCCACTCCTGTAATTGGAAGGACTTCGTTTCTGGCAGCAGCTTGCAAACGTTTGATGGTCTCTGCATAGTCAGGAACATAACCTTCTGCCTCATTATCAACAAAAGGTGACAGGTGTGGTGGAGGAATCCTGTTAACAGAGCCATAATGTTACATCAAGTGAAAAAATTTTCCCAGATAGGCAAAAGAAAATGAAGTTGCAAAAGGATCCAGCCGAAGTATACTAAAGTAGAACACAAAGATAAGCAAAAGACCACGACCAAAACTGCATGAGCACAAAGAGCCTGATAGGAACCTAAACAAACAATGCACACAGCTTTTCAGAAAACCACCAACAAAAACCAAAAGCCATAATTCAATTTACTTCAATCAAAGTAAACCCCCTTCAGTCCTTTCTTTTTGAATCCATTACTATGTGCCTGCACTGCATTCTTTTTATGATGAATCAACAAATAAAGCTCATCAAAATCTTTCAATTTCATCGACTTCTTTTCTTTCACTTTTCCCCTATAATTATTACAAACTACCATCTTGCTTTTTAGTTCATTGAAATTGTAAACCACGTCTTAAAAATTCAATTTAAAGATGGAAATGTTTGGTATATTGAATCATGATCCCAGCAGATGTAGCCACCTACAAAAAGCTTTCCTAGGACTTATCATAGAGATGCACCCTATTGCAAATTATAGCAATTGAAATCTCACTTCATCAAGAAAAATTTAGCAAGAAAAAAAAAAGCATGGGTAACATAAACAGTGAAAAATGATTTTGCATTTCCTATAATTACCTTACCACTAAGTAATTATTAGTTGGGAGTTGATCCTTGGGATTGGACAATCATAAATCAATAGCAGCTGATATAGTGTTAAAAGATTGATAAATGATTTAAGTGGTCAATAGCAGCAAATTAGAATGCCCATGAAGATCTAATTGAGAATACATAAGCATACAACTTACTACAAAATATTGCATCTGAAGCTCCAATTCATCATTTAATAAGAATAGATCCAAAGAAACAAAGGATATGCAAGTGTGGGACACCTAAACAAGGGAAAAAAATTTGTATTTCCAAAGATTACATTACCTTCCCACTAAGTAATCCTCAGTTGGCAAAATTATCCTTGCATTGATGCAATCATAAATCCACTGTGGTTGAATATATTCTCTCGAAAGGTATTTATGACATTGGCTTGGCCTATCAACAATCTGCATAAATAAAAACATATGTAATTTATCTCAAACAAACCTCCACAAATCATGAAGACAAAACCATGTGTAATTGAGTGTGAATGTCCATAAGTAAACACATGTGTTTGCATACACACATCAGGTGGATTAAATAGCACACCTGGTGAGTAATACTCTGGTCAGCTTCTTTAAATGGGGCCCCATCACCATCCCAAGTAACAAAACCACCAAAAGCAGGAATGACAAAAAGCAAGGACTCTCGTGGGACCTGGACAAGGATAACATCAGCTCACTTTATATTATAACAGAAACATGCAGGAAGTGGAAATATTACTATATTTATCCTCTTTATCAAAGAAACCAATCACATGAGTAAACAAGCAAACCACCCAATTTTTAAACCGAGTTGATACTAATCAATCAGATGAACTGAAGATATTTTGTACACTTGAGAAGAACGCCAACAAATCTAGCACACAGGCATCCTTATGTGAATAGATATAGGCCTTCGACTTTTTATTTTGCAAGAAGTTACTCAACTACCCCACCAGCCCCATACAGAGAGATGAGAGACTACACATGGTTAAAAAAATAAGTAGCTATATCTTGAAAGGTGTTAGTCTCTACCAAGTGATGATACTTTGAGATAAGGAAATTCAACCACCAAACAAAGGTGACAATCAATTTTGCATATTAATTTTTTTTTAAAAAAACAGCATCAAAGTCTCAAGGTAGAAGAGAATACGGATGATCTCAATGACACTAGATTAGAAGTCAACAATGATGCGTGTGAAAGCCAAGGTAATAATAAAAAGGGCCTATAACGAGACATATAGAAGCTGAAATAATAATAACTAAAACGAAGATATCAGGGAATGCAGCAATTAATATTAAAAATAAAAACCTATTAAATAATATATATACTCTTTATGAAGCAACAATATTCAATGATTTCAAAACCAATAAGTACTAGCATCAACAAGCAAGATAGGGAACTAGAGGTAAATAGCAATTTAGGGAACTCCAATACAGTGAAATGAATAATCGAAAAAATCAGCAGTGTATACACAAGGATGAGACTATCTAAACTAGTCTTTGACCACAATCTCAACACAAGCAGATGTCAACCCACAAGACTAGCAAATCTAGATTCCAGTAAGCAAGCTACCAACTTTAATGCATGATACCCACAAATTCGTACAATATCAGAATCTCACCTCACGACTCAGGAAAATTTTCATATTCCCAAACAGCTTCTTACATTCCTTTGTTTCTTGATCATCTTCATCTTCACCCTCAGCATCCTGAACAAGGTGAATTAGTGCACCAGGTTCATTGGAAGGGAGTTGACGCTGAAGTTGGGCAAGTCTTATATCAGACTCCTCCATTTCAGTGCCTTCCACCTGGGCCCTAACTTCATCCAACGCTAATGAACTGGAGGCTTTAGATTGTTCCACGGGCACACTAGACTGAGCATCAATGTATCTCGACAGTGCATAAAGGCCTGCAAAATTCAGCAAGAAAACATTCACGATGGAGCTAAGAAGCATGAACTGAACTATTATTAACAGATCAACCATGCATCATTTGTAACTGAAGACAACTTTGAAAGAAGGGAAATCTCAACCTACATAATCATAAAATGTGTACCTGCTGCTAAAGCTTCCAATTCAGGGTCAAGGATTGGAGGATAAGCCACATTTATGGAATGATAAAGCCTAAAATTGACGAATCCAAGAAGATTCTGCACCAATAGTAACTTACAAATAAATGTGAAATTAAGGATGGACTAAAAATGAGGCAAATTTTATCAACCAATTACATATGTTGAGCAATTGAATGTTATGACTTATGAATGATCAATCATCAATTGTACTTGAACTCATTTGTATCATATTTTATAGTTTACTGATATGTATATAACCCACCACTAGGATATTGCAACTTGAAACAAAGGAAAGCTTTATTTGTATGCCAGAATTTAGATGATTTTATGTCACAGTCTCCTATTATTATGGCATAAAGCTTGCAAAACAGGCAATCAAATATCAGGGGCACCATAATTAGAAGGCAAAATATGATAAGTATAAAGAAAGAAATCCAAGCACAATTGAAATCTGACCTGGTAAAGCTCCAAAAATGTTAACATAACACTATAGTTGACTTCCTCTGGTAATACTTGCTGCATTGCATGAGGGGTCAACCACGTGATCTTTTGACCCTCAACCTCCGCCTATTGAGGTTAGAAGTGCATAAGTCACACATGATTGAAAATTATAGGTTTAAAAAAATAAGAAACATGAATTTGTCTACCTGATAATATATGCCTTTTACAGATACAAAAACCTTTCTTAATTTATGTGTGCGGACAATGTAAGCTTGCCATTCATGACTCAACCTATTCAAAAAGGATTTTATATAAAATTAAATACAGACAGAAGATTATCATATTGTAAAAGCATATAATAGAACTATAATCTATAAAAGATGTATCACCTTCTACAATTATGGACACATTCTACATCAATTTTCAACCTTTCTATGGCAGGCAATGCGGCAAACAGGGGCACCAATGTGAGGCAATCATCCAAGTCTCTGAGTGCATCAACAAACTTTGGATACCTAAAACCCCAGCCACCAAGCAAAACTAGATATCAAAGGAACTCCTACGAACTTGTAAAATGACATCACAAAAAAATGAACAAGTGAAGAAGTTTGCGGATTTAGCAAACCTTTGTAGAATGACCTGGTCATAACTGGGTGTGGGTTGACGTGATTGAAGACGAAGTGCCTGATCATTGTCCTTCTTTGACAAAGCTTTCTTTATCTTCTTCTGGTAAGCCCTTAGTTCTCTAAACTTCTCAAGTAATGGCTCATGTTGAAGGTATGCAATATCCTTCAAATGATAGTAAGTGTGGTGATTTCCTTTCACCTTCTTTTTTGGCTCCCGTGGGAATATGCCTTTGAGAATGCATAGTTTCCTAAAAATTCCATGCCAATTTCATTATGAGATCAGTTTCCCAGAATTATCCTACCTTCTTCCGGAGTAACAAAAAAAAAAGTTGAAGAGATATGGATAAACTAGTTCTATAGCTAACTTCCATTTGTTCTCAAAAGCCAAGAAAGAAAACTACATAAACTGGTGGACATCTGACACTTTGTTAGAACCTTTAATATTCAAATTGAGACCTTAGTCATACATAAAACTGACAGGTGACAAAAACAAGGTATAGTAACATTTGATCCCAAGAAAAGAAAACCAACTCATCAAACCTCACTAAAGTTAACACATTCTACACTAATTCCACCTCCTCTTTTCAAATAGAAGCAACACGAATTTCAAGCTTAATCCCAATTCTTGGTCTTCAAGCAATCAAATGGACTCATTTTAAGACAATTACAGCGCTAAAAGCTACTACAACAGCAATTCATATCAGTCACTTGTATTAATCCCAACTTATGGAAAACAAAAGAAAATAAAACTTAGAAAATAAACTCCATCACGTATACTAAAACACACACGGAGAAATGAAGAAGAGTACCTAAAGAGAGTGAGACTGCATTGGAGTTGCTTGACAGCTTGTGACCTGGTGACAAACCTGGCGGCGTTGCCTTCCTTCTTCTTTCCCTGGAAAAATAATCAAGAGAAAATCAATAACAAAGCCAAAATGAGAACTTTTGCAGATTGAAAATTTTTTAGACTTCAACAGTCAACTTACAGGAGGCCTGTAGTGCTTAACCTTCCTTGTCATGGCTGCAAATGAGCTTACCAGTTGCAGAGAAGATAGAGGGGCTGAAGCCTGAGAGCACGGATTTTAATTATGTAATTTAGGGTTTAAGAAATATGGGTCAAATCAGTTGTAGGGGAGCGGTTCAGTGCATATTTTGTCGGTTATTGAATAAGAGTTGAATATCTGTAAGTGGGCTGGGCTAACCCGAATTGCTGGCTGAGATGAATGGTGCCGATGAATTTCGGCCTTAGTTTGAATTTAAAGAAGGAAAGTTTAAAAGACTACACGAATCACAATTTTTTTTTAAAAAAAAAATGAAGCTTAAAAAATTCAAAAATACGGAAAAACTTTATAAAATTACAAAAATATGATGCGGCATCATTTTTGTAAAGGTATTCATTTTTAAGATATTCACAAATAATTTATATGTCATGCATAAGTTTAATCTGCTGTGTATATATTAAGGAATGACGATAAATATGATATCCACAAAAAATATCATATCTGTTTTCAAACCTGTTTAATTTTAAAATATCTATATACATCTTAACTACGTTTATAAATATATATTCATTACTCATATCTATTTCAAGACGTTCATAAATATATATTCATTATTAGTCCTCATTCTAAACTCATTTATTACTACCCATTATTATCCGACACCTAATTAAATATTCATTTAGGATAATAAATTTAAAATATTTTAAACTATAAATTTTATAATTATAATATTTTTACTTAAATAATTATAAATTAAAAGTTAATGCTACCACAATTTTACTAAATAAATTTTACACCTTACAAATTGTATGATTAAATATAATACAACAACATTATAATTAAAAAAAGTCAATAAATAAAGTACTACAAATATAAAAATAAAATACACAACTAAAATTTTCATTATCCAATGAGCATTACATTAAGCTTCCAAGCCTTCATAATAAAACATGTTAAGCAGTAATATATAAAATCTCAAAAGTACAACCAAATAAAAGGACAACCTTAGTATAATAGTATGCTTAATATGCGAAATACAAAGAAAACCAAATGCAAGCAATAATATATATATATATATGTATGAGCTCAAATAATAATCATAGAAATTAACAAGATAAGTATGTGCTTGAAATGGCCTTTTCCTCCTATCATCATTCACCAATATACATTTAGCATTTAGTACTAGGTCTTGGCATCAACTTTGGAATGAAATAAATCATATTTTGTCTATAGCAATTGAAATATAAAATATATTTGTTACTATTAACACAAAATTAGTTGGGATGCTAAATCCTCGCATTGTCTTCATATTGCCACTATTTCTCACATTCTTTTTTCGTAGTTTAATTAATTTTAAATTAATTAGAATTAAAAAAGAGAATTATGAGAAAATTTTAATAGTGTCTTTAGAACAAGCTACAAAATAAGCATTCCATATTGAAAATTACTATTAGTTAGTAATTAACTATTTCAAAATAACAAAATCAATCAATAAATAAAGTATCACAAATAAGCAGAGTAGCTAGCAATACTATACTAATAAAACTCGGCGATGATACTTTTAAAATTTTATTTTAATTATTTTTGTTCAAAAAAACCAAAATCAGCCACAATCCCATTTGTTATATTTAGTTTCTTCACTTTCAAGTTGCTATCATCATCATCAACCACAATCCCCTATTATTTCTTTACCTAAATTTGTCTCATTGGCTCCTAATTCTAACCATTTTCTAAAATCATAAATCTAAATAAGAAAACCTAAACTGAAAAATGAAAAAAAAAAAAAAGAGTTCTCAAAACTTAAAATAAAAAAAGGTAAAATCAATGTACCTGATAATTTAGAAAATGCCAAATCAGAGATGATGAAGTTAATGAGAGGTGGTGGATAGTGGTGAGAGGCTGCAGGCAGTGACGGTGAGAGTAAGAGGCGAATGTGGTTTGCGACTAAATTTGAGACGTTTTGTTGTTGTGCGCCATGTAGTGGAGAATGAAAAAAAAAAAGGTTTTGTTGAGATTTTAGGGTTACATATATAAAATATTAAATATATTATATAATATAAGATAAAATTATTTAGTTTTATGTTAAAACTAAGTGGTTTTAACTAAAATGGTGTTTAATGATTAAAATATAAGAAAAATTATATAATTTTATATTAAAACTATGTGGCGTTTAATGATTAAAATATAAGAAAAAATTATGTAAATTTATATTAAAACTATGTAGTTTTAATTAAAATAGTATTTAATGATTAAAATATTAGATATATTACGTAGTTTTAATTCAAATAGTGTATAATGATTAAAATATTAGATATATTATATAATATAAAGTAAAATTATATCATTTTATCCTAAAATTACCTAGTTTTTTAAATCTTAAATGGTATTTAATATATAAAAAATTAAAATAAATTATTATATAGATAAAGATGCCGCGCTATAAATATAAATGATTAAATAGGTATATTATATAAAATAAAGTAAAACTACATAATTTTATCTCAAGATTACGTAGTTTTATCTTAAATGGTATTGAGTATATAAAAAAAATTAAAATAAATAAAATAAATTCAAATATTAGTATATATATGTGTGTTTTATATATTCTCTCCATTTCGTTGAAAGTATCACTTTTGTAAAAAAAATATTTGTCCGTCTCAAATTGTCATTTTATATCATCAAGAAAAATTAGTAAGTTTTTTTTTCAATTATATCCTTATTATTAATGATTTCATTAATGAAATAATAGTATAATATCAATAAATTAATAGAGGATATTTTAATCTATTTAAAATAATTTTGTATAATATCTAAAAAATTTAATTACTTTCTTAATAGATGTGTACGAGCTGAAGGCGACAATTTCAGCGGGATAGAGAAAATAGTATATATTGTATGCTAATATATAGTATAATATATATACTATAATGCTATATATAGTATAATATATGTGTGTGTTATATAATACAAATAATTATACTTATAATATACTATATTACATATATAGACCATATATATAAAAATATATATAGTGAAAGTAATAATATACAATATATATTGTAATATCCCAAACTATACCCTAAAATTTTGGAGTGTTAATTTTGTATTGGATTAAATAATTTAAAGTGTATATGTTATGTATATGGAGATAAAAACAATATATACAAGTCAATGGGCTTTATAAGTCAAAAGAGATATGTTGATTTATTAAATGGATTTGTTTAATGTTAGTGGAAGATGATGTAGTGGATTTAATATTATATTGTTTTATTGCTTGGTTGAGAGTGTCTTGAGGAGAGAGTAGTTGTAGTGGTTGACTTTCTTTCTCTCTTTCTTTGTTTCTTTCTTTCTTTCTTCTTCGTTCATCTTCATCTTCTTCTTTTCTTCTCTTTGGCCGGCCATCCTTAGCAACCAAAGGAAAAGAGGTTTTGTTGCTTCCAAGCTCAAAAGATTGAAGGTTTTCAAGAGATCAAGTTGGAGTTTTAAGGATTTTCTTCACTTTTGGTAAGTTTCCAACTTGTTTCTTGGTTTTCTTTTGAGTTTGTGTTCTTGGGTTTGTTGGATGGTTGTTTTGGTATATTTGAAGGTTTTGTTGTTTTGTTAACTTTGATTTTGGGGTTGGATTGAAGAGAGAAAAGGGATGAGTTTGGTGAAAGAGGCAAGTGTGTGGATTGTGTGATTTTTGAGTTGTGAATATGGTGGTGTTTGTGTTTGATGTTTATAATTGAGTTGTTTTAAGGTTTACTCAAGTATTTTTGAGTTGTTGATGGTTTTGGTTGAGTTATGTGTTGTTGATATGGTGTTTTATTAGTTTTTGTCATAGATTTGTATCTTATTTATTATGATGATTATTGTTTTCTTTAGGTATTTTGGTAGTCTTAATCTGTTTATTTAGTGTTTTCATCAATTTTGGTAGTTTTAATTTATTTTAGTGTTTATGTCATTCTTGATCTAGTTTTTAGTGTGGTGTTTATGTGTTGTTGGTTAATGTTTATTTGATTTTTGGTTAAAGTTTGTTTAAGTGTTTATTTTTAGGTTAATATGCAAACATTTCCTTGGAAGAAAGAATAGCATGAAGCATGTCTCACCTTAAGGGCAAAACCAAGGAACCAAGAGAGAAGGAAATTTTGGCCAGTGACTGACACACTTAGAGGACACGGCCAAGCCACTGGCCGTGTCACATGACACGGCCAGGAGACTTGGCCGGGTCCCATACCAAGCCAAGGAAGAACAACCAAAAGAAAGAAGAGCAAAAGAACGGAGAGATCAGAAGATGACACACTCAGGGGACACGGCCAAGCCACTGGCCGTGTCCCTCCAAACTTGTCAAACACGGCCAAGCTCACCCAAGCTTGGCCGTGTCACTCACCATTCCAAAGAAGAAGAGATGAAAATCATACAGAAGCGGACACATTCAGGTGACACGGCCAAGCCACTGGCCGTGTCACATGACACGGCCAGGAGCTTGGCCGTGTCACTCCATGGACTAAAGTAGCGGATTTTTAAGCGAGGTTTCGTATAAATAATACGATTAGGGTTTTGAAGAAGGAGTTTTTTAGTTTTTTTTATCAGCCGTCAGAGAATAAACTTAGGGTTTTTCCATTTTTATTTTCTTTGAGATTTTTTATTACACTTCGACACAAACAGTCTAGATTAAATTTGTTTATGCCATTGCATCATTCTTCTAGCAAGGTTCCGAACAAGAGATTCTTCAGAAGCTAAAGGGAGTTTGTAATTTGATTTTGTTCTCAAACTTTATCTCTTAAATTTCTTTGGAATTGTATTCATGAATTCTATTATGTCTAAACTGATTTTTTTGAATTTTAATGAGATGAATATGTTTGATAACATCATTATGAACTAATTTGATCTAGTCTAGGGTTTGTATGGATCTACTATGATTGTATGAATTGGTTATTGCTCTTAACTGAATTATTTCTTTAGCCTTAATTGAATGGATTAATGTTAATATATGATTGATTGGCCACCAATTATGTGTTTTAGGTATTGGATGAAGGATTGAGAGATGAAGTCTAATGCTGAAACAATTCAATTAGGGACTTAGGTGAATTAGAAATATAACCCAAGAAAAGGATTATTTCAATTGTAACAAGATTATTTAAAAGAGGTTTGAATGTGAGAGCTTATTTCCTTGATTCGATTAATTAAGTTGCTTGAGATCTAATCTTTGAAATTAAATTGGTTGAGGGGAATAACCATTCATACATATAAGTTAGTAGAGAAGTGCAAACCCTAGACCTTTCTATTAAGTGAATCAATATATCAGCTCAGTTTACTTTTATCGTTTTAAACTCCAATCGATCTGTTTTCATTAGTTGTTAGCAATTTAAATTTATTATAATTTGTTATTTGCAATCTGATAATCAATTAGCTTATCTAGCTTCCTTGTGAGACGACCTTGGGGCGATCACCTTTGCTACAGCTACCTCGTATACTTGCGAGTGACGCTTATAGTAAAACTTAATTCGAGCACAACAAGTTTTTGGCGCCGCTGTCAGGGAAGCTAATTGGCATAATTGTTTATTAGTTATAGATATTTTAGGTTATTTTTCATTGTTTACATTTTATTTTATTTGTCTTTTGCTTTTAATAATTTCTTTGTTCCAGAAATTTTGTTTATGCAAGGCAGGAGATCGCTCGGAGGAGAGCTATACCCAGTTATTCCAGAAATTCAGAGAGTGAAAAGGAGTAGAGAAGAGTTTGAACTGTATACCGGATTTGATATAGAGGACACTTCTGATTTTGAGTTGGATACTGCACAATCTACCAATATGGGAGAAGAAAGGCAAAGAACTATGAGGGATTTTGCTAGACCTGTCATTGGAACTTCCACCTCTTGTATAAGATTGACTGATGCAGCAAGAAACTATGAGTTGAAGAACATCCATTACAACATGCTGCCATCATTCTATGGAGTTCCAAATGAAGATCCTTTGAACTTTATTCGGGATTTCTATTCTACCCTCAACACTTTTCCATTGGGAGGACTAACAGAGGACCAGTTGAGGATGAGATGTTTTCCGTATACATTGAAGGATAGGGCAAAGAGCTGGCTTATGATGTTGCCTGAAAATTCTTTGACAACTTGGGAGCAAGTTAATAACAAATTTATGGGCAAGGTTTACTCACATCAGAAGACAGCTGAATTGAGAGGGAAAATAACTACATTCTCCCAATTTGAAGGAGAGCCATTTCATGAGGCTTGGGACAGGTTTAAGATGTTATTGATCCAGTGTCCACATCATCACTACCCACTTCAACTTCTGAATCAGTTTTCTACGATGTTCTAACCAGCAATTTTAGAACACTGTTGATAACGCAGCTGGGGGAGCTATGGGAGAAAAGACAGCTGATGAAACTTATGAAAATTTTAAAATGTTGGGAGCTAATTCTCAACAGAAAAGTGTAAGAGGAAGAAGTAAAATGGTGAACCAATTGGAGGCCAATAGTGAGATGGTCAATCAGATAGCTGAATTGACAAGGCAAGTGCAGATGCTGAACATGAAGAACAATACTTCTTCATCCACTCAAGAAGTGTGTGGAATTTATGGGACTTTCGGGCATGGAGCAAATATATGCCCCTCCGCATATGAGTCTTATGGGAATGAAGCTGAGCAAGTCAATGCTATCGGGGGATATCAACCAAGGGCCCGGAATGATCCTTACTCCAATACTTACAATTCTGGTTGGCAGAATCATCCAAATTTTTCCTGGGCAATAAATAACTCTCAACAACCTTTTCATTTGCTCCAGAGACAAAACCAACCACAGGGTCAATCCTCAAATCAAGGGTAGCCTAAGAGAGAGAGAGTTTGGAGGATAGTTTACAGGCCTTTATCCAAGTCAGTGCTAAGAATCAAGAGATGACTAACAAAACGCTGGATTCATTAGTAGCATCTTTTAAGAAAGTGGAGACTCAAGTGGGACAACTTGCACAACAGATGCATATTCAACAAAAAGGGAAATTTCCAAGTCAATCTGAGCAGGCACAAGCAGTGACTGTTCTTAGAAGTGGCAAGGTAATTAACAATAATGTTGAAAATAATTCTGTGAATGCAGGTGATCAAGAGAACAAAAAGGAAGGAGAACTAGAGAGCAAAGGTGCTGGAGAAAAATCAATGGAGAAATCCCCTTCAGCAGATTTACACAAGGCAAGTAATCCATACCGGCCACCTATACCATTCCCCAGCAGGTTGAAGAATGATAAACAAGATAAGCAATTTTCAGACATCTTCAACATGTTATCCAAGGTAAGTATTAACTTACCCTTACTTGAAGCAATAAAGAACATGCCGGCTTATGCCAAATTCTTCAAGGAACTGAACACCAAGAAAAAGAGGTATGAGCCAAATGAAAAGGTAATAATGTCAGAGGTAGCTAGTGCTGTTTTGCAGCATAAACTACCTTCGAAGCTAAAGGATCTTGGTAGTTTCATAATTTAAATCACTATGGGTAATGGAAAGGGAACTGATGGCATGTGTGATTTAGGAGCTAGTGTAAATTTGATGCCTTATTCTGTGTATCTTGAATTAGAACTAGGGGAACTTAAACCTACAAAAATGGTGTTGCAATTAGCTGACAGATCTCTTAGATTCCCGAAAGGGGTTATAGAAGATGTGTTAGTTAAGGTTGGTGGGTTGATAGTACCTGTGGATTTTATAGTTCTTGATATGGAAGGAAGTAACTCTACACCATCCGCACACACTATTTTACTGGGTAGGCCTTTCATGGCTACTACCAACACCTTGATAGATGTTAAAAATGGTAAATTATCAATGACTGTCTTAGGACAAACAGTTGAATTTTCTATTTTTAACACTTCTCCCATTCCTACAACTGCATTATATGAGGATTGCTCTTTAATTGATTGTATTGACGCAGTTGTTTTAGATGTTTTCTTGCAGACATGTTCCTCGGATAAATTGGAGCTGGCACTGACCTTAGATGGTGGTTTAGATATTTTTTATTCAGAAATAGCCAGTTGCCTTGAGACATTAGAGAGTGCTGAAATAGAGGAACTTAAGGAGGACCCAGTTTGTGAATTTCCCTCCATCCAAAAAGAAGAGAAGAATCCTTCACTTGAGTTAGAGCTGAAAGAGTTACCTAAAAATCTGAAATATGTGTTTTTAGGAGATCACAACACCTTACCTGTGATTATATCTAGCGAACTTAGTAAAGGGGAGGAGATGAGGCTGGTGAGTGAGCTTAAAAGATTGAAAAGAGCAATAGGATGGGGATTGAGTGACATCAAGGGTATTAGCCCTTCAATGTGCATGCATAGAATCACCTTAGAAGAAGGAGCTAAACCTGTGAGGGAGACCCAAAGGCGCCTTAACCCAAATATGAGTGAAGTGGTTAAGAAGGAAGTGCTCAAATTGCTGGATGAAGGAGTGATATATCCAATAGCTAATAGTGAGTGGGTGAGCCCAGTACATGTAGTGCCTAAGAAATCAGGAATCACTGTGGTGAAAAATGAAAATAATGAATTGGTTCCTACTAGGACTATTACTGGGTGGAGAATGTGCATCGATTATAGGAAGTTGAACAATGCCACAAAGAAAGACCGTTTCCCTCTTCCTTTTATTGATCAGATGTCAGATAAACTTTCTGGACACTCACATTATTGCTTTTTGGATGGACTTTCAGGTTATTATCAGGTGCCGATATCACCAGAGGATCAATCCAAGACTACTTTTACTTGCCCATTTGGGACTTATGCATTTCAGCGTATGCCATTTGGCTTGTGCAATGCTCCTGCGACTTTTCAGAGATGCATGATATCTGTCTTCACAGACATGATAGATGATTTTATTGAGGTATTTATGGATGACTTTTCTGTTTTTGGTAGTTCTTTTGATAATTGCCTCAATAACCTGGTTCTTGTGTTGGAGAGATGCATTGAATGTAACCTCAATTTGAGTTGGGAAAAGAGTCATTTCATGGTTACTCAGGGCATTGTATTAGGTCATGTTGTGTCAAGTAAAGGGATTGAGGTGGATAAGGCCAAGGTAGAATTGATTGCTAAATTACCCCCACCTACCTCTGTTAAGGGAATAAGAAGTTTTCTAGGGCATGCAGGTTTTTATCGGAGGTTTATTAAGGATTTTTCCAAAATAAGCCAACCATTGTGCCATTTGCTGGGAAAAGATGTTCCATTTGAGTTTACTGCACAATGCATGCAAGCCTTTAATTCCCTTAAGAAAAAACTGACTAGTGCACTGGTGATTGTAGCTCCTGTTTGGTCTTTACCTTTTGAAATCATGTGTGCCTCTAATCATGCAGCAGGAGCTGTTCTTGGGCAAAGGGTTGATAAATTTTGAGAGTCATATATTATGCTAGCTTGACCCTGAATAGTGCGCAAATGAATTACACAACAACTGAGAAGGAAATGTTAGCTGTTGTTTTTGCTTTAGATAAGTTTAGAGCATATTTAATTGGGTCAAAAATTATTGTGCATTCTGATCATGCAGCTCTAAAATATCTTTTAACAAAACAACATGCTAAACCGCGCTTAATTAGATGGGCATTATTATTGCAAGAATTTGATTTTCAAATCAAGGATACTAAGGGTAGTGAGAATGTTGTAGCTGATCATTTATCTAGATTACCCTTCTTTAATGAAAATCTTGCATCTGATAGCATTCATAAAAATTTAGAAGCATTTCCTGATGAACAGCTGTTTGTGGTAATTAATGCACCTTGGTTTGCAGATATTGCTAACTATCTTGCTTGTGGTATTTTGCGTTCTAACATGTCATTTCAGGAAAAGAAAAGGTTTTTACACTTGAGTAAATTTTATTTTTGGGATGAACCTTACTTATTCTGGATATGCAAAGATGAGATAGTTCGCAGGTGTGTACCTGAGGAAGAACAACTTAGTGTTCTTCAATTTTGTCATGACCTTCACTATGGTGGTCATTTTGGAGGAAGAAAGACTGCAGAGAAGGTGCTTCAAAGTGGTTTTTACTGGCCTACTCTATTTAAAGATGCTCAAGAGTATTGTAAGTACTGTGACCACTGTCAAAGAGTAGGTAACATTGGGAGAAGGAATGAAATGCCCCTTCAGTCATATATTGTTGTTGAACTGTTTGATGTGTGGGGAATAGACTTCATGGGTCCTTTTCCCAAGTCTTTTGGTTATGAATATATTTTAGTTGCTATTGATTATGTTTCAAAATGGGTGGAGGCAATCCCCATCCGTACTAATGATGCTAACGTGGTTGTTAAATTTGTGAAGGAAAATATTCTTAGCATATTTGGCACGCCAAGAGTAATAGTCAGTGATGGGGGAAGTCATTTTTGCAATAAACTTTTTGAGAAGTTAATGCACAAATCTGGTGTGAAACACAAGGTGGTGACCCCATACCATCCACAGACTTCTGGACAAGTTGAAACATCCAACAAGCAAATAAACGAAATTCTGGAGAAAACAATCAACTTATCATGGAAGGATTGGGCGAGTAGATTGCATGATGCACTATGGGCATATCGGACTGCTTTCAAGACTCCTCTGGGTATGAGTCCATATCGATTGGTTTATAGTAAGGCTTGTCAATTACCAGTGGAGCTGGAGCACAAAGCATATTAGGCAATCAAGACTCTGAATTTAGACCTGGACAAAGCAAAGAGAGAACGTTTTCTGCAAATTTCAGAGTTAGATGAGCTAAGGAATGAGGCATATGAGAGCTCGAGGATTTATAAGGATCGCACTAAAGCACTTCATGACAGAATTATAGTGCGAAAGACATTGAGTCCAGGTATGAAAGTTTTACTTTTTAATTCTCGTCTCCATCTATTTCCAGGTAAACTCAAGTCTCGATGGAGTGGTCCTTTCGAGATAACTCAGGTATATCCTTCCGGTGCCATAGAATTGTTTAACTCTCGAACAAATGAAACTTTTAAAGTAAATGGACAGAGAGTTAAACCATACAATGAAGGATTCTAAGAAGCAAGGATCATCGATAGCACTTTGATCTATAATCCTTAAGTCTTGCAGTAATGTCCAACTATATGAGATTAAAGAAGTGCTAAATGGGAGGCAACCCATCAGTTTGCATTTCTTTTCATAGTTGTAATTTTATATTCAGAAATTTTGATTTTATATTTGGTTTAAATAAATAGAATGGGTGCTTTGATCGGTTTTTATTTTTCTAATGTGTTTCAGGGTTTATCGAAGAAGAGGTTTGCAATTTCTTTAAGATGTGGTGATATAAAATAAATAAAAAAAAGAGTCAAAATGGCAGTGGAGAATACGGCCAAGCCACTGGCCGTGTCAAGCCAACTTTAAAACACCATTTTGCACAGACCCTGACACGGCCAAGAAGCTTGGCTGTGTCCTTGGCCGTGTCCAAGCTTCACCCCAAGTCTTTTGTCTTTGTTTTTGCAAACTTTTCCTCACAGTATCAAACACACCCATGGGACACGGCCAAGTCACTGGTCGTGTCCCTCCAAGCACATCAGACACGGCCAAGCTCACCCAAGCTTGGTCGTGTCCCTTCAATTTTACACTCAGACACGGCTAAGCTCACCCAAGCTTGGCCGTGTCCCTCTAATTTTACACTTTAAAAACACGTTTTTTGCACCTTTCGTTCATTCCAATCCCTAAATTTCTTTTTGCTTCCTCTCACTCTCTCGACTTCTCTCTCACAAAACCTTCATTGTTTGTGTTTCAAAGCTTCCAAACTTCCATTAATTCTCAATTTCCTTCACCAAAATTGAAATTAATCCGTTCAATCTTCTTCTTCTCTCATAAAAGATCAATTTAATCGGTTTAAGTTTCAAAATCTTTTTTCAGATCTTTCAATATGCCAAGAACGAAGATGGTGTCCCACCATAAGAGGAAGCAACTTCCAACTGCAGCTGCATCTTCATCTTCCTCGTCTTCATCTTTAAAGAGAGCGAATCTTTTGGCTTGGGGTTTCTTCCCGACGAGGTATGTCAGTGATGAATCCCTTAATGCTCTTCATATTAGGGATAATTTTTATCGTTATGTTCAAAATCTTGGGTGGGAGAACCTAGTCTCCTTACGACCTTTGCAATTTCAAGAGCTTGCTTTGGAATTTTTGACATCTCTTAAGGTTGAAAGAGATGAACAAAAAATTTGCTCTAGGTTGAGTTTTAAATTGCTTGGGAAATCATTTGTGGTTAGTATTGAACAATTGAATGTTATATTTGGTTTCCATCAACATGGTGAAAGGTCGGTACCTAAGGAATTTAAACAACAATTTGCTTGGGGAGCATTGGGCTCGGGAACTTATGTGGCCAAATCGGCCAAGGCGACTAAATTGAGCAATCCCGCTCTTAGGTATTTGCATCGTTTTATGTCATGTGGATTCTTTGCTAGGAAGGAAAGCCCGGGTGTAGTGGAACTTAGTGAGCTCTTTTTCTTAGATTGTGTGTGTAATGCAGTACCTATTAGTTCCGGCTATTGGTTAGCCGATGTTTTTGATAGTGTGGCAAACAAGAAGAAGGGGGCTATTTGTATTGGAGGATTGGTTACCACATTGGCAACAACCCTCCTTGATGATTTTGACCCGAGTACTTGTCGTATGACTAAAATTACGTGTAATGATTCATTAGATTTGGCTACACTAGAGAAGATGCATATGGTGGTGCACAAGAGAGGGGCTTATATGATGGCTTCAGCTGAGCCAGAAGTACCGGGGGACAGACAAAAGAGAACACGAGTTCAGGAGGGGTCCGATTCAGATTCTCTTGATTTGGAAGAAGATGCTCCGGCTCGGATAATCAAAAGATAATTAATAGGATTGAGGCATTGGAGAGCAAGGTAGATCGTAACCATGCTGTGGTCTTGCAACAGTTGGACCAAATAAATTGCAACCTTGCTAAGATTTTGAGTCTTCATCCTTCGGCTACTTCATCATCTCATCCTCCTTCACCGTAGATCACATTGGCTCTAATCTTTTGAGAGAATTCCTTACTTTCTTGTGTTTAGTTATAGCATATTTTTGTTATTATTTTTCGTTTTTGTTTTTAATGTTAACATTTTATATTTTGGATATTTTATTTTTATATATTGTATTTTGTTTTTGAACATTTGCTGTTTGTGATGAAATGGTAGAGTTTGCCTCACCAGGATACGATGGAAAACAGGTTGTACCTTAACTCATTTTCTTTATTATCCTTATTTCCATTGAGGACAATGTAATTTATAAGTGTGGGGTAATCTTTAAGCTTTCCTTTAATTATTGTTTTGTTTGGCATTGTGTGTTATATTATGCGTTGTGCATGGCATAATTGTTGAAAACTTATTGACTTTTCTGTGATTCTAGCATTATATTTGAGACTTTAGTATCAGCATAGAGATTAGCATTTGAATTCATTCAGGATCAATTTTCACATTCTGCAATTCATGACATATAAATCTTTGAGTACCCACCTTTGTAAGTTTTGAGCCTCATAGATTGAATATTAGTGTCAATTGATTTTCTTTTCTTAAGTGTGCACCTTCATGATTTTGCATCTCTAGAGCTTGCTTTTGCATACTAATTGAACTCACATTATGATTTAATCTCAAGTTTTAAAATGATGAAGGCAAATTAGGATTATCCCTTTAGCTTAAAAAGACCTCCCTTAATTATGAATTCCTTAGTGAGCCAAGTTGAGCCTTTGACTTTTTCTTGATTGATCAACATAATTCATAACTCAACACTTTCTTATTATCATCATACCTGCATTAAGGAATGGAGTTCTTATGATATGACAATAGGGTGGTTTAATTCATAAGTGTGGGGTAAGCAATAAAAAAACAAAAATAGTATTGCTATTTGGGGTTGAAATGCATACTTTGCATATTGTATTTGACAAAGAGTCGATTATTCTTTTCCTCTGCATTTTAAGCTAGATGTTCCATGCAATTTTATATTTTGTATATATATATATATTAAAAAAAAAGAAAGATAATAAAAAAATTAATAAAATAAATAAATAAAAAAATAAAAGAGAAGATATATATATATATATAAAGAATTCATATATTTTCTAGCATTAGAGGAATGTTGACTTATGTACTTTTCTTTAAGTATGCAAGTATGTGAGATTATCGAGGGTTGGTGAATATGCCATTTGAGGGAGTTATGAGTTTCTTAGCAAGAGTATTGTCTAATTTAGATACTTAATTTATTGATGCTCCAACTTAAATGTCTTTTCTCACACCTTCACCTTATCCCCATTACATCCAAATAAAAAATCTTCGGATTATTTCTTGAGAAAATCAGTGAGAGAGATTGGATAATTAAGCAAGTTTATGGCAGTATGCAGTCATGAGTGGTTTGAGTGAATTAACCTACGAAATCGAGTAAAACACTTAGACGAGAGATGAGATTTGTATGTCTGGATTAATGAATGAGTTAAGAAGATCTTGATTGAAGTAAAGTGCAATTATTTATGGCTGAGTCTTAAAGGATTTCATCTTATATACTGGAATTATAGTTAAGGTTGTTTGAGTTTTTAATTTATGCCATGTGAATTTGCTTGAGGACAAATAAAGTTTTAAGTGTGGGGTAGTTGTTTTATTAGTTTTTGTCATA
This sequence comes from Garcia nutans, assembly GCA_947685225.1. Taxonomy (NCBI): domain Eukaryota; kingdom Viridiplantae; phylum Streptophyta; class Magnoliopsida; order Malpighiales; family Euphorbiaceae; genus Garcia; species Garcia nutans. Next base: position 38,648,635 of record CANTUV010000039.1, on the reverse strand, counting down.
TATTTGTATCTTATTTATTATGATGATTATTGTTTTCTTTAGGTATTTTGGTAATCTTAATCTGTTTATTTAGTGTTTTCATCAATTTTGGTAGTTTTAATTTATTTCAGTGTTTATGTCATTCTTGATCTAGTTTTTAGTGTGGTGTTTATGTGTTGTTGGTTAATGTTTATTTGATTTTTGGTTAAAGTTTGTTTAAGTGTTTATTTTTAGGTTAATATGCAAACATTTCCTTGGAAGAAAGAATAGCATGAAGCATGTCTCACCTTAAGGGCAAAACCAAGGAACCAAGAGAGAAGGAAAATTTGGGCAGTGACTGACAGACTCAGAGGACACGGCCAAGCCACTGGCCGTGTCACATGACACGGCCAGGAGACTTTGCCGTGTCCCATACCAAGCCAAGGAAGAACAACCAAAAGAAAGAAGAGCAAAAGAACGGAGAGATCAGAAGATGACACACTCAGGGGACACGGCCAAGCCACTGGCCGTGTCCCTCCAAACTTGTCAAACACGGCGAAGCTCACCCAAGCTTGGCCGTGTCACTCACCATTCCAAAGAAGAAGAGATGAAAATCACACAGAAGCGGACACATTCAGGTGACACGGCCAGGAGCTTGGCCGTGTCACTCCATGGACTAAAGTAGCGAATTTTTAAGCGAGGTTTCGTATAAATAATACGATTAGGGTTTTGAAGGAGTTTTTTAGTTTTTTTATCAGCCGTCAAAGAATAAACTTAGGGTTTTTCCATTTTTATTTTCTTTGAGATTTTTTATTACACTTCGACACAAACAGTCTAGATTAAATTTGTTTATGCCATTACAACATTCTTCTAGCAAGGTTCTGAACAAGAGATTCTTCAGAAGCTAAAGGGAGTTTGTAATTTGGTTTTGTTCTCAAACTTTATCTCTTAAATTTCATTGGAATTGTATTCATGAATTCTATTATGTCTAAACTGATTTCTTTGAATTTTAATGAGATGAATATGTTTGATAACATCATTATGAACTAATTTGATATAGTCTAGGGTTTGTATGGATCTACTATGATTGTATGAATTGGTTATTGCTCTTAACTTAATTATTTCTTTAGCCTTAATTGAATGGATTAATGTTAATATATGATTGATTGGCCACCAATTATGTGTTTTAGGTATTGGATGAAGGATTGAGAGATGAAGTCTAATGCTGGAACAATTCAATTAGGGACTTAGGTGAATTAGAAATATAACCTAAGAAAAGGATTATTTCAATTGTAACAACATTATTTGAAAGAGGTTTGAATGCGAGAGCTTATTTCCTTGATTTGATTAATTAAGTTGCTTGAGATCTAATCTTTGAAATTAAATTGGTTGAGGGGAATAACCATTCATACATATAAGTAAGTAGAGAAGTGCAAACCCTAGACCTTTCTATTAAGTGAATCAATATATCAGCTTAGTTTACTTTTATCATTTTAAACTCCAATCGATCTGTTTTCATTAGTTGTTAGCAATTTAAATTTATTATAATTTGTTATTTGCAATCTGATAATCAATTAGCTTATCTAGCTTCCTTGTGAGACGACCTTGGGGCGATCACCTTTGCTACAGCTACCTCGTATACTTGCGAGTGACGCTTATAGTAGAACTTAATTCGAGCGCAACATATGGCTATTGGAAGATGATTGTTGGTTGTGGCTTTGTTGGTGTCGATTTTAGGGTTTTTGGCCTGATACGCTCAGGAGCACAGCCATGTCTTTGGGCATGTCGTTGGTTCTGTTTTCTAGGTTGGTGACATGAGCAGTGACACGCCCATGTCACTGACCGTGTTATAGCTACTGTATTATTGTAGCATTGACACAGCCAGTGACATGCCCATGTCACTGAGCGTGTCAAACCTTCTGTGTTGTGGGTTTTAGGCACGGTCAGGGACACGCCCATATTGTTGAGCGTGTCAAGTGTAGAGTTTGCTCTAGATAGTTTTCTTTCTTATTTTCTTCTTGTGTATCTCTAAGTGAGTGTGTATGATCACCTTTGGATTATGTTTTGAAGAGAGTTAAGCTACCTTTATTCAAGTGTTGAGAGTTATCTTGGAAGAGGAGTTGATAGAGTGGTGTTGTTGCTCTTAGAGGTAAGTGCAAACTTTGATTGATTGCATACATTTATATGACATTGGGACTTAACACATTTAGTTGAGAAATGTGTTAAGTTACTTGATACATTGTTGATGAATGAGTTATATGTTATGATATGCATAATGTGAATTATGTTGATGTATCAATGCAGCTGAGTATTGTATATGAAAAGAATTGTGGAAATATGTGATATGAGATGTGAAAACATAATTTAAACAATCGATATTGAGATTAAATAGAAGAATGAGAAAAGATGATATATTAGGGCAATGAGCCTAATTTGATTATGAGAAATAAAATGAAAAATGAATTGTGAAAGAAATTGATAATGAGATAAATGAATTAATTATATGCCTAGTATGTTATTCAATTTTCAAAGTTATGGGTTTGGCGGCATGCCTATGAATCGCCGGGCAGGTGAAAAGACCGGGTCGTAAGCCGAGCCCAGCTGAAAAATGTGAAATGTGATGTTTTTGAGGTGAAAAGACCGGGTCGTAAGCCTCAAAAACTGTAACAGTCTAGCCGGGTTGAGGACCAAGATACTGGGGCCCTAGGGTCTAGCCGGGTTGAGGTCCAAGAGACTGGGTTTATTACATTATCCATGGATATATATATATATCGCCTACGGGCTTGATGAATGTGATTATGGACCAAAGCAGTAACTCTGAACTTTGAATAACATATTAGTTTCGTTTTGGGCCCATGCTTGTCTTTGCTTTAATGTGAATTATGAAATATGATGCAAATGATTAATATGTTGAGATATAATGCAATGAATTGATATATTCATATATATATATATATATATATATTGTGCATGAGCATCACATTGATTTATATGGAATCAAAGTTTGTACCACTAAGCTTTCTGCTTAGCACGATTGTGGTTCATCGCGCAGGTGACAGGGTAGATCCGGTTGTGCCGGAGAGCTCGTCTAGAACGAGTCGAGTCTAGGCTTGAGATTAGAGGTAGTTGTGGACATCAAGAGCAGAGACGAACTGCCAGCATGTATAAACTTCATATTTTTGTACTTATTAATTTTGATGTAAACATATGTATTTTCCACTGCTTAATTAACAAATGTTTTGAACAGACTGTTTTAGATAAGTTTTTGTGTACTAATGTTATATATATATATATATATGTATTTTAACGAAGAAATATTTTCTCTATTACTAATTATAATATAGGTTAAATGTTTTAAGTTTTTTTTTCGGACTGACTTATGATGCTTATATGTTAAAGATTAAAGTATTATATGGGTTGTTTAAAATGAACCGTGGCACCCCTTTATCTGGTATACATATATCGCATATTGTGTGGGTGTATACGGTGTGCATATATGGGGTACGGGGGTGTTACATATATTATAGTATATAATGAAAATAGTTGATAATATATATATAATCATTTTTATAACATTAACCATTTATCATATGCAATATATATAATTAGTTTTATGCAATATATTATATTTCTATTTATCAATTATATTATACATAATTTAATTTTCTTATATTAATTATATAATTTTAACTATATGTATTAATGATAATTATATATAATATTGACTTAGATTCATAAATTATGTATGTTTACTTATATGTTTAATTTATTTTTTAATTTAAAAAATTAAAAAAAGTTATTGAGATAGTTTATCGATAAAGTGCATTACATTTTTCTAAGAGGTTATGGGTTCAAACCTCTCAAACAACAACTTATATACGTCTTAATTACAATTATAAATGGGTTAAATGGGTAAAGTATTTGTGGAAATCCATTACTCTGTAATATCCTAGATAAAATGCAAGTCTACTAGCCTAAATATTGTACAAATTAAAAAAATAAAGTAAGAAAAAATCTTGATTGAAATAAATTTTAATGAGCTAAAGAAATATAAATAAAAACTCATATCATAATTAAAATAAAATAAAATAAATGGTTTATGATAATAAATTTTTACTCTGCAAGCATATTAAGGATTTACTATGGCAATTTATATTAAGGTTTTATGATTTATAATGAGTAAATCAAAGTCAAACGATGTTCTTTATTATAAGCGTTTATCAATATTGATTATTGTCTAAGCTATACATAAAAAATGGATTTAACCTAGAAAATACCCTTTAATAAGAGGTTAATATTTTTTAGACTTCATTAATCTTAAATGGATCCTTTTTTACCATAATACCCTCAACCCTAAAAAAAAGTTTTATCTTTTTTTTTTCTCTCTCTCCTTTCCGTTTCTCTTTCTTCTTCCTTTCTCCCATCTTATTTTCTCTCTCATTTTTTTTCTCATTTTATTTCTTCTTATTTGATCATGGATCTAACTCAAGTTTAGTAAGGAAATTGATTAGTTTTAGTTAATCTCTATTTCTCTCTAATTTCTTATTCTCTTTCTTCTCATTCACCATAGATTGAAGCTTCTCCAATATAAAATTCTAATAAAATTTTTTTTCTTTTAAACTTAAGTTTTGTATGAAAATGAGAGATTTTAAAAATTGAATGCATGTATGTTTAAATATTTTTAAGAAAATGGCCAATTTAAATATTTTATAGAGTTGATTTTATTTTATTTCTCTATAAGTTTGAATCTCCTCCTTTGTTTAATCTTTCATTTTAATTTCTGGATTTAAGAAAAGTTGAATGAAGTATTATGGATTTTATGTGAAGTAATATTATGTATTGTTAGATGCCAGTATGGATTGTTAGCAAGTTGTTAGGGACTGTTAGAGTCTGACAGGGGCTGTAATGAGTTATTAGGAGTTGTAATACAGCGTTATAGACTTTATGTGAAATAATATTGTGTAGTGTTGGAGGCTAGTATGGGATGTTAGGGGCTATTAGCTATAGAGGAGAGGTTGTTAGGGGCTATTAAAGGTTGGTAGAGGCTGGTAGAGGGCTGTTAGGGGCTACTAGGGGCTGTTAACAATCCCTAATAGCCCCTAGTAGAAAAATATTTTGTATATTAATATCTAATACATATTATTTTTGTTTTAATTATGTGCTAAAATTATAAAATGTGTCATAATAGCACCTAACAGACTCTAATAACCCTTAGCAGCCTTTAACATACTCTAAAAGCCTATGATAGACTCCAACAACCCCTAACAGGCCTTCTATCATAACTACTAACAGACTCTAACAGCCCCTAATATAGTCTAACAACCTATAACAGACTTTAATGACCTATCAAAATAATGTATATTAATCTCGAACACACATTATATTAGATGAACTATATAATGCAAATGAAAAATGTGTAAAAATAGCCCTTAACAGCCTGTAACATATTGTAACAAATAATAACAACCTATGTAGAAGTTGTATATGATTATATTTTGTTGTGTAGTTGCTGAATATTGTTGATTGATTTTGTTTTTTATTTTTTACTGCAGGATAGTTTCTTAGAAAGAAGAATTGATATGAAGCTTGACATAATTATCCTCATCCATTATGGTGAAAAATTTTATGTGGCCATCTCAAAATCCATGTTCGTTGTATAGTACTTCGCAATCATCGGATGTTAAAAAAAATAATATTGTTGTATCCATAATTGTGATATCTATTTTATTATTATTGTATAATTGAATTTTATAAACTTTCATTTTTTATTGTAACTGAATGTTATAAATATTAATATATTTTGATGAGTCCATTTTAATTATTCTCACTACAAGAATTTAAATTATAACATGACATCCATATTGTGGTATTTTATAGATTGTTAGAGGTCCATATTGTGGTATATTAAGGGCTGCTAGAGGCTATTGCATGTCCTATTTTTTAATAATTTTATACTCCTCAATTCTCACTACATGAGATCAAATTAAAGCATAATAACTATTATTAAGGGTTGTTAGGTGATATTAGAGGGTTGTTAGGAGCTCTTATGGGATGTTAGGGGCTATTATGGGTTGTTAGAGGCTCATGACTAATATCCCTTAACAACCTCTAATAGCCTATAGCAATAGATTTAAAAATTAATAATACCTCTTTAATAGGTATTTTAATAATTAATAATAATACTTCATAGTCATCAGATGTTTAAAAAAAATAAGATTGTTGTATTCATAATTGTGATCTCTATTTTAATATTGCTACTATGGGAATGTTATAAACTTTTGTTTATATTGTTAAATAACTCTAACATATATATTGTATCTGGATGTTGTAAATGGAATATAAGGTGTTGTTAGGGGATAATATGGATTTTTAGGGACTATTAGGGAATGATAGGGGCTCACACCCTAACAGACCCTGACAGTCCATATTAGCCCCTAATAGCTCATATTAGCTCCTAACAGGTCCTAACAATTATCAACTATCAACAGCAGACCTGAATAGGTAGAAAAAATGATTATAAAAGAGACTATTTATAATCATTATCTTTGAATAATTAACTTCAACTAAATTTATATACAAACAAAAAATTATATACAATAAAATCAAATTGTAATGTTAGGATCAAAGTATGAATCACTCATCATCTTTACACCAAGAACTCATGTTCTTGTTAGCAGCATGAAACCACAAGCTCATTGTTGTCTAGTATCTCATATCAGTCATGCGATCTTATATGCAGTTTCAAATATCAAGTCCATCAGTCATAAAAAACTCTATGAATTTGGCAACAAAATAACCACAGTTCATACTGTAAACCAAAAAACTAAATCATTAAAATATCATCAATGATACCATATAATTATATATAATATAAATTTAATAACATATAAAAAACTTACATATCCTGTTCTGGAAAAGTGTGATGGTCGTAGATGATTTTCAATTTCTTATCATTTTTCTTCTCCAATTCAGGCCTATGATGAAGAAGCCAATATGGTCAAGCACTGCTGGAAGCATTTTAGCAATTAGGATCACACATTATTGTCATGTGCCTTTTGGTTTGGAGAATTATGACAGTCAAACACATTAATTTTTCACTTTGTGAGTTGAATTTTAATAAGAAATCAATGCGCATTATGTTGTTTTACTATTAGGGAATGTTAGGAGCTATTACAAACTGTTAGGGTTTGATAGGGGCTGTCAACAACCCCTAGCCTCTAATAGCCCCCTAACATCCCCTAACATTCTCTGATAGCTCCTAACATCCCTTCCCCTTAACAACCTCTAATATCCCCTAACAATCCCTAATAACCCCTTACAGCCTCTACCAGCTCCTATCATAGGCCTACCAGACTCTAATAGCCCCTAACATCCTCTAATAGTCTCTAATATCTCATAATCCCTTATACTAATAGCCTCTAATAGCCCTCCCCTGATAAATTCTAACAGCCTCTATCAACCTCTAATAGCCCCTAACATCCCCTAACATTCTGTAATAGCTCCTAACATCCCTTCTAATGGCCCCCTAACAGCCCTTAATAAGCCCCAACAGCCCCTACCAGCCTCTAATAGCCTCTAACATCCTCTAGCAGTCTATAATAGATCCTAACATCCCTTTTACTAACAACTTCTAATATCCTCTAACATCCTCTAATAGCCCCTTCCTTGATAATTCCTAACATCTATAACTGACCTCTAACAACCCCTAAGAATTCCTAACATCCCTAACAGTCTGTAACATCCTCTAACATCCCCTAACAGTGAATTTATAGCCAATGTGATCTAACTAGCCGTTATAGATAGTGAGAAATAAGTCTTGGTAGTTTAGACCTTGTGTTAATAGACTGTTTGAAGCAGGTAGCGGTCGTCCTTGATACTGGGACGGTCGCTCCAATGTCTCATGAGGTCGCCCTTAGATAAGTGATGGTCGCTACATTCAAATTTGCTTCAACTGTCGAAAGTAAGTGCTCTGCTGCTGGAATCTAACCCATGCTGTGGTTGTCGTGACGGTCGCTCATGAGATAGGTGCGGTCGCCCTTTTTGAATATTGAAGGGTGATTATAACGGTTATTTCACATGGCATTCTTTAACTAGGCAAAATAAACTTCCGCCAAAATATGCATGTCGCTGTCGCCCTAGGTGCCAATTAGCGGTCGAATTAAAAGACTCGCGTCAAACTTCTGGGCGCACCTAAGGACTCAAACACTACTATCAGTTTGAGTGATTTTCTCTTGAATTAGCAAAGCGGTTGCGTATTCTGAAGGATGGTCGCTAAAACAATAAGCGAGACCGTATCTTCCACCGTGCTTGTCACAGTGAACCTTACTGGAATTTGGATGATTTAGGTTACTCATGTTGCGGTCATCCTTGTTTTTTGGACGGTCGCTCATATTGATGTGTGGTCGCTACTGTGGTCAAGATTATGACCGCGAACCCTACTGTGATATGGTTTCATCCTTCAATTCAACGGGGCAGTCATCTCCAGGTTTGTGCCACCACGCAATGTGCCCTGTGTTGACTTATTTGAAACAATCTAATCCTGCAACAAGGTTCTTAAAACACATGTTAAATAAGTCATTCAATTTTAGTTGTCAAGGATCAAAATTGAGATTATTTGGCTAACAATCTCCCCCATTTTGACTTTAATAATCAAATGGAATGATGATATAATGTGAAAGAAATGTAAATTTAATGAAAGAAATTTTAACTTCTCATGTATTGAGGGTTAATACATTTCTAGAGGAATTCTATAAGCTCCCCCTAAACATATGCATGAATCATGTTTATAGCTTATTTTATTATTGTAATAACTTGGCACATACACATTAGTATATTCACTTTACACATTAGTATACTCATATTTGTATATTTCTCCCCCTTTGTCATAGGCAAAATGTATAAAAAGAATATAAAAACCATAATGTCATTAAAAATAGGCCAGAACAAAGGATATCACTAAAGACAATAGTAAGAGTAAAAAATAGAAATAACAAAACAGAATCAGAAATAGTAAAAATAAACTAATCAGAATCTTCATCCGCATCTAGCTCTTCTTCTTCTTCTATAGGAGCTTTTCCCTTATCAAGAGGGACATTGCTGGCGGAGTTAGTGCTGATGGATTCTTCTTCTTCAAGGGGACTCTCTATATGATCACTTATATCCCAATCCTCAAGATTACATTGAGGCAAATCCATTTTACCTTACATGTCATAGAGATCATGATGCATGTGAGATATAAGGTCAATCCTTTTGTTCAAGTGATGAAATCTCTTGGATACGCTCTTCTTGAAGTGAGAGAGTTTCCTTGAAAGGGATTTGATGGCTCTCAAAATGAGTTTTGTAGGAGAGCTAGTTTTGCTAGGTTTGGATGAGGAAGCCTTAGGAGGTAGTTCAACAACAACTTCCAAAGAGTCTCCTTCTTCCTCAATGGTGTACCTTGGTCTTTTCTTGTGCCTATCTACAACTCCTCTTTTGCCAAAGAAGTACACATATGTGCCTTCAATCTTTCTAACACAGCCAGCATGTTCTAGATAGTCTATTGTGATGGCACTAGAGGCAAGATTGAAAGGATTTCTCAAGGTAGCTAAGTTAAGATCATTAAGTAAGTTTAGGTGCCTAGCTATTTGAGTGATTTGGAAGGACAAGAAGAAGGTTCCAGTTCTTATGACAACATAGTGATACAATGTGTCAATCAAGAATTTTGGTGTGTTCATATGGATGTTGTGGGTGAATGCATATAAGAAGATGGGGTCTCTTTTGGTTACCTTTTCATTCCCATCAGACCTTTGGTGAATAGTGTAGGTTATAAATCTATGAAGCATCCAATGGGTGAGGGACTTGATGTGCCTAGCTTTTGACTCTTTCTCAAAGGACTTTTCTACAAAAATTTATTGTCAAAAGGTAGAGTGGGTTTGGTTGGAGAAGGCTATATCATTGTAGAAGATGACTCCACCAATAGAAAATTCCCAAAATTTTCCAAAGTCCTCTAAGGTTAAGGCTAGGTATTAATTAAAAAGCTTAAATCTAACCCCATACCACCCTAGTGCAGAATTTGCACTCTTTTCAATCTGAAGGGACATAAGAAATTCCCTACTAAGACTAGAGTAACCTACCTCATCAGGAAAAACAAATTTTCTCCAACCAATAACATCAAGTAGTGATGGATTGTTACAGTTTTAAAAAGTGATCAAAGTTGATGCCTTGAGATGTTTGAAAGATTTTTGTTAATATGCAATATTTCATTCATTCAAGGATGTTCCATCAATCATACCTGAATTATGCTTAATGAAGTTAAGCCTATCTTCATTCAAAGGTTTTGTAAAGATATCAGCAAGTTGATTATGTGTATCTATAAACTCTAAAACAATATTTTGGTTTTGTACATTATCTCTCAAAAAATAATGTTTAATGTCTATATGTTTAGACCTAGAGTGTTGGATAGGATTTTTGGACAAGTTGGTAACACTAGTGTTATCACATTTAATGGAAAAATTATTAAACACTTTACCATAGTCAAGTAATTGTTGCTTCATCCATAACACTTGTGTGCAACAGAAACATGCCACAACAGAAACATGCCGCAACATATTTGGCTTCCGCCGTAGACAAGGCTACCGATACTTGTTTCTTACTATACTAAGAAACTAGACAATTGCCAAGAAAGTGACATGCTCTTATTGTGCTTTTTCTATCCAAGATACTACCGGCGTAGTCCGCATCCGAAAATCCTAAAATATCAAATGATGTGTTTCTAGGATACCAAAGACCTAAATGTAATGTACCATTTAAGTATTTCAAAATTCTCTTAGTAGCATTCAAGTGTGATTCTTTAGGACAAGTTTGAAATCTAGCACAAAGACATACACTATACATTATATCAGGTCTAGAAGCGGTTAAGTAAAGTAGTAATCCAATAATACATTGATATTTCTTTTCATCTATCGCTTTATCATTTTCATCTTTACCCAATTTTAAGGATGTGCTCATAGGAGTCTTGCTAGTCTTGCAGCCATCCATTCCAAATTTTTGGATTGGTTGATGAAGATTCCATCTTTTCATTGCTTGATTTGTAGCCCAAGGAAGAACTTGAGTTCACCCATCATGCTCATTTCAAATTTCCTAGTCATGCAACAAGCAAATTCTTTGCACAAGGTTTCATTAGTAGCTCCAAATATTATGTCATCCACATAAATTTAAACAATTAAAATGTTATGTTTATCCTTTTTAACAAAGAGAGTAGTGTCCACTTTTCCTTTTGAAAAACCATTTTCAAGTAAATATGCACTAAGTCTATCATACCATGCCCTTGGTGCTTGTTTCAATCCATATAAAGCTTTGGTGAGTTTGAAAACATGATTTGGAAAATTGTAGTTTTTAAAATCCGGAGGTTGTTCAACATAAACTTCTTCATTTATAAATCCATTTAGAAATGCACTTTTAACATCCATTTGAAAGAGTTTAAAATTCATGTGACATGCAAAAGAAAGTAATATTCTAATAGCTTCTAATCTAGCTACGGGGGCAAATGCTTCATCATAATCAATGCCTTCTTCTTGGTTCTAGCCTTTGACTACCAATCTTGCTTTATTCATAGTGATGTGACCGGTTTTCATCAAGCATATTTCTATGGACCCATTTGCATCCTATGATTGGATGATCTTTAGGTCTAGAAGTAAGTTCCCATACATTATTTCTTTCAAATTGATTAGGTTCATCTTGCATTGCAATCATCCAACTCTCATCATTTAGAGCCTCCTCAATGGTCTTTGGCTCAATTTGAGAAACATGAGCAAAATTAACATCTATATGATTAATTTTAGATCTAGTAATTACTCCATTAGATGTTTCACCAATGATGAGTTCCTTAGGATGATCTTTCTTGTATTGCCAATCCTTGGGTAGAGCTTGAGTCTTTTCTTTAAGTTCATTATGATCAATCCTTGGAGCATCAATAGTTTCTTGTGGTTCAAGAGTACCTGCAAGGTCATCAAAAGTACTACCTTTCCTTTGATCAAGTTTAGATGATTCAACAAAAACAACATGCATTGATTCTTCAACTACTAGAGTTCTCTTATTAAATACTCTATATGCTTTGCTAGATAATGAGTACCCTAAGAATATGCCTTCATCCGATTTGGATGAAAATTTTCCAAGATTTTCCTTGGTGTTCAATATAAAGCATTTGCATCTAAATACTCTAAAATATGAAATTCTGGGAATTCTTCCATTCCATAGCTCATAAGAAGTTTTATTAATTGAAGACCTTTTGTAAACATGATTTACAATGTAATAAGCGGTATTAACGGCTTCCGCTAAAAAATAAGATGGTAATTCATATTCATTGAGCATTGTTCTAGCCATTTCAACCAAGGTTCTATTTTTCCTTTCAACCACATCATTTTGTTGTGGAGTTCTAGGAGCTGAAAAGTTATGTGAAATGCCAAATTCATAACAAAAATTTTCAAAATTTTCATTCTCAAATTCTTTGCCATGATCACATCATGATCACTTCTAATAGATGTGATCACATATCCTTTTTCATTTTGAACTCTTTTTGAAGTGATTAAAAGGCTTATTCTTTTGAGCTAAGAAATTAACCCATGTAAATCTAGAGTAATCATCAACAAGGACAAATGCATATGACTTGCCACCTAGGCTTGTAATTCTATTTGGTCCAAACAAATCCAAAAGAATGAGCTCTAAAGGTCTAGAGGTTCTTACAACATTTTTTTGATTTAAATGAGCTCTTATGTTGCTTACCAAGTTGACCTGGTTCACAAGTTCTATCTTTGTCATATTTCATTTTAGGGAGACCATCAACTAGGTTTTCATTATAGATGCATTTTAATTGATCCATACTTGCATGTCTTAGTCTTCTATGCCATAACCAAGCATCATCATTAGTAGAGATTAAACATTTAAATGCATTATTGGAATGTATGCCAATTTTATATGTGTTGCTTATTCTAGTTCCTATGAATACAATAACACCATTTGAATTAGTGATCTTGCATCATTTAGAATCAAAATTTACATTGTATTCTCTATCACATAATTGACTAACACTTAGCAAATTATGTTTCAAACCATCAACAAGCCATACATCTTCAATCAAGTCTTTACCAAGTATTCCAATGGAGCCAACACAAATAATTTTACCTTTAGCATTATTTCCAAAAGTTACATTACCTCCAAGTTTGTATATAATACTTGTAAAAAGCTTTGCATTCCTGGTCATATGCCTTGAGCACCCACTAACCACAAGCCATGTGCTTTCCTTGATAGTAGATTTTAGGCATACCTACATGGTAATAGTATTTATCTTTTCTTAGGTATGGTTAGCAATAGAGGCATCTTCTAACTTGAGATGAGCCTTTCTAATATGACAAAAAATGCTTTTATGTCCAAATTTCATACAATATGTACATTGCAACAATGTTTTATATTTTTGCACTTTTCTATTCATATTCTATGTGTTATGCATACAACTACAAGTATGTGATTGCTTTTGTGCATCTCTATGCTTATGTGCATGTTTAGTGTATATAAATGCATGATTACTTTTTGAGAACTTAGCTCTTTTTCCTAGTGAGCCATGAGTAGTTTTTTTTTGGAGTTCTTAGACTTTGTGTGCGCATATTTGTTCTTTACAACATCAACATTCGAGATTTGAGTTGTAGAGGCTTTTATAAATGTTGGTGTGCTAAGTGTAGTGTTGGTTGAGCCATTGAATCCTAATCCATATTTCAAGGAAGGTGATCTTTGATTATCAATTAATGTGTCTAAAGCTTCTTTTCCTTTATGAAATCTTGAAATTGATCCTCTTAGTTCTTTTAGTTCATGCTTCAAAATTTCATTTTCTTTAATAACCTTTTCTAAGTCATGTGAATTTTTATTTAACTCATTTATTGATTTCACCAAGTGTTCATTTGAGGTTTTCAATTCTAGGGTAGAGTTCTTTAAGCATATAAAATCCTTTTCTAACTTAGAGCACTTTTCCTTATAGAGCATCATCTTAGAGAAATATTTTTCTATTTTAAAGTTCATGTGCTCAATCAAATCACTATCATCTAGATCATAAATATCATCATGTGCTATTAGATTCAAGGATTGAGTACTTACCTCATTGGAGTCATCTTCAATAGCCATGAGACATAAGTTTGCAATTCCTTCTTCTCCTTCTTCTTCCTCTTCACTTGAAGAATACTCATCCCATGTGGCTTTAAGAGAATTTTTCTTTTCTTTGTCCCATTTCTTTTTATTCTTTACTTTGAAGCAATCCGATTTGATGTGACCAGATTTACCACATTCATAGCACTTCATTTTTTTTCTTTATCTTTGAAGAAGGATTTAGGAAATGTACTTTTGTTAGCTTGTAATCTTCTCTTTCTTTTCCATTCACTTATTCTTTTTGAGAACATTGCCATTTCATCTTCATCATCAGTACCTTCTTTGCTTGAGCTCTCAACTTCTTTGATTGCTTTGAGAGTAATTGATTTTCTCTTTTCTTTCTCACCTTGATCTTCTTCTTTTTCATTGTGTAGCTCAAATGTGAGTAGTTTTCCCACAAGCTCGTCTGTTCTCAATGTGCTAAGATCATGAGCTTCTTCAATGGATGATACTTTTGATTCAAAGCTCTTTCTAGCTCTTAAGGCTCTCAAGATCTTGCTATTTACATTACCTTGATCATATATCTTGCCATACTTCTTTAGTTCATTGACAATAGCAAGCAAGCAATTTGTCATGTCGGTGACATTTTCATTTGGTTTCATCTTGAATAGCTCATACTCATGAACATGCATTTGTTTCTTGGTGAATCTCACGTGAATGGTACCTTCATGATAGTTTTCAAGTGTCTTCCAAATGCAATGTGCACAAGTTAAGTGTTGAACTCTTCCACCTTCTTCTCTTGAAATGGAATTCATCAAGATGGAAGCGGCTCTATTGTTCTTGAATCGATCTTTAACATTGACAATTGACCATTGTGCTTTGGGAAGAGGAACTTGAATACAATCAACTTCATGAGTAGGAGGTTTCCACTCACTTTCCATAAAATCCCATAGCTCAATCCCTTCACTATCTAGGAATAAATACATTTTGTGTTTCCAATAGGAATAATCCGTTCCATCAAAATAGGGTCTTAGGATAGTGTTAAGATTTCCATGAGAGGTTGGGTTTGATGAAGAAGAAGTTGCCATAGTGGATCAAATTTCACAATTAAGTTTAAGAAATTTTAAGTTCTGATACCAATTGTTGTCCCAAGATGGCAACCAAGGGGGGGGGGATGAATTGGTTTTCTTGAGAAATGATAGCAAATTGAAACAAAGAATTCAAAACTCAACAATAAGAAATGTATAAGAAATAAATGGTTGAGTAGTGAGTAGAAGAAAGAATACACAAGATTTATAGTGGTTCAGATTTACTCCAATCTTACATCCACTTCCTTAACAACTTGTTAAGGTTCCACTAACTTTAAGTTTTCTTCTTACAAGCTTAACTCTAACTTTTTAATTTGTTTGAGATCATATACCTCATAACCCTTACAAGAGTTTTTCCGAGGCTCACTCTTACAACCTAAGTGTTTCCAAGCTCACGTTCAAACTTTTACAATGGTGTTTTTAATGCTTACACCCAACAGTCATTACAATTCAAATGTTAATTGTAGTAATAAAAGAAAATATGTTGCTTGGCTATTCAATTTAGGGATCTCTTTTTAACAGAATAATAATGTGTGAATTTATAGCCAATGTGGTCTAACTAGCCGTTATAGATAGTGAGAAATAAGTCTAGGTAGTTTGGACCTTGTGTTAATAGACTATTTGAAGCAGGTAGCGGTCGTCCTTGATACTGGGACGGTCACTCCAATGTCTCACGCGGTCGCCCTTATATAAGGGATGGTTGCTACATTCAAATTTGCTTCAACGGTTGAATGTAAGTGCTTTGCTGCTGGAATCTTACCCATGCTGTGGTTGTCGGGCGGTCGCTCATGAGATAGGTGCGGTTGCCCTTTTTGAATATTGAAGTGAGTTTATAATGGTTATTTCACGTGGCATTCTTTGACTGGGCAAAATAAACTTTCGCCAAAATATGCATGCCGCGGTCGCCCTAGGTGCTAATTAGCGGTTGAATTGAGAGACTCGTCGAACTTCTGGGTGCACCTAAGGACGTGAACACTACTGTCAGTTTGAGTGATTTTCTGTTGAATTAGCAAAGTGGTCGCGTATTCTGAAGGACGATCACTAAAATAGTAAGCGAGACCATATCTTCCACCGTGCTTTTCACCGTGAACCTTACTGGAATTTGGATGATTTGGGTTACTCATGTTGTGGTCGTCCTTGTTTTTTGGATGGTCGCTCATATTGATGTGTGGTCGCTACTATGGTCGAGATTATGATCGCGAACCCTACTGTGATATGGTTTCATCCTTCAATTCAATGGGGCGGTCGTCTCCAGGGTTGTGCGACCACGCAATGTGCCCTGTGTTGACTTATTTAAAACAATCTAATCTTGCAACAAGGTTCTTAAAACACATGTTAAATAAGTCATTCAATTTTAGTTGTCAATGATCAAAATTGAGATTATTTGGCAAACAATTATATTGGAGAAGCTTTAATATATAGTGAATGAGAGAAAATTGGAGTTGAAGTTAAAGATGAATCTTATTTTGGAATTTATGATCAAAGAAAAAAATTTGGAGGAGAACGACAATGGGGGAAAAGGAGAAGAAAGAGAAAAGGAAAGAAGAGAGAGAGAGAGATAGAGAAAAAGATAAAATTTTTTTTTGGGTTAAGGGTATTATAGTAAAAGAGAGTCTATTTAAGATTAATAGAGTCTGAAGTATATTAACCACTTATGAAGGGTTATTTTCTAGGTTAAATCCCTAAAAAAATAATATTGAATTAAGAGTGGAATAAATAAGATATGGTGATTTATATAAGTTAAGAATGATATTTACTGGTAAGTGAAGTATAATCTTGTGAAGATAGTTATCGTTGTAAAGTATTATGATAATTTTGGATTAAGAAAATGCGATTTAATAAGCAATAAATTTGCAAATTAGAGGATGTACAGATTGTTACAACTTTTAGAGTAATTTGTTTAGGTAAATATAGGTAACATATGGTATGATATTTGAATTGATTGACTAAAGTGCAAATTGAATGAAATGTTGAGATTTGATAATGGTTCACTTTGAGTAGAATAGAATCTAAGAAAGATTATTTGTAAGTAAAAATGGATTTGATTTTCTAAGATTGAAAAATAAAGAAGGTAGGTTGTTCAGTGGAATTAACAAGAAAAAATTTTAGAGTTTATGAAATATAAACAGTTAAAGTGATAATGGATCTTAGAAACTTGTTAAGATATTATATGCAAATTGTATGTATGTTGTGACAATTTTAGGTTATGAAAAAAATTTATTAAATAAATAAAAATTGAGATTTAGAGACTGTGCGAGTTAATGAAATTTTTATAACAATTTCAGTATGTGAATTTGAAGTGATTTATTGAAATGCAATTGAATTGATGTGTTGAAAATGTGAAATGAATTAAAGGGTATAAAGCATGATTTGAAATGAAGATACTTAAAAGGGTATTGAATTAAAAATTAAGGGATTAAGAGAAATAGAAACTTAAGACTGGATTTGAATATTTGAAGCATAAAAATTAAATAAGTTACTAAACTGAATTTGTATGTGGAAAACTTAATTAGAGTATTTTTAAGAATGTTCAATATAGCATTGGTGAACATGTATTCCTGAAGGTGTCACCAATGAAGGGAGTTATAAGATTTGGTAAGAAAGAAAAGCTTTCACCAAGATACATTGGTCCCTTTGAGATCTTAGAGAGAGTATGATTAGTTTTCTACTATTTGGCACTACCACCCAACATGGAGCAAGTGCATCTAGTGTTCTATATTTCGATACTTCAAAAATATGTTTATGATTCATCACATGTTTTACAAGCTAGTGGACTTCTAGCATGATTTAACCTATCTGGAAGTATCAATAGCTATAGTTGACAAAGTTAATCAGTAGAAGAATACATATGGGAGACTAAATCTTAGATATTAGATAGATATACTTATCTTTTTAGTAGGTAATTGTTTTAGAAAATTTGAGGATGAATTTTAGTTAGGAGGAGAGAATGTAAAACCCTAAATAAAAAGCAAGTCTACTAGACTAAATATTGTGCAAATTAAAAAAAAAATAAAGTAAGAAAAAATCTTAATTGAAATAAAATTTCAATGTGCCAAAGAAATATAAACAAAAACTCTAAAATGCTTGAATTGAAAACTGTATAATTCATAACCACTATGAATCAAATCAACTAACTATAAGTTGTAAAATAATTAATTATATTTGTATAAAAAGTATTAGAAAAGCAAAGTGACTTACTAGAATGATGAAGGAACCATTGAAATACAATGAGATAAAATTTACAAGTAACTAAAGTGATGAAGATGAAAATTTTACAATACCTTAGCTATGGTAACTTGTATGTTTTAAGATATTTTACTTGGAATGCACCATAACTTAATTAATAATATCTTAACATAATAACATACATTAAAATCATATGAGATAAATTAAAATTTAAAATTATAAATGAAAAAAATTTCAAAGAAATTAATTACAAATTTTGGTAGCAAGTTAGGATGTGAAATGACCAATAAGAGTATTTAAGTTAACAAAATAAGTATGTAAGCCTTGAGGGACAAAATTGACATTTTAACTACTTAGATCTCAGCCATTGTTTTGCCAAATGAAATGGGTAACTCACCTCCTTTGAATAGGAAGTAAGCTTGGTCAAATGATGATTAAAAGATGACAAGAATGTAGTTCTTATCTTCTTTCTCCTTACTATCAAAACATCTCCTTTTTTATCACGAATTTCTCTTTTTTTTTTTTTTCCAGCAGCCATATCCCATTTATAACCTATTTTCTTATGTCTAGAAGTGATCCAAAGTGGACAATTAAATCAACAAAGTGATATAAGAGCATAGAAGGCAAAAGGAACTCCTAAAGGTAAGAAATTTGAAAGTTTTTAATCTTAATCTTTTAATTTTGTTTCCTTAACTTTAAATTTATTGTTTATTGAACCTAAGCTAAAAATTATCATTTATAAATATTAAATAACTATTTATAATGTTTGAAATTAGTTTGGATTGAAAGAAATTGAAAAGGATAAAGCTAGAAACTCTAATCCCCAAATCTGTCCAAATTTAACAGCTTGAATTCTCAATAGATTAACTACTGTATTTTATTTATTTCGATATAAAAATGAGCTTTAAAATTTATTAAAATTTTCAGAAAGGTGTATTTGGATGTTGGGAAGGTTGTGGTAAAAGGGAAAGTCAAAATGATAAGGAAAAATGAGTGAGAAATTAAATGAATACAAGCTGCTCATTGTAACAGCCCGAATGAACCTCACTAAAAATTTTGCTAAATTATTTGCCTATGTAAATTTATGAAAATTTACAGGAAAATCAAATAGGATGCTATGAATACCTTGGTAAAATTTTAGGGCAAATTAACTTGAGGAAATTAATGTATAATTAAATGAACACAAATTACTCAAATGCTGGAAATGATGTGTTTGTTGACTTGTGATGCGTTGGGCACATCAAAATATATTTGACCAGACTATAACTATAAAAATATCATGGATGAACATAAATCTTAACATGTGTAGTTAATATATCTAAAGGTTCAAATTCTAATTTAATGGATAATTAAATTAATTGACTAGGGGAAGCTAATGTGTTTATATAGGGAAATTGCATGTAATTAGAACTCTCTTAATTGCATATCCCTAGTGTAAAATACTTTTGTAATATTTGAACCCGTAAATAAAAAATGAATTTGAGCACACACTAATATATTAAAACAGGGCATGAGTGTCTTTTGAATAATTGAATAAAGGGTGACAAAGATAGTGAATTATTAGTTACCAAAATAGCCTAAAAAGCAAACCAATGTATGCATACATATGTAAATGTAAAATGGCATGTGATAACATGACTTAAACTCAATAAAATAAGAACTTAATATAATAATATAAATCTTACCTAAGATGTACATTAACATATAAAAAGATTAAAGAACCTAAAAAGGCAAATAATAAATTAAAAATAAACTTAAGTGTGTAATTTATGTTTAGATGTGAATGTAGGTCAAAGATTATCAAATAACCGACCAGTAATTACTAGTGATTTAGAAGAATCAAATTTGCAAGTTCAAGGTGAATTATAGTGTCTATCCATTCCTTTGTTACCTCGGAACTTTTGATAAATTGAGAACCATTTGATATCTTTTATAATTGTGTTCTTGTATTTGTAAATTGTGAAACCCTATGTGGCCTCTAGGCCTATGTGAACATACCAAGCCATTTATTTAGCCAATTTGACAGAATCCTAATTTGATGGGGGCTATACCATTAGGCTATGTGCACATAGAGACTTGTGATAAATAAGGATAAAAGCTAATACTCTTATATGTGTGATGTGTGATAGCACTGGGATGTACATAGTGATATATTTTTTTTAGTGCTATTGCTATGTGTTATCTGTCATATTATTTGATTTGCTTTTGTGATACTGGTCTAGTTATTGATGATCCTTCTCGTGAATCAAATTTTATTGATATTCCTTTGTTGTGTAGCCACCTTATGTTATTATTATATTAAATATTGAGATATTCTTATTGTGTATGTAATATCCCAAAATTTTGAAAATATATTGATTTTTGAAAATTAATTAAATGATTTAATAGTATATATATATATAATTAAGTGAAAAAAGAAAAATGTGTATATGATATATATATGTAGATATACATAATATATACAAGTCAATATTTTAATATGGGTCAAATGTTATTCTAATTATTAAGATATTAATTAAGTGGTTAGTGGAAGATGATATTTTTTTTAATGTATTGATTAAGTAATATGTTTTACTTGGTGGAGAGTGAAAGTTGGATAATTGTGTGGTTAAAAAGAGATTAGTTAGATAATTGTGTGGTTAAAAAGGAGATTAGTTGGATAAAGAGGAAGAGGAGTTGGTGATTATTTTCTTCTTCTTCTTTCTTCATTGAAGTCGGCTAGCTCTATCAAAGGAAAAGAGAAATTTGCTTCTTGCTAACTCAAGTAATTGAAGGATTTCAAGTGTTCAAGTTGGAGTTTTAAGAATTTTCTCCATATTTGGTAAGTTTCCAACTTATTTCCTCGATTTTCTATGGAAGTTGGTATATGTGTTAATTGGATGTTTAGTGTAGTATGTGTTAATGGTTGTTATTGGTATGTTTGAAGTTCTTTTGGGTAGTTAACTATGAGATTAGGGTTGGATTGAAAATATGGTTAAGTTGGTGAAGAGAATAAGAGTTTTGGGTTGTGTAATTTTTGAGTTGTGAAGTCATAGTTGTAATTGTGTATTTTTGCTTTCAATTGAGTTGCTTTGATGTTTATACAAGTATTTTGTGGTATAATTTTGGATGTGACAATTATGTGTTAATATCAAGATTTTTGGCCTGACACACCCGATGACACGGCCATATTTTTTGGCGTGTCGATGGTTCTATTTTCAGTGTTGGTGACGTGCAGTGACATGCCCATGTCACTGAGCGTGTCACAACTTTTGTAATATTATAGTATTGACACGTATAGTAACACGCCTATGTCATTGAGCGTGTCATATCTACTGTATTGTAGGAGTTTTGGCACGGGCAGGGACATGCCTATGTCTCTGGACATGTCTTATCTATTGTAATATAGAGCTTTGGACACGGTCATTGACATGCCCATGTCATTAAGCGTGTCAAAGCTTCTGTATTATGGGTTTAAGGCACAGTCATTGACATGCCCGTATTGTTGAGCGTGTCATGTGTAGAGTTTGACCTAGATAGTTCTTTTCCTTATTTTCCTTTGTATATCTTATCCTTGTGTTGAGAGGTTTTGTTTATACCTATAAGTGTATCACTAAGTGATTATTTATAATCACATTTGGTTTAGGCTTTGAAGAGACTTGAGTTACCCCAGTCCAAGTATTGAGGGATACCTTGGAAGAGGAGGTTGAAAGTGGTGTTTGTTGCTTTTAGAGGTAAGTTCAAACTTTGAATAATTCCTTGTATTTACATGACATTGGGACTTCACACATTCAGTTAGAAAATGTGTTAAGTTATTTACTACATTGTTGGTGCATGAGTAACATGCTATGATTTGTATAATGTGAACTATGTGCAAAATATGATAATGACCCAAAACGTATGGGTATTGCAATTTGTTATGTGTACATTAAAAATGGTATGTAAAGTCATTGGTAATAGCTATATTGATATAAGTGAGATATTTGAGGCATTGTGCCTATTTTGATCATGAGAAAATGAGAAAGAATTTGATAATGTAATTATGAAAGAATTGTGTGCTTAGTATGTTATTCAATTTTTAGAGTTTTGTGTTTGGCGGCATGCCTAAGACGTAACAGTCCCTTGAAGCTGGGTTGTTCTTGGTCCTTGAAGCCTAGTTGGGATGTTACATATGAGGTAATCCTCATTGTGATTATTATTTGCCTTTGAGGCTAGACAAATTTTGTTATCTTGGACCAAAGCAGTAACTCTGAAATTTGAATAGCATATTAGATCCTTTTGGGCCATGCATGTGTTTGCTTTAATGTGAATTATGAATTGTGAAATAATTGAGCAATATATTAAGATATAATGTTATGAGATATGATATCCTTATGTGTTGTGCATTGGCATTGCATTTGAACTATATTATTATCAAAGTTTATATCACTAGGCTTTTGGCTTAGCGCGATTGTGATTCATCGCGCAGGTGATAGGGTAGATCCGGTTGAGCTGGAGAGTTTGTCTAGATAAAGTAGAGTTTAGGCTTGAGACCTTGAGTGCAGAGTTGATTATTGGACATCAAGATCAGAGTCAAACTGCCAGCATGTATATATTTTATATTTTTGTACATATTGATTTCATATATATTATGTTATATTTTGATGTATATATATATGTATATTCCGCAAACTATCAAAAATGTTTTGGATAAACCTTTGGTAATGAAGTTATATATGTGTTTTAACAAGTAACAATTCATCTATTATTTATATGATATCAGTTAAATATTTTAAGTTTATATAGATTTTATAAGTGAAGTTTTATTTTGCTAAAATGGGTTGTGACATTCTTGCATCATATATTCGTATATTACATATGTTGGGTGTATGTAGTGTATGTATATTAGGTATAAGGGTGTTACAGTGTATCTCATCCTTGTGGTAGTATAATCTCACTGAGTTGACAACTCACCCAATCATTTGTGTGGTTTTAGGTAGAGATTATCTAGGTCTATCAGCTTCTTGATCTTTTCCTTCCAGCAAGAAGTAGTGAATAATATAATTAGCTAATAAGTATTAAATGTATTAAATATATTAAGTTAGATATATTCTAGATGCTCCGTAGTACTATTATAAATAGTTTAGTAGGGTGTGGAGATAAATTATAATGGAAATAATACTATATATATGTGTGTGTAATAAATAACAATAAAATAAATGTAAAAAGAATATATTATAAGATTATGGGATAAATAATCAATATGTATGAATATATTAGTTTAGTTATATTTTACGCAGTGCCTGGTGGCCTTAAGCCTATTTGGACCCTAGGATTGTCATATTTTTAGAAATGAGATGTGACATACTCAAACTCATTTATATAAATGGGTATAAATGGGTTCGGATAGCGGTTACCTTATGTTATAAATTCAAACCCGTGATGGGTATCATTTTTAATATATATATATCCGTCTCAAATCCTTTTATACATTATTTGTACCCTTTGTAATTGGGTTGGATATCCAAAATTACCCGACTCGCTGCTACCACTATATATATTGTGCATATATTATACATATATTAAGTTTTAACTAAAAATATATATTATTTTCATATATTTCTAAAATATGATACATATGTAGGTTAAGTATAGTTCATATATTGAATTTTAAACTAGAATATATACACTACTATTAATAATAATATAACATAATTGTATATATTGTGAATATATTTTCCACATTTTGTTAATATATTTTACATATGTCGTGCTTATATTGTACATATATATATATAATTTTTATATCATTCTTAATTATGGTGAATAAATAATGTAAATATTATCTATATATTAATTTATTAGTGAGAATATATGCATTACTATTAATAACAACATAAATACATTGTATATATATATATTATGAATATATTATGCATATATATTTGCATATGTTGGGAATATGGAGATTTTAAGCTAAAATATAGCCTAAATGAATTTCAACTTTAATTGATATAAACTCAACTTGAATTTGAAGTTGAGTTTATATTGATGCATTTGTGCTATTATTAATGGTAATGCATATATTATCACTAATTTAGTTTAGACAAGTCTTATCAATGTTTAAACAGTAATTAAGAAGAGTTTTTTAAATTAAAAATATTAATTAATTAAAATTTATTAATAAATTAATTTCAATGAGTTAGAAAATTAATTAATTAATTAATTGACATTTGCAAGTTTATTTCCATTTGCCTTATGTCAAAATATATTATTGTGTCAGCATAATAACATTTTTAAAACAAAAATTATTTTTTCAAAATAAATTTGATGTATAATATAATTGAAATACTATAATAAAATTCACAAATTTTTTATGATTACAATTTTTTATGATTACAATTTTCAAATTAGTTTGTTGTATTTGCTAATAGCAATAAAATTCTAAACAAGGACTGATAAGTGTAAAACTCACATAAAACAATTGAAGTAAGTTGAATGAGAGAGGCAATTAGCTCCACTGACTGACCGAATGTCTCAATCTATCAAGGATGAGTCTCAAGAGGTAAAAAAGTTATTAAAACATCTTTTGAATTCTCAAATGCCTTGAAAAGGTTTTGTAGTGTCAAAAGCTATAACAAACTCTTTATGCATGGTTAAAACTCACCCTTTGCCACGGAAGGCAAGCCAACACAAAATAATATATATGAGACTTTATTTTGGTTTTCGCTCCAAGTAGCCAAATCCAAGGAATAAAACGATGACAAAAAAAGCCTTAAAAAGCTAGATCTAGGAAAAAACAAGCCACATCATAAAACAGAAAACATAAAAAATGAAAAGAAATCTGCACAAAAGTAATAGATTTTGTGTCGCCTCTAATAAAAAAGGGGATGACAATTTTGGATTCAGTCTAGAAGAAACAGGGAAAGAATCTATAGAAGAGAGCTTTTAACTTCTTAGAGAAGCTCCCTTCTCATAAGAAGGATGGTCAAGGGGATTCACGTCATTTGACTTTGTTTCAAAAGATTTTGAAAAGAAAAAAAAATATTCCAAACACACCAATTATATTAAAATTTAAAATTATTTAAATATATTGATTAATGCAATATCAATATTTTGTAACAGTAATAATAATATATAATATAGTTGAAAATATAAAAATATTATCAATTAACTAATTTAAATAATGAATAAAAATAAGGCAATAATTAAGAATTACATCACCAAAGAGAAATTTGAGTTTCCAATTTCCCACAATCTCAAATCCTTTGTCACTTTCCCTCTCTCTCTCTCTCTCTCTCTCTAGCACGAACTTATGGATTCCATCTTCCAAGGCATCAAATCTAAAGAACTCATTGGTTTTAGAGGTACTTTCTTCTTCTTCTCCTTCTCTCTGCCGTTGTTTGTATATAATACATAATCAATAAGGTTAATTATATTTTATTTTAATTTAAATTATTTTGAAAGCGTCTATATAGGGGTGATAAGGCATATGATTTTACTCAATTTGAAGCCCTAGCTATTTAACACAATGGTGAACGTTGGCCATTTCTTTCGGCAAGGTACAATTTCTCTCTCTATATATTATTAGGAATAAAAGACCTCAAAAATATTTGTATGGGATGACTTAATGTGAATAACAAAATAAATAATGAAATATAAATTGAGAAAAATAAGCGAGCAAATGGAAAATAAAAGAGCAAGTGAAAATTTAACGTGGTTTGACATAAGCCTAAGTCCATGGACGAAGATATGTAAAATTCACTAACAACTGAAAAGTACAAGAACAACAAGGAACACTCAAAACCCTTAAGCTAATTACACCCAAAAGTCTCATGCAATCTCACAAAACAAATCAAACTGTGAGCCTAAAGAACATAATCCTATAGAATTACAAATCAGACTGCGAGCTTCAAGCAAAAATTGCAAGATAGCTATATCTTTTAGCTTATCCTAAAGAGCTACATCTTGAGATTATATATAAGAGTGCTTGACTTGAATAGAAAGAATACAAATCTTATTTAAGAATGATTCCTTATTAAATGGTTAAACAAAATTGGAAGTATTATCCAATAAATCTTCCTAAATAATATCAAATTAGGAAAATAAACTTCCAATAAAAAACTAATTCCAGCAAAGAAATGTAATTTCCAAAATAAAATTCTTCCAAAAATAATTGGGTATAATAAAACTTCTTAAATAATTGAAAGTCACGCCAAAAATTCTTTACCTTGACTTTGAATTCTCTTATACCAAAAATAAAATTTTGCTCCACCTTCTCTAAAGCAAATTGGCATTTCCATAAATTCCAACTAAGCCTAAACAAGGCTTGAACTTAATGAAAGAGGCTTAATCATAAAACTACTAGAATTCAAACTTAACCTGGAAGTCAAACTTGTAGCTAAACCCACAACGGTTAAACCTTGCAAAACATAAAATCTATCAATTTGTTTAGCCTTCATCAAAATACTAATATCTAAATTTCTTGAATCCAAGTGAATATAATTGAATTCATCAATATGAGATTTCAAGCATGTACCTTCTACCATGTGAATAGAACTGAATGGCAATAACTATCTTCTGATCCAAATCTTGCTTCTGCTCCTCAGTCAATTTTTCAGACAATTTATCTTTGCCTAAAAGTATTTGTGCAATCCGTTTTGTATCAAACTCACTTTTATCTTGACTTTCCACATGGAAAAGTTAATATTGTGATCATACTTCACAATTTTCAATTTTGTTGTTGCCATAATTAACCCAAAATAATTACTAAATCAATGAATTGGGCTATAATACCACTTATTAGGAATAAAAGACCTAAAAAATATTTAAATGAGATGGCTTAATGTGAACAAAAAAATAAATAACAAAATATAAATTAAGAAAATAAAAGAGCAAATGAAAAATAAAAGAGTAACCAGAAATTTAATATGGTTCGGTATAAGTCTACGTCCGCAGGCAAAAAAGAGCAAAATTCACTAAAAGTTGAAAGTTACAAAGATAAAAGGGAATACTCAAAACTCTTAACCCAATTACATCCAAACGCCTCACATAATCTCACAACCCTCAACATAATCTATCAAGTTATTAAGTTTGCTCCCCCTTAATATATGAAATCAATTCTAATGCATTGCAAAATTTCTCCCTCTTTGGCAAAGACAAAAACAATGTAAAATATCATTAAAATGTAAACATTAAGTTATAAGCTAAATTTTTATTTAGATAAATGAATTGAAAAGAAGACATGTATGTATGATTATTTGCATTAAGGGCCAACAAAAGACATAGAGATCATACAAAAGATGAAAACAAAAATAAAAATTAAGGTAGAGGGACATAAGGAGGATAGTCAAAATCATCATCATCATTTCCATTTCCATCTCCCTCTTCTTCATCCTTATTGCCTTCTTCCTCTTCTAAACCTTGATCAAATGTTCTGGTTGGTTTTCCCTCATTTGCTTCTTCATTTGATGGGGCACATCTTGGAATGCCCATAAATTCTTGCATGTCCCTAAAGTCCATATGGAGGTGAGAAAATCTCATGGCGAGGTCATCAATGTGAGAGGTTTGGGAGGAAATTTGTCCTTGGATTTGATGGAAGATGTAAAGGATTGAACCTTGGGCTATAAAAATTTGAGGTCTTGAAAATTCTACTTGAAATGACTCTTGACTTTCATCAATAATTTTTGGCCTTTTTCTTTGTTGAGCTCTAATACCTTGAGCCCCAAAAGCATAATGATACAATCCATCTTCTTCAAGTATACATTTGGAGTGCTTCAAGTATTTGATGTTGATGGGAGCTTTAGTCGGATAAAGAGGATGGGAGAAAGTGGTGAAATTGGTAGAACTAAGAGCACCAACATACTTGGCTATTTTTGTAATGATGGATGTGATCAAGAGTGTCCCAGTTCATTTGTTTCGGAGGATGAGGAATTGGTCAATTAGGAATTTACCGGTTTGAATTTTCACCTTCTTCTCTAAGCAATAGAGAAATATAAGATCTTTGTTAGTCACTTTCTCATTACTTTCTCCTCTTGCATTGATGTGTAGGTAATGATTCTATGGAGGATCCAAAGAGATAAGGTTCTAATGTGTTTAGCATTGGATAGCTTATGAAAATTAGTTTCTAAGGAGATCTCTTTCCAAAAATCAATTAAAAAGGCATTGGAAATGAGAGGGTCAGATAGATAAAAAATACCTTCCGTATTAAAACTCCAAATAGAAGACAACTCTTAAAGAGAAAGTTGATAGGATACATTGAAAAGTTTAAATGTGATACTATAGGGTCCTAGAGGTTCCAAGTCTCTTTTCTCAATAACCAAAGTAGTCAGAAATTCTTTAGTTAGAGATTCCCAACTTATATCATCCTTTTCCAAGAAAATAAAATTTTCCCACCGAAGATATGTTAAGGCTTCATGTACATATAATTCAATGTCTAGAAAGTCTAGAGTAAAAGAGGAAGGGACTTTGTTTGGCTCAAATTTTTTATTTTGGATGATTGCATACCTTTATTTTTCTTCTTCACTCAAGTGCCTAGGTTTGTGAGTTCTTGTTCTAGATTCTTCCATAGGGGTGGAAGAAGTAGCAATTCCCTTGCCTTTTACATGTCTTGAAGCCTTCTTCTTGGAGTCTTTGGAAGCCATGAAGATGATGATGAGAAAATGAATGAAAGATTGATTTTTTAAGAGTTTATAAGTAAAAGCAAATGTTAAGGATCATAAAATTTGAGTACAAGTGGATTTATATAAAGTTTAGAGGTCAAACTAGTCGTTTATAACTGTTGGAGAAGGTTTATGCACATTTTAAAGTGATTTCCAACAGCTATGTTTTTTTGAAAAATTGTGAGTCTTCCTGGTTGAACTTGTGCTGGTATGGTAAGACTATTAGCTGAGTGCTCGGTAGTCCAAGTGAGCATAACAGATTCCAAAAAAAATGATCTCTATTTAGCATAACGGTCAAAAGATTTTTGAAGGAGCTCGATCGCACCAGGTATCAGTGTGCTCGATTGAGAGAGAAGACCTGTGGTAAGACGGACTAGGCTTGGGTCCGATAGGACTAAATATACATTTCAATTTGTGGCCTTAATGCTTGATCAAAATGAATATAAATGATGAATTAGATTATGTAAAATTCATATGTATTTTCAAGCAAATCTAATTCCATCATTTATATGCACATTCAAATGAATATAATGTATGTCAATTCAAAGTGCTTCCATTTATCATTCCTATGTGTTGTTTTATGAAATTTAATCTTTCTTCATTCAAGGGTTTTGTAAAGATGTCAGCAAGTTGATTTTGAGTGTCAATGAATTCTAAGACAACATTTTGATTTTGAACATTATCTCTTAAGAAATGATACCTAATATCTATATGTTTGACCTAGAATGTTGGATTAGATTTGTAGATAGATTAATGGCACTTGTGTTATCGCATTTGATTGGAATGTGATAAAATGAATTACCATAATCTAGCAATTATTAATTCATCCATAGAACTTATGTGCAAAAAAAAAAAACATGCAGTAACATATTCGGCTTCTGTGGTGGATAGAGTAACCGACACTTATTTCTTGCTAAACCAAGAAACTAGGCATTTACTAAGAAAATGACATGCTCCGGTGGTGCTTTTTCTATGCAATAGGCTACCAGCATAATCAACATCCAAAAAACCTAAAATGCTAAATGATGTATTTCTTAGATACCAAAGACCTAAATTCAATGTTCCACTCAAATATTTTAAGATTCTTTTGGTAGCATTCAAATGTGATTCTTTGGGGAATGATTGAAATCTATCACACAGACAAATACTATACATTATATCAGGCCTAGAAGCGGTTAAGTAAAGAAGGGATCCGATAATACCTCGATATTTCTTCTCATCAACTTTCTTACCACTTTCACCTTTGTCCAATTTCAAGGATGTGCTCATTGGAGTTTTGCTTGCTTTACAACCATCCATGCCATTTCTTGAGAAGTTGCTTTGTATATTTGGATTGGTTGATGAAGATTCCATCCTTACATTGCTTTACTTATAGACCAAGAAGACTTAAGTTCACCCATCATGCTCATTTTAAATTTTCTAGTCATACAAGATGCAAAATCTTGGCACAAAGATTCATTAGTAGTACTAAATATAATATCATCAACATAAATTAAATTTGTACTATTAAGATGTTATGCTATTTCTTTTTGACAAAAAGTGTAGTATGAACTTTGCCTTTTGTAGAACCATTTTCCAACAAATAAGAGCTAAGTCTATCATACCAAGGTTTTGGAGCTTGTTTCAATCCATACAATGCCTTAGTTAATTTAAAAATATGATTTGAAAATTAATAATCGTCAAAATTGGGAGGTTTTTCAACATAGACTTCTTAAAGCCATTTAGAAAAGCAATTTTAACATCCATTTGAAAAAAGTTTAAAATTCATGTGACATGCAAATGCAAGTAAAATTCTAATAGCCTCTAATATAGCAATGGGAGCAAATATCTCATCACAGTCAATGTCTTCCTCTTGGTTATAGCCTTTGGCCACCAATCTAGCTTTGTTTCTAGTAATGAGATCATCTTCATCAAGTTTATTCCTATTTACCCATTTGCAACAAATAATTAGATGATTTTTGGGTCTAGGAACAAACTTCCACACTTTATTTCTCTCAAATTAGTTGAGATCATCTTGCATGGCAATCACCCAATATTCATCACTAAGAGCCTCCTCAATGGTCCTTGTCTCAATTTGAGAAACAAAGGCAACATTAAAATCTAAATGTTTAAATTTTGATCTAGTAGTTACTTCCTTTGAAGTGTCACCAATGATGAGTTCCTTTGGATGATCCTTTTGATAATGCCAATCGTTGGGTAGTTCTTGTGTTTCTTCCATCTTAGGTTCTTCTTGTTCCATTATGTGTTCCAATTCATCGATGTTTTCCTTTGGAGCATCTTTTGTTTCACTTTTCTCAAGTGTACCTACAAAATCATCAAGAACACTACCTTTCTCATGATCAAGCTTGGATGATTCATCAAAGGTAACATGCATAGATTCTTTAACTACTAAGGTTCTTCTATTAAATACTCTATATGCTTTACTTGAAGATGAGTATCCTGAAAAGAGTTGTTCATCTGATTTGGATGAGAATTTTCCAAGGTTGTCATTGGTATTTAATATAAAGCATTTGCATCAAAATACTCTAAGGTATTATATTTTGGATTTTCTTCCTTTCCATAGCTCATAAGAAGTTTTATTTATCACAGGTCTTTTGAAAACTTGATTTGAAATATAACATGTGGTATTATAACGGCTTTCGCCCAAAAGTAAAAAGGTAACTTATACTCATTGAGTATTGTTCTAGCTATTTCTACCAATGTTCTATTTTTTCTGTCAACCACATCATTTTATTGAGGTGTTTTAGAAGCTGAAAAATTATGAGAGATACCAAGTTCATTGCAAAAATTTTCAAAGTTCTTATTTTCAAATTCTTTGCCATGATTACTTCTAATAGATGTAATCATATAGCCTTTTTCATTTTGAATTCTTTTTGCAAGAATTTTTAAATAATAAAAAGCTTCATTCTTTTGAGATAAGAAGTTAACCCATGTAAACCTTGAGTAATCATCAACAAGCATAAATGTATACAACTTGCCTCCTAGGCTAGCAACTCTATTAGGACCAAACAAGTCTAAATGAATTAATTCCAAGGGTTTAGATGTGCTTACCACATTTTTGGATCTGAAGGAGCTCTTGTGTTGTTTCCCAAATTAACATGGTTCATATACCTTGTCTTTGTGAAACTTTATTTTAGGAAGATCATCCACTAGTTTTTCATTGCATAAGACATTGAAGTTATTCCATATTTGCATGTCCTAATCTTCTATGCCAAAGCCAAGCATCATTGCTAATAGAGACTAAATATTAATGAGCATTATTAGAGTGTAGGTCAATTTTGTATGTGTTACTAATTCTACTTCCATTGAATGTAAGATCACCACTAGAAAAGGTAATTTTATATCATTTGGAATTAAAATTGACATTATATCCTTTATCACATAATTGACTAACACTAAGCAAGTTATGTTTCAAACCATCAACCAACCAAACATCATCAATCATGTTTTTACCAAGCATACCAATAGATCCAATACCCATATATAATTTTTCCTTTACCATTATTTCCAAATGTTACATTACCTCCTTGCTTGTAGGTAAGATTTGTGAAGAGTTTTGCATTACCATTCATGTGCCTTGAACATCCACTATCCACAAACCAAACACTTTCATTGATAGTAGACTTTAGACTTACCTACAAAGCAATAAAATTTACCTTCTTTTAGGTACCCAAATGTACTTGGGTCCTTAAGGGTTAGTAGTAGAAGGATCCTCTAATTTGAGGTGAGCCTTTCTAATGTAACACAATATATTTTTATATCTAAATTTCATACAAAATTGGCATTGATACAAGGTTTTATATTTTTATATTCTTTTTCTATTGAACCTTGAAGAATTGAATATACAATCACAAGTGTGTGTGATAGAATTGTTTATGTGCATACTTGTGGTTGTGTTCATACTTTGTGTACATGTATGCATAGTTTGTTCTTGGAACTTTAGTTCTAGAGCCTAGAGTTGTCTTTTTATTAATCCTTGGCTTAGTGTATGTGAGTGGGGATTTTCATCCCCACTCCCATGTGGAATGGTTCTTATGACTTCGATACTGTTAGGCTCAGGGCCTTAGAGAACATGGGCTTAAACCCGGAGAAAATGGAGTCACCATCCGGCTAGGCAGGGAAATAGAAGGGATTGGATGACTCGATTCCTAAGAAATCCCCAACCCCCTAATGGGTTTGAAAGTTGAGTACGCAGGGGGATGGTAAGAAATGGCCCAGCACCCCCATAACGTCTAGTTCATTGGAACCGGCCTCCTTTTCAAATCCTAATAATATTAAATTCTTAACTTATTAAAATATCATTCATAATACATGCAATAGAAATAAAAAAAATATTTATTAAAATAAAAAAGTACAAACCAATAAAATGGGCACCCGTACAAAATGGAAACATGCCCTTACAATAATATCCATTATCCAAAGTATAAGTAAATAAAAATAGGACACCCACCAATTGGTGAAAACATGTCCCTTACAATTATCCCAAAGCCTTTAAATAAATTAAACTACAATAAATAAATTAAACAAATAAAGCATCCGAGAGTGGAAATATTCCTTTGACAAGTCTATTAAAAGTACACTCAATAAATACTTAATAATCATCCATGGAAAAGCAAGTAATCAAACAAATAATCAATCATTGCATAAACAATAGTAAATTCGGGCTAAACTAATGAAGTTAAAGTTAATTATAAAATTATAATTTGCAAATAAATCTTAATATTAACCCATTAATGAAATATAGGGTGTGACGATGAGGGTCGCACTTACGGTAGTCCCGCTAACTGGTTAACGGGCGGGGGTCAAGGGGACAGTGCCCTCGAAAGGTAAACAATTTATAGGATATAGTTTTGTCGGAGAATTAAGATTTCTATGTAAGCTAGAGTTTTATATTTATAGAAATTAGGGTTTTAGCTAAAATAATATTTGGGTTTTAAAATATTGAAAATTAGGGTTTAAAACAAAGATTAGGGTTTTAGTATAAGCTACAATCACTTAAATTCTAAGGACATAGATTAAATATTTTACTGCACATTCAAATAGGCTACTGTGAAATTCGATTCTTGTAGATATAAACTAAGCAAATTACTGAATATTTAATAGGCTACTGGACATATTAATCAAATTATTATGTAAGGATGATTCAAAGAGTTTACATAATTATTATAAACTAAATTAACTCACTGCCCATTTATATTTAAAAATTTAATTACTACTATTACCATGCTATATAAACATAACATTAATAAAAAGTAAAATAACTAGCCACTGTAAATTTAAAGAAAATTAAATGTGGAATTTCAAACCTCCATTTGTAGGCTCCGCCAATATTTTACATTGATTCAAATTTTGTGCTTGCACCAGTATCAAATCTTGGTTGAGCAAAGCAAAGGCAATGTCCACTGCCTTCTGATTTGTTGATGGTTAATATTCTGTCTCTTTCTTGCCTTGGTTGTTGGTTGCTCTCCAGCGCTCCTCTCTCTGTCTATTAATTATTTTTGGCTGCTAGGTCATCCCTGTGTTGCCAATCCTCCCTCTTCTCTTCATTATTGCTTTTGTATTTATAATTTTCAAATAGGGTTAATTTAAGCCATAGTCCTTACACAACTCGGATACTTGGCCAGGGTTTCAGTTTTAGTGTGATTAGGAGATCAATGCAAGCTGGCCGAGCCCAGGCTTGGTCAATGTCGAATTGGTGGCCACCAATTCGACATGGGACATAGCTCATGTCGAATTGGTGGCCACCAATTTGACATGAGCCCTTATATCAAATTGGTGGCTTGCCAATTCGATATGAGGCAAGCCCATATCGAATTGGTAACCACCAAATCGATGTGAGGCCTCTCATATCCAATTGGTGTCAACCAATTCGATATGTGGCATATCGAATTTGCATTGATTCCTACTATATTGGCTCAATTTTTTTAAATAAATCGACCCTGATCCAAAATTAGACATAATCTAACCTAGACTTTGTAATTGAAACCAAACTTGATCTGTTTTTTTAAAATAAATTTAAACTAGGCCAAAATTTAGGGTCTACAGTGTGTGCTTGTGTATTCTTTGCAATTTCAATACTAGAAGTTTGAATTTTAGAAGCTTTAACAAATGTTGGTGCATTAGATAAAGTAGTAAATGAGCCATTGAACCCTAAGCCAAACTTGGAGGAAGGTGGCCTTTGAACACTAATTAGTGTATCCAAGGCTTCCTTACCTTTATGAAACTTTGAAATAGAATTTTTATGTTCATCTATTCTTCTTTCAAAATCCTTAGAAATTTTCTCTAAGCTAGATAAGTTTTTGACATTTCATATAAGGATTTCATTAATTTTTCATTTGAAGTTTTTAATTATAAAGTAGAATTCTTCAAAGAAATAAAGTCCTTTTTTTAGCTTAGAGCATTTTTCCTTATAGAACTTCATTTTAGCAAAATATTTTTGGACCCTAGAGTTCATTTGCTCAACTATATCATCATCTAAAGCATCATCAATATCATCACTATAGGCATTTGAGTTTAAGGATTGAGTACCTACCTCATTGGTGTGATCATCATCATCTTCAATAGCCATGAGACAAAGATTTGCAATTCCTTACTCTTCCTCTTCTTCTTCTTCACTTGAAGAGTCATCATCCCATGTGGCTTTAAGAGATTTCTTCTTCTCCTTGTCCCATTTCTTCTTGTTCTTAATTTTGAAGCAATTCATTTTGATGTGACCCGATTTGCCACATTCATAA
Source organism: Garcia nutans (assembly GCA_947685225.1). NCBI lineage: Eukaryota > Viridiplantae > Streptophyta > Magnoliopsida > Malpighiales > Euphorbiaceae > Garcia > Garcia nutans. The sequence goes on along the minus strand of CANTUV010000039.1, from coordinate 38,612,941 downwards.
CATTTTACTTAATTTTTCTTCTCTTTATCTTTGAAAGAGAATTTGGATGATTTACCTTTTGCTTGCAATCTTCTCTTTCTTTTCCATTCACTTAATCTTTTTGATAGCATGGCCATTTCTTCCTCATCATCATTATTAACTTCATCACATGAGCTCTCAACTTCTTTGGTGACTTTGAAAGCTATGGCTTTCTTATTATCCTTCTCATCCTTGTCATCTTCTTTCTTGATATGTAATTCAAAAGTGAGGAGTTTGTCAACTAGCTCATCGATTCTTAGCGTGAAAAGATTATGAGCTTCTTCAATTGAAGAGACTTTTGATTCAAAGTTCTTCTTGACTCTAAGTGCTCCCAATATTTTGATATTGACATCACCTTAATCATAGATTTTTTCATATTTCTTCAAGTCATTCACAATAGCAAGTAGCAGATTTGTCAATTTGGTGACATGCTCAGTGGGATTCGTCTTGAAGACTTCATACTCATGTACAAGCATTTGGGTTTTGGTGAACCTCACTTGGGTAGTATCCTCATGATAATTCTCAAGAATTTTTCAAATGCTATATGCACAAGCAAGATGTTGGATTCTTCCAACTTCTTCTCTAGATATGGAATTCACCAAGATGGAGGATGCTCTATTGTTCCTATAGTAAGCTCTTTCTTGGGCATTCATCTATTTGTCTCTAGGAAGAGGCACTTGAATACAATCAACCTCATGAGTGGGAGGTTTCATTCATGTCGTATAAATTTCCAAAGTTCAATTCCCTCACTATCAAATTCATCTTGTATTTCTAACAAGAGAAATCCATTCCATCGAAGTAGGGTCTAAGAAATGAATTGAGGTTTCCATGAGAGGTAGTTGAAGAGGTCACTGCCATTATGGATCAAATTTCACAATTAAGCTTTTTAAAATTTTGAGGCTCTGATGCCAATTGTTGTTCGAAGATGGCAACCAAGAGGGGGGTGAATTGGTTGTTTGAAGAAATGATGGCAATTCAAAAATTAAAAACAAAGTAAATCAAGAGAAAGGTAGTGTAGAGTAGATGAAAATGAACACAAGGAGTTTATAGTGATTTGGATTACTTCAATCCTACGTCCATTTCCTTAACAACTTGTTAAGGTTCCTAATCTTAAGTTTTTACAAGCTTAACTCTAACTTATTGTTTTCATAAGCTCACACCAAACTTATAGAAGGGTTGAGAATTTCCCTCACAACCCAAACAAGAGATTTTCCATGCTCAATCTAAAGCCTAAGTGTTTCAAAGCTCACACTCAAACTTACAACGGTGTTTAATGCTCACACAAAACACTCAAAGCAATACAATTGGAAATTTTGATGCAAAGAAATGAAAGTTGTTTAACTTGGCTATTACAATCACAATCTTACTAAAAAATGAAGTTTCTTGGGGTATTTATAGCCTTTAAGTCTTCAATAGCCATTTGAGGTGGGTGCTGTTTTGATCATATATGTATATATATTTAGGTTAATTTTATGGGCCTTAAGTTAATTTATCTTTTAAATTGTGTTTAAAGTCTTTGATTTAGACGGAAGCTCAAAAGAATGAATTGAAGGATCAAAAAGGTGGAAAAACATGTGACACAACCAAGAGACACAGCCAAGCCATTGGCTGTGTCCCTCATCTAAGGCAACACACATGGCACAGCCTGAGTTGACAAGCCACTGGCCGTGTCCTTCAGAATAAATTGGCAGAAGCAGACATTAGGAGAAGACATGGCCAAACCACCAGTCGTGTCTCACTTGATGAAGCCAAGAGTGAAACCAAAAAAGCAAAGGCAGACATGAACACACCTAAGAGACAAGGCCAAGCCATTAACCGTGTCACATGACACGGCCAAGGCCTTGACCGTGTCTCATACAAAGAACAAAGCAAGGATGGAAGCACAATGGAGAACACACTAGAGAGACACGGCCAAGCCACTGGCCATGTACCATGACACGTCTAGGGCCTTGGCTGTGTCCCGTATGAAAAAGAAAGGAGATTTTGAGGCAGCCATGGACACGACCACATGACCATAAGAAAATGAGTGACACGACCAAGCTTGACATGACTTGGTCGTGTCTTGTGGAAATTCTTTTAATCATTTTGTATTAATTGGGGGATAAGATGGGGGACAATAGGTGATATCTTTTAAAAAGAAACAATAACAGATCAAAAAGTTTGCCTAATTTATGGAAAAAATTATAAATAAAGAAAATGGTGGGAGACAAAGTGTGGTGTGTGAGTTGGCAAGAGATGGATGTTTCTTAAAAAAATTAAAAGAAGATGAGAGTGGAGTAGTATATACACATTGGCTGTTTTTAAAGAAGGAGGATGAGTTTTGTTCTTGATTTTTAAAAGAGGAGAGACACCATTCTCTCTTCATCTCTATTCCTATTTCTTCCATAGATAAGAGCCAATCAATATTGGGGATTAAATTGAGTGAGAAAGATTCTTAGACAATTAGGGTTTGAAGAAAGCTTGATTGGAGTTGAAGCTTCAGAAAGTTACTTTCCATCCTTCAAGAGGAGAGCCATTGATTTAGGGAGCTTGAAAGTTGTTCATCACACATTAAGGTGAAAGCTAGAAGGAAGACAAGTAGTCCAACTTTTAGCATCTATAAGGGGTTTTTCATATTCTCTCTTTTGATTCATTTCTATATTGTTGTTGTTTTATTATTGACATTAATATTACAATGTATAATTGTGATTTGATGAATATGGAGATGGATATGTGTTTTAATTTGATGATGAGCTAATTCACTCATGCCTTGGGTTGCAGTAGATTTAATTAGATGACTTGATTTGATAATTCCATTAGTATACCTTGTTGTTGGTTGATTGCATTGGATTGAATGTTAGGTTGATAGATTGGCCACCTATTAATCACTTAATATTGAACGATGGACAGAGAGGTGAAATTCGATATTAGAACTATGTAATCAACTACGCTAAAAATGAATTAGAAATATAAGTTCTAGGGTTTATTAATTTGCAAATTCAAAACAATTGGTTATTGTTAATTCATGAATGTGAAAACTAATGAATTGGTAATCACTAATGAAACTCAAGGAACAAATTAAAATACAAGGTTATACTAATGGATAATTTGAGAATTAAGCTTTGATTAAATTGATCTACAACCCTAGGCACCATTCCTAGAATTGATTTGATCTTACACAACTACCACTCGTTTAACTTTTAAATTAAAATTGCTTTTCACCATTCCAACATATCACACTCTTGCTTTTTAATTTACTTTTCAATCAAACTATTGCAAACAATTTCTTCCTTGTGAGATGAGCTTGGGGTGATCACCATTGCTGTAACTACCTCGTATACTTGCGAGTGTCACTTGTAGTAGTAATTAATTGAGCACAATAAGTTTTTGGCGCTGTTGCCGGGGAAGGCAATTGTTAATTGTAGTTTGATTCTTTTATTTTAATTGTTTTATTATTTAAGGTGTTCCTTTTTGAATTGCCTAGGTGATTTATGCAAGGACGAAGGTCTCAAGGAAATGAGCTTGTTCCTTATATAGACGGTATTTATAGACTACAAAGAGCCAAAGGAGTAGATCCCTTGAGATAGGAAGGAGAAGAAATCAACAAGCAATTTGAGGAGGACGCTAGAGTAGAAATGGGTGACGTAGAGGAACCACCTATGAAGGAGTTTGCCCGACCGATCATTGGAGTAACCATATCCTGTATCCGGTTGAGCAATGCAGCAAGGAACTATGAACTTAAAAACACTCATTATAGTATGCTGCCACCCTTCCATGGATTACCGAATGAAGATCCTCTCAACTTCATTCGAGATTTTTACACAACACTGCATACTTTCCCTTTGCAAGCACTAACAGGAAAAAACTTAAGATGAGATGTTTCCCATATAGTTTGAAAGATAGGGCAAAAGCGTGGTTAATGACCTTAGTAAAAAAATTTTTGACCACTTGGACCAAAGTGTACAACAAATTTATGGGAAAATTTTATTCACACCAAAAGATGAAGGAGCTTAGGGGAAGTATTGCAACTTTCACCCAATTTGATGTTGAGCCATTTCATGAGGCATGGGATCACTTAAAATCTCTATTATTTCAATGCCCTCATCATTATTATCCATAACACTTGCTCAATCAGTTTTTCTATAATGGGCTAACTCAGCAATGTTAGAACATAGTTGATAATGCTGCAGGAGGGGCAATGGGTGAGAAAGCAACAGCTGAAACAGTTGCATTATTTGAAATGTTGGGAGCCAATTCTCAACAAAAGAGCATTAGAGAAAGGAGAAGAGGGGCATATGATCTGAATACAAACTCAAAAATGGCAAGGCAAATTGCTGAGTTGACTAGGCAAGTTAAATTGTTGAATTCTAGAGAAAACTTGCCGGGGCCAAGCTAAGAATCATGTGCATCATGTGGTGTGGTAGGCCACAATGCAAATGTATGTCCTTCAAACTTTGACTAATTCCAAGGAGAGCAAGAATAAGCTTTTGCTTTTGAAGGGTTCCAACAAAGGGGAAGGAATGACCCGTACTCAAATTCTTATAATCCCGGTTAGAGAAATCACCCTAATTTTGCATAGAAGAACCAACAACAAATTCTACCTCAATATTCATTCCAACCTTATCAAATGGGACCCTAGTTTCAAGGGCAAGGTTCAAATCATGAGCTAGTCAAGAAACCATCACTTGAAGAGAATTTCAATGCTTTCATTCAAATAAGCACTCAAAATCAAGAGGCGAGCAGCAAATGATTCGACTCTTTGGAAGCCTCACTTAAGAACGTTGAGATGCAAGTGGGTTAATTGGCTAATCAAGTACAAACTAATCAAAAAGAAAAATTTCCAAGTCAACTAGAGTAAGCCAAAGCAATTAGAGTCCTAAGAAGTGGTTAGGTACTTGATAACAAAATCGGTGATAATAACATTAATGATTCTTTGGATGCAGGAACAATGGAAGAAGATGGCGAGGAAATACAAGGAGGCAAAGCTCAACCAATTGAGCCTAAGAAAGTTAGTGAGGAGGCATCAGTGGCACCAAAGCTGAACAAATCTCCAAATTCATACAGACCGCCAATTCCTTTTCCAAGCAGGTTAAAAAATGAGAAGCACGATAAGCAATTTACTGAAATTTATAATATGCTCTCAAAGGTAAGTATTAACCTTCCCTTACTTGAGGTGATTAAAAATATGCCATCATATGCCAAAATTTTTAAGGATCTTAACACAAAAAAGAAAAAATATTAGTTGAATGAGAAGGCGATAGTCTCGAAAGTAACAAGTGTTATTTTACAACATAGGTTACCTCCAAATCTAAAGGATCCTAGAAGCTTTATAGTTAGTATCTATATGGGGCATGTGAAAGAAAATATTGGTATGTGTGATTTAGGAGCAAGTATAAATTTGATGCCATACTCTGTTTAATTGAAATTAGAGCTAGGGGAACTTAAACCAACTAAAATGATTTTGCAACTCGCGGATAGAACTCTTTGATACCTTAAGGGAATTATAGAAGATGTTCTGGTTAAGGTAGGTGGTTTAATTGTACCCATTGATTTCGTTGTCTTAGATATGGGGGAAGAAATTCCTAGAGATTTTGAACATATAATTTTGTTAGGGAGACCTTTTATGGCCACAACTAATACATTAATTGATGTTAAAAATGGAAAATTGACCATGACTGTTTTAGGTCAAACTGTAGAATTTTCAATTTTTAACACTTTTCCTATTCCCACTACTGCTTTATATGAGGACTGCTCTTTTGTTGATTTTACTGATAATGCTGTTAAAGAAGTTTTCTTGTAGGAGAGTGGTGAAGACAAACTAGAAAAGGCTTTAAATTTGGAGGAAGAAGTTGAAGGTTCAAATGAGGAGATTCAACCAAAGGGGGTTGAACTTAAAGAACTTCCAAAACACTTAAAGCATGTTTTTCTTGGGGAAAACAACTCACAACCAGTGATCATTTCTACTACTCTTGGTAGTGAGAAGGAAGATAAACTTGTGAGGATGTTGAAAAAATTTAAGAGAGCTATTGGTTGGGGGTCGAGTGATATCAAGGGTATTAGTCCCTCTATGTGCATGTACAAGATAGGAAGGGGCTAAATCGGTGAGAAAGGCTCAAAGGAGACTTAACCCTAATATGAGCAAAGTAGTGAACACAAACGACTTTGAGCCTTAACACAAACTACGTAGGCTCAAAGGAGACTTAACCCTAATACCCTTGAAGGGGTAATCTACCCCATTGCTGATAGTGAATGGGTTAGTCCCATTCATGTCATGCCAAAGAAAGAAGGTTTGACTGTGGTCTAGAATGAGAAATGAGAGTTGGTACCTACTCGAACACAAACTGGGTGGCGAATATGCATAGATTATAGGAAATTAAATAATGTCACCAAGAAAGATCGCTTTCCTTTACCATTTATTGATCAAATGCTTGATAGATTATCTGGACATGCTTTTTACTATTTTCTTGATGGTCTTTCAGGTTACTACCAAGTCCCGATAGCATCAGAAAATCAACCAAAGACAACCTTTACTTGTCCCTTTGGGACATTTGCATTTCGGAGGATGCCATTCGGACTATGCAATGCACTAGGTAAATTTCAAAGATGTATGCTTTCAATTTTTTCTGATATGCTGGACAAATGCATTGAGGTGTTTATGGATGACTTCTCTATTTTTGGTAATTCTTTTGATGATTGTTTGCAAAAATTGACTATCGTGCTTGAAAGATTTATTGAATATAATCTTACCTTGAGTTGGGAAAAGAGTCATTTCATGGTTGATCATGGGATTGTTTTGGGTCATGTCATTTCTCACAAAGGAATTGAGGTAGACAAGGCTAAGGTTGAAGTAATCATGAATCTGCCTCCACCCACAACTGTTAAGGGGATTAGAAGCTTATTGGGACATGCTGGATTTTATAGGAGGTTTATAAAAGATTTTTCAAAAATTTCATTCCTTTGTGTCATTTGCTAGGAAAAGATGTTCCATTTATTTTTTATGACAAGTGTTTAGAAGCTTTTGAAATTTTGAAAGAAAAATTAACTTCTGCTCCTATAATTGTTGCCCCAAATTGGGATTTGCAATTTGAAATCATGTGTGATGCATCGAATTATGCCATTGGAGTTGTTTTGGGCCAAAGTGTGAATAAATTGATGTGTGTAATTTATTATCCAAGTTTATCTTTAAATGATGCACAAGTGAATTACACAACCACTGAAAGGAAAATGTTAGTTGTGGTTTTTGCACTAGACAAATTCAGATCTTACTTGATAGGTTCTAAAGTCATAGTATTTTCGGACCATACGGTACCTATTGACCAAACCACAAACTAAACCCAGGCTCATTAGGTGGATATTGTTGCTACAAGAATTTGATGTTGAAATCAAAGATCAGAAGGGAAGTGAGGATGGAGTAGCCGACCATCTCTCTAGATTGAACTCTCATGATAATGATGCAGAAATTGCTAGTGAAAATGCTTTTGAAAAACTCCTGGATGAACACTAGTTTGCTTTAACTCAAGCACCTTGGTATGCAGTTATTACTAACTATCTCTGTTGTGTTGTTGTGAGAAAGGATTTGAATTTTCAGGCAAAGAAGAGGTTCCTGCATTCATGTAAGTACTGTTTTTGGGATGAGCCATATTTGTTTAGAATTTGCAAGGATGAAATTATAAAAAGATGTGTACCGGAGGGAGAACAAAATCAAGTGTTGTAATTTTACCACAACATGTATTGTGGAGGGCATTTTGGAGGAAAGAAGACCGCCGAAAAGTTTTTTCAAAGCGGTTTGTATTGGCCTACTCTTTTTAAGGATACTCAAAATTTCTGTACAAGATGTGATAAATACTAAAGAGTAGGAAACATTAGCAAAAGGAATGAAATGCCCCTCAATGTGTTTATTGTGGTTGAAATTTTTGATGTATAGGGGATAAACTTCATGGGGCCATTTCTCAAGTCATTTGGTTTTGAATATATTCTTCTTGTAGTGGATTATGTGTCTAAGTGGGTGGAGGCTATCCCCACTAGGTAATGATGCTAATGTTGTTTTGAAAATTTTGAAGGAAAATATTTTGAGCAGGTTCGAAACCCCAAAGGCAATAGTAAGTGATGGAGGAAGCCACTTTTGCAACAAATGGTTCGAGAAGTTAATGACCAAGATGGGCATCCGACACAAAGTAGCAACTCCATACCACCCTTAAACGTCCGGACAAGTCGAGATCTCCAATAAACAAATTAAAGGGATCTTGGAAAAGATGGTGAGCACAATAAGAAAGGTCAATCCGACTCCTAGAGGCATTATGGGCCTATAGAACTGCTTTCAAAACACCATTGGGAATGAGTCCATATAGGTTGGTCTTTGGCAAGGCTTACCACCTAACAGTGGAATTGGAGCATAAAGCCTATTGGGCAATAAACACCACAAATATGGACTTAGAAGGAGCAAGGGAACAAAGAATGTTGCAAATTTCTGAGCTCAATGGGCTTAGGCCTATGAGAGTTCAAGAATCTATAAGGAAAGGGCAAAAGCTATGTATGATAGGATGATCCTTCGAAGAACTTTTGAACCAGGAATGAAAGTCCTCCTATACAATTCCAGAATGCGATGGTTTCCCAAAAAATTGAAGTCCCGTTGGAGCGGACCATTTCAAGTAATTCAAACATTCCCATATGTGGTTGTTGAGTTACTCAATTTGAAAACTAATGAGACATTTAAGGTAAATGGACAAAGGGTGAAACCCTATCTTGAGGAACTTGAAGTTGCAAAAACTGTTGAAAGTTTGATTTTTATAGACAAATGATGCAATAATGTCTAGCTAACCAACATTAAAGAAGTGCTCAGTGGGAGGCAATGCATCGGTTTGTATTTCTTTTCATAGTTTAATTTTTGTGTTTTGTCATTTAAATTTCATTTTGTTTTAAGAGAATAGAATGGGTGCATTGATCAATTTTTATTTTTGATGAAGTTTTAGGGTAAAGCCGGGAAGATAAGTGCACATATTAGACTTGGGTGACACATGTGTTTAAAAAAAATTTTGGCAGTAGAGGACACGACCACTTGACACGGCCAAGCCACTGGCCATGTCAAGCAAACCCAGATTTCCCAGGCATGGACATGGCCAGAAGGCTTGGCCGTGTCCTTGGCCGTGTCACTTAGATACGCCCAAGCGCCAGCCTGTGTCCTCAACCCCTTACCCTACACCCAAACACACAGACTCGAACACGCCCACAGGACACGGCCAAGCCACTAGCCTTGTCCCTCTTAAAAGCCCAAACATGGCCAAGCCATTTCAAGCTTGGCTGTGTCACCATCTTTAAAAACCTGATCATGCCCTTTTGTTCATCCCTAACCTTGGTTTCCCTTTCTTCTTTCTCTCGCCTCTCTCTCTAAATCTCCATCCCCATCTCTCAAAACTTAAAAATTTTACCAAATCTTCCATTTCTCTTACTCAAAACTCAATTAAACCCAATCAATCTCCCAATTTTCAACTCAAAACTCCATAAAATCCATCAAGATTCGATTTTCACCAAAAATATCAAGATGCCTAGAACAAAAATGGTGTTCCACCATAAGAGGAGGCAACCTCCATCATCCAATCCATCATCCTCTTCATCATCTTTAAAGAGGTCCACTCTTCTAGCACGAGGTTTCTTTCTGACGAGGTATGTGAGCAATGAATCTCTTGATACTCTCCAAATTAGAGTCAATTTTGCTACATTTGTTCAAAACCTTGGATGGGAAAAATTAGTTTCCCTTAAACCTTTGCAATTCCAAGAACTCACCATAGAATTTTTAACCTCCCTTAAGGTTGAAAGAAATGAAACAAATATTTGCACTAGGTTTAGCTTTAAATTGCTTGGAAAATAATGTGTTCTTGATATTGAGCAATTAAATGCTCTTTTTGGTTTTCACCAAGATGGGGAAAAATGTATTCCTAAAGGTTTTAAACAACAATTCATATAGGGGGGGGGGGGAATTGGCTCGGGGGGTATGTATGTGGCTAAATTGGCCAAAGCAACCAAATTGATAAATCCCACCTTGAGATATCTACATCGATTTATGTCTTATGGGTTCTTTGCAAGGAAAGAAAGCATGGGTGTAGTGGAACTAAATGAGCTATTTTTCCTAGATTGTGCTAGCAATACTATACCCATAAGTGCCAGCTATTGGTTGGCCGATGTGTTTGAAAGCATAGCAAATAGGAAAAAGGGCACAATTTGCATAGATGGATTGGTGACCACCTTGGCTATAGCACTTATTGATGGATTTGATCTGAGCTCTTACCAAATGACTAAAATTTTTGGGAGTGATTCATTGGATCTTGCTACCCTAGAAAAGATGCACATGGTTGTAAAAAGGAGAGGGGCTTATGTTATGAGTTTAGATGAGCAGGTTGCACCTAAGGACAGGTAAAAGAGGCCATGAGTTGATGAGGAGTATGACTTAGATTCACTCAGTTTGAATGAAGATGCTCTGGCACCGGACAGTCAGGAGATTATTAGTAGGATTGAAGCATTGGAAAGTAAGGTGGATTGTAATCATGCTGAAGTCCTCGCCCAGTTAGAACAAATCAATAGCAACCTCGCAAAGATTCTTAGCCTCCACCCTTCAGTAGCCTCGTCGTCATATCCTCCACCGATGTAGAGCATATCAGCTTCTGCCTTTTGAAGACACTTCTTATGTTTCTTATTTTCAGTTTTTGAATATTTTTGTTGTTGTTTTTCGTACCCCTTTTAGTTACTAAAACTTTATGTTTTATTTTGGTTATTCTATACTTATTGCTTTTTAATATTGAACAATTAATGTTTGTGAATGAAAGGTAGCACTTGCCTCACAACGAAAATGATGGAAACAGGTTGTACTTCATCTCTTACCTCCTTTGATTTATCCTATTTTCTATTGAGGGCAATGTCAATCTTAAAGTGTGGCGTGCTAAGTTTTTTGTTCATAAATGCAAGTAGTTGTTTTTCATAATCTTGTTGTTGTTGTTAAGTCTTTATTCTAGTCATTTTTATCAAATGATTTGCCTTACCTTACATATTGTTTAAGTTCAATTGTTATAAGATGGTTGATAGATGACCTTTTAATTTTTGAAGTATGAATTGGATTGAATAAAACTTGTGTTTATTCTTGATTTGGTAGTTATTCATTGCATCACCTTTAAACTAGTGAGGAATTGAGCCATCAACTTATTATTCTTTATTGTGTGTAAACATCTTTGATTGATGAATTGCTAGAACTTTCTTTGACATATATTTTGAGACTATATAAAAATTTCAATTAGGCATCAATATGATTAAGGCAATTAGGTGAACCCATTTTGGCTTAAAGAGACCAACCTTATATCCAACCTTAGCTAACCAATTTTGAGCTTATTTCATTTTTCCTTTTTTTTCTTTTTCATAACACCATTAGCTTGAACCTTATTGTTTTAACTATTACCATTGCATTAGGTCAAAAGCATTTTAAGATCGTTTATAATTCAGTGTTGTGTTAAATTAAGTGTGGGGTTGAATTTAGTGGGTTCAGAATTACAAATTATTGTCTTCTTTAGTTGCAAACCCTAAAAAAATAAAATAAAAAAAAAAGAAAAAAAATCAAAATAATAGAAGTTGTTGTTCATTTTCATAGGGTTGGAATAAGTTTGGGAATAATCGTTGCAAAATAAGTGAGTTCCCTTGAAAAACTCTTTAATGTCAAGTGGTAGGTGAGTGGAAGGTGTTTTGGGATTGTTGGGTTATACATATGATCAGTTACTTCATTCTTGAAATGCTTTTGAACTTAATGGATCAGCTCACATTTTCTAAATGTCACGCCTTTACCTTAGCCCCATTACAACCAACTGAAAGACCTTATGATTGATGATTGATTGAATTTAGTGGTGGAAGTTTGATTGATAAGCAAGCTTATGGTTATAATCTATCATTGAATGTTATGAGTGTAAACACTGCCTATTTAAACACTTCAAGAGTTGGTGAGGGAGTGACAATATTGGTTATGTGTGGAAAACCACTAAATTGATGAGTATTGGTTTTATTTGGTTTGATATTCGTTGCGGATTTAAGAAATTGGAAGTCTTGATATACTCTTATAACTCTTGAACTTGGCTAACTTTTCTTATTTCTTATTTTGATTTTAACTTTGCTTTGGGACAAGCAAAGGATTAAGTGTGGGGTAATTGTTTTGATCATATATGTATATATATTTAGGTTAATTTTATGGGCTTTAAGTTAATTTATCTTTTAAATTATGTTTAAAATTTGTTTGAAGTGTTTGATTTAGATGAAAGCTCAAAAGAATGAATTGAAGGATCAAAAAGGTGGAAAAGCATGTGACACAACCAAGAGACACGACCTAGCCATTGGCCGTGTCCCTCATCCAAGGCAACACACATGACACAGCCTGAGTTGACAAGCCACTGACCATGTCCTTCATAACAAATTGGCAGAAGCAGACACTGTGAGAAGACATGGCCAAGCCACTGGCCGTGTCTCACTTGATGAAGCTAAGAGTGAAACCAAAGAAGCAAAGGTAGACATGAACACACCCAAGAGACACGGCTAAGGCCTTGGCCATGTCTTATCCAAAGAACAAAGCAATGATGGAAGCACAGTGGAGAACACACTCAAGAGACATGGCCAAACCACTAGCTGTGTCCCATGACACGACCAGGGCCTTGGCTGTGTCCCACATGAAAAAGAAAGGAGATTTTTAGGCAGCCATGGACATGGCCACATGACTTGGCCATGTCCATAAGAAAATGAGTGGCACGACCAAGCTTGACATGACTTGGTCGTGTCTTGTGGAAATTCTTTCAATCATTTTGTACGAATTGGGGGACAATAGGTGATATCTTTTAAAAAGAAACAATAAAAGATCAAAAAGTTTGCCTAATTTATGGAAAAAAATATAAACAAAGAAAATGGTGGGAGACAAAGTGTGGTGTGTGAGTTGGCAAGAGATGGATGTTTCTTAAAAAAAATTAAAAGAAGATGAGTGTGGGGTAGTATATACACATTGGCTATTTTTGAAGAAGGGGACTGAGTTTTGTTCTTGATTTTTAGAAGAGGAGAGACACCATTCTCTCTTCATCTCCATTCCCATTTCTTCCATAGACAAGAGCCTATCAATATTGGGGATTAAATTGAGTGAGCAAGATTCTTAGACAATTAGGGTTTGAAGAAAGCTTGATTCGAGTTGAAGCTTGAGAAAGTTACATTCCATCCTTCAAGAGGAGAGCCATTGATTTAGGGAGCTTGAAAGTTGTTCATCAAAAATTAAGGTGGAAGCTAGGAGGAAGACAAGTAGTCCAACTTTTGGCATCTACAAGGGGTTTTTCATATTCTCTCTTTTGATTCATTTCTATATTGTTGTTGTTTTATTATGGGCATTAATATTACAATGAATAATTTTGATTTGATGAATATGGAGATGGATATGTCTTTTAATTTGATGATGAGCTAATTCACTCAAGCTTTGGGTTATAGTAGATTTAATTAGATGACTTGATTTAATAATTCCATTAGTATACCTTGTTGTTGGTTGATTGTAGTGGATTGAATGTTAGGTTGATAGATTGGCCACTTATTAATCACTTATTATTGAACGATGGATTGAGAAGTGAAATTCGATATTGAAACTATGTAATCAACTACCCTAAGAATGAATTAGAAATATAAGTTCTAGGGTTTATTAATTTGCAAATTCAAAACAATTGGTTGTTGTTAATTCATGAATGTGAAAACTAATGAATTGGTAATCACTAATTAAACTCAAGGAACAAATTAAAATACAAGGTTATACTAATAGATAATTTGAGAATTAAGCTTTGATTAAATTGATCTACAACCCTAGGCACCATTCCTAGAATTGATTTGATCTTACACAACTACCACACGTTTAACATTTAAATTAAAATTGCTTTTCACCATTCCAACATATCACACTCTTGCTTTTTAATTTACTTGCCAATCAAACTATTGCAAATAATTCCTTTCTTATGAGACGACCTTGGAGCGATCACCATTTCTGCAACTATCTCATATACTTGCAAGTGTCGCATGTAGTAGTAATTAATTGAGTGCAACGGGTGCCAACATGTTTGATTCTTGTCTTCCACTTTAATCATTATTTAGAGCCAATTTATAGTCAGACTATCATTAGTTTGGTCGACTCAGGCTCGGCATGGTCGGACTGAACATTAGTCCAATCGTGCTCTCTATTTTTCTAACAAAAGTTTTTCAACGGCTAGTACATGTGGCATCCATTAATTGAGTTGATAAGTAATGGCTATAACATTTGAATCCCATTCCATTAGTCTAGTCGAGACAAGCTCGATTCGGTCATTCTAAACATGGTTTGCTGAGATTTTAGGAGTGTTGGCGACTATGAGCTCTATTGGAACCTTGCTAGATTTTAACTCAGGCATAGTCCGATAGGATTACATTAGGTCTGGTCGTGCTAGGTGTGGTATGCTAAAAATTTTAGAGTAATAGTGACCGTGAACTCTACTTGATGTTCTGTGGATTTAGCTCGGGCTTGGTATGGTTAGATTGCTCAGTAATTCGGTGGGGAGATCTAGTCCGATCATAATGTGGGAGTGAAATTTGAGTGTGAGCTTGGTCCACTTAGCTTTTGCTCGGTTCTGGCATCTGAGGCTCTGTCTGAGCATACCATACCCTAGTTCGATCAGCTTAGATTTGGAACATTTGTGCTCTTTTCACCTCGTTCGTTGAACACTCGTCAGTTCGATAGAGGCTCGGCTAGACTGGACTGTGGTCTATCAGCTCGGTAATGATGTAGTCAGACTAAACTGTGGCCCATTCAGCTTAATAGTGGTACAGTCAGACTGGACTATGGCCCGGTCAGGTCGATAGTGGTGTAGTCAGATTGGACTGTGGTCTGATCGGTCTATCTGAGATTTCCTCAAAAATTAAAGTCCTATAAAATGTAACTTGGTACAAATATTAGTCCTATTCAATTTAATTGTCTAAGATCAAAATGGAGGCCAATGTTTTGGCTAACACAACTAAAGCAAGAATCAGTGATTGCATAGCTCATCACAATGCTACATTTGATATATTTTAGATCAAGGTGATTAACCATTTCCACATTTTGTAAGTTACGTGTTTGGTCGTTATTTGATGTTTTATGCTTATTAGCTTTGCCTCATTTGTGATTTAAGTAGAGCATAAATTCTATAAATTAAATTAAGTAGTTAGCGGTTATATGTCAACTTGAGTATAACACAAATTCAATAAATTAAATGAGCATAAATGAAAGAAGATGATCAGCTATGAGCTTTATATAGAATTTACTTCAAAACTGTCATCTGAAAGATGAGCAACCGGTGCCTTTGGTACCTCAAACTATCAATCCATTGCCTGATAGGGTCACATATGTAAGTGTGGATCCCATTTGAAGCTCAGGCGGAACCCCCTTTAAGCTTGGGCTAGCCAGTGTAGGGGTAGTGCAAGGTGCTGCATATGTACTAGTATAATGCGACTTGACAAAAGAGGTTTGAATCACAGGAGGAGATCTCATAAAAGAGGGATGTGGCCAAGTCTAACCTCTTGGGGCACAAGTGAAGCCATACAAAATGCATCATAATCTTGGTTTGGAATGGCAAACCGTTGAGCAAGCAGTCTAATAAAAAGAGCATCACCACTGCAAATCCTCATCCTATATTGCATGTCTACAAGAGGAAGCACATGTATAACCCGAACATCCATGGAAATGTCCATGGAATGTTGGCTAATGATCCGCTCCCTAAGATAATATTCAAAGGTGTAGGGCTCTCAGAAGAAGTTTGCATCATGAAAGGGTCACAACTCTAAGAAGTGGGGCCAATGGCTCAACAATCTTTGCAAAATAAGGAACCCAGGTAATCTATCAAAATATCAGTCGATAAGATTTGCAGGAACAAGCAAAATAATAGGAAAAGTAAAGAGCAACTCACTTCATCAATGCCCAAATGGCTGAAATGAGATTGCAATGCACCAAATAGGGGCAAGTCCTCATATGCTTTGTTGCTGCTGCTCCACCTCACCTCGATTGAGTATGCTGTAAGAAGCAGCTCCTATAGTATGGGGCTAGTATAGCTAAGGTACTCATAGGAACAAATCCGCATCAAAAGAAAATCTTGGTGAAGGCAAACAATAAACAAAGTAAGAAGAATAAAGAAAGAGCAAGAAAGTACCTCTCAGATGATGTGGGTACTGCCCAAGGAAGAATAGGTCCCTTGAGAGAGCTCACCCATCTCTCTGTATATCATGCCTAGCATCGCTCCACCCCAATCATATGTACCAACCATGGTAAGATCCTAAAGACTACAGAGGGTGCCTAAATCCACACTATCATAGAATGAGTGCCAAAAGCTACACTTGCAGATCAACAGTAGTATATATGTACCCAACTGGTTAGCTGATGGGCTAAGTGGATTTTCCAAAAGGCTGTTGACATGGTTGTGCAGCCATGTGCGCTGAACATAAGTATAGTTTCATGGAGGATGGCCTCCAATCAATGTAAATAACTCTCATGGGATAATACCCTCTAATTGTCAAAGCACTCCATAGCCTGAGTACTGAACTGGATGCCGGTAATAGTAGTAAGGTCGGCTGACATTGCTATCAACTCACTGCAAGGAAAGTGAAATGTGTTGATGCTATCCCGCCACTGCTCTCCCAATACCTTCAAAAGGGGAATGGTCCTAGGAATGGATGTATCCAAATATAGGAAACTCAAAAAACCAAAGTGCTTAATCAACTTAGTAACCTTATCAAGAAGCTTCAGATTGGCCAGATTTCCTCGGCTACCCCCAATCCTTAAGTGAGTAGACTTTGGGAAAAGAACAAAGTAAGTACAATAGCATGGTATTTCATCAAAATATGTTTTAACATGCTAATTACACTTTCTGTGCTAGAAGCACGAGAAATAGCATTTTGGTAATTTTGCAAGTGTAGGAGAAATATGTGCAGTTTTAATGCAAATCTTTCAAAAAGGTAAGTAAAAAATCATGTCATACTAGTTAAATATGATTTAGTACATTGATTTCACTTTCTATGCCAAAACGCGAGAAAGGGCATTTTCTTAATTTTTTAGTGCTCAGCAGTACAATGTTTCATGTCAAACAACATTCAGATATCTTAAATACAGAGCAGGCATAGTAACATAAATAATTTGAAGTAATTTTATCAAGTTGGAAAAAGTACAATTATCCATAATTTAGAGGCCTAAATGCAATTTTTAAAAATTTTGGGTTAAAAATTATAAATAATAAACGTTGAAAAAAAATTATAAATACCTCTAGTGAGTCCATGACTAAGGCATGCCACTCATGTTCCACCAGTAAAGCGTTCCACTCTACCTATCTTAAATGCCTTGAAAAAGAGGCCATTTTCAAGTTCGAAAGAGAGAAGTGAAATTCAAATGCTGAAGAATGAAAAAAATGAAGTGGTCACCCCTTTATATAAGGGTTGGCTCCAAACTTCAAATGGACATTCTAGGATCATTTCAACTCCAAATTTTGGGTTTCTAAGATAGCACTTTTGTCCTTACACCCCCTACATATTGGTACAGTCAAAATTGTAGAAATTGATAGACACTACAGATGGGTATGGAAATCAATCTCAAAAATTCAAAAAATTTAGCAAATTGTAATACACACTTCTTATTTTATTTGAAAAAAATGGTAAAAGTCATTTCTAGTCTCAACAAACTGAATTTTAATTCACGGTTCACTTCTATCATCTTTGCCTCAAAAACTAAGACCACCATGATGGGAGACAGCTGTGAACCCATAATTTTTCACCATAAATTTAAATTTCAGTTTGTTAAGGTCACAATGCAACTTGAATAACTCAAAATAGATGTTGGACAAAGGAGAACAGGCCCTGGGAAGTTTGTTATGACAGCATAATGGGCTAGTCGTTGCCTTGCCACTGGGTGCCACAAAGAGCCCAAAATGTGTCGTGTGGTACTATTTTGGTACCGCGATGCCCTAATCCAAATTTTTACCATTTTGTTCCTGTAAATCTCTATAAATAGGCCCTCCCCACTTCATTTTTCTACACACCTTCCAACTAAGCAACACCTATTTGCTAGTTGATTGCTCTTCTCTCCCTCTTTTTTTCTAAAAAGTAAAAGGTTCATTCTTTCTTAGTTTGAACCGCCTAAAATTTGCTTCCTTAGCAAATTTGGGTATTGGTATGTTTGATTTATGCTTTCCTTAAGCCAAATTGAACCAAGTTGCTTCCTTAGCAACCCTTAACCGTAATCAAGATGGAATTACAATTTGGTCACACTCTCAAGCCTTCACCAAGCAAAGCTCCAAGAAGAAAGGTAAGAAAACCCAAACTTTTTTGCCTTTTGCTTTATATTCATTGATTTATTTTAGTTTTGGGCCCTTTTTTACCAAATTTTTGAGACTATCATTTGGTCTTTAAAATTAAATTAATTGAGACCCTTTTTATATAATTTTAAAGACTATCCTTTTATCATTAAAATTAAATTATTTTGGACCATTTTGGACCTTTTGACCTAATTTTAAAGACTCTTTGAAATCAAATTAAATTTGGAACCTTTTGCCCTAATTTTAAAGACTATCTGTTGGTCTTTACAATTAAATTAATTTGGACCTTCTGCCCTAATTTTAAAGATTAATTGGTAGTTAATTAATTTTCAAATCAATCCTTTTTAAAATAAAGTTAGAATATAAACTTAATTTTTAATCAATCCTTTTTCAAATTAAGTTGGAATATGAACTTAATTTTCAAATCAATATTTTTTTCAAATTAAGTTGGAATATGAACTTAATTTTCAAATCAATCATTTTTCAAATTAAGTTGGAATAAGAACTTAATTTTCAAATCAGCCCTTTTTCAAAATTAAGTTAGAATAAGAACTTATTTTTTCAATTAATCCTTTTTTAAAATTAAGTTGGAATATGAACTTATTTTTCAATCAATCCTTTTTTCAAAATTAAGTTGGAATATAAATTTAATTTTGAATCAATCTTTTTTTAAAATTATTTTAGAATGTGAACTTAATTTTCAATCAGTCCTTTTTTAAATTAAGTTGTGATATGAACTCAATCCTTTTTCAAAATTAAGTTGGAATATGTACTTAATTTTCAAAAGATAAAACATTTTTCAAAGTTAGGACTCAAAATTTGGGTTTTAGACTTAGGTTTAACATTAAACCTAAAATGAATCTAGACTTAGTCTCAAATAGTGTAGGTTGGTAAATTAACTATTTAAGAGTTAAAACCATCTTGCGATGGTTACCTGGGCTTTAATTCTGATTCAAACGAGATATGCAAGCCTACTTGGAATATCAATCCAAGTACCATGTCTACTTTGTAAATAAACCTTTTCCTTGTGTGTTTCTTTGAATTATGAACTTTGCTTCCTATATTTACTTTACTTACTTTCCTTTGGGAAATTTATGCCCATCCTAAAATCCATAAGGCTAGAGTTCAAATCCCCTTGTTTTAAGTTTTAAAATGTAAAGTTAATTTAATCTTTGCACTTTATTTACTTTATTGCTATGAGTGTATATTATTTAACTTTCCATGCCATTCATGTTTTAATTGCCATTACATAAAAGTTATTTTATAAGTTCTTATTTAATCAAAGGCCTCGAGTCATTACAACATTTTGCACTTATAACTACAAATCATAGCTATGAATTTTCAAATCATAAATAATATGTAATAATAGCTACAAGAATGAACATTCATAACTAATTTTTATGGCTCAAAGAAATTTTAGTGGCACACATCAAACACTTGAAGCAAATTCTTTATAATTGTTACGATATGAAAAGTTTCATAGCAATTATTACTTAATAGCTTCATTGTTTTAGCTATATCATAATTCTATAGCTAATTAAAGGATTTAACCATAATTTTTATAATTTTATGGTTACAATAATATCATAATATTACTACAATTTATATTCATTTCTTTTATAGCTAAAGGTGAACTATAACTATGAGTAGTTTAAACTATAGCAATGAAATTCAAAAGAAGAAAATTGCCATATAATATTACTAGTGTAGCTAAATTGACATTATTTTTTCCGTAGCTAAATGTTGCCAAAAGGTTGTATTATGTGAAAAACATATGATTTTAAAATAACTTTTATAATAATAAATTAAAGGATAAATTTAATTAATTATTAATTGTGCAATTTACGTGTGCTTCTAAATTAAGAAAATTTCATATTGTATATTTACAAGGTTATAATTGAGCAAATAAAATTTTTGTGGACCAAAATCAATTTACTTCTTAGCATCATAGTTATACTTGGGACAAATTTAACATATTCACCTATGTAGTATTTTTTTTGTCCTCAAATGATATGGCATAATATGACATAATATTATTAGTTAGTGATTTGTTAAATAAAAATACTATACATGCTAGAATAGATAATAATTAGGAATGTAATTATACAACATCAAACCAAATATTTTATAGGACTGTGAGCGGGAATTTTTGCCCCCACTCCCGGTGGAATGGTTCATGTGACTTCGGCACTGTTTAGGCTCGGGGCCTTAGAGAACACGGACCTAAGTCCGAAGAAAATGGAGTCGTCACCCGGACGGGCCAAAAAAAAAAGGGGTGGATGACTCGATTCCTAAGGAATCCCTAACCCCTTAATGAGTTCGAAAAGTTGGGTACGTGTGGGAATGTGAGAAATGGCCCAGCACCCCCATAACGCCCGGTTCATTGGAACCAGCCTCCTTTACAGGTCTTAATATTATAAAATTCTTAAATATAACAATATTATCCATATTACACACAATAATTAAAAGAAAGCATCAATATATTAAAATCAAAGCAATGTCCAAACAAAGCAAATAAATGGACACCCATCCAAGGATGGAAACACATACCTAAATAGGACACCCACCAAAAGGTAGAAACATGCCCTTTACATAGGTTCTAAAATAGAAAAGCAAATTAAATTACATGATGTTTAACTAATGAGGTACCCACCAAGTGGAAACATACCTCTTACAACTTTTGGAAATCTAAATTAATTGATAAAAGTAAATAATCATTCATCATAAATAAATCATTCATTAAAGCTATTAATCAAAATATAAAATAAGCATCCATCCATGATAAATTAAATAAACCAAGTATTGAAATTAAATAAATTAAAGCATAAGAAATAAATCAAAGCATAATCAAGTATGGAATTGAATAAAGCAAATAAAAGTCCAATTATGGCTACTGTGACTTTTTATGGAATTAAAATAAATTAGGGTTTTATGTTTTAAAGGGTTGGTAAGACTCTTTGATTAACAAAATTAAGGCTTGAATGATGATATCATGAAACTAGGGTTTTAAACACTTTAAAATACTTTAATTTGTGATTTTTGGTTATTGGGTTCCTAAGCTACTGTGTAAAATTTAGGTTTTTATGTTTTTAATGTTTTAAAAGGATTAGGGTTCATAAAAATTAGGGTTTAAGGTTTTAAAAGGGGTTAGTATTCATTATTTTGAATTTTGGAAGTTGAATTTGGATTTTAGGATTTAGAAGTAGGGTCACGGGTGGTGAATAATTTTTAGGGTTTTAGAAATCAATTTGATAATTTCATGAGGTTTTATGAATTTAAACAAATAAATTAAAGTTTTTATAAGTAGAAAAGATGTTTTAGAAGACTTTTTGAATGAAATAGAACCTACTTTAAGATTTTAAAAGAAGCAGAATTTACATCTTAGTTTTGTTGAAAAATATATTCAATTAGAGTTTTAAGGTTTTTAAGAAGAAAAAATAACAATTTTAAGCCTTTTGGAAGATAAACCAACGAAATAAGGTTTTTTTTTTGGCTTTAGAAAAACTAAATTAAAGTTCAAAGGTTTTTAATTTTGATTTCATAGATTTGCTACTGTGTAAAAAAAAATTAATTAAAGAAAATTAATTAACACATACCTTCTTTTGATGATTTCTCCAAAAACAATTCTTCTTGGATGAACTAGCTCCAAAGACAAGTTTTTTTTTGCCTTTGAATCCTCTAAATCGTGCTACTACTATTGCAGAAAAAAGTTGAATTGAATTTCTTCTTTTCCTTCCTTGATTTGGTTTTAAATTTTCCAAACTCCTCTTGGATTTTTGTCTCCCCTTTTTTAATTGTCTTTGGTCCTTATTTATAGTGGTTTGAGGTTGTTTATTCCTAATTAGTTAAGGTAAGTAATATTAATAAAAAAAAGAAACCAAAACCTAATTGGATTAGGTTTTGAAAATTTTGCGTTGAAAAATTTGCGCTGTCGAAAAAAATTCTGCCGCAGAAATCTGCAGCAGCGCGAGAGGAGCGGGCCCGTAAGCTATTTCGCAGGCAGAAATTTTCTACGTACCAGCTATTTCGCAGGCAAAAAATTTCTGCGTGTGAAATAGCACAGTGATTTCGCCCGCAGGAATTTCCTGCGGGCGAAATGCCCACGGGCCCGCGCGACGATTTTTTTATCGCCGATTTTTTAGACTCCGATTTTTATTTTTATTTTTATTTTTATTTCTATTTCTATTTTTTATTAAAAAAATATTAGATACTAAAGCAAAAATTATTTAATAAAAATTATTTTGGACCAATTAGACAACAAAAATCATTTTAGACTAAATAAAACATATTGAACCGGATTGGGTCAAAAATTAAGGGTCTACAATTTGCCCCCTGCTTGAATGATCTGAAACCTTAGTGAAAGAGAGTAAAAAGCAATAAGACTTAATTTTTGATGAAATGATTGAGGTTTTGGGTTCTGGAGCAGGTTCGAGTTCTGGACTTAAGGATAATTCTAGGTTCTGGACCTAAGAAAAATTTGGGTTCTGGACCCGGTTCGAGTTCTAGACTCAAGGATAATTCTAGGTTCTGGACCTAAAAAAATTTTGGGTTCTAGACCCAGCTCGAGTTCTGAACTCAAGGATAATTCTAGGTTTTGGACCTGAGAAAAATTTAGGTTCTGGACCCGGTTCGAGCTCTGGACTCAAGGATAATTCTAGGTTCTGGACCTAAAGAAAATTTGGGTTCTGGACCCAGTTCGAGTTTTGGACTCAAGGATAATTATAGGTTCTGGACCTAAGGAAAATTTGGGTTCTGGACCTGGTTCAAGTTTTGGACTCAAGGGAAATTCTAGGTTTTGAACCTAAGAAAATTTGGGTTCTGGACCCGGTTCGAGTTCTAGACTCAAGGATAATTCTAGGTTTTGGACCTAAGGAAAATTTGGGTTCTGGACCTGGTTCGAGTTCTGGACTCAAGGATAATTCTAGGTTCTGGACCTAAGGAAAATTTGGGTTTTGGACCCAGTATTGGGTACTTAGACCCGAGATTGATTTGATTTGGGTACTTGGACCCGAGATTGATTTGGGTACTTGGACCCAAGATTGATTTAATTTGGGTACTTAGACCCGGGATTGGGTACTTGGACCCGAGATTGATTTGATTTGGGTACTTGGACCCGAGAATGGGTACTTGGACCTGAGCTTGGGTACTTGGACCCGAGAATGGGTGCTTGGACCCGAGAATGGGTGCTTGGACCCGAGATTGAGTACTTGGACCCGAGATTAATTTAATTTGGGTACTTGGACCCCGGATTGGGTATTTGGACCTGAGAATGGGTGCTTGGACCCGAGATTGAGTTTGACTGACCTTTTATCATTTGAGAAGTCTGACTGCTCCAGCTGTTTTATGCATTGTGACTCTTCACCATCAAAATGGATCTTCATCCTTTGAGATCGGGTCTTCACCCTTAAAAATGGATCTTCATCCTTTGAGATCGGGTCTTCACCCTTAAAAATGGATCTTCATCCTTTGAGATTGGGTCTTCACCCTTAAAAATGGATCTTCAGCCTTTGAGATCGGGTCTTCACCCTTGAAAATGGATCTTCATCCTTTGAGATCGGGTCTTCACCCTTAAAAATGGATCTTCATACTTTGAGATCGGGTCTTCACCCTTGAAAATGGATCTTCATCTTTTGAGGATCTTCATCCTTTGAGATCGGGTCTTTACCCTTGAAAATGGATCTTCATCCTTTGAGATCGGGTCTTCACCCTTGAAAATGGATCTTCATCCTTTGAGATCGGGTCTTCTTTGTTCTTTGAAGATGGGAGTGACACGGCCAGTGGCTTGGCCGTGTTCCCTGGGTGTGTCAGCTTCTGTGTTTTTTCTTTGGTTCTTCTTTATTCTTAGCTTAGGATGGGACACGGCCAGTGGCTTGGCCGTGTCGCCTGCCAGTGTCACCTACTGCTTCCCTTCTCTCTTTGCTTGGTCTTTCTTGGCTTTGCCCTTTAGGTGAGACACAGCCAGTGGCTTGGCCGTGTCTCCTGCCCGTGTCATGTTCTGCCAAGATTTCCTTTGAGGTGACACGACCATGCTTGATTTGGCTTGGTTATGTCTTGCTTGATCCATGTTTTCCTTGTTTTGATCTTCCAAGGGAGTTTTTGCACTTTAACCACTTTTCCCTTGCAACTGCTTTTCCTTTTTTCTCCAATTTTGATTGGATCTTATATCCTCTCCTTGCCCCCCAAGGATTTTTTTTTCATGCAAGCTTTGATTGATGTTTTTCTTGTCTAGTTCTTCGCATAAGCACGCATTTCTTGTCTTTGCAAAGTGACGGGGCTTCCACAAGCGAATAGGCTTTCCATGCCCCCTTGATTCAATATCTTCTTTTGATTCTTTAATTAGCAGGGTGTTTGTTGTTCATTAAGACAAGAATGTGCGATGTAATATGCTCATGTATGCATGATATGCATGAATAATACTTACAGTCGTTCCATCGACTCACAGACCGAGGTGATTAGCAGAAGTGTTCTCATTGGTTCCTTTTTGACGCTCGTTCAAGTCTCGCATTGAAATGATCAAAAGCTTTGCATTTGGCTTTTATCTTTAAGATGTTGAAAACATGAGTGGTGGAGACCCTAAGCAGCAGAGTCAGGGATGTATCCATTTCAAACTATGTTTTAGCTTGTCAGTTGGTAGTTTCTTCATGACCTTGCCAATAATAAATTCAACATACTTCCCTTAACTTGAAAGCTTTGTATGACAAAACACTCTTTTTTTTTTTTGAATTTTGATTTTGAAATCAAATGTTGGCTTTGCCAAATCGATGTCAATGTACCTCAAGACTTGATTTTTTCAAATTAATATATCTATAACATGACAACCCTAGTTACCATACTAAACTCAGGAATCATTTCTATTTAAGCAAGAACTGTTGCACTTCAGATAGGCACATACTCATTGCTTGGCCAAAGGTCTCATTTGAGTTTAAATATTGTCTATCTCATATGCATGCTTATCCAAACTATCTCCACTAATAGACTCTACCTACCAAGAGAGATTAACATGTCTTTGATAGGCTTGAAACGGGATCTATAAGGGACATGGGTTAAAGTGGAGGCCATTTTGAGATTGGAGCTGGTGTGACACAATGGACAAACCCTCACACTACAAATTTCTTGTTGGAACTTTAGACAGTTGGGAGCAATCTTTCTAGACTCCAAATTTCTTCTATCTTCTTGGCATTAATCTGGATCTTGATTAGGACAGTTTTTGCCCTTGCAAAAAGTTTAAGACCCAAATCTGTTTCTTTTCTTCTTTTCCCTTTTTTCCTCTTTATTTTTCTTACTCTTCCCTTTTCTTTCTCTTTCCTTACTCTTCCCTTTCTTTTATCATTTTGTCCTTCTTTCTTGTAGGACTATCAAGTACAGAACTTTCAAGAACTGGATGGTCTTCCTCCTTTTTCTTTGATTTTGATTGAATCTTTGGTTGTGTTGGGACCAATTCAAGTCAATCCATAAAATGGAAGCCTTTTGTTGTCTTAGGTAAAAGAGAACTCAGTTGGCTTTTTGAACCACCTTTTTAGATTTTATCTTTCTTCCTTTTCTTTTCTTTTTCTTTTGTTTTTCTTTTGTTTTCTTCTTTTTTATCTTTTTTTGTTTTTTTAGCTCTAAAAAGAGTTATCTTGGTTTGTACTAACTTGGGCTTCCAATAATAGATAAGTGGAGTAACATAAATCTTCTTTAATAGGGATAAATCATTTGTTACTCCGATGTTGATGTTGATATATTAGAGATATTAGGAAAACTTCAACTACCCTTATGGTTTTGAGAACATCAACTATCCTTATGATCTTGAGAACTTCAACTATCTTCATGGTCTTGAGAACTTCAACTATCTCCATGGTCTTGAAACTTCAACTATCCTCATGATCTTGACTAATCATTACTTTCTTTGATCTTCTTGCCTATTCATCTTAGTAATCATAAGACTTGTCAAAAGTATCACAACAGCTCAGGGTAGGTTATTGGGGTTTGTAAGCCAATAAAAAGAAAGCTAAAATTTTATGAAGGCTCAAAGGGACAACTAAGGATTGATATTTAATTGGGTAGATACTAGTTGTTGGCTAACCAAATAGTGCCTGGATCATTTCTCTCTTAAATAAGCAGAGTTCAATTTCACCTCAAAAGTTTGTCAAAGCATGTTCTAATACTGACTAGGACCTAGACAAAGGTAATTATGCAGGAGCCCTCTCTAAGTAAGCATACACAACTCAATGCTATAGAGCCATTCCCTCACCTAGTAAAGTCATTCAAGTCATGATGCATAAATATATTAATTCATGAATTATCAAGCTAGATTCCTCATTGGTCGAGCACCAAAATGAACAAAGACCAATAAAAATTTTGATAAAAGTAATTTGTTCAAACAACTTTAAATTTGAAAAACACAATAGTTCCAAAATATTAAATAAAGTAAGATTGAAAAGCAACATTCAAGCTAAGGAAAGTTCATTGAGTTAGGCTTCTTTTCCTTTTACATCTTCAACATTCTCATCTTGAAAAGAGGATAAAACAAAATATTCTTCCAATCCTTTTCCCACCATAAAGGTTGCTGGTGGTGGCACTCTTCCAAATTTAGGCAAAGGGTTGTCTTTGGTATTGGGCTTATCCGGCTCGGGTAGCTTGCCACTATCAATCAAATCTTGGATCTCATGCCTTAATCGGGTACACCTATCAGTCTCATGTCCTTGAGTCTGATAAAATTGACAAAAAGCCTTAGTATCAAATTTTGGGGGTAATGGACTAGGTAAAGGTCGAGGAGCCAATGGTTGTAACAACCCTTTCTTTTGTAGCTTATCGAAGAACCAAGATAAAGGCTTCCCCAGATCTGAAAACTGCCTTCTATTTGCTTGACCGGTTACATTAACATCAACTTCTTTTTGTGTGCTTTGATTGTTAGGCTGGTTGTTCCCTTTCTCATTCCTTCTTATTGAAAAGCGATTCTTCTCCCTTTCCCACTCTTCAATTTGTAGACTAGCTTGGAGAAGATCTTTGAAATCACGGATGCGTGTATGAGACATCCTCTCATAAAGATTAGGTAACACCCCTCTCACAATCATCCTTATTTGATCGGATTCATCGGGCCTCTTCTTGATTAAAGTGGCCTTGTTTCTCCATCGCTTCACATAGTCCACAAAATTCTCATTTGGCCTTTGTCTAATGGACTCCACTTCCATTAAAGTAACTTCTAACTTAACATTATATCCGTATTGTTGGATGAAGACTTTGTAAAGTAGATCCCAACTCTTTTGTGTTCCATCATCTAAGGTATTGAACCAATTTTGGACAACCGGGTCCAATGAGAGCATGAAGTACCTTAGAGTTTGAGCCTTAGTAGCTCGAGTAGGCTGCATGGCAGTGATATACTGCTTCACATGGAGATGAGGATTTTCGGTGCCAATGTACTTAGCAAAGGAAGGCATCTTGAATTTATAAGGGACCTCTTCATCTTGTTCAAATAGTTTGTCGATCTCAGACTTCTCTTCGGTTTTCAGCGTCTTCTCAAATTTCTTTTCGAAATCAGCAATCATCTTTTCAACATCGGATGTCTCGGTCTTTTC
The DNA here is from genome assembly GCA_947685225.1 of Garcia nutans. NCBI lineage: Eukaryota > Viridiplantae > Streptophyta > Magnoliopsida > Malpighiales > Euphorbiaceae > Garcia > Garcia nutans. The sequence goes on along the minus strand of CANTUV010000039.1, from coordinate 38,585,040 downwards.
AATAGTTTCCTTCTCAACAGCCTTCGGTTCTTTCTTCTTTTCTTGAACCTCTTGGTAGTATTGAGCCCAATCATCATCATCATCAATGATCACCTTTTCATCATTAAAAGCTACTTCATTAATTTAAGCCTTCCCCTTGACTTTCTTGGTGCTAACAGATGCTTCGGCATTGTTTCCTAAAATTGTAGCTAGTTGATTCGTTATGGTCTCAGCCATGGCCTCTTTTATTTCTTCCATCTTGGCATTGAGGGCCTCATCCACCATTCTTTGGATTTATTCAGGTTCCATTGTTTTTGGTGAGCAATTGATTGAGTCGTTGCTAGATACTTCATCTCCGGCATAAGTCGGATTGTTGTAAGCTTTTGAACTATCATAATCCAGGGCTATGAGCCAGAGAGGGTCAATGATATGAGATGCAAATGTATGCATGTATGCACAAACAATCAACAGATAAAAATAGGACGTTCCTTCCAACCTTATAACATCCATACATGAATGGCGAGTCTCTTTTCCTAGGTATATGGTTAACAAAATACCAACATGGGGTATCTTGCTTTTGAATAATTCCCTCGGACGTTTCAACCAATAGTTGTATTTTCGAAAATGGAAATCAATCCATGATAATTCCCATTAATTAGGTTTTAATCCATTTATCCAACTAAAGTAGCTTTTATGCTATGTTGGATTAAAACAAAATTAAGAGGTTTATTATAAATAGATTTCTCACTTGAAAAAGGTAACTAATGATTCATGCCAAAAACAAGCCCATGGTTAATTTATTCTTAGTGTAAACTAGGCCCACAATTGATTTTTGGTATTTCATAATTGACCTAAATATTTTTGCAAGCTCTTTGTAAAAAAATGTTGGGTGAAAATAGTTTTGTTTCTAAGCCCATTGTAAAAGAGGTTAGAAAAATGGATTTTGGGCTTAGTATTTGGGCCATGGGCCAAAGAATTCATTTATTTATTTTTTAGAAAAGTATTATGTCCAAAGACCATCTTGAAAAATTTTAAAAATAGTTTTGGTCTTTTGGATTTTAGAGAAAAGTTTATTTTGAGCTTACAATATACTTAGGTCATATTAGAAAAAAGAACAAACCAAATAAGCCATGATTTAGACTAAGATAAACTAACCACAGTCAAACAACATGCATTTGGGGTAAAACCTAAGGAAAGTAACTAGGCCAATTACATGAGCTTTAGTCTTTGGGTTAAAAGGCTTAGGTTCCCATAGCAAGTATATACCAAATGGTATGAGGCTATGAGTGGTTATGCCATGCTCGATCTCCATACCTTGAGTGAAAGTATGGTATCCCTTACATAACATAACACGGGTAACACGGGCGTCCTAACTCATGCACACGATGCAATCTAAGATGATGCAATGGATAATATCATTATAAGAAAGAATAGAATAATATAAAGACCAATGCAATCAACTTCTCTTATCCCCAGTGGAGTCGCCACTGTGAGCGGGGATTTTCGCCCCCACTCCCGGTGGAATGGTTCTTGCGACTTCGGCACTGTTTAGGCTCGGGGCCTTAGAGAACACGGACCTAAGTCCGGAGAAAATGGAGTCGCCACTCGGATGGGCCGGGAAAAAGAAAGAACTGGATAACTCGATTCCTAAGGAATCCCCAACCCCTTAATGGGTTCGAAAAGTTGGGTACGTGTGGGGAAGGTGAGAAATGGCCCAGCACCCCCACAACGCCCGGTTCATTGGAACCGGCCTCCTTTACAGGTCTTAATATTATAAAATTCTTAAATCATGCTACTGCTGTTCCAGAAAAAAGTTGAATTGAATTTCTTATTTTCCTTCATTGATTTAGTTTCAAATTTTCCAAACTCCTCTTGGATTTTTGCCTCCCCTTTTTTAATTGTCTTTGGTCCTTATTTATAGTGGTTTGAGGTTGTTTATTCCTAATTATTTAAGGTAAGTAATATTAATAAAAAAAAAGAAATCGAAACCTAATTGGATTAGGTTTCGAAAATTTTACATCGAAAAATTTGAGCTGCAGAAATCTGCGGCAGCGCGCGCGGAGCGGGCCCGTAAGCTATTTCGCAAGCAGAAAATTTCTGCATGCGAAATAGCACAGTGATTCCTGCGGGCGAAATGCCCACGGGCCCGTGCAGGATTTTTTCGTCGCCGATTTTTTTGACTCCTATTTTTATTTTTATTTTTATTTTTTTATTTTTATTTTTTATTAAAAAAATTAGATACTAAAGCAAAATTTATTTAATAAAAATTATTTTGGACCAATTAGACAACAAAAATTATTTTAGACTAAATAAAACATATTGGATCGGATTGAGTCAAAAATTAAGGGTCTACAAGGACTTAAATATAGAAAAGCAACCAATATAATATTTCTAATAATCATTATAGAAAAGGTATGAATTTTCTCATATACCTTAGAAACTCATCATTTTAAATAAAATAATAATCTTAATTAATTGGCATGGTTTCTAACATTCAAAGAATCAGTAAAAATATATGGTTCATCTACTTTATTTAAATATATGGTTTCTAACTAGATTCATAACAACAAACTCCTTCATCTACTTTAGAGCAAAAAAGCAAGCAAATTTCCACTTATTTCCATCAACAGATCATTAAAATAATGAAAAACTCTTCTACAAAAAACCTCATATTGTTTTCAAGATACATGAAATAAGATGAAGCAATCCCTTTCAAACTCTACATGACAAAAATATGTATTAGTGTGTAAATATGATAATATACTAGACCCTTATTAATGTATTAAAAAGAATATGGAAAGTGATCTTCCAAAAATTGAAGAATAATAATGTAAGAACAAAATAAGAACCTTTTTATGTGTTGCTTATAGCAATAGGTCATCATCATCGGTCTTGAGTTAATATTCTAGCTGATTATTACCAACAATTTGCTATTCATTTTAATTAATAGTAGAACTAAAGGCAGTGATATCATGTCTTTCCCAAATTGTCGAATTATCTTGATCCTCAGTCATTCTTTGAAAATCATGAAAATTTTATAAGACATCTTGTTGAAACACTTTTGTATAAAAGTATTCAGGATGACCCTCTAATACAATTTGCCAATTTGGGTTATGATTATCTTTTACATAAAACATTTGTGATGCTTGACATGCAAGCACATATGACTCATTTGTCATTAGCTTACGAGAAGTGTTAACACTAACAAATAAGACACTATGAACTTCATTTGTCATTCTTTGAACTTCATACCTTTTCCAACACTATGAACATCCCATTAATCACATTTAAATAAGACAACTCTTTGTTCCCCTAAATATTGAAGTTCAATTATTTTATTAAGAACTCTATAATAATTTACATTCTCAAAACCCAATACTCCTTTCACTAAAACAACACTCTTTTGCTTGTTCTTTTTCCTTCAACATCCTTAATATGAAATCTAAAACCATTGATAATGTAACTTGTAAATTGTTGAACACAATAATGAGGACCTAGCTAATGATAACAACTTTTCATTAATTTGTGAATTTCTTTCTTTAATTAATTGTATGACCTGGCAAAGTTAAACAAAATAGACAAATCAATAACTTTTTAAATGAGAGAATTAAATATTTTTAATTATGAAAACTTACTTGGTTGTAGAACTAACTATCAAACTCAATATCATGCATGCCTTCTTCATATTCCCAAAAAAAAAATAATTTGCAGGTAAAAGGTGATAACAAATAGTGGATTATAAAAGAATTTAAAAATGATAATAATAAAAATCTTACTGTAGAAAAGGCTTAACTTCATCACAATTTTTTAGAACATGGAGATGTGCCAGTTTATGCTTATGTTCTTCTAAATGTGTAGATTTATCTTTTATTAAAGGAAAACCATGTTGTATAAAAATTGACAACTCATTACCTATATCAATATGATTACCTTCAAAATTTCTTGGTATTTTTTTCAACTTAGTATCAATGCCATCTAAATACATTGGGCAAAACATTAAACATTCTTCTACAATATGTCCTTCTGCAATACATTGAGCAAAACATTAAACATGCTTCTACAATATGCAATATGGTTGTTTCATGCATAACCATGGAGGCACATTATAAATCAACAAGTGCAATAAGTGCTATAAGCAATACTCAAGTTGCCAAAAGGATTAATTACATTAGTTGCTAATCCAAGTCTGACATTGCAAGGTTCCCTAGCAAACCCTGGGTTAGCCTCATCAAAAGATTTACATACATCAGAGTTAGTTGGGTGTGTAAGAATCTCATCTTCACACATTTATCATGATGTCATTGCATATCTACAACTGTCTCAGTTGGGTGACAAACAAATCGAAGGATCCCTATTTTTTATTGTTTTGAGGTACTCCTTTTCATTTGATTTTTTGATTTATTTTCTTTACATGTGAAATTTTAGTATGTTAAAATTTTCATTGAGAATTATTATTATGCTCTAAAATTTATTACAATCTATCAATCCCATCGAATTAATACATTATGCTAAAAGAGAAAAACAAAATACAATGGATTTTTACATGGTTTAGCAATATGTAATTAATTTCTAATTATTTGATATATTTTTCTATACTTGAAATCTTGGTGTAGTGTAATTTCTATTGAAAATTATTATTATGCTCAACCATTCATTTATTTTGTTTTCTCTTTTTTTTGCTAGAAACAATGTCTTTTTCTTTTATTTTAATTAACTTAAATTTAAATTTACACAATTTAAGTAAATTAGGGAGATGGCTAGAGATAGGGGTACTTTTAGAAAGATTAAGCAAGCATGTAAATTAGGGAGATGGCTAGAGATAGGGGTACTTTTAGAAAGATTAAGCAAGCATGTAAGACTAGTCAAAAAGAGAACAACTATGAAGATTTATCTTTGCAAAATTCTAAATCAATTGATGAGGGAGACAAAATAATTTTTCTTGTAAGTGATAATTATTTTTCATATTTTAAGTTTTAAGTTTCATAATTTACCGATTTTATCTTTTTTCTTTATTATGGTATAAACCACTAACTTTTGTTGTTTAATTCCTAATAGGAAATATGGATATGCCTAAAAATAAAACCATTAAGTATCATTATGGTGGGCATTTTGAATTTGTGCCTTTAAGAATTTATGTACAAGAGAAAATTAAAGAGAAATGTATGGACAACGATTATATAACATATTTTTATTTGATAGCACAAATGAAGGATGAATGTGTTTTTAATGTTATGGAAGGTGATAAATTTTATTATTTAAAACCATCCTATGTTTTAGCTAATCTTGATGCATTGGTAGAAGTTATTGATGATGGAGATGTCAATAACATGCTTGCAAGCTATAAAAAATATAAAGAAAAGTCTGTGGATATTTATATTGTGATAGCGAATCACGTTGTCTGCCATCCATTGAAGATCACAATTTTATGAATAACTCTTCAAGAAAAACAACTCAAACATATAATGCACCAACGAGTAATGCATCATGTTATTTTTTTTTATTATAAATATATTTCTCTGTCACAAATGGCTAGAATTCCCAAGTGATGTCTTACACATGTCAATTGTCCTTGTGTATTATAATTGGTTATTATTTTAATTTTTTGTGATCATCTTAATAAGAAGATGCTATCTTGTTGTATTGAATTATTTATTATGTGATTAATTTTTATTCAATCTTTGTTAAAACTAATTTTTTGCCTTTTTTTTTATCAAATGATATATTAATATGGTAATCTAATAAAATAGTTTGGTAATTTTCTTTTTTGATATGATAATAGTTATATATAATGTTTAATCATAGAGCAAAATTATATTAATAAGGTTCTATATTACGTTACTTGTTGCTTCTAACATTTTCGATTATCTAATTTCATTATAGTGAACCATGTTGTGAAAAGAAAAACAAAAGAACCAGGTCGTGGGATTAAACTCATTAATCTTTAGAAAGGCTAAAAGCTATTAGTAGATTTTGATGAAGACAATCAAACTATTGGTGAAAATTCAACTGATTTTGTTAGGTTTCTAGGTCAAACAGTTCAAAATCAAGCATGTTGTCCATTACAAGTAAGAGAATGGAAACAAATTAATGAGGATAAGATTTATCTTATGTGGAAAATTATTTTGGTAAAATGATTAAATCTTCAAAATGTAATTTTTTTTGTGTGAATGCATAAATTTATTATTCATATGCTCCTCTCACTCTTTCACTTTCATATTTTTCATTTTGAAGGATAAGTTTACTTTTGAGAATCAAGATGTGAAGAAAAAAGCTATTATTGGTCGTATGAATGCTTTATACAGAGACTATAGGCATAAACTGAAAGAAACTACTTTGATAAAAAAACAACTCATCAAAGTCATTTACATAACAAGCCTAAACATCTTAAAGCATATGATTGGAAGTATCTAGTTAACTATTGGACTAAAGCAATCTTTCGGGTTAACAAACACCTACCTCTTTGTAGATATGTTTTTCTATTTATGTTTGTGGTATATATAATAAATTATCTTATCTTATACATGTATAAATTTATTATGTATGATCTTACATTATAGTTTCAACTGCACATTTGATTTTTATGAAGGCATCAACTTTAATAATCATTGTTGCTCATAATGTTCTAATATAATTGTTATCTTTGTTTGTGAAGGAAAAAAGTATAAAAAATAAAGGGAAGAGGGCTAAGCATTTTATGCAAAGAAACCTTCTCGTCTTGAACTTTTCATTGAATCTAGAAAAAGAAAAAGTGGAAAACATGTTGACCGAGCAACACAAGATGCTCTTGTAACTTATTCTTTTTCTTTTAAATTCTTTTCCTTATATATAATATATTTTTCATTTAATGCAAATATGAATTCAATTGCTCATATTTGTTTTATGTAGTTGCAATTTGATCAAATGAAAAAGCAATAAGAATATGGACATATTTGTTTAGATGATGATGAAATGTTCGAAAACATTCTTGGACCAGAAAAGAATGGCTACCTTCATGCTTATGGTCATGGAAAGAGTATCACACAATATTTTGGAATTAGACCAACAAAATGTCAACTTATAAAGGAAGTAGACACTGCTAAAAGAGAAGCAAATGAGCTAATGGAGGAGGCTTGAAAAGAAGTAAATGAGCGAGTATAAAAGGTGAAAAATGAAATGGAGAAACAAATGGATGCAAAAATAGCAGAGATGAATAAACAATGGGAAGAGAAACTAAATGAAATGCTTCAAATGACAAATCAATAATCTTGAATGAATGATTAAAGTTATTTGAATTAGTTTTTAGTTAGTAATTCTCTTGATATTGATCATTAGACAATTTTGTTTTACATATTTTATTATTGAAACTTTATAATGATAATAATTATTTATTCTATTAGCAACAATATTAAATTATGTTTCTTTTTATATATTGTTTTGCAAATTAATATTAACTAAGGCTATATATGTCCATCTAAATATTATGATAAATTACTTTATCTTTAGATATGGATTTGTATGGACATGTAGCAAATATTAGTTATAATTAATATTAATTATCCCAGCAATAGCGAAATACTTTCTATTTTAGCAATGAAATTATTATTTGTGGCAATAAAATAATGTCTTAGTTATGAGTTTATTAAAGTTATGGCTATTATTTTTTCAATTTAGTCATGAATTATTAACACTTGCAGCCAAAATATATTGAGTTTTTGTCATGAAAAAAAATGTTTTATAGCTAATATATTTATATTTTTAGTTATGGATTTATATTACTATAGCTAAAACATTATTCTTTTAGTTATGCATTTACATTTTCGTAGCTAAAATCTAATATAGCTATAGAATTTGACTTTTATAGCAAAAAATTTGTGCCTTTTACTATATCTAAATATTTTAATAGAAAATTGTCAAATTCTTTATAGCTACTTTGCATCTCCATGTGTGGCTAACATGAAAAGTCAAAAGCTATGAAACACGTAAATTTCGTAGCTAAGTCTTAGTTATGCCATCTATAGCTACGGTAGGCTACGAATTAAAATTGTATAGCAAAAATCAATTAGCTATGCTAATTTATTATTTTAGCTATAATATCTTCCACAGCTATATAAGATAAATGTTGTAAGGAGTCTACCCTTTGATTTGAGACTAGTGATTTTTATCCATGGGATAATTTTAGAGTCAATTTTTGGGGTTTTCTTAAAATTTTTCCTTTTTAAAATAAAATTGAGTGGGGACTTTCAAAACTAATTTTTACTTAAACCGAGCATAGTAAATGAAAGCGAAGTGACTTCAGTACTTTATGTGAGACTTAGCCTAATTTTCAGCATTCCATCTTGTATCCTTCATGGGCTAGGCTAGGTGCTCAGGCTGAGGCCTCACACTACCTCACATAGAACTCCTAGTAGACCGCATGGCCGGATCCAAGATTGTTTCATTAATCGACCTCTGTACTAGATAATATCATATTCTGGGCTATCCCATAGATAAATAAAAGACAACCTTCATTGCATAATATTGTTTATACTGCTACAGGGACATGCCTTTTGGTCTTAAAAATGCTGAGGCAACTTACCAAAGCATGGCCACTACTCTATGACATGATGCACCAATATGTTGAAGTCTACGTTGATGATATGGCCATTAAATTAAAGAAAATAGAACAACACACAAAAGCTTTAAAGTAATTCTTTCTTAAACTTTACAAATACAATTCAAAACTCAACCCTGCCAAACGTGATTTTGGGGTTGCTTCTAGAATATTTTTAGGGCACATGGTCAGCTCTCGGGGAATTGAGATTGATCCATCCAAGTGAAAAGCAATTTTAGATATGTCTGCACCATGAACAGTGAGGGAAATAAGGGGATTCCTCGGTAGCTTTCAATACATCAATCATTTCATCTCTTATTTGCTGATGTATATGGTCTCATTTTTCAGGTACTCAATAAGGATACCCCCACAAAATGGAATGACAAATCTTAGAAAGCCTTTGATAAGATCAATCAATACTTGTTATCTCTACTAATCATGCAGCCACTAAGGCCTAGAGACCTATTACTCTAGTATCTCTCAGTAACTGAGAAAGCAATGGGAGCCATGCTAACTCAGCATGAAAAAGACACATAAAAGCTACTAGCTTATGAGCTCAAGTACAAACAAATTGAGCTTTGGTATGGGTATATCAGAAACTATGCCATTACCTAGCTCCCTATACCACACAAGTAATTATAAATTAGAGCCCCTTGAAATTCCTTCTGGATAGCAAAATGGCTCAATGGCTAGCAGTCTTAGCCACCTTTCATCTTAAGTCTGTAGCCCATAAGGCAATTAAAAGGAGCATAGTTGCTGACCAATTAGTTACTGCCTTTGTTCAAGACACTATAGAAGAGCTAAAATTTCTAGATGAGGATATTCTGAGTATTAATAAGGAAGTATGGATCATGTACTTTGATGAGCATCTATCCACAAGGGTTATAGTGCATGAATTATCCTAATTACCCCTGAGAGGGAACATATCCCCTTAATAGTTAAGTTGGCTTTTGAGATCATAAATAATGAAGTCAAACATGAAGCTTTCTTAACCGGACTCGAGGTTGCCTTGAAACTGATGGTTAAATACTTGAAGGTATATGGAGATTCTGCTCTCATTATATCTCAAGCCTTGAGAAAATGGAAAAGAAGGGAAGAACATCTGGTTTCTTACCATCGACATTTAGAAGAGTCAGCACAATAGTTTGAGAGGTATCATTCTACTATCTTCCTTAAGCAAAGAACCAGCTTGTAGATGCTTCAGCCACCTTAGCATCAACGACCAACATGGGAGCATAAATGATGATCTGCCCCATCACCGTAGAGGTGAAGTCGAATGTAACACCCTAACCTGAAGTAGGTCATAACTATAAGATATATAGCAATATCTACTTAAAAAAATTAAAAATATGTTCAAGCAAGAAAAAGGGTTATGAGGAATAATAAATAGAATTAAATAACTAATTATTGACGTAAAATGATAAACCAAAATAAGATTTAACTCTAAATAATAATATTATAAATTATTTAGATTATGAGTTTTAAAGGACGCGAATTTTATAAGTTGGTTTGTGAATTAATGAAATAAAAATAGTTAGACCAAGAATTAAATTATACTTCGAGATTAAATGTTAGGCTAACTTATTAATAAAACTTAGAAGTTCAAAATTGGTGTACCACGTTAGGAAAATCATTTTCTTCTTGCAACGTGTAGGAAAAGTAAGGTTGATAGGGAATATTACCTAAAGTTGGTTATGATTATGTTAGATAAATATGATGGATGATGGAAAAAGAAATAATAATAAAATGAGATATATTTTTATATGTTAGCACAACATTAAAATGTGTAGAGAAAGAATAGTTTACTTATGTTAACAATTGACAAATGGTTGGATAAGGAAATAATAAGATGACACATATGTTATATGTGTCAAAAGTTTGTTTATGAGAATGATAATAATAAAATTAATAGGTGATGATTAACTCAAAGAAACATGTAAGAAGGAAAGAAATTTTATCAAATCAAAATGATAAATGCATGCATATATAAACCAAGTTGACAAGTGGAGGATAAATGCCTTAGTACTTAACATGTTTAAAATACATGTCACCTTGCCTATTGCTTTCCAAACTGTGGAAGAAGAATAAGAAGGAACTTTATAAACTTTGTTATATCTTAGTCCCTTCAACCCAACATTTAGTTCAATCTTTTGGAAATATATATATATATATAATAGCTAAAAAGAGGCTTCAAATTAGAGTAATAAAGAAAGAAAAGAAAATTCAAAAATTGGTCTGTAACACCCCGATACCCCATATAAGTAATATACATATATTTGATACACATATAGTAAGTATATAAAGTATAAGGATGTCACTTTTCGTTACAATTTGAAAACCTTTAACAGAGTTTAAACCACAATACATTAATTTAAAGAGCATTTACAAAATCATTATACTTTTAATGATCTTACCTAAATATAAGAATCTTATCTTTATCAAAACTTCATTTATATATATAAATACACTCTTGTCAGAGATACATCATAATTAAAAATTATACATGTATGCATCACCCTATAGTTGGTCTCGATAAACTCTTACTCTTCTCGTGGCATAACGAAAGACTTCATATCTTCCACCTAGTCACCTGCGCGATTACACATCCGCGCTAAGCCCGAGAGCTTAGTAGTACAAATAAATAATATAAACATACATTACAGAAATTCTAACATATAATGATATATCAAATTCCATGTACCATTAGTTTCTTATCATGATTTCCCTTTTTAATTACACCTTTCATATATCTCCAATAATCTCATATATTATATATACATATATACATATCATTAACACCAACCACAATCTATCACTAATACTCAAAATCAATATATCAATACACACATTACATATCCTACTTCATATCATTATTCTATTCACAATTCACCAATCATGAATCACATTTCCAACAAAGGCAATCATTATGCCATTCATGAATCACATTAAACAAAGACAAGCATGGGCCCAAAACACACTAATATGCCATTCCATTTTTCAGAGTTAATGCTTTGATTTTGTTATCACATTCATCATTATCATAAACCCAACTAGGCTTCAAGGATTAGGTTCAACCAAGCTTCAAGGGGAACAAAGCATGCTAAGTATCAACCTAACTTGGCTTCAAGAACCAACCCAACCTAGCTTCAAGGGTTGTAACATCTCAATTAGGCTTCAAGGATCAAATCCAACCTAACTTCAAGAGATTGTTACCAATATTAGGCATGCCACCAACAACAAACTCTGAAAATGGAATAACACATTAGCCACACAATTCATTTAGCAATTTTATTCTCAATTGAATAATCATAGCCAATCATAATGGCTTCACACCACATTTGAGTTATCATAGCCAATCACAATGGCTTCACATCACATTTGAGTTATCATAGCCAATCACAATGGCCTCACATCACATTTGAGTTATCATAGCCAATCACAATGGCCTCACATCACATTTGAGTTATCATAGCCAATCACAATGGCCTCATATCATGTCATGTCTCAATTCATATTATAATATTTCATAGTATATCTAACCAATTACCTCATCATATCCTTCACATTTTACATATAGCATCATTGATATAACATTACAAAGTACATTATTCATATAACACATTACCATTCACAAAATTCACAATGTATAAAACATAACATTGTTCATATAGTATCATATGCATCATCATTATCATCAAATGTATGTTCAATCTCAACAATGCAAGAAGAGCAAAGAATAATCACAGTAGCTAACACACTCAAGGGACACGGCCAAGCTTGTGGCCGTGTCTCTCAACCAAAAGCTCCAACACGGCCAAGACTTCCCTAGCTTGGCCGTGTCTCTTAACACAAAAGAGGCAGTGGCAGACACAGTCAAGGGACACGGCCAAGCCAGTGGCTGTGTCTGTCCAAAATTGATCCAACACGGCCAAATTTCCTTAAACTTGGCCGTGTCTCCCAAAAATCTTTAGTCTTGCCCGTGTCTCTTCTTTAGTTTGGCCGTGTCTCTCATGAATGAAAACCCTAAACATGGCCAAATCTCTTTTTATTGAATTAAAACACATTATGCACAACATAACCTCATTCAAATGGATATAATCAATGTCATTAACACTTATTTTACATATTCATCACAATATTCACATTAACAATACATTTAATCACTTACCATTTCAAAACCCTAAAATCAACATCACTCTTATTCTTTCAATATCAACATCCACTTAACTTACCATCTTCAAACCAAAACCAACACCAATTCAATCTTTTTAACTTATACTCAATTTCAACACTTATAAACACATCTCAAACACACCAAATCATAATATCAACAAATCATAACTCACCTCAAACACAACTTCAAAATAACAAAGAAAAACAAGAGAGTACTTACTAAAATTAAGGAAATTTCACAAATCTCCAACTTAATCCTTTGCTTCTTCCTTCAATTTGATTTTAGAATTTAGAACACCTCTCTTGCTCTCTCTTTCCTTTGGTAGCCGGCCACACAATGCAAAGAAGAGAAAATGAAGACAAGTCAAACTTCTCTTCTTCTTTAAATCTCCACCAAGCAATTCTAACAAAGCAATTACCTAAATGCCCTCATCCATTTAACTTAGCTTCTTTTACTTATATGCCCATTTAAGTAATTTCACATATCACAAATAAAATATCTTCTTCCCTTGACTCCTCATTTTGACCAACATATATGTTATATATATTACCATATACCCAACATATACACTTTCTCTCTACACATTATTTTCCTTTTTAAACAATACCTAAACATTCTCTTTTCAATTTCTTTTCTTATCAACATAACATATACACATAATTCAAACAAACAACAATTATATCCAAACTTCTAGGGCACACATTGGGATATTACAATTCTCCCCCTCTAAAAAGGAATTTCGTCCTCGAAATTATCAGTACCGTAACAATTCATTCTTAACAAAATACTATCTTAACTTCCATATGAAGTTAATTATATGCTTAAGTTATTATGTCATCAAATTATATACCTTCAACTCTCCCCTTTAGAATCAACCATCTTCTCAAAATTCCATAACTCATCATTCTATATGTTTATATATCTTATTACTTCCTTGATCAAACATTCAAAAGAACTCATTACATTTCCTATTAATATCTTTATACAATAATCAGATCATTTTATAGTACACTTATACTTCGTCCAATCTTTATATTTAATATATTTTGTTCCTTCATCTCTTTGTAATTACCCTCTTAACTTTAACCTTAAAAAAATCATTAGTTTATATCTTAGCATTAATTATCTCGTCATTACAATCACTGTCTAAATAGACATTTATCAAGCCTCAATGGATAACAAGATCCTTATTTTTAACAAACTGAGTTACTTCTTTAGCATGCTTTTCACTTAACTTACATATTAATACACTACCTTTCAACTTATTTTTATCAATAACTAATCTTTTCCCTTTTTATCATGATTTATAACTACTAACTCCATTCATTCATGTCCAATCACACTTTAAAATTTTACATCCTATACATTATCATGTAAATAATTATACTTTTAGTATAACTATACATATTAAATCTCAATAATGATTCATAATCTTAGCAAAATCCAGATCACTTGATCTATCTGTCACCATATACCCACATTCCAATCTTGTTCAATTCCAACCAACGATTAATTTATTTAACTTATCATGAAATTTCACAATTTTCATATATGTATATATATAACTTAATTCCATTAGGGCAAACTTATATTCAATTCCTGATCTCTTCCGATCCATATTCAGTCAAATTATCATGATAACAAATCACTTCAAATTATCTTTTAATATACACATAGCTTATTCTCTATTATTTTATTATAATTCCCACCAATTCTCATAATAATTTTATACCATATTTACTATCTATAGTTCATTCACTTAAACCTCAAGTCCATTCATTTATTCATTATATACCATAAACATATTCAGTATAACCCTCAGTCACATTTTATATTTTCTCCCTTTTTAATATCTCCTCACATTTCATATCATTGTTATATTTATTTTGATTACCTTTATGTCATATTATCCATAACTCAAAACATTTCCATAATTTCCTTTTCTTTCTTTACCTTCATAATTATAACCAAATTCTTAACATAAAATGATAAGGTACAACTTTATCCATCATAACTTTTAACTATATTTCTCAAACAAAATTTTCAATCTCACCAAATCTGTATTACAATCATTTTATCTAAGACCTAAATCTATGGATAACAAAATTAACCGATCAAATATATTGAACAACACATATGGCTTTAAGAGATTAATATTCAAGCCTGGGACTTTCAAATCAATACTGTTCTTTTTATAATTTTATTCTCAATCTTTACGAATACAGGGCTAAGGTGTATCTCAAGAGTTACATATTCCTTCTTTACATTTTTGCTATATCAGAAGTTAACACATTCCAACTCCGTTTCAAACCAATTTGCACTCGATTATATGATCTTTATCAACTTAATTCATGTTTCAACAATATTACTATATATATTGTCAATCATATGCAGTTCTTATACAATTTCTATTCGTCACTTCATTTCTAATCCATTTACAATCTCTTATAATATATAATTACATAGAACTTTCCATATGTGAATACTTTGAGACTCTAAATATCATATGATCATCACGTCCAATGCTCACCATAACAATTTCCACTGTCCAATATTACTCAAGTCCATTCCCTTCTCACTTCCATCACATAATCCATCCAGCTTTACACAGTTTAAGACCTAATCTCTCTTAGGTCCACTAATACATACAACATCTTTTTCCATATCACTAATTTTATAATAATACCACATACATATTCATAAGTCACCTTCATAATGTGATCCACACTTTTTTTTTATATCATAATTTCATTCATATTGAAAAACTCAGTTCACATATCATATACATGTACACACTTAATTATATGCTCTTATTTTATTTTCCTTTTTCATACATTCCATACAAATTTAATGTTTATCACTTTCTTTTAAACACTATCATTCTCATTCTTCCAATATGATGTAAAGTATTTATTCACACTACAATTATATATATTCTGACTATACTAACACTTCACATCCTTCTTGGTCACATTCCCAATGTGACATCTCTTTAATTTTCGTCTTTAAAAATATTTAATATACTTCCATATCCATTTTTACCCTTTGCAGTAAAATGACTTAAAATAGCTCGTTTTCATTTGCTTATCCACTTCTTTTTTTTTTTACTCCAAAACAAATTCTCATACTATCAATCACATTACTCAATTCATAATACTTTCATGTGCAATATTAGTCATTTCACCTAGCTCATATATTGAATATACATTAAACCATCAATATCCAAATAATCTTTATCAAATTCCATTAAAACTTTAACTTTTCAACTTACTATTTTGCTTAAGCTTCAATTTGCCAAACTCATCTTTTCTTAATATCAACTTTAAAAACAATATATATATATATATATCACAAAGCAATATCAAAACATATAATTTTCACTATTATCAAGCTCATTTCAAAAATCCAAATGTCACATATTACCACCATTACCATGAGCTTTCACAATATCCAAGCATCTCACATTTCCAACATTGAATTTACAATGTTTGCATTAAAATAACAATACCAATTTATATTCTTACTTAACCAATATCATCTCTTTTTCCTTTAAACAAAACCTTAACTTTATATATATACCCCAAACTTTAAATAATCACACTTTGTCTATACTAATCAACTCATTCAATATTCCACCATACTCTCCTCATTTTAATAACATATCTTTCAATATTAACAATCCAACAATATTTCCTCTGTCTAGCAAACCCAACATAAACTTTATTATAAAGATGTTCAAAGTGTAGAGGAAAGAGTACATACTTTAATCTTGATTTTGTTCCCAACTCATTTTCAACTTTATTCTCCTTTTCATTTATTTATTCTTTAACACATTTAACAATTCACTTTACTTGCATAAATTTCCATTTTTTTTATTATCAATTAAACTTATATAAATCTATATCATTACTTTCTCTAGCTTTTCTTTCATGTAAAACATCATTCACACTCTAGCATCCATCTCATATAACACAGATATACTACAAATCATATAATGCCACATCCGAGACCAACCTAGGTGTTAATGCATATGCATGTATTACCAATTACATTTCAAAACTCTTCTTTTTTAATTCATTTTAAGCGTTTCAAAACTTCTTTTTTTTTTAATTTCACTTAGGCCGAGAATCTCGAACCTAAGCTCTGATACCAAAATATTTGTAACACCCCGATACCCCATATAAGTACTATACATATATCTGATACACATACAGTAAGTATATAAAGTATAAGGATGTCACTTTTCGTTACAATTTGAAAACCTTTAACAGAGTTTAAACCACAATACATTAATTTAAAGAGCATTTACAAAATCATTATACTTTTAATGATCTTACCTAAATATAAGAATCTTATCTTTATCAAAACTTCATTTATATATATAAATACACTCTTGTCAGAGATACATCATAATTAAAAATTATACATGTATGCATCACCCTATAGTTGGTCTCGATAAACTCTTACTCTTCTCGTGGCATAACGAAAGACTTCATATCTTCCACCTAGTCACCTGCGCGATTACACATCCGCGCTAAGCCCGAGAGCTTAGTAGTACAAATAAATAATATAAACATACATTACAGAAATTCTAACATATAATGATATATCAAATTCCATGTACCATTAGTTTCTTATCATGATTTCCCTTTTTAATTACACCTTTCATATATCTCCACTAATCTCATATATTATATATACATATATACATATCATTAACACCAACCACAATCCATCACTAATACTCAAAATCAATATATCAATACACACATTACATATCCTACTTCATATCATTATTCTATTCACAATTCACCAATCATGAATCACATTTCCAACAAAGGCAATCATTATGCCATTCATGAATCACATTAAACAAAGACAAGCATGGGCCCAAAACACACTAATATGCCATTCCATTTTTCAGAGTTAATGCTTTGGTTTTGTTATCACATTCATCATTATCATAAACCCAACTAGGCTTCAAGGATTAGGTTCAACCAAGCTTCAAGGGGAACAAAGCATGCTAAGTATCAACCTAACTTGGCTTCAAGAACCAACCCAACCTAGCTTCAAGGGTTGTAACATCTCAATTAGGCTTCAAGGATCAAATCCAACCTAACTTCAAGAGATTGTTACCAATATTAGGCATGCCACCAACAACAAACTCTGAAAATGGAATAACACATTAGCCACACAATTCATTTAGCAATTTTATTCTCAATTGAATAATCATAGCCAATCATAATGGCTTCACACCACATTTGAGTTATCATAGCCAATCACAATGGCTTCACATCACATTTGAGTTATCATAGCCAATCACAATGGCCTCACATCACATTTGAGTTATCATAGCCAATCACAATGGCCTCACATCACATTTGAGTTATCATAGCCAATCACAATGGCCTCATATCATGTCATGTCTCAATTCATATTATAATATTTCATAGTATATCTAACCAATTACCTCATCATATCCTTCACATTTTACATATAGCATCATTGATATAACATTACAAAGTACATTATTCATATAACACATTACCATTCACAAAATTCACAATGTATAAAACATAACATTGTTCATATAGTATCATATGCATCATCATTATCATCAAATGTATGTTCAATCTCAACAATGCAAGAAGAGTAAAGAATAATCACAGTAGCTAACACACTCAAGGGACATGGCCAAGCTTGTGGCCGTGTCTCTCAACCAAAAGCTCCAACACGGCCAAGACTTCCCTAGCTTGGTCGTGTCTCTTAACACAAAAGAGGCAGTGGCAGACACAGTCAAGGGACACGGCCAAGCCAGTGGCTGTGTCTGTCCAAAATTGATCCAACACGGCCAAATTTCCTTAAACTTGGCCGTGTCTCCCAAAAATCTTTAGTCTTGCCCATGTCTCTTCTTTAGTTTGGCCGTGTCTCTCATGAATGAAAACCCTAAACATGGCCAAATATCTTTTTATTGAATTAAAACACATTATGCACAACATAACCTCATTCAAATGGATATAATCAATGTCATTAACACTTATTTTACATATTCATCACAATATTCACATTAGCAATACATTTAATCACTTACCATTTCAAAACCCTAAAATCAACATCACTCTTATTCTTTCAATATCAACATACACTTAACTTACCATCTTCAAACCAAAACCAACACCAATTCAATCTTTTTAACTTATACTCAATTTCAACACTTATAAACACATCTCAAACACACCAAATCATAATATCAACAAATCATAACTCACCTCAAACACAACTTCAAAATAACAAAGGAAAACAAGAGAGTACTTACTAAAATTAAGGAAATTTCACAAATCTCCAACTTAATCCTTTGCTTCTTCCTTCAATTTGATTTTAGAATTTAGAACACCTCTCTTGCTCTCTCTTTCCTTTGGTAGCCGGCCACACAATGCAAAGAAGAGAAAATGAAGACAAGTCAAACTTCTCTTCTTCTTTAAATCTCCACCAAGCAATTCTAACAATGCAATTACCTAAATGCCCTCATCCATTTAACTTAGCTTCTTTTACTTATATGCCCATTTAAGTAATTTCACATATCACAAATAAAATATCTTCTTCCCTTGACTCCTCATTTTGACCAACATATATGTTATATATATTACCATATACCCAACATATACACTTTCTCTCTACACATTATTTTCCTTTTTAAACAATACCTAAACATTCTCTTTTCAATTTCTTTTCTTATCAACATAACATATACACATAATTCAAACAAACAACAATTATATCCAAACTTCTAGGGCACACATTGGGATATTACATGGTCCTTTCACTGGAAGAGAAATTTGGGACCAAAAGTGGAGGTGGATTTGGAAATTGAATTTCAAGCTACAAGAGGTGACTGTTCCAAATATCCTTAATCCAAAAGCTTTAGAAAGAAATTTTTAAATTGAAAATTTAGATTCTTTGCTTGAAGTTACATTTGGATGATTAAATATTTACAATTGATGATTAAAGATAATAAAATAAAGGAATTTAATCAGAAGAATTGATTATAAGTATGCAATAAAATTATGAGATATATATGTAATAATTGCTGGAATTTCTGTTTTTGATCTCTGAGGTAACTTATTTGAATTAGACTGATCAAGAGAAGTTCAATGAACATGAGATTTTAACTAAGAATTAATTATGTGATAATAGTTGGTGTATGAAATATCATAATTTTTAAAGATGATTTACAATTTAATACAAATAAAAGAAGATAGATTGTTGGAGTTATAGGGGTTGAGAAACCTATTTAAAAACTATAGCAAATGAACCCAAAAAAATTTTTAATTTTCAATATAAGGTTATATACATGTCTAGGATATATGGTTCAAATTTTATAAATTTTGATGAATGTTTAGTCATGAAAAGAAAATAAAAAATGGATACTGCTAGAGTGGTGACTAAAAGACCAGAATCTATAAGGTTGAATAAACATAATTCAAAAATAAAGTAAATAAATGTATAAAATTCTAAAACTTTAGATATACATTCTATATATGTTTGCATTATGTGATTAAAATTTCTTGTAAAGGTTTGATACCCAAATAAAATTGGAAAATAGATGCTTTGAGAGAATTTATTGTGGAAACAAAATATGTTAATTTGAAGAACCTAATTTTTAAATATAATAAATAAACTTAAAAATATGAAAATTTAAATATAAGTTATATATATTTCTAAGACTTTTAATTATTTAATAATTTTTAATGATGATTAAAAATGAGAGAAATTTGAAAATAGGCTGCTAGAAAAATTAGAATTTTGGTAGATTTGCGGACTTAGGGAAATAAATTGAGATTTAAGTAGCAAATGAATGATAGAAATTATAAAAAAAAATTAATATAAGGATCTGTAGGTATATTAAGAACAAATTTGAAGTTTGACGAACTTTTTAATCAAGGTTCTTGATTGAAATAAAAGCATTGCTTTATAATTATGAAAGAATATTTAAGAAATTTGGTTAAATTTCATTTTATTGATTTACTATGAATAATTAAAAGATTGAATTATATTCTTTATTATAAGTATATATCAATTTTGATTATTTCTAAATTATACATGAATATAATTTATAATTCATATCAATATGAATTTTTAATAAATTATTTGTGTTGTACTCTATTTGACACTATTAAAAAGCGACTCGCTCAAGTATACGGGGTTGTTGTAGTAATGAGTGAACGTTCTAAGGCCATCTCTCAAGGAAGTTGTTTATTTGCAATAATTTGATTAAAAGAAAAGAATTAAAGAATAAATTTGTAATGTTGAAATGGTAGAAGAATTTAAAAAAATTGAAATAAAATGAAGAATGGATTCACACAAAATTAATGTATAACTTTGAAAAGGAAACCTGGAATTCATATATCAATTTAATCGAAGTTAAATTCTCAAAATTTTCACTAATATAACCTTATAACTTAATTTCTTCCTTAATTTTAATTAGCAGCTATCAATTCGTTAGTTCTCACATTTACGAATTAATAATTACCAATTGTTTTGAATTAAAATTAAATGAACCCTAGAATTTATATTTCTAGTTCATTCTTAGGTTAATTGAATACACAGTTCCAATATGAAGTTTCACCTCTCGGTTCTTCACTCAATATCTAGAGACTAATAGGTGGTCGATCTATTAACCTAGCATACATTTCAATGCAATCAACTCATAATAAGGCATATTAATGAAATTATTGAATTAAAACATTCTATTAAATCTACTACAAATCCTAGGCCTGAGTAATTTAGCTCCTCATCACAACAAGATAGAAACTCATTTCAATAGAATTTAAATCACAAAATTTAATTGAATCAATAATGCATTAAAATAAGAAAATTCTAAAAAAATAAATTAAATGAAAGAATAAAAAAACCCTTGTGAAGATGACTAGAGTTAGAACTTTTGTTCTTCTCTCCAGCTCAACTCAATCTCGATGAAGAACTCTAAAACCTCCTCAAAATCTTTGCAAATAATTCTTAAGTGAAAAATGATTCCTTTCTTCCTAATCTAATTCCTTTATAATTGATGGATTTCTCCTATTTTCTCTCTTGCTTTTCATTTTCTTCTTCTCATCCTTCTTTTTAATTTTCAAAATCTATCTCCCTTTTGCTCCACTAAATCCACTTATGTAAATGACCTAATAGCTTTTTTTAAAAATAAAAATCCATATTAACGTATCCCGTGCAGACACAACCAAGCTTTGTCTGTCTTGGCCGTGTTTCTTAAATTTCTTCTTGGACATGGCAAGCTCTTAAGCCGTGTCCAATTCTGCATGTATTCACTCTTCTCCTCTTGGAATGAAAACAACCAAGCTAAGTCTGTAACACCCATATACTCTATATAAGTAATGTACATATACCTTGTATACATACAATACACATATAAAATATAAGGATGTCACGATTCAATATTGTTTAAATCCCTTACCTTAGTTCCATAACAATGATACATTTTTAATTAAAGAACATTTACAAAACCATTATACTTTTGATTATATTACATATATAAAAATTACATTGTCTTTTCCAAAATTCACTTATGTACATATATATTTTTATCAAAAATATAACATAATAAAATTGTACATGTATGCACCACCTTCTAGTTGGTCTCGAAATACTCTTACTCTTCTCGTAGCACAACTGTTCGACTCCCAGATCAACCATCTACTCACCTGCACGATTTACACAACCGTGCTAAGCTCGAAAACTTAGTAGTACATATAAATATTATATACATACATTACAGAAAATCATACTCACATACTAACATCATTTATCATCATATTATTATCATGCTTTTCATTTTCAATGCACTTTTCATATCTTTTCACTAATTTCATAATTTATATATATCTTTGACATAAGCCACAATTTGATGGCTTATCATAATATTTATGAAACAATACACAAAATTTCCACACCCATATACATATTACACAACACATTATATTTCTATAATCTCATTTTCAATATCAAGACTTAGCTCTGCTCAAGTCTTTCAACAATTCATTTCTCATCATTTAGCATATTTTCTTTAGCCACATTCCTTTTCAATAATTTGCTTATGTATTGTGATCATATCATTCCATGATCACCATCATATATCTCATAACATTATATCTTAATATATTGCTCAATTATTTCAAGATTTATAATTCACATAAAAACAAACACAAGCATGGGCCCAAAAGGATCTAATATGCTATTCAAATCCCAGAGTTACTGCTTTGGTCCAAGATGACACCATGTGTCTATCCCAGAAGGCAAATCATAATCACAATGAGGATAACCTCATATATAACATCCCAACTAGGCTTCAAGGACTATGCCCAACCCAGCTTCAAGGGTCTGCTACATCATGTAACACCCAACTAGGCTTTAAGGACCAAGCCCAACCTAGCTTCAAGGGACTGTTACATCTTAGGCATGCCGCTAAACACAAAACTCTAAAAATTGAATAACATACTAGGCATACAATTCTTTCATAATTCCATTATCAATATCTTTCTCATTTTCTCAAGATCAAGTTAGGCATAATGCCTCAATTATCTCATTTATATCAATATAGTCATAACCAATGTCTTTACATACCATCTTTAATGTATGCATAACAAATTACATTACCCATACATTTTGGGTCATTATCATATTTTGCACATAGTTCACATTACATATAATACATTTGTGACATCATACAAATCATAACATATTACTCATGCACCAACAATGTAGTAAGTAACTTAACACATTTTCCAACCAAATGTGTTAAGTCTAAATGTAATGCAAATATAAGCAATTATTCCAAGTTTGTACTTACCTTATGAAACACTCTAAAATAAGCTTTAAAACTTCCTCTAATCTTCTCTTCCAAGTTGCCCTTCAACACTAAAGTTGGGCAAACTACTCTCTCTCAATGCCTATACCAAATACGATCATAAACAACGATTTAGTATCATATTCTAAGGCATTCTTAACATTCAAATCATTTAAATATGAATTACAAATGAAAAACAACAAAAAGAGTTATTCTTAAGTGACACGCCCAACAACACGGGTGTGTTAATGACCGTGTCATTAACTCATTCATACAGAAGCATTGGCACGTCCAATGATATGGGCGAGTTACTGCCCGTGTCATTCATTCTGCCTTATAAAAACTTTGACATGCCCAACAACACGGGCATGTTCATTGCCGTGTCAATTATCTTATCTCACAGTAGCCACGACACGTCCAGAGATATGGCTGAGTTAATGGTGGTGTCATCAATGTTAAACTCAGCACAAGTTGACACGCCCAACGACATGGTCGTGTCAGGAAAAAGTTCTACATTTTAAACTTTCAATCATATGAACACAATCATTCCAAAATCAATACTACAACACCCTTAATCATCATCTTAGTTTATATTCATAATTCACCCATCAATTCAACACTTATATAACTCCAACATATCATAATAATAATCATTATATAATTCATTTATAGAATCATCCATGTATCAAGTTATTCAATTTCCTACTCATTTATATTAAACCCTTACTATTTTCCTTATCACCCTTAATCCTCAATTTTAACTACTCATCATCATCCTCAAAGATAATTATATTTTTATCATCTAAGCACCAATTCAACATATATATATATACTTTAATATTTCATTATCATCATAATATTCAATTAATCATCACTTTCTCTCACTAACCATATCACATATAAACTCAAAATCTATAAAAACCAACTCAAGGAAAAGAGCACTTGAATTCTTTGCCAAATCTTCAATATCCACCTTCAATTCTTTTAAGACTCTTATGAATTTGGTGTGTATATGAACAAAATCAAACTCTTCTCTCTCTCTCTCTCTCTATTCCCACGTTTAATGAGGAAGAAGAAGGAGAAGAAAGAAAGAAAGTGAGAAAGCTCTCCTTTCAATTTTCATCCTTATCTTATATATATATAATAATATAATTATTGCCACCTAAATTTTCCCACCAATAATATTTGTCCTTCTTTTGACTTTCATTTTTCCTTTCTCTTGTCATTATTATCATCATTATTATTATTAATTAATTATTTAAAATATACTTTTCCTACACTAATGTATACATCATGTATATATGGTGTATATGTTGATAAATGTATATGTCTTATATATGGTATTTATATTTCCCATATATTTCATATACAATATATATATTTAACATCCTTCGTACACATCTATCTCTTATTATATTTTCTTTACCTATTTTACCAATATACGTCAAAAATTGAGGTATTACAATTCTCTCCCCCTTAAATAATTTCGTCCTCGAAATTATCCAGTACGATAATAATCCATCCTTAACAAAATACCATCTATTATGCTCAAGATATTTTATCACTTCATCATTTTATAAATATACTCTCTTAACCTTAAATTTAAAGGTCATTGAATTATATCTTAACACTGACTATCCAGTCACCACAGTCAGTTTCAGAATTATATCATTATTTATCTATTTCTTTCTTATATTTACAAATAGACACTTGTCAAACCTTAATTGATAACAATTTTCTTATTTCTGATACACTTAAGTCTTTTTTTAACATGTTCTTCACTTAGCATTAACATTAATACAATATCTTTAATCTTACTTTACTGATAATCAACCTTTTTTCTTTTATAATCATTTACAACTGATATACCTTAACTCATTTCATGTCCATACACATATCAGAATATTATATCATATACAGTATCACATATTTCTCATACTCTTAATATAACTATACATATTAAATCTCAATAATGATTCGCAACCTTAGCGAAATCTAGATCAATTGATCTAACTATTACAATATACCAACGTCGCAACCTTATTCAATTCAAGCCAACAATTAACTTATTTAAACTTATCATTATATTTCAATATATGACCTAACTCTATTAGGTCAAACTTATATTCAAATTTTGCTCTCTTCGGATCCATCATTTCAACTTTCCGAAATTAATGATTATTTATAACAAATCACTTCAAATTAGTTTTCAATATTCATATACTTTTTTTTCTATTATCTCAATACAATTTTCACATTATTCTCATGATTATCTCATATCATATTCATTACCCATAGTTCATTCACTTAAACATCATTTCCATCAACTTATATACATTATACCATTTTTGAACATATTCAATATAACTTTCAGTCACGTTTTGTAATTTCTCCCATTTATCATCTCCTCACATTTTCATACCATTACTATATTTACATAATCACTTTCCTATCACATTATCCATAACTCATTACATTTTCACAATTCTCTTCTCTTTCCATATTTTCTATAATTATAAATTAATTTCTAACATGAAATTATAAGATACAACTATACAAACCATAAATCTTGACCATGTTTCTTGAAGCACAACTATCAATCTCACCAAAACTATCCTACGGTCATGTCATCTCAGGCCTATGCCTATGATAACAAAACTAATCGGCCAATATACTAAACAAATCATATGGCCATGGCATATTAATAGTCATGCCTGTGGCTTATAAATCAATTCTGCCCCTCTATCATTCTTCTTCAAACATTTCCAATCACAATGCTAAGTTCGTTTTGCAAAGATCACATATTCATTCTCTAAACTTTTGCTACACAAAGAGTTGACACATTTCAACTCTGTTTCAAAGCAATTTACTCTTGATCACTTGATCATCATTTGCCTAACTCATGTTTCAACGATATTATCATTAACATCTCTTACATATACACATTCATTCATATGCAAATTTTACACAATTTCCATTTATTTCTCCATTTCTAATCTATCTCTTACAAAAATTTTCATTCATTATACTTCCCTTTTTCCTTACAATCTCTTATTATACACATATACATAGAACATTTCCACATGCATATACTTTGGGCCTAAAACATTATATAATCATCAAGTTCAGTTATTACAATAACAATTTCATTGTCCAGTGTTGCTTGAGTCCATTCTCACTCTCAATTTTATCACATGACCTAGCTCTGCGCAAGTCAAGACCTAATCTCTCTTAGGTCTTCTAATACATGCAATATCATTCTCAATATCACTAGATGAGTAATTGTATAAGGTAACAAACACACAATAACATTTTTTTTAATCATCCATATACACATTCATAAGTCACATTCATAATGTGACTTACTTTCCACATTTTTTTACATATTACAATTGCGTTCATATTGAAAAACTCTTCTCACATATCATATACATGTATACACATAATCATACAATTATACTTAATTCCTCTTTTACATATAATCTATACAAATTTAACATTTATCACATTTCAGAGAACATTATCATTTCTCATTCTTTTTATATGACTTAGGTTATTCATCAACTCAACATATATATACACTCTGACCATAACATAATTAACATCTTTTTTTTTACTACCCTTCTCTTAACTAATTTCCTTGTTATATTATATATATTTTTTCAACACTTCACATAAATCTTAGTCACATTTCCAATGTGACATTTCTCTCACATTTTTTATGCATTTATCATACCTTTCATATCCATTTTCATCATTTCCAATCCAATTACCTAAAGTAATTCATTTTCACTTGCTTAATCATTTTCCTTTATTTCATAACAAAATTTTATATTATCAACCACATTACACATTACATATTACTTTCATAAGCAATATTATTCATTCAAAATAGCTCTTATGCTTAATATATATTAAACTATCATTATCTAAGTAATCCTTATTAAAATTCCATTAAAACTCCAAACACTCAACTTACTACTTTAAATAAACTTCAATATACTAATCTCATTTTTTGTAATATTTAAATTTAAAAAAATTATTTATATAGTAATATAACATCAAAACACATCATTTTCACAATTATGAAAGCCCATTTCAAAAATTTAAATTTCACATATTACCACCATTAACATGAGCTTTAACAACACTCAAGCATATCACATTTCTAACATTAAAATCACAATATTTGCATTAAAACAATACTAATATATCTCCTAACATTAACCAACATCATCTATTTTTAAAAACCTTAACTTTACATAACCAAACCCTAAATTTTCACACCTTGTCCATATCAATCAACCAACCCAATATTTCCCCATACTCTCTTCATTTTAATATCATATCTACCCATTTTAACAATCAAACAATATTTTCTCTCTCTAACAATCCAAACATATTCTTTATTAGAAAGAGAACCAAGCTTTAGAGAAGAGGTACTTACTTAAATCTTGATGATTTTTTTCTTTTAACTTATTTCCAATATTATTCTCATATTCATTCTCTTATAACTTATTTCACAAACACATTTCAATAATCAATAATTTCAAAATTAGTTTTACTTAAGTAAACTTCAATTCTTTAATTTATCAATTAAACTTGTACAAATTTTTCCATATCATTTCTTTCTCTAGCTTTACTCTCATGTAAAGCCTCATTCACACACTATCATCCAACTCATGTAATTTAAATATATCACATCACAAATCACATAATGCCACATCCGAGACCAACCTAGGTGTTAATGCATATGCCTGTATCACAAACCATGTCCAACTTTGCCTTGAAACGTTTCCTTGAATCCTTCTTCCAATTAAGAAATAAGGCCAAGCTTGGCATGGCTTGGCCGTGTTGTGTATTTTCTTCTGAAATTTGCTTCCAACAATGGATTTAGCACATTTTACTGCATCTTTTTTCACAAGCACTTTTGACTCAACCTAAAGCATAAAACCTAATAACAAACTTGAATAAACTACTAAGAAACAACTAAAAACTAAGCAAAAGCTACTCTAAAAATACATATGAATTTATTTAACAATTACCCCACACTTAATGCGTTGCTTATCCCCATGCAAAGTTGAATTAAACAAAACTAAACAAGAAAGAATTTATCAAACTCAAGAATTATAAGATAACATCAAGAGTTCCCTTCTCATAACGTCCACAATCATTATCAAACCAAATAAAATCAATATTTAAGTCATTTAATGGCCTTTCAATGCATACCAAAATTGTCACTCCCTCACACAATCTCTTAAGTGTTTAATCAAGGTAGTGTTTGTACTCCTAACATTTGATGAAAGAATATCTCCACATGCTTGCTTATCAATCAAATCTCCACCACTTAATTACAATTAAGCATCAATCATAAGGTCTTTCATTTGGTTGAAATGGGGCTAAGGCTAAAGGTATGACATTTGGGAATGTGAGATATTCATTAAGTTTAAAAGTACTTCAAGAATGAAACATTCAATCATACATATGACCCAACAATCTCAAAACTAACATCTACTCACTTAGCACTTAAGGCTAAAATACCCTTCATTAGAGGATTATAATCCTCTTATTTTATTGCAAAAATACAACGAAGCTTATTTTGACTGCAATCATATGAACAACAAGTTCTCTTTTTTCTTTTTTCTTTTTTTTTTCTTTTAGTACTTTCTTTCTTCTTCTTTTTAATATATATTATTTATTTTTCCCTTTTTGTTCTCTTTTTTTATTTATTTAGAATTCCATATAGTAATAACATAAAAAAATAAAAAATCAATTAAAGACCCACACCAATTAGAAAAGCACTCTATTCGAAACTTTCAACTCTAGATCATAAAATTTAACCCTACACTTTAATTGAAACAACAACTCAATTACTAAATCCTTCAAATTCTCTTGTTCCTAATGAAAGGATAGGAAATGAAAGGAAACGGTTCAAGGCTAATGTTACTATGTTAAAAGAAAGAAATGGGAAAATGAAATAAGCTCAAAACTGGCTCACTAAAGACATATAAAAGGTTGGCCTTTTAAGCTAAGTGGTTACACCCAGACACCTTAATCATATTCATGCTCAATTCTAAACATAAAAGATCTATAGCTTATCAAGATTTACTGGGTTCAAAAAACTCATTCCCATCCATATCTAAGAACTCAACTGCTCCTCTCTTCATAACTTCCTTTACCACAAAGGGACCATCCCAATTCGGTTTAAACTTCCCTCTCGGGTCTGAGATATTAGGCATGTATTATTTCAATACCAAGTCCCCTACTTTTATTCTTTTTTCTTTTGCTCTCCTATTATATGCTTGAGTAATCCTCTTTTGGTACAACTGAATGTGATATAATGCTTGTAACCTCTTTTCCTCAAGTTGGGCCAACTACTCATACCTTGCTTGTACCCATTCTAATTTTGGCAATTATACTTCTAGCATGAATTTGAGGGACTTCATTTCCTTCTCAACTGGTAGAATTGCTTCCATCCCACAAACAAGCGAATATGGTGTCATACTAGTCGGTGTTCTGATTTCTGTCCTATACCCCCATAAGGTAAAAGGCAACATCTCGGCCTAGCCTTAGTAGGTTCTCATCATCTTGGCAAGAATGGTCTTAATGGTTTTGTCAACCGCTTCCACTACTCCATTGGCTTGAGGTCTGTACGGAGAGGATATGTAATGTTTCATATTGTATTTCTCTAAGAGTGCCCGAACTTCACCCTAGAACTATACTCCATTATCAGATACCAAATGATGAGGCATACCATACCTATAAAAGAGATTTCTTTCAATGAACCGTGCCATTTATCATGAACTTAGTTTATTAAAAGACTCTACCTCTATCCACTTGGAGAAGTAATCCATTACCACCACTATGAACCTATGTCTGTTTGATGCTATCAAATGGATTTCATCGATGATGTATATTTCCCATGTTGAAAATGGCTAGGGTGAGGTCAGGACTCATAACTCAATAGGTGGAAGATTATTTGTAATTCCCATGAACTTGACATTTCTCGCACCTCCTTATGAAATCTACATAAACCTTTTCCATGGTTAGCTAATAGTACCCTTACCTTATTATCTTCTTTGCTAACATGCTTCCATTCATGTGAGGTCTACATATTTCGGCATGGATTTTCAGGTGTAACCTGCTC
Source organism: Garcia nutans (assembly GCA_947685225.1). NCBI lineage: Eukaryota > Viridiplantae > Streptophyta > Magnoliopsida > Malpighiales > Euphorbiaceae > Garcia > Garcia nutans. Next base: position 38,554,316 of record CANTUV010000039.1, on the reverse strand, counting down.
TAATTCTTCCCTCCCGAGACATCTAAAATGGAGACCATCCGGCCACCTTCTATACAACACTCCCTCAATTATCATATACTGTATAGCCCATGATCTATTCCTACTACTGTAATTGTCTTGTAAGAATAACATGGATGGGAAGAACTTACCAATTTTAGAGGCTCTGAAAAGAGATTGACTGGATCATCCAATACCAATACCAAAAGTCACAAGTGCATCATGTAGCTAATTTTCTTCTTGCGATCTATGGATGAAAATACAATGGCTAGAACTTTTTATGAGATGATTCAGATGATTAAGATATGGCTTTAACTTTTCTTCTTTTAGTTCCCATGCTCCTAATACTTATTAAACAACCAACAGTGAGTCTCTGATGGCTTTTACCCTTTTCACCCCTATTATGACAAAAGTTTCCAATCCAAAAATGCGATCTTCATATTCCAACATATTATTGGTAGATTTAAAAGTCAATCTTTTTTCTAGAGGGATGAGTTCTCCTCCAGGTTCTTCTAGAATCACACCTAAACCTGCCTCTTTCTTGTTCACAGCTCCATCAAAATTCATTACCCACTCTTATATTTCCAATGCATGAAAATCTTTATTCAAAAATTGCATGCAGACATCATCTCCTTCTAGTAAAGGATGTTATGCTAAGAACTCAGCTATAGCTCTTCCTTTGATAGTCTTTCTGGTGACATACTCAATGTCAAATTCTTCTAGCAATATCAACAACCTTCCATACTTTCTGATTAATGATGAAACACCACATAGATATTTAATTGGGTCCAATTTAGAAACTGCTTAGACTTTGTAGGATTGGAAGTAGTGTCTTAGTTTTTTGGATGTCGGACAATTGCTAAACAATTTTTCTCTACCATGGTGTATTTTGCCTCATATGGCAGTAATCTATGACTTAACTAATAAATCACGAATTTTATCCCATCTTCGCCTATTTTCACTACCATAGCTCCTATTGCCTGGTTACTGAGGTCTCAAGATTGGTAGATTGCTTAAGTACTCTTTAATTATGTTGAAAGCTTTTTGGCAATTATTTGTCCAAATTATTGGTTAATTCTTTCTCAACAATATTCTTATGGGTTCACACATTGAAGTTAATCGAGCAATAAATCAACTAACTTTTTGAAGTTTCCCAATGAATGCTCTCACTTCTTTCTCTATCTTAGGTGTTGACATTTCTTGGATGGCTTTTACCTTGTCTGGGTCTATTTCTATCCCTTTTGAACTTATCACATGTCCCAACATCTTTTCTAAAGTTACTTAAACATATGCTTTTTTGGGTTTACCCTGTCGTAATAAACCCCTCATTCTGAGATGAAGGCAATTTTGCTCTAGTCTTCCTTTGCCGTCATGATCTGCTTATACCCTGAAAATCCATCCATAAAGGAATGCATGACATTGGAGATTGCACTATTAATCAACACACACTCTTACTATCCCATCCTTTTTTGGTATAAGCACTATGTTAGCGGTCCATGCAGAATAACTGACAGCTTTCAAAAATTCAGCCTGAATATACTCCACTACCTCTTCCTTCAGTTGAGTGGCCCAGTCTGATCTTAATCTTCTTAGCTTGTATTTTACAGGCTTCATGTGAGCAAAAGTGGGGATCTTATGTTCTACTATATCCCTGTCAATACCTGGCATATCTTTATATGACCATGGAAACACTTTCTCAAATTTTATAAAAATCTTCTCGAATTCCTAACTTCTGTTGGGGTCAATTCTGTTGCTATGCTTATATTTTTTGGATCTTCTATTGTTCCAAGGTTTAATAGTGTGTTTTGCACAAAATTGATATGAAATATTCTTATTAAGTCATAAGAATAAATTGACTCATCAGAGACATCACACAAGTAAGTGAAATCAAACTTTATTAGATTGGCTTTTGAAACAAAAACATTATCATCAGCAAATAAGTTAGAAAGAAGAAAAACATCATCATCACTAAGGTGGAAATCAAGGATATCATCAAATTGAACTACCACCATTCTGCACCCAATTCCAAATCTTCCCTAGGTATTGTCAATCTTTCTATCTGTTATGGCCTTCTTGGCCAGATGTGCCACATCGGAGAAGATCTCCCATTTGGCCAGCTCCTTCCCCATCACTATGATAGGCTCTGGTCTTCCCTCAAATGGATCTAGCTCAGGTGCTTTCATTAACCATTGTTGTATAGTCTTTTTATTCTGCTTGTGAACCTCGGTTTTCCGCCCGAAAAGGATTCGGGCGAACGTTCACTCGTTGTCGGGAGTCGCCACTCAGTTTATTTTGTTCGAAGGGAAAAACTAAGAAAACCCTTGTTTGACTCCAATAATGCATCCAATGTAAAGGCTTCTAGTCTGCGAACCCAAGGAGGATTCGGGGACTATGTCATGCGTTTGACTAACTTGCAAAAAGAACAAATCAAGAAGGAATGAAGAAAAGAAGAGACAGATTGTTAGTAAATTGTGGACTTGCTATTTGGGGTGAATCCCAAATATGCCTACATACTCTCGTTTTTATGAGAGATCAAAGCCCATGTAGTTCGGAAAAGCCTATTTAAAGGCGATGAAAATTATGCTTCATGCATGTGTGTGTGTATGCTTCGTGCATTTTTCAGGCATTTTGCCAGAGTTGTGAGTTTTAGCACTTAGTGCAAAGGTTGTATAATTTCGGGTACTTGGTACCAAAAGAGTTCGATTTAGGCTTCATGTCAAATTTTGATCTTAATTGTAACATTTAAATACTTAGTATTTAAAGGATGTAATTTAGGCTCCGTGCCAAAAAGTTGATTTTATTCATGGCTTGATGCCGAAAGGTTGATTGATTAATCCATTAGGCCTTTAGATCTAAAAGGATTAGATCTTTGACCAAGAAGATATTAAGAAGAAGATTAGAATGCTTATGATATGCTCGAATTGACCAAAGATGAATTATGATATTACCTTGATTAGAATTTTTCCACTTCTAAGTTCCAGATCTTGTTTCCTTGCACTTTTAAGTATGATTCTTGCTTTCTACAACACAATATTAGAAATTCTTAAGCATAAAAATTTCGTCAGCATCTGGGCGTAAGAAGTCCTCAAAGTCCCCCCATTTTTGAAAATCTGAAGCCTATTTATAGGCAAAATCGGGCTGCACGGCGGCCGGGCCGCAGTCCCCACGGGTTCTGGCCGCCAGAATCATAGCGGCCGGGCCACCGATCCCGGCGGCTGGGCCGCTGTCCTGGCCCACCGCGACTCGCTCTACTTCTGCTAAAACTGACTTTCCGGGAGCCACGGGCCTCCAAAAATTATTCCGAGACTATATCCATGATCCTTGCGTCGCACCGGACATTTCAAGCACCATGAAGACATACTTTCGGTGGACTTTTACCGTTGCCCGCCGGTCCGGTTTGGTCTAAGGAAATTGGCTTTTCGAGCCTCAAAATTCGAGTGTTCACAATTGCCCCCCACTGGGGTCCATAAAAATGATTTATGGAACTCAGTGGTCTTCTGAAGAGCGAATTTTGAGCGAGGTGCAAAAAGACCCTCGTTTTCAGTTTTTTCTATAAATAGGCTCATTTCATTCAATTTTCATTTGCTTTCATTCATTCTTCTTCTTTCACTTCTTTCAAATTTTCTTTCGACGATGGATTTCACCGGCTTTGAAGACTTCTAAATCCCACTCCCTCCCTGCAATCTTTTACTTGAGGAGGAGAAGCATAGTTCTCGGACCGGCTGCTATGAGGTGAGTACTCTCCCGTTTGTCCATCTAGTATGCATGCTTAGGAATTTTATTTATTTCCAGTAAGGAACTTAGAAATAAACTTTAGGAACCTTTCCTTTACATGTACTAGTAATGAATTAGGATTAGTACTAGGCTTCATTATGTTCTGCCATCAGTAATTATTTCTAGTAAAGAACTTAGAAATAATCCTTTAGGAATCCACACCCGGCTGGGGAAAGAACTTAAATCTTTTCTGAATTTGTCCAACTTTTCTGAATTTTTTTTTTAGGACTCTACAATCAAGATATCTATAGCTGAGCATCCGATGGTTACTATTCCGGCTTACATCTTTGATGCCGGGCACCCAGTGGGGGATCTTATCAGACCTGCTTTCCTCCACCATTTGAGGGCTATAGATGTGGGCAGAGATATCCACCGGGATTTGATCTGTGCTTTAGCCGAGCGCTGGTGGCCTACTACTGACACTTTCCATTTTTCTTGGGGGGAGATGACAATGACGCCTACTGACTTTTCCATCATTTCTGGGATTCCCTTTGGCGTTGAGATGGTGGAGTCCTATGATGACTGGCGGCAGGACATTTCTTCAGCCGACATGATTACTTTGATCGGGGTTGACTATCCTCGATATCAGGCGCCTCGCTGCATTCAGCGGAGTTGGCTTGTGGAGCAAGCGCCAGGTATCTACACTGGTTACGAGACAGGCAACCTTACTGCTGACCAGGCGGCCAGGTTTACCTTGCTTCTCCTGTTTGCTAGCTCTTTCTTATCAAACAGGAAAGATGCAGTGAGTCTTAATGTGCTGAAGAGCCTACTTGACCTGACACGGCTTCATACGTACGATTGGGCTAGCATGATGCTGTGTAGGTTGTATGACGACATGTCAGACCTCTGCTATACCCGTATTACGCCGTGTGGCTTGTATTACTTTTGGGAGGTAATGTAAAGAACATTTCCCCTATCTTTATATATGTTGACATACACCAACTCTGATACCTTCTCTTTCTCTTTTTCTCTTTTTTTTTTTCATACTTGTCTTGAACTATGCTTGCTGTACTTGAACTATGCCCCTTCTGTACTTTGTACCTTTCATGTTTTTCAGCTGTTATCTGAACTTATCTGTAAACCTGCACTTGTTTGTTAGTATTAACAGCACATATGTATGCATGATGCTTTTTTTTCTTTTTAGAAATCTCTTTTAAAAATAAATCCCTGACACAATCCCAAAAAATAGCACATAACAGGGCCAAAACAGGGCCAAAACACGAGAATTTTACAAAACATCAAAAAAGAGGAATCAGGACGGTCGGCGGCGGCCAAATTGCCGGAAGCGACGGCCGAGCTGCCGTTCTTTCGGCGGCCGAGCCGCCGCCCGGGCCAGACCAGTATAAAACTCAAGGTTGTCTTACATCTGTGGGCCAGAAAGCAATCCTCTTACTGCAAGATCTTATTATTATTATTATTATTATTATTTTCAAATAACAATGAATCCCCTTTTTAATCACGTGATGCATAATTGGACCAAAAGTCTCCACAATGTTAAAAGGATCAACATGGGGAGGTACGGGTTGAAAGCTGTCGCCACCCTCAGAGGTGTAGCTGTAGACTGGGATTTTTTGCACTCTTGCATCAGGTTTTGGGATCCCCAAGCCCATGTTTTCAGATTTGGGGCTCGGATGGAGGAAATGTGTCCTCTTTTTGAGGAGTTCTGCTCGATCATTGGGTGCGACCCAAATGCCCCTCTTGTGAGGCATGAGGTCCAAATCGGCTATGTGGGATCTTTTCAGAGACTTTTTAGCTTCACAAAACCCCAAGCCCAAGCTATGATTGTAGATGGGGATAAGGCGATGCTGCTTCCCCTAATTGATGAATTCTTGACCGCCGATTTTGAAGATGATGTTCAATTGAGGCATAGAATGCTAGCCTTCGTCTTTTGTCTGTTAGCTGGGTTCCTCTTCAACCGTGACCCCGGCTTTGGAGATTTGAAACTTTGCCCAATGGTTAGGCAAATGGAAGAGCTCAACTGTATCGGGGGCATGATCCTGGCTGAGACTATTCAGAGTCTCGACAGATGTGCACTTGGATTTGAACGTTGGACCGTCACCCCGGTCATCCTTTAGGTAATTTATACCTTTTGTTTCTTTTTTTGCTTATTCCATCATCTCTCTTTTCCTTTGTAAAATAGAAAGGATCTATTTTTTTCAGGTTTGGCTGAGAGATCATTTTCGAGTGGTTGCAGCCCCCCAGACTTTGACCTACAACCCTTCGCAGTACCGCACCAGGAAAATTCAGATTTCTTTTCCCTCTATGGCCGAATGGACTGTTTGGCTGTTTGAGCTTGGACCGGAAGAATTATTATGGTTTGTCCCTTGGTATAGGATTCCTCAATTCATGGAGGCAAATGCCATGCACAACCATGTCTACCTGCTTGGGTTCACTCACAGTACTTGGTACAGTGCTTCCCGCGTCCTCAGGCAGATGGGTATTGATCAGAGAGTTCCCCTTCCTGTCGGGCTTACCATTGCTTCTCCTATTACCCCCGGGGTTACTCGGGCTGTTCTACAGACTTGGGTCAGAGACCATCGGATGATCAGGCCTTGTGCAGAGCCTTCCCTGGTTCAGCCCACTCCAGAGTACAGGACCTGGTTTATAGCTGAGGTTTGGCCCGTTGAGAAACCGAGGAGGTGTGCATTGCTGCAGGAGTTAGAGGGAGAGGAGGTGGTTCCTCTTAGTGAGGAAAAGGTGGATATTGCGGAGAGTTCCGGGACTAAGGAAGACGCTGAAGACTCTGCCCCCTGTAGGAGGTGTAGGATTTAGATCCCAGGGTGACTCCATTGTCTTTTCTGTTTTTGGGTTGTTTTTACCTTTTTTGGTTTTTTGGGGAATATGACTTGACCTTTTTGTATTTTATAGGTTGAATGACTCTTTTTGTAACAGATGATTCTCTTTTTGTAATGAATGATTCTTAATGAATGACCCTTTTGTTTGCTTTCCAAGCATTATCTACTTTATTTATTTGCTCTTATTTTTGCCTAAGTCGTCCTTTTGGATTTTCAACTTAGCGAGCTCTTACCCATTCTTGCCTAAGCCGCCCTTTGCGGGTTTTCAGCTTAGCGGGCCCCACTATTGCCTAAGCCGCCCTTTGCGGGTTTTTGGCTTAGCGGGATTTTTTTTGTTTCGTTTTGTTTTTGTTTTTTTGTTTTTTTTTATGTTGGCAAAAGAAAGATGAATGAATGATTTTTATTAAAATTTAGACCGTGCTCAAGGAGAGCTGCCTACATATCTCGAATTAGTTTACGAGAATCAGGTCTAATGTAGTTCCTTTTTGGAATGCATGATCATACATAATATCTTTTTAGTTGATCCAGATTACATGGGTTTGTGAACTCCAGACCATCTAAATCAGACAAGATGACGGCTCCGCCGGAAAGTATTTTCTTCAAAATGTAGGGTCCCGCCCAATGAGGACGAAACTTCCCATGAGGATCTGTAACAGGTGTTCTGATCTCTTTCAGAACCAAACAACCTTCTTCCAACTTTCAATCTTTGACCTTTTTGTTGAAATGTCTGGCCATTCACCTCTGATACCCTTGAATCTGATGTAGAGCTTGAAGTCTTTTCTCATCCAAACCCAACAACTGATGATGATAACTGCTGATCCATTCAGCTTCATTTATCTGACTTTCTTGAATTATTCTCGCTGATTGAACTTCCAGTTCAATGGGGAGTACTGCTTCCATTCTGTACACCAGGGAATACGGGGTTGCCCCAGTAGGAGTTCTAATTGATGTTCTGTATCCCCACAAGGCCAATGATAACTTCTCATGCCAACGCCTATGCTTCTTGATCATTTTTTGTATGATCACCTTTATAGACTTGTTCGCTGCTTCTACAGCTCCATTTGTTTGAGGTCTATAAGGAGAGGACTTATGATGCTGGACATTCTTATCCTTCAAAAGCTTAGCAAATTCTGCTTGGAAATGAGTTCCATTATCAGTGATAATCTCAAATGGTGTTCCGTACCGACAAAGGATGTTGGTTCGGACAAACTGCGCGACCTTTTTGGCATCTAATTCTGCATAGGAAGCTGCTTCAACCCACTTTGTGAAGTAATCCACTGCTACCAAGATAAACTGATGTCCATTTGAGGCTTTTGGATGTATTTTTCCAATTATATCAATTCCCCAAGTAGCGAAGGGCCATGGAGAAGTGATCGGATTCAGGGCAACGGGAGGTTGCTTCTGCATCTTGGCAAATATCTGACACTGATGGCATTCTTGTACAAATGCCACGCAGTCAGCATTCATGGTAGACCAATAATATCCTAGATTGGCAATTTTTCGAGCCAAGGCGATCCCATACATGTGTGGTCCTGATTCGCCACCATGTACCATTTCCATTATCCGCTTAGCCTCTGCTTCATTTACACACCTTAGGTGCATTCCATTCCAACTCCTCTTGTAGAGGATATCTCCATTAAGAATGTAACCTGTGGCTAGTTGCCTTATGGCCCTCTGATCAACCTTTGATGATCCCTCCGGATAACTTCCATCCTTGAGATAGGTCTTGATATCCCAAAACCATGGTTTACCATTGGCCAAATGCATTATGTGGGCATGTTGCTTCTGAAGCTGAACTTTCAATGGACGAATGACTTTCCCCTCCCTGATATTGATCATGGAAGCTAAAGTAGCCAAGGCATCAGCAAACTGATTCTTTGCTCTTGGGAGATATTCAAAGGACAGATCATTGAACTGTTGTGCCAAATGATCAAGGCGTTGTAGGTAAGGAACCAAACGCTCTTCTCTTATCTTCCATTTCCTTAAAGCTTGTGATACTATTAAAATAGAATCACCATAGACCTTTAGGTCCTTAATCCCCAATTTCAGGGCGGCTTCAAGCCCATTGATGCAAGCTTCATATTCTGCTTCGTTGTTTGTGCAGCTAAAGTCAAGTTTAACTGCGAATGGAATGTATTCTCCACAAGGAGTTTTGAACACAATTCCAATTCCGTTTCCATGATAATTGGATGCTCCATCAAAATACATCTCCCAAACACTTCTTTCCACATTCAGGAGGTCTTCGTCAGGGAAACCCATTTCTCGCATCTCGTCTTTTATAGGTAATTCTGCTAATTGGTCAGCTATTGCCCCGCCTTTCACAGCTTTCCTTTGAACAAATTTCAAGTCAAAGGCTGCCAATGTTGACACCCACTTAGCCATTTTGCTGTCCAAAACAGGCCTCTCCATAAGGAATTTCAAGGGACTCTGTTCTGCGATGACATAAGTAGTGTAAGAAGACAAGTAGTGTTGTAACTTCGTACAAGCCCAATACAAGGCTAAACACAACTTCTCAATCTTGTTATACTTTAACTCATAGTCCAATATCCTTTTGCTGAGGTAGTAAATTGCATTTTCCACCTTTGTATCTTCAGCCTCTTGAGCTAGCATTGCCCCCATGGCTTCATCTGTTACAGACAAATACAAGAGCAGAGGTTTTCCCATTCTGGGAGGTTGTAGAATTGGCGGACTTAACAAGTATTCTTTGATCTTGTCGAAGGCCTTCTGACAGTCTTCATTCCATTCTTGCGAAGCACCTTTCCTTAGTAGCTTAAAGATAGGACCACAAGTCTCAGCCGACTGTGATATGAATCGACTGATATACTGTAATCTACCTAGCAAGCCTCGAACCTCTTTCTCTGTTCTTGGTGGAGGCATTTTCAGAATAGCCTTTGACTTTGCTGGATCAACTTCTATTCCTTTCTTGCTGACCAGATATCCCAAAAATAAGCCCGATGTCACACCAAAGAGGCATTTTGCAGGATTAAGCTTCAAATTGTACTTGCGAAGTCTAAGGAAGAACTTCTCAAGTGCTTCAACGTGTTCTTCTGGAGATTTTGACTTGACAATCATATCGTCAACATACACTTCTACTTCTTTGTGTATCATGTCATGAAAGACTATTGTCGCCATCCTTTGGTAGGTAGCCCCTGCATTTATCAATCCAAAAGGCATAACCCTGTAGCAGAAAGTGCCCCATTCTGTAATGAAAGTTGTCTTCTCTTTGTCTGGTGGGTGAACTAGGATCTGATTGTACCCAACCGCGAGGTCAGTCATGGAAACCATCACATGCCCAGCCATCCTGTCTATCAGCAAATCGATGTGTGGTAGTGGAAAATCGTCCTTGGGACAGGCCTTATTCAAATCTCTGTAGTCAACACACATCCTGACCTTTCCGTCTTTCTTCGGGACAGGCACAATGTTTGCTAACCAGGAAGGGTAGGCAATCGGTTCTATGAACTTATTGTCCAGTTGCTTGGCAACCTCCTCTTTAATTTTCAAAGACCATTCTGGCTTCATTCTTCTCAATTTCTGCTTAACCGGCTTCGCACCTGGGTATAGCGGAATCTTGTGAACTGCTATGGCTGGGTCTATTCCTGTGACATCACTTGTCTTCCACATGAAGCAGTCAACATATCTTCTGATGCACTCGACAACCTGTTCCTTATTCACACAATCATATGCAATGTATGTATGTTCATTTTCTTTGCCAATTATTATCTTTTCATTTATTTCCTTTATTTCATTTTTGCTAGATAATACTTGGAAAGTGAAAGACACAGGGTAACCAAGAATCGGAACGGTTTCATTGATAATAACGGAGTCATTCTCCAAGATTACATTAGACTCGACATTAGGGTTTTCTATATCTGAACTTACAGAAGACTCAAAATTAGACTCTGACTAGGTGTTTGACTCAGAATTTGACTCGGTACAGGACTCGGGTTCAAGGTGTGACACTGGACTAGTTTTGTCTACAGCAGCTTGTCCCTCCTCGGCATACCAGTTCATCAGTGGTCCATTTGTTGTCTTGATCAGCTTTGTGAAGTCCCTTTTGTCTTCGACATTGGGTATCATAGCAACCTCATCAAAGAGACTAGGCCGCATGAAATCTTCCATTTGGGGGTCAGTTTCAGGTTCTGGCTCTTCTTCTTTTATGGCCACAACATCAGCAAACATTTCAAAACCCGGTAGCTTCTTTCCGGTCATAGGAGAATAGAATGGTTCCTGAAAACCACGGTGATGAACTGCCTTTCCAGGTTTGCAAAAGTGACCATTCAGAGTTCTAAAGTAAGGGCGCATTTTGAGGCTTCTTGCCCCCCAATTTCCCTTTTTCTTCCTTCCACGCTCAAACTCTTCTATTTCCTCGTCTGTAGGTTTGTACCCCAAGCCAAAAGTTCCCTTATTCTCAGGCTCTTCCCATGGCCGTACTACGAGTGTTTTTCTCCCAGACTTCATCATTTCCATGCCGGGCAATAGACCTACCCTCAGCATCATTCCCACTAGGCAGTTGATTTGGACCTCCCCAAAGTCATATGAGACAAATGGCCCTTTGGGTTTTTCACCTTCTATGCATTGAACTGTGTCATAATGAAACCCAGTCAAGGTCATGGCGGTTTCACCAGGAACAACCTCAAGGAGAGACTGATCCATGGTTTTCCTGTTGATTTCGTAGGTGTCCCCTTTGATAGTGATGATTTTTCCTTCAAAAGGGAATTTAAGTTTTTGGTGTAGTGAAGAAGGTACAACATTAATTTGATGAATCCACGGCCTTCCAAGGAGGAGATTAAAGCTCGCGGGTACATCAATGACCTGAAAGGGCACTTTCATTTTCACCGGCCCAGTAGCAATTTCTAGAGTGGCAACACCCAAAATTTCTCTTCGAGTGTTATCATATGCTCTCACAATTTGATCAGAAGGTGTAAGATCTGTAGTCTCCAACCCCAAACAGCTTGCTACTTTCAAAGGACACACATTTAAGGCTGACCCATTATCAATGAGAACCATGGGCACAGTCTTTCCCCCAGTCTGTATGGTGATGTATAGAGCATCATTGTGTTTCTTACCGTCTTCTGGTAAATCTACATCAGAAAACCTGATACTCAATGCCTTGGTTGATTGGGTCAAAGTGGCCACCAAAGCTTCTGGGCTTGTGTCCACTGGTGTATCAAGTTGACTCAAAGCTTCGCTGAGAGCCTGGCGGTGTGGGAATGAGGAAGCAAGGAGCTCCCAAATTGACACCTTAGCTTGGGTTTGCTTAAGCTGAGTGAGGACAGGGTCTTCTTTTGGCTTTGGTGTTTTCTTATGGGGGTGATTTGAGGTTGTAGGGGTTTTTCCCAAGTCAAGTGGCTGATATTGTCTTCCACTTCTTGTCAGAGCACTGACCTCTTCAGCAAGGTCATTCAAATCTAACACACACACTTCATTCATTTCCAAGAGAAGTTTGAAAGGATCAAACAACTCTTCTTCCACAGTAATGGCGTGGATGGAATGATTGGGCAAAGGGTTAGTGTTGATGTTTGGTTGCCTCCTGAGAGGAATGATGTCACCACCATCCACCAGATCCTGGATGCGGTTTTTCAGTGTCCAGCAAGCATCTGTTTTATGCCCATTCCCTTGATGGTATTCACAATATTCATTGACTTTATAACTAGAAGGTAATGGGTTTGGAGGAGGTCTTGGGTCCAAAGGCTTCAGATATTTCCCTTCCACAGCCTTTTTAAATACCAAATGAAGGGGCACTCCAAGGTCAGTATATTGCCTTCTCGGCTAATTTCTCGGCCCAAGATTTCCCACACGTAAAGGATTCGCAGGGGCAATATTGGCCACTTGATTGACCTTGCTTGAGGAAGGAGTTTGGCTTTGTTTCTTATATTTCGATGCAGCCCCCTCATCCACTATTTTACCCAACTGTATCAAATCTTCTACCGTGGTTGCAGTCGCAATGAGCGATTTGAAAGTAGGTAGATATTGGGTTTGCAGTTGAGCCTGATATGTAGGTCTTAAATTCCTGATTATGATATCAATATGCTCTTGTTCTGAAGGGCGATTGATCATCTGGGCGGCTTTTGCCCTCCACCTCGTAAGGAACGAGGAGAAGGGTTCATTGTTGTTTTGTTTGGTGGTCACAAGTTCTCTTCTAGTGACATCCACCTCAATATTGTAGTGGTATTGAGAGTTAAATGCATTGCAGATGTCTTCCCAGGTCTTAATCTTGGAACGGTCTAGACTCACAAACCATTTAAGGGCAGCCCCAGTCAGGGATTGTTGGAAGAGTTGAGCAAAGAGCTCATCATTCAAACCCCAAGGACTTAAGGCTCCCACATACATTTTCAGGTGAGTTTTAGGGCAAGTGGTCCCATCAAATCTGTCCATCCCAGGCATCTTGAATTTTGGAGGCAATCTAGCTTGGGGAAACAAGGATAAGGAATCCATGTCTACCACCTCTTTGTGAGTTTTCATGGCAGTGATTGACCTCTCAAGCAATTCAAGTTTCCTTTTCAGTTCATCAGTTTCAGTGACATTCTTAGAGGGTGGATCCTCCAAATTGATGACAGGGGTATTCTGAGCAGTCATGGGGGTACTAGTTTGTCCCGCAATAGGTTCTTTCCCCAAAATTTCAGAAGTAGTGACTGTCTTTGGTGCCCCTCCTAATTCAGCCAGGATGGCTACCCTTTGGGCAGCTAAAGCTTCATCAATTCTCTCTTGCATCTTAGCTTCAATTTCCTTAACTTGACCATCCAGCAAAGCCTTAATCTGTTCAATTGTGGCCATTTCAGTAATTGGAGTAGTTGGTGAAGTTGGGGTAGTAGAACTTGTAGGGGATAGCACAGTTGGTATTGGTGTGTCTGGTGTAGGTGAAGGCACACGGATGGTGGGTACCTGTAAAGGTTAAGGGCAAGAGATCAGGGTGGTGTGTAGGGTAGGAAAACTCTTGGTCCACTTATATACATCAAAAGTTTTCCCCAAAAGATTTTCCCCCAAAATAATGTTTATGTTGCATGAATGCACCTCATCACATCATAATTCATTTTAATGGAATGCAGCACTATCATTGGGTACATACAACCTAAGGGAAGGTTCTATTGTTATGTGAAAAATAGAGAATCGGCTTATCATAGGGACCCTTGAGTCTTGAGTAAGATATATCTAACCACATGTGAAACAAGGAGTTTCGCGTGGGTCCAACAGTACGATTACTCATGGGCCACTCCAAAAGGATTGGAATGGTTTACGACAACAGGGAGGACACTTTGGCTGTCCGCCGGCATAATCGAGGAGACCTGCCGGTCAGCGCTACTTGCTATACAGACTCATAACTTTTGAACAGAAAGAGAAGAAATTCATTTGAAAACAATTTTTTATGCAATGGAGGAAAATGATTCCCCCATATATGCAAGAGAAAAAGATTCTCTGAATGACAAAACAAATGCACATTTAGCCAAACAAAAGATCCATCCAAGGAAAAAGATTCCTTTTGCCAATCTTCATTCCAATATCCTTAAGGAGAGGATATATATTGCTAGGGTACCCTGCAAAATGAATAAAAACACCCTAAAGAAGGGCAAATTAGTCAAATAAGCAATAGTAGCCTACTAGGATCCCATAAATTATTTTTATGGTCTTCCGTGGCAAGTTAATCAAATAATCAATAGTAGTCCACTAGGATCCCATAAATGGTTTTTATAGTCCCCAGTGGAGTCGCCAGTTTGTGAACCTCGGTTTTCCGCCCGAAAAGGATTCGGGCGAACGTTCACTCGTTGTCGGGAGTCGCCACTCAGTTTATTTTGTTCGAAGGGAAAAACTAAGAAAACCCTTGTTTGACTCCAATAATGCATCCAATGTAAAGGCTTCTAGTCTACGAACCCAAGGAGGATTCGGGGACTATGTCATGCATTTGACTAACTTGCAAAAAGAACAAATCAAGAAGGAATGAAGAAAAGAAGAGACAGATTGTTAGTAAATTGTGGACTTGCTATTTGGGGTGAATCCCAAATATGCCTACATACTCTCGTTTTTATGAGAGATCAAAGCCCATGTAGTTCGGAAAAGCCTATTTAAAGGCGATGAAAATTATGCTTCATGCATGTGTGTGTGTATGCTTCGTACATTTTTCAGGCATTTTGCCAGAGTTGTGAGTTTTAGCACTTAGTGCAAAGGTTGTATAATTTCGGGTACTTGGTACCAAAAGAGTTCGATTTAGGCTTCATGTCAAATTTTGATCTTAATTGTAACATTTAAATACTTCGTATTTAAAGGATGTAATTTAGGCTCTGTGCCAAAAAGTTAATTTTATTCATGGCTTGATGCCGAAAGGTTGATTGATTAATCCATTAGGCCTTTAGATATAAAAGGATTAGATCTTTGACCAAGAAGAAATTAAGAAGAAGATTAGAATGCTTATGATATGCTCGAATTGACCAAAGATGAATTATGATATTACCTTGATTAGAATTTTTCCACTTCTAAGTTCCAGATCTTGTTTCCTTGCACTTTTAAGTATGATTCTTGCTTTCTACAACACAATATTAGAAATTCTTAAGCATAAAAATTTCATCAGCATCTGGGCGTAAGAAGTCCTCAAAGTCCCCCCATTTTTGAAAATCTGAAGCCTATTTATAGGCAAAATCGGGCTGCACGGCGGCCGGGCTGTCGTCCCCACGGCGGCTGGCCGCCGGAATCATAGCGGCCGGGCCGTCGATCCCGGCGGCTGGGCCGCTGTCCTGGCCCACCGCGACTCTCGCTACTTCTGCTAAAACTGACTTTCTGGGAGCCACGGGCCTCCAAAAATTATTCCGAGACCATATCCATGATCCTTGCGTCGCACCGAACATTTCAAGCACCATGAAGACATACTTTTAGTGGACTTTTACCGTTGCCCGCCGGTCCGGCTTGGTCTGAGGAAATTGGCTTTCCGAGCCTCAAAATTCGAGTGTTCACACTGCTCATCTTTATTTTTCTTCCTTGAACTCTCTCTTTTGTATCCTAGCCATTCACTAGTAATCTGGCTCTTGAACTCTAGAAATTCTGACACCATAGTCTAATGCTTTCCTACCTATTCTAGGTAATTATATTATCTTTTTCCATGATAGACTTCACAGTAGGTGATGATAACATACAAATTTCAAATTCGACCATGGATTAAATGTTAAACAGGGCATTAACCACGTTGTTGATCTCAGTATTAATACTAACATCTGTATCTCCTACTAGAAACTTGATCTTTTGATAAAGTGTAGAGGGAACTCCTTCCAATGGGTGTGTGAGCGGGGATTTTTGCCCCCACTCCCGATGAAATGGCTCTTCCAACTTTGGCACTATTTAGGCTCGGGGCCTTAGAGAACACGGGCCTAAGCCTAGAGAAAATGGAGTCACCACCCGAACAGGCCGAGAAAAAGAAAGGAGTGGATGACTCGATTCCTAAGGAATCCCCAACCCCCTAATGGATTCAGAAAGTTGGGTACGTATGGGGAAGGTGAGAAATGGCCCAGCACCCCCCACAACTCTCAGTTCATTAGAACCGGCCTCCTTTGCAGGTCTTAATATTATAAAATTCTTAAATATAACAATATTATCCATACTACATGCAATAATTAAAATAAAGCATCATTATATTAAAATCAAAGCAATGTCCTAACAAAGCAAATAAATGGACACCCATCTGAGGATGGAAACATGTCCTTACATAGTTCATGTCTAAAACTAAATAGGACACCCACCGAAAGGTAGAAACATGTCCTTTACATTGGTCCAAAAACTTTAAAATAAAATAAATTACATGATGCTCATGTGGTATCCAAAATATGGAAACATACCTCTTACAATTTTTTATACCAGAATAAATAAATAATAATCATAATAATAAAGAAAATATCCATCCATGATAAATTAAATCAATTATCAAAATTAAATAAATCACATCAAAACATATAATAAACTATATAATTAAATTTAAAACTTAAATAAAGCAAATAAAGATACCAATTTAGGGTTTTAGAACTTTAATAACCAAATTAGGATTTTTTAGGGTTTTTGAAAAACAATAATAGGGCTTTTAACTTAGAAACTAGGGTTTTGGATTTCAAAACTTAGCACACTGGATATTAAGATATTAGGGTTTTATGGTTTGAAACCTTGATTTTGCAGATTATAATTTTGAATTTAGAATTTGGTGCTTTACCTTGATCAAAGTTAAGTGTGATTTTAATGTTGACTATAATAACTACTTAAGTATTTTTAGGTGAAACAAACATAGCCAAATTAATTATTCAAAGATTAAAATAACTCAGTGAATAAAATTATATAAAAAAAAACTACTGTGAAGGTTTGAAAACAGAATTAATTAAGATTTAGGGTTTGAATAACTTAGGGTTTAAGAAATTAGATTTGTGTTTTGAATGATTATATTATTTACTTTAATTAAAACCTTAGGTATTTTATGAATTAATTTATGCTACTATGTGAACTAAATTAAAGGAAGAATTTAATAACTTAGGTAGTGTGATGATGTCTTAAAAGATGAAGATTATTAATGATTTAATAAACTGAATTTAGAGCAATTTACCTAGGTTTGAAGGCTCCACCAAATTGAAGAGATTGAATCCAAGCTGCTGCCTGCTACAGTGCTTATTTTCTAGCCGAACCTTGTTGCCTTGAATTGGATAGTGTTTGATTTGTTTTGAGTTGCTAAATTTTTGTTTGATTGTTCAAAGGTTTAAAAGTTTAAGCTTTCTGAGTCTTAGCTTCAAAAATTCTCCTCTATTGCTAGGGTTTTTTGTCTCCCTTTTCTTTTGTTGTTTCTCCAAGTCCCTAGTTTCTTAAAAAAAATTGCCTCTCCTCAATCCGTGTGTTTTATGCTAGTATTTATAGGAAAACGAAAGACCTAATCCTATTTTAATAAGAAAATACCAACTGTTTAGGAAAAAAAATCACAAAACCGTGTGAAATAAGGTTTGATCAAAAAATCGGCAACACGCGAGGGCTGCTGGGCTTGCGAGGCTGTGCTGGCAAAAATTGCTGCGAGGATTGGGCTGGATGGACTGGGGCTGCTTGTTGGCATGTGAGGTGAATTGGCAAGCAATGATTTTGCCGCATTTCCAGGCCTACGACGAATTGGCTGCTTGCTAATTCATCGCAGGTCCAGGCCTGCGACGAATTTCCTTGCCGCGCGGGCTCGCCGATCCATCCAATTTTTTATTTTTTATATATTTTGTATTTTTATCATTAAAAATAACTATTAAATATTATAAAGATAAATATTATAAATAATAAATAAAATAAATACTACAAGAATTATTTTGGACTATCATAAAAAAATATCGGACTGGATTGGATCAAAAATTAAGGGTCTACAGGGTGGAACCAAGGCTTGCTCAAAAGTAAGGTAAATAAAGCTAGTATATCTAGTACTACTTCAAACTCTACCACTAATTAGATCAGACCAACAATAACTACTATAGAGATGTTCCAAGTGCAGGTCTTTTGGAGCTATATATGCTCTGATGACCATTTCTGTTGAAGTCAATTCAACAACTGTTGGAGATAGCTTCAACAACATTTTTAATGGATAGACATAAATAGTTGATCTGTCATCTACCATCGCACAAACCATTTTCTTCCCTTGAATCTCAACTTTGATGAATAATGGGCAAGTGTGATTCCTACCATCCTCTGGGAAGTGCTTATTAGAGCAAGTGATAATACTAGTCTTCTCTTCAGGCAACAATCTCTTGCATTCTTTTACTGTCACTACCTAAATTAATTCTTTAGGAGTTGCGAGAGATGAAATTTGTATATTTTATAACGCATTTGCTAATGCTTCACGGTGCTTATAGAATGAAATCAATAGGTCCCAAATACTCACATTTGCTAGTGTTCTTTTCAATTGTTTCATGATAGCGTCATCTTTCGTTTTACTTCCATATCCTTTCATTTACTTACATCTAGATCCTTTGCTCCTCCTTCTTCTCCTCTATCATACGGCCTTCCTGATCTCATGTTCTGAACTTTCTGGCCCTCATCCAATCTAGCTTAAGAACAATCCTCATTCAAAGCTGTTGTTTCCCAACAGTTATGCATCATACAAATCTCCACCCCTGTATCTTAAAAAGAAGCCATCACAACTTCTTCACTCAACCAAGTTTCAATAAGGTATGTGGCTGGGGGGTGTATTAATGTATTTGGGCTAGGGGTTACTTTTGGTGTCTGGTTTGGTTGGTTCAGGGATTTTTATGCTATCAATCATATTTTGAATCTCATCTTTTACATGCATGCAGCGGTCGATATCATGTTTGGGAATTTGGTGAAACTGACAAAAGGCATTGGAGTTCCAATTTGGATGTAATTAGGTTGGTAGTGGTTTTAGTTTTAAGGGTAGGACGAGTTTTTAGCTTTTCAAGTTGTTGAATACTTGGGATTGGGGCCTTTCAAGATCAGAAAACTATTTGCAGGTAGCTATTGTGTTGATTTCAGTGGTTTTTTAGTTGTAGGTTCCTAATTGGTAATTACTTTTCTTTTGGGTGGTATACCGAGTTTCTTCTTTCTCAACTTCCTTAACCTGAATCCCTAAATCATATAAGTATGAAAAACTTCTAACTAGAGCATAATTCATTTTCTTTTTGAGCTTCGACCCCTTTATGATCAACATGATTTTATCCCTTTCAAAAGGCCTATCTTAAACAAGAGTAACCTTGCCCCTCCATCTTTTAATGTAATTAGCAAATCTCTCATCCTGCTTATGCCTTACTACTTCTAATTTAATCAAGGATACTTCTATATTAGCATTGTATATTTTTTGTTTGATAAAGGATGTTCAGAGTAATATTCAGTTGCTTTTAGTGGTAGGATCAATTGATTTGTACCAGCAGTGGCATTCCCAGTTAGAGACAGTTAGAACCATTTTAAGATTTATTCATTAGTGGAAGGAATGGTCTTCATTATGGTGACATACTGACTCAGGTGGATTTTAGGGTCTCCTGCTCCATCAAATTTTGGGATATCTAGCATTTTGAATTTTGGAGTTAAGATTTCCTCCTCTAAGAACATTTTGTCTAGTTCGGTCATCCCTTTAGAAGAGGTCTGATACTTCTTTTCTAGGTTTTCCATCCTCTTAAATATGACCTTTTCAAAGTCACTAATTTCTTTTTTGTCTTCCTTAATCTTTGGCTCATCTCTGTTATATTCCTCTCCTATGTCATCAAAATTATCATCATCTTCTTCCTCTTTTTTGATAATTTTCTTTCCCTTCTTCTTAGAATCACTAGATGATCCCTCAACAGAGGTTCTGAAGCATCTTTATTGCTAGGGCCATTTAATTTTTGATCTCAACTACCACAGAGCCTATCAGAGCTTTGATCTTTTCTTCCTCTATAGTTTTAGGAGTGTTGGCTATTGACTCTTCTAAAGTCGAGGTAATTCTGGAAGTAGTGTCATCAATAGCTTCTATGATGGTGCTATCTAGGTCTGAAAACCAAAACATGAATGAAAAATACTTTTATGAAATGCATACATATGCTGAGAGGAAGTTTCAAAGTGCATACCTGATTAGTTCACTGAAGCTTATTTTTCCTGTTTTTGACGGATTCTTTCACTACTCTCGTGCACATGTTCAATGATGAGTCCATCTTTCCTAGGTTTTTTTTGTTTACAGTTTTTACCATAAAGGGGTAATTCCTGTGATGAGATCTTAGAACTCTACAAAGCTTATATTCTTTCCATATTATTATGATTATATAGGTCAACTTAAAAAGTGATCTAATAATGCTTTAGCTATACAAAAAGGAAGCTCATTGGTGCAACATAGAAATTTATAATTGGTGGGCTTTAGGCTTTTATTGATAGATCCATATATTTTAATAGAGTAAAAGATATGGATTTTATCAAAATGAGCTAAAAACTCATCAATTTTAGGTCTCCGACTATCCCTAAGAGGATGTCACTAAGTTGGCTTATATGTGCTGTAGTCTAAGGTAAAAATGGCTTAGGCCCCCGTAACAAGATATACCCAAGGGTACGAGGCATGCAAGTGTATATATATTGTATGTTCTCCATATCCTGAATAAAGTATATGGTATCTCTTTCACTGCATAACATGGGCAATTTGGGCTTCCTAGCACACACACAAAAATGCAACTACTGTAGTGCAACTATTCCTGATATACTGAATAATTTTACTAGCACATGAATCATCAGAATCAAGTTCTCATGAAGCATCCCTACTGGAGTCACCACTATGAGTGCTTGGTCCTTCCATGCTCAGTGATTTTTTTGAGTCTCAACACTACCAAGTTAAAAAACATTTTGAAGTAGGTATGGCTAGCTTTTCTTAAGGAGGAAAATTCTCATCTCGTGGGTAAGGCTATTCATTCGATCCTTTCTCCTATCCAACCAGCCTTTACCTTGACACCGACAGAGGATTATCTAACCGCGGATAAAGCGAACTAGTATTCGATCCCCTTAGGGTCCAACATGTAAAAACCTATAAGAAATAGAGTTGCTACCCAATAAGACTGGGAAAATGATACATGGGTAGCATACTCTTGAGTCTTTCGAGGAATCTCTAATCCCTTTTTCTCGATTCAAGAAATTAGGTACATATAAAAATAATGGAGACTGGATCCCTACTATTCACATATGCTCGGTTTAAAGGAACCAACCTCCTCTATGATTCATGTGTTAGTAACATTACTCAAAATATCGGACGATAGATTTAATATCTGTGTTTTTATTAAAACATAATTAAATAAATAATTTGGACGAGTTAATAAATATGTTGGAAGAGGAACATAACTTGTATATACTTAGTATGTATGTGAAATATACCTAAAGTGTAAATTTCACTAAAAAACAAAAAGTCAAAAAGTAAAAGATGAAAGTTAAAAAAAATAAATAAAAATAAGTGAAAATTAAATTAATTATGAATGGAAGAGGAGAAATATCTAAATATTTAAATGTTAAATAATTAATAATTAATTATTTAATTAACATATATATACTTGTGGTTAGGAAAAAAAGAATTAAAAATCAAAATTTTCATCTTTTTCCTTCTCTCTAGAGTGGTCGAATTCTCCGTTGATGAACAAGGAAATTCTACATCATCTTCCACACCAAATTTTTCAAGGATTTCAAGGAATTCAAAGTAATTTTGAAGTTTTATCAACACTAAGTAAGGTTTCTTTCCAATTCAAGGAGTTTTCTTTAAATTGATTAATATGTGAAAATTGGACTTTTGATGGAGATTTCAATAATTGTTGTTATGGGTTGTTATGAAGTTAGTTTGATGTATAGGTAATGATTTTAAGGTTGTTTGGTGAAAATGAATGGATTTTGTTGAAGTTTGGAAGAAGTAGTAGTGAATTAGGGTTTTTGGTGGAATTTTGGGCAGAATTGATGTAATTGATGTTTAATTAAATAAAATGGGTAAGAATGAGTCACTAATTATATATTTGGACTTATAATTTGAATTAGGAGTGAGTAAGGTGATATTGCCAATTTAAAGAAAGTAACGACATTTGAAGAAGTTAGAGTTAGAGAGTGAATTGGGCTTGGATTTTGGCATTTCTATGGTTAGTACACACTTTGATTACTTGTGTTTTAATTGCATTTGGTTTGGCCTAGCACATAGTGATTTTATAAATGTGCTAAGCTACTTTGATGATGGTTTTTAATATGTAAATGCATTGTTTTGAATAAAATGTGTCAATTGCATAAAATGTGACATGTTAAGCCATTGTAGAATGACTACTAACATTAGTATATATCATTTATGAAAAATGTGAAAAAAATGCATAAGAAATATAAGAAGAGAGTCATATTGTAAGTGTGACTAAGAAGAGGTGAAATGTGATTGAATTATGTTGAATATATGGAAATTATATATAATTATGGAAAATGAAATAAAGATGGATAAAATGTGATAATGTATGTGTATTGTATGTTCGCCTTATATAATATCATGTTCCAGAGAATTGAATTTTGTACTATTGAATTGGCATGCCATTGATATGTGGTAATAATAGATGTACTTCGGGCTAGATACACTAGTGTCATTGTTATTACTGTGCCTTCGGGCTAGATACGCTAATGATAATAGGGGATGCACCTTTGAGCAGTATGTGACACTTAGATCCCCAATGTCGCGATTAGCCAAATAAATATTTCTGAAACTTGAATATTATATATGAACTTTTGGGCCCAATGTGTGAGATTGTGATGACTTTTATGTACATTAAGCATACAACATTTCATGAAACAATGAAAATACTTAATGCATTGCTATTATTTTCCTTTTTGTTTTCAAAGTATGTAGTGATCATTTTATCGCACAGGTGATAGGATAGAGGCAGTGAGCACTACTAGACCCGACCAAGCCTAGCTTAGAGTTGGTTTGGAAGTTAAAACTTTCTTGCCATGAGATCAAGCTATAGGTGCAACATTACATGTATAGTTTACTTTTAATACATTTTGGTTTTGTATATACTATACATATATATATTAGGCTTGTATTAAGTAATTTTTGATAAGTTTTGTAAATCTTAACCACATTTGTTGAGTATTTGAGTATGTCTATATGTATAAATATAATGTTGAATTATGTGAACAACTTGAGGATTGTTAGAGTTGGAAATGTATATTTTTGGGAGTGAAATTTCTTGCAGATTGTGTCCTTATTAGTTTTTGGGAAATGTTGAAATTACTGATAAAACTCTGGCAAATTTTTTCTAGAGATTTTTTTTTAAATTTCTTATTATGACATTTAATTATATATATATATATATTTACCTATTAAATTTATCTTTTAAAGGATAATTTACCTTGCTAAAAATTTAAGAAGAATTTTTTACTGTTAATTTTGGTGACCTCCTTATATTCTACATATGTATATTACATATTAGGGATATATGTATTATATGTATGTAGGGTATAAGGGTGTTACAATAAAACAAATTAGAGATATAATCATAAAATATAGCATAATGAATAAATACATAGATGGTGCACATGATGTATCTCTTGTGCAAATATTACCTATGAGCACCCATCAAGGTGGAAAGCATGCTCTTACAAAAATAGTCTAATAAAGGACAATAATTATATTGCATACCTATTATATAAATCCTATACATTATTCTAAAATTACATCAGATTCTCCTATATACATTATATCTAATAAAAAGGAAAATAAAAGATTAGAATGATGTAAAATGAATGCAAGTGCCATAAGGTTAGATTAAATATAAAAGAGATCAAATAGATCTTCTGGGAACTATCATCGAACTCGACACTTCATGGATTTCTGAGCTCAAGAATAATCTACAAGGAAGAGTTAGTTGATCGAAATAGTACATACGTGTATGTATCATTAATAATGTCAAACTCAGCCTTTGAAGGGAATGATGAACTTGACCATTTTAAACCATTCATGATAAAAATGATGTCCAATAAATATCCATTGTATAGAAACCATTTTTAATCATTCCCTAATTGAAAAATCATAGTCATTTTGAGGAAAGTATGAAAGAAGGTCATAATAGATGAATTTTATGACCATTTGCAATTTGCCACAATTTTCTTTTGATCCTCATGTTATTTTTATAGTTCTAATGGTTTTGAGAAAGATATATTGAGTATTACATTAGTTTCTTAATAGAAATCTTTCATTTTAATGAGAATGACGTAGGATGAAAGATACTTATGAAGCAAAGCAAAATCACATTAAAATGGATGGTGTAAAGAGTTTTAAGAGTTTTACTATTAAAGGAATGTGATTAACAGTGACTCACTATTCTTTTAGATCTCCTTTGACAAAGGTGGATTGTTTGAAGTGGTGATTAATTGGCTATGAGTATTGGATAGCCTCTTTGGCTTATTAAAAACTATGATTGATGATCACTAGAGATTAAAGTCATGTGGGAATGAATTGAAGTTGAACTGGATAGCACCAGAAACATTATAAAGATGCATGAGCTCTCCTTTTATAGACAAATGGTGCTATCTATTTTAAAAGATTTTTGAGCTCGATGATATATTATTATTGAGTTTGACAACTCAACAATTAGGTAGATTCATTGAACTCGGTCATCTAAATGCCTCCTTATTGTTTTACAACCAATTGTCGTGCTAAAAAATCTAATTCTCGAGCTTAACACATAGAGCTAGTTGATTCTAATGTCTACAGTTGTTTAGGAATCAAATCAACAATTTCTTTTTTTACTAGGAAATCTAATAAATTTAGGAAAACATAATGATTCTAGAGATAGTCCATTATCACAACTGATGATAGATTTAAATAAGAATATTTGAGTATAATATCCTAAATAAGAAGTAAAAATATGAAAATAAGTTAAAATACAAAAGCTGGTCTGTTGGAGCACAACAGGGTTTGCAATGGCTCATGGCTTCATACCACCACAAGGCTGGGCACGAGATAAAGTATCAACAAAGTACAGTTCATGGTGAAACTTGCAACCATAATGTTGGACATGAAATCCTTATGGAGTTTGTTAGACCAGTGGCGTGATTGCCAAACATTCTGAGCTACACAAAAATTCTTCAGGCCTTGATTGGATTACAGGAACCCAAGCTTGTAGTTAGAGTCCTCCTTGCATTCTTCAAAGATAGCTAAAATTCTCCAAAGGTCTTGTATAATAATAAATAATAGGCTCTAATCCCAACCAATCTTCAAGTCTTCCAAGATTTAGCAAGGTATCCTTCTTTATAGTATGGACTTCTTCATAATAGTTTAAGCCCAATCTCAGGATTACATTAGACTCTTCCAGAGCCTTCAACTATATTTGCAGTACCATATATTATATTAACATTAATTTCAACTAGTATTAGTTGTAAGAAATATTTCTTATCTCAAAGAATTGTATGAGTTGTACCACTGTTAACCAAGCATATGTCATCCCCTAAAATATCTAGTTTATTTTGCTACATTTAGTAAAAAATAATTATACTAAAAATAAAATAAAGTCCAATCTTATTATAATTTCAAGATAGAAAAATAGCATAACAATGAAAAAAAAATAACCATATTCTAGTAGTTAGCATTTCTATCTCCAATTAAATAATCAATTTAATCATCCCTATCTTCAAGAAATTAGAAACATCAAAATCAATATCTAAATGATGCTCATCATTACTAACAGGGTCTGTAGCTTCAAAAAAACTCATTTGAACATTTTTTCCTTCTCCTTTAATGATGCTTTATAAAGGTCGACTAACTGTTTTAACATATTCTTAATCAATGACCTTTTGGTTCGCATTTATAACAAATAGTGTCATTATTTTGCACCTTCTTTTCAAGAAGTTCTTCATTCTTGACCCATTTCGTTTTATTCTTTTTAGCATCTTTGCTTTCACAATTTGTCCAGAAATTTCTTCTACCACGATCTCTTTTACCATAACCTTCCCCACACCCTTAAGAAAATGCCACATTCACTTTATGGAATGGTGTTGAGCCAGCAGGATGGGTTTGATGGTCTTTCATCAAAAGCACATTATTTTATTCAGCCACAAGTAAATAAGAAATTAGTTCAGAATATTTTATAAATTGATGCATAAACAAAAAATTAGCTCGGAATATTTTGTAAATCGATGCTCTTGATATTACTGCTATAGAAGCACATTTGAGACATGAAAAGTTGAATAAGTTATTTCTAACAATTCCTCATTAGTGATTTTTCCACATTATTTCAATTGAGAGCTAATATTAAATAATACTGAATTATATTGATCTATAATTTGAAAATCTTACAGTCGTAAGTGAATCCATTCATATCAAGTTTTTGAAAAAATAACCATATTTTGGTGTTCATATCTCTCTTTTAAAAAACTACAAAGGGCTAATGGGCCTTTAAAAGTAAGGCACTTAGTTTTTAGTTCCTCATGTAAATGATATTGAAGGAAAATCATTGCTTTTACATGATCTAGCAGGGATGCATTGTTTCCTTAATGGTATCTCAAAGATTCAAAGTATTGAGATGAATCTTAGCATCCAATACCCATGATAAATAATTTCTTTCAGAAATATTAAGGGCAACAAATTTAAGCTTTGTAAGGTTTGAAATTTCAAAATACTATGCTTAAAAATAAGAATCATAAATTAGATAGGTATAAACATATATAAATTTATTTCAAATAACATATAAAAATATAATAAACTGAGATAGGTAAAATAAACCCATGTGAAAAATAACATTATCAATAATGTTCTATCTTTTATTTGCAAAAGTATGTAATTAAATAGTCTATAAAGGTGCTTTATAACTAATTTTGCTTTTTATTCAAATCATATGTATTGTTTCTAATAATTTAATATTCCAATGATTATATTGTCTCTTAGCTTAGTTTGTTGTATCTAAAATTCAGTAATGTGCATTATTCCAAACACTTTTTTACTTTTTTTTATAGGTACATCAGTAGTTTATTAATTTTAATAATTGATTATTATGATAGAATATATAGTAAATAAAACTTATATGGATAATTGGAATGATCGAAAAACAAAGTTGTTGGTTGATCAAAAGCTCAATTTATCAATCTTGTGGTAATAACATATTATAAATGTAAGAAAGATAGACAGAGAAATATAATTATGACAAATTTATTTATTATGAATTGTAATTCATACAACACCCATAATGGATATATAAGTAGACTTTAGATAAAAAAAATTATAAAATTAGAAGATTGTAACTATAATAGGAAAATTAGAAGATTGTAACAATAATAGAGACTAATAGGAAAAAATTTTTCTCACTATATTATAAATGTACTCTTTTTTTTAAAAAAAAAAAAACAAATACATGGTTAACTCTATTGATAATCTATTTTTTAATTAAATGTAACTTAATTAGAAAACTAGAAATACAACTTGCAGTGATTAAGTTGCATGTAATAAAAAAAAATTTTAAATCATTGAAATTTATAACTTTAGAAATTTTAAAATTAACAAATAGAAAATTTGCAATAATTGAGCTGCATGTAATTAATCTTCAAATCGTCAAACTCATTTTTTATTAAAAAATATTTTTTGAAAAATTTATTTAAAAAATTTTAAACTATAATTTTATTTATAAATTTATAAATCAAAAAATAATTATAAATAAATTTAATTTTAAAAAATAAAGTAATTGGTAAAAAAATTACATATATTGCAAAATAATTATAATAAATTTTTAATGAAAATAGAAATAGTTTTATAAAAATTAAAATATTTACTATACTTGAGAAATTCTAAAATAAAAAAAAAGTAATACCCATAATCAATTAAACTAATTAATCCATTAAAATTAAACTTTAATAAGTATTTTCAATTACTTATGAATTAGTAAGGCAAAATGTGCAAATATGTCCTTCATATTTGCACGAAAGTATGAATTGATATAATTTTATTTTGGATCATTTTATATACAAGACTTGATAAAAGCTAACATATATGGCCCTGTTTTAACAAAAATATAATTTTCCTTGGATGTCGTTCAATGTCTGTAGTTAGCATTAAAAAATTAAATTGAGAGATGAATAAATTAGCATTAAACCACCTATCTCTAGAGGTAGAATCAGAATTCAATCGAAGGGAATCAAAATTTTAAAGCAAAAAAAAAAAAAAATTACATTCAATATATCAGCTTATTGCACATAAATTCAAAATAAAATTGAACAAAAGTAATTCTTTTAATATTAAAGTAGTACAACAACTAATTTTTGTTCTTAATTTGACAATGATTGAGAGATAGCAATTGTATCATATGATTGGTGAATTGTATATTAATGATTTAAAATGATATTATCCAAGTTTAATTTTAGTAAATTCATCATCACAAAATTAATATGATATTCTTCTTCTTTTTTTTACAATTAGTAACAAAAGTTCCACAATATAAATAATATTTATATTTAAATATAAATTCATACTTATCAAATTTATAAACTTAAATAAATCCATACACAATATTATAAAAATTTAATAATTGAGGGGTAAATCTTAAACATAGATATTGGTCAAAATCCTTGGCATACATACTTTATATTGATTTTTTTTTCACTTGAACTAAAAGTATTTAGTCTTTGGTTGAAGTGTTTTTGATTTATGTTCAAAGTACTTTAAGTTCTTTGCACAGGATACATCTCTCGACCGCTCCTTAGACAAGGGCGGCTACAAAACCAAGTGACAAGGCCGCTCCAAGTATGGCCCGACTGTTCATGAAGGTTGAAAAACTTCCAAAATAATAGTAAGCTTCATAGTCAAAAGTGCGACAATGGAGATGGGCACTAAAGCTAATTTTGCGATTGCACTAGCTCCAACACAAACGTAAGATTCAAAATCTCGACATAAGATACTCTCTCTCACCGCTATTTTAGGATGGTGTGACCATGAGATTTAACTGGTCAAAAGCTTTTTGTAGATTTTTCTCTTCTCCAATTGAAGGATGCCACATGTGCTTGTCAAAATCAAGGAAAATTCTAATTGGTTGACTCGAACCGCAATTTTCTGAAAGCCTAGCATAGAATAGTCCGCACAGACCTATCAACACCACATGTACTAGCTGTTAAAACTAGTCGATAGATATAGTGCTGATCTCGTGATCGTACTAGAAGGCAAGATAACCACTAAACTACACCTTGCGATTGTGATACAAGGTAAGTAACCACGAGATTTCTGACAAGTATTTAATGTAAGAGATTTTAGTAGGTAAAAGCTATAGATGGCAATTGGGTCGGGCGGCCTGGCCCAACACAACTTGGACTGTGCCTAGCAGGATGCAAGTGCCAGGCACGGACCAATAAAGAAGCCTAGAAAACGTTCCCTAGGCCGGGCTGGGCCTAGGGCACCTGGCCTTGGCTTGATAGGCAGCTCGAGCTGACACGACTCTCCATGCCCGCCAGCCCATTATTTCACATAGCCTATAGGCCATATACTAATATCCAATTGCATGAAAAGTTGCATGGAGGTCAAATGTGTAAATCTTAGCTAATAAGACAAAATAAACATACACAGTAACCAAATCTTTTTTTTTTTAAAAAAAAAAGTGTAGTTGGACTTTGAACTTTGAAGAGTAATTAATAATATTTAATATATAATTAATAATTAATAGTAAAGTTGGGTGTGTCACGTGTGAATAAGCAGTCAATTCAAATTTTTAATTTTTTTTACTAAAATACCCCAACAACAACAAAAAAATGGATAGTTTGTTAGGGTATTTATGAAATTTAATTTTTTGGACAAAAAAATCCTCAACAACAGCTATAAATGACTAGTTTTAGAGGATTATTTTGGAAAAAAAAATTGCTCTTGTATAAAAACCTTAACACTTTACAGTTTATTATAATTAATTTCAATTAACCAATTAATCTCCAATTCTTCCTTTCAATTCGAAAATCTCCATTATATTCTATCTAAAATTTCCTTACATTCTCTCTAAATTCTTCAATTCCCCAATATTTAAATTATCAAGTAAATTTATTTAAACTTTATTATTTAAATATTATTTTTTTAGTATTATATTGTGAGCAGAGATTTTCGCCCCCCACTCTCGGTGGAATGGTTCTTGCGACTTCGGCACTGTTTAGGCTTGGAGCCTTAGAGATCACGGGCCTAAGCCCGGAAAAAATAGAATTGCCAACCGAACGGGCCTGGAAAAAAAAAGGGGTGGATGACTCGATTTCTAAGAAATTTCCAACCCCTTAATGGGTTCGGAAAGTTGAGTACGTGTGGGGAAGGTGAGAAATGACCCAGCACCCCCACAACGCCCAGTTCATTGGATCCGGCCTTCTTTGTAGGTCTTAATATTATAAAATTTTTAAATATAATAATATTATCCATACTACATGCAACAATTAAAATAAAGCATCATTATATTAAAATTAAAGCAATGTCCAAACAAAATAAATAAATGGATACCCATCCGAGGATGGAAACATGTCCTTACATCGTCCATGTCTAAAGTTAAATAGGACACCCACCGAAAGGTGGAAATGTGTCCTTTACATTGGTCCAAAATATAAAAGCAATTTAAATTACATGAAAATTAATTAATGAGGTATCCAATAATGGAAACATACCTCGTACAACGTTTTGAAACCAAAGAAAATCAATAAAAGCAAACAACCATTCATCATAAATAAATCATTCATCTAATTTAAACAAAACAGTAGGTATATAACTTTAGGGTTTAAGTAAATAAGATTGAAGCTTATGAAAATAAAATAAAATCTTTAGATATTTGAAAGGAACAAGCTATTGTGATGATTTGAAAAATAGAATTAATTAAGATTTATGGTTTGAATAAATGAGGGTTTAGATTTGTATTTTGAATAATCATAATAAAGGAAGTTAAACATAAAGACTTATAATACACATAAATATTGATCCCTTTGATGAGCCCATACGGCGGAAGGTGGAAATAAGATTTTAAGATTTTAGGGTTTAAGATTTAGAAAATAGAATTTCAGAATTGTAAGAAACAAGCTACTGTAAATCTTAGAAAAATTGAATTGATTATGGTTTTGAGAAAATAGATTATTGTTTTGTGGTTTTAGAAAAGTGTAATTAGGGTTTTATATTTCAAAAGTTAGTTTTACGGTTATTAAGATTTTTAGGGTTTTTAAAATATACTTTTTAGGGTTTTAAATAGAGTTTAAACAAAATAATTGATCATCTATTACACGTTTAAACAATTACTCCAATTGAGTGATGAAGCTACTGTAAAGATAAGCAAAGAAATAGAGATTCAAATCTCTGTTGTTGGTTCCATCACAATCTTTGAATTCTGGTTGAACAATAATAAAGACAGTGTGGGCTGCCTTTGATGGGTTGTATACTGTTTGTTGCCTCTTGATTCTTCAAGCTTGAGATTATGAATAGACTGCCAAAAATAATTTTGAGCTGCAAAGGTCCATATCCTTTTTTTAAGATCAAAAGTCAAAAGTCCCTTTCTGTGTGTTTTAATGTAATATTTATAGGAAAAAATTAAAACATAATACTAATTGGCTAAGAAAATAAAAATCTTTTAGGAAATAAAATTAAAAACCAAGTAGAATAGGGTTTTGGCAAAATCGTGCGCAGGGCGAGTATGCAAAAGTGCGCTGACAAAAAACAAAATGTTGAGGGCGTTGGGCGTGGCCAGCCAATTCGCCGCAGGATTTTCCTCCAGCGAATTGGCCTGTGGCCATTTTGCTGCAGAAAAATCTGCGGCAAATTGGTTTGTGGCCAATTCTTCTCAATTTTTTCCTGCGGCGCCAGCTACGAAAAATTTTCGTCGCCGATTCTTTATTTATTTATTTTTATCTTTTTTCATTATTTTTTTATTTTATTAAAAATAAATATTATAAGTAATAAATATTATTAAAATAAATATTATTTAATTAAAAAACCATAAAAATTATTTTAGACTGTTTAAAAATATCGAACTGGACTAGATAAAAAATTAAGGGTCTACATATATTTATTTGTTTGAGTTAATTAATTAATTATAATTTATATGTTAAATAATTGTTATTATTTTTTAATTTATGTTACATTATTGTTATTATTTTTTAATTTGTGTTATGTTATTGTTATTATTTTTTAATGTGTGTTACATTATTATTACTATTTTAATTATTTTTTTGTTTTGTTTTATTGTGATTTGTGAAGTGTTTTAATATTTAGATATTTTATTATACTGTTATAGTTTTGTGTACTATGATAGAAGTTGTTTTATTTTATTTATTTTTTGTTTTATTTCTATTCTTGTTTTCATGTCCAATCAAATTTGCATACTTTTTTTTAATATTATTTTTTAACATCCACAATTTTAAATATAATTAAATAATGAATGTGGAAGGATTAATTAATATATTCGAAGTAGAATGTGAATAGTATATACTTAATGTATATGCAATATATACATAAAGGATACATTTCACTAAAAAAAAATCAAAAAGTAAAAAGTTAAATATATAATCATTATTATTAAAAAAGAAAATTAAAAATTAATTTTGTATAGGAAAAAGATTGAAAATATCTTAATATTATGTTAATTAATTATCTAGTTATTTATTTAATTATTTAAGTATATAAAGGATAAGGATGAGAAATAAAAATCAAAACACCATCTTCTTCTTCCTTTCCGACCTTGGGCGAATTTCTTAAGCTAAAAAGGAGAGGGGTTCTTTTCTCTAAATACTCAAAAATTCATTAAAAACTTAAGCAAATTAAGTGTGTTTTGAAAAAAGATCGAGGTTTCAAGTTATCTTTTCCTTTAAGCTTTGTTTTCTTTAAATTTAAGGTTATGTAACTATATGGGTTAGAGACAGAGAGAGTTGGTTTTAATTGTTAAAATTAATAGTTATGAAGCTAATGTGAGGGATATATGATGATTTAGTGATTAATTGGTTAAGATGGGCATGATTGGTGAAATTAGGGTTTATGGGTGATATATACAATTTGGATTTTTGATGGAAGTAATTAAAATTATTGTAGTGGATTGTTTTGATTTTTTTTTATGCATATGTTATGATTTTACGGTTGGATGGTGGCAATGATTAAGTTTTGGTGAAGTTTGACAATTATTAGTAAGGGGAAATTAAGGTTTTTGTTGGAAGTTTGATAGAATTTGAGTAATATTGGTAGTTTGGCATAAATTAAGCATGGAAATGATTCTAATTGACTATTTTTACCTATTATATGGTTTATGTGTGTTTAGGCCAAATTTTCCCTAAATGAGGTATTTAGGGTTTGGTGAAAGTAGGCTTGAAGAGTAAAATTGAGTTGGTGTTGAAACAAAAAAGGTTAGTATATACTGTAGACCCTTAATTTTTGACCCAGTCCGGTGCAATACATTTTGTTTAGTCCAAAATAATTTTTGTTTAGTCCAATAAATTTTAATTGGTCCAAAATAATTTTTATTTTCTTAATTAAATAATTTTTGCTTTATTATCTAATTTTTATTAATAAAAAATAAAAATAAACAAATAAAAATCAAAAAAATAAAAATAAAAATCGGCGATGGAAAAATCGGCAATGAAAAAATCATCACCGAAAACCACCAGCGCGGGCTTGGCCATGGGCCATTTCGCCCGCAGGAGTTTCCTGCGGGTAAAATGGCTTTGCCAGCCATTTCGCTCGTAGGAAAATCCTACGAGCGATCGAAATGGCCCACACCATTTCTCCCGCAAGACATTCCCCACCCCCTGCCGCAGTAAATTATTTTGCCAGCGTAAATTTTCCTGCGGCAAATTTTTTTGCCAGCACAATTTTTCCGCAGCAGTTTTTTTTAGCCAGCAAAATTTTCCGATGCAAATTTTTCGAAATCT
Organism: Garcia nutans; assembly: GCA_947685225.1. NCBI lineage: Eukaryota > Viridiplantae > Streptophyta > Magnoliopsida > Malpighiales > Euphorbiaceae > Garcia > Garcia nutans. Next base: position 38,520,450 of record CANTUV010000039.1, on the reverse strand, counting down.
AATACAATTAGGTTTTGATTTCCTTTTCTTATTCTATATTGTATGCCGTGAGTAATTAGGATTAGGAATGGAATTCTTCTATAAATAAGGGAGGCAGAAAGAGGAGAAAATTAATCAGAAATTGGGACAAAAATGGGGAGAGTTTGGAAACCAAATCTTTGAAGGAAAACTTTAATCAAACCTGACTTTTTGAGAGACGAAGAAAGAAGGCATTAACAAATCATCAAAGGCAGCAACTGCCTTTGTTTTTGTTCATCCAAGAAGAATGATTTTTGGAGGAACCATCAAAAGGAGGTATGTATTAATTGTTATATTTTTTCACAGTAGCTAAGATGAGGAAATTGTGTCTTTCAAAATAAAAAATCCCAGAACCTTAATTCCCTTTGTTCAAAGTTTAAAAACACTAATTCGTTGTTTTATTTTCCAAAAAGAATTAAAATTGTTATTTTTACTTCTTTAAAATCTTAAAACCAAAATTTGAACATGTTTTTCAACAAAACCAAAATTTGATTCTGTTTCTTACAACAAACCCTAAAAACACCTTTTCTGTTTGTATAAACCTTAATTTGTTGGTCTACTTTCATAAAATTATCAATTGCTTTTTCCAAATTCTAAAAAATCTAAACATCAACCAAAACTCTAATTCTAAAACACTAAATTCAAATGCAAATTCCAAACCTAAAATAGTAAAACCCTAACCCCTTTAAAACCTTAAACCCTAATTTTTCCTAATCCCTCATCCTTTAAAATTTTAAAAACTATAAAAACACAAATATTTTAATTTCACACAGTAAACTTGAAACCATAAATTAAAAGTGTTTTAAAGAGTACAAATTCTAGTTTCACGATTTTACATCATAAACCCTAGTTTGGTTAATCAAAGAGTCTTACCAACCTTTTAAAACATAAAATCCTTAATCTTTTTTATTTCTCTTAAAGTCACAGTAGCCAAATTTCATTAATTCCAAAACCTTAAACACATGAAATAAAGAAAAAGTAGCCATAATTTAGACTTTTATTTGCTTTATTCAATTCTATATTTGATTATGCTTTGATTTATTTTATATGCTTTAATTTATTTAAGTTCAATGCTTGGTTTATTTTATTTATCATGGATGGATGTTTATTTTCTATTGATATTTAATGCCTTTGATGAATGATTTATTGTTTACTTTTATCAATTTATTTAGATTTTCAAATGTTGTAAGAGGTATGTTTCCACTTGGTGGGTACCTCATTAGTTAAATATCATGTAATTTAAATTGTTTTTCTATTTTAGAACCTATGTAAAGGGCATGTTTCTACCTTTCGGTGGGTGTCCTATTTAGGCATGTGATGTAAGGACATGTTTCCATCTTCGGATGGGTGTCCATTTATTTGTTTTACTTGGACCTTGCTTTGATTTTAATATATTGATGCTTTCTTTTAATTATTATGTGTAATATGGATAATATTGTCATATTTAAGAATTTTATAATATTAAGACCTATAAAGGAGGCCAGTTCCAATGAACCGGGCGTTGTGGGGGTGCTGGGCCATTTCTCACCTTCCTTACATGTACCCAACTTTCCGAACCCATTAGGGGGTTGAGATTCCTTAGGAATCGAGTCATCCACCCCTTTCTTTTTTTTCGGCCCGTCCGGGTGGCGACTCCAATTTCTTCGGACCCAGGTTCGTGTTCTCTAAGGCCCCAAGCCTAAATAGTGCCAAAGTCGCAAGAACCATTCCACCGGGAGTGGGGGTAAAAATCTCCGCTCACAGTGGCGACTCCGCTGGGGATAAGAGAAGTTGATTCCGTTGGTCTTTATATTATTCTATTCTTTCTTATAATGATATTATCCATTGCATCATATTACATTGCATCGTGTGTGTGAGTTAGGACGCCGGTGTTACCCGTGTTGCGTTATGTAAGGGATACCATACTTCACTCAAGGTATGGAGATCGAGCATGGCATAACCACTCATAGCCTCGTACCATTCGGTATATACTTGCTATGGGAACCTAAGCCTTTTAACCCAAAGACTAAAGCTCATGTAATGGCCTAGTTACTTTCCTTAGGTTTTACCCCAAATGCATGTTGTTTGACTATGGTTAATTTGTCTTGGCTTAAATCATGGCTTATTTGGTTTGTTCTTTTTCTAATATGACCTAAGTATATTGTAAGCTCAAAATAAATTTTTCTTTAAAGTCCAAAAGACCAAAGCTATTTTCAAAACTTTTCAAAATGGTCTTTTGACATAAAACTTTTCTTTTTCTCAAGGCCCAAAATATGTTTTTTCTAAAATCTTTTTACAATGGGCTTAGAAACAAAATTGTTTTTATCCAACCTTTTCTTACAAAGAGCTTGCAAATTATTTAAGTCAATTAAGAAATACCAAAAATCAATTATGAGCCTAGTTTATACTAAGGAATAATTAATCATGGGCTTGTTTTTGGCATGAATCATTAGTTACTTTTTCAAGTGAGAAATCTATCTATAATAAACCTCTTAATTTAGTTTTAATCCCATATAGCATAAAAGCTACTTTGGTTGATTGGATGGATTAAAGCCTAATTAATGGGAATTATTATAAACTAATTTCCATTTTTGAAAATATAACTATTGGTTGAAACGTCCGAGGGAATTATTCGAAAGCAAGGTACCCCATGTTGGTATTTTGTTAAACATATACCTAGGAAAAGAGACTCGCCATTCGTGTGTGGATGTTATAAGGTTGGAAGGAACATCCTAATTATCTTTCTTTGTTTGATTTTTCGTGCATACATGCATACATGCTTACATTTGCATCTCATTGATCCTCTCTGGCTCACAGCCCTGGATTACGACAGTTCAAAAGCTTACAACAATCCGACCTACGCCGGAGACGAAGTATCTAGCAACGACTCAATCACTTGCTCACCAAAAACAATGGAGCCAGAACAAATTCAAAGGATGGTGGATGAGGCCCTCAATGCCAAGATGGAAGAAATAAAAGAGGCCTTAGCTGAGACCATGAAGAACCAATTGACTGCAATCTTAGAGAATCATGCCGAGGCATCTGCTAGCACTAAGAAGCCAAAGGACAAAAGGAAGACTAAAGTTGGTGAAGTGGTTTTTGATGATGAAAAACTGATCATTGATGATGATTGGGCTCAATACTACCAAGATGTTCAAGAGAAGAAGAAAGAACCGAAGGTTGTTGAGAAAGAAACTATTGAAAAGACCGAGACACCTGATGTTGAAAAGATGATTGCTGATTTAGAAAAGAAATTTGAGAAGAAGCTAAAAACCGAAGAGATGTCCGAGATCGATAAACTATTTGAGCTAGATGAAGAAGTCCCGTACAAGTTCAAGATGCCATCTTTTGCAAAGTACAATGGCACCAGAAATCCTCATCTCCATGTGAAGCAATATATCACTACCATGCAGTCTGCCCGAGCTACTAAGGCTCAAACCCTAAGGTACTTTATGCTCTCATTGGACCTTGTTGTCCAAAATTGATTCAATACCTTAGATGATGGAACACAAAAGAGTTGGGATCTACTTTACAAAGCCTTCATCCAACAATATGGATATAATGTTGAGTTGGAAGTTACCTTAATGGAAGTGGAGTCCATTAGGCAAAGGCCGAATGAGAATTTTGTAGATTATGTCAAGAGATGGAGAAACAAGGCCGCTTTACTCAAGAAGAGGCCCGATGAATCTGATCAAATAAGGATGATTGTGAGAGGGGTGTTGCCTAGTCTTTGTGAGAGGATGTCTCATACACTCATCCGTGATTTCAAAGACCTTCTTCAAGTTGGTTTGCAAATTGAAGAATGGGAGAGAGATAAGAACCGTTTTGCAACAAAAAGGAACGAGAAAGGGAGCTATCAATCTGGTAGCCAAAGCATGCAAAAGGCCGTCGGTGTTAATGCTACTAACCAAGGAACGAGGAGACAATTTTTGGAATTGGGAAAATCGATATCTTGGGTTCTCAATAAGCTTCAAAGAAAGGGATTGCTACAACCCTTAAATCCTCGTCCTTTGCCTAACCCTCTCCCTCCTAATTTTGACACTAAAGCATTTTGTCAATTTCACCAAATGCAAGGGCATGACACGGATAGGTGTGTGAGGTTGAGACATGAGATCCGAAATCTAATTGATAATGGGAAGCTACCCGAGCCCAATAAGCCAAACACCAAAGACAACCCATTACCAAAATTTAATAGGGTACCACCACCAGCAACCTTCATGATTGGAGGAGATTTGCATGAGGATTTTGTCATGTCTTCTTTTCAAGATGTGGGTGGGGAAGCAACCAACGAAGAAGAGGTATTTGGTGAAATTAAACAAGCTATGATGGGTGGAGAAGTAACGATTTGTGCTGTCAATGGGTTTTGGGATTCAAGTGATAGTGATGATGATATTGTATCCAAGAAGGAGGAGTGGACTTGGTCCGAGCCGGAAGAAGATGAAGTAATGAATACTAGATCTGGTAAGCCTTATGCAAGGCCACCACCTAAGGAGGTAGAAACTAATAAGGGGAAGGAAGTTGAAGTAGAAGAAGATGATGCTGTGCTCAAGCAATTGAAAAGAACCCAAGCAAGTGTTAGCATTTGGGACTTGTTAGCTACTTCTAAAAAGCACCGAGAAACTATGGCCAAAGCCTTAGCTAGCATGCCAATTTCTACCTCCATGACACCGGAGGAGCTGATAAACTTTATAAAAATTGGAGGGGTAATGAAATATGAAGAGGTTCAAGAAAAGAGTGAAGTTAATATGGGAGCAGTTTCTTTTTCGAATGCGGACTTATCGGAGGAGGGGAGAGACCACATCCACCCTCTCTTTATCAAAGTAGAAGTCAAGGGGAAGAGGACTCCTTGTGTAATGGTCAATGATGGGTCCACCATAAATGTTTGTCCACTTAAGATATTGCCAAAGCTAGCCATGTCAACAAGAGATCTAGACCCGACCGAGGTAACAATTCGTGCTTATGACAACACTAAAAGGCATGCCGAAGGGACTTTTCAAAGTGGATGTCAAGGTTAGTCCAATTGAATCTATTGTTGAGTTTGTTATTTTAAACATACCGGTTACCTTCGCCTTACTCTTAGGGCGACCATGGTTTCATTCTCTTGGTGGAGTTCCTTCCGCCCTTCATCAAAAGATCAAGTTCCCCAACGGAGATGGGACAGTGGTCATTGAAGCTGAAGACAATGAGATTGTTAATGCTATAATGATTGAGAGGCCTCTCAATGGTTTCCAAGTAGCTGCAATTTCTAATGATGAAGTAGTGGACTCCAAAGTTTTGAATATGATGAAGAACATGAACTACCTTCCTGGAGCTGGTCTTAGAAAGGGTAAGGCCGGTTTGACAAAGTTGTCAGATTTTAGAACTCAAACTTCCAAGAAAGTGTTGGGATATGATGAAGCCAATGATGTCCAGCCAAAGAAGAGTGAGAAGATGAGCTTCCCACCACTTGAAGAGATCTTTGTCAAGGCTCCAGATATGGGACCACTCCAAGGAAAGCCTGAGCCGATCATGTTCATGGGTAAGTTAATCCCAGGTTTTGAAATTTTTGCAGATGTTGCCGAGCTAGTGGAGCAAGTGAAGAAAGAGCTCACCTTGCCAGCTAACAAAGACTCCGATCCAAAAGAGAAGAATGAAGCTGTCCTGAAAGCTGAGAAGACTCCGGAAGAGATTGCTGCCCTAGTGTAAGAAAAGTTTGAAGACATCCTGCTTTATGATTTTGAGAACAATGATTTTGATTTTGATTTTAATTTGTCTGCTTTGTATGAGGATGATGATGTTTTCTTTTCCAAAATGAATGCAATAAAGTCTGATTTTGCTTACTTGTGTGATGTTTCTCCTAATGGTTGCATACATTCAAATAGCAGTTACATGAGCATCTTTAATATTAATTCTGCTAACACACAATCGTTAAATTTGGGAAGAACTAAATATCCTAAAAACATTAGCATAGCATCCAACCTTACTCCTGATGAGAGAGAGATTTGAAAAAATATTCAAAAAATATGAAGAAGTGTTTGCTTGGTCTTATGAAGATATGCCGAGGATAGATCGAGACATAGCCGAGCATCATATTCCAACTCACACTCACATAAATCCTGTCAAACAAAAGCTTAGGTGATTAAGACCTGAGTGGGCTGAATTGGTTAAAGAAGAGGTCACTAAGCAAATACAAGTGAAGTTCCTCGAAGTGATAGAATATCCAGATTGGCTAGCAAACATAGTACCTGTGCCAAAGAAAGATGGAAGGATAAGGGTCTGTGTGGACTATAGATATTTGAACAAGGCTTCCCCTAAGGATGATTTTCCTTTACCTCATATAGATGTTCTCATTGATAGTGCAGCCTCTAGCGTGCTACACTCGTTTGTAGATGGATTTTCCGGATACAATCAAGTGTTAATGGCCCAAGAGGATAAAGCCAAAACTGCTTTCATTACTACATGGGGTATATTTTGTTATAGGGTGATGTCGTTCGGCCTAAAGAATGCTGGAATGACTTATCAAAGGATGGCCACCACACTATTTCATGACATGATGCACAAAGAAGTTGAAGTATATGTTGATGATATGATGGTTAAATCGGATACAAGGGAACAACACTTCCAAAACTTAGAATTATTCTTCGATGGAGCTTTGAAATATAAGCTAAGATTGAACCCTAAGAAGTGTGTGTTCGGTGTTACCTCAGGTAAATATTGGGACACGTGATTGGTCTGAATGGCATTGAGATTGATCCTGACAAAGTTAAAGCAATCAGGGATATGCCAGCCCCTAAGACGAAGAGAGAAGTTCGAGGATTTATTGGTAAATTACAATACATTAGCATATTCATAGCAAAGCTCACAATAATCTGTGAGCCTATCTTCAAATTGCTTAGAAAGAATCAGCCTGTCTTATGGAGTAAAGAATGTCAAAAGGCCTTTGAGCGAATAAAAGAGTATTTGTTGAATCCACCTATTTTAAGACCACCTAAACCCGACAAACCTCTATTACTGTACTTAGCAGTGGAAGAAGAGTCAATCAGAGCCATGCTAGCCCAAGCAAATGAGTTAGGGATTGAGCATGCAGTTTACTATTTGAGTAGAAAGCTCCTACCTTATGAAATTAAGTATAGTATCATTGAAAAGACATGTATAGCCGTGGTTTGGTCTTCTAAGAAGTTGTGGCATTACTTTCAATCATATAGTGTGCAAGCAATTTCCAAGCTGGATCCAATAAAGTACTTAAGGGAGACACCCTCTTTGATTGGGAAATATGGTCGATGGTTAATAATATTAGAAGAATTTGAGATTGAGTTTGTAACCAGGAAAACGATCAAAGGTAGAGCGGTGGCAAAATTCCTGGCCCAACAACCATTACCAGATATTGAAGAGGTAATCTTGGAATTTTCAGATGAACATTTGGAAGTAATTGAAGTACAAGGGTGGAAAATGTATTTTGATGGAGCAGTAAATAGGAAAGGAGCAGGTTTGGGAGTTATACTAGAATCGCCCGAAGGGGAACTCATCCCTTTAGACAAAAAATTGAAATTTAGGGTAACCAATAATATGGTGGAGTACGAAGCTTGTATTTTCAGTTTGGAAACCCTAATGATTATGAATGTGGATAAGGTGGAAGTTTTTGGCGATTCATTAGTTGTATCCCAAATAAATGGAGAATGGGAGTTGAAAGAAGAAAAATTAAAACCATACCACCATTACTTGACCATGATGAAGAAGAACTTTAAGGAGTGTAGGTTTATACACCTATCAAGAGAAGAAAATCAGATGGCTGATGCCCTAGCCACATTGGCTTCGGTATGGGAAAACCCTGTTAGCCTATTCCTTAAGCCTCTGATCTTGACCAGTTCATCAACTCCTTGCTATGAATATGAAACAATCATGGAAATTGATACAGACCATGATGCGTGGTATGATACTATAAGATGATTTTTGGAGGAAAGAGAATACCTGCCAGGGGCAACAAGGAAAGAGAGAAGAGCCATAAGGTGGTGGTCTTTGTAATACATCACATTCCATGGGGGAGTTATATCGAAGATGGCCTGAAGGAGTGCATTTAAGATGTTTAAGAAAACCTGAAGTGGAGCGTATCATGTCAGAAATACATGCTGGAAGTTGCGGTCCGCACATGAATGGTTTGGCCCTAGTTAAGAAGATTATTCGACAAGGTTACTACTGGTTGACCATGGAGAAAGATTGTATTGAGTTTGTCAAGAAGTGCCAATAATGTCAGATGTATGGTAACTTGAATCACATGCCTCATGAAGAACTACATTCAATGTCTTCACCCTGGCCATTTGGCACCTGGGGTATCGACATTATAGGAGAGATACATCCGACAGCTTCAAATGGTCACCGATTCATTGTGGTAGCAGTAGATTATTTTTCAAAATGGGTTGAAGCTGAATCCTTCAATAAACTGGGTGCAAGCCAAATGGCTAGGTTTATTGAAAAGAACCTCATCTGCAGATACGGGGTCCCGCATAGTGTGACATCAGACAATGGGGTACAATTTCAAGGAGCAGTTAAGGATTTATTCTCGAAGTACCAAATCCATCATCATAGATCCTCTCCTTATAGACCAAAGGCTAATGGTGCTGTAGAAGCAACAAATAAGACAATTAAGCAAATTTTGTCCAAGATGACCAAGACTTATAGGGATTGGTTAGAGATGCTTCCCTTTGCTTTATGGGAATATAGGACAAGTGTGTGAACACCTACTGGAATGACACCGTTCTCTTTGGTTTATGGGATGGAAGCAGTATTGCCAATCGAAATTGAGATCAAGTCATTAAGAGTAGTCTTGGAAGCCGAACTGTCTAAAATAGAATGGGTAGCAAGCAGATACACACAGTTAACTCTATTAGAAGAGAGAAGGTTAAAGGCACTGTATCATCACCAACTGTATCAAAAGAAGATAGCTTGGGCCTACAATAGAAGGGTTAAAATCAGAAAATTTAGAGTCGGGGATTTAGTGTTGAAGCAATGTAAGCCTAACGTATCTAATCCAAGAGGGAAGTTTAGGCCTAGCTGGGAAGGGCCATATGTCGTGAAACAAGTCATGAACAAAGGTGCGGTGAAGTTGTCAGACATGGACGGGAATGAATTTAGTGAGCTAGTAAACATTGACAGGTTGAAAAGGTTTTATGTATGATAGAAAAAAAAAGGAAAAAAGAGCTCGCTAGGTTGAAAACCCAAAAAGGGAGGCCTAGGCAAAAGTTAGAGCAGTCCGCTAGTTCCGAAAACCTGAAAGGGCAGGCTAGGAAACAATTAGGGCTAAATGAGAGAAAATTGTTAATTAGAAAACTCGAAAGGGCTAATTGGCAACAGGAGTAATCTTATGGATGCTGGCTTTATGTTTGGTTGTTCCCTAATTTAATAAAACAGAATTAATGTTAAAATTATTCTATGTGTACTGTTATAAGTATTTGACCAGATATGGATGAAATAAATAAATACAATAGCAAAAGGTGATGACAAATTATAAATGGAAAAGAAGCATCTTTTATTACTTTAATTATTTTTCATCCTAACAATACACTTTCTGAATTGACAAATGTAAGATCTATGGCAGTCGATAAATATAACGTGCAGGCCAGCTTTGCCTCAGCCGATCCAAGTAGGCTTCAGTCAAGCAAGGCATGTCTAAGTCTGGAGCAAAGTTAGAATCACGAGGCTCAGCTCCGTACTGACGGCCAAGTCGGCGAGGATCATAGCATGTACCTTGAGGAAGAGCGGCAAGGGCAACATACATCAAGTATGTCTGCATGGTGATACGAGAAATTTTCCACCAAGGTAACAACCAATGGATATTGACTTCAGAACGTGAGTGGATCCAGTCAACATATGAAGAAGCAGGATGGAGTAGCTTCCTAGTAGAATGATGACGTGGCAGGTATTTAGCAAAGTCCATGGATGGAGTATCAAGCAAACAAAGATGCTCCTGAAGCCAAATCTGTGAATAAAGAGTTAAAAAGAAAGAAAAAAAAGAGTTACAGTAAAGAGGAAAATTGTATTTTTTTCATTATTGCACAAGATTTTACAATTGCTACAATATTTACATATCGCTAAGAGGGTGGTGGTAGGTTGTCAAATAAAGCCTTGAAAAAGTCATCGCCTATTGGAGGAGGGGGCAAATCACTCATCCCGAGTCCGCCCAAAGCGAGAGCACCAAAACCTGGCAAATTATTTGTCCCGAGATCACCCGAAGCAGGAACACCAAAATCCCTACTACCTTGAGGTTCCGATCCATCATGGTCTTCATCAGAAGCAGACAAAAGGATCTCATGGTCATCAGTCTGGGGGCCTCTTGATGAAGAAGCACCGGGATCCCTCATCGCCTAAAATTGGAAGTCTCGAAAATGTTGTTCGGATTGATGATATAAACTTTCAAAATGAGAAGCCTGCTGACGACATGCAGCCAACTCTTCTTGAAGTTTCTTATTTTGTTCTTCGAGCATCCACTGTGAGCCAAGAAGGAAAAAGGTAAGAGCATACATAATCATGCATACATATAGCATAAACTACTATGAAATAAGAAACGTACCAGGTAGTTCATATCAATGCCCTGCGGATGAGATGGCATATCCGGCGGGCTAGAATGAGCAAATGAAGGGGTAGTAAAAGAAGGTCCAGCCTCATGATCAAATGAGCCAACAACCTGCAACAATCATTAAAGAATCAAGAAAAAGAAAGAAGCAGTTGCAAGGGAAAAGTGGTAAAAGTTTTACCTGAGAAGTAGTGGCCCCGAGATGTGGAACAAACTATCCTGTATTTCTGTGAAGTTCCTCTTCATCTCTACCCTCATTTTCGTCGAAAATCTCCCGCACACCAACAGGAGATACATCAAAGTTCAAGAGTCTTATTTGAATAAAATGGGCATAAAATGGACCCGGTAAATGGAGAAATGACTCGGCATCATAACCATACCGTGCCGACACCATGCATCCTCCTACATTGACATAATATTTAAAGTATATTTTGAGATTTGCATTGGAAACCTCCGCTGCTCTAGACCGAGAAACCATTCATAAACTCTCTCCCCGAGAAACCAGCCACTAGACATTGGGCCAACAATAATTCGGCGAGAATGTTGGAAAGACAGTGTAGCCCTCATCAAAGGAGACCAGTTTGCTCGCTCTTCTGGGCTCCACCAGCCAAATTCACCTACAAAATAACATAAGGTAAGTAAAACTTTCATATAAAATTTAAAGCATACTAATGTTATTTTACCTGGTCCCAGGTTAAGCGGCTCAACAAAAAGCGGTGAGTATGCACGTGATGAAAGCTAGGAATGTCTACACAATCGGACAACCAGAAATTTAATCTCGGATACCCGACTCTCTCTCGGGAAATACCAGGTACCCTCACGATGTTATGTTCATATGCCCATACTTACAACAATGATAGTAAAGATCAAATTCATGCAAGAAAAGAGTGGAAATAACATTGGTGAAGGAAAAGAATACCTCGACAACCGCCATCAAGCCGACAAAAGACTTCTTGTTTCGGCAAAGCTTATCAAAACCATGGTAAAGACACGCGAGACCAGCTTCACCCCAACCAGAAGATAGTACCATTCTGAGATAAGAAAGGGCACTCAACACTGACAAGTGAATGGAGGATTCAGTGCTGCCTAAGATGGTCGACCCGAGCAGAAATAACAAAAATCCTCTAGCATACTGTTATGTCGTGTCTCTACCAACCCGTCCTTCGTAGTTTATCCAATAACTACGAATTGGCTCGATTTTTATCTTAAAAGGCCCATTATAAAATGGTTCCATACTAATTAATTCCTGAATTTCTTCAAATGTTAAAATATCGTTGGTCAGAGGAACCGAAAAACCATCATATCAAAGGCCGGTTATGGCAATGAAATCGACCGAGCCAATTGTCATCTCTCCAATGGGCAAGTGAAAAGTGTGGGTTGTATCCAACCATCTCTCTGCAAGCGCCTGGACTATGCTCCGGTCTATCTAATATTCCTCGGATGGTAATTGTAAGATGAACTGCTCAAAGCCGCAATCTCGGATAATCCACCTTACCCGAGAAGGCACTACATCATACCATTGTCGGGCTTTGTAAATACATCCTCCAGCCCGAACAACACAACGATCGTGCTAACACAGACCCAGGTAAGTTAATACCAGGTAAGTACATATTATCCTATCTACTTAAATTAATTTATTTTTCTTAAAAAAGAATAATAATATAAAATGTTAATAAAAATAAACAAAACATAAAGAATAAAAGTAAACAATAAAAATAAATAAATAATAATAAATAATAAATAATAATAATAATAATAAAATAACAACGAAAAAAAATCAAGAGAAATATAAAAGGAAAAAATAATTACCTCGCTCTTTTGATTAGAACTGCGATGGAGCGGCATCCCGGCTAGTATATCTAAATTTTCATTTTCATGATGCCGAATAAACTCCAATAACTCGGTATTAGAATGAGTCCCTAACCTCGAAGCATGCATTGTTTTTGAAAAATATATGCTAAAATTGAAAGAAATTTGAGAGAATCATGAAATTGAAATTGTGTTGTGAAATGAAATGAAGGAACAGTGGCTTTTTATAGAGAAACGGCAAGCAAAAAACAAAATTCAAAACTGTTCATGAATAGTAAATTTTACTATTCATGAATAGTACATTTTACTATTTATGAATAGTATTACTATTGATGAATAGTATAAGTACTATTTTCAATAGTAAATACTATTTGATACTATTTGTGAATAGTAAATTTACTATTTATAAATAGTAAATAGTGCATAAACAGTGACTACACAATAAATAAACAGTAAATTTAATTATTCACTTTAATCATTCAAGTAATTACGGGTATATAAATATTTTTATAGGAGTTTGGCACCTGGGGTATCGACATTTGGCACCTGGGGTATCGACATTATAGGAGTTTCCTGCGGGCGAAATGGCTTTCCTACTGGTGAAATGGCCCGCAGGCCGTTCCCCGCCCCCTACCGCAGCCAACTGTGGCAAATTATTTTGCCAGCGCAATTTTTCCTAAGGCAAATTTTTTTGCCAGTGCAATTTTTCCGCAGCAGTTTTTTTTTGCCAGCAAAATTTTCCGACGCAAATTTTTTGAAACCTAATGCAATTAGGTTTTGGTTTCCTTTTCTTATTCTATATTGTATGCCGTGAGTAATTATGATTAGGAATGGAATTCTTCTATAAATAAGGGAGGCAGAAAGAGGAGAAAATTAATCAAAAATTGGGACAAAAATGGGGAGAGTTTGGAAACCGAATCTATGAAGGAAAACTTTAATCAAACCTGACTTTTTGAGAGATGAAGAAAGAAGGCATTAACAAATCATCAAAGGCAGCAACTGCCTTTGTTTTTGTTCATCCAAGAAGAACTATTTTTGGAGGAACCATTAGAAGGAGGTATGTATTAATTGTTATATTTTTTCACAGTAGCTAAGATGAGGAAATTGTGTCTTTCAAAATAAAAAATCCCAGAACCTTAATTCCCTTTGTTCAAAGTTTAAAAACACTAATTCGTTGTTTTATTTTCCAAAAAGACTTAAAATTGTTATTTTTACTTCTTCAAAATCTTAAAACCAAAATTTGAACATGTTTTTCAACAAAACAAAAATTTGATTCTATTTCTTACAACAAACCCTAAAAACACCTTTTCTATTTGTATAAACCTTAATTCGTTGGTCTACTTTCATAAAATTATCAATTTCTTTTTCCAAATTCTAAAAAATCTAAACATCCACCGAAATCCTAATTCTAAAACACTAAATTCAAAATGCAACTTCCAAACCTAAAATAGTAAAACCCTAACCCCTTTAAAACCTTAAACCCTAATTTTTCCTAAACACTCATCCTTTAAAATTTTAAAAACCATAAAAACATAAATATTTTAATTTCACACAGTAAACTTAAAACCATAAATTAAAAGTGTTTTAAAGAGTACAAATTCTAGTTTCACGATTTTACATTATAAACCCTAGTTTGGTTAATCAAAGAGTCTTACCAACCTTTTAAAACATAAAATCCTTAATCTATTTTATTTCTCTTAAAGTCACAGTAGCCAAATTCCATTAATTCCAAAACCTTAAACACATGAAATAAAGAAACAGTAGCCATACTTTAGACTTTTATTTGCTTTATTCAATTCTATATTTGATTATGCTTTGATTTATTTTATATGCTTTAATTTATTTAAGTTCAATGCTTGGTTTATTTTATTTATCATGGATGGATGTTTATTTTCTATTGATATTTAATGCCTTTGATGAATGATTTATTATTTACTTTTATCAATTTATTTAGATTTCCAAATGTTGTAAGAGGTATGTTTCCACTTGGTGGGTACCTCATTAGTTAAATATCATGTAATTTAAATTGCTTTTCTATTTTAGAACCTATGTAAAGGGCATGTTTCTACCTTTCGGTCGGTGTCCTATTTAGGCATGTGATGTAAGGACATGTTTCCATCTTCGGATGGGTGTCCATTTATTTATTTTGCTTGGACCTTGCTTTGATTTTAATATATTTATGCTTTCTTTTAATTATTGTGTGTAATATGGATAATATTGTTATATTTAAGAATTTTATAATATTAAGACCTGTAAAGGAGGCAGGTTCCAATGAAACGGGCATTGTGGGGGTGCTGGGCCATTTCTCACCTTCCCTACATGTACCCAACTTTCTGAACCCATTAGGGGGTTGGGAATTCCTTAGGAATCGAGTCATCCACCCATTTCTTTTTTTCCGGCCCGTCCGAGTGGCGACTCCATTTTCTCCGGACTCAGGTCCGTGTTCTCTAAGGTCCCGAGCCTAAACAGTGCCGAAGTCGCAAGAACCATTCCACTAGGAGTGGGGGCAAAAATCCCCGCTCACATATACTTTGTTAACATTTAATTTGAATAGCATCTTTCATTTGGCATACTTTAAAGGATGTTATTGTTCCTTTAAAGTGGCATTATGTATAAATGTGTGTGTAATTGTGATTGTGATATGTTGGTTGAATTTGATAAGATAAATGATAATATTTTATGCAATGTGATATGAAAAATGTGAAAATGAATCATATTGTGAATGTGATCAAGAGTTATGTGAAATGAGATTGGAAATGTGAAAAATGGTTATAGAATAATGTGAAAGGAGAAGGTGATCACGGAATGAGATGATCACATGAAACATATGGGAAATTATGAGAAAAGATATGATAAATGGGATGAAAATGAGGAAAATGTATAAAGTTGATGTGTATGTATTTGTCTTGCACAATTACATGTTCTAGAATATTGATGTGGTACTGTCGAGTTGGCATGCCAACGATACGTCATGACATTTATTATGCCTTTGGGCGAGACACACTGATACGCACCTTTGGGCTGTATGATTTGACACTTAGACCCCGGTGTCGATAGGGGATGTGCCTTAAGACTGTATGATATGATACTTAGATCCCTGGTATCGATAGGGAACACACTTCCTGGTGATATGATATGACACTTAGATCTCAATGCCGTGATAGGCCAAATTAATATTCTTGGAACCTGAATATTGTATGGGGATTTGTTGGTCCTAGTATGTGTATTTGTTATATATTGTTTTATATTATGAGTTAATGAATGAGAAATGAATTTTACATAGTAATGGGGTTTAAATGTTTTATAAAATAAAGAAAGTGATAATAAGTGTTGTTTGTATTGGGAGTACGATGTGTGGTGCAACATGAAAGCATGCATTAATTTTAAAATAATTTATGTTATCAAAGTATGTACCACTAAACTTGTGAGCTTAGTAACATCAAGAATTCCATTCTTATAATTTCCTCAATCATTATCAAATCAAATAAAATTAGTACTCATGCAATTCAATGGCCTTCTACGCATAACAAAGGTCGCCACTCCCTCACAAAATCTCTTAAATGTTTGATTAAGGAGGTGTTTGCACTCTTAATATTCAATGAAAGAATATCTCCATAGGCTTTCTTATCAATCAAATCTTCACCACTTAATTACAATCAAGATCAATCATAAGGTCTTTTCATTTGGCTATAATGGGGTTTGAGGTAAAGGTATGACATTTGGGAATGTGAGTTATTCATTAAGTTTAAGAGCACTTCAAAAATGAAGTAACCAGACATACATGTGATTGAACAATCTCAAAAACAACCTCTACTGACTTAGCACTTGACGCTAGAGTACGCTTTACAAAAGAATTTAGAATCCTCTCATTTTATTGCAAAGATCATAACCAAGCTTCCAACCTTAGTAATAAGATCAATAATTTCTAATATTTTTTTCTTTTTCTTTCTTTTCTCTTTTTGTAGAATTAAAAACAAAATAGAATTTGAATTGATTCCTATTTTTTAGACTTACTATAGCAATAACATAAGGAAGAAGAAAATCTAATAAAGAAACAAAGTAATTACAAAGTGTTTTTTTTTGTAACTTTCAACCTACTAAATTTAACGCCACACTTTAATTGACACAACAACTTCAGTTATGAAATTCTTCAAATACTCTTGCTCCTAATGAAAGGATCAGAAATGGAACAAAATGGTTCACACCTAATGTTATTGTGTGAAAGAAAGAAATAGAAAAATGAAATTGGCTCAAAATTGGCTTAATAAAGACATATTAAAGGCTGGCCTTTTAAGCTAAATGGGTATTCCTAAATGCCTTAATCATGTTGATGCCTAACTAAAATTTTCATGTGGTCTCAAAATGCATATCTAAGCAAGTTCTAGAAATATATCAATCAAGAATGCTCATACAAAGAATAATAAGTTGGTATCCAACTTATTAGGCTCAATTCCTCACAAGTTTATAGGTGATGCAAAGAATAACCATCAAAATTGACAATAAGCACCAATTCTATTCAATTCTCAAATTCATGCTTTAAAATTTTCCAAGTCACGAGTAATGGTTGTGCAAGATTAATTCAAATTCTTGGAATGGTATCTAGGGTTTATAGATCAATTTAATCAAAGATTAATTCTCAAATTATCCATTAATACAACTTTATAACTTAATTTCCTCCTTAATGTCAATTAGCAATTATTAATTTATTAGTTCTCACATTCATTAATTAACAAAAACCAATTACCTTAACTAGCAAATTAAGTAGACCCTAGAACTTATATTTCTATGAAACTTGTCTATGGAAGAAAATGAAGATGAAAGGAATTGGAGATGGTGATGAAGATGGATGATAAGATGGTGTTTTTTTTCTAGATTGTTGTTAACAAGAAGAGAACAAGATAAAATAGAATGGAGAATTTTTGGTCCCCTCCAAAACGCGTAGCCCCCTCTTCTATCTCCCATACCAATTATTTTTTTTTGTGTTAAGACAAAGAGATTGTTACTTTCCAACTCACATAAATACTCCCATTTTCATTTGTTCCCTCTTTTTATTCTTAAACTTTTTTTTCCATATAAAAACCTATCATATTTTCACTTCTTTTATTTTTCTTTTTAAGAAACATTCCCATTGTCTCCTATCCTATCCCTCAAATCATATAAAAACAAACAAGAAATCTATCTTAGACAAGGCCAAGTTAGTTTGGTTTTGGCCGTGTCTCTCAATTTTCCCTTAGACATGGCTAAGATGCATGCATATTTCCGTTACTGCCAAGTTCAAAAGTTTTTCCTTCTTTAGTGGGACACGACCAATAACAAGTTGTCTTGGCCATGTGATGTGACACAGTCAAGACTCTTACCCATGTTCAGTTCTCCCAAACTTGCATTTGTTTCTCTTCTTGCTTTTGAGAGACATATCCATATGAGTCCTAGTTACTGCCATGTCCTCTTATTTTCATGGGATGGGACAAGGTGAAGACTTGTGCCTGTGTCACATTCTGTCAAAATTTCCACATTCTTTGATGAGGGACACGACCACGACATGAGTGACATGTCTAGGATAGTGAGTGACATGGCCAAGATAGTTTTATCTTGGTCGTGTCTTATTATCTTCACATTGGACACGACTAAGATGGGTGAACGTGTTTAGTACTTTCTTATATTTGCACATGCTTTTCTTTTTTAGGATAAAACACGACTAAGAAAATGAGACATGGTCAGCGACATGGCCAAGATGATGAGACATGGTCATCAACATGGCCAAGATGATTAGACATGGTCAGCAACATGGCTAAGATGATGAGACATGGTTAGTGACATGGCCAAGACAATGAGTGTGTCCAATATTGCCTTGAATTCTTGCCCTTTTAATCTTGCAATTGGAAGACACGACCAAGACATTACATACCTTGGCCATGTTGGGTACTTCTCCTACAATTTTCTTCAATAATGGACTAAAGTAAAATTTATTTCTCTTTTCTCATGAATCCTCTTGCTTCAGCTTGAATTATGAAACCTAGAAAAATCTTTAACAAAATATTTAGAAAATAAAAAAAATAAAAAAAAATTAATTTAAAAACTCATATAAAAATGATCACAACACTTAGCGTAGTTGAATATATCACACAAACGATAGAATTGAAAATCTGAGTGATCCAGATTATGGTTGATATCTACAGTTCAATTTTGTCATGAGACCAACTTAGACGGTGTAACATTTATGCATAATTTTTATTACTAAGCACATTGATTTTGCATATTTTAATCACGCCATATGTTTATTAAATAAGTCTTAGGGATATATATATATATGTAATTATGATGAGAAATGTTTTAAATATGAAACCTTCGGATGTAAAATTATTGAAGTGGTTACTTAGAGGAAATGAGATTATTGGGAGTGTAATTTTTATTGCAGGTTGTGTTTATTGTTTTGGGATTAGTTCAATTTATAGATAAAACTTTGGCAAATTTTTTTTCCAAACATTTTCTTTCATATTTAATAATTTTGTTTATTAAATGTATATAATTTTCCTATAAACTTATCCTTTTAAAGTTATATAATTTTTAGTAAAAAGGGCAGCCCGGTGCACAAATGCTCCCGCAATGAGCAGGGTCCGGGGAAGGGTCGGACCCATTGGGTCTTTGTACGCGACCTTCCCTTGCAATTAATTACAAGAGGCCATTTCCACGACTCGAACCCGTGACCTCAGGTCACACGGCGACAGCACTTGCCTCTGCGCCAAGACTCTCCTTCTTATATGATTTTTAGTAATGTATATAAAATTTTTTTATGGTTAAATACTGCAGCATTCTTTGTTGTCTCAAGATGGCAACTAAGAGGGAGGGGGTGAATTGGTTGTTTTGAAGAAGTGATGGTAAATTAAAATTTCAAGATCAAACAAAGCAAGAAAGGAGTAGAGTAGAGAAGAACAAACACAAAGGATTTATAGTGGTTCGGATTACCTCAATCATGCATCCACTTCCTTAACAACTTGTTAAGGTTCCACTAATCTTGAGGTTTTTACAAGCTCAACTATAACTTGGTGTTTTCACAAGCTCACACTGAACTTATACAAAGTTTGAGAATTTCCCTCACAACCCAAATAAGAGTTTTCTCAGGCTCACTTTAAAATCTAAGTGTTTCAATGCTCATACTCAAACTTACAATGGTGTTTAATGCTCCCACCCAACACTCAAAGAATACAAATATAAATTTTGATACAAAGAAATGAAAGTTGTTAAACTTGGCTGATACAATTACAATCCTACTAAAAAATGAAATTTCTTGGGATATTTATAGCCTTCAAGTCTTCAAGTAGCCATTTGAGGTGCGTGTCAATATGTTTGATTCTTGTCTCCTACTTTAATCATTATTCAAAACCAACTCATAGTCAGACTACCATTAGTCCGGTTGGCTCAGGATTGGCATGGTCGGACTAAGCATTAGTCATGTCGTGCTCTCCATTTTTCTAACAAAAGTTCTTCAATGGCTAGTACACTCAGCATCCACTAATTGAGTGGATAAGTAACAACTATAATATTTGAATCCCATTTCATTAGTTTGGTCGGGACAAGCTTGGTTCGGTCGGTCTGTAACTGGTATGTTCAGATTTTAGGAGTATTGGCGGCTGTGAGCTCTACTAAAACTTTGTTGGATTTTTAGCTGAGGCACGGTCTGGTCAGACTGCATCAGGTCTGGTCATGCCACGCTTGATATGATGAAAATTTTGGAGTACCAGTGATCGTGAACTCTACTGGATGTTTTGAGGATTTAGCTCAGGCTCGGTATGGTCAGAATACTCAGTAGTTTGGTCGAGAGATCTAGTCTAGTCATAATGTGGGAGTGACATTTAGCGTAAACTCTGCTGGATGTTTTGGCTCGAGCTCGGTCCGCTCAGCTCTTGCTTAGTTCTGGTAGTTGAGGCTCGGTCCAGGAGTACCATACCTTAGTCCAGTTAGCTCAAATTTAGAACGTTCATGCTTTAGTCACCTCGTTCGTTGAACGCTCGACAGTTAGTCTGGTTATTTATTGAATATTTTAAATTAAATCCATACTCAACATGGTTGTATAAATTATTGCTACCAAGTGTAATATCCCAAAGTGTGCCCTAGAAGTTTTGATATAATTGTTGTTTGATTTGAATCAAATGTATATGTGTTATTGGAAAGGAAGAGAAGTGTATTGAGAGAATGTATATGTTGTATATATGGCAATATATATAACATATATGCAAGTCAAATGGGTGGTCAAGGGAAGAAGATATTTTAATTTGTTGATTGTGAATTTACTAAAAAGGGCAAGTGATTAAGAAGGATGTTAAAACTAATTGTAAGAGGGTGTTTAGGTAATTGCTTATGTTGAAATACTTGGTGGAGATTTAAAGAGAGGAAAAGTTTGACTTTGTTTCTTTATGTTCTTTTCTTCTTTTCCATAGTGTTGGCCGGCTCATCCAAAGACAAGAGAAAGTAAGAGAGCAAGAGAGGATTCTAATGTTCTAAGCTCAAATTGAAGGAAGATCAAAGTGATCAAGTTGGTGATTCAAGAAGTTTCATTACTTTGGTAAGTCTTCTTTTGATTTCTTTGCTTATTTGAAGTTGTGTTTGAGTTTGATAGATTATTTAAGGGTGTGTTGTTTGATTGTGATATGTTTAAGAGTGTTTGATTAAATTGATTATGGATTTTAAGGATGGATTGAAGAAAAGAGTAAGTTGGTTGAAAGAGATGGTGTTGTATTTGTGTTTAGGAATTGTGATGATATTTATGATTTGTGTTTGTTGTAGGTGTGGAGTTGTTTTGGTGTTTTTGTAAGTTTAAGATGGTTTTTGGGTATGTTTTGTTAAGTTTGTTTGAAGTGGATGTTGGTGAAAAGAAGTGTTTTGTTGGGTGTTTTGTTGTTTTGGCCGGAATCTGGGTTTTTGGCCTGACACGCCCATGAGCACGTTCAGATTCTTAGGCGTGTCAATGGTGTTGGTGGTAGTAGGTTTGACACGACCCGTAACACGCTCGTGTTATTGAGCATGTCATAGCTACTGTGAGATTGGAGAATTGACACGGCCATGAGCACGCTCACTTTGTTGGACGTGTCGATGTTTCTGAGAGGCAGAATGTATTACACGCCCAGTGACACGCCCGTAGTTCCGAGCTTGTAAAAGCTTCTGTGTTGTGGAGTTAGGGCACGGTCAGGGACACGCCCGTGTGGTTGAGCGTGTCATGTTTAGAGTTTTCCCTAGTTAACTCTTAACTTGATTATCTCATGTGTATCCCTAAGCAAGTGTATGTTATTATTTTTGGATTAGGTCTTGAAGAAAGTGATTTGTCATTGATCTAAGAAGTAAAAGAATCTTGGAAAAAGGAAGTGTTTAGAGTTGTGTGAATTGTTATTGAGGTAAGTACAAATATTGCATTATTATATTGTTGACATATATGAATAATGTACTTTGTTATGTTTATATCAATGATGTTATATGTATAATGTGAAGGATATTATGATGTAAATGATTGTGTATTTGAAAGATGAGTTGCTATAATGTGAATTGAGATGTGATGGAATATAAAGCCATTGTGATTGGCTATAATGACTTTAATGAGGCATGTTTGCCTAATTGATAATGAGAATTGAGAATGGAATTGATAATGAAATAATGAATGAATTGTGTGTCTAATGTGTTATTCCATTTTCAGAGTTTTGTTGATTGGTGGCATGCCTACTAGTAACAATCTCTTGAAGTTAGGTTGGAATTGATCCTTGAAGCCAAGTTGGGTTGAAGTTTAACATGTTTTACTCCCCTTGAAGCTTGGTTGGGTCTAGTTCCTGAAGCCTAATTGAGATGTTACAGCCCTTGAAGCTAGGTTGGGTTGGTTCTTGAAGCCAAGTTGGGTTGATACTTAGCATGCTTTGTTCCCCTTGAAGCTTGGTTGAACCTAATCCTTGAAGCCTAGTTGGGATTATGATAATGATGAATGTGATAATTGAACCAAAACATTAACTCTGAAAATTGAATGACATATTAGTGTCTTTTGGGCCCATGCTTGTCTTTGTTTAAATGTGATTTATTAATGGTAAAATAATTGAATAATGAGATCTATGGAAGGACTTTGAAATGTGATATGTTTATATGTGTATGATTTATGAAATATAAAGGTGTGATATTAGCTTTCCACCTATGATGTTGTCTTTATTATGAAAATGTGTGCCATTTCATTGCATTAAAGCATAATGTTAGTATACTATGTACTACTAAGTCGTTGGCTTAGCGCGATAGTGGTTGATTGCGCAGGTGACAGAGTTGAACCTGAGAGTTCCTCGAGACCGAGTGAGACTAGGCATTGAAGAATTTATTTTTGGGACTTAAAGATCAGAGAAGAGCTGCCAATCATGTATAACTTCTTTATATTTTGTAAAGTATTGATTCTAATGTAAATATATGTATAATTGCAAATATGGATTTGAATGTATTCATATATGTAAATATTTTATAAATTCCGCTGCGTATTAAGTAAACGTATATATATATATATCTATTTTGTTTTATATTACAAGTTAATTACTTTATTTTCTATAATGTATAATGAGAAGGAATACCTTATCATTTAAAATGATTTAAATGTTAAAGAAAACCGTAGCATCCCTATATTCAGTATATGTATATTACATTGTGGTGTTTTGTAGTGTGCGTGTACAGGATGTAGGGGTGTTACAATTGTTTTGGTATCAGAGCCTAGGTTTGAGATTCTCAACCTAGGTAAAATGTAAGAAAAAGAATATTTTGACTTTAAAAGTTAGTTTTTGAATAACATACATGTTTGGTATTGGCAGTCTCTGATCTTTAATGTGATGTATTCTGCTGTGTTTGCAGATATAGGTTGTGATGGATTCTCACTTACGTCAGTCAGTAGAGGGTAGTGCTGAGAGTGTAGCTCCGGATGAGGTTAGGGATGGAGTTAGAGTGGATAGTGCTGGAGAGGTACCTGCTTCTGTGTCGGGGAGACCAGCTGGTGAGGAGGTTCCGCCAGTTTGGCTTAGGCATGTGGTAGAGATTTTGAGGCAAGCACCAGTGCAACCACCGCCACCACCCCCACAGTCTTTGGTATCAGTGAGACATTACGATAAATTAAGGAAGTATGGAGTTGAAGATTTTTTGGGTACTATTGATCCAGCTGTAGCTGAGCAGTGGCTAGATAAAGTACAGAGAATATTCATTCAGTTGCAAGCCACTCCAGAAGAAAAATTTGATTATGCAAGATCATTGTTGCAGAAGGATGCATATGATTGGTGGAAGACAGTGCCCCATGCTATGGATGATCCACCCACATTGTCCTATACTGATTTTCTAAGAGAGTTTGAATTGAAGTATACTCCGAGGGAGTATAAAGATGTGAAGAAGATGGAGTTTTTGAGTTTGAAACAAGACAACTGGACAGTAACAGAATATGAGGTTGAGTTCATCCGGTTGAGCCATTATGCTGGGGGTATTATATCTGATGAGATTGATAGATGCAGGAGATTTGAGGAGGGATTGAGGCCCTCTATTATGTGTCTTGTGGCTGGATCTAGATATCATGATTTTTTCCAGCTTGTTGCAGCAGCTAGGAGAGTGGAGAGAGCTCAGGGCATTGCAGTAGCTGCTTCTGAGGAAGAGATCAGGGTTAGGAGACCCCAATTTGAAGTAGGGTCTTCATCTGTAAAGAGAGGTAAAGGAAGTTTTGTTCCTCGGGTTAGTAGGAGTCAGAGGCAGAGATCGAGACCTACAGTTTCAGTGGCGAGTGCTCCGACCCCAGTGATTCAGAGATCCACTCTACCAATATGTATTCATTGTGGTAGGCCACATGGTGGTACTTGTTGGAAGACAGGTGTAGCAGGGGTATGTTTCAGATGTGGATCGCCTGATCATTTTGTTAGAGAGTGTCCTGAGAGGCAGGAGCAGATGTCGGTAGATTCTGCAGTTTCTCGACCTAGTATGAGAGGTGGTCGAGGGGGCAGAAATTTCAACAGAGGAGGCAGATCTGGGTTCAGTCCTAGAGGAGGTTCTACATCCAGGGAGAGTAGACCAGAGGAGGCTAGATCTTTTCAGAGGATATATGTGATGCAGAGGCAGCCAGATGCTTCAGCAGTCATAGCTGGTACTTTCTCTTTATTTGGTATTTCAGTACTTGCTTTGATTGATCCAGGATCTACTCATTCATATATTAGTGCATCTGTTTTGCCTATGTCTGAATTGTATGCTGAATCCTTAGGATTTGATGTATTGGTGACAAATCCTTTAGAGCATAGTGTGATTGTTAGCAAGGTGCACCGAGATAGTGCAGTAGTGGTGCAAGGTGAGGAGTTTCTTGGAGATTTGATTGAAATGCCTTTTAAGGAATATGATTTGATCTTAGGCATGGACTAGTTATCTAGACATGGAGCTGTGGTAGACTGTCAAAAGAAATGTGTACTTTGAGAACCGGTGATGGTGGAACGGTGATAGTATCTAGTGAGCAGGGACAGCTAGCATCCTTATTTGTTGCAGCTAGGAGGTTGATTAGAAAAGGGTGTGATGCTTATCTTGCTCATATTTTGGATACTAGAGTAGTGAGTTCTCAACTTGATAGTATACCCACAGTTGCAGAGTTTCCAGATGTGTTTCCAGAGGAGTTGCCAGGGTTGCCTCCTGAGAGAGAGGTGGAGTTTGGTATTGAATTATTGCCTGGTACCACTCCTATCTCTATTACTCCTTATAGAATGGCACCTGCTGAATTGAGAGAATTGAAGGTGCAGTTGCAGGAGTTGTTGGATAAAGGGTTTGCTCGCCCTAGTGTTTCACTGTGGGGAGCTCATGTTTTGTTTGTGAAGAAGAAGGATGGTACTATGAGATTGTGTATTGATTATAGGCAATTGAACAAGGTGACTATTAAAAATAAATATCCTTTGCCTAGAACTGATGATCTCTTTAATCAATTGAAGGGTGCAGCAGTGTTTTCCAAGATTGATTTGAGATCAGGGTACCATCAGTTGAGGGTCAGAGCTGAAGATGTTCCTAAAACAGCCTTTCGTACAAGGTATGGGCATTATGAGTTTCTAGTTATGCCTTTTGGTTTGACGAATGCACCTGCAATTTTTATGGACTTGATGAATAGGGTGTTTAGGCCCTATCTGGATCAGTTTGTGGTAGTTTTTATCGATGATATTTTGGTGTATTCGCGTAATGAGGAGGAGCATGATAAGCATTTGCGAATTGTGTTGCAGATCTTGAGAGAGAAGCAATTGTATGCTAAACTGTCGAAGTGTGAGTTTTGGCTTGACCAAGTAACTTTTCTCAGTCTTATAGTTTCAGCAGAGGGTATTAGAGTTGATCCGAGTAAAGTTGAAGCTATTTTGAATTGGAGTCCACCAAAGTCTGTGACTGAAGTTAGAAGTTTTCTGGGTTTGGCAGGCTATTACCGACGGTTTGTGAAAGGATTTTCTTTGATAGCTACTCCACTTACCAGATTACTTCGAAAGGGAGTTAGATTTGTGTGGACAGATCAGTGTCAGGCTAGCTTTGAACAGTTGAGAGAAATGTTGACTCAAGCATCTATTCTTACTTTACCTGTGGAAGATAAACCATATGTGATTTACAGTGATGCTTCACATAATGGTTTGGGTTGTGTTCTAATGCAAGAAGGTAAAGTTATAGCTTATGCTTCTCGACAGTTGAAACCGCATGAGCTCAATTATCCAACCCATGATTTAGAGCTAGCAGCCATTGTGTTTGCATTGAAGATTTGGCGACACTATTTGTATGGGGAGAAGTGTTTTATCTATACAAACCATAAAAGTTTAAAATATTTGGGTGTCCAAAGAGAGCTCAATCTTCGACAGAGGAGATGGTTGGAGTTGATTAAAGACTATGACTGTTTGATTGATTATCATCCTGGTAAGGCAAATGTTGTTGCTGATGCCTTGAGTCGGAAGTCTTTAGCAGGTTTGACTGTTTATTCGCTCTCGTTGCTTGTTGAGTTGAGAGCGTTGCATGCTAGTTTTGTATCTTGTGATGATGGTGCATTGTTGGCACAGTTACAATTGAAACCAGTATTGTTGGATCAGATTAAAGAGGCTCAATTGGCTGATGAGAAGATTAAAAAGATTGTTTCAGATTGCCAGAATGGAAAGAGTCGAGATTTTATTGTGAGAAGTGATGGGAGACTTTGGTTTAAGAACAGATTGTGTGTACCTGATGATGCTAATTTGAGAAAGATTATTTTAGAAGAAGCACATCAGTCAGTATTTGCTATGCATACGGGCAATACAAAGATGTATCATGATTTGAAGCAGTATACTGGTGGTCCGGTATGAAGAGAGACATAGCGGAGTTTGTATCCAAATGTCTCACATGTTAGAGGGTAAAAGCTGAGCATCAAGTTCCAACAGGGTTACTTCAACCTTTATTAGTGCCTGAATGGAAATGGGAGAGAGTGACAATGGATTTTGTATCTGGTCTACCATTGACACAAAGGAAGCATGATGCTATTTGGGTGATTGTTGATAGGTTGACTAAGACAGCTCATTTTCTTCCGGTTCGGATGGATTATTCTCTGGAGAGGTTAGCTGAGCTGTATATCCATAAGATTGTGAAGTTGCATGGTGTCCCAATTTCTTTAGTGTCTGATCGAGATCCCCGATTTACTTCAAGGTTTTGGAAGAGTTTACATGGTGCTTTGGGTTTTCGACTGCACTTTAGCACTGCTTTTCATCCGCAGTCAGATGGGCAGTCAGAGAGAGTGATACAGATTATCGAAGACATGTTGAGAAGCTGTGTCATTGATTTCTCTGGGAGTTGGGATAGATTCTTGCCACTTGTGGAATTTGCTTACAATAACAGTCATCAATCCAGCATTGGGATGGCACCATTTGAGGCATTGTATGGTAGACGGTGTAGGACACCTCTATGTTGGAATGAACTTGGAGAAGGTAAGTTAATTGGTCCTGATTTGGTTAAAGAAACTGAAGAGAAAGTGAAAATGATTCGAGATAGGTTGAAAGCAGCTTCAGACCGACAGAAGTCTTATTCAGATTTGAAGAGGAGAGACATAGAGTTTGATATTGGAGATAAAGTATTTTTGAAAGTATCTCCTTGGAAAACAATTTTGAGATTTGGTCGAAAAGGGAAGCTGAGTTCTCGTTTCATTGGACCTTATGAAGTATTGGAAAGAATTGGACCAGTTGCTTATCGGCTTGCTTTGCCACCTGAGTTGGATAGGATCCATAATGTATTCCATGTTTCTATGTTGAGGAGGTACAGGTCGGATCCATCTCATGTTTTGCCAATTGAATCTATTGAAGTGAGTCCGGATCTGACATTTGAAGAAGAACCAGTTGCTATTTTGGCACGTGAAGTGAAAGAATTGAGAAATAAGAAAGTGCCACTTGTGAAGATTTTGTGGAAGAATCATGCAAAGGAAGAGGCAACTTGGGAAAGTGAACAAACAATGCGAGATCAGTATCCTCATCTATTTCAGACTTGATATCAGGTAATTTCGAGGACAAAATTTCTTTTTAGAGGGGGAGAATTGTAATATCCCAAAGTGTGCCCTAGAAGTTTTGATATAATTGTTGTTTGATTTGAATCAAATGTATATGTGTTATTGGAAAGGAAGAGAAGTGTATTGAGAGAATGTATATGTTGTATATATGGCAATATATATAACATATATGCAAGTCAAATGGGTGGTCAAGGGAAGAAGATATTTTAATTTGTTGATTGTGAATTTACTAAAAAGGGCAAGTGATTAAGAAGGATGTTAAAACTAATTGTAAGAGGGTGTTTAGGTAATTGCTTATGTTGAAATACTTGGTGGAGATTTAAAGAGAGGAAAAGTTTGACTTTGTTTCTTTATGTTCTTTTCTTCTTTTCCATGGTGTTTGCCGGCTCATCCAAAGACAAGAGAAAGCAAGAGAGCAAGAGAGGATTCTAATGTTCTAAGCTCAAATTGAAGGAAGATCAAAGTGATCAAGTTGGTGATTCAAGAAGTTTCATTACTTTGGTAAGTCTTCTTTTGATTTCTTTGCTTATTTGAAGTTGTGTTTGAGTTTGATAGATTATTTAAGGGTGTGTTGTTTGATTGTGATATGTTTAAGAGTGTTTGATTAAATTGATTATGGATTTTAAGGATGGATTGAAGAAAAGAGTAAGTTGGTTGGAAGAGATGGTGTTGTATTTGTGTTTAGGGTTTGTGATGATATTTGTGATTTGTGTTTGTTGTAGGTGTGGAGTTGTTTTGGTGTTTTTGTAAGTTTAAGATGGTTTTTGGGTATGTTTTGTTAAGTTTGTTTGAAGTGGATGTTGGTGAAAAGAAGTGTTTTGTTGGGTGTTTTGTTGTTTTGGCCGGAATCTGGGTTTTTGGCCTGACACACCCATGAGCACGTTCAGATTCTTAGGCGTGTCAATGGTGTTGGTGGCAGTAGGTTTGTAACACCCCCATACCCTAAATAAGTACTATACATATACCTGGTATACATACAATACGTATATAAAGTATAAGAATGTCACTTCTAGTTTCAATTTAAAAACCTTTATCCGAGTTCAAGCAATATTACATTAGTTTAAAGAACATTTACAAAAATCATTATTCTTATTTACCAAAACTTCATCTATACATATTATTATATATTCTTATAAAAAATACAACATAATTAAATTCGCAAAATGTATACATCACCTTCTAGTTGGTCTCGAAACACTCTTACCCTACTCGTGGCATAACAGCTGGACTTCCAGATCAACCGCATAATCACCTGCGCGATTACACAACCGCGCTAAGCCCGAGAGCTTAGTAGTACAAATAAATATTAAAATATACTTTACAAAAGAATCATACCTCATATTTTTAGCATCATGTTTTATTGTTCTCTTATCTCATTTTCCTTTCTCAATGCATTCTTCATATATCCCCACTAATCTCATAAATTATACACATATTTACATAGAACACTCACAAAACAATACTTACCATTTCTATTTCATGTACCAATACATATACATCATTTCAACAAATCATCATTCAATGACTGATCCAAACCTTCGTGAAAACAATTCTCCCAAGTTCCACACTCACACACATTTTACACATCGTATTATATTTTCATGAACTCATTTCTCAACATCTCATTACACCATTCAAATTAATCATTATCCAATATTCAACCTTCATGAATCACAATCAATGTATCAATACACACATTACATATCATACTTCATAACATTACTTTATTTACAATTCATCAATCATAAATTACATATCCAACAAAGGCAACCATAGATCTCATTACTCACTTATTTCAACATTTGTATATCTCATTAACAACAAAGACAGACTCGGGCCCAAAAGATACTAATATGCTATTCAACTTTCAGAGTTAATGCTTTGGCTTAATCATCACATTTATCATTATCCCAACTAGGCTTCAAGGATTTAGGTTCAACCAAGCTTCAAGGGGAACAAAGCATGCTAAGTATCAACCCAACTTGGCTTCAAGAACCAATCCAACCTAGCTTCAAGGGTTGTAACATCTCAATTAGGCTTCAAGGACTAGACCCAACCAAGCTTCAAGGGGAGTAAAACATGTTAAACTTCAACCCAACTTGGCTTCAAGGATCAAGCCCAATCGAACTTTAAGAGATTGTTACTCATATTAGGCATGCCACCAACAACAAACTCTAAAAATGGAATAACACATTAGCTACACAATTCATTTATCAATTTCATTCTCAATTAAGTTATCATAACCAATAACAATGGCTTCACATCACATTTGAATCATCATAGCCAATCACAATGGCTTCACATTATATCATGTCTCAAATCATACTATAATATTTCATTATTCAATTATACATAATCAATTACCTCATCATATCCTTCACATCATAAAATACCTTGTTCATATAACACATTACAATTCACAAGATTCACAATGCATATAACCTAACATTGTTTATATAATATCATATGCATCATTATCACCAAACACATTGGTTTTACATCTCATTATTGAAATATACATAATCAATTACCTCATCATATCCTTCACATTACAAAATACCTTATTCATATAACACATTACAATTTACAAGGTTCACAATGCATAAAACATAACATTGTTCATATAGTATCATATGTATCATCATTGATGTACATATATATAACTTACCTTATTCTTAGATTTAGAATCCTCAATATACATTTGTTTAGCTAATCTTTGTTTTAAGTATATTTAAAATGTAGATACAACAAGACCTTTGGAGGATCCAACAATGTAAGAATATTCAAGAATAATTATCATTAACCAACACACTCAAGGGACATGGCCAAGCTTGTGGCCGTGTCTCTCAACACCAAATCAAACCGAGGCAAACACGGGCAAAGGACATGGCCGTGTCTCTCAACAAAAATCAGGCAGTGGTGAACATGGGCAAGGGACACGGCCGTGTCCTCTCCAAAAATCATCCAACACGGCCAAGTTTCCTCTAACTTGGCCGTGTCTCTCATAACTTGGCCGTGTCCTTCAATGATTTAAAGATCAAACACTTCAAAATTCATTTATACTAAACTCTAACTTAACATTTCATCATTTTCCTCACAAATACCCCAACTTATCATCACTTAAATATCAATTCAACACATTCACATACTTCAATCTTTCATTATCATCATATTCCACACCAACCATATCAAACCTAACCTCAATCAAAAGAAATCAAGACAAGAAGATAAAGACTTATATATCTATATATAATCAATAAAATCAACTCAAGAAATGAGTACTTACTTGAATATGTTGCCAAATCTTCATCTCCATCTTCAATACTCTTAAAATCCTTAAGAAATTTGATGTGAAAAACAACAAAATCACATCTCTCTCTCTCTCTCTCTCTCACGAAGAAGAAGAAGAAGAAGAAGAAGAAGAAAGAAAGAAAGAATTTTCCTCTTTCTTCGTTCTTATCACAAATATATATATATATAATAATAATAATAACAATAATAATAATAATAATATAATATAATTAAATCTCCACCACACACCATCCCTTTTGACTTTCTTCATCTTTTTTCTTTTTGCCCTTATTATCATTATTATAATTAATTATATATATATAACTCACTTTTCCTATCCCAATTTATATCCCATGTATATGTGATGTATATGTATATGTCTTTTATATTGTAGTTATATTTCCCATAAATACATATACATTAAATCCAAATACAACAATAACTCCAAAACTTTTAGGGCCTACCTTGGGATATTACAAGGTTTGACACGACCCGTAACACGCCCGCGTTATTGAGCGTGTCATAGCTACTGTGAGATTGGAGAATTGCACGGCCATGAGCACGCTCACTTTGTTGGACGTGTCGATGTTTCTGAGAGGTAGAATGTATTACACGCCCGCGGTTCCGAGCGTGTAAAAGCTTCTGTGTTGTGGAGTTAGGGCACGGTCAGGGACACGCCCGTGTGGTTGAGCGTGTCATGTTTAGAGTTTTCCCTAGTTAACTGTAACATCCCGAATTCCATATTGGTAAGAAACAGATATAGAGGATATGATTTAGGCTTAGAACAAAGGAACTTAGAACATGACCTATAACTTGAGCTCGAATTTCATCCAAGTTAATGACAGAATTAGAGAGTCTCAAAGAAGACTTAATTGTTTATTTGTGTCTTAGATAGACGTATAACTTTAAATTACCCAATTTGGAGTTGTACAGAATAAGATATGATGGATTTAGTAGACAATGTGCAAGCTGCCTCAGGACAGCATAGTAGGCTTGACTTCAAAGGACGGTCAAAAATCAGATATAGCTCGGATCAACCTGAAATTTTGACACAATGTAGCCCTAGATGTCTAGTCTCAGTAGGAATAAGAATTACTTAATTTGGAGTTGTGAGTAAAAAGATATTAATAAAGAAAGACAGCAAGGTCAAGAAGGGATATCAAAAGGACCTAAGTGGAAATTTCTCAAAAGTTAGGGGCAACTATGTAAACTTAAAAATTTAGTGTCGGAAGTTCTTAATAGTGCCCATATCCGACCCCGGAAGAATATTCTCGAGATTAATCGGGTCATAACCGTGGGTTTCAATTTTTCCTGAAAACGCACGGTTTGTAAGTTACGGGCGATTTTCCGATAAGGACATTTTGGACATTTCCACTGGAGGGGCGATTTTGTAATTAAATATAACTTTGGGGGCAAAATATTAAAAGGAAAAAAAAAACCACTTTCAAGTGGCCAAATCCTAGCCATTAAATCCAAATGTGTTGGACAAATCATGGCTATTGAAAATAAACCAAATCCTAGCCATTAAATCCAAATGTGTTGGACAAATCATGGCCATTGAAAATAAACCAAATCCTAGCCATTAAATCCAAATGTGTTGGACAAATCATGCCCATTGAAAATAAATCAAATCCTAGCCATTAAATCCAAATGTGTTGGACAAATCATGGCCATTGAAAATAAACCAAATCCTAGCCATTAAATCCAAATGTGTTGGACAAATCATGGCCATTGAAAATAAATAAATTAATTAAATGTAAATTAAATTATAAATAACTAATTATGGTCATCCAAACCCAAGTAAAGATCAAAAAGACACCACCATCACCACTTTTCTTCTTCTTTAAGTCGTGCTCCCCCTCCCTTCCATTTTCAAGGAGACAAGTTTCAAGTCCAAGCCATTTCTCAAGTGAAATTCAATAGGAAATAAGGTAAGATACCATCCTAAGTCTTATTCTTTCATTAGAATTAGGTATTAGGCTATGTTTAGGAAGATTTGATATTATGTTCATGTTGGGAAAGAATTAGTAAGTTGATGATTATGGTGAAAAATGATAAACTACTTAAAGGAAATGATGAAAATGGTGATTATTAGTAAGAATAAGTAAAGGATTGTTAGAAAATCATAAGGCAGCATCATGTTCATATCTAGGGTTTGTTCTTACATATGTGACATATTAAATTCATAGGATCAAGGAGATTAGAGAGGAAAGGAAGTGAAATAGATAAGAAGAGCAAGGAAAAGCAAGGTTTGGTACTTTAACCATGGAACTCCTTTTGAAATTTTTCTGTTTTACAATTAGTAAAATGCTGTGACTTGTATGATTTTTAATTAAATATAGAAAAATTATATTGAGTTGAATTTTGGATATGTTGTTGTTTAATAAGTCTAGTATTTGAGAAAAATAATTTGGAACCACATTGATTGAATTTAATTTACGGAATTTATAAAATTCAAAACTGCTGCCAGGATGCAGGGCAACTGGAGCAGTCTGGATGGTTGAACTATTTGACCAAGATTTTGTTTCCATTTTGATCTGAAATTTTAAAGGAATGATTTTAACATGTAAAAATAAATTCTGTAAAAATTTTAGAATTTTTACTCAAGTGGATTATTTTATACGATTTTTCAAAATAAGGATCGAGTTGAGTCCAAAACCAGAATTTACTATTCATATGGTCATTTTGCTAATATTCATTTGGTCATTTTTCAAAAGTAATCCAATTGATTCCTTATGCATATAAATGAGCATAATATGTTATTAAAATGACAAAATATGATATTTCACATTGAAATAATATAAGAAACATAAGTCGATAATTGTATAATGAATATTCGATTAAGAAATGGTATGAGAATTTTGGCTCCACTTGGTATCTGGGACAGTACTGAGTACGGTAAGGGTATGATATATCATACTATATGCAGTGCTGCTTTAATATAGGACTTCGGTCCGAGTTATATAGGGTGACGACCCGAGCTATATAGGACTTCGGTCCGAGTTATATAGGGCAATCGCCCGAGTTATATAGGACTCCGGTCCGAGGGCTTCTGCCACAGATTCCACAAGGCTTGGTCCGCGATTTTTTTTAGGGCCACAGCCACAGAATATATATACAGTTGTTTCAGTTAGTTCCTTACCATACGTTGGTCTACCAAATTACCTTGTGGAGCGAATTGATAAAATGATAATAACTGAATATATGACATGTATGGATTGTTTTTACTGTGATATTATTTTTCAATACGACTCATTGATTTTTTTTAAAGTGCATTATGCTTTTATAATTATTTTCCGTAATTAGTTAAAGTACCCACTAAGCAATGCTTAGCGAGTTTAGTTTCTTCTAAACTCGTAGGTTATTAGCAAGGAGCCAGTAACGAGCAGAAGAGTTCTGCGATTTGCGGGTCATCAAGAAGTTTAGGTGGTGCTCTTCATTTTGTATTTTGATATTAGAAACTGGCATGTACTTATTTGAACAATACAAAGAGATAACTTGATGTAGCATGTAAATCTAGTAATGTATAATAACTGTATGATTTTGATTTGAGTTGGGTTGTGAATATAGAAGTGTGAATTCTTCTTGCAGGATTGTAGTTGAGGTTATAAGGGTGGATTATTGGGAGTGTGCTAGTATTGAATTGTGAAACAAAATGTTTTTCATAAATAAGAAAAATCAGTTTTGTCGACACTTGGGACCACCAATTATAGGGGAAACTCTGGCAAAATTTCTGTAAAATCTGCACTTAAAATTGGCTAAGTAAAATATAAAGACACAACCATCATGAGATAACAGTCCATCTTGGTCTATTAACGTAGGCTAAGATGGGTTGTTACATTAACTCTTAACTTGATTATCTCATGTGTATCCCTAAGCAAGTGTATGTTATTATTTTTAGATTAGGTCTTGAAGAAAGTGATTTGTCATTGATCTAAGAAGTAAAAGAATCTTGGAAAAGGAAGTGTTTAGAGTTGTGTGAATTGTTATTGAGGTAAGTACAAATATTGCATTATTATATTGTTGACATATATGAATAATGTACTTTGTTATGTTTATATCAATGATGTTATATGTATAATGTGAAGGATATTATGATGTAAATGATTGTGTATTTGAAAGATGAGTTGCTATAATGTGGATTGAGATGTGATGGAATATAAAGCCATTGTGATTGGCTATAATGACTTTAATGAGGCATGTTTGCCTAATTGATAATGAGAATTGAGAATGGAATTGATAATGAAATAATGAATGAATTGTGTGTCTAATGTGTTATTCCATTTTCAGAGTTTTGTTGATTGGTGGCATGCCTATTAGTAACAATCTCTTGAAGTTAGGTTGGAATTGATCCTTGAAGCCAAGTTGGGTTGAAGTTTAACAAGTTTTACTCCCCTTGAAGCTTGGTTGGGTCTAGTCCTTGAAGCCTAATTGAGATGTTACAACCCTTGAAGCTAGGTTGGGTTGGTTCTTGAAGCCAAGTTGGGTTGATACTTAGCATGCTTTGTTCCCCTTGAAGCTTGGTTGAACCTAATCCTTGAAGCCTAGTTGGGATTATGATAATGATGAATGTGATAATTGAACCAAAACATTAACTCTGAAAATTGAATGACATATTAGTGTCTTTTGGGCCCATGCTTGTCTTTGTTTAAATGTGATTTATTAATGGTAAAATAATTGAATAATGAGATCTATGGAAGGACTTTGAAATGTGATATGTTTATATGTGTATGATTTATGAAATATAAAGGTGTGATATTAGCTTTCCACCTATGATGTTGTCTTTATTATGAAAATGTGTGCCATTGCATTGCATTAAAGCATAATGTTAGTATACTATGTACTACTAAGCCGTTGGCTTAGTGCGATAGTGGTTGATTGCGCAGGTGACAGAGTTGAACCCGAGAGTTCCTCGAGACCGAGTGAGACTAGGCATTGAAGAATTTATTTTTGGGACTTAAAGATCAGAGAAGAGCTGCCAATCATGTATAACTTCTTTATATTTTGTAAAGTATTGATTCTAATGTAAATATATGTATAATTGCAAATATAGATTTGAATGTATTCATATATGTAAATATTTTATAAATTCCGCTGCGTATTAAGTAAACGTATATATATATCTATTTTGTTTTATATTACAAGTTAATTACTTTATTTTCTATAATGTATAATGAGAAGGAATACCTTATCATTTAAAATGATTTAAATGTTAAAGAAAACCGTAGCATCCCTATATTCAGTAAATGTATATTACATTGTGGTGTTTTGTAGTGTGCGTGTACAGGATGTAGGGGTGTTACACCAAGTAATTTTTTATAATAATATTAGTTTTCAATAAAAATCATGAGTTTGCACATTAACAATAATTAATAGTACTAGTGATAATAGAGATAAATAAATGATGAATTTGAGAATAATATGAATAATATAAATATTAATTTAGATATAAGTAGTAAGTATGATCAACTAATACATTTTTCATACTATGTCATGCAATAAAGTATATAAGTGAGCATACATAATTTATATGTCTTAAGTCAATATTATATATAATAATTATTAATGCATATAGCTAATATTATATAATTAATATAAACAAATTTAATTATATATACAATGCAATTATTGCATAAAAATATATCATATTGTCTAAGATCAATTATATATATTGAATATGATAGAAATGGTTAATGTTATAAATTTTGATAGGTTTAATATAACAACATCAATATAAGATATATATATATATAATAGCCTGATTTTTTATATTTTAAAATATTATTTAGATATATATATATATGTAAAATGAAAAATATATACATAGTAAACTAGTGGATTTGGATCGTGGATTTGGGAGCATTTTGAGTCAAATAATGATGAAAATCCTCAAGAAAGAAAAGCTAAATGTAAATATTGTAGTAAATCTCTTGCATATCCCTCTACTAGTAGTATTAGTTGTTTAAGCAATCATTTATGTAAGAAGTATCCATATAATTTAGACGACAGTCAAAGTGCCTTAGCCTTTAAGCCCCAACAAAATGTAGCAGACAAGGATACTACTTTTTTACTTGCTAAGATGATCATAATGGATGAGATGTCATTTAGGCATGTAGAACATCTGGGATTTCATGACTTTTGTCGTGTGATACAACCACGATTTATAATTCCTTCTCATCAGACTATAGCTAGAGGTTCTGTTAGATTAATCGTGTGCACCCCTACCTATCACGCTGCCAATGACCACCATATGGAGGTACACACATCAAACAAAAAGCACTCCACCCAGGGACTCCCAACATTGATTCCAACCAGCTCTGATGTCCTTTCCCAATGAGACATATACTACTCAAGAATTTAAAATTTTAGAAAATGTTGTGCCAAAGACTAATGTGGATATTTGAAACCCAATGTTAGTAGTGTTGTTGTTAAATTATATATGTGTATGAAAGTTGTGTTATTGTATTTGCTATTGTGTTACTGTATTTGTTATTTTACAAATTCAATATTCAATGTAAGTTGTATTATTGTGTTTATTATTTTACAAATTATTTTTTGGGCTGAATTTGATTAAACTATAATTATTTATTGATTGAACTTTATTGTTTCTATTTTATAGTTATTTTTATTTAAAATTGAGTTCATTGTGGATTATTTTGAAAACATTTGAGCCAATTATCATATTTTTTTTATTAAATTGGAAGGAATGAAGTTCAAGCATATGGAGTTTAACATTTTTTTATTTGTCTATCTTATTTTTATACATTTAAGTTTTTTATTTTAAATTTGCAATAATTTAGTGTTGGATATTGGATAAATTATTTTATTATGGATATTGAATATTGGATATTTATAATAATTTTATCATCTATATTTTGGATTATAAATATTTAAGTTGAATTTGTTATTGCTAAAATAATTAAATAATATTTTTTTTATTTAGAGTTTTAAAAATGGAGAAAATCTCTGAATCTCCGTATCCAATTAGATTCGGAACAATTAGATTCGGATCCGAACCATAGGAACCGAATCTTTGAACTAAATTACTCCAAAAAATTGAAGCAATTCAATTTGGAGATTCCTTTGCTACGGTTCTGTTTCGGAGATTCCATTTTAAAAATCTCCGAAATTTGGTTCGGAGAGATTCCTTTCCAACCTTGGCCGAATTTCTTAAGCTAAAATGGAGAGGGATTCTTTTCTCTAAATACTCCAAAATTCATTAAAAACCTAAGTAAATCAAGTGTATTTTGAAAAAACATCAAGGTTTCAAGTAAGCTATGTTAGCCAAACCCTTGGCATGATTGCTCTATTTTTTATCTTAGGCAATCAAATTGAATAGCACTAACACTTGTATCAAGTTACAATTTGCAGGAAAATGAACTTTGAAGAAATCTTGAAAAGTATGATTGGACCACAGAAAGACCGATCGGACCTTTTATACAAACATGAGCAAAATTTACACAGAAAGGTTCACGGTGGAAAGTACTCTCATTTTCTCAGAGTATCAAAGAAGTCCGACTGCACCATTGGTTGTGAAATGTCAAAATTCTCACAGTACATTTCACGGTCTAAAGTACTCCCATTTTCTCATAGTACCAGAGAAGTCCAATCAGACAATGTTGAATTCCGACCGGACTTGTGAAGCAGAATTTGTCCAAAACATCCAGTAGAGTTCACGACTAAGGGTACGCCCAAAAATTAAACATATCAGCAAAAGTATGACCGGACCAAATGTAATTCAGTTAATGGATGACTTGTTATTCTTAAAATCAGAGGCTGTTATGTCTCCACTTAGTTAATGGATGACACATGGACCAACCGTTGAAGGACCATTAGTCATATTCTCAGAAAGTGTGATTAAACCTTTATTAATCCGACTAGCCTTGTCGAAGTACGACTAGACAATGGCTAGTCTGACCATAAAAATGTTATAGACATTTATTTAGCGGAAGATAAGAATTAAACATGTTGGCTCCTACCCCAAATGGCTAGTTAAAGACTTGAAGGCTATAAATACCTCAAGAAACTTCATTTTTATGTAACATTGTGATTGTAATTGCCAAAGCTAAAAAAATTTCATTTCCTCGCATCAAAACTACTTTTGTATTGATTGAGTGTTGGGTGTGAGCATTAAACACCATTATAAGTTTGAGTGTGAGCTTAGAAACACTTAGGTTATGAGAGTGAGCCTGGAAAAACTCTTGTAAGGGTTGTGAGGATTGATCTCAAACCATTATTGTAGTTTGGTGTGAGCTAGTAAAAACACAAGTTAGAGTTAAGCTTGTAAAAACTCAAGTCTAGTGGAACCTTAACAAGTTGTTAAGGAAGTGGATGTAGAATTGAGGTAAATCTGAACTACTATAACTCTTTGTGTTCTTTCCGCTCTACTCAACTTAATTTTCATCTACATCTTCTTCATCTCTTCCCTTTTAAGTTTTAAATTTACCATCTTTCTTCAAATAACCCATTCACCCCCTCTCTTGGTTGCTAGTTTGGGGCAACAATTGGTATCAGAGCTAGTGAATTTCTTCAAACTTCATTGTGAAATTTTGATTCAAAATTACAACCATTTCATCAATAAACAACTTTACACATGGAAACCTAAACTCATCCCTTAGACCTTACTTTGGTGAAATGGATTACTCCTATTGGAAACACAAGATGTTCTTATTCCTAAATAGTGAGGGAATTAAGCTTTGGGATTTTGTTGAAAATGAGTAGAAACCTCGTACTCATGAAGTTGATGGTGTCAAAGTTCCTCTTCCTAAATCATAATGGTTAAGTGCCAATGTGAGAGGCCGGTTCAAGAACAATATGGTAGCCTCCGTCTTGATGAATTTAATATCAAGAAATGAATCCAACATCCCACTTGTGCACATTGCATTTAGAAAACTCTTGAGAATTATCATGAGGGTACTACCCAAGTGAGGCTCACCAAGAAACAAATGTATGCACATGAGTATGAGCTATTCAAGATGAAGCCCAAAGAAAATATCACCGACATGACAAATTGTTTGCTTGCCATTGTCAATGAATTAAAGAAATATGGGAAGATATATGATCAAAATATGTCAATAGCAAAATATTGAGAGCACTTGGAGAAAAGAAGAACTTTGAATCTAAAGTTCCTTCAATTGAAGAAGCTCATGACTATAGCTTTTTGAGAACCAATGAACTTATCAGAAAACTACTTACCTTTGAATTTCACACTGAAAGAGAAGAACAACAAGGTGAAATGGATAAGAGGAAAGCAATAGCTCTTAAAACCATCAAAGAAGTTGAGAGCTCAAATGATGAAGATAGCGATGAAGAAGAAGAATATGATATGCTATTCAAAAGGATAAGTGATGGGAAGAGAAAGAGAAGATTACAAGCTAACAAAGGTACATTTCCAAAATCTTCCTTCAAAGATAAAGATAAAAAGAATGATGTGAAATGCTATGAATGTGGCAAATCTAGTCACATCAAGTCGAATTGCTTCAAATTGAAAAGCAAGAAGAAGTGGGATAAGGAAAAGAAGAAATCACTTAAAGCTACATGGGATGATGATTCCTCAAGTGAAGAAGAAGTGGAAGAAGAGGAAGAAATTACAAAAATGTGTCTCATGGCTGTTGAAGATGACAATAACTCCAAAGAGGTAAGTACTTCATCCTTAAACTTAATTGCATATGACAATGATGTTAATGATGCTTTAGATGAGAATGGCTTTATTAAGCATATGAACCTTAGAATAGAAAAGTATTTCTTTAAGATGAAATTTTATAAGGATAAATGTTTTAAATTAGAAAAGAATTTTGTGTCTTTGAAAAATTCTACACTTGAATTAAAGACCTCAAATGAAAAATTGTTGAAACCAATTGATGAAATGACTAAAAACTCACATGGCTTAGAAAATGTGATTAAGGAAAATAAAACATTGAAGGATGAAATAAATGAATTAAAAAAGTCAATTTCAAAATTTCACAAGGGAAAAGAGGCCTTAGATACATTGATCAAAAATCAAAGGCCAACCTCCTTGAAACATGGCTTAGGATTCATTGATTCATCTAAAACCTCATCTAAGGCACCAACATTTGTTAGAGCTTCTACAACACAAACATCTAGTGTTGATATTATGAAGAAAACTAATGCACAAACCAAGCCTAAAAATCCTAAAAGGATTATCTTAGGTTCACAAGGCTCTAAAACTATAGGTCCAAGAGAAAATCATGCATTCATGTATAAAAGGCATGTACATCAACATAAAAATGCACAAAAACAATCTCATTCAACACACACTTGCAATTGTGTGCATAGTTCATTAAATTTTAAGAGGAAAGTGCATAAGTATAGAAAATTATTTCAATGCACTTATTGTATGAAATGTGGGAATAAAAGCACATTTTCCTATATTAGGAAGGGTCATCTCAAGTTAGAGGATCCCTCTACTACTAACCTCCAAGGAACCAACTCCATTTGGGCACCTAAAAGAAGATGAACATTGTCATTTTGTAGGTATACCTAAAATCCACTATCAATGAAAATGTTTGGCTTATGGATAGTGAATGCTTAAAGCATATGACGGGTAATGCAAAGCTTTTTACAACACACACTTACAAGCATGGAGGTAATGTAACTTCTGGTAATAATGCTAAAGGTAAAATCATTGGTATTGGCTCCATTGGCATGCTTGGTAAGAATATGATTGATAATGTTAGGCTTATTGATGGATTGGAACATAATTTGCTTAGTGTAAGTCAATTATGTGATAAACGGTATTATGCAACTACTCTAAAGGATGCAACGTTATCAATTCAAATAGTAAACTTGTATTCAAATGAGTTAGAATTGGCAATACATATAAAATTGACATGCATTCCAATAATACTTTTGAATGTTTGATTACCATTAATAATGATGCTTGGCGATGGCGTAGAAGACTAAGACATGCTAGTATGGATCACTTACAATGCATTAGTAAAGAAGAACTAGTTGATGGTCTCCCTAAAGTAAAATTTAATAAAGATAGGAATATCTTGTCAATTTGGTAAGTGTAGAACCTTAATTTTTGACCCAATCTGGTCTGATTTTTTTTATAGTCCAAAATAATTTTTGTGGTATTTTAATTAAATAATATTTATTTTAATATTTATTATTTATAATTTTTAATAAAAATAAAAAGGTAATATTAGTAAAGTTAAAAAATAATAAATAAATAAATAAAAATTAGCGACAAAAATTTTCGTCTCCGAAAGTGAATTGGCTTGAGCCAATTTGTCATAGGAATTTCTTGTGGCGAATTGGCTGGCCCGCCCCAGCTCTTGCAATTTTCGTAGCCCGTAGTAATTTTTTGCCAGCGTAATTTTTTCCAGCACAGTTTTTTCCAAACCGAATTCTGTTTGGTTTTTATTTCTTTTCCTAAATGATTTTAATTTCCTTAGACAATTAGAATTAGGTTTGGATTTTTTTCCTATAAATACCACATTAAAACACTTCAGAAAGGGATTTGGACTTTGGAATACGAAACTTAGAACCAAACTTGGGACTCTCAAAAATTCTTTCAGCCAAAAGAAAACCCTAGCAAGCAAGGAGAAATTCAAGAGACAGCAACCAAAGGAAGCAATCATCTCCAGATTGCTTTGCTCAACCAAAATCAAATCTGAAGCAGGCAACAGCTTGGTTCAGTCTCTTCAAATTTGGTGGAGCCTTCAAACATAGGTAAATTGCTCTAACTTCAATTTATTCAATCATTAATCATCTTTATCTTTTAAGCTATCATCACACTGCCTTTGTAACACCCCTATACCTCGTATACGTACACAACATGCTAATATGATCGTAATATACGTATACAAAATATAGGTATGCCACTGTTTATAAAACATACAGACAATCCCTTTTCAAAAATATGAATAACTTTAAAACATTTTAAAGTTAGACATAATAGATAAAATATTTATTCAAACACAGCGGAAAATATATAACAAATATTTACAATTACAAATACATCAAAACTCAAGTTTTACAAAAACATAAAACATATACATGTTTGGCAATATGTCTTCGATCTTTAAACTTCACTAGCAACACTTCAAGATCTAGCCTCTACTCGGCCTAGAGGAACTCTCCGATTCTTCCCTGTTACCTGCGCGATAAATTATAATCGCGCTAAGCCAACGACTTAGTGGTACAAACTACAATAATATTATGTTTTTATGCAATGCTAATGTCACACAATCAATTCCATACACCATTCACAAGAACTGTTATACTCCAACATCTTACTTTGCTTAAGGTCATATCAAACATTCATTCTCCACAAGATATTTATGCAATATAATCAATCTCATTATTCATTGGTTTCACCATTCAATAATCACATTGAAAACAAAGACAAGCATGGGCCCAAAGACACTAATATGGCATTCAACTTTCAGAGTTAATGTTTTGGCTTAATTATCACATTTATCATTATCCCAACTAGGCTTCAAGGATTTAAGTTCAACCAAGCTTCAAGGGGAACAAAGCATGCTAAGTATCAACCCAACTTGGCTTCAAGAACCAACCCAACCTAGCTTCAAGGGTTGTAACATCTCAATTAGGCTTCAAGGACTAGATCCAACCAAGCTTCAACGGGAGTAAAACATGTTAAACTTCAACCCAACTTGGCTTCAAGGATCAAGCCCAACCTAACTTCAAGAGAGTGTTACTATAGGCATGCCACCAACAACAAAAATCTGAAAATGAATAACATATTAGACACACAATTCATTTATTATTTATTATCAATTTTATTCTCAATTCTCATCATCATTTAGGCAAACATGCCCCACTTATTGCAATTGAGTCTTCATAGCCAATCACAATGGCTTCACATCTCATTTGAATCATAACACTTCATTATTCAAATATACATAATCAATTACATTGAACATATATCTTACATTCATCATCATATAGGCAACATACTCTATTCATTTTATTTCAATCATTATATCTCAAATCACATTAATCCATTTATCA
Source organism: Garcia nutans (assembly GCA_947685225.1). NCBI lineage: Eukaryota > Viridiplantae > Streptophyta > Magnoliopsida > Malpighiales > Euphorbiaceae > Garcia > Garcia nutans. The sequence goes on along the minus strand of CANTUV010000039.1, from coordinate 38,476,303 downwards.
TTCAAGTGTATATACAACAAATGACCTTAACACACCTTTTACAAGTTCACCACAACATACACATTATATCAAACAATACATTATTAGTATGCATCAACAATGCATTAGAATTCTTTACACATTTACAATCAAATGTGTGTTAAGTTTCAACATCATATGAATGTATGCAATAATGTAGTTTGTACTTACCTCAAGAACACTCACACAACTCTATACTCTTCCTCTTCCAAGAGTTCTTCACTCTTTAAATTACGGCAAATCACTTTCTTCCAAAACCTAGTCCAAAAGTGATACAATACATGAATTCCAATACAATTTATCACTTATTAACCTCATCTTAGACCTTTATAACACACATTACAACCCAACACCACATACTAGAGCCCACGGCCATGGCCACCCCAACCCCAACGGGCGTGGGGTAGAAAACAATTCTTCCCAAATTGTTCAACACCCCCACGGCCATGGCATCTAAGGGCCACGGGCGTGGCATCCAAAATGCTACTGCCTTCGACCAAATTCACATATTCTAGGCTTACAATTCCAACAAACACAAATAACATGAAGATCTATGAAAATAATTGATCAAACCCAAGTTAAACATCACTTACCACTTCAAAACCCTAAAACAAACTCAACTCAAACACTTCCAATAACAACACCAACTCAACTTCTTATCTTAAAATCAATTTCAACACTTATAAACACACCACAAACAAACCTAATCATACCATCAACAACAATTCATCAACCTCAAACACAACTTCAAGAAGAACAAAAGAAATCAAGAGAGAGAGAACTTACCAAAATAGTGAAACTTCTTGAATTTCCACTTAATCACTTAAAAACTCTTTCAATTTGATCTTAGAACTCAAAACCTTGCTCTTGCTCTCTTGTCTTGATCATGTCCAGCCACCAAAGAGAAAGAAAAGAAAAATGAAGAAACAAAGTCAAACTTTTCATCTCTTTAAACCTCCACCAAGCAATTTAAAAAGAAAATTACCTAAATACCCTCTTCTATAAAATTAAACTTCCTTTCACTTAATATCCTTTTTAGTAATTTCATAAGTAACAAAATAAATATCTTCTTCCTTTGACCATTACATTTGACTTGTATATATGTTGTATATATTCCCATATACACAACATATACACTTTCTTTTAAATTTCTCTTCTCTTTTAAATTACTCATATACATTCAATCCAATTAAAACAATAATATCAAAACTTCTAGGGCATACATTGGGATATTACAACCTTAGTTATTTAATTCTTCCTTCAATATAGTTTAGGCAGTAACATGAATTAATTCATACAATACTTAAAATCTTAATTAAAGTAAATAATATAATCATTAAACACAAATTGAATTTTGTAAACCCTAAGTTATTCAAACCCTAATCTTAATTAATTTCATTTCCAAACTTCTACATTAGCTATTTTGTTATAATTTCATCCAGTGAGCTATTTTAATCTTTCAACAATAAATTTGACTTTCTATATTTGTTTTCACCTAAATATACATAAGTAGTTGATATAGTCAATATTAAAAGCACACTCAACTTTGATCACAGAAAAGCATCAAATTCAAAATTCAAAATCACCATCCACAGAATTGAGATTTCAAACTATAAAACCCTAATATCTCAACAGTAAAACCCTAAAATTTTAATAGGCTTAAAACATGTTTTTCAAATCTAAAATCCTAATTACACCTTTCTAAAAACCAAAACTACAATCTGTTTTCTTAAAACCTAATCCAGTAAACCCTAGTTTTCCTAAACCCTAATTCTTAAAACATCAAAACTTTATGACAAGTACATCAACACCCTAAAGCCCTAATCCAGTGAACCTAAAACCCAATCTAGTAAATCTAAAATCCTAATTCTTAACTCAGTAACTATAATCCAGTGAACTTAAAACCCAATCTTTTAAAATTATAAACCCTAATGTCTTAAAGTTCCAAAACCCTAATTTCATGATATTAGCCCTAAACCCTAATTTGTTTAACTAAAAAACCTTGCTACTTTCTTAAAATTATAAAACCCTAATCCATTCTGTTTTTCCAAAAATTCTCACAGTATCCTAAATAATAATAATAATAATTCCAAAATCCCAAAACCCTAAATGTTAATTAAAGAACCCTAAATTGAGACATAAACCTAAATTTGTATCTTTGTTTGCTTTATTTAATTTTAGATTTGATTAAGTATTTTATTATATGTTTTGATGGTTGATTTATTTAATTTCAATGCTTGATTTATTTAATTTATCATGGATGGATATTTTCTTTATTATTATGATTATTATTTGTTTATTTTGGTATTAAAATTGTAAGAGGTATGTTTCCACTTTGTGGGTACCTTATTAATTAATTTTCATGTAATTTAAATTGTTTTATATTTTGGACCAATGTAAAGGATATGTTTCTACCTTTCGGTGGGTGTCCTATTTAGTTTAGACATGGACCATGTAAGGACATGTTTCTATCCTCGGATAGGTGTCCATTTATTTGCTTTGTTTGGACATTGCTTTAATTTTAATATAATGATGCTTTATTTTAATTGTTGAATGTAGTATGAATAATATTGTTTTATTTAAGAATTTTATAATATTAAGACCTGCAAAGGAGGCTGGTTCCAATGAACCAGGCGTTGTGGGGGTACTGGGCCATTTCTCACCTTCTCCACATGTACCCAACTTTTCGAACCCATTAGGGGGTTGGGGATTCCTTAGGAATCAAGTCATCCACCCCTTTCTTTATCCCAGCCAGTCTGGGTGGCAACTCCATTTTCTTCAGGTTTAGGCCCGTGCTCTCTAAGGCCCCGTGCCTAAACAGTGCCGAAGTCATAAGAACCATTCCACCGGGAGTGGGGGCAAAAATCCCCGCTCACAGTAAGCAACATAAAAGTTCATTCAAATCTAAAAATATTGTAAGCACTTCTGGACCATTAGAACTTATTCACTTAGACTTGTTTGGACCAAATAGAGTTGCCAGCTTAAGTGGTAAGTTATATGCATTTGTACTTATTGATGATTACTCAAGGTTTATATGGGTTAATTTCTTCGCTCAAAAGAATGAAGCTTTTAATCATTTTAAAATATTTGCAAAAAGAGTTCAAAATGAAAAAGGCTATATAATCACATCTATTAGAGGTGATCATGGCAAAGAATTTGAGAATGAGTATTTTGAAAACTTTTGCAATGAGTTTGGTATTTTATATAACTTTTCAGCTCATAGAACATAATAACAAAATGGTGTGGTTGAAAGGAAAAATAGAACATTGATTGAAATGGCTGGGATAATGCTCAATGACTATGATTTACCATCTTACTTTTGGGCAAAAGACGTTAATACCGCATGTTATTTTTCAAATCATGTTTACAAAAGGCCTTTGATAAACAAAACTTCTTATGGGCTATGAAATGGGAGAATATCCAAAATTTCATACCTAAGAGTGTTTGGATGCAAATGCTTTATATTGATTACTAAGGACAATCTTGGAAAATTCTTATCCAAATCGGATGAAGGCATATTTCTAGGATATCCATCATCTTGCAAAGCATATAGAGTATTTAATAAGAGAACACTAGTAGTTAAAGAATCAATGCATGTTATTGTTGATGAATCCTCTAAATTTGATCAAAGGAAAGGTAGTATTCTTGATGATTTTGTAGGTACATTTGAACACTAAGAAATAATCAATACTCCAAAGAATAATCTTGATGAATAAGAAGAAGAGTCTCAAGAGCTACCTAAAGATTGGCATTACAATAAGGATCATCCAAAAGAACAAATCATTGGTGACACCTCAAAGGGAGTAACTACTAGATATCAATTTAAATACTTAGATTCTAATGTTGATTTTGTTTCTCAAATTGCGCCAAAGACCATTGAGGAGGCTCTTAGTGATGAATGTTGGGTAATTACTATGTAAGATGAAATCAACCAATTTGAGAGAAATAATGTGTGGGAACTTATTCCTAGACCTAAAAACCATCCAATTATAGGGTGTAAATAGGTATATAGGAATAAGCTTGATGAAAATGGTCTCATTACTAGAAACAAAGCTAAATTGGTAGCCAAAGGCTATAACTAAGAGGAAGGCATTGACTATGATGAGACATTTGCCCCCATAGCTAGATTAGAAGCTATAAGAATATTACTTGCATTTGCATGTCATATGAATTTTAAACTTTTTCAAAGTGCATTTCTAAATGGTTTATATATGAGGAAGTTTATGCAGAACAACCTCCCAGTTTTGAAGATTATAAAATTCCAAATCATTGTTTTAATCTTGCCAAAGCACTATAGGATTGAAACAAGCTCCAAGAGATTGGTATGATAGACTTAGTGCATATTTTCTTGAAAATGGATTTCCAAAAGGTAAAGTTGACATAACTCTCTTTGTTCAAAAGAAAATGCATAACATTTTGATTGTGCAAATTATATTGATGGCATTATATTTGGTGCTACTAATGAATCTTTGTGCAAGGAATTTGATTCATGTATGACTAGGGAATTTGAAATGAGCATGATGGGTGAACTCAAATTCTTCTTTGGACTACAAATCAAGCAATGAAAGGATGGGATCTTCATCAACCATTCCAAGTACACAAAGGAACTCTTAAAGAAGTTTGGAATGGATGGTTGCAAATCAAGTAAAACTCCTATAAGCACATCCTTGAAACTTGACAAAGATGAAAGCAGTAAGGTAGTAGATGAGAAGAAATATTGAGGTATTATCGGATCACTACTTTATTTAACCACTTCTAGAATGGATATAATGTATAGTGTATGTTTGTGTGCTAGATTTCAATCTTGTCCTAAGGAATCACATTTAAATGCAACTAAAAGAATTTTGAAATACTTGAACGGTATATTGCATTTAGGTATATGGTATCCTAGAAACACATCATTTGACATTTTAGATTTTTTCGATGCAGATTTTGCAGGTAGCCTATTAGATAGGAAAAGCACCACTGGACCATGTCATTTTCTTAGTGAATGCTTAGTTTATTTATTTAGTAAGAAACAAGTGTCGGTTGCTTTATCTACTGCGGTAGCCGAATATGTTGATGCATTGTCCCTTATTTTTTTATCAAGTCCAGTCCGACACGAATTAAAAGGCAATTAAGTCAAGTCTGAACATTTAAAACAGTCTAAAATAATTTTTGTAATATTTATTATTTATTTTAATAATATAATATTTATTATTTATTTTAATAATATAATATATAAAAGAAAAAAAGAAATTACAAATATTTATTTTAAATATAATATTTATTTTTAATAATAGTAATAAAAATAAAAAAATAATAAAACAATAAAAATAATGGATGAATCGGCAAGCGACACAAGGCAGGCTGGCTTGCACGAATTGGCACATAGCCTGCAGCAAATTGTCTTGTGCCCTCGTATTCCCGCGCCCGCAGCTCGTAGTCCGCAGCACTCATAGCCCGTACCCACGGCCCTCGCAGCTGGCGCACTCGTGCAATTAGGCTTGCTAATTTTTCCTAAACCTAATTTAATTCGGACCTTTTTAAATATTTCCTTAGCCAATAATGACTAGTTTTTTTTTATTAATTGCCTATAAATAACATACTTAAAGATGAAAGAAGGGACTTTTTCTGAGACTTGGACATTGGGACTTTTAACTTCATCAACAACAACATAAAATCCTAGCAATCAAAAGAAAAATGTGACAGAAGCATCAAAAAAAAGGAACAACCTTACAAAGGCAGTGCAACACTGTCTTGGTGATAGCTCAGGCCATAAATCAAAGTTGGGCAGGCAGCAGCTTGGTTCAATTCCTTCAATTTGGTGGGGCCTTCAAACATAGGTAAGTTCATCTAAATTCAGTTTATTAAATCAATAATCACCATTACTTTTCAAATTATCATCACAATATCCTAATTATCCAATTCCCTTTTTTGATTTATTTCATACAATAGCTAAGGTTTTAATTTAAGTAAATAATATAATCATTAAAACACTAATCTAATTTCTCAAACCCTAATTAGTTTCATAACTTTGTAAAACCCTAATCTATTTTTCAAAAGACTTAATCTATTTTCTTAAATTTCCCAAACCTTGATTAGTTTTACAAATTATAAAAAATCCTAATTGTTTTCCTAAATCTCCAAAACCCTAAAACCCTAACCCTAGTTTTTCTAATTTCTAAAAATCTTAATTCTCTTTATAAACCTTAATATTGTTTTCCCTAAAACCTAAAAATCCTATTTTTTCATCCCTAAAACTTAAAGTCATAATTTTCATTATAAAAACCTCAAATTGAAGCATAAACCCTAAATTGAAGCATAAACCCTAATTTAAAGCATAAACGCTAAATTAATATATTTATTGCTTTATTTAAGATTTAAGTCTTAGTTGTGATTTGCTTTATGTCTTAAATGGATATTTTAATTTTATGAATGATTTGTTTTTGTTACTCACGATGGATGGTTGAATGACTTAATTTGTTTTCTTTATTATTTTAATTATTTTAGTTTCTAAGATATATGAGGTATGTTTCCACTTTTTGGGTACCTCGTTAGTTAGGATCAATGTAATTTAATTTATTTTAAATTTTGAGATTAATGTAAAGGGCATGTTTTCCACCAAAAGGTGGGTGTCCTATTTTATTTTGGATATTGTAAGGGCATGTTTCCATATCATATGGGAGCCCATTTATTATTTTGTTTGAATATTTTTTGACTTTAATACAATGAATATTTATTTACTTTAATATGTGTGTAATATGGATAATGCTATAATAAGTTAAGAATTTAATAATAATTAGACCTGAAAAAGGAGGCCGGTTCCAATGAACCAGGCGCTATGGGGGTGCTAGGTCATTCTCACCTTCCCTATGTGTACTCAATTTTCTGAACTCATTAGGGGGTTGAGGATTCCTTAGGAATCGAGTCATCCACTCCTTTCTTTTTCTCGGCCTGTCCGGGTGGCGACTCCATTTTCTCTGGATTTAGGCTTATATTCTCCAAGGCCCTGAGCCTAATAGTGCCAAAGTCGCAAATACCATTCCACATGGGAGTGGGAGCAAAAACCCCCACTCACATGAATGTTTTTGTTGCCCACAAGTTCTTTGGATGAAACAACAATTGCTTAGGATGAAACAACAATTGCTTAACTATGGAAAACATTTGATCACATTCCTATTAAATGTGATAATGCTAGTGCCATTAATCTATCTAAAAATCTAATCCAACACTTTAGGTCAAAACATATAGATATTAGACATCATTTTTTAAGAGACAATGTTCAAAACCAAAATGTTGTCTTAGAATTCATTAAAACTCAAAACCAACTTGCTAATATCGTTACAAAACCCTTAAATGAAGAAAGGTTAAACTTCATAAAGCAACATTTAGGGTTGATAGATGGAAACACCTTAATGTAGGAATTGGAATTGCTTAAGAAACTTATTTTACATTATCTAAATCTCCAATTTATATCTATTTTTGATCCTACATTAAAGCCTTTAATTAAAACACACAATTTTTCTAAAAGTCTTCATTTTTTGTTATTTCTCAATTGGACCACCTTACATTCAGACCGTACTTGTTTGAAAATCCTTGACCTCAATTTTTTCATAAAAGTATGATCATACCCTAGTGGTACGACTAGGATATTTCAAATATTTTTAACTGTTATGACTAGAAGTGAAATTTGTTCTGTCCTAATATAGTCCGACAGACTTTCTATGCTTTTTAAAATTCACCACAGGACTCACAGTAGTCCAAACGGACTTTAGCTCTGTTTTAAAATTTTTCTAGCCATTGAAACTCATTCAAACATGCAAATTACTCCTCCAACAGCTATAAACGACTAGTTTTCAACCAAATCACTATAAATACATCCCAATATCAGTATTTGCAACTTTTTATCAAATTCTAAAATCCTAAACACTCAAAACACATAAACTCTCTTCTTTCCTTTATCTATTCTCCCAATCAAACTCAATTGCTCCTAAAGAACACAAAAGAAAAGCATCAAGAGCTGAAAAAGGAAAGAAAATTACTGCCTCTTCTTAACAAGAAGAACCACCAAGAAGAAGCCATAAGATAAGATTCAAAGATGATGAAGAAAGATAAAGGTATGCAATCCTTAAAGATAAAACTATTGAACCAAACCGCCTTTTCTCCACCCTCACTCTAGAATCTCTAGGAATTGAAAGAGTTTCTCACAACCTTGGTGGTCAGTAAAATGAGCTCAAATGCCTTAGGTTATTATGGCATTTCCTTTAAGTTCTTCAACTAAGAATATGGTCTTACCTTAGATTTCATCCATTTGGGGATTTCAACTAGAAGGTATTTCTCACATCTCAAACATTGTCCTCACTTGTGAAGTTCAATTGGATTTTTGGAAAGAAATTTCAATTGAAACCTCACTTCATAAGCAATCCAATGCTAAGAATCTTCAGACTTTAACCTATTAGATGTTGCATAGGATTATCACCTATACAATAAGTGCTAGAGGAGAAAGCATTGAAAAGGTAACACAAAAAGATCTCCTCTTCCTTTATTGTCTCATTAGAGGTGAACCCAAACTGAAAAATTTCTAATTGACACATTTATACACATTAGAAAAATCAAATCTGGACTTATTCTTCTCTCTTCCCAAATAACACAAATAGCCAAATATGTTGGAGCACTTACACTAACAAACAAAGTCACTCTCTCCAATCCTCTTGATTCTACAAAAAAATCCATAAACATAGGCTATCTCAAATATGTCAAATGTATTAGGGATGATGATGGGACATGTATCTCCCTTTTAGGAGCAGTAGAAGCTAGAGATCAATAAAGGAAAAGTCCTAGGATTGTAGAAGAAAGTGAAAAGAGATTTCAATGAAATTTCCTAGAACTCCGACCACAATACCTTTATATTCTATCCATTAACTTCTCCAAGATATTAATGATCAAGTGACCTCCCAACGAACAAGAATTGATAGCCTCACTAACCAAATCTCTCATCTTCATGTTGACATTCAACAAATTCAAGAAGCTTTGGGACAACTAAAATATTTTAATGATGAACCAAGCTTATCTCCTTCAATCAATGGCACCTTTCCTCATGAAAAAGTGGGTGAAGTAGCTATCTCTCACCCAAGGAATGAAGAAGAAGAAGGAGATAAAGATGAAGAAGGGGATGAAGATGATGATGATGATGGAAACAATAATTAAAACATAATCATTCTACTATATTTGTGTTTGCTATGAATTGGATATTGCTATTATTAAATTGAATGTTTTTTGTTTAATGTGTTTGTTTAATTTGTTTCTCAATTATTTTTTGCCTTTGTCAAAGGGGGAGAAGTAAAATTAAAATTGAACAATAAGTTTGAAATTAATTTACTTAAAAGATCACTTGAACATAAAGCACTTATTAAGGGGAAGCAAATCATCTTAGCAAACCTAATTTCTCTTTAAAAAAACTTTGAATTCAATTTAATTGCCAAAGTCAAAAAGGGGGAGATTGTTAGCCAAACCCTTAGCATGATTACTCTATTTTTTATCTTAGGCAATCAAATTGAATAGCACTAGCACTTGGATTAAGTTACACTTTGCAGGAAAATAAACTTTGAAGAAATCTTAAAAAGTATGATCAGACCACACAAAGAATGACCTGACCTTTTATACAAACATGAACAAAATTTACATAAAAAGGTTCACAGTGGAAAGTACTCTCATTTTCTCAGAGTACTAAAGAAGTCCGACCGAACCATTGGTTGTGAAATGTGGAAATTCTTATAGTATGTTTCATGGTCCAAAGTACTCACACTTTCTCAGAGTAATAGAGAAGTCCAATCGGACCATGTGGAATTTTGATCAAACTTATGAAGTAGAATTTTTTCAAAACATCCAGAAAAATTTACCACCAAGGGTATGCCCAAAAATTGAACTTACCACTAAAAGTACGACCGGACCAGATGTAAGTCCAACTAGTCTATTTAAATATTCTTCAAATTTGAAGTTGGTATGCCTCTACTCAGTTAGTGGATAACATGTGGACCAACCGTTGAAGGACCATTAGTCAGATTCTCAAAAAGTACGACCGAACCTTTATTAATCTGACTAGCCTTATTAAAGTACAACCAAACAAGGTTTAGTCTGACCATGAAAATGCTCTGAACAATTATTTAGTGAAAGACAAGAATTAAACATGTTGACTCCTATCCAAAATGGCTAGTTGAAGACTTGAAAGCTATAAATATCTCAAGAAACTTCATTTTTATGTAACATTATGATTGTAATTGCCAAAACTAAACAACTTTCATTTCCTTGCATCAAAACTACTTTTGTATTGATTGAGTGTTTGGTGTGAGCATTAAACACCATTATAAGTTTGAGTGTGAGCTTATAAATACTTATGTTGTGAGAGTGAGTCTGGGAAAACTCTTGTAAGGGTTATGAGGATTGATCTCAAACAATTATTGTAGTTTGGTGTTAGCTAGTGAAAACACCAAGTTAGGGTTAAGCTTGTAAAATTCAAGTCTAGTGGAACCTTAACAAGTTGTTAAGGAAGTTGATGTAAGATTGAGATAAATCTGAACCATTATAACTCTTTGTGTTCTTTCCTCTCTACTGAACTTAATCTTCATCTACAGCTTCTTCATCTCTTGCCTTTTAAGTTTTAAATTTATTATCTTTCTTCAAACAACCAATTCACCCCTCTCTTGGTTGCTAGTTTGGGACAACAAGCTATCTTTTGCTTTAAATTTTATTTTCTTTAATTCTAAGGTTATGCAACTATTTGGGTTAGAGAGAGTTGATTTTAATTGTTAAAATTGATAGTTATGAAGCTAATATGAGGGATATATGATGATTTAGTGGTTAATTGGTTAAGATGGGTTTAATCGGTGAAGTTAGGGTTTATGAGTATATATGAAATTTGAATTTTTGATGGAAGTAATTATAATTATTGTAATGGATAGTTATGATGTTGTTTTGATGCATATATTATGATTTTATGGTTGGATAGTTGAAATGATTAAGTTTTAGTGAAGTTTGAAGAAAGGTAGTAAGGGGAAATTAAGGTTTTTATTGGAAGTTTGATAGAATTTGAGTAATTAGTGATAGTTTGGTATAAATTAAGCATGTAAATGATTCTAATTGAATAATTTTACGTATTGTATGCTTTATGTGAGTTTAGGCCAAAGTTGCCCTAAAGTAGATATTTAGGGTTTGGTGAAAGTAAAGTTTGAAGAGTTAAATTGAGTTGGAGCTGGAACTAAAAAGGTTGGTACGCACTGTGTTAACATTTAATTTGAATATTCATGTTTGGCTTCATTCATTTTAGCATATTTTAAAGAATGTTCTTATTCTTTTAAAGTGGCATTTGGGAATAAATATGTGTGTGATTGTGATATATTGATTGAATTTCATAAGATGAATGATAATGTTTTATGCAATGTGATGTGCAAAATACGAAAATTAATTATATTGCGAATGTAATCAAGAGTTATGTGAAATGTGATTGGAAATGAAAAAAATGATTATGGAATAATGTGAAAGGAGAAGGTGATCACGAAATGAGATGATCACATGAAACATGTGGAAAATTATGAGAAAATAAATGATAAATGGGATGAAAATGAGGAAAATTGATAAATATGTATTTTATACATAATTAGGATAACATTTGCATTAACTTTCATTAGCTTTTGTTAGCTTTTGTTAGTTTTGTTATATTTTTCATGTGGTTTTGGTTATTTTGGTTAATTAGCCTTATTTTATGTTTTTGTAGGTAAATTTTGGAAAATATAACAAAAATTCAGTGAAAGAAGGAATTGGCATGGGCAGTCGCATGGGCATGTAGATGGTCATGCATGTTGCTGCCGGAGTTTTTCTAGTGCAGAGTTTTGAAGGGCATAAAGGTGCATGAGAAAATGCATGGTCATGCACTTTGTGAGTGAGGATTTTCTCCCCCACTCCCATATGGAATGGTTCTTGTGACTTTGGCACTTTAGGATCATGGCCTTAGAGAACACAGACCTAAACCCGAAGAAAATGGAATCGCCACCCAGACAGGCTGAAAAAATAGAAAGGAGTGGATGACTCAATTCCTAAAGAATCCCCAACTCCCTATTGGGTTCAGAAAGTTAGGTACGTATGGGAAAGGTGAGAATGGCCCAGCACCACCATGACGCCTGGTTCATTAGAACCAGCCTCCTTTTCATGTCTTAATATTATTAAATTCTTAACTTGTTAAAATATTATCCATATTACATACATATTAAAGTAAATAAATATTCATTGTATTAAAATCAAATAAAGTCCAAACAAAATAAATGGGCACCCATACTAGATGGAAACATACCTTTACAATGTCTAATGTTCAAAACTAAATAAAATAGGACACCCACTGTAATATCCCAATTTAAACAATTTAAATTTGTGAGAATTGGATTAAACAATTTAAAGTGTATATGTTATGTATATGGAGATAAAAACAACATATATACAAGTCATGGGGTTTATATGTCAAAAGAGATATTTTGATTAATTAAATGGATTTATTTATGTTAGTGGAAGATGATGTTAGTGGGTGATTATTGTATTGTTTTAAATGTATGGTGGAGAGTGTTTTGAGGAGAGAGTAGTTGATAAGTGGTTGACTTTCTTTCTTTCTTTCTTTCTTTATTCTTCTTCATTCATCTTCATCTTCTTCTTTTCTTCTCTTTGGCCGGCCACCCTTAGCAACCAAGGGAAAAGAGATTTTGTTACTTCCAAGCTCAAAAGATTGAAGGTTTTCAAGAGATCAAGTTGGAGTTTTAGGGATTTTCTTCACTTTTGGTAAGTTTCCAACTTATTTCTTGGTTTTCTTTTGAGTTTGTGTTCTTGGGTTTGTTGGATGGTTATTGTGGTGTGTTTGAAGTGTTTTGTCTTGGTAACTTTGATTTTTTGGTTTGGATTGAAGAGAAAAAGGGATGAGTTTGATGAAAGAGGCAAGTGTGTGGATTGTGTGATTTTTGTGATGTGAATATGGTGGTGTTTGTATTTGATCTTTGTAATTGAGTTGTTTTGAGGTTTACTCAAGTATTATATGGGTTTTTGATGGTTTTGGTTGAGTTGTGTGTTGTTGATTTGGCTATTGGAAGATGATTGTTGGTTGTGGCTTTGTTGGTGTCGATTTCGGGGTTTTTGGCCTGACACGCCCAGGAGCACGGCCATGTCTTTGGGAGTGTCGTTGGTTCTATTTTCTGGGTTGGTGACACGAGCAGTGACACTCCCATGCCACTGAGCGTGTCATAGCTTCAGTGTAGTAGTAGCATTGACACGGCCAGTGACATGCCCATGTCACTGAGTGCGTCATAGCTACTGTGTTGTTGGTTGATTGACACGTCCAGTGACACGCCCATGTCACTGAGCGTGTCATAGCTTCTGTGTTGGAGGAGGATTGACACGGCCAGTGACACGCCCATGTCACTGAGCGTGTCAAAGCTTCTGTGTTGTGGATTTAGGGCACGGTCAGGGACACTCCCGTGTTGTTGAGCGTGTCAAATGTAGAGTTTGCCCTAGATAATTCTCTTTCTTGTTTTCTTCTTGTGTATCTCTAAGTGAGCGTGCATGATCACATTTGGATTAGGTTTTGAAGAGATTTGAGCTACCTAAATTCAAGTGTTGAGAGTTATCTTGGAAGAGGAAGTTGTTAGAGTGGTGTTGTTGCTCTTAGAGGTAAGTACAAACTTTGATTTATTGCATATATTTATATGACATTAGGACTTAACACATTTAGTAGAGAAATGTGTTAAGTTACTTGATACACTATTGATGAATGAGTTATATGTTGTGATATGCATAAAGTGAATTATGTTGATATATCAATGCAATTGGGTAATGTATTGCATATGAAAATAAATATGGAATAATGTGGTAAGACATGTGAAATCATAATGTAACAAATTAATATTGGTACAAAAGAGAAGAATGAGAAAATTGAGAAAAAGATGATATACTAGGGCAACGAGCCTAGATTGATTATGAGAAATGAATTGTGAAAGAGATTGATAATAAGATAAGTGAATTAATTGTGTGCCTAGTATGTTATTCAATTTTTAGAGTTTTAGGTTTGGCGACATGCCTATGAATCGCTGGGCAGGTGAAAAGATTGGGTCGTAAGCCGAGCCCAGCTGAAAAATGTGAAATGTGATGTTTTTGAGGTGAAAAGACCGGGTCGTAAGCCTCAAAAACTGTAACAGTCTAGCCTAGTTGAGGACCAAGATACTGGAGCCCTAGGGTCTAGCCGTGTTGAGGTCCAAGAGACTAGGTCTGTTACATTATCCATGGATATATATATCGCCTACGGGCTTGATGAATGTGATTATGGACCAAAGCAGTAACTCTGAACTTTGAATAGCATATTAGATCCTTTTTCGGCCCATGCTTGTCTTTGCTTTAATGTGAATTATGAAATGTGATGCAAATGATTAATATGTTGAGATATAATGCAATGAGTTGATATATTCATATATATATATTGTGCATGAGCATCGCATTGATTTATATTGAATCAAAGTTTGTACCACTATGCTTTCTGCTTAGCGCGACTGTGGTTCATCGTGCAGGTGACAGGGTAGATCCAGTTGTGCCATAGAGCTCGTCTAGACCGAGTCGAGTCTAGGCTTGAGTTTTTGATAGCAGTGTTGAGTTGTGGACATCAAGATCAGAGACGAACTGCCAGCATGTATAAATTCTATAATTTTGTAAACATTGATTTTGATATTTATACATATGTATTTTTTGCTGCTTGTTTAACAAATGTTTTGAATAGACTGTTTTAGGATAAACCTTTGGGTACTAATGTTATATATATATATATATGTATTTTAACGAAGGAATGTTTTATCTATACCTATTTATAATATAGGTTAAATATTTTAAGTTAGTTTACTTGGACTGATTTATGAGGCTTTCATTTTAAAGATTGGGTTGTTTAAAATGAACCGTGGCACCGCTTTATCCGGTATGCATATATCGCTTGTTGTGCGGGCGTATGTGGTGTGCATATATTGGGTGTGGGGCGTGTTACATCTTTTTTGGTATCATAGCCTAGGTTTGAGGTTCTCAACCTAGGTAAATTGTAAGAAAAAGAAAATTTTGATTTTAAAATATGATTTTTAAATAAGATATATGCATTGACACTAGTAGTTTCTGATCTTTGATGAGGTATTTTCTGCTGTGTTTGCAGATATAGGTAGTGATGGCATCTCAGTCACGTCAGTCTGTAGAAGATAGTGCTGAGAGTGTAGCTCCTGTTGAGGGTAGAGATGGAGCTAGAGTTGAGTTAACTGGTGAGGTACCTGCTCCTGTGCCAGAGAGACTTGCTGCTGATGAGATGCCGCCAGTTTGGTTACGGTATGTAGTAGATTTGTTGAGGCAGGCTCCAGTGCAGCAGCTGCCACCGTCACCACAGTCACAGGTGCCGGTGAGGCAATATGATAAATTAAGGAAATTCGGAGCTGAGGACTTCTTTAGTACTACAGATCCTACTGTAGCTGAGTAGTGGTTGGATAGAGTTCAGAGGGTATTTATCCAGTTGCAAGCCACTCCTGAAGAGAAGTTCAATTATGCTAGATCTCTTCTGCAGAGAGATGCGTATGATTGGTGGAAGACAGTTCCCCATGTCATGGATGATCCACCGACCTTGTCTTATGGTGATTTCTGCGAGAGTTTGAGCAGAAGTATACTCTGAGGGAGTATAAGGATGCTATAAAGATGCAGTTTTTGAATCTAAGGCAGGATAACCGGACTGTGATAGAGTATGAGATTGAGTTTATCCGGTTGAGTCATTATGCAGGTGGAATAATTTCAGATGAGATAGACCAGTGTAGGAGATTTGAGGAGGGGTTGAGGCTCTCTATTATGTGTATTGTTGCTGGTTCCCGATATCAGGATCTTTCTCAGCTTGTTGCAGCGGCCCAGAGTGTTGAGATAGCATAGGCTATTGCAGCAGCTGCTACTGAGGAAGAGACCAGAGTTAGGAGACCCCAATTTGAGGCAGGGTCTTCATCTGAAAAGAGAGGCCGAGGATGTCATTTTTAGAGGTTCAATAGGGGTCAAAGGTAGCCTGTTAGGTCAGTACCACATCAGAGGTAGAGATCGAGACCTATAGTTTCTGTGGCTAGTGCACCAATCCCAGTGGTTCAGAGGTCTACTCCACCTACATGTGTCCATTGTGGTAGGATACATGGGGGTATTTGTTGGAAGATTGGTGGACCAGCTGTATGTTTCAGATGCAGATCACCTGATCATTTCATCAGAGATTGTCCTGAGCTACAGGAGGATAGGCAGACAGATTCTGCAGTTTCTCGACCTAGTGTGAGAGGAGGTCTTAGTAGCAGAGGTTTCAGTAGAGGTGGTAGACCTGGGTTCAGTCAGAGAGGAGGCTCGACATCCGGAGGTAGTAGGCCAGATGAGGCTGGGCCATCTCAGCGAGTGTATGTGATGCAGAGGCAGCCGGATGCTTTAGCAGTTATTGCGGGTATATTTTCTTTATTTGGCATTTCTATTCTTGCTTTGATTGATCCAGGATCTACGCATTCATATATAAGTGCATCCATCTTGCCTGTGTCTGAATTGCATTCTGAGTCCCTAGGATTTGGTGTATTGGTGACAAATCCTTTAGGGCATAGTATTGTGTTGAGTAAGGTGCACCGAGATAGTCCAGTGGTTGTTCATGATGAGGAGTTTCTTGGTGATTTGATTGAAATGCCTCTTAAGGAGTATGATTTGATCTTAGGCATGGATTGGTTGTCTAAGCACGGGGCTGTAGTAGATTGTCAGAAGAAGTGTGTTACCCTGAGAACCGGTGATGGTAGAAGTGTGATGGTAACTAGTGAGCAGAGACAACTTGCATCCTTATTTGTTTCAGCTGTTGCAGCTAGGAGGTTGATTCGAAAAGGGTGTGATGCTTATCTTGCTCATGTTGTGGATACCAGAGTAGTGGGTTCCCAGCTTGATAGTATACCCACAGTTGCTGAATTCCCAGATGTGTTTCTCGAGGAGTTGCCAGGGTTACCCCCTGAGAGAGAGATTGAGTTTGGTATCGAATTGTTGCCTGGTACCACTCCTATCTCTATTACTCCATATCGAATGGCACCTGCTGAGTTGAGAGAGTTGAAGGTGCAATTGCATGAGTTATTGGATAAAGGGTTTGTTCGCCCTAGTGTTTCTCTGTGGGGAGCACCTGTTTTGTTTGTGAAGAAGAAGGATGGTACTTTAAGATTGTACATTGATTATAGGTAGTTGAATAAGGTGACCATCAAGAATAAGTATCCTTTGCCTCGGATAGATGATTTCTTTGATCAATTGAAGGGAGTAGCAGTGTTTTCCAAGATTGATTTGAGATCAGGATACCATCAGTTGAGAATCAAAGAGGAAGATGTTCCTAAGACAGCTTTCCGCATAAGGTATGGGCATTATGAATTTTTGGTGATTCCTTTTGGGTTGACGAATGCACCTGCAGCTTTTATGGATTTGATGAATAGGGTATTCAGACCATATTTAGATCAGTTTGTGGTGGTCTTCATTGATGACATCTTGGTGTATTTGCGTAATGAGGAGGATCATGATAAGCATTTACGGATTGTGTTGCAGACCATGAGAGAGAAGCAATTGTATGCTAAGTAGTCGAAGTGTGAGTTTTTGCTTGATCAAGTGACTTTTCTAGGTCATGTGGTGTCAACAGATGGTATAAGAGTTGATCCGAGTAAAGTTGAGGCCATTTTGAATTGGAGTCCACCGAAGTCAGTGACTAAAGTTAGAAGTTTTCTCGGTTTGGCAGGCTATTATCGATGATTTGTGAAGGGTTTTTCTTTGATAGCTACTTCACTCACCAGATTACTTCGGAAGGGAGTTAGATTTGTGTGGACAAATCAGTGTCAAGCTATTTTTAAACAGTTTAAAAATATTTTCACTCAAGCTCCTATTCTTACCTTACTTGTGGAAGATAAATCATATGTGATTTACAGTGATGCTTCACAGAATGGTTTAGGTTGTGTTTTGATGCAGGAGGGTAGAGTCATAGCTTATGCTTCTCGACAGTTGAAGCCGCATGAGCTTAATTATCCGACGCATGATTTAGAATTAGCAGCCATAGTGTTTTCTTTGAAGATTTGGCGACACTACTTATATGGGGAGAAGTGTTTCATTTATACGGATCACAAGAGTTTGAAATACTTGGGTGTTCAGAGAGAGCTGAATCTTAGGCAAAGATGGTGGTTAGAGTTGATTAAAGACTATGACTGTTTGATTGACTATCGTCCTGGTAAGATAAATATTGTTGTTGATGCCTTGAGTCGAAAGTCTTTGGCAGGTTTGACTGCTTATTCGCTCTTATTGCTTGTTGAGTTGAGAGCGTTGCATGCTAGTTTAGAGCCTTGTAGTGATGGTGCTTTGTTAGCTCATTTGCAGTTGAGACCGGTGTTGTTGGATTAGATTAAAGAGGCTCAGTTGGCAGATGAGAAAATTCAGAAAGTTGTGTTGGATTGCCACAATGGGGAGAGCTGAGACTTTTCAGGTGAGAAGTGATGGTAGTTTATGGTTCAAAGATAGATTGTGTGTTCCTGATGATGCAAGACTGAAAAAGACTATTTTAGAGGAAGCACATCAGTCTATTTTTGCTATGCACCCTGGGAGTACTAAGATGTATCTTGATTTGAAGCAAAATTATTGGTGGTCATGTATGAAGAGGGATATAACAGAGTTTGTATCCAAGTGCTCACTTGTCATAGGGTGAAGGCTGAGCACCAAGTTCCTTCAGGGTTGCTCCAGCCTTTATCAGTGCCTGAATGGAAATGGGAGCGAGTGACGATGGATTTTGTGACTGGTTTGCCTTTGACTCAGAAGAAGCATGATGTCATTTGGGTGATTGTTGATCGGTTGATGAAGGCAGCTCATTTTCTTCTAGTTAGAATGGACTATTCTCTGGAGAAGTTGGCTGAGCTGTATATCAGTGAGATAGTGAGATTGCATGGAGTCCCAATTCCTTTGGTGTCGGATCGAGATCCTCAGTTTACTTCAAGATTTTGGAAGAGTTTGCATGCTGCTTTGGGTTCTCGATTGCACTTTAGCACTGCTTTTCATCCGCAGACAGATGGGCAGTCAGAGAGAGTGATACAGATTTTGGAGGACATGTTGAGAAGCTGTGTCATTGATTTCTCTAGGAGTTGGGACAGATTTTTGCCATTGATGAAATTTGCTTACAACAACAGTCATCAGTCCAGTATTAGAATGGCACCTTATGAGGCATTGTACGGTAGAAGATGCATAACACCTCTATGTTGGAATGAAGTTGGAGAAGGCAAATTGGCTGGTCCCGATTTGATTAAAGAAACGGAAGAGAAAGTGAAGATAATTCAGGATCGGTTGAAAGTAGCCTTAGATCGGCAAAAATCTTATTCAGATTTGAAGAGGATAGATATAGAGTTCAATGTTGGAGATAAAGTTTTTCTAAAAGTGTCTCCTTGGAAGAGAATTTTGAGATTTGGCCCAAAGGAAAGCTGAGTCCTCGTTTTATTGGACCTTATGAGATTTTAAAGAGAGTTGGAACAGTTGCTTATCGACTTGCTTTGCCGCCTGAACTGGATTGAATTCACAATGTCTTCTATGTTTCTATGCTACGGAGGTACAGGTCAGACCCATCTCATGTTTTGTTAGTAGAATCTATTGAAGTGAGTCCGAATCTGACTTTTGAAGAGGAACCAGTGGTTATTTTAGTACACAGAGTGAAAGAGTTGAGACATAAGAAAGTGCCAATTGTGAAGGTTCTTTGGAAGAATCATGCTAGAGAAGAGGCAACTTGGGAGAGTGAGCAATCGATGCGAGATCAGTATCCTCAATTATTCCAGACATGAGAATAGGTAATTTCGAGGACGAAATTATTTTGTAGAGGGGGAGAATTATAATATTCCAAATTATACCCTAAAATTTTGGAATGCTTATTTGTGAGAATTGGATTAAACAATTTAAAGTGTATATGTTATGTATATGGAGATAAAAACAACATATATACAAGTCATGGGGTTTATATGTCAAAAGAGATATTTTGATTAATTAAATGGATTTATTTATGTTAGTGGAAGATGATGTTAGTGGGTGATTATTGTATTGTTTTAAATGTATGGTGGATAGTGTTTTGAGGAGAGAGTAGTTGTTAAGTGGTTGATTTTCTTTCTTTCTTTCTTTCTTTCTTCTTCTTCATTCATCTTCATCTTCTTCTTTCCTTCTCTTTGGCCTGCCACCCTTAGCAACCAAGGGAAAAGAGATTTTGTTGCTTCCAAGCTCAAAAGATTGAAGGTTTTCAAGAGATCAAGTTGGAGTTTTAGGGATTTTCTTCACTTTTGGTAAGTTTCCAACTTGTTTCTTAGTTTTCTTTTCAGTTTGTGTTCTTGGGTTTGTTGGATGGTTATTGTGGCGTGTTTGAAGTGTTTTGTCTTGGTAACTTTGATTTTTGGGTTTGGATTGAAGAAAAAAAGGGATGAGTTTGATGAAAGAGGCAAGTGTGTGGATTGTGTGATTTTTGAGATGTGAATATGGTGGTGTTTGTATTTGATGTTTGTAATTGAGTTGTTTTAAGGTTTACTCAAGTATTATATGGGTTGTTGATGGTTTTGGTTGAGTTGTGTGCTGTTGATTTGGCTATTGGAAGATGATTGTTGGTTGTGGCTTTGTTGGTATCGATTTCAGGGTTTTTAGCCTGGCACGCCCAGGAGCACGGCCATGTCGTTTGTTCTGTTTTCTAGGTTGGTGACACAAGCAGTGACACGCCCATGCCACTGAGCGTGTCACAGCTTCTGTGTAGTAGGAGCATTGACACGGCCAGTGACACGCCCATGTCACTGAGCGTGTCATAGCTATTGTATTGTTGGTTGATTGACAAGTCCAGTGACACGCCCATGTCACTGAGCGTGTCATAGCTTCTGTGTTGGAGGAGGATTGACACGGCCAGTGACACGCCCA
This sequence comes from Garcia nutans, assembly GCA_947685225.1. Classification (NCBI taxonomy): domain Eukaryota; kingdom Viridiplantae; phylum Streptophyta; class Magnoliopsida; order Malpighiales; family Euphorbiaceae; genus Garcia; species Garcia nutans. Next base: position 38,455,318 of record CANTUV010000039.1, on the reverse strand, counting down.
TGTCACTGAGCGTGTCAAAGCTTTTGTGTTGTGGATTTAGGGCACGGTCAGGGACACGCCCGTGTTGTTGAGCGTGTCAAATGTAGAGTTTGCCCTAGATAGTTCTCTTTCTTATTTTCTTCTTGTGTATCTCTAAGTGAGCGTGCATGATCACATTTGGATTAGGTTTTGAAGAGATTTGAGCTACCTAAATTCAAGTGTTGAAAGTTATCTTGGAAGAGGAAGTTGTTAGAGTGATGTTGTTGCTCTTAGAGGTAAGTACAAACTTTGATTTATTGCCTATATTTATATGACATTGGGACTTAACACATTTAGTAGAGAAATATGTTAAGTTACTTGATACATTGTTGATGAATGAGTTATATGTTGTGATATGCATAATGTGAATTATGTTGATGCATCAATGCAATTGGGTAATGTATTGCATATGAAAATAAATATGGAATAATGTGGTAAGACATGTGAAATCATAATGTGACAAATTAATATTGGTACAAAAGAGAAGAATGAGAAAAATGAGAAAAAGATGATATGCTAGGGCAATGAGCCTAGTTTGATTATGAGAAATGAATTGTGAAAGAGATTGATAATAAGACAAGTGAATTAATTGTGTGCCTAGTTTGTTATTCGATTTTCAGAGTTCTGGGTTTGGCGGCATGCCTATGAATCGTTGGGCAGGTGAAAAGACCGGGTCGTAAGCCAAGTCCAGCTGAAAAATATGAAATATGATGTTTTTGAGGTGAAAAGACCGGGTCGTAAGCCTTAAAAACTGTAACAGTCTAGCCGGGTTGAGGACCAAGATACTAGGGCCCTAGGGTCTAGCCTGGTTGAGGTCCAAGAGTGTTAATAAAATGTCAAAAATGGAGATGCCTAACTTAAGTAATGGTGGTAAAAAATGGAGGTGCCTAACTTAAGTGGTAGTGGTAAAAAATGGAGGTGCCTAACTTAGGTAAAAGAGATACCTAACCTTTGACAAATCTCATCAACCATTATGTTCACATGTTATAATTTTCCTATATAAATGGCCCTTTGTCCATTGTTATGTAATGAGAAAAAAATTAGAGAGAATAGAAAGAAAATTAATAGAGAGGAAGATCAGAGCGGATCAAGCAAAAATTAAGTCAAGTAATTTTTTGTGCTCTTGATCACGTCTATTAGGGAATTTCTTTAAAAGAATTTCTATTAAAATTCTTGGGGATAATTGGGTGTGAGGTGTGAGTGTTTGTAAACACGGTGTATTTTTCTCCTTAATAGAAGTCTGCAGCAGCTCCGGAGACTTAGGCATAATTGGGAGTGAGACATATTCCTGGTCTCAAAAGGAATTTGATCTCTGTGGGACAACTTGATGAAGAAAGTTATTGTACGACCTTCACAGATTGTGAATGGAAAATTACCAAAGGAGCACTTGTCATTGCTCGTGGTAAGAAGACCGGTACTCTCTATGTAACCTCAAACATAGAGAACATCATCGCAATAGCGGATGCTGATTCAAATCTATGGCACCAGAGGCTTGGCCATATGAGCGAGAAAGGGATGAAGGCACTTCTATCAAAGGGAAAGTTGCTAGAACTTAAAAGTGTAGATGTCGGTCTATGTGAAGACTGTATTTTTGGGAAACAAAAGAAGGTCAGTTTCACGAAAACTGGCAAGATACCCCAGGTAGAAAAGCTCGAGTTGGTACATACCGATGTATGGGGACCATCTCCAGTTCCATCTCTTGCAGGCTCATTGTATTACGTCACCTTCATTGATGATTCAACGAGAAAGGTATGGGTGTATTTTCTGAAAAAGAAATCAGAAGTCTTTGATACATTCAGAAAATGGAAAGCCATGGTGGAAAATGAAACTGGATTGAAAGTCAAGAGATTGAGGTCTACAATGGAGGGGAGTACAGAGATAGAAGGTTCAGAGAATTTTGCACAAGCAGCAGAATCAAGATGGAAAAAACAGTTCCTATGACACTGCAGTAAAACAGCGTAGCTGAGCGCATGAACAGAACTTTGAATGAACGTGCCAGAAGCATGAGGATACACGCCGACTTGCCCAAGAATTTATGGGCTGAATCTGTTAACACCGCGGCCTACCTGATCAACCGTGGGCCTTCAGTACCTCTAGATGGTGAAATACCAGAGGAAGCATGGAGCAAAAAAGAGGTAAACCTTTCACACTTAAGAGTGTTTGGTTGTATCTGTTACATACATATAGATTCTGCTGGAAGAAGTAAACTTGATGCCAAGTCTAAAAAATGTGTCTTTGTTGGATATGGTGGTGATGAGTTCGGTTACCGGTTTTGGGATTATAAAAATCGGATGATCATAAGAAGCCGAGATGTCATATTCAATGAGAATGTGATGTACAAAGATAGGCTAACAGCATAATCAAGCAGCTCCAAGATAGATGCTGGAAATAAGGAATTTGCTGAGTTCGAGGAGATTTCTGGAAATGATGTTCAGAATAGTCATGAAGCAAAGGAGCCAAGCATGCTGGAATTGAGACGCTCCTCCAGAATTCCTAGACAAACCCAACGTTACTCGCCTTCTTTGCATTACTTGTTGCTAACAGACAATGGTGAACCATAGTGCTACGATGAAGCAATGCAAGTGAAGGATTCAGTCAAGTGGGAGTCTGCCATGAAAGATGAGATGGACTCACTCATGTCAAATCAGACATGGGAATTAGCTGAACTATCACAAGGCAAGAAAGCACTCCACAACAAGTGGATTTACAGGATCAAAGAAGAGCATGATGGGAGTAGACGCTACAAAGCAAGATTGGTTGTAAAAGGTTTTCAGCAAAAGGAAGGTGTTGACTATACTGAAATTTTTTCTCCAGTCGTGAAGCTTACGACAATCAGACTGGTGTTGAAAATAGTAACTGTAGAGAATTTACATCTTGAACAGTTAGATGTAAAGACAACATTTCTTCATGGAGATTTGGAGGAAGAGATCTACATGAAGCAACCAAAAGGCTTCATTAAGGCAGGCAAGAAAAATCTGGTGTGCAGGTTGAAGAAAAGTTTGTATGGTTTGAAACAACCTCCTAGACAGTGGTATAGGAAGTTTGATAGCTTTATGGGCAGCAGCGGTTTCACAAGATGCCAAGCAGATCATTGTTGCTACATTAAGAAGTTTGACAGTAGCTTTATTATTTTATTGTTATACGTTGATGACATGCTCATTGCAGGTTCAAACATGCAAGAGATTAAAAATTTAAAGCAGAAATAGTCAAAGAAGTTTGCAATGAAAGATCTGGGATGAGGATCAAGAGAGACACGAAGTCGGGGACTTTGATGTTGTCACAGGCAGAGTACGTCACTAAAGTACTAGCCAGATTCAACATGCAAGATGCTAAACCAGTGAGCACACCTTTAGGTGTTCATTTCAGACTCTCCAAAGAACAATCACCGAATACGGAGGAGGAACGTGCACACATGGCAAAGGTACCATATGCCTCAGCAATTGGGAGTTTGATGTATGCTATGATTTGTACCAGGCCAGATATTGCTCAAGCAGTGGGAGCTGTTAGCAGGTACATGAATAATCCAGGCAAGGTACACTGGGAAGTAGTCAAGTGGATCCTCAGATATCTTCGGGGTACCACAGATAAGGCACTTTGTTTTCAAGGTGGAGATACGACACTAGCAGGCTATGTGGATGCTAACTTAGCCAGAAATGTTGACGTCAGAAAGAGCACTACAGGGTATGCCTATACTCTAGGAGGTACCGCAGTGAGCTGGGTCTCTCAACTATAGAAGATAGTTGCTCTCTCCACAACTGAAGCAGAACATGTCACTGTCACGGAATCCAGCAAGGAGATGATCTGGCTCCAAATTTTCTTGGAAGAACTAGGCAAGAAACAAGAAAACAATGTTTTGCATTGCGACAGTTAAAGTGCCATACATCTAGTGAAGAATTCGTCTTTTCATTCCAGAATGAAGCACATACAGTTGAGATATCACTTTATCTGGTCACTTCTGGAAAATGGGATTTTGAAACTTGAGAAGATCAGTGGAACTCAAAATCCAGCAGACATGTTAACGAAGACGGTGTCGACTGACAAACTGAAGCTGCATTCAGCTTCAGTTGGCCTGCAGTAGAAGTAGATCGTAGAAGAGCTGTTGCATAGATCGAAGTGTGAAGAAAAATTGAAATCAGTCTTCAAGTGGGAGATTGTTAATAAAATGTCAAAAATGGAGGTGCCTAACTTAAGTAATGGTGGTAAAAAATGGAGATGCCTAACTTAAGTGATAGTGGTCAAAAATGGAGGTGCCTAACTTAGGTAAAAGAGATACCTAACCTTTGACAAATCTCACCAACCATTATGTTCACATCTTATAATTTTCCTATATAAATGGCCCTTTGGCCATTGTTATGTAATGAGAAAAAAAATTAGAGAGAATAGAAAGAAAATTAATAGAGAGGAATATCAGAGCGGGTCAAGCAAAAATTAAGTCAAGTAATTTTTTGTGCTCTTGATCACGTCTATTAGGAAATTTCTTTAAAAGAATTTCTGTTAAAATTGTTGGGGATAATTGGGTGTGAGGTGTGAGTGTCTGTAAACACGGTGTATTTTTCTCCTTAATAGAAGTCTGCAGCAGCTCCGGAGACTTAGGCATAATTGGCCGAACTCCGTTATCAAATTGCGTGTTACTATTCCACATTTATTTTTCGCTTTCCTACTAATCTGGTTTAAGGGAAATAGAGTGATAATATTCAATTCCCAACAAAGAGACTGGATCCGTTGCATTATCCATGGATATATATATCGCCTACGAGCTTAATGAATGTGATTATGGACCAAAGCAGTAACTCTAAACTTTGAATAGCATATTAGATCATTTTTGGGCCCATGCTTGTCTTTTCTTTAATGTGAATTATGAAATGTGATGAAAATGATTAATATGTTGAGATATAATGCAATGAGTTGATATATTCATATATATATTGTGCATGAGCATCACATTGATTTATATTGAATCAAAGTTTGTACCACTAAGCTTTCTGCTTAGCGCGATTGTGGTTCATTGCGTAGGTGACAGGGTAGATCCGGCTGTGCCGGAGAGCTCGTCTAGACCGAGTCGAGTCTAGGCTTGAGTTTGTGATAGCAGTGTTGAGTTGTGGACATCAAGATCATAGACGAACTGCCAGCATGTATAAATTCTATAATTTTGTAAACATTGATTTTGATATAAATATATACATATGTATTTTCCGCTGCTTGTTTAACAAATGTTTTGAATAGACTGTTTTGGGATAAACCTTTAGATACTAATGTTATATATATATATATATATGTGTGTATTTTAATGAAGGAATGTTTTATCTATACCTATTTATAATATAGGTTAAATATTTTAAGTTAGTTTACTTGGACTGATTTATGAGGCTTCATTTTAAAGATTGGGTTGTTTAAAATAAACAATGTCACCCCTTTATCCGGTATGCATATATTGCTTGTTGTGCAGGCATATGCGGTGTGCGTATATTGGGTGTGGGGGTGTTACACCTACCATTTGGTAAAAACATGCCCTTTACATTAATCCAAAATAATGAGGTACCCATGTAGTAGAAACATACCTCTTACATTCTTGAATGTTAAGATAATCAATTCAATACAACTCAATCATTCATAATAAATAATTAATTGAAATCACATGATTAATCATCAACAAATAATCTAAATAAATCATTAATCTATCCTAAAATAAAATAATTAAGATCAACATATAAAGACATACACTAAGATTAAAATGTATAGAGTTGAGTTAAATTTGCAATTAGATTCCAGATATATAAACTAGGGTTTAAACCTAAAGAATGCAAGTTTTGGATTTAGGGTTTAGGGAATTAGGGTTTAGAAGTTGAGTTTCTGGATATTGAGGTTTTAAGGTTTTGGATTATGATTTTTACAACTTTGGGATTATAAAAATAAAGGTTTAGGATTTTTTATAGATTGGGGTTTGATATTAAGGTTTTAAAATATTGAAACTAGATTAAGACATGCAAGCTAGGGTTAATCTAATAAACTAGGTTTTGGGTTAAAATAATTGAATCATATTAAAGTTTTGTACCGAATTAAAATCAGTATTGTTTTTCATTGGATGGAGTTTCTCATCAGCTAAAATAACAAAATTAAATAATCATTGCTTAATTTTAAAGAATGGAAGCAATACTATAAGTTTAAGTAAATTAAATTATCAAACCTGCATTGTTAATGTGGTTAAATCAAGTTTGTTGAGCCAAGCTTATTGTTTAATTAATAAGTCTGGATCAACATAATTCTTGGTCTCTTGATGACCAAAAGATCAAGCTACTGATTCCTTATTTTAGCTTCTGTCTAAATTGTCTTTGTTGTTGTTTCTATTTAATTGTTTCTTTTGGTTGTTGTGTCTCTTATTAGCTATCAGTTGCTAACCTCTCTATGTTTTAATCCCTCTCATGTTTGATAATTTTGGCTGCTAGCCCCATCGTCCCCCTCCTATAACTCTTTAAACCTATATTTATAGGAATAAATTAGGTTAAAGCTAGTATGACTAAGCTTAATCCAATTTTAATTTTGATTCCTAATTAAGTACGGCTCAGATTAAAGCATATCGAATTAAAGAATTCTAAGTTTGACATGAAACCAAGACCATATTGAATTAAAATTACTTTAATTCGATATGGTATCCATTCCAATTTGATATGGAGCCTCCATATCGAATTAGATGGCCTCAAATTCGATATGGAGCCATCCATATTGAATTGGATGGCTCCAATTTAATATGGATGTTGCCTATATCGAAATGGCCTGGCCTAAACTCAAATAAACCCAATCAAATTCCAAATCAGACCGTTTCAAGGCTTTAAATATTTAATCGGACTTATTCTAGGCCTTATAAAACTGGACCAATTTAATTAAAAGCTTAAAGTAGGTTTAAGCTTATTAAAAATGGACTGATCATGACTTGGCCTTCTTTAATTAGGATCGGACTAGCTTAGGACCAAAATCAAGGGTCTACACACTTGCTCATGCATGAAAATTGCATCAAATTTTTAGGATTTTAGTTTCCTTAATTCACTAGGATTTCATTTTGTTTCTTTCCTACTTTATGTAGAACTCTAAAAAATAGGAAGTCTTCTAATTGTAACCTAGAGAAACTAGGAAGGAGGGATATTTAAAAAGAAGAAAAACACATTTTATTAAGGATTATTAGTTTTTTGCATGCAATTTTTGAAAGAATACATCAGGTTCTTCATGCAAATTGGAGGATTCTTCTTATTCTTTCTCCTTGAAGAAAAAATCTCCATTGGAGAAGGGGCTCAAACTCAAGCCAAAGACAACTATCAAGAGTTTGCTTATTCTTATCATGATTACTTTCAATTTCTGTTTTAGTTTCTTAGATTTAATTATGGAGTAGGGTTTTTTAGGAAAAATATGAACCCTAAGCTTTGAATGCATATATATTTGAGTTAATTAAATTTTAGTCAATTTATACAAATTCCTTTTTCCTAATTCTTGTATTCAATGTTTCATTGAATTCCTTGATAATGTGTCGAATAGAGAAGTTAGGGTTTTATTTAATTGGATTTGAATGCTTAATATATATAGGTGATTTTGTATAACAAGTTTGATTAAGGATTTGTTCGAATAGATAATATGATATTAGTCTGTGACACTATTTATGTTCCTGAATAAGGTCAATTAACCGGGTTTGATGATATGCAAATTATGTTAAAGTGTTGAATAAGAGTTTGATGTTAATTTGAAAAGTTATGTCCCTAAATAAAGTTTGCTAGGATTAAAAATAACCCGCCAATCTAAACTCAAATTTCTTAATCAATTTTGATATTTATGCAATTTTAGGGAGATTGTTGACTCGAACATATTTTTTTGATTGATTTATTCTTAATTCACTTAAGAGATTTAATTTTCAACAAGTTAATTTACTTTTAGATTTTTATTAAATTCTTTTTTATTAAATTATTGTTTCTCAAATAATAGTAACACAATATAAGAATTGGCTTTTAAACTTTTCCTTCATCAGACGATATTTGGATTCATAAATCGATACTACTGATATGACTAATGCACTTGCTAGGGACACATCAAGTTTTTGGCGTCATTGCCGGGGGACCAAAGATTTATCTAAAAGTTATTATATTATTATTAGTTATTATTTTAAAAATTTTAATTTTATTTATTTACTTTTGTTTCAGATTTTGTTACTGTATGACCAGAACTTCTGGGGAGCCATGAGCAGAATTTGATCCAAAACCATAGCAAAATTTTCATTCAAGAAGAAGATCAAACCATCAACTCAACATGGCAAATGATCCGCAAGATCTCATTCCAACTGGAGGAAACAATGATGGTTTTACAGAAGCTTAACAACCTATTTGAACTATAAAAGAATATGTTATGCCATCATTGGAAGGCACATGACCGATCATTCTGAGACCTCCATTTCAAGCCAACAACTTTGAGATCAAACCAGCTGTGGTACAATTTATTAAGCAAATGTGTCAATTTGGAGGTTTACCCAATGAGAACCCACACCAACATATAACAAGTTTCCTCCAAATTTGTGACACCTTCAAGTATAATGTTGTTTTAGAAGATGTAAAAAGGCTGAGAATTTTTTCCTTTTTCTTTAAAGGACAAAGTAGAAAGTTGGCTACTATCCTTAGTAGAAAACTCCATAACAACATAGAATGAATTGGCTCAAAAATTTCTTAGTAAGTATTTTCCTCCATCTAAAATTGTATAATTAATTAATGAGTTTGCAAAGTTTTCATAGAGAGACCTAAAGACTCTAGATGAGGTATGGGAGAGATACAAGGACATGCTGAGAAAGTGTCTTCAAGAAAAGTTTTCTACTTGGTGGAGAGTGCAAACCTTTTACAATGGAATTAATAGCCAAATCAAAAGCATGATAAATGCTGCAATTGGAGTGTGAGGGGGGATTTTCTCCCCCACTACTATATGGAAATGTTCTTACGACTTTGACACTGTTAGGCTCAGAGCCTTAGAGAACATGGGCTTAAACCCGGAGAAAATAGAGTTGCCACCCGGACGGATCGAAAAAATAGAAAGGGGTGGATGACTCGATTCCTAAGAAATATCGAACCCCCTATTGGGTTTGGAATGTTAGGTACGTATGAGAAATGTGAGAATGGCCCAACATCCCCATAATGCCAGGTTCATTGGAACCGACCTCCTTTTTAGGTCTAAATATTATTGAATTCTTTAACATTATATTATCATCCATAATACATGCAACTATCAAAAGAAATAAACATCCATTACTTTTATTAAAATAAAGCAAACAAAATAAGCACCCATCTATGGATGAAAACATGCCTTTACAATTTCTAATGTCTAAAACTAAATAAAATAGGGCAACCACCATTTGGTGGAAACATGCCCTTTACATTAATCCAAAATTCAAAATAAATTAAATTACATTGAAACTCAATTAATGAGGTACCCACAAAGTGAAAACATATCTCTTACATATTGAAACTAAAATAAACCAATAGAAAAGATTCAATCATTCATCATAAATAAAAGTAAACCATCCATTACAAAATAAATCATCCATGCATTAATAATGAAGTCTGCATTTAAATATCATGTTAAACAATAGATATACAAACTAGAGTTTTTATGAATTAGGGTTTAAGAAAAAACAATTAAAGTTTAGGTTTTTTTTAAAATCAAGATTAGGGTTTCTAGGTTTTTGAATTAGGGTTTTAGGTTATGGTTTTAGAATTAGGGTTTCAAAAAAACTATTTAGGGTTTTGGAAACTATAAACTAAATAGGGTTTTATGGTTTTAGAAAACAGAGCTACTGTGATTATATTTATAAACTTTAGAATACTGGAATATTTACTTATAATAAATAATTACATGATATTCTTTGTGGATAGCTACTATAAGAAGCAAATTCGACCTATTATGAATTATAAAGCCAACCTCCACTGATCATGCTTCAAATAAACTGTTATGAATCAAAACTAGTGGATGTAACCTGCTGGAACTAATTTAGACAAAGAGGAATGCATTCAATATTCAAACCATCATCAAATCATCTTGTGTTGAATTAAAATTGATAAAATTTAGAATTTACCTTCGTTTCTTGGCTCCACCACAATTAAATGTTGATCAAACTTCTACTTGCAATGATGAAACTTTGGCTAAGCAAAAATAAGATAATAGCTACTGCCTTGTTTTTTTAAATTTTGATAGTATTATGTGTTTAATGATTTCTCTTTCTATTTTGATGATCCTCAAAAATTACTTCCTTCCTTTCCCCTTCTTGTTAATTGCTGTCTCTCCTGTATTTATAGACAGTAATCAGTACTTCCCCCTTAAACCTAAATTCGTAATTTGAGTGTTCAATGAATTACTGCATGATTAGGAAATAAAATTAGCCTGTCAAAGAACTCTAATTAGTCAAGTTAGAGGCCAAAAATTGACATGAGGCCTTCCTAATATCGATTGGGGCTGACCAAATCGATATGAGGCAAAGCTCAGATTGATTTTGGCCATCCAAATCGATAATCAATCTGAGCTACCTCATATCAATTTGGCATACCAAAATTGATGTGAGGCAATGCCCATATCGATTTGGCTCTCCAAAAAAGATATGGGCTAGCCTCATATTGATTTGGGATGTTCAAATGAACCAACTCTACTCAAATCGATCCAAAATAATTAATTTTTCAGCACAGACTTTTTGCAATTTTAATATAAAATTAGACCAATTGAATTCTAATCTTTAAGAAATTTAAATTTACAATGGACCATGATAAGCTTTTTAAATTTAAATTTGTCTAAATTTAAGGGTCTACAGTTTGCCCCCTGCTTGAGCGATCTGAGATTTTAGTATAAGAGAGTAAAAAACAATATGACTATTGAACTGATTTAAAATAAAAATAGATTCTGGACCCGAGGTTGGATTGAGTTCTAGACTAAAAAAAATTTAGGTTCTAAACCCGAATTGGTTTGGGTTCTAGACTCGGATCGAGTTCTAAACTCGAAAAAAAAGTTGGGTTCTGGACCCAAATAGGTTTGAGTTTTAGACCCAAAATGAGTTCTGGAATCAAAAAAGATTTGGATTCTGGACCCGGATAGGTTTGGGTTCTAGACCCGGATAGGTTTGGGTTCTAGACCTAGATAGGTTTAGGTTCTAGACCCAGATAGACCCGGATAGGTTTAGGTTCTGGACCCGGATTAAGTTCTGGACTCAAAAAAGATTTGGATTCTGGAACCTGATAGATTTGGGTTCTAGACTCGGAATGAGTTCTGGACTAAAAAAAGATTTGGGTTCTAGACCCGGATTGATTTAGGTTCTAGACCCGAATCGAGTTCTGGACTCGAAAAAGATTTGGGTTCTAGACCTAGATAGGTTTGGGTTCTGGACTCAGAATGAGTTTTTGACTCGAAAAGGATTTGGATTTTGGACCTGAAATGAGTTCTGGACTCGGATTGGTTTGGGTTCTGGACCCAAATCGAGTTCTGGACTCGGATTGGTTTGGGTTCTAGACCCAAAACACCTGCACAAATTAGTTGTAATTAGTAAAGCATTTTGCAAAATATTTAGCTATTTTTTACCACATATGAGAACCTATATACTCTTGCCCCTGCGTTGAAAAAATATTTAATAAGTATAAAAATATTTTTTAGACACGTAAAAAATTATATACCCATAATAAATATCTATTTATTGTGTGCACGTATGCTATGTGATTTATTGAAATAGAAAACTAAAAAAGCCCAACTTTGACTTATGAATTCAGAAATTGAAAGCAGCTTTGATTTAAGAATTATTGGAATGGACATTTGAATGAATTATTGAAATTACATGTGACATTGTACTCTTTGTTCTGTTCTTTTCTTTTCTTTTACTTTGTGCTTTCCATTGCTTTTTCTTTTACTTTATGCCTTTTTTTTTGTCCCTTACCTGATGCTTGCCTTAGATTTTCCTATATAAATACACATTCCCTTTGCATTTTACATTCATAGCATAAAAAAATTCCTTTTCCTTTGCAGTTTTCATTCAAACTTACCAAAATTTCTTCATCTTCAACACTTAAAGATTCATCACTTACTATGGCTGCTATTCAACATCCTCAAAGTTTGGGACACGATCAAACAATGAATTGCTTACATACCTTTATAACAACAAGGTTGAGCAAGTTTCACTGTTACCCGGGATGCATCTTCATAGTAGTTCCAAAGAAAAAATGCAGGTAAAAATCATTTTGCTATAAGTTAAACACTTATTCATAAAATTTTATCAGTATAATTTAATTATAAAAGTTATTGTGTAAAAATATGCATGAAAACTTATATAGAAAAATTAGCAAATATTATTGTGCAAAAATATGCATAGAATTTGATATAGTAAATTTGCCAAAAATCATTGTACAAAAAGGTGCATAAAAATTGATGTAGCAAAATTTATAGAAATTACTGTGCAAAAAGATGCATAAAATTTGATATAGCAAAATTTATAGAAATTATTAATAGAAAGATGCATAAAAATTGATGTAGCAAAATTTATAGAAATTATTAAGAGAAAGATGCATAAAAATTGATATAGAAAAATTTATAGAAATTATTAAGAGAAAGATGCATAAAAATTGATGTAGCAAAATTTATAGAAATTATTGTATAAAAAGATGCATAAAAATTGATATAGCAAAATTTATAGAAATTATTGTGCAAAAAGATGCATAAAATTGATATAGCAAAATTTATAGAAATTATTAAGAGAAAGATGCATAAAAATTGATATAGCAAAATTTATAGAAATTATTTAGAGATAGATGCATAAAAATTGATGCAGCAAAATTTATAGAAATTGTTGTGCAAAAAGATGCATAAAAATTGATATAGCAAAATTTATAGAAATTATTAAGAGAAAGATGCATAAAAATTGATTTAGCAAAATTTATAGAAATTATTAAAGGAAAGATGCATAAAAATGTAATTAAAATGTAGAAAAGAAATATATGTGCACTTACCTTGACTTACCTATGTTTTGGATGGCATGATGGTTGTGACATTCACGGCGGTAGAAACATCCATAAAGCTCGCAAGTGGTATGATCGGGCTCCACCTACAATAAAAAGAATGGTCTGAGAAAGCGAGTTTGAGGACTTTGTTTTGCAGTTACCATCCTGAGGATATCAAATTGATAGGAGTGTCATTCAAGCACTTGTTGAGCGATAGATGGATGCTACCCATACTTTTCACCTGCCCATCGGAGAGATGACCATAGGCCCTATTGATTTTGCTGCTCTAATAGGCATCCGATACCATGGGATCCCCGTCCCTTTGACTAGCAATATTTTAACAAGTGAGGAATTCATCAATTGACCAGTGTTAGGCTCCATTATAGAGGATCTTACAAAATCAAATATGAGCCTATTCAAGAATATTGGATGAAATATACTCGACCCGTGCAAAATGAAAGAGCTGATCAATATACTAGGGGGTTTATGTTATATCTATTAGGGCGACCATATTAGGCAACACTGAGTCTACCATCCATTTATCAGTGCTATGTGCCCTTTCTAATTTAGATCATGTGCCAACTTTTGCGTGGGAAAATGCCGGTCTTGCATGCCTTTATCACGGTTTTGATGCAATTTTCAGGAATAGAAGATCCTTTACCGACTTTATGGTTGTTGCCGAGGTATCATTTTTCTTATAACTATTGGTCCAAATAATGCACGTGTGTGGATTTTAACCTTTCTTTTCATGTACAGGTATATGAGCACAATCTGGTGAGAGCTCCTATTATTACTAGGCCGCTAGTCGGATATCCACGACTAAGCTTTTGGCTATCGGGCCATAGAGAAGTGATTGGAAGCCACCATGTACACACTCACCGCTATCACATGAGTTACTTAACCTAGGACCAAGTAAGAAAAATTTTAATATAAATATCAAAACTTATGAGTAAAAACACTTACCTATTTGTTTTTCTGTAGGTGAACATAACTTGTTGGAGCGCTGAAGAGAGAAACAACTGGTTTGCATGTATGCTTGATGCATTGCCCTTGGAAGAGCCTCATCGGATCATTGTCGGCCTAGTCTCTTGTGGCTAGTACCTTAGTGAACGAGTGCATAATTGGTTTCTTGATCCCGACCAATGGAGGGTACCAGAAGATTTTCCATCTTTTATGTTGAACACCAAATCTATACGGGAACCTTATTGGAGTCATGCTCGCAATGGCTTTGATATTGGATACCTTCTACTTTCACCGGATGTGTTTTATGTCCAATTCATTCGGGATCAACTGCTAAATTTGAGGTATCTCCTGATGGCATTCGGGGGCTTCCTGGAGATGAAAAAGGAGAAATAGATGTGGAGGAAGGAGGGGAAGAAGAATATGAAGGAGAGGATGAAGCCGAGGAGGAGGAGGATGAGCCTTTTCCCATTCTCATGGTGATTCCGGGGCTGGCACTTCTCAGGTAAACATTTACCATTTTGTCATTGCAACTATTTCTTCTTAACTTATTCTGAGTATTTTCATGAGTACCACAAGCTACTGGTTTATTTGGTCACAAGGCTGGACCTTCCTCCGTTATTCCAGTTTAGCGACAATTTTCACCAGTTCACCAGCAATTTTCCCCATTTTCTCCTTCTTTTTAGCCGGATGTGCCATCTTTTCTGCAAGGCTTTGATATAAGTTATCTAGTTTGTTATCATGTCCCATAATGGTATATGCTTGTATGTATGCATGAAAATATATGTACTTACCCTTTTCCTTGTCTAGCTCATAATGGATGCTCAAAGAGCAAAATAAAAAACTGCAGGAAGAGATAGTAGCCAGTCGTCAACACACTGCCCATTTTGAAGGATTATACCATCAGAAGGCATAAAACTTTTGGGACTTCTGATTTCAAGGTATGAGGGATTCACAGGCTTCTCCTTTGAGAAGGCCCCGGACTGACGACCGTGGTGCACCCCCTACATTTTCAAGTGATGACTATTACAAAACCGACTCTCAGGGTAATAGAGGTTCAAGTGCTTCCTCTTCGGATGGACCTTGGACAGATGATATGCCTCCTCCTCCAATAGGCAATGACTTTTTCAGGGCTTTATTTGATTTAATTAATTGATAAAAGTAAATAATCATTCATCATAAACAAATCATTCATCAAAGCTATTAATCAAAATATAAAATAAACATCCAACCATGATAAATTAAATAAATCAAGTATTGAAATTAAATAAATTAAAGCATAATCAAGTATGGAATTGAATAAAGCAAATAAAAGTCAAATTATGGCTACTATGGCTTTTTATGGAATTAAAATAAATTAGGGTTTTATGTTTTAAAGGGTTCGTAAGACTCCTTGATTAACAAAATTAAGGTTTGAATGATGATACATGAAACTAGGGTTTTAAACACTTTAAAATACTTTAATTTGTGATTTTTGGTTATTGGGTTCCTAAGCTACCGTGTAAAATTTAGGTTTTTATGTTTTTATGTTTTTTAATGTTTTAAAAGGATTAGGGTTCATAAAAATTAGGGTTTAAGGTTTTAAAAGGTTTAGTGTTCATTATTTCAAATTTTGGAAGTTGAATTTGGATTTGATATTTTGGAATTAGGGTCACAGGTGGTAATTTTAATCTTAGGGTTTGGAAGACAATTTAATATTTTATGGAATTTTATGAATTTAAACAAGTGAATTAAAGTTTTTATAACTAGAAAAGATATTTTAGAAGACTTTTTGAAGGAAAAAGTACCAAGTTTAAAGTTTTGAAAGAAATAAAATTTGATTTTGGTTTTGTTGAAGAATATGTTCAATTAGAGTTTTAAGGTTTTTAAGAAGAAAAAATAATAATTTTAAGCCTTTTGGATGATAAACCAACGAAATAAGATTTTTTTTTTGCTTTAGAAAAACTAAATTAAAGTTCAACGGTTTTTAATTTTAATTTCATAAATTTGCTACTGTGTAAAAAAATAATTAAAGAAAATTAATTAACACATACCTTCTTTTGATGATTTCTCCAAAAACAATTCTTCTTGGATGAACTAGCTCCAAAGACAAGCCTTTTTTTTCCTTTAAATCCTCTAAATCGTGCTACTGCTGTTCCAGAAAAGAGTTGAATTGAATTTCTTCTTTTCCTTCCTTGATTTGGTTTCAAATTTTCCAAACTACTCTTGGATTTTTTTTTTAAATTAATTGTCTTTGGTCCTTATTTATAATGGTTTGAGGTTGTTTATTCCTAATTAGTTAAGGTAAGTAATATTAATAAAAAAAAAGAAACCAAAACCTAATTGAATTAGGTTTCGAAAAATTTGCGTCGGAAAATTTGCGCTGCAAAAAAAAACTGCTGCGGAAAAACTGCGCTGGCGAAAAAATCTGCTGCAGCTGGTTGTGGCAGCGCGCACGGAGCGTGCCCGTAAGCTATTTCGCAGGCAGAAAATTTCTGCGTGCAAAATAACTGGCTATTTCGCAGGCAAAAAATTTCTGCGTGCGAAATAGCACATTGATTTCGCCCGCAGGAATTTCCTGCTGGCAAAATGCCCACGGGCCCGCGCGATAATTTTTTCGTCGCCAATTTTTTCGACTTCGATTTTTATTTTTATTTTTCTTTTTTGACTATTATTTGTTTATTTCTATTTTTTATTAATAAAAATTAGATACTAAAGTAAAAATTATTTAATAAAAATTATTTTGGACCAATTAGACAACAAAAATCATTTTAGACTAAATAAAACATATTGGACCGGATTGGGTCAAAATTGAGGGTCTATAGTTTGCCCCCTGCTTGAATGATCTGAAACCTTAGTGAAAGAGAGTGAAAAGCAATAAGACTTAATTTTTGATGAAACGGTTGAGGTTTTGGGTTCTGGACCCAGTTCGAGTTCCGGACTCAAGGATAATTCTAGGTTCTGGACTCGGTTCAAGTTCTGGACTCGATGATAATTCTAGGTTCTGGACCTAAGGAAAATTTGGGTTCTGGACCCGGTTCGAGTTCTGGACTCAAGGATAATTCTAGGTTCTTGACCTAAAGAAAATTTGGGTTCTGGGCCCGGTTCGAGTTCTGGACTCAAGGATAATTCTAGGTTCTGGACCTAAGGAAAATTTGGGTTCTGGACCCGGTTCGAGTTCTGGACTCAAGGAAAATTCTAGGTTCTGGACCTAAGAAAAATTTGGGTTCTGGACCCGGTTCGAGTTCTGGACTCAAGGATAATTTTAGGTTCTGGCCCTAAGGAAAATTTGGGTTCTAGACCCGGTTCGAGTTCTGGACTCAAGGATAATTCTAGATTCTCGACCTAAAGAAAATTTGGGTTCTTGGATTAGAGATCGGGCACTTAGACCCAAGATTGGGTACTTGGACCTGAGCTTGAATTGACTTGGGTACTTGGACCCGGGATTGATTTGATTTGGGTACTTGGACCCGAGATTGGGTACTTGGACTCGAGAATGAATTTGACTAACCTTTTATCAGTTGAGAAGTCTGACTGCTCCAGATGTTCTATACATTTTGATTTTTCATCCTCAAAATGGATCTTCACCCTCGGAGATCGAGTCTTCACCCATGAAAATGGATCTTCATCCTTGGAGATCGGGGTCTTCTTTGTTCTTTGAAGATGGGAGTGACACGGCCAGTGGCTTGGTCGTGTCTCCTGGGTGTGTCAGCTTCTGTGTCTTTTCTTTGGTATTTCTTTGTTCTAGGCTTAGGATGGGACATAGCCAAGCTCCTAGCCATGTCATGTGACACGGCCAGTGGCTTGGCTGTGTCATATAGGTGTGTCACTGTAACACCCCTATACCCGTATACGTACACAGCATGCTTATACGATCGTAATATACGTATACTGAATATAGATAATGCCACGATTTACAAAAGACACAAATCATATCTCAAAAATAAATAAAACAAATACCAACCGTTTAAAAGAAATTCATGAAACATAATAGATAAAAACATTTCTTAATACACAGCGGAAGTCAATACGAATGTCTATAAGTACAAATACATTAAAACCAAAATTTACAAAACATGAAATATATACATGATTGGCAGCTTGACTCTCTGATCTTTAAGCTTTAACCAACAGATAAGAACCTCGCTTAACTAGGTCTAGAAGAATCCTCCGGCTCAACCCTATCACCTGCGCAATAAATCACAATCGCGCTAAGCCCACGGCTTAGTGGTACAAACCATAATGATAATATGCAATGTCAATATCAATGTCATACATTCAATAATACTAACATAAACACGCATGGGCCCAACAAATATTTAATATGATATTCAAAGTTCATTATTATAGCCAACAATCATGGCTTCATATATAAAACCTTCCCCCAACCAGGTCGGTAGTCCAAGTTCGGTTGCCCACTCATTGGGTCCGCATGGTTCCGCAGGAGGCAGATAGGCACGTATAAGACTATCAGTAATGAACCTTCCCCCAACCAGGTCGGTAGTCGAAGTTCGGTTGCCCACTCATTGGGTCCGCATGGTTCCGCAGGAGGCAGATAGGTACGTAATACTGATTTTATCGAACCTTCCCCCAACCAGGTCGGTAGTCCAAGTTCGGTTGCCCACTCATTGGGTCTGCATGGTTCCGCAGGAGGCAGATAGGTCCGTTCATTTACATCTTTAACCATTACTTTCTCAATTCATTTCATATATCATCATTGATATGTATGCATAACCATTCACCATTTAAATGCTCATAATCAATTTCATTATCATATATTTCACATATTCATCATATCATCACATCTTTCACCATTATAACACATACATATATCATATGCATCATCCATGTTCACATTATGTCCCACATTGTACACAGCATAACACTATTCATATGCATCATTAATATTATCAAATGTATGTTCAATCTCAACATCATATGAATGAATGCAATAATGCAAGGTTTGTACTTACCTCAAAACAACTCACACCACTCTGTTGACTTCCTCTTCCAAAAATCCTTCACTTCTAAAATTATGGCAAATCACCTTCTTCACAACCTATTCCAAAAGAATGTTGAGACCCACTTGAGATCATAAGGTTAAGAATCAACTAGGGCAAACTCTAAACTTGACACGCTCACACACACGGGCGTGTCCCTGACCGTGCCCTAACTCCACAACACAGAAGCATTGACACGCTCAGAACCACGGGCGTGTCACTGGGCGTGTAATACATTCTGTGTCTCAGAAATATCGACACGTCCAACATCATGAGCGTGCTCCTGGCCGTGTAAATTTTCAAAACTCACAGTAGCTATGACACGCTCAATAACACGGGCGTGTTATTGGTCTTCTCAATCCTACTGCCACACAGAACATTCGACACGTCCATAGTCTTGGCCGTGCTCATGGGCGTGTCAGGCTAAAAACCCAGATTCCGGCCAAAACAACACCACAACCAATAAATCACTTCTATCCACCAACATCTACTTCAACCAAACTTAACAAAACATACCCAAAAACCATCTCAAACTTACAACAACACCAAACCAAGCCAACACACACATCAAACACAAGTCACAACATCATAAAAAAACTCTAGACACAACCTCAACTCAATCTATACCAACCAACTTACTCTTTTCTTCAATCCAACCCCAAAATCCAAAACCACTTAAACCAAATACTCTTAAACACAACATAATCAACCCAAACACATTCTCAAACACAACATCAACTCACAAACCCATATAACCTCAAAAACAACACAAGAAATCAAGAGAGAACTTACCAAAGATGAAGAACTCTTAAACCTCCAACTTGATCTCTTGAAAACTCTCTTCAATCTTGAACTTGGAAAAACAAATCTCTATCTTGCTCTCTTGTTCCTTTGATAGCTGGCCAAAAGAAAGAAAAGGAAAGAGAAGAATGAGAGCCACGGCAAAAAGGAAGAAAGAAAGAAGAAAAGAGGGAAAACAAAAGTCAAATCTCAACCACTTTCCTCAAAATCCTCTCCTCCAAGTTTTTATATTAAAATAATCCAAATATCTCATTCCACTCACTTAATCTTCCATTTTCTTTAATTAACTTAATTAATTAAAATCATTAATTAATCATCTTGACTTCCACCAACTTGACTTGTATATGTTGTATATATATTGCTATATATACAACATATACACTCTCTTCTTTTCCCTTTTTCTTTCCAATACACATATACATTAAATCCAACTATAAAAATAATTATACCCAAAACTTCTAGGGTACATTTTGGGATATTACAGTCACCTTCTGCCATTTCTTTCCTTTTTTTCTTTTCTTTCTTTGGTTTGGTCTTCAGGTGAGACACGGCCAGTGGCTTGGCCGTGTCTCCTGCCCGTATCACCTACTGTTTCTTTTCTTTCTTTGCTTGGTCCTTCTTGACTTTGCCCCTTAGGAGAGACACAGCCAGTGGCTTGGCCGTGTCGCCTGCCAGTGTCACCTACTATTTCTTTTCTTTCTTTGCTTGGTCCTTCTTGCCCCTTAGGAGAGACACGGCCAGTGGCTTGGCCGTGTCGCCTGCCAGTGTCACCTACTGTTTCTTTTCTTTGTTTGTATCTTTAATGATTATTGCAGGCTGTTGGCTCGTTTAATCACGAGGCTGTACCTTCTTTCACTGACCCTTCGTTTGCTCATTCTAGCCTGCCGGATACGCCATCTCATCTGCAGGGTATCAATGTGAACTAGCTTGTACATTCCTCATTTCATAAAAGTTTATGCTATATGTATGCATGATTATGTATGCTCTTACCTTTTCCTCTCTTGGCTCACAGCGGATGCTTGAAGAACAAAATAAGAAACTTCAAGAAGAGTTGGTTACAAGTCGTCAGCAAGCTTCTCATTTTGAAAGTTTATATCATCAATCCGAACAAAATTTTTGTGACTTCCGATTTCAAGGAATGAGGGATCCCGGTGCTTCTTCATCGAGAGGCCCCCAGACTGATGACCATGAGATCCTTTTGTCTGCTTCTGATGAGGACCATGACAAATCAGAACTCCAAGACAATAGGGATTTTAGTGCTTCTACTTCGGATGATCTCGGGACGAGTAATTTGCCCCCTCCTCCAACAAGCGATGACTTTTTCAAGTCTTTATTTGGTGACCTACCACCACCCTTTTAGTGATATGTAAATATTGTAGCAATTGTAAAACATTATACAATAATGAAAAATATACAATTTTCCTCTTTACTGTAATCCTTCTTCTTGTTCTTCTTCTTTTTTATCGCTCTAACTTTTGCCTAGTCTGCCCATGCGGGTTTTCGGAACTAGCGAGCTGTCCTAATTTTTGCCTAAGCTGCCCTTGCGGGTTTTCAACTTAGCGGACCTCTTTTTTTTTTAATTCTTTCTTCATAGATTTGGCTTCAGGAGAGTCTCTGTTTGCTTGATACTCCCTCCATGGATTTTGCCAGATACCTGCCACGTCATCATCCTGCTAGGAAGCTACTCCATCCTGCTTCTTCATATGCTGACTGGGTTGACTGGATACACTCACGCTCTGAAGTCAATATCCGTTGGTTGGTACCTTGGTGGAAGATTTCTCGTATCACCATGCAGACATACTTGATGTACGTTCCTCTTGCTGCTCTTCGTCAAGGTACATGCTATGATCCTCGCCGACTTGGGCGTCATTATGGAGCTGAGCTTCGTGATTCTGACTTTGCTCCTGACCTAGACATGCCTTGCTTGACTGAAGCCTACTTGGATCGGTTAAGGCAAAGCTGGCCTGCACGTTACACTTATAGACTGCCATAGATTTTACATTTGTCAATTCAGAAAGTGTCTTGTTAAGATGAAAAATAACTAAAGTAATAAAAGATCCTTCTTTTCCATTGATAATTTGTCATCATCTTTTGCAATTATGATTACTTATTTCATTCGTATCTGGTCAAATACTTATAATAGTGCACATTGAACAAATTTAATCATTAATTCTATTTTATTAAATTGGGGAACAACAAAACATAAAGCCAGCATACACAAGATCACTCCTATTGCCAATTAGCCCTTTCGGGTTTTCAGAACTAGCGGACTGCTCTAACTTTTGCCTAGGCCTTCCTTTTTGGGTTTTCAACCTAGCGAGCTCTCTCTTTTTTATTTTTCATACATAAAACTTCTTTAACCTATCAATATTTACTGGCTCACTAAATTCACTCCCATCCATGTCTGATAACTTCACCGCACCTTTGCTCATGACCTGTTTCACGACATATGGCCCTTCCCAGCTAGGTCTGAACTTTCCTCTTGGATCAGATACATTAGGCTTACATTGCTTCAACACCAAATCCCCAACTCTGAATTTTCTGACCTTGACCCTTCTATTGTAGGCCCGAGCTATCTTCTTTTGATACAGTTGGTGATGATACAGTGCCTTTAACCTTCTCTCTTCCAGTAGAGCTAACTGTGTGTATCTGCTTGTTACCCATTTCATTTCAGGTAGCTCCGCTTCCAAGACTACTCTCAATGACTTGATCTCAATTTCAATTGGCATTACTGCTTCCATCCCATAAACCAAAGAGAAAGGTGTCATCCCAGTAGGTGTTCGCAAACTCGTCCTATATCCCCATAAAGCAAAGGGAAGCATTTTCTACCAGTCCCTGTAAGTCTTGGTCATCTTGGACAGAATTTGGTTAATTGTCTTGTTTGTTGCTTCCACGGCACCATTAGCCTTTGGTCTATAAGGAGAGGATCGATGATGATGGATTTGGTACTTGGAGAATAAATCCTTAACTGCTCCTTGAAACTGTACTCCGTTGTCTGATATCACACTGTGCGGGACCCCATATCTGCAGATGAGATTCTTTTCGATAAACCTAGCCATTTGACTTGCACCCAGCTTGTTGAAGGATTCGGCTTTGACCCATTTTGAAAAATAATCAACTGCTACTACAATGAAACGGTGACCGTTTGAGGCTGTCGGATGTATTTCTTCTATAATGTCGATACCCGAGGTGGCAAATGGCCAGGGTGAAGACATTGAATGCAGTTCTTCAGGAGGCATATGATTCAAGTTACAATACATCTGACATTGCTGGCACTTCTTTACAAATTCAATACAGTCTTTCTCCATGGTCAACCAATAGTAACCTTATCAAATAATCTTCTTAACTAGGGCCAAACCACTCATGTGCGGACCGCAACTTCCCGCATGTATTTCAGACATGATGCGCTCCACTTCAGGCTTTCTTAAACATCTCAAATGCACTCCATCAGGCTATCTTCGGTATAACTCTCCATGGAAGGTGATGTATTGCAATGACCATCTCCTTATGGCTCTTCTCTCTTTCTTTGTTGCCCCCGGCAGGTATTCTCTTTCCTCCAAAAATCGCCTTATAGTATCATACCATGCATCATGGTCCGTATCAACTTCCATGATTGTCTCATATTCATAGCAAGGAGTTGATGAACTGGTCAAGATCAGAGGCTTAAGGAATAGGCTGGCAGGATTTTCCCATACCGAAGCTAATGTGGCTAGGGCATCAGCCATCTGATTTTCTTCTCTTGACAGGTGTATAAACCTACACTCCTTAAAATTCTTCTTCATCATGGTCAAATAATGGTGGTATGGTTTTAATTTTTCCTCTTTCAACTCCCACTCTCCATTTACTTGGGATACTACTAGTAATGAATCGCCATAAACTTCCACCTTATTCACCTTCATAATCATTAGGGTTTCCAAACCTTGAATACATGCTTCATACTCCACCATATTATTGGTCGCCCTAAATTTCAACTTCTTGGCTAAAGGAATGAATTCCCCTTCGGGTGATTCTAGTATAACTCCCAAACCTGCTCCTTTCCTGTTTACCGCTCCATCAAAATACATTTTCCACCCTTGTACTTCAATTACTTCTAAATGTTCATCTGGAACTTCCAAGATTACCTCTTCACTTTCTGGTAATAGTTATTGAGCCAGGAATTCTGCCATCGTTCTACCCTTGATTGTTTTTCAGGTTACATACTCAATCTCAAATTCTTCTAATATTATCAACCATTGACCATATTTCCCAATTAAAGAAGGTGTCTCCCTTAAGTACTTCATTGGATCCAACCTGGAAATTGCTTGCACACTATACGATTGAAAGTAATGCCACAACTTCTTAGAAGACCAAACCACGGCTATACATGTCTTTTCGATGATACTATACTTAATTTCATAAGGTAGGAGCTTTCTACTCAAATAGTAAATGGCATGCTCAATCCCCGACTCATCTGCTTGGGCTAGCATGGCTCCTATCAACTCTTCTTCTACTGCTAAGTATAGTAATAGAGGTTTTCCGGGTTTAGGTGGTTTCAAAACAGGTGGATTCAACAAATACTCTTTTATTCGGTCAAAGGCCTTTTGACATTCTTCGTTCCATACGACCGGCTGATTCTTTCTAAGCAATTTGAAGATAGGCTCACAGATTGTTGTGAGCTTTGTTATAAATCTGCTAATGTACTACGGTTTACCAATGAATCCCTGAACTTCTCTCTCCATCTTTGGGGTTGGCATATCCCTGATTGCTTTAACTTTGTCAAGATCTATCTCAATACCATTCGGACCAATTACATGTCCCAACAATTTGCCTGAAGTAACACCGAATACATACTTCTTCGGGTTTAATCTTAGCTTATACTTCAAAGCTCTATCGAAGAATAATTCCAAGTTCTGGAAGTGTTGCTCCCTTGTATCCGACTTCACCATCATATCATCAACATATACTTCAACTTCTTTGTGCATCATGTCATGAAATAGTGTGGTGGCCATCCTTTGGTAGGTTGCTCCAGCATTCTTTAAGCCGAAAGGCATCACCCTATAACAAAATATACCCCATGTAGTAGTTGTGAACACTCGAATTTTGAGGCTCGGAAAGCCAATTTTCTCAGACTGCAAATGACCGGGCTGGACCGGGGGTCCACGGTAAAAGTTCACCAGAAGTATATCGATATGGTACTTGAAATGTCCGGGACGACGTGAGGATCACGGATATGGTCCCGGAATAATTTTTGGAGGTCTCTAGCTCCCGAAAAATCAGTTTGAGCGAAAACCGGACGAAACCGGCGGCCCAGCCACCGTGACCCCTTCAGCTTCTTCCGTCTTTTCGGCTTGTCACATCCACGGCGGCCGATTTTACCTATAAATTGCCTTCAAGTGTTCAGAAAAAGGGGTTGGCTGTTCGGATCCCGGGCCTCATGCTGACGAATTCTTTATTTACACACGCTTAAGAACTTTTATTTGCATAAATCTAACCGTGTACTGCAGGAATTAATCTATAATCAAAAATCATAATCGAAAGTCCAAGAAAACGAGATCTGGAACTTCGAAGTGGGAAGATTCTAAGCAAGGTAATATTCTAATCAATTCTTTGTCGATTTAAACATTTCATAAGCATTCCATCTTCTTCTCAATTTCTTCTTGGTCAAAGACCTAATCCTTTTAGGTCTAAGGCCTAATGGACTAATCAATCAATCTGTTGGCACGAAGTCCAAATTACATCTTTTTGGTACAAAGTACCTAAATTTCACAATTAAAATCAACTTTTTGGCACGGAGCCTAAATCGTACCTTTTTCGGTACCAAGTACCTAAATTTCACATTTAGCACTAAGTGCTAAAACTCACCATTTTGACAATGCAGGCCAAAGGCCCAAAATTTGCATCCTTTTGGTACAAAGTACCTAAAATTGCACAATGTAGCACTAAGTGCTACATCTCACAATTTTGGCATAAAGCCCGACAACACAGGCCAAAGGCCTAAAAATTGCATTCCTTTGGTAAAAAGTACCCAAATCTCACCATTTAGCACTAAGTGCTAAATCTCACAAATTTGGCAAAAAGCCCGACAATGCATGAAGCATAAACCACATTTTGGTACAAAGTACCTAAACTTCATAATTTAGCACTAAGTGCTAAATCTCACAAATTTGGCAAAAAGCCCGACAATGCACGAAGCATACACACACACATGCATGAAGCATAATTTTCATCGCCTTTAAATAGGCTTTTCCGAACTACATGGGCTTTGATCTCTCATAAAAACGAGAGTATGTAGGCATATTTGGGATTCACCCCAAATAGCAAGTCCACAATTTACTAACAATCTGTTCTTCTTCTTTTTTGTTTTCCTTTTAGATTCTTTTCTTATTCGGCAAATTAATCAAATGCATGACATAGTCCCCGAATCCTCCTTGGGTTCGCAGATTAGAAACCTTTACATTGGACGCGTTATTGGAGTCAAAAAAGGGTTTTCTTAGTTTTTCCCTTTGAACAAAATAAACTGAGTGGCGACTCCCGACAACGAGTGAACGTCCATCCGAATCCTTTTCGGGCGGAATCCGAGGTTCACAGTAGTGAAGGCAGTTTTGGCTTTATCCTCTTGGGCCATTAACACTTGATTGTATCTGGAAAATCCATCTACAAACGAGTGTAGCACGCTAGAGGCTGCACTATCAATGAGTACATCTATATGAGGTAAAGGAAAATCATCCTTAGGGGAAGCCTTGTTTAGATCTCTATAGTCCATGCAGACCCTTATCCTCCCATCTTTCTTTGGCACTGGTACTATGTTGGCTAGCCAATCTGAATATTCTATCACTTCAAGGAACTTCACTTGTATGTGCTTAGTGACCTCTTCTTTAACCAATTCAGCCCACTTAGGTTTTAGTCGCCTAAGCTTTTGTTTGACAGGCTTAATGTGAGTGTAAGTAGGAATATGATGCTCAGCTATGTCTCGATCTATCCCAGGCATATCCTCATAAGACCAAGCAAACACTTCTTCATATTTTTTGAATATTTTTTCAAATCTCTCTCTCTCATCAAGAGTAAGGTCGGATGCTATGCTAATGTTTTTAGGATTTTCAGTTGTTCCCAAATTTAATGATTGTGTGTTAACAAAATTAATATTAAAGATGCCCATGTAACTGCTATTTGAATGTATGCAACCATCAGGAGAAACATCACACAAGTAAGCAAAATCAGACTTTATTGTATTCATTTTGGAAAAGAAAACATCATCATCCTTATACAAAGCAGACAAATTAAAATCAAAATCAAAATCATTGTTCTCAGAATCATAAAGCAGGATGTTTTCAAACTTTTCCTTGACCAGGGCAGTAATCTCTTCCGGAGTCTTCTCGGCTTTCAGGGCAACTTCATTCTTCTCTTTTGGATTGGATTCTTTGTTGGTTGACAAGGTGAGCTCTTTCTTCACTTGCACCACTAGCTCAGCAACATCTGCAAAAATCTCAAAACCTGGAATTAACTTACCTATAAACATGATCGGCTCGGGCTTTCCTTGGAGTGGTCCCATATCTGGAGCTTTGACAAAGATCTCTTCAAGTGGTGGGAAGCTCATCTTCTCAAATTTCTTTTCTACATCAGCAATCATCTTTTCAACATCAGATGTCTCAGTCTTTTCAATAGTTGCCTTCTCAACAGCCTTCGGTTCTTTCTTCTTTTCTTGAACCTCTTGGTAGTATTGAGCCCAATCATCATCATAATCAATGATACCTTTTCAT
Source organism: Garcia nutans (assembly GCA_947685225.1). Taxonomy (NCBI): domain Eukaryota; kingdom Viridiplantae; phylum Streptophyta; class Magnoliopsida; order Malpighiales; family Euphorbiaceae; genus Garcia; species Garcia nutans. The sequence goes on along the minus strand of CANTUV010000039.1, from coordinate 38,427,838 downwards.
CATAAAAAACCACTTCACTAACTTTGGTCTTCCCTTTGTCCTTTGGTCTCTTAGTGCTAGCAGATGCCTCGGCATGGTTTTCTAAGATTGTAGTCAATTGGATCTTCATGGTCTTAGCTAGGGCCTTTTTGATTTCTTTCATCTTGGCATTGAGGGCCTCATCCACCATCCTTTGAATTTGTTCGGGCTCTATTGTTTTAGGTGAGCAAGTGATTGAGTCGTTGCTAGATACTTCATCTCCGGCGTAGGTCGGATTGTTGTAAGCTTTTGAACTATCGTAATCCAGGGCTGTGAGCCAGAGAGGATCAATGATATGAGATGCAAATGTATGCATGTATGAACAAACAATCAACAAATAAGGATATATAGGACGTTTCTTCCAACCTTATAACATCCACACACGAATGGTGAGTCTCTTTTCCTAGGTATATGGTTAATAAAATACCAACATGGGGTATCTTGCTTTCGAATAATTCCCTTGGTCGTTTCAACCAATAGTTATATTTTTGAAAATGGAAATCAATCCATGATAATTCCCATTAATTAGGTTTTAATCCATTCAACCAACTAAAGTAGCTTTTATGCTATGTTGGATTAAAACGAAATTAAGAGGTTTATTATAAATAGATTTCTCACTTGGAAAGAGTAACTAATGGTTCATACCAAAAACAAGCCCATGGTTAATTTATTCTTAGTGTAAACTAGGCCCACAATTGATTTTTGGTATTTCATAATTGATCTAAATATTTTTGCAAGCTCTTTGTAAAAAATGGTTGGGTGAAAATAATTTTGTTTCTAAGCTCATTGTAAAAGATTTTAGAAAAATGGATTTTGGGCTTAGTATTTGGGCCATGGGCCAAAGAATTTATTTATTTTTTAGAAAAGTATTATGTCCAAAGACCATCTTGAAAAAATTTTAAAAATAGTTTTGGTCTTTTGGATTTTAGAGAAAAGTTTTTTTTTTTGAGCTTACAATTTACTTAGGTCATATTAGAAAAAGAACAAACCAAATAAGCCATGAATTATACTAAGATAAACTAACCATAGTCAAACAACATGCATATGGGGTAAAACCTAAGGAAAGTAACTAGGCCAATTACATGAGCTTTAGTCTTTGGTTTAAAAGGCTTAGGTTCCAATAGCAAGTATATACCAAATGGTACGAGGCTATGAGTGGTTATGCCATGCTAGATCTCCATACCTTGAGTGAAAGTATGGTATCCCTTACATAACATAACACGGATAACACGGGCGTCCTAACTCACGCACACGATGCAATCTAAGATGATGCAATGGATAATGTCATTATAAGAAAGAATAGAATAATATAAAGACCAACGGAATCAACTTCTCTTATCCCTAGTGGAGTCGCCACTGTGAGCGGGGATTTTTGCCCCCACTCAAGGTGGAATGGTTCTTGTGACTTCGGCAGTGTTTAGGCTCGGGGCCTTAGAGAACACGGACCTAAGTCCGGAGAAAATGGAGTCGCCACTCGGACAGGCCAGGAAAAAGAAAGGGGTGGATGACTCGATTCCTAAGGAATCCCCAACCCCTTAATGGGTTCGGAAAGTTGGGTACGTGTGGGGAAGGTGAAAAATGGCCCAACACCCCCACAACGCCCGGTTCATTGGAACCGGCCTCCTTTACAGGTTTTAATATTATAAAATTCTTAAATAAAATAACATTATCCATATTACACACAATAATTAAAAGAAAGCATCATTATATTAAAATCAAAGCAATGTCCAAACAAAACAAATAAATGGATACCCATCCAAGGATGGAAACATGTCCTTACATCACATGCCTAAATAGGACACCCACCAAAAGGTAGAAACATGCCCTTTACATAGGTTCTAAAATAGAAAAGCAAATTAAATTACATGATGTTTAGCTAATGAGGTACCCACCAAGTGGAAACATACCTCTTACAACTTTTGGAAATCTAAATTAATTGATAAAAGTAAATAATCATTCATCATAAACAAATCATTCATCAAAGCTATTAATCAAAATATAAAATAAACATCCAACCATGATAAATTAAATAAATCAAGTATTGAAATTAAATAAATTAAAGCATAAGAAATAAATCAAAGCATAATCAAGTATGGAATTGAGTAAAGCAAATAAAAGTCCAATTATGGCTACTGTGGCTTTTTATGGAATTAAAATAAATGAGGGTTTTATGTTTTAAAGGATTGGTAAGACTCTTTGATTAACAAAATTAAGGTTTGAATGATGATATCATGAAACTAGGGTTTTAAACACTTTAAAATACTTTAATTTGTGATTTTTAGTTATTGGGTTCCTAAGCTACTGTGTAAAATTTAGATTTTTATGTTTTTATGTTTTTTTAATGTTTTAAAAGGATTAGGGTTCATAAAATTTAGGGTTTAAGGTTTTAAAAGGGTTAGTGTTCATTATTTTGAATTTTGGAAGTTGAATTTGGATTTGATATTTTGGAATTAGGGTCACGGGTGGTAATTTTAATCTTAGGGTTTGGAAGACAATTTAATATTTTATGGAATTTTATGAATTTAAACAAGTGAATTAAAGTTTTTATAACTAGAAAAGATGTTTTAGAAGACTTTTTGAAGGAAAAAGTACCAAGTTTAAAGTTTTGAAAGAAACAGAATTTTATTTTGGTTTTGTTGAAGAATATGTTCAATTAGAGTTTTAAGGTTTTTAAGAAGAAAAAATAACAATTTTAAGCCTTTTGGATGATAAACCAACGAAATAAGGTTTTTTTTTTTTTTTTTGCTTTAGAAAAACTAAATTAAAGTTCAAAGGTTTTTAATTTTGATTTCATAAATTTGCTGCTGTGTAAAAAAACAATTAAAGAAAATTAATTAACACGTACCTTCTTTTGATGATTTCTCCAAAAATAATTCTTCTTGGATGAACTAGCTCCAAAGACAAGCCTTTTTTTGCCTTTGAATCCTCTAAATCGTGCTGTTGCTGTTCCAGAAAAGAGTTGAATTGAATTTCTTCTTTTCCTTCCTTGATTTGGTTTCAAATTTTCCAAACTACTCTTGGATTTTTTTTTAAAATTAATTGCCTTTGGTCCTTATTTATAGTGATTTGAGGTTGTTTATTCCTAATTAGTTAAGGTAAGTAATATTAATAAAAAAAAAAGAAACCAAAACCTAATTGGATTAGGTTTCAAAAAATTTGCATCGAAAAATTTGCACTGCCGAAAAAAAACTACTGCGGAAAAACTGCGCTGGCGAAAAAATCTGCTGCAGCTGGCTGCGGCAGCGCGCTGTCACGACTCGCTCTTGATATTGCCGAGAACGTGAGGTTCTCCAAAGAAATGTCCAGAATTTTCCATAATAGTCTAGATATGTGTGGAAGTCTCTAGAAACTTATAGACTAGTATAGAAGTATGTAGAAAGATAAGGAATCTCCATGTATATACTAGACTAGTGTAGAGAATTCTAGAAGTAGTATTCTCCACCATTGGATCAAATTGATCTAAGCCGTCCATTGAGGAGGTGGAGTAGTATAAATAGATGTAGGATTCATTTGTTGTAACAACATAAGAAATTCAAGTAATATAAGCATTCAAGCATTCTCCCAATTCTCTCTTCTTCTCTTGTGATTAAGCTACTTTGTTTAGCTTCCGCATTACGCTTATTGGGGTAAGGCTGACTAGCTTTCTTTATAGTGATTGGGCAAAGTTTGCTAGTGCCGCACGGGTTTGAGTTTGTGAGAAAGAAATCCTGTGACAGTTGGTATCAGAGCCAAGTTAAGAAAGACCTCAACACAAGAGAATGGCAGACGATACCAATCCATCTGTTACTACCAACACCACCCAAGGAGGGAGGGGTCGCAAGGAAAAGTCGAGGAACATCATCGCTGCCATGGAGGAAAGGTTGACAAGGTTCAGTGCCACCATGTCTGAGATAAGTGACAAAGTCGAAGATATGGACCAACGCATTGAGGGGCAAGAGTCTATTGGGGTGGATGAGCTCCGCGAGGAGATGCAAGGTGCCTTAAACACAGCCTTGGATGTAGTGTCCAAGAAGATGCAATCCTTGGAGGCCACTGTTGCTGCGAAGGATGATGAGGTGAATGCTTGCAAGGTAAGAATTACAAACCTTGAAGAAATTGTGGAGAAACTTCAAACTCAACTTAGTGTATGCATGGCTGCCGTAGCCAATGGAGGTGGAGCTACGCATGCCGCTCCTACCAACAAGGTGGAGTTCCCCGACCTCAAGCCTATAATGGGGCGAGGAATGCAAGGAAAATTGACAATTTTCTTTGGAGTGTTGAGAATTACTTTGATGCGGTAGGAATATTTGATGATGCTCAATGGGTGAAGAGCGTCACTCCCTACTTAAGGGATATCACCATGGTGTGGTGGCGAAGAAGGTGTGATGATGTGAAGAAGGGTCTTTGCACTATCGACACTTGGGAAGGCTTCAAGGTGGAACTCAAGAAGCAGTTCTACCCCGAGGATGCTCAAAACGAAGCTAGGGCCAAGCTTCGTCGCCTCCAACACAAGGAAGGCTATATAAGGGAATATGTGAAGGAATTCTCCGAGTTGTTGTTGGAGATTCCAAACATGGGGCAAGAGGATGCTCTCATTAGCTTTATGGATGGCCTAACTGGATGGGCTAAGCTTGAACTCCAAAGGAGGGGAGTCCAAGATCTAGCTACCGCAATGGCCACTGCCGAGTCCTTGATCGAATTTAAAAGGAAGGATTCGAAGAAGGAGCAAGGCAAGAAGTCCACCTATAATGGAAAAGGTGGAGGAGATAGGGACAAATCTCCCAAGAAGGGCCAATCCTCTAAAGATAAAGGTAAGGGGAAGATGGAAGACAAGAATGATGCTTCCAAATTCAAAATTGCTTGCTTCTTATGCAATGGGCCTCATCGGGCTTTTGAGTGTCCTAAGCGTGGAAAGATTGCTGCCTTATTCATGGAGGAGGAGAAGCAAGAAGAACGAAGACTTGCTTCAATGCACTTACTTAGTGCAATTCAAGCCAAAGTGGAAGAGAAACCATGAGGCCGAATGTATGTGGAGACCGAGATTGGGGGAAAGACCGTCCAAGCCTTGGTGGATACCGGTGCCGACACAGTCTACATGGCCAAGGAGCTAGCGGACAAGATTGGCTTACCCTTCACCAAGGAAAGGGGTTTAGTCAAGGGGGTCAATACCAAGAGTCTCCTAATTGATGGTGTAGCACGAGACACCGATATTAAAATCAGCCAATGGAGAGGTAAGGTCAACATTACTATTGCTCCCATTGACGATAATAAGTTCTATTTGGGAATAGACTTTCTAGACATGGTGAAGGCTTTCTTGGTTCCCTACGCCGACACCATGTGCATCATGGAGAAGGGGCAACCATGTGTTGTTCCTGTCAAGAGGGAGATTAGCAAGGAGAGAATGGTGTCTGCAATCCAACTCTCCAAGGGGGTGAAGAGAAAAGAGCCAACTTATCTTGCCACCCTCAAGGTAGATGAAGGCCCCATGGATGGAGGGGTAAATGCACCAAAGCTAATTCAAGACGTGCTTGAAGAATTCAAGGACATCATGCCTACCGAGCTACCAAAAAGGCTTCCTCCAAGAAGAGAGGTGGATCATGCCATTGAGTTGGAGGTTGGAGCAAAACCACCCGCTTTTGCTCCCTATCGCATGGCACCACCCGAGTTAGAAGAGCTAAGGAGGCAATTGAAGGACTTACTTGATGCCGGTTATATTCGTCCCTCCAAAGCTCCTTATGGTGCACCGGTTTTATTCCAAAAGAAGCATGATGGCTCACTTCGGCTTTGCATTGACTACCGAGCACTCAACAAGATTACCATCAAGAATAAATATCCCATCCCACTCATTGTGGATTTATTTGATCAACTTGGCAATGCAAGGTACTTCACCAAGTTGGATTTACGATCGGGGTACTATCAAGTTCGCATAGCCGAAGGAGATGAGCCAAAGACGGCATGTGTCACAAGGTATGGATCATATGAATTCCTTGTGATGCCTTTTGGCCTCACCAATGCGCCGGTGACATTTTGCACCCTCATGAATAAGGTACTTGCTCCTTTCCTTGATCGATTTGTAGTTGTGTACCTTGATGATATTGTGATCTATAGCAAAACATTGGAGGAGCATGTAGAGCATTTGAGGCAAGTGTTCCACACCTTAAAGGAAAATGAACTCTATGTGAAGAAGGAAAAATGTTCCTTCACCCAAGAAGAGGTGAATTTCTTGGGTCATGTTATCGGTAGAGGCAAGCTAAAGATGGACAAGTCCAAGGTACAAGCTATCCAAGATTGGGAGCCGCCAACCAAAATCACCGAGTTGTGATCATTCCTTGGCTTGGTGAGTTACTATAGAAGATTCATCAAGGGATACTCTTCTATAACTGCCCCCAATGACGGATTTACTAAAGAAGGGGCGAAGTTGGGAGTGGAGTTTGCAATGCCAACATGCCTTTGAAGAATTAAAGAAGGCAATTGTGGAGGAGCCGGTGTTAGCACTTCCCAACTATCTCCAACCATTTGAGGTGCATACCGATGCTTTCAATTTTGCAATAGGTAGAGTATTGATGCAAGATGGACATCCTATTTCCTTTGAAAGTAGGAAGCTCAATGATACCAAGAGGCGGTATACGGTACAAGAAAAAGAGATGACCGCGGTAGTGCATTGTTTGCGCACATGGCGACATTACTTGCTTGGGAGCAAGTTTGTGGTTAAGACGGACAATGTTGCCACTAGCTATTTCCAAACACAAAAGAAGCTATCTCCAAAGCAAGCTAGATGGCAAGACTTCCTAGCGGAGTTCAACTACACATTGGAGTACAAGCCTGGTAAAGCCAACTTAGTTGCAGATGCTTTGAGTAGAAAAGGAGAGCTAGCCGACATTAGTAGTCCTCAAAGCACCTTGAAGTCACGCATCAAGGAGGGAATAGAGCATGATTCCATGGCCCAAACCATCATTGCTCTTGTCAAAGAAGGGAAGACAAGACGCTTTTGGGTAGAAGATGGCTTGGTATACACCAAAGGAAGGAGGCTCTATGTTCCATCACATGGCAACTTAAGAAGGGAGACATTGAAAGAGTGCCATGATAGCAAATGGGCTGGTCATCCAGGGATGCATCAGACTCTCGCATTGGTGGAAGATGCTTATTATTGGCCTCACTTAAAGGATTATATTGAGGCATATGTAAAAACTTGTCTTATATGCCAACAAGACAAGGTGGAGCAACAATTACCCGCGTGTCTACTCGAGCCACTTCCCATCCCCGAAAGGCCTTGGGAAAGTGTTTCTTTGGATTTCATCGTGGGTTTACCCACATCCGAAGGATGCAATTGGGTGTTAGTAGTGGTGGATCAATTCTCCAAATATGCTACTTTCTTCCCAACACCGAAGGAGTGCACCGCCGAACAAGCTGCACATTTGTTCTTGAAGCATGTTGTGAAATATTGGGGCGTGCCCAAGACTATTGTGAGCGATAGGGACACTCGCTTCACGGGGAGATTTTGGACTGAGTTGTTCAAGCTGTTGGGTACCGACCTCAAATTCTCAACTAGTTTCCACCCTCAAACGGATGGACAAACGGAGAGGGTGAATGCCTTGTTGGAGCTATACTTGAGGCACTATGTGAGTTCCAATCAACGAGATTGGGCTAAGCTACTTGATGTTGCCCAATTCTCTTACAACCTTCAAAGGAGTGAATCCACAGGGCATAGTCCATTTGAGATAGTCATGGGCCAACAACCCTTGACTCCAAATTCAATTGCAACAGGCTATACTGGTGTTAGTCCTTCAACCTATAAATTTGCCAAAGGTTGGAACGATAATGCCGATGTCGCTAGAATCTACTTGGAGAAGGCATCCAAAAGGATGAAGAAGTGGGCCGATAAGAAGAGGTAACCGAGGGAATTCCAAGTAGGAGACCTTGTACTCGTCAAGATGCATAACCATGCAAGGTTGACGGGGCTACATCGTGGACTCATTAGGAGGTATGAGGGACCATTTCCCATCATTAGGAAAGCAAGCCTATAAGGTGGAGTTACCTCCAAAAATCAAATTTCATCCCGTATTCCATGTGAGCTTGTTAAAGCCATATAAAGAAGATTTGGAAGATTCAAGCCGTGGGGTATCGCAAAGGGCGCCAATGGGTGTGCGCATCCAACATGACAAAGGAAGTGGAGGAAATTTTGGCCGATAGAGTAAAGCGTCATTCCAATCAACCGCCCACACATGAACTCCTTGTCAAGTGGAAGAGATTGCCCGAAAGTGAATCCAGTTGGGAACCTATCCAACATTTGTGGCAATTCAAGGAACAAATTCAAGCCTATGAAGACTTGGAGGCAATGAGGACGTCGCCAGATTTAGTGGGGGAGAATGTCACGACTCGCTCGTGATATTGCCGAGAACGTGAGGTTCTCCAAAGAAATGTCTGGAATTTTCCATAATAGTCTAGAGATGTGTGGAAGTCTCTAGAAACTTATAGACTAGTGTAGAAGTATGTAGAAAGATAAGGAATCTCCTTGTACATACTAGACTAGTGTAGAGAATTCTAGAAGTAGTATTCTCCACCATTGGATCAAATTGATCTAAGCCGTCCATTGAGGAGGTGGAGTAGTATAAATAGATGTAGGATTCATTTGTTGTAACAACATAAGAAATTCAAGTAATATAAGCATTCAAGCATTCTCCCAATTCTCTCTTCTTCTCTTGTGATTAAGCTACTTTGTTTAGCTTCCGCATTACGCTTATTGGGGTAAGGCTGACTAGCTTTCTTTATAGTGATTGGGCAAAGTTTGCTAGTGCCGCACGGGTTTGAGTTTTTGAGAAAGAAATCCCGTGACAGCGCGCGGAGCGGGTCCGTAAGCTATTTCGCAAGCAGAAAATTTCTGCGTGCAAAATAGCATAGTGATTTCCCCCGCAGGAATTTCCTGCAGGCGAAATGCCCATGGGCCCGTGCCTACGGGCCCACACGACAATTTTTTGTCTCCGATTTTTCTGACTTTGATTTTATTTTTATTTTTATTTTTTAACTTTTATTTGTTTATTTCTATTTTTTATTAATAAAAATTAGAAACTAAAGCAAAAATTATTTAATAAAAATTATTTTGGACCAATTAGACAACAAAAATCATTTTAGATTAAATAAAACATATTGGACCTGATTAGGTCAAAATTGAGGGTCTACAACCATTAAGTCTACACATTAGGAACAAATATCATGGTCTCAACTCAATAACTTAAATTGCTTCCAAAATGTCAAGTTAGACCATTCCTTTTTACATGCCATGGCTTCCTTTTGGGATGTGAAAACTAGGACTTTCAAGATAAACAACTTTGAAATTTATCCCATGATAGAAGAATTTAAAGTTATCCTTAGATTTTATAGCAATCAACCAATGGCATTGCCCATATTGATTTCTAAAACTCATCAAAAGATGTAGATGTTGTTTCAACTTTCAAAGCCTGAAGTTTTGCAGTTGATGAGAGGTGAGAAAATTTTGCTTGGTCCCTTAATGGACTTTTGTACTTCTCATTTGGCTTCCACCAAAGCTTGGGGACATATGTTCTATCTTTGCTTGCTTGGTCAATTCTTACTTATTTCTCCTGATGGCGACATCGATCCATGGGTATTGGATATTATGGAACAAATGGAAGGAGGATTGCCACCAGTGCCCGTGATCATGGCCAAAACCCTAATCGGATTGGATCAATTCAAGATAGAATCTTTAAGGAGATTGGCTGGAAGTCCTCTGTTGCTTCAGGTAATTACCTAAATCACCCTTTTAGGTTTTCATTCTAGACCCATTTTTTTCTTTTTATTTTTTTATTGCTCTAATTTTTGCCTAGTCCGACCTTGTGGATTTTTAAAGCTAGGAAGCTATCCTAATTTTTTTCCAAGCCGCCCTTGCGGGTTTTCAACTTAGAGGACCTTTTTTTATTACTCTAATTTTTGCCTAGTTTGACCTAGCAGGTTTTCGGAGCTAGCAAGCTATCCTAATTTTTACCTAAGTCGCCCTTGTGGGTTTTCAACTTAGTGAACCCCTTTTTTTTTAAATTATTGCTTGTGTTTACAGATCTGGTTACAGGAGCATCTCTACTTATTCGACACTCCATCTATGGATTTTGCCAGATATCTGCCACGAAATCATTCTGCCAGAAAACTACTACATCATGCTTCTTCATTGGCCGATTGGATTTACTGGGTCTGCTCACGAGCTATGATTAACACCTGTTGGTTGGTACCTTGGTGGAAGATCACCCATGTCACCATTCGAACGTATCTGATGTATGTTCCTCTTACTGCTCTTTGTCAAGGTACTTTCTATAATCCTCATCGACTTGACCGCCAATATGGAGCTGAGCCTTGAGGTCCTAAGTTTACTCCTGATTTGGACATGCCTCATCTGACTGAAGCTTTCTTGGATCGACTGAAGAAAAGTTGGCCTTCACGCTACACTTATCATCTACCATAGATTTTACACTTGTCAATTCTTTAGAAAAAATGATGTTAGGATGAATAATAATAGTAATAAAAGATGTGTTCTTTCCTTTTATAATTTGTCATCACCTTTGCTATTGTGTTATTTATTTTATCCTAATGGTCTAACTAATTCAAAATAGTGCACATAGAACAATTTAAATATTAACTATGTTTTATTAAATTGGGGAATAATCAAACGTAAAGCCAGCATACACAAGATTACTCTTGTCTCCAACTAGCCCTTTGGGATTTTCTAATTGATAATTTTCTCTCATTTAGCCCTAATTGTCGCCTTGCCCGCCTTTCTGGTTTTCAAAACTAGCAAAATGCTCTAACTTTTGCCTAGGCTACTGTGAACACTCGAATTTTGAGGCTCGGGAAGCCAATTTTCTCAGACTGTGGACAACCGAGCTGGACCGGGGGTCCACAGTAAAAGTTCACCGGAAGTATATCAATATGGTACTTGAAATGTCTGGGACGACGTGAGGATCACGGATATGGTCCCGGAATAATTTTTGGAGGTCTCTAGCTCCCGAAAAATCAGTTTGAGCGAAAACCGGACGAAACCGGCGGCCCAGCCACCGTGACCCCGGCGGCTCAGCCGCCAAAATCGGCGGCCCGGCCACCAAAACTTTTGGCTTCTTCCGTCTTTTCGGCTTGTCACATCCACGGCGGCCCGGCCGCCGTCCAGCCCTATTTTGCCTATAAATTGCCTTCAAGTGTTCAGAAAAAGAGGTTGGCTTTTGGAGACTCCGGGCCTCATGCTGACGAATTTAATCCGTAATCAAGAATCATAATCCAAGGTCCAAGAAAACGAGATCTGGAACTTCGAAGTGGAAAAATCCTAAGCAAGGTAATATCCTAATTCATCATTTGTCAATTTAAGCATGTCATAAGCATTCCATCTTCTTCTTAATTTCTTTCAGTCAAAGACCTAATCCTTTTAGGTCTAATGGCTTAATGGACAAATCAATCAACATTTCGGCATTAAGCCGTGAATCAATCAATCTTTTTGGCATGGAGCCTAAATCGCATCCTTTTGGTACAAAGTACCTAAATTTCACAGTTAAAATCAACCTTTTGACACGAAGCCTAAATTGTCTCACTTTGGTACGAAGTACCTAAATTTCACAATCAATCAATCTTTTGGCATGAAGCCATATTGCACTCTTTTGGTACGAAGTACCTAAATTTCACCATTTAGCACTAAGTGCTAAATCTCATAAATTTGGCAAAAAGCCCGACAATGCAGGCCAAAGGCCTAAAATTTGCATCTTTTTGGTACAAAGTACCTAAATTTCACCATTTAGCACTAAGTGCTAAATCTCACCAATTTGGCAAAAAGCCCGACAAATGCACGAAGCATACACACACACATGCATGAAGCATAATTTTCATCGCCTTTAAATAGGCTTTTCCGAACTACATGGGCTTTGATCTCCCATTCAAACGGGAGTATGTAGGCATATTTGGGATTCACCCCAAATAGCAAGTCCACAATTTACTAACAACCCGTGTCTCTTCTTTTCTTCATTCCTTTTAGATTTGTTCTTTTTGCAAGTTAGTCAAATGCATGACATAGTCCCCGAATCCTCCTTGGGTTCGCAGACTAGAAGCCTTTACATTGGATGCATTATTGGAGTCAAACAAGGGTTTTCTTAGTTTTTCCCTTCGAACAAAATAAACTGAGTGGCGACTCTCGACAACGAGTGAACGTTCGCCCGAATCCTTTGCGGGTGGAATCCGAGGTTCACAGCTACCCTTTTTTATACATAAAACCTCTTAGCCTGTCAATAATTACTAGCTCACTAAACTCATTTCCATCCATGTCCGACAGTTTGACTGCACCTTTGTTTATGACTTGCTTTACAACATACGACCCTTCCCAACTAGGTCTAAACTTTCCTTTTGGGTCGGGGACATTAGGCTTACACTGCTTTAATACTAAGCCGTTGACTTTAAACTTCTGATCTTAACCCTCCTATTGTAGGCTCGAGCTATCTTTCTTTGATACAGCTGATGATGATATAGTGCTTTTAACCTTCTCTCTTTTAATAAAGCTAACTGTGTGTATCTGCTCACTACCCATTCTGTCTCAAGCAATTTAGCTTCCAGGACCACCCTTAATGATTTGATCTAAATCTCAATTGGCAACACTGCTTCCATCCCATAAACTAAAAAAAATGGCGTCATTCCAGTTGGGGTTCGCACACTTATTCTATATCTCCATAAAGCAAAAGGAAGCATCTCTGACCAATCCCTATAAATAATGGTCATCTTAGACAGAATCTGCTTAATTGTCTTATTTGCTGCTTCCACTGTGCCATTAGCCTTTAGTCTATAAGGGGAGGATTGGTGATGATGGATTTGGTACTTCTAGAATAAGTCCTTAACTGCTCCTTGAAACTGTACCCCATTGTCCGATATCACAATGTGTGGGACCCCATATCTGCAAATGATGTTATCCCAAGATAGCAACCAAGAGGGGGTGAATTGGTTGGTCTTAAGAAATGATGATCAATTCAAAAAATTCAAAGATTAAAAAGAAAGTATGAAGAGAGTAAAAGAAGATTAAACAAAAGATTGAACACAAGAGTTATAGTGGTTCGAATTTACCTTAATCCTACATCCACTTCCTTAACAACTTATTAAGGTTCCACTAGATTTGAGTTTTTATAAGCTTAACTCTAACTTGTGTTTTCTTTAGCTCCCACCAAACTACTTACAATAGTTTGAGATCACTTCCTCACAACCCTTACAAGAGTTTTCCCAGGCTAACTCTCATAGCCTAAGTGTTTCCAAGCTCACACTCAAACTTAAGATAGTGTTTAATGCGCACACCCAACACTCAATGAATACAAAGGTTGATTTTGATGCAAAAGAAAGAAAGATGTTCAATGAGGCTATTACAATCACAAAACTTGAAAATACTTTACAAAACTTCTTAACAATGAAGTTACATAAGGTATTTATAGCCTTAAAGTAAGAATTAGCCATTTGAAGTTGGGAATAACATGTTTGATTCTTGTCTTTCACTAATTTCTCTACTAAAGCAGTTTCATGGTTGGAATATTCAAGGTCCGATCGGAGATATAAAAGTCTGGTGGAAATAATGCATGGTCCAGTCGGATTAATTAAATTTCTGCTTAATGCTCTTCCAACGGCTGGTCCACTTGGCTTCCACTTATTGACTGGAGATGTAACAACTTTTGACTTGTGTATTATTTAAATGGTCCAGTTGGGCTTTACTTGGTCTGTTCAATTCTTGGGCGTACCTTCAATCGGGAAACCTACTGAATGTTTAGAGGGAAAATTACTTTGAAAGGTCCGATCAGAATTTGCTTTAGTCTGGTCTGACTTTTGTGGTACTCTGAGAAAATGGGAGTACTTCTTATTGTGAAACATTCTGTGTGATTTACCTCTTTTGATCATCCATGGTTTGATCAGAATGACTGATGGTACTGTCAGACTTTTGTGCTACGGTGAGATTTTGGGAGTACTCTCCACCGTGAAACCTTTTGTGTCTTTTGGCTATTTTTATCATCAAGAGTCCGGTCGGTCTTTTGTATGGTTCGATCGGACTTCTTCAAATTTCTTCAAAAGAATTAACTTCCTGCAAAATGAAACTTGGTGCAAGTGTTAGGTAATTCAATTTGATTGCCTAAGATCACATATAGGAGGGTTTGGTTAACAATCTCCCCCCTTTTTGACTTTGGCAATTGAATTGAATTTAAAAACTTTAAAAAACTTTAAAAGTGTATACAAATGCTTAGCATGCTCTTAGTATGCTCCCCCTTAATGAGTGCTATGTTTATTTTTCTTATTCAAATGTAATTTGTGCATTTTTAATTTCTTGCATCCAAGTGCATTCAAGTTTTTAAGTTTTATTATTCAATTTTAAGTTTGTTCTCCCCCTTTGACAAAGGCAAAAGTGAATCAAAATTTAGAGTTCAATTAGGCAAAATTCAATTTAGACAATGATAATTAGGTAGAATTCAAAATGATTTCATTAGATGAAAAATTTAAAATACAAAGGAAAATTAAAAAAAATTCTAATAATCATTATCACTCCTTCATCCTCTTCTTCTTCTTCTTCATGTTCCTTTTGTCCATGTTCTCCTTCTCTTGGTTGAGAGGTAGCAGCTTCTCCTTTTTCTTCTTCAAGATAGGAGCCATGGATAGAGGGTGACAAGCTAGGTTCATCTTCAAAGCATTTTGGTAAACCTAATGCGTCTTGGATGGTTTGAATGTCAAGATGAAGATGAGAGATGTCACTTGAGATCTTGTCAATCCTTGAGCTTTGTGAGCTCATTTGTCCTTTGATATCTTGAAGAATTTGAAAGATGGAGGATTGAGGTATAATGGTTGGGGCTCTAGGGAATTCCATTTAGAAAGTATCCTCACCTTCCTCAACAATCCTAGGTCTTTTCCTTTGTTGAGCCCTAGCACCTAGTGCTCCTAGTAGATAGACATATTTCCCATCATCATCACTAATACACTTGGCATGTTTGAGATACCCTATGTTTATGGTTTTTTTGGTGGGATCTAGAGGATTGGAGAGGGTTGCTTTGTTTGATGGTGTAAGTGCACCAACATACTTTGCAATTTGAGTGATTTGAGAGGAGAGAAGGTTAAGTCCTTACTTGGTTTTCCTAATATGTAAGAAAGTGATAATAAGGATTTTTCCCGTAATAATGGAATGACCTCTAATCAAATAGAAAAGGAAGAGTAAGTCCTTTTGGGTGACTTTCTCATTGCTCTCACCCCTAGCACTAATGGTGTAGGTGACAATCCTATGCAACATCCAATAGGTAACAGTTCTAAGGTTCTTGGTATTGGATTGTTTGTGGAGAGAGGTTTCAATGGAAATTTCTTTCCAAAATTCCAATTGTGCTTTAGGAGTTAAGGGAGAGGTAGAGATTTGAGAAATGCCTTCGGCTTGAAAGCCCCAAATTGATGAAAAGTTCTCTAGGATAAGGCCACACTCTTGGTTAAATAGTCTAAAGGAAATACCATAGTAACCTAAAGGATTAGTGCTCTTTTTGTTAACAACCAAGGTTATTAGGAATTCCTTTATCCAGGATTCCCAACCGAGGTCATCTCGCTCCAAGAACACAAACTTTTCCCACCCCAAGGTTCTAAGGCATCCTTTAATATCATTTTCAATTCCTAATGACTCTAGAGTGAGGAAGGGGAAGAGACGGTTTGGTTCAACAAGTTTATCTTTTAAAATTGCATACCTTAGTCTTTCTTCCTCATCCTTGAGCCGAATCTTATGGCTTCTTCTTGGAGCTTCCTCTTCTTAAGAAGAGGCAGCAATTCCCTTCCCTTTTTGAGCTCTAGAGGCCTTCTTCTTGTGTTCTTTTAGTGCCATGTTTAGTTCAAGAGTGAAGTAGATGAAGAGGAGTGTTTGATTTGAGTAAATTTGAGTGTTTTTAGTGTTTGAATGTTTAGAATTAGTTAAAAGAGTGTAAAAACAAATTTGAGGGGGGGGAGGGGGTTACAGTGTTTTGGATGGAAACTAGCCATTTATAGTTGTTGGAGACAAAATTGTAATGTTTGACAGAGTTCTAATGGTTAGAAAAATTTTAAATGCAGAGGCAAAGTCCCGTCGGACTACTAAAAGTCCAGTGGTGATTTTTAGAAAATTTAAAAAGTATGGTCAAACTATTTAAGAGTCTGAACAGAATTAAGCTTTTAGGCATAATGGTCATAAAATTTTGAAATATTTTGGTCATACCATAAAAATATGGTCATACTTTTGCAGAAAAAATTGAAATCAAGAATTTTTAATAAGTATGATCAAACTCAATGTTGGTCAGATTGATAAACTATCAAAAATCAAAATTTTCAAAGCAAAGGATATTTTTAAAGATAGAGGTACAAATATTTGATCAAAAATAGATAAAGATTTGAAATTTTGGATTAGGTAAAATAAATTTTCAAGTAGCTTTGAACTTATGAAATTGTGCTTCCATCCATCATTCCTAAGTGTTGTCTTATGAAGTTCATCCTTTCTTCATTTAGGGGTTTGGTAAATATGTCAGCAAGTTGATTTTGTGTATCAATGAATTCTAAAATCACATTTTTGGTTTTGGACATTATCTCTTAAGAAGTGATGCCTAATGTCTATATGTTTTGACCTATAATGTTGAATTGGAATTTTGGATAAGTTTATAGCACTAGTGTTATCACACTTAATGGGATGTGTTCAAATATTTTTCTATAGTCTAATAGTTATTGTTTTATCCAAAGAACTTGAGTGCAATAAAAACATACAACAACATATTTGGCCTCGGCGGTAGATAGAGCAATCGATACTTGTTTCTTGCTAAACTAAGAAACTAAACATTCACCAAGAAAATGACATGCCTCAGTCGTACTCTTTCTATCCAAGAGACGACTGGCATATTCGACATTTGAGAAACCTAATATGTCGAATGATGTATTCCTAGGATACCAAAGTCCTAGATGCAATGTGTCATTCAAGTATTTTAAAATTCGTTTAGTAGCATTCAAATGAGATTCCCTAGTGCATGATTGAAATCTAGCACACAAACAAACACTATACATTATATCAAGCCTAGATGCGGTTAAGTAAATTAAGTATCCAATAATACCTTGATATTTCTTCTCATCTAATACCTTACCACTTTCATCCTTGTCAAGCTTTAGAGATGTACTCATGGGAGTTTTGCTTGGCTTGCAACCATCCATTCCAAATTTCTTGAGGAGTTCCCTCGTGTATTTGGATTGATTAATGAAGATCCCATCTTTGCATTGCTTGATTTGTAGTCCAAGGAAGAATTTGAGTTCACCCATCATACTCATTTCAAATTCCTTAGTCATACAAGAAGCAAATTTTTGCACAAGGATTCATTAGTAGCACCAAAAATAATGTCATCAACATAAATTTGAACAATTAATATGTTATGTCTATTCTTTTAACAAAAAGAGTTGTGTCAACTTTTCCTTTTAAAAAATTATTTTCAAGCAAATATGCACTAAGTCTATCATACCAAGCTCTTAGAGCTTGTTTCAATCAATATAGTGCTTTTGTAGGTTTAAAAACATGATTTGAAAATCTATAATCTTCAAAACCAGGAGGTTGTTCAACATAAACTTCTTCATTGATAAATCCATTTAGAAATGCACTTTTAACATCCATTTTAAAAAGTTTGAAATTCATGTGACATGCAAATGCAATAAGTATCTTAATGGCTTCTAATCTAGCAATGGAGGCAAATGTCTCATCATAATTTATGCCTTCCTCTTGGTTATACCCTTTGGCTACCAATCTAGCTTTATTTCTAGTGATGAGACCATTTTCATCAAGCTTGTTTCTATATACCCATTTACATCCAATAATTGGATGATCCTTAGGTCTAGGAACAAGTTCCCATACATTATTTTTCTCAAATTGGTTGAATTCATCTTGCATAGCAATCACCCAAAATTCATCACTAAGAGCCTCATCAATTGTTCTTGGCTTAATTTGAGAAACAAAGGCAAAATTAACATCTAAGTGTTTAAGTTTGGATCTAGTAGTTACTCCCTTTGATGTTTCACCAATGATGAGTTCTTTTGGATGATCCTTCTTGTAATATCCCAAAATATACCCTAGAAGTTTAGTATAATAATTGTTGTAATTGAATTAAGTGTATTTGTGTTTAATTGGAAAAGAGAAAAGAAGTGAAGAGAGTGTATATGTTGTGTATATGAAAATATATACAACATATACAAAAGTCAATGAGAAAGTCAAAGGAAGAGATTAATTATTATTAATTGTGTTTAAGGAATTAATTAATTATAAGTGGGATAAGAGTTAGTGGAAGTGGAAGATGGTATTTTGATTATTTTATATTAAATGCTTGGATGAGAGGGTTTTAAGGAAAAGAGAGTTGACTTTGATTTCTTTGGTTTTCTTTCTTTTCTTCTTCCTTTGTAGCTTTCTTTCATTTCTTTCCTTCTCTTTTCCTTTTCTGTTGTTGTTCGGCCATCAAGAAACAAGAGAGCAAGAGAGAGATTTGATCTTCCAAGTTCAAGATTGAAGGAAGTTTTCAAGAGATCAAGTTGGAGATTTAAGAGTTTCTTCATCCTTGGTAAGTTCTTCCACTTGATTCTTTGATTTCTTTGGGTTTGTGAGTTGAAGTTGTGATGGATATGTGTTTGGTTTGTTTGTGTTGTGTTTAAGAGTATTTGGTTTAATTGATTTTGGATTTTTGAGGTTGGATTAAAGGAAAGAGTAAGTTTGTTGGTGAAGATGGTGTTGTAGTGGTGTGTAGAGTTTGTGATGATATTGATAATTGTGGTTAATGTATATTTTGTCTTGTTTTGGTGTTTTTGCAAGTTAAAGATGGTTTTTTGGATGTGTGTAGTTAAGTTTGTTTGAAGTGGATGTTGATGGAAGAAGTGATTTGTTGAGTGTTCTGTTGTTTTGGGCGGAATCTGGGTTTTTGGCCTGACACGCCCATGAGCACGTCCAGGTCTTTAGGCGTGTCAATGGTTCTGTGTGGCAGTAGGATTGACACGGCCAGTAACACGCCCGTGTTATTGAACGTGTCATAGCCACTGTGTTTTTGGGGAATTGACACGGCCATGAGCACGCTCATGTTGTTGGACGTGTCAATGTTACTGAGAGACAGAATGTATTACACGCCCAGTGACACGCCCGTGGTTCTGAGCATGTAAAAGCTTCTGTGTTGTGGAGTTAGGGCACGGTCAGGGACACGCCCATGTTGTTGAGTGTGTCATGTTTAGAGTTTGCTCTAGTGGATTCTTAGCCTTATGATCTCATGTGGGTTTCATCATTCTTTTGGAATAGGTTGTGAAGAAGGTGAATTGCCCTAATTCAAGTGGTGAAAGATTCTTGAAAAAGGAAGTGTTTAGAGTTGTGTGGGTTGCTTTTGATGTAAGTACAAACCTTGCATTATTGCATACATTCATGTGATTTTGGAACTTATACATTTGAGTATGAATGTACTAAGGAATTTTATTGCATTGTTGATATATATAAATAATGTTATGTTTTATACAATGTGAACTTTGTGAAATGCAATATGATGTATGTATATTGATTATGAGTATTCGAATATGAATTGAAATAGAATGAAATGTGAAGCCATTGTGGTTGGCTATGATATTGTAAATGATGTTGAAGACATGAATTGAGAAAGAGAATGGTAAAGAGGTAAATGAATTGATTGTATGCCTAATATGTTATTCAATTTTCAGAGTGCTGGGTTTGGTGGCATGCCTATGAAAGGTAACAGTCTTGCCGGGTTGAGGATCTCTTCAAATTGAGTTGAATTGAGGTCCAAGAGACTGGGTCTGTTACACTATGTGAATTATTGATATGAAATATATGAAAAGTAACAGTCTTGCCGGGTTGAGGATCTCCTCGATTTCAATCGGGTTGATGGTCCAAGAGACTGGGTCTGTTACTAGTAACAGTCTTGCCGGGTTGAGGATCTCCTCAAGCTTGTTGAGTTGATGGTCCAAGAGACTGGGTCTGTTACACTATCCATGGATAGAGATATGAGATATATTGCCTACGGGCTTGATCATTGTGATTATAGACCAAAGCAATAACTCTGAACTTTGAATATCATATTAAATACTTGTTGGGCCCATGTGTGTCTATGTTGAATGTGTGTGATGGATGATGATACAATTATTGAAATAATGAAATGTAACATTTATGAGTGTGATCTCTATTGTTTGAATGTATGACATTGACAAGGCATCGAAGCATATCATTGTTATGGTTTGTACCACTAAGCCGTGAGCTTAGCGCGATTGTGTTTCATCGCGCAGGTGATAGATTTGAGCCGGAGAATTCTGCTAGACCTAGTTGAGTTGAGATTTTGAAGAGTTGGCTTAGAGCTTAAAGATCAGAGAGTCAAGCTGCCAATCATGTATATATTTCATGTTTTGTAAATTTTGATCTTAATGTATATGTATTTGAAAATATTTGTTATATTTTCCGCTGCGTTTTGAATAAACATTTTTATTTATCGTGTTTTATAAATTACCTTAAATGTTTTAAATTTATTCATAAGTCATCCGAGGGATGACTTGTGTGTTTTGTTAACTGTGACCTTTCGATATTCAGTATACGTATATTACGATCGTATAAGCATGCTGTGTACATATACGGGGTATAGGGGTGTTACACTTCTTGTATTCCCAATCCTTAAGTAGCTCTTGAGTCTCCTTTTCTTGTTTATCATGATTATCCTTTGGAGTATCAATTTGTCAAGTATACCTACAAAATCATCAAGAACACTACCTTTCCTTTGATCAAGTTTAGAAGATTCATCAAAGACAACATGCATTGACTCTTCAACTACTAGAGTTCTTTTATTAAATACTCTATATGCTTTGCTAAATGATGAATATCCTAAAAATATTCCTTCATCCGATTTGGATGAAAATTTTCCAAGATTATCCTTGGTATTTAATATAAAGCATTTGTATCCAAAAACTCTAGGGTATGAAATTTTGGGTATTCTTCGATTCCATATCTTATAAGAAGTTTTGTTTATGAAAGGTCTTTTATAGACATGATTTGAAATGTAGCAAGCAGTATTAACCGCTTCCACCCAAAAATAAGATGGTAGTTCATACTCATTGAGCATTGTCCTAGCCATTTCAATTAAGGTTCTATTTTCCTTTCAACCACACCATTTTGTCATGGTGTTCTAGGAGCTGAAAAGTTATGTGAAATACCAAGTTCATTGCAAAAGTTTTCAAAATTTTCATTTTCAAATTCTTTGCATGATTACTTATAATAGATGTGATCACATAGCCTTTTTTTTATTTTGAACTCTTTTTACAAATATTTTAAAATGATTGAAGGCTTCATTCTTTTGAGCGAAGAAATTTACCCATGTAAACCTTGAGTAGTCATCTACAGGTACAAATGCATATAGCTTTCCACCTAGACTAGCAATCCTTTTAGGTCCAAAAACAATCTAAATGAATAAGTTCTAGAGGTCTAGATGAACTTACAACATTTTTAGATTTAAATGAGCTTTTATGTTGCTTACCAAAATGACAAGGTTCAAATGTTCTATCTTTGTTAAATTTAATTTTAGAAAGACCATCAACTAGCTCTTCTTTATTAATGCATTGCAAGTGATCCATACTAGCATGTCCTAGTCTTCTATGCCACAACCAAGCATCATCATTAATAGAGATCAAACATTCAATTGCATTGTTGGAATTTATGTCAATTTTATATGTGTTACTAATTCTAATTCCTTTTAATGCAATTTCACCATTTGAATTTGTAACTTTGCATCCTTTGGAATCAAAATTCACATTATATCCTTTATCACACAATTGACTCACACTAAGCAAATTTTGCTTTAACCCATCAACAAGCCAAACATTTCCAATCAAATTTTCACCAAGCATGCCAATGGAGCCAATGCCAATAATTTTACATTTAGCATTATTTTCAAAAGTAACATTATCTCCATACTTATAGGTGAGTGTTGTAAAAAGTTTTGCATTACCCGTCATATGCCTTGAGTATCCACTATCCATGAACCAAGAACTCTTATTGATAGTAAATTTTAGACATACCTACAAAAGTAATAATGTTTATCTCCTTTTAGGTACACAAATGAAGTTGGGTCCTTGGGGGTTAGTAGTAGAAGGATCCTCTAACTTGAGATGAGCCTTCCTAATATAGCAAAATGTGCTCTTATGCCCAAATTTCATACAATATGTGCATTGATATAGTGTTCTATACTTATGCACCTTTTCATTGAAAGTCAATGAATTGTGCACACACTTACAAATATGAGTTGGCTTTTATGCAATTTTGTGTTTGTGTTAATGTCTAGTGTACATGAATGCATGATTTGCTCTTTGGAGCCTTGATTCTAGAATTTTGTATTCCTAAAGCAATTCTTTTGAGGATTCTTAGGCTTAGTTTGTGCATTAGTGTTCTTTACAACTTCAATACTAGAGGTTTGATTTGTCGATGCTTTTACAAATATGGGTGTTCTAGATGGGGTATTTGATGATCCATTGAACCCTAAACCATGTTTCAAGGAAGGTGATCTTTGATTATCAATTAACGTATCTAATGCTTCTTTCCCTTTATGAAATTTCGAAATTAACTCTTTAAGTTCCTTTAGTTCATGTTTCAAAATTTCATTCTCCTTGATCACATTTTCTAAACTATGTGAATCTTTATTCATTGCATCAAGTGATTTCAACAAGTGTTCATTTGAGGTCTTTAGTTCTGAGGAAGAATTTTTTAAACTTACAAAGTCCTTTTCTAGCTTAGAACATTTATCCTTATAAAATTTCATCTTAGAAAAATATTTTTCTATCCTAAGATTCATATGTTCAATCATTTCATTATCATCTAAAGCATTATCATCATATTCATTTAAAATCAAGGGTTGAGTACCTACCTCATTGGAGTCTTTTTAATCCTCAATAGCCATGAGACATAGATTTGCAATTTCTTCCTCATCTTCTTCTTCATCTTCACTTGAGGAAGAGTCATCCCATGTAGCTTTGAGTGATTTCTTCTTTTCTTTATCCCACTTCTTTTTGTTCTTCAATTTGAAACAATCTGACTTTATATGCCCGGATTTGTCACATTTATAACACTTTACTTCATTTTTCTTATCTTTTAAGTAAGTTTTAGAAAGTGTACCTTTGTTAGTTTGCAATCACCTCTTTCTCTTCTAATCATTCATCTTTTTAGAGATCATTGCCATTTCTTCTTCATCATAACTTTCTTCATTGCTTGAGCTCTCAACTTCTTTAATTGCTTTGAGAGCTATTGCTTTCCTCTCATCCTTTTCACCTTGTTCTTCATCTCTTTCGGTGTGCAATTTGAAGGTGAGTAGTTTTCCAACAAGTTCATCAGTTTTCAAAGAACTTAGATCATGAGCCTCTTCAATAGAAGAAACATTAGACTCAAAGTTCTTCTTGCCTCTAAGTGCTCTCAAGATTTTGCCATTGACTTCTTCTTGATCATATATCTTGCCATATTTCTTCAATTCGTTGATGATGGCAAGTAATTGATTGGTCATGTCAGTAACATTTTTATTGGGCTTCATCTTGAATAGCGCATAATCATGTATGTACATTTGGTTATTGGTGAGCCTCACTTGGGTAGTACCCTCATGATAGTTCTCAAGTGTTTTCCAAATGCAATGAGCATAAGTGAGATGTTGGACTCTCCCACCTTCTTCTCTTAAGATAGAATTCAATAAGATGCAGGGTGCCCTATGGTTTTTGAATCTATCTTTTGTGTTGGCATTTGACCATTGAGACTTGGGAAGAGGAACTTGGACACCCTCAACTTCATGAGTAGGAGGCTTCCACAAACTTTCAACATAGTCCCAAAGCTCTATTTCCTCAATATCTAGAAACATCATGTTTCCAATAGGAATAGTCGATTCCATCAAAGTATGGTCTAAGAAGAGAGTTGAGGTTTCCATGAGAGGATGAAGAAGAGGTTGCCATTTTGGATCAAATTTCACAATTAAGTTTAAGAAATTGACAAGCTCTGATACCAATTGTTATCCTAAGATAGCAACCAAGAGGGTGGGTGAATTGGTTGGTCTTAAGAAATGATGATAAATTCAAAAAATTCAAAGATTAAAAAGAAAGTATGAAGAGAGTAGAAGAAGATTAAGCAGAAGATTGAATACAAGATTTATAGTGGTTCGAATTTACCTTAATCCTACATCCACTTCCTTAACAACTTGTTAAGGTTCCACTAGATTTGAGTTTTTACAAGCTTAACTCTAACTTGGTGTTTTATCTAGCTCACATCAAACTACTTACAATGGTTTGAGATCACTTCCTCACAACCCTTACAAGAGTTTTCCTAGGCTAACTCTCACAACCTAAGTGTTTCTAAGCTCACACTCAAAATTAAGATGGTGTTTAATGCTCATACCCAACAATCAATGAATATAAAGGTTGATTTTGATGCAAAAGAAAGAAAGATGTTCAATGAGGCTATTACAATCACAAAACTTGAAAATACTTTACAAACTTCTTAACAATGAAGTTACATAAGGTATTTATTGCCTTCAAGCAAGAATTAGCCATTTGAAGTTAAGACCAACATGTTTGATTCTTGTCTTTCACTAATTTCTCTGCCAAAGCACTGTCATGGTCAGAATATTCAAGGTTTGATCGAAGACATAGAAGTTCGGTCAGAATAATGCATGGTCTAGTCGGATTAATTGAATTTCTGCTTAATGCTCTTCCAACTGCTGGTCCATTTGGCTTCCACTTATTGATTGGAGATGTAACAGCTTCTGACTTGTATATTATTTAAATGGTTCGATCGAGCTTGCATCAAGTTCTGTCGGGCTTTACTCGGTCCGTTCAATTCTTAGGCGTACCTTCAACCGAGAAACGCACTGGATGTTTAGAGGGAAATTGCTTTAAAAGGTCCAATCATAATTTGCTTTAGCCCAGTCAGACTTTTGTGATACTCTGAGAAAATGAGAGTACTTCTAACCGTGAAACCTTCTGTATGATTTACCTCATTTGGTCATCCATGGTCTATCAGAATGGCTGATGGTACTGTCGAACTTTCATGGTACGATGAGATTTTGGGAGTACTCTCCATCGTGAAACCTTTTGTGTCTTTTGGTTGTTTTGTCATCAAGGGTCTGATCAGTCTTTTGTATGGTCCGATCAGAGTTTTTCAAATTTCTTCAAAAGAATTAACTTCCTACAAAATAAAACTTGGTGCAAGTGTTAGGTAAATTCAATTTGATTGCCTAAGATAAAAAATAGGAGGGTTTGGTTAACAGATGAGATTCTTTTCAATAAACCTAGCCATTTGCCTTGCCCCTAGCTTGTTGAAAAATTCAGCCTCGACCCATTTTGAAAAATAATCTACTGCTACAACAATAAAATGGTGACCATTTGAAGCCATCAAATGTATCTCCCCTATAATATCAATCCCCCAAGTTGCAAAAGGCCAGGGTGAAGACATAGAATGCAATTCTTCAGGAGGCATGTGATTCAAATTACCATACATCTGACATTGCCAGCACTTCTTTACAAACTCAATACAATCTCTCTCCATGGTCAACTAGTAGTAACCTTGTCAAATTATCTTCTTAACCAAAGCTAACCCATTCATGTGTGGACCATAACTTCCCGCATGCATTTCTGACATGGTTTGCTCAACTTCAGACTTCCTCAAGCATCTCAAGTGCACCCTATTAGGCCATCTTCGATATAACTCTCCATGAAAGGTGATGTATTGTAAGGACCATCACCTTATGGCTCTTCTCTCTTCCCTTGTTGCCCCCAACGAGTATTCCTTATTCTCCAATAACCATCTTATGGTGTCATACCATGCATCATGGTCTGTATCAGTTTCTATGATTGTTTCATATTCATAACAAGGAGTTGATGAAATGGTCAAACCAAAGGCTTAAGAAATAATTTGATAGGATTTTTTCACACCGAAGCCAATGTGGCTAGGGCATCGGCCATCTGGTTTTCTTCTCTTGGAAAGTGTATGAATATGCACTCTTTAAAATTCTTCTTCATCATGGTCAAATAATCGTGGTATGGTTTTAGCTTCTCTTCTTTTAACTCCCACTCTCCATTCACTTGGGATACCACTAAAAATGAAACACCAAAGACTTGCACCTTATCCACCTTCATAATCATCAAGGTTTCTAAACTAAAGATGCATGCTTCATACCCCACCATATTATTGGTTACCCTGAACTTTAACTTCTTTGCTGAAGGAATGAGCTCCCCTTCAGGTGATTCTAGTATTACTCCTAAACCTGCTCCCTTTCTATTCACTACTCCATCAAAGTAATTCTTCCATCCTTGTACTTCTATGACTTCTAAATGTTCATCGGGAAATTCCAAGACTACTTCCTCGTTGTCCGGCAGTGGTTGCTGGGCCAGAAATTCTGCTACTGCTCTACCTTTGATTGTTTTCCTGGTTATATATTCAATCTCAAATTTCTCTAAAATTATCAACCATCAACCATACTTCCCAATCAAAGAGGGTGTCTCCCTTAAATATTTCACTGGATCCAACCTGAAAATTGCTTGCACACTATAAGACTAAAAGTAATGCCACAACTTCTTAGAAGACCAAACCATAGTTATAAAGGTCTTTTCAATGATACTATACTTAATCTCATAAGGTAAGAGCTTTTTACTCAAATAATATATTGTGTGCTTAACCCTTGATTCATCTGCGTGGGTTAGCATAGCTCCGATTGACTCTTCCTCTACTGCCAAGTATAGTAATAAAGGTTTGCTGGGTTTAGGTGGTTTAAAAAATGGTGGATTCAATAAATATTCTTTTATACACTCAAAGGCCTTTTGACACTCTTTATTCCACTTGACTGGCTAGTTCTTTTAAAGCAATTTGAAGATAGGTTAACAGATCATGGTAAGCTTTGCTATAAACCTGCTAATGTACTGTAATCGTCAGATAAACCCCCAAACTTCCTTCTCTGTCTTAGGGGGTGGTGTATCCCTCATTGCCTTAACCTTTTTATGGTAAATCTCAATACCATTTGGGCTAATCACGTGCCCTAGCATTTTGCCTGAAGTAACTCCAAACACATACTTCTTTGGATTCAACATGAGATTATACTTCACTGCTCTCTCAAAGAATATCTCTAGGTTATGAAAATGTTGTTCTCTTGTATCTGACTTTACCATCATGTCATCAACATAAACCTCAAATTATGCATCATGTCATGAAACAAGGTGGTGGCCATCCTTTGGTAGGTTGCTCCAACATTCTTTAATCCAAAAGGCATTATCCTATAATAAAATATACTCCATGTAGTAATGAAGGCAGTTTTAGCTTTATCTTCTTGGGCCATTAACACTTGATTATATTCAAAAAATCCATCTATGAATGAGTGTAGCATGCTAGGGGCTACACTATCAATAAGGACATCTATATGGGGTAAAGAAAAATCATCCTTAGGGGAAACTTTGTTCAAGTCTCTATAGTCCACACAGACCATAATTCTTTCGTCTTTCTTTGGCATGGGAACTATATTGGCTAGCCAATCTGGATAATCTGTCACTTCAAGGAACTTTACTTGTATTTGTTTAGTGACTTCATCTTTGATCAATTCTGCCCATTTTGGCCTTAATCATCTAAGCTTTTGTTTGACAAGTTTCATGTGAGTGTAAGTGGGAATCTGGTGCTCAGCTATATCTCAATCAATTACAAGCATATCCTCATAAGACCAAGCAAAGACCTCTTCATATTTTTTAAATATTTTTTCTAATCTCTACCTTTCATCAGGAGTAAGGTCGGATACTATGCTAATATTTTTAGGATTATCAATTGTTCCCAAATTTAATATTTGTGTATTAACAGAGTTAATATTAAAAGTGCTTATGTAACCACTATTTAAATATATGCAACCATCAGGAAAAACATCACACAAGCAAGCAAAATTAGACTTTATCGCATTTATTTTGGAAAATAAAACATCATCATCCTCATACAGAGCAGACAAATTAAAATCAAAACCAGAATTAACATCACCGTTCTCATTATCATAAGCTAAAAGGTCTTCAAATTGTTCTTCGATGAGAGCAGCAATTTCCTCTGGAGTCTTCTGGATCTTCAAGGCATCTTCTTTCTTCTCTTCCAGGCTAGGCTCTTTGATAATTGGCAGGTCAAGCTTTTTCTCTTTATGTTCCACAAATTCAGCGACATCAGCAAAGATCTCAAATCCAGGGATCATCTTTCCCATAAATATGATTGGTTCTGGCTTTCCTTGGAGTGGTCCCAACTCTGGTGCTTTCACAAATATTTCTTCAAGTGGAGGAAAATTTATCTTCTCAGTCTTTTTCAGCAGAACACCTCCATTTGCTTCATCATATCCCAACCCTTTCTTGGAAGTTCGAGTCTTGAAATCTAGAAGCTCTCTTACACCTGCCTTCCCCTTTCCAAGGCCAGTACCAGGTAGATAGTTCATTTTCTTCATCATAGCTAGAATTCTAGAACCTATCATCTCATTATCAAAAATAACATCCAATTGAAAACCATTGAGAAGCCTCTCAACCATTAAAGCATTTACTACTTCATTATTCTCAGCCTTGATAATCACTATTTCATCTCCATTTGGGAACTTGATCTTTTGATGAAGTGTAAAAGGAACTCCACCAAGAGGATGAAACCAAGGTCATCCTAATAGCAATGCGAAAGTGATGGGTATATCCAAAACCACAAACTCAACCATGGATTCAATTGGACCAACCTTCACAATAGCTTTAAAAGTCCCTTCAACATGTCTCTTAGTATTGTCATAAGCCCTAATGGTTACCTCAGTTGGCTTAGATCCCTTGTTGACATAGTAAGCTTTGGCAAGATTTTAATTGGACAGACATTTATGGTAGACCCATCATCAACCATTACACATGGAGTCCTTTTCCCTTTGACCTCTACCTTGATAAAGAGAGGGTGGATGTGATCTCTTCCCTCTTCTGGCAAATCTGCATCCGAAAATGATACCATTCCGATATCAACTTTGCCCTTCTTCTGGACATCTTCACACTTCATCACTCCTTTAGTTTTCACAAAATTAACCAACTCATCTGGTGTTATAGAAGTGGAAATTGGCATGCTAGTCAAATCCTTGGCAATAGTTTCACATTGTTTCTTGGATGTAGCTAATAGATTATAGATGCTAACACTTGCTTGGGTCCTTTTCAATTGCTTAAGGACTGTGCCATCTTCATCTTCCTTTGCTTCTTTCTCAGCATCCTTCCCCTTGTCAATTTTTGCTTCCTTTGGTGGTGTCCTTGCATAAGGCTTACCAGAACATGTGTTCATTATCTCATCCTCTTCAGGCTTGAACTAGGCCCACTCCTCCTTCTTTTACTCAGAATCATCATCACTATCAGTTAAATTCCAAAACTCGCTCACAACACAGATGGCTACTTCCTTTTCAATTTTGACTTGCTCCATTTTGCTTAGTACCATTTCTTCTTTAGTTGCCTCTCCATCTGCTTCTTGGAAAGAAGACATGACAAAACTTTCATGCAAACCTCCTTCAATCATAAAAATTACCGGCGATGGTACTCTGTTGAACCTTGGTAATGGATTGTCCTTGGTGCTAGGTTTGTTGGGTTCGGGCAGCTTCCCACTATCAATTAAAATTTGGATCTCATGCCTCAACCTCAAACATTTTTCTGTCTTGTGCCCTTGCATTTGATGGAATTGGCAGAATGATTTAGCATCAAAGTTAGGCGAAAGAGGATTTGGCAAAGGGCGAGGAGTCAAGTTGTAACAATCCCTTCTTTTGTAGCTTATTGAGAACCTAAGATAGTAGCTTCCCCAATTCTAAAAACTTCCTCCTTCCTCCTTGACCAGTTGCGTGACTGCTTTTTATGTGCTCTGATTGCTGGACTGGTAGTTCCCTTTCTCATTTCTTCTTGCAGAAAAATGGTTCTTCTCTCTTGCCCATTCTTCTATTTGCAAGCCATCTTGAAGGAGATCTTTAAAATCTCTAATAAGAGTATGGGACATCCTTTCATGAAGATTAGGTAGCACCCCTCTCACAATCATCCTAATCTGATATGATTCATCGAGCCTTTTCTTGAGCAATGCAGCTTTGTTTCTCCACCTTTTTCACGTAATCAACAAAGTTCTCATTTGGTCTTTGCCTAATGGACTCAACTTCCATCAAAGCAACCCCAACTCAGCATTAAACCCATACTGTTGGATGAAGGCTTTGTATAGTAAATCCCAGCAATTTTGAGTACCATGCTCTAAGGTGTTGAACCAATTCTGGACAACAAGGTCCAATGAAAACATAAAGTATCTTAGAGTTTGAGCCTTAATAGCTCGACCAGACTGTATAGCAGTGATGTATTGCTTCACATGAAGATGAGGATTCCTAATCCCATCGAACATGGCAAAGGAAGGCATCTTGAATTTGTATGGGACCTCTTCATCTTGTTCAAATAACTTGTCGACCTCCGACATTTCTTCAGTTTTCAACTTCTTTTCAAACTGCCTTTCCAAATGGGCAATCAGCTTCTCAACATCTGAATTTTCAATCTTTTCCACGGCTAATCTTTCTACAACCTTTGGCTCTTTCTTCTTATCTTGAGGATCTTGAAAGTATTGAGCCCAGTCATCATCATCATCGACAACTACTTTGTCATCATCGAAGGCTACTTTGCCAACCTTAGCCTTTCCTTTGTCCTTCAGTTTCTTAGTGCTGGCAGATGTCTCAACAATGTTCCCCAAAAGTGCAGCCAGTTGGCTCTTTATAGTCTCAGCCAGGGCCTCCTTCAATTCTTCCATCTTAGCACTGAGGGTGTCATCCACCATCCTTTAAATCTGTTCGAGCTTCATTACTCTTAGTGAGAAGCTAATTGAGTTGCTACTGGAGTCTGTCACTAGCATAGGTTGGGTTGTTATATGCTCTCGACTGCTGTACTCTTGGTCTGTGAGCCGGAAAGGATCAATGATATATAATGCAATGCATGTATGCATGTATACATGTATGCACAAGTAATCAAACAATCAAAGACAATTAGGACGTTCCTTCCAACCTTATAACTTCCAAACACGAATGGCAAGTTTCTTTTCTTAGGTATATGATCAACAAATATCAATATGGAATATCTTGTTTTCACAAAAATTTCCATAGGCGATTTAACCAATAGTTACATTCTCAAATATAGAAGTCAGTCCATGATAATTCTCATTAATTAGGCTTTAATCCATTGAATCTCAACTAAAATAGCTTTTATGCTATATTGGATTAAAACAAAATTAATAGGTTTATCATAAATAGATTTTCCATTTGGAAAAACTACTAATGATTCATGCCAAAAACAAGCCCATGATTAATGATTCTTGGTATAAATTAGGCCCACAATTAATTTTTGGTATTCCTTAATTGACCTAAATAGTTTATGAGCTCTTTTTAAGAAAAAGTTTGTAATTTTTGAAGTGAAAAATAATTTTGTTTAAAATCCTTTAGGTTTTTTAGTTTGGGTCATAAGGTAGAAAAATAATTTTTGACCCATCTTGAAACATTTTATGTCCAAAGACTATCTTGAAGATTTTGAGATTTTGAAATTTGGTATTTGGATTTAAAGGAAAAAAATATTTTGAGCTTATAATATGATTAGGTCATATTAGAGAAAGAAAAAACCAAATAATCCATGGTTTAAACCAAGATATATTAATTATAGTCAAATAATAAGCATTTAGGGTAAAAATCTAAAAAACGTGGCTAGGTCAATTACATGAGCTTTAGTCTTTGGGGTGAAAGGCTTAGGTTCCCATGGCAAGTATACACCAAATGGTACAAGGCTATGAGTGATTATGCTATGCTCGATCTCCATACCTTAAGTGAAAGTACGGTATCCCTTACATAACACAACACAGATTACACGGGCATCCTAACTCACGCATACTATGCGATCTATATGATGCAATGGATAATATCATAATAAGAAAGAATAAGATAATATAAAGACCAATGGAATCAACTTCTCTTATCCCCAGTGGAGTCACCATTGTGAGCGGAGATTTTTGCCCCTACTCCCATATGAAATGGTTCTTGCGACTTCGGCACTGTTAGGCTCAAAGCCTTAGAGAACACGAGCCTAAACCCGGAGAAAATGGAGTCACCACCTGGATGGGCCAGAAAAATAGAAAGGGGTGGATGACTCGATTCCTAAGAAATCCCCAACCCCCTATTGAGTTTGAAAAGTTGGGTATGCATGGAGAATATGAGAATGACCCAGCACCCCCATAACGCCCGGTTCATTAGAACCGGCCTCCTTTTCAGGTCTAAATATTAATGAACTCTTAAACATTATAATATCATCCATAATACTTGTAATTATCAAAAGAAATAAACATCCATTACTTTTATTAAAATAAAGCAATACAAAATAGGCACCCATCCATGGATGGAAACATGCCTTTACAATGTCCAATGTCTAAAACTAAATAAAATAGGGTACCCACCATTTGGTGGAAATATACCATTTACATTAATCCAAAATTCAAAATAAATTAAATTACATTGGAACTCAATTAATGAGGTACCCACAAAGTGGAAACAAACCTCTTACATATTGAAACTAAAATAAACTGATAGAAAAGATTCAATCATTCATCATAAATAAAAGTAAAAAATCCATTACAAAATAAATCATCCATGCATTAATAATCAAGTTTGCATTTAAATATCATGTTAAACAATAGATATACAAACTAGAGTTTTATGAATTAGGGTTTAGGAAAATACAATTAAAGTTTAGGTTTTTTTTTAAAAAATCAAGATTACGGTTTTTAGGTTTCTGAATTAGGGTTTTAGGTTAGGGTTTTAGAATTATGGTTTTTAGAATTAGGGTTTAAAAAAAATATTTAGGGTTTTGAAAACTATAAACTAATTAAGATTTTATGGTTTTAGAAACAGAACTACTGTAATTATATTTATAAACTTTAGAATACTGGAATATTTACTTAAAATAAATAATTACACAATACTCTTTGTGGATGGCTATTGTAAGAAGCAAATTTGACCTACTATGAATTATAAAGCCAACCTCCATTGATCATGCTTCAAATAAATTGTTATGAATCAAAACTAAAGGATGTAACCTACTGGAACTAATTTAGACAAAGAGTAAATGTATTTAATATTCAAAACCATCATCAAATCATCTTATGTTGAATTAAAATGGATTAAATTTAGAATTTACATTCATTTCACAGCTCCACCACAATTAAATGTTGATCAAACTTCTACTTGCAATGATTAATCTCTGCTGAGTAAAAATAAGACAGTAACTACTGCCTTGTTTTTATAAATTTGATAGTATTATATGTTTGATGATTGCTCTTTATGTTTTAATGATCCTCAAAAATTACTTCCTTCCTTTCCCCTTCTTGTTAATTGTTGTCTCTCTTGTATTTATAGATGACAATCAGTACTTCCACTTAAACCTAAATTCTTAATTTAAGTCTTCAATGAATTACTGCATGATTAGGAAATAAAATTAGCCTGTCAAAGTATTTTTAGTACTCAGATCAGTCAAATTAGAGGCCAAAAATTGACATGAGGCCTTCCTCATATCGATTTGGGCTGACCAAATTGATATAAGGCAAAGCTCATATTGATTTTGGCCATCCAAATTGATATGAACTGCCTCATATCGATTTGGCATGACAAAATTGATATGAGGCAATGCCCATATCAATTTGGCAAGCTCAAATCGATATAGGCTAGCCTCATATCGATTTGGTAGGTTCAAATGAACCAACTTGACTCAAATCAATCCACAATAATTAATTTTCAACACATACTTTTTTGTAATTTTAATATAAAATCAGACCAATTGAATTATAATCTTTAAGAAATTTAGATTTATAATGGACCAAGATAAGCTTTTTAAATTTAAATTGGTCCAAATTTTAAGGTCTACATGGAGACTCTCTATTTATGAAATCACTGGAAGAAGCCTATGAATTGATAAAGGAGATGGTCACTAACTCATGTGAATGGCCCATTGATAGGCAAGCAACTAAGAAGATATTTGGGATGTATAATGTAGATGCTATTACAGCATTAGCATCTCAAACAGAAGCATTGAACAAGGGTATACAAGGGATGCAATTACAAAAACCAGTTATGGTGTCATCCATTTGTGATTTTTATGGAGGAGGACACTCAAATCAAGAGTGTCAAGCAAGTTATATGTTTGCTATAAATACCTTGCATGAGCAAGCTAACTTTGTTAATAATTTTTGCAGGCAAAATGATCCTTTCAGTGACACTTACAACCCTAGTTGGTGCAATCACCTAAACTTTTCATAGAATAATAACAGCAACAATCAAGGGAGACAACAACCATCAGGATTTCAACCACAACCTCATCCTCCACCATTAGAAAAGAAATCTAACTCGAAGGAGCTAATAACAAAGTTTATTATCTCTATTGAAGCAAGGTTGCAAAATCAAGAGGCTTCTATGAAGAATCTTGAGATACAAATTGGATAGCTTGCCAATGCTATTGTGGGTAGAACTCAAGGGTCGTTGCAAAGTAATTCAGAGACAAACCCAAAAGAGCATGTTAAGGCCATAACACTTAGAGATGGGAAGGTACTAAAGGAGCCAAAATAAAAAGTTAAAACTGATAAGTTAATTGATTCAAGATTAGTAGAGGTAAGTTCAAAGGAAAAAGGTAAGGAAAATATTACTCCTAAAACTTTCAATTCCAATTCTAAGGACGTAAATAAATTTCCTTACCTAGATAAAATTAGAAAGGATAAGAATGATGCAAAGTGTAGACCCTTAATTTTGGCCATGAATGAGCTTAGTACTAATTAAGAGGCTCAAATTAAGTCCAATCCAATTTTAGAAAGCTTGAACCTAATTCGATCTAATTTTAAATGCCCAAACAAACTTTGGCCCACTTTAAGGAGGAACTATGCTAAGCAGACATGAGCTAGGCACTATGCCAAGCAGACATAAGCCAGGCACTATGCCAAGCAGACATGAGCAATGCTTATGTCAATTTGGGGCATCCAAAATTACATAAACCTAGCTCATGTCGACTTGGACACTCCAAGTCGACATGAGCAATGGCTCATGTCGATTTGGACACTCCGAATAGACATGAATCCTAATTCAAAAAGAATTTAGCCAGCCATTTTAATTTCCTAATGAAGTTGGACTTTGGAATAACCCTCGGATTAACAAGATTAGGGTTGGAAGTTAAGTAATTTTTGCCTATAAATAGATAATTAAATATTGTAACACAGGGGAGCAACCATCAATAATTATTAAGCAGCAGATAGAGCAATTAGCACGGATTAGCAATTAAGCAAGAACTATCAACACAATACACCAAAGGCAGTAGCCATTGTCTTTATTTTACTCAGCCAGAATTTTGAATTGGACCAGGCAGAGCTTGGATCAATGTATAATTGGTGGAGCCTTCAACGTAGGTTTTGTTTTCTAAACTCTTTAAAATCATAACAAGTCCTGTTTATTAATGTCATGAAATTCTTACATATTATGATTTTGCTTAAATATGTTCAGTGAGTTTTATTTGATAATGCCATCAATGTATGCCTAGTGTATCTTCATTTAAATATGTCTAGTAGCCATGTCCCATGCAATTATTTACCAAAAAATTAATGTTAAAGTGGCCTTAAAGTTTTTACAGTAATCATGTTTTTATAAAACCCTAACTTTGTTTTCTGAAAACAAAAACCCTAAGCCTATTTTTCAAATATTTAAAAACCTAATTCTATGAAAACCAAAAACCATATTCTATTTTCCAAAATAATCAAAACCCTAATATGTTTTCCAAAATAATTAAAACCCAAATCTATTTTTCAAAGTGATCTAAACCCTAATTCCAAAACCCTATTTCTTAAAAACCTTAACTCCAAGAATCCTTAACTCCCAAAACCTTAATTCTAAAACTTTAATTCTCAAAACCCTCATTCCAAAAGTACTAAATTCCAAAACCCTAAAACTTCATCCAGTAGCTATAACCCTAGTTCCCTAAACCTTATCCAGTAACTAAAACCAATATATCAAAGCCTAAAACCCTAATCTCTAATCTGTGAAACCAAGACCTTAATCCCAAATAACTAAAACCCTAGTTTTCCATTCAAAACTTTAATTTTGTATTTTTGATCCTAAAACCCTAGTTTTGATTATTTAATTTATTATATACTTGTGATGGATGATTTATTTTATTTGCTTTATAATGGTTGACTTGCTTTTCATTATTGTGAATGTTTGAATGGTTTAAGTAATTTAATTAATTATTTTAATATTAATTATTTTGATTTTAAAAATGTGAGAGGTATGTTTCCACTTTGTGGGTACCTCATTAGTTAAGTTCAATGTAATTTAATTTATTTTAAGCATTTGGATTAATGTAAAGGACATGTTTCCACTAAAAAGTGGGTGTCCTATTTATTTAGTTTTGGACATTGGACAATTGTTGTAAGGGCATATTTTCATCTTGTATGGGTGCCCATTGTTATCTATTTGTTTGGACCTTCTTTGATTTTAATATAATGAATGTTTATTTATTTTAAATTGCATGTAGTATGTATGATGTCATAATGCTTAAGAATTTAATATTATTTAGACCTGAAAAGGAGGCCAATTCCAATGAACCTGGTATTATAGGGTTCTGGGCTATTTCTCACCTTCCCCACGCATACCCAACTTTACAAACCCAATAGTGGGTTGGGGATTCCTTAGGAATTGAGTGATCCACCACTTTCTTTTTTTTCTGCCCGTCTGAGTGGCGACTCCATTTTCTCTGGATTTAGGCTCATGTTCTCTAAGGCCCTGAGCCTAATAGTTCCGAAGTCATAAAAACCATTCCACATGGGAGTGGGGGCGAAAATCCCCGCTCACTGTGGCAACTCCACTAGGGATAAGAGAAGTTGATTCCGTAGGTCTTTATATTATCTTATTCTTTCTTATTATGATATTGTCCATTGCATCATTTAGATTGCATTGAGTGTATGAGTTAGGATGCCCGTGTAACTCATGTTGTGTTATGTAATGGATACCATACTTTCATTGCATAACCACTCATAACCTTGTACCTTTTGGCATATACTTGCTATGAGAGCCTAAACTTTTCAACCCAAAGACTACAGCCTATGTAGTTGGCTTAGTAACTTTCCTAAGATTTTTTTACCCAAATGTTTATTGTTTGACTATGGTTAATATATCTTGATTTGAACCATGGCCTATTTGGTTTTTTCCTTTTCTAATATACCTAAGTATATTTAAAGGTCAAAATAGTTTTATTCCTTTAAATCCAAAAGACCAAAAAAAATTTTAAATCCTTTTGAAGATGGTCTTTAGACATGAAAGCCTTTTACGATGGGTGAAAAATCTTTTTTCACCTTATGGCCCAAGTACAAAGCCCAACACTCAATTTAAACAAACCTTTTTTTACAATGGCCTTCGAAACAAAACTATTTTTCACTTCATTCAAATTACAACTTTTCTTAAATGGGCTCAAAACTGCTTTTCTCTTCATGACCCAAGTTCAAATTTTTGTTGCTAAAACCCTTTTTTTTAAATAGGCTTACAACTAGTTAGGTTAAATATGGAATGTTAAAATCAATTGTGGGCCTAATTTATACCAAGAATTGTTAATCATGGGCTTATTTGTGGCATGAATCATTTGTTGTTTTTCCAAATAGGAAATCTATTTATGATAAACCCTTTAATTTAGTTTTAATCCATAATATAGCATAAAAGCTACTTTTAGTTGATCTAATGGATTCAAGACTAATTAATGAGAATTATCATGATTAACTTCTATGTTTGAAAATACAACTATCTGTTAAAATCGTCCAAGTGAATTTTATCAAAAATAAGATGTCCCATGTTGATATTTTGTTAACCATATACCTAGAAAAAGAGACTCGCCATTCATGTGTGGGTGAT
Organism: Garcia nutans; assembly: GCA_947685225.1. Classification (NCBI taxonomy): domain Eukaryota; kingdom Viridiplantae; phylum Streptophyta; class Magnoliopsida; order Malpighiales; family Euphorbiaceae; genus Garcia; species Garcia nutans. The sequence goes on along the minus strand of CANTUV010000039.1, from coordinate 38,389,886 downwards.
ATAAGGTTGGAAGGGTCATTCCTACTCTTTTTCTTTTGTTTGTTGGGTTGTTTATTTGTCCACACATGCATAGATATATTGCAAACATAGCATTGATTCTTTCTAGGTCACAAGCATGGAGTACAGTAGTTCAAGGACATACGATAACCTGACCTATATTAGTGACTCAGAGTTCAGTAAAGATACAGTAATTTCACTCCCAGAACCATGAATCCCGACCAAGTTCAGAATCTAGTAAATGAAGCTCTTGCATCCAAGATGGAAGAGTTAAAGGGGGCCCTAGCTGTGACCATGAGAAATCAACTAGCTACATTGTTGGAAGGAAATATTTTTGAACCATTTGCTAGTAATAAAAAGCCAAAAGATAAGGGAAAGGCTACGGTAGTCAAAGCAGCCTATGATGAAGACAAAGAAGCTATGGATGATGATGATTGGAATAGTATTTCCAAGATCACTAAGAGGATAAGAAAGAAGAGAAGACTACAAAAAAGAAAGTTGAATATGTCAATGTTGAGAAGATGATTGCTAATCTAGAGAAGAAGTTTGAGAAGAAGCTAAAGGCCGAAGAGGTGTCTAAAGTGAACAAGCTATTTGACCAAGATGAAGAAGTTCCTTACAAGTTCAAGATGCCTTCTTTCACTAGGTACAATGGTACAGGAAATCCTCACTTACATGTTAAGCAGTACATCATAGCTATGCAGTCTACTAGAGATACCAAGGCTCAAACTTTAAGGTATTTCATGCTCTTATTGGATTCTGTTGAGCAAAACTGGTTCAACACCTTAGAGGAAAGTACCTAAAAAGATTGGGATATGTTGTACAAAGTCTTCATTCAGTAATATGGGCACAACATCAAATTAGAAGTGACCCTGATGGAGGTGGAAACTATCAGACAAAAGCAAAATGAGAATTTTGTTGACTGTGTGAAGAGGTGGAGTGTAGACCCTTAATTTTTTACCCATTCAAATCCGATAGTCCAAAATAATTTTTTTGGTATTTTATTTATTTTAATAATATTTTAATTACTAATAATATTTAATAGTTATTTTTAATAAAATAAAAAATATGAAAAACAAATATGAAAAACAAAAAAAAATCGGACATATCGACGAGAGACGCGCGGCAGCGCTGCCGTGCTGCCTCGCAGCAGCCCATTTTGCTGCAGAAATTATCTGCAGCGAATTGGGCATTGCCCAATTTGCCGCAGCTGGGCTTGCCCAGTTCTGCGAAGAACTGGCATGCCCAGCTAGCCCGCTGCTCCCGTTTTTTCCAGCACAGCCCACGCGCTGCTGATTTTTTGACCAAACCTTGTTTTACCAGGTTTTCTAATTTTTCCTAAACAATTGGTATTTCCTTATTAAAATAGGATTAGGACTCTTTATTTTCCTATAAATACTAGCATTAAACACACAGATTAGAGGAAGAAAAAAACCCTAGAGGACGGCAATCAAAGAAAGAGAAGCAAGATTAAACAGCAAAGCATAAGACATCAAAAATAAATCAACGAGTATCAATCATCAATTCATCAAAGGCAGTAACACTGCCTTTATTCTTGTTCAACTAGAAATTAATTTTTTGGAGGAACCAACGAATGGAGGTTTGATTATAAATCTTTGATTTTATTATATTTACAACATTCTTACGTTTAGATTCATAAATTGTTTAAGCATATGATGTTATTGCCATATTTTCTTTTAAATGTTTTTATCATTTGCTTTGATATTGAGTCAATAATATTTTTTTATAGATTAAATCGTCCATTCATCCAGTAGCCTAAGTCATTGATCAAAACTTCAAAAACCCTAAATCATCCTTATGTTTCCAAACTTCAAAAACCCTAAAACTATTCTTCTATTTCCAAAACTTTAAAAACCCTAAAACTGTCCTTCTGTTTCCAAAAACTTTAAAACCCTAAATTGTTTTTCCTCGAACTATTTTCTTAATCATCTAAACTCTAACTTTTTTGTCCAAAATTTCCAAATGTCTTCTTAAATCTCCAAACCCTAATCTTCTTTACAGTATCTAAAAACTTTAATCATAATTGTTTCTATAAAACTCTAAATTGTTTTCTTAAATCCTAAGAAAACAATATTAGGGTTTGGACATTTAAGAAGACATTTGGATTTAAGAAAAACCCTAAAACTATTCTTCTATTTCCAAAACTTTAAAAACCCTAAAATTGTCCTTCTGTTTCCAAAAACTTTAAAACCCTAAATTGTTTTTCCTCGAACTATTTTCTTAATCATCTAAACTCTAACTTTTTTGTCCGAAATTTCCAAATGTCTTCTTAAATCTCCAAACCCTAAAGTTAATATATTTACTGTTTTATTTAAATTGGATGAATGTTTATTATATATTTTGATTAATGTTTGATATCTTTAATGAATGATTTATTTATTATGAATGGTTATTTACTTTTATTGATTTATTTTGATTTCCAAATATTGTAAGAGGTATGTTTCCACTTTGTGGGTACCTCATTAATTAATTTCTATGTAATTTAAATTGCTTTTATATTTTGGACCAATGTAAAGGACATGTTTCCACCTTTTGTGGGTGTCCTATTTAGTTTAGACATGAACGATGTAAGGACATGTTTCCATCCTCGGATGGGTGTCCATTTATTTGCTTTGTTTGGACATTGCTTTGATTTTAATATAATGATGCTTTATTTTAATTGTTGCATGTAATATGGATAATATTGTTATACTTAAGAATTTTATAATATCAAGACCTGCAAAGGAGGCCGGTTCCAATGAACCGGGCATTGTGGGGGTGCTGGGCCATTTCTCACCTTCCCCACATGTACCCAACTTTTCGAACCCATTAGCGGGTTGGGGATTCCTTAGGAATCAAGTCATCCACCCCATTCTTTTTCTCGGCCCGTCTAGGTGGCAACTTCATTTTCTCTGGGCTTAAACCCATATTCTCTAAGGCCCCAAGCCTAAACAGTGCCGAAGTCGCAAGAACCATTCCACCGGGAGTGGGGGCGAAAATCCCCGCTCATAGTAGTGACTTCACTGGGGATAAGAGAAGTTGATTCCATTGGTCTTTATATTATTCTATTCTTTCTTATCATGATATTATCCATTGCATCATATTAGATTGAATCGTGTGCGTGAGTTAGGACGCCCGTGTTGTGTTATGTAAGGGATACCATACTTTCACTCAAGGTATGGAGATCGAGCATGGCATAACCACTCATAGCTCATACCATTTGGTGTATACTTTCTATGGGAACATAAGCCTTTTAACCCAAAGACTAAAGCTCATGTAATTGGCCTAGTTACTTTCCTTAGGTTTTACCCCAAATGCATGTTGTTTGACTATGGTTAATTTATCTTGGCCTAAATCATGGCTTATTTGGTTTGTTCTTTTTCTAATATGACTTAAGTACATTGTAAGCTCAAAATAAATTTTTCTCTAAATCCAAAAGACCAAAGCAATTTTCAAAATTTTTCAAAATTGACGTTGGATATAAAACTTTTCTATAAACAAATTCTTTTCTCATGACTCAAATACAAAGTCAAAAATCCATTTTTTTTTTAAATCTTTTTACAATGGGCTTAGAAACAAAATTATTTTCATCCAACCTTTAAAAGAGCTTATAAATATTTAGGTCAATTATGAAATACCAAAAATCAATTGTGAGCCTAGTTTATACTAAGAATAATTAATCATGGGCTTGTTTTTGGCATGAACCGCTAGTTACTTTTTCAAGTGAGAAATCTATTTATAATAAACCTTTTAATTTAGTTTTAATCCAATATAGCATAAAAGCTGCTTTAGTTGGTTGAATGGATTAAAACCTAATTAATGGGAATTATCATGAACTGATTTCCATTTTTGAAAATATAACTATTGGTTGAAATGTCCGAGGGAACTTTTCAAAAACAAAATACCCCATATTGGTATTTTGTTAACCATATTACCTAGGAAAAGAGACTCGCCATCCGTGTGTGGAAGTTACATAGTTGGAAGGAACGTCCTATTTACCCTTGTTTGTTTATTGTTTGTGCATACATGCATACATTTGCATCTCATATCATTGATCCTCTCTGGCTCACAGCCCTTGATTACGATAGTTCAAAAGCTTACGACAATTCGACCTACACCAGAGACGAAGAATCTAGCAATGACTCAATCACTTTCTCACTAAAAGTAATGGAGCCCAAACAAATTCAAAGAATGGTGGATGACGCCCTCAATGCCAAGATGGAAGAAATAAAAGAGGCCACGGTCGAGACCATAAAGAATCAACTAGCTACAATTTTAGGGAACAATGTCGAAGCATCTGCTAGCACCAAGAAAGACAAGGGGAAGGCTAAAATTGGTGAAGTGGATTTTGATGATGATAAGGTGATCATTGATGATGATGATTGGGCTCAATACTTCCAAGATCCTCAAGACAAAAAGGAGCTAAAGATTGTTGAGAAGACAAATGTTGAAAAGACCGAGACATCTGATGTTGAGAAGATGATTGCTGATTTAGAAAAGAAATTTAAGAAGAAGCTGAAAATCGAAGAGATGTCCAAGATCGACAAACTATTTGAACAAGATGAGGAGGTCCCTTATAAGTTCAAGATGCATTCCTTCGCTAGATACAATGGTACTGGAAACTATCATCTCCATGTGAAGCAGTACATTAGTGTTATACAGTCTGCCCGAGCTACTAAAGCTCAAACTCTAAGATATTTCATGCTCTCATTGGACCCTGTTGTCCAAAATTGGTTTAACACCTTAGAGGAAAGTACTCAAAAAGATTGGAACTTGTTATATAAGGCTTTCATTCAGCAATATGGGTACAATGTCAAGTTGGAAGTTACCTTAATGGAAGTTGAGTCCATTAGACAAAGGCCAAATGAGAATTTTGTGGACTATGTGAAAAGATGGAGAAATAAGGCTGCACTTCTCAAGAAGAGGCCCGATGAATCTAATCAAATAAGGATGATTGTGAGAGGGGTGTTGCCTAGTATTCATGAAAGGATGTCTCATACACTCATCCATGATTTCAAAGATCTTCTCTAAGCTGGTCTACAAATTGAAGAATGGGAAAGGGAGAAGAGTCGCTGATGTTAATGCCACTAGTCAATGAGGAATGAGGCAGTTTTCAGAATTAGGGAAGCCGCTGTCTTGGGTTCTCAATAAGATACAAAAAAGGGGATTGTTACAAACCTTGACTCCTCGTCTTGTCCCTAATCCTCTTCCACCTAACTTTGATACTAATGCATTTTGCCAATTCCATCAAAGGCCTAGACACGAAATGGACAATTGTATGAAGTTGAGGCATGAGATCCAGAATCTAATCGACAGTGGTAAGATACCTGAGCCAGACAAGCCCAATACCAAGAACAATCCTTTGCCTAAATTTGGAAGAGTGCCACCACCAGCAACCTTCATGGTAGGAAAAGGATTGGAAGAAGATTTTGTTTTATCATCCTTTCAAGATGGGAAAATTGAAGATGTGAAAGGAAAAGAAGCTTAACTCAACAAACTTTCCTTATCTTGAATGTTGCTTTTCAATTTTACTTTCTTTAATATTTAATTGGGACAATCGGGTTTTTCAAATTTGAATTTGTTTGAATAAATTACTTTCATCAAAATTTTTGTTAGTCTTTGTTCATTTTGGTGCTCAACCAATGAGGAATCTAGCTTGATAATTCATGAATTAATATATTTATGCATCATGACTAGACAATAAAAACATCAATCAAAGCTTGCATGGAAAAAATCTTTGGTTTGAGCCTACACGGGGGGGGGGGGGGGGGGGGGGAAGTTTCTCCTTTTCAATTTTTTTAGTTTATATACCAAACATTTTCAAACTCACTTGCAAATATTTCGCCATGCAGGGGGCAAGGAGAAGATATGAGGACCAACTAAAAATAGCTAAATTTTCAAAAGGAAGAACAAAAGAATGGAACAACCAGTTAAGCCAGAATCCTCAACTGATAAAAGGTCAGTGAAATCCAATTCAATCTCGGGTCCAAGTACCCAAATCAAATTCAATCTCGAGTCTAAGTACCCAAATCAAATTCAATCTCAGGTCCAAGTACCCAATCTCTGGTCCAAGTACCCAAATCAAACCCAATCTCGGGTCCAAGTACCCAAATCAAATTCAATCTCAGGTCCAAGTACCCAAATCAAATTCAATCTCGGGTCTAAGTACTCAATCTCAGGTCCAAGTACACAAATCCCCAAGTACCCAATCTCGGGTCCAAGTACACAAATCAAATTCAATCTCGGGTCTAAGTACCCAAATCAAATTCAATCTCGGGTCTAAGTACCCAAATCAAATTCAATTCAGTCACGGGTCCAAGTATCCAAATCCAATCCAGTTTTGGGTCCAAGTACCCAATCTTGGGTCCAAACACCCAAGTCAAATTCAATCTTGGGTTCAAGTATCCAATCTCTGGCCTAAGTACCCAAATCAAATTCAATCTCGGGTCCAAGTAGAATTCTCAGGCCCAACTACCCAAATCAAACCCAATCTCAGGTCCAAGTACCCAAATCAAATTCAATCTCAGGTCTAAGTACCCAAATCAAATTCAATCTCGGGTCCAAGTACCCAATCTCAGGTTCAAGTACCCAAATCAAACCCAATCTCAAGTCCAAGCACCCAAATAAAATTCAATATTGGGTCCAAGTATACAATTTCAGGTCTAAGAACCCAAATCAAATTCAATCTCGGGTCCAAGTATCCAATCTCTGGTCCAAGTACCCAAATCAAACCCAATCTCGGGTCCAAGTACCCAAATCAAATTCAATCTCGGGTCTAATTATCCAAATCAAATTCAATCTCAGGTCCAAGTACCCAAATCAAACCCAATCTCAAGTCCAAGTACCCAAATCAAACCCAATCTCGGGTCCAAGTACCCAAATCAAAATCAATCTCGAGTCCAAGTAACCAAATCAAACCCAATCTCGGGTCTAAGTTGCCAAATCAAGTTCAATCTCGGGTCTAAGTACCCAAATCAAATTCAATCTCGAGTCCAAATCAAATTCAATCTCGGGTCCAAGTACCCAATCTCAGGTCCAAGTACCCAAATCAAATTCAGTCTCGGGTCCAAGTACCCAATCTCAGGTCCAAGTACCCAAATCAAATTCAGTCTTGGGCCCAAGTACCCAAATCAAGTTCAGTCTCGGGTCCAAGCACCCAAATCAAATCCAAGTACCCATCCTCATCAAAAATCAGTCAAAGATCTTATTGCTTTTCACTCTGTTTTGCTTTAGTCTCAGATCGTTCAAGCAGGGGGCAAACTATAGTCCCTTAATTTTTGGCCCATTCAAATCCGATAGTCCAAAATAATTTTTATGGTATTTTATTTATTTTAATAATATTTTAATTACTAATTATATTTAATAGTTATTTTTAATAAAAATAAAAAATAATAAAAAGTCAGACGGATTGGCGAGCGACGCCCGGCAGCGCTGCCGTGCTGCAACGCGGCAGCCCATTTCGCCGCAGATAACAATCTGCTGCAGCTGGGTTTGCCCAATTTTGCAATGAACTGGCTTGCCCACCTAGCCCGTCGCTCCAGTTTTTGCCAGCGCAATTTTTGCCAGCACAGCCCACGGGCCCGACAGCCCGAGCACTGCCGATTTTTTGACCAAACCTTGTTTTACCCGATTTTCTAATTTTTTCTAAACAATTGGTATTTCCTTATTAAAATAGGATTAAGACTCTTTGTTTTCCTATAAATACTAGCATTAAACACACGGATTAGAGGAGGGGAAAAACCCTAAAGGACAGCAATCAAAGAAAGAGAAGCAAGATTAAACAGCAAAGTATAAGACATCAAAAATAAATCAACAACGAGTATCAATCATAAATCATCAATTCATCAAAGGCAGTACCCAACTTTCCGAACCCATTAGGGGGTTGGGGATTCTTTTGGAATCAAGTCATCCACCCCTTTCTTTTTCCCGGCTCGTCCGGGTGGAGACTTCATTTTCTCCGAGCTTAGGCCTGTGTTTTCTAAGGCCCTGATCTTAAATAGTGCCGAAGTCGCAAGAACCATTCCACCGAGAGTGGGGGCAAAAATCTCTGCTCACATGGAGGAATAAGGCTACATTACTTAAAAAGAGGCCCGATGAGTCTGACCAGATTAGGATGATAGTGAGAAGTGTCCTACCTAATCTGCATGAACTAATGTCTCACACTCTCATGAAAGATTTCAAAGATCTTCTCCGAGCTGGCTTGCAAATAAAAGAATGGGAAAGAGAGAAGAATCATTTTTCTGGAAGAATGAGTGATAAGGGAAGTTATCAGTCTGGCAATCAGGGTATACAGAAGTTAGTGGATGTCAATGCAACAACTGGTCAAGCAAAGAGAAGACAATTTTTAGAGTTGGAAAAACTTCTGTCTTGGGTTTTCAATAAGTTGTAGAAGAATGGGCTATTACAGCCATTGGCTCCCCAACCTTTGCCGAATCCTCTGCCATCAAGCTTTGATATCATGGCCTTTTATAAATTTCATCAAGTGCAAGGGCATGAGATAGATAGATGTGTTCATTTAAGGCATGAGATCCAATATTTGATTGACAGTCGCAAGTTGCCTGAGCCTAATAAACCCAATATTGAAAGTAATACATTACCTAAGTTTGGAAGAGTCCCACCGCTAGCGACCTTCATGATAGAAGGAGGATTGATGAAAAGTTCTATCTTGTCATCTTTTCAAGATATAGATGGAGAAACTGCTGAGGAAGGGGTTTCTAGTTTTGGTCGTTACATGTCCAAGTAGATGAAGCATTTTTTAACTCTTACTCAACAAACTTCCCTCAACTTGTTTAATTTTTGTTTAATTTTGTTTCTTTAATGCTTTCTAGAAAAAATATGTTTTTCAAATTAAGATTGTTTGAATAAATTAATTTCATTAAATTTTTGTTGGTCTTTGTTCATCTTGGTGCTCAACCAATGATGAATATAGCTTGATATTTATAAATTAGTGTATCTATGCATCATGATTTGAATGACTATACTAGGTGAGGGAGTTGTTCTATTGCATCAAGCTGTGTATGCTTACTTAGAGAGGGCTCCTGCATAATTATGAGTGTCTAGGTCCTAGTCAATCTTAGAACATGCTTTGATGAACTTTTAAGGCAAAATTAAACTCTGCTTATTTAAGGAAGAGATGATCTAGGCATTATTTGGTAAGCCAATAACTAGTATCCACCCTATTAATATCAATTCCTAGTTTGTCCCTTTTGAGCCTTCATAAAATTTTAACTTACTTTTCATTGGCTTATAAACCATAATAACCTACCCTGAGCTATTATGACACTTATGACAAGTCTGATGATCCCTGAATTACCAAGGGGAAAGAAGATCAAGAAAAGTCTGTTGAAGTTTATATGAACTGGACCTAATATCACATAATGAAATTAGGGCAACAAAGGATTCATCCTCACTGAAGTAGACTTATCTTACCCCATTCATAGCTAGAAGCATAAAATGGTACAAACAAGATAACTCTCTTAGAGCTAGGGCAAAAATAAAAAAAAATAAACAAAAACCAAAAATAGAAAAGAAAAGAAAAAAAGAAGATAAAGAAAAAAGAAGAAGAAAAAAGGAAAGAAAATAAAACCTATGTTGTCCCAAGATGGCAACCAAGACGGGGGGTGAATTGGTTTCCTCAAGAAATAATGACAATTAAAAAACTCAACAAAATAGAAATGCGGAATTAAGAGATGGTTGAGTAATGGAAGAAAGAAAGAACACACAAGATTTATAGTGGTTCGGATTTACTTCAATCCTACATCCACTTCCTTAACAACTTGTTAAGGTTCCACTAATCTTTGAAGTTTTTACAAGCTCACTTCCAACTTTGGTGTTTTCATAAGTTCACACCTAACTTCACAAGTATTTTTCTAAGGCTAACACTCAAGAACCTTTAAAGAGTTTTTGAGGCTCACTCTCACAACCCAAACAAGAGTTTTACAAGGCTTACTCTCACAACCCAAGTGTTTCCCAAGCTCACACTCAAACTTATAAAATGGTGTTTTCAATGCTAACACCTAACATTCATTACAATTCAAATGTAAGTTTAAGTAAAAGAAAAGTTATTGCTTGGCTATCAAATTCTTTTTTTTGCTTCACTTCTTCCTTCTTTTCTTGTAGAAGTACTGTATTTATAGCCAATATGGTCTTACTAGCCGTTATTGATAGTGAGAATAAAGTCTTGGCAGTTTAGACCTTCTTTACTTAAACTGTCCGAGGCATTTTGCGGTCGTCCTTCATGCAAGGATGGTCGCGCTCATGCCTCACGCGGTCGTCCTTGGACAAGGGACGGTCACTGCATTTAAAAAATACTTCAACGGTCGAATTTTAGTGCTCTGCAGCAGGAATCTTGCCCATGCTGCGATTGTCGGGACGGTCGCGCCTAGCAAAGGTGCGGTCGCCCTTTTTGAATATTGAAGTGGGTTTATAACGGTCATGTCACGTGTCATTCTCTGACAGGGCAGAAGAGATGTCCACCAAAATATGAATGTCGCGGTCGCCCTAGGTATCATCTCGCGGTCGAATTGAGATTCTCGCGTCGAACTTATGGGCGCACCTGAGGACGCGAACACTACTGTCTCTTTAAGCAATTTTCCCCTGCATTGACAGAGCGGTCGCGAATATTAACACGTGGTCGCTAAAGTGGTAAGCGAGGCCGTGTCATTCGCCGTTCTTGTCACCGTGAACCTTACTGTGATTAGAATGATTTGAGTTCCTTAGGTACCGGTCGTCCATAAATTGGGACGGTCGCTCTTCTTTAGGAGCGGTCGGGACTGAGGTCGGGCTTATGACCGTGAAACCTACTGTGATAAGGTTTCATCCTTTAATTGAATGGTGCGGTCGTATTCAGGTGTGGTGCGACCGCTAGAAGTGTTCTGTTCTGCTTTATTTGAAGTAACCTAAGCCTGTAACAAGATTCTCCAAACACATGTTAAATGGATCATTCATTTGAGTTGTCAAGGATCAAAATAGAGATCATTTGTCTAACAATCTCCCCCATTTTGACTTTGACAATTCAAATGGAATGATAAAAAATAATAAGTCTAAAATGCTCCGCCTTAACATATGCATGAATCATGGTTAAGCAATCATTGATGCATTGATATTATTTGAGTATCTTGGTGCATTGAGTTATGGTTAAACAATCATTCCATTATGTATACTATTTTCTCCCCCATTGTCATAGGCAAAATAATCAAACAAACAGATAAAGCACAAAGATATTAAACAAAACAATTAAAGGATACTAAACATTATGTTTATTAAAGGATAGAGGAAAGTACAAAGGCAAAACAAATAAAGCAACAAACATATTAAGACATAAAATGAAAATGCAAACTATTAAGACTAAACAGTTAAGCTATTCAGAGTCATCATCCTAATCTATCTCTTCTTCTACTAAAGGAGCTTTTCCTTTATCTTGTGGAGCAAAAGAGGTAGAGCTAGTGCTAATGGACTCTTCTTCTTTAGGAAGGCTTTGGGTATGATCACTTATATCCCAATCTTCAAGATTGCATTGAGGCAAGTCTAGTTTTCCTTGCATATCATATAGATCATGATGCATGTGAGATATAAGGTCAATTCTCTTGTTCAAGTGCTGGAATCTTTTGGAGACACTTTTCTTGAACTTAGAGAGTTTCCTGGAGAGAGATTTGATAGCATGGAGGATGAGTTGTGTAGAGGATGAGGTAGTTTCTTGAGCAGCTTTTGATGAAGTAGCTTTTGGAGGTAATTCCACAGCAACTTCCACATAGTGTCCCTCTTCCTCAATTGTATACCTTGGCCTTTTCTTTTGTCTGTCCACAATTCCTTTCTTGCCAAAATAGTATACATATGTGCCTTCAATCTTCCTTACACATCCAGCATGTTGTAGATAATCAATTGTGATGGCACTAGAGACAAGATTGAAAGGATTTCTCAATGTAGCTAGGTTCAGATCATTTAGAAGGTTCAGGTGCCTAGCTATTTGAGTAATTTGTGAGGATAAGAAGAAAGTTCCAGTTCTTGTAACTGCATGATGATAGAGGGTGTCAATCAAGAACTTGGTTGTGTTCATTTGGATGTTGTGGGTGAAAGCATATAAAAAGATGAGGTCTCTTTTGGTTACTTTTTCATTCCCATCTGCTCTTTGATGGATGGTGTAGGTGATAATCCTATGGAGCATCCAATGGGTGAGGGATTTGATGTGTCTGGCTTTTGATTCTTTTTCAAAAGAAGTTTCCACAGAAATTTCTTGCCAGAATGCAGATAGAATTTGGTTTGAAAAGATTTGATCATTGTAAGAGGTTATACCATCAGCAGGAAAATCCCAAATATTGCCAAAGTCTTCTAGGGTTAAGGCTTGGTATTGATCAAAGAGTTTAAACCTAACCCCATACCATCCTAGTGCAGAGTTAGCACTCTTTTCTATTTGGAAAGACATTAGAAATTCCTTGCTCAGACTGGAATAACCTACCTCCTCAGGAAATACAAACTTTCTCCATCCAAGGACATCTAGTAATCTCTCAATCTTGTCCTTGATATTTAGGGCAGAAAGAATCCCACCAAAAGGAGATTTGGTTCTCTCAACCTTCTTTCTCTTCAGCATGGCATACCTAACATCTTCCTCAGAAGTTTGGTGGTGAGGTTTGTGAATTTTCTCACCTCTTTTAGATTGTGGAGGAGATGGAGGATCAACTATTGGTTCTCTTATTGTGATTCCTGGAGCTCTCTTTGCTTGTCCTTTTATTTTGGAGGTTGTCTTCTTTTTGGGAGCCATTAGAATAGAAAAAATAGAAGAGAACTGGAAAACAGAGGGTGATTGAGAAACATATGATTTTGAGAAGATTTTCGAGATTCAGAGGGAAGTTTGTATGTTTTAATAACCAAAATATCCAAGAAACTGATGTAACATACTCTTAAATAGAAGAAATTAAGAAAATAGCCGTTTATGACTGTTGAAAGTTAAGAGTTGCGACCTGTCATACAGCCAACGGTTACAAAATTTCGAGCAGAGTGTACAGAGTGCGGTCGCAGATTTGGAAGGGTGCGATCGCGAAATGCGGTCTAGCGACCATTAGCACGATCAGTACGCTCGCGGGTGAAGAAACTGTCTGTAACGGTCGAAACTATTCAAATTAGTGCGGCCGCGCACAAATTTTCTCGACTGCACACAGAGATTTTTTATTTGAATGAATCTGGCAGACGAGATAGCGATCGCTATGGACACTGGAGCGAACGTGACTGACTTAGAAATGAAAGATTTAAGGAAAGATGGAAGATTTTTCTAATGTTTTAGGCAAAAAGAAGTTCATGCACATAGAAACTTTATTGATAGGCAATTAATTCAAAGTGTTTCCATCAATCATTCCTAAATTAAGTTTAATGAAGTTAAGTCTATCTTCATTCAAGGGTTTTGTAAAGATATCAGCAAGTTGATTTTGTGTATCTATAAATTCTAGGATTATATTCTGATTTTGTACATTTTCTTTCAAGAAATGATGTCTAATATCTATATGTTTGGATCTTGAGTGTTGGATAGGATTTTTAGACAAATTGATAGCACTAGTGTTGTCACATTTAATGGAGATATTGTTAAACACTTTACCATAGTCAAGCAATTGTTGTTTCATCCATAATACTTGTGTGCAACAAAAACATGCTGCAACATATTCAGCTTCCGTTGTGGATAAAGCAACCGATGCTTGTTTCTTACTATGCCAAGAAACTAGACAATTACCAAGAAAGTGACATGCTCCTATAGTGCTCTTCCTATCTAAAATACTACCAGCATAATCTACATCTGAAAAGCCTATGATATGAAATGATGTATTTTTAGGATACCAAAGTCCTAAATGCATTGTACCACTCAAATATTTCAAAATTCTCTTAGTGGCATTCAAGTGTGATTCTTTAGGATTAGTTTGAAATCTAGCACAAAGAAATACACTATACATTATATCAGGTCTAGAAGCGGTTAAGTAAAGTAGTGATCCGATGATACCTCGATATTTCTTCTCATCTACTGCTTTACCATTTTGATCTTTACCTAATTTCAAGGATGTGCTCATAGGAATTTTGCTAGTTTTGCAGCCATCCATTCCAAATTTCTTGATGAGTTCTTTCATATATTTGGATTGGTTGATGAAGATCCCATCTTCACATTGCTTGACTTGCAGTCCAAGGAAGAACTTGAGTTCACCCATCATGCTCATTTCAAATTCCCTAGTCATACAAGAAGCAAATTCTTTACACAAGGCTTCATTAGTAGCTCCAAATATTATGTCATCCACATAAACTTGTATAATCAAAATGTTATGCTTATCCTTTTTAACAAAGAGAGTTGTGTCTACTTTTCCTTTTGAAAAACCATTTTCAAGTAAATATGCACTAAGTTTATCATACCAAGCTCTTGGTGCTTGTTTCAATCCATATAAAGCTTTGGTAAGTTTGAAAACATAATCAGGAAATTTGTAGTTTTCAAAACCAGGAGGTTGTTCTACATAAACTTCTTCGCTTATAAGTCCATTTAGAAATGCACTTTTAACATCCATTTGAAAAAGCTTAAAGTTCATGTGACATGCAAAAGCAAGTAATATTCTAATAGCTTCTAATCTGGCTACGGGGGCAAAGGTTTCATCATAGTCAATACCTTCTTCTTGATTATAGCCTTTGGCTACCAATCTTGCTTTATTTCTAATAATGTGACCATTTTTATCAAGCTTATTCCTATAGACCCATTTGCATCCTATTATAGAGTGATCTATAGGTCTAGGAGTAAGTTGCCAAACATTATTTCTTTCAAATTGATTAAGTTCATCTTGCATTGCAGTTATCCAATTTTCATCATTTAAAGCCTCCTCAACAGTCTTTGGCTCAATTTGAGAAACACAAGCAAAATTAACATCTACATGATTAATTTTAGATCTAGTAATTACTCCCTTAGATGTTTCTCCAATGATGAGTTCCTTAGGATGGTCTTTCTTATATTGCCAATCCTTAGGAAGATCTTGAGTCTTTTCTTCAAGTTCATGTTGATTGATCTTTGGAGCATCAATAGATTCAAGAGGTTCAAGAGTACCTGCAGGGTCATTGAAAGTAATACCTTTCTTCTGATCATGATTAGATGATTCATCAAATACAACATGCATTGATTCTTCTATAACTAGAGTTTTCAAGTTAAATACTCTATATGCTTTGTTATATGATGAATATCCTAAGAATATGCCTTCATCTAATTTGGATGAAAATTTTCCAAGATTATCCTTGGTATTCAATATGAAGCATTTGCATATGAATACTCTAAAATATCCAATTCTGGGTATTCTTCCATTCCATAGCTCATAAGAAGTTTTATTAGTTAAATGCCTTTTGTAAACACGATTTGCAATGTAACAAGCTGTATTAACGGCTTCTGCCCAAAAATAAGATGGTAAATCATATTCATTGAGCATTGTTCTAGCCATTTCAATTAAAGTTCTATTTTTCCTTTCAACTACACCATTTTGCTGTGGAGTTCTAGGAGCAGAAAAATTATGTGAAATGCCAAGTTCATTGCAAAAGCCTTCAAAATTTTCATTCTCAAATTCTTTGCCATGATCACTTCTAATAGATGTGATCACATATCCTTTTTCATTTTGAACTCTTTTTGCAAACATTTTGAAGTAATTAAAGGCTTCATTCTCTTGAGCTAAGAAATTAACCCATGTGAATCTAGAGTAATCATCAACAAGAACAAATGCATATGATTTGCCTCCTAAGCTTGTAACTCTATTTGGTCCAAACAAATCCAAATGAATGAGCTCTAAAGGTCTAGAGGTGCTTATAACATTCTTTGTTTTAAATGAGCTTTTGTGTTGCTTACCATGTTGACAAGGTTCACAAATCCTATCTTTATCATATTTTATTTTAGGTAGGCCATCAACTAAGTTTTCATTGCAGATATATTTCAATTGATCCATACCAGCATGTCCTAGTCTTCTATGCCATAACCATGCATCATTATTAGTAGACATTAAACATTTAAATGTATGATTTGAATGAATGTTGATATTATAAGTGTTGTTTGTTCTAGTACCCTTAAATATGATAATATCATTTGAATTCGTGATCTTGCATTCTTTGGAATCAAAATTGACAAAGTATGCTTTATCACAAAGTTGACTAACACTTAGCAAGTTATGTTTCAAACCATCAACAAGCCATACATCTTCTATTAAATCCTTACCAATTGAACCAATGGAGACAACACCAAGAATTTTACCTTTAGCATTGTTTCCAAAATTTACATTACCTCCATGTTTGTAGGTAATACTTGTAAAGAGCTTTGCATTTCCAGTCATATGCCTTGAGCATCCACTATCCGCAAGCCATGTGCTTTCGTTGATAGTAGATTTTAGGCATACCTGCAAGGCAATAGTGATCATCTTCTTTTAGGTACCCACATGAAGTTGGGTCCTTGATGGTTAGTAGTAAAAGTGCCTTCTAACTTTAGATGAGCCTTTCTTATATAACAAGAAAAAATTTTGTGACCAAATTTCATGCAATATGTGCATTGCCATGGTATTCTATACTTCTGCATTTTCCTTTTTGTATTTAAAGTATCATGCATACAACTACAAGTATGTGATTTATTTTGTGCAGGTTTAGTGTATAAAAATGCATAATTATTTTTTGCTTTACTTCCTAGCAAACCATAAGAAGTTCCTTTGGTACTTTTAGACTTGGTGCAAGCATCTTTGATATGAACATCAGAAATTTCAATTGTAGATGCTTTTACAAATGTTGGTTTGCTTGGTGCAATGTTGGTTGAGCCATTGAATCCTAAACCATATTTTAAGGAAGGTGATCTTTGGTTATTAATTAATGTATTTAATGCTTCCTTTCCTTTATGAAATCTGGAAATTGATTCTTTTAGTTCTTTTAGTTCATGCTTCAATGTTTCATTTTCTTTAATAACCTTTTCTAAGCCATGTGAGTTTTTATTTAACTCTCCTATCGTATTCATCAAGTGTTCATTTGAGGTTTTCAATTCTAAGGTAGAGTTCTTTAAGCATATAAAATCTTTTTCTAACTTAGAGTTTTTCTCTTTATAAAGCATCATTTTAGAAAAATATTTTTCTATTTTAAAGTTCATGTGCTCAATCAAATCACTATCATCTATATCATTTGTATCATTATGTGCTACTAGATCAAAGGATTGAGTACTTACCTCATTGGAGTCATCTTCAATAGCCATGAGACACAGATTTGCAATTCCTTCTTCTTCTTCTTCTTCACTTGAAGAAGAGTCATCCCATGTGGCTTTGAGAGACTTTTTCTTTTCTTTATCCCATTTCTTTTTGTTCTTTAATTTGAAGCAATCTGATTTAATGTTACCAGCTTTTCCACATTCATAGCATTTTACCTCATTTTTCTTTTCTTTATCTTTGAAGGAGAATTTTGGAAGTGCACCTTTGTTTGCTTGTAATCTTTTCTTCCTTTTCCATTCATTGATTCTTTTTGAGAACATTGCCATTTCATCTTCATCATCAGTACCTTCATTGCTTGAGCTCTCAGCTTCTTTGATTGCTTTGAGTGTAATTGGTTTTCTCTTTTTTTTTCACCTTGATCTTCTTCTTTTTCACTGTGTAGCTCAAATGTGAGTAGTTTACCAACTAGTTCGTCGGTTCTTAATGTGCTGAGATCATGAGCTTCTTCTATGGATGATACTTTTGATTCAAAGTTTTTTCTAGCTCTTAAGGCTCTCAAGATTTTACTGTTTACATCACCTTGATCATATACCTTGCCATACTTCTTTAGTTCATTGACAATAGCAAGCAAGCGATTTGTCATGTCGGTGACATTTTCATTTGGTTTCATCTTGAATAGCTCATACTCATGGACATGCATTTGTTTCTTGGTAAATCTCACTTGAGCCATACCTTCATGGTAGTTTTCGAGTGTTTTCCAAATGCAATGTGCACAAGTTAAATGTTGAACTCTTCCACCTTCTTCTCTTGAAATGGAATTCATCAAGATGGAAGCGGCTCTATTGTTCTTGAATCGATCTTTGACATTGCTAGCTGACCATTGTGCTTTGGGAAGTGGAACTTGAATACCGTCAACTTCATAAGTGGGAGGTTTCCACTCACTTTCCACGAAATCCCATAGTTCAATCCCTTCACTGTCTAGAAACAAATACATTTTGTGTTTCTAGTATAAATAATCAGTTCCATCAAAGTAGGGTCTAAGAATGGTGGTGTTAAGATTTCCATGAGAGTTTGATGAAGAAGAAGTTGCCATAGTGGATCAAATTTCACAATTAAGTTTAAGAAATCTCAGGCTCTGATACCAATTGTTGTCCCAAGATGGCAACTAAGAGGGGGGGTGAATTGGTTTCCTCAAGAAATAATGACAATTAAAAAACTCAACAAAATAGAAATGCGGAATTAAGAGATGGTTGAGTAATGGAAGAAAGAAAGAACACACAAGATTTATAGTGGTTCTGATTTACTTCAATCCTACGTCCACTTCCTTAACAACTTGTCAAGGTTCCACTAATCTTTGAAGTTTTTACAAGCTCACTTCCAACTTTGGTGTTTTCACAAGTTCACACCTAACTTCACAAGTGTTTTTCTAAGGCTAACACTCAAGAACCTTTAAAGAGTTTTTGAGGCTCACTCTCACAACCCAAAAAAGAGTTTTACAAGGCTTACTCTCACAACCCAAGTGTTTCCCAAGCTCACACTCAAACTTATACAATGGTGTTTTCAATGCTAACACCTAACATTCATTACAATTCAAATGTAAGTTTAAGTAAAAGAAAAGTTGTTGCTTGGCTATCAAATTCTTTTTTTTTTGCTTCACTTCTTCCTTCTTTTCTTGTAGAAGTACTGTATTTATAGCCAATGTGGTCTTACTAGCCGTTATTGATAGTGAGAATAAAGTCTTGGCAGTTTAGACCTTCTTTACTTAAACTGTCTGAGACATTTCGCGGTCGTCCTTCATGCAAGGATGGTCGCGATCATGCCTCACGCGGTCGTCCTTGGACAAGGGACGGTCGCTGCATTTAAAAATACTTCAACGGTTGAATTTTAGTGCTCTGCAGCAGGAATCTTGCCCATGCTGCGATTGTCAGGACGATCGCGCCTAGCAAAGGTGCGGTCGCCCTTTTTGAATATTGAAGTGGGTTTATAACGGTCATGTCACGTGTCATTCTCTGACAGGGCAGAAGAGATGTCCGCCAAAATATGAATGTCGCGGTCGCCCTAGGTATCATCTCGCGGTCGAATTGAGATTCTCGCGTCGAACTTATGGGCGCACCTGAGGACGTGAACACTACTGTCTCTTTAAGCAATTTTCTCCTGCATTGACAGAGAGGTCGCGAATATTAACACGCGGTCACTAAAGTGGTAAGCGAGGCCGTGTCATTCGCCGTTCTTGTCACCGCGAACCTTACTGTGATTAGAATGATTTGAGTTCCTTAGGTACCGGTCGTCCATAAATTGGGACGGTCGCTCTTCTTTAGGAGCGGTCGCGACTGAGGTCGGGCTTATGACCGCGAAACCTACTGTGATAAGGTTTCATCCTTTAATTGAATTGTGCGGTCGTATTCAGGTGTGGTGCGACTGCTAGAAGTGTTCTGTTCTGCTTTATTTGAAGTAACCTAAGCCTGCAACAAGATTCTCTAAACACATGTTAAATGGATCATTCATTTGAGTTGTCAAGGATTAAAATAGAGATCATTTGTCTAACAACCTAAAAAGGCAGTTTAGAAAGCCAACCGAGTTCTTTTCTTACTTAAACTAAATAGAAGACTTCCACTTAGTTTATGAGGATGGATTGACTTGAATTGGTCTAATATAGCCAAAGACTCAAATACATAAGGGAAAGACTGTAATACCCCTAATTTTTGAATATTAAATAAAATAAATTAAATTTGGATAAATTGACTAGATGATTTGAATGAAAAATGAAAGGATTTTAAATTAAAAAGTAAAATATATATTTGAAATATATATGAAGTAAATATGACATATACATATACTTAACATATACACCACATATAAAGGAATAGATAATATATAATAAGAATGGAAAGGAAGAGAAATTGAATTTTGCTTCTTCTTCTTCTTTATTTATTTGGACGAGAGCTTGAGAGAGAGAGAGAGACTAGAGGAGAATTATTCTTCCATACATCAAAGATAGAATGGATTACAGGGTTTCAAGTGTAGATTTTGAGGATTCTTCATCATTTGGTAAGCTCCTCTATCATTTTGCAAGTTTCTTTGGAATTCTATGGAAGAACTTGGTATTTTGATTTTGGGGATTGTCTATTAGCATGTTTTAATGGTTTGTTTGGATATGTATGAAGATGTTGTGAGTAGCTAATGATGATTTTTAATGTTAGATTGAAAGAGAAGAGATTTCTTTTCTTTTATTCTTCTTTTAATATGTTGTGAGAGAAAATGATGATTGATTGAATAAGATGATAGTTATGATATGTTGAGGTTATATATTTTGAATTGATAAATAATTCATGGATATAAACTAAGATGATGATTAAGGGTGTTGTAGTGTTGAGTTTGGAATGATTGTGTTCATATGGTTGAGAGTTCAAAATGCAGGACTTTTGTCTTACATGACCAATGACACGGCCATGCCGTTGGGCATGTCAACGATGCTAAGTTTTAATGTTGATAACATAACCAATAACATGGCCATGTCTCTGAGTGTGTCGTAGCTGTTGTGAGATAAGATAATTGACAAGGCCATGAATAAGCCCATGTTATTGGGCATGTCAAAGTTTCTATGAGGCAGAATGAATGACACGGGTAAGACACTCCCATGTCATTGGACGAGTCAAAGCTTCTGTGTGATTGAGTTAATGACACGGTCAGTAACACACCCGTGTTGTTGGGCGTGTCACTTGAGAATAACTCTTTTCTTTGTTTTTCATTTGTAATTCTTGTTTATATGATTTGATGTTGAGAATGCCTTAGAATGTGATATTAAATGGTTGTTTATAATCACATTTGGTATAGGCATTGAGAGAGAGTAGTTTGCTCAACCTTAGTGTTGGCGGATAACTTGGAAAAGAATGTTAGAGGAAGTTTTGAAGCTTATTTTGGAGTGTTTCTTAAGGTATGTACAAACTCTTGATAAATGGAATGTGATTGCATTACATTTGGCCTAACACATTTTGGATGAAAAATGTGTTAAGCTACTTGTTACATTAAGTATTCATGAACATGGTGCAAGGACTTATGAATTGCTAAGTATGCATTATTACATATTGCAAAAAGCCATTATTAATGGCTAGATTGAGTAGAATGTGAAATGTGTATAAAATGTGAAATGACCCAAGTGTTTAGTTAGGTATTGTGGTTTCATTATGAATTATTCTATGATGAGGATGAAATGTTGAAAAGAAATAACATTGATATGAATGAGAAAATGGGAAAATGAGAAAAGAATTGAGAATGGAAATTGTGAATTAATTGTGTGCCTAGTATGTTATTCAATTTTCAGAGTTCTGTGTTTGGCAGCATCCTATATTTGCCTATGGGGCTAGACGCTTGGCATCATTGTGAAAATATTTTTGAGGTGA
Source organism: Garcia nutans (assembly GCA_947685225.1). NCBI lineage: Eukaryota > Viridiplantae > Streptophyta > Magnoliopsida > Malpighiales > Euphorbiaceae > Garcia > Garcia nutans. The sequence continues at coordinate 38,368,321 of CANTUV010000039.1, read as the reverse complement.
AATGACTGGGCCGTAAGCCTCAGAAAAAAGTCCTTAAAGCTGGGCTGAGTGAAAAGACCGAGTCGTAAGCTTAGGCCTAGTTGGACTATTACATTGATAATTTACCTTCGGGGCTGGACACATGGTGTCATTATGGACCAAAATGGTAACTCTGAGAATTGAATGATGTATTAGTTGTTTGGGCCCATGCTTGTGTATGTGTTGGTGTGAAATATCAAGTAATGAAAGCATATATCCAAAAGTGGTCTTGAATATCATGTGATGACATAGCATATGAACATTCTGCATTGGCATTATTTTTGAATTGTATTATTATCAATGTTTGTACGATTAGGATTCGGCTTAGGGCAATTGTAACTCATCGCGCAGGTGACAGGGGTGATCCAATAGAGTCGGAGAGTTCTACTAGACCAGATCGGGTCTAGGACTGTGTTATTGAAGCTTGAAGTGTTTGTGCTATGACAAGATCAGTGCCACTTTGCCAACATGTACATATTTTATTTTATAGTATATTTTGACATTATGTATATTATATTATATTTTGGGAGTATATGTATATACATTGTAAATTATAAAGGATGTTTAAATAATTAAGTAATGTGAGAATTTTGTGTATTATTATATGTTTTTGTACAAATGTTTGGAGTAATAAGGGAATATGAAAATTTTTATTAAACCGGATTGTGACATTTTTATACCGTATAAGCATATCTTACATACTGGGGGTGTGTATGTATTATACATTTATAGGGTATAAGGGTGTTACAAAGACCATCTGTCATTTTATCCAACATCACTCCAGGACTGCAATCTTGAAAGTCTTAGATTTGATATTCCAAAAGGGAAAAGGACGAAAAGAAAGAGTAAGAAAAAGGGTTGTCTAAAGATCAAGATAGTACTAATTAGATCCAGATTTCCGCCAAGAAGATGGAAGGATATTCAAGCTTTGTATTTTTATGAAGTTATAAGAAAATGATTCCCGGAAGGTGAAAATGGAACCTTTAATAGTATATAGTTCCAACAAGAAGTTTATAGTGTGAAGGTTTGTCAGTAGTGTCACATCAACTCCAGTTTAAAAAGTGGCCTCCACTTAATCCATGTCCCTTATAGACCTCATTTCAAGTCTATTAAAGACATGTTGATCTCTCTTGGTGGGTGGAGTCTATTAGTCGAGATAGTTTGAATAAGCATGCATATGAGATAGATAACATTTAAACTCAATAAGACCTTTGGCCAAGTAATGTGTATGTGCCTATCTGAAGTACAACAGTTCTTACTTAAATGGAAATTATTCACAAGTTTAGTATGGTAACTAGGGTTATGATGTTATAGATGTGTTAATTTGGAAAAGTTGAGTTCTGAGGTATATTAACACTGATTTGACAAAACCGAAATGTGATTTGAATATTTAAAGAAAAAAAAGAGTGTTTTTGTCATACTAGCCTTCAAGTTTAGGGAAGTATGTTGTATTGTCAAACCTCAGAGGATATATTGGGTAAAAGTGGGATCACTTGCAAGGTCAAGTCATGAAGAAGTTAGCAACCAAATGTGTTGAAATAGATGTCTCTCTTGTCTCTAACAATGTTGTTTGGCCCCTACTATTCATGTTTTCATCTTGAAAATAATGCCATAAGTATGCAGTCTTTTGCTGATCTAATGCAAGACCTAAACGAGAATCTGGAATGAATCAATGGGAGCACTTCAACTAATTGCCTCGGTTTGTGAGTTAATGGAACCACTGTAAGTATTATTCATGCATGTCATGCATATTTGAGCATATCATAATGCATTTTATAGTCCTATATTGCCCATTCTTTGTCAAAATGAATAGCAAAACACTACGAAGCAAACATTGAGAAGCAAATATAGAATCAGGGGGCATAGAAAGGCCATTGCAAAAGAAAGAAGAGATGCAGGCTTGTGAAAGCATCCAGACAAAATATAAACATCAATATGAGCCTACATAGGAACAAAATTATGCGTATACACAGGGGGCAAAACTTTTCTTTTCAATTTTTAATTTTATGTGTATATAAAATATTTTCAAACTTTTAATATTTTGCCACACAGGGGCAAAGAGAGGATATAAGGACTACCTAAAAATAGCTGAATTTTTTTTATAAAAGAAACAACAAAAAGAACAGAACAAGAATAAAATAAAAACCCCAAAAGATTGAAGATGCAAAAGATAAAAGATCAGTCTAGCTAGAAGAGCTGAAGTCAATGCCGAACAAATATCCAAGGATGAAGATCCATTTCAAATGGTGAAGTCCCAATGTCCAGAGGATGAAGATCCATTATGAAGGGTGAAGACCCGATATTTGAAGATTCATTATGAAAGGTGAAGAGCTGCAATTGATCCATTAAAGAATGGAACAAGTGGCTAGAAGAAAGCTCGCACTCTCAAATGACAGAAGGTCAGTCCAGCTAGAAGAGCTGAAGTCGATCTATTGAAGAATGGAGCAAGTAGCTAGAAGAAAGCCATGACAGAAGATCAGTCAGCTAGAAGAGCTGAAATTGATTGGCTAAAAGAAAGCAAAAACCCTCAACTGACAGAAGGTCAGTCAGCTAGAAAAGCAGAAATTGAGGATTAGAAGAAAGCCAGAACTCTCAACTGATAGAAGGTCAGTTTAATCCAGTCTCAGGTCTAGAACCCGACTCAGTCCCACTTCCAGAACCCAACCAGTCCAATCTCGGCTCCATAACCCAAATCCAGTCTCTGGTCTAGAACCCAATTTAGTCTCAGGTTCAAAACCCAAATTAATCTTGGGTTTAGAACCTATCCTCATTCAAAACCAGCTCAAATTCATGTTGTTTTTCTCTCTCTTCTACTGAGCTCAGATTGCTCAAGTATAGGGCAAAACTGTAAACCCTTAATTTTGGCCTTAAATGAGCTTAGTTATAATTAAGAAGCCCGAATTAAGTCCAATCCAATTTTAGAAAGCTTAAACCTAATTCGGCCTAATTTTAAAAGCCCAAACCGACGCTGGTCCGATTTAGGGAGGCACTATGCTAAGCAGACATGAGCTAGGCACTATGCCAAACAGACATGAGCCAGGCACTATGCCAAGCAGACATGAGCCAGGCACTATGCCAAGTATACATGAGCCAGACACTATGCCAAGTAGACATGAGCAATGCTCATGTTGATTTAGAGTGTCCAAATCGACATGAGCCTAGCTCATGTCGACTTGGACACTCCAAGCCAACATGAGCTAGGCTCATGATGATTTGGACACTCTAAATCGGCATGAATCCTAATTCGAAAAGAATTTAGCTAGCCATTTTAATTTCCTAATCAAGTTGGACTTTGGAATAACCCTCGGATTAACAAGATTAGAGTTAGAAGTTAAGTGGTTTTTGCCTATAAATAGACAATTAAATATAGCAACACAAGGGAGCAACCATCAACAACTATCAAGCAGTATAAAACCCTAACTTTGCTTTCTAGAAACAAAAACCCTAAGCTTGTTTTTCAAATATTAAAACCCTAATTCTATGAAAACCAAAATTCCAAGATAATCAAAACCCTAATCTGTTTTCCAAAATATTTAAAACCTTAATATGTTTTTCAAAGTAATCTAAACCCTAATTCCTAAAAACCTTAATTCCTAGAATCCTTAACTCCTGAAACCTTAATTGTAAAACCTTAATTCTTAAAACCCTCATTCCAAAAATATTAAATTCCAAAACCCTAAAACTTCATCCAGTAGCTATAACCCTAGTTCCCTAAACCTTATCCAGTAACTAAAACCAATATCTCAAAACCTAAAACCCTAATATCTAATCTATGAAACCAAGACCTTAATCCCAAATAACCAAAACCCTAATTTTCTATTCAAAACCTTAATTTTGTATTTTTTTATCCTAAAACCCTAGTTTTGATTATTTAATTTATTATATACTTGTGATGGATGATTTATTTTATTTATTTTATAGTGGATGACTTTCTTTTAATTATTGTGAATGTTTGAATAATTTAATTAATTTAATTAATTATTTTAATATTGATTATTTTGATTTCAAAAATGTAGGAGGTATGTTTCTAATTTGTGGGTACCTCATTAGTTAAGTTCAATGTAATTTAATTTATTTTGAACATTTGGATTAATGTAAAGGACATGTTTTCAAGAAATGGTGGGTGTCCTATTTATTTAGTTTTGGATATTGGACAATTGTTGTAAGAGCATGTTTCCATCTTGTATGGGTGTCTATTTTTATTTGTTTGTTTGGACCTTCTTTGATTTTAATATAATGAATGTTTATTTTATTTTTAAATTGTATGTAGTATGGATGATATCATAATGCTTAAGAATTTACTAATATTTAGACCTGAAAAGGAGGTCGGTTCCAATGAACCGGGCTTTATGGGGGTGTTGGGCCATTTCCACCTTCCCCATGCATACCCATCTATCTGCACCCAATAAGGGGTTGGGGATTCCTAAGGAATCGAGTCATCCACCCATTGTTTTTCCTGACCCATCCGGGTGGCGACTCCATTTTCTCCGGGTTTAGGCCCATGTTCTCTAAGGCCATGAGCCCAACAGTGCTGAAGTCACAAGAACCATTACACAAGGGAGTGGGAGTGAAAATCCCCACTCACACAAAGTTTGCTAGATTTTTAGAAATCTTTAAAAAAAATTGCAAATTAATATTTTTGTTGAGGCTTTGATGCAGATGCCACAATATCCTAAGTTTCTTAAAGACTTCCTTTCTAATAAAAGGAAAATTGAAGAATATGATAATGTGATGCTTACAGAAGAGTGTAGTGCCATTTTGCAAAATAAGTTACCTACAAAGCTTAAGGATCCAGGAAGTTTTTCCATACCTTGTGAATTAGGCAATTTTAAATTTAATGAGGCATTATATGATTTGGATTCAAGTATCAATTTAATACCATTATTTGTTTGTAGGAGACTTAATCTTGGGGAGATCAAGGATACAAGCATGGTACTTCAGTTTGCAAATAGATCAACTAAAAGACCTCTAGGGATCATAGAAGATGTTTTGGTAAAAGTGGAAAAGTTCATATTTCCCATTGATTTTGTTATACTTGATAAGGTGGTTGAGTTTGATCTATCATTGATTTTAGGTAATCCAATTTTAGCTACAGCTGGGTCATTAATTGATGTCAAGGATGGTAAATTAAATCTAAGATTTAATGATGAAGAAATAGTCTTTGATATCAAACAAGCAATAAAGAAGCCCTCTATTAGTCTTGATGATATGTGTTATGCTACTGATGTTATTGATGAGTGTGAAGATCAATATCAACAAGCTATTCTGATGGAAGACAACTTAAAGAGATGTCTCATGCTTTCAAGTACAATTGAGGAGGAGGATCTTGTATTAAAAATGAAAGCAATAGAATTGGAAAGCGAACCCTGAGCTGACATTGTGAAAGGAATAGAGGAGGAGTCTCATGTTGAGAAAAAGAAATAGAGCTTAAACCCTTCCCTAGCCATTTAAAGTATATTTTTCTTGAGAAAGATTATAACCCTGCTATTATTTCTACTTCTCGGATAGATTTGGAAGAAGAGATGTTACTTGAAATCTTGAGAAAGCACAAGAAAGCAATTGGTTGGTCCATATCTGACATTAAAGGTATAAGTCCAACCATTTGTATGCATAAGATTCTCATGGAGGATGACTTCAAGCCTACCATTCAACCACAAAGACATGTGAATCCAGTTAAGCAAGAGAGTGAAAAATAGAGGAGTTAAAGTTTCTTGATGCAGGTATTATCTACCCTATCTATGATAGTTCTTGGGTTAGCCCTGTTTAAGTAGTTCCTAAGAAGGGTTGTATGACAGTAGTTAAGAATGAAAATAATGAATTGATCCCTACTAGAACTGTAACTAGGTGGAGAGTATGTATAGATTATAGAAAATTGAATTTAGCCACTAAGAAAGATCACTTCCCTTTACCATTCATATATCAAATGATAGAAAGGTTAGCAGATAATAAGTTTTATTGCTTTTTAGATGGTTATTCTGGGTACTTTCAAATACCTATTGCCTCGAAAGATCAAGAGAAAACAACTTTCACCGACCACTATGGTACTTTTGCTTATAGGCATATGCCTTTTGGGTTGTACAATGCACCGACTACATTTCAATGTTGTGTGGTGGCTATATTTCATGACATGATTGAAAATTTTTTGGAAATTTTCATGAATGATTTCACTCTCTATGGACTAACATTTGATTCTTGTTTACATAATTTAGAATTAGTTTTGCAGAGATGTGAAGAGACAAATTTAGTGTTGAATTAGGAGAAATGTCACTTCATGGCAATAGAAGGAATAGTTCTTAGACAAAAAATTTCTAAAAAAGGAATTGAATTAAATAAATCCAAAGTAGAGGTGATAGCAAATTTACCACCACCAACAAATGTTCGAGCTATTTGAAGTTTCTTAGGCCATGCTGGCTTCTATAGAAGATTTATCAAGGATTTGTCAAAGATAGCTAAGAATTGCTTATGAAAGATTCTAAATTTAACTTTAATGTTGATTGTTTGCAGGCTTTTGATGCATTAAAGGAGAAACCAATGACAGCACAAGATTAGAGTGAACTTTTCAAGCTTATGTGCGATGCTAGAGATTATGCTGTAAGAGCTATCCTTGGGCAAAGGAGGGACAAAGTTTTTAGAGCAATTTACTATGCTAATCACACTCTCACAGGCCCATAACTCAGCTATAGTACTACTAAAAAGGAGCTTTTTGCAGTTATATTTGCATTTGAGAAATTTAGATCATACTTAATATGTGCAAAAATAATTTTTTTCACTGACCATGAAGCTTTAAAACATCTTTTTGCCAAGAAGGACTCCAAACCAAGAATGATTCGATGGGTGTTTTTACTACAAGAGTTCCACATAGAAATTAGAGACAAGAAAGAAGCAAAGAATTTAGTAGCTGGCCATTTATCAAAACTAGAGAATCCACTACTATCTAAAGAGGGGATTTTTGAACATTTTCCTGATGAGAAATTATATGTCGTGTTTTCCATCTCTTCTAAACTGCCATGGTATTCTAATATAGCTAATTTTCTTACAGGAGGATGGATACCAAAGGACTTCAATTTTCAACAAAGAAAAAAGCTCATAGCCAATGCCAAACACTTTATCTAGGATGATCATTACTTGTATAAACTTTGGACAGATCAAGTTATTAGGTGATGTGTGCCCGAAGAGGAACATGATTCTATTTTGAGTCATTACCATGATAAAGAGGTAGGTGGTCATTTTGGAGCAAATAGAACAGATGCAAAAGTCCTTCAATAAGGTTTTTTCTAGCCTACTCTATTCCATGATGCAAAGAGGTATGTCTCTACTTGTGACCATTGTCAACATATAGGTAATATCTCAAAAAGAGATGAGATGCCCCTAACTAATATTCTTGTATGTGAAATTTTTGATGTTTGGGGTATAGACTTTATGGTACCTTTTCCATCTTTGTATGGAAATGAATATACACTTGTAGTTGCTGATTATGTGTCAAAATGGGTAGAAGTTATTCCTACAAGAACCAATGACTCAAAAATTATTGTTCAAATCCTTAGGTGAAATATTTTTACAAGATATGGGACCCCTAGAGCTATTATTAGTGATGGTAGTAAACACTTTTGTAATCACCAATTTAGAGAAATATTAAAAAAATACGGGGTTATGCACGAGGTATCTACAACTTACCATGCACAAATGAGTGGGCAAGAAGAAGTTTCTAACCATGAGCTAAAAAGAATCTTAGAAAATTGTTAGTGCTTCTAGAAAAGATTTGGCAATTAAGTTAGATGATGCACTATGGGCATATAGAACGACTTTCAAAATGCCCATTGGTACATCACCATTGAGGTTAGTTTTGGGAAAATCTTGTCACTTGCCAATTGAACTTGAGCATAGAGCTTATTGGGCTACTAAATTTTAAAATTTTGATGTTCAAAATGCAGGTGAAAATCATTGTTGCAACTAAATGAACTAGAAGATTTTCGTCAATGGGCAAATGACAATGGGAGTCTCTATAAAAAGAGAACAAAGTAGTGGCATGACAGGTGTATTGTCCACAAAGAGTTTATACCAAGCCAAAGGTGTTGCTATATGATAGTAAGTTAAGACTATTTCCAAGTAAACTTAAATCCTAATAGAGAGGTCCATATTAAGTGGTTAGCACTTCACAATTTGGAGCAATAGAAATTAAACACCTAAAATCCGGAGAAACTTTCAAAGTCAGTGGGCATCGACTTAAGCCAAATTTCAAAGGGCGGTTTGATCTAGCAACATTCAAATTGAGAGAGTAAACTTTTAAAAAAATTCAAGCTAACGACAATAACTTAGAACTATTTTTCTATATTCCCATCTTTTTATTTTGATTTTTAGTTTAGTTATTTTTTTTATTTGAACTCTTAGGAATGTGTTATTATTATTATTATTATTATTATTATTATTATTATTATTATTATTATTATTATTATTATTATTAATGCATTTGTTTAATCCTCATTGATGTTATAGGTTTTAAGTTTTGGGTTGTCCTTTTAAATTTTTAGTTGGAAGAGCATAAGTGTTTAAAAAGACTTTTATTTGGTTTGGAAGGATTTTAGAGGTTTTAGTGATGAAGAAATATTTTGGGCAGAATTGTTCATGGTCAAATGCATGGTCATGCACTTACCCATGCACAATTCAGGTGCATCCTAGAAAAGGAGGCTAAGAGTTGCACAACCATTTGTATGGTCATGCAAATTATGTATGACATGGGATGAAGAGAAGGAATTTGGGCAAAAGGGTGCATGGGCAATTGCATGCCTAAGCAAATCACTTGTATATATATATATATATATATCTACTTAGCTATTAAATTTTAATTTTATTATTTGTTCATTTATATATGATTTTTTTAAAAAATAAAATTTAAAAAAAGAGAGAAAAATATATATATATAATTTTTTTTAGTACATATGCTTTCTAATTGATTTTTTAATATCATTTATTTATTTTTCTTTTCTCTTTCTTGTTTCTTTCACAAAACCCTAAAACACCTTCTTCTCTCTTTTCTTTTATACTAGCCAATACCAACTTTAAACTCACGCCTCTCACCATCAGCCCTCACCATGAAAGCCACCTCCATCAGGCCAAACACTCCACCAGCAGCTGCACGAAGCAGCAAATAGCCAACCCATCTCCTGTCATCATGTCCGCCTACCACTAACCTCCACTGATGAACTTTTTAAAGCTAGTCGCTCTAAAGCTTCAAAATTGATAAAGCTGCCACATGGATATATACATAGAGGGCTTAGTCACACAATATTAGGTAGAGGCACTATCAATGGGACTATGACAAATTTTGAGTTATTTATTCATTAGTGTATGGAAAATAGGTAACAGGTAAATGGTGAAGACTTGTTTCTCCGTCATCTGTCTCTTGTAGCACATAATGATAAGAGATATTTTAGTTGGGGCAATGATTACTGTCATATCAAATCATCTTGGGCTAATGAATTTAGGAACCTCGACTATAGAAATTCAATTCATAGATTTAGATGCCCTTAAATCTATGCATTTATGTCACAAGCTAGGGGATTAATACATTTTGATAGATGAGGATGAATGGCCTATTAGACTAATTGAGTTGCCAAATGATACCCTTAGTCCCCCTCCCTCCTCGGTGACACTTAAGCATATTTTGGCATCTATTAAATCATTACATGCTGATATGAATGCCAAGTATACTGAGATTACAGGTATCCTCCATTGCCATAGTGCTTGCTTGGATCGGATTGAGCAGAAGTTAGATGAATATCTAGAAGAGGCCGGTAAAGAACAATCATCTCCATGGACTAGCACCAACTTTGTACTGGTTGTTCTCACTACATATTAGGGGATAGCATTCTAACCTTTAATTTTTCCTCTTTCTCTCCTTTTTCTTTTTAATTTTTACATTGCGAATAATGCAAGTTCCTAAGTGTGGGGTGGGATGTTTGAAATTTTTGTACTTATTCATCCTTAGCCTTCTACTTGTAAAGCTTGAACTTGATGTCCAATTCATGAACCTTTGTTTGGTTGAGGATTTTGATGCAACAGCTGAAACTCTTAATTCAATTTCATGGGTCTATTATACTCAACTTATTTTGTCTTTGTTTCATGATATTTAAATTACTCAGAAGTTTTGGAATTTCCTGCATTATGCTGATATAGAAATTAGCCTTGCAAACTCTATAAGTAATGCTAGAAAAAAGTATGCTCTACATGATGAACTTTTTAAAGCTAGTCGCTCTAAAGTTTCAAAATTGATAAAGCCATCACATCGATATATACATAGAGTGCTTAGTCACACAATATTTAGTAGAGGCACTAGTAATGGGACTATGACAAATTTTGAGTTATTTATTCATTGACGTATGGAAAATAAATAATGGGTAAATGGTGGAGCACTGTTTCTCCATCATCTATCTCTTATAGCACATAATGATAAGGGAAATATTTTAGTTAGGGGAATGATTACTGCCATAGCAAATCATTTTGGGCTAATGAATTTAGGAACCCCAACTATAGAAATTCAATTCATAGATTTAGATGCTCTTAAATCTATGCATTTATTTCACAAGCTAGGGGATCAACACATTTTGATATATGAGGAAGCATGACCTATTAGACTAACTGAGTTGCCAAATGATACCCCTAGTCTCCCTCCATCCATATTGACACTTAAGCATATTTTGGCATCTATTGAATCATTACATACTGATATGAATGCCAAGTATACTGAGATTGCAGGTATCCTCCAGTGCCATAGTGCTCGCTTGGATCAGATTGAGCAGAAGTTAGATGAATATCTAGAAGAGGTCAGTCAAGAACAACCGTCTCCATAGACAAGCACCAACTTTGAACTAGTTGTTCTCACTACATATCAGGAGAGTATTCTAACCTTTAATTTTCCTCTTTCTCTCCTTTTTTTTTAAATTTTTACATTGAGAATAATGCTAGTTCCTAAGTGTGGGGTAGGATGTTTGAAAATTTTGTACTTATTCATCCTTAGCCTTCTGCTTGTAAAGCTTGAACTTGTTGTCCAATTTGTGAACCTTTGTTTGGTTGAGGATTTTGATGCAATAGCTTAAACTCTTAATTCAATTTCATGGGTCTATTATACTCAACTTATTTTATCTTTGTTTCATGATATTTAAATTACTCGAAAGTTTTGGAATTTCCTGCATTATGCTAATATAGAAATTAGCCTTGCAAACTCTATAAGTAATTCTTGTAAAAAGTATGCTCTACATGATGAACTTTTTAAAGCTAGTCGCTCTAAAGTTTCAAAATTGATAAAGCCATCACATCGATATATACATAGAGTGCTTAGTCACACAGTATTTGGTAGAGGCACTAGCAATGGGACTATGACAAATTTTGAGTTATTTATTCATTGACGTATGGAAAATAAATAATGGGTAAATGGTGGAGCACTGTTTCTCCATCATCGGTCTCTTGTAGCACATAATGATAAGGGAAATATTTTAGTTAGGGGAATGATTACTGCCATAGCAAATCATTTTGGGCTAATGAATTTAGGAACCCCAACTATAGAAATTCAATTCAATGATTTAGATGCTCTTAAATCTATGCATTTATTTCACAAGCTAGGGGATCAACACATTTTGATATATGAGGAAGCATGACCTATTAGACTAACTGAGTTGCCAAATGATACCCCTAGTCTCCCTCCATCCATATTGACACTTAAGCATATTTTGGCATCTATTGAATCATTACATACTGATATGAATGCCAAGTATACTGAGATTGCAGGTATCCTCCAGTGCCATAGTGCTCGCTTGGATCAGATTGAGCAGAAGTTAGATGAATATCTAGAAGAGGTCAGTCAAGAACAACCGTCTCCATAGACTAGCACCAACTTTGAACTAGTTGTTCTCACTACATATCAGGAGAGTATTCTAACCTTTAATTTTCCTCTTTCTCTCCTTTTTTTTTAAATTTTTACATTGAGAATAATGCTAGTTCCTAAGTGTGGGGTAGGATGTTTGAAAATTTTGTACTTATTCATCCTTAGCCTTCTGCTTGTAAAGCTTGAACTTGTTGTCCAATTCGTGAACCTTTGTTTGGTTGAGGATTTTGATGCAACAGCTGAAACACTTAATTCAATTTCATGGGTCTATTATACTCAACTTATTTTGTCTTTGTTTCATGATATTTAAATTACTCGAAAGTTTTGGAATTTCCTGCGTTATGCTGATATAGAAATTAGCCTTGCAAACTCTACAAGTAATGCTTGGAAAAAGTATTCTCTACATGATGAACTTTTTAAAGCTAGTCGCTCTAAAGCTTCAAAATTGATAAAGTTGTCACATCGATATAAACATAAAGTGCTTAGTCACACAATATTTGGTAGAGGCACTAGCAATGGGACTGTGACAAATTTCAAGTTATTTATTCATTGGTGTATGGAAAATAGGTAACGGGTAAATGGTGGAGCATTGTTTCTCCATCATCTGTCTCTTGTAGCACATAATGATAAGGGAAATATTTTAGTTGGGGAAATGATTATTGTTATAACAAATCATCTTGGGCTAATGAATTTGGGAACCCCAACTATAGAAATTCAATTTATAGATTTAGATGCTCCTAAATATATGCATTTATTTCACAAGCTAGGGGATCAATACACTTTGATTGATAAGGAAGCATGACCTATTAGACAAACTAAGTTGCCAAAGATACCCCTAGTCCCCTCCCTTCTGAGTGACACTTAAGCATATTTTGGCATCTATTGAATCATTACATACCGATATGAATGCCAAGTATACTGAGATTGCAGGTATACTCCATTTCCATAGTGCTCACTTGGATCGGATTGAGCAGAAGTTAGATGAATATCTGGAAGAGGCCAGTCAAGAACAATCATCTCCTTGGACTAGCACCAACTTTGTACTAGTTGTCCTTACTACATATCAGGGGTGTATTCTAACCTTTAATTTTCCTCTTTCTCTCATTTTTTTTTATTTTTACATTGAGAATAATGCTAGTTCCTAAGTGTGGGGTGGGATGTTTGAAATTTTTGTACTTATTCATCCTTAGCCTTCTGCTTGTAAAGCTTAAACTTGTTGTCCAATTTGTGAACCTTTGTTTGGTTGAGGATTTTGATGCAATAGTTGAAACTCTTAATTAAATTTCATGAGTCTATTATACTCAAGTTATTTTGTCTTTGTTTCATGATATTTAAATTACTTGAAAGTTTTGGAATTTCCTGCATTATGCTGATATAGAAATTAGCCTTGCAAACTCTATAAGCAATATCAACTCTGCTTTTTTGTAATACATATGTTTCTTTTCAACCTTTCTGAATGAATTTTTGAAATGAACATTAAGAAAGTTGTCGTGATCTGTGGAATAATACTCCGCTATTCTAGCTTAGCAAGTAACCAGGGATCAGCATGCACCCCATGTAGACTTTCAGGCTAAAAAGCTGGCTAGAATAAGTGTAAATCAATATTTGCTTCACTATTCCAATTCTAATTAAATTTAAAACATTAAGAAATATGTGCAAGGGACTTTCTGAAAGTGGCGGTCAAAAAGCAATTGCGATGAGAGAAAGATTCCAAACCAAGTAGATATTGCTCCGTTGTTCTTGTTTAAACTCATACAAATTTGTTAAAGAACATGAGCAAGGTGCTCTCTGAAGGTGGTAGTTAAAAGGTAAAAAGTAACTACGATGATAAAGAGTGCCAAATTAAAAAAGAAAAAAAGAAAAGGAAGCAAAACATAGTAGCTTTAAAAATAGATAAATAAATAAATGAGAAGGGTCAAATTTTGAGTAATTACAGTTCTTATGGAGTTACGGATGAGCAATTTTTGTCTTCTTTTTCAATATGATATTTTTATTCCTTCACTGCCATTTAATTAAACTTCTATGGAATTTTGATGATTAATGTTGAATATGAGATCCATGGTTTTGAATTTTGAAGCTTTGTTGTGTTAAGATGATCTTTTAATCTTGGTTTAATTTTGACTTTGCTCAAGGACAAGCAAAGAACGAAGTGTAGGGTAGTTGAAAAATGTGTATTTTATATATAATTAGGATAATATTTGAATTATTTTTCATTAGTTTTTGTTAGTTTTATTATATTTTTCATTTGGTTTTAGTTATTTTGGTTAATTAGCCTTATTTTATATTTTTGTAGGTGAATTTTGGAAAATACAATAAAAATCCAGTGAAATCACAAAATTGACAGAGATGTGTATGGGCAATCGCAGGGCATGCGGATGGTCATGCAAGTTGTTGCCAGAGTTTTTCCAATACAGTGTTTTGAAGGGCATAAAGGTGCATGAGCAGACACATGGTCAAGCACTTGCTTATGCCCAAAACTTACATCAAATTTTTAGGATTTTAGTTTCCTTAATTCACTAAGATTTCTTTTTATTTCTTTCCTACTTTTATAGAACTCAAAAAAATAGGAAGTCTTCTAATTGTAACCTAGAGAAACTAGGAAAGAGGGAGATTTAAAAAGAAGAAAACATGTTTTATTGAGGATTATTAGTTTTTTTTCTTACATGCAAATTTTAAAAGAATATAGCAGGTTCTTCACGCAAATTGGAGGCTTCTTCTTATTCTTTCTCCTTGAAGACAAAATCTCCATTGAAGAAGGGATTTAAGCTCAAGCCAAAGACAACTATCAAGAGTTTGCTTATTCTTATCATGTTTACTTTCAATTTCAGTTTTTATTTCTTAGATTTTATTATTGAGTAGTTTTTTTTATTAGAGAAAACATGAACCCTAAGCTTTGAATGGATATTGGTCTTGGTTAATTAAATTTGAGTTGCTTTATACAAATTCCTTGTTCCTTCTGCTTGTATTCAATGTTCCATTGATTGAATTCCTTGATGATGTGTCAAATAGAGAAGTTAGAGTTTTTATTCAATGGGATTTTAACGCTTGATTTATAAAGGTGATTTTGTATAGCAGGTTTGATTGATGATTTTTTTGAATAGATAATTTGATATTAGCTTCTGGCACTATTCATGTTCCTAAATAAAGTCAAATAATCAGGTTTGATCATATGTAAATTAATGTTAAAGTGTCTGAATAAGAGTTTGATGTTAATTTGAAAAGTTATGTCCTTGAATAAGGTTAGCTAGGCTTAAAGATAATCTGTCAATCTAAACTCAATTTTCTTAATCAATTTTGATATTTATGCAAGTTTATGGGGATTGTAGACTCGAACATATTTTATTGATTTATTTATTCATAATTCACTTAAGAGATTTAATTTTCAGCAAGTTAATTTACTTTTAGATTTTTAATAAATTCTTATTTATTAAATTATTGTTTCTCAAAGAATAGTAACACTATAAGAATTGGCTTTTAAACTTTGGTTTTTGTGGGATGATATTCGGATTCACAAATCTATATTACTGATAGGCCTAGTGCACTTGCTAGGGTTAACTGTATTATCCCAATTTTTAAAGTACTTTAGAATAGTAAATATGAGAGAGTAAATAGTTTTGATGGGTAGAGAAAATATACGATGAATATGTATGATAGATGTAATATATATGTATATGTTATACATTAGAAATATATTTGAAATAAATATGACATATATAAGACATATACATATACCTAAAATATATAATACATATGCATGAGGTCTACATTGGTGGTGGGAAAGTTGATAGTGATGATTAAAATAATAATAATAAAGAGAAGTGGAAGTCAATAGAAGGAAGAAGATGATTGGTGGGTTGTTAACTAATTAATTAACATATAATATTTTATATATATATATAAGGATGGAATTATAAGGAAGAGGATATTTTCTTCTTCTTTAAATGTGAGTTAGAGAGAATGGTGAGAAGAGAGTGAGTTTTTTCATATAAACACCAAATTTACAAGGGATTTTAAGAGGATTTAAGTGGATATTGAAGATTTAACAAGGAATTTAAGTGTTCATTTCTAAGCTTATTTTTATGGATTTTAAATATATGGGTGATGTGGGTGGTTTTATTTTTGTGTTGAGATATAGATGATGAAACATGATTAGATGTTGAGAATGATGATGGATAGTGCAATTTGGGAAAAAGGGTGATAAGAAAAAGAATACGGGTTTTGTAGAGATGAGTTGGGAATTGAGTGAATTGGTATATGGATGATTGTGTGAATGAATTATAATGATGATTGTTGTTGATGATATTGTATTTAGGCCAAAAGGGATCAAGTGGAGAAGAATACGCTTGGGATAGCCAAGGTTTATACATATAATCTCTTTGATTTGTATATATTAACCATTCTTTGTGATTTGTGTGTTGCAATGATGAAACTTGTGCAAAGTGTGATTTTTAGGTGCCATAGGCATGGCCATGGAGAGCCACGGCCTTGGGCCTTAAACTGACTCTGTTTGCTTGAGATTTGTGGGAGAAATAGAAGTATATTGTATGCCACAAGTGTGGGCCTTGAGTGCCACGGTCGTGGGGTTAGATATGAAGTTGTTTCGGGTGAGTTTTAGACAGAGGCAGTAGCATTTTGTATACCACAGGCATGGCCCTTGGATGCCACGACTATGGGGGGTGTTCAAAGGTGTTTGACAGCCTCATTTCACATCCCACATGCATGGCTATTGAATGCCATGGCCATGGGGTTGGTTTGTCAAGGTTTAGAGCTTCATTTTATGGTATATGAGCATGATTTATAGCTTGCATGGCTATATCTTCTTATATTATGTTGATTATATTAAATGGAAGTGTATGTATGTGAATTGAGTCATATGATGAGTGTGGCTCATGTATGCATGATGTGAAATGGAAATGTGAAGTGATCATGGACAGTGGTGATCACGGGGAAAGCATAGAGTAATGAGTATGTGATAATGAAATGTAAAGTGATGTTTTATGTGCGTAGCCTATACAATTACTTATTCAGTTATGCTGAGATTGATGGGATATGCATGAGAAGTCCTGAACAGAGCTAGGCCTTGAGGTGCATATGTTGATGAACCTGAGTAGAGCTAGGACTTGACCTGAGCAGTATTAGGTCATGTGATTGAGATTTGTGATGGTTCTGAGCAAAGCTGGACCATGAGATTGTGTTAACCGGACATGATAATTGTATAGAGGTATTAGATCCAATATTATAATTGTGTGTGAGTATGGGATATGATTCCCATCAGTATATTTATGTAAGTGTATAATATATGTGTATGAGAATGTGATATGAGATCAATGTATGTATATGTTGTTTATATGTACCACTAAGCTTTCAAGCTTAGTGCGGTTGTATGAATCGCACAGGTTAGTGGAGTGTTGATCTGAGAGTTAGACGGTTGTGCAACAAGCAAACTGAGAGTGCTTCGAGACCAACTAGAATGTGGTGTATGCATGTACATTTTGTTAGTTTGTAGTTTGATCATATGTACATGTATATAAGTGGATTTTTAAAAAAGACAATGTATATTTTTATATATGTAATATAATGAAAAGTATAATGGTTTTGGAAATGTTACCTTTAAAAGAATGAGATTTGATAATGGAAAATGTTCTTTTATAATATATAATTGTTGTGGAACTAAGATAAGGGTTTAAACAATACTGTAACGTGACATCCTTATATTTTATATTTGTATTGTACGTATACGGGATATATGTACAGTACGTATATAGGGTATAGGGGTGTGACATTTATTTTGGTATTAGAGCTTAGTTTTGAGATTCTCAGCCTAAGTGTGTTTTTGAAAAAAAAAAGTAAAGCTTTGAAATGTGAAATGAATTAAAGTACATGCATATGCATTGACACCTAAGTTGGTCTCTGATGTGGCACTGTTTGTTTATAATGACAGATATAGGTTGTGATGGCGTCTAGAGGTCATAGACCAGATAATAGTGTGGAGAGTGTGGCTCCACATGAGGATAGAGCTAGAGCTAGAGTTGATGTTGGAGAGGCCTCTAGAGTAGTTAGGCCAGATGTACAGGATCCTCTAGTGTGGGTACAACAGATGGCGGAATTATTCCATCAGGCCTCTAGACCCTTAATTTTTTACCCAATCCGATCTAATATGTTTTATTTAGCCCAAAATGATTTTTTTTGTCTAATTGGTCCAAAATAATTTTAATTAAACATTTTTTACCTTAGTATTTAATTTTTATTGATAAAAAATGAAAATAAACAAATGAAATTAAAAAATAAAAATAAAAATAAAAATCGGAGTCGGAAAAAAATCGACAGCGAAAAGTGGTCGCGCGGGCCGGTCGGCCCAGCAGCAGCTCACCCGCAGGCCTGCGGGCGAAATAACTTCCTGCAGGGTGAGTTATTTCGCCCACAGGAAATTCCTGCAGGCGAAATAACTTCCCTCAGGAATTTCCTGCGGGCTGGCACGCCCACTGGCCCCAGCCACGGGCCCGCTGCCATAGTTTTTGCCAGCGCAAAATTTTTCGATCCAAATTTTTGAAACCTAATCCAATTAGGTTTTAATTTCTTTTTTTTATTAATATTACTTACCTTAATTAATTAGGAATAAATAACCTTAAACCACTATAAATAAGGACCAAAGGCAATTAAAATTGGAGGGGTGGCCGAGAGAGAGCAAATCCAAGGGGAGTTTGGAAAATTTGAAACCAAATCAAGGAAGGAAAAGAAGAAATTCAATTTAAATCTTTTCTGGATAGCAGCATCACGATTAAAGGGATTCCAAAGGCAAAAAAGGCTTGTCTTTGGAGCTAATTCATCCAAGAAGAAGCAATTTTGGAGCAACTTACAAAAGAAGGTATGAAATTCTAAATTCTAATTTTTTTTACACAGTAGCTAAACTAGGGATTTTTTGTGTTTTTCAAAAGTTAAAATCTTAGAACTTTAATTTAGTTTTCCAAAGTTAAAACACTAAAACGTGACCTTATTTTCTAAAAAGACTTAAAATTGTTATTTTTTCTTCTTAATGACCTTAAAACACTAATTGAACATATTTTTCAACAAAACCAAAATCAAATTCTATTTCTTTTAAGATTTTAAAGTAGGTTCTATTTCATTCAAAAAATCTTAAAAAACATCTTTTCTACTTATAAAAACTTCAATCCATTTGTTTAAATTCATAAAACTTCATAAATTATCAAATTGATTTCTAAAACCCTAAAAATTCTTCATTACCCGAGACCCAAATTTCAAAACCCTAAAATCCAAAATTCAACTTTTAAACCTAAAATAATGAACCCTAATCCTTTTAAAACCTTAAATCATAATTTTTATGAACCCTAATCCTTTTAAAACATAAAAACATGAAAACCCAAAAATTGCACAACAGCTTAAAATTCAATAATCAAAAATCACAAATTAAAGTATTTTAAGGTATTTAAAACCCTAGTTTCATGATTTCATCATTCAAACCTTAATTTGGTTAATCAAAGAGTCTCACCAATCTTTTAAAACATAAAACCCTAATTTATTTTAATTCCATAAAAATTCACAGTAGCTATAATTGAACTTTTATTTGCTTTATTCAATTCCATATTTGATTTTGCTTTGATTTATCTCTTATGCTATAATTTATTTAATTTCAATACTTGATTTATTTAATTTATCATGGATGGATGTTTATTTTATATTTTATTTAAATACTTTTTATGAATGATTTATTTATGATGAATGATTATTTACTTTTATCAATCAATTTAGACTTCCAAAAGTTGTAAGAGGTATGTTTCCACTTGATGGGTTCCTCATTAGTTAAACATCAAGTAATTTAATTTTCTTTTCTATTTTAGAACCTTTGTAAAGGGAATGTTTCTACCTTTTGGTGGGTGTCCTATCTAGGCATGTGATGTAAGGACATGTTTCCATCCTTGGATGGGTGTCCATTTATTTGTTTTGTTTTGTTTGGAGATTGCTTTGATTTTAATATAATGATGCTTTCTTTTTATTGTGTGTAGTATGGATAATATTGTTATATTTAAGAATTTTATAATATTAAGACTTGTAAAGGAGGCCGGTTCCAATGAACCGGGCGTTGTGGGGGTGCTGGGCCATTTCTCACCTTCCCCACATGTACCCAACTTTCCGAACCCATTAAGGGGTTGGTAATTCCTTAGGAATCGAGTCATCCACCCCTTTCTTTTTCCCGGCCCGTCCGGGTGGCGACTCCATTTTCTCCGGACTTAGGTCCATGTTCTCTAAGGCCCTGAGCCTAAACAGTGTCGAAGTTGCAAGAACCATTCCATTGGGAGTGGGGGCGAAAATCCCCGCTCACAAGGCCCCAACACCACAGCAGACTAGGAAATATGAGAAGCTTAGGAAGTTTGGTGCCACTGATTTTATAGGTACTGTGGATCCAATTGAGGCCGAACAATGGTTAGATAAGGTTGAGAGAGTACTTATTCAGTTGGAAGCTACTGCAGAAGAAAAGTTTGATTACACAGTTTCTCTTCTGCTGGGAGATGCATATGATTGGTGGAAAATGGTTCCATATGGATTAAATACAGCACCAGTGTTGAGTTATAAGGATTTTCTTATGGAGTTTGAGAGGAAATATATGCCAAGAGATTATAGAGATAAGATGAAGAGAGAATTTTTAGATTTAAAGTAAGGAAAGAAGATGGTAGATGAATATGAAAAAGAATTTCTTCGGCTGAGTAGGTATGCAGGAGGAATTTTGACTGATGAGGTAGATAGTTGTAAGAGGTTTAAAGAGGGATTGAAGCTATCAATTATGTGTCAGGTGGCTGCAGTGCAGTATGAAGATTTTTCTAGGTTAGTGTCAGCTACATGGAATGTGGAAAAGGCTCATAGAATTGTTACAGCTGTAGCATTAGTAGAAAGTAAGAGTAAGAAAGTCCATAATGAAGAACAGTTGTTGTCTCGCAAGAGGGTGCAAAAGGATTTTATGCAGGATGATAGTGAGGGTCAGGGTCAATCTAGCATGACTAATTAGTCAGGGCAAAGGCCCAAATCATCATATATTAGTACCCCCTACTTTTAGTTCTCTAAAACTTGCTCCACCAACATGCAGCCAGTGCAGTAGAATTCATAGAGGTGTTTGTTGGGGAGTAAATTCTCACGGATGTTATAGATGCGGATCCCAGGAGCATTATGTGAGGGATTGTCCAGAGCCACAAATAAATAGACAAGTAGACACTATTGATTTTAGATCTAGTTTTAGAGGAAACAGGAGTGGTAGAGGTGGCAGGGCAGGATTTAGACAGAGAGAAGAGTCCACAACTGTGGATAGATCAGAAAGAGCTGGAACAGTGCAAAAGATGTATGTGATGCAGAGAGAGCATGATGCTCTAGAGATAAATGAAGGTAAATTTTGTTGTTTGATATTATTAGTCTTACAATGTTTGAGGATATGCATAAGAGGGAGAGTTGAGATTGGTGAATGTATTAATGGGATTTATTCACTGAGATAGATAATTTCGAGGACAAAATTATTTAAGGGGGAGAGAATTGTAATATCCTGATTTTTGAAGTACTTTAGAATAGTAAATATGAGAGAGTAAATAGTTTGGATGCGTAGAGAAAATATAAGATGAATATATATGATAGATGTAATATATATGTATATGTTATATATTTGAAATAAACATGACATATATAAAACATATACATATACCTAAAATATACAACACACATGCATGAGGTCTACATTGGTGGTGGGAAAGTTGATAATGATGATTAAAATAATAATAATAAAGAGAAGTGGAAGTCAAAAGAAGGATGGAACACTCCTATACCCCATATACGCATACTACATACTACTACCTCTGTAATATACGTATACCGGATACAGGAGTGCCACGGTTTATATTAACCCAATTTTTCTCTTCTGCATTAGTATGAGAAAAACTAAAACATTTCATATATATATATTTATATATATATTATGAAACATAATAGGTAAAACATTTACTCATTATGCAGCGGAAAATGTAGCGGTATTTACATATATAAATACATCAAAATCAATATTTACAAAACATAAAGTTTATACATGTTTGGCAGTTCGTCTCTGATCTTTAAGCCCACAATCAACACTTCAAAGTCTAGACTCGACTCGGTCTAGCTGAACTCTCCGGTTCTACCCTGTCACCTGCGCGACGAACCACAATCACGCTAAGCCATAGGCTTAGTGGTACAAACCACAATAACAATATGCTTCAATGCAATGCCAATGTCATACGTTCAAATATTATAAACAATACATAAGAATATCATATTACAAAACCATACATTAAGTCTTATTATTCATTTTTTCACTATTCATAATTCACATGGAAGCAAAGACAAGCATGGGCCCAAAAGAAACTAATATGCCATTCAACTTTCAGAGTTAATGTTTTGGTTTAATTTTCACATTTATCATTATCCCAACTAGGCTTCAAGGATTAGGCCCAACTAGACTTCCAAAAGTTGTAAGAGGTATGTTTCCACTTAGCGGGTACCTCATTAGTTAAACATCATGTAATTTAATTTTCTTTTCTATTTTAGAACCTTTGTAAAGGGCATGTTTCTACCTTTTAGTGGGTGTCCTATCTAGGCATGTGATGTAAGGACATGTTTCCATCCTTGGATGGGTGTCCATTTATTTGTTTTATTTTATTTGGACATTGCTTTGATTTTAATATAATGATGCTTTCTTTTTATTGTGTGTAGTATGGATAATATTGTTATATTTAAGAATTTTATAATATTAAGACCTGTAAAGGAGGCCGGTTCCAATGAACCGGGCGTTGTGGGGGTGCTGGATCATTTCTCACCTTCCCCACACGTACCCAACTTTCCGAACCCATTAAGGGGTTGGGGATTCCTTAGGAATCGAGTCATCCACCCCTTTCTTTTTCCCGACCCGTCCGGGTGGTGACTCCATTTTCTCCGGACTTAGGTACGTGTTCTCTAAGGCCCTGAGCCTAAATAGTGCCGAAGTCGCAAGAACCATTCCATCGGGAGTGGGGGCGAAAATCCCCGCTCATAGTGGTGACTCCACTGGGGATAAGAGAAGTTGATTCCGTTGGTCTTTATATTATTCTTTTCTTTCTTATAATGATATTATCCATTGCATCATATTGGATTGCATTGTGTGCGTGAGTTAGGATGCCCGTGTTACCCGTGTTATGTTATGTAAGAGATACCATACTTTCACTCAAAGTATGGAGATCGAGCATGGCATAACCACTCATAGCCTCGTACCATTTGGCATATACTTGCTATGGGAACCTAAGCCTTTTGACCCAAAGACTAAAGCTCATGTAATTGGCCTAGTTACTTTCCTTAGGGTTTCACCCCAAATGCATGTTGTTTGACTATGGATAGTTTATCTTAGTCTAAATAATGGCTTATTTGGTTTGTTCTTTTTCTAATATGACCCAAGTACATTTGCAAGCTCAAAATAAATTTTTTCTTTAAAATCCAAAAGACCAAAACTATTTTCAAAACTTTTTAAGATGGTCTTTGGACATAAGACTTTTCTAAAAATAAATCAAAAATCCTTTGGCTCATGGCCCAAATACTAAGCCCAAAATCCATTTTTCTAAAATCTTTTACAATGGGCTTAGAAACAAAACTATTTTCACCCAACCTTTTCTTATAAAAAGCTTGCAAAAATATTTAGGTCAATTATGAAATACCAAAAATCAATTGTGGGCCTAGTTTACACTAAGAATAAATTAACTATGGGCTTGTTTTGGCATGAACCACTAGTTACCACTTTTCATGTGAGAAATCTATTTATAATAAGCCTCTTAATTTTGTTTTAATCCAATATAGCATAAAAGCTACTTTAGTTGGTTGAATGGATTAAAACCTAATTAATGGGAATTATCATGGATTGATTTCCATTTTCGAAAATATAACTATTGGTTGAAACGTCCGAGGGAATTATTCGAAAGCAAGGTACCCCGTGTTGGTATTTTGTTAAACATATACCTAGGAAAAGAGACTCGCCATTCATGTGTGGATGTTATAAGGTTGGAAGGAACATCCTATTTATCCTTATTTATTGTTTGTGCATACATGCATACATTTGCATCTCATATCATTAATCCTCTCTTTCTCACAGCCCTGGATTACGATAGTTCAAAAGCTTACAATCTGACCTACGCCGGAGACGAGATATCTAGCAACGACTCAATCACTTGCTCACCAAAAACAATGGAGCCCGAACAAATTCAAAGGATGGTGGATGAGGCCCTCAATGCCAAGATGGAAGAAATCAAAGAGGCCCTAGCTGAGACCATGAAGAACCAATTGACTGCAATCTTAGAAAACCATGCCGAGGCATCTGCTAGCACTAAGAAACCAAAGGACAAAGGGAAGACTAAAGTTAATGAAGTAGCTTTTGATGATGAAAAGGTGGTCATTGATGATGATTGGGCTCAATACTACCAAGAGGTTCAAGAAAAGAAGAAAGAACCGAAGGCTGTCGAGAAGGCAACTATTGAAAAGACCGAGACATCTGATGTTGAAAAGATGATTGCTGATTTAGAAAAGAAATTTGAGAAGAAGCTAAAAACCGAAGAGATGTCCGAAGTTGACAAGTTATTTGAACAAGATGAAGAGGTCCCTTATAAATTCAAGATGCCTTCCTTTGCTAAGTACAATGGCACCGGAAATCCTCATCTCCACGTGAAGCAATATATCACTGCCATGCAATCTGCCCGAGCTACTAAGGCTCAAACCCTAAGGTACTTTATGCTCTCATTGGACCCTGTTGTCCAAAATTGGTTCAATACCTTAGATAATGGAACACAAAAGAGCTGGGATCTACTTTACAAAGCCTTCATCCAACAATATGGATATAATATTGAGTTGGAAGTTACCTTGATGGAAGTGGAGTCCATTAGGCAAAGACCGATTGAGAATTTTATAGATTATGTCAAGAGATGGAGAAACAAGGCTACTTTGCTCAAGAAAAGGCCCGATGAATCTGATCAAATAAGGATGATCGTGAGAGGTGTCCTGCCCAATCTCCACGAAAGGATGTCTCACACCCTTATAAGGGACTTCAAAGATCTTCTCCAGGCTGGTCTATAAATTGTATAATGGGAAAGGGAGAAGAATCATTTTTCAATAAAAAGGAATGAGAAAGGGAACTCCCAGTCAGGCAATCAAAGCACACAAAAAGAAGTTGACGTTAATGTAACCGGTCAAGGGAATAAAAGACAATTCTCAGAATTGGGGAAACCTTTATCTTGGATTTTTAGCAAGCTGCAAAAGAAAGGGTTGTTACAACCGTTAGCTCCTCGACCTCTACATAATCCACTGCCACCAAACTTCAATGCCGAGGCCTTTTGTCAATTTCATCAAATGCGAGGGCATGAAACAGATAAATGTGCTCGTCTAAGGCATGAGATTCAAGACCTAATCGATAGTGGCAAACTACCCGAGCCAGATAAGCCCAACACCAAAGACAATCCATTACCAAGGTTCAATAGAGTACCTCCACCGGCAACCTTCATGGTGGGAAAAGGATTGGAAGAAAGTTTTGTTTTATCCTCTATTCAAGATGAGAATGTTGAAGATGTGAAAGGAAAAGAAGCCTAACTCAATGAAATTTCATTAGCTTGAATGTTGCTTTTCAATCTTACTTTATTTAATATTTTGGAACTATTGTGTTTTTCAAATTTAAAGTTGCTTGAATAAATTACTTTCATAAAAATTTTTGTTGGCCTTTGTTTATTTTGATGCTCAACCAATGAGGAATTTAGCTTGATGTTTATAAATTAATGTGTCTAGGCATCATGACTCGAATGACTTTACTAGATGAGGGAATTGCTCTATAGCATTGAGTTGTGTATGCTTACTTAGAGAGGGCTCCTGCATAATTATCTTTGTCTAGGTCTTAGTCAGTCTTAGAACATGCTTTGACAAATTTTTGAGGAGAAATTGAACTCTGCTTAGTTGTTTGATAAACCAACAACTAGTATCCACCTTATTAAATATCAATCCCTAGTTGTCCCTTTGAGCCTTCATAAAATTTTAGCTTTCTTTTCATTGGCATACAAACCTCAATAACCTACCTTGAGCTGTTGTGATACTTTTGACAAGTCTTATGATCACAAAGTTGAAAAGGCAAGAAGATCAAAGAAAGAAATGAATAGTCAAGACTATGAAGATAGTTGAAGTTCTCAAGACCATAAGGGTAGTTGATGTTTTCAAGACCATAAGGATTGTTGATGTTCTCAAAACCTTAAGGGTGGTTGAAGTTCCCTTAATGTCTCCAATATATCAAGACAACATCAACATCAGAGTAACAAATGATTTATCCCTATTAAAGAAGATTTATGTTAATCTACTCATCCATTATTGGAAGCCCAAGTTGGTACAAACAAGACAGCTCTGTTTGAGCTAGAACAAAAAAAAGAGAAAAAAAGAGAATAGAAAAAGAAAAAAAAGAAGATAAAACCTAAAAAGGCTGTTCAGAAAGCCAACTGAGTTCTCTTTTACCTAAAGCAGCAAAAGGCTTCCATAAGGATGGTTTGACTTGAATTGGTCCAACCCAACCAAAGATTCAATCAAAATTGGAGAAAAAGGAGAAAGACCATCCAATGCTCAAAGAAAGGGAAGAGTAAGGAAAACAAAGAGAAAGAAAAGGGAAGAGTAAGAGAAATAAAGAAAAGGGAGAAGAAGAAAAGAAATGAATTTGGGAACCAAACTTTTTGCAAGGGCAAAAACTGTCCTAATCAAGATCCAGATTAATGCCAAGAAGACAAAAAGAATTTGGAGTCTAGAAAGATTATTCCCAACTGTCTAAAGTTCCAACAAGAAATTTATAGTGTGAGGGTTTGTCCATTGTGTCACACCAGCTCCAATCTCAAAATGGCCTTCATTTAACCCATGTCCCTTATAGTCCCCATTTCAAGCCTATCAAAGACCTGTTGATCTCTCTTGGTAGGTAGAATCTATTAGTGGAGATAGTTTGAATAAGCATGCATATGGGATAGACAATATTTAAACTCAAATGAGACCTTTGGCCAAGTAATGTGTATGTGCCTATCTGAAGTGCAACAGTTCTTGCTTAAATAGAAATGATTCCCGAGTTTAGTACGGTAACTAGGGTTGTCATGTTATAGATATGTTAATTTGGAAAAATCAAGTCCTGAGGTACATTGACATTAATTTGGCAAAGCCAACATTTGATTTCAAAATCAAAATTCAAAAAAAATTTTGTTTTGTCATACAAAGCCTTCAAGTTAAGGGAAGTATGTTGAACCTCCAAAGGACATATTGGGCAAAGGAAATGATTATTGGCAAGCTGCCAATTGACATGCTGAAACATAATTTGAAATGGATGCATCCCTGACTCTACCATTAGGGGTTTCTACCACTCATGTTCTCAACATATAGAAGATAAAAGCCACAAATGCAAAGCTTTCGATCATTCCAATGCAATACTTGAACAAGCGTCAAAACGGAGTCAATGAGAACACTTCTGCTGATCACCTCAGTCTGTGAGTCAATAAAACCGCTGTAAGTATCATTCATGCATATCATGCATACACGAGCATGTCACATCACACTTTCTTGTCTTGTGTTGTCTATTCCTTGTCAAAATGAACAGCAAGCAATCAAAAGAAAATATCAAATCAGGGGGGCATAGAAAGCCCATTGCTTGAGAAAGCTCCAGTAATCTTGCAAAGAGAAGAAATACATGCTTATGCGAAGAGCAAGACGGCAAAAACATCAATCAAAGCTTGCATGGATAAAATCTTTGGTTTGAGCCTACACATGGGGCAAAGTTTCTCCTTTTCAATTTTTTGAGTTTATATACCAAATATTTTTAAACTCACTTACAAATATTTTTCCACACAGGGGGGGTAAGGAGAGGATATAAGGTCCAATTAAAAATAACTAAATCTTTGCAAAAAGAAAGAACAAAAGAATGGAACAATAGAACTCTCAAAAGAATGAAGGTGCAAAAGACAAAAGACCAATCCAGCTAAAAGAGCTGAAGTCAGGGTGAAGACCCAATCTCAAAGGATGAAGATCCACTTTTCAAGGGTGAAGACCCGATCTCAAAGGATGAAGATCCATTTTCAAGGGTGAAGACCCGATCTCAAAGGATGAAGATCCATTTTTAAGGGTGAAGACCCTATCTCAAAGGATGAAGATCCATTTTCAAGGGTGAAGACCCGATCTCAAAGGATGAAGATCCATTTTCAAGGGTGAAGACCCGATCTCAAAGGATGAAAATCCATTTTCAAGGGTAATGACCCGATGTCAAAAGATGAAGATTCATTTTCAAGGATGAAGATCCATTTGCAAGGGTGAAGACCCAATCTCCAAGGGTGAAGATCCATTCTGAGGGTGAAGAATCACAACGCATAGAACAGTCGGAGCAGTCAGACTTCTCAACTGATAAAAGGTTAGTCAAATTCATTCTCGGGTCCAAGTACCCATTCTCGGGTCAAAGTACCCAAATCAAATCTAATCTCGGGTTCAAGTACCCAAATTAAATCAAAATCAATTCAAATCTCAAGTCAAAGTACCCAGGTTAGGATCGAGTATCCCAAT
The DNA here is from genome assembly GCA_947685225.1 of Garcia nutans. Classification (NCBI taxonomy): domain Eukaryota; kingdom Viridiplantae; phylum Streptophyta; class Magnoliopsida; order Malpighiales; family Euphorbiaceae; genus Garcia; species Garcia nutans. The sequence goes on along the minus strand of CANTUV010000039.1, from coordinate 38,339,829 downwards.
CAAGTTTAGGATCAAGTATCCAAATCCAGTTAGGATCGAGTATCCCAATCCAGTTTAGGATCGAGTATCCAAATTCGATTTAGGATCGAGTATCCAAATCCAGTTAGGATCGAGTTTCCAAATCTAGTTTAGGATCAAGTATCCAAATCCAGTTAGAATCGAGTATCCAAATCCAATTTAGGTTAGAGTATCCCAATCAAGTTTAGGATCGAGTATCCGAATCCAAGTTAGGATCGAGTATCCAAATCAAGTTAGGATCGAGTATCCAAATCCAATTTAAGATCAAGTATCCAAATCCAGTTTAGGATCGAGTATCCAAATCCGATTTAGGATCGAGTACCCAAATCCAGATAGGATCGAGTATTCAAGTCTAGTTTAGGATCGAGTGTCCAAATCTCTCGGGTTCATAACCCAAAATCTCAAAAATTAAGTCTTATTGCTTTTCACTCTCTTTCACTAAGGTTTCAGACCATTCAAGCAGGGGGCAAACTGTAGACCCTTAATTTTTTACCCAATCCGATCTAATATGTTTTATTTAGCCCAAAATGATTTTTATTGTCTAATTGGTCCAAAATAATTTTAATTAAATAATTTTTACCTTAGTATTTAATTTTTATTGATAAAAAATGAAAATAAACAAATAAAAAATAAAAATAAAAATCGGAGTCGGAAAAAAAATCGGCAGCAAAAAGTGGTCTCGCGGGCCCGTCGGCACAGCAGCAGTTCACCCGCAGGCCTGCGGGCGAAATAACTTCCTGCAGGAATTTCCTGCGGGCTGGCACGCCCACTGGCCCCAGCCACGGGCCCGCTGCCACAGTTTTTGCCAGCGCAAAATTTTTCGACCCAAATTTTTGAAACCTAATCCAATTAGGTTTTAATTTTTTTTTATTAATATTACTTACCTTAATTAATTAGGAATAAATAACCTTAAACCACTATAAATAAGGACCAAAGGCAATTAAAATTGGAGGGGTGGCCGAGAGAGAGCAAATCCAAGGGGAGTTTGGAAAATTTGAAAAAAAATCAAGGAAGAAAAAGAAGAAATTCAATTTAAATCTTTTCTGGATAGCAGCATCACGATTAAAGGGATTCCAAAGGAAAAAAAGGCTTGTCTTTGGAGCTAGTTCATCCAAGAAGAAGTAATTTTGGAGCAACTTACAAAAGAAAGTATGAAATTCTAAATTCTAATTTTTTTTACACAGTAGCTAAACTAGGGATTTTTTGTGTTTTTCAAAAGTTAAAATCTTAGAAGTTTAATTTAGTTTTCCAAAGTTAAAACACTAAAATGTAACCTTATTTTCTAAAAAGACTTAAAATTGTTATTTTTTCTTCTTAATGACCTTAAAACACTAATTGAACATATTTTTCAACAAAACCAAAATCAAATTCTGTTTCTTTTAAAATTTTAAAGTAGGTTCTATTTCATTCAAAAAATCTTAAAAAACATCTTTTCTACTTATAAAAACTTCAATCCATTTGTTTAAATTCATAAAACTTCATAAATTATCAAATTGATTTCTAAAACCCTAAAAATTCTTCATTACCCGAGACCCAAATTTCAAAACCCTAAAATCTAAAATTCAACTTTTAAACCTAAAATAATGAACCCTAATCCTTTTAAAACCTTAAACCATAATTTTTATGAACCCTAATCCTTTGAAAACATAAAAAACATAAAAACATGAAAACCCAAAAATTGCACAGTAGCTTAAAATTCAATAATCAAAAATCAAAAATTAAAGTATTTTAAGGTATTTAAAACCCTAGTTTCATGATTTCATCATTCAAACCTTAATTTGGTTAATCAAAGAGTCTCACCAATCTTTTAAAACATAAAACCCTAATTTATTTTAATTCCATAAAAATTCACAGTAGCTATAATTGAACTTTTATTTGCTTTATTCAATTCCATATTTGATTTTGCTTTGATTTATCTCTTATGCTATAATTTATTTAATTTCAATACTTGATTTATTTAATTTATCATGGATGGATGTTTATTTTATATTTTATTTAAATACTTTTTATGAATGATTTATTTATGATGAATGATTATTTACTTTTATCAATCAATTTAGACTTCCAAAAGTTGTAAGAGGTTTGTTTCCACTTGGTGGGTACCTCATTAGTTAAACATCATGTAATTTAATTTTCTTTTCTATTTTAGAACCTTTGTAAAGGGCATGTTTCTACCTTTTGGTGGGTGTCCTATCTAGGCATGTGATGTAAGGACATGTTTCCATCCTTGGATGGGTGTCAATTTATTTGTTTTGTTTTGTTTGGACATTGCTTTGATTTTAATATAATGATGCTTTCTTTTTATTGTGTGTAGTATGGATAATATTGTTATATTTAAGAATTTTATAATATTAAGACCTGTAAAGGAGGCCGGTTCCAATGAACCGGGCATTGTGGGGGTGCTGGGCCATTTCTCACCTTCCCCACACGTACCCAACTTTCCGAACCCATTAAGGGGTTGGGGATTCCTTAGGAATCAAGTCATCCACCCCTTTCTTTTTCCCGGCCCGTCCGGGTGGCGACTCCATTTTCTCTGGACTTAGGTCCGTGTTCTCTAAGGCCCTGAGCCTAAACAGTGCCGAAGTCACAAGAACCATTCCATTGGGAGTGGGGGCGAAAATCCCCGCTCACAAGGCCCCAGCACCACAGCAGACTAGGAAATATGAGAAGCTTAGGAAGTTTGGTGCCACTGATTTTATAGGTACTGTGGATCCAATTGAGGCCGAACAATGGTAAGATAAGGTTGAGAGAGTACTTATTTAGTTGGAAGCTACTGCAGAAGAAAAGTTTGATTACACAGTTTCTCTTCTGCTGGGAGATGCATATGATTGGTGGAAAACGATTCCATATGGATTAAATACAGCACCAGTGTTGAGTTATAAGGATTTTCTTATGGAGTTTGAGAGGAAATTTATGCCAAGAGATTATAGAGATAAGATGAAGAGAGAATTTTTAGATTTAAAGTAAGGAAAGAAGACGGTAGATGAATATGAAAAAGAATTTCTTCGGCTGAGTAGGTATGCAGGAGGAATTTTGACTGATGAGGCAGATAGCTATAAGAGGTTTAAAGAGGGATTGAAGATATCAATTATGTATCAGGTGGCTGCAGTGCAGTATGAAGATTTTTCTATGTTAGTGTCAGCTGCACGGAATGTGGAAAAGGCTCATAGAATTGTTACAGCTGTAGCATTAGAAGAAAGTAAGAGTAAGAAAGTCCATAATGAAGAACGGTTGTTGTCTCGCAAGAGGGTGCAAAAGGATTTTATGCAGGATGATAGTCTAGCATGACTAATTAGTCAGGGCAAAGGCCCAAATCATCATATATTAGTACCCCCCTACTTTTAGTTCTCTAAAACTTGCTCCACCAACATGCAGCCAGTGCAGTAGAATTCATAGAGGTGTTTCTTGGGGAGTAAATTCTCACGGATGTTATAGATGTGGATCCCAGGAGCATTATGTGAGGGATTGTCCAGAGCCACAAATAAATAGACAAGTAGACACTATTGATTTTAGATCTAGTTTTAGAGGAAACAGGAGTGGTAGAGGTGGCAGGGCAGGATTTAGACAGAGACAAGAGTCCACAACTGTGGATAGATCAGAAAGAGCTGGAACAGTGCAAAAGATGTATGTGATGCAGAGAGAGCATGATGCTCTAGAGATAAACGAAGGTAAATTTTGTTGTTTGATATTATTAGTCTTACAATGTTTGAGGATATGCATAAGAGGGAGAGTTGAGATTGGTGAATGTATTAATGGGATTTATTCACTGAGATAGATAATTTCGAGGACAAAATTATTTAAGGGGGAGAGAATTGTAATATCCTGATTTTTGAAGTACTTTAGAATAGTAAATATGAGAGAGTAAATAGTTTTGATGCGTAGAGAAAATATAAGATGAATATGTATGATAGATGTAATATATATGTATATGTTATATATTTGAAATAAACATGACATATATAAAACATATACATATACCTAAAATATACAATACACATGCATAAGGTCTACATTGGTGGTGGGAAAGTTGATAATGATGATTAAAATAATAATAATAAAGAGAAGTGGAAGTCAAAAAGGATGTAACACTCCTATACCCCATATACGCACACTACATACTACTACCTCTATAATATACGTATATCGGATACAGGAGTGCCACGGTTTATATTAACCCAATTTTTCTCTTCTGCATTAGTATGAGAAAAATTAAAACATTTCATATATATATTATGAAACATAATAGGTAAAACATTTACTCATTATGCAACGGAAAATGTAGCGGTATTTACATATATAAATACATCAAAATCAATGTTTACAAAACATAAAGTTTATACATGTTTGGCAGTTCGTCTCTGATCTTTAAGCCCATAATCAACACTTCAAAGTCTAGACTCGACTCGGTCTAGCTGAACTCTCCGGTTCTACCCTGTCTCCTGCGCGACGAACCACAATCGCGCTAAGCCATAGGCTTAGTGGTACAAACCACAATAACAATATGCTTCAATGCAATGCCAATGTCATACGTTCAAACATTATAAACAATACATAAGAATATCGTATTACAAAACCTTACATTAAGTCTTATTATTCATTTTTTTCACTATTCATAATTCACATGGAAGCAAAGACAAGCATGGGCCCAAAAGAAACTAATATGCCATTCAACTTTCAGAGTTAATGTTTTGGTTTAATTTTCACATTTATCATTATCCCAACTAGGCTTCAAGGATTAGGCCCAACCAAGCTTCAAGGGGAGCAAAGCATGCTAAGCATCAACCCAACTTGGCTTCAAGGACCAAACCCAACCTAGCTTCAAGGGTTTGTAACATCTCAACTAGGCTTAAAGGACTAGACCCAACCAAGCTTCAAGGGGAGTAAAGCATGCTAAACTTCAACCCAACTTGGCTTTAAGGATCAAGCCCAACCCAGCTTTAAGAGATTGTTACTATTAGGCATGCCACCAACAACAAAACTTTGAAAATTGAAAAACACATTAGGCACACAATTCTTTCATTATTTCATTATCAATTCCATTCTCATTTCCTCATAATCATCTAGGCAAACATGCCCCAATTATTTCATTTGCATCATTATAGCCAACAACAATGACTTCACATCTCATCATTAGGGTATACACAACCAATTGCATTGTACATATCATTTGAATGATCATCATATCTTTCATATTAAGCAATTCATAGCATTAATCAAATATATCAACAATGTAATAGATTACTTAACACATTTACAACCAAATGTGTTAAGTCCCAAAGTCATATATATGTATGCAACCATGTAAGGTTTGTACTTACCTCAAGAGCAACTCACACAACACCAAACTCCTCTTCCAAGAATCCTCAACGTTTGGATTAGGGCAACTCAATCTCTTCAAAACCTAATCCAAAAGGGATGATACACGCTTACTTAGAGATACACATGAGATAATATGGATAAGAACCAACTAGGGCAAACTCTACACATGACACGCTCAACAACACGGGTGTGTCCCTGACAGTGCCCTAAATCCACAACACAAAAGCTTTGACACGCTCAGTGACATGGGCGTGTCACTGGCCGTGTCAATCCTCCCTCAACACAGTAGCTATGACACGCTCAGTGACATGGGCGTGTCACTGGCCGTGTCAATACTACTCCAACACAGAAGCTGTGACACGCTCAGTGACATGGGCGTGTCACTGGTCGTGTCACCCATCCAGAAAATAGAACCATTGACACACCTAAAGACCTAGCCGTGCTCATGGGCGTGTTAAGCCAAAAATCCTAATTCCGGCAACAAAACATCACATCCAACAAACCTCTTACTTTCACCATTTTCCACTCCAAACAAACTTAACTAAACACACCTATAAACCATAATAACTTGCAAAAACACCAAAACAACTCAATACATACATCAAACACCAATTCACAACCATCACATACACACAACTCAAGCACAACACTTGCTCTTCCAACACCAAACTTAACTCTATCTCTTCAATCAACTCCAAAATCAACACCAAGAAGATCACACACCCTTAAATACACCATAATCAAATATAAATATACTATCAACAATCAATCACCAACTCAAAACACAAATTTAGAAGAAAAACAAAGAATCAAGTGGAAAACTTATCAAAAGTGATGAAAACCCTTAGAATTCCAACTTGATAACTTGAAACACCTTCAAATCTTGAGTTTGGAAAGACAAAATCTCACTTTCTCTCTTGCTATGGAGTTAGCCGGCCAAGGAGAAAAGAAAAGAAGAAGAAGATGAATAGAACACAAGTCAACTCTCTCTTAACCACTCAATCATCTCTTTAAATCTCAACCAAGCAAATTAAATAATAAAATATTCATAAATATCCTCATCCACTTCCTTTAATTTCCATTTCAATTAATTTAAAAATAAATAAATCTTCTTTTGACCTTCCATTTCTTTAACTTGTATATGTTGTATATATAGAGATATATACAACATATACACTCTTCTCCTTACCTATTTTCTCTTTCCACTTAAACATATACACTTATAACATTTAATTCAAATATAACAATAAGTATTCCAAAACTTTTAAGGTATACTTTAGGATATTACAATTCTCCCCCTCTAAAAGAAATTTCATCCTCGAAATTACCTGATCTCAAGTCTGAAATAGTTGAGGATACTGATCTCACATCGCTTGCTCACTCTCTCAAGTTGCCTCTTCCTTTGCATGACTCTTCAAAGAACCTTCACAAGTGGCACTTTCTTATTTCTCAACTCTTTTACTTCATGTGCCAAAATAGCCACTGGTTCTTCTTCAAAAGTCAGATCCGGACTCACCTCAATAGATTCAACCAACAAGACATGAGATGGGTCTGATCTGTACCTCCGCAGCATAGAAACATGGAAGACATTGTGAATTCTATCCAACTCAGGTGGCAAAGCGAGTCGATAAGCAACTGGTCCAACTATCTCTAGTACCTCATAAGGTCCAATAAAATGAGGACTTAGCTTCCCTTTGCGGCTAAATCTCAAAATCTTCTTCCAAGGAGACACTTTTAGAAAAACTTTATCTCCAACATCAAACTCTATGTCTCTTCTCTTCAAATCTGAATAAGATTTCTGTCGGTCTGAAGCTGCTTTTAACCGATCCCGAATTATCTTCACTTTCTCTTCCGTTTCTTTAATCAAATCAGGACCAACCAATTTACCTTCTCCAACTTCATTCCACCATAGAGGCATTCTACATCTTCTACCATACAATGCCTCAAATGGTGCCATTCTAATACTAGATTGATGACTGTTGTTATAAGCAAATTCCATTAGTGGTAAAAATCTGTCCCAACTTCCAGAGAAATCAATGACACAGCTTCTCAACATATCCTCTATAATCTGTATCACTCTTTCTGACTGCCCATCTATCTGTGGATGAAAAGCAGTGCTAAAGTGCAATCGAGAACCCAAAGTACCATGTAACCCCTTTCAAAATCTTAAAGTGAACCGGGGATCTCAATCAGACACTAAAGAAATTGGGACTCCATGCAACTTCACTATCTCACTAATATACAGCTCAGCTAACTTCTCCAGAGAATAGTCCATTCTAACTGGAAGGGAATGAGCTGTCTTTGTCAACCGATCAACAATCACCCAAATGGCATCATGTTTTTTCTGAGTCAATGGCAAACCAGACACAAAATCCATTGTCACACGTTCCCATTTCCATTCAGGCACTAATAAAGGTTAGAGCAACCCTATTGGAACTTTATGCTCAGCTTTTACCCTCTGACAAGTGAGACACTTGGATACAAACTCCGCTATATCTCTCTTCATACCTAACCACCAATAGTTTTGTTTCAAATCATGATACATCTTGGTACTCCCAGGGTGCATAGCAAAAATCGACTGATGTGCTTCCACTAAAATAATCATCAGGAACACACAATCTATCTTTGCACCAAAGGCTGCCATCATCTCTAACAAGAAAATATAAACTCTCTCCTTTTTGACAATCCAAAATAATCTTCTGAATTTTCTCATCTACCAATTGAGTCTCCCTTATCTGATCCAACAACACTGGCCTCAATTGCAACTAAGCTAACAAAGCACCATCTTCACAAAGCTCAAAACTAGCATGCAGCGCTCTCAACTCAACAAGCAATGAGAGTGAATAAACAGTCAAACCGGCTGAAGACTTCCGACTCAAGGCATCAGCAACAACATTTGCCTTACCGGGATGATAATCAATAAAACAGTAGTAGTCTTTGATCAACTCCAACCACTATCTTTGCCGAAGATTCAGCTCTCTCTGAACACCCAAATATTTCAAACTCTTATGATCTGTATAAATGAAACACTTCTCCCCATACAAGTAGTGTCGCCAAATCTTCAAAGCAAAAACTATAGCTACCAACTCTAAATCATGCGTCGGGTAATTCAACTCATGCGGCTTCAACTGCCGAGAAGCATAAGCTATGACTCTACTCTCCTGCATCAAAACACAACCTAAACCATTATGTGAAGCATCACTGTAAATCACATATGGTTTATCTTCCACAGGCGAAGTAAGAACAAGAGCTTGAGTCAACATCTCCTTCAACTGCTCCAAAATAGCTTGACACTGATTTGTCTATACAAATCTAACTCCCTTCCGAAGTAATCTGGTGAGTGGAGTAGCTATCAAAGAAGAACCTTTCACAAAGCGTCGATAATAGCCTGCCAAACCCAGAAAACTTCTAACTTCAGTTATAGACTTCGGTGGACTCCAATTTAAAATGGCCTCAACTTTACTCGGATCAACTCTTATACCATCTGCTAACACTATATGATCCAAAAAAGTCACTTGATCAAGCCAAAACTCACATTTCGACAACTTAGCATATAATTACTTCTCTTAAGGTCTGCAACACAATCCGCAAATGCTTGTCATGCTCCTCCTTATTATGCGAATACACCAAAATATCATCAATAAAGACCACCACAAACTGATCCAGATAGGGTCTAAACACCCTATTCATCAAATCCATAAAAGCTGCAGGTGCATTCGTCAACCCAAAAGGCATTACCAAAAACTCATAATGCCCATACCTTGTGCGGAAAGCTATTTTAGGAACATCTTCCTCTCTGACTCTCAATTGATGGTACCCTGATCTCAAATCAATCTTGGAGAAAACTGCTGCTCTCTTCAATTGATCAAAGAGATCATCTATTTGAGGCAAAGGATACTTATTCTTAATAGTCACCTTATTCAATTGCCTATAATCGATGCACAACCTCAAAGTACCATCCTTCTTCTTTACAAACAAAACAAGAGCTCCCCACGGAGAAACACTAGGGCGAACAAACCCTTTATCCAACAACTCCTGCAACTGCACCTTCAACTCTCTCAACTCAGCAGGTGCCATTCGATATGGAGTAATAGAGATGGGAGTGGTACCAGGCAACAAATCAATACCAAACTCAACCTCTCTCTCAGGGGGTAACCCTGGCAACTCCTTAGGAAAAACATCTGGAAATTCAACAACTGTGGGTATACTATCAAGTTGAGAACCCACTACTCTAGTATCCACAACATGAGCAAGATAAGCATCACACCCTTTTCTAATCAACTTCCTAGCTGCAACAGCTGAAATAAACAAGGATACAAGTTATCTCTGCTCACTAGATACCATCACACTTCTACCATCACCGGTTCTCAGGGTAACACACTTCTTTTGACAGTCTACCATAGCTCCATGCTTAGACAACCAATCCATGCCTAAGATCAAATCATATTCCTTAAAAGGCATTTCAATCAAATCACCCAAAAACTCCTCACCTTGCACTACAACTGAACTATCACGATGCACCTTCCACAACACTATGTCCTAAAGGATTTGTCACCAACACATTAAATCCTAAGGACTCTGAATGCAATTCAGACACAGGCAAGATAGATGCACTTATGTATGAATGAGTAGATCTTGGATCAATCAAAGCAAGAACTAAAATACCAAATAAAGAAAATGTACCCGCAATAACTGCTGAAGCATCCAGTTGCCTCAGCATCACATACACTCGCTGAGAAGACCCAGCCTCATCTGGCCTACTGCCTCCGAATGTAAAGCCTCCTCTCTGACTAATCCCAGGTCGAACACCTCTACTGAAACCTTTGCCCCCTCGACCTCCTCTGCTAACACTAGGTCGAGAAGCTGCAGTATCAGTCTGTCTATCCTCCTGTAGCTCAGGGCAATCTTTGATAAAGTGAGCTGGTGACCCACATCTAAAACATACTCTTGATCCACCCGTCTTCCAACAAGCACGCCCATGTGTCCTACCACAATGAACACATATAGGTGGAATGGATCTCTGAACCACTGGAGTCGGAGCACTCGCTACAGAAACTGTAGGTCTCGATCTCTGCCTCTGATACTGAACTAACCTACCTAACTGCCTCTGGCTCCTACTGACTCTTGTAACAAAACTCCCTCGGCCCCTCTTCATAGATGAAGACCCTGTCTCAAACTGGGATCTCCTAATTCTAGCCTCCTCCTCAGTAGCAGCTGCTGCAATACCCTGTGCTCTCTCAATGCTTCTAGCTGCTGCAACCAACTGAGAAAAATCTTGGTACCGAGAACCAGCAACAATACACATAATAGAGGGTCTCAATCCCTCCTCAAATCTCCTGCACCAGTCTATATCATCTGAAATAATCCCACCGGCATAATGACTCAACCGGATAAACTCAATCTCATACTCTGTCACTGTCCGGTTCTCTTGTCTCAGATTCAAAATTTCCATCTTCTTGGCATCCTTATACTCCTTCGGAGTATATTTCTGCTCAAACTCCCGCAGAAAATCACCATAAGATAAAGTAGGTGGATCATCCATGGCATGTGGAACTATCTTCCTCCAATCATAAGCATCTTTCTGCATAAGGGATCTAGCATAATCAAATTTCTCTTCAGAAGTAGCTTGCAACTGAATAAATACCCTCTGCACTCTATCCAACCACTGTTCAGCTACTACAGGGTCTGTAGTGCCAAAGAAATCCTCAGCCCCATACTTTCTCAATTTATCATAATGTCTTACTGGCACTTGCGGCTGTGGTGGCGGGTGGCGGCTGCACTGGAGCTTGCCTCAACAATTCTACCACATGCCGTAACCAAACCGGCGGAATCTCATCATCAGCTAGTCTCTCTGGCACAGGAGCCGGTGCCTCTCCAGCTCTCTCAACCCTAGCTCCATCTCTACCCTCTTCAGGAGCTACACTCTCAGCACTACCTTCTATGGACTGACATGACTGAGACGCCATCACTACCTATATCTGCAAACACAGTAGAATATACCTCATCAAAGATCAGAGACTGCCAATGCCAAAGCATGTATCTTATCCAAAAACCATATTTTTAAATCAAAATTTTCTTTTTCTTACAATTTACCTAGGTTGAGAATCTCAAACCTAGGCTCTGATACCAAAACAGTTGTAACACCCCTATACCCCATATACGCACACTACATACTACTACCTTTGTAATATACGTATACCGAATACAGGAGTGCCACGGTTTATATAAGACAACCCAATTTTTCTCTTCTGCATTAGTATGAGAAAAATTAAAACATTTCATATATATATTTATATATATTATGGAAAATAACAGGTAAAACATTTATTCATTATGCAGCAGAAAATGTAGCGGTATTTACATATATAAATACATCAAAATCAATGTTTATAAAACATAAAGTTTATACATGTTTGTTAGTTTGTCTCTGATCTTTAAGCCCACAATCAACACTTCAAAGTCTAGACTCGACTCGGTCCAGCTGAATTCTCCGGTTCTACCTTGTCACCTGCGCGACGAACCACAATCGCGCTAAGCCATAGGCTTAGTGGTACAAACCACAATAACAATATGCTTCAATGCAATGCCAATGTCATACATTCAAACATTATAAACAATACATAAGAACATCGTATTACAAAACCTTATATTAATTCTTATTATTCATTTGTTTCACTATTCATAATTCACATGGAAGCAAAGTCAATCATGGGCCCAAAAAAACTAATATGCCATTCAACTTTCAGAGTTAATGTTTTGGCTTAATTTTCACATTTATAATTATCCCAACTAGGCTTCAAGGATTAGGCCCAACCAAGCTTCAAGGGGAGCAAAGCATGCTAAGCATCAACCCAACTTGGCTTCAAGGACCAAACCCAACCTAGCTTCAAGGGTTTCTAACATCTCAACTAGGCTTCAAGGACTAGACCCAACCAAGCTTCAAGGGGAGTAAAGCATGCTAAACTTCAACCCAAGTTGGCTTCAAGGATCAAGCCCAACCCAGCTTCAAGAGATTGTTACTATTAGGCATGCCACCAACAACAGAACTCTGAAAATTGAAAAACACATTAGGCACACAATTCTTTCATTAATTCATTATCAATTCCATTCTCATTTCCTCATAATCATCTAGGCAAACATGCCCCAATTATTTCATTTGCATCAATATAGCCAACAACAATGACTTCACATCTCATCATTAGGGTATACACAACCAATTGCATTGTACATATAATTTGAATGATCATCATATCTTTCACATTAAGCAATTCATAGCATGAATCAAATATATCAATAATGTAATAGATTACTTAACACATTTACAACCAAATGTATTAAGTCCCAAAGTCATATATATATATATATGCAACCATGTAAGGTTTGTACTTACCTCAAGAGCAACTCACACAACACCAAACTCCTCTTCCAAGAATCCTCAACGCTTGGATTAGGGCAACTCAATCTCTTCAAAACCTAATCCAAAAGGGATGATACACGCTTACTTAGAGATACACATAAGATAATATGGATAAGAACCAACTAGGGCAAACTCTACACATGACACGCTCAACAACATGGGCGTGTCCCTGACCGTGCCCTAAATCCACAACACAGAAGCTTTGACACACTCAGTGACATGGGCGTGTCACTGGCCATGTCAATCCTCCCTCAACACAGTAGCTATGACACACTCAGTGACATGGGCGTGTCACTGGCCGTGTCAATACTACTCCAACATAGAAGCTGTGACACGCTCAGTGACATGGGCGTGTCACTGGTCGTGTCACCCATCCAGAAAATAGAACCATTGACACGCCTAAAGACCTAGACGTGCTCATGGACGTGTCAGGCCAAAAATCCTGATTCCGGCAACAAAACATCACATCCAACAAACCTCTTACTTCCACTATTTTCCACTCCAAACAGACTTAACTAAACACACACATAAACCATAATAACTTGCCAAAACACCAAAACAACTCAATACATATATCAAACACCAATTCACAACCATCACATACACACAACTCAAACACAGCACTTGCTCTTCCAACACCAAACCTAACTCTATCTCTTCAATCAACTCCAAAATCAACACCAAGAAGATCACACACCCTCAAATACACCATAATCAAATATACATATACTATCAACAATCAATCACCAACTCAAAACACAAATTTAGAAGAAAATCAAAGAATCAAGTGGAAAACTTACCAAAAGTGATGAAAACCCTTAGAATTCCAACTTGATCACTTGAAACACCTTCAAATCTTGAGTTTGGAAAGACAAAATCTCACTTTCTCTCTTGTTATGGAGTTAGCCGGCCAAGGAGAAAAGAAAAGAAGAAGAAGATGAATAGAACACAAGTCAACTATCTCTAAACCACTCAATCATCTCTTTAAATCTCAACCAAGCAAATTAAATAATAAAATATTCATAAATATCCTCATCCACTTCCTTTAATTTCCATTTCAATTAATTTAAAAATAAATAAATCTTCTTTTGACCTTCCATTTCTTTGATATATATACAACATATACACTCTTCTCCTTACCTCTTTTCTCTTTCCACTTAAACATATACACTTATAACATTTAATTCAAATATAACAATAAGTATTCCAAAACTTTTAGGGTGTACTTTGGGATATTACAAAGAAAGAAGATGATTGGTGGGTTATTAGTTAATTAATTAACATATATTATTAATATTATTATATATATATATAAGGATGGAATTAAAAGGAAGAGGATATTTTCTTCTTCTTTCTTCTTCTTCTTTGAACGTGAGTTGGAGAGAGAGGTGAGAAGAGAGTGAGTTTTTCATATAAACACCAAATTCACAAGGGTTTTTAAGAGGATTTAAGTGGATATTGAAGGTTTAACAAGAAATTTAAGTCAGGGTTCATTTCCAAGCTTATTTTTATGGATTTTAAATGTATGAGTCATATGGGTGGTTTTATTGTTATGTGGAGATATAGATGATGAAAACATGATTAGATATTGAGAATGATGATGGATAGTGCAATTTGGGAAAAAGGATGATAAGGAAAAGAATAAGGGTTTTGAAGAGATGAGTTGGGAATAGAGTGAATTGGTATATGGATGATTGTGTGAATGAATTCTAATAATGATTGTTATTGATGATGTTGCGTGGAGAAGAGTTAGCTTGGGATATCCAAGGTTTGTACATATAATCTCTTTGATTTGTATACATTAACCATTCTTTGTGATGTGTGTGTTATAATGATGAAACTTATGCAAAGTCTAATTTTTAGGTGCCATAGGCGTGGCCATGGAGAGACACGGCCGTGGGCCTTAAACCAACTCTATTTGCTTGAGATTTTTGGGAGAAAAAGAAGTATATTGTATGCCACGGGCATGGGCCTTGAGTGCCACGGCCGTGGGGATAGATATAAAGCTATTTCGGGTGAGTTTTGGACAGAGGCAGTAGCATTTTGTATGCCACGAGCGTGGCCCTTGGATTCCACGACCATGGGGGTGTCCAAAGGTGTTTGAAAGCCTCATTTCACATCCCATAGGAATGGCTATTGAATGCCATGTCGTGGGGTTGGTTTGTCAAGGTTTAGAGCTTCATTTTATGGTACACGAGCATGATTTATGGCTTACATGGCTATATCTTTTATATTATGTTGATTATATTAAATGGAAGTGTATGTATGTGAATTGAGTCATATGATGAGTGTGGCTCATGTATGCATGATGTGAAATGGAAATGTGAAGTGATCACGGACAGTGGTGATCACGGGGAAAGCATAGAGTAATGAGTATGTCATAATGAAATGTAAAGTGATGTTTTATGTGTGTAGCCTATACAATTAATTGTCCAGTTATGTTGAGATTGATTGGATATGCATGAGAAGTCCTGAGCAGAGCTAGGTGTAGACCCTTAATTTTTGACCTAATCCGGTCCAATATGCTTTATTTAGTCCAAAATGATTTTTGTTATCTAATTGGTCTAAAATAATTTTAATTAAATAGTTTTTGCTTTATTATCTAATTTTTATTAATAAAAAATAAAAATAAACAAATAAAAATAAAAAAATAAAAATAAAAATCAGAGTCGAAAAAAAAATCGGCAGCGAAAAGTGGTCACGCGGGCCCGTCGGCCCAGCAGCAGCTCACCCGCAAGCCGCAGGAAATTCCTGCGGGCGAAATAACTTCCTGCGGGGTGAGTTATTTCGCCCGCAGGAATTTCCTGTGGGCGAAATAACTTCCCGCAGGAATTTCCTGCGGGCTGGCACGCCCACTGGCCCGGTGTCACAGTTTTTGCCAGCGTAAAATTTTTCAACGCAATTTTTTTTTGAAACCTAATCCAATTAGGTTTTAATTTCTTTTTTTTATTAATATTACTTAACTTAATTAATTAGGAATAAATAACCTTAAACCACTATAAATAAGGACCAAAGGCAATTAAAATTAGGGTGGCCGAGAGAGAGGAAATCCAAAGGGAGTTTGGAAAGTTTAAAACCAAATCAAGGAAGGAAAAGAAGAAATTCAATTTAAATTTTTCTAGAACAGCAGCATCACGAAAAAAGGGATTCCAAAGGCAAAAAAGGCTTGTCTTTGGAGCTAGTTCATCCAAGAAGAATTATTTTTGGAAGAATCAACAAAAGAAGGTAAGTGATTTTCCTTAATTGATTTATGTTACACAGTAGCTAAATTATGGAATTAGGGTTTCTCTAAATCAAAAACTTTAGAACTTTAGTTTAATTCCTCCAAAGTTAAAACACTAAAACGTGACCTTCTTTTCTAAAAAGACTTAAAATTGTTATTTTTTCTTCTTAAAAATCTTGAAACTTTAATTGAACATATTTTTCTACAAAACCAAAATCAAATTCTGTTTGTTTTAAATTTTTAAAGTAGGTTCTATTTCATTCAAAAAAACCTTAAAAAACATCTTTTCTACTTATAAAAACTTCAATTCATTTGTTTAAATTCACAAAACTTCATAGAATATCAAATTGATTTCTAAAACCCTAAAAATTATCTTTTACCCGAGAACCCTAATTTTAAAGCTTAAAATCCAAAATTCAACTTTTAAACCTAAAATAATAAACCTTAATCCTTTTAAAATCTTAAACCCTAATTTTTATGAACCCTAATCCCTTTAAAACATAAAAAAAATAAAAACATGAAAACCAAAAAATTGCACAGTAACTTAAAATTCAATAATCAAAAATCACAAATTTAAGTATTTTAAGGTATTCAAAACCCTAGTTTCATGATTTCACCATTCAAACCTTAATTTGGTTAATCAAAGAATCTTACCAACCATTTAAAACATAAAACCGTAATCTGTTTTAATTCCATAAAAAGTCCCAGTAACTATAATTGAAATTTTATTTGCTTTATTCAATTCCATATTTATTTATACCTTGATTTATCTTTTATGCTTTAATCTATTTAATTTCAATACTTGATTTATTTAATTTATCATGGATGGATGTTTATTTTATTGATATTTAAATACTTTTGATGAATGATTTATTTATGATGAATGATTATTTACTTTTATCAATTAATTTAGATTTCCAAAAGTTGTAAGAGGTATGTTTCCACTTGGTGGGTACCTCATTAGTTATACATCATGTAATTTAATTTGCTTTTCTATTTTAGAACTTATTTAAAGGGCATGTTTCTACCTTTTGGTGGGTGTCCTATCTAGGCATGTAATGTAAGGACATGTTTCCATCCTTGGATGGGTGTCCATTTATTTGTTTTGTTTTGTTTGGACATTGTTTTGATTTTAATATAATGATGCTTTCTTTTTATTGTGTGTAGTATGGATAATATTGTTATATTTACGAATTTTATAATATTAAGACCTGTAAAAGAGGCCGATTCCAATGAACCGGGCGTTGTAGGGGTGCTGGGCCATTTCTCACCTTCCCCACACGTACCCAACTTTTCGAACCCATTAAGGGGTTGGAGATTCCTTAGGAATCGAGTCATCCACCCCTTTTTTTTCCGGCCCTTCCGGGTGGCGACTTCATTTTCTCCGGACCTAGGTCCATCTTCTCTAAGGCCCCGAGCCTAAACAGTGCCGAAGTCGCAAGAAACATTCCACCGGGAGTGGGGGTGAAAATCCCCGCTCACAGTGGCGACTCCACTGGGGATAAGAGAAGTTGATTCCGTTAGTCTTTATATTATTCTATTCTTTCTTATAATGATTTTATCTATTGCATCATATTAGTTTGCATCGTGTGCATGAGTTAGGACGCCCGTGTTACCCATGTTGTGTTATGTAAGGGATACCATACTTTCACTCAAGGTATGGAGATCAAGCATGGCATAACCACTCATAGCCTCGTACCGTTTGGTATATACTTGCTATGGGAACCTAAGCTTTTCTACCCAAAGACTAAAGCTCATGTAATTGGCCTAGTTACTTTCCTTAGGTTTTTACCCTAAATGCATGTTGTTTGACTATGGTTAGTTTATCTTAGTCTAAATCATGGCTTATTTGGTTTGTTCTTTTTTCTAATATGACCTAAGTATATTGTAAGCTCAAAATAATTTTTTCTTTAAAATCCAAAAGACCAAAGCTATTTTTCAAAACTTTTAAAAATGGTCTTTGGACATAAGACTTTTCTAAAAACAAATAAAAAATTCTTTGGCCCAGGGCCCAAATACTAAGCCCAAAATCCATTACAATTGGCTTTGAAACAAAACTATTTTCACCCAACATTTTC
The DNA here is from genome assembly GCA_947685225.1 of Garcia nutans. NCBI lineage: Eukaryota > Viridiplantae > Streptophyta > Magnoliopsida > Malpighiales > Euphorbiaceae > Garcia > Garcia nutans. The sequence continues at coordinate 38,321,774 of CANTUV010000039.1, read as the reverse complement.
TTACAAAGAGCTTGCAAAAATATTTAGGTCAATTATGAAATACCAAAAATCAATTGTGGGCCTAGTTTACACTAAGACTAAATTAACTATGGGCTTGTTTTTGGCATGAACCACTAGTTACCTCTTTTCAAGTGAGAAATCTATTTATAATAAGCCTCTTAATTTCGTTTTAATCCAATATAGCATAAAAGCTACTTTAGTTGGTTGAATGGATTAAAACCTAATTAATGGGAATTATCATGGATTGATTTCCATTTTTGAAAATATAATTATTGGTTGAAACGTCCGAGGGAATTATTCGAAAGCAAGGTACCCCATGTTGGTATTTTGTTAACCATATACCTAGGAAAAGAGACTCGCCATTCGTGTGTGGATGTTATAAGGTTGGAAGGAATGTCCTAATTTGTCCTTGTTTGTCTATTGTTTGTGCATACATGCATACATTTGCATCTCATATCATTGGTCCTCTCTGGCTCACAGCCCTGGATTACGAAAGTTCAAAAGCTTACAATATTCCGACTTACGCCGGAGACGAGATATCTAGCAATGACTCAATCACTTGCTCACCAAGAACAATGGAGCCCGAATAAATTCAAAGAATGGTGGATGAAGCCCTCAATGCCAAGATGGAAGAAATAAAAGAGGCCCTAGCTGAGACCATGAGGAACCAATTGACTGCAATCCTAGAAAACCATGCCGAGGCATCTGCTAGCACTAAGAAACCAAAGGACAAAGGGAAGACTAAAATTAATGAAGTAGTTTTTGATGATGAAAAGGTGGTCATTGATGATGATGATGATTGGGCTCAATACTACCAAGAGGTTCAAGAAAAGAAGAAAGAACCGAAGGCTGTCGAGAAGGCAACTATTGAAAAGACCAAGACATCTGATGTTGAAAAGATGATTGTTGATTTAGAAAAGAAATTTGAGAAGAAGCTGAAAACCGAAGAAATGTCCGAAGTTAACAAGTTATTTGAACAATATGAAGAGGTCCCTTATAAATTCAAGATGCCTTCCTTTGCTAAGTACAATGGCACCGAAAATCCTCATCTCCACGTGAAGCAATATATCACTGCCATGCAATCTGCCCGAGCTACTAAGGCTCAAACCCTAAGGTACTTTATGCTCTCATTGGACCCTGTTGTCCAAAATTGGTTCAATACCTTAGATGATGGAACACAAAAAAGTTGGGATCTACTTTACAAAGCCTTTATCCAACAATATGGATATAATGTTGAATTGGAAGTTACCTTGATGGAAGTGGAATCCATTAGGCAAAGGCCGAATGAGAATTTTGTAGACTATGTCAAGAGATGGAGAAACAAGGCTGCTTTACTCAAGAAGAGGCCCGATGAATCCGATCAAATAAGGATGATTGTGAGAGGGGTGTTACCTAGTCTTCGTGAGAGGATGTCTCATACACTCATCCGTGATTTAAAAGATCTTCTCCAAGCTGGTCTACAAATTGAAGAATGGGAAAGGGAGAAGAATCGCTTTTCAATATGAAGGAATAAGAAAGGGAACAACCAGCCTAACAATCAAAGCACACAAAAAGAAGTTGATGTTAATGTAACCGGTCAAGGGAATAAAAGACAATTCTCAGAATTGGGGAAACCTTTATCTTGGGTTTTTAGCAAGCTGCAAAAGAAAGGGTTGTTACAACCGTTAGCTCCTCGACCTCTACATAATCCACTGCCACCAAACTTCAATGCCGAGGCCTTCTGTCAATTTCATCAAATGCGAGGGCATGAAACAGATAAATGTGCTCGTCTAAGGCATGAGATTCAAGACCTAATCGATAGTGACAAACTACCTGAGCCGGATAAGCCCAACACCAAAGACAATCCATTACCAAGGTTCAATAGGGTACCTCCACCGGCAACCTTCATGGTGGGAAAAGGATTGGAAGAAGATTTTGTTTTATCATCCTTTCAAGATGGGGATATTGAAGATATGAAAGAAAAAGAAGCCTAACTCAATGAACTTTCCTTAGCTTGAATGTTGCTTTTCAATCTTACTTTCTTTAATATTTTGGAACTATCATGTTTTTCAAATTTAAATTTGTTTGAATAAATTACTTTTATCAAAAAATTTGTTGGTCTTTGTTCATTTTGATGCTCAACCAATGAGGAATTTAGCTTGATGTTTATAAATTAATGTGTCTAGGCATCATGACTCGAATGACTTTACTAGATGAAGGAATTGCTCTATAGCATTGAGTTGTGTATGCTTAATTAGAGAGGGCTCCTGCATAATTACCTTTGTCAAGGTCCTAGTCTCTGCTTATTTAAGGGAGAGATGATCTAGGCATTGTTTGATTAGCCAGCAACTAGTATCCACCCAATTAAATATTAATCCCTAGTTGTCCCTTTGAGCCTTCATAAAATTTTAGCTTTCTTTTCATTAGCATATAATCTCAACAACATACCTTGAGCTGTTGTGATACTTTTGACAAGTCTTATGATCACAAAGGTGAAAAGGCAAGAAGATCAAAGAAAGAAATGAATAGTCAAGACTATGAAGATAGTTGAGGTTCTCAAGACTATAAGGATAGTTGATATTTTCAAGACCATAAGGATAGTTGATGTTCTCAAAACCTTAAGGGTAGTTGAAGTTCCTTTGATATCTCCAATATATCAAAACAACATCATCATTAGAGTAACAAATGATTTATCCCTGCTAAAGATGATTTATGTTACTCCATTCATCCATTATTGGAAGCCTAACCTAGTACAAACGAGATAACTCTTTTAGAGCTAGAACAAAAAAAAACAAAAAACAAAAAAAAAGAGAAGAGAGAAGAAAAGAAAACAAAAAAAAAAGGCAAAAGAAAAAAAAAACCCAAAATGGTTCAAAAAAGCCAACTGAGTTCTCTTTTACCTAAGCAGCAAAAGGCTTCCATTTGGACAGTTTGACTTTAATTAGTCTAACCCAACCAAGGATTCAATCAAAATCAGAGGAAAAGGAGAAAGACCATCCAATTCTTGAAAGCTCTGTACTTGATAGTCCTATAAGGAAGAATGACAAAATGATAGGGAAGAGTAAGAGAAATAAAGAAAAGGGAGAAGAAGAAAAGAAACGAATTTGGGAACCAAACCTTTTTGCAAGGGCAAAAACTATCCTAATCAAGATCCAGATTAATGCAAAGAAGATAGAAAGAATTTGGAGTCTAGCAAGATTGCTCCCAACTGCCTAAAGTTCAAACAAGAAATTTGTAGTGTGAAGGTTTGTCCTTTGTGTCACACCAGCTCCAATCTCAAAATGGCCTTCATTTAAACCCGTGTCCCTTATAGACCCCATTTCAAGCCTATCAAAGACCTGTTGATCTCTCTTGGTAGATAGAGTCTATTAGTGGAGATAGTTTGGATAAGCATGCATATGAGATAGAAAATATTTAAACTCAAATGAGACCTTTGGCCAAGTAATGTGTATGTGCCTATCTGAAGTGCAACAATTCTTGCTTAAATAGAAATGATTCCCGAGTTTAGTATGGTAACTAGGGTTGTCATGTTATAGATATGTTAATTTGGAAAAATCAAGTCCTGAGGTACATTGACATTAATTTGGCAAAGCCAACATTTGATTTCAAAATCAAAATTCAAAAAAAAATGTTGTCATATAAAGCCTTCAAGTTAAGGGAAGTATGTTGAACCTCCAAAGGACATATTGGGAAAAGGAAATGATTATTGGCAAGCTGCCAATTGACATGTTGAAACATAATTTGAAATGGATGCATCCCTGACTCTACCATTAGGGGTCTTTACCACTCATGTTCTCAACATATAGAAGATAAAAGCCACAAATGCAAAGTTTTCGATCTTTCCAATGCAAGACTTGAACAAGCGTCAAAACGAAATCAATGAGAACACTTCTGCTGATCACCTTGGTCTGTGAGTCGATGGAACAACTGTAAGTATCATTCATGCATATCATGCATACACGAGCATGTCACATCGCACTTTCTTGTCTTGTGTTGTCTATTCCTTGTCAAAATGAACAGCAAGTAAAGAATCAAAAAAAGATATCAAATCAAGAGGGCATAGAAAGCCCATTGCTTGAGAAAGCTCCAGTAATTTTTCAAAGAGAAGAAATACGTGCTTGTACGAAGAACTAGACGGCAAAAACATCAATCAAGGCTTGCATGGATAAAATCTTTGGTTTGAGCCTATAAAGGGGCAAAGTTTCTCCTTTTCAATTTTTTGAGTTTATATACCAAATATCTTTAAACTCACTTACAAATATTTTGCCACATGGGGGGGGGGGGGCAAGGAGAGGATATAAGGTCCAATTAAAAATAGCTAAATCTTTGCAAAAAGAAAGAACAAAAGAATGGAACAATACAACTCTCAAAAGAATGAAGGTGCAAAAGACAAAAGACCAATCCAGCTAAAAGAGATGAAGTCAGGGTGAAGACCTGATCTCAAAGGATGAAGATCCATTTTCAAGGGTGAAGACCCGATCTCAAAGGATGAAGATCCATTTTCAAGGGTGAAGACCCGATCTCAAAGGACGAAGATCTATTTTCAAGGGTGAAGACCCGATCTCAAAGGATGAAGATCCATTTTCAAGGGTGAAGACCCTATCTGAAAGGATGAAGATCCATTTTCAAGGGTGAAGACCTAATCTCAAAGGATGAAGATCCATTTTTCAAGGGTAAAGACCCGATGTCAAAAGATGAAGATCCATTTGCAAGGGTAAAGACCCAATCTCCAAGGATGAAGATCCATTCTGAGGGTGAAGAATCACAATACATAGAATAGCCGGAGCAGTCAGACTTCTCAACTGATAAAAGGTTAGTCAAATTCATTATAGGGTACAAGTACCCATTCTCAGGTCCAAGTACCCAGGTTAGGATCGAGTATCCCAATCCAATTTAGGATCGAGTATCCAAATCCAGATTAGGATCAAGTATCCCAAGTCCAGTTTAGGATCGAGTATCCAAATCAAGTTAGGATCGAGTATCCCAATCCAGTTAGGATTGAGTATCCCAATCCAGTTTAGGATCGAGTATCCAAAGCCAATTTAGGATTGAGTATCCAAATTCGATTTAGGATCGAGTATCCAAATCCGGTTTAGGATCGAGTATCCAAATCCAGTTAGGATCGAGTATCCAAATCCAATTTAGGATCGAGTATTCAAATCCAGTTTAGGATCGACTATCCAAATCCAATTTAAGATCAAGAATCCAAATCCAGTTAGGATCGAGTATCCAAATCCAATTTAGGATCGAGTATCCAAATCCAGTTTAGGATCGAGTATCCAAATCCGATTTAAGATCGAGTATCCAAATCCAGTTTAGGATCGAGTATCCAAATCCGATTTAAGATCGAGTATCCCAATCAAGTTTAGGATTGAGTATCCGAATCCAGTTAGGATCGAGTGTCCGAATCCAGTTAGGATCGAGTATCCCAATCAAGTTTAGAATCGAGTATCCAAATCCAGTTAGGATCGAGTGTCCAAATCCAGTTAGGATCGAGTATCCCAATCCAATTTAGGATCGAGTATCCAAATCCAGTTATGATCGAGTATCCCAATCTAGTTTAGGATCGAGTATCCAAAGCCAATTTAGGATCGAGTATCCAAATTCGATTTAGGATCGAGTATCCAAATCGAGTTTAGGGTCGAGTATCCAAAGCTAATTTAGGATCGAGTATCCAAATTTGATTTAGGATCGAGTATCCAAAGCCAATTTAGGATCGAGTATCCAAATTCGATTTAGGATCGAGTATCCAAATCTAGTTAGGTTCGAGTATCCAAATCCAATTTAGGATCGAGTATCCAAATCCAGTTTAGGATCGAGTATCCAAATCCGATTTAGGATCGAGTACCCAAATCCAGATAGGATCGAGTATTCAAGTCTAGTTTAGGATCGAGTGTCAAAATCTCTCGGGTCCAGAACCCAAAACCTCAAAAATTAAGTCTTATTGCTTTTCACTCTCTTTCACTAAGGTTTAAGATCATTCAAGCAGGGGGCAAACTGTAGACCCTTAATTTTTTACCCAATCCGATCCAATATGCTTTATTTAATCCAAAATGATTTTTGTTGTCTAATTGGTCCAAAATAATTTTAATTAAATAGTTTTTCTTTATTATCTAATTTTTATTAATAAAAAATAAAAATAAACAAATAAAAATCAAAAAATAAAAATAAAAATCAGAGTCGAAAAAAAATCGGCAGCGAAAAGTGGTCGCGCGGGCCCGTCGGCCCAGCAGCAGCTCACCCGCAGGCCTGCGGGCGAAATAACTTCCCGCGGGAATTTCCTGCGGGCTGGCACGCCCACTGGCCCTAGCCACGGGCCCGCTGCCACAGTTTTCACCGGCGCAAAATTTTTCAACGCAATTTTTTTTTTTTTGAAACCTAATCCAATTAGGTTTTAATTTCTTTTTTTTTATTAATATTACTTACCTTAATTAATTATGAATAAATTACCTTAAACCACTATAAATAAGCACCAAAGGCAATTAAAATTAGGGTGGCCGAGAGAGAGGAAATCCAAAGGGAGTTTGGAAAGTTTAAAACCAAATCAATGAAGGAAAAGAAGAAATTCAATTTAAATTTTTCTGGAACAGCAGCATCACGAAAAAAGGGATTCCAAAGGCAAAAAAGGCTTGTCTTTGGAGCTAGTTCATCCAAGAAGAATTATTTTTGGAAGAATCAACAAAAGAAGGTAAGTGATTTTCCTTAATTGATTTATGTTACACAGTAGCTAAATTATGGAATTAGGGTTTCTCTAAACCAAAAACTTTAGAACTTTAGTTTAATTCCTCCAAAGTTAAAACACTAAAACGTGACCTTCTTTTCTAAAAAGACTTAAAATTGTTATTTTTTCTTCTTAAAAATCTTGAAACTTTAATTGAACATATTTTTCTATAAAACCAAAATCAAATTCTGTTTCTTTCAAATTTTTAAAGTAGGTTCTATTTCATTCAAAAAAAACCTTTAAAAACATCTTTTATACTTATAAAAACTTCAATTCATTTGTTTAAATTCACAAAACTTCATAGAATATCAAATTGATTTCTAAAACCCTAAAAATTATCTTTTACACGAGAACCCTAATTTTAAAGCTTAAAATCCAAAATTCAACTTTTAAACCTAAAATAATAAACCTTAATCCTTTTAAAATCTTAAACCCTAATTTTTATGAACCCTAATCCCTTTAAAACATAAAAAAACATAAAAACATGAAAACCCAAAAATTGCACAGTAGCTTAAAATTCAATAATCAAAAATCACAAATTTAAGTATTTTAAGGTATTCAAAACCCTAGTTTCATGATTTCACCATTCAAACCTTAATTTGGTTAATCAAAGAATCTTACCAACCATTTAAAACATAAAACCCTAATCTATTTTAATTCCATAAAAAGTCACAGTAACTATAGTTGAACAATTATTTGCTTTATTCAATTCCATATTTATTTATACCTTGATTTATCTTTTATGCTTTAATTTATTTAATTTCAATACTTGATTTATTTAATTTATCATGGATGGATGTTTATTTTATTGATATTTAAATACTTTTCATGAATGATTTATTTATGATGAATAATTATTTACTTTTATCAATTAATTTAGATTTCCAAAAGTTGTAAGAGGTATGTTTCCACTTAGTGGGTACCTCATTAGTTAAACATCATGTAATTTAATTTACTTTTCTATTTTAGAACTTATGTAAAGGGCATGTTTCTACCTTTTGGTGGGTGTCCTATCTAGGCATGTGATGTAAGGACATGTTGGCATGTGATGTAAGGACATGTTTCCATCCTTGGATGGGTGTCCATTTATTTATTTTTGTTTTGTTTGGACATTGCTTTGATTTTAATATAATGATGCTTTCTTTTTATTGTGTGTAGTATGGATAATATTGTTAAATTTACGAATTTTATAAGCCAATTTAGGATCGAGTATCCAAATTCGATTTAGGATCGAGTATCCAAATCCAGTTTAGGGTCGAGTATCCAAAGCCAATTTAGGATCGAGTATCCAAATTCGATTTAGGATCGAGTATCCAAATCCAGTTAGGATCGAGTATCCAAATCCAATTTAGGATCGAGTATCCAAATCCAGTTTAGGATCGAGTATCCAAATCCGATTTAGGATCGAGTACCCAAATCCAGATAGGATCGAGTATTCAAGTCTAGTTTAGGATCGAGTGTCCAAATCTCTCGGGTCCAGAACCCAAAACCTCAAAAATTAAGTCTTATTGCTTTTCACTCTCTTTCACTAAGGTTTAAGATCATTCAAGCAGGGGGCAAACTGTAGACCCTTAATTTTTGACCCAATCCGATCTAATATGTTTTATTTAGTCCAAAATGATTTTTGTTGTCTAATTGGTCCAAAATAATTTTAATTAAATAGTTTTTGCTTTATTATCTAATTTTTATTAATAAAAAAATAAAAATAAACAAATCAAAATCAAAAAATAAAAATAAAAATTAGAGTTAGAAAAAAAATCGGCAGCGAAAAGTGGTCGCGCGGGCCCGTCGGCCCAGCAGTAGCTCAGCCACAGGCCTACGGGCGAAATAACTTCCTATGGGGCTAGTTATTTCACCCGCAAGAAATTTCTGGGGGTGAAATAACTTCCCGCAGGAATTTCCTGCGGGCTGGCACGCCAACGGGCCCCAGCCACGGGCCCGCTGCCACATTTTCGCCAGTGCAAAATTTTTCAACGCAATTTTTTTTTTGAAACCTAAACTAATTAGGTTTTAATTTCTTTTTATCATTAATATTACTTACCTTAATTAATTATGAATAAATAACCTTAAACCACTATAAATAAGGACCAAAGGCAATTAAAATTAGGGTGGCCGAGAGAGAGGAAATCCAAAGGGAGTTTGGAAAGTTTAAAACCAAATCAAGGAAGGAAAAGAAGAAATTCAATTTAAATTTTTCTGGAACAGCAGCATCACGAAAAAAGGGATTCCAAAGGCAAAAAAGGCTTGTCTTTGGAGCTAGTTCATCCAAGAAGAATTATTTTTGGAAGAATCAACAAAAGAAGGTAAGTGATTTTCCTTAATTGATTTATGTTACACAATAGCTAAATTATGGAATTAGGGTTTCTCTAAATCAAAAACTTTAGAACTTTAGTTTAATTCCTCCAAAGTAAAACACTAAAACGTGACCTTCTTTTCTAAAAAGACTTAAAATTGTTATTTTTTCTTCTTAAAAATCTTGAAACTTTAATTGAACATATTTTTCTACAAAACCAAAATCAAGTTCTGTTTCTTTCAAATTTTTAAAGTAGGTTCTATTTCATTCAAAAAACCTTAAAAAATATCTTTTCTACTTATAAAAACTTCAATTCATTTGTTTAAATTCACAAAACTTTATAGAATATCAAATTGATTTCTAAAATCCTAAAAATTATCTTTTACCCGAGAACCCTAATTTTAAAGCTTAAAATCCAAAATTCAACTTTTAAACCTAAAATAATAAACCTTAATCCTTTTAAAATCATAAACCCTAATTTTTATGAACCCTAATCCCTTTAAAACATAAAAAAACATAAAAACATGAAAACCCAAAAATTGCACAGTAGCTTAAAATTCAATAATCAAAAATCACAAATTTAAGTATTTTAAGGTATTCAAAACCCTAGTTTCATGATTTCACCATTCAAACCTTAATTTGGTTAATCAAAGAATCTTACCAACCATTTAAAACATAAAACCCTAATCTATTTTAATTCCATAAAAAGTCACAGTAACTATAATTGAACTTTTATTTGCTTTATTCAATTCCATATTTATTTATACCTTGATTTATCTTTTATGCTTTAATTTATTTAATTTCAATACTTGATTTATTTAATTTATCATGGATGGATGTTTATTTTATTGATATTTAAATACTTTTCATGAATGATTTATTTATGATGAATAATTATTTACTTTTATCAATTAATTTAGATTTCCAAAAGTTGTAAGAGGTATGTTTCCACTTGGTGGGTACCTCATTAGTTAAACATCATGTAATTTATGTAATATCCCAAAATATACCCTAAAAGTTTTAGAGTTATTGTTGTATTTGGATTAAATGTATATGTTTGATGAAAAGAGAAAAGAAATGAAGAGGTAGATGTATTTGAGGGATGAGATGTATATTTGGTATTTGGAAAATATATGGGAAATATAAAAGGAATATACATATACCCACATATACACCACATATACATAATGTATAAAGTGGTGTAGGAAAAGTGAATATATATATATATAATATTAATTAATTAATAATAATGATAATAATATTTATAAAAGAGAAAGAAGAAAAGAAAGTCAAAGGGTTGAATGAAGGTTGTGGTGGAGAATTTTTAGAAATAATTAATATTATTATTATTATATATATATATATAGGATAAGTATGAAGAAAAGAAGAAAAATCTTCTTGTCTCCTTCTTCTTCTTCTTCTTACGAGAGAGAGAGAGAGAGAAAGAGAGAAAGGAGATTTTAATTATGCACATCAAAATTTTTAAGGGCTTAAAGAGAATTGAAGTGAAGATTGAAGATTTGGCAAAGACTACTCAAGTAAGTATTCATTTCTTTGAATTGATTTCCATTGATTGTATTGATATGGGATGTAGTTAGTATGTTAAGATGATAATAGTGAAAGATTGAAAGATATGTGTAGATTTAAATGGTTATTTGTGAGGATGATGATGGATTATTAAATTGGTTAGTAAGGGTTTGATATATATATGAGTTGGAAAATGGAATAATTGATGTATGTTTGTGTTTAGTGAAATTGTTTCTGTTTTACAATTAGTAAAGGCTGTGATTTGTATGATTTTTAATTAATTATAGAAAAATGTTCTTGAAGTGAATTTTTGATATGTTGTGCCTCTATGAGTCTAGAATGACTGAAAAATATGTTGATTCGATTTTGGATAGGTTATGAGTTTAGAAAGATTATTTTTATTAGATCTGTTCCAGCAGGTACCTTAACTGAGACAGCTATATTTCGGGATTTTTAATAAAATGTAGAAAAATTATATTCAATTGAATTTTGGATATGTTGTTGCTTAATGAGTCTAGTATTTGAGAAAAATAATTTGGAACCAAGTTGATTGAATTTAAGTTATGGAATTCACAAAGTTTAGAACTGCTGCCAGGATGCAGGGCAATTGGGGCAGTCTGTTTGGGTGAACTATTTGACCAAGATTTTGTGCTCAGTTTGATCTGAAATTTTAAAGGAATGATTTTAAGATGTAAAATTAAGTTCTGTAAAATTTTTAGAGTTTTTAGTCAAGTATATTATTTTATACAAATTTTCAAAATAAGGATAAAATTTAGTCTAAAACCAGAATTTACTATTCATATGGTCATTTTGCTAATATTCCTTTTGGATTAGGTTGTGAAGAGGTTGAATTGCCCTAATCTAAGTGTTGAGGATTCTTGGAAGAGTAGGTGTATAGAGTGGTGTAAGTTGGTTTTAAGGTAAGTACAAAGTTTATATGATTGCACTTATTTACATGAATTAAGACTTAACACATTTGTTTGTAAATGTGTTAAGTGAATTACTATATTGTCAATATAATTTGATTAAGGTTATGATTGGATGATGTGAAAGATATGAAGATCATTCAAATAGGTAAGTACAATGCAATTTGTTATGATAAATATTGTAATGATGAATTGTGCTAATGTGTTTTGAGAAATGATGAAATGTATTGTAATTGTGGTTGGTAATAATGATTGAAATGAAATAAATAGACATGTTGATTATATGATGATGAATTTAAGATATATGCTCAATATAATTGTTTATGTATACTTGAATGATGAAGTGCTATAACGTGAATTGAAATATGATAAGAGGTGAAGCCATTGAGATTGGCTATGATGAATCAAATGAGATGTGAAGCCATTGTGTTGGCTACGAGAATGTAAATGAATTATAATTGAGGCATGGTTGCCTGTTATGAAAATGAAATGAATTGAGAAAGAAATGTACAAAGATATAAATGAAAAGAGTTGTGTCTAATATGTTAATTCAACTTTCAGAGTTCTGGATTTGACGGCATGCCTATAACATATGAAATGTAACAGTCTAGCCGGGTTGAGGATCTCCTCAAGTTGTTGAGTTGATGGTCCAAGAGACTGGGTCTGTTACACTATATGAATTATAAATGTGAAATATATGAAAAGTAACAGTCTTGCCGGGTTGAGGATCTTCTCGATTAGTCGGGTGGATGGTCCAAGAGACTGGGTCTGTTACACTCTCCATGGATAGAGATATGATATATGTTGCCTACGGGCTTGATTATTGTGATTATGGATCAAAGCAGTAACTCTGAACTTTGAATAACATATTAGTGTTTTGGGCCCGAGTCTGTCTTTATTGTCAATGTGAAATGCAAGTATTGAAATATTGATTGTGAGTATTAATAATGAATTATGCTTGGTGGATTGTGAATAATATAATGTTATTAAGTGTAATAGGAAAATGAATTGTGGTTGATGATAAAGGTTGTCTTTATTGGAAATATGATTTATGATTTATATGATATGTAGATTGTGTATTGCAATAATGAGTGATATGATGTGTAATGTGTGTATTGCAATAATGGTTGGTATGGTATATATATAATGTAGGGGTATTAATATATTGGTTTTGAGTATTGGTGATGCATTGGGGTTGGTGATAATATTATATATATATATATACATCTTATATGAAATTAGCTAGGATATATTAAAGATAAAGTTAAAAAGAAAAGAAGATATGATAAGAACTAATTATATATTGAATCGATGTATCATTACATATCAATACTTCTATACTATATGTTTATATTTTATATTTGGACTACTAAGCTCTCGGGCTTAGCGCGGGTGTTTATTCGCGCAGGTTTTTAGATGGAAGATATGAAGTCTTTTGTTATGCCACAAGAAGAGTAAAGTTTGTCGAGACCAACTAGAGGGTTATGCATACATGTATAAATTTTAATTATGATGTATTTCTGACGAGAGAGTATTTATATGTATAAATCTAGTAATGTATAATAACTGTATGGTTTTAAATTGAGTCGGATTGTGAATATAGAAGTGTGAATTCTTCTTGCAGGATTGTAGTTGAGGTTATAAGGGTGGATTATTGGGGGTGTACTTGAGTTGAATTGTGAAACAAAATGTTTTTCAAATATAAGAAAAATTAATTTTGTCGACACTTGGGACCTAGAATTTTAAGGGAGACTCCGTCAAAAATTTTTTTCAAAATTTTTTTATAAGGAACATTAAGTAAGCTGACATAACCAGAGCTCGTATCTTGATGTAGCATTCCTCCTCGGCTTATTATAGGTCGGGAAGGGGTGTTACAATTGTTTTGGTATCAGAGCTTAGGTTCGAGATTCTCGGCCTAAGTAAATTTAAAAAGGAAATGTTTTAAAAAGAAAAATGATGATGAATGAAAATGAAAAGAATGAAATTTTTGATACATGCATATGCATTAACATCTAGGTTGGTCTCGAATGTGGTATTATATGAATTGAAATGTATTGAATTGTATGAAATGGATAATAATGTGTGGATGAAGTTCTATATGAATGGAAATTTAAAGAAAGCAATGAGATGGAAAAATTTATGTAAGTTTAAGTGATAAATTAAAGAATGGTAGTTTCCTTGAGGAAAGAAAATGTGAAATATGATTATAATATAAAGAAATGATCAGGAAAAATAAAGTTAAAAAAAAAATGAATTAAAAACAAAATCAAAATCAAAGTATGTAATCTTTCCTCTACTATTTGAATCTCTTTCTAATAAAGCTTATGTTTGGATTGCAAGGGAGAGGAAATATTGTTGATGGATAATATGGATGGATATGTAATTATAATGAAGAGAATATGGTGGAATATTGAATGAGTTGATTGATATAGACAAAGTGTGATAACTTAAGGTTTGAATATGTAAAGTTAAGATTAAAAAAAAAATGATAGGGGTTAAGCAAGGAGATAAAATGGTGTTGTTAGTATTGTTAATTTAATGTAAACATTGTGGTTTGAATGGTAGGAATATAATATGCTTGAGTATTGTTAAAGCTCATGTTAATGGTGATAATGTGTAATATTTGGATTTTTGAAATGAGCTTTAATGATTGTAAAAAGGATATATTTTGATGTTGCTTTGTAGTATGTATATATAAGATGTTTACTTAAGTTTATATTAATAAAACGAGATGAGTAAATTTAAGTTTAAGCAAAGTAGTAAGAGGAGAATTTATAATGTTAACGGAATTTGGATAAAGATTATTTAAATATCGAAAATTTAATGTATAGTACGTATATGAGTTAAGTGGAATGAAAATTTTTGCATATTAAGAATGACTTACAGATATGTAATTTGATGAACTAAAAGTTGGCAAGTGATGAAGTAATCATGATAAGGTTGACTACTTGGAAGGTGATAATGGGATGTAAGATGCTAGTGATCAAGGATTGAGTTGATCACTTGAAAGTGTAATGTACGCATAGTATTGCGTGTTTGTAACCTATACAACTACATATCTATTAGTGTTGAGAATGAGTACTCTTGCATTGATAAACTTGTGCAAAGTTAGGTCATGTGATAATATTAATAGTGAGAATTGGATTGAGCAATGTTAGTTCAAGAAATTGAGATTTGTGATAACGAAATTTGGAAATTTTATAGGGATTAATGGGCGATGTGTATATGATTGGATGTAAGGGACATATGTATAAATATGTGAGATATATATAAATAATTTAAGTCATGTAAAAAAAAAAAAAAAAAAAAAAAGATGAAAATGGTGTTGTTCAATGAAAAATAATAAATGTTAAATGTGTATTGATGGTATGAAAAAGAGGAATTAAATATAATTGTAAAGTGTAAGAAATATGAAAGCAAGTCACATTGTGAACGTGACCTATGTATGTGAATGTGGTATAATTATTTGTATAGTGGTATGAAGAATGATATGGCATGTATTAGTGGATCTATGAGAAATTAAGTTTTGATTTATGAAGAGTTAGACTATGGATTGTAATGGAAAGTGAAAAAGGACTCGAGTAACAATGGACGATGAAATTGTTATGATAATAACTGAGCTAGACTATCATATAATGCTTTCTGGTTGAAGGATTATGCTTGTGGAAATATATTATATGTATATGTGTTTAATAAAGATGGAAAGTATAATGTATGAAAAGTTTTATAAGAGATAGGTTAGAAATGGAAGTTGTATAAAGTTTGTATATGATTGAATGTTGTACACATAAGTGTTATAAGAAATATTGTTGATGTGAGTTAGGCTAATGATAATCATATGATCAAGAACAAATTGTTTTGGAGACAAAGTTGAATTATGTCAACTTTTGAGATAGTTGGAAATGTTTGAAGAAGAATAATAGAGGAACAATATTGATTTATAAACTACATATGTGACTATTAATATACTCTGGCTATATAATTTGTTTAGTGTAATTGGCTGGTTAAGTTTGTTATCAGCAGATTTGGGCCTAAGGTGATATGATTGTAGTATTATGTGGGTGAGATTGATATTTTTGTTTCAAGAAATATGGTTAGGAGTTGTGATTGGTAAAGTGGTATCTTATCAATTCTATGTTAGAAATTTGTTTATAATTATGAAAAATATGAATAGAGAAGAGAACCGTGTAAATGTCTTGAATTGTGAAGAATGAATAAAAAGTGATTATGTAATCATAGTAATGGTATGATAATGTGAGAATATGATAAATGGGAGAAATTTATGAAATGTGATTGAAAATGATACTGAATATATTTTTGTTATAAGATAAATTAATTGATGGAAACAATGTTAAGTGAATGAACTATGGGTAATAATTATAGTATGAGAAAAATTATGAGAATTATGGGAGATTGCACTGCTATTATTGAAAGCAGAAGATATATATGAATATTGAAAGATAATTTGAAGTAATTTGTTAGTAAGGAGTCGAACAGATGGATCCTAAGGGATTAGAAGTTGAGAATGAGTTTGACCTAATAGAATTGTGTTATGTATATTGATATGTGATGATAAACTTAAATAAGTTAATGGTTGGTTGAATGGAATAAGATTGAAATGTTGTTATTTTATGACAGCTAGATCAATTGATCTAGAATTCATTAAGATTGTGAATTATTATCGAGATTTAATATGTATAGTTATGCTAAGAGTATAAGATATATATGATAATGTATATATGAAGTGATATGCTGATACATGAATGAATTATGATATATCAGTTATTAAAGATAATGAAAGGAAAAAGGTTGATTATCTGTAAAGTAAATTTATAAAGATTGTATCGATATTAATATTAAGTGAAAAACATGGTAAAGAGGGATTTAAGTATAAGAAATGAAAATATTGTTATCAATCAAGGTTTGATAAGTGGTTATTTTCAAAAGTGATTGTAATAACAGGATAATCTATAGTAAGATTTAATTCAATAATTTCCAAGATTAAAGTTAAAAGATTGCCTATAAAAAGATGAAGTGATAAATATCTTGAATGTAATAGATGAATGGTATATTTATAGATTATAAGATGATTTGATTATTGTATAAAAGAAAATTTCTTTGAAATGTAATGAGTTATTTTGGGTGTTTTGTTGAAAAAGTAATAAGATAAATATAGCTATATAATGATGAGTTGTGAATTGGGAAAAGATGATTGACTAAAGGTGGAAGAGTAAAAGTTATGTAATTTGATGAAATCATAATATAAGAATACGATTACCTTCATATGAATTAAGATGGTGTTTTATTATAAATGAATTGTTATTGTGCTGGATAATTTCGAGGACGAAATTATTTAAGGGGGAGAGAATTGTAATATCCCAAAATATACCCTAAAAGTTTTAGAGTTATTGTTGTATTTGGATTAAATGTATATGTTTGATGAAAAGAGAAAAGAAATGAAGAGGTAGATGTATTTGAGGGATGAGATGTATATTTGGTATTTGGAAAATATATGGGAAATATAAAAGGAATATACATATACCCACATATACACCACATATACATAATGTATAAAGTGGTGTAGGAAAAGTGAATATATATATATATATAATATTAATTAATTAATAATAATGATAATAATATTTATAAAAGAGAAAGAAGAAAAGAAAGTCAAAGGGTTGAATGAAGGTTGTGGTGGAGAATTTTTAGAAATAATTAATATTATTATTATTATATATATATATATAGGATAAGTATGAAGAAAAGAAGAAAAATCTTCTTGTCTCCTTCTTCTTCTTCTTCTTACGAGAGAGAGAGAGAGAGAAAGAGAGAAAGGAGATTTTAATTATGCACATCAAAATTTTTAAGGGCTTAAAGAGAATTGAAGTGAAGATTGAAGATTTGGCAAAGACTACTCAAGTAAGTATTCATTTCTTTGAATTGATTTCCATTGATTGTATTGATATGGGATGTAGTTAGTATGTTAAGATGATAATAGTGAAAGATTGAAAGATATGTGTAGATTTAAATGGTTATTTGTGAGGATGATGATGGATTATTAAATTGGTTAGTAAGGGTTTGATATATATATGAGTTGGAAAATGGAATAATTGATGTATGTTTGTGTTTAGTGAAATTGTTTCTGTTTTACAATTAGTAAAGGCTGTGATTTGTATGATTTTTAATTAATTATAGAAAAATGTTCTTGAAGTGAATTTTTGATATGTTGTGCCTCTATGAGTCTAGAATGACTGAAAAATATGTTGATTCGATTTTGGATAGGTTATGAGTTTAGAAAGATTATTTTTATTAGATCTGTTCCAGCAGGTACCTTAACTGAGACAGCTATATTTCGGAATTTTTAATAAAATGTAGAAAAATTATATTCAATTGAATTTTGGATATGTTGTTGCTTAATGAGTCTAGTATTTGAGAAAAATAATTTGGAACCAAGTTGATTGAATTTAAGTTATGGAATTCACAAAGTTTAGAACTGCTGCCAGGATGCAGGGCAATTGGGGCAGTCTGTTTGGGTGAACTATTTGACCAAGATTTTGTGCTCAGTTTGATCTGAAATTTTAAAGGAATGATTTTAAGATGTAAAATTAAGTTCTGTAAAATTTTTAGAGTTTTTAGTCAAGTATATTATTTTATACAAATTTTCAAAATAAGGATAAAATTTAGTCTAAAACCAGAATTTACTATTCATATGGTCATTTTGCTAATATTCCTTTTGGATTAGGTTGTGAAGAGGTTGAATTGCCCTAATCTAAGTGTTGAGGATTCTTGGAAGAGTAGGTGTATAGAGTGGTGTAAGTTGGTTTTAAGGTAAGTACAAAGTTTATATGATTGCACTTATTTACATGAATTAAGACTTAACACATTTGTTTGTAAATGTGTTAAGTGAATTACTATATTGTCAATATAATTTGATTAAGGTTATGATTGGATGATGTGAAAGATATGAAGATCATTCAAATAGGTAAGTACAATGCAATTTGTTATGATAAATATTGTAATGATGAATTGTGCTAATGTGTTTTGAGAAATGATGAAATGTATTGTAATTGTGGTTGGTAATAATGATTGAAATGAAATAAATAGACATGTTGATTATATGATGATGAATTTAAGATATATGCTCAATATAATTGTTTATGTATACTTGAATGATGAAGTGCTATAACGTGAATTGAAATATGATAAGAGGTGAAGCCATTGAGATTGGCTATGATGAATCAAATGAGATGTGAAGCCATTGTGTTGGCTACGAGAATGTAAATGAATTATAATTGAGGCATGGTTGCCTGTTATGAAAATGAAATGAATTGAGAAAGAAATGTACAAAGATATAAATGAAAAGAGTTGTGTCTAATATGTTAATTCAACTTTCAGAGTTCTGGATTTGACGGCATGCCTATAACATATGAAATGTAACAGTCTAGCCGGGTTGAGGATCTCCTCAAGTTGTTGAGTTGATGGTCCAAGAGACTGGGTCTGTTACACTATATGAATTATAAATGTGAAATATATGAAAAGTAACAGTCTTGCCGGGTTGAGGATCTTCTCGATTAGTCGGGTGGATGGTCCAAGAGACTGGGTCTGTTACACTCTCCATGGATAGAGATATGATATATGTTGCCTACGGGCTTGATTATTGTGATTATGGATCAAAGCAGTAACTCTGAACTTTGAATAACATATTAGTGTTTTGGGCCCGAGTCTGTCTTTATTGTCAATGTGAAATGCAAGTATTGAAATATTGATTGTGAGTATTAATAATGAATTATGCTTGGTGGATTGTGAATAATATAATGTTATTAAGTGTAATAGGAAAATGAATTGTGGTTGATGATAAAGGTTGTCTTTATTGGAAATATGATTTATGATTTATATGATATGTAGATTGTGTATTGCAATAATGAGTGATATGATGTGTAATGTGTGTATTGCAATAATGGTTGGTATGGTATATATATAATGTAGGGGTATTAATATATTGGTTTTGAGTATTGGTGATGCATTGGGGTTGGTGATAATATTATATATATATATATACATCTTATATGAAATTAGCTAGGATATATTAAAGATAAAGTTAAAAAGAAAAGAAGATATGATAAGAACTAATTATATATTGAATCGATGTATCATTACATATCAATACTTCTATACTATATGTTTATATTTTATATTTGGACTACTAAGCTCTCGGGCTTAGCGCGGGTGTTTATTCGCGCAGGTTTTTAGATGGAAGATATGAAGTCTTTTGTTATGCCACAAGAAGAGTAAAGTTTGTCGAGACCAACTAGAGGGTTATGCATACATGTATAAATTTTAATTATGATGTATTTCTGACGAGAGAGTATTTATATGTATAAATCTAGTAATGTATAATAACTGTATGGTTTTAAATTGAGTCGGATTGTGAATATAGAAGTGTGAATTCTTCTTGCAGGATTGTAGTTGAGGTTATAAGGGTGGATTATTGGGGGTGTACTTGAGTTGAATTGTGAAACAAAATGTTTTTCAAATATAAGAAAAATTAATTTTGTCGACACTTGGGACCTAGAATTTTAAGGGAGACTCCGTCAAAATTTTTTTCAAAATTTTTTTATAAGGAACATTAAGTAAGCTGACATAACCAGAGCTCGTATCTTGATGTAGCATTCCTCCTCGGCTTATTATAGGTCGGGAAGGGGTGTTACAATTTAATTTACTTTTCTATTTTAGAACTTATGTAAAGGGCATGTTTCTACCTTTTGGTGGGTGTCCTATCTAGGCATGTGATGTAAGGACATGTTGGCATGTGATGTAAGGACATGTTTCCATCCTTGGATGGGTGTCCATTTATTTGTTTTTGTTTTGTTTGGACATTGCTTTGATTTTAATATAATGATGCTTTCTTTTTATTGTGTGTAGTATGGATAATATTGTTATATTTACGAATTTTATAAGCCAATTTAGGATCAAGTATCCAAATTCGATTTAGGATCGAGTATCCAAATCCAGTTTAGGGTCGAGTATCCAAAGCCAATTTAGGATCGAGTATCCAAATTCGATTTAGGATCGAGTATCCAAATCCAGTTAGGATCGAGTATCCAAATCCAATTTAGGATCGAGTATCCAAATCCAGTTTAGGATCGAGTATCCAAATCCGATTTAGGATCGAGTACCCAAATCCAGATAGGATCGAGTATTCAAGTCTAGTTTAGGATCGAGTGTCCAAATCTCTCGGGTCCAGAACCCAAAACCTCAAAAATTAAGTCTTATTGCTTTTCACTCTCTTTCACTAAGGTTTAAGATCATTCAAGCAGGGGGCAAACTGTAGACCCTTAATTTTTGACCCAATCCGATCTAATATGTTTTATTTAGTCCAAAATGATTTTTGTTGTCTAATTGGTCCAAAATAATTTTAATTAAATAGTTTTTGCTTTATTATCTAATTTTTATTAATAAAAAAATAAAAATAAACAAATCAAAATCAAAAAATAAAAATAAAAATTAGAGTTAGAAAAAAAATCGGCAGCGAAAAGTGGTCGCGCGGGCCCGTCGGCCCAGCAGTAGCTCAGCCACAGGCCTACGGGCGAAATAACTTCCTATGGGGCTAGTTATTTCACCCGCAAGAAATTTCTGGGGGTGAAATAACTTCCCGCAGGAATTTCCTGCGGGCTGGCACGCCAACGGGCCCCAGCCACGGGCCCGCTGCCACATTTTCGCCAGTGCAAAATTTTTCAACGCAATTTTTTTTTTGAAACCTAAACTAATTAGGTTTTAATTTCTTTTTATCATTAATATTACTTACCTTAATTAATTATGAATAAATAACCTTAAACCACTATAAATAAGGACCAAAGGCAATTAAAATTAGGGTGGCCGAGAGAGAGGAAATCCAAAGGGAGTTTGGAAAGTTTAAAACCAAATCAAGGAAGGAAAAGAAGAAATTCAATTTAAATTTTTCTGGAACAGCAGCATCACGAAAAAAGGGATTCCAAAGGCAAAAAAGGCTTGTCTTTGGAGCTAGTTCATCCAAGAAGAATTATTTTTGGAAGAATCAACAAAAGAAGGTAAGTGATTTTCCTTAATTGATTTATGTTACACAATAGCTAAATTATGGAATTAGGGTTTCTCTAAATCAAAAACTTTAGAACTTTAGTTTAATTCCTCCAAAGTAAAACACTAAAACGTGACCTTCTTTTCTAAAAAGACTTAAAATTGTTATTTTTTCTTCTTAAAAATCTTGAAACTTTAATTGAACATATTTTTCTACAAAACCAAAATCAAGTTCTGTTTCTTTCAAATTTTTAAAGTAGGTTCTATTTCATTCAAAAAACCTTAAAAAATATCTTTTCTACTTATAAAAACTTCAATTCATTTGTTTAAATTCACAAAACTTCATAGAATATCAAATTGATTTCTAAAACCCTAAAAATTATCTTTTACCCGAGAACCCTAATTTTAAAGCTTAAAATCCAAAATTCAACTTTTAAACCTAAAATAATAAACCTTAATCCTTTTAAAATCTTAAACCCTAATTTTTATGAACCCTAATCCCTTTAAAACATAAAAAAATAATAACATGAAAACCCAAAAATTGCACAGTAGCTTAAAATTCAATAATAAAAATCACAAATTTAAGTATTTTAAGGTATTCAAAACCCTAGTTTCATGATTTCACCATTCAAACCTTAATTTGGTTAATCAAAGAATCTTACCAACCATTTAAAACATAAAACCCTAATCTATTTTAATTCTATAAAAAGTCACAATAACTATAATTGAACTTTTATTTGCTTTATTCAATTCCATATTTATTTATACCTTGATTTATCTTTTATGCTTTAATCTATTTAATTTCAATACTTGATTTATTTAATTTATCATGGATGGATGTTTATTTTATTGATATTTAAATACTTTTGATGAATGATTTATTTATGATGAATGATTATTTACTTTTATCAATTAATTTAGATTTCCAAAAGTTGTAAGAGGTATGTTTCCACTTGGTGGGTACCTCATTAGTTATACATCATGTAATTTAATTTGCTTTTCTATTTTAGAACTTATTTAAAGGGCATGTTTCTACCTTTTGGTGGGTGTCCATTTATTTGTTTTGTTTTGTTTGGACATTGTTTTGATTTTAATATAATGATGCTTTCTTTTTATTGTGTGTAGTATGGATAATATTGTTATATTTACGAATTTTATAATATTAAGACCTGTAAAGGAGGCCGATTCCAATGAACCGGGCGTTGTGGGGGTGCTGGGCCATTTCTCACCTTCCCCACACGTACCCAACTTTTCGAACCCATTAAGGGGTTGGGGATTTCTTAGAAATCGAGTCATCCACTCCTTTCTTTTTCCCGGCCCGTCCGGGTGGCTACTCCATTTTCTCCGGACTTAGGTCCGTGTTCTCTAAGACCCCAAGCCTAAACAGTGCCGAAGTCGCAAGAACCATTCCACCAAGAGTGGGGGCGAAAATCCCCGCTCACACTAGGCCTTGAGGTGCATATGTTGATGAACCTGAGCAGAGCTAGGTATTGACCTGAGCAGTGCTAGGTCCTGTGATTGAGATTTGTGATGGTTTTGAGCATAGCTGGACCATGAGACTGTGTTAACCAGACATGATAATTGTATAGAGGTATTGGATCTAATAGTGTAATTGTGTATGAGTATGGCATATGATTCCCAACAGTATATTTGTGTAAGTGTATAATGTATGTGTATGAGTATCTGATATGAGATCAATGTATGTATATGTTATTTATATGTACCACTAAGCTTTCAAGCTTAGCGTAGTTGTGTGAATTGCGCAGGTTAGTGGAGTGCTGATCTGAGAGTCACACGGTTGTGCCACAAGCAGATTGAGAGTGCTTTGATACCAACTAGAAGGTGGTGCGTGCATGTACATTTTGTTATTTTGTAGTTTGATCATATGTACATGTATATAAGTGGATTTTTAAAAAAGACAATGTATATTTGTATATATGTAATCTAATGAAAAGTATAATGGTTTTGGAAATGTTACCTTTAAAAGAATGAGATTTGATAATGGGAAATGTTCTTTTATAATATATAATTATTGTGGAACTAAGATAAGGGTTTAAATAATACTGTAACGTGACATCCTTATATTTTATATTCATATTGTACGTATACGGGATATATGTACAGTACGTATATAGGGTATAGGTGTGTGACATTAACTGGGACACATCAAAAATGTATAATGTTGATGTGTATGTGTTTGCCTTGCATAATTACATGTTCTAGAATATTGAGATTGGTATTGTCAAGTCGGCATGCCAATGATACATCATGATGTTTATTACACTTTCGGGCGAGACTCGTTGATCTCATTAGGGAACGCACCTTTAAGCGGTATGATATGATACTTAGATCCTCACTGTCGATAGAGGACATGCCTTCAGATGGTATGATATGACACTTAGATCCCCGATATTAATAGGAGATTTGTTTTCGGACAATATGATATGACACTTAAATCCTTGGTGTCGCGATAGGCAAAATAAATATTTCTAAAACCTGAATATTGTGTAGGGGCTTATTGAGCCCAATGTGTGTGTTTGTGAGATATTAGTTTCTATTATGAGTTAATGAATGAGAAATGAATTTTAAATGGTAATGGGGTTTAAATATTTTATAAAATAAAGAATGTAATAATAAGTATTGCTTGTGTTGGTAGTACAATGTGTGGTGCAACATGAAAGCATGCATTGATTTTAAAATATTTTATGTTATCAAAGTATGTACCACTAAGCTTGTGAGCTTAGCACAGTTGAATGTATTAAGTAGGTGATAGAATTGCATATCAGAGTGATCCCGATTATGGTTGATATCTAGAGGTGAGTTCTGCCAAGAGACCAACTTAGACGGCATTGCATTCATGTACAATTTTTGTTACTAAACACTTTGGTTTTGTATATTTTAATCATGTCATATGTTTATTAAACAAGTTTTGGGGATATTATATATATGTGTGTGTGTAATTATGATGAGAAATGTTTTTAAATATGAAACCTTTGGATGTAAAATTATTGAAGTGGTGACTTAGAGGAAATGAGATTATTATGAGTGTAATTTTTATTGCAAGTTGTGTTTATTGTTTTGAGATTAGTTCTATTTACAAACAAAACTGTTGTGATTTTTTTTAGAGATTTTCTTTTATATTTAATAATTTTGTTTATGAAATATATATATATAATTGTCTAATAAACTTATCCTTTTAAAGTTATATTATTTTTAGTAATGTATATAAAATTTTCTATGGTTAAATATTGTAGTGTTCTTGTATTCTATTTATGTATTATATATACAGGGTATATGTATTATACATATATAGGATATAAGAATGTTATAGTTTTTGTGTTAAATTATTGATATTATTTTAATTTTTGTTTTGTTTTATTTATTTGTTTGATTTAATAAATTAATTATAGTTTATTTTATTATAGTTATTTTGCTTTCTTTAATTATTTTGTTTTACTGTGTGTTATTATTATAGTTATATTTATTTGCTTAATTTATTTTATTTATTTTGCTGTCTTTTATTATTATTTAATTTACTTTAAGTAATCATCACCTAGTTAATTTTTTTGTTTTGTGATAAAATATGGCGAAATTGTCTAATTTTCAACATCAAGATTTTGTTAATTTCAATGAAAATGTTACTAGTTTTATTGAAAGTACATCTAATTCTCAAAATCCAAATAAGTCTAATTTGATCACAACTAGTAAAGAAAGAAAAAGAACTAGTAGTGTTTAGAATTTATTTGATAGGAAAGAAATATCGGGTAAGGGTTTAAGAGCAATGTGTAAAAAATATAAAAAAGATTATGAATGTAAAGCTAGTAGTAGGACAGATCATAAGACATGCAAAAGAAATAAAAATCAACTTGATAATACAGCACAAACTATGCTAGCTCATAGTAAAGAAGAATTAATTAATTTTCATTTTTCACCTGAAAAACATAAAAAAAATAGCTAGATATATAATTTGGTCTGAACAATATTTTTCAATGAGTGAAGATTATAAATTCATAAAATATATTCAAAATTCTTTTGCTCCACAATATAAAAATGTATCTAGAAATACAATTAAAGAAGATGTCTTTAAATTATTTTATGAATATAAAGAAAAATTAATTTGAGAATTAAAAAATATAATCTAAAATATGTCTTGCTAGTGATATTTGATCAAATAAGCATAATGCAAATTATATAACTATAACCAATCATTGAATAGATAATGAATGGAATTTACAAAAAAGAATATCAGGTTTCAAAAAATTTGGATATTCTCATAATGGTATATCAATTTCTAATGTAATAACTGAAGTGGTTAGGTGAAAATTCACATATTTAATGTTAAAAAATTATTTTTCTTATAAATATTTAAATAATATTTTTTGCAATGAAACAATGAATAATCAAAGCAATTATTTGTTAGATAGTGATTGGGGGCGGTATCTTCTTTTTTAGAATTTTTAGAACCTTTTTATACTGTTATAAATATTTTTCTAGCATATATTATACCACTTCTTGTACTGTTCTTTCTAATATATTTGAACTCAATAATGTTTTTGCAAAATTTTAGAAATAAAGAAAAATTCAAAGAAATTTGCAAGTTAATGGAAGAAAGATTTACTTAATATTGAGAGATATACCATAGTTTGGCTGCAATATGGATCATAGAATTAGAATTCATGGAGTACTAATTTTACTTGAAAAATATTATAATAATATGAGTATAAAAAGAGATTCAATGGGTATTATGGAAAAAATTAATGATAAATTATATTCATTATATGATAGTGAAATAAAACAACCAACACAAGATATAATACAAACTAATTTCTCTAATGTTAGCAACACATCAAAAACTTAGCTTGCAAAAATAAATCAAAATTATACGCAATATCGTTTTAATGCTAATTGTAATAAAATTTAATTTTATTTAAAAAAAAGTTTTTTACCTGAAGGTTTAGAAAATTTAGATATTTTATCATGGTGGAAACAAAATGAGAAATCTTAGCCGATGTTTTCCGTTATGGCATGTGATCTACTTACTCCTTTATCATTCACAATTGCATCAAAAAGTTATTTTAGTGCAAGTCAAAGAGTACAAGATGATAAGAGTACTCGTTTATCATCTAAATCATTTGAAGTGTGCATAATTTTAAAAGATTGGTTTAATACAGACCATGGACAACAAAATCTCATCCATTCAGACACGTCTGATTCTGATAAGGATGAGAATATGGTCTAGGTTGTGTTAAAATTATTGATGTAACTTATATTTTAAATTTGAAATATTTTGATTAATAAATAAATAATATTTTTCTTAGCCGTGGATGTAGGCCTTCTTATATCCAACCACATAAATTACATGTCATATTTTTATTTTTTTTATCAATTTTTATATATAATTGTATTTTTATAAATTAGTAAATTTTTATTTTTTTTTATCAAGTTTTGTATATAATTTATTTTAAAAAAAAAGTAGTAAACTTTGTGCAAAAATAATTGGGTCAATCCAATAGACGGCCCGACCCAACACGATTAATTTTTTGGACTGACATAGCAGGGCACGATTATTTTTTTTGGGCCGGCATGGAACGACACGATTAATTTTGTGGGCCAGCATGACACTACACGAAAAGGTCACATACATGATAGATTTGTCGGTCCGGCCCAATTGCCATGAATAGTAAAAGATTGATCTTCTCCAACTTATTTCAAATGGATTTTTCAGAGGAAGAAGGCTATAAATACACCACCAAAAATCATTTATTACAACTTTTAAGTATCATTATACAAACTCTTGCAATTTAATTCTCAATTGCCTTATAGCTAAATTTTCATTTATTATTCATTAAGTGGGTGTGAGCATTAAACATCATTGTAGTGAGTTAGTTTGAGAGTTAACCAAAGGAAAAAACTCTTATGGGTTGTGAGGAATCTCAAAATATTGTAAAAGTTCAGTGTGAGCTTGCAAAACACCATGTTAGGATTAAATTTATAAAAACCTAAGATAATAAATACTCAACTTATGGTTGAGGAGTGGACGCAGAATTGTTTGAAACTGAACCACTATAAATTTTTTATGTTCATTATTTTCACCCCTTACTTTCTTAAGTTTTGCAAAGAATTTTAATTTAACCTTCAAAATTTCAAAAATACTAATTCACCCCTCTCCAGGTTGCTTAAAAGGGACAACAATAACAAATATTTTTACTTTTAAATTAAAACAAATTAAAAATAAATTTTTTACTGATAATTTCTAACGAATAAAAATTTTATAGCGAAATAATATAATATAATATAATTAACAATGAATGGTTGTTAAATAACATATGTATGATATTGAAAAACAATAACATTCCTGTAAATCTTTCGCAATTTGTATCAAGTCATCATTTTTATAATTTCTTCATAAATCAGCAAAACTCATATAATCAATATATTAAATTTTTATAACTCAAAAGATAAGTAATTCAATGTTAAAATTTTAAATTTAACATTCATATAAATAAATAAAACTAAAAATCAAATAACATTTGAAATACTTTAATCCATCATATAAACTACAAGTTCCATAAAGTAAAAATTTCTTTTTAAATAGTCAAATTAAATCTCATTTCACAATTCATAAAATCTAATATGAATTTCACAAATTTAAACAAATAATAACTTTAAAATACCAAAATAAGTTTATGCCAAAATATAATAACTCTAATTAAATATTTCCAAAGTATAAACTTCAACTAGCTCTAAAATCAACTCAATTTTACTTTATAAGCTTCTATTCAAAGAAACATATTCTCTATTATCTTGAACCAAATTGACCACAATATATTCCTAGATCAACAAGGATTCCATTCTTCAAACCTAATTCAATTAATTAATCACAAATTCAACATATAAACTTTATATTCTCTTCATTACTCACATTATATATCGTACACATCATCTTTCTTA
Organism: Garcia nutans; assembly: GCA_947685225.1. Lineage (NCBI taxonomy): Eukaryota > Viridiplantae > Streptophyta > Magnoliopsida > Malpighiales > Euphorbiaceae > Garcia > Garcia nutans. The sequence continues at coordinate 38,293,324 of CANTUV010000039.1, read as the reverse complement.
ATATAAATAAATTTTCTCTCTCTAACTTTTAAACTTACATAAACAAAAACTCATAAAAATTAAGCTTGAAAAGAGCATATCTTACTTGCATCTTTAATTTTCCTTTAAAACCCACTTGGACGATTTTTATTTAAATGAAAATTTGAGTAGCAAATGAAGAGTTCTTCTTCCCCCTTTCTCTTGAAGAAAAATAGGCAACTTTGAAGAAAAAAGAAGACAAGTTCTTTTCTCTTTTCTCTTTTATCTTTATCCTCTTTATATATATATATATATATATATATATCTTACTTGCATAATTTCACCAATCATTTCTACATTTAACTTTTATATGAACACTACTAACCAAATTTTAAATAAATTAATGAAGCTAAATGTATATATTAACTCATTCATTAATTATTACATTATTATCCTAAATTCACTAAAACAACAAAAACAATACAAAAATTAACTTAAACCAAAAAATCTAATAAAAATTAATAATATACAAATAGGATACACAATACATTCTCTCTCGCTAAAGAAATACAATTTTAAATATCCAAAAAGGAAATTAGCAATAAGCTTGGGAAAGTTTTGTGCATATTGATAGTGGTGGCGGTGTCTATGTATATGCATATAATCCAAATCGTCAATATCTGCTTTGATTGATAAAAATCTTTAGACAACCAGCCCTAATTGGAAAAACTCCTAAAAAAAGAAGTTCACTAGATCTATATCAAAAATAAATAGAATAGATCATATATATATATATAATAATTTAATTAAAAATTTAAATATATATATATAAATATTTACAATAATTAATTAACAATAAATATCTATACTGTGAAATAAAATATTATAATCCTATTTAAATTCTTTAAATAAATATAATTATTTTTAATATCAAATAGGATATTATAATCTTATTTGAACTCTTCAAATATATATTATTATTACTAATGTGACTCAAAAAGATAATTTATAAAAAAATATTATTATTATTAATGTAACACCCTTATACCTTATACACGTACAATACATGCATCCAACATATATAATATATGAATATACGATACAAGAATGCCATAACTCATTTTAATAAAATAAACCCTTACTTTTTGAATCTGCATAAACTTAAATCATTTAACTGATATAATGTAAATAATAGATAAAATATTACTTGCTAAAACACATACATAACTTCATTACCAAAAGTTTATCCAAAAAATTTTTGATAGTTTGCGATATATACATATATATACATCAAAATATAACATAATATACATGAAGTCAAAATGTACAAAAATATAAAATATATACATAGTGGCAGTTTGTCTCTAATTTTGATGTCCAATAATTAACTCTGCACTCAAGATCTCAAGCCTAGACCCGATTCGGTCTAGACAAACTCTCCAACTCAACCGGATCTACCCTGTTACCTACGCGATGAATCACAATCGCCTATGCCAAAAGTCTAGTAATATAAACTTTGATATCAATAAAATTCAAATGCAATGCCAATGCACAATGCATAAGGATATTATATCTCATAACACTATATCTTAATATATTGCTCAATTATTTCACAATTCATAACTCATATAAAAACAAACACAAGCATGGGCCCAACGGATCTAATATGCTATTCAAATTTTAGAGTTATTATTTTGGTCCAAATTGATACCATGTGTCTAGCTCCGAAGGTAAATCATATCACAATGAGGATAACCTCGTATGTAACATCCCAACTAGGCTTCAAGGACTAGGCCTAACCCAGCTTCAAGAGACTGCTACATCATGTAACATCCCAACTAGGCTTCAAGGGCTAAGCCCAACCCAGCTTCAAGGGACTGCTACGTCTTAGGCATGTCACCAAACACAGAACTTTGAAAATTGAATAACATACTAGACACACAATTCTTTCATAATTTCATTATCAATATCTTTCTCATTTTCTCATGATCAAGCTAGGCACAATGCCTCAATTATCTCATTCACATCAATATAGCCATCACCAATGGCTTTACATAACATCTTTAACGTATACATAACAAACTGCATTACCCGAACGTTTTGGGTCATTATCATATCTTGCACATAGTTCACATTACATATAATACATTTATAACATTATATAAATCATAGCATATTACTCATGCACAAACAATGTCATAAGTAACTTAACACATTTTCCAACCAAAATGTGTTAAGTCCAAATGTCATGTAAATATAATCAATTATTCAAAGTTTGTACTTACCTCTAAAAGCAACAAAACAAGCTCAAACACCACTTTCAACCTCCTCTTCCAAGATATCCCTCAACACTTGGATTGGGTAACTCAAGTCTCCTCAAAGCCTAAACCTAATGTGATTATAAATAATCACTTAGTAATGCACTTATAGGCATATACAAAATCTCTCAATACAAGGATAAGAAACACAAAGGAAAAATAAAGAAAAGAACTATCTAGGGCAAAATCTACACATGACAAACTCAATAATACGGGTGTGTCAATGACCGTGTTCTAAACCCACAACACATAAGCTTTGACACGCTCAGTGACATGGGCGTGTCAATGACCATGTCCTAAGCTCTGTATTACAGCAAATAAGACACGTCCAGGGACATGGGCATGTCCCTGCATGTGCCAAAACTCCTACAACACAGTAGTTGTGACACGCTCAGTGACATGGGCGTGTCACTGCACGTGTCAATACTATAACATTACAGAAGCTGTGACATGCTCAATGATATGAGTGTGTCACTTCACGTGTTACTAATACTGAACATAGAACCATTGACACGCCCAAAGACATGGCCGTGTCACTGGGCGTGTCAGGCCAAAATCCTGATATCAACATATAATTGTCACATCCAAAATTATCTTTCTTTACCCTTTCCAACTCTATTCAAACTCACCAAAATCCATCATTTTACCATAAAATACTTGTATATACATCAAAGCTACTCAATTAAAAGCAAAATACACAATTTAAAACTATAACTTCACAACTCAAAAGTCACATAACCTAAAACTCTTATTCTCTTCACCAAACTTAACTATTTCTTCAATCCAACCCTAAATTCATAGTTAACTATTCAAAAGAACTTCATACATACCAATACCAACCATTAACACATACTACACCAAACATCCCATTCACACATTTACAAATTTTCATAGAAAATCAAGGAAACAAGTTGAAAACTTACCAAATTTGGAGAAAATCCCCAAAACTCCAACTTGAACACTTGAAATCCTTCAATTACTTGAGATTGCAAGAAGCAAATTCCTCATTTCCTTTAATAGAGATAGCCGGCCTTCAATGGAGAAAGAAGAAGAAGAAGATGATCTCCCAACTCATCTTTATCCAACTAATACTCTTTTAACCACACAAATTTCTCACTTTCAATCTCCACCAAGTAAAATATATTAGTATATATATTACTTAATTAATATAAATAAAAAATCATCTTCCACTAACTACACAATTAATTTTTAATAATTTAAAATAACTTTTGACCAATTTAAAATATTGACTTGTATATGTTATGATGTATACCTACATATATATATCATATACACATTTTACTATTTCACTTAAATATATATATATATTTTTAAATCATTTATTTAATTTTCAAAAATTAAAATTTTTAAAATTTTAGAATATTACAATTCTCCTCCTCTAAAAATAAATTATGTCCTCGAAATTACCTGCTTTCAAGTCTGGAACACCTGAGGATACTGATTCCGCATTATCTGCTCACTCTCTCATGTCGCTTCCTCAATGGCATGATTCTTCCAAAGAACTTTCAAAAGTAGCACATTCTTATTTCTTAACTCTTTCACTTCTCATGCTAAAATAACAACTGGTTCTTCCTCATAAGTCAGATCTGGACTCACCTTAATTAACTCTATTGACAAAATATGAGATGGGTCTGACCTGTACCTCCGAAGCATAGAGATATGGAAGACATTGTGAATTCGATCCAACTCATGTAGCAAAGCCAGTCTATAGTCCACTGGTCCAACTCTCTCCAGTACCTCATAAGGTCCTATAAAATGAGGACTCAACTTCCTTTTACAACTGAATCTCAAAATTTTCTTCTAAGGAGATACCTTCAAAAATACTTTATCTCCCACACTGAACTCTATGTCTCTTCTTTTTATATCTGAATATGATTTCTGTCGTTCTGAGGCTGCTTTCAGACAATTCCTAATCACCTTTACTTTCTCTTCTATTTTCTGAATCAAATCGAGACCAATCAACTTACCTTCTCAAACATAATACCAACATAGAGGTGTCTTACATCTCCTACCATACAATGCCTCATAAGGTGCCATCCTAATACTGGACTAATGACTATTGTTATAAGCAAACTCAATCAGTGGTAAGAATCTGTCCCAGCTCCCAGTGAAATCGATGATACAACTCCTCAATATATCCTTTAAAATCTGTATCACTCTCTCTGATTGCCCATCTGTCTGAGGATGAAAAGCAATGCTAAAATATAACCGAGAACCTAAAGCATTCGGCAAACTCCTCCACAATCTCAATGTAAATTTGGGATCTCGGTCAGATTCCAAAGAAATTGAGACTCTATGTAACCTCACTATCTCACTGATATATAACTCAGCCAATCTCTCAAGAGAAAAATCCATTTGAACTAAAAGAAAATGAGTTGCCTTCGTCATCTGATCAACTATTACCCAAATCGCATCATGCTTCTTCTAAGTCAAAGGCAATCCAGTCACAAAATTCATCGTCACTTTCTCCCATTTCCACTCTAGCACTGATAATGGTTGAAGTAATCCTGAAGGAACCTGGTGCTCAGCCTTCACTCTCTGACAAGTGAGACATCTGAATACAAACTCTGCTATGTCATTCTTCATACCTGACCACCAATAATACTGCTTCAAATCCTGATACATCTTGGTACTCCCAGGGTGCATAGCATAAGCTGACTGATGTGCTTGCTCCAAAATTACCCTTTTAGTCCTACATCATTAGAAACACACAACCTATCTCTGTACCACAAACTGTCATCACTTCTCATATGAAAGTCTCGACTCTCCCTCTTTTGGTAATCTAATACAATCTTCTAGATTTTCTCATCTACCAACTGAGTCTCCCTAATCTGATCCAATAACACTAGCCTCAACTGCAACTGAGCCGTCAAAGCACCATCATCACATGACTCAAATTTGGCATGCAATGCTCTCAACTCAATAAGCAATGAGAGTGAATAAGCAGTCAAACTTGCCAAAGACTTCCGACTCAAGGCATCAGCAATAATATTTGCCTTGCTAGGATGATAATCAATTAAACAATCGTAGTCTTTAATCAATTCTAACCACTGTCTCTGCCAAAGATTCAATTCTCTCTGAACACCCAGATATTTTAAACTCTTGTGATCCCTATAAATGAAATACTTCTCCCCATACAAGTAATGTCGCCAAATCTTTAAGGCAAAAACTATACTTGCTAATTCCAAATCATGCGTTGGGTAATTCAGCTCATGCGGCTTCAACTGTCGAGAGGCATAAGCAATGACTCTATCCTCCTGCATCAGAACACAACCTAAATCACTATGTGAAGCATCACTATAAATTACATAAGGTTTACCTTCCATAGGCAGGGTAAGGACAGGAGCCCGAGTCAACATCTTCCTCAGCTACTCAAAACTCGCCTGACACCGATCTGTTCACATAAATCTAACTCCCTTTCGGAGTAATATGGTGAGTGGAGTAGCTATCATAGAAAAACCTTTCACAAATCGACGATAATAGCCTGCCAAATCTGGAAAACTTCTAACGTCTGTCATAGTCTTCAGTGGACTCCAATTCAAAATAGCCTCAATTTTACTCGGATCAATTCTAATACCCTCTGCTGAAGCCACATGACTAAGAAAAGTCACTTGATCAAACCAAAACTCACATTTAGATAGCTTAGCATACAACTGCTTCTCTCTCAGAGTCAATACAATTCATAAATACTTGTTAGGATCCTCCTCATTAAGTGAATACACCAAAATATCATCAATGAAAACCACCACAAACTGATTTAGATAGGGTCTGAATACCCTGTTCATTAAATCCACAAATATTGCTGGTGCATTCGTCAATCCAAAGGGCATCACTAAGAACTCATAATGCCCATACCTCGTGCAGAAAGCTATCTTATGTACATCTTCACCTCTGACTCTTAACTGATGGTACCCTGATCTTAAGTCAATCTTAGAGAATACTGCTGCTCTTTTCAATTGATCAAAGAGATCATCTATCCGAAGCAATGGATACTTGTTCTTGATGGTCACCTTATTCAAATGCCGATAATCAATACACAATCTTAAGGTATCATCCTTCTTCTTCACAAACAAAATGGGTACTCCCCACGGGGACACACTAGGGCGAACGAACCTTTTATCCAACAACTCTTGCAACTGTACCTTCAACTCTATCAACTTAGCAAGTGCCATACGATAAGGAGTAATAGAGATGGGAGTGGTATCAGGCAATAAATCGATACCAAACTCAACCTCTCTCTCAGGGGGTAACCCTGGCAACTCAGAAAAAATATCTGAAAACTCGGCAACTGTGGATATACTGTCAAGCTGGAAACTCACTACTCTAGTATCTATAACATGAGCAAGATAAGCCTCACATCCCTTCCGAATCATCCTCCTCGCTGAAACAGCTGAAATAAATATGGATGGAAGATGTCTCTACTTACTAGATATCATCACATTTCTACCATCACAAGTTCTCAGGGTAACACACGTTTGCTAACAATCTACCACATGCCCATGCTTGGATAACCAATCCATGCCTAAAATCAAATCATACTCCCTGAAAGGCATCTCAATAAGGTCACCAAGGAATTCCTCATCCTGAACCACAACTGGACTATCTCGGTGCACTCTGCTAACCACAACACTATGCCCTAAAGGATTCATCACCAAAACATCAAATCCTATGGACTCTGAATGCAAATCACTCACAGGTAAGATGGATGCACTAATGTATAAATGAATCGATCCAGGGTCTATCAAAGCAAGAACTGAAATATTAAATAAAGAAAAAATACCAGCAATAATGGTTGAAGCATTATACTGCCTCTGCATCATATATACCCGTTGTGATGGCACTGCCTCATCCGGTCTACCTCCAACTGTAGAACCTTCTCTCTGTCCAGACCCAGATCTATCACTCCTACCAAAACCTCTGCTACTATGACCTCCTCTAACACTGGGTCGAGAAGCTACAGTATCTGTCTGTCTATCCTTTGGTGGCTCTGGGCAATCTCTAAAGAAGTGATCCGGTGACCCACATCTATAACACATTGTTGGTGCACCTATCTTCCAGCAGGCACTCCCGTGTGCCCTACCATAATGGACACAGATATATGGAACTGGTCTCTGAACTACTAGGGTCAGAGCACTAGCACTGAAACTATAGGTCTTTGTCTATGTCTTTACTGTAGTATTGACCTGTCAGACTGCTTCTGGCTCCTACTAAATCTCTAAAAATATCCTCCTTGGCCTCTCTTCATAGATGAAAATCCTGCCTCACTCTGGGGTCTCCTAGCTCTGGTCTCCTCATCCCTAGCAATTGTTGCAAGACCCTGTGCTCTCTCAACACTCTTGGCAGCTGTAATCAATTGGGAAAAATTCTGATACTGGGAGCCTGCGATAATGCATATGATAAAGGGTCTCAGCCCCTCCTTAAACCTTTGACACTGGTCAATCTCATCAGAAATGATCCCACCAGCATACTGACTTAGCCGGATAAACTCTATCTCATACTCCGACACTGTCCTGGTATCCTACTTCAAACTCAAGAACTCTATCTTCTTTGCATCTTTATACTCCCTCAGAGTATACTTCTGCTCGAATTCCAACAGAAAATGGTCATAGGTCAAGATTGGTGGATCATCCAGAGCATGTGGAACCGTCTTCTATCAATCATACGCATCCATCTACAAAAGAGATCTGGCATAATCAAACTTTTTCTCTGGAGTAGCCTGCAGCTGGATGAACACTCTCTAGACTCTGTCTAGCTACTGCTCTACTACAGCAGGGTCTATAGTACCAATAAAGTCCTTAGCTCCAAACTTCCTCAGCTTATCATATTTCCTCATAAGCAATCGCGGCTGCGGTGGCTGCTGTACTGGAGCCTGCCTCAACAGCTCCACCATATGTGGTACCCAGTCCGGTAGAATCTCATCAACTGTTGGTCTCTCTGGCACAGGAGCATGTGCCCCTCCAGCAATCTCAGCTCTACCTCCATCTCTACCCTCACTAGGAGCCACACTCTCTGCACTACCCTCTATAGACTGATGCATCTGAGACGCCATAACTATCTATATCTGCAAACACAGCAGAAATTGCCACATCAGAGATCAAAAACTGTCAGTGCCAATACATGTATCATATTTAAAAATCTTAATTTCTTTCTCTTACACCCCATAAGTCGAGAATCTCAAACTTAAACTCTGACACCAAAATAAATGTAACACCCTTATACCCTATACACTTAAATACATACAACCAACATTTGTAATATGCGAATATACGATACAAGAATATCACAACCCATTTTAATAAAATAAACCCTTACTTTTTGAATTTGTATAAACTTAAATCATTTAACTGATATAATGTAAATAATAGATAAAATATTACTTGCTAAAACACATACATAACTTCATTACCAAATGTTTATCCAAAATATTTTTGATAGTTTGCGATATATACATATATATACATCAAAATATAACATAATATACATGAAGTCAAAATGTACAAAAATATAAAATATGTACATGCTGGCAGTTTGTCTCTGATGTTGATGTCCAACAATCAATTCTGCACTCAAGATCTCAAGCCTAGACCTGACTCGGTATAGACGAACTCTCTGGCTCAATCGGATCTACCCTGTCACTTGCGCAATGAATTACAATCGCGCTAAGCTAAAAGCCTAGTAATACAAACTTTGATAACAATAAAGTTCAAATGCAATGCCAATGTACAATGCATAAGGATATTATATCTCATAACACTATATCTTAATATATTGATCAATTGTTCCACAATTCATAACTCATATAAAAACAAACACAAGCATGGGCCCAATGGATCTAATATGTTATTCAAATCCCAGAGTTACTATTTTAGTTCAAATTGACACCATGTGTCTAGCCCCAAAGGCAAATCATATCACAATGAGGATAATCTCGTATGTAACATCCCAACTAGGCTTCAAGGACTAGGCCCAACCCAGCTTCAAGGGACTGCTACATTATGTAACATCCCAACTAGGCTTCAAGGGATAAGCCCAACCCAGCTTCAAAGGACTACTATGTCTTAGACATGCCACCAAACACATAACTCTGAAAATTAAATAACATATTAGGCACACAATTCTTTAATAATTCCATTATCAATATCTTTCTCATTTTCTCAAGATCAAGCTAGGCACAATATCTCAATTATCTCATTTATATCAATATAGCCATCACCAATGGCTTTGCATGACATCTTTAACTATACATAACAAACTGCATTACTCGAACATTTTGGGTCATTATCATATCTTGCACATAGTTCACATTACATATAATGCATTTATAACATTATACAAATCATAACATATTACTCATGCACAAACAATGTAGTAAGTAACTTAACACATTTTCTAACCAAAATGTGTTAAGCCCAAATGTCATGCAAATATAATCAATTATTCAAAGTTTGTACTTACCTCTAAAAGCAACAAAACAAGCTCAAACACCACTTTTAACCTCCTTTTTTAAGATATCTCTCAACAATTGGATTGGGTAACTCAAGTCTCCTCAAAGCCTAAACCAAATGTGATTATAAATATTCACTTAGTAACACACTTATAGGCATATACAAAATCTCTCAACACAAGGATAAGAAACACAAAGGAAAAATAAAGAAAAGAACTATCTAGGGCAAAATCTATACATGACACACTCAACAACACGGGCATGTCAATGACCGTACCATAAACCCACAACACAGAAGCTTTAACACGCTCAGTGACATGAGTGTGTCAATGATCGTGTCCTAAGCTTTGTATTACAACAGATAAGACACGTCCAGAGACATAGGCGTGTCCTTGCCCATGCCAAAACTCCTACAATACAGTAGCTGTGACACGCTCAGTGACATAGACTTGTCACTGTAAGTGTCAATACTATAACATTACAGAAGCTGTGACACGCTCAGTGACATGGGAGTGTCACTTCAAGTATCATCAACACTGAAAACAAAATCATCGATACGCCAAAAGACATGGCAGTGTCACCGAACGTGTCAGGCCAAAATCCTAATATCAACACATAATTGTCACATCAAAAATTATGTTTCTTTACCCTTTCCAACTCTATTCAAACTCACCCGAATCCATCATTTTACCATAAAATACATGTATATACATCAAAACAATTCAATTAAAAGCAAAATACAGAATTTAAAACCATAACTTTACAACTCAAAAGTTACATAACCCAAAACTCTTATTCTCTTCACCAAACTTAACCATTTCTTCAATCCAACCCTAAATTCATAGTTAACTATTCAAAAAAAACTTCATACATACCAATACCAACCATTAACACATACTACACCAAACATCCCATTTACACATATACAAACTTTCATAGAAAATCAAGAAAAAAAGTTAAAAACTTACCAAATATGGAGAAAATTCTCAAAACTCCAACTTGAACACTTGAAATCCTTCAATTACTTGAGCTTGCAAGAAGCAAATTCCTCCTTTCCTTTAATGGAGTTAGCTGGCCTTCAATGGAGAAAGAAGAAGAAAAAGATGATCTCCCAACTCATCTTTATCCAACTAATACCCTTTTAACTACACAAATTTCCCACTTTCAATCTCCACCAAGTAAAATATATAAGTATATATATTACTTAATTAATATAAATAAAAAATCATCTTCCACTAAGTACACAATTAATTTTTAATAATTTAAAATAACTTTTAACTAATTTTAAAATATTGACTTGTATATGTTATGTATATCTACATATATATATCATATACACATTTTACTTTTTCACTTAAATATATATATATTTAAATCATTTATTTAATTTTCAAAAATTAAAATTTTCAAAATTTTGAGATATTACAATTAACATCAAATGAAATATCTTAATTCTATTTGAATTCTTCAAATAAATATGCATTTATCATTACATATGAATAGATAGATATTTTTGAATAATTTAAAAATTTTATCTTAGTTTTCAAAAAATAAAAGCTTAATACATTTATAGACTCTCTAACTTGACAATATTTACCACTTAACCCATATACTTTTCAAGTAATTATTTACACTCTTTAACTCATATTTTTATTAACTAACAAACACTTCAAATAACATAAATAAATAATTGATGACGCATGTTTATAAACACTCTGGCATCATTTACATATCATTGACTTACCACTTAACTGAAAATTTAAAATAATAAAAAATTTTAAAATTATAATTTTTAATAATAAAAAATATTAAAAATAAAAAATTGAGAAAAAATGAAACCAATGGTTTCTCACCGCCTCACAAACTTTGGCGACCAAAAATGAAATTACAACAATACTCTCCATAGATTTTCGCCGTGAAACTTTAACCGGAAAACTCAATTTTAATATCTCAATATTCAAGTTCAATTCATAATTTCAAAATTCAGTATCAAATAAAAATCAAAAAACTCAATTCACAAATAAAACCATACAATGCATCAAGCTGACAACATGAAATTAAATCTCCTTTATGTCGCCGTTTATTAAGATGCAACCAATGCCGGAGGCAACAAGCCTAAATCTCCATTTCAATACCCTCCACTGATTTTTTGCAACATCTAAACTCTTCGAAAATAAACTATGCTTCAATTTCTCTACATTTTCCTTCTTATATTACTCCTCCATAACAACCTTCCTTGCATCGTTGGTGCCTTTATAACATTGTCGATGGAAACTTGGTTTCAAGAGTTTTCTTAGTGCCAAGAGAGGCATCATCATCACCGACATGTGGGAGCTCAAAAAGTGGCTCCACCATTTCGGCTATTTAATGATCAAAGATTTGGACAATGTAACAAATTAAATGTTTTTAATAATTCATTCAAATCAGCGGTTTTTAATAATGACTTGAAGGGCTTAAATAGTTACTCAAAAAATATAAGGAATTAAATAAAAAATACGGCCAAGTTGAAGTTGGCCACAGATATATTAAGCCAAAAAATAAATAAATAAATAAAAGATAAATTATATTTAGAAAAAATAATACTTTCTGCCTTATTTTTTTAAATTTTTATTTTTTAAAGGAGTATTTTGATTATTTTATTATACATTCATAATAAATTTGTAATAAATTATATAAAATTTATAAATTTATGATAAATTTATTATAAATTTATATTAAATTTATTATAAATTAATAAAATATATATTTTGATAAATAATTAATAAATTTTAATATTTTAATAAATAAATTATAATTACGATAAATTTATAAATTTTTTCAATTTTACTTTGTTTTTACAAAAAGCCGTTGTGTTTAAGCCCAGCGAGGAAGGCCCATCAGAAGACAAACCCTAAAGTAAAAAGGTCACATCACATGAAAATAATATCTCTCTGTTTACTTACTAAATATAAAAGGCCTTAAACCTTTCGTCTGTAGGATTTGCCTCTTGAACCATATCTCTCAATCTCCACCTCTCCCTCTCTGTCTCTCTCTCGTTAGCCAGACTGCCAAAACCCTTCATCACCACTATCCTTGTATTTGGTACTCTTTTATCTCAATTAACTGACCTAGGCTGTTAATTTTGGGGTCCTTCTTGATTCCAATGGCGGAGGAGGAGGTTGTACCACCAGCAGCTAGCCCTATCCCCTCAGATCACAAGCGCAAGCTTGAAGATTTAGAGCCTGAAGCTCCTCAGCTTGCCGACCCTAACCCTGAACAACCATCTGACTCCCGTGTAGAGCCCGATGTTGATAAGAAAATTGATGGCGTGGCGGATGGTGACTCGCCTGAGAATAAGCGGCCAAGGCTCGATGAGAGTAAACCCGATGGATTAGGTATTTGCATTGCTTTTAAATTTTATCCGCTATGATAAAATTTCTTTTAAGGGTTCCTTTTTTTCATGATGTGTGTTTCTAATTCGGTGTTTTTGATGGTAATAGCTAGTGAGAATGGTTTTGAAGGAGATAAGTCAGAGGAGCAAGCGAAGGAGGAAGCCAAAGAGACGAGTGTTAAGAATGAGGAAGCTGTTCCTCCTCAATCTGTGGGTGTTCCTGAAACAATAGGTAAAGACGAACCTGTTGCGGATGACCATGAAACTGTTGATACCCAACAGACGGCTGTTGAGGATTCCAAGCCAGATGATGATGAGAAGAAAGAAGAAAATGATAATCTTTATCAGGAGGCTGAGGAACCAGACTCTGACACTCAAACTACATCACGCAAAATGGATGTTCCCAATGATAAGGTAGTATTCCTTAGACAATCACAGATGCTTATTACAAGGAATTTTTGATGGTTCTAGTGTAGCTAAATTCTTGTAAATATTGTTTTCGACATACAGCTTCCATTCTACATAGATAGATGTATGACAATGACCCTTTCTTCGGAGAGGAAGGGATGAAACCCTTAATTCTACAATAGTACATAGCAGAACTGATCTGTATTCTGCCCTATAGAATAAAAGGGCAGCCTGCACATGCTCCCGCTATGCAAGGGTTATGGGAAGGGTTAGACCTATTGAATCTTTGTATACGGTTTTCTCTTGTAATTGCTAGAGATCTTTTCAATGACTCGAATATGTGATCTCAGGTTATACGGCAGTAATGTTTAACGTTGCGTCAAAGCTTTCCTTCGTCTTGCACTATAGAATTAAAAAAATCACAAATATAGTTATTAAGAAATGCAACGTTATTTCTAGTATTTGTTCCTTTTGGTTCAATCAACCGTTGTTGTAGTTATTAAGAAATACTATCAGGATGAACACTTGTAAATATGAATGCATTGAACCATATGCGGGTTGTGTCCTTTCCATATTCTCTTGTCTCATGGTTATTAAACAACTTTCCGAGTATTGATTGAAGCATTCTATCTCTGCCATGCCTTTTGTGATCCCTGTGCAGACTTTTTCTATGTATTTCTTTGCTATTTCGATATTTTAATTTGTTATGGAGGTGTTTTTATTGTCAGGCTTACAGACGTTCGTTCAAATGCAGGTTGGGGTTCTTATTGGGAAGGGTGGAGATACCATTCGTCTACTGCAGTATAATTCTGGGGCAAAAATTCAAATCACAAGAGATGCAGATGCTGATCCACATTCCACGACAAGGCCTGTGGAAATAATAGGGACTTTAAGTAATATAAGCAAGGCTGTGAAGCTTATTAGTGCTGTCATAGCAGAGGTAGCTGAATTAGTTTATTTCCTAATTACTATTCCTTTTTTTTCTGCTTTACATTTTTGTTGATATGCTATGATTTGATTGGAGATTATGGCGCTGCTTCATGTCCATTTCCTAACTTTCATGTATATTTTGCAGGCTGACGCTGGTGGTTCCCCTTCCCTTATAGCTAGGGGATTTCCTAGCGCTCATCCTGCTGGAATGGGAGATCAACTTGAGATGCTAGTTCCAAATGAGAAGGTTGATGGTCTCCTATATGTAGCCAACAATTATAGTCATTACTATAAATAGTTATCTTAACATGCTTGTGTGAACTTCCCTGGCTCCAGGTTGGTTTGATCATAGGAAGAGCTGGGGACACCATTAAAGCTCTCCAAGCGAAGTCAGGGACACGGATTCAGGTAGTTGATACCGTTGACCTCGCATTGAAATTTATTTTCATGAAGTCATGGCCGTATAGCCTTCAGCAGTTCTATTAAAAATTTGCACCATATGAATGCAACTGACAATTTTTTTTTTCAATTTAGTTGATACCTCAGCATCTTCCAGAAGGGGATGGATCTAAAGAAAGGATAGTGCGAGTGACTGGTGATAGAAAGAAAATTGAGATGGCAAGAGAAATGATAAAGGATGTTATGAATCAGGTTTGTTATTTACCTTTATTAAATCTCTGCACAATTCAGTCTTTGTTCCTCTCAGGTGCAATGCATCTGTTTAATTGCTATGCTGGTATTTTTGTTAGTTTCTAGTTATGCTCTTTGAATAATTGTGTTATTGGTATGCGTGTACATTTTGTCGAATGTTTGTTCCTAACAGTAACTGTTACAAACCCTCTTTTAACACAAGTCAATGAAGAATATCCAAAGGTGATACTGGAATTCTGTTAGTGATTGAGTAGTGAATTCAAATATACCATGTGTGATTTTCAGTCAGTCCCTGTGCAGAGTATCCATCCTGTGCTGTACTTCCCTCTTCATTTTGTTAATATGCTTCAGTTTCATGACTTTTATACTTCTAGTACTAATGCCATTCATCTTGGAAAATATGAAAGTATGCCATTGGCACATGGGTCTCTGTGCTCTTCGATTGATGGTGTCTTATACATTTGTTGTGAATGATATGACTTAGCATAATGGTGGTCAGTGGCGATTATGTAAGAATGATGTATTGTTAGGTTCCCTATCTATATGAAAAGAAAAAAAATGCAGAATAGAAAATTTTATTATAGTAGTAGTTACTTAATTGATAGGCATACTATTCAAGAGTGAATTAAAAATTTCCTAAAAAAGCACAAATTTGATAAAGGAAGGTTTGGGCAAATAAATGTTATGTCAGTTATTTCTTTAGAAAGAAAAACTTATTACTTGTTTTTACTTCTGAAGTGGGACTAGCAATTGCCTTTGTGGTGCCCATTCTTTTTGGTTTTGTTCTGAATCTTGTTTGATTGGATATATTGAGATGATGGTCTGTACTATAGCTTTTGCCAAGCAATATGTAATTGTAGGTCATGATTTGTTTTGTTTTCATGTATGACCTTTTTGTCCATTTGAGGAAAGGCTATATCATAGTTACATGTAGGAGAGAGAGCTAATTTAATAAGTGGGGATTTTGTGGTTTTGATAAATGATCCATTCCAAGGTCACTTGAATGCTCTAAGGAAGATCACATATTCTATCCAAGATGTCGGTTGCCATGATTTATTTGTGATGAAGGTGCCGATTTCGAATTGGTTGACTTTAAAAATGCAGATTTGACTTTTGCCTTTCCCTGGGGTCAGCATTGCTTTCTTGGTGTAGCAATAGAGAACCATCATTCACTTTCATCCACTGAAGAGAGGTATCAGGCATTAAATCTCGCAATTGCTGGATGTTAATAGTTGGTAAGATTGCTTTGAGACTTGAAAGTTAAAAATCATTCAGTGAGACTATATTGTATTAACCTTAGTGCTCTTTAGTGCCCCATCTATGCATGAGACTTTTGTGGAAGAAGTTTAATGCCTGGTGAAGTCATTGTGTATGAAGTCTTTGATGACTGATAAATATTTATTTATTTCTCTTGCTGTGCTGAACTTGAGAAGAATGTGGTACATCTTGTATGATATGCATTGGGGTGCAGGAAAATTATAATAATGGCTTAATTACTAAGTTAAGATTAGTGCAAGAATATGATCTGCTGCCTTTATAACATGTTAGATTTCCTAAATGGAGATGTACCATGCCTGCTTGATTTAGTACGGGCATTTGGTTATGGTTAAGATAAAGTGCTGGCTACCATCAACTTTGCTAAATTACTTCAAAAGCTCCTGCCTTGCTAAATATTTCTTTCATGGATGTTCTGTTCCAGATTTGCCTTATATGTCTGTGTTGTTCATCATGGCAATGCAGAATTGACCTTGGGATAACAATATTAGCACCAGTTTTGTAGTTCAATATATGTGTCAACAATTCATTTGCTCTATTCATTTAGTTTTGCAAGTTGCTTAAATTTCTCATATTATATTATTCTGAATGTAGGTAAGTACATTGGCATACTGATGAACCATGGACATGTTAAAATTTTTAGGCTTTTCCTTCAATAGCCAAGAATGGAAAATTTTCTTTCTTTGGCTTTATCTGAATTGAATAAATTCTAGCAGCGGAAGCTGGATAAAAGAGCTTCTGGGCTGTCTTTCAGAATGCTTACTGTGGACGTAGTAATAGTATCAAGAATTCAGATTGTTTTTGCTTTTAATTTTGGAAAGCGTGAAGCATGGAATGCTTTCTTGCACATGTCCATTGTTATTAATTTAGCTTGCTTTAATTATTTTCTTTGTTTTTTATTTCAAGCTGTGCTGATTTGAAACAGTAACATTAGACTTGAAAAAAGGATTGCCCTTTAATTTTTTTTTTTTGTTCTCTGTTATTATGATTCATTTTACTTGTATTATGTATAACCTTGCTTGCTATCTTTGTTGGTGTTTACTCAGGAGTGTTTGCTTTCCAAAAAGAGACATGACTACTGAATTTAAGTTCATCTATGCCTGATTCCTTTTTTAATTCTTTCTTTATTGGATAATTGCTTCTTATTAATTTTTTTTCCCACAATTTGCCTCAAGTAGAATGTGAGGTCATCACCTTACTCTGGCGGTTTCAACCAGCAGCAATCCTATCGACCCCGTGGACCTTCTGGACAATCTCATTGGGGTCCTCGAGGTTCCCATTCATCGCAGCCAAGTCCTTATGATTATCATCACCGAGGACCGTATCCATCCCAAAATTCACAATATCCACCTCCAAGTTATGGCGGTTACCCTCCACAACACATGGCTCCAAGAGGTAACTTTGGTTCTGGTTGGGAGCAAAGACATCCTCCTAGTATGCAGGGGTCAGGTCCACATGGTGGTAGTTATGATTACTATGGTGGCCAAGGAGGCCATCCTTCTGATCACCCAGCATCTGGCCCAATGCCTGGGCATGCACCTGGCCCTTCCCCTAACCCTGCTATGTCCCACCCACCATCACAGGCAAATTATAATTATGGGCAGTCCCATGGTCCAGATTATGGTCATCAAGCTCCCTATTCACAGGCAGTACCTCAGCAGGGCTATGGGCATGGATATGATGAACCAAAATATGACAATCATGCTCAGACGCAGCACCATTATGGACATGGAAATTCTCAACCAGTATACCCACAAGCAAGCAATCAACCAGGCTATGGAACTCAGCAGCCATATGGAAAGCAACCACCATATGGCATGCCATCACAGGGTCTACCTCCCCAATCATATGGTCCTCATAGGCCTAGTCAACCTGGTGATATGCCTTATCAAGGTCCCAGTCAATCCTATGGTTCAAATGTGCCACCTCAACAGCAATACCCATATGCATCAAGTGGGCCCATGCAGCAATCATATCCTCAATATGGCTCTACATCAGCTGCTGATGGATACAATCAGGCAATGCCTGCATCTGGCCCTGGCTATGCTCAGCAAGCTGGCCAGCCAGTTCCATCTTATGGTCAACCTGGTGGACAGCAGGCAACTGGCTATGTGCAGGGTTCATCTGGTGGTTATGGATCATACCCATCTTCACAGCAAGGTTACCCAGAGCAACCAGCTCCAAGCAATGCAGGTTATGGTTATCAAGGGTCTCAAGATCCTGCTTATGGCAGTGGCCCTGGATCAGCGTATGGTGCACCCCCAGGAGGCCAACAAGCTTATGCTCAGCCAACCACAACTCAACCAGGTTACGATCAATCAGCCGCACAGGCGGGTGCTTATGCAGCTACTACTCCAGGGAGTGCGCCAGTTGGATATGGGAAAACTGTGTCCCCACAACCTACTTATCCCCAATATGACTCAACTCAGATGTATGTTGCACCGCGCTGAGAATTTTGTTGTAGCTTGAAAAGTGAGTTTGAACTCATGATGAAATATTAAGCTTTTGCAGTTTGTATTCAGAATATACTGTCATCTGGTATTATTAGCCTTAAGAGATTTGATATATAGGTCTTTTTCTGACTGTGATGGAACATTTATATTCTGCTGCTCCTAGTTATGTACCCATAATGTTGCTAATTCTGAAATCAACCAAGTTTATTGTCAATGCTATTGGTTTCTTATTTATTATGTGGTAAAGCTTTCATGGCATGGATTCCTTTTAAATTTTTGTGGTTGGATGGTGTGATTTTTGCCTGAGCAACCAAGTGAAGACATGGGAGCATCTTTGGCATAAGTTATAAATTCCCTGTAGCAGACCAACTTGAGCCTTGCTAAACACTAAAGCCTGACTGGTGACGTTAACGTTACACCATTTCCAATCACATACGTACAAACACGCGCGCGCGCACAAAAAAAAGCTTTGTTAGATGATAGTATAATGTCATGAATATTGAAAAAGATAATTTTTGGGAAGAGCCATTCTTTTTCCTTGAGCTTTAGGGGACAAGAGATAGAAACCTAGGTTAATTAGTCTTTGAAGTGCCTGTTAGAGCCATTTTGGATGATACAGAATACCACACTAGGTCAATTTTTGTTCTTGTAAGCGTGTTGCCGGACTAGCCAATACTGCTGCAGATAGAAAGGCAAAGCCTCCAAATTAGGTTGTTAATCTCAATATTCAAAATTCAAATCATATTTATTTTTCTGGTTATCAGTAATGAATTTCCCAGCTGAAAAAATAATAAAAATTATGGCTCATGCGACTTCCCTGCCTACGGATGTAATTTGTATTTAATATTAACGATCCACCATTCTGAAATGATATTTTTTGAAGTATTCATGAAAGGGAACTATTTTTTGAGAATCATGAAAGGGAACTTGAATTTGGGCGTATCACATGCTACTATTACACCTCTCTACTCCATCTATCATGATTCGATACCATGACACTTTTTTTTTTCCCTTCAGAATTCACCATAAAAATATCCCTGAAATATAAATCCCATTCACCATAAGTAGATCTCTTTAGACAGTTATACTCTTTCTATTAAAAAAAGGTTAGTGCTACGATGTCCATTTTAAAAACATGATAGGTTTATCATATTTTTTTTCATTTTGAAATCTGGGTCTTTAGATTTGTATAATAAATGATAACTATTGATTTTAAACTCTTTATTATGAGAATATATCCATATTATTTGATACTTGTCAAAAGTCTAAAGTACCCATGAGTTGATACCTACAATTAAATGAGAGAAATTTTAAGATAATTGTGCCATTGAGAAAAATTTTAAGAACTACTAAAATGAGTGACAATAATTATAATATTGTGTTCAAAGTGGTCTAAATTTAAAATAAGCCCCAAGTGACTTAAATGGCCAACAACTTAGTTAATGTAATGGAAGAAAAGAAAATTTAGAAGGTAACAATCAAAAATTTTTTTTAAGGGATGAAGTTTGTGTTTATCAACCATGAAAAATAAAAGAAGAATCCAATAAATGTTGAGGTATTTATATTTAAAATTTTATATAAATTTAGTTAAAATTAAGTTTATAAAATAATGTCTTATTTGTCTATTAGGATTATTTGTAGTACTTTAGTTGAAGAAAAAAAAATGTAGTTAGTAGTTAAATATGTCACTATTATTTTTATAACACCCTTATATCCTATATACGTACAATCTATATTTTCAGCATATATAAAATATGCATATAAGGTATAAAAATGTCACAGACCGATTTAATAAAAATTTTTACATTTCTGTTTTAAGATTTCAAATACTAATATATAAAATTAAACAGTAAATAAATATTCTTTATTTGCTATAGTAACTCGAAATAACATTTTATATGAAAATCTCTGGAAAAAAATTCGCCAGAGTTTTTTTTGTAATTTGGACGTTCTCAAAATTCAGCAAAACACAACCTGCATAAAGCAAATACTGCCAATAAAAATTAATTCACTATTTCACCAATATTTCTCAATTTCTCCATATTTTCTCAAAATACTTATATATAGATATATAAATTAACAATGCATATAAAATCTCATCTGAACAAATTATTCAAAACATTCTTTACAATTTACATTATATACTTCCAAAAACATATCATAACATATATAATATCAAAATACATTGTAATATTAATATCTATATGCTGACAACCGGCTCTGATCTTGATGTACCCAAAAATAACTCTTCAAGCTCAATAAATACAAAACTAGACCCGACCAGGTATAGTAGAACTCTCCAGCTCTACCAAATCATCCATGACACCTACGCGACGAATTACAATTGCGCTAAGCCGAAGTCTAGTGGTACAAACTGTGATAATAACAATAAAACTCAATGCAATGCCAATGCATAATGCATATAGATGTCACATCATTCTACTTTCTTATATTTTACAAATATTTCATAATCACAACTCATAGCATTATATTGCTCAATTGTATCATAATTCATAATTCACATTAAAGCACAGACAAACATGGGTCCAAAAATGATCTAATATGCTATTCAAATTTCAGAGTTACTGCTTTGGTCCATAATGACACCATGTGTCTAGCCCCGTAGGCAATATATCCATGGATAATGTAACAGCTCCAGTCTCTTGGACCTCAACCCAGATAGACCCTTAGGCCCCAGTATCTTGGTCCTCAATCCGGCTAGACTGATACAGTTTTTAAGGCTTATGACCCAGTCTTTTCACCCCAAAAATATCATATTTATCAGCTGGTTTGGCTTACGACCCAGTCTTTTCACCATTCCAGCGTTTAGCCCGTAGGCAATCATAAGCATGCCGCCAAACCCAAAACTCTGAAAATTGAATAACATACTAGGCATACAATTTATTCATATTTCTCATTATCAAATTCTTTCATAATTCCTTTATCAAAACTTTT
Organism: Garcia nutans; assembly: GCA_947685225.1. Taxonomy (NCBI): domain Eukaryota; kingdom Viridiplantae; phylum Streptophyta; class Magnoliopsida; order Malpighiales; family Euphorbiaceae; genus Garcia; species Garcia nutans. Next base: position 38,271,541 of record CANTUV010000039.1, on the reverse strand, counting down.
CTCATTTTCTCATGATCAAACTAGGCACATTGCCTTATTATATCATCTTTTTCTCACTTTTTTTTTCATTTATTCATTTTTCTCATTATTAATCTCTTTCTCATTATCACATATTCAATCTATGCACATTGCCTTATTTTCATATTTTTTTCTCATCTTTCTTATTTTTCATATCTTTCTCATTTTTCTCACTTTTCTCATTTTTTTCATTTTTATCAATATCAATTCATTTCATTATTCTACATATCTCATTTTTGCATTCACAACACATTACCCAATTACTTTGGGTATTTTTACATAATATACATATTTCACATTCTACACAATTTAGCCATTATCAATGGCTTTTCACAATACATTCAACACATATATGACATTACAAATGTCATAGCACATTATTCATACTCAATCAATGAACCAAGTAATTTAACACATTTTCAACCAAAATGTGTTAAACCCAAATGTAATGCAAATATAAACAATATATTTAAAGTTTGTACATACCTCCACTAGCAACCCAAAGCAAGTTTAACACAACCTCCAATCCTATACTTCCAACTTGCCCTTCACCACTTGGATGAAGCAAATCAACCTCCCTCAATACCTATACCAAATGTGATCATACATAATCATTTAATATTACATTCTAAGGTATTCTCAACATCAAACCATAATTAAACATCACTTTAAACCAAATCCCAAAATTAAGCTTCACCTCACTTTAACTTTGAAAATCAATATCAAGCCATTTAAATTAGTGTTTTAAATTTATTAATATCATTAGAAACATGTTTTAGCATGTTTAAACCAATTACATTAATTAACCACATGCTTATGTTCAAAACCCTAAAATGGCATAACCTTCACCATTGAAGGATCTCCATTCCAACTTAATCAAATTATCATTTCAATCTTATTACCACCACTTATATCATTAAATAACATGATTAAAGCATTAAAATCAAATAATTAATCATTCTTTGAAAATTCACTTTTCCAAAGCCCTAAATCAATACTACCATCTTCAAACTCTATCCAAACTTAACTAAATCCATCATTAGATTTTAAATCCTTGTTTATGCATCAAAACAACACATTTGGAACTAATTTTTACAATTAAAAATCATGATTTCAAAAACTCAAATGTTCCATAACCCTAAATTCTCTCTCTTCACCAAACTCAACTTAAATTCAACCATTTCTTAAATATAACCTTAAAATCATTGTTAATAACTTAAAATAACTTCATCCATATCTAAATAGATAATTAAATCTTAGAACTTCAAAAACCCAAGACACACATATTCATACTTTCATGGAAATCCAAAGAAAAAGTGAGTAAACTTACTAATTAAAGAGGAAGATCTTAAAAAATCACTTGAAACTTTGTAAATATTTCAATTAAATGAGTTTGGAAGAAGCAAATCCCTCTCTTGAAGCCATGAAAGTCGTCCTTGAAGGAAAGAAGAAGAAGAAGATGAAAAAAAAAATGATTTTCTCTTTCCTCCCACTCACATTTTCAACCTTATATATATTATTATTTTAATATATTTTTAATTAATTAATTAATTAACACCATAAAATATTATCTTTCATCCAAAATTATTTATTTTTAAATTATTTTATTAATTTTAAATTTTTAAGATTTAATTACCAAAATATCATTTTACTTTGACTTTTCTTTTAAAAAGTGTTGACTTTTATATGTTATGTATATTTTACATATATATCACATATATGTTCAACTTTTTCATTTAAAACCCCTTCATTTTTCATTTAAAATCATTAATTTAATTTATCCTTTTAAATTATAATTTATTTTATCAAATTTCCAAAAATTAAAACTTTTCAAAAATTTAGGATATTACACATATGCACAAGTAATGTGTATCTTATATACATATCAAATGTACCTTATATGTGTATTAAATATTAAATATGTAATGTATTAATCCAATATATACAATTAATATACCATATGTATATGTTATATATACTCTAGATATATAAATTAAATATATACAATTTTATATCTCCAAATACTTATTTAATTTTTTCAAAATCATGGATGCAGTTTTGAGATAAGATTATGTAACTTTTTGATGCAAAAATTACATAAATGTAATTAAAAACTATATAATTTTGAATGAAAATCACATAAAAATAAAAATTACATAATATCAAGAATTATGTAGTTTTGGCCGACTTGTATGTGATTTTGAGATAAGATTATGTAACTTTAAAATATATAACTTTTTGGTGCAAAAACTACATAATTTTGAAAGAAAATCACATAAAACTAAAAAAATACAATATATCAAGAATTATTTAGTTTTGACCGACTTGTATGTGGTTTTGAGATACGATTATGTAACTTTGAATTATATAACTTTTTGAAGTAAAAACTATATAAATGTAATTAAAAACTATATAATTTTCAAAAAAAAAATCACATAAAACTAAAAACTACATAATATCAAGAATTATGTAGTTTTGACCGACTTGTATATGATTTTGAGATAATATTATGTAACTTTGAAATATATAATTTTTTGATGCAAAAACTATATAAATGTAATTAAAAACTATATAAACTATATAATTTTGAAGGAAAATCGCATAAAAATAAAAACTACAGAATATAAAAAATTATATAGTTTTGACCGACTTTTATGTGGTTTTAAGATAAGATTATGTAATTTTGAAATATGTAACTTTTATTTACAAAAAATACATAATTTTGAAAGAAAATCATATAAAATTAAAAACTATAGAATATCACGAATTATATAGTTTTGACCGATTTGCATGTGGTTTTAAGATACTATTATGTATTTTTCAATTATGTAACTTTTTGAAGCAAAAACTATATACATGCAAGGAAAAACTACATAATTTTAATAAAATTCAAAACTATAAAATATCAAAGATTGTATAGTTTTGACCGATTTATATGTGATTTTCATAGATTATCATGTAACTTTCATTTATGTAATTTTTTGAAGCAAAAACTACATAAATTTAAGAAAAAACTACATAATTTTAAAAGAAAATTGCATAAAATTAAAAACTATAGAATATCAAAGATTATGTAGTTTTGACCAATTTATATATGATTTTGAGGAACTATTATGTAACTTTCAATTATATAACTTTTTGAAGGAAAAACTATATAATTTGGAAGAAAATCACATAAAATTTAAAAGTATCGAATATTAAAGATTATTTAGTTTTGACACATTTATATATGATTTTGAGGGACTATTATGTAACTTTCAATTATGTAACTTTCAAATAACATGTAATTTTCGCATGAAATTAAGAAAAAATTATATGATTTTCACGTAAAATTACATGATACTAAAAATTACATAATATCAAATAATATGTAATTTTCAGTGGTCAAGATGTTACTTTTAATAATTATTATGTAATTTTACATTATATAATTTTTGAAAGGAAATTTACATAAGAGTTAAAAGAATAGTGTCGGTGATGAATCATTGGCGACGATTTTAAAGTGTTGACATATTTATCACTAATAATATTTTACGACAGAGATATCTAATTGCTAAATTGAATATTAAACTTGGCCCCAACACTTATTTTACTAATTTTTTAATTTATATATTTTTTAAAAGAATTGTCATTATCTCTAAAAAATTCATTTAAATCAATAATATATACAACTTCAAGACAATATATGGACCAATATTATTTGTAATTGATTCTCTAATTTTTTTTATAAAAATAATCAGAAATTAATTCATCTGAAAAGAAAAATTACAGTGATAGACTATAAGTTACTTATAAATCACTATAAACGATAAAATGAATGAGAAATCTTAAGTTGTTATTGGGGACACTAATCATATATTGTGGCCTCCCTTATTGCTATTTGTGACATTAATCAGCTAACTATAAAGCAACAAACACTTAATTACATATTGGAGTGGTGCCACCCATTAGTTAGGGTGCTCTTATTTTTTTTTTTTCAAATTCTTATACATATTTTGGCCACCCAAATTTTAAAAAGTATAAGTTTAGTTCAATAAAAAATAAATTACAATGCAAAAAAAAAAATAATATAATAGATATTTTGTAATAAAAAAGCTCATATAACCACCAAAATTATAGCGGTTATACATTATTAATTAAACAAAGTAAAAAAAAATCATTTTATTCTTTTAATTTTTTTATCATTTATTTTATTATCTCCTTTTTTTTTCTTGAATTTTTTTTCACCAATTTTAAAGATAAACCTTAAGAAAATAAAACTTTTAAAGACAGAAAATAATGTATTTATGTATCAAATAAAGTTAATAATAATCAAAATATCTATAAATAGTAAGTGAATTACTTTTATTTATCTTTATTTTTTAAAAAAAAACTTAATTTCTATTTGATTCACTTTTAGTCTTATTTATAAAATCAAAGTCTGATAAAAGGTAAATTAGTATAATAAAGTAAAAAAATTTGCTAAAAATTTTATTAAATTATTAAAATTCCCATCAAAATCTTTTTCAATGTTAAATTCTTCAATAATTTTTCATTTTTAATAAATTTTCTTTGAATTATAAATACCTAGACACAATAATTAATTATATAAGTATAAATTTTTAATCAATTATTGTGATTTTGCAAGCAGTTAGACTGGAGATTTTTTAATTATGACATAATTGCTTAAAATATGTCCCTTCTCTTATTTAGAATGCCAAATGAGTCAAATACAAGACTAAAGCATATGGATTCATTCAAGAAATGAACATTCTGAAAATTTACAAGCCGCATTAACAAATGAACAACAAATAGCTAAAAAGAAATAAAATTTCTTTATTTATTTGACCTGAACACAACATCCAAACTTTAAACGCTGAAGGAAAATTGAGGAAAAAATAGGTTTATTTTTATTGTTAGCAAGTAGGAAAGTCAAGGACACTTGGCCCTCAGCTACTTTAGCCTCCCTTATCGACCGCCTAAAATCAAAGAAAATTTCCATAATTTAAGATTTCATGGGATGAGTACTTAGAGAAACAGAACAACGCTTTCTTTTCTAAGACTGGTTAATAACTAGAAAAAATGCAACATTGTAATATAAAGCTGAAATTAGATATGAAGCCAGCCAACAAGCCAATATTTAGAAAAGCATATAACCACTTCTTTTGACATTAGCTTACATTTGGATATGAATGATTACAAAACAATCGACTTTGAGCACAGCCCAGGAGCGTAGATTCAATAATCAAATTAAAGCAAGATTCAAATTGCTCATTTTGACATGTTAATAATCATTTTGACCTTGATGGTTTCTCAATTTCTCAGTTTTTCCTACTCCTTTTAAGTTTAAACATGACTCTACAAGAAAGATTTCAAAAAAGAAATATAAAAAGAAAAAGCTACCAATTAAAAGGATTGTATTCTTGAATATTTGAAAAAAAATGAAAAGCTCCATGGCACACTGATTCAATGGTATATGAATACTCCACATAATGTTTCACCATCTAAATCTCCATAGATGCACAAGCAAGAAAAGGAATTCCAATCTCAATTAAAATTTTCCTATTCCATATATAAACAAGAACCCAACATTGTAGATAAATATTGTTTAATTATGATAATAACAACATTTATTTTTTGCAGTCAAATTAAACATTCTATCAAAGAGGAAAAGCAGCATACTTTTGTTTATTCATGGCTGAAAGATTGTTGCAAATACATGAGCATAACTATTTGATATAAATCCACAAAAACTAACATTCTTTGTTCAATTAGAAGCCCTTCAGCCTGCTTACCATCCGCAAAAAATATATAAGCTTTGATGTTTATGCTAACAAGGAAAACAATAATAAAATTATTAAACTCCATATTCATCATATAACCCATTGAAACTAGCATAATAAATACTTTTCCATGACCAAAACAATTGAATCAGAAAAGAGTCATCATAGGTTGTTCATCCAATGGGCAACAAGGAGCCTACTTGATATTTAGCTTGAAGCTACATCAAATTTTATCCAGCTTTCTTATAACTTGTTAGCAAGTGGACTAAATTTAAAAAAATTATAAAACTAAAAGATTTATAGTATCAAAACATCAAATTTAATACCAAAAAATTTAAACCAAAAACAAGCACATATTTGCTAAATAGTCCAACAATGTTAACCATGAAACAAGAATATGAATTAATTATTTCAGCCATAAGCATACAACACAAACCCAACTATAAACAAATTTTAATATTACTAATTAACAAAGGATGCATAAGTAAGGTACTGAAAGGAATTAGTATTTGCATATCAAACAAGGGTTAGTTTGATGGCTGCATAATGCGCCTAGAAGGAAGTGATGTGATACAAAGTCTGCCTCTAACAGCACATGCGATTTGACAGTACAAATAAGTGTCTATGCTTCAAGTAATGAAGTACATACCATATCAAAACCTTCTCAAAATAGTTTGAGTTCTATAACTCTTTAGTATCAATGTCAGCAAGCTCGCACAACTTTAGAGGAAAATCCAATGGAGTATACAATTATATCACCAAACAAACTTGTGCCTTATATTAGTAAAATTAAAATAACTAGATATAATTGTGAAAAAAACCAAAATATGATACATTTATACTTCATGATACATTTTATAGTTAATAAGATATGAGTTTAAAAATAGAGTTCTTTAAAGTTAAAATTTTGGCCAACATAAGCTTTAAATTCACTTTGTCATTTTTCAAGTTTCTGCCACATATATTGTACCTCTAAATAATTAATTTTAAATTTTTAAATGGAAAAAGAAGTTAATATTGCTAATTCTAGTTATTGAAACAGTAACTAACTACATTATAATTAAGTAAAATTTTTTATGCTATTTCTCTTTTAAAATGTAACATCCGTGATTTTGGAGAAATTAAATAAGTATTTGGAGATATAAATTGTATATACTCAATATATATATATATAGAGTATATATAACATATAAATATGGTATATTAATTGTATATGTTGGATTAATACATTACATATTTAATATTTAATACACATATAAGGTACATTTGATGTGTATATAAGATACACATTACTTGTGCATATGTGTAATATCCTAAATTTTTGAAAAGTTCTAATTTTTGGAAATTTAATAAAATAAATTATCATTTAAATGGATAAATTAAATTAATGGTTTTAAATAAAAAATGAAGGGGTTTTAAATGAAAAAATGGATAATATATGTGATATATATGTAAAATATACATAACATATAAAAATCAACACTTTTTAAAAGAAAAGTCAAAGTAAAAGGGTATTTTGATAATTAAATCTTAGAAATTTAAAATTAATAAAATAATTCAAAAATAAATTATTTTTGAATGGAAGAGGGAATTTAGGACTTTAAATTTATTAAATAATTAATTATTAAATTATTTTAATATATATATATATATATGGTTTAAAATTAAAGGGTGAAAGGAAAGAGAAATAAAAAAAATAAAGTCTTCTTCTTCTTCTTTCCTTCAAGGCCGAATTTCATGGCTTCAAGAGAGGGATTTGCTTCTTCCATACTCCAAAAATTGAAGAGATTTTAAGGATTCAAGTGGAGTTTTAGAAGTTTCTTCATCAATTGGTAAGCTTTGTTACCAAAATTTCAAATTCTATGGAAAAGTGTGTTATGTAAATTTTGAAATTCTATAGTAGCATGATTTAATTGCTTAATTGGATATGAATGAAGTTGTTTTGATTGGTTATTAATGATTTTAAGGTTGGATTAAAGAAATGGTTGAGTTTGGGTAAGATTGGTGAAGAGAGAGAATTTAGGGTTATGTAATTTTTGAGGTTTTGAAATCATGGTTTTTAATTGTGTAAATTGATTCCAAATGAGTTGTTTTGATACATAAACGAGTATTTTAAAGTCCAATATTGGATTTGGTTGTGTTTGGTTGGAGTTTGAGAATGGAAGTGGAGATTTAGGGTTTTGGAAAAGTGATTTTCCAAAGTGGTTGAATTGTGTGATTTTATTTATTTAAGCATGTTGTTTAGTGTTAAAAGTGATGAATATAAGCTTGAAATGAGTAATAGATTGTGTTGGAATGAAAAACCTTCAATGGGAGAAGGTTATGCCATTTTTGAGATTTTGTGTATAAGAGTGTATTGTTATAATGTAAATGATTTAAATGTATTAAAATATGTTTTTAATGATATTAATAAACTTAAAACACTAATTTAAATGGCTTGATATGGTTTTTCAAAGTTAAAGTGAGGTGAAGCTTAATTTTGGGATTTGATTTAGAGTGATTTTTAATTATGGTTTGATGTTGAGAATACCTTAGAATATGATATTAAATGATTATGTATAATCACATTTGGTATAGGCATTGAGGGATGTTGATTTGCTTCATCCAAGTGGTGAAGGGCAAGTTGGAAGGATAGGATTGGAGGTTGTATTAAGCTTGCTTTGGGTTGCTAGTAGAGGTATGTACAAACTTTGAGTATAATGTTTATATTTGCATAACATTTGGACTTAACACATTTTGGTTGAAAAATGTGTTAAGCTACTTGGTTCATTGATTGAGTATGAATAATGTGCTATGACATTTGTAATGTCATATATGTGTTATATGCATTGTGCATTGGCATTACTTTACATTTTTATTATTATCAAAGTTTGTACCACTAGGCTTTGGATTAGCACGATTGTAATTCATCGCGCAGGTGTCATGGACGTTTTGGTAGAGCCGAAGAGTTTTACTAGACCTGATCGGGTCTAGGTTTGTATTTATTGAGCTTGAAGAGTTATTTTGGGTACATCAAGATCAGAGCCAGTTGCCAGCATATACATTTTTGATATTATGTATGTTATGATATGTTTTTGAAGCATATATTGTAAATTGTAAAGAATGATTTGAATAATTTTGTTTAAGATGAGACTTTATATATAATGTTGATATATATATATATATATACCTATATATAAGTATTTTGAGAAAATATGGAGAAATTGAGAAGTATTGGTGAATTGGTGAATTGATTTTATTTGGAGTGTTTGTTTTATGCAGGTTGTGTTTTGTTGAATTTTGGAAACGTTCAAATTACAAACAAAACTCTGGTGAATTTTTTCCAGAGATTTTCATATAAAATATTTATTTTGGATTCCTATAACAAGCAAAGAATATTTATATACTATTTATTTTATATATTAGTATTTGAAATCTTACAACAGAAATGTAAATTTTTTTATTAAATCGATCTGTGACATTTTTATACTGTATATGCTTATTTTACATATGCTGAAAATATGTATTGTATGTATATAGGGTATAAGGGTGTTACATTTATTTTGGTATCAGAGCCTAGGTTTGAGGTTCTCGACCTGAGTGGGATGATAGAGAGAGAAAATGGGAATAAAAAAATGATTTTTCAATTGTAATGCATGCATTGGCACTAGCAATTTATATGATCCCTGATGTGGCAATGTCCATTTGATATAATGGATATGAGTTAAGATGGTGTCTGGGTTGCATAAATCAGAGTGGTGCAGTGGAAACGTTATTCTCGAGATTATGGATTAAGAATTTTTGGAATTTTTTTTTAAAATTTAAAATTTATAGCTGATTCAATTGATGAATAAGTGAAATTAGAAAAAAAATCTAGGAAATAATTTAAGATATAAAAATAAAAAGTTTGAGAAATGAGCATGATAGTTACAGAAAATTTTATAGATGTACTGCAAAGTGATATTGTCTGAATTGTTGGACAAATCTAGAAATGTTGGATGAGTTTGAATATTTAATAGAAAGTTTTTCTATATGTTAGAATCCAAATGTATAAAATTTTATAAATTTTAAAGATGGATCTCTAATTAAGAAAAATAGAAGAACACAGATTATTGGAGAAATTTCAGCAACTCAGAATCTGTAGAAATTGAAAAAAAATAAATCTAGAAACTATGGTAAACCAACCCAGAAAAATCTAAACATTTACAAAAAATATCATATATATTCCTATAACATATGGTTAAAATTTCATGAATTTTTATTAAAGTTTGATACCTGAAAAAAAATGGACAACCGGGTGCTGCCAGAGAAATTATTAAAGAGACAGATTCTCTGATTTTGGAAGATTTAATTTTTAAATATATTAAATCAACTTGGAAAAATCTAAAACTTTAAATATAAGTCCATATATGTGTCAAGTGTACATTGATAAAAGTTTACAAGCTTTTATAAAGAATTGGTAAGGAATATAAAAAAATTAAAAGTGAGATTGACAAGAACCTGAGGAAGTCATGCAGTTTTGTGTAAGTAAGTAATAAATTAATTTTGTGAGACAAATGAATGAACAAAATTATAAATATTTATATGCATATGGGTATAAGTATAGAAGTAATATGGAGTTTTTAATAATTTTCAACAAAGAGTTCATAATTAAAATCAAATAGTGAAATCACATATGATAGCGAATTATTTATTATGGAACAATGATGCATAATTTAGGGTTGAGTGTGTAAAATTAAAGTATCTAAATGGATGATGTTAATTAGTGTAAGGAAATGAATTAGTGTTGTTTAAAAGTAAATATTATGATATTAAGATTGAGAATGTGATATGGGTGAGATTTGGTGAGGTTCATATTATTGGTTGCATTATATGAAATTTGAATTTTTGAAATCGGTTTCCATAATTATGAGAGTGATGTGTTTTGATGTTATATTAATATAAAAATAATGTTTATAAAGTTAGCTCTTGAAAGTGAGATTAATAGAATGAAGTTTAAGTAAAATAGTAAATTGGAAATTTAGAGTTGTAAGGGAATTTCGATGAGGATTGTTTAGATATTGATAGTTTAATGTTTATTAAGCATGGGAGTAATTTTGAATGAGTAATGTTACTTATAAAAGTACTAACTAAGGTGTAATGTAGTTGATAATATAGAAATTTATTATGAAATAAAGGGAAATGATTAAGCAAGTGAAAATGAGTTACTTTAGTTAATTGAATTGGAAATGATGAAAATGGATATGAAAGGTGTGATCAATGTAAAAAAAAAAAATATGAGAGAGATGTCACATTGGAAACGTGACTAAGATTTATGTGAAGTGTTAAAAAAAATATATAATAAGAAACTTATTTAAGAGATGGGCGATTGAATAAGGAAGATGTTAATTATGTTATGGTCAGAGTGTATATATATGTTGAATTGATGAATAACCTAAGTAATGTCAAAAGAATGAGAAATGATAATGTTATTTGAAAGGTGATAAATGTTAACTTTGTATAGGTTGTATGTAAAAGAGGAATTGAGTATAATTGTATAATTTGTGTGATGAGATTTTTTTTTCTATATGAACACAAATATGATATGTAAGAAAATGTGGAAAGTAAGTCACATTGTGATTATGACTTACGAAGGTGTATGTGGATGATTAAAAAATGTTATTGAGTGTTTACTACCTTATACAAATACGTGTCTGGTGATATTGAGAATGATGTTGCATGTATTAATAGACCTAAGAGAGATTAGGTCTTGACCTGCGTAGAGTTAGGTCATGTGATGAATTGAGATTGAGAATGGACCCGAACAGAGCTGGACGGTGAAATTGTTATTTTAACAACTGAACTTCATGATTGTATAGTGTTTTGGGCCTAAAGTATATGCGTATAAATAAGAGATTGTAAGGAAAAAGGAAAGTATAATGAAGAAAGTATGGAAGTGAAATAAAAAGAAATGAATGAAAATTTTTATAAGAGATAGATTAGAAATGGAGTAATAAATGGAAATTGTGTAAATTAGCATTTGAACGAATGTGTATATGTAAGAGATGTTAATGATAATATTGTTGAAACATGAGTTAAGCTAATGATGATAAAGTGATCAAGAGTAAATTGCTTTGAAACAGAGCTGAAACGTGTTAACTTTTTGTGTATCAAAAGATTAGAAAATGAATATGTGATTTTTGGGATACGAACTTAACATTGTGATTGGAAATGTTTGAAGAAGAATGATAGAAGGGTAGTATTTATTTATAAGCCACGGATGTGACCATTATTATGGCATGACCGTTGGATAGTTTTGGTGAGATTGATAGTTATGCTTCAAGAAACATGATCAAGACTTATGATTTGCATAGTTGTATCTTATAATTTTATACTAGAAATTTGTTTATAATTATAGAAAGTGTGGAAACAGAAGAGAATTATAAAAATATGATGAGCTTTAAATGATGTATAAGAAAAATGATTTGTGTAAATAGGGTAACTATAAGAAATGTGAGAAAATGGTAAATGAAAGGAATTATGAAATGTGAGTAAGAGTTATAATAAATGTGTTTGAAAGTGGTATAAAATGAATAAGTTGATGAAAATGATGTATAAAGTAAACGAGACTAGGGGAAGTGAATATTATCTGTAATGATGAATTCGAAGAGAATTAAAATTTGAGAATAAATTTGACCTAATAGAATTAGGTCATGAATTGAAAACAGATTGATGAATTTAAAATAGATAAAAGGTTGGTCAGAATAGAATAAGGTTGTGATGATCATATTGTGATAGTTAGATTAATTGATCCGAAATGTAATAAGTTTACAAGTATTTATGGAAATTCAATTTGTGTAGTTGTATTAAGAATATGCAAGCTATATGATAATGTGCATAATACAGCGTTTTGATATGTATATGCATATGAAAGGAGCTAAGTTATATTAGTTTCAAATAATTATAAGAGAAAAGTGTTAGTTATAGTATAATTGGAATGAATTTTAATAAGGAAATAAGATTTTGTTGTTGTATAATGGTGATATTAAATTAATATGTGGTAATTGTATAAAGAGTAGGATCAAAGTGAAGATGTGTAAAATTATTGTGTTAAGATAAAAGTTATTAACATTTGAATTTAAGGTGATGAGAGTATATTTTTAAGATAATGAAGTGATCAGATATCTTGAGTGCAATAGGTGTGTGGTGTATATATATTAAGGAGATGAACTAATTTTATCTAATGACAATTCGATTGAAGATATAATAATCTGTTGTGACTGTTTGAGTAAATAGACAGTATAATGATGTGTTAGGGAATGGTAAAAAGGAAATTAAGAATGAACCTAAGGGGGAGAATAGAAATTATGTAATTTGGTAAAATAATGATTTGTATGATTTATTACTATACTGGATAATTTCGAGGACGAAATTATATAAGGGGGAGAAAATTGTAACATCCGTGATTTTGGAGAAATTAAATAAGTATTTGGAGATATAAATTGTATATACTCAATATATATATCTAGAGTATATATAACATATACATATGGTATATTAATTATATATGTTGGATTAATACATTACATACTTAATATTTAATACACATATAATGTACATTTGACGTGTATATAAGATACACATTACTTGTGCATATGTGTAATATCCTAAATTTTTGAAAAGTTCTAATTTTTGAAAATTTGATAAAATAAATTATAATTTAAATGGATAAATTAAATTAATGGTTTTAAATGAAAAATGAAGGGGTTTTAAATGAAAAAGTGGATAATATATGTGATATATATGTAAAATATACATAACACATAAAAATTAACACTTTTTAAAAGAAAAGTCAAAGTAAAAGTGTATTTTGATAATTAAATCTTAGAAATTTAAAATTAATAAAATAATTCAAAAATAAATTATTTTTGAATAGAAGAGGGAATTTAGGACTTTTAATTTATTAAATAAATAATTAAATAATTAATTATTAAATTATTTTAATATATATATATATTTATATGGTTTAAAATTAAAGGGTGAAAGGAAAGAGAAATAAAAAAAATAAAGTCTTCTTCTTCTTCTTTCCTTCAAGGCCGAATTTTATGGCTTCAAGAGAGGGATTTGCTTCTTCCATACTCCAAAAATTGAAGAGATTTTAAGGATTCAAGTGGAGTTTTAGAAGTTTCTTCATCAATTGGTTAGCTTTCTTACCAAATTTTCAAATTCTATGAAAAAGTGTGTTATGTAAATTTTGGAATTCTATAGTAGCATGATTTAATTGCTTAATTGGATATGAATGAAGTTGTTTTGATTGGTTATTAATGATTTTAAGGTTGGATTAAAGAAATGGTTGAGTTTGGGTAAGATTGGTGAAGAGAGAGAATTTAGGGTTATGTAATTTTTGAGGTTTTGAAATCATGGTTTTTAATTATGTAAATTGATTCCAAATGAGTTGTTTTGATACATAAACAAGTATTTTAAAGCCAAATATTGGATTTGGTTGTGTTTGGTTTGAGTTTGAGAATGGAAGTGGAGATTTAGGGTTTTGGAAAAGTAATTTTTCAAAGTGCTTGAATTGCGTGATTTTATTTGTTTAAGCATGTTATTTAGTGTTAAAAGTGATGAATATAAGCTTGAAATGAGTAATGGATTGTAATATCCCAAAATGTGCCCTAGAAGTTTTAGTATAATTGTTGTTTTATTTGAATTAAAATGTATATGTTTAATTTGAAAGAGAAAGAAATTTAAGAGAGAGTGTATATGTTGTATATATAGAAATATATATATAACATATACACAAGTCAAATAAGAAAGTCAAAGAAGAAGATATTTATGTTTATTATTGTTGAATTAATTAATTAAAGGAAAATAGAAATTTAGATGATTGGAAGAGAGTTTATATGTTATATATATGGAAATATATATAACATATATACAAGTCAAAATGGATTGTCAAAGGAAGAAGATATTTAATTTGTTATTTGTGAAATTACTAAAAAAGACAAATAAGTAAAAGGGAGTTAAGCTTTAAAGAAGAGGGTATTTTAGTAATTTTCTTTTTGGAATACTTGGTGGAGGTTTAAAGAGATGAGAAATTTGACTTTGCCATTCATTTTTATTTTTCTTCTTCTTCCTTTGTGGTTTGGCCGGCCATCACTCAAGCAAGAGAGCAAAAGAGGGATTTTATTTTCCAAGACCAAAATTAAAGGAGTTTTCAAAAAAACAAGTTAGAAATTCAAAAAGTTCATCATTTTTGGTAAGTTTTCTCTTGATTTCTCTTGTTCTATTTGGAGTTTTGTTTGAGTTTGATAGAGTGTTGTTGATGGTTGGAGTGTATTTGTGTATGGTGTGTGTAAAAGTGTTGAAATGAAATTAAAGATAAGAAGTTAGGTTGGTGTTGGTGATGGAAGAGTAAGAGTTGTGTTTAGTGAAATTTTTCTGTGTTGCAATTAATAAATGCTGTGATTTGTATGATTTATAATTAAATATAAAAAAATTTTCTTGAAGTGAATTTTTGATATATTGTACCTCTATGAGTCTAGAATGACTGAAAAATATGTTGATTCGATTTTGGATTGGTTATGATTTTGGAAAGATTATTTTTATTAGACCTGTTCCAGCTGGTACCTTAACTGAGACAGCTATCTTTCGGGATTTTTAATAAAATGTAGAAAAATAATATCTAATTTAATTTTGGATATGTTGTTTCTTAGTGAGTCTAGTATTTGAGAAAAATAATTTGGAACCACGTTGATTGAATTTAATTCATGGAATTCACAAAGTTCAGAACTGCTGCCAGGATGCAGGGCAATTGGAGCAGTCTGGTTGGGTGAACTATTTGACCAAGATTTTGTGTTCAGTTTGATCTGAAATTTTAAAGGAATGATTTTAAGATGTAAAATTTAGTTCTGTAAAAATTTTAGAGTTTTTAGTCTAGTAGATTATTTTATACAATTTTTCAAAATAAGGATAAAGTGGAGTCTAAAACCAGAATTGACTATTCATATGGTCATTTTGCTAATATTCCTTTTGGATTAGGTTGTGAAGAGGTTGAATTGCCCTAACCTAAGTGTTGAGGATTCTTGGAAGAGTAGGTGTATAGATTGGTGTGAGTTGGTTTTAAGGTAAGTACAAACTACATTATTGCATACATTCATATGATATTGAGACTTGAGACATATTTGGTTATAATGTGAATGTTGTGATGAGCATGTAAAATATGTGTTAATGCCATTGATTATATCCATTTGAATAATGAATTGATTAATGTGATTTGAAATATAATGAAATGTGAAATGTGCAAGATGTGATGATGAAATGAAATGTGAAAGATATGATGTTATGAAGAGTTGCTTTATTGTGATTTGAGATCATATGAGATATGAGGCCATGATTGTTGGCTATGTTGGCTATGATGATGCAAATGAGATGATTGAGACATGGTTACCTAATTTGCTTATGAAATATAAAATGAATTAAGAAAGAGATTATGAAGAGATGAATGAAATGTTTGTGTGCTTAATATGTTATTCAGATTTCAGAGTTCTGGGTTTGGCGGCATGCCTATGAAATATATGAATAATAGTAACAGTCTTGCTGGGTTGAGGATCTCCTCGAGATTAGTCGGGTTGAGGTCCAAGAGACTGGGTCTGTTACACTTGTTTCGGTAACAGTCTTGCCGGGTTGAGGATCTCCTTGAGTCTAGCCAAGTAGAGATCCAAGAGACTGGGTCTGTTACCCTATCCATGGATAGATATATATATGTGTATATCGCCTACGGGCTTGATGATTATGATTATGGACCAAAGCAGTAACTCTGAACTTTGAATAACATATTAGTGTATTTTGGGCCCATGCTTGTCTTTGTTTTCAATGTGAATCATGAATGTTTTGATTAATTATTAAATAATGTAAAATTGTGAAATATAATATTCTCTTGAATTGATCTTGAATCTTGATTGTGTGACATTAGCATGGCATTAAAGCATCATAGCACTGTAGTTTGTACCACTAAGCCGTTGGCTTAGCGCGAATGTGATTCTTCATGCAGGTGACAGAGAAGAACCAGAGACTTCCTCTAGGCCGAGTCGATCCTAGATTTTGAAGAGTGAATAGTGGGCTTTAAGATCGAAGACTGACTGCCAAACATGTATAAATTTTATGTGTTGTAAAACTTGAGTTTTGATGTATATGAATTTGTAAATATTATTACTTTCCGTTGCATAGTGAACAAATATTTTATCTGCTGTATTTCATAATAAACCTTTACTTTATTTTGTACTAGAAGTGTAAATCCTTTTTGCAGGTTGTAGTTGAGGTTATAAGGGGGATTTATTGGAAGTGTACTGAGAATGATTTTGTTTGCATTGGTTTGTGTAAAAATGTTTTCAAAAATCAGAAAAAAAGAACCAGTTTTGTCGACACTTGGGATTAAATTTTTAGGCGAAACTATGGCAAAATTTCTGTAAAAATCAGAACTAAAATTTGACTAAGTAAAAGTGGTAGCAACATTAGGATAGTGTGGCGCCTCTACTCAGCTTGCACACGTAGGTCGGGAAGGGGTGTTACAATTTTTGGTATCAGAGCCTAGGTTTAAGATTCTCAACCTAGGTGAATTGTAAGAAAAAGAATATTTTGATTTTAAAAGTTGGTTTTTGAATAAAATACATGTTTTGGTATGGCAGTCTTTGATCTTTAATGAGGAATATTCTGCTGTGTTTGCAGATATAGGTAGTAATGGAGTCCCATTCACGTCAGACTGTAGAAGGAAGTGCTGAGAGTGTAGCTCCAGGAGAGAGTAGAGATGGAGCTAGAGTTGACAGAGTTAGTGAGGCACCTGTTTCTGTGCCAGAGAGACCAGCTGCAGAGGAGGGTCCGCCGGGTTGGTTGAGGCATGTGGTAGAACTATTTAGACAAGTTCCAGTGTAGCCACCACCACCACCACAGCCTCAGATGCCGGTAAGACATTATGACAAGTTGAGAAAATATGGGGCTGAAGATTTTTTAGGCACTACCGACCCTGCAGTGGCTGAGCAGTGGTTGGATAGGGTACAGAGGATATTCATTCAGTTGTAAACCACTTCGAATGAGAAGTTTGACTATGCCAGATCCCTCCTTCAGAAAGATGCCTATGATTGGTGGAAGACTGTCCCTCATGCTATGGATGATCCACCTACACTATCATATAGTGATTTCTTGAGGGAGTTCGAGCAGAAATATACTCTGAGGGAGTATAAAGATCTTAAGAAGATGGAATTCTTAAGCTTGAGGCAAGACAACCGGACGGTGACAGAATACGAGATTGAGTATATCCGATTGAGTCGTTATGCTGGGGGAATTATTTCTGATGAAATAGATCGGTGCAGAAGATTTGAGGAGGGATTGAGGCCCTCTATCATGTGCATTGTGGCTGGTTCCAGATACCAGGATTTCTCTCAGCTTGTTGCAGCAGCTAGAAGTGTTGAGAGAGCGCAGAGCATTGCAGCAGCTGCTTCGGAGGAGGAGACTAGAGTGAGGAGACCCCAGTTTGAGGCAGGGTCTTCATCTGTGAAGAGGGGTAGAGGGAGTTTTGTTCCGAGGATCAGTAGGAGTCTGAGACAGTCGGGTAGGTCAGTGCAGTATCAGAGACAGAGACCGAGACCTACAGCTTCTGTAGCCAGTGCCCCGACTCCCGTGATGCAGAGGTCTACTCCACCTGTATGTGTTCAGTGTGGTGGAAGACATGGGGGTGTTTGTTGGAAATATAATAGATTAGCTGTATGCTTCAGGTGTGGATCGCCTGACCATTTCATTAGGGAGTGTCCTGAGATGCAAGAGCATAGGCAGGCTGAGTCTGCAGCCTCTCGACCCAGTGTTAGCAGAGGTGGTCAAGGAGGCAGAGGTTTCAGTAGGGGTGGTCGATCTAGGTATAGTCAGAGAGGAGGATCATCATCCGAAGGCAGTAGGCCAGAGGAGGCCGGATCTTCTCAGAGGGTGTATGTGATGCAGAGGCAGCCAGATGCTTCAGCAGTTATAGCTGGTACATTTTCTTTATTTGGCATTTCAATACTTGCTTTGATTGATCCAGGATCTACTCATTCATATATTACTGTATCTATATTGCCTGTGTCTGAATTGCATTCAGAATCCTTAGGATTTGATGTTTTGGTGACAAATCCTTTAGGACATAGTGTGGTTGTTAGTAAGGTGCACCGTGATAGTGCAGTGGTGGTTCAGGGTGAGGAGTTTCTTGGTGATATGATTGAAATGCCTTTTAAAGAATATGATTTGATCTTAGGCATGGATTGGCTGTCTAAACATGGAGCTGTGGTAGATTGTCAAAAGAAATGTGTCACCTTGAGAACCAGTGATGGTAGGGATGTGATAGTATCTAGTGAGCAGAGACAACTTACATCCTTGTTTGTATCAGCTGTAACAGCTAGGAAGTTGATTAGAAAAGGGTGTAAAGCTTATCTTGCTCATGTTGTGGATACTAGAGTAGTGGGTTCTCAACTTGATAGTATACCCACAGTTGCTGAGTTTTCAGATGTAATTTCAGAGGAGTTGCCAGGGTTACCCCCTGAGAGAGAGGTTGAGTTTGGTATTGATTTGTTGCCTGGTACCACTCCCATCTCTATCACTCCTTATAGAATGGCACCTGCTGAATTGAGAGAGTTGAAGGTGCAGTTGCAGGAATTGTTGGATAAAGGGTTTGTTCGCCCTAGTGTTTCACCGTGGGGAGCTCCTGTTATGTTTGTGAAGAAGAAGGATGGTACTATAAGGTTATGCATAGATTATAGGCAATTGAACAAAGTGACTATTAAGAATAAATATCCTTTGCCTAGAATTGATGATCTCTTTGATCAATTGAAGGGAGCATCAGTGTTTTCCAAGATTGATTTGAGATCAGGGTACCATCAATTGAAAGTTAGAGCTGAAGATGTTTCTAAGACAGCTTTTCGCACAAGATATGGGCATTATGAGTTCTTGGTAATGCCTTTTGGGTTGACGAATGCACCTGCAGCTTTCATGGATTTGATGAATAGGGTGTTTAGGCCCTATCTGGATCAGTTTGTGGTGGTTTTCATTGATGATATTTTGGTGTATTCATGTAATGAGGAGAAGCATGACAAGCATTTGCGGATTGTGTTACAAATCTTGAGAGAGAAGCAGTTGTTTGCTAAGCTGTCAAAATGTGAGTTTTGGCTTGACCAAGTTACTTTTCTAGGTCATATAGTTTCAGCGGATGGTATAAGAGTCGATCCAAGTAAAGTTGAAGCTATTTTGAATTGGAGTCCACCAAAGTCAGTGACTGAAGTTAGAAGTTTTCTGGGTTTGGCAGGCTATTATCGTCGATTTGTGAAAGGTTTTTCTTTAATAGCTGCTCCACTCACCAGATTGCTTCGGAAGGAAGTTAGATTTGTGTGGACGGATCAGTGTCAAGATAGCTTTGAGCAGTTGAAAGAAATGTTGACTCAAGCACCTGTTCTTACTTTACCCATGGAAGATAAACCATATGTGATTTACAGTGATGCTTCACATAATGGTTTAGGATGTGTTTTGATGCAAGAGGGTAAAGTCATAGCTTATGCTTCTCGACAGTTGAAGCCGCATGAGCTTAATTATCCGACTCATGATTTAGAGTTGGCAGCTATAGTATTTGCTTTGAAGATTTGGCGACACTACTTGTATGGAGAGAAATGTTTTATTTATATGGATCACAAAAGTTTGAAATATTTGGGTGTTCAGAAGGAGCTGAATCTTCGGCAAAGGCGATGGTTAGAACTGATTAAAGATTACGATTGTTTGATTGATTACCATCCTGGTAAGGCGAATGTTGTTGCTGATGCCTTAAGTCGGAAGTCTTTGGCAGGTTTGGCTGTTTATTCGCTCTCGTTGCTTGTTGAGTTGAGAGCGTTACATGCTAGTTTTGAAGCATGTGATGATGGTGCATTGTTGGCTCAGTTGCAATTGAGACCAGTATTATTGGATCAGATTAAGGAGGCTCAATTGAGAGATGAGAAAATTCAGAAGATTGTTTCAGATTGCCAAAATGGGGAGAGTCGAGATTTCTTTGTGAAGAATGATGGTAGTCTTTGGTTCAAGGATAGGCTGTGTGTACCTGATGATGATAGTTTGAGAAAGATCATTTTAGAAGAAGCACACCAATCGGTTTTTGCTATGCATCCGGGTAGTACAAAGATGTACCATGATTTGAGACAGCATTATTGGTGGTCTGGTATGAAGAGAGACATAGCAGAATTTGTGTCCAAATGTCTCACTTGTCAGAGGGTTAAAGCGGAGCATCAAGTTCCAACAGGGTTGCTTCAACCTTTAACAGTGCCTGAATGGAAATGGGAGAGAGTAACAATGGATTTTGTGTCGGGATTACCATTGACTCAGAGGAAGCATGATGCTATTTGGGTGATTGTTGATAGGTTGACAAAGACAGCTCATTTTCTTCCGGTTCGGATGGACTATTCACTTGAGAAGTTGGCTTAGCTGTATATTAGTGAGATAGTGAAGTTACATGGAGTTCCAATTTCTTTAGTGTCTGATTGAGATCCTAGATTTACTTCAAGATTTTGGAAGAGTTTACATGGTGCTTTGGGTTCTAAATTGCATTTTAGTATTGCTTTTCATCCGCAGACAGATGGGCAGTCAGAGAGAGTGATACAGATTATTGAGGATATGTTGAGAAGCTGTGTCATTGATTTCTCTGGAAGTTGGGACAGATTTTTGCCACTTGTAGAATTTGCTTACAACAACAGTCATCAAACCAGTATTGGAATGGCACCATTTGAGGCATTGTATGGAAGAAGATGTAGAACACCTCTATGTTGGAATGAAGTTGGAGAGGGCAAGTTAATTGGTCCTGATTTGGTTAAAGAAACTGAAGAGAAAGTGATGATAATTCGGGATCGGTTAAAGACAGCTTCAAATCGACAGAAATCTTATTCAAATTTGAAGAGAAGAGACATAGAATTTGATGTTGGAGATAAAATATTTTTGAAAGTGTCTCCTTGGAAAAAGATATTGAGATTTGGTCGTAGAGGGAAGCTGAGTCCTCATTTTATTGGACCATATGAAATTCTAGAAAGAGTTGGGCCAGTTGCTTATCGTCTTGCATTGCCACCTGAGTTGGATAGAATCCATAATGTATTCCATGTTTCTATGTTGCGAAGGTATAGATCGGATCCATCTCATATCTTGCCAATTGAATCCATTGAAGTGAGTTCGGATCTGGCATTTGAAGAAGAACCAGTTGCTATTTTGGCAAATGAAGTGAAAGAATTGAGAAATAAGAAAGTGCCATTGGTGAAAGTTCTATGGAAGAATCATGGGAGAGAAGAGGCAACTTGGGAGAGCGAGCAAGCAATGCAAGATCAGTATCCTCAACTGTTTCAGACATAATATCAGGTAATTTCGAGGACGAAATTTCTTTTTACAGGGGGAGAATTGTAATATCCCAAAATGTGCCCTAGAAGTTTTAGTATAATTGTTGTATTATTTGAATTAAAATGTATATGTTTATTTTGAAAGAGAAAGGAATTTAAGAGAGAGTGTATATGTTGTATATATAGAAATATATATATAACATATACACAAGTCAAATAAGAAAGTCAAAGAAGAAGATATTTATGTTTATTATTGTTGAATTAATTAATTAATGGAAAATAGAAATTTAGATGATTGGAAGAGAGTTTATATGTTATATATATGGAAATATATATAACATATATACAAGTCAAAATGGATGGTCAAAGGAAGAAGATATTTAATTTGTTATTTGTGAAATTACTAAAAAGGACAAATAAGTAAAAGAGAGTTAAGATATAAAGAAGAGGGTATTTTAGTAATTTTCTTTTTGGAATACTTGGTGGAGGTTTAAAGAGATGAGAAATTTGACTTTGTCATTCATTTTTATTTTTCTTCTTCTTCCTTTGTGGTTTGGCCGACCATCACTCAAGCAAGAGAGCAAAAGAGGGATTTGATTTTCCAAGACCAAAATTAAAGGAGTTTTCAAAAAAAAAACAAGTTAGAAATTCAAGAAGTTCATCATTTTTGGTAAGTTTTCTCTTGATTTCTCTTGTTCTATTTGGAGTTTTGTTTGAGTTTGATAGAGTGTTGTTGATGGTTGGAGTGTATTTGTGTATGGTGTGTGTAAAAGTGTTGAAATGGAATTAAAGATAAGAAGTTAGGTTGGTGTTGGTGATGGAAGAGTAAGAGTTGTGTTTAGTGAAATTTTTCTGTGTTGCAATTAGTAAATGCTGTGATTTGTATGATTTTTAATTAAATATAGAAAAATATTATTGAAGTGAATTTTTGATATGTTGTACCTCTATGAGTCTAGAATGACTGAAAAATATGTTGATTCGATTTTGGATTGGTTATGATTTTGGAAAGATTATTTTTATTAGACCTGTTCCAGCTGGTACCTTAACTGAGACAGCTATCTTTCGGGATTTTTAATAAAATGTAGAAAAATAATATCCAATTTAATTTTGGATATGTTGTTTCTTAGTGAGTCTAGTATTTGATAAAAATAATTTGGAACCACGTTGATTGAATATAATTCATGGAATTCACAAAGTTCAGAACTGCTGCCAGGATGCAGGGAAATTGGAGCAGTCTGGTTGGGTGAACTATTTGACCAAGATTTTGTGTTCAGTTTGATCTGAATTTTTAAAGGAATGATTTTAAGATGTAAAATTTAGTTCTGTAAAAATTTTAGAGTTTTTAGTCTAGTAGATTATTTTATACAATTTTTCAAAATAAGGATAAAGTGGAGTCTAAAACCAGAATTTACTATTCATATGGTCATTTTGCTAATATTCCTTTTGGATTAGGTTGTGAAGAGGTTGAATTGCCCTAACCTAAGTATTGAGGATTCTTGGAAGAGTAGGTGTATAGATTGGTGTGAGTTGGTTTTAAGGTAAGTACAAACTACATTATTGCATACATTCATATGATATTGAGACTTGAGACATATTTGGTTATAATGTGAATGTTGTGATGAGCATGTAAAATATGTGTTAATGCCATTGATTATATCCATTTGAATAATGAATTGATTAATGTGATTTGAAATATAATGAAATGTGAAATGTGCAAGATGTGATGATGAAATGAAATGTGAAAGATATGATGTTATGAAGAGTTGCTTTATTATGATTTGAGATCATATGAGATATGAGGCCATGATTGTTGGCTATGATGATGCAAATGAGATGATTGAGACATGGTTGCCTAATTTGCTTATGAAATATAAAATGAATTGAGAAAGAGATTATGAAGAGATGAATGAAATGTTTGTGTGCTTAATATGTTATTCAGATTTCAGAGTTCTGGGTTTGGCGGCATGCCTATGAAATATATGAATAATAGTAACAGTCTTGCCGGGTTGAGGATCTCCTCGAGATTAGTCGGGGTGAGATCCAAGAGACTGGATCTGTTACACTTGTTTTGGTAACAGTCTTGCCGTGTTGAGGATCTCCTTGAGTCTAGCCAAGTAGAGGTCCAAGAGACTGGGTATGTTACCCTATCCATGAATATATATATATATATGTGTATATCGCCTACGAGCTTGATGATTATGATTATGGACCAAAGCAGTAACTCTGAACTTTGAATAACATATTAGTGTATTTTGGGCCCATGCTTGTCTTTGTTTTCAATGTGAATCATGAATGTTTTGATTAATTATTAAATAATGTAAAATTGTGAAATATAATATTCTCTTGAATTGATCTTGAATCTTGATTGTGTGACATTAGCATGGCATTAAAGCATCATAGCACTGTAGTTTGTACCACTAAGCAGTTGGCTTAGCGCGAATGTGATTCTTCGTGCAGGTGACAGAGAAGAACCAGAGACTTCCTCTAGGCCGAGTCGAGCCTAGATTTTGAAGAGTGAATAGTGGGCTTTAAGATCGAAGACTGACTGCCAAACATGTATAAATTTTATGTGTTGTAAAACTTGAGTTTTGATGTATATGAATTTGTAAATATTATTACTTTCCGTTGCATAGTGAACAAATATTTTATTTGCTGTATTTCATAATAAACTTTTACTTTATTTTGTACTAGAAGTGTAAATCCTTTTTGCAGGTTGTAGTTGAGGTTATAAGGGGGATTTATTGGAAGTGTACTGAGAATGATTTTTTTTGCATTGGTTTGTGTAAAAATGTTTTCAAAAATCAGAAAAAAGAACCAGTTTTGTCGACACTTGGGATTAAATTTTTAGGCGAAACTATGGCAAAATTTCTGTAAAAATCGGAACTAAAATTTGACTAAGTAAAAGTGGTAGCAACATTAGGATAGTGTAGCGCCTCTACTCAGCTTACACACATAGGTCGGGAAGGGGTGTTACATGGATTGTGTTGGAATGGAAAACCTTCAATGGGAGAAGGTTATGCCATTTTTGAGATTTTGTGTATAAGAGTGTATTGTTATAATGTAAATGATTTAAATGTATTAAAATATGTTTTTAATGATGTTAATAAACTTAAAACACTAATTTAAATGGATTGATATGGTTTTTCAAAGTTAAAGTGAGGTGAAGCTTAATTTTGGGATTTGGTTTAGTGTGATATTTAATTATGGTTTGATGTTGAGAATACCTTAGAATATGATATTAAATGATTATGTATGATCACATTTGGTATAGGCATTGAGGGAGGTTGATTTGCTTCATCCAAGTGGTGAAGGGAAAGTTGGAAGGATAGGATTGGAGGTTGTATTAAGCTTGTTTTGGGTTGCTAGTAGAGGTATGTACAAACTTTGAGTATAATGTTTATATTTGCATGACATTTAGACTTAACACATTTTGGTTGAAAAATGTGTTAAGCTACTTGGTTCATTGATTGAGTATGAATAATGTGCGATGACATTTGTAATGTCATATATGTGTTATATGCATTGTGCATTGACATTACTTTACATTTTTTTTATTATCAAAGTTTGTACCACTAGGCTTCGGCTTAGCGCGATTGTAATTCGTCGTGCAGGTGTCATGGACGTTTTGGTAGAGCCGAAGAGTTTTACTAGACTTGGTCGGGTCTAGGTTTGTATTTATTGAGCTTGAAGAGTTATTTTGGGTACATCAAGATCAGAGCCAGTTGCCAGCATGTACATTTTTTATATTATGTATGTTATGATATGTTTTTGAAGCATATATTGTAAATTGTAAAGAATGATTTGAATAATTTTGTTTAAGATGGGACTTTATATATAATGTTGATATATATATACCTATATATAAGTATTTTGAGAAAATATAGAGAAATTGAGAAGTATTGGTGAATTGGTGAATTGATTTTATTTGGAGTGTTTGTTTTATGCAGGTTGTGTTTTGTTGAATTTTGGAAACGTTCAAATTACAAATAAAACTCTGGTGAATTTTTTCCTGAGATTTTCATATAAAATATTTTTTTTGGATTCCTATAACAAGCAAAAAATATTTATATACTATTTATTTTATATATTAGTATTTGAAATCTTACAACAAAAATGTAAAATTTTTTATTAAATCGGTCTGTGACATTTTTATACCGTATATGCGTATTTTACATATGCTAAAAATATATATTATACGTATATAGGATATAAGGGTGTTACATAAAAAGAATTTTTGAGAATAACTATAGTGTCAAAAACTATTGATAATTCATTTTACTTATTACACCAATTTTCTCCAGGGAAACAATGACAACAAACCACCTAACTCATTCTAAAACTTGCTATACTGAAAATAGTTGATTTCGGATTCTTTAAAAGTCATAACACATCAATACAAACCACAAAGTAGCTTAAGAAATCTCATTGATTTGCAAACTAAAAACCCTGATTTAGCCAATCCTCTTCCTAGAAGCAGAGTAATTTAGTTAAAGTTCACAAAGATTTAAAATGAAATTCACTTTAAATGTTATTATGGAGTGAGCCATTTAATTCAATTAAAAAATGCCTAAAAGAATTTGATTGAAAGCAACAAAAATAAGACATACACGTTCAATTTACAACTAGAAAGGTGAAAAATGGAAGAGCAAATCTATTGTTATCTTAATCCAATTTCTCTATGCACAAGTTCAAGTTCAACCTAAACTATAAAAGTGAAAAGGATAGCCAAGACATAGAATACAATTAAACTAGCCAAATTGAAAGTTCAGTGATACATCCAACATATCAAAATATGTCTCAGAAAACCCAAATAATCAATCACGATAATTAAAAAATAGAAAAAACAAATTTACCTCAATATTTTTCCTTGCTAGCTAAAGTTTTCTCAAGAAACAAACAAATTAATCGAGAATTTACTCGCAAAATCAGCTGTGGAATCAAAACTTGCACTCAGTTTAGAGAGATTAGGAGTTTGTATGAAAAAGTCCCATAGCAAAAAAAAAAACTTAAGAGAGAGAGAGAGAGAAATTACCATAGTAAAAAAAAAAGAATGGAGAAAATAAAACTGCAACATGAAGCATTGAAGCTACAGGAAATAAGATTACAACCACCAATCATCATATTAACTTCACTCTTTCAAGAAGGTTGAATCTATAAATTTCCAAAAGAGTAATAAAATAGAACAAATTTCCAAAAACATTAGTGAAGAGAAATTTTGAATTTATAAATTTCATTGTTAAAACTCATCATTTAAGTGCACAAACCTGGAAAAGGAGGTAGCTTTTAGTCTCCCCTTGGGTTTGCTTATGGATCCTTGACTTTCCCTCAACTTTATAGATTGCTTGAGTTCTTGCCATTCCTTGTTCAGATAGAGATGGAGATGCTTTTAGGGTTTACTTCTATTTCTAGTTTTCGTTCTTGTAATATACATCAAATAACAGTACGAGGGAGTAAAACTATGGAAGAGAATGAAGACATAGTCAAGGTTTTGACTACAGAGATGGAGACATAAAAAGAACTCATGATCCCATAATCGCTAAATACAAAGAAACAGATGAGTATTGTGTCATATTACCTTAGCAAGACACAAAGAAGATGAATGAAGCTTTTTGGAAGAAGCTGAAAATGCATCGACGGTAAGCAAGATTTAGAGAGGAGGTAGGGTTTTTTTTTTTTTTTTTTGTCAAAGAGAGCAACTGGGGCTATGAAGGTTTGATATTTTTTTTTTAATTTCAAAGTGTTTGATATGGTGTATCCATGTCTACACTAACACCACTTGAAATCAAGGGCTATGAATAAGTCAACAGATTTAAGAGGTTCAGATTTGAAAATATGAAAACATGGTAAATTTACCATCTTTCTCACATGGGCACTCTAACACTCACCTTAAAAAAATGAAGAAACCCTACTAACTCTTTTATACCTCATCCTTATTATGCTTCTCTCTTTATCCCATTTTTATTTCATTTTCACCCATAGACCTGCTATCATTTTCTACCTATCATACTATCACTCCCATCTGTAGACTTGCTAAATTGTTACTCTACATTCTTGCATACAAGCTCTCGAAATCAACTTCCATTTTTTTCAAAGTGCTATCAGAATTTTTGTATCAAATAGTAAGTTTAAAATTTTCTTTGCTATTTTGCTCAATGCAGTGCATTTAGTTTTACAAAAGGGTTATGTATAAATAATAGTTTTTCAGTTGTAATATGCATTTATTATTGTTTTATTGAGACAGTGCATTATATAATGCATTATGAAAATTCCACGATCGTACCTAGATATAAAATAACACACTTAGCGTATTTAGTAAGCCAACGATCATGTTTGATTATTATGATACATTTATAAATTACACATTGTCCCTAACTAAATATAAAACAATCATGTGTCATTATTATGATACACATATAATTAAATTACATAATACCATATCTAATACGAAAATAATTACGGTGGTTTGTTATGACATACATGTAAAAAAACATATTGTCATGTTTAGTAAGCCAATTGTCATGTTTAAATGTTATGGTACACATATAAATTATACATTGCTCATGTCTAAATAGAAAATGACAATGCGTAAACATTGTGACACACATAAATTACATGTTGTCATATCTAATTAGGAAACGACTATATGTTTAAATATTATGGCACACATATAAATTTCACTGCAATTGTTAATATTTTTTTTTCATGAATTTATTTGTAGTGATGGAAGTACTTATTGGCGTATGGTACAGCTGGAAATTAGATTGCAAAACATTTAGATATGTTGGTGGGGATGGTCAATTCTTGATAGAGAATGAATACACCAATTACATTGACTTGAAGAAAAGGATGGCAAGGAGGTTGAATATTGAAAATGAAGCTATTATTGGGTTAAAATTTTTAAAAATTTATCTCTAGAATGCCCATAAAACCAATATATGATGTTGTTAATGATGAATCAATTAAGATATTCCTTTTCATTTCTGGTGAAGATAGAGCAAAACATCTCGTGATTGTTATAGTTCATGAGCAAGCTTGTAAATTTGATCATGGGAGTAATGATCCAGCAGAGCCTAATAAACTTAGGGAAAAAGATATTGTGGAACTTGTTTTCATACCGAAATTGGAACTTCTATGTAACAGCAATCATCACAAATATTTAGAGGGAAATACAAATCTTTTACATATGAATGAAATGAAATGCAAAGCATTTGAATACGATTTGGGTTTGGTGAATTCTTATAAGGACAATGTTGAGGACCATGATGACATACAAGATAAATATTTAGCACAAAAAGATTTGCAAAAGTTGCATGACTCATGGAATCTTGTTATGCCCCTCCCCCTTATACGCAAGCTTCTACAATTTTTCCTATGCTTACTTTCATCAATGATAATGTTACAAAATTTTGGGTTTTGGAATTATTAGTAAATTAGTGTGTGGGGAAAGTTTTATATCAAAAACTATTAAAGAGAGAAAACTTTTTAAATCAAATAAAGGTTAATTTCAGTTTAAGATTATCAAGTCAAAAACCTCAATCATGATTGTACGTTGTGTTGATAAAAAATGCACATGAAGACTAAGGGCGAAGAGGCATGCATACAGTGACTTTTGGATGGTCACTAAATTTGTAATCTAACATAGTAGTGCAATTGAATTATAAAAAATACATAGGCAAGCAACTAGTTGAGTAGTTACGAATGTGTACAGAAAATATTGATATATCCAGGAAGAGTTTTCAAACCGAGAGATAATATAGACCATATGAGCAAGGAATTTGGTGTTGAAGTCAATTATAGTATCGCTCGGAGAGGATAGGAGTACGCTTATGAAAACCTTCTTTTGAGTACTTCAAAATAATATTTTAGTATTTTACCTAGATATTTACACATATTGCAAGAAAACAATCATGGTACACTTATTCATTTTAAGTGTGGTGATGACAACGGACATAAAAAAAAATTGTAGAAATCAATGCCTCTATCATAATCAATGAGCGTCAATTTGATAATTTACCCCTAAATTTAATTATATATATGGCTTAATAACTTTATTCATCTTCTTACTATGTTGCAAATAAAACCTATGGATGACTATAAATATAATGTGATTGGTGGAATAGAATTATTGATATGTTGTTTTGGATGCATACTTGTAGAAAGTTTCAATTAGATCAACTTCACTACAAGCATGTGTTAGTGGTGGTATGGAATAACAACTATGATGTGTATGATTTATACCATCCCTTTTATTTACGAGAGAATTGATATAAATAATGCAAAGATGTCATTAATCCAATCCTTCATGTCACATATTGGATATTACCAAATCATATTCAAGTTTTAGGCTTAATCCTACAATTATTCATACAATAATTGACTATGAGAGAATACATAGGATTCCTTCTACAGAAGAAGAAGAATTGTATTCAGATATTCATTGATAATTGTTTTGTTACATTCCTTATTTTTATATGTGAATTCACCTCTTATTCACATGGGTGCAAGTGAATTCGCCTCTTATTCATATAGGTGTAACTACATAGCACACATACACAATATTAACTATCTAGCTGTCATAATTCCCAAAACAACTAACTCATTATAGAATTATATGCTAACAACTCAACTTACTCGGTTGCCCTCTAATTCATAATCTTAATAGCAATTGGCTTCCCTTTCTTTATTGTGTCTAATACCAAGTCAGCAACCATAATGGACTTAATAATTTCCTTATCCTCCTTTCGTCCATGAATTCTAGCATCTAATCCATTCCTTAAGGAGGGTTGTTGTTACTTCAGCTGAGTTATGACATTTTAATAGAATATAGAAAAGAAAAAAAATAATATTTATTAGCCCAAACTAATTCATATGCCCAAGGTTAAAAAAATCCCATAAGTTATATATGGGCCTAGAGGGTGCACCTAAAAAATTGAGAGGGACCACTTTTTTAATTAGTAATATATATATAAAAAAGAAAATTATAAATTTGAGGGGGTGGACATCAAAGAGTGGCTCCGCCACTGTGAATAATACCCTTTTTGCAAGTTTGTAATTAGCCAAATATATAGCAAATTGGTTCTATTAATGTGGGGTTAAGAGATTAACGTCTTGGTCTTAATACCCACGGTTATGTGTAATTCATATTTGCCTCATATATCATCCATATAACTTCACAACGAGCGTGTTACATTAAATTATGATAGTGTGATTTAATTTGTGTATGGTTTAGGGTTCAAGGTTTTAGACACTGCCATGACTTATAAACTAACGGTTGCATTTAACTTATTTTTATCTAATATGAAAACCATTTTTATTGCATACGGTGATGTTAACTAACACATGATTGTGTCTAAACTATATGGGTTTTACATGAAACCAATATAATTCAACCACATTTGTGATTTATGATAAATTGTTTAATTTATTCAAACTTCGGGTTTATCATGGCAAGACACGAATGTATATATAAAGAATTATTGATGTCAATTGATGATTGACATTGATGTGATTACTATGAAGTAGACTACTTTTTTTGATAAAATTAATTGTTATATTAATTAAAAATGGAAAAATACATATTTATGGAATGAAAACTACCCAGAAGAAAATTGAGCCCATTACAATCCCATCCTAGAACAACCCAAAATATGTGACCCCAAAACCTCACAATACAAAATAGGAATTCACATATAGCACAACAATAAATAGTTAAATTGACAACAACTACACTAATACACCAAATACTACCTCAAGTTATCAAAAGTAGGAAATACTTCCCAGGCTGAAGAATGATCAAACAACAGGCTGAGCACACAGTTAAAACCCTACCAAGTTGAGAAGACATCGCAGGAGAGGGAGCCATTTGTTGCATCAAGGTAACATAGGCAGGCATAACTTACCTGATGTTGCTTCAGAATGCAACATAAACTCATGAACATTAAGACAAATGAGGCATTATGGGTCACATCATCAAGGGTCCCCATAAAGCCTGGAAAAATAGACAAGAATATCAGATAGATCCAAAGCAACTTAACTAGAATATAGATGTAAATCAGATGCTCCTGTATCAGAGAGAATCTGCTCAAATAATAAAAACTTCATTTCTTTCCCATATTATGTGAGCCCAATCGATATCTATTGCTCATTTATACTTCAGCATGACATAGAGCCAAACATGGCATATCAAAATGAACTTGCCACATTTCAGGAACAAAGATAGGAAATTAAACCTTGATCACAAGAAATTAACAAATGCCAGGATTATATAAGCACGTCCCACTATACCAACCAAGCCTCAAGATTGTTATTCCTAGATACCCCAGATTTTGTGAGGGAGTTAGCCACAAAATTTGCTTCTCGAAGAGTGTGTTTGAAGGATACCAAACCGATGGAGGATATATAGGCTTTGATTTTGCATTTGATGTCTCTCAAGACCCAAGGCACATCATCTAGATTAGTTGAAGCCCATGCCACTGCATTTTTTGAGTTAGATTCAATGACAAAATGATTGCTTTTAAAAACTGAGTTTGATGAGATCATCTTAAGTAAGCCGAAAATAACTTTAAATTTAGCTTCAATAGAGTTTGAAATCCTTGCATAGGCTAAGAAGATAGTAACGAAACGTCCCATTGAGTTTCTTAAAACACCAATGATGCCAGCATGTCACGGCTTTCTAATAGTAGAACCATCTACATTCCACTTAAGAAAATACCCACCGGCGGCGACTAAGGAATGGGGCTTTTGTTGACGACGGTTATTCCCATTTTTTAAAGCAATCCGAGGAAAGAAGGAATTGCTCGACAGAATAAGGAAAAGAAGGATTACATGCTAATGTCTGTAAGACTAATCTGACTAGAATGATATCAAAAAGCTTTTGAGTATTCAAAGTGGCATATTGAAAACTAAGTTATTTCTTTTTAGCCATATAGACCATATGATAGAGAAAAAAAGTGAGAACCATACTTTCTTAGCAAAAATATTGCTTGCAAAGGAACCCCACTGTATTAGAAGATGACTTACTGAACCGGGACAATCATGGCACCACCATGCCATAATCTTGCTCCATATGTTCCAAGATACTGGGCAAGTGAGAAGTAAATGATCCACTTCTTCATTCTCAGCTCGACATAAAGGACAATTAAGCGATGGATCAAAGAGGCCAATTCTGACCAAGTTGCTTCTGACATTGATACGACCATAAAGAGTGTAACACCCTTATACCCTATATACTTATAACACACACATCCAGTATATGTAAAATATGTGTATATAGTATAAAAATATCACAATCCGGTTTAATAAAAATTTTCATATTTCTAATTTAAAATTCCAAAACTTAAAAATGTATATTTAAATAGTATTATAATATTCCTTATAAATCATAGGTCCAAAATAAGCATTTTATATGAAAATCTCTAGGAAAAATTCGCCATAGTTTTGTCTATAATTTGGACATTTCAAATTTTCAACAGTTACACAACCTGCATAAAAACACTTCCAATAAAATAAATCACACATTTCTACCTCAACTTCTCCATTTCTCCACATTTCCTCAAAACATTTATGCATATATATATATATATATATCAAAAACACATATAAAACTCACATTATACAATTTATCCAAAATATACTTTATAATTTACAATGTATAATCCAAAACATAACATAATATACATAATATCAAAAGTACTATAATATAAAATATATAGATGATGGCAAATGGCTCTAATTTTGATGTACCCAAAATCAACTCAACAAACAACCTCAAATCTAGACCCGACCCAGTCTAGAGGAACTTTGATAATAATAAAACTTTAAAGCAATGCCAATGCAAAATGCTTATATGCTATATCACAATGTGGCATCCAAGTTCACTTTTAAACATATTCTTTAATCATTTAATAATTCACACAAATACATACACAAGCATGGGCTTAAACAAACTAATACATTATTCTAATTTCAGAGTTACTGTTTTGGTCCATAATGACACCAAGTGTCTAGCCCTGAAGACAAATCAAGTAATGCTTAAAAGCTAGCCCCGAGGGCAAATCATATCATAGTGATGCCAAGCGTCTAGCCCTAAAGGCAAATACTGAGGATAACCTCATAGGCATAGTGCCAAACACAGAACTCTAAAAATTGAATAACATACTAGGCACACAATTATTTCATATTTCCATCGTCAATTTCTTTCTCATTTTTTCATTTTTCTTATTCATATCAATGTCATTTCATTTCAATATATCACATTTCATCATTTCATCACAATGTAGGATATTCCATAACAAAATCACATTATCCAAACACTTCGGGTCATTTTCACATATTGCACATATTTCACATTTTATTCAATTTAACCATTAATAATAGCTTTTCATAATGCATACATAACAATTCACATGTTATAACACAATGTTTATGAATGTTTATACTACCAAGTAGCTTAACACATTTTTCATCCAATATGTGTTAGGCCAAATGTAATGCAATTATACCTCATTTATCCAGACTTTGTACATATCTTAGAAAGCACTCCAAAGCAAGCTTCAAAATTCCCTCCAACCTTCTCTTTCAAGTTGTCCTTCAACATTAGGGCGGGGAAAACTACTTCCTCTCAATGCCTATACCAAATGTGATCATAAATAATCATTTAATATCACATTCTAAGGCATTCTTAACATAAAACCATAATTAAACATCACTCTAAACAAAATTCCAAAATTAAACTTTATCTCATTTTAACTTTGAAAAACCATATTGAGCTATTTAAATTAGTGTTTTAAGTTTATTAATATCATTAAAAACATATTTTAATATGTTTAAATCAATTATATTACACAAACACATACTTATTTTTAAAACCCTAAAATGTCATAACCTTTCCCATTGAAGGTTCTCCATTCCATTTCATTCCAATTATCAATCCAATCTTATTTCCATCACTTATATCCTTAAAGAACATGATTTAAGCAATAAAACCTACAATTCACCATACTTTGAAAAATCTATTTTCCAAAACCCTAAATCAACACTACCATTTTCAAACTCTATCCAAACTTAACCAAATCCATCATTTAACTTTAAAATCATTGTTTATGCATCAAAACAACACATTTGGAACCAAATTGTACAATTAAAACTTATGATTTCACAAACCCAAAAGTTTCGTAACCCTAAATTCTCTCTCTTCACCAAACTCAACTTAAATTCAACCATTTCTTCAATCTAACCTTAAAATCATTATTAACTACTCAAAATAACTTCATTCATATCCAATTAAGAAATTATAACATACCACTCCAAAAATCCAAAATCAACATAATCTTATTTTCATGGAAATTTAATGAAAAAGTTGAAAAACTTACTAATTATGGTGAAAATTACTAAAAATCCACTTGGTTCTTAAAAATCCTTGCAAAATCGGTTGTCTAAATGAAGCAAAAATCAATTTTGCTCATCCATGGAAAAACATTCAAGAGAGAAATAAGAAGAAGAAAGAAATTCTTTTAAATTTTGATTTTTTTTCTTTCCTTCATTTAAGACCATATATATTATTATATTATATTTTTAATTAATTATTTAATTAATAAAAACCCCAAAATTACTTCTTCCATACAAAAATAAATTATTTTAAAATTATTTTTATAAATTTTAATTCCCAAAATATAATTACAAAAATGCCATTTAACTTTGACTTTTCTTTTAAAAGAGTTGACTTTTTTATATTTTATGCATATTTCACATATACATTCTACTTTTTCACTTAAAATTCTTTTATTTTCCATTTAAATTATTTATTTAATTTAATTTTTAACTTATTTTATTTAATTTTAAAAATTACGGATGTTACAATTCTCTCCCCCCTAAAGACAAAAATTCCATCCGTGAAATTACCTGCTATCAACTCTGGAATAACTGGGAATACTGACTCCGTATCGTCTGCTCACTCTCCCATGTCACCTCCTCAGTGGCATGATTCATCCAAAGGACTTTCACAAGTGGCACTTTCGTATTCCTCAACTCTTTCACCTCTCGTGTCAAGATCGCTACTGGTTCTTCTTCGTAAGTCAGATTCAAACTCACCTCAACGGATTCCACTGACAAAATATGAGATGGGTCTGACCTGTATCTCTGAAATATGGAGACATGGAAGACATTATGTATCTAGTCTAACTCAACCGACAGAGCCAACCTGTAAGCCACTGGACCAACTCTCTCCAGAATCTCATATGGTCCTATGAAATGAGGACTCAACTTCCCTTTGCGACCGAATCTTAAAATTCTCTTGCACGGAGAGACCTTTAGGAATACTTTATCTCTCATACTAAACTCTATATCCTTCCTCTTCAAATCTATATAGGATTTTTGTCAGTCTGAAGCTGGTTTCATATGACCCCAAATCAATTTCACTTTCTATTCTGTTTTCTTAGTCAAATCAGGACCAACCGGTTTACCTTCTCCAACCTCATCCTAACACAAAGGTGTCCCACATCTCCTACCATACAAGGTCTCATAAGGTGGCATCCCAATACTGATATGATGACTATTGTTATATGCAAACTCAATCAATGGCATGAATTTATCCCATCTCTTAATGAAATCAATGATACAACTCCTCAACATATCCTCTAGAATCTGTATCACTCTCTCTAACTGTCCATCTATCTGAGGATGAAAAGCGGTACTAAATATAAATGACAACCCAATGCATCTTGCAAACTTCTCCAAAATATCGATATAAACTAGGGATCTTAGTCTGACACCAAAGAAACTGGGACTCCATGCAACCTCACCATTTCTCTGATATACAGCTCAACCAATCTCTCAAGTGAAAAGTCCCTCTGAACTAGAAGAAAATGAGATGTCTTCATCATCCGATCAATAATTACCTAGATTGCATCATACTTCTTCTCGGTCAAAGGCAGTCCAGTCATAAAATCCATTGTCACTCGCTTCCATTTTCACTTTGGTACTGACAATGGCTGAAGCAACCCTGAAGGAACTTGGTGCTCAGCCTTCACTCTCTAGCAAGTGAGACATCTAAATACAAATTCTGCTATGTCCCTTTTCTTACCTAACCACCAATAATGTTGTTTCAAATCTTGATACATCTTGGTACTACTAGGATGTATAGCATAAACTGACTGATGTGCTTTCTCTAATATTATCCTCTTCAATCTTGCATTATCAGAAATTCACAATCTATCTCTGTACCATAGACTGCCACCATCTCTCACATAAAAGTCTCAACTCTCCCCCTTTTGTCAATCTAACACAATCTTTTGGATCTTCTCATCTGCCAACTGGGCTTTCCTAACTTGATCCAACAATACTGGACTTAATTGCAACTGAGCCATCAGTGCACCATCATCATAAGACTCAAATCTTGCATGCAACGCTCTCAACTCAACAAGCAATGAGAGCGAATAAGCAGTCAAACTTGCCAAAGACTTTCAAATCAAGGCATCAACAACAACATTTGTCTTACCAAGATGATAATCAATCAAACAGTCATAGTCTTTAATCAACTCTAACCATCATCTTTGTTGAAGATTCAGCTCTCTCTAAACGCCCAGATACTTCAAACTCTTATGATCAGTATAAATGAAACACTTCTCCTTATACAAGTAATGCCTCCAAATCTTCAATGCAAAAACTATGGATACTAACTCCAAATCACGAGTTGGGTAATTTAGCTCATGCGGCTTCAACTGTCAAGATGCATAAGCAATGAATCTACCCTCCTGCATTAGAACACAACCTAAGCCACTATGTGAAGCATCATTGTATATCACATATGGTTTACCTTCCACAAGCAGGGTAAGGACACGAGCCTGAGTCAACATCTTCCTCAGCTGCTCAAAACTCACCTGACACTGATTTGTCCTCACAAATGTAACTCCCTTCCGAAGTAATATGGTGAGTGGTGTAGCTATCATAGAAAAACCCTTCATAAACCGATGATAATAGCTTGCCAAACCCAGAAATCTTCTAACCTCTGTCACAGTCTTCGATGGACTCTAATTCAAGATAGCTTCAACTTTACTCGAATTAACTCTAATACCCTTTGCTGATACCACATGACGAAGAAAAGTTACCTGATCAAGCTAGAACTCACATTTAGATAGCTTAACATACAACCGCTTCTCTCTTAATGTCTGCAGTACAATCCGTAGATGCCTGTCATGATCTTCCTCGTTACGTGAATACACTAGAATATCATCAATGAAGACCACCACAAACTGATCTAAGTATGGTCTAAATTCCCTGTTCATCAAATCCATAAATGTTGTTGGTGCATTCATCAATCCGAAAGGCATCACCAGAAACTCATAATGCCCATACATCGTGTGGAAGGCTGTCTTGGGCACATCTACATTTCTAACTCTCAAATAATGGTACCCTGATCTCAGATCAATTTTAGAGAATACTGTTACTCCCTTCAACTGATCAAAGAGATCATCTGAGGCAATGGATACTTGTTCTTGATGGTCACTTTATTCAACTTACTGTAATTAATACATGATCTCAAGGTGTCATCCTTCTTCTTCATAAATAAAACAAGTACTTTCCACAGAGACACACTAGGGTGAATAAATCCTTTATCAAGCAACTCTTGCAATTGCACCTTCAATTCCTTCAACTCTACAGGTGCCATCCGATAAGGGGTAACAGAGATGGGAGTGGTACTAGGCATCAGATCAATACCAAACTGCACCTCTCTCTTAGAAGGTATCCCTGGCAACTCATTAGAAAAAATATCTAGAAATTCGACAACTGTAGGTATACTGTCAAGCTAGGCCCCACTACTTTGGTATCTACAACATGAGCAAGATATGTCTCACATCCCTTCCGGATCACCCTCCTAGCTGAAATAGATGAAATAAACATGGATGAAAGATGTCTCTGCTGACTAGATACCACCACATCTCTACCATCATGTGTTCTCAGGGTAACATATTTTCGCTGACAGTATACCACAGCCTCATGCCTGGATAACTAATCCATGTCCAGAATCATATCATACTCCCTGAAAGGCATCTCAATTAGGTCATCGAGAAACTCCTCATCCTGAATAACAACTGAACTATCTCGATGCACCCTGCTAACCACAATATTATGCCCTAAAGATTGTAGCCAAAATATCAAATCCTAGGGACTTAGAATGCAAATCACTCACAGACAGTATGGATGCACTGATGTATGAATGAGTTGACCCAGGGTCTATCAATGCAATAACTAAAATACTAAATAAAGTAAAAATACCGACTATAGTAGCTGAAGCATC
Source organism: Garcia nutans (assembly GCA_947685225.1). Taxonomy (NCBI): domain Eukaryota; kingdom Viridiplantae; phylum Streptophyta; class Magnoliopsida; order Malpighiales; family Euphorbiaceae; genus Garcia; species Garcia nutans. The sequence goes on along the minus strand of CANTUV010000039.1, from coordinate 38,232,131 downwards.
CGGCTATCTCTGTATCACACAAGCTCGCTGTGATGACCCTGCATCCTCTAGTATATTCCCTGCTATAAAACCTCCTTTCTGACCAGTCTCTGATTGACCACCTCCACTAAAATCTCTGCCACCATGCCCCCCTCTAACACTAGGTCTATGTGAGCAGGGATTTTTTTTTCCCACTCCCACGTGGAATAGTTCTTGTGACTTCGGCACTGTTAGACTCAGTGACTTAGAGAACATGGGTCTAGACTAAAAAAAAATGGAGTCGCCACCTGGACAGGCCAGGAAAATAGAAAGGGAAGGATGACTCGATTCCTAAGGAATTTCCAACCCCCTATTGGGTTTGGAAAGTTGGATACACGTGAAAAAGGTGAAAAATGGCCTAGCACCCCCCACAGTGCTCGATTCATTGGAACCGACCTCCTTTTCAGGTCTTAATATTATAAAATTCTTAATTATTATGATATAATCCATACTACATATGATCACAAAAATAAATAAATACTTTATTAAAAATCATAGCATTGTTCAAATAAAATAAATAAATAGACACCCATCCGACGATGAAAACATGTCCTTACACCGTCTAATATCTAAAAGAAAATAAATAAAATGGTGGAAACGTGTCCTTTACATTGATCCAAAACATAAAACAAATTGAATTACATGATGCTCAACACATGAGGTACCCAAAACATGAAAACATACCTCTTACAATTTCTTGAAACCAAAATAAATCAATAAAAATAACTAACCATTCATCATAAATAAATTATTCATCAAAAATATAAATAAACCATTCATCCAAACATATAATAAACATGCATCTAACTTACATAAAGAAATAAATAAACAAATTTAGGTTTACATCTCGAATTAGGGGTTTCTTAAATAAAATTAGGATTTTGTACGTTTAGATTTAAAAACTATGGTTTTAAGGTTTAGATTTAAAATAGATTTTTGATTTTGATAAGCTACTGTGATGTTTAAATTAGGGTTTAGGGTTAAAATAAATTAGGGTTTGGATTTTTATGAAAATAGAATCAAGGTTTTGAAGTGGGAAGAAATAAGCTACTGTCAAAATATTCAAAAAAAAACTAAATGAATCTACTGTGATGATATATAAAAATTTAAATGAACCTACTGTGTATTAATTTAGGTGAAGAAAGAACATATTCAACACTTAAAACAATCAAAGCATGTTATAATTATTCAATTCAAAATGTACCTTCGTTGTTGGTTTCTCCACAATTTATCGAATGAAATTGTGGATGAGCTAACACCAAGACAATACTGGTGGTTGCCTTGATTATGGATTTTTCTTATTGCTAATCCTTGATTGATGAAGTTCAACTTCAAGTCCCAAAAGTCTCAAGTCTAAGCTTCTCCAAAAATTGCAAGTTACTGCCATTTAAAAATCTCCAAAAATCAAAAGTCCCTGAATCAATTTCCAAAAGTCAAAAGTCCCTAATGGCTACTGCCTCTCCAAGTCCCGAAAGAAAAGTCCATGAATAATTCTTTTAACGTGTTATTTATAAGAAAATTAAAAACCTAATACTAGTTGGTTAAGGAAAAAATTGTTTAGGAAATAAAATTTAAAAATCGAGTAAAATAAGATTTTGACAAAAATTGACCAATGCACTAGCACGAGCTGCCATGGGCTGCTGGGGCGTTGGGCTGCTGGGGCACCAGGGTGTTGCGCTGGCAAGGATTGCTGCGAGATTCACTGCAGGTTGGCCTGAGGTGAAGTGGCTTGCCATGCGGCCGCTGCCGCTGTCGTGTGTCCCGTCGTTCGCCGATTCATCCAATTTTTATTTTTTTTATCTTTTTTAGGTATTTTTTATTTTTATTTTTATTATTAAAAATAAATATTATATTTAAAATAAATATTTATAATTTCACTTTTTCTTTTAATATATTAAATAATAAATATTATATTAAAATAAATAATAAGTATTATATATTAAAATAAATATTTATAAATATTTATATTATTAAAATAAATAATAAATAAATATTATATTATTAAAATAAGTATTAAATATTAAAATAAATAATAAATACTACAAAAATTATTACGGACTATTTTAAAATATTGGACTGGACTTGGTAAAAAAATAAGGGTCTACAGTTTGCCCACTGCTTGAACAATCTGAGACTTCAGTAGAAGAGAGTAAAAAGCAACATGATTGTGAGCAGATTTTGGATGAGGTTGAGTTTTCGACCCAAGATTGATTGGGTTCTGGACCCAAAATGAGTTCTGGACTCAAGACTAGGTACTTGGACCCGAAAAAAATTTGAGTACTTGGACCCGAGACTGAATTTAGTTTGGACATTTAGACCCAAGATTAGGTACTTGGACCCGATATTGAATTGAATTTGGGTAGATTGAATTTGATTTGGATCTGAGACTGGATACTTGGACCCGAGACTGAATTTGATTTGGATACTTGGACCAAAGATTGAATTTGATTTGGGTACTTGCACCAAAAAAAAATTTGGGTACTTAGACCCAAGACTGGGTACTTGGACTCGAGACTGAATTTGATTTGGGTACTTGGACCCGAGATTGAATTTAATTTGGGTAATTGGACCCAAAAAAGATTTGGGTACTTGGACCCAAGACTGAATTTGATTTGAGTACTTGGACCCGAAAAAGATTTGGGTACATGGACCCGAGACTGAATTTAATTTGGGCACTTAGACCCAAAAAAGATTTGGGTTCTTGGACCCAAAATGAGTTCTGGACTCAAAAGAGATTTGGATTCTGGACTTGGGGGTGAGTTCTAGACCCAAAAATAATTTGTTGACCTTCTGTCAGTTTAAGAGTTCTAGCTTTCTAGCCAATAAATTTTAGCTCCTCTAGCTGATTGATCTTCTGTCTTTTGCATCTTCATTCTTTTAAGAGTTCTAATATTCCATTCTTTTTGTTCTTCTTTTTGCAAAAAATTCAGTAATTTTTTAGCTGGTCCTTATATCTTCTCCTTGCCCCCCGCATGGCAAAATATTAAAAGTGAGTCAGAAAATGTTTTGTACACGTATAAATTCAAAAATTGAAAGGAGAAACTTTGCCCCCTATGTAGGCTCAAACCAATAATTTTTGCCATGCAGACTCGTACTGATGCTTGTGTTGTCTAGTTTTTTGCACAAGCATGCATTTATTCTTTCCTTTGCAAAATGACTGGAGCTTCCTCAAGCAGTGGGTCTTCTGTAATATCCTCATATATGCCCTAGAAGTTGTGATTATGTTGTTGTTGTTGTTATATAATTGGATTGAATATATGTGTTAAATTACAAGAGAAAAGAAATAGAGAAAAGAATGTTTATGTATATGTGATTTGGGAAAGAATTTAGGGTTTAGAGAGAATGGTATATGTTGTGTATATGATGATACATATAACATATAAGTTGGTCAAAATGAAGAGTCAAGGAAAGAAGATATTTATTTTTGTTAAGTGTGAAGTTACTATAAAGGGCATGTAATGAATGGTAATCAAGACAAATGGTATAAGGGTGTTTAGGTAATTACTCTTGTTGAATCACTTGGTGGAGATTTAAAGAGGTGATATTTTGTCTTTTCTTCATTTCCTTCTTCTTCTTCTTCTCTTCTCCACGTTGGTTGGCTCCTCCTTAGACAAGAGAGAGCAAAGTGAGATTTGTTTAATTCTAACATCAAATTGAAGGGAGAATCAAAGGATTTAATTGAAGATTTGTGGAATTCAACAACTTAGGTAAGTTCTTTCTCTTGATTTTCCTTTGTTCTTTTGAAATTGTGTTTGGGATTGGTGAGTTGATATGGATGGTTGATGGAGTGTGTTTGTGTATGGTGTGTGTAAAAGTGTTGAAATGGAATTAAAGATAAGAAGCTAGGTTGGTGTTGGTGATGGAAGAGTAAGAGTTGTGTTTAGTGAATTTTTTTCTGTTTTACAATTAGTAAAGGCTGTGACTTGTATGATTTTTAATTAATTATAGAAAAATGTTCTTGAAGTGAATTTTTGATATGTTGTGCCTCTATGAGTCTAGAATGACTGAAAAATATGTTGATTCGATTTTGGAATGGTTATGAGTTTAGAAAGATTATTTTTATTAGACCTGTTCCAGCAGGTACCTTAACTGAGACAGCTATATTTCGGGATTTTTAATAAAATGTAGAAAAATCATATCCAATTGAATTTTGGATATGTTGTTGCTTAGTGAGTCTAGTATTTGAGAAAAATAATTTGGAACCACGTTGATTGAATTTGATTTATGGAATTCACAAAGTTCAGAACTGCTGCCAGGATGCAGTGCAATTGGGGCAGTCTGGTTAGGTGAACTATTTGACCAAGATTTTGTGTTCAGTTTGATCTGAAATTTTAAAGGAACGATTTTAAGATACAAAACTAAATTCTGTAAAAATTTTAGAATTTTTAGTCAAGTAGATTATTTTATACAATTTTTCAAAATAAGGATAAAATGGAGTCTTAAACCAGAATGTACTATTCATATGGTCATTTTGCTAATATTCCTTTGGATTAGGTTTTGAAGAGATTGGGTTGCATTAACCTAAATGTGGAGAATTCTTGGAAAGAAAAGAAATGTATAGATTGATGGGACTAGTTCTTGAGGTAAGTACCAATACATATGATTGTATTTAATTACATAATTTGAGGCTTAACACATTTGTTTGCAAATGTGTTAAGTGATCTATTATATTGTTAACATAATTGGACTAAGGTGATGATTGAATGATGTGAAGGATGTGAAGATCATTAACCAGGTAAGCATAAACCCTATTTGATTGTATATCCTTATATGTCTTTGAACATTAACACATTGGGATGAAAGTGTTAAATAAGCTATTATATTGTGAATGTAAATGAAGAATATATATAAAGGATGAAATATGAAATGGGAAAGGTAGGAAGAAATGAGGATCATTCTTAAGGTATGTGCAATTTGTTATGATAAATGCTCTAGTAATGAATGATGTTAATGTGTTTTGAGAAGTGAGAAAATGTTATGTTATATGCATTGTGAATCTTGTGTATGGCAATGTATTATATGAATAATATACTTTGAAATGTGATATCAATGATGCTATATGTATCATATGGATTGAGATATGATATGATATGATATGAAGCCATTGTGATTGGCTATGATAATTCAATTGAAAGAGATAAGGCATGTTGGCCTAATTGATGATGAGATTGATAATGAAATAATAAATGAATTGTTTGTTTAATATGTTATTCAGTTTCAGAGTTCTGAATTTGGGTGGCATGCCTAAGAAATGATGAAAGGTAACAGTCTTGCCGGGTTGAGGATCTCCTCATATGTGTTGAGTTGATGGTCCAAGAGACTGGGTCTGTTACACTATGAGAATTGTGAATATGAGATATATGATTTGTAACAGTCTTGCCGGGTTGAGGATCTCCTCATATGTGTTGAGTTGATGGTCCAAGAGACTGGGTCTGTTACACTATCCATGGATAGAGATACATGTATATACATTGCCTACGGGCGTGATGATTGTGACTATGAACCAAAGCAGTAACTCTGAACTTTGAATAACATATTAGTGTTTTGGGCCCGAGTCTGTCTTTATTGTCAATGTGAATTGCAAGTATTGAAATATTGATTGTGAGTATTAATAATGAATAATGCTTGGTGAATTGTGAATAATATAATGTTATTAAGTGTAATATGTAAATGAATTATGGTTGATGATAAAGGTTGTCTTTATTGTAAATGTGATTTATGATTTGTATGATATGTAATTTGTGTATTGCAATAATGATTGGTATGGTATATATAATGTAGGGGTATTAATATATTGGTTTTGAGTATTGGTGATGCATTGGGGTTGGTGATAATATTATGTATATATGTACATCATATTTGAAATTAGCTAGGATATATTAAAGATGAAATTAAAAAGAAAAGAAGATATGATAAGAACTAATTATATATTGAATTGATGTATCATTATATGTCAATACTTCTATACTATATGTTTATATTTTATAGTTGGACTACTAAGCTCTCGGGCTTAGCGCGGGTGTTTATTCGCGCAGGTATATAGATGGAAGATATGAAGTCTTTTGTTATGCCACAAGAAGAGTAAAGTTTGTCGAGACCAACTAGAGGGTAATGCATACATGTATAAACTTTAATTATGATGTATTTCTGACGAGAGAGTATTTATATGTATAAATGAAGTTTTTGATAAAGATAATGATTTTGTAAATGTTATTTAAATTAATGTATTATGGTTTGAACTCTGTTACAGGTTTTTAAAAGGTAACGAAAAGTGACATCCTTATACTTTATATATTTACTGTATGTATACTAGGTATACGCATAGTACTTATATAGGGTATCGGGGTGTTACAATTATTTTGGTATCAGAGCTTAGGTTCGAGATTCTCGGCCTAAGTGAGAAAAAAATTTTTTTTTTGAAAAGTTTAAATAAAAGTAAAAAGGAAAAGTTTTGAAATGAAATTTGTAATACATGCATATGCATTGACACCTAGGTTGGTCTCGGATGTGGCATTATATGAATTATAGAATATTTGTGTTATATGAGATGTTCAATATAGTTGATGATATATGTGTATACTATTTTGATGTGATGAGAAATTATGATTGTTGACAATGATGTTGGAAATGAATTATAATTGAGGCATAGTGCCTAATTGATTATGAGAAACTAATTGTGAAATGTAATATGATATATGTATATTGATGATGCATATGAAAATGTCATGTTGTGTGCAACATGGAATGTAATGTTGATGTTTATGAGCAATATTATGTAGGACATAATATGAATTGAAACATAAAGAAATGAAAAGGAGAATAAATTTGAAAATGAGTTGAAAATCAAATCAAGATAAGAGTATGTACTTTTTCTTCTATACTTTGAACCTCTTTATAATAAAGTTTATGTTGGTTTTGCTAATGTGGAATTTACTAGACAGCGGAAATGATATCGAATTGTTAAAATTGAAAGTTATGTTATTTAAATGAGGAGAGAATGGTGGAATGTTGAATGAGTTGTTTAGTAGAGACAAAGTGTGATTATGTAAAGTTGGGATGTGTATACAGTTAAGGTTGTGTTTAAAGGAAAAAGAGATGATAGTGGTTAAGTAAGAATATAACTTAGTATTGTTACTATAATGCGAGCATAGTAAATTCAATGTTAGAAATGTGAGATGCTTGGATATTGTGAAAGCTCATGGTAATGGTGATAATATGTGATATTTGAGATTTTTGAAGTGAGCTTTATGATTGTGGAAATTATATGTTTTAATATTGCTTTGTGATATATATTTGTAAGATGTTTTTAAAGTGATGATAGAAAAGATGAGTTTGGCAAATTGAAGCTTAAATGAAGTAGTAAATTGAGAAGTTAAAGTTTTAGTGGAATTTGATAAAGATTATTGGGATATTGATACTGTATATGCAATGCATGAGCTAAGTGAAATGACTAGTATTGCATATGGAAGTATTATGAATTGAGTAATGTGATTGATAGTATGACAATTTGTTTTGAAATAATCAAGGAAGTGGATAAGTAAATAGAAATGAGTTATTTTAAGTCATTTTACTGAACAGGGTAAGAATGAATATGGGAGTGTACTAAATATTTTTAAAGACGAAAGTGAAAGAGATGTCACATTGGGAATGTGACTGAGATGAATATGAAGTGTTACTATAGTCGGAATATATATGTTTGTAGTGTGAATAAATACTTTATATCATATTGGAAGAATGAGAAGGATAGTGTTTAAAAGAAAATGATAAACACTAAATTTGTATTGAATGTATGAAAAAAGAAAATACTATAAGAGCATATAATTAAGTGTATACATGTATATGATATGTGAATTGAGTTTTCCAATATGAATGAAATTATGATATATAAACACATTTGTGAATCACATTATGAGGATGGCTTATGAAGATATATGTGGTATAATTATAGAATTAGTGATATGGAAAAACAATGTTATATGTATTAGTGGACCTAAGAGAGATTAGGTCTTGAACTGTGTAAAGCTAGATGGATTATGTGATGGAAGTGAGAATGGAAAGAACTTGAGTAATATTGGACAGTGGAAATTGTTATAATGAGTATTGAACTTGATGATTATATTATATTTAGAGTTTCAAAGTATTCACATATGAAAAGTTCTATGTAATTATATTATAAGAGATTGTAGATGGATTAGAAATGAAGTGATGAATAGAAATTGTATAAGAACTGTATATGATTGAATATGTATATAGTAATATTGTTAAAGCATGAGTTAAGTTGATAAGGATCATATAAGCGAATACAAATTGGTTGAAACGAAGTTGGAATGTGTTAACTTCTGTTATACTAAAAATGTTAAGATTGAGAATAGAATTATAAAGGAACAGTATTGAATTGAAAGTTCTAGGTTTGAATATTAATCTCTTAAAGTCATGTGTTTTGTTCAGTATTTTGGATCGGTTAATTTGTTATCCATGGATTTGGATCTTAGATATAATGATTGTAATACGGATTTGGTGAGGTTGACAATTTTGTTTGAGAAGTATAGTTAAAAATTATGATGGTTAAAGTTGTACCTTATTATTATTATTATTATTTTATGTTAAGAATTTGGTTATAACTGTGAAAAAAAAAATTTAAAAAAATTTTGAAATGTGTTGAGTTATGGATAATATGACAAAAAGGTAATCAAAATAAATATACCAATGATAGGAAATGTGAAGAGTTAGTAAAAGGGAGAAATTATATTATATGAATGAAAGTTATACTGAATATGTTTATGGTATGTAACTTGAGGTTTAAGGGAATGAACTCAAAGTTTGAGTGAATGAATTATAGATATTAAGTATGATATAACATTTTTATGAGAATTGGTGGAAATTATACTAAGATAATAAAGAATAAACTATGTGTATATTAAAAGATATTAGAAGTGATTTGTTATCATGATGATTTGACTGAAAATAGATTGAAAGAGAGCATAAATTGAATATAAGTTTGCTCTTATGGAATTAAGTTATATTTATACTTATATGAAAATTGTGAAATTTCATGATAAGTTAGATTACTTAATCGTTGGTTGGAATTGAACAAGATTGGAATGTGGGTATATTGTGACAGATAGATTAATTGATCTGGATTTGGCTAAGATTATGGATCATTAATAAAATTTAATGTGTATAGTTGTATTAAGAAAATAGGTATTTACATGATAATGTATATGATGTAAATTTTAAAGTATGATTGGACATGAATGAGTGGAGTATAGTAATTGTTAATCATGATAAGAAGAGAAAAAGATTGGTTATCTATAAAATAAGTTGAAAGATAATGTATTAATATGTAAGTTAAGTGAAAAGCATGCTAAAGAAATAACTCCATTTATGAAAAATCAGGATTTTGTTATCTATTGAGAGTGATAAATGTCTATTTAGACAGTGATTGTAATGAAGGGATAATTAATGTTCAGATATAAGTCAATGGTTTTTAATGTTAAAGTTAAGAGAGTAATTATACAGAGGTGAAATAACAAAATATATTAAATATAAAGATTTGACAAAGTATTATTGTGCTATATGATGATCTGATTCTGGTATAAAGATATTAATAGGAAATGTAATGTGATCTTTTGAATGTTTGATTAAGAAAGTAACCAGATGTATAAATATATAGAATGATGAGTTATAGAATTTAAAGAAGGTGGTTGATTCTAAAGAGGAGAGTTGGAGTTATATGATTTGATGATATAATGACTTAAGCGTATAATTAACTTCATATGGGAGTTAAGATAGTATTTTGTTAAGAATAAATTGTTATGGTACTGATAATTTCGATGACGAAATTATTTAAGGAGGAGAGAATTGTAATATCCTCATATATGCCCTAGAAGTTGTGATTATGTTGTTGTTGTTGTTATATAATTGGATTGAATATATGTGTTAAATTACAAGAGAAAAGAAATAGAGAAAAGAATGTTTATGTATATGTGATTTGGGAAAGAATTTAGGGTTTAGAGAGAATGGTATATGTTGTGTATATGATGATACATATAACATATAAGTTGGTCAAAATGAAGAGTCAAGGAAAGAAGATATTTATTTTTGTTAAGTGTGAAGTTACTATAAAGGGCATGTAATGAATGGTAATCAAGACAAATGGTATAAGGGTGTTTAGGTAATTACTCTTGTTGAATCACTTGGTGGAGATTTAAAGAGGTGATATTTTGTCTTTTCTTCATTTCCTTCTTCTTCTTCTTCTCTTCTCCACGTTGGTTGGCTCCTCCTTAGACAAGAGAGAGCAAAGTGAGATTTGTTTAATTCTAACATCAAATTGAAGGGAGAATCAAAGGATTTAATTGAAGATTTGTGGAATTCAACAACTTAGGTAAGTTCTTTCTCTTGATTTTCCTTTGTTCTTTTGAAATTGTGTTTGGGATTGGTGAGTTGATATGGATGGTTGATGGAGTGTGTTTGTGTATGGTGTGTGTAAAAGTGTTGAAATGGAATTAAAGATAAGAAGCTAGGTTGGTGTTGGTGATGGAAGAGTAAGAGTTGTGTTTAGTGAATTTTTTTCTGTTTTACAATTAGTAAAGGCTGTGACTTGTATGATTTTTAATTAATTATAGAAAAATGTTCTTGAAGTGAATTTTTGATATGTTGTGCCTCTATGAGTCTAGAATGACTGAAAAATATGTTGATTCGATTTTGGAATGGTTATGAGTTTAGAAAGATTATTTTTATTAGACCTGTTCCAGCAGGTACCTTAACTGAGACAGCTATATTTCGGGATTTTTAATAAAATGTAGAAAAATCATATCCAATTGAATTTTGGATATGTTGTTGCTTAGTGAGTCTAGTATTTGAGAAAAATAATTTGGAACCACGTTGATTGAATTTGATTTATGGAATTCACAAAGTTCAGAACTGCTGCCAGGATGCAGTGCAATTGGGGCAGTCTGGTTAGGTGAACTATTTGACCAAGATTTTGTGTTCAGTTTGATCTGAAATTTTAAAGGAACGATTTTAAGATACAAAACTAAATTCTGTAAAAATTTTAGAATTTTTAGTCAAGTAGATTATTTTATACAATTTTTCAAAATAAGGATAAAATGGAGTCTTAAACCAGAATGTACTATTCATATGGTCATTTTGCTAATATTCCTTTGGATTAGGTTTTGAAGAGATTGGGTTGCATTAACCTAAATGTGGAGAATTCTTGGAAAGAAAAGAAATGTATAGATTGATGGGACTAGTTCTTGAGGTAAGTACCAATACATATGATTGTATTTAATTACATAATTTGAGGCTTAACACATTTGTTTGCAAATGTGTTAAGTGATCTATTATATTGTTAACATAATTGGACTAAGGTGATGATTGAATGATGTGAAGGATGTGAAGATCATTAACCAGGTAAGCATAAACCCTATTTGATTGTATATCCTTATATGTCTTTGAACATTAACACATTGGGATGAAAGTGTTAAATAAGCTATTATATTGTGAATGTAAATGAAGAATATATATAAAGGATGAAATATGAAATGGGAAAGGTAGGAAGAAATGAGGATCATTCTTAAGGTATGTGCAATTTGTTATGATAAATGCTCTAGTAATGAATGATGTTAATGTGTTTTGAGAAGTGAGAAAATGTTATGTTATATGCATTGTGAATCTTGTGTATGGCAATGTATTATATGAATAATATACTTTGAAATGTGATATCAATGATGCTATATGTATCATATGGATTGAGATATGATATGATATGATATGAAGCCATTGTGATTGGCTATGATAATTCAATTGAAAGAGATAAGGCATGTTGGCCTAATTGATGATGAGATTGATAATGAAATAATAAATGAATTGTTTGTTTAATATGTTATTCAGTTTCAGAGTTCTGAATTTGGGTGGCATGCCTAAGAAATGATGAAAGGTAACAGTCTTGCCGGGTTGAGGATCTCCTCATATGTGTTGAGTTGATGGTCCAAGAGACTGGGTCTGTTACACTATGAGAATTGTGAATATGAGATATATGATTTGTAACAGTCTTGCCGGGTTGAGGATCTCCTCATATGTGTTGAGTTGATGGTCCAAGAGACTGGGTCTGTTACACTATCCATGGATAGAGATACATGTATATACATTGCCTACGGGCGTGATGATTGTGACTATGAACCAAAGCAGTAACTCTGAACTTTGAATAACATATTAGTGTTTTGGGCCCGAGTCTGTCTTTATTGTCAATGTGAATTGCAAGTATTGAAATATTGATTGTGAGTATTAATAATGAATAATGCTTGGTGAATTGTGAATAATATAATGTTATTAAGTGTAATATGTAAATGAATTATGGTTGATGATAAAGGTTGTCTTTATTGTAAATGTGATTTATGATTTGTATGATATGTAATTTGTGTATTGCAATAATGATTGGTATGGTATATATAATGTAGGGGTATTAATATATTGGTTTTGAGTATTGGTGATGCATTGGGGTTGGTGATAATATTATGTATATATGTACATCATATTTGAAATTAGCTAGGATATATTAAAGATGAAATTAAAAAGAAAAGAAGATATGATAAGAACTAATTATATATTGAATTGATGTATCATTATATGTCAATACTTCTATACTATATGTTTATATTTTATAGTTGGACTACTAAGCTCTCGGGCTTAGCGCGGGTGTTTATTCGCGCAGGTATATAGATGGAAGATATGAAGTCTTTTGTTATGCCACAAGAAGAGTAAAGTTTGTCGAGACCAACTAGAGGGTAATGCATACATGTATAAACTTTAATTATGATGTATTTCTGACGAGAGAGTATTTATATGTATAAATGAAGTTTTTGATAAAGATAATGATTTTGTAAATGTTATTTAAATTAATGTATTATGGTTTGAACTCTGTTACAGGTTTTTAAAAGGTAACGAAAAGTGACATCCTTATACTTTATATATTTACTGTATGTATACTAGGTATACGCATAGTACTTATATAGGGTATCGGGGTGTTACATCTTCCATGCCCCCTGATCCCATATCCGCTTCATGTTTGCTTCATAGAGTATCTGTTGTTCACTTTGACAAAGAATAGATAACACAAGATAAAAATGCAGTGTGATATGCTCATGCATGCATGATATGCATGACTAATACTTACAATGGTTACATTGACTCACAGACCGAGGTGCTCAGTTGAAGTGTTCTCATTGGTTTTTTCAGTTGCTTGTTCAAGTCTTGTATTGGAATGACAGAAGGCTTCACATTTATGGCTTTTATCTTCAAGATATTGAAACATGAGTGGTGGAGACCCCAAGAAGCATAGATACATCCATTTCAAACTATGATTCAACACGCCAATTGGTAGCTTCTTCATAACCTTGCCAATAATCATTTACTTTGTCTAATGTGCCTTTCGAGGTTCGATGGTTCGACAAACATTCCTTAACCTGAAGGCTTTGTATGACAAAAACACATTTTTTTTAAATCTTAAAATCATTTTTTTGCCTTTGTCAAATCAGTGTCATTATACCTCAGGACTCGATTTTTCAAATTCACATATCTATAACATGACAACACTAGTTACAGTACTAAACTCAGGAATCATTTCTATTTGAGCAAGAACTGTTGCATTTCAGATAAACACATACACATTACTAGGCCAAAGGTTTCATTGAGTTTGAATATTGTCTATCTCGTATGCATGCTTATCTGAATTATCTCCACTAATAGACTGTAACACCCCGATACCCCATATAAGTACTATACATATATCTGATACACATACAGTAAGTATATAAAGTATAAGGATGTCACTTTTCGTTACAATTTGAAAACCTTTAACAGAGTTTAAACCACAATACATTAATTTTAAGAGCATTTACAAAATCATTATACTTTTAATGATCTTACCTAAATATAAGAATCTTATCTTTATCAAAACTTCATTTATATATATAAATACACTCTTGTCAGAGATACATCATAATTAAAAATTATACATGTATGCATCACCCTATAGTTGGTCTCGATAAACTCTTACTCTTCTCGTGGCATAACGAAAGACTTAATATCTTCCACCTAGTCACCTGCGCGATTACACATCGCGCTAAGCCCGAGAGCTTAGTAGTACAAATAAATAATATAAACATACATTATAGAAATTCTAACATATAATGATATATCAAATTCCATGTACCATTAGTTTCTTATCATGATTTCCCTTTTTAATTACACCTTTCATATATCTCAACTAATCTCATATATTATATATACATATATACATATCATTAACACCAACCACAATCCATCACTAATACTCAAAATCAATATATCAATACACACATTACATATCCTACTTCATATCATTATTCTATTCACAATTCACCAATCATGAATCACATTTCCAACAAAGGCAATCATTATACCATTCATGAATCACATTAAACAAAGACAAGCATGGGCCCAAAACACACTAATATGCCATTCCATTTTTCAAAGTTAATGCTTTGGTTTTGTTATCACATTCATCATTATCATAAACCCAACTAGGCTTCAAGGATTAGGTTCAACCAAGCTTCAAGGGGAACAAAGCATGCTAAGTATCAACCCAACTTAGCTTCAAGAACCAACCCAACCTAGCTTCAAGGGTTGTAACATCTCAATTAGGCTTCAAAGATCAAATCCAACCTAACTTCAAGAGATTGTTACCAATATTAGGCATGCCACCAACAACAAACTCTGAAAATGGAATAACACATTAGCCGCACAATTCATTTAGCAATTTTATTCTCAATTGAATCATCATAGCCAATCACAATGGCTTCACACCACATTTGAGTTATCATAGCCAATCACAATGGCTTCACATCACATTTGAGTTATCATAGCCAATCACAATGGCCTCACATCACATTTGAGTTATCATAGCCAATCACAATGGCCTCACATCACATTTGAGTTATCATAGCCAATCACAATGGCCTCATATCATGTCATGTCTCAATTCATATTATAATATTTCATAGTATATCTAACCAATTACCTCATCATATCCTTCACATTTTACATATAGCATCATTGATATAACATTACAAAGTACATTATTCATATAACACATTACCATTCACAAAATTCACAATGTATAAAACATAACATTGTTCATATAGTATCATATGCATCATCATTATCATCAAATGTATGTTCAATCTCAACAATGCAAGAAGAGCAAAGAATAATCACAGTAGCTAACACACTCAAGGGACAAGGCCAAGCTTGTGGCCGTGTCTCTCAACCAAAAGCTCCAACATGGCCAAGATTTCCCTAGCTTGGCCGTGTCTCTTAACACAAAAGAGGCAGTGGCAGACACAGTCAAGGGACACGGCCAAGCCAGTGGCTGTGTCTCTCCAAAATTGATCCAACACGGCCAAATTTCCTTAAACTTGGCCGTGTCTCCCAAAAATCTTTAGTCTTGCCCGTGTCTCTTCTTTAGTTTGGCCGTGTCTATCATGAATGAAAACCCTAAACATGGCCAAATCTCTTTTTATTGAATTAAAACACATTATGCACAACATAACCTCATTCAAATGGATATAATCAATGTCATTAACACTTATTTTACATATTCATCACAATATTCACATTAACAATACATTTAATCACTTACCATTTCAAAACCCTAAAATCAACATCACTCTTATTCTTTCAATATCAACATCCACTTAACTTACCATCTTCAAACCAAAACCAACACCAATTCAATCTTTTTAACTTATACTCAATTTCAACACTTATAAACACATCTCAAACACACCAAATCATAATATCAACAAATCATAACTCACCTCAAACACAACTTCAAAATAATAAAGGAAAATAAGAGAGTACTTACTAAAATTAAGGAAATTTCACAAATCTCCAACTTAATCCTTTGCTTCTTCCTTCAATTTGATTTTAGAATTTAGAACACCTCTCTTGCTCTCTCTTTCCTTTGGTAGCCGGCCACACAATGCAAAGAAGAGAAAATGAAGATAAGTCAAACTTCTCTTCTTCTTTAAATCTCCACCAAGCAATTCTAACAAAGCAATTACCCAAATGCCCTCATCCATTTAACTTAGCTTCTTTTACTTATATGCCCATTTAAGTAATTTCACATATCACAAATAAAATATCTTCTTCCCTTGACTCCTCATTTTGACCAACATATATGTTATATATATTACCATATACCCAACATATACACCTTCTCTCTACACATTATTTTCCTTTTTAAACAATACCTAAACATTCTCTTTTCAATTTCTTTTCTTATCAACATAACATATACACATAATTCAAACAAACAACAATTATATCCAAACTTCTAGGGCACACATTGGGATATTACAATTCTCCCCCTCTAAAAAGGAATTTCGTCCTCGAAATTATCAGTACCGTAACAATTCATTCTTAACAAAATACTATCTTAACTTCCATATGAAGTTAATTATATGCTTAAGTTATTATGTCATCAAATTATATACTTTCAACTCTCCCCTTTAGAATCAACCATCTTCTCAAAATTCCATAAGTCATCATTCTATATGTTTATATATCTTATTACTTCCTTGATCAAACATTCAAAAGAACTCATTACATTTCCTATTAATATCTTTATACAATAATCAGATCATTTTATAGTACACTTATACTTCGTCCAATCTTTATATTTAATATATTTTGTTCCTTCATCTCTTTGTAATTACCCTCTTAACTTTAACCTTAAAAAAAATTATTGGTTTATATCTTAGCATTAATTATCCCGTCATTACAATCACTGTCTAAATAGACATTTATCAAGCCTCAATGGATAACAAGATCCTTATTTTTCACAAACTGAGTTACTTCTTTAGCATGCTTTTCACTTAACTTACATATTAATACACTACCTTTCAACTTATTTTATCAATAACCAATCTTTTCCCTTTTTATCATGATTTATAACTACTAACTCCATTCATTCATGTCCAATCACACTTTAAAATTTTACATCCTATACATTATCATGTAAATAATTATACTTTTAGTATAACTATACATATTAAATCTCAATAATGATTCATAATCTTAGCCAAATCCAGATCACTTAATCTATCTGTCACCATATACCCACATTCCAATCTTGTTCAATTCCAACCAACGATTAATTTATTTAACTTATCATGAAATTTCACAATTTTCATATATGTATATATATAACTTAATTCCATTAGGGCAAACTTATATTCAATTCCTGATCTCTTCCGATCCATATTCAGTCAAATTATCATGATAACAAATCACTTCAAATTATCTTTTAATATACACATAGCTTATTCTCTATTATTTTATTATAATTCCCACCAATTCTCATAATAATTTTATACCATATTTACTATCTATAGTTCATTCACTTAAACCTCAAGTCCATTCATTTATTCATTATATACCATAAACATATTCAGTATAACCCTCAGTCACATTTTATATTTTCTCCCTTTTTAATATCTCCTCACATTTCATATCATTGTTATATTTATTTTGATTACCTTTATGTCATATTATCCATAACTCAAAACATTTCCATAATTTCCTTTTCTCTCTTTACCTTCATAATTATAACCAAATTCTTAACATAAAATGATAAGGTACAACTTTATCCATCATAACTTTTAACTATATTTCTCAAACAAAATTTTCAATCTCACCAAATCTGTATTACAATCATTTTATCTAAGACCTAAATCTATGGATAACAAAATTAACCGATCAAATATACTGAACAACACATATGGCTTTAAGAGATTAATATTCAAGCCTGGGACTTTCAAATCAATACTGTTCTTTTTATAATTTTATTCTCAATCTTTACGAATACAGGGCTAAGGTGTATCTCAAGAGTTACATATTCCTTCTTTACATTTTTGCTATATCAGAAGTTAACACATTCCAACTCCGTTTCAAACCAATTTGCACTCGATTATATGATCTTTATCAACTTAATTCATGTTTCAACAATATTACTATATATATTGTCAATCATATACAGTTCTTATACAATTTCTATTCGTCACTTCATTTCTAATCCATTTACAATCTCTTATAATATATAATTACGTAGAACTTTCCATATGTGAATACTTTGAGACTCTAAATATCATATGATCATCACGTTCAGTGCTCACCATAACAATTTCCACTGTCCAATATTACTCAAGTCCATTCCCTTCTCACTTCCATCACATAATCCATCCAGCATTACACAGTTTAAGACCTAATCTCTCTTAGGTCCACTAATACATACATCTTTTTCCATATCACTAATTTTATAATAATACCACATACATATTCATAAGTCACCTTCATAATGTGATCCACACTTTTTTTTTATATCATAATTTCATTCATATTGAAAAACTCAGTTCACATATCATATACATGTACACACTTAATTATATGCTCTTATTTTATTTTCCTTTTTCATACATTCCATACAAATTTAATGTTTATCACTTTCTTTTAAACACTATCATTCTCATTCTTCCAATATGATGTAAAGTATTTATTCACACTACAATTATATATATTCTGACTATACTAACACTTCACATCCTTCTTGGTCATTCCCAATGTGACATCTCTTTCATTTTCGTCTTTAAAAATATTTAACATACTTCCATATCCATTTTTACCCTTTGCAGTAAAATGACTTAAAATAGCTCGTTTTCATTTGCTTATCCACTTCTTTTATTTTTTTTACTCCAAAACAAATTCTCATACTATCAATCACATTACTCAATTCATAATACTTTCATGTGCAATATTAGTCATTTCACCTAGCTCATATATTGAATATACATTAAACCATCAATATCCAAATAATCTTTATCAAATTCCATTAAAACTTTAACTTTTCAACTTACTATTTCGCTTAAGCTTCAATTTGCCAAACTCATCTTTTCTTAATATCAACTTTAAAAACAATATATATATATATATCACAAAGCAATATCAAAACATATAATTTTCACTATTATCAAGCTCATTTCAAAAATCCAAATGTTACATATTACCACCATTACCATGAGCTTTCACAATATCCAAGCATCTCACATTTCCAACATTGAATTTACAATGTTTGCATTAAAATAACAATACCAATTTATATTCTTACTTAACCAATATCATCTCTTTTTCCTTTAAACAAAACCTTAACTTTATATATATACACCAAACTTTAAATAATCACACTTTGTCTATACTAATCAACTCATTCAATATTCCACCATACTCTCCTCATTTTAATAACATATCTTTCAATATTAACAATCCAACAATATTTCCTCTGTCTAGCAAACCCAACATAAACTTTATTATAAAGATGTTCAAAGTGTAGAGGAAAGAGTACATACTTTAATCTTGATTTTGTTCCCAACTCATTTTCAACTTTATTCTCCTTTTCATTTCTTTATTCTTCAACACATTTAACAATTCACTTTACTTGCATAAATTTTCATTTTTTTTTATCAATTAAACTTATATAAATCTATATCATTACTTTCTCTAGCTTTTCTTTCATGTAAAACATCATTCACACTCTAGCATCCATCTCATATAACACAGATATACTACAAATCATATAATGCCACATCCGAGACCAACCTAGGTGTTAATGCATATGCATGTATTACCAATTGCATTTCAAAACTCTTCTTTTTAATTCATTTTAAGCGTTTCAAAACTTCTTTTTTTTTTAATTTCACTTAGGCCGAGAATCTCGAACCTAAGCTCTGATACCAAAATATTTGTAACACCCTGATACCCCATATAAGTACTATACATATATTGATACACATACAGTAAGTATATAAAGTATAAGGATGTCACTTTTCGTTACAATTTGAAAACCTTTAACAAAGTTTAAACCACAATACATTAATTTTAAAAGCATTTACAAAATCATTATACTTTTAATGATCTTACCTAAATATAAGAATCTTATCTTTATCAAAACTTCATTTATATATAAATACACTCTTGTCAGAGATACATCATAATTAAAAATTATACATGTATGCATCACCCTATAGTTGGTCTCGATAAACTCTTACTCTTCTCGTGGCATAACGAAAGACTTAATATCTTCCACCTAGTCACCTGCGCGATTACACATCCGCGCTAAGCCCGAGAGCTTAGTAGTACAAATAAATAATATAAACATACATTACAGAAATTCTAACATATAATGATATATCAAATTCCATGTACCATTAGTTTCTTATCATGATTTCCCTTTTTAATTACACCTTTCATATATCTCCACTAATCTCATATATTATATATACATATATACATATCATTAACACCAACCACAATCCATCACTAATACTCAAAATCAATATATCAATACACACATTACATATCCTACTTCATATCATTATTCTATTCACAATTCACCAATCATGAATCACATTTCCAACAAAGGCAATCATTATACCATTCATGAATCACATTAAACAAAGACAAGCATGGGCCCAAAACACACTAATATGCCATTCCATTTTTCAAAGTTAATGCTTTGGTTTTGTTATCACATTCATCATTATCATAAACCCAACTAGGCTTCAAGGATTAGGTTCAACCAAGCTTCAAGGGGAACAAAGCATGCTAAGTATCAACCCAACTTGGCTTCAAGAACCAACCCAACCTAGCTTCAAGGGTTGTAACATCTCAATTAGGCTTCAAGGATCAAATCCAACCTAACTTCAAGAGATTGTTACCAATATTAGGCATGCCACCAACAACAAACTCTGAAAATGGAATAACACATTAGCCACACAATTCATTTAGCAATTTTATTCTCAATTGAATCATCATAGCCAATCACAATGGCTTCACACCACATTTGAGTTATCATAGCCAATCACAATGGCTTCACATCACATTTGAGTTATCATAGCCAATCACAATGGCCTCACATCACATTTGAGTTATCATAGCCAATCACAACGGCCTCACATCACATTTGAGTTATCATAGCCAATCACAATGGCCTCATATCATGTCATGTCTCAATTCATATTATAATATTTCATAGTATATCTAACTAATTACCTCATCATATCCTTCACATTTTACATATAGCATCATTGATATAACATTACAAAGTACATTATTCATATAACACATTACCATTCACAAAATTCACAATGTATAAAACATAACATTGTTCATATAGTATCATATGCATCATCATTATCATCAAATGTATGTTCAATCTCAACAATGCAAGAAGAGCAAAGAATAATCACAGTAGCTAACACACTCAAGGGATACGACCAAGCTTGTGGCCGTGTCTCTCAACCAAAAGCTCCAACACGGCCAAGACTTCCCTAGCTTGGCCGTGTCTCTTAACACAAAAGAGGCAGTGGCAGACACAGTCAAGGGACACGGCCAAGCCAGTGGCTGTGTCTCTCCAAAATTGATCCAACACGGCCAAATTTCCTTAAACTTGGCCGTGTCTCCAAAAAATCTTTAGTCTTGCCCGTGTCTCTTCTTTAGTTTAGCCGTGTCTCTCATGAATGAAAACCCTAAACATGGCCAAATCTCTTTTTATTGAATTAAAACACATTATGCACAACATAACCTCATTCAAATAGATATAATCAATGTCATTAACACTTATTTTACATATTCATCACAATATTCACATTAACAATACATTTAATCACTTACCATTTCAAAACCCTAAAATCAACATCACTCTTATTCTTTCAATATCAACATCCACTTAACTTACCATCTTCAAACCAAAACCAACACCAATTCAATCTTTTTAACTTATACTCAATTTCAACACTTATAAACACATCTCAAACACACCAAATCATAATATCAACAAATCATAACTCACCTCAAACACAACTTCAAAATAACAAAGGAAAACAAGAGAGTACTTACTAAAATTAAGGAAATTTCACAAATCTCCAACTTAATCCTTTGCTTCTTCCTTCAATTTGATTTTAGAATTTAGAACACCTCTCTTGCTCTCTCTTTCCTTTGGTAGCCGGCCACACAATGCAAAGAAGAGAAAATGAAGACAAGTCAAACTTCTCTTCTTCTTTAAATCTCCACCAAGCAATTCTAACAAAGCAATTACCTAAATGCCCTCATCCATTTAACTTAGCTTCTTTTACTTATATGCCCATTTAAGTAATTTCACATATCACAAATAAAATATCTTCTTCCCTTGACTCCTCATTTTGACCAACATATATGTTATATATATTACCATATACCCAACATATACACTTTCTCTCTACACATTATTTTCCTTTTTAAACAATACCTAAACATTCTCTTTTCAATTTCTTTTCTTATCAACATAACATATACACATAATTTAAACAAACAACAATTATATCCAAACTTCTAGGGCACACATTGGGATATTACATAGACTCTACCTACCTAGAGAGATCAAGAGGTCTTTAATAGGCTTGAAATGGGATCTATAAGGGACAAAGTTAAATGAAGGCCATTTTGAGATTGGAGCTGATGTGACACTGTTGACAAATCTTCACACTATGATTTTCTATTGGAGCCATAGGCAGTTGGGGGTAATCTTTTCTATACTTTAATTTCCTTCTATCTACTTAGAATTGATTAAAACGATCTTCATCTTTTCCTTTTGCTTTTGTACAAACTCAGGACCTGCTTTTTTTCTGCTTCTCTCTTTTTTTCTTTTTCTCTTTTTTTTTATTTTTTTATGGGTCCAACTCTAAGAAGATTGTTCTATCTGCACCATTCTATGCTTCTGACTATGGATGAGTGGAGTAGAGTGAGTTTGCTTCAACAAGGATAAATCATTTGTTACCCTAATGTCATCTTGATAGATTGGAGATATTAAGTGAACTTTAACTGTCATTATAGTCTTGAGGTCATGATTATGCATTCCTTTCTTTGATCGTCTTGCATCTTCACCTTAGTGATCATAAAACTTGTCAAAAGTATCACAATAACTCAGGGTTGGTTATAGGGCTTACAAGCCAATAAAGAGAAAGTTAAAATCTTATGAAGGCTCAAAGGGACAACTAGGGATTGATGTTTAATCGGGTAGGTAATAGTTATTGGCTTATCAAACAATGCATAGATCATCTCTCCCTTAAATAAATAGAGTTCAATTTTGCCTTGAAAGTTTGTCAAAGCATGTTCTAAAACTAACTAGGACCTAGACAAAGATAATTATGTAGGAGCCCTCTTTAAGTAAGTATACACAACTCAATGCTATAGAGCAATTCCCTCACCTAGTAAAGTCATTCAAATTATAATGCTTAGAAACACTAATTTATAAACATCAAGCTAGATTCATCATCGGTTGAATACCAAAATGAATAAAGACCAATAAAAATTTAATGAAAATAATTTATTCAAACAATCTTAATTTTAAAAATATAATTGTTTCAAATAAGTACTAAAGAAAATGAAAAACATTAAAGCTAGGAAGGGAGAATTTGTTGAAATTTCTTCTTATTTCTCATCTTTAATACTCCCATCTTGAAAGGAAGATAAGATAGAATCTTCCTCCAATCCTCCCCCCACCATGAAGGTTGCTGGTGGTGGCACTCTGTTGAATCTTGGTAAAGGATTGTCTTTTATGCTGGGCTTATCTGGTTCAGGTAACTTATCGCTATCAATTAAATTCTGGATCTCATGCCTCAACTTCATACAGTTGTCCATTTTGTGTCCAAGCCTTTGATAGAATTGGCAAAATGCCTTAGTATCAAAGTTAGGTGGAAAAAGGATTAGACAAAGGACGAGGAGTCAAGGGTTGCATCAATCCCTTCTTTTATAGCTTATTGAGAACCCAAGATACACGGCTTCTCCAATTTTGAAAATTGCCTCATTCCTCCTTAACTAGTGGCATTAACATCAAATGCCTTTTAAGTGTTATGAATACCAGATTGATAGTTCTCTTTTTCATTTCTTCTTGCCAAAAAGCGGTTCTTTTCCCTCTTCCACTCTTGAATTTGTAAATCAGCTTGTAGGAGGTCTTTGAAGTCTCTTATAAGGGTGTGAGACAACCTTTCATGGAGATTTAGTAGGATGCCTCTGACTATCATTCTAATTTGGTCTAACTCATCAGGCCTCCTTATAAGAAGTGTAGCCTTATTTCTCCATCTCTTTACATAATCAATAAAGTTCTCATTTAGTCTTTGCCTAATGGTTTCCACCTCCATCAAGATAACTTCTAGCTCGACATTGAACCCATACTATTGAATAAAGGCTTTGTACAATATGTCCAAATCTTTTTAGGTACTTTTTTCCAAGGTATTGAACCATTTTTGCACAACAGGATTCAATGAGAGCATGGAATACATCAGAGTTTGAGCCTTAGTAGCTCTGATAGACTGTATGGCAGTGATGTATTGCTTGACATGCAAGTGAGAATTTCCTGTATCATTGTACCTAGAGAATGAAGGCATCTTGAACTTATAAGGGACCTCCTCATCTTGTTCGAACAACTTATCGACCTCGGACATTTCTTCAATTTTTAGCTTCTTCTCGAATTTCTTCTCCAAATTAGCAATCAGTTTCTCAACATCTGAAATTTTAGTCTTTTCTATGGCTGATCTTTCCACAACCTTTGGCTCTTTCCTCTTATCTTGTGAATCTTAAAAGTATTGAGCCCAGTTGTCATCGTCATCAACGACTACTTTATCATCATCAATAGCTACTTCACCAACCTTAGCCTTCCCTTTGTCCTTTGGCTTCTTGGTGCTAGCAGATGCCTCGACAGTGTTCTCCAAACGTGTAGCCATTTGGCTCCTCATAGTCTTAGCTAGGACCTCTTTCAATTCTTTCAGCTTTGCATTGAGGGCATCGTCCACCATTCTTTGAATCGGTTCAGGATCTATTGCTCTTAGTGAGAAGCTAATTGAGTCGCTGCTGGATTCTATGTCACTTGCGTAGGTTGGGTTATCGTACGCTTTTGAACTGTTGTACTCCAAGTCTGTGAGCCATAAAGGATCAATGATATGTTATGCAATGTGTGTGTTGAGTTGTCGTATGCTTTCGAACTGGCTTGCCACGCTTCCGCGCTTCCCGTTGTTCGCTAATTTGTTCGATTTTTATTTTTATCTTTTTTGGTTTTTTTTATTTTTATTTTTATTATAAAAAATAAATATTATGCTTAAAATAAATATTTATAATTTTTCTTTTTCTCTTAATATATTAAATAATAAATATTATATATTGAAATAAATATTTATAAATAATTATATTATTAAAATAAATAATAAAAAAATATTATATTAATAAAAAATAAATATTATATTATTAAAATAAGTATTAAATATTAAAATAAATAATAAATACTATAAAAATTATTACAAACTATTTTAAAATATAAGACTGAACTTGGTTAAAAAATAAGGGTCTATAGTCTAGAAGCTGTTGTATTTATCTGTCTGTTATCTGGTGGCTCTGGACAATCTCTGAGAAAATGGTCTGGTGATCCACATTTGTAACACACTGCTGGTGCACCTATCCTCCAGCAAACACGTCCACTTGCCCTACCACAATGAACATAGGTAGGTGGAGCAGGCCTCTGAGTCACTAGGATCGGCGCACTAGCCACTGAGGCTGCAAGTCTCTGTCTCTGCTACTGTGCTGACCTACCAGACTATTTTTGGCTCCTACTGAACCTCTGAGGATATCCCTCTTGGCCTCTCTTCGATGATGAAGACCCTGCCTCACCCTGGGGTCTCCTAGCTCTGCTCTCCTTTGCTTTGGCTGCTGCTGCAAGTCCCTATGCCCTCTCTACACTCCTGGCAGCTGCAGCCAACTAAGAAAAATTTTGATATTGAGAGCCTTCCAATAAACATAAGATAGAGGGTCTCAACCCCTCCTTAAACCTTTGGCATCTATCAACCTCATCAGAAATAATCTCTCCAGTATACTGGCTTAACCGGATGAACTCAATCCCATACTCTGTCATTGTCCTGATGTCCTGCCTCAAACTCAGAAACTCCATCTTCTTTTCATCCTTATACTCCCTCGAAGTATACCTCTTCTCGAATTCCCGCAGGAAATCAGCATAGTTCAAAACTGGTTATCAACTGTACCATGGGGAACCGTCTTTCACCACTCATAGGCATCCTCCTGCAGAAGTGATCTAGCATAATTAATCTTTTTCTCTGGACTAGCCTGCAGCTGAATGAATATCCTCTGGGCCCTGTCTAGCCACTGCTCTACTACAGCAGGGTCTGTAGTGACAATAAAATCTGTGGCTTTAAATTTTCTTAGCTTGTCATACTTCTGGCAGCTGTAACTGCTGAACTAGAGCCTGCCTCAGTAGCTCCACTATATGTCGTATCCAGTCCGGCAGAATCTCCTCAACTTCTAGTCTAATAGGCACAAAAGCATACGCCTCACCAACAGACTTAACACCAGCTCCAACTCTACCCTCATCAAGAGCTACACTCTCTGCACTACCCTATGTAGACTGATGCTTCCGAGATGCCATAACTACCTATATCTGCAAATACAGCAGAAATTTCCACATTAAAAACAAAAAAAAATGCCGGTGTCATTGCATGTATCACAATTGAAAACCATATTTAAAATCCAATTTTCTCTCTCTAACAACCCACATAGGTTGAGAACCTCAAACCTAGGCTCTGATACAAAAATAAATGTAACATTCTTATACCCTATATATGTATAATATATATACCCAGTATATGTAAAATACGCATATACAGTATAAAAATGTTACAACCCGGTTTAATAAAAAATTTTATATTTTCAATTTAAAATCCCAAAACTTAAATATGTATATTTAAATAGTATTAAAATATTCCTTATAAATCATAGGTCCAAAATAACCATTTTATATGAAAATTTTTGGAAAAATTTTGCTAAAGTTTTGTCTGTAATTTGGACATCCCAAATTTTCAAAAGTTACACAACCTGCATAAAAACACTTCCAATAAAACAAATCACACATTTTCACCTCAACTTCTCCGTTTCTCCACATTTCCTCAAAAAAAATATATATATATATACATTATACAATTTATCCAAAATATACTTTATAATTTACAATATATACTCCGAAATATAACATAATATACATAAAATCAAAAGTACTATGATATAAAATATATAGATAATAGTAAATGGCTCCGATCTTGATGTACCCAAAATCAACTCAATAAGCAACCTCAAATCTAGACCCAACCAAGTCTAGAAGAACTCTTCGGCTCAAGTGTCTAGCCTCGAAGGCAAATCAAGTAATGCTCAAAAGCTAGCCCCGAAGGCAAATCATATCACAATGACACTAAGAGTCTGGCCCCAAAGGCAAATAATAAGGATAACCTCATAGGCATGTTGTCAAACACAGAACTCTGAAAATTGAATAACATACTAGGTGCATAATTATTTCATATTTTCCATCATCAATTTCTTTCTCATTTTCCCATTTTTCTTATTCATATCAATGCCATTTCATTTCAATTTATCATATTTCATCATTTCATCACAATGTAGGATATTCCATAACAAAATCACATTACCCAAATAATTTGGGTCATTTTCACATAATGCACATATTTCACATTTTATTCAATTTTGCCATTAATAATAGCTTTTCATAATGCATATAATGCATACATAATAATTCACATGTTATAACACAATGTTCATGAATGTTTATGCTACCAAGTAGCTTAACACATTTTCCATCCAAAATGTGTTAGGCCAAATGTAATGCAATTATACCTCATTTATCAAGAGTTTGTACATACCTTAGAAAGCACTCCAAAGCAAGCTTCAAAACTCTCTCTAACCTTCTCTTCCAATTCGCCCTTCAACACTAGAGTTGGACAAACTACTTCCTCTCAATGCTTGTACTAAATTTGATCATAAATAATCATTTAATATCACATTCTAAGACATTCTCAATATAAAACCATAATTAAATATCACTCTAAATAAAATCTCAAATTAAGCTTTACCTCACTTTAACTTTGAAAACCATATCGAGCTATTTAAATTAGTGTTTTAAGTTTATTAATATCATTAAAAACATATTATAATATGTTTAAATCAATTACATTGCATGAACACATACTTATTTTTAAAACCTTAAAATGAAATAACCTTCCCCATTGAAGGTTCTCCATTCCAATTCATTCCAATTATCAATCCAATCTTATTTCCATCACTTATATCCTTAAAGAACATGATTTAAGTAATAAAACTAAATGATTCACTATACTTTGCAAAATCCCTTTTCCAAAATCCTAAATCAACACTACCATTTCCAAACTCTATCCAAACTTAACCAAATCCATCATTTAACTTTAAAATCATTGTTTATGCATCAAAACAACACATTTGGAACCAAATTGCACAATTAAAACTCATGATTTCACAAACCCAAAGGTTCTATAACCCTAAATTCTCTCTCTTCACCAAACTCAATTTAAATTCAACAATTTCTTCAATCCAACCTTAAAATCATTATTAACTACTCAAAACAACATCATTCATATTCAATTAAGCAATTAAAACATACCACTCCAAAAATCCAAAATCAACATAATCTTATTTTTATGGAAATTCAAAGAAAAAATTGAAAAACTTACTAATTATGGTGAAAATCACTAAAAATATGCTTGGTTCTTGAAAATCTCAATGTTGGGTTTTGGCTTAACATTTACAATTGTTTTATGCAACACCATGAGAGATTCAACCTCCCAGTCAAACAACTGCCTTCTCCATTTAAGATGCCAGTTCCAAGATCCTTCAACCCAAGCCCCAGCCTCATTGACAAAGCAATCTTTAGACCAAGACAAATTATACAGCCTTGGAAAGAGTACTTGAAGATTTGACTTCCAAAATCTGATGCGACACCCATTACCAAGCCAAAAAATGGTGTAGTTGTTGACAACGGTTCTGCATAATTCGCTGCCGTTAGTTTCTTTAATAATATCTCCCCAAATAACCAAAGTTCCTTTATGGTTAAGTGGGAAGATAGAGCTTGATTTTCCATATTTACTATTAATCACTGCCTTCCATGTAGATTCCTTGCTATCTGCGAGCTGCCATAGCCACTTGAAGAGATGGGCTTTATTTTTAGCGAGAATAGATCCAATCCCCAAACCTTCTAAATATTTAGCTTTCACGACTGTGTCCCAATTGACATTGTGAATTTTTCTTTTACTATCCAGTCTGTTCCAGAAGAAGGTCCTTTGTATTTTTTCAATCTCTTTTGCAACACTCAAAGGTAATCGGAACATAGACATGTAATATAAAGGCAAACTGCTCAGGACAAATTTTATCAAAGTAAGTCTTTTGGTAATAGAACAGTAACGAGCTTTCCAGGTCGCAAGCCTTTGCTTTAATTTTTTTATAATTGGATCCCAAGTAGCAACTTTTCTAGGATTATCTCCAAGAGGTAGGCCCAAGTACTTTATAAGTAACGAAGCTAGTTTGCATTTGAGAGTCCCAGCGGCTTTGATACACCATTCTTGGTCTGAGTTTAATTTGACTAGAACACTCTTCTGAAAATTTACCTTGAGGCCCAAAATATATTGGAAGCATCACATAATTATTTTTAAATTGATAAGGTATGTTAAGTTCGACGGACAAAAGATCACACTATCATCTGCGAACTGAAGAAAGGAAACAGGAGATGGAATGCCTTTGATAGAGATACCTTCCAAGAGAAAAGAGAAATTGCTTTGTTGAGAATGGTACTTAAGCCCTCAGCAGTTATAACAAACAAGAATGGAGACAATGGGTCTCCTTGGCGTACGTCTTTTCCCATTGGAATAGATTTAGTTGCAGAACCATTAACCAAAATTGTAATCCTTGATTCACGTATACAACCATTAATCCATCTTATCTATCTATCCTTGAAACTCATACTAGACATGACTTGTGAGAGGTAGCTCCATGACACAGAATCAAAGGCTTTGTGAAAATCTAATTTGATGAGAGATACTTTGAAGTTGTGTTTCTTACAATCGTCGATGATTTCATTCGCCACCAAGATGCTATCAAGGATGTTTCTACCATGTATGAATGTTGATTGGTTGCCACTAATGATGCTTGCCATTACAAACTTTAGGCGAAGAGCTAAAAGCTTGGGCAATATCTTATAGACACCATGAACAAGACTAATGGGCCAATATTGATGAAGAGAAATTGCATTCTTCAATTTAGGAATCAAAGCAATGAAAGTCTCTTTGATCTCATTTGGTAATTCACTGGTATTGTAAAACTCATGGACTAAGTTCATAAAGTCATGACAAAACAGATGCCAAAATTTTTGATAAAACGGTAAGTTGAAGCCATCAGGCCCAGGTGCCTTGTTACCATCACATGAAAACAAAGCTCTGTGAACCTCTTCTTCACTGATAGGCTTCTCATCTTTAGTTGCCAATATGGGGTCAAAAGATGCTTAACCATGGTGTGATCAATGAAGTTAAATATTTATTATGTTTCTTGCTTATAGGTTAAGGTTTAATGTTTAAGGTTTCAAGTATATGGCTACCAAGTATACATCAATAATTAATGGTTTTGGACTTCCAAACTATATATAGATAATTATCATTATCAAGTGATTCTTAACAATGATGTGATTCCTATGAAGTAAAACTACTTGTTGAGCTAATTATGTTACTACATGGTTTATTAATCGAAGGGGTTAAGAGATCACGACCATGGTCTTAATACCATGGTCATGTGTAATTCATATTTTCCTCATATGTCGTCCATATAATATCATTGTAATTATGTTAAAAGTAAATTACGACTGTGTAATTCAAATTTTAGTATGGATTAGGGTTTAAGATTTTAAACATGAACATGGCTTTTAAACTAATAGTTGTGTTTAATTTACATATACTAAACAAGGACGCCATTTTCATTATACATGGCTGCAGCCATTAACTCATGGTTGTATTTACGTTATGTGGGTTTCGCATGGAATCAATATTTCACAGTTATATTCTTTAGAGATATTAACAGAAATTTGATTTTAATACAAAGTCATGGAGCTTGTGAGTTTATCGAATGAGCAGATTTTGAAGTAAATATAATATAAAGAATAGTGGGCATATTCTGAAGTAAAAATAATCTTGTGAGTTTATCTCATATGCTACAAGTAATTACTTGGACAAGAAAGAAGTCAGTTATGAGATGGAATCAATAATTACTATTATAAGGAAAGAGCAAGATGAAGTCTCCAATAGCAGGGACCTAGTCATGCGAGAGGCAGAGTCTGGGAATCCAATTGTAGGGAGGAAGCTTCAAATTTTCCTTCCAAACCCAATATATCAATAAGAGAGTCATTGTCTAAAATAGAAAATTTGATCCTTTCCATCTGGTATACATTACACACACATATATATATATATTTGTGTGTGTGTATAAATTGGTTAAAAAATTTGTAATTTATCATACAAAATTTTACAGAATTATACAACTCCCCACATATAATGACCACTATAGTCATTCATTGTCACTTGCATACTTACCAACTCGCTTTCTAGCAGCATGATTCCATAGGTTGTATGTCATGTTTCATCTGAATGTATCCATTTTTTTCTGTTGCAATAAAAAAGTTTGAGTTTCGGTGTCATCAAGAATTTGATAATCTTAACAACAAACATACTACAGTTCCCACTGCAAACATAATGATATCAAAATTCAAATCGTATATTTATAGCAATGAATAATGCATATATTCATACTATTAATTTGCACAACAGCTTACCCCATTTGTTGTGGAATAGTTTTCCTCAAACAAGATCATAAATTTTTTTCTTAAGTTTTATAGTTCTATCTTTCTTGTTATAAAAGTCCATAAAATCAAGCGCTTTGGGGAGCAATTGCACCATGAGATTTACAACTACCATTCTATTGTTGGTTGAAGCTACTAAATGCATAAAATCATACACAAAAATTACCCACTCCTTCAAATTGATACAAATAATGAACCAATGACTATTGTTGTCATTCATGGGGAGCAAAATTTTTTCCACCTCATGGCAACACTTTCCATAATGAATTTCATCATTCAGAAACCTCTTGATGTCAACAGTGGGTTCCTAGACTTTAGGCTTATTAATTGGAATTTCTTTATGTGTACAAGTTACATTCTGGTGTAAGCGATCCTCACTGTACCGTTGCTTCTGGCATTTGTAATAAAGACAAATATTGATGTCCTGGAAATTTATTTAGAAAATATTAATCAACCATCAATAATCCACCAATTAACACATCCTATGAAAAAAAAAAGAATATGGTCTAGTAATGACTTTATTTCATAACATGTTCAGAAGTAAGTCATTTGGAGTCTTTAGACGGCACCAGAAATCATATGATTCAACTTGCCATATGATGAAGATGCTTCGATACATAATGCGTGGAATAGTATCTTCCTTTTCGCTAAAATTATCATCAAAACATACCAAAATGTAAGATAATCATAAAATATGAAAAAATAAATGAAATATCAAATTCTATAATAATAACACTTATGGTGCAAAATCCTTAAACATAATATCCCACAATTCATCAAATTGATGCTTCACGTATGTTTCTTGAGACAACAATAGATGGATGGGAAGGACAAGGGCATATTCAAAAATCACAAAGCTTTTTATATTTGAGAATTCTTTGTCCTCTTTCACCTTGTTCTACCATATGGCATCTAAGGCCCCGATTATAGCGAGAGTTGGGTTGTGTAATCCTCTTTTCAGCTTGCAATTGATATTCTTTGCTTGAGACAACCTGTAAACTCTCGCTTTCTATTTGATGATCATCTTGCATGAAATTGTTGAATGTAATTACTATCAAAATGAGTCATGCACGAAATAACAAACAATATCAATGAATTTCTAATCTAATTCAAACTAAATTTACCTGTGGGGGAGAAGAATTTGGGATGACAATAGTACTGTGGTTTTCTACTTCACTTAATTGTAACTCTATTGCCTTAATTTGAGATTGAATTTCCTTATTATTATTATTATTTTCTACTTTCTTCAATCTCAACTCTAGTGCTTGAATTTGATATTAAAGTTCCTTATTGTAATTTTCAAAAACCTACTATTGTCGCTTGGTCTCATCCAATCTCTTGCATTTTTTTTTCTAGGTTGTCGCATCTTTTTTTGATAAATAGCAAATTTTTATTGGTATAATTAAAAACATATGAATGGAAAACAATTTATGCAGCTTACCCGATTGCCCATTATTTTCCTCCTAATGCCTCCCAAAATTAATAATACATTCCCATGCTAACAAGTAATACATCCCAGAACAAGATACAAACAATATAGTCATCCCACAGTACAAGTATAATTTTGCAGATACATATTGAGACGCACACCCATTAAAGAGCCTTCGTGAAGCTTCTCTAGATAATCAGTTACTAGATTATCTTCTCTAATTACACCAGATTTGGCTAAATAATCAGTTACTTCGGGAAGGACATGAATGAAGGAAATTAAAGTAAAGAAAGATAGGAGATGTTCAATGTCGCATATAATATCCCTCAATTTCCAAGGAACATTGTCTATCGTACTGTTAGCCCAAGTTACCGCATTTTTTGAATCAAACTCCAGTATTATACTTTTGTTTCTTATCTCTAGATTAGAAGAGGTCAATTTGAGAGCCGATAGAATTGCCTTGAACTCTGCTTCAGTAGAATCAATGACCCCAGTGTAAGTAGAGAAAACAGCTATAAAATGCCTTGAAGAATTCCTTAGAACGCCTCCTATTCAGCATGTCCAGGTCTACCAATTGTTGATTCGTCAACGTTCCATTTGAATATACCCAACAAAGGAGGTTGACATGGTATTGGTAATCTATTGCGCTTAGCTCCTTCCCAATTTTTGACACAATTCGAGGATATCAAGAATTTTTCGACAGTGTATGGAAATGATATATTTACAGTAGATGTCCACCAAGCCAGCCTCATAAGAATAATTTCGAAAAGCTTTTGGATACTCAAAGTGGAATTTTTAAAAACTAAGTTGTTCCTTTCTAGCCATATGGAACAAATGGTGGAGAAAAAGAGGGATAACCAAACTTTCTTAGCAAATTTACCCTTTGCAAAGGAGACCCATTGTTGGTAGAGCAGTAGCAGAGAATTCGAAGGGCACCAAGATTGATTCCACCACCTCATCAGTTTACACCATGTGTTCCATGATATCAGAGACTTTAATAGTAGATGATCCACATCTTCTTTGTCTTCTCTGCATAGAGGTCATAAGTTGAGAGCAGGATCCAGCAGTCCAAGTCTAGTTAAATTATCTCTCACATTGATGCGACCATATAGGGATAACCAGGCAAATGTCACCACTTTGGGTGGGGCTTAAGAACGCCAAATTCTCGTCCAGAAATTTTGAGGTTGAGCCACATGAGGCATGCTAAGTTGGGCTGTAAAAGATTTAACAGAGTATTCACCATTCTTGTTGTGTTGCCATATTAATTTGTCTACAATTTTGGTCTTGGGTTTCACTCCTTCGATAAGTTTAAGCAAGTTCATCAAGGAGCCAACCTCCCAATAGAAATGATTTCTCCTCCATTCTAGACACCAATTCCATGATTCTTCAAGCCATGTCCCAGCTTTACAGACTGTCATATCCTTAGACGTAGACAGATTATAAAGCCTAGGAAAGGATACTTGAAGGGAATATTGACCAATCTAATGATCCTTCCAAAATTTGATGTGACGTCCATTACCAAGCCAAAACCTAGTCCCATTGCAGATGACAAATCTGCATTGCTCATCGCCACATGTTTCTTTTATAATGTCCCCTCATATAGTTGAAGTGCCCTTAAATTCTTGAGTAAAAGTAGAGTTAGGCTGACCATATTTACCTATAATCACGCTCTTCCACAAGAATTCCTTGCCATCTGCCAATTTCCACAACCATTTGAATAAAAGGGCTTTATTCTTTGCAAGAATTGAACCAACGCCTAAACCGCCTAAGTGTTTGGCCTTCACTATGAAATCCCAGTTGATGTTGTGAAACTTTCTTTTACTATCCAATCCATTCCAAAAAAGTTTCTCTATATTTTTTCAATCTCCTTGTCGACTCCCTAGAGTATTCTAAATAATGATAAATAGTATAGTGGTAGATTGCATAAAATCAATTTTATTAGCGTGAGTCTCCCGACCATAGAGAGGTAACAAGCTTTCCATGTTGCCAGTCTAAGCTTCAGCTTCTATATAATAGGATCCCAAGTGTCAGCCCTTTGAGGATTTGCACCTAGAAGGAGACCTAAGTATTTAATTGGCAAAGAAACCCTTTTACAGTTGAAGGCCGCAGCAACTTCTTCACACCATGACAGATCAATGTTTAATCCCACTAACACACTCTTATGGAAATTAACCTTGAGCCCTGAAATAAGCTGCATGCATCTTAAAATCCTCTTCAGGTTGACAAGATAGAGCAAATCAAAGGGTAAAAGACTACAGTGTCGTCTGCAAATTACAAAAAAGAAATAGGCGATGAAACTCCCTTGATCGGGATACCTTTCAGGAGGCCTAATGCAATTGCCTTACTGAGAATCGAGTTTAATCCCTCAGCTTCTATGATGAATAGGAACGGTGATAATGGGTCGCCCTGATGGATGCCTTTTTGCATTGGGATCGATTTGGTCGTAGACCCATTAACTAGAATTGCAGCCCTGGATCCTGTGATACACCCCTTTATCCATTTAACCCATAAATCCCCAAAACCCATAGCTGACATAACTTGAAAGATGCATTTCCAAGATACGGAGTCGAAAGTTTTTTTGAAGTCAAGCTTGATGAGTGTTCCCTTTAGGTTGTTTCTCTTACAGCAGTCAATCACTTCATTAGCTACCAAAATGCTATCCAAAATATCTATTCCTTAGATGAAGGATGATTTGCTTCCTCCAATGATTCTTGACATAACTCCTTTTAGCCAAAGAGCCAAAGTCTTTGCATGATTTTATATACACCATGCACTAAACTGATGGGGCGGAATTGTTTAAGGTTAATAGCATTCTCCACTTTTGGTATCAACACAATGAAAGTTTCTTTGATCTCTTCTGGGAGCCTACCATCTGTGTATAAAACTTATGCAATATTCATAAAATCACTGCTGATCAATGGCCAGAACATTTGATAGAACAATAGATTAAAGTCGTCTGGCCCAGGAGCCTTATTGTTGTCATATGAGAATAAGCCTTATTGTCTTTCTAGTTCTTCAGCCATAGATTGTTCAAGCTTTGTAAACTGCAGATTTTGCAAAAGAGTTCATGAAGAGATAGATTCAATGAACATGCTGGAAAAGTAAGTTGTGATTTCATTTCTGATTTCATTAACCCTGGTTAACATAACATTGCCCACTGATAGAGCCTGGATGGAGTTCTTTTTTCTTCTGATAAAAGAAGTCATATGGAAGAAACGAGGGTTGCGATCTCCTTCTTTTAACCATTGTGATCTCGACAGCTGTCTCCAATAAGATTCACTCTGTTTGTACTTAGACCATAGCTTTGCCCATAACAGCTTTCTCCTTCTATTTAGGGTCTCATTTCGGGGTGAAGACTCAAGAGGGATGTCAATTCCATCAATCTAATCTTCTAGATTTGAAATGACCCTATCAATGTTGCCAAATTCATGCCGATTCCAACTGTATAGCATGTGTCTAATGATCCCAAGTTTATGAAGTAGGTTTGTATGGTTAGAGGCCTGTAGTTGTTTCCACCATCCTGTTACCATTTCCTTGAATTGTGGTTGTAAAAACCAGCAGTTTAGTGAACAAAAAGGCCTGGGTCCCCATGATAGTTGTTCGGTCTCCATAAGAAGGGGACAATGGTCAGAAAGTCCCTTCCTTAGACCCCCAAAGTTTAATAGTTGGAAATAGTACCATCCATTCTTGGTTGATTAGAACACGATCAATCCTGCTTGCACCTCTACTATTAGCCCATGTATACTTTTTGCCCAACAATGGTAGGTCATGAGATTCACAAGCGTCAAAGAAACTCACTAGATTTTCTGCCCCTGATTTTAAGTAAGTACTAGAACTTCTGTCTTCACAGCCTAAGACTTTGTTGAAGTCCCCTAAAACTATCCAAGGGTTATGATAAGATGATCTTAATTCACTGATTTCATCCCACTCTCTGTTCCTCTCATATTCACTGCTAGGCCCATAAACACAAATAATGGAACAATCAAAGGAAGGATTGAGCTAATGTCCCTTTAGAGCTATCCAATTCTTGCCTTTATGAGAAGCCTTACAAGTGAATGAAGCTTGATTCCAAGAGGTGAGAATGCCTCCTGCTCCGTTATTTGCATCAACAAAAATCCAACCAGCTTCAATGGTGCCCCAAATACTCTTACTGATAGATGAGTCTAATGTTGAAATTTTCATTTCTACAATTGCCACAAAATCTAGTTTCTTCTTTATTACCCAATTTCTAACTACTTTTATTTTAATCTTGGCTCTAAGACCTCTTGTATTTTAGAACATCAGTCTCATTTATTAGTTGCTTCCACCCCTTTAGAATCCTCATCACCGATAATGTCAATCAGCCCCTCACAAACTTTTTCTTTTTCAGTGTCCATGAACAAGCCTAGCATTTTTCCAATATCCCATGTGCTTTCAACCTCCTGTCTCAATTTGCCTTCCTGTACGGTCTTAGCTACCCTTGTCTCCCTTAGTGACATCGAGTTCTCTTGCCCAGTTAGATTAGGGGTACCCTTCATCTTGCAACAATTAGTCTTGCTCGCATTATTTATGTTGGACATAGAGATGGAGTTTTGAAGAAGCAGCTTTGAAAGACAAAGACCCATTTTGATTCCCTTTTTTTCAGTCTCCTTTTAATTTTAGCTTGGTCTTCAATGAACACAGATATGTCTTTGGTTTTGAGTTTCTTTTTCCTGCCAAGCTTAAATTTGGCCAAAACCATGTCAGAGTTAATCGAGTTGTAATCTTTTTTAGAGAGGTCTTCCATGTTATCATCACCATGTGTTGTGGGGTTGGGTTGATTATTAGGCCTTGAGGGTGCAGCAGGGCCAAGTGATGAGGATTGGGCTTCCGAAGGTGTTTGAGTGGGCTTGCCAGATGGGTTATGTGTATTGTGATCCAAAATTATTTTTGTCTAGATTAGGCTATGAAAGACCTAGTCGTACAGGGTTGCTAAAGTTGGGTGGAAGTGCAGCGGGGGCAGGTTCAATAGGTAGTGGTTCTCGATTGGTAATCTAGGCGTAAGAATGCTTCGAGGAGTCAGACTGGCTGGAATATCGTAGTGTAGGAGACATGTGATTAGATGGGATGGGCAAAAGGTTATCATATAGGGAAAGTGGAGAATTATTTATTCTAAATTCCTGGTTTTGACAGCTGGAAAGCATTGATTCACATCCACCATATCGCCGCTCCGAATGTTTTCCAGAGAGAGAGTTATGGATGGTTTGAGGTAACTCGATCCTGAAAGCATGTTTGCCACTGGTCCTTGTTCTTCTGATATCTTGATGCAGTATAGTTCCTCATCAATCAGAATCAGAATTCTTTCATCGATCTTGCCCTTCTCGGTGCAAATAAGGAGTTTTGCACAATCTAATATGTCCTTATTGCCAGTATCTTTATCCACCATTACAAGAGATCCCCATCTGCTAGCAATAGAAGAGAAGAACTTTATATCCCATGTTTGGAAAGGTACATGTTTCATACGCAGCTGTGGTGAAACTAGCATCGGATTGAGGGGGCAACTGGTGGTCGATCGTTCCTTATCGTTGTCGTTGGTCGGTCGGCGTCTATGCTATTCAACGCCTCCCTCCTCTGATATGGTTCTGTCTCCTTTATCTTCTTCAACGAGCTCCTTTATCTGCAAAACCTATCCAAGAGGGGCTGCAATCAACGGTGGACCACCAGAACCACTGGCGAACCAACGGCAAATTCTGTCCACATGTGCAGTGGGCGTCGGCAAGGGGGTCGTTTGCCCCACTCGACCCCACCTGCTTCCGCCACTGATACGCAGCCATGTGAATCTTTCTGATGCTGCATCCTTCTTTTTCGACCTTTTAACGAAACTGAATCTTTCAAGGAAACAAGGTTGATCATTTTGAAGAAAATTCTCCATGATGATACCATTCTCAAAGGTTAGTAGAACTGTCTTTCCTCCTAAAGCTTTGATTTTGCACTTTGTGTAGCCATTTGTATTGAAAAAGTCTTGTATATGAAGAAGATTCTCGACAGATATGACTTCTCCAATTAAAGTAGCGTTGATCCATGAGTGATCACATTCGTTAGTGGAGAAAGAAAACACAGGAGTTTCATTGATCTTCATCTTATTATCATCCAAAAATGGTCTGTCGTGCTTGACAATGTCAGAGTATGATATGTTAGGATCTTTTTTAGAGTTAATAACATGGAAGTTCTTAGCACCAATGGTGGAGTGGTATTCATATGGTTGTCTAGCATGTGAAGGCACATGCTTATCCGCGTATTTGACCCAAATTTTGTTTTGTTTGAAGAAGGAGCCATTAGCCCCTAAAATAGCCTGTTTAGCTTCTTTGTATGTCTTGAATTTGATGAAGCCATATCTCACATTAGCATTCTTCCTAAGTTTCATGGGCATAAAAGCATCGTATACTCTTCCATACTGAGTAAATATGAGATGAAGGTCTTTAGAAGTGGTTTCCATAGGAAGGTAGTCGATAAATAATGAGATGAAATTCTTTCTCCATTCCACACCCAATCTGGTTTCATTGCGCTGAGCAGTGCCCTCAAGGATGTCTCTGTGAAAGGACAACGATTTTAGGTTTGGGTTGACATGTAAGTAAGGTTTATTGGTTAGGGGTAAATTTGGTTTGGGAGGCATTCTAACTTTTAAAGATCTTTCCCCTTTAGCTATAACTTATTTTACTGTCTCAGCTGATGCCGTAGGTTGTCGCATCTTTGCTCAACTATTTTATTTTTATTTTCTAGGTCGTCACACCTTTGCTCCATTGTTTTATTCTTATTTTCAAGAACTTCACATCTTTGCTCGAACTCCTCTAGTCTATCTATTAATTTATCATTCTCTAAATCATAAAACATCCAAAAAAAAGGAGACAAAAATAACATGAAACTGAAACATCAGAGCCAATTTCTTAATTACCACATTTATACTATCCAATTGCCTGATATTTGAATTGATTAGGATGATATAATTATATTGGTTAGGTAACTCCAAGGTGTTTGACAATTGTTCTCTTTGCTAATAAGGCACAGCCATATTATTAGTATTTATAATCGATTCCTCATCCCTAGGTATGTCAATACTAGCAAAGTATGGATTGGAAGATTCATTAGACTTCAATAGTATGTACAATGGGGTTCAAGACTATACATATAGAAAATTTGAAATTTACATCAATTAGCCAATTCAATATAATAACATTTATAAAAATTATTAAAAAAAACAACTATATGTAATTTTTTTTACTTTTCTAAATATCTTATCATAAATATCATTGTATCCACACTTGAATACAATTTGCCAACTCGCTACCCTTAGGAAACCATTGTTTCTTACTCTATGTACACCTGTTTCATCTAATTGAGAAATGATTTTCATTCTTAATACTGATAAAACATAAAAAGAAAAAAAGAAAAAAAACTTTAGCAATGAATAGCCACCCTCCCTTAATTTTCTGTCTTTCTATGGATAGCCTATTTTGTTTTTGGGGCCAACAAATTCCAACTTAATTTTCCCCAAGCAATATTATTAAAAGCAACAACATCTTCAACAATGGACAGAATCATTTTATCCACTTTTTCTCTGAGGAATTTGCTTACTATGAGGTTATCCACTAGGCAGGCAATACCTAGTTTTACATGATCTTTTACATCCTTATATTTTCTAAATGATTCTAAATAATAACTCATTGCGGCTTAATTTATCATACTTGCTTACAAGGCACAACTTCCCATTGATAAGATCTTTGCTACCTAAATACTTCAATAAAGTTAACAAAGTAAAATTCAATATAGCCAAGATGGACAAGCATGTGTCCAAATTTAGATATGAGGTCATTGCTCCTTGGATTATAAACTAGCTGGAGGATTTCTTCTAAGTGCACAGAAGATGGTCAGTGTTGTATTGACGAAATAATTCAATTTTTACAATAGTAAAGCCCTATAAATAATCACATGTATGATGCATACATATTAAGGCATAATGTAGTCATAAAAGAAAATATCAATACCTTATCTTGTTTTATATTTATGACAGACTTGATATCCCAAGTAGTCCTACTCTCTAAACATGTAGGATTAAGTTGTAAGTGCCTCCACAGGTGCATGGAATAACAAAGTTATTTTCTTGCAATATGCACATGAAATTGCAATTATTATTACTATGTTGTTGTAAGGGGTTATTTATTTGCTTGGAACATAATACGTGAGTTGTAGTTTTACTTGCATTTTTGTATCATGTTCATTATCATGGAATTACTTTTCTTTTTTTTTTTTTGGTCACTTTCTTTGCACCTTTTCTTTGAGGTTGAGAGTCACTTTTCCTTCTTTTGAATACTGCAAATTTCCCGATAGAACTGCTAAATGCTCTTGGGTTATCAACATTTCCTTTTGCACATATAGCAATTAGGGAACGACTCCTAAATAGGATACTTGTGGCTTCTAATTCAATAATTTTTGTCAAAAAAAAAACATGCTTCAATATCATGTATATGATACACAACTATTTCTAGGTAGGCTATCGCTGTGTTTAATTTATATGGCTCTTATGACTCATACAAATCATGAATCAATTAAACACGACCATGACTAGGTAGATATGGTTATATGGCTTACATATAAAATATATTTTAATTAAATAAGACAATGTGCATAACAAATATCGGTATATATATCACTTAAACAAATCCATATCTAGCACCTGTATGTTCAGCATGATTATGTCTATGCAAGACACAGTAGTGTTTAGTTTGTATGGATCTTGTATAATTCATATATTACTTCACCATGACAATTTGAGTGACGAATATCACCATATATATCACCTAAACAAACCATATCTAACATCTATATGTTAAGAGTGACCATGTCTACGCACGATACCATAGTATTTCATTTATATGGATCACATACAAATCATATATTACTTCAGCATGACAAGGTGTGTGACGGACATCACCATATATATCACCAAAACAAACCATATCTAATACATGTATATTAAGCATGATGATTCTTACGTAAGATATAGATACCATAGTGTTTTGTTTATATATATGTCACATATTACTT
This sequence comes from Garcia nutans, assembly GCA_947685225.1. NCBI lineage: Eukaryota > Viridiplantae > Streptophyta > Magnoliopsida > Malpighiales > Euphorbiaceae > Garcia > Garcia nutans. The sequence goes on along the minus strand of CANTUV010000039.1, from coordinate 38,189,778 downwards.
CAACTCAATAATGTGTGTGACAGATATCGTCGTGCATATCACGTAAGTAAATATCTAACAACTGCATTTTATGCACAACCATATCTACGTAAGGCAACATAGTGTTTCACTTATATCAAATAAAAAATATTACTTCAATACAACAATGTGTGTGATGAATATCACTGTGTATATTACCTAAACAAACCATATCTAATACATGTATGTTCAATACAACCGTGTCCATAGAAGATATTATAGTGTTTAGTTTATATAGATCTCATATAAAACAAATATAAATTAAACATGACAATGTGTGTCACGAATATCATCGCGTTTATAATCTAACCAAATTCATATCTAGTATGCTAAGCATGACTATGTCTATGTAAGACACCATAGTGCTTCATTTATATGAATTATATATAAATCACATATTACTTCAACATGATGTGTGATAGACGTCGCCATGTATATCACTTAAACAAACCATATCTAACATATGAATGTTAAGCATAACCATGTCTACATAAGACACCATAGTATTTTGTTTATAATGATCACATGCAAATCACATATTACTTCAACAAGACAATGTGTGTGATGAATATCGCCATGTATATCACCTAAACAAACCATATTCAAAACTTATATGTCCATCACGATTACGTCTGTTGAAGACATTGCAATGCTTAGTTTATATGGATCTCATACTTCAACACAACAATATGTGTAGCAGACACCGTTGTGCATATAACCTAAACTAATTCGTGCCTAACACCTTGTATGTTTAGCATAACTTTGTCTATACAAGACATCATAGTGTTTCATTTATATGACTCTCATATAAAACACATACTAATAAAAGACGACCATAAGATCCATAGTGTGAAACAATTCCTCTGTGAACCTACTTAAACTGTAACTTTTTTTAAAAAATAATTGTATTAGCACATGAGCAAGATGAAGTGCATATGTATATGTGTATGATAAAAAAAAACAAAATGAAATAAACTTGTTATTTACAAATTTGGACTTTGAAAAAGTAAGAAAGCTGTTGGAATTTACAAAGAGAGCTTGCTGCTTGTAAAACTATAGAAATCTTTCTAAAGCTTATTGTTTGCGTTATTAAGTGAAATAAACTAGTACCGAATAGTATACAAAAAAAAGTGAAATAAACAATAAAGTGATTAAGGTTTCATGAATTCTACAAGATAAACAATGAGAAAGAGAGGGAACAAAAAACTGATTTCAGAATTTGAAACAATAAATTCGTAGGCAAATATTAGTTCTTATTAATGGAAAGGGTATAAATATTAATATAAGAGTCAATTTGAGGTGATTGAAGCCTAAAGTTGATTAGTGCAATTCTTGAAGGTATTTTTCTAGTGAATTTCTTTTTTTTTTATTTATTTTTTGAAAATAAATTCAGAGGAGACTATAATAACTTGAATTTGACTTAAAAATATATGCAATAGTTCAAGCAAATTCAAGTAAATAGAAATTTATATACTTGAATAGAAAAGGAAAAATTGCATTACGCGTAATTTGTTAAACGTTTTTTTAAAAAACTCTACAATTTTTATATATTTTTAATACATTAAAATATATTGAAAATGAAAAATATATTTAATATATTAAATATATACTGAATAAATATTCTGAAATATTTTTATTTTTTTAATAATTTTGAAAAAATTCCATCACAAAAGGTGTCAATTTTATCACTCTGATGGAAAGCGTTACCCATTTTTAAAGTCCCTATATTTTAATGACTAAATTACAAATACCAAAGGACATTTACAAAACTTTTCTAAAAATAAAAATATTTTCAAAAAATGCGGTACCTAAAAAATTCTTTCAATTTTACCTGATTTGCAAGTTTCAAGTTTTTGATGCAAAAACACAGAGTTGAGCCAAAACATAGAAGCAAAAGCATTTTTCAAATATACGACGGTTAAAAAATCCTTTCAATATTACGGGAAAAAGATATTCTTTTTGCAAATATACAGAATTGGGCCTTAGTTGATGCTTAGTTGTTGTTATTGTTGTTGTCTTTTTTTTTTCTTTTTTTTTTTTTTGTTGATTACTCCCCTAACTACTCCCTTTGTATATACTAATATTTACAAAACTAGTGGCCTTTGTTGATTGTGATTTTGTTCCTCTTTCATAAAAAAAAAAGATTTAAATGATAAATTTTTTTTTTTATAAAAAATGTTAAAATTTGTATTTTTGTATATAAAAGAGGAAGAATTAAATATAAACATTAAATGGAAACTAAAAAAAATCACAACTATTTCAAATAAAAAGAAATTTACAGTATTTCAAATAAAAACAAGCTTAAATAATAAAAAAAAGATAAATATTACACTAGTGAAATGAAATTAATAAAAATCTATTTTTTTATAAATTTATTAATTAAATTGATCTCGCGATAAATATAATAAATTTAAATATTTAGTTAAGACTTAAAATTTTTTATAAATTTAAAAATAATATTACCATCACATATCAATTTATAATATAAAACTTGCTACAAATATTCATTTATAATATGGATATTTAATATTTTTCTTATATCCATGAATATAAATTGTTAAATATAAAATAATATTATTTACTCAAATCATCACACAATAACTTCAAATATTACTATAACGTAAAAATAATTTTGTTGGTCCAATCTCTTTTACACGCTGATGAAAATAAAAGAAGAGGTATTTTACTAGATTATTTTTCAATGTCTAAAAATGTTAATATATTAAAAGGGTGAACTCAACTATTCAGTAAATAGATAAATGCGTAATAAAAAAACAAATAATGTTTAAATAATATATATATATATAAGTATTTAAATAATATATAGATATATAAGTATTTGCATACAGCTGGATAAATAAAACTTGAAATCTTAAACATATCTTTTAAATATAATATATATAAATATATATAAGTATTTGCATATATGTAACATATATATAGTTATATATAATATAAACTGATATATATCCACATATACTGACATCTATCTTTTTTCTTGAATTAAATTATATATAATATATACCTACACATACCAACATATATTGACATATATCTACATATATTTAGTTATATATAACATATACCAACATATATTATTATTCTTTTTTATATATTTAATTATATGTAACATATATCTACATATAAATAAATATATAAAATAGTTATTCACATACATATATCCACACATACATATATGTATCAACATATATTGATATATATTATTATTCTTTATATATGTGGGTATATATTATATATACTATATATATATAACATATACTTATATATACCAATAAATACAAGTCCTCAATTAAAGTATATGTAATATATATATATATATATATATCTTCAATTAAAGTATATGTAATATATATCTACATATATTCATATATATTATTTTTTTAGTTAAAATATACGTAATATATACCCACATATACATACAAATATCATTCTTCAGTTAAAGTAAATATAATATATATCTACATATATTCACGTATATCATTCTTTAGTTAAAATATATGTAACATATACTCATACATACCTATAAATATCATTATTTAGTTAAAGTATATGTAATGTATATTTATATATATCCACACATACCATTCTTTAGCTAAAGTATAGGTAACGTATACCTACAAATATTATTATTCAATTAAAATATATATAACATATACCTAAATATATTAATATATACCATTCTTTAATTAAATTATATATAACATATACCTATATATACCTATAAATAACATTCTTTAGTTAAAATATATATAACATATACATAGATGTACTTATAAATAACATTATTTAGTTAAAATATATTTAACACAAACCTACATATATCCATATGTAATATTGTTTAGTTAAAACATATATAACATATACTCACATATACCTATAAATACTATTATTCAGTTAAAATATATGTAATATTTACCTACATATAACCAAATGTGTTATTCTTTAGTTAAAGTATATGAAATATATACCATCATATATCCAAATATACTATAAAAAAATATGGAGTATGTATTTACAAAAATGTCATTTTTTTAGTTAAAGTTACCACCATATACCCAAATATACTATAAAAAAAATATGGAGTCTGTATTTATAAAAATATCATTTTTTTAGTTAAAGTGTATATAATATATACTGACATATATTCATATATACTCATATATATCATCATATACCCATATATACTAAACCCACTGGGGTTAGCCCAGCGGGCCACCTGTTGTTACTCCTATGGAAGGGCAGAGGTTCGATCCTCAAAAACGTATTTCCGAGGGTCGAGCTTTTTTTTTAAAAAAAAACCCATATATACTAACATATATTAACATATACTCACATATATTGTTATTCTTTAATTAAAGTATATATAATATATACCTATATATACCTATATATATGTACATATATTGTTATTTTTAGTTAAAAATATATATAAAATATACTGATATATACCTATATATATGTTGTTGTTCTTTAGTTATTTATTTTATTTCAGCTTCACTCAACACATCATCTAAACTAATTATAGTTAGAAATTTATTTTATTTCTAAAAGAATTAATGATTTTTCTATATTAACATATAACTAAATACATACCTATTGTCTTGGATAAATAATACTAATATGCAACTATTATTTCTTATTATGTTTAGGTATCTTGTTGTCTTTAAAAAAATATCAATATACAATTGTAATATCTTAATATATAAAGATATATATAGCATATACTTACATATACATATTATTTTGAAGAAAAAATATCAATATACAACTATTATATTTTAATATTTATAGGTACATGAAAACTATAAATATATATCTATTATCTTTAAAAAAAGAATATATATAAGTAGTTGTAATATCTTAGTATATGAAAGTATATGTAGCATATACCTACATATACATATTATCTTGAAAAAAATGTCATTATATAGTTGTTATATCTTAACATATATATAGTTATATACTAAATATAACTACATATATCTCTTTTCTTTTTAAAATAATGTCATTATGCAATTATAATATCTTGAAAAATAACTACATATTATCTTAACATATATATAGTTATTATATAGTTGTTATACATATACATATTATCTTGAAAAAAATGTCTTTATATAGTTGTTATATCTTAACATATATATAGTTATATATTAAATATAACTACATATATCTATTTTCTTTTTAAAATAATGTCATTATGCAATTGTAATATCTTAGTATATGAAGGTACATATAACATACACCTATATATACTATTATTTTTTTAAAATATTCATTTTAAACTATATATATAATATTTTGTGTAATTATTTTAGTGATTTTTTATAAGTTTTTTTTGTCTTGTCTAAAAATATTTTTTATTCATACTAAAATACTTGAGAATTTATAATTTATAAAATTTATTTATATAAAAATTATTATATTAATTTCATTTGATAAAAAAAGAAAAAAACAATATAAAAGAAAAAAAACACAAACATTATAAAAAAAATAATCAGATAAATTTATTGAATAAAAATTTTAAAATATAATAATAATAATAATAATTTAGTATTCAATATTTATATTAAAATAAAAATTTTAATGAAAAAAGAAAAGAAATAGCTTTAAAAATTATACATTTTAGCAAAAATTTTATAGAAATATTTTTTAATGAAAAATTATAAAATAAATTTAAATATTATTATAATAAATATTTTATTTAACTATAATAATATTAAATGTAATATTATTTTTTAATACAAATATATTAATTAAATAAAATATGAAAAGTATATTATATATTTACAAAACCTGGTTAGCATTAAAATAGGGAAAGACTTTAGCTTGAGAAGCATTACAGCAGCACTAAATACAAAAGAGAAAAAGACTTTAGCAGAACCACAATATAACTACATGGTATATTTGCAAAACTGAAAGTAGAAAAACGTAAAATTAAAAAGATGAAAGATTAAAAGTGAAAAAATAGTAATAGTAGTAAAAATGAAAAAAAAATTAAAAAGTAGTATATAGTGTAATTTCTTCTCTCAAATATATAGAGTTGGAAAAAAAAGACTTTTGACAAAAATACAAGAAAAAATTAAAAAAAATTTCAAATTTACCATATTTATAAAATATTTATCAAAATACCATAATTTATAAAATATTTATTAAAATACCATATTTTTGTTAGTTTACAATAAGTTGATAATGAGTTTATCATAAATTTATTATGAGTTTATAAATTTTATACAGTTTATAATGAGTTTATAATAAAATAACTAAAATATCCCTAGTAATAAAGTAAAAATTTTAAAAAACATGATGTAGGGTGCTATTTTTTCAATATATATATATATACTATCAGTTTTTTTATTAATGTTTTAAAAATATTATATAATTAAAAAATAAATAATTAAATTAGAATATAATTTATATTAAATAATTTTAAATTACATTTTATATACATATTTTTATATATTTTATTTAATTTATATTTTTAAAATAATTTTAACGTACACCATAAAAAATTATTTAAAAAATATTTTTTTATATAACATAATTCATACTTTTATGCATATATATCTATTTATATACAGTATATATCCACATATATCTAATTATACTATTTATATTTTAAAACAAATTTAAAATTAAAATTTTTTAAAAATATTAATTTAAAATATTTATATTAAGTATTTTGTGTTGATATATATAACATATATCAATATATATCAGATGTTTTATAGAAAAAAATATTATAATACAAAGTGTTACATATTGTTGTATGTTGATATTTGCAACATATATCAGCATATTTCAAATGATTTAGAGAAAAAAACATGAGAATAGAAATTGTTATATGTTAGTATATGTTGATATATATAACATATATAAGATGATTTAGAGAAGAAAATATAAGAAGACAAAGTACTATATCATGTTATATATTGATATATGTAATATATATCAATATATATTATATGATTTATAGAATACTAACTACAACTGTTATATATTATTATATGTTGAGATATGTAACATTTTTCAATATATATCACATCATATATAAAAAGAAATCTAAGAATAAAAAGTGTTATATGCTTTTATATGTTGATATATGTAATATATATCATCATATATCACACTATTTAAAGAAGAAATATAAGAATACAAAAGTGTTATATGCTGTTATATTTTAATATATGTAATATATATCAGCATATATAAAATGATTTATAGAATAAACATGAGAATACAAAAGTATTATATCATGTTATATGTTGATATATGCAATATATATCAGCATATATCAAATGATGTATAGAAGAAATATGAGAATAAAAATTATTATATGTTGGCATATGTTTATTTGTGTAATATATATCAGATAATTAATGGAATAAAACATGAAAAGATAAAGTATTATATTATATTATATCTTGATATATGTAACATATATCAAGATATATTATATGATTTATAGAAAGAAATATCAACTACAGTTATTTTATGTTGATATATATAGCATATATCACATGATTTATAGAAAAAATATAAGAATACAAAGTGTTATATGTTATTATATGTTGATATATGTAACATATATTAGCATCTATTACGTGATTTAGAAAAGAAATATTAGAATATAAAAATATTATATGTTAATATATGTAACATATATTAGAATATATAAAATGATTTTGAGAAAAAATATGAGGATACAAAGTGTTATATGTTGATTTATGTAATATATATTATCATATATCAAATGATTTAGAAAACAAATATAAGAATAGAAACTATTATATGCTGATAAATATTGATATATATATATATTTAATAAAGGTGGACAATACCACCGCAAACTTTATAAATTAAAATAAAAGTATGGAGAACCCATACAAATAGTTCGTACACTCCCCTTATAGCAAATGGGCAGAAAAAACGATGAAGAAAAATAAACCTATTGATATCTAATATATGGAAGGCCTACATAGTCAGTTAAAACAATCCCTTTAATGTAATTAGGAAGAGAACTAAAAGACTCAAAAACTCTAGAAACACTATTAATTCGACTATAGTAAGCAAGATAATGCGAAACTTGATTGCCTTCACGAAAAATGTGCAGAAATGAAACCTCATTTGGAATATCCAGAAGCCTAGACCTTTGTTGTTGAGAGAAGAAAGAAACAGCATTAATCGCATCCAACTCAACTTGGACACGTTGATAACCCAAAGCAAGGCACCAACGCAAGCCAACTATAACTGCTTGAATTTCTGCTTCCAAAGAACTGCACGCCTGTAAAAGAAAAGCATTAGCAATAATAAAATGGCCATTATCATCCCTTAAAATCGTACCACCCGGATATTTTGACATGGTGAAGGAAGCATCAATATTTAATTTATATGAACCCACCGGTGGATTGGACCAACGAACAAGCTTTACTACAACCTTCCTAACCCCAAAATTGCTTGGCAGGTGTTCTGAGAAAGGTTCTAATGGAGAAGCAATTTTGTCCTGTGAATGAGCAACTCCCCAATTAAGCAAAAACTTTGATATTTGCAATTCAATAAATTGAGAAGAGACCTTTCATTTCCCCAAACCGACTTGCAGTAGCCACACCAGACTAAAAAAATTATGATTTGAGGAACTAATTTGCAAAGAACCCCTCTAGTGGATCTTCTCTTAGTTAACAACCACCACAACAAAAGCTCTTGCCTCAATGTCGAAGGGTGACGACTAACAAAGGGAAGCAAGTGAGCAGAATAATAGCGCCATATTTTAAGAATAATCGGACAAGAGAAGAAAATATGATCCAGAGAGTCCGATGCATGTAAACAGAAAGGCAAATAGAAGCAAGCTGAACACCCATAGCTTGCAGTCTGTGTGGGAGAGGGAGACCATTATTCAAAAGTTTCCAACTGAAAACCGACAGTTTAACGGGAATAGCCGCATCCCATATAGACTGACGAGAGAGCGTGGAACTCTGTTTCAGCCTAACCAATTCATGAGCTGAAGATAGAATGAAAGCTCCCGAAGCATTCCCTTTCCATACAACAGATTCGCCATCTTTGAACAAAACATCAGAATGAATATCATAAGTACGGCAAATATGCTTCCATGTACAAGTATCCGACTGAACAAATTTCATCAACCCTTTCCTATGATACTTCTTAAACATATAAGTGGCCCAAAGAGAGTTACCAGAGAGATACAACCATAGTAACTTTAAAGAAAAAGCATCTTGAACAGCAGGAAGAGAACGTATACCTAAACCCCCTTCCGAGGTAGGAAACTGCATCTTTGAATACTGAATCCAATGATGCTTAGGCAAAGAAAGATCCTGACTCCAGAAAAATTGAGCACAACGACGTTCAATGGCCGTAATCATAGATTTAGGTAATATCATAGCACCCATGACATGTATAGGAATAGCACTTAAAACATGTTGAATAAGAACCAATCTACCACCAGGAGTCAAAAGTTTCTTCATCCAACCAAACAATTTAGCATCAATTTTTTTCATGAGATCTTTACAGTAAACAGCTCTATTGATACCTTGATAAATCAATGCTCCAAGGTAAGTGAAAGGTAGAGAACAACGCTTGATGGAAAGAAGATCTTCAAACTTTTTAATTGAAGTCAGCGTAGCTTTTTTGGAGCAATAGAAGGCACTCTTCTCAAAATTGATAAGCTGACCCGAACCAGCTTGATAAGTAAGCAAAAATTTTCTGAAATGCTTAATGGACTTGACATCACCATTAATGAAGACAAGCAAATCATCTGCAAAAGTCAAATGAGAAACAACAGGACAATTCCTGTTGAGCTTATAAGCAGCAATAGAATTCTGATGAATAAGAGAATTAAGACCACGAGAAAAAGCTTCAGAAGCAAGGATGAACAAAAATGGCGATAGAGGATCTCCCTGCTTAACACCCCTCTTAGGTTTAAAAAAGCCATAGCTTACTCCATTAACCAAAATAGAAAGGTGAGTTGCAAATAAATTAGCCATGATTAACTGAATAATTTTGGAGGAGAAACCAAACCTCTGAAGAACAGACTACAAGAATTCCCAGGAGACCCTGTCAAAGGCTTTCACCATATCTAATTTGATGGCCAAATTATGCCCTCTCGTTTTTTTATCGATATCAAGAATCACTTCATTGGCAAGCATGATTTGAGCATGAATTGATCTTCCTTTTAAAAAGCCAACCTATTCTGGAGAAATAATTTTATCCATAAGAGGAGCCATACGATTAGCCAAAATGCGAGTACAAACCTTGCTAATGAAAGTGGCTAAACATATAGGCCGAAATTTTGTAAAATTAACAGGCCGGTCAACCTTGGGAATGAGAATAATCTGAGTAGAGCTAAAAGCTCGAGGAATAGGAAGCCCAAGGAAGAACTCTTTGACGGCACTACAGACATCCCAACTAACAATGTCCCAACAACTGCGAAAAAAGAACCCATCAAAACCATCAGGGCCTGGAGCGCTATTAGGATTTAATTGCCAAACTGCAGCCTTAATTTCAGAATCATCGGGAACATGCTCCAGTAAAATATTATCCTCAGCAGAAACAACTGACGGAATATAATCTAAAAGCTGAGCCGAACAATCAACAGGAGAATCAGAGTCTTTATCAAATAAAGATTGAAAATAAGAAACAGCTTCTGAACCCATAGCATCTTGATCCGTTATCACAGAATCATCACTAGTTTTGATAGAAACAATACGCTGGATCTTCTGTCTCATTCTAACATAAGTATGATAGAACTTGGTGTTGCTATCCCCATCAGAAATCCAGGAAATATGTGCTTTTTGCTTCCAAAAAGATTCCTCTAATTTAAGTTTCTGAAGCAAAGTATTTTCCGCTACCTTCCAATTATTCAAGTTCTCAGGCGAAGAGTTATTAGTATACATAACTTCAGCTTCCAAAGCCTCCTGTTCTGCTTTCTTGACATCAGAAAAAATATTCCCAAAATTATTGCGATTCCAGTCTCGAATGGCCACTTTCAAGGATTTTAGCTTAGCAAAGAGACCAGCCATCCCACCACCATAAAAATCCGAATCCCACTATTTTTTAACTATTGGAAGAAAAGAATCATTAGAATGCCACATGTGCTGAAATTTAAATGCTTTAGGCACATTAAGAATTAAATTTTGCAGTCTAAGAGCATAGGGGAATGATCCGAAGTAGCCTTCCCTAAATGACGATAAATAACAGCTCCAAAAGCATTAAAAAATTCAACATTTGCTAGAATACGGTCCAAACGCTCCCAAACTCGGCCATTAGAATGAATTCCTGTCCATGAAAACTCACAACCTTGGAAAGGAATGTCAAGTAAACCACATTCGTTGGAACAGTCAATGAAATCTTTCATGCCTAACAAATCAGGAGAACCACTGCCCTTGTATTCAGACAAAAATTTAACAGTGTTGAAGTCACCTCCAACAATCCAAGGCTTACCCACATATGAAAGAATACATAAACTATCCCATAAAAGCACTACGGCTAGCACGGGAGTGATGACCATAAACAGCAGAAAGATGAAAAGAAAAGCTCTTTGGGTGGAAGGAAACCAAACAAGATAAAACTTGAATATCATCCCGAAAATCAACAACATAAAAAACATGACACTTCCATAAAACCCAAATTTTATTATCACCAGAAGAAGAGACACTATCAAAACCCAACTGAGAAGCAATCAATGAATTTTTATCTTTAGAAGACATTGGCTCCAAAACAATAAGCAAACCAATATTAGAAGAAGAACATATTTTATGCAATCGAGTTAAAGAAGAACTAACACCCCTCACATTCCAGAATAGAATATTCATTGAGACTTATTATGATGTTCAACAAAAGAGTTAGAGACCTTATCTTGAGTTGAAGCTTCTTGGCCTCATTTTTTACTACCCGCTTTGCCACGAGTAATAACTGGTTGAAATTCTTCAGTAGGAACAACACTATCAGGCTGGACAGAGGCCATTTTCTGAGCAATCACAGTACCAATAGAGTCCCACGTTTCTTTTGGAATAATAATATCATCTATCGGATCATTACCATCAGACTGATGTTCTTGAAAATCAGTTTCAGAGTCAACAGATTCCTCTGGTTCACTAATAGCAGAGGAGGCCAACAAATTTTTAGTCGAAACATTATCAGATGAAACAACAATAGCGGAGGAATTCTGAACCTCTTTTCCTGTCACACTAGACTTTTGAGGAGCAGGATTTGAAGAAAAAGCAACAGTAGAAGGATTCTGAACCTCTGTTTCTGCAACACTAGTCTTTTGAGTAACAGGATTCGATGAAGAAGGTGCAACAGAAGAATTAACCCCTGTAACAGCGACATGGTTAGGTGTATCTTTAGTCTTATTCACATGAACAGTAGCATGCAAGACATCATTATTAACATCAGACCCTTTCTTGGGAACCCAGATTTTCTCAACACCTACAGCTTCAGCCCGATTACCAATATCAGAGTGTCCCAAAACCATTCCATCATTATTAAGACAACTAGAATTTGAGTGCCCCATCCTACAACAGTTATTACAAAATGAAGGCAAATCCTCATAATGAACTGACTGGAAAAAGCCCGATTCACCATTGCCAATCCAAATGAGATCCACTAAGTCTTTAGAAAGATCAACTTCCACACATACTCGCGCAGCCGAAGGACGAGTAAGCATAGCAGTGGCTGAATCCATCTTTAATGGCTTCCCAATCAAGCTCACAATAGGAAATAAAGCAGGTTTAGCAAATAAGTGAACATGAAGTCCTTCCAAGGTAATCCAAGCTGGAAAAATTGGACAATCAACATCAGCCTGAAAATCACAGGTTCATTTAAATACCCTCATTGAATAACCATTGAAAAACCAAAGTTGTCGGAGCCAACACCGGAGGAAATCCTCCTCAAGATCAAATTTAATAAGAACGTGCTGATTATCAAGCAATCCAAGCAAAAAATTCCCTTTAAAACCTATCGAATCAAATGACCTCTTCAAACTTTTCATACTAGATCGTCCAGAAGAGAAAAAGCCAATTAGAGCAAATGAGAAAGGCCGGGACAAAGATTGAATCTCATCAGGTGAAAACGAAATTGCAGGGATGCCTTTAAATCGAAAAGGCTGTTTAGGTTCAAAGCAAACAACATTTTGATGATCAACAATTCGATTCGCACCAGAAGAATGGACAGAAGTAGTACCTTGGCGGAGAGCATCCATAAAAGACCGACTGGCAGGCCCTAGAGGGGCAGCCGCCAGAATTGAAGACGGTTCCGTGGTGAAGAAGAAAAGCCCCGTGCTTCAAGTTTGTTGGGTATCGTCTCAAAGGCCGATAGATCTGGACCTGCTTGCACAAGAACTTGCAATTTATTTTTCACAGCATCCCAGAACTTATCACGGGCTTCAACAACCAATTTAACACTCTTCTTTAATAACAATTCTCCTTCCTCAATGGTCAGTCCCTTTGACACAAATCCAGATAGGGTGGCCTGGTAAGAAGCAGTCTCTTCACTTTCACTTAATTAGAGATTCTCTCTCTCTTAATTCTAATTAAGTTACTGGCATTTCACTCCCTTTCCTCACAATCTTTCCCAATTGTTGTCAGATCTAAGCATCGCCGCACCAGATCCAAGTCCAAAACGCTCTAATCACTGCCAATAGAGGAGGCGCTTGAACTAGCGCGTGCTAAGGACACAAGGAATATATATATATATATATATATATATGTGTGTGTGTGTGTGTGTGTGTGTGTATGAAAATCCTCCAATTGAAGAATCACAAAGAAATATCTACCTCACTTCAGAATTGAAATTTTATTGCTGGCTTTTCTTCCTCTTAAAACTTTTTTTCCATTCTAAATATTCAAAATTTCTAAATCTCCAGAATTTCTTGCCTTTTTCATCCAAAACTTCGTCAAACTTCCATGGAATCTTTAGTTACCAAGCTCAAAGGTAGGTTTATTTCATCAAAATCTGTGAGATCATATGTCACCGACCATCGTCGTCTGCGTCGGACGTTATATTGATATATATATATATATATATATATAAAAGATGATTTAAAGAAGAAATATAATAAGACAAAATGTTATATCTTATTATATGTTGATATATGTAATATATATTAGTTGATTCGCAAAATAAATATTAATATATAACTAATATATATTAAATATAACAATATATATTAATTAATTTTTTAAAAGAAATGTCAGTATACAAAATGATATATGTTATTATATGTTTATATATATATATAGTATATGTGATAATACATATTAATTAATTTGTAATAAAATATTAATTTGTAAACTGGTATATGCTATATTTGTTATATATTCAGTTTGTGAATATTTTGACATATTTTTTATGTATATTTTGTATGTATATTTATTTTTTATGTGCATATTAATAATACAAAAATAAAAAAAATATTTATAAGTGAAAAAAGAAAAAGAAAAAAAGAAAAAGAAAAAACGAAATGAAAAATAAAAAAAAAAAAGAAAGAAAGAAAAAAACGTTGAAGCCATGAAAGTGAAAAGAAAATGGCCCAAGCAGAACTCATTGAAAACGGGTAAAATTGAAAACGGGAATCTCAAATCCCATATATAGTGTAATTTCCTCTTACTACAAATGTCTGGAACGGGAATATACAGTATGATTTCCTCTTACTACAAATGTCTGAAAGAATTTTACCATTCTGTAAAAGACAGCATTTTGATAACGTTTGGTTTAAGGCAATGCTAAAATATTATTATGAACCTTGCTTCAATATATATATATATATATATATTATGATCTTTAGATCTTTATATCTTTTAAAAATAGGTTATCAACTTGAATTTTCATTTTTAAATATAACATATATTTTAATCTAATTTCCTAAATAAACATGCAAGTAAAAAATTAATTTATTATTATTTTTAAAATTGCTATGAATTTTAAATAAAATTCATAAAAACCTTTCGACATTATTCATACCAAACACTACCTAAAAATATAGAAAGTGCAGACTAATCAAATTTTCAAAAGAAAGCAGAATGAGTACACCTACACGCATTCATAACTCATCAGTAACATTTAGATGCAACCAGGCTTAATTTTTACCTATAAAGAACACAGGACTTGAACCAGGATAACTGATTAGCACATAAAAATCAAACTCATTTTCTTTTTATGTTCTCCAAAATCTGGTAATGGCTGAAAGAACAGTGCCATTGTTTTCAAACTGTGATAAGTAACTGCTTGCGCCTTTCTTGTTTCTCAGGGCTCTAAACATGCTATCTTCTCCCCTCCCATCAAGAGAATTTTAGTTCAGACTAGACAAAATACTGACTGTAGAATAAACCATCGATCATCACGAGAGTGCATATCGAGAAAAATGGCAGTCAATCTTTTATCGGTCACCAGCATGCATAAGAAACGAAACTGCAATGAGTCTGCAATGGCTTTTACTTGTAGCTTATCATATATATTATCATTCAAAACTTTGCAGCAGCAGCAGATGGTAATGAGCGAATTAGTATTTCCTTGTCAACTCTCTTCGTCCACGAGAATGGTGGAATCATTACCAATTCCCATGTCCATCAGAGTTGCCATTTCATCATCCAACAACAAAGGTAGAGGTGAACCCTGTAATTTCCCAATAAAAAGGTAATCTTTTCTAAGACACTGGGAATTCAAACTCCAATAAAACTAGGAGAACAGATCTATTGAACTATCATGCTGCAGAGAAACACTTTAACTTAGTTCTGCGAACTCTGGGATCTATCAGGTCCTAAATATGTTGTGAGTTATCATGCTTTCAATAACATCTACATGTGTGCAGCTACAAAAGGGCCTGAGAAATGAGAGGTAGATTGAAAAATGGAACGATTTTATTTTCTCCCCTTCCTCTACATTTTTTTCCCTATGGGGGTTCAGGATAGGGAATTTCAAAATTATAGATATTAATGAAATATCACTGAAGAAACATTTTCTTCCTACCCATGTTTGAGTTGCAGAAAATTTTCAGAAAAGCCATGAACTGTGAAGGGTGCAATGCTATTTAAAAAAAAAATTGAAAGAGCTATCAATTTAAAGGTCAATATATTTTCATTTAAATATGCACTACGTCAGAATGATAAACTTTGTGAAGATCTACCATATTCTATTGGATGATCAAAATACAAATAGGGTATTCACCATCAACAAGCATTAACGAATAAAAGGGTTATGGGAGAACAAGCAAACCTCTTCCTGAAGAAATAATTTTGGTTTGGCAGACTTGAGCTTGAAAAAGCTTTCACAGAGGATTTTCAGCTTGCCAACCTAAAATAAATTAAGAACTTGAATAAATCTTGAAAGAATATCCAACCGAATGTGTTTTAGGGGAAGTTATGAGATTATCACCGTTGTGGTGGCTGGCAATTTCTTTGTTAATGGCAGTTTCTCGCCAATGGATGCACCAACACATTTTATGGTAATAGCTGCAATTTTATCATAGTATTTCCCATAATTATTGCAAATCTATAAAATAATTAAATGAGAAAAAATAAGAAGGTTATTACAAAGAAGACTCGAAGCCATTTTTTGAGGGCCTGATGTTCTTACTGATGGCCTTTCACCTTCAATGCCATGAAATTCCTTGAGCTCTGCAAACCTATAACCAAGTTTGAATCCTTAGAAAGAAGAAATATCTTTGCTGAACCAATAACCAACAGCAAGTTGCCATTTTCTTTAAGACTCCAATGAACTCTAACACCTTCTTGATGGAACAAAAGGGGAAAGAGCTGGAAATTTGGGTGTAAAAGGAAGTTCCAGAATAAAAAGTCCTTGAGAGGCATGAAAGCTTGAGACAGTTGATAATATCTTAAATATAATAGATGATCAATAGGACAAGGAGCATTGACAATCACTTAGAATGATGAATTCCAGCAACCAAAATCAATGCAGCAAAGAAATTTCAACTGGATAGTCACGTAACTTCACAAGACATAATTACCTGGGATGCTCTTTAATTTCATCTGGATTTTCATGTAACTTTGACATAACTAAGCGCACATATCTGCAAAAGGTAGAAAGATGAAGCAAGTATTCTTAAAAAGAACAATAAACAAGTAAACCAAAGAAAACATTCATTCGAATAAGAGAACTCAATAACAAGAACAATTGTCTGTGTAAAGGAATCCATTTATTTCTGAAAACATAAAATAAAGGGTCAGGTACAGGATAAGGTATGTACCGTATCTCAGAATCCTTCCTTTCACGAGGACTGACCTGAGAGGTATACCAGATGATGGTACATCAGATTCACAAGTGCCTCAAAACTTAAATCCATTTGGCTAAGTAAAACTCGGAACTTTGAGAGTTTACCTCACTTCCATTCAATATTTCAACTTTTGACAATAGCGCAATCAAAACAAATCTTGGGACACCACCTTTTCCAGTATCAGCTATTGGATTTTCAGAAAGCCTGATATCCTAGAATTTAGCAGAACAAAAATTTCAAGAGCATAATGGTGCATTTTACCTCTCAATCATCAAATCTGAAGTACTGAATGCCTGCCCAGGTTTCCAACCAATATGAGGCTAAAAATCAAGCATAGGTACAGGGATGGCAGGAATATACTCTATTGATGCAGATATAGGATATTGTATCTTAAAAGTACTTTGGCATGATGAATCCCTATTTAACTGAATTAAATAGTATTTGTATTATACCACAAATAAGAGATGGCCAAGGAAAAATGTAAAAAAAAAAAAAAAAAATCAAAGCATCATAATGTAAGGATAAGTTGCATACTATGTCAACTTGGTATATTTTCTTGAAGTTGCTACCAATCAGAAGGTGATTTTTTTTAAGTGACCATAATATCACATAATCATGCAACTAGATCCAAATAATTAACTATAACATGGCCAGACATCAAAGTTTTTTATACTAAATGAGCAATGACAGTCTAATTCATAATATCAAGGACCAAAAGAAAAAAAATGGATAATTACTTCTATATCAACTTCTAAATAAAATATTTCAATTGACTATTTCTTGATATTATTAGAACATTGGCAATTCACCCAAACTAAACTTTAGTTCCAGTGACAAAGTTCTATCACGTATGTAATACACCTTCTTCTTCTTCTCTCTCTCTCTCTCTCTCTCTCTCTTCTGTTTTGGTTTAAATTGCTAAGATGTTTATTCTTAAAAATCAACTTCTATGTTCAAAGATGTACAAGGGCATAAATAACATGTATATGAATGGCCCATTTTAAATTCTAGTTAAGTTACTGAATAACCAGAAAAATATGATTCAGCCGTGGGAACATGAAGGTTGTAGGTTAATCCTGAATTCCTAAAATTAGGCCTCTACAAATATTCATCCAGTCAAAGAACATTGTGGTGAAGTGGAGGGAGGATTTTCCTTCATCACTTAATTCATTTGTTCAACTCATAGTAAAGAATTGGAATTTCGAAACGTATTCATATTCATAACTAAAATAGAAGAATAAAAACTTTTTAAACCTATTATAAACTTGTAGCAGTAAAATCAGAAGAGATTTGGATCTCGGACAGTCAATCCCACATACTGAGAATCAGGAAGCACGGCTACTGGTTCAGCCAGCATTTTGCAATACTGTTCTGCTTCCCTCACAGTGCCAATAAATAAAGCATTTATTTTACAGACCAAAAGAAAGAACATCCAGTAAAGTAGTACACAGCAAATTACTTGCTGTTTGCCTAGCTTCCTTCTTAGGCATCAAAGAGCACCCATAGTCAATAACAAATATGAATTTCACTATTGGTCGTGGTCCTAAAGGTTCCAAATTGCCTAATTGGTAAAATTAAATCATCAAGCACAATAAACCAAAAATTAGCTATAGCAAAAGCGATTTATGAGGATGATCTATCATTTATGAAACTAAATTAGGAGCCTCATGGATTGATTTCATAGTACACAGATACGGCATGTTGCGTGCAGCTAATATGCTATCAAGTAATTGACTTGCATTATGCATCTTACCACCAATTTAGGGAATGAGTTTAGTGAGTCAATTGAGGCCAGATCCTCAATGTTGTTACTCCCTGATGCATTTATAAGAAGATCAGAAAATTCCATGAAGTAGCATAATAAAGTAAGATAATAAATTTAATTAATTACCAAGTAGAAGGCAGCGCAGATTTTGAAAAGGCATTTTCACATCTGATTCGGATCCAGTTAATATGTTGTGTATTGTATCAGCATCTGGGTAAGATATATGTTTCAAATTGTTTTTGTTCAAGTGAAGTTGCTCCAAACTGGTTGCAAAACATGTACTAATATTTATTAAGAGAAAACTTGGAATTTGAAAAAAAAAAAAAACATGGAAAGTATAAGGGACAAATTTCAGATAGAAGAAAATAGACACATCTTTCTGACCTCCTTAACAAAGAGAGCTTTAAGATTTCATTCCATTCAGCTATTGAATTATCTTCCAAATTCAGAAGCCGTAAAGAATCAAATCCATGAACAATTGATGAAGCTGTTGACTAAGAAATGAGAAAGAATTATAAACTAAATCTTATCAACAAAGAGGTTAATATTAATTTTTTTGACAGGCAAACACCTAGACATGTAATATTCACAACTATTGCATTAATCTGTAGAATCCTAATCCTGCATTTATAAGAACAAAATTTATAAACTTGCATATTACCTAGAAATTCTATCAAAGGAATTTTCAACATGACCATTTTTCTTCTACTAATAGTTAAACTGCAAAGAACAAGATCAGCTTTCTACAGTTTATGATTTGTTTTTTGTATTTGGATTTCAGTAACATGCTAAATACACATGGCAAATTTATTCAGAAATTAGAATCAGGTACTAATCCCCCAGCCAAAGGACCCAAAAAAGGACTTTATCCATAACCATGATACATTTATGCACAAATGTCTTCAAGTTGAGTAAATTAATCATCAGCTTCACCATCATCATTATGACATGATACTAGCTCCATGCTTACTAGAAGGCAAAAAAGAGAGAAGGGTGAATGGGCAGTTGAACTTGGTTTTTGATTGTTTGGTAGAGGGCAAAAGTGAAATCACAAGTTCTCCTTTCTAAAAAGATGATTATTCATTCTTCATAATTCTTATAGTTGTTTGACATAAATTTGGTTCTCACATAATTGTGAAATCCGTCACTGTCCACAAAATTACATTTGTCGGGAATAACGACAGAAATCGTAAACATGATACTGTCCAAGCATAATCATAATGACAAATCTAGGTGAGATAGAAACCTTTATTGAGCCTATGCCATTCCCCATCAAATGTAGCTCTTCAATAACTGGTAATAAGTGATTGAGTACTTCAACCTGCGACGTCAAAAGTATTACATTTAGTTTCTGAAATGTAAAATTAAGAAAAGAAAAGATCAGAATAGCAATGAAACAAAAAATGTAACATAAACCTGAAAAATAAACAAAAGTAGTCCACCTGTGTCCAATTTATGCCAGTATTGTTTAGAACTAAAACACGGATGTTTTTCAGTTGGGGTAGCCCGGTAATGCTCTGTGACATTGAATTGTAAGATAAATTGAGGGCTGCAAGTGCTGGTAATTGCTCACACATGGTACCAATGTCCTGCAAGGATGAATTCAAATAAAAGAGGATAGTTCTTCAGTACCAAGTAATTTATTAAACAATTAAGCACAGTTAAGAGTAAACATGTAGAGAATAAGTGACTGCATACTCTCATAAACACCCCGTAAACCTAATTAGAATAGAAAGCTTATCCTCAATGGACATGCTTTGCATCCATCACCAAGTTCAAGTAATGAACTTAATTCAGAATATTTCAATTTAATAAACAACGTATGCTTATGAGAGGACTTAAAATCTGATGGAACAGTAATAGATCCATCATTAAGTACTTTTAAAAATGCCTTTTTTCTTTTTTTGTTTTTCCACTCCCCATATGTGTATTATATAGGCAGAGATCTGTATCTCATCAGATTCCAACATCTAAGTGAGACAAAAATAAGAATGGGCCACATATTGGTTGCTAATTGAGAACTACTTTCTGATTGCTTATGTTGGATAATAAATAACACATTATACTCCACAAAACACAACTTAGACTTGATCTCAATTTAGTTGAGTTCAATTATAAGGATTATGTTTTCCTTATGTTCTCCCTGTTTGCCTGGTTTCAAGCTTAATTTTCTGTAAAGTATATTAGGATCCATATCACATGTATATGTCATAGAACTTTATACTAGCTGTTACCTACCCCACCTTCCACCTTATCTAGGCACGAGACCATGCTACCCAATCTAAGCTAAAATCTTAGAGAGGGGGAGAGGGGGGACACACTTCACGGTTAGGCACTTCAGCACTTTAGGAACCATTTTTTTGTTGGGTTGGCGTCATTTTAAGTATCATAACTGATTTTCCTTTGTTTATGGTATATACCTCTCAACAGAATACTGATGCAGCACAAACAAAGAGTATAGATTGATTGGTATAAACATTACTTTGGCCTCCTAGTCAAACTGAATTTCACATCACATGAACATAAACCAACAAACTGTCTTTTACGCCGCATTAAGAGAAATCAACAAACTGGGCCTCATTTTTGCAATGCAGCGAAATCATATTTGACATTAATCTGAGCAGTTATTACCCAGTTACACTGAGGTTTTATATAACTAGTTGACGAAAATTTATTCAACAACACAATAATGTTGTAAAATGACCTTTCTTTTTTTTATCTTTGGGATGGACGGCCCTAGGTTCAGAATCTATGATCCCCAATAGTTATAAGCGGCAGTTGGTTTGGTGCATTGCATACAAAAGAAGCGCATTCATATAATTTAAAAGAAAAGCAGTATATCTTTTCTAAAAAAGAAGGAAAGGAAAAAAGAAAATCAGTATACAAAATGCAAGTTGTTTAATCAACCATGCCATTGCTCATATATTCACCATTTGATAGACATAGGCAACGGCAAATACCTTCCATTCTGAAAGTAAATTTCCGGTTAAGTCTAACTCCTTTAGATCTACAAGAGAAGCATTAAAAAATTATTATTGGTCACATATATAATTACATGGGTAGTGGTGCTATTTATAACTCCAACAGAAAATGCAAACGATTAGCAAGGTGCACAAGAATGAATCCCGATACCTCAATGAATAACATTTAACACAAACAAAGATATATGTTAAAAACGGTTTTGTTTTACGTACTTGCTTCAAAATTCCCTTAATTACTTAATCTTCACAACTCAGAATGAAATGTACCGTATTCGATATACTCACTTGGCACCAAAGTGCTGATATCAGCTGGGTTTCCAGGAGTGCTGATACCCAGAAAGGGTAGTGAAGCACTCTTCAATTCTTCAAATCTACTTAGCTTATCCTGAATTTTCTCTTTACCAACAAGTTCAATAGATACCCGCTTGTTGCTAGCTGAAAGCACGTACATTTCATCTGCATATAACCTTATTAGAAATTAAGCACAAATTGCCAAGAAGATGCCAAAAGAACTAATAATAATGTCATATACCTTCTTCCTCTTTAGTAGACTCACTTTTATATCTGATATAGAGAGCTTCAAGCAACGAAATGCCAGGTCTCAAATTCTGAGTCCGAACAAAGGACCCTGAACGTTCGGATTTCGCTTGGAAGTACCGGACACCATTCACTAACCCATCGTGCTTGCCTTCTCCACTGTCCCAATCGACCCCAACCCATGTACCCGAATGTCCCTCGAGGGGTCCAACGTACTTTACCGTCCCGATTCGGCGAGTATCGGCAGCTGAGTGGACTCGCTGGCCGAGTTTAAAAGAGTCGGGGCTTGACTCAGTTGAGTCTTGCATCATGCAAACTAGCGGTTTAGTATTGTTCAAAAAAAAAAACTAGCGATTTAGTGTCAACTGTAACTAATCGTATTTGACAACATATAGGCTTCGGATCGGGTATCCGAATTGAATACAAAAATCTGAATTCTGAACTCTGCGAAATGTGACGAGAGATTAATGAGTCCATGTTGAGTCCATGTGTCAGTGCGAGAGATAATTGAAAAACCTTATGAAGCGCGCATCCGCATACATGGACGCAGATTTGAAAAACCTTATGATGCAATCAAAGAACAAATTTTAATTAATCCAGATTTGAAAAACCTTATGATGCAATCAAAGAACAAATTTTAATTAATCGATCAAATATTTAATTAATAGGCTAAATATTTAATTTAATTAATTAAATTTATTATATATTAATTAGTTTGATTAATAATTTAAAATATTTTAATTTTTAGTTCAGTTAACGATTTATCGATTCGATTTGATTAGTTAACTGTTAATAAAAAATAAAAAAAATTATTTAATTATTATTTTTTATTTAATTATTTAATTATATTAATTTTTTTACTATAAATATAAATTTTTATTGCAAAATAAATTTTTTTAATTTTTTAATAAGTTTTATTTAGTTATTTAATTATATTAATTTTTTGTTATAAATAAAATTTTTATTATAAAATTTAAAAAAAATTGGTCAGTTTGATTAATTAACCGAACTGATCAATTCAATTTGATTAATTAACCGAACCGATCAAAAATAAAAATTAGTTAGTTGAGTTAAAAATTTTTATATAAATCGATTCGATTAATCAGTCAGTTTGATCTATTACTGAACTGATTGATGTCCACCCTACATATATAAGACACGTATTATATAAACACAATAAAATATGATATCCATGCATTAATATGGTAATTCTTAAAAAATAGAAAGACTGCACGAGTAAAATACATTTATATATATGTTTTAATTTATAAAAATATAATGAGAGATAAATATATATTCAAAATAAATATATATTAATTTATTTATATAATAATATAATTATATACACATATATATGTATATTTTAAGTTATAAAAATACAATAAGAGATAAATATAAATTTAAAATAAATAAATATTAGTTCATTTATATATAAGTATAATTACACAAAAAAAATTAGAGACAAAAAGATAAATTTTATAATTAAAATTAATTATAATTATCTAACTAGTAATTTACCAATATTATGTAAATAAAATTTTATATCAAAATATATCCTAAAATATCTTAAAGCATTTTAAAATATATTTCCGTTGTGTCTTATTTATATTTTTTTCATGTCCAAAAAATAAAAATAATAATAAAATAATAAAGATATGTACATAGTCATGTTCGACATGTGTCTAGCATGTATATGCACATATTTGTATTGAAAAAGTGTCAAATACTAATACTTTACTCTAATTAAAATGTTGGTACTTTATAGTTAAGACTTGAAAAAAAAGTTTTTCCAACAACATTATGGCAAATTGTCAATGAATTCTATAATTTTGTTGCACACATTATTTCATTTTTGAACCTATTATTTATAATATATATATATATATATATATAATTAAAAGTCAAACAATTTATTCATAGAAAGTTACATTATTTATATTTAAAAATTAATTAAATACTCTTTATTTATGTAAAAATTATTATTTTAAATAAAAGGCACTACGTAATAAAATTTAATCAATTATAAATAATTTTAGAATTGAGTTTGACATAAATAAATATTTAAATTCACCTTAATTATTATTGGTGACGAAGTATTCCTCTTACATCTATTTACGGGAGAATCACCATAACCGCATAATATATAAAATAAGGCATATTGAATTACTGTTATGAGTATATATAATAAGGTAACTAGGAGATGGATTAAATGTCTAATGGGTGTAGTAATTAAAGGAGTGGTATGAATCCTAATCAGTTGTCCAAAATTAATAAATTTGATCTAAATAGCTTTTAATTAATAATTACACTGCATGTATAATGCTGCGTTTTTTCAATGATAGGCCGATGGATTAAGCATATATATATATATATATTAGTAGTGGTATAAATTTTGCCTTAGAAAATATGGCAAATATCCACCATATAACATTTGAGTATTCTATGTGCTTTAGATAAAGAATGACTTACTATATATAAAATGCATTCAACCCATGGATGGATCGGAGCATCAAAACCATCAAAGATAATCGTAAAAATACTTGTGATAGAAATGACTTAAAAGTTTCTCATTCAGATGTTGTTCTTAAATATTACACAAGGATGCATAAATATACATATGAATAATAAACTATAACAACCTTATCAAAGTTAGACTTCACAACTCAAGCATATTTAATTAAAGGAACAAATTATCAATCAATAATTAGAAATACATATATATATATATATATAGCTATAAAGAGAAATAAATGGAAGTTTGAAGAATATATTTAGCAATTAAATTATTGGTTAGAGGAAAATAGTATATTAAAATAGAATTTATAAATAATCAAACTTAATATTTATTTAATATAGGGCTTTTGACAAAAATACAAAAAAATAAAAATAATTTTAAATTTACCATATTTATAAAATATTTATCAAAATACCAGAATTTATAAAATATTTACCAAAATACTAAATTTTTATTAGTTTACAAACAGTTTACACAGAGTTTATAATGAGTTTATTATTAGTTTATAATGAGTTTATAAATTTTACACAGTTTATAATGAGTTTATAGTGAGTTTATAATAAAATAACTAAAATACCATTAATAAAAAAATAAAAATTTTTAAAAATATGGTGGAGTGTGCCATTTTCTCTTTAATATAAGCTATGTGAATAAACTCTAGTTAATTATATATAGCCCAAGGCCCAAAATGTAATTTTGAATACGAGACTAGAACTAGATTTAAATACATTAGTAATTTTTAGAGGAAATTACACTGTATAGCATATTTTTTAATTTTTTTTAAAAATATTATTTTTTTATATATTTTTGATATATCAAATATATACTTAATGTATGTTTTTAAAAATTGAGTATACTTTCAGTGTACTAAATATATATCTAAAATATATCTCCAAAAAGGAGTATTTTAAAAATTTAAAATTAAAAAAAAGATATTTTTGAAATTGAAAAAAAAGTGGATATTTTCAAAAATATTTTTTATTTTTTAAGGTATTTTTGAAGAAACCTCTAATTTTTGTTAACAAATGACCTCCAAAATTACAATTATCATGTAATTGATAATCATGATAGTACTGAAGGCATAATGATAACAAAAGTAACAAATATTACTTAATAAAACAAATACTTAACAAGTGGTTTGATAATGGTTTGAGATCAATCCTCATAACTATTACAAGAGTTTTCTCAGGCTCACTCTCACAACCTAAGTATTTCTAAGTTCGCATTCAAACTTTTATAGTGTTTAATACTCACACCCAATACTCCAAGATAATAGATGCTGATCTTTAGACAAGATAATGAAAAAAGTTGTTCAATGAAATTACAATAATAATTAAAGTATTCTCTAACCTCAAAAATGAAGTTTAATTTGGTATTTATAGCTATTTGGCTTAATGTAGCCGTTTAAAGTGGTTCTCATATGTTTACTGCTTGTCTTTCACTAATTTTGTGTTCGGAGCTCGGTATGCGGTCGCTCGGCTCAGTGGGCGATCGTACGGTTTAAAATCTTTGTGCAACAGCTAGTTCCAATGGTCGAATCTCGGTGTCTGACAGAATCTAGCTGCCTATACTTTTGTGTTGTGCAGTCGTCTAGGCATGGAGTACGGTCTCTCGGCACAAGATTACCGTTGATTTCAAATTTCTTTATCCACGTATTTGATTATTATTGATCCGAGATATTTGGTGCTAAGATTTAAATCACTCGGACTTGTATGGTCACTCGGTCCTTCAGTGCGACAACACAAGGTTTTGAGCATTAATGAAGTATTGCGAGAGCTGACCGCTATCTCTTCTGCTCTTTTTAGTATTTTAGCTCTTTGTTATGTGCGGTTGCTCGGACTTCTTGAGCGGTCTCCCAAAGTTCCGGCGTCCTGACTTTACTGCTCATTGAGGCCGCTATCCTTTTTGTGAGTTTATGAATTTTTTACATTGATTTGGTGCGGTCGCTCGATTCCTTTGTACGGTCGCATGCATACTGGGCATCCTTACTTCACCACTCACTGAAATGCAATCCTTTCTGTAATTTGTGGACTTAGTTCAGTCGCCGCAGTTGGCTAGTCTTAGCTCTGTATCGAGCTAGACTGCATGCTTAGCTCGGTTGTTCCTGCAAACTGCTTTTAGCTAGTTAGTTTGATTCTCTTAGCTCGACATTTCTAAATCCAGCTTGTCAGTTAGGTTCTTTGCTCAGCATATGCGTATGTCTGTTCGGTTCTCTTAGTTCGGTCAGATCTGTAGTTCGTTCGGTGGTCGCATAGGAGCTCAGTTTCTACAAAATAAACTTGACAGACTTGTTTGAAATCATTAGTTCTTTATCAATTTGATTGTCAATGATCAAAATAAAGTTTGATTGTCCATCATTCAACAATCTCCACCTTTTTGACTTTGGCAATCAAATTGAATTTAAGTTAAACATAATCAAATGCATGAAACAATTAATGTAATGAAAATAAATTTTCTCCCCCTATGTTAGATAATTTCACAATTGATCCATATAATTCTTGATACCATTTGATGTATGCTTTTCTTGATACCAATTTGTATCAATTAATGAAAACTTTTCTTGATACTAATGTGTTTTTTTTCTTGTTTATCTCTCCCTCTTTGACAATTAAATCATTTAAAATCAAGGACATATATATTTCTTCCCCTTTGACAAAGGCAAAAAGAAAATGAAAGTAAAGAAAATGAAATTCATTGATACCAATAAATGAAAGTACAAGAAGAAAATAAATTTGATACCAATTGAAAGAAAATACAAGAAAATGATTAATCTAAAACTTTTTCTTTTCCTTTTCTTGATGGTGGAGGAGGAGTTGGAGTTCTTTCATCATCATCACCAAGAGAAGGAGTTGGAGAGGAGTTATGTGAGGATGGTGAGGATCCTTTATATGGACTTTCAATATGCTCACTCACATCCCATTCACTTAAGTCACATTGAGAAAGATCAAATTTCCTTTGGAAGTCATAAATGTCATGATGAATATGGGAAAGGAGACCAACCTTTTTGTGAAGTTTTGTGATTCTCTTTGTGACATCTTTCTTAAAATGTTTAAATTATTTTTGGGGCGAAAATATAGCCTTAAGGATAAGTTTTAGAGTTTTGGATGATTCACCTTTTTCTTTGGTGGAAGGTTTAGGGGGGGGGGGTGCTCAACTTGAACATGGATATGTTCACCTTCTTCTTCCATAATATGATACCTAGGTCTCTTCCTTTCCCTTTGGATAACTCCCTTGCTACCAAATGTGTACTCATAGTGATTATAAAACTTTTGGATACATCTAGCATGTTCAAGGTAGTCTAGGTTGATGGAGTTTGTAGATGGATCAAGGAGATCACGTAGGGTTGCAAGATTTTCAGGGGTTAGGAGTCCTAAGTGTCTAGCAAGTTAAGTAATTTGGGAAGATAGAAAGAAGGTTCCCACCTTAAATTTTTCATGATGAATAAAGGTGTCAATGAGAAACCTAGCACTTTGGATTGGCTCATTATGCACAATGGCATACAAGAAAAATAAGTCACGTTAAGTAACTTTTTCATTTCCATCACTTCTTTGGTGAATAGAATAAGTGATGATTCTATGTAAGAGCCAAAAGAGAAGGGTCCTAAAATGGATGTTTTTGGATGACCTATTGTTGTATTGGGTTTTAATGGATAGTTCACTCCAAAATGATGAATAATTCTTTAAAGGAAAATCTACATCATTGTAGGAGAAAGTTCCATGAGTTTGGAATCCCTAAACTTCATCAAATTCTTCTAAGGAAAGAGAAAAATCTTAGTCAAAAAGCCTAAAGTGAACTCCATAGAATCCTATAGGTGCATTGTGGTTTTTCACTACCCTTAGAGACATTAAAAATTCCCTTGAGAGGCTAGAGTAACCTAGCTCATTAGGAAATGCAAATTGTCTCTGCCCAATCCTATCTAGGTAGCTATAGATTTCACCTTGGATGTTTAATATTAGAAGCATTCCTTCCACAAGCATTTTGGTGGGTTCAAGTGTCTTTTTCTTGAGCATACAATACTTGTTTTACTCATCCTCATTTTTGTACTTGGGTTTGTGAGGTTGGACACTTTTTCTAGTGAAGTGTTTAGGTTTGGGTTGAGTTTGAGGTTGAGGTTCACTAATGACAATCCCTTTTCCCTTGGTTATGTTTTTCTTTGTGGCGATATTGGTTTTGGGTGCAATATTCTCAATAAAAAATAGAGTAAAAGAAAATAGAAATGTTGAAGATTGAATGAAATGTAGAAGGAAATATATTATTGGTGATGCTTTGAACAAACTACTTCAATTTTGATGTAAAAGCTTCAAAATCTTCTTTTATATGAGTAAATTCTTAGAAGATTGTTTGAATGTGTGTTTTTGAGTTTGTAAAGATGTATTTTTATGCAAAATAGGGGTATTTATCGAGAAAAATTAGAAAACTAGCATTTTTTTTACTGTTTGGGGGGGGGGGATAAAAAATCTGAATTTTTGAAAGTTCCAACATTTAAAAAAAAATTCAGTTACACATTTTGCAAGATCATTTGAGTTGTTGGGCGACTGCCAGCTTAGTCTGGCAAGCCCTTGGCAGTGTGTGCTCACACAACTTTGAGAGGAATATAACGATCGAAAAAAATTTAAAAATTTTTGAATTTGACCGACCGCATTAGCTATTGTGTGCTCACTGAAGAGAGACGCTTTGAAGCTCGGGCTCAGTAGAAATGCCAGTTAAAGCTCGGGAGCTACATGTTAAGGCTCGGGAGAAGATCACTGATAAGTGTATAATTGATGATATTTTTTCCCATATTTCTTAATATATTTATTGTCAAATTGAGTTTAATTTGTTGTTCAAGTGTTTATTAGGGTTGATTTCAGGAACCTTTGACACGTTGGGACCTTAAGGTTATTTAGGCCGGAAACATGGACGAAAGACAAGAAAAGGAGCTATTTTGGGCAAATTCTTTAATTGACACGCCTAGTGACATGGGCGTGTCAATGGCCGTGTCATTCAACTACTTTACAAAAGCTTCGACACGCCCGAAGACATGGGTATGTCACTAATGTGCCATTGATCCTACCTTATAGAAGATGTGACACGCCCATTGACACGAGCATGTCCATGACCGTGTCCCTAACTCAGCATTGTAGTAGCAATAACCCACCTAAGGACATGGGCTTGTCCTTGCCTATGTCATTAAAGTTCAAAACAGCACCGTTGAGGACGTGTCAGGCAAAAATTTCTACGCTATAAAATCTGAGCTAAAGTGTGAAATAGGGATCCAGTTTTGATTAGAGTCGACTTTCTGAGAAAAAGAGAGTTTTTGGTAGCTAAGAGTGAAGGTGAAGATCTAATTCATGCGAAATTTAATTCAAGATTCAAGGATTGAAGTGAAGAAACACAAATCGTTAATTATGGATTGTTTGAATTCTTTTACTTATTTCTTCTGTTTTGGTTTTCTGGTTATGAAAATGAGCTAAATTGTTTCTATATAGATATTGATAAACCCTAACCTTGTTGTATGGATAGTTCTTATTAAATTAAATCATTTGATTGAGTTTTTTTTTTTTATCATTTTGATTCTTAATTTCTTATTTCCAATTGATAATAGTATGCTTATTGATTGGTTGTAATTTTCATATTATTGACTTGAGAAAGCTTGATATGAACAGAATATTCATTAGGATTGAGGGTTGATTGGAATGCTAGAGATAGACTTATAAGACTCTTTTTTCTTGTTTTTATTGCAAGATCTATTTAATTATGCTTGAGAAGAGATTCCTAGCATTCTACTTAGTGATTAGGGATTAATTAACTCGAGAGAGGTTTTAATCTAATTTAGAGGAATGCCAATTCAGCTCTATTATTTGATTTGATTGAATTGATATTCATAGATATTTTTATGGCTAGGGGGATTCAATATCTGGATAGTATTTTCATCATCAACTCTTGTTGCACAATATTCAATTTTTCTTTACTTTAATTTATTAAGTAATTCATCATTTATTTTAATCATCACAAAAACTATTTATTCGCTAAACAACAGTTGAAATTTGTACTAGTACTTGACCTTGTCCCCGGTGGAACGATATCTTATTCACTACTTTATTACTTGCTCGACCTGTGCACTTGCAGTAACACTGCTATAGCATAGATTCATCATCAAATTTTTGGCGCCGCTGCTGGAGATAACAGTTTTCAATATTAGTAATATAATCAAGACTGTTGATTTAGTTTCTATTTTTATTTGTTTTAACATTAGTTCTTACTTGTTGATTGTCATTTTAGGTATTTTTTTCTATTTATGACCCGAGCTAGCTCTTCTCAATTACTTGAATTAGATCAAGAGCTAGAGAGAACATTGAGGAGAAAGCGAAAGGAAGAAAGGGAAATAGTTCTGGCAGAAACGGAACCAAACTTTGAAGATCTCAGCTTAGAAGAAGAACTTGAAGTGATGGCAGGAAATGAGCCAAGGACAATGCAAGAATTTACTAAGCCACTCTTAATGGGGATGATTCGAGCATACAGAGACCGGTAGTTGCTGCAAATAAATTTGAGATAAAGACAAATATAATTCAAATGGTGCAGCAGACTCGCCAGTTTGATGGGTTCCCAGATGAAGATCCTAAAGCATATATTGAGACTTTTCTGGAAATATGTGACACATTCAAGATACAAAATGTCTCCAAAGATGCAATTAGGCTGAGGTTGTTCCCATTCACACTTAGAGATTGACCGAAGAAATGGTTGAAATCTTTCCCCCCAAACACTTTCACCACATGGGGTCAATTGGCAGAAAAGTTCTTAGAAAAATATTTTCCACCATCCAAGACTGCCAAGTTGAGGAATGATATTTTATCTTTTCTCCAGCTAAATGGTGAGACTCTTTATGATGCTTGGGAAAGGTTTAAAGATTTATTGAGAAGGTGTCATCATCATGGGCTTCCACTGTGGCTTTAGATTCAAATTTTCTACAATGGATTGAGTTATGCAAGTAAGCAATCCATCAATGCAGCTGGTGGGGGTACCATAAATAATAAGATACCTGAACAAGCAAGGGATTTGATTAAAGATATGGCCCTTACCAATTATCAGTGGCAAACTCCAAGGGAACAAGAAAAACTAAGGGTCACTGGTTCACATCAATTACATCCCGTGGTGGCTTTGACAGCACAGTTGGAAGCAATGAATAAAAAGATTGATTCTTTAGCTTCATCTTCAGGGAAATCAATGCAAGTCATGAATGGTGCAGGGGTGGACATTAAAGTTAAGATTGCCAAAGTGGCAATATGTTTGCTAGATAGGAGCAGGTGGATTATGTTGGAAATATGCTTAGGCAACAGCAGTACAACAACACATATAATCCGGTGTGGAGAAATCATCCTAATTTCTCCTGGAGTAATCAGAATAATCTAAGGCCTCCCCTGGATTTCAGCAACCTCAACATCAACAAGCTGCCCCTCCAAGAAAGAGCAATTTGGAGGACATGATGGAGAAGTTTATAGCAGCTTCAGAAACTATATTTCAATCAACAGAAACCACCCTTAGAAATCATCAAGCCTCCATTCACAATTTGGAAAATCAAGTGGGCAAATTGCTAAGTTACTCAGTGAATGACCACAAGGGAGCTTACCTAGTAATACTGAGGCAAACTCGAAGGAGCAGTTGAAGGCAATTACCCTAAGGAGTGGAAAGGAAATTAATGGTGGTGTGGTTAAAAAAGAGGCTGAGTCACAAGCAAAAGAGGCTGAGACACATAAAGAAGAAGATAACCCTATTGTCACATCGGGTGAGAAGGCTACAGTGGAAAATGAGAAAGGGAATCAACTACAAGAACTCAGTCCAATAGTGAAGAAATACCAACCTCAAGTGCCATATCCAGCAAGGTTGAACTAGGACAAGATGGATGCTCAGTTCGGTAAGTTTCTTGAACTCTTTAAACAACTGCACATTAATATTCCATTTGCTGAAGCTTTATCACAGATGCCCAAATATGCCAAATTTTAAAAGATATCCTTTCTAACAAAAGAAAACTTGAGGAAGTATCTTTGGTGAAATTGTCGAAAAAGAGTTCAACAAATTTGCAGAAGAGGTTGCCTAAGAAATTAAAAAATCTTGATGGTTTTACTATTCCATGTTTGATAGGTAATCTTGAAGTTCAAAGTGCATTGGTTGATTTGGGGGCTAGCATAAGTGTTATGCCCTATAAGATGTTTAAAGAGTTAGATGTCGGAGATCCTAAACCAACACTTATGACCATTCAACTTGCTGATAAGTCAGTCATTCACCCTTGTGATATTATAGAGGATGTGTTGGTAAAAGTTGGAGATTTCATTTTCCCAATGATTTTGTTGTCATTGATGTAGATGAGGATGTGGATGTTTCGCTTATCCTTGGTAGGCCATTTTTTAATACAGCCTGTGCCCTTATCGATGTCCATGATGGCACATTGACCTTATGAATGGGAAGCGAGAAAGTTGTTTTTAATATATATTATGCTATGAAGCACCCACTTACACTCAATGAGGTGGATTCATGCAATGATATCATTGAGCATGAAACCTTAAATTGTGTTACTAACGTTATTTCTAAGGATCCCCTTGAGTTATGTTTATTGCAGGATAATGTTGAGGATCAGGAAGCACTGGAGCAACTTGCTTATCTTAAAGCAAGCAAATCATTTAAGAGTCGAGCATATGAAACCATTGAAATGCCAAAAGAACAGAAGTCGCGACCAACTGTGATTGATCCACCCAATTTAGAACTTAAGATCCTTCCGGATCATCTTGAGTATGGATTCCTGGGAGAGGAGAATAAATTGCCAATTATTTTGAGTTCCCACCTATCTTCTGAGCAGAAGGTA
Source organism: Garcia nutans (assembly GCA_947685225.1). Classification (NCBI taxonomy): domain Eukaryota; kingdom Viridiplantae; phylum Streptophyta; class Magnoliopsida; order Malpighiales; family Euphorbiaceae; genus Garcia; species Garcia nutans. Next base: position 38,155,863 of record CANTUV010000039.1, on the reverse strand, counting down.
AAACTCATCGAGTTGTTACAAAAGCATAAGTAAGTTATAGCTTGGAAGAAAGCAGACATCAAGGGTATTAGTCCATCCTATTACACTTACAAAATACTAATGGAGGATGAATTCAAGCCAGTGGTGCAACCACTACAGAGACTAAACCCTAAGATGAAAGAAGTAGTTAAAGCTGAAGTAATCAAGCTACTTGATGCGGGAATTATATATCCAATTTTGGATAGCTCTTGGGTGAGCCCGGTTTAAGTAGTACCAAAGAAAGGAGGAACAAAGGTAGTCCCCAATGAAAATAATGAGCTAATTCCAACAAGAAAAGTTATCGGTTGGAGGGTTTGCATCGACTACCTAAAGTTAAATGATGCAACTAGGAAGGACCATTTTCTTTTGCCCTTCTTTGATTAGGTGTTGGAGAGATTGTTTAGGCATGAGTACTACTACTTTTTGGATGGCCTTTCAAGCTACTTCCAAATTCTTATTACCTCAAAAGACCAAGAGAAAACTACGTTCACCTGTCCATATGAGACATTTGCATATCAAAAGATGCCATTTGGATTATGGAATGCACCTGCAACTTTTCAATGGTGCATGATGGCAATCTTCGATGAGCTTATTGAGGATATTATGGAGGTATTCATGGATGATTTCTCAGTTTATGGCAGCTCATTCAAAGGTTGTTTGGAAAACCTTGAGAGGGTCTTGATAAGATGTGAGGAAACAAACTTAATACTTAATTGGGAAAAATATCATTTCGTGGTTCAAGAAGAAATCTTGTTGGGACATAAGATTTCAAGCAAGGGTATTGAGGTGGACCGGGCTAAGGTGGAAACCATTGAAAAACTACCACCCCATACTTCAGTCAAGGCCATTAGAAGCTTTTTAGGATATACAGGCTTTTATCGAAGGTTTATACGCGACTTTTCTAAGATATCTCGTCCTCTAACAAGACTCCTTGAGAAGGATGTTGATTTTGTGTTTAACAAGGAATGTTTAAGATCTTTCACAACTCTTAAGGAGAAATTGACCCATGCTCCAATCATGGTGGCTCCCGGTTGGAATTTACCATTTGATATGATGTGTGATGCAAGTGATTTGAAGTGGGGGCAGTTTTGGGTCAACACAAAGAGAAGCATTTTCAGCTCATTTATTACACAAGCAAGACCTTGAATGCAGCCCAGGCCAATTACACAACTATACAGAAAGAACTTCTAGCTGTGATTTTTGCTTTTGACAAGTTTACTTTGATCTTGTCCAAAGTGATTGTGTATACAAAACACTCGGCTTTGAAGTATTTATTTGCCAAAACAGATGCAAAGCCTAGGGTAATTAGTTGGGTTTTGTTATTGCAGGAATTTGATTTGAAGATTCAAGACAAAAAGGGAGCTAAAAATCTGGTAGCAGATCACCTTTCTCGCTTGTAGAACCTAACCTTGGAGAAGTTCAAAGAAGGGAACATTGATGATCATTTTCCCGATGAGTAGTTTTATGCCATGGTAAGTGAGGTAAGTGTTTCAACATTTGAAGTGCCTTGGTTTGTTGATTCTGCTAATTACTTGGCTACTAGGGAACTCCCTAAATATATGACTTATCAAGAGAAGAAAAAAATCTTTTCTGACTTGAAATATTACTTTTGGGAGGATCCTTTCTTGTTTAGGTTATGTAAAGATCACATGATCTAGCATTGCGTGGCATGGCTCGAAATGATGAATATTCTTCATCATTGTCATGTTGGACCAGCTGGTGGTCATATGAAAGCTAATAGGACTGCTCAAAAGGTGCTAGAATCATGATTTTATTGGCCCACGCTCTTTAGGGATAGCTATGATTTTGTGAAATGTTGTGATCATTGTCAAAGAACTGGAAGCATCTCATCTTGTGATGAGATGCCCCAAAATGAAATTCTAGTGTGTGAAGTCTTTGATGTATGGGGGATTGACTTTATGGGACTGTTCCTTAGTTCTTTTGGTGATAAATATATTCTCGTAGCTATAGACTATGTCTCTAAATGGCCTGAAGCCCAAGCTTTCGCAACGAATGATGCTAGGGTAGTGATGAGGTTTTTGAAAAAGTTATTTTCTCAATTTGGTAAACCAAAAGCGATCATAAGTGATAGGGGTACTCACTTTTGTAATGCTCAACTTGAGAAAATTTTCAAAAGGCTAGGTGTTACACATAGGTTTTCTACTCCATACCATCCCCAAACTAGTGGCCAAGTTGAGAACACAAATAGAGAAATAAAAAGGATTCTTGAAAAAACTGTAGAGCAATCCTGAAAGGATTGTTCTAAGAAATTAGACAATGCTCTATGGGCTTTTAGGACTGCATTCAAAATTCCATTGGGTACTACGCCATTTAGGCTAGTATATGGAAAGGCTTGTCATTTACTTGTAAAAATTGAACATAATGCTTATTAGGCTATAAAACAGATTAACCTTGATCTAGCTAGTACAGGTGAAATGAGAAAATTGCAGATCAATGAGTTGAATGAATGGAGATTACAAGCTTATGACAATGCAAGGATGTATAAGCAGCGGACTAAGAAATGGCATGATGCTCACATTAAGGAGCGAAAATAGTTTCAAGTTGGAGATCAAGTATTATTATATAATTTAAGGCTTTAACTTTTTTCAGGTAAGTTAAAATCAAGATGGTCTGGTCCATTTACAGTTAAAGAAGTTTTTCCCTATAGGACAATCAAAATTACTCATCCAGAAAAAGGGAATTTTAAGGTTAATGGGCAAAGACTTAAACTGTATTTAGGGGGAGACTTGAGTGAGTTGAAGGAAGTTTTATACCTCCAAGACTAGAGATGAACTAATCCTGAATGTCCAACTAATATGACGTTAAAGAAGTGCTGGGTGGGAGACAACCCACTATTTTCTTTATTTTTGATATTTGTTTCTTTAATTTTCATGTTTTTAGATTGTTTTGTTGGTTTTTAATTCTTCTATCATTGGTGGGTGTTGTGTTGCTTTGAGTTCACTTGAATTTGTAGAGAAAAATTTTCTTCTAAGGGGTAACTTGGAGCTTGATTTAGAGACATGCCTGTGTCACTAGGCATGCCATTTATTTTTAGAGATAATAGCTATGACACGACTAGGGACACGCCCATGTCACTGGACGTGTCATTAAAATGGCACCACAGTAGCTACAACACGGTCATTGACACGATCGTGTCATTGGTCGTGTCATTTTGGTTAAATTTGAGATTCATAGCAGCAACCACACGCCTAATGACACACCCATGTCACTGGCCATGTTGATTTATTTGAGTCACAATAGTTATGATACACCCACAGACACGACCGTGTCCGTGAGTGTGTCGTACTAGTTCAAAAACAGTAGTTATGACACGTCCATTAATACAGCCGTGCCCATGGGCATATCCATGTGTTTTTAAGTGGTACCCAATTTTGAATTAAACATAATTTCTCTCTCATCTCTCCCTCTTTGTCAATTTTCTCTCAAATTTTCATACGCTCACACTCGAAATCACATACCCATTCATCATAGAGGGGATTTTGACTCCCATTTCATGATTTGGAGGGGATTTAATCATTTTTCCTTCGATTTCATTGCATTCTTCAAGCTATTCAGGTACACACTCTTAACTTTTGAAATTTTATTTTGCTTATTGCGAGTTCTTGCTATTTTAACACTCTATTTCTTGCGATTTGATTAGGGATTATTTGAGATTTGTTGATTGTTGGATTTGCTTTATTTTATTGGATTCTTAGAGACTCTATTTTATTTTGTTTTGGATTTATTTATTCTCCATAGCCAGTTTCTAGGGATTTCGAGTTTTGACTCTAGTTTTGTGGATGTGTTGTGATTTACTCATTGTGTTTTTGAGAATTCTATGGCTAGAATTGAGTTGCATATATTGGCACACTGTTTATTGATTGTTTATGTATAATGAGTTGAAATCATCTGTTTTATTGCGTTGGGCTATGGCGATATTGAATTGAAGCGATGCTTGTTATGGAGATTGATTATTGTGTGGATTTCAAAAATTACCCTTGTTGAGAATTGGCTTATTGCTCTTGTTGGTTTAGTTTCATTGCTTTTATTGTTTGATAATGCATTGCTATTATTGGTTTAATTGGGTTGCTTTTTTGTGTTGCTATTTCTGGATTATATGGTGTACTTCATTTTTGAGGTGGTTCTTGTTTATTTTGCAGATAATGGGTCCTCGCAAACAAGTGCCGTCCAAATTACCAACTAAACGGGCTAAAGGTGAAGGCAGCTCAAGCATACCCGCTCCACATCTAATCTTAAAATTTATAGTCGGCCATAAGTGCCTTCGATTCTTAACTTTAGAGGAACAAAAATGGTTTGAACTGTTAGGGAATAAGGATTGGTCACCACCTAGGGTTTTGGATTGGGGTGCCATGGAGCAAACCAAAATACTGATCGAGATTCGGGATTTGATAAATCAACCGGGATGGGAACAACTCTTCTCCATTATTGAGCCTTCATACAGAGAGTTAACCTTGAAGTTCTTCTGCACTTTTCAGTTCGATAAAACCAAGATCTCCATTATCGAGCTGATGACGAAGTTTCGGTTAGGAGGTCAACGATTCCATATGAGCATCAATAAACTTGGCATGCGTCTGGGTTTGCTTACTACAGAGGAGGTGTAGATCATAGAGTATCTTAACTCTGAGGTAGACTTTGTGGAGTACGATGTCATTCCTCATAGGGTTTGGAGCACGTTTGTACTGAATGCAACAAAGTATTAGCCAAAGGTATCCAAGGCCTCAAATTTTAAGTCATTTCCTTGCCGAGTGGTACATAATCTCTTGGTTCACACCATTACGGCTCGACTTAGCAGTACGGGGATTGTTGGCATGAGAGAGCTATTTTCTTGAATTGTCTGTTCCAGAAGATTTGGTGCAAGAAAGGGGCACACACTTTTTCTACGAGCAGTCCAAGAAAGGGGCACTAGTAACTTGCATGGTGGCATGTATGTCACGAGACTAGCTCGCAGTTTGGGGGTGTTGATTGGATGTCTCCCAATGACTTTGGATAGGCTCCCCAAACTTTTAGGCATGGATACTTTGAAACGGTTGAATTGGGAGAAGGTGGTGGAGCTGCAGGCACCACCTACGGACTCTAAGCTAGTTTTTCCTACTGAGCCAGTTCCTCCTGCTCCCACTGCCTACATACCTCCACCGACAAACGTCCCCGGCCCATCCACCACTGTCAGACCTTCTTCCTCAGCTTGCCCGCCTTTTACTCCGGCCCCTATCTTCAATGACTAGCGCCATTCTATGAATGTTGAGTGGGATGATGACTGAAAATCAACTGAGTTTGAGCGCTAGATATGTAGGATAGAAGAAAAAATTAGAAACATTAAGCTGAACTAGAATAAATTATTAACTCAGCAAGATCAGATCCAGCGTTTCATGGAGCAGCACTACTCATCATTCCAAGCACAACTAGATCATGAGATATTGAGGAGGCAATGGCTCGAGCAGTCTAGGCTTGAGTTTTGGAGATCTCAGGGATTTAGCCCTTCGCAGCCACCGCCTCCACCGTACTAGCCTCTAGTACCCCGTGTTGATATTTCAGATGATGATGCTAGTGATGATGCCGGTGTCAGCGGTGATGATGCTGGTGCTAGTGATGATTCCAGTGCCGAGCCCATGACTGACTAGCTCATTTTTTTTTCTTATTTTCTTATTTTCTTATTTTTTATTTTCTTCTGGATGACTATAGGTTTAATTTTGTATTTTTTTTTTCTTTATTATTATTATTATTATTATTATTTTTATATATATCTTTAAACCTTCACAATTCTATATGTCCATTTTTGTCCTATAGCTCATTTGACTTCGTAACGCTTTTGGCACCGTATTCATATATGTCGATTTAGGACATGTCAGGGTAGTTCTCTCTCTCTTTTATTTTTTTTATTATTTTACACACATTGAGGACAATGTAAGTGTGGGGGAAAGGTCTATTTTATAGATTGAGCTTTTGTTTTCATTCTTGCCATTTGATGCATTTGTCTCATTTAGTTTCTTCGATTTTATTTTTGGGTTCAAGTAAACTAGATTGCTATAATAATATGAAGTGAAATGAATCCTCTTTTTATTAATGGTTGATTTAATGAATGACAATTTCTTGTTGAGGTTGACTCGGTCTTCTTAATTGATTGCTAAAGACTAAATGTGATAGTTTGAATTAGGTAGTTGATTGATGAGAGTTGCACATCTGAAGTTTAAAACCTTAGTTACATTTTTTAGCATGTCCCAATTATTTCTTAGATACTTGAGTCGAACTTAGTATGACATCTTTATTATCTTAAGTTCCTGACCACTTTACTTGAATAAAAAATAATAAATAAATATAATAAATTAAAATAATTTTTCAGGAGCTTTAAAAAATTATATCTGTTCCGCTGATTTTAACTCTTGTATTGGAACGAATATGTTGGAATCATAAATAGTGCTAGTAGTCATTTGAATGGTGATTCTAACTGAGTAACCGTGGGTCGGCATCACAAAAATTTACCTTCGCTTCAAAAAGTTAGTATCAGTTCAAACAAGTCGGGCTCCTTTAAAAAAAATATTTCACGCAATACATTTTACGAAGGGGTCAAAGAACTTAAGAGAAAATTTACACTTTCTTACTTCGTTCATGACTTTTGAGTTCTTGGAATTTGATGCTCAATCTTTTAACTCTGAATTTTTAGATTTCAGATCTGTTAGATTTTTGTTTTGAAACTTCTTAATTCAGCTATCATGTTTGAGATTTAGTTTTTGATTGAGAATGTTGGGTTTTCTAATTTAAGTATTTTAAAACTTTTATTTTCTTTGGATATAGAGGGGTCCTTCATTTCTATATATTATAGTAATTTGGTTTGCTTAAGGACAAGAAAAAACTCAAGAGTTGGGGAATTTGATAAGTGTAATATCCCAAATTTTTAAAAATTTCAAAATAAATTATAATATAAATGGATAAATTAAATTAATGGTTTTAAATGAAAAATAAAGGAATTTTAAATGAAAAAAGTGGAATATATATGTGATATATATACAACATATATACAACATATAAAAGTCAACAAAAAAGTTAACATTTTAAAAGAAAAATCAAAAGTCAAAGTAAAATGGTATTTTGGTAATTAAATCTTAGAAATTTAAAATTATTAAATTAATTCAAAAATAAATAATTTTTGAATGGAAGAGAAATTTTTGGACTTTTAATTTATTAAATAAATAATTAAATAATTAATTATTAAAATATTATAATATATATATGGTTTAAAATAAAAGATGAAAGGAAAGAGAAATTAAAAAGTTGACTTCATTTCTTCTTCTTCTTCATCAAGGCCAAACCACCATGAGAGCTTAGACCAAGGATTTTTATTCTTCCATACTTCACAAATTGAAGGATTTAACAAGTTTAAAGTGAATTTTTGGTGATTTTCACCAAATTTGGTAAGTTTTTAACTCATTTCTTTGAATTCTATGGAAATTTTGATCATGTGTGATTTTGGATTTTTAAGTAGTATATTATAATTATTGGAATTGGTGTGTATGATATTATTTTGGGTAGTTAACAACGATTTTAAGGTTGGATTGAAAAGATGATGGAGTTTGGATAAAGAATGGTGAAGAGAGAGAATTTAGGGTTATGGATTTTTAGGGTTTGAGAAATCATGATTTTTAATTGTGCAAATTGGTTCTAAATGAATTGTTTTGGTGCATAAACAAGTATTTTAAAGTCATATATTGGATTTGGTTGTGTTTGGTTGGAGTTTGAAAAGGGAAGTGGAGATTTAGGGTTTTGGAAAAGTGATTTTTCAAAGTTGTTAAATTGTTTGATTTTATTTGTTTAAGCATGTTGTTTAGTGTTAAAAGTGATGAATATAAGCTTGAAATTATTAATGGATTGTGTTGGAATGGAAAACCTTTAATGGGGAAAGGTTATGCCATTTTAGGGTTTTGTCTATAAGAGTGTGTTTTTATAATGTAAATAGTTTAAATATATTAAAATATGTTTTTAATAATATAAATAAACTTAAAACACTAATTTAAATGGAATATAATGGAATTCTAATGTTAAAGTAAGGAAAGGCTAAATTTTTGGAATTTGTAGGGGTGATGTTTAATTATGGTTTAATATTGAAAATGCCATTAAATGTGATACTAAATAATTATTTGCTATCATATTTGGTTTAGGCATTGAGGGAGGTTGAGTTGCTTCATCCAAGTGGTGAAGGGCAAGTTGGAAGGATAGGATTGGAGGTTGTTTTAAGCTTGTTTTGGTTGCTATTTGAGGTAAGTACAAACTTTTAATACATTGGTTATGTTTGCATGATATTTGAGCTTAACACATTTTGGTTGAAAAATGTGTTAAGCTACTTGATACATTGGTTATGTATGAATAATGTGCTATGACATTTGTAATGTTATATATGTGTTAAATGCATTTTGAAAAGCCATTGATAATGGCTAAATTGTGTAAAATGTGAAATATGTGTATTATGTGGAAATGACCCAAAGTGTTTGGGTAATGCCATTTGTTGTGTATGCATTAAGTGCATCGTTAAAAAGTCATTGGTATTGGCTAGATTACATTAAATGTGATTAATATGTGAATTATGTTAAAATATCCAAGGTAATTGAGTAATGTGGTGTAAATGCAAAAATGTGGTATAATGTAATGAGATATGTGGAAACATAATGAAATGAATTGATATTGATATAAATGAGAAATATGAATAAATTGTGTGCCTAGTATGTTATTCAATTTTCAGAGTTCTGTGTTTGGCGGCATGCCTATGATTTGCCTACGGGCTAGATGCTAGGCGTCACTGTGAAAATATTTTTGAGGTGAAATGACCGAGTTGTAAGCCTCAAAAACAAGTCCTTGAAGCTAGGCTAGGTGAAATGACTGGGTCATAAGCTCAGGCCTAGTTGGATTATTACATTGATATATTGCCTACGGGGCTAGACACATGGTGTCATTATAGACTAAAACAGTAACTCTGAAATTTGAATAGCATATTAGTTATCTTTGGGCCCATGTTTGTGTTTGTTTTATGAGAATTGTGGATTGTGAAATATTGTGCATTGGCATTGCATTTGAGTTTTATTATTATCAAAGTTTGTATTACTAGGCTTTTGGCTTAGTGCGATTGTTTACATCGCTCAGGTGATATGGTAGATTTGGCTAAGTCGGAGAGTTCTTCTAGACCAGGTCGAGTCTAGACTTGTGTTTGTGCTTGTAGAGTTGATATCAAGATCAGAAACACTGTCAGCAGCATGTATATATTTTACGTTATTGTATATTTTGGGTATTATGCATAGTATATTATGTTTTTGGATTTTAGGTATTGTAAACTATAAATAATATTTGGGTTAAGTTATTTGAAATGAGAGTGTAAATGTGTTCTAAATTATATATATTTTTTTATATAAATGTTTGAGCAACTTGGTGAAATTGAGGAGTATGGTTGAGATGGTGATTTGAAATTATTTGGGAGTGTGTTCTTTTTGCAGGTTGTGTAATTGATAAATTTTGAGATGTCCAAATTATAAAAAAAACTCTGATGAATTTTTCCCACAGATTTTCATATAAAATATTTTTTTGGGTTCCTATAACAAGTAAAGAATATTTATATACTATTTAATTTTATATATTTAGTATTTGAAATTTTAAATCAGAAATGTGAAATTTTTTTTATTAAACCGGTCTGTGATATTTTGTACCGTATATGCTTATTTTACATATGCTGAAAATATGTATTGTACGTATATAGGGTATAAGGGTGTTACAATAAGTGTATAATTGATGATATTTTTACCCCTATTTCTTAATATATTTATTGTCAAATTAAGTTTAATTTGTTTGTTCAAGTGTTTATTAGGGTTGATTCTAGGAACCTTTGATATGTTGGGACCATAAGGTTATTTAGGCTGGAATCACGAATAAAAGACAAGGAAAGGTGCTATTTTGGGCAAATTCTTCAATTGACACGCCCAGTGACATGCGCGTGTTAATGGCCGTCTCATTCAACTACTTTACAGAAGCTTCGACATGCCTGGAGATATGGACATGTCACTGAACGTGCCATTGATCCTGCCTTACAAAAGATGTGACATGCCTATTGACAGGGCATGTCCATGACCATGTCCCTAACTCAGCATTGCAGTAGCAATAACACACCCAAAGACATGGGCGTGTCCCTACCTATGTCATTAAAGTTCAAAATAGCACCTTTGAGGACGTGTTAGGCAAAAATTTCTAGGCTATAAAATCTGAGCTAAAGTGCGAAATAGGGATCTAGTTTTGATTAGAGCCGACTTCCTGAGAAAAAGAGAGTTTTTGGCAGTTAAGAATGAAGGTGAAGATCCAATTCATACGAGATTTAATTCATGATTCAAGGATTGAAGTGAAGAAACACAAATCGCTCATTATGGATTGTTTGAATTCTTTACTTATTTCTTTTGTTTTGGTTTTCTGGTTATGAACATGAGCTAAATTATTTCTATCTAGATATTGATGAACCCTAGCCTTGTTGTATGGATTGAATAGTTCTTATTAAATTAAATCATTTGATTGAGTTGTTTTATCCTTTTGATTCTTAATTTTTTCTTTCCAATTGATAATAGCATGCTTATTGATTGGTTGCAATTTTCATATTATTGACTTAAGAAAGCTTGATATGAACAGAATTTTCATTAGGATTGAGGGTTGATTATAGTGCTAGAGATAGACTTACAAGACCCTTTGGTTTAAAGTTTCTTGTTCTTATTGCAAGATCTATTTAATTATGCTTGAGAAGAGATTACTAGCATTCTACTTATTAATTAGGGATTAATTTACTCGAGAGAGGTTGTAATCTAATTTAGAGGAATGCCAATTCAACTCTATTATTTGATTTAATTGAATTGATATTCATAAATATTTTTATGGCTAGGCGGATTCAATATCTGAATAGTATTTTCATCATCAACTCTTATTGTACAATATTCAATTTTTCTTTACTTTAATTTATTAAGTAATTTGTCCTTTATTTTAATCATCACAAAAACTATTGATTCGCTAAACAACAATTGAAATTTGCACTAGTACTTGATCTTGTCCCCAGTGGAATGATATCTTACACACTACTTTATTACTTACGCGACCCGTGCACTTTTGGTAACACTGCGATAGCACAAATTTGCCATCAATCACTTATATGGCTAGGGCTCAGGAAAAGCAGACGATGTGCGGTCACCCTAGTATACCAAGCGATTGAGCAAAGGGAGCCGTTTTTGGGTTTTGAAAATGTTTTATGTGCATATGATCCAAATACATTTGGGAGAAATAAAGAATGATTATGTAAGAAATTTTCCATCAATCATGCTAATGTTTATTTTATAAAATTCATTCTTTCTTCATTTAGTAAAAATATCCACAAGTTGATTTTGAGTTTCAACAAATTCTAAAACTATTGTTGGTCCAATTGAAGGTACTTTCAAAGCTGCTGTCAAGGCATGTCGAAGGTACTTTCAAAGCTGCTGTCAAGGTTGGTCCAATTGAATCTATTGTTGAATTTATTATTTTGTACATACCTGTTACCTTTGCCTTACTCTTAGGACGACCATGGTTTCATCCTCTTGGTGGAGTTCCTTCCACCCTTCATCAAAGGATCAAGTTCCCTAACAAAGATGAGACAGTAGTCATCGAGGCCGAAGATAATGAGATTGTTAACGCTCTAATGATTAAGAGGCCTCTCAATGGTTTCCAAGTAGCTGCAATTTCTGATAATGAAGTGGTGGACTCCAAAGTCTTGAATATGATGAAGAGCATGAACTACCTTCCCAGAGCTGGCCTTGGAAAGGGTAAGGCCGGTTTGACAAAGCTGCCATATTTTAAAACTCAAACTTCCAAGAAGTGGTTAGGATATGATGAAGACAACAATGTCTAGCCAAAGAAGAGTGAGAAGATGAGCTTCCCACCACTTGAAGAGATCTTTATCAAAGCTCCAGACATAGGACCACTCCAAGGAAAGCCTGAGCCAATCATGTTCGTGGGAATGTTGATCCCGGGTTTTGAAATTTTTACAGATGTTGCTGAGCTAGTGGAGTAAGTGAAGATAGAGCTCGCCTTGCCAGCCAACAAAGAATCCAATCCAGAAGAGAAGAAGGAAGTTGTGTTGAAAGCCGAGAAGATTCCGGAGGAGATTACTGCCCTGGTTGAAGAAAAGTTTGAAGACATTCTGCCTTATGATTTTGAGAACAATGATTTTGATTTTGATTTTAATTTTTCTGCTTTGTATGAGGATGATGATGTTTTCTTTTCCAAAATGAATGCAATAAAGTCTGATTTTGCTTACTTGTGTGATGTTTCTCCTGATGGTTGCATACATTCAAATAGCAGTTACATGAGCATCTTTAATATTAATTATGTTAACACACAATCATTAAATTTGGGAACAACCGAAAATCCTAAAAATATTAGCATAGCATCCAACCTTACTCCTGATGAGAGAGAAAGAGATTTGAAAAAATATTCAAAAAATATGAAGAGGTGTTTGCTTGGTCTTATGAGGATATGCCTGGAATAGATCGAGACATAGCCAAGCATCATATTCCCACTTACACTCAGATGAAACCTGTCAAACAAAAGCTTAGGCGATTAAGACCTAAGTGGGCTGAATTGGTTAAAGAAGAGGTCACTAAACAAAAACAAGTGAAGTTCCTTGAAGTGATAGAATATCCAGATTGGCTAGCCAACATAGTACCCGTGCCAAAGAAAGATGGAAGAATAAGGGTCTGTGTGGACTATAGATATTTAAACAAAGCCTCCCCTAAAGATGATTTTCCTTTACCCCATATAGATTTTCTCATTGATAGTATAGCCTCTAGCATGCTACACTTGTTTGTAGATGGATTTTTCGGATACAACCAAGTATTAATGGCCAAGAGGATAAAGCCAAAACTGCTTTTATTACTACATGGGGTATATTTTATTATAGGGTGATGCCATTAGGCTTAAAGAATGCTGAAGCAACTTACCCAAGGATGGCCACCACACTATTTCATGACATGATGCACAAAGAAGTTGAAGTATATGTTGATGATATGATGGTGAAATCGGATACAAGGGAACAACACTTCCAAAACTTAGAATTATTCTTCGATAGAGCATTGAAATATAAGCTAAGATTAAACCCAAAGAAGTGTGTGTTTGGGGTTACCTCAGGTAAATTATTGGGACATGTGATTGGTCCGAATGGCATTGAGACCACCTGTTTGGGGTTACCTCAGGTAAATTATTGAGACAAGTGAATTTGCTGAATCCACTTGTTTTAAGACCACCTAAACCCGGCAGACCTCTATTACTATACTTAGCAATAGAAGAAGAGTCAATAGGAGCCATGCTAGCCCAAGTAGATGAATCAGGGATTGAACATGTAGTTTATTGTCTGAGTAGGAAGCTCCTACCTTATGAAATTAAGCATAGTATCATTGAAAAGACCTGTATAGCCGTGTTTTGGTCTTCTAAGAAGTTGCGGCATTACTTTCAATCGTATAGTGTGCAAGCAATTTCCAAGTTGGATCCAATGAAATTGTCACATCCGTCCACTGCATTTATGCATGGCAGGCACGTGCACAGTGAGAGAAGGGAAAAGGAGAAGTAAATTCCTGAAAACGGCCCCAGATAAGGCTATAGGACCAATGAGACCTAATTGAAAAAAAATGCAAAGTTTTGGGGAGGTGACTGTAATTTCCAAAAGTTATACTGGAGGTTCTTAATAGTGCACATAACAGACTCCAAAAATGGAGAGTAGAGAAAAATTGGGTCACAACGACGCGTAACAGTTTTTTCAGGAAACGCCCCGTTAGAGAGAAACGAAGACATGTAGACTAGGGGCATTTTGGTCATTATTAATTAAAATTTATACATGAATCCAAAGTAGGAAATAAACACACAAGTGCGTAGAGGATGTCGAGGGGTTGAATATGAAACGATCGTCAGTAGAAACGGAGCCCGGGCAAAACCCGAGCAAAGAAAGGACCTAAAGGAAATTTTATAAAAAGTCGAGGGCTTATTGGTAATTTTTCAAAATGACTTGGAAACCTAAAATAGACTTTAAAAATAGAAAGTAGAGATCGAGAGGATCAAAACCATATGTAGTTTGCCTCGTAAAACTGTATGGTTTAAAAGTTACGACCGATTAATCGCCGGAGCGTAAAGTGGGTCTGGTTCCATGTAGTCACCATATGGGTGACATGGAACAAATTGGGCTATCAAATGGAAAGAGGGATAAGTTGGAGGACTTAATTGGAAAGAAAAATATAAAAATCTTTTGATGGCCAATCATAATTAGCCATTTAGCATTATTAAAAGAAGAAAAGAAAAAGGTATGGACAAATGGCCCTAAAGCATTCATCCAACCCAAAAGTGGACATCATTTCCACTATATATATCATAGCAAGAAGAACAAAAACTCTCTCCCACAAACACTCCAAACCGTCGGCCTCCATAGGAAGAACACCAAAGAATTTCTAATTTTTGTCAAGTTTGATTCAAGTTCAAGGTGAGTTTTAAGGTTTTAAAGCATGTAGAATTCAATTCTAGTATCAATTTTAAGTATTTATATATCTATTGGAAGATTGAAAATTAGGGTTCTTATAGTGGATTTGGGAAAAATTTTAAGTAGTGATGATATTGATTAATTAAATGGAAGAATCAAGGTTTCTAAGGTTTAATAAGGTTAGATTAGGATTTAGTTTGAAAAGAAATGAAAGGGTAGTGCATGTTCTAAATTTCTAAGGTTTATGTTTAAGGTTGTGTTCTTGAATTTCTTGAAGGAGAAACAAAGATTAAGGAAGGAGAAGAAGGAAAAGCAAAGGGGAATTAAAAGAACAAGGTTTGGTACTTTACCTTGGAAGAATTAATTTTCTTTTCAATTTCTTACCAAAACTTTATCTATGGAACTTTTGCTATGGATGCATAAATGTGTTGTTTGAGTTTGAATTCAATTGTTGAGTGGTATTTTTAAATCCATATAGTGATTGGGTTGTTTAAATTCAAATGAAATCTAATATTTCCAATGATTTTGGTAAAAGAGTTATGAACTCTATTTAGTCCAAATTGATTCAAACAATCAAGTTATTTTAAAAGGGAAGTGTCTAAGTCTTCATCACATTATTAGGGAAGCTTTGAAATGGGTTTAAAACATAAAAATAAACAATTTTGTACCTAATGCAAGTGTGGGCCGAATTGGTGTCCCTTTGGGATCCAATTCTGGACCTAAATTTGGGCAACTAGTTGAGGCAGCAAACGATGGAAATTTTCGATGAAATTTTACATGAAATTAGTCAACATATGAAATAAGTTTTCTGTAAAATTTCAGCCAAAAATAAGATCATTTACTGGGTCAAATGTAAGACTGAAGTGGACTGAAATCTTGATGAAAACCCAGATTTTACTATTCATTTGGCGCTTGCTTTTTGCGTTGCCGATTTTACGCGCCGCGATACTATTCATTTGGTAAATTTGTGACCTTTTGAGGAATGCTTTGAAATGTTTGATATGTTTATTGTGGATGTTAAATATGTGAAAAAGGGTAATGGTTTGACTAAAGAATGTGGTGCGCGGCGTAAATGGCAAAGCGCGACGGTAATTAAAATGATTTCTCGAGTCATTCTAAAATGAAGTTTGAGACTTAAATTGAATCATTTTAAACTTTATGCTCTGCTGGGTAGTAGGGGGTGGTAGATAAGGGTATGGTGCACTATACTAACTTATGCAGTACTGCTTGATATTGTGATTGAATTGTTATGATCTGAACTCAATGGTGAGGGCCATTGAAGCCAGTGGTGAGGGCCATTGGTTATAACCAGGATGGTGAGGGACATTCCTGTGATATGATAATGGTGGTGAGGGCCACCTATGTTACAGTGGTGAGAGCCACTGCCTTATCGCTATGGTTCCCTATATACCAGTAGAGCCAAAGTCCTGTTTTTTTTTAAACTATGTAATGCAAAATGAGTTTGAATTATGGTTTTTACATTTGTTGAAAGCATATTTACACTGAATGTACAATAACTTCCATTGGTTTAATGTTGGTTGATTTTTGATTCAATTATTTCCTTTTATTTCAAATGCTTTCATGTTTTACTTTTATTTCCATTGGTAAAGTATCCACTGAGCGACATTGCTCAGCGAGTTAAGTTTTCCTTGACTCGTAGGTTCGGAGCAGTAGCTAACTCTTGGGAAGCGACGACCAGACCCACAACATCTCAGGGTAGATCTCCTAGTTTCCATTATGAGTTAATTAGTTGTGGCATGTATATGTCTATATAAGTTTGAGAATTACTATGTTATACTGTACGTTAGTAGTATGTAATAATAATAAACCTCTGCTTTATTTTGTATTAGAAGTGTGAACTCTTCTTGCAGATTTGTAGTTGAGGTTATAAGGTGGATTCATTTGGGATTGTATTGAAACTGATTGTATTCACATTGGTTTGTGTAAAAATGTTTTCAAAAATCAGAAAAACCAGTTTTGTCGACACTTGGGACCCAATTTCTAGGCGAACCTCTGGCAAAATTTCTGTAAAAATCGGAACTAAAATTTGACTAAGTAAAATTGGTAGCAAGATTAGGTCAGTGTGGCGCCTCTACTCGACTTACACATGTAGGCTGGGAAGGGGTGTTACAAATTTTGGTATCAGAGCTCCGGTTTAGCCGATTCTGGGTAGTTAGTTGAACTAAACCTTAAAGGTATGACACATAGGGTTATGTTAGGGGTTCTAATTATGTAACTATACATGTGTGTAGTATTGTTAGTTATGTTATTCTAATTATAACAGGAGTAATTATGGGTGATCGAAACGATGAGATGAGAGAGCTGAGGATGGAAGTAGAGAGGCTAAAGCAGATAGTGCAGGAGCGAGATGATACCATAGAAATTCTGGCAGATCGAAGTATACATGATCGTGAAGACCTGAGATTAAAACAGGAGATCATTACCTCCTTGATAAGAGACGTGCAGATGTTAAAGGAGGACATGCTTAGTCATAGAGTGGAGTTTGATAGTGCCTATAGGAGCCTTGGGGTAGCACATAGAGAGATCCAAGCTTTGCAGGAGAGGGTCCAGGAGCTAGGCCAGCACTTACCTGGTGAAGCATCACATGACCCAGAGTTTGATCCTGAGATACAAGAGTATTTGTCTGACAGTGGCACCTCACCTAGGGCACCTACTCACTGAGCTTCGAGATGTGTTGCTTTTTGGAGGTTCTTTTGGTTATGTACATAGGTGACATCGGGGTATCATGTAAATATTGTATGGTAGTATGACATGATGATATAGTAGTAAGGAGTCCTAAATTTTGGAATGTACATAAGGGCTTCCTAGTAATGTAAATACTTTTGCTTGGAAATAAATAAAAGCTGTGTTGTATATGTGTTATTAAGAGTTTTAACTTTATATACATGCCACCTAGGGTAATATAATGCTATTGGTCTGGGTCGTTATTGATGATGGGATTGTCTACGTTTTGCTCTGTTCTTTAGATGTCGCGAGTAGCGCAGCGTGATATAGAGGAGGAGGTCGAGTCTCAGGCCTCTCGAACTGTAGAAACGCATGTATCAGAGATACCTGCATCTGAGCAACCACCAGCTGATGCTCCTATTCCCAATGAAATGTTGCAACAAATGGCTGCTGTATTACGGCATATAGCCGGTGCCGCCCCGGCACCACCACCAGCGCCAGCACCCATACCAATACCTACTATAGGAGGGGAAAGGAAACTCCCGATCGAAAAGATAAGAAAGTACGGGGCGAAGGAGTTTAGGGCCCGAAGGGATGATGATTCTTCTACAGCCGAGTATTGGCTGGAAGGAACGGTACGAGCCTTAGATCAGTTGCAGTGTACTCCAGAGGAGCGAGTTGTGTGCGCTACTTCCTTGTTAGCGGAAGAAGCGTATGTCTGGTGGGACACAGTTCAACAACGAGTTCCATCAGAGCAGAGGACATGGGACTTCTTTATGAGAGAATTTAAGGGAAAGTTTATTTCTGAAACATATCTTGACGCTAGGAGGAAAGAGTTTCTACATTTGAAGCAGGGGCGAATGACAGTGACAGAGTACGAAAGGGAATTCACCAGATTAAGCAGGTATGCTAAGAAAGCGATAGAAGATGAGGAAGATCGATGTAAACAATTCTTAGACGGATTGAATAATGAGATTAAGGTGCAGCTGATTGCTACTCATATTAAGGAATTTTCTGTGTTAGTCACTCGAGCTATTGAGGTGGAACAGTGTCAGTCTGATGAGCAGAATAGAAGACAAAAGATGAAACAGAAGAGAGGTACCCAAAACTATTCGGGAAACTACCAATCATTAAGGAAGCGATTTCGAGGTAGTGTTTCCACGGGAGAAGGTCAACGCCGGAATTACAGTCAGGGATCGAATCGCAGTGGCCCAAGTCAAGCCACCTCAGTCCCTAGTACCGGATGATCCGGAAGAGGGCAAGGAAGAGGATTTAATCGAAGCGGAGGTAACTTTTCTATCAGTCCGAGAGGTAATGAAGGCGAAAATACTAATCCACGCTGTGATCAATGCGGACGCCGCCACATGGGAGAATGTTAGGGTCGGACATTTGCATGCTACATATGTGGATCTCTAGATCACCTTATGCGAGAGTGTCCCCAGAAAATGCAGAATCTACCTAGGGAGACTGAGGGATCGCAAGCGGCTGCAGGGCGAGGCCGAGGCAGAGGTAGGGGCGAAAATCCCTCACGTGTGCAGTCTGAGACGGTGAATCGATCAGAAGCGAGGGCTCCTGCTAGAATGTATGCCATGAGGGGGCGAGAAGATGAAGAAGCGCTAGACATGATTGCAGGTCAGTTGTCTATGTTTGGAGTTCCGCTTTACGTTTTAATATATCCGGGTTCTTCACACTCAAATATATGCATGAAAAATGAAAAACTTGGGAACCTAAAGGTAGAACTAGAGGAAGAGGGAATATTAGTTACTAGCCCATTAGGGAGTGAGGTGATTACGAGGAAGGTAGTGAAAGATTGCCCCGTGGAGATACACGGACGTGTCTTTTGGGGAGACTTATTTGAACTACCATTTCAAGAATTCGACGCTATCCTTGGGATGGATTGGTTAGCCAAACACGATGCACTGGTTGACTGTAAACGGAAGAGAGTTACTCTGCATACGGCAGACGGCGAAGAAGTGACCTTAGTAGGAAAGAGAAAGGACTATCTAACTAACATCATTTCCGCTATGACGGCTAAGAGGTTAGTACAAAAAGCCTGCGAAGTATACCTGTTATGCGCGTTAGAAGCGAAAGAAGAGGCACCGAAGCTACAAGATATACATACTGTTTGCGATTTTCCCGACATATTTCCCGACGATTTACCAGGATTACCACCTAAACGAGAGGTGGAATTCACCATAGACGTGTACCCGGGAGCTGCACCAGTATCTATCTCACCTTACCGAATGGCGCCAGCGGAGCTAAAAGAACTAAAGGTACAGCTACAGGAACTTTTAGACAAGGGGTTCATTAGGCCAAGCGCGTCACCATGGGGAGCGCCAGTATTGTTCGTGAAAAAGAAAGATGGATCCCTAAGGTTGTGTGTGGATTACCGTCAACTCAATAAGCTGACCATCAAGAACAAGTATCCAATACCTCGCATAGACGATTTGTTTGATCAACTCAAAGGTGCTGGAGTCTTTTCAAAAATCGATCTACGATCGGGTTATCATCAATTGGGGATCAAAGACGAAGACATACCAAAAACTGCATTTAGAACTTGCTATGGACATTATGAATTCATTGTTATGCCTTTCGGATTAACGAATGCACCTGCAGTATTCATAGATCTGATGAACAGAATCTTCCACCCGTATTTGGATCAGTTCGTGGTTGTATTCATTGACGACATATTGGTGTATTCAAAGAATCGAGAGGACCATGATCGCCACCTTAGGATCGTTTTGCAAACCCTGCGAGAGAAGCAGTTATACGCTAAATTCAGCAAATGCGAATTTTGGTTCGAAGAAGTAGCCTTCTTGGGACATATTGTATCGGCAGAAGGAATAAGGGTTGATCCCAAGAAAATAGAAGCAGTATTGGAATGGAAGCCACCTAAGACAGTAACGAAAGTCCGTAGTTTCTTGGGGTTAGCAGGATATTATCAGAGATTCATCAAAGGATTTTCCATGATCGCCACACCTATGACCAAGTTACTTTAGAAGAATGCCAAATTCCAGTGGACCGACGCTTGCCAACGGAGTTTTGAAAGGCTGAAGCAAAAACTTACTGAAGCGCCCATTCTTATACAACCCGAATCAGGAAAAGATTTTGTGATCTATAGCGATGCATCCCACATCGGGTTAGGTTGCGTATTGATGCAGGAGGGCAAAGTCATTGCGTATGTCTCTCGACAGCTCAAGCCACACGAAAAGAATTATCCCACGGATGACTTAAAACTAGCAGCGATTGTTTTTGCTTTCAAGACGTGGAGGCACTACCTATACGGGGAAAAGTGTTACATTTATACGGATCATCAAAGCCTGAAGTATCTGCCCAAGCAGAAAGATTTAAACCTGCGACAGCGAAAATGGATGCAATTGTTAGCCAACTATGACTATACGATTAACTATCACCCGGGCAAAGCGAATGTCGTAGCAGATGCACTTAGTAGGAAGTCAATGCAAGTGCTATGTGCTATGAGGGTAGAATTAGAGCCCACAGAAGATGGATCTATCTTTGCATAAATGCACGTGCGACCTACCTTACATCAACAAATACTTGAGGTTCAGAAGGAAGATGAACAAGTGAAGAAGTGGAGTCAACAGGCGCAGGAGAATTCATCAGGAGATTATCAAATTCGTCCAGATGGTATCCTATACTACAAGAAGAGAATGGTGGTACCTAAGTCCAAGGAACTAAAGAAACAGATTTTGCAAGTAGCTCATAACCGTCCTTACACAATGCATCCGGGAGCAATGAAAATGTACCGGGACTTGAAGGAGTATTACTGGTGGCCAGGAATGAAAAGAGACATTGTAGATCACGTGACGAACTGTCTAACCTGTCAGCAAGTGAAAGCGGAACATCAACTACCCTCAGGACTACTAAAACCTATCACGATTCCAACCTAAAAATGGGACCGTATTACCATGGATTTTGTCACAGGATTGCCTATGACTAGGGACAAACATGACGCGATCTGGGTAATCGTTGATTGGTTTACTAAGTCCGCTCATTTCTTACCAGTACGTGTGGATTACTCGCTAGACAAGTTGGCAAACTTGTACATCAAAGAGATCGTACGTCTCCACGGAGTTCCAACTTCAATCATATCAGATCGAGATTCACGCTTTACGTCAAATTTTTGGCAGAAGTTCCAAACAGCCCTTGGGACTCGAACGTACCACAGTACAACATTCCATCCCCAGACAGACGGATAGTCGGAAAGAGTGATTCAAGTTTTGGATGATATGCTGAGGGCGTGCTTTTTAGAATTTAAAGGCAGCTCGGACAAACACCTGAGCTTAATGGAATTCGCGTACAACAACAGCTATCAATCCAGCATACAAATGGCTCCTTAAAAAGCACTGTACGGTCGAAAATGCAGAACTCCAGTTTGCTGGGTAGAATTGAGTGTGGAAAAGATGTTGGGACCAGACATAGTTAAGGAAACTGAGGAAAAGGTAGAGATCATTCGAGACCGATTAAAAGTAGCGGCGGACAGGCAAAAATCATACGCGGACCTAAAGAGGAAAGACATACAGTTCGAGGTCAACAATAGAGTATTCCTCAAAGTCTCTCCTTGGAAGAAGGTGTTATGATTTAAACAGAAAGGCAAACTAAGCCCTAGATTCATCGGACCATATGAGATCATCAAACGGGTAGGTCCGGTAGCTTACCAGTTGGCGTTACCACCCGAATTAAGTAAAATACATGATGTTTTCCACATTTCAATGCTAAGGAGGTATCGTTCAGATCCAACCCACGTCATACAAGCTCAAGACATTGAGATTCAGCCCGACCTGACATACGAGGAAGAGCCGGTAGAAATCTTAGCACGGGAAATCAAAGAGTTGCGGAATAATAAGATCCCATTGGTCAAAGTGCTTTGGAGGAATCACAAAGTAGAAGAAGCCACATGGGAACGCAAAGAAACAATGAGGAAGCAGTACCCATATTTATTTTCACCTAATGGGCTTCGGGACGAAGCCTAAATTAACGAGGGAGGAACTGTCACATTTGTCCACCGCATTTATGCATGGCAGGCACATGCACAGTGAGAGAAGGGGAAAGGAGAAGTAAATTCCTGAAAACGGCCCCAGATAAGGCTATAGGACCAATGGGACCTGATTGAAAAAAAAATGCAAAGTTTTGGGGAGGTGACTGTAATTTCCAAAAGTTATACTGGAGGTTCTTAATAGTGCACATAACAGACTCCAAAAATGGAGAGTAGAGAAAAATCGGGTCACAACGACGCGTAACAGTTTTTCCAGGAAACGCCCCCCGTTAGAGAGAAACGAAGACATGTAGACTAGGGCATTTTGGTCATTATTAATTAAAATTTATACATGAATCCAAAGTAGGAAATAAACACACGAGTGCATATAGGATGTCGAGGGGTTGAATATGAAACGATCGTCAGTAGAAACGGAGCCCGGGCAAAACCCGAGCAAAGAAAGGACCTAAAGGGAATTTTGTAAAATGTCGAGGGCTTATTGGTAAATTTTCAAAATGACTTGGAAACCTAAAATAGACTTTTAAAAATAGAAAGTAGAGATCGAGAGGATCAAAACCATATGTAGTTTGCCTCGTGAAACTGTACGGTTTAAAAGTTACGACCGATTAATTGCCGGAGCAAAAAGTGGGCCCGGTTCCATGTAGGCACCATATGGGTGACATGGAACAAATTGGGGTATCAAATGGGAAGAGGGATAAGTTGGAGGACTTAATTGGAAAGAAAAATATAAAAATCTTTTGATGGCCAATCATAATTAGCCATTTAGCATTATTAAAAGAAGAAAAGAAAAAGGTATGGACAAATGGCCCTAAAGCATTCATCCAACCCAAAAGTGGACATCATTTCCACTATATATATCATAGCAAGAAGAACAAAAACTCTCTCCCACAAACACTCTAAACCATCGGCCTCCATAGGAAGAACACCAAAGAATTTCTAATTTTTGTCAAGTTTGATTCAAGTTCAAGGTGAGTTTTAAGGTTTTAAAGCATGTAGAATTCAATTCTAGTATCAATTTTAAGTATTTATATATCTATTGGAAGATTGGAAATTAGGGTTCTTATGGTGGATTTGGGGAAAATTTTAAGTAGTGATGATATTGATTAATTAAATGGAAGAATCAAGGTTTCTAAGGTTTAATAAGGTTAGATTAGGATTTAGTTTGAAAAGAAATGGAAGGGTAGTGCATGTTCTAAATTTCTAAGGTTTATGTTTAAGGTTGTGTTCTTGAATTTCTTGAAGGAGAAACAAAGATTAAGGAAGGAGAAGAAGGAAAAGCAAAGGGGAATTAAAAGAACAAGGTTTGGTACTTTACCTTGAAAGAATTAAATTTCCTTTTAATTTCTTACCAAAACTTTATCTATGGAACTTTTGCTATGGATGCATAAATGTGTTGTTTGAGTTTGAATTCAATTGTTGAGTGGTATTTTTAAATCCATATAGTGATTGGGTTGTTTAAATTCAAATGAAATCTAATATTTCCAATGATTTTGGTAAAAGAGTTATGAACTCTATTTAGTCCAAATTGATTCAAACAATCAAGTTATTTTAAAAGGGAAGTGTCTAAGTCTTCATCACATTATTAGGGAAGCTTTGAAATGGGTTTAAAACAGAAAAATAAACAATTTTGTACCAAATGCAAGTGTGGGCCGAATTGGTGTCCCTTTGGGATCCAATTCTGGACCTAAATTTGGGTAGCCAGTTGAGGCAGAAAACGATGGAATTTTTCGATGAAATTTTACATGCAATTAGTCAACATATGAAATAAGTTTTCTGTAAAATTTCAGCCAAAAATAAGATCATTTACCGGGTCAAATGTAAGACTGAAGTGGACTGAAATCTTGACGAAAACCCAGATTTTACTATTCATTTGGCGCTTGCTTTTTGCATTGCCGATTTTACGCGCCGCGACACTATTCATTTGGTCAATTTGTGACCTTTTGAGGAATGCTTTGAAATGTTTGATATGTTTATTGTGGATGTTAAATATGTGAAAAAGGGTAATGGTTTGACTAAAGAATGTGGTGCGCGGCGTAAATGGCAAAGCGCGACGGGAATTAAAATGATTTCTCGAGTCATTCTAAAATGAAGTTTGAGACTTAAATTGAATCATTTTAACCTTTATGCTCTGATGAGTAGTAGGGGGTGGTAGATAAGGGTATGGTGCACTATACTAACTTATGCAGTACTGCTTGATATTGTGATTGAATTGTTATGATCTAAACTCAATGGTGAGGGCCATTGAAGCCAGTGGTGAGGGCCATTGGTTATAACCAGGATGGTGAAGGCCATTCCTGTGATATGATAATGGTGGTGAGGGCCACCTATGTTACAGTGGTGAGAGCCACTGCCTTATCGCTATGGTTCCCTATATACCAGTAGAGCCAAAGTCCTGTTTTTTTTAAACTACGTAATGCAAAATGAGTTTGAATTATGGTTTTTACATTTGTTGAAAGCATATTTACACTGAATGTACAATAACTTCCATTGGTTTAATGTTGGTTGATTTTTGATTCAATTATTTCCTTTTATTTCAAATGCTTTCATGTTTTACTTTTATTTCCATTGGTAAAGTACCCACTGAGCGACATTGCTCAGCGAGTTAAGTTTTCCTTGACTCAAAGGTTCGGAGCAGTAGCTAACTCTTGGGAAGCGACCACCAGACCCACAGCATCTCAGGGTAGATCTCCTAGTTTCCATTATGAGTTAATTAGTTGTGGCATGTATATGTATATATAAGTTTGAGAATTACTATGTTATACTGTACGTTAGTAGTATGTAATAATAATAAACCTCTACTTTATTTTGTATTAGAAGTGTGAACTCTTCTTGCAGGTTTGTAGTTGAGGTTTTAAGGTGGATTCATTTGGGAGTGTATTGAAACTGATTGTATTCACATTGGTTTGTGTAAAAATGTTTTCAAAAATTAGAAAAACCAGTTTTGTCGACACTTGGGACCTAATTTCTAGGCGAACATCTGGCAAAATTTCTGTAAAAATCGGAACTAAAATTTGACTAAGTAAAATTGGTAGCAACATTAGGTTAGTGTGGCACCTCTACTCGACTTACACATGTAGGCCGGGAAGGGGTGTTATAGAAATACTTAAGGGAGACACCCTCTTTGATTGGGAAATATGGTCGATGGTTAATAATATTAGAAGAATTTGAGATTGAATATGTAACCAGGAAAATAATCAAAGGTAGAGCAGTGGCAGAATTCCTGGCCCATCAACCATTATCAGATAGCGAAGATGTAATCTTGGAATTTTTGGATGAACATTTAGAGGCAATTGAAGTACAAGGGTGGAAAATGTATTTTGATGGAGCAGCAAACAGGAAAGGGGCAGGTTTGGAAGTCATACTAGAATCACCCGAAGGAGAACTTATCCCTTTAGCCAAAAAGTTGAAATTTAAGGCAACCAATAATATGGTGGAGTATGAAGCTTGTATTTTTGGTTTGGAAACCCTAATGATTATGAAGGTGGATAAGGTAGAAGTTTTTGGCGACTCATTGCTAGTAGTATCCCACGTAAATGTAGAGTGGGAGTTAAAAGAAGAAAATTTTAAACCATTCCACCATTACTTGACCATGATGAAGAAGAACTTTAAGGAGTGTAGGTTTATACACCTATCAAGAGAAGAAAATCAAATGGCTGATGCCCTAGCCACATTGGCTTCGGTATGGGAAAATCCTGTCAGGTTATTCCTTAAGCCTCTGATTTTGACCAGTTTGTCAACTCCTTGCTATGAATATGAGGCAATCATGGAAACTGATACAAACTATGATGCGTGGTATGATACTATAAGGTGATTTTTGGAGGAAAGGGAATACCCGTCGGGGGCAACAAAGAAAGAAAGAAGGGCCATAAGGTGGTGGTCTTTGCAATACATCACATTCCATGGAGAGTTATATCAAAGATGGCCTGATGGGGTGCATTTGAGATGTTTAAGGAAGCTTGAAGAGGAGCATATCATGTCAGAAATACATGCGGGAAGTTGCGGACCGCATATGAGTGGTTTGGCCCTAGTTAAGAAGATTATTTGACAAGGTTACTACTGGTTGACCATGGAGAGAGATTGTATAGAGTTCATAAAGAAGTGTCAACAATGTCAGATGTATGGTAACTTGAATCACATGCCTCCTGAAGAATTGCATTCTATGTCTTCACCCTAGCCCTTTGCCACTTGGGGTATTGACATTATAGGGGAGATACATCCGACAGCCTCAAACGGTCACCGTTTCATTGTAGTAGCAGTAGATTATTTTTTGAAATGGGTCAAAGCCGAATCCTTCAACAAACTGGGCGCAAGTCAAATGGCAAGATTCATTGAAAAGAACCTCATTTACAGGTATGGGGTCCCGCACAGTGTGATATCAGACAATGGAGTACAGTTTCAAGGAGAAGTTAAGGATTTATTCTCGAAGTACTGAATCCATCATCCCAGATCCTCTCCTTATAGACCAAAGGCTAATAGGGCAGTAGAAGCAACAAACAAGACAATTAAGCAAATTCTGTCCAAGATGACCAAGACTTACAGGGATTGGTCAGAGATGCTTCCTTTTGCTTTGTGGGGATATAGAACAAGTGTGTGAACATCAACTGGAATGACACCGTTCTCTTTGGTTTACGGGATGGAAGCAGTATTGCCAATTGAAATTGAGATCAAGTCATTAAGAGTGGTCTTGGAAGCTGAACTTCCTGAAATAAAATGGGTAGTGAGCAGAGACACACAGTTAGCTTTATTAGAAGAGAGAAGGTTAAAAGCACTATATCATCACCAACTGTATCAAAAGAAGATAGCTTGGGCCGAAGATAGAAGGGTTAAGATCAGAAAACTCAAAGTCTGGGATTTGGTGTTGAAATAATGTAAGCCTAACGTATTTGATCCAAGAGGGAAGTTTAGGCCTAGTTGGAAAGGGCCATATATCATGAAACAAGTCATGAACAAGGGAGCAATGAAGCTATCAGACATGGATGGGAACGAGTTTAGTGAGCCAGTAAACATTAACAGGTTGAAGAGGTTTTATGTATGAAATAAAAAAAGAAAAAAAAGAAAAAAAAGAAAAAAAAAAGAGAGAGCTCGCTAGGTTGAAAACCCATAAAGGCGGCCTAGGCAAAAGTTAGAGCAGTCCACTAGTTTTGAAAACCCAAAAGGGCAGGCTAGGCAACAATTAGGGCTAAAAGAGAGAAAATTGTTAATTAGAAAACTCGAAAGGGCTAAGTGGCAACTGGAGTGATCTTGTGTATGCTGGCTTTATGTTTAGTTGTTCTCCAATTTAATAAAATAGAATTAATGTTAAAGTTGTTCTATGCACACTGTTATAAGTATTTGACCAGATATGGATGAAATAAATAAACACAATAGCAAAAGGTGATGATAAATTATAAATGGAAAAGAAGCATCTTTTATTACTTTTATTATTTTTCATTCTAACAATACACTTTTTGAATTGACAAATGTAAAATCTATGGCAGACGATAAGTGTAACGTGCAGGACAGCTTCGCCTCAGCCGATCCAAGTAAGCTTTAGTCAAGCAAGGCATGTCTAAATCGGGAGTGAATTCAGAATCGCGAGGCTCAGCTCCGTACTGACAGCCAAGTCGGCAAGGATCATAGCAAGTACCTCGACGAAGAGCAACAAGAGGAATATACATCAAGTATGTCCGCACGGTGACATGAGAAATCTTCCACCAAGGTACCAACCAACGGATGTGGACCTCAGCGCGTGAGTGGATCC
Organism: Garcia nutans; assembly: GCA_947685225.1. Classification (NCBI taxonomy): domain Eukaryota; kingdom Viridiplantae; phylum Streptophyta; class Magnoliopsida; order Malpighiales; family Euphorbiaceae; genus Garcia; species Garcia nutans. The sequence continues at coordinate 38,127,879 of CANTUV010000039.1, read as the reverse complement.
AGTCAACCCAGTCAGCATATGAAGAAGTAGGATGGAGTAGCTTCCTAGTAGAATGATGCCATGGTAGATATCTGGCAAAATCCATAGATGCAGTATCAAGCAAGCAGAGATGCTCCTCAAGCCAAATATGTGAGGGAAATTAAATTTAAAAAAAAGAGTCCGCTAAGTTGAAAACCCGTAAGGGCAGCTTAGACAAAAATTAGGACAGCTTGCTAGATCTGAAAACCCACATGGGCAGACTAAGGAAAAATTAGAGTGATATAAAAATTAGAGTGATATAAAAATATAATAAAAGAGGTCCGCTAAGTTGAAAACCCACAAGGGCAGCTTAGGCAAAAATTAGGACAGCTCGCTAGTTTCGAAAATCCACATGGGTGGACTAGGCAAAAATTAGAGCAATAAAAAAAAGAAGAAAAAGAAAGCCTAAATTGAAAACCCAAAAGGGCAGTTTAGGTAATTACCTGAAGCAGCAACGAACTCCCTGTCAGTCTATTTGTCAATCCTGATTTAAGCTGGTCTAATCCAATTAAAGTCTCGGCTAAGATCATAGGTATCGGTGACAAGCCTCCTTCCATTTGGTCCATGATATCCAATACTCGTGGATCAATATTGCCATCAGAAGAAACAAGCAAGAATTGGCAAAGCAAGCAAAGACAAACTATACGTCCCCATGCCTTAGTAGGAGCCAAATGAGAGAGACAAAAATCAATCAAGGGAGCAAGTAGAATTTTCTCACCTCTCATCAACTGATGAACTTTGGGCTTTGGAATTTGAAATAGCATCTACATCTTCTGTTAAGTCTTGGAAATCAATATGGGTAACACCAGATTATTCAGATATCCAAGGATGGCCTCAAATTCTTCAATCAAGGGACATATTTCAAAGCCCTTAATTTTAAATGTCCTAGAATCTGCATTCCAAAAAGAAGCCATGGCATGTAAAAAGGAATGATCCAATTTAACATTTTGAAAACACTTTAAAATATCAAGTTTTGACCAAGAAATTTTCTTCCAGTGAATGGCATCCATATTCATAAATAGAATTTTTATCTTCTTTAAATGAAGTTCGGTCATGGTTGATGAATGAAGGAAAATTAAAATTGTTAAAAAGATTTTTTACGTTGAAGTGGAAAATCGCTTGGTTTCTGTATGAAATTATGGCGTGAAAGGTGAATTATATAGAGGAAACAAGCTTTTCCAAAATTGATAAGGAAAAGATAATAGGAAAAGAGTGAGACCGTGTTGCATGAGGAAAGAAATTGGCGACGAAAGTTTTTTAATTACCGCATTGCATTTGGCTTTTGTAGTGGTACTGTGTAAATATGAAGAGGAAAGTATAATAATTGTGGAGCAGTAATAATTACAAAAAAAAAGGAGAAGAGTTACAGCAAAGATAGAAATCATATATTGTCCTCAACTGACACAATATTTATACATCACTAAGAAGGTGGTGGTAGGTCATCAAATAAAGCCCTGAAAAAAATCGCCTATTGGAGGAGGAGGCAAATCACTCGTCCCGAGTCTGCCCGAATCAGGAGCACTAGAATCTCTATTACCTTGGAGTTCCAATTTGTCATGTTCCTCATTAGAAGTAGACGAAAGGATCTCATGGTCATCAGTTTGGGGGCCTCTAGATGAAGAAGCACCAGGATCCCTCATCCCTTGAAATCGAAAGTCTCAGAAATTATATTCTGATTGACGATACAAATTTTCAAAATGGGAAACTTGCTGACGACTAGCGGCCAACTCTTCTTGAAGTTTCTTATTTTGCTCTTCAAGCATCCGCTGTGAGCTAGAAAGGAAAAGAGTAAGAGCATAGATAATCATGCATACATCTAGCATATATTACCATGAAACAAGAGAACTTACCAGGTAATTCAAATCAATACCCTGTGGATGAGATGACATATCTGGCGGACTAGAATGAGCAAACGAAGGAGCGGTAAAAGAAGGTACAGCCTCATGATCAAATGAGCCAGTAACCTACAACAATCATTAAAAAGTCAAAATAAGAAAGAAGCGATTACAATGAAAAAATGGTAAAAGTTTTACCTGAGAAGTGCTAGCCCCGAGATGTGGAACAAATTCTCTTGCCTCTCTATGATGTTCCTCTTCTTCTCTACCCTCATTTTCTTCAGGAATTTCCCATACACCAACAGGAGATACATCAAAGTTTAAGAGCCTCATTTGAATAAAATGGGCATAAGATGCACCCGGAGGATAGAGAAATGTTTTAACATCATAACTGTACCGGGCCAACCACCATGCATCCTTCGGCATTGATGTAATATTTAAAGTATATTTTGGGCAATGCATAGGGACCCTCCGCTGCTCGGGACCAAGAAACCACTCATATACTCTCTCTCCAAGAAATCAGCCACTAGACACAGGGCCGGCGATGACTCGGCGAGTATGTTGAAAAGGCAGTGCAGCATTCATGGAGGAAGTCCAGTTTGTCCGCTCTTCTGGGTTCCACCAGGCCAAATTCACCTGCAAAATAACATAAGGTAAGCAAACTTTCACATAAATTTTAAAGCATACTAATGATATTTTACCTGGTCCCAGGTTAAGCGGCTCAACGCGAAGTGTTGGGTATGCACATGGTATGACCCAAGAACTTCCATGCGATCTGACAACCAAAAATTTAATCTCGGATACCCGACTCTCTCTCGAGAAATACCAGGCACCCTCACAAGGTTGTGTTCGTATGCCCATGCCTACAACAATAATAAAGATCAAATTCATGCGAGAAAAGAGTGGAATTGACATTGGTGGAAGAAGAATACCTCGACAACCGCCATAAAGCCAACAAAAGACTTCTTGTTTCGGCAAATTTTATCAAGACCATGGTAAAGACAGGCGAGACCAGCTTCACCCCAGCCATAAAGTGGTACCGTCCTAAAATAAGAAAGGGCCCTCAACGCTGACAAATGGATGGTGAATTTAGTGCTGCCTAAGATGGTCGACCCAATCAAATATAATAAAAATCCTTGAGCATACTGTTGGGCCATGTTTCTGTGAACCTGTCCTTCGTAGTTCATCCAATAACTATGAATTGGCTCGATTTTTATCTTAAAAGGCCCTTTATATGATGGTTCCATACCAATTAATTGTTCAATTTCTTCAAATGTCAGAACATCATTGGTAAGAGGAACCAGAACACCATCATACGGAATGCCGATTATAGCAGCAAAGTCGACCGGACCAATTGTCATCTCTCCAATGGGCAAGTGAAAAGTATGAGTTGTGTCCAACCATCATTTTGCAAGCGCCTAGACTACGCTTCGGTCTATCAGATACTCCTCAGATGGTAATTGTAAGATGAAGTTCTCAAAGCCGCAATCTCGGATAATCTGCCTTACCCGAGAAGGCGCTACATCATACCATTGTCGGGCTTTGTAGATACACCCTCTGGCCCAAACAATGTAAAGATCATGCTAACACGGAGCCAGGTAAGTTAACACCAGGTAAGTATATCATTATTCTATCTACTTAAATTCTTAAATTAATACATTTTTTTCCTAAATTTTCTAAAAAAAAAGGAAAAAAAACAACAAAAAATAAAAATAAAAATAAGAACAAAAGAAAAAAAATAAAAAGTAAAAAAAAAATAGAAAAAAAGAAAAAGAAAATAAAAGAAAAAAGAAAAAATAACAGAAAAAACGAAGAAAAAATAATTACCTTGCTCTTTTGATTTGAACTACGATGAAGCGGCATCCCGGCTAGTAGACCTATATTTCCATCTTCATGATGCCAAATAAACTCCAATAACTAAGCATAAGAATCAGTTCCTGATATTGAAGCATGCATTTTTTTTCAAAACTATATGCTAAATTTAAAAGAATTATAGTAATGAATGAACGAAATTAATGATCTTGCTGTGAATGAAATGAAGAAATCGTTCGTTTATTTAGAAGAATGGCAAAAGAAAAAACAAAATTCAAAAAGTAAATTTTACTATTAATGAATAGTACATTTTACTATTGATAAATAGTAGGTTACAATTTACGATAATAAATTACTATTTACAAATAGTAGGCTACTATTTATAAATAGTAAATAGTGCATAAACAATGACTACACAGTAAATAAACAGTAAATTCAATCATTCAATTTAATCATTCAAATACTTGTGTGTATATAAATATTTTCACTATTAAAATATTTTTACATGCAGGGGGCAAGGAGAAGATATGTGCATAAAAATTAGCTAAATTTTTTGCAAACAAAATTTATATGCTACTCACTATAATTATTTTTTGCAGATAATTAAATCTCTATTAGCTTGGGTCCAGAACCCAAATTATCCTTAGGTCCAGAACCTAAAATTCCTCCTAAGTCCAGAACTTAGCTCGAGTCCAGAATTCAAATTATCTTTAGGTCCAGAACCTAAAATCTCTTTTAAGTCCAGAACTTAGCACGGGTCCAGAACCCAAATTATCCTTAGGTCCAGAACATAAAATCTTTTTTAAGTCCAGAACTTAGCTCAGGTCCAGAACCTAAAATTCCTCCTAAGTCCAAAACTTAGCTCGGGTCCAGAACCCAAATTATCCTTAGTTCCAAAACCTAAAATCTCTTTTAAGTCCAGAACTTAGTTCGAGTCCAGAATCCAAAATTACCCTTAGGTCCGAAATCTAAAATTTTTCTTGAGTCCAGAACTCAAACCGGGTCCAGAACCTAAAACCTCAACCATCTTAGAAAAATTAAGTCTTATTGCTTTTCACTCTCTTTTATTAAAGTCTCAGATTGTTCAAGCAGGGGGCAAACTGTAGACCCTTAATTTTTGACCCAGTCTAGTCCGTTATTTCTTATATAGTCCAGAATAATTTTTTTGGTATTTTAGTTAAATAATATTTATTTTAGTATTTATTTTTTATAATTTTTAATAAAATAAAAATAATAAAAATAAATAAATAAAAATAAAAATAAAAATTGGCGACGGAAAAATGGGCGATGAAAATATTCGTCACCGAAAGTAATTGGCCAAGACCAACTTTGCCCGCAGCTCTTGCAATTTCCTCGCAGTTTTGGCCAGCGCTCACAATTTTGCCAACAAAATTTTTCCGACATAATTTTTTTCGAAACCAAATTCTATTTGGTTTTGGTTTTATTTTCCTAATTAATTATAGTTTCCTTAAACAATTGGAATTAATCTTCTAAATTTTCCTATAAATAACACTTTAAAACACAGAAAAAGGGGAAAAACTTTGGACTTGGATTGGATAGTGGAACTTCAGATTTGAAAGGAGCAAGAAGAAGCAATCAAGAATTCATCAAAGACAGCAACCTTGCCTTTGTCCTTGTTCATCCAGAAATCAATTTTTGGTGGAACCAACGAACAGAGGTTTGAATCTTTAGTTTCTTTATTTATTTCTTTACTGAAATTGAAAATTATTTTTCTGTTTCTCCTAAACCTTAATTCATTTCTTTTGTTTTCAAAAACCTTAAATCGTTTCTTCTATTTCCAAAAACCCTAAAAATTACATTTATGTTTCTTCTAAAACATAAAAACCCTAATTTATTTCTTCTAAACCTTAAAACCCAAAATTTTTCCTTTTATTTCCAAAAACCCTAAAAAAATACTTTTCTGTTTCCAAAACTCTTAAATTGTTTTGCCTATTTCCAAAAACTTTATAAAACTCTAAATTGTTTTCTCAAATCCTAAAACCAAGCATATTTTTCGAAACACTAAAAACCCTAATTCTCTTAAAACCAAAACTATAAACCCTAGTTTTCTTAAACCCTAATCCTTAAAACCTTAAAATCTTATAAACCTAAACACTCAAACTCAATACAATAAATCCAAAATAACAATCCAGTAACCAAGAGCTATAAACCTTATGTTTTAATATTCTAAAACCCTAATTTGATAATTTTACCCCTCAAATCCAAATTTGATCAATCAAAGAACCTTACTAATTTCTTAAATTTATAAAACCCTAATCCCTTTCAATTCTCTTAAAACCTACAGTAGCCTAAACAAATAACAATAATAATATCTTAAGATTCCAAAACCCTAAAATATTAATTAAAGAACTTTAAATAGAAACAGTAAACCTCAATTTGTATCTTTATTTGCTTTATTTTTAGATTTGATTATATGCTTTGGTGGTTGATGTATTTAATTTCAATGCTTGATTTATTTAATTTATCATGGATGGATGTTTTCTTTATTATTTGTTTGTTTTAGTATTAAAAGTGTAAGAGGTGCGTTTCCACTTTGTGGGTACCTCATTAGTTAAATATCATGTAAATTAAATTGCTTTTATATTTTAGACTAATGTAAAGGACATGTTTCTACCTTTTGGTGGGTGTCCTATTAGTTTAGACATGGATGATGTAAGGACATGTTTCCATCCTCGGATGGATGTCCATTTATTTTCTTTGCTTAGACATTGCTTTGATTTTAATATAATGATGATTTATTTCAATTGTTGCATGTAATATGGATGATATTATTATACTTAAGAATTTTATAATATTAAGACCTGTAAAGGAGGCTGGTTCCAATGAACCGGGCGTTGTGGGGGTGCTGGGCCATTTCTTACATTCCCTACACGTATCCAACTTTTCGAACCCATTAGGGGGTTGGAAATTCCTTAGAAATCGAGTCATCCACCCCTTTCTTTTTCCCGGCCCGTCTGAGTGTCGAGTCTATTTTCTCCGGACCTAGGTCCGTGTTCTCTAAGGCCCCAAGCCTAAACAGTGCCGAAGTCGCAAAAACCATTCCACCGGGGGTGGGGGCAAAAATCTCCATCCTAGCATTATCCTAGCCATTTCAATCAAAGTTCTATTTGTCCTTTTAACCATACCATTTTGTTGTGGTATTTTAAGAGCTGAAAAGTTATGTGAAATACCAAACTCATTGCAAAAATTTTCAAAGTACTCATTTTCAAATTCTTTGCCATGATCACTTTGAATAGATGTGGTTACATAGCCCTTTTCATTTTGAACTCTTTTTGAAAATATTTTAAAATGATTGAAAGCTTCATTCTTTCGAGCTAAGAAATTTACCCATATAAACCTCGAGTAATCATCAACAAGTATAAATGAATACAACTTGCCACCTAAGCTAACAACTCTATTTGGTCCAAACAAATCTAAGTGAATGAGTTCTAAGGGTCTAGAGGTGCTTACTACCTTTTTAGATTTGAATGAACTTTTATGTTGCTTACCAAATTGACAAGGTTCACATGTCCTATATTTATCAAATCTTACTATAGGGAGACCATCAACTAGTTATTCCTTACTAAAGCATTGTAAGTGATCCATACTAGCATGTCTTAATCTTCTATCCCATAGCCAAGCATCATTACTAATGGTAATTAAATATTTAAATACATTATTGAAATGTATGTCAATTTTATATGTATTGCCAATTATATCTCCTTCGAATAAAAGTTCACCATTTGAATTGGTAACTTTGCATCCTTTAGAGGTAAAACATACATCATATCTTTTATCACATAATTGACTTACACTGAGAAAATTATGTTTCAATCCATCAACAAGCCAAACATTATCAATCATACTCTCACCAAGCATGCCAATGGAACCAATACCAATAATTTTACCTTCGGCATTATTACCAAAAGTTATATTACCTCTATGCTTGTAAGAGAGTGTTGTAAAAAGCTTTACATTACCCGCCATATTCCTTGAGAATCCACTATCCATAAGCCAAACATTTTCATTGATAGTGAATTTTAGGCATATCTACAAAATAACAATGTGTGAGCGGGGATTTTTGCCCGCACTCCTGGTGGAATGGTTCTTGCCACTGCAGCATTGTTTAGGCTCGGGGCCTTAAAGAACACAGGCCTAAGCTCGGAGAAAATGGAGTCGCCACCCGAATGGGCTGAGAAAAAGAAGGGTGGATGACTCGATTCCTAAGGAATCCCGAACCCCCTAATGGGTTCGGAAAGTTGGGTACGTGTGGGGAAGATGAGAAATGGCCCAGAACCACCACAATGCCTAGTTCATTGGAACCGGCCTCCTTTACAGATCTTAATATTATAAAATTCTTAAATATGACAATATTATCCATATTACATGTAACAATTAAAATAAAGCATCATTATATTAAAATTACAACAAGGTCCAAACAAAGCAAATAAATAGACACACATCCGAGGATGGAAACATGTCTTTACATCATTCATGTCTAAACTAAATAGGACACCCACCGAAGGGTGGAAACATGCCCTTTACATTAGTTGAAAAACTTTAAAATAAAATAAATTACATGGTGCTCATAACATGAGGTACCCAAAAATATGGAAACATACCTTTTACAATTTTAATACTAAAACAAACAAATAATAATCATAATAATAATAAAGAAAATATCCATCCATGATAAATTAAATAAATCAAATTAAGTAAATCAAGCATTGAAATTAAATAAATCAACCATCAAAATATATAATAAACTATATAATCAAATCTAAAATTAAATAAAGCAATAAATATATAAGTTTAGGGTTTTGGAATTTAGGGTTTTAAAATTAGGGTTTTGTAATTAGGGTTTTGAGGGTTTTTGAAACTAGGGTTATGGAATTTAGAGTTTAGAATTAGGGTTTTAAAATTTTTAAAACTAGGGTTTGGAATTTAGAATTTGGAATTAGGGTTTTTCGGTTTAACTTACAGCCTCAAAAACATAATTTTTAGTTTGGAAAGATAAATTACTGTCTTGGAAAAATTATCAATATTTTGGAGTTTAATAATGAAATGATTTAAGCTTTTGGATAAAAATAGTCTAAGTTTTTGAGTTTCAATAAAATAATTTATGGTTCTTGTTGTAAAGTAAACAAAATAGATTCTAACAATTAATTTAAATCCTCGATGGATACTGGATAGTTTTATGTTTTTTATGAAATGTGCATGTGAGGTTATGAATACCAACTGATCAATGTGTTAAATAAAGCAAACAATTAAAGTTATTGAAACAAAGATAAATTTACTGCATGTTCAAAGATCGAGTTACTGCACGTTCAAGGATCATGCTACTGCATGCATTCTCTTATTAATCAAAGAAATGAAGCTACTGTGAGCATGAATAATTTATGATTAAATATCAAACGTCCGTCGTTGGTTCCACCAAAAAAATTAATTTTTGGATGAACAATATGAAGATAGTATGAATTCTGCCTTCTTCTTTGGTTGTTTTGATTTTTCTGTTTGTGGTTTCCTTCGCTCTCCAAAAAGCTGCTGCTGTTCTTCTCTTATTGTTGCCGTCTCTTCTGTTTTGTGGTTTTAATCTCTCTTAATATTCATTGTCGACCCTCTTTAATGTTCTTTCCCTTCTCTGAATTCTGAAACATTATTATTTATAGGCCTTAACTTCACTCAGAATCCTTAACCTAATATTAATCAGTCCTTAAAATGAATTCTAGTTGAATTAGGAAACTTATCCAACCTCATGTCGACCTGGTTGCCCTAGGTCGACATGAGACCAACCTCATGTCAACCTTGGGCTGCCCAGGTCGACATGAGGCATGCTCATGTTGACCTTGGGCTGCCAAGGTCCATGCTCATGTCGACCTAGCCTGCCAAGGTCGACATGAAGCATGCTCATGTCGACCTAGCCTGCCCAAGTCGACATGAGTCCAACCTCATGTCGATCTGGGCTGCCAAATTGACATGAGGCATGCTCATGTCTCCCCGGTCGGCCTCACTCAAATTATTCTGGCCTTTTTTAACTTATGGATCAAAAAGTTTTAACTTGGGCCAATTCAACTTGATTTTAGGGTTTTACAATTAAATTTATACCTCTTTAATCCGAATCGACTCCTTTAAAAATTATAAACTAGGTTTAAATATTTAAAGTCGGATCAAATTTATTTTGACATTCTTTAATTAGGACCATATCAAATTGGGGTTAAAATTAAGGGTTTGCCCCCTACTTGAACGATCTTGAATTGATTAAGAGAGTGAAAAGCAACAAGACTTTTAATTTTGGCAAAAATAGACTTAATTTTCTTGAGATGGTTTTGGTTTTAGTTTCTGGACCTGGTTCGAGTTCTGGACCCGAGATGGTTTGGGTTCTGGACCTGGTTTGAGTTCTGGACTAAAAAAAGACTTGGGTTCTGACCCGGTTCGAGTTCTGGACTAAAAAAAGACTTGGGTTCTGGACCTGGGATAATTTGGGTTCTGGACTAAATTTGAGTTCTGGACTAAAAAAAAGACTTGGGTTCTGAACCCGAGATGGTTTCGGTTCTAGACTCGGAAAAGATTTGGGTTCTGGACCCGTGATAGTTTGGGTTCTGGACCCGGTTTGAGTTCTGGACTCGAAAAAGATTTGGGTTCTGGACCCGTGATAGTTTGGGTTATGGACCCGGTTCTAGTTCTGGACTCGAAAAAGACTTGGGTTCTGGACCTGAGATAGTTTGGGTTTTGGATCCGGTTCGAGTTCTGCACTCGAAAAAGACTTGGTTCTGAACCTGTGATGATTTAGGTTCTAGATCCGGTTTGAGTTCTGGACTTGGAAAAGACTTGGGTTTTGGACACGAGATGGTTTGGGTTCTGGACCCGGTTTGAGTTTTGGACTAAAAAATAACATGAGTTCTGGACCCGAGCTAAGTTCTGGACTTAAGAGTAATTAAGGTTCTGGACCCGAGCTAAGTTCTGAACTTAAGATAGAATTTAGGTTCTGGACCTAAGGGTAATTTGGGTTCTGGACCCGAACTAAGTTTTGGACTTAAGAGATTTTAGGTTCTGAACCCAATGGTAATTTGGATTCTGGACCCGAGCTAAGTTCTGGACTTAAGAGGGATTTTAGGTTCTGGACCTAAGGGTAATTTGGGTTCAAGACTCGAGCTAAGTTTTGGACTTAAGAGAGATTTTAGGTTTTGGACCTAAGGGTAATTTGGGTTCTGGACCCAAGCTAAGTTCTGGACTTAAGAGTGATTTTAGGTTCTGGACCTAATGGTAATTTAGGTTTTGGACCCGAGCTAAGTTCTGGACTTAAGAGAGATTTTAGGTTCTGGACCTAATGGTAATTTGGGTTCTGGACCCGAGCTTAACTAAATAAGTTACAAAAGAAATGATAAGAATATTTGAAGTATAATAGTAAACTAATTAATTGAGAAAATATGTATAAGCAACTAAATAAGTACTGAGCTCACTTGGGTAGAAATATAAATAACATAATACGATTGATATTCGAAATAGTTAATTGAACCTTATGTCAAAAATAAAATTGTAGGCTAAATGAGAATTCATTATTCAAATAGTGGTCGCAATAGGTTAAGCAGAGCATGTGAGAATTATAGTATATGCATGTGAATATGGTTACCCTAATTGTTTATTGTTATGACTTCTTTTTCCGTATTGATTATTGTTGATATGAGCCATTGGTTTTGCCTTATTCTATCCATTGGTATTGTATTTGTAATATCCCAAAAGATACCCTAGAATTTTGAAATGCTTATTTTTGTAATGGAATTAAATGTTAAATGTATATATAATTAAGTGGAAAGATAAGAAAGGAAAAGGAAAGTGTGTATATGTTGCATATATAAAGATATATACAACATATACAAGTCAACTTTATTGATGGTCAAACGGGATAATTAATTATTTTAAAATAGAATTAGATGTGAGTGGAAGATGATTTTTGTATATTATAATAATTAATTTACTTGGTGGAGATTAAGTGGTGAATTAAGTGGTTAAGAGTAGAGTTTGGTTTGACTTTCTTATTCATCTTCTTCTTCTTCTTCTTTCTTCTCTTTGGCCAGCCACCATTATCAACCAAGGGAAAGAGAGGTTTTGTTGATTCCTCACTCAAGCAATTGAAGGATTTCAAGAGATCAAGTTTGAGTTCTAAGGATTTTCTTCACTTTTGGTACGTTTCCAACTTGTTTCTTTGATTTCTTTTGGAGTTTGTGTATTTTAGTTTGGTTTATGGTTGTTGTAGATGTGTTTGGTTGATTTGGTATGTTTGAGAGTGTTTGGTCTTATTAACTTTGATTTTTTAGGGTTGGAGTGAAGAAAATGTTAAGTTTAGTAAAGAAAGCAAGAGTTGTGGATTGTGTATGTGTTGAGTTGTATTATATGGTTATGATTGTTTGTTGGTGTATATAATTGAGTTGTTTTGATGTTATGCAAGTTTATTATGGTTTTGGTTAAGTTTGTTTGGAGTGGAAAAAGGGTTTAGGAAAGATGTTTGTTGGATGTGGTGTTTTGGTGTCGATTTCAGGTTTTTTGCCTAACACACCCAGTAGCACGGCCATGTCCTTGGGCATGTCGTTGGTTCAGTTTTCAATATGGGTGACATGAGCAATAACACACCCATGTCACTGAGTGTGTCATAGCTACTGTATTGTTGGAGGATTGACACGTCCAGTGACACGCCCATGTCACTGAGCATGTCATAGCCACTGTGTTGGAGGAGAATTGACAAGTGCAGTGACACTCCCATGTCACTGAGAGTGTCAAAGCTTTTGTGTTATGGGTTTAGGGTACGATCAGGGACACGCCCGTGTTGTTGAGCATGTCATATGTAGAGTTTGCCCTAGTTAGCTCTTTTCCTTATTTTCTTATGTGTATCACTAAGTGAGTATGAATAATCACATTTGGGTTAGGTTTTGAAGAAATTTGAGGTAACCAATCTAAGTGTTGAAGGATTCTTGGAAGAGGAGGTTGTTAGTTTGGTGTGTGTTGCTCTTGAGGTAAGTACAAACCTTATATGATTGCATACATTTATATGACATTGGGACATAACACATTTGGTTGAAAAATGTGTTAGGTTACATATTATATTATTGATATATGAGAATGGTGCTATGATTTGCATTATGTGAACTATGTGAATTATATGTTGATGATTCAAAATAAACAATATAATTTGTGATGTGCACTCTAATGATGATATGTGAAGCCACTGGTGATGGCTATAATGTTATAAATGAAATAATTGGGGCATTGTGCCTAGATGATCATGAGAAAAATGAGAATGGACATGATAATGAAATAATGAAAGAATTGTGTGCCTAGTATGTTATTCAATTTTTAGAGTTTTGTTGTTGGTGGCATGCCTAAAAGTAACAATCCCTTGAAGCTGGGTTGGGCTTGGTCCTTGAAGCCAGGTTGGGTTGATGCTATGCTCCCCTTGAAGCTTGGTTGGGCCTAGTCCTTGAACCCTAGTTGGGATGTTACATATGAGATGTTTCTCATTGTGATAATGATTCACCCATGGGCTTGATAAATGAGATTATTGAACCAAAACAATAACTCTGGAATTTGAATGGCATATTAGTTTCTTTTGGGCCCATGCTTGTCTTTGCTTTAATGTGAATTATGAAAATGGAACAATTGAATAAGGTAATGAGATTTAATGTTATGAAATATGATATCCTTGTATATTGCTTATAATGCTTGAAAGTTTGACATTGGCATTACATTTAATCATATTGTTATCATGGTTAGTACCACTAAGCTGTTGGCTTAGCGCGATTGTGATTTATCGCGCAGGTGATAGGGTAGATTCGGTTGAGCCGGAGAATTCAGCTAGACCGAGTCGAGTCTAGGCTTGAGATCCCTTAGGAAGTGTTGTTTGCTGGACTTCAAGATCAGAGACAAAATGCCCAACATGTATAAACTCTATATTTTTTATAAATATTGATTTTGATGTATACATATGTATATTACGCTACATTTTCCGCTGCTTAATAAATAAATGTTTTGGATAAATTTTTAGGGTTATGAAGAGATATGTAAATGTATTTTAACAAGGATTGTTTTATCTATTATGTTCTATAATATAAGTTAAATGTTTTAAGTTTTCTCATATTATTAAAATGAATGACTGGTTTGTTTAAAATAGGCTGTGAAATTCTTGTAATATCCCAAACTATACCTTAAAATTTTAGAAATGTTAGTTATTGTAATTGGATTAAATGATTTTGAAGTGTGTATAAAGGATTAAGAGGAAAAGAGGAGTGTGTATATGTTGTATATATGAAGATATATACAACATATATACAACATATACAAGTCAACATATTACTATAAGGTCAAAGGATATTTGGATTAATTGAATTAGAAATTATATATTAGTGGAAGAGGATATTTATATTATTATAATATTTAATTGCTTGGTGGATATTAAAAAAGAGTTTGTGTGGTTAGAAGAGTTGATTTTGGGTTATCTCATTTTCATCTTCTTCCCCTTTCTTGTGCTTAGCCGGCCACCACTATCAACTAAAGAAAAGGGATTTATGTTGCTTCTTAACTCAAGATTTGAAGGTGTTTCAAGAGATCAAGTTGGAGTTTGAAGGATTTTCCTCACTTTTGGTAAGTTTCCAACTTGATTCTTTGGTTTTCTTTTGAGCTTGTGAATTGAGTTTGGTGAATGGTTTTTGTTGATATGTGTATGGTTAATTTTGATGTGTTTGAGAGTGTGTTGTCTATTTGACTTGGATTTTGGGGTTGGTTTGGAGGAAAGGTTAAGTTTGGTGAAAAGAAAACAAGAGTTGTGGATTGTGCATGGGTTGAGTTGTGATTGTGGTTGTGATTGTGTTTGATGCTTGTTTTGAGTTGTTTTGTTGTTATGCAAGTTTAGTATGGTTTATTGATAGTTTTGGGTAAGATTGTTTGGAGTGAAAAAAGGGTTTAAGAAGAGGTTTGTTGGATGTGGCATTTTTGGTGTCGAAATCAGGTTTTTGGCCTGACACGCCCAGTAGCACGGCCATGTCTTTGGGCGTGTCAATGGTTTTATTTTCTGGATGGGTGACATGACCAGTGACACGCCCATGTAACTGAGAGTGTCATAGTTTATGTGTTGTTGGTGGATTGACATGTCCAATGACACGCCCATGTCACTGAGCGTGTCACAGCCACTGTGTCGGAGTAGTATTGACACATCTAGTGACACGTCCATGTCACTGAGCATGTCATAGCCACTGTGTTGGAGAAAGATTGACACGTGCAGTGACACGCTTATGTCACTGAGCGTGTCAAAGCTTCTGTGTTGTGAGTTTAGGGCACAGTCAGGGACACGCCCGTATTATTGATCGTGTCATGTGTAGAGTTTGCCCTAGTTGGTTCTTATCCTTATTATCTTATGTGTATCTCGAAGTGAGTGTGTATAATCACTTTTGGATTAGGTTTTGAAGAGATTGAGGTTCCCTAATCCAAGTGTTGAAGGATCTTGGAAGAGGAGTTTGGGATTGGTGTGAGTTGCTCTTGAGGTAAGCACAAATCTTACATGGTTGCATACATTTACATGACTTTGGGACTTAACACATTTGTGTGAACCTCGGGTTCCGCCCGAAAAGGATTCGAGCGAACGTTCACTTGTTGTCGGGAGTCGCCACTCAGTTTACTTTGTTCGAAGGGAAAAACTAAGAAAACCCTTGCTTGACCCCAATAACGGATCCAATGTAAAGGCTTCTAGTCTGCGGACCCAAGGAGGATTCGGGGACTATGTCATGCATTTGACTAACTTGCAAACAAAAGGAACAAAGAAATAAAAACAGACAGATTGTTAGTAAATTGTGGACTTGCTATTTGGGGTGAATCCCAAACATGCCTACATACTCCCGTTTGAATAGGAGATCAAAGCCCATGTAGTTCGGAAAAGCCTATTTAAAGGCGATAAAAATTATGCTTCATGCATGTGTGTGTGTATGCTTCATGCATTGTCGGGCTTCATGCCAAGGATTGAGAGATTTAGCACTTAGTGCTAAATGGTGAAATTTAGGTACTTTGTACCAAAGGAGTGCAATTTAGGCTTCATGCCAAATGTGAGATTTTGAGCACTTAGTGCTTCGTGCTGGTGTCGGGCTTCATGCCAAGTATTGATCGGGCTTTTTGCCAAATTTGTGAAATTTAGCACTTAGTGCTAAATGGTGCAATTTTAGGTACTTTGTACCAAAAGAATGCAATTTTTAGGCCTTTGGCCTGTGTTGTCGGGCTTTATGCCAAAATTGTGAGATGTAGCACTTAGTGCTACATTGTGCAATTTTAGGTACTTTGTACCAAAATGATGCAAATTTTGGGCCTTTGGCCTGCATTGTCAAAATGGTGAGTTTTAGCACTTAGTGCTAAATGTGAAATTTAGGTACTTGGTACCGAAAAAGGTACGATTTAGGCTCCGTGCCAAAAAGTTGATTTTAATTGTGAAATTTAAGTACTTTGTACCAAAAAGATGTAATTTGGACTCCGTGCCAACAGATTGATTGATTAGTCCATTAGGCCTTAGACCTAAAAGGATTAGGTCTTTGACCAAGAAGAAATTGAGAAGAAGATGGAATGCTTATCAAATGTTTAAATCGACAAAGAGTTGATTAGAATATTACCTTGCTTAGAATCTTCCCACTTCGAAGTTCCAGATCTCGTTTTCTTGGACTTTCGATTATGATTTTTGATTATAGATTAATTCCTGCAGCACACGGTTAGATTTATGCAAATAAAAGTTCTTAAGCGTGTGTAAATAAAGAATTCGTCAGCATGAGGCCCGGGATCCGAACAGCCAACCTCTTTTTTCTGAACACTTGAAAGCAATTTATAGGCAAAATCGAGCTGGACGGCGGTCGGGCCGCCGTGGATGTGACAAGCCGAAAAGACGGAAGAAGCCGAAAGTTTTGGCTGCTCGGCCACCGGGGTCACGGTGGCTGGGCCGCCAGTTTCGTCCGGTTTTCGCTCAAACTGATTTTTCGGGAGCTAGAGACCTCCAAAAATTATTTCGGGACCATATCCGTGATCCTCACGTCATCCCGGACATTTCAAGTACCATATCGATATATTTCTGGTGAACTTTACCGCGGACCTTCGGTCCAGCTCGGTTGTCCGCAGTCTGAGAAAATTGGCCTCCCGAGCCTCAAAATTCGAGTGTTCACAATTTGGTTGTAAATGTGTTAAGTAATATATTACATTGTTGATACAATTGATTAATGCTATGATTTGCATAATGTGAAAGATAAAATGATCATTCAAAATGTATGTATAATGCAATTGGTTATGTATACCCTAATGATGAGATGTGAAGCCATTGTTGTTGGCTATAATGATGCAAATGAAATAATTGGGGCATGGTTGCCTTGATGATTACGAGAAAATGAGAATGGAATTGATAATGAAATAATGAAAGAATTGTGTGCCTAGTATATTATTCAATTTTTAGAGTTTTGTTATTGGTGGCATGCCTAAAAGTAACAATCCCTTAAAGCTGGGTTGGGCTTGGTCCTTGAAGCCAAGTTGGGTTAATGCTTAGCTCCCCTTGAAGCTTGGTTGGGCCTAATCCTTAAAGCCTAGTTGGGATGTTACATATGAGATGTTTCTCATTGTGATAATGATTCGCCTACGGGCTTGATAAATGTGATTATTAGACCAAAACAGTAACTCTGGAATTTGAATGGCATATTAGTTTCTTTTGGGCCCATGCTTGTCTTTGCTTTAATGTCAACTATGAATGAAGGAACAAATGAACAATATAATGAGATTTAATGTTATGAAATATGGCATTTTTGAATATTGTTTCTAATGCTTGAAAGTGTGACATTGGTTTTACATTTGAAGCATATTGTCATCATAGTTTTTACCACTAAGCCTATGGCTTAGCGCGATTGTGGTTCATCGCGCAGGTGACAGGGTAGATTTGGTTGAACCAGAGAGTTTACACTACAAAAAAAAACACTATTTGCAACGGACAGAATCCGTCACAGATCCATCGCAAATCCGTCGCAAATCAAGATTTGCGACCGATCTGCAACGGATACGATCCTTTAATAAAAAAGGCGTCGCAATTTTCAATTTTGCGACAGGCCGTCGCATATTGCGACCGATTTGCTACCACTAGGCGGTTGCAAATTTGCCACTCAAATTTTCGCGGGCAAAGGGCAGCCGTCGCAGATTCCGTCACAGATTTCCATCGCAAATTCGTTGTAGATTCCATCGCAGATTGCCGTCACAGAGTCCGTCGCAGATTCCGTCATAGATTTCAAATATCCGTCGCAGATTCGTAGCAAATTCGTAGTAATTTAATATTGATTTTTATTGGAACTATTTGTATTATCAATTAATTTTATGAGAACTTTATAAATACATTTGGAACATTTAAACACAATCTAAAAAAACACTAATTACATTGATAAAAATAATTCTTTTATTAATCTTCAATAGAATAAAATATTTTACAATTTAACTATACAAGTGTTAAGAATACTACTATAAATAATCTATCTTGAAAATAACAATATAGATCTTCAATTATCATTTTCCATTGAATCATGACTCGCATCATCATTATTAACCTGCAAATAATATTAAAAAGAGTAAATGAAAAGAATAATATGATACACGTTAACAAAGTAATACTGTGTAAGCTTTTTCATTCAACTCGTGTAGCTGCTCAGGAATTTTGTATGTACACAAGCTGTTTGTCGTCGGGTGCAGGTTTTCCAGCTCTCTTTGCATTGACTTTGCTAATTCATTCACATCAACTATTGTCTGAACCGCTGGCGCCGTTGCCCAACCAGAAGAAAATGAATAAATTTTTCATACACAATTTAAGCACCTAAAGGAAGAAAATGAATAAATTTGTCATACACAACAAATCCTTCAAACCACTGACTCAAATGATCACTCAAGGGTGCAGAATGACCAACTAATCCCCTATAGATAGCCAAAAGAGACACATTAACTTGCATAAGCCCCATTGATTATATTTGTATTGAAAAACACTAGAAAACTTTATTCTACTCAAGCATCTCACATGAGAGATTCCAACGAATGAGATAAAAACTCGAAACAAAGGCTGTACCTATTTTCTTTCTTGCTAAATTAAGATTTTGGGGAAGCAAACACCATCTATATAAATGAGAACCAATACCTGGATGAATAAACTAGAAAGTTTAGGAAATTAATTCATGCTAAAAAACAAAATGTTTCATTACTGAAATAATTTGCACTACTTTTTGTAAATGGCTATCCTTAGCAAAGCATGCAACATATAAATCTGAATTTACAAGTTTCTCAAAAGAACAAAAAGGAAACATCATATAGTAGAATATGCATCTTACTGATCTAAAAGAAAGAAAAGTAACCCTCACCTGAGGTAGCAACATCCACCTCGCTCTCTTGCCAAGCCAAAGCTAACAAACATTGCCTGAGAATTTTTTTTCAAAATGATGGAAAACTATGAATATAGTAAATGATAAATCTTGTTATTTTTCTTTCCATTTCTATGTATCAAATTAAACTTTGAATTGATAAACAAATGATACCTTAGCATGACCAATGTGTAGGTATCCATTTGGCTCAGGTGGGAAGCGAGTAAAAACTTTCCCCGCTGTTGCTTTCAGGTGTTTATCAAGCAGTTCTTTTGAGTTGCAACATCTCAAAACAGAATTATCGCTAAAAAATATTTCAGTATGCACCTAGCAATACATGGAAATTTAACATAAGTGCTGTAACATAATGAAAACTTTAACAGCATGTAGGATAACGTGAAACAGACAGTAGAAGATTTAATAATGGCTAGGAATCATAAGAGATCAATGTGCACATTTCATGTTTTTGCAAAATTTAAATCTAGACAACATTTTAACTTTCATGTATGCATGAAGAATCATAAAACAACTATTGGTAATCAACTGACTTGACCCAAATTGAAATGTTATGTTGATGAATATCAAAATCATATAATCATGCCAGCATATCCAAGTAATCAAGCACCTTGAAATTTTCATCCGGATGGGGAAAAATCAGGAATGGATTCATTTCACCTCCAGAAACGTGAAGGGTATATGGCAGAATTTCACTCTTATCCTTATAAGCACACCACCCATATGAATGTGGATACAGTAATATCACATTATTAATCTTCAAAAAGTGAAACAATATAGGCTAACACACATCAGCTCTATCCAAGAAAAACATGTAATGATTAAAAAAAAATGAAGCATTAAACTTAGATTTGAATACCAACCATTTGTTCGATAGCGCAGCTCCAAAATTGATCCTTTATTCTGTTCAAATACTTCATTAACAGTCTGCTCAATATCTTCAACAGATACTTCAACACCTGTTCAGAAGCACAAAGTTATCAACATGTACTCAAGTGAAATAAAGATAAATAGCAATGTGAGAAAACTAGAAAAATGGCATTAAGAAGGAGTATATAACTAGCACAATCCCAGAGTTAGTATTTTGCATAGTTTAGCAATAGTACATTCAACCAAAAAGATAACATACCAACACCACATGCTTCTTCAAATTCATTTAACTTCAAAGTCTCTGAAGCAGTACTATGAAAATGCAGCTTCTAGCTGGGCATTTATAATTAAATAAGACAGAAATGGATGAAGAAGCAGCAAACCATGGTGAATTGTGTTGTGCAAGAAAATACCTGAGGAGTGTTATACTCATTGAAGTAGTAACCCAAGGTTTTCTGGGTATCAGGATCAACCGGCATCCAGAGGCCATCCTCCTTAATTACACCAATCTGACTATAAATTTTACCAATAACACCTTCAAGCTTCTCAAACTTTTCTCAAGGAACAACTGGGAGATTATCAACAACGATAATGTTACCAAAACCAGCCTCAAAATCCAGTTGCTCTTCTTGGTAAACATCTTCATCATCACTGACCAGAATAAAGGGGGAAGTGAACTAATAAATCCAAACATCATATTAAGAAAACTTAAATAACAAAACTGTAAGTTTAATTCGATAAGAAATGGAGTTAAACTAAAATAAAAACAAAAAAAACAACATGATTTTACGGATTTTTTCTAAGCAACCAAACAGCTTAACTTGATAAGATTTGTAGTAGTAGGAACTCATTTTTTACCTGATGATTCCAAAATTTTCGCCAAGAGGAAGATGAATAGAGCTGAGATCGATATAAGAGAGATCGATTCCGGCAGCAGCCGCCCGAGCCTCTATATCGCTCATTAGCATAACGTCCGCCATGATTTCTTTCTTTTGCTTTTAGGATTCTCTCTCTAGACTCTAGAGAGAGAAAATTGCGGTCTGAAGAAGAAGAAGATAGAGGGAGCTATGAGCTATTAGTTGCCTTCTCTGTGCAAGCGTGGATTCGAGTTGGAGAAGATGACACAGAGACCCGTGGTGTTTTTAGGGCTTTGGCTAGCTGAGATAAAGGGTCGGTTAAGGCATAAAATTACGAAAAAAAAACCATTACTATATATTATATAATATTGTATTAAAATAAAACATTTAAATTAAAATATATAAAATATTTTTATTTAATTTTATGATATTTATTTTTAAATATTTTTAATAACATATTGGAGTCTAAATATAACATATTGGAGTCTAAGAGTCATATATAAGAGTCTAAGTCTAAGAGTTATATTAATATTTTTTTAAAAAAAATTAATATAAAAAATTAATAATTTTTTTATTTTTAAAACACATTATAATTTATAATTTTTAAAAAATATATTATACTAAGAGGCTAAGTCATATATAAGAGTCATGTTGATATAATTTATTCTGTCGCAAATGCGTTGCAGATCCGTCGCAAATTTGCGACGGAAATTATCCGTTGCAGATTTCTGTCGCAAATGCCTAATATTTTTGTAGTGAAATTTGCGACGGCAATAGACGGTAGCAGATTTCCGTTGCAAATTGCTTTTTTTAGTGTTTTCTACAACCAATCTGCGACGGAAAAAATTTTCGCGAAAAAATATACGCGGGTCTCTCTCTCGCCAAGTATCCGCGCCAACTTTTGCGACGATTATTTGAGACGGAATGATTTTCGTCGCAGATTTACTACGGATTTGCAACCGATTTGTGACTAATTTCTCAAAATTCCTCTAACTTGTCCGTCCGAGATCCGTAGAAAATTTGCAACGGAAACAAGTCCGTCGCAAATATCCGTCGCAAATGCCGAATATTTTTGTAGTGTTAGCTAGACCGAGTCGAGTCTAGGCTTGTGATTCTTGTGAAGTGTTGATTGTGGACTTCAAGATCAGAGACGAACTGCCAAGCATATATAAACTCTATATTTTTGTAAATATTATTTTTGTTATATATATATATGTATATTCCGCTGCATAATAAACAAAAGTTTCATCTATTATGATGAGATTCCGCCGATTTGGTTACGGCATATGGTAGAATTGCTGAGGCAATCTCCAGTGCAGCAGCCGCTACCGCAACCACTGCCGCAAGTGCCGGTGAGGCAGTATGATAAATTAAGGAAGTTTGGAGCTGAGGATTTCTTTGGTACTACAGATCCTGTAGTAGCTGAACAGTGGTTGGATAGAGTTCAGAGGGTATTTATCTAGCTGCAGGCTACTGCTGAAGAGAAATTTGATTATGCTAGATCCCTTCTGCAGAGAGATGCTTATAATTGGTGGAAGATGATTCCACATGCCATGGATGATCCACTGACCCTAACTTATGGTGATTTTCTGCGGGAGTTTGAGCAGAAGTATACTCCGAGGGAGTATACGGATGCCAAGAAGATGGAATTTTTGAGTCTGAGATAAGATAACCGGACAGTGACAGAGTATGAGATTGAGTATATCCAATTGAGTCATTATGCTAGTGGGATTATTTCAGATGAGATTGACCGGTGCAGGAGATTTGAGGAGGGATTGAGGCCCTCTATTATGTGTATTATTGCTGGTTCTCCGTACCAAGAATTTTCTCAGTTGGTTGCCACTGCCAAAAGTGTTGAGAGAGCACAGGAGATTACAACAGCTGCTACTGAGGAGGAGACTAGAGTTAGGAGACCCCCAGTTTGAGGCAGGGTCTTCATCTATGAAGAGAGGCAGAGGAAGTTTTTTTTCGAGAGTCAGTAGGAGCCAGAGGCAGTCTGGTAGGTCAGTTTAGTATCAGAGGCAGAGACTGAGACCTACAGTTTCTGTAGCTAGTGCTCTGACCCCAATGGCTCAGAGATCTATTCCACCTACATGTGTTCATTGTGGTAGGGCACATGGGGGTGCTTGCTGGAAGACGGGTGGACTAGGAGTGTGTTTTAGATGTGGGTCATCGAATCATTTCATCAAATATTGTCCTAAGCTACTGGAAGATAGACAGACTGATACTGTAGCTTCTCAACCTGGTGTCAGCAGAGGAGGTCGAGGGGGCAGAGATTTTAGTAGAGGTGGTCGACCCGAGATTAGTCAGAGAGGAGGTTTTACATCCAGAGGTAGTAGGCCAGATGAGGCTGGGCCATCTCAGAGATTGTATGTGATGCAAAGGCAGCCAGATGCTTCAGCAGTTATTGCAGGTACATTTTCTTTATTTGGCATTCCAGTTCTTGCTCTTATTGATTCAGGATCTACGCATTCATATATAAGTGCATCTATTTTGCATGTGACTGAATTGTATTCTGAGTGCCTAGGATTTGATGCCTTTGTGACAAATCCTTTAGGGCATAGTGTGACAGTTAGCAAGGTGCACCGAGATAGTTCAGTTGTGGTGCAAGATGAGGAGTTCTTGGGTGATTTGATTGAAATGTCTTTTAAAGAGTATGATCTAATCTTAGGCATGGATTGGTTGTCTAAGCATGGAGTTATGTTAGACTGTTAAAAGAAGTGTGTTACCCTGAGAACCAGTGATGGTATCTAGTGAGTAGAGATATATTGCATCCTTATTTGTTTCAGCTGTTGCAGCTAGGAAGTTGCTTCAAAAGGGTGTGATGCTTATCTTGCTCATGTTGTAGATACCAAAGTAGTGGGTTCTCAACTTGATAGTATATCCACAATTGCGGAATTCCTAGATGTTTTTCCTGAGGAGTTGCCAGGGTTACCCCCTGAGAGAGATGTTGAGTTTGGTATCGATTTGTTGCCTTGTACCACTCCCATCTGTATTACTCCCTATCAAATGTCACCTGGTGAGTTGAGAGAGTTGAAGGTGCAATTGCAGGAGTTGTTAGATAAAGAGTTTGTTCACCCTAGTGCGTCTCCGTGGGGAGCACCTGTTTTGTTTGTAAAGAAGAAGGATGATACTTTAAGATTGTGCATCGATTATAGGCAGTTGAATAAGGTGACTATCAAGAATAAGTATCCTTTGCCTAGGATAAATGATCTCTTCAATCAGTTGAAGGGAGCAGCAGTGTTTTCCAAGATTGATCTGAGATCAAGGTACCGTCAGTTGAGAGTCAGAGCTGAAGATGTATCTAAGACAGCTTTCCATACAAGGTATGGGCATTATGAGTTTTTGGTGATGCCTTTTGGATTAATGAATGCACCAGCAACTTTTATGGATTTGATGAACAGGGTGTTTAGACCCTATCTAGATTAGTTTATGGTGGTCTTCATTGATGATATTTTGGTGTATTCGCATAATGAGAAGGATCATGATAAGCACTTGCAGATTGTGTTGCAGACTTTGAGAGAGAAGTAGTTGTATGCTAAGCTATCTAAGTGTGAGTTTTGGCTTGATCAAGTGACTTTTCTCGGTCATGTGGTGTCAGCAGATGGTATTAGAGTTGATCCGAGTAAAGTTGAGGCCATTTTGAATTGGAGTCCACCGAAGACTGTG
Source organism: Garcia nutans (assembly GCA_947685225.1). NCBI lineage: Eukaryota > Viridiplantae > Streptophyta > Magnoliopsida > Malpighiales > Euphorbiaceae > Garcia > Garcia nutans. The sequence goes on along the minus strand of CANTUV010000039.1, from coordinate 38,103,414 downwards.
ACCGAAGTTAGAAGTTTTCTGGGTTTAGCAGGCTATTATCGACGGTTTGTGAAGGGTTTTTCTTTGATAGCTGCTCCACTCACCAGATTACTTCGAAAGGGAGTTAGATTTGTGTGGACAGATCAGTGTCAAGCATGTTTTGAGTAGTTGAAGGAAATGTTGACTCAAGCTCCTGTTCTTACTTTGCCTATGGAAGAAAACCATATGTGATTTAAAGTGATGCTTCACATAGTGGTTTAGGTTGTGTTTTGATGCAGGAGGGTAAAGTCATAGCTTATGCTTCTCGGCAGTTGAAGCCGCATGAGCTTAATTATCTGACGCATGATTCGTAATTGGCAGCCATAGTGTTTGCTTTGAAGATTTGGCGACACCACTTGTATAGGGAGAAGTGTTTCATCTATACAGATCACAAGAGTTTGAAATATTTGGGGGTTCAAAAAGAGTTGAATCTTCGGTAGAGACGGCGGATGGAGTTGATTAAAGACTACGGCTGTTTAATTCATTATCATCCTGGCAAGGCAAATGTTGTAGCAGATGCCTTGAGTCAGAAGTCTTTGGCAGGTTTGACTGCTTATTCGCTCTCGTTGCTTGTTGAATTGAGAGCGTTGCATGCTAGTTTTGAATCATGTGATGATGGTGCTTTGTTAGCTCATTTGCAATTGAGACCAGTGTTGTTGGATCATATTAAAGAGGCTCAGGCTAATGTGAAAATTCAAAAAGTTGTGTCGGATTGCCAAAATGGGGAGATCCGAGGTTTTCTTGTGAGAGATGATGGCAGCATTTGGTACAAAGATAGATTGTGTGTTCCTAATGATGCAAGATTGAAAAAGATAATTTTGGAAGAAGCACATCAGTCGGCTTTTGCTATGCACCCTGGGATTACTAAGATGTATCATGATTTGAAGCAACATTATTGGTGGTTAGGTATGAAGAGAGATATAGCGGAGTTTGTATCCAAATGTCTCACATGTCAGAGAGTGAAAGCCAAACACCAAGTTCCTACAGGGTTGCTTCAACCTTTAATAGTACCGGAATGGAAATGGGAACGTGTAACAATGGATTTTGTGACTGGTTTACCTTTGACTCAGAGGAAGCATGATGCCATCTAGGTGATTGTTGATCAGTTGACAAAAACAACTCATTTTATTCCAGTTAGAATGGACTATTCTCTGGAGAAGTTGGCTGAGCTGTATATCAGTGAGATAGTGAAGTTGCATAGAGTCCCAATTTCTTTGGTATCCGATTGAGATCCTCAGTTCACTTCAAGGTTTTGGAAGAGTTTGCATGATGCTTTGGGTTCTCAGTTACATTTTAGTACTACTTTCCATCCTCAGATAGATGGGCAGTTAGAGAGAGTGATAAAGATTTTAGAGGATATGTTGAGAAGCTGTGTCATTGATTTCTCTGGAAGTTGGGACAGATTTTTGCCATTGATGGAATTTGCTTATAACAACAGTCATCAATCTAGTATTAAAATGGCACCCTATGAGGCATTGTATTGTAGAAGATGTAGGACGCCTCTATGTTGGAATGAAGTTGGAGAAGGTAAATTGGTTGGTCCCGATTTGATTAAGGAAATGGAAGAGAAAGTGAAAATAATTCGGGATCTGTTGAAAGCAGCTTCAGACCGACAGAAATCTTACTCAGATTTGAAGAGGAGAGACATAGAGTTCTGTGTTGGAGATAAAATATTTTTGAAAGTGTCTCCTTGGAAGAGAATTTTAAGATTTGGCCGTAAAGGGAAGCTAAGTCCTCGTTTCATTGGACCTTATGAGGTACTGGAGAGAGTTGGACCAATTGCCTATCGACTTGCTTTGCCGCCTGAATTGGATAGAATTCACAATGTCTTCCATGTTTCTATGCTACGGAGGTACAAATCAGACCCATCTCACGTTCTGTCAATTGAGTCTATTGAAGTGAGTCCGAATCTGACTTTTGAAAAAGAACCTATGGCTATTTTGGCACATGAAGTGAAAGAGTTGAGAAATAAGAAAGTGCCACTTGTGAAGGTTCTTTGGAAGAATCATGCAAAGGAAGAGGCAACTTGGGAAAGTGAGCAAGTGATGCGAGATCAGTATCCCCAGCTGTTTCAGACTTGAAATCAGGTAATTTTGAGAACGAAATTTATTTATAGAGGGGGAGAATTGTAATATCCCAAACTATACCCTAAAATTTTGGAAATGTTAGTTATTGTAATTGGATTAAATGATTTTGAAGTGTGTATAAAGGATTAAGAGGAAAAGAGGAGTGTGTATATGTTGTATATATGAAGATATATACAACATATACAAGTCAACATATTACTATAAGGTCAAAGGATATTTGGATTAATTAAATTATAAATTACATATTAGTGGAAGAGGATATTTATATTATTATAATATTTAATTGCTTGGTGGATATTAAAAGAGAGTTTGTGTGGTTAGATGAGTTGATTTTGGGTTGACTTATTTTCATCTTCTTCCTCTTTCTTGTGCTTAGCCGGCCACCACTATCAACTAAAGGAAAGGGATTTTTGTTGCTTCCTAACTCAAGATTTGAAGGTGTTTCAAGAGATCAAGTTGGAGTTTGAAGGATTTTCCTCACTTTTGGTAAGTTTCCAACTTGATTCTTTGGTTTTCTTTTAAGCTTGTGAATTGAGTTTGGTGAATGGTTGTTGTTGATATATGTATGGTTAATTTTGATGTGTTTGAGAGTGTGTTGTCTATTTGACTTGGATTTTGGGGTTGGTTTGGAGGAAAGGTTAAGTTTGGTGAAAAGAAAGCAAGAGTTGTGGATTGTGTATGGGTTGAGTTGTGATTGTGTTTGATCCTTGTTTTGAGTTGTTTTGTTGATATGCAAGTTTAGTATGGTTTATTGATAGTTTTGGGTAAGATTGTTTGGAATGGAAAAAGGGTTTAAGAAGAGGTTTGTTGGATGTGGCATTTTTGGTGTCGAAATCAGGTTTTTGGCCTGAGACGCCTAGTAGCATGACCATGTCTTTGGGCGTGTCAATGGTTCTATTTTTTGGATGGGTGACACGACCAGTGACATGCCCATGTCACTGAGTGTGTCATAGCCACTGTGTTGGAGTAGTATTGACACGTCCAGTGACACGTGTTGCGCTCGAATTAACTCTACCACAAAGCGTCACTCGTAAGTATACGAGGTAGTTGTAGCAAAGGTGATCGCCCCAAGGTCGTCTCACAAGGAAGCTAAAGTAGCTAATTGATTATCAGATTATAAATAGCAAGTAATGAATAAATTTAAATTGCTAACAATTAATAAGACAGATTGATTGAAGTTTAAAACAATAAAAGTAAATTGAGTTGAAGATTTGATTCACTTAATAGAAGGGTCTAGGGTTTGCACTTCTCTACTACTTATATGTATGAATGGTTATTCCTCTTAACTAATTTAATTTCAAAGATTAAATCTCAAGCAACTTAATTAATCGAGTCAAGGAAATAAGCTCTCGCATTCAAACCTCTTTAAACTAATCTTGTTATGATTGAAATAATCTTTTTAATAGGTTATATCTCTAATTCACCTAAGTCCCTAATTGAATTGTTCCAGCATTAGACTTCATCTGTCAATCCATCATCTAATACCTAAAACACATAATTGGTGGCCAATCAATTATATATTAACAATATTCCATTCAATCAAGACTAAAGAAATTATTAGCTAAGAGAATAACCAATTCATACAATCATAGCAGATCCATACAAACCCTAAACTAGATCAAATTAGTTCATAATGCTATCAAACATACTCATCTCATTAATATTCAAAGAAATCAATTTAGACATGATAATATTCATAAATACAATTCCAATGAAAATAAAGAGATAAAGTTCAAGAACAAAACCAAGTTACAAACTCCTTGAAGCTTCTGAAGAATCTCTTGTTCAAATCTTGCAAGAAGGATGTATCAATGGCTAGAACAATCTAATCTAAGCTAGATTAATCCAAAGTGTAATCAAAAATCAAAGAAAACAAGTTATCAAACCCTAAAATTCTCTTTGACGGCTAAAACAGCTCTCAAACTCTCAACACACTTAAGAAAACCCTAAAATCCCATATTTATACGAATCTCTGCTTTAAAAATCCGCTTGCCTTTGGTCCATGAGAGACACTGCCAAGTTAGAGTGAACTTGGCCGTGTTGGTGGTGAATTGGAGGGACACAGCCACAAGCCTGGCCGTGTCCCTTGCTTGTGTTTGCTTCTGTCTCAGAGTTTCTTCTTTTCTTCTTTGGTTGAGTGACACGGCCGTGTTGGAGTGGCTTGGCCGTGTTGGACCTTTTTGGAGGGACACGGCCAGTGACTTGGCCGTGTCCCTTGCCTGTGTCTTCTACTGTGAGAGTTTCTTCTTCTTTGCTTTGGATTTAAGTGAGACACGGCCAAGCTTAAGCAACTTGGTCGTGTCTGAGCTTCTTTGGAGGGACACGGCCAGTGACTTGGCCGTGTCCCTTGAGTGTGTCCATCTCTGTGTCTTGTGGCTTCCTTTTAGCTTGATATGGGACACGGCCACAAGCTTGGCCGTGTCCTCTGCCTGTGTCAGCTACTGTCCATTTTTCCTTCTTTTTGGTTCCTTGGCTTTTTAACCTAAAACAAAACTTGAAACAAACTTTAAACAAGAATTAAATGAACATTAACCAACAAAACATAAAACACGCTAAAAACTAGGACAAAAATGACATAAACACTGAAATAAACTAAAACTACTAAAATTAATGAAAACACTAAATAAACATATTAAAACTAACAAAATACGTAAAGAAAACAATAATTATCATAATAAACAGGACACAAATCTATAACAAAAACTAATAAAACAACATGTCCATGTCACTGAGCGTGTCATAGCCACTGTGTTGGAGGAAGATTGACACGTGCAGTGATACGCCCATGTCTGAACGTGTCAAAGCTTCTATGTTGTGAGTTTAGGGCACGGTCAGGGACACGCCCGTGTTGTTGAGCATGTCATGTGTAGAGTTTGCCCTAGTTGGTTCTTATCCTTATTATCTTATGTGTATCTCTAAGTGAGTGTGTATAATCACTTTTGGATTAGGTTTTGAAGAGATTGAATTGCCCTAATCCAAGTGTTGAAGGATCTTGGAAGACGAGTTTGGGATTGGTGTGAGTTGCTCTTGAGGTAAGTACAAACCTTACATGGTCGCATATATTTACATGACTTTGGGACTTAACACATTAGGTTGTAAATGTGTTAAGTAATCTATTACATTGTTGACACAATTGATTAATGCTATGATTTGAATAATGTGAAAGATAAAATAATCATTCAAAATGTATGTACAATGCAATTGGTTATGTATACCCTAATGATGAGATGTGAAGCCATTGTTGTTGGCTATAATGATGCAAATGAAATAAATGGGCCATGGTTTCCTAGATGATTACGAGAAAATGAGAATGAAATTGATAATGAAATAATGAAAGAATTGTGTGCCTAGTATGTTATTCAATTTTTAGAGTTTTGTTATTGGTGGCATGCCTAAAAGTAACAATCCCTTGAAGCTGGGTTGGGCTTGGTCCTTGAAGCCAAGTTGGGTTGATGCTTAGCTCCCCTTGAAGCTTGGTTGAGCCTAGTCTTTAAAGCCTAGTTGGGATGTTACATATGAGATGTTTCTCATTGTGATAATGATTCGCCTACGGGCTTGATAAATGTGATTATTAGACCAAAACAGTAACTCTGGAATTTGAATGGCATATTAGTTTCTTTTGGGCCCATGCTTGTCTTTGCTTTAATGTCAACTATGAATGAAGGAACAAATGAACAATATAATGAGATTTAATGTTATGAAATATGGCATTTTTGAATATTGTTTCTAATGCTTGAAAGTGTGATATTGGCATTACATTTGAAGCATTTTGTCATCATAGTTTGTACCACTAAGCCTATGGCTTAGCCCGATTATGGTTCATCGCACAGGTGACAGGGTAGATCCGGTTGAACCGGAGAGTTCAGCTAGACCGAGTCGAGTCTAGGCTTGTGAAGTGTTGATTGTGGACTTCAAGATAAGAGACGAACTGCCAAGCATGTATAAACTCTATATTTTTTTAAATATTGTTTTTGTTGTTTATATATATATGTATATTCCGCTGCATAATAAACAAATGTTTTATCTATTATATTCTATAATATAATTTAAATGTTTTAAGTTTTCTCATAAGAAATGTTTGTTTAAAATAGCTTGTGACATTCTTGTATCTGGTATACATATATTATATATGTGGGTGTATGTGATGTACGTATATTGGGTATAGGGGTGTTACAATTCTTGTATCCGGTATACGTATATTACATATGTGGATGTATGTGGTGTATGTATATTGGGTATAGGGGTGTTACAGTATTATTTTATTGCTCTTGAATTGTAATTGTTGATGTAACCAATTGATTGAGAAGGACTGATGGGTCCATTTATTGTAATTATTTCATCAAGCCGATACCTGGCCATAGACCTCATGTGGTAGAAAAGCCTTGTGTGCACATAGGTAATTGAAATATCAAAAGGGAAGAAGTTACTATCCCTAGATACAAATAACTGGAAAAAATGATAATAGTATTATATTGTGTTTTTCTATCACTATGAGTATATTGTACCTTACTTAATTGAATTGTATTGTAATGTTGAACCAATTATTACTTTATTCTTAATTAACCTCCATATTTATCTGTATATATTTTATTCTTACTGAGATGAAAACTCACTCCATATCAACAATCAGTGTAGATGTGACTCAACTATCGAAAGCTTCTTCATTTTCCTTTAAGTAGCTAGATATTTATAGGTGTATATTGTTTAGCTTAGTATACGTACTCTATAAAGCTCCATAGTATAAATATGATAAATGTGTACAATATATATTTATATATATAAAGAATGAATAGTATAGAAAGAGATTGTCACATAGTAGCGTGGATGTTGTAACATAGTAACATTGATGTTTATAAGAATGTAAAAGTACATATTTATAACATATAAGAGTTTAAACATTTTGTTGATCCGGGCATGTCAAAGAGTATTGTGATTAATATATGTTTAAACAATTGAAAAAAAAATGGGCTCACTAATTAAAGAAACAATATACATAAAGTAGAATAGTAATGGGTTTTACAAGTTACTCAACGACCTTAAGTCGACCTGGACCCTAGGGCCGTCGCACCTCTAGATTTGGGGTGTGACAATCTGGAAATTTTAATTAGTACTTAAAGGTCACCTAGCTCTAAATATGGTTTAGGCGATGATAGCTCATCCACATCCACTTCCAAGGCAATAATATTTGTTAAAGCTTCCTCACTTCAAACTTCTAATATTGAGGTTGAAAAGAACACTAAAGCAGACACAAAGCCTAAAATCCCCAAAAAGGCTACATAAGGCTTACAAAACTCTAGAGCTAACAAAAGCTAATTATGCATTTATGTATAAAAAGAATTCATAAAGGCACAAGCATGCATAAAACCTCTCACATTCTTAATATACATGTGCATGCAGCACTAATCAACATCGTCCTTCAAAATTTTCTAGAAAAAAGTTGCAAAGGCTAAAACCTTTATATAGATGTCACTATTACATGAAATATGGCCATATAAACACCTTTTGCTATATTAGGAAAGCTCGCCTCAAATTAGAGGACCCTTTCAAGGCTAACCCCTAGTACCCAAGTTTATTTGGGTACATAGGAAGAGTTGAATCTCTTTTATTTTGTAAGTGTGTCCAAAGTCTACAAGAAAGAAAAGTGTTTGGCTTATAGATAGTAGATGCTCAATGTACATGACAGGGCAATGCAAAGCTCTTCAATACCCTTATGGCCAAAAAGGATAAAAGTGTGACATTTGGAAACACTGTCAAAGGTAAGATTATAAGCATTGGCTCTATTGGCACACATGGTAAGAAATTAATTGAAAATGTTTGGTTAGTAGAAGTTCTTAAGCATAACCTTTTAAGTGTAAGGTAATTGTGTGATAAAGGTCAGAATGTCAATTTTGACTCCAAAGAATGCGATGTCACATCTTATGATGCAAAACTTGTATTCAATGGGGGGAAGAATTGATAATACCTACAAAGTTGACTTACACCAAGATATGAGTTTTTGGTGTCATTTAGCAATGATGCATTGCTTTAGTATAGAAGATTGGGGCATGCAAGCGTAGACCAACTCCGATGCCTAAGCAAGGAAGAGCTAGTAGATGGGCTCCTCAAGATGAAGTTTAACAAAGACAAGTTGTGTGGGCCATGTCAACTTGAGAAGCAACACAAAAGCTCTTTGAAGTCAAAAATCATTATAAGTACCTCTAGACCCTTGAAATTAATATATTTAGATTTGTTTGGACCAAATGGGATAGCTAGCCTAGGAGGAGCTATATGCATTATCCTTGTAGATGACTACTCTAGATTTACTTGGATTAATTTCTTAGCTCATAAGAATGAAGCTTTTAATGCTTTTAAAATTTTTGCAAAAAAGGTTTTAAATGAAAAAGGCTATATGATTACATCTATTAGAAGTGATCATATTAAAGAATTTAAAAATGAGGATTTTGACAATTTTTATAATGAATTTGGTATTGCACACAATTTTTTCACACATAGGACCTTACAACAAAATGGTGTTTTAGAGAGGAAAAATAGAACATTGGTAGAAACGGCTAGCACTATGCTTAATGGGTATGAACTTCCTTCATACTTTTGGGTTGAATGTATGAATATTGCATGCTATATTTGTAATAGAGTTTTCAAAATACCTTTAATGAGAAAAAGTTCTTATGGGCTATGGAATGGTAGAAAACCTAAGGTCTCATACTTAAGAGTATTTGGATGTAAATGCTTCATATTGAATACCAAGGACAAACTTAGAAAATTCTCATCCAAATCAGATGAGGGTATCTTCTTAGGCTATTCCTCCTCCAGCAAAGCCTATAAGGTCTTTAATAGAAGATCTCTAGTTGTAAAAAAGTCAATGCATGTTATTTTTTATAAATCTTCTAAGCTTGAGCTTGAGAGAGATAGTATTCTTGATGATCTTATAAGTTCATTTGAGAAGCTTAAGGTGAATGATCCCATAAAGGAAGACAATGACAAGCCACCTCAACAACAAATAGAGCATCAAGAGGATCCCCAAGAGGAGACAACTCTAGAGCTACCTAAGGAATGGCAATATCGCAAGGACCATCCAAAGGAGCTTATTATTGGAGATAACTCCAAGGGTGTAAGTACTCATTTTAAACTTAGACATTTAGATTCTAATATATGTTTTAATTCTCAAATTGAGCCCAGGACCATTAGGAGGCTCTAGTTGATGAATGTTAGGTGATTGATATACAAGATAAACTTAATCAATTTGAGAGAAACAAAATATGGAAGCTAGTTTGCAAACCTAAAGATCACCAAATTATTAGATTTAAATAGGTGTTTAGGAACAAGCTTGATGAAACTAGACTCATCACTGGGAACAAGGCCCGATTGGTTGCCAAAGGCTATAAGCAAGAGGAAGGCATTGACTATGATGACACTTTTTCTCCCACAGCTAGATTAGAAGCTATTATGATTTTTTAGCATTTGTATATCATATGAATTTAAAGTTATTTCAAATGGATGTTAAAAGTTCTTTTCTAAATTGTTTTATACATAAAGAAGTCTATGTTGAATAACCTCTAGGTATTGGACATTATAGATTTCCAAATCATGTTTTTAAACTTACTATAGCCTTGTATGGTTTGAAACAAGATCCAAGAGCTTGGTATAATAAGCTTCGTTTGTATCTTTTAGAAAATGGTTTTTTCAAAAGCAAAAGCTAATACAACTCCTTTTGTTAAGAAAAATAAGCATGACATTCTAATTGTGCAAATTTATGTTGATGACATTATGTGCAGTGTTACTAATATGGCCTTGTGTTAAGAGTTTGCTTCTTATATGACTAAGGAATTTGAGGTGAATATGATGGGTGAACTCAAATTCTTCCTTGGCATACAAATCAAGCAAAGCAAGGATGACATCTTCATCAACCAATCTAAATACATCAAAGAGATTCTCAAGAAGTTTGGTATGGATGGTTACAAGGCTAGTAAGAACCAATGAGCACATCCTTAAAGTTAGACAAAGATGAAAGTGGTAAGAAAGTATATGAGAAGAAATATAGAGGTATTATCAGCTCCTTACTTTACCTTACCACTTCTAGGCTCAATATAATATATAGTGTATATTTGTATGCTAGGTTTCAATCTAGTCCTAGAGAGTCACATTTGAATGCCACTAAAAGAATTTTAAATATTTAAGTGGATCATTGCATTTTGTACTTCAGTATCAAAGGAACACATCATTTAATATTTTAGGATTTTTGGATACCGATTTTTCCAGTAGCCTACTAAATAGGAAGAGTACAACCGGGACATGAAATTTTCTAGGTTATTGCCTAGTTTCTTAGTTTAACAAGAAACAAGTTTTGATTGTTCTATCTATCGAAAAAGCTGAATATGTAGCAGCTTGCTTTTATTGCACTCAAGTCCTTTGGATAAAATAATAATTGCTAGATTATGGTAAAGTGCTTGATCACATTCCCATCAAATATGACAATACTAGTGCCATTAATCTATCCAAAAATTCTATCCAACATTCAAGGTCAAAGTATATAGACATTATGTGTAATTTCTTAAGAGACAATGTTTAAAACCGTAATGTGGTTTTAGAGTATATTGATACTCAAAACTAACTTGTGAATATTTTTACAAAACCTTTGAATGAAGAAAGAACGAGTTTTATTAAAGAAAATCTTGAAATACTTGGTGAGAGCACCTTAAATTAAAAATTATGCATTTGTGTGAAATTGCATCATATGCATAATCTTTTTGTAATTTTCTTTGATAATGCTTGTAATTCTTGCAAATTATGTGATTACTTATTTAAATGGTTTGTGACTATGTATTTTTATTTGTTTAATTGTTTGTAGCATGCTAAAGTTGTGTGAATTTGAAAATATGCAAGATTGTATGTTTTTACTTATGCAATTTCCTCAACTATATTCATTTTGATCATGCATAGCTAAGTCCACAAATGAAAATCTATTTTTAAATCTCTTTTCTTTTAATTTTTCTCTTTCATGAGTATCATAGTAATGAATTTGAATTGGTCTAGACTATAGCGATCGCACCATTGGTGTAATGGTCACAAGAATGTGAAATGTCTCGACCATTATCTGATGTTGACAACTCTAGCAAGCGTGCCATTCGACTAATGGTCGCAAGGCTATGTCTTGTAGTTGTATCTGATGTAGTGCAATGGTGAGTGGCTATGTTCTCTTAAAAATTATAACCACTGAAAATCACAAATTTTTCCAAAAATACCCTTAAAATGGTCATAAATGATCACTTTTCAATTTTTCACTATAATAGACCTAATTTTAAAAAAAAATAAATTTTAAATTCTTTTAATCATCCTAAAGCTCTTTTACTTTTAAAACTTCACAAAAACTATTAAAACACTAGGTTTCAAGCTTTTCAACATCTACCTATCTCTATATCTCTATCTATCTTCTCTATCTTTATCTTGTGGCCAAATCTATCACATGGCTCCTAAGAAGAAGCTCACTCCTAAAGAAAAAAAGGAAAGAATAAAGTTGGCTTGAATATTAGGGAGGTAGAGCAAGACCCACCTTCTCCTTCACCAAATAGAAGGAAAGAAAAAATTCACAAGCCACATCATGCTACACTAGAAAAAGATGTAAGATATGCTATGTTGAAGAGGAAGAAGATGTTGGCTATAAAAATCCCTTTTCAATGTATACTTATAACCTCAGGAATTAGGAAGAAATATAGAGCTACTTAGGCGAACTAGGTTTGTAGACTATTGTCTTTCCAAACGAGATGGGTTATCCTAGCCTTAGTAGAGAATTTTTGATGAGTTTGACTATAGGGAAGAATTACAATGCTTGGGTAGGCTTTTATGGGGCAAGATTCAAGCTCTTTGATAGGCCTTTTGCAAAAACTCTCCAAGATGTTGCTAGTATTTGGGGTTTTTCTATCGAAGGCCCAACTACTTATAATGATTATATTTTTTCTCTCCAAACCCTCAAAACCTTTTGGAAAGAAATTTTAGTTAAGACCTCTCTTACCAAAGAATCAAAGGCTAGGTATATTAAAACACTACCTATTTGGATGCTTCATCTCATAACCTATACCATTCACTAAAGAGTGGATGGGAGTGAGAAGGTAACCCAAAGAGACCTTTTTTTTTTTCCTTTATGCTCTTGTGAATAACATTAAAATCAACACCTCCAAATTTATCATTGATACCTTTTTCCACCATGCCAATTACAAAACCAGTACTTTCTTTTTATCTTCACAAGTTACCCAAATTTCTAAGCATTGTGGTGTCCCTAATGACCCTAATTTTGCCACCCTTAGAAACCCACTTGATCCAGCCACAAGTGCAATTACCTTAGCCTATTTAGAACATGTAGATTGTCTTAATAGAGTCTGCCTGTATTATATGTGAAGGATCTGATTTGTATCTTTTAAACATCGATACATGGAATAAATTATGGATCTTGGCTAGTTTTAGAGGTAAAGCCAGTATGTAGGCTACCGGACCTACACATTCAAGTAGCTCATATGGCCCGATAAACCTAGGACTTAGTTTCTCTTTCTTGCCAAATTAGAAAACTTTCTTTCATGGTGATACTTTTAGAAATACCTTGTCACCCACGTTGTATTCAATGTCTATTTTCTTTAAATCTACATAAGATTTCTATCTATTTATTGTAGATTTCAGTTAATCTTTTATCAGTTTCACCTTTTCCTCTATCCGTCTGACAAGGTCAGGTCCCATAACCTTATTCTCACTCAATTCTGTACAACAGAGAGGCGTTCTACATTTCCTTCCTTATAATGCCTCAAGTGGTGTCATACTAATACTTGTCTGATAGCTAATATTATAAGCAAATTCTACTGATGGTAAATGTCTATCCGAACTACCTTTAAATTCAATAACACAATTTCTAAGCATATCTTCAAGTATCTATATAATTCTCTCTAATTGGCCATCAGTCTGCTAATTAAATATAGTACTGAAATGGATTCTGGTACCCAATGCTTTCCTAAAACTTTCCCAAATTCTCGAAGTGAAACGTGGGTCTCGGTCCGATATGATAGACACTGGCACTCATGGAGTTTGACTATCTAATATATATATATATAATTCTATAAGTCTATCAAGTGAATAGTTGGTTTTGATTGGAAGAAATGTAACTTAGTTAACCTATCAACAATCATCCAAATTGCATCATACTTCTTCTGGGTGTTTGGAAGATCAGTCATAAATTCATAGTGACTCTGTCCCATTTCCACTCTGGTATTGAGATGGGTTGTAGAAGACTTAATGGTACTTGATGTTCTGCTTTGACTTCCTGACATATTAAGCATCTGGTTGCATACTCAGTAATGTCTCTCTTCATACAAGGCCATCAATAGAAAGGTTTCAAGTCCTGGTACATCTTATTACTTCCTGGTACTTCCTGGTGCATAGTATATGTGGTATTGTGAGCTTCTTTAAGGATTCTCTCTTTTAACTCTTTCACATTAGGAACACAAGGTCGATCTTTATGGTATAAACTACCATCTTCTAAGATAACTTAATCTTATCTTTTGGCCTTAGGTACTTGTTCCATCATCTCTGATAGCTTCTGACTCTATTTCCGAGCCTCTCTAACTTTCAGCCCAAGGGTTGGCTTGATTCTCGGTTCTATCAACATAACACATTACATCACTTTTCAATTACATAACATATACATTATGTTTTATTCATAACATAATAACTTATTAGATGCCAAAGTCTTTCGACTTAAGGCATAAGCCACCACATTAGGTTTTCTAGGATGATAATCAATGATGCAGTCATAACCTTTGATTAATTCCATCAATCTTCTCTACCTCAAGTTGAGCTCTTTCTGCATAGGCAGATATTTCAAACTTTTATGGTTAGTGTAGACATATCATCTTCAATCATACAAGTAGTGTTGCCAGATATTCAAAGTAAATACAATGGATGCAAGCTCTAAATCATGTGAGGGATAATTCAACTTGTGAGGTTTCAATTGCCTAAAAGCATAAGCAATCACTTTGCCTTCCTACATCAATACACAATTAAGTCCCTAGTGAGAAGCATCACTATATATTACATAATGTTTACCTAGAGTTGGTTATGTTAGAATAGATGCTTCTGTCAGCATGGCTTTTAACTATTCAAAACTGGCTTGACATTGATCATCCCATTTGAATCTAGTTTCCTTTTTGGGTAGTTTAGTCAAAGGAAGTGTTATTTTTTAGAATCCCTGTACAAATCTTCTCTAGTAATCACCTAAACTAAGAAAACTATGCACTATTGTCACATTCTTCAATGGTTTCTAGTTTAGAATAGTCTCAACTTTAATAAGATTCACACGAATACTATCAGCTGATACCACGTGTCATAAGAATGTCACCTTTGTTAAGCAAAATTCACATTTTGACAATTTAGCATATAGTTGTGTGAGCGTGGATTTTCGCCCCCACTCCCGGTGGAATGGTTCTTGCAATTTCGGTACTGTTTAGGCTCAAGGCCTTAGAGAACACGGGCCTAAGCCCGGAGAAAATGGAGTCGCCACCCAAATGGGTCGGGAAAAAGAAAAGGGTAGATGACTCGATTCCTAAGGAATTCTCAACCCCTTAATGGGTTCGAAAAGTTGGGTACATATGGGGAAGGTGAGAAATGGCCAGTACCCCCAAAATGCCCGGTTCATTGGAACCGGCCTCCTTTTCAGGTCTTAATATTATAAAATTCTTAAATATAATGATTTTTTCATACTACATGCGATCATAAGAATAAATAAATACTTTATTAAAATCACAACAATATCCAAACAAAATAAATAAATGAACACCCATCTGAGGATGGAAACATGTCCTTACATCATCTATGTCTAAAACTAAATAGGACACTTACCGAAAGGTGGAAATATGTCCTTTACATTAATTTCAAAATATAAAAATAAATTAAATTGCATAAAGATTAATTAATGAGGTACCCAATCATGGAAATATACCTCTTACAATTTTAAATAATAATAATAATAATAAAGAAATCATCCATCTATGATAAACAAATCAAATATTGAAATTAAATAAATCAATCATCAAAATATATAATAAACTACATAATCAAATTTAAAATTAAATAAAGTAGTAAATGTATAAATTTAGGGTTTTAGAGTTTTAATAACCAAATTAGGATTTTTAAATAAAGGGAGTTAAATACAAAGGCTTATAATACACAAATAAATATTCATCCCTTCTACAAGCCCATACGGCGGTCTCACTAGCCGGTTAGCCAGCGGGGGTCAAGGGGCAGCTCCCCTTACAGGGTCGGGGTCCGCGCACTGAAAGATTTTGAAAACTGGCTTTTAGGATTGTAGGTTTTGGTGTTTAAAATTAAGATTTTAGGGTTTAAGATTTAAAAAATAGGGTTTTGAGATTTTAAGGAACTAATGTTATTTTTAAAAGAATAATGCTACTGTGTGATTTTGGAAAGAAGAATTAATTAGGGTTAAAGCTTTTGATACTTGAAAAAATAAGGCTACTAGAACATTTTTATAATTAAATAATCATGTATTAAATATATTAATTTAACACTTATAAGTAACCGTAACTTAAACTTAATGGGTTATAGATTTTTTTGGTATGATTAACAAAACACCACCATTAAACTATGTTCTATGTAAATTGCTATGAGCTAAAATTAAAATATATAATCTACTATAATTAAAATAGACACATAATAGGTTATATTAAATATGTTTAGAATTTACCGTCGTTTGTTGGCTCCACCAATAATTAAACGTTGATGCAAAGTATTTACTTGCACCAAATTTGTTCTTCTTGGCTGGAAGAAAATGAAGACAGTGAGAGTTTGCTACTACCTTGTTTGATGGTTTTTGACGATTTGTGGCTTGCTTCTTATTTGTTTGATATTTCTGTTCATTCAGTCTCTAAATTAATTGCTAAAAAGTCTGAAAAAATAAAAGGTCCAAAAGTCTCCAATAATTGTGTCGTCCCAAAATTTTCCTCATGGCCGAAATCAAATTCCCCTCTTCTTTGTGTCTTTTAATGTAGTATTTATAAAAAAAAATAAAAACCCAATACTAATTGGTTAAGGAAATAAAAACTGTTTAGGAAATAAAAACCAAGTAAAATAGGGTTTCGAAAAAAACCTCGCGCGGGTCCCAGCTAGGTGCGGGCTGCGTGCATTTTGCTGCAAGTCTTACTTGCGGGCAAATTGGCCGCCAATTTGCTGCAGGTTGCCTAAGCCAATTCGTCCCCGATTTTGCCGTAGCTGATTTTTTTTATCTTTTTTTTATTTTTTATTTTCAATATTAAAAATAATATTAAAAGTAATAAATATTATTAAAATAAATAATAAATATTAAAATACCACAAAAATTATTTTGGAATGTTTAAAAATATTGGATTAGACTGGGTAAAAAATTAAGGGTCTACGAGTTGGTTCTCTCTTAGTGTTTGTAGCACAATCCTCATATGCTTATCATGCTATGCTCTGTTCCTAAAATAAACCAATATATCATCAATGAAAATAAATACAAACTAGTCCAGATAAGGCTTAAAGGCCTAATTCATCAAGTCCATAAAAAGCTATCAGTGCATTAGTCAAACCAAATGGCATGACTAAATACTCTTAATGCCCGTATCAAGTACTGAAAGCTATCTTTGGAGCATTAGCTTCCTTAACTTTCATCTGATAATAACCTGATTAAAGATCAGTTATGGATAAAAACACCTGCTCCCTTCAGTTGATAAAACAGATCATCAATATGAGGAACTGGATATTTATTTTTGATAATCATCTTATCTAATTACCAATAGTCGATGCACAACCATAGTGTACCATCCTTCCTTTTCTCATACAGGACTGGTGCACCTCAAGGTGACACATTGGTTCTGATGAAACCTTT
Organism: Garcia nutans; assembly: GCA_947685225.1. NCBI lineage: Eukaryota > Viridiplantae > Streptophyta > Magnoliopsida > Malpighiales > Euphorbiaceae > Garcia > Garcia nutans. The sequence goes on along the minus strand of CANTUV010000039.1, from coordinate 38,086,413 downwards.
ATCAAGTAGTTCCTAAAGCTATTCTTTTAATTCTTTCAGTTTTGGAGGTGCCATCCTATAAGGTGGTATGAAAATTGGTGCTATACTAGGAATAATATTGATAACAATCTATACTTCTTTGTTTGGTGGTACCCCTGGTAAATCTTTTGGAAAAACATATAAAAATTCACACACTATAGGTATGTCTCCCAAAGTCATACTTATCTATTGAGTATCCACCATATAAGCAAGATAGGCTTCACATTTCTTCCTGATTAATCTTCTGGCCTTAGCAGTCAAAATCAAATTGGAAGGATAAAATTACCTTTCTCCTTGAGCAACAACATCACCGTGTCTCGGAATCTTAAAAGTCACAGTTTTTCAAATGACAATCCATTATTTCTTAATGTTGTGATAACCAGTCGATCCCTAGAATTACATAAAAATCACATAATGGAAGTTTAATCAGGCAACTAGGAATTTTATGTCATGGATTTTAATAGGACAGTTCTGATACACTCTGTTCACTATCAAACTATCACCTAAATGATTAGTAACTTCTATGTCATATTTAAGTTTATTATCATTCATGTTCTTCCCTGAGGTTATAGTTGTGCATATATATGAATGTATAGAACCATGATCTAATAAAGCATAAACATCAAGACCAATTAAGATGAATTTACCAAAAACTGCATCAGGACCATCCTGATCCTCCACTGCCTTTATAGCATAAGTCCTGGTTGAAATATTACCCCATGTCTGGGGTATGTCAACTGTCTTAGACTCTCTCTGATGGCTAGCACTAGGTCAGCCACCTCAGCTTGGTCTACGGCTTATCTGTGATCCCTATATAGATCTGTATCCCTTAAAAGTATCAAATTTCTTCATTACAGGACAATCCTTGATCTTGTGCTCTTTAGAGCCATATCTCAAACAAACTCTAGTCAGATACCAACAAACTTTATTATCATGCTTCCTGCTATAGTATTGACAATGTGTAGACACCATTCATGAAGAAGATCCTGCAGGAGTACTAGACCTAGCCACTCGAGGCCCCTGGAAACTAGCTCCACTGGTGCAACCCCTTCTGCTAGATTCCTCAGTCTGTGTCTATACTTGAACATGTTTATGCTTCTTCTGGCCACCCTGCTACTGATCACTAAGTGATCCTTTCTTCTGGTTTTGTTGTCTTCTACTTTGATCATGTTTAGTTTCATTTTTTATAGCCACTACTGTATTGACAAGAGTAGAGAACTCCTTGCCACTATGTAAACAAGGATTTGTGTGTTCAAACCCTGTTCAAAATATTTACATTTTTCTACCTCAAATGATATTAGTTCAAGAAAGTATTTTCTCAGATGGATAAACTATCTCACATATTCTGACACAAACAACTACCTCTATTCAAGTATAGGAACTCCCTGAATCTTTCTTCTATATACACTTCACTGATATATTTCTTCTTAAACTCCTCTTAGAAGAATGCCTAAGTAAACCTGTCAGCTGGAGTAATTTTCTATTTTATATCCCACCAATCATAGACTTGCTCCTATAGTAAGGAAACTACACACTCCAATCTCTCCTTATCATTATAGTGAAGAAAAAAAAAACCCTCACTATCCTCTCCAGCCAGTGTTCTGCTGTTGAAGATTCATCTGAGTCCTAAGCTTTAAAATATCCAGCTTCTAATTTTATGAGTCTCTCTAGTAGAGACCTCTGAGGTACTGGTAGCTGTGGCTATGGTGGAGGAATTGCACCTACAATCTTTTTGAGAATCTCCCTCATATTTCTTATAAAATATAGATCCAGAGGTGCTTACCCCACAAAGGGTTCTACTGTTCATTGATTTCTCACACTTGCCTAGCAGTGTGAGGATGCAGCTTCTTCCTTAGCACCCTGATGAGATCTTGAAGTTAGTCTACACCTATAAACATATCAATGATCAATTGCATCATAATATATGTCCACTTATTAAGTTCATATAGCTTAGATAGTTGTATTTTACTTTTCCCATAACCCCATATAATAAAAATGCCTAAATCAGGCTATGATATCAACAAATGTAACACTCCTGACAATCTTGTCAGAAAACTATTAAAAGATTCTTTAAATGCCATTTAACAATTTTTAAAAGAAACTTTAAAAAAATCTGACTGTAAATTTCTACAGAGTTTTCTCTATAATATTCACAACTAAATTTTCTTCAACCTAACACCACCTGTAGAAAAGACACTTATATCATCCTTTCAATTATTTTCAACTCCAATTGCATCCTTTTACCAATATTCAACCACAGTCCAAAACAAATAGCATATACTTATATCAGCTTGAATATATATATATACATTATCCAAAATAAATTCATATAACCCAAAAACAACCTTAAAATAAGATATGAATCCCATCTAAAGTTTACATTATTTACAATCCTCAAACTTGACTATTTCAGGTCTTATCAAAATCATAATTGTAACCAACATTATACAACTGTCATACAAACCAAATTATTGCTATGCGAAATGTAATTAAATATATAATATAAAATCCTTTCAAAAGGACACCTTTTAAAGATACAACTGATCCTTGAAACTCGACAAACTTCACTTGCTAGATCCACTCTGGGTCGTCTAATATGAGCTTTAGAAATTCTAACACGCTAAGCAAACTGCTTAGTAGTGCTTGCATATGCATAATTTATGTAACACCCTTATACCATATAAATGTACAATACATATTTTCAGCATATGTAAAATACGCATATACGGTACAAAAATATCACAGACCGGTTTAATCAAAATTTTCACATTTCTAATTTAAAATTTCAAATACTAAATATATAAAATTAAGTAGTATATAAATATTCTTTACTTGTTATAAGAACTCAAAATAAACATTTTATATGAAAATCTCTGAAAAAAATTCGCCAGAGTTTTATCTATAATTCGGACGTCTCAAAATTTAGCAAAACACAACCTGCATCAGAAAACACTCCCAAATAATTTGAAATCACCATTTTACCCATACTCCTCAATTTCACCAAGTTTTTCAAATATTTATATATATAATTATATAATTTAGAACACATTTAAATCCCCATTTCAAATAACTTGACATAAATATTCTTTATAGTTTATAATACATAAAATCCAAAAATATGATATAATATGTATAATACCTAAAATATACAATAACATAAAATATATACATGTTGTTGATAATGTTTCTGATCTTGATATCAAATCTACAAACACAACCATGAGTCTAGACCCGACCTAGTCTAGAAGAACTCTCCAGCTCAACCGAATCTACCCTGTCACCTGCGCGATGTAAACAATCGCGCTAAGCTAAAAGCCTAGTAATATAAACTTAATAATAATAAAACACAAATGCAATGTCAATGCACAATGCATATGGATATCACATCATCCCATTTTCTCATATTTTTCAAATTTTCACAATCCAGAATTCACATAAAACAAAACATAAGCATGGGCCCAAAGATAACTAATATGCTATTCAAATTCCAGAGTTACTGTTTTGGTCTATAATGACACCATGTGTTTAGCCCCGTAGGCAAAATATCAATGTAATAGTCCAACTAGGTCTGAGCTTACGACCTGGTCATTTCACCTAGCCCAGATTCAAGGACTTATTTTTGAGGCTTGCAACCCGGCCATTTCACCTCAAAAGCATTTTCACAGTGATGCCCAGCGTCTAGCTCGTAGGCAAATTATAGGCATGCCGCCAAATATAGAACTATGAAAATTGAATAACATACTAGGCACACAATTTATTCATATTTCTCATTTATATCGATATCAATTCATTTCATTATGTTTCTACATATCTCATTTTTGCATTTACAACACATTACCCAATTACTTTGGGTATTTTCACATAATTCACATATTAATTACATTTAATGTAATCTATCCAATACCAATGGCTTTTTAACAATGCACTTAATGCATACACAACAAATGGCATTATCCAAACACTTTGGATCATTTTCACATAATACACATATTTCACATTTTATATAATTTAACTATTATCAATGGCTTTTCACAATGCATTTAATACATATATGACATTACAAATGTCATAGCACATTATTCATACATAACCAATGTATCAAGTAGCTTAACACATTTTCTAACCAAAATGTGTTAAGCCCAAATGTCATGCAAACATAACCAATGTATTCAAAGTTTGTACTTATCTCAAATAGCAACCAAAACAAGCTTAAAACAACCTCCAATCATATCCTTCCAACTTGCCCTTCACAACTTGGATGATGCAAATCAACCTCCCTCAATGCCTAAACCAAATGTGATAGCAAATAATCATTTAGTATCACATTTAATGTCATTTCCAATATTAAAATATAATTAAACCACATCCAAGAAAAAAATTTAAAATTTAAAGCTAACCTCACTTTAACTTTGGATTCTCATACTAGGCCATTCATTTTAATATATTAAGTTTATTTATATTATTAGAAATATATTTTAATGCATTTAAACCATTTACATTACAAAAATACACTCTTATACACAAAATCCTAAAATGGCATAACCTACCCCCATTGAAGGTTTTCCATTCCAAAATATTCCATTAATCATTTTAAGCTTATATTAATCACTCATATAACCAAACAACAAGATTAAACAAATGAAATTATACAATTCAACAACTTTGGAAAAATTATTTTCCAAAACCCTAAATCACACTTCCATTCTCAAACTCCAACCAAACACAACTAAATCCAATATTTAACTTAAAGATACTTGTTTAAACACCAAAACAAATCATTTAGAACCAATTTGCACAATTAAATACCATGATTTCTCAAACCCAAAAGTCCATAACCCTAAATTCTGTCTCTTCACCCAACTCATCCCAAACTTATATCTTTCTTCCATTTAACTTGAAAATCATTAATATTTAGTCAAAATAGCTTCATTCATACCCAATTAAACAATTAAATCATGCTAATATAAAATCTCAAAATTCACATATTCATACTTTCATTGAAAATTTAAAATTAAGAAAAGAATCTTACTAACCTATTGGAAATCCACCAAAACTTGAATTAATTCTTGAAAATTCTTGTCAAAATGAGTATTTGGATGAAGAAAAATCACTCCCATGGCCATGGAATTTCATTTTTTTTTTGAAGAAGACTAATTTTAATTTTCTCTTTCTTTCCACTTAAAAAAAATATGACCATATATAAATATTATTTTATTTTAATAAATAATTAATTATTTAATTATTTTAAAAACCCCAAATTACCTCTTCTAACCAAAAATAATTTATTTTTAATATATTTAAATAATTTTAAGTTTATAAGGTATAATTACCATTTTTCCCTTAGACTTTTGACTTTTCTTTTAAAAAGTTGACTAATGTATATTTTAAGTATATGTTAGGTATATTTCACATATACATTCTACTTTTTCACTTAAAATCCTTTCACTTTCCATTTAAATCATTAATTTAATTTATCCAATTTAATTATAATATTTTTTATTAAATTTCCAAAAATTAAAATTTTCAAAAAAAATTTAGGATATTACAATTCTCTCCCCCTAAAATAAATTTTGTCCTCGAAATTACCTGCTTTCAAGTCTGGAATAATTGGGGAAACTGAATCTATATCGTCTGCTCACTCTCCCATGTCGCCTCCTCAATGGCATAATTTCTCCAAATGGCTTTTACAAGTGCCACCCTCTTATTCCTCAATTCTTTAACCTCTCGTGCTAAAATCGTCACTGGTTCTTCCTTGTAAGTCAGATATGGACTCACCTCAATAGACTCCACTGATAGGATATGAGATGGGTCAGACCTGTATCTTCAAAGCATCGAGACATGGAAGACATTATGAATTCGATCCAACACAGGCGACAAAGCTAGTATATAAGCCACTGGACCAACTCTCTTCAACACCTCATATGGTCCTATGAAACAAGGAGTCAACTTCCCTTTGCTACCGAACCTCAGAATCTTCTTCCATGGAGACACCTTTAGAAACACTTTATCTCCCACACTGAACTCTATGTCTCTTCTTTTCAAATCTAAATAGAATTTTTGTCGGTCTGAAGCTACTTTCAAACGACCCTAAATCACCATCACTTTCTCTTCTATTTCCTTAATCAAATTGGGACCGATCAATTTACCTTCTCCAACCTCATGCCAACACAAAGGTGTCCTGCATCTCGTGCCATACAAGGCTTCATAAGGAGTCATCCCAATACTAGACTGATGACTGTTGTTATAAGCAAACTCAATTAGTGGCAAAAATCTGTCCCAATTTCTATTAAAATCAATGATACAACTCCTCAACATATCCTCTAGAATCTGTATCACTCTCTCTGACTGCCCATCTGTCTGAGGATGAAAAGTAGTACTAAAATATAATTGAGAACCCAACGCATCATGCAAACTCTTCCAAAACCTCGAAGTAAATTGGGGAACTCAATCCGACACTCAAGAATCTGGGACTCCATGCAACCTCTCTATCTCACTGATATACAGCTCAGCCAACCTCTTAAGAGAATAATCCATCTGAACTAAAAGAAAATAAGTTGTCTTCATCATCCAATCAACTATTACCCAGATTGCATCTTGCTTCTTCTGGGTCAAAGGCAATCCAGTCACAAAATATATTGTCACTCACTCCCATTTCCACTCGGGCACAGATAAAGGTTGGGACAACCCTAAAAGAACTTGGTGCTCAGCCTTCACTCTCTGGCAAGTGAGACATCTAGATACAAACTCTACTATGTCCATCTTCATACCTGACCACCAATAATATCGCTTCAAGTCCTGATACATCTTGGTACTTCCAGGGTGCATAGCATAAAGTGACTGATGTGCTTTCTCTAATATCATCCTTTTCAATTTTGCATCTTTAGGAGTACACAACCTATCTCTATATCATAGACTGCCCTCATCCCTCACAAAAAAGTCTTGACTCTCCCCCTTCTGACAAACTGTAGACCCTTAATTTTTTACCCAGTCCGGTCTAATATATTTTAATTAGTCCAAAATATTTTTTGTATTATCTTAATTGAATAATATTTGTCTTAGTATTTAGTTTTTATAATTAATAAAAATTGAAAAATAATAATAATAAACAAATAAATAAAAATAAAAATAAAATCAGCGACGAAAAAATTCATCGCCAAAAAGTTAGGACGAAATGGCCTTGGCCATTTCGCCAATAGGAAAATCTTGCGGGCAAAGTGGCCTCTGGCCGCCCAGCACACAAATTTCCATGGCACGCCCGATACTCACCTCGCAGCTCTCGCAGCCCGACCTAGTTTTCGCCAGCAAAATTTTTCCGACTCATTTTTTTCCTAAACCAAATTCTATTTTGTTTCCGTTTTCTTTTCCTAATTAATGATAGTTTCCATAAACAATTTGAATTAATCACATAAATTTCCTATAAATAAGACCAAAAAATCAGAGAAAAGGGGGAGGAAAATAAGAGAGGAATCAGACTTTAGACTAGAATTTTGAATTGGAACTTTACAAATCAATCGAACTTTTAAAAGAGGAAGAAATAAAATCCATTAGAGGTAGCCATCTTGCCTTTGTCCTTGTTCATCCAAGAAGTAATTTTTGGTGGAACCAACAAACAAAGGTATGAATATCTAATCTCTTTTTTCTTTACAGTAGGTTGAATCATTAAATTATTTCTTTTGATTTTAAAAACCTTAGAACCCTAATTTACTTTTTCTAAAGCTTAGAACCTTAAATCATCTCCTTTATTTTCAAAAACATTAAAATTGCTTTTCTGTTGATTCTAAAACCTAAGAACCTTAATCTATTTGTTTAAAATCTTAAAACCCTAATCAACTTCCCAACCTTCCAAAACCTTAAATCGTTTTATTAATTCCCAAAACCCTAATATGCTTTCCAATTTTCTAAAACCTTAAAACCCTAAATTGATCCTTCTGTTTCCAAAAACCCTAAAAAAATATACTTTCTATTTCCAAAAACCTTAAATCGTCTTACATATTTCCAAAAACACCATAAAACTCTAAACTGTATTCTTCTCACCTTTTTCCAAAATTCCCAAATGTTTTATTACATATTCAAACCCTAAATTTACCTTACAGCTTCTAAAATCACATAAAGCTTTATAAAACTATAAATTATTTTTTTTTTAAATTCTAAAATCAAATACATCATCCGAAACACTAAAAACCCTAATTCAACTTCAAAATCAAAAATAGTAAACCCCAAACTATGTTTCCTAAACCCTAATCCTTAAAACCTTATAAACCTAAATATTAAAATTCAATACAGTAAGCCTAAAAATAACAATCCAGTAGCTAATAATCATAAACCTAATGTTTTAATATTTTAAAACCCTAATTTCATAATGTTACTCATAAGCCCTAGTTTGATTCATGAAACCTTAATCCATTTTAATTTTCTTAAATCTTTACAGTAGTTAAGAATTATAAACCTTAATATGCTAAAATTCTAAAACCCTAAATATTAATTAAAGAACTTTAAATAAGAAACAGCAAACTTCAATTTTTATCTTTACTTACCTTATTTGATTATATAGTTTATTATATGCTTTGATTTATTTAAGTTCAATGCTTGGTTTATTTAAATTATCATGGATGGATGTTTACTTTTTATTTTGATTGATATTTAATATCTTTGATGAATGATTTATTTATAATGAATGGTTATTTACTTTTATCTATTTATTTGGATCTCCAAATGTTGTAAGAGGTATGTTTCCACTTTGTGGGTACCTCATTAGTCAAATATCATGTAATTTAAATTGCTTTTATATTTTGGACCAATGTAAAGGACATGTTTCTACCTTTTGGTGGGTGTCCTACTAGTTTAGACATGGTTGATGTAAGGACATGTTTCCATTCTCGAATGGGTGTCCATTTATTTGTTTTGCTTGGACGTTGCTTTGATTTTAATATAACGATGCTTTATTTTAATTATTGCATGTAATATGGATAATATTGTTTTATTTAAGAATTTTATAATATTAATACCTGTAAAGGAGACCGATTCCAATGAACCAGGCGTTGTGGTGGTGCTAGGCCATTTCTCACCTTCCCCACACGTACCCAACTTTTCGAACCCATTAAGGGGTTGAGAATTCCTTAGGAATCGAGTCATCCACCCCTTTCTTTTTTTTGGCCCGCCCGAGTGGCGACTCCATTTTCTCCGGACTTAGGTCCGTGTTCTCTAAGGCCCGAGCCTAAATAGTGCAGAAGTCGCAAGAACCATTCCACCGAGAGTGGGGGTGAAAATCCCCGCTCACAGTGGCGACTCCACTGGGGATAAGAGAAGTTGATTCCGTTGGTCTTTATATTATTCTATTCTTTCTTATAATGATATTATCTGTAATATCCCAAAGTGTGCCTTAGAAGTTTTGATATAATTATTGTTTGATTTAAATTAAATGTATAAGTATAATTGGAAAGAGAAAAGAATTTAAAAGAAAGTGTATATGTTGTGTATATGGAAATATATACAACATATATACAAGTCAAAGTCAAAGAAGGTTAGTGGAAGAAGATATTTAGTATTTTAATTAATTAAGTTAATTGGTGGAAAATGGGAATTTAATGAATGGAAGAGATTAATTAGATTATTTTAATATTTTAAATACTTGGTGGAGATTTAAGAAAGGAATTAATATTTGACTTTGTTTCCTTTTATTCTTCATTTTCTTCTTTTCCATTTGAGTGGCCGGCTATAAAGAAGACAAAGGAGAGCAAGAGAGGTTTTGATTTTTAAGACCAAATTGAAGGAAGATTTCAAGAAAACAAGTTAAAAAAATTCAAGAAGTTCATTTTTGTTGGTAAGTTTTCTCATGATTTCTCTTGTTCTATTTGGAGTTTTGTTTGAGTTGATGGAGTGTTGATGATAGTATGATTAAGTTTGTTTGTGGTGTGGTTACGAATGTTGTAATTGATTTTAAGATAAGAAGTTAAGTTAGTATTGGTGTTGGAAGTGTTTGTGTTGAATTTGTATTAGGGTTTTGAGTTGGTAAGTGTTGTTAATGTTGAGTTTGGTTAATTATTTTTGTTAGTCTTCATGATGTTTGTGTTGAATGGAGTTAGAAGCTTGGAATACATGTTTTTGGTTGGAGTCAGTAGCATCTTGGATGCCACGCCCGTGGCCCTTAGATGCCATGGCCGTGGGGTGTTGAACAATTTAGGGCAGAATTGTTTCCTAACCCACGCCGGTGGGGGTTGGGGTGGCCACGGCCGTGGGCTCTAATATATGGTGTTGAGTTTTAATTTGTGATCTAAAGGTCTAAGATGAGGTTAATAAGTGATAAATTGTATTGGAATTCATGTATTGTATCATTTTTGGATTAGGTTTTGGAAGAAAGTGATTTGTCCTAATTTAAGAAGTGAAGAACTCTTGGAAGAAGAAGAGTGTAGAGTGTGTGAGTATTCTTGAGGTAAGTACAAACTACATGATTGCATATATTCATATGATATTGAGACTTAACATCCATTTGAAAATATGGTAGGAAAAAAATAATGCATTGTTGATACTTATGAATAATGTTATGTTTCATATAATGTGAATGATTGATGAGCATCTAAAATATGTGTTGATGTCATTGATTATGTATATCTAAATGATAAATTGATTAATGTGAATTGAGATATAATGAGATGTGAAGCCATTGTGATTGGCTATGATGATTCAAATGAGATGTGAAGCCATTGTGATTGGCTATGATGTTTCAATTGAAATAAATGGGGCATGTTTGCCTAGTTGGTGATGATAATTGAGAATGAAATTGATAATGGAATAATAAATGAATTGTGTGGCTAATGTGTTATTCCATTTTCAGAGTTTGTTGTTGGTGGCATGCCTAATAGTAGCAATCTCTTGAAGTTAGGTTGGGCTTGATCCTTGAAGCCAAGTTGGGTTGAAGTTTAGCATGCTTAACTCCCCTTGAAGCTTGGTTGGGTCTAGTCCTTGAAGCCTAATTGAGATGTTACAACCCTTGAAGCTAGGTTGGGTTTAGTTCTTGAAGCCAAGTTGGGTTGATACTTAGCATGCTTTGTTCCCCTTGAAGCTTGGTTGAACTTAAATCCTTGAAGCCTAGTTGGGATAATGATAATGATAAATGTGATAATTAAACCAAAACATTAACTCTGAAAGTTGAATGGCATATTAGTGTTTTGGGGCCCATGCATGTCTTTGTTTTCAATGTGACTCTTAATTAGTGAAATTAATGAATAATGAGACACATGCTTATGAAAAATGAATTTTTTGATACGATATGATAGGGAACAATGAAAGGTTTTGAAATATAGTATTCTCTTATATTGGTTTTGAATCTTGATTGTAACATTAGCATTACATTGAAGCATAATATTATTATAGTTTGTACCACTAAGCCATTGGCTTAGCGCGATTATGATTTATCGCGCAGGTAACAGGGAAGAACCAGAGAGTTCCTCTAGGCCGAGTAGAGTCTAGATCTGGTGGTGTTGATAGTGAAGCTTAAAGATCGAAGACATACTGCCAAACATGTATATATATTTTATGTTTTTGTAAAACTTGAGTTTTGATGTATATGTATTTGTAAATATTTGTTATATTTTCCGCTGTGTTTTGAATAAACTTTTTATTTATTGTCTGTTATAAATTTCTTAAAATGTTTTAAATTTGTTCATATGATTATAAAAGAAGTGAGTCATTTGTTTTATAATCCGTGATATTTCTTTATTCAGTATACGTATATTACGATCGTAATAGCATGCTATGTACATATACGGGATATAGGGGGGTTACATTATCCATTGCATCATATTAGATTGCATCGTGTACGTGAGTTAAGACGCCCGTGTTACCCGTGTTGTGTTGTGTAAGGGATACCATACTTTCAATCAAAGTATGGAGATCGAGCATGGCATAACCACTCATAGCCTCATACCATTTAGTATATACTTGCTATGGGAACCTAAGCCTTTCAACCCAAAGACTAAAGATCAAGTAATTGCCTTAGTTACTTTCCTTAGGTTTTACCTCAAATGCATGTTGTTTGACTATGGTTAATTTATCTTGGCTTAAATCATGGCTTATTTGGTTTTCTCTTTTTATAATATGACCTAAGTACATTGTAAGCTCAAAATAAAATTTTCTTTAAAGTCCAAAAGACCAAAGTTATTTTCAAAATATTTCAAGATAGTCTTTGGACATAAAATTTTTCCAAAACAAGTTAAAAATCCTTTTGCTCATAACCCAAATGCAAAGCCCAAAATACATTTTTTCTAAAATCTTTTTACAATGGGCTTAGAAACAAAATTATTTTCATCCAACCTTTTCTTACAAAGAGCTTGCAAATTATTAAGGTCAATTATGAAAATACCAAAAATCAATTGTGAGCCTAGTTTATACTAAGAGTAATTAATCATGGGCTTGTTTTTGGCATGAACCACTAGTTACTTTTTCAATTGAGAAATCTATTTATAATAAACCTCTTAATTTAGTTTTAGTCCAATATAGCATAAAAGCTACTTTAGTTGATTGAATGGATTAAAACCTAATTAATAGGAATTATCATGAATTGATTTCCATGTTTGAAAATATAACTATTGGTTGAAACATCCGAGAGAAATATTCGAAAATAAGGTACCCCATGTTGGTACTTTGTTAACTATATACCTAGGAAAAGAGACTCGCCATTCGTGTGTGGATGTTATAAGGTTGGAAGGAACGTCCTATTTGTCCTTGTTTGTTAATTGCTTATGCATACATGCATACATTTTCATCTCATATCATTGATCCTTTCTGGCTCACAGCCTTGGATTACGATAGTTCAAAAGCTTACGACAATCCGACCTATGCCGGAGATGAAGAATCTAGCAACGACTCAATCTCTTTTTCACCAAAAGCAATGGAGCCCGAACAAATTCAAAGAATGGTGGATGATGCCCTCAATGCCAAGATGGAAGAAATAAAAGAGGCCCTAGCTGAGACCATGAAGACCCAGTTGATTGAAATTCTAGAGATCATCAACAATGCTAAGACAACATCCGTGGAGAACATGTTCACTAGTAGAGATCGAATGAAAAATGAGGAACCAACCCCTATTCTATGAGACCAACCGAACCATGTGCTGTCTAAGTGGGGCAATAAGGGCGGCTATCAGCCCAGTGGAAAAGGTCAAGGGGAAAGAGAGAATAACCATTTGTCTTCAAAACGAAATTATCAACCTAACAATCAAAATACACAAAAGGAAGCTAATGTTAATGCCACCGATCAAGGAGGAATGAGGCAGTTTTCAGAATTGGGGTAGCCACTATCTTGTGTTCTCAATAAGTTATAAAAGAGGGGATTGTTACAACCCTTAACTCCTCGACCTTTGCCAAATCCTTTACCCCCAAAATTTGATACTAAGGCTTTTTGTCAATTTCATCAAACGCAAGGACATGAGACTGATAAATGCACTCGATTGAGGCATGAGATCCAAGATCTAATTGATAATGGTAAACTGCCTAAGCCTAATAAGCACAACACTAAGAATAATTCTCTACCTATATTTGGAAGGGCGCCACCGCTTGCAACCTTCATGAAGAGTTTTATCTTGTCATCTCATCATGATATGGATAGAGAAGCTACTAAAGAGGATGTACTATTAAACAAGTTTGGATTAACTGTGGATGATGAAGCAATGACCTTTGATCCTTACCCTTGAGATGTCTAAATAAATAACGTGTCTTCGACTCCAACTCAATGAACTTCCCTTAGCTTGAATGTTACTTTTCAATTTTACTTTCTTTAATATTTAATTGGAACAATCGTGTTTTTCAAATTTAAATTTGTTTGAATAAATTACTTTCATCAAAATTTTATTGGTCTTTATTTATTTTGGTGCTCAACCAATGAGGAATCTAGCTTGATGTTCATGAATTAATATATTTATGCATCATGACTTGAATGACTTTACTAGGTGAGGGAATTGCTCTATAGCATTGAGTTGTGTATGCTTACTTAGAGAGGGCTCCTACATAATTACCTTTGTCTAGGTACTAGTCAGACTTAGAACATGCTTTGACAAACTTTCAAGATTGAACTCTGCTTATTTAAGGGAGAAATGATCTAGGCATTGTTTGGTTAGCCAACAACTAGTATCCACCCAATTAAATATCAATCCCTAGTTGTCCCTTTGAGCTTTCATAAAATTTTAGCTTTCTTTTCATTGGCATATAATCCCAACAACCTACCCTGAGCTGTTGTGATACTTTTGACAAGTCTTATGATCACTAAGGTGAAGAGGCAAGAAGATCAAAGAAAGAAATGAATAGTCAAGACCATGAAAACAGTCAAAGTTCTTAAGACCATAATGGTAGTTGAAGTTCTCAAGACCATAAGGGTAGTTAAAGTTCTCAAGAACATAAGGGTAGTTGAAGTTCACCTAATATCTCTAATCTATCAAGATAACATCAGAGTAACAAATGATTTATCATTGTTAAAGGAGATTTATGTCACTCCACTCATCCATTATTAGAAACTCAAGTTGGTACAAACAAGACAACTCTTTTAGAGCTAAAACCCAAAAAAACACAAAAAAAACAAAAAAAAATAAAAAAAAAGAAGGGAAAAGAAAAAAGAAGAGAAAAAAAAAGGAGAGAAGAAATAAAACCCAAAAAGGCAACTCAAAAAACCAACTGAATTCTCTGTTACCTAAGACAGCAAAAGGCTTCTATTTGGTTTATAAGGATGGTTTGACTTGAATTAGTCCAACCCAACCAAAGATTCGATCAAAATCAAAGAAATAGGAGAAAGACCATTCAGTTCTCGAAAGTTTTGTATTTGACAGTCCTGCAAGGAAGAAGGACAAAATGATAAAATGCTCAAAGAAAGGGAAGAGTAGAAAAATAAAAGGAAATAAAAGGGGCAAGAAGAAAAGAAGCGAATTTGGGTACCAAACTTTTTTTTACAAGGGCAAAAACTGTCATAATCAAGATCCAAATTAATGCCAAAAAGAAGGAATTTGAAGTCTAGAAAGATTGCT
The DNA here is from genome assembly GCA_947685225.1 of Garcia nutans. Lineage (NCBI taxonomy): Eukaryota > Viridiplantae > Streptophyta > Magnoliopsida > Malpighiales > Euphorbiaceae > Garcia > Garcia nutans. The sequence goes on along the minus strand of CANTUV010000039.1, from coordinate 38,071,388 downwards.
TTCAACTACCTAAAGTTCAAATAAGAAGTTTGTAGTGTGAAGGTTTGTTCTTTGTGTCACATCTGCTCCAACTTACAAATGGCCTTCATTTAACCCATGTTCTTTATAGACCCCATTTCAAGCTTATCAAAGACCTGTTGATCTCTCTTGGTAGGTAGAGTCTATTAGTGGAGATAGTTTGAATAAGTATGCATATGAGATAGACCGTATTCAAATTCAAATGAGACCTTTGGCCAAGTAATGTGTATGTGCCTATCTGAAGTGCAACAATTCTTGCTTAAATAGAAATGATTCCTGAGTTTAGTACGGTAACTAGGGCTGTCATGTTATAGATATGTTAATTTGGAAAAAATCAAGTCCGGAGGTACATTGACATTAATTTGACAAAACCAACATTTGATTTCAAAATCAAAATTCAAAAAAAAAATTTGTCATACAAAACCTTCAAGTTAAGGGGAGAATGTTGAACTGTCGAACCTCGAAGGACACATTGGGCAAAGGAAATAATTATTAGCAAGGTCATGAAGAAGCTACCAATTGAAACATATTTTGAAATGGATGTATCTATGCTATTTTGGGCCTCCATTATTCATATTTTCAACATCTTAAAGATAAAAGCTATAAATGTGGAGCGTTGTGTCATTCCAAAGCAAGAACTAAACAAGCATCTGGATGGCATCAGTGAAAATACTTCAGCTGATCACCTCGGTCTGTGAGTCAATGAAACCACTATATTGAATCACGGTGGCATAGAAGACCCATTGCTTGAGGAAACCCAGTCATTTTGCAAAAGAAAGGAAGAAATGCATGCTTGTTCAATGAGTTAGACAATATACAGACATCAACCAAAGTTGCATAGGAAAAATCATGGGCTTGAGCCTATACAGGGGGCAAGGAGAAGATATGAAGGCTAGATAAAAGAAGAAGAAGAAGAAGAAGAAGAAGAAGAAGAGAGTTACAGTGAAGATGGAAATTATATATTGTCATTACTATTATGCTCATTGTACAATGTTTATACAATTGATACAATATTTATACATCACTAAGAAGGTGGTGGTAGGTCATCAAATAAAGCCCTAAAGAAATCATCGCCTGTTGAAGGAGGAGGCAAATTACTCATCCCGAGTTCACCCGAAGCAGGAGCACCAAAATCCCTATTACCTTGGAGTTCCAATCTGTCACAGTCCCCATCTGAAGTAGATGAAAGGATCTCATGGTCATCAGTCTGGGGGTCTCTTGATGAAGAAACGCCAAGATCCCTCATCCCCTGAAATCGGAAGTCTCGAAAATTTTATTCTTATTGATGATATAAATTTTCAAAATGAGAAGCCTGCTGATGACTTGCAGCCAATTCTTCTTGAAGTTTCTTATTTTGTTCTTCAAGCATCCGCTGTGAGCCAGAAAGGAAAAAGGTAAGAGCATACATAATCATGCATACATATAGCATAAATTAAAATTATCAGGGAAACTTACCAGGTAATTCATATCAATGCCATGCGGATGAGATGGCATATATGGTGGGCTAGAATGAGCAAACGAAGGAGCAATAAAAGGAGGTCCAGCCTCATGATCAAATGAGCCAACAGACTGCAACAATCATTAATGAATCAAAATAAGATAAGAAATAAGTGATTGTAAAAGAAGAATGGAAAAAGTTTTACCTGAGAAGTGCTAGCCCCGAGATGTGGAACGAATTCTCTTGCCTCTTCATGATGATCCTCTTCATCTCTACCCTCATTTTCTTCGAAAATTTCCCGTACACCAACAGGAGATACATTAAAGTTCAAGAGCCTTACTTGAATAAAATGGACATAAGATGCACTCGGCAAGTAGAGAAATGCTTCAACACCATAACTGTGCCGAGCCGACCACCATGCATCCTCCGGCATCGATGAAATATTTAAAGTATATTCCAGGCAAGGCATAGGAATCCTCCGCTGCTCTGGACCGAGAAACCACTCATAAACTCTCTCTTCAAGAAATCAACCACTAGACATTGGGCCAGCGATGACTCGGCGAGTATGTTGGAAAGACAATGCAGTATTCATGAAGGGAGTCCAATTTGTCCGTTCTTCTGGATTCCACCAGGCCAAATTAACCTACAAAATAACATGAGGTAAGTAAACTTTTATAAATTTTAAAGTATACTAATGTTATTTTATCTGGTCCCAGGTTAAGCGGCTCAACACGAAACGTTGGGTATGCACATGGTGAGAGTCGGGAATGTCCACGCAATCAGACAATCAGAAATTTAATCTCGGATACCCGATTCTCTCTTGAGAAATATCAGACACCCTCACGAGGTTATATTCGTATGCCCATGCCTACAACAACAATAAAAATCAAATTCCTACAAGAAAGGAATGGAATTGACATTGGTGGAAGAAGAGTACCTCAACAACCGCCATAAAGCCGATGAAAGACTTTTTATTTTGGCAAATTTTGTCAAGACCATGGTAAATACAGGCGAGACCAGCTTCACCCCAACCATAAAGTGGTACTGTTCTAAAATAAGAAAGGGCCCTCAAAACTGAAAAATAGATGGTGAATTCAGTGCTGCCTAAGATGGTCGACCCAAGCAAATATAACAAAAATCCTCGAGCATACTGTTGGGTCGTGTCTCTGTGAACTCGTCCTTCGTAGTTCATCCAATAACTACGAATTGGCTCTATTTTTATCTTAAAAGGCCCTTTATATGATGGTTCCATACCAATTAATTGGTAAATTTCTTCAAATGTCAAAATATCATTGGTCAGAGGAACCGGAACACCATCATACCGAATGCCGGTTATAGCAGCAAAGTCGACCAGACCAATTGTCATCTCTCCAATGGGCAAGTGAAAAGTATGAGTTGTGTCCAACCATCGTTCTGCAAGTGCCTGGACTATGCTTCGGTCTATCAGATACTCCTCGGATGGTAATTGTAAGATGAAGTTCTCAAAGCCGTAATCTCGGATAATCTGCCTTACCCGAGAAGGTACTACATCGTACCATTGTCGAGCTTTGTAGATACACCCTCCGGCCTGAACAACGCAACGATCACGCTAACACGGAGCCAGGTAAGTTAATACCAGGTAAGTACATATTATTCTATCTGCTTAAATTAATTAATTTTTTCTAAAAATTAATAATATAAAAATATAAATAAAAAAATAAAGACAAACAAAAAAACAAAAATAAAACAAAATAAATAAGAAATAAATAAATAACAGGAAGACGAACAAAAAAAAGAAAAGAAAATAAGAAAAAGTTACTGTGCTCTTTTGGTTTGAACTACGATAAAGCGGCATCCTGGGTAGTAGATCTATATTTCCATCTTCATGATGCCGAATAAACTCTAATAACTCTGAATTAGAATAAGTTCCTGATCTTGAAGCATGCATTTTTTTCAAAACTATATTTGAGAGAATTATGGCTAATAAGGAACGAAATCAACTAATTTGATATGAATGAAATGAAGGAATTCGTTCGTTTATATAAAGGAAAGGCAAGGAAAAAATAAAATTCAAAAAGTGAATTTTACTATTGATAAATAATAAAATTTTCTATTTATGAATAGTAAATTACTATTGATGAATAGTATAAATAGTAAATATTGTACGAACAGTGACTACACAGTAAAATAAATAGTAAATTCAATCGTTCAATTTAATCATTCAAATACTTGCGTGTATATAAATATTTTTATATGAAGGGGGCAAGAAGAAGACATGTGTATAAAAATTAGCCAAACTTGTTGAAACAAGAAAAAATATTATTTTTTCTTAGCTCTGGTCTAGAACCCAAATTATCCTTAGGTCCAGAACCTAGAATCTCTTCTAAGTCTAGAACTTAGCTCAGGTCCAGAACCCAAATTATCCTTAGGTCCAGAACCTAGAATCTCTTATAAGACCTGAACTTAGCTCGGGTCCAGAACCTAAATTATCCTTAGGTCCATAACCTAAAATCTCTTCTAGGTCCAGAACCTAAAATCTCTTCTAAGTCCAGAACTTAGCTCGGGTTCAGAACCCAAATTTTTCTTAGGTCCAGAACCTAGAATCTCTTCTAAGTCCAGAGCTTAGATCGGGTCCAGAACCCAAATTATCCTTAGGTCCAGAACCTAAAATCTCTTCTAAGTCCAGAAATTAGCTCGGGTCCAGAACCCAAATTTTTCTTAGGTCTAGAATTTAAAATCTCTTCTAAGTCCAGAACTTAGCTCTCGGGTCCAGAACCCAAATTCCCCTTAGGTCCAGAACCTAAACTCTCTTCTAAGTCTAGAACTTAGCTAGGGTCCAGAACCCAAATTCTCCTTAGGTCCAGAACCTAAACTCTCTTCTAAGTCTAGAACTTAGCTCAGGTCCAGAACCCAAATTTTTCTTAGGTCCAGAGCCTAGAATCTATTCTAAGTCCAGAACTTAGTTTGGGTCCAGAATCCAAATAACACTTAGGTCCAAAACCTAAAATTATCCTTGAGTCCAGAACTCGAATCGGGTCCTGTGAACCTCGGTATCCACCCGAAAAGGATTCGGATGAACGTTCACTTGTTGTTATGAGTCGCCACTCAATTTTTTTCTGTTCAAAGGGAAAAACTAAGAAAACCCTTGTTTGACTCCAATTAATGCATCCAATGTAAAGGTTTCTAATCTACGAACCCAAGGAGGATTCGGGGACTATGTCATGTATTTGATTAACTTGCCAAAAGAAATAAATCCAAAATAGGCGAAGAGAAGAAGACAAGCAGATTGTTAGTAAATTATGGACTTGCTATTTGGGTTGAATCCCAAATATGCCTACATACTCTCATTTTTATGAGAGATCAAAGCCCATGTAGTTCGGAAAAGCCTATTTAAAGGCAATTATGCATTATGCATGTGTGTGTATGCTTCGTGCATTGTCGGGCTTTTTTGCCAAAATTGTGAGATTTCGAGCACTTAGTGCCAATTTTGATGAAATTTGGATACTTAGTATCAAAAGAATGCAATTTAGGTTCCGTGCCAAAAAGATTAATTGATTCGTGGCTTCATGCTGAAATGTTGATTGATTAGTTAATTAGGTCTTAGACCTAAAAGGATTAGGTCTTTGACCGAAAAGAAATTGAGAAGAAAATGCAATGTTTATGACATGCTTGGATTGATAAATGACAAATTAGGATACTACCTTGTTTAGGATTCTCCCACTTCGAAGTTCCAGATCTCATTTTCTTAGACCTTGGATTATAATTCTTGATTCCTACAGCACAGGGTTAATTTATGCAAAGAAAAGTCCAATAAGAGTTCTTAAGTGTGTGAATAGAGATTTCGTCAGCACGAGGCCCACCCGGAAAAGTCGAACCCTTTTTCTGAGAATTTAGCAGCCTTTTAAAGACAAAAATCGGACTGCCATGGTCAGCGGTCGAACCGGCGTTGTCAGCCGAAAAATTGGGAAAACGGTAACGGCGGCGGTCGGACCGCTGGTTGAGCGGTCGAACCGCGTGACTCGCTGAAAAAACAGGAAGGGAAACGGATGGCGGTCGGACAGCTGCCATCGGTTCTCGAGCCCAAAAAAGGCATGCACAATTTTCGTTCAAACTGATTTTTCGGGAGCTACGGACCTCCAAAAATTATTCCGATACCATATCCGTGATCCTTGCATCGCTCCGGACATTTCAAGTACCATGAAGACATACTTTCGGTGAACTTTGTTGTGGTCGTCCGGTCTAGCTTGGTCTTTTGCAGTATGAAAAAATTGGCTTTCCGAGCCTCAAAATTCGAGTATTCACAATTGCCCCCCACTGGGGACCATAAAAATGATTTATGGGATCCAGTGGCCTTCTGAAGAGCGAATTTTGAGCAAGGGGTAAAAGACCCGCCTTTTGGCATTTCTGGATTGCTTGCAACACTTCTGATTTTTCTCTGATTGTATTCTGACTTTTCTGTACCTGCATTTTTGTTTAGCACAAACAGTACATATGTATGCATGATGGCCCCTTTTATTTTCATAAAGGTATTTATTTGCTTCTTTATAACCATTGCATGCACAACTGGACCAAGAGTCTTCAAAAGGTTGAAAGGATCAACATGGGAAGATATGGATTGAAAGTTGTTGCTACTCTTAGAGGCGTAGCTGTAGATTGGGATTTCTTGCATGCTTGTATCAGATTTCGGGAACACCAAGCTCACGGCTTCAGATTTGGTGCCCGGATGGACGAGATGTGTCCTCTTTTTGAGGAATTCTGCTCAATTATTGGATGTGACCCAAATGCCCCTCTTGTAAGGCATGAGGTTTGAGTTGGCTATGTGGGGTCTTTTCAGAGGCTTTTCAACTTTACAAGGCCTCAAGCTCAAGCTATGATTGCGGATGGGAATAAGGCGATGCTGCTTCCTTTGATTGATGCATTCCTGACTGCTAATTTTGAAGATGAGATTCAAATGAAGCATAGGATGCGAGCTTTTTTTTTATGCCTGTTAGCTGGGCTTCTTTTCAACCGTGACCCTGGCTTTGGAGATTTAAAGATTTGCCCATGATTAGGCAGATGGGGATTGATCAGAGGGTTCCTCTTCCTATTGGGCTTACTGTTGCTGCCCCTATTATGCCCGGAGTTACTCAAGCTGCTCTTCAAACTTGGGTTAGGAACCATCAGATGATCAGAACTTTTACAGAACCTTCCCTTGTCGAGCCTACTCCAGAGTACAGAGCTTGGTTTATAGCCGAAGTTTGGCCAATTGAAAAGCCAAGGAGGCTTGCATTGCTGCAGGAGTTGGAGGGAGAGGATGTGGTTCCTCTTAACGAGGGGAGGACAGATGTTGCAGAGAGTTTCGGACCTAAGGAAGATACCGAAGACTCTACCCCATGTAGGAGACGTAGGATTTAGATCCTAGGGTTGACTCTATTGTCTGCTTCTTCTTCTTTTTTTGTACCTTTTTGGTTCCTTGGATGTTTGGGAATTATGGTTTGACTCTAAGGATGACTCTTTTTGTAATGAATGATGATTTTTTCATTTGCTTTCCAAGCATTATCTACTTTATTTACTTGCTCTAATTTTTGCCTAAGCCGTCCTTTCGGATTTTCAACTTAGCGAGCTCTTACCCATTCTTGCCTAAGCCGCCCTTTGCGGGTTTTCAACTTAGCGGGATTTTTTTTATTTATTTTATTTTATTTATTATTATTATTATTATTTTATATTTTTTTATGTTGGCAAAAGAAACATGAACCAATGATTTTTATTAAAATTTAGACCGTGCTCAAGGAGAGCTGCCTACATATCTCGAATTAGTTTGCGAGAATCAGGTCTAATGTAGTTCCTTACAATGTATGATTATACATAATACTTCTTTAATTGATCCAGATTGCATGGGTTTGTGAACTCCAGACCATCCAAATCAGACAAGATGACGGCTCCGCCGAAAAGTATTTTCTTTATAATGTAGAGTCCAGCCCAATGAGGATGAAACTTCCCACGAGGATCTGTAACAGGTGTTCTGATCTCTTTCAGAACCAAACAACCTTCTTCCAACTTTCGATCTTTGACCTTTTTATTGAAATGTCTGGCCATTCGCCTCTGATACCCTTGAATCTGATGTAGAGCTTGAAGTCTTTTTTCATCCAAACCCAACAACTGATGATGATAATTGCTAATCCATTCAGCTTCATTTATCTGACTTTCTTGAATTATCCTCGCCGATTGAACTTCCAGATCAATGGGGAGTACTGCTTCCATTCCATACACCAGTGAATATGGGGTTGCCCCAGTAGGAGTTCTAATTGACGTTCTATATCCCCACAAGGCTAGTGGTAACTTCTTATGCCAACCCCTATGTTCCTTGATCATTTTTTGTATGATCACCTTTATAGACTTATTTGCTGCTTCTACAGCTCCATTTGTTTGAGGTCTATAAGGAGAGGACTTATGGTGCTGGATCTTCTTATCCTTCAAGAGTTTAGCAAATTCTACTTGGAAATGAGTTCCATTATCAGTGATAATCTCAAATGGTGTCCCGTACCGACAAAGGATGTTGGTTCGGACAAACTGTGCTGCCTTTTTGGCATTTAATTCTGCATAGGAAGCTGCTTCAACCCACTTTGTGAAGTAGTCCACTGCTACCAAGATAAACTGATGTCCATTCGAGGCTTTTGGATTTATTTTGCCAATTATATCTATTCCCCAAGTAGCGAAGGGCCATGGAGAAGTGATTGGATTCAGAGCAACGGGAGGTTGCTTCTGCAGCTTAGCAAATATCTGGCACTGATGGCATTCTTGCACAAATGCCACACTGTCTGTATTCATGGTGGACCAATAATATCCTAGATTGGCTATTTTTCGAGCCAAGGCAATCCCATACATATGCGGTCCTGATTCGCCACCATGTACCATTTCCATTATCCGCTTAGCCTCTGCTTCATTCACACACCTTAGGTGCATTCCATTCCAACTTCTTTTGTAGAGGATATCTCCATTAAGAATGTAACCCGTGGCCAGCTGCCTTATTGCTCTCTGATCAACCCTTGACGATCCCTCCAGATAACTTCCATCCTTGAGATAACTCTTAATATCCCAAAACCATGGTTTACCATCGGCCAAATGCATTACGTGGGCAGGTTGCTTCTGAAGTTGAACTTTCAATGGACGAATGGCTTTCCCCTCCTTGATGTTGATCATGGAAGCTAAAGTAGCCAGGGCATCAGCAAACTGATTCTTTGCTCTTGGGAGATATTCGAAGGACAGATCATCGAATTGTTGTGCCAAATGATCAAGGCGTTGTAGGTAAGGAACCAAATGCTCTTCTCTTATCTTCCATTTCCTTAAAGCTTGTGATACTATTAAAATAGAATCACCGTAGACCTTTAGGTTCTTAATCCTCAATTCCAGAGCGGCTTCAAGCCCATTTATGCAAGCTTCATATTCTGCTTCATTGTTTGTGCAGCTAAAGTCAAGTTTAACTGCAAAGGGAATGTATTCTCCACAAGGAGTTTTGAACACAATCCCAATTCCATTTCCATGATAATTGGATGCCCCATCAAAATAATCTCCCAAACACTTCTTTCCACATTCAAGAGGTCTTCGTCAGGGAAATTCATTTCTCGCATCTCGTCTTTTACAGGTAATTCTGCTAACTGGTCAACTATTGCCCCACCTTTCACAGCTTTCCTTTGAGTGAATTTTAAGTCAAAGGCTGCCAATGTCAACACCCACTTTGCCATTTTGCTGTCCAAAATAGGCCTCTCCATAAGGAATTTCAAGGGACTCTGTTCTGCGATGACATAAGTAGTGTAAGAAGACAAGTAGTGTTGTAACTTTGTGCAAGCCCAATACAACGCTAAACACAACTTCTCAATCTTGTTATACTTCAGCTCATAGTCCAGCATCCTTTTGCTGAGGTAGTAAATTGCATTTTCTACCTTTGTACCTTCGGCCTCTTGAGCCAGCATTGCACCCATGGCTTCATCTGTTACAGACAAATACAAGAGCAGAGGTTTTCCCATTCTGGGAGGTTGCAGAATTGGCGGACTTAACAAGTATTCTTTGATCTTGTCAAAGGCCTTCTGGCAGTCTTCATTCCATTCTTGTGAAGCACCTTTCCTTAGTAGCTTAAAGATAGGACCACAAGTTTCTGCTAACTGCGATATGAATCGACTGATATACTGTAATCTACCTAGCAAACCTCGAATCTCCTTTTCTGTTCTTGGTGGAGGCATTTCCAGAATAGCCTTTGATTTCGCTAGATCAATTTCTATTCCTTTCTTGCTGACCAAATATCCTAAAAATAAGCCTGAAGTTGCTCCAAACAGGCACTTTGCAGGATTAAGCTTCAAATTGTACTTGTGAAGTCTAAGGAAGAACTTCTCAAGTGCTTCAACGTGCTCTTCTGGAGATTTTGACTTGACAATCATATCGTCAACATACACTTCTACCTCTTTATGAATCATGTCATGAAAGACTGTTGTCGCCATTCTTTGGTAGGTAGCCCCTGCATTTATCAATCCAAAAGGCATAACCCTGTAGCAGAAAGTGCCCCATTCTATAATGAAAGCCATCTTTTCTTTGTCCGGTGGATGCACCATGATCTGATTGTACCCAACCGCAAGGTCAGTCATGGAAACCATCATATGCCCAGCCATCCTATCTATTAGCAAATCGATGTGTGGTAGCGGGAAATCATCCTTGGGACAAGCCTTATTCAAATCTCTATAGTCAACACACATTCTGACCTTTCCGTCTTTCTTCGGGACTGGCACAATGTTTGCTAACCAAGACGGGTAGGCAATTGGTTCTATGAACTTATTATCCAGTTGCTTAGCAATCTCATCTTTAATTTTCAAAGACCATTCTGTCTTCATTCTTCTCAACTTCTGCTTAACCGGCTTTGCATCGGGGTATAGCGGAATCTTATGAACGGCTATTGCTGGGTCTATTCCCGTGACATCACTTATCTTCCACATGAAACAGTCGACATATCTTCTGATGCACTCAACAACCTGTTCCTTATTCACACAATCATATGCAATGTATGTATATTCATTTTCTTTGCCAATTATTATCTTTTCATTTATTTCTTTTATTTCATTTATTTCATTTTTGCTAGATAACACTTGGAAAGCAAAAGACACAGGGTAACCAAGAACTTGGACAATTTCATTAATAATGTCGGAGTCATCCTCCACAGTTACATTACATTTGACATCAGGGTTTTCTATTCCTGAAACTAAGGAAGACTCAGAACTGGACTCTGACTCGGTGTTTGACTTAAGATTTGACTCAGTACAAGACTTAGGTTCGGGATGTGATACAGGACTAGGTTTGTGTAACACCCCGATACTCTATATAAGTACCATACATATACTTTGTATACGCAAAGTAAGTATATAGAGTATAAGGATGCCACTAGTTATTACAATTAAAAATCTTTACTTAACTTCTAAAACAATAGTACATTTTATTATATAAAATGATTTACAAGATCACTATCCTTTTGATAATAACACATATATATATAATAGTTACATTGTCTCTTCCAAAGATTTATTGATACATATGAATACATTCTTATAAAAAAAAATGCAATATATATATTAACTTATACATGCATGCACCATCTTCTAGTTGGTCTCGAGCTACACTTGCCCTTTTCAAGACATAATGGTTTAACTCCAAATCCATCACCTTTTACCTGCGCGATTAATATAACCACGCTAAGCCCAAAAGCTTAGTAATACAAATAAATATTAAAAACAAAATATACATTGCAAAATAAACATACCTCATATTTTTAGCATCATGTTTTATCATTCTCTTAACCTGTTTTCCCTTTTTCCAATGCATTCCACATAAATTTCTACCAACCTCATAAACTATATATATATGCTTATAACATTACGACAAATCATAGTTTACCAATCATAAATCATATTCCCAATAAAGGCAACCATTATCATCAACCACAATCCATCACTAATACTCACAAACAATATACACATTACATATCAGACTACATAACATTGTTATATTCACAATTCACCAATCATTGATCTCAATATTTATTTATTTCAACATTTGTATATCATATTAACAACAAAGACATACTCGGGCCCAAAACACACTAATATGTTATTCAAAGTTCATCATTATTTCCAATAACCATAGCTGCAAATACAAACCTTTCCCCAACCAGGTCGGTTATCCACTGGGCCTCAGGCCACTGCCAATCCCAGGGGTCCGCAGGAGGCAGATAGGCATGTATAAAACTATCATTAACGAACCTTCTCCCAACCAGGTCTGTAGTCCAAGTTCGGTTTCCCAATTCACTGGGTCCGCATGGTTCCGCAGGAGGTAGATAGGTACGTATAACACTGAATGAATCGAACTTTCCCCCAACCAGGTCGGTAGTCCAAGTTCGGTTGCCCAATCCACAGGGGTCCGCATGGTTCCGCAGGAGGCAGATAAGTTCGTCCATTTATCTCTACTTTCTCAATTCATTTCACATTACACAATAGATTTGCACCATATCTCAAATCACATTGGAACAATTCATCATTTACCTCATCATAGCCAATCACAATGGCATCAATTAGGCAAACATGCCTCAATCATCATTTACATCATCATAGCCAACCACGATAGCTTCATACATCATTATATCTCAATCTCTATTTCATGTCTCATTATTATTACATATATAATCATTCATCATTTAAGTATACACAATCAATTACATTATTATATCATCATATCATACAATCATATCATCACATCTTTCATCTTTCATAGTATATACATTATTGAATGCTCTCACATTTCATATACTCTTATTGATATACTCATAGGTATCAATGATATAATAGATTTCTTAACACATTTATAATCAAATGGTTTAAGGTTCAAAGTCATATAAATATATGAAATCAAATAGGGTTTTGTACTTACCTCAATAGCACTTCACACAACTCTAAACTCTTCTTCTCTCAAGAGTTCTTTACTTCTCAACTTAGGGCAATTCACTTCCTTCCAAAACCTAATCCAAAAGGAATATTAGCAAAATGACCATATGAATAGTACATTCTGGTTTTAGACTCCATTTTATCCTTATTTTGAAAAATTGTATAAAATAATCTACTTGACTAAAAATTCTAAAATTTTTACAGAATTTAGTTTTGTATCTTAAAATCATTCCTTTAAAATTTCAGATCAAACTGAACACAAAATCTTGGTCAAATAGTTCACCTAACCAGACTGCCCCAATTGCCCTGCATCCTGGCAGCAGTTCTGAACTTTGTGAATTCCATAAATCAAATTCAATCAACGTGGTTCCAAATTATTTTTCTCAAATACTAGACTCACTAAGAAACAACATATCCAAAATTCAATTGAATATGATTTTTCTACATTTTATTAAAAATCCCGAAATAGAGCTGTCTCAGTTAAGGTACCTGCTGGAACAGGTCTAATAAAAATAATCTTTCTAAACTCATAACCTATCCAAAATCGAATCAACATATTTTTCAGTCATTCTAGACTCATAGAGGCACAACATATCAAAAATTCACTTCAAGAACATTTTTCTATAATTAATTAAAAATCATACAAATCACAGCCTTTACTAATTGTAAAACAGAAACAATTTCTCTAAACACAACTCTTACTCTTCCATCACCAACACCAACCCAACTTCTCATCTATCAAGCAAAATCAATACTTAAAATCACACCATAAGCAACTTAATCATACCATCATCAAATCACAACTCAACTCAAGCATAACTTCAAAAATAACAAGAGTAAACAAGAGCAAACTTACCCAAAATCATGAAATTCTTGAAATTCCAACTTGTTTACTTGAAATCTCTCTCAACTTTGAAGCTTAGAACATCAAACCCTCACTTAGCTCTCTTGTCTTCCTTTGCTTTAGGTGAGCCGGCCACACAAGGAAGAAGAAGAAGAAATGATGAAGAAACCCTAAAGTCAACACTCATTAAATACTCCTCCAAAAGTAATTTACTATCTTACCCTCATGCACATTTTAATTCCCTTTACAAACTCTTGCCCATTTTGGTAATTTCACACTTAACAATATAAATATCTTCTTCCCTTGACCAAGCCCTTTGACCAACTTATATGTCATATATATCACCATATACACTACATATACACTTCTCTCTACACATTGCTTTTCTTTCCAATTACACATATACATTATCTCTTAACTTCTTTTATCATTCAAATAAACCATACACAATTACCACTTATCACTTACACCTTCAATTCAATAATAACAATATTATCATAACTTCTAGGCACACTTAGGGATATTACAATTAGACATATACATATACATCACATATATATTAAATCCAAATACAACAACTCCTCCAAAACTTTTAAGGTATATCTCGGGATATTACAATTCTCTCCCCCTTAAATAATTTCGTCCTCGAAATTATCCAGTTCAATAACACTCCATTCTTAACAATACGCCATCTTAAATCTTCATATAAGATGAATAGTATTCTTATATGCTGGTTTCATCAACTCACATAATGTGTATTCTTCCTACTAGAATCAATCATCTTTTTCAATTCCATAACTTGTCATAATATATATATCTTATTACATTTTTATCCAATATTCAAAATAACTCATTACAATCCCAAATACCTTATCTATATACAAGAATCCAATCATCTTCGTCCCATTATTACATTCAAATACTTTACCACTTCATCTCTTTATAACTATTCTCTTAACTTACACTAAAAAAAAAATCATTGATTTATATCTTAATATTGATCATCCCGTCATTACAATTATTCTCAATATAGACATTTTGTCAAACCTTAATCGATAATAATATTCTTATTTATCATACACTTAATTCCTCTTTATCTTACTTCTCACTTAACATAAATGTTAACACAATACTTTTGAACTTAACTTACAAATAATCAACTTTTCCCCTTTAATCACTATTTACAATTGATATAATTCAATTCATTCATGTCCATTTATCTATCAAGATATTACATCATATACATTATCATTAAATTATATACTCCTAATGCAACTGGACGTTTTAAATCTCAGTATTGATTCACCATCTTAGTGAAATCTAGATCATTCGATCAATTTGTCACAATATACCACATTCAATCTGGTTTGATTCAAACCAACAATTAACTTATTTAAATTTATCATTGGATTTCACAATATATATAACTTAATTCCATTAGATCCAACTTATTTCCACCTTCTAATTCCTTTAACTCCATATTCAACTTTTTGAAACTATGATCATTAATAACAAATCATTTCCAATTATCTTTCAATATACACATAATTTATCTTCTATTATCTTAGTACAATTTCCACCAAATTCACATGATTATCTCGTACCATATGTATTACTCATAATTCACTCATTTAAACTTTAAAATCATCCACTTATTCACTTCATACCACAAACATATTCAATATAACTTTCAATCACAAGTTACACTTTCTCCCATTTACCATCTCTTCACCTTTTTATAACATTACTATAATTACAATAATTGTCTTTTTATTACATTAATCATAACTCAAAATATTATCACAATTCTCTTTTCTTTCTTTACTTTTCAAAATTATAACCAAATTGTTAACACAAAAGTTATAAGATACACATTTACCAATCATAACTTTCAACCATGTTACTAGAAACATAATTATCTGTTTTACCATAATTGTGCTATAATCAAATCTTTTCAATTACACTACTAAGTTGGATCATAAGGATTATATATATCCATTCTCCAAACTTTGACTACATCAAGATTTAGCACATTCCAACTTCACTTCAAAACAATTTGTTCTTGATTACTTGATCATTAATAACCTAATTCATATTCAAATATATTATCTTTAACATCTCCTATGCACAACATTTGATCATATACAATTTTTACACAAGTTCGTTCATTACTCTATTTCCAATTTATCTCTTCTCGAAATTTCATACATTATATTTTCTTTTTCCATTACAATCTCTTACTATACATGTATACATAAAACATTTCCTCATACACATACTTTGAACCTATAACCATATTATTGTCCAATATTTCCCAAATAAATTCTCATTTCATCATCGTATAAGCAAATATGCTTCATTCATGTTATTTATATTATTATCATGTCTCAAATCACATCAATCAATTTATCATAAAAGTATTCATGTATATCATCAATATTCACATTACACACAACATAACCTTATTCTTATGCATCATCGATATCATTTAATGTATATTCAATCTCAACATTATATGAATATATGCAATAATGTAGTTTGTACTTACTCTTCATAGCTTCTCAAACCATATTCATTTTATGTAATTGCTCAAGTGTTATAATCATTTCATTACATTTCTCATTTCCTATGCAATTCATTACTCAATGACATTGATGCTTCAACAAACTCACCTTATGCACATCACAACATATAATACATTCATATATTAGTCTCATTTTTAAGCCTTTAGATCACAAATTACAAGTTATATCAACATTTAAGTCCCCACGGTCGTGGCCTTCAAGAGCCACGGTCGTGGCATCCAATCCGGGACTGCTTTCCAAAACGACTCAAGTATTTTACATTTATTTCTTCTCATTGCACAACATCATTCTTATCCCTTTTTGACATGGCTTAAGTTATTTATCTATTCCACACATATATACATTCTAACTATAATCATATTTCATAAAATCTTAGTCACATTACTAAGGTGACACCTCTTTCACATTTATTTTTAAATACATTTAGTATACCATCTTTACATCCATTTGCTTACCCTTCAACATATATATATATATCACTCACATATTTATACATATGTATATTACATCCAATCATATACACATTGAGCCCAATAACCTCTATACACTTTCCAAGTTTAGTTCTTACAAACCTCAATTTCTTGAACCAACATTGCTTAATCCAATTCTCACTATCAATCTTATTACATGACTTAGCTTTGCACAAGTCTGTTAATGCAAGCGTAATCATTCTCATATTATCAATCACATTACCCAATTCATAATAATTTTATATCCAATAACATTCATTCCACATAACTCATAAGTTTTATTTACATTAAACTATCGATGTTTACATAGTCTTTATCCAAACTCCATTAACATTAAAAACTCTCATCTTACTACTATATTTAAACTTCCATGAACTCATCTTGTTTTCTTAATATCAACTTAAAAAAAAATCATCTTATATATACATACCACAAAACAACATCAAAGTATATCCTTTCCACAAATATTAAAGCTCATTTCAAAAATCCCATTATCACATCTTACCACCATTAATATGAGCTTTAACAACACTCAAGCATATCACATTTCTAACATTAAAATTACAATGTTTGCATTCTAAACAACAATGTAACCAACACCATTATATCTTCTTATTTAACCAATCTCATCTCTTTTTCTTTTAACAACTTTAACTTTACATATTCAAACCTTAAATGGTCAGACTTTGTCTATACCCACCAACTCACTTAATATCTCACCATACTTTCTTCACTTAACAACATATCTATTCATATTACCCATCCAACAATGTTTCCTCTTTCTAGTAATCCAAACATAAGGTTTATTAGAAAGAGATTCAAATTGTAGAGGAAAGATTACATACATTAATCTTGATTTTGTTTTTAACTCATTCTCAACTTTATTCTTCCAATCATTTCTTTATATTATAATCACATTTCAATTGTCAACATTTCACAATTTTCTTTCCTCAAGTAAACTTCCATTCTTTAATTTATCAATTAAACTTACATACATTTTTCCATCTCATATAATCTAAATACATTTTAATTCATATAATACCACCTTCGAGACCAACCTAGATGTTAATGCATATGCATGCATCAAAATTTTCATTCTTTTCATTTTCGTTTATCATCATTTTTCTTTTTAAAACTTTTCTTTTAAATTTACTTAGGCCGAGAATCTCGAACCTAAGCTCTGATACCAAAATATTTGTAACACCCCGATACTCTATATAAGTACCATACATATACTTTGTATACGCAAAGTAAGTATATAGAGTATAAGGATGCCACTAGTTATTACAATTAAAAATCTTTCCTTAACTTCTAAAACAATAATACATTTTATTATATAAAATGATTTACAAGATCACTATCCTTTTGATAATAACACATATATATATAATAGTTACATTGTCTCTTCCAAAGATTTATTGATACATATGAATACATTCTTATAAAAAAAATGCAATATATATATTAACTTATACGTGCATGCACCATCTTCTAGTTGGTCTCGAGCTACACTTGCCCTTTTCAAGACATAATGGTTTAACTCCAAATCCATCACCTTTTACCTGCGCGATTAATATAACCACGCTAAGCCCAAAAGCTTAGTAATACAAATAAATATTAAAAACAAAATATACATTGCAAAATAAACATACCTCATATTTTTAGCATCATGTTTTATCATTCTCTTAACCTGTTTTCCCTTTTTCCAATGCATTCCACATAAATTTCTACCAACCTCATAAACTATATATATATGCTTATAACATTACGACAAATCATAGTTTACCAATCATAAATCATATTCCCAATAAAGGCAACCATTATCATCAACCACAATCCATCACTAATACTCACAAACAATATACACATTACATATCATACTACATAACATTGTTATATTCACAATTCACCAATCATTGATCTCAATATTTATTTATTTCAACATTTGTATATCATATTAACAACAAAGACATACTCGGGCCCAAAACACACTAATATGTTATTCAAAGTTCATCATTATTTCCAACAACCATAGCTGCAAATACAAACCTTTCCCCAACCAGGTCGGTTGTCCACTGGGCCTCAGGCCACTGCCAATCCCAGGGGTCCGTAGGAGGCAGATAGGCATGTATAAAACTATCATTAACGAACCTTCTCCCAACCAGGTCGGTAGTCCAAGTTCAGTTGCCCAATTCACTGGGTCCGCATGGTTCCGCAGGAGGCAGATAGGTACGTATAACACTGAATGAATCGAACTTTCCCCCAACCAGGTCGGTAGTCCAAGTTCGGTTGCCCAATCCACAGGGGTCCGCATGGTTCCGCAGGAGGCAGATAAGTTCGTCCATTTATCTCTACTTTCTCAATTCATTTCACATTACACAATAGATTTGCACCATATCTCAAATCACATTGGAACAATTCATCATTTACCTCATCATAGCCAATCACAATGGCATCAATTAGGCAAACATGCCTCAATCATCATTTACATCATCATAGCCAATCACGATAGCTTCATACATCATTATATCTCAATCTCTATTTCATGTCTCATTATTATTACATATATAATCATTCATCATTTAAGTATACACAATCAATTACATTATTATATCATCATATCATACAATCATATCATCACATCTTTCATCTTTCATAGTATATACATTATTGAATGCTCTCACATTTCATATACTCTTATTGATATACTCATAGGTATCAATGATATAATAGATTTCTTAACACATTTATAATCAAATGGTTTAAGGTTCAAAGTCATATAAATATATGAAATCAAATAGGGTTTTGTACTTACCTCAATAGCACTTCACACAACTCTAAACTCTTCTTCTCTCAAGAGTTCTTTACTTCTCAACTTAGGGCAATTCACTTCCTTCCAAAACCTAATCCAAAAGGAATATTAGCAAAATGACCATATGAATAGTACATTCTGGTTTTAGACTCCATTTTATCCTTATTTTGAAAAATTGTATAAAATAATCTACTTGACTAAAAATTCTAAAATTTTTACAGAATTTAGTTTTGTATCGTAAAATCATTCCTTTAAAATTTCAGATCAAACTGAACACAAAATCTTGGTCAAATAGTTCACCTAACCAGACTGCCCCAATTGCCCTGCATCCTGGCAGCAGTTCTGAACTTTGTGAATTCCATAAATCAAATTCAATCAACGTGGTTCCAAATTATTTTTCTCAAATACTAGACTCACTAAGAAACAACATATCCAAAATTCAATTGAATATGATTTTTCTACATTTTATTAAAAATCCCGAAATAGAGCTGTCTCAGTTAAGGTACCTGCTGGAACAGGTCTAATAAAAATAATCTTTCTAAACTCATAACCTATCCAAAATCGAATCAACATATTTTTCAGTCATTCTAGACTCATAGAGGCACAACATATCAAAAATTCACTTCAAGAACATTTTTCTATAATTAATTAAAAATCATACAAATCACAGCCTTTACTAATTGTAAAACAGAAACAATTTCACTAAACACAACTCTTACTCTTCCATCACCAACACCAACCCAACTTCTCATCTATCAAGCAAAATCAATACTTAAAATCACACCATAAGCAACTTAATCATACCATCATCAAATCACAACTCAACTCAAGCATAACTTCAAAAATAACAAGAGTAAACAAGAGCAAACTTACCCAAAATCATGAAATTCTTGAAATTCCAACTTGTTTACTTGAAATCTCTCTCAACTTTGAAGCTTAGAACATCAAACCCTCACTTAGCTCTCTTGTCTTCCTTTGCTTTAGGTGAGCCGGCCACACAAGGAAGAAGAAGAAGAAATGATGAAGAAACCCTAAAGTCAACACTCATTAAATACTCCTCCAAAAGTAATTTACTATCTTACCCTCATGCACATTTTAATTCCCTTTACAAACTCTTGCCCATTTTGGTAATTTCACACTTAACAATATAAATATCTTCTTCCCTTGACCAAGCCCTTTGACCAACTTATATGTCATATATATCACCATATACACTACATATACACTTCTCTCTACACATTGCTTTTCTTTCCAATTACACATATACATTATCTCTTAACTTCTTTTATCATTCAAATAAACCATACACAATTACCACTTATCACTTACACCTTCAATTCAATAATAACAATATTATCATAACTTCTAGGCACACTTAGGGATATTACAATTAGACATATACATATACATCACATATATATTAAATCCAAATACAACAACTCCTCCAAAACTTTTAAGGTATATCTCGGGATATTACAGTTTGACTATAGCTGCTTGTCCCTCCTCAGCATACCAGTTCATCAGTGGTCCCTCTGTGGTCTTGATCAACTTCGTGAGATCCCTTTTGTCTTCG
This sequence comes from Garcia nutans, assembly GCA_947685225.1. Lineage (NCBI taxonomy): Eukaryota > Viridiplantae > Streptophyta > Magnoliopsida > Malpighiales > Euphorbiaceae > Garcia > Garcia nutans. Next base: position 38,050,714 of record CANTUV010000039.1, on the reverse strand, counting down.
ACATTGGTTATCATAGCAACCTCATCAAAGAGACTAGGCTGCATGAAATCCTCCACTTGTGAGTCAGTTATAGGTTCTGGTTCTTCTTCCTTTATGGTCAAAACATCATCAAACATCTCAAAACCTGGTAGCTTCTTTCCAGTCATAGGAGAATAGAATGGCTCCTGAAAACCACAGTAAGGAACTGTTTTCCTAGGTTTGCAGAAGTGACCATTCAGAGTTTTAAAGTAAGGGTGCATTTTGAGGCTTTTTGCCCCCCAAGTCTTCTTTTTCTTTCCATGCTCAAACTCTTCTATCTCCTCGTCTGTGGGTTTGTACCCCAAGCCAAAAGTTCCCTTATTTTCAGGTTCTTCCCATGGCCGCACTATGGATGATTTCCTCCCATATCTCATCATTTCCATCCCGGGTAGCAGACCTACCCTCAACATCATTCCAACCAGGCAATTGATTTAGATTCCCCCAAAGTCATATAGGATAAATGACCCTTTGGGCCTCTCTCCTTCGATGCACTGAACAGTGTCATAATGGAACCCAGTCAAGGCCATAGCAGTTTCACCAGGAACAACCTCAAAGAGAGACTGATCCGTGGTTTTCTTGTTGATTGCACATGTGTCCCCTTTGATAGTGATGATTTTTCCTTCAAAAGGGAACTTAAGTTTTTGGTGTAATGAAGAAGGTACAGCATTAATCTGATGAATCCACGGCCTTCCAAGGAGGAGATTAAAGCTCGCGGGTACATCAATGACCTGGAACGGCACTCCCATCTTCGCCGGTCCAATAGCAATTTCCAGAGTAGCAACAACCAAAATTTCTCTTCGAGTGTTATCGTATGCTCTAACGATTTGGTCAGAAGGTGTAAGATCTGTAGCCTCCAATCCCAGACAGCTTGCTACTTTCAAGGGACATACATTTAAGGCTGACCCATTATCAATGAGAACCATGGGTACAGTCTTTCCCCCAGTTTGTATGGTGATGTATAGAGCATCATTGTGTTTCATGCCATCTTCTGGTAAATCCTCATCAAAAAATGTGATACTCAACGCCTTGGTTGATTGGGTCAAAGTGGCCACCAAAGCTTCTGGGCTTGTGTCTATTGATGTATCAAGTTGACTCAAAGCTTTACTGAGAGCCTGACGGTGTGGGAATGAGGAAGCAAGGAGCTCCCAAATTGACACCTTAGCTTGAGTTTGTTTAAGTTGGGAGAGGACAGGGTCTTCTTTCGGTTCCGGCGTCTTCTTATATGGGTGATTTGGGTTTTTAGAGGCTTCCCCCAAGTTGAGTGGCTGGTATTGCCTTCCACTTCTTGTCAAAGCGTCGACCTCTTCAGCGAGGTCATTCAAATCCAGCACACATACCTCATTCATTTCTAAGAGAAGTTTGAAAGGATCAAACAGCTCTTCTTCCACAGTGATGGCGTGGATGGAATGATTGGGCAGAGGGTTAGTTTTAATGTTTGGTTGACTTCTGAGAGGAATGATGTCACCACTATCCACCAAATCCTGGATGCGGTTTTTCAGAGTCCAGCAAGCATCTGTCCTATGCCCCTTGCCTTAGTGATATTCACAGTACTCATTGACCCTATAATTGGAGGGTAATGGGTTTGGAGGAGGCCTTGGGTCCAGAGGCTTCAAGTATTTACCTTCCACAGCCTTTTTAAACACAAGATGAAGGGCCACCCCAAGGTCGGTATATTGCCTTCTTGGCTGATTTCTCTACCTAAGATTGCCCACGCATAAAGGATTCGCAGGGGCAATATTGGCCACTTCATTAACTTTGCTTGAGGAAGAAGATTGGCCCTGTTTCTTATACTTTGAAGAAGTTCCCTCATCCACTATCTTACCCAATTGTATTAGATATTCTACCTTAGTTGCAGTCGCAATGAGCGATTTGAATGTAGGTAGGTATTGGTTGCAGTTGAGCTTGATATGTAGGCCTTAGATTCTTGATTATAATATCAATCTGCTCTTGTTCTGAAGGGCGATTGATCATTTGGGCAGCTTTCGCCCTCCACCTCGTAAGGAACGAGGAGAAGGGTTCATTGTTATTTTGTTTGGTAGTCTCAAGTTCCCTTCTAGTGACATCAACCTCAATATTATAGTGGTATTGAGTGTTAAATGCATTGCAGATGTCCTCCCAGGTCTTAATTCTGGCACGATCCAGGCTTACAAACCACTTAAGGGCAGCACTAGTCAAGGATTGTTGAAAGAGTTGAGCAAAGAGCTCGTCATTTAAACCCCAAGGGCTTAAGGCCCCCACATACATCTTCAGGTGGGTTTTAGGGCAAGTAGTCCCATCAAATTTGTCCATCCCAGGCATCTTGAATTTTGGAGGCAACCTAGCTTGGGGAAACAAGGATAAGGAATCCATGTCTACCACCTCTTTATGAGTTTTCATGGCAGTGATTGACCTTTCAAGTAATTCAAGTTTCTTTTTCAGTTCATCAGTTTCAGTAACATTCTTAGAGGGTGGATCCTCCAAATTGATGACAGGGGTATTATTCTGAGCAGTCATGGGGGTACTAGTTTGTCCCACAATAGGTTCTTTCCCTAGATCTCCAGAAGTATTGGCTGTCTTTGGTGCCCCTCCCAATTCGGCCAAGATGGCTACCCTTTGGGCAGCCAAGGCTTCATCAATTCTTTCTTGCATTCTAGCCTCAATTTCCTTAACCTGTCCGTCTAGCAAGGCCTTAATCTGTTCAATAGTAGCCATTTCAGTAATTGGAGTACTTGGTGAAGTTGGGGTAGTAGGACTTGTGGGTGATTGCACAGTTGGAGTTGGTGTAGCTTGTGTAGGTGAAGGCACACGGATAGTGGGTACCTGCAAAGGTTAAGGGTAAAGGATCAAGGTAGTGTGTAGGGTAGGAAGACTCTTGCTCCACTTGCATATATCAAAAGGTTTTTCCCCCAAAACAATGTTATTATGTTGCATGAATGCACCTCATCACATCATAATTCATTTTAATGGAATGTGGCACTATCATTGGGTACATACAACCTAAGGGAGGGTTCTATGGTCACATGAAAAATAGAGAATAGGCTTATAATAGGGACCCTTGAGTCTTGAGTAAGATATACCTAACCACATGTGAAACAAAGAGTTTCGCGTGGGTCCAACAGTACGTTTACTCATGGGCCACCCCAAAAGGATTGGAATGGTTTGCGACAACAGGGAAGACGCTTTGGCTGTCCGCCGGCATAATCAAGGAGACCTGCCGGTCAGCGCTACTTGCTATCCAGACTCAGAATTTTGAAAAGAAAGAGAAGAAATTCATTTGAAAATAATTTTTTATGCAATGGAGGAAAATGATTCCCCCATATAATGCAAGAGAAAAAGATTCTCTAAATGACAAAACAACTGTATAATTAATCAAACAAGGAGTCCATCAAAGGAAAAAGATTCCTTTTGTCAATTTTATTCCAATATCCTTAAGGAAACGATATATATTGCTAAGGTACCCTGCAAAATAAATAAAAGTACCCTAAAGAAGGGCAAGTTAGTCAAATAAACAATTGTAGTCCACTAAGATCCCATAAATCATTTTTATGGTCCCCAGTGGAGTCGCCAAATTATGAACCTCGGTATCCACCCGAAAAGGATTCGGATGAACGTTCACTTGTTGTTAGGAGTCGCCACTCAGTTTTTTTCTGTTCAAAGGGAAAAACTAAGAAAACCCTTGTTTGACTCCAATTAATGCATCCAATGTAAAGGTTTCTAATCTACGAACCCAAGGAGGATTCGGGGACTATGTCATGTATTTGATTAACTTGCCAAAAGAAATAAATCCAAAATAGGCGAAGAGAAGAAGACAAGCAGATTGTTAGTAAATTGTGGACTTGCTATTTGGGTTGAATCCCAAATATGCCTACATACTCTCATTTTTATGAGAGATCAAAGCCCATGTAGTTCGGAAAAGCCTATTTAAAGGCAATTATGCATTATGCATGTGTGTGTGTATGCTTCATGCATTGTCGGGCTTTTTTGCCAAAATTGTGAGATTTCGAGCACTTAGTGCCAATTTTGATGAAATTTGGATAGTTAGTATCAAAAGAATGTAATTTAGGTTCCATGCCAAAATGATTAATTGATTCGTGGCTTCATGCCGAAATGTTGATTGATTAGTTAATTAGGTCTTAGACCTAAAAGGATTAGGTCTTTGATCGAAAAGAAATTGAGAAGAAGATGCAATGTTTATGACATGCTTGGATTGACAAATGACAAATTAGGATACTACCTTGTTTAGGATTCTCCCACTTCGAAGTTTCAGATCTCGTTTTCTTAGACCTTGGATTATAATTCTTGATTCCTGCAGCACAGGGTTAAATTTATGCAAAGAAAAGTCCAATAAGAGTTCTTAAGTGTGTGAATAGAGATTTCATCAGCACGAGGCCCACCCGGAAAAGTCGAACCCTTTTTCTAAGAATTTAGCAGCCTTTTAAAGACAAAAATCATACTGGACGGCGGTCGGACCGGCGTTGTCAGCCGAAAAATCAGAAAAACGGTAACGGCGGCGGTCGGACCTCCGGTTTCGGCAGTCAGACCTCGTGACTCGCCGAAAAAATGGGAAGGGAAACGGATGGCGGTCAGACCGCCATGGTCGGCGGTCTAACCGTTGCTGTCGGACCGCCGGTTCCGGCGGTCGGACCGCTGCCATCGGTTGTTTTGCCCAAAAAAGGCATGCACAATTTTATTTCAAACTGATTTTTCGGGAGCTACGAACCTCCAAAAATTGTTCCGAGACCATATCCGTGATCCTTGTGTCGCTCCGGACATTTCAAGTACCATGAAGACATACTTTCGGTGAACTTTGTCTTGGTCGTCCGGTCTAGCTTGGTCTTTTGCAGTCTGAAAAAATCGGCTTTTCGAGCCTCAAAATTCGAGTATTCACAGGTCCAGAACCCAAAACCTCAACCATCTCAAAAATTAAGTCATATTGCTTTTCACTCTCTTTTACTAAAGTCTCAGATCATTCAAGCAAGGGGCAAACTGTAGACTCTTAATTTTTGACCCATTCCGGTCCAATATATTTTAATTAGTCCAAAATAATTTTTGTGTTATCCAATATATTTTAATTAGTCCAAAATATTTTTTGTATTATCTTAATTGAATAATATTTGTTTTAGTATTTAGTTTTTATAATTAATAAAAAAAGAAAATAATAATAATAAATAAATAAATAAAAATCGGCGACAAAAAAATTCGTCGCCGAAAAGTTAGGACGAAATGGCCTTGGGCCATTTTGCCCGTAGAAAAATCATGCGGGCGAAGTGGCCTCTGGCCGCCCATCTCGCAAATTTCCATGGCACGCTCGACGCTCGCCTCGCAGCTCTCGCAGCCCTGCGCAGTTTTCGCCAGCGAAATTTTTCCGACACAATTTTTTCTGAAACCAAATTCTATTTGGTTTCCGTTTCCTTTTCCTATTTAATGATAGTTTCCATAAAGAATTTGAATTAATCACATAAATTTTCTATAAATAAGACCAAAAACCCAGAGAGAAAAGAGGGAGGATAATAAGAGAGGAATCGGACTTTAGACTAGAATTTTGAATTGGAACTTTACAAATCGATCATACTTTTAAAAGAGGAAGCAATCAAATCCATCAAAGGCAAAAATCTTGCCTTTGTCCTTGTTCATCCAAGAAGTAATTTTTGGTGGAACCAACAAATGAAGGTATGAATATCTAATCTCTTTTTTCTTTACAGTAGCTTGAATCATTAAATTGTTTCTTTTGATTTTAAAAACCTTAGAATCCTAATTTACTTTTTCTAAAGCTTAGAACCTTAAATCATCTCCTTTATTTTCAAAAACTTTAAAATTGCTTTTCTGTTGATTCTAAAACCTAAGAACCTTAATCTATTTCTTCAAAATCTTAAAACCCTAATCCACTTCCCAACCTTCCAAAACCTTAAATCGTTTTATTAATTCCCAAAACCCTAATATGCTTTCCAATTTTCTAAAACCTTAAAACCCTAAATTGATCCTTCTATTTCCAAAAACCCTAAAAAATATACTTTCTATTTCCAAAAACCTTAAATCATCTTACATATTTCCAAAAGCACCATAAAACTCTAAATTGTTTTCTTCTCACCTTTTTCCAAAATTCCCAAATGTTTTATTACATATTCAAACCCTAAATTTACCTTACAGCTTCTAAAATCACATAAAACTTTATAAAACTATAAATTGTTTTTTTAAATTCTAAAATCAAATACATCTTTCGAAACACTAAAAATCCTAATTCAACTTCAAAACCAAAAACAGTAAACCCCAAAATAAGTTTTCTAAACCCTAATCCTTAAAACCTTATAAACCTAAATATTAAAATTCAATACAGTAAGCCTAAAAAAAATCCAGTAGCTAATAATCATAAACCTAATATTTTAATATTCTAAAACCCTAATTTTATAATGTTACTCATAAACCCTAGTTTGATTCATGAAACCTTAATCCATTTTAATTTTCTTAAAACTTTACAGTAGTTAAGAATTATAAATCTTAATATGCTAAAATTCCAAAACCCTAAATATTAATTGAAGAACTTTAAATAAGAAACAGTAAACTTCAATTTTTATCTTTACTTACCTTATTTGATTATGTAGTTTATTATATGCTTTGATTTATTTAAGTTCAATGCTTGGTTTATTTAAATTATCATGGATGGATGTTTACTTTCTATTTTGATAGATGTTTAATATCTTTGATGAATGATTTATTTATGATGAATGGTTATTTACTTTTATCTATTTATTTTGATCTCCAAATGTTGTAAGAGGTATGTTTCAACTTTGTGGGTACCTCATTAGTTAAATATCATGTAATTTAAATTGCTTTTATATTTTAGACCAATGTAAAGGATATGTTTCCACCTTTCGGTGGGTGTCCTATTTAGTTTAGACATGGACGATGTAAGGACATGTTTGCATCCTCGGATGGGTGTTCATTTATTTGCTTTGTTTGGAGATTGCTTTGATTTTAATATAATGATGCTTTTATTTTAATTGTTGCATGTAGTATGGATAATTTTGTCATATTTAAGAATTTTATAATATTAAGACCTGCAAAGGAGGCCGGTTCCAATGAACTGGGCGTTGTGGGGGTGCTGGGCCATTTCTCACCTTCCCCACACGTACCCAACTTTTCGAACCCATTAGGGGGTTGGGAATTCCTTAGAAATCCAGTCATCCACCCCTTTCTTTTTCCCGGCCTGTTCGAGTGGTGACTCCATTTTATCCGGGCTTAGGCTCGTGTTCTCAAAGGCCCCGAGCCTAAACAGTACCCAAATGGCAAGAACCATTCCACCGGGAGTGGGGGTGAAAATCCCCGCCCATAAATACCATCACATCCCTACCATCATGTGTTCTCAAAGTAACACATTTCTTCTGATAATCTACCATAGCCCCATGCCTGGATAACCAATCCATGCCCATAATTAGATCATACTCCCTGAAAAGGCATCTCAATCAGGTCGCCGAGAAATTCCTCATCTTGAATAACAACTGGGCTATCTCGGTGCACCTTGCTCACCATAATACTATGCCCTAAAGTATTTGTGACCAAAACATCAAATCCTAAGGACTCATAATACAAATCACTCATAGGCAAGATGGAAGCACTGATGTAAACATGAGTCGACCCAGGGTCTAATAATACAAGAACTGAAGTACCAAATAAAGTAAAAGTACTAGTAATAAAAGCTGAAGCATCTGGCTGCCTCTGCATCATATAAACCAGTTGTGATAGCCCTGCCTCATCTGGTCTACTACCTTTGGCTGTAGAACCTCCTCTCTGACTAGTCCCAAATTGACCACCTCTACCAAAACCTCTGCCACCACGACCTCCTCTAACACTGGGTCGAGAAGCTACAGTATTTGCCTGTCTATCCTCTGGTGGTTCTGGACAATCTATGATAAAATGGTCTAATGATCTACATCTATAACACACTCTTGAAGCACCTCTCCACCAACAGACACCTCCATGTGCTTTACCACAATGAACACAAGTAGGTGGAGCAGGCCTCTGAGCCACCGGGGTCGGAGCACTAGCCACTGAAATTGCAGGTCTTTGTCTCTGTCTCTGCTGCTGTACTAACCTGCCAAACTGCCCCTAGCTCCTACTGAACCTCTGAAAATACCCCCCTCGGCATCTCTTCACTGATGAAGACCCTGCCTCACTCTGGGGTCTTCTAGCTCTGATCTCCTCAACCCTGGCAGCTGCTGCAAGACTCTGTGCTCTCTCTACACTCCTAGCAGCAACAACCAACTGAGAAAAATCTTGATACCGAGAGCCTACTATGATACACATGATAGGGGCTCCCAGTTCCTCCTTAAATCTACTGCACTTGTCAATCTCATTAGAAATGATTCCACCATCATAATGACTCAACCTGATAAACTCGATCTCATACTCTGTCACTGTCCTGGTATCCTATCTCAGACTCAGGAACTCCATCTTCTTTGCATCCTTATACTCCCTCAGAGTATACTTATGCTCAAATTTCCGCAGGAAAACATCATAGGTCAGGACTGGTGGATCATCTAGAGCATGTGGAACCGTCTTCCACCAATCATATGTATCCCTCTATAGAAGAGATCTGGCATAATCAAACTTCTCTTTTGGACTAGCCTGCAATTGAATGAACACTCTCTGAACCCTGTCTAGCCACTGCTCTGCTATAGTAGGGTATGTAGTACCAACAAAGTTCTCAGCTTCGAACTTTCTCAGCTTATCATACTTCCTCATCGGCAACTGCGGCGGCGGCTGTGGATGCGGCGGCTGCTAAACTAGAGCCTGCCTCAACAACTCTATCATATGTCATACCCAACTAGGTAAAATCTCATCAGCTGCTGGTCTCATAGGCATAGAAACAGATGCCTCACCAGCAGACACAACTCTAGCTCCATCTCAACCCTCATTAGGAGCCACACTTTCTGCACTACCCTCTGTAGACTGATGCATCTGAGAATCCATAACTACCTATATCTACAAGTACAACAAAATTACTATATCGGATATCAGAAATTGTAGTGTCAATGCATGTATTACAATTAAAAACTATTTTTAAATCCCCCATTTTCTCTCTCTATCAACCCACCTAGGTCGAGAACCTCAAACCTACACCTTTATATTATATATACGTATAATATATATTTTCAGCATATGTAAAATATGTATATACGGTACAAAAATAGCGCAGACCGGTTTAATAAAAATTTTCACATTTCTGATTTAAAATTTCAAATACTAAATATATAAAATTAAATAGTATATAAATATTCTTTACTTGTTATAGAAACTCAAAATAAACATTTTATATGAAAATCTCTGAAAAAATTCGCCAGAGTTTTGTCTGTAATTTGGACGTCCTAACATTTAACAAAACACAACTTGCATCAGAAAACACTCCCAAATAATTTTAAATCACTATTTCACCCAAACTCCTCAATTTCACCAAGTTTCTCAAACATTTATATATATATATATAATTATATAATTTAGAACACATTTAAACCCCCATTTCAAATAACTTAACCCAAACATTTTTTATAGTTTACAATACATAAAATCCAAAAACATGATATAATATGCATAATACCCAAAATATACAATAACATAAAATATATACATGCTGTTGATAGTGTTTATGATCTACAAGCACAACCACGAGTCTAGACCCGACCTAGTCTAGAAGAACTCTTCAGCTCAGCTGAATCTATCATGTCACCTGTGTGATGTAAACAATCGCGCTAGGCTAAAAGCCTAGTAATACAAACTTGATAACAATAAAACTCAAATGCAATGCCAATGCACAATGCATATGGTTATCGCATCATTCCATTTTCTCATATTTTTCAAATATTTCACAATCCATAATTCATATAAAAACAAACACAAGCATGGGCTCAAAGATAACTAATATGCTATTCAAATTTCAGAGTTACTGTTTTGGTCTATAATGACACCATGTGTCTAGTGTTTAGGTCATTTTTGTATTACTTTTTAGTATGATTTTATGTGTGTTTTAGTTAATGCTTTGATTAAATTTTGTTTTAAGTGTGTTTAAAATGTTTATTTTAGGTTTAGGTGCAAAAAGACCCTTGGAGGTTCAAAACAGTGCAAGAAGAGCAAAGAACGAAGAACAGTAGCTGACACACTCAAAGGACACGGCCAAGTCACTGGCCGTGTCCCTCCAAAGAAGCCCAGACACGTCCAAGTTGCTCAAGCTTGGCCGTGTCCCACTTAAATCCCAAGCATAGAAGAAGAAACTCTCACAATAGGTGACACATGCTAGGGACACGGCCAAGTCACTGGCCGTGTCCCTCCAAAATAATCCAACACGACCAAGTCACTCCAAACACGGCCGTGTCACTCAACTAAAGAAGAAAAGAAGAAACTCTGAGACAGAAGCGAACACAAACAAGGGACACGACCAAGTCATTGGCCGTGTCCCTCCAATTCACCTCCAACACGGCCAAGTTCCCTCAACTTGGCCGTGGACCAAAGACTCAGACACGGCCAAGTCTCCTTTAACTTGGCCGTGTCACACCAAAATGCTATAAATTCTTTCGCAAGATGAAAAGAAGGGGGGAGATCTGGGGAGAGCGGCTAGGGTTTTGAGAACAAAAAGAAAAGAGAAGAAAGGGAGGCAAACACCAACTTGGGATGAGGAGAGAGCGACACTCTCCTTGTCCCTCATCTTCATCCTCCATCTTCCATTGACAAGCTTCAATTTGGTTCTTTGGGATCAAGTGGGTCAATAAGCTCTCAAAGGTTGAAGAAGCTTCATTGAAATGATTGGTGACTTGAGAAAGCTCCTTTCTATCTTCCAAAGGCACAATCAATTGAAGGATTGGTGACTTGAGAAAGCTCCTTCCTATATTGCAAAAGGGAAATCAACCATTGAAGAGGGCTTGAGTTCTTCATCAAATATCAAAGTGGAGCTAGGAGGAAGACTAGTAATCTTACTCTTGGCATCTTCACAAGGAGTTTTTCTATTATCTCTTTTAATTCAGTTCAATATTGTTTTTGTTGTATTAAGAGATTGATATTGCAATGAACAATTTGTATTTGTTTTATATTGAGTTTAATGAATGTTTTAAATTGATGATGTTGAGCTAAATACCCATGCCTAGGTTTGTAGTATATTTGATTGAATGTCTTGAATTGATATTTCCATTGATGTTCCTTGTTGTAAGGTTGATTGCATTGGAATGTATGCTAGGTTAATAGATTAGCTACCTATTGATCTCTAGATATTGAATGAAGGATCGAGAGGTGAAATCCAATATCAGAATTATGCAATCGACTACCCTATGAATGAATTAGAAATATAAGTTCTAGGGTTTCATTAATTTGGTAACGTAAAATAATTGGTTATTGCTAATTCATGAATGTGAGAACTAATGAATTGGTAATTGACTAATTAACCTTAAGGAACAAATTAATTACAAAGTTGTGTTAATGGATAATTGAGAATTGAGCTTTGGTTGAATGGACCTATGACCCTAGGCACTTTCCCAAGAACTGAATTGATCTTGTGCACCCATCACACACATCAAACCCTACGTACGTTAATCTTAGGTTTAAATTGTTATTTTGCATTCCAAACAACAAACTCTCACTTTTAATTTAATTGCTTTAATCAAGCTATTACGAACCACACCTTCTTGGAGAAACGACCTTGGGGCGATCACCATTGCTACAGCTACCTCGTATACTTGCGAGTGACGCTTTGTGGTAGAGTTAATTCGAGCACAACATCTAGCCCCGTCGTCAAAATATCAATATAATAGTCCAACTAGGTCCGGGCTTACGACCTGGTCATTTCACCCAGCCCAGATTCAAGGACTTATTTTTGAGGCTTGTGACCCGGTCATTTCACCTCAAAAGCATTTTCACAGTGATGCCCAGCGTCTAGCCCGTAGGCAAATCATAGGCATGCCGCCAAACACATAACTCTAAAAATTGAATAACATACTAGGCACACAATTTATTCATATTTCTCATTTATATCGATATCAATTCATTTTATTATGTTTCCACGTATCTTATCTTTGCATTTACAACACATTACCCAATTACTTTGGATATTTTCACATAATTCACATATTAATCACATTTAATGTAATCTAGCCAATATCAATGGCTTTTTAACAATGCACTTAATACATACACAACAAATGGCATTACCCAAACACTTTGGATCATTTTGACATAATACACATATTTCACATTTTACATAATTTAGCTATTATCAATGACTTTTCATAATGAATTTAACACATATATAATATTACAAATGTCATAGCACATTATTCATACATAACCAATGTATCAAGTAGCTTAACACATTTTTCAACCAAAATGTGTTAAGCCCAAATGTCATGCAAACAAAACCAATGTATTCAAAGTTTGTACTTACCTCAAATAGCAACCAAAACAAGCTTAAAACAACCTCCAATCCTATCCTTCCAACTTGCCATTCACCACTTGGATGAAGCAAATCAACCTTCCTCAATGCCTAAATCAAATGTGATAGCAAATAATCATTTAGTATCACATTTAATGGCATTTTTAATATTAAACCATAATTAAACCCCATCCAAGCAAAAATCCAAAATTTAAAGCTAACCTCACTTTAACTTTGGATTCTCATACTAGGCCATTCATTTTAATATATTAAGTTTATTTATATTGTTAGAAACATATTTTAATACATTTAAACTATTTAATTACAAAAACACACTCTTATACATAAAATCCTAAAATGACATATCCTTCCCCCATTGAAGGTTTTCCATTCCAACACAATTCATTAATCATTTTAAGCTTATATTAATCACTTATATCACCAAACAACAAGATTAAACCAATAAAATTATATAATTCAACAACTTTGGACAAATCATTTTACAAAACCCTAAATCACACTTCCATTCTCAAACTCCAACCAAACACAGCCAAATCCAATATTTGACTTAAAAATACTTGTTTAAACACCAAAATAACTGATTTAGAACCAATTTGCATAATTAAAAATCATGATTTCTCAAACCCTAAAAGTTCATACCCTAATTTCTCTCTCTTCACCCAACTCATCCCAAACTTAATTCTTTCTTCCATTTAACTTGAAAATCATCAATAATTAATCAAAATAGCTTCATTCATACCCAATTAAACAATTAAATCATGCTAATAGAAAATTTCAAAATCCACATATTCATACTTTCATAGAAAATTAAAAATTAAGAAAAGAAGCTTACTAACTTATTGGAAATCCATCAAAACTTCAATTAATTCTTAAAAATTCTTGTCAAATTGAGTATTTGGATGAAGAAAAATCACTCCCATGGCCATGGAATTTCATTTTCTTTTTAAGAAGACTAATTTTAATTTTCTCTTTCTTTCCACTTAAAAAAATATGACCATATATAAATATTATTTTATTTTAATAAATAATTAATTATTTAATTACTTTAAAACCAAATTACCTTTTCCAACCAAAAATAATTTATTTTTAATTTATTTAAATAATTTTAAGTTTGTAAGGTATAATTACCATTTTACCCTTAGGCTTTTGACTTTTCTTTTAAAAGAGTTGACTAATGTATATGTTAAGTATATGTTAGGTATATTTCACATATACATTCTACTTTTTCACTTAAAATCCTTTCACTTTTCATTTAAATCATTAATTTAATTTATCCAATTTAATTATAATATATTTTATCAAATTTTCAAAAATTAAAAATTTTCAAAAAAATTTGGAATATTACAATTTAATAATTAATATCATAAGAAATAGTTAAAAAATAAATGAAGCGTAAATAAAAAATTTTTAAAGCAAGTTATTTAATCAAATAAAATTCAAGTTATCTTATTTTAATATTAATAAATTCAAATTCAACTTAAATAATAAGATATCTTCACATTGCAATTATTTACCACAATGTCATTGGTTATGATAAAATTCATATTTTCACATCCACTTATCAATATAGTTCATTATAAACATTCATAATGCACATTTCATGTTTAAGTAAATTTCATTTAGAAATTTTCTTATTTTGCCCTCATATATTGAGTTTTAAACCTTAAACTCGGATAACGGATTCAGTAATGACAATTACATGCCAGTAACAGAATTTAAGATAATAAGAGAGAACTCAACATAAACGCTATAATACTTATATCTACATTCAATCAGTGTGGCCAGTGGCCTAGTAATGTCATGTGGTGTCCAGCAACAAAAATGACACAAAGTGTCCAATGGTGACATAATGTGCCCAGTAACAGTATATACATCTACCCTCTGGTAGTTATTCTATCCGATAACTAGGTTAATCATTAGTATAATTCGAGCAATTAATGTATTTTCTCATTTTTAATCAATTTTTCAATTAATAATAATAATTTTTTCTTAAAATAATTCTTTAAAGCAGAAATACCTTTTCTCAACTACTAATAGACATTCAAACTTTAACAATTTAAATAAATAAATTCTATTTCAACTAAATCTAAACATATTTCATTTAATCCATAATTATCAAATATATTACAAATAATTATTTAGTTTCATAATTATTTAGTTCAACACTTGATTAACTCAAAGTTTCATTTAAACATGGATTTAAGTTAAAAATAAATAAATATACTTTATGTATACTACAAGTATAATTTAGCTTACAAGAAAGAAAATTTTCATAATCAATTTCTTCCTTAAATAGTTTCATAATCAATTTCCTTCAAGATAATTTAATCTAATCAATTCACAAACTTTTATAAGAAATTAAAAATCAAGAAAAATTCAATTAATTGCAAGTTATGTATTATACAAACACTAGCCTCTTTCAAAAAAAATCCTTTTCCTTTCTCTTTTCTCAATTTTCCTTATTTTATAATGATATTCTTGAGAAATCACACATAAAATAACTAAATCCCATTAAAACTACGAATTATTCTCAAAAAATCTTTGGTTTTTACGTATAAGAAGAAAGAAGAAGAAGAAGAAGTGGTGATGGATGATGATAGTGAGTTTAGCCTAAAGAGGAAGAAGAAGAAAAAAGAAGTCAAAATTCACTTTAATAATATTTAGGTTTTGATTCTATGTGATGCTCACAACTTAAATTTGGTGCACTTACTTTCTTTAATTGTCTTTTAATTCGATTTTTAACTCAGTAAAATCATAATAATAATTGCTTTAATTTTTTAAAAGACCTATTACCCTATTCCATATCTCGATTATAGTATAATTTTATTTTATGGTCATATGAACATTTTTATAATTTTTACCACTTTTAAATTCTTTTCGGAAACACAGAATAAATCTATATTCAGATTTAATTTTTCACATTTTAAGGCGTACCCAACCTTATTTTTCTGTCAATTCCAAATCCTCGGGTCACACATAACATCATATTCAGTCCAGTATATATATATATATATATAATAGAAAATTACAGTATAAAATTTCAGACATTACAGGAAACCTGACTCATACGAAAATCATTCCAACCTTTTTTATCTTGTTTATTTATATTATGCATTTATGTTAATCATATTATTTTATTATTATGTTATATTGTGGTTGTTGTGACTAACCTTTCTTTTTTGTTTTCTCTTTAAATCTTGTATTAGTTACATTGGACTTTTTAACAAGCACTTAAAAAAATCACAGTTTGGTTACTTAACTTTATCCAAGTAGATCACCATCAGTGAACCCAAAACTTTAAGAACTTGGGTCGATCCTCTTCACAGAGATTTATCTGTTAAAATGATCATCCTTTATTTCTTGGTCTGCACCAAATGGTGATTTCATTTGACTGACTTAAACGAAGTTCATGCAGTAAAGAGACAACCTATTGCAACTCACAAACTGTGGAAGAAATAACATGACATTCAACTTCTATAAACGTTCAAGTAACTATTTTTTGCTTATTTAATCCCTCGGAAACAAGATTATTGCCAACAAAAATACAAAATCTAGAAGTTGACTTGTGATCATCAACAGAAACACCCTAATCTGCATCACTATAAGGCAAAATTGAAGTTGAATTTGAAGGAGGAATGAGTAGCCCATGATCAATTATGGATCATAAATAGTGAAGCATCCATTTAACAGTTGACCAATGTTCATCTATGGGCTAAGACATAAACTGAGACACCTTATTAACTGAGTACGAAATGCCAAGCCTTGTTAATGAAAGATATTACAACTTGCCAACTACACTTCTATACAAGGCAACATTAGGAAATGTTTTCCCACAATGAATTGACATCTTTAATTGGTTATAAGAAGGGATAGATATACCATTTGTTGTGTCCATAGCCGGTTTATATAATAAATCTTGAATATACTTTTATTGAGTGAGTAATTAGCCAAATGATAAATAAGTAGCTTAAACTCTAAGAAAATAATTAAGAGAGTTAAGATTTTTCAATGCAAACTATTTAGTCAAAGACTTGATGATGGACATATGATCTTAACTACTTCTAATAAGCAATATGTCATCAATATAAATAAGCAAAATGCATACCTCCCATCATGATTAAAAAATTAGAGTGAGTTGTATGTTTTCGAAGCTACAAAACCAAGATTGATTAAAGCATATATAAGGCATTTGAACCATTATTAGGTGCTTGATGAAGACCATAACGATCTCTTTAGTTTGTAAAGATGATGTGGATAAATTGAATTGACAAATAGAGGATGTTATTGCTTGAGAACTTCTTCATCAAGTTTATCAAGTAAGAATGTGTACAACACATCTAGTTATTGTACCCTATAATTTCTTTATATTGAAATTTATGAAATGAGAGGTATGGTGGTTGGCTTAATAACAGAATTATAAGTGTCATGAAAATCAACACCTAGCTATTGGTTAAAGTCCTTAGCAACTAGATGCTTTATTATGATCTATAGATCCATCAGGTTGGTGCTTAACATGAACTATCCACTTGCACTCAATTATATTCTGACTAAGATGAGAAGGTACTAACTCCCAAGTGTCATTAGCAATTAAAACATTAATTTCAGCAGCCATGGTCTTTTGCCAAGAAGAGCTTTTAGTAGCTTGAGAGTAACAAGTAGGTTCAATATTATGGTTAACTGGTGCTGTGAAGGTTTTGGCTTCAAGGACCCTGTTTGAGAATGGGTAATCATTCGATGAATCTTATAGGCAAAGTAAGAGAGTTGGAGACGGGTCGTGTCACTAGGTGAGGACAAGTATTTTGGTTAGAGATGGTTGCAAGAATGGAGTCATCAGGTAAGGATCTAGGCTAATTATTGAGGGATGGCGAAGATGCAGTATTTGAGGAAGTTTGTCTATTGGATAAAGGCGATGAAGAAGTAGAGTTGAAAGTGGGTTGAAATATTGGAGGAATATGGTGGTGAGTAGAATTCGGCGTTGCATAAGTTGTTGGTAGTTATAAAAGATTGATTATGAGAAAGGAAAACCTGCTAATCAAATATAACATGATGGGAGACAATAATCGTTTTAGTAGCAAAGATCAAGGCAATTATTGATAGGGATATACTATTAACCATGCAAATGTAATAGTATAGTTTTGATGTTTTTCTATTAACAATTATTTATTTATATTTAATTGGAAAAATTTGCATTAAATAAATATTTTTTTGTATATCATTAATGATTGTGATTAGTACATTTTGTATGTATCTAATTGGACCAAGTAGAGAATGGGTGTTTTATACTGACTATTAAAACATATTCTTTTTGACATTAGAAATAAGATTTAATGTTCTTAATCTTGATTTAATTTAATATGAGCAAATATTTATTATCTTGTGCTTTGATTCATTAAAGGGTGAGTTTCATTAATGGAATAATATTCTCGGTGGATTGAGCAAAGATAATTTGTATTTGTGAAATATCAATTAATAATGGAATCCATGTCTCGGTATAGAGAGTGATGATGCACTTTAAGTAAGCTTATAAGGTTTCATTGTGTAAACCCTGCAGGTGGATTTTAATCCGACACATGAAATAAGTTGAGCGACAATCTTAAAGTTATATTGTTATTTAAATAAATAGTCAGTAATTTATTTAAGATAATAGCATCTGTAATCTTAACATGGGGAACATAAAATTATTATGTTATGGAATTGTAAAATTAATAAGGGGTTCAATCATGAATTTTTAGTGGAATAATTTGTGATTAATTATAATAAGATTATACTGGTCCTGTATAGATTCTTATTATAATTGGTAGCCTTGTTGATTTTATTCCTGCGGTCCCTGTTGTGCCTTGGTTATTTGGAATGTATATGTTTTATTTTAAATTTAAAAATATTATCTTCCCATCGAAGAGATATTTTTAAGGAATTTAAAATATAATAAAACTCTAAGAGATAAAAGGAGAGTGGTACGTACAGTTTCTCACCACTGAGAAAACTATTCCAAAGAGAATAATCGAGAAACACAACAGAAGATCGTGGGTGACTCCAAGGTCTCAGGAAAGAAGACTGGTGAACGATTCTGCGCTTCAAGAGGTCAGTCTTGATTGTTGTTATTAATTCAATGTTTAGTTTGCCTCATACGTGTTTCGATGTGGGTTGTTTCCGCTTTATACCCGCTCCCATCAATTGGTATCAGAGCCATTGAAACTCGTTTGAAGGTGGCTAGAGCATCATTATTCGTTATTCATGTGTTCTTCGAAAAGTAATTGTTGTTTTCGGATCATGAATATTTTTGTCAGTTGATGAATTAAAATTCATTTTTTTTGTTTTTCGAAATTTGTTTTCGAAGAAGTGATTTGGCAAGGAAAACATGTTACGAAAAACATGTTACGAAGTGATTTGGCAAGTGAAATTCGTTATTCATGTTACGAAAAGTGAATTGAAATTCATTTTTTATTTGAAATTCATTTTTTATTTGAAAAGTGAATTGAAATTCATTTTTTATTTGAAAAGTGAATTGAAATTCGTTATTCATATTACGAAAAGTGAATTGAAATTTTTTTTATTTTATTTTTTTTGGAAAACGTGAAATCCATTAATTGGATTTGTTTTGCTTTTACGTAAAAACGTAAATTGTTTTACGTGAAACAATTTGTTTTGCAATTATTTTGTTTTAACAAAACTTTTGAAACAATTTCTGCAATTTTTTTTAAAACGTGAAATCGTTTTATAATAGATGAACAGAGTTTGCAGAATAGCCCAGTTTACAGAAAACGTGAAATCGTTTTATAATAGATGAACAGAGTCTATCGGTTTTTTTTTAAAACAAGAAAGCAGAGTTTGCAAATGTAACATTGAAACTCGTTTTCTAATGGATAAACAAATTGTTTTGCAATTGTTTGCAACTAGATTTGTTTTGTTTTAATTAAGTTAATATTATAATAAAAAAAAATCTGGGTTTTTGGGTCTCTAAAATTACAGAGAAAACTGGAAATTTTTTTAGAATTGCAGAGAAAACTGAAAGTTTTTTTTTGTGTTTGGTTCTTCTCGTCGGTGGGCTTGCCGGTGCTAGGACGGACGGCTCAGGTCTCGGGACCTCTTGGGCCGTGTTCTGGTGGCGGCAGAAGCTCCTGACCGGCGTCAATGGAGGCTGGATGGCGGCGACTCTGTTCATCTTCGTGAAGAAGATGAAGTTTGCTGAAAAAAAAATGGTTTTAGTCCTCCAAATTTTTGGTTTTCACAAACTGACCCAGATTTTTTTTTGACCCTGAAAGTTTCAGTTTTTACAAACAGACCCAGATTTTTTTGTTTTTGCAGAATAGCCCAGGTTATTCCTGTTTCTTGCAAAACAGCCCAGAAAATTTTATTATTTTGCAAAATGATTATAAAAAATTTTAATTTTGCAAATTGGCTTTATTATTAGATATAATTATGTTTAATTATATTCAATTATATATATTAAAATTATTTGTGAGTGGTAATTTATTATTTTCTAGTTGTGATTATTTGCATTTCTTCCCCATCGGAAGATGTTATGTTTTAATATAATCACTGATCTAGTCTAATTTGTCTGTATTATTTTAACTCTCCATCTGAGTAAATTAATTAGGGACATGAATTAGATGTAATATTTTCTCACATATTAATTTTTATTTAAGAGACATGTTTTCTCCCATCGAGTAGTACATGTCGGTCTTATCTTATTTTTATATGCATGACATGTGATTGGTTGAATTCTCCCATCGAGATTACTATTCATGAATGTTGTAAAGATGCATATTTGAATTTTGATATCATTGTTGTCATGCAATTTTGATTTAAATTCAGTGTTTATTTTTGTATTATTAATGATATACTGAATTTGTTTAATATTTTTTTTAGAAATGACATCTTTCAATCTCCTAGCAAACATCATTACCCAAAACAAGCTTGAGGGTCCTAACTATGTGGACTGGAAAAGAAATTTGGACATTTTGCTTACTGCTGAGGAGTACAAGTTTGTGCTGACTGAAGTATGTCCTGAAAAACCCGGTGAGGGTGCCTCTGAGGAGGCTACCAGAACTTACCATAAATGGGTTAAAGCTGATGAGATGGCGCGATGTTACATTTTGGCATCTATGTCAAATGTTTTGCAACATCAGCATCAGAAGATGGACACTGCTTTTGACATCTTAGAGAATCTCAAGGAGATGTTTGGAGACCAAACTAGTGCAGCCAAGCAGAATGCACTGAGGGAGATTCTTACTTCTAGAATGGAGGAAGGAACTCCTGTTAGAACTCATGTTTTGAAGATGATGAGTCTTCTGAACGACATGGAAGTTCTAGGTGCTGAGGTTGACAAGGCAACTCAGGTTGAGATGGTCTTGAACACTCTGCCAGTCAGTTTTCAGCAGTTCCGTTTGAACTACAACATGAATAAGATGGATTTTACTCTATCTAAGCTGCTGAATGAGCTGGTAGCTGCTGAGACTATTATTAAGCAAGGAGCCGCACCTATTGTGCTTAATGTTGAGCGAGGTTCTTCATCTGCCCAGAATAAGGGTAAGAAGAAGAAAAATGCTCAAAAGCCTAAGCCTAAAACAAATGGTGCAGCTGCTGGTGCTAATGGTGCTGTGAAAAAGCCTAAGGGTAAGTGTTTTCACTGCAAGCAAAAGGGTCACTGGAAGCAGCAATGTCCAACTTGGATAACCAAGAAAAAGCAAGGTATGTCACTTTTTTATTTACTGGTTGTTGAAACTTGCTTAGCGGTATTGACTACACTCCAATGGTGTGTAGATTCAGGAGCCACTAATCATGTCTGCAATTCTTTGCAGGGGTTTCAGACAACACGCCAGCTAAATGAAGGAGAAGTGAGCATTTTTCTGGGAGATGGCACTGAGGTTGCAGTTCTAGCTATAGGAAATGTTATTTTAAATTTTGAGAATAATAGAACATTGTTTTTGAAGGATGTTTTATATGTTCCTTCAATTAGAAGGAATTTAATTTCTGTTTCTAGTTTGAGCAAGAATGGATATTCTGTTTGTTTTAATGAATTTTATGATGATTCTGTCGTTATCAAATTTAGAAAACAAATAATATGTTCTGGCTCTTTAATAGATGATCTTTTTATTCTCAAAGTTTCACCTGAACTGCAACTTTCTAATTCTGAGGTTAATAACTTTGATATCGTTGTACCATTAAAAAGAAAACGTCCTATTGAGTTTAGCTATACTTATCTTTGGCATTTGAGGCTTGGTCATATTAACTTAGATAGGATTACTAGGTTGGTCAAAGATGGACCATTGAGTTCATTGAAAGTGGAGGCACTACCAACTTGTGAATCCTGTTTAGAAGGTAAAATGACTAAGAGACCTTTTCCCTTAAAGGGTAATAGAGCCAATGATGTTCTTGAATTAATTCATTCTGATTTGTGTGGCCCAATGAGTGTCCAAGCTAGAGGTGGTTTTGAGTATTTTGTGACTTTCACAGATGACTACTCACGGTATGGATATATTTACCTGTTACGCCGTAAGTCTGAATGCTTTGAGAAATTCAAAGTGTTCAAGGCAGAAACGGAGAAACGACATGGAAAATATATCAAGTCATTGCGGTCTGACCGTGGTGGCGAATACCTCTCTAGGGAATTCATTGATTATTTATCAGAACAAGGAATTACTTCACAATTATCTGCACCTGGTATGCCACAACAGAATGGTGTAGCAGAAAGAAGAAATAGGACGCTTATGGAAATGGTTAGATCAATGATGAGTTATTCAGATTTGCCTATTTCGTTTTGGGGCTATGCCATAGAAACAGCAGCATATATTTTGAATTTGGTTCCATCTAAGTCAGTACCTAAAACTCCTACAGAACTGTGGACTGGGCGAAAGCCAAGTCTAAGACATGTTCGGATGTGGGGTTGCCCAGCCCATGTGCTGAAAGGGAAAGCAGATAAGTTGGAATCAAAAACAGACTTGTGCTTCTTTATTGGATATCCTAGAGGAACGAAAGGAGGTTTATTTTATAGTTCAAAAGATAAAAAGGTCATTGTTAGCACCAATGCACATTATCTTGAGGAAGACTATATTAAAAACCATATTCCCAAAAGCCAATTAGCCTTGTATGAATTGAGAGGAGAAAACATACCGACTAGAACCTTTCCATTAGAATATCAACCTGAACCATCCATGGTCGGAGCTGACATTCCATTACCTCGTCGTAGTGGGAGAAATGTCAGTGCACTAGAAGATCAACATCCGCCTGAGCATTTAGCACCTAACATTCCACTACAGCCCGAAAATAGTGAGAGTAATGTTGGAGCTACAGTGGCGGCTGATGATCCTAATGTACATGAGCAAGATGTTGGAGCTTCTGACATTTCATTGCCTGTTGGTAATGAAGGACATGTTCAGGCTCCAGAACATGGCCAGGATGCAATACCACCAGTCATAGACTTGCCGGCATTACAGCCACAGCAAGATGAAGGTGTGATTGCAGAGCCTGTAGTACTTCGTCGTAGTGGGAGAATTAGACGAACCCCGGTTCGATATACACTTTTGGGAGAAGCTTTTGATAGAATCCCTGAAGAAGTGAATACCGAACCAGCTTGTTACGATGAAGCACTACAAGATAAAGATGCTAATAAGTGGCTTATAGCTATGAAATCTGAGATGGAGTCTATGTACTCTAATCAAGTCTGGGAACTTGTAGAACCACCTGAAGGGGTTAAACCCATTGGATGTAAGTGGATCTATAAGAAAAAGAGGGGTATAGATGGTAAAGTGCAAACTTTTAAGGCAAGACTTGTTGCAAAAGGGTTTACTCAGAAAGAAGGGATCGATTATGAGGAAACTTTTTCGCCGGTAGCCATGCTGAAGTCTATTAGAACTCTTCTATCCATTGCTGCTCATTTTGATTATGAGATTTGGCAAATGGATGTCAAGACGGCTTTCCTGAATGGAAGTCTTGATGAATGCATCTATATGAAGCAACCAGAGGGTTTCATAACTAGTGGACAAGAAAATTTGCTATGCAAATTAAATAGGTCCATTTATGGTCTTAAACAAGCATCTAGGTCATGGAATACTTGTTTTGACCAGACGATCAAAACTTTTGGTTTTGATCAGTGTCATGATGAGTCTTGTGTGTATAAGAAGTGGAATGGTAGTAAGGTTGTGTTTCTAGTACTATATGTGGATGATATTCTACTTATAGGGAATTGTGTAGGTATGTTGACTTCTGTCAAAGACTGGCTATCTCAGCATTTTGATATGAAGGACTTGGGAGAAGCTGCTCATATTCTTGGGATCAAGCTTATGCGAGATCGTAAGAAGAGGATGATTGGCTTATCACAGGCACTTTATATTGATACTATTCTTGCTCGTTTCAACATGCAGGATTCCAAGAAGGGATTTCTTCCCTTCAGACATGGAATCACTTTATCTAAGGATCAATGTCCTAAGACACCTGAAGAGATAGAGAGCATGAAGGCAGTTCCTTATGCTTCTGCAGTTGGAAGCCTCATGTATGCCATGTTATGTACTAGACCTGATATCTGTTTTGCTGTTGGCATGGTTAGCAGATTTCAGTCTAATCCTGGGCGGGAACATTGGACTGCGGTGAAACATATAATCAAGTACTTAAAAAGAACTAGAGATTATATGTTAGTCTACCAGTCTGCAGATCTTATACCCATAGGGTATACAGATTCAGATTTTCAGTCTGATAAAGACTCTCGGAAGTCTACCTCAGGAAATGTTTTTGTCTTGGGAGGTGGAGCCATAAGTTGGAGGAGTATTAAGCAAACTTGTGTTGCTGACTCCACCATGGAAGCTGAATATGTGGCAGCCTCTGAGGCTGCTAAGGAAGCTGTATGGCTTAGAAACTTCCTAATGGATCTAGGTGTAGTTCCTTCAGTGCAATCTCCTATTACACTTTATTGTGATAATAGCGGGGCAGTTGCGAACTCAAAGGAGCCACGGAGCCATAAAAGGGCAAAACACATTGAGCGGAAGTATCACTTGATACGAGACATAGTTCAAAGAGGTGATGTGGTAGTGACAAAGATTGCATCGGAAAACAACCTGGCAGATCCTTTTACAAAGAGCTTACCAGCAAAGACTTTTGACAGTCATGTAGAAGGAATGGGAGTTAGAATTATTGATGCATGGTTATAAGTCTAAGTGGGAGATTGATAGGGATATACTATTAACCAAGCAAATGTAATAGTATAGTTTTGATGTTTTTCTATTAACAATTATTTATTTATATTTAATTGGAAAAATTTGCATTAAATAAATATTTTTTTGTATATCATTAATGATTGTGATTAGTACATTTTGTATGTATCTAATTGGACCAAGTAGAGAATGGGTGTTTTATACTGACTATTAAAACATATTCTTTTTTACATTAGAAATAAGATTTAATGTTCTTAATCTTGATTTAATTTAATATGAGCAAATATTTATTATCTTGTGCTTTGATTCATTAAAGGGTGAGTTTCATTAATGGAATAATATTCTCGGTGGATTGAGCAAAGATAATTTGTATTTGTGAAATATCAATTAATAATGGAATCCATGTCTCGGTATAGAGAGTGATGATGCACTTTAAGTAAGCTTATAAGGTTTCATTGTGTAAATCCTGCAGGTGAATTTTAATCCGACACATGAAATAAGTTGAGCGACAATCTTAAAGTTATATTGTTATTTAAATAAATAGTCAGTAATTTATTTAAGATAATAGCATCTGTAATCTTAACATGGGGAACATAAAATTATTATGTTATGGAATTGTAAAATTAATAAGGGGTTCAATCATGAATTTTTAGTGGAATAATTTGTGATTAATTATAATAAGATTATACTGGTCCTGTATAGATTCTTATTATAATTGGTAGCCTTGTTGATTTTATTCCTGCGGTCCCTGTTGTGCCTTGGTTATTTGGAATGTATATGTTTTATTTTAAATTTAAAAATATTATCTTCCCATCGAAGAGATATTTTTAAGGAATTTAAAATATAATAAAACTCTAAGAGATAAAAGGAGAGTGGTACGTACAGTTTCTCACCACTGAGAAAACTATTCCAAAGAGAATAATCGAGAAACACAACAGAAGATCGTGGGTGACTCCAAGGTCTCAGGAAAGAAGACTGGTGAACGATTCTGCGCTTCAAGAGGTCAGTCTTGATTGTTGTTATTAATTCAATGTTTAGTTTGCCTCATACGTGTTTCGATGTGGGTTGTTTCCGCTTTATACCCGCTCCCATCAATTATATCCCTTATGAAGCTTACTATAATCCAAAAAAACACATCACTTCGATCTAGGAGCTAATTTATTGGGTGCATATGGTTGTAACTAAGGATAGCATAGGCAACAAAAAACTTTCATAACACAGTAATTAGGCAAAAATATTGAATAGTTTAGAATAAGATGATTGATTTGCAATATAGAAGTGGGCAAGCAATTGATTGTGTATACTGCAATACCAAAAGCATGAGTCCAAAACTCAGGAGAAACATGAGAATGTTGAACTAAAGACAAACCTGTTTCTATGATATGTCTATGCTTACATTGAACCATTTTGTTCAACCCTTTTTTGTACATGCACTTCTCTATGTTATACCATTTTCGGAGAGATAAGAAGCAAGAGCTTGAAATTCACCACCCAAACTAGTTTGAAATTTTTATTTGGCCCACCAAAATAATTTTCAACCACATGACGAAACTGAATAAAAATTTAAGAACATCAAACTTATATTTAAGAAAAATAAATCTAACAATACTTGCTAAAGGGATCGTAAAACAAAATATATTAGCGATGACTATCAATGGATAGAATAGAAGATGACCTCCATAAATAAAAAAAAAAAATCAAGTCTAAATGTCCTTTAGCACGAAATTAGAGATAAGGAAAGGCAACTTATGACTCTTGCTGATGGAACAAGCATGACACAATGCATAATTATTGTTTATAGAGAAGAAAGTATCAATTGTTGAAGAGATTGACGAACTACGTGTAGTGATGCATGGCCAAATTGTGCGTGGCATTTAGATAGAGAACTAGACAATGCCACTTTAGGAGAACAAGGTTGATAAATTGGCTCAGGAAAAATAGAGTAGAGTCTATTGTCATTCGGGCTTGTAAGTAGCAAATCCTTCATGGGGTGTCCTTGATTTCAAAATGAGAGGGAAAAAATTCAATTGGAACATTGTTAGACTTAGTAAAGGATGAAATAGATAATAAATTATTACATGCAGTAGAAAAACATGAAGACAAAAAAGTTTTCTTATTGGATTGACAATGAGATAAACTAATATGAGAGATAGGAAGAGTTTTACCATTGCCAATTTTCACTTAATCTAGGCCTTGACAATATGAATGAGTAGTAAGATTGTCAAGTTCAAAATTAAGATGATTTGTTACACTAATGTCTACAACCCAAAGCAAAGATGGTGGACTTGTGGTGGCAGCCATATTGGTGGTTGGTTTTGGGTTAAGTTGTCTCAAGTCTATGTTAAATTCTAGAGAGGAATAATTCTTGGACAAATGACCATACCCATTGTAATTATAACAAATAATATTAGCATGGTCCAAAGATGTAACATGCTATTGATATTAAGAGGAGGAATTCTATTGATATTAGGGCGACTGATTAAGATCAGAATAAGCAACACCTATACCTCTTCCTCATTGATGTCAACCTTGGCCTTGGCAAGAACTATGAGTACAAGGAGAATGGGAAGTATGAAATGCAAATGGCATTGTTGAAATTTTGCTGGAATTTTCAATAGCAAGAATGGCTTCCTTACTCAATAATAAACCATACAAGTCTTTCAAACTAACAACATTAAGACGATTCTCAAGAGATCACACAAAAGGGAGGTAACATAGATATAACTCATTGGCAACAGCCTGAACGAGATCATTTTCATTAATTGTACTGCGTAAAGCAGTCAATTGATTAAACATACTTTTTGCATGTTGAGTATATTGAACAATATTTTCACTTTGTTCCTTTTGTAGAAGATAAAAATTATAATGGTTCTTATTTGTGCTTTAGAACTAAAAGCATAGGTGGTAGCTAGCTTGATTTAAGCCCTTTGTGCAAAAGATACACTAACAATTTGAAGAATAAAATTCTCAGAAAATAGATCCAATGATCCAGCTTAAAACTAATTGATCTTGTTTGAACCACAAGTGGTAGGCTAGATTTGGTTTATTGTTTATTGTCAACTAAGGTCCTTTGAGATGGTTTTGTGTTTTCATTAATATGATGAACTAAATCATAGTTATGCAATAATGGCGTGATTTGAACTAGCCATAATAAATGATTAGTAGAATTTAATTTTATGGGAAGCTAGAGTTCTATATTTGGCAGTGTAGTAATGGATGAATTTGAGTTAGCCAAAGACGAAACAATTTGCTGATTTTTAGCCATGAATAAAATTGTATAAAGCTAAATTGTTAGACCACATATGGCTTTGATATCATAAAGAGACTTATGAAAGGAATGACTTGAAGTTTCTCATTGAGATGTTAACTAA
The DNA here is from genome assembly GCA_947685225.1 of Garcia nutans. Taxonomy (NCBI): domain Eukaryota; kingdom Viridiplantae; phylum Streptophyta; class Magnoliopsida; order Malpighiales; family Euphorbiaceae; genus Garcia; species Garcia nutans. The sequence continues at coordinate 38,022,773 of CANTUV010000039.1, read as the reverse complement.
GACACGAGGATGTATGAATATACCTAAAAATAACAACCTTATCAATTTAGTTAAAGATAGAGTTTACAACTCGAGGACAACTATCCTTATCAAACAAGCCTTGAATAGGGGGACATGAAGTGCACCAAAATTAGCATAAATAATAAGTCTTGAATAAGGAGACATATGCAAGTCAAAGGCATCATCATACCATGGGTGACGAATGCAATCCAGATGAGATTGATCTATCTCAGCCATATAAGCTAATGCATCAACCATCAACGTGACGAGGAAGTGATGAGGCATGTTTTGATGATCTAAAATGCCTCTTCCACCACGTTTGTTCATACAAACTTTTCACCCTTTGTGAAATATGTAATAGGAGCCACAATACTACTGAAATAAGGGGTGAAACGCTTATAGAATGAAGCAAGACCATATGAACTACAAACTTCAGTAATGGTGCTTGGTTGAGGTTGCTATTTTACCATTTAAATTTTGAACTTATCTACTTGCAATCCCTCTCTAGAAATCACATAGCCAAGGAATTATAATAGTTTGGGTGCCAAAAACACATACTTCTCCGCTATTACACAGAATTTTTTCCTTGTGAAGCACACATAAAATCTCTAGTAGGTGTTAATAAGTGTTTTTTTTATATATTAGCACTATATATTAGTTATGCACAACAAATCTACCAATAAATGGCTTCAATGCTTGGTTCATTATATGCATAGATGTGTTAGGTACTTTAAGTAGTTTAAAAGCCATCACTAACCATTCATCTTTTAGAATCCAAAAATATCAAAAATGGCAAAAGAATTGTGCTTTTGAGGTTTAAATAATGGAATTTGATTTTTAAAAAAGAAGAAGAAGATGGACATCATTACATAGCATTAAATTTGACCTGTTAGCCCATTTTACATTTTTCATTGAATTAGACTCACAATATGATTGGATGAGGTGCAAGAAAATTAAATAAAATAGATTCAAATAAGACAGAGCAGAGTATTTATTATTATTATTATTATTATTATTATTATTATTATTATTATTATTATTATTATTTTGTAATTGGAAGGAAAATAAGATTAAATAAAGTAAATGATATGTACTTCTATGTTGTTTGGATGGAACGTAAGGGAATGTAAAGTTAAATATTAATTAACTAAAATATCCTTTTATATATGAAATTAATTATTATAGTTATACAATTGATTAAATTATTTTTAATTATAATGTTGCTTTATAAATAGCATAATTATAACAATATTTTCTAAAATTACTTAATATTTTTTCTTTCTTTGTAAAAAAATAATATATAACAAGGCATTTACGTAATAAAATATTTATTATAAAGAAAAAAAATTGAAAATAATACTTATAACATCTACTAACATCCTGAGATAAAAATGTTAAGATTTATGTGAAAAAATAAAACTTTTTAACACTCCGTTAACCTTATAAAACCTCTCTTGATCTACCCTCTTACTAAACAATAAAATTTACCATCCATCCTCCTCTTTGACCTACTCGCTTCTCCTTTCAGCCCGTCCCAAACATAGAGTCAAAAAGTGCTTAAATACCAATTTAAAAACTTGGGACAGAGTTACTGAATTGCAACTAGCGCAATTTTCTTTCAAACTCCTCCATAAATGTCACGAATGTTTGTTCTGATTACTGTCCTGCATCAGATATTGCCAGCTACATCAGTGTCGCATGCATTCAGGGGCACAGACCTGGACGTGGAGCTGCAATACCAGTTCAGGCGGATGACGCCAATTCACTGTTGACACAACTGATGCACCTGCTGTTGTGGTAGTAAAAGGCACACCATAATTTGATAAACTGTATGTTCACTAACTCCAACTGAATACACAAGCAAGAAGGTCATCTATATCTGGCTCTTTAGCTGTAGACATTACTGTAGTCATATTTATAAATGTGTTGTGCATGTTGCACTGTTAGCCAAATTACTATACGTGTACTTGGTTCAGGATGCAAAATGTTCTCAGGTTAAAGCTATGTCAAAACCATGTCTCCAACCAAATGAAGTAATTAAGACAATATATATTACATAACTATATAAAAGGTTAAGAAAATTCAGCTATCTCATGAACCTAAGATAAATTTTCTTGTGAACTACACATCATTTATTTCCTTAATGCAGGGTTTGGAAAGAAAATAATATAGTTTGGGTTCCTAAATTCTCTTAAATCTTTCTAAAAAGCTAGAAAAGAGAAGCCTCTGATTGAAATTCTGCAGATGGTATTATACCTGTATAAAAGTTTCAAATAATACATAAAATAAAATAAAATAAAACTATTTTAATTTTAGCAGTGATATGTAGGGCTCATGCGGTTTACAGAACAAAATAGATAATCAATAGAACAGCTATCTTTTCTATGTTATGTAATAGCTACTCTTCACTCTATAAAATTTGTATTTCAAAAGTTTGAATAAGAGTTGCTACATAAAATAAAGTTTTACAAGTTCAATCAAACAAGAGATTGTAAATTTGCAATTCTGTAGAAGAATTGTTGTGCACTTAAATTTGAACCAAATATTTATTCTCAATATCCTATATTCTGTGCTATTTCATAAATAAAAATAAGCCTGATTGTTTATATATCCAGTTCTGTTACGATAAAAAATCACACCTATAAGCTACAACTCATTATTAGAATGATTTAGAAGTTACAATGGGCATCTCCTACAAGTGAACTCATAAACAGTCTGTAGGAAGCTTTTAGAAGCATCATCATTTGGCAACTTTAGAAGGTGAGCAACTTTAGAAAACCCCATATTCTGCCTAAGATACGAACTGTCATCGATTGAGTCAAGCTCCATCTCCTCTTTAAAGAGCTTAGGCTTTGATAATCCCCATTGCATTGCCCATATTGCCAATGGTCTCATGTAACAAAGAGATCTATACTCGTCATCAGTATTCCAGCCTTCTGGAACTTGGAATGAATAACTATAACCAAAAACAATTAATGTGTAAGTTTTACAGGAAGTAAGTAGCAAGAAAGATACAAGATTACTGTAAATGTTTCGATCAAAGGACCTTGTTCAGGTTAAAAGTTAACAGAATATCTCTCTACCTTTTAACATTTATAAAAATTGCTCTGATAATTCCACCATTTCTTGTTTTCAGTAGTTTCTCTCTAATACTTCACTTGTTCTCTGTTGTTATTATTCTCTAAACTTATCATCCTATTGTTTGAGGTTTCTTTGATAAGATATAGCTTCAAGAAATACTAGCAGAACTTTATGCACATATACAAATATATAAAAAATGGCAAACTGAAGTGAGTGAAAGAGAAGAAAACTCACCCAAGACCTTCTTGTGACCATGCTGCTTCATAGATACCAGCAGCAGTCTGAAATGCAATTTCCACCTTTTCCTCTTGAATCATAGAAGCAGCAAGAGCGTATGTAACTCCAGGCCATATTTCTCTTGATTGCAAACATGTCATATCAACTTTTCCATCTGGTAGCATCCCATTGACTGCACCACGCCTTCCTTCTTTCCATTTTAAGACATTGAACTCATAAATCTTTTCAAGGGAACTCCTCAATTTGTACTCATCAACAATTGGTGAAAGACCACATGCTCTAGCATACCTATAATATAACTGAACATCAAGCCCATTTCTAAAATTTTAACACTTACATAAGGAATAGTCAGATAGAATATAATATCACTGCTAGGCTATGCACAATTAAGCACTAAAAAATATTCTGAGTTTTGAAATACAAAAAAGAGAACGCAAGTAAATCATGCTCACCATTGCCCGGCCAACTGATCAGTATGAATAGAACTATTGCCACTACTGTCATAATTGAAGTAGGAACCATTCCATAGTTTGCTATATACAGCTTTTGCCTTCTGATACTTAACCCAGAAATAGTTAGCAGATGCAGTGTCACCAACTTCATATGCTAAGGCCGAAGTAGCCTGGAGTGCTGCCACCCAAAGCCCACCACAATATGCACTCACACCACTCACAGGCCATGCATCATAGGTTTGATCAGGGAAACCTTCATTCTCAATCATCCCATCTCCATCCTTATCAAACTGATCCATATAAGCCATTGCAACGTATACTGACGGCCAAACAGCCTGTGCGAAACTGTTATCCCCAGTAGCAACTACATCCCTGTATATTTGGAGAACAAATTTAGGATTCAAGTCCTTCCACCTAGCCGTACCAAAAAGGTTATAAGCATTTATTTCAAACCAAGGATCATTAAGCCCAATATCATGCGGAACAGCACCAAGAATTTTTCTTGGAACCAACTTTCCATCACTCATTACTTGCATCCTAGTAGGATCATGCATCATTACTGCTGCTGCAAAGTCTCTTTGGAGGCTTAGTTCAAGTTTTGGGAATAGCATGAGAAGTGCAAAAGATGAGTAGAAATGAACATCATAGGTATTCCACATCAGGTATTCAGAACCTTCAAGGTAGAGGAATTGACCAATATTTTCTTCTCCACCCTGAAGCAAATTTACTCCAAAAGCAGCATTTGATGTTACTGGATTATGTATTTGCTCATATATGGATGCTATTCTTTCTAGGATGTCAACAGCTGTGTCATTCTTGTGGGTGGAACCATTTGCATTTCCAAAACCGGAGCTTGACTTATCAAGAGAAAATTTTCTATCCATTCCTGCAAAACTCTGTATCGGAGGCAATCCATCTGTTGAAGGAAAAGTGTTACTTTTAAAAGTAAACCAGGTTCCTGCAATTATATTTTGAACTTGATAAACTATGTGATCTGTTAATACCTGTCCAAACAGTTCCCCCAGCGTTGAGATAATAGAGCTCATTGAAGAGAGTAATAGGGTACCTAGAAAAATATTTCTCGAACTTAATTTCTTTTAGTTTATATCATAAAATGGGGGGAAAAGTAAGACTTAATATCAAATGCTCATGCCATCTTATCTCACCATTCAGGAAGCCTCTTGTCTTCAAGAATTGGTCTTTGCCATGCCTCTATCTGGGATTCCCAATTTGTATGCTCTAGTTTCCAAAAAACAAAAAGCATAGGAAAAAAATATAAAGTTAAAGTTGTATAAGAACATGGTATGAGATACCTAGTGTTATTCTCTCTATCTTTTGGAAAAAAGGTCGTAGATCTTTGAAATACTTATCACAGAAGAATATGCATTTCATAACATTTCAAAGTTAGACTATTTTAGTAATAAAAATGGCATTATACTTCTTACTATGAATATCTGCCCACAGTTTCCAAGGCAAGTCTCCAATTATGTCAAATATAAAACAATGATAAATTTTCAGTAATATCTAATCTGCAATCAAATTTTCTAAAACATTACCAAGAATAGCATCATGTGCAATATCAGCAGCTGCATCCCCTTGCGTGCCATAGAATTTTGTATATCGTCTGGTTATGAGGCATGTTATCAGTAGAAGGAATACAACTCCATGGATTAAGTTACAACACAAGTTCGAGAAGACAGGAATAGCTCACCTATGATAACTTCTTCCACTGAATCTTACTTCTGGACAGTCCCATGCTAATGAAAATGTAACATTGTGTGTAGAATCTGGAGGAATAGTCAGAGAGGCTGCCACTGCTGCTCCTATAGATGATCCTGGTTCTGAAGGTGAAGAAGTTTTGTTGCAGCCTAGGTGGTTAAATGTGCCATGCTACGAGGTTAAAGGTTAAAGTGATTAAAATCTTGTCAGAATCCTTATATTAGGGTCAACTAGAAATTGCATACTAGTTAGTACAAATTGTGTGCTCTTAAAAGGAAGAAATGCAGTTCATTTAAAGAAGAGAAGATGTACCTTTTTAATTTCATCCCACACATCTTTTGCTGTGATGCCCTGGCATTTGCCAGATATAACGAAGCAAGGGCATTCAGATACTTGTATATCAGGTGTCTCCTGCGCTGCAATGGCAAAAGTCAATGGAGGCTTCCCGTCTGTTGTTCTGTAGGAATTATGCTTACAATTACAAGAGATACGAGGCCTCAATATCATAACAAACATATGGAGAGGAACTTTTATTGATCAAGTTGGGACTTTGAACTATTTCCAAAAATCAGAGTGAAAGACTTACTTGTGGTGTAAAGTGACTGCATGAACTCCATCTTCTTTCCTGGAATAAGCTTAACTGTATTAGAATGAATATGAAATTGCAGCCAAATATTATATTTGGTACAAATTATAAATTTCATTAATATATTTTCCTCGAACAAGCTTACATGATCCTCGAGTTTAAGTGTTGACCAGAAATTCCTGACACCCCACCGACAGAATTCTGGACCATCAGAAATATAAAATTTTACAAAAGATAGGATAACATCAGCAAAGATTCACAAACTTCATTTTCTCTTGAATAATAATAAAACTACAAATCTTGCAGTTAATGCTCGAGAAGAAAACAGAATCTTTCCTAATTCCAACGTTCCTTAAAATTAATGTTTGCACCTCTAGAAGTGACATCATGTAATGATCAAAATTTGACAGGAAAGGAAAGAAGAAACGTATTTGCAGATTAACCAGTCAAAACCATGTGACAGAACGAAGATCAAGCCCATGTAAAGAGTACAAGATTCTGAACTTACAGCCCATGTAAAGAGCAAGGTGACATTTGCTGAAGTACTTCCAGAATTAGATAGCTGAAACAAACATATATTCATCAATCAAAGATAAAAGAGAGTTAATAATGAGAAGATAGGATTTCTTAGAAACCTCATTCATACCGTGAATGTGAAGACTGATACAGGAAAGCTGCTTTCTTTATAATTCTGGGGAATGAAAGGTGAGATTTGACGCGAAACAATTTTAAGTTCTGGGTCTGGTTCACCTGAAAGCGACCCTAATTAATTTTGAAATTAAGACTGAATTGATTGAGTTGTCTACATTGGTACTGAAGTGCTCATACCTTCATAGGTTGTCCAGGACCTTGGAAACAAAGCATGGTATGTACACTTTTCGCCATTTAGATTCCAATCCCATGATTCAATTCCTGTGCCTGTGCTTTCTCTGCATTTTACAATTCCACAGCAAACATGAATTTGTTTCTTAACGATTCACAAATTAAATTATGAACAAATATTTTTAGAGCAGAAAAAAGGGGAAGATGGTAGCTTACTTCAGTATCTCCGGCTGCCCTGAACATAATACAGTAGAAAACTTTTTACCATTGGGGCGGGAAACGAAAACCTGGAAGAAGTAACACAATCCTGATATTAAAATAGTTCAGGAAGAATGAACTTGCACAAAATATATCAAAAATGGAGCTTTTTAGTCTGTTATAGCAAGTCATTAACAAAAAGTAGACCTATACAAATTAAGAAATTGATATTTAAATATGGAAATTCTGGATATTTTGGTCCATCTATTTCTTTAGCTTATTTTGATTAATTTACAGCATTTAACTATTGCTGTCTATTAGTATCCACTTTATTAGTTTCTCTTATTTTTCTCATTCCTTTCTTTATTACATTTTCTTTCATTTATGTTTAGATTTTCTCAGAAAATGATATGAAAGTATACAAAAATTTTGAGAGATTTTAAGAAAAGCACAGATGAAAGACAATAAAAAGTGAAAAAAAAAATAAAAGATAAGTAAATGACAAAAATGGAGTGCGTACTCAATTCTATAATTTATGGAGCAAAATGACTCATTTTAGTTTCCTAGTGAAAAGTCTCGTGACAATGATTAATTAAAATGTTTTGTCTGCCGGAAAGATTAATTGGTAAGAGACGGTTCTAGTTTAAGCAGAGTTATCGAATTTAAATATTAAATATGTAGTTGTATTAAAAACTCAATAGAAAAACTTTTACCACTTTTACAATCCTACTTGGCTTGACTTGAAAATTATTTTAAAAAAATGATTTATCTGTCCAAGTACTTAATTAATAAAAAATAAAATTCAAACACCAATAATATGATTATTTGGATATTAAAATGAGGCAATATAATTGAATTATCCGTATAAATATGCATTTTGAAAAGAATAAAAGCACACTTACAGAAAACTGATTAGCCAAAACGGGACTTTCGTCACACAATAATGGAAATAATTTAAAGGATTGAAAATGGCCTTTGTAGCTTCTTCCAATGCTGCCTGCACTATAATTCATGCTCTCTAAGGTAAAGCGCGAGCAAGAGAAACAATGAAAGTAATAATTTGTAACATGGTTTTTAATCCTTTTCAAATATGAAATTTATATGTATATGCAGCTTTATCTGATTATTTATAATTTCATACAAGATGAATTTAATGCTTTGGGAGTTCATTTGTATTTTTCTAGTGTAAATTAGCATTTACTCAATTTTTTTCATTGTTTAGATCTAAATGTCATTTTGATCACAACTTCTTTGTTAGTAGAACTTACTCATGAATTTTATGATTTGCCCATGATTTTATATATAAGCTATTATATGATTTAATTTCTTATTTATTTTAATTTTCATAATTTTCTATAGTAATATCCTTATTTAAAAAACTATAAACTTCAATATTTTTTTTAATCATTAATTCTGTGGCTTTTATGGTTTTGAAATTTTATTTTTCAAAAATATCCTTAATTAATTTTTTTTAAATATCACTATTATTTATTTTTATAATTTATTAAAATTTTATAAAATATTATTAAATCAAATAAAAAATAATTTATTTAACTGTATTATATTATATTATTTTTTTTCGACCATAATGAAGCATGATGACAATCATCCAAATAAAGTAATCCAAAAAAAGGTCGAAACAAGAGTATACAAGCTCAATTAACCAGTTTGTGGGGGGTTTTTTTTTTCTTATTGCAAGGTAAGGTTTGGTTTATATTAATTAATTAATTTAAGATTAAATTTTGTTTATAAAAAATAGTTATTTCTCAGTAACTATTTATTTTTAATATTCATTGTTGTTATTATTATTATTATTATAACTTACAATTGTTATCAAGAATTAAAAAAGATTGAGAAAAATTCTTATTTATGAAAAGTATTTATATATAAAAAATCATACATATATATATATATATATTCAAATGTTTTTTTGTTTCGGTATGGTTAACTCTGCATTCCCAAGGCTAATTTAGGAAATAGAACAAAAGAGGAAAAGTCAAGGAAGATTATTTCCCCCCAACAAAAAAGGATGGTGAGATAGGATGAGGTGTTATTTAGGAATATATTATAATAAGTTGATGAGACAGAATAATCAGAGTTACAGTAACCTGTCCAATCAAAATTTCTAAGTAATTGATGAGGTTTCCTTCTTCTTAAAAAAATTGAGGACTATATTTTAAAGGAAAATTTTCATGGTGTTATTTCATTTTATATTTATAATAAATTAAACATATTCATTTATTTTATTAAATATAAAAAAAACAATATCATTTTTATATTTTTTAATATATATATATATATTTAGGGTATTGAAAATATTTTAAATAATATTGTTGTATTTTTACTAGTTGTCTTTTTTTACTGTTTCAATACTTAATATTTTGTAGGTATCAAACACGAAATGATAATAACAATAAAGACCTACCCAATGCCACCTAAGGGAACGCCATGATCACCCGTTACCACACGCTTTTTCGTAAAATCAAATATTGCCAACTGCAAACAATTATTCAAATAATAAAATAAATCTGCTATTTTGTATATTATTATTATATTAAAATATTAAGATATATTTATCAAAATGGAAAATTTTGACTAAAGTAATAATAATAATAATATTTACTTTGCCCTTTTTCGCTTCTTCTTTGCCGTAACGCCATAGCCGCACGCCTAATGGAAGCTTCAAAATATAACAACCACTTAATAATAATAATAATAATAATAATAATAATAATAATAATATATTCCAAATTAACAGCTAGCAAGAAAAGTCATAATCTTCTATTCTCTCAATTTTAATTGGATTGGTGTTGGAAATCACAATCTTATAGTTGGAAAATGATTTGAATATTATTAAATTAAAATTCATTACTAGTTTAAAATTATTAATTTTACTGTTATTAGCTTGAAGAAAACTATGTCATTATTATTATATTAGACTTTGATAAATTTAATGGGAATGGTAGAAACATACCATGTGCATTATATCTCTAATACTTAGATTGAACCCCAAAGGTATATTTCCATTACTATTCAATCTCCGTTGCCAAGTCAATAAAGGAAGTTTTCCTGGATCCACCTATTCATTCAAATATACATAAAAATTATTATTTATAACAATCAATATAAGCATTTATAACAGATCGAACCCAAAAAAAAAACTATAAGCATTTATAACAGTAACTAAGTTAATAATCATAAAAAATTCTATCTTGACCCAATTAGTGGCAAAGTCTCGTACCTTTCCTGCGGATGAATCAGCAACACAATTATTTTCTCCATTTTCTTTGACATTATTCTCCATCATGCCTGCAAGCCAACGGAGTTTATTAAGGACAAAGCATCCAAAGAAACCAAAATTTTGTTTTTTTTTCATTTATTTTTCAAGATTAATAAGTTCTCTTTCATCCAATGAAAGCTTTAGTTGATTGAGAAGTAGAGAGATTGTTTGTTTTTCAAGAGAGAAATAGAAAAAAAGTCTCTTTTAGGATCACTGAAAGTGGAGATAATAATCTCTGCATATATAGATATAAGATAATCAAGAAGTTCCCTTTATGCAGTGATTAAATCACTTACACTAATCTTGTTTGTTCAATGGAATCGAACAATAATTATTCAATTATTATTATTTGCTTTCTTTAATTCAATTCTTAAAATATCACTAATACATACAAATTTGTTAAAGCTAAGAAAATGACATATCGAAAACCAAAAAATATGAGACAAAACAGAGTAAAACTACTTGCTCTGTTTCCATTAGCACACAAATAATTGATAATCCCAACACCAAATCTACACATCAATGATAATAATAATAACGATCAACAACCTGTAATTAGAGAAGTACTGAATTCGATTTTTCCTGCAAATTATTATGAGTTTCTTGATTGTATTTGTACACGAACTTATGAAGTTGTGGTCAATACAGAACACAAAGAAAAAACAAAGCATTTTCTTGAGATCAAACTTTTTTTTCTTTTTCTTTTTTCTGGTTGTGATGTACTCTGTTTAACTCAGATAAAATTCAATGAATTTAAAGAATTTACAGATTTAATTCTGAAGAAAAAACTACCTGGAACTGCAAATTTGCTTGCTTCCTTCTCTGGTTAGGCAGAGAGAAAGAAATAAAAGAATTTGGTTGAAGGAAATATATTTTGGTCAGGAGCAAAACATTGAAGTGTTTCGTTACAAGTTATTCAGGATAAAGGTCGTAGGGAAAGACATCTTTTAACATTTTAAAAGCATTCTTTTCTAAGGTTATGGCTACTATTTTTTATAAATTTTATTAATAATTTACATATTTTTTATTCTTATTTATATGATAAATTATTTTTAAATTTATCTTGTAAAAATTATTATTAATTTATTATTTAATATATAAATTTATTAGAGAATAATAAAAAATTTTAAAATATATATTATAAATAAAAATAAATGATTATTTTTAGACATTTTAAAATAAAATAGCTGACAGTCTTTATGAGACAATCTTTATGAGACGGATAAAATATTAAATTTATATGAAATTATCAAAATATTTATATATATATATATAGTAAAATAAAAATAAACTATTAATTATTTTTATTTTAATTCAATTTAATAAATAAAATTTCTTATTGTTAAATCTAATGATAAAATTTTCTATTATAAAATTTTCTTATTTTTAGTATAAAAAATTTTAGAAATAATTAAATAAATTTATGATTTTTAATAAAGATTATGAATTATTTAATTATTTTTTAAAAATATATTATTTTATTAATTAAATTATATTTCATAAATGAAATAATATTACCCAAATAATAGAAATGCAACGGAATTTTTTTTGAAGCCAATAATCAGATATTGATATTTGGGAAAATGTAATTGCACAAACTTTTATATATAAATTTTATACAAACAAGATAAAATCTCACTATTTCCCTGATTGTATAACAAAACGAACTGTTTTTTTAAGCAACAACAAGATAATATTGAAATCAAACCCACAATACAATGCAATCATCAAGAAACATCAGCGGTAAAATAATCTGAAAAAAGAACCTAAAAAAACTGGGATAATTTCTCAAAATAAACAAACTGTAAAAGAGAATAATTTCTCATGACATAAATACATGCCAGATAAATAATTAATTGGCCAATAAAAACTGCAACATAATAAATATAAAGAAAAACAAACCCACAAATACTGTACTAGGAACCAAGATTAAACAATATCATTAGTCGGAGTCATGGATAATCTGCAAATTGAGAGTCCTTAAAAAATCTGAGAAGATGATAATCGACCTTCTTCAAAGAACATGGTCTAACCAGACTCAGTGGTTAGAGAACCACCAAAACCAAAGATGCCTCCAAAGCTTTCTTGATGAACAAAGAGAAGACAGATTGTTTTGATTCTACTGTACTTGATACTTCAAAACCATACTAAACCTATCGAAGTCTTGGTATCAAAACAAAAGAAGCTATCAAAGCAATTATTAGTCCCCTTCAAGTTTATCTTTCATTTTACTAGTTTATACTTTAAAAAAATGTTACTGGATTATGTTTTAGTACTTCTGATTTTAGTATTGAAGAGGTGATTCGATTAATTGTTTTTCAATTAGTTATAACTTTCAATTATGTGTTAAATTTTAGATGATGATGTTAATGACACCATAGCATTGCTTGCATATGGCAGCAAAAAAAAAAAATGATGACAGGATGGGATAAACTAGCACATCGATTTAAATCAGAAATATTCTACAACTAACTAAATGTATAAGGTTTTTGCATATGCAGTAGAGTCCAATTGCAGGAATAATCATATTAAGTGATAAAAGAAAGAAGATGAGTTCTTTCTCTTTTTATTATTTTCATTTCATAGAAGTTGATTGATATCTTCAACCCATTTCATATGATAAGAGCTACCGGTGTATTGGGCACTGCTCTACATGTACAGTGCCCAATATCCATCGTTTACAGTTAGAAAAATATTTCTAGCGCCACAGGATATAATTGATTGATTGATGTTTCAAAATTGAATCTTGGTTCCAATACACCCAATGGGTTCTCCTTGACACAAATAGACATGTCGCATGTTCCCACATTCTACCAAACTGAATTAAGAGCGCTTCCTCAAGTTAGAAATATTGAGAAATAAAACCATCTAATATGATTATCAATGCTATGAGCTTTTGGAGTACAATGGGATATTCATAAAGTTGATCATTATGAGTGTTACAACTGCTAGATAGTCATTGTCGGATAACACCCTTTGATATAAGTACTTAAATATAGGAGTCATTATTGTTGTCCCAAAATAGCAACCAAGAGGGGGGGGGGGGGGGGGGGGGGGGGGAGGTGAAGGAGGAGAATTGGTTGATATGAAGAATAATGGTAATTTAAAATTCAAAAGCAAGGGATGAAGAAGATGTAGAAGAAGATAAAGTAGAGTAGAGTATAGTAGAGTAGAAAGAACACAAAGAGTTATAGTAGTTCGGGTTTACCTTAATCCTGTATCCACTTCTTTAACAACTTGTTAAGATTTCACTTTCTTGAGTTTTTACAAGCTTAACTCTAATTTGGTGTTTTCTTGTAACATCCTTATATCAAATATATGTACACTACATACACTCATATATGTAATATACGTATAGAGGATACAAGAATGTCAAAACCATTTAAACAAAAACAAAACTTCACTTTTAAAAACCATGTAAACTTAAAACAATTAATTGATATCTTATATTTAGTAAATAAAACATTACTTGTTAAAAACATATATGTATCTTTATTACCCAAAAGTTTTTCCAAAACATTTTTAATAAGCAGCGGAATATACATATATATATATATACATCAAAATCAATATATACAAAAATATAAGATTTATACATGCTGGCAGTTTGTCTCTGATCTTGATGTTCCACTAACAACTTTGATCTCAAAGTCTCAAGCCTAGACTCGACTCGGTCTAGCTGAACTCTCCGACTCAACCGGATCTACCCTGTCACCTGTGCAATGAACCACAATCGCGCTAAGCCAAAAGCTTAGTGGTACAAACTTTGATAATAATATAGTTCAAATGAAATGTCAATGCACAACACATATATATATTTCACAACTCATAACATTATATCTCATTATTTTGCTCAGTTGTATCACATTCCGTCATTCACATTAAAGTAAAGACAAGCATGGGCCAAAAAGGATCTAATATGCTATTCAAATTTCAAAGTTACTCATTTGGTCCATAATGACACCTTGTGTCTAGCCCCGTAGGCAATATATCCATGGATAATCCAACTAGATCTGAGCTTACGACTCGGTCTTTTCACTCAGTCTAGCTTCAAGGATTTGTTTTTGAGGCTTACGACCCGGTCTTTTTACCCCTAAAATATCATATTTATTAGCTGAACCTGGCTTATGACCCGTTGTTTTCACCAGCCCAACATTTAGCCTGTAGGCATTCATAGGCATGCCGCCAAACCCAGAACTCTGAAATTTGAATAACATACTAGGCACACAATTTATTCATATTTCATTCTTAATTCCTTTCTCATTTTCTCATGATCAAACTAGGCACATTGCCTTATTATATCATCTTTTTCTCACTTTTCTCATTCTTTTTATTTTATATCAATATCAATTTATTACATTATGCTTTCACATATCTCATCACATTATTTCACATTTCTTTTCAATTACAACACATTACTTTGATACATCAACATAATTCACAATATGCATATCATAACATATTTCTCATTCATCAATAATTTATTAAGTAACTTAATACATTTTTCCAACCAAATGTATTAAGTCCCAATGTCATGTAAATGTATGCAATCATTCAAAGTTTGTACTTACCTCTAAAAACAACAACTCCACTTCAACCTCCTCTTCCAAGATATCCCTCAACATTTGGATTAGGGCACTCAAGTCTCTTCCAATCCTATACCAAATGTGATTATAAATAATCACTTAGTAATACACATAGGAAATAAGGAAAAGTACTATCTAGGGCAAACCCTACACTTGACACGCTCAACAACACGGGCGTGTTCATGACCGTGCCCTAAACTCACAACACAGAAACTTTGACGTGCTTAGTAACATGGGCGTGTCACTACACGTATAACAACTTCAACAACACAGAAGCTATGACACGCTCAGTGACGAGGGTGTGCCACTGGTCGTGTCAATTCTCCAACATCACAGTAGTTATGACACTCTCAGTGACATGGGCGTGTAACTTCATGTGTCTAAACTCCTCTAATACAGTAACTATGACACACTCAGTGACAACACTCAGTGACATGGGAGTGTCACTGATAGTGTCAATCCTCCAATATCACAGAAGCTGTGACATGCTCAGTGACATGGGCGTGTCACTACTCATGTCACCAACACAGGGAATAGAACCATCAACACACCCAAAAGCATGGCCGTGTCACCGGGCGTGTCAGGCCAAAAACCTGATATCGACACAAAAATGCCACAACCAACAAACATCTTTCGTCACTCCCTTTCAACTCTAGACAACTCAACCAAAACCATCATTATACCATATGACAATTATGTAAGCATCAAATAACTCAAACACAATCAACAATACACAATCATAACAATTTTTCACAACTCAAAACTTACACAATCCACAACTCTTATTCTTTTCACCAAACTTAACCTTTTTCTTCAATCCACCCCCAAAATCATAGCAAACTAGACAAAAGAACTTCAAACATACCAATTTCAGCCATAAACACAACTACATCAAACATCCAACAAACTCATAAACACACTCTCAAAGGAAATCAAAGAAACAAGTTGGAAACTTACCAAATATGAAGAAAAATCCTTAAAATTCCAACTTGATCACTTAAAATCCTTCAATTGCTTGAGTTAGGAAGAAACAAAATCTCTTTCTCTTGATGAAGATGGTGGTGGCAGCCCTCTTAGAGAAGAAAGAAGAAGATGAAAATGGAAATAGCAATAATCAACAACTCATTCAACACTTTCCTTAAAGCCACACAAATCCCTTCTTTTAATCTCCACTAAGCAAATATATTAATATAATATACTTAAAATCAAATATCATCTTCCACTATCAAAAATTAATATCTTAATAAATAAAATATCATTTGACCATAATAAAAGGTTAACTTGTATATATTGTATATATCTTCATGTACATAACATAATCACATCTTCCTTTTTCCTTTCTTTTCACTTAATTAAATATATACACTTATAAATCCTTTAATTAATTTTCAATAATTAGTATTTTTAAAATTTTAGGATATAATATGGGATATTACAATTCTCTCCCTCTACAAATAATTTCGTCCTTGAAATTACCAGTTCTTAAGTCTAGAACAACTGAGGATACTGATCCCGAATCATCTATTTACTCCCCCATGTTGCTTCTTCCCTAGCATGATTCTTCCAAAGAACCTTCATAAGTGGCACTTTCTTATTTCTCAACTTTTTCACTTCACGTGCCAAAATAGCCACTGGTTTTTCCTCATAAGTCAGATCTGGACTCACCTCAATGGATTCCATTGACAAAATATGAAATGGGTCTGATCTGTACCTCCGAAGCATAGAAACATGGAAGACATTGTGAATTTGATCCAACTCAGGAGGTAAAGCTAGACGATAGGCAACTGGTCTAACTCTTTCCAGTACCTCATAAGGTCCAATGAAATGAGGACTCAACTTTCCTCTGCAGCCAAATCTCAAAATTCTCTTCTAAGGAGACACTTTTAAAAATACTTTATCTCCAACCCTGAACTGAATGTCTCTTCTCTTCAAATCTGAATATGATTTCTGTCGGTCTGAGGCTGCTTTTAAACGATCTTGAATCACCTTCACTTTCTCTTCTGTTTCTTTTATCAAGTCGGGACCGACCAGTTTACCTTCTCCAACCTCAACCCAACACAAAGGTGTCCTGCACCTCCTACCATACAATGCCTCATAAGGTGCCATCCCAATACTAGATTGATGACTGATATAATAAGCAAATTCCATCAATGGTAAGAACCTGTCCCAACTTCTAAAGAAATCAATGACACAACTTCTCAACATGTCCTCCAAAATCTGTATCACTCTTTCCGACTGCCCATCTGTCTGAGGATGGAAAGTTGTGCTAAAATATAATCGAGAATCCAAAGCATCATGCAAACTCTTCCAAAACCTTGAAGTAAATCGAAAATTTCGATCAGATACCAACAAAATTGGGACTCCATGCAACCTCACTATCTCACTAATATACAGCTCAGCCAACTTCTCAAGAGAATAATCCATTCGAACTGGAATAAAATGAGTTGTCTTTGTCATCCGATCAACAATCACCCAGATTGCATCATGCTTCTTCTGAGTCAAAGGTAAACTAGTCAGAAAATCCATCGTCACTCACTCCCATTTCCATTCTGGCACCGATAATGGCTAAAGTAATCTCGAAGGAACTTGGTGCTCAACCTTCACTCTGTGACAAGTGAGACATCTGGATACAAACTCTACTATGTCCCTTTCATCATCATCACCAGGAGAAGGAGTTAGAGAGGAATCATGTGAGGATGGTGAGGATCCTTGATAAGGACTTTCAATATACTCACTTACATCCCATTCACTTAACTCATATTGAGGAAGATCAAGTTTTTCTTGAAAGTCATATATGTCATGATGAATGTGGGAAATGAGATCAACCTTTTTGTTGAGTTTTGTGATTCTCTTTGTAACATCCTTCTCGAAATAATTAAATTGTTTTTTGGAGAGAAGATATGGCCTTGAGGATAAGTTTTAGGGTTTTGGATGATTCACCTTTTTCTTTAGTGGAAGGTCTAAGGGGGTGCTCAACTTGAACATGGATAGATTTACCTTCTTCTTTTATAATATGGTACCTAAGTCTCTTCCTTTCCCTTTGGATAACTCCCTTAATACTAAATGTGCACTCATAGTGATTATCAATCTTTTAGATACATCTAGCATGCTCAAGGTAGTCTATGTTGATGGAGTATGTGGATGGATCAAGGTGGGTAATTTCCTATAGGAGTGAAGGAGTCCCAAGTGTCTAGCAAGGTGGGTAATTTGAGAGGATAAAAAGAAAGTTTCTACCTTAAATTTCCCTTAATGTATAAAGGTATTTATGAGAAACCTAGTACTTTAGATTGGCTAATTATGCACAATTGCATATAAGAAAAATAAGTCACGTTGAGTAACCTTTTCATTTCCATCACTTTTTTGGTAAATGGTGTAAGTGATGATTCTATATAAGAGCCAAAGGAGAAAAGTCCTAAAATGGATGGTTTTGGATGACCTATTATTGTATTAAGTTTCAATGGATAGTTCAATCCAAAAAGATGAGTAATGTTTTAAAGGAAAATTTGTATCATTGTAGGAGAAAGCTCCATGAGTTTAGAATTCCCAAACTTCACCAAATTCTTCTAAGGAGAGAGCAAAATCTTGGTCAATATCTATGGGTAGAGAAAGCTCCATGAGTTTAGAATCCTATAGGTGCATTATGATTTTTCTCTACCCATAGAGACATTAGAAATTCCCTTGAAAGGCTAGAGTAACCTAACTCATTAGGAAATGCAAAATTCCTCCACCCAATTCTATCAAGGTAGCTATAGATTTCACCTTGGATGTTTAAAGTTAGGAGCATCTCTTTCGCAAGCATTTGGTTGGTTTAAGGGTCTTTTTCTTGAGCATTTAATACTTGGTTTTCTAATCCTTATTTTTGTACTTGGGTTTGTGTGGTTGGACACTTTTTCTAGTGAAGTGTTTAGGTTTGGGTTGAGGTTGAGATTGGGGTTTACTAATGACAATCCCTTTTCCCTTGGTTGTGGTTTTCTTTTTGGTGATTTTAGTTTTAGGTGTCATATCCTCAATCAAGAAACAAAAGTAAAAGAAAATAGAAATGTAGAAGATTAAAAGAAATGTAGAAAGAAATAGATTGCTGATGATGCTTTGAACAAACAACTTTAAATTGATGAAAAAGCATCAAAATCTTCTTCTTGATCAACAAATTCTTGGAAGAATGTTTGAATTTGTGTGTTTTGAGTTTGTAAAGATTTATTTTAATGTAAAATAAAGGTATTTATAGAAAACTAGCTGTTTTTTACTGTTTGGGGGACAAAAAATTTAAATTTTTGAAAGTTCCAATGTGCAAAGGAAAATCAGTTATACAAGTTGTTCAGTCGCCTGAGCTATTGTGTGACTGCTAGCTCGGTCTGGCGAGCTCACTTGGCAGTGCTTGCTTGCACAATCTTGAGAGGAGTGTAACGGTCGAGAAAATTTTAAAATTCTTAAACTTGATCGACCGCACGAGCTATTGTGTGCTTATTGGAGAGAAACGCTTTGAAGCTCGGACTCGGTAAAGATACAACTTAAAGTTTGAGAGAATACATGTTAAAGGTTGGGAGAAGATGACTTGTATGGCTCAGGCTTGGAAAGAACAGGCGATGTGTGACCACTCGATATATTGGGGCGTCCACACAAGATGAGCTGTTTTGGATTTTGAAAAACATTTTAAGTGCATATGATCAAAATAAATTTTGGGAGAAATAAAGAATGATTATACAAGAGATTTTCCATCAATCATGCCAATATTTTATTTTATAAAATTCATTCTTTCTTCATTTAAGGGTTTTGTAAAAATATCCACAAGTTGATTTTGTGTTTCAACAAATTCTAAAACTATATTGTGATTTTGAACATTATCCCTTAAGAAATGATATTTGATGTCTATATGCTTAGACCTAGAATGCTAAATGGGGTTCTTGGATAAATTTATTGCACTAGTGTTATCACATTTAATAGGAATGTGATCAAAAGTTTTTTCATAGTCAAGCAATTGTTGTTTCATCCAAAGAACTTATGTACAACAAAAACATGCAGCAACATAATCGGCTTCTGTGGTAGATAAAGCAACCGACACTTGTTTCTTGCTAAATAAAAAAAAATCATTCACCAAGAAAATGACATGTTCCAGTGGTGCTTTTCTTATCTAGTAGGCTACCGGCATAATCCACATCGGAAAAGCCTAATATGTCAAATGATGTGTTTCTAGGATACTATAAACCTAAATGCAATATACCACTCAAGTATTTTAAAATCCTTTTAGTTGAATTTAAATGTGATTCCCTAGGACAAGATTGAAATCTAGAACATAAGCATACATTATACATTATATCCAGTCTAGAAGCGATTAAATAAAGTAGTAATCTGATAATATCTTGATATTTCTTCTCATCTACTGCTTTACCGCTTTCATCTTTGTCAAGTTCAAGGATATGCTTATAGGAGTTTTACTTTAATTGTAACAATCCATTCCAAACTTCTTTAGAAGTTCCTTTGTGTACTTTGATTGGTGGATGGAGATCCCATCCTTGCATTGTTTAATTTGTAGTCCAAGGAAGAATTTGAGTTCACCCATCATGGTCATTTCAAATTCCCTAATCATACATGAGGTAAATTTATTCCATAAAATTTCTTTAGTAGCACCAAATATAATATCATCAATGTAAATTTGCACAATTAAAATGTTATATATTTTCTTTTTAACAAAAAGAGTTGTGTTAACTTTGCCTTTTGAAAATTCATTTTCGAGCAAATATGCTCTAAGTCTATCATACCATGCTCTTGGAGCTTGTTTCAATCCATATAGTGCTTTGGTAAGTTTAAAAACATGATTTGAAAATTTATAATCTTCAAAATTGGAAGGTTGTTCAATATAAACTTCCTTATTTATAAACCCATTTATAAATACACTTTTAATGTCCATTTGAAAAAGTTTGAAATTCATGTGACATGTAAATATATCCAATATTCTAATGGCTTCTAATCTAGCAATGGGAGCAAATGTCTCATCATAGTCAATGCCTTCCTCTTGTTATAGCTTTTGGCTACCAATCTAGCTTTGTTTCCAATGATGAGACCATTTTTATCAAGTTTATTCCTATATACCCATTTACATCCTATAATTGGATGTTCCTTGGGTTTAGAAACAAGTTTCCATGCGTTATTTCTCTCAAATTGATTAAGTTCATCTTGCATAGCAATCACCCAACACTCATCACTAAAAGCCTCCTCAACGGTCTTTGGCTTAATTTGAGAAACAAAAGCAACATTAGAATCTAGGTATTTGAATTGAGATCTAGTAGTTACTCCCTTTGAGGTATCACTAATGATTAATTCTTTTGGATGATCCTTCTTGTAATGCCAATCTTTGGGTAGTTCTTGAGACTCTTTTTCTTGTTCATCAAGATTGTTCTTTTGAGCATGGGTTGTTTCTTGTTGTTCAAATGTACCTATAAAATCATCAAGAACACTACCTTTCCTTTGATCAAGTTTAAAAGATTCGTCAAAAACAACATGCATTGATTCTTCAACTACTAGTGTTCTCTTATTAAATACTATATATTCTTTGCTAGGTGATGAATATCCTAAAAATATGCCTTCATCCGATTTGGATGAGAATTTTTCAAGATTGTCCTTGGTATTCAATATAAAGCATTTGCATCCAAACACTCTAAGGTATGAAATTTTGGGTATTCTTCCATTTCATAGCTCATAAGAAGTTTTGTTTATCAAAGGCCTTTTGTAAACACGATTTGAAATATAAAAAGCGGTATTAATGGCTTTTGCCCAAAAGTAAAATGGTAAATCATACTTATTGAGCATTGTCCTAGCCATTTCAATCAATGTTTTATTTTACTTTCAACAATACTATTTTGTTGTGGTGTTCTATGAGCTGAAAAGTTGTGTGAAATACCAAACTCATTGCAAAAATTTTTAAAGTTCTCATTTTCAAATTCTTTGCCATGATCACTTCGAATAGATGTGATTATATAGCCCTTTTTATTTTTGACTCTCTTTGCAATTATTTTAAAATGATTGAAAGCTTCATTATTTTGAGCTAAGAAATTAATCCATGTAAACCTTGAGTAATCATCAACAAGTACAAATGCATATAACTTTCCACCTAAGCTAGCAACTCTATTTAGTCTAAACAAATCTAAGTGAATGACTTCTAATGATCTAGAAGTGCTTATAATATTTTTAGATTTAAATGAACTTTTATGTTGCTTACCAAATTGACAAGGTTCACAAGTTTTATCTTTATCAAATTTTACTTTAGGGGTTCTTCTCTACTAATGCATTGTAAGTGATCCATACTAGCATGTCCTAGTCTTCTATGCCATAGCCAAACATCATTACCAATGGTAATCAAACATTCAAATGCATTATTGGAATATATGTCAATTTTATATGTATTCTCAATGCTAACTTCTTTGAATACAAGTTCACCATTTGAATTGGCAACTTTGCATCCTTTAGAGTCAAAACTTACATCATAACCTTTATCACATAATTGCTTACACTAAGCAAATTGTGTTTCAATCCATCAACAAGCCAAACATTATCAATCATATTCTTACCAAACATTCCAATGGAACCAATGCCAATAATTTTACCTTTAGCATTATTATCAAAAGTTATATTACCTCTATACTTGTAAGTGAGTGTTGTAAAAAGCTTTGCATTACCCATCATATGCCTTGAGCATTCACTATCACAAGCTAAACATTTTCATTGATAGTGAATTTTAGGCATACCTACAAAATGATAATATTCATCTTCTTTTAGGTACCCAAATTAAGTTGGGTCCTTGAGATGAGCCTTCCTAATATAGCAAAATATGCTCTTATGTCCAAATTTCATACAATAAGTGCATTGACACAAAGTTCTATACTTATACACTTTCTTATTGAAATTCAATGAACCATGCACACAGTTGCAAGTGTGTGTTGAATGATATTGTTTTTGTGCACTTTTGTGTTCATGTACATACCTTGTATACATGAATGCATGATTTGCTCTTGAAACTTTAGTTCTAGAGCCTTGTGAACCCAATGTAATCCTTTTAGGATTTTTAGGCTTGGTTTGTGCATTAATGTTCTTCACAACATTAACACTAGATGCTTGTATTATAGAAGCTCTAACAAATATTGCTGTATTAGGTGAAGTATTAGATAAACCAATGAATCCTAAACCATGTTTCAAGGAGGGTAGTCTTTGAATATTGATCAATGTATCTAAGGCCTCTTTTCCCTTGTGAAATTTTGAAATCGACTCTTTTAGCTTATTTATTTCATCCTTCGATATTTTATTTTCTTTGACCACATTTTCTAATCTATGTGAATTTTTAGTCATTTCATCAATTGATTTCACCAAATTTTCATTTGAGGTCTTCAATTCTGATGTAGAGTTTTTCAAAGACATAAAAGCCTTTTCTAACTTCAAACGTTTATCTTTGTAAAATTTCATCTTAGAGAAATACTTTTCTATTATAAGGCTCATATGTTCAATCAAACCATTTTCATCTAAAGCATCATCAACATCATCATCATATGCAATTAATTTTAAAGATGAAGTACTTACCTCATTGGAGTTATTATTATCTTCAATAGCCATGAGACATAGATTTGAAATTTCTTTCTCTTCTTCTTCACTTGAGGAATCATCATCCCATGTAGCTTTGAGTGATCTCCTCTATTTCTTATCCCACTTCTTTTTGCTTTTTAATTTGAAGCAATTCGACTTTATGTGACCAGATTTGCCACATTCATAACATTTCACTTCATTCTTTTTATCTTTATCTTTGAAGGAGGGTTTAGGAAATGTTCCATTGTTAGCTCGTAGTCTTCTCTTTCTCTTCCAATCACTTATCCTTTTGGATATCATAGCCAATTCTTTTTCGTCTTCACTATCTTCATCATTTGAGCTCTCAACTTCTTTAATGGCTTTGAGAGCTATTGCTTTCCTGTTATTCTTTTCACCTTGCTCTTCTTCTCTGTTGGTGTGTAATTTGAAGGTGAGTAGTTTTTTTACTGGTTCATCAGTTCTCAAAGAGCTAAGGTATGAGCTTCTTCAATTGAAGAAACCGTAGACTTAAAGTTCTTCTTTGCTCTAAGTGCTTTCAAGATTTTTCTATTGACATCATCTTGATCATATATCTTGCCATATTTCTTTAATTCGTTGACAATGACAAGCAAGCAATTTGTCATATCGGTGACATTTTTGTTAGGCTTCATCTTAAATAGCTCATACTCATGTACATACATTTGCTTCTTAATGAGCTTCACTTGGGTAGTACCCTTATGATAGTTCTCAAGAGTTTTTCAAATACAATGTGCCTAAGTGAGATGTTGGACTCTCCCACCTTCTTCTCTTGATATTGAATTCATCAAGATGGAGGCTGCCCTATTATTCTTGAACTGATCTCTCACATTGGCACTTGACCATTGTGATTTAGGAAGAGGAACTTGGACACCATCAACTTCATGAGTAGGAGGTTTTCACTCATTTTCAACAAAATCCCAACGCTCAATTCTTTCACTATCTAGAAATAAGAACATCTTGTGTTTCTAATAAGAGTAATCCGTTCCATCGAAATAGGGTTTAAGGTATGAATTTAGGTTTCAATGTGTAAAGTTATTTGTTGGTGGAATGGTTGCCATTTTGGATCAAATTTCAGAATTAAGTTTAAAGAAATTTACCAAGCTCTGATACCAATTGTTGGCCCAAACTAGCAACTAGGGGGGGGGATAAATTGGTTGATATGAAGAATGATGGTAAATTTAAAATTCAAAAGCAAGAGATGAAGAAGATGTAGATGAAGATGGAGTAGAGTAGATTAGAGTTAGAGTAGTTCGGATTTGTCTCAATCCTACATCCACTTCCTTAACAACTTGTTAAAGTTTCACTAGTCTTGAGTTTTTATACGCTTAACTTTAGCTTGGTGTTTTTCCTGCCTCACACCAAACTATTATAATGGTTTGAGATCAATCCTTACAACCCTTATAAGAGTTTTCCCAGGCTCACTCTTATAACCTAAGTGTTTATAAGCTCACACTCAAACTTTTGATGGTGTTTAATCCTCACACCAAACACTCCAAGTTTTTTTATGTTTGATCATTTGATCTTTAGACAAGATAATGAAAAATATTGTTCAATAAAATTATAATATCAGTCAAAGTATTATCTAACTGCAAAAATGAAGTTTAATGTGGTATTTATAGCCATTTGGCTCAAACTAGCTGTTTGAGATGGTTCCCACATGTTTAGTACTTGTCTTTCACTAATTCTATGGTCAGAACTTAGTGTACAGTCACTCGGCTCGATGGGTGGTCACATGGTTTGAAAGCTCAGTGTAGCGGCTAGTTCCAATGGTAGAATTTTATTGCATGATAGAATCCAACTTGCCCATACCTTTGTGTCGTGCGGTCATCCAGCTTGGCGTGCAATTGCTTGGCACAAAGTTACTGTTGAAATTAAATTTCTTCATCCACGTGATCAATTATCAATATTATGAGATATTTGGTGATAAGATTCAAATATGCCAGACTGGTGTGGTCACTCGATTCTTCTGGGGAATTGCACATGCCTTTGAGCATTGAAGAAATGCCGCGTGAGCAAACCACTATCTCTTCTATCACTTTTTGACTTTTAGGCCTTTGTTAAATGCAGTTGCCCAGGCGTCTTGGGCAGTCACTTCTAGTGTCCTGACTTCACCCCTCACTGAGATCGCTATCCTTTATGCTAGTTTATGAATTTTTTACTTTGATGTGGTGCGGTCGCTCGGTGCTCGCGTACAGTCGAGGTCCTACCGGGCGTCCTCACTTTACCGCTCACTGACAACGTGAACTCTTCTGTGGAAATTATGGACTTAGCTCAGTTGGATGTAGTTGGCTCATCTATCTCACTATAGAGCTGCAATACTTGCTTAGCTCAGTAGTTCCATGCTACCCTCTTTAGCTGCTCGGGCTGCTTTTAGCTTGGTAGTTCTATATCTAGCTCAACATTCTACATGTCTGTTTGGTTTTGTGCTTTCTATTCAACAGGTCTGTATGTCATATGCCCGTTCGATTTTGCCCTTTCTGCTCAGCATATCAGTGTTTCATATGTGAGTTCTGTTCTATGCTCGGGCTGCATTTGTGCGGTCACTCGATCATTCGTTCAGGCGGTTGCACAAAGGTGCTTGGTTTCTAACTCTGCAAAACATACTTATTTGAAATTATTAATTCTTTATCAATTTGATTGTCAAGGATAAAAATAGAGTACATTTGTCACCAACAAAAGAGTATAGGGTATACTGATTGAAACTTAAATTAATTGATGATTTGGAACAATAAGAGGGAGAAAGTTTCATCTCAGATACAATATAAATAGAATTTGATTCTAAATATGATTTTTTCAATTTGTCATGTATTTTTCAAACTCCTTTTATATTAAGAAAAGACAATTTTTACATAGCAGATTGCCATTATATAACCATTCATCAATGAATTATAAATTAAATGAATTTTTTGGAAATTTATAAGCACATAAGAAGAGGAGAGCCATTCGCTACTCAAACTACAGCGGGCAAAACTATCCTTTGAATTACTTAGCCTACACATGTATCCTAATTCTACATTGGATAAGACATGTCACTCATCTATAATAGAGTTTTTTTTTTCAATTATATGGCGGTGTTGTTGATGAGATTGTCAAGGCAATACCTAATTACAACCTAGAAAATCCAATTTAATTCCTTATTTTATGGTTTTTTAAGAATTAAATCCATCAAGGATGTAGGTATCGGTTTATCATCTACCGTTCTAGCTAATAGCAAAAACATAATATTTGCATTAAAATATAAGTAGTTCAACATTGAATCTTGTGATGTAATTTTTCATTAAAGACTTATATATATAGATAGAGCTCTGCCATTTGAATTTTTATACTTCAATTTGTTGAATTCTTTTATGGCTTGTTGCTTCTTCAAATCAAAGTAAGCAAATTACTGGTTAACTTCTAGTTAAATTTTGTAATTTGTCATTTATTGATCCTTTGTTCAAAAGTTAGTAACTAACATAGCATTAAAAAAAAACAATTGCATCCAGAGAACAAAGGTTCTCTTATCTTCAAAATTGACAAATCATTTAGTAAGTGAATTAAATTAGATTAACAAGAATAAACAAAAATAGAGATATCACTAACAAGTACTCTATAATAATTTCATACCAAATGATGATTCCAGCAATCAATACAAAGATTAGGTGACAAATTAAATATTATATATAATCATTAATTATATTTTTATTATTTTTACTTTTTTAGTTAAATTAGGAAATTACCTTAATTTAATTATGTATATAATATTAAATGTTAATTAATAAACCAAAATTAAAAAATATATAATTTTATATTATTAGTAAAAATTAGTTATTATTTTGGTTATTCGGTATGGTTCGGTTTGATTAACTGGATATAGTCTCATCTTTAGAGTCACTCCATATTATAAAAACTATTATAATTTAATTTGGAGAAAGTCAAAAGTCAATATATGGATTTTTCCAATTCTAGATATTTTTTATCCTAATATTTATATTGGTTCAGGAATATTCAGGATTTGTGTTCAGCCTTATTCGAAACTAGTATGTGGTACCTTATTACTTTATTTATTAAAATATATTTATAAATATGTTGATGGTAAGATTGAACTCTTGAACTTATATATTTATATATATAACACTTTTTAATATTCTTGTTATTTGTAGACGATGAAAAATAATGGACAAAAGTCTATTTGGATACTGTACTATATGTTACAAGATTTCTTTCACACAAGCTCAAACCCATGTGGTGCTAGCAAAATTTGCCCAACACTTTGCAGAATACTAGTCAGCCTTACCCTAAAAAGAAAAATGCAGAAGCTAAGTAACAAAGAAAGCAATACAATCACAAGAGAAGAAGAGAGAGGTTGGAGAATGCTTGAGAGCTTTTATTGCTTAAGAACTTGTGAAAGAATTTGATGGTTATAACAAATGTATCCTACACCTATTTATACTACTCCACCTCCTCAATGGACGGTGGTGATCATGTTGATCCACCGGCCTAGAATAAGCTTCTACACAATTTCAAGGATATTCCTTGAATATTCTATGGCATCTTCCTAAGGAATTCTCTAGCATATTCTAGAGAAATCTACACATATACAACTATAGAATTCTATGGAATACTATAGAACATTCTCGAGAATATTTACATATGAAATTCTAGAGAATTCCTAGCATAACCTCCACTTTGGCTAGGTCTCTTGTAAGTCTTGTGACATTCTCCCCAACCTAATCTGGCAAAATCCTCATTGTCTTTAAGTCTTCATAGGCTTGAATTTGATTATTGAATTGCCACAAATGTTAGATGGGTTCCCAACTAGCTTCACTTTTAGGCAATCCCTTCCACTTGACAAGGAGTTCATGTGTGGGTGGTTGATTGGAATGGTGCTACACCCTATCGGCCAAAATCTCCTCCACTTCCTTGTTATGTTGGATGCACACTCCCATTGGCGCTCTTTGTGATATTCCACGGCTTGGATCTTCCCCATCTTCCTTTTATGGCTTCAACAAGCTCACATGGAATACGGGATGGAACTTGATTTTAGGAGGTAACTCCACCTTATAAGCTTGCTTCCCCACTTTTTTGATGATGGGGAATGGCCCCTCATATCTCCTAATGAGTCCACGATGTAACCCCATCAACCTTGCATGATTATGAATTTTGACAAGCACAAGATCTCCCACTTAAAACTCCCTCGGTTTCCTCTTCTTGTCAGCCCACTTCTTCATCCTCTTGGATGCCTTCTCCAAGTAGGTTCTAGCGACATTGGCATTGTCTTTCCATCCTTTGGCAAACTTGTAAGATGAAGGACTAACACCTGTATAGCCTATGGCAATGGAATTTAGTGTCAAGGATTGTTGACCCATGACTATCTCGAATGGACTATGCAGGTCAATTCGCTCCTTTGAAGGTTATAGGAGAATTGGGCAACATCAAGTAACTTAGCCTAATCTCATTGGTTGGCACTCACATAGTGCCTCAAGTATAACTCCAACAATTCGTTCACCCTCTTCGTTTGCCTATCCATTTGAGGAAGGAAACTAGTTAAGAACGTGAGGTCGGTACCCAATAACTTGAACAGCTCGGTCCAAAATCTCCCTGTGAAGTGAGTATCCCTATCGCTCACAATAGTCTTGGGCATGCCCCAATACTTCATAATATGCTTCAAAAATAAGTGTGCAGCTTATTTGGTAGTGCACTCCTTCAGCGTTGGGATGAAAGTAGCATACTTAGAGAATTGATCTACCACTACTAACACCCAATTGTAGCCTTCTGACGTGGGTAACCCCATGATGAAATCCATAGAAACACTTTCCCATGGCCTTTCAAGGATGGAAAGTGGTTGGAGTAGACCTGCGGGTAATTGTTGCTCCACCTTGTCTTGTTGGCATACAAGACAAGTCTTCATATAGGCCTCAACATCATCCTTCATGCGAGGCTAATAATAAGCATGTTCCACCAATGCGAGAGTCCGATGCATTCCCGGATGAACAACATACTTGCTATCATGGCATTTTTTCAAGGCTTCCCTCCTTAAGTTGCCATGTGATGAAACATAGAGCCTCTTTCCTTTGGTGCATACTAAGCAATCTTCTACCCAAAAGCACCTTGTCTTCCCTTCTTTGACAAGTGCAATGATGGTTTGGGCCATGGAATCATGCTCTAGTCCCTCCTTGATTCATACCTTCAAGGTGCTTTGAGGACTGCTAATGTCGGCTAGCTCTCTTTTTCGACTCAAAGCATCCGCAACTAGGTTGGCTTTATTGGGCTTCTACTCCAATGTGTAATCAAACTCTGCTAGGAAGTCTTGCCATCTAGCTTATTTTAGAGAAAGCTTTTTTTGAGTTTAGAAATAGCTAGTGGTAATATTGTCCATCTTGACCACAAACTTGCTCCCAAGCAAGTAGTGTCGCCATATATACAAACAATGCACTACCGTAGTCATCTCCTTTTCTTGCACCGGGTACCTCCTCTCGGTATCATTGAGCTTCCTACTTTCAAAGGCAATAGGATGTCCATCTTGCATCAACACTCCACCTCTGCATCACATATAATCTCTGAGAAGATCCGACCTCATCTGGCCTACTGCCTCTGGATGAAGAGCCTCCTCTCTGGCTGAACCCAGGTCGACCACCTCTACTGAAACCTCTGCCCCCTCGACCACCACTACTGACACTGAGTCGATAAGCTGCAGTATCAGTTTGTCTATCATCCTGTGGCTCCGGAAAATCTTTAATAAAATGAGCTGGTGACCCACATCTGAAGCATACTCCCGATCCACCTGTCTTCCAACAAGCACCTCCATGGGTCCTACCACAATGAACACATATAGGTGGAATGGATCTCTGAACCACTGGAGTCGGAGCACTCGCTACAGAAACTGTAGGTCTCGGCCTCTGCCTCTGATACTGAACTGATCTACCTGACTGCCTCAAGCTCCTACTGACTCTCAGAACAAAACTTCCTTGGCCTCTCTTCATAGATGAAGATCCTGCCTCAAACTGGGATCTCCTAACTCTGGTCTCCTCCTCAGTAGCAGCTGTTGCAATACCCTGTGCTCTCTCAACACTTCTAGCTGTTGCAACCAATTGAGAAAAATCCTGGTACTGAGAACCAGCCACAATGCACATAATAGAGGGCCTCAACCCCTCCTCAAATCTCCTGCACCGATCAATTTCATCAGAAATAATCCCACCGGCATAGTGACTCAACTGGATATACTCAATCTCATACTCTGTCACTGTCCGGTTGTCTTGCCTCAGATTTAGAAACTCCATCTTCTTGACATCTTTATACTCCCTCGGAGTATATTTCAGCTCAAACTCCCTCAAAAAATCATTATAAGATAACATTGGTGGATCATCCATGGCATGAGGAACCGTCTTCCACCAATCATAAGCATCTTTTTGCAGAAGAGATCTAGCATAATCAAATTTCTCTTCAGGAGTGGCTTGCAACTGAATAAATATCCTTTGCACTTTATCCAACCACTACTCAGCCACTGCAGGATCTGTAGTGCCCAAGAAATCCTCAGCTCCATACTTCCTCAATTTATCATAGTGCCTCACCGGCACTTGAGGCTGTGGTGGCGGTGGTGGCTGCACTGGAGCTCCCCTTAACAATTCTACCATATGCCTTAACCAACCCGGCGGTACCTCATCAGCAGCTGATCTCCCTGGCACAGGAGCAGAGGCCTCACTAGCTCTCTCAACTCTAGCTCCATCTCTACTCTCTTCAGGAGCTACACTCTCTGCACTACCTTCTATAGACTGATGTGACTGAGACGCCATTACCACCTATATCTGCAAACACAGCAGAATATACCTCATTATAGATCAGAGACTGCCAATACCAAAACATGTATCTTATTTAAAAACCATATTTTAGAATCAAAATATTTCTTTTTCTTACATTTTACCTAGGTTGAGAATCTCAAACCTAGGCTCTGATACCAAAACAATTGTAACATCCCTATACCCTATATACGCACACTACATCCCATCATATCTGTAATATACATATACTGAATATAGGAAAGCTACAGTTTAATAAACAACATCTCATTCCTTTATACAATAATATAAGCAAACTCAAAATATTTAAGTTATATCATAAAACATAATAAATAAAACGTTCATTCAATATGCAGCGAAAAATATAAAAATATTTACAAATATATAAACATCAAAATCAAATTTTACAAAAACATAAAATTTATACATGTTTGGCAGTCAATCTTTGATCTTTATGCTCACAATCAACACTTCAAAATCTAGACTCGACTCATTCTAGATGAACTCTCTGGCTCGACCCTGTCACCTGCGCGATGAACCACAATCGCGCTAAGCCAACGGCTTAGTGGTACAAACTACAATAATATTATGCTTCAATGCAATGTCAATGTCACACAATCAAGTTTCATAAACAGTTCAAAAGTATATTATATTTTAAAAACCTTACATTGTTCAATAACTTATCAAAACATTCATGAAGTAATACTCATAATTTCCACATCCATACACATATTACACATCATGTTGTACTTTCATAGTTTCATTACTCAACATAACTTCCCAAGCCATATTCATTTTGAATAAGTTACTTATGTATTATAATCATCTCATAACATTATATCTCTTTCCATATTTCATATTAAAGCAAAGACAAGCATGGGCCCAAAAGACACTAATATGCCATTCAACTTTCAGAGTTAATGTTTTGGTTTAATTATCACATTTATCATTATCATTATCCCAACTAGGCTTCAAGGATTAGGCTCAACAAAGCTTCAAGGGGAACAAAGCAT
Source organism: Garcia nutans (assembly GCA_947685225.1). Classification (NCBI taxonomy): domain Eukaryota; kingdom Viridiplantae; phylum Streptophyta; class Magnoliopsida; order Malpighiales; family Euphorbiaceae; genus Garcia; species Garcia nutans. The sequence goes on along the minus strand of CANTUV010000039.1, from coordinate 37,990,438 downwards.
GCTAAGTATCAACCCAACTTGGCTTCAAGAACCAAACCCAACCTAGCTTCAAGGGTTGTAACATCTCAATTAGGCTTCGGACTAGACCCAACCAAGATTCAAGGGGAGTTAAGCATGCTAAACTTCAACCCAACTTGGCTTCAAGGATCAAGCCCAACCTAACTTCAAGAGATTGTTACTATAGGCATGCCACCAGCAATAAAACTCTGAAAATGGAATAACACATTAGACACACAATTCATTCATTAATTCATTATCAATTTCATTCTCATTTTCTCATCATCATTTAGGCAACCATGCCTCAATCATCTCATTTACATCATTATAGCCAACAACAATGGCTTCACATCTCTTTCAATAGAGTATACATAACCAATTACATTGAACATCATCATCTAGGCAAACATGCCTCATTTATTTTGTTTGAATCATTATAATCAATCACAATGGCATCACATCTCATCATATTTCAATTCACATTAAAGTAATTCATCAAAATCAATTGCATTGCACATACCTTTTGAATGATCATCATATCTTTAGAATCTTCAACATAAATTCCACAAAGTTCACATTATGCAAAACATAACATTATTAATATGCATCAACAATGCAATAGATTACTTAACACATTTACAATCAAATGTGTTAAGTTTCAAGGGCATATAAAGGTATGCAATAATGTAGGGTTTGTACTTACCTTAAGAATAACTCACACCAATCTATAACCTTCCTCTTCCAAGAATTCTTCACCACTTGAATTAGGGCAACTCAACCTCTTCACAACCTAATCCAAAATGAATAATCCACACTTAATTACACATACACATGAATCTTCAATACATTTATACACATATTAGTCTCAAACTAGACCCATAGATCATAAATTGCAAGCCAACATCTCTCTCTAGGACCCCACGGTCGTGGCCTCCCAACCCCCACGGGCGTGGGTTAACAAACGGTTCTGCCTCCTTTGTTCAAAACCCCCACGGCCATGGCTTCCAATGGCCACGGTCATGGCAGCCAAGAGCCACGGGCGTGGCATCCAAGATGCTTCTGTTTCAGACCAAACTCATGTATTCTATGCTTCAAACTTCATCAAACACAATTATCATGAAAATCTACAAGAATAATTAAGCAAACTCAACATCTACAACAATAACCAATTCAAAACCCTAACACAAACACAACTCATACTCTTTCAACACCAACACCAACCTAACTTCTTATCTTCACTTCAATTCCAACACTCTCAAACATACCACAATCAAATATAATCTCACTATCACATATCAACAATCAAACTCAAACACAACTTCAATAAAAACAAGAGAAATCAAGAAAGAACTTACCAAAATGATGAAACTTCTTCAAATTTCCACTTAATCACTTGAATCTTCCTTCAATTTGATTTTAGAAAATCAAAACTCTCTCTTGCTCTCTTGTCTTTGGAATACCCGGCCAACCAAGGAGAAGAAAAGAAAAAGAAGATGAAAATGAAGAAGAAAAGTCAAATACTCTTCCTCTTAAACCTCCTCCAAGTAAAAAAATAATATTAAAATATTAAAATAATTCTCTTCCACTCATAATTCTCTTTTTAATTACTTAATTACTTTATAATAAATAAATATCTTCTTCTTTTGACTTTCCCATATTGACTTATATGTGTTGTATATATTTCCATATATACAACATATACACTCTCTCTTTAATTCTTTTTCTCTTTCCAATTCCACATATACCTTAAATCCAAATACAACAATAATTATTTCAAAACTTTTAGGGCATATTTTGGGATATTACATTAAGAATTATTAAAAACTCCATATTCCTTCTATATTTATACCCATATGCATATAAATGTTTATAATTTTCTTCATTCATTTGTCTCATAAAATTAATTTATTACTTACTTACGAAAAACTGCATGACTTCCTCAGTTTCATGTCAATCTCACTTTCAATTTTTATATTTCTTGCCAATTCTTTATAAAAGCTTGTAAAATTTTATCCATGTGCACTTGACACATATATGGACTTATATTTAAAGTTTTAGATTTTTCCAAGCTGATTTAATATATTTAAAAATTAAATCTTCCAAAATCAGAGAATCTGTCTCTTTAATAATTTCTCTAGTAGCACCCAGTTGTCAATTTAGTTAAGGTATCAAAGCTTAATAAAAATTCATGAAATTTTAACCATATGTTATAGGAATACATATGATATTGTGTGTAAATTTGCAGATTTTTCTGGTTGGTTTACCATAGTTTCTAAATTTATTGTTTTCTCAATTTCTATAGATTCTGAGTTGCTGAAATTACTCCAACAATCTGTATTCTTCTATTTTTCTTAATTAGAGATCCATCTTTAAAATTTATAAAATTTTATACATTGGATTCTAACATATATAAAAACTTTTTATTAAATGTTCAAACTCATCCAACATTTCAAGATTTGTCTAAAAATTCAGACAATATCACTTTGTAGTACACCTATAAAATTTTCTGAAACTATCATGCTCATTTCTCAAACTTTTTATTTTTATATCTTAAATCATTTCCTAGATTGTTTTTCTAATTTCACTTATTCATCAATTGAATCAGCTATGAATTTTAAATGTCAAATAAAAGTTCAAAAAATTCTTAATCCATAATCTCTAGAATGACGCTTCCACTGCGCCACTCTTATCTATGCAACCCATATACCATCTCAATTCATATCCATTATATCAAATCGACATTGCCACATCAGGGATCAGATAAATTGCCAGTGCCAATGCATGCATCACAATAGAAAATTATTTTTTTTTTAAATTCCAATTTTCTCTCTCTAACAACCCACCTAGGTCAAAAACCTCAAACCTAGGCTCTAATACCAAAATAAATGTAATACCCTTATACTCTATATACGTACAATATATATTTTCAGCATATGTAAAATATGCATATACCGTATAAAAATATCACAAACTGATTTAATAAAAATTTTCACATTTCTGTTTTAAGATTTCAAATACTAAATATATAAAATTAAATAGCATATAAATATTCTTTACTAGCTATAGTAACCTGATTAACATTTTATATGAAAATCTCTGAAAAAAATTCATCAGAGTTTTATCTGTAATTTGGACATTCCCAAAATTCAACAAATCACAACCTGCATAAAACAAACACTCCAAATAAAATAAATTTACCATTTCACCAATACTTCTCAATTTCTCCATATTTTCTCAAAATACTTACATATAGGTATATATATCAACCTCACATATAAGATCTCATCTTAAACAAATTATTCAAATCATTCTTTACAATTTATAATATATACATCAAAAACATATCATAACATACATAATATTAAACATACTGTAATATCAAATAACTACATACTGGCAACTGGCTCTGATTTTGATGTACTAAAAAATAACTCTTCAAGCTCAATAAATACAAACCTAGACCCGATCAGGTCTAGTAAAACTCTCTGGCTCCACCAAAACGTCCATGACACCTGCGCGACGAATTATAATCGCGCTAAGCCGAAGCCTAGTGGTACAAACTTTGATAACAATATAGTCCAAATGTAAGGTCAATGCACAATACATATATATATATATATATATCACAACTCATAACATTATATCTCATTATATTGCTCAATTGTATCACAATTTATAGTTCACATTAAAGCAAAGACAAGCATGGGCCCAAAAAGGATCTATTATGCTATTCAAATTTCAGAGTTACTGCTTTGGTCCATAATGACACCATGTGTCTAGCCCCGTAGGCAATATATCCATGGATAATGTAATAGCCCCAGTCGCTTGGACCTCAACCTGGCTAGACCCTTAGGCCCCAGTATCTTGGTCCTCAACTCGGCTAGACTGCTACAGTTTTTGAGGCTTACGACCCAGTCTTTTCACCATTCCAGCGTTTAGCCCGTAGGCAATCATAGGCATGCCGCCAAACCCAGAACTCTGAAAATTAAATAACTTACTAGGCACACAATTTATTCATATTTCTCATTATCAAATTCTTTCATAATTCCTTTATCAAAACTTTTCTCATTTTCTCATGATCAAACTAGGCACGTTGCCTTATTATATCATATTTTTCTCATTTTTTTTCATTTTTTCATTTTTCTCATTATTAATCTCTTTCTCATTGACACATATTCAATCTAGGCATATTGCCTTATTTTCACATTTTTTTTCTCATTTTTCTCATTTTTCACATCTTTCTCTTTTTTTCTCACTTTTCTCACTTTTCTCATTTTTATCAATATCAATTCATTTCATTATTCCACATATCTCATTTTGCATTCATAACACATTACCCAATTACTTTGGGTATTTTTACATAATATACATATTTCACATTCTACACAATTTAGCCATTATCAATGGCTTTTCACAATGCATTTAACACATATATGACATTATAAATGTCATAGCATATTATTCATACTCAATCAATGAACCAAGTAACTTAACACATTTTTCAACCAAAATGTATTAAGCCCAAATGTCATGCAAATATAAACAATATATTCAAAGTTTGTACATACCTCCACTAGTAACCCAAAGCAAGCTTAACACAACCTCCAATCCTATCCTTCCAACTTGCCCTTCACCACTTGGATGAAGCAAATCAATCTCCCTCAATGCCTATACCAAATGTGATCATACATAATTATTTAATATCACATTCTAAGGTATTCTCAACATCAAACCATAATTAAATATCACTCTAAACCAAATCCCAAAATTAAGCTTCACCTCACTTTAACTTTGAAAAACCATATCAAGCCATTTAAATTAGTGTTTTAAGTTTATTAATATCATTAGAAACATGTTTTAGCATGTTTAAACTAATTATATTTATTAACCACATGCTTATGCTCAAAACCCTAAAATGGCATAACCTTCACCATTGAAGGATCTCCATTCCAACTCAATCCAATTATCATTTCAATCATATTTCCACCACTTATATCATTAAATAACATGATTTAAGCATTAAAATCAAACAATTAATCATTCTTTGAAAATTCACTTTTCCAAAACCCTAAATCAATACTACCATCTTCAAACTCTATCCAAACTTAACTAAATCTATCATTTGATTTTAAAATCCATGTTTATGCATCAAAACAACACATTTGGAACCAATTTGCACAATTAAAACTCATGATTTTAAAAACTCAAATGTTCCATAACCCTAAATTCTCTCTCTTCACCAAACTCAACTTAAATTCAACCATTTCTTAAATCTAACCTTAAAATCATTGTTAATCACTTAAAATAACTTCATTCATATCCAAATAGATAATTAAATCTTAGAACTTCAAAAACGCAAAACACACATATTCAAACTTTCATGGAAATCCAAAGAAAAAGCGAGTAAACTTACTTATTAAAGAGGAAAACCTTAAAAATCCACTTGAAACTTTGTAAATATTTCAATTAAATGAGTTTGGAAGAAGCAAATCCCTCTCTTGAAGCCATGAAAGTCGGCCTTGAAGGAAAGAAGAAGAAGAAGATGAAAAAAAAGTGATTTTCTCTTTCCTCCCACTCACATTTTCAACCTTATATATATTATTATTTTAATATATTTTTAATTAATTAATTAATTAATTAAAACCCCAAAATATTATCTTCCATCCAAAATTATTTATTTTTGAATTATTTTATTAATTTTAAATTTCTAAGATTTAATTACCAAAATACCCTATTAATTTGACTTTTCTTTTAAAAAGTGTTGACTTTTATATGTTTTATATATTTTACATATATATCACATATATATTCCACTTTTTCATTTAAAATCCCTTCATTTTTCATTTAAAACCATTAATTTAATCTATCCATTTAAATTATAATTTATTTTATTAAATTTTTAAAAATTAGAACTTTTCAAAAAATTTGGGATAAGTAATGTGTATCTTATATACACATTAAATGTACCTTATATGTATATTAAGTATGTAATGTATTAATCCAATATATACAATTAATATACCATATATATATATGTTATATATATTCTAGATATATATATTGAGTATATATATAAAATTTTATATCTCCAAAATCACGGGTGTGACATTGATTTTAAAAGATTCAAATGTGTTGGAAAATTTTGATTTTCAAAGATCCAAATATATTGAAAAAGTTTGATTTTGAAAGTTCTAAATATATTGGAAAAAATTGATATTGAAAGATCCAAATGTATTGCAAAAGATCCAAATTTGTTGGAAAAGTTTGATTTTGAAAGATTAAAATGTATTAAAAAAGGTTAATTTTGAACGATCCAATTGTGTTAGAAAAGATCCAAATGTATTAAAAAAGTTTGATTTTGAAATTTCTAAACGTGCTGGAAAAGATCCAATTGTATTAGAAAAAGGTTAGTTTTGAAAGATCCAATTGTGTTAGAAAAGATCCAAATGTATTAAAAAAGTTTGATTTTGAAAGTTGTAAACGTGTTGGAAAAGATCCAATTGTATTGGAAAAGGTTAATTTTTAAAGATCCAATGTATTGAAAAGTTTTATTTTAAAGATCCAAATGTATTGGAGAAAGGTTTATTTTGAAAGACCCAAATGCATTGGAAAAGTTTGATTTTAAAATATCCAAATGTATTGGAAAATGTTGATTTTGAAAGATCTAGGTGTATTTGAAAAGATCAAAATGTATTCGAAAAGGTTGATTTTGAAAAATGAAGTTGTAGTTGATTTTGCAAAATGATCTAGATGTAGTTGATTTTGCACTCTTTTTGATTTTTCTTCTTTCCTTTAATCTTCCACAATATGCAAAATCCACAAAAAAATGAAATCACTCATGAAGGGTAAGAAGGATAAGTTTTATGTTGTATTCAAAGGTGGAAAATGTGGAATATATATTTCCTAGCATGAATGTGCTACCCAAGTTATTGGGGTGAGTGGGAATGTGTATAAAGCGTATGATTGTTTTGAGGATGCTGAAAAAGTTTGGAATTTGTTTAATAATGTACAAGACAAAACAATTCAGCTTTCATCTCGAAGCGTTATTGAAAGGAAAAGCATGAATCAAGACTTCGATAGTTATATCAAATTTCCAAATTCTAAAAGTCAAGTTTGTATCCATTCACAAACATTGCCTTTCGTATTCATCACTGGAATATTGTTTGGTTTACGTATTTCAAAACATTGATGACCAAGTTTTCAACATTGGATTTTTGTTATATCATGAACATATGTGGCCTTGTGTTCATGGTAAGCTGATTTATACACTACTTTGTTGTGAGTTTTGAGTACCAAAGATGCTATGTAACCTTTTTTATGAATGATAAATTTTAATTTCTCCATTCACATCATTATTTACAATAAGAGAGCGATAAAAGATTCATGTAACATATTTTCATTTGATTACTTGAAAAAAATTTTAACCTTAATGAATTCACTTCAATAATCCAATATTTGTCAGCACTTATAGTATATGGTACTTAATTTAACATTGAAAAAAAACTAAATAGTATTTTCTTTATCATCGCAACAATTGGTAATGAGATTTAAACATTTTATAATTATAATTAAACATTGGCATTGGCATAATTCACAATTTAACACATTTAAACATTGCACAGAACCATAAATTAGAGTTTTTGCATCAGAACTCCAAGTTTATTTATTGTTGAAACAAACTTGTGTATACTATTGAATGCTTATCATATACATGCACAAAAACTAGCTCAAGAACATCCCTCTTTAAAAAAAGCGATCCATATAGTATGATGCCCATCCACGTTCCATTCTTGCTTTGCACATTGCACCAGATTCATTCTCTCTAGGCACATATTCTACTTCCCACATCCTAAGCATATAAGGATCAAAGAAATACATTTGCTTGCAAAGATCTCCAAGATGTTCTCTATCAAATGCAATTGGAAGGTTTTGAACAAGGTTAAACAATACATTAATGAGTTATAATTATGCAATTAAAAATCTAATGAAAAACAAAAGCTTGTAAAATATTTTAGCTCACCAATTTTTTATTGATATCTTTTTTACTGAGAGGGCACCTTACCCTCAGGTGATCTTGTGTTGGTTTTAAAGCATCAACAATTTCTGTCAAGATAATGTTTTTAACAACTATAATAACATTAACAATATCTTGACCCAAAAATTATTTACCTTGTGTGATTAAATGTGGATGGAGATATAGTTGTTCTAACACTTCTTTTTTTTTTGAAAAATCTATCTCTCCCTCAATCAATATGTTCATAGAAGATGACCCCCTCACCCTATATATTTGAAAGCCTTTTGTAATCAACTTCATGGCCATTCTTCTTATATATCTTGACATGGAATTCAAAATTTGGCAGCACAAGAAAAATAAATTTCCACCTGTTAGACAAATGATCTCAATTTTGATCCTTGACAACTCAAATTGAATGATCTATTTAACATGTGTTTGAAGACTCTTGTTGCAGGCTTAGGTTGCTCCAAATAAAGCTGAACAGAACATTTATAGCGATCGCACAAGACCTGTATACGACCGCACCATTCAATCAAAGGATGAAACCTTATCACAGTAGGTTTCGCGGTCAGAAACCCGACCTCAGTCGCGACCGCACTTAAAGAAGAGCGACCGTCCCAAGTTATGGACGACCGCCACACAAGGAACCCAAATCATCCTAATCACAGTAAGGTTCATGGTGACAAGAACGGCGAAGGATACGGCCTCGCTTATCACTTTAGCGACCGCCCGTTAGTATTCGCGACCGCTCTGCCAATTCAGGAGAAATTTGCTTAAAGAGACAGTAGTGTTCGCGTCCTCAGGTGCGTCCAGAAGTTCGTCGCGAGTATCTCAACTCGACCGCGAGATGTCACCTAGGGCGACCGCGAAATTCATATTTAGGCGGACATCATTTTTGCCCAGTCAAAGAATACCACGTGTGATGACCGTTATAAACCCACTTCAACATTCAAAAAGGGCAACCGTACCTTTGACATGCGCGACCGTCCCGACAACAACAACATGGGCAAGATTCCTGCTGCAGAGCACTCAAATTCGACCGTTGAAGCATATTTAAATTTAGCGACCGTACCTTGTCCAAGGACGACCGCATATGACATTAGCTTGACCATCCTTATATGAAGGACGACCGCGAAATGCATCGGACAGTTTACTGAAAAAGGTCTAAACTGCTAAGACTTTATTCTCACTATCAATAATGGCTAGTAAGACCACATTGGCTATAAATACATTGCTTCTATAAGAAAAAGATGTAATGAGAAGTGAGAAAAAAGAATTTCATAGCCAAGCAACAAACTTTCTTTTACTTAAACTTACATTGGAATTGTAATGAATGTTAGGTGTAAGCATTGAAAACACCATTGTATAACTTTGAGTGTGAGCTTGGAAAACACTTAGGTTGTGAGAATAAGCCTTGTAAAACTCTTGTTTAGGTTGTAAGATTAAGCCTTGTAAAACTCTTGTTTAGGTTGTGAGAGTGAGCCTTAAAAACTCCTTCAAAGGTTCTTGAGTGTAAGCCTTAGCAAAACACTTGTCAAGTTAGGTGTGAACTTGTGAAAATACCAAAGTTGGAAGTGAGCTTGTAAAAACTTCAAAGATTAGTGGAACCTTAACAAGTTGTTAAGGAAGTGGATGTAGGATTGAAGTAAATCCAAACCACTATAAATCTTGTGTGTTCTTTCTTTCTTTCATTACTCAACCATTTCTCTATTCCGCATTTCTTATTTGTTGAGTTTTTTAAATTGTCATTATTTCTTGAGGAAACCAATTCACCCCCTCCCCTCTTGGTTGCCATCTTGGGACAACAACTGGTATCATAGCCTGAAATTTCTTAAACTTAATTGTGAAATTTGATCCACTATGGCAACTTCTTCTTCATCAAACTCTCATGGAAATCTTAACACTATTCTTAGACCCTACTTTGATGGAACTGATTATTCCTACTGGAAACACAAAATGTATTTGTTTCTAGACAGTGAAGGGATTGAACTATGGGATTTCGTGGAAAGTGAGTGGAAACCTCCCACTTATGAAGCTGACGGTATTCAAGTTCCACTTCCCAAAGCACAATGGTTAACTATCAATGTCAAAGATTGATTCAAGAATAATAGAGCCGCTTCCATCTTGATAAATTCCATTTCAAGAGAAGAAGGTAGAAGAGTTCAACTTTTAACTTGTGCACATTGCATTTGGAAAACACTCAAAAATTACCATAAAGGTACGACTCAAGTGAGATTCACTAAGAAACAAATGCATGTCCATGAGTATGAGCTATTCAAGATGAAATCAAATGAAAATGTCACCGACATGACCAATTGCTTACTTGTTATTGTCAATGAACTAAAGAAGTATGGCAAGATATATGATCAAGGTGATGTAAACAGTAAAATCTTGAGAGCCCTAAGAGCTAGAAAAAACTTTGAATCAAAAGTATCATCCATAGAAGAAGCTCATGATCTCAGCACATTAAGAACCGATGAGCTAGTTGGAAAACTACTCACATTTGAGCTACACAGTGAGAAAGAAGAAGATCAAGGTGAAAAAGAAAAGAGAAAACCAATTGCACTCAAAGCAATCAAAGAAGTTGAGAGCTCAAGCAATAAAGGTACTGATGATGAAGATGAAATGGCAATGTTCTAAAAAAGAATCAATGAATGGAAAAGGAAGAAAAGATTACAAGCAAATAAAGGTACACTTCCTAAATTCTCCTTCAAAGATAAAGAAAAGAAAAATGAGGTAAAATGCTATGAATGTGGAAAAACTGGTCACATTAAATCGGATTGCTTCAAATTAAAGAACAAAAGGAAATGGGATAAAGAAAAGAAAAAGTCTCTCAAAGCCACATGGGATGACTCTTCTTCAAGTGAAGAAGAAGAAGAAGAAGGAATTGCAAACCTGTGTCTCATGGCTATTGAAGATGACTCCAATGAGGTAAGTACTCAATCTTTTGATCTAGTAGCATATAATGATATAAATGTGCTAGATGATAGTGATTTGATTGAGCACATGATCTTTAAAATAGAAAAATATTTTTCTAAAATGATGCTCTATAAAGAGAAAAACTCTAAGTTAGAAAAGGATTTTATATGCTTAAAGAACTCTACCTTAGAATTGAAAACCTCAAATGAACACTTGATGAATACGATAGGAGAGTTAAATAAAAACTCACATGACTTAGAAAACCAAAGATCACCCTCATTAAAATATGGATTAGGATTCAATGGCTCAACCAACATTGCACCAAGCAAACCAACATTTGTAAAAGCATCTACAATTGAAATTTCTGATGTTCATATCAAAGATGCTTGCACCAAGTCCAAAAGTACAAAAAGAACTTCTTATGGTTCACTAGGAAATAAAGCCAAAAATAATTATGCATTTTTGTACACTAAACTTGCACAAAAGCAATCACATACTTGTAGATGTATGCATAATACTTTGAATACAAAAAGAAAAATGCAGAAATATAGAATACCATGGCAATGCACATATTGCATGAAATTCGGACATAAAAATTTTTCTTGTCATATAAGAAAGGCTCATCTCAAGTTAGAAGGCACTTTTACTACTAACCATCAAGGACCCAACTTCATGTGGGTACCTAAAAGAAGATGATCACTGTTGCCTTGCAGGTATGCCTAAAATCTACTATCAACGAAAGCACATGGCTTGTGGATAGTGGGTACTCAAGGCATATGACTGGGAATGCAAAGCTCTTTACAAGTATTACCTACAAACATGTAGGTAATGTAACTTTTGGAAACAATGCTAAAGGTAAAATTCTTGGTGTTGGCCCCATTGGTTCTATTGGTAAAGATTTGATAGAAGATGTATGGCTTGTTGATGGGTTGAAACATAACTTGCTAAGTGTTAGTCAACTTTGTGATAAAGCATACTTTGTTAATTTTGATTCCAAAGAATGCAAGATCACGAATTCAAATGATATTATCATATTTAAGGGTACTAGAACAAACAACACTTATAATATCAACATACATTCAAATCATGCATTTAAATGTCTAATGTCCACTAATAATGATGCGTGGTTATGGTATAGAAGACTAGGACATGCTGGTATGGATCAATTAAAATATATTTGTAATGAAAACTTAGTTGATGGCCTACCTAAGATAAAATATGATAAAGATAGGATTTGTGAACCTTGTCAACATGGTAAGCAACATAAAAGCTCATTTAAATCAAAGAATGTTATAAGCACCTCTAGACCTTTAGAGCTCATTCATTTGGATTTGTTTGGACCAAATAGAGTTAAAAGCTTAGGAGGCAAATTATATGCATTTGTTCTTGTTGATGATTACTCTAGATTCACATGGGTTAATTTCTTAGCTTAAAAGAATGAAGCCTTTAATTACTTCAAAATGTTTGCAAAAAGAGTTCAAAATGAAAAAGGATATGTGATCACATCTATTAGAAGTGATCATGGCAAAGAATTTGAGAATGAAAATTTTGAAGGTTTTTGTAATGAACTTGGTATTTCACATAATTTTTCTGCTCCTAGAACTCCACAACAAAATGGTGTAGTTGAAAGGAAAAATAGAACTTTAATTGAAATGGCTAGAACAATTCTCAATGAATATGATTTACCATCTTATTCTTGGGCGGAAGCCGTTAATACATCTTGTTACATTACAAATCGTGTTTACAAAAGACATTTAATTAATAAAACTTCTTATGAGCTATGGAATGGAAGAATTCCCAGAATTGGATATTTTAGAGTATTCGGATGCAAATGCTTCATATTGAATACCAAGGATAATCTTGGAAAATTTTCATCCAAATCAAATGAAGGCATATTCCTAGGATATTCATCATATAGCAAAGCAAATAGAGTATTTAACATGAAAACTCTAGTTATAGAAGAAACAATGCATGTTGTATTTGATGAATCATCTAAACTTGATCAAAAGAAAGGTAGTACTTTCAATGACTCTGCAGGTACTCTTGAACCTCTTGATACTATTGATGCTCCAAAGATCAATCAGTATGAACTTGAAGAAAAGACTCAAGATCTACCTAAGGATTGGCAATACAAGAAAGACCATCCTAAGGAACTCATCATTGGAGAAACATCTAAGGGAGTAATTACTAGATCTAAAATTAATCATATAGATGTTAATTTTGCTTTTGTTTCTCAAATTGAGCCAAAGACTGTTGAGGAGGCTTTAAATGATGAAAATTGGATAACTGCAATGCAAGATGAACTTAATCAATTTGAAAGAAATAATGTTTGGCAACTTACTCCTAGACCTACAGATCACTCTATCATAGGATGCAAATGGGTCTATGGGAATAAGCTTGATGAAAATGGTCACATTGTTAGGAATAAAGCAAGATTGGTAGCCAAAGGCTATAATCAAGAAGAAGGTATTGACTATGATGAAACTTTTGCCCCTGTAGCCAGATTAGAAGCTATTAGAATATTACTTGCTTTTGCATGTCACATGAACTTTAAACTCTTTCAAATGGATGTTAAAAGTGCATTTCTAAAAGGACTTATAAGCGAAGAAGTTTATGTAGAACAACCTCCTGGTTTTGAAAACTACAAATTTCCTGATCATGTTTTCAAACTTACCAAAGCTTTATATGGATTGAAACAAGCACCAAGAGCTTGGTATGATAAACTAAGTGCATATTTACTTGAAAATGGTTTTTCAAAAGGAAAAGTAGACACAACCCTCTTTGTTAAAAAGGACAAGCATAACATTTTAATTGTACAAATTTATGTGGATGACATAATATTTAGAGCTACTAATGAAGCCTTGTGCAAAGAATTTGCTTCTTGTATGACTAGGGAATTTGAAATGAGCATGATGGGTGAACTCAAGTTCTTCCTTGGACTGCAAGTCAAGCAATGTGAAGATGGGATCTTCATCAACCAATCCAAATATACAAAAGAACTCATCAAGAAATTTGGAATGGATGGCTGCAAAACTAGCAAAACTCCTATGAGCACATCCTTGAAATTAGGTAAAGATGAAAATGGTAAAGCAGTAGATGAAAAGAAATATTGAGGTATTATCGGATCACTACTTTACTTAACCGCTTCTAGAACTGATATAATGTATAGTGTATGTCTTTGTGCTAGATTTCAAACTTGTCCTAAAGAATCACACTTGAATGCTACTAAGAGAATTTTGAAATATTTAAGTGGTACAATGCATTTAGGACTTTGGTATCCTAAAAACACATCATTTCATATCATAGGCTTTTCAGATGCAGATTATGCTGGTAGTATCTTAGATAGGAAGAGCACTACAGGAGCATGTCACTTTCTTGGTAATTGCCTAGTTTCTTGGCATAGTAAGAAACAAGCATCGGTTGCTTTATCCACAACGGAAGCCGAATATGTGGCAGCATGTTTTTGTTGCACACAAGTATTATGGATGAAACAACAATTGCTTGACTATGGTAAAGTATTTAACAATATCTCCATTAAATGTGACAACACTAGTGCTATCAATTTGTCTAAAAATCCTATCCAACACTCTAGATCCAAACATATAGATATTAGACATCATTTCTTGAGGGAAAATGTACAAAATCAGAATATAATCCTAGAATTTATAGATACACAAAATCAACTTGCTGATATCTTTACAAAACATTTGAATGAAGATAGACTTAACTTCATTAAACTTAATTTAGGAATAATTGATGGAATTACTCTGAATTAATAAAAAATTGCCTATCAATGAAGTTTCTATGTGCATAAACTTTTTGCCTAAATATTAGAAAAATCTTCCATCTTTCTTTGACTCTTTCATTTCTGAGTCAGTCGCGTTCGCTCCAGTGTCCGTAGCGATCGCTATCTTGTCTGCCAGATTCATCCAAATAAAAATCTCTGTACGCGGTCGAGAAATCTTATGCGCGGATGCAATAATTTGAACAGTTTCGACTGTTACAGACAACTTCTGTACCCGCGAGCGCACTAATCTTGATAATGGTCGCTAGATTACATTTTGCGATCGCACCCTTGCAAATTTGCGACCGCACTCTGTACACTCTGCTCGAAATTTTGTAATCGTTGGCTGTATGACAGGTCGCAACTCTTAACTTTCAACAGTCATAAACGGCTATTTTCTTAATTTCTTCTATTTAAGAGTATAATACATCAGTTTCTTGGATATTTTGCTTCTTACAACATATAAACTTCCCTCTAAATCTCAAAAATCCTCTCAAAATCATCTTCTTCTCAAAACACCCTCTGTTTTCCAGTTTTCTTCCTGTTCTTCAATCCTGATGGCTCCTAAAAAGAAGATAACCTCCAAAGTAAAAGGAAAGGGAAAGAAATCTTCAAGAATCACAATAAGAGAACCAATATATGATCCTCCATCTCCTCCATAGTCTAGATGAGGTGAGAAAATTCACAAACCTCACCACCAAACCTCTGAGGAAGATGTGAGATATGCCATGCTAAAGAGAAAGAAAGTTGAGGGAACCAAATCTCCTTTTGGTGGGATGCTCTCTGCCCTGAATATCAAGGACGAGATTGAAATATTACTAGATGTTCTTGGATGGAGAAAATTTGTATTTCCTGAGGAGGTAGGTTATTCTAGTTTAAGCAAGGAATTCCTTATGTCTTTTCAAATTGAAAAGAGTGCTAACTCTGCACTGGGATGGTATGGGGTGAGATTTAAGTTGTTTGATCAATACCAAGCCTTAACCCTAGAAGACTTTGTCAAAGTCTGGGACTTTCCTGCTGATGGTATAACCTCCTACAATGACTTTCTCCAACCAAACACTCTCTACCTTTTGGCAAGAGATTTCTGTGGAAACATCTTTTGAAAAAGAATCAAAAGCTAGACACAGCAAATCCCTCACCCATTGGATGCTTCATAGGATCATCACCTACACCATTCATCAAAGAGCTGATGGGAATGAAAAGGTAACAAAAAGAGACCTCATATTTTTATATGCTTTCACCCACAACATCCAAATGAACACAACCAAGTTCTTGATTGACACCCTATATCATCATGCAGTTACAAGAACTGGAACCTTCTTCTTATCCTCACAAATAACTCAAATAGCTAGGCACCTGAACTTACTAAATGATCTCAACTTAGCTACATTGAGAAACCCTTTCAATCTTGCCTCTAGTGCCATCACTATTGACTATCTAGAACATGCTGGATGTGTAAGGAAGATTGAAGGTACATATGTGTATTATTTTGGCAAAAAAGGAATTGTGGATAGACAAAAGAAAAGACAAAGATACACAATTGAGGAAGAAGGAGACTCTCTGGAAGTTGCTGTTGAATTACCTCCAAAAGCTGCTTCATCAAAAGCTACTCAAGAAACTACTTCATCCTGTACACAACTCATCCTCAATGCTATCAAATCTCTCTCCAGGAAACTCTCTAGATTCAAGAAAAGTGTCTCCAAGAGATTCCATCACTTGAACAAGAGAATTAACCTTATATCTCACATGCATCATGATCTCTATGATATGCAAGGCAAACTAAACTTGCCTCAATGCAATATTGAAGATTGGGATATAAGTGATCATACACAAAGCCTTCCAGAAGAAGAAGAATCTCTTAGTACTAGCTCTACCTCTTTTGTTCCTCTTGATAAAGGAAAAGCTCCTTTAGTAGAAGAAGAGATAGATGAGGATGATGATTATGAATAGTTTACATTTTTATTTTGTGTTATGACTTGATATGTTGCTTTATCCTACATTTGTTGCTTGATATGTTTATATATCTTTGTACTTTCCTCTATCTTTTATAAACAAGATGTTTAGTAGCTTAACTTCTTGCTTTCTGTTATGCATTTTGCCTATTACAATGGGGGAGAAATAGTAAACAACTTGGAATGATTGTTTAACTAATGCAAGATAATCAAATGATATCTTTCTAATGCATCAATGCACCAAGATAACCATGATTCATGCATATGTTAAGGGGGAGCATTAAAACAAATTCATTAACATTCAACACATGAGCAAATGATTAGACTTGTTAATCTATCCTAATGAGCAAAGTTATTTTGATAATTTATATTATCATTCCATTTGATTGTCAAAGTCAAAATGGGGGAGATTGTTAGACAAATGATCTCAATTTTGATCCTTGACAACTCAAATTGAATGATCTATTTAACATGTGTTTGAAGACTCTTGTTGCAGGCTTAGGTTGCTCCAAATAAAGCTGAACAGAACATTTATAGCGGTCGCACAATACCTGTATACGTCCGCACCATTCAATCAAAGGATGAAACCTTATCACAGTAGGTTTCGCGATCAGAAACCCGACCTCAGTCGCGACCGCACTTAAAGAAGAGCGACCGTCCCAAGTTATGGACGACCGCCACACAAGGAACCGAAATCATCCTAATCACAGTAAGGTTCACGGTGACAAGAACGGCGAACGATACAGCCTCGCTTATCACTTTAGCGACCGCCCGTTAGTATTTGCGACCACTCTGCCAATTCAGGAGAAATTTGCTTAAAGAGACAGTAGTGTTCGCGTCCTCAGGTGAGTCCAGAAGTTCGACGCGAGTATCTCAACTCGACCGAGAGATGTCACCTAGGGTGACCGCGAAATTCATATTTAGGCGGACATCATTTTTTCCCAGTCAAAGAATACCATGTGTGATGACCGTTATAAACCCACTTCAACATTCAAAAAGGGCGACTGCACCTTTGACATGCGCGACCATCCCGACAACCACAGAATGGGCAAGATTCCTGCTGCAGAGCACTCAAATTCGACCGTTGAAGCATATTTAAATTCAGCGATCGTACCTTGTCCAAGGACGACCGTATATGACATTAGCTTGACCATCCTTATATGAAGGACGACCGCGAAATGCTTCGGACAGTTTACTGAATAAGGTCTAAACTGCTAAGACTT
Organism: Garcia nutans; assembly: GCA_947685225.1. NCBI lineage: Eukaryota > Viridiplantae > Streptophyta > Magnoliopsida > Malpighiales > Euphorbiaceae > Garcia > Garcia nutans. Next base: position 37,972,549 of record CANTUV010000039.1, on the reverse strand, counting down.
TATTCTCACTATCAATAACGGCTAGTAAGACCACATTGGCTATAAATACATTGCTTCTATAAGAAAAAATGTAATGAGAAGTGAGAAAAAAGAATTTCATAGCCAAGCAACAAACTTTCTTTTACTTAAACTTACATTTGAATTGTAATGAATGTTAGGTGTAAGCATTGAAAACACCATTGTATAAGTTTGAGTGTGAGCTTGGAAAACACTTAGGTTGTGAGAGTAAGCCTTGTAAAACTCTTGTTTAGGTTATGAGAGTAAGCCTTGTAAAACTCTTGTTTAGGTTGTGAGAGTGAGCCTTAAAAACTCCTTCAAAGGTTCTTGAGTGTAAGCCTTAGCAAAACACTTGTCAAGTTAGGTGTGAACTTGTGAAAATACCAAAGTTGGAAGTGAGCTTATAAAAACTTCAAAGATTAGTGGAACCTTAACAAGTTGTTAAGGAAGTGGATGCAGGATTGAAGTAAATCCAAACCACTATAAATCTTGTGTGTTCTTTCTTTCTTTCATTACTCAACCATTTCTCTATTCCGCATTTCTTATTTGTTGAGTTTTTTAAATTGTCATTATTTCTTGAGGAAACCAATTCACCCCCCCTCTTGGTTGCCATCTTGGGACAACACCACCCAACATTGACATAATACCAATTAAGTAAATTCTCGAATTCTTACTTTTTTTAAAACAAATTTGTCTTCCACTTCATTATATATGAGCCTTATTCTCCATTCATCTTCGGGCCTTCCATGAGATTTTTTGGATAACTCAAAATTTCTTCACTCTCAAACATTCTATTGGGAACAACCTAGTAATACCACTTTAAATAGTTAGCAATTCATATAATTGATTTGCACAAATAGATTAATCAATAAATTAAATGGAAATTAAAAAAAATCATGGAATGCAAAATGATTTACCACTAAGTCATTGGGGTACATATAACAAAACTCAAATATGTCTATGTACGAATCAGGAGTCAACATTCTATTAACCATAGTTATCGGTTAGTAAACAGATTACTTACATAAGTAGGGAAAAGAGAGTAAGAAAATTAAGTTTGAAAAAATTACCTGAGTAGTTCAATGATAGAGGTACTGTTGTTCTTGTTGATGAAGATAAATAATGGTGGCCCGAATCACTTTTTATCTTACAAATCTACAATCTAACAGAACAAAATCAATGTTTCTTGAAAGCCCATGAATTGATATAAATAAATAAGGTGACTACTTTGGAAAAGGATGAGTGTCTTTATTGAATGCAAACAATGCTGTTTCATGAAACCATACTAGGGTTAAGAAATGGTACTCATTAATTTTCTTTTTGTTTCATGTAAATGGTAGGTGAAATATTAAATAATAGTTAAAATGTAATTGAACTGGACATACTTTAAAATAAAACACAAACGATAATATATATTTCCACCAAGTTGAATTAAAACATTTTCAATAAAGAGTCAAGTGAAGCCTAACCACCATGGCTACATAACAAAAACCAAAAAGAAATAAAACACAAACATAAAGATCATCTAAACATTAAATATCAATTGAAGCATCAGCAGCTACATCTTGGGCTGGGTTATTGGAGGTGGAAGTAGAGTTTGAGTCATCAGATATAACACCAATTGGAGTAACTCCATTTGCATTATGAGGTCCAGGACGTGCATTGGCTATAGAAAAAGTTGGCAGATGAACAAAGATGTCAAAAATCTTTGTCAATGGCTGAGGAGAATTAAAGTAGAGTACCTCGAACATAATCAATACTACGAGCTTCAATGAGACATTCAAGGAGTTTGCTCACTTCTTTTTTTAGGGATATCATGCTCTCCCTACTAGTAGTGTATAACTTATCAAGGGTGGCTAGTGAAGCAACCAAAAGATTGCTATCATAAGCCTTATCCTTACGGTAAGGTGGGGTTTTGTCCATTCTACTGATTTGGTAGGTAAGGGTCAAATCAGAGTTAATTTTTATTTGAGAATGATATTGTTGTGTTAGTGAGTGTGTAACAATACTCTGTTAAATAAATGATAATGTCAAACTGCATGGCTTGCATGATAATAAATCAGCCGAAATAAAAATAACCAATTAATGTATCATGTTTTTGAAGAGTTTCATCATAATTGTTGCAGAGTTCAATATTTGACGCAGATATCGAGTAACATATGGATAGTTAATCAATAAAAAAATGTACGTTACATGTAAAGGGATGCTTGTTATTTTTATGTTCGGTTAATAAAATGTCTTTTCACATCCCTTTTTTGTGGCTTTTCATTTAACTATTCATTTGTCAACGGATATTATTTAATAGTCAAGTCAATAAAATAATTATAATTTGTTATATATTATATATTTTAAATGATATATAATATGTAAATTTATATAATTTGTCAATATACCAACCAACATGAAATAGTTTGTAATTTTACCATATTTAACTATGTACTGACATAATTAATAAAATGTAAATTTAAAAAAAGAGAATAAATTAAAAAATAAAAATAGTTATTAATTAAAAAAATTTAAGATCTTAACTTTGTATTTTTTTTCTCAATTTTTTATTTTTTATTGGCTTTTAATTTATAATAAATCTAATAAACTTACAAAAATTATGTGTACAATAAACCCTTTATATTTTATATTTTTGGTGTTTTTGTAAAATTTTAACTATGTATAATTGTTATAGAGTATGACCAATTAATTATGTTCCTCTATATAATTGTATTATTACATCAACATGGAGGATCTTTATTAATCTAGTTCATCTATATATTGGAACTATGTTTACTATTACATCAACATGGAGGATTAGACATGGTTTTCTGGATTTAAACCAATTTTTATCAACATCACAACCATAATTTTGTATAGTTAAAATTAAAAGCAAGATATTATATTTAAAATTATAAGCAAGATTATCTAGGAAAAACAAACTGATATTCATTAATTAATAAATTTAAACATGTATTTAGAAAAAATTTAAACATAAAAACATAAGTTTCAAATACTTTAAAAAAAGAAACAACGTGATGAAAATAAAATTTTTTGATCAAGCATCCCTCGCCCTCTTGTGTTCAACATGAAGTTGCTTGAGGATCCTCAGTTCCACCTCCAAGGCACTAATCCTGCTCCTAATCAACTTATTTTTCCAAATTAGCATATCAGTGGCCAGCATACTCGTATATCATGTCTTTAGCTTTATGAAGGATGTTGTTGTTGCTTTCTAGATTTTTGATAGTGTCACCAATGAGCGTTTTGTAATAATTAGGGGCCTGATGTGGAGATAAATAGAAATCAATAGATACAAATGCATAAAAAAATATCATTGTATTGATTAATTGATAAAAATTAATTAAAAAAAAGAATTAAAACTACTCGACACATGTTACTCATTCTATCATCGGCTGCTCCTGTAATGTGTTTTGAATTGTTGTGATCCATGGAGAGTTGAACAAAAGAAGATAAAAGGATTTTTTTTATGGATAAATGAATTGACACAAACCCACTACTACTATGTTTATTTAAATACAAATAAGCCATCTGTGGGAAAGCCAAAAGCCGCATCCCCTAGGAAACTTATATTATGATAATCACATTTTAATTACCTCGATAAAAAAAATATCAATTAAATTACATAATATAATTAAATTACTTGTAATTAAATTATATTTAGGTTGAACATATCTTGTAATTACTTGTAATTCAATGTATCAAAATACATATTAGTTTAATTAAATTGGTTGAATATATGTTTCTTAAAAATTATTGATTTCATATACATTCAACCAATTTCAAGGACACAACCTTCTCAATTTGTAATTAGAGAAGATTAACTTAATAATAATTACCACCTAAGTAACTCAACCATGTTTAATTCCATTTATGCAATTAAACCAAGATCAATGCATCAAATTACATATTAGTTTACTTAAATTGGTTGAACATATGTTACTTAAAAATTATTGATTTCATCTACGTTCAACCAATTTCAAGGATACAACCTTCTCAATTTGTAATTATAGAAGATTGACTTGATAACAATTACCACCTAAGTTACTTAATCATGTTTGATTCCATTTATGCAATTAAACCAATATCAATGTATCAAATTACATATTAGTTTAATTAAATTGGTTGAACATATATTACGTAAAAATTATTGATTTCATATATGTTCAACCAATTTCAAGGATACAATCTTCTCAATTTGTAATTATAGAAGATTGACTTGATAATAATTACCACCTAAGTTACTTAACCATGTTTGATTCCATTCATGGAATTAAACCAATATCAATGTTTCAAATTACATATTAGTTTAATTAAATTGGTTATACATATGTTACGTAAAAATTATTGATTTCATATACATTCAATTTCAAGGATACATCCTTATCAATTGGAATTAAATTGGAATTAAACCAATTTCAAGGATACATCCTTCTCAATTTGTAATTATAGAAGATTGACTTGATAACAATTACCACCTAAGTTACTTAACCATATTTGATTCCATTTGTGCAATTAAACCAATATCAATGTTTCAAATTACATAATAGTTTAATTAAATTTGTTGAACATATGTTACTTAAAAATTATTGATTTCATATACATTCAACCAATTTCAAGGATGCAGCCTTCTCAATTTGTAATTATAGAAGATTAACTTGATAACAATTACCACCTAAGTTACTTAACCATGTTTGATTCCATTTATGCCATTAAATCAATATCAATGTATCAAATTATATATTAGTTTAATTAAATTGGTTGAACATATGTTACTTACAAATTCATATACGTTCAACCAATTTCAAGGATACAACCTTCTCAATTTGTAATTATAGAAGATTGACTTGATTACAATTACCACCTAAGTTACTTAACCATGTTTGATTCCATTTATGCAATTAAACCAATATCAATGTATCAAATTACATATTAGTTTAATTAAGTTGGTTGAACATATGTTACTTAAAAATTATTGATTTCATATATGTTCAATCAATTTCAAGGATACAATATTGTCAACTTGTAATTATAGAAGATTGACTTGAATATAATTACCACCTAAGTTATTTAACCATGCTTGACTCCATTTAGGCAATTAAATCATGACTTATACGTAGTTTTCCTAAGTAAATTACTTCACACTATGGCTTAAGCATGTTAATAACAATAATGGGCACATTGAACAAAACAACAGTTATAAGTTTCTTAGGCCACCAAATAAACAGTTGCTTAATTACATTTCTAACTCTTTTACACTAACTGTTACACTTACCGATGCATTACCATAACCCTTTCATCTTACCAAAGAGATTGTTACATAGTTTATTTTACACTTATAATCTTTGTTTTGAGGAAAAATAATGAGCACTTTAGATTCACATTCAACATTGCATCAAAGAGGTGCGTAATTTTATTATTTTCATACTATACTGATTTAAAGCTATTTTTAATATAATTTTCCATTTCTACAATTATAAAACAAAAGAATGTATCGGTAATTTTGTATCTCGATGGATGTTCGCATTGGGATCAAAATCCTGCCTATGTTGGTGGTACTAAGCATGTTTGTTCACAATATTTCGATGTGGATTTTCTATCTTATGACAAACTCCAAAAGCAAATCTGGAGTCATGGATTTTTCTAGGAAAACATTATATATTTCAAGGATAAATTTACAAATAATTTTGACATAATATTTAGTGATGCTAGTATTCTAAAGATAGTGAACTCTGCTTTTGATGGGGATGAGTTGGTTTTCTACGTTATAATTAAAAAATCTTGTAATGCTTTCAATAGCAAGGTAATGCGTGTTTTCACAATATTACTTAATTCTTGAAATCCTTCTATTTACCATTAAAATTTGAGTTATTTTTGAAATCATTTGAAAAATGATGCGGATGAAACACTTAATACATATCCTCAAATAGTTGGTGACCCTGAACCACTGATTGTATAGAGAAGAAGAAAACACATAATAGCGAAACAAGTATGTTGTGTTTAAGTTACATCAATTTTATGTTTGATATTCGACCATTCAACAAAATTAATAAATATATATGTTATTTATTTGCAAACAAGAAGTCAACAACTTAACCATAAACTACGTCTAAAGAGAAGATTAGTGTTTTAGAGGATCAATTCATATTATTTCATATCTTAGAAGCTGTGGATGAATTGTTCAATTGTTCATGTTTATTTTTAAAATTAAACCATGGAATGTATTTTATTAATTTTAATATATAATAAAATTATTTCTAAAAATTGATGTTGTGGCAACCATATAGCACTTCCAATTCCTCAACCTTATGTATATATAATGCAGATATAATTGTTACTAATTCAAATGTGTATTAAAAACATATTGTATACTATTTGAATATGCTTACAATGAATATTAATGTTTCTCCATATTAAAAAAAGCAATTAATTAACTCCATTGTCACCTTTGTCAGTTCATTATCATTTTAATTCACTACATTGTCACCTCTACCAGTTCTAGTCCTGCCTCGAACACGTCCTTCGCCCCTACTGTGTCTACTTTCACTGTTGCTACCATGCCCTCTTCCACCCCTAGTGGTATTCCTAGGCCTTGATTCACATCCTAACTTATGCTGAGTTGACCGTGGCCTTCCTCGGGATTGAACCAATATAGGATCCAATATACCATTTTCATATCCTACAAACACATTATTTTGCACATCTATTCTATCATCCTAATTCAATAAAACTCCCTTCATCTCAAATAATTTTTACTTCACATATTGAAATTTTATATCACTGTCCATTCCAACATCTGTGACTTGCTCAAAAAACCTCAATAACTCCCTATATTTCTTAAACTCTTTTTTCACGCTAGGATATGCTGCAAAAAGGTATCTTTTCAAATGTGGCCAAAATACATCTCTTCTCCATCTTTTATGTATATATCTTTCATGAAAATAATCAATCCTCTTACGTGCCATAACCTTAAGTATATGGCAATAGATAATGCCTCTTGATTCAAATAATTTGCAATTACATTCGAAGTATTGATCACTTGGCCTATTGATAATGCGAAACTATGCTATTGCAATATCGCAAGTGCACGGGTCGCTCAAGTAATAAAGTAGTGAGTGAGTTATCATTTCACTGAGGACAAGGCACGTACTAGTGCAAATTTTAACCGTTGTTTAGCAAATCAATAGTTTTGTGAAGTTTTGTAATTAAAGATAATTAACTTAATAACTAAAAATAGCGAGAGATTGAGTGTTGAATGAATTGATTAATGATGAGAATACTATCCAGATATTGAATCCCCATAGCCACAATTATATTTATGAAAATAAATTCAATTAAACCAAATAATAGAGTTGAATTGGCATTCCTCTAAATTAGATTAAAACCTTTCTCAAGTGAATTAATCCCTAATCACTAAGTAGAATGCTGGAATCTCTTCTCAAACATAATTAAGTAGATCTTGCATTAAGAATAAGGAATTATAAACCAAAGGTTCTTGTAAGTCTATCTCTAGTACTCCAATCAATCCTCAATCCTTATGAGTATTCAATTCATATCAAGCTTTCTCAAGTCAATAATATGAAAATTGCAACCAATCAATAAGCATGCTATTATCAATTGGAAATAAACTATTAAGCATCGTAAGAATAAAACAACTCAATCAAATGATTTAATTAAATAAAATTATTCAATCCATACAATAAAGCTAGGGTTCATCAATATCTAGATAGAGAATTAGTTAGTTCATGTTCAAAACCAGAAAACCAGAACAAGAGAAATAAGAAAAAGAATCCAAACAATCCATGGAGAATAATTCGTATTTCTTCACTTGAATCCTTGAATCTTGGTTTAGATCTTGTTTAGAATATGTCTTCACCTTCAATCTGAGCTCCAAAACTCTCCTCCTTGCTTTAGAAGTTGTCTCTAGGTTATAAAATATGAAAATTGGATCCCTAATTTGTGCTTCAGCTCAGCTTTTATAGTGCAGATATTTTTGCCTGACACACCCATTGACATGCCCATGTCACTGGGCGTGTCATTGCCACTGGGATTTTGAATATAAGGCACGTCCAGTGACACGTCCATGTCACTGGGCGTGTCACAGCCACTGTGAATCATTGCAATAGGCATGCTCGGTGACACGCCCATGTCACTGGACGTGTCAATTCTTTTGTATGGAAGTATCAAGGGCACGTCCATTGACACGCCCATGTCCATGGGCGTGTCACTTGAAGAATTTTGTTTTTTTCTTCTACTTTCATCCATAATTCCTCCGAAATGACTATAAGCCTCAAAATACAGAGAATTCCTGAAATTAACCCTAAAAAGCACTTGAACAAACAAATTAAACTCAATTGGATAATAATCGTATTAAAAAATAGGGGCAAAATATCATTAATTGTGCACTTATCAAATTCCCCCACACTTAAGAGTTTTCGCTTGTCCTCAAGCAAACTAAATCACTATAATAAGTAGAAATGACATACCTCTCTATATTCAAAAAGAAAAGAAAAGATTGACAATACTCAAATCAGAAAACCCGACGTTTTCAACCAAAAACTAATTCACAATCATAACAGCTGAATCAAAAAGTTTCAAAATAAAAATGTCACAGACCTAAAACCTAAAAATCCAGAGTTAAAAGTTTGAGCATAAAATTCCAGAAAATCCAAAAGCCATGAACAGAATGCGAAAAATGTAAATTTTCTCTTAAGTTCTTTAACCCCTTTTATTTATTTATTTATTTTACTGTATATACACATATATATACATTTTAAGGAGCCTGACTTGTTTGAACTGATACTAAGCTTTTGATGCTAAGGTAAACATTTATGATGCCGACTCCCGGTTACTCAGCCAGAATCACCGTTCAAATGGCTACTAGCACTATTCATGATTCCAACTCATTTATTTTAATTCAAGAGTAAAAATCAGCGGAACAAGGATAAATTTTCAAAGCTCCTTTAATTAGAATTATTTATTTATTTATTTATTTATTTTTTTAACTGCTCAAGGGTCAGAAACTTAAGGGTCATACTAAGTCTGACTAAAAAATCTAAGGAATTATAACATGCTAAAAAATGTAACTAAGGTTTTAAACTTCAGATGTGTCCAATTTCCATCAATCCACTACCTAATTATAGCTATTACAGTCGATCCTTAGCAATTGATCAAGATCGCCAAGTTAACCTTAACAAGAAATTGTAATTTAGAAAATCACAAATTAATTTAACATATAAAAGGGAACCATTTCAATTCACACTATTACAGCAATCTAGTTTACTTAAATCCAAAAATAATTTGCAGAAATTAATTGAGGCAAATGAATCAAATGGAAAGAATGAAATAATAAAAACTCAATCAAGAAAGTATACCTCTCCCCCACACTTAAGACACACATTGTCCTCAATGAGTGTGCAAAACAAGAAATAATGAAGAGAGAGAAAAATTGTCCTTCCATGTCCACAATTGGACAAATATGAGTACGATGCCAAGAGTACGGTGAAGGCGAATTTGCTTCAAAACAAAAATCTAAAATGCATAAACAAAGTTAAGACATAAATAAATGAAATAAACAAACAAATGAAATAGCTTGTAAAGAAAATTGTAATTATCCAACAGGAATAAAAATAAAGAAACAGAAAAAAAGAACAGTAAATAAGTTAAGAAAATGAAATAAAATGTGGGCTAGTAAAAAATCGGAGACATCAAATGGAGGTGCAGGTGCAGCTGCAGGGGCAGGTGGCTGGTATGGTGGAGGTGGTGGTTGCGAAGGGTGACCTTGATACTGCCAGAACTCTAACATGGATTGTTCCAGCCATTGCCTTCTCAAGATCTCGTGATCCAGCTGGGCTTGGAAAGAAGTAGTCTGCTCAAGCATGAACTGCTGCATCTGGTCCTGCTGAGTTAAGATCTTATTCTGATTCAACTTGATATTCCCTATCTTCCCTTTGATCCTACAAATCTGATGCTCTAAATTTGTTGGTTTCCTGTCATCATCCCACTCAACATTAACTGACTGGCGGCAATCTCAGAATGTAGGGGTCTGGACAAAAGATGGTCCAGCAAAAGAAGAAGGTGCAGCAGTGGAAGAAGGCCCAACGTCAGTGGATGAACCTGAAAAATCTATCGATAGAGGTGGTGGTATATCTGAAGGAGGAGCAGAAGGAGCTGCCTCTGGTATATCTGAATCCATAGGAGGTGCCTGCAGCCCGGCTACCTTCTCCCGATTTAGTCTCTTCAATGTGTCCATACCCATCAACTTGGGCAAACCATCCACCGTTATAGGTAGGCAGCCATCTAACACACCCAAGCGACGAGCGAGTCGTGTGACATACATGCCACCATGTAAAGTATCCGATGCTCCCTTTTTAGACTGCTCATAAAAAAATGTGTGATGGCATGTACAACATTGTACCAGGTCTTCTGTACCATGTAGTGTAGGAAAAACATATCTTGCAGGCTTACCACCCCTGTGCTGCTCAGCCGAGCTGTAAGAATGTGAACTAACAGGTTGTGCACCACTTGGCAGGGGAAGGACTCAAAGTTGGATGCCTTAGAAACCTTGGGTTGATATTTATTTGCAGTGGGTGCAAAGGTCCTCCAAACTCGAGGAGGAGCAACCTCATACTCGACAAAATCTACCTCGAAATTCAGATAATCAAAAGTCTGTACCTCCTCTGCAGAATAAAACCCGAGATGCACTCCAAGGTCATTAATGCTCATGTAGAATCTCTGCCCTCCCAGTCTGAATTTAATTGTTGGCTCAATAATTGAAACCTTGGTCTTCTGGAACTGAAAGGTTCAGTAGAATTTCAATATCAGTTCTCTATAGGAAGGCTCATTGATTGAGAACAGTTGGTCCCATCCTGGTTGATTGATCAGTTCCCGGATATCTGCTGCAATATTTGCCAATTCCATAGCGTCCCAATCTAAAACACGAGTTGTAATATCCCAATGTATGCCCTAGAAGTTTTAATACAATTGTTGTTTGATTTGAATTTAATGTACATATGTTTTTGCAAAGGAAAGTTATGTGAAGAAAGAAAATGTATATGTTGTATATATGTTAATATAAATAACATATACATAAGTCAAATGGAGAGTCAATGGAAGAAGATATTTTTATTTGGGATGTGTGAAATTACTAAATAGGGCATGTGGATGAAGGATTGTTAGAACAAGTGAGAAGAGGGTATGTTGGTAATTGTCTTTTTAGAATTGCTTGGTGGAGATTTAAAGAGATGATAATTTGACTTTTCTTTATCATCTTTTCTTCTTTTTCCTTATGGTGGCCGGCTCATCCAAAGACAAAAGGGAGCAAGAGAGCAAGAGAGGATCTTGAAGTTCTAAGCTCAAATTGAAGGAGGAATCAAAGGAGTTGGTTGGAGATTTGTGAAATTTCTTCATTTAAGGTAAGTACTCTCTTGTTTATCTTTGTTATTTTTGAAGTTATGTTTGAGGTGGGTTGTGATGTGTTGAGATTATGAATAGGTGTGATTGAAATGAGTTATAAGTGTTGAGATTGATTATAAGTAAAAAGGTTGGATTGATATTGGTTTTGGTTGGAAGATGATAAGTTAAGAGTGATGTTTGGTTTGGGGTTTTGAAATGGTAGATGATTAAATGGATTGTTGATGTATGGTTAATTGAATGTTGTGTTAAACATGCAAAATAAGTGGTAATGACTTTGATTACATCCATTTGAATTAGTTTATGTTGTGTATATTGTGTTTTTATTCAATCAAAAGAGAGTTGGCCATAGTTAGGGTTTGTATACATGAGAGACACGGCCAAACCAAGGAAGAGACACGGCCAACCTAAAATATTTTTGAGAGACACGGCCAAGTCCATGGAAATTTGGCCGTGTTTGGTGATTTTTGGAGAGGACACGGCCGTGTCCCTTGCCCATGTTGGCTTTTGGTTGAGAGACACGGCCACAAGCTTGGCCGTGTCCCTTGAGTGTGTTGGTTACTGTGTTTGGTTTTTGTTCTTCTTACATGATTGAGTTTGAACTTCCATTTGCTAATGCATATGATATTATATGAACAAGGTGATGTAATATGCATTGTGAAACTTGTGAATGGCAATGTGTTATATGAATAATGTATCTTGAAATGTTATACCAATGATGCTAGGTGAATAATATGAATTGAGATACAACATGATATGAGGCCATTGTGATTGGCTATGATAACTCAAATGTGATGTGAAGCCATTGTGTTTGGCTATGATGATTCAATTGAAAGAACATAAGGCATGTTTGCCTAATTGATGATGAGAATTGAGAATGAAACAATAAATGAATTGTGTGTCTAATGTGTTATTCATTTTCAGAGTTTTGTTATTGGTGGCATGCCTATTGGTAACATTCTCTTGAAGTTAGGTTGGATTTGATCCGTGAAGCCTAATTGAGATGTTACAACCCTTGAAGCTAGGTTGGATTGGTTCTTGAAGCCAAGTTGGGTTGATACTTAGCATGCTTTGTTCCCCTTGAAGCTTGGTTGAACCTAAATCCTTGAAGCCTAGTTGGGTTTATGATAATGATAAATGTGATAACAAAACCAAAGCATTAACTCTGAAAGTTGAATGGCATATTAGTGTGTCTTGGGCCCATGCTTGTCTTTGTTTAATGTGATTCATGTATGGTAAAATGATTAACTAATAAGATATATGGAAAGAATATTGAAATGTGGTATGTTTATATATGTGGTTAATGAAATATAAAGGTATGTTGTTAACCTTTCATCTATGATACTGATTTGAGTAATCAAATGTGTGACATTGCATTGCATTATAGTATAGTGTTGGTATATTTTGTACTACTAAGCCGATGGCTTAGCGCGATAGTGTTTGATCACGCAGGTAACAGAGTTGAACCTGAGAGCTCCTCGAGACCGAGTGAGAGTAGACATTGAAGAGTTATTTTGGGACTTAAAGATCGGAGAAAAGCTGCCAATCATGTATATATTCTATGTTTTGTAAACTTTGATTTATATCATATTTGTAATAACTTCCGCTGTGAATTAATAAATGTTTTTTATATATGGTGTCTTTTGGATTTCTTTTAAATGTTTGAGATTGATTTCACTTATTTATAAAGATAATTATTGTGTTTCTTTTTAAACTGTGGCATTTTCTATATTCAGTATATGTATGTTACGATCGTCTAAGCATGCTTGGTACATAGACGGTATATAGGGGTGTTACAATTGTTTTGGTATCAGAGCCTAGGTTTGAGATTCTCAACCTAGGTCAAGTGTAAGAAAAAGTGTGTTTTGATTTTAAAAAGTGGATTTTTGAATAACATACATGTTTGGCATTGGCAGTCTCTGATCTTTAATGAGAGGTATTCTGCTGTGTTTACAGATATAGTTTGTGATGGATTCTCACTCACGTCAGTCAGTTGAGGGTAGTGCGGAGAGTGTAGCTCCGGATGAGAGTGGAGAGGGAGTTAGAGTGGATAGTGTTGGAGAGGTACCTGTTTCTGTGTCGGGGAGACCAGCTGGTGAGGATGTTCCGCCAGTTTGGGTTAGGCATGTGGTAGAGGCTTTGAGGCAAGCACCAGTGCAACCACCGCCACCACCCCCACAGTCTTTGGTATCAGTGAGACAGTATGATAAGCTAAGGAAGTATGGAGCAGAAGACTTTTTGGGTACTATTGATCTAGCTATAGCTGAGCAGTGGCTAGATAGAGTACAAAGAATATTTGTTCAGTTACAAGCCACTCCAGAGGAAAAATTTGATTATGCAAGATCCTTGTTGCAAAAGGATGCATATGACTGGTGGAAGACAGTGCCCCATGCTATGGATGATCCACCTACTTTGTCCTATGCTAATTTTCTGAGAGAGTTTGAATTGAAGTATACCCCAAGGGAGTATAAAGACATGAAGAAGATGGAGTTTTTGAGTTTAAAGCAAGACAACCGGACCGTAACTGAATATGAGGTTGAGTTTATTCGATTGAGCCATTATGCTGGGGGTATTGTATCTAATGAGATAGATAGATGCAGGAGATTTGAGGAGGGATTGAGGCCCTCTATTATGTGTCATGTGGCTGGATCTAGATATCATGATTTTTCCCAGCTTGTTGCAGCAGCTCGAAGTGTGGAGAGAGCTCAGGTTATTGCAGCTGCTTCAGAGGAAGAGATCAGGGTTAGAAGGCCCCAGCTTGAGGCAGGGTCTTCGTCTGTGAAAAGAGGTAAAGGAAGTTTTGTTCCTCGGGTTAGTAGGAGTCAGAGGCCAACTGGTAGGTCAGTACAGTTTCAGAGGCAGAGATCTAGACCTACAGTTTCAGTGGCAAGTGCTCCGACCCCAGTGACGCAGAGATCTACCTTACCCATATGCATTCATTATGGTAGACCACATGGTGGTCCTTGTTGGAGGACTGGTGTGACAGGGGTATGTTTCAGATGTGGGTCATCTGATCACTTTGTTAGAGATTGTCCTGAGAGACAGGAGCGGATGTCAGTGGATACTGCAGCTTCCCGACCTAGTGTGAGAGGAGGTCGTGGAGGTAGAGGTTTCAGCAGAGGAGGTAGATCTGGGTTCAGTTCTAGAGGAGGTTCTACATCCAGGGAGAGTAGACCAGAGGAGGCTGGATCTTCTCAGAGGATTTATGTGATGCAGAGGCAACCAGATGCTTCGGCAGTCATAGCTGGTACTTTTTCTTTATTTGGTATTTCAGTACTTGCTTTGATTGATCCGGGTTCCACACATTCATATATTAGTGCGTCTATTTTACCTGTGTCTGCTTTGCATGCTGAATCCCTAGGATTTGATATTTTGGTGACAAATCCTTTAGGGCATAGTGTGATTGTTAGTAAAGTGCACCGAGATAGTGCAATAGTGGTGCAAGGTGAGGAGTTTCTTGGAGATCTTATTGAGATGCCTTTTAAGGAATATGATGTGATCCTAGGCATGGACTGGTTATCTAGACATGGAGCTGTGGTTGACTGCAAAAAGAAAGTTGTTACCTTGAGAACCAGTGATGGTAGAGAGGTGTTAATATCTAATGAGCAGGAACAGCTAGCATCCTTGTTTGTTTCAGTGGTTGCAGCTAGGAGATTGATTAGAAAAGGGTGTGATGCTTACCTTGCTTATGTTGTGGATACTAGAGTAAAAAGGTTCTCAACTTGATGATATACCCACAATTGTAGAGTTTCCAGATGTGTTTTCAGAGGAGTTGCCAGGGTTGCCTCCTGAGAGAGAGGTGGAGTTCGGTATTGAATTATTGCCTGGTACCACTCCTATCTCTATTACTCCTTACAGAATGGCACCTGCTGAACTGAGAGAGCTGAAGGTGCAGTTACAGGAGTTGCTGGATAAAGGGTTTGTTCACCCTAGTGTTTCACCGTGGGGAGCTCCTGTCTTATTTGTGAAGAAGAAGGATGGTACTATGAGATTGTGTATCGATTATAGGCAATTGAACAAGGTGACTATTAAAAATAAATATCCTTTGCCTAGAATTGATGATATCTTTGATCAATTGAAGGGTGCAGCAGTGTTTTCTAAAATTGATTTGAGATCAGGGTACCATCAGTTAAGGGTCAAAACTGAGGATATTCTTAAGACAGCCTTTCGTATGAGGTATGGGCATTTTGAGTTTCTAGTTATGCCTTTTGGTTTGATGAATGCACCTGCTGTTTTTATGGATTTGATGAATAGGGTGTTTAGGCCCTATTTGGATCAGTTTGTAGTGGTCTTTATTGATGATATTTTGGTGTATTCGCGTAATGAGGAGGAGCATGATAAGCATCTGTGGATTGTGCTGCAGATTTTGAGAGAGAAGCAATTGTTTGCTAAACTATCGAAGTGTGAGTTTTGGCTTGATCAAGTTACTTTTCTCGGTCACATAGTTTCAGCCGAAGGTATTAGAGTTGATCCGAGTAAGGTTGAAGCTATTCTGAATTGGAGTCCACCAAAGTCTGTGACTGAAGTTAGAAGTTTTCTGGGTTTAGCAGGCTATTACCGGCGGTTTGTGAAAGGATTTTCTTTGATAGCTACTCCACTTACCAGATTGCTTTGAAAGGGAGTTAGATTTGTGTGGACAGATCAGTGTCAGGGTAGCTTCGAACAGTTGAGAGAAATGTTGACTCAAGAACCTGTTCTTACTTTACCTGTGGAAGATAAACCATATGTGATTTACAGTGATGCTTCGCATAATGGTTTGGGTTGTGTTTTGATGCAAGAAGGTAAAGTTATAGCTTATGCTTCTCGACAGTTGAAACCGTATGAGCTCAATTATCCGACCCATGATTTGGAATTAGTAGCCATTGTGTTTGCATTGAAGATTTGGCGACATTATCTGTATGGGGAAAAGTGTTTTATCTATACTGATCATAAAAGTTTAAAATATTTGGGTGTCCAAAGAGAGCTAAATCTTCGACAGAGGAGATGGTTAGAGTTGATTAAAGACTACGACTGTTTGATTGATTATCATCCTGGTAAAGCAAATGTTGTGGCTGATGCCTTAAGTCGGAAGTCTTTAGTAGGTTTGACTATTTATTCGCTCTCGTTGCTTGTTGAGTTGAGAGCATTGCATGCTAGTTTTGTATCTTGTGATGATGGTGCATTGTTGGCACAGTTGCAATTGAAACCAGTGTTGTTAGATCAAATTAAAGAAGCTCAATTGGCTGATGAGAAGATTCAAAAGATTGTTTCAGATTACCAGAATGGAAAGAGTAGAGATTTTATTGTGAGAAGTGATGGGAGTCTCTGGTTTAAGAACAGATTGTGTGTACCTGATGATACTAATTTGAGAAGGATCATTTTAGAAGAAGCACATCAGTCAGTATTTGCTATGCATCCGGGCAGTACAAAGATGTATCATGATTTGAGACAGTATTATTGGTGGTCCGGTATGAAAAGAGACATTGCAGATTTTGTGTCTAAATGTCTCACAAGTCAGAGGGTAAAAGCTGAGCATCAAGTTCCAACAGGGTTACTTCAACCTTTAGCAGTGCCTGAATGGAAATGGGATAGAGTAACCATGGATTTCGTATCTGGTCTGCCATTGACACAAAGAAAGCATGATGCTATTTGGGTGATTGTTGACAGGTTGACTAAGACAGCTCATTTTCTTTCGGTTCGGATGGATTACTCTTTGGAAAGGTTAGCTGAGCTGTATATCCATGAGATTGTGAAGCTGCATGGTGTTCCAACTTCTATAGTGTCTGACCGAGATCCCAGGATTACTTCATGGTTTTGGAAGAGCTTACATGTAATATCCTCATTTATGCCCTAGAAGTTTTGCATATTGTTGTTGTTGTTATTGTTATATATTGGATTGAATATACGTGTTAAATTGTAAGAGAAAAGAAATTGAGAAGAGAAGGTATATGTATATGTATTTTGGGAAGAAATAGGGTTTAGAGACAAATTTATATGTTGTGTATATGTTAATATATATGACATATAAAGTGGTCAAAAGGCTTGGTCAATGCAAGAGAAGATATTTATTTGAGATTGGTAAATTACTTAATTGGGCACATATAAGACAAAAAGATAATTATGTGAATAAGGGCACTTTGGTAATTGCTTGGATAAAATCACATGGTGGATATTTAAAGAAGGTTTGACTTGTGTTTTCTTTATCATTTCTTCTTCTTCTTCTTGTTGATGGCCGGCCCTCCATAGCCAAAGAGAAAGAAAGAGACAAGTGATGGTTTTGATGATTTCAAGCTTAAATTGAAGAAAGATTAAGTGTTCAAGTGTTGATTTAAGAAGTTTTTAACTAAGGTAAGATTTTTTCTCTAATTTCTTCAATTCTTTTGAAGTGGTATGATTAAGTTGCTTATGGTATGATTGTAAGTATTGATTTTGCTTGATAGATGAGAAGTTGGGTTGGTGTTGGTGATGGAAGAGTAAGATTGGTGTTTAGTGAAATTGTTTCTGTTTTAGGATTAGTAAAGGCTGTGACTTGTATGATTTTTAATTAATTTTAGAAAAATGTTCTTGAAGTGAATTTTTGATATGTTGTGCCTCTATGAGTCTAGAATGACTGAAAAATATGTTGATTCGATTTTGGAATGGTTATGAGTTTAGAAAGATTATTTTCATTAGACCTGTTCCAGCAAGTACCTTAACTGGGACAGCTATATTTCGGGATTTTTAATAAAATGTAGAAAAATCATATTCAATTGAATTTTGGATATGTTGTTTCTTAGTGAGTCTAGTATTTGAGAAAAATAATTTGGAATCACGTTGATTGAATTTGATTTATGGAATTCACAAAGTTCAGAACTGCTGCCAGGATGCAGGGCAATTGGGGCAGTCTGGTTAGGTGAACTATTTGACCAAGATTTTGTGTTCAGTTTGATCTGAAATTTTAAAGGGATGATTTTAAGATACAAAACTAAATTCTGTAAAAATTTTAGAATTTTTAGTCAAGTAGATTATTTTATACAATTTTTCAAAATAAGGATAAAATGGAGTTTAAAACCAGAATGTACTATTTATGGTTAGGGTTTTAATTCTTTGTTCTTCTTGCATTGCTTTGGTTCTCCAAAGGTAGGTTGGTCCTTAAACCTAACCCTAAACACTTTAAACACACTTGAATCAATGAATTTTATAATCAATTGTTCTTTGCCCTAATTGCATTGTTGAGATTGAACAATGTTATGTTGTGCATTGTGAATGGTAATGTGTTTCATGAGTAATGTGGAATGAAATGTTGATATTTATGAATGATGCTATGTGAGATATAATGTGATCATGGATGAGATATATATATATATATACTTGAATAATGAGATGTTATATTGTGAAATGAAATGTGAAGCCATTGTTATTGGCTAAGATGATGTAATTGAAAGAAAGAAGGCATGTTTGCCTAAATGTGATGAGAATTGAGAATGGAAATGAATTGTTTGTTTAATATGTTATTCAGTTTCAGAGTTCTGGATTTGGGTGGCATGCCTAAGAAATGATGAAAGGTAACAGTCTTGCCGGGTTGAGGACCTCCTCATAGGTGTTGAGTTGATGGTCCAAGAGACTGGGTCTGTTACACTATGAGATATATGATTTGTAACAGTCTTGCCGGGTTGAGGATCTCCTCATATGTGTTGAGTTGATGATCCAAGAGACTGGGTCTGTTACACTATCCATGGATAGAGATACATGTATATACATTGCCTACGGGCGTGATTATTGTGACTATGAACCCAAGGCAGTAACTCTGAACTCTGAATATCGTATTAAATACTTGTTGGGCCCATAGGTGTCAAGGTTATATGAATGTCCTAAATAATGTTATGAGTTTAATGAAATGAGATGTTGGTTATGGAGTATGATTGATTAATGTTGAATGTGAAAAGATGTTAAAATGTGGTATGCTCATATGACTATGATTTGTGAAATGCATAATTGTGTGGTTAACTTTATATTTATGATGTTGATCTTATCAATAACATATGTGGCATTGCATTTCATTAAAGCATACCGTTAGCATGTTTTATCTTACTAAGCCGTTGGCTTAGCGCGATAGTGTTTAATCGCGCAGGTAGTAGAGTGGATAGAGTTGAACCCGAGAGTTCATCAAGACCTAGTGAGAGTAGACCTTGAAGAATCCATTTTGGGAGCTTAAAGATCAGAGCAGACTTGCCAATCATGTATAAATTTTATGTGTTGTAAAACTTGAGTTTTGATGTATATGAATTTGTAAATATGTAAATATTTTATAACTTCCGCTGTGTAATATTTAAATATGGGGGTTGTCACAAAACCTTTATTTTATGTTGTACTAGAAGTGTAAATCCTTTTTGCAGGTTGTAGTTGAGGTTACAAGGGGGATTTATTGGGAGTGTACTGAGAATGATTTTGTTTGCATTGGTTTGTGTAAAATGTTTTTAAAAATAAGAAAAAAACCGGTTTTGTCGACACTTGGGACTCAATTTTTAGGCGAAACTATGGCAAAAATTTTGTAAAAATCGGAACTAAAATTTGACTAAGTAAAATTGGTAGCAACATTAGGTTAGTGTGGCGCCTCTACTCAGCTTACATATGTAGGTTGGGAAGGGGTGTTACATTACATGGTGCATTGGGTTCTCGATTGCATTTCAGTACTGCTTTCCATCCGCAGACAGATGGGCAGTCCGAGAGGGTGATACAGATTATCGAGGACATGTTGAGAAGCTGTGTTATTGATTTCTCTGGAAGTTGGGATGGATTCTTACCACTTGTTGAATTTGCTTACAATAACAGTCATCAATCCAGCATTGGTATGGCCCCATTCGAGGCATTATATGGTAGACGATGTAGGACACCTTTATGTTTGAATGAGCTTGGAGAAGGTAAATTAATTGGTCCTGATTTGGTCAAAGAAACTGAAGAGAAAGTGGAAGTGATTCGAGAGAGGTTGAAAACAGCTTCAGACCGACAAAAATCTTATTCAGATTTGAAGAGGAGAGACATTGAATATAATGTGAGAGATAAAGTATTTTTGAAAGTGTCTCCTTGGAAAAAGATCTTGAGGTTTGGTCGGAAAGGGAAATTGAGTCCTCGTTTCATTGGACCGTATGAAGTTTTGGAAAGAATTGGACCAGTTGCTTATCGGCTTGCTTTGCCACCTGAGTTGGATAGGATCCATAATATATTTCATGTTTCTATGTTGAGGATGTAACACCCCTATATCCAATGCCCACACACTACAACCACAACAATGTAGCATAAGTGCATCAAACATAGGGATGCTACGGTTTTCTTAACATTCAAAACACTTTAAACTTGATACAATACCCTTATCATTATACATTATAGAAAAGTAGATCATTTACTTATAAAACAAAACATATTAGTTATATATATATATACATTTAAATATTACACAGCGGAAGTTATAATGTAATATCCTCATATGTGGCTTAGAAGTTTTGATTATATTGTTGTTGTTGTTGTTGTTGTTGTTGTTGTTATTGTTAAATTGGATTGAATGTATATGATGGGATAAGAAAAGAAATTGGAAAGTGAATGCTTGTGCATATGTGTTTTGGAGGAAGAATTAGGGTTTAGAGACAAATGTATATGTTGTGTATATGATGATATATATAACATATAAAGTGGTCAAATGAAGAGTCAAGGTGATGGTTAAGTGGAAGAAGATATTTTTGGTTGTTAATGAAATTACATATAAGGACTTATATGAGACAAAGGTTAGTTATATGATTGAGGGTGTTTTAGTAATTGCTTGGATAAGAACACTTGGTGGAGATTAAAAGCAAAATTTGACTTTGTATCTTGATCATTGTCTTCTTTCTTCATGAAGTGGCCGGCTCTCCATTAGCAAAAGGAAAAGAGAAGTGTTCTTGAGGCAAGAAGCAAGTTGATGAAGCAATCCAAGGTTTTGACAAAGGATTTGTGGAATTTCTTCTTTTCAAGTAAGTATTTTCTTGTTTTCTTTACTTATTTGGAAGTTGTGTTGGAAGTAAAGTAGGGTTTGATGATTTTGTGATTTGGTGGATTTGAGATGTGTTTGGTTGTGTTTTCAAGTGTTAAATTGATTTTAAGTTATGAGTTTAATTGAAGGTTGTTGTTGGAAATGATGGTTGTTGATTTGGATGGATGGAGAAGGATGTTGATTTTAGGGTTTTGAGTTAATATGTGTTTAATTGTGATATTAATGTGTGGTGAAGTAGTTCTTGTGATGAATATGTGTTTAGAACATTGATTATGTTCATGTGAAATATGTTATATAATGAATATTGTGTTTGAGTGCAATTGAGAAAGGGTTGGTTTTAGTTAAGGTTTTGTGATTTGGTGACACGGCCAAAATCAATTTAGGGGAGTGGGCGTGTCCCTTAGGGGAGTGGGCGTGTCATTTATTTGAGGAAGCTACTGCCTCTTTTCTTTTTAAGGACACGGGCGTGTCACTCAAGCTGGTTGGGCGTGTCAATCAAGTGAGTTGGGCGTG
The DNA here is from genome assembly GCA_947685225.1 of Garcia nutans. NCBI lineage: Eukaryota > Viridiplantae > Streptophyta > Magnoliopsida > Malpighiales > Euphorbiaceae > Garcia > Garcia nutans. The sequence continues at coordinate 37,950,642 of CANTUV010000039.1, read as the reverse complement.
CCCTTCAAATGATTTGAACATTGTTTGATTTCTTGGTTCTCTTTGCATGGTTTAAATTCTTCAAAAGTTCCATTGTTCCTAAACTTAAACATGAACATTATAAACATGTTTCAAACACAAGAATGATCTAATCAAATGAATGTGGATGGTCCTAAAACTATGAATCATGTCAATTGTGTTTTGCCCTAATTGCATTGTTGAGAATTAACAATGTTATGTTATGCACTTTGAATGGTAATGTGTTTTATGAGTAATGTGGAATGAAATGTTAATATTTATGAATGATGTCATGTGAGATAAATATACACTTGAATAATGAAGTGTTATATTGTGAAATGAAATGTGGAGCCATTGTTATTGGCTAAGGTGATTTAATGGAGATAAATGAGGCATGTTTGCCTAAATGATAATGAGAATTGAAAATTGAATGACATATTAGTGTGTCTTGGGCCCATGCTTGTCTTTGCTTAGTGTTGTTCATGAATGATTAAATGATTAACTAATAAAATATATGCAAAGATGTTGAATTCTGATATACATATATGTATGTTAGGTTATGAAATGTAAAAGTATGTTGTTAGCTTTGCATTTATGTTGTTACATGTATGATAAATTAGAATTGGCATTGTATAGCATTTAAGCATGTCTATTGCATGTTTTATCTTACTAAGCCCTTGGCTTAGCGCGATAGTGTTTAATCGCGCAGGTGATAGAACTGATAGAATCGAACCCGAGAGCTCTTCGAGACCGAGTGAGAGTAGAAATCGAAGAGTTGATTTTGGGAGCTTAAAGATCAGAGCTGACTTGCCAATCATGTATAAATCTTTTATATTGTGTAAAGTTTTGTTGATAATGTAAATATATGTATAATAGTAAGTATGTATTCAAATGTTTTCATATATATACATATTTTATAACTTCCGCTGTGTATTATATAAATGTATATATATATAAATAACTAATATGTTTTTTTATATATAAGTAAATGATCTATTTTGTTAATAAGATATAATGATATGGATATGGTATTAAGTTTTAAAATGTTTTGAATGTTAAGGAAACCGTAGCATCCCTATGTTTGGTGCACTTATGCTACATTGTTGTGGTTGTAGTGTGTGTGCATTGAATATGGGGGTGTTACAATTGTTTTGGTATCAGAGCCTAGGTTTGAGATTCTTAGCCTAGGTAAAATGTAATAAAAAGAATATTTTTACTTAAAAAGTGAGTTTTGAATGACATATACGTTTGAGATTGGCAGTCCCTGATCTTTAATAAGATGTAATCTGCTGTGTTTGCAGTATTAGGTGTTGATGGATCCTCACTCAAGACAGTCAGTTGAGGGTAGTGCCGAGAGCATTGCTCCTGCCGAGGGAGCTAGGGTTGATAGTGTTGAGGAGGCACCTGCTTCGGTGTCGGGTAGACCAGCTGGAGAGGAGGTTCCGCCAGCCTGGTTTAGACATATGATGGAAGTAATGAGACAAGCACCAGTACAGCCACCTCCACCACCACCCCAGCCTCAGGTTCAGATGAGACAATATGATAAATTGAGGAAGTTTGGGGCGGAAGATTTTATGGGAACCACTGATCTAGCAGTGGCTGAGCAATGGTTAGGCAAAGTGCAGAGAATCTTTATTCAGTTACAAGCCACCCCTGAGGAAAAGTTTGATTATGCCAGGTCATTACTGCAGAAGGACGCATATGACTGGTGGAAGACAGTGCCACACTCTATGGATGATCCTCCAACACTGTCTTACACTGATTTTCTAAGGGAATTTGAGTTGAAGTATACTCCTAGGGAGTATAAGGACATGAAGAAGATGGAGTTCTTAAGCTTGAAACAAGACAGCAAGACTGTTACTGAGTATGAAGTTGAGTTTATTCGACTGAGTCAGTATGCTGGGGGTATTATTGCTGATGAGATTGATCGATGTCGGCGATTTGAGGAGGGATTGAGGCCCTCAATTATTTGTCATGTGGCAGGCTCCAGGTATCAGGATTTCTCCCAGTTAGTTGCAGCAGCTAGGAGTGTAGAGAGAGCCCAGGCCATAGTTGCAGTTGCTTCTGAAGAGGAGGTTAGAGTTAGAAGGCCCCAGTTCGAGGCAGGGTCTTCTTCTGCTAAGAGGGGTAGAGGAAGTTTTGTTCCTCGGAGTAGTAGAAGTCATAGATCAGCTGGTAGGCCAGTGCAGTTCCAGAGGCAGAGATTTAGACCTGCAGCTTCAGTGGCTAGTGCTCCGACCTCGATGATTCGGAGATCCACTCTTCCCATCTGCATCCATTGTGGGAGGCCACATGGTGGTCCTTGTTGGAAGGCTGGTGTTGCAGGGGTATGCTTCAGGTGTGGATCATCAGACCACTTTGTGAGAGATTGCCCTGAGAGGCAAGAGCAGATGCCAGTTGATTCTGCTGCTTCTCGAGCTAGTGTGAGAGGAGGTAGAGGAGGCAGAGGTGTCAGTCGAGGAGGTAGGCCAGGGTTCAGTTCTAGAGGAGGTGCTGCATCCAGAGAGGGTAGACCAGAGGAGGTTGGTTCTTCCCAGAGGATGTATGTTATGCAGAGGCAGCCAGATGCATCGGCAGTCATAGCTGGTACTTTTTCTTTATTTAATACTCCAGTACTTGCTTTGATTGATCTGGGTTCCACGCATTCTTATGTTAGTGTATCTGTCTTGCCTGTATCTGATGTGCATGCTGAGTCCCTAGGATTTGATGTGTTGGTGACAAATCCGTTAGGGCATAGTGTGGTTGTGAGTAAGGTGCACCGGGATAGTGTAGTGAGGGTGCAGGGTGAGGAGTTCTTTGGAGATTTGATTGAGATGCCATTTAAGGAATATGGTGTGATCTTAGGTATGGATTGGCTATCTCGACATGGAGCTGTGGTGGATTGTAAAAAGAAAATTGTTTCTTTGAGAACGGGTGATGATAGAGAGGTGATAGTATCTAATGAGCAGGAACAGCTAGCTTCCTTATTTGTTTCAGCTGTTGCAGCCAGGAGGTTGATTAGAAAGGGGTGTGAAGCCTATCTCGCTCATGTGATAGATACTAGAGTGAAGGGTTTTCCCATTGATAGCATTGCCACAGTTGCTGAGTTCCCTGATGTGTTTCCAGAGGAGTTGCCTGGATTGCCTCCAGAGAGAGAGGTGGAGTTTGGTATTGAATTGTTACCTGGTACCACTCCTATCTCTATTACTCCTTATAGAATGGCACCAGCAGAATTGAGGGAGTTAAAAGTGCAGTTACAGGAGTTGTTGGACAAAGGATTTATTCGCCCCAGTGTTTCTCCTTGGGGAGCTCCTGTGCTATTTGTGAAGAAGAAAGATGGTACTATGAGGTTATGTATCGATTATAGGCAATTGAACAAAGTGACTATTAAGAATAAATATCCTTTGCCTAGAATCGATGATCTCTTTGATCAATTAAAGGGTGCAGCTGTATTTTCTAAAATTGATCTGAGATCAGGATACCATCAGCTGAGAGTCAGAGCTGAAGATGTTCCGAAGACAGCTTTCAGGACCAGGTATGGGCACTATGAATTTTTAGTTATGCCTTTTGGTTTGACGAATGCACCTGCAGCTTTTATGGATTTGATGAATAGGGTGTTCAGGCCCTATCTGGATCAGTTTGTTGTGGTCTTCATCGATGACATTCTGGTGTATTCACGGAATGAAGAGGAACATGATATGCATCTGCGGATTGTGTTGCAGATTTTGAGAGAGAAGCAGTTGTTTGCCAAATTGTCGAAATGTGAGTTTTGGTTGGATCAAGTAGCTTTTCTCGGACATATTGTTTCAGCAGAAGGCATTAGAGTTGATCCAAGTAAAGTTGAAGCTATTCTGAATTGGAGTCCACCCAAGTCTGTGACAGAGATTAGAAGTTTTCTGGGTTTGGCAGGCTATTACCGGCGGTTTGTGAAAGGGTTTTCTTTGATAGCTACTCCACTCACCAGATTGCTTCGTAAGGGAGTGAGATTTGTGTGGACGGATCAGTGTCAGGCTAGCTTTGAGCAGTTGAGAGAAATGTTAACTCAAGCGCCTGTTTTAACTGTACCTGTTGAAGGCAAACCATATGTGATCTACAGTGATGCTTCACATAGAGGTTTGGGATGTGTATTGATGCAGGAAGGGAAAGTTATAGCTTATGCATCTCGACAGTTGAAACCGCATGAGCTTAACTATCCGACCCATGATTTGGAATTAGCTGCCATTGTGTTTGCATTAAAAATTTGGCGCCATTATTTATTTGGGGAAAAATGTTTCATCTACACTAATCACAAGAGTTTGAAGTATTTGGGTGTCCAGAAAGAACTCAATCTTCGTCAGAGGAGATGGTTGGAATTGATTAAAGACTACGACTGCTTGATTGATTATCATCCAGGTAAAGCAAATGTTGTTGCTGATGCTCTGAGTCGGAAGTCTTTAGCTGGTTTAACAGTTTACTCGCTCTCGTTGCTTGTTGAGTTGAGAGCATTGCATGCCAGTTTTGTACCTTGTGATGATGGTGCATTGTTGGCACAGTTGCAATTGAAGCCAGTTTTGTTAGATCAGATCAAAGAGGCTCAGTTGGTTGATATGAAGATTCAGAAGATTATTTCAGATTGCAAGATTGGGAAGACTAGAGATTTTGTTGTGAGAGATGATGGGAGTCTCTGGTTTAAGAATCGATTGTGTGTACCCGATGATGCTGATTTGAAAAGGGTTATTTTGGAAGAAGCTCATCAGTCAGTGTTTGCTATGCATCCGGGTAGTACGAAGATGTATAATGATTTGAGACAACATTATTGGTGGATTGGGTTGAAGAGAGACATTGCAGATTTTGTGTCGAAATGTCTTACCTGTCAAAAAGTTAAAGCAGAGCATCAAGTTCCAACCGGGTTGCTTCAACCGTTGTCAGTGCCTGAATGGAAGTGGGAAAGAGTGACAATGGACTTTGTGTCTGGTTTGCCATTGACACAAAGGAAACATGATGCCATTTGGGTGATTGTGGATAGATTGACTAAGACAGCTCATTTCCTTCCGGTGCGGATGGATTACTCTTTGGAGAGATTGGCTGAGCTGTATATCCAGGAGATTGTGAAACTGCATGGTGTTCCAACTTCTTTAGTGTCTGATCGAGATCCCAGGTTTACTTCAAGATTTTGGAAGAGTTTACATTATGCTATGGGTTCTCGACTGCACTTCAGTACTGCTTTTCATCCACAGACGGATGGACAGTCAGAGAGGGTGATACAGATTCTTGAAGATATGTTGAGAAGCTGTGTCATCGATTTCTCTGGAAGTTGGGATAGATTTTTACCTCTTGTGGAGTTTGCTTACAACAACAGTCACCTATCCAGCATTGGTATGGCACCATTCGAAGCATTGTATGGCAGACGGTGTAGGACACCTCTTTGTTGGAATGAGCTTGGAGATAATAAGTTGGTTGGTCCTGATTTGATTCAAGAAACTAAAGAAAAAGTAAAGTTAATTCGAGGCAGGTTAAAAGCAGCTTCAGACCGACAGAAGTCTTATGCAGATCTGAAAAGGAGAGACATTCAGTTTGATGTTGGAGATAAGGTATTTTTGAAAGTATCTCCTTGGAAAAAGATTTTGAGGTTCGGTCGGAAGGGAAAATTGAGTCCTCGTTTCATTGGGCCGTATGAAGTGTTAGAAAGAGTTGGGCCAGTTGCTTATCGACTTGCTTTGCCACCTGAGTTGGATCGTATTCATAATGTATTCCATGTTTCTATGTTGAGGAGGTACAGGTCGGATCCATCTCATGTGTTGCCATTTGAATCAATTGAAGTGAACCCAGACTTGACTTTTGAAGAGGAACCAATTGCTATCTTGGCACGTGATGTGAAAGATTTGAGAAACAAGAGAGTGCCATTGGTGAAGATTCTTTGGAAGAACCATGGGAAAGAAGAAGCAACTAGGGAAAATGAGCAAACGATGCGAGAGCAATATCCTCAGTTGTTTCAGAGTTAATTTCAGGTAATTTCGAGGACGAAATTTTCTTTTTAGAGGGGGAGAATTGTAATATCCTCATATGTGGCTTAGAAGTTTTGATTATATTGTTGTTGTTGTTGTTGTTGTTGTTGTTGTTATTGTTAAATTGGATTGAATGTATATGATGGGATAAGAAAAGAAATTGGAAAGTGAATGCTTGTGCATATGTGTTTTGGAGGAAGAATTAGGGTTTAGAGACAAATGTATATGTTGTGTATATGATGATATATATAACATATAAAGTGGTCAAATGAAGAGTCAAGGTGATGGTTAAGTGGAAGAAGATATTTTTGGTTGTTAATGAAATTACATATAAGGACTTATATGAGACAAAGGTTAGTTATATGATTGAGGGTGTTTTAGTAATTGCTTGGATAAGAACACTTGGTGGAGATTAAAAGCAAAATTTGACTTTGTATCTTGATCATTGTCTTCTTTCTTCATGAAGTGGCCAGCTCTCCATTAGCAAAAGGAAAAGAGAAGTGTTCTTGAGGCAAGAAGCAAGTTGATGAAGCAATCCAAGGTTTTGACAAAGGATTTGTGGAATTTCTTCTTTTCAAGTAAGTATTTTCTTGTTTTCTTTACTTATTTGGAAGTTGTGTTGGAAGTAAAGTAGGGTTTGATGATTTTGTGATTTGGTGGATTTGAGATGTGTTTGGTTGTGTTTTCAAGTGTTAAATTGATTTTAAGTTATGAGTTTAATTGAAGGTTGTTGTTGGAAATGATGGTTGTTGATTTGGATGGATGGAGAAGGATGTTGATTTTAGGGTTTTGAGTTAATATGTGTTTAATTGTGATATTAATGTGTGGTGAAGTAGTTCTTGTGATGAATATGTGTTTAGAACATTGATTATGTTCATGTGAAATATGTTATATAATGAATATTGTGTTTGAGTGCAATTGAGAAAGGGTTGGTTTTAGTTAAGGTTTTGTGATTTGGTGACACGGCCAAAATCAATTTAGGGGAGTGGGCGTGTCCCTTAGGGGAGTGGGCGTGTCATTTATTTGAGGAAGCTACTGCCTCTTTTCTTTTTAAGGACACGGGCGTGTCACTCAAGCTGGTTGGGCGTGTCAATCAAGTGAGTTGGGCGTGCCCTTCAAATGATTTGAACATTGTTTGATTTCTTGGTTCTCTTTGCATGGTTTAAATTCTTCAAAAGTTCCATTGTTCCTAAACTTAAACATGAACATTATAAACATGTTTCAAACACAAGAATGATCTAATCAAATGAATGTGGATGGTCCTAAAACTATGAATCATGTCAATTGTGTTTTGCCCTAATTGCATTGTTGAGAATTAACAATGTTATGTTATGCACTTTGAATGGTAATGTGTTTTATGAGTAATGTGGAATGAAATGTTAATATTTATGAATGATGTCATGTGAGATAAATATACACTTGAATAATGAAGTGTTATATTGTGAAATGAAATGTGGAGCCATTGTTATTGGCTAAGGTGATTTAATGGAGATAAATGAGGCATGTTTGCCTAAATGATAATGAGAATTGAAAATTGAATGACATATTAGTGTGTCTTGGGCCCATGCTTGTCTTTGCTTAGTGTTGTTCATGAATGATTAAATGATTAACTAATAAAATATATGCAAAGATGTTGAATTCTGATATACATATATGTATGTTAGGTTATGAAATGTAAAAGTATGTTGTTAGCTTTGCATTTATGTTGTTACATGTATGATAAATTAGAATTGGCATTGTATAGCATTTAAGCATGTCTATTGCATGTTTTATCTTACTAAGCCCTTGGCTTAGCGCGATAGTGTTTAATTGCGCAGGTGATAGAACTGATAGAATCGAACCCGAGAGCTCTTCGAGACCGAGTGAGAGTAGAAATCGAAGAGTTGATTTTGGGAGCTTAAAGATCAGAGCTGACTTGCCAATCATGTATAAATCTTTTATATTGTGTAAAGTTTTGTTGATAATGTAAATATATGTATAATAGTAAGTATGTATTCAAATGTTTTCATATATATACATATTTTATAACTTCCGCTGTGTATTATATAAATGTATATATATATAAATAACTAATATGTTTTTTTTTATATAAGTAAATGATCTATTTTGTTAATAAGATATAATGATATGGATATGGTATTAAGTTTTAAAATGTTTTGAATGTTAAGAAAACCGTAGCATCCCTATGTTTGGTGCACTTATGCTACATTGTTGTGGTTGTAGTGTGTGTGCATTGAATATGGGGGTGTTACATATAAAATATGTACATATTTACATATTAAACATTTCTTTACAAAATATAAAGAAATATACATGATTGGCAAATCTGCTCTGATCTTTAAGCTCTCAAAATGGATTCTTCAAGGTCTACTCTCACTTGGTCTTGATGAACTCTCGGGTTCAACTCTATCCACTCTATTACCTGCGCGATTAAACACTATCGCGCTAAGCCAACGGCTTAGTAAGATAAAACATGCTAATGGTATGCTTTAATGTAATGCAATGTCACATATGTTATTGATAAGATCAACATCATAAATATAAAGTTAACCACATAATTATGCATTTCACAAATCATAGTCATATGAGCATACCACATTTCAACATCTTTCCACATTCAACATTAATCAATCATACTCAATAAACAACATCTCATTTCATTAACTCATAACATTATTTAAGACATTCATATAACCTTGACACCTATGGGCCCAACAAGTATTTAATACGATATTCAGAGTTCAGAGTTACTGCTTTGGTTCATAGTCACAATAATCACGCCCGTAGGCAATGTATATACATGTATCTCTATCCATGGATAGTGTAACAGACCCAGTCTCTTGGACCATCAACTCAACACAAATGAGGAGATCCTCAACCCGGCAAGACTGTTACAAATCATATATCTCATATTCACAATTCTCATAGTGTAACAGACCCAGTCTCTTGGACCATCAACTCAACACATATGAGGAGATCCTCAACCCGGCAAGACTGTAACACCCCGATACCCTATATAAGTACTATGCGTATACCTAGTATACATACAGTAAATATATAAAGTATAAGGATGTCACTTTTCGTTACCTTTTAAAATATTTATAACAGAGTTCAAACTATAATACATTAATTTAAATAACATTTACAAAATCATTATCTTTATTAAAACTTCATTTATACATATAAATACTCTTTCGTCAGAAATACATCATAATTAAAATTTATACATGTATGCATTACCCTCTAGTTGGTCTCGACAAACTTTACTCTTCTTGTGGCATAACAAAAGACTTCATATCTTCCATCTATATACCTGCGCGAATAAACACCCGCGCTAAGCCCGAGAGCTTAGTAGTCCAAATATAAAATATAAACATATAGTATAGAAGTATTGATATATAATGATACATCGATTCAATATATAATTAGTTCTTATCATATCTTCTTTTCTTTTTAATTTTATCTTTAATATATCCTAGCTAATTTCATATATGATGTATATATATATACATAATATTATCACCAACCCCAATGCATCACCAATACTCAAAACCAATATATTAGTACCCCTACATTATATATATACCACACCAACCATTATTGCAATACACACTTTACATATCATACCAATTATTATTGCAATACACACATTACATATCATACACTCATTATTGCAATACACACATTACACATCATATCACTCATTATTGCAATACACAATTTACATATCATACAAATCATAAATCATATTTCCAATAAAGACAACCTTTATCATCAACCACAATTCATTTACATATTACACTTAATAACATTATATTATTCACAATTCACCAAGCATAATTCATTTTTAATACTCACAATCAATATTTCAATACTTGCATTTCACATTGACAATAAAGACAGACTCGGGCCCAAAACACTAATATGTTATTCAAAGTTCAGAGTTACTGCTTTGGTTCATAGTCACAATCATCACGCCCGTAGGCAATGTATATACATGTCTCTCTATCCATGGATAGTGTAACAGACCCAGTCTCTTGGACCATCAACTCAACACATATGAGGAGATCCTCAACCCGGCAAGACTGTTACAAATCATATATCTCATATTCACAATTCTCATAGTGTAACAGACCCAATCTCTTGGACCATCAACTCAACACATATGAGGAGATCCTCAACCCGGCAAGACTGTTACCTTTCATCATTTCTTAGGCATGCCACCCAAATCCAGAACTCTGAAACTGAATAACATATTAAACAAACAATTCATTTATTATTTCATTATCAATCTCATCATCAATTAGGCCAACATGCCTTATCTCTTTCAATTGAATTATCATAGCCAATCACAATGGCTTCATATCATATCATATCTCAATCCATATGATACATATAGCATCATTGATATCACATTTCAAAGTATATTATTCATATAATACATTGCCATACACAAGATTCACAATGCATATAACATAACATTTTCTCACTTCTCAAAACACATTAACATCATTCATTACTAGAGCATTTATCATAACAAATTGCACATACCTTAAGAATGATCCTCATTTCTTCCTACCTTTCCCATTTCATATTTCATCCTTTATATATATTCTTCATTTACATTCACAATATAATAGCTTATTTAACACTTTCATCCCAATGTGTTAATGTTCAAAGACATATAAGGATATACAATCAAATAGGGTTTATGCTTACCTTGTTAATGATCTTCACATCCTTCACATCATTCAATCATCACCTTAGTCCAATTATGTTAACAATATAATAGATCACTTAACACATTTGCAAACAAATGTGTTAAGCCTCGAATTATGTAATTAAATACAATCATATGTATTGGTACTTACCTCAAGAACTAGTCCCATCAATCTATACATTTCTTTTCTTTCCAAGAATTCTCCACATTTAGGTTAATGCAACCCAATCTCTTCAAAACCTTTGAGGGACGCGGGCAGCACCACTTGAGGGACACGGTTAGGGCAATTCAACCTCTTCACAATCTAATCCAAAAGGAATATTAGCAAAATGACCATATGAATAGTACATTCTGGTTTAAGACTCCATTTTATCCTTATTTTGAAAAATTGTATAAAATAATCTACTTGACTAAAAATTCTAAAATTTTTACAGAATTTAGTTTTGTATCTTAAAATCATTCCTTTAAAATTTCAGATCAAACTGAACACAAAATCTTGGTCAAATAGTTCACCTAACCAGACTGCCCCAATTGCCCTGCATCCTGGCAGCAGTTCTGAACTTTGTGAATTCCATAAATCAAATTCAATCAAAGTGGTTCCAAATTATTTTTGTCAAATACTAGACTTACTAAGCAACAACATATCCAAAATTCAATTGGATATGATTTTTCTACATTTTATTAAAAATCCCGAAATATAGCTGTCTCAGTTAAGGTACCTGCTGGAACAGGTCTAATAAAAATAATCTTTCTAAACTCATAACCATTCCAAAATCGAATCAACATATTTTTCAGTCATTCTAGACTCATAGAGGCACAACATATCAAAAATTCACTTTAAGAACATTTTTCTATAATTAATTAAAAATCATACAAGTCACAGCCTTTACTAATTGTAAAACAGAAAAAAAATTCACTAAACACAACTCTTACTCTTCCATCACCAACACCAACCTAGCTTCTTATCTTTAATTCCATTTCAACACTTTTACACACACCATACACAAACACACTTAATCATACTATCCATAAACCTAACTCAATCCATACACAACTTCAAAAAGAACCAAAGCAAACAAGAGAAATCTTACCAAAATGATGAAATTCCTTGAAATTCCAACTTGGTTACTTGGAATCTCTCTCAACTTTGGAGCTTAGAACATCAAACCCTTCTTTTACTCTCTTGCTTTCCTTTGTCTTAGGTGAGCCGGCCACACAAGGAAAAAGAAGAAGAAATGATGAAGAAAACACAAAGTCAATAGGCATTAAATACTCCTCCAAAAGAAAATTACTATCTTACCCTCATACACATTTTAATTCTCTTTACAAGCTCTTGCCCATTTTGGTAATTTCACATTCAACAATTTAAATATCTTCTTCCCTTGACTAAGCACTTTGACCAACATATATGTCATATATATTGCCATATACCCAACATATACACTATCTCTCTCTATACAATTCTTTCCTTTGCAAATACACATATTCATTTCTCTCAAATACTTTTACCATTCAACCAAACCCTATACAAATATACCACTTATCAATTACACATTCAAATCAATTATAACAATATTATCATAACTTCTAGGCACACTTAGGGATATTACAATTAGACATATACATATACATCACATATACATTAAATCCAAATACAACAACTCCTCCAAAACTTTTAAGGTATATCTCGGGATATTACAATTCTCTCCCCCTTAAATAATTTCGTCCTCGAAATTAACCAGTTCAATAACACTCCCTTCTTAACAATACGCCATCTTAAATCTTCATATATTATGAATAGTATTCTTATATTCTGGTTTCATCCAATCACATAATGTGTATTCTTCCTCCTAGAATCAATCATCTTTTTCAATTCCATAACTTGTCATAATATATATATCTTATTACATTTTATCCAATATTCAAAATAACTCATTACAATCCCAAATACCTTATCTATGTACAAGAATCCAATCATCTTCGTCCCATTATTACATTCAAATACTTTACCACTTCATCTCTTTATAACTATTCTCTTAATTTACACTAAAAAAAATCATTGATTCACCACCTTGGTGAAATCTATATCATTCGATCAATTTGTCACAATATACCACATTCAATCTGGTTTGATTCAAACCAACAATTAACTTATTTAAATTTATCATTGGATTTCACAATATATATAACTTAATTCCATTAGATCCAACTTATTTCCACCTTCTAATTCCTTTAACTCCATATTCAACTTTTTGAAACTATGATCATTAATAACAAATCACTTCCAATTATCTTTCAATATACACATAATTTATCTTCTATTATCTTAGTACAATTTCCACCAAATTCGCAAGATTATCTCGTACCATATTTATTACTCATAATTCACTCATTTAAACTTTATAACCATCCACTTATTCAACTCATACCATAAACATATTCAATATAACTTTCAATCACAAATTACACTTTTTCCCATTTATCATCTCTTCACCTTTTTATAACATTACTATAATTACAATAATTGCCTTTTTATTACATTATTCATAACTCAAAATATTATCACAATTCTCTTTCCTTTCTTTACTTTTCAAAATTATAACCAAATTGTTAACACAAAAGTTATAAGATACACATTTACCAATCATAACTTTCAACCATGATACTAGAAACATAATTGTCTGTTTTACCAAAATTGTGCTACAATCAAATCATTTCAATCCAAATTCTGTGGATAACAAAGCTAACCGACCACACACATTAAACAAATCATATGGCCATAAGAGCTTAATGGTCACATTTGTAACTTATAGATCAATACTATTCCTTAATTATTCTGTTTCCAAACTTTTCAATTACACTGCTAAGTTGGATCACAAGGATTATATATCCATTCTCCAAACTTTGGCTACATCAAGATTTAGCACATTCCAACTTCACTTCAAAACACTTTGTTCTTGATTACTTGATCATTAATAGCCTAATTCATATTCAAATATGTTATCTTTAACATCTCCTATGCACAACATTTGATCATATACAATTTTTACCCAAGTTCGTTCATTACTCTATTTCCAATTTATCTCTTCTCGAAATTTCATACATTATACTTTCTTCTTCCATTACAATCTCTTTCTATACCTGTATACATAAAACATTTCCTCATACACTTACTTTAAACCTATAACCATATTACTGTCCAATATTTCCCAAATAAATTCTCATTTCATCATCATAGCATATACATTATTGAATGCTCTCACATTTCATATACTCTTATTGATATATTCATAGCAATTTACATTATACACATATAGCATTATTCATAGGTATCAATGATATAATAGATTTCTTAACACATTTATAATCAAATGGTTTAAGGTTCAAAGTCATATGAATATATGAAATCAAATAGGGTTTTGTACTTACTATTCATAGCTTCTCAAACCATATTCATTTTATGTAATTGCTCAAGTGTTATAATCATTTCATTACATTTCTCATTTCATATGCAATTCATTACTCAATGACATTGATGCCTCAACAAACTCACCTTATGCACATCACAACATATAATACATTCATATATTAGTCTCATTTTTAAGCCTTTAGATCACAAATTACAGGTCATATCAACATTTAAGTCCCCACGGTCGTGGCCTTCAAGAGCCACGGTCGTGGCATAGAAAACTCTTCTGTGCTACCAAAATGCATAAAGACACAGTCATGTTTGTAACCCCACGGTCGTGGCCCTCACTTACCACGGCCGTGGCATCCAATCCGGGACTGTTTTTCCAAGACAACTCAAGTATTTTACATTTATTTCTTCTCATTGCACAACATCATTTTTATCCCTTTTTGACATGGCTTAAGTTATTTATCAATTCCACACATATATATATCCTAACCATAGTAATACTTCACAAATTCTTAGTCACCTTACCAAGGTGACATCTCTCTCACCTTTATTTTGAAATGCATTTAATATATCATCTTTATATCCGTTTGTTTACCATTCAACGTATATATATATATTACCCATATATTTATACATATGTACATTACACCCAATAATATACACATTGAGCCCAATAGCTCCTATACACTTAATTATATGCTCTTTTTTTTTGCAATAAAATGACTTAAAATAGCTCCTTTTCATTTGCTTATCTATTTCTCTTTTTACTTCAAAACAAATTCTCATACCATCAATCACATTACTTAAGTCATAATACTTTCATGTGCAATATTAATCATTTCACCTGGCTCAGGTATTGAATATACATTAAACCATCAATATCCAATCAATCTTTATCAAATTCTAGTAGGACTTTAACTTTTCAACTTACTACTTTGCTTAAACTTCAATTTACCAAACTCATCTTTTCTTAAAATCAACTTTAAAAACATCTCGGATATATATATATCTATATATCACAAAGCAATATCAACACATATTTCTTCCCCAATTATTAAGCTCATTTCGAAAAATCTCAAATATCATATATTATTACCATTACCATGAGCTTTCACAATATCCAAGCATCTCACATTTCTAACCTTGAATTCACAATGTTTGCATTATAACAACAATACCAATTGATATTCTTACTTAACCAATATTATTATTATTATTTTTTTTAAACAAAACCTTAACTTTATATATATATCCTAAACTTTAAATAGTCACACTTTATCTATACTCATCAACTCATTCCATATCCCACCATACTCTTTTCATTTCAATAACATATCTTTCAATATTATCAATCCAGCAATATTTCCTCCATCTAACTAACCCAACACAACCTTATTATAAAGAGATTCAAAGTGTAGAAGAGAGAGTACATATTCTAATCTTAATTTTGTTTCCATCTCATTTTCAGCTTTATTTTCCGTTTCATTTCTTTATACTTCAACACATTCAACACTTTCCTTTACTAGCATAAATTTCCATTTTTAATTATCAATTAGACTTATATAAATTCATATCATTTCATTTTCTAATTTTATTTTCATGTAAAACATCATTCACACATTAACATCCATTTCATATAACATAGATATACTACAAATCATATAATGCCACCTCCGAGACCAACCTAGGTGTGAATGCATATGCATGTATTACAAATTTCATTTTCAAAACTCTTCTTTTTAATTCATTTTAAGCGTTTCAAAACTTTTTCTTTTTAATTTTACTTAGGCCGAGAATCTCGAACCTAAGCTCTGATACCAAAACAATTGTAACCCCCCGATACCCTATATAAGTACTATGCGTATACCTAGTATACATACAGTAAATATATAAAGTATAAGGATGTCACTTTTCGTTAACTTTTAAAATATTTATAACAGAGTTCAAACCATAATACATTAATTTAAATAACATTTACAAAATCATTATCTTTATTAAAACTTCATTTATACATATAAATACTCTCTCGTCAGAAATACATCATAATTAAAATTTATACATGTATGCATTACCCTCTAGTTGGTCTCGACAAACTTTACTCTTCTTGTGGCATAACAAAAGACTTCATATCTTTCATCTATATACCTGCGCGAATAAACACCCGCGCTAAGCCCGAGAGCTTAGTAGTCCAAATATAAAATATAAACATATAGTATAGAAGTATTGATATATAATGATACATCAATTCAATATATAATTAGTTCTTATCATATCTTCTTTTCTTTTTAATTTTATCTTTAATATATCCTAGCTAATTTCATATATGATGTATATATATATACATAATATTATCACCAACCCCAATGCATCACCAATACTCAAAACCAATATATTAGTACCCCTACATTATATATATACCACACCAACCATTATTGCAATACACACTTTACATATCATACCAATTATTATTGCAATACACACATTACATATCATACACTCATTATTGCAATACACACATTACACATCATATCACTCATTATTGCAATACACAATTTACATATCATACAAATCATAAATCATATTTCCAATAAAGACAACCTTTATCATCAACCACAATTCATTTACATATTACACTTAATAACATTATATTATTCACAATTCACCAAGCATAATTCATTTTTAATACTCACAATCAATATTTCAATACTTGCATTTCACATTGACAATAAAGACAGACTCGGGCCCAAAACACTAATATGTTATTCAAAGTTCAGAGTTACTGCTTTGGTTCATAGTCACAATCATCACGCCCGTAGGCAATGTATATACATGTCTCTCTATCCATGGATAGTGTAACAGACCCAGTCTCTTGGACCATCAACTCAACACATATGAGGAGATCCTCAACCCGGCAAGACTGTTACAAATCATATATCTCATATTCACAATTCTCATAGTGTAACAGACCCAGTCTCTTGGACCATCAACTCAACACATATGAGGAGATCCTCAACCCGGCAAGACTGTTACCTTTCATCATTTCTTAGGCATGCCACCCAAATCCAGAACTCTGAAACTGAATAACATATTAAACAAACAATTCATTTATTATTTCATTATCAATCTCATCATCAATTAGGCCAACATGCCTTATCTCTTTCAATTGAATTATCATAGCCAATCACAATGGCTTCATATCATATCATATCTCAATCCATATGATACATATAGCATCATTGATATCACATTTCAAAGTATATTATTCATATAATACATTGCCATACACAAGATTCACAATGCATATAACATAACATTTTCTCACTTCTCAAAACACATTAACATCATTCATTACTAGAGCATTTATCATAACAAATTGCACATACCTTAAGAATGATCCTCATTTCTTCCTACCTTTCCCATTTCATATTTCATCCTTTATATATATTCTTCATTTACATTCACAATATAATAGCTTATTTAACACTTTCATCCCAATGTGTTAATGTTCAAAGACATATAAGGATATACAATCAAATAGGGTTTATGCTTACCTTGTTAATGATCTTCACATCCTTCACATCATTCAATCATCACCTTAGTCCAATTATGTTAACAATATAATAGATCACTTAACACATTTGCAAACAAATGTGTTAAGCCTCGAATTATGTAATTAAATACAATCATATGTATTGGTACTTACCTCAAGAACTAGTCCCATCAATCTATACATTTCTTTTCTTTCCAAGAATTCTCCACATTTAGGTTAATGCAACCCAATCTCTTCAAAACCTTTGAGGGACACGGGCAGCACCACTTGAGGGACACGGTTAGGGCAATTCAACCTCTTCACAATCTAATCCAAAAGGAATATTAGCAAAATGACCATATGAATAGTACATTCTGGTTTAAGACTCCATTTTATCCTTATTTTGAAAAATTGTATAAAATAATCTACTTG
The DNA here is from genome assembly GCA_947685225.1 of Garcia nutans. NCBI lineage: Eukaryota > Viridiplantae > Streptophyta > Magnoliopsida > Malpighiales > Euphorbiaceae > Garcia > Garcia nutans. Next base: position 37,932,583 of record CANTUV010000039.1, on the reverse strand, counting down.
ACTAAAAATTCTAAAATTTTTACAGAATTTATTTTTGTATCTTAAAATCATTCCTTTAAAATTTCAGATCAAACTGAACACAAAATCTTGGTCAAATAGTTCACCTAACCAGACTGCCCCAATTGCCCTGCATCCTGGCAGCAGTTCTGAACTTTGTGAATTCCATAAATCAAATTCAATCAACGTGGTTCCAAATTATTTTTCTCAAATACTAGACTCACTAAGCAACAACATATCCAAAATTCAATTGGATATGATTTTTCTACATTTTATTAAAAATCCCGAAATATAGCTGTCTCAGTTAAGGTACCTGCTGGAACAGGTCTAATAAAAATAATCTTTCTAAACTCATAACCATTCCAAAATCGAATCAACATATTTTTCAGTCATTCTAGACTCATAGAGGCACAACATATCAAAAATTCACTTTAAGAACATTTTTCTATAATTAATTAAAAATCATACAAGTCACAGCCTTTACTAATTGTAAAACAGAAAAAAAATTCACTAAACACAACTCTTACTCTTCCATCACCAACACCAACCTAGCTTCTTATCTTTAATTCCATTTCAACACTTTTACACACACCATACACAAACACACTTAATCATACTATCCATAAACCTAACTCAATCCATACACAACTTCAAAAAGAACCAAAGCAAACAAGAGAAATCTTACCAAAATGATGAAATTCCTTGAAATTCCAACTTGGTTACTTGGAATCTCTCTCAACTTTGGAGCTTAGAACATCAAACCCTTCTTTTACTCTCTTGCTTTCTTTTGTCTTAGGTGAGCCGGCCACACAAGGAAAAAGAAGAAGAAATGATGAAGAAAACACAAAGTCAATAGGCATTAAATACTCCTCCAAAAGAAAATTACTATCTTACCCTCATACACATTTTAATTCTCTTTACAAGCTCTTGCCCATTTTGGTAATTTCACATTCAACAATTTAAATATCTTCTTCCCTTGACTAAGCACTTTGACCAACATATATGTCATATATATTGCCATATACCCAACATATACACTATCTCTCTCTATACAATTCTTTCCTTTGCAAATACACATATTCATTTCTCTCAAATACTTTTACCATTCAACCAAACCCTATACAAATATGCCACTTATCAATTACACATTCAAATCAATTATAACAATATTATCATAACTTCTAGGCACACTTAGGGATATTACAATTAGACATATACATATACATCACATATACATTAAATCCAAATACAACAACTCCTCCAAAACTTTTAAGGTATATCTCGGGATATTACAAAGACTGTTACCTTTCATCATTTCTTAGGCATGCCACCCAAATCCAGAACTCTGAAACTGAATAACATATTAAACAAACAATTCATTTATTATATAGTTACCATTTCCATTCTCAAATTCTCATCACATTTAGGCAAACATGCCTTCTTTCTTTCAATATCATCATCATAGCCAATCACAATGGCATTGTCTCATATCATGTCTTATTTAAATTATCATTGCATCTTTTGATATAAATTTCAATGTATATTACTCATGAAACACATTACCATTCACAATACATAACATAACATTGTTCAATCTCAACAATGCAATTAGGGCAAAGAACAATTGATATGATTCATAGTTTTAGGACCTTACACATGCATTTGATTATATCATTCATTGATTCAAGTGTGTTTAAAGTGTTTAGGGTTAGGTTTAAGGACCAACCTACCTTTGGAGAACCAAAGCAATGCAAGAAGAACAAAGAATTAAAACCCTAACCCACACAATTGAGGGACACGGTTAGGGCAATTCAACCTCTTCACAATCTAATCCAAAAGGAATATTAGCAAAATGACCATATGAATAGTACATTCTGGTTTTAGACTCCATTTTATCCTTATTTTGAAAAATTTTATAAAATAATCTACTTAACTAAAAATTCTAAAATTTTTACAGAATTTAGTTTTGTATCTTAAAATCATTCCTTTAAAATTTCAGATCAAACTGAACACAAAATCTTGGTCAAATAGTTCACCTAACCAGACTGCCCCAATTGCCCTGCATCCTGGCAGCAGTTCTGAACTTTGTGAATTCCATAAATCAAATTCAATCAACGTGGTTCCAAATTATTTTTCTCAAATACTAGACTCACTAAACAACAACATATCCAAAATTCAATTGGATATGATTTTTCTACATTTTATTAAAAATCCCAAAATATAGCTGTCTCAGTTAAGGTACCTGCTGGAACAGGTCTAATAAAAATAATCTTTCTAAACTCATAACCATTCCAAAATCGAATCAACATATTTTTCAGTCATTCTAGACTCATAGAGGCACAACATATCAAAATTCACTTCAAGAACATTTTTCTATAATTAATTAAAAATCATACAAGTCACAGCCTTTACTAATTGTAAAACAGAAAAAAAAAATTCACTAAACACAACTCTTACTCTTCCATCACCAACACCAACCTAGCTTCTTATCTTTAATTCCATTTCAACACTTTTACACACACCATACACAAACACACTCCTTCAAACTCAAACAAAATTCCAAATAGAACAAGAGAAATCAAGAGAAAACTTACCTTAAATGAAGAATTTCCACAAATCTCTAACCAACACCCTTGATTCCTTCTTCAATTTGCTTCAAACCTCAAGATCACCTCTCTTTCTCTCTTTGTCTATGGAGAATCCGGCCCCACATGAAGAGAAGCAGAAAATATGAAGAGCAAAGTCAAATTTGGCTTCTTATATCCATCAAGTGTTTTTAACCTTGCAATTACTAAAACACCCTTCACCATTTAACTAACCTTTTGTCTCATCTAAGCCCTTATATGTAATTGCACATTCCACAAAAAATATCTTCTTGCATTGACTCTATATTTGACCAATCTATATGTTATATATATCATCATATACACAACATATACATTTGTCTCTAAACCCTAAATTTCTTCTCCAAAACACATATACATATACATTCTCTTCCCATTTCTTTTCTCTTACAATTTAACACATATATTCAATCCAATATATAACAACAACAACACTAACAACAACATCAACAATAACAACAACATAACCAAGACTTCTAGGGCATACATGAGGATATTACAGAGGAGATACAGGTCGGATCCATCTCATGTTTTGTCTATTGAATCTATCGAAATGAGGCCAGATTTGACATTTGAAGAGGAACCAGTTGCTATCTTGGCACGTGATGTGAAAGAGTTGAGATATAAGAAAGTGCCTTTGGTGAAGGTTTTGTGGAAGAATCATGGAAGAGAAGAGGCAACTTGGGAGAGTGAGCAATCAATGCGAGATCAATATCCTCAACTATTTCAGACTTGATATCAGGTAATTTCGAGGGCGAAATTTCTTTTTAGAGGGGAGAATTGTAATATCCCAATGTATGCCCTAGAAGTTTTAATACAATTGTTGTTTGATTTGAATTTAATGTACATATGTTTTTGCAAAGGAAAGTTATGTGAAGAAAGAAAATGTATATGTTGTATATATGTTAATATAAATAACATATACATAAGTCAAATGGAGAGTCAATGGAAGAAGATATTTTTATTTGGGATGTGTGAAATTACTAAATAGGGCATGTGGATGAAGGATTGTTAGAACAAGTGAGAAGAGGGTATGTTGGTAATTGTCTTTTTAGAATTGCTTGGTGGAGATTTAAAGAGATGATAATTTGACTTTTCTTTATCATCTTTTCTTCTTTTTCCTTATGGTGGCCGGCTCATCCAAAGACAAAAGGGAGCAAGAGAGCAAGAGAGGATCTTGAAGTTCTAAGCTCAAATTGAAGGAGGAATCAAAGGAGTTGGTTGGAGATTTGTGAAATTTCTTCATTTAAGGTAAGTACTCTCTTGTTTATCTTTATTATTTTTGAAGTTATGTTTGAGGTGGGTTGTGATGTGTTGAGATTATGAATAGGTGTGTTTGAAATGAGTTATAAGTGTTGAGATTGATTATAAGTAAAAAGGTTGGATTGATATTGGTTTTGGTTGGAAGATGATAAGTTAAGAGTGATGTTTGGTTTGGGGTTTTGAAATGGTAGATGATTAAATGGATTGTTGATGTATGGTTAATTGAATGTTGTGTTAAACATGCAAAATAAGTGGTAATGACTTTGATTACATCCATTTGAATGAGTTTATGTTGTGTATATTGTGTTTTTATTCAATCAAAAGAGAGTTGGCCATAGTTAGGGTTTGTATACATGAGAGACACGGCCAAACCAAGGAAGAGACACGGCCAACCTAAAATATTTTTGAGAGACACGGCCAAGTCCATGGAAATTTGGCCGTGTTTGGTGATTTTTGGAGAGGACACGGCCGTGTCCCTTGCCCATGTTGGCTTTTGGTTGAGAGACACGGCCACAAGCTTGGCCGTGTCCCTTGAGTGTGTTGGTTACTGTGTTTGGTTTTTGTTCTTCTTACATGATTGAGTTTGAACTTCCATTTGCTAATGCATATGATATTATATGAACAAGGTGATGTAATATGCATTGTGAAACTTGTGAATGGCAATGTGTTATATGAATAATGTATCTTGAAATGTTATACCAATGATGCTAGGTGAATAATATGAATTGAGATACAACATGATATGAGGCCATTGTGATTGGCTATGATAACTCAAATGTGATGTGAAGCCATTGTGTTTGGCTATGATGATTCAATTGAAAGAACATAAGGCATGTTTGCCTAATTGATGATGAGAATTGAGAATGAAACAATAAATGAATTGTGTGTCTAATGTGTTATTCATTTTCAGAGTTTTGTTGTTGGTGGCATGCCTATTGGTAACATTCTCTTGAAGTTAGGTTGGATTTGATCCTTGAAGCCTAATTGAGATGTTACAACCCTTGAAGCTAGGTTGGATTGGTTCTTGAAGCCAAGTTGGGTTGATACTTAGCATGCTTTGTTCCCCTTGAAGCTTGGTTGAACCTAAATCCTTGAAGCCTAGTTGGGTTTATGATAATGATAAATGTGATAACAAAACCAAAGCATTAACTCTGAAAGTTGAATGGCATATTAGTGTGTCTTGGGCCCATGCTTGTCTTTGTTTAATGTGATTCATGTATGGTAAAATGATTAACTAATAAGATATATGGAAAGAATATTGAAATGTGGTATGTTTATATATGTGGTTAATGAAATATAAAAGGTATGTTGTTAACCTTTCATCTATGATACTGATTTGAGTAATCAAATGTGTGACATTGCATTGCATTATAGTATAGTGTTGGTATATTTTGTACTACTAAGCCGATGGCTTAGCGCGATAGTGTTTGATCGCGCAGGTAACAGAGTTGAACCTGAGAGCTCCTCGAGACCGAGTGAGAGTAGACATTGAAGAGTTATTTTGGGACTTAAAGATCGAAGAAAAGCTGCCAATCATGTATATATTCTATGTTTTGTAAACTTTGATTTATATCATATTTGTAATAACTTCCGCTGTGAATTAATAAATGTTTTTTATATATGGTGTCTTTTGGATTTCTTTTAAATGTTTGAGATTGATTTCACTTATTTATAAAGATAATTATTGTGTTTCTTTTTAAACTGTGGCATTTTCTATATTCAGTATATGTATGTTACGATCGTCTAAGCATGCTTGGTACATATACGGTATATAGGTGTGTTACACGAGGTGGGGACCAATCCTTATTGCCGAAAAGTTCAAATCTCCTTTTTTCCTCGACATTCGAGAATCTAAGGCATTTGTGGTTTGCCATGAATTTAGAAGTTGGTCGTGTAGCAGGTTGGCTTGAACTGCCTTCCCCTCGTGCATGTTTGGTGGGTAGCTGGGAGGATGATTATTTGTGAGGGCAAATTTTCTGCAAAACAAATAAGAATTCCTCAATAACAACAAAAAATAAGGCACGATACAAAATACCAACAAAAAAACTGGCACAAAGTTACCAAAATACCGGCATTGTAACGATGAAGCATAATGTAAATCCCAACAAATTAATGCCAACAGCCAATTTAAAACAAGCTTAAGCAACCTATATCAACACACACATAACCAATAAAAATGATGAACCAATTCAAACGATGACACTTCCAACAATATCGATTCCGTTTTCCAAAAATAACGATTAACTATAACCCAACAAGCAAATCAAACAATTTATAATTCAAACACAAACTAATTCAAAAATAAATGAAATGCCGAATCAAAATGGAATTAAAAACAAAACATAAGCAAAATGAATCAAATGTTGCAAAAATCATGATAAATCAAAATGAAGTAAAATAAAGCAAACGTGGCATAAATATATAAATTCTATAGAAAATAAAAGATAATACAAAGAATCCATAAGAAAAACAAAAGAAAAACGAACGAAATCCACAAAAATTACAAAACTAAGAATTCGTACCTGAAAAGTGAGAAAATCATGTGGAATCAAATGGAAATCAAGCAAATCTGTGCAAATAATGCAAACCAGGAGTGAGAATCTCTCCTAAAGTGATTGGGTGTGTGAATGTGCCGGTGGGAGTGCAAGAAATTTGAGAAAAAATGAGAGAAAATGAGAAAGAAAACTAAAGTGTGCTTGAAAAATGGCTTCGGGTCTTTATATAAGGACGTCGGCACGCCCAGTGACAAGCCCGTGGCACTGGGCGTGCCCTATGGAATACGATACAGTGTATATGACATGCCCACGGACACGACCGTGTTCATGGGCATGTCATAGGGATTGGATGAATTGATAATCGACACGCCCATTGACACGGGCGTGTCCATGGGCGTGTCACATGTACTGTGACAACAAAGAAAACGATACGCCCGCTAGCCTGGGCGTGTTCTTTGGGCGTGGTGGCTTATTTTTTTTCATTTTTTTAAGGCACGACCAGTGTCATGGGGGTGTCCCTGGGCATGCTATAGCTACTATTTCTCATTCAAAATGACACGTTTAGTGACACGGACGTGTCACTGGGTGTGTTGTAGCTACTGCCTGTTAAAAATAATGACACGCCCAATGACACGGGCGTGTCCTAGAATATGCTCAATTTACCCCTCAAAATCAAATTTCCTCTATAAATTCAAATGAATGCAAGACAAACAAACTACCGACCAATGATAGGAGCATAAAACTAAAACAAAATGAAGACACAAACCAAAAACACAGAAATTAAAGACATAAAAATTAAAGAACGAATAAAATGGTATTTTGTCTCCCACCCAGCACTTCATTAACGTCGTATTAGTTGGACGGCCAGGGCAAATTTTCCTACTCTTGGAGGTGTAAAACCTCCTTCAATTCCTGTATTTTCCCCCCAAAGTATAATTTGAGCCTGTGACCATTTACTTTAAAATCTCCTTTTTTCGGGTGAGTAATTTCAACCACTCCATAGGGAAAAACTTCTTTAACTGTAAAAAGACCAGACCATCGAGATTTTAACTTACCTGGAAAGAGTCGAAGCCTTGAATTGTACAATAAGACCTGATCTCCAGCTTGAAAATCTTTCTATTCCTCAATGCGAGCATCATGCCATCTCTTAGTATGCTCTTTATACATTCTAGCATTGTCATAAGCTTGCAGTCTCCACTCGTCCAATTCGTTTACCTGCAATTTTCGCCTTTCACCTGCACAAGCTAGAACAAGGTTAATCTGTTTGATAGCCTAGTATGCATTATGTTCAATTTCTATATGTAAATGACAAGCTTTTCCGTAAACCAGCCTAAATGGCGTAGTGCCCAAAGGAGTTTTAAATGCAGTCCTAAAAGCCCATAGAGCATTGTCCAATTTCTCGGATGAATCCTTTCGGGATCGCTCTATATTTTTTTCTAGAATTCTTTTAATCTCCCTGTTCGTATTCTCAACTTGGCCGCTAGTTTGGGGATGGTAAGGAGTAGCAAACCTATGTGTAACACCTAGTCTTTTGAAAACTTTCTCGAGCTGAACATTACAAAAGTGAGTACCCCTATCACTTATGATTGCTTTCGGTGTACCAAGTCAAGAGAACAACTTCTTCAAAAACTTCATCACTACCCTAGCATCATTGGTCGCCAAGGCTTGGGCTTCAGGCCATTTAGAGACATAATCTATAGCTACAAGAATACATTTGTTACCAAAGGAATTTGGAAATGGTTCCATAAAATTGATCCCCCCATCCATCAAAGGCTTCACACACTAAAATTCCATTTTGGGGCATCTCATCACGAGATGAAATGTTTCCAGTCCTTTGGCAATGATCACAACGGTTCACAAATTTGTAGTTATCCCTAAACAAGGTGGGCCAATAAAATCCTGATTCTAGTACCTTTTGAGCAGTCTTATTGGCTCCCATATGACCACCAGCTGGTCCAGAATGGCATTGACTAAGAATGTTCATTGTTTCAAGCCATGCCACACACCGTCGGATCATGTGATCCTTACATAATCTAAACAAAAAGGGATCCTCCCAAAAATAATACTTTAAATCGAAAAAGAATTTCTTCTTTTCTTGATAAGTTAAGTCCTTAGGAAGTTCCCTAATAGCTAAATAGTTAGAAAAATCTGCAAACCAAGGTATTTCAAAATTTAAATTACTTACCTCACTTACCATGGCATACAACTGCTTATCGGGGAAGTGATCATCAATGTCCCCTTCTTCAAACCTCTCTAAGGTTGGATTCTCCAAGCGAGAAAGGTGATCTGTTGCCAGATTTTCAGCTCTCTTCTTATCTTGAATCGTCAAGTCAAATTCTTGCAATAACAAAACCCAACAGATTAGCCTAGGCTTAGCATCAATTTTCACAAATAAGTACCTCAAAGCCGAATGGTCAATATAAACAATCACTTTTGACAAGATTAGAGATGATCTAAACTTGTCAAAAGCAAAAACTATAGCTAGCAGCTCTTTCTCAGTAGTTGTGTAATTAGCTTGAGCTGTATTCAAAGTCTTGCTTGTATAGTAGACAGGCTGGAAGTATTTCTCCTTGCGTTGACCCAAGACTGCTCCCACTGCAAAGTCACTTGCATCACACATTAGTTCAAATGGTAGATTCCAATTGGGAGCTACCATGATTGGAGCATGGGTCAATTTCTCCTTAAGAGTTGTGAATGCTCTAAAACATTCATCATTAAAAACAAAATCCACATCCTTCTTGAGGAGTCTTGTTAGTGGATGGGCTATCTTAGAAAAATCTCGTATGAACCTCCGATAAAAACCCGCATGTCCTAGAAAACTTCTGATGGCCTTTACAGATATGGGTGGTGGTAACTTCTCAATGGTGTCTCCTTTAGCCCGATCCACCTCAATGCCCTTGCTTGAAATTTTGTGTCCCAACACGATTCCCTCTTGAACCATGAAATGACACTTTTCCCAATTAAGCAATAAGTTGGTTTCCTCACATCTCATCAAGACTCTTTCAAGATTTTCCAAACATCTTTCAAATGAGCTGCCATAGACCGAGAAATCATCCATAAACACCTCTATAATATCCTCAACAAGTTCATCAAAGATTGCCACCATGCATCTCTGAAATGTCACAGGTGCATTACATAACCTGAATGGCATTCTTTGATATGCGAATGTCCCATATGGGCAGGTGAATGTATTTTTCTCTTGGTCTTTCGGGCAATAGGAATTTGGAAATAGCATGAGAGACCATCCAAAAATCAATAATACTCGTGTCTGGATAACCTCTCTAACATCTGATCGATGAAGGGCAAAGGAAAATGGTCCTTCCTAGTTGCATCATTCAATTTCCTGTAGTCTATGCAAAACCTCCAACCAGTAACCGTTCTTGTTGAAATCAGCTCATAATTTTCATTAGGGACCACCATCATCCCTCCTTTCTTTGGTACTACCTGGACTGGGCTCACCCAAGAGCTATCCAAGATTGGATATATAATCCCTGCATCAAGTAGTTTTATCACTTCAGCCTTCACTACATCTTTCATCTTTGGGTTTAGTCTCCATTGTTGCTGCACTACTGGCTTGAATTCATCCTCCATTAGTATCTTGTGAGTGCAATAGGATGGATTGATACCCTTGATGTCTGCTATCTTCCAAGCTATCACTTTCTTATGTTTCTGTAACAACTGGATAAGCTTGTCCTTCTACTCAGCAGATAGGTGGGAACTCAGAATTATTGGCAATATCTTCTCCACCAGAAATCCATACTCAAGGTGATCTGGAAGGGGCTTTAGTTCCAAGTTGGGTGGATCAATCACCGATGGTTTTGGTTTTTCCTCCTTTGGCATTTCAATAGTTTCATATGCCCCGCATTTGAATGATTTGGTTGCTTCAAGAAAAATAAGCTGCTCCATTGCTGCTCGATCCTCAACATTTTCCTGCAATAAACATAACTCAAGGGGATCCTGGGAAACAATGTTAGTAACATTGTAATATCCCAAAGTATACCCTAAAAGTTTTGGAATATTAATTGTTGTATTTGGATTAAGTGTTATAAGTGTATATATTTAAGTGGAAAGAGAAAAGAGGTAAGGAGAAGAGTGTATACGTTGTATATATAGAGATATATACAACATATACAAGTCAAAGAAATGGAAGGTCAAAAGAAGATTTATTTATTTTTAAATTAATTGAAATGGAAATTAAGTGGAAGTGGATGAGGATATTTATGAATATTTTATTATTTAATTTTCTTGGTTGAGATTTAAAGAGATGATTGAGTGGTTAAGAGAAGAGTTGAGTGGTTGACTTTGCTCTTCTTTCTTTCTTTCTTCTTCTTCTTCTTTCTTTGTTGGCCAACTATCACCATAGCAAGAGATGAAAGTGAGATTTTGCTCATCTAAACTCAAGATTGAAGGATGTTTCAAGTGATCAAGTTGGAATTCTAAGGGTTTTCATCACTTTTGGTAAGTTTTCCACTTGATTCCCTTGTTTTCTTTTAAGTTTGCATTTTGAGTTTGGTGTTTGATTGTTGATGGTATGTGTATATTTGGTTGTGGTGTATTTAAGAGTATTTGGATTAATTGATTTTTGGATTTTGTGGTTGGATTGAAGAGAAAGAGTTAGGTTTGGTGAAAGAGCAAGTGTTGTGTTTGAGTTGTGTGTATGTGATGGTTGTGAATTGGAGTTTGATGTATGCATTGAGTTATTTTGGTGTTTTTGCAAGTCATTATGGTTTAAGGGTGTGTTTAGTTAAGTTTGTTTGGAGTGGAAAATGGTGGAAGTAAGAGGTTTGTTGGATGTGGTGTTATTGTTGCCGGAATCATGATTTTTTGGCCTGACACGCCCATTAGCACGACCAGGTCTTTAGGCGTGTCAATGGTTCTATTTTTTGGATGGGTGACACGACCAGTGACACGCCCATGTCACTGAGCGTGTCACAGCTTCTGCGTTGTAGTAGTATTGACACAGCCAGTGACACGCCCATATCACTGAGCGTGTCATAGCTACTGTGATGTTGGTGGATTGACACGGCCAGTGACACGCCCATGTCACTGAGCGTGTCAAAGCTTATGTGTTGTGGATTTAGGGCACGATCAGGGACACGCCCGTGTTGTTGAGCGTGTCATGTGTAGAGTTTTATCCTAGTTGGTTCTTATCCATATTGTCTTATGTGTATATCTAAGTAAGCGTGTATCATCCCTTTTGGATTAGGTTTTGCAGAGATTGAGTTGCCCTAATCCAAGTGTTGAAGGATTCTTGAAGAAAAGTTTGGTGTTGTGTGAGTTGCTCTTGAGGTAAGTACAAACCCTACATTATTGTATACATTTACATGACTTTGGAATTTAACACATTTAGTTGAAAATGTGTTAAGTAATCTTTTACATTGTTGATATATTTGATTAATGCTATGATTTGCATAATGTGAAAGATATGATGATCATTCAAATTATATGTACAATGCAATTGGTTGTGTATACCCTAATGATGAGATGTGAAGCCATTGTTGTTGGCTATAATGATACAAATGAAATAATTGGGGCATGTTTGCCTAGATGATTATGAGGAAATGAGAATGGAATTAATAATGAAATAATGAAAGAATTGTGTGCCTAATGTGTTTTTCAATTTTCAGAGTTTTGTTGTTGGTGGCATGCCTAATAGTAACAATCCCTTGAAGCTGGGTTGGGCTTGTTCCTTGAAGCCAAGTTGGGTTAAAGTTTAGCATGCTTAACTCCCCTTGAAGCTTGGTTGGGTCTAGTCCTTGAAGCCTAGTTGGGATGTTACAAACCCTTGAAGCTAGGTTGGGTTTGGTCCTTGAAGCCAAGTTGGGTTGATGCTTAGCATGCTTCGCTCCCCTTGAAGCTTGGTTGGGCCTAATCCTTGAAGCCTAGTTGGGATGATAAATGTGATAATTGAACCAAAATATTAACTCTGAAAGTTGAATGGCATATTAGTTTATTTTTGGCCCATGCTTGTCTTTGTTTAAATGTGAATCATGAATGGTGAAACAAATGAATAATAAAATTTAATGTAAGGTTTTGAAATATGATATCCTCTTGTATTATTTATAATATTTGAATGTATGACATTGGCATTACATTAAAGCATATTGTTATTGTGGTTTGTACCACTAAGCCTATGGCTTAGTGCGATTGTGGTTCATCACGTAGGTGACAGGATAGAACCGGAGATTTCAGCTAAACCGAGTTGAGTCTAGACTTTGAAGTATTGATTGTGGGCTTAAAGATCAGAGAAAAACTGCCAAACATGTATAAACTTTATGTTTTATAAACATTGATTTTTATGTATTTATATATGTAAATACCGCTACATTTTCCGCTGCCTAATAAATAAATGTTTTATCTAGTATATTTTATAATATAATTTGAATGTTTTAAGTTTTCTTATATTGTGGTTAAATTGAAAGATTGGGTTGTTTAATATAAACCGTGACACTTTCATATTTGATATACGTATATTACAGATGTGGTTGTATGTAGTGTGCGTATATGGGGTACGGGGGTGTTACAACTGTTTTGGTATAAGAGCCTAGATTTGAGTTCTCAACCTAGGTGAATTGTAAGAAAAATAAAATCTTAATTTTCAAATATGGTTTTTGAATAAGATACATGCTTTGGCGTTGGCAGTCTCTGATCTTTGATGAGGTATATTCTGCTGTGTTTGCAGATATAGGTAGTGATGGCGTCTCAGTCACGTCAGTCCATAGAAGGTAGTGCTGAGAGTGTAGCACCTGAAGAGGGTAGAGATGGAGCTAGGGATGAGAGAGCTGGAGAGGCACCTGCTCCTGTGCGAGAGAGATCAGCTACTGATGAGGTTCCGACAGTTTGGCTAAGACATGTGGTGGAATTATTGAGGTAAGCTCCGGTGCATCAGCCGCCACCGCCACCATAGCCACAAGTGCCAGTGAGACATTATGATAAATTGAGAAAGTATGGGGCTGAGGATTTCTTTGGCACTACAGATCCTGCAGTAGCTGGGCAATGGTTGGATAGAGTTTAGAGGGTATTCATCCAGTTGCAAGCCACTCCTGAAGAGAAGTTTGGTTATGCTAGATTACTTCTGCAGAAAGATGCTTATGATTGGTGGAAGAAAGTTCTACATTCCATGGATGATCCACCGAAATATACTCCGAGGGAGTATACGGATGCCAAGAAGATGGAATTCCTAAATCTGAGGCAAGATAACCAGATAGTGATAGAGTATGAGATTGAGTTTATCCGGTTGAGTCATTATGCCGGTGGAATTATTGCAGATGAGATTGATCAGTGCAGGAGATTTGAGAAGGGATTGAGGCCCTCTATTATGTGTATTGTTGCTGGTTCTCGGTATTAAGATTTTTCTCAATTGGTTGCAGCAGCTAGAAGTGTTGAGAGAGCACATGGTATTGCAGCAACTGCTACTGAGGAAGAGACCAGAGTTAGGAGACCTCAGTTTGAGGCAGGGTCTTCATCTATGAAGAGAGGACGAGGAAGTTTTTTTCCAAGGATCAGTAGGACCCAGAGGCAGTCTGGTAGGTCAGTTCAGTATTAGAGGCAGAGACCGAGACCTACAGTTTCTGTAGCTAGTGCTTCGACTCCAGTGGTTCATAGGTCCATTCCACCTACATGTGTCCATTGTGGTAGGGCACATGGGGGTGCTTGCTATAAGACGGGTGGATCAGGAGTATGTTTTAGATGTGGGTCACCAGCTCATTTTATCAAAGATTGCCCTGAGCTACAGGAGGATAGACAGACTAATACTGCAGCTTCTCGACCTAGTGTTAGCAGAGGTGGTTGAGGGGGGCAGAGGTTTCAGTAGAGGTGGTCATCTTGGGATTAGTCAGAGAGGAGGCTCTACATCCGGAGGCAGTAGGCCAGATGAGGCTTGGTCATCTCAGCGAGTGTATGTGATGCAGAGGCAGCCGAATGCTTCAGCTGTCATTGCGGGTACATTTTCTCTATTTGGCATTTCAGTTCTTGCTCTTATTGATCCAGGATCTACTCATTCATACATAAGTGCATCTATCTTGCCTGTGTATGAATTGCATTTAGAGTCCTTAGGATTTGATGTCTTGGTGACAAATCCTATAGGACATAGTGTTATGTGATAGTTCAGTTGTGGTGCAAGGTGAGGAGTTTTTGAGTGATTTGATCGAAATGTCTTTTAAAGAGTATGATTTGATCTTAGGCATGGATTGGTTGTCTAAGCATGGAGCTGTGTGTTGCGCTCGAATTAAGTTCTACTACAAGCGTCTCTCGCAAGTATACAAGGTAGCTGTAGCAAAGGTGATCGCCCTAAGGCCGTTTCCCCAAGAAGGTGTAGTTCGTAATAGCTTGATTAGCAAGTAATTTAAAAGAGAGAGTTTGTTGTTTGGAATTGTAAAAGAACAATTTAAACCTAAGATTAAGGAGTGTAGGGTTGATGTATGAAGGTTGTACAAGATCAAATCGATTCTTGGGAAGGTGCCTAGGGTTATAGGTCCATTCAATCAAAACTCAATTCTCAATTATCCATTAACATAACCTTGTAAATTAATTTGTTCTTTAAGGTTAATTAGTCAATTACCAATTCATTAGTTTTCACATTCATGAAATAGCAATAACCTATTATTTTACATTTGCAAATTAATGAAACCCTAGAACTTATATTTCTAATTCATTCATAGGGTAGTCGATTGCATAGTTTCGATATCGGATTTAACCTCTCGGTCCTTCATTCAATATCTAGAGATCAATAGGTAGCTAGTCTATTAACCTAGCATACAAGCCAATGGAATCAACCAACACAAGGTACATCAATGTAAATATCAAATCAAAGCATTCAATCAAATATACTATAAACCCTAGGCATGGGTTTTTAGCTCAACATCATCAATTTAAAACATTCATTCAACTCAATATAAATCAAATACAAATTGTTCATTTGCAATATCAATTCTCTTAATATAACAAAAACAATATTGAAATGAATTAAAAGAGAGAATAGAAAAACCCCTTGTGAAGATGCCAAGAGTAGGATTACTAGTCTTCCTCCTAGTTCCACTTTGATGTATGATGAAGAACTCAAGCCCTCTTCAATGGTGATTCTCCTTTGCAATATGGAATGGAGCTTTCTCAAGTCACCAAACCTTCAATTGATTATGCCTTTGAGAGATGGAATGGATCTTTCTCAAGTCACCAAACCTTTCAATGAAGCTTCTTAAACCTTTAAGAGCTTGTTAACCCACTTGATCTCAAAGAACCTCAAAGATCTTATCAATGGAAGATGGAGAAGATGAAGATGGAGGATGAAGTTGAAGGGACAAGGAAAGTGTCACTCTCTCCTCATCCCAAATGTGTTTGCTCGCTCCTTCTCTTTTCTTTTCTCCCTTTCAAAACCCTAGCCGTTCTCTTCTTTCTATCGTGTGAAAGAACTTAAATAGATATTAAGGGTGACATGGCCAAGCTTGATTTGGCTTGGCCTTGTCTCTTGGTCTTTTCCTTGCTTTCCATTAGGTGACACTGCTAAGCCAAGGTTGGCTTGGCCATGTCTCTTGATTTCCATGGGACACGACCAAGCTAGTTGGTCGTGTCCCTCACTGGCTCTTCCTTTCTTTCTTTCTTTTCTTTCTTTTCTTTAGTGGTGAGAGGTGACAAGGCCAAGCCATGTGGAGCTTGACCGTGTCTCTTGTTTTTCTTTCTTGGGACACGGCCAAGCTCCTAGCCGTGTCCCTCACTGTTTGTTTTCTCCTTCTCTTTTCTTTCCTTCTTTGCTTGCTCTCTTGTTCTTTGGTTTGCTCCTTGGGTGAGACATGGCCAGAGGCTTGGCCGTGTCTTTGGGTGTGTCTCTCTCTGCCCTCTTCAATCTTTGAGGGACACGGCCAAGCCTAATTTAGCTTGGCCATGTCTTGCTTGGTTCATGCTTTTCTTGCACTGTTTTGATCTTCCAAGGGTCTTTTTGCACCTAAACCTAAAACAAACACTTTAAACACAGTTAAATCAAAAATTAATCAAAACATTAACTAAAACACACATAAAATCATACTAAAAACAAGTAAAAAATGATCTAAACAACTACCCCACACTTAATTCCTTGCTTGTCCCCAAGCAAGGCTAAAATCAAAACACACTAACAAGATAAATTTTGTTAAGTTCAAGAGTTATAAATATGCATCAAGACTTCCCTATCCCTAAATCCACAATCAATATCGAATCAAACAAAATTGACACCCATGCAATTAAGTGGTTTTCTATGCATAACCTATGTTGTCGCTCCCTCACCAACTCTTACAAGTGTTTGATCATGGTGGTGTTTACACTCATAACAATCAATGAAAGATTATTACTATAGGCTTGCTTATCAATCAAATCTCCACCACAAATAACAATCAAGCATCAATCAAAAGGTCTTTATTGGGTTGTAATGGGGCTAAGGTAAAGGCATGGCATTTAGGAAATGTGAGCTTCATCATTAAGTTCAAGAGCACTTTAAGAATGAAGTACCCGATCACATACATAACCCAACAATCCCAAAACACCTTCTTCTCATCTACCCCTTGACATTAAAGAGCTTTTCAAGGGAACTCACTTATTAAATCTTGCAATGATACATTCCAACCCTTTCAACAAGAACAACAATTATTCTTATTATTATATATATTTTTTTTCTTTTTTTTCTTTTTTTCTTTTTTTTCTTTTTCTTTTCTTTTTTCTTCTCTTTTTTCCTTTTTTTTGTTTTATTTTATTTTATTTTTATTATTTTGCTTTGCAATCTTAAACCTACTAAATTTAACCCCACACTAATTCAACACAACACTCTGTCATAAATGCTCTTAAAATGCTCTTGACCTAATGAAAGGGTAAGAGTTAAACAACAAGGTTCAAGCTAATGGTGTTGTGAAAAAGAAAGAAAAGGAAAAATAAAATAAGCTCAAAATTGGCTAACTAAGGTTGAATATAGGATTGGTCTTTTTAAGCCAAAGTGGGTTCACCTAATTGCCTTAATCATCTTGATGCCAAATTGAAATTTTTTATGTAGTCTTAAAAAGCATTTCAATGCAAGTTCTAGCAAATCATCAATCAAAGATGTTTACCCACAAAAAGAATAATAAGTTGATGGCTCAATTCTTCACTATGTTAATGGCAATGCAAAGAAAAACTAACAAAATTGACAATAAGCACCAATTCTACTCAATTCTCAAATTCATGCTTCAAAAATTCAAAGGTCATCTATCAACAATTTTTATAACAATTGAACTTTCTAAAACTCATTTATTCAAGGTAAAACATTATTAAACTTAAAAAGTAAAAACACAAAATGCACTTAAAAGTAAAAACACAAAACATAAAATGCACCCCACACTTAAAGTTTCACATTGTCCTCAATGTGAGCATGCATACTACAGAGAAGGTTTAGATAAAACCTGATTTCCAACGTTCCCATATACGATGTGTAGGGCTCCTTCCACCCATAATGCAATTGAAGCCCATGACTGAGAGGATGAACAACATGTAACTTTGAAAAGTACCCGATGTACGGCAACCCCTAAATAGTATTCCTTGAAGAGAACATGTCTCAAAGGGACATGTGAAGGTCGCCTCGGGGTGATCCTCCAGTGCTATAAGAACGTGGTAATAATCTTTGTCTTTGTGCAACCTGGGCATATCAGATTTCTGCTCTTCCTTACCACCAAGAGTAGTAGAGATGAATTTTGGGGACTCTTTAAGTTCAACCAAGTTTGGTTGAATCACTTCTTCATCCACTTTAACAATGTCAAGTCCCATCTCAACAACCTCAGCATCTAAAATTAGCTTACACTCCTCAATTTCTAAATTGGGCATTTCATGCTCTTCTTCTAGGGTCATAGTCATCCCAATCTTATTTCCACTATCTCCTTGGGAGTGCATATTATAGATGTCAGGAAGTTGCTTACCTTGCTCCTCATCCTTCAAGCTACATGGAAATGGATTTGGTGGCCTATCAGGATTGGAAAATTCATGCAACTTTGGTGAGGTTAATGCCTCCAAATTCTCCTTCTCATTTGATTGGCTCAACTCCTCAATGTTGGATTGTATCTCCTCGCCATTATCTTCTTGATTAGTGCCTGCATCCAAAGAATCACAAAATTTGTTATATATTACCTGTTCACTCTTCAAATTTGTGATTACCTTGACTTGCTCCAATTGGCTAGGATATTCCTCCTTTTGGTGTGCTTGGAGTTGATGTGCTAGTTGCCTAACTTGAATTTCCACCCTCTTCAATGATTCCTCCAAAGAATCCAACCTCTCATTGATCCCTTCCTGATTTTGTGTGCTAATTTGAAGGTAAGCATTCAAATCATCTTCCAATGTGGATTTCTTGCATTGAATTTGATTTTATGCACTAATTTGAATGAAGGCATTCAAACTATCTTCCAAAGTGGGTTCCTTAAGTCGATCTTGATTGTGTGTGCTAGTTTGAATGAAGGCATTCAAACTATCCTCCAATGACGGTTTCTTAAGGAAATCTTGATTTGAATATTGTTCTTGAGAGTAAAAACTTCTTTGGTAAGGTTGAAAACAATTTTGAGATGAAATGTGTTGCTGATTTTCCCAAGAAAAATTTGGTTGGCTTCCCCAGCTTGGGTTGTAAGGATTAGAATATTGGTCATTTCTACCCATTTGCTAGAAACTATCAAAGTCATCTTCTTCCTCTTGCCATTCTTGGTATCGTGCAAAACCGAATGAGCATGTATTTACACTATGCCCTGCATTGCCACATGCTGCATATATCTCTTGGCGTGGCATAGGTGCTTTTCCTCTTGCATTTAGCACCCTAAGTTGATTTATCAATTCTGCTAATTGCCATGCCATTTCAGACTCATCGTTCCTATCAGAAACTCCCCCGTGCCTTGAAAACTGCATCTTTACAAAAGGCACTTAGCAACTTAAAGAAAACAAACAAATAATTAAATTAAAAGAAAATCAAACAAAAACAAACAAACAATTAAAAGAAAATAAACAAACAATTAAATTGTAAAGAAAAATCAAACTATCACTACTTAAACAACCTTCCCCGGCAACGGCGCCAAAAACTTGTTGAGCTCGAATTAAGTTCTACTACAAGCGTCTCTCGCAAGTATACGAGGTAGCTATAGCAAAGGTGATCGCCCCAAGGTCGTTTCCCCAAGAAGGTGTAGTTCGTAATAGCTTGATTAGCAAGTAATTTAAAAGAGAGAGTTTGTTGTTTGGAATTGTAAAAGAACAATTTAAACCTAAGATTAAGGAGTGTAGGGTTGATGTATGACGGTTGTACAAGATCAAATCGATTCTTAGGAAGGTGCCTAGGGTTATAAGTCCATTCAATCAAAACTCAATTCTCAATTATCCATTAACATAACCTTGTAAATTAATTTGTTCTTTAAGGTTAATTAGTCAATTACCAATTCATTAGTTTTCACATTCATGAAATAGCAATAACCTATTATTTTACATTTGCAAATTCATGAAACCCTAGAACTTATATTTCTAATTCATTCATAGGGTAGTCGATTGCATAGTTTCGATATCGGATTTCACCTCTCGGTCCTTCATTCAATATTTAGAGATCAATAGGTAGCTAATCTATTAACCTAGTATACAAGCCAATGCAATCAACCAACACAAGGTACATCAATGTAAATATCAAATCAAAGCATTCAATCAAATATACTATAAACCCTAGGCATGGGTTTTTAGCTCAACATCATCAATTTAAAACATTCATTCAACTCAATATAAATCAAATACAAATTGTTCATTTGCAATATCAATTCTCTTAATATAACAAAAACAATATTGAAATGAATTAAAAGAGAGAATAGAAAAACCCCTTGTGAAGATGCCAAGAGTAGGATTACTAGTCTTCCTCCTAGTTCCACTTTGATGTATGATGAAGAACTCAAGCCCTCTTCAATGGTGATTCTCCTTTGCAATATGGAATGGAGCTTTCTCAAGTCACCAAACCTTCAATTGATTATGCCTTTGAGAGATGGAATGGATCTTTCTCAAGTCACCAAACCTTTCAATGAAGCTTCTTAAACCTTTAAGAGCTTGTTAACCCACTTGATCTCAAAGAACCTCAAAGATCTTATCAATGGAAGATGGAGAAGATGAAGATGGAGGATGAAGATGAAGGGACAAGGAAAGTGTCACTCTCTCCTCATCCCAAATGTGTTTGCTCGCTCCTTCTCTTTTCTTTTCTCCCTTTCAAAACCCTAGCCGTTCTCTTCTTTCTATCGTGTGAAAGAACTTAAATAGATATTAAGGGTGACACGGCCAAGCTTGATTTGGCTTGGCCATGTCTCTTGGTCTTTTGCTTGCTTTCCATTAGGTGACACGGCCAAGCCAAGGTTGGCTTGCCCGTGTCTCTTGATTTCAATGGGACACGGCCAAGCCAGTTGGCCATGTCCCTCACAGGCTCTTCCTTTCTTTCTTTCTTTTCTTTCTTTTCTTTAGTGGTGAGAGGTGACACGGCCAAGCCATGTGGAGCTTGGCCGTGTCTCTTGTTTTTCTTTCTTGGGACACGGCCAAGCTCCTGGCCGTGTCCCTCACTGTTTGTTTTCTCCTTCTCTTTTCTTTCCTTCTTTGCTTGCTATCTTGTTCTTTGGTTTGCTCCTTGGGTGAGACACTACCAGAGGCTTGGCCATGTCTCTGGGTGTGTCTCTCTCTGCCCTCTTCAATCTTTGAGGGACACGGCCAAGCCTAATTTGGCTTGGCCATGTCTTGCTTGGTTCATGCTTTTCTTGCACTGTTTTGATCTTCCAAGGGTCTTTTTGCACCTAAACCTAAAACAAACACTTTAAACACACTTAAAACAAAAATTAATCAAAACATTAACTAAAACACACATAAAATCATACTAAAAATAAGTACAAAAATGATCTAAACACTGTGGTAGACTGTCAAAAGAAGTGTGTTCCCCTGAGAACCGGTGATGGTAGAAGTGTGATGATACCTAGTGAGCAGAGACATATTGCATCCTTGTTTGTTTCAGCTTTTGCAGCTAGGAAGTTGATTAGAAAAGGGTGTGATGCTTATCTTGCTCATGATGTGGATACCAGAGTAGTGGGTTCTTAGCTTTATAGTATACCCACAGTTGTTGAATTCCCAGATGTTTTCCCTAAGGAGTTTCCAGGGATACCCCTGAGAGAGAGGTTGAGTTTGGTATCGAATTGTTGCTTGGTACCACTCCCATCTCTATTACTCCCTATCGAATGGCACCTGCTGAGTTGAGAGAGTTGAAGGTGCAGTTGCAGGAGTTGTTGGATAAAGGGTTTGTTCGCCCTAGTGTTTCTCCGTGGGGAGCACCTGTTTTGTTTGTGAAAAAGAAGGATGGTACTTTGAGGTTGTGCATCGATTATAGGCAGTTGAACAAGGTGACTATTAAAAATAAGTATCATTTGCCTAGGATTGATGATCTCTTCGATCAGTTGAAGGGAGCAGCAGTGTTTTCTAAGATTGATCTGAGATCAGGGTACCATCAGTTGAGAGTCAGAGCTGAAGATGTTCCTAAGATAGCTTTTTGCACAAGGTATGGGCGTTATGAGTTTTTGGTGATGCCTTTTGGATTGACGAATGCACCAGCAGCTTTTATGGATTTGATGAACAGGGTATTCAGACGATATTTAGATCAGTTTGTGGTGGTCTTTATCGATGATATTTTAGTGTATTCACATAATAAGAAGGAGCATGACAAGCATCTACGGATTGTATTGCAGACTTTGAAAGAGAAGCAATTGTATGCTAAGCTGTCTAAGTGTGAGTTTTGGCTTAATCAAGTAAATTTTCTGGGTCATGTGGTGTCAGCGGATGGTATAAGAGTTGATTCGAGTAAAGTTGAGGCCATTTTGAATTGGAGTCCACCGATCTATGACTGAAGTTAAAAGTTTTCTAGGTTTGGCAGGCTATTATCGACGGTTTGTGAAGGGTTTTTCTTTGATAGCTACTCCACTCACCAGATTACTTCGAAAGGGAGTTAGATTTGTGTGGACAGATCACTGTCAAGCTAGTTTTGAGTAGTTGAAGGAGATGTTGACTCAAGCTCCTGTTCTTACATTGCCTATGAAAGATAAACCATATGTAATTTACAGTGATGCTTCACATAATGGTTTAGGTTGTGTTTTAATGCAGGAGGGTAGAGTCATAGCTTATGCTTCTTGGCAGTTGAAGCCGCATGAGTTGAATTATCCAACGCATGATTTGGAGTTGGCAGCTATAGTTTTTGCTTTAAAGATTTAGCGACACTACTTGTATGGGGAGAAGTGTTTTATCTATACGGATCATAAGAGTTTGAAATATTTAGGTGTTCAAAGAGAGTTGAATCTTCGGCAGAGACGGTGGTTAGAGTTGATCAAAGACTATGACTATTTGATTGATTATCATCCTGGTAAGGCGAATGTTGTTGCTAATGCCTTGAGTCGGAAGTGTTTAGCAGGTTTAACTGCTTATTCGCTCTCGTTGCTTGTTGAGTTGAAAGCGTTGCATGCTAGTTTTGAATCATGTGATGATGGAGCCTTGTTAGCTCAGTTGCATTTGAGATCGGTGTTGTTGGATCAGATTAAAGAGGCTCAATTGGCTGATGAGAAAATTCAGAAGATTGTTTCAGGTTGCCAGAAAGGTGAGAACCGAGATTTCCATATGAGAGATGATGATAGCCTTTGGTACAAAGATAGATTGTGTGTTCCTGATTATGCAAGATTGAGAAAGATTATTTTAGAGGAAGCACATCAGTCGGCTTTTGCTATGCACCCTGGAAGTACTAAAATGAATCATGTTTTGAAGCAACATTATTGGTGGTCAGGTATGAAGAGAGATATAGCAGAGTTTGTATCTAAGTGTCTCACTTGTCAAAGGGTAAAAGTTGAGCATCAAGTTCCAACAGGGTTGCTTCAACCTTTATTGGTGCCTGAATGGAAATGGGAATGTATGACAATGGATTTTGTGACTGGTTTGCCATTGACTCAGAAGAAGCATGATGCCATATGGGTGATTGTTGATCAGCTGACAAAGACAGCTCATTTCCTTCCAGCTAGAATGGACTATTCTCTGGAGAAGTTGGCTGAGCTGTATATCAGTGAGATAGTGAAGTTGCATGGGGTCCCAATTTCTTTGGTGTCTGATCGAGATCCCTGGTTCACTTCAAGATTTTGGAAGAGGTTGCATGGTGCTTTGGGTTCTCGATTGCACTTTAGCACTGCTTTTCATCTGTAGACAGATGGGCAGTCAGAGAGAGTGATACAGATTTTAGAGGACATGTTGAGAAGTTGTGTCATTGATTTCTCTGGAAGTTGGGACAGATTTTTGCCATTGATGGAATTTGCTTACAACAACAATTATCAATCCAGTATTAAAATGGCACCTTATGAGGCATTGTATGGAAGAAGATGCAGAACGCTACTATGTTGGAATGAAGTTGGAGAAGGCAAATTGGTTGGTCCCGATTTGATTAAAGAAACGGAAGAGAAAGTGAAAATAATTCGGGATCGGTTGAAAGCAGCTTTAGACCGACAGAAATCTTATTCAGATTTGAAAAGAAGAGACATAGAGTTCAATGTTGGAGATAAAGTTTTTCTGAAAGTGTCTCCTTGGAAGAAGAATTCGAGATTTGGCCGAAAAGGGAAGCTAAGTCCTCGTTTTATTGGACCTTATGAGGTATTGGAGAGAGTTGGACCAGCTGCTTATAGACTTGCTTTGCCGCCTGAATTGGATAGAATTCACAATATCTTCCATGTCTCTATGTTGCGGAGGTACAGATCAGACCCATCTCATATTTTGTCGGTTGAATCTATTAAGGTGAGTCTAGATATGATTTTTGAAGAAGAACCAGTTGCGATTTTCGCACATGAAGTGAAAGAGTTAAGAAATAAGAAAGTGCCACTTGTGAAGGTTCTTTGGATAAATCATGCAAAGGAAGAAGCAACTTGGGAGAGTGAGCAAGCGATACGAGATCAGTATCCTCAACTGTTTCAGACATGAGATCAGGTAATTTCGAGGACGCAGTTTCTTTTTAGAGGAGGAGAATTGTAATATCCCAAAGTATACCCTAAAAGTTTTGGAATATTTATTGTTGTATTTGGATTAAGTGTTATAAGTGTATATATTTAAGTGGAAAGAGAAAAGAGGTAAGGAGAAGAGTGTATATGTTATATATATAGAGATATATACAACATATACAAGTCAAAGAAATGGAAGGTCAAAAGAAGATTTATTTATTTTTAAATTAATTGAAATGGAAATTAAGTGGAAGTGGATGAGGATATTTATGAATATTTTATTATTTAATTTGCTTGGTTGAGATTTAAAGAGATGATTGTGTGGTTAAGAGAAGAGTTGAGTGGTTGACTTTGCTCTTCTTTCTTCTTCTTCTTCTTCTTCTTCTTTCTTTGTTGGCCGACTATCACCATAGCAAGAGAGGAAAGTGAGATTTTGCTCATATAAACTCAAGATTGAAGGATGTTTCAAGTGATCAAGTTGGAATTCTAAGGGTTTTCATCACTTTTGGTAAGTTTTCCACTTGATTCCCTTGTTTTCTTTTAAGTTTGTGTTTTGAGTTTGGTGATTGATTGTTGATGGTATGTGTATATTTGGTTGTGGAGTATTTGAGAGTATTTGGATTAATTGATGTTTGGATTTTGGGGTTGGATTGAAGAGAAAGAGTTAGGTTTGGTGAAAGAGCAAGTGTTGTGTTTGAGTTGTGTGTATGTGATGGTTGTGAATTGGTGTTTGATGTATGTATTGAGTTGTTTTGGTGTTTTTGCAAGTTATTATGGTTTATGGGTGTGTTTAGTTAAGTTTGTTTGGAGTGAAAAATGGTGGAAGTAAGAGGTTTGTTGGATGTGGTGTTGTTGTTGCCGGAATCAGGATTTTTAGCCTGAAACGCCCATTAGCATGACCAGGTCTTTAGGCGTGTCAATGGTTCTATTTTCTGGATGGGTGACACAACCAGTGACATGCCCATGTCACTGAGCGTGTCACAACTTCTGTGTTGTAGTAGCATTGACACGGCTAGTGACACGCCCATGTCACTGAGCGTGTCATAGCTACTGTGATGTTGGTGGATTGACAAGGCCAGTGACATGCCCATGTCACTGAGCGTGTCAAAGCTTCTGTGTTGTGGATTTAGGACACGGTCAGGGACACGCCCGTGTTGTTGATCGTGTCATGTGTAGAGTTTGCCCTAGTTGGTTCTTATCCATATTATCTTATGTGTATATCTAAGTAAGCGTGTATCATCCCTTTTGGATTAGGTTTTGAAGAGATTGAGTTGCCCTAATCCAAGTGTTGAAGGATTCTTGGAAGAAAAGTTTGGTGTTGTGTGAGTTGCTCTTGAGGTAAGTACAAACCCTACATTATTGTATACATTTACATGACTTTGGAACTTAACAAATTTAGTTGAAAATGTGTTAAGTAATCTATTACATTGTTGATATATTTGATTAATGCTATGATTTGCATAATGTGAAAGATATGATGATCATTCAAATTATATGTACAATGCAATTGGTTGTGTATACCCTAATGATGAGATGTGAAGCCATTGTTGTTGGCTATAATGATACAAATGAAATAATTGGGGCATGTTTATATAGATGATTATGAGGAAATGAGAATGGAATTAATAATGAAATAATGAAAGAATTGTGTGCCTAATGTGTTTTTCAATTTTCAGAGTTTTGTTGATGGTGGCATGCCTAATAGTAAGAATCCCTTGAAGTTGGGTTGGGCTTGATCCTTGAAGCCAAGTTGGGTTGAAGTTTAGCATGCTTAACTCCCCTTGAAGCTTGGTTGGGTCTAGTCCTTGAAGCCTAGTTGGGATGTTACAAACCCTTGAAGCTAGGTTGGGTTTGGTCCTTGAAGCCAAGTTGGGTTGATGCTTAGCATGCTTCGCTCCCCTTGAAGCTTGGTTGAGCCTAATCCTTGAAGCCTAGTTGGGATGATAAATGTGATAATTGAACCAAAATATTAACTCTGAAAGTTGAATGGCATATTAGTTTCTTTTGGGCCCATGCTTGTCTTTGTTTAAATGTGAATCATGAATCGTGAAACAAATGAATAATAAAATTTAATGTAAGGTTTTGAAATATGATATCCTCTTGTATTGTTTATAATATTTGAATGTATGACATTGGCATTACATTAAAGCATATTGTTATTGTGGTTTGTACCACTAAGCCTATGGCTTAGCGCGATTGTGGTTCATCGCGCAGGTGACAGGGTAGAACCGGAGATTTCAGCTAGACCGAGTTGAGTCTAGACTTTGAAGTGTTGATTGTGGGCTTAAAGATCAGAGACAAACTGCCAAACATGTATAAACTTTATGTTTTGTAAACATTGATTTTGATGTATTTATATATGTAAATACCGCTACATTTTCCGCTGCCTAATAAATTAATGTTTTATCTAGTATATTTTATAATATAATTTGAATGTTTTAAGTTTTCTTATATTGTGGTTAAATTGAAAGATTGGGTTGTTTAATATAAACTGTGACACTCTCGTATCTGATATATGTATATTACAGATGTGGTTGTATGTAGTGTGTGTATGTGTTACGGGGGTGTTACAAACACAATTGACGGTTTTATGCTCAATAATATCATTGCATGATTCCACCTCATCAAGTGAAAGTGAATGTTTCATAGCATCATGTATTCTAAAAATAACTTTCTCACCTCCCACTCTCAAAGTTAATGTGCCATCAAGAACATCGATAAAGGCACGAGCTATATTTAAAAATGGCCTACCAAGAAAAAGTGAAACATCTGCGTTCTCATCGATATCGATGACAAAAAAATCATTGGGGAAAATGAATTCCTTGACTTTTACCAACACATCTTCTATAATGCCATGAGGGTGGACTACTGACTTATCAACAAGTTGGATGGTCATAAGTGTTGGTTTAGGTTTACCAATGCCTAACTCTTTAAATATTTTATAGGGCATAACACTTATGCTAGCCCCCAAATCAGCTAATGCACTTTTAACCTCAAGGTTACCGATCAAACATGGAATGGTAAAACTACCTAGATCTTTTAACTTCTTAGGTAACCTCCTTTGCAAAATCGTCGAACTCTTTTCAGATAAATGTACTAAAGACACTTCCTCATGTTTCCTTTTGTTAGAAAGGATATCTTTAAAAAATTTAGCATATTTAGGCATCTGTGATAAATCCTTAGCAAATGGAATATTAATGTGCAACTGTTTAAAGAGTTCAAGAAACTTACCGAACTGAGCATCAATCTTGTCCTTATTCAACCTTGCCGGATATGGTACTCTAGGTCAGTATTCCTTCATTATGGGGCTGCTATCTTGTGGTTGCTTCTCTTTCTCACTTTCTAGTGTAGCTTTCTCTCCCGAAGTGATAGGAGGATCATCTTCTTTTTCTTTTTCTTGTACTTCAGCCCTTTTCTCTGCCACTTCTCTCCTTTTCTCATCCACATTACCTTTGATATCTTTTCCACTCCTTAGTGTAATTGCCTTAGGTTGCTCTTTAGGATTTGCCTCAGTGTTGCTAGGTAAACTCCCTTATGGTCTCTCACTGAGTAGCTTGGCAATTTTCCCCACTTGATTCTCCAAATTATGAATAGAGGCTTGCTGATTTCTAAGGGTGGTTTCAGTTGATTGGAGTCTGGTTTCAGAAGCTGCTATAAATTTCTCCATCATGTCCTCCAAATTACTCTTTCTTGGAGGAGCAGCTTGTTGATGTTGAGGCTACTGGAATCCAGGGGGAGGTCATGGATTATTCTGATTATTTCATGAGAAATTAGGATGATTTCTCAACCCTGGATTGTACGTGTTGCTGTAGGGGTTATTCTGTTGTTGCCTTGGTATGTTTCCAACATAATCTAATTGCTCTTGCCTAGCAAACATGTTTCCACTTTGGCAATCTTGACTTTGATGTCCACCCCCACACCATTCACAGGACATCACCTACATCACTTTCCCTGAAGAAGAAGAAGAAGAAGCTAAAGAATCAATCTTTTTGTTCATTGCTTCCAACTGTGCTGTCAAAGCATCTACGGGATCCAATTGATGTGAACAAGCAACCCTTAATCTCCCTTGTTCCCTTGGGTTTTCCACTGATAATTTGTAAGTGCCATGTCTTCAATCAAATCCCTTGCTTCTTTAGGTGTTTTATTATTTATGGTACTTCCGCCAGCTGCATTGATGGACTACTTGCTTGAGTAACTCAATCCATTGTAGAAAGTTTGGATTTGAAGCCACAGCGGCAGCCCATGGTGAGGACATCTTCTCAATAAATCCTTAAATCTTTCCCAAGCATCATACAGGGTTTCACCATCTAGCTGGAGAAAAGAGGAAATATCATTCCTCAAATTGGTAGTTTTGGACGGTGGAAAATACTTCTCTAAGAATTTTTCTGCTAGTTGGCCATATGTAGTGAAAGTGTTTGGAGGAAAAGACTTCAGCCACTTCTTTGGTCGGTCTCTGAATGTGAATGGGAACAACCTCAGCCTAATTGCATCTTCAGAAACATTTTGTATCTTAAATGTGTCACATATTTCCAGAAAAGTCTCAATGTGTGCATTACGATCTTCGTCTAGGAACCCATCAAACTGACAAGTCTACTGCACCATTTGAATGACATTTGTCTTTATCTCGAATTTATTTGCAGTAATCACCGGTCTTTGTATACTTGATTCAGCCCCATTAAGAGTAGGCCTAGCAAACTCTTGCATGGTCCTTGGCGCATTTTTTGTCATTTCTTCTTCTAAGATGAGATATTCAAAGTTTGATTCCGTCTCTGCCAGAACTGTTTCCTCTTCTTCCTTTCACTTTCTCCTCAATGTTCTCTCTAACTCTTGATCTAATTCAAAGAGTTGGGAAGAGCTAGCTCTGGTCATAAACAGGAAGAAGTACCTAGAATGACAGTCAAAAAGCAAGAACTTACGTTAAAACAAAATAAAATAAAAACTGAATCAATAGTCGTAATTATATTACTAATATTGACAGTCCCCGGCAGCGGTGCCGAAAACTTGATGATGCGAAACTATGCTATTGCAATATCGCAAGTGCACGGGTCGCTCAAGTAATAAAGTAGTGAGTGAGTTATCGTTCCACTGAGGACAAGGCCATGTACTAGTGCAAATTTTAACCGTTGTTTAGCAAATCAATAGTTTTGTGAAGTTTTATAATTAAAGATAATTAATTTAATAACTGAAAATAGCGAGAGATTAAGTGTTGAATGAATTGATTGATGATGAGAATACTATCCAGATATTGAATCCCCCTAGCCATAATTATATTTACGAAAATCAATTTAATTAAACCAAATAATAGAGTTGAATTGGTATTCCTCTAAATTAGATTAAAACCTTTCTCAAGTGAATTAATCCCTAATCACTAAGTAGAATGCTGGAATCTATTCTCAAACATAATTAAGTAGATCTTGCATTAAGAAAAAGGAATTATAAACCAAAGGATCTTGTAAGTCTATCTCTAGTACTCCAATCAATCCTCAATCCTTATGAGTATTCAATTCATATCAAGCTTTCTCAAGTCAATAATATGAAAATTGCAACCAATCAATAAGCATGCTATTATCAATTAGAAATAAATTATTAAGCATCGTAAGAATAAAACAACTCAATCTAATGATTTAATTAAATAAAATTATTCAATCCATACAATAAAGCTAGGGTTCATCAATATCTAGATAGAGAATGAGTTAGTTCATGTTTAAAACTAGAAAACCAAAACAAGAGAAATAAGAAAAAGAATCCAAACAATCCATGGCGAATAATTCATATTTCTTCACTTGAATCCTTGAATCTTGGTTTAGATCTTGTTTAGAATGTGTCTTCACCTTCAATATGAGCTCCAAAACTCTCCTCCTTTCTTTAGAAGTCGGCTCTAGGTTATAAAATATGAAAATCGGATCCCTAATTCATACTTCAGCTTAGCTTTTATAGTGCAAATATTTTCTCCTGACACGCCCATTGACACGCCCATGTCACTGGGCGTGTTACAGCCACTGTGAATCATTGCAATAGGCATGCTCAGTGACACGCCCATGTCACTGGGTGTGTCAATGCTTCTATATGGCAGTATCAAGGGCACGTCCATTGACAAGCCCATGTCCATGGGCGTGTCACTTGAAGAATTTTGCTCTTTTCTTCTACTTTCATCCGTAATTCCTTTGAAATGACCATAA
The DNA here is from genome assembly GCA_947685225.1 of Garcia nutans. Classification (NCBI taxonomy): domain Eukaryota; kingdom Viridiplantae; phylum Streptophyta; class Magnoliopsida; order Malpighiales; family Euphorbiaceae; genus Garcia; species Garcia nutans. The sequence goes on along the minus strand of CANTUV010000039.1, from coordinate 37,902,041 downwards.
GCCTCAAAATACAGAGAATTCCTGAAATTAACCCTAAAAAGCACTTAAACAAACAAATTAAACTCAATTGGATAATAATCATATTAAGAAATAGGGGCAAAATATCATCAATTGTGCACTTATCACCTATGCTCAACTTTGAAGACAAATTGATTCCCATAAAAAAGCATTAATAATTGATCCATTTGTTATCATATATTTCTCTACTCCATCAACTCTGTCTTCATTCCTTTCATCATCATTTTCTGAGGTCCTCATTTCATAATGGTACAACCTCCTTAATTCATATTGAAACATTGCAAATATTGTAATTATATGGGCAACTTGCATCTGTTTTTCCCATAAGAATCTAGAAACACATTTTGTTTCATAGTATTTGGACTTATATTCAGCTGTTAATTCTTTCTCATATCTTGACCTTATAGCTAACTCATACTTCTCAACAAATTGCTTCAATGTGCTTCTACTGTTAACATATCCATAAAAAAGCATGCATTCCCTCACTTCTTTGTGTTGATAGCATTCCTGCCAAAATAAGTGATATAAGAATATAGGAACCCAATTTCGCCTTTCAGAAAATAGCTTATGAATCCATCCATTGTTTTCCAATTTGTGTTTAGATACAAAAGTGTCCCACCTTCTCTTAAAATCTTTTACTGTTAGGCTGTCAAGGACTATAGGCTTAAAATCCTTTTTCACACTTAAATAATCCTCAACACCCCTGAGCTTAATAAGCAGTGATAACAAGTAAAATCTACACATATTTAAGATATTATTTGGGCTTATTATTAAATGATTCTACTGATTTTTGAGGTATTTTTTTTATAGATAAAGTAGCTAAAAGAGGGCAGAGAGTTAAGTGAAGAAATATGAGTTAAAGCATGAAAAAAAGCTAGAATGTACAGACCGGAGCCTCGAGCAGGAGCCTTGAGCAAGGCTAATGATGTATCTGACCTGACAGATTGTGGATAATTTTGACAGCTTGCACTTATCATGTTTTGATCTTTGGAAATCCAATTTTGACAGAATTTAGGGAGATAAATCTAATCTTGTAATTCCTTATTAGTTAGGAATTTGATTTAAAATATTATTATTATTATTAATTGTAATATTCCTAGTTAGACTTAGTTTAGGAAGTCTTTTTAAGAGGGGCTATAAGCTAGAGGTTTCAGCAACCCTAGCCATCAATTGTCCTAAGTTTTGGCTGCTGAATATTTTTAATTTACAGAGATTTCTTTATTCAAACAAGGAGCAACTAAAACTTTACTTTGTTGAAGGATAATTGAAGTTCATATTCATTAATTGTGAGATCTAAATAACTCTATCTCTTCTCTTCTTTAATATTCAATATTTATATAATTCTCTGTAGCTTAATTTAATTATTGTTTTGCAAATTAATTGATAGGGCCCATTGCTTGATTAGTTAAATAACATAATGTTATTCAAAGTTCTTGAATCCGTAATTGTTCTTGACACTTTGATTTAGGTACCAATTAGGAGTATCCTAAGAGATTATATAATCTTATTAAATAAATCTCAAAGTTGAGTTTAGTGGTTAGATTCAGATCCTTCAAGTTCATAAGAATATCAATAATTAGATTCTAAAGATGTTCCTACTGGATAGGTTATTGGCTGTAGTTAATTAGAGAATGTTTCCTAGTTAATTTATAATCTACTGAAGGATTGATATTGAGAGCTTGTCCAATACAATAATTGATTTATTGAAGAATTAAAAAGGACGATCTTTGAATCTATGATCAATTCAAGAATTGAACTAAAATTACTCCTTCAACTAAGTCTTTTTCCATGGAATTTCCCAATTTAGTTTTGTTATTATTTAATTTACTAGTTTAGTTTTCAAATTTTATTTAATTTAATTTTAGTTCTTAATTTATAAACCCTCTTTTTAATTTTTATTATTTTTATTTTGGTTTTCAAAAGAGATTTAAACAAGTAGTCAATTCGTTGTGGATTCGACCCTATTCACAACTACTACAATTTAATTTTATTTAGGAATAAGAATTTAATTTTGGTGATTTTGTCAAGAATCAAATTTTGGTGCCAATGCAGGGAAATTGATATTAACTTGTTTTTTTCTTTTGATTACCATGTCTTTTATGGATGCCACTTGGCATGAATTTGGATATAAGAGAGAAATTCCAAACAATGTAAATATGTATTCTCTTGAATCTAAGATTTCTGAACTAACTATTAGGGTGTAAAGAATAGTTTCAAGTAATATGCAACAAGCTAGAGTCTATAAAAGTAGTGCATATATGGGATATTCTACACTTCAATATGATTAAACACAATGGAATTATGATCCATACTTTAATACTTACAATTCAAAGTGGGAAGATCATTCAAATTTCAACTATGGAGTGGAGCTATCAAATTTTCAACAATTTCAGCCATGACTATCTCAACAACAACAACCACTATCATCTACACCAGGTATGTCTCTTGATGAAATATTTAAATTATTCATAACTATCACTCAAACAATTTCAACAGGAGACAAGAGAATGTATTCACAATTTAGACAATCAAATTAGCCAACTTGTATAATCTATATGCAAGCTAGAGTCTCAAATAGAATTTTCCAATCAAAAGGAGATCAATCCAAAGCAAAATATAAGTGCAATTACCTTGAGAAGTGAAAAGGAGCTGCTAAAAAAATTACACTAGAAATAGACCCCTGGGAAGGGCTTAAAGAAAATAGCAGAATCTGAAATTTTAGTGAAACAAGAGGAGCTATCTGCCATGTCCAGCAATGTTAAGTCCAAGTAATGGGTGATTCCATCTCCTTTTTAAAAAAGTTTAGTTAAATATAAGAAGCAAAAAGAGAAGAAAAAAATTTTAAAAACTTTTCGCAAGGTTGAGGTAAATATCCCTTTAGTTGATGTTATTGAAAAAGTATCTCAACGTGTCAAGTTTTTAAAAGAATTATACACCAACAAAGAGAAGCTCAATGGAAATGAAAAGGTATATATGGGAGAAAGTGTTTCTATTATAATTTAAAGAAAGATATCTCCAAAGTACAAGGACCAAGGTATGTATGCTATTCCTTGTAAAATAGGTAATTTAGGCATAAAAAGAACTATATATGATTTTGGAACATTAGTAAATATTATGCCACTATTTATTTATTCATCTTTATGTACTGGTCCTCTTAAATAAACTTTTGTCATGATTCAATTAACTAATGGGTCAATTTTTACCCTGAATGTGTTTTAGAGGATATCTTAGTTCAAGTTAATGAATTAATTTTTCTTGCTGATTTTTATGTACTTGAAATGGGGGATGATAAATCTTCTAATTCTTCTATTTTGTTAGGAAGACCTTTCCTTAGTACAACTAAGACAAAAATAGAAATATATGATGGTACACTCACTATGGAATTTGATGAAAAAAATATTAAATTTAATGTTTATAAGGATATTAAAGGTTATAGTGATTCGTCTTATGGTGTAGTTATTGTGAATAAAGAAAATTTTGAATTGATAAATAATGATGAGCTGAATGATAGTGTGGAAAATCTAGAGATGTATTTTTTTTCTAATGAGAAATTGCAGGATTCAGTGTGAAGGGGAGGCTCTCAAACCTCTAGAAAATAAATTCTCAATTCTTGAATTACCTACTTCTCACATAAAATATTTACCTTTTATTGTCCATGTATCAAAATGGAAAATAATATATTCTAGTTTAGCAATTAAGAAGAATCTTATGTGCCAAATACCAAAAAGATTAATTTGGGATGTCCACTAAAGTATAAGGGCGATGTCTAGCCAAAGACATAAAACAACGGCACTTGTTGGGAGGCAACCCGATCTTTTTAAATATTTCATTTTAGTTATTTTAATTTTTTCTATTTTTATCTTCTTCTTCCTTCAAAATCCTTGCATATTTTTTTTCAGGTCTAATGGAGCACAACAATGAAAAAAAAATGGTCACCACTTTCACTCTTCCATTTCGACCTACAATTGAAAATCGTAAGAAAAAGAAGCGAATGACCCATCTCCACCAATCTGATAAAAAAAATTCAGGGGAGTCCTCTTGTTCATAATTTTTTATTTTATATCTACATCTACATATTGAGGACAATGTGTGAAATAAGTATGGGGGAGGCATAATTCTAATATTGGCTTTTAGAATTTTTGAGGTTTCTTGAATATTTTATGGAAACTTTTTGAGATTATTTTACTTTGGGAAGTTTATTGATGATAATGAGGTTTTGTTGAAATTTGGATGATAATTTGAAGATTTTTGTTAAATGTGTTGCTGGAAATTTTTGATAAAATTGTTTGAAATTCTTAAATCATGCTACTGCCATTATTATTGCTTTATGATTTTTGACCTAAAACCCATTTTATCTTTGAAACAATTTAAATGCAATATTTTGGGCAATAATTGTGATGGTAGCCTTTAGCCAATTAATCTAGGTTGATTTTTGTTGTTTCACTTATTTTAGCAATCACAACTGACATGGTTATTATTTTTATTAAATGCTTTAAGATTTTTATCCCATGATGTTTTTAAACTTAATCAATTTAATTTATTGGAAGCACATAGATAGGGTTGTTGTTATCTTGGTTTAATTTTTAAAATTAATTGTTAAATTTATTGTGAACCAAACAAATAAATGAAAAGAGCCCAAATAAAGTTCAAAAATGAACGTCTTACTCTGCTAGTCAAAAGGCCATGAGTAGAGCTAGTAGCCACTTGAAAGTTATGACCAATTGAGTAACTGGATGTCGACATTGAAAATGTTTATCCTTGTGTCAAAATATTGGTGACATCTCAGGCAAGCAATTAAAAAGGTACCCAAAAATAAATAAAAGTTAGTTCATAATTTTAAGTCTTTTTGTACATTAAGCCTTGATAAGTTAAGTAGAGTATTCTATGTGTAACTAGATATCACTTGGTAATTAACTCGTCATCAAAGTTGGGTAAGGGTCTTAGCATTATATATATATAATATATATATCAGTTTGATTGCTAGTTTTGTGAAATATTGAAAAGCTTATCTTTTGAGACTTTTGTTGTTGGTTACAATCCTCTTTGAGTTATTTAAATATTGCAAGTTGATTTATTGATTGATGAATGTAGGGAATAGAGGTTTTAAGTTATAAATTGCTTGAGTCCAAGTATTGTTTAAGAACCTACACATATTTAAGATATTATTTGGGCTTATTATTAAATGATTTTACTGATTTTGAGGTATTTTTGCAGATAAAGTAGCTAAAAGAGAGTAGAGAGTTAAGTGAAGAAATATGAGTTAAAGTATGAAAAAGAGCTAGAATGTGCAGACCAGAGCCTCAGACAGGAGCCTTGGGCAAGGCTAATGACGTATCTGACCTGATAGATTGTGGATAATTTTGACAGCTTGCATGTTTTGATCTTTGGAAATCTGATTTTGATAGGATTTAGGGAGATAAATCTAATCTTGTAATTCCTTATTAGTTAGGAATTTGATTTAGATTATTATTATTATTATTATTATTATTATTATTATTATTATTATTATTATTATTTACTTTTAATTGTAATATTCCTAATTAGACTTAGTTTATGAAGTCTTTTAGGAGAGGCTATATAAGCTAGAGGTTCTAGCAACCTTAGTCATCAGTTGTTCTAAGTTTTGGCAACTTAATATTTTTAATTTACATAGGTTTTTTTTTTTGGTTCAAACAAGGAGCAACTAAATCTTTACTTGGTTGAAGGGTAATTAAAGTTTATATTCGCGAATTATGAGATCTAAACAACTATATCTCTTCTCTTCTTCAATATTTAGTATTTATATAATTCTCTGTGGCTTAATTTAATTATTGTTTTGCTAATTAATCGATAAGGGCCATTGCTTGATTAGTTAAATAACATAATGCTATTCAAAGTGCCTGAATCCGTAATTGTTCTTGACGCTTTGATTTAGGTAGCAATTAAGAGTATCCTAAGAGATTATATAATCTAATTAAATAAAACTCAAAGTTTGGTTTATTGGTTAAATTCATGTTCTCCTAATTCGTAATGCTGTTAATAATTAGATTCTAAGGACGTTCCTATAGGATAGGTTATTGGTATAGTTAATTAGAGAATATTTCCTAGTTAATTTATAATCTAAGGAATGATTGATATTGAGAGCATGTCCAATACTATAACTGATTTATTGAAGAATTAAAAAGAGCGATCTTTGAATCTATGAGCAATTTAAGAATTGAACTAAAATTACTCCTTCAACTAAGTCTTTTTCCATGGAATTTCCCAATTTAGTTTTATTATTATTTAATTTACTAGTTTAATTTTCATATTTTATTTTATTTTATTTTAGTTCTTAATTTATAAATCCTCTTTTTAATTTTTATTATTTTTATTTTGGTTTTCAAAAGAGATTTATACAAGTAGTCAATTCCTTGTGGATTTGACCCTATTCACCACTACTATAATTTAATTTTATTTAGGAATATAAATTTATTTTTGGTGGTTTTGACACCCATCAAGCAGTTTCATGAATATGTGCCAAATACAGAACCTGGCATAACTACACTTATTGATGCCTTAATGCTTTCACATTGATTAGTTAGAATGGCATTTAGATGAATATCACCCATAGCATTAATCCAAGTAGGAACAACCACTTAAAAGTATTAACATCTTCATTTGAAACTAAAGCACATCCCAAAAGTATAGATTAGCAATGGTGATTCACACCCGCAAAAGATGCGAAAAGCATCCTATACCTGTTCACAAGGTATGTAATATCAAAACATATAATGTCACTAAATTCCTCACATGCAGCTTTTTCTTGTGGATGAATCCACAACACATTTCGTAGCCTACCAACATTGTCAATATCTATCAAATGGAAAAAATCCCTATCTTTTGTTTGCATATCATAAAAATTTTCTCATAGCTTCTGCATCACCGTCTTTCAATGTAAGCCTTCTACGTTTGTCGATGAAATTTCTGCAATCCTTTTGAGTTCATCCCATATATTCAGTACCCCTACATTGAACCTCCATTAGTCTAATATTCTTGCTTACTCTTAAACATGCCCTGCCATTAGCTTCTAGATTTCTCTTCAGAGCATTATCTCTAACCCCTATGTCCAACCATGAGCCTCGACATTGATGGATCTAGCTCATGAGAATGATCGCTAATAACCTTAGTAACACGCCAGAATCCATCTTCTTCAAGTATAACATTAAACCTAGCTGGGCAATTAGTCCTCTTGCTAAAATTCTTACAAATTGGTTTTCTAGACTTGTCACAACTATACATTACATACTTACAATCACCTATGTTTTTTTGAAGATCTTTTCTGTGCACAAAATCCTTTCCTTTTCGCATGTTCTTTGTAAAATTTTAATAGAAATTTAAGAGAAGAAAATAATATTCTAGAATGAGGTCCTAATTCTAAGGTCTCTTCATCAAAATCTTCTATTCCAATTTCATCATTAGAAAAATCATTCTCCTGCATCTCATCAGCCCTCTCAGTATCTGGATTCGGATAGTAATCACTATCTAAATAACTATCATTTCTTCTATCTTCACTAAACAAACTATCATTTCTTCTATCTTTACTAAATAAACTATTTTCCTCTGAAAGTCCTAGTACATAATTTAATGTTTGCCTTAAAACCAGAATTTATGTTCATATCTACTTTGCCTAATGCAATCTCTAAAGTAAAATATATTTGAAATTTGTATATTCCCATTTTGTTTTCTCTCCATTTATTAACAACATGTTGAAGATAAGTTAACGGATATAAAATACATGGAGAATCGGAAGAGTCCACCGCTCAAATGCATTGGAATTGTTTAAGTATTAATGATAGTGGTTTAGGAGGGAAAATCAATATTAAGGGCCTTCATGTAATTTGCTTTTTCTATCCATTGTCAAATATTTTTCTGCCCATTTAGCACCTCCCTATCCAACTATATTGAAAAAGTTTGATTTTGGAAGTTCCAAATGTATTGGAAAAGATCCAAATGTATTGAAAAAAAGGATGATGTTGAAAAATCCAAATGTATTTGAAAAGTTGATTTTGAAAGATCCAAATTTGTTGGAAAAGATCCAAATGTATTGGAAATGGTTGATTTTGAAAGATACAAATATATTGAAAAAAATCCACATACATTAGAATAATTTGATTTTGAAAGATCCAAATAAATAAGAAGAGTTTGATTTTGAAAAATCCAAATGTATTAGAAAAGTTTGATTTTCAAAGATTCAAATATATTGGAAAAGATTGATTTTGAAATAACCAAACATATTGAAATTGTTTGAGTTTGAAAGATCCAAATGTATTGGAATAGATCCAAATATATTGCAAAAGGGTTGATTTTGAAAAACCCAAATATATTTGAAAAGTTCGATTTTGAAAGATTCAAATATATTGGAACAAATTCAAATGTATTGGGAAATATTGATTTTTAAAGTTACAAATGTATTGGAAAATGTTGATTTTGAAAAATTCAAATGTATTGGAAAATATCCAAATTTATTGGTAAATGTTGATTTTAAAAGATCCAAATATATTTGAAAAGTATGATTTTGAAAGTTTCAAATGTACTGGAAAAGATCCAAATGTATTTGAAAAAGTTGATGATGAAAGATCCAAATGTATTTGAAAAAGTTGCTGTTGAATGATCCAAATATATTGAAAAAGATTCAAATACGTTGGAAAATTTTGATTTTGAAATATTCAAATGTATTAGAAAAGATCCAAATGTATTGGATAATGTTGAATTTGAAAAATTCAAATGTGTAGGAAAAAATCTAAATGTATTGAAAAAGATCGAAATGAATTCCAAAACAGTTGACTTTCAAATATCCAAATATATTGAAAATTGTTGATTTTGAAAGATCCAAAGGTATTGAAAAATATCAAAATGAATTTGGAAAAGGTACATTTTGAAAGATCTAAATGTGTTGGAAAAGATCCAAATGTATTGAAAATTTTGATTTTGAAAGATCCAAAATTAAAAAGTTTGATTTTGAAAGATCCAAATATATTGAAAAATATCAAAAAAAAAATGGAAAAGGTTGATTTTGAAAGATCTAAATGTGTTTGAAAAGATCCAAATGTATTGAAAATGTTTGATTTTGAAAGATTCAAATAAATTGGAAAAGTTTGATTTTGAAAGATCCAAATGTATTAAAAAATATCAAAACAAATTTGGAAAAAATTTTATTTTGAAAGATCTAACTGTGTTGGAAAAGATCCAAATGTACTGAAAATGTTTAATTTTGAAAGATCCAAATAAATTGGAAAAGTTTGATTTTAAAAGATCCAAATGTATTGAAAAATGTTGATTTTGAAAGATCCAAACGTATTGAAAAAATTTGTTTTTTAAATATCCAAATGTATTGGGAAAGATCCAAATATATTGGAAAATATTGATTTAGAAAGATCTAAATGTATTTGAAAAGTTTGATTTTGAAAGATTTTGCTGTCCCAAGATGGCAACCAAGAGGGGGGGGGGTGAATTGGTTTCCTCAAGAAATAATGACAATTAAAAAACTCAACAAAATAGAAATGCGGAATAGAGAGATGGTTGAGTAATGGAAGAAAGAAAGAACACACAAGATTTATAGTGGTTCAGATTTACTTCAATCCTACATCCACTTCCTTAACAACTTGTTAAGGTTTCACTAATCTTTGAAGTTTTTACAAGCTCACTTCCAACTTTGGTGTTTTCACAGGTTCACACCTAACTTCACAAGTGTTTTTCTAAGGCTTACACTCAAGAACCTTTAAGGCTCACTCTCACAACATAAACAAGAGTTTTACAAGGCTTACTCTCACAACCCAAGTGTTTTCCAAGCTCACACTCAAACTTATACAATGGTGTTTTCAATGCTAACACCTAACATTTATTACAATTCAAATGTAAGTTTAAGTAAAAGAAAAGTTGTTGCTTGGCTATCAAATTCTTTTTTCTTGCTTCACTTCTTATTACTTTTCTTGTAGAGGCACTGTATTTATAGCCAATGTGGTCTTACTAGCCGTTATTGATAGTGAGAATAAAGTCTTGGCAGTTTAGACCTTCTTTATTAAACTGTCCGAAGCATTTCGCGATTGTCCTTCATATAAGGATGGTCGCGCTATTGCCACACGCGGTCGTCCTTGTATAAGGTACGGTCGCTGAATTTAAAAAAGCTTCAACGGTCAAATTTGAGTACTCTGCAGCAGGAATCTTGCCCATGTTGTGGTTGTCGGGACGGTCGCGCATCACAAAGGTGCGGTCGCCTTTTTTAATGTTGAAGTGGGTGTATAACGGTCATGTCACGTGTCATTCTCTGACAGGGCAGAAGAGATGTCTGCCAAAATTTGAATGTTGCGGTCGCCCTAGGTAGCATCTCGCGGTCGAGTTGAGAAACTCGTGTCGAACTTCTGGACGCACCTGAGGACGCGAACACTACTATCTCTTTAAGCAATTTTCTCCTGTATTGGCAGAGCGGTCGCGAATATTATCGCGCGGTCGCTAAAGTGGTAAGCGAGGCCGTGTCATTCGCCGTTCTTGTCACCGCAAACCTTACTGTGATTATAATGATTTGAGATCCTTGAGTAGCGGTCGTCCATAACTTGGGACGGTCGCTAGTCTTTAAGTGTTGTCGCGACTGAGGTCGGGTTTTTTGATCGCGAAACCTACTGTGATAAGGTTTCTTCCTTTAATTGAATGGTGCGGTCGTATTCAGGTTTGTTGTGACCGCTAGAAGTGTTCTGTTCTGCTTTATTTGAAGTAACCTAAGCCTGCAAAAAGATTCTTCAAACACATGTTAAATGGATCATTCAATTTGAGTTGTCAAGGATCAAAATTGAGATCATTTGTCTAACAGATTTAAATATATTGGAAAAGATCCAAATGTATAGGAAAAATTGATTTTAAACACCATTTTTCTTTTTCTCTTATGCTTGACTAGAGATGTCATTGGAAATGTTGGTCACAAAATTTTTCTTTGGAAAGCAATGCATCCAATACAAGAAACACAAAAAAAATTTAGTAGTGGATCTTCTTCAAGTAAAGTTTGTTTGATGTGCTCCTTCCCCATATCTTTGAATTAATCATTTTAACAACTCCTTCATTTCTATTTTCACTATTACAAAGCGCATCCCTTGTGATTTTAAAAAAGGTCTCAAGAGTTGCTAGAGAAGCAAGCAGAGAATGATTCATTGAAGACTTCTTTTCAGGTATTTTATCCATGATTTGCAATGAGTATATTGTTCAATAAAAACAAATTAGTAAATGAATGAGTATTTTAATCAAGCTTCAAATATATATATATATATAGTGAGAGAGAGAGAAATAGTCTTCAATCAAATCAATTAATTGATGAATGCAATTAATTCATGGTAAACGAAGAGGCACTTCTAAATTCTTAGAGGCAGTAATGTTATCTTGGAAATATGGCTTAGGCTGGACTCTTAATTAAATTGTAGTATTCCAACTCATTTTCTTATGTCAAATTTGTTTGATAGTTACAAATATAGTGATCCGAGTGATGCTAAATAGAACTAATTGATCCGGATTAAATACATAATTGCAATATGAAATTTCTTATTTATCATTAAGTACATTTAAACTTCAATTTGAATTTTTCTCTTTATTTAATATTCAACCAACAGTATCATTAAATATTTTTTTCATTTCCAATACATTGAGCCTTGAGTATAATTAATGATTCAAATTTCCAATAATTTGAGCTTTGTTTATAATAAATGATTCACATTTTCAAATATCATAATACATTGAGCTTTAAAAGTGTACAGACCTTCAATATCCTTAGAAATATATTTAAAAGATCTAACACCAGGGACAAATTTTTTATTTTATGATATTTCTTTTGCTTGATTTATCTTCTTGAAAAAAAACGTCAAGGATGACAAGATCCGGATCAATTAGATGCATATAGCATTATTGAAATTGATTATGACATTAATTACTTCAAACTATAGTTAATAAGACAAATGTTCCTCGTCGTTTACGGTCATCAAAGATATAAATAACCATTTTTGAATTGTCAATTAATAAAGTAACTACGTAATAAAGTGCTTTAAATGCGCTTACGAATATGTGCAGGGATGGATGTAACTATCAATTCTTTGTTTAGGGTGATCAAAGATGGAATTATTTTGGAATTGTCAAATAAAAAAGTAACTACATAATCAAGTGCTTTTAATCCACTTATGAATTTGTGCAGCATCATTATTATTTCCCAATAATACTATATGGATCTAATTGATCCACATCATATAATTAATTATAATATTAAATTCTTTATTTATCCTTGAGTTTGGAACTCTAAAATTTAATAAAAATAATTAATGATATGTATTTAAAAATAAATTAAGAATTAAAAATGATTAATGATTAATGACTTATAATATTCATTAATTATTTCCAGCATTGAAAATAATTAGTGATATATATTTTCAATGAATTGAGAATTGAAAATAATTAATGATGTATTTTAAAAACATTAAAGTACACATAATATAAATATTTTAAGAAATATATAATTGATGAATAATATTATAAGTTTTATGTAATATAAATTGATAAATATATTTTTAATTTATATAACATATTTGATACGATATAACATAACTGATACTATTGCATAATTATTTTAATATTATATGTTTCATTTAAATGGTTTACATTTTGTGTTAATATTAATATAACAATTTATGATCACATATTAGATTTTGAATTAGCACTTAGTGAATACTACTAGTTATTAAGGGGGTGTTTGGTTTAGCTGTTTGATGCAGCTGATAGAGGTTTGAACCCCAAACAGCAGCTGTTTGGTAAAATTTGATGTTTGGTAAAATTTTAAAACAGCAGCTGATAGCTCTTAGGAACCCCAAACAACTGCTGTTTCAATAAGCTCCTACTCGGAGCTTTTTCATATCAGCTGATAGCTGATTCATATTAAGACTATATTAACCTTATTAAAATAAAATAAAAATTAATATTTATTAGATAATGATATGCTTATTGGTAATTTTACATTCAAACTGCAACAACTATTGTATTTTTACCAAACACTAACCCGAATCAGCCACCAGCTATCCGCCACCAGCTATCCGCCACCAGCTATCAACTATCAGCAACCGCTATCAGCTACCAGCTGCTATGAACAGCTAAACCAAACAAGCCCTAAGTATGATGGATAATATACAGTAATTATAAATAGGCAACAAATATACATATAATTAAAGTAACATATAATAAGTTAATTAGTAATTAGTAATAAAGTAAATATAATAAAATTAATTGATACGATATATTAAAGCCTCCATTTAATTATTTTCAATCATACTTTAATTGGTACAATAAATCTTTTCTAAATAAATATTTTAAAAACATGTATGTATTTTAAAAAACATAATTGATAAAGTTCTACATTAATAATTATTATAAACATATATATTTTGATTGTATAATATAATTAATAGAGAACATTATAAGTCATAAATAATAAATTTATTAAGTATTATATTATATGTGGCGAATAATAAAAATACGTATAATTGATAATATTACATAATTATATATATAAATAATTAATCAAAAATCTTCAATAGTTATAATACACACTTAACACACACATACATATATATAAACAATCTTTTCTAAATATACTTAGTTAATGATGCTAATAAATATAATCTAATAAGCATATATAATAAATTTATTAAGTATTATACTATATATATATATATATACAGGGTGAATAATAAGTTATACATATAATTGGTACTATTACATAATTATATATAAGAATAATTAATAAAAAATCTTCAACAGTTATAACACATACATACATACATACTTATAGATATATATATATATATATAATCAATCTTTTCTAAATATACTTATTTAATACTACTAATAAATATAATCTAATAAGCATATATAATATAAATGACTAAGGTCCAATTTAGTCCATACACTATAGTGAGATTTCATATTGGCTCTTGTTATTTTTTTTTACTACATTAGTACTTTTTTATTATTATCAAATTTAGTCCAAATCATCTCTTTCTTAATATAACCATTAAACTAATTAATGATAAGGTCCAATTTAGACTTCAGTTGACCATCATTTTGCCTAATAAACAAGAATTTTATTTTTTTTAATAGATTCAAAATCAAATGAATTCAAAATTCTATCTTGATGAAGTTTTGAGATGCATTTCTCATTTATGTGGCCTAAACGACAATGCTAAAAATAGGTTGCGTTTAAATCATTGGATTTGAACCGTTTAGTATCAATGTTATAAAAGGGCTTATTATTGAGTTGTTAAAGATTTAGAATATGGAGACCATTTGATCAATAAGCATTTCCATAGAAAATATCTAAAATTAAAAACATCCAAATCCAAACTTGAAACAAAAATAATATTCCTACTCATAGTAGGCACATAATAACAACTATTTAAATTTAAAATAAGTCCAGAAGGCAAAGTTAAACTGTAAGTTCATACGGCTAATGCAACAACTATTGCTCTATTCCTAAAATGTAGGTCTACCTTGTCTTTAACTATTTGTCTACTTCTTTTGAGACGCTATACATTAGTGAAAATATGAGATCCACATCCATTATCTAATATCCATGATGTAGAAGTAGATAAATTAACTTCTATAACAAAAATACATGAAGTGGTAGCCACACTACAATTCTTCTTCTTTTTTAGATCTTATAAATAAAGCTTACAATTTCTTTTCCAATGACCTGGTTCATTGCAGAAGAAGGAAACTCCCTCTTTAGGTGGTTTTGCCTTTAGTACAGGCTTGGCCTTGTTCTTGCTCTTACCCTTACCCTTGCCCTTCTATTGCTTCTTTATACCCTTTTCCTTTTGAACCATCAAAACATTTTTGACATTTTGGTTGGACTTTATATTCTCCTCAACATTTTTAAGCATCCCACATAGCTCAGTAATAGATTTCTCCACATGGTGCATGTTGTAGTTCATAATAAATTGATCAAAACTCTCAGGTAAAGACCCAAGAGTAAGGTGAATAGCTAACTCTTGACTAATAGGAGCATCAAGTTTCTCAAGATGATCAATATAGCTCTTCATTTTAAGCACATGAGCACTCGCTGATGTGTCAGGAACCATCTTATAGGAGTTCAATGCCTTTGTTGTCTTAAACCTCTCCTCACATGCATACTCTTGAAAGATTTCCTTGAGTACATAATCATATCATATACTTCCAGTTCCTCAAATTTCCTTTGAAGCTCATATTTCATGGTAGTAAGCATGAGGTAGCTTACATCAACATAGACATTTAGATGCTCACTATAAGCATCATTTTGAGCTCTAGGAGTAGTGGCAGTAGGTTCATCAGGTATGGGGTTCTCAAGAACAAACAACTCCTTTCCTACTTAAGAATAATTCTTAAGTTTCTAAACTACTGAAGGAAATTAATTCCATTAAGCTTGTAATATCCCAAATGATACCCTAAAATTTTGAAAATGTTAATTGTTGAAATTGATGGTTTTAAAGTGTATATATGATTAAGTGGAAAGAAAGGAAAAGGGAAGTGTGTATATGTTGTATATATGAAGATATATACAACATATACTAGTCAACATTTTAATAATAAGGTCAAAAGATATTTGAATTAATTATATATTAAAAATTGATAGTGGAAGATGATATTTGGTATTTATATTATTATAATAATATATTAATGCTTGTTGGTGATTAAAAGAGGGTTTTTGTGTGGTTTAAGAGGTTTGTGAGTAGTGAGTGGTTTGACTTTTTATCATCTTCTTCTTTCTTCTCCAAGAGGCCGACTGATAAGAGCATTTTTGTACTTGTTTTTAGTATGATTTTTATGTGTTTTTAGTTAATGTTTCATTTGATTTTTGTTTAAAGTTTGTTTTAAGTGTTTGTTTTAGGGTAAAGTGCAAAAACTCCCTTAGATGATCAAAATGATCAAGGAAGAGCATGAATCAAGCAAGACATGGCCAAGCCAAAGCAAGCTTGGCCGTGTCCCTCAAAAGAATTCCAAGAAAGTAGCTGACATGCCCAAGAGACACGGCCAAGCCACTGGCCGTGTCTTACATAAAGAGAAAAACCAAGAAACCAAAGAAATGAAGGCAGAAGCTGACACCGCCATGTCACATGACACGGCCAAGCCACTGGCCATGTCACATGACACAGCTAGGAGCTTGGCTGTGTCACCTAGAAGAAAAGAAAGAAAGAAATGGCAGAAGGAGACACGGCTAGCAAGCTTGGCCGTGTCCCAAGCAAAGTGAGAGACACGACCAGCAAGCTTGGCCGTGTCACCTAGGTCAACCTTGAATAATTAAATTCTTTTGCAGACAAGTGGGGAACAAAGACTAGCTTTTGCCAAAAGTAATATCAAACAAAAGAAAAGCTTGCCTAATTTGAGGAAAAGAAAGATAAAACAAAGGGAATGTGGGAGACAAGAGAGAGTGGTGTGATTTGGAAGGTATCGGCTGTGAGCTAGAAGGTATTGGTTGTGAGCTTTGAAGAGAGTTAAAAGGAGAAGAAAATGAAGAGGAAAGAGGGACATGGAACAAGGGAGAAGGAGCCAACTGCTGAAGCAAAGAGGAGAGTCTTGAGCTGAGTTTGAAGAAGGAGATACATCCTATACAAGACCTAAACCAAATATCAAGGATTGAAGTGAAGAAATACAAATTATTCGCCATGGATTATTTGGTTTCTTTTACTCATTTCTCTTGTTCTGTTTTTCTGGTTTTGAACATGAACTAATTCATTTTCTATCTAGATATTGATGAACCCTAGCTTATTTGTATGGATTGAATAATCTCATTTAATTGAATCATTTGATTAAGTTGTTTTATTCTTATGATGCTTAATGATTTATTTCCAATTGATAATAGCATGCTTATTGATTGGTTGCAATTTTCATATTATTGACTTGAGAAAGCTTGATATGAATTGAATACTTATAAGGGTTGAGGATTGATTGGAGTGCTAGAGATAGACTTACAAGATCCTTTGGTTTATAGTTCCTTGTTCTTAATGCAAGATTTATTTAATTGTGTTTGAGAAGAGATTCCGGCACTCTACTTAGTAATTAGGGATTAATTCACTCTAGAGAGGTTTTAGTCTAAGTTATAGGAATGCCAATTCTACTCTATTATGTGATTTAATTGAATTGATTTTCATAAATATAATTGTGGCTAGGGGGATTCAATATCTAGATAATATTATTATCATTAATCCTTTTTGCACAACATTTAATTTCCCTTTACTTTCAGTTATTAAATTAGTTGTTGTTAATTACAAAACATCACAAAACTATTGATTTGCTAAACAACGTTAAGATTTGCACTAATACTTGACTTTGTCCTCAGTGGAACGATAACTCACTCACTACTTTATTATTTGGATGACCCGTGCACTTGTGGTATTGCTATAGCATTAGGCTCGCGCGCACTACCGGCCATCACCGTTAATAAAGGAAAGAGAGGTTTTGTTCCTTCCTAACTCAAGCAATTGAAGGATTTCAAGTGATCAAGTTGGATTTTTAAGGATTTTTCTTCATATTTGGTAAGTTTCCAACTTGTTTCTTTGATTTCTTTTGAGTTTGTGCAAATGAGTTTGGTGTATGGTTGGTGTAGTTGAGTGTATGGTTGATTTGGTGTTTTTGAGGTTGTTTTGTCTAGTTAACTTTGACTTTTGGGGTTGGATTGAAGACAAAGGATTAAATTTGATGAAGAAAGCAAGAGTTATGGGTGTTGTGTAAGTTTGAGTTGTGAAATATGGTTGTGATTGTGTTTTGTTGCTTGTAATTGAGTTATTTTGATGTTATGCAAGTTTATTATGGTATATTGATGGTTTTGGTTAAGTTTGATTGGAGTGGAAAAGGGTAAAAGAAAGATGTTTGTTGGATGTGGTGTTTTGGTGTTGATTTTAGGTTTTTGGCTTGACAAGCCCAGTAACACGGCCATGTCTTTGGGTGTGCCATTGGTTATGTTTTTAGTGTGGGTGACACAATCAGTGATACGCCCATGTCAGTGAGTGAGTCACAGCTTCTGTGTAGTAGTAGTATTGACACGTCTAGTGACACGCCCATGTCACTGAGCATGTCACAACTACTGTGTTATTGGAGGATTGACACGTCCAGTGACACGCCCATGTCACTGAGCATACATAGCTTCTGTGTTGTGGGTTTAGGGCATGATCAGGGACACACCCGTGTTGTTGAGCGTGTCATATGTAGCGTTAGCTCTAGATAGTGCTTTTCTTTATTTTCTTATGTGTATCACTAATTGAGTATGTATAATCACATTTGGATTAGGTTTTGAAGAGATTTGAGTTATCCCAATCCAAGTGTTGAAGGATTCTTGGAAGAGGAGATTAGAATTGGTGTTTATTACTCTCAGAGGTAAGTACAAATCTTAAATGATTACGTACATTTACATAACTTTGGGACTTAACACATCTGGTTGGAATATGTGTTAAGTTACCTATTATATTGTTGGTGTATGAGAATGGTGCTATGATTTGCATTATGTGAACTATATGAAATATGTTATGATGATTTAAAATGTATGGATAATGCAATTTGTTATGTATACATTAATGATAGTGTGGCAAGCCATTGGTGATGGCTATATTGATATATATGGGATATTTGAGGCATTATACTTATGATGATCATGAGAAAATGAGAAAGGATTTGATAATAAAATTATGAAAAAATTGTGTGCCTAGTATGTTATTCAATTTTCAGAGTTTTGTTGTTGGTGGCATGGCTAAAAGTAAAAATCCCTTGAAGCCTAGTTGGGTGATGCTGTGCTCCCCTTGAAGCTGGGTTGGGCCTAGTCCTTGAAGCCTAGTTGGGATGTTACATATGAGGTAATCCTCATTGTGATAATGATTCACCTTCGGGCTTGATAAATGAGATTATTGGACCAAAGCAGTAACTCTGGAATTTGAATGGCATATTAGATCTTTTTGGGCCCATGCTTGTCTTTGCTTTAATGTGAATATTGAATGATGGAACAATTGAACAATATAATGAAATTTAATATTATCAAATATGATATCCTTGTGTATTGTTCTACTTCTTGAAAGTTTGACATTGGCATTACATTTGAATCACAATGTTTTTAAGGTTTGTACCACTAAGCTTTTGGCTTAGCACGATTGTGATTTATCACGCAGGTGACAGGGTAGATCCAGTTGAGCCGGAGAGTTCAGCTAGACTGAGTCGAGTCTAGGCTTTTGATTGTGAGAGCAGTGTTGATTTGGGAATCAAGATCAGAGATGAACTGCCAGCATGTATAAATTCTATATTTTTGTAAATATCAATTTTGATGTGTACATATGTGTATTCCGCTGCTTATTAAACAAATGTTTTAGATAAACTTTTAAGTAATGAAGATATATATATATGGGTATTTTAACAAAGGATGTTTTATCTATTACTTTCTATAATATAACTTTAATGTTTTAAGTTTATTCAGATTGCTTTATGATGATTTGAATTAAAGTTTAAAGATTGGTTTGTTTAAAATGGATTGTGACATTCTTATATCCGGTATATGTATATTACATATGTGGTTGTATGTGGTGTACGTATATGGGTTACAAGGGTGTTACACTTGTTTTGGTATCAGAGCCTATGTTTGAATTTCTCAACCTAGGTGAACTATAAGAAAAAAAAAGGAGATTTTTAAACGGTTTTTAATTAAGGTACATGCATTGGCACTGGCAGTTTTTGATCTTTGATGTAGCAATTTCTGCTGTGTTTGTAGATATAGGTAGTGATGGCATCTCAGACATGTGAGTTTGTAGAGGATAGTACTGAGAGTGTAGCTACTGTTGATGGTAGCGATGGAGCTAGGGCTAGGATAACTGAAGAGGCACCTGCTTCTGTGCCAGATAGACCAGCAGTTGATGAGATTTTGCTAGTTTGGTTAAGGCATTTGGTAGAGTTGTTGAGGCAGGCTCCAGTACAGTAGTCGCCACCGCAACTGCTGCCGCAAGTACTGATGAGGCAATATGATAAATTGAGAAAGTTTGGAGCTGAGGATTTCATTGGTACAACAGATCCTGTAGTAGCTGAGCAGTTGTTGGATAGAATTCAGAGGGTATTCATCAAGCTGCAAGCTACTCCTGAAGAAAAGTTTGATTATGCTAGGTCACTTCTTCAGAGAGATGCATATGATTGGTGGAAGACGGTTCCACATGCGATGGATGATCCACCAACCCTAACTTATGGTGATTTTCTGCTGGATTTTGAGTAGAAGTTTACTCCGAGGGAGTATAAAGATGCAAAGAAGATGGAGTTTCTGAGTCTAAGACAGGATAACCGAACAGTAACAGAGTATGAAATTGAGTATATTCGGTTGAGTCATTATGCCGGTGGAATTATTTTAGATGAGATAGACCGGTGTCGGAGATTTGAGGAGGGGTTGAGACCCTCTATTATGTGTATTGTTGCAGGCTCCCGGTATCAAGATTTTTCACAGTTGGTTGCAGCTGCCAGGAGTGTTGAGAGAGCACAGGGTATTACAACAGCTGCTACTGAGGGGGAGACTAGAGCTAGGAGACCCCTGAGTGAGGCAGGGTCTTCATCTGTAAAGAGTGGCAGAGGAGGCTATTTGCTGAGGTTTGTTAGGAGCCAGAGGCAGCCTAGTAGGTCAGTATAGCATCAGAGGCAGAGATTTAGACCTACAGTTTTTGTAGCTAGTGCACCAGCTCCAGTGGTTCAGAGGCCAGTTTCTTATGCATGTGTCCATTGTGGTAGGGCACATGGGGGTGCTTGTTGGAAGACAGGTGGACCAAGAGTTTGTTATAGATGTGGGTCATCGAATCATTTCCTTAGAGATTGCCCTATGCTACCGGAAGATAGACAGACTGATACTGCAGCTTCTCGACCCAGTGTTAGAAGAGGTCGAGGGGCAGAGGTTTTAGTAGAGGTGGTCGACCTAGTATTAGTCAGAGACGAGGTTCTACAGCCGAAGGTAGTAGACCAGATGAGGCAGGGCCATCACACCAAGTGTATGTTATACAGAGGCAGCCCTTGCAGGTACATTTTCTTTATTTGGTATTTCAGTTCTTGCTCTAATAGATCCTGAATCTACACATTCATACATAAATGCATCTATCTTGCCTGCGACTGAATTACATTCAGAGTCCCTAGGATTTGATGTTTTGGTGACAAATCCTTTAGGGCATAGTGCGGTAGTTAGCAAGGTGCATCATAATAGTTCAGTTGTAGTACAGGATGAGGAGTTCCTTACTGATTTGATTGAGATGCCTTTCAAGGAGTATGATCTGATTTTGGGCATGGATTGGTTATCTAAGTATGGGGTTATGGTAGACTGTTAGAATAAGTGTGTTACTCTGAGAACCGGTGATGGTAGAAGTGTGATGATATCTAGTGAGCAGAGACATCTTGCATCCATGTTTGTTTCAGCTGTTGCAGCTGGGAGGATGATTCAAAAAGGATGTGAGGCTTATCTTGCTCATGTGGTAGATACCAGAGTAGTGGGTTCTCAACTTGATAGTATACCCACGGTTGCTGACTTCCCAGATGTTTTTCCTGAGGAGTTGCCAGGGATACCCCCTGAGAGAGAGGTTAAGTTTGGTATCGATTTGTTGCCTGCTACCACTCCTATCTATATTACTCCCTATTGAATGGCACCTGCTGAGTTGAGAGAGTTGAAGGTGCAGTTGCAGGATAAAGGGTTTGTTCACCCTAGTGTGTCTCCGTAGGGAGCACTTGTTTTGTTTGTGAAGAAGAAGGATGGTACTTTGAGATTGTGCATTGATTACAGGCAGTTGAATAAAGTGACCATAAATAATAAGTATCCTTTGCTTAGGATAGATGATCTCTTTGATCAATTGAAGGGAGCAGCAGTATTCTCTAAGATTGATATGAGATCAGGGTACCATCAGTTGAGAGTCAGAGCTGAAGATGTATCTAAGACATCTTTCTGCACAAGGTATAGGCATTATGAATATAATGCCTTTTGGATTGACGAATGCACCTATAGCTTTTATGGATTTGATGAGCAGGGTGTTTAGACCTTATCTAGATCAATTTGTTGTGGTTTTTATTGATGATATTTTAGTGTATTCACATAATGAGGAAGATCATGACAAGCATTTGCGGATTGTATTGCAGACTTTGAGGGAGAAGCAATTGTATGCTAAGCTATCTAAGTGTGAGTTTTGGCTTGATCAAGTGACTTTTCTCAGTCATGTGGTTTCAGCAGAGGGTATAAGAGTTGATCCGAGTAAAGTTGAGGCCATTTTGAATTGGAGTCCACCGAAGACCTAAAGTTAGAAGTTTTCTAGGTTTGGCAGACTATTATCGACGGTTTGTGAAAGGTTTTTCTTTGATAGCTATTCCACTCACCAAATTACTTTGGAAGGGAGTTAGATTCATGTGGATAGATCGATGTCAAGCAAGCTTTGAGGAGTTGAAGGAGATGTTGACTCAAGCTCCTGTTCTTATTTTGCCTGTGGAAGATAAACCATATGTGATTTACAGTGATGCTTCACATAGTGGTTTAGGTTGTGTTTTGATGCAGGAGGGTAGAGTCATAGCTTATGCTTCTCGACAATTAAAGCCACATGAGTTTTATTATCCGACGCATGGTTTGGAGTTGGCAGCCATAGTTTTTTCTTTGAAAATTTGGCGACATTACCTTTATGGGGAGAAGTGTTTCATTTATACAGATCACAAGAGTTTTAAATATTTAGGTGTTCAGAGAGAGCTGAATCTTTGGCAGAGACGGTGGTTAGAGTTGATTAAAGACTACGACTATTTGATTGATTATTATCCTGGTAAGGCAAATTTAGTTGTTGATGCCTTGAGTCGGAAGTCTTTGGCAGGTTTGACTGCTTATTCATTCTTGTTGCTTGTCGAGTTGAGAGCGTTGCATACTAGTTTTGAATCATGTAATGATGGTGGTTTGTTGGCTCAGTTGCAATTAAAACCGGTGTTGTTGGATCTTATAAGGGAGGCTCAGTTGGCATATGAAAGAATTCAAAAGATTATTTTGGATTGCCAAAAGAGGGAGAGCCGAGATTTCTATGTGAGGAATGATGGCAGTCTTTGGTCTAAAAATAGATTATGTGTTCCTAATGATGCAAGAGTGAAAAAGATTATTTTGGAGGGAGCACATCAGTTGGCTTTTGCTATGCACCCTGGAAATACTAAGATGTATCATGATTTAAAGCAATATTATTGGTGGTCAAGTATGAGAGGGACATAGCGGAGTTTGTATCCAAATGTCTCACTTGTCAGAGAGTGAAGGCCGAGCACCAAGTTCCTTCAGGGTCGCTCCAACCGTTATCAGTGCCTGAATGGAAATGGGAGCGAGTGACGATGGATTTTGTGACTGGTTTGCCCTTGAATCAGAAGAAGCATGATGCCATCTGGGTGATTGTTGATCGGTTGACGAAGACAACTCATTTTCTTCTAGTTCGGATGGACTATGCTCTTGAGAAGTTGGTTGAGTTGTATATTAGTGAGATAGTGAGATTGCATGGAGTCCCAATTTCTTTGGTGTCGGATCGAGATCTCCGATTTACTTCGAGATTTTGGAAAAGTTTGCATGATGCTTTGGGTTCTTGATTGCATTTTAGCACTGCTTTCCATCCACAGACAGATGGGCAGTTAGAGAGAGTGATACAGATTTTGGAGGATATGTTGAGGAGCTATGTCATTGATTTCTCTGGGAGTTGGGACATATTCTTGCCATTGATTGAATTTGCCAATAACAACAGTCATCAATCCAGTATTAAAATGGCACCTTATGAAGCATTGTATGGTAGAAGATGCAAGATGCCTCTATGTTGGGATGAGGTTGGAGAAGGTAAGTTGGTTGGTCCTGATCTGATTAAAGAAATAGAAGAGAAAGTGAAGATAATTCGGGATTGGTTGAAAGCAGCTTTAGACCGACAGAAATCATATTCAGATTTGAAAAGAAGAGACATAGAGTTCAGTATTGGAGATAAAGTATTTTTGAAAGTGTCTCCTTGGAAGAAAATTTTGAGATTTGGCCGCAAAGAAAAATTGAGTCCTCGTTTTATTGGACGTTATGAGGTACTGGAAAGAGTTGGACCAGTTGCCTATCGTCTTGCTTTGCCACCTAAATTGCATTGAATTCACAATGTCTTCCATGTCTCTATGCTACGGAGGTACAGGTCACACCCATCTCATATTTTGTCAGTAGAATCTATTGAGGTGAGTCCATATCTGACTTTTGAAGAATAACTAGAGGCTATTTTGGCACATGAAGTGAAAGAGTTAAGAAATAAGAAAGTGCCACTTGTGAAGGTTCTTTGGAAGAATCATGCTAAGGAAGAGGCAACTTGGGAGAGTGAGCATCAGTATCCCCAGTTGTTCCAGACTTGAGGATAGGTAATTTCAAGGATAAAATTTATTTGTATAGGGGGAGAATTGTAATATCCTAAATGATACCCTAAAATTTTGGAAATGTTAATTGTTGAAATTGAATTAAATGATTTTAAAGTATATATATGATTAAGTGGAAAGAAAGGAAAAGGGTTGTATATATGAAGATATATACACCATATACAAGTCAACATTTTAATAATAAGTTCAAAAGATATTTGAATTAATTATATATTAAAAATTGATAGTGGAAGATGATTTTGGTATTTATATTATTATAATAATATATTAATGCTTGGTGGTGATTAAAAGAGGGTTTTGTGTGGTTTAAGAGGTTTGTGAGTAGTGAGTGGTTTGACTTTTTATCATCTTCTTCTTTCTTCTCTGAGAGGCTGACCATCACCATTAGCAAAGGAAAGAGAGATTTTGTTCCTTCCTAACTCAAGCAATTAAAGGATTTCAAGTGATCAAGTTGGAGTTTTAAGGATTTTTCTTCATATTTGGTAAGTTTCCAACTTGTTTCTTTGATTTCTTTTGAGTTTGTGTATATGAGTTTGGTGGATGGTTGGTATAGTTGAGTGTATGGTTGATTTGGTGTGTTTGAGGTTGTTTTATCTAGTTAACTTTGATTTTTGGGGTTGGATTGAAGAGAAAGGATTAAGTTTGGTGAAGAAAGCAAGAGTTGTGGGTGTTATGTAAGTTTGAGTTGTGAAATATGGTTGTGATTGTGTTTTATTGATTGTAATTGAGTTGTTTTGATGTTATGCAAGTTTATTATGGTATATTGATGGTTTTGGTTAAGTTTTTTTGGAGTGGAAAAGGGTAAAAGAAAGATGTTTGTTGGATGTGGCATTTTGGTGTTGATTTCAGGTTTTTGGCTTGACAAGCCCAGTAACACGGCCATGTCTTTGGGCATGTCATTGGTTATATTTTCAGTGTGGGTGACACTATCAGTGACACGCCTATGTCACTGAGCGTGTCACAGCTTCTGTGTAGTAGTAGTATTGACACGTCCAGTGACACGCCCAAGTCACTGAGCGTGTCACAGCTACTGTGTTGTTGGAGAATTGACATGTCCAATGACACGCCCATGTCATTGAGCGTGTCATAGCTTTTGTGTTGTGGGTTTAGGGCATGGTCAGGGACACGCCCATGTTGTTGAGCGTGTCATGTGTAGCGTTTACTCTAGATAGTGCTTTTAATTATTTTCTTATGTGTATCACTAAGTGAGTGTGTATAATCACATTTTGATTAGGTTTTAAAGAGATTTGAGTTACCCCAATCCAAGTGTTGAAGGATTCTTGTAAGAGGAGATTAGAATTGGTGTTTGTTGCTCTTAGAGCTAAGTACAAAACTTAAATGATTGCATACATTTACATGACTTTGGGACTTAACACATCTGGTTGGAAAATATGTTAAGTTACCTATTGTATTGTTGGTATATGAGAATGGTGCTATGATTTGCATTATGTGAACTATATGAAGTATGTTATGATGATTTAAAATGTATGGATAATGCAATTTTTTATGTATACACTAATGATTGTGAGGGAAGCCATTGGTGATGGCTATATTGATATATATGGGATATTTGAGGCATTGTACTTATAATGATCATGAGAAAATGAGAAAGGATTTGATAATGAAATTATGAAAGAATTGTGTGCCTAGTATGTTATTCAATTTTCAAAGTTTTATTGTTGGTGGCATGCCTAAAAGTAACAATCCCTTGAAGCTGGGTTGGGCTTGGTCCTTGAAGCCTAGTTGGGTGATGTTGTGCTCCCCTTGAAGCTGGGTTAGGTCTTGTCCTTGAAGCCTAGTTGGGATGTTACACATGAGGTAATCCTCATTGTGATAATGATTCGCCTTTGGGCTAGATAAATGTGATTATTGGACCAAAGCAGTAACTCTGGAATTTGAATGGCATATTAGATCTTTTTGGGTCTATGCTTGTCTTTGCTTTAATGTGAATATTGAATGATGGAACAATTGAACAATATAATGAGATTTAATATTATCAAATATGATATCCTTGTGCATTATTCTAATTCTTGAAAGTTTTACATTGGCATTACATTTGAATCACAATGTTATTAAGGTTTGTATCACTAAGCTTTTGGTTTAGCACGATTGTGATTTATCGCGCAGGTGACGGGATATATCCGGTTGAGCCGAAGAGTTCAGCTAGATCGAGTCGAGTCTAGGCTTTTGATTGTCAGAGCAGTGTTGATTTGGGCATAAAAAATAGAGACAAACTGCCAGCATGTATAAATTCTATATTTTTGTAAATATTGATTTTGATGTGTACATATGTGTATTATGCTGCTTATTAAACAATTGTTTTAGATTAACTTTTCAGTAATGAAGATATATATATATATATGTATTTTAACAAAGGATGTTTTATCTATTACTTTCTATAATATAACTTAAATGTTTTAAGTTTATTCATATTGCTTTATGATGATTTGAAATAAAGTTTAAAGATTGGTTTGTTTAAAATGGATTGTGATATTCTTGTATCCAGTATACGTATATTACATATGTGGTTGTATGTGGTGTACATATATGGGGTACAAGGGTGTTACACTTGTTTGTGCCTTTTTAACTGTAACATTCGAACTAGGCCCTGAGCTTCAAGGGGAGCTCAGCATCACCCAACCTAGGTTATCAACCCAGCTTCAAGGGCATGCTACAGTACTGGACTGCCCTCACGGGCCCTCTAGCAGAATTTGTTTATTTGGCTTGAATGGTGTACAAACCATTGAAGTCGCCTCCCCGGATCGAACACTTGACCTCTCCCTTAAGAGAGCTAGCGAGCGCAATCCAGTACCATTTCTTCCAGTGGAATTATATTAAAGAACTACTTAATATTGTTATGATGAGAATCACTTATGAGATTAATCCATGCAACATTCTCATTTTGGGTCTGTCCAAAACAATATTCTCTAACATGTACTTATGTTTTAACTTAATATCTCATATTTATGATCAGTAAAATATGATCACCAGTTAGATGGCATACTAGTCTTTATTCATTATCATTCCTTGAATAATGATTGACTAGGGATAATTTAGAATAGAATTCATATTACTTTAAGGTTTTGCTATCAAGTCAGATAAAGTTGAATTATCTATTCATGGAACTTTAATCATATTAAATAATAAACATGCACATGATAATGAAATTCCTCATATATTTTATTAAAAATAATGTGCATACATCCCATTGGCCTAGGACACAATACTAACAAATCCAACTAATAATCAAAGGAAAACTAAAATTGAATCAGTACCCTAGGAAATCCATAGTCAATTAATTAAGGTAGTCTAATTCTAAGTATAAAAATATTATAGTCAAACCCAAAATAATTAAATTTAGTTTTACTTAATTTACTTTAATTTTAAATTCAGCCTTTTGTAGTCCAAATAATAAATAATTTGACTATTTGGTGCTTAAAATACCCTTCCTTGTGGGATGATATTCACTCACTACTGTATTACTTGTTCATGACATGTACACTTATAGTTAAAATTTGTTGGAAAAGATCTAAATGTACTTGAAAAGTTTGATTTTGAAAGATCTAAATGTATTGGAAAATGTTGATTTTGAAAGATCCAAATATATTAAAATAGTTTAAAGATCCAAATGTATTGGATAGATTTGATTTTTGAAAGATCCAAATGTATTGGAAAGATTTGATTTTTGAAAGATCTAAATGTATGGAAAAAAGTTTATTTTGAAATATCCAAATTTATTGGAAAAAGGTTGATTTTGAAAGATCCATATGTATTAGAAAATATTCAAATATATTGGAAAAGTTAGATTTAAAGGTTCCAATTGTATTTGAAAAGTTTGATTTGAAAGTTCCAAATATATTGGAAAATTTTGAGATATGGAGTTAAATGTCTGATATAGTGAGGACACCTTAAGTCTAATCTAGGTACGCAATGAGAAATAGGTAACTTGAAAACCGAAGCTTTTGGTTGATTATAATCAGGAAGATGCCCCCATATTGACTTTTTGTTATGGGTTTCTTAAGACATAGAAGAGATCACAACCAAATAGATTGCATTTCAAATCTCACGACCACACCTGTCATTGCAAGACCACAAGGCACTTGAATGCATTTGGTGAAGATTTTGTCATAATAGTATACGGTTAGAATAGCGGCCAGTGTCACGATGTGAAATTCAGTCTATCACTATAAATCTAGAGTAGAGGTGCACTCAGGGTTGGAAAAAGGTTGATTTTTCATTTGAATGAGAGAGAAAGGTGTTATGATTTTATTGAGAGGGAGGAAATAGAGTGAGTTATGGGTTGTGGAGGTAAGGAGGAGGGTGTGGAGTTGTGGTTGGAGGAGGTTAGAAGATGAGGATTTATTAATATTAAGGTTCCTAGATTTGGAATCCTTGTATTTTTTTTAAAAAAAACCACAGGCCAGGCCAGGTTAACCCAAGGATTTTTCAATTAAACCTGAAGCCTGACTCGACTTATACTCCAGTGTGCCAATTAAACCCTATCTTATTTCTAATTCGAGTCTAAAGCTTCATGTTAGTGTTGAGTCCTAAAATAAATGAGGACTCATAGCAGTGCTTGTTATTACATTAAATAAAATAAATGAGGAATCTCTATACAATGTTCTTATTTATTATTTTAATAGGATTAAAGTTTCATGAATAGAAAATTAACTTTATTTAATCAATTATGTAACTTGATAGTAAAATCTTAAAGTAATATGAATTCTATTCTAAATTGTCTATGATTGATTATTATTGATGGAAAATTAATGTATTAAGACTAGTATATAATTCGATCATTTATGGATCATCAATATGAGATATTAATTCAAAATATTAAGTAAATGTTAGAGAGAATTGTACTGGAAAGACTAAAAAAATGAGAATATTAACATGGATTAATATCATAAGTGATCCTGATCACAATTGTATTATGTAGTCCTTTGACCTGAAATTACTATGGTTTCCTACATGAAGAGTTTTGTGTTTTGACATAATTTCATATTATCTTTAAACGAATATAATAAGGATTACTACTGGACATTTAATAAGTCATAGAGAGAGATATAGATGATCTAGATAAGATTTGTTCCTCTCATATCATGAGAAAGATATCTCTAGGCCTCTTGATAAGTAAAACTGAGAAATATGCATTGTCATGCGTAATAAATTAAATAAGAGTTATTAACGTTATTTGTTAAGTTAGTCTGCTTGGAATCAAGAAATTTTGATCAATCAATATAAGGATGATATATTCTATGCCTCACTATTGATCTAAGATATTATGTGACAAAATAATTAAATATTTGATTGTGGCACAACGTTAGTTAGATTTCCAATCTTCACTTAATTTTGGTAGTCATAATGTCTTCCTAAAGGCTACTTATGATCTATGGTCTTAAAGTAATTGTTTAAGCCCATTGCCAATGTTAAGTGAACCTATAGGGCCGCACACATTGAACGAATTAAAATAGGCATAATTAATCTAAGTATTTTTATGTATTCTTGAAAATGTTACGAAAGTAAAATATTTTATTTCTATATATATGTGTGTGTGTATGCATATATATACACACACACTGTAACAACCTTATACCTTATATGCATACAATACATATATTCCATATATATAAAATACACATACAGAATATAAGAGTGCTACGATCTTAGTCTTTAGAAATTTCCACAAAAATTCTAATAAAATAATTTATTCTTTAAAACATAATGTGATTAGATAAACTAATGTATCTATTAATAATTATATATTAAAATAGCATTTATTAATGAACATCTCTAGAAAAATTTCGCTAGAGTTTTGTCTGTATTTCAGACATTCCCAAAATACCAATCTTTCACAACCTGCACAAAATTAAATACTCCCTAAATACAATTTTCACCCATTCTCCAAATCACTAGTTTATAAATACACATTTATATTCATAACCTAAAATGTTATTTGTCATAATTAAATACTTTTATGAGTATGTAAATACATGACCATTATAATTCTTTATATACTGACATAAGTGCTATGTATTAATATGCATAAACCAAAATACTTAAAACCATATCTATACATGAATGCAAAAGGCACAGTTGGTCTTGCAGCACCCTAGATCGCCAAGTGTCATCCACAGTCTAGATTTCTCTTAATAATAACTCTCTTACATGGCCTATTCACATAGGCGCGCTAAGCCTGAAAGCTTAGTGGTACATACTAAAATCATAAAACAATTTAAATAACACACTTGCATACTTTTCAACATATTTTATCATCATACTATCAATACATACACTATTCTTTTTGCATTTCCTTTACCTTATAATTCATATTCACACATTTATTCATCACAAACTACCCATCATCCTTCCTTTGATTCTTCAAACACACACACATATATATATATACATATGAGTCACAAAACATCAATACCACAAAATTAATATACAAATATATCATAACCACACACACATATATTCAACAACTCAACATTTTGTTGCCATATTACCAGTGCTCAACTACACTCATTTAATTCATCTCATCATTTCATTACAATATTACAAAAACTTTAGAAAACATGACATCGCATCAGACATTGGGCCCAACTACTCCCTACACAATAATCAAGTTTCAGAATAATTGATTTGGTCCATTGTGACAACCAGTGTCTAGTCCGTGTGCAAAATCATTTCAATTTCTCGACCTAGCTCTACTTGGGTCCTCAATCTCATGACCTAACTCTGCTCTAGTCATGGCCCAGCTCTGCTCAGGCTTGTCATCATATAATCCCTAACATAAATTTTTTGGAATGTGTTATTAAGTCTGACTAACTCTCACCAACTTAACCCTACATGCAGCAGAAGACACTTTACAACAATCCATGATTCTCTCTTATCTAATATATGGATTTAGATTTCAAATTGAGGAATGTTTGTTAAGTTTGACATGCAACTTGAAAATAAAGTCATAAACAGTCACTAACTCTCATTAACTATCACCTATATGCTGGTTTGAAATAGTCCATAATTATCCTTAATTAAACTATGAGTTTGGATTTTAAATTGAGGGGTGTTTCTTCTGTTGGAATTGCAACTTGAAAATTAAGATTTAGATAATCACTAACTGTGACTAACTATCCCTAACTGTCATTAACTTTAACCCAACTACAATTAACTGCTTTTGTAAACACTACCTAATTCTCCCTTAGATAGTATATGTATGTGGATCTGAATTTGATAATCATTTGAATGAGTTGGTATGCAGGTGGGAAATCCTGAAGTAAACAATCACTAACTGTCACTAACTATCACTAACTTTTACTAAGTTCTATCTAACTGACGCAAATTTCTTTTGTAAACACTTTTTATTTCTCCATTAAGTACTATATGTATATGGAACTGAATTTGAGAATCAATTGTTTGAGTTGGTGTATAGGTAAGAATTCCTTAATTAAGCAGTCACTAACTGACACTAACTATCACTAAACTTCACTAAGTGTGTAACATCCATAATTTTAATAAACATAAGATTAATTTAAATGGAGGCTTAATTAATGCATCAGAAGAGGGATATGCATAGTATATACCAAATGTATACACAAGATATACATGATATAAACACAAATATATAAGGATATCCATGATATTTATGGATAGGAAAAAAAGAAAATTAATAAATTAATATATAAACATATATGGATGGAAAGAAAGAAAGAAAAAAATTAAAAAGTTTTTATCATCATCTACTTCTACCCATGGAGGCTGAATTCTAGAGAGAGAGGGGGAAAGAATTTGACTTCATGAAACACACCAAATTTCACCAAAAATCTTAAGGAATAATGGGAATTTTGAAGAGTAAACAAGAAATCAAGTAAGAATTCTATCTTTCAAGTTTGTTTTGTTTGATTTGTAACATTAAGTATAATGTCGTTAGTGAGAGGAAATTGGTTTTAATTGTTAGAATAGATAGTTATGAAGTTAATATGATGGATATGTGATGATTTAGTGATTAATTAGTTAAGATGGGCTTGATTGATGAAACTAGGGTTTATGGATGAATATGTGAAATTTAGATTTTTTTTATAGAGGTGACTAATAGTTGAAATGGATTATTTTAAAACTATTTTGATGAGTATATGATGATTTTATGGTTGGATAATGAAAATGAGTTATTTATGGCGGAGTTTGAATAAAGTAGTAGATAAATTAGAGTTTCATTGGGTGGTTGGTAAGGATTTGTGTAATTAGTGATTGTTTTGTGAAAATTAAGTATGAATATGGTTTTAATTGAATAATTTGACTTTTTTTTTGGTTTAGGAGTGTTTTAGCGAAAGTTGCCAAAGTGAAGACATGCAAGGTTTATTGGAAGTAAAGCTTGAAATGTGATTTTCGCTTGATTTTAAAGATAAACAAGGTTAGTACATACTTTGTTAACATTTAAATTGAATATTCATATTTGACATCATCCATATTGGCTTACTTTGAAGGATGATGCATTTCCTTTAAAGTGACATTATGTATACATGTATGCATTCTTTTCTAAATTTTGAATTGTGCATTGATTTAACCCTAAATATCATTGTTTTATGGTAAATGATAATGTTTTATATAATATGTTGAAAATGTGGAAATGATTCACAATGTGATCGTGACAAAGGGTTATGCCTAATGTGAGTGATAAATATGAAAAATGGTTATGGGGAGTGGAAAAATGATAAATGAGATGGAAATGAGGAATAGTAATGAGAATATGGAAAATGTTATATAATCTGATGTGTTAGTTTTCCTTGCACAATTACTTATTCCATAGGATTGAGTTTGGCACTATCGAATTGGCATGCCAACGATACGTTATGACATTTTATACGCCTTCGAGTGAGACACGTTGGTGTCCGGCAGAATTGTACTGAGGGGACGGTCTTCAGGTGATATATATAACACTTAGATCCCCGATGTAGGACCTTTTGGTCTTAATAGGCCAAGTTAATTATTCTGAAACTTGAATATTGTATAGGGACTACTTGGGCCCAATATATGTGATTGTGATGTGTTTATATAATTTAAGGGATATTAAATGATAAATGAGCATTACATTATATTGAAAGCATGAAACATACATTATTTCTTTAAAATATTTTATGTTATCAAAGTATGTACCACTAAGATTTTGGGCTTAGTGTAGTTGAATTGTATCATAAAGGTGAATGAACTGCAGTGTAGGGGAGTCAGGATAGACTTGGATAGGTCTAGGTTTTAAGACTAAGCATGAAGGTAGAATTTTTTCGATGAGACCATAAAGTTTGTGTTGCATAAATGTATAATTTTATTTAAGGCACTTTAGTGTTGTAAGTTATGGTTACCAAAGGCAAATATGCTTAAAACAAGTAATGTTTTGTATAGTTTCATAAATGTATATAATGTATTTGCTAAATACTTGAT
This sequence comes from Garcia nutans, assembly GCA_947685225.1. Taxonomy (NCBI): domain Eukaryota; kingdom Viridiplantae; phylum Streptophyta; class Magnoliopsida; order Malpighiales; family Euphorbiaceae; genus Garcia; species Garcia nutans. The sequence goes on along the minus strand of CANTUV010000039.1, from coordinate 37,868,183 downwards.
TATGTATGGAGAAATGGTGGATTTTATGAAATTATAAATTTAGGAGTGTGATTTTATGCAGTTGCATTTTGATGGTTTGAGATTTATTAAAATTACAAATAATACTCTGGCAAATTTTATCCAGATATTTTCTTATAAATATTTATTAAATTACTAAACTTATATGTATTTATATATTAAATTTATTTTTTAAAGAATTTTAATTAGTTTTGGTATCAAGTGTAAGAAATTTGACTATAAATTACTATAGCATTGTTGTATTCTACATATGTATTTTACATCTACAAGGTGTATGTATTATACTTATATAAGGTATAAGGGTATTATAAAGTGTTTCCTATTTAACATAAACCGATGTTGTAAACACTCCTTATTTTTCCCTTAGCTAGCATATGTAGCCTATTTTGAACTTGAGAAGCATTTGATTGACTTTCTATGTAGGTTGGAAATTCTTAATTAAATAGTCACTATCTGTCACTAACTATCATTAACTCTCACCTATTGCCACAAATTGTTTTTGTATAAACTCCCTAATTCTCCCTTAGATAGTTTATGTTTGTGGATTTGAATTTGATAATCATTTCATTGAGTTGGTATGTAGATGGAAAATCATTAAGTAAACAATCATTAATTGGCACTAAATATTACTAACTATTAATAAGTGTGCTATAATTGACACAAACTGTTGTTGTAACACTCCCTATTCCTCCCATAGCTAGTATATGAAGACTATTCTGAATTTGAGAAGCATTTGATAGACTTTGTCTACCAATTGGAAATTCTTGATTAAATAGTCACTAACTACCACTAACTCTTACTAACTGTCATTAACTCTAACCCAACTATAGCTAATTACTTTTCTAAACAATCCTTAATTCTCCTTTAGGTAGTGCACGTATGTGGATCTAAATTTGAGAATCATTTGAATGAGTAGGTATGCAAGTGGAAAATCCTTAAGTAAACAATTACTATCACTAAGTTTACCTTAATTGACACAAACTACTTTTGTAAACACTCCCTATTTGTCCATTAGGTAGTATATGTATATGGAGCTGAATTTGAGAATCAAATGTTTAAGTTGATATGTAGGAGAGAATTCCTTAAGTAAATAGCATTAACTATTGCATATTTATATGGATCTAAATTTGAGAATCATTTGAATTTGAGTTGGTATGCAAGCGGAAAATCCTTATGTGAACAATCACTAACTATCACTAACTTTCACTAAAAGTGTCCTAACTGACACAAACTGCTTTTGTAAACATTCCTTATTTCTTCATTAGGTAGTATATGTATATGGAATTGAATTTGAGAATAAATCGTTTGAGTTGGTATGCAGGCAAGAAATCCTTAAGTAAACAGTAACTAATTGGCACTAGCTATCATTAACTGTCACTAATTATGACCTAATTGGCATAAACTGCTTTTGTAAACACTTCCTAATTCTCCCTTAGCTAGTATATGTAGATCATTTTGAACTTGAGAAACATTTGATTTACTTTATTTAGAGGTTGAATATTCTTGATTAAATAGTCACTAACTTTAACTATCATTAACTCTCACCCAGATGCCACTAAATATTTTTGTGAACACTCCCTAATTCTCCCTAATTCTAACCCAACTGCCACTAACTGGTATTTATTCATACTTTTATGTATATTTATATTTATAATATGTATTTACCAATAGTTTGATGTATGTTTGTTCTAAATTTTGTTTAGATTTAATGGCATTACCTACAGCATCATCTTCAAGTTGTGATAGAACACCAATTGAAGTTGAGCCGATAATATTTAGTGTGGAAGTATTCTCAAGTCTCAACCACTGCTACTAAATTTATATTTTAAAAAAGATAAGACAAGGGGCCTTTGAGCTGTACAAAAGGAGAAAGTGGGAAATGAAATTCAAGGATGATGATGAAAAGCCCCAACATAAAGAAGAAGAAGAGCAAAGACATCACATTGATAACTTTCAAAAGTGTTGAATATATTATTCCTGTAACACACTTATACCCTATATACATATAATACATATGCATAATACAAGAGTATCACCATCCTTATCAATAGAAAATTCACCATAATTTTAACAAAATTGAATATCCTTTATAAAACAATTTTATTAGGTATAGAAATATATATATACTAGTAATTAAATGTCAAAAGTACAAAATTTAAGAAAAATCTATGAAAACAATTTACCAGAGTTTTGTCTATAAATAGGATGTTGTAACACCCTTATACCATATATATGTACAATACATATTTTCAGCATATGTAAAATATGCATATACGGTACAAAAATGTCACAGATCGGTTTAATAGAAATTTTCACATTTCTGATTTAAATTTTCAAATACTAAATATATAAAATTAAATAGTATATAAATATTCTTTACTTATTATAGGAACCCAAAATAAACATTTTATATGAAAATCTCTGAAAAAAATTCGCCAGAGTTTTGTTTGTAATTTGGACATCCCAAAATTTATCAATTACACAACCTGCAAAAAGAACTCACTCCCAAATAATTTCAAATCACCATTTCAACCATACTCCTCAATTTCACCAAGTTTCTCAAACATTTATATATAGATATATATATAATTTAGAACACATTTACATTCCCATTTCAAATAACTTAACCCAAACATTCTTTATAGTTTACAATATATAAAATCCAAAAACATGATATAATATGCATAATACCCAAAATATACAAGAACATAAATTATATACATGCTGCTGACAGTGTTTCTGATCTTGATATCAACTCTACGAGCACAACAACAATTGCGCTCAGCCGGCTCAACCGAATCTAGAAGAACTCTCCGGCTTAGCCGAATATACCCTATCACCTGCACGATGTAAACAATCGTGCTAAGCCAAAAGCCTAGTAATGCAAACTTTGATAATAATAAAATTCAAATGCAATGCCAGTGCATAATGCATATGGATATCACATCATTTCATTTTCTCATACTTTTTAAATATTTCATAATCCACAATTCACATAAAAACAAACACAAGCATGGGCCCAAATATATCTAATATTCTATTTAAATTTCAGAGTTACTGTTTTGGTCTATAATGACACAATATGTCTAGCCCCATAGGCAGTATATAAATATAATAATCCAATTAGGTTTGAGCTTACGACCCGATCATTTCACCCAGCCTAGCTTCAAGGACTTATTTTTGAGGTTTACGACCCGGTTATTTCATCTCAAAAATATTTTCACAATGACACCCAGTGTCTAGCCCGTAGGAAAATTATAGGCATGTCACCAAACACAAAACTCTGAAAATTTAATAGCATACTAGGCACACAATTTAATCATTTTTCTCATTTATATTGATATCAATTCATTTCAATATGTTTCCACAAATCTTATTACATTATACCACATTTTTGCATTTACAACACATTACCAAATTACTTTGGGTATTTCCACATAATTCACATATTAATCACATTTAATGTAATATAGCCAATACCAATGGGTTTTTAACAATGCACTTAATACATACACAACAAATGGCATTACCCAAACACTTTGGGTCATTTTTACATTTTACACAATTTAGCCATTATCAATGGCTTTTCACAATGCTTTTAATACATATATGACATTACAAATGTCATAACACATTATTCATACATAACCAATATATTCAAAGTTTGTACTTACCTCAAATAGCAACCAAAACAAGCTTAAAACAACCTCCAATCCTATCCTTCCAACTTGCCCATCACCACTTGGATGAAGCAAATCAACCTTTCTCAATGTCTAAACAAAATGTGATAGCAAATAATTATTTAGTATCACATTTAATGGTATTTCTATTATTAAACCATAATTAAACCCCATCCAAGCAAAAATCCAAAATTTAAGGCTAACCTCACTTTAACTTTGGATTCTCATACTAGGCCATTCATTTTAATATATTAAGTTTATTTATATTACTAGAAACATATTTTAATACATTTAAACCATTTACATTACAAAAACACACTCTTATATATAAAATTCTAAAATGGCATAACCTTCCCCCATTGAAGGTTTTCCATTCCAACACAATCCGTTAATTATTTTAAGCTTATATTCATCACTTTTAACACTAAACAATATGCTTAAACAAATAAAATCAAACAATTCAATAACTTTGGAAAATCACTTTTCCAAAAACCTAAATCTCCACTTCCATTCTCAAACTCCAACCAAACACAACCAAATCTAATATTTGACTTTAAAATACTTGTTTATGCACCAAAACAACTCATTTAGAACCAATTTGCACAATTAAAAACCATGATTTCTCAAACCCTAAAAATCCATAACCCTAAATTCTCTCTCTTCACCATTCTTTATCCAAACTCCATAATCTCTTAAATCCAACCTTAAAATCATTACTAATCACTTAAAATAACATCATTCACACCAATTCCAATAATAAAATCACACTAGATCAAGAACCCAAAACTCACATATGCAAAATTTCCATGGAATTCAATGAAAGGAGTTGGAAACTTACCAAATTTGGTGGAAATCACCAAAAATTCACTTTAAACTTGTTAAATCCTTCAAGTTGTGGAGTATGGAAGAATCAAAATCCTTAGTCTAAGCTCTCATGGTGGTTCATCCTTGATGAAGAAGAAGAAGAAATGAAGACAACTTTTTTAATTTTCTCTTTCCTTTCATCTTTTATTTTAAACCATATATATATTATAATATTTTAATAATTAATTATTTAATTATTTATTTAATAAATTAAAAGTCCAAAAATTCCTCTTCCATTCAAAAATTATTTATTTTTGAATTTTTAAGATTTAATTACCAAAATTTCCTTTTACTTTGACTTTTATACATTGTATATATTTTGTATGTATATCACATATATATTCCACTTTTTCCATTTAAAATCCCTTCATTTTTCAGTTAAAATTACTAATTTAATTTATCCATTTAAATTATAATTTATTTTGTCAAATTTTCAAAAATTAAAATTTTTTAAAAATTTGTGATATTACAATTCTCTCCCCTTAAAATAAATTTCGTCCTCGAAATTACCTGCTCTCATGTCTGGAACAATTGGAAAAACTGACTCTGCATCTTCTGCTTGCTGTCTTATGTCACCTCCTCAGTGGCATAATTCCTCCAAAGGACTTTCACAAGTGGCACCCACTTATTCCTCAATTTTTTAACCTCTTGTGCCAAAATCGCCACTGGTTCTTCCTCGTAAGTCAGATCTGTACTTACCTCAATAGACTCCACTGATAGGATATGAGATGGGTCAGATCTGTATCTCCGACATGGAAGACATTATGAATTCAATCCAACTTAGGCGGCAAAGCTAGTCTATAAGCCATTGGACTAACTCTCTCCAACACCTCATATGGTCCTATGAAACGAGGACTCAACTTCCCTTTTCAACCAAATCTCAGAATCTTTTTCTATAGAGACACCTTCAGAAATACTTTATCTCCCACACTAAACTCTATATCTCTTCTCTTCAAATCTGAATAGGATTTATGTAGGTCTGAAGCTACTTTCAAATGACGCCAAATCACCTTCACTTTCTCTTCTATTTTCTTAATCAACCTCATCCCAACACAAAGGTGTCCTGCATCTCCTGTCATACAAGGCCTCATAAGGAGCCATCCCAATACTGGACTGATGACTGTTGTTATAAGCAAACTCAATTAGTGGCAAAAATCTATTTCAATTCCCATTAAATCAATGATACAGCTCCTTAACATATCCTCTAGAATTTGTATCACTCTCTCTGACTGCCCATCTATCTGAGAATGGAAAGTAGTACTAAAATATAAATGAGAACCCAAAGCATCATGCAAACTCTTCCAAAACCTCGAAGTAAATAGGGAATCTTGATCCAACACCAAAGAAACTGGGACTCCAAGCAACCTCACTATCTCACTGATATACAGCTCATCGAACCTCTCAAGAGAATAATCCATCCGAACTGGAAGTGAGTTGTCTTTATCATCTAATCAACTATCACCCAGATTGCATCATGCTTTTTCTGGGTCAAAGGTAGTTTAGTCACAAAATCTATTGTCACTCGTTCCAATTTTCACTCGGGCACTGATAAAGGTTGGACCAACCCTGAAGGAACCTGGTGCTCAGCCTTCACTCTCTGGCAAGTGAGACATCTGGATACAAACTCTGCTATGTCCCTCTTTAAACCTGACCACCAATAATGCCACTTCAAGTCCTAATACATCTTGTTACTCCGAGGGTGCATAGCATAAAGTGACTGATGTGCTTCCTCTAATATCATCCTTTTCAATTCTGCATCATCAGGAATACACAACCTATCTCTGTACCATAAACTACTATCATCCCTCACATAAAATTCTTGACTCTCCCCATTCTGATAAACCAGCACAATCTTCTGAATTCTCTCATCTACCAACTGAGCCTCCCTAATAAGATCCAACAAGACTGGCCTCAACTGCAACTAAGCCATCAAAGCACCATCATCACAAGACTCAAATCTAGCATGCAACGTTCTCAACTCAACAAGCAACGAGAATGAATAAGCAGTCAAACCTGCCAAAGACTTCTGACTCAAGGCATCAACAATGACATTTGCCTTACTAGGATGATAATCAATCAAACAATCATAGTCTTTAATCAACTCTAACCACCGTCTCTGCCGAAGATTCAGCTCTCTCTGAACACCCAGGTATTTCAAACTCTTGTGATCCGTATAAATGAAACACTTTTTCCCATACAAATAATGCCGCCAAAACTTCAAGGCAAAAACTATGGCTGCTAATTCCAAATCATGAGTTGGGTAGTTTAGCTCATGCGGCTTCAACTGTCGAGAGGCATAAGCAATGACTCTACCCTCCTGCATCAGAACACAACCTAAACCACTATGTGAAGCATTACTGTAAATCACATAAGGCTTACCTTCCACATGCAGGGTAAGGACAGGAGCCTGAGTCAACATCTCCCTCAGCTGCTCAAAACTCGCCTGACTCTGATCTTCCCACACAAATCTAACTCCCTTATGAAGTAATCTGGTGAGTGGTATAGCTATTATAGAAAAACCCTTCACAAATCGATGATAATAGCCTACCAATCCCAGAAAATTTCTAACCTCTGTCACAGTCTTCGGTGGACTCCAATTCAGAATAGCCTCAACTTTACTCGGATCAACTCTAATACCATCTGCTGAAACCATATGACCTAGAAAAGCTACCTGATCGAGCCAAAACTCAAACTTAGACAGCTTAGCATACAACTGCTTCTCTCTCAAAGTCTGCATCACAATCCACAAATGCCTATAATGATCCTCCTCATTACGCGAATTCACCAAAATGTCATCAATGAAGACCATCACAAACTAATCTAAATATGGTTTGAACACCCTGTTCATCAAATCCATAAAAGTTGTTTGTGCATTCATCAATCCAAAGGGCATCACCAGAAACTCATATTGCCCATACCTCGTGTGAAAAGTTGTCTTGGGTACATCTACATCCTTGACTCTCAACTGATGGTACCCTAATCTCAAATCAATCTTAGAGAATACTGCTGCTCCCTTCAACTGATCAAAGAGATCATCTATCCGAGGCAAAGGATACTTGTTCTTGTTGGTCACCTTATTAAACTGCCTATAATCAATACACAATCTCAAGGTTCCATCCTTCTTCTTCGCAAACAACACAAGCACTCCCCATGGGGACATACTAGGGTGGGTGAACCCTTTTTCCAACAACTCCTACAACTGCACCTTCAATTCCCTTAACTCTGCAGGTCCCATCCGATAAGGAGTAATAGAGATAGGAGTGGTGCCAGACAATAAATTGATACCAAACTCCACTTCTCTCTCAGGAGGTACCCCTAGTAACTCATCAGGGAAAACATCTGGAAACTCAGCAACTGTGGGTATACTGTCAAGCTGGGACCCCACTACTCTAGTATCTACAACATTAGCAAGATAAGCCTCACATCCCTTTTGAATCATCCTTCCAGCTGAAACAGCTGAAACAAACATGGATGAAAGATACCTCTGCTCACTAGATACCATCACATTCCTACTATCACGTGTTCTCAAAGTAACACATTTCTTCTGACAATCTACCACAGCCCCATGCTTGGACAATCAATCCATCCCTAAAATCATATCATACTCCCTGAAAGGCATCTCAATCAGGTCATCGAGAAACTCCTCAATGGTGAGCTCGAGCCTAATGCTATAGCAATACCGTAAGTGCACGGGTCGCCCAAGTAATAAAGTAGTGAGTGAGTTATCGTTCCACTGAGGACAAGGCAAAGTACTAGTGCAAATCTTAACTGTTGTTTAGCAAATTAATATTTTTGTGTGAAGTTTTGTAATTAAAAACATCTAATTTAATAATTGAAAGTGAAGGGAAATTAAATGTTGTGTAAAAAGGATTGATGATAATGATTCTATCGAGATATTGAATCCCCCTAGCCACAATTACATCACATAATAGAGTTGAATTGGCATTCCTCAAACTTAGACTAAAACCTCTCTTGAGTGAATTAATCCCTAATCACTAAGTAGAGTGCCGGAATCTCTTCTCGAGCACAATTAAATAGATCTTGAATTAAGAACAATGAACTATAAACCAAAGGATCTTGTAAGTCTATCTCTAGTACTCTAATCAATCCTCAACCCTTATGAGTATTCAATTCATATCAAGCTTTCTCAAGTCAATAATATGAAAATGGAAACCAATCAATAAGCATGCTATTATCAATTGGAAATAAATTATTAAGCATCATAAGAATAAACAACTCCATCAATTAAAATTATTCAATCATACAAATGAGCTAGGGTTCTTCAATATCTAGATAGAGAATGAATTAGTTCATATTCAATACTCTTAATACAACACCAACAACAATAACATTAAAATGTATTAAAGGAGAAAATAGAAAAACCCCTTTCAATGTAGCTTCTTCAATCTCCAAGAGCTTGCCAATGGAGGATGGAGATGGTGGAGAGGATGGAAATGGAGGATGAAGATGAAGAGTCAAGGAGAGTGTCACTCCCTCCTTGCCCAAACAGTGTATGCCCAAGCTTCCTCCTCTCAAACCTCTCTTCTCTGTCTCTGGTCTCTATCTCATGCAAGAAACTCCTCTAGAACTTCCTTTACTGAACTCCTCTTCTTCTCTTTTTATTTCCCTCCATAGCTCAAGCCATGCCTTCCAACTCACACCCCATACCTTCCAACTCACACCACTGTCCCTTGTTCCCCACATTCTCTTTGTTTAATATTACTTTTGGCAAAAACAACACCCTTGTCCCCCACTTTGTCCACACCTTATACAAGAGAATTCAACATTTAATAGGTGACACGGCCAAGCCATGAGTGGCTTGGCCATGTCTCTCATCTGTCTTTGGGATACGGCCAAGCTAGTTGGCAGTGTCTCTTGCTGCTCCTTTTCTTTCTTTTTCTTTTCTTTTGTCCCAAGGAGTAACACGGCCAAGCTTGTGGCCATGTCATGTGACACAGCCACAAGCTTGGCCGTGTCACTTGGGTGTGTCACCTTCTGTCTTCATTTTTTTTTTGCTCATTCCTTGTTCTTTGGCTTAGGATGGGACACGGCCAAGCTTATGGCCGTGTCACCTACCAGTGTCAGCTTCTGTCTTCTTTTCTTTCCTTTCCTGGTTTTGTTCCTTGGGTGAGACACAGCCAGTGGCTTGGCCGTGTCTCTTGGGCGTGTCAGCTACTGTCTTGCACTTCTTTTGAGTGACATGGCCAAGCTTGTTGGCCGTGTCTCTTGCTGTTCCTTTTCTTTCTTTTTCTTTTCTTTGGTCCCAAGGAGTAACATGGCCAAGCTTGTGGCCGTGTCATGTGACACAGCCACAAGCTTGGCCGTGTCACTTGGATGTGTCACCTTTTGTCTTCATTTTTTTCTTTTGCTCATTCCTTGTTCTTTGGAATAGGATGGGACACAGCCAAGCTTGTGGCCGTGTCACCTGCCAGTGTCAGCTTCTGTCTTCTTTTCTTTCCTTTCCTGGTTTTGTTCCTTGGGTGAGACACGGCCAGTGGCTTGGCCGTGTCTCTTGGGCGTGTCAGCTACTGTCTTGCACTTCTTTTGAGTGACATGGCCAAGCTTGCTTTGGCTTGGCCATGTCTTGCTTGATTCATGCTCTTTCTTCATTATTTTGATCATCCAAGGGAGTTTTTCCACTTTAACCTAAAACAAACACTTAAAACAAACTTTAAACAAAAATCAAATGAAACATTAACTAAAAACACATAGAAATCATACTTAAAACAAGTATAAAAATGCTCTTATCAAATACCCCACACTTAATTCCTTGCTTGTCCCCAAGCAAGGCTAAAATCAAAACTAAACACAAAAAATTTTATCAAGTTCAAGAGTTATAAAAAAAAAATGCATCAAGACTTCCCTATCCCTAAATCCGCAATCAATATCAAATCGAACAAAATCGATACCAATGCAATTAAGTGGCTTTCCATGCATAACCTATGTTGTCACTCCCTCACCAACTCTTAAAAGTGTTTGATCAATGTGGTGTTTACACTCATAACAATCAATGAAAGATTATTGTTATAGACTTGCTTATCTATCAAATCTCCACCACTTAATTACAATCAAGCATCAATCAAAAGGTCTTTTATTGGGTTGTAATGGGGTTAAGGTAGAGGCATGACATTTAGGAAATGTGAGCTTCATCATTAAGTTCAAGAGCACTTCAAGAATGAAGTAACCGATCATATATATAACCCAATGATCCCAAAACTCCTTCCTCTTATATACCCCTTGACATTGAAAAAACTTTTCAAGGGAACTCACTTATTACATCTTGCAATGATTATTTCCAAACATATTCCAACCCTTTCAACAAGAACAACAATTATTCTTATTCTTATTCTTATTATTATTATTTTATTTTTATTTTTATTATTATTTTTATTATTATTATTATTATTATTATTATTATTTTTTCTTTGCAATCTTAAACCTACTAAATTTAACCCCACACTTAATTCAACACAACACTCAATCGTAAACGCTCTTAACATGCTCTTGACCTAATGAAAGGGTAAGAGTTAAAACAACAAGGTTCAAGCTAATGGTGTTGTGAAAAAGAAATAAAGGAAAAATAAAATAAGCTTAAAATTGGCTAACTAAGGTTGAATGTAGGGTTGGTCTTTTTAAGCCAAAGTGGGTTCACCTAATTGCCTTAATCATCTTGATGCCTAATTGAAATTTTTATGTAGTCTTAAAATGTATGTCAAAGCAAGTTCTAGCAAATTATCAATCAAAGATGTCCACACACAAAAAGAATAATAAGTTGATGGCTCAATTTCTCACTAGGTTAAAAGTAGTGCAAGGAAAAACCAACAAAATTGACAATAAGCACTCAATTCTCAAATTCATGCTTCAAAAATTCAAAAGTCATCTATCAACAATATTTATAACAATTGAACTTTTATAATTCATTTATTCAAAGAAAAATAAGAAAAACATTAACTAAACTAACACAAAAATAACTTAAAGTAAAAACACAAAACACAAAATGCACCCCACACTTAAAGTTTCACATTGTCCTCAATGTGAGCATGCATAAACTAAAAGAGAGTTTAGATGAAACTTGATTTCCATCATTCCCATATACGATGTGTGTAACACCCCTTCCCAACCTACATATGTAAGCTGAGTAGAGGCGCCACACTAACCTAATGTTGCTACCAATTTTACTTAGTCAAATTTTAGTTCCGATTTTTACAAAATTTTTGCCATAGTTTCGCCTAAAAATTGAGTCCCAAGTGTCGACAAAACCGGTTTTTTTCTTATTTTTTAAAAACATTTTACACAAACCAATGCAAACAAAATCATTCTCAGTACACTCCCAATAAATCCCCCTTGTAACCTCAACTACAACCTGCAAAAAGGATTTACACTTCTAGTACAACATAAAATAAAGGTTTTGTGACAACCCCCATATTTAAATATTACACAGCGGAAGTTATAAAATATTTACATATTTACAAATTCATATACATCAAAACTCAAGTTTTACAACACATAAAATTTATACATGATTGGCAAGTCTGCTCTGATCTTTAAGCTCCCAAAATGGATTCTTCAAGGTCTACTCTCACTAGGTCTTGATGAACTCTCGGGTTCAACTCTATCCACTCTACTACCTGCGCGATTAAACACTATCGCGCTAAGCCAACGGCTTAGTAAGATAAAACATGCTAACGGTATGCTTTAATGAAATGCAATGCCACATATGTTATTGATAAGATCAACATCATAAATATAAAGTTAACCACACAATTATGCATTTCACAAATCATAGTCATATGAGCATACCACATTTCAACATCTTTTCACATTCAACATTAATCAATCATACTCCATAACCAACATCTCATTTCATTAAACTCATAACATTATTTAGGACATTCATATAACCTTGACACCTATGGGCCCAACAAATATTTAATACGATATTCAGAGTTCAGAGTTACTGCTTTGGTTCATAGTCACCATTCTCATAGTGTAACAGACCCAGTCTCTTGGACCATCAACTCAACACATTTGAGGAGATCCTCAACCCGGCAAGACTGTTACAAATCATATATTTCATATTCACAATTCTCATAGTGTAACAGACCCAGTCTCTTGGACCATCAACTCAACACATTTGAGGAGATCCTCAACCCGGCAAGACTGTTACCTTTCATCATTTCTTAGGCATGCCACCCAAATCCAGAACTCTGAAACTGAATAACATATTAAACAAACAATTCATTTATTATATACTTACCATTTCCATTCTCAAATTCTCATCACATTTAGGCAAACATGCCTTCTTTCTTTCAATATCATCATCATAGCCAATCACAATGGCATTGTCTCATATCATGTCTTATTTGAATTATCATTTCAATTTCAATGTATATCATTCATGAAACACATAACCATTCACAATGCATAACATAACATTGCTCAATCTCAACAATGCAATTAGGGCAAAGAACAATTGATATGATTCATATAAATAATACATTCTGGTTTTAGACTCCATTTTATCCTTATTTTGAAAATTTGTATAAAATAATCTACTTGACTAAAAATTCTAAAATTTTTACAGAATTTAGTTTTGTATCTTAAAATCATCCCTTTAAAATTTAAGATCAAACTGAACACAAAATCTTGGTCAAATAGTTCACCTAACCAGACTGCCCCAATTGCCCTGCATCCTGGCAGCAGTTCTGAACTTTGTGAATTCCATAAATCAAATTCAATCAACGTGGTTCCAAATTATTTTTCTCAAATACTAGACTCACTAAGCAACAACATATCCAAAATTCAATTGAATATGATTTTTCTACATTTTATTAAAAATCCCGAAATAGAGCTGTCTCAGTTAAGGTACCTGCTGGAACAGGTCTAATAAAAATAATCTTTCTAAACTCATAACCATTCCAAAATCGAATCAACATATTTTTCAGTCATTCTAGACTCATAGAGGCACAACATATCAAAAATTCACTTCAAGAACATTTTTCTAAAATTAATTAAAAATCATACAAGTCACAGCCTTTACTAATCCTAAAACAGAAACAATTTCACTAAACACCAATCTTACTCTTCCATCACCAACACCAACCCAACTTCTCATCTATCAAGCAAAATCAATACTTACAATCATACCATAAGCAACTTAATCATACCACTTCAAAAGAATTGAAGAAATTAGAGAAAAGATCTTACCTTAGTTAAAAACTTCTTAAATCAACACTTGAACACTTAATCTTTCTTCAATTTAAGCTTGAAATCATCAAAACCATCACTTGTCTCTTTCTTTCTCTTTGGCTATGGAGGGCCGGCCATCAACAAGAAGAAGAAGAAGAAATGATGAAGAAAACACAAGTCAAACCTTCTTTAAATATCCACCATGTGATTTTATCCAAGCAATTACCAAAGTGCCCTTATTCACATAATTATCTTTTTGTCTTATATGTGCCCAATTAAGTAATTTACCAATCTCAAATAAATATCTTCTCTTGCATTGACCAAGCCTTTTGACCACTTTATATGTCATATATATTAACATATACACAACATATAAATTTGTCTCTAAACCCTATTTCTTCCCAAAATACATATACATATACTTTCTCTTCTCAATTTCTTTTCTCTTACAATTTAACACATATATTCAATCCAATATATAACAATAACAACAACAACAATATGCAAAACTTCTAGGGCATAAATGAGGATATTACAATTCTCCCCCTCTAAAAAAAAATTTCGTCCTCGAAATTACCTGATATCAACTCTGAAATAACTGCGGATACTGTTCTCGCATGGATTGTTCACTTTCCCAAGTTGCTTCTTCTTTTCCATGATTTTTCCACAAAATCTTCACCAATGGCACTCTCTTGTTTCTCAACTCTTTCACTTCCCGTACCAAGATAGCAACTGGTTCCTCTTCAAATGTCAAGTCTGGGCTCACTTCAATAGATTCAAATGGCAACACATGAGATGGATCCGACCTATATCTCCTCAACATAGAAACATGGAATACATTATGAATACGATCCAACTCAGGTGGCAAAGCAAGTCGATACGCCACTGGCCCAACTCTTTCTAACACTTCATACGGCCTAATGAAACGAGGACTCAATTTTCCTTTCCGACCGAACCTCAAAATCTTCTTCCAAGGAGACACTTTCAAAAATACCTTATCTCCAACATCAAACTCTATATCTCTCCTCTTCAGATCTGCATAAGACTTCTGTCGGTCTGAAGCTGCTTTTAACCTGCCTCGAATCAACTTTACTTTTTCTTCAGTTTCTTGAATCAAATCAGGACCAACCAACTTATTATCTCCAAGCTCATTCCAACAAAGAGGTGTCCTACACCGTCTGCCATACAATGCTTCAAAAGGTGCCATACCAATGCTGGATTGGTGACTGTTGTTGTAAGCAAACTCCACAAGAGGTAAAAACCTATCCCAACTTCCAGAGAAATCGATGACACAGCTTCTCAACATGTCCTCAATAATCTGTATCACCCTCTCTGACTGTCCATCCGTCTGTGGATGAAAAGCAGTACTGAAGTGTAGTCGAGAACCCAAAGCACTATGCAAACTCTTCCAAAATCTTGAAGTAAACCAGGGATCTCGATCAGACACTAAAGAAGTTGGAACACCATGCAATTTCACAATCTCCTGAATATACAGCTCAGCCAATCTCTCCAAAGAGTAATCCATCCGCACCGGAAAGAAATGAGCTGTCTTCGTCAATCTATCCACAATCACCCATATAGCATCATGCTTCTTTTGTGTCAATGGCAAACCAGACACAAAATCCATTGTCACTCTTTCCCACTTCCATTCTGGCACTGACAATGGTTGAAGCAACCCGGTTGGAACTTGATGCTCTGCTTTAACCTTCTGACAAGTGAGACATTTCGACACAAAATCTGCAATGTCTCTCTTCAAACCAATCCACCAATAATGCTGTCTCAAATCATGATACATCTTGGTATTACCTGGATGCATAGCAAACATCGACTGATGTGCTTCTTCCAAAATAACTCTCTTCAAATCAGCATCATCGGGTACACACAATCTGCTCTTGAACCAGAGACTCCCATCATCTCTCACAACAAAATCTCTAGTCTTTCCATCGTGACAATCTGAAATAATCTTCTGAATCTTCAATGCAAAAACAATGGCAGCCAATTCCAAATCATGGGTTGGATAGTTAAGCTTATGCGGTTTCAACTGTCGAGATGCATAAGCTATAACTTTACCTTCTTGCATCAATACACACCCCAAACCTCTATGTGAAGCATCACTGTAGATCACATATGGTTTGCCTTCAACAGGTAAAGTTAGAACAGGCGCTTGAGTCAACATTTCTCTCAACTGCTCAAAGCTAGCCTGACACTGATCCGTCCACACAAATCTCACTCCCTTACGAAGCAATCTGGTGAGTGGAGTAGCTATCAAAGAAAACCCTTTCACAAACCGCCGGTAATAGCCTGCCAAACCCAGAAAACTTCTAATCTCTGTCACTGATTTAGGTGGATTCCAATTCAATACAGCTTCAACTTTGCTCGGATCAACTTTAATGCCTTCTGCTGAAACAACATGTCCGAGAAAAGCTACTTGATCCAACCAGAACTCACACTTCGACAATTTAGCAAACAACTGCCTCTCTCTCAAAATCTGCAACACAATCCGCAGATGCATATCATGTTCCTCCTCATTCCACGAATACACCAGTATATCATCAATGAAGACCACTACAAACTGATCCAAATAGGGCCTAAACACCCTATTCATCAAATCCATGAAAGCTGCAGGTGCATTCGTCAGACCAAAAGGCATAACTAAAAATTCATAATGCCCATACCTGGTCCGAAAGGCGGTCTTAGGAACATCTTCAGCTTTGACTCTCAACTGATGATACCCAGATCTCAAATCAATTTTGGAGAACACTGACGCTCCCTTCAACTGATCAAAGAGATCATCGATTCTAGGCAAAGGATATTTATTTTTAATAGTCACTTTATTCAATTGCCTATAATCGATACACAACCTCATAGTACCATCTTTCTTTTTCACAAATAGAACAGGAGCTCCCCAAGGAGAAACACTGGGGCGAATAAATCCTTTGTCCAACAACTCCTGTAATTGCACTTTCAACTCCCTCAATTCTGCTGGTGCCATTCTATAAGGAGTAATAGAGATAGGAGTGGTACCAGGCAACAATTCAATACCGAACTCCACCTCTCTCTCAGGAGGCAATCCTGGCAACTCCTCTGGAAACACATCTGGGAACTCTGCAACTGTGGCAATGCTATCAATGGGAGAACTTCTTACTCTAGTATCTACCACATGAGCAAGATAAGCTTCACACCCCTTTCTAATCAACCTCCTGGCTGCAACAGCTGAAACAAATAAGGAGGCTAGCTGTTCCTGCTCATTAGATACTATCACCTCTCTACCATCACCCGTTCTCAAAGAAACAATTTTCTTTTTACAATCCACCACAGCTCCATGTCGAGATAGCCAATCCATACCTAAGATCACGTCATATTCCTTAAATGGCATCTCAATCAAATCCCCAAGGAACTCCTCACCCTGCACCACTACTGCACTATCTCTATGCACCTTACTCACAACCACACTATGCCCTAACGGATTTGTCACCAACACATCAAATCCTAGGGACTCAGCATGCAAATCTGAGACAGGCAAAACAGATACACTAACATATGAATGCGTGGAACCCGGATCAATCAAAGCAAGTACTGGAGTATTAAATAAAGAAAAAGTACCAGCTATGACTGCCGATGTATCTGGCTGCCTCTGCATAACATACATCCTCTGGGAAGATCCAACCTCCTCTGGTCTACCCTCCCTGGATGTAGCACCTCCTCTAGAACTGAATCCTAGTCTACCTCCTCGGCTGGCACCTCTGCCTCCTCTGCCTCCCCTCACACTAGCTCGAGAAACAGCAGAATCAACTGACATCTGCTCCTGCCTCTCAGGACAGTCTCTCACAAAGTGGTCAGGTGATCCACACCTGAAGCATACCCCTGATCTACTATGCCTCCAACAAACGCCCCCATGTCTTCCACCACACTGGTTACACAAAGGTAAGGTGGATCTCTGAACTCCAGGAGTAGGAGCACTTGCTACCGAAGCTGCAGGTCTAAATCTCTGCCTCTGGAACTGCACTGACCTACCCGCTGGTCTCGGGCTCCTACTACTCCGAGGAACAAAACTTCCTCTACCCCTCTTTGCAGAAGAAGACCCTGCCTCAAACTGGGGCCTCCTAACCCTAACCTCTTCCTCTGACGCAGCTGCAATAACTTGAGCTCGCTCTACACTTCGAGCTGCTGCCACAAGCTGTGAGAAATCCTGATATCTGGATCCAGCCACTAAGCACATGATCGAGGGCCTCAATCCCTCCTTAAATCGCCGACATCTATCAATCTCATCAGCAATGATGCCCCCAGCATACTGGCTCAGTCGAATAAACTCCACTTCATACTCAGTTACGGTCCGATGATCTTGCTTCAAATCTAGAAACTCTCTTTTCTTCCCATCTTTATACTCCCTAGGAGTATACTTCAACTCAAATTCCCTCAGAAAATCAGTGTAAGACAGTGTTGGAGGATCATCCATAGAATGGGGCACTGTCTTCCACCAGTCGTAGGCATCCTTCTGTAGCAAAGATCTTGCATAGTCAAACTTCTCCTCTGAAGTGGCTTGCAACTGCACAAATACCCTCTGAACTCTATCAAGCCACTATTCTGCTACAGCCGGATCAACTGTACCAAAGAAATCCTCTGCTCCATATTTCCTTAGCTTATCATAGTGCCTTACTGGTACTGAAGGCTGAGGGGGTGGTGGCGGTGGCTGTGGTTGCACAGGTGCTTGTCTCATAGCTTCCATCATAGGCCTAAACCAGGCTGGCGGAACCTCCTCCCCAGCTGGTCTACCCGACACCGAAGCAGGTGCCTCCTCAACACTATCAACCCTAGCTCCCTCAGCAGGAGCAATACTCTCGGCACTACCCTCAATCGACTGACGTGAGTGAGAATCCATCACAACCTAACACTGCAAACACAGCAGATTATATCTTATTAAAGATCAGAGACTGCCAATCTCAAACGTATATGTTATTCAAAACCACTTTTTAAGTAAAAATATTCTTTTATTACATTTTACCTAGGTTGAGAATCTCAAACCTAGGCTCTGATACCAAAACAATTGTAACACCCCTTCCCAACCTACATATGTAAGCTGAGTAGAGGCGCCACACTAACCTAATGTTGCTACCAATTTTACTTAGTCAAATTTTAGTTCCGATTTTTACAAAATTTTTGCCATAGTTTCGCCTAAAAATTGAGTCCCAAGTGTCGACAAAACCGGTTTTTTTCTTATTTTTTAAAAACATTTTACACAAACCAATGCAAACAAAATCATTCTCAGTACACTCCCAATAAATCCCCCTTGTAACCTCAACTACAACCTGCAAAAAGGATTTACACTTCTAGTACAACATAAAATAAAGGTTTTGTGACAACTCCCATATTTAAATATTACACAGCGGAAGTTATAAAATATTTACATATTTACAAATTCATATACATCAAAACTCAAGTTTTACAACACATAAAATATATACATGATTGGCAAGTCTGCTCTGATCTTTAAGCTCCCAAAATGGATTCTTCAAGGTCTACTCTCACTAGGTCTTGATGAACTCTCGGGTTCAACTCTATCCACTCTACTACCTGCGCGATTAAACACTATCGCGCTAAGCCAACGGCTTAGTAAGATAAAACATGCTAACGGTATGCTTTAATGAAATGCAATGCCACATATGTTATTGATAAGATCAACATCATAAATATAAAGTTAACCACACAATTATGCATTTCACAAATCATAGTCATATGAGCATACCACATTTCAACATCTTTTCACATTCAACATTAATCAATCATACTCCATAACCAACATCTCATTTCATTAAACTCGTAACATTATTTAGGACATTCATATAACCTTGACACCTATGGGCCCAACAAATATTTAATACGATATTCAGAGTTCAGAGTTACTGCTTTGGTTCATAGTCACCATTCTCATAGTGTAACAGACCCAGTCTCTTGGACCATCAACTCAACACATTTGAGGAGATCCTCAACCCGGCAAGACTGTTACAAATCATATATTTCATATTCACAATTCTCATAGTGTAACAGACCCAGTCTCTTGGACCATCAACTCAACACATTTGAGGAGATCCTCAACCCGGCAAGACTGTTACCTTTCATCATTTCTTAGGCATGCCACCCAAATCCAGAACTCTGAAACTGAATAACATATTAAACAAACAATTCATTTGTTATATACTTACCATTTCCATTCTCAAATTCTCATCGCATTTAGGCAAACATGCCTTCTTCTTTCAATATCATCATCATAGCCAATCACAATGGCATTGTCTCATATCATGTCTTATTTGAATTATCATTTCAATTTCAATGTATATCATTCATGAAACACATAATCATTCACAATGCATAACATAACATTGCTCAATCTCAACAATGCAATTAGGGCAAAGAACAATTGATATGATTCATATAAATAATACATTCTGGTTTTAGACTCCATTTTATCCTTATTTTGAAAAATTGTATAAAATAATCTACTTGACTAAAAATTCTAAAATTTTTACAGAATTTAGTTTTGTATCTTAAAATCATCCCTTTAAAATTTCAGATCAAACTGAACACAAAATCTTGGTCAAATGGTTCACCTAACCAGACTTCCCCAATTGCCCTGCATCCTGGCAGCAGTTCTGAACTTTTTGAATTCCATAAATCAAATTCAATCAACGTGGTTCCAAATTATTTTTCTCAAATACTAGACTCACTAAGAAACAACATATCCAAAATTCAATTGAATATAATTTTTCTACATTTTATTAAAAATCCCGAAATAGAGCTGTCTCAGTTAAGGTACCTGCTGGAACAGGTCTAATAAAAATAATCTTTCTAAACTCATAACCATTCCAAAATCGAATCAACATATTTTTCAGTCATTCTAGACTCATAGAGGCACAACATATCAAAAATTCACTTCAAGAACATTTTTCTAAAATTAATTAAAAATCATACAAGTCACAGCCTTTACTAATCCTAAAACAGAAACAATTTCACTAAACACCAATCTTACTCTTCCATCACCAACACCAACCCAACTTCTCATCTATCAAGCAAAATCAATACTTACAATCATACCATAAGCAACTTAATCATACCACTTCAAAAGAATTGAAGAAATTAGAGAAAAGATCTTACCTTAGTTAAAAACTTCTTAAATCAACACTTGAACACTTAATCTTTCTTCAATTTAAGCTTGAAATCATCAAAACCATCACTTGTCTCTTTCTTTCTCTTTGGCTATGGAGGGCCGGCCATCAACAAGAAGAAGAAGAAGAAATGATGAAGAAAACACAAGTCAAACCTTCTTTAAATATCCACCATGTGATTTTATCCAAGCAATTACCAAAGTGCCCTTATTCACATAATTATCTTTTTGTCTTATATGTGCCCAATTAAGTAATTTACCAATCTCAAATAAATATCTTCTCTTGCATTGACCAAGCCTTTTGACCACTTTATATGTCATATATATTAACATATACACAACATATAAATTTGTCTCTAAACCCTATTTCTTCCCAAAATACATATACATATACTTTCTCTTCTCAATTTCTTTTCTCTTACAATTTAACACATATATTCAATCCAATATATAACAATAACAACAACAACAATATGCAAAACTTCTAGGGCATAAATGAGGATATTACAATGTGTAGGGCTCCTTCCTCCCATAATGCAATTGCAGCCCATGATTGAGAGGATGGACAGCATGCAACTTCGAAATGTGCCCAATGTATTACAAAGCCTAGGTAGTATCCTTGGATGAGCAAATGGCCAATGACAACTCATGAAGGCTGTTTTGGGGGTGATCTTCCAATGCTATAGGAACTTGGTAAAAATATTCTTCAGTATGTAACATGGTTATATTCATTTTTTGTTCTTTCTCGCTCCCGAAAGTGGGAGGGATGATCATTGGTTGCATATTATTCTCCCCAACCAAAATATATTTCAAAATTTTTGGGGTCTTTTGAAGTTCAACCAAGTTTGGTTTAATCTCTTTCTAATCCTCTTTAGCAATTTGAAGTTTCCTCTCAACAACCTCATCATTTAATATTAATTTGCTCTCTTCAATTTCTAAATTGGAAATATTAGGCTCTACTTCTAAGGTCATGGCTACCTCAAGCTTATCTACACTATCTTCAATATAGGGCATGTCATAGAGTTCAGAGATATGCATACCTTGTTTCTCTTCCTCCAACCTACATGGGAATGAAATTGGTGGCATAAAAGGATTTGGAGGTTCATGCAATTCTATCCAAGTTGATGTTTCCAAATTCTCCTCCTCATTTATTTGACTCAGCTCCTCTATGTTGGATTGGATCTCCTCGCCATTTTCCTCTTGATTAGTACTAGCATCAAAGAAATCACAAAAATTGTTATATATTACCTGTTTATTCCTCAAATTTGTGATTACCTCAATTTGCTCCAATTGGCTAGGAAATTCCTCCTTCTGGTGTGCTTGGAGTTGATGTGCCAGCTGCCCAACTTTAGTTTCCACCCTCTTCACTGATTCTTCCAAAGACTCAAACCCCTCATTGCTCCCTTCCTGATTTTGTGTGCTAAGTTGAAGGTAAGCATTCAAGTCATCTTCCACTATGGATTTCTTGCATTGAGCTTGATGTTGCGCGCTATTGTGAATGAAGGCATTCAATCTTTCCTCCAATGTGAGTTCCTTAGGTTGATCTTCATTTTGTGGGCTATTTTCAATGAAGGCATTCAAACGATCTTCCAAAATGGGTTCCTTAAGGTGATCTTGATTTTGTGCATGTTTTTGAATAAAGGCATTTAACTTATCCTCCAATGTGGGTTCCTTAAGGTGGTCTTAGTTTGAAAATTATTCTTGAGAGTAAGAACTTCCTTGGTAAGGCTGAAAAAATTGTTGAGGTGGAATGTACTGCTGATTTTCCTAAGAAAAATTCGAGTGGCTTTCCCAGCTTGGATTATAAGAATTGGAATATGGGTCATTTCTACCCATTTGCTGGAAACTTTGGTAGTCATATTTTTCCTCTTGCCATTCTTGGTATTGTTCGAAACCAAATGAACATGTATTGCCACTATGTCCTGCATTGCCACATGCTGCACATATCTCTTGGCGTGGCATAGGTACTCTTCCTCTAACATTTAGCATCATAGGTTGATTCGTTAATTCCGCGAATTGCCATGCCATGTCAGAATTATAGTCCCTATCATAAACTCCCCCATGCCTTGAAAACTGCATCTTTACAAAAGGCACTTAGCAATTTAAAGAAAACAAACAAACAATTAACTTAAAAACAAATTCAAACACAACAAACAAACAAATTTACAGAAAACAAACAAACAATTCAAAGAAAACAAACAAACAGTTCAAAGAAAACAAACAAATAGTCTTGATAAAAATAAAACTAAATCAACAGTCTTGATTATATTACTAATATTGAAACCATTGTCCCTGGAAACAATGCCAAAAACTTGGTACGCGTGAGCCTAATGCTATAGCAATACTGCAAGTGCACGGGTGGCCCAAGTAATAAAGTAGTGAGTGAGTTATCATTCCACTGAGGACAAGGACAAGTACTAGTGCAAATCTTAACTGTTATTTAGCAAATTAATATTTTTGTGTGAAGTTTTGTAATTAAAAACAACTAATTTAATAACTAAAAGTAAAGGAAAATTAAATGTTGTGTAAAAAGGATTGATGATAATGATACTATCCAGATATTGAATCCCCCTAGCCACATTTACATCACATAATAGAGTTGAATTGGCATTACTCTAACTTAGACTAAAACCTCTCTCAAGTGAATTAATCCCTAATCACTAAGTAGAGTGCCGGAATCTCTTCTCAAACATAATTAAATAGATCTTGCATTAAGAACAAGGAACTATAAACCAAAGGATCTTGTAAGTCTATCTCTAGTACTCCAATTAATCCTCAACCCTTATGACTATTCAATTCATATCAAGCTTTCTCAAGTCAATAATATGAAAATGGCAACCAGTCAATAAGCATGCTATTATCAATTGGAAATAAATCATTAAGCATCATAAGAATAAAACAACTCCATCAATTAAAATTATTCAACCATACAAATGAGCTAGGGTTCTTCAATATCTAGATAGAGAATGAATTAGTTCATATTCAATACTCTTAATACAACAACAACAACAATAACATTAAAATGTATAAAAGGAGAAAATAGAAAAACCCCTTTCAATGTAGCTTCTTCAATCTCCAGGAGCGTGCCAATGGAGGATGGAGATGGTGGAGAGGATGGAAATGGAGGATGAAGATGAAGAGTCAAGGAGAGTGTCACTCCCTCCTTGCCCAAACAGTGTATGCCCAAGCCTCCTCCTCTCAAACCTCTCTTCTCTGTCTCTGGTCTCTATCTCCTGCAAAAACCTCCTCTATAACTTCCTTTACTGAACTCCTCTTCTTCTCTTTTTATTTCCCTCCAAAGCTCAAGCCATGCCTTCCAACTCATACCCCATACCTTCCAACTCACACCACTGTCCCTTGTTCCCCACATTCTCTTTGTTTAATATTACTTTTGGCAAAAACAACACCCTTGTCCCCCACTTTGTCCACACCTCGTGCAAGAGAATTCAACATTTAATTGGTGACACGGCCAAGCCATGAGTGGCTTGGCCATGTCTCTCATCTATCTTTGGGACACGGCCAAGTTAGTTGGTCATGTCTCTTGCTGCTCCTTTTCTTTCTTTTTCTTTTTCTTTGGTCCCAAGGAGTGACACGGCCAAGCTTGTGGTTGTGTCTCACTTGGGTGTGTCACCTTCTATCTTCATTTTTTTCTTTTGCTCATTCCTTGTTCTTTGGCTTAGGATGGGACATGGCCAAGCTTGTGGCCGTGTCATGTGACACGGCCACTGGCTTGGGCGTGTCACCTGCCAGTGTCAGCTTCTGCCTTCTTTTCTTTCCTTTCCTGGTTTTGTTCCTTGGGTGAGACACGGCCAGTGGCTTGGCCGTGTCTCTTGGGCGTGTCAGCTACTATCTTGCACTTCTTTTGAGTGATACGGCCAAGCTTACTTTGGCTTGGCCATGTCTTGCTTGATTCATGCTCTTTCTTCATTGTTTTGATCATCCAAGGGAGTTTTTTCACTTTAACCTAAAACAAACACTTAAACAAACTTTAAACAAAAATCAAATGAAACATTAACTAAAAACACATAGAAATCATACTAAAAACAAGTATAAAAATGCTCTTATCATTCAACCTGAACAACAACTAGACTATCTCGGTGCACCCTGCTCACCACAACACTATACCCTAAAGGATTTGTGACCAAAACATCAAATCCTAAGGACTCAGAATGTAAATCACTCACAGTCAAGATGGATGCAGAGATGTAAGAATGAGTCGACCCAGGGTCTAATAATGCAAGAACTGAAGTATCAAATAAAGTAAAAGTACCAGCAATAACAATTGAAGCATACGGCTTCCTCTGCATCACATAAATATGCTGTGATGATCCTGCCTCATCAGGTCTACTACCTCTAGCAGTAGAACCTCCTCTTTGACTAGTCCCAAATTGACCACCTCTACCAAAATCTCTGCCACCACTACCCCCTCTGACACTGGGTTGAGAAGCTGCAGTATCTGCCTATATCCTCTGGTGGCTCTAGATAATCTCTGATAAAATGGTCTGACGACCCACATCTAAAACACACTCCCTAAGCAGCTCTCCACCAGTATACACTTCCGTGTGCTTTACCACAATGAACACAAGTAGGTGGAGCAGGCCTCTGAGCCATTGGTGCATGTCTCTGTCTCTGTCTCTGCTGTTGTACTGACCTGCTAAACTGCACCTAGCTCCTACTGAACCTCTAAAAATATCCCCCTTGGTCTCTCTTTACTGATGAAGACCCTGCCTCTCTCTAGGGTCTCCTAGCTCTGGTCTCCTCAACCCTACCCTGTGCTCTCTCTACACTCCTGGCAGCTGCAACCAACTGAGAAAAATCTTAATATCTAGAGCCTTCTATGATATACATAGAGGGTCTTAGTCCCCCTTCAAACCTTCTGCACTTGTCAATCTCGTCAGAAATGATCCCACCAGCATAATGACTCAACCAAATAAACTCGATCTCATACTCTGTCACTGTCTTGGTATCCTATCTTAGACTTAGGAACTCCATCTTCTTTGCATCCTTATACTCCCTTAAATTATACTTTTGATCAAATTCCCGCAGGAAATCATCATAGGTCAGAACTGGTGGATCAGTCAAAGTATGTGGAACCGTCTTCCACCAATCATATGCATCCCTCTTTAGAAGAGATTTGGCATAATCAAACTTCTCTTTCGGACTAGCCTAGAACTGATTGAACACTCTCTGAACCCTATCTAGCCACTGCTCTGCTACAGCAGGGTCTAAAATACTAACAAAGTCCTCAACTATAAACTTTCTTAGCTTATCATACTTCCTCACTAGCAACTGCGGCTGCGGCTGTGGCGGCGGTGGCTGCTTAACTGGAGCCTGCCTCAACAACTCTACCATATGCCATACCTAGCCAGGCGAAATCTCATCAGCTGCTAGTCTTACAGGCATAGAAATAGATGCCTCACCAGTAGATACAACTCTAGTTGCATCTTTACCCTCATCCGGAGCCACACGCTCTGCACTACCCTCAGCAGCCTGATGCGTCCGAGAAGCCATAACTACCTATATTTGCAAACACAACAGAAATTACTAAATTAGATATCAGAAATTGCCAGTACCAATGCATGTATTACAATTGAAAACTATTTTCAAATCTCCCATTTTCTCTCTCTATCAACCTACCTAGGTCGAGAACCTCAAACCTAGGCTCTGATACCAAAACAAATGTAACACCCTTATACCCTTTATATGTACAAATATTTACAAGATATGTAAAATATGCATATACGGTACAAAATGTCACAGACCGGTTTAATAAAAATTTTCACATTTCTGATTTAAATTTTCAAATACTAAATATATAAAATTCAATAGTATATAAATATTCTTTACTTATTATAGGAACCCAAAATAAACATTTTATATGAAAATCTCTGGAAAAAATTCGTCAGAGTTTTGTTTGTAATTTGGACATCCCAAAATTTATCAATTACACAACCTGCAAAAAGAACACACTCCCAAATAATTTCAAATCGCCATTTCAACCATACTCCTCAATTTCACCAAGTTTCTCAAATATATATATATATATAATTTAGAACACATTTATACTCTCATTTCAAATAGCTTAACCCAAACATTCTTTATATTTTACAATACATAAAATTCAAAAATATGATATAGTATGCATAATACCCAAAATATACAAGAACATAAATTATATACATGCTGCTGACAGTGTTTCTGATCTTGATATCAACTCTACAAGCATAACCACAAGTCTAGACCTAACCTGATCTAGAAGAACTCTCCGGCTCAGCTGAATCTACCCTGTCACCTGCATGATGTAAACAATCGCGCTAAGCCAAAAGCCTAGTAAAACAAACTTTGATAATAATAAAATTCAAATGCATTGCCAATGCACAATGCATATGGATATCACATCATTTCATTTTCTCATACTTTTTCAATATTTTACAATTCACAATTCATATAAAAATAAACACAAGCATGGGCCCAAAGATAACTAGTATGCTATTCAAATTTCAGAGTTACTATTTTGGTCTATAATGACACCATGTATCTAGCCTCGTAGGCAATATATCAATGTAATAATCCAACTAGGTCCGAGCTTACTATCCGATCATTTCACTCAGCCTAGCTTTAAGGACTTATTTTTTAGGCTTACGACCCGATCATTTTACCTCAAAAATATTTTCACAGTGACGCCCAACGTCTAGCCCGCAAGCAAATTATAGGCATGCCGCCAAACACAGAACTCTGAAAATTTAATAACATACTAGACACACAATTTAATCATTTTTCTCATTTATATCGATATCAATTTATTTCATTATGTTTCCACATATCTTAGTACATTATACCACATTTTTGCATTTACAACACATTACCCAATTACTTTGGGTTTTTCCACATAATTCACATATTAATCACATTTAATGTAATCTAGCCAATACCAATAGCTTTTTAATAATGCACTTAATACATACACAACAAATGACATTACCTAAACACTTTGGGTCATTTTCACATTTTACATAATTTAGCCATTGTAGACCCTTAATTTTTTACCAGTCCAATCTGATAGTCCAAAATAAATTTTATGATATTTTTAATAATATTTTAATTACTAATAATATTTAATAGTTATTTTTAATAAAAATAAAAATATAAAAAAATAAAAAATCGGACGGATGGGCAATTCGCCCGCAGAAAATTTTTGTGGTGATTTGGGCATTGCACAATTCGCCGCAGCTGGGCTTGCCCAGTTCTGCAATGAACTGGCTTGCCCAGCTAGCCAGCCACCGATCCTCACAGTAATTTTTTTCAACGTAGCCCGCGGGCTCGACAGCTAGCGCGCTGCCAATTTTTTGACCAAACCTTGTTTTTCCCGGTTTTATAGTTTCTCCTAAATAGTTAGTATTTCCTTATTAAAATAGGATTAGGTCTTTATTTTTCCTTATAAATACCACATTAAAATAAAAGAAAAAGGGGAGGGAAAAGAAAAAAATGAAGAAGAGAAAATCCTAGAGACAAAAGGAGGAAAAAAGAAAACCCTAGAGACAGAAGGGGGATAGAGAGAACAAACCTTAGGGAGCATGATGAAATCCAAAACAAAAACACAGAACAGAAGGCAAAGAATCTGAAATATAAGAAAAGCAATCAACAAGGCAGTGGCTTAGCTCACTGTCTTATTCTCAATTCAATCAACAAATGCAAAGGCAGTGTAATCATTGTCTTTATCAAAGCTCATCCAGAATTTCGTTCAAACTATTTTGGTGGAGCCAACAAATGGAGGTGTGTCTTTCTAACTTTATTCATTTCAATTTATATTGAGATAACTTATTATTGTTTCATCTATCAAACTTTCTTCATTTAAAGTTCATTCTTTTGACTTTTAATTTATATACAAATATACAATGACCATAGTAGTTTATTTATCAAAAAATGATTTCACGGAGTAGCTTAATTATCAAAATCTCAATCACATATTTTTAAATAACTTAAAACAATAGTTTATTTTCTCAAACCCTAATCAATACAGTAAACCTTAATAGCCAAAAGCCATATTTCATATTTAAAAACCCTAGAAACCCTATTTCATGATGCTAGCCCTAAACCCTAATTTGATTAACTAAAAACCTTACTACTTTCTTAAATTTATAAAATCTTAATCCATTCTATTTTTTCAAAAATTCTTACAGTAGCCTAAATAATAATAATAATAATTCCAAAATCCCAAAACTCTAAATATTAATTAAAGAACCCTAAATTGAGACATAAACCTAAATTTGTATCTTTATTTGCTTTATTAAATTTAGATTTGATTATGTAGTTTATTATATGTTTTGATTTTTTTAATTTTAATACTTGATTTATTTAATTTATCATGGATGGATATTTTCATTATTATTATGATTATAATTAGTTTGTCTTAGTATTAAAATTGTAAGAGGTATCTTTCCATTATTGGGTTCCTCATTAATTAATTTTTCATATAATTTAAATTGCTTTTATATTTTGGTATTAATGTAAAGGACATGTTTCCACCTTTCGGTGGGTATTCCATTTAGTTTTACACATGGACGATGTAAGGATATGTTTCCATTCTCGGATGGGTGTCCATTTATTTGCTTTGTTTGGACATTGCTTTGATTTTAATATGATGATCCTTTATTTTAATTGTTGCATGTAGCATGGATAATATTGTTATATTTAAGAATTTTATAATATTAAGACCTGCAAAGGAGGCCGGTTCTAATGAAAAGGTTGGGGATTCCTTAGGAATCGAGTCATCCACCCCTTTCTTTTTCCCCGCCCATCCGGGGTGGCGACTTTATTTTCTCCGGGCTTAGATCCGTGTTCTCTAAGGCTCCGAGCCTAAACAGTGCTAAAGTCGCAAGAACAATTCCACTGGGAGTGGGGGCGAAAATCCCCGCTCATAGTGGCGACTCCACTAGGGATAAGAGAAGTTGATTCCGTTGGTCTTTTTATCATTCTATTCTTTCTTATCATGATATTATCCATTGTATCATTTAGATTGCATCATGTGCACGAGTTAGGATGCCCGTGTTACCCATGTTGTGTTATATAAGGGATAACATACTTTCACTTAAGGTATGGAGATCGAGTATGGCATAACCACTCATAACCTTGTACCTTTTGATATATACTTGCTATGGGAACCTAAGCCTTTCAACTCAAAGACTAAAGCTCATGTAATTGGCCTAGTTACTTTCCTTAGGTTTTTACCCCAAATGCTTGTTGTTTGACTATGGTTAGTTAATCTTGGTTTAAATCATGACTTATTTGGTTTGTTCATTTTCTAATATGACATAAGTACATTGTAAGCTCAAAATAAATTTTTCTTTAAAATCAAAAAGACCAAAGTAATTTTCAAAACTTTTCAAGATGATCTTTGGACGTAAAACTTTTCTAGAAAACAAATGAAAAATTCTTTTCTCATGACTCAAATACAAAGCCCAAACCCCATTTTTTCTAAAAATCTTTTTACAATGGGTTTTTCAAACAAAATTATTTTTGCATTTCATCCAACCTTTACTTACAAAGAGCTTACAAATTATTTAGGTCAATTATGAAATACCAAAAATTAATTGTGAGCCTAGTTTATACTAAGAATTATTAATCATGGGCTTATTTTTGGCATGAATCATTAGTTACCTTTTTAAGTGAGAAATCTATTTATAATAAACCTATTAATTTAGTTTTAATCCAATATAGCATAAAAGCTACTTTAGTTGGTTGAATGGATTAAAATCTAATTAATGAAAATTATCATGAACTGATTTACATTTTTGAACATATAACTATTGGTTGCAACGTCCAAGGAAAATATTTAAAAACAAGATACCCCATGTTGGTATTTTGTTAACCATATACCTATGAAAAGAGACTTGCCATTCGTGTGTGGATATTATAAGGTTAGAAGGAACATCCTATTTATCCTTGTTTGTTTATTGTTTGTTCATACATGCATACATGCATACATGTGTAGACCCTTAATTTTTGACCCAATCCAGTCCGATATTTTTAAAATATTCTAAAATAATTTTTATGGTATTTTAATTAAATAATATTTATTTTAATATTCAATACTTATTATTTATAATTTTTAATGAAAATAAAAAAGGTAATATTAATAAAGTCAAAAAAATATATAAAAAATAATAATTAAAAATCGGCGACAGAAAAATCAGCGACAAAAAATTTCGTCACCGAAAGTGAATTGGCTGCAGGAAATTCCTGCTGCGAATTGGCTAGCCTCCCAGCGCTGGCAGCCAGCTCTCGCAGTTTTCCCCCGCTGCAATATTTTCCCAGCGCAATTTTTTCCAATGCAGTTTTTTTTAAACCAAATTCTATTTGGTTTTGATTTCTTTTCCTAAATAATTTTAATTTCCTTAGACAATTAGAAGTAGGTTTTTTATTTTTCCTATAAATATCACATTAAAACACAAAATTAAGGATCGAAAAATTGATTTTTCTTAGGAGGAAAAAGAAGACAGAAACCCTAGAAGCAAGAAACGACAAAAGTTAGCAACAAGAAGCATTCATCAATCCATCAAAGGCAGCAACATTGCCTTTGCTATTGTTCAGCCAGAATTCAAGTTTTAGTGGAACCAACAATGAAGGTTTGATTTTCTATTGTTCACAATAGCTTCGTCATACAATTTAATCAATTGTTTGAACACATACATTTTTGTTATTTGATCAATTATTCTGTTTACCATCTAAACTGTGTAAAAACCCCTAAAAATCTTAATAGTCGTAAAACTAATTTCTGAAATCTAAAACCCTAATTACACTTTTCTAAAACCACAAAATAATAATCTATTTTCTTAAAACCCTAATTTATTTTAAACCTAATCTCTAATTCAAATATCCAGTAGCCTTATTCTTTCAAGTATCAAAAGCTTCAACCCTAATTAATTTTTCTTTCCAAAATCATACAGTAGCATTATTCTTTTAAAAATAACATAAGTTCCTTAAAATCTCAAAACCCTATTTTCTAAATCTTAAACCCTAAAATCTTAATTTTAACACCAAAACCTACAAGCCTAAAAGCCAGTTTTCAAAATCTTTCGGGCGCGGCCCCCGACACCGCAAGGGGCGCTGCCCCCTTGACCCTCGCCCGCTAACTGGCTAGCGAGACTGCTATATGGGCTCGAATTAATATTTATTTATGTATTATAAGTCTTTATGTTTAACTTCCTTTGTTATGATTATTCAAAATACAGTAGCTTTATTCAAAATACAAACCTAAACCCTAATTTATTCAAACCATAAATCCTAATTCTGTTTTCAAATCTCACAGTAGCTTTTTTATAATTTTATTCACTGGGATATTTTAATCTTTCAATAACTCCATTAAAGATTTTCTATGTTTGTTTCATCTAAAAATACTTAAGCAGTTATTATAGTCAATATTAAAACCGTACTTAACTTTGATCATTGTAAAACATCAAATCCTAAATCATAATATGCAAAATTAAGGTTTCAAACCATAAAAACCTAATATCATAACCGTGAGCCTTAAACCCTAATATCTTAACCGTGAGCCCTAAGCCTTAATATCTTAAGGTTCCAAAACCCTAATTTCATGATGTTAGCCCTAAACTCTAATTTGATTAACCAAAAACCTTACTACTTTCTTAAATTTATAAAACACAAATCCATTCCATTTTTCCAAAAATTCTCACAGCGGCCTAAATAATAATAATAATAATAATTCCAAAACCCAAGAAACCCTAATTGATATATGAACCCTAAAGTTATATACTTACTGTTTTATTTAAATTGAATGAATATTTGATATCTTTGATGAATGATTTATTTATTATTAATGGTTATTTACTTTTATCGATTTATCTTGAATTCCAAATATTGTAAGAGGTATGTTTCCACTTTGTGTGTACCTCATTAATTAATTTCTATGTAATTTAAATTGCTTTTATATTTTGGACCAATGTAAAGGACATGTTTACACCTTTTGGTGGGTGTCTTTTTTAGTTTAGACATGAACGATGTAAGGACATGTTTCCATCCTTGGATGGGCGTCCATTTATTTGCTTTGTTTGGACTTTGCTTTTATTTTAATATAATGATGCTTTATTTTAATTGTTGCATGTAATATCAATAATATTGTCATACTTAAGAATTTTATAATATTAAGACCTGCAAAGGAGGTCGATTTCCATGAACCGGGAATTGTGGGGGTGCTGGGCCATTTCTCACCTTTCCCACACGTACCCAACTTTCCTAACCCATTAGGGGGTTGGGAATTCCTTAGGAATCGAGTCATCCACCCCTTTTTTTCTGGTCCGTCCGGGGTGGCGACTCCATTTCTCCGAGCTTAGGCTCGTGTTCTCTAAGGCCCCAAGCCTAAACAGTACCAAAGTCGCAATAACCATTCCACCGGAAGTGGGGGCGAAAATCCCCATTCACAACATGCATCACATGACATATCATTAATCCCTTCTGGCTCACAACACTGGATTATGACACTTCAAAAGCTTACGATAATTTGACATACGCCGGAGATGAAGAATCTAGTAACGACTCAATCACTTTCTCACCAAAAGCAATGGAGCCCGAACAAATTCAAAGAGTGGTGGATGAAGCCCTCAATGCCAAGATGGAAGAAATAAAGGAGGCCCTGACCGAGACCATGAAGAATCAATTGGCTGCAATTTTAGGAAACAATGCTGAAGTATCTACTAGTACCAAGAAGTCAAAGGACAAAGGGAAGGCTAAAGTTGGTGAATTGGCTTTTGATGATGATAAGGTGATCATTGATGATGATGACGATTGGGCTCAAAACTTCCAAGATCTTCAAGACAAAAAGGAGCTGAAAGTTGTTAAGAAGACAACTATTGAAAAGACTGAGATATCTGATGTTGAAAAGATGATTGCAGACCTAAAAAAGAAATTTTAGAAGAAACTACAAACCGAAGTGATGTCCGAGATCGACAAACTGTTTGAACAAGATGAGGAGGTCTCTTATAAGTTCAAGATGCCTTCCTTCGCTAGGTACAATGGTGCTAGAAATCCTCATCTCCATGTGAAGCAGTACATCACTGCTATACAGTCTACCCGAGCTACTAAGGCTCAAACTCTAAGATATTTCATGCACTCATTGGACCCTATTGTCCAAAATTGGTTCAACACCTTAGAGGAAAGTACTCAAAAAGATTGGGACATGTTGTACAAGGTTTTCATTCAGTAATATGGGTACAATATCGAGCTGAAAGTTACCTTAATGGAAGTTGAGTCCATTAGAAAAAGGCCAAATGAGAATTTTATGGTCTATGTGAAAAGATGGAGAAATAAGGCTGCTTTGCTCAAGAAGAGGCCCAATGAATCTGATCAAATAAGGATGATTGTGAGAGGGGTGTTGCCTAGTCTTCATGAAAGGATATCTCATACACTCATCCTTGATTTCAAAGATCTTCTCCAAGCTGGTCTGCAAATTGAAGAATGGGAAAGGAAGAAGAATCACTTTTCAATAAGAAGGAATGAGAAAGGGAACTACCAGTCTGGAAATCAAAGCACGCAAAAAGAAGTTGATGTTAATATAACTGGTCAACCAAATAGAAGGTAGTTTTCAGATATAGGGAAGCCTTTATCTTGGGTCTTCAAAAAGCTACAAAAGAAGGAACTATTACAGCCATTGGCCCTTGACCTTTGCCGAAACCTTTACGCCTAAAATTTGATACTAAAGCCTTTTGTAAGTTTCATCAGACACAAGGACATGAGACAGAAAAATGCTTGCGACTAAAACATGAGATCCAAAATTTAATTGACATTAGTAAGTTGCCTGAACCTGATAAGCCCAACACAATAGATAATCTTTTGCCTAGGTTCAACAGAGTGCCACCACCAACAACTTTCATGGTAGGAGGAGGATTGGAGGATGATCTTGTCTTATCATCCTTTCAAGATCGGAAATGTTGAAGATGTGAAAGGAGAAGAAGCTTAACTCAACAAACTTTCCCTAGCTTGAATGTTGCTTTTCAATTTTTCTTTAATATTTAATTGGAATAATCGTGTTTTTCAAATTTAAAGTTGCTTGAATAAATTATTTTCATTAAATTTTGGTTGGTCTTTGTTCATTTTGGCGCTTAACCGATGACGAATATAGCTTGATATTTATAAATTAGCGTATCTATGCATCATGATTCGAATTGGTCCAAAAAGGACAAAATGATAAAGAGAAAGAAAGGGAAGAGTAAGAAAAATAAAGAGAAAGAAAAGGGAAAAGAAGAAGAGAAATGCATTTGGGTACTAAACTTTATGCAAGGGTAAAGACTGACCAATCAAGATCCAAATTAATGCCAAGAAGATACAAGGAATTTGGAGTCTAGCGAGATTGTTTCCAACTGCCTAAAATTCAAATAAGAAATTTGTAGTGTGAGGGTTTGTCCATTGTGTCACATTAGCTCCTATCTCAAAATGGCTTTCACTTAAACTCGTATCCATTATAGACTCCATTTCAAGCCTATCAAAGACCTATTGATCTCTCTTGGTAGGTAGAGTCTATTAGGGGAGATAGTTTGAATAAGCATGCATATGAGATAGATAATATTCAAACTCAATGAGACCTTTGGCCAAGTAATGTGTATGTGCCTATCTGAAGTGCAACAATTCTTGCTAAAATAGAAATGATTACTGAGCTTAGTATGGTAACTAGGGTTGTTATGTTGTACATATGTTAATTTGAAAAATCAAGTCCTGAGGTAAATTGACATTAATTTGGCAAAGCCAACATTTGATTTCAAAATCTAAATTCAAAATTGAAAATTCAAAAATATATATATACAAGGCCTTCAAGTTAAGGGGAGTATGTTGAACTATCGAACCTCGAAGGACACATTGGGCAAAGAAAATGATGACTGGCAAGGCTATGAAGCTACCAATTGACATACTGAATCATAATTTGAAATGGATGTATTTCTGCCACTTGGGGTCTCTGTTATTCATGTTTTAAACATCTTTAAGATAAAAGCCATAAATGTGAAGCATCCTATCATTCCAGTGCAAGATCTAAATGGGCATCTGAAAGAAATCTGTGAGAACATTTCAGCTGATAACCTCAGTCTGTGAGTCGATGGAACCATTGTAAGTGTTATAAGCATATCACGCATACATAAGCATATCACATTGTATTTTCTTGTATTGTATTGTCTATTCTTTGTCAAAGTGAATAGCAAACACCTTGTGAAGTAAAGAATCAAAAGAAGATATTGAATCAAGGGGGGCATGGAAAGCTTATTGCTTGAGGAAGCTCCAGTCATTTTGCAAAAGAAGAAATACGTGTTTGTGTGAAGAGCTAGACAAGACAAACATCAATTAGAGCCCGCATAGAAAAATCATGGGTTTGAGCCTACACATGGGGCAAAGTTTCTCCTTTTTAATTTTTGAGTTTATGCATGTACAAATCATTTTCAAACTCACTTTCAAATATCTTGCCACGTAAGGGGCAAGGAGAAGATATGAAGGCTAGCTAAAAAAATGGCTGAAATTTTTTTGCTTTGCAAAAAGTTCAAAGGAAGAACAAAGAGAATGGAAAAAGAAGAAAATTAGAACTCGCAAAAGAATAAAGATGCAAAAAGATAAAAGATCAGCCCAGCTAAAAGAGCTAAAGCCAGGGTAAAGAACCGATCTCCAATGGATAAAGATCCATGTTTCAAGGGTAAAGACCTTATCTCCAATTGATAACAATCCTTGTTTTAAGGGTAAAGACCCGACATCCAATGGAAAAAGATCCATATTTCAAGGGTAAGGACCCGATCTTCAATGGATAAAGATCCATGTTTCAAGGGTAAAGACCTGACCTCCTATGGATAAAGATCCAAGTTACAAGGGTAAAGACCCGACCTCCAATGGATAAAGATCCATGTTTCAAGGGTAAAGACCTGATCTCCAATGGACAAAGATCCATGTTTCAAGGGTATAGACCCGATCTGCAATGGATAAGGATCCATGTTTCAAGGGTAAAGACCAGATCTCCAAAGGATAAAGATCCATGTTTCAAGGGTAAAGACCCGATCTCCAATGGATAAAGATCCATGTTTCAAGGGTAAAGACACAATCTCCAATGAATAAAGATCCATGTTTCAAGGGTAAAACCCGATCTCTAATGGATAAAGATCCATGTTTCAAGGGTAAAAACCCGATCTCTAATGGAAAAAGATCCATGTTTCAAGGGTAAAGACCCGATCCCCAATGGATAAAGATCTATGTTTCAAGGGTAAAGACCCAAATTCCAATATATAAAGATCCATTTTTGGTGGGTAAAGACCCACAATACATAAAAAATGGAACAACCAATCAAGCCAGAATTCTCAACTAATAAAAGGTCAGTCAAATCAAATTCAATCAGGGGTCCAGGTACTCAGTCTCAGGTTCAAGTACCCAAATCAAATCCAAGCATCCATCCTCATCCAAAATCAACTCAAAGTCATGTTGCTTTTCACTCTCTTCTGCTGAAAGTCTCAAATCATTCAAGCAGGGGGCAAACTGTAGACCCTTAATTTCTGACCCAGCCCAATCCGATAGTCCAAAATAATTTTTGTGGTATTTTATTTATTTTAATAATATTTTAATTACTAATAATATTTAATAGTTATTTTTAATAAAAATAAAAAAAAATTAAAAAATCAGACGGATGGGTGAGCGACGCGTGGCAGTGCTGCCGCACGGAAGGGCAATTCGCCTGAAGAAAATTTCTGTGGCGAATTGGGCAGTGCCCAATTCGCCGCAACTGGGCTTGCCCAGTTCTGCGATGAACTGGCTTACCAAGCTAGCCCGCCACCGATCCTTGCAGTAATTTTCACAAGCGCAACCCGAGAGCCCGGCAGCCCGCGCGCGCTGCTGATTTTTTTACCAAACTTTGTTTTACCTAGTTTTGTAGTTTTTCCTAAATAGTTAGTATTTTCTTATTAAAATAAGATTAGGTCTTTATTTTTTCTTATAAATACCACATTAAAACAAAAGAAAATGGGGAGGGAAAAGAAAAAAAATGAAGAAGAGAAAACCCTAGAGACAGAAGGAGGAAAAAATAAAACCCTAGGGACGGAAGGGGAATGGAGAGAACAAACCCTACCAAGCAAGAAGAAACCCAAAACAGCAACATAGAACAGAAGGCAACAAATCTGAAATATCAAACAGAAAAACAATCAACAAGGCAGTGGCTTAGCTCACTGTCTTGTTCTCAATTCAACCAACAAATACATAGGCAGTGTAATCATTGTCTTTATCAAAGCTAATCCAGAATTTTGTTCAAACTATTCTGGTGGAGCTAGCAAATGAAGGTGTGTCTTTCTAACTTTATTCATTTAAATTTATATTGAGATTACTTATTATTGTTTCATCTATCAAACATTCTTTGTTTAAAGTTCATTCTTTTGACTTTTAATTTATATACAAATATACAGTGATCATAGTAGTTTATTTATCAAATTATGATTTCATGCAATAGCTTAATTATCAAAATCTCAATAACATATTTTTAAATAACTCAAAACAATAGTTTATTTTCTCAAACCCTAATCAATACAGTAAACCTTAATAGTCGTAAGCCATATTTCATATTTAAAAACCCTAGAAACCCTATTTCATGATGTTAGCCCTAAACCCTAATTTGATTAACCAAAAATCTTTCTATTTTCTTAAATTTATAAAACCTTAATCCATTCCATTTTTCCAAAACTTCTCACAATAGCCTAAATAATAATAATAATAATTTCAAAATCCCAAAACTCTAAATTTTAATTAAAGAACCCTAAATTGAGACATAAACCTAAAATTGTATCTTTATTTGCTTTATTAAATTTTAGATTTGATTATGTAGTTTATTATATATTTTGATTTATTTAATTTCAATACTTGATTTATTTAATTTATCATCGATGGATATTTTCATTATTATTATGATTATTATTAGTTTGTCTTATACTTGATTTGATTATTATGTTTCCATTATTGGGTACCTCATTAATTAATTTTTATTTAATTTAAATTACTTTTATATTTTGGTATTATTGTAAAGGACATGATTCCACCTTTCGGTGGGTGTCTCATTTAGTTTTAGACATGGACGATATAAGAATATGTTTCCATCCTCGGATGGGTGTCCATTTATTTATTTTGTTTGGACATTGCTTTGATTTTAATATGATAATGCTTATTTTAATTGTTGCATGTAGTATGGATAATATTGTTATATTTAAGAATTTTATAATATTAAGACCTGCAATGGAGGCCGGCTCCAATAAATCGGGCATTGTGGGAGTGCTGGGTCATTTCTCACCTTCCCCACATGTACCCAACTTTCCGAATTCATTAAGGGGTTGGGGATTCCTTAGGAATCGAGTCATCCACCCCTTTCTTTTTCCCAGCCCGTCCGGATGGCCACTCCATTTTCTCCGGGCTTAGGCCCGTGTTCTCTAAGGCCCCGAGCCTAAATAGTGCCGAAGTCACAAGAACCATTCCATTGGGAGGTGGGGCGAAAATCCCCTCTCACAGCCATTATCAATTGCTTTTCACAGTGCTTTTAACACATATATGGCATTACAAATATCATAGCACATTATTCATACATAACCAATGTATTCAAAGTTTGTGCTTAACTTAAATAGCAACCAAAACAAGCTTAAAACAACCTTCAATCCTATTCTTCCAACTTGCCCTTCACCACTTGGATGAAGCAAATCGACCTCCCTCAATGCCTAAACCAAATGTGATAGCAAATAATCATTTAGTATCACATTTAATGGAATTACCAATATTAAACCATAATTAAACCCCATCCAAGCAAAAATCCAAAATTTAAGGCTCACCTCACTTTAACTTTGGATTCTCATACTAGGCCATTCATTTTAATATATTAAGTTTATTTTTATTATAAGAAACATATTTTAATACATTTAAACCATTTACATTATAAAAACACACTCTTATACACAAAACCCTAAAATGACATAACCTTCCCCCATTGACCATTCTAACACAATCCGTTAATCATTTTATGCTTATATTCATCACTTTTAACACTAAACAACATACTTAAACAAATAAAATTAAACAATTCAATAACTTTGGAAAATCAATTTTCCAAAACCCTAAATCTCCACTTCCATTCTGAAACTCCAACAAAACACAACCAAATCCAATATTTGAGTTTAAAATACTTGTTTATGAACCAAAACAACTCATTTAGAACCATTTTGCATAATTAAAAACCATGATTTCTCAAACCTTAAAAATCCATAACCCTAAATTATCTCTCTTCACCATTCTTTATCCAAACTCCATCATCTCTTCAATCCAACCTTAAAATAATTACTAATCACTTAAAATAACATCATACACACCAATTCCAATAATTAAATCACACTAGATCAAGAACCCAAAACTCACATATTCAAAATTTCCATGGAATTCAAAGAAAGGAGTTGGAAACTTACCAAATTTGGTGTAAATCACCAAAAATCCACTTTAAACTTGTTAAATCCTTCAATTTGTGGAGTATGGAATAATCAAAATCCTTGGTCTAAGCTCTCATGGTGGTTCGGCCTTGATGAAGAAGAAGAAGAAATGAAGACAATTTTTTCTAATTTTCTCTTTCCTTTCATCTTTTATTTTAAACCATATATATATTATAATATTATAATATTTATTTATTTATTTATTTAATAAATTAAAAGTCCAAAAATTCCTCTCCCATTCAAAAATTATTTATTTTTGAATTAATTTAAAATTTTGAATTTTTTAGATTTAATTACCAAAATACCATTTTACTTTGACTTTTATATGTTGTATATATTTTGTATGTATGTCACATATATATTCCACTTTTTTTTTATTTAAAATCCCTTCATTTTTAATTTAAAACTATTAATTTAATTTATCCATTTAAATTATAATTTATTTTATTA
Organism: Garcia nutans; assembly: GCA_947685225.1. NCBI lineage: Eukaryota > Viridiplantae > Streptophyta > Magnoliopsida > Malpighiales > Euphorbiaceae > Garcia > Garcia nutans. Next base: position 37,827,342 of record CANTUV010000039.1, on the reverse strand, counting down.
AATTTCTAAAAATTAAAAATTTTCAAAAATTTGGGATATTACAGATGTTCCCAAAAATCCATAAAAATACACAACTTGCAAAAATTGCACTCCTAATATATATATATGTACATTTACCAAATCTCCAACACCTCTACAAAAACATCCACATCTCAAATTTTTGTGTGTACACACACACACACACACACATATATATATATATATATATTCCAAATACTTTATATTACTTAACCAAACCATAAATGCACATCATTGACATATTCTAACATATTATATGAACATAATGACTTTACAAAAACAAAAGTTTATATGTGCAGGCAAGCTTTGGTCTTTTGGCAAAATATCAACTTCAAGTACAAAATCCACTAATCTAGAACTGATCAGGTCTAGCAAGGCTCTTTGCTTCTATCCTGTCACCTGTGCGATAAACAAATCGCGCTAATCTACTAGCTTAGCATTATATACTTTGATAACAAAAGTAATTTTTAGAATAATGCAATATGTCACTCTTTTTTAAACATGTAATGTAGTATGTAAAATACACATGATATTCATGAAAATATCAAGATTTTCCAAATGATCCTATATAATATTAAAGTTTTAGAGATATTGTCTTGGTCTATCACGATATTAGGAATCTAAGTGTCCAATCATACCGCCCGAAGGCTCATCCCCTGTTGACACCAAAGTGTCTAGCCTCGAAGGCAAATAATTATTACAACATAAGTGACACTAGTGTATCTATGCCTGAAGGCAAATATTTTATCATCACATAACAGTGGCATGTCAATCCGATAGTACCAAATACAATTCTCTAAAATAAGATATTATATAGGATAAAAACAAATTTCATAGACATTATCATTTCTTATCCACTTTCCATCACATTTTCCATATTCCATATGCAATTTGCATATTTCCCACATATTTTAATCAAAAAAGGACATTTTCTTGCCACATTCACAATGTGGCATATTTCCCATTCCAAATGCACAAAACACACTTTCTACAAATTACATATAACAATGATATTAACCATTCTACAATGGCTTAATATCTCATATTTCATGCATTTCACACACTATCACATATGACAATGCACTTATACCATGATTTCCAATCATAATGTGCTAGGCAAATTCAAGTGCAATTAATGCATATGCTATCAAAGTATATACTAACCTCAATTATGCCAAAATCCAAGCCCTAATTACCTTCCAACTTTAACTTTACTAATTTCCCTTCAATATTTTAACTTGGAAAATTATGCTCTATGCAATCTTATACTAAGTTATAAGTCCAAATATAGCATTAGAATCCCATTCTAACACATTTTAATCAATAAAATTTTAATTACATTCATCCTCACCAAAAATCACATCAAAACCCTAATTACCCTTACTACTTCATGAAAAATTCCATCAAACCCATTTATTTCAATTATCCAACCATAAAATTGTAACTTATACATCAAATTGACATCATTATAGACCATTTTAATAATTATTGAAATCCCATTCAAAAACTCAAATTTCACATATCAACTCCACCCTAACTTTCCCAAAACCTACTCATATTCAACTTTCAACCTTAAAATTATCACTTCCATAACAATATAACATCATAAAAATCATTCTAGCAATTATCTTAACCTCTATCAAAAATCTAATTTTCACATAATAAAAAATTCAAAGAAAAGCTAGATAAATCCAAAGAATCATTACCTATTACTTAAGAGTCATTCAAAATCACCCTTAATCCTTGAAAATTTGAAGAAATTTTTAAGTATTTAGAAGAACCAAAAAGCTCTCTTATGCTCCATGAAAATCGACAAAGCTTGATGGAGGAGGAAGAAGAAGATAAATTTCGACTTTTTAATTCTTCTTTCAATCTTAACTATACATATATAATTATTTTATTAATTAATATTTATTGTTTAATATTTCTTTTTCCTCTTCCATCCAAATTTAATTTAATTTTGATTTATTTAATATATATATTTTTTTATTTTTACTTTTAACTTTGACTTTTAACTTTTTAACTTTTTTGTTTTTTATGTATTTGTATATATTAGGTATATGTTAGGTATATGCTACGTATACATTACATATATCCAATGTATAACCTATATATATCTTGTATATACATTGGCTATATACTATACATATACCACGTCCATTAATCCAATCATCCCTCATTACTAATTATTTAATTGTATTTAAAATTATGGGTATTACAATTCCTCAGGATTTTTTATAGATAAGAAACAAAACAAATGTCATATCATAATACTTCATAGATTTTTTTATCTGCAAATAAATATTTAAAATTTTTCAGATGCAAAATAAAGTCATGAAAACATAATTTAGGAGTGTTTACAAAAGAAGTTTGAGGCAGTTACGGTAAAGTAAGTGATAGTTAGCGACCGTTAGTAATAATTAGTTACTATTTAATTCAACATTTTCCTCTTGCATACAAACTCTATACAACCTTCTCAACTTCAAATCCTGCCACATATATTATCTAAGGGTAAATTGGGGTGTATTTTCAAATGCAGTTCATGGCAGTTGGGCAATTAGTGATAATTAGTTACAGTTAGTGGCCGCTTAATTAAAGAATTTCCTCCTTCACACAAACTCAGTCAACCACTTCTCAAATTCAAATCCTGCAGCATATATTATACAAGGGTGATAGTTGGGGTATAGTTAGTGATAGTTGGGGTATAGTTAGTGACTGTTAAATTAAAGATTTTCCTCCTTTAAACATATTCAGTCAAGCACTTCGCAAATTCAAATTCTACTGCATATATTATATAAGAGAGAATTGGAGAGTGTATTCAAATGTAGTTTGTGGTAGTTGGGGTATGGTTAGTCATAGTTAGTTACAATTAGTGACAATTAATGACTGCTTGATTAAAGATTTTCCTCCTATACACACTTTTAGTCAAGTTTTCAAATTCAAATCATATTGCATATATTATACAATGGTAAATTAGGAAGTTTTTTCAAATTCAGTTCATGGTAGTTGGGGTACAATGAGTGATAGTTAGTGTTTATTTAATTCTAGATTTTCCTCCTTCATGTACATTCAGTCAAGCACTTTTAAAATTGAAATCCTGCTACATATATTATGCAAGGGTGAATTGGGTGTGCTTTCAAATGCAGTTCGTAGTAGTTGGAGTATTGTTAGTGATAGTTAGTCAAAGTTTGTGAAAGTTAGAAACTATTTATTTTTATATTTTATGCCTGCATTTTGAAGAATGTATTAAACACTAACTGTAACTAACTATCCCTAATTGCACATCAATGCAATGAACAATCCTAAAGACTAAACTCAACATTAAATTAAATGAGAAAAATAAAGTGGAAATAAAAATATAAAATATCAACTTATTTTCTTTAAATTTTATCAACATTATCTTATTTTAAAAAATTTTAAGCTACAAGATATAATTGTAGAATGAGAAAAATAAAGTAAAAAAAGAATGCTAGTAACTTTGTCTTCTCATATGAGGCATACAGTTTAATAAAATCATTATCTGTGAATCTTACTGCCAAATGTTGAGTAAATAAAATTAAAATTAAAAACTAAATGTTGAGTAAATAAAATTAAAATTAAAAACTAACTCATGTCAATGATGGAGTTGATGGATAAAATAAAATTTTGATGAATAAACTAAATCATGTTGAGTTTTTTGTCGAAAAATCTTAGAGAAGAATACAGAAAATGAGAAGAAAAGAGAGAGCACAAGTTGAGGGAGGAGAAGAGTACGAGCCAAGGGTCAAAAAAGAGAGAGATATGAGTTTTTGGTTTTTAATGTCTAAGATAATTTTTGTCATTTTAGGATCAAAAAGGGTTAAGGAGTGTTCAAAATATACTAATGCTTTTTAGAGTGGAGTGGTCATTTTAGGTGATTTCCCTTAATTATATTTTAGAATTTTTTCTTCAATTTAATTATTGATAAGAGATATAAAATTTAATTTGTATTTGTTTAAAATTATTAAAGCAAAAATTATTTTATAATATGCCCAACATATGTGTCAAAATCATTTCAAGCAACTAGTCAAATTTGTAATCGTAATTTTTTTAAAACAAATCTATAACTTTTGTCTTGTCTGGTTGGCACTCCATAATACTCTATCTTGGCTCCATCCAATATTAGTTAATTCCATGTTTTTGAGAGAAAAAATAGGGAGGGACTTATATAATTTTTTGAGAAGAGTCTTTAGAAAAAAAGTGTTAGCACACATAGGCACTTATTTTAGAGTTCAATTCATTTGTCTGGATACATAGAGAGTGTTTGTGCCTAACAAAGCCTGGTGATATGTTCATTTACCGAAAAGAAAAGATTAAATTTCAATGTAAAAGATAAGAAAGATTAACCATTTCTTTAATTTAATTGAAAAACATGGATCCTAGTAGGTTTTCTCATATTTTGTTTATTTTGCTATTTTAATTTTGTCTAATAACTATGGGAACCTAACACCACATAGGATTTTATCCATACTCAATCCTAAAAGACCAGAGTTGAAAACCCTTTTAACCATATTACAAATAAAAGACCCAATGATGTTTAATTAATTTTGGTAAAAGACCATATGAATCCCCTTGCTTCTAGGAGCTTTGAGGGGTTGCATATTAAAGAGAGTTGCCCTAATTTTATAATCTATCAATAGAGTAGCTAATTTCCCTATCATCTCATGAGTAATAGATGAGAAACAACCTAACACAGGGTATTGGAGAACAAACTCCACTTCATTAGAATAAAGGGTCTTGAAAAAAAAATAAAGCCATATTTTTTAAAATTACCTCTTCTTCTTGCCATATACCCGAGTCATCTTTCAACATTACAATCTTATTCTTTCTTGTTCTATCAATGGTTTTAGCATGAAAATAAGAGGTATTATGGTCACCAAAAGAAATACAGTGGTAGTGAGATTTTATGGTCACCAAAATAAGACCTCTTATTGAACTAGGACTTCTTCTAACTCTTGTTTCAGCTCTCTTTCCAAGTCCCCCAATTGTTTAGTGTAGTACTTTTCAAGGGCTCTTTGAACACCATTAAGTCTATCTAGAAGCCTTTTTTCTTCTTGATAATGTGGCCAAGCATCTCATCATTCTATATATGCATGTTGGAATTAAAATTAGCAATATTTCCCATAACCGATTCAGTTCCCTTCCAACTCTTTTCCACAAGGGTTAGGAATTCAAGGTGAGAGAGCCAAGCTATCAAGAACTTAAAAGACTTGAAGTTGGATGCTTCTCTTTCATTCTGATGTAACCAAAAAAGAATGAGCTAGTGATCAGAGTGGAATTTTAGAAGGTGATGCACTAAAGACTCAAGAAATTTATGAAACCTGTTATGGTTACATATGGCTTTATCCAGCATCTGTAAAGGGTATCTCTCCAATTAAATCTTGCACCAACAAAATCAAATTATTTTAAGGCATTTTGATAGACAAAATTGTAGAAGAAAACATAGCCTTTACACCTATTAAATGAGCCTCCCCGTCTATCTCATGCATCAATAATAACATTGAAATTACTAGCCAATAGGCAAGGCTCATTAGAGGAAGAAAACACTATAGAAAGAGCATCCCATAAGGTATTCTTTATGAGTGATTAAAGACATTCATAAACATCTAAAAAGAGGAATTTGTAGTTCAATCCTCAAATCCACAGATGCTAGTATGAATTGGAAGTGATTTTCAAAGATCTCCACCTTGACATGCTTCCGCTAAAGCAATCAGATGCCACCTGGAGAAACCAATAGCCTCAATATGTTGTGAGTAATCAAAACCCACTTTCTTGATAACTTTATCTGCCTTGATACTCGTAATGTGAGGCTCCAAGATAACTACAATCATAGGATTATATATAGAAATAAAATTCTTGAGAGATTGACAGACCTTGTATGGGAAGCTGAATTATTTATGTCTCTCCTTCACTACATCAGAGAGTTTCACCCCAAACCTTCCCTTGAAGATAGGCCACTTTGGAGGTTTAACAGGGTCGACGAATACACTATCAAATCTATGACTAATCAATTGAACTCCATAAACATCTCTCAGCCACAATTTCCTTGGAAAAATATCTGGAGATCATATGCACCACCAAAAGTTGAAATATTTGCTTGGCATGCTATTATAGGAAATTAAATGTGAGGAATAATTTGGATAAAATTGACTCCTCGATCCATTGTATGATATTTGTCCTCTGTGCCATATTGAAAAAGAAGATGTGGACCATTTGTTGCTGAACTATCCAATCTCTTGGTCTATATGGACAAAATTGATTGATTGGTGGGATCAATCATGGTGTTTTCCAAAATCAATAGCTCTACTATTCATACAATAGGAGTGCCCTGCACCTGGTAATTTCGCTAAACAGGTTTGGTTCTCATCATTTTATGCTACTATTTGGTCAATTTGGTTAAAGAGGAACAACATAGTTTTCAATAATTATTCCCTTAATACCCAGAAGTTGTTTGACACCATACTTATCAGACTTGCATCTTGGACATCTGCTGCCTACCCACTTTTTTCATGCTCCATAGATCAATTTTTCTTTCATCTTCCTGTATTAAGAATTGGCAAATTGCTAAATGTCCTAAACCTTTAACTCCCTGGTAACCTCCCACTAGCGATTACCTAAAAGGAAATATTGATGGTTCGGCCTATGGCAAGCCTGGACATGCTGGGATTAGTGGCGTTTTGAGAAACTCCATGGTTATATTTATAGCAGTCTTCTCATACTATGTAGGGGTGATGGACTATAATGAGGCCGAATTTAGGGCAATCCATGCTGCACTCAAGTTCTCCTACACTCAGGAGGACATAAAATATAGGCGTATGATCATTGAGTATAATTCTATAAATGTAATATCTTGGGTTAATGCTATAGTTGATGAGGTCCCTTGAAAATTCAGAGATATTAAATGTGAGATTGATGAGTTACTATCCAATATGAAAGTGGTTCTTTTCCAGCATGCATTTTGCGAAGCCAATTTCATGGGAGATCACTTAGCTAAGTTTGGTGCCACTAGGGAAGACCATCTTGAAGCTTGGTTGGATTTGTTAAGTTTCATTATCAAGTTACTGTTCAGTGGTTTTCATAAAATTGTATGACTTTGTATAGTTTATTCTTCCTGTAACTAGATGTTCTGGGGTACGTATTTTTGGGATGCTACTAGAATGGTTTTGTATTGGTCATTTGGGTTCTTTGGGTAGTTTACATCCCTCAAATATGTTTTTTCCCATTTTAAAATATATTAATAAAATCTTATTATATAAAAAAATACAAAGAGATTTCTATCCATTAGGAAATAGACTGAGAAAGGGAGCAAAACAAACTCACCTACTAGGCAAGATTTTGGTCAGCCTAATCAAGTGCTGATTTATCCAAAGGAATGCTAGGTTTAGCTTCTTTTGAGAGACTACCCTCTAATTCCTCCAAGAGTAATCAGACTGCATTATTAGGATTAAGTGTAACATAATCAGTTCTTTTAACTTTAAGACTTTTCCTAGATAATTTGTTAACCTTGATCCCTCTTATCCCTATATTAGGCAGTTTAGGTTGCTTTTGAGATTTTTCATGGTGGGATATTCTAGTTAGAAACTGATGGAATAGAGTGCCTAGGGGATCAGAGTTTTACAAGTCATCTCCTATGATTATCGCTGAGTGTTTTATAGGATATGGAGTAGTCTAAGATTGGAAGAAATGAGTATGCCAGCCTTGAGACATAAGAGACTCATCTGTAAGGCTTTCCCTTTGCAAAATATTATTATCCAGTATGCTCTGCACATTAGAGTTTATGACGTTTTGCATGGGTGACATCACTATGTTACGCTGTGAACTCAAGCCAGCTTCTTTATTAACTATACTAACTTTTTTGTTTTGACCCACTTGAATCATATTTTTCTTATTAGGAAGTAACAGATCATTCTCCTTTAAAAAATTGGTTATTTCCTCAGTTTTCTCTTACAAATCCGCAATTAAATCAAATTGTGATCCTATTAAATTATTACCATTATTACCTTTTGATTTATGGTTCAAAAATTTATTTCCTTCTTATCCACCTTTCATCACCGGCGATTGACTTGCATTTAGGTGCCAAATAATGAGTTTGATTCCTCCCTCATCTCCAGAGGGATTCAGAGGGTTTCATTGGGCACCCTTTTCTATTCCACTCCAAGTCGGATTACAATAGGGCAGCAAGCCTTAACATACCCATATAAACCACATTCAAAGTAGATTAACGGGAGACCTTTATATTCTACCTTTTGAGTCCTACATCAATAGTTATCTTTGCAATCAAGGGTTTGGTCAGGTCCAAGATTATGGCCATCCTTGCATACTTGCCTCTTTTGGTATTATAGTCTATTCTCACTACTGTACTTATAGATTTCCCAATGGCTCGAAGAATAGCCTATGATAGTATTGTATAGGGAGCCCAGGAAGTCTAACACATGCCATAACTGATTGCATACTATGCTTATGTGTTGAGACAGAAGGGGTCCAAGGTTGCACTGTTAAGTAGTTGCCAAAAAGCATCCAAGGTCCTCAAGACAAGGCATCCAAATAATCATCTGAGTTAGAAAACTTGGCCATATAAAAGTCATTATCAATATCAATAAGGTGGATTAAATCCCATGGTTTCCACATGTCATGTAAGCATCCAAGAAGTGTTTTATACCTTATAGGTCTACCAAGAAGTTTTATCACCATAAAGTTTTTCATATACCGAGAGAGAATATTTTAAACCCTATCTGAGAAGTTTATGGTAGGGATATTGAAGTCAGAATCAATGAATGCATCCTCCTCATTTATAACAAAGTTGTCCTCTATAGCTACCCCATAATCTAAGTTGCATAGCTTGTCTCTAAAAGATGTCGAAAAGGCTTACTTGACTGAACGGTATTAACAGGTTTAAGGTTTATATTTTGTATAAACAACCATTCCATCCTCTTCCATCTATTCATCACCAAATCCAAGATAATCTCGCTTGGATCTATCATCATCCCTCGTAGACTGAGAAGTTTCTCTTATCCAAATTTTTTCTTAGGTGACCGATCTTCATCGAGGGTTGTCGACAGGGAGCTTTTTTCACAGGGGGCAATGTTAGCCATACCACTTCCCCTCTATGAAAGACCAATTAACAGTAAATTTAATATATTACAATACATATTCATTTCTCTTATTATTAGTTTATTTTCTTAAAAAATAATTTAAAGGAAAATTATTTTGTAAATGCAAATGGTAGAAATTTACCAGTTATCAAAATAAATACTAAAATATTCTTCACATGAGTAAATTCTAGATGGGCTCAATATAATAAATAGCATGCTGGTTATTATTTGTAATATACAATCATGTACTAGTATAAAAAATTGTGCATGATAATAAGATAAAACTAATCTCAATTAATCACAACATAGATAACTTATCAATTATCTCTTCAATGTTCACCACATAATAATAGTAATAATAATCTAAGGTCATATTAAATAATACAATAAATAATTTGAGAAAATAAATGTTGGTAAAACATAATAACAACAATAATTAATAACCATTGGTTAACTAGCTTTAATTACAATGAAGAGTTGAAGCCTTACCTTGGAATTGGGGATCTTTAATTTATCAAAATGGATCTTGCATTTCTTGATTTATTCTCATTATAATTTAAAAAATAATCTTGCTATTGAAAAGGACCCAGCATAAAACATTACGAACTCATTAGATTAAGATTTAGCAATATTTTATTTTAATTTGTTTCTAATTTGTTTACATTTTATTCAAAAATATATAATATAATCACTAATTTTATAAATCATATGACCCTTTATTTTCTAAAAATTAGCCCAAAATTTATTAATTAGGCTCTGAATCACAAGTTTAAAATAATATAAAGTACCAGAGTTTAAACTTGATCACAAAGTTAAATATATTAACTAAGAAAATGGCTAAAAGGTTGTTAACAAAATGCAAAATGCGAGTGTTAACCAATAAGACTTTGATTTAGTTACAAGATTAAAGTTAAATTTTCATAATAACTTATGAGATACAATTAAATTATTACAAATGAGGCAAATTATATCAGTAAAAATAAAAATTAATAGTAAACCTATAAAGTATGGTTTGGTGGACATAAGCTAATGTTACTTCTACTTAAAATTTCATGTTGGAGTCAAAACAAAATTAATAGTAAATGTTATTATTACACTGCCCAATTACTCTTCACAAGGTGAAATTATATATGAGCTTTAAGATTTAGTGTAATTCCATATCGTGGGGAAAAAAGGGAAAAAAAGAAAAAAAAAAGTCATGAGCATAGCACATCCACATTCCACGCCTAAAAGAACTAAACAATGAAGAATGTATAACTTTCCCCTATTGGCTATATTATATGTCATCTTCTTCATGATCAATCTACTATACAACCACTATGGAATTTTTTTCCATATCTCTTTTACCTTTCACTTCTCTTTCTCTTTATTAGTTATCTTTCTATTTTACAAAATGAACCTCTCAGCTTCTAAATTGAACAACATGTTTCCTCTTGGTTTAAAAGAGTGGCCATTTTTGGGTGAAAGTTTGCAGTAGGTGAAATTTGGGCAGCAAGGAAACTTCATTACTCAAAGAAAACATTGTAGTCTTTTGTCCTTCTACTAGAAACAAATTAATTTTTACTAGTGAAAATAAATACATAACAACTTGGTGGCCAAAATCAATGTTGAAAGCCATGTTACGTTATTTCAAGATTCTCTTGAACTTTCAAAAGAAGAATTTATAAGAATGAGAAGATTATTGAAAAAACCATATTTTAACTATCATTTAAGATAATTCTAACTCCTTTTTTTTATCTAATTTTAGTTGAATTTGATTCATTTTCATTGTTGATATAGAATTCATCTTATTTTAGCTTAGAAGTTTCAAAATATGAGTTTTTTATTGAAATTTGAGCAAAGCTGAGGAAAAATGTGCAAATGGCATAACAGAATCCAATCCCACACCCATGGCACTCAAGGCCATGCCTCTAGACTCCAACTTGAAGTTTCCAGAGAAAGGAAGAAAGGAGAAAGAAGTTCCAGAAGAGAATCCCTTTCCACGACCATGGCATCTAAAGGCTAAGCTTGTGGGAATGATTCACACATTATCTGAAGATTGAAAGAAAGATGGCTAGTATTTCATAAGTAAATTGAAAAGCATGATGCACTTCATTACCATGCTTGTGGCAATTAAAAGGTAAGCTAGACGTGCAGTTTTCTGAACATAACTTTTAATATTTGACATATTTTACAATTGAGACTCTTTTAAACTTATCCTAACCTTTTCATATATACCAAAGAAGTTCTCCAAGCTCTTTAAATACCTTAGATCCTCCTCACATCAATCATTCAAGAATTGCACAATTTAGAGATAAATTTTCTAGATTTTTGGAAGATAAGGCTTTGAAGAGAAGAAGAGGTTTTTGTTGGATTATTTTTATGGACCAATATTTATACATTAAATATTACTTTAGGCTAAAATAATTTTATGACATATTCTATCATAACAGGCTTGACCCAAATATTAAAGTGATCTAATTTGGTTAAGGTTAATTTTGGGCATATTTAAGATTATAAAGTATGGGTTAATATATGTGTAGATACTTTAATGTTATTTCTAATTTTATGATGGGCAAAATTGGAAATTGTCACATTAGGGTTATGGTCCCCAAATTGTATGTTTGGAACTTCTTATATAATCCCATCAATATGAGAAGTGTGGCTACCACCACCAAAACTCATACATATCAATTTGGAAGATCAAAACTCAAAACTAAGGCTAAGGATTCCAATATCCATGATGGATTCAGGTACGCTTCCGCTTCCGATTTAATCTATTTATTCTTGATGATTTAGCATGGTTGATTTTATTGTTGATGGTGTTCATCAATTAATTTAGAAATCCTAACATTTGGTATCAGAGCCTTCCCTGTTAAATCATTGAGATTTATAGAATTTATTTTATTTAGAATTTTTTTTTATATTGCCGATTGATTCAGCGGCTTGATATTGGAGTTTTCTTTTATTTCCGTCTTGCTACTGCATGATGGATTCAACACTGTTGGTTTACGGTGCTCCTTAGTTTGGATGATAATGCCTTTCATGATCTTTTGTTTCTTGATTTGTGTGAATACAAAATCATTAATTTTAATTAATGAATTTGGAAAACAGAGAGATGTTTTTTGTTTTCTTTTGTTTTTGCGTGAGTGTATATATTTGACTTCTTCAATTTAAATTATAATGGATTCAGATTTGGCATATACACGTATTCATATATCAAATTAATTAAGAATATATGCATGTACTTGAATTGATTTGGGTTTTAGGGTACTTGTTAAGGCATATGAATATATATACTGGATGTAGGGTACATGCATGTACATGAATATATATACACATATGCAAAACAGAATGTGGTATATTGTGTATATATCACTCTTTTGTATACAATTTTGAATTTTGGGAATTTTAAATTTAAATATTGGTATTTTTATATGTATATTTTGAGATAAATTGATTGACACAATAAGGCTCACCAAAGTGAACTTAGTGGAGATTGATTAATTTTTAAATATGCAAAGAGTTTAAGTGTGTGTGACTAATGTGAATATAAATTAGCCCAAAGGAAAGTTTATATTCAACATAATCACATATGCTCATGTGGTGATAAATATGTGATGATTATTTGGTTTTACATGTGAGCAATAAATCAGCCCAAAGGAGGATATATTATTTGACATGTTAATTTATTATCAATATTTGATTGCTACACCAAGATACCACTTGCAAGTTAATATTTTATCCAAAGATGAAATATTAAATGGAGGGTCCGGTATCTTGAGATGGGGTTTACCATTATTTAAATTTAATTTTCAACTTTGGTTATACTTTGGAAATATGTGAGTGTATTGATTGTTTGTTTTGCTTTGTTTTGGATTCAGTTAATACTACCGCAGCTAATATTTCTGCCAACATTAATTCAGTTCCTATGTTAAATGGCACAAATTTTAAGTCGTGGCAAGAGAGTGTTCTTATTACTCTCGGAGTCATGGATCTGGACTATGCGATAAGAGTTCAGAAACCCGCTGATCTTACTGATAAGAGTACCTCTGAGGAAAAAAGGGAGATGGAAAAGTGGGAAAGGTCTAATCGCATAAGTCTTATGATCATTAAGCGTGCTGTTCCAGAAGCTTTTAGGGGCACTATGTCTGATCAAGTGGATACTGCTAAGGGTTTCCTTGAGGATATAGAAAAAAGATTTGCTAAGAATGAAAAGGCTGAAACTAGTACAATCTTAGCAAAGCTTATTTCTATGAGGTATACAGGAAAAGGAAACATAAGGGAGTACATTATGGAAATGTCTCATCTTGCTTCAAAGTTGAAAGCACTTAACTTGGCCTTATCTGAGGACTTGTTGGTGCATTTAGTTTTGATATCTCTTCCATCACAGTTTAGCCAGTTTAAGGTGAGCTATAATTGCCAAAAGGAATCTTGGTCACTTAATGAGCTCATCTCACACTGTGTACAGGAAGAGGACAGGATGAAGCAAGAGAGAGTTCCAAGTGCTCATTTAACATCCACTTCTAAGGACAAAAAGAAAGACAATAAGAGAAAGAAAGATAAGGAAGCTGCAGAGGTACCACAAAAGAAGCAGAATAAGGAACAGAATCAGAATTCTTGTTTCTTCTGTGGTACTCCAGGTCATGTGAAAAAGCAATGTAAAAATTATCATGCGTGGCGCGTAAAAAAAGGTAAGCTTCTTAATTTTGTTTGTTCAGAGGTTAATTTGGCTTCAGTACCTAGACACACATAGTGGATAGATTTTGATGCAACAACTCACATCAGTGTGTCTATGCAGGGTTGCCTGAGTTACCGAAAGCCTAATGATGTTGAAAGATACATCTACGTTGGCGACGGAAAGGAAGTTGAAGTTGAAGCAATTGGGATATTTAGATTGTTATTAAGAACTGGATTTTATTTAGACTTGGAAGAGACATTTGTTGTACCGTCTTTTAGACGAAATTTGATTTTTGTTTCTGTATTGGATAAATTAGGTTATTTTTGTTCATTTGGAAATGGAAAATATAATCTCTTTCAAAACTCAAATTTAATTGGCTCTGGTTCTTTATCTGGTTATGATAATCTATATTTGCTTGACACAATTGCTTCATTTCATGAATCTTTATCTATTAGTACAATAGGCATAAAGCGCAAATTAGCCAATGAGAATTCAGCTGCGTTATGGCACAAGAGATTGGGTCATATCTCTAAAAGGAGAATTGAGAGACTTGTGTCTGACGGTATTCTTGATCCCCTTGATTTTACAGATTATGATGTGTGTGTAAACTGTATCAAGGGAAAACAAACAAATGTGAGGAGATTTGGTGCCAACAGGAAATTAGACGTCTTAGAACTAATACACACAGATATTTGTGGTCCGTTTCCTAAGGCTTCTTGGAATGGACAACAATATTTCATTTCGTTCATAGACGATTTTACACGATATGGCTACCTTTATCTCTTACATGAAAAATCGCAATCCTTGGACATGTTCAAAAGTTATAAGGCTGAAGTTGAGAATCAACTCAACAAAAGGATTAAAAGCATCAGATCTGACCGTGGTGGTGAATACTATGGTAGATATGATGGTTCAGGTGAACAATGTCCAGGACCATTTGCGAAATTCCTAGAGGAAAGCGGTATCGTCCCACAGTACACCATGCCAGGTTCACCTACTATGAATGGTGTAGCTGAAAGACGAAACAGAACGCTTAAAGATATGGTAAGGAGTATGATTAGTCATTCTACCTTACCAGAATCACTCTGGGGAGAGGCATTAAAGACTGCAGCTTATATACTCAACAAAGTTCCAACTAAGGCAACTACAAAAACTCCATATGAGCTTTGGACAGGTAAAAAGCCTAGTCTTAAGCATTTACATATTTGGGGATGTCCAGCTGAGGCAAGGCCTTATAGGCCAAATGAAAAGAAATTGGACTCAAGAACTGTCAGTTGTTACTTTATTGGATACTCTGAAAGATCCAGGGGTTACAAATTTTATGATCCCACTACTAAGGCTATATTTGAGACGGGAAATGCCCGATTTTTTGAGAATGTTGAGTTTGCAGGGGGAGAAAGAGTTAAGGACTTTGACTTTGAAGAGGAATATGTGAATATTCCTTTAATTGCTCTTGACAATAATCAAGAACAGTTCACCATACCTGATATTGTTCAAGATGCAATTTTAGATAATGTCATTGTATCTCCCACTCAAGTTCACGATATTATTCCAGAAGAACAAACTCAACTACCTCAAGAAACATTGCCATTAAGAAGATCCGCTAGAGAAAGAAGAAATGCAATACCAGATGATTATATTGTATTTCTCCAGGAACATGAGGTTGACATTGGAGTGATGGAAGATGATCCAATCAACTTCCATCAAGCCATGCAAAGTATTAACTCTCAAAAGTGGATTGATGCTATGAATGAAGAGATAAAGTCCATGCATGATAATGAAGTATGGGATCTTATCCCATTACCAGAAGGTGCGAAACCCATTGGTTGTAAATGGATTTTTAAAACCAAAAGGGATTCGAAAGGTAATGTGGAGAGGTATAAAGCACGTCTTGTTGCTAAGGGCTTTACACAGAAAGAAGGCATTGATTATAAAGAGACTTTCTCTCCAGTTTCCTTGAAAGACTCTTTTAGGATTATAATGGCTTTAGTGGCATATTTTGATCTTGAGTTACATCAGATGGATGTTAAGACTGCATTTCTCAATGGCGACATTGATGAAACAATTTATATGATACAACCAGAAAATTTTGTATCGGGTGATGCAAAATCTATGGTTTGTAAATTAAAGAAATCCATCTATGGACTTAAGCAAGCGTCTCGACAATGGTATTACAAGTTTCACCAAGTTGTCATCTCATTTGGTTTTGAGGTAAATTTGGTTGATGATTGTATATACCATAAGTTCAGTGGGAGTAAGAATATTTTTCTGGTTTTATATGTTGATGATATTTTGCTTGCCAGTAATGATATAGGCTTATTGCATGAAACTAAGAGATTTCTAGCTAAGCACTTTGAGATGAAAGATCTTGGTAATGCATCTTTTGTATTAGGAATCCAAATACATCGAGATCGTTCTCAAGGTGTACTTGGATTATCACAAAAGGTCTATATTGAAAAGGTTCTAAAGAGATTTGGCATGCAAGATTGTAAACCAGGAGATACCCCTGTGGCTAAAGGAGACAAGTTTAGTCTTAACCAGTGCCCTAAAAATACCTTTGAGGAAAAGGAAATGCAGAAGATTCCCTATGCTTCAGCAGTAGGAAGTCTGATGTATGCACAAGTTTGTACGCGTCCGGACATTGCGTACATTTGTGGAATGTTGGGCAAATATTTGAGTAATCCTGGCATGGATCACTGGAAGGCAGCTAAACGAGTTATGCGGTACTTACAGAGAACCAAACATTACATGCTCACATATAGAAAGTCGGATAAATTAGAGATTATTGGGTATTCTGATTCCGACTTTGCTGGATGCCAAGATAGCAAGAAGTCTACATTCGGTTATATTTATCTGCTTGCTGGAGGAGCTGTTTCCTGGAAAAGTGCTAAACAGTCACTTGTCGCTCCTTCCACCATGGCAGCTGAATTTGTGGCATGCTATGAAGCATCGAATCATGGAATATGGCTGCGAAATTTTGTCACTGGGCTGCGAATTGTGGAAAGTATTGAAAGACCACTTAAGTTATTTTGTGACAATAAATCAGCAGTTTTATATTCCAATAACAATAGGAGCTCGACCAAGTCAAAGCACATAGACATCAAGTTCCTAGTTGTTAAAGAAAGAGTTCAAAGTGGACATTTGTCTATAGAGCATATTGGTACAAACTCCATGATTGCGGATCCACTTACTAAGGGACTACCACCTAAGGTCTTTCATGAACATACTTCTCATATGGGTGTTATGTCATTTGAGAAAATTTAGTTTTTAGTGGGAGTTTTGCATTTATTTATTTATTTTTCTGGTTATAGACAACTTTCGGTTATGTATTATTTTCTGCAGAAATAAAGTTTTTCAGTTATTCCACTTTGATTTTAGCATGATGAGGTTTTATCATGGTTTTAGTAGGATCAGTTGGAAATAGACATGTTTAGATCACATTGCATGTAATTTTCATGCTACACATCCATACTTGATCTATGTCATTTGGTCATATTAGTATATGTGATCAAAGATAATTTTATTATGATGTAACTATAATAAATAATGCCTTGGTTCTATATTGATATTGCTAATGGACGAGATTGTTCGGAAAGTCATTCGGTTATGATAGATAAGTTTTGAGCTCATAAGGTTATATTATGACATAAGATTATAAAGTTTTAAAGTTATATTTATGTACAAATATAGTCCAAGTGGGAGATTGTTGGATTATTTATATGGACCAATATTTATACATTAAATATTACTTTAGGCTAAAATAATTTTATGACATATTCTATCATAACAGGCTTGACCCAAATATTAAAGTGATCTAATTTGGTTAAGGTTAATTTTGGGCATATTTAAGATTATAAAGTATGGGTTAATATATGTGTAGATACTTTAATGTTATTTCTAATTTTATGATGGGCAAAATTGGAAATTGTCACATTAGGGTTATGGTCCCCAAATTGTATGTTTGGAACTTCTTATATAATCCCATCAATATGAGAAGTGTGGCTACCACCACCAAAACTCATACATATCAATTTGGAAGATCAAAACTCAAAACTAAGGCTAAGGATTCCAATATCCATGATGGATTCAGGTACGCTTCCGCTTCCGATTTAATCTATTTATTCTTGATGATTTAGCATGGTTGATTTTATTGTTGTGGTGTTCATCAATTAATTTAGAAATCCTAACAGTTTTTTTTTTTTTGAAGATTTATTCAAGATCAAGATGCTCCCTTCAATCCAAAGTTTAATCTTTCTTATTTGATTTTAGTTTTAATTATGTCTTCTACTCTTTTTATTTACTTTCTACTGTCTATTTCAATTATGAGTAACTAAAAGCCCTAATTAGGGTTAAACTTCTCTTACTGATTTTGCTATGGAGCAATTGTAACATCTCTAAATTATTAAAATTAATTTAAATTAAGTTAAATTAATAGGTTAGAGGGTTAAATAAAGTGTTGAAAGTGAGAAAAATGTGAAATGTAAAGAAATATGCATAAAAATTAAATTCACATGCAATATAGTAAAAGGATGGGCAAAATGGTAAATAAACTTTATAAAAATTAAAAATTAATAAAATAATTTAAAAGAAAATTATTTTTTAAAATATTTTTGGTTGGATGAAAAAATTTGAATTTAAAAATAATAATAATAATAATAATAATAATAATAATAATAATAATAATAATAATAATAATAATAATAAAAGTTAGTGGAAGATGATGGAAAATTTATATAATTATTATTTATTTATTAATATAATTAAATAATAAAAAAATAATAAAAAAAGATAGTGGGAGATTATGGGAAATTTATATAATTATTATTTATTAGTTAATATAATTAAATAATATATATGTGTAATTAATGAAGGAGGAAAAAAAGAAGAAGTCAAATTTAAACTTTTTTTCCTTTCTTCTTCTTCTTGCCGTGGACACCATAGCCAAATAGGGGAAAGGATTTTCATCTTTACCATCATCAAATTCTTAAGGGATTTCAAGGGATTAAAGTAATTTTGGGTGAATCTTCAATAAGTAGGTGAGTTTTTTTTTTTTATTTATTATTTTGAAGTCTTATGGAATTCTTTGGAAATAAGAATATGTATGTTTTGAGTTTTTGAGGTATTGTGTTTTAATTATTTAAATGAGTTTGTAAGATGTTATTTTGGTGTATAAATGAAGATTTTAAGGTTAGATGATGGATTTGTTTAGGTTTGGTGTAAGCTTAGAAGAAGAAGAAGGTGGTTTAGGGTTTGGATGGGAAATTTGTGAAGAATAGATGTTTATTTAACTTAAATGGTTAAATCATGTTATAATATGCTTTTAATAATAGAAATGAACTTAAAATAGAAATTAGAATAGGTTAGAATGGATTTTTAGAATTAAAGAAGTTTAGGACAAAAAAAATTAGAAAATTGGATAGAATTGTAAAATTTAAAGTTTAAATTGTTAAAATAAGCGGAATTATGATTTTAATAATAGAAATTAACTTAAAATTTAATTTGAAATTGGTTAATATGAAATTTTAAAGTTAAAGTATATTAGGGAAGAAAATAAAAATTTGAAGGAAATGTATTAAATTAAATTTTATTAGCTAAAATATATAAAAATGTGATACTAATAAAGTATTTAAATTCAAAATGTAATTATGTATTGAGTAGATAATAATTACTCAAAACTAGTAGTGAAGGGCATTTTGAAAGTAAGGGATGAAGGGGTGATTTTTAGTTTGGAGTTTGCATTGAATTAAGGCTTTATTGAGTTGAGTTGAGTTGATTCAGTTTGTGGCAAGACAATTGATAAAATTAATGAAAATGTGTGGAAATAGTAATAAATAATGAAAATTGACATAATTGCAAAAGAATGAAAAAAAAATGAGAAATTGTTTAAACAACGTCTGCAACCTTATGTAATATCAATTTCAGAGTATTGTGTTTGGTGTTATGGTATACAAATTATTGCCTTCAGGCCAGATGCTGTAAAATATTTTTATATTGCCTGTGGGTCAAACGCTGGGCGTCACTGATATTTGCCTTCGGGCCAGACTCTAGGCGTCACTGATATTTGCCTTCAGGCCAGACACTGGGTGTCAAATATGGGTCCAAAGCAATATCTCTGGAACTTGAATGTTATATAGGGTTATTTGAGCCCAATTCATGTAAATATGAAATGTGAATATTTGACAATATTAAAAGTGTGACTTGCATCATGGAATTGCATGCCAAGTTAAGATTTTGAGAAGAAAACCATTTGTGAATTAATCATTAGTTTTTGGTTTATATAAAAGTATGTACTACTAGGCAGTATTGCTTAGCGCGATTTTTTTTCTGCACATTTTGGAGTTTTATTCTGCTGCTTAAGACCAGGACTAGTTGCAAGCATGTAATGAGTTCATTTTGAAAACTTATCTATTATGTACATTAACTTTGTAAATGTATAAATGATGTAAATTATTAAAGTTTGGTTTAAATCTTGGGAAATGTTGATATGTATATATAAATGTATGCTTGAGTATTTTGGAGAAATGATGGAGTTTTGGGAGAGTGGAATGTTTGAAATTATTGGGAGTGTGAAATCTTTATGTAGGTTGTGTAATTTGGATTTTTGGGAATATCCAAATTACAGAAAAAACTCTGGTGAATTTTTTTTACAGATTTTTTTATATAAAATATTTATTTTGGCACATAAATTTTTGAAGTATTTTTTTATTTATTTTTTAAAAAATATATTTGAAGTTTATAAATATTTATTTTGTAAATATGAAATTTTTTTTAAAAGACTGAATTGTGGCATTTTTGTATTCTGTATGCATATTTTGCATATACTGGGTGTATGAACTGTAGTATATGTGTATAAGGGTGTTATATTTTATTTTAGTATCAAAGCCTAGTTTTGAGGTTCTAGACCTATGTCAATTTTAGAGAGAGAAATGGGAGAATTTAAATACTATTTAAAAATGTCATACATGCATTTGCACTGGTACTTGAACTGGTCTCCGATGTGGTGATTCTTTCTATATTTATAGACATGGATGGATATGGCATCTCGAACGCATGAGTCTGGAGAGGATAGTGTGCTGCTCCAAAAGAGGGCAAAGTGGAAGTTATTGCTGAGATTGCTAGGGAGGCATCGGTACTAGCCCAACCAGCAGCACATGGTATACTACAAGTTTGGATGTAGCAAATGGCAGAGCTGCTGAGATAGTTTCTAGTATAATAGCCACCGCCACAGCAACCACCACAACAATAGTTGTTATCGACCAAGAAATATGACAAGCTAAGGAAATTTGGGGCTACAGATTTCTTCGGCACTATAGATCCAGCCATGGTAGAGCAATGGATGGACATAGTACAAAGGGTTTTTATCCAATTACAGGCCACTGCAAAGGAGAAGTTTGATTGTTCCTTGTCTCTTCTACAAGGGGGCCTATGATTGGTGGAAGACTGTACCTCATAGGACGGATAAACCACCCGTGTTGACCTACGTTGATTTTCTACCATAATTTGTGAAGAAATATGCACCACGGGAGTATAAGGATGCAAAGAAGAATGAGTTTTTAAATCTGAAGCAAGGGATGAAGACTGTTATAGAGTATGAGAATGACTTCATCTGGTTGAGTAAGTATGTGGAGATTTATTATCATACGAGATAGACACTCAGAGATTTGAGGGGGGTATGAGACCATCGTTCAGGTGTCATGTGGTAGCATCTCAATATGAGGATTTTTCTCGGATTGTTTCAGTAGCAAAAAATGTAGAGAAAGCCCAGGGACTAGCAGCAACAACCAGAGCAGATGAGAGTAGAGGTAGGAAAACCCAGGCTGAGGCAGGGTCTTCATCTAGGAAGAGAGGCAAAGGGAGTTTTACTTAGAGGTCTAGTGGGAGCCAGGGGCAACCTGGCAGATCATTTCAGCAAAAGAGGTAGAGACCTGCAGCCTCAATGGGCAGTGTTTCATGCCCGGTTCCATAAAGATTTACCCGACTAATCTGTGCTCAGTGTGGTAGGGCACATGGTGGTGTTTTTTGGAAGACTGGTGCTTCAGCAGGATGTTTTAGATATGGGTCCCAGGATCACTATATTAGAGATTGTCCAGTTCCACCTGAGAATAGATAGACAAAAACAGTAATTTCTTGACCCATTGACAGAGAGGGTCGAGGTTGCAAAGGTGGTAGTAGGGGTGGCAGACCTAGGCTAGTCATAGAGGGGATCCACGGCAATTAGTGGACTAGATGAAGCAAGGTCATCACAGAGAGTGTATGTCATGCAGTGACAGCCGAGTGCTTCTAATGTAGTGGCTGGTACATTCTCTTTACTTGATATTCAGTGCATGCATTGATAGACCTTGGGTTGATATATTCATATATTAGTGCATCTATTCTGCCTGTGAGTGACATGCATTCCGAGTCATTAGGATTTGATGTGCTGGTGACTAACCCTTTAGGGTATAGTGTTGTTGTTAGCATAGTACACTGAGATAGTATAGTTATTGTACATAATGAGGAGTTTCTCGGTGATCTAGTTGAGATGCCTTTTAGGGAGTATGATTTGATTCTAGGTATGGATTAGTTATCCAAACATGGGGTTATAGTAGACTGTCAATAGAGATATGTTACTCTAAAATCACATGATGAATGAGATGTAGTGATATCTAATGAGCAGAGACACCTCGCATCCATATTTATTTTAGTTATATCAGATAGAATAATTATCCAGAAGGGGTATGAGGCATATTTGGCTCATGTTACAGATACCAAGGTAGTAGGATCCCAGCGGGACATTATACCTATAGGAGCTATTTGATAAAGAGTTCATCCACCCTAGTGTGTCATCTTAGGGAGCACTAGTGTTATTTGTAAAGAAGAAAGATGACATTTTGAGGTTATGTATTAATTATCGACAGTTGAATAAGATGACCATTAAGAATAACTACCCACTACCTCGTATTGATGACCTATTTGATCAGTTGAAAGGGGCAGCAATTTTCTCTAAGAATGACTTAAGGTCAGGGTGCCATTGGCTGAGGGTTAGGGATATAGATATGCTTGCAATTGCATTCTGCATGAGATATGGCTACTATGAGTTTTTGGTGATGCCTTTTAGGCTGACGAATGCACTAGCTACATTTATGGACTTGATGAACCGGGTGTTCAAATCATACTTGAACCAGTTTATGGTGGTATTCATAGATGATATCTTGGTATACCACCACATTAAAGAAGAGTATGATGAACATTTGTGAATTGTATTGCAGACTTTGAGAGAGAAACAACTATATGCTAAGTTATTCAAGTGTGAATTCTGGTTGGATAAGTGACTTTCCTCGGACATGTTATTTCAGTAGAGGATATTAAAGTTGATTTGAGTAAAGTTGTGGCAATCTTGAATTGGAGTCCACCAAAGAATATGACAGAGATCAAAAGTTTTCTGGGATTGGTTGGTTATTACCGTCGGTTTGTGAAGGGATTTTCCATTATAGCTTTGCCACTCACCATATTGCTTTGAAAGGATGTGAAATTTGTATGGACGGATCGATGTCAGTCTAGCTTTTTGCCCCCACTACCATATGGAATGATTCTTGCAACTTTGGTACTGTTAGGCTCAGAGCCTCAAAGAACACGGGCCTAAACCTGGAGAAATTGGAGTCACCACCTGGACGGGCTAGAAAAAAAGAAAGGGGTGGATGACTCAAATCATAAGGAATCCCTAACTCCCTAATGGGTTTGGAAATTTGGGTATGTATGGGGAAGGTGAGAATGACCCAACACCCCCATAATATCCAGTTTATTGGAACAGACCTCCTTTTCAGGTCTAAATATTATTAAATTCTCAAATATTATAGAATCATCCATATTACACATAAATTGAAAGAAATAAACAACTATCATTTTATTAAAATGAAACAAACAAAACAAGCACCAATCTGTGGATGGAAACATGTCATTACAATGTCCAATGTCCAAAAAAATAAAATAATTAAGATGGGACACCCATAATTGGTGGAAACATGCCCCTTACATTGATCCAAAACTCAAAATAAATTAAATTACATTAATCTTAATTAATGAGGTACCCACGAACTGGAAACATAACTCTTACATCTTGAAACCAAAATAAATCAATAAAATCATTCAACCAAAGAAATTAAATCATTCAAACATTAATGGTAATTAAAAGTAAATCATCAAAAATAAATTATCCATTAGAAAATAAAATAATTAAAATTAATATATAATAATACAAAATATGTAAAATTGGATTAAAATTGCAATTAGTGGCTAAATATACAAACTAGAGTTTTAGAAAAAATTATTAGGGTTTTATGATAAAAACTAAGGTTTTTTTTTTAATGAAGGTTATGATTTATGGACGAAGATTAGGGTTTCATTTTTTAAATTGGGGTTTTAGAAATCAATGATCAAGGTTTAAAGGTTTTATAAATAAAACATAATTCGGGTTTTTGGATATTTAAAAGAGAGGAATAAGGTTTTGGTTTTTCGAAAAATAGGACTAGATATTTGATTTTAGAGAAACATGATTATGGTTTTAAATATTTGAAAAACAAGGGGTCCTTGATATTTAGATTTGAAAATTAGGTTACTGGGTATTTAGGTTTTGAGGTTTTACAAATTTGGGTTTGGATACTAATATTCTGGATGCTAGAGTTTCACAGTTTTACAAATTAGGGCTTGTATGGTTTTGGAAAATAATGATCAAGACTTTGGATTTAAGATAATGGTTTTGATTTCACAGATTATGATTTAGGAATTTGGCTTTGGGTTAGGGTTTATATGGATTAGGGTTAAGTGTTTGGGATTAGGGTTTATATGGATTAGGGTTAAATGTTTAGGGTTTAGGTAAAATAGGGTTACTGGATGAAGTTTAGGGCTTAGGTAAATTAAGGTTTGGATGATTAAGTTAATATTTTTAAATTATTTAAAGACTACTATGAATGATAAATAAATATGAGGTTAGTTATTGGATGAAACAAACAGATTAAGCTTCGGTTTATAAATATGCAACTACGGTTTTAATAATTTTAGCTACGAGACCAAATAAAATTTTGGATAAGCAAGCTATTGTGTTGATATTTTGATAGACAAATTTGACTATTATTTAAAATAATTGAATTAGAAAATTGTACGTACATTTGAAGACTCCACCAAAGTTGAATGTTGAACCAATCTGCCTTGGTCAATCGTAGTTTTTGGTTGAGAGAAACAATTGCATAAACAATTGTTGGGTGTTCATTTTCTTCTCTTCTTACTTCTAAGTTAATTATTCTTGCTACCTTTCTTTCAAAAATTCAACCCTTTATTTTGACAATTAATTGCCTTTTTATATGTGACACTTGGGCATCCTCCTAGTCCTTTTAAACTTCGGATAAACAAAACCTAAATAGCCTAGGAGAATCCAAGTGAAAAAATTATCTATAATTAGGTTAATTCCAAGCCCATTGAATTGGCTCCTATCAATTTTCCATGAGCAATTGCTTATGTCAAATTGGCATGGGCCAATTCGACATGAGCTATATGCTCATATCGAATTGGTAGGGGTCAATTTCAAACGATCCGACTGAATCACCTTTCAATCATATTAGTCACAATAAAATCGAATCAACATGATCCAAATATTAAATAATTATAATTGGTTTGTTTTAGACCTTCAAATGAAAATTATATTTGGACTGATACCAGAATTAAGGGTCTATAGTCTTGCCTCCTACTGGAATGATCTTAAATTAATTTAAAGAGTAAAAAGCAATTTAATTTGAAAAGATCATATTGGTTTAGGCTCTGGACCCGGATTAAGCTATGGACTTGAAAATAGTTTTGGTTCTGGACCCGGACTGAGTTTTGGACTCAAAAATGGTTTGGGTTTTGGACTCGACCTGAGTTTTTGACTCAAAATTAGTTTGGGTTCTTGACCCGGATAGAGTTCTCGGCTAAAAAAATAATTTGATTTTTGGACCTGGATTGAGTTCTAGACTCGAGAAATAGTTTAGTTTCTAGACCCTGATTGAGTTCTGGACTCGATAAATAGTTTGGGTTCTAGACACGAACTGGTTTTGGTTCTAGACTCGGACTGAGTTATAGACTCAAAAAATAATTTGGATTCTGGACATGGATTGAGTTCTTGACTTGAAAATAATTTGTGTTCTGAACCCGAATTGGTTTGGGTTCTGGATCCGAATTGAGTTATGGACTCAAAAATAATTTAAATTTTAGACCCAGATTGATTTGGATTCTGGACCGGAGATATCTTCAAAAAATTAATTTCAATAGTCAGTTTTTCAAAAATTTTGTCTATTTTTTACTGTACCTATATACTCTTGCCCCTGCGTGTAAAAATATTTATAATTAGAAAAAAAATATTTTTAGACACTAAAAAAAATATCAATGTACTGTATGCACGTGTACTGTGTACAAAAAAGAAAATATTGAAAAAGAGACTTGAATTATTGATAGAATACATGAATAATGAATTATTAATCTTATTAATTGATATGATGTAACTGTGTTTTTGTTGCTTTATGCTTTGTAAAACTTGCTTTAGCATGTGCATGTCCCTTCTCTGACTAAAGCATGTGAATATACTATGGCCTTAATCTTATCATGCAAACTCATTTGTTATAATTAATTCTAAGAAGTTCATTCAAACACTTCAGGCAAGATTTCAAGCAAACAATTCCAGTTTCTTTGTTCATTTTGAAAATTTCCAGCTTGTAGCATATATAAATGGTGGGATATCAACATTCATCCCGGGCAAGACCCCGTTCAAATGCCGAGCTATTTAATCATATTTGGGTATATGAGCATGGGAGAGTAATATCATTAGCTAGTATGAAGCTTCACTGTATCTCAAATGAAAAAACTCAGGTAAGTATAGTTTTTTAATTATAAACCAGTTATTTAATTTGCATAAAAAATAAAAAATAATAATAATTAAATGTGATAAGTGATGTGCTGTCCATTTATATATATATTATGATATATATTTGTAATTTTTATTCAGTATCTTATTATTTTTAGTCATTTATTTAATATACTTTTTTACATTTTCATTTATTGTATTATTTTACCTATATATTTATTATTATGCAAATTAATTTAATTATAGTACAAAAAATATGAGTATCATTGTTATATTTAATTTTTGTATAAAAAATATGAATATCATTAGTTAATTATTGCACATAAATATGGATATCATTATTATATTTTCTTATTACACAAAAAAAAAATTTATGTTTGCTATATACGATTAAAAGTAAAAAAATATTTTAAAATTTTAGAGTTTACATACCTTGTTGTGACTTACCTATGTTGATGTAGTATGATGGTTGTGTTGCTCATGGCAGTGGGAATATCTACAAAGCTCATTAATGGTATAATCATGCTCCATCTCGAGTAAAGTGGATAATCCGGCAGTGCGGCTTCAAGAATTTTATCATGCAGTTGCCATTAAAAGGATACCAATAGATAGGAGCGTAATCCAAGCGCTTGCAGAAAGGTGAATGGATACCACATATACCTTCCACTTATCAGTGGGAGAAATGACTATCCATAACCAGTGTCCCGTGTCATGGAATGCACATCCCTTTTACTGTCAATTTCTTGACGCACAATGAAATCCAATAACTAAAAGGCATGGAACCTGTAGTCCCTTATTTTTTTACCAAGTCTAGTCCAATATTTTAAAACATTATGAAATAATTTTTATAATTTTTATTATTTTTAATAATAAAAATAAAATAAAAAATATATAAAATAATTAAATTAAAAATAAAAAAATTGGACGGAAGAATCGGTAAGCGACGCACGGTAGCGCTAGCATGGCAAGCCAATCCTCGCAACATCCAGTAGCCTCACTAGCCCCAGCCCCCAGCATCTTGCCCCAGTGCCTACCGCTCGCCCTAGAAGCCTAGCAACCCAGCAACGCACGCCCGCATTGGTCGATTTTGCCTAAACCTTATTAAGCTCAAACTCTTTTCTTATTTATTTCCTGAATAGGTTTAATTTTCGGAATCAACTAGGTTTTATTTGAATTGCTTATAAATAAGAGCACTAAGCACAGAAACAGGGGACGACCAAAAAAGAGGGCAACAACTATTACAGACTTTTGAACTTTTTCGATGACTGGAGACTTTAAACAACAACCCTAGCAACAATTAAACAATTAAACAAGGGGAGCAACTGGCAGTGTCAAGACAATTGCCAAATTGCCAAAGTTTAATCGAAAGAAGTAATTGATTCAAGCGGTAGCAAAAATCAAACAAAAGCTTAGTTCAAATCTTTTAATTTTGGTGGAGCCAACAAACGAAGGTTTGTTTGTTATGTTGAATTCATTTAAATTATAATAGCCACATTATCATTATCTCATGCATTAATTTACAAGGTATTCAAACAAATCAATAGCAATCTTTATGTTTGTTTTATTCATTATAGTAGCATAATAATTTTTAAAATAAAACAATAATATTATTTTGGCAAATCCAAACCCTCTTTTCTAAATCTAAACCCTAAAATATTAATTTTGGAATATAAACCTATGAAACCCTAATTTTATTCAAGAAATATTAATTCAAGATGTAAATCTAAATTTGTATATTTATCGCTTTGTTTAAGTTAGATGCATGTTTATTATATGTTTCAATGGATG
Source organism: Garcia nutans (assembly GCA_947685225.1). Taxonomy (NCBI): domain Eukaryota; kingdom Viridiplantae; phylum Streptophyta; class Magnoliopsida; order Malpighiales; family Euphorbiaceae; genus Garcia; species Garcia nutans. Next base: position 37,798,898 of record CANTUV010000039.1, on the reverse strand, counting down.
GTTTATTTAATCTATGATGATCAATTTATTTGATTTCAATATTTGATTTGTTTAATTTATCATGGATGAATATTTTCTTGACTATTATTTATTTATTAAAATTGTAAGAGGTATGTTTTTGTGATTGGGTACCTCATTAATTAAGCTTCATGTAATTTAAATTATTTTTATATTTTGGGATTAATGTAAAGGACACGTTTCCACCTTCTGATGGGTGTCCTATTTAATTTTAGATATTAGACGATGTAAGGACATGTTTTCATCCTCGGATGGGTGTCCATTTATTTATTTTTTTTAACATTACTATGATTTTTAATAAAGTATTTGTTTATTCTTATGATTGCATATATTATATATAATATCATTATATTTAATAATTTTATAATATTAAGACCTGAAAAGGAGGCCGGTTCTAATGAATCGGGCATTGTGGGGGTGCTGGGCCATTTCTCACCTTCCCCGTGCGTACCCAACTTTCTAAACCCATTAGGGGGTTGGGGATTCCTTAGGAATTGAGTCATCTACACCTTTCTTTTTCTTGGCCTGTTCGGGTGGCGACTCCATTTTCTCCGAGTTTAGGCATATGTTCTCTAAGGCCCCGAGCCTAACAGTACCGAAGTCGCAAGAACCATTCCACGTGGGAGTGGGGGAAAAACTCCCCGCTCAAAGTGGCGACTCTACTGGGGATAAGAGAAGTTGATTCCATCGGTCTTTATATTATTTTATGCTTTCTTATTATGATATTATCCATTGCATCATTTAGATTGCATTATGTGCGTGAGTTAGGACACACATGTTACCCGTATTATTTTATGCAAGGGATACCATACTTTCACTCAAGGTGTGGAGATCGACCATGGCATAACCACTCATAGTCTTTTACCTTTTGCTATATACTTGCTATGGGAGCCTAAAACCTCTCAATCCAAAGACTTAAGCTCATGTAATTGATCTAGTTATTTTCCTTAGGTTTTTACCCTAAATGCTTATTTTTTGACTATGGTTAATTTATCTTGGTTTGAATCATGGCTTATTTGGTTTGTTCTTTTTTTTCTAATATGACCTACCTACATTGTAAGCTCAAAACAATTTTTCCTTTAAAGTCCAAAAGACCAAAGTTATTTTCAAAACTTTTCAAGATGGTCTTTGGACATAAAAACTTTTAAAAATGGATCAAAAAATTTTTTTTTCACCACATTGCTCAAGCTCAAAGCCCAAAATTCATTTTTTTCTAAAATCTTTTTATGGGCTTTGAAACAAAACTATTTTTCACTTCATTACAAATTTTCCTAAAATGAGCTTACAAAATATTTGGGTCAATTATGGAATGCTAAAAACCAATTGTGGGTCTAATTTATACCAAGAATTGTTAATCGTGGGCTTATTTTTAGCATGGATCATTAGTTGTCTTTCCAAATGAGAAATCTATTTATGATAAATCTATTAATTTTGTTTTAATCCAATATAGCATAAAAGCCATTTTAGTCAAGATTCAATGGATTAAAGCCTAGTTAATGGTAATTATCATGGACTGACTTTCATGTTTGAAAATATAACTATTGGTTAAAATCGTCCAAGGTAATTTATCAAAAACAAGATGTCCCATGTTGATATTTTGTTAATCATACACCTAGGAAAAGAGACTCGCCATTCGTGTGTAGAAGTTATAAGATTGGAAAGGATGTCCTAATTATCTTTATTTGTTTGTTGTTTGTACATACATGCATACATGAATACACACATTGCATTACATGGCATTAATCCTTTCTAGCTCATAGACCTAGAGTACGGCAGTTCAAGAGCATACAACGACACCACCCACAACATTGATTTTGATCCAAGTGCTTCATTGGGAGGATGGATGCAAACTAGCTAAGGGATATAGTCGATGAAGTTGTCAAAGCTAGGATGGCCAAGCTACGGGATCAATTGGCTGAAATTATGAAGACCTAGTTGATTGAAATTTTGGAGATCATCAACAATGCTAATGAGCCATCCCCCCATTGACGTAAAGAAGAAGGGAAAGGCAACATTAACAAGGAACATGTTCACTGATAGAGATCAAATGAAAAATGAGGGGTCAATCACTATTTCACAAGAACGGGCAAACCATGTGCTATCTAAGTGGAGCAATAAGGGCAGATACCACCCCAGTGGCCAAAGTTAAATGGAAAGAAGAGGTGTTGAGAAAAATGCAACAACTGTACCAACAAAGAAGCATAAATTTTCATACTAGGGGGAACCTTTGTCAAAGATGTTAGAAAATCTAATGAAGATGGAATCACTACAACTATAAGCTCCTCGACCCTTGGCTAATCCTTTACCTCTAAACTTTGATACCAAAGCTTTTTGTCAATTTCATCGGACTCAAGGGCACAAGATAGATAAATGTGTTTAATTAAGGCATGAGATCTAAGATTTGATTGACAGTGGAAAGCTACCTGAGCCTAATAAGCCCAACACTAAGAATAATCCTCTGCCTAAATTTGAAAGGGCACCACCGCTTGCAACCTTCATGAAGAGTTTTATCTTGTCATCTTGTCATGATATGGATGGAGAAGCTACTAAAGAAGATGTGCTACTCAACAAACTTGGACTAACTGTGGATGATGAAGCAATGATCCTTGATGATGGAAAACTCCTTGCTCTTGATATGTCTAAATAAATGAAGTATCTTCGACTCCAACTCAACAAACTTCCCTTAGCTCAAAGTGTTGCTTGTTTTATTTTTCTTTTTTTAATATTTAATACAACAATTATATTTTTAAATTTAAGATTGTTTGAATAAATTATTTTCATTAAATTTTTCATGGTCTTTGTTCATTTTGGTGCTCAACCGATGATGAATTTAGCTTGATATTTATAAATTAGTATATCTATGCATTATAATTCGAATGACTTTACTAGGTGAGGGAATTGTTCTATAGCCTTGAATTGTGTATGCTTACTTAGAGATGACTCCTACATAATTACCTTTGTCTAGTCAGTCTTAAAACATGTTTTGATAAACTTTCTAGGCGAAATTGAACTCTGCTTATTTAAGGGATAGATGATCTAGACATTGTTTGGTAAGCCAACAACTAGTATCCACCCAATTAATATCAATTCTTAGTTGTCCCTTTGAGCCTTCATGAAATTTTAGCTTTCTCTTTATTGGCTTATAAGCCCGATGACCTACCCTGAGTTGTTATTACACTATTGACAAGTTTTATGATCACTGGAAAAAAAAAGAGAAGAAAAAGAAGAAAAAAATAAGAAGAAGAAGAGAAGAAGAAAAATAAGAAAAGGAAAATAAAATAAAACACAAAAGGTAGTTCAGAAAAGCCAACCAAGTTTTCCCTTTACCTAAAGCACTAAAAGGCAAAGACACTTAAATTGGTCCAACCCAACCAACAATTCAACCAAAATTAGAGAGATAGAAGAAAGGTCATCTAGGTCTTGAGAGTCCTGTACTTGATAGTCCTACAGGGAAGAAGGACAAAATGATAAAATGCTAAAAAAAAGAAAGAGAGAGAGAGAGAGAGAAAGGGAAAAGAAGAAAAGAAAAGGAATATGGGTACCAAACTTTTTGCAAAGGCAAAAAATGTCCTAATAAAGACACAAACTCATGTCAATAAGAAAGAAGAATGTTCAAAGCTCTATCTTTTCATGCTTCCAACCGTCTAAACAAGAAATTTGTAGTATGAGGGTTTGCCCATAGTGTCACAATGGCTCCAACTTACAAATGGCCTTCACTTAAACCATGTCCCATATAGACCCCGTTTTAAGCCCATTAAAGACCTATTGATCTCTCTTGGTAGGAAGAGTCTATTAGTGGAGATAGTTTGAATAAGCATGCATATTAGACAGACAATATTTAAACTCAATGAGACCTTTGGCTAAGTAATGTGTATGTGCCTATCTGAAGTACAACAGTTCTTGCTCAAATGGAAATGATTCCCGAGTTTAGTATGGTAACTAGGGTTGACATGTGATAGATATGTTAATTTAGAAAATTGAGTCCTGAGATAAATTGACATTGATTTGGCAAAGCAAATATTTTATTTCAAAATCAAAATTCAAAATTAAAAAAAAAAAGAAGAAGAAAAAAAGAAGAAAAAGTTTTTGTACAAAGCCTTCAAGTTAAGGAAAGTATGTTAAACTATCGAATCTCGAAGGACACATTGGAAAATGAAATGATTATTGGCATGGTTATGAAGAAGCTACCAATTGACATGCTGAATTATAGTTTGAAATGGATGTATCTCTGACTCTTCTGCTTGGGGTCTCCACCACTCATGTCCTCAACATCTTGAAGAAAAAAGCCATAAATGCGAAGCCTTCTGTCATTCCAAAGCAAGACTTGAATGGCCATCTAGAAGGGGTCAATGAGAGCACTTCTGTTGATCACCTCGGTCTATGAGTCGATGGAACCACTATAAGTATTACTCATGCATATCATGCATACATGAGCATATCACACTGCATTTTTCTTTGTCAAATGTAAATGGCAATACTCTATGAAGCAATAATGAAGCAGATATGGAATTAGGGGGCATGGAAGGCCCATTTATTGAGGAAGCTCCAGTCATTTTGCAAAAGAAGAAATGCATGCTAGTTCAAAGAACTAGACAATATACAGACATCAACCAAAGACCGCATGGAAAAAATTATGGGTTTGAGCCTACACATAGGGCAAAGTTTCTCCTTCCAATTTTTTGAGTTTATGTGTGTACAAAATATTTTTAGACTCACTTTTAATATTTTTCCATGCAAGGGGGCAAGGGGATGGAAGGAGATGATATAATAGCCAGCTAAAAAATAGCTGAATTTTTTGTAAAAAAGAAGAAGAAGAAGAAGAAGAAAACAAAACAAGAAGAAAGTAAGAATCCCAAAAGAAATAATGATGCAAAAGACAAAAAATCAGTCCAGCTAGCAGACCTGAAGCCACGGTAAAGACCCAATTTCCAATGGATAAAGATCCATGTTTCAAGGGTAAAGACCTGATCTCCAATCGATAAAGATCCATGTTTCAAGGGTAAAGACCTGATCTTCAATGGATAAAGATCCATGTTTCAAGTGTAAAGACCCGATCTCCAATTGATAAAGATCCATGTTTCAAGGGTAAAGACGCGATCTCCAATGGAAAAAGATCCATATTTCAAGGGTAAAGACCCAATCTCCAATGGATAAAATCCATGTTTCAAGGGTAAAGACCCGATCTCCAATGGATAAAGATCCATGTTTCAAGGGTAAAGACCTGATCTCCAATCGATAAAGATCCATGTTTTAAGGGTAAGGACCTGATCTTCAATGGATAAAGATCCATGTTTCAAGTGTAAAGACCCGATCTCCAATGGATAAAGATCCATGTTTCAAGGGTAAAGACGCGATCTCCAATGGAAAAAGATCCATATTTCAAGGGTAAAGACCCAATCTCCAATGGATAAAATCCATGTTTCAAGGGTAAAGACCCGATCTCCAATGGATAAAGATCCATGTTTCAAGGGTAAAGACCTGATCTCCAATGGATAAAGATCCATGTTTCAAGGGTAAAGACATGATCTCCAATGGATAAAGATCCATGTTTCAAGGGTAAAGACCCGATCTTCAATGGATAAAGATCTATTTTTGGTGGGTAAAGACCCATAATCCATTAAAGAATGGAATAGCCGATTAAGCCAGAATTCTCAACTGATAAAAGGTAAGTCAAATCTAGTCTCAGGTCCAAGTACCCAAATCCAATTCAATCTTGAGCCAAGTACCCAATCTCGGGTCCAAGTACCCAAACCCAAATCAAATTATTTTTTAGTCCAAAACTTACCTTGGATCAAGAACCCATCTTCATCCTAAATCGACTCAAAGTCATGTTGCTTTTCACTCTCTTCTATAGAAGTCTCAGATCGTTCAAGCAGGGGGGCAAACTGTAGACCCTTATTTTTTTATCAATTCTAGTTTAATATTTTAAAATAGTCCAAAATAATTTTTATAATATTTATTATTTTTAATATTAAAAATAAAAATAAAAAATATGTAAAAAAATTAAATTAAAAATAAAAAATCAGATGAATGAATCGGCAAGTAATGTGCGGCAGCACTTGCATGGCAAGCTAATTCGCCGGAGGCATGGCCTATGGTGATTTGGGTTGCCTCAGCGAGGAGCCAATTCACCACAGGCCATGCTCACAGCGAATTGGGCTACCCTAGTGCCAATCCTTGCAATGTCCAGTAGCCTCACTCACCCCAGCCTCTAGCATCTCGCCCTAATGCCTAACACTCACCCTAGCAGCCTAGCTGCCCAGTGACGCGCACCCGCGTTGGCAAATTTTTCCTAAACCTTATTAAGCTCGGACTCTTTTCTTATTTATTTTCAGAATATATTTTATTTTTGGAATCAACTAGGTTTTATTTGAATTGCTTATAAATAAGAGCACTAAGCACAGAAATAGGAGACGGCTAAAAAGAGGTCAACAGCTATTACAGACTTTTGAACCTTTTGGACGGCTGGAGACTTTGAACAGAAACCCTAGCAACAATTAAATGGGAGCAAAAATCATCAAACAAGGGAAGCAACTGGCAATGTCAAGGCAGTTGCCAAATTGCCAAAGTTCAACCGAAAGAAGTAATTAATTCAAGCGGTAGCAAAAATCAAACAAAAGCTTAGTTCAAATCTTTTAATTTCGGTGGAGCCAACAAATGAAGGTTTGTTTATTATGTTTAATTCATTTAAATTATAATAGCCACATTATTTTTATCTCATGCATTAATTTACAAGGTATTCAAACAAATCAATAGCAATCTTTATGTTTGTTTTATTCATTACAGTAGCTTAATAATTTTTAAAATAATAACAATAATATTAGTTTTGGAAATCAAATCTTTTTTTCTAAATCTAAACCCTAAAATATTAATTTTTGAATATAAACCAACAAAACCTAATTTTATTCAAGAAATCCTAATTCAAGATGTAAATCTAAATTTATATATTTATCATTTTATTTAAGTTAGATGCATGTTTATTATATGTTTTGATGGATGGTTTATTTAATCTATGATGATCAATTTATTTCATTTCAATATTTGATTTGTTTAATTTATCATGGGTGAATTTTTTTTTTGACTATTATTTGTTTATTAAAATTGTAAGAGGTATGTTTCCATGATTGGGTGCCTCATTAATTAAGCTTCATGTAATTTAAATTATTTTCATATTTTGGAATTAATGTAAAGGATACGTTTTCACCTTTTGGTGGGTGTCCAATTTAATGTTAGACATTAGACGATGTAATAACATGTTTCCATCCTCGGATGGGTGTCCATTTATTTATTTTGCTTGAACATTACTATGATTTTTAATAAAGTATTTGTTTATTCTTATGGTTGCATGTATTATGGATAATATCATTATATTTAAGAATTTTATAATATTAAGACCTGAAAAGGAGGCTGGTTTTAATGAACTGGGTGTTGTAGGGGTGTTGGGCCATTTCTCACCTTCCCCACGCGTACCCAATTTATTGAATCCATTATAGGGTTGGGGATTCCTTAGAATTCAAGTCATCCACCTATTTCTTTTTCCCAGCCCATCCGGGTGGTGACTCTATTTTTTTTCGAGTTTAGGCATGTGTTCTCTAAGGTCCCAAGCCTAACAGTGCTGAAGTTGCAAGAACCATTCCACGTGGGAGTGGGGGCAAAAATCCCCGCTCATAGAACCTTCCCTAAAAGAGCCATTTAAGATCAAGTATGAACCTATTATGGAGCACTAGATGAATTATACCAGACTAGTTTATGGAGAAATTGCTAAACAATACACTCGACGGTTATTGCTCTATTTACTAGGGATGATTATTTTGAGCAGCACTGAGTCCATCCTTCATTTATTAGTGTTATGGGCTCTTGTTGATATTAATCTTGTATCATTATACAATTGGGGAGAGGATGGTCTGGCTTGCTTGTATATGGGTTTTGATAAACTTTGTCGAAGGAAAAGATCATTTTCTGGCTTTATGGTGGTCACCGAGGTATTAATTCTGACTATTTTTTGAATCAATTAAAGGATGTGCATGAGTCTATCCTTCATTATTCCTGCAGGTTTGGGCATATGAGCATAATCTCTTGCAGGTACCAGGCATTTCCCGACAAAGAGCCAGGTATCTGAGACTGAGCCTTTGGTTAGCGGGTAGCACAAGGACATCCGGTTCTCATCACGTGCATTCTCATCACTATAACTTGAGACGGTTAACCTGGGATCAGGTAAAAATAATTAGTAACTATTAAAAATTGTGAATAAATGAACTTATCTTTTCTTCTTGGATCTGCAAGTAGATATTGCTTGGTAGGGCGACGGCGAGCGGGCCAATTGGACTCCTTTCATGAATGTCACCTTGCCTTTTCAAAATTCTCGCCAAGCCATTACTGGTCTAGTATCGAGTGGGTGGTTCCTTTGTGAAAGAGTGCATAATTGGTTTCTTGGTCCTGAGGAATGAAGAGTTCCTAGAGATATCTCGGCTTATACATTAGACATTACATCCATACCAAAAAACTTAGGGATGCGTGCTCAGGATAGATATGATGTCAAATGATATCTTCTCTCACCTACTTAGTTGTACACCCAATTTATCCAAAAGCAACTTTTGAATTTTGAAGTTTCCCCTATTGGTGTTTGGCGACTTCCTGAAGGAGAAGAAGAAGAAGAAGAAAATGGTGATGACGGAGACGGGGATGATAATGTCATGGTCATCTCTTCCCAGGTCAATCAAATATGTTTTGTTGCTCATCCAGGATCACTTTTCAAGGCACTTGTCTAATCTTGAATTCCTATAGGTGGCTAAGCAATTAAGTGGTCCTCATCACGACGAGGCCAGTCTGTCTCATGTTGCTCCGTCTCAACCATATCCATCCTTCAGGCTTCAGGGCTTTGATATAAATTATATGGTTTGGATTTATATATATATGTATGATGATGTATGTTGTATGTATGCATGAAAATGCATGAACTAACTCTTCCTTATCTGGCTTATAGCAAATGCTGAAAGAACAGAATAGGAAATTGAAAGAAGAATTGGCTGTAATCGTTGGTGTGCTGCTTATCTTTAGCAAAACTTTTGGGACTTCCATTTCAGAGCTACAGGGATCCCGGTGCTTCATCATCAAAGGGGCCCTTAACTGATGACCATGAGATTCCTTCTTTTTTTTTTCAGATGATGAATGTTACAGACCTGACTTTCAAGATAATAGGGACTTAGGTACTTTTCCCCCAAGTGGATGATATACCTCCACCTCCATTAGGCAATGATTTTTTTAGGGCTTTATTTGATCATGGACTGCCTCCCCCTTCTCAATAATCAACTTCTATCAAATTTTAATGAAGAGCTTGTATTTAATGTAATGTACACCATAATAATATAATAATGGTTTGACTTTCTTGCAACTCTAACCTTTTTTTTCTTTTCTGTATCTTTTTTTGTATTATTTTATTTATATTTTATTTATTGTTTTATATTGATTTTGACTTTCTTCTTTTCCTTTTATATATGTGCATAGATACCATAAATTCGACATGGACTTAATATACAATGCAAAACCTATACAGATTATGTTTATATTTTTAAAATTCGTAACAAGTTCGGTGTCTCCGAATCCTAACATAATTCCACATGGATAAATTCTTATGAACCCAACATGACATGGATAAGTTTCCCTAAACAGATCAAACTTCACCTTCAACTATATAAATCAGCCATTCACTCTTTTCTACGTCAATTAACTCACCAATTTCTAGGGCCATTCTCAAATCAAGGCAGAATACTTTGCTTCAATATTTCCTTTCTACAAATCCAAAACAATTTCAATTTTTCTACCCTCCACAATGACCGAAGCCAATTTGAAAAAGATAAAGAATTTATTTAAGAACATCAAACCTACACATTGGTAATAAATATCATGGTCTTAACTCAATGTCTTAAAATGCTTTCAAAATGCCCAGTTGGACCATTCCTTTTTACATGATATGGCTTCCTTTTGGGATGTGAAAACTAGGACTTTCAAGATAAATAACTTTGAAGTATGTCATATGATCGAAGAATTTGAGGCCATTCTCAGTTACCCAAGCAATCAACCAATGGCATTACCCATATTGACTTCAAAGACTCATCAAAAGATGTAGATGCTATTTCAACTTTTAAAATCTGAGGTTCTGCAGTTGACCAGAGGTGAGAAAATCTTGCTTGGTCCCTTGATTGATTTTTGTACTTCCCATTTAGCTCTCACTAAAGCACGGGGACATATGTTTTTCCTGTGCTTGCTTGGTCAATTCTTCCTTGTTTCTTCTGACAGTGACATCAATCCTCGAGTACTAGATATCATGGACTAAATGGAAAGAAGATTGTCACCAGTACTCATGATCTTGCCTAAGACCCTAGTTGGATTGGATCGACTCGAGACAGAATCTTCAAGGAGGTTAGCTATAAGTCCTTTGCTGTTTCAAGTAATTACTTAAACTGCCCCTTCGGGTTTTCAATTTAGGCTTATTATTTTTTTATTGCTCTAACTTTTACCTAGCCTGCCCTTGCGATTTTTTGGAACTGGAAAGCTATCTTAATTTTTTCCTAGGCCGCCCTCCTGGATTTTCAACCTAGCAGACTCTTTTTTTTATTGGTTCTAATTTTTACCTAGATCACCCTTACTGGTTTTCAGAGCTAGCGAACCACCCTACTTCTTGCTTAGGCCTCCCTTGTGAGTTTTTAACCTAATAGGCTTTCTTCTTCTTCTTCTTCTTCTTCTTCTTCTTCTTCTTCTTCTTCTTCTTCTTCTTCTTCTTCTTCTTCTTCTTCCTTTTCTTCTTCTTCTTCTTTTTCTTCTTCTTCTTTTTCTTCTTTTATATATTTAATTATTGCTTGCCTTCACAAATCTTGTTATAGGAGCACCTTCGCTTGCTCGACACCCCATCTATTGACTTTGCCAAATATTTACCATGACATCATTTCGTAAGGAAATTGCTTCATCCCGCTGCCTCATATGCTGAATGAGTTGAGTGGTTCCGCTCACGAGCTATAGTTAACATTCGTTGGTTGGTACCTTGGTGGAAGATTACCCATGTCACCATTCAGACATATTTGATGTATGTTCCTCTTGCTACTCTTCATAGAGGCACTTGTTATGTTCCTCATCGACTTGACCACTAGTATGGAGCCAAACCCTGAGATTCTGAGTTTACTCCTGATTTGGATATGCCCCGTCTGACTGAAGCCTTCTTAAATGGACTGAAGCAAAGGTGGTCTGTATGCTACACTTATCACCTGTCATAGATTATATACTTGTCAATTCCTTAGAAAAAATGATGCTAGGATGAATAATAATGATAATAAAAGATGTTTTTCTTTCCTTTTATAATTTGTCATCATCTTTTGATATTGTGTTATTTATTTTACCCTAATGGTCAGATTATTTCAAAAAAGTGTACATGGAACAATTTTAATATTAACTCTGTTATATTAAATTGGGGAATAACCAAACATAAAGCCAGCATACACAAGATCACTCATGTCACCAACCATCTCTTTCGGGTTTTCTAATTGACAATTTTCACTCATTTAGCCCTAATTGTTGCCTAGCTCGCCCTTTCAGATTTTCAAAACTAGCGGACTGCACTAACTTTTACCTAGGCCACCCTTTTTGGCTTTTCAACCTAGCAAGCTCTCTTCTTTTTTTTTCTTCTTTTTATACATAAAACCTCTTCAACCTATCAATATTCACTGGCTCACTAAACTCATTTTCAGTCATGTCTGATAGATTGACTGCACCCTTGTTCATGACTTGCATCACAACGTACTACCCTTCCTAACTAGGTCTAAACTTTCCTCTTGGATCATGGACATTAGGATTGCACTGCTTCAACACTAAGTCACTGACTTTAAACTTCCTTATCTTAACCCCTTCTATTGTAGGCCCAAGCTATCTTTCTTTGATAAAGCTAATGATGATACAGTGCTTTTAACCTTATCTTTTCTAATAAGGCCTGCTGTGTGTATCTACTCACTACCCTTTCTGTCTTAGGCAATTCAGCTTCCATGACCCTCAATGATTTGATCTCAATCTCAATTGGCAATACTGCTTCCATCCCATAAACTAAGAAAAATTGTGTCATTCTAGTCGAGGTTCGCACACTGGTCCTGTACCCCCATAAAGCAAAAGGAAGATTCTCCGACAAATCCCTGTACATCTTGGTCATCTTAGATAGAATCTGCATAATTTTCTTATTTGTTGCTTCCACTGCACCATTAGCCTTTTGTCTATAAGGGGAGGATTGGTGATGACGGGTTTGGTACTTTGAGAATAAGTCCTTAACTGCTCCTTGAAACTGTACCCCATTTTTTGATATTACACTGTGCAGGACCCCATATCTACATATGAGGTTTTTCTCAATAAATAGAGCCATTTGCCTTGCCTCTAGTTTATTGAAAGATTCAGCTTCAACTTGAAAAATAATCCATTACTACAATAATAAATCGGTGATCATTTGAAGCTGTCGGATGTATCTCTCCAATAATGTCAATCCCCCTGGTTGCGAAAGGCCAGGGTGAAGACATAGAATGCAATTCTTCGGGAGTTAAGTGATTCAAGTTTTCGTACATCTGGCACCGTTGGAACTTCCTCACAAAATCAATATAATCTCTCTCCATGGTTAACCAGTAGCAACCTTATCGGATTATCTTATTTACTATGGGCAACTAGTTATGTGGGTTTCACAACTTCCTCCATGTATTGCTGACATGATCTACTCAACTTCAGACTTCCTCCAGCATCTCAAGTGCACCCCATCGGGCCATCTTCGATACAACTCTCCATGAAAGGTGATTTATTGTAAGGACCATCACCTTATGGCTATTCTCTCTTCTCTTATTGCCCCCAATGGGTATTCCTTATTTTCCAAGAATAGTCTTATGGTGTCATACCACACATCATGGTCTGTATCACTTTCCATGACCATTTCATATTCATTTCAAGGAATTGATGAACTTGTCAAAACTAGAGGCTTAAGAAATAAGTTGACAGGATTCTCCCACACCGAAGCCAACATGGCTAGGGCATCGACCATCTGGTTTTCTTCTCTTAGTAAGTATATAAATCTACACTCCTTAAAATTCTTCTTTATCATGGTCAAATAATCATGGTATGACTTTAACTTCTCTTCTTTCAACTTTCACTCTCCATTTACTTAGGATTACCACTAGTAATGAATCACCAAAGACTTGCACCTTATCCACCTTCATAATCATCAGGGTTTCTAAACTAAAGATACACACTTCATACTCTACCATGTTATTGGTTGCCCTGAACTTCAACTTCTTATCTAGAGGAATGAGCTCCCCTTCAAGTAATTTTAGTATTACCCCCAAACTTGTTCCCTTTTTATTTACTACTCCATCAAAATACATCTTTTATGCTTGTATTTCTATGGCCTCTAAATGTTCATTTGGAAATTCCAAAACCACATCCTCACTATATAGCAATGGCTAATGAGCCAGGAATTCTGCTACTGCTCTACCTTTGATGGTTTTCTTGGTTACATATTCAATCTCAAATTCTTCTAAAATAATCAACCATCGACCATATTTCCCAAACAATGAGGTTGTCTCCCTTAAATATTTCACTGGATCCAACCTGGAAATTGCTTGCACACGATATGATTGAAAGTAATGTCATAATTTCTTAGAAGACCAAACCATAGCTATATAGGTCTTTTCAATTATACTATACTTAATTTCATAAGGTATGAGCTTCATACTCAAATAATAAATTGCATGCTCAACCCCCAATTTGTCTGTTTGGGCTAGCATTGCTCCTATTGACTCTTCTTCTACTGCTAAGCATAGTAACAAAGGTCTGTCAGGTTTAGGTGGTTTCAAAATAGGTGGATTCAGTAAATATTCTTTTATACACCCAAAGGCCTTTTGACATTCTTCATTCCATTTGACTGGCTGGTTCTTCTTAAGTAATTTAAAGATAGGTTCACAGATTGTGGTAAGATTTGCTATGAACCTACTAATGTACTGTAATCGTCCAATGAACCCCAAACTTCCTTTCTCGTCTTAGAGGCTGGCATATCCCCTATTGCCTTAACCTTGTCACGGTCAATCTCAATACCGTTTGGGCCAATCACGTGCCCTATCATTTTGCCTGAAGTAACTCCAAATACATGCTTCTTTGTATTCAACCTTAGATTATACTTCACTGCTCTTTCAAAGAATATCTCTAGGTTTTGGAAATGCTACTCTCTTGTATCCAACTTCACCATCATATCATCAACATAGACCTCAACTTCCTTATGCATCATGTCATGAAATAAGATGGTATCCATCCTCTGGTAGGTTGCTCCAACATTCTTTAATCTAAACGACATCACCCTATAACAAAATATACCCCATGTAGTAATAAAGGAAGTCATAGCTTTATTTTCTTAGGCTATTAACACTTGATTATATCCAAAAAATCCATCTGTGAATTAGTGTAGCACACTAAAGGCTGCACTATCAATAAGGACATCTATATGGTGTAAAAGAAAGTCATCATTAGGGAAAGCTTTGTTCAAGTCTTTATAGTCCACACAAACCATAATTCTTTCATCTTTCTTTAGTACGGTGTGAGCGGGGATTTTCCCCCCACTCCCGGTGGAATGGTTCTTGCGACTTCGGTATTGTTTAGGCTCGGGGCCTTAGAGAACACGGACCTAAGTCCAGAGAAAATGGAGTCGCCACCCGAACGGGCCGAGAAAAAGAAAGGGGTGGATGACTCAATTTCTAAGAAATCACCAACCCCCTAATGGGTTCGAAAAGTTGGGTACGTGTAGGGAATGTGAGAAATTACCCAGCACCCCCACAATGCCCGGCTTTGCAGGTCTTAATATTATAAAATTCTTAAGTATAACAATATTATCCATATTACATGCAACAATTGAAATAAAGCATCGTTATATTAAAAAATAAAGCAACTAAATGGACACCCATCCGAGGATTGAAACATGTCCTTACATCGCTCATGTCTAAACTAAATAGGACACCCACCGAAAGGTAGAAACATGTCCTTTACATTGGTCCAAAATATAAAAGCAATTTAAATTACATAGAAATTAATTAATGAGGTACCCACAAAGTGGAAACATACCTCTTACAACAATTGGAAATCAAAATAAATCGTTAAAAGTAAATAACCATTAATAATAAATAAATCATTCATCAAAGATATTAAACATCAATCAAAATATATAATAAACATCCATCCAATGTAAATAAAACAGTAAATATACTAACTTTAGGGATCCATACATTAATTAGGGTTTCTAGAGTTTTATGCTCAATAACTAGGGTTTTGAGAAATATTTTAAAGCAATAGCATAGCTACTGGATGTTTAAAAGATTTAAGGTTTTGGATGTTTTATGAAAATAATGTTACTATGACTTAAAAAATGGTAGGTTTAGTTAGGGTTTTAAGCAAACTTCATGAATTAGGGTTTTAAAGTTTGAAACCTTGATTTTGTAGATTATGATTTAGGATTTGATGTTTTACCGTGATCCAAGTTAAGTATGGTTTTAATATTGACTATAATAACTACTTAAATATTTTTAGATGAAACAAATATAGAAAGTCTTTAATGGAGTTATTTGAAAGATTAAAATATCCCAGTGAATAAAATTATAAAAAGCTACTGTGAAGATTTGAAAATAGAATTAGGATTTATGGTTTGAATAAATTAGGGTTTAAGCTTGTATTTTGAATAAAACTATTGTATTTTGAATAATCATAACAAAGGAAGCTAAACATAAAGACTTATAATACACAAATAAATATTGACCCGAGCCCATACGGCGGTCCCTCTAAATGGTTAGCGGACGGGAGTTAAGGGGGCAGCGCCCCTTACGGGGTCCGAGGTCGCACCCGAAAGATTTTGAAAACTGGCTTTCAGGGTTGTAGGTTTTGGTGTTGAAAATTAAGATTTTAGGATTTAAGATTTAGAAAATAGGATTTTGAAATTGGAAGAAACTAGTGTTATTTTTAAAAGAATAATGCTTACTGTGTGATTCCGGAAAGAAGGATTAATTAGGGTTAAAGCTTTTGATGCTTAAAAAAAATAAGGCTACTGAATTTTTGGAATAGAGATTAGGTTAGGGTTTTAAAGTTTTTGGAAACAGAAGAAACGATTTAGGGTTTTTGAAGTTTTAGAAACAGAAGGATGATTTAGGGTTTTTTAAGTTTTTGATCAAATTGTTTGATGAAATAATTAATCCAATTTGAATGATGAAGCTACTGTAAAGAAATAAATAAAGAAAATAGAGATTCAAATCTCCATTCATTGGTTCCACCAAAAATTGATTTCTGGATGAACAGTAACAAAGGCAAGGTTGCTGCCTTTGATGGATTGATTGCTTCTTCTGGCTCCTCTCAAATATGAAGTCCCAAGTTTAACTTTAGTAAAACAAATTTTTAATCCCCCAATTCTGAGTTTTAATGTGTTATTTATAGGAAAAATTATAAGCCTACTTCTAATTATTTAAGGAAACTAAAATTAATTTGGAAAAGAAACCAAAACCAAATAGAATTTGGTTTCAGAAAAACTGCATTGGAAAATTGCACTGGCGAAAAAATTACTGTCAAAACTATGAGCTACGAAAATTTTAAGGGCGAGCGCTGGGCCGGCTGGCAAATTCCTGCGGTGAAATGACCTTGGCCAATTCTACTTTTGGCGATGAATTTTTCGTCGCCGATTTTTATTTTTATTTTTGTTTATTTATTTTTTATTATTTTTTATTATTTTTCTTTTTTAACTTTACTAATATTACTCTTTTTTATTTTTATTTAAAAATTATAAATATATTTAATTAAATTACCACAAAAATTATTTTGGAATATATAAAAAATAATGGACCAGACTGGGTCAAAAATTAAGGGTCTACATACGGGAACTATATTGGCTAACCAATCTGGATAATCTATCACTCTAAGGAACTTTACTTGTATCTTCTTAGTGACTTCTTCTTTCATCAATTCTGCCCATTTTGGCCTTAAGCGTCTAAGCTTTTGTTTGACATGTTTCACGTGAGTGTAAGTGGGAATCATGTGCTCGAACATATCTTAATCAATCTCAGGCATATCCTCATAAGACCAAGCAAAGACTTCTTCATATTTTTTTAAATATTTTTTCTAATCTCTCTTTCTCTCTCTTCAAGAGTAAGGTTGGATGTTATGCTAATATTTTTAGGATTATCAGTTGTTCCCAAATTTAATAATTGTGTATCAACAGAGTTAATATTAAAAATGCTCATGTAATCATTATTTGAATGCATACAACCATCAGGAAAACATCAAACAAGTAAGCAAAATAGACTTTACTGCATTTCATTTGGAAAAGAAAACATCATCATCCTCATACAGAGCCGACAAATGAAAATCAAAATCTGAACAACATCAATGTTCTTATCATCATAAACTACAAGGTTCTCAAACTGTTCTACGATGAGAGTAGCCATTTCCTCTGGAGTCTTTTGGATCTTCAGGACAGTTTCCTTCTTCTCTTCTGGACTAGGCTCTTTGTCAATTGGCAGGTCAAACTTTTTCTCCTTCTGTTCTACCAATTCAGCAACATCAGCAAAGATCTCAAACCCAGAGATCATCTTTCCCATGAACATAATAGGCTCCGGCTTTTCTTGAAGTGGTCCCAGCTGTAGTGCTTTGACAAATATTTCTTCAAGTGTAGAAAAGCTCATCTTCTCATTCTTTTTTAGAGGAACACCTCCATTTTCTTCATCATATCCCAACTTGGAATTTGCGTCTTGAAATATGGGAGCTCTGTTACACCTGCCTTCCCTTTCCCAAGGCCAGTACCTGGTAGTTAGTTCATTTTCTTCATCATTTCTAGAATTATATAACCATATTATCTCATTATCAGAAACAACATCTACTTGAAAACCATTAAGAGGCTTCTCAATCATCAAAGCATTTACCACTTCATTATCTTCAGCCTCAATAACCACTATCTCATCTCCATTTGGGAACTTGATTTTCTGATGGAGTGTAGAAGGAACTCCACTAAGAGGATGAAACCAAGGTTGTCCCAACAGTAATACAAAAGTGACGGGTATATCCAGGACTATAAAATTCACCATGGATTCAATTGGGCCAGCCTTTACAATAGCTTTGAAAGTTCCTTCAACATGCCTTTTAGTATTATCATGAGCCCTATTCATGACCTTCATTGGGATTAGATCCCTTGTTGACCTCTACCTTGATAAAGAGTGGACGGATGTGATCTCTTCCCTCTTCTGGAATGTCAGCATCCAAAAATGACACCATTCCCACGTCAACTTTGTTCTTCTTCTAGACATCTTCGCACTTAATCACTCCTTCAATTTTCATGAAATCAATAAACTCATCTGGTGTTATAGATGTGGAAATTGGCATGCTAGCCAAAGCTTTTATAGATGTGGAAATTGGAATGCTATGCTAGCTAAAGCTTTAGCCATAATTTCATAGTTTTTCTTGGATGTAGCCAATAGATCCTAGATGCTAACACTTGCTTGGGTCCTTTTCAATTGCATAAGGACTGTGTCATCTTCATCTATCTTCACTTCTTTTTCAACATCCTTCCCCTTGTTAGCCTCCGCTTCTTTTGGTGAAGGCCTTGCATAAGGATTACCAGAGCATGTGTTCATTACCTCGTCCTCTTTGGGCTCAAACTAGGCCCACTCCTCCTTTTTTTGTTCAGAATCATCATCACTATCAGTTAAATCCCAAAACTCATTCACAACATAGATGGCTACTTCCTTTTCAACCACAACTTTCTCCATCTTGCAAAGTACCTCTTCTTCTTTAGTTGCTTCATCACCTACATCTTGGAAAGAAGACAGAACAAACTTCTCATTCAAGCCTCCTTCGACCATGAAAGTTGCTGGTAGTGGTACTCTGTTGAACCTTGGCAGAGGATTATCCTTCGTGCTAGGCTTGTTAGGTTCGGGCAACTTCCCACTATCAATCAAATTCTGAATCGCATGCCTCAACCTTAAACATTTGTCCATCTCATGCCCTTGCATTTGGTGGAATTGGCAAAATGCCTTAGCATCACAGTAGGGTGGTAAGGGATTTGGCAATGGTCGAGGAGTTAAAGGTTGTAATAATCCCTTCTTTTATAACTTATTGAGGACCTAGGACAGTGGCTTTCCCAACTCTTAAAATTACCTCCTTCCTCCTTGACCAATTGCAATAACATCAACTGCCTTTTGTGCGCTTTGATTACCAGATTGATAATTCCTTTTCTCATTCCCATTCTTACAGAAAATGGTTCTTCTCTCTTTCCCATTCTTCTATTTGCAAACCAGCCAGAAGGAGATCCTTAAAATCTCTAATAAGAGTGTGGGACATCCTTTCATAAAGATTAGGTAGCACCCATCTCACAATCATCCTAATCTGATCTGATTCATCAGGCCTTTTCTTGAGCAATACAGCTTTGTTTCTCCACCTTTTCATGTAGTCAACAAAATTCTCATTTTGTTTCTACCTGATTGACTCAACTTGAATCAAAGTAACCTCCAACTCAGCATTATACCCATACTATTGGATGAAGGTTTTATACAGTGAATCCCAGTTCTTCTGAGTACCATCCTCTAAGGTGCTGAACCAATTATGCATAACAGGATCCAATGAAAGCATGAAGTACCTTAGAGTTTGAGCCTTAGTAGCTCAGGCAGACTGCATAGCAGTGATGTATTGCTTCACATGAAGATAAGGATTCTCAGTTCCATCAAACTTAGCAAAGAAAGGCATCTTGAACTTGTACGGGACCTCCTCATCTTGTTCATATAGCTTGTCCACCTCTGACATCTCTTCAGTTTTCAGCTTCTTTTTAAACTTCTTCTCCAAATTAGTAATCATCTTCTCCACATCTAAAGTTTTAGTCTTTTCCACGGTCGATCTTTATACAACCTTCGACTCTTTCTTCTTATCTTGAGGGACCTGGAAATACTAAGCCCAATCATTATCATGATCAACAACTTCTTTGTCATCGTCAAAGGCTATCTCGCCAACTTTAGCCTTTCCTTTGTCCTTCTGCTTCTTAGTACTAGCAGATGCCTCAACATTGTTCCCTAATAGTGTAGCTAGTTGGCTTTTCATGGTCTCAGCCAGGACCCCCTTTACTTCTTCCATCTTGGCATTAAGGGCATCATCCACCATCTTTTGAATTTGTTAAGGTTCCATTGCTTTTAGTGAGAAGCTAACCTAGTTGTTACTTGATTCTATGTCACTAGCATCGGTTGAATTGTTGTACGCTCTTGATCTATGTTGCCCCAGGTCTGTGAGCTAGAAAGAATTAATGCCATGTAATGCAATACATGTATGCATATATGCATAAGTAACAAGCAAACAAAGATAATTAGGATGTTCCTTCCAACCTTATATCACCCACACATGAATGGCAAAAAGTTGGATACGTATAGGGAAGGTGAGAATGAAAAATTATAGAATCATCCATACCACACACAAATTAAAAGAAATAAAAATCAATCATTTTATTAAAATGAAACAAACAAAACAGGCACCCATCCATGGATGGAATCATGCCTTTACAATGTCCAAAAAGAAAATAAAACCATAAGATAAACATGCCCCTTACATTGATCCAAAACTCAAAATAAATTAAATTACATTAATCTTAATTAATGAGGTATCCACAAAGTGGAAACATAACTCTTACATCTTAAAATCAAAATAAACCAATAAAAGTATCCAGCCAAAGAAATCAAACCATTCAAACATTCATGGTAATTAAAAGCAAATCATAAAAAATAAATCATCCATTATAAAATAAATTAATATTAATATATAATGATGCAGAATATGTAAAATTGGATTAAAATTGCAATTAGCGGCTAAATATACAAACTAAAGTTTTAGAAAACAATATTAGGGTTTTAGGATAAAAACTAGGGTATTTTGGATGAAGGTTATGATTTATGGATGAAAGTTAGGGTTTCATTTTCATAAATTAGGGATTTAGAAAACAATTATCAAGGTTTAAAGGTTTTATAAATAAAACATAAGTCAGGTTTTTGGATATTTAAAAGACAGGAATAAGGTTTTGGTTTTTAGGAAAATAGGACTAGATATTTTATTTTAGAGAAACATGATTACGGTTTTGAATATTTGAAAAAGGGCATCTGGATATTTAGATTTGAAAATAAAGTTACTGGGTATTTAGGTTTTGAGGTTTTACAAATTTAAGTTTGGATATTAAGATTCTGAATGTTAGAGTTTCATAGTTTTACAAATTAGTTCTTTTATGGTTTTGGAATTAGGGTTTTGGAAAATAATGATCAAGACTTTGGATTTAAGATTAGGGTTTTTATTTCACGGATTATGATTTAGGGTTTTGGCTTTGGGTTAGGGTTTATATGGATTAGAGTTAAGTGTTTGGGATTAGGGTTTATATGGGTTAGGGTTAAATGTTTAGGGTGTAGGTAAATTAGGGTTACTGGATGAAGTTTAAGGCATAGGTAAATTAACATTTGGATGATTAAGTTAAAGTTTTTAAATTAAATTAAAGACTACTATGAATAATAAATAAATATGAGGTGAGTTGTTAGATGAAACAAATAGATTTAGCTTCGGTTTATAAATATGCAACTAGGGTTTTAACAATTTAAGCTACGAGACCAAATAAGATTTTGGATAAGCAAGCTACTGTGATGATATTTTGAAAGATAATTATGACTATTAATTGAATGAATTGAATTAGAAAATTGTACCTGCATTTAAAGACTCCACCAAAGTTGAATGTTGAACCAATCTGCATGGATCAATAATAGTTTTTGGTTGAAAGAAACAATTACCTGAACAATTGTTGAGTGTTGAATTTCTTCTCTTTTTGCTCATGATTTAATTATTCTTGCTGCCTTTCTTCTAAAAATCCGACCCTTTAATTTTACAATCAATTTCCATTTATATGTGACACTAGGGAATCCTCCCAATCCCTTTAAACTTCGGATAAACAAAACCTAAATGGCCTTGGAGAATCCAAGTGTAAAAATAGCACACAATTAGGTTAATTCCAAGCCCATTGAATTGGCTCCTATCAATTTGGCACTAGCAAATGCTCATGTCGATTTGGCATGGGTTGATTCGACATGAGCTATATGCTCAAATCGAATTATCAAGGGCCAATTTCAAACGGACCAACCAAATCACCTTTTAATCATATTAGTCATAATAAAACCTAATCGACACAATCCAAATATTAAATAATTATAATTGGTTTGTTTTAGGCCTTTAAATGAAAATTATATTTGGACCAGTACTAAAATTAAAGGTCTATAGGAAGGTAAACCATATGTAGTTTTTAGTGATGTTTCGCATAATGGTTTAGGTTGTATTTTTATGCAGGAGGGTAGAGAAATGGCATATGCTTCCAAACAATTAAAACCTCATGAGTTAAGTTATACGACTCATGATTTGGAATTGGTAGCCATTTTCTATGCATTGAAGATTTGGCGACACCATTTGTATGGAGAGAAGTGTTTTATTTTTACTGATCACAAAAGTTTGAAGTATTTTGGTGTTCAAAAAGAGTTGAATCTTTGGTAGAGGTAGTGGTTAGAGATGATAAAGTATTATGACTGATTGATTGATTATCATCTCGGCAAGGCAAATGTAGTTGCATATGCCTTGAATCTGAAGTCAGTGTCAGGATTGACTGCCTATGCTCTCGTATTGCTTATTGAGTTGAGAGCTTTGCATACTAGATTTGAAGTTTGTGATGACGGTGCTCTTATGGCTCAGTTCCAGGTAAGGCCATCACTACTTGATTAGATCAAAGAAGCACATAAGTCAAACATGAAACTTCAGAAGATTGTAGAGAATTGTAAAAAGGGGGAGAGTAAAGATTTTTATGTGAGAGATGATGACATCTTGTGGCATAGAAAGAGATTGTGAATTTCTGAGGATATGGATTCGAGAAAGAGGATTTTGGAGGAAGCACATCAATTTTCATATGCTATGCACCTTGTAAGTACCAGGATATATCAGGATTTGAAATTACACTATTGGTGGTTTGGTATGAAAAGGGACATAACAGTGCTTGTGTTGAAATGTCTCACGTGTCAGAGGGTAAAGGCTAAGCACTAAGTTCCTTCAAGGTTGTTACAGCCTTTATCAATACCCGAGTAGAAGTGGAGGCAAGTGACTATGGACTTTGTATTAGGACTTTCTTTGACCCAGAAGAAACATGATGCAATATGGGTGATAGTTGATAGAATGACCAAGTCAACTCATTTTCTTCCAGTAATGATGGACTACTCTCTTGATAGGCTCGTTGATCTATATATCAGTGAGATTATGAGGTTGCATGGAGTCCCAGTTTCATTAGTATCGGACCGAGATCCTAGATTCGCATCTAGATTTTGAAAGAGTTTGTAGGATGTATTGGGTACATGGTTACACTTCAGTACTGCTTTCCATCCATAGACAGATGGACAATCTGAGAGAGTGATATAGGTATTAGAGGACATGTTAAGAAGTTATATTATTGAGTTCACTGGGAGCTGGGATAGACATATACCTCTATTTGAGTTTAAATATAATAACAACTTTTAGTCTAGTATTGGGATGGCACCATATGAGGATTTATATGGCAGGAAGTGCAGGACACCATTGTGTTGGGATGAGGGTGGAGAAGGAAAACTGATAGGTCTCGATTTAATCAAGGAAACAGAGGAAAAGGTTAAAGTAATTTGGGATCATTTGAAAGCAGCTTCAGACAAATAGAAATCCTACTCAAATTTGAAGAGAAAAGATATAGAGTTTAGTGTGGGAGATAAGGTGTTCCTGAAGGTATCTCCATGGAAGAGGATTCTGAGATTTGTACGAAAAGGGAAGTTGAGTTCTCAATTCATTGGACCGTATGAGATACTAGAGAGAGTAGGACTAGTGGCCTACCGACTGGCCTTGCCACCTGAGCTAAAAAAGATTCATAATGCCTTCCATGTCTCTATGCTTCGAAGGTATAGATCATATCCATCTCATGTCTTATTGGTGGTGTAACACCCCTATACCCATATACGTACACAACATGCTAATACGATCGTAATATACGTATACTGAATATAGAAATGCCACAGTATACTAAACAAATGACTCACCCCTTTTCAAAAACATGAACAAATTTAAATCATTTAAAAGAAATTATAAAAGACAAAAGGTAAAATGTTTATTTAAAAGCAGCGGAAAATATAACCAATATTTACAAATATTTATTCATCAAAACTCAAGTTTTACAAAACATAAAATATATACATGTTTGGCAGTATATCTTCGATCTTTAAACTTCACTATCAACACCTCGAGATCTAGACTCTACTCGGCCTAGAGGAACTCTCTGGTTCTTCTCTGTCACCTGCGCGATGAACCACAATCGCGCTAAGCCAACGGCTTAGTGGTACAAACTATAATAATATTATACTTTAATGAAATGCAAATGTTATAATCTCAAACATATAAACAATTCTCAAGAATCTAATTAGTCATTTATTTCATCATTCATAAAACACACTGAAAACAAAGACAGACTTGGGCCCAAAAGACACTAATATGTTATTCAAAGTTCAGAGTTACTGCTTTGGTCTATAATCACAATCATTAAGCCCGTAGGCAATATATATATCTCTATCCATGGATAGGGTAACAGACCCAGTCTCTTGGACCTCTACCCGCTAACTCGAGGAGATCCTCAACCCAGCAAGACTGTTACCTGTAACAGACCCAGTCTCTTGGACCTCAACCCGGATAAACCAAAGAGATCCTCAACCCGGTAAGACTGTTACTATAATTCACATTTCACATTTATCAACTGGAATCGGCTTACGACCCGGTCTTTTCACCTATCCAGTACTTTATAGGCATGCTGCCAAACCCAGAACTCTGAAGGTTGAATAACACATTAGACACATAATCTTTTCATTTATATCTTTATACATTTCTTTCTCAATTCATTTCATTCTCATCATTATAGCCAACAACCATGGCTTCATATCTCATAATCAAAATAGGCAACCATGCCTCAATCATCTCATCAAGATAATATACAATATCAATTGCATTAACACCATCATCAGCCAATCACATTAGTTTTATATCTCATTATATCTCAAATCACATTAAATCAATTGATCATTCAAGTATACACAACCAATTGCATTAACATACCTTTCATATCTCATCAAATGTATTAACCCTGTAATCAATTGCTTAGCATATGTATAATCAAATATGTTAAGTATCAAATCATGTGAATGTAAGCAACAATGTAGTTTGTACTTACCTTAGGAACAACTCACACCAATCTACAACCTTTCTCTTTCAAGAATTCTTCACCACCTAGGTTAGGACAATTCAATCTCTTCAATACCTAAACCAAAGGTGATAATACATACTCACTTAGAGATACACATGAGATAACAAGACTAAGAACCAACTAAGGCAAACCCTAAACATGACACGCTCACCAACACGGGCATGTCCCTGACCGTGCCCTAAACTCACAACACAGAAGCTTTGACACGCTCAGGACCACGGGCGTGTCACTGATCATGTAATACATTATGTCTCACAGAAACATTGACACGTCCAACAACATGGGCATGTTCACGGCCGTGTCAATTCTTCACCAACACAGTAGCTATGACATGCTCAGTGACATGGGCGTGTCACTGGACGTATCAATACTACAACTACACAGAAGCTGTGACACGCTCGGTGACATGGGCGTGTCACTACTCGTGTCACCCGTCCAAAAACACAGAACCATCGACACGCCCAAAGACTTGGCCGTGCTCACGGGCGTGTCAGGCCAAAAACCCAGACTCCGGCAACATCAACAACACAACCAACAAATCACTTCCTTTCACCAAAATCCACTTCAAACAAACTTAGCTCAACATACCCAAGAACCAAAATAAACTTGGAAAAACACCAAAACAACTAAAAACATACCTCCAACACAAATCAAAAACATCACCACAACCCAAAACACAACCACAATACATTCACTTTTAACAACTTACTATTTCCTTCAATCCAACCCCAAAAATCCAAAAATCAGTTTACCCAAAAACTCTTAAACACATCTTAACAAACATATTCACATACCATCAACAATCAACCAACAACTCAAACACATCTTAAAAGAAAATCAAGGAATCAAGAGGAAACTTACCAAGGATAAAGAAACTCTTAAATTTCCAACTTGATCACTTGAAAACTTCCTTAGATCTTGAGTTTAGAAGATCAAATCTCTCACTCTCTTGTTCTCTTGCTACTGCCGGCCAAAAGGAAAGAAAAGGAAAGGAAAAGAAAATTGATACACGAGAAAGAAAGAAAGAAAGAAAGAAGAAGAGGAAGAAAATAAAGTCAACCTTCTCCTCAAAACTCTCTCCTCCACACATTTAATATTAAAATAATCCATTAATCTCTTCCACTCATTTTAAATTTCCTTCTAATTAATTAATTCCATAAATCACCACATAAATATCTCCTTCCACTAACTTTCTTTGACTTTGACTTGGGTATATGTTGTATATATTTTCATATACACAACATATACACTCTCTTTATAAATCTTTTCTCTTTCCAAAGAAACATATACATTAAATCCAATTAAACAACAATAATATCAAAACTTCTAGGGCACACTTTGGAATATTACAAGTGGAGTCTATCGAGGTGAATTCGGATCTAACCTATGATAAGTAACCAGTGGTGATCTTCGCACTAGAAGTGAAGGAATTGATAAATAAGAAGGTGCCACTTATTAAAGTGTTATGGAGGAACCACTCAACACAAGAACCAACTTGGGAGAGCGAGGAGGTTATGCAGAGCCAGTATTCCCAACTATTTTAGAGTTGATAACAGGTAATTTTGAGGACAAAATTCTATTTAGGGGGAGAGAATTATAATATCCGCTAAATTATTAAAATTAAATTAAGTTAAATTAATATGTTAGAGGGTTAAATAAAGTGTTGAAAGTGAGAAAAAAA
This sequence comes from Garcia nutans, assembly GCA_947685225.1. Lineage (NCBI taxonomy): Eukaryota > Viridiplantae > Streptophyta > Magnoliopsida > Malpighiales > Euphorbiaceae > Garcia > Garcia nutans. The sequence continues at coordinate 37,771,848 of CANTUV010000039.1, read as the reverse complement.
TATAATATAAAGAAAATATACATAACATATAAATTCAAATACAATATAGTAAAAGTTGGGGCAAAATGGTAAATAAACTTTATAAAAATTAAAAATTAATAAAATAATTTAAAAAGAAAATTATTTTTGGTTAGAAGACAAATTTGAATTTAAAAAATAATTAAATAAATAATAATAATAAAAGTTAGTGGAAGATGATGGGAAATTTATATAATCATTATTTGTTAATTAATATAATTAAATAATAATAATAATAATAATAATAATAATAATAATAATAATAAAAGTTAGTGGAAGATGATGGGAAATTTATATAATTATTATTTATTAGTTAATATAATTAAATAATATAAATGTGTAATTAATAAAGGAGGAAAAAAAAGAAGTCAAATTTAAACTTTTTTTTCCTTTCTTCTTCTTCTTGCCGTGGACACCATAGCCAAATAGGGGAAAGGATTTTCATCTTCACCATCATTAAATTCTTGAGGGATTTCAAGGGATTAAAGTGGTTTTGGGTGAATCTTCAATAAGTAGGTGGTTTTTTTTATTATTGTTTTGAAGTTTTATAGAATTCTTTAGAAATAAGAATATGTATGTTTTGAGTTTTTAAGGTAGTATGTTTTAATTATTTAAATGAGTTTGTAAAATGTTATTTTGGTGTATAAATGAAGATTTTAAGGTTAGATAATGGATTTGTTTAGGTTTGGGATAAACTTGGAAGAAGAAGAAGGTAGTTTAGGGTTTGGATGGAAAATTGGTGAAGAATGGATGTTTATTTAATTTAAATGGTTAAATCATGTTATAATATGCTTTTAATAATAGAAATGAACTTAAAATAGAAATTAGAATAGGTTAGAATGGATTTTTAGATTTAAAGAAGGTTAGGGCAAAAAAATTAAAAAATTAGATAGAATTGTAAAATTAAAGTTTAAATTGTTAAAATAAGTACAATTGTGATTTTAATAATAGAAATTAACTTAAAACTTAATTTGAAATTGGTTAATATAAAATTTTTAAGTTAAAGTGTATCAAGGAAGAAAGTAGAAATTTGAAGGAAATGTATTAAATTAAATTTTATTAGCTAAAATATATAAAAATGTGATACTAATAAAGTATTTAAATTCAAAATGTGATTAAGTGTTTAGTAGATAATAATTACCCAAAACTAGTAGTGAATGACATTTTGAAAGTGAGGGATAAATGGGTGATTTTTAGCTTGGAGTTTGCTTTGAATTAAAGTATGTACATACTTTGAATGCAATGCATTAAATTGCATTTGTTTGGCATGTTACATGGTTGTTTGATTTGATGACTATGCTTCTTTGATGTGAGAATTCATATAAAATTACATAGATACATGTTTAAGCTTTAAAATATATAATATGTGGTTAAATGAGCCATTTCAAGGTGGCTAAAAGCATTGAAATATATGTTTGTGAAAAATGTTTGAATATGCTTGAGAAATGTATAATTCAGTCACATTCAGTTTGTGCAAGACAATTGATGAAATTAATGAAAATGTTTGGAAATAATGACAAATAATAAAAATTGGCATGATTGCAAAAGAATAAAAAAAAAGAGAGAAATTGTTTAAACAATGTGTGTAACCTTATATAATATAAATTTCCAATAGTATTGTGTTTGGTGTTACGCTATACCGATTATTGCCTTCGATCCTGGGCCATGCCCTTTGACTCCAACTTGAAGCTGCCAGAGAAGGGAAGAAAGGAGATAGAAGGTCCAGAAGAGAATCCCTTCCCACTATTATGGCATCTAAAGGCCATGCCCATGGGAATGATTTACACACCGTCTAAAGATTGGAAGAAAGATTTCCAACATTCCAAAAGTAAATTGAAGAGAACGATCATGGCACTTCATTTCCATGCCTGTGGGAATCAAAAGGTCTGTTGGAAGCATATTTTTTTGAAGATAACTTTTAAAATTTGACTTATTTTCTAATTTGGACTCTTCTGAACCTATCATAATCTTTTCCTACTTGCAAAAGAAGTTCTCCAAGCCCTATAAATACCCTATATCCTCCTCACATCAATCATCCAAGTATTACACAATTTCGAAAGAAATTTTTCAATTTTTTTTTAAGATAAGGCTTTGAAGAGAAGAAGTGATTTTTGTTTAAGATTCATCCAAGACAAGAAGCTCCCTTCAATCCAAAGTTTAATCTTTCTTATTTAATTTTAGTTTCAATCTTGTCTTCTACTTTTTCTATTTAATTTTTAGTGTCTATTTCAATTATGAGTAATTAAAAACCTTAATTAGGGTTAAACTTCTCTTTCTGATTTTGCTATGAAGTAATTATTCATATTTGATTTAATTAAAATTTGCTCTTGTTATCTTTTATGCTTAATGCTTTGATTATCTGGCCAATCACTAATTGATCTAAGATATTGTATGATGGAGTAAGAGTGGAAGCATAATATTAGTTCAAAGAGATAACAATCTTAAGTTAGTTTTCACTTAGAGATAACGTAAGCACTTAAAAGGTTAATAAAAGGTTCTAATAAAACTTAATGAGTTGACCTAATTACTTGTGATCATGAGAGTAGACAAAATTCAGGTTCAATATTAGGTTTAATACTTAAGAGAGAATAGATCTTAATTTAGGGGAACCCAACCAATAATCAAGAGTAAGTTAAAAATTTAATCATTACTTTAGGAAATCCATAGTTAATCAATAGAGATAGTTTAACCCTAATACCAAAAATATTATATTTAAATCAAAAGTAATTTTAGCTTTAGTTTTAAAAAATTTAGTCTTAAATTCAAATCTCCTTTCTTCCAGATAATAATGAGTTTAATTATTTTGTACTTAGAATACCCTTTCTCATGGAATGGCACTCACCCTTATATAACTTGTCAATTATCTATGCACTTACAGTTAGCTAGGCTAGAGGTTTAACAATTACTATAGAAATTTCTCAAACCATAAGATTTACATCATCATATTTCGGTAATGGATTCAATGACAAGAGAGCATAAGATAATAGATTGGTTACCAGATTAGTTTATAGACTTTTTATGACCATTAAAGATCCAAAAGAGGTAATAAAATTTTGTGTGTGACATTAGGAATGTTATTCGTGCCTATTAATTTTCTAGGAACAACTTACAATAAAGCAATTAAGGGCAGTAAATTTATTCTTAATGAGCTTTTAGGGATCATTAAGCAGAGAAAAATGGAGTTGTTGGAGAAAAGAGAATTGACAATATCAAGATTTCCATATTTATTAACTCATATAAATATGGCTTTGTTTATTACTAGCCATTATACTATTACTACTACTATAACATTTTCCTTCAAGTTTCTTGTTAAGAAACTTGTGTTTATAGCAAAGTCTTCAAAGGTAAAGTTTCAATATTTGATAATTCATGGATTGGTTTTGATATGTTTTTGTTATAGATGAAATTATTTAGTACCATTTTAAAATTTATGTTCAAATGAAAAAAGCAACTACATTTTTATAGTAACAAAATCTATTACTATCAAATAAAGTCTAGATCTAATCATTTGTTAGATTGTGAGTCTCAATTAGTTAAGAAAATTACAGAACAATAAATTAAGCCATTGAAATTTTTAACATTTCCAAATTCAAACCTGGCCCAAATCTTAAGATGATGTATTATTTTCCAAAGAAAATTTTAAATGGAAATTTATGAATTTCAAAGCGGATAAATGAGATGAATTTAAATTAATTAAGATTTATTATGTCTTGATTAATAGAGAAAATGGAGATACTAAGATCCAAGGCTCTAGATGAGGTGTTAAATGGGATGATATTCAGAAAATGAAATATTCATGGTGTGTGGCTTCTGAGATAATGAGATTATCACCAACTTCTTAAGGAGCATTCAAAGAAGCCATAAGTGGTTTTTCATCTTGATCAACAACTTCAGGTTCTATCTCTTTTTTAAGCCTTGCCCAAGGCTTATTTTCTAATATGAATTTTCTAATAGCTCTTTTTCATTTTTTTTTAAGTTGATTACACTTACATTTTGCTTGGGATTGACCACCATTTGATAGGGTAATTTTCCTTGGGACTCTAGCATGCTTATGGATGATGTTGGTTGGCTTATTTGGTTCTCCATGTTTCACATATTTTCTCTTCTCTCCTATTGAAATTGCTGAGTGTTAGTAACAAGTGATTTAACCATTTCTTCAAGAGACATACCTAGTGCTGGTGTTGGCGGCTGTTGTTGATGAGGTGACCTTAGCTGAAATTGTTGAAAAATTGGTGGATTTTCTCTGTAGCTGAAGTTTGGATGATCTCTCCATCCTAAATTATAAGCATTAAAAAATGGATTATAACTCCATTGTGGTTGATAATCTTCTTGAAGTTTAGGACACATATCCATAGGATGTCCCATATGTATGCAAATTCCACAAACTCTAGCTTATTGCATTTTACCTAAAGCTATATTTTGCTCATAAGTGTTTAATTGAGAAATTATGCATTCAAGAGACAATGTGTTTACCTCATTTACTCCGCGTGGAGTTTCTCTCTTATTTCCAAATTATTGCAAAGTGGCAGCCATAATAGACTTGTTTATCAAAAGAAATAAAATAAGTTAATATCAATTCCCCGGCAATGAAGCCAAAATTTGATGAGTATCAAAGCCACCAAAAATAAAGTCATGTTTCTAAACAAAATAAATTATAACAGTGGTAAATAGGGTCCAATACGCATGTATTGACAACTTAATTAAATTTCTTTTGAAACCAAATGAAAAATTAAAATTAAAATTAAACAAGGGGGGATGTTTTTAACATCCCCTAATAATTCTCACATAAAACTATCAAAGAATGTTACTCAATATACTGTCAGTAATCTAATCAATTCATCGACAAAGTTTCCTTTTAAATTGTTACTAACAAAAATTTTCAAATAATAATGCAATTTGTATAATACAACACTTATAAATCCAACATTTAAACCAATCTCCAATATCTCCAATAAACTAAATACTAATTATAAATTAAATAACCATCATAAGCTTGTCAATCCAAAATAAATATATAATACATTACTAGATTTGATAATCATTCACTAAAATCTAAAACTTCATTCTCTAAATACATATATTCCTTTCACGTTTACAAATTTGTACAATCTCTCAAATAGCCAAAATAAATTGTATATATATATTTCATAACTTACAAGTTCAATATACAAAAGATCTCTATATGCACTGTAGATAATTTCTAAGATCTTTATTTCCACTTCTTAACTTACTCCGATGACATTATACTACATATTAGAAAAATTCTAATATGCTAAGCTTATAGCTTAGTGGTGCTTGTATAAACATATTTTGTCACTTAATATTAAAGAAATTACTTACAAAAATACAGTAATAACACTCAGTTTTAATAAATACTTCAATATATGAAATATTCTCAATAACAAACTAACACAATATTTTGATTACACAAAATAATAATTTTAACTTTATAAAAATCATCATGTTGCAATACACTTTTTGCATTGCAACTTTTCTCTTTTTGACTCAATTCATTTAAGACTTACTTTCTCTTTTGTTAACATTGCTCATATTACACTTATTTTGTTTTTAGTAAGTCTTACTTTCCAGTCTCACATATAGGATAATTTTATTCAATTTATAATTTTGGCACTTTGATTTAGTACTATACTTTGAAGCACTTTGTATCTTATATTATTATATACACTTTCAATCATTATAACCTTTAGAAAGTTATTGATCAATTCAATATTGATAACTACATTAAATATGCCCATACACACTGAACTGAGATTGTAGGTTTGGATAATGGGTCACTGTAGCAATTTTAATGTCAAATCTCAAGAATGTATAATGGCAAATATGCCCATTGTCATAGATGACACAATGTGTCCATTAATGGCATGATGTACCCACTATCACTATGAATATCCTCCCTCTAGCTAGCCATTCAATCCCAATCTAAATCTAAAATTAGTATGTTTTGGGCAATTCATTAGTTTTTAATTAACTTTGAATTATGTATATCACTTCAATGGAATAATTCTTTGATCAACACTTCGTATTACACATATTTATCATATATTTAAAATTTATTACACTACTTGTTAGGGTTGATTTCAAAAATCTTTTACACTTTGAGGCCTTATAGTCATTTAGGTCGGAATCATGGGTGAAAGACAAGAAAAACTGCTAATTTGGGCAAATTCTTCATGTGACACATCCAACAACATGGGTGTGCCAATGACCATGTCGTTTGCCCACCTTACAGAAGCATTGACACGTTTAACAACATGGGCATGTTACTGCCCATGTCATTAATCCTACATTATAGTAGCTACGACATGCTCAGAGACATAGCCGTGTCATCAATGTTGAAAAGTAGCATCATCGACATGCCCCGTGACATGATCGTGTCAGGTAAAAATTATATATTTCGCACACTTAACCCCTTAAACACAATATATTCAAGATCTATGATCAAAATAAATCAAAAACTAATTTTTTGACATAAAAAGAGTCTATATTAGATACTTTACTCAAACATCAATTAATCAATCTTTAACCATCACTCATGGATAAAAATAACATTAAACCACTCATTTCTTATAATGATTGAATTAAAATCATATTCATCACTTATAAGTTCCTTTACTCATTTTTCACTCATCAATCCATTTAACTAATATTTTCAGTAATAATTCATTATAGATGATTCAATCAACCAATTCAAATATTAAAATTCATAGAAATTTAAATATTTGCAAATTAAAATACATAAGCACATACATCTTTCAAAATCCCTCTTTTTCTCTTTTTTTCCTCTTTTTCTTTTATCACTTGTTGATAATCTCACATATTCTAACTAATTCTCTTTAAAAAAAATTATTGCAAAAGATGAATTTCCCTTAAATCTTTAATGAAAAGAAGAAGAAAGTAGAGACGATAGTAATGGTGATGGTAGATGGCATAGATGATGGAGAAAGAATAGAAATTTCTACACACACACACACGTATATATATAATAAGTTCAATCTAGTGTGGACAATTTCATTTTAACTATGGTGCATCCTCTTTATTATCCTTTGATTCTAATTCGATTTTTAATCCTGTAAAACCATAAAAAAATTTCTTCAGTAAATTTTGAGATCTACTATTCACTATTCTCTACTTATAGCATTTATCCAAGTTACTTTTATCACTATACACTATTAATTATCAATATTAGTTAAAAAGTTCTCTGTTTAAAATTTTGAACATTATAATTCTTCCCCAATAAAGAAATTTCGTCCTCGAAATTTACCTATTATGGCAATAAGCCATTTAATTCATAACTAATCTTAAATCTCACATAAAATTAATTATTTTATTAATTTACATAACTTTTATTTTTTTCCTTATGTCTAATATCACTCAATGTAACACTTCCAGAATAATCGTATTATAGAATTGCAGAAGATGCAGCTCTACGCACTTATACTATTCAAGTTCAATTCAGCAATTGCCTTTAATTCTTTTTAGAAATTTTTTAAGGAATTTTAATTTATCATTTTGATACCTTAATTCGATATAATATTCTTAATTAATCCTACATTGAAGTACTATAAACCTAATTTCAATTTATTACTAATTACTTTATTTAATAGTCTTTCAATATTTGTACAATCATTTAAAGTAAGACTTTAATGATTCTTTTTTTAATATAATTTGTATCATTACATTCCACATATATATATATATATCTTTCTTTCCCTCATATACTGAATTTTAAATTCTAGTTCCGAATAGTGAGTTACTGATGGCAAGTAAATGCTCACTGTAATGATAGCCAAAGGCCTGCTATGGCATGAATGTCCACTGTAAAAATAATGGGATCAAAGATCCTCTATGATGCAAAACTTCCACTGTTGGCATAAAAGCCAATATCACAGGGACATAAAATGTGTCCACTATGACACAGAGTGCCCACTGTCACTATAGATATCACCCTTTAGCTAATCCGAAAACTAGATTTAACATCAATATAATCGGGCAATATATTTATTTATTCATCAATCTTTATCTTTTAAATCACTTCAATGTTTCCACTATAATAATTAAATCTAAATAGATTTCCACTCTTATTTGTTTAATTCTTTTCTTAACATATTAAGAATTCACAACTATTCTTTTACTTTAAGAGTATATGTACATATATATAATGTAGTCACTATGTTTAACACACACACATACATATATATATATATATTTCTAACTTGATCCACAATACATCATTTCACTAGAAGAACTACCTTCAAATCACACTACATTCTTTCCTTTTCACATTATCAATTCTTTTCTTTCTATTATCATCAATTAGTATCAGTTAACTTTTTAACACTTCTATATATAATCTATAACTTGTCTTCAATCACCAAATAATGTTACTATCAAGTATTCCATAAGTACACAATATGTAAATCTCACATTCTTACTTTCATTACTCAATCAATTCGTATATAAACCTCTTTGTTTTCTTTATCTTACTCTTCAAACTATTTAATGTCATCAATTATTCATCAATATATCATTCTTCTTACCTTGCTTCGTAAATTATCTTATTTCTTCATAAATAATGTGAAATCCACTAATCACTTGTAATCATTTTTTATCTTTTCTCTAACCTTACACTTATTTCAAATATCCAATTACATTTATCCATACTTTCCTCTAGTTTTCTCCACATTTAAGTTTCATCATTTAATGGATTGATTTCATTTCAATCTTATAAGCAATCTTTCATCAATTATAACTATTTCCAAGATGTATTCAATAAATCACTACTAATTCCACCCATGAACTCTAATTTGTGGAGGTATAAGAAGGTAGAAATATGCATGCGCAAATACATGACAGTGCAAGTGATCATGCACATCACTGCTTGAATTATTTTTGAAGTTTTAAAGAACAGAAGTATGCATAGCCAGACGCATGACCATGCAAATGGTCATGCATGTCTCTGCTGGTATTTCCTTTCAAAGTTTTAAGGGCACAAGTATATACATGACCATGTGAATGATCATGTGCCTCACTGTTGGGATTTCTTCTCAAAGTTTGAAGAATAGAAATATGCACAAGTATACATATGACCATGAAAATAATCATGCACATCTCTCCTAGAATTTCTTTTCAAAATTTTAAGGAACAAAAATATACATAGGCATATGCATGATCATACGAATGATTATGCTTACTATTGCAGGAATTTCTTTTCATGATTTAATCAATAAGTTATCAATAATTCAACTAAAACAAATTAAGAAAACAGGATCCAACCCTTCAAAGCACAATCAAATTCAAATCTAAACTTCCATAACCCTAAAATGTTTCAAATATTATTTTCTTCCATAACCTTAAATCAACTCATAAATGATTCAATGATATATTTAAACATTATTTTAGTTAATAATAATAAAAAATACATATTTTCATATTGCAAGAATAACTTTACTATCATAGAAGTAAAGTTTTATACTCATATTTTTCACAATCATTCAATACACAATATCTTTCACAAGTAATGGTATTTTATCAATTCACAAATCTCTTTACATAATAAAAATCAAGATCAATTCAATAAATAGCAAAATAAGTATTATACAGGCACTAACGTCTTTAAAAATACTCTTCCATCACTTTTCCCTTCAACCTTTTATTTTGATGATGTTTTTCTTGATAGATCAAGCTTCAATTAGCTAAAATCTATCAAAACTTGGTTTCTCTACCAATTCTCCATGATTTCTATGGTGAGAAATGAAAAAAGAAGAAAAAAAGATGAAGATGGAGGTAGAGATGATGACTATGGCATTTTAGAAGGCAATAGAAGACACTAGAAATCTTTAAATAGGCTTTAGGTTTTTTATCCAATACACTCACTCATATAATAGTTTCGGTACACTCACTTTCTTTAATTAACTATTACTCTAATTTTTAACCCCGAAACATTGTAAAAATAATTAATTTAGCTACTTTAAAACTCCATTATCCATATTTTATATCTAATTTACAGCTCGAGTTCATTTTGGGACTATAAGGGTATTTTCATAATTTCTTACATCTTTGAAATCTTTTTTAGAAATACCGATATTATCTATACTCGGATTTAATATTACTCTTATTAGGGCTTAGTCAACATTATTACTATCAGTTCCAAATACTCAAGCTACACAAAATATCATAATACATCCAATTTACACTCATATATTCACTTAATGCAGAAAATCGGTACTTCAAATTTTTAGGGCATTACAATTCTCACCCTTGTAAGAAATTTCATCCTCAGAATTTATCTATATGTTTATAATTCATTCCTCATATTCCAATAAATTATTACACTTCCACTGTGTTACTTTGATATATCTCTTTAACTACTCATATTTTATTTTCTTTTTATATCCTTCTTTTTTACAAATAGGTCAGTGCACTCCAAATAAATACACTATGAATTCTCAATCAATTCTTAGAAAATATTCTACTGTCATAAACATATGAAATATCAATTACATCAAAGCACATATCCACTTATTCAATACACATAACCTAGACAATTACATTTCACTTCTCCCATAACTCCACATGCCAGAAACGCCTAAACTTGGCTCTGATACCACTAAATGTAACATTCCTTGACATTTCTCATATAAAACTAACAGAGAATGTTGCTCTATATATTTTCAATAATCTAACCAATTCATCCACAAAGTTTCCTTTCAAATTGTTACTAACAAAAATTTTTAAATAATAATACAATCTGTATAATACAACACTTATAAATCTAACATTTAAATCAATCTTCAATATCTCCAATAAACCAAATACTAATTATAAAACAAATGACCATCATAAGTTTGTCAATCCAAAATAAATATACAATACATTACTAGATTTGAAAATCATTCACTAAAATCTAAAAATCTCTAAATACATATATTCCTTTCACGTTTTTAAATTTGTACAATCTCTCAAATAGCTAAAATAAATTGCATATATATATATTTCATAACTTACAAGTTCAATATACAAAAGATCTCCATATGCACTGTAGATAATTTCTAAGATCTTTATTTCCACTTCTTAACTTACTCCGATGACATATACCTGCGTATCAGAAAAATTCTAATACGCTAAGCTTATAACTTAGTGGTGCTTGTATAAACATATTTTGTCACTTAATATTAAAGAAAATACTTATAAAAACATTGTAATAATACTCAATTTTAATAAATATTTTTTTAATATATTAAATGTTCTCAATAACAAACCAACACAATATTTTGATTAAACAAAATAATAATTTTAACTTCATAAAAATTATCATGCTATACTACACTTTTGGTATTACAACTTTTCTCTTTTTAAATCATTTCATTTAAGACTTACTTTCTCATTTGTTAAAATTTCTCATATTGCACTTATTTTATTTTTCAATAAGTCTTACTTTTCAGTTTCACATATAGAATAATTTCATTCAATTTATAATTTTGGCACTTTGATTTAGTATTATACTTTGGAACACTTTTCATCTTATATTATTATATACACTTTCAATCATTATAACACTTAGAAAGTTGTTGATCAATTCAATATTGATAACTACATTAAATATGCCCATACATAGCAATTTTAATACCAAATCTCAATAATGTATAATGGCAAATATGCCCACTGTCACTGATGACACAATGTGTAACATCCGTTATTTTATAAAAAAAATTAAATTAAATTAAATTATTAAGTTGGTGAGTTAAATGAGGCGTTAGAAGTGAGAAAATATCACATATATATATATATATGTGTGTGTGTGTGTGAAATATAATAAAAATATAGATTACATATAAAGTCAAATATGATTTAGAAAAAGTCAACAGTGAAACAGTAAAAGAAGGGTAAAATAGTAATTTTATCTTAAAAATAAATTAGTTAAATAATTGAAAATTAATTTTAATTTTGAATGGAAGTTGAAAATTAAAGAATTAAAAATAATAAAATAAATAATAAATAAAAATTAATTATTTATTTATATATGGTGAAAAAAAATTTTAAGAAAGAAAAATTAAAAAATTAACTATTTATCATCATCTTCTTCTTTTCTCTCTCCACCACGAAATTTCACTATATCCAAGGATGATTTTTGCTCTAAACACCAAATTTTGAAGGATTTCAAAGGATCAAAGTGATTTTTGGTGATTTTTCCAACAATTAATAAGCTTTTTTTATTATTATTTTCTAAGTTTTATGGAATTTTTAGATTATGTGTAATTTGGGTTTTGATGTTTTCATTTTCTTGCATGTTAAACATGTTATTTTAATGAGTAGGCAATGATTTTATGGTTGAATGGCTGATAGGTTTAAGTTTTGGTGGAATTTGAGAAAGGTAGTACGGTTACGGTTGTGGAAAAAGGGTTTATTCAAGATTGTAGTTTATTTGGTTATATCATTTAAATCATGTTGTTTAATGACTTAAATGATATAAATGAACTTGAATTAACAATTGAAATTTATTAGAATGTTGAACCAAAATCAAAGTGGCTTAGGGTTTGAAATTTGGAATTTTGATGGAAGAAAGATACTTTGAATTTTAATGCTTTGTATGTGTTAAAAATATAATGTTTGTAATTTATTTAAGCTTTAAAATCAATTTAGAAATGTTGAGAATGAAGTTTTAATATTAAAGTGTGTTTAGGCACATTTTAATATTTTTGAAAGGAATGCCTTTAAATTGAGTTTTATAGTTTGATATGTGTTCAAATGTGTTGTTTAAGACATAATTAAGCTTAAAACTCAATTTGGTATTGGATAGATTAGAATTCCAAAGTTGTAGTGCCTTATGGCTTAAGAAAGGAAAAATTGAAGGATTGGGTTTTAAATGATGTTTGGTAGCTTAAACACCTTAAAATGTGATGCTAATGTGTGTCTGTTATTTAGCTTTTGGTTAGGTGTTGAGTAAGTTGATATTCCAAAAACTTAGTACGTGAAGGAATTTTGGTGAAGTTGTAAAATTAGTGTTTTTGGCTTGGAAGTGCCTTTGCATAAAGGTACGTATGTACTTTAATTGCTATGCATTAAATTTCATTTGTTTAACATATTTTGTGATTAAATAATTTGGTGACTATGCCACTTTCATGTGTGAATTCACATAAAAAGTGCATAGATATTTGCTTAAAATTGAAATATATAATGTATTTGTTTATGAGCCGCTTTGAGTTGGCTAAAAACATTGTGATGAATGTTTATGAAAATGCATTAAAATATGTGAAATAAATGAGAAATAATGGGAAAAAAAATTAAAATTGCCATATTTGCCAAAGATTGAGAAGAATGTGAAATGGTTTAAGTAATGTGTGTAACCTTATGTAATGACAAATTCCAGAGTATTGGGTTTGGTGTGATACGGTATACCGGACATTTGCCTTCAGACCAGACACTGGACATCATTATTATTTTCTTCAGGCCAGATGCTAGGCATTATTACTATAGCCTACGGGCCAGACACTGTGCACCAATATATTTTCCTTCAGGCCAGACACTAGGTGTCAAATGTGAGTCCAAAATAATATCTCTGGAATTTAAATATTATATAGGGTCATTTGGGCTCAATGCATATGTATGAGAAATGTGTTAGTTTGAAAGTGTTAATTGAGTGACTTGCATTATGGAATTTCATATCAAGTTTACATTTTGGAAGAAATGCAATTTTCATTATTCATGTGATTTTCTTTATTTAAAATTATGTACCACTGGCAAATTTTGCTTAGCGATTTGTGTATCGCTCAGGTGACAGGGTTACTGCAGAGAGCTCTGCTGGACCAAAGCAAGTATAGAGCATTCCTGCTTTTTGAAGTTTTGAGTTGGCCACCACAAACCAAGACCATGCGAACATGTAATATGTTCAATTTGACAACTTAACTTTTAAATATATATGTTATATTGTAAATATGTAAATGATATAATTTAGAAAACTTGGGGTTGTATTTTTGTAAATAATGGTTATGTATATGTATATATGTATGTTTAAGTGTTTTGGGAAAATTGATGGAGTTCTGAAAGTATAGGATGTTGAAATTATTTTGGGAGTGTATTTTCTGCAGGTTGTGAAATGTTAAAATTTTTGGGATATCCAAATTATAAATAAAACTCTGATAAATTTTTTCTAAAGATTTTTCATTAAATTTTGTATTTTAAAAATATAAATTACTAAATATTTTTATTTAATTATTAAGGTACATTTTAAGTTATAGAAATTTTAGTAAGATTGAGTTGTGACATACTAGTACTATATATGCATATTTTATATATACCGGGTGTATGTATTAAACATACATAGAGTATTAAGGTGTTACATTTATTTTGGTATCAGAGCCTAAGTTTGAGGATCTCGACGTAGGTGGGTTTTTGGAGAAAGAAAATGAGATTTTAAATGTGATTTTAAAATGTTATATATGCTTTTGCACTAGTATTTGAACTAGTTTTTGATGTGGCAATTCTTTCTGTATTTACAGACATTTGCAGACATGGCATCTCGGACACATCAATCTAGAGAGGGAAGTGCAGAGAGTGTTGCTCCTAGCGAGGGTGTTATAGAACTAGTACTGAGATTATTGGGGAGGCATCTATGCCAGTTAGACCAGCAGTTGAGGAGGTTCCGCCAGCATGGGTACGGCATATGGTGGTACTATTACGATAAGCTTCGGTACAGCAACCGCAGCAACAACTGCAGCCATAACAGTAGTTGTTGACTCACAAATATGATATGTTAAGGAAGTATGGAGCTATAGATTTCTTTGGTACTACTGATCCAACTATAGCAGAGCAGTGGCTGGATAGAGTATAGAGAGTGTTTATTCAGTTGCAGGCCAGTACGGAAGAGAAGTTTGATTACTCTAAGTCTCTTTTGCAAAGGGATACTTATGAGTGGTGGAAGACAGTTCTTCGTAGAATGGTTGATCCTCCGGTGCTGACATACGACGATTTCCCATGGGAATTCGAGAAGAAGTATACCACTTGGGAATATAAATTTGCCAAGAAGAAGGAGTTTTTAAGCTTGAAGCAAGAATCAAAGACAATAACAGATTATGAGACAAATTTCATTTGGCTGAGTAAGTATGTAGAGGGATTGTGACATATGAGTTTGACAAGTGCCGAAGATTTAAGAAGGGTTTGAGTCCATCCATCATGTGCTTAGTGGCAGCATCATGGTATGAAGATTTCTACAAATTGGTTGTAGCTGCTAGAAGTGTAGAAAAGGCGCATGAACTTGCAGCAGCTACCAGAGCAGAGGGTAGAGATAGGAGATCACAAAATGAGGTGGGGTCTTCATTATCAAAGAGAGGTAGAGGAGGTCCTTCACAGAGGTCTGGTAGAGGCCAGGGACAGCCTGGTAGGGAATTTCAGCAACAGAGACAGAGATAGGGTCCTACAGCCTTTATAGCCAGTGCTCCTACTCCAGTTACTCAAGGATCTACTCATCCAGTCTGTGCTCAGCGTGGTAGGGCATGTTTTATTAGTTTTTGTTATAGATTTGTGTCTTGTTTATTATGATAATTATTGTTTTCTTTAGGTATTTTGTTAGTTTTAATATGTTTATTTAGTGTTTTTATTAATTTTGGTAGTTTTAGTTTATTTCCATGTTTATGTCGTTGTTGATCTAGTTTTTAGTACGGTATTTATGTTTTATTGGTTATTGTTTATTTACTTCTTGTTTAAAGTTTTTTTGAAGTTTTGTTTAAGGTTAAAAAAGCCAAGGAAGCAAATTGAAGGAAAAAAGGGACAGTAGCTGACACAGGCAGAGGACACGGCCAAGTAACTGGCCGTGTCTCATACCAAGTTAAAAAGGAAGATCAAGACACAGAGAGGGACACAAGTAAGGGACACGGCCAAGCTTGTGGCCGTGTCCCTCCAAAGATGCTCAAACACGGCCAAGTTGCTCCAACTTGGCCGTGTCTCACTTACATCCAAAGCAAAGAAGAACAATTCTCACAGAAGCAAACACAGGCAAGGGACACGGCCAAGTCACTGGCCGTGTCCTTCCAAAATGGTCCAACACGGCCAAGTCAACCTCCAACACGGCCGTGTCACTCAACCAAAGAAGAAAAGATCAAAAGTAAGCAGTAGTGAACACAAGCAAGGGACACGGCCAAGTCACTGGCTGTGTCCCTCCAAAGACCACCAACACGGCCAAGTCTCATCCATCTTGGCCGTGTCTCTCATGAACCAAAGACGAAGCGGATTTTTAAAGCGGAGGTTTCGTATAAAAGGAAAAAGAGAGTTAGGGTTTGGGTGTTGAAAGTTTGAGAGCTTATTTAGCCGTCTGAGAGTGAAGTTAGGATTTCTGACTTTGTTTTCTTAAAGATTATTGAACACTTTGGATTAATCTAGCTTAGATTAGATTGTTCTAGCCATTGATACATCCTTCTTGCAAGATTTGAACAAGAGATTCTTCAGAAGCTTCAAGGAGTTTGTAATTTGGTTTTGTTCTTGAACTTTATCTCTTTATTTTCATTGGAATTGTATTTATGGATATTATCATGTCTAAATTGATTTCTTTGAATATTAATGAGATGAGTATGTTTGATAGCTTTATGAACTAATTTGATCTAGTCTAGGGTTTGTATGGATCTGCTATGATTGTATGAATTGGTTATTCTCTTAGCTAATAATTTCTTTAGCCTTGATTGAATGGAATATTGTTAATATATAATTGATTGGCCACCAAGTATGTGTTTTAGGTATTAGATGATGGATTGATAGATGAAGTCTAATGCTGGAACAATTCAATTAGGGACTTAGGTGAATTAGAGATATAACCTATTAAAAATATTATTTCAATCATAACAAGATTAGTTGAAAGAGGTTTGAATGCGAGAGCTTATTTCCTTGGCTCGATTAATTAAGTTGCTTGAGATTTAATATTTGAAATTAAATTAGTTAAGAGGAATAACCGTTCATACATATAAGTAGTAGAGAAGTGCAAACCCTAGACCATTCTATTAAGTGAATCAAATCATCAACTTAATTTACTTTTATTGTTTTAAACTTCAATCAATCTGTTTTCTTTAATTGTTAGCAATTTAAATCTATTCGTTACTTGCTATTTATAATCTGATAATCAATTAGCTACTTTAGCTTCTTTGTGAGACGACCTTGGGGCGATCACCTTTGCTACAGCTACCTCATATACTTGAGAGTGACACTTTGTGGTAGAGTTAATTCGAGCGCAACAAGTTTTTGGCGCCGTTGCCGGGGAGGCTAATTGACGTAATTGCTTATTAGGCAAAAATATTCTAGATTATTTTTCACTGTTTTCATTTTATTTTATGTCTTTTGCTTTTAATAATTTCTTTTTCTAGAAATTTTGTTTATGCAAGGCAGGAGATCACTCGAAGGAGATCTATATCCATTCATTCCAGAAATTCAGAGAGTGAAAAGGAGCAGGGAAGAGTTTGAACTGTACACAGGATTTGATACTACAGAGGAGGACACTTCTGATTTTGAGTCGAAATCTGCACAATCTGTTAAAATGGCTGAAGAAAGACAAAGGACTATGAGAGATTTTGCTAGACCTGTTATTGGAACTTCCACTTCTTGCATAAGACTGACAGATGCAGCAAGGAACTATGAGTTGAAGAACATTCATTACAATATGCTGCCATCATTCTATGGAGTTCCAAATGAAGATCCTTTGAACTTTATTCGGGATTTCTACTCCACCCTCAACACTTTTCCATTGGGAGGATTAACAGAGGATCAGTTGAGGATGAGATGTTTCCCTTACACATTGAAGGATAGGGCAAAGAGCTGGCTTATGATGTTGCCCGAAAACTCTTTGACAACTTGGGAGCAAGTTTATAACAAATTCATGGGCAAGTTTTATTCACATCAAAAGACAGCTGAGTTGAGAGGGAAGATTGCTACATTCTCTCAATTTGAAGGAGAACCATTTCATGAGGCTTGGGACACATTTAAGATGCTATTGATCCAGTGTACACATCATCACTACCCACTTCAACTTCTGAACCAGTTTTTCTATGATGGTCTCACTAGCAATTTCAGAACACTGTCGATAATGCAGCTGGGGGAGCTATGGGAGAAAAGACAGCTGATGAAACTTATGACATTTTTGAGATGTTGGGAGCTAATTCTCAACAGAAGAGTATAAGAGGAAGAAGTAAAGGGGTGAACCAATTGGAGGCCAATAGTGAGATGGTAAATCAGATAGCTGAGTTGACAAGGCAAGTGCAGATGCTGAACATGAAGAACAATATTTCTTCATCTACTCGAGAAGCGTGTGGAATCTGTGGAACTTTTGGGCATGGAGAAAATATTTGCCCCTCCGCATATGAGTCTTATGGGAATGAAGCTGAGCAAGTCAATGCCATGGGGGGATTTCAACCAAGGGCCCGGAACGATCCTTACTCCAATTCTTATAACCCTGGTTGGAGGAATCACCCAAATTTTTCTTGGGCAACAAATAATTCTCAGCAGCCTTTCCATTTGCTCCAGAGACAGAACCAACAACAAGGCCAATCCTCAAATCAAGGGCAGTCTAAGATAGAGAGTTTGGAGGAAAGTTTACAAGCTTTTATCCAAGTCAGTGCTAAAAATCAAGAGATGACCAACAAGAGGCTGGATTCCTTAGAAGCATCTTTTAAGAAAGTGGAGACTCAAGTAGAGCAACTTGCACAACAGATGCAGATTCAACAAAAGGAAAAATTTCCAAGTCAACCTGAGCAGGCACAATCAGTGACTGTTCTTAGAAGTGGTAAGGAAATTAACAATAATGTTGAAAATAATTCTGTGAATGTAGGTGACCAAGAGAACAAGGAGGAAGGAGAACCAGAGAACAAAGGTGCTGGAGATGGATCAATGAAGAAGTCCCTTTCAGCAGATTTACACAAGACAAGCAATACATACCGGCCACCTATACCATTCCCTAGCGGGTTGAAAGATGATAAACCAGATAAGCAATTTTCTAACATCTTCAACATGCTGTCTAATGTAAGTATTAACTTACCCTTACTGGAAGCAGTAAAGAACATGTCGGCTTATGCCAAATTCTTCAAAGAGCTGATCACCAAGAAAAAGAGATATGAGCCGAATGAAAAGGTGATAGTTTCAGAGGTAGCTAGTGCTGTTCTGCAGTATAAACTACCTCCCAAACTAAAGGATCCCGGAAGCTTTATAATTCAAATTACTATCAGGAATGGAAAGGGGACTGATGGCATGTGTGATCTAGGAGCTAGTGTGAATTTGATGCCTTATTCTGTTTATAAAGAATTAGAACTAGGGGAACTTAAACAGACAAAAATGGTGTTGTAATTAGCTGATAGGTCTTTTAGATTCCCGAAAGGGGTTATAGAAGATGTGTTAGTTAAGGTTGGAGGGTTGATAGTACCTGTGGATTTCATAGTTCTTGACATGGAAGGGAGTAACCCTGCACCATCAGCACACACTATTTTGCTGGGTAGGCATGGCTACTACCAACACCTTAATAGATGTTAAAAATAGTAAGTTGTCAATGACTGTCTTAGGACAAACTGTTGAATTTTCTATTTTTAACACTTCTCCTATTCCTACAACTGCTTTATATGAGGAATGTTCTTTAATTAATTGTGCTGAAGCAGTTGTTTCAGATGTTGTATTGCAGACAGACTCCTCAGATAAATTGGAGTTGAAACTGACCTTAGAAGAGGGGGCGAAACCAGTGAGGGAGACCCGAAGATGCCTTAACCCAAAGGCATATGAGAGCTCGAGGAATTAAAGGATCACACTCAAGCAATTCATGACAGATTTATTATGCGACAGACATTGAGTCCAGGTATGAAAGTTTTACTTTCTAATTCTCGACTTCGTCTGTTTCCAGGTAAACTCAAATCTCGATGGAGTGGTCCTTTCGAGATAACATAGGAATGTCCTTCTGGTGCCATTGAATTGCTTAACTCTCGGACCAATAAGACTTTTAAAGAAAATAAACAGAGAGTTAAACCATATAAAGGAGGATTTCAAGAAGTGAAGATCATTGATAGCACTCTGATCCACGATCCCTAGGCCTTGCAGTATGTCCAGCTTTATGACATTAAAGAAGCACTAAATGGGAGGCAACCATCGGTTTGCATTTCTTTTTCATAGTGTAATTTTAAATTTAGCAAATTTTGATTTTATGTTTGTTTAAATAAATGGAATGAGTGCTTTGATCGGTTTTTATTTTTCTAATGTGTTTCAGGGTTCATCGAAAAAGAGATTTCTCAAGATGCCAAGAACAAAGATTGTTTCACACCGCAAGAAGAAGAGGCCTACAACCGAAGGTGCTTCTTCCTCTTCATCAATTTCATCTTTGAAGAGAGCAAATTTTTTGGCTCGGGGTTTTTTCCCGACGAGGTATGTTAATGATGAATCACTTGATGCTCTGCAAATTAGGACTAATTTTTATCTTTATGTGCAAATTCTTGGGTGGGAGAATCTAGTCTCCTTGCGACCTTTGCAGTTTGAGGAGCTGACTTTGGAATTTCTGACATCTCTTAAGGTTGAAAGAGATGATAAAAAAATTTGCTCTAGTATGAGTTTCAAATTGCTTGGGAAATCATTTGTGATTAATATTGAACAATTAAATGCTATATATGGTTTCCATCAACATGGGGAAAGGTCGGTACCTAAAGAATTTAAACAACAATTTGCTTGGGGAGCATTAGGCTCGGGGACCTATGTGGCCAAATCGACCAAAGCATCTAAATTAAGAAATTCTGCTTTGAGGTATTTGCATCGTTTTATGTCTTGTGGATTCTTTGCTCGGAAAGAGAGCCTGGGTGTGGTGGAACTGAGTGAGCTATTTTTCCTGGATTGTGCTTGTAATGCAGTGCCTGTTAGTGCCAGCTATTGGTTAGCCGATATTTTTGATAATGTGGCTAATAAAAGGAGGGGGGCAATTTGTGTTGGAGGGTTGATTACCACATTAGCAGTAGCCCTTCTTGAGGATTTTGACCCGAGTACCAGTCGCATGACTAGAATTACAGGTAATGATTCTTTGGATTTAGCCACATTAGAGAAGATGCATATGGTGGTGCATAGAAAAGGGGCTTATATGATGGCTTCAGCTGAGCCAGAAGCACCGGAGGACAGGCAGAAGAGAGCACGGGTCCAAGAAGAGTCCGACTCGGATTCTCTTAATCTAGATGAGGATGCTCCGGTCTCGGAAAATCAAGAGGTGCTTATTAGGATTGAGGCCTTGGAGGGAAAGCTAGATCGACTGGAGGGCAAAGTGGACCATAACCATGCTGAGGTCTTGCAGCAGTTGGAACATATTAATAGCAACCTTGCAAAGATTTTGAGTCTACACCCCTCGGCTGCATCATCTTCACACCCTCCTTCACCATAAATTTTGAGTTCCTTGCTTTATTTTGTTTAGCTTATTTTTGTTATTTTTCGTTTTGTTTTTAATGTTAACATTTTATATTTTGGATATTTTATTTTTATATATTGTATTTTTTTGTTTTTGAACATTTGTGTTTGTGATGAAAAGTTAGGGTTTTGCCTCACCAGGGTACAATGGAAGACAGATTGTACTTAACTCTTTCTCTTTATTATTCTTGTTTTCCATTGAGGACAATGTAAATTCTAAAGTGTGGGGTAATCTTTTAGCTTTCCTTTTGTTTTGTTTGTCTTGGTGTGTTTTATTGTGTGTGTGCATGGAATAATTGTTGAAAATTTATTGATCTTTTCTGTGATTCTAGTATTATAGTTGAAACTTTAGTATCAGCATAGAGATTAGCATTTGAATTCATTCAGGATCAATTTTCACATTCTGCAATTCATGACATATAAATCTTTGTGAACCCACTTGTGTGAGTTTTGAGCCTCATAAATTTGATATTATTGTCAATTGATTTTCTTTTTTTAAGTGTGCACCTTCATGATTTTGCATCTCTACAGTTTGCTTTTGCATGCTAATTGAGCTCAAATTATGATTTAATCTCAAGTTTTAAAATGATGAAGGCAAATTAGGCTAGCTCTTTGCTTAAAAAGACCTCCCTTAATATTGAATTCCTTAGTGAGCCAAGTTGAGCCTTTGACCTTTTATTGATTGATCAACACAATTCTCAACTCAACATTCTCTTATTATCATCATACATGCATTAAGGAATGGAGTTTTATGATATGACAATAGGGTGGTTTATTTCAAAGTGTGGGGTAAGTAAGTAAAAAAAAATGTATTGCTATTTGGAGTTGAAATGCATACTGTGCACATTGTATTTGACTAAGAGTCGCATATTCTTTTCCTCTTCATTTTAAGCTAGATGTTTCATACAGGTTTATATTTTGTATATATATATTAAAAAAATGATGATAAAAATTAAATAAAAAAAAGAAGATATATATATATATACAAAATTCATATATTTTCTAGCATTAGAGGAATGTCGACTCATTTATTTTTCTTGAAGTGTGCAAGTATGTGAAAGTATCAAGGGATTGGTGAGTATGTCATTTGAGGGAGTTATGAGTTTATGAGTATTGTCTAATCTAGAAACTCCATTTCTTGATGCTCCAGCTTAAATGTTTTTTCTCACACCTTTACCTTAGCCCCATTACATCCAAATGAAAGACCTTCGGATTATTTCTTGAGAAAATCAGTGAGGAAGATTGGATAATTAAGCAAGTTTATGGTAGTATGCAGTCATGAGTGGTTTGAGTGATTAACTTTTGAAATCGAGTGAAACACTTAGATGAGAGATAAGATTTGTATGTCTGGATTAATGAATGAGTTAAGAAAATCTTGATTGAAGGAAATTGCAATTATTTATGTATGATGTCTTAAAGGATTTCATCTTATATACTGGAATTATAGTTAAGGTTGTTTGAGTTTTTAATTTATGCCATGTGAATTTGCTTAAGGACAAGCAAAGTTTTAAGTGTAGGGTAGTTATTTTATTAGTTTTTGTTATAGATTTATGTCTTGTTTATTATGATAATTATTGTTTTCTTTAGGTATTTTGTTAGTTTTAATATGTTTATTTAGTGTTTTTATTAATTTTGGTAGTTTTAGTTTATTTCCGTGTTTATGTCGTTGTTGATCTAGTTTTTAGTACGGTGTTTATGTTTTGTTGGTTATTGTTTATTTACGTCTTGTTTAAAGTTTATTTGAAGTGTTGTTTAAGGTTAAAAAAGCCAAGGAAGCAAATTGAAGGAAAAAAGGGACAGTAGCTGACACAGGCAGAGGACACGGCCAAGTCACTGGCCGTGTCTCATACCAAGTTAAAAAGGAAGATCAAGACACAGAGAGGGACACAAGTAAGGGACACGGCCAAAGATGCTCAAACACGGCCAAGTTGCTCCAACTTGGCCGTGTCTCACTTACATCCAAAGCAAAGAACAATTCTCACAGAAGCAAACACAGGCAAGGGACACGGCCAAGTCACTGGCCGTGTCCCTCCAAAATGGTCCAACACGGCCAAGTCAACCTCCAACACGGCCGTGTCACTCAACCAAAGAAGAAAAGATCAAAAGTAAGCAGTAGTGAACACAAGCAAGGGACACGGCCAAGTCACTGGCCGTGTCCCTCCAAAGACCACCAACACGGCCAAGTCTCATCCATCTTGGCCTTGTCTCTCATGAACCAAAGACGAAGCGGATTTTTAAAGCGGAGGTTTTGTATAAAAGGAAAAAGAGAGTTAGGGTTTGGGTGTTGAAAGTTTGAGAGCTGATTTAGCTGTCTGAGAGTGAAGTTAGGATTTCTGACTTTGTTTTCTTAAAGATTATTGAACACTTTGGATTAATCTAGCTTAGATTAGATTGTTCTAGCCATTGATACATCCTTCTTGCAAGATTTGAACAAGAGATTCTTCAGAAGCTTCAAGGAGTTTGTAATTTGGTTTTGTTCTTGAACTTTATCTCTTTATTTTCATTGGAATTGTATTTATGGATATTATCATGTCTAAATTGATTTCTTTGAATATTAATGAGATGAGTATGTTTGATAGCATTATGAACTAATTTGATCTAGTCTAGGGTTTGTATGGATCTGCTATGATTGTATGAATTGGTTATTCTCTTAGCTAATAATTTCTTTAGCCTTGATTGAATGGAATATTGTTAATATATAATTGATTGGCCACCAATTATGTGTTTTAGGTATTAGATGATGGATTGAGAGATGAAGTCTAATGCTGGAACAATTCAATTAGGGACTTAGGTGAATTAGAGATATAACCTATTAAAAATATTATTTCAATCATAACAAGATTAGTTGAAAGAGGTTTGAATGCGAGAGCTTATTTCCTTGACTCGATTAATTAAGTTGCTTGAGATTTAATCTTTGAAATTAAATTAGTTAAGAGGAATAACCATTCATACATATAAGTGGTAGAGAAGTGCAAACCCTAGACCATTCTATTAAGTGAATCAAATCATCAACTCAATTTACTTTTATTGTTTTAAACTTCAATCAATCTGTTTTCTTTAATTGTTAGCAATTTAAATCTATTCATTACTTGCTATTTATAATCTGATAATAAATTAGCTACTTTAGCTTCCTTGTGAGACGACCTTGGGGCGATCACCTTTGCTACAGCTACCTCGTATACTTGCGAGTGACGCTTTGTGGTAGAGTTAATTCGAGCGCAACAGGGCATATGGTAGAGTCTATTGAAGATCTGGTGCATTAGCAGTTTATTTTAGATATGGGTCACCAGATCAATTCATAAGAGATTATCCAGAGCCACCAGAGGTTGGACAGATAGAGATGTGTCCAAGCCTAGTATCAGAGGGGGTCGAGGTGGCAGAGGTAGTAGTAGAGGTGGCAGATTTGGATCTAGTCAAAGAGGGAAATCCATGACAGGGACCAGTAGACTAGACTAGCCAGGATTATCACGTAGAGTATATGTGTTACAGAGGCAGGCTGGTAGATTTCTTTTATTGGACACTTTTGTACATACATTAATTGATCCTTGATCGACACATTCATAGTGCATCCATCTTGCATGTGAGTGATGTGCATTCAGAGTCCTTAGGATTTGATGTTCTAGTTACCAATCCTTTAAGGCACAGTATGGTGGTTAGTAGAGTGTATCAGGATAGTCTGGTGGTAATGCAGGATGAGGAGTTTCTTGGGGACCTGATTGAGATGCCCTTTAGGGATTATGATCTCATTCTGGGTATGGATTGGTTATCCAAATACGGGGCTATAGTAGACTATCAACATAAATGTGTAATCTTAAAAACACGTGATGGTAGAGATGTAATGGTATCTAATGAGCGGAGACACCTTGCATCCATATTTGTCTCAACTATATCAGCTAGGAGGATGATTCGGAAGGATACAAGGCTTATTTGGCTCATGTAGTAGATGCTAGAGTGGTGGAATCTCAGCTTAACAGTATACTTATAGTTGCAGAATTTCCAAATGTGTTCCCAGATGAGTTGCCAAGGCTACCACCAGAGAGAGAGGTGGAGTTTGGTATGGATTTGATGCCTGGTACCACTCCCATCTCCATCACCCCTTATCAGATGGCATCTGCAAAATTAAAAGAGTTGCAAGTGCAATTGCAGGAGTTGCTTGGTAAAGGGTTCTCCGCCTTAGTGTATCACCGTGGAGAGCACCTGTTCTATTTGTAAAGAAGAAGGATGACACTTTGAGGATATGCATTGACTATAGGTAGTTAAATAAAGTGACCATCAAGAACAAATACCCATTGCCTCGTATCAATGATTGTTTGATCAATTGAAGGAGATAGTCATATTCTCTAAGATTGACTTGTGATCAAGGTATCATCAATTGAGGGTTAGAGATGCAGATGTACCCAAGACGGCTTTTTGTACGAGGTATGGGCACTATAAGTTTTTAGTGATGCCTTTTGGATTGACTAATGCACCGGCCGCATTCACGAATTTGATGAATCGGGTGTCCTGGCCATACTTGTATTAGTTTGTGGTAGTATTCATTGATGATATTTTGGTGTACTCTCATAGTAAAGAAGAGCATGACATGCATTTGCAAATTATATTACAGACATTGAGGGAGAAATAATTTTATGCCAAGTTATCTAAATCTGAGTTTTGATTAGATCAAGTGACTTTTCTTTGACATGTTGTTTCAGCAGAGGGTAGTAGAGTTGATCCAAGTAAAGTTGAGGCAATTTTGAATTGGAGTCCACCGAAGAATGTGACCAAGATTAGAAGTTTTCTAAGATTAGCTGGTTATTATCATCAGTTTGTGAAGAGATTTTCAATGATAGCTTTGCCACTCACCAGATTACTCCAAAAAGATGTGAAATTTGTGTGGACAGATCGATGTCAAGCGAGCTTTGAGCAGTTGAGACATATGTTGACTCAATCTCCAGTTCTTACTCTATCTATAGAAGACAAACCACATGTGATATATAGTGATGCGTCACATAATGGCTTATGTTGTATTTTGATGTAGGAGGATAGAGTGATTGCATATGCTTCTAGACAGTTGAAGCCTCATGAGTTGAATTATCCAACTCATGAATTGGAGTTGGCAGCCATTGTATTTTCATTAAAGATCTGGCGACATCATTTGTATGGGGAGAAATGTTTCATCTACACTAATCATAAGAGTTTAAAACAATAGGTATCCAGAAAGAGTTGAATTTGAGACAGAGGCGATGGCTGGAGTTGATTAAGGATTATCATTGTCTGATAGATTATCACCCTGGCAAGGCTAATGTTGTTGTGCCTTGAGTCAAAAGTCTTTGGCGGGACTAACTGCCTATGCTCTCATATTGCTTGTTGAGTTAAGAACTCTGCATGCTAGATTTGAGCTTTGTGATGATGGTGCTCTTATGGCTCTATTCCAAGTGAGGCTATTGCTACTTGATCAGATCATAGGAGCATATAGGACAGATGTGAAATTCTAGAATATTATAGAGGACAGCAAAAAAGGGGAGAGTAAATATTTTCATGTGAGAGATGATGACAACTTATGGTATAAAAATAGATTGTGTGTTCGTGATGATATAGATTTGAAAAAGAAGGTTTTAGAGGAAGCACATTAGTCTTCATATGCTATGCACCCAGAATTTGAGGCAACAATATTGGTGGCTTGGAATGAAGAAAGACATAATAGAGTTTGTGTTGAGATGTCTTACATGTCAGAGAGTGAAGGCTGAGCACCAAGTTTCTTCAGAGTTGTTGCAGCCTTTATCAATACCTGATGGAAGTGGGAGCGTGTGACCATAGATTTTGTGTCAGGGCTCCTTTTGACCCAGAAGAAACATGATGCAATATGGGTGATTATTGATAGGATGACCAAATCAGTACATTTTCTTCTAGTGAGGGTGGACTACTCTCTTGATAGGCTGGCTGGGCTTTATATCAGTGAGATAGTAAGACTACATGGAGTCTCAGTTTCATTGGTGTCAGATTGAGATCCTAGGTTTACATCTAGATTTTGGAAGACTTTGCAGGATGCTTTAGGTACTCGATTGCATTTCAGTACTACTTTCCATCCTCAGACAGATGGATAGTCTGAGAGAGAGTGATACAGACATTAGAGGAAATGTTGAGGAGCTGTATTATTGAGTTCGCAGGAAGTTGGGATAGACATTTTTCACTGATAGAGTTTGCATATAATAATATTTTTTAGTCCAGCATTGGAATGGCACCATTTGAGGCTTTGTATGGCAGGAAGTGTAGGACACCTTTATGTTGGATGCGGTTGAAGAAGGGAAATTAGTAGGTCCTGATTTGATTAAGGAAACAAAGTAAAAGGTTAAAGTGATTCGGGATCGTTTAAAAGCAGCTTCAGATAGATAGAAGTCCTATTCAGACCTAAAGAGGAAAGGCATTGAATTCAATGTGGGGGACAAGGTGTTCCTAAAGGTGTCTCCATGTAAGAGGATTCTGAGATTTGGTCGAAAAGAAAAGTCGAGTCCTCGCTTAATTGGTCCTTATGAGATTCTGGAGAGAGTGAGACAAGTGGCTTACAGATTGGCCCTACCGCCTGAGTTAGAGCGGATCCATAATATTTTTCATGTCTCCATGCTTCGGAGATATAGGTCAGATACATCTAATGTATTATCAATTAAACATATTGAAGTGAATTTGAATCTAACTTACAAAGAATAACCAGACGCAATTTTGGCACGTGAGGTGTAAGAGTTGAAAAATAAAAAGGTGCCATTGGTGAAAGTTCTTTGGAGGAACCACTCCACTGAGGAGGCGACATGGAAGAGTGAGCAGATGATGCAGAGCTAGTATCCTCAGCTATTTCAGAGCTAATGTCAGGTAATTTCGAGGACAAAATTACTTAAGGGGGAGAGAGTTGTAACATCTGTTATTTATAAAAAAATTAAATTAAATTAATAAGTTGGGGAGTTAAATGAGGTGTTCGAAGTGAGAAAATATCATGCATATATATATGTAAAATATAATAAAAATATAGATTACATATAAAGTTAAACATGAGTTAGAAAAAGTCAACAATAGAATAGTAACATAAAAGTAAAATGGTAATTTTATCTTTAAAATAAATTAATTAAATAATTCAAAAATAATTTTATTTTTGAATGGATGCTGGAAATTAAAGAATTAAAGATAATAAAATAAATAATAAATAAAAATTAATATAATATTTATATATGGTGGAAATTTATTTTTAAGAAAGAAAAATTAAAAAATTAACTATTTATCATCATCTTCTTTTTTTCTCTATCCACCATGAAATTCCACCATAGCCAAGGATGTTTTTTGCTCCAAATACCAAATTTTGAAGGATTTCAAAGGATCAAAGTGATTTTTGGTAATTTTCCAACAATTAGTAAGCTTTCTTTATTATTTTATAAGTTTTATGGAATTTTTAGATTATGTATAATTTGAGTTTTTATATTTTCAGTTCTCTTGCATGTTAAACATGTTATTTTAATGAGTAGGCAATAATTTTATGGTTGAATGCTTGATAGGTTTAAGTTTTGGTGGAATTTGAGAAACGTAGTAAGGCTACTGTTGTGGAAAAGGGGTATGTTCAAAATTATAGTTTATTTGGTTTTATCATTTAAATCATATTGTTTAATTATTTAAATGATAGAAATGAAATTAAATTACCAATTATAATTGGTTAGAATGTTGAACAAAAATCAAAGTGGCTTAGGATTTGAATTTTAGAATTTTGATAGGAGAAAGATACATTGTATTTTAATGCTTTGTATGTGTTAAAATATAATGTTTGTAATATATTTAAGCTTTAAATCAATTTAGGCACATTTTAATATTTTTGAAAGGAATGCTTTTAAATTGAGTTTTATAGTTTAATATGTGTTTAATGTGTTGTTTAAGACATAATTAAGCTTAAAACTCAATATTGGATCGATTAAAATTGTAAAGTTTTAGTGCTTTAACACGCTTATACCCTATATACGTAAAATACATATTTTCAGCATATGTAAAATACGCATATACGGTATAAAAATATCACAGACCGATTTAATAAAAATTTTCACATTTCTGTTTTAAGATTTCAAATACTAATATATAAAATAAATAGTATATAAATATTCTTTGCTTGTTATAGGAATCCAAAATAAATATTTTATATGAAAATCTCTCAGAAAAATTCGTCAGAGTTTTGTTTGTAATTTGGACATTCCCAAAATTCAGCAAAACACAACCTGCATAAAGCAAACACTCCCAATAAAACACTCTCTTTTACATACAACCAATACAAAGTTAACATTTATCACCTTTCAGAGAACATTATCATTTCTCATTCTTTTGACATACTTAGGTTATTCATCAATTCAACATATACATACACTCTGACCATAACATAATTAACATCTTTCTTATTTAATCGCCCATCTTTTAAATAAGTTTCTTATTATATTTTTTTTCTAACACTTCACATAAATCTTAGTACGTTTCCAATGTGACATCTCTCTCACATTTTTTTATGCATTGATCACACCTTTTATATCCATTTTCATCATTTCTAATTCAATTAACTAAAGTAACTCATTTTCACTTGCTTAATCATTTCCCTTTATTTCATAACAAATTTCTATATTATCAACCACATTACAACTTAGTTTGTACTTTTATAAATAATATTACTCATTCAAAATTACTCTCATGCTTATTAAACATTAAACTATCAATATCTAAATAATCTTTATCGAAATTTTCTTACAACTTTAAATTTCCAACTTACTACTTTACTTAAACTTCATTCTATTAATCTCACTTTCAAGAGCTAACTTTATAAATATTATTTTTATATTAATATAACATCAAAAC
Source organism: Garcia nutans (assembly GCA_947685225.1). Lineage (NCBI taxonomy): Eukaryota > Viridiplantae > Streptophyta > Magnoliopsida > Malpighiales > Euphorbiaceae > Garcia > Garcia nutans. The sequence goes on along the minus strand of CANTUV010000039.1, from coordinate 37,741,572 downwards.
ACATCACTTTCACAATTATGGAAACCCATTTCAAAAATTCAAATTTCATATAATACAACCAACAACATAAACCTCATCAAATCTTATCCATATCACATTCTCAATCTTAAGATCATAACATTTACTTTTAAACGACACTAATTTATTTTCTTACACTAATTAACATCATCAATTAGATATCCTACTTTTACATACTCAACCCCTAAATCATGTATCATTCATTTTTTTTATGAACTCTTTGTTCTAAATTATTAAAACTCCATATTCCTTCTTCATACTTCTACCCGTATGCATATAAATTTTCATAATTGTACTTATTCATTTGTCGCGTGAAATTAATTTATTACTCATGTATGCAAAATTGCTTGACTTCCTTAGTTTCATGTCACTCTTAATTTCAATTTTTATATTTCTTACTAATTCTTTATAAAAGCTTGTAAACTTTGATCCATGTGCACTTGACATATATATGGACTTATATTTAAAGTTTTAGATTTTTCCTAGCTGATTTAATATATTTAAAAATTAAATCTTCCAAAATCAGAGAATCTATCTCTTTAATAATTTCTCTGGCAGCACCCTGTTGTCTATTTTTTTCAGGTACCCAACCTTAATAAAAATTTATGAAATTTTAACCATATATTATAGGAATACATATGATGTTGTGTGTAAATTTTAGATTTTTTTGGGTTGGTTTGCCATAGTTTCTAAATTTATTTTTTCTCAATTTCTACAGATTCTGAGTTACTGAGATTCTGAGTTGCTGGAACTCCTCCAACAATCTGTGTTCTTCTACCTTTCTTAATTAGTAATTCCTCTTTAAAAATTATGAAATTTTATACGTTATATTCTAACATATAGAAAAACTTTTCATTATATTTTCAAACTCATCCAACATTTCTAGATTTGTCCAAAAATTCAGACAATATCACTTTGCAGTACACCTATAAAATTTTCTATAACTATCATGCTCATTTCTCAAACTTTTTATTTTTATATCTTAAATCATTTCCTAGATTTTTTTTTCTAATTTAACTTATTTATCAATTGAATAATCTATGCATTTTAAATTTTAAATAAAAGTTCCAAAAATTCTTAATCTATAATCTCTAGAATGACGCTTCAACTGCGCCACTCTGATCTATGCAACCCAGATGTCATCTCAACTCATATCCATTATATCATATGGACATTGCCACATCAGGGATCAGATAAATTGCCAGTGCCAAAGCATGAATCACAATTGAAAATTATTTTTTTAAAATTCTAATTTTCTCTCTCTAACAACCCACCTAGGTCGAGAACCTCAAACCTAGGCTCCGATACCAAAATAAATGTAATACCCTTATACCCTATATATACATACAATACATATTTTCAGCATATGTAAAATACGCATATATGGTATAAAAATATCACAGACCGATTTAATGAAAATTTTCAATTTTTTTTAAATTTCAAATACTAATATATAAAATAAATTATAATAAAATATTATTTGCTTGTTATAGGAATCCAAAATAAATAGTTTATATGAAAATCTCTGGAAAAAATTCGCCAAAATTTTATTTGTAATTTGGACGTTCCCAAAATTCAGCAAAACACAACCTGCATAAAGCAAACACTCCCAATAAAAATCAATCCACCATTTCACCAATACTTCTCAATTTCTCCATATTTTCTCAAAATACTAATATATAGATATATAAATTAACAACACATATAAGATCCCATTTGAACAAATTATTCAAAATATTCTTTACAATTTACATTATATACTTTCAAAAACATATCATCACATATATAATATCAAAATACATTGTAATATCAAATATCTACATGCTGGCAACTGGCTCTGATCTTAATGTACCAAAAAATAACTCTTCAAGCTCAATAAATAGAAACCTAGACCTGACCAGGTCTAGTAGAACTCTCCGGCTCTACCAAATCATTCATGACACCTGCGCGATGAATTACAATCGCGCTAAATTAAAGCCTAGTGGTACAAACTTTGATAATAACAATAAAACTCAATGTAATGCCAATACACAATGCATATAGATGTCACATCATTCTATTTTTTTATATTTTTTAAATATTTCATAATCACAACTCATAGCATTATATTGCTCAATTGTATTGCAATTCATAATTCACATTAAAGCAAAGACAAGCATGGGCCCAAAAAGGATCTAATATGCTATTCAAATTTCAGAGTTACTGTTTTGGTCCATAATGACACTATGTGTCTAGCCCCGTAGGCAATATATCCATGGATAATGTAACAGCCCCAATCTCTTGGACCTCAACCCGGCTAGACCCTTAGGCCCCAGTATCTTGGTCCTCAACTCGACTAGACTGCTACAGTTTTTTAGGCTTACGTTCCAGTCTTTTCACCCCAAAAACATCATATTTATCAGCTGGCCTGGCTTACGACTCAGTCTTTTCACCATTCAGCATTTAGCCCGTAGGCAATCATAGGCATGCTGCTAAACCCAGAACTCTGAAAATTGAATAACATACTAGACACACAATTTATTCATATTTCTCATTATCAAATTCTTTCATAATTCCTTTATCAAAACTTTTCTCATTTTCTCATGATCAAACTAGGCACATTGCCTTATTATATCACAGAATGTGAAATGGTTTAAGTAATGTGTGTAACCTTATGTAATGTCAAATTCCACAGTATTGAGTTTATTGTAATATGGAATATCTGACATTTGCTTTTGGGGCAGACGCTGGGCGTAATTATTATTGCCTTCGGGCCAGATGTTGGGTATCATTATTATCGCCTATGGGCCAGACGTTGGACGCTAATATATTTGCCTTCGAGCCAGACATTGGGTGTCAAATGTGAGTCCAAAATAATATATCTGAAATTTAAATATTATATAGGGTCATTTGGGCCTAATTCGTGTGTACGAGAAATGTGTTGAAAGTGTTAATTGAGTGACTTGCATTATGAAAATGCATATCAAGTTTACATTTTGGAAGAAATGCAATTTTAATTATTTATGTGATTTTCTTTATTTAAAATTATGCACCACTAGGCAATTTTGCTTAGCATGATTTGTGTATCGCGTAGGTGATAAGGTTACTGCAGAGAGCCCTGCTAGACCAGAGCAGGTATAGAGCATTCTTGCTTTCTGGAGTTTTGAGTTGGCCACCACAGACCGAGACCGTACAAATATGTAATATGTTCATTTTGACAACTTAACTTTTAAATATGTATGTTATATTGTACATATGTAAATGAAGTAATTTCAAAAACTTTAGGTTATATTTTTGTAAATAATGGTTATGTAGATGTATATATGTATGTATAAGTGTTTTGGGAAAATTGATGGAGTTTTGAAAGTATGGGATGTTGAAATTATTTTAAGAGTGTGTTCCCTGCAGGTTGTGAAATGTTGAAATTTTTGGAATATCCAAATTACAGACAAAACTCTGACGAATTTTTCCTAGAGATTTTTCATTAAATTTTGTATTTTTAGAATATAAATTATTAAATAATTTTATTTAATTATTAATGTACATTTTAAGTTATAGAAATTTTAGAAAGATTGAGTTGTGACATACTAGTACTGTATATGCATATTTTATATATACCGGATGTATGTATTAAACGTATATAGGGTATTAAGATGTTACATAATGTATCCATTAATGGAATGATGCACCCACTATCACTATGGATATTTTCCCTCGGGCTAGCCATTCAATCCTAGTCTAAATCTATAATCAGTATGCTTTGGGTCATTCATTAGTTTTTAATTAAAATTGAATTATGCATATCACTTCAATGGAATAATTCTTTGACCAACACTTGGTATTGCATATATTTATCATACATTCAAAATTTATTATGCTACTTGTTAGGGTTGTGTAGACCCTTAATTTTTGAACCATTCAAATCCGATAGTCCAAAATAATTTTTGTTGTATTTTATTTATTTTAATAATATTTTAATTACTAATAATATTTAATAGTTATTTTTAATAAAAATAAATAAAAATCGGAGACGAAAAAATCGACGATGAAAAATTTCATCGCCGAAAGTGAATTGGCTTGTTTAGGCTATGAAAAATAATTAGTTTATGAAAAGTAATGGCATGTTCTCTTAGTAGTTTTTCCCCAGTGGAGTCGCCACTATGAGCAGAGATTTTTGCCCCCACTCCCGGTGGAATGGTTCTTGCGACTTCGGCACTGTTTAGGCACGGGGCCTTAGAGAACATGGGCCTAACCCCAGAGAAAATGGAGTAGCCACCCGGATGGGCCGAAAAAAAAAAGGGTGGATGACTCGATTCCTAAGGAATTCCCAACCCCTTAATGGGTTCGAAAAGTTGAGTACGTGTGGGGAAGGTGAGAAATAGCCCAGCACCCCCACAACGCCCGGTTCATTGAAACCGGCCTCTTTTGCAGGTCTTAATATTATAAAATTCTTAAATATAACAATATTATCCATATTACATGTAACAATTAAAATAAAGCATCATTATATTAAAATCAAAGCAATATCCAAACAAAGTAAATAAATGGACACCCATCTAAGGATAGAAACATGTCCTTTCATCATTCATGTCTAAACTAAATAGGAAACCCACCGAAAGTTGGAAACATGCCCTTTATATTAGTCCAAAAACTTGAAAATAAAATAAATTACATAATGCTCACGACATGAGGTACCCAAAAATATGGAAACATACCTCTTACAATATTTGGAAATCAAAATAAATCAATAAAGGTAAATAATCATTCATATATTCATCAAAGATATCAAACATCAATCAAGATATATAATAAACATTCATTCAATTTAAATAAAATAGTAAATATATTAACTTTAGGGGTTCATGCATTAATTAGGATTTCTAGGGTTTTATGTTCAATAACTACGGTTTTGCATATACTAGTTGAATTTATTGAGAAATATTTTAAAGTAATAACATAACTACTGGATGTTAAAAAGATTTAATATTTTGGATTTTTTTTATAAAAATAATGTTACTGTGATTTAAAAAAAGTAGGTTTAGTTAGGGTTTTAAGTAAACATCGTGAAATTAGGGTTTTTTAAGACATTAAGATTTATAATTTTAAAAGATTGGGTTTTAGGTTCACTTGATTATGGTTTTAGGTATTGATGAACTTGTCATAAAGTTTTGATGTTTTAAGAATTAGGGTTTAGGAAAACTAGGGTTTATTGGATTAGGGTTTTTGATATTAGGGAAAACATATTTGATCTTAGGATTTAAGAAAAGAGTTTAGAGTTTTATAGAAACAATTATGATTAAAGTTTTTAGAAACTGTAAAGAAGATTAGGGTTTTGGAGAATTAAGAAGACTTTTTGAAGTTGCAGACAAAAAAGTTAAGGTTTAAATGATTAAGAAAATAATTCGGGGAAAAATAATTTAGGGTTTTAAAGTTTTGAAAACATGAGGATAGTTTTAGGGTTTTTGAAGTTTTGGAAATAGAAGGATGATTTAATCTGTAAAACATATTACTAAGTTTAATAATTTAGGTTACGGACTCAATATTAAAACAAATGATAGAAACATTTAAAAAGAAAAATATGGCAATAACATTCTATGCTTAAATAATTCATGAATCTAAACGTAAGAATGTTGTAAATATAATCAAATCAAAGATTTATAATCAAACCTCCGTTCGTTGGTTCCTCCACAATTGGCTTTTGGATGAGCAATGATGAAGGCAATGTTGCTACCTTAGATGGATTGATGAATGCTTCTTGTTGCTAACTTTTTGTCGTTTCTTGCGCCTAGGATTTTTGTCTTCTTTTTTCTCCCAAGTCAGAAGTCCAAAGTCTCGATAAAAAAATCAATTTTCCTCCCCTTAATTCTGTGTTTTAATGTGTTATTTATAGGAAAAATAATAAACCTATTTCTAATTGTCTAAGGAAATTAAAACCATTTAGGAAAAGAAACCAAAAAAAAAATAGAATTTAGTTTTGAAAAAAACTGCGCTGAAAAATTGCACTGGTGAAAAAACTGCTGCAGGCGAAAATTACGAGAGAGCCACAAATTATTGCGGGTAGCAACAGAGGGTGATAGGAGACCAACTAGGGTCCATGAATCAGTGAATTATCAACATGCAAAGGAGTCAGACTTATTATAATTACAAGTTAATGAAGTATATAGAGCTTTCGGGTTTATTTGTTCCTTCTCCAACTCCACCACCTCTAGCGTCACCATAACACAGGGAAGCCTTCATCCTTTATCTTTTTTTATTATATTTTCTTTTTATTGTTATTTGTGGTGTCTCTAAGTTTTGGTTGCTTATTTTTCATTGGGGGCAATGATAAAATTAAGTATGGGAGGAGAGTAATTAGTTTAATTTGTTCTGCTATTGTGTTTAATTTTATTTTGTGAATTTTTCTTTAATTTATATTTTTATCTCATTTAAAAATAAATATAAAAAAATAAAAAATTTAAAATTTAAAAAAAAAATTAGTTTTTAGAAAAAAAGAAAAAAATTCATATCATTATAATAATGATTATTAGGTTTTAATCAGATTTTAGTTAGATATTTTAGTTTTTCTAGGATTGGAGTTATATTTTGTTTTTTTTTTATTTTGACTTGAACTCCTAATCCTAATGAACTAAGAATTTATTTTTAAGTACTCAGCTTTAATAATAATAAGAGTTTAAGTAGAATTTGTTTAGTTGGATGGTATTAGGATTAATCTTTATTTCTTCTCTATATAAGGTTGAGTTCCTGAAAATTTTAATTCTTTATTAGCAAAGCATTAGAATAGAGAAAGATGAATAATAAAAAAAGTTTATACACTTGGGGTTGGAAATATGGAGATGACATTTGGGATCCAAAAAAACCTTATGTGAATCCATCTATAGAAACACCTGAACAACTCACTGCCTCCTATATTTTTTGGCTTGCTTATCTTGATCCTAATGAACACACTATGATTCTTGATGAGATAGTGAAGAGAAAAAAATTAGAGAAGGTTAGTGAAAAAGCTAAGTCACAACTTGACTTTGTGGTTTTAGACGATACTTCAAATGATGATGATGAATCTAAGCCATCACCAATCAAAAGGAAGAGATGTATGTCATCAAAATTGAAAAAAGAATAAGAGAGGAAGACCTCCTACGATCCTTAAGAAAGAACAGTTCAATGCAATAATCATTAAGAAGGAAGAGGAAAATGCTTAAAGATTTTAATTAATTCTTATTATTAGTTTGATTTATATAATATTTGTTTAGATTGTTTTTTGTTTTTATTCTTATTTAATTGTCTCTTTTTATTTTTATTTGTACTAGATTTAAATTTCAATTTTTAATAAATATTAGAATTTATTTTAAAACTATTTTGAAATCTGTCGGCCTATTTTTTTATTCCTAGTTGTTTATTATTTGTTGTTGAGTGTGTTAATTATTGTTATTTTATATTTCAACATGATAATTAATTTTTTTAGCTAGATTAAAATAATTTTTGCTTATTTTCAATTTAATGCATGGAATGGATGATGTTATGATCTTGAAAAATTTTACAAATTAAGAGCACTTATTTTTAAAAATTAGTCATAATTGTTTTATCATAGTCTTTTGAGTTCTTTGTAATATAATAGATTCTTGAGTTAGTATTTATCACTAAGAAAATCAATTGTTTAATTATGCGGGGATATGATATGAGAATTATGCATAATTAATATATTTTTTTTTTTTGCGAGATGGAGTGTAAAACACACTCATTTTAGATAATTAAGGTGGAATTGAGTATAAAATGCATCCACCGTATATAAAAAACAAAATAAAAAAGAAAAGAGAAAAAGAGAAAGAAAATAATAATAATAATGGGATGGAGCATTAAATGCACCCATTGAATATATATATATATATAATAATGATAAATACATAGTTCTTATTGATCCTCAATTATTATATAGAGTTGACTGCTTAGTGATGCTTGCTATATTCTTAGATTAATGAAGTTATGATGAATCTTTTATGCCTATGGTTTGATATAAAAGTTTTTGTATATCACCTTAATATATAAGTGTGTTTAGTTTGTGAAGTTGTTTAAGGTTATGATTATTTGAAGTTTAGTGTTTTAAGTTGAGGATAAGTGATTGTTATTTTTCTTTGGTTAATTATGTTTGGTTGATTGTTGGGGTTTGATTTAATGATGATTAATTTGCTTGAGGATAAGTGTGGAAGAATTTGATAAGTGCATATTGACTATATATTTTTCTATCCATTTTAGCATGAAATTGAATTGAATTTATTTATTCTAAGCTTATTTATGTGTTTTAAGTTCATTATTTTTAAATAAAACTTAGTTTGAGTTAATTTTTGTAAGACTCTTGCAAACTGAAATTTTAGGCAGATTGAACTCTTAAATCTTCAATTAAGATTTCGGTGATGATAGAGTTCGAGATTGAAAATGTTGTCTTCATGAAGTTTATAGAGGACATCTCAAGATTTCCATAGAGGTCTGGTTTATTGAAATCCAAGATCGTTTGGGCCTCCAACTATTAAGTCAAAAACTAGGCCTGAGATGCTAAAATAAAATTTCAGTCCAAACCACTAAGAGTAATTAAGTCATATCTTAGTTTTTCGGAGTCCAAATGAGGTGATTCAAAAGCCTATATTTATATAATCTTCAAGGGCTACAACTTTGATGAAGAAGTCAAAGGGAGATAAGTTTTTATCTGATAGAAAATTTGGTTTGAATTTGAAATTCGAATTTGGCATAAAGAGATTAGAAGTAGGAGTCTGATTTAGGTAGGAGAAGTTTTGGGGAGAGCTGATAGTAGCAAAAAGAGGGCAAGTCTTCTACACTTTTTATTGGTCTCAATGATTAGCATCATCCACCATTGGAGAGGAGATCAAAGAAAGAAGAAGATTGTACTTTAAGGATGGTGCCATCATTTATGCAAGTTTTATCTGTCTAGTTTGAACATTATATTCGGTTTAGATTTTTATGTTTACATTTTATTTATTGTTTTTGTTATTTCATTGAATTGAATATTAAAATTATGGATTGTATATTTGGTTTCTTAATTTCTATAGTTTTTTATGTTTAATTTAATTATGAGTAACTAATCTCCTTAGTGAGATTAGGTGGATTTAAATTTATGAATGATGGGTATTTTATAAATTGATTTATTCTTGTTTTGAATTAAAGTTTTATTGATTTTAATCTTAATACTTGTGATTAACTAGTCACCAATTGTTTTATTTTATTGAAATCATATGTTTAATGAAAACTATATATGATTTTAGATTAAAAAAATCAACAACTTTAGAGATTCTATTTAAAAATAAAAGAATCATTTAGAGACCAACTTAGTCTCTTTGAGCTTCATAGATTATTATACTTTATTATTTATAAAAATAAAACTAAAAATTTCATTAATCATTAATTTTCTTACTTAAGAAAGAAGAAGATTATAATTTAAGAAATTTATAACTTTAAATAAAAAAAATTATATTAATTTCAAAAATTATTTTTACCCATTTAAAATAATTTTAATAAAACATAATCCTACTTATTTATCTCAATTATTTAAATTTAAAAATTTTAATTTTAATTTAAAATTTAAATTAATAGATAATTATCTTAGTTTAATTTAATTTTAAATTTTAAATTAGAAATTTTTAATTAATAATTTTAAAATATCAACTTAATCTTATTATTTTCAAATAATAGCCAAAACTGAATTTAAATTACTCAAAAGTCATCTTTCTAGTAGAGACGATACTCATATTCTCATTTTACTATGTATTACGATGCCATGTACTTATGGAGTTACACTTAGTAGTATTTTTACACACCAACACAACCACACACACACTCACCATACCCAACAACAAATATCAACAAAAATTCAACAAAATTTTGCCATTAGAAGGATCACATAATCAAAAGTTTCCATAAGTTTTTAAAAACTCATCAAAACCCAACAAAAATAATGCAACTTTTAAATTAAAGTGCATTAAAAATTCAGCATATCAAAATTTTTGAAAATTTTTGCAACACTCATCAAAGTTGCAGCAAACACCATCAAAATATGTATACCAAAATATATACATTTCCAAACACTTATCATGTGAATTGTCCTCAATGAACACAAAGTATTAGATAAGGAGAAAAAGTTAAATATTCCTTTGGCTGTATGTGTGGAAGAATGTCCTGTGACGTCAATGGTGGGAGGAGCAATGTATGTCGAATTCATGTGCCAATCCACCAAGTTGTTGTTCAATCCACACTATTTGTGGCATAGTCTCATCATTACTTGCCTCCAAATGCTCTAACCGATTCTCAATGTGAATTAAGGTATCTAAAATTTGCTGCAAAATCAGTTGACTGGAATAGGTGGAAGAAGTTGGAGGAAAAGATGCTGGAGTGCGAGAACCTTTCTGTAAGATACGCTGTTCACGAGCTACTACAAGTCCCGGAAGAGCTAAAGAATATACACCATTGTCCTCACACAACAAACCCATGTCATCTAAAGCCTTAAGATGCAAAGAGGTAGGTTGACAAACAAAATGTAAATCATTATTCTCAATATCAATCAAGTGTGAGTGTGTGGCTAACTGAGTAGTAATATATCCTAACATTAGTGGCCTTTTAAAAGTAAGAAATTAGCGAATTGAGTGATCAACTAAAATCCTAGGTGAATCTTTTGTTTTTGACTCATGCACCACAGAAAAAATTACTCAATTTTAGAGACTAAAGCTGGGGCATCCTTTCTATCTGAAAATGAGTAGGCCAAAAATCGGTGCATATACTTAATAGGTTCTTTAAAATATAAATCCTTGGACTTCCTAGGGAATAATTATATGCTACAACCGTTGTAGCAATAAATGCCTACAACGGACCAATGAGATTCTTACACGTAGATTAAATGATTCATTTCATTGGTCCGTTGTAGACATTTAATCTACGTGTAAGAATCTCATTGGTCCGTTGTAGGCATTTATTGCTACAACGGTTGTAGCATATAATTATTCCTTCCCAGGAGCATATAGGGCTGGAGTATTTTTGCAAAAATTTGACTAAACCTCAGCAGATTTAAAATCATTAGAAAAATCATAGCAACCTCCACTTTCATTAATGCAAAAGGATCAATTAAATTCATTCAAGGAAAAACTGAACCTAGTACCCATCAACCTAAATTTCACTAAATTAGGAGTGTCCAAGTCAAAATTATCAGGTTTAACAAATGTAAATGTAGAATAAAACTCCCTAACTAGTTCTTCAAAATTGGGCATTCCAACGCAAAATATGCACCCAAACCTATGCTTATAACCCAGTCAGATACTTCATCCAATAGATTTAAAGAGCAAATTGAAGGAAAGTAAGCATACGTACTTGGATAAATTGCTAAACCACATACCTATTCATAAGGAAGTTACTCTTCTGATGGGCCAAAGTCTAAGAGTTGGTTCTGACAGGGCTCAGGATCTTCTCCAACAAATCGCTGTTGCTGAACATGCGACCTTGATGCAGTTGTCGCTGGTTTGGGTTCTCTAAGGTGAGAGGGGCTGTTGTTGGTTTGAGTTATCTAAGGTGAGAGGGGCTGTTGTTGGTTTGAGAAGATGTTGGTGGTCATTGGTGATCGGATTCTACACCGAAATCTTCATCGACCAGTCGAGCTGGTCGACCCAATGGGGCTGTTGATAATGGTTCTGCCTCTTGGGTCGAATGTCGTCGCTTATTCGAGCAGCTGCAGGAAGAAGCTCCATAAATTGCCGTAGTTTTGGTCCTCATGATTGATTGACAGCGGCAGGAAATGAAGGAACGGTGGAGAAAGGTCGGGGTGAGCTAAGCGGTGTTTAGGGAGAACGGCTGGTCATTTGGTGAATGGCTCTACAGTGGCTTGGTGCTAGGGTTTGTAGATGGCTGCTGGAAGTGGCGAGGTGGTGAGCAATTTTGGAGGTTCGATTGATCGATCGAACAGCTGGTGCGGTGTGGGTCTGTCAGTTCGACGAGGTGACTGGGTATGGCTGGTTCGGTGGTTAGATGGTGAGCTCAGTTAAGGGGCGAGCGATTTTCTGGGCGGGCTGGTGTGGTTTGCGGTTGCTGGGTTGGTGGGAAGTGGTTCGTTGGCGTGGGAAGAAGGTGCAATGGTTCGGTGATGGTGGAGAAGGGCCGATCGATAATGGTGGAGTGTGATTGGATCATGGGTGACAGCTAGAATAGGAAGAAAGAGAGAAAAGAAAAGGAAACGAAAGGAAAGGAAAGGAAAGAAAGGTTTTAGGCTTTAGAAAATGGAGGGGTATTTTAGGAAAGGAAAAAAATTTTAGATGGTGGCATTAAACCATCAAGAGCCCACATATCCTGCGGCCGAAAGAAAAAGATTCAAAAGCCCACAAATATCCTTCAGCTGGAAATCATTGAAGGAATCTCCATTATTGTACTGGAGCCATCCGAAAATTTAAAAAGAAAGACAATGTTTAAGTAGGGAAGAGGATGAAAAATAATTCTCTTATTAAATATTCTATTTATTTTATTATTATTATTATTATTATTATTATTATTTATATATGTATTTTTAATAATGAAATAATAATATTATAGAAAATATAAAAGAAGACAAACAAAAAGAAAAATTTGAGAATAAAATAAAATCAAAGAAGATAAAATTAAAATAAATGAACTAAAAAAACTAAAACAAAAGGAGAATTGGAAAGAAAGTCTTAGGTTGCCTCTTAATAAAACCTCCATTTAATATCTTTGGCTAGACATGATTACCAGTCAAACAGCTGCTGGATACCCTAAAGCAATGTCATCTATTTCACGTGCTTTAAATCGTTCATAAAATAATTTTAATCTTTACCCATTAAGCTTAAAAATTTTATTGGTTTCCATAATTCGAATCTCCACTATATTGTGGGAAAACAAATTAGTAACAATAAAAGAACCAATTCATCTAGTTCTCAACATACTTCGAAACAATTTAAGTTTGGAATCATATAACAAAACTTTATGTCCAATAGAAAATGTTTTTCTAGAAATCATCTGATTATGAAATGCATTAGTTTTTTTCCTTATAAAATTTTGAATTCTTACAGGCCACATTTCAGAATTCTTCCAATTCATAGAGAGCTGTAATTTCCTTTGTCCACCAGCCTCTTCAATCTTCATATTACAATGCTTTACAGCCCAATATACCCATTTCGAAACATAATCCACAATAAGTAAAATATATGAATTACCAAATGAAGTGAGGAATAGCCCCATAAAATCTATGCCACATATATCAAAAATTTCACAAACTAAAATAGGAGTAAGAGGCATTTAATTTCTTTGGCCTAAGTTTTCATTCTTTGTTAATTTTCACATGACTTGCAATGCAAATAAGAATCACAAAATAAGTTTGGCCAAAATAATCCACATTACAAAACTTTACGGGCAATTTGATTGGGATCAAAATGTCCTCCACATGTATAAGTATGAGAAATATTTAAAATGGATGAGATTTCACTTTCATTGGCACATCTCCTAATTTAATCAGAACAATATTTCCAGGGGGCATCCTAAACATAATATTTAACCTCTCTCTCGATGTTATATTTTCACTTCTAGTTATATCATCAGAAAAAATTTCAGTAGTAAAATAATTAACTATATAATATAACTAGAAGTGAAAAAATTTCAGCAGTACCGGAGGATTGATTAGTGAACTGAAGAGAGATACTCATATGAAAAATTATCATTAACTAGATGTGGTTCCTCTTGTATTGATAGTCGGTCGAGATGATTGGCCATTAGGTTTTCTGACATTTTTTTGGCTCTAATCTCCAAATCAAACTGTAGGAGCAAGAGAATACATCGAATGAGTTTTGATTTAACCTCTATCTTTTTGTGCAAGTACTTTAGAGCCGCATAGTCAGAATAAATGACTACTTTAGTACTAAGAAGGTAAGATCAAAATTTTTCTAAAGCAAATAAAATAGCTAACAGTTCTTTTTCTATTGTGGAATAATTGGATTGATCCTCATCAAGTGTCCTTGAGGCATAATAAATCACATAAGTCTCCTTCCCAATTCTTTATCCAAGTATTGCACCCATAACATGTGTAATATCCCAATGTATGCCTTAGAAGTTTTGAATATTGTTGTTGTTTTAAATTGGATAGAATGTATATGTTAATTTGCAAGAGAAAAGAAATTAAAAGAAAATGTATATGTTGTATATATGGAAGTATAAATAACATATACATAAGTCAAAATTGGAGAGTCAAGGGATGAAGATATTAATTTGGTTATTGGTGAAATTACTAATAAGGGCATGTAAGTGAAGAGAGTTAAAAGTAAGTGAGAAGAGGGTATTTGGGTAATTGACTTTTTGGAAATGCTTGGTGGAGATTTAAAGAGAAGTTGACTTTGTTTCTTCATTGTTCTTTTCTTCTTTTCCATTGAAGTGGCAAGAGAAAGCAAGAGACCAAGAGAGGATCTTAATGTTCTAAGCTCAAATTGAAGGAAGATCTAAGTGATCAAGTTGGTGATTCAAGAAGTTTCATTACTTTGGTAAGTCCTCTTTTGATTTCTTTGCTTATTTGAAGTTGTGTTTGAGTTTGATAGATTTGTAAGAGTATGTTGTTTGATTGTGATATGTTTAAGAGTGTTTGATTAGATTGAGTATGGATTATAAGGATGGATTGAAGAAAAGAGTAAGTTGGTTGGAAAAGATGGTGTTGTAATTGTGTTTAGGGTTTTGTGATGATATTTGTGATTTGTGTTTGTTATAGATGTGGAGTTATTTTGGGTATTTTTGTAAGTTAAGATGGTTTTTGGGTATGTTTTGTTAAGTTTGTTTGAAGAGGATGTTGGTGAAAAGAAGTGTTTTGTTGGGTGTTTTGTGGTTTTGGCCGGAATCTGAGTTTTTGGCCTGACACGCCCGGGAACACGTCCAGAGTTTTAGGCGTGTCAATTGTGTTGGAGGTAGTAGGTTTGACACGACCAGTAACACGCCCGTGTTATTGAGTGTGTCATAGCTACTGTGAGATTGGAGAGTTTACACGGCCATGAGCACGCTCACGTTGTTGGACGTGTTGATATTTTTCAGAGAGGCAGAATGTATTACACGCCCAGTGACACGCCCGTGGTTCTGAGCGTGTAAAAGCTTCTGTGTTGTGGAGTTAGGGCACGGTCAGGGACGCGCCCGTGTGGTTGAGCGTGTCATGTTTAGAGTTTGTCCTAGTTAACTCTTAACTTGATTATCTCATGTGTATCCCTACGCAAGTGTATGTTATTATTTTTGGATTAGGTCTTGAAGAAAGTGATTTGTCATTGATCTAAGAAGTAAAAGGATCTTGGAAAAGGAAAGTGTTTAGAGTTGTGTGAATTGTTATTGAGGTAAGTACAAATATTGCATTATTACATTGCTAATCCATATGAATATTATACTTTGTTATGTATTATCAATGATGTTACATGAATAATGTGAAAGATATGATGATGCAAATGATTATGTATTTGTAATGTGGATTGAGATGTGATGGAATGTAAAGCCATTGTGATTGGGTATAATGACTTTAATGAGGCATGTTTGCCTAATTGATAATGAGAATTGAAAATGGAATTGATGATGAGATAATAAATGAATTGTGTGTCTAATGTGTTATTCTATTTTCAGAGTTTTGTTGTTGGTGGCATGCCTTCTATTAGTAAAAATCTCTTGAAGTTAGGTTGGGCTTGATCCTTGAAGCCAAGTTGGGTAGAAGTTTAACATGTTTTACTCCCCTTAAAGCTTGGTTGGGTCTAGTCCTTGAAGCCTAATTGGGATGTTACAACCCTTGAAGCTAGGTTGGGTTGGTTCTTGAAGCCAAGTTGGGTTGATACTTAGCTTGCTTTGTTCCCCTTGAAGCTTGGTTGAACCTAATCCTTGAAGCCTAGTTAGGATAATGATAATGATCAATGTGATAACAAAACCAAAGCATTAACTTTGAAAATTGAATGGCATATTAGTGTATTTTGGGCCCATGCTTGTCTTTGTTTAAATATGATTCATTGATGGTAAAATAATTGAATAATGAGATCTATGAAGGACTTTGGAAATGTAATATGTTGATATGTGTATGTTTTATGAAATACAAAGGTGTGATATTATCTTTCCATCTATGAAGTTGTATTGATTATTAAAATGTATGACATTGCATTGCATTAAAGCATAATACTAGCATACTTTGTACTACTAAGCCGTTGGCTTAGCGCGATAGTGTTAATCGCGCAGGTGAAAGAGTTGAACCCGAGAGTTCCTCGAGACCGAGTGAGAGTAGACATTGAAGAATTTATTTTGGGACTTAAAGATCAGAGAAGAGCTGCCAATCATGTATAACTCCTTTATATTTTGTAAAGTATTGATTTTAATGTAAATATATGTATAATTGTAAATATAGTTTTGAGAGTATTCATATATGTAAATATTTTATAGATTCCGCTGCATATTAAGTAAATGTATATATGTATCTATTTTGTTTTATACTATAAGTTAATTACTTATTTTCTATAATGTATAATGAGAAAGATTATGGTATCATTTTAAAATGATTTGAATGTTAAGGAAAATCGTAGCATCTCTATGTTCAGTGCACGAATATTACATTGTGGTGTTTGTAGTGTGCGTGTACCGGATGTAGGGGTGTTACAATTGTTTTGGTATCAGAGCCTAGGTTTGAGATTCTCAACCTAGGTAAAATGAAAGAAAAAGAATATTTTGATTTTAAAAGTTAGTTTTTGAATAACATACATGTTTGGTATTGGCAGTCTTTGATCTTTAATGAGATGTATTATGCTGTGTTTGCAGACATAGATTGTGATGGATTCTCACTTACGTCAGTCAGTAGAGGAGAGTGCGGAGAGTGTAGCTCCTGATGAGGTTAGAGAGGGAGCTAGAGTGGTTAGTGCTGGAGAGGTACCTGCTTCTGTGTCGGGGAGACCAACTGGTGAGGAGGTTCCGCCAGTTTGGCTTAGGCATGTGTTGATTTGTTGAGGCAAGCACTAGTGCAACCACCGCCACCACCCCCACAGCCTTTGGTATCAGTGAGACAGTACGATAAATTAAGGAAGTATGGAGCAGAAGATTTTTTAGGTACTATTGACCCGGCTGTAGCTGAGCAGTGGCTAGATAAAGTACATAGAATATTTATTCAGTTGCAAGCCACTCCAGAAGAAAAATTTGATTATGCAAGATCATTGTTGCAGAAGGACGCATATGACTGGTGGAAGACAGTACCCCATGCTATGGATGATCCACCTACATTGTCTTATACTGATTTTCTAAGAGAGTTTGAATTAAAGTATACTCCAAGGGAGTATAAAGATGTGAAGAAAATGGAGTTTCTAAGATTGAAGCAAGATCACCGGACTGTGACAGAGTATGAACTAGAGTTTATCCGGTTGAGCCAATATGCTGGGGGTATTATATCTTATGAGATAGATAGATGCAGGAGATTTGAGGAGGGATTGAGGCCCTATATCATGTGCCTGGTAGCTGGATCTAGATATCATGATTTTTCTCAGCTTGTTGCAGCAGGTAGGAGTGTGGAGAGAGCTCAGGGTATTGCGACTGCTTCTGAGGAAGAGATCAGGGTTAGGAGACCCCAATTTGAAGCAGGGTCTTCATCTACGAAGAGAGGTAAAGGAAGTTTTGTTCCTCGGATTAGTAGGAGTCAGAGACCAGCTGGTAGGTCAGTATAGTTTCAAAGGCAGAGATCGAGACCTACAGTTTCAGTGGTGAGTGCTCCGACCCAGTGATTCAGAGATCCACTTTACCCATGTGTATTCATTGTGGTAGGCCACATGGTGGTACTTGTTGGAAGACTGGTGTAGCCGGGGTATGTTTTAGATGTGGATCGCCTGATCATTTTGTTAGAGATTGTCCTGAGAGGCAGGAGCAGATGTCAGTAGATTCTGCAGTTTCTCAATCTAGTGTAAGAGGAGGTCGAGGAGGCAGAAGTTTCAACAGAGGAGGCAGATCTGGGTTCAGTCCTAGAGGGGGTTCTTCATCCAGGGAGAGTAGACCAGGGGAGGCTGGATCTTCTCAGAGGATATATGTGATGCAGAGGCAGCCAGATGCTTCAGTAGTCATAGCTGGTACTTTCTCTTTATTTGGTATTTCAGTACTTGCTTTGATTGATCCTGGATCCACACAATCATATATTAGTGCATCTGTTTTGCCTGTGTCTGAATTGCATGCTGAATCCCTAGGATTTGATGTATTGGTGACAAATCCTATAGGGCATAGTGTGATTGTTAGCAAGGTGGACAGAGATAGTGCGGTAGTGGTGCAAGGTGAGGAGTTTTGTGGAGATTTGATTGAAATGCCTTTTAAGGAATATGATTTGATCCTAGGCATGGACTGGTTATCTAGACATGGAGCTGTGGTAGACTGTCAAAAGAAAGTTGTTACCTTGAGAACTGATGATGGTAGAGATGTGATAGTATCTAGTGAGCAGGGACAGTTAGCATCCTTGTTTGTTTCAGCTGTTGCAGCTAGGAGGTTGATTAGAAAAGGGTGTGATGCTTATCTTGCTCATGTGGTGGATACTAGAGTAAGGGGTTCTCAAATTGATAGTATACCTACAGTTGCAGAGTTTCTAGATGTATTTCCAGAAGAGTTACCAGGGTTACCTCCTGGGAGAGAGGTGGAGTTTGGTATTGAATTATTGCCTGGTACCACTCCTATCTCTATTACTCCTTATAGAATGGCACCTGCTGAATTGAGAGAATTGAAGGTGCAGTTGCAGGAGTTGTTGGATAAAGGGTTTATTCGCCCTAGTGTGTCACCGTGGGGAGCTCCTGTGTTGTTTGTAAAGAAGAAGGATGGTACTATGAGATTGTGTATCGATTATAGGCAATTGAACAAGGTGACTATTAAAAATAAATATCCGTTGCCTAGAATTGATTATCTTTTTGATCAATTGAAGGGTGCAGCAGTGTTTTCCAAGATTGATTTGAGATCAGGGTACCATCAGTTGAGGGTCAGAGCTGAAGATGTTCCTAAAACAGCTTTTCGTACAAGGTATGGGCATTATGAGTTTATAGTTATGCCTTTTGGTTTGACGAATGCACCTGCAGTTTTTATGGACTTGATAAATAGGGTGTTTAGGCCCTATTTGGATCAGTTTGTGGTAGTTTTTATCGATGATATTTTGGTGTATTCGTGTAATGAGGAGGAACATGACAAGCATTTGCGAATTGTGTTGCAAATTTTGAGAGAGAAGCAATTGTTTGCTAAGCTGTCGAAGTGTGAGTTTTGGCTTGACCAAGTGACTTTTCTCGGTCATATAGTTTCAGCGGAGGGTATTAGAGTTGATCCGGGTAAGGTCGACGCTATTTTGAATTGGAGTCCACCAAAGTCTATGACTGAAGTTAGAAGTTTTCTAGGTTTGGCAGGATATTACCGACGGGTTGTGAAAGGATTTTCTTTGATAGCTACTCCACTTACCAGATTACTTCGAAAGGGAGTTAGATTTGTGTGGACGGATCAGTGTCAAGCTAGCTTCGAGCAGTTGAAAGAGATGTTGGCTCAAGCGCCTATTCTTACTTTACCTGTGGAAGATAAACCATATGTGATTTACAGTGATGCTTCACATAATGGTTTGGGTTGTGTTTTGATGCAAGAGGGTAACGTTATAGCTTATGCTTCTCGGCAGTTGAAGCCGCACGAACTTAATTATCCGATTCATGATTTAGAATTGGCAGCTATAATGTTTGCTTTGAAGATTTGACGACATTACTTATATGGGGAGAAATGTTTTATCTATACAGATCATAAAAGTTTGAAATATTTGGGTGTTCAGAAGGAGCTGAATCTTCGACAAAGACGATGGTTGGAGTTGATCAAAGACTACGACTGCCTGATTGACTATCATCCTGGTAAGGCAAATGTTGTTGCTGATGCCTTAAGTCGGAAGTCTTTAGCAGGTTTGACTGTTTATTCGCTCTCGTTGCTTGTTGAGTTGAGAGCGTTGCATGCTAGTTTTGTATCTTGTGATGATGGTGCATTGATGGCACAGTTGCAATTGAAACCGGTATTGTTGGATCAGATTAAAGAAGCTCAATTGGCTGATGAAAAGATTCAAAAAATTGTTTCAGATTGCCAGAATGGAAAGAGTCGAGATTTTATTGTGAGAAGTGATGGGAGTCTTTGGTTTAAGAACAGATTGTGTGTACTTGATGATGTTAATTTGAGAAGGATTATTTTAGAAGAAGCACATCACTCAGTATTTGCTATGCATCCAGGCAATACAAAGATGTATCATGATTTGAAACAGTATTACTAGTGGTCTGGGTTGAAAAGAGACATTGCAGATTTTGTATCCAAATGTCTCACATGTCAGAGGGTAAAAGCTGAGCATCAAGTTCCAACAGGGTTACTTCAACCTTTATCAGTGCCTGAATGGAAATGGGAAAGAGTGACAATGGATTTTGTGTCTGGTCTACCATTGACACAAAGGAAGTATGATGCTATTTGGGTGATTGTTGATAGGTTGACTAAGACAGCTCATTTTCTTCCGGTTCGGATGGATTATTCTCTGGAAAGGTTAGCTAAGCTGTATATCCACGAAATTGTGAAGTTGCATGGTGTCCCAATTTTTGTAGTGTCTGATCAAGATCCCCGATTTACTTCAAGGTTTTGGAAGAGTTTACATGGTGCTTTGGGTTCTCGACAGCACTTTAGCACTGCTTTTCATCCGCAGACAGATGGACAGTCAGAGAGAGTGATACAGATTATCGAGGACATGTTGAGAAGCTGTGTCATTGATTTCTCTAGAAGTTGGGATAGATTCTTGCCACTTGTGGAATTTGCATACAATAACAGTCATCAATCCAGCATTGGTATGGCACCATTCGAAGCGTTGTATGGTAGACGGTGTAGGACACCTCTATGTTGGAGTGAACTTGGTGAAGGTAAGTTAATTGGTCCTGATTTGGTTAAAGACACCGAAGAGAAATTAAAAATGATTCGAGATAGGTTAAAAGCAGCTTCAGACCGACAAAAGTCTTATTCAGATTTGAAGAGGAGAGATATTGAGTTTAATGTAGGAGATAAAGTATTTTTGAAAGTGTCTCCTTGGAAAAAGATTTTGAGATTTGGTCAAAGAGGAAAGCTGAGCCCTCGTTTCATTGGACCGTATGAAGTTTTGGAAAGAGTTGGGCCAGTTGCTTATCGGCTTGCTTTGCCACCTGAGTTGGATAGGATCCATAATGTATTCCATATTTCTATGTTGAGGAGGTACAGGTCGGATCCATCTCATGTATTGCCAATTGAATCTATCGAAGTGAGTCCAGATCTGACATTTGAAGAAGAACCAATTGCCGTTTTGGCACGTGAAGTGAAAGAATTGAGAAATAAGAAAGTGCCACTTGTGAAGATTTTGTGGAAGAATCATGCAAAGGAAGAGGCAACTTGGGAAAGTGAACAAACTATGCGAGATCAGTATCCTCAGTTGTTTCAGACTTGATATCAGGTAATTTCGAGGATGAAATTTTTTTTTAGAGGGGGAGAATTGTAATATCCCAATGTATGCCTTAGAAGTTTTGAATATTGTTGTTGTTTTAAATTGGATAGAATGTATATGTTAATTTGCAAGAGAAAAGAAATTAAAAGAAAATGTATATGTTGTATATATGGAAGTATAAATAACATATACATAAGTCAAAAATGTAGAGTCAAGGGATGAAGATATTTATTTGGTTATTGGTGAAATTACTAATAAGGGCATGTAAGTGAAGAGAGTTAAAAGTAAGTGAGAAGAGGGTATTTAGGTAATTGACTTTTTGGAAATGCTTGGTGGAGATTTAAAGAGAAGTTGACTTTGTTTCTTCATTGTTCTTTTCTTCTTTTCCATTGAAGTGGCCGGCTCCTCCAAAGACAAGAGAAAGCAAGAGACCAAGAGAGGATCTTAATGTTCTAAGCTCAAATTGAAGGAAGATCTAAGTGATCAAGTTGGTGATTCAAGAAGTTTCATTACTTTGGTAAGTCCTCTTTTGATTTCTTTGCTTATTTGAAGTTGTGTTTGAGTTTGATAGATTTGTAAGAGTATGTTGTTTGATTGTGATATGTTTAAGAGTGTTTGATTAGATTGAGTATGGATTATAAGGATGGATTGAAGAAAAGAGTAAGTTGGTTGGAAAAGATGGTGTTGTAATTGTGTTTAGGGTTTTGTGATGATATTTGTGATTTGTGTTTGTTATAGATGTGGAGTTGTTTTGGGTATTTTTGTAAGTTAAGATGGTTTTTGGGTATGTTTTGTTAAGTTTGTTTGAAGAGAATGTTGGTGAAAAGAAGTGTTTTGTTGGGTGTTTTGTGGTTTTGGCCGGAATCTGAGTTTTTGGCCTGACACGCCCGGGAACACGTCCAGAGTTTTAGGCGTGTCAATTGTGTTGGAGGCAGTAGGTTTGACACGACCAGTAACACGCCCGTGTTATTGAGCGTGTCATAGCTACTGTGAGATTGGAGAGTTTACACGGCCATGAGCACGCTCACGTTGTTGGACGTGTTGATATTTTTCAGAGAGGCAGAATGTATTACACGCCCAGTGACACGCCCGTGGTTCTGAGCGTGTAAAAGCTTCTGTGTTGTGGAGTTAGGGCACGGTCAGGGACGCGCCCGTGTGGTTGAGCGTGTCATGTTTAGAGTTTGTCCTAGTTAACTCTTAACTTGATTATCTCATGTGTATCCCTACGCAAGTGTATGTTATTATTTTTGGATTAGGTCTTGAAGAAAGTGATTTGTCATTGATCTAAGAAGTAAAAGGATCTTGGAAAAGTAAAGTGTTTAGAGTTGTGTGAATTGTTATTGAGGTAAGTACAAATATTGCATTATTACATTGCTAATCCATATGAATATTATACTTTGTTATGTATTATCAATGATGTTACATGAATAATGTGAAAGATATGATGATGCAAATGATTATGTATTTGTAATGTGGATTGAGATGTGATGGAATGTAAAGCCATTGTGATTGGGTATAATGACTTTAATGAGGCATGTTTGCCTAATTGATAATGAGAATTGAAAATGGAATTGATGATGAGATAATAAATGAATTGTGTGTCTAATGTGTTATTCTATTTTCAGAGTTTTGTTGTTGGTGGCATGCCTTCTATTAGTAAAAATCTCTTGAAGTTAGGTTGGGCTTGATCCTTGAAGCCAAGTTGGGTAGAAGTTTAACATGTTTTACTCCCCTTAAAGCTTGGTTGGGTCTAGTCCTTGAAGCCTAATTGGGATGTTACAACCCTTGAAGCTAGGTTGGGTTGGTTCTTGAAGCCAAGTTGGGTTGATACTTAGCTTGCTTTGTTCCCCTTGAAGCTTGGTTGAACCTAATCCTTGAAGCCTAGTTGGGATAATGATAATGATTAATGTGATAACAAAACCAAAGCATTAACTCTGAAAATTGAATGACATATTAGTGTATTTTGGGCCCATGCTTGTCTTTGTTTAAATATGATTCATTGATGGTAAAATAATTGAATAATGAGATCTATGAAGGACTTTGGAAATGTAATATGTTGATATGTGTATGTTTTATGAAATACAAAGGTGTGATATTATCTTTCCATCTATGAAGTTGTATTGATTATTAAAATGTATGACATTGCATTGCATTAAAGCATAATACTAGCATACTTTGTACTACTAAGCCGTTGGCTTAGCGCGATAGTGTTAATCGCGCAGGTGAAAGAGTTGAACCCGAGAGTTCCTCGAGACCAAGTGAGAGTAGACATTGAAGAATTTATTTTGGGACTTAAAGATCAGAGAAGAGCTGCCAATCATGTATAACTCCTTTATATTTTGTAAAGTATTGATTTTAATGTAAATATATGTATAATTGTAAATATAGTTTTGAGAGTATTCATATATGTAAATATTTTATAGATTCCGCTGCATATTAAGTAAATGTATATATGTATCTATTTTGTTTTATACTATAAGTTAATTACTTATTTTCTTTAATGTATAATGAGAAAGATTATGGTATCATTTTAAAATGATTTGAATGTTAAGGAAAATCGTAGCATCTCTATGTTCAGTGCACGAATATTACATTGTGGTGTTTGTAGTGTGCGTGTACCGGATGTAGGGGTGTTACAACATGATTGCTAGCATCACACATTATTTCAAATAGTAAACTCTAGTTAGGTGGCTGTATGATTGGTGCGGAAATTAGTATCTCCTTGAGTGTGTCAAATGCCTTCTTGTAAGATTCATCAAACTTAAATTCCACTTCCTTTTGCAATAACTGACATAGAGGTGAGCAATCTTTGGAAAATCCTCGATGAAGCATCTGTAAAAACCTAAATGTCCAAGGAAAGAAATAGATCTCCCATACACTTATGGGGTAAGATAGAGATTTAATGACATCTGTTTAGCTTTATCTACCTCAATCCCTCTTCTTGACACTATATGCCCTAAAATCAGTTTTTGATCAATCATAAAATGATATTTTTCATAATTTAATACAAGATCTAACTCTATACAAGTATCAAGGATTTCTGTCAGCTCATTTAAACACTCATCAAAAGAATCCCCATATACTATGAATTCATCCATAAAAACTTCAATAATTTTCTCTACATATTCTAAAAAAATTACTCACCATACACCTATAAAATGTGGCTGGAGTGTTGCAAAGATCGAATGACATCCTCTGATATGTGAAAGTATCGAATGTACAAGTAAATGCGGTCTTTTTCTGATCCTGCAGTGCTATTGAAATTTGGTAAAAACCTAAATATCCATCAAGACAATAGTAGTGAGTTCTACTAGATAACCGTTCTAACATCTAACCAATAAAAGGAAGTGAGAAATGGTCTTTTTTAGTAGATGCATTTAATTTTCTATAATCAATACAAGCCCTCCATCCATTTTGAACTCAAGTAGGAACTAACTCACTATCGACATTCTTAATTATACTAAATCCCCTTTTTTAGGCACTACCTAAACTGGACTTACTCATTTGCTATCTGAAAATTAGATAGATTATACTTGCATCAAGGAGCTTTAAAATCTCTTTTTTTCACAACATCCGTTATGGGTGGGTTCAAACACCTTTGAGCTTCTCTTCTTGGCTTACTATACCCTTCTGTTAAAATTTTATGCATGAAAGTGCAAGGGGATATCCCTTTGATGTCAGCTATTGTGCACCCTATGGCTACTTTGTATTCCTTACGCACCTGAATCATGCTCTTCTCTTCTCCTTTGGTATGTTTTCTAGAAATTATCACTGAGAGGTTGTTGTTTTCTCCTAAATAAGCATATTTCATGTGGCGAGGCAGTGGTTTCAACTCTAAATTTGGCGTGTGCACAATAGAAGATAAAATTTTTGTTACTACAAGAATGTACCGGATTACCGACGAAAAAATCCGTTACCGATAGAAAATTTCTATAACCATATTCTTTATCGGTAATGGAAATACCGATGAAAAAAAAATCTATCTATAATACCAACAAAAATGTAGTTGGCAAAATTTATCGACTAATTTAATTTTCTATCGGTATTAATATCGATAAAAAAAATTTTTTTGCGGTAATACTGATAGAAAATTCTGTTGGTATTACCCATAAAAATTTTTTAGTATGTAATTCCAGCAAAACTAGTTCCGCTCATTTTTGTCAGTATTACCAGTAAAATTTTACCTCGGCAATATATTTGCCGACATAGTCTTTATATTTGTAGGTAAAAAAGGTTTTTTTTATAAAATTTAATTATTTTTGAATTATTATTTAATTATTCTTTTATTTTTATAATGTATATATAAATTATATGAACGAATTGAATATTAAAAAGAATATAAAAATATAAAAATAAAATTTATATTAAAATAAAATTTAAATTTAATAAATGAATAAGTATAAAATAAATGTACATAAAAATAATAAAATTATATAAAAAGTATAAAATTAAAATACAAAAATACATAGAAAAAACTGAATACAGAAAAATCCATAAAATTACAAAATCAATTAATCTGCTGTTGTACCAACCTCTGTACCTCGGTCTGCATCTGCTCCTGTACGAAGAAAAATCTATAAAATTAAAAAATAAAAATTTTTAATTTTTTAAATATAAATATTTTTAAGCACTAATTTCCTATAAAATAATAAACTAACCATAGAATTTTAATTTTTAATACTAATTAATTAAAAATCCAAAAAATACTATAAAAAAATCTAAAATATTTCTATTTACCAAAAAATTTCTAAAAATATAACAAAAATTTTAAAGTTCCCTACAACATATTCTATTTAAATAAAAAATTTACCTAAAAATTTTTTAAAATTTCAAAAAAAAAAATACCATAACAAAATCTAACATCCAAAAATATTTTTATTTACCAAGCAATTTCTAAAAATATAACAAAAAATTTTAAAATTCTCTAAAAAATTATTCTGTTTAATAAAAAAAATTAAAAATTAAAATATTTTTTAATTCTAAAAATTATAAAAATAAGCAATTTTTTCCAAAATGTTTTTTTTAAAAAAATCATAAAAATACTCTAAAAAAATCTAAAACACTAAATAAAATTCTAATTACAAAAAAATTCTAAATATATTATAAAACTTTTAAATTTTTCTAAATAATATTCTGATTTAATAAAATAAAATTAGAAATTTATTTTTTTTATTTTTTCAGATATCTAAATAAAAATTTACCTAAATTTTTTTTAAAAAAAAATCATAAAAATGCCATAAAAATCTAAAACTCTAAATTAAATTCTAAAAATAAAAAAAAATTCTAAATATAATATAAAAATTTTAAATTTTCCTAAAATAATATTATGATTAAATAAATTTACAAATAATCAAAATATCCTAAAAGGCAAATAACATAGAAACAAATATAATTAATCAACCTAAACTATAACACTCATAAAATTTTAACACAAAATATAAATTCTTTGATAAATAACAACAAATAGAAAAATAAATTAAAAACAAAATTTAACATAAATTACAAAATTTAACAAACAAATAAAAATATTTCCAAATAAATATACCATTTTCTTCTTCTTCTTATTCTTCTTCTTCGAGCAAAAAAAAGACAAACAGAGATAGGCAGAGATAGAGGGAGGCATAAGGAAAACAGAGAAATAAGGAGGATCGGTAGAAATGGAGAAAAAGAAAAAAATTATTTTATAGTCAAAATTTACAGACAAACACTAAAATATATCGGTAAATTTACCCACAGAAATATTTTTTTGTCAGTATTTACCTATAGAAAAATATTCTTGTTGGTAAATATATATTTTTATGACAAGAATATTTTTCTATAGGTAAATACTGACAAAAAAAATATTTCTGTGGTTAAATTTACCGACATATTTTAGTGTTTGTCTGTAAATTTTGACTATAAAATAATTTTTTTTTTACCGACAAAAATATTTTGGTCGATATTTACCTATAAAAATATTTTTTCTTTCGATAAATGGCTCAAAATGGGCCGGAATTTGAATAACTATTTATCGACAAAAATATTTTTCTATATTATTTACCTACAAAAATATCTTTCTATAGGTATTTACCTACAAAAAAGTATTTTTGTCGGTATTTATCTATAAAAAATATTTCTCTAGGTAAATGGCTCATAATGGGTGATAAAATTCTCGCCCTACTAATATTTATTTATCGACAAAAATATTTTTCTGTTGATATTTACCTGCAAAATTATTTTTTTGTCGGTATTTTACCTATAAAAAAAATATTTCTATCGGTATTTACCTGCATAAAAGTATTTCTGTCGGTATTTACCTACAAAAATATTTTTCTGTCGGTATTTATCTATAAAAAATATTTTTGTTGATAAATAAATATTTGAGCGATAAAATTCCTGCCCTATGAATATTCATTTATAGATAGAAATATTTTTCTGTCTGAAAATGGCACACAATAGGCGATAAAAGTTTGGCTTTGCAAATATTCATTTACCAACAGAAATATTTTTCTGTCGGTATTTACCTATAGACAAATATTTCTATCGGCAAATGACTCATAATGGACGGTAAAATTTTCACCCTGCGAATATTTATTTATTTACAGAAATATTTTTCTGTAGGTATTTACCTACAAAAAAAATATTTTTGTCGGTATTTACCTACAGAAAAATATTTCTGTTGGTAATTGGTTCACAATGGGTGATAAAATTTTGGCCCTACAAATATTTATTTACTGATAAAAATATTTTTCTGTCTGTATTTACCTACAGATACATATTTCTGTCGGTAAATGTCTTAGCATATACCAAGAGAAGATGCAAGTTGTCGGTAAAATTTGTCAGTAATTGTTGCCACTATCCACTGGCGCCATTATTGTCGACGAAATTATTGTCTGTAAATTTTTCTATTAGTATTCTGTTGGTATATTTTTTATTTTATTTTTTAATTTTTTCTCTCAATATTCTATCACTATTGCCAATAAAAAATTTTTCTATCTATAAATTTCTCTCGGTAATTCGTTACATTCTTATAGTGGGTGTGAGATATTTGTAATTCAGATTGAATGAGGACTTTTACTTGCTTATATGCATCCAATTCGTGCACCACTTCATAAAGATCCTCATCTAGGGTATATTTGTTACCTAAATTTTCCAAAGCACCTATTGTAATATTCTTACAAAGAACAACATTCAACTTGTCAATATCACCTAATCAAATAATTCTTGACTTAAAGAATCTATCACATCAATCCCATACACACAAGATACATCACTAGGGTATTTCATGGCATTATAAACATTGTATTTAATAATTTCACCATCAAACTCCATAATGAGTGTGCCATCATAAACAATAATTTTTATTTTAGTTGTGCTAAAAAGTCTACTTAATAGTATTTCAAAAGAATTAGAAGACTGATCTTTTGCCATGTCAAGTATATAAAAATCAGCTGGAAAAATAAGACTATTTACTTGAACTAAAATATCTTTTAAAACTCATTTAGGATAAACTACTGACCTATTAGCTAATTGTATGACCACTCTTGTTTCTTTCAAAGGATCAGCTTGTAAAGAAGAATAAATAAATAATGGCATAACATTTATGGGTGCCCTAAATCACACATTGCTCTTCTAATTTCTAAATTGCTCATTTTACAAGAGATAGTACGTAAATATACCTTAGTCCTTGCATTTTGGGGGGTAATTGCCTTTTAATTATGGCTGATATATTTTCCCTCACGCTTACCTTTTTGTGCCCATTAAGCTTCTTATTACCACATAATTCTTTAAGAAATTTTGCATACTTTGATACTTATTTAATTGCATCAAGCAATGAGATGTTCACCTCAACCTTGCAAAAAGTCTCTAGAATTTCTTTTTTCTTGTTTTTCCCTCTTAGATTTAGCTAGTCTTTGTAGAAAAGGAGGAAGTATCCCTACTAATTTGGGTTGATCATTGATGGAAGTAGTTGGTCATTCTTCTTATTAAACTAAAATTTCAGATTCTACAGTTTTCTTCAAGCGCGGTCTGCTTATGATGTGTGCTTTCTAGCAGCTCTTTACCACTTCTCAAGTGTATTGTGCTAGCATTTTACTTCATATTTACTACCATTTGAGAGTGTAACTTCCATTGAAACTCCATCTTACTAACCGATGTGGATATTTGACTAATTTGACTCTCCAAATTCTGAATACTTGATTAGGTTTCCTGTTAAAATTGTTGAGTGTTAGTCATAAAAGCATTAAACATATCGTCAAGGGATATACCATATTTTTATGGCGGTGATGACTGTTGTGGAGGTGGTCTTCGTTGGAATGATCGTCAATTTTGTGCTTTCACTTCATAATTAAAATTTGGATGGTCCCTCCAGCCTGAATTATAAGTATTCAAATAACGATCATAGCGTCTCTAGGGTTGGTTAGGGAATCCACCCACAACATTCACTTGTTGAGGATTTTCCTCTTGAAGAGTGGGGCACATGTCTGTGGGATGTCCTAAATGCACACAAACTCCACATGCTTTAGCTGATTGTACATTATCTAAAGCCATATTTTGAACCAATGTTGTCAGTTGAGAGCTTTTAGACTTAAGAGATAATATACTTACCTTGTTAACCCTTCTAGTAGTCTCCTTTTTGCTTCCAAATTGTTGAGAAGTATTTGCCAAGACAAAGATTAAATCTCTAGCTGCTTGAGGTGTCTTGTTCACTATAGTTTCTCCACTTGTTGCATCTAACATACTTCTTTATATGGTAGAAGTCCTTCATAAAAATATTGCAAGAGAGCTAGCTCAGCAATTCTATGTTGAGGGCAACTTGTTTTTAACCTTTTAAACATCTCCCAACATTCATGCAAATTTTTAGAATCTTTTTGCTTAATCCCACATATTTCCCTCCTTATGTTGGCAGCTCGGAAAGTAAGAAAGAAATCATCTAAAAATGTCCTCACCAATTCAGTCCATGTATTTATTGAACCTGATGGCATATCAAATAGCCAAATTTTGGCTTGGTCATCCAAAAAAAAAGGGAAAGCTCTTAGTTTAACTTGCTCTTCTAACACCCCTTATGGTCGCATACTTGAACAAACGATATAAAACTCCTTAAGATGCTTGTGTGGGTCTTCGCTTTCCAAACTATGGAACTTGGATAGCAGGTTTATCAAGCTATATTTGAGTTCAAAGGCAGCATTCAAGGCTGGAAATGCGATGCACAAGAGCTGTTGATTAGTAGGAGTGGTAGCGAGCTCCCTCAAAGTGTGTTCTTCTTTAGCCATATCTTCTTCTTATTTTGATTCGCTTGAGGAAGAATTAGAATTAGATGCTGGATTTGAATTTATAGCAGATGATTTAGCTACTAAAGCTTGTCTTTGTAATTTTATTTTCTTCCTTAAGCTATTAGCAGTATTCTGTATTTTAGATCATAAAGAATCACTTCTTCATGATCATACTTGGTCATGAAAAGAAATAAAATAAGTTAAAGCAACTCTCTGGCAACAATGCCAAAATTTGATGGGTTTCGAAATCACAAAAAACAAAAAGCCTATTGCTAAACAAATTAAGTTGTAGGAGTTGTGAATAAGATCGAACCCATAGAGAATTGACTATTTATTTAAATTTCTTTTGAAAACAAAATAAAAATAATAAATATTAAAACTGGGAGTTTATAAATTAGGAACTAAAATTAAATTAAATTAAGACTAAAAATTAATCTGATAAATTAAAGAATGATAAAACTAAATTGAAAAATTCAATAGGAAAAAACTAAGTTGAAGGAATAATTTTAATTCAATTCCTGATCTGATCATAGATTCAAAGATCAATCATTTTTAATTCTTCAATAAACTAGTTATAATATTGGATAAGCTCTCAATGTCAATCATTCCTTAGATTTTAAATTAATTAGGAAATGTTATCTAATTAATTTTTGTTAATAACCTACCCTATAGGAACGTCTTAGAATCTAATTATTGAGAGCCTTAAGAATTAGAAGGACATGATTCTAACCAATAAATTTAATTTCGAGATTTATTTAATTAGATTATATAATCTCTTAGGATACTCCTAATCGCTGCTTAAATCAAAGTGTCTAGAGTAATTATTGATTCATGCACTTAGAATAACATCATGTTATTTAATCATTTAAGCAATGTGCCCTTTTGATTAATTAGCAAAACAATAATTAAATTAAGCAACATAGAATTATATAAATTCTGAATATTAAAGAAGAGAAGAGATAAAATTATTTAGATCTCATAATTCTTGAATATGAACTTCAATTACCGTTCAACCAAGTATAAATTTAGTTGTTCATGCTTGAGTAAAATAAAACTTCAATAATCTGTAATTTTTCAATAGCAAAAAAACATGTTAAATATCCTATGTCTAGAGATTTCATAAATTAAAACTAACTAGGAGAACTAAATAATAATAATAATAGAAAAAGAAAATAACAATAATATCCCAATTATATTCCTAACTAATAGGAGATTACAAAATCAAATTTATTCTTTAAAATCCTTCCAAAATCGTATCTCCAAAGCATCAAAATAAATTTAACGACAGCTGTCAAATTGCTCCAAAATTGTCGGGTCAAGTCTGTCACTAGCCTTGCCCAAGGCTCCCATCATCATACTTTTTGCAAAACTTCCGCCTTTTAGTTCAATTTTCCTCCTCCTTCAACTCTAGCTCTTCCGTAAATAATTTATCTTTAAAAAAATATTCAAAAGTTAGTAGAAAATCCTAATAGTGAATTTTCCTCCTCCTTCAACTCCAGCTCTTCCATAAATCATTTATCTTTAAAACAATATTCAAAAGTCAGTAAAAAATCTTAATAGCGAGCCTAAATTATCCAAAAATATAAATGATATTTGCTCATATCAATTCTTAGTATTAGTCTTCTTAACATGTTCTTACCAAATGATATCATGAATGCAATTCTTAATGATGTTAGTTTTAATATAATGATATGATGCCATGATATTATCCATGATCCATGCATATATGTGAACACTCGAATTTTGAGGCTCGGAAAGCCAATTTCCTCAGACCAGGCCGGACCGGGGGACAACGGTAAAAGTCCATCGAAAGTATGTCTTCATGGTACTTGAAATGTCCGGTGCGACGCAAGGATCATGGATATGGTCTCGGAATAATTTTTGGAGGCCCGTGGCTCCCGGAAAGTCAGTTTTAGCAGAAATAGCGCGAGTCGCGGTGGGCTAGGACAGCGGCCCAGCCGCCGTACAGCCCGATTTTGCCTATAAATAGGCTTCAGATTTTCAAAAGAGAGGAGCTTTTGGAGATGCTACGCCCAGGTGCTGACGAAATTTTTATGCTTAAGAATTTCTAATATTGTGTTGTAGAAAGCAAGAATCATACTCAAAAGTGTAAGGAAACAAGATCTGGAACTTAGAAGTGGAAGAATTCTAATCAAGGTAATATCATAATTCATCTTTGGTCAATTCGAGCATATCATAAGCATTCTAATCTTCTTCTTAATTTCTTCTTGGTCAAAGATCTAATCCTTTTAGATCTAAAGGCCTAATGGATCAATCAATCAACCTTTCGGCATTAAGCCGTGAATAAAATCAACCTTTTGGCACGGAGCCTAAATTACATTCTTTAAATACGAAGTATTTAAATATTACAATTAAGATCAAAATTTGGCATGAAGCCTAAATCGAACTCTTTTAGTACCAAGTACCCGAAATTATACAATTTTTGCACTAAGTGCTAAAACTCACAACTCTGGCAAAATGCCTGAAAAATGCACGAAGCATACACACACACATGCATGAAGCATAAATTTCATCGCCTTTAAATAGGCTTTTCCGAACTACATGGGCTTTGATCTCCCATTCAAACGGGAGTATGTAGGCATATTTGGGATTCACCCCAAATAGCAAGTCCACAATTTACTAACAATCTGTCTCTTCTTTTCTTCATTCCTTTTAAATTTGTTCTTTTTGCAAGTTAGTCAAATGCATGACATAGTCCCCGAATCCTCCTTGGGTTCGCAGACTAGAAGCCTTTACATTGGAAGCATTAATTGGAGTCAAATAAGGGTTTTCTTAGTTTTTCCCTTTGAACAAAATAAACTGAGTGGCGATTCCCGACAACGAGTGAACTTTCGCCCGGATCCTTTTCGGGCGAAAAACCGAGGTTCACAAATTGGCGACTCCACTGGGGAACATAAAAATGATTTATGTGATCCTAGTGGACTACTATTGTTTATTTGACTAACTGGCCCTTCTTTAGGGTATTTTTATTTATTTTGGCAGGGTACCTTAGCAATGGTTGTCTTTTCTTTAAAGACATTAGTACTGAAAATCGAAAAAAAATATCTTCCTGGAGACCATAAAAAAATAATAATAGATAAAATAATGGCTATATATTACACAAAAAAAATAATAAAAAATGATAATAATAATGTTTTATGGAATTATAGTAGACTGTTATTATTATTCGTTTAACTGATTTGCCCTTCTTTAGGGTATTTTTATTCATTTTGCAGGGTACCCTAGCATTATATATCCTTTCTTTAAGGATGTTGGATTGAAAGTTGACAAAAGGAATCTTTTTCCTTTAATGGTCCCTTATTTGATAAATTGTGCATTTATTTGTCATTCAGAGAATGTTTTTCTCTTGCATATATGGGGGAATCCTTTTCCTCCATTGCATTAAAAATTGTTTTCAAATGAATTTCTTCTCTTTCTGTTCAAAGTTCTGAGTCTGGATAGCAAGTAGCGCTGACCGGCAGGTCTCCTTGATTATGCCGGCGGACAGCCAAAGCGTCCTCCCTATTGTCGCAAACCATTCCAATCCTTTTGGAGTGGCCTATGAGTAATCGTACTGTTGGACCCACGCGAAACTCCTTGTTTCACATGTGGTTAGGTATATCTTACTCAAGACTCAAGGGTCCCTATGATAAGCCGATTCTCTATTTTTACATAACAATAGAACCTTCCCTTAGGTTGTATGTACCCAATGATAGTGCCGCATTCCATTAAAATAAATTGTGATGTGATGAGGTGCATTCATGCAACATAACAACATTGTTTTGGGAGAAAATTTTGATGTACATAAGTGGACCAAGAGTTTTCCTACCCTACACACCACCCTGATCTCTTGCCCTTAACCTTTGCAGGTACCCACTGTCCGTGTGCCTTCACCTACACCAGACACACCAATACCAACTGTGCTATCCCCTACAAGTTCTACTACCCCAACTTCACCAACTACTCCAATTACTGAAATGGCCACAATTGAACAGATTAAGGCTTTGCTGGATGGTCAGGTTAAGGAAATTGAAGCTAGAATGCAAGAAAAAATTGATGAAGCTTTAGCCGCCCAAAGGGTAGCCATCCTGGCTGAATTAGAAGGAGCACTAAAGACAGTTTCTATTCCTGGAAATTTGGGGAAGAAACCCATTGTGGGGCAAACTAGTACCCCCGTGACTGCTCAGATTAATACCCCTGTCATCAATTTGGAGGATCCACCCTCCAAGAATGAAACAGATGAACTGAAAAGGAAACTTGAATTGCTTGAGAGGTCAATCACTGCCATGAAAACTCACAAAGAGGTGGTAGACATGGATTCCTTATCCTTGTTTCCCCAAGCCAGATTACCTCCAAAATTCAAGATGCCGGGGATGGACAGATTTGATGGGACCACTTGCCCTAAAACCCATTTGAAGATGTATGTAGGGGCCTTGAGCCCATGGGGTTTAAATGATGAGCTCTTTGCTCAACTCTTCCAACAATCCCTGACTGGGGCTGCCCTTAAATGGTTTGTGAGTCTAGACCGTTCCAAGATTAAGACATGGGAAGACATCTGCAATGCATTTAACTCTCAATACCACTACAATATTGAGGTGGATGTCACTAGAAGAGAACTTGAGGCTACCAAACAAAACAACAATGAACCCTTCTCCTCGTTCCTTACGAGGTGGAGGGCAAAGGCCGCCCAAATGATCAATCGCCCTTCAGAACAAGAGCAGATTGATATCATAATCAAGAATTTAAGACCTACATATCAGGCTCAACTGCAAACCCAATATCTACCTACTTTCAAATCGCTCATTGCGACTGCAACCAAGGTAGAAGATTTGATACAGTTGGGTAAAATAGTGGATGAGGGGGCTGCATCGAAATATAAGAAACAAAGCCAAGCTCCTTCCTCAAGCAAGGTCAATCAAGTGGCCAATATTGCCCCTGCGAATCCTTTACGTGTGGGCAATCTTGGGCCGAGAAATCAGCCGAGAAGGCAATATACTGACCTTGGGGTACCCCTTCATTTGGTATTTAAAAAGGCTGTGGAAGGGAAATATTTGAAGCCTTTGGATCCAAGACCTCCTCCAAACCCATTACCTTCCAGTTATAAAGTCAATGAATATTGTGAATACCATCAAGGGAATGGGCATAAAATAGATGCTTGCTGGACACTGAAAAATCGCATCCAGGATCTGGTGGATAGTGGTGACATCATTCCTCTCAGGAGGCAACCAAACATCAACACTAACCCTTTGCCCAATCATTCCATCCACGCCATTACTGTGGAAAAAGAGCTGTTTGATCCTTTCAAACTTCTCTTGGAAATGAATGAAGTGTGTGTGTTAGATTTGAACGACCTCGCTGAAGAGGTCAGTGCTCTGACAAGAAGTGGAAGACAATATCAGCCACTTGACTTGGGAAAAACCCCTACAACTTCAAATCACCCCCATAAAAAGACTCCAGAGCCAAAAGAAGACCCTGTCCTCACTCAGCTTAAACAAACTCAAGCTAAGGTGTCAATTTGGGAGCTCCTTGCTTCCTCATTCCCACACCGCCAGGCTCTCAGCGAAGCTTTGAGTCAACTTGATACACCTGTGGACACAAGCCCAGAAGCTTTGGTGGCCACTTTGACCCAATCAACCAAGGCATTGAGTATCAGGTTTTCTGATGTGGATTTACCAAAAGATGGTAAGAAACACAATGATGCTCTATACATCACCATACAGACTGGGGGAAAGACTGTGCCCATGGTTCTCATTGATAATGGGTCAGCCTTAAATGTGTGTCCCTTGAAAGTAGCAAGCTGTCTGGGGTTGGAGGCTACAGATCTTACACTTTCTGATCAGATTGTGAGAGCATATGATAACACTCGAAGAGAAATTTTGGGTGGTTCCACTCTAGAAATTGCTATTGGGCCGGTGAAAATGGGAGTACCATTCCAGGTCATTGATGTACTCGCGAGCTTTAATCTCCTCCTTGGAAGGCCGTGGATTCATCAAATTAATGCTGTACCTTCTTTATTACACCAAAAACTTAAATTACCTTTTGAAGGAAAAATCATCACTATCAAAGGGGATACCTGTGAAATCAACAAGAAAACCATGGATCAGTCTCTCTTTGAGATTGTTCCTACCGCCATGACCTTGACTGGGTTTCATTACGACACAGTTCAATGCATAGAAGGTGAAAAACCCAAGGGGCCATTTGTCTCATATGACTTTGGGGAGGTCCAAATCAACTGCCTAGTGGGAATGATGCTGAGGGTAGGTCTATTGCCCGGAATGGAAATGATGAAGTCTGGGAGAAAAATACCAGTAGTACGGCCATGGGAAGAGCCTGAGAATAAGGGAACTTTTGGCTTGGGGTACAAACCTACAGACGAGGAAATAGAAGAGTTTGAGCGTGGAAGGAAGAAAAAGGGAAAATGGGGGCAAGAAGCCTCAAAATGCGCCCTTACTTTAGAACTCTGAATGGTCACTTTTGCAAATCTGGAAAGGCAGTTCATCACCGTGGTTTTCAGGAACCATTCTATTCTCCTATGACCGGAAAGAAGCTACTGGGTTTTAAAATGTTTGCTGATGTTATGGCCATAAAAGAAGAAGAGCCAGAACCTGAAACTGACCCCCAAATGGAAGATTTCATGCGGCCTAGTCTCTTTGATGAGGTTGCTATGATAACCAATTTTGAAAACAAAAGGGACCTCACCAAGCTGATCAAGACCATAGATGGACCACTGATGAACTGGTACGCCGAGGAGGGACAAGCTGCTGTAGACAAGACTAGTCCAGTGTCACACCTTGAACCCGAGTCTTGTACCGAGTCAAATTCTGAGTCAAACACCAAGCCAGAGTCTAATTCTGAGTCTTCTGTAGTTTCAGATTTAGAGAACCCTAATGTCAAATCTAATGTAATCTTGGAGAATGACTCCACCATTATC
Organism: Garcia nutans; assembly: GCA_947685225.1. Taxonomy (NCBI): domain Eukaryota; kingdom Viridiplantae; phylum Streptophyta; class Magnoliopsida; order Malpighiales; family Euphorbiaceae; genus Garcia; species Garcia nutans. The sequence goes on along the minus strand of CANTUV010000039.1, from coordinate 37,703,933 downwards.
AATGAAATTGTTCGGATTCTTGGTTACCCTGTGTCTTTTGCTTTCCAAGTATTATCTAGCAAAATGAAATAAATGAAATAAAAGAAATAAATGAAAAGATAATAATTGGCAAAGAAAATGAACATACATACATTGCATATGATTGTGTGAATAAGGAACACGTTCTTGAGTGCATCAGAAAGTATGCCGACTGCTTCATGTGGAAGACAAGTGATGTCACGGGAATAGACCCAGCCATAGCAGTTCACAAGATTCCGCTATACCCCGATGCAAAGCCGGTTAAGCAGAAATTGAGAAGAATGAAGCCAGAATGGTCTTTGAAAATTAAAGAGGAGGTTGCCAAGCAACTAGACAATAAGTTCATAGAACCAATTGCCTACCCTTCCTGGTTAGCAAACATTGTGCCGGTCCCGAAGAAAGACAGAAAGGTCAGGATGTGTGTTTACTACAGAGATTTGAATAAGGCCTGTCCCAAGGACGATTTTCCACTACCACACATCGATTTGCTGATAGACAGGATGGCTGGGCATGTGATGGTTTCCATGACTGACCTCGCGGTTGGGTACAATCAGATCCTAGTTCACCCACCAGACAAAGAAAAGACAGCTTTCATCACAGAATGGGGCACTTTCTGCTACAGGGTTATGCCTTTTGGGTTGATAAATGCAGGGGCTACCTACCAAAGGATGGCGACAACAGTCTTTCATGACATGATTCACAAAGAAGTAGAAGTGTATGTTGATGATATGATTGTTAAGTCGAAATCTCCAGAAGAACACGTTGAAGCACTTGAGAAGTTCTTCCTTAGACTTCGCAAGTACAATTTGAAGCTTAATCCTGCAAAATGCCTCTTTGGTGCGACATCGGGCTTATTTTTGGGGTATCTGGTCAGCAAAAAAGGAATAGAAGTTGATCCAGCAAAGTCAAAGGCTATTCTGAAAATGCCTCCGCCAAGAACAGAAAAAGAGATTCGAGGCTTGCTAAGTAGATTACAGTATATCAGCCGATTCATATCGCAATTGGCAGAGACTTGTGGTCCTATCTTTAAGCTACTAAGGAAAGGTGCTTCGCAAGAATGGAATGAAGACTGTCAGAAGGCCTTCGACAAGATCAAAGAATACTTGTTAAGTCCGCCAATTCTACAACCTCCCAGAATGGGAAAGCCTCTGCTCTTGTATTTGTCTGTAACAGATGAAGCCATGGGTGCAATGCTAGCTCAAGAGGCTGAAGATACAAAGGTAGAAAATGCAATTTACTACCTCAGCAAAAGGATGCTGGATTATGAGTTAAAGTATAACAAGATTGAGAAGTTGTGTTTAGCCTTGTATTGGGCTTGTACGAAGTTACAACACTACTTGTCTTCTTACACTACTTATGTCATCGCAGAACAGAGTCCCTTGAAATTCCTTATGGAGAGGCCTGTTTTGGACAGCAAAATGGCTAAGTGGGTGTCAACATTGGCAGCCTTTGACTTGAAATTTGTTCAAAGGAAAGCTGTGAAAGGCGGGGCAATAGCTGACCAATTAGCAGAATTACCTATAAAAGACGAGATGCGAGAAATGGGTTTCCTTGACGAAGACCTCTTGAATGTGGAAGGAAGTGTTTGGGAGATGTATTTTGATGGAGCATCCAATTATCATGGAAACGGAATTGGAATTGTGTTCAAAACTCCTTGTGGAGAATACATTCCATTCGCAGTTAAACTTGACTTTAGCTGCACAAACAACGAAGCAGAATATGAAGCTTGCATTAATGGGCTTGAAGCCGCCCTGAAATTGGGGATTAAGGACCTAAAGGTCTATGGTGATTCTATTTTAATAGTATCACAAGCTTTAAGGAAATGGAAGATAAGAGAAGAGCATTTGGTTCCTTACCTACAACGCCTTGATCATTTGGCACAACAGTTTAATGATCTGTCCTTCGAATATCTCCCAAGAGCAAAGAATCAGTTTGCTGATGCCTTGGCTACTTTAGCTTCCATGATCAATATCAGGGAGGGGAAAGTCATTCGTCCATTGAAAGTTCAGCTTCAAAAGCAACCCGCCTATGTAATGCACTTGGCCGATGGTAAACCATGGTTTTGGGATATCAAGACCTATCTCAAGGATGGAAATTATCCGGAGGGATCATCAAAGGTTGATCAGAGGGCAATAAGGCAGCTTGCCATAGGTTACATTGTTAATGGAGATATCCTCTACAAAAGAAGTTGGAATGGAATGCACCTAAGGTGTGTAAATGAAGCAGAGGCTAAGCAGATAATGGAAATGGTACATGGTGGTGAATCAGGACCACACATGTATGGGATCGCCTTGGCTTGAAAAATTGCCAATCTAGGATATTATTGGTCCACCATGAATGCAGACTGCGTGGCATTTGTGCAAGGATGTCATCAATGCCAAATATTTGCTAAGCTGCAGAAGCAACCTCCTGTTGCCCTGAATCCAATCACTTCTCCATGGCCCTTCGCTACTTGGGGAATTGATATAATTGGTAAAATACATCCAAAAGCATCAAATGGACATCAGTTTATCTTGGTAGCAGTGGATTACTTCACAAAGTGGGTTGAAGCAGCTTCCTATGCAGAATTAGATGCCAAAAAGGCCGCGCAGTTTGTCCGAACCAACATCCTTTGTCGGTACGGAACACCATTTGAGATTATCACTGATAATGGAACTCATTTCCAAGCAGAGTTTGCCAAACTCTTGAAGGATAAGAAAATCCAGCACCATAAGTCCTCTCCTTATAGACCTCAAACAAATGGAGCTGTAGAAGCAGCGAACAAGTCTATAAAGGTGATCATACAAAAAATGATCAAGGAGCATAGGCGTTGGCATGAGAAGTTACCTTTGGCCTTGTGGAGATACAGAACATCAATTAGAACTCCTACTGGGGCAACCCCGTATTCACTGGTATACGGAATGGAAGCAGTACTCCCCATTGAACTGGAAGTTCAATCGGCGAGGATAATTCAAGAAAGTCAGATAAATGAAGCTGAATGGATCAGCAATTATCATCATTAGTTGTTGAGTTTGGATGAAAAAAGACTTCAAGCTCTACATCAGATTCAAGGGTATCAGAGGTGAATGGCCAGACATTTCAACAAAAGGTCAAGGATCGAAAGTTGGAATAAGGTTGTTTGGTTTTGAAGGAGATCAGAACACCTGTTACAGATCCTCGTGGGAAGTTTCGTCCTCATTGGGCGGGACCCTACATTTTGAAGAAAATACTTTCCGGTGGAGCCGTCATCTTGTCTGATTTGGATGGTCTGGAGTTCACAAACCCATGCAATCTGGATCAACTGAAGAAATATTATGTATGATCATGCATTCCAAAAGGAACTACATTAGACCTGATTCTCGCAAACTAATTCGAGATATGTAGGCAGCTCTCCTTGAGCACGGTCTAAATTTTAATAAAAATCATTTATTCATCTTTCTTTTGCCAAGAAAAAAAAAACAAAACAAAACAACAAAAACAAAAAAAAAACAAAAGATCCCGCTAAGCCGAAAACCCACAAAGGGCGGCCTAGGCAATAGTGGGGCCCGCTAAGCTGAAAACCCGCAAAGGGCAGCTTAGGCAAGAATGGGTAATAGCTCGCTAAGTTGAAAATCCGAAAGGACGGCTTAGGAAAAAATAAGAGCAAATAAATAAAGTAGATAATGCTTGGAAAGCAAACAAAAGGGTCATTCATTAAGAATCATTCATTACAAAAAGAGAATCATCTGTTACAAAAAGAGTCATTCAGCCTATAAAATACAAAAAGGTCAAGTCATATTCCCCAAAAAACCAAAAAGGTAAAAACAACCCAAAAACAGAAAAGACAATGGAGTCACCCTGGGATCTAAATCCTACGCCTCCTACAGGGGCAGAGTCTTCGGCGTCTTCCTTAGTCCCGGAACTCTCCGCAATATCTACCTTTTCCTCACTAAGAGGAACCACCTCCTCTCCCTCCAACTCCTGCAGCAATGCACACCTCCTCGGTTTCTCAACGGGCCAAACCTCAGCTATAAACCAGGTCTTGTACTCTGGAGTGGGCTGAACAAGGGAAGGCTCTGCACAAGGCCTGATCATCCGATGGTCTCTAACCCAAGTCTGTAGAACAGCCCGAGTAACCCCGGGGGTAATAGGAGAAGCAATGGTAAGCCCGACAGGAAGGGGAACTCTCTGATCAATACCCATCTGCCTGAGGACGCGGGAAGCACTGTACCAAGTACTGTGAGTGAACCCAAGCAGGTAGACATGGTTGTGCATGGCATTTGCCTCCATGAATTGAGGAATCCTATACCAAGGGACGAACCATAATAATTCGTCCGGTCCAAGCTCAAACAGCCAAACAGTCCATTCGGCCATAGAGGGAAAAGAAATCTGAATTTTCCTGGTGCGGTACTGCGAAGGGTTGTAGGTCAAAGTCTGGGGGGCTGCAACCACTCGAAGATGATCTATCAGCCAAACCTGGAAAAAATAGATCCTTTCTATTTTACAAAGGAAAAGAGAGATGATGGAATAAGCAAAAAAAAAAAAACAAAAGGTATGACAAAATTACCTGAAGCGTGATCGGGGTGACGGTCCAACGTTCAAATCCAAGTGCACATCTGTCGAGACTCTGAATAGTCTCAGCCAGGATCATGCCCCCGATACAGTTGAGCTCTTCCATTTGCCTAACCATTGGGCAAAGTTTCAAATCTCCAAAGCCGGGGTCACGGTTGAAGAGGAACCCAGCTAACAGACAAAAGACGAAGGCTCGCATTCTATGCCTCCATTGAATATCGTCTTCAAAATCGGCGGTCAAGAATTCATCAATTAGGGGAAGCAACATCGCCTTATCCCCATCTACAATCATAGCTTGGGCTTGGGGTTTTGTGAAGCTAAAAAGCCTCTGAAAAGATCCCACATAGCCAATTTGGACCTCATGCCTCACAAGAGGGGCATTTGGGTCGCACCCAATGATCGAGCAGAACTCCTCAAAAAGAGGACACATTTCCTCCATCCGGGCCCCAAATCTGAAAACATGGGCTTGGGGATCCCAAAACCTGATGCAAGAGTGCAAGAAATCCCAGTCTACAGCTACACCTCTGAGGGTGGTGACAGCTTTCAACCCGTACCTCCCCATGTTGATCCTTTCAACATTGTGGAGACTTTTGGTCCAATTATGCATCACGTGATTAAAAAGGGGATTCATTGTTATTTGGAAAAAAAAATAATAAGATCTTGCAGTAAGAGGATTGCTTTCTGGCCCACAGATGTAAGACAACCTTGAGTTTTATACTGGTCTGGCCCAGGCAGCGGCTCGGCTGCCGAGAACGGCGTCTTGGCCACCGCCGCCGCTTCCTGCGGTTCGGCCGCCGCCTACCGTCCTGATTCCTCTTTTTTGATGTTTTGTAAAATTCTCGTGTTTTGGCCCTGTTATGTGCTATTTTTTGGGATTGTGTCAGAGATCTATTTTTAAAAGAGATTTCTAAAAAGAAAAAGCATCATGCATACATATGTGCTGTTAATACTAACAAATAAGTGCAGGTTTACAGATAAGTTCAGATAACAGCTGAAAAACATGAAAGGTACAAAGTACAGAAGGGGAATAGTTCAAATACAGCAAGCATAGTTCAAGACAAGTATGAAAAAAAATCAGTGCCGGCCTCTCCGTCTTTGCGGCCTGCTCTGCCTCTCGTAAGCAGCCTCAGTCCAAGCACCAGACAGTTCATCCGAGAAAGCAGTAATCAGTGCCTCCATTTCCGTGATCAGGCCCTCTGGTACCTGTAAAAGAGACAAAATCACAATCAATCTCAAGAGAATTTTATGAATCCTTTTCATGAAAAGTTCTATGAGAATATACCTGAGTGACATGAGCAAAGCTCCGATATAATGCACCCTCTGCACTAATTGGTCGGGTCACCCAACGACCAGGTGCATGATAACGAGCGGCATAAGGCAGCCTCAAGTCGGCTAAAATAGGGTCAAATTGGCCGGTAGCTGTAAGGACGGATGCGGGAGCCTCAAATGAGATGAGCTGCTGCTTCCTCCAGTGTGTGATGGTCCAGCCCTGAAAGCGGAAGCCTCAGCCCTAGAGGAAGAGGGTCTGTCAGCTCGCCGGTCGGGAGAGGGATGGTCTCTCGGAGTGCTAGAAGTGGGAGCCGAAGAGTGGGAAGACCGATAAGGGGGTACAGAGTCAAATCATGTCCCAATGCGTGGCATCAGTCGATGAAGACAGTAGAAGTCATAATCATCCTCATCCGGGGCATAAGCCGACTCGAAAGGGTCGCCCTCATACTGGGACACAGTAACAGGCAGAAGTGTTGAAGATAGCATATCATCAGGGGGATCCACGGGAACTGCACAGAAACCGGCAATCTGGAAAGTCACCCTCTCAGCGAGATAATACCGTCGAAACTCTGGATGGGGAAGTATGAATCGTCGTCGAGTCAGAAACTCTGATCGCTGAAACCTGTAATCTTGAGCTATCCACTCTGCCAATCGGCTAGACATCACTTTAGATGCAACCTGTAAAAAATTTTGTTATATTAGTGAATCATTTTCTCTAATATAATAAAAAAGATGACGATAAAGCATTTACTGAGTCCATTGGGCAGCTGTCGAAGAATGATCTCAGCCCTCTGATGGGAAGTTTCCTCTTTGGTACTTCTACCCTCTCTCTATACCACCTCCAAGCAATGGGGGAAAGAGGATCTGCGGGGGCAGGTATCTCATGAAGAAAAGGGGCGATGTCAGGAAAGTACTCGTAAGCCCAAGTCTAAAAAAAAAAAAAAGAGAAAGAGAAGGTATCAGAGTTGGTGTATGTCAACATATATAAAGATAGGGGAAATGTTCTTTACATTACCTCCCAGAAGTAATACAAGCCACACGGAGCAATACGGGTATAGCAGAGGTCTGACATGTCGTCATACAACCTACACAGCATCATGCTAGCCCAATCGTATGTATGAAGCCGTGTCAGGTCAAGTAGGCTCTTCAGCACATTGAGACTCACTGCATCTTTCCTGTTTGATAAGAAGGAGCTAGCAAACAGGAGAAGCAAGGTAAACCTGGCCGCCTGGTCAGCAGTAAGGTTGCCTGTCTCGTAACCATTGTAGATACCTGGCGCTTGCTCCATAAGCCACCTCCGCTGAATGCAGCGAGGCGCCTGATATCGAGGATAGTCAACCCCGATCAAAGTAATCATGTCGGCTGAAGAAATGTCCTGCCGTCAGTCATCATAGGACTCCACCATCTCAACGCCAAAGGGAATCCCAGAAATGATGGAAAAGTCAGTAGGCGTCATTGTCATCTCCCCCCAAGAAAAATGGAAAGTGTCAGTAGTAGGCCACCAGCGCTCGGCTAGAGCACAGATCAAATCCCGGTGGATATCTCTGCGCACATCTATAGCCCTCAAATGGTGGAGGAAAGCAGGTCTGATAAGATCCCCCACTGGGTGCCCGGCATCAAAGATGTAAGCTGGAATAGTGACCATCGGACGCTCAGCTATAGATATCTTGATCGTAGAGTCCTATAAAAAAAAAAATTCAGAAAAGTTGGACAAATTCAGAAAAGATTTAAGTTCTTTCCCCAGCCGGGTGTGGATTCCTAAAGGATTATTTCTAAGTTCTTTACTAGAAATAATTACTGATGGCAGAACATAATGAAGCCTAGTACTAATCCTAATTCATTACTAGTACATGTAAAGGAAATGTTCCTAAAATTTATTTCTAAGTTCCTTACTGGAAATAAATAAAATTCCTAAGCATGCATACTAGATGGACAAACGGGAGAGTACTCACCTCATAGCAGCCGGTCCGAGAACTGTGCTTCTCCTCCTCAAGTAAAAGATTGCAGGGAGGGAGTGGGATTTCGAAGTCTTCAAAGCCGGTGAAATCCATCGTCGAAAGAAAATTTGAAAGAAGTGAAAGAAGAAGAATGAATGAAAGCAAATGAAAATTGAATGAAATGAGCCTATTTATAGAAAAAACTGAAAACGCGGGTCTTTTTGCACCTCTCAAAATTCGATCTTCAGAAGACCACTGAGTTCCATAAATCATTTTTATGGACCCCAATGGGGGGCAATTGTGAACACTCGAATTTTGAGGCTCGGAAAGCCAATTTCCTCAGACCAGGTCGGACCGGGGGACAACGGTAAAAGTCCACCGAAAGTATGTCTTCATGGTACTTGAAATGTCCGGTGCGACGCAAGGATCATGGATATGGTCTCGGAATAATTTTTGGAGGCCCGTGGCTCCCGAAAAATCAGTTTTAGCAGAAATAGCGCGAGTCGCGGTGGGCCAGGACAGGCGGCCCGACCGCCGTACAACCCGATTTTGCCTATAAATAGGCTTCAGATTTTCAAAAGAGAGGAGCTTTTGGAGATGCTACGCCCAGGTGCTGACGAAATTTTTATGCTTAAGAATTTTTAATATTGTGTTGTAGAAAGCAAGAATCATACTCAAAAGTGTAAGGAAACAAGATCTGGAACTTAGAAGTGGAAGAATTCTAATCAAGGTAATATCATAATTCATCTTTGGTCAATTCGAGCATATCATAAGCATTCTAATCTTCTTCTTAATTTCTTCTTGGTCAAAGATCTAATCCTTTTAGATCTAAAGGCCTAATGGATCAATCAATCAACCTTTCGGCATTAAGCCGTGAATAAAATCAACCTTTTGGCACGGAGCCTAAATTACATTCTTTAAATACGAAGTATTTAAATATTACAATTAAGATCAAAATTTGGCATGAAGCCTAAATCGAACTCTTTTGGTACCAAGTACCCGAAATTATACAATTTTTGCACTAAGTGCTAAAACTCACAACTCTGGCAAAATGCCTAAAAAATGCACGAAGCATACACACACACATGCATGAAGCATAAATTTCATCGCCTTTAAATAGGCTTTTCCGAACTACATGGGCTTTGATCTCCCATTCAAACGGGAGTATGTAGGCATATTTGGGATTCACCCCAAATAACAAGTCCACAATTTACTAACAATCTGTCTCTTCTTTTCTTCATTCCTTTTAAATTTGTTCTTTTTGCAAGTTAGTCAAATGCATGACATAGTCCCCGAATCCTCCTTGGGTTCGCAGACTAGAAGCCTTTACATTGGAAGCATTAATTGGAGTCAAATAAGGGTTTTCTTAGTTTTTCCCTTTGAACAAAATAAACTGAGTGGCGACTCCCGACAACGAGTGAACTTTCGCCCGGATCCTTTTCGGGCGGAAAACCGAGGTTCACAATATATAATTACTTGTTTTATATATATTTGCTATTATATACAACTGTCATTAGATTTTGCATTATAAAAAGTCTGACACATTATTTTGACAAAATTATATTTCTACCTCAGTTATGGTCTTAGACCCGCATTCTTATAATTTTAAAATCAGCACATAATTATAAAAGTAGAACTACTTAAATGTTAAGGAGATTAATATTACATAAGGAATAATCTATGATTCCTTACACATACATGAAATATTATTTTGCTCATCGATTTTTGGGTTGCAAAAAAAGAAAGAACAAATAGAAATTTTCTTAATTGTATATGGTGTAAGAACTTGATATTTTTTTCCCAGATATTAGTTCATAATATATTATAGTCTAATGTATTTAGAAACATTTCTAGATAATTATTTTAAATATCGAATCTAAATTATTAATGAGATGAACCAGAAGGACCTTCAACTATATGAACCAATTGCATCTGAACTCTGCGGAGGTGGGCTCTCCAGTGAAAGTGAGGATTTGCAAAGATTCTGGTAATCCATTTGTCTGAAATATGCTGATAGTTTCTGTAGTTAGGTCCCATAGTAGCAGTTGCCTGTTCCAAGTAGTGAAAAACAACTCCCTATTTCTCCCAAATCCTAATGGTTGCTCCACAGACGGAAGAGATGTTATAGTAAATAATTTGGTCCAAGATTCCTTCACCCCATATTCAAACATTATCCATACATAAATGCTCTCCACTTTGCATAGTTTTTTACAGGTGAGGAACACAACCACATAGTCATTCAGAGAGAAAAGGACCCTAAACAAATGGCAACAATTCATCATAATATCAGGTACAGGTGCTTTCTTAAAAATATTCATATCTAAAAATGGGGTGAAAGAATCATCTATAAAAATAGGAAAATATTTATACCCACTAGAGGAGCAAATAGGAACTGGGCCCCATACATCAGAATGAATTAATTCTAATGGACTAGATCTCCTATCATTTGTTAAAGTTGAAGAGATCCTATGTAATTTTTCTAAGCAACAAGCAGAACATCTAGACTTTGGCAGTTTGGTGGAACCACAGGGTAATTACAAACTATGAACCAAATAACAAATAGTTTGGAAATTTGGGTGACCAAGATGAGCATGCTGGTCTTCTAGTTGAGTCAAAAATGCCGCAATAGTCACGTTACTCTTTGGAAGAATTGACCAAAGCTTGTAGAGCCCTAAGTCACTCGTTCCTTGCAATATCGGTATCGTGATAATCTGGTCCTTAATAGGGAAATGGTTAGGATGGAATTCAAAAAGCAATTGTTAGCACAGCAAAATTACTGAATAGATGAAAGCCTTTTAGTGATAGAGGGGACATGTAGGACATTACGTAAAGCAAAATTTCCATTAGGCGAGGTAATGGAAGTTGAACCAATATGTGATATAGGCAATTTTATACCATTACCCACAATAAGAATTGATTACCTTTTTAGTCATCATTTATATTGAGAGTAGCTAAACCTGGAGTCACATGATGATTTGCAGTAGTATCAGGATACCAAGGTTGTTCTACATATGTGGTAGGGCATATGTCAGTTGGAGCTGGTAGCAAAGATAAGTTTGCTTGTCGCCGTGGACCAAATGTGATCTAAGGAGCAAACTGTTGTTGGCAGAAGATAATGGAATTTTCAAAATGATGTCTATGCTCCTTATCTGATAGGTGACTAATTGGTGCTGATTGTTGCTGTAAAATTGTCCACATGTACTATGAACTGCGAGTACCTTTTCCACACGCCTGGCTATTATTGAAGTTTTGTTGGCCCGAATTATTGTTGGGCCTTACAGATGAGGAGTTAGGATGTTGTTTCTATGCAATATTGAGAGATGACATATGTGTTTGTTGTGTCTTGATTAGTAACTCATGCGCTACCAATTGACCATGTAATTCGTTGAAGGAAACTAGGTCTCAACACTACTGAAGTCCTCCAATAATGCCATTAAACTTAGGTCCAAGTTTGTGAAAAATAATGGCATTAAATGATGCTGCTGTGATCACCTGCCCTACCAATGCTAGTTGTGTTAAATAATAAACTTAATTTGTAAAGTAAAAAATAAAAAGAGAGACGTTATATTATTATATGCTTTTGACAAATGGTAGACTACAACTATGCTAATGGACAAACTATTGTGGGAGACAAGTTTGGGTAGTAGTTGGGTAGTGGTTGAATGTGTTTGTGGTGTAGAAGGATATGTAATGTTGGCAGAAAATTATTCACACAATTTTTATGGTTTATAATTATGTTTTGGCTCTATAAATAGAGCTTTGTTTCGTGAGTTTGTATATCAAGTGTTCAGAAAAAAAAAAAACTTGTAATATAAGTGTGTTTAGCAATAAAATTTGAGTATTTAATTATAAATATTTTTTCCTTAGTCTTCTTCCTTCAACATAGTGGTATTAGAGCCAGGTTGTCTGATTAGGCACTGTGGTTGCAGCTTTGACTGATCTTCCACATCTGAAAAGCATCTTGGTTTTTTTTTTTTAAAAAAAAATTCTTTCTTTGAGTGTTGAAGAGATTCAACTATGAGAGCCTTATTTTTTCTGAGAGTTTGTGAGACCCTACCCGAAAAAAAATGGCCAAGAACACTATTACTTATAATGTTCCTCAACTCACCAAAACCAATTATACAAATTGGTGCATCAAAATGAAAGCCATCCTTGGAGCCCAAGATGTTTGGGATATTGTCGAAAAAGGATATGCAGTTCCAGCAGACGTAACGTGACTGTCTCAAGCAGAAAAAGACAGTTTGCATAAAAATCGCAGAAATGACTAGAAGGCACTTAGTATCATCCATCAAGGATTGGATGATGCTATGTTTGATAAGGTGGCAGAGGCGACAACCTCCAAACTGGCGTGGGATATACTGAAAGTTTCTCTTCAAGGAGAGGAGAAAGTAAAGAAAGTCCGGTTGCAGATGTTGAGAGGCGAGTTTGAGGTGATGAAGATGAAAGAGACGGAAGCCATTACTGATTACTCATCCCGAGTAAAATCAGTTGTTAATCAAATGCGACAGTATGGAGAAATTATTGAGGAATACAGAATTGTTGAAAAAATCATGCGATCACTACAACCAAAGTTTGACTATGTAGTGGTGGCTATGGAAGAGTCAAAGGACATAAGTTCGATGACTGTAGATGAAGTTGTGGGTTCGTTACAAGCAAGAGAGGAAAAACTTAACAGACGGAAGGAAGAATCAACAGAATAAGTCTTGGTCGCAAAGACTTCATTCAAAGAAAATGAAAGTAGCCGAGAAGGAAGTCAATTCGAAAGAGGATGTGGTAGAGGTCGTGAAAGAAATGGAAGAGGACGAGGACATGGCAGAAATCAGCAATCAGGAGGACGTGATAATTATGAAGGAAGCTCTCAATCTAGAAGAGGCAGAGGTCGTGGACGAGGACGAGGACGAGGAAACTGGAGATCAAATGATGGACGAGACAAATCCAACATCCAGTGTTATAATTGCTCGAAGTATGGTCATTATGTATCAGAATGTTGGAGTGCCCCTAGTCAGGTGGAGGAGACGGCTAATAAAGTTTAGGAAGAGGAGGTTACAAGCACCGTATTGCTAACACATGAAGGAGAAATGAATTCTCAAAATAATATGTGGTACCTAGATACTGCAGCAAGTAATCATATGTGCGGTAATAAGAAGATGTTTGTGGAACTTGACACATCTATTCGTGGCAATGTTACATTTGGAGATTTATCAGAAATTCCCATTAGAGATAAAGGAACTATTCTTATCTGGAGAAAGAATGGATGTCATCAGTTCATTGACAATATTTATTATGTGCCTAACTTAAAAAGCAATATTTTAAGTTTGGGGCAATTACTGGAGAAGGATTATGAAGTCCATATGAAGAATAGAAAATTGTTGCTGCTGAATGAAAAAAAAGAGCTGTTAGCAAGAGTTTCAATGTCAAAGAATCGAATGTTTCCCCTGAATATTCAAACGGATGTAGCAAAATGTTTAAAAGTGTGCGTGAAGAATTCTCATTGGCTTTGGCATCTAAGATTCGGGCATCTCAACTTTGGAGGGCTAAAATTATTGAGTCAGAAGAAGATGGTGCATGGCTTACCAACAATTGATCAACCACATCAACTCTGTGAAGGATGTCTTGTTGGAAAACAATCCAGAACCAGTTTTCCAAAGGAGTCAATTTCAAGAGTAAAAGCACCGCTGGAGCTCATTCATGCAGATGTTTGTGGAACAATGACTCCATTGTCATTAGGTAACAACAAATATTTTTTATTATTCATTGATGATTATAGCAGAAAGACGTGGGTCTATTTTTTGAAGGAAAAATCTGAAGTTTTTGGAACATTCAAGAAATTCAAAGCTCTTGTCGAAAAAGAAAGCGGATATTATGTCAAAGCACTAAGATCTGACAGAGGAGGAGAATTCACATCAAATGAATTTAACAAATTTTATGAAGAACACGGCATTCGTCATTTTCTAACAGTTCCAAGATCTCCTCAACAAAATGGTGTCGTGGAAAGAAAGAACAGAACGGTGCTTAACATGGCAAGAAGCATGTTGAAAAGCAAGAATTTACCCAAGGAGCTATGGGCAGAAGCTGTTGATTGTGCAGTCAACATCTTGAACTGGTCTCCAACTATCAGTGTTCGAGATTTAACACCGCAAGAAGCATGGAGTGGAAGAAAGCCAAGCGTTTCTCATTTGCGTGTGTTTGGAAGTATTGCATATGTTCATGTGCCAGATGAAGAAAGGAGCAAGCTTGATGATAAAAGCAAAAAGTATTTATTTGTGGGCTATTCTGAACATTCAAAAGGATACAAGATGTTCGATCCTGATTCTGGAAAGATAATAATCAGCAGAGATACAACTATTGATGAAGAAGCAGTTTGGGATTGGAATAGTGAAAAGAAGAAGAACTATAGTTTTTATCCTTTCTCTATGGATCAAAACAATGACAATGATCCAGAGGTAACAAATGCTACACCAGAAACTAATACTCCTGTTTCAGGTGATTCTACCGGAGAAGAAGAAGGCCGAAGTGAAAGTCCCAGAGAGAGGCCATTAAAGCTAAGACGAGTTGAAGATCTTTATGATGTAACAAGAAATCTCAGTGAAGAATTAACTCTTTATTGTCTTTTCATTGATAATGAACCAATTGGTGCAGAAGAAGCAATGAAAGATATGCGATGGAGAAAAACCATAGAGGAAGAGATTCAAGCAATTGAAAAGAACAATACATGGGAGCTGACTTCACTTCCAGATGGACAAAAACCCATTGGTGTTAAATGGGTGTTCAAGACAAAGAAAGATGCAACAGGCAAAATTGTGAGACACAAGGCGAGATTGGTAGCAAAAGGATTCAGTCAAAGAGCTGGCATCAACTATAATGAAGTTTTTGCTCCAGTTGCTAGATTGGAAACTGTTAGATTGGTAATCTCAGTTGCTGCACAAAATAGGTGGAAAATTCATCAGATGGATGTCAAATCAGCTTTTCTGAATGGATACTTAGAGGAAGAAATTTACATTCAACAACCGCCTAGTTACATTTCCAAAGGGCATGAAGATAAAGTGGTAAAGCTAAAGAAGGCACTTTATGGACTCAAACAAGCACCAAGAGCCTGGAATAGCTGTATTGACAAATATTTTCAAGAGAATGGTTTCTCTAAATGTCCACATGAATATGCCTTGTATGTAAAAATGAAAGATGGAGACATTATGATTGTTTGTCTATATGTGGATGATTTAATTTTCACAGGGAGTAATCAGCAGATGTTTGAGGAATTCAAGAAGGCGATGGCTCGTGAGTTTGAAATGACTGATTTTGGCCTCATGTCATATTACCTTGGCATTGAAGTGAAGCAGAACGATGATGGAATTTTCATTTCTCAAAGTGGCTTTGCAAAGGAGGTTTTAAAGAAGTTCAAAATGGAGAATTGCAATCCTGTCAACACACCGGTCGAATGCAGTTTAAAGCTTACTAAAGATGAAGATGGAGAGAAAGTCAATCCGACAATTTTTCGCAGTCTAGTTGGAAATTTTAGATATCTGACGTGCACAAGGCCAAACATTCTATATGCAGTCAGATTGGTAAGCAAATACATGGAAGCACCAACGGAGTATCATTGGAATGCATCAAAAAGAATACTCCATTATTTAAAAGGTACAATTAATTTTGGCCTACATTACTCAACTTCTGATGAATTTAAATTAGTTGGATACAGTGACAGTGATTGGGCCGGTGACAAGGATGATCGAAAAAGCACGACAGGTTTTGTATTTTTCATGGGCGATACAACATTCACTTGGAGTTCCAAGAAGTAACCCATTGTGACATTGTCAACTTATGAAGCGGAATATGTTGCCGCAACTGCGTGTGTTTGTCATGCAATATGGCTAAAAAGATTGCTAAAGGAACTGAAGATGGTTCAATGTGATCCAACAGAAATCTTCATTGACAACAAATCGACATTGGCTTTAGCAAAAAATCCAGTCTTCCATGATAGAAGCAAGCATATCGATACAAGGTATCATTTTATTAGAGAGTGCATTGACCAGAAAGAAGTCACATTGAAATATGTCAAAACACAAGATCAAGTTGCTGACATTTTCACAAAGCCACTTAAATACGACATGTTCAATCAATTGCGAGCATTATTGAGAGTGATCGAAAATTAAGTTTAAGATGGGGTGTTAAATAATAAACTTAATTTGTAAAATAAAAAATAAAAAGTGAGACGTTATATTATTATATGCTTTTGACAAATGGTAGACTACAACTATGCTAATGGACAAATTATTGTGGGAGACAAGTTTGGGTAGTAGTTGGGTAGTGGTTGAATGTGTTTGTGGTGTAGAAGGATATGTAATGTTGGCAGAAAATTATTCACACAATTTTTATGGTTTATAATTATGTTTTGGCTCTATAAATAGAGCTTTGTTTCGTGAGTTTATATATCAAGTGTTCAGAAAAAAAAAAAAAACTTGTAATATAAGTGTGTTTAGCAATAAAATTTGAGTATTTAATTATAAATATTTTTTCCTTAGTCTTCTTCCCTCAACAAGTTGATCGGTAATTGATTTTGCTAGATATTCTGAAACTGATTTATCGTCTTTGGCTAGATTGTGTAGTTCAATGTGCAATTGCGTAAGTTGAGCTTGACTAACAACCCCTTACGATGCTGCGAGTGCAGTCTAAATCTTAGAAGATGTTTGTAGGCCAATTAGGTGTGGATAGATTTTCTCTGTGATAGAAGATAACAGCCAAGAAAACAATACATGATCCTTATAAAACCAGGCCATATATGCATTATTAACTTCAGATTGGTTAGTGGTAGGATTAAGAATTTCCTTTGGGGGAGCTGGTTGAGCGCCATTGAGTACTCCATGATGATTATAAAAATTCAATAATGGGGTGAATTGTAGTTTCCAAGGGATATAATTTTTGGAAGTCAATTTGATGGAGACAGTTTGATTTAGTTGAGTAGCTGGAGAGGAGAGATGTTGAAATAGGAAAGGAATAGATATTGAAGTGCCCAAAGAAGAAGAAGAATGACTGGCAGCAATAGAGGAGGATGAAGAAGAATTTGTTGAGTTAGCCATAATCATAGGCTCTGATACCAACTCAGAATTATGAAGATAAACTCAAGGCTTATGTATTGTTATCAAAGTTATAGAAAATATAGAGTGCAGTTATGCACATATGAGAAATCTATACAAACATAACTATCAGTTGTATATACAAACTAAACCATCTAACTAGTAGATAAAAAATTATGTTTATGTTTATCTTCATCTATCATGTTTATCTTTGTCGACAATTTTTCTTAATTGTATATGGTATTAGGACTTGCCACTTTTTTCCCCTCCCCAAATATTAGCGCATAATTATTATAGTCTGATGTATTTAGAAACACATTTTTTAGATAATTATTTTAAAGATTGAATCTAAATTGAGTTGCGGTTCCACATCGAGCTGGATAGAGTTGGTGTCGGATTCACTAGAATGATTGTTTAATTCTTTGAGGCAGAAGCCTCCTGTTTTAATTCTCCCAAATCTTAATGGTCGCTCCACAGACGGAAGAGATGTTACAATGAATAATTTGGCCCAAGATTCTTTCACTCCATATTCAAACATTATCCATACATCAATAATGCTCTCCACTTTGCATAGTTTTTCATAAGTGAGGAACACAGCCACAGTCATTCAGAGAGAAAAGGATCCAAAACAAAAAGCAACAACTCATCATAACATCAGGTACAAGTGCTTTCTTGAATACCTCATCGCTCAAGTCGAAAGAAATAACTTCCAATTGATTGTCATAAAAAAAGAAGCAAAATTATTTTGAGGACGCAAAGCCTCAGATTGTGGTATAATCTTAACTTCAGATGTCAAAGGGTCCTAGAGAATCAAAGTACAATCAACTTCATACGAGTCCTGCCATCTATCAAGAACAATTCCAGGATCATATACACTACGAAGACAAACGAAACCATTACAATAGGAACTGGTATCTGTTGAGGGGCCGACATTTTATACGAATCTGGATAAAATAAAGAGAACGAAATTTCTAGTCTGATGATCACAACGTTTGAAAATAACAGGAGGATGAGGACTATCAATTAGATGTTCACCATCAAAAATGAGTTTTTTTGTAAACAAATTTCTGATCAGAAAGAAAAGCACACTAGGATTTGCAAACACGCCTGAATCGGACGAAACATAGGAGAGGTAATCTCAGCAGAATTTTGATAACCAAATCCTCACATAAATAATCCACCATGGTAGCTACCTAGCTTTCTTGAAAGAAAGAAAAATAGGATAAATTAAAATGGGGCAATGGAATGGACTAATCCTTAGAATTTTAATAGGGAATTCTTAGTTTGTGTTCTGTAAAAATTTTTAGTGCATTAGTCTATACATGGAAATGATACTGTCTTATAATGCATTATAATCTGAACAAATAATTTAGGTTCTTAAAAAAAATGATATATTTGTTATTTGTAACAATAATTAGAAAAATTCAACAATAATATTTTATTACAAGCCTTAAATTTTAATTTATTTCGAATAATATCCATTAAAGAATTGAAGCGGTATAACTAAGGGAGGTCTGGTATGAAATAAAAACTGTCTTTCGAATCTGTTAGCTATTTACACATCTTTCGTGAGGCAAACTCTGTAGCCGATTGTTTCGCTAAAGCTGGAGTCACTAGGGAGTCTAATCTGGAAGCTTGGATAGTGTAGCTTGGAAGGTATAGGTTTGGTACTGCGATTGTGATGCTTATACTGTTGTCTATAATTTGGGAGGTTAGACTGTTGCTGCATTGCTTAGTATCTGTATTTTAGTTTGATAATTGTTGTGTTTATTGTGATTCTATATGTAGGATGAATAGTTTATTATTATTATTTTTTTACATATTTGTAGGATGATTTAGGTTAAGAATGCAATGGATTAGTTTTTCTTTTGGGTAGTTTACGCTACATAAATATCTTTTTCTCATATTTATGATAATAAAATAACTAATTTTATAAAAAAAAACTTAATTAATTTTAATTCTATATGTTCCTAATAAATTTATTATATTCCTGATCTTGATCAACATATTTTTATATTGATCAATATTTTTGAAGAAGACTTTAAATTCATCTAAATATTTTCTTATAAATTTTACCAAATGAAAAAAAAATTCCAGCAATAATTTTTTTTCTTTTACCGTTTTAAATAGAAACTACTTACATCAATTGAAATTGAAATGTGTGTGTGTGTGTATATATATATACGTATGTATGTATGTATGATAGGAAAATTGTGATTTGCCCTTTTACATCTCTGACCTTTTTTTTTGCATATACCTAAATGGACAACGTTTTTGCTAAGCAAATGAATTTTATGATGGGGAAAAAAATTGGAAATTTAAATTTCCCATGGGAAGGAGCTTTTTATAATTAGAACCTGAGTGCGAATACTTCATATAGAAAAAAATTGTTTAACAACAAAAATTCTTGATTGAAATATTAAATTTATACTATCTACATGATATTTAAAACAAATATTAGAATTAAAATTTTAAATAAAAAATAAATATCAAATTAATTATATAAGATAAAAGTTCATTTTTTGACTTTAAGAAATCTCAATATTTGTTACAGATTTTATTTAGTTTTCCCAATTCATAATTTTAATCATTTAGTGCAACAATTGTGGGCGCCTTTTTTTTCGCTTTTTATGTACACTTCATCTATATATTATATATAACACAAGAATAAAAGAAGTGTTGAAAGAGTGATATATTCTCAATTTTTTAAAATAATATTTTTTAATATTTTTTTTAATTAATTTTAATAATTTATATAAAAAATAAAATTTAATATTTATTATATTTATGGCCATTAAGTTTCTAACAAATAACTGCATATTAATATAATTTTATAATATTAATTAAATTAATTAAATTTATGACTTTTAATTTTGTAAAAATTAATTACACATTAATATGATTAAATACTATTGATTAATTTCTATATTTTTAAGAAATTTGAAAAGTTAAAAAAATATATGACTCTTAACCTTCTTAATAAATTAATTATAAATTAATTAAATTTTTTATAAAAATGATTAATTATATATTTCTAAGAATTAAAAAAGTAATAATAAAATATATGATTTTTTATAAAATATAAATTAATTGCATATTAATATAATTTAATAATATATTTATATATTTTTTATAAATTTTAAATGTTTAAAATATATAAATTAATTATAAATTAAATAATTTATAATAATAATAATAATTAATTTATATATTTTAGAAATTTAAAAAATTTAAAAATAAAACATATAATTTTTGACACTCCTAATATATATGTATATAATATAATTATATAATATATATATATATATATAATTATTTTTGACATTCCTAATATATAATATTATATATAAAATATATAATTTTTTACATTTCTAATATATATTTTTTTCTTTTTTAATTTTAATAATTTTTTTAAAATTTAAAATTTATTAATGAATAAATTATATTTGTGACTTTTAATGTTCTATAAATTAATTGCATATTAATATAATTTAATAATATATTTATATTTTTATAGAAACTTAAAAGGTTAAAAAAATATAAACTCTTATCATTCATAATAGATTAATTATAAATCAAATAATTAATTTATAATAATTATTAGTTTATATATTTTAGAAATTTAGAAAAATTAAATAATAAGTTATATGATTTTTGACTTGCCTAATCTATATTATATATATGTATATATATATATTTTTTGGTAAAGGTGGACGGTACCACCGCAGAATTTATTAATTAAATATAATGTATGGAAGACCCATACTATCAGTTAATACAATCCCTTTAATGTAATTTGACAAAGAGTTAAAAGATAAAAACCACTTAGAAACACCATTTAATCTATTGTAATAGGCTAAAAAATGTGCAACTTGATTTGCCTCCCTATGAACATGAGAAATAGAGTGAAAATTTGAAGACAAAAGAGCCCTTGCTCTCTTAAATTGCGGTGACACATCAGAGACCGAAGACATCAACTGAACTAGTTCCAAAGAATCTACCTCCACCTGAACCGAAGCATAGCCAGCTGCATTCACCCATTCAAGCGCATAAACCAAGGCTGTCAATTCAGCCTCCAAAACGTTCCTCGTCTTGATCAAGAAAGCTCCATCAGCGATAACATAGCCTTCTAAGTCACGAAGGACAGCACCTCCAGAAACAGTATGCAAATAAAATGAGGCATCAACATTTAGTTTAAAACAATGATTAGAGGGCTTACTCCATGCAACCAGCTTAGGACGTGGCTTCCGACGCCCAAAAACAGAAGGCAAATGATCTGCAAAACACGAAAGAGGGGCGGCGAAATGATCTCCCGCATGAGCTACTCCCCAACTAAAAATGAACTTATAAAATTTGTAATTCAACACTGTGGGGAAAGAATTTCTCAGAGCCCCAAACACAACGACAATAAGCATTCCATGTATTATAGAGAATAACCTGGGGAACCAGTTTACAAAGCCTTCCCTTAACTGACTTACTTGCATTAAGCCACCAGATTGAGAGTTCTTGTCCTAAAGATAGAGTCTCTGAACCTCCATGCCGAAGAGGAAGGAGTGAAGCAGGATAATATTTCCAGATCTTCCTTATAGGAAAGCAGTTATGAAAAATATGGTCAACAGAAGCTGAGGCCGCCAAACAAAAGGGGCAGACAACTGCAAGGGAGATACCCAAACGCTGTAACATACCTGGCAGAGGCAGTGCATTATGAAGAATTTTCCAAGATAGGGCTGAAAGCTTCAATGGAACTACAGAATCCCACAAAGTTTGCCGTGATATAGTTGTGCTTCTCTTTGGACGAACCATATTATAGGCCGAAGAGAAAGTAAACTGTCCATTACCACTCTCTTTCCAAATAATAGAATTATCAGTTACCTCAAAGCTGTCCGCATATACCGAATATGTATGGCAAATACGCTTCCAGGCACATGAATCCGTTTGGATGTAGCTCATGTTGCCCTGTCGATGATATTTTCGACGCATGAAAGTAGCCCAAAAGGAATCCTTCGACAAATAAATCCATAATTGTTTAATGGAGTACGCATCTTGAATAGCTGCTATGGAACGAATTCCCAAACCCCCTTCCGAAGTAGGGAATAAAAATTCAGTGTATCTAACCCAATGATGCTTTAGTTCAGCTGAATCGCCACTCCAGAAAAACTTCGCAAATCGCCTTTCAATAATTGCAATTATGGATTTAGGCAAGAGCATGGCTCCCATCGTATGAAGGGAAATTGAACTCAGGACATGACGAATGAGAACAAGTCGACCACCTAGAGTAAGAAATTTCTTCAACCAACCTTGAAGTTTAACATTAATTTTTTTAAGAAGATCCTTGCAGTGAGAAGCATGGTTTATGCCATGATAAATCGGCGCACCAAGATAGGTGAAAGGCAAAGAGCTTCCTTTAATAGAAAGCAGGTCCTCATACTTCTTAATGGTAGCATTACTAGCCTTGTCTGAGCAATAAAAAGCACTTTTGTCAAAATTCACAAGTTATCCCGAGGTAATCTGGAGAGAAGTTAAGAACCGAGAGAAATTTTTAATTGACCTCGCATCCCCATTTATAAAAACTAACAGATCATCTGCAAAAGCAAGATGAGAAACAATAGGACAGTGCCTATGAGTTTTATATGGAGTAATTTTCCCTTGATAAATCAAAGCAGTAAGACCCCGAGAGAATGCTTAAGAAGCCAAGATAAACAAAAGTGGAGACAACGGATCACCCTGGTTAACTCCCCAAGTTGGTTGAAAAAACCCATAGCACACCCTATTAACCAGAACAGAAAGGCGAGTAGAAGCAAGGTTCCTGATAATCAGCTGAATAACACGCCCTGAAAAACCAAACTTATTAAGCACTGCCTGTAAAAAATCCCATGACACCCTGTCAAAAGCTTTAGCCATATCAAGTTTAATGGCTAAATTATGGCCTCTCATTTTCTTATCAATATCATGTATCATCTCATTAGCCAGCATAATTTGAGAGTGAATTGAACTCCCTTTTAAAAAGCCTGCCTGCTTAGGGGATATTAAAATCTGCAGAAGTGGTGCCATTCTGTTAGCCAAAATTATGGTACAAATCTTGCTTATAAACGTGGCTAGACAAATTGGACGGTACTGAGAAAAGCTGGAAGGGTTCTCAACCTTAGGAATGAGCACAATCTGCGCACTGCTAAAAGCCTGCGGTATTGAAAGACCCAAGAAAAATTCCTTGACAGCACTGCAGACATCCCAACAAACAATGTCCCAACACTACTAAAAGAAATAACCGTCAAAACCATTCGGTCCCGGAGCACTATTAGGATTAAGTTGCCAGACCACATTTTTAATCTCCAAATCGCCAGGAATTGCTTCAAGACTATCATTATCCTGAGACGAAACAATTGTAGGAATGACTTCCAATATATGAGAAACCTGATCTTGATCAAAATCATCATTACTACAAAATAAATCCCTGAAATGATTAACAGCTTCCAAACCAATAGATTCCTGATCTGAAATGCGAGACCCATCAGCAGCTCTAATAGAGACAATGCAATTCACCTTTCTACGCATCTTGACATAATTGTGATAAAACCGAGTGTTACAATCTCCATCAGCAATCCAGGAAATATGGGACTTTTGTTTCCAAAAAGTTTCTTCCAATTTCAGTTTCATGGCTAATGTTGCTTGCGTATCCTGCCAAGAAGTTAAATTAGTCGAAGACGGATCATCAATGTACACAAGCTCTGCCTCTTGAGCATCTTTCTCAGCTTTTTCAATGTCATTGAACAAATGCCCAAAAGAAGCCCGATTCCATTCCTGAATTGCTTTTTTCAAACCTTGCAACTTGCGAAACAAACCCTGCATTCTTCCCCCAGAAAAACTGGACGTCCATTGTCGCTTAACCAAAGGAAGAAACGAGACATCTGAAAGCCACATGTGCTGAAATTTAAAATATTTAGGCATAGCAGTATCAACAATCTGACATTCCAACAACATAGGCGAATGATCTGAAGACAACTTCTCTAAATGTCGATACCCAACAGAATCAAAGCCATAAAAAAAAGTAACATTAGCCAAGAGCCTGTCTAATCTCTCCCAAACCCGACCATTAGATCTAACACCAGTCCAGCAGAAATCAGCCCCATGAAATGGGATATCCATTAAACTGCATTCATCAGTACAATCAATAAAATCCTGCATAGCCTGTAAATCTGAAGAACCACTTCCTTTATATTCTGAAGGATACTTAATAGTGTTAAAGTCACCCCCAACAATCCATGGCTTAGAGCAAGAATTAGAATAAGAAACCAGACTAGACCATAAACTTTCACGGGCAGCTCTAGAATGTAACCCATACACGACTGATAAACAAAAATCAAAACCTCTGGACGAGAAAAACACTGAACAAGATAAAAGCTGTCCATCATCCTTAAAAATAGACACATTAAAAAGGTGATCCTTCCACATAATCCACATCTTATTATTATAGGAGGCATGCACATTATCAAAACCAAGCTTAATCGCAAAAAAGTTTGCCTTACTAACAATAGCCATAGGTTCTATAATAATCAACAATCCAATATTATGAACCAAACATAATTTATGAAGACGATTTTGTAAAGACGCAACACCATGCACATTCCAAAAAAGAATATTCATTGTGATGAGTTATTATGAGTAGCAAGGGAATTAGTGATCAAGGCATCTTTAGATTTAATTTTCTGACCTTTTTTTGGCGGTCGCCCACGAGCACGAGGAGCTATAGGAATAAATCCATCAACATTAGCATTTGTATTCAAATCTGCCTCAGCAGGTATTTCTCCATCAGAGAATCTGTAAAGAGTTTCAGTATCACGAGTATCACTATCCTTTTCAGAATCTGAAACATCCAAATTAAAATTAGTAACAGCCCGAGGCTCATCACCAACACAAGCTAAAACAGGGGGCAAAGTATCTGCATTCGGCACATTAGCGGGTGGAATCGTTATAGGCTGAATTTCCACGTGATCCTTATTATTTTCATGCAAAAGAGGACAAGAATCAATCAATGGTTGGTCCACTGGAACAATATTATGAAAAGAGCTAGAAATATTTTCATTTGAATTTGGTTCGCCCAGTCTCTATTTTTCAGTTTGTGAACTCAGTTTAGGCCCCCATACTTTCTCTACCGGTTTAACATGCTCAACTGGTTCTGAATTTTTAGCAGGTCCAGGAACTGAATTATGTTGATGAAAATCTTCGTGAATTGTACAGGTGGCTGTAGCATGCCCCATCTTATAGCAGCTGGAACAATATTTTGGCAAATTCTCATAAATAATTGGTTGGAAAAAACCAGTTTTGCCATTTTGTATCCACACCCTATCAATCAATTCCTGGGATAAATCCACTTCGACATATATACGGGCAGCAGAAGGTCGGATTAATGAGGAAATAGCAGAATCTAGCCTCAACGGCTTACCAACAAGCTGAGCTATCGGAAACAGAGCCTTTTGATTGAAAAAATGAACTGGCAGCCCCTCCAATGTAATCCATGTAGGAAACAACGGGTAATCCACATCAGAATGGAAATCAGGAGTCCACTTGAAAACACGCATTGCAAATCCATTGAAATACCATAATTGGCGTAACCAAAATCGCAAGAAATCTTCCTCAATGGAAAACTTGATCAGGACATGTTTATCATCAATCAAGCCTAAAAGATAATCCCCTTTAAAGCCTATCAAATCCATAGTCTTTCTTAACCCCTTCATATTTGGTCTTTCCGATCCAAAAAATCCAATCAAAGCATAAGAAAAGGGTTTAGCAAGCTCTGAAATCTCCTCATCAATAAAGGAAATAGCCGGCACCTCTTTAAACCTATAGGGTTGCTTCGGTTGAATATTAACAGATATAGGAGAAGCCACAATTCAATCAGATGGTCGATCGACCCTATCCGAAATAGCAACCACTCCCTTCTTCAAAGCATCAACAAATGAACATCCGGCCAGCCCAGAAGGGGCCGCCGTCGGTGGAGATGACGTTGCCGTGATGGTGAAGGAAAACCCTAGCAGAGCCAATTATCTCTTAATATATATATATACACACACACACACACACACACACATATATATATATATATATAACAATGGGTCCTTCAATTTGACGAAGAAGATCAATGGCTGCGTCTTAGAGCTTCTGCACCGCTTTCAATTGCTTTTCTCTCCGTTTTCCTTTTCGCCTCTTTCTCCGTTTATTACTCTCGGAATCCAATCTCTATCTCGGAGGTTCTGGATTCTTGCGTTCTATGAACCAGATTAGGTTCAAGTGATTTCTTCCTAAAGGAGCTCGCCGAACGCACAAACTGTGTTCTTCACAGGAATTTCATCAAACACCATAGCTGCATTACTAATTAGCTTTGATGTTGTCGATGGCGCCGCTGCTCTCAACCTGATGCGCGAAATCAACACCTGCAGGTCTAGGAAGTTGTAAGAAGATGCGAGAATGCAAGTCAGTAGCAAAAAACAGTCACCAAATACTGAAACAGCCCATCCAAATGTTGAGGTTTAACATATACACCTCCAGTGATGTAAGAAGCCTGCTGCAGGAAAGCTATCCTAATCTATATGTATGTATGTATGTATGTATGTATGTATGTATGTATGTATGTATGTATGTATGTATGTATAAGTCAAGAAAAATGAAAGCATTATATGGTTCCACAAAATCGCATATTGTGAAAAAATATTTTTTGTATTTAGTAAAATTATCGATATATAAATATAAAATATCGTATATTTAATAAAATATTAATAATATTTTTAACTTAAATTGTTAATTTATAAAGATAAAAGTAATGTATTTAATAAATTATTAATATTTAGGATTATTCATACATGAAAAAAGCTCATATATTTAATAAATTATTAATATAAATTTAATAATTTAAAATATTAATATAAATTTAATAATTAAAAATATTAATATATAAAGATCAAAAGTTATATCCTTAATAAATTATTATAAATATTTTAACTTGAACTATTAATATATAATAATAAAAAATTATATATTTAATAAATTATTAATAATTATTAATAAATTTTAAACAAGAACTATTAATATATTTGACAATAAAAGATCATATATTTGATAAATTATTAATATATAAAGATAAAATATGTTATATATAAGAAATTTATTGGCCAAAATTGAAAAATGAACAAAAAATATATTATTACGTAATATATGTATACAATATAAAAATATCATGTGTCATAATTATCTATCTATTTATATATTATTTATGTATTATAGTTTATTATATGAAACTATTAATATATAAAAATAAAAAGTTAGATCACATTTTAATTTTTCTTTCTGAAACTATACTAATAATTGCTAACTATATTAAATCTAAAATTTAATGATTAAAATTATTAAGATATGAAGATAAAATATCACATATTTAATAAATTATTAATATATAAATATAAAATATTATATATATGATAAATTTTTTATAGCATGATAAAAAAATTATAATGTACTGGCATGCAACTAGTTGAAAATTAAAAGTGTACTCTCTCCATTTTAAAATATTGACATTCAATAATATCAAGCTAAAATTTTAACTTATTTACTAATTTGCCCAATTATATTTAATGTTGTTATTAATTAGTGAGAAAGTTTATTAGTGTAAATATTAGAAAAAATAATATTAATTATGGGTAAACTGATAACTTTAATTAGTTTTCTTGTAATATCCTCATTTATGCCCTAGAAGTTTTGCATATTGTTGTTGTTGTTATTGTTGTTGTTATTGTTATTGTTGGATTGAATGTATATGATGGGATAAGAAAAGAAATTGGGAGGAGAATGCTTGTGTATATGTGTATTGGGAAAGATTTAGGGTTTAGAGAGAATGGTATATGTTGTGTATATGATGATATATATAACATATAATTGGGTCAAAGGAAGAGTCAAAGGAAGGGAGATATTTTTGTGTTAAGTGTGTAATTACATATGAGGGCTCATATGAGACAAAAGTTAGTTATATGATTGAGGGCATTTTGGTATTTGCTTGGATAAGAATACTTGGTGGAGATTAAAAGCAAAAATTGACTTTGTGTCTTCATCATTTTCTTCTTTCTTCATGAAGTGGCCGGCTCTCCATTAACAAAAGGGAATGAAAAGTGTTCTTGAGGCAAGAAGCAAATTGAATAAGCAATCCAAGGTTTTGACAAAGGATTGGTGGAATTTCTTCTTCTAAAGTAAGTATTCTCTTGTTTTCTTCACTTATTTGGAAGTTGTGTTGAAAGTGAATAAGGGTTTGGTGATTTTGTGATTTGGTGGATTTGAGATGTGTTGTGTTGTGTTTTCAAGTGTTAAATTGATTTTAAGTTCTTAGTTTAATTAGTGGTTGTTGTTGGAAATGGTGGAGATGTTGATTTGGAAGGATGGAGAAGGATGTTGATTTTAGGGTTTTGAGTTGAGATGTGTTTAATTGTTATATTAATGTGTTGTGAAATAATTCTTGTGATGAATATGTGTTTAAAACATTGATTATATTCATTTGAAGTATGTTATATGATGAATATTGTGTTTGAGTGCAATTAGAAGAGAATTGGTTTTGGTTATGGGTGACACGGCCATAGGCATAGAAGAGACACGGGCGTGTTCATCAATTGAGTTGGGCGTGTCAATTGTTTGAATTGGCTACTGTCTCTTTTGTTGTTAGTGACACGGGCGTGTTCCATCAAGTGGCTGGGCGTGTCCATCAAATTGGTTGGGCGTGTCCTACAAATGAATTACATATTGCTTTATACTTTGTTTCTTTTTACATTGTTTTGATTCTTCAAAGGTTCCATTGTTTCTAAACTTAAATATGAACATTATAAACATGTTTCAAACACAAGAATGATCTAATCAAATGAATGTGGAAGATCATAAAGCTATGAATCATATCAATTGTGTTTTGCCCTAATTGCATTGTTGAGATTTAGCAATGTTATGTTATGCACTTTGAATGGTAATGTGTTTCATGAGTAATATATATATGGAAATGTTGTATCAAAGATGAAATGATAATTCAAATAAGACATGATATGAGACAATGCCATTGTGTTTGGCTATGATGAATGATGCTATATGAGATATAATGTGATCATGGATGAGATAAATATACACTTGAATAATGAAGTGTTATATTGTGAAATGAAATGTGAAGCCATTGTTATTGGCTAATGTGATTCAATGGAGATAAATGAGGCATGTTTGCCTAAATGATAATGAGAATTGAGAATGAAATCTAAATGAATTGTGTGGCTAATGTGTTATTCCATTTTCAGAGTTTGTTGTTGGTGGCATGCCTAATAAGTGTAACAATCTCTTGAAGTTAGGTTGGATTGAATCCTTGAAGCCTAATTGAGATGTTACCACCCTTGAAGCTAGGTTGGATTAGTTCTTGAAGCCAAGTTGGGTAGAAGCTTAGCATGCTTTGCTCCCCTTGAAGCTTGGTTGAACTTAACCCTTGAAGCCTAGTTGGGTATATGATATTGATAAATGTGATAACAAACCAAAGCATTAACTCTGAAAATTGAATTGCATATTAGTGTGTCTTGGGCCCATGCTTGTCTTTGTTTAGTGTTGTTTATGGATTGTTTAATGATTAGTTAATGAAGTATGAGAAAAGATGTTGAAATGTGATATGCATATATTTATATGTTGAATTATGAAATGTAAAGGTATGATGTTAGCTTTGCATTTAAATGGTTACATGTATAATATAAATTGAGAATTGACATTGTATTGTATTAAAGCATATCAATAGCATGTTTTATCTTACTAAGCCGTTGGCTTAGCGCGATAGTGTTTAATCGCGCAGGTAATAGAGTTGATAGAGTTGAACCCGGTAGTTCTTCAAGACCAGGTGAGAGTAGACCTTGAGGAATCCATTTTTGGGAGCTTAAAGATCAAAGCAGACTTGCCAATCATGTATACTTCTTTATATTTTGTAAAGAAATGTTTAATGTGTAAATATGTAATTATTTTATAACTTCCGCTGTGTAATATTTAAATATATATATATATACATAACTAATATGTTTTGTTTTATAAGTAAATGATCTATTTTTCTATAATGTATGATGATAAGGGTATTGTATCAAGTTTTA
Source organism: Garcia nutans (assembly GCA_947685225.1). Taxonomy (NCBI): domain Eukaryota; kingdom Viridiplantae; phylum Streptophyta; class Magnoliopsida; order Malpighiales; family Euphorbiaceae; genus Garcia; species Garcia nutans. The sequence continues at coordinate 37,673,975 of CANTUV010000039.1, read as the reverse complement.
AAGTGTTTTAAATGTTAAGAGAAATGTAGCATTCCTATGTTTGGTGCACATATGCTACATTGTTGTGGTTGTGGTGTGTGTGTGCATTGGATATGGGGGTGTTACATTTCTAATATGAGTGAAATATTTTAAAATGACATTTAAATTAAAACGGAGGGAGTATATCATTTTATTCTCATATTGACTAAAATAATATATTTATTTTTCTTTTAGCATAGTTCTTTTTTGTCCAACAAATTAATGCTATTCACATGCCCAAAAAAAAAAAAGGAAAGATAAACTAAAATGGCACAATATAATAGCCCTCATAATTCTAATATGAAATTATTTATGTGGGTTTTGTACAAGTTTTTGGTTCATGGGTCTATATATGGAAATGAAATTGCCTTATAATGCATTGTAATATGAATAGTTTTAGATAAATTAAATAAGTATATGGAGGTTAATTAGAGTGTTGAGAGAGGTATATGTATATTATATACCTAATATATACACAAGATATATATATTGTGTATGCATGATATATATCTAACATATACTTACTATAAATATTGAATACATATTATATACTTAATATATATATGATATACACATATAAGTAAAGATATACATAACATATATCTAAAATAAATATTTACAATAAGTATAAATGAAATATATATAATTATGGATGAAAGATGATAATTAAATAAATAAATAATAAAAGAAAATAAAGTCAAAAGAAGAAAAAAATGTGTAGATGGGAAAAATAGGAAAACTAAATAAATAATATATATGGATGAAAATGAAGAGAGAAACTCAAAAAGTGTCATCTTCTTCCTTCTTCTGTGGGAGCTAAATTTTAGAGAGGGACAAGAAGGATTTTCACTTCATGATTTACACCAAATTTCATACGATTTTCAAGAGAAATAAGGTGATTTTGAAGGTTGATCAAGAAATAAGCATTATTTAATTTTAACTATTTTTCTTTGATTTTTATGGTTATGTGAGATTAGACTAGAGAGAGAAAGTTCATGTAAATTGTTAAAATTGATAGTAATGAAGTTAAAATGATGAATACATAATGATTTGTTGGTTGATCGGTTCAAATGGACATAATTAATGAAATTAAGGATATGAGATGTGCATATAAAAATTAGAGTTTTAATATGTGTGGTTATAACTATTGTAATTGTAACATACTCTGACAATTCTTATATAAAAACTATCAGAGAATGTTATTCGATATGTTGTCCATGCTCCAATCAATTCATAGAAAATTCTCTTCCAACTAAAATTTTTTTATCAAATAATAATACAATCTGTATAATACAACACTTATAGGTCCAACATTTAGACCAATCTCCAATAATCCAAATACTAGTTACAAACCAGATAACTATCATAAGTTTGTCAAATCAAATGATTATATAATACATTCCTTTCTTTAATAATCATTCACTAGAATTCTCAAACTTCATCCTTTAAATACATATATTCCTTTCATGTTTACAAATTTGTAAAATCTCTCAAATAGCCAAACTAAATTATATATGTATATTTTATAACTTATGAATACAATATACAAAAGATCTTTATATGTACTATAGGTAATTTCCTGAGATTCTTAATTCCACTTCTTAACTTGCTCCAATGTCCTGATACCTCCGTGTCAGAAAATAATTCTAACACGCTAAGCAAAGCTTAGTAGTGCATATATAAACATATTTTGTCACTTAATATTAAAGAAACATACTTATGAAAAATATAGTAATAACACTTAGTTTTAAGAAATATTTCAATATATTAACTAATTTCAGTAACAGACCAACATAATATTCCGATTACACAAAATAATAGCTTTAACTTTATAAAAGTCATCATGCTATATTATACTTTTGGTACTGCAACTTTTCTCTTTATGAATCATTTATTTAAGACTTGCTTTGTCATTTGATAACTTTGTTCACAATATGCTTATTTTATTTTTCAATACGTATTACTTTTCAATTTTACATTTAAGATAATTCATTCAATCTATAATTTTCAGCACTTAAATTTAGTACTATACTTTGGAGCACTTTGTATTTTATATCATTATACAAACTTTCAATCATTAAAACACTTATAAAGTTATTGATTAATTCAATACCTTGAGCATAACATTTCCATGCTGTGCATTTAAACTTTCACTTGTAAACATTAATATATATATATACAATCACTTTTACATTGTAACATAGTAAGTCAATTTCATATTATTATTTTGCATTTCTTCCATTATTCACAACTATCATGTTCACGTATATTTTCAATTTAGATATCTTCATTAAATATGCCCATACATACTAAACTCAAATCATAGGTTTGGATAATATGTTAGTGTAGCAATTTTAATGCCAAATCTCAAGAATGTATAATGGCAATTATGCCCAATATCACTGATAACACAATGTGTCCATTAATGGCATGAGGTGCCCACTATCACTATGACTATCCTTCCTCTGGTTAGCCATTCAATCCAAAGCTAGATATAAAATTAGTATGATTTGGGCAATTCATTAGTTTTGATTAACACTGAATCATTTATATCATTTCACTAGTACAATACTTTTATCAACATTTAGTATGATATATATTTGTCACATATCTAAAGTTTATCACTCTTTTTCATACTTTTAACACATACACATGAATTCTCAACACAAAAGTAAGAAATGGAAACATATTAGCCTCATACTAGGCATGTATATCACAAAATACAAGCCAAAAACATTATTTAGGTACCCCATGTTTAGTTCATTTTTGTACTAGTTTTTAGTATGATTTTATGTGTGTTTTAGTTATTGTTTTGATTAATTTTTGTTTTAAGTATGTTTAAAGTGTTGTTTTTAAGTTTAGGTGCAAAAACACCCTTGGAAGATCAAAACAGGGCAAGAAAAGCATGAACCAAGCAAGACATGGCCATGTCCCTCAAAAGAAATTCAAGGCAAAAGCAGACACACTCAGAGACACGGCCAAGCCACTGGCCGTGTCTCATTCAAAGGGCAAATCAAAGAACAAGCCAAAGAAGAGAAGGAAAATGAGCAACAGGAAGAGACACACCCAGGTGACACGGCCAAGCCTCTGGCCTTGTCACATGGCGCCGTGTCCCATTTCATGCCTAAGACAAGAGAGCAAGCAAAGAAGGAAAGAAAAGAAGCAGAGACGGACACCATCAAGGGACACGGCCAAGACACTGGCCGTGTCACATGACACGGCCGTGTCCTTGGCCGTGTCTCACAGGGAGAAAACAAAATAGTGAGGGACACGGCCAGAAGCTTGGCCGTGAGAAAACAAAAGAAAATCAAGAGACACGACCAAGCTCCACATGGCTTGGCCGTGTCACCTCTCACTACTAAAGAAAAGAAAGAAAGAAAGAAAGAGAGCCAGTGAGGGACAAGGCCAGCTGGCTTGGCCGTGTCCCATGGAAATCAAGAGACACGGCCAAGCTACTCTTGGCTTGGCCATGTCACACCAAAAATAATTGATTTTTTTTGCACGAAGTGGGGAACAAAGTGGGAGACAATGCCTTGTGCTTGCCAAAAGAAATATTAAACAAAGAAATAGTGAGGAACAAAGTGAAATGGGTGAGTTGGAAGGCATGGGTGTTGATTTTTGAATGAATTAAAAGGAGAGGAAGAGGAAAATGGAGGAGTTCTTGGTTGTTCTTGAACAATTTCTGCAAAAACGTGGGAGAGGGAGAGAGTGACACTCTCCCTTGTCCCTTCATCTTCATCTCCATTTCCATCCTCTCCACCTTCTCCATCTTCCATTGATAAGATCTTTGAGGTTCTTTGGGATAAATTGGGTTAACAAGCTCTTGAAGGTTGAAGAAGCTTCATTGGAGGGATTGGTGACTTGAGAAAGCTCCATTCCATCTTCCAAAGGCACAATTGGTGACTTGAGAAAGTTCCATCCAAAGGTTTGGTGACTTGAGAAAGCTCCATCCAAAGGTTTGGTGACTTGAGAAAGCTCCATTCCACATTGCAAGGGGAATCAACCATTAAAGAGGGCTTGAGTTCTTCATCAAATACATCAAGTGGAGCTAGGAGGAAGACTAGCAATCCTACTCTTGGCATCTTCATAAGGTGTTTTTCTATTCTCTCTTTTAATTCATTTCTATTGTTGTTGTTGTATTAAGAGATTGATATTGCAATGAACAATTTGTATTTGTTTTATGTTGAGTTGAATGAATGTTATAAATTGATGATGTTGAGCTAAATACCCATGCCTAGGGTTTGTAGCATATTTGGTTGAATGCTTTGATTTGATATTTACATTGATGTTCCTTGTTGATTGGTTGATTGTATTGCATTAAATCCTAGGTTGATAGATTAGCTACCTATTGATCTTTGAATATTGGATGACGGACTGAGAGGTGAAATCCGATATCGGAACTATATAATCGACCACCCTATGAATGAATTAGAAATATAAGTTCTAGGGTTTATTAATTTGGTAATGTAAAAGAATTGGTCATTGCTAATTCATGAATGTGAGAACTAATGGATGGGTAATTGACTAATTAATCTTAAGGAACAAATTAATTTACAAGGTTATGTTAATGGACAATTGAGAATTGAGCTTTGATTGAATGGACCTATGACCCTAGGCACATTCCCAAGAATCAATTCGATCTTGTACAACCATCACACACAACTCCACGCACGTTAATTTTAGGTTTAAATTATTCTTTCCACAATTCCAAACAACGAACACTCTAGCATTTAAATACTTGTCAATCAAGCTATTACGAACCACACCTTCTTGGGGAAATGACCTTGGGGCAATCACCTTTGCTACAGCTACCTCATATACTTGCGAGTGACGCTTTGTAGTAGTACTTAATTCGAGCGCAACACCCCACGGCCGTGGCATCACAACCCCATGCCCATGGGATACCAAATGAAGCTCTCCAATGACTTTGGAGACCCCCACGGCCGTGGCATTAAAGGGCCATGACCGTGGCATTGAAATTGATTCTGTTTTATCAAAATTCTTAAAGAAACAGTCACGCTTTCAACCCCACGGTCGTGGCACTCATTTGCCACGACCGTGGCATTGATTTTGGGTCTGTTTTCAGAGCAATTCTTCCTCCAACAGTTCCAACTTTGATGCCACAACCATGGCACCTTTAAGCCACACCCGTGGCATCCCAAAATCATGTATTTTGCACTTTTAACTTCATTAAATACAAACATATTGAAGATCTATGATAATAATGTATCAAACTCAAAGTTTTGACATAAAAAGAATTCATATCAAATATTTTACTAGAACTTTACTTAATCAGACTTTCAACCATTTCATATGGATAAAAACAACATCAAACTATTCAATTCTCATAAAGGTTGAGTTAAGAATCAAACCCATCATATAAAGGTTATTTTTCACTTATCAATCCATTTAATCAATACTTTCAAGAAATATATCATTATAAATAACTCAATCATTCAATTAAATCATTAAAATTCATAAAAAATTCATATATTTGCAAATTATAAATCAAAAGCACATACCTCTTCAAAATTCCTCTTTCTCTTTCTTTTTCTCTCTTTCCCTTTGATTACTTATTGATAATTTTGCCTTTTCTAGCTTATTCTTCTAAAAAATCTATATCTATATGTGATTTCTTCTTAATCCTTGATTAATTTGATGAAAGGAAGAAGAAATAGAGAGAAGATGGTGATGATGTTAGAAGATGGTGTGGAAGAGGGAGAGGAAATCAGAAATTTCTACACACACACATACACACACAGACATATATATATATATAATATTTTTAATCAAGTGAGGGAATGCTCATAATAACTATGGTGCACCCTCATTCTTAACCGTTAATTCTAAATCGACTTTTAATCTCGTAAAACCGTAAAAATAATCTCTTCAGTAAATTTTTGAGATATAAAATTTACTATTCTCTACTTATAGCATTTATCCACAATACTTTTGTCACTATACACTATTAATTTTTCAATATTATTTAAAAAGTTTCCTGTTTAAAATCTTGACCATTACAATTCTCCCCTATTAAAGAAATTTTGTCTTCAAAATTTACATGTTATGGCAATAAGCCATTTAATTTTTAAATAGTCTCAAATCTCATATAAAATCAATTATTTTATTTACTTACATAATTTTTATTTATATCTGATATCAATCAATGTAACACTTTCAAAATAATCTTATTATAGAACTGTAGATGATTCAGCTCTACACACTTACACTGTTCAAGTTCAATTTTGTAATTGCCTTTAATTCTCTTTAGAATTTTTTTTATATATAATTTGTATCATTACATTCCACTGTTATATATATATCTCTTTCTTTCTCTTATATATTGAACTTTAAATCCTAATTCCGGATAACGGGTCATTGATGGCAAGTAAATGTCCATTGTATCAATATGGCTAAAGGCCCACTATGGCATGAATACCCACTGTATTTGATGTCACAGAGTGACCACTGAGAGAAAGGAACCAAAGGTCCTCTATGAAGCAAAGCGTCCACTGATGGCATAGATGCCAATATCACTGGGACACACACACACACACACATATATATATATATAATGTCCTCTATGGCACAAAGTGCCCACTTTCAATATGGGACATAAGTGTCCTCTATGGCACAGAGTGCCCACTTTCAATATGGTATAAAATGCCCACTATCACTTTGAACATTTACCCTTTAGCTAATCCGGAAACTAGATTTAACATTAGTATAATCGATCAATACATTTATTTCATTGTTGAAAATTATTGTCAATTATAATATCTTTTGGAATATAACACTTTCTCTTTGAAGTGTTTGTTTATTACAGTGAATTTATAAGATATGAGCAATTATTTCAAACACATTTATCATATGAACATATATACACATTATATTTGTTTCCGATTAGTTCAACTGATTTTATTTATTCATCAATCTTTATCTTTTCAAATCATTTCCATGTTTCCACTGTAATAATGAAATCTAAAAAGATTTTCACTCTTTACTTGTTTAATTCTTTTCTTAACATATTACGAATATACAACTATTCTTTCACTTTAAGTGTACATGTACATTTATAATTTATTCTCTATGTTTAATACACACACACACACACACACATATTTCTAACTTGATCTACAATACATCATTTCACTAGAAGGGTTAAACTACCTTCAAATCTCACTACATTCTTTTCTTTTTACATTATCCATTCGTTTCTTTCTATTGCAATCAATTAGCATCAGTTAACTCTTTAACACTACTATATATAATCTATAAATTGTCTGTAATCACTAAATAATGTTACTATAACATATTTCATAAGTACTTAATATGTAAATCTCACATTCTTACTTTCATTACTCAATCAATTTGTATATACACCTCTTTGTTTTTTTTATCTTGCTTTTCAAACAATGTAAAATCATCAATGATTTATCAATATATCATTCTTCTCATCTTGCTTCGGAATTCTTCTCATCTTGCTTCGGAAATTATCTTATTTTTTCATGAATAATGTTAAATCCACTAATCACTTCTAATCATCTTTTAACTTTTCTCTAACTTTACACTTTTTTTAAATATCCAATTACATTTATCCATATTTTTCTCAAGTTTTCTTCACATCTAAATTTCATCATTTAATGGATTGATTTCATTTCAATCTTATAAGAAATCATTCTTCAATTATAGCTGTATCCAAGATGTTGTCAATAATTCACTACTAATTCCACCCATAAATTCTACTCTGTGTAAGTATAAGAAGGTAGAAATATACATGTCTATAGGAATGATCATGTATCTCACTGTTGGGATTTCTTCTCAAAGTTTAAAGAATAGAAATTTGCGCAAATATACGTATGACTATACAAATGATCATGCATGTCTCTACTAGAATTTCATTTCATGATTTAATCAATAAGTTATCAATAATTCAACTCAAACAAATTGAGGAAACGGGATCCAACTCTTCAAAGCTCAATCAAATTCAAATCTAAACTTCCATAACCCTAAAATCTTTCAAAACCTTATTTTCTTCCATAACATTATATCAACTCATAAATGATTCAATGATAGATTTAATCATTGTTCCAGTTAATAATATATAAAGATACATTTACATAATGCAAGAATAACTTTACTATCATAGAAGTAAAGTTTTATACTCGTATTTTTCACAATTATTTAATACATCATATTTTTCATAAGTAATAGTATTTTATCAATTCACAAATCTCTTTTCATAATAAAAATCAAGATCAATTCAATAAATAGCAAAATAAGTACTATATAAGCACTAACTCTTTAAAATACTCTTCCATCACTTTTCCTTTCAATATTTTGTTTTGATGATGTTTTAGAAGACACTAGAAATCTTTAAATAAGTTTTAGGACTTTTATACAATATACTCACTTATACAATAGTTTCGATGTCTTCACTTTCTTTAATTTAACTATCACTTCAATTCTTAACATCGAAACATTATAAAAACAATTACTTTTGATACTTTAAAACTCCATTATCCATATTTCACATTCAAATTCCAGCTCGAATTCATTTCGAGCTATAAGGGTATTTTCATAATTTCTTACCTCTTCGAAATCTTTTTCAAACATACGGATATTATCCATATTCGGATTTAATGTTACTCTTATTAAGGCTTATTTAACCTTATCACTATCAGTTTCAAATGCTCAAGCTGCAAATAATATCATAATCAATCCAATTTACACTCATATATTCACTTAATGCAGAAAATCAATACTTAAAATTTTAAAGCATGAAAATTCTCATTCTCGTAAGAAATTTCATTCTCGAAATTTATCTCTCTGTCATAATTCATTCCTCAGATTCCAATAAATTATTACACTTTCACTGTGTTACTTTGACATATCTCTTTAGCTACTCATATCTTGTTTTCTTTTCACATCTTTCTTTTTCATAAATAGATCAAGTGCACTCCAAACAATACACTATGAATTCTCAATCAACTCTTATTAAACATTCTACTACCATAAATATATGGAATATCAATTGTATCAAAACATATATCCACTTATTCAATTCACATAACTTAGAAAATTGCATTTCACTTCTCCCATAACTCCACATGCTAGAAACGCCTAAACCACGCTCAGATACAACTAAATGTAACATCCTCTGACAATTCTTACATAAAAACTATCAGAAAATGTTATTCGATATACTATCCATGCTCCAATCAATTCATAGAAAATTCTCATCCAACTAATAAAATTTTTTAAATAATAATACAATCTGTATAATACAACACTTATAGGTCCAACATGTAGACCAATCTCCAATAATCCAAATACTAGTTACAAACCAGATAACTATCATAAGTTTTTCAAATCAAATGATTATGTAATACATTCCTTTCTTTAATAATCATTTACTAGAATTCTCAAACTTCATCCTTTAAATACATATATTCCTTTCATGTTTACAAATTTGTACAATCTCTCAAATAGCCAAACTAAATTATATCTGTACATTTTATAACTTATGAATACAATATACAAAAGATCTTTATATGTACTATAGGTAATTTCCTAAGATTCTTAATTCCACTTCTTAACTTGCTCCAATGTCCTGATACCTGAGTCAGAAAATAATTCTAACACACTAAGCAAAGCTTAGTAGTGCGTATATAAACATATTTTGTCACTTAATATTAAAGAAAAATACTTATGAAAATATAGTAATAACACTTAGTTTTAAGAAATATTTCAATATATTAACTAATTTCAGTAATAAACCAACATAATATTCTAATTACACAAAATAATAGCTTTAACTTTATAAAAGTCATCATGCTATACTATACTTTCGGTACTGCAACTTTTCTATTTATGAATCATTTATTTAAGACTTGCTTTGTCATTTGATAACTTTGTTCACAATACGCTTATTTTGTTTTTCAATACATATTACTTTTCAATTTTACATATAGGATAATTCATTCAATCTATAATTTTCAGCACTTAAATTTAGTGCTATTCTTTGGAGCACTTTGTATCTTATATCATTATATACACTTTCAATCATTACAACACTTATAAAGTTAATGATTAATTCAATACCTTGAGCATAACATTTCCATTCCGTGCATTAGAACTTTCACTTGTAAACATTACTATATATATGTATATAATCACTTTTACATTGTAACACAGTAAGTCAATTTCATATTATTATTTTGCATTTCTTCCATTATTCACAACTATCATGTTCACGTATATTTTCAATTTAGATATCTTCATTAAATATGCCCATACATACTAAACTCAGATCATAGGTTTGTATAACATGTTAGTGCAGCAATTTTAATGCCAAATCTCAAGAATGTATAATGGCAATTATGCCCAATATCACTGATAACACAATGTGTCCATTAATGCCACGAGGTGCCCACTATCACTATGACTATCCTTCCTCTGGTTAGCCATTCAATCCAAAGCTAGATATAAAATTAGTATGATTTGGGCAATTCATTAGTTTTGATTAACACTGAATCATTTATATCATTTCACTGGTACAATACTTTTATCAACATTTAGTATGATATATATTTGTCACATATCTAAAGTTTATCACTCTTTTTCATACTTTTAACACATACACATGAATTCTCAACACAAAAGTAAGAAATGCAAACATATTAGCCTCATATTAGGCATGTATATCATAAAATACAAGCCAAAAATATTATTTAGGTACCCCACGGCCATGGCATCACAACCCCATGCACGTGGGATACCAAATTAAGCTGTCCAATGACTTTGGAGACCCCTACGGTCGTGGCATTAAAGGGCCACAACCGTGGCATTGAAATTAATTCTGTTTTATAAAAATTCTTAAAGAAACAGTCATGCTTTCAACTCCACGGTCTATTTTCGGAGCAATTCTTCATCCAACAGTTCCAACTTTGATGCCACGCCCATGGCACCTTTAAGCCACGCCCGTGGCATCCCAAAATCATGTATTTTGCACTTTTAACTTCATTAAACACAAATATATTAAAGATATAAGATAATAATGTATCAAACTCAAAGTTTTGACATAAAAAGAATTCATATCAAATATTTTACTACAACTTCACTTAATCAAACTTTCAACCATTTCATATGGATAAAAACAACATCAAACCATTCAATTCTCATAAAGGTTGAGTTAAGAATCAAACCCGTCATATAAAGGTTATTTTTTACTTATCAATCCATTTAATCAATACTTTCAAGAAATATATCATTATAAATAACTCAATCATTTAATTAAATCATTTAAACTCATAAAAATTCATATATTTGCAAATTATAAATCAAAAGCACATGCCTCTTCAAAATTCTTCTTTCTCTTTCTTTTTCTCTCTTTTCCTTTGATTACTTATTGATAATCTTGCCTTTTCTAGCTTATTCTTCTTCTAAAAATCTATACCTATATGTGATTTCTTCTTAATCCTTGATTAATTTGATGAAAGGAAGAAGAAATAGAGAGAAGATGGTGATGATGTTAGAAGATGGCATGGAAGATGGAGAGAAAATAAAAAATTTCTACATACACACACACACACATATATATATATATAATATTTTTAATCAAGTAAGGGAATGCTCATAATAACTATGGTGTACCCTCATTCTTAATCGTTGATTCTAAATCGAGTTTTAATCTCATAAAATCGTAAAAATAATCTCTTCAATAAATTTTTGAGATATAAAATTTACTATTCTCTACTTATAGCATTTATCCACAATACTTTTGTCACTATACACTATCAATTTTTCAATATTAGTTAAAAAGTTTTCTGTTTAAAATATTGACCATTACAGTAATGGAATAATTTAATGTTGTTTTAATATAAATGTTATGATTTTATGATTGAAAATGGGATATGAGTAGGTTTTGGTGAAGCTAGGGTTTATGGGTACTTTATGTGAAATTAGGGTTTTTGAAAGAGGTTTTAATAATTATACAAATGAGTTGTTTTAATATTATATTGATGCATATGTAATGAATTTATGGTTGGGTGATGGAAATGATTATGGATAGTTGAAGTTTGGATAAAGCAGTAAGAGGAGGAATTAGGGTTTTGTTAGAAATTGGTTCGAAATTCAGTAATTAATATTTAATTTGTATAAAATTAGTATGTGAATAATTCTAAATGAAAAATGTTGCTTGTTGTTTGGGTTATGTGTGATTTGGCCAAAATAGATCAAGTGAAGGAGAGCTTAGAGTTTCATCAAAATAAGGCTTGGGAAGTGGAATAAGATTAGTATATATTTTAATGACTTGAGATTTCATTACATATAATTTGACATATTCTATATTATTCTCTTGAAACATGGATATTCACATAACCTATGCAATATGGCATAGTTATGTGATGAGTATCACATTGGGCACTTGTTCAATATAGAATTAATGTTTATACATAAAATGCATTAGGTATATTAATATTATGTAGTATGAGGTACTATATGGACATGTTTGGGTAATGTGATAAAATATGTGGAATGAGTCACACTGAGAATGTGACTCATGATTATGTAATGCGAAGGTGAAATAATAATGAAATGCGATCAAATGTAAGGTGATCACTTGGGAAGTGTGAAATTGTTATGAGATATTGTATGTTTGCAACCTATAAAATTACTTGTCTAGTACTGTTGAGATTGATTATACATGCATTGACAGAGTTAAGCAGAGCTAGGTTTAGAGATAGAGACTGATGAAATGCCTGAGCAGTGTTAGGTCTTGAGTCTAGACATGATAATTGCATAAAGGGTTTTAGGCCTAATGTGTATGGGTGGATGTGTGGCATAAATATTGCAAGTTGCATTATGAGAAGAGCATTTAAATATATATATATATATTGTTTTTAAATAAGTACCACTAAGTAATATGCTTAGCACAGTTAGATGTATCATGCAGGTTACAGGTCTACAAAGCAAAATCGTCAAGAGATAACTGATGTAGCTAGAATTTTGTACCTTTTAGAAAATAAATCTACTATGATTTTTGGGATAAGGATAATTATTATCTTAGGATTTTTTTTATTTTTTTTATCATTTTTCTAATTAGAGTTTAAGTAGGATTTTATTCTTAGAGTATAAATTATTTAAGGGACAAAAATGTAGCAGCTGTAGGAAGACTTTGGTCCATGTTTTTCAATATTTTTTTTATTTCATGTTTTTCTTCATTCAAATTATGAGCAACTAAATTTTTGAATCAGTTGAAGGATTAATTGAAGCTTCAATTCACCTAAAGATTGTGAGATTGAAATAATTTATCTCTTCTCTTTCTTTATTTTTTTTTATTATTTATAGATTTTCTGTGCTTAAGAACATTATTGTTTTGCTATTTGTTTAATAGGACCTTTTGTGCATTTAGTTTAACAATATTCTGCCAATTGAAATATTTGAATTCATAATTATTCTTATTATTTTGATAATTAGTGGCAATTATGTATAACACTAAGAAAATAAATAATCTAACTTAAATGAACTACGTGGCTGGATTTGTTGTTTAGAATTAGATTATTCTTATTCTTAAAGCTGCTAGTGAATTAAATTCTAATAATGTTCCTCTAGGGTATTCAGTAGCGAGTATTAATTAGCGAATGTCTCATAATTAATTTAAAACTAATAAAGGATTACTTGTTGCAAGCATCTCCAACAAATAGAACTAGTTTATTGAAAATTTAGGAATAAATATCTTTGTATCAATGATCAACTCAAAGAATTAAAACTGAAATTATCACTTTGACTGAAATTAATTTCATTGACATTTTCTAAATTATTTTGCTATTATTTAATTTCAAATTTCAACTCTAATTACATTAAAATTTTTAATTACAAAACTTTTAATGTTCAAAATTTTAAGCAGAAATTTTTTTAACTAATATTGATAATCGATAGTATATAGTGAAAAAAGTAACTTGGATAAATACTATAAGTAGAGAATAATAAATAGTAGATCTCAAAATTTACTGAAGAAATTTTTTTTATGGTTTTACAGGATTAAAATTCCAATTAGAATCGAAGGATAAGAAAGAGAATGTACTATAGTTAAAATGAGATTGGCCACACTAGATTTAACTTAATATATATATACATGTGTGTGTGTGTGTAGAAATTTCTATTCTTTCTCCATCATCCACGCCATCTATCATCACCATCACCATCTTCTCTACTTTCTTCTTCCTTTCATCAAAGATTTAAGGGAAATCCATCTTTTGCAACAATTTTTTTAAAGAGAATAATACGTGAGATTATCAACAATTGATCAAAGAAAAAGAAGAAAAAAAGAGAAAAAGAGGAATTTTGAAAGAGGTATGTACTTATGTATTTTAATTTGTAAATATTTGAATTTCTATGAATTTTAATGTTTGAATTGGTTGATAGAGCCATCTATAATGAATTATTATTGAAAAGTATTGGTTAAATGGATTGATGAGTGAAAAATGAGTTAAAGGAACTTATAAGTGATGAGTATGATTCTTAATTGAATCATTATAAGAAATGAGTGGTTTGATATTATTTTTAGCCATGATTGATGGTTAAAGATTGATTAATTAATATTTGAGTAAAGTATTTGATGTAGACTCTTTTTATGTCAAAAAATTAGTTTTGATTTATTTTTATCATAGATCTTGAATATATTGTGTTTAAGTGGTTGAGTGTACGAAATACATAATTTTTGCCTGACACGACCATGTCACTGGGCATGTCGACGATGCTGTTTTTCAACGTTGATGACACGGCTATGTCTCTAGGTATGTCGTAGCTACTGTAATGCATGATTAATGATGGGCAGTGACACCCCCATATCGTTGGGGGGGGGGGGTGTCAAAGCTTCTGTAAGGTGGGCAAACGACATGGTCATTGACATGCCCATGTCGTTGGGCGTGTCACTTGAAGAATTTGCCCAAAATAGCTCTTTTTCTTATCTTTCATTCGTGATTTTGGCCTAAATGACTATACGGCCTCAAAGTATAAAGATTTTTAAAATCAACCTGTAGACCCTTAATTTTTTACCAAGTCAAGTCCGATATTTTTAAAACAGTCTAAAATAATTTTTATTTTATTTTAATTAAATAATATCTATTTTAGTATTTATTATTTATTTATAATTTTTAATAAAAATAAAAAAGTAATATTAGTAAAGTTAAAAAATAAAAAATAAATAAATATATAAAAAATAATAAATAAATAAATAAAAATCGACGACGGAAAAATCGGCGACGAAATTTTTCGTCGCCGAAAGTGAATTGGCTTGGGCCAATTTGCCGCAGGAAATTCCTGAGGCGAATTGGCTGGCCAACAGCAATTTTTAGCGCCTGCTTGCAATTTTCGCCCGCAGCGGTTTTTTTGCCAATGCAGTTTTTCCGAAACTAAATTCTATTTGGTTTTGGTTTCTTTTCCTAATTGGTTTGAATTTCCTTAGACAATTAGAAGTAGGTTTATTATTTTTTCTATAAATACAACATTAAAACACAAAATTAAGGGGAGAAAAATTGGTTTTTTGATCGAGACTTTGGACTTCTGACTAGGGAGGAAAAAGAAAACAGAAACCCTAGGAGCAAGAAAAGGCAAAAAGTTAGCAACAAGGAGCATTCATCAATCCATCAAAGGTAGCAACATTGCCTTTGTCATTGTTCATCCAGAAGCCAATTGTGGAGGAACCAATGAACGGAGGTTTGATTATAAATCTTTGATTTTATTATATTTACAACATTCTTACGTTTAGATTCATGAATTGTTTAAGCATACGATGTTATTGCCATATTTTCTTTTAAGTGTTTCTATCATTTATTTTGATATTGAATTAGTAACCTAAATTATTAAACTTAGTAGTTTGTTTTATAGATCAAATTGTCCATTCGTCCAGCAACTCTAAATCATTCTTTTGTTTCTAAAACTTTAAAAACCCTAAATCATCATTCTGTTTCCAAATCTTTAAAAACCCTAAATTACTCTTCTGCTTCCAAAACTTTAAAACCCTAAATTGTCCTTCTATTTCCAAAAACTTTAAAACCCTAAATTATTTTTTCCCGAACTATTTTCTTAATCATCTAAACCTTAACTTATTTGTCTGAAACTTAAAAAATGTCTTCTTAATTCTCCAAAACCCTAATCTTCTTTATAGTTTCTAAAAACTTTAATAATAATTATTTCTATAAAACTCTAAATTGTTTTCTTAAATTCTAAGATCAAATATGTTTTCCAAAGTATCAAAAACCATAATCCAGTAAACCCTAGTTTTCCTAAATCTTAATTCTTTAAACATCAAAACTTTATGACAAGTTCATCAACATCTAAAACCATAATCCAGTGAACTTAAAACCCAATCTTTAAATTATAAACCCTAATGTCTTAAAAAACCCTAATTTCATGATGTTTGCTTAAAACCCTAACTAAACCTACTTGTTTAAATCGCAATAACATTATTTTCATAAAAATATCCAAAACCTTAAATCTTTTTAACATCTAGTAGCTATGTTATTACTTTAAAATATTTCTCAACAAATTCAACTAGTATATACAAACCCTAGTTATTGAACATAAAACCCTAGAAACCTTAATTAATGCATGAACCCCTAAAGTTAATATATTTATTATTTTATTTAAATTGGATGAATGTTTATTATATATTTTGATTGATGTTTGATATCTTTGATGAATGATTTATTTATTATGAATGGTTATTTACTTTTATTGATTTATTTTGATTTCCAAATATTATAAGTGGTATGTTTTCATATTTTTGGGTACCTATGTCGTGAGCATAATGTAATTTATTTTTATTTTAAAGTTTTTAGACTAATGTAAAGGGCATGTTTCTACCTTTTGGTGGGTGTCCTATTTAGTTTAGACATGAATGATGTAAGGACATGTATCCATCCTTGGATGGGTGGCCATTTATTTTCTTTGTTTAGACATTGCTTTGATTTTAATATAATGATGCTTTATTTTAATGTTGCATGTAATATGAATAATATTGTTATACTTAAGAATTTTATAATATTAAGACCTGCAAAGGAGGCCGGTTCTAATAAACCGGGCGTTGTGGGGGGTGCTAGTCCATTTCTCACATTCCCCACACGTACCCAACTTTTCGAACCTATTAGGGGGTTGAAAATTCCTTAGGAATCGAGTCATCCACCCCTTTCTTTTTCCTGGCCCGTCCCGGTGGCGACTCCATTTTCTCCGGGCTTAGGCCCATGTTCTCTAAGGCCTTGAGCCTAAATAGTGCCGAAGTTGCAAGAACCATTCCACCGGGAGTGGGGGTAAAAATTTTCGCTCACAGTGGCGACTCCACTGGGGATAAGAGAAGTTAATTCCATTGGTCTTTATATTATTCTATTCTTCCCTATCATAATATTATCCATTGCATCATATTAAATTGCATTGTGTGCGTGAGTTAGGACGCCTGTGTTACCCATGTTCTGTTATGTAAGGGATACCATACTTTTACTCAAGGCATGGAGATCGAGCATGGCATAACCACTCATAGCCTCGTACGTTTTGGTATATAATTGCTATGGGAACCTAAGCCTTTTTACCCAAAAACTAAAGCTCATATAATTAGCCTAGTTACTTTCCTTAGGTTTTACCTCAAATGCTTGTTGATTAACTACGGTTAATTTATCTTAGCTTAAATCATGGCTTATTTGGTTTGTTCTTTTTCTAATATGACCTAAGTATATTGTAAACTCAAAATAATTTTTTCTTTAAAATAAAAAAACCAAAGCAATTTTCAAAATTTTCAAGATGATCATTGGACATAAAACTTTTCTAAAAATAAATCAAAAAATTCTTTTCTCCAGACTCAAATACAAAGCCCAAAATCCATTTTTTCTAAAATCTTTTTACAATGGGCTTAGAAACAAAGTTATTTTCATCCAACCTTTTCTTACAAAGAGCTTGCAAATTATTTAGGTCAATTACGAAATACTAAAAATTAATTGTGAGACTAGTTTATACTAAGAATAATTAATCATGGGCTTGTTTTTTGGCATGAACCACTAGTTGCTTTTTCAAGTGAGAAATCTATTTATAATAAACCTCTTAATTTAGTTTTAATCCAATATAGCATAAAAGCTATTTTAGTTAAGATTCAATGGATTAAAGCCTAATTAATGAGAATTATCATGAACTGATTTTCATTTTTAAAATATAGCTATTGGTTGAAACGTCCGAGGTAAATATTCAAAAATAAGATACCCCATGTTGGTATTTTGTTAACCATATACCTAGGAAAAGAGACTTGCCATTTGTGTGTGGAAGTTATAAGGTTGGAAGGAACGTCCTAATTATCTTTCTTTGTTGATTGTTTGTGTATACATGCATACATGCATACATACATTCACATCTCATATCATTGATCCTCTCTGGCTCACAGCCTTGGATTACAATAGTTCAAAAGCTTACAACAATCCGACCTATGCCGGAGACGAAGAATCTAGCAATGGCTCAATCTCTTTTTCACCAAAAGCAATGGAGCCCAAACAAATTCAAAGAATGGTGGATGACGCCCTCAATGCCAAGATGGAAGAAATAAAAGAGACCCTGGCCGAGACCATAAAGAATCAACTAGCTACAATTTTAGGGAATAATGACGAAGCATCTGCTAGCACCAAGAACCCAAAGGACAAAGGGAAGGCTAAGGTTGGTGAAGTGCCTTTTGATGATGATAAGGCAGTCGTTGATGATGATGATGACTGGGCTCAATACTTCCAAGATCCTCAAGATAAAAAAAAGGAGCCAAAGGTTGTTGACAAGACAACTTTTGAAAAGACTAAAAATTCTGATGTTGAGAAGATGATTGCTAATTTAGAAAAGAAATTTGAAAAGAAACTAAAAATTAAAGAGATGTCCAAGATCAACAAATTATTTGAACAAGATGAGGAGGTCCCTTATAAGTTCAAGATGTCATCCTTTGCAAAGTTTGATGGAATTAGAAATCCTTACCTTCATGTGAAGCAGTATATCATTACTATGCAATCTGCCCGAGCCACTAAGGCTCAAACTCTAAGATATTTCATGCTCTCATTGGACCCTGTTGTCCAAAACTGGTTCAACACCTTAGAGGAAAGTACTCAAAAAGATTGAGACATATTGTATAAGGCTTTCATTCAGCAATATGGGTACAATATCGAGCTAGAAGTAACCTTGATGGAGGTGGAAACCATTAGGCAAAAACCAAATGAGAATTTTGTGGACTATATGAAAAGATGGAGAAATAAGGTTGCACTGCTCAAGAAGAGGCCTGATGAGTCTGATCAAATAAGGATGATTGTTAGAGGTGTCTTGCCCAACCTCCGTGAAAGGCTGTCTCACACCCTTATAAGGGACTTCAAAGATCTTCTCCAAGATGGTCTACAAATTGAAGAGTGGAAAAGGGAGAAGAATCATTTTTTGGCAAGAAGGAATGAGAAAGGGAATTATCAGCCTAACAATCAAAGTACACAAAAGGAAGCTAATGTTAATGCCACTAGTCAAGGAAGAATGAGGCAGTTTTCAGAATTAGGGAAGCCACTGTCTTGCGTTCTAAATAAGCTACAAAAGAATGGATTGTTACAACCCTTGACTCCTCATCCTTTGCCTAATCCTCTTCCACCTAACTTTGATACTAATGCATTTTGTCAATTCCATCAAAGGCCTGGACACAAAATGGACAATTGTATGAAGTTGAGGCATGAGATCCATAATCTAATCGATAGTGGTAAGCTACTGAGCTAGACAAGCCCAATACCAAGAACAATCCTTGCCTAAATTTGGAAGAGTGCCACCACCAGTAACCTTCATGGTAGGAAAAATATTGGAAGAACATTTTATTTTATCATCCTTTCAAGATGGAAATATTGAAGATGTGAAAGGAAAAGACGCTTAACTCAATAAACTTTCCTTAGCTTGAATGTTGCTTTTCAATTTTACTTTATTTAATATTTAATTGGAACAATCGTGTTTTTCAAATTTAAAGTTGTTTGAATAAATTACTTTCATTAAAATTTTTATTGGTCTTTGCTCATTTTGGTGCTCAACCAATGAGGAATCTAGCTTGATGATTCATGAATTAATATATCTAGGCATCATGATTTGAATGGCTTTACTAGGTGAGAGAATTGCTTTATAGCATTGAGTTGTGTATGCTTACTTAGAGAGGGCTCCTGCATAATTACCTTTGTCTAGGTCCTAGTCAATCTTAGAACATGCTTACACAAACTTTCGAGGAGAAATTGAACTCTACTTATTTAAGGGAGAAATGATCTAGGCATTGTTTGATGAGCCAACAACTAGTATCCACCCAATTAAATATCAATCCCTAGTTGTCCCTTTGAGCTTTCATAAAATTTTAGCTTTCTTTTCATTGGCTTACAAACCCCAACAACCTACCCTGAGCTATTGTTACACTTTTGACAAGTCTTATGATCACTAAGAAAAAGAGGTAAGAAGTTCAAAGAAAGGAATGAATAGTCAAGATCATAAGGATAGTTGATGTTCTCAAGACCATAAGGGCAGTTGAAGTTCACCTAATATCTCTAATCTATTAAGATAATATCAGAGCAACAAATGATTTATCCCTATTAAAGGAGATTTATGTCACTCCACTTATCCATTATAGAAACCCAAGTTGGTACAAACAAGACAACTTTTTTAGAGCTAGAACAAAAAAAAGAGAAAAGAAAAAAGAGACAAAAAAATAAAAGAAAAATAAAACCCAAAAAGGCAATTCAGAAAGCCAACTTCCATTTGGTTTATAAGGACAATTTGACTTGAATTGGTCCAACCCAACCAAAGATTCAATCAAAATCAGAGAAAAAGAAGAAAGACCATCCAATTCTTGAAAATTCTGTACTTGACAGTCCTACAAGGAAGAAGGACAAAATGATAAAATGCTCAAAGAAAGGGAAGAGTAAGAAAAATTAAAAAGAAAGAAAAGGGAGAAGAAGAAAAGAGATGAATTTGGATACCAAACTTTTTGCAAGGGCAAAGACTATTCTAATCAAGATCCAGATTAATGCTAAGAAGATCGGAGGACACTCAAAGCTCTATCTTTTCTAGCTGCCTAAAGTTCAAACAAGAAATTTATAGTGTGAGGGTTTGTCTATTGTGTCACATTAGCTCTAATCTCAAAATGGCCTTCACTTTAACCCATGTCCATTTTAGACCCCATTTCAAGCCTATCAAAGACCTGTCGATCTCTCTTGGTAGGTAGAGTCTATTAGGGGAGATACTTTGGATAAGAATGCGTATGAGATAGACAATATTCAAACTCAAATGAGACCTTTGGCCAAGTAATGTGTATGTGCCTATCTGAAGTGCAACAATTCTTGCTTAAATAGAAATGATTCCCGAGTTTAGTACGGTAACTAGGGTTGTCATGTTATATATACGTTAATTTAAAAAATAAGTCTTGAGGTAAATTGACATTAATTTTGCAAAGCCAACATTTGATTTCAAAAGCAAAATTCAAAATTGAAAATTCAAATATATATATATATACAAAGCCTTCAAGTTAAAGGGAGTATGTTGAACTATCGAATCTCGAAGGACGCATTGGGCAAAGGAAATGATTATTGGCAAGGTCATGAAGAAGCTACCAACTGACATGCTGAAACATAGTTTGAAATGGATGTATCCCTGACTTTGTAGCTTGGGGTCTCCACCACTCATATTTTCAACATCTTGAAGATAAAAGCCATAAATGTGAAGCATTTTGTCATTCCAAAGCAAGACCTAAATGGGCATCT
This sequence comes from Garcia nutans, assembly GCA_947685225.1. NCBI lineage: Eukaryota > Viridiplantae > Streptophyta > Magnoliopsida > Malpighiales > Euphorbiaceae > Garcia > Garcia nutans. Next base: position 37,652,178 of record CANTUV010000039.1, on the reverse strand, counting down.
AAAAGGAGTCAATCACCATGGTCTGTGAGTCGATGGAACCATTGTAAGTATTATTCATGCATATCATGCATACATTGGCATATCACATCATATTTTCTTGTCTTGTATTGTCTATTCTTTGTCAAAGTGAACAACAAACACCCTGTAAAGTAAAGAATCAAAAGAAGACATTGAATCAAGGGGGCATGGAAAGCATATTGCTTTAGGAAGCTCCAGTCATTTTGCAAAAGAAGAAATACATGTTTATGAAAGTAACAAGACAAAATACAAACATCAATTAGAGCCCGCATAGAAAAATCTTTGGTTTGAGCCTACACAGGGGGCAAAGTTTCTCCTTTTTATTTTTTTGAGTTTATATACAAAATATTTTCAAACTCACTTGTAAATATTTCGCCACGCAGGGGGCAAGGAGAAGATATGAGGGCCAACTAAAAATAGCTGAATTTTTGCAAAAGGAAGAACAAAAGAATGGAACAACCAGTTAAGCCAGAATCCTCAACTGATAAAAGGTTAGTGAAATCCAATCTAGTTTCGGGTCCAAGTACCCAATCTCGGGTCCAAGTACCCAAATTTAATTCAGTCTCAGGTCCAAGTATCCAGTCTTGAGTCTAAGTACCCAACTCAACCTCAGGTCCAAGTACCCAGTCTTGGGTCCGAGCACCCAAATTCAATTTAGTCACGGGTCCAAATATCCAGTCTGGGGTCCAAGTACCCAAATTCAATTCAGTCTTGGGTCCATGTACCCAGTCATGGGTCTAAGTACCCAAATTCAATCCAGTTTCGGGTCCAAGTACCCAAATCCAATCTAGTTTCGAGTTCAAGTACCCAAATTCAATTCAGCCTCGGGTCCAAGTACCCAATTCAGTCATGGACCTAAGTATCCAGTCTTGGGTCTAAGCACCCAAATTCAATTCAGTCACGGGTCCAAGTATCCAATCTTGGGTCTAAGCACCCAAATTCAATTCAGTCATGGGTCCAAGTACCCAAATCAAATTTAGTCTCGGGTCCAAGTACTCAATCTTGGGACCAAATACCCAAATCAAATTCAGTCTCGGGTCCAAGTACCCAATCTCGGGTCTAAGTACCCAAATCAAATTCAATCTTGGGCCCAAGTACCCAATCTCAGGTCTAAGTACCCAAATCAAGTTCAGTCTCGGGTCCAAGTACCCATCCTCATCCAAAATTAGTCAAAGATCTTATTTCTTTTCACTCTCTTTTGCCATAGTCTCAGATCATTCAAGCAGGGGGCAAACTGTAGACCCCTAATTTTGACCTATTCAAATCCGATAGTCCAAAATAAATTTTGTGGTATTTTAGTTATTTTAATAATATTTTAATTATTAATAAGATTTAATAGTTATTTTTAATAAAAATAAAAAATATAAAAAATGAAAAAAATAAAAATCGAAGATGAAAAAATCGGCGACAAAAAATTTTGTTCGCCGAAAGTGAATTGGCGGTCCTCCATGACATTCAACTACGTGCTCATATGCTTCTTTGCTTCATCCACTGTATCGAGCCGCCGTAAAACTTGTCACAATCCTTGTTCTTCATTGTCATGATCATCACCCTCTTCTTCATCACTTTCCTCTTGGTCATCTTCTTTTTCATCATTTATTGGTTGGTCACTTGGCGGAGCACTACTAGAACCTCCTTGAACTAGGTTCTTGAAACACCTTCTTGTTATGGGATCCTTTAATCTACTGCTTGCATCCAGAATGTCAGCATGACATAAGGTGTCATAGGAATAGGGCTCTCCACTAATGCACTCCATTGTGGTAATGTTAGGATCAAGAATATCAAAATAAATTGTAATTCCAGTAACAATATGATCCAATGCAATAGTATTTTTTAGATGTTGATCAATAAACATCAAACTCTGAAAAATATGATATGCTGTAGAAACCTTCTTATTCTTATATATACAATAAAACATAAATAATTCTTAAGTTGACATTTTATTACTCTCCTTTTTTCAAACACAAAATAACACATAAATTTACGCAATAACAATAGACTATGATAACGGATTAACCCGTTAGGTGCATTTTTAGTATTAAACGAATTAAACCTAGTTAAAGTCTTCTAAAATTTATCAATGTTAAATTCTTTGGAAGGACTACTAGCACCTCCATTAGGCAAGTCTAAAGCCTTAAACATCACATCATAATCAATCACACAATCCACACCTAGCATTCTACACTCTAAATTTTTATCTTTAGATTTTGACATTTTAAGAGTTATAAAGAATTCAAGAGTGAGTTCTCTATAAGTGTCATATCTCTTTTCTATCAATTTTTCTCATCCTAGTCTAGCAAACAATTGCTTCATTCTATCATCAATACCCAAATGCTTAAAATTCCATAGCTAAAATATCTACAAGGAGAAATATTTATTAAGCATAGAGATAGAAATCTCTTACCTTCTTCTTGGTTATAAATGGGAAAAGGAGCATCAAAATGGGAAGATATATTTACCTTATCCCTTGAAGAACTTGAAACCTTTTCCTTTCCCTTCCTTATAGAAGCTTTTCTTACAATGATTTTTACTCTTGAGGCTATGAATTGAAGATTTGAGTGATGAGTGTAATGTATTTGGTAAGGATTTGTGTGGTTGTGGATGAAATTGAGGAAATTTTGGAGGTTAATGGTTAGGGATTTAAGTGAGAGTGTGAGAGAGAGAAAAAAAAAGAAAAAGAAATAAAGAAAAAGAGAGAGATGATAGGGTTTTATGTTAAATATATATATATTTATTTAAATCATATAGCTCGTTGTGATCGCGCAGAACAGTGGCTCCCGTGACCATACAATGCACTCGCGTTGCGAACTGGTGCCCATTCTATCGCTATCACGGCAGTGGCTCAAACCAATTGTCACTTTCATTTTTTTTAAAAAAATCTTTGGTTGTCATGATCGCATAGTTTGGCGTAATCGCGATAGAGGTTCGAAACTCTAGCAGCACGATCGTGCTGCTCCTACGATGAGGGACAATCACCTTTTGGCGTGATCACATTGAACGACATGATCGCAACAGAAGCGTGTTGTGTTAAATTTTTGTTTTTAATTTTTTTAAAAAATAAACACAATTTAAACTTACATTTTTCTTGCCCTTTCTTCTCTTACCTTTGCTATTTTCTTAACAATAAAAAACAAAACATTAAAGAACATAGAATTAAAATATTAAAACACTAAAAATTGTACAAAAATAAATATTTTCACTACCACTTAAAAAAATTTATTTCTCTCAACCTGTGGAACACCAATAAACTCGATTAATAACTTTAATAGTATGCAAAACAACTATCAAAACTTCAAATTAACTAAATTAAATGAATTAAAACTACTAAAAAAATACAAAGATTAAATGGAAATAAACTCGACAGAAGTGTGCTATGTTTAAATCTTTCCCATACTTTATAAAGTGATTCACCATCAAACTGCATAAAACTAGTTATATCATTTCTAAATTTTACAGCTTTTTAGGAGAAAAATATTTTGCCAAAAATTCTTTAGAAAGGTCATCCCAAGTGGTGTAAGTTCCAGTAGTGTCCTTCAATGAGAAAGGAAAAAAGGTGTAACCTAATTACATCATCACAGACTCCATTCATCTTGATTATGTCACAAATTTTTAGAAAATTTTTCAAATGAGTAATAGCATCTTCTTGGTCTAACCCATAGAAAAGCTATTATTGAGCCATGTTGATGAGAGCTGGTTTAAGCTCAAAATTATTAGCATTTACTGTAGGGGGAGTAATGTTTGATCCAATATGAGCATTAGGCATAACATGTTCTCTCAGAGTGAGATTTCTTGATTGAATTTGATCTTGTGGGTCACCCATGTTCTTTTCTTTGTCACAAGCTTCTTCCACTTCAACCATACTTTCTTCTTCTAGAGACTCATGTGCATGAATTTGTTCCATTTCTTCTCTTTCTAATCGAAGTCTCCCATTTCTTGCTCTATTATTCTCTCTATAGTACGTTTCAATTTCAGGATTAAATTCTTCTAATACAACTTGTTTATTTCCGCGCATATAATTCATGCAAAAAAGCAACAGAAAATAATTAAAATTAAATTTCAAATTAATAGTCTCTACGAACTTACGGTTATCAACTTAATTTCTTCTTCCCCGACAATGGTGCCAAAAACTTATTATTAGGTATGGTGAGTGTGTGTGTTTGTTGTGTTGGTGTGTGAAAATACTACTAAGTCTAACACCGCAAGTGCACAATATCAGAACACGTAGTAAAATTGGAATATGGGTATCGTCTCCATAGGGAAGGTAATTTTTGAATAACATAAATTCAGTTTTGACTATTATTTGAAAATAGAAAGATTAAATTGATATTTTAAAACTATTAACTAACAATCTCTAATTTAAAATTCAAAATTAAATTCAAATTAAAAATTAAATTAAACTAAGATAATTATCTTCTAATTTAAATTTCAATTTAAAATTAAAATTTTTAAATTCAAATAATTGAGATAAACAAGTAGGATTAGGTTTCATTAGAATTATTTCAAATGGGAAAAAATAACTTTTCAAACTTGTCACATCCCAAAGTTTAGGTAGTCGAGTATTAGGCCAGAAGGACATAAATAAGTGGTCAAATAGAGGCTAGAGATAGTCAAAAATAAAAATCGGTGTGCAAAGGAGGCCCGTGAAGTTGACGGGACCTAAAGGTAATTTTTCAAAAGGCTAAGGACCTAAGAGTAATTTCCAAAAGTCGTACTGGATGTTCTTAATAGTGCACATAACATATTCTAAAAATGGAAAGTAGAGAAAAATCAGGTCACAACTACGCGAACAGTTTTTCCAGAAAATGCCCCGTTAAAGAGAAATGAAGACATGTAGACTAGGGGCATTTTGGTCATTTTTATTAAGATTTATACATGAATTCAAAGTAGAAAATAAACATAAGAGTAAGTAGAGGACGTCGAGGGGTTGAATATGAAACGATCGTCAGTAGAAACGGAACCCAGGCAAAACCCGAGCAAAGAAAGGACCTAAAGGGAATTTTGTAAAAAGTTGAGGGCTTATTGGTAATTTTTCAAAATGACTTGGAAACCTAAAATGGACCTTACAAATAGAAAGTAGAGGTCGAGAGGATCAAAACTATATGTAGTTTGACTCGTGGAACTGTACGGTTTAAGAGATATGATCAATTAATCGCCGGAACGTAAAGTGGGCCCGGTTTTGTGTCGGGACCGTATGGATAACACGGGACAACTTTAGGGTATCCAATGAGAAGAGGGACAAGTGGGAAGAAGTAATGGGAAAGAAAACTATAAAAAAAATCTCTTGTTGGCCAATCAAAAGTAACCATTTAGCATGAGTATTAAATGAAGAAAGAGAAAGGTGGACAAGTGGTCTCAAAGGATTTATCCAACACATATGGTGATCATCATTTCCCTTATATATATATATATATATATATATATATATATCATAAAATGAAGAACAAACTCTCTCTTTTCCACTTGCAAATTTCGGCCACAATAAGAAAATACCAAAGGACTTCCATGTTTTTTTCCAAGTTTGATTTTTCAAGATAAGTTTTAAGGTTTTCAAGTATGTAGACTTTAATTTTAGTATCAATTTTAGGTATTTATATATTTATTGGGAGATTGGAGATTAGAGTCTTTATGTGGAATTGGAAAAAAATTTAAGTAAGTGATGAGATTAATTGATTAAATGGAAGAATCAAGATGTATAAAGTTTAATAAGGTTGGATTAGGGTTTCGGTTGAAAAGAAATGGAGGATAACTTATTATTTTAAATTTCTAAGGTTTATATTTAAGATTGTGCTTTTGAATATCTTTAAGGAAAAACAAAGATTAAGGAAGGAGAAGAAGGAAAAGTAAAAGGGAATTAAAAGAGCAAGGTTTGGTACTTTAACCATTGAACTCCTTTTGAAATTTTTCTGTTTTACAATTAGTAAAATGCTGTGACTTGTATGATTTTTAATTAAATATAGAAAAATTATCTTGAGTTGAATTTTGGATATGTTGTTTTTTAATAAGTCTAGTATTTGAGAAAAATAATTTGGAACCACATTGATTGAATTTAATTTACGGAATTTATAAAATTCAGAACTGCTGCCAGGATGCAGGGCAACTGGAGCAGTCTGGTTGGGTGAACTACTTGACCAAGATTTTGTTTCCAGTTTGATCTGAAATTTTAAAGGAATGATTTTAAGATGCAAAACTAAATTCTGTAAAAATTTTAGAGTTTTTAGCCAAGTGGATTATTTTATACAAATTTTCTAAAACAAGGATCAAGTTGGGTCAAGAACCAGAGTTTATTGTTCATATGAAAATTTTTCATTATTAACTTGGTCAAAAACTTGGTGTGGGTGTTTTATCATTTTATTTTTAGTATTGAGTTTAATTATGATATGAAGAATAAATTAAGATGGAAAATATGTGAATACATATGATAAATATGTGAGTATATGTGACATTTGCATAAATATATATTGTATATACATGGAGAATATGTGGTATATATACGAAGTGAATGGGTATATATGAAATGTTATATATGCTCTACTCGGTAAATGGGTAAAACCGGTCTAGAATGGGGGTTTGGCATGCCATCCTACCGGCAGTACTGTCTTAACGGCTTTGGTCGGGATATTACTTACGCGCGCGCGGTTATATCGTGTGAGGTCAAGATCATGGCAACTAGTCGTGTGAGACCAAGACCACGCAGTTATTCTATATCGTGTGAGACCAAGACCATGACAATTATTCGTGTGAGGTCAAGACCACGCGTAACTCTATATGAGGCCTCATTTCGAGATCGTTGTATTCATAATTACCGAGTGGAGCAGATTAACTCGTACTTATAATGAAGTTATATTACATGTTGTTTACATACAGAATGTGAATCTTAACTTAATTAGAAAATATAAATATGATGATTGCATGAAAATAGTTTAATTATGCAGTATTCTACTTTTATATGTGATATCGAGTAGACATTGTATGGCAATGGTTAAAGTACCCACTGGGCAATAAGTTGCTCAGCGAGTTATATGTCTAACTCGCAGGTAGTGTATAGAAGATCAGCATTTCTGCAGCGGCTCGCATCAGCTCGACGGTGATTAGGATAGGACTTTTGACATAAAATAGTAGTATGGCATGTTTGTTATATCTATTGTAAAGGTTTGTTAACATATTAAGTATTATGGTGTATGTAACAAGAGAATAAACAGTGGTATGGTAATGAAACTTAGCAAATGATATGTAATCTTGAGAAATGATATAGAAGTGTGAACTTTTCTTGCAGGATTGTAGTTGAGGTTATAAGGGTAGATTATTGGGAGTGTGCTTGAGTTGAATTGTGAAATAAAATATTTTTTTCAAAAATAAGAAAAATCAGTTTTGTCGACACTTGGGACCCAAATTTCTAGGCAAACCTCTGGCAAAATTTCTGTAAAATCGGAACTAAAATTTGACTAAGTAAAATTGGTAGCAACATTAGGATAGTGTGGCGCCTTTACTCGGCTTACACATGTAGGCCGGGAAGGGGTGTTATAATTTGTGGTATCAGAGCATAGGTTTAGCCGTTCCTGGGCGGTTAGACATAGGAAAGTGTATGATAATTAGATATCGGGAGATAGTTAACCGAAGTGAGTTGGAAAGACTTTTGATAGGAAGAGGAAAATATAGAAGGATATACGTTTTATGTTGGGAGTGGCCATTACCAACGTAAAACGGGATACCCTGTAGTAGTTATGGTATTTGTAAAACAGTTATATATGAAAAGAAAGAGTCGAGAATAATTAAGCATGAGTTATTGAGTCTAATGTACATGCCATATATGAAAAAGGCTATATGTCGAGCTGTGCAGACTGCTGATTATTTTTATATTATAGGATGTCTCTAGACACGCAACAAGCTATGGAACAGGAGACAGAATCCCAAGCCTCCGCACCAATAGGTGTTGAGGAAGCCCATGGACTAGGACTAGGGCAAGCAGCAGCCGAAGTACCCGGTCCGAAAACTTACCTTAGGCAGATAGCAGCAGCATTCCAACAAATGGCCGGAAGGGGCCCTGCTGCTGAGGGGGATAGGAAACCCCCGATTGAGAAGCTGAGGAAATATTGTGCAAAAGAATTTAAGGCTGGTCATGAAGAGGGATCTGAGGAAGCGGAATATTGGTTAGATAGTATCATTAGAGTTCTTGACCAGCTTCGATGCACTCCGGAAGAAAGAGTAATTTGTGCTACGTCACTCCTGACGGAGGAGGCATACATATGGTGGGATACCACTCAGCAACGGGTTCCACTGGAATAACGGACTTGGGAATTTTTCAAGAGCGAGTTCAAAAAGAGATATATAACTGATGCATATTTAGCTGCAAGGCACAATGAGTTCATCCATTTGAAGCAAGGTAGAATGACGGTATTAGAGTATGAGAAAGAATTTACGCGCCTCAGTAAGTATGGGAGGAAGTTAATAGAAACTGAAGCTGAACGATGTGAGAAATTTTTGGAAGGACTTAATGATGAAATTAAGATCCAATTAGTAGTGCTGGAGAATACTAAATTTTCAAGATTAGTAGCAAAAGCACTAGATGTTGAGAAGGTACAAGTGAATCTGAAGAGTAGTCAACAGAAAATCCAGCAAAAAAGGGAACAGGTTCAGAGCACCCCAAGTAGTTATCAGCCTGCTAGTAAGAAATCTAGGAGTGGATTTTCTGGACCCCTAAGACAAATACAAAGCCAGGGAACAGTATAGAGGTCAGGTTATTCAACTTCACCAATGGTGACTTCGGCAGGAACTAATAGAGTGGAATATCCAACCTGTGAAATTTGTGGAAAGAAACATCTTGGAAATTGTTGGTTTGCAATAGATGGAGTATGTTGGGGCTGTGGTGAAAGGGGCCATTTGAGAAAGGATTGCCCAAAGAAAGTTATAACAGTACCTAGTGCACAGGAACAACCATCTGTAATTGGAAGTAGAGTTACAGGCAGAGGCAGAGGTAGAGCAAGTAGTAACAACCAAGCAGGAACGTACTCGGAATCAGTAGATCGCCCCGAACTAAGAGCACCAGCTAGAGTATATTGCATGAGGGCAGAGGAGAATAAAACAAGAGAAGAAAAGGAAGGTATTTAAATTTAAAATTTGTGTTTTAAATATATATATATATATGTATGACTATTATTAGCAATGTATTTACATGTATGAACAAGCAAGTTTCGGGGCGAAACTTAAATTAAGGGAGGCAGAACTGTCACATCCCAAAGTTTAGGTAGTCGAGTATTAGGCCAGAAGGACATAAATAAGTGGTCAAATAGAGGCTCGAGATAGTCAAAAACAAAAATCGGTGTGCAAAGGAGGCCCGTGAAGTCGACGGGACCTAAAGGTAATTTTTCAAAAGGCTAAGGACCTAAGAGTAATTTCCAAAAGTCATACTGGATGTTCTTAATAGTGCACATAACATATTCTAAAAATGGAAAGTAGAGAAAAATCGGGTCACAACTACGCGTAACGATTTTTCCAGAAAATGTCCCGTTAAAGAGAAATGAAGACATGTAGACTAGGGGCATTTTGGTCATTTTTATTAAGATTTATACATGAATTCAAAGTAGAAAATAAACATAAGAGTAAGTAGAGGACGTCAAGGGGTTGAATATGAAACGATCGTCAGTAGAAACGGAACCCGGGCAAAACCCGAGCAAAGAAAGGACCTAAAGGGAATTTTGTAAAAAGTTGAGGGGCTTATTGGTAATTTTTCAAAATGACTTGGAAACCTAAAATGGACCTTACAAATAGAAAGTAGAGGTCGAGAGGATCAAAACTATATGTAGTTTGACTCGTGGAACTGTACGGTTTAAGAGATATGATCAATTAATCGCCGGAACGTAAAGTGGGCCCGGTTTCGTGTCGGGACGTATGGATAACACGGGACAACTTTAGGGTATCCAATGAGAAGAGGGACAAGTGGGAAGAAGTAATGGGAAAGAAAACTATAAAAAAAATCTCTTGTTGGCCAATCAAAAGTAACCATTTAGCATGAGTATTAAATGAAGAAAGAGAAAGGTGGACAAGTGGTCTCAAAGGATTTATCCAACACATATGATGATCATCATTTTCCTTATATATATATATATATCATAAAATGAAGAACAAACTCTCTCTTTTCCACTTGCAAATTTCGGCCACAATAAGAAAATACCAAAGGACTTCCAAGTTTTTTTCCAAGTTTGATTTTTCAAGGTAAGTTTTAAGGTTTTCAAGTATGTAGACTTTAATTTTAGTATCAATTTTAGGTATTTATATATTTATTGGGAGATTGGAGATTAGAGTCTTTATGTGGAATTGGAAAAAAATTTAAGTAAGTGATGAGATTAATTGATTAAATGGAAGAATCAAGATGTATAAAGTTTAATAAGGTTGGATTAGGGTTTCGGTTGAAAAGAAATGGAGGATAACTTATTATTTTAAATTTCTAAGGTTTATATTTAAGATTGTGCTTTTGAATATCTTTAAGGAAAAACAAAGATTAAGGAAGGAGAAGAAGGAAAAGTAAAAGGGAATTAAAAGAGCAAGGTTTGGTACTTTAACCATTGAACTCCTTTTGAAATTTTTCTGTTTTACAATTAGTAAAATGCTGTGACTTGTATGATTTTTAATTAAATATAGAAAAATTATCTTGAGTTGAATTTTGGATATGTTGTTTTTTAATAAGTCTAGTATTTGAGAAAAATAATTTGGAACCACATTGATTGAATTTAATTTACGGAATTTATAAAATTCAGAACTGCTGCCAGGATGCAGGGCAACTGGAGCAGTCTGGTTGGGTGAACTACTTGACCAAGATTTTGTGTCCATTTTGATCTGAAATTTTACAGGAATGATTTTAAGATACAAAACTAAATTCTGTAAAAATATTAGAGTTTTTAGCCAAGTGGATTATTTTATACAAATTTTCTAAAACAAGGATCAAGTTGGGTCAAGAACCAGAGTTTATTGTTCATATGGAAATTTTTCAATATTAACTTGGTCAAAAACTTGGTGTGGGTGTTTTATCATTTTATTTTTAGTATTGAGTTTAATTATGATATGAAGAATAAATTAAGATGGAAAATATGTGAATACATATGATATATATGTGAGTATATGTGACATTTGCGTAAATCTATATTGTATATACATGGAGAATATGTGGTATATATACGAAGTGAATGGGTATATATGAAATGTTATATATGCTCTACTTGGTAAATGGGTAAAACCGGTCTAGAATGGGGGTTTGGCATACCATCCTACCGGCAGTACTGTCTTAACGGCTTCGGTCGGGATATTACTTACGCGCGCGCGGTTATATCGTGTGAGGTCAAGATCATGGCAACTAGTCGTGTGAGACCAAGACCATGCAGTTATTCTATATCGTGTGAGACCAAGACCATGACAATTATTCGTGTGAGGTCAAGACCACGCGTAACTTTATATGAGGCCTCATTTCGAGATCGGTGTATTCAAAATTACCGAGTGGAGCAGATTAACTCGTACTTATAATGAAGTTATATTACATGTTGTTTACATACAGAATGTGAATCTTAACTTAATTAGAAAATATAAATATGATGATTGCATGAAAATAGTTTAATTATGCAGTATTCTACTTTTATATGTGATATTGAGTAGACATTGTATGGCAATGGTTAAAGTACCCACTGGGCAATAAGTTGCTCAGCGAGTTATATGTCTAACTCGCAGGTAGTGTATAGAAGATCAGCATTTCTGCAGCGGCTTGCATCAGCTCGACGGTGATTAGGATAGGACTTTTGACATAAAATAGTAGTATGGCATGTACGTTATATCTATTGTAAAGGTTTGTTAACATATTAAGTATTATGGTGTATGTAACAAGAGAATAAACAGTGGTATGGTAATGAAACTTAGCAAATGATATGTAATCTTGAGAAATGATATAGAAGTGTGAACTTTTCTTGCAGGATTGTAGTTGAGGTTATAAGGGTGGATTATTGGGAGTGTGCTTGAGTTGAATTGTGAAATAAAATATTTTTTTCAAAAATAAGAAAAATCAGTTTTGTCGACACTTGGGACCCAAATTTCTAGGCGAACCTCTGGCAAAATTTCTGTAAAATCGGAACTAAAATTTGACTAAGTAAAATTGGTAGCAACATTAGGATAGTGTGGCGCCTTCACTCGGCTTACACATGTAGGCCGGGAAGGGGTGTTACAAAACTAATTCAAATCTATCTTTAATTAAAGTTACCAATTCCTTAAATTATAATCTTTCTCTTTTTCAAGCAAGAAAATTAATGATTGATGGAATTTATAAGTTCTATTTTTATGACCAATAAAGTATAAAAATCTATCAAGCTCAAAGGAACTAAGTCGATCTCTAGATGATTCTTTTATCTCTAAATATAATTTCTAAAGTCGTTGATTTCTTAATATAAAATTATACCTAGCTTTCACTAAACATATGATTTCAATAAAATAAGCAATTGGTGGCCAGTCAATCACAAATATTAAGATCAAAATTAAAAAAATTTAATTCAAAACAAAAATGAATCAATCTATAAAATACACATCATCCACAAATTTAAATCCACCTAATCTCACTAAGGAGATTAGTTACTCATAACTAAATTAAACATAAAAACTATAAAAATTAAGAAAACAAATATGCAATCCATAATTCTAATATCCAATTCAATGAAATAACAAAAGCAATAAATAAAATGTAAACATGAAAATCTAAACCAAATATAATGTTCAAACTAGACAGATGAAGCTTGCAGAAATGATGGCATCCTCCTCAAAGCACAATCTTCTTCTTTCTTTGATCACCTCTCCAATCGTGGATGATGCTAATAATTGAGACCAATGAAAAGTGTAGAAGAGTTGCCCTCTTTTTACTGCTATCAGCTCTCTCCAAAACTTCACCTACCTAAAAATAGACTCCTACTTCTAATCTCTTTATGCCAAATTCGAATTTCAAATTCAAACCAAATTTTCTATCAGATAAAAACCTTATATCCCTTTGACTTCTCCTAAAAGTTGTATTCCTTGAAGAGTAGATGACTCTAGGCTTTTGAATCACCTCATTTGGATTTTGGACGCCTAAGATATGGCCCAACTACTCTTAGTGGTTGGACTAAAATTCTTCTTCAGCATCTCAGGCCTAGTTTTTGACTTAATAGTTGGAGGCCAAACGATCTTGGATTTCAATGAACCAGACCTCTATGGAAATCTTGAGATGTCCTCTACAAATGTCATGAAGACAACATTTCCAATCTCGAACTCTATCATCACTGAATCTTAATTGAATCTTTAAGGGTCCAATCTGCCTAAAATTTCAGTTTGCAAGAGTCTTACAAAAAATAACTCAAACTAAGCTTTATTCAAAAATAATGAACTTAAAACACATAAATAAGCTTAAAATAAATAAATTCAATTCAATTTCATGCTAAAATGGATAAAAAAATATATAGTCAATATGCACTTATCAATATTTTGGAAACTAGCTATTGATTGATGATGTTTGTTGAAACTTATAATGATATCTTGGTAATCTTGTTGCTACTGTGCTGCTGGACGTTTTTGAAAAATTTTTAAACTTCTTAAATCTTGCTACTGCCTTGCTTGTGTTTTGTGGTTTTAGGTCTTTCAAAAAATTTAAAAATTTGATATTTTGAGTAACAAATTGATATGGCAGACCATAGCCAATTTATCTAGGTTGATTTTTTTTATTGTTTCACTCATTTTAAGTGATCACGTTTGATTTATGTATTATTTGTTTAAAATGCGTAAAGGTTTTTACCCTGCGACATTTTAAACTTAATCAATTTAATTAACTGAAAGCACATAGATAGGCTTGCTTAGGTTATCTTGGTTTAATTCTTGAAATTAACTATGAAATATATTGTGAACCAAATAAATAAGTTAAAAGGAGCCCAAATAAAGTTCAAAAATGAACATCTTACCCCACTGGTCAAAAGGCCATGAGTAGAACTATTAGCCACTTAAAAGTTGCGACCAATTGAGTGACCGGGTGCCGACATCACAAATGTTTACCCTTACGTTAAAAGATTGATGACATTTAAGGCAAACAATTAAAAGGTGATCAAAAGTAAATAAAAATTTAGTTCCTAATTTTAAATATTTTTGTAATTTAAGCCTTGATAAGTTAAGTAAAGTCTTCTATGTGTAACTAGTTATCACTTGGTATTTAATTTATCATCAAGTTGGGTAAGGGCTTTGTGTTTTATATTTATAATGTATGTCAGTTTGATCGCTTGATTTGCAAAATATTAAAAATATTATTCTGAGTCTTTGGTTATTGAGTTGCCATTCTATTTGAGTTATTTAAATATTACAAGTTTGAGTTGTTGATTCATAGATATGGGGGATAGAAGTTTTAAATTGTGAAATGCTTGAGGGCAGTGGTGGAACTAGGAACATATTGAAGACGAGAAAATTTTCAAGTAAAAATAAAATTGCAGACGAATTGAAAATAAAATTGAAAATTTAATATTGTAATAAAATTTAGATTTTTAATTTTTATATTATTTGTTAAATTCTAAAATTTTATTAAATTTTTTACATGTCCTTTATTTTAATTCTTAGATTTATTAATTTATTTAGATAATTTTATTAAATTAAATTTTATAAAAATATTATTTTAAATGAGAATATTACTTTTACCAATTCATAATTAAATTGTAAAATTCTAGTAATAACCTAAATATCTAAACATAAAATTTTAAATATACAAAAAAGCAAAAATATATATTTATATATATAAATCTAATAATTTATATTTATAATTTAAATAATTATAATTATAAATATAATATATATATATAAATTATAATTATAAATATATATAATAATACTTTATACATAATTTATACAAATATATATATATATATATATATATGTATAATGAGTGGGAGGAGGGGAGAGGGTATACTGCCCCAGCCCCACCCCCCACTACTGCTTGAGGGCAATATGGTTTAAATATGGGAGGATTTGATAGTGAGCAAATATTATTTATATTATTTAGGCTCGCTATTAGGACTTTCTACTCACTTTTAAATGTTGTTTTTAGACAAAAATGATTTAAGAAAGAGCTGGAGTTGAAGTAGGAAAATTGAACTAAAAGTTGGAAGTTTTGCAGAAGTATGTTGATGGGAGCTTTAGGCAAGGTTAGCAGACTTGACAGTTTTGGAGAAATCTGACTGATGACATTGAATTTATTTTGATGCTTTGGAGATACTATTTTGGAAGAACTTTGAAGGATTAATCTGATTTTATAATCCCCTGTCAGTTAGGAATATAATTTGGGATATTATTGTTATTTTCTTTATTTTCTTTATTATTTTTTAGTTTTCCTAGTTTGTTTTAGTTTAAAAAATCTCTAAACCTAGGGCATTTAAGCTACAGGTTCTAGTAACCCTAGTAGTTTTTGAACACATTTTCGTGTAACACCCCCACATCCAATGCACACACACTACAACCACAACAATGTAGCATAAGTGCACCAAACATAGGGATGCTACGGTTTTCTTCAACATTCAAAACATTTTAAACTTGATACAATACCCTAATCATTATACATTATAGAAATTAAGTCATTGACTTAAAATATAAACATGTTAGATATACATATATACATTTAAATATTACATAGCGGAAGTTATAAATTAGGTACATATTTACATTATAAACATTACTTTACAAAATATAAAAGAAGTATACATGATTGGCAAGTCTGCTCTGATCTTTAAGTCCTCAAAAATCAACTCTTCACTGTCTACTCTCACTCGGTCTTGATGAACTCTCGGGTTCAACTCTACCAACTCTATTACCTGCGCGATCAAACACTATCGCGCTAAGCCAACGGCTTAGTAAGATAAAACATGCTAATGTTTTGCTTTGATGCAATGCAATGCCAATTCTCAATCCATATTATACATGTAACATCATATATGCAAAACTAACAACATGCCTTTACATTTCATAACTCAACATAAATAGACATATCATATTTCAACATCTTATCATATACCTCATTAGTATTCATTTAATCATT
Organism: Garcia nutans; assembly: GCA_947685225.1. Classification (NCBI taxonomy): domain Eukaryota; kingdom Viridiplantae; phylum Streptophyta; class Magnoliopsida; order Malpighiales; family Euphorbiaceae; genus Garcia; species Garcia nutans. The sequence continues at coordinate 37,636,097 of CANTUV010000039.1, read as the reverse complement.
CATAATCAACATTAAGCAAAGACAAGCATGGGCCCAAGACACACTAATATGCCATTCAATTTTCAGAGTTAACGTTTTGGTTCTATCATCACATTTATCAATATCATAAACCCAACTAGGCTTCAAGGATTAGGTTCAACCAAGCTTCAAGGGGAGCAAAGCATGCTAAGCTTCAACCCAACTTGGCTTCAAGAACCAACCCAACCTAGCTTCAAGGGTGGTAACATCTCAATTAGGCTTCAAGGATTCAATCCAACCTAACTTCAAGAGATTGTTACACTTATTAGGCATGCCACCAACAACCAACTCTGAAAATGGAATAACACATTAGCCACACAATTCATTTATTATTCAATTATCATTTCCATTCTCAATTCTCAACAACATTTAGGCAAACATGCCTTATTTCTTTCAATTGCATCACATCATAGCCAACCACAATGGCATTGTCTCATATCATGTCTTATTTAAATTATCATTGCATCTTTGATATACATTTCAATATTCATTACTCATGAAACACATTACCATTTACAATGCATAACATAACATTATTCAATCTCAACAATGCAATTAGGGTAAAGAACAATTGATATGATTCATAGCTTTAAAACCTTACACATGTAATTGATTATATCATTCATTGATTCAAGTGTATTTAAAATGTTTAGGGTTAGGTTTAGGGACCAACCTACCCTTTGAGAACCAAAGCAATGCAAAAAGAACAAGGAAGTAAAACCTTAACCTACACAATTGAGGGACACGGGCAGCCACTTGAGGGACACGGCCAAGCTTGTGGCCGTGTCACTCAAACCAATTGGACAGTAAGCAACACGGGCAAGGGACACGGCCAAGCTTGTGGCCGTGTCTCTCAACCAAACTTTGGCAGTAGCAAACATGGCTTGGGGACACGACCGTGTCTCTCAAAAATCAATCCAACACCTTCAAAATTTCATGTCTTGGCCGTGTTTCCCATAGCTTTTTGGCCGTGTCACCCATAACCAAAACCCTAACCAAAGCCAACACTTTCCCAATTGCATTTAAACTTAATATACATCATACCACATGTTTCAAATGAACATAAACCATGTTCTAAACACATATTCATCATAAAAATCACCTCATAACACATTAATATTACACTTAAACACAAACTATCTCAAAACCCTAAAATCACCATCTTTCAAAATCAACATCCACCACTTCCAACAACAACACCTATTTAAACTCTTAACTTAAAACCAATTCAACACTTGAGAACACAACACAAACACATCTAATCATCAAACCAACAAATCACAAATCACCCTAATCATAACTTCAACACTACTACCAAAATAAGTAAAGGAAACAATAGAATACTTACCTTAGATGAGGAAATTCCACAAATCTTTCACCAAATCTCTCAATTCCTTCTTCAATTTGAGTATAGCATCAAGAACACTTCTCTTTCCCTTTGTCTTCTTCAATGGCCGGCACAAACATGAGAAGAGAAGAAAATTCAACAAAGTCAAATGACTTTTCTTCTTTAAATCTCCACCAAGAGATTTTATCCAAGCAATTACCAAAATGCCCTCAATCATATAACTAACTTTTTGTCTTATATAAGCCCATATATGCAATTACACACTCAACAATAAAATATCTTCTTCCACTAACCAACACCTTGACTCTTCTTTGACCCATTTATATGTTATATATATCAACATATACACAACATATACCATTCTCTCTAAACCCTAAATCCTTCCCAAAACACATATACTTTTCTTTTCTCAATTCTTTATCTTGCAATTTGAAACAACCACAATAACAACAACATACAAAACTTCTAGGGCATAAATGAGGATATTACAATTCTCCCCCTCTAAAAAGAAATTTCGTCCTCGAAATTACCTGATATCAAGGCCGAAACAGCTGAGGATATTGCTCTCGCATGGTTTGCTCATTCTCCCAAGTTGCTTCTTCTTTTGCATGATTCTTCCAAAGAATTTTCACTAATGGCACTCTCTTGTTCCTCAATTCTTTCACTTCCCGTGCCAAGATAGCAACTGGTTCCTCTTCAAATGTCAAGTCTGGGCTCACTTCAATAGATTCAAATGGCAACACATGAGATGGATCCGACCTGTACCTTCTCAACATAGAAACATGAAACACATTATGAATACGATCCAACTCAGATGGCAAAGCAAGCCGATAAGCCACTGGCCCAACTCTTTCCAACACTTCATACGGTCCGATGAAACGAGGACTCAATTTCCCTTTCCGACCGAACCTCAAAATCTTCTTCCAAGGAGATACCTTCAAAAATACCTTATCCCCAACATCAAACTGAATGTCTCTCCTCTTCAGATCTGCATAGGACTTCTGTCGGTCCGAAGCTGCTTTCAATCTGCCTCGAATCAACTTCACTTTCTCTTCAGTTTCTTGAATCAAATCAGGCCCAATCAACTTGCTATCACCAAGTTCACTCCAACAAAGAGGTGTTCTGCACCGTCTGCCATACAATGCCTCGAATGGGGCCATTCCGATGCTGGATTGGTGACTGTTGTTGTAAGCAAACTCCACAAGAGGTAAGAATCTATCCCAACTTCCAGAGAAATCGATGACACAGCTTCTCAACATATCCTCAACAATCTGTATCACCCTCTCAGACTGTCCATCCGTCTGTGGATGAAAAGCAGTACTGAAGTGTAGTCGAGAACCCAAAGCTTTGTGCAAACTCTTCCAAAATCTTGAAGTAAACCTGGGATCTCGATCAGACACCAAAGAAGTTGGAACACCATGCAATTTCACAATCTCATGGATATACAACTCAGCTAACCTTTCCAAAGAGTAATCCATCCGAACCGGAAGGAAATGAGCTGTCTTAGTCAATCTATCCACAATCACCCATATGGCATCATGTTTCCTTTGTGTCAAAGGCAATCCAGACACAAAGTCCATTGTCACTCTTTCCCACTTCCATTCTGGCACTGACAACGGTTGAAGCAACCCAGTGGGAACTTGATGCTCTGCTTTAACCTTCTGACAAGTGAGACATTTCGATACAAACTCAGCAATGTCTCTTTTCAACCCAATCCACCAGTAATGCTGTCTCAAATTATGATACATCTTGGTGTTGCCCGGATGCATAGAAAACATCGACTGATGTGCCTCTTCCAAAATGACCCTCTTCAAATCAGCATTATCGGGTACACACAATCTGTTCTTGAACCATAGGCTCCCATCATTCCTCACAACAAAATCTCTACTCTCTCTACTCTGACAATCTGCAATAATCTTCTGAATCTTCTTATCAGTCAACTGAGCCTCTTTGATCTGATCCAACAAAACCGGCTTCAATTGCAACTGTGCCAATAATGCACCATCATCACAAAGTACAAAACTGGCACGCAAAGCTCTCAACTCAACAAGCAACGAGAGCGAATAAACTGTTAAACCAGCTAAAGACTTCCGACTTAAGGCATCAGCAACTACATTTGCTTTACCTGGATGATAATCAATCAAGCAGTCGTAGTCTTTAATCAATTCCAACCATCTCCTCTGCCGAAGGTTGAGCTCTTTCTGAACACCCAAATACTTCAAACTTTTGTGATCAGTGTAAATGAAAAATTTCTCCCCAAACAGATAATGGCGCCAAATCTTTAATGCAAACACAATGGCTGCTAATTCCAAATCATGGGTGGGGTAGTTAAGCTCATGCGGTTTCAACTGACGAGATGCATAAGCTATAACTTTCCCTTCCTGCATCAGCACACATCCCAAACCACTATGTGACGCATCACTGTAGATCACATATGGTTTGCCTTCTACAGGTAAAGTAAGAACAGGCGCTTGAGTCAACATATCTCTCAACTGCTCAAAGCTAGCCTGACACTGATCCGTCCACACAAATCTCACTCCCTTACGAAGCAATCTGGTGAGTGGAGTAGCTATCAAAGAAAACCCTTTCACAAACCGCCGGTAATAGCCTGCCAAACCCAGAAAACTTCTAACCTCTGTCACTGACTTGGGTGGACTCCAATTCAAAATTGCTTCAACATTACTCGGATCAACTCTGATGCCTTCTGCTGAAACAATATGTCCAAGAAAAGCTACTTGATCCAACCAGAACTCACACTTCGACAATTTGGCAAATAATTGCTTTTCTCTCAAAATCTGCAACACAATCCGCAGATGCATATCATGTTCCTCTTCATTCCTCGAATACACCAGGATATCATCGATGAAGACCACTACAAACTGATCCAAATAGGGCCTAAACACCCTATTCATCAAATCCATAAAAGCTGCAGGTGCATTCGTCAGACCAAAAGGCATAACTAAAAATTCATAGTGCCCATACCTGGTCCTGAAAGCTGTCTTCGGAACATCTTCAGCTCTGACTCTCAGCTGATGGTACCCAGATCTCAGATCAATTTTAGAAAACACAGCTGCATCCTTCAATTGATCAAAGAGATCATCGATTCTAGGCAAAGGATATTTATTCTTAATTGTCACCTTGTTCAATTGCCTATAGTCGATACATAACCTCATGGTACCATCTTTCTTCTTCACAAACAGCACAGGAGCTCCCCAAGGAGAAACACTGGGGCGAATGAATCCCTTATCCAACAGCTCCTGTAATTGCACTTTTAACTCTCTTAGTTCTGCTGGTGCCATTCTGTAAGGAGTAATCGAGATAGGAGTGGTACCAGGCAACAATTCAATACCAAACTCCACCTCTCTCTCAGGCGGCAATCCTGGCAACTCCTCAGGAAAAACATCAGGGAACTCTGCAACTGTGGCAATGCTATCAATAGGAGAACTTCTTACTCTAGTATCTATCACATGAGCAAGATAAGCTTCACATCCCTTTCTAATCAACCTCCTGGCTGCAACAGCTGAAACAAATAAGGAGGCTAACTGTTCCTGCTCATTAGATACTATCACCTCTCTACCATCACTAGTTCTCAAAGAAACAATCTTCTTTTTACAATCCACCACAGCTCCATGTCGAGATAGCCAATCCATGCCTAAAATCACATCATATTCCTTAAATGGCATCTCAATCAAATCTCCAAGGAACTCCTCACCCTGCACCCTCACTGCACTATCCCGATGCACTTTACTCACAATCACACTATGCCCTAACGGATTTGTCACCAAAACATCAAATCCTAGGGACTCAGCATGCACATCAAACACAGGCAATACAGATGCACTAATATAAGAATGGGTGGAACCCGGATCAATCAAAGCAAGTACTGCAGTATCAAATAAAGAAAAAGTACCAGCTATGACCGCCGATGCATCCGGCTGTCTCTGCATAACATACATCCTCTGGGAAGAACCAACCTCCTCCGGTCTAGTTTCCCTGGATGTAGCACCACCTCTAGAACTGAACCCTGCTCTACCACCTCGGCTGGCACCTCTGCCTCCTCTACCTCCCCTCACACTGGCTCGAGAAGCGGCAGAATCAACTGGCATAAACTCCTGTCTCTCCGGACAGTCTCTCACAAAGTGATCCGGTGACCCACACCTGAAACAAACCCCTGCAACACCAGCCTTCCAACAAGGACCACCATGTGGCCTCCCACAATGGATGCAGATAGGTAAGGTGGATCTCTGAACCATAGGGGTCGGAGCACTTGCCACTGAAGCTGCAGGTCTATATCTATGCCTCTGGAACTGCACTGATCTACCTGCTGGTCTCTGGCTCCTACTACTCCGAGGAACAAAGCTTCCTCTACTCCTCTTTGCTGAAGAAGACCCTGCCTCGAACTGAGGCCTTCTCACTCTGACCTCTTCCTCTGATGCAGCTGCAATCACTTGAGCCCTTTCTACATCTCGAGCTGCTGCCACTAGCTGGGAGAAATCGTGATATCTAGACCCGGCCACTAAGCACATGATAGAGGGTCTTAATCCCTCCTGAAACCTCCGGCATCTATCTATCTCATCAGCAATAATGCCACCAGCATAATGACTCAATCTAATAAACTCAACCTCATATTCAGTTACAGTCTTGCTATCTTGCTTCAAGCTCAAGAACTCCATCTTCTTCATATCCTTATACTCCCTTGGAGTATACTTCAACTCAAATTCTCTCAAGAAATCAGTGTAAGACAGTGTTGGAGGATCATCCATAGAATGAGGCACCGTCTTCCACCAATCGTAGGCATCCTTCTGTAGCAAAGATCTTGCATAGTCAAACTTTTCCTCTGAGGTGGCTTGCAACTGAACAAATACTCTCTGAACTCTGTCAAGCCACTGTTCTGCCACAGCTGGATCAACTGTGCCTAAGAAATCCTCCGCTCCATATTTCCTCAGTTTATCATAATGCCTTACTGGTACTGAAGGCTGAGGGGGTGGTGGCTGTGGTTGCACAGGTGCTTGTCTCATAGCTTCCATCATATTCCTAAACCAGGCTGGCGGAACCTCATCACCTACTGGTCTACCCGACCCAGAAACAGGTGCCTCACCAGCACTATCAACCCTAGCTCCATCCTCAGGAGCAACACTCTCCTCACTACCCTCAACCGATTGTCTCAAATGAGGATCCATCAACACCTACACTGCAAACACAAAAAAAAGGACACACCTTATTAAAGATCAGAGGTTGCCAATCCCCAACATATGTGTTATTTAAAACCACTTTTTAAGTAAAAATATTCTTTTTATTACATTTTACCTAGGTTGAGAATCTCAAACCTAGGCTCTGATACCAAAACAATTGTAACACCCCCACATCCAATGCACACACACTACAACCACAACAATGTAGCATAAGTGCACCAAACATAGGGATGCTACGGTTTTCTTCAACATTCAAAACATTTTAAACTTGATACAATACCCTAATCATTATACATTATAGAAATTAAGTCATTGACTTAAAATATAAACATGTTAGATATACATATATACATTTAAATATTACATAGCGGAAGTTATAAATTAGGTACATATTTACATTATAAACATTACTTTACAAAATATAAAAGAAGTATACATGATTGGCAAGTCTGCTCTGATCTTTAAGTCCTCAAAAATCAACTCTTCACTGTCTACTCTCACTCGGTCTTGATGAACTCTCGGGTTCAACTCTACCAACTCTATTACCTGCGCGATCAAACACTATCGCGCTAAGCCAACGGCTTAGTAAGATAAAACATGCTAATGTTTTGCTTTGATGCAATGCAATGCCAATTCTCAATCCATATTATACATGTAACATCATATATGCAAAACTAACAACATGCCTTTACATTTCATAACTCAACATAAATAGACATATCATATTTCAACATCTTATCATATACCTCATTAGTATTCATTTAATCATTCATAATCAACATTAAGCAAAGACAAGCATGGGCCCAAGACACACTAATATGCCATTCAATTTTCAGAGTTAATGTTTTGGTTCTATCATCACATTTATCAATATCATAAACCCAACTAGGCTTCAAGGATTAGGTTCAACCAAGCTTCAAGGGGAGCAAAGCATGCTAAGCTTCAACCCAACTTGGCTTCAAGAACCAACCCAACCTAGCTTCAAGGGTGGTAACATCTCAATTAGGCTTCAAGGATTCAATCCAACCTAACTTCAAGAGATTGTTACACTTATTAGGCATGCCACCAACAACCAACTCTGAAAATGGAATAACACATTAGCCACACAATTCATTTATTATTCAATTATCATTTCCATTCTCAATTCTCAACAACATTTAGGCAAACATGCCTTATTTCTTTCAATTGCATCACATCATAGCCAACCACAATGGCATTGTCTCATATCATGTCTTATTTAAATTATCATTGCATCTTTGATATACATTTCAATATTCATTACTCATGAAACACATTACCATTTACAATGCATAACATAACATTATTCAATCTCAACAATGCAATTAGGGTAAAGAACAATTGATATGATTCATAGCTTTAGAACCTTACACATGTAATTGATTATATCATTCATTGATTCAAGTGTATTTAAAATCTTTAGGGTTAGGTTTAGGGACCAACCTACCCTTTGAGAACCAAAGCAATGCAAAAAGAACAAGGAAGTAAAACCTTAACCTACACAATTGAGGGACACGGGCAGCCACTTGAGGGACACGGCCAAGCTTGTGGCCGTGTCACTCAAACCAATTGGACAGTAAGCAACACGGGCAAGGGACACGGCCAAGCTTGTGGCCGTGTCTCTCAACCAAACTTTGACAGTAGCAAACATGGCTTGGGGACACGGCCGTGTCTCTCAAAAATCAATCCAACACCTTCAAAATTTCATGTCTTGGCCGTGTTTCCCATAGCTTTTTGGCCGTGTCACCCATAACCAAAACCCTAACCAAAGCCAACACTTTCCCAATTGCATTTAAACTTAATATACATCATACCACATGTTTCAAATGAACATAAACCATGTTCTAAACACATATTCATCATAAAAATCACCTCATAACACATTAATATTACACTTAAACACAAACTATCTCAAAACCCTAAAATCACCATCTTTCAAAATCAACATCCACCACTTCCAACAACAACACCTATTTAAACTCTTAACTTAAAACCAATTCAACACTTGAGAACACAACACAAACACATCTAATCATCAAACCAACAAATCACAAATCACCCTAATCATAACTTCAACACTACTACCAAAATAAGTAAAGGAAACAATAGAATACTTACCTTAGATGAGGAAATTCCACAAATCTTTCACCAAATCTCTCAATTCCTTCTTCAATTTGAGTATAGCATCAAGAACACTTCTCTTTCCCTTTGTCTTCTTCAATGGCCGGCACAAACATGAGAAGAGAAGAAAATTCAACAAAGTCAAATGACTTTTCTTCTTTAAATCTCCACCAAGAGATTTTATCCAAGCAATTACCAAAATGCCCTCAATCATATAACTAACTTTTTGTCTTATATAAGCCCATATATGCAATTACACACTCAACAATAAAATATCTTCTTCCACTAACCAACACCTTGACTCTTCTTTGACCCATTTATATGTTATATATATCAACATATACACAACATATACCATTCTCTCTAAACCCTAAATCCTTCCCAAAACACATATACTTTTCTTTTCTCAATTCTTTATCTTGCAATTTGAAACAACCACAATAACAACAACATACAAAACTTCTAGGGCATAAATGAGGATATTACATTTCGGCTGTTGAAAAATTACAGATTATTGAAGTTTTGTTTTACTCAAGCATGAATAACTAAATCTTTACTTGGTTCAAGGGTAATTGAAGTTCATATTCAAGAATTGTAAGATCTAAACAACTATATCTCTTCTCTCCTTTAATATTCAGTATTGATATAATTCTTTGTGGCTTAATTTAATTATTGTTTTGCTAATTCATCAATATGACATATTGCTTAATTGGTTAAATAACACAATACTATTCAAAGTGCTTGATTCTATATTTGTTCTTGACACTTTGATTTAATTAGTGATTACAAGTATCTTAAGAGATTATATAATCTAATTAAATAAATCTCAACGTTGGGTTTATTGTTTAGAATAAGGTCCTTCAAATTCTTAAGGCTATCAATAATTAGATTATAAGGACATTCCTATATGGTAGGTTATTGATAAAAATTAATTAGAGAATGTTTCCCAATTAATTTAAAATCTAAAAAAGAATTGATATTGAGAGCTTATCTGGTACTATAGCTGATTTATTGAATAATTAAAAATGAGTAATCTTTGAATCCATGATCAATTCAAGAATTGAACTAAAATTATTCCTTCAACTAAGTCTTTTTCTTTTGAATTTCTCAATTTAGTTTTATTGTTCTTTAATTTATTAGTTTAATTTTCAGTTTTAATTTAATTTAATTTTAGTTCTTAATTTATAAACCCCCTTTTTAATTTTAATTTTTTTATTTTAGTTTTCAAAAAAGATTTAAATAAATAGTCAATTCTTTGTAAGTTTGACACTATTCCCTACTAAAACAATTTAATTTGTTTAGGAATAGGCTTTTGTTTTTGGTGGCTTCCCCATCAAGAATTATCCTAAATGAATTCATATGTAACTTGTTTATCATGATTTAAAGACTTAATCATCAAAAATCATATTACAACATGTACAAAAAAGGCATTATCATCAATACCTCTACTTATCTTGTCAATTCAAAGTTATCTCATCATTTCATATGAACAACATCATTAATATCAAATTATGGGAGCAACTAACAAGTTAAAATATCTTTAACAAACTTATTTGATTTTGATGAAAAATATTTTAAGGATTTATACCCTCAAATATTACCAAATTACACTTCTAATCTTTCAGTTTTAGTCGATTTTCATAATGAAATCCACAAAACTAATAAAATAAGTATGAAAGGTTGAATTACTAACCTACAAGTGATGAACATAGCGAACTTATGAAGCTTTTGAGGTCTAGACTAAATTGATTTCTTTGAGTTTTGAGATTCTAAAGTTTTTTCTTGAAGGATTTAAGCCAAATGATCACCTTAAGTCACCAATAATGATTTTTCCACCTCTTATAGCTAGTCAAGACTGATTTTGGATGAGTTTTTAGGATCTAGTTTTGCTTCTGAAGTTAATGGCGAAACCAATAGAAGAAGAAAGATTTTTGTTGCTTTTGTTGGCTTTTTTAGGTGTTTAAAGTGTGATCCCTCTAAAATATGAGTTTAAGATGTATTTATAAGCCTAGGGATTCTAAGGTTCCATTAGAAAGCTTCCTAAATAGATAATGATAGATTTTGAGGAAACAAATCGAATAGAATTAAGTTAAAAAATGTAGAGTCCTATAAAATCTCAAATCAGGTTTTTTTTCTTATCTGACGTGAACCTTCCATGCTTATGTTCCTTATAGGTTGGCACTAGGCCTCTCTCAAAACTGGCATGGATCTCTTGCCTAGGCTAGAGGCCATCCTCATGGATGTTTCAAACATCCATGTGGATGGCCAATCAAGGGTTAACAAAATTTCTATACTTAGGCTATTTTTTTTGGTATCTTAATATATTCCTTGGGATTTTTAGGTTGTGTTCATAACAACTAGGTTCATTTCCATCAAATCAAACTTATTCCATCACTTTCATGAATTTAGTTATAAAAACTAACTAAATCATAATGAATTTAGTTATAAAAACTAACTAAACATTAAGCACAATTTGGTCTTATCATCAGGTTATGAATTGTGCAAATCGTATGTCCAAAATCAGACGCTAATAGTTTGTCCTCAATTTAATGGGATTCAATCAAGGTTTACCTTTTGAATTCCAATAAAGTTTACAGAGAAAGTGAAAATAACTTCAATCAAAAAAATAATTTTAACAAAAAAATAATTTCAACTTAACAACTCCCAGAACACTTGCGAACCATCGGTGATTAGCAAGTTGAAATGCAATAGGGTTGCCAAGTGCTTTCAACCATTGTACCTTAACCATCTACTATCTATTACCCAAATTCTCTCTTTGGTTGTGGACTTTAGGCACATCTACATTAGCAATGGACTTTTCATTTGCCGGGAGAAGCTTTTTTCTGTTGGTAGTACTGACGAAAAACGTGTTATGTCAATTAAAGTTAAATATGGGCAGGAATTTTCCCTCATGAAGCTTACCTATTTACTCATAGAAATATTTTTCTGTGGGTAAATTATTAGGTAAATTTTTTACTTTTCATTTACCGAAAAAATTATTTTTTTGTTTGTAATATAGACATGTAAGCTAATCTCTCGGTAAATGTTAAAGGTGGGCATTAACAGTACCAAATCTATCGTTACATATAATTGAGAGATGTCATTTTCTCTCGGTATTATCGATAAAATATTTTTTATGTCGATAAATTTACTGACATATTATTTTCAGTCAGAAAATTTTATCACTAATATTTTCTCCAATAATTCACTTTAAATGTTACCAACTCTTTATTTTTGTTGTCGATAAATTTTCATGGTAATTCCTTGTGCCATCATATGAAGCTATTTTTCTCGATAAAATATCTGTCGGTAAATTTATTTTGTCTTTATATTTATTTATTTATATTTTCTCTCGGTATTCTGCTGCTATTACCAATAAAATTTTTTCTATCGGTGATTTTTCTTGGTAATCTGCTGCATTCTTATAGTGTATAAAACATAAAAGATTTACTTTTTCTTAAGTACCCAAATGTACTTATGTCCTAGAGGGTTAGTCTTGGAAGGATTCTCTAACTTGAGGTGAGCCTTCCTAATATAGCAAAGAACATTAATGTGCCTATATTTCATGTAATAATAATATTGATAAATGGGTCTAGGCTTTTTCATCCTATTCTTGGGATATGTTGAAGGATAATGTTAGTTATGATGGCATGCACATGTGTGTTGTGCTTGTGGATGTGATTCTACATACTTTTGCCTTTGTACTTTTTTGGTATACATATATGCATAATTAGCTTTTGGTGACTTAGCTCTTGAGTTTAGTGTGTCTTGTTTATCCTTTTTATGGCTTTTTGGCTTGGTGTATGCAATTTTGTTATTTTCAACCTCAATATTAGAAGTTTGAGGTTTTGAAGTCTTAACAAATATTGGAGCTTTGGAAGTGGATGTGGATGAGCTATTGAAATCCAAACCTTGTTTTGAGAAAGGTGGCCTTTGAGATCCAATTATGGTATCCAAGGCCTCATTTCCTTTATGAAAATTTGAAATTAAATTTTTTAAATCATCAATTTCTTTTCTCAAATTTTGATTCTCTTTAGAAACATTTTCCAAACTGGTGGAGATTTTAGAAATTTCTTCCAATTAGTTTTTAAACTTTCATTGGAATTTTTTAATTCCAAAGTGCAAATTTTCAAGCTTATAAAATCTTTTTCTAGTTTGGAACATTTTTCTTTATAAAATTTCATTTTAGAAAAATATTTTTGAACCCTTTGAATCATATGCTCCAAGAGCTCATCATCATCCACATCTCCATCATCACCACACAAACTATCAACACAAGACAAGGATGTAGGATTTACCTCACTTGGTTCCTCTTCATCTACCATTGCCATGAGAAAAATATTAGCACTTTCTTGCTCCTCTTCTTCTTCAATTGATGTTTATAATCCCATGTAGCCTTGGGAGTTTTCTTCTTCTCCTTGTCTTTCTTCTGTTCTTCAATTTGGGACACTTTGACTTGATGTGGCCTAGCTTGCCACATTCATAGCATTTCACCTCACTCTTCTTTTCCTTGTCTCTTGAAGAAGAGTTGGAGTTTGAGAAGGACCCTTTATTTGTTGGCTTCTTCCTTCTTCTTATAATTTCCTTCACCCTTCTAAAGAGTAGGGCTACTTCATCTTCATCATCTTCCTTATTATCACTTCCACTTGAGCACTCACTTTCCTTCACCTCTTTGGTTGTTTTGAGAGCAATCCCCTTTTTCTTCTCTTTCTCATCGTTGTCCTCATCCTTCTCTATGGTCATCTTATGAGTAAGAAATTTTTCAATAAGCTCATTGGTCCTAAGCTTGCTAAGATCATGAGTTTGTTCAGTTGATGGAACATTAGATTCAAAGTTCTTCTTGGGAAAAGCTCTTAGAATTTTATTGTTGACATCTTCTTATGAATATGTCTTCCCATACTTTTTAAATTGGTAACTATTGCAGGCAATCGATTGGTCATCTCAGTGACATTCTCATTAGGTTTCATTTTAAAGAGCTCATACTCATGTACAAGCATTTGAAATTCTTGGACGACTTGAGTAGTACCTTCATGATACTTATGTAGCATTCTCCAAATTCCATAGGCACTAGTGTTATGTTGGACTCTTTCAACTTCTTCTCTTGACATGGAGTTGATGAGGATTGAGATGACATGATTGTTCTTGTAGTTTGATCTTCTTTGTGCACCCGTCTATTATTCTCTTAGAACCAAAACTTCTACTCCTTCAACATTTTGAGCTGGTGGTTTCAATTCATTGAGTACGAACTGTAACATCCGAGTTTTATTAAAATATAATTAAATAAATAATTTGGAAGGGTTTAAGGATGGGTTGGAGAAAGAAAATACATAATGCATATTTAGGATATAAATGAAATATACAACAAATATAAATGTCACTAAAAAAATGAAAAAGTCAAAAAGTCAAAAATAAAAGTCAAAAGGGGTAAAAGGTAAAAGTTAAAATAATAAATAATAAATTAAATACAAATTAAAATTAATTTTAAGTGGAAGATAAAAAGTCTTAATTATTAAGTAATTAATTAATAAATTATTTAATTTATATATATATGGTTAGGAAAAGGATAGAGAAAATAAAAAAAAAATACATATTTTACCATCTTCTTCTTCTCCCTTCTCTTTGGCCGAACTTTTATGGTGGTAAAGGAGGATTTTTGGCTTATTCAATCCATCAAATTCTACAACAATTTTCAAGGATTAAGGGTAGTTTTGGTGAAATTCCTAGTAAGTAGTAAGCTTTTGTTAGTTTTTGCAAGATTTCTTCAAGTTTGTAGATATGTGTAAATAGTGATTTTAATGTAGTGTTTTATAATTATTGAAATGGTATTGGATGATGTTATTTTGATGTGGGGATAATGACTTTAAGGTTAGATGATTGATTTGGATAGGTTTAGTGGAAGTTTGGGAGAAGAAGGAAAATTAGGGTTTTGATAGGAAATTTATAAAGAATAGTTGTAAATTGAATTTAATTAATTAAAAGGTGTTAGGATGGGTATATAATGTTATTTTTGAACTTAAATTTTGGTTTAAATTTGGTTAGAAAGATATCCCAAAATTAAAGTTTGTTAGGGTAAATTTTATAAATTTGAAAGAAATGTGATAAATCAAGTTTTATTAGTTAAAGTGGATAGGAATGAGTTCCTAATGAATTATTTATGCTCACATTTTGGTTAGGAATTGAGTAGAGTCAAGTTGCTTAGTTAAAGTGGTGAAGAGCATTGGTGGAAGTTGGTGTTGGAGGGTGATAGTACATTGGATTGTGATATAATCCTAGGTAAGTACATACTTTGGTTAAATATATTTTATTTGCATTTGATTTGGCTTAGCATATTTTGATGTTAAGAATGTGTTGAACTACTTTGATATTGAGTTATTGAATGTAATGCATTGTTGTTGGTAGAACGGTGCAAAATGTATTATGTACATCATGTTAAGCCATTGTAAATGGATAAAAACATTAATATGTGTCATTTGAGAAAAAGTGTGAAAAATGCCTATAATATATGGGAGATGAAATCACATTGCAAATGTGACAAATATTATTAAAAAATGTGGTCAATTATGTTGAAGTAAGGGTAAATGATTCAATGTGATGGAAGTGAGTATGAAAGAGTATGATGTATATGAAATGTGTGTTTGCCTTATATAATATCATGTTCCAGAGTTTTGTGTTTGGTGATATGGAATTGGCATGCCAATTATATGATTTGCCTTTGGAGCTAGACGTTGGGCGTCACTTATTATGTTATTTGCCTTTAGGCTAGACATTGGGCGTCACCTGTGATTTTATTTACCTTTGGCCTAGACACTAGGTGTCAAGATAAACCAAAATAATATCTCTAAAGCCCAAATATTATATAGAGTTATTTGGGCCCAGACTGTGATATAATGATGGAATTATATGAGCAATGCATAAGTTTAGAATGCATTTGCATGCTACGTTGTGAGTTTCAAAGAAAAAGCACATTACATTGTTTTTAAAATTTCTTTTATTATCAAAGTATGTATCGCTAGGCTATTAGCGTAGCGTGATTTGCTCATCGCACAGGTGACAGAGTGGACACTGAGAGTCCTGTTAGACCTAACGAGGTCTAAGATTTCTATATTGTGCTGAAAGTTTTGTTAGATTGCCACGAGACAAGAGCTAGCAATTTGACATGTACATATCCATTTTGATGAAATATGTTTTGTTTATGTATAGTGTATTAATATATGAAAATGTTGTAATTTTTTTTAAAAATGTTTTTGGTAAGATATTATAAAATCGTGGAATAATTTTGTATATTAATATATTTGGGTATTTATGGAGAATGTTGGAGAGATGAATATTTGAATATATTTTTAGGAGTATAAAATTTATACAGGTTGAGTTTGTGATTTTGGGAAATATTAAATTTATAGACAAAACTCTAGCAAAATTTTTCTAAAGATTTTCTTTTAAATTTGTATTTTTTAACAATTAATTTCTGTTATAAATTTAAGATTTTATGTACTAAATTATATTTTAAAGGTTAAATTGTTTTTAATAAAATTAAGAAAAATTTTCTAGCGATTAGAAAGGTAACATTCTTATATTCTGTATATTTATTTTACATATACGAGGTGTATCTACTGTACGTATATAAGGTATAAATGTCCCCACAACTCAATGTCTACACTATCTAAAAACATTTGCATCTTGTGTAACGTTGAGTAGCCGGTTCCATTAAAGAGTGGTCTAAGGTGAGTATTTAGGTTTTCATGAGTTGAAATGCTAGGGGTAGATGTAAAGGTAGTATTTGAGGTAGATGTTGAAGTGGTTGGAGGAGGAATGACTACCATGAACTTAAATCACATAATGAAGTTACAAGTGATTTTGTTTGGCCCTGATACCACTTATTGTCTCTTAGCCCACCAATGGGGGGGATGAATTAGTTCTTTTTAAAGATTGATGGAGAAATCAAAATTTGAAAGTTTTAAGGAAGCAGAAAATGGAACCCAAAGAATTATAGTGGTTTGAATAAGAATATCCTACATCCACTCTTCAACCTATTAGTTGAGTATTTCATTATCTTATGGGTTTTTACAAGCTCAACTCTAATTTCATATTTTATAAGTTCACTCTAAACTTTTATAAGGTTTGTGCTACTTCACAACCCTTACAAGAGTTTTTCAAAGGCTCACTCTCTAACCTAGTTTTTTACAAGCTCACACCAAACTTGCAACTAGGTATTTTAGTACTCACACCCAAACGCTCAATAATTGTAATGAAAATATCACAAGGGAATTCAAGAAAGCAAATTGCAAGAATTTGGGCAATAAATGGTTTTTGGTAAGGTATTTATAGCCTACATAACTCCATAGAGTCAGAGTTGTGCACCATAAGATCAAGTTCTCACTGACTAAAATCTCTTACATTAAATGTTGTCAAAGGAGTCTAGTGATCACTTCCGTTGTTGTGCAGTCGCTAGACTGTTTGTGCAAACATGGCTTTTGTCTAGTCGTGAGATTCATTTTGTGCCTACCGGCCAGTTCCAAAAGCTAGTCCACACGGTGTCTGATAAGATTATGATTTTGGCACTCATATAGTCTATTGTAAGGTCGAGCAAACCGTAATTTGACTTTTCATTAGAATTTCTTTTCCACGTGGCTTCTCCTCATTGGTCGGTCAAGGTTTTTCCAATTCTTTTGACTTTACAATTCTCAGACGCACAATGTCTGGATAGCAGTGGTAGGTCACTTCTCACGTCATGACTTCCACCTTTATGCTCCACCGCAAACCTTTTTGCCAGAATGTTCAGTTTTGCCTTCAAAGTTTGTGCGGTCACGCAGTCAATGAGGCAGTTGCATAATCTATCTGATAGCCTTAGTGAGTACTGCTCCTCTGAACGTGAACACTACTGTGTGATGAGGTGTTTTTCTTCTACTGAGGTCAAAACACTGAATAGAAACATTAAAACTTATCAATTTGATTGTTAAAGATCAAAATAGAGTTCATTGTCTAAAGATTTGGCCAATAATATGTGTCCCTCCACAAAGCTAATTAAGAAGCAATAAGACAATTAGAAAATCCTCATCTTCATTTTGATGAACCGTCACCGAACATACTACCACCTCCTCCTCTTTCTTACTTTTGCTTTTATTGTAGTTATGGTTTTCTAATTCAACAGCAAAATCATGAGTTCCAAAGAGCTAGCTTAGGGGGTATACTATTAATGCAAATTATGGATGAGTTTAGAAAGGAGTTTCAATAAGGAAGAGGGTTTAAGATTTGGTAAAGTGCAAAGATTAAAGCTTGAATTAAGGTAACCTTCTTAAACTTATTGAATAGATTAAAGATTGAATTAAGGTAAACTTTTTAAAACTGTTGAATATGAGTTAAATTAACTTGCATGTGGGATTAAAGGGAAGATTAGGAAATAATTTGGTAACTCACATAGAGTTATCAACAAGTTGAGCTTGGGAATTAAATTGATACCTTGTGATGCTAAAATAACAATAACAAAGGCTGAATATTTAGTTTGGAGAAAATAAGTTGACGTGCAAGGGTTGTATTGTGAAGAGAAATTTGAGATTGGCTGTGTTGGATGATTTTTCTAAGGATCATAAGAAACTCTAACTGAGCTGAAATATTTTTTGGTAACTACGAATGTCCATATTACATGGTAAATTTTTTAGGATTTTTAGAGAATATTTGATAATTTAGAAAAATTGGAAAGTAGGGTATGCCTGAATGAGTTTTGAACAGGCGGAATAGGATAGCTAGTGAAACTTAGAAATTAAGATAGTAAATGAACTTCAATTGACATGAAATGTTATATACGAATTCATATACATGTTAATAAATTTTTTTGGAATTTTATAATTTTTTGACATGATGTAATAATTTTAATAAATTAAGAAACATGTTGCTAGTTGACAAATAAGTTGGACAAAATTGTTGAGTTATGAAATTTATTCCAATTAAAATAGTGAACGGTGTTAGGAGTGCATGAAATAATTTAAGTCACATGTTTCGAGGGAATTTGAGAGAGCATCATATATGTTCCAAAAGATCATCATATTTGCTGGTGTAACGTAAACTCTAAACTGAAAAATCATATCATATCTCCTCTTTAATGAGAGAAAATTGCCACTCTTAATAAACTCACTTAATAGTATTGAGAAAATTTTATTTCTATCAGTATATTGATAAACAAAATTTGGCGCAACTTCCTCTAGCCATATTTACCAAGCAATTTGGACAATTGACTGGTAACTATATATTTTCAAAATATGTGGCCTATAATTTTCTGCCATTAGTTTACCAACGGAATAAGGTGCTCTAGATAAATTTATTTGGTAAATAGTGGCACTATAATTTGCACCACATTTACTAATAATTTGGATGTTGGTAAATAGAGACGATAAAATATGGCACTGCTTGTTGACGCTAAAGTTGCCAACAACTTTTGTTGGTCGGAAAATTGTTGCCATCTATCGACAATAGATCACTAAGGGGGTGTTTGGTTTAGCTGATTGAGGCAGCTGATAGCTGTTTCAAGTCAATCAGCTAAAGAATAGGTGTTTGGTTAACTTTTTTATCAGTAGCTGTTAGCTGTTTAAAGGCTCAAACAGCAGCTGTTTGAAAAAGCTCATTCTCCTAGCTTTTTCTAAACAGCTGCTGATAATTTTTTTTATTTGACAATATTAACCCTGAATTATTAAATAATATTAATATCTGTAACCTTTAATTTAAACTTATAACGTGTGATTATTAAAGTATAACGATATATGCCAAATCAATGATTTATACGTCAATCTTTTATATATATATATATATATTAATTGAATTTATGAGGATTGCAATATATTTTACCAAAAAAAAAGCTACTAATATTTTTTTCGAAAAAAAAAATACCAATAAATTTTACCAAAAAAAAAAGGCATCAATCTATTTTTATTGTGGCTGGTAGATTATATTTTTAAAATTTATTATAAATATATTTATTATTCAAATTTTCAAATTTTGAGTTTATTTAAAATTATACCATTATTGGTCATTTTACACAATAATAACAAATAGCTTACTATATTTTTACCAAACGCTCATTATTCATCAGCTAACAGCTATCCGCAACAGCTACCAGCTACCAGCTATCAGCTGCATGAAACCGCTAAACCAAACAGGACCTAAATGTTTCTAATATTCTTTTTCTCATCTATGTCGATATTCCATAGGTAATTAGGCCTTAATTAACACATGTCAGTAATTATTTGTCAATATATCGATATAGTCTTGTAGTGCAATGAGTACTAATATAATATAAAACTAAGCACAATCAGTGTCGGTACTAAAAATTAATCGAGGGAGGGGCGAATCCATAAAAAAAATACAAACGAGTTTAGTATAAAATTAAATATTTAATATTATAGTAGTATAATAATTAATTTGTGCTATTAGATTAACTACACTTAAGAGATGGTGATTGTATTCTATGACTTTGTATATCTTAAAAACATTACATAATGGCCTCATTTTCAATTTAAAAAAAAATATATCTTTCTTCACGTAATACACTAAACAATCAATTATTTATGTATATAAGAATTTTGGCGAAAATTTTATGAATTAAAATAAAATTCATTTAAATTCATATATATATTATAATTCATATATATATATTTGATTTAAATTATATATATATATATATTTCATTTAAATTCATTTACATTTAAACATGTAAATGAATATATAAAAATTCATATATATATATATATATTTTGTGTGTATATATATTATATTTATATGTACATAAATGGTGTGTACATATACATATATATATATATGTATGTATGTATGTATACATGGCTGAGGGGGTCCAAAGCCCCCCTGAATCCCCCCAGTTTCGCCCAGCAATAAGATAAACATGATCTTAATTAATCACAACATAGATAACTTATTAATTATTTCTTCAATAATAATAATAATAATAATAATAATAATAATATAAGGTCATATTAACCAACACATTGAATAATTTCTTAAAATAAATGTTAGTAAAATATACTCTCTCTGTTTCAATTTAAATATCATTTTAAAAAATTTCTCTTGTATTAAGAAACCATAGAGTTACCTATTTACCCTTAATTAATAATATCTTTTTTTAATATTTACGTCATATTAATTTTCTCACATATTAATAATAATATTAAATATAAATGATAAATTAGTAAATAATATTAAAATTTTATCTTGATATTATTGAACGTAAAATATTTTAGAATAAAATTAGAACTTTAAAATAATATTTAAATTGAAACTGATATAGTAATAATAATAACTGTTGGTTAATTAGCTTTACGATGAAGAGTTGAAGTCTTACCTTGGAAATGGGGATCTTTAACAAAATGGATCTTGCATTTCTTGATTTATTCTCATTGTAATTTTTAAATAATAATCTTGCTGTTATTCGATCACAAAAATCTTGCTGATGGTAGGGAACCGACATAAAACTTTCCCAACTTGTTAGATAGATTAAGATTTAGTAATATTTTATTTTAATTTTTTCTAATTTGATTACATTTTATTCCAAAACATATAATATAGTCACTAACTTTATAAATCATATTGCTCTTTTATTTTCTAAAAAATTGACTAGTTTTTTTAAAAAATAGACCTATTTTTATTATTTAGACTCTGAATAACATAAAGTACTATAGCTAAACTTGATTACAAAATTAAATATATTAACTATGAAAATGGCTAGAAGGTTGTTAGCAAAACGCAAAATGCAAGTGTTAGCTGATAAGAATTTAATTTAGCTAGTGACAAGATTAAAGTTGAATTTTTGTAACATATGAGATACGGTTAAATTGTTATTACAAACAGTTAAATTATATCAATGGAAAAAAAAAAAGGCAATACTAATATTATTGTCAAACTACCAAATTAATCTTCACAAAATGTAATTATATATATAATGAGAAATTATATGATACAAAGATGATTTCAATGAAATATCCTAGTTTGAATGATAAACTAATTAAATTATAACACATGACTATATTTTTTTAAAAATATATTTCAAAATCTCTCCAGATAAACTGTTTAAGTTTTTAGTAATAAAATACAAAAATTTTATTATTTAAACTAGAATACTTAATTGGAATCACCGATTATATTATATAATTTTTCATATAAGAGTTTTAAGTTTTAGTTTAATCGCATATTATGGGAAAAAAAGGTTATGAGCAAAGCACATCCACATCCCATGCCTAAAAGAACTGAACAATGAAGAATGCATTGCTTTCCCCTATTGGCTATATTATATGTCATCTTCTTCATTATCAATCTACTATACTGTGTTCAAAAAAAAAATCTAGTATACACCAACCATGGATTTTTTTTCCATATCTCTTTTACCTTTCACTTCTCTTTCTCTCTCTATCAGTTATCTTTCTATTTTACAAAAAGAACCCCTCAGCTTCAGAACTGAACAACATGCTTCCTCCGGGCTCAAAAGGGTGGCCATTTTCGGCGAAAGTTTGAAGCATGTGAAAGTTGGCCGGCAAGGAAACCTAGAAACGTTCATTAACGACAGGGTAAAAAAAATACTCGCCCGACGTTTTCCAAACTTCATTACTCGGAGAAAACATTGCAGTCTTTTGTGGTTCTGCAGGAAATAAATTGCTTTTTACTAGTGAAAATAAATACGTAACAGCTTGGTGGACAAGATCAATGTTAATGGTGTTAGAATTAATTTTTATATTGTTAAAATTAATCCTCTAATTAATCATAAGTGTGGGCTAAATATATTTAAATATTAAATGTGTATTGCAATCAAATTAAGATAGTCAAATTAAAGTTTTGATCAAATTAGGATTGTTGACTATTGAGGTGTTCCACTCGTAATAAGATTATAAGTGTAGAGACCATTAAGTAATTTCTATTTTGTTGAAGGACCAAAATAGAAATTAATCAATTTATTCAGTTATAAATAAGAGGTCGTGGTCTCCGAGAGAACATAACAATTTTAGAGAACATTACGTTCCTTCAGTAGTGCTTCCGCATAACCTAAAGTGTGTATCTCCTGGAAGGCGACAAACCCCAGAATCGTCTTCAGCATCAACATACGATGATGTCAGGTACGCAATTCTGCCCTTTGCAATTTAATTTGAATAATCTAGTGATCTATGCATATTTTAGGTTTTAGGGGAATTAAGTTTTCTTCCCCTTTCAATTGGTATCAGAGCCCTCTGCTAGGTTGCTAGATTTTCCGATTAAATTGCGGTATTGATTATTGTTTTGATTCTAGAAAATTAATTCGATGATTGTAATTTTTTAGAATTAATTTGGAATCGAATTTAGTAATTTGAAATCAATTTTGGTTTGATTTGTTTTTGGATTAAATTACTGTGATTATTTAATTGATTCTGGAAAAATCAAATTTCTGGACTTGAATTTGTGTTTGTGATTTTTTCTGGAATTAATTAATTTTTGGTTGATTAATTATGTAAATTAATTAATTAAAGATTAAAAAAAATTTAATTAATTAAAGTTTATTTTTTTATTGCAATATTTGATTTTAATTATCTTATTGAGTTTAAATTTAATTCATATAAATATTGCAATCAATTTATTATAATGTGAGAATTTTATTGAGTTTAAATTTTGGTATTTTAGTCCTGATTGTGTCTAATATTTTTAATAATAAATTAATTGAAGCAAAAAGTTACCAAAGTGACCTCTATTGTGTAAATTAATTTATTTGGGATATTAGACAGGTGTATTAAAATTCATTGCGGGTAGTAAACCGGCCCAAAAGAAGGTTGTTATCTGGCTGAATTGAGAATACATTGCGGTAATAAATATGTAATAATTATTATGTGTTCATCTATGTGGATAATAAATCGGCCTAAAGGAAGGTTTATTATTTGACAGAACTGAATTGTCAATATTTGATTACTCCGTTGAGATACCAATTATAGTTAATATTTTATGTCCAAAGATGAGAATATTAATGTTGTGTCCGGTATCTTGTTTCCAATATTTGAACTCTACTCCTGTGAATTGTTTCAATTTTTTGTGGATTGTGAGCTTATGTCATTTATTTATTATTTATTTTCTCTGAATTGAGCTAGCATGCCGTGTAATCCCAACTTTGTCCCTATGAATGAAAATACTGATAATAAGACTGCTGATAAGGGAAAATATTTGGTTTTAGTCTGTTCTTAAGTTAATTTAACTTCGGTACCTAGAAACATTTGGTGGATAGATTCTGGTACTACTAGTCACATAAGTGTTTTAATGCAGGGTTGCCTAAGTTACCGAAAGCCAACTGACGGTGAAAGATACGTTTATATGGAAACTGGCGAACCGGTAGAAGTAGAGGCGATAGGACATTTTAGATTGCGTTTAAGAACTTAAAATTTTTTGGATCTAGTAGATACTTTTGTTATTCCGTCTTTTAGGCGGAATTTAATTTTTGTTTCCCATTTAGACAAATCTAGTTTTATTTGTTCATTTGGAAACAATAAAGTTACTTTATCTATGGATTCAAAAATTTTAGGTACTAGTTTCTTGTATGCACTTCATAATCTATATATGTTAGATATCGATGCCTCTTATAATGAGACCCTGCAAGTTAGTACTATAGGTACCAAAAGGAAGCTGAATATGGATAACTCAGCTGCTCTATGGCACAGACATTTAGGTCACATATCCAAATCTAGAATAGAGCGTCTTGTATCAGCTGGTATCATAAATACACTTGATTTCACAGATTTGGACTCCTGTGTTGAGTGTATTAAAGGTAAACGGACTAAACAAAAGAGATTAGGTGCCAATAGGTCATCAAACGTCTTAGAATTGATACATACGGACATCTGCGGTTCATTCCCTACAGCAACAAGGAATAGCCAAAGATACTTCATATCATTCATAGACGATTACTCACGTTACGGGTACCTATATCTCATTCATGAGAAATCTGAGTCTCTGGACGTTTTCAAATCTTATAAGGCCGAAGTTGAAAATTAACTCGGAAAGAAGATTAAATATGTTAGATCTGACCGTGGAGGTGAGTACTATGGCAGATATGACGGTTCAGGAGAACAACGTCCAGGGCCAATTGCTATTTTCCTGCAAGACTGTAGTATAGTCCCTCAATACACAATGCCTGGTACACCCAGCATGAATGATGTATCTGAGAGATGTAACAGGACTCTTATGGATATGGTTAGAAGTATGATTAGTCATTCTTCTTTACCTGAGTCTCTGTGGGGAGAAGCATTAAAGACAACAGGCTATCTTCTTAACAGAGTACCAACTAAAGCAGCTACAAAACACCTTATGAGCTTTGGACTGGACGCAAGCCCAGTCTAAAACACCTTCACGTTTGGGGATGTCCTGCTGAGGCTAGGCCTTATAGGCTTAATGAAACAAAATTGGACTCCAAAACTGTTAGTAGCTACTTTGTTGGTTATTCTGAGCGATCTCGGGGTTTTAAGTTCTATAATCCTACTTCCAGATCTATTTTTGAGACGGGAATTGCAATATTCTTTGAGGATGTTGAGTTTAGGGGGAGAAATAAGGTTAGAAACATTATCTTTGAGGAGGGATCGAGTCAGGAACACTCAGTGTCGATTCCTATCTTTGCTCCTGGGACTGTTCAGGTTCCTAGAATTGTTAATATCCCAAAAGTAATTCCGGATCCAATACAAGACAATGTTGATCAACTTCCCCATAAGGATGAAGAAGTTGTTCTTCCTCAAGTACAAGTTCAACAACCTCAAGAATTTGAGCCAGAACCTGTGCCTTTAAGAAGGTCCACTAGAGAGAGAAGAAATGCTATTCCGGATGACTATGTAGTATATCTTCAGGAACATGAGGACACTGTAGACATGGTGAAAGATGATCCTATCAGCTTTCATCATGCCATGCAGGATTCCAACTCTCAAAAGTGGATTGAGGCAATGGGTGAACAATTTAAGTCAATGCAAGACAATCAAGTTTGGGATCTTGTTCCATTACTTGAAGGAAAGAAACCCATTGGTTGCAAATGGATATTTAAAACCTAGAGGGATTCTAAAGGTAATGTGGAAAGATATAAGGCACGTCTTGTAGCTAAGGGCTTCACTCAGAAGGAAGGGATTGACTATAAAGAGACCTTCTCTCCGGTTTCATCGAAGGACTCTTTTAGGACAATCATGGCTCTAGTTGCTCATTTTGATCTTGAGCTTCATTAAATGGATGTTAAGACTGTGTTTCTCAATGGAGACATTGATGAAACCATCTATATGGTGCAGCCAGAAAACTTTGTGTCTGGAGACCCAAAGCGACTGGTATGCAGATTAAAGAAATCCATTTATGGACTCAAGCAGGCTTCTCGTCAGTGGTACTTCAAATTCCATGAAGTAGTTGTCTCTTTCGGTTTTGAGACAAATGCTGTGGAAGATTGTGTGTATCACAAGTTCAGTGGGAGTAGGTTTATCTTTTTGGTCTTATATGTGGATGACATATTACTTGCTACTAACTGTAAGGACTTGCTACACGAGACCAAAGTCTTTCTTTCAAAACACTTTGAGATGAAAGATTTAGGTGAAGCTTCTTTTGTATTAGGGATTCAAATACATCGAGACCGTACTCGAGGTATTCTTGGATTATCACAAAAGGGCTATATTGAGAAAGTGCTCAAGAGATTTAGTATGCACAACAGTAGACCAATTGATACCCCAGTTGCTAAAGGAGATAAATTCAGTCTTGATCAGTGTCCAAAGGGTGAACTTGAGATTCAGGAGATGCAAAAGATTCCTTATGCGTCTGCAATTGGGAGTCTGATGTATGCTCAAGTTTGCACTCATCCAAATATTTCATTCATAGTTGGCATGTTAGGGCGATATCTCATTAATCCAGGAATGGATCATTGGAAAGCAACCAAAAGAGTCTTGAGATATCTTCAGAGAACTAAGGGACATATGCTCACATACAGGCGATCAGATCAGCTTGAGATCATTGGGTATACTGATTCTGATTTCGCGGGATGTCAAGACAGTCGGAAATCCACTTTAGGCTACATATATATCTTGGATGGTGGTGCTATTTCTTGAAAGAGTGTGAAACAAACTCTAGTAGCTACCTCCACCATGGAAGCGGGATTTGTAGCAAGCTATGAGGCATCAATCAGGCAATCTGGCTGAGGAACTTTGTCACAGGGCTGCTGTAACACCCCTATATCCCGTATACATATAAAGCATGCTTATACGATCGTATTATACGTATACTGAATATAGAAATGACACACTTTACAAATACACAAATCATATTTAAAGTAAAACTAAAATTTTAAGAAATACCAAATAAAGAGAAATGAAAATCATAAGACACAATAGACAAAAATGTTCGATTATTACGCAACGGAAGTTACATCCAAAACTTACAAATATAAATACATTAAATCTCAATAATTACAAAATATAAAATATATACATGATTGGCAGCTTGACTCTCTCATCTTTAAGCTTTAATCCAACTCTTCACAATCAAAACAACCTCAACTAGGTCTAGAGGAATTCTCCGTCTCAACTCTATCACCTCTATCACCTGCGCGATGAATCATAATCGCGCTGAGCCAACAACTCAGTAGTACAAACCATAATGCTATTATGCTTAATCAATAACAATGATATACAATCAAACAATAAAGAGCATACCCAATATACAATATTTCATGAATATTACATTATTTCATCATTCATAACATCAACATGACATAGACACCTATGGGCCCAACAAGTGTTTAATACGATATTCAGAATTCAGAGTTACTGCTTTGGTTCATAATCATAATAATCAAGCCAGTAGGCATCATATATATATATCTCTCTATCCATGGATAGTGTAACAGACCCAGTCTCTTGGACCATCAACTCAACAAGTCGAGGAGATCCTCAACCCGGCAAGACTGTTACCAATCATATATCTCATAATCACAATTCTCATAATGTAACAGACCCAGTCCCTTGGACCTCAATTCAACTCAAATTGAAGAGATCCTCAACCCGGCAAGACTGTTACTATTCATAATTTCATAGGCATGCCACCCAAATCCAGAACTCTGAAACTGAATAACATATTAAGCATACAATTATATCATTATTCTCTTTCTCAATTTGTATCTCAATATCAAATAGGCAATCATGCCTCAACACTTTCATTTGTATAACCATAGCCACTCACAATGGCTTCTCATCACATTTGAACCATCATGTCTCAATTCACAATATAATACATCATTTTTCACATATTCATAATCAATTACATTGAACATAATCATATATACGTACATATCTCAATTATCTCATTTCACATTATACATATAGTACATTTCACAAGATTCACAATGTGCAAAACATAACATTATTCATATATAACAATAATGTCATATCAAGTGAATGTATGCAACAATGCAAGGTTTGTACTTACCTCAATAACAATTCACACCACTCTAAACACTTCCTTTCCAAGATTCTTTTACTTCTTAGATCAATGATAACTCACTTTCTTCAAGACCTAATCCAAAAATAATAACATACACTTGCTTAGGGATACACATGAGATAATCAAATTAAGAGTTAACTAGGGCAAACCCTAAACATGACACGCTCAACCACACGGGCGTGTCCCTGACCGTGCCCTAACTCCACAACACAGAAGCTTTTACACGCTCAGAACCACGGGCGTGTCACTGGGCGTGCAATACATTCTGCCTCTCTGAAAAATATCAACACGTCCAACAACGTGAGCGTGCTCATGGCCGTGTAAACTCTCCAACCTCACAGTAGCTATGACACGCTCAATAACACGGGCGTGTTACTGGTCATGTCAAACCTACTGCCTCCAACACAATTGACACGCCTAAGAATCTGAACGTGTTCATGGGCGTGTCAGGCCAAAAACTCAGATTCCGGCCAAAACAACAAAACACCCAACCAAACACTTCTTTTCACCAACATCCACTTCAAACAAACTTAACAAAACATACCCAAAAAACCATCTTAAACTTACAAAAACACCAAAACAACTCCACATCTATAACAAACACAAATCACAAATATCATCACAAAACCCTAAACACAAATACAACACCATCTCTTCCAACCAACTTACTCTTTTCTTCAATCCATCCTTAAAATCCATAATCAATCTAATCAAACACTCTTAAACATATCACAATCAAACAACACACTCTTAAATCATCTATCAATTTCACAACACAACTTCAAATAAGCAAAAATATCAAAAGAGGACTTACCAAAGTTATAAAACTTCTTGAATCACCAACTTGATCACTTAGATCTTCCTTCAATTTGAGCTTAGAACATCAAAATCCTCTCTTGCTCACTTGCTTTCCCTTGTCTATGGAGGAGCCGGCCACAACAAAAAGAAAAGAAGAAAAGAACAATGAAGAAACAAAGTCAACTCCTCTTTAAATCTCCACCAAGTATCTCAACATGAGCAATTACCTAAACACCCTTATACAATTTGTTTTGATTTCCTTTAAAGCACTTGCCCTCTTTTAGTAATTTCACAAATAACTAAATAAATATCTTCTTCCCTTGACCACTCTTTTGACTTGCATATATGTTATATATATTATCATATAAACAACATATACACTTCTCTCTATACACTCTTTCCTTTCCCATAACACATATACATTTAATTCAAATCAACCAACAATTACCTCAATGCTTCTAGAGCACATTTTGGGATATTACAGCTGCACATTGTGAATTGCATTGAAAGGCCTTTAAAGTTATACTGTGATAATAACTCAGCAGTTTTATTCTCCAATAACAACAGAAGCTCTTCTCGATCGAGACACATTGGGATAAAATTTCTGGCTGTGAGGGAGAGAGTACAGAGTGGACAGATATCCATAGAGCATATTGGAACGAACTCCATGATTGCGGATCCGCTCACTGAGGCAGTGATACCAAAGGTTTTTCATGAGCACACTACTCATATGGGTGTCACATTATTTGAGATTGATTAGTTTCAGTGAGAGTTTGTTCATTATGGTTACATTATATTTGTGTATGCTCTGTGTTGTAATGGATATATTTTGTTATGTACATTCAGTTTCTGCAGAAAATAAAGTATTTATTTTGTTACACTCTGTATTATTATTGATTGATCTCACTAAAGTGTGACCAGTTGGAAACAGGCATGATTAGATCACATTACATGTAGTTTTCATGCTACACTCCTATTATTGATCTATGTCATTTGAGAGTATTGGTAATGTGATTGATGGTGGTTTGAGTCACGATGAATGTGGCGACTGGCCCTTCAGTCCTTTATCGATATAATCAATGGATGAGATTATTTGAGGCACCTTCAGTATGACTGCTTTTATGAGCTCATTAAGGTATATACATTTATATTTAATATATGTTAGCCCAAGTGGGAGATTGTTAGAATTAATTTTATATTGTTAAAATTAATCCTCTAATTAATCATAAGTGTGGGCTAAATATATTTAAATATTAAATGTGTATTACAGTCAAATTAAGATAGTCAAATTAAAGTTTTGATCAAATTAGGATTGTTGACTATTGAGGTGTTCCACTCGTAATAGGATTATAAGTGTAGAGTCCATTAAGTAATTTCTATTTTGTTGAAGGACCAAAATAGAAATTAATCAATTTATTCAGTTATAAATAAGGGGTCGTGGTCTCCAGGGGAACATAACAATTTTAGAGAACATTACGTTCCTTCAGTAGTGCTTCCGCATAACCTAAAGTGTGTATCCCCTGGAAGGCGACAAACCCCAGAATCGTCTTCAGCATCAACATACGATGATGTCAGGTACGCAATTCTGCCCTTTGCAATTTAATTTGAATAATCTAGTAATCTATGCATATTTTAGGTTTTAGGGGAATTAAGTTTTCTTCACCTTTCAAAAGGCCCTGTTATTTCAAGATTCTCTTGAAATTTCAGCAAAAGAAGAATCTATAACAATGAGAAAATTATTGCCGGAATTTCTCAAACCAGAAGCTTTACATCATCATATTCTGGTAATGGATTCAATGGCAAGAGAACATCTAAAAATAGATTGGTTACCAAATAAAGAAATAAAGGTTTTTCCATTATAAAAAATATACACATTTGCATTAGCTTGTAGACTGTTTATGAGCATTAAAAATCCAAATGAGGTGACAAAATTTTGTGACCCTTTTACACTTGTGACATCAGTGATGTTATCAGTGCCTATTAATTTTCCAGGAACAGCTTAAAATAAAGCAATTAAGGGTAGTAAATTTATTCTTAATGAGCTTTTGGGGATCATTAAGCAGAGAAAAATGGAGTTGTCGGAGAAGAAAGAAGAGACAATATCAAGATTTCCTGATTTATTAACAGGTATGTTGCTTTTGAAAGATGAGAATGGAAAGTATGGTATGAGCCAAACTGAAATAGCTAACAGACTTATGGCTTTGCTTATTGCTAGGCATGATACTATTAGTACTACCATAACATTTTCCTTCAAGTTTCTGACTGAGCACCCTTGTGTTTATAACAAAGTCTTCAAAGGTAAAGTTTCCATTTCTGATAATTCACGGAATGCTTTTATGATGTTTCTGTTATAGATGAAATTATTTAGTGCCATTTTAAAATTTATGTTTTGCATAAGTTTGTCCACTCAAATGGTAAAAGCTGCCACATTTTTATAGTAACAAAATCTATTATTAGCATACAAAGCCTAA
Source organism: Garcia nutans (assembly GCA_947685225.1). Classification (NCBI taxonomy): domain Eukaryota; kingdom Viridiplantae; phylum Streptophyta; class Magnoliopsida; order Malpighiales; family Euphorbiaceae; genus Garcia; species Garcia nutans. Next base: position 37,604,673 of record CANTUV010000039.1, on the reverse strand, counting down.
ATCTGACCATTAGCCGGACTACGAAATTCAATTAGTTAAGAAAATTACATAATGATGAACTAAGCCTTTGAAAAATTTAATATTTTCTAAATTCAATCCCGGCCTATATCTTAAAGCCAATGTATATTTGCCAAAGAAAATTTTAAATGGAAATTTATGAGTTTCAAAGAGTATAAATGAAAGGAATTTAAATTAATAAAGATTAATTGTGTCTTGATTAATAGAGCAAACGGAGATAGCAAGATCCAAGGGTCTAGATGAGTTGTTAAACTGGGATGATATTCAGAAAATGAAATATTCATGGTGTGTGGCTTGTGAGACAATGAGATTATTCCCACCTTCTCAAGGAGCATTCAGAGAAGCCATAACTGATTTCACAGATGCAGGTTTTACTATTCCAAAGGGCTGGAAGGTATGTGAATATAATGTAGTTCAGTTTACACAAAGTTTTTTTTCCTTTTTTTTATTATATATAATTTATATATAAATGAGGCATTTGACCTTGCAGACTCACTGGACAGTGCATTCAACCCACAAAAATCCAAAATATTTCCCAGATCCAGAAAAGTTCGATCCAAGTAGATTTGAAGGGGATGGACCAGCACCATACACTTTTGTACCCTTTGGAGGAGGAGCTCTCATCTATCCTGGAAAAGAATATGCTAGGTTAGAGATTCTCATTTTCATGCATAATGTGATCACTAAGTTCAAGTGGCACAAACTCATTCCTGATGAAAAGATCATTTTTTATCCTTCTCCTGTTCCTGTTCATAGCTTTCCTATTCATCTTCAACCTCTTTAAATTTGTAACCAGCACTAGTATTAGCTATGTAATACTTTAGATAACTCCATCAACTCTTGTGTATGGCTTTCTTGCCATAAAATAATTTCAGAATTTCAGAAAAGTTAATTTTTTTATTCTTTTTTATTAATTTTTAATGGGCAAATTTACTGCCATAACCGTTATGGCAAGAAGTATATATTATAACCACACACTGAGCAGGCGACCGTCTAGTTTGTCTAATAACCTAGTCACCATACCCAGTTGCAAAAAGGAACGAGGCAATGAGGATCACAAATCCCACAATCCTTAAACCTCATAATTTTAGTAGGTGTATCCTCAAAAAAGAAAAAAAAATATATCAAAATAAGGTGCAATTTGGCAAACAGTAGATAATGTGTCACATCCCGACCCTCCAAAACTAGGATGGACTTATCTTACTCTAAATCTCAACTCTCAACTTATATAACTCATACATCTCACAAGTATATGATCATTTATAATATTTATTACATCATCTACATAATTAAAGATAATTCACAAAAATTTAAATAATTTCTAAATTAAAATCAAACTAGAAATACTAGTTTGTTGGCTCAACCTCTTCTATATGCAGAAGAATTTCAAATATAAGAGTCTACATTCTACTAGAATCTACCAAGTTGATCTTCAAATTATTTTGAAAATATTAATAATAATAGGGTGAGTCCAACTACTCAGTGAATAGGTAAACACATAACAAGTGAGAAAGAACAAGGTTTAATAATACTATATATATATTTAATCAATAATTACCTGGATAATTAATTCTTGAAATCTTAACCATAACTTTTAAACATTTCTCAATTCTCAGAAAAAAATTTGAAATAATTTAATTCATACATCTTTTATATACACTCAAATATAATTCACATTGATCCAACTTCAATACAAGGGCGCATGATGACATATCTCGTAAGTCCAAGTATAAATAACTTCAATACATATGTGCAAAGTAATTACCCTGGTCAAAGGTAATTTATAGTATTATTAAATATATAAATACCCGTCATCAAGGTGCGATCTCGCAGTATTATAATAAGAGTGTATACTAATTATTTATCTAGCACAATATAATCAATAAGTCACATATATAAAAATTTAAACTACCATTATTTATTTTCAATTTATAAGAAGATAGATATCATTCAAAAATAAATCATTATCTTGAATTTTATAAATTCTTTTCTAAAATCATAAATATATATAATACTTTAGAAATACAATATTACATATTTACCTACTCACCTGAGCCAATTATTATACTTGCTTAGCCAATATAGTTTTTTTTTTTTTTTGTAATCTATAACTGCAACTGGGTTTGTTCCTAAAATAATATAAAAATTTTATTTAATTTAAATTATACCATAGCTACTATGGATATATATTATGAAAAAGATGTGTGATTTCGATCCTTAAATTCTAATGATCATCTCGATAAATCGATAATTCTTAGCATTTCTAAAATAATACTCTAATAAGTAATATATAATTTCTAAGGTAATTATCTATATAATTCTCCAATAAATATTTTTAACAACAACTTAATAAAATTTTAACTATTAAAATTTGCTAAGGATTCATAGTATTTCTATACATAATTAAATTTTATTATCTTAGTTTATTTATTTTAATAGTTTATTATTATTATTAATATTTATTTATGAATTAATTTATTCAATTACGTATTGAGCTATATTAATTTAATTTATAATATATATATATATATATATTCTTAGCTTTCAAAATAAATTTGTGCTAAAAATAATAAAAATTACAATTAACAAGTTTATAATATTTTATTTTTATTTTCTATCAATCACTTATACTAAAGTCACTAAAATAATAACATTATTTATATAATTAAAAATAATTATTTGACTACTGTTATTTTAAAATTAATAATTTATGTTAATTTTTTTAATTATATTAGTAATAATAATAACAATATAACTATTTTATAATAATAAACATTTAGTAACCATTTAGTAACAGTAAATATTATTTAGTAATTATTTTATAATAATCACTATTTTGAGTAAATATTTTTTATTATACTAATTTTGAAATTATAAATACTTATAAAATTTTAATTATAATATTTTACTACTACAACACTAGCAATATTAAGAATTAATTACTACTTAACATAATTTATATTTTTAATAATTATTATAATTTATTTTTAAGCAAGAATACTGCTAACTTCATTATTATAATTATAGCAATATTAATTTAAATTAAGCAATTAATTTCGTAAATTTATATAAAATTTTAATTATATTTTACTTACCATCTAATTTAATTTTTTGATAATTAATTTACTCAATTTAATTTATAAATACTTTAATTAACTTAATTATATATAAATAAAACTCTTATTTAGATAATACTTTAATTGTAGTATTTAACATAATTTATTTTAACAAACTATTAATTTATTATTTTTTAATTTACTTATTTATTTAATAAATATATTTATTTATGTTCTTATAGCTAAAATACATCCAATTAATTTTGTAATTTACTAACAAAATTTAAACTTTAAGAATTAATCTTGACCTTACCATAACTATTTTTATTCTAAAGTTAATATTTATTTACATATATATATTAATAAATCATAGTATATTGACAAAAAATTTTAATCATAATTTGATAATAATTTTAAATTTACTAACTAACAACTAACTACCAATTCATAATCTCATTAATTTAATTTATATATTAATTTGTTCTACAATTTACTAATAATATTTAAAACTCAATATTTAATTATTTTAATTATATTTAATATTAATATTTTAATTTTAATTTAGTGCCTATATAATTTTAGCAATATTAATTGTCTTTCATTCTTATTTCTCTTTTAACAATAATAATTAATCAACTATAATTTATAATTTAATAATTTTCTAAATTTTAACTAACTATTCATTTTTTTCACTACTTTTATTTATATTTATTCTTAATTCATCATTCTCTAGTTATTTCTTATTTATCATAATGTTTATATCAAAATTTAGATACTAAATTTTCTATTAAACTAAAATTTAACTAATTAGAATTTTAATTACTGTTTGTATGTAAAAATATATATACATGTATATTTATAATTTTTTTTATATTCATCTATAATTTGCAAATAATATACCAAATCGAAACTTATGTCGAGAGGATTCTAAAAATACCTATGTCGCCAAAAAAATGTCTTTAGAAAGTGGTCGAAAATAGCTTCCAAACTTGACGCCGGCATGAGCTCCGATAAGGACTTCGGGCGGCTCATACGGCAGTTTCCGGTGGCTGTTCATGGCAATTTTAATGGCTTTGAAAAGTTCATCGGGTATATTCTTACGGTGGCTGGCGCATGTAGTAAATCGATGATAGGAAGATGGCGAATGGAATAGATGAAAAATATTGCTTCTCACCTCTATAAATTTTTTCGATTTCAATTTCTCTCTCACTCTCTACCTTTTCTTTTCCTTTTTCTAGCTCTTCCTTCTCTCTTGTTTTCCTCTCATTTTCCATTGATTTCTTTTTCCTCTCTCTCTCTCTCTCCAATTAAAAACTTCTCACACTTTTTATTCATTCTTTCTTTGTATATCCGGATATACTCATTACAATGTAATACTCTTTCCAACAATAATTTTAGCTTTAAACATTTTATTCTTTTTTTTTCCACTTTAATTAATTATTTTTAATTTTAATTATTTAATGTTCGCCACTATAAATTATTATTCTAACTTTAATTATTTCATGTTCCCCACTTTAGTTAATTATTCTAACTTTAATTATTCAAAATTTTGTTTGTTTCTTAAATTATTGTTATCTTTACATATTTTTTTATATTATAACGTAATATATATTTAAAATATTATCATCATCAACCATTCTAATTCCCTTAATAATTCTATAGCATATTCATTCAATAATAAATGTTTGTTACTATTAATAATTTATATATTAACACAAACTCTTTTTAATAAACACATTTTTTTATTCATTCTTCCCTTTTTTTTATTTTTTAATTAATAATTCACTAATAATAATTTAATTTTAATAATAACACACACTAATAATTCTTATTTTATTATTATTGTTTTTGTTCAACTACTCTAATTATCAACTTTAATATATATATATATATATATTTACAGAGTGTTACATTCTTTCTCCTTTAAAGAAAATTCGTCCTTGAATTTTTACTAACTTGTCTGACGGAAATAAATGAGGATATCTAGAAAGCATATCTTATTTTCCAAATAGCTTCCAATAAAATTAATACATATCTTTAGTCCACTGTTTTATTTCTTAAATTTACTAAATCAATTCAAGAAACAACTCAAATTTTACTATTATTTCTTAATTATTCTTTTAGAAATCTAAACTATTGTATTTAAATATAGTTTTGCTCTTACTTTCTTATTTTTATTAAAGGCTTTAACCTATAACTGTATGGCTTAATCTATACTCCTTGTTTTATAAATTTTTTTTTTATCTATCTTAATAATCAACTCATGTCAAAATTTTCTTCAATAGATTATGTCACCGAAAAGATCCATAATTTATATTTTCCTTAAATAATTTCAATCTCTTATTTCTCATTTTATTAAAATATTTCTTATGATACCTTTCATGCATATAAAATATTACAAATAAATTTCTTTATACCTCATTAACTAATTCATTTTTTCTTTGGTTACTTAATCTTATTTAATCCTCCATAACCAGCATAGTTTTACTTAGTTGTATTGACTTCATTTACTATCACTTATCTTAGATGTCACACCATTAAAATTTAAATTTTTTTTTATCAATAGATATAATTTTATTCTTAATCTATAAACCATATATATATCCAAATTCTTAATCATTTCCTCATTTTTCTAAAAAACAATTATTCTTTTCTTATATTCCTCAAAATAATTATTGATTTTCTCATATTACTCTTTTAATAATAAGTAACTTTTTAACCCTCTAGATTTAAGAAAACCTTATCAACTCAAATTAATTTGCACATAAAAATTTCTTTATACTAGGAAACATTGATATGTGCATATTTACTTTATATTTTCTATCATATTTAGTATCCAATTGACTTGAATTAATCTATTCTAAGCTTATTTATATGCATTTCTTTCATTATTCTTGAATTAAACTTAGTTTAAATTAATTTCTTAAAAGTGTGTGTAAACTGAAATTTTTAGGCATAATTTGACCTTTAAAGCTTCAACTAAAATTTTGGTGGCCTTAAATTACAAAATTTGAAAATTGGTCTTCATGAAGTTGATAGAGGACATCTCAAGATTTTCATAGAGTCCTATTTTGTTAAATTTTGAGTTCGTTTGAGCCTTCAACTTTAAGGTCGAAATTGGGCTAAAATTTCAGAAGTAGAAGTCTAGACCAGACCACTAATAGTAATTGAGCAATAACTTTGGTGTCTGAAGCCCGAATCAGGTTATTCAAAAGCCTAAAACCATCTAATCTTCTGGGAATACAATTTTAGTGAAGGAGTTAATTGACGATAAGGATGATATCTGATAGAAAATTGGGGGGGGGGGAATTTTGAATTCAAATTCTAGAACAGAAGCTAAGGAGGAGGAATCTAGTTGGAAGGAAAAAGGGGAGACGTGAACAGGAGAAGATACAGCCATACTGGGATTTTCAAAAACACTTTTTCATATTTTTCTCTAGAGGAGATTAGTCTTGAATCTTTCAAAATCAAAAGGAAGAAGAAGATTGTGCTGAAGAAAGACTTCGTCATCTCTACAAGATTCTTCATCCGTCTAGTTTGAATTCTCTTTTAGTTTATATTTTAGTGCTTTGTTCTTTTCTTATTTTGAACATTAGAATTATGAATTTAATGTTTATTTTATTAATTACTATGTTCTTTATGAGTAATTTAACCATGAACAACTAATCCCATTAGTGGGATTATGTAGATTTAGGATTGTGAATAATGGGTATTGCTTAATTTGATTACTATTAATTTCTTGAAATTAAAGTTTTGTTGAATTTGTTCTTAGTGCTTGTGGTTGACTGGCTACCAATTGCACGATCAATTGAAATTGTATGATGAGCGAGAGCTAGGTATGATTTTAGATTAAGAATTCAACAACTTAAAAAAATTCTATTTAGAGATAAAAGAATAATCTTAAGTCCAATTTAGTTCTTTTGAGCTTTATAGGTTTTTTTAATTTATTGTTCATGAAAATAGAATTAATAAATTATTTCAATCATTAATTTTCTTGCTTGAGAAAGAGAAAAATTAACATTTAAGGAATTGGTAACTTTGATTCAAGAATAATTTAAATTAGTTTGAAATTATGTTTTTACTCATTCGAAATAATCCTAATGAAACCTAATCCTACTAGTTATGTTAATAATTTGAATTTGAATTTTAAGTTTGAATTAATAGATTAATATCTTAGATTATTTCAATTTGAATTTGAATACTATTTTGAAGTTAAATTAAGGATTAAGAATTTAATTTTTAAATATCAAATTAATTAATTAGTTTTTAGATAATATTTGATTTGAAGTTCGGCTAGTCAAATTATTTCTTCCTTGTGGGAGCAACTTTTACTTACACTTTATTATTTATTACGAACCATGCACTTGCAGATTAAAATCTATACTAACAAATCAACCAATAAGTTTTTGGCGCCGTTGTCCAAAGAAAAATTAATTTGATGACTGTAAGTTCAAGGATATTATTAATTTGAATTTTATTTTAATTATTTTCTTTTGTTTTTCTGCAGGGATTTTATGCACAGTAATAAACAAGTGGTTTTAGAAGATTTTAATCCTGAAATCGAAAAAAAGTATAGAGAAAATAATAGAGCAAGAAAGGAGAGACTTCGCCTAGAAAGAGAAAAAAGAGAATAAATTCGAGTACAAGAGTTTGTAGAAGAAGAAAGTAGGGTTGAAGAAGGAGAAGCTAGTGACAAAGAAGTTAACATGGTAGACCCATAAGATCAAATTTAACAAAGAAATTTCACTTTGAGAGAACATGTCATGCCTAATGCTCAGATTAGATTAAGCATCACTCGACCTGCAGTGAATGCTAACAATTTTGAACTTAAATAAGCTCTCATCAATATGGCTCAACAACAGCTTTTCTATGGCTTGAACTAGGAAGATGTTATTGCTCAATTGGCAAAATTTCTAGAAATTTATGACACAATCAAGATGAATGGAATCAGTGATGATGCAATTAGGCTACGCTTTTTTTCTTTATCATTAAAGGATAAGGCAAAAGCATGGTTGCAAGGATAAGCTGCTGGAATCTTCACCACTTGGGATGATCTGTCTAAAGGATTTTTGGGAAATTATTTTTCTCCTGGAAAAACTGCAAAATTTAGAAATGACATAACTAGATTGTACAGTTTGATGGACATTCACTTTATGAAGCATGGAAAAGATTTAAAGAACTTCAAAGGAAGTGCCTTCACCACGGGAGTCTAGAATGGATGATTGTGTAAACATTTTATAATGGAATGATAGGGCCATTAAGGAGTACAATAGATGCAGCTGCTGGAGGTTCTCTAATGAACAAAAATACAGCTGAAGCTTTGGCACTGCTTGAATCCATGGCAACAAATAATTACTAATGGTCTAGTGAGAGGTTTTTACCTAAGAAGGTAGCCAGAGTTCATGAAGTGGATGGGATATCTCTCTTAAAAACTAAGATAGATGCTCTAGCTAGAAAACTTGATCATGTGAATCTTGCTTCTATTGTTTGTTGTGACAATTGTGGAGTAAGCCATCGGACTATGGAGTGTCAAGTTTAAGAATACATTCAGTTTATGAAAAATTAAAATTTTACATCGCCAACTCCCTTTGCAAATTCCTACAATCCTAGTTGGAAAAATCATCCAAACCTGTCTTGGGCTGGTAATCAAGATAACTAAAGGGCATCTTATCAAGCTCCATTCCTGAGAAACCAAATTCAAAGCCAATTACAACCAAAAGAAAGTAAACCATCTTATGAATTGGCTTTGGAGAAATTTATTGAAGTTGCTTCTGAAAGGTTTGACAAATTGGAATCAAGAATAGAACAGATTGCAATCCAAAGTAAGAATATAGAAATTCAAGTTGGTCAAATAGCAAGCTCTCTTAGCAATCGTCCACAAGGAGTGCTTCTAGGTCATATTGAAATTAATCCAAGAGAATATTGCAATACTATTTTCTTACATAGCATATGACTTGAAGACTCAACACAGAAGATCCCAGCTCTATAGATTTCTTCTTCTAAATCGACAACTAAACAGAGTGAAGATCAAAAAGAGAAGGTACCTGTTAAACAAGAGATAAAATCTTACGTGCCACCCATTCTCTTTCCTCAATGACTAATATAACATAAGTGGAATCAGCAATACAGCAAGTTCCTTGAAATTTTCAAGCAACTTTGCATTAATTTTCATTTCATAAAAACTCTTTTTCAGATGTCAATATATGCAAAGTTCTTAAAGGAAATTTTTTTTAAGAAGGGGAAGATGGAAGAAATAGTCTCAGTTACACTTACTGAAAAGTGCAACACATTATTACAAAATAAATTTTTCTTTAAGCTTAAGGATCCAGGAAGTTTTTCTATTCCCTGTTAAATTGGTAGATTTAATTTTTTAAAATTCATTATGTGATTCAGGTGCTAGTATTAATCTAATGCCTTTATTTGTGTACAAAAAATTAAAATTCACAGAGATGACACCTATTGATATAACCTTACAACTTGTAAATGAATCAGTCAAGTACCCTGAAGGCATAGTAGAAAACATAATTGTAAAAGTGGAACAATTCTATATCCCTGTCGATTTTGTAGTTGTGAATTTGAATAAAGATGTAGATGTTTCACTGATTCTTGGGAGGCCCTTCCTAGCTACCGTTGCAGTTGTAATCGATGTGAAGAGTAGTAAGCTCACCTTAAAAATTGAGGATGATCAGGTGAAGTTTATGATTGAATTTTCAAAGCATTCTACTTCAAAAAGTTTTCAAGTGGAGGCAAGCAATAAATCTCTTCAAAAAGACTTCATTAAAAAGGATTCGCTCAGAGTTTTCCTAGTACCAAACTCCAAGCCAAAGAAAGGAAACTGTAAAGCAATCCATTTCACTTCTCCCATGGATACAAGTTCACAAATAGAAATTGAAGGGTATAAAGAACTTGGGAAGCATAATTCCAAGTTAACAATAGAATGCAATATGGTGGGAAAGGAAGTATAATGTGATCTTCCACCTTGAGCTTCAGAGGAAAGTCGAGCTAAAGACTTTAAACAAGCATTTTTGGGAGGCAACTCAATTTTTTATTTCTTTATTACCATTTAATCTTTATGATTTTAGTAGTTTTATTCATTTGATTAAGTTAATTTGAAGTTTTGATAGTTGTTTTACATAATATTACAGTTATTAATGTAGTTTATTAGTGTTTTACGGGTTGGAAGAATTAAATTTTTTTAAAGTGGTAGTGAAAAAAAAATTTGTATAATTTTTAGTATTTTAAGATTTTAATTCTATGTTCTTCAATATTTTATTTTTATTGTTAAGTAAATAGCAAAGGTGGGAGAAGAAAGGGGGAGAAAAGGTAAGTTTGAATTGTGATTATTCTAAAAAAAATAAAAATTTGACACTCCAAGCTTCTGTCGCTATTGCCTTGATCAGCGCGACCACGCTGATGGAAAACTGCGCTTCTGTCACGATAGTGCTGATCAGCGCGATCGTGATGAGCCCAGTTCAAAGATTTTTTTTTTTGAAACATAAAACTCAATCAACCCTCTCTTCCTCACTTATTTCTTTTTCTTCTTTTTCCTTCTCTCTCACACTTTTAACTTCTCTTTCAAAATTCCTAACCATAAACATAAAAAATTCTCTCAATTTCTTTCAAAATCACACAAATTCTTATTAAATACACTATACCAGTTACTCAAATCATTAAACCTTGGCATCAAGATTAAAAAAGTATTGCAAGTAAATCATCAACAAGGAAAGACAAGGAAAAGGTCTCGAGCTCTTCAAGGGATGAGGTAGATTTGTCTTCACAATTTAATGCTGAATTTTCCATTTATAATGAAGAAAAAGGTAAGAGATTTCTATCTCTATATTCAAGAACTATTTTTCATAAAAAGGGAAGCTTTCATCCCTTATCTCTTTTTTCTTATCAGATTTTCTTTTTCTTGTTGTTTGTATGTGATCTTATTTATGGTAGATTATTTTTCATTGAGGATAATGAAATGATTAAGTGTGAGAGGAGAGTAGTTAGCTTAATTTATTTTTCTAATATGTTTAGTTATTTTGTTTGATTTTTGTTTTAATTTAGTTATAAAAAATCAAATTTTTTTCCAATTTTCAGTTTGTTTGTTTTACATTAGATTTAGTTAGGTTGTTTTTTATTTTAATTTTTATTTAATTTCATTTTTTATTTTGTACTAGATTTAATTTTCACTTTTAATAAATAATAGAACTTTGTTCTACTCATACTTTGCAAACTATTTGGTTTGTGATCTCTACTTGTTCTTTACCTTGTTATTAAGTGAATTGATTATTATTTTTTTTAGATTTCAAACTTGATAATTGAATTCTTTTAGCTAAATTGAAATAATTTTTTATTATTCTTAATTTAACGCATGGAATGGAGAAGGTTGTAATCTTGAGAAATTTTTACAAATTAAGAGCGCTTATTTTAGAGAATATTTAAAATTATGTTTTTTATCATAGTTTTTTTGAGATCATTGTAATGTAATGGATTCTTGAGTTAGTATGTATCACTAAGGTAGTAAATTGCTTAATTATATTAGGATATGATATAAGAATTATGCATATATACAAAATTAATATATATTGCTTTTAGCGAGATGGAGCATAAAACGCACTCGTTTACTATAATTAAGATGGAATGGAGCAAAAAATGTATCCACCATATATATATATATATAAAAGAAAAGAAAAAAAAGAAAAAAATACAATAACAATAACAATAACAATAGGATGGAGAATAAAATGCACCCATTGAATATATAATAATAATAATAATAATAATATACATAGTTCTTATTGATCCCAAAGTTATTGTGAAAAATTTTCTATTTAGTGATGCTTGCTATATTTTTGGATTAACGAAATTATGATGATTTTCTTATAACTATGGTTTGTCATAAAAGTTTTTGCTAAATCACTTTAATGTATAAAGTGTGCTTGGTTTTTGAAGTTGCTTAAAGTTATGATTCTTTGAAGTTTAGTACTTTAAGTTAAGAATAAGTTATTATTATTTTTCTTTGGTTGGCTGAGTTTGATTGATTGTTGAAATTTGACTTAATAATGTTAATTTGTTCAAGGACAAGCAAAAGTTTAAGTGTGGGAGAATTTGATAGGTGTATATTGACCTTATATTTTATATCATATTTAGTATCATATTGACTTGAATTAATCTATTTTAAGCTTATTTGTGTGCCTTTATTTTATTATTCTTGAATTACGCTTAGTTTAAATTAATTTGTTAAAAGTGTGTGTAAACTGGAATTTTTAAGTATAATTTGACCTTTAAAGTTTCAAGTAAACTTTCGGTGGTCTTAAAGTGAAAATTTTAAAAAGTGATCTTCATTGAGTTGATAGAATACATCTCAAGCTTTTTAGAAAGTCCTAGTTCATTAAATTTTGAGTTTTTTTTTCCTCAAACTTTAAGGTCAAAATTGAGCTTAAAGTTTAGAAGCAGAAGTCCAGTCCGGGTCACTGATAGTAATTGGACCATAACTTAGGCGTCTAAAATCTGAATCAGGTGATTCAAAAGCCTAAAACTATCTGCTCTTCTGGGCATAAAATTTTTCTAAATGGGTCAATTGGAGATACGAATGATATCTGATAGAAAATTGGGAGGGAAGTTTAAATTCAAAATCTGGAATAGAAGCTAAGGAATGGGTCAATTGGAGATACAAATGATATCAAATAGAAAATTGGGAGGGAAGTTTAAATTCAAATTCTAGAACAAAAGCTAAGGAGGAGGAATCTAGTTGGAAGGAAGATGGGGAGACGTGAATAGGAGAAGGCACAACCATACTGGGATTTTCAAAAATAATTTTTCATATTTTTCTCTAGAGGTGATTAGTTTTGAATCTTTCAAAATCAAAAGGAAGAAGAAGATTGTGCTGAAGAAAGACTTCATCGTCTCTACAAGATTCTTCATCTGTCTAGTTTGAATTCTCTTTTACTTTATATTTTTCAAGTTTATATTTTAGTGCTTTACTCTTTTCTTGTTTTGAACATTAGAATTATGGATTTAATGTTTATTTTATTAATTACTATGTTCTTTATGTGTAATTTAACCATGAACTACTAATCACATTAGTAGGATTAGGTGAATTTAGGATTGTGAATAATGTGTATTATTTAATTTGATTACTATAAATTTCTTGAAATTAAAGTTTTGTTGAATTTATTCTTAGTGCTTGTCATTGATCGGCCACCAATTGCACGATCAATTAAAATTGTATGATGAGCGAGAACTAATTGTGATTTTAGATTAAGAATTCAACAACTTAAGAAAATTCTATTTAGAGATAAAAGAATAATCTTAAGACCAATTGAGTTTCTTTGAGCTTTATAGGTTGTTTTAATTTATTGTTCATGAAAATAGAATTAATAAACAATCCTAAAGAAACATAATTCTTCTAGTTATCTTAATTATTTGAATTTAATAATTTGAATTTGAATTTTAAGTTTAAATTAATAGATTAGTATCTCATATTATTTGAATTTGAATTTGAATACTATTTTGAATTTAAATTAAGGATTAAGAATTTAATTTTTAAATATCAAATTAATTAATTAGTTTTTAGATAATATTTGATTTGAAGTTTGGTTAGTTAAATTATTCCTTCCTTGTGAGAGTAATTTTTACTTACACTTTATTACTTGTTACGAACCGTACACTTGCGGTTTAAAATCGATACTAACAAATCGACCAACAAACATCAAGTCTATAAAATTTCAATATGTAATATTTATCAACTCTATTTTAAGAATATTCTCAAAATTTATATTCAAATTTTCCTCTTTAAATATTATAAATAATCTATAATCATTTTTATCTTAATATATAAATAACCAAGTCAAACCTCATATACCCATCATCCATCACATTTTTACTATATCCATGTATAAATATTTGAAATCAAAAGAAATAATATAAGTCTTAGCCTTTTCCATCCATATTTAACTAAATCTTTATATCAATTTTTTTTTTAACTTAGTATCTAGATTTAACTTTTTTTTTTGTAAAGGTGGACGGTACCACCGCGATTTTTATTAATTATAATAAAAATATGGCAAACCCATATAAATGTTTAAACAACACCCTTATAGCAAACGGGCGTACTGAAAATTTGGTAATCCTATACAGTCAGTTAAAATCACACCTTTAATGAAAGGAGGTAGTGATTGAAAAGAAACAAAAACTCTAGTAACATTGTTTAATCGACTATATTGGCTAAGGTAATGAGCCGCCATGTTGCCTTCCCTATAAACATGATGAAAAGAAACATCACAATCTGCTGAACCAATCCATTGGAAGCAATGAGACCAAGTAGCACGAGGCGAAGAAAGAGCGGTAACCACCGTAGTAGCATCGGTCTCCACTTGCACTTGATAAAATCCTTGAGAGAAACACCATTTGAGACTTTCATTGACTGCAACTAACTTAGCCATGGTGGGACTGCTGGCCTGCAAACGGAAAGAAAAGGCAGATATAAAATGGCCATAGTCATCCCGAATTAGAGCACCACCTGCTGAAGTCTGGGAGGTATGCGAGGCATCAACGTTGAGCTTGACAAATCCAAGACGAGGCCGAGACCAAAAGACCAGCTTTGGTCTGAGAATTCCACGCCCGAAGTTGGAAGGCAATAGATCAGAAAAAGAAGCAGACGGGACAGTAAATTTTGCTGAAGAGAACGCAACACCCTAATACAAAATACACTTTGATATCTGCAGCTCGACTGACGCAACATAAAATTTCTCTCCTCCCCAGCAGCACCTGCAATACTATGTCCATATTGAATAAAGAATTACTTGAGGGATCAATAAACACAACTTCCCTTTTGTAGAATTCGGTTTTGCTTGTATCCACCAAGTAGTAAGTTTATGACGCAAAGAAAGCTGTCTCCCTCTATCATAAGGAATAAGATAAGCCTTATAATACCTCCAAATCTTGTTTATAGCCTCACATTGATGAAAAATATGATCAACAGTGGCTGGTCCTTGAAAACAAAAAAGACAACATCCAGCCAAATGCACACCAATTTTCTGCAATTGAAGAGGAAGAGGAAGAGCATTATGAATTAACTTCCAAGAGAAAACAGAAAACTTCTTCGGAATAGATGAGTCCCAAAATGATTTACAAACCAATGACGAGGATTGTCTAGGGCGAACCAAGTCATATGCATATGAAAGCTGGAATTTATTCGAATTTGAAGCAGACCAAGTAATTGAGTCTTCTTCGATCTTAAAGAAATCCGAATAAAGACTATAAGCTTGGCAAATCCTCTTCCACAAGCAAGAATCAGTTTGCAAATAAATCATATTACCCTTCCTAAAATATTTTTTTCTCATGTAATGAGCTTATAAAGAATTACCAGAAAAGAACATCCAAAGGAGTTTGATAGAATAAGCATCCTGAATAGCAGTCATCGAACGAATTCCAAGACCTCCTTCCACCGTAGGAAACAGGAATTTCTAATATCGGACCCAGTGATGGCGATTAGTAGTTTCTGAATTCCAGAAAAAATGAGCAAATTTGCGATCCATTGTGCTAATTATAGACTTCGGAAGTAACATAGCTCCCATAATATGAATTGAAATGGATCTGAGCACATGCTTGATTAAAACTAAGCGTCCTCCTGGCGATAAAAACCGTTTAAGCCAACCCATAAGCTTGACATCAATCTTCTTTAAGAGATCTTTACAATAATTTGCTCGATTGATGCCCTGATAAATAGGAGCGCCCAAGTATGTGAAATGCAGCGAGCTTTGACGAATAGATAAAAGATCCTCAAATTTCTTCACAGTAACCAAAGGAACTTTTGTAGAACAATAGAAAGCACTCTTGTCAAAGTTTATGAGTTGTCCTGAAGTAGCCTGGTAATCTTCCAGAAACTTCTTAAAGCATTTAATCGACTTGACATCCCCATTAATAAAGATCAACAGATCATCAGCAAAACCAATATGAGAAACAATGGGGCTATGCCTATGGAGCTTATAAGGTGCAATAAGACCCTTCCGAATAAAATCATTAAGACCCCTAGAAAAAACTTCAGAGGCAATAATAAACAAAAGGGAAGAGAGAGGATCACCTTGCTTAACTCCTCGTTCAGGCTGAAAAAAACCATAACAAACTCCATTAACAAGCACAGAAAGATGTGTGGAGGATAATTAATTCATGATAATATCAACCAATTTCCTAGAAAAACCAAACCTCAAGAGGACAGATTTCAAAAAAACCCAAGAGACTCTGTCAAATGCCTTAGCCATGTCTAACTTGATAGCCAAATTGTGTCCCTTCGATTTTTTATCGATTTCATGAATCATTTTATTTGCTAACATAATTTGAGCATGAATTGATCTGCCCTTCATGAAACCCACCTGCTCCTTAGAAATTATCTTATCCAACACAGAACCAAGATGATTAGCAATAATTCTCATACAAACTTTGCTGATAAATGTGGCTAGACAAATAGGCCTGTATTGGGCAAGCGAAGAAGGGTTCTCAACTTTAGGAATAA
Organism: Garcia nutans; assembly: GCA_947685225.1. Lineage (NCBI taxonomy): Eukaryota > Viridiplantae > Streptophyta > Magnoliopsida > Malpighiales > Euphorbiaceae > Garcia > Garcia nutans. The sequence continues at coordinate 37,588,095 of CANTUV010000039.1, read as the reverse complement.
GAATAATCTGAGCGCTACTAAAACCATTAGGGATAGGAACCCCTAAGAAAAATTCTTTAACCGCGCTACAGACATCCCACTGCACTATATCCCAACAATGTCTAAAGAAAAAACCATCGAAACCATCCGGTTCAGGAGCACTATCCGGATTAAGTTGCCAAACTGCCTCTTTAATTTTCATATCTGCCGGCACACATTCATGACCCTCATTATCCAACGCACTCACTAAAGGAGGAATAAAATCTAAATTGGGATCCACAGTTATACCATCTCGACTGCTATCACTAGAAAACAGATCAGTGTAATGCCTAACAGCAGCAGCCCCCATATCATCCTGAGTGGTAAGTCTAGAACCATTAGCATCAATAATAGAAACAATGCGATGAAGCTTTCTTCGCATCTTAACAAAATTATGATAGAACTTTGTATTCTGATCCCCATCCTGAATCCAAGAAATATGGGCTTTCTGACGCCAAAAGATTTCCTCCAATTTTAACTTGTGAAGAAGCTCAGATTGCCTGTCATGCCAAGATTTACAATTTTTCGATGAAGGCGTTTGACTATACCTTGCTTCGGCCTCCTTAGCAGCTACCTCGACCTTAGCAATATCATTGAATAAATGCCCAAAATGAGATTTATTCCACTCTCGCAAGCCTTTTCTGAGATCTTTTAATTTGTCACACAACCTATGCATTCCTCCTCCAAAAAAATTAGCAGACCATCGTTGTCTTACAAAAGGCAAAAAAGAGTCATTGGACAACCACATATGTTGAAATTTAAAAGGCTTTGGAACTCTCTGATTCAATTGCTCACAAGAAAGCAGCATTGGAGAATGATCAGAGGACTTTTTACCCAAGTGTCGATTACTAATAGCATCAAAAGCATAAAAAAAATGAAATATTAGCCATAATCCGATCAATTCTCTCCCAAACACGACCATTAGAACGAACCCCCGTCCAAGTAAATTCGGTTCCTTGAAATGGAATATCAACAAGACTACATTCATTAACACAATCCACAAAGTCCTGTTTTGTAAATCTAGAGAGCTATTTCCACAATATTCAGAAGGGCACTTGACAACATTAAAATCTCCCCCCACCAGCCAAGGGGAAGAACAACTAGTAGCATAATGACTAAGGTAATTCCAAAGACCCGAACGAGCAGGCCGAGTATGATACCCATAAACAGCCGATATACGAAAACGGAAATGAGATGGACGAAATAAAACATCACACGAGAGAACTTGAGCAACATCACAGAAATTTTGCAAGTCATACATATGATCATGCCACATAATCCACAACTTATTATCCATAGAAGAAAAGGCACTATGAAAACCCAGCTTAGTAGCAATAAAATTCAGCTTAGCAACACCAACCATAGGCTTAATACAAATAAACAAACCAATATAATGAACAGAAAGGAGTTTATGTAAGCGATTCATAGAGGAAGAGACTCCTCGAACATTCCAGAAAAGGACATTCATTGAGAAATATGATGATCAGCCAATGATTTATTGACAACCTCAGTTTTAGATACTTGCTGACCTTTACGACGTCGGCCTCGTCCGCGTTTTCCTTTCTTGGATTCCTCCTCTAGAACCATTTCTGTCACAGTAGCAGGGGGCTCCACACCATCACCATGATCAAATGTCAGATTATCCTCGGAGAGAACTGCTTCAAAATCAGACTCTTCTGCATTTTTTCTATGTCACTATGGACAAGCTTATCAAGCTCATGGTTTTCATGCATCAAACTGCTCTCCTTATATGAAGTAATTGAAACATCCAAATGATCAACCTTCTCCATATTGTCAATACTCATTGCCGGAATTAATGCAGGGTGAGGATTCAGCCTCGGAGATGAAGCAATATAAATGCTCTATTCTGGTAAATTCTCGACAGAAATAGCAATTGGAGCCTCGACAGAATTAGCAATAGGAGCCTCATTAATAACAGAAGAAATTCCATTGGCCAAAGGAACAGTAGCATGCAAAGTTTCATTATTAATCACAGCTTTATCCTTTTTGGGTACCCAAATTTTTTCAACTGGTTTGGCAATTTCAGCATTGATCATCTGATCATCGTTACCATTAATTGCCCGATGAGGGCAGGAATTAATCGAGTGACTCAGTTTACAACAAGAGGGAGAATATTTCGGAAGGTTCTCATATGTTATGGACTAGAAAAAACCAGTTTTCCCCGTTTGAATCCACACTCGATCATCCAATTCATGAGATAAATCAACCTCAACATAGAGGCGCACTGCAGATGGACGAATCAAAGAAGAAGTAGCCGAATCCATCTTTAAAGGTCTACCAATTAGTTGTGCAATTTGAAACAAAGGTTTCTTGTGAAATAAATGAATTGGTAAGTTGTCCAAAGTAATCCAAACAGGATACAAAGGGCTGTCAATTCCAGATTTGAAATCAGTAGTCCAACGGAATACCCTCATTGCAAAACCATGAAAATACCAAATCTGGAAGCCAAAATCTCAGAAAGTCCTCTTCAATAGAAAATTTGATCAACACATTTATTTCATCAAGAAGACCCAAGAGAAAATCACCTTTAAAACCCACAGAATCTAAAGCCTTTTTCAATCCCTTCATACTCGGTCGACCGGTAGCAAAAAATCCAACCAAAGCGAATTTGAATGGTTGTGCATAATGAGATAATTCATCCTCAGAGAAAGTAATTTCTGGAACTCCTTTGAATCTAAATGGTTGCTTGGGCGAAAAGCAAACATCCGAATTAGTTTATGGAGGAGAGGTTAGCACAGGAGCCAGATCAGAAGACGATGAAGGATTCCCAGAACGCAGAACTTCAGCAAAGGTCCTATCAGCCTGCCCTCCTGGGGCGGCCACCGGTGAAGAAGCCAAGTCCGTGATGTAGATGAGTCAAACCCTGAGCTGTAAATTGAGAGATGGAGAGGGAGACGAGGAGAGAGAAAAACCCTCTGCCTCTGGTATTCAGTATTTGAGAGAATTCTTTTATTTATTTGTCATTGAGAACATTTATCAAACACCTCCCCGCCTCAAATTCCTCCCTGAAATCCTTACCTTGCCTACGATGTTTATTCTCCCTTGTCGCACACCAAGACCCCTATTCTCTCCTTAAACAAGATCCACTAGAAATCTGCACTGAGCATATATATATAGCAACAATAAAATCTAGCCAGCAACAGATTGTCCACTCTGCAGCTCGTCCTCTTGCCAGTCGCCCAGCACAAGCAGCTCGTCTAGCCAGTAGCCCAGCAACCTCTCCCCCAGTTTTGATTAGAACAGAGTCAAGCAAGAGAGATTTGAGAAGGCGTTATACTACAGTTCCTTCTTTTGCATACAAAGAAAGCATCGCATTCCAGGAGAAACTCTCTGTGGGGCATTTTATCGAACAGTTCTTGAGCATTGGAGATATTTGTTCTGAATTGCAGATTAGAGGAAGATGAAGCCAAAATCCTAGCTCGTCACAAGATAAACAGTGTCAATTTTGTTCATGACTTTGGCTCCCGTATCTAGATTTAACTTAATTAATTATATATATATCCATATAAATTTCCTAAATTATATAGTTTATCTCTGGTATATAAATCTTTAGTTTAAAATATTTAAATTATATTTTCAAGTATATCTCAAATATACCAAATATTTATTTCATGTGCATGTATATTTCATGTATTCAATATGCATATCTTATTCTTTAAGCTTCCTTTTCCAAAATTTAGATTATACTTTTTTTATTCTTTTTATTTATTTATTTTCGATAATCTCACACAAAAGAATATTCTCACTTCATATGTATTAGTACTTAGTTTTATCATTTCATCATTTTATCTATGCATCCATATCATATATAACTACAACTAAAGATAATTATAATCTCCATTAAATTTTATTAAGATATCAAGATTCTTTTGATATATATAATAAATATATGCTATGAATGAATAAGTACCCTATGAGGTCGGCCAATATCCTCTAATTAAATAATTTTAATTTCTTAGTCATAATCATGGTCTCTACTACCTTGTAATCTTAGTGACGTCATCTTATAAGATAAATACCACTGACATTATTACCTTATTCCTATCTGGAAAAAAATAAAAGTCTATAGAATTTATAACTTATGCTCTGATATCATTAAATGTCACACCCAACTCTCCAAAGTTAGGGTGGACTTATCATACTGTAAATCTCAACTCATAACTTATATAACTCATATCTCTCACAAGTATATAATCATTTATAATATTTATTATATCATCTACATAATTAAAGATAATCCACAAAAATTTAAATAATTTCTAAATTAAAATTAAACTGAAAATACTAGTATGTTGGTCCAACCTTTTCTATATGCAGAAGAATTTCAAATATAAGAGTCTACATTCTACTGAAATCTATCAAGTTGATCTTTAAAAATATCTAAAAATATTAATAATAATGAGGTGAGTCAAGCTATTCAGTGAATAGGTAAATATGTAATAAGAGAGAACAAACAAAGTTTAATAATACTATATATATAATCAATAATCAGCTCAATAATTAATTCTTGAAATCTTAACCATAACTTTCAAACATTTTCCAATTCTCAGCAAAATCCGAAATAATTCAATTCATGCATCTTTTATATACACTCAAATATAATTCATACTGATTCAAGAGGGCATGAAGACTTATCTCGTAAGCCCAATGGGAAATAACTTCAATACATATATGAAGAGTAATTAACCCGGCCAAAGATAATTTATAGTATCATTAAATTTATATAAACATCCGTCATTAAGGTGCGATCTCGCATGATTATAATAAGAGTGTATACGAATTATTTATCCAGCATAGTATAATCAATCAGTCACATATATAAAAATTTAAACTATCATTATTTGTTCTCAATTTAAAAGAAAATAGATATCATTCAAAAATAAATCTTCATTTTGAATTCTGTAAACTCTTTTCTAAAATCATAAATATATAAATACTTTAGAAATACAATGTTACATATTTACCCATTCACCTGAGCTAATTACTGTACTTGTTTAGCCAATAGAATTCTTTTGGTAATCTACAACTACAGCTGGGTTTGTTCCTAAAATAATATAAAGATATTATTTAATTTAAATTATACCCCAGCTATTATGGATATATGTACTATAAAAATGATGTGTGGTTTAGATCCTTAAATTCTAATGATTATCTCGATAAACCAATAATTTTTAGCATTTCTAAAATAATACTCTAATAAGTAATATATAATTTCTAAGGTAATTGTCTATATACTTCTCCAATAAATATTTTTAACAACTTAATAAAATTTTAACTATTAAGATTTACTAAGGATTCATAATATTTCTATACATAATTAAATTTTATTATTTTTGTTTATTTATTTTAATAGTTTATTATTATTATTATTATTATTTATAAATTAATTTATTTAATTACGTATTGAGTTATATTAATTTAATATATATATATATATTATTAGCTTTCAAAATAAATTTATGCTAATAATAATAAAAATTACAATTAACAATTTTATAATACTTTATTTTTATTTTCTATCAATCACTTATAATAATATCACTAAAATAATAACATTATTTATATAATTAAAAATAATTATTTGACAACCGTTATTTTAAAATTATTAATTTATGTTAATTTTTTTAAATTATAATAGTAATAATAATAACAATATAATTATTTTATAATAATAAACATTTAGTAACCATTTAGCAATAGTAAATATTATTTAGTAAATATTTAGTAATTATTTTATAATAATAACTATTTTAAGTAAACATTATTTTTATACTAATTTTAAAAATGATTAATATTTATAAAATTTTAATTATAATATCTTACTACTGCAACACTAGCAATATTAATAATTAATTACTACTTAACACAATTTATATTTTTAATAATTATTATAATTTATTCTTAAACAAAAATAATGGTAATTCCATTATTATAATTATAGCAATATTAATTTTAATTAAGTAATTAGTTTCATAAATTTATACAAATTTTGAATTATATTTTACTTACCACCTAATTTAATTGTTTGATAATTAATTTACTCAATTTAATTCATAAGTACTCTAATTAACTTAATTATATATAAATAAAATTCTTATTTAGATAATACTTTAATATTAGTATGTAATATAATTTACTTTAACAAACTATTAATTTATTATTTTTTAATTTACTTATTTATTTTATAAATATATTTATTTATGTCCTTATATCTAAAATACATCCGATTAATTTAGTAATTTACTAACAAAATTTAAACTTTAAAAATTAATCTTGACCTTACCATAATTATTTTTATTCTAAAGTTGATATTCATTTACATATATATATATATATACTAATAAATCATTGTATATTAACAAAAAATTTTAATCATAATTTGATAATAATTTTAAATTCACTAACTAACAACAAACTACTAATTCATAGTCTCATTAATTCAATTTATATATTAATTTTTTCTACAATTTACTAATAATATTTAAAACTTAATATTTTAATATTTTAATTATATTTAATATTAATATTTTAATTTCAGTTTAGTGCCTATATAATTTTAGCAATATTAATTGTCTTTCATTCTAATTTCTCTTTTAACAATAATAATTAATCAACTACAATTTATAATTTAATAATTTTTTAAATTTTAAATAACTATTCATTATTTTCACTACTTTTATTTGTATTTATTCAAAATTCATCTTTATCTAGTTATTTCTTATTTATCATAATGTTTATATCAAAATTTAGATCCTAAATTTTCTATTAAACTAAAATTCAACTAATTAGAATTTTAATTACTGTTTGTGTGTAAAAATATATTTGCATGTATATATATATATGATTTTTTTATATTCATCTATAATTTGCAAATAATATACCAAATCAAAACTTAAGACAAGATTCTAAAAATAACCATTCACTGGGAAATGTCATCGGAAAGTGATCGAAAATAGCTTCTGAAGTTGACGCCGGCGTGAGCTCCGATCAGGACTTCGAGCCGTGTGTGCGGCGGTTTTCAATGGCAGTTCACGGAGATTTTGATGGCGTTGAAAAGTTCATCGAGTGTACTCATACAGTGGCCGACGTGTGTAGTAAATCATTGATCGGAAGACGACGAACGGAGCAGATGAAAAATACTGCCTCTCACCTCTGCAAATTTTTCTAATTTCCTTTTCTCTCTCTCACTCTCTGCCTTTTCTTTTCCTTTTTCTAGCTCTCCTTTCTCTCTCATTTTTCTCTCGTTTTCCTTTGATTTCTTTTTCCTCTCTCTCTACTATAAGAATGCAGCAGATTACTAACAGAATTTTACCGACAGAATTATATTTGTTGGTAATACCGAGAGAATACCGAGAGAAAATATTAAAAAAAATAAAAAATTATCTACAAATTACTGACATAATAACGACAGGTCTATTTATCGACTGAAATTATGTTGATAAATATGGCGCAATATTATGACTGGTGATTTTACCGATAAAACTTACCAAATGAAATCTATTTTCTTTTCGGCAGTATCGGCGAAAAAATATTCTCTCAGTAAATAATAAGCATTTACCAAGAGAAAATCTTTCTGTCGTTAAATGAAAAATTCAATATAATAGTTATTAATTATATTTACTGCTAATTTTACAGAGAGAATTATATTTCTGTTGGTAGTATCGACGGAAAGATTGTCTGTTGGTAAATGAATAACATAATAATTAATATTTATTTATTTAGCATTACAGAGAGAATAAAATTTCTCTTGGTAAATTATGGACAAAAATATTTAATTGTCGATAAATGAAAAATCAAATATAATTATTAATTATATTTATTGCTAATTTTACCGACAGAATCACATTTCTGTCGGTAGTACCGATGAAAATATTTAACTGTTGGTAAATAAAAATTTTAATATAATTATTAATTATATTTATTGCTAATTTTACCGACAGAATTATATTTCGGTCGATAGTACCGACGGAGACATTTTATCTCGGTAAATGAATAGCAACATAATTAACATTTATTTATTTGGTATTACCAAGATAAAAAAATATTATCTCTATAAACTATTAATAAAAATAAATATTTATAATATATAGTCAAATTTTTATTAGAGATAATTATCGACAGAATAAACGGTCTCTCGATAAATAAAAAGTAGAGTGACGAAATTTTTGACGCTAATTATCAAACATTTATCGAGAGAAAATTATTTTTATCGGTAATACCGACGAAAGAAATCTTGGTCAATAATTTTATAGTACCAGATAATTAATATAGCTCTACTTTTGAGAAAACTTACCGACAGATAATATTTTTGTTAGTAATGAATAGTGGAATGACGGAATTTTTGGTGCCTTTTGATGCCATTTACCGAGAGAATATTTTTTATCTCAGTGATACCAATAGAAGTACATTTCTCTCGGTAAATTATTAGTATCAGTCAATCAATTAGTCAAGGTTATTTACCGGCATAAAAGTTTGGCTGTCGGTAAATTTACTAAGAGATAATAATATCTTTCGGTAAATTTAACATTTATCCTATCTTCTTCTCCATTTTTTGATTTAGGCCACTTCCTCCATTTTCAATTCTTCCCCTGCTGTTGTTACTGCTCCTGTTGCACGAAGAAGAAGAAGAAGAAGAAGAAGGAGATCGAATTCAGATATTTATTTCATTTTTTTAAGTTTTGTTAAATATTTTTTCTTATTTTTATTTTTGTTGAATTTTTAATTTATAATAAATTTTGTGTTTTGTGTTGTTATTGTTTATATTTGTGTAGTTTAGGTTGATATGTATATTTATTTGTTGGTTATTTGAATTTTTAGGGTAGTTTTATATTTTTGTAAAAATATATCCAAAAATTATTTTTTTTTACAAATTTTTATTTACTCATAATATTAGTTTAGGGAAGTAAATTTTTTTATAAAAAATTTAGAGAATTTAAAATTTTATTTTAGTCTATGTATTATTATTAAATTTTTAAAAAAATTAAGTAAATTATTTATTTGATTTTTGAAATTAACTAAAAAAATATATTATATTTTTTAAAATTTCAAAATTTCAAATCTATATTTTTGGTATTTATAGTATTATTTTAGTTTTTAAGATATTTATATTGTTTAAAAAAAATTAATATGTGTATTGTTGTAGATTTTCGTATAATTGTTTAAAATAAAATAATTAGGTAGAATAAATTAATTTTATAAATTTCAGTAAAAAAATTTATTTTTAAGGTTTGTTAGTGCAAAAATTAAAATTTTAAATAAATTTAAATTTAAAAATAATTTTATTTGATTGTTTTTAGGGTTTTTTTTTTAATTTTAGTAAATTTAATTTAATTTAAGTAAATTAGATTTTTTTAAAATTTTGAAAATTAGAATTAATTTAATAAATTTTATAATGAAAGATATAAAAAATTGGAGCTATTTTTAATGGTTATAAAATATGTTTTAGTGAAATTTAAAACTTTTAGCATAATTAATAATTTATTTTTAATTAAAAATGTTTTAGGGTGTTGAATTTTTATTAAGGTATTTTTTATCTTACAAAATATTTGATATTTTTTTTTATTAATTATAGAATTTCATTGCATATAAAGAATTAATTTTATATCTAAAATATAAAATATTTTATAAAAATTTAATATATTTGCTATAATTTTTAAACTTTTTTGGTAAATAGAAGTAATTGAGGATTTGGATTTATTTTAGGTAATTTTATGATTTTTTAGTAATTTTGCATTTTTTGTTAAGAAATTATTATTAATGTATTTTTTTTTGTATTTTAGGTTTAGTTTAAATGTTTACAATTTAGACTATATTTTGTGATCCTACTGATTTATAGGTAATTAGTTGAATGAATTAAAAAGTTTTGTTATATTATTATTTAATAGTATTTTACATTTTAGTGACTATTAAGTTGTGTTAAATAGTTAAATATTGATTTTATATATGCTTACTAATAGAAAATTATGAAATATTTTAATAGTAATTTTATTAATATTTTTAATGTATTTGTACCTGAGTTTTACATATATATATATGATTTTTTTTTAGATATGTATTTCTTTCTTCATTTTTATAGATTTGAATAAATATTGTTATTTTTATACTTTTACCAAAAAATAAGTGCGATAATTTAATAATAATCTGATAATTCGAACATTAATAATAAAATGCGATATAATGAAATTTATTTTATTTTGACTAGAATTAAAAAAATCTCAAATGTGAAAATCCACAAGAAAATGATAAAGCGAAATTTAATTAATGATTTGCTGACATTTAAAGTATAATTAAAAGAATAATTTGATTATAAATTTATACTATAAATTGGATAAATTAAAAAAAATAGTAAAAAATATGAGGTAAAATAATTATAGCCCTCAAAATTTATATTTTTTTTAATATACATAAGAATGATCCTTTCATTTTTAGTACATTTTTAACATTTACATCAACGTGATTATAAATTATATAAAAAAATATTTCGCAATTACAAGAACTAATACTTAGATAAAAGAAATAAAGTAAAAATAATTTAGTATCCCAATTGTTAGCTGTTAAATATAATATATAGTTAATAATAAATTCAATGAGCAAATATTTAGTTGAATATAAACAATAAATAACAAATAAATAATACATAAAATATACTCAGACTATATATTTAGGACAAAAATAAAATAATTAGATAGCATAATACTGATTACAAATTGAAACAAAGAAAAAATTGAAAAGAAACTAACGCGGCAAAAAAGAGAAACAGAAGGATGAAAATCACACAAATTTGATTTTAATGTTACAGAAATAAATCTTAATAAAATGATATTTCATTTAAATTTTTTTAAAAAATTACTAGAAAATAGATAGAAGCTCAAATAAATACAATAGATGAGTAATATAATTCTTTTATATGTAATTTCTTAAATATTTTATATTTAGAGAAATTAATTGTATTTAACATTTAAATAAAGAAATGTGACACATAATCAGATTAGAAAATAATAAATAACAGAATTAGCATTAAACGCACATATTATAGTGGAAATAATTTAATAATTTTATATCTATAATTAGTTTTTTTATAGAACTCTTTAATTGATATATTATTTATTAAACAACAATCTTAAAACATAGTTCAAAGCAATTGCAATGCAACCAACCAAGACTCAAAAATAAAATAATGAAAATATTTTAATAGTATAATAATAATAATAATAAACTAATTTTATTACTTATAAAGTACCTAATAAATGCAATGGGAATAATAATACATATGAGTAATAAACATCACAAGCACAATACTTAATCCAATAAAAAAAAATTCATTTGAACCGTTCATACTCGCTAATTAACCTGCCCAAGTGTATTACGTTTAGCACAAAGCGAGACGCATCTGATTGGTTGGCTATTTGCAAAATAAAAGCAAGATCACAGATTTATCTGCCCGAACAGTATGCCAATAAATAGGTGATTGATACTGTATTTTAAGAAGATAATCTTGAAAATGAACAGTTGGTTGATAGGAGAAATGAAATCCAGGTCCTTTAAATGATCCAACTGGAGAATTCATAGATATTAAGGCTATGGAGGAGAATCTGAATCAGACGAATTATTACTGGACTCTAAATCTAAATCATCTCAATCATATGACAACGATGAATACTAACAATAAGTAATAGTAATTAAGCTATAGCTTTTATTAAAAATTTATTTCTATGTTTATTATTTTATTCATATTAATTATATTGATAGTTTTTATTTAGATATGTATTGCAGACCTGAAAGAGGATTGGATCGATCAGGGTCTAATGGTCGATCCAGTGGAGTTCGAGGTTCTAGTAGTACAAGCCAGCCGCGTCTATAGTTGCGTGATGTCCCAGATGATACATTTATTGAGGATCCTCAGGTTGACGCAGCTACAGATGATATGCTTAGAGAGGATCCTGCTTTTACTTCTCACTGGGCCCAGACAAAGAATCCTGCTTCTTTTCACTCGGCCTGGATAGAGAATCCTGCTGCTTCTTCTCTCCCTGCCACTTCAGATGCCCCACATTGGTGATGTCAGTACTGCAACATCAGCTGCAGGTCATGATGGTAGGATGTAATATTTGACTATTCGAGAGTCAGAGTAAGTATTTTTAATTTTTTACATTACTTATATTAAATTATAAAGTTTAATCAATTTATTTTAAATAAATGTGTACTGTTTCTTTAATTTTGCACCTACATGATGGATCCAACTGTGGCTTCCACTAGACGTATTTGGAAGGTCATGACACAGAAGATGGACCCTGTAGGAGTTTCTTGGAAGTCCGTCTCTCCGGAGATAAAAGACTTTTGGTTCGAAGAGTTTAAGGTTAAAAAGAAAATTAAATTAGAAAATTAAATATAATTTACAAGTGAATATTTTATATTTAGATGATACTAATTATCTTAATTTTTTTTTCAGAAATATTTTTACTGGGACCAGGCTATTGACAGCCTTTTCCGGATTGCCTTCATGAAAATGGCAGCTATTCGGTATAGCGATATGCTGAGTGAGGTAAAGGCTGCAGGGAAGCAACTTTCATTTATTGATGACCAATTATGGGCAAATTTGCAGATCCGGTAGAGCTCTCCTTACGGACAGGCACATTCTGTTGTTACATCTCGTAACAGGATGTCCAATGTTGTGGATGGTCCAGGTCCATCCACACATACGAGAGACAGCCGATTAAATCATGATCATGCATGTACACTCTTAAGTATATTCATATTTTTTAATATATTTTAATTTATAATTTTTTTATGTTATTAAACTAATATCTTTTCTTTAAATAGGAGTCAATCATGGGTCGGCCGTCGAACAGCTATCAGCTGTTTGTGCATATGCACACCCGGGGTCACGACGAACGTTCATTTGTGGATCGTCGATCATAGGATATAAATATATATAATTTTATAATTTTTAAATATTACAAAAATTAAATTTAAAATATAGAATTAATAATCTTTTTTATATTATATAGGATCGTTTCATTGCTTCTCGGAAGGAGACCTCTCAGTTCAATATGCCGGTTGACAATGATAGTTTATTTAGATTTGCTGTGAGCGGAGAGAAGAAGAAGAAGCTATATGGACTTGGCTTACAGCATGTCAGCACAACTTCTTTTTCCTTTTCTAATAGTTCATCTGTCTTATAGGAGGAGATCGAATATTTGAAGGAGCAGTTGGCAGAGTGTAATCGGACTGTTCAGTAGCAAATCCAGGAGCAGGTGCAAATGGAGGTAGAGGCGCATGTTCAATCTTGAATTCAGACGCAGATGCAAACCGAGATGCAAAGGTTGGTCCAGCAGCATCTTAATAAGTTTATGTCCAACTTCATGCGAGAAACCTTCGATCCATCATGGCACTTTCCGCTTGATGGTGCTCCTCCACCTCTACCTTCACCACCACCTACTACTTGATTTTAGATTTTTTTTTTGTATCTGTACAACGATATTTTAATTTCATATGGTTATATACATTTTATTGTTTTTATATTCATCTTTTTTATATTTGAATATTATTACATATAATATTTTTTTTAAATATTAATTTTATTTTTATATTTTTATTCTTATTAATAAAAAAATTTATACATACATTTATATATTATAAAATTTAAAAAGATTTTTAAAATTTAAAAAATAATTTATTTTTTATCGATATATTTATTTTCTGTCGGCAATTTCTTTGATATTACCGACATAGTAGAAATTCTATAGGTAATACCGATAAAAAATTATTTGTGGGTTTATCGACGGATAATTTTTTATCGGTCTGTCGGTATTACCGACATATAATTTTTCGTCGGTAATACAGATAAAATTTTCTGTCGGTATTTTTTCTTTTTCATCGACGAAAATAATTTCTATTGGTAAATATTACCGACTATTTTTCCGTCGAAAAATTACCGACAGATTATTTTTGTCAAAAAAAATTACCGATAGATTTCTATTTTTGTCGGCTTTTCGATTACCAGCGAAAAATTTGATGACTAATTTTTTTTATCGGTAATCTATCGATAAATACTATTATCGACAAAAAAAAAAGAATTACCGATGAAAAAATTCATCGATAATCCGCTACATTCTTATAGTGCTCTCTCTCTCTCTCTCTCTCTCTCTCTCTCTCTCTCTCTCTCTCTCTCTCTCTCTCTCTCTCTCTCTCTCTCTCTCCAATTAAAAACTTCTCAGACTTTTCATTGATTCTTTTCATTCATTCTTTCTTTTGTATATCTGAATATACTCATTACAATATAATACTCTTTCCACCAATAATTTTAGCTTTAAATATTTTATTATTTTTTAATTTAATTAATTATTTTTAATTTTAATTATTTAATATTCTCCACTATAAATTATTATTCTAACTTTAATTATTTCTTATTCCCCACTTTAATTAATTATTCTAACTTTAATTATTCAAATTTTTATTTGTTTCTTAAATTATTATCTTTACATTTTTTATATTATAATATAATATATATATTTTTAAATTATTATCATCATCAACCATTCTAATTCCCTTAATAATTCTATAACATATTCATTCAATTATAAATTTTTGTTACTATTAATAATTTATATATTAACACAAACTCTTTTTAATAGATCACATTTTTAATAAACACATTTTCTTATTCTTTCTTCCCCCTTTATTATTATTTTTTAAATCAGTAATTCACTAATAATAATTTAATTTTAATAATAACACACACTAATAATTCTTATTTTATTTATTATTATTATTTTTGTTCAAGTACTCTAATTATCAACTTTAATATATATATATATATATATATATATTTACAGAGTATTACATAATGCATGAGATTTGGTCTTAAATCCCAGAGCCCTTCAGAAATCATCAGAGGATTCTTATATATAATTATCATATTTACAGCTATATCATCAATGTATTAATTTACAGGTTATGTTGATGCCGATCACATGACATTTAACTGGCACCCAGATGTTTACCATTCAACAGCAAACACAGCATCATCATGCCCTTCGGATCAAAGTTCAATTTCTCTTCAACTAAATCAATTAAGCCTTTCTCTAAAATTAGTTGGGTTTGATTATATGAATTTGTTTCCTTCACTCCACTCGATTTAGAGCCGCATCTTCACAGTTCAAAGCCACTACATTTAAGCCCCCTTTGCTTATCAAAAGTGCTTCTGAAGGTTAACAAAGAAAAGAGGTTACAACAATTCCATGGTCACCAGTCTTCTTCGAGAATACATCTTTTTCTCCACTTTTTCACATTGTTTTAGCACAGCCATTGCTGTTCCACACATGTAGTTACTCCCTTTTCTTCACAAGAATTAATCTACTTTCCCAATCAATTCGCGTGGACATCTACTTGATGAATGTCCAAACTCTCTGCCTCTGCAGGCAATGCACTTGTTAGGCTTCCACGGGTACCCCACTTCCACGACCAACTCCTCGCCATCATCATCCATGACTGATATATTCTCCATAATCTCGTCTTCTATGCTCATTTGCACACAAAGTTTTGCAAATGGAAGTCTGGACTTGCAAGCAGTTGTCCTATCCATATACAAAGGCTTCCCAAGAGCACTAGCTATGTAACTCAGCCCCTGCAGAGTCATATTCTCCAACGGAATCCCTTTAAGTTTGTCCAAACGGGAATTTTGGACTTATCAAGTTCCAACAGTTGCATCTTAGGTTGACACCATCTCATCACCAATGGGCTATTCCCTATAAACCAAGGTCCAGTTTCCAGAACCAAATCTCTTGTTCTTTCATTTAGAAATTTAAAGACAGATCATTTTCAGTTTTTGTTACCTCAACTCTTCCTTCTTTCCCCCAAAGTTCATTTGCCATACTGATCATTTGACTGATATCTACCCCTTCCCCAAGTAACTGCCCCACAAGACAGAGATCCCATTGTTTAATCCCTTCTTCAATTACAACTCTAGGAATTCTAACAATCTTCTTACCATTTGAGCTTTCAGGAAAGAAATATTGCAACTGATGATTATTGGTCTTACTTCCAAAGACAATACATGAGTCCAAAAAAGAAGCATCTTGCCCCTGATTAAAGGCTTCTATGCTATGTGACAATACATGGCTACTTGACTCATTCATCTTTCCGTTGGAAGATGAGGCAACATTCTTTCCTTTTTGGTTCAAGTGACCTAAACTAGGTTCGGGCGACTTCAGTAGGAAAAACTCATTTCCACTTTCGATTCTACTTGGACTGCATTTGCTGTTTGTCACATTCAACCCAAGATTCTGCTCCAAGCTTCTGCCGAAGCTGTCGATGATTTAGCCATGCTATCCACCAGTAGCATTACATGCTACTACGTTTAGTAACTCATCCTGGAAACTCACTGATTGGTTTCTAATAGTAATATCTTCTCCATCAATTGCATGCCTGGCATCCAACATCACGCTGCTCATCAAGTCTAGTGGGATATCACATGCTTTGTTTTCCTCGACTTTTAGCGAGTCTCTCGAAAGGTTTTGGCACAAATTTCTATATTGTTTATCAGTTGGGCACTTTCTTGGATTATTTTTAGACTTCCAGATGAATTGACTTGATTTGCTGTCATCCCTTACCAATCCGTTTATACCTGCCATACTCTAACCATTGTCACAAATTATTATTACCACTTCCAAGTTGCAGTTTAAAGGATATCAAGATAATAAACAAATTAACATCCAAGTTTAAACCAAGTCAAAACTCTTACCAATAACTTGCTGCAGCTTCCAGGCTCTTTCAGGTTCTTTTGCAAAAAAATTTCCCAATTTTGCAGAAACTCATATATCAAAAGATTGTCATTACTGTGAACATCTATTAAAAATTTATTGATGAGAACCTTCATTTCACCGTTCGTCTGCAAATCACCACTCACCAGCGATCTCAGGATTCTTGTTACATGATCATTATCCATCTCCTCAAAGAAACATGCAATATCTAAGGATATGTTGTCCTTATCATCCTCTGGTTCATCAAAACTTATATCAAATATATTCTCCCTATGTTCTGGTTCATGAAAACTTATATCAACTACATTCAAGATCATTTCGTCAGGAGTTCTAGCTGATATAGTGATTCTGCTGCCTGGAACAAACCAGCCATCCCTTCTAACCAAGGATGCCACTAGTTCTAGCGTATTTACATCATCGGCGAGTAGAAGTACTTTTTTATGCTGCAGCATTTTCCTCATCTCATTAGTTACTCTATCAAAATCACATATTTTCTCTTCTACACTTTCTTGGCTTCTCAGATCCAAGTTCTGGAAAACGAAACAATCCCAATCGCTCATTAGATACTGCATCATAAACAACTCTTGCAATGGTTGTACGGCCCATTCCATCCATCCCACAAATTCTTAATATGAAGATATTATCTAACCCCTCATATAAATATAATTCTGTTTCCTTTATTTTGAACTAAATGGATTTAACACCTTGCCAATGCTAGGAAATGTGCATCTCAAATTACGTGATATCTTCTCAACAATGTTTTTGACTAATTTTGACTCTGACCTACAAAATAATTATGATTGTCTGGTATAGTAAGATAGAAAATGAGGAGGATAGATATAAGTACATCAACCGGGGCCGCAATTAAATCCCACTAGGCAGATTTAGAAAAGGGAAGACAAAAACGTGGATAAAGAACATGTTCCCAAAGACATCGATAGAACATTTTCAACAAAAATAATAATAAATTGTATTAAAAGCTAGTTTGGTATAAATGAATGGAGTTCATTTAGAAATTCACACTTGATGTATTTGGCATAAAAGTTCATTGTGAAGTCTACAAATTTTAACTCTATGGATTTCTATACCTTCACTCAATATTCATAGAACTTGCAAATTTAATTTTATATTACTATGATTACACGTTTGATTTGACTACAATTGATAGAATTTGTTACTGATTTCTATATCTAGTACAGAAGATGATCTCGAATATATGGAATTGAATTCATCTACAAAAAAATTTCAAGGTCAGTTTAGATAGCTATTCATTCAATACATAAATGATTTAGTTTGTATTTTAAGGTTAAAAAAAAACTACCTGAATATCAATTCAAATGGAATAATCCCTAGTTAAAATCATTTGAAATCTTAAATATTTAATCAAATGGGATCCTCCATAATCAAAAACATTTCCAAAAAAAATAAAATTCCATATCCATTCATTTGAAACTAATATATAGAACCAATAGTAATTACTTATAGTTTTGGACATCCCATCCACATATCCCTGCTATTTCTGTCAGAGCAGCTCTCCATATCTGGATCCTTTCCTTCTTCAAGAGTCGTTGATGACGAAGAAAAGCTTCCTTGTAGTGGCCCATTTGATTCATCACATCATCAGGTGAGACATGATAGAAACCCTTTTCCTTCATACAATCAACAATCTTTACAAATTCATCTAAGCACCATTCAGAGCCAGCATAATTTCTCGAAAATACAACAATTGAAAACCTTGACATCTGGATTGCTTTAAAGACTGTTTCAGTAATGACCTTCCCTTTTCCTAGTCTTTTATCATCCCCACATACCTTAATACCTCTTTCAACTAGACCATCATACAAATGGTCAGAAAAGTTATTGTGGGTATCTAAACCTCTAAAGCCAAGGAAAACATCATATTTCCACTCTGGTGTAGGACAAGAAGAAGAGGAGGAAGAGATAGGAAAAGAACAAGAAGAAGAAGAAGAAGAAGAAGATGGAGTGCTAGATGGAATGGCTATCTGTTCACTAGCTGAAGACATAGCAAACTCAAATATACTCTTCCACTTCTGGTTAATTTGACATAGGCTAAGTTTCAACTCACAATTTCACTAGCAAATTCAAAAGTATAATCTTTCCATTTAGGTTAATCAGATCAAATGAAACTGAACATGCAACCTAAGCATTTTTAACCAACTATAGCACTACAATCCAAAGCAGCTCACTAGATCAGTATCAATGAACACCAGACAATTCTGTTCTATCCTTAAAACCTAAGATCAAAACACGGTCTGTTTGAGTTATTCTCTAAAATGATCATCAATCAAATCAAAGAATGAAATTTGAAAAGAACTAGAAATGAAAAGGAATTAGATTTGATGTGGAAAAATAGCCCCCTGAATCGAAGAAAGAATAAGAACTCAGAGTTTTAGATATTCAAAATCAACAAACCATGAAATGTGTTTGAATAGTATGAAGAAACAGAAGTTGACAGACTGCCATGGACGCAATCCCGTGGGAAGATTTTTACAATTTCTAACATTGAAGTTTGGGTTTTAACCTCAAAAAAATATATAAACCCTTATCTAAAGGGCTAATATTTGTCAGACTCCAATTTCCTTAAATGCACCGAAATGAACAAAAATACCCTTTGACCTAAAAAAAGATCTCACCTCCACTTCCTGCCATCATCAATATCTCTCGGTTCCTTTGTGTTTTCTCCATTTTTCTCTCTCCTTCATCAATATTCTTCAAGCTATTATTTTTCACCTGCATTTATCACCAGATATTTGGATTTTCTCTTGATTTTTCTGTTTAGCCATTAAATCGGTATGTTAAGTATATTTTTTTGATTTGTCGAGATATGAAATAAATAGTTGATTATATTTTTAGCAATGCATAGTTGTTATAGTTGTGACATTTTATGAGAAAGTTATTGATTTTGTTGCATTTAACCATGATCTGTCTCTCTTTTACTTATTTTATCTCTTCTATATTTTCTTCTTTCATTTTAATTCATATATTATTGAAATTTTAAATGGTGATTACGAGATTGTATTTAAAGTAATGTTGTGTGATAATTGAGGTTGTTATGGCTTGTTAGTTGGTTGTAATATGACGTTAGGGGTGATTAAAATTAGTTAGGAACATATACTAAAAGTTGGAGACTGTTAGTCGTAGTTGTGCCTAATTATCCCTAACTCGCCTTCAACTAACCCTAACTATCATTTTAAATACTCAATGACACATCTTAACACAATATATAGATTAAAACATGAAATTGGAACTAGCTTGCAAGACTTTGATTAAAAATGACCCTTTTGATTAAGAATGACCCTAGTTTCCTCTAATTATCCCTAACTCTACTCTAACTACCCATATCTGTCATCTAAAACACTAAATATTAATCCTTAACACACTATATATATTAAAATATGAAATTAGAATTTGTTTGTAATATATTGATCTGCAATTGAAAAATGTTAAATTAATAAGCCCCTAACTGCTGGTAACATCTCCTAACTAACCCTAACTTTACTTTAACTACCTCTAACTGTCAACTAAGACACTTCATATGAATCCTTAACACACTACGTATGCATTTAAATATGAAAATAGAATTTATTTGTAATGTATTGATCTGAAATTGAAAAATTTTGAATAAAAATACCCTAACTACCCTGAACTGCCCTTAACTATCCCTAATTATACTCTAACTACCTCTAACTGTCAAGTAAAACACTCTATATTAATCTTTAACATATTATGCAGATTGAAAATATGAAATTAGAATCTATTTGCAATATTTTAGTTAGCATCTAATTGTCACCTAACTATATATAGATACCCATTTGAAAGGCCCTATAAAAGGATAGAATGGGCCTATACAAGAGAAGCGCAAGGTCAACAAGGCAGTGGCGATGCATGGCACTAGCTCTGGCATGGCCGTCACCCCTTTTTGTTGATACTTACAATCACGCCACTCAATTAAATGATTATTGTGTCCACCAATCAACCTCAAAATTGACGCTTGGGATATTGACATATAGACCATTCACCATTTATTCTGAAGATGTGTTAGTGGATAAAAACCACACTCTGAACACTCCCCAACAAAAGGGTGGCTTTAACAGATAGTAGTAAAGAGGTGTGTCTTTTCCTTTGTCTATAAAAAGGGAAGAAAAAGGCAAATAGATGGATTGACAACATTATTGCTAAGAAAACCAAACTAACATTATGTAGAAACTAAGTGAAAGTGATTTGTTCTTGTGATTTTTACTGAGGTGGAAAAGCATGGAAAAGCGCTGGTCATTGATACCTAAAAGAGGCTACGACCAAAGAAAGGCTAATTTTTAGAAGGACCTCCTTGTGATAATTTCTATCTCTAAAGCGAAAGAAATGACAGCGGATGTTTCGTGCCTTTAAACCCTTCTTATTTAATTTTTGCTCCTTTAGATATTGTTATGTTAATGGTTGAATGGCTATATAAAACATATAATACGAAGACTAAATAAGTTATATAGTAGAACCATCATGAAAAAATTGAATTAAACCATCTAGACCATATAGAGAAGATACACAAAATAAAAATGAGATATCAGATACATACATTAGTAAAATATGAGAAGCCTTCGATAACTACTGTCAAAATTGAGTATTGTTTAGGATAACGATGATGAAGCAATGGAAATGATAGTTCCTTTATTCCTAGTGATGTGATCTCTAGTGATGGAAATGATAGGTCCAATGGAAGGAATGGTGGCTTCGCTCATCCTAGTGACATCTCAATCAGTTTTGTAACCCTAAAGTACAAGTCATTTTCATAGTAACAAGCTCACTTGGGCCAATGGCGGATTTGCCAGTCTATATGGCATGGTCATCACTCTTAGTGATGTCGTCGACAAAAGAATAACGTTCAGATAATATAGACTAGCTTGAATGAACATAGTAACATCTAAGTAGTATAACCCAATAAAAGTAATGACTCTCAAAAAGCCTAAAATAATGATTTATGTTATATATTTGTACTTCATTTGAGATGTGGGATGAATGATGATACATTAGTATGATTTAATGCTATGGATGATTATTGCTACCATATTACATTTCATGATTCATTACATGATCCACTTATTTTATTTCTATCCTCCATAGAATTGATGTAATAAGATTGAACCAAAGATTATTGTAATCTTCCTTTTTGTAGGTTATTTGTAGTAGGTTGTAATTTGATGTAATTTTAGAAGATTTGTAGTAGGCTTTTTTGTTGTAATTGATTTATTCCTTTTGAAGGCTTGTAAGAGCATGTTCCCACTATGTGAGTGCTCATTGTTTTCATCATGCATACATTTCCTCTTTAACATTTGCATACTAGAATAATAACTGAATATTTATTTTACTCCATTATAAAATTATTGTTTAATTTTACATAATGCTTTAGTAATTAATAATGGCATGTCCTTAGGACTAAAGAAGAGATCGGTTCCAATGAACCGGCATATAAGGGTGCTAGAGCTATTTTTCTACCTTCCTCATGCGTATCCAACTTTTCAAACCTAATAGGAAGTGAGATGATCTTCACCTCTTTCTTTCCAATAAATCCACCAACTGTGATAGATGGAAGAGCACATGAAAGTCAAGGACCGATGCACAGAAACCTTCAGAAAAGAGGTTTATGAGCATTTTAAGTTACAAAATCAACAGAACAAAGATCAACAAGATACACAATCCTCATTTTAGAAACAAATGGATCAATTAGCAGATTTGATAAAGACTCTCTCGTGCCAAGTTCAGACCCATCAATCAGCTTAAAACTCATAACCATAACTCCGCAGCAAACTTCACCTCCACAGCAAAACTCACATCAATATAATAGAAAACTTCCCACAACAAACCTCACCTCCATAACAAACCATTCTCTCACTATAAATCATACTTTCGCAGCAAATCATATCATTGCAGTAACCCACTTCTCCACAACATGTCACACTTCCATAACAATCCATACCCCTCATAACAAGCCATTTCACCATAACAACCATACTTCCACAACAAACCAATTCCCCACATCAAAGCACATATCCAAAGCAAATTTCTATCCATAGGTCTTTTCTAACATCAACTCACTCCACAACAAATCCATTACCCACCATACAAATTCAACCAACAATGTAATCCACTAAAGGCACCAAAAGTACTGGAATGGGCATTTTGCCAAATCCACACACTTTTAACCATTCCAACCAAGCTCAAACCACAATTCCTCTCCAAAACAAATTATGCTTCAATTTCTCCTTGTGCAAGGTTGTATTTGATAAAACATTTTTTTATTTTAGTAATGTGATTTTTATGAATGGAATTGAGGTTGAACTAAAAAATTATAGTGATTGGATATTGATGTTTGGATCATGTCTTATGAGTCTTAAAGAGGGCGAATTTGAGAGGTGGAGAAAACAAAGAGAAAAAAAATGATTTTGTTTAATAGAAATCAGTGCTTTGAAGGTGCTTGAAAAATGTCAATTAGAAGGAAACAAAATTTCAACACTCCTTTCAAGGAGAATTTAAAACTTGCTATAGGAAAGAAGGTACAATTGATTACTGAATTACCCAAAATTGCATAGAAATGGAGAGTTTAAGGTGGAGTCATATTGTATCGTGGGTCAAAGAATCATTGAAAGAAAGAAAGAGAAGGTTCAATAGATGTTAGTTCAATGGATGAATATGTAACATCCCGAATTCCAGATTGGTAAGAAACAGACATTGAGGATATGATTTAGGCTTAGAACAAAGGAATTCAGAACGTGACCTATAACTTGAGCTCGAATTTCATCCAAGTTAATGACAGAATTAGAGAATCTTAAAGAAGACTTAATTGTTTATTTGTGTCTTAGCTAGATTTATAACTTAAAATTACTCAATTTGGAGTTGTACAGAATAAGATATGATGGATTTACTAGACAATGTGCAAGCTGCCTCAGGACAGCATAGTAGGCTTGACTTCAAAGGACCGTCAAAAATCAGATATAGCTTGGATCGACCTGAAATTTTGATAGAATATGTCCCCGGATGTCTAGTTTCAGTGGGAATAAGAATTACTTAATTTGGAGTTGTGAGGAAAAAGATATTAATAAAGAAAGACAGCAAGGTCAAGAAGGGATATCAAAATGACCTAAGTGGAAATTTCTCAAAAGTTAGGGACAACTATGTAAACTTAAAAATTAAGTGTCGGAAGTTCTAAATAGTGCCCATATCCGACCCCGGAAGAATATTCGCAAGATTAATCGGGTCATAACCATGGGTTTCAATTTTTCCTGAAAACGCACGGTTTGTAAGTTACGGGCGATTTTCCGATAAGGACATTTTGGACATTTCCACTGGAGGGGCGATTTTGTAATTAAATATAACTTTGGGGGAAAAATATTAAAAGAACAAAAAACCACTTTCAAGTGGTCAAATCCTAGCCATTAAATCCAAATGTGTTGGACAAATCATGGCCATTGAAAATAAACCAAATCCTAGCCATTAAATCCAAATGTGTTGGACAAATCATGGCCATTGAAAATAAACCAAATCCTAGCCATTAAATCCAAATGTGTTGGACAAATCATGGCCATTGAAAATAAATAAATAAATTAAATTATAAATAACTAATTATGGTCTTCCAAACACAAGTAAGAATAAAAAAGACACCACCATCACCACTTTTCTTCTTCTTTAAGTCGTGCTCCCCCTCCCTTCCATTTTCAAGGAGACAAGTTTCAAGTCTAAGCCATTTCTCAAGTGAAATTCAATAGGAAATAAGGAAATCAAGGAGATTAGAGAGGAAAGGAAGTGAAATAGATAAGAAGAGCAAGGAAAAGCAAGGTTTGGTACTTTACCTTTGAATAATTACTTTTGATTTGGTGCTTTACCATAAAAGAAATTCTATTTGCTTACAAACTTTGGTTTATGGAAGTTTTGAAGTTGATATTTAAATATATTGATTGAGTTTAAATTAAATATTTGAGTATGTTCTTGTTTTCTTATGGCAATTGGGTTGTTAAATTTAATTGAAACCAAATGTTTTGAGAAAATTTGGCAAGTTGATTTGGTAAGTTGTTTTGGACTTAAATTAGTTTGATTTGAGTTAAACATGCAAAAGTTGTTAAAGGGAAGTGTTTGAATCTTCACTTTACTATTAAAGAAGCCTTAATATTGATTTGCAAAAGAAAAATAAACTATCCTATGCATTTCAAATGTTTGGGCCGAAATGGTCCCAAAAATACAGCTTTCTGGATCTTTTTGTGGCAACTGTTTGGGGTAGCTAATGAATGAATTTTTCAACGAAAATTTACATGCAATTAGTCAACATATGAAATAAGTTTTCTGTAAAATTTCAGCTAAAAATAAGATCATTTACTTGGTCAAATACATGATTGAAGTGGACTGAAATTTTGACGAAAACCCAGATTTTACTATTTATTTGGTCATGCCATTTTGCGTTGCCGATTTTCGTGCTGCTACACTATTCATTTGGTCAATTTGTGATCTTTTGAGGAATGCTTTGAAATGTTTAATATGTTTATTGTGGATATTAAATATGCAAAAAAGGGGAATGGTTTGACTAAAGAATGTGTTGCGCGGCATAAATGGCAAAGCGCAGTGAGAATTTAAATTGATTTCTTGAATCATTCTAAAATGAAGTTGAAACTTAAATTGAATCATTTTAATCTTTTTGCTCTACTGGATAGTATAAGGGTATGGTGCACTATACTAACGCATGCAGTACTGCTCATTATTGTGATATGATATTTTATTCAGTGGTGAGGCCACTGAAGCCAATGGGGAGGCCCATTGGTTAACCAAGATGGGGAGGCCCATTCTTGTGATCTGATATCGGTGGCCACTGAAGCCAATGGGGAGACCCATTGGTTAACCAGGATGGGGAGGCCCATTCCTGTGATTTGATATCGGTGGGGAGGCCCACCTATGTTACAGTGGGGAGGCCCACTGCCTTATCACTATGGTTCCCTATATACCAGTAGAGCTTGATCCAAAGTCTTGTTTCTTTTAAACCACGTAATGCAAAATGAGTTTGAATTATGGTTTTTACATTATTGAAAGCATATTACCCTGAATGTACAATAATTTCTATTGGTTTAAGGTTGGTTGATTTATGAATTAATTATTTTGTTTTGTTTCAAAGGCTTTCATGTTTTACTTATATTTTCATCGGTAAAGTACCCATTGAGCGACAACGCTCAGCGAGTTAAGTTTTTCTTGACTCGTAGGTTCGGAGCAGTAGATAAATCTTGGGGAAGCAACGACCAGACCACAACAAATCTCAGGGGTAAATCTTTTAGTTCCATTATGAGTTGATAGTTGTGGCATGTATATGAATAAATATAAAAGAGAATTTCTATGTTATAACTGTATGTTATTAGTATGTAATAATTATAAATCTTTACTTTATGTTATATTAGAAGTGTGAACTCTTCGTGCAGGTTTGTAGTTGAGGGTATAAGGTGGATTTATTGGGAGTGTATTAAATTTGATGGTATTCTTATTCACATTGGTCTGTGTAAAATGTTTTCAAAAATCAGAAAAATAAGTTTTGTCGACACTTGGGATCCAAAATTCTAGGCGGAACTATGGCTAAATTTCTGTAAAAATCAGAACTAAAATTTGACTATGTAAAATTGGTAGCAACATAGGATAGTGTGGCGCCTCTACTCGACTTACACATGTAGGTTGGGAAGGGGTGTTACAATTGTGGTATCAGAGCTCCGGTTTAGCCGGTTCTGGGTAGTTAGTTGATGATGGGATCTTTATATACATGCAACCTAGGATAAGACAATGTTGTTGGTCTGGGTCGTTACGTATGATGGGAATGTATACGTTTTGCTCTTTTCTTTAGATGTCGTAAGAAGCGCTAGACGTGATTGCAGGTCAGTTGTCTATGTTTGGAGTTCTGCTTTACGTTTTTATAGATTCGGGTTCTTCACACTCATATATATATGCACGAAAAAAAAATTGAGAAATTTATGCAATAAAGGTTAAGGCAATTATGAGAGGTAAGTAGTAAAAGCACCGAAAGAATAATAACGAATAGAATACCGACCATAATACAAGAGTCTAAAATTGAAAGAGTGAAGAATAATAGTACGGCAAGAAAAAAAAAACAAATCATATAAAATAAAATTGAGAACTAAGAAAAGGAAGCGAAACTAGTTAGATTCTCCAGGATTAATGCTTTACCTGGTTGAAATCATGTGTTCCTTATATAATGAACTATTTAAACTTGTGTTGGAAATGTTTGGTAATGTGTTTTGACAACTTGAGAATTTTTGTGCCTATGTGTGCATTGATATGAATGAAGGAAAGAGAATAAAATATTAGAAAGATATGCTTACCTTGGTAATTCATATTGAATCAGAGTTGGGATGAGTGTATTTATATGGCATTAACATTTATACTCAATGGTGAGGGCCAGTGGTGAGGGCCACTAGTTTGATATTTATCTGGCACCGATATATATACTCAGTGGTGAGGGCCACTGGGGGCCAATGGTGAGGGCCATTGGTTTGATGAAAAAGGTGGTGAGGGCCACCTGTGCCATGAAAATAAAATGGTGGTGAGGGCCACCCATGCCATGCTGGTTCTATATGGTATTGTCTCATCCCACTTTGATTCTACTGTCATTACCTTGAGGAGCTAAGTAAGAAAAATATGTGATAATATACAGATGAAAAAAAAAGTATATATGAAAATAAACAGAAAGTGAATTGAAATATATTCGAAAAAGAAAGGAAAGAAAGAGTTTTAAATGTAATAAAAAAAAAGAAAGATGTTCTCACCTTATGTTGGGATCGGCCGTAACCAACATAGAGCGAGACACGTAATGAAATAAATAATACTTCGAGAATAATGGTATCATGGACTGATCACCCATGAGCTATTATTCGAGATGTATATATGACAACACAAGGAAAGTCAGATGAGTTGATACTTAAGGAATGCTACCACACTGCACGAATATACATAGGACATACAAATTCAGTAAGAAGTAAATAAAGAATAACCACAATGCAAAGAGAAGGAAGCTTAGAAATTAATACATTAGAAAGTGAAAAACGTACAAGAAGGAATGAGAAAGAACAAACCTGAATCAAAGTTGAAGGAAATACAAGAGAGTAATAGTGATGTTTCAAATGAGAAATCGTGACAAAAGTCAAAGCATGTTGAACCACATAATAGTCTATTGGATAATCTTGTAGAATAATAAACAGCAAGTGAACAGATATGGGAAGAAAACAGAATACAAAAGGTAAAACATGTTGAATCTTAAAATAGTTAATCCCAGTAAATGAATAAGTGTCAAAATAAGGCAATGCGTAAACAATATAGAGAGATGACAGAGAGCAATCAAGTGAATAAGGTGAAAGAGTGGCAAAAGCAATAGACAGTAGTTAAAGAACATCAAGTATATAGAATGAGTAAGTTTCGGGACGAAGCTTAAATTAAGGGGGATAGAATTGTAACATCCCGAATTCCAGATTGGTAAGAAACAGACATTGAGGATATGATTTAGGCTTAGATCAAAGGAGTTCAGAACGTGACCTATAACTTGAGCTCGAATTTCATCCAAGTTAATGACAGAATTAGAGAGTCTCAAAGAAGACTTAATTGTTTATTTGTGTCTTAGCTAGATTTATAACTTAAAATTACTCAATTTGGAGTTGTACAGAATAAGATATGATGGATTTACTAGACAATGTGCAAGCTGCCTCAGGACAGCATAGTAGGCTTGAATTCAAAGGACCGTCAAAAATCAGATATAGCTTGGATCGACCTGAAATTTTGATAGAATATGTTCCCGGATGTCTAGTTTCAGTGGGAATAAGAATTACTTAATTTGGAGTTGTGAGTAAAAAGATATTAATAAAGAAAGACAGCAAGGTCAAGAAGGGATATCAAAAGGACCTAAGTGAAAATTTCTCAAAAGTTAGGGGCAACTATGTAAACTTAAAAATTAAGTGTCGGAAGTTCTTAATAGTGCCCATATCTGACCCCGGAAGAATATTCTCGAGATTAATCGGGTCATAACCGTGGGTTTCAATTTTTCCTGAAAACGCACGGTTTGTAAGTTACGGGCGATTTTCCGATAAGGACATTTTGGACATTTCCACTGGAGGGGCGATTTTGTAATTAAATATAACTTTGGGGGCAAAATATTAAAAGAACAAAAAACTACTTTCAAGTGGTCAAATCCTAGCCATTAAATCCAAATGTGTTGGACAAATCATGGCCATTGAAAATAAACCAAATCCTAGCCATTAAATCCAAATGTGTTGGACAAATCATGACCATTGAAAATAAACCAAATCCTAGCCATTAAATCCAAATGTGTTGGACAAATCATGGCCATTGAAAATAAATAAATAAATTAAATTATAAATAACTAATTATGGTCTTCCAAACACAAGTAAGAATAAAAAAGACACCACCATCACCACTTTTCTTCTTCTTTAAGTCGTGCTCCCCCTCCCTTCCATTTTCAAGGAGACAAGTTTCAAGTCTAAGCCATTTCTCAAGTGAAATTCAATAGGAAATAAGGAAATCAAAGAGATTAGAGAGGAAAAGAAGTGAAATAGATAAGAAGAGCAAGGAAAAGCAAGGTTTGGTACTTTACCTTTGAATAATTACTTTTGATTTGGTGCTTTACCATAAAAGAAATTCTATTTGCTTACAAACTTTGGTTTATGGAAGTTTTGAAGTTGATATTTAAATATATTGATTGAGTTTAAATTAAATATTTGAGTATGTTCTTGTTTTCTTATGGCAATTGGGTTGTTAAATTTAATTGAAACCAAATGTTTTGAGAAAATTTGGCAAGTTGATTTGGTAAGTTGTTTTGGACTTAAATTAGTTTGATTTGAGTTAAACATGCAAAAGTTGTTAAAGGGAAGTGTTTGAATCTTCACTTTACTATTAAAGAAGCCTTAATATTGATTTGCAAAAGAAAAATAAACTATCCTATGCATTTCAAATGTTTGGGCCGAAATGGTCCCAAAAAGACAGCTTTCTGGATCTTTTTGTGGCAACTGTTTGGGGTAGCTAATGAATGAATTTTTCAACGAAAATTTACATGCAATTAGTCAACATATGAAATAAGTTTTCTGTAAAATTTTAGCTAAAAATAAGATCATTTACTTGGTCAAATGCATGACTGAAGTGGACTGAAATTTTGACGAAAATCCAGATTTTACTATTTATTTGGTCATGCCATTTTGCGTTGCCGATTTTCGTGCCGCTATACTATTCATTTGGTCAATTTGTGATCTTTTGAGGAATGCTTTGAAATGTTTAATATGTTTATTGTGGATATTAAATATGCAAAAAAGGGGAATGGTTTGACTAAAGAATGTGTTGCGCGGCATAAATGGCAAAGCGCAGTGAGAATTTAAATTGATTTCTTGAATCATTCTAAAATGAAGTTAAAACTTAAATTGAATCATTTTAATCTTTTTGCTCTACTGGATAGTATAAGGGTATGGTGCACTATACTAACACATGCAGTACTGCTCATTATTGTGATATGATATTTTATTCAGTGGTGAGGCCACTGAAGCCAATGGGGAGGCCCATTGGTTAACCAGGATGGGGAGGCCCATTCCTGTGATTTGATATCGGTGGGGAGGCCCACCTATGTTACAGTGGGGAGGCCCACTGCCTTATCACTATGGTTCCCTATATACCAGTAGAGCTTGATCCAAAGTCTTGTTTCTTTTAAACCACGTAATGCAAAATGAGTTTGAATTATGGTTTTTACATTATTGAAAGCATATTACCCTGAATGTACAATAATTTCTATTGGTTTAAGGTTGGTTGATTTATGAATTAATTATTTTGTTTTGTTTCAAAGGCTTTCATGTTTTACTTATATTTTCATCGGTAAAGTACCCACTGAGCGACAACGCTCAGCGAGTTAAGATTTTCTTGACTCGTAGGTTCGGAGCAGTAGATAAATCTTGGGGAAGCAACGACCAGACCACAGCAAATCTCAGGGGTAGATCTTTTAGTTCCATTATGAGTTGATAGTTGTGGCATGTATATGAATAAATATAAAAGAGAATTTCTATGTTATAACTGTATGTTATTAGTATGTAATAATTATAAATCTTTACTTTATGTTATATTAGAAGTGTGAACTCTTCGTGCAGGTTTGTAGTTGAGGGTATAAGGTGGATTTATTGGGAGTGCATTAAATTTGATGGTATTCTTATTCACATTGGTCTGTGTAAAATGTTTTCAAAAATCAGAAAAACAAGTTTTGTCGACACTTGGGATCCAAAATTCTAGGCGGAACTATGGCAAAATTTCTGTAAAAATCAGAACTAAAATTTGACTATGTAAAATTGGTAGCAACATAGGATAGTGTGGCGCCTCTACTCGACTTACACATGTAGGTTGGGAAGGGGTGTTACAGAATATGCCTTAAGAAAAAGTTACTTAAGAAGATGAAGATTTCCTCATATCATAATTTCCTAATTTTTCCTTAAGGACAAGGAAGATTCTGAAGGGCAGGGTAATGTCATGACTCTGGAAAGAAAAGTTCAATGTAATTCTTTTAATGGGTCAACAGTGAATTCAGGTCCAAAAGAGCTTGTGGATAGAGAAAATGATGATTATAGAAGATTCTAGTATTGCTAATATTTGTGGAGAAAGTTGCTGTATGGAGAAACTCATTCATTAGGGTAGTGCTTAGTTGTAGTTTTGTCAGTATTCCGCAAAAGGAATAATGGAATGTGTGAATGAGAGGAATGATTGGCTTATTATTGTTAAAATATGCTTGATAGCAATTATATATACATTGTACTACAAGCTTATGAAATTATCAATGAAATTTACAATTCCTATTGCCTCTCTATTATTCTGATTTTCTCTCTCTTTCTAACTCTATTCTCCTTATCTCCCTTTCTCTTCTACTTTTTCTTTTCCTCTGTTGTTCCTCAATCTCTCTGCTCTAGTTTTCGAACTTAACTTCTTCCTTCTTAATTTCTCCTTGAATCCACGGATTAATGTCACAGGATCATGACAGGTTACTTTGATTTTTCACTGCTATAATTTTGGATCTTCAGTTATCTATGTGCTTAGTTTCACTTGTTCATTTTAGCACCTCATTATCTTCAGAAGCATACTATTCATCTTTTGGTTTTTATGGAGATTTTACAAGAGCTATCTTCCATTGTTTTGTTGCTATGTGTTGTATCTTTGAAGGAGGCTTCTATGTGTTGTTCATTTCCCATGTTTTATCTAAGGTACTGCTTCCTTTACCACATTTTAGGACGTATGGTCGTTCTATTTCCTCAATTTATTTATTATCAAAGGATATTTTCGGGAGTTTGGTTTGTTAAGGATTTTATACTTTTTCTTGTTAGCTTGCGCTTGTTTGCAAGAAGTTCCAAGGCTTTGTTCATTGCTAGAGATGTTGGCCTGGTATCTATTATCATTTGGCCTATGATTGTGGTGTTGTTCTGTTGTAGATCCTATGCTCTTAGCTCCTATGTTCTTAGGAACAAGATGATAATTGAGTGGTTTATGCTTTCTTTTGTTTTTGGGTTTACAGCAGTTTGTAAATTCCTTGTTTCTTTTATTACTTTGTATACCCTTGTTTGATTTATAATATTTATCTTTTACTGGCAAAAAAAAAGTCTAAAAAGAAAAATAAGTTATATAAGTTGGACTTTTTTGAAATTTTAGTATTTTTTAAAAATAAATGCCGTTTATTTAATTAAGAAAATGGTTTATAATTTTTTTTAAAAAAAAAAGCTTTTAGAATGCTTATGACAGTGAAGACAGATTGCTGCAATTTCACGATTGTCATTCTTGTTGCGAAGAGTTAATTTATTTTTCTTCATTTTTGCACATTGTTTTGGTAAATCCATTCAGTTCCATTTACATAGATATTGGCACTTATTAAAATATGGAAATTGACAAGCTTTTTCAATCAATTATTGAAGTATGGACATTTACTAAGTGAATGTCCAAACTCCCTACAAGAAATGCACTTCTCAGGCTTCCAAAGGTACTGCACATTCACTATAAACTCCACACCATCATCATCCATGATTAGTATATACTCCATAATCTCGTCTTCTACGCTCATCTGCACACACA
Source organism: Garcia nutans (assembly GCA_947685225.1). Classification (NCBI taxonomy): domain Eukaryota; kingdom Viridiplantae; phylum Streptophyta; class Magnoliopsida; order Malpighiales; family Euphorbiaceae; genus Garcia; species Garcia nutans. The sequence goes on along the minus strand of CANTUV010000039.1, from coordinate 37,555,159 downwards.
CTTTTGGAAATGTCAGTCTAGACTTACTAGCAGTTTCCCTGTCCATATACAAAGGTTTCCCAAGAGCACTTGCTATATAACTCAGCCCCTGCACAGTCATATACTCCATTGGAATCCCTTTAAGTTTCACCAAAAACAGGTATTTTTGACTTGTCAAGTTCTGAAAGTTGCATCTTTGGTTGCCACCTTCTCATCATCAATGGATTATTTGCTATAAACCAAGGTCCAGATTCCAATACCCAATCTCTCGATCTTTCATTTGGAAATTTAAAGATGTAAAGCCCATTTTCAGTTTTTGTCACCTCTATTCTTCCTTCTTCTCCCCACTGTTTATTTGCCATATTGAACATTTGACTGATCTCTATACTTTCCTCAAGCAATTGCCCCAAAAGACATAGATCCCATTGTTTGATCCCCTCCTCAGCTACAACTTTAGGAATTCTAACAGTCTTCCTACCATCTGAGCTTTCCGGCTTGAAAAATTGTAACTGCTGATTGTTGGTCTTACTTCCTGAGCCAGTCTCTGAGTATAAAAAAGATGCATCTTTGTTTATCTGATTAATGGCTTCTATGTTATCTGGAAATCCTCTGTCACTTGATTCATTCATGTTACAATTGGCAGATGAGGCAAATTCATCAGAAATAGTTGCTACTGACTTGGGTGAAAAAAACATCTTCTCGCAATTCTTCAGTTGCCTTGTATAGCATGCACTGTTTCTGATCTTCGACTTCAGATTCCGCTGCAAGCTTTTTTCTGAAATTAACAGAGATTTAGTCTCAACATCACTATTAGCATTAAAAGCTATTGCATTTGCTAATTCTTCCGAGAAACTAAGCATTGATAGCGATTTAGCAGCATTATCTAAAGCAGTAGTTTCAGATATATCAGTGCGTCTCAATACTGTGGACACATGACAAACTTCACTTTCCTTTACTTGAATTGACACACTTGCAAGATTGTTCCAAGAACCTGTATCCTTACCTTGACCACCATTTCCAACTTGGCTTTGCTGCTCATTCCCAGATTTTATAGCAACTAACCTCTCCTTTGTCTCATTCTCGGTCTTCCAATTGGATTGGCTTAACGTGCTGCCAATGCCATCCCTTGCCAATCTGTCAATACTCACCATATTCTAACAATTAACACAAAAATGTTAGTACAAGAAAATGTGTAAAAGATATCAAAATAATAAACAGTAAAATATTACTTTGACAAAACCTATTAAGCTTGAACTGCTCAGAACTCTTACCATCAACTTGCTGTGGCTTCTGTGCTCTTCCAGGTTCTTTTGGAAAAGGTTGTCCCAATTAAGATCTTTTAGAAAATCATAATTCAGCAGTTTCTGAATATTTATTGAAAACTTATTAATGAGAACCTTCGTTCCACTATTTGCCTGCAAATCATCATTCACCAGTGATCTCATGATTGTTGTTACATGCTCATCATCCATGATCTCCTTGCAGAAACATGCAATATCTAAGAATATGTTGTTCTCGTTCTCTGGTTCATCAAAATTCATATCATGCATGCTCTCCCTATCCTCGGGCTTATGAAAACTCATATCAAGTACACTCAAGATCATTTTGTCAGGAGTTCTAGCTGATATAACAATTCTGGAACCTGGAGCAAACCAGCAATGCCTTCTGACCAAGGATGCCACTAGTTCAAGTGTATCTGCATCATCAACAAGTACAAGTACTTTTTTATATTGCAGCTTTTGCTTTATCACACTTATCACTTCATCAGCATCCCATAAGTTTCTTCTGAACCTCTTTGGCATTTCAGAAACAAGTTCTCGAAAACAAACCAGCTCCAATTTGCCATTGAATATTGCATCATAAACGACTCTTGCAATTGTTGTACTGCCCATTCCATCCATCCCACAAATTCTCACCACGTCCATGTTTTCTAACCCCTCATATAAGTACAAATTCACTTCCTTTATTGTGGTATTCAATGGAACTAACTGCTCGCCAATACTTTGGGATGCCAATCTTAAATTACGTGATATCTTCTCAACAATGCTTTTGACTAATTTTGACTCCGATCTATCAAGGAAAAATAATAATAATCATGTTATATGTCAAGCTGGAAAATTAGAGAATAGATATATGACAGAAATCCAAGCTAACCAATTACAGATTTATGGAAAGGAAAGACAAAAAATATTGTGAAAAATAAATTAAAAAACCCCTTAAAATTCCACGAAAAACTAACAAATGAAATAAACTTTTGTTATTACCTATAGTTTTGGACATCCCATCCACAAATCCCAGCTATTTTAGTGAGAGCAGTTCTCCACATCTGGATCCTCTCTTTCTCAAACAACTGTTGATGGCGAAGAAATGCTTCCTTATAACGACCCATTTGATTCATAACATCATCAGGCGTAACATGATAAAAAACTGGGAAAGCTACATGACCTTTCTCATTCATACATCCAATAATCTTTACAAGTTCATCCAAACAGTATTCTGAGAAAGCATAATTTCTTGAAAATATAACAATTGAAAATCTTGACATGTTGATTGCCTCAAAGATTGTTTCAATAATAGCATTTCCTTTTCCCAGTTTTTTATCATCTCTAAATACCTTAACGCCTCTCTCAACTAAACCATTATACAAATGGTCTGAAAAGTTGTTCCGAGTATCTAGACCTCTAAAACTAAGGAACACATCATATCTCCATTCAGGTGTATAAGATGATGTACAGCATGAGGTTACAGGAGATGAACATGGACGAATAAATGAAAAGACTGCTATCTTTCTCCATAAAAATTCGATTACATTGTTAATCTTTTTCTGATTGATTAAGCTTTGGTGCAGTTTCAATTCACAACTTAATTGTCTAGGAACCACTCTGATTCCACTAGCGTTGGTCAAATTCAATCTTCTTCTTTGAGTTAGATTAGTGTCAGAAAAGAAAATTGACAACTTGGGTTCAGAATTTTGCAAAGTTAAGACACACCTATATACACACAAATCCATTGTAACCTTGCTTCTCAGATTGAGGAGGACCCAGAGACGAGAATTTATAGCTTGGTTTGGCCTGCGAAACTGGTCAATCATTTAAAGAAAGGATAGCGATGCTTACAATGTTCAGGTGTCCTTGTTTATAGTTAATGACGGTTGTAGATTGCTCCTAAATATTACTCCCTCTCTCATAATCATATCTTCTACTCAAACATTAATAAAAATTAGTTATTTTTTAAATATATATATATATATATATATTTATTACGTCATTACTGACTTATTAAAAATAAAAATTTAATACATTTATTAACTTATTAAAATATAAGTAAACTATAATTTAAAATAAATGAAATAAAAAATAAGCATATTAATTTGGCACAGAATAGTTACTGATAATTATTTTTCAAAATTTATAAATAATTTTATAATAATTGTTTATTAATTTTAAAGAATTATAAATACAAATACTATAAAAAAATTTTTATTAATACAAAAAAAAAATAATATGATAGGAGCAATATAATTAAAAGATAACATATGATAGGATCAATATAATAAAAAGATAACATCGATCTACCTTCGCTAAACAAATAATTTAAAAAATGATGTTTTAATATTGTTTACAGTGCATATTTAAGTATTTTCCATGTTTGTTTGTTTTTTTTTTTTTTTTGGTAAGGGTAGAGTGCTTGTTTCATTTAAGTATTTGCCTTGTATTTTCTATCTTGTTTCCCTTCTCTTGTCCTAATAAATGACATTTCTATAATCGATCTCCTAGATATTCTCCGTTCAAGTTCCATTTGTTTGTCATTCTATTTAAGTGTGCACTCACAATAAGCCCTTGCTTTTAGCACCAATTTTGACTTTATTTTTCCACTCATTTTTTTTTGAAAAAAAAAAAATTAGCCTCTCTTTCCGTCCAAACTTCAGAGGGTGATTCGACTCGCCATGAAAATCTGGCTGGTTTTCCTTCCTCTCGGTGATTAATTTGAATATTGATACTTGGCTTCTTAGTTCTTATTAATATTAATAATTTAAAAAATAAAATAAAAGGAATTCTTATTTTGTGTCTTAGACAATATTTTTAAAATTGCATTAGACACCAAACTGAATTAATAATTATTTCATGGTTCAATGGATTCAGTGGAATTGATTCAGATTTAATAATATAATAATATTATAAAATTTTATTTATAGATACTAAAAAATAATCTAAAAATCATACAAACTTCAAAATAATAAAAATATGCTTATTAATTTAAAAAATAACATTTTTATAATCAATCTCCTAGTTATTCTCCTTTCTCGTTCCATTTGTTTGTCATTCTATTGAAGTGTGCACTCACAATAAGCCCTCACTCTTAGCACCAATTTTGACTTTATTTTTCCACTGAATTTTTTTTTTTGAAAAAAATTAGCCTCTCTTTCTGTCCAAACTTCAAAGGGTGATTCCACCAGCCATGGAAATCTGGCTAGTTTTCTGTCCACTAGGAGATTAATTTGCATATTGATACTTTGCTTCTTAGTTCTTATTAATAGTAATAATTGAAAAAATAAAATAAAAGGAATTCTTATTTTTTGCCTTAGACAATATTTTTAAAACTGCATTAGACATCAAACTGAATTAATGATTATTTTATGGTTCAATCGATTTAATCGAATTGATTCGGATTTAATAATATAATAATATTATAAAATTTTATTTATAAATACTAAAAAATAATCTAAAAATCATACAAATTTTAAAATAATAAAAATATGCTTTTTAATTTTAAAAAATGACATTTCTATAATCGATCTCCTAGTTATTCTTCTTTCTCGTTCCATTTGTTTGTCATTATATTTAAGTGTGCACTCACAATAAGCCCTCGCTCTTAGCACCAATTTTGATTTTATTTTTCCACTCAATTTTTTTTTGAAAAAAAAATTAGCCTCTCCTTCCGTCCAAACTTCAAAGGGTGATTCGACCAGCTATGAAAATCTGGCTGGTTTTCCTTCCACTCGGTGATTAATTTGAATATTGATACTTGGCTTCTTAGTTTTTATTAATATTAATAATTGAAAAAATAAAATAAAAGGAATTCTTATTTTGTGTCTTAGACAATATTTTTAAAACTGCATTAGACACCAAACTGAATTAATGATTATTTCAAGGTTCAATCGATTCAACTAAATTTATTTGGATTTAATAATCTAATAATATTATGAAATTTTATTTATAGATACTAAAAAATAATCTAAAAATCATACAAATTTTAAAATAAATAAAATATGCTTATTAATTTAAAAATATCACATATTAAATTTAATACATGTAAAAATGAATCAAACTTTTTTCACTCTTATTTTTATATATAAAAAAAGACTTAAAATTTAGAAAATCATCAGTTTAGTCCAATTTGATCTGATTCAGTACTACCGATTCAGTTTTGCCAATTTTAACCAATTTTTCATAAATTTAATTTTTCAGTGTTTTTAAACTGGATTAAACTCTGGTAGCTGGTTAAACCAATATGATCAACAGGTTCAATCCGATTTTAAAAATATTGAACTTAGATGAAATGAGCAAACTAAAATTAGTAATATTCTATGAGATTTGATACTAAGATACAAAGAAATGTATTTTTTTTTATTATACTATTAAATTTTGTTTTTCTATTATATAAAGTTATACTGTATGAAAGATAGGCTCAGTGTAAATATAGATTAACCTAGAATAACATTTCCTAGCCATATATCTAGGTATAAATTATTTATATCGAATGTACATAACATTACAATTCTATTTTTTTATCTATTTAATTTGTGTTGAATCCAATTAATCTGAAATATTATTTTGTTTCTATTTTTTAAGTTCTTTTTATTTATAGTTTAATAGTTTTTAAATTAATATTTAAACAATATATATTGTTATGACTCATTGTTCATTCCTCATGAAGATGAAAATTGACATCTTTTGAACTTTTAATTATTTTTAATAATACTAATTTAATTTCATAAGTAATACTAATATTATTCTTTTTCAAACTTATAAAAATATTTATATTTTCAAACTTTAATCAATAAAATCTTATAGATGATTCAATGTATTAGAATTTGAAGACTTTTGTATTAAAATATTTTATTGAATACTTTTTTTCACCTTATATTTTTTTCCCACTTTGGTATATGAATATTTAAATTTATAAAATTAAATTTTACCTTAAGTAAATTTAAGTCCTTCAATTAAAATTCGTACTAATAGTTGGAGGAAACAAGAAAATTACAATTCTATCAACTTGTAGATAAAACTAGTTAATCGCTTGCATGATATTGCTGGAAAAATATAAATATATATAAATGCAAACATCAACTACTAATTTAGGCATAGAAATCGTCATAATTATAATCTTTGGAAAAATAAACCTTCACATTACTTAGAAGTTTAGATGAATAGACCTTATTGGAAACTAAAAAGAAAAAAAAATAAAGCCATATCACTAAACATTTAATATTTTCCTAAATCAAATAATTCTACAATAATTATTGATGATCCAAGTGTAATATCTCGTCCTTTTCCTATCTATAAATATGGTTATGACCATGAATAAGAATGACATTAAGATTAATTGTTAGTTTTGTTGCCTATTATAATAGAATTTGTATTTAAGATTATGAGGTGAAATGGAGCTCATCAGAGAGCTTTATACATGTAAGAGATGAGCAAGAGCTTTGTTTGAAAATAGCTTTGTAATTGGTGTAACAAAAACGTTCACCAAAGTATTGTTGAGCTTGGGATGAGATGTATTAATAATGTGTGTTATGAATGCGAAAATATGATGTTAGTGGGTGGCGAGTAAGGTATCCCTAAGAGTTGTTTAAAAAAGACCAAGTGGTTATGTGGTTGGTAAGTGGAAACTATAAGAGGAAAGAAGCTACGTAGGTTAAATTGGCTTTTACATGAATGGAACTGAGGATTTAAATTGTGAAATTTGAACAAAAGAGATAATAATATCGGCTCATGAGTATGAACAACCATTACAAGCACAAATCTAAATTTTGGACGAATTGGACAGTGGCCAAAACCATGCTCGTTGGTGGTTGTAACCATCATTAAAAAGATGGACAATTGGAGGCACTGGCTGAAGTAACGCGCGTTCACTTTGAGTCGCATTCATTGAAGCCAATTCAAGCAGCAACATCTTAAATGCCTGTTCATGTGGAATAATACTCGTTCATAGTGAGACTCAGACTAGAAAAAGAGACACAATAGCTTCAATTATGCACGTTTAGACTTAAGTAACAATCATAACCCAACTTGAACAAAAGTTATGTTAGGAAATGAATAAATCCCAAAATAAACTTGTGGCACAACGGAATTGGTGGCACAAGGCAAATTAACAATAAATAAATAAAATATATATAAAATAAAAATAATCAGCAGAAAGCATACATTAATATTTAACGTAATTTACCTTTTCATTTGTGCTACGTTTACGGAATAAACTCCAAAATAATTTTTTTCATTAATAAATAGTAGAATTAGAACGGAGAAATTTTTTTAGAAGTACAACACTTACAAATGAGATAAATCCAAAATAGTAGTAAGTATTTGTCAAACGCCAAAAATAAAATAAAATAAGCTCACTATTTTATCACTCACAAAATATTATCTCACATAAATAATTTTCTCTCCCTCAAAATGGGCTAAATATATATCCCACACACACTAATCTCTCTATAAAATTTCACACATACTAATCTCTCTATAAAATTTCTTCCAAATTTTTCTTCTTATATTTTGAATTGAAGAGAAGAAGACCTATTTATAAGTCTTCCCACTGTGTTAATAATGCATGAGATAGCTTTCACCAATTTGCAAATTGTATATTCAATTTGCAATTACAAAATGAATTTTCAATTCTAGTGGCGGTGAGACAGATTGCAAAAGTTGTTCCCCTCTTTTTTTTCTTTTATTTTTATTTTTTTAACTTTACAATTATAGGTCTCATTCAATTGAGTGGGATATTAAAATAAATCTTTCTCTCACACTCAATTGAGTGGGACTTTTATACCAGCAATCTCTCTACAAGCAACAAACTTAATCATGGATAGAGCTTTAGTCATCATATCAGAGCCATTATCATTTATATGAATCTTTTTGAAGCTGAAATTATTTCATTTCCAGTGCATCTCGAATCCAATGATATCTTACATCAATTTTACACCCCAAACTTTGAATTCTAAGGGTGAAATTACCTCACAATATATACTAATATTAATTTACTAATAAAACATCAATCAAAATTTTATTGCTTAATATTTTTCTTATACTTATGAATATAACATTATTATAAAAAATTTATATTATCATTGATAAATACATAACAATATTATTCATCCAAATTATCACATACAATAACTTCAGATATTACTAAAAATAATTTTATTGGCTCAACCTCTTCCATACACTGATATAATGGAATTGAGAAGGAATCTAGTGGATTATACTCTAACTGTATCTAAAAATATTTATATTTTAATGGGTGAGTCTAACTACTCAGTAAATAGATAAATACGTAATAAGGGAGAACAAACAAGATTTAATTATATATTTGTATAAGTAATTACATATACTATCATTAATAAGCTGGATAAATAAAACTTGAAATTTCAAACATCACTTTTAAACATTTTTAAATTCTAAAAACAAAACGAATAAACCAATTTAACATCATGTATATACACTTATATATAATTCACTACTGATCCAGCTTCAATCCAAGGGCATATTATGACTTACCTTGTAAGGCCAAAGAGAAATAACTTCAATACGCATATGCAGAGTAATTACCCCGGCCAAAGAGTAAATTTATAGTATCATTAAATTTATATAGACACCCATCATCATGGTACGATCATATAGAATTATAACAGGAGTGTATATAATTATTTATCCAGCACAAAATAATCAATAAATCACGTATATAAAAATTTAAACTATCATTATTTATTCTCAATTTATAAGAAAATACATAATATTCAAATATAAATCATCACTTTGAATTTATAAATTGTAACATCTGTAACACCCTTATACCCTATATACGTACAATATAAATTTCTAGCATATGTAAAATACGCATATACGATACAAAAATGTCACAGACCGTTTTGATAAAAAAATTTCACATTTTCAATTTAAAATTTTAAATTCTAAATATATAAAAAGTAAATAGAATATAAATATTATTTACTTATTATAAGAACCAAAAATAAATAATATATACAAAAATCTCTGGAAAAAATTCACCAGAATTTTGTCTGTATTTTGGACATCACAAAATTTATCAAAACACAACCTGCAAAAAAGAAAACACTCACAAATAATTTTCAATCACCATCTCAACCATATTTCTCAATTTTACCAAGTTTCTCAAACATTTATACATATAAATATATATATATATAATTTAAAACACATTTACTCTCTCATTTCAAATACATTGACCCAAACATTATTTATAATATACAATACGTAAAATTCAAAACATAATATATTATGCATAAAACTCAAAATGTACAATAATATAAAAATATATACATGCTGCTAGCAGTATTTCTGATCTCAATAGCAACTCAACAAGCTCAACTACAAGTCTAGACCCGACCTGGTCTAGAAGAACTCTCTGGCTCAACTGGGTCTACCCTGTCACCTGCGCAATGGAAACAATCGCGCTAAGCCGAAGCCTAGTGGTATAAACTTTGATAATAACAATATAGCTCAATGCAATACCAAATGCACAATGCATATAGATGTCACATCAATCCACTTTCTTATATTTTTTCAAATATTTCATAAGCACAACTCATAACATTATATTACTCAATTGTATCATAATTCATAATTCACAGTAAAACAAAGACAAGCATAGGCCCAAAAAGGATCTAATATATTATTCAAATTTCAGAGTTACTGTTTTGATCCATAATGACACCATGTGTCTAGCCCCGTAGGTAATATATATCCATGGATAATGTAACAGCCCCATTCTCTTGGACCTTAACCCGGCTAGACCCTTAGGCCTCAGTATCTTGGTCCTTAACCCGGCTAGACTGCTACAGTTTTTGAGGCTTACGACCCAATCTTTTCACTCCAAAAATATCATATTTATCAGCTGGCCTAGCTTATGACCTAGTCTTTTCCCCATTCCAGCATATAGCCCGTAGACAATCATAGGCATGCCATCAAACCCAGAACTCTGAAAATTGAATAACATACTAGGCACACAATTTATTTATATTTCTCATTATCAATCTCTTTCTCTTTGTCACATATTCAATCTAGGCACATTGCCTTATTTTCATATTTTTTTTCTCACTTTTCACATTTTTTACATCTTTCTCATTTTTCTCACTTTTATCAATATCAATTCATTTTATTATTACACATATCTCATTTTTGCATTCACAACACATTACCCAATTACTTTGGGTATTTTAACATAATATGCATATTTCACATGGTACACAAATTAGCCATTATCGATGGCTTTTCACAATACATTTAACACATATATGACATTACAAATGTCATAGCATATTATTCATACACAATTAATGAACCCAGTAACTTAACTCATTTTTCAACCAAAATGTGTTAAGTCCAAATATTATGCAAATATAGACATTATATTCAAAGTTTGTACATACCTCCACTAGTAACCCAAAGCAAGCTAAAAATAACCTTCAATCCAATCTTTCCAACTTGCCCTTCACCACTTGGATGAAGCAAATCAACCTCCCTCAATGCCTAAACCAAATGTGATAACAAATAATTATTTAGTATCACATTTAATGTCATTTCCAACGTTAAACCATAATTACACATCACTCCTACAAATTTTCAAAAATTTAACCTTTCCTTCAACATTAGAATTCCATTCAACTATAATTAAATTAGTGTTTTAAGTTTATTTATATTATTAAAAACATATTTTAATACATTTAAATCATTTACATTATAAAAATATACTATTATACATAAAATCTCAAATTTGGCATAACCTTCCCCCATTGAAGGTTTTCCATTCCAAAACAATCCATTACTCATTCTAAGCTTATATTTATCACTTTTAACACTAAACAACATGCTTAAACAAATAAAATCACACAATTCAACCACTTTGGAAAATCACTTTTCCAAAACCCTAAATCTCCACTTCCATTCTCAAACTCCAACCCAACACCACCAAATCCAATATTTGACTTTAAAATACTTGTTTATGAATCAAAACAACTCATTTGGAATCAATTTGCATGATTAAAGTTAATGTTTTCAAAACCCCAAAAATCCATAACCCTAAATTCTCTCTCTTCACCATTCTTTAACCAAACTCCATCATCTCTTCAATCTAACCTTAGAATCATTGTTAACTACCCAAAATAACATCATACACACCAATTCCAACAATTATAACATCCTACATAAAAATTCAAATTCTCACATAATCTAAATTTCCAAGGAATTCAAAGAAAAGAGATGGAAACTTACTAATTTTGGTGGAAATCATAAAAAATCTACTTGAAACTTGTTAATTCCTTCAATTTATGGAGTATGGAAGAAGCAAAATCCTTGTTCTTCAAACTTCCATAGAAGCCACGTTCTTGAGAAGAAGAAGAAGAAGAATAAAACTTTTATATTCTTTTTCCTTTTATCTTTTTTTTAACCACATATATATATATTAAAATAATTTAATATTTAATTATTTAATTATTTTTTAAATAAATTAAAAGTCCTAATTTCCCTCTTCCATTCAAAAATAATTTGTTTTTGAATTATTTTATTAATTTTGAAATTATAAAATTTAATTACCAAAATACCATTTTCTTTTAAAAAGTGTTGACTTTTTATATGTTATGTAAATTTCGCACATATATCACATATATATTCCACTTTTTTATTTAAAATTCCTTCATTTTTCATTTAAAATCATTAATTTAATTTATCCTTTTAAATTATAATTTATTTTATTCAATTTTTCAAAAATTAGAAATTTTCAAAAATTTTAGGATGTTACAATTCTCTCCCCCTAAAACAAATTTCGTCCTTGAAATTACCTGTCCTCAAGTTTGGATCAATTGGGGAAATTGACTCTGCATCGCCTGCTCACTTTCCCATGTCGCCTCCTCAGTGGCATGATTCCTCTAAAGGACTTTCACAAGTGGCACCCTCTTATTCCTCAATTCTTTAACCTCTCGTGCCAAAATCGCCACTGGTTCTTCCTCGTAAGTCAGATCTGGACTCACCTCAATGGACTCCACTAATAAGAAATGAGATGGGTCAGACCTATATCTCTGAAGCATCGAGACATGGAAAACATTATGTATTCGATCCAACTCAGGCGGCAAAGCTAGTTTATAAGTCACTGGACCAACTCTCTCCAACACCTCATATGGTCCTATGAAATGAGGACTCAACTTCCCTTTGCGGCCAAATCTCAAAATCTTCTTCCATGGAGACACCTTCAAAAACACTTTATCTCCCACACTGAACTCTATGTCTCTTCTCTTTAAATCTGAATAAGATTTATGACGGTCTGAAGCTGTTTTCAAACAACCCCGAATCACCTTCACTTTCTCCTCTGTTTCCTTAATCAAATCGGGACCAACCAGTTTACCTTCTCCAACTTCATCCCAACACAAAGGTGTCCTGCATCTCCTGCCATATAAAGCCTCATAAGGAGTCATCCCAATACTCAACTGATGACTATTGTTATAAGCAAACTCAATTATTGGCAAAAATCTGTCCCAATTCCCGGCAAAATCAATGATACAGCTCCTCAACATATCCTCCAGAATTTGTATCACTCTCTCTGACTGTCCATCTGTCTGAGGATGGAAAGCAGTACTAAAATGTAATCGAGAACCCAGAGCATTATGCAAAATCTTCCAAAACCTCAAAGTAAACTGGGGATCTCGATCCGACACTAAATAAACTGGGACTCCATGCAACCTGACTATCTCGTTGATATACAGCTCAGCCAACCTCTCAAGAGAAAAATCCATCCGAACTGGAAGAAAATGAGCTGTCTTCATCATCCGATCAACTATCACCCAGATTGCATCATGCTTCTTCTGAGTCAAAGGTAGTCCAGTCACAAAATCCATTGTCATTCGCTCCCATTTCCACTCTGGCACTGATAAAGGTTGGAGCAATTCTGAAGAAACTTGGTGCTCAGCCTTCACTTTCTGGCAAGTGAGACTTCTGGATACAAACTCTGCTATGTCCCTCTTCATACCTGACCACCAATAATGTCACTTCAACTCCTGATACATCTTGGTACTCCCGGGGTGCATAGCAAAAAGTGACTGATGTGCTTCCTCTAATATCATTCTTTTCAATTATGCATCATTAGGAATACACAATCTATCTCTGTACCATAGACTGCCATCATCCCTCACATAAAAGTCTCGACTTTTCCCTTTCTGACAAACCAACACTACTTTCTGAATTCTCTCATATGCTAATTGAGCCTCCCTAATATGATCCAGCAAGACTGGCCTCAACTGCAACTGAGCCATTAGAGCACCATCACCAGAAGACTCAAATCTAGCATGCAATGCTCTTAACTCAACAAGCAACGAGAGCGAATAAGTAGTCAAACCTGCCAAAGATTTTTGACTTAAGGCATCAGCAACAACATTTGCCTTACCAGGATGATAATCAATCAAACAGTCATAGTCTTTAATCAACTCTAACCACCGTCTCTGCTGAAGATTCAGCTCTATCTGAACACCCAGGTATTTCAAACTTTTGTGATTCGTATAAATGAATCACTTCTCCCCATAAAGATAATGTCGCCAAATCTTCAAAACAAAAACTATGTCTGCCAACTCCAAATCATGTGTTGGATAATTCAGCTCATGCGGTTTCAACTGTCAAGAGGCATAAGCAATGACTCTACCCTCCTGCATCAAAACACAACCTAAACCATTGTGTGAAGCATCACTGTATATCACATATGGTTTACCTTCCACAAGCAGGGTAAGGACAGAAGCTTGAGTCAACATCTCCCTCACCTGCTCAAAACTTGTCTGACACCGATCTGTCCACACAAATTTAACTCCTTTCCGAAGTAATTTGGTGAGTGGTGTAGCTATTATAGAAAAACCCTTCACAAATCGACAATAATAGCCTGCCAATCCTAGAAAACTTCTAACCTCTGTCACAGTCTTCGGTGGATTCCAATTCAAGATAGCCTCAATTTTACTCGGATCAACTCTAATACCCTCTTTTGAAACCACATGACCAAGAAAAACTACCTAATCAAGCCAGAACTCACACTTAGATAGTTTAGCATACAACTGCTTCTCTCTCAGAGTCTGCAATACGATCCGCAAATGCCTATCATGATCCTCCTCATTACGTGAATACACCAAAATGTCATGTAATATCCTCATATATGCCCTAGAAGTTTTGATTATGTTGTTGTTATTGTTATATTGGATTGAATGTATATTATGTGATAAGAAAAGAAATTGAGAAGTGAATGCTTGTGTATATGTGTTTTGGGAAAGGAATTAGGGTTTAGAGAGAATGGTATATGTTGTATATATGATGATATATATAACATATAAATGGGTCAAAGGAAGAGTCAAAGGAAAAGAGATATTTTTGTGTTGAGTGTGTAATTACTTAAATGGGCTTATAAGTTAAAAGAGAGTTAGAACAAATGGTTAAGGGCATTGAGGTAATTTACCTTTAGAAATCTCTTGGTGGAGATTAAAAGATGGAAAAGTGTTTGACTTGTGGTTATTTTGTTTTCTTTTCATTTTGGGTGCCGGTGATTGAAGGAGAGAAAGAGGAAGAGAAGTGTTCTTGATGCTAGAGTTCAATTGAAGAGGCAATCAAAGAGTTTGGTTAGAGATTTGTGAAATTTCTTCATCTAAGGTAAGAAATCTCTTGTTTTCCTTTGTTAATTTTGAAGTTATGTTTAAAGTGAAGTGTGATTTGTTGATGTAATGGTTTGGTGTATTTGATATGTGTTTGCAAGTGTTAGAATTGATTTAAAGTTAAAAATTGGAATTGGTGTTGGTTTGGTTGTGATTATGGAAAAATAAGTGAAGATTGATAGTGGAAAATCAAGAGTAAAGTTTGAGTTAGGGTTTTGAGATGGTTTGTGTTTAAATGTGTTGTTTAAGTGGTTATTGTGATGAATATGTGTTATGACATGAGTTATATCCATTTGAGTGAGTTTGTGTTGGGAATTATATGTTAAAATGCATTTGGAAGAGGGTTGGTTACATTTAGGGTTTTGGTGATGAGTGACACGGCCAAAGGAAAGGAGAGACACGGCCAAGCCAAGGAAATTTGGGCGTGTTGGTTGAGTTTTTGAGAGACACGGCCGTGTCCCTTAGCCGTGTTCACTACTGGATTTTGGTTTTGGGAGACACGGTCACAAGCTTGGCCGTGTCCCTTGCCCGTGTTGCTTACTGTCCAATTGGTTTGAGTGACACGGCCACAAGCTTGGCCGTGTCCCTCAAGGGTGCTGCCCGTGTCCCTCAAATGTGTTGGTTAGGGTTTTATTTCTTTGTTCTAATTGTATTGTTTTGGTTCTTCAAAGGTGGGTTAGTCCCTAAACCTAAACATAAACACTTTAAACATACTTCAAACAAAGAATGCCCTAATCAAATGGATGTGGAAGATCTTAAAAATATGAATGATGTAGATTGTTCTTTGCCCTAATTGCATTGTTGAGATTGAACAATGGTATGTTATATGTAATGTGAATCTTGTAAATGATAATGTGTGTTATGGATAATGTATGTTGAGATGCTATATGCAAAATATGAAATGTGATGTAAAGCCATTGTGATTGGCTATGATGATATAATTGAATGATGTATGGCATGTTTGCCTAATTGATGAGAAAGATTGAGAAAGAGTTTGATAAAGAGAATAATGAAATAAGTGTATGTTTAATATGATATTCAGTTTCAGAGTTCTGGTTTTTGGAGGCATGCCTATTTAATGAAAGTAACAGTCTTGCCGGGTTGAGGATCTCTTCAAATTGATTTGAATTGAGGTCCAAGAGACTGGGTCTGTTACACTATGATAATTGATATTATGAGATATTAGATTTGTAACAGTCTTGCCGGGTTGAGGATCTCCTCGAGTTAGATGAGTTGATGATCCAAGAGACTGGGTCTGTTACGCTATCCATGGATAGAGATATATATGTATATGTTGCCTACGGGCTTGATAATGATGTTTATGAACCAAAGCAGTAACTCTGAATTCTGAATATCGTATTAAATACTTGATGGGCCCATAGGTGTCTAGGTTTTATGTATATCATAAATGATGTTCTAATGTAATGAAATGTTAATATTACTTAAATGATGAAACGGACTATTCACGGAATATTGTTTGTTGATTATGATCTTTATTGATTGAGTGTGTATCATTGATGTTGATTTGTTAATACATATATGAAACATTGCATTGCACTAAAGCATAACATTAGCATGAATTATCTTACTAAGCCCTTGGCTTAGCGCGATAGTGTTTAATCGCGCAGGTAATAGAGTTGAACCCGAGAGCTCTTCTAGACCGAGTGAGAGTAGACATTGAAGAGTTGATTTTGGGAACTTAAAGATCAGAGGAGATTTGCCAATCATGTATAACTCTTTTATATTTTGTAAAGATTGTGTTTATATTGTAAATATATATGTAATGATAAATATGTACTCAAACGTTTTCATATGTGTAAATATTTTATAACTTCCGCTGTGTACTACTTAAATGTATTTATATATCTATAATGTATATTGAGAAAGATGATGGTATTATATAAAAATGTTTTGAATGTTGATGAAAAGCCGTAGCACTCCTATGTTCGGTGCACATATGCTACATTGTGGTGTTGTAGTGTGTGTGTACTGAATGTGGGGGTGTTACATTTCATCAATGAAGACCACCACAAACTGATCTAAATATGGTCTAAATACCCTATTCATCAAATCCATAAAAGCTGCTGATGCATTCTTCAATCCAAAGGGCATCACCAGAAACTCATAATGCCCATACCTCGTACAAAAAGCTGTCTTGGGTACATCCACATCTCTGACTCTTAATTGATGGTACCCTGATCTCAGATCAATCTTAGAGAATACTGCTGCTCCCTTCAACTGATCAAAGAGATCATCTATCCGAGGCAAAGCATACTTGTTCTTGATGGTCACCTTATTCAACTGCCTATAATCAATACACAATCTCATGGTGCCATCCTTCTTCTTCACAAACAACACAGGCGCTCCCCACGGGGACACACTGGGGTGGATAAACCCTTCATCCAATAACTCCTGCAACTGCACCTTCAACTCTCTCAACTTAGCAGGTGCCATCCAATAAGGGGTAATAGAGATAGGAGTGGTACCAGGCAACAAATCGATACCAAACTCCACTTCTCTCTCAGAAGGTACCCCTGGCAACTCATCAGGGAAAATATCTGGAAACTCGATAACTGTGGGTATACTTTCAAGTAGGGATCCCACTACTCTAGTATCTACAACATGGGCAAGATAAGTCTCACATCCCTTCCAAATCATCCTCCCAGCTGAAATAGCTGAAACAAACATAGATGAAAGATACCTCTGCTCACTAGATACTATAACATCCCTACCATCCCATGTTCTCAAAGTAACACATTTCTTCTGACAATCTACCACAGCCCCATGCTTGGATAACTAATCCAAGCCTAAAATCAGATCATATTTCCTGAAAGGCATCTCAATCAGGTCACTGAGAAACTCCTCATCCTGAACAACAACTGGACAATCTCGGTGCACCCTGCTCACCACAACATTATGCCCTAAAGGATTTATCACCAAGACATCAAATCCTAGGGACTCAAAATGCAATTCAGATACAGGCAAGATGGATGCACTTATGTACAAATGCGTAGATCCAGGATCTAATAGAGAAAGGATTGAAATACCAAATAAAGAAAATGTACCTGCAATAATGGCTGAAGCATCCGGTTGCCTCTGCATCACATAAACTCGCTGAGATGGCCCAGCCTCATCTGGCCTACTGCCTCTAGATGTAGAGCCTCCTCTCTGACTAAACCCAGGTCGACCACCTCTACTAAAACCTTTGCCACTACGACCCCCTCTGTCACTTGGTCGAGAAGCTGCAGTATCTGTCTGCCTAACCTCTGGTGGCTCGGGACAATCTCTGATAAAATGGTCTGACGACCCACATCTAAAACACACTCCCGAAGCATCTCTCCACCAGCAGACACCTCCGTGTACTCTACCACAATGAACGCAAGTAAGTGGAGTAGTTCTCTAAGCCACTGGAGTCGGAGCACTAGCCACTGAAATTGCAGATCTCTGCCTCTGTCTCTGCTGCTGTACTGACCTGCCATACTGCCCCTGACACATACTAAACCTCTGAAAATGTCCCCCTCGGCCTCTCTTCACTGATGAAGACCCTGCCTCACTCTGGGGTCTCCTAACTCTGGTCTCCTCAACCCTGGCAGCTGCTGCAAGACTCTGCGCCCTCTCAACACTCCTGGCAGTTGCAACTAACTGGGAGAAATCTTGATAGCGCGAGCCTGTGATGATGCACATGATAGAGGGTCTCAGTCCCTCCTCAAACCTCCTACACCTATTAAACTCGTCAGAAATGATCCCACCAGCATAGTGACTCAACCGGATAAACTCGATCTCATACTTGGTCACTGTCCTGGTATCCTGTCTCAGACTCAGGAATTCCATCTTCTTTGCATCTTTATACTTTCTCGAAGCATACTTCTGCTCAAATTTCTGTAGGAAATCATCATAGGTCAGGATTGGTGGATCATCCAGAGCATGTGGAACCGTCTTCCACCAATCATATGCATCTCTCTGCAAAAGAGATCTGGCATAATCAAACTTCTCTTCTAGACTAGCCTGTAACTGAATAAATATCCTCTGAACCCAGTCTAGCCACTTCTCTGCTACAGCAGGATCTGTAGTACCAACAAAGTCCTCAGCCCCATACTTTCTCAATTTATCATACTGCCTCAACGGCAACTGCGGCTGCGGCTGTGGCTGTGGCGGCTGCGGAACTGGAGCCTGCCTCAACAACTCTACCATATGCCATACCCAGCCAGGTGAAATCTCATTAGCTGTTGGTCTCATAGGCACAGAAATAGACGCCTCACCAACAGATACAACTCTAGCTCCGTCTCTACCCTCATCTGGAGCCACACACTCTGCACTACCCTCAGCAACCTGATGCGGCCGAGACGCCATAACTAACTATATCTGCAAACAAAGCAGAAAATACTATATCAGAGATTAGAAATTGCCAGTGCCAATGTATGTATTACAATTAAAAACTATTTTTCAAATCCTCCATTATCTCTCTCTATCATCCCACCTAGGTCGAGAACCTCAAACCTAGACTCTAATACCAAAACAAATGTAACACCCTTATACCATATATATGTACAATACAAATTTCTAGCATATGTAAAATACGCATATATGAAATAAAAATGTCACAGATCGGTTAAAATTTTTTTTTTTTCACATTTCCAATTTAAAATTCTAAATCTATAAAAATTAAATAGAATATAAATATTCTTTACTTATTATAAGAACCCAAAATAAATAATATATATAAAAATCTCTGGGAACAATTTCTCAGAATTTTGTATGTATTTTGGACATCCCAAAATTTATCAAAACACAACCTGCAAAAAAGAAAACACTCCCAAATAATTTCCAATCACCATCTCAATCATATTTCTCAATTTTACCAAGTTTCTCAAATATTTATACATATAGATATATATAATTTAAAACACACTTACTCTCCCATTTCAAATACATTGACCCAAACATTCTTTATAATATACAATAAGTAAAATTCAAAACATAATATATTATGCATAAAACTCAAAATGTACAATAACATAAAAATATATACATGCTGTTGGCAGTGTTTCTGATCTCGATAGCAACTCAACAAGCTCAACTACAAGTCTAGACCCGACCTTGTAACACCCCTATATCCCATATACGTACCAAGCATGCTTAAACGATCGTAATATACGTATACTGAATATAGAAAATGTCACAGTTTAAAAACAATACACAACAAATATCTTTGTAAATAAGTGAAACCAATCTCAAACATTTTAAAAGAAATCCAAAAGACACCATATATAAAAACATTTATTAATTCACAGCGGAAGTTATTACAAATATGTTATAAATCAAAGATTACAAAACATAATATATATATACATGATTGGCAGCTCTTCTCTGATCTTTAAGTCCCAAAAGAAAATCCTCAATGTCTAGTCTCACATGGTCTCGAGGAGCTCTCAGGTTCAACTCTGTCACCTGCGCGATCAAACACTATCGCGCTAAGCCAACGGCTTAGTAGTACAAAGTATACTAACATGATGCTTTAATATGATATAATGTCACAATTAATCTCATACATCATTTAAAAGAATATCACATTTCCACACCATACTTTATTCAATGTCATAACAACATTCATATTACATCTTCATAGTTCCATTAATTTTACCATTCAAGAATCACATTAAATACAAAGACAAGCATGGGCCCAAAACACACTAATATGCCATTCAATTTTCAGAGTTAATGCTTTGGTTTTGTTATCACATTTATCATTATCATAAACCCAACTAGGCTTCAAGGATTAGGTTCAACCAAGCTTCAAGGGGAACAAAGCATGCTAAGTATCAACCCAACTTGGCTTCAAGAACCAACCCAACCTAGCTTCAAGGGTGGTAACATCTCAATTAGGCTTCAAGGACCAAGTCCAACCTAACTTCAAGAGATTGTTACTAATAATAGGCATGCCATCAACAACAAACTCTGAAAATGGAATAACACATTAGCCACACAATTCATTTATTATTTCATTATTCATTTCATTCTCAATTCTCATCATCATAGCCAAACACAATGGCTTCATATCTCTTTTGAATCATCATAGCCAATCACAATGGCCTCATGTCTCTTTTGAATCATCATAGCCAATCACAATGGCCTCATATCTTATCATGTCTCAATTTACATTATCACACTTCATTATTCAAGTATACATAACCAAATACATTAAACATCATCACATAGGCATACATGCCTTACTTATCTCAATTCACATTATGCAAAACATAACATTATAGCAACTCATCTTTCAAATACACAATCATTTACATCATATCCTTCACATTATACTCATGGCATCATTGACATAAATATAACAAAGTACATTGGTCATAAGCATCATCAATATCATCAAATGTATATTCAATTTCAACATCATATGAATGTATGTTCCACATTGTACACAATATAACATTATTCATATGCATTAACAATGCAATAATGCAAGATTTGTACTTACCTCAATAACAATTCACACTACTCTCAACACTTTCCTTTTCCAAGATTCTTCACTTCCCAAACTAGGGAAACTCACTTCCTTTCAAAACCTAATCCAAAAATTGAGACAATACATGAATTTCCATACAATTTATCACTTATTAACTTCATCTTAGACCTTTTAGATTACAAAGTATCACTTAACATCACATTTAAAAGCCCACGGCCGTGGCCACCTCAACCCCCACAGGCGTGGGTTAGATTATGATTCTGCCTCCCATGTTCCACACCTCCACGGCCATGGTTAAAATTGACCACGGCCATGGCAACCAAGGCCACGGGCGTGGCATTCACAATGCTACTGCCTTCCATCAAAATCACATATTTTGTGCTTACAACTCCAACAAACACAAACAACATGAAAATCTATGAAAATACTTGATCAAACTCAAGTTACACTTCACTTATCACTTCAAAACCCTAATATAAACACAACTCACTCTTTCAATTCAAACACCAACTTAACTTCTCATTTAAAAATCAACTTCAACACTTATAAACAAATCACAAACACACCTAATCATAATATTCACAAATCATAACTCAACTCAAACACAACTTCAAAAATAACAAAGGAAACAAGAGAAAGAACTTACCAAAGTTGATAAATTTCACAAATCTCCAACTTAATCATTTAATTCTTCCTTCAATTTGAGCTTAGAACTTCAAGAACCTCTCTTGCTCTCTTGCTTCCTTTTGTCTTTGAAGGAGCCGGCCACACACATGGAAAAGAAGAAAAGATGATGAAGAAAACAAAGTCAACTTCTCTTTAAATCTCCACCAAGTGTTCCAAAAAGAAAATTACCAACATACCCTCTTCTCACTTGTTCTAGCTTTCTTCTAATCAAGTGCCCTTTAAAGTAATTTCACATATAACAAATAAAATATCTTCTTCCCTTGACCACTCATTTTGACCAATATATATGTTATATATATTACCATATACCCAACATATACACTTACTCTCTACATACCACTTTCCTTTTTAAACAATACATAAACATTCTCTTTTCAATTCTTTTCTCTTGCAACATATACATTCAATCCAACTTAAAACAACAACAATATTCAAAACTTCTAAGGCATACATTGGGATATTACAGACCTGGTCTAGAAGAACTCTCTGGCTCAACTGGGTCTACCCTGTCACCTGCGTGATGGAAACAATTGCGCTAAGCCAAAGCCTAGTGGTACAAACTTTGATAATAACAATATAACTCAATGCAATACCAAATGCACAATGCATATAGATGTCACATCAATCCACTTTCTTATATTTTTCAAATATTTCATAAGCACAACTCATAACATTATATTACTCAATTCTATCATAATTCATAATTCACACTAAAACAAAGACAAGCATGGGCCCAAAAAGGATCTAATATGCTATTCAAATTTCAGAGTTACTGCATTGGTCCATAATGACACCATGTGTCTAGCCCCGTAGGCAATATATATATCCATGGATAATGTAACAGCCCCAGTCTCTTAGACCTCAACCGGGCTAGACCCTTAGGCCCTAGTATCTTGGTCCTCAACCCGCCTAGACTGCTACAGTTTTTGAGGCTTACGACCCAATCTTTTCACCCCAAAAACATCATTATCAGCTGTCCTGGCTTACGACCCAGTCTTTTCACCATTCCAGTGTATAGCCAGTAGGCAATCATAGGCATGCCGCCAAACCTATAACTCTGAGAATTGAATAGCATACTAGGTACACAATTTATTCATATTTCTCATTATCAATCTCTTTCTCTTTGTCACATATTCAATCTAGGCACATTGCCTTATTTTCATTTTTTTTTCTCACTTTTCATATTTTTCACATCTTTCTCATTTTTCTCACTTTTCTCATTTTTTATCAATATCAATTCATTTCATTATTACACACATCTCATTTTTGCATTCACAACACATTATCCAATTACTTTGGGTATTTTCACATAATATGCATATTTCACATGTTACACAAATTAGCCATTATCAATGACTTTTCACAATACATTTAACACATATATGACATTACAAATGTCATAGCATATTATTCATACACAATCAATGAACCCAGTAACTTAACACATTTTTCAACCAAAATGTGTTAAGTCCAAATGTTATGCAAATATAGACATTATAATCAAAGTTTGTACATACCTCCACTAGCAACCCAAAGCAAGCTAAAAACAACCTTCAATCCAATCTTTCCAACTTGCCCTTCACCACTTGGATGAAGCAAATCAACCTCCCTCAATGCCTAAACCAAATGTGATAACAAATAATCATTTAGTATCACATTTAATGACATTTCCAACATTAAACCATAATTACACATCACTCCTACAAATTTCCAAAAATTTAGCATTTCCTTCAACATTAGAATTCCATTCAACTATAATTAAATTAGTGTTTTAAGTTTATTTATATTATTAAAAATATATTTTAATACATTTAAATCATTTACATTATAAAAATACACTATTATACATAAAATCTCAAAAATGGCATAACCTTCCCCCATTGAAGGTTTTCCATTCCAACACAATCCATTACTCATTCTAAGCTTATATTTATCACTTTTAATACTAAACAACATGCTTAAATAAATAAAATCACACAATTCAACCACTTTGGAAAATCACTTTTCCAAAACCCTAAATCTCCACTTCCATTCTCAAACTCCAACACAACACCACCAAATTCAATATTTGACTTTAAAATACTTGTTTATGAATCAAAATAACTCATTTGGAATTAATTTGCACGATTAAAGTTCATGTTTTTAAAACCCCAAAAATCCATAACCCTAAATTCTCTCTCTTCACCATTTTTTAACCAAACTCCATCATCTCTTCAATCTAACCTTAGAATCATTATTAACTACCCAAAATAACATCATACACACCAATTCCAACAATTATAACATCCTACATAAAAATTCAAATTCTCACATAATCAAAATTTCTAAGGAATTCAAAGAAAAGAGATGGAAACTTACTAATTTTGGTGGAAATCACAAAAAATCTACTTGAAACTTGTTAATTCCTTCAATTTATGAAGTATGAAAGAAGCAAAATCCTTGGTCTTCAAACTTCCATGGAAGCCACGTTCTTGAGAAGAAGAAGAAGAAGAAGAAGAAGAAGAAGAAGAGAAGAAGAAGAAGAAGAAGAAGACTTTTATATTCTTTTTCCTTTCATCTTTTTTTTAACCACACATATATATATTAAAATAATTTAATATTTAATTATTTAATTATTTTTTTAATAAATTAAAAGTCCTAATGTAACACCCCCACATTCAATACATGCACACTACAACCACCACAATGTAGTATACATGCACTAAACATAGGGATGCTACGGATATTATTAACATTCAAATGGTTTTAAATAATACTATCTTCTTTCTCATATACATTATAGAAAATAAGTCATTAACTTATTATATAAAACAAATAGATATATATATACGTATACATTTACTTAATACGCAGCGGAATATAGAAAATATTTACATATATGGAAACATTTAAATTCATATTTACAAATATACATATATTCACACTATAAACAATATTTACAAAATATAAAAGAGTTATACATGATTGGCAAGTCTGCTCTGATCTTTAAGTTCCCAAAATCAACTCTTCAACGTCTACTCTCACTCGGTCTCGAAGAGCTCTCGGGTTCAACTCTATCAACTCTATCACCTGCGCGATTAAATACTATCACGCTAAGCCAAAGGCTTAGTAAGATAATTCATGTTAATATTTTGCTTTAGTACAATGCAATGTAAATTGTCAATCCATATTATACATGTAACATCATATATGCAAAGCTAACAACATACCTTACATTTCATAATTCAATATAAGTAGACATATCACATTTCAACATCTTTTCATATACCTCATTAGTTACTCATTAAACCATTCATGAACAACACTAAACAAAGACAAGCATGGGCCCAATACACACTAATATGCCATTCAATTTTCAGAGTAAATGTTTTGGTTTTGTTATCACATTTATCAATATCATATACCCAACTAGGCTTCAAGGATTAGGTTCAACCAAGCTTCAAGGGGAGCAAAGCATGCTAAGCTTCAACCCAACTTGGCTTCAAGAACCAACCCAACCTAGCTTCAAGGGTTGTAACATCTCAATTAGGCTTCAAGGATTCAATCCAACCTAACTTCAAGAGATTGTTACTATCATTAGGCATGCCAACAATAACAAACTCTGAAAATGGAATAACACATTAGCCACACAATTCATTCACATTTCATTCTCAATTCTCATCAATTAGGCAAACATGCCATGTATCTTTCAATTGAATCATCATAGCCAATCACAATGGCCTCAAATCAAACAATATCTCAATTCATATTAATCATATAACATCATTGATACAACATTTCAAAGTACATACCACATTACCATTCACAATGCATATAGTCTAACATTGTTCATATGTATCATCAATATCAACAAAGGTGTGCTACAATCTCAACATCAATGAATGTATGTTCCCCATATGTTTGATTAGGTCCTTCTTATCTTTGAAGTATATTTAAAGTGTTTATGTTTAGGTTTAAGTATCAATAATATCTTTGAAGAAACAAAACCATACAAAAAGAATAAAAAATAAATAAAAACAGTAGCCAACACATTTGAGGGACACGGCCAAGCTTGTGGCCGTGTCTCTCAACTGAATTTTGGCAGTGACAGACACTGGCATGGGACACGGCCGTGTCTCTCAAAAATCAATCCAACACGTCCAAAATTTCATGACTTGGCCGTATCTCTCAATGCCTTTGGCCGTGTCACCCAAGAACAACACCCTAACCAAAACCAATTCTCTTCTAATATCACTCAACACAATATACACCATATAACATGTTTCAAATGAATATAATCAAGGTTCTAAACACATATTCATCACAAAAACCACTTCACAATACATTAATATTACATTTAAACAAATACCATTTCAAAACCCTAAAATCCAACATCATTCATAATCTTTCAAAATCAACATCTACCACTTTCCACAACAACACCTATGTAACCTTTTAACTTAAAATCACTTTAACACTTGAAAACACATCATAAACACATCTCATCATCAAATCCTACAAACCCTAATTCACTTCAAACACCCCTTCAAAAGAAAAGAAGAAATCAAGGAAAAGATCTTACCTCAAATGAAGAAATTTCACAAATCTTTAACCAAATCCTTTGATTGCTTCTTCAATTTGCTTCAAGCATCAAGAATACCTCTCTTGCTCTTTCTCTTCTTGGATGGCCGGCCTCTTCATGAAAGAAAGAAGAAAATGATAAAGACACAAAGTCAAATAGCTTTTCTTCTTTAAATCTCCACCAAGAGATTTTATCCAATCAATTACCAAAATGCCCTCAACCATATAACTAACCTTTTGTCTCTTATATGCCCATATATGTAATTTCACATATCCCATAAAAATATCTCTCTTCCATTGACTCTCCCTTTGACTTATGTATATGTTATATATATTATCATATAAACAACATATACACTTTACTCTAAACCCTCTTTCTTTCCCAAAACACATATACACAAGCATTCTCTTTCAAACCTCTTTTCTTATCACATAACATATACATTCAATCCCATTTACAACAACAACAACATAAACAAAACTTCTAGGGCATATATGAGGATATTACAATTCTCCCCCTCTAAAAAGAAATTTCGTCCTCGAAATTACCTGATATCAAGTTCGAAATAATTGAGGGTACTGATCTCGCATAGTATGCTCACTTTCCCAAGTTGCTTCTTCTTTTCCATGATTCTTCCACAAAATCTTCACAAGTGGCACTCTCTTGTTTCTCAACTCTTTCACATCACGTGCCAAGATAGCAACTGGTTCCTCTTCAAATGTCAAATCTGGGCTCACTTCGATAGATTCAATTGGCAACACATGAGATGGATCCGATCTGTACCTCCTTAACATAGAAACATGGAATACGTTATGAATACGATCCAACTCAGGTGGCAAAGCGAGTCGATAAGCAACTGGCCCAACTCTTTCCAAAACTTCATACGGTCCAATGAAACGAGGACTCAATTTCCCTTTCCGACCGAACCTCAAAATTTTCTTCCAAAGAGATACTTTCAGAAATACCTTATCTCCAACATCAAACTCTATGTCTCTCCTTTTCAGATCCGCATAAGACTTCTGTCGGTCTAAAGCTGCTTTCAACCTGCCTCGAATCAACTTCACTTTCTCTTCAGTTTCTTGAATCAAATCAGGCCCAATTAATTTACTTTCCCCAAGTTCACTCCAACAAAGAGGTGTCCTACACCGTCTGCCATACAATGCTTCGAATGGGGCCATACCAATGCTGGATTGGTGACTGTTGTTATAAGCAAACTCCACAAGCGGTAGAAATCTGTCCCAACTTCCAGAAAAATCGATGACACAGCTTCTCAACATATCCTCAATAATCTGTATCACCCTCTCTGACTGCCCATCAGCCTGTGGATGAAAAGCAGTGCTGAAGTGCAGTCGAGAACCCAAAGCACTATGCAAACTCTTCCAAAATCTGGAAGTAAACCGGGGATCTCGATCAGACACTATAGAAATTGGAACACTATGCAACTTCACAATCTCATGGATATACAGCTCAACTAACCTCTCCAAAGAGTAATCCATCCGAACCGGAAGGAAATGAGCTATCTTAGTTAACCTATGAACAATCACCCATATGGCATCATGCTTCCTTTGTGTCAATGGCAACCCAGACATAAAATCCATTGTCACTCTTTCCCACTTCCATTCAGGCACTGACAAAGGCTGAAGTAATCCAGTTGGAACTTGATGCTCTGCTTTTACCTTCTGACATGTGAGACATCTGGATACAAACTCCGCAATGTCTCTCTTCATACCAGACCACTAGTAATGCTGCCTCAAATCATGATACATCTTGGTATTGCCCGGATGCATAGCAAACACTGACTAATGTGCTTCTTCCAAAATGATTCTTTTCAAATTAGCATCATCGCGTACACACAATCTATTCTTAAACCAGAGACTCCCATCATCTCTCACAACAAAATCTCCACTTTTCCCATTCTGGCAAGCTGAAACAATATTCTGAATCTTCTTATCGGCTGACTGAGCCTCTTTAATCTGATCTAACAAAACTGGTTTCAAAAGCAACTATGCCAACAATGCACCATCGTCACAAGCTATAAAACTAGCACACAATGCTCTCAACTCAACAAGCAACGAGAGCGAATAAACAGTCAAACCTGCCAAAGACTTACGACTCAAGGCATCAGCAACAACATTTGCTTTACCTGGATGATAATCAATCAAACAATCGTAGTCTTTAATCAATTCCAACCATCTTCTCTGCCGAAGATTAAGCTCTTTCTGGACCCCCAAATATCTCAAACTTTTGTGATCAGTGTAGATAAAACATTTCTCCCCAAACAGATAGTGTCGCCAAATCTTCAATGCAAACACAATGGCTGCTAGCTCCAAATCATGGGTCGGATAATTAAGCTCATGCGGTTTCAACTGTCGAGAAGCATAAGCTATGACTTTACCTTCTTGCATTAGCACACAACCCAAACCACTATGTGAAGCATCACTGTAAATCACATATGGTTTGCCTTCCACAGGTAAAGTAAGAACAGGCGCTTGAGTCAACATTTCTCTTAACTGCTCAAAGCTAGCCTGACACTGATCCGTCCACACAAATCTAACTCCCTTCCGAAGCAATTTGGTGAGTGGAGTAGCTATCAAAGAAAATCCTTTCACAAACCGTCGGTAATAGCCTGCCAAACCCAGAAAA
Organism: Garcia nutans; assembly: GCA_947685225.1. Classification (NCBI taxonomy): domain Eukaryota; kingdom Viridiplantae; phylum Streptophyta; class Magnoliopsida; order Malpighiales; family Euphorbiaceae; genus Garcia; species Garcia nutans. The sequence goes on along the minus strand of CANTUV010000039.1, from coordinate 37,525,879 downwards.
CTTCTAATTTCAGTTACAGACTTGGGTGGACTCCAATTCAGAATAGCTTCAACTTTACTTGGATCAACTCTAATGCCTTCCGCTGAAACTATATGACCGAGAAAAGCTACTTGGTCCAACCAGAACTCACACTTCGACAGTTTAGCAAACAACTGCTTCTCTCTCAAAATCTGCAACACAATCCGCAGATGCTTGTCATGTTCATCTTTATTCCGCGAATATACCAGAATATCATCAATAAACACTACCACAAACTGATCCAAATAGGGCCTAAACACCCTATTCATCAAATCCATAAAAGCTGCCGGTGCATTCGTCAGGCCAAAAGGCATAACTAGAAACTCATAATGCCCATACCTGGTCCGAAAAGCTGTCTTGGAAATGTCTTCAGCTTTAACTCTCAATTGATGGTACCCAGATCTCAAATCAATTTTAGAAAACACAGCTGCACCCTTCAATTGATCAAAGAGATCATCGATTCTAGGCAAAGGATATTTATTTTTAATGGTCACCTTGTTCAATTGCCTATAATCGATACACAACCTCATAGTACCATCTTTCTTCTTCACAAATAGCACAGGAGTTCCCCAAGGAGAAACACTGGGGCGAATAAATCCTTTATCCAACAACTCCTGCAATTGCACTTTCAACTCCCTCAATTCTGTTGGTGCCATTCTATAGGGAGTAATAGAGATAGGAGTGGTACCAGGCAATAATTCAATACCGAACTCCACCTCTCTCTCAGGAGGTAACCCTGGCAACTCCTCTGGAAATACATCTGGGAACTCTGCAACTGTGGCAATACTATCAATGGGAGAACCCTTCACTCTAGTATCTATCACATGAGCAAGATAGGCTTCACACCCCTTTCTAATCAATCTCCGAGCTGCAACAGCTGAAACAAATAAGGAGGCTAGCTGTTCCTGCTCATTAGATACTATCACCTCTCTACCATCAGCAGTTCTCAAAGAAACAATTTTCCTTTTACAGTCTACCACAGCTCCATGTTTAGATAGCCAGTCCATGCCTAGAATCACATCATATTCCTTAAATGGCATCTCAATCAAATCTCCAAGGAACTCCTCACCTTGCACCCTCACTACACTATCTCGGTGCACCTTGCTCACAATCACACTATGCCCTAAAGGATTTGTCACCAACACATCAAATCCTAGGGACTCAGCATACATATCAGACACAGGCAAAACAGATGCACTAATATATGAATGAGTGGAACCCGGATCAATCAAAGCAAGTACTGAAATATCAAATAAAGAAAAAGTACCAGCTATGACTGCCGAAGCATCTGGCTGCCTCTGCATAACATATACCCTCTGGGAAGATCCAACCTCCTCTGGTCTACTCTCCCTGGATGTAGAACCTCCTCTGGCACTGAACCCAGATCTGCCTCCCCGGTTAACACCTCTGCCTCCTCGACCTCCCCTCACACTAGGTCGAGAAGCTGCAGTATCAATTGACATCTGCTCTTGCCTCTCAGGACAATCTCTCACAAAGTGATTAGGTGATCCACATCTGAAGCATACCCCTGCTACACCAGTCTTCCAGCAAGAACCTCCATGTGGCCTACCACAATGAATGCAAATGGGTAGGGTGGATCTCTGAGTCATTGGGGTCGGAGCACTTGCCACTGAAGCTGCAGGTCTAAATCTCTGCCTCTGTAACTGCACTGACCTACCAGCTGATCTCTGACTCCTACTACTCCGAGGAACAAAGCTTCCTTTACCTCTCTTAGCTGAAGAAGACCCTGCCTCAAACTGGGGCCTCCTAACCCTAACCTCTTCCTCTGAAGCAGCTGCAATAACTTGAGCTCGCTCTACACTTCGAGCTGCTGCCACTAGCTGAGAAAAATCATGATATCTAGATCCAGCCACCAAACACATGATAGAGGGCCTCAATCCCTCCTCAAATCTCCTGCATCTGTCAATCTCATCAGCTATAATGCCCCCAGCATAATGGCTCAATCTAACAAACTCAACCTCATATTCAGTTACAGTCCTACTGTCTTGCTTCAAGCTCAAAAACTCCATCTTCTTCATGTCCTTGTACTCCCTAGGAGTATACTTCAATTCAAATTCTCTTAGAAAATCCGCATAGGACAAGGTTGGTGGATCATCCATAGAATGGGGCACTGTCCTCCACCAGTCATATGCATCCTTCTGTAGCAAAGATCTTGCATAATCAAACTTTTCCTCCGATGTGGCTTGCAACTGAATAAAAATCCTTTGTACTTTATCAAGCCATTGCTCCGCTACAGCTGGATCAACTGTACCAAGGAAATCCTCTGCTCCATACTTCCTTAGTTTATCATAGTGCCTCACTGATACCACAGGCTGAGGGGGTGGTGGTGGTTGCACTGGTGCTTGCCTCAAAGCCTCAACCACATGCCTAAGCCAAGCTGGTGGAACCTCCTCACCAACTGGTCTCCCCGACACCGAAGCAGGTGCCTCCTCAGCACTATCAACTCTAGCTCTATCCTCCGGAGCTACACTCTCCTCACTACCCTCAACTGACTGACGTAAGTGAGAACCTATGTCTGCAACCACAGCAGATTATACCTTATTAAAGATCAGAGATTGCCAATCCCAAACATGTATTTTATTTCAAAACCAACTTTTTAAAATCAAAAACATTTCTTTTTCTTACATTTTACCTAGGTTGAGAATCTCAAACCTAGGCTCTGATACCAAAACAATTGTAACACCCCCACATTCAATACATGCACACTACAACCACCACAATGTAGTATACATGCACTAAACATAGGGATGCTACGGATATTATTAACATTCAAATGGTTTTAAATAATACTATCTTCTTTCTCATATACATTATAGAAAATAAGTCATTAACTTATTATATAAAACAAATAGATATATATATATACGTATATATTTACTTAATACGCAGCGGAATATAGAAAATATTTACATATATGAAAACATTTAAATTCATATTTACAAATATACATATATTCACACTATAAACAATATTTACAAAATATAAAAGAGTTATACATGATTGGCAAGTCTGCTCTGATCTTTAAGTTCCCAAAATCAACTCTTCAACGTCTACTCTCACTCGGTCTCGAAGAGCTCTCGGGTTCAACTCTATCAACTCTATCACCTGTGCGATTAAATACTATCGCGCTAAGCCAAAGGCTTAGTAAGATAATTCATGCTAATATTATGCTTTAGTACAATGCAATGTAAATTGTCAATCCATATTATACATGTAACATCATATATGCAAAGCTAACAACATACCTTACATTTCATAATTCAATATAAGTAGACATATCACATTTCAACATCTTTTCATATACCTCATTAGTTACTCATTAAACCATTCATGAACAACACTAAACAAAGACAAGCATGGGCCCAATACACACTAATATGCCATTCAATTTTCAGAGTAAATGTTTTGGTTTTGTTATCACATTTATCAATATCATATACCCAACTAGGCTTCAAGGATTAGGTTCAACCAAGCTTCAAGGGGAGCAAAGCATGCTAAGCTTCAACCCAACTTGGCTTCAAGAACCAACCCAACCTAGCTTCAAGGGTTGTAACATCTCAATTAGGCTTCAAGGATTCAATCCAACCTAACTTCAAGAGATTGTTACTATCATTAGGCATGCCACCAATAACAAACTCTGAAAATGGAATAACACATTAGCCACACAATTCATTCACATTTCATTCTCAATTCTCATCAATTAGGCAAACATGCCATGTATCTTTCAATTGAATCATCATAGCCAATCACAATGGCCTCAAATCAAACAATATCTCAATTCATATTAATCATATAACATCATTGATACAACATTTCAAAGTACATACCACATTACCATTCACAATGCATATAGTCTAACATTGTTCATATGTATCATCAATATCAACAAAGGTGTGCTACAATCTCAACATCAATGAATGTATGTTCCCCATATGTTTGATTAGGTCCTTCTTATCTTTAAAGTATATTTAAAGTGTTTATGTTTAGGTTTAAGTATCAATAATATCTTTGAAGAAACAAAACCATACAAAAAGAACAAAAAATAAAAATAAAAACAGTAGCCAACACATTTGAGGGACACGGCCAAGCTTGTGGCCGTGTCTCTCAACTGAATTTTGGCAGTGACAGACACTGGCATGGGACACGGCCGTGTCTCTCAAAAACCAATCCAACACGTCCAAAATTTCATGACTTGGCCGTATCTCTCAATGCCTTTGGCCGTGTCACCCAAGAACAACACCCTAACCAAAACCAATTCTCTTCTAATATCACTCAACACAATATACACCATATAACATGTTTCAAATGAATATAATCAAGGTTCTAAACACATATTCATCACAAAAACCACTTCACAATACATTAATATTACATTTAAACAAATACCATTTCAAAACCCTAAAATCCAACATCATTCATAATCTTTCAAAATCAACATCTACCACTTTCCACAACAACACCTATGTAACCTTTTAACTTAAAATCACTTTAACACTTGAAAACACATCATAAACACATCTCATCATCAAATCCTACAAACCCTAATTCACTTCAAACACCCCTTCAAAAGAAAAGAAGAAATCAAGGAAAAGATCTTACCTCAAATGAAGAAATTTCACAAATCTTTAACCAAATCCTTTGATTGCTTCTTCAATTTGCTTCAAGCATCAAGAATACCTCTCTTGCTCTTTCTCTTCTTGGATGGCCGGCCTCTTCATGAAAGAAAGAAGAAAATGATAAAGACACAAAGTCAAATAGCTTTTCTTCTTTAAATCTCCACCAAGAGATTTTATCCAATCAATTACCAAAATGCCCTCAACCATATAACTAACATTTTGTCTCTTATATGCCCATATATGTAATTTCACATATCCCATAAAAATATCTCTCTTCCATTGACTCTCCCTTTGACTTATGTATATGTTATATATATTATCATATAAACAACATATACACTTTACTCTAAACCCTCTTTCTTTCCCAAAACACATATACACAAGCATTCTCTTTCAAACCTCTTTTCTTATCACATAACATATACATTCAATCCCATTTACAACAACAACAACAACAACAACATAAACAAAACTTCTAGGGCATACATGAGGATATTACACCTAATTTCCCTCTTCCATTCAAAAATAATTTGTTTTTGAATTATTTTATTAATTTTGAATTTATAAGATTTAATTACCAAAATACCCTTTTCTTTTAAAAAATGTTGACTTTTATATGTTATGTATATTTTGCATATATATCACATATATATTCCACTTTTTCATTTAAAATTCCTTCATTTATCATTTAAAACCATTAATTTAATTTATCCTTTTAAATTATAATTTATTTTATCCAATTTTCCAAAAATTAGAAATTTTTAAAAATTTTAAGATGTTACAACACGCTTATACCCTCTATACGTATAATACATACACCTAGTATATGTAAAATATGCATATACGATATAAAAATATCACAACCAGATTTAATAAACATTTTCATATTCCCAAAAAATTTCATAATTTCTTAAAATATTTATACATATACATATATATATATTATATCAAAATACATAAAAATCTCATACTACTCATTATTCAAAATATTCTTTATAATTTACAATATATATACTCCAAAAACATAATAAAACATATATAATATCAAAATATACTATAATATAAAATATATACATACTGGCAAAATGACTCTGATCTTAATATAGCGAAAATGTTTCAAGCTCAACAAACACAAGCCTAGACTCGACCAGGCCTAGTAGAACTCTCCAGCTCTACCGAATCACTCTTGTCACCTGCACTATAAATTACAATCGTGCTAAGCTAAAAGCAAACGGTACAAACTTTGATAATAATAAAACTTTAAAATAATACCAATGCAAAATGGTTATATGTTATGTCACAATGTAGCATTTAAGCTCATTTTTAAACATATTCTTTCATCATTTAATAATTCACACAAACATATACACAAGCATGGGTCCAAACAACTAATACATTATTAAAATTTCAGAGTTAATGTTTTGGTCAATAATGACACCAAGTGCCTAGCCCCGAAGACAAATTAAGTATTGCTCAAAAGCTAGCCCCGAAGACAAATCATATCACAGTGATGTTAAGCGTCTAGCCCCAAAAGTAAATATTGAGGATAACCTCATAGGCATACCGACAAACACAGAACTTTGAAAATTGAATAACATACTAGGCACACAATTATTTTCTATTTTCCATCACCAATTTCTTTCTCATTTCCCCATTTTTCTCATTCATAACAATGTCATTTCATTTTAATTTATCACAATGTAGGATATTTCATAATAAAATCACATTACCCAAACACTTTGGGTCATTTTCACATTTTACACATAATTCACATTTTATTCAATCTAACCATTAATAATGGCTTTCCATAATACATATAATGCACACATATCACATGTCATAACACAATGTTCATGTAACAAGTAGCTTAACACATTTTTCATCCAGAATGTGTTAAGCCCCATTTCATGCCAACATATCTAATTTATCAAAAGTTTGTACTTGCCTTAGAAAGCACTCCAAAACAAGCTTCAAAACTCCCTTCAACCTTCTCTTTCAAGCTGCCCTTCAATATTAGGGTTGGGCAAACTACTTTCTCTCGATGCCTATACCAAATGTGATCGTATTTAGTCATTTAGGCTGGAATTACAAATAAAAAACAAAGAAGAGAGTTATTTTGGGCAATTTTCTCAAGTAACACACCCAACAATACAGGAGTGTTGATGATCGTGTCATTAATCTACTCTTACAGAAGCTTTGATATGTCCAACAATATTGGTGTCTCACTGCTCTTGTCATTACACAAGCGTTATAGAAACTTTGACATGCCAAACAACACGGTGTGTTACTGGCCGTATCAATTATCTTGCATTACAGTAGCTACAACACGCTCAAAGACATGGTCATATCATCAATGTTGAAACCCAGCATGCCCAGCAACATGGCCATGTCAATGGCCTTATCAGGCAAAATTTCTGCATTTCGTATACTTAATAACTGCAACACAACCATTCTAAACTCAACTTAAATTCAACCATTTCTTCAATCCAACCTTAAAAATAATTATTAACTACTCACAAAAATTTCATACATACCCAAATAAGTTATTAAAATATACTAATACACAATTTCAAAATCCACATATCATATTCTTCCATAGAATTCAAAAGAACTTGCAAAATTGAGAAAGAAACTTACCAATTAATGAAGAATTCTCAAAAACTCCACTTGAATCCTTGAAATTCTTTCAATCCTTAGTGTATGGAAGAAGAAAGAAGCTCCCTTACTCTCTCTCTCCCTCTCTCTCTCTCTCTCTAGCTCACCTTCAAGGAAGAAGAAGAAGGAAAAAGAAATATCTTTTCTCTTTTCAATCCATCCTTATCAATATATATATATATATAATAAGTCACTATCCACCCATTTCTTTATTATTATTATTATTATTATTATTATTATTATTATTATTATTATTATTATCATTGTTAATTAAAATTAACTTTTCCTACAATTAATTATACATAAAATATATATGATGTATATCTTAAGTATATGTATATGTCTTGTATATGTCATAGTTACTTTAAATATATTTCAAATATACATTCTACTTTATCACTTAAAATCCTTTCATTTTTTCATTTAAATCATTTATTTAATTTATCTAATTTAATTTTAATTTAATTTATTTAATTTCTAAAAATTAGAAATGTTACTATTCTCTCCCCCTTAAGAAAATTTCATCTGCGAAAATACCTGCTATTAACTCTAGAATAACTGGGGATACTGACTCCGCATCAATTGTTCACTCTCCCATATCGCCTACTCAATGACATGATTCTTCCAAATAACTTTTACAAGTGGCACTTTCTTATTCCTTAACTTTTGTACCTCTCGTGCAAAAATCGCTACTGACTCTTCTTCATAAATCAGATCTGAACTCACCTCAATAGACTTCACTGATAAGATATGAGATGGGTCTGACATGTATCTCCGAAGTATAAAGACATAAAAGACATTACGTATCTGGTCTAACTCAGGTGCCAGAGTCAACCTGTAAGCCACTTGACCAACTCTCTCCAGAATCTCATATGGTCCTATGAAACGAGGACTCAACTTTCTTTTGCAACCAAATCTTAAAATCTTTTTCTATGGAAATACCTTCAGGAACACTTTATCTCCCACACTGAACTCTATATTCTTCCTCTTCCAATATGTATAGGATTTTTGTTGGTCTGAAGCTGCTTTCAGATGACTCCGAATCAATTTTACTTTCTCTTCTGTTTTCTTAATCAAATCAAGACCAATCAGTTTACCTTATCCAACCTCATCCCAACACAAAAGGTGTCTTGCATCTCCTGCCATACAATGCCTCATAAGGTGTCATCCCAATATTGGACTGATGACTGTTGTTATATGTAAACTCAATCAGTGGCAAGAATCTGTCCCAACTCCCTATGAAATCAATGATACAACTCCTCAACATATCCTCTAGAATATGTATTACTCTCTCTGACTATCCATTTGTGTGAGGATGGAAAGCAGTACTAAAATATAATCGAGAACCCAATGCATCCTGCAAACTCCTCTAAAATGTCGATGGAAAACGGGGATCTCGGTCTGACACCAAAGAAATTGAGATTCTATGCAACCTCACTATCTCACTAATATACAGCTCAGTCAACTTCTCAAGTGAGTAATCCATTCGCAACTTCTCAAGTGAGTAATCCATTCGAACTATAAGAAAATGAGCCATCTTCATCATCCGATCAACAATCACCCAAATTGCATCATGCTTCTTCTGGGTCAAACGCAATCCAGTCACAAAATCCATTGTTACTCACTCCCATTTCCACTCTGGTATAGACAATGGCTGAAGCAACCCTAAAGGAACTTAGTGCTCAACCTTCACTCTCTGGCAAGTGAGACATCTGGACACAAACTCTGTTATGTCCCTCTTCATACCTGACCACCGATAATACTATTTCAGATATTAATACATCTTGGTACTACCAAGGTGTATAGCATAAACTGACTGATGTGCTTCCTTTAATATCATACTCTTAAATCCTGCATCATCAGGAATGTACAACTTATCTCTATAACATAGACTGTCATCAGTTCTCACATGAAAGTCTACTCTCCCCCTTTTGGCAATCTAACACAATCTTCTGTATCTTTTCATCTGCCAACTGGGCTTCCTTAACCTGATCTAACAACACTGGCCTTAATTGTAATTGAGCCATCAATGTACCATCATCACAAGACTCAAATCTAGAATGCAACCCTCTCAACTCAATAAGCAACGAGAGCAAAAAAGCAGTCAAATCTGCCAAAAACTTCTGACTTAAGGCATCAGTAACAACATTTGCCTTGCCAGGATGATAATCAATCAAACAATAGTAGTCTTTAATCAACTCTAACTATCGTCTCTGCTAAAGATTCAGCTCTCTTTAAACACCCAAATACAATACTTTAAACTCTTATGATTAGTATAAATGAAATACTTCTCCCCATACAAGTAGTGCCACTAAATCTTTAATGCAAAAACTATGGCTGCTAACTCCAAATCATGAGTTGGGTAATTCAGCTCATGTGGCTTCAACTGTCGAGATGCATAAGTAATGACTCTATCCTCTTGCATCAGAACACAATCTAAACTACTATGTGAAGCATCATTGTATATCACATATGGTTTACCTTCCATAGGCAGGGTAAGGATAGGAACTTGAGTCAACATATCCATCAGCTGCTCAAAATTCGCCTGACACCAATCTGTCTACACAAATCTAACTCCTTTTTGAAGTAATATGATGAGTGGTATGGCTATCATAGAAAAATCCTTCACAAACCAATGATAATTACCTGTCAAACTCAGAAAACTTCTAACCTCTGTCACAGTCTTCGGTGGACTCCAATTCAAGATATTCTCAACTTTACTCGGATCAACTCTAATACCTCTAGTTTAAGAATAGATTGTGTGTACCCAATGATGCTGATTTGAAAAGGATCATTTTGGAAGAAGCACATCAGTCAGTGTTTGCTATGCATCCGGGCAATACAAAGATGTATCATGATTTGAGACAATATTATTGGTGGTTTGGTTTGAAGAGAGACATTGCTGAGTTTGTATCAAAATGTCTCACATGTCAGAAGGTAAAAGCAGTTCCAACTGGGTTGCTTCAACCGTTGTCAGTGCCTGAATGGAAATGGGAAAGAGTGACAATGGATTTTGTGTCTGGTTTACCATTGACACAAAGAAAGCATGATGCTATTTGGGTGATTGTGGATAGATTGACCAAGACAGCTCATTTCCTTCCAGTTCGGATGGATTATTCTTTGGAAAGGTTAGCTAAGTTGTATATCCATGAGATTGTGAAGTTGCATGGTGTTCCAACTTCTATAGTGTCGGATCGAGATCCCTGGTTTACTTTAAGATTTTGGAAGAGCTTGCATAGTGCTTTGGGTTCTCGATTACACTTCAGTACTGCTTTTCATCCACAGACGGATGGACAGTCAGAGAGGGTGATACAGATTATTGAGGACATGTTGAGAAGCTGTGTCATTGATTTCTCTGGAAGTCGGGACAGATTTCTACCACTTGTGGAGTTTGCTTACAACAACAGTCACCAATCTAGCATTGGTATGGCACCATTTGAAGCATTGTATGGCAGACGGTGTAGGACACCTCTTTGTTGGATTGAACTTGGGCAAGGTAAGTTAATTGGTCCTGATGTGATTCAAGAAACTGAAGAGAAAGTGAAGTTGATTCGAGGGAGGTTGAAAGCAGCTTCGGACCGACAGAAGTCTTATGCAGATCTGAAAAGGAGAGACATAGAGTTTGATGTTGGAGATAAGGTATTCTTGAAGGTATCTCCTTGGAAGAAGATATTGAGGTTCGGTAGGAAAGGAAAATTGAGTCCTCGTTTCATTGGACCGTATGAAGTGTTGGAAAAAGTTGGGCCAGTTGCGTATCGACTTGCTTTACCACCTGAGTTGGATCGTATTCATAATGTATTCCATGTTTCTATGTTGAGGAAGTACAGATCGGATCCATCTCATGTGTTGTCAATTGAATCAATTGAAGTGAATCCAGATTTGACGTTTGAAGAGGAACCAGTTGCTATCTTGGCACGTGATGTGAAAGAGTTAAGAAACAAACAAGTGCCACTTGTGAAGATTTTGTGGAAGAATCATGGACAAGAAGAAGAAACTTGGGAAAGTGAGCAAACCATGCAAGATCAATATCCTCAGTTGTTTCAGAGTTAATACCAGGTAATTTCGAGGACGAAATTTCTTTTTAGAGGGGGAGAATTGTAATATCCTCATGTATGCCCTAGAAGTTTTGACTATGTTGTTGTTGTTGTTGTTGTTTTAAATTGGATTGAATGTATATGTTATGTGAGAAGAAAAGAATTTGAGAAGAGAATGGTTATGTATATGTGTTTTGGGGAAAGAAATAGGGTTTAGAGAAAAGTGTATATGTTGTTTATATGTTAATATATATAACATATAAGTTGGTCAAATGCAAGGTCAATGGAAGAGAGATATTTTTATGGGATATGTGAAATTACATATATGGGCATGCAAGGGACAAAAGCTAGAACAAATGGTTAAGGGTGTTTTGGTAATTTTCCTTGTAGGAATTGCATGGTGGAGATTAAAAGAAGAAGAAGTGGTTGACTTGAGTTTATTTTCTTGTCTTTTCTCATGTGAGTGTGCCGGCCATTGAAGAAGAGAAAGAGCTAGAGAGGGCTTGAAGTTCTAAACTCAATTTGAAAGGAGATTCAAGGAATTAAGTGGAAGATTTGTGAAATTCATCAACTTTGGTAAGTCCTTTCTCTTGATTTTCTTTTGTTCTTTTGAAGTGGAGTTGGAAATGAATTTTGGTTTGTTGAGATGATGATTAAATGTGTTTGTAATGAGTTTTTAAATGTTGTTTTTGATTTTAAGTGAAGAATTTTAAGAGGTGTTGTTGTTGGAAGTGTTGGAGTTGATTTTGTTTTAGGGTTTTGAAGTGTTACATGATGTTTTCCTTGTGTTTGCTTCATTATTTTCAAAGATCTTCTTGTGGTTGGTGTTTGTTGGAATTTTGGACTTGGAAATGGGATTTTGGCCGAGGGCAGTAGCCTTCTGGATGCCACGCCCGTGGTCTTGATTGGCCATGGCCATGGCCATTGGTAGGCTTTTGGTGCCATGGCCGTGGAGGATGGAAGCTTGGGTGGCAGAATTGTTTTGTACCCCACGCCCGTGGTGGTTATGGTGGCCACGACTGTGGTCTATAATGAATGATGTTGAAGTGTAATTTTGTGATTTAAGGTTTAAGATAAAGTTATTAAGTGATTAAATGGTATTGGAATTGATGGATTGTATCATTCTTTGGATTAGGGTTTGATAGAAGGTGTTTTGCTCTAATTTGTGAAGTGAAGAACTTTGCAAGAAGGAAGGTGTTTAGAGTTGTGTGACTTGTGATTGAGGTAAGTACAAATCTTGTGTTGATACATACATGTGACATTGCATTGATGATGCATATGAAGTTGAGCTTGATCATATATATGATGATAATGGTAATGCATATGATACTATGTGATATTTCATGTATTGTGACTTATGTGATGAGTAATGTGTTTTGTTATGTTTATATCAATAATGCTATATGTATAATGTGATGGAACTTACACCTTTTGATATGAATGTACTAAGAGATCTTATTGCATTGTTGATATATATATATATATATGAATAATGTTAACCTTGTGAAATGTAATGTATTGTATGCATATTGATGATAATATGATCAACTGTATTGATGTGATGAGAAGCCATGATGATTGGCTATAATGATATAATTGAATGATGTATGGCATATTTGCCTAATTGATGAGGAAGATTGAGAAAGAGTTTGATAAAGAGAATAAAGAAATAAGTGTATGCTTAATATGATATTCAGTTTCAGAGTTCTGGTTTTTGGAGGCATGCCTATTTAATGAAAGGTAACAGTCTTGCCGGGTTGAGGATCTCTTCAAATTGAATTGAATTGAGGTCCAAGAGACTGGGTCTGTTACACAATGATAATTGATATTATGAGATATTTGATTTGTAACAGTCTTGCCGGGTTGAGGATCTCCTCGAGTTAGATGAGTTGATGATCCAAGAGACTGGGTCTGTTACGCTATCCATGGATAGAGATATATATGTATTTGTTGCCTACGGGCTTGATAATTGTGTTTATGAACCAAAGCAGTAACTCTGAATTCTGAATATCGTATTAAATACTTGATGGGCCCATAGGTGTCTAGGTTTTATGTATATCATAAATGATGTTCTAATGTAATGAAATGTTAATATTACTTAAATGATGAAACGGACTATTCACGGAATATTGTCTGTTGAATATGATCTTTATTGATTGAGTGTGTATCATTGATGTTGATTTGTTAATACATATATGAAACATTGCATTGCATTAAAGCATAACATTAGCATGATTTGTCTTACTAAGCCGTTGGCTTAGCGCGATAGTGTTAATCGCGCAGGTGATAGAGTTGAACCCGAGAGCTCTTCGAGACCTAGTGAGAGTAGACATTGAGGTGTTGATTTTGGACTTAAAGATCATAGCAGACTTGCCAATCAAGTATAACTTCTTTATGTTTTGTAAAATATTGTTTATAATGTAAATATATGTATATTTGTAAATATAGATTTAAATGTTTTCATTTATGTAAATAATTTTATAACTTCCGCTGTGTAATAATTAAATGTATGTATATATTGAATTTATTTTATACTACAATTTAATGACTTCTTTTCTATAATGTATAATGATAAAGATTATGGTAGTATATAAAATGTTTTGAATGTTAAGAAAATCCGTAGCATCCCTATGTTTATTGCATGTATGTTACATTGTGGTATTGTAGTGTGCATGTAATGGATGTGGGGGTGTTACAACTATACCCTAAAGGATTTGTAACTAAAGCATCAAATGCTAGGGACTCAGAATGCAAATCACTCACTGGCAGTATGTATGCACTAATGTATGAATGAGTCGACCTAGGGTCTATCAATAAAAGAACTGAAGTACCAAATAAAGTAAAAGTATCGGCTATAACAGCTGAAGCATCTGCCTGCCTCTGCATCACATAAACCAGTTGTGATGGCCTTGCATCCTCTAGTCTACTCCCTACTGTAGAAACTCCTCTCTTACCAGACTCTGATCGACTACCTCTACCAAAACCTCTGCCACCACGACTCCCTCTGACACTGGGCCTAGAAACTATTGTATTTGTCTGCCTATCATTTGGTAAATATAGATAATCTTTAAGAAAATGGTCTGGTGATCCACATCTGTAACACACAACTGGTGCACCTATTCTTCAGTAGACACCTCCATGTGCTCTACCACAATGAACATAGATAGGTGGAGCAGGCCTCTAAGTCAATGGGGTCGAAGCACTAGCCACTGAAACTACAGGTCTCTGCCTCTACTGTTTTACTAACCTGCTAGGCTGCCCCTAGCTCCTATTGATCCTCTGAGGATATCCCCCTCGGTCTCTCTTCGATGATGAAGATCCTGCCTCACTTTAGGATCTACTAGTTCTGCTCTCCTTTGCTCTGGCTACTGCTGCAAGTCCCTAAGCCCTCTCTACACTCCTAGCAGCTGCAACCAACTGAGAGAAATTCTGATACCAGGAACCTGGAACTAAACATATGATAGAGGGTCTCAGCCCACCTCAAACCTCTGGCATCTATCAAACTCATTTGATATAATCCCTCCAGCATACTGGCTAAGCCGAATGAACTCAATTTCATACTTAGTCACAGTCCTCATATCCTGCCTCAAACTCAAAAGCTTCATATTCTTTGCATCCTTATACTCCCTCAGAGTATACTTCTTCTTAAATTTTCTTAAAAAAATGTCATAGGTCAAAACTGGGGGATCAGCTGTACCATGGGGAATCGTCTTTCACCACTCATAGGCATCCCCCTGCAGAAGTGATTTAGTATAATCAAACTTCTCTTCTGGACTAGCCTGCAACTGAATGAATACTCTCTAGACCATGTCCAGCCACTGCTCTGCTACAGTGGGGTCTATAGTGCCAACAAAATCTGTGACTCCAAATTTTCTCAGCTTATCGTACTTCTGCATCTGCAACTGCTGCTGCGGCTGCTGCTGTGGTGGCGGTTGCGGCTGCTGAATTGGAACCTGCCTAGCTCCACCATATGCCATACCCAACCTGATGAAATCTCCTCAGCTACTGGTCCAATAGGCACAGAAGCAGACGCCTCACCAACAAACTCAGCACCAGCTCCAATTCTACCCTCATCAGGAGCTACACTCTCTGCACTACCCTCTGCAGACTGGTGCATTCGAGACATCATAACTACCTATTTCAACAAATACAGTAGAAATTGCCACATAAAAATTAGAAAGTGCCCAGTGCCAATGTATGTGCCATAATTGAAAACCATATTTAAAATCCTCATTTTCTCTCTCTAACAACCCACCTAGGTCGAGAACCTCAAACCTAGGCTCTGATACCAAAATAAATGTAACACCCTTATACCTTATATATGTATAATGCATATACCCAGTATGTTTAAAATATGTATATACGGTATAAAAATATCACAACCAAGTTTAATAAAAATTTTCATATTCCCAAAAAATTTCACAATTTCTCAAAATAGTTATACATATACATATATATATTATATCAAAATACATAAAAATCTCATACTACTCATTACTCAAAACATTCTTTATAATTTGCAATAAATATACTAATATAATATATATAATATCAAAATGTACTATAATATAAAATATATACATGCTGACAAAATGACTCTAATCTTGATGTAGCAAAAATGCTTCAAGCTCTACAAACACAAGCCTAGACTCAACCAGGCCTAGTAGAACTCTCCGGCTCTACTGGATCACCCTCGTTACCTACGCGATAAATTACAATCGTGCTAAGCTAAAAGTCTAGCGGTACAAACTTTGATAATAATAAAACTTTAAAACAATGCCAATGTAAAATGCTTATATGTTATGTCACAATGTGGCGTTTAAGCTCGCTTTTAAACATATTCTTTCATCATTTAATAATTCTCACAAACACATACACAAGCATGGACCCAAACAATTAATACATTATTCAAATCACAGAGTTACTGTTTTGGTCCATAATGGCACCAAGTGCCTAGCCCGAAGGCAAATCAAGTAATGCTCAAAAGCTAGCCCCGAAGGCAAATCATATCACAGTGACGCCAAGCGTCTAGCCCCGAAGGCAAATATTGAGGATAAACTCATAGGCATGCCGCCAAACACAGAACTCTAAAAATTGAATAACATACTAGGAACACAATTATTTTCTATTTTCCATCACTAATTTCTTTCTCATTATCCCATTTTTTTCATTCATAACAATGCCATTTCATTTCAATTCATCACATTGTAGGATATTCCATAACAAAATCACATTACACAAATACTTTGGGTCAGTTTCACATTTTACACATAATTCAGATTTTATTCAATCTAGCCATTAATAATAGCTTTCCATAATGCATATAATGCACACATATCAATTTACATGTCATAACCCAATGTTCATGTAACAAGTATCTTAACTTTTTTTTCATCCAGAATATGTTAAGCCTCATTTCATGCCAACATATCAAATTTATCAAAAGTTTATACTTACCTTAGAAAGCACTCCAAAACAAGCTTCAAAACTCCCTCCAACCTTCTTTTCCAAGTTGTCCTTCAACACTAGGGGGAAAAACTACTTTCTCTCAATGTCTATACCAAATGTGATCATAAATAGTCATTTAGCCCAGAATTACAAATGAAAAATAAAGAAGAGAGTTATTTTGGGTAATTTCCTCAAGTAACACACCCAACAGTATGGGCATGTTAATAACTGTGTCATTAACTCATCTTACAGAAGCTTTGACATGTCCAACAACATAGGCATGTCACTGTCCATGTCATTATTCCAGTATTACAGAAACTTTGACAAGCCCAACAACACGGGCATGTTACTGGTCGTGTTAATTATTTTGTATTTCAGTAGCTTAGACACGCCCAAAGACGTGGCCATGTCATCAACGTTGAAACCCAGCACCATTGACACACAGAACAATATGACCGTATCATTAGCCGTGTCAGGCAAAATTTTTGCATTTCGCACACTTAACCATACAACACAACCATTACAAATTTAGCTTAAATTCAACCATTTCTTCAATCCAACCTTAAAATCATTATTAACTACTCACAACAACTTCATACATACCCAAATAAGCTATTAAAATATAGTAATACACAATCTTAAAATCTACATATCATATTCTTTCATAGAATTCCAAAGAACTTGCAAAATTGGTAAAGAAACTTACCAATTGATGAAGAATCCTCAATAACTCCACTTGAATCCTTGAAAATTTTCAATCCTTGGTGAATGGAAGAAGAAAGAAGCTCCCCTTACTCTCTCTCTCTCTCTCTCTCTCTAGCTCACGTTCAAGCAAGATGAAGAAGAAAAAAGAAATATCTCTTCTCTTTTCAATCCATCCTTATATATATATATATATATTAAGTCACTATCCACCCATTTATTTATTTATTTATTTATTATTATTATTAACTTTCCCTATAATTAATTATGCATAACATATATGTGATGTATATCTTAGGTATATGTATATGTCTTGTATATATCATATTTACTTCAAATATATTTCAAATATATATTCTACTTTATCACTTAAAATCCTTTTATTTTTCATTTAAATTATTTATTTAATTTATCCAATTTAATTTTATTTTCAAAAATTAGAGATGTTACATAAATTCTTTCCCTTGAAATTATATATATATAATACTTCTGAAATTTAATATTACATATTTATCCATTCACCTGTGCAAAATACGGTACTTGCTTAACAAATAGGATTAATATCCCTTCGGTGCTCTACAATTTCAAATGGGTTTATTCCTAAAAAATTAGAAGAATAATATTTAATTTAAATTATATCCTAGTCACTATAGATATATGCTATGAATACAACATGAAATTTCGTGTTCTTAAGTTCTAATGATTTCAAAAATTTTATAACTTTCAAATTTTCTAAAGTAACATTATATTGAGTATTTATCTAATTTTCAAGGTATAATTATCTATCTAATTTTTTAATAAATATTTTCAACAATAAAATTTTAATTGTAAAAGTTTACTAAGTATTTATAATTTTTTCATATACAATTAAATTGTATTATCTTAAATTATTTATTTTAATAGTTTATTACCATTAATAATATTTATTCCTTAACTAATTTATTGAATTCATATTAAATAGTATTAATTTAATTTACAGTAATTATATATATTCCTAACTTTTAAAATAAATTCGTAATAATAAAAATAATAGTGCTAGTCTACAAAAAATTAACAATAATACTTTTTACTTAAATTTTATTGTTTTATTATACTTTACACTATTTATAACACTAATAATAATAATAGTAATAATAATAACATTAATAATATTTACTTAGATATTAATATTATTTAATTAATTTTTTATTACTTAAAATAATTACTAAATTTTCTTCAATTTAACTATAGTAATTTATATTGATTTCAATATTAATAAAAATAATGGTATATAATTTATTTGCCTGATAATTCTTTATTTTTATTTCTAATAATTACTCATAATAAAGTCACTAAAAATAATAATATTATTTATAAAATAAAAAAATAATTGCTTCATTATCATTATTTTAAAATTAATAATTTGCATTAAATCTAATATTTAATTATATTAGTAATAATAATAATAATATTTATTATTTAAATAAACTTATAATAGACTTAATATATATATATATATAGTGACAGCAGTCAAATATTAACTTATACAAATTTTTATAAATTACTAATAACCATAAAACTTTAGTTATAATACTTTCCTATTATAATACTAATAATATTACTAATTAATTATTACTTAATAAAATTTATATTTAAACAATCATCATAGTTCATGCTTAATTAAAAATATTAAAAATAATAGTAACCTAATTATTATAACTATAACAATATAAATCTTAATTAAATAATTAATTTCATGAATTTCTATAAACTTTTAAACCATATTTTATTTACTATTCAATTTAATTATTTAATAATTAATTAACTCAATTTAATTTATAAGTATTTTAATTATCTTAATTCATTTTGTAATTTAAAATTATTATTAATACTAGTATTTAATATATTAATATACTATTATTCATTATCTCATAATATTTTTTTATTTATAACTTTATTTAAAAAATACCTATAATTTATATTATAACAAATTTTATAATTCAAAATTTAGACTTAATTTAACTATAAATATATTTATTCTAAAACTAATATACATATATATATTATTTTTATTTTAATTAATCAATTATTAAATAACTATATATATATTAACAAAAATTCTTAAACATAATTTTGATAATATATTTAAATATATTAACTAACAATTAACTACTAATTCATAGTTTCATCAATTCAATATATATATATATATTCTACAATCTACTAATAATCCTTAGAATTTAAATACTTAATTAATTTTATAAATAAATATTAACTAATTTTTAATATTTTTTTTAATTATTAATGATTTATTAAATTAATTAATAAAATAAATAATTCTAAATAAATAACCAACAAGTAAAAAAAATTAATCTATCTCAGTAACTTACTAATTAAAATTTTGTTCCATAATTATAATTTATAATTATTAATTATAATTATTATTTTAAATTAATTATTGATTATTTTAATTATATATATATATATATTTTTAATCTCTAGTTATTATTCATGCATTTACTAAATAATCATCCCAAATTAGCAAATAAGATACAAAATCGAAGCTTATGAAGAGAGAATTTTAAAAATGAGGTCGAAAAATTGGTCAAAAATTCACGCCAGGGAGAGCTCAAGTGACCGCTTCTGGTGGAGCATGCGGCTTGCTCCGGCGGCCGTTCGCGGCAGTTTGGATACCGTTGGAAAGCTCGTCGAGTTAACTTCAATAGTGGCTGGTGCTTGTTGATTAGAGATGGCCGAAAGATGACAAATGGAGCTAAAAAAATTATTGCTCCAACATCTCTCTCTCTCCCGCTTTACTGTTTCTGAAAAAAAAATGCTCTCTATTCACTCTCACCACTCTCAGTCTTGTTTCCTTTCTTTCTTTCAGTCTCATTTTCTTTCTTTCTTATTTAATAAACTCTCTCACCAATTAAATCAACACCATAATTACCCATTAAAATAATTCTTTAACTTTAATTATTAAAGTTTTTGTTTTTTATTTTAAATCATCATCCACTCCATTTTTTTTATCTGTCACATTTATCAATTATTTATATTACAACTCATTTTATCATTATTGTTATTTTATTTCATTTATTTTTTATTATATATATTTACAATTATTACATTACTATTAAAATTTTGTTTTTAATAATTATTTACTTATTTTATTTATTTAAGGGGTATTACATTCTTCCCTCCTAAAAAATTCATCCTCGAATTTTCACTGGCTTGTAGATAAAAATAAATGAGGATACTTAGCAAGCATGTCCTCTTCTCTTTGCCAAGTTACTTCTTTCCTTGAATGATAATTCCATAAGACTTTCACCAAAGGAATAACTTTGTTTCTTAAAACTTTTTCTTCTCGAGCTAAAATTGCAAGTGGTTCTTCCTCATAAGTAAAATCTTCTCATAATTTCACTGGTTATCTCTGGAGTATATGTGAAGGATCACTTCTGTATTTTCTTAACATAGATACATAAAAGACATCATGTATTTGAGATAATTCTGGTGGTAATGTAAGTCTATAAACAATATGGCCTAATTTCTCCACAACTTTATAAGGCCTGATAAATTGAGGACTTAGCTTTTCACGTTTACCAAATCGCACTACACCTTTCCATGAAGATATCTTTAATAATACCTTATCCCCAACATCATACTCAATATCTTTTCTCTTCAGGTCTGCATAAATTTTCTGTTTGTCTTGTGCCACTTTTAATCTGTCTCTTATCAGTTAAATTTTATCCCTAGTTATTTGAACCAGTTCTGTACCTACCAATTCTTTTTCTCCAACTTCATTCCAACATACTGGAGTTCTGTATTTTCTTCTATATAATGCTTCATAAGGTGCCATGCTAATACTTGAATGAAAACTGCTATTATAAGCAAACTCTATTAATGGCAAATGCTTATCCCAACTTCCTTTGAATTTTATGACACAAGCTCTAAGAATATCCTCCAAAGTTTGAATAGTACGTTCCGATTTTCCATCAGTTTGAGAATGAAAGGAAGTACTGAACTTCACTTTTGCACCCACAGCATGTTGCAGACTAGGCCAAAATCTAGAAATAAACCGTGGATCCATGTTTGACACTATAGATACTGGAGGACTATGCAGTCTCACAATTTCCTTTACACAGATATCTGCAAGTTTATCCAAAGAGAAATTCATTTTGATGAGTAGAAAATGAGATGACTTTGTCAATCTGTCTATAATTACCCAAACAGTATCATGACCTTGCTGGATACGAGGAAACCAGAAATAAAATCCATGGTAATGTGCTCCCATTTCCTCTCAGGAATCGGAAGAGGTTGCACTAGTCCTAAAGGATGATGATGTTCTACTTTAACTTGTTGACACATCAAACACTTTGTTACAAAATCTGCTACATCCTTCTTCATACCCTTCCACCAATAATTCTCCTTAAGATTTCTATACATCTTAGTGTTATGGATGCATAGAATAAGTAGAATAATGGGCTTCTTGCATTATCTCCCCTTTTAAAGTTTTCACATTTGGTATACATAATCTGCTACCAAGTACTAAAGTCCCATCTTCCCTAATAACATAGTCTACATGAGAATCTGCTTTTACACCATCGAGAATCTTCTTCATTACTTCATCCAAAACTTGAACTTCTCTGATTCTCTCCACTAAAATTGTTCTGACTTTAAAGTTGCCAACAGTGCTCTAAAATTAATCACTTTCAAATCTACTCCTATATATTGAAGATCTAGTAATAATGGAAGTCGTACAGTCCTGACATAGAAAAGACTACCATATGACTTCCGACTCAAAGCATCAGGTACCACATTAGTCTTCCCAGGATGATACTCAATAATGCAATCATAATCCTTTAGCAACTCAATCCATTTCCTCTGTCTCAAGTTCAACTCCTTCTGAGAAAGAAGATACTTCAAACTCTTATGGTCTGTAAATATCCGGCACTTTTCTCCATAAAGATAATGCTTCCAAATTTTTAAAACAAAAACCACTGCAACAAGTTCTAGGTTATGAGTAGGATAATTCAATTCATGAGGTCGAAGATGTCTAGATGCGTAAGCTATCACCTTCCCATGTTGCATCAAAATACACCATATAATCACCATTGCCTAAAGGAAGAGCAAGAACAGGAGCAGAAGTCAAACAAGCCTTTAGTTTTTCAAAGCTCTGTTGACATTTCTCAGTCCAATTAAATTTTATATTCTTCCTTAGCAATTTTATCAATGGTGATGCAATGATGGAAAAGTCCTGAATAAAATGACGATAATACCCTGCCAAGCCTTTGAAACTTCTTACTTTTGTAGGATTAGTGGTGGCTCCCAGTTCATCACTACCTCTATCTTTTTAGGAGCAACATAAATTCCTTCTATTGATATAACATGACCCAAAAATACCACTTTGTCTAACCAAATTCACATTTACTAAGCTTGGCATACAACTGTTTATCCTTTTGAGATCTGTAGTATAATTCTTAAATATTCCTCGTACTCCTCTCTGCTTTGAGAATTTACTAGGATATCATTAATAAATACAATTACAAACCTATCCAGATAAGGATGAAACACTCTGTTAATGAAATCCATAAAAGTAGCTGGGGCATTAGTTAACCCAAATGGCATCACTAAAATTCATAATGTCCAAAACAAGTTCTAAAGGTTGTTTTAGGCACATCTGACTCTTTTATTTTTAACTGATAATACCCCGATCGCAAGTCTATTTTACAAAAGACTGTAGCACTCTGAAGTTGATCAAAGAGATCATCAATCTGAGGCAAAGGATATTTATTTCGAATAGTGACCCGATTCAACTGTCTATAGTCAATGCACAAATGCATAGAGCCATCTTTCTTCTTCACAAATAACACATGAGCTCCTTAGGGTGAGACGCTAGGTTTAATAAATCCCTTATCTAAAAATTCTTACAACTGCACCTTCAATTCCTTCGACTTAGTAGGAGCCATTCTATAAGGAGCTTGAAAAATAGGAGCTGTGTCAGGTTAAACATCAATAGAGAATTCAACCTCTTTATCAGGAGGTAAGCCTAAAAGCTCTTCTGGAAATACTTCTGAAAATTCACATACTATAGGAATATCTTTCAATTTAGGTCCTTTTAGCTGGGTGTCAATCACATGTGCTAAATATGTTCGACAACTCTTTTTAAGAAATTTTCTAGCTGTCATAGCAAAAATGACACAAGATGGAAGAAGTTTTCATTCACCACAGAATGTAAGTTTAGAATTTCCAGATATACTAAAAGTCACCTTTTTTCTCATAACAATCAATAATGGCATGGTGGCAAGATAGCCAATCCATCCCTAAAATGATATTCAACTCCTGTATGGGCAAAGGAATAAGATCTGCTAACAATTCAAAATCACCTAATTTGATTGATGAATCTTTATACACATGCTCACAAATCATGGAAGTCCCTACTAGAAAGATCACTACTAACCCGTTATCTAAAGAACTCAATTTCTATTTCGCATAAGTGGCAAATGCATGTGATGTGAATGAATGAGTGGAGCCAGGATCAATAAGAACATAAGCATCTCTACCAAAAATAACCAACGTACCAGTAACCACTTCTGGTGAGGCTAGAGCTTCCTGTTGAGTGATAACAAAAACTTGAGCTTGTGCAGGAGGGCTACCTGCCTGACTAGATGATAAGGCTCTCTCCTATCTACCGGCTCCATTGTTATTCCCTCTACCTGCTCCTCTGCCCTAAGACTGGGTCATGCCTCCTCTCCGTGGTACAAATGCTGATGATGCTTGAACAGACTCACTTAGTCTCACTAGCATTGTACAATCTCTTTTGATGTGTCATGTATCTCCACACTAATAGCATCCTCTAAAATTTACCCTGCACTCCCCATTATGATCTCTACCACAAGTAGGACATAAGAGTCATGGTCTCTTATTAGCTCCTAAATTGCTACCATGTCCAACCCTTGGTGTACTGGAAAAAAATTACCCACAGATTATCTCACTGAACTCTGACTGATCTGAGGTCGATTAATCTATTGACTTGATCTAATAGGGCAGCCCTAACTACTCCTAGGGTAAGATGTAGTATGTGAACTACCACCTCTTTTAATCTGCCTGTCAGCAAATCCCTGATAAGAATTATGAATCTGCTTTCTCTTTTTATTCTCAAACTCTATTTTTTGTTTTAATAGTTTCTCTTTTTCTAATGCACCATCAACTATAGCACGAAAAAGTACTGTCGTGATCCTGAGACAACCCCTTGCAAATATTGATATGCAATCCTTCATAGAATCTGTTACACTTGTCTTCTTCCTTAGATACCATATGATACACATATCTGTACAGTTCTTTAAATTTATCCACATATTGGAGGACTATCATCCCATCTTGCTTCAATTAGAAAAACATGTTCTCCTTTTCCCTTTTATAATTTCCTGTAATGTATTGTTTATAGAACTCAGCCTTAAATATATTCCAAGTTAACTCAGCACCACGGGATTCAACCAATTGAGTAAACCAACCATCAACTATTTTGCACAAGAAAGTCTGAACATATCTCAGCTTTTCGGCATCAGTAATACCCATTAGAGAATAAGCTTTCTTCAATTTTCTAAACCATTCATCGGTCTTTTCAGAATCTAAAGTGCCATCAAAATCTTCTACCCCACAATTACAGCAATGAGAAATAACAACCCATGGTTGTTGTTGCCATTTTCTTACAGTCATAGGTGTTGTAATAGCCTGAGCAACAGTAGCACCAACATCAACCTGGATCGGTGGTGCAGCAGGTGGAACATGAGGTACATGAGGTGGAGCTAGTGGATTTATGCAATATGAGTCCTCTTGTGAAGCAGCATTTATATAACTATTTTGTTCACTTTCCTCGGATACCTCATAATCAACTGACTCATCGGAAAGGGGTGAAGTAGAATCCCTATGAGGTTGGCCAATATTTTCTAGTTTAACTATTCGATTTCATTAACCAGTGTTTCTACCACGGCCTCTACCACCTCATATTCGTAGCGGCATTTTTCTACAAAAATAAAATAAATTGTATAACATAAGTTAACTACTTGACATTTCTATATATATATATATATATATTTATGTTCCACAATACAATTATATTTATATATATTAATGTATCATGACAAATCTTTTTAATTCTTAGGCAAATGTTCATAAAAATTAAATACTTTTAATTATGCATGACTATGATGCAATCATGAATAAAATAATATGTAAGTACAAATTAAATTTAAAATGTTATTTGACTCATGTATATTTTCCCCCATTATGCAATAAATGATATAAAAATATATTTTACCCTTGAATCCGAGAAATTTATCAGTTACACTAACAACCGAATAAATTTTTATCAAATTTTCCTATAGGTCTATTCATAGAAGTCTACAGAATCTATACCTATGCTCTGATATCATAAAGTGTCACAACCCGAACTCTAAATTCTAAGGGTGGACTTACCTCACAATTTATACTAATATTAATTTACTAATAAAACATCAATCAAAATTTTATTGCTTAATATTTTTTTTATACTTACGAATATAACATTATTATACAAAATCCATATTGTCATTGATAAATACATAACAATATTATTGATCCAAATGATCACACACTACAACTTCAGATATTACTAAAAATAATTTTATTAACCTAACCTCTTCTACACACTGAGAGAATGAAATTAAGAAGAAATCTACTGGATTATGCTCCAACCGTATCTAAAAATATTTATATTTTAAGGGGTGAGTCTAACTACTTAGTGAATAGATAAATACATAACAAGGGAGAACAAACAAGGTTTAATTATATATTTATATAAGTAATTGCATATACAATCATTAATAAGCTGGATAAATAAAACTTGAAATTTCAAACATCACTTTCAAACATTTTTAAAGTCTCAGAACAATATGAATAAATCAATTTAACATCATGTATATATTGTAATATCCCAAAATTTTAAAAGTTTTAATTTTTGGAAATTAAATAAATGATTTAAAAAATATTTAAGTGAAAAAGTAAAATGTGTATATGATATATATATGTAGATATACATAAAATATACAAGTCAATATTTTAAATTGGTCAAAGCTTATTTTAAATTATTGAAAAGTAAATTGTATAGTTAGTGGAAGATGATTTTTGATATTAATTAAGAAATAATATATTTTACTTGGTGGATAATTAAAGTGGAAAATTATGTGGCTAAAAGGGGTAGTGGTTGGATAGAGATGAGAATGGATCATCTTCTTCTTCTTCTTTCTCCATTAAAGGCTAGTTTTCTCCATTAGAGGAAAGGAGGGATTTGCTTCTTCCAAGCTCAAGTAATTGAAGGATTTCAAGTATTCAAGTTGGAGTTTTAGGAATTTTCTCCATATTTGGTAAGTTTCCAACTTGTTTCCTTGATTTTCTATGAAAGTTTATATATGTGTGAATTGGATGTTTGGTGTAGTATGTTTTAATGGTTGGTATTGGTATGTATGAAGTTGTTTTGAGTAGTTAACTATGATTTTAGGGTTGGATTGAAGAAATGGTTAAGTTTGATGAATAGAATAAGAGTTTTGGGTTATGTAACTTTTGAGTTGTGAATTTATGGTTTTAAATTGTGTATTTTACTTTTACTTGAGTTGTTTTGATGTATATACAAGTATTTTATGGTAAAATGATGGATTTGGTTGAGTTTGAATAGATTTAGAAAGGGAAAAGAAAGATAAATTAGGATGTGACAATTATGTGTTGATATTAGGAATTTGCCCTGACATACCCGACGACACGGCCATGTCTTTAGGCATGTCGATGGTTCTGTTTTCAGTATTGGTGACCCGTGAAGTGACATGCCCATGTCGATGGTTCTGTTTTCAGTATAGCTTCTGTAATGTTATAGTATTGACACGTGCAGTGACACACCCATGTCATTGAGCGTGTCACATCTTCTGTGATGTAGGAATTTTGGCACGAGCAGGGACACACTTACGTCTCTAGACATGTCCTATCTACTATAATATAGAGCTAAGGACATGGTCATTGACACGCCTATGTCACTAAGCCTATCAAAGCTTCTGTGCTGTGGGTTTAGGGCACGGTTATTGACACGCTCGTGCTGTTGAGCGTGTCATTTGTAGATTTTTCCCTAGATAGTTTTTTTACTTATTTTTCTTTGTGTTCCTTATCCTTGTATTGAGAGGTTTTTTATATGCCTTCAAGTGTGGTACTAAGTGATTATTTATAATCACATTTGGTTTAGGCTTTAAGGAGACTTGAGTTACCCAATCCAAGTGTTGAGGGATATCTTGGAAGAGAAGGTTAACAGTGGTGTTTGAGCTTGTTTTGTTGCTTTTAGAGGTAAGTACAAACTTTGAATAATTGATTATATTTTCATGACATTTGGACTTAACATATTTTTGCTGAAAAATGTGTTAAGTAACTTACTACATTGTTTATGCATGAGTAATATGTTGTGACTTGTGTAATATCATAAATGCATTATATGTAATGTGAGAAGCCATTGTTAATGGCTAAATTGAATGAAATGTGAACTATGTGTAATATATGATAATGACCCAAAATATTTGGGTAATGTGGTTTGTTGTGTATACATTAAAGATATTATGTAAAGCCATTAGTGATGGCTATATTGTATAAAGTGAGATACATTATGATTATATAATGATGTTAATATAAATGAGGCAATATGCCTAGCTTAATCATGAGAAAATGAGAAAGAGATTAATAATAGAAATATGAAATAATTGTGTGCCTAGTATGTTATTCAATTTTCAGAGTTCTGTGTTTGGCGGCATGCCTATGACGTAGCAGTCCCATGAAGCTAGGTTGGGCCTAGCCCTTGAAGCCTAGTTGGGATGTTACATAGGAGGTTATCCTCATTGTGATATGATCTGCCTTCGGGGCTAGCTTTTAAGCAAATACTTGATTTGCCTTCGAGGCTAGATACATGGTGTCAACTTGAACCAAAACAATAACTCTGGGATTTGAATAGCATATTAGATCCTTTGGGCCCATGCTTGTGTTTGTTTTTATATGAATTATGAATTGTTGAACATTTGAGAAATATGTTAAGGTAAAGTGTTATGAGATATAATATCCATATGCATTGTGCATTGGCATGGAATTTAAACTTTATTGTTATCAAAATTTGTATTGCTAGGCTTTTGGCTTAGCGCGATTGTAATTCATCGCGCAAGTGACAGGGTAGATCCGGTTAAGCTAGAGAGTTTGTCTAGACTGAGCCGGGTCTAGGCTTGAGATCTTGAGTATAGAGTTGATTGTTGGACATCAAGATCAAAGACAAATTGCCAGCATGTACATATTTTATATTTTTGTACATTTTGACTTCATGTATATTATATTATATTTTGATGTATATATATCTCAAACTATCAAGAATGTTTTGGATAAAAATTTTATAATGAAGGTATGTATGTGTTTTAACAAGTAATATTTTATTTATAATTTAAATTATATCAGTTAAATAATTTAAGTTTTTACATATTTGAAAAGTAAGGTTTATTATTAAAATGGGTTGTGGTATTTTTGTATTGTATATTCATATATTTCATATGTTGGATGTATGTATTATACGTATATAGGATATAAGGGTGCGACATTTATTTTGGTATTAGATCCTAGGTTTGAGATTCTCAACCTAGGTGGGTTGTGAAAGAAAGAAAATAGAGATTTTTAAATATGATTTTTAATTATAGTACATGCATTGCCACTGGCAATTTCTGATCTCTGATGTGGTAATTTATGTTGTATTTGCAGATATAGGTAGTTATGGCATCTCAAACGCATCAGTCTGCAGAGGGTAGTGCAGAGAGTGTGGCTCCTGGTAAGGGTAGAGATGGAGCTAGAGCTGAGATAACTGGAAAGTCACCTTTTCTTATGTCAGAGAGACTAGCGGTTGATGAGATTCTGCCGGGCTGAGTACGGCATATGGTGGAGCTGTTCAGGCAGACTCCAGTATAGCAGACGCCGCCACGATAGCCACAACTGCAGTCGCAGTTGCTGACGAGGAAGTATGATAAGCTGAGGAAGTTTGGAGCTGATGACTTTATTAGTACTACAGACCCTGCTATAGCAGAGAAGTGGCTAGACAAAGTTCAGAGAGTGCTCATCCAGCTGTAGGCTACTCTAGAGGAGAAGTTTGATTATGCCAGATCTCTTCTACAGAGGGATGCATATGATTGGTGAAAGACGGTTCCACATGCTCTGGATGATCCACCAGTTCTGACCTATTAGGATTTTCTATGGGAATTTGAGCAGAAGTATACTCCGAGAGAGTATAAGGATGCGAAGAAGATAGAGTTCTTGAGTTTGAGGCAGGATACCAGGATAGTGTCGAAGTATGAGATAGAGTTTACCCGACTGAGTTAGTATGCTAGTGGGATCATTTCTGATGAGATTGACCGGTGTCGGAGGCTTGAGGAGGGGCTGAGACCCTCTATCATGTGCACTATAGCATGTCATATCCGTAATTTTAAAGAAATTAAATAAGTATTTGGAGATATAAAAGTTGTACATACCCAATATATATCTAGTGTATATATAACATATACATATGGTATATTAATTGTATATGTTGGATATTTATATTACATACTTAATATATTTAATACACATATAAGGTAAATTTGATGTGTATATAGAAATATTATTTGTGCATATGGGTATTTATATTCATTAAATATACATTACATAGGCATAGTATATTTATTACATAAATATGTACATAATGATATATGTGAAATATAAGTAACATATATAAGATATATACATATACATAAAATATACAATATATATATATATATGTGGGATATAATTTGGTGTTAGAAAAGTGAATGATGAAAATAATAATAATAAAATAATATTAGATGGTGGAAGATGATGGAAAAGTGTGATATTTTGTAATTATTAATTAATTAATAATAAGTAAATAAAAATAATTCAATATTAATTTATTTTTGGGTGGTAGAAGATTAAATATATTTATTAATAAATAAATAAATATTTATATATAAGGCTAGAAATTAAAGAAGAAAAAAAATTAAAAAGACAAAAACATAAATAGTAAAGGAGGGGTAAACTAGTAAATATACTTTATAAAATTTAAAAATTAATAAAATAATTTAAAAAGAAAATATTTTTGAATGGAAGATGAAATTGGTATTCTTAAAATAAATAAATAATTAATTATTTAAAATAATATATATATGTGTGTGTGTGTGTGTGTGTGGTCTTAAATGAAGGAAAGAGAAAAAATAAAAAATTTAAAAAGAATTTTTTTCTTCTTCTTCTTCCTCTCTTTGACATTTTCTCCATGGATGAGCAAGATTGGTTTTTGCTTCATTTAAACAACCAATTTCCAACGATTTTACAAGAACTAAGTGGGTTTTGGTGATTTCTTCATAAATTGGTAAGTTTTCCATTACAATTTTGAAGTTCCATCTAAATATATGATTATGTATAATTTGAGATTTTAATAGAGTGTATTTTAATTGGTTAAATGCATATGAAAGATACTATTTTGTTTAATTATTAATGATTCTTAAGTTGGATTGAAGAAATGGTTATGTTTGAGTTAAGTTGGTTGAAGAGAGAGAATTTAGGGTTATGGAGCATTTGGGTTTGAAATCATGAGTTTTAATTGTGCAAATTGATTCCAAATGTATTGTTTTGATGCATAAACAAGGATTTTAAAATTAAATGATGGATTTAGTTAAGTTTGGATAGAGTTTGAAGATGGTAGTATTGTCTTAGGGTTTTGAAAAGGTGAATTTTCAAACTATGGTGAATTGTTTGATTTTAATGTTTAAAGCATGTTATTTGATGACATTAATGTTGGAAATAAGCTTGGATTAATTATTGGAATGTGTTGAAATGGAGAATCTCCAATGGGCAAGGTTATGCCATTTTAGGGTTTTGAACAAAAGTGTGTGTTTAATTAAAGTAATTGATTTAAACATGTTAAAATATGTTTGTAATGATAGAAATAAACCTAAAACATTAATTTAAATGGATTAAAATGGTTTTTCAAAGTTAAAGTGATGCAAGACTTAATTGTGAAAATTTTGTTGGAGTATTGTTTAATTAAGTTTTGATGTTGAGAATGCCTTAGAATGTGATATTAAATAATTATTTATGATCACATTTGGTATAGGCATTGAGAGGAAGTAGTTTGGCCAATCCAAGTGTTGAAGGGCAACTTGGAAGAGAAGGCTGGTGAGAGTTTTAAGCTTGTTTTGGTTGCTATTTGAGGTAAGTACAAACTTTGAATACATTTGTTATGTTTGCATGACATTTGGACTTTACACATTTTGGTTGAAAAATGTGTTAAGCTACTTGATTCATTGATTATGTATGAATAATGTGCTATGACATTTGTAATGTCATATATGTGTTAGAATCATTGTGAAAAGCCATTGATAATGGCTAAATTGTGTAAATGTGATTAATATGTGAATTATATGGAAATACCAAAAGTAATTAGGTAATATGTTGTAAATGCAAAAAAAAATGTGGTATGGTGTAATGAGATATGTGGAAACATAATGAAATGAATTGATATTGATATAAATGAGAAAAATGAGAAAAGTGAGAAAAAATGAGAAAATAAGGTAATGTGCCTAGTTTGATTATGTAACAAT
This sequence comes from Garcia nutans, assembly GCA_947685225.1. NCBI lineage: Eukaryota > Viridiplantae > Streptophyta > Magnoliopsida > Malpighiales > Euphorbiaceae > Garcia > Garcia nutans. The sequence goes on along the minus strand of CANTUV010000039.1, from coordinate 37,493,722 downwards.
GAGAAAGAGATTGATAATGGGAAATATGAATAAATTGTGTGCCTAGTATGTTATTCAATTTTTAGAGTTCTGTATTTGGCGGCATGCTTATGATTTTTCTACGGGCTAGACGCTGGGCGTCGTTATGAAAATATTTTTTAAGGTGAAATGACCGGGTCGTAAGCCTCAGAAATAAGTACTTGAAGCTAGACTGGGTGAAATGACTGGGCCGTAAGCTCATACCTAGTTGGATTATTACATTGATATATTGCCTATGGGGCTAGACACATGGTGTCATTATAGACCAAAACAACAACTCTGGAATTTGAATAGCATATTAGTTATCTTTGAGCCCATGTTTGTGTTTGTTTTTATATGAATCATGGATTGTGAAATATTTGAAAAGTATGAGAAAATGGATTGATGTGATGTTCCTAAGCATTTTTCATTGGCATTACTTTACATTTTTATTATTATCAAAGTTTGTACGGCTAAGCTTTTATCTTAGCGCGATTGTAATTCATCGTGTAGGTGGCATGGGCATTTTGGTAGAGCCGGAGAGTTCTACTGGACCTAGTCATGTCTAGGCTTCCATTTATCGAGCTTGAAGTATTTTTGGGTACATCAAGATCAAAGCCATTTGCCAGCATGTACATATTTGATATTATAGTAAAATATTATAATATGTTTATTTTTGAAGTATATATATTGTAAATTGTAAAGAATGTTTTGGATAAATTGTTTAAAATGGGATTCTATATGTGTTGTTGATTTATATATCTATGTATAAATATTTTGAGAAAATATGGAGAAATTGAGAAGTATTGGTGAAAATGAGATTTGATTTTTTTATTGGAAGTGTTTTTTGATGCAGTTTGTGTTTTACTGAATTTTGGGAATGTTCTAATTACAAACAAAACTCTAGCGAATTTTTTCAATATATTTTCATATAAAATATTTATTTTGGGTTACTATAACAAGTAAATAATATTTATATACTATTTAATTTTATATATTTAGAATTTAAAATCTTAAACAGAAATGTGAAAATTTTTATTAAATTGGTCTGTGATATTTTTATACTGTATATGCATATTTTACATATGCTGAAAATATATATTGTACGTATATAGGGTATAAGGCTATTACATTTATTTTGGTATCAGAGCCTAAGTTTGAGGTTCTCGACCTAAGTGGGTTGTTAGAGAGAGAAAATTAAAATTAAAAAAAAATAATTTTTAATTGTGATGCATGCATTGACACTGGCAATTTATCTGATCCCTAATGTGGCAATGTCCATTCGACATAATGGATATGAGTTGAGATGACGTCTGGGTTATATAGATTAGAGTGGGTCAATAGAAGCGTCATTCTAGAGCTTATAGATTAAGAATTTTTGGAACTTTTATTCGAAATTAAGTTTCATAGTTGATTGAATTGATGAATAAGTGAAATTTAGAAAAATAATCTAGGAAATGATTTAAGATATGAAATAAAAAGTTTGAGAAATGGGCATGATAGTTACAGAAAATTCTATATGTGTACTGCAACGTGATATTATTCGAATTTTTGGATAAATCTAGAAATTTTGAATAAGTTTGAAAATTTAATGGAAAGTTATTTTATATGTTAGAATCCAAAGAATAAAAATTCATAATTTTTAAAGATGGATTCCTAATTAAGAAAAATAGAAGAACACGGGTTGTTGGAACAGTTCTAGTAACTCAGAATATGTAAAAATTGAGAAAAATATTTAAAAGCTATGGGAAACCAACCCAGAAAAATCGAAAAATTTATACAAAATATTATATATATTCCTAGAACATATGATCAAAAGTTTATGAATTTTTATTAAGGTTTAGTACCTAAACCAAATGGATAACTGGGTGCTTCTAGAGGAATTATTAAAGAGACAAATTATGTGGGTTTGGAAGATTTAATTTTTAAATATAGTAAATCAGCTTGGAAAATCTAAAATTTTAAATATAAGTCCATATATGTGTCAAGTTCACATGGCTAAAATTTTACAAGCTTTTATAAATAATTGGTATGGAATATAAAAATCGAAAGTGAGATTGACATGAAACTAAGGAAGTCATACAACTTTGTGCACATGAGTAATAAATTAATTTCATGAGACAAATGAATAAGAAAAATTATGAAAACTTATATAAATGGGTAGAAGTATGAAGAAGGAATATGGAGCTTTTAATAATTTAGAACAAAGTTTTCATAATAAAAAAAATCAAAGAGGGAAATGGTATGTGATAGTGAATTGTTTATTATGAAAAAAATGATGCATGATTTAGGGTTTGAGTATGTAAAATTAGGATATCTAAATGGATGATGTTAATTAGTGTAATGAAATGAATTAGTGTTGTTTAAAAGCAAATATTATGATCTTAAGATTGAGAATGTGACTTGGATGAGATTTGGTGAAGTTCATATTATTGGTTGCATTATATGAAATTTGAATTTTTGAAATGGGTTTCCATAATTGTAAAAGTGATGTGCTTTGATGTTATAATAATATAAAAATAATGTTTATAAAGTTAGATCTTGAAAATGAGATTAATAGAATGAAGTTTAAGTAAAGTAGTAAGTTGGAAATTTAGAGTTGTAAGGGAATTTTGATGAAGATTGTTTAGATATTGATAGTTTAATGTTTAATAAGCATGAGAGTAATTTTGAATGAGTAATATTACTTATGAAAATATCATGTAATGTGTAATATGGTTAATAGTATAGATACTGGATATGAAATAAAGAGAAATGATTAAGAAAGTGAAAATATATATATGAAGAGTATGGTAGGTGTATGGAAAATGTGAGAGAGAAGTCCCATTGAAAATGTGACTAATATTTATATAAAAAAAAGATGAATGACGATAAATTATTTATTATATAAGAATGAGAAATGATAATATTCCATAAAATACGATAAATGTTCAATTTATATATATAAAAAGTTGAGTATAATTGTATGATTGTGTGTATACACGAATATGATATGTGTAATGAATTATCCAATAAAGACACTAATGTGATATGTAAGAAAATGTGGAAAGTAAGTCACAATATGAATGTGACTTATGGATATGTATGTGGATGATTTAAAAATATGAAAAATATTTAAAATGAGAAATAATATGAATTTGTGAGATGAAGGTGATCATGATAAGGTTGATCACCTAGAAATTGTGACAATGTGATGTAATATGAAAGTGAGCAAGTATGGAATTGATTACTTAAAGATATGAAAAAGTATTATTGAAGTATTATGGTATGTTTGTAATCCTATATAATTACTTATTTGATTTGAGAAAGAGAAATTGATAAAAAAAAAATAAAAAAAATGTTGAATAAGTTGAGATATAATTGGTAATTATTAGTAAATGGATCATGTGTTTAGGCCAATAAAGAACAAGTGGATAAGGGTAATTTGTCTTAAAATAGAATTGATACGCGTTAACTCTTCATGTAGTAAGAGTTTAAAGAACTAATATGTGATTTTAAAATGTCACGGGTGTGTGACCATTAAGACATGGGCATAGTTTCTAGATAAGAGTTGTTTGAGAAAGAATTATAGTTAAGGCGGTGTTTATTTGTAACCTATAGACGTGGACTTAAGATGATACAGCTATGATATATATTTAGTGAAATTGATAGTTTTTGTTTCATGAGATACAAGCAAAATTTGTGGCTGATATAGTTAGACTCATAACCTTATGTAGAAATTTATTTATGACCATAGATAGTGTGGAACATAAGAGAATTGTGAAAATATGATAAGCTATAAATGATGTGTAAGAAAAGAAATTTTTGTAAATATGGTAACTATAAAAAATATGAGAAAGGGGTAAATGAAAGGAATTATAAAATGTGCGTAAGAGCTATATTGAATGTGTTTGAAAGTGGTATAAAATGAATAAGTTGATGAAAATGATGTTTAAAGTGAATGAGGCTAGGGGAAATGAATATTAACTGTAATGATGAATTCGAAGAGAATTAAGATTTGAGAATAAATTTAACCTAATAGAATTAGGTCATGAATTGAAAACAGATTGATGAATTTTGTAATATCTCAATGTATGCCTTAGAAGTTTTGAATATTGTTGTTGTTTTAAATTGGATAGAATGTATATGTTAATTTGCAAGAGAAAAGAAATTAAAAGAAAATGTATATGTTGTATATATGGAAGTATAAATAACATATACATAAGTCAAAAACGGAGAGTCAAGGGATGAAGATATTTATTTAGTTATTGGTGAAATTACTAATAAGGGCATGTAAGTGAAGAGAGTTAAAAGTAAGTGAGAAGAGGGTATTTGGGTAATTGACTTTTTGGAAATGCTTGGTGGAGATTTAAAAAAAAGTTGACTTTGTTTCTTCATTGTTCTTTTCTTCTTTTCCATTGAAGTGGCCGGCTCCTCCAAAGACAAGAGAAAGCAAGAGACCAAGAGAGGATCTTAATATTCTAAGCTCAAATTGAAGGAAGATCTAAGTGATCAAGTTGGTGATTCAAGAAGTTTCATTACTTTGGTAAGTCCTCTTTTGATTTCTTTGCTTATTTGAAGTTGTGTTTGAGTTTGATAGATTTGTAAGAGTATGTTGTTTGATTGTGATATGTTTAAGAGTGTTTGATTAGATTGATTATGGATTATAAGGATGGATTGAAGAAAAGAGTAAGTTGGTTGGAAGAGATGGTATTGTATTTGTGTTTAGGGTTTTGTGATGATATTTGTGATTTGTGTTTATTATAGATGTGGAGTTGTTTTGGGTATTTTTGTAAGTTAAGATGGTTTTAAGGTACGTTTTGTTAAGTTTGTTTGAAGAGGATGTTGGTGAAAAGAAGTGTTTTGTTGGGTGTTTTGTGATTTTGGCCGGAATCTGAGTTTTTGGCCTGACACGCCCGGGAGCACGTCCAGAGTTTTAGGTGTGTCAATTGTGTTGGAGGCAGTAGGTTTGACACGACCAGTAACACGCCCGTGTTATTGAGCGTGTCATAGCTACTGTGAGATTGGAGAGTTTACACAGCCATGAGCACGCTGACGTTGTTGGACGTGTTGATATTTTTCAGAGAGGCAGCATGTATTACACGCCCAGTGACACGCCCGTGGTTCCGAGCGTGTAAAAGCTTCTGTGTTGTGGAGTTAGGGCACGGTCAGGGACACGCCCGTGTGGTTGAGCATGTCATGTTTAGAGTTTGTTCTAGTTAACTCTTAACTTGATTATCTCATATGTATCCCTAAGCAAGTGTATGTTATTATTTTTGGATTAGGTCTTGAAGAAAGGGATTTGTCATTGATCTAAGAAGTAAAAGAATCTTGGAAAAGGAAGTGTTTAGAGTTGTGTGAATTGTTGTTGAGGTAAGTACAAATATTGCATTATTACATTGCTAATTCATATGAATATTATACTTTGTTATGTATTATCAATGATGTTACATGAATAATGTGAAAGATATGATGATGCAAATGATTATGTATTTGTAATGTGGATTGAGATGTGATGGAATGTAAAGCCATTGTGATTGGCTATAATGACTTTAATGAGGCATGTTTGCCTAATTGATAATGAGAATTGAAAATGGAATTGATGATGAGATAATAAATGAATTGTGTGTCTAATGTGTTATTCTATTTTCAGAGTTTTGTTGTTGGTGGCATGCCTTCTATTAGTAACAATCTCTTGAAGTTAGGTTGGGCTTGATCCTTGAAGCCAAGTTGGGTAGAAGTTTAACATGTTTTACTCCCCTTGAAGCTTGGTTGGGTCTAGTCCTTGAAGCCTAATTGGGATGTTACAACCCTTGAAGCTAGGTTGGGTTGGTTCTTGAAGCCAAGTTGGGTTGATACTTAGCATGCTTTGTTCCCCTTGAAGCTTGGTTGAACCTAATCCTTGAAGCCTAGTTGGGATAATGATAATGATAAATGTGATAACAAAACCAAAGCATTAACTCTGAAAATTGAATGGCATATTAGTGTATTTTGGGCCCATGCTTGTCTTTGTTTAAATATGATTCATTGATGGTAAAATAATTGAATAATGAGATTTATGAAGGACTTTGGAAATGTAATATGTTGATATGTGTATGATTTATGAAATACAAAGGTGTGATATTATTTTTCCATCTATGAAATTGTATTGATTATTAAAATGTATGACATTGCATTGCATTAAAGCATAATGCTAGCATACTTTGTACTACTAAGCCGTTGGCTTAGCGCGATAGTGTTAATCGCACAGGTGACAGAGTTGAACCCGAGAGTTCCTCGAGACCGAGTGAGAGTAGACATTGAAGAATTTATTTTGGGACTTAAAGATCAGAGAAGAGCTGCCAATCATGTATAACTCCTTTATATTTTGTAAAGTATTGATTTTAATGTAAATATATGTATAATTGTAAATATAGTTTTGAGAGTATTCATATATGTAAATATTTTATAAATTCCGCTGCGTATTAAGTAAATGTATATATATCTATTTTGTTTTATATTATAAGTTAATTACTTATTTTCTATAATGTATAATGAGAAAGATTATGGTATCATTTTAAAATGATTTGAATGTTAAGGATAACCGTAGCATCCCTATGTTCAGTGCACGAATATTACATTGTGGTGTTTGTAGTGTGCGTGTACCGGATGTAGGGGTGTTACAATTGTTTTGGTATCAGAGCCTAGGTTTGAGATTCTCAACCTAGGTAAAATGAAAGAAAAAGAATATTTTGATTTTAAAAGTTAGTTTTTGAATAGCATACATGTTTGGTATTGGCAGTCTCTGATCTTTAATGAGATGTATTCTGCTGTGTTTACAGACATAGATTGTGATGGATTCTCACTTATGTCAGTTAGTAGAGGGGAGTGCGGAGAGTGTAGCTCCTAATGAGGTTAGAGAGGGAGCTAGAGTGGTTAGTGCTAGAGAAGTACCTGCTTCTGTGTCGAGGAGACCAGCTGGTGAGGAGGTTCCGCCAGTTTGGCTTAGGCATGTGGTTGATTTGTTGAGGCAAGCAACAGTGCAACCACCGCCACCACCCCCACAGCCTTTGTTATCAGTAAGACAGTACTATAAATTAAGGAAGTATGGAGCAGAAGATTTTCTAGGTACTATTGACCCAGCTGTAGCTGAGCAGTGGCTAGATAAAGTACAGAGAATATTTATTCAGTTGCAAGCCACTCCAGAAGAAAATTTTGATTATGCAAGATCATTGTTGCAGAAGGACGCATATGACTGGTGGAAGACAGTGCCCCATGCTATGGATGATCCACCTACATTGTCCTATGCTGATTTTCTAAGAGAGTTTGAATTAAAGTATACTCCAAGGGAGTATAAAGATGTGAAGAAAATTGAGTTTCTAAGCTTGAAGCAAGATCACCAGACTGTGACAGAGTATGAACTAGAGTTTATCCGGTTGAGCCAGTATGCTGGGGGTATTATATCTGATGAGATAGATAGATGCAGGAGATTTGAGGAGGGATTGAGGTCCTCTATCATGTGCCTGGTAGCTGGATCTAGATATCATGATTTTTCCCAGCTTGTTGCAGCAGTTAGGAGTGTGGAGAGAGCTTAGGGTATTGCGGCTGCTTCTGAGGAAGAGATCAGGGTTAGGAGACCCCAATTTGAAGCAGGGTCTTCATCTACGAAGAGAGGTAAAGGAAGTTTTGTTCCTCGGGTTAGAAGGAGTCAGAGGCCAGCTGGTAGGTCAGTATAGTTTCAAAGGCAGAGATCGAGACCTACAATTTCAGTGGCGAGTGCTCCGATCCCAGTGATTCAGAGATCCACTTTACCCATATGTATTCATTGTGGTAGGCCACATGGTGGTACTTGTTGGAAGACTGGTGTAGCAGGGGTATGTTTCAAATGTGGATCGCCTGATCATTTTGTTAGAGATTGTCCTGAGAGGCAGGAGCAGATGTCAGTAGATTCTGCAGTTTCTCGATCTAGTGTGAGAGGAGGTCGAGGAGGCAGAAGTTTCAGCAGAGGAGGTAGATCTGGGTTCAGTCCTAGAGGGGGTTCTTCATCCAGGGAGAGTAGACCAGGGGAGGCTGGATCTTCTCAGAGGATATATGTGATGCAGAGGCAGCCAGATGCTTCAGCAGTCATAGCTGGTACTTTCTCTTTATTTGGTATTTCAGTACTTGCTTTGATTGATCCTGGATCCACACATTCATATATTAGTGCATCTGTTTTTCCTGTGTCTAAATTGCATGCTGAATCCCTAGGATTTGATGTATTGGTGATAAATCCTATAGGTCATAGTGTGATTGTTAGCAAGGTGCACAGAGATAGTGCGGTAGTGGTGCAAGGTGAGGAGTTTTGTGGAGATTTGATTGAAATGCCTTTTAAGGAATATGATTTGATCCTAGGCATGGACTGGTTATCTAGACATGGAGCTGTGGTAGACTGTCAAAAGAAAGTTGTTACCTTGAGAACTGATGATGGTAGAGATGTGATAGTATCTAGTGAGCAAGGACAGTTAGCATCCTTGTTTGTTTCAGCTGTTGCAGCTAGGAGGTTGATTAGAAAAGGGTGTGATGCTTATCTTGCTCATATGGTGGATACTAGAGTAAGGGGTTCTCAAATTGATAGTATACCTACAGTTGCAGAGTTTCCAGATGTATTTCCAGAAGAGTTACCAGGGTTACCTCCTGGGAGAGAGGTGGAGTTTGGTATTGAATTATTGCCTGGTAGCACTCCTATCTCTATTACTCCTTATAGAATGGCACCTGCTGAATTGAGAGAATTGAAGGTGCAGTTGCAGGAGTTGTTGGATAAAGGGTTTATTCGCCCTAGTGTTTCACCGTGGGGAGCTCCTGATTTGTTTGTGAAGAAGAAGGATGGTACTATGAGATTGTGTATCGATTATAGGCAATTGAACAAGGTGACTATTAAAAATAAATATCTGTTGCCTAGAATTGATGATCTTTTTGATCAATTGAAGGGTGCAGCAGTATTTTCCAAGATTGATTTGAGATCAGGGTACCATCAGTTGAGGGTCAGAGCTGAAGATGTTCCTAAAACAGCTTTTCGTACAAGGTATGGGCATTATGAGTTTCTAGTTATGCCTTTTGGTTTGACGAATGTACCTGCAGTTTTTATGGACTTGATGAATAGGGTGTTTAGGACCTATTTGGATCAGTTTGTGGTAGTTTTTATCGATGATATTTTGGTGAATTCGTGTAATGAGGAGGAACATGACAAGCATTTGCGAATTGTGTTGCAAATTTTGAGAGAGAAGCAATTGTTTGCTCAGCTGTCGAAGTGTGAGTTTTGGCTTGACCAAGTGACTTTTCTCGGTCATATAGTTTCAGCGAAGGGTATTAGAGTTGATCCGAGTAAGGTCAAAGCTATTTTGAATTGGAGTCCACCAAAGTCTGTGACTGAAGTTAGAAGTTTTCTGGGTTTGGCAGGATATTACTGATGGTTTGTGAAAGGATTTTCTTTGATAGCTACTCCACTTACCAGATTACTTCGAAAGGGAGTTAGATTTGTGTGGACGGATCAGTGTCAAGCTAGCTTCAAGCAGTTGAAAGAGATGTTGACTCAAGCGCCTGTTCTTACTTTACCTGTGGAAGATAAACCATATGTGATTTACAGTGATGCTTCACATAATGCTTTGGGTTGTGTTTTGATGCAAGAGGGTAAAGTTATAGCTTATGCTTCTCGGCAGTTGAAGCCGCACGAACTTAACTATCCGACTCATGATTTAGAATTGGCAGCTATAGTGTTTGCTTTGAAGATTTGGCGACATTACTTATATGGGGAGAAATATTTTATCTATACAGATCATAAAAGTTTGAAATATTTGGGTGTTCAGAAGGAGCTGAATCTTCGACAAAGACGATGGTTGGAGTTGATCAAAGACTACGACTGCCTGATTGACTATCATCCTGGTAAGGCAAATGTTATTGCTGATGCCTTAAGTCGGAAGTCTTTAGCAGGTTTGACTATTTATTCGCTCTCGTTGCTTGTTGAGTTGAGAGCGTTGATGCTAGTTTTGTATCTTGTGATGATGGTGCATTGATGGCACAGTTGCAATTGAAACCGGTATTGTTGGATCAGATTAAAAAAGCTCAATTGGCTGATGAGAAGATTCAAAAGAATGTTTCAGATTGCCAGAATGGAAAGAGTCGAGATTTTATTGTGAGAAGTGATGGGAGTCTTTGGTTTAAGAACAGATTGTGTGTACCTGATGATGTTAATTTGAGAAGGATTATTTTAGAAGAAGCACATCAGTCAGTATTTGCTATGCATTCGGGCAATACAAAGATGTATCATGATTTGAAACAGTATTACTGGTGGTCTGGGTTGAAGAGAGACATTGCAGATTTTGTATCCAAATGTCTCACATGTCAGAGGGTAAAAGCTGAGCATCGAGTTCCAACAGGGTTACTTCAACCTTTATCAGTGCCTGAATGGAAATGGGAAAGAGTGACAATGGATTTTGTGTCTGGTCTACCATTGACACAAAGGAATTATGATGCTATTTGGGTGATTGTTGATAGGTTGACTAAGACAGCTCATTTTCTTCTGGTTCGGATGGATTATTCTCTGGAGAGGTTAGCTGAGCTGTATATCCACGAAATTGTGAAGTTGCATGGTGTCCCAATTTCTGTAGTGTCTGATCGAGATCCCCGGTTTACTTCAAGGTTTTGGAAGAGTTTACATGGTGCTTTGGATTCTCGACTGCACTTTAGAACTGCTTTTCATCCGCGGACAGATGGGCAGTCAGAGAGAGTGATATAGATTATCGAGGACATGTTGAGAAGCTGTGTCATTGATTTCTCTGGAAGTTGGGATAGATTCTTGCCACTTGTGGAATTTGCATACAATAACAGTCATCAATCCAGAATTGGTATGGCACCATTCGAAGCGTTGTATGGTAGATGGTGTAGGACTCCTCTATGTTGGAGTGAACTTGGTGAAGGTAAGTTAATTGGTCCTGATTTGGTTAAAGAAACCGAAGAGAAAGTAAAAATGATTCGAGATAGGTTGAAAGCAGCTTCAGACCGACAGAAGTCTTATTCAGATTTGAAGAGGAGAAATATTGAGTTTAATGTAGGAGATAAAGTATTTTTGAAAGTGTCTCCTTGGAAAAAGATTTTGAGATTTGGTCGAAGAGGAAAGCTAAGTCCTCGTTTCATTGGACCGTATGAAGTTTTGGAAAGAGTTGGGCCAGTTGCTTATCGGCTTGCTTTGCCACCTGAGTTGGATAGGATCTATAATGTATTCCATGTTTCTAAGTTGAGGAGGTACAGGTCGGATCCATCTCATGTATTGCCAATTGAATCTATCGAAGTGAGTCCAGATCTGACATTTGAAGAAGAACCAATTGCCCTTTTGGCACGTGAAGTGAAAGAATTGAGAAATAAGAAAGTGCCACTTGTGAAGATTTTGTGGAAGAATCATGCAAAGGAAGAGGCAACTTAGGAAAGTGAACAAACTATGTGAGATCAGTATCCTCAGTTGTTTCAGACTTGATATCAGGTAATTTCGAGGATGAAAGTTTTTTTTTTTTTGAGGGGGAGAATTGTAATATCCCAATGTATGCCTTAGAAGTTTTGAATATTGTTGTTGTTTTAAATTTGATAGAATGTATATGTTAATTTGCAAGAGAAAAGAAATTAAAAGAAAATGTATATGTTGTATATATGGAAGTATAAATAACATATACATAAGTCAAAAATGGAGAGTCAAGGGATGAAGATATTTATTTGGTTATTGGTGAAATTACTAATAAGGGCATGTAAGTGAAGAGAGTTAAAAGTAAGTGAGAAGAGGGTATTTGGGTAATTGACTTTTTGGAAATGCTTGGTGGAGATTTAAAGAGAAGTTGACTTTGTTTCTTCATTGTTCTTTTCTTCTTTTCCATTGAAGTGGCCGGCTCCTCCAAAGACAAGAGAAAGCAAGAGACCAAGAGAGGATCTTAATGTTCTAAGCTCAAATTGAAGGAAGATCTAAGTGATCAAGTTGGTGATTCAAGAAGTTTCATTACTTTGGTAAGTCCTCTTTTGATTTCTTTGCTTATTTGAAGTTGTGTTTGAGTTTGATAGATTTGTAAGAGTATGTTGTTTTATTGTGATATGTTTAAGAGTGTTTGATTAGATTGATTATGGATTATAAGGATGGATTGAAGAAAAGAGTAAGTTGGTTGGAAGAGATGGTGTTGTATTTGTGTTTAGGGTTTTATGATGATATTTGTGATTTGTGTTTGTTATAGATGTGGAGTTGTTTTGGGTATTTTTGTAAGTTAAGATGGTTTTTGGGTATGTTTTGTTAAGTTTGTTTGAAGAGGATGTTGGTGAAAAGAAGTGTTTTGTTGGGTGTTTTGTGGTTTTGGCCGGAATCTGAGTTTTTGGCCTAACACGCCCGAGAGCACGTCCAGAGTTTTAGGCGTGTCAATTGTGTTGGAGGCAGTAGGTTTGACACGACCAGTAACACGCCCGTGTTATTGAGTGTGTCATAGCTACTGTGAGATTGGAGAGTTTACACGGCCATGAGCACGCTCACGTTGTTGGACGTGTTGATATTTTTCAGAGAGGCAGCATGTATTACACGCCCAGTGACACGCCCGTGGTTCTGAGCGTGTAAAAGCTTCTGTGTTGTGGAGTTAGGGCACGGTCAGGGACACACCCGTGTGGTTGAGCATGTCATGTTTAGAGTTTGTCCTAGTTAACTCTTAACTTGATTATCTCATATGTATCCCTAAGCAAGTGTATGTTATTATTTTTGGATTAGGTCTTGAAGAAAGGGATTTGTCATTGATCTAAGAAGTAAAAGAATCTTGGAAAAGGAAGTGTTTAGAGTTGTGTGAATTGTTGTTGAGGTAAGTACAAATATTGCATTATTACATTGCTAATTCATATGAATATTATACTTTGTTATGTATTATCAATGATGTTACATGAATAATGTGAAAGATATGATGATGCAAATGATTATGTATTTGTAATGTGGATTGAGATGTGATGGAATGTAAAGCCATTGTGATTGGCTATAATGACTTTAATGAGGCATGTTTGCCTAATTGATAATGAGAATTGAAAATGGAATTGATGATGAGATAATAAATGAATTGTGTGTCTAATGTGTTATTCTATTTTCAGAGTTTTGTTGTTGGTGGCATGCCTTCTATTAGTAACAATCTCTTGAAGTTAGGTTGGGCTTGATCCTTGAAGCCAAGTTGGGTAGAAGTTTAACATGTTTTACTCCCCTTGAAGCTTGGTTGGGTCTAGTCCTTGAAGCCTAATTGGGATGTTACAACCCTTGAAGCTAGGTTGGGTTGGTTCTTGAAGCCAAGTTGGGTTGATACTTAGCATGCTTTGTTCCCCTTGAAGCTTGGTTGAACCTAATCCTTGAAGCCTAGTTGGGATAATGATAATGATAAATGTGATAACAAAACCAAAGCATTAACTCTGAAAATTGAATGGCATATTAGTGTATTTTGGGCCCATGCTTGTCTTTGTTTAAATATGATTCATTGATGGTAAAATAATTGAATAATGAGATTTATGAAGGACTTTGGAAATGTAATATGTTGATATGTGTATGATTTATGAAATACAAAGGTGTGATATTATTTTTCCATCTATGAAGTTGTATTGATTATTAAAATGTATGACATTGCATTGCATTAAAGCATAATGCTAGCATACTTTGTACTACTAAGCCGTTGGCTTAGCGCGATAGTGTTAATCGCACAGGTGACAGAGTTGAACCCGAGAGTTCCTCGAGACCGAGTGAGAGTAGACATTGAAGAATTTATTTTGGGACTTAAAGATCAGAGAAGAGCTGTCAATCATGTATAACTCCTTTATATTTTGTAAAGTATTGATTTTAATGTAAATATATGTATAATTGTAAATATAGTTTTGAGAGTATTCATATATGTAAATATTTTATAAATTCCGCTGCGTATTAAGTAAATTTATATATATCTATTTTGTTTTATATTATAAGTTAATTACTTATTTTCTATAATGTATAATGAGAAAGATTATGGTATCATTTTAAAATGATTTGAATGTTAAGGATAACCGTAGCATCCCTATGTTCAGTGCACGAATATTACATTGTGGTGTTTGTAGTGTGCGTGTACCGGATGTAGGGGTGTTACAATTGTTTTGGTATCAGAGCCTAGGTTTGAGATTCTCAACCTAGGTAAAATGAAAGAAAAAGAATATTTTGATTTTAAAAGTTAGTTTTTGAATAGCATACATGTTTGGTATTGGCAGTCTCTGATCTTTAATGAGATGTATTATGCTGTGTTTGCAGACATAGATTGTGATGGATTCTCACTTACGTCAGTCAGTAGAGGGGAGTGCAGAGAGTGTGGCTCCTGATGAGGTTAGAGAGGGAGCTAGAGTGGTTAGTGCTGGAGAGGTACATGCTTCTATGTCGGGGAGACCAGCTGGTGAGGAGGTTTCGCCAGTTTGGCTTAGGCATGTGGTTGATTTGTTGAGGCAAGCAACAGTGCAAGCACCGCCACCACCCCCACAGCCTTTGTTATCAGTAAGACAGTACGATAAATTAAGGAAGTATGGAGCAGAAGATTTTCTAGGTACTATTGACCCAGCTGTAGCTGAGCAGTGGCTAGATAAAGTACAGATAATATTTATTCATTTGCAAGCCACTCCAGAAGAAAAATTTGATTATGCAAGATCATTGTTGCAGAAGGACGCATATGACTGGTGGAAGACAGTGCCCCATGCTATGGATGATCCACCTACATTGTCCTATGCTGATTTCCTAAGAGAGTTTGAATTAAAGTATACTCCAAGGGAGTATAAAGATGTGAAGAAAATGGAGTTTCTAAGCTTGAAGCAAGATCACCGGACTGTGACAGAGTATGAACTAGAGTTTATCCGGTTGAGCCAGTATGCTGGGGGTATTATATCTGATGAGATAGATAGATGCAGGAGATTTGAGGAGGGATTGAGGCCCTCTATCATGTGCCTGGTAGCTGGATCTAGATATCATGATTTTTCCCAGCTTGTTGCAGCAGCTAGGAGTGTGGAGAGAGCTCAGGGTATTGCGGCTGCTTCTGAGGAAGAGATCAGGGTTAGGAGACCCCAATTTGAAGCAGGGTCTTCATCTACGAAGAGAGGTAAAGGAAGTTTTGTTCCTCGGGTTAGTAGGAGTCAGAGGCCAGCTGGTAGGTCAGTACAGTTTCAAAGGCAGAGATCGAGACCTACAATTTCAGTGGCGAGTGCTCCGATCCCAGTGATTCAGAGATCCACGTTACCCATATGTATTCATTGTGGTAGGCCACATGGTGGTACTTGTTGGAAGACTGGTGTAGCAGGGGTATGTTTGAGATGTGGATTGCATGATCATTTTGTTAGAGATTGTCCTGAGAGGCAGGAGCAGATGTCAGTAGATTCTGCAGTTTCTCGATCTAGTGTGAGAGGAGGTCGAGGAGGCAGAAGTTTTAGCAGAGGAGGCAGATCTGGGTTCAGTCCTAGAGGGGGTTCTTCATCCAGGGAGAGTATACCAGGGGAGGCTGGATCTTCTCAGAGGATATGTGTGATGCAGAGGCAGCCAGATGCTTCAGCAGTCATAGCTGGTACTTTCTCTTTATTTGGTATTTCAGTACTTGCTTTGATTGATCCTGGATCCACACATTCATATATTAGTGCATCTATTTTGCCTGTGTCTAAATTGCATGCTGAATCCCTAGGATTTGATGTATTGGTGACAAATCCTATAAGGCATAGTGTGATTGTTAGCAAGGTGCACAGAGATAGTGCGGTAGTGGTGCAAGGTGAGGAGTTTTGTGGAGATTTGATTGAAATGCCTTTTAAGGAATATGATTTGATCCTAGGCATGGACTGGTTATCTAGACATGGAGCTGTGGTAGACTGTCAAAAGAAAGTTGTTACCTTGAGAACTGATGATGGTAGAGATGTGATAGTATCTACTGAGCAGGGACAGTTAGCATCCTTGTTTGTTTCAGCTGTTGCAGCTAGGAGGTTGATTAGAAAAGGGTGTGATGCTTATCTTGCTCGTGTGGTGGATACTAGAGTAAGGGGTTCTCAAATTGATAGTATACCTACAGTTGCAGAGTTTCCAGATGTGTTTCCAGAAGAGTTGCCAGGGTTACCTCCTGGGAGAGAGGTGGAGTTTGGTATTGAATTATTGCCTGGTACCACTCCTATCTCTATTACTCCTTATAGAATGGCACCTGCTGAATTGAGAAAATTGAAGGTGCAGTTGCAGGAGTTGTTGGATAAAGGGTTTATTCGCCCTAGTGTTTCACCGTGGGGAGCTCCTGTTTTGTTTGTGAAGAATAAGGATGGTACTATGAGATTGTGTATCGATTATAGGCAATTGAACAAGGTGACTATTAAAAATAAATATCCGTTGCCTAGAATTGATGATCTTTTTGATCAATTGAAGGGTGCAGCAGTATTTTCCAAGATTGATTTGAGATCAGGGTACCATCAGTTGAGGGTCAGAGCTGAAGATGTTCCTAAAACAGCTTTTCGTACAAGGTATGGGCATTATGAGTTTCTAGTTATGCCTTTTGGTTTGACGAATGCACCTGCAATTTTTATGGACTTGATGAATAGGGTGTTTAGGCCCTATTTTGATCAGTTTGTGGTAGTTTTTATCGATGATATTTTGGTGTATTCGTGTAATGAGGAGGAACATGACAAGCATTTGCGAATTGTGTTGCAAATTTTGAGAGAGAAGCAATTGTTTACTAAGCTGTCGAAGTGTGAGTTTTGGCTTGACCAAGTGACTTTTCTCGGTCATATAGTTTCAGCGGAGGGTATTAGAGTTGATCCGAATAAGGTCGAAGCTATTTTGAATTGGAGTCCACCAAAGTCTGTGACTGAAGTTAGAAGTTTTCTGGGTTTGGCAGGATATTAACGACGGTTTGTGAAAGGATTTTCTTTGATAGCTACTCCACTTACCATATTACTTCGAAAGGGAGTTAGATTTGTGTGGACGGATTAGTGTCAAGCTAGCTTCTAGCAGTTGAAAGAGATGTTGACTCAAGCGCCTGTTCTTACTTTACCTGTGGAAGATAAACCATATGTGATTTACAGTGATGCTTCACATAATGGTTTGGGTTGTGTTTTGATGCAAGAGGGTAAAGTTATAGCTTATACTTCTCGGCAGTTGAAGCCGCACGAACTTAACTATCCGACTCATGATTTAGAATTGGCAGCTATAGTGTTTGCTTTGAAGATTTGGCGACATTACTTATATGGGGAGAAATGTTTTATCTATACAGATCATAAAAGTTTGAAATATTTGGGTGTTCAGAAGGAGCTGAATCTTCGACAAAGACGATGGTTGGAGTTGATCAAAGACTACGACTGCCTGATTGACTATCATCCTAGTAAGGCAAATGTTGTTGCTGATGCCTTAAGTCGGAAGTCTTTAGCAGGTTTGACTGTTTATTCGCTCTCGTTGCTTGTTGAGTTGAGAGCGTTGAATGCTAGTTTTGTATCTTGTGATGATGGTGCATTGATGGCACAGTTGCAATTGAAACCGGTATTGTTGGATCAGATTAAAAAAGCTCAATTGGCTGATGAGAAGATTCAAAAGATTGTTTCAGATTGCCAGAATGGAAAGAGTCGAGATTTTATTGTGAGAAGTGATGGGAGTCTTTGGTTTAAGAACAGATTGTGTGTACCTGATGATGTTAATTTGAGAAGGATTATTTTAGAAGAAGCACATCAGTCAGTATTTGCTATGCATCTGGGCAATACAAAGATGTATCATGATTTGAAACAGTATTACTGGTGGTCTGGGTTGAAGAGAGACATTTCAAATTTTGTATCCAAATGTCTCACATGTCAAAGGGTAAAAGCTGAGCATTGAGTTCCAACAGGGTTACTTCAACCTTTATCAGTACCTGAATGGAAATGGGAAAGAGTGACAATGGATTTTGTGTCTGGTCTACCATTGACACAAAGGAAGTATGATGCTATTTGGGTGATTGTTGATAGGTTGACTAAGACAGCTCATTTTCTTTCGGTTCGGATGGATTATTCTCTGGAGAGGTTAGCTGAGCTGTATATCCACAAAATTGTGAAGTTGCATGGTTTCCCAATTTCTGTAGTGTCTGATCGAGATCCCCGGTTTACTTCAAGGTTTTGGAAGAGTTTACATGGTGCTTTGGGTTCTCGACTGCACTTTAGCACTGCTTTTCATCCGCAGACAGATGGGCAGTCAGAGAGAGTGATACAGATTATCAAGGACATGTTGAGAAGCTGTGTTATTGATTTCTCTGGAAGTTGGGATAGATTCTTGCCACTTGTGGAATTTGCATACAATAACAGTCATCAATCAAGCATTGGTATGGCGCCACTCGAAGCGTTGTATGGTAGATGGTGTAGGACACCTCTATGTTGGAGTGAACTTGGTGAAGGTAAGTTAATTGGTCCTGATTAAGTTAAAGAAACCGAAGAGAAAGTAAAAATGATTCGAGATAGGTTGAAAGCAGCTTCAGACCGACAGAAGTCTTATTCAGATTTGAAGAGGAGAAATATTGAGTTTAATGTAGGAGATAAAGTATTTTTGAAAGTATCTCCTTGGAAAAAGATTTTGAGATTTGGTCGAAGAGGAAAGCTGAGTCCTCGTTTCATTGGACCGTATGAAGTTTTGGAAAGAGTTGGGCCAGTTGCTTATCGGCTTGCTTTGCCACCTGAGTTGGATAGGATCCATAATGTATTCCATGTTTCTAAGTTGAGGAGGTACAGGTCGGATCCATCTCATGTATTGCCAATTGAATCTATCGAAGTGAGTCCAGATCTGACATTTGAAGAAGAACCAATTGCCGTTTTGGCACGTGAAGTGAAAGAATTGAGAAATAAGAAAGTGCCACTTGTGAAGATTTTGTGGAAGAATCATGCAAAGGAAGAGGCAACTTGGGAAAGTGAACAAACTATGCGATATCAGTATCCTCAGTTGTTTCAGACTTGATATCAAGTAATTTCGAGGATGAAAGTTTTTTTTTTGAGGGGGAGAATTGTAATATCCCAATGTATGCCTTAGAAGTTTTGAATATTGTTGTTGTTTTAAATTGGATAGAATGTATATGTTAATTTGCAAGAGAAAAGAAATTAAAAGAAAATGTATATGTTCTATATATGGAAGTATAAAAAACATATACATAAGTCAAAAATGGAGAGTCAAGGGATGATGATATTTATTTGGTTATTGGTGAAATTACTAATAAGGGCATGTAAGTGAAGAGAGTTAAAAGTAAGTGAGAAGAGGGTATTTGGGTAATTGACTTTTTGGAAATGCTTGGTGGAGATTTAAAGAGAAGTTGACTTTGTTTCTTCATTGTTCTTTTCTTCTTTTCCATTGAAGTGGCCGGCTCCTCCAAAGACAAGAGAAAGCAAGAGACCAAGAGAGGATCTTAATGTTCTAAGCTCAAATTGAAGGAAGGTCTAAGTGATCAAGTTGGTGATTCAAGAAGTTTCATTACTTTGGTAAGTCCTCCTTTGATTTCTTTGCTTATTTGAAGTTGTGTTTGAGTTTGATTGATTTGTAAGAGTATGTTGTTTGATTGTGATATGTTTAAGAGTGTTTGATTAGATTGATTATGGATTATAAGGATGGATTGAAGAAAAGAGCATGTTGGGTATTTTTGTAAGTTAAGATGGTTTTTGGGTATGTTTTGTTAAGTTTGTTTGAAGAGGATGTTGGTGAAAAGAAGTGTTTTGTTGGGTGTTTTGTGGTTTTGGCCGGAATCTGAGTTTTTGGCCTGACACGCCCCGGAGCACGTCCAGAGTTTTAGGCATGTCAATTGTGTTGGAAGCAGTAGGTTTGACACGACTAGTAACACGCCCGTGTTATTGAGCGTGTCATAGCTACTATGAGATTGGAGAGTTTACACGGCCATGAGCACGCTCACGTTGTTGGACGTGTTGATATTTTTCAGAGAGGCAGCATGTATTACACGCCCAGTGACACGCCCGTGGTTCTGAGCGTGTAAAAGCTTCTGTGTTGTGGAGTTAGGGCACGGTCAGGGACACGCCCGTGTGGTTGAGCGTGTCATGTTTAGAGTTTGTCCTAGTTAACTCTTAACTTGATTATCTCATATGTATCCCTAAGCAAGTGTATGTTATTATTTTTGGATTAGGTCTTGAAGAAAGGGATTTGTCATTGATCTAAGAAGTAAAAGAATCTTGGAAAAGGAAGTGTTTAGAGTTGTGTGAATTGTTGTTAAGGTAAGTACAAATATTGCATTATTACATTGCTAATTCATATGAATATTATACTTTGTTATGTATTATCAATGATGTTACATGAATAATGTGAAAGATATGATGATGCAAATGATTATGTATTTGTAATGTGGATTGAGATGTGATGGAATGTAAAGCCATTGTGATTGGCTATAATGACTTTAATGAGGCATGTTTGCCTAATTGATAATGAGAATTGAAAATGGAATTGATGATGAGATAATAAATGAATTGTGTGTCTAATGTGTTATTCTATTTTCAGAGTTTTGTTGTTGGTGGCATGCCTTCTATTAGTAACAATCTCTTGAAGTTAGGTTGGGCTTGATCCTTGAAGCCAAGTTGGGTAGAAGTTTAACATGTTTTACTCCCCTTGAAGCTTGGTTGGGTCTAGTCCTTGAAGCCTAATTGGGATGTTACAACCCTTGAAGCTAGGTTGGGTTGGTTCTTGAAGCCAAGTTGGGTTGATACTTAGCATGCTTTGTTCCCCTTGAAGCTTGGTTGAACCTAATCCTTGAAGCCTAGTTGGGATAATGATAATGATAAATGTGATAACAAAACCAAAGCATTAACTCTGAAAATTGAATGGCATATTAGTGTATTTTGGGCCCATGCTTGTCTTTGTTTAAATATGATTCATTGATGGTAAAATAATTGAATAATGAGATTTATGAAGGACTTTGGAAATGTAATATGTTGATATGTGTATGATTTATGAAATACAAAGGTGTGATATTATTTTTCCATCTATGAAGTTGTATTGATTATTAAAATGTATGACATTGCATTGCATTAAAGCATAATGCTAGCATACTTTGTACTACTAAGCCGTTGGCTTAGCGCGATAGTGTTAATCGCGCAGGTGACAGAGTTGAATCCGAGAGTTCCTCGAGACCGAGTGAGAGTAGACATTGAAGAATTTATTTTGGGACTTAAAGATCAGAGAAGAGCTGTCAATCATGTATAACTCCTTTATATTTTGTAAAGTATTGATTTTAATGTAAATATATGTATAATTGTAAATATAGTTTTGAGAGTATTCATATATGTAAATATTTTATAAATTCCGCTGCGTATTAAGTAAATTTATATATATCTATTTTGTTTTATATTATAAGTTAATTACTTATTTTCTATAATGTATAATGAGAAAGATTATGGTATCATTTTAAAATGATTTGAATGTTAATGAAAACTGTAGCATCCCTATGTTCAGTGCACGAATATTACATTGTGGTGTTTATAGTGTGCGTGTACCGGATGTAGGGGTGTTACAAATTTAAAATAGACTAAAGGTTGGTTAGAATAGAATAAGGTTGTGATGGTCATATTGTGATAGTTAGATCAATTGATCTGAAATATAATAAGTTTACAAGTATTTATTGAAATCCAATGTATGTAGTTGCATTAAGAACATGCAAGCTATATGATAATGTGCATAATACAGCGTTCTAATATGTATATGCATATGAAAGGAGCTAAGTTATATTAGTTGCAAATAATTATAAGAGAAAAATGTTAGTTATAGTATAATTGGAATGAATCTTAATAGGAAATAAGATTTTGTTGTTTTATAATGGTGATGTTAAACTAATATGTTGTAATTATATAGAGAGTAGGATCAAAGTAACGATGTGCAAAACTATTGTGCTAAGACTTATTAGTTGGAATTGGGAGTTGTTATCATTTGTGGTTTTTACAAATAACTATTTGTAAATATAAGCAAGGTGGTAATTAAACAGAGATACAATTTTGAAAATGACTATGATGATAGAATAGTCAGTGTTAAGATATAAGTTATTGATATTTGAATTTAAGGTTATAAGAGTATATTTTTAAAATAATGAAGTGATCAAATATCTTGAGTGCAATAGATGTGTGGTGTATATATATTAAGGAGATGAACTAATTTTGTCTAATGACAATTCGATTGATGACATGATAATCTATTGTGACTGTTTGAGTAGATAGACAGTATAATGATGAGTTATGGAATGGTAAAAAAGTAATTGAGAATGAACCTAAGGGGGATAGTAGAAATTATGTAATTTGATGAAATAATGATTTGATGAGATGATTAATTTAACATCAGATTTTAAGATTATGTTTTGATTTGAATGATTTATTACCGTACTAGATAATTTCGAGGACGAAATTATTTAAGGGAGAAAAAATTATCATATCCGTAATTTTTGAGAAATTAAATAAGTATTTGGAGATATAAAAGTTATACATACCCAATATATATACCTAGTGTATATATAACATATACATATGGTATATTAATTATATATGTTGGATATATATATTATATACTTAATATATTTAATACACATATAAGGTAAATTTGATGTGTATATAGGAATATTATTTGTGCATATGAGTATTTATATTCATTAAATATACATTACATAGACATAGTATATACATTACATAAATATGTACATAATGATATATGTGAAATATAAGTAACATATATAAGATATATACATATACATAAAATACACAATATATATGTGGGATATAATTTGGTGTTGGAAAAGTGAATGATGATAATAATAATAATAAAATAATATTAGATAGTGGAAGATGATGAAAAAGTGTGATATTTTATAATTATTAATTAATTAATAATAAGTAAATAAAAATAATTTAATATTAATTTATTTTTGGGTGGTAGAAGATTAAATATATTTATTAATAATTAATTAATTAATTAAATATTTATATATAAGGCTAGAAATTAAAGAAGAAAGAAATTAAAAAGACAAAAATATAAATAGTAAAGGAGGGGTAAATTAGTAAATATACTTTATAAAATTTAAAAATTAATAAAATAATTTAAAAGAAAATATTTTTGAATGGAAGATGAAAATTGGTATTCTTAAAATAAATAAATAAATAAATAAAATAATATAAAAATATATATGTGGTCTTAAATGAAGGAAAGAGAAAAAATAAAAAATTTAAAAAGAATTTTTTTTCTTCTTCCTCTCTTTGACGTTTTCTCTATGGATGAGCAAGATTGGTTTTTGCTTCATTTAAACAACCAATTTCCAAGGATTTTACAAGAACCAAGTGGTGGTGATTTTTTCATAAATTAGTAAGTTTTCCTTTATAATTTTAAAATTCCATTTAAATATATGATTATGTATAATTTGAGATTTTAATGGAGTGTGTTTTAATTGGTTAAATGCATATGAAAGATGCTATTTTGTTTAATTATCAATGATTCTTAAGTTGGATTGAAGAAATGGTTAAGTTTGAGTTAAGTTGGTTGAAGAGAGAGAATTTAGTATTATGGAACATTTGGGTTTTTGAAATCATGAGTTTTAATTGCTCAAATTGGTTTCAAATATGTTGTTTTGATGCATAAACAAGTATTTTAAAATCAAATTATGGATTTAGTTAAGTTTGGATAGAGTTTGAAGATGGTAGTATTGATTTAGGATTTTGGAAAAGTGAATTTTCAAAGCATGGTGAATTATTTGATTTTAATATTTAAAGCATATTATTTGATGACATTAATGATGGAAATAAGCTTGGATTAATTATTTGAATGTATTGAAATGGAGAACCTCCAATGGGGAAGGTTATGCTATTTTAGGGTTTTGAACAAAAGTGTGTGTTTAATTAAAGTAATTGATTTAAACATGTTAAAATATGTTTGTAATGATAGAAATAAACTTAAAACATTAATTTAAATGGATTAAAATAGTTTTTCAAAGTTAAAGTGAGGTAAAGCTTAATTGTGAAAATTTTGTTGGAGTATTATTTAATTAAGGTTTGATGTTTAGAATGCCTTAAATGTGATATTAAATGATTATTTATTATCACATTTGATATAGGCATTGAGAGGAAGAGTTTGGTCAATCCAAGTATTGAAGGGAAACTTGGAAGAGAAGGTTGGTGAGAGTTTTATGCTTGTTTTGGTTGCTATTTGAGGTAAGTACAAACTTTGAATACATTGGTTATGTTTGCATGACATTTGGGCTTAACACATTTTTGGTTGGAAAATGTGTTAAGCTACTTGATACATTGATTATGTATGAATAATGTGTTATGATATTCTTAATGTCATATATGTGTTAAATGAATTATGAAAAGCCATCGATAATGGCTAAATTGTGTAAATGTGATTAATATGTGAATTATATAGAAATACCCAAAGTAATTGAGTTATGTGTTGTAAATGCAAAAAAAATGTGGTATAATGTAATGAGATATGTGGAAACATAATGAAATTAATTGATATTGATATAAATGAGAAAAGTGAAAAAAATGAGAAAATAATGCAATGTGCTTAGTTTGATTATGTGACAATGAGAAAGAGATTGATAATGAGAAATATGAATAAATTGTATGCCTAGTATGTTATTCAATTTTTAGAGTTCTATGTTTGGCGGCATGTCTATGATTTGCCTACGGGCTAGATGCTGGGCGTCATTGTGAAAATATTTTTTAAGGTGAAATGACCGAGTCGTAAGCCTAAAAAATAAGTACTTGAAACTAGGCTGGGTGAAATGACTGGGTCATAAGTTCAGACCTAATTGAATTATTATATTGATATATTGCCTACGGGGCTAGACACATGGTGTCATTATAGACCAAAACAGTAACTCTAGAATTTGAATAGCATATTAGTTATCTTTGGGCCCATGTTTGTGTTTGTTTTTATATGAATTGTGGATTGTGAAATATTTGAAAAGTATGAAAAAATGGAATGATGTGATGTTCATAAGCATTTTGCATTGGTATTACTTTACATTTTTATTATTATCAAAGTTTGTACCGCTAAGTTTTTAGCTTAACGCGATTATAATTCATCGCGTAGGTGGCATGGGCGTTTTGGTAGAGCCAGAGAGTTCTACTGGACCTAGTCGTGCCTAGGCTTGCATTTATCGAGCTTGATGTATTTTTGGGTATATCAAGATCAGAGCCATTTGCCAGCATATACATATTTTATATTATAGTATATTTTGATACTATGTATATTATGTTTGTTTTTGAAGTATATATTGCAAATTGTAAAGAATATTTTAGATAAATTGTTTAAAATGGGATTCTATATGTGTTGTTGATTTATATATCTATGTATAAATATTTTGAGAAAATATGGAGAAATTGAGAAGTATTGGTGAAATGGAGATTTTATTTTTTTTTTATTGGGAGTGTTTTCTGATGCAGGCTGTGTTTTGCTGATATTTGGAAACGTTCAAATTACAGAAAAAACTCTGGCAAATTTTTTTCAAAGATTTTCATATAAAATGTTTATTTTGGGTTACTATAACAAGTAAAGAATATTTATATACTATTTAATTTTATATATTTAGTATGTGATATTTAAGATAGAAATGTGAAAATTTTTATTAAAACAGTCTGTGATATTTTATACCATTTATACGTATTTTACATATGCTGAAAATATGTATTATACGTATATAGGGTATAAGGGTGTTACATAGCAGGCTCCCGATATCAGAATTTTTTTTCGGTTGGTTGCAGCTGCCAGGAGTATTGAGAGAGCACATGGTCTTGCAGCAGCTGCTAGAGTTGAGGAGACCAGTGCTAGGAGACTCCAGAGTGAGGCAGGGTCTTCATCGGTGAAGAGAGGTCGAGGGGGATATTTTTAGAGATTTAGTAGGAGCCAGAGGCAGTCTAGCAGGTCAGTATAGCAGTAGAGACAGAGACAGAGACCTGCAATTTCAGTGGCTAGTGTTTCGACCCCAATAGTTCATAGACTAGTTCCATATACCTGTGTCCTTTGTAGTAGGGTACATGAGGGTGTATGCTGGAGGACAGGTGCACCAACAGTGTGTTATAGATGTGGATTGCCAGATCACTTTCTCAGAGATTATCCAGAGCCGCCAGAGGATAGATAGACAGATACTGCAGCTTCTCGGTCCAGTGTTAGAGGAGGTCATAGTAGTAGAGATTTTGGTAGGGGTGGTAGATCTGGGTCTGGTCAGAGAGGAGGTTCTACAATCGAATGTAGAATATATGAGGCAGGGCCATCACTGCAAGTATATGTGATGCAGAGGCAGCCAGATGCTTCAACCGTTATTGATGGTACTTTTTCTTTATTTGGTACTTTAGTTCTTACTTTGATAGATCTTGGGTTGACTCATTCATACATTAGTACATCCATCTTGCCTGTGAGTGATTTACATTCAGAGTCATTAGGATTTGATATTTTTGTGACAAATCCTTTAGGGCACAGTATTGTGGTTAGTAGGGTGCACCGAGATAGCCCAGTTGTGGTTCAGAACGAGGAGTTTCTCGGTGACCTGATTGAGATGCCTTTTAGGGAGTTTGATCTGATTTTAGGCATGGATTAGTTATCTAGGCATGGGGTTGTGGTAGACTATCAGCAAAAGTGTGTTATCCTGAGAACCTGTGATGGTAGAAATGTGATGGTATCTAGTGAGCACAGACATCTTTCATCCATGTTTATTTCAGTTGTTTCAGCGAGGAGGATGATTCGGAAGAGATGTGAGGCTTATCTTGCTTATGTTGTAGATACTAGAGCAGTGGGGTCCCATCTTGACAGTATATCCATAGTTTCTGAGTTTTCAGATATTTTTTCTAAGGAGTTGCCAGGGATACCCCCTGAGAGAGAGGCTGAGTTTGGTATCGATTTGTTGCCTGGTACCACTCCCATCTCTATTACTCCTTATCATATGGCACTTGCTGAGTTGAGAGAGTTGAAGATGTAGTTGCATGAGTTGTTGGATAAAGGGATCATTCGCCCTAGTGTGTCCACGTGGGGAGCGCCCATTTTGTTTGTGAAGAAGAAGGATGACACCTTGAGATTGTGTATTGATTACCGGCAGTTGAATAAAGTGACCATCAAGAATAAATATCCATTACCTCAGATAGATGATTTCTTTGATCAGTTGAAAGGAGCAGCAGTATTCTCTAAAATTGATTTGAGATTAGGGTACCATCAGTTGAGAGTCAGAGATGGAGATGTACCTAAGACAGCTTTCCGCACTAGGTATAGGCATTTTGAGTTTTTGGTGATGCCCTTTGGATTGACAAATGCACCAGCAACATTCATTGATTTGATAAACAAGGTATTCAGACCCTATCTAGATCAGTTTATGGTGGTTTTCATTGATGATATTCTGGTGTATTCACGTAATGAGGAGGATCATGATAAGTATTTGCGGATTATATTACAGACTCTAAGAGAGAAGTAGTCGTATGCTAAGCTATCTAAATGTGAGTTTTGGCTTGATCAAATGACTTTTCTCTATCATGTGGTTTTAGCAGAGGGTATTAGAGTTGATCTGAGTAAAGTTGAGGCTATTTTGAATTGGAGTCCACCGAAGACTGTGACAGAGGTTAGAAGTTTTCTAAGTTTGGCAGGCTATTATCGTCGGTTTGTGAAAGGTTTTTCTATGATAGCTACTCCACTCACCAGATTACTTCGGAAGGGAGTTAGTTTTGTATGGAGAGATCAGTGTCATGTGAGTTTTGAGCAGCTGAGGGAGATGTTGACTCAGGCTCTTGTTTTTACCCTGCCTGTGGAAGGTAAACCTTATGTGATTTATAGTGATGCTTCACATAGTGGTTTAGGTTGTGTTCTGATGCAGAAGGGTAGAGTCATTGCTTATGCCTCTCGACAGTTGAAGCCGCATGAGCTGAATTATCCGACTCATGATTTGGAGTTAGTAGCCATAGTTTTTACCTTAAAGATTTGGTGACATTACTTGTATGGGGAGAAGTGTTTCATTTATATTAATCACAAGATTTTGAAATATCTTAGTGTTCAGAGAGAGTTGAATCTTCGACAGAGACGGTGGTTAGAGTGAATTAAAGACTATGATTGTTTAATTGATTATCATCCTGGCAAGACAAATGTTATGTTTATGCCTTGAGTCGAAAATCTTTGACAAGTTTGACTGCTTATTCGCTCTTATTGCTTATTGAGTTAAGAGCGTTGCATGTTAGATTTGAGTCTTGTGATGATGGTCTTTGATGGCTCAGTTGCAGTTGAGGCCAGTGTTATTGGATCAAGTTAGGGAGGCTTAGTTGGTAGATGAGAAAACCCAAAAGATTATATTGGATTACCAAAAGAGGGAGAGTCGATACTTTCATGTGAGAAATGATGGCAGTATATGGTACAAAAATAGATTGTGTATTCCTAATGATACAGGGTTGAAGAGGGTAATTTTGGAGGAAGCACATTAGTCAACCTATGTTATGCACCCTGGGAGTACCAAGATGTATCAGGATTTGAAGCAATATTATTGGTGATCAGGTATGAAGAGGGATATAACAGAGTTTGTATCTAGATGTCTTACTTGCCAGAGAGTGAAGGCTGAGCACCAGGTTCCTTCAGAATTGCTTCAGCCATTATCAGTGCCAGAGTGAAAATAGGAGCGTGTGATGATGGATTTTGTGGCTGGATTGCCTTTGACCCGGAAGAAGCATGATACGATTTGGGTGATAGTTGATTGGATGACAAAGGCAGCTCATTTTCTTCCAGTTCAGATGGATTATTCTCTTGAGAGATTGACTGAGCTGTATATCAGTGAGATAGTGATGTTGCATGGAGTCCCAGTTTCTTTGGTATCTGACTAAGATCCCTAGTTTACATCGAGATTGTGGAGGAGTTTGGAGGATGTTTTGGGCTCCCAGTTATATTTTAGCACTGCTTTCCATCATCAGACCGATGGGTAGTCAGAGAGAGTAATACATATTTTAGAGAACATGTTGAGGAGCTGTATCATTAATTTTAATGGGAGTTGGGACAGATTCTTACCATTGATTGAGTTTGTTTATAACAACAGTCATCAGTCTAGTATTAGGATGGCACCTTATGAGGCATTATATGGTAGGAGGTGCAGGAAACCTCTATGTTAGGATGAGGTTGGAGAAGGTAAGTTGATTGGTCCTGATTTAATTAAGGAAATAGAAGAGAAAGTAAAAGTGATTCAGGGTCAGCTGAAAGCAGCCTCAGACAGACAAAAATTATATTCAGATTTAAAATGAAGAGATATAGAGTTCAGTGTGGGAGATAAAGTATTTTTGAAGGTGTCTCCTTAGAAGAAAATTTTGAGATTCAACCGTAAAGGAAAGTTGAGTCCTCGTTTCATAGTACCTTATGAGGTACTGAGACAGTTGGTCCAGTGGCCTATAGACTGGCTTTGCCACCTTAGTTGGATCAAATTCATAATGTCTTTCATGTCTCTATGCTTCGGAGGTATAGGTCAGACCCATCTCACATCTTGTCAGTGGAGTCAATTGAGGTGAGTCCAGATCTGACTTATGAGGAAGAACCAGTGGCGATCTTGGCATGGGAAGTGAAAGAGTTGAGGAATAAGAAGGTGCCACTTGTGAAAGTTCTTTGGAGGAATCATGCCACTGAGGAGGCAACATGGGAGAGCGAGCAGATGATTCGGAGTCAGTATCTCCAGTTATTCCATACTTGAGAGCAGGTAATTTTGAGGATGAAATTTATTTTTAGAGGGAGAGAATTGTAATATCCCAAAATTTTTGAAAATTTTAATTTTTGAAAATTAAATAAATGATTTAAAAAAAATTTTAAGTGAAAAAGTAAAATGTGTATATGATATATATATGTAGATATACATAACATATACAAGTCAATATTTTAAATTGATCAAAGGTTATTTTAAATTATTGAAAAGTAAATTGTATAGTTAGTGGAAGATAATTTTTGACATTAATTAAGTAATAATATATTTTACTTGGTGGATAATTAAAGTGAAAAATTATGTGGCTAAAAGGGGTAGTGGTTGGATAGAGATGAGAATGGATCATCTTCTTCTTCTTCTTTCTCCATTGAAGGTCGATTTTCTCCAATAGAGGAAATGAGGGATTTTCTTCTTCCAAGCTCAAGTAATTGAAGGATTTCAAATATTCAAGTTGAAGTTTTGGGGATTTTCTCCATATTTGGTAAGTTTTTAACTTGTTTCCTTGATTTTCTATGAAAGTTTGTATATGTGTGAATCAGATGTTAGGTGTAGTATGTTTTAATGGTTGGTATTGGTATGTATGAAGTTATTTTGAGTAGTTAACTATGATTTTAGGGTTGGATTGAAGAAATGGTTAAGTTTGGTGAAGAGAATAAGAGTTTTAGGTTATGTAACTTTTGATTTGTGAAGTCATAATTTTGCATTGTGTATTTTACTTTTAATTGAGTTGTTTTTATGTATATACAATTATTTTATGGTAAAATGATGGATTTGGTTGAGTTTGAATAGAGTTAGAAAGGAAAAACAAAGATAACTTTGGAATTGACAATTATGTATTGATATTAGAAATTTGGCCTGACATGCCCGGTGACACGACCATGTCTTTAGGCGTGTCGATGGTTCTACTTTTAATATTGGTGACACCTGAAGTGACACAGTCATATCACTAAGCGTGTCACAGCTTCTGTAATGTTATAGTATTGACACGTACAGTGATACACCCATGTCACTAAGCGTGTCACATCTACTGTGATGTAGGAATTTCGGCACAGGAAGGGTCACGCTCATGTCTCTGGACGTGTCTTATTTGTTGTAATACAGAGCTAAGGACACGATCATTAACACACCCATGTCACTGAGCATGTCAAAGCTTTTGCGTTGTGGGTTTAGGGCATGGTTATTGACATGCCCGTGCTATTGAGCGTGTCATTTGTAGATTTTTCCCTAGATAGTTCTTTTCCTTATTTTCCTTTGTACTCCTTATCCTTGTGTTAAGAGGTTTTGTATATGCTTTTAAGTGTGTTACTAAGTGATTATTTATAATCACATTTGGTTTAGGCTTTGAGGAGACTTGAGTTACCCAATCCAAGTGTTGAGGGATATCTTGGAAGAGAAGGTTGAAAGTGGTGTTTGAGCTTGTTTTGTTGCTTTTAGAGGTAAGTAAAAACTTCGAATAATTGATTATATTTACATGACATTTGAACTTAACACATTTTGGCTGAAAAATATGTTAAGTTACTTACTACATTGTTTATTCATGAGTAATATGCTATGACTTGTATAACGTCATAAATACATCATATGTAATGTGAAAAGCCATTATTAATGGCTAAATTGAATGAAATGTGAACTATGTGCAAGATATGATAATGACCCAAAATATTTGGGTAATGTGGTTTGTTGTGTATACATTAAAAATATTATGTAAAACCATTGGTGATTGCTACATTATATAAAATGAGATACATTATGATTATATAATGATGTTAATATAAATGAAGCAATGTGCCTAGCTTGATCATGAGAAAATGAGAAAGAGATTGATAATGGAAATATGAAATAATTGTGTGCCTAGTATGTTATTCAATTTTCAGAGTTCTGTGTTTGGCGGCATGCCTATGACATAGCAGTCCCTTGAAGCCGGGTTGGGCCTAGCCCTTGAAGCCTAGTTGGAATGTTACATAGGAGGTTATCCTCATTGTGATATGATCTACCTTCGGAGCTAACTTTTAAGCAAATACTTGATTTGCCTTCTAGGCTAGACACATGGTGTCAACTTGAACTAAAACAGTAACTCTGGGATTTGAATGATATATTAGATCCTTTGGGCTCATGATTGTATTTGTTTTTATGTAAATTATGAATTGTGCAACAATTGAGAAATATGTTAAGGTAAAGTGTTATGAGATATAATATCCATACGCATTATGCATTGACATTGCATTTAAACTTTATTGTTATCAAAGTTTGTATTGCTAGGCTTTTGGCTTAGCTTGATTGTGATTCATCGCGCAGATGACAGGATTGATCCGGTTGAGCCGAAGAGCTCGTCTAGACTGAGCCGGGTCTAGGCTTGAGATCTTGAGTGTAGAGATGATTGTTAGGCATCAAGATTAGAGACAAACTGCCAGTATGTACATATTTTATATTTTTGTATATTTTGATTTCATGTATATTATATTATATTTTGATGTATATATATATATCGCAAACTATCAAGAATGTTTTGGATAAAAAATATGTAATGAAGGTATGTATGTGTTTTAGCAAGTAATATTTTATTTATAATTTAAATTATATCAGTTAAATGATTTAAGTTTATAGAGATTCAAAAAGTAAGATTTATTATTAAAATGAGTTGTGGCATTCTTGTACCGTATAGTCATATATTACATATATTATGTATATATATTGTGCGTATATAGGGTATAAGGGTATTATATATACACTCAATTATAATTCAATACTGATCCAACTTCAATCCAAGGGTGCATGATGACTTACCTTGTAAGCTCAAGGAGAAATAACTTTAATATACATGCACAGAGCAACTACCCCGGCCAAAGGATAAATTTATAGTATGATTAAATTTATATAGACACCCATCATAATGGTGCGATGATATAGAATTATAGCAGGAGTGTATAAAATTATTTATCTAGCACAATATAATCAATAAATCACGTATATAAAAATTAAAACTATCATTATTTGTTCTCAATTTATAAGAAAATAAATAATGTTCAAAAATAAATCATCACTTTGAATTTATAAATTCTTTCCCTTGAAATTATATATATATAACTTCTAAAATTAAATATTACATATATATTTATCTACTCACCTAGATAAAATACGGTACTTGCTTAACCAATATGATTTCTTTTGTACTCTATAATTTCAGTGGGTTCGTTCCTAAAATAATATAAAAATATTATTTAATTTAAATTATATCATAGTCACTATAGATATATGTTATGAATATGATGGGAAATTTTAGATTCTTAAACTCTAATAATGTTTCGAAAATTTTGTAACTTTCAAATTTTTTAAAATAACATAACATTGAGTATTTATCTAATTTCTAAGGTATAATTATCTAACTAATTTTATAATAAATATTTTTAACAATAAAATTTTAACTGTAAAAGGTACTAAGTATTTATAATTTTTTCATATACAATTAAATTATATTATTTTAAATTATTTTTTTTAATAGTTTATTACCATTAATAATATTTATTCATTAACTAATTTATTTAATTCATATTAAATAGTATTAATTTAATTTGCGGTAATTATATATTCCTAACTTTTAAAATAGAATAATAATAATAATAATAATAATAGTGCTAGTTTGCAAAAAATTAACAATAATACTTTTTACTTAAATTTTCTTATTTTAATATACTTTATACTAAAAATAATAATAATAATAACAACAACAACAACATTAATAATATTTACTTAGATATTAATATTATTTAATTAATTTTTTATTACTTAAAATAATTACTAAATTTTCTTCAATTTAACTATAGTAATTTATATTGATTTCAATATTACTAAAAATAATAGTATATAATTTATTTATATAATAATTTTTTATTTTTATTTCTAATAATTACTCATAATAAAGTCACTAAAAATAATAATAATAATATTTATAAAGTAAAAAAAAATAATTACTTAATTACATTATTTCAAAATTAATAATTTACGTTAAATCTAATATTTAATTATATTAGTAATAATAATATTAATATTTATTGTTTAAATAAACTTAATATATATATATATATTTATAGTGACAGTAGCCAAATAGTAACTTATACAAATTTTTATAAATTACTAATAACTATAGAAATTTAGTTATAATACTTTACTATTTAATACTAACAATATTACTAATTAATTATTACTTAACAAAATTTATATTTAAACAATCATCATAGTTGATGCTTAATTAAAAATAATAGTTGCCTAATTATTATAACTATAATAATATAAATCTTAATTAAATAATTAATTTCATGAATTTCTATAAATTTTTAAACCATATTTTATTTACTACCCAAATTATTTAATAATTAATTAACTCAATTTAATTTATAAGTATTTTAATTATCTTAATTTATTTTACAATTTAAAACTATTATTAATGCTAGTATTTAATATATTTTAATATAATATTTAATATATATTAATATACTATTATTCATTATCTCATAATATTTTTTTATTTATAACTTTATATAAAAAATATTACTAATTTATATTATAACAAAATTTATAATTTAAAATTTGAAGTTAATTTAACTATAAATATATTTATTCTAAAACTAATATACATATATATATATATATGTATGTTATTTTCATTTTAGTTAATCAATTATCAAACAACTATATATATATATATTAACAAAAATTCTTAAACATAATTTTGATAATATATTTAAATATGTTAACTAACAATTAAATATTAATTTATAGTTTCATCAATTCAATATATATATATATATTCTATAATCTAATAATATTTCTTAGAATTTAAATATTTAATTAATTCTATAAATAAATAATAGCTAATTTTTAATATTTTTTTAATTATCAATGATTTATTTAAATCAATTAATAAAATAAATAATTCTAAACAAATGACCAACTAGTAAAAAAAATTTTAATCTATCCTAGTAACTTACTAATTAAAATTTAGTTCCATAATTATAATTATTAATTATTAATTTTAATTATAATTATAATTATTATTTTAAATTAATTATTTATTATTTTAATTATATATTTATGTATATATTTTAATTTTTAGTTACTATTTATGCATTTACTACATAATCATCTTAAATTAGAAAATAAGATAACAAATTGAAGCTTATGAAAAGAGTGTTCCAAAAATACCCAAGTCACTAGAAAAAGAGGTCGAAAAATGGTCAAAAAATTGGTCGAAAGTTCACGCCGGCAAGAGCTCTGGTGACCGCTTCGGGCGGCCATTCGCGGCGGTTTGGATACCGTTGGAAAGCTTATCTAGTTAACTTTGACAGCGGCTGGAGTGTGTCGATTGGAGACGGCTAGAAGACGATGAACGGAGTAAAAAAAATTATTACTCCAAAATCTCTCCCTCTCCCACTTTACTGTTTCGAAAAAAAAGCTCTCTGTTCACTCTCACCGCTCTCAGTCTCGTTTCCCCTCTTTCTTTCAGTCTCATTTTCTTTCTTTGTTATTTAATAAACTCTCTCACCAATTAAATCAACACCATAATTACTCACTAAAATAATTCTTTAACTTTAATTATTAAAGTTTTGTTTTTTTATTTTAAATCATCATCCACTCCATTTTTTTTGTCTGCCACATTTATCAATTATTTATATTACAACTCATTTTATCATTATTGTTACTTTATTTCATTTATTTTATTTATTTATTATATATATTTATAATTATTACATTATTATTAACATTTTATTTTTAATAATTATTTACTTATTTTATTTATTTACAAGGTATTACATCAATATGTTTTAATCATGAGTGAAAGGTAGAGTTCTTACTGAGATGAATGGTGCTCTAACTGTCATAGTACAACACATATTTCTCTTTCTCAAAACTTAACTCTTAGAGAAACTTTTTCATCCATATAGCACTTTGCTTGTTTTAGTAATTGTAATATACTTTCCTCAGTGGTAGATAAGACAATGCATTTCCTCAAGAAATTGCTCTCCCTGCAAAAGTAATTAAGTATCCATAAGTGGATTTTTTAGAGTCAATGTCACCAGCCATATTTGCATTTGTGTACCCATCCAACACAGGTTTTCCATCACCAAAGCATAAACAAATTTTGGAGATACCTCTATGATACCTAAATATCCATTTAACTATTAGCCAATGTTCATTATTAGGAATAGAAAGGAACTAGCTTACAGCTCCAACAACATGAGCAATAACTGATCTTGTGCAAACTATAGCATACATTAAGCTAACAACTGCAAAAGCATAAGGCACTTTCTTTATTTTTTCTTTACCATTCTCACTTGAACAACATTTTTTAGAACTCAGTTTGAAATGACCTGCAAGTGGAGAGCAAACTGATTTTGTCTTGCTCATGTTGAACCTATCAAGAACTTTCTCAATGTATTTCTCTTGAGATAGCCATTGTTTTCTTTTCTTCTTATCCCAACTAATCTTCATACTAAGAATTTTCTTGGCAGATCCCAGATCCTTTATTACAAAGGACTTGCTAAGCTATTTCTTTAAAGAACTTATTTTCTCAGTATCATGGCCAATTATCAACACATCATCCACATAAAGCAATAGGATGATAATGTCACCATCATGAAACTTCCTTTCAGATACGCAGTGATCAGTAGTTGTCTTTGCATATCCATGATTTGTCATGAAGGACTCAAATTTTTTGTACCACTTCCTTGGTGCTTGCTTAAGCCCATACAACCTTTTCTTTTACCTACAAATGAGATTCTCCTTTCCTTTAGCTTTGAACCCATCTAGCTGCTCCATATAAATTTTCTCCTCTAAGTCACCATGGAGGAAAGATGTCTTTACATCAAGTTGTTCTATTTTCAAATTCAATGGCAGCTAAACCAAGAATAACTCTGATGGAAGACATCTTAACCACAGGTAAAAAAATGTCTTCAAAGTCGACTCCCTTCTTATGTCAAAACCTTTCACAAACCTAGCCTTATACCTCGACTGTGAAGTGTTGTTTTCAGTCTTCACTTTGAAAACCCATTTATTCCTCAATGCTTTCTTTCCTTTAGGCAACTTTACTAGCTCATAAGTGTGGTTTTCATGCAAGGAGTTCATCTCATCTTATATATCATTCAACCACTCATTTTTTATCGCATTCCATAGCCTCTTCATAGTTTTCAAGTTCTCCCTCGTCAGTGAGCATCACATATTCATAAGGAGAGTATTTCTGTAGAGGGCACTCTATTTCTAGTAGATCTTTCTAATTGGACTTCAACCGGTGGTGCAAGAGGAGGCTGATCATCATGGTCATTAACAATCTTATCAGTTTTATCAGCATCAGGAATAGGCTCACCATCATCATTAATATCTTATTCATCTATATCACTTTGCTTTGAACTAGATGACTCTAATGTGAGGTTTGAAATCTTTTCATTGACTAGTTTAGGCTTCTCAAGATATTCAATAGTTTGATCTTTAAAGAATATTACATCTCTGCTTCTGATGATTTTCTTATTAAAGGATCCCAAAGCCTGTAACCGAACTCTTCATGGGCATAACCCAAGAAGATGCATTCTTTAGCTTTGGAGTCAAGCTTGGATCTTTCATCTTTTGAAATGTGAACAAATGCCCTAAATAAAAAAAAAAACTCATAAA
The DNA here is from genome assembly GCA_947685225.1 of Garcia nutans. NCBI lineage: Eukaryota > Viridiplantae > Streptophyta > Magnoliopsida > Malpighiales > Euphorbiaceae > Garcia > Garcia nutans. The sequence continues at coordinate 37,456,427 of CANTUV010000039.1, read as the reverse complement.
TAATCATATGAAACATTTTCTCCCTCCACACTCTTTCTGGAACGTCTTCATCAAGAGGAATTGAGGGAGAAAGGTTAATCACATTGACTAGAATTCTCATTTCTTCACCCTAAAAAGACTTAGGGAGTTTAGCATGAGAAACCATACGTTGGATCCTCTCTACAATGGTTCTATTCATTCTTTCAACAACTCCATTCTGTTGAGGTGTCTTTGGACTTATCTTCTCAAAGAAAATGCCATGGTCCTTGTGATACATCTCAAATGGATCTCTGTATTCTTCACCATTATCTATACAAACACATTTCAACTTCCTTCCTATTTCTTTGTCAACACTGGCATGAAAATGCTTGAACACATCCAGCACATGATCTTTAGATTTCAAAGCAAAAGTCCACACTTTTCTAGAGTGATCACCAATAAATGTCATAAAATACAAAGCACCACCAAGAGTTTTATCACTAATAAAATAAACATCAGTGTAAATTAAACCAAGAACACTTGATCTTATAAAAGATTGAGATCTCTGAAATGTAACTTTATATTGTTTTTCAACCAAACAATCAATGTAAGATTCTATATGTATACCTATCAAAGGTATAAATTTTTTCTTGTGAGAACACCAATTCCTTTCTCACTTAGGTGACCAATCCTTTTATGCCATAACTCTGATGAAGTGTTCACCTCTAATGTTCATATCTTGGGCATAAAGTATAAAGTATATTGTCTGCTTCCTTTAGCCAATATAAGATTCCCTTTGGAAATTTTGCAGTTCTTTATATCAAAGGAACTGATACAATCCTTATCATCAAGAGTGTTAGAGAAAATAAGATTGAGCCACATTTTTGAAATATGTCTGACATTATTGAGCCTCAACTTGCACCCCATATCAATACTTAAGCACACGTTACCAAAGCCAACAACCTTGGATAAAGCTTCATTCCTTATCCTAACATTGCCAAAATCACATAACTAAAATCACCTCTTGTATATGATGTGAAAAGTTCACATTTAGTAGACACATGATATGAAACTCCATAATTAATAACCTAAAAGATTTCATGACCATCAATATGTAAACAATTGTCACCAGTGGAAATGACATTGTCACCATCAAGTGCAATTGAAGTTGTATCTTTGTCTTCTTTCTTTTCTTCTTGCTCCTTTTTTAGCTACCTACAAAATCTTCTCACATGTCCTGGCTTGCCACAGTGATAGCAAGTGATACCTTCCCTTAACTTGAATCTACCCCTTGACTTGTCATGGTTGTTTGACTGCTTATCTATATTTTGAGACTATCTAGTTTTGCTTCTACCATGCTTTTCAGTAACTAGTGCCTCAGAGTTGGTAGAATCTTTTCTCTTGGTTTCTTCATTTGATAAACTTTCACAACTGCATCCATAGACAGTTTGCCTTCAAGAGCTGAATTACTCAAGACAACTACCAAAGTCTCCCAACTATCAGGCAATATACCAAGAAGCAAACAAGCCTACAATTCATCAAACAATACGATTTCTAGATTGGTCAGGCAATTTACAAATATCTTTAAAATTACTTAAGTGTTCAGCTATGCTACTCCCATCTCTAAATCTCATATGAACAAGCTTTATAACAAGAAAATTCTTGTTTTGTGGGAATTTTTTTCATACAAGTTAACAAATTTCTTCATAAAGCCTCTGCATTATTCTCATGAGCCATTTGATGATAGACACTATTATCTATCTATTGCCTAATTATATCCACTATCTTTCTTGTCATTTTATCCCAATCCTTATCAGATTTGTTTGCTAGTTTGCATGTTTCACCTTCAATAGGATCATAAAGATCTCTGCATATCAAAAGATCTTCTATTCTAAGCTTCCAAATTTAATAATTTGAAGAAGTTAATTTAAGCATACTATTTGACTCTTCCATTTCAAATTTGGATAGATAATATTGAACCAGGCTCTGATACCAGTTGTTGAAAATGAATAAATCCTAAAATAAACTTGTGGCACAACGAGATTGGCAGCCCTAGGCAAATTGGCAATAAACAAATAAAATATGTGTAAAATAAAAATAATCAGCAAAAAGGAGACATTAATATTTAACATGATTTACCTTTTTATTTGGGCTACATCCATAGGACAAACTCTAAAATAATTTTTTTCACTAATAAATAGTATAATTACAAGAGAGAAACTTTTCTAGAAAAATATTTTAGAAGCACAACACTCACAAAGAGATAAATCCAAAATAGATGTAAGTGTTTCCCATACACCTAAAATAAAATATATAAAAAAAAAAACTCACTATTTTGTCACTCACAAAAATATTATCTTAATAAATAATTTTCTTTCTCTCAAAATGGGCTAAATATATAACCCACACACACTAATCTCTCTATAAATTTTCTTTCAAAGTTTTCTTCTTATATTTTGAATTTAAGGGGGGAAGGCCGATTTATAGGAATTTCCAATGCATTAAAACCGATTTGCAAATTGCAAATTGAATTTGCAATTCTTGTGGCGGTGAGACAACTTGCAAAAGTTTTCCCCCTCTACTTTTATTTTTATTTTTTAAAAACTTTTTCAATTAATTGAGTGGAACACCACAATAAGTTAGTGGTGTCACATCAAAGATCAAAATAACCACCTTTTAACTTTTGCAATCAATTCTTTCAATTTTCACTTTAGAACTTCAAAAGAGCCTTTTTGTCTCCTCAGGTTATCTTCTTCCCAAACCCTAACTCAAGCTTTAAAGGAAGGGTGAAGATCTTGGAATTCACTTGGTGGAAGGATCCAGTCAAGTTTGGATTTCAACAGGATTTTAACTTATTGGTAAGGAAGAAGCTAGATAGGTTTTGAGATAATTGGGATTTTCAATTATAGTTAGAATTTGAGTTTACATGTAAGGATTTAGAAAGATAGAAATTTATGCTTGGGTAGTATATTATAAGAGTTTAGAGTGTATTTTGAAGTTTAGAGTGTGTTTGGAATCCTAGAGTTGAGTATTTGATGGCATTTTGTATTAGAACCTTATGAATATGCAAAATTGAAACTAGTGCTTTGTGAACCTTGAATACGATGAGGGCTACAGTTGTATTACCTCCATTTGGATTTTAATATAACAATTGAGACTTTATTATTCTACTCCTTTATTGTGTATTATTATTTACTTTTTATAATTTTTTCATCCATAATATAAACTGTCATTCCATTTATATAATTGCCATTTCAAGAAAATCAATTTTAGAAGTCAATCGTTAATTAAAGGTAAAGCTAATTTTACTTAAAGCTAAAAACTTATGATCTTAGAGTCAGAATCCATTCCTTTGGTTCGAAAAATTAGTACATGTTTTAAAAGGTATAAATTGAGTCACTTAGAGATTTTTCCTTATATATATATTTTTTAAAATGAGGTAGTGACTCGGAACCAAAACTAAATTTTCAAAATACAAAATAAATTAGCCAAAATAAAGTGACGACCACTTCTTGTGTGATACCAAACCCAAATAAGCATTTCAATTCCAAGCAGATATGATTAATGCTTAGACAAAACTTCACAATTTCAAACCCATTAAATAGAAGAAGAGGTTTTCTGAGTCCACAGGTTGTGTTAGAAGTGGACAATTTGTTAGGGGCCAAGTTTATTGGAGAAATAAATTACCTAGAATGGCTCACCAATTTAATGTTTAAAGAAAGCAAATGAAAATTATAGAATTCACATAGACTTTATTAACCTCAATAAGGTCTATCTCAAGGACTTAGTTCATATCTCCCTATAATTGTCAAGCTAGTAGACTCGACAGTATGGTATTGGTATGTGTCCTTGGATGTGAAGCACAATACCACTAGATCTAAATGCACTTAAATGATAAAGATCATATTATTTTCGTCATTAAGAAGGGTACTTATTGTTATATCCCCATACCCTTGAACCTTGAAAATGCTAGGATCAGATATCAATGCCTTAAAGATTAAAAATTCAAAAGCAATTTTTTAGAAATGTAGAAGCCTATTTTGATAATCTAAACTTAAAGAATTAGTAACAAGTGATTATCAATTATTATCAATTTAAATAATTAGTGTCAAAGTAAATCTTTCATAAAAAATGGGAAATTCAATAATTTGACATCATAATGTTTTGTCATTATTAAAGGTGGAGATTTTTGTCTTCGTGTATTTTAACGATGCCAAACTTGAATAAACTTGAGTTTAATAATTCCAATATAGCTAACATAAAAGACTAGCAAAGCATTATAAGTTTGTGTTTGTTTTTGGATGAACACTCGTTATTAACTGAAGAATGCTCGTCAATAATCAAGCAAAATTTAGAAACTTTAGACATACTATCAATAAGTATAGTGTCCATTCACTAACAATGGTTATTCAGGTAGAAACACTAAGCAGAATAATGTTTGTTCAAAAGGAAGAATGCACATTACATAGAAAATGGTATCTTGAAGAAATTCAAATGAAGAGCCAAGAAATGCTCGTTCATAGTTTGGAATGTTGGCATTTCCATGAAAAATTAAAGTTTGAATCTTAGAGATAAATATTTGAATACAAATTTAATGGAATCATTCCTCAAGACATTTTTACATAAAATTTAATGTAACATTTGTCAAGCTTTGGAATAATCGTTCACCTTAGATAAAGAAAAAGTAAATTTTAGATAGAGAATAAAGTTATTGTGAGCAATTCAAACATATTTTCCAATCAATGCTTATCGAGAATCAGGATTGGACTTTTTAGATAAAGGAGCCTGTTGTGATGAGGACTAATCCAATTTATCAAAGGTATGGGTTTAATGTTGGCAATTATGGGCGCCTGGTCTGGTTCACCCGTGGTGAGGACAAAATAATTTATCTTGTTTTATGAATTCAACACTATTAGATTCTTGATCTAAGGGATTGAACAGGCTAAGGCCCGTGAGAATAGAGTCACCACCTAGTTTGGACTGGGAAATAATGGAGTGGGAGTAGCATAATCTTGATTCCACGAGAAATCCTTATCCCCTTTTTTCTAGGTTCAAGAAGTTAGATACATATGGGAATAATAAGAAGAGATGGCCCTTCATATTATTTACATACACCCAATCCAAAAGGATCAGCATCTTCTATGATTCAAATATTAGTAAATTAGAACTATTTGGAATATTAAACACTTATTTGTTTATAAATAAATCATTGCCAATCGAAGAGCTTATCAAAGTTGGCATTGCTCCACTGGACACGGTAGGGATTGCCAACGACGATGATATTGCTCAGCTAGACACATTGAGGATGGAAGTAGAGAAGACTTGGGAAATTGGATCAATGATGGGTCTATTTGAGGCTAATGATAAAGACAGGATTTGTTGGGGATTAAGCGAAATTATTAGCAATGAAGCATCCAATGGGTGTAATTTTTTTTCTTACTAACATGGGGTTCATTCATGAGTTGGGTAATTATATATGACTGATCATTTGGTGGCAACCTTTGGTATCATCATAGAAGTATACCAGTTTCTGTTGTCTTCATGGATGTTATAGAATTTAAGCCTGGAAGGTTTAAGGTTTATTTTGTCTGCCACTTCTCCACTTTCGCATACACAGTGGGAGTTTGCTGATTTATATATGAGTTGGATTGTAGAGTTCCTTTTCTTGTTAGTGGGGGTTTTGTGGCTCATTTCTCAGTTCATAGGAAAGGTCATTGAGGCTTGGTGTAGTTGATGGGTGTCATTAATTTACTGTAGTTGTTGTTGTAGTATCATACTTGCAGCAACAATCTAGTCATTCATCTCATGTGTTTACGGCTCCTATGGTGGTTTCTGGAGCTAGTGCAGCAAATCTTTCAGCATTTGGAATTTTAATTGGATTAGCTTGGGTGTGCAGTATATTTGGTCTTATAGGAGCCACTACATCTTGTAGGATAATTCAAATGGGGTAGATTGTTATTCATCGACAATGGTTTGCTTCTTAGGCCATAGTGGTATCCTTCTGTTAACTCAGTGCTCTTGTATTTTCAAAGGTCTGCCATCTTTCATATGTATCTATCTGGGTTTTTTCACATGAATGGTGGAGTTTTAGATTTTGGGTGTAAGGGAAAAGATCTTTTGGCTTGGGTAGTTATACTTCTCCATCTCATGTTTTCCCCATATTCCTAATAATAATATTATTAAATCTACATTCTTATAAAAAACAAATAACTTGATGTGATGCAAATGATGTATGCTGTTACATAAATACCCTATGAGCACCCATCGATATAGAAACATGCTCTTATAATTTGCCACACGGATAAAGGAAAGAAAATCAATTATTTACATAACTTCTGTTAGCCCAACCATTGGCCTTTATTTTGATCTTAAGCAATCAAATTGAATAAGACTAACATTTGTACTAAGCTACATTTTGCAGGACTTAAATTTGTTAAAGATTTCTCAATTGCCCAACCGGACCAATATCTAGGTCGTCCGGACTCAAGAGCAATTGGCCATATCGAGCTAAAGTATGACCTTACCTAGCATAGCTTACCATTCTTGATCGAACCTTTTGATAGTCCGAGTGCACCAATACTGAGCTAACGAGCATTCCATCAATGAGGTGATAAGATCATGAACATTCCAAAACCTAGCTGACTAGACTGGAATATGTTACAATCGGATAGAGCACAAGCTGAGCGGACCAAGTACGAGTTAGGCAAATTAATCCCGAGGTAAAAATATCTAGAAGAGAACAAGCTCAATGTCACTCCCACTTTGTGAACGGACTACGTGTACCAACCAGACCATTATGAAGTCTGAGCATACCAAGATTGAGCTAAATTCTCAAGAACATCCAGCAGAGCTCATGGTCACTGATTACTCTGAAAACTTCAGCATACTACGCCTGGTATGACCGGACCTAATGCAATCCGACTAGAATGAGCTAGAGCTAAAACCCAACAAATTCTAGTAGAGTTCACGATTGCCAATGCTCCTAAAATCTCAGCATACCAGAATGAGACTGATTGGACCGAACTTGTCCCGACCATACCAGTGGTACAGAGTTTGAAAAATATAGGTGTTACTTATCCACTCAATTATTAGATGCCACGTGTACTAGCCATTGAAGAACTTTTATTAGAAAAAAGGGAAAGCACGATCAGACTGAGCTCAGTCCAACTATGTTAAGCCTAAGCCGACCGAACCAAAGATAGTCTGACCATGAACTTACTCTAAAAAGTAATTAAAGTGAGAGACAATAATCAAACATGTTGGCTCCCACCCTAAATGGCTAGTTGAAGACTTGAAGGCTATAAATATCATAAGAAACTTCATTTTCTGGAAAGATTTTCATTACAATTGTTAAGATTAACAACTTTTATTTGTTTGCATTAAAATTTCTACTTATATTCTTTGAGTGTTGGGTGTGAGCATTAAAATACCATTGTAAGTTTGAGTATGAGCTTTGAAATAGTTAAGTCATAGAGTGAGCCTGGAAAAAATCTTGTTTGAGTTGTGAGGAAGATTCTCAAACCTTGTAAAAGTTCGATGTGAGCTTGTGAAAATATCAAGTTAGAGTTGAGCTTATAAAAACTCAAGATTAGTAGAACCTTAACAAGTTGTTAAGGAAATGGACGCAGGATTGAGGTAATTTAAACCACTCTAAACTCTTTATGTTCATTCTTCTCTATTTTTCAACTTTCTTGCTTTGTTTTATTTTAAATTTTAAATTTACCATCACTTCTCCAAATAAACTAATTCACTCTCCCCCCCCCCCCCCCCTCTTGGTTGCCATCTTGGGACAACAACTTCAAATAAATCCTATACATTAATCTAAAAAGGAAAATTATATTAGATCATATATACATCAGCTCTAAAGAGAGAGATTTGTAAGATTGTGATGACAATGGATGGAGAATGGATGATGATAATAAAAAATAATAATAGAATATACATAACTTAAATAAGCCTAAAAGAAACTTAAGAATAAAAAGTGAAATGATAAGGGCAATTATTAAAAAATTGTCAAGCTTGATAATCCATAGATTATGAAGTTTGACAAATACAAAAGTACTGAGCTAAGTTAAAATTTAGTTCTTATGAAAACAATGATACATCTAAGTTGGTTGGTAAAGATTTGTCATGAAATCACTTTTTCAAGGCGGAAAAATATGAAAGTATATGACTTTCAAAAGTTTAATTCTTAGTTCTTCAAAATATGTTTATTTGGTCTAGTTTTTTACTATTAATGATCATATTTAAATGGTTTAAGGTTGATTGTATGTTAATGGATCCATTTTAGATGAAAACATATGTATAGGCAAATTAAAATCAAGTAAAGAAGCTTATAGGTGTCCCTTCAAGAAGTTGTTAATCTTATTGCCAAGGGTAGTTGATCTACAGAAAATAGTCTGCTTTTATGATATCCTTTGGCTTTGAGCAATTGGTCATTGTGGTTTACATATTAGGCTTGCTATTGGTGTAGCTAGTTGCCTTTTTTAGGCAAAGGATATTGTAGAAAAGCTCAAATTATCGAGCTCAACAATAAATAGTTGTCAAGTTCGATAATTAAGTCCCATATGATAAAATCTCATAAGTTCATTACACCTGCCTCATATGCAATCCTCTATAATCTTTAATAATTATCGAGCTCAGTAGTGTAAAATTATCAAGCTCGACATTTGTTGGTAGTTTTTAAGAAATTTGCACAAGGTGTCAGATTTAGGTGTCAACAACAATTGTTTAGATCATTTTTGTACTTGTTTTTAGTATGATTTTTACGTATTTTTAGTTAATGTTTTGATTGATTTTTGTTTTAAGTGTGTTTAAAGTGTTGTTTTTAGGTTTAGGTGCAAAAACACCATTAGAAGATCAAAACAGTGCAGGAAAAGCATGAACCAAGCAATCTTCCTTTCAAAGCCTTGTATGGCCAGCCATGAGGTGGAGAAACTTAAAAATTATCATCTCTCCTCATGCATAGCTCATAAACTAAATCACCAAAACTTTCATTCTCCTTCTTTAAGAAGCTTGTTTCCCTTCTTTAAAAAGTCGTCTTCCTTCTTTTACATTTTGTCTGGGCCATATAGAAAAGATAAAGAAAGAAAGAAAAACACTTTTCTTCTCTCCTCCATAGAAACTAAGCTCTTCTTCACCTTTTCTCTCAAAAATCTTTAGCTTTGTCCCTTTTTTTTGCTTTGGGAAAAAGAGAGAAAAAAAGGAGTGAGTGCTGCGAGTGAGAAGTGAAGAAAACCAAATATGTTTCAGAAAAACTAAGGCTAGATTATAGGATTTAGGAGAGGGAGCTTCATCAAAGTGCTTTCATCCTCTCCATCTTCAATATCTTTCTCCTTTTTGCTACGGGTCTCTCTATTGTGAGTATTCCAAATCAAGACTGATAAAAAATCTTACACACAAATAATTAAATGGCAAATATATAATAGTGATTGAGCATGTCAACATAGATTGACATGTGTGCAAGAGAAATGATGTATACTGATGATAAATAAGGAAAATAAATAAAAACTACCAGGAAAATTTTTTGCCATTTAAAATTTATAAACTACATTAGAACACAACTCTGAATTATGAAAATATTTTGAGATAATGTTATACATTGAAAGTAATTTAGAATAGATAAAATACAAGTGTGGTTGAACCATATATCTGGACTTTGATAGCATACACAAATAAATATACTTAAATAATTTTCAAACCCAATGGTTAATGAATATCACAAAGAAATAGGAACTAATGAAATTTTAAGAATTTTTGGATAATGCCAAAAGCCATAGAGGGTGAAATAAATTAGAAAATCCAACTTACACTCAAACTGAAGTGTAGTTATAAACTATAAATTAAGATGCTAATATAAAAGCTAAGAATTTAACTACTTTAGAGAAGTCGAACCATATGGTGAGGAAAATTAGGTAAATTTAATTTTAAATTAATGAGTTGAGATGACAAAGAAATTAATATGGAAATATAAAAATAATTAAATGCTTAAATTTAAGTTTAGGGATTTAATTAAATAATATAGAAAGTAAAGGTAAACCATAGGACAATGGGAATAATATATAATGTTTGTAATATATATTAAATGATCCAAACAATGATAAATTTGAAAAATTAGTCACGGTGTACTCAAAAGACAAGGATGAGAATCTTGAGTATGAAAATTTATATGTTAAGAATCATAAGATAATGATGGTCAAATTAAGATAGTAAAGAAAATTAAATTGAAGAAAGTAGTGCGTGTAAATAAATTTTTTGAATTTTTAGAAATATGGCTGAACTAAAATTTGGAGGAATAAAGTAATTGGTTATGTAAATTTTGACTTTAGAGTTATGTAAATTTCACTTAGATTAGTAGAATAAATTAAATTTATAATTATTAGAATTAATTCAAAATGAATTAAAATGAATAAAGGAAAATCTAAAGTAAGGTAAAGTATAAAAAGAAGAAAGATTTTTCTAAAATGTAGAAATTTTGTATTAGCAAACAAAGAAAATAAGTTAAGATTTGTTATAAAATTAATAAATACGAAAGAAACATAAATTTATAAACAGCCGAGAGATAACGGAGTTGGAAACAAGAATATAATCTATAGAAACTAAAAGAAGAATAAATTTTAAATAAACTTCCAAATGGGCCTAAAGGTTAAAATAGTGAATTGAATAAATATATATATATATACACATTTATAGATAATATTAATTAACTTTCAACTCTTACAAACATATATAATTAGTAATGAATTAGATGATTTGGAGGGAATCTCATGTTATGAAGTGGGATTCAACATTTAAATATATAGATAAAAGGTGAAATGAATAGTAATACTCAATCATTGGATTAGACAAAGGAAATTTAAGAAAAATGTCAAAAAGTAATTAAAAATATTAAATCAAGAAATGTCAACTCATTTGTTTGCTTGCTTGCTTAATATCATCACAATTCACCGATTGATAGCCAATCAAAGGAAGAACAGTTTTTTGAGCAGATGCCAAGGAGGGGGTGATTCTCGGCCTTATTTCGCCTCTCTAATGACTTACCTACTGCTTCAAAGAATGCAGATCTAGTAAGTTTATTGATCTCCTCATCTTCTATTATAGCCTAAGTTTATTTATTTATTTTGAGAAGATTAGTGCTTCTTAAATTTATTAAATTATAGCAACAGAGCTCCACAATCTTTTAATTTTGGATTCCATCGGGATGGAATCCTTGATAGCCGAACTAAACAAGGATCGGATACTGCCTATTGAGGAGGACGATATTACTAGGAAAAAAAAAGCTATGTTCGGAATAGATCAACAAGGAGAAGCCCCTATAGCTACAGTATCCTTTCAAGATAAACTATTAAATACTGGTAGTCCGAGAAACAAGGATCCATTTGCTGAGGATAACGATTGGGTAATGTCAGAGAAAGACTTTGTGGTTACTGATGTAGAGGGGCTTAAATCGATTACTTTGTCACAAACGGTTAAGGTGAGACTTTATAAGCCATGGGATTCGACGGTGATTGTGAAATTATTGGGTAGATCTATTGGTTTTAAATCTCTTTCTTCCCGGTTACAGGCTATGCAGAGCCATGTTCAACCTTTTCATATAATTGATTTAGACAATTACTAATTCCTTGTTCAGTTTAGATCTGCAGAAGACAAGGAGAGGCACTACAAGAAAAACTGAATCAGACAACGGTTAAGAAAAAAACCATTGTCTGAAAAAAACAGACAACGGTTTTTTTTTCCCAAAAAAGCGTTGTCTGATTAATTTTCAGACAACTGTTTTTATTTTTTTTTTTAAGCGTTGTCTATTAGCTGTCATTTTGGTCACACCAGACAACGGTTTTTTAGAGACCGTTGTGTAATATATGTTCAGACAACTATTTTTCTGGTCATACAAAACCGTTGTCTGATAAGATGTTTTAGACAACGGTTTTTTCAAAAGTGTTGTATAATTCAGCGTTTCAGACAACGGTTAAAAAAAATGTTGTCTGAATCAAGCATATAGACAACGGTTTTTAGGGACCGTTGTGTAATATATGTTCAGACAAGTGTTTTTTTGGTAAAAAAAAACCGTTGTCTGATAAGATGTTTCAGACAACGGTTATTTAAAAATTTGTCTGATTAACTGTTCAGACCATTGTATAATATATGTTCAGACAACGGTTTTTCGTAAGAAACCATTGTCTGATTAACTGAGTGTTAAAAAAAATTGCCTTAAATGAAAGTAATCCCTATACACAAATCAAACCAAAAACACAAATCAAATGAAATCCTCCACTGACAAGTGTTAAACCAAATCCACCAGCAAGGTGTCAGAGCAAAAACCACATGATTCAATAAATTATATAACCAAATCTTTGAACAAAGTGTCAAAAAAAGATACAAATCGAATGATAGGTACAAATGAAAGTTTCAACAAATTTAAATAAGAAACACAAAACTTTCAACAAAGCGTCCAACCAATCTTTCATTAAATTGTGAATGATATAAACAAAACATTCTACAGGCAGCAGGGAGTTGTGACAGGCATTAAGGATGTTGGACCTGCAAGTATAAACAATGGAAAAATTAATGGCAGGACGTAATTTCAAAATAGAACTTAAAACAAATGAAATAATTACCATCATGACAGCTGAATCAATTCTTCTTCCTCCCGCATGTAACTACTGTTTTCTTCATCGAGTTCATCAACATATGGGAATGTTGGCAAATGTAGCTCATTCTCAAGTTCTATTTCTACAGATCCCTCATTTTCATCATCACTTTCATCATAGTACTTGTCAGGTAATTTTAAGACAACTGACCATAATTTTTCAAGAGGGTCATCTATGTAACAAACTTGCTTGACATGTTTTCCTAACACAAAAGGATCATTTAGAAAACCTAATTTGTTCAAATTAACCAATGTATATCCCAAGTCATCTACTTTAACCCCTTTGTTCATATCTACCCAATTACAACGAAAGATAGGAACCCTAAAGTGGTTATAGTCCAACTCCCAAATACTTGTAATAACTCCATAAAATGTATGTGAAGTATGCTCGATGTTTTTATCCTTACCCTTCACAAGCATTGTATCGGCATCTACACAAACACCGCTGCACTGAACTTGCCGCGTATCATCACGTTCTTTGGTGCTGTAGGTAACACCGTTAATTCTATAGCCACTGAATGTAGCTACATCCTTGTTAGGCGCTGCTGCAATCCACATTATATCCTTAGTTACTGTATTCTTCTCATCAAGTAATTCTGATGCAATCTGTCCAAAAAATTAAATTGGCCATAAGTATGATATAGCCTTTAAGAGAAGATAAATATTGTAGTATTTCAAAAGAATTCACAAGTACAGGGCATTCATTATTTTTCAGTAAAATATATAAAGAAACAGGCCTATTTTTGCTGCAAATTGCAGCAAAATACTTGGGCCATAAGATTTTACCTTTTTATGAAACCACTTAGGGAATGTTTCATTTTGCATGTTCTTTAGCCACTCTTCATCATTTTCATGTTGTGAATATCTTGTCATCAAAGAAGCCATATGTTCACTGCAAGTAAAATCAACTTTATTAATTTTTGAAACAAAATGCAGAAAATAAGGAAATAACAAAAACAAATTGAAGTAACTTACTCAAAATATGGGCGAACGTCATTACAATTTTGGAGAAGACACAAATGTGCTAGGTGCAAGTCCTTCTTACTTAGCGTTATCACTGTTGCACCAGATAAGGGTCTGTATTTTGCGTCGTTCTTATCCCTACTATTTTTCGGCAATCCAACAGTTGCTTATTCAAAGTTGACCAAACACTCAACGGCCTCTTCTGCAACATAGGCCTCAGCAATGCACCCTTCCGGACAAGCCCGATTCCGTACATAACCCTTGAAAGTCTTCATATATCTCTCGAAAGGGTACATCCAGTGAAGGAAGATTGGCCCACAGAGCTCAACCTCTCTCACAAGATGAATTGAGAGATGGATCATTATATCAAAGAAGGAAGGGGGGAAGTACTTTTCTAGCAAGCATATGGTCTCCACCAACTGAGCTTCCATTTTTTCCAGTTTACCCACCTCGATGACTTTACTGCAAATTGCCTTGAAGAAGAGGCAAAACCTAATAATAGTGCACCTAACCTGTTTTTGTAGTACTGACCGAATTGCGATGGGGAGTAAGTGATGCAACATTGTATGGCAGTCATGAGATTTCATTCCAACAAGTCGCAGATTTTCCATTGATACTAGACCCTTAATGTTTGAACAAAAACCATCAAGTAACTTCATGCCAACCAAGGATGAGCAGACAATCTTCTTTTCTTTATGCAATAAGTTCCAAGATGCCGTCGGCAACTTCTCTTTTTTTCCGGGAGTTTGTGGCCTCAGCTCCGTTCTTATTCCCATTTCAGCCATATCAAGACGGACAGACTCCTTATCTTTTGACTTCCCTGGTATATTTAGCAAGGTACCAGTCAAAGCTTCACATATATTTTTCTCGATATGCATCACATCAAGGACATGCCTAACCGGCAAAAATTTCCAATACTCAAGTTGGAAAAATATAGACATCTTCTTCCAAATAGGTCGAGGTTCACCTTTATTTAATCGAGGTTGGCGTTGTGTCTTACCATAGACATGGCCCCTTAGTGGTTGTACCCTTTCAAACACCTCCTCTCCAGTTAACGGAATAAGAGCCGACAACTTCTCCACGGTGTTATCAAAGGCTAATTTTTGCCTTCGATATGGATGATAACGGGGCAACCACCTATGATGCCTCATAACCACCGTCTTACAATAATTTGCCAACCTGGTAACTTTTGTTTTATCAACACAGACAGTACAAGCATTATACCCTTTAATGATATTGCCCGACAAGTTGCCTAAGGCTGGATAATCACTAATTGTCCACAACAAAATTCCCTTTAGTATGAAGAACTCTTTCTTATATGCATCATACACTTGTTTCCCATTCCATAACACTTGAAGATCTTCTATAAGTGGCTGAAGGAACACATCAATATCATTTTCGGGCTGATTCGGTCCAAATATCAACAAACTTAACATAATATACTTTCTCTTCATACAAAGCCAAGGTGGTAAGTTGTAAATACATAGCAAAATAGGCCAACATGAGTAATCAGTTGATAATCCATGGAAGGGATTGAATCCATCGATAGATAAAGCTAACCGAAGGTTTCTTGTCTCCGAAGCGAACTCAGGCCACTTTTGGTCGACATCCTTCCATGTTTGTGAGTCTGCCGGATGTCTAATTTTACCATCCTTTTGTCGCCCGGTGTCATGCCAAGTCATTTCCTTTGCAATTTGAGCTGTATTGAACAAATTCCTCAACCTTGGTATTAATGGAAAATACCATAGAACCTTAGCAGGGACCCCTTCCAATTCTTTTCCTTTCTTGTCCAGCTTCCATCTAGAGGCTCCACATATGCGGCAAATTGTCTCATCTTCATCTCTCTCACCACGATATAAGAGACAATCATTCGGGCACACATGTATTTTTTCATACTCCATACCCATGGCACATAAGGTTTTCTTGGCTTTACTGAAGGAAAAAGGGATACTATTGCCTTCTGGAAGCATTGACCCAAGCAAAAGGAGAATATCAGAGAAGCATGTATCAAAAATGCCATGCTTTGCTTTCAAGTTATATAACTTGACTAAAGCTTTCATCTTAGTATAACCCTTGCATCCCAAATAAAGGGGTTCATGTTCACCTTCAACATGGTTAATGAAATCAGAGGAATCTAATGAAATATCATCATCGTCGACATTATCATGCCCCGTTCTTATGTTTGTTTGATCATCTGATTCTAAGAAACAATCGGTTTCAGCAACTAAAGGACTCCCTTCTGGATTTGACTCTCCGTGCCATATCCAGCAAGTATAGGTTTGATCAATACCATATTGGAAAAGATGATCCCTAACAGTTTGAGCCTTCCACGATTTACTGTGAGCGCATCTTAAGCATGGACAACTAATTTTTGTTTCATCAAACCCATTCTCAAATGCAAACATTAACAACTCTTCCACACCTAATTGAAACTCTCTTGTTCTTTTATCAGCCTTCAACCAGGATCTATCCATCTTTGAGTTGGACCAGTTCTGCAATTTGAGCAATAATTCAGTTAGTTGGACCACTGAATTATGGTGATGTCAAATAAAACCTTGATTGGGAAGTATAATCACCTCAGATGCGAGAGCAGATGTAGCAGCTAACTTCTATTAAGGTTTCTCTAAGATAGCTATCATATGGTTGTTATGGTTTGAATAAAGTTGCATGAGGAAGCTTGGACTGTTATGTAATTGTTCAACCTGAAGGAGAAAGAAAAAAGGGTTCACATATAGAACTTAAAAGTTGTCATTGAAAAGAAAAGCTAGCACTAAGAGCAAGGAAAGGGGTATTTCTTGGTTACAAGTCAAGAGTGAAAGGTTTTCTGTTTATGGATCTCACAACAAAATAAATTTTAGTCAACATTTATTTACAGTTTCATGAGCAGTACTTTACCTGTAAAACTAAACAAATACCAGTTCACACAACTGACGTTTTAATAGACATTCAACTTCAATCACAACAACCTGAGTCCACAAATAATCCTCAATTCACTGACACAACTCAACATACCATTTCAACTAATAGTCATCAAATTTTAGCCAAAGACTTATAAACAAGCAGAGAAATCAGAAGCATGGAGACATACTGTAGATCTTGAAATTTAAGCAGAAAATTGAAGGGACAGAACAACATTATAGTAACCTGAAAATATCAATGCAACATTATAGTAATTTGAAAATACAATGCAATAATTCAATTAGATTAAACAGAGGAATGAATTCTATGGTTGTGCTGAAAATCCAATGTACCAAGTTATGTATATACATACAACAGCTTAATGAACATCGGCAGCAAGGAGAGTGCAGATGGGACGATTACTTACGGCTCATAAGAAAAAAAATAATCTTCTTTCGACTTAATTGGGACAATGCAGTTACTGACAAAGGAGACGGCCGGCAGCAAGGAGACGGCCGGCATTAATGAAGACCGCAGCAAGGAGAGTAGTGCTTAGGAGAGTGGTGCTTAGGGTTTGGCAGCGAGAGAACCACGACTAATGAAGCTGAAAGAGGAATGAGAGATGAAGCAGAATCAGAAGCTTGGACGTTTTATGGAAGTTAGATTTTCTTAGTATAAAACATGCTAAGGATCCAGTGGCTATTTGCAATGTATGAAAGTTAGGCTTTCTTAAGCCAAACAAACTTGACTAAGTATTAAAAGCTAAGGTTTGGATTTATAAACATTTCATAAACCCATTAGAAACTTTAAAGTCCACCATTAAATAATGATTTAGATATAATATGATATTATATAAGTAGGAATACAAGTATATATTAGTATATATATACAAGTATATATTAGTGTATATATATACAAGTATATACATGTATATACAAGTATATATATAAGTATATACAAGTATATATTAGTATATATACAAGTATATATATTAGTATATATTAGTATATATACAAGTATATATAAGTATATATATTAGTATATACAAGTATATATTAGTAAATATACAAGTATATATATTAGTATATACAAGTATATACAAGTATATATATTAGTATATACAAATATATACTTATATATACTTGTATATATTAGTATATATACAAGTATATATAAGTATATATTTGTATATACAAGTATATATATTAGTATATATATATTAGTATATACAAGTATACATTAGTATATACTAGTATATACAAGTGTATATTAGTATATACAAGTATTCTTGTGGACTTGCTTATTCATATATACAAGTATATATTAGTATATACAAGTATTCGTGTGGACTTGCTTGTATATATACTAATATATACAAGTATATATTAGTATATATACAAGTATATATTAGTATATACAAGTATATATATTAGTATATATACAAGTATATACAAGTATATATTAGTATATACAAGTATATATTAGTAAATATACAAGTATATACAAGTATATATATTAGTATATACAAGTACATAAAAGTATATATATTAGTATATACAAATATACAAGTATACATATAAGTATATATTAGTATATATATAAGTATATATTTGTATATACAAGTATATATATTAGTATATACAAGTATATATTAGTATATACAAGTATTCTTGTGGACTTGCTTATTCATATATACAAGTATATATAAGTATATACAAGTATATATTAGTATATACAAGTATTCGTGTGGACTTGCTTGTGTATATACTAATATATACAAGTATATATTAGTATATATACAAGTATATACAAGTATATATATTAATATATACAAGTATATATTAGTAAATATACAAGTCTATACAAGTATATATATTAGTATATACAAGTATATATATTAGTATATATAAATATATACAAGTATATATAAGTATATATTAGTTTATATACAAGTATATATAAGTATATATTAGTATATACAAGTATGTTATAAGTATATATATAAGGTATGTATGTTGCATTTCTTCTTTTTTTTACCTTAGAAAGAATCAATGTTAGAGTTATTTAGTTTTTGCTCAATCTAATTTACATCAACACTAAATTTTATAATTATATAGGGTTCCATAGAAATTTATCACTACTAATTATTTAAATTGTATTGCCTTAAGCACTTATGGATGAATTATAAATTGAATTTTATAAGTCATCTATATAAGTGAATTTGTAAAGTTAATTTAACAAAAATTTGAAAAATCCATTTTGTTTCAAAAAAGGGATGTCAAAACTTCAAAAAATTTTGAATACTTAAATTCCCCCCTTTATTTCCAAAAAAAATTTTCATTTGCCCCCATTTTGCCCAAAACACGCCCGTTTTGAAATTTAGCAATAAACCTAAACAAACCCTCTTTCGATTTCTCTCTCCTATCTCCTCCTTCCCTCTTTCAATTTCTCTGTGTAGACCTAATTTGTTTCCATTTTCATGGGTAGAAGCTTCAGAAACTAAACCAAACTTTGTTCTCCTCCTTCCCTCTTTCCATTGCTAGACCTAACTTTGTTCTCTTCCTTCCCTCTTTCGAAATCTTCAGTCTTGACCTAAAAACGCACGACACATCCATATTTCTTCTTCCTCTTATACCTTTCTCTCTAACCCGCCCGCCACTCACTGCGGCTCTGCATTCACTCCCTCAGTTCCAGCCTTCGAGGTTCGTTATATACTTTTGTCTCTCTGCAATTTTTTTTTAATTTTTTTTGTTATTATATAATTTTCTTCTTCCTCTTCTTAGTTCTTAGAAGTTTGTTTTATAAACCATTTTCATGAGACTTAGTTGCTGTTGTATAAACTGCTTCTTTTTGTTTCCGGCTGCAATGAGTAGAATACTGCAAATGTCGCTGTTAATATTTTTTCCTGCTCCGAAATACAGCTCATGTCCTGTTTGTTAATCTTTGACTAAATTTTAGCCATGTGAATATTTTTTTACTGGAAGAGATAGATAAGCCTTTCACTGGTTTGGACAGAGGAATTTGAAATATTGAGATTTGACTTAAATAATGCATAGGTTTTCTTTGATTGGATACAGTTCAGGTTCATGGTTGTGGATACAGGCCTTGTTGAATGTGGCTTTAGAATAGGTGTCATTTCAAATGCACCTGAAATAAGTCCTTAACCACTTTCATTAATCTAATCAACTAAAGAACTTGTAGCTATCTTGTCTGTTGTGCAAGCTATAGTTTATTTTTTACTAATTCTGTTTTGTTTTAGTCTTGTAGTAAGATTTTAGTTTAGCCGTGTCCCAATTAAATTAGGCTTAAAATTGGCAATTATAAATGTAAAAAACCTAATGCAAAAGCCACTTGTAAAAATTTTTTTTTAGAGTAGTTTTGTAAATGGTTGGGCCAATTCTCATTCAAGTTATTTTAATTAAATTCAATATCCAAATCCCTATTTAAAATATTTCCATCTAAACATGGCATCAAGATATTGTTCACTCTGTCCCAAATATAGGATTAAATATCTGCCTTCACTTGAGGTCTCGATATCATTTTAAGGTGAGGACTATGATTGTGTTTCAACCAGTTTGGAGGAAACTTCCAAGCATTTCTTCTGTTCTAGATTTTGTCTTATGAGTTGTTTGCTTAGCAACGTGATAAAATGCAGGCTTGCAAGGAAGTGGGAGTGGAAATAGAATAGGGATAGGACAACAAGGAAAAGCTGGAATAAATCTGAGTATATTATCACTATAACGGTGTCAATTTGATAACACAAAAGATTGAACTCATCCATTACTGAACTTCCAAGTATACTTGCATCTGCTTACATCAACATTCTTCAAAAATGCATTTTCACATATAATTCTTACCTGTTGGCTGATGCTTATCTAACCTGCAACTGTTTCCTGTGATTTCCAATGTTTAAACTGGATGATTTCGTACAAAATGTAACTTTTAATTTGTGAATGCAGGTGCTGATTATGGCTCCTTCGAAGAAGAAACAATCGTATCAACTACCCACCCGTACTTCTCCCCATGTATGTAAACAACAAGCCCGGTCTTCCCCAAATCCAGCCACAATGAGAGTGGTGAAGGCTATCTCCAGGACACGGTCAATGCACCCAGAAAAGCCGTCGACTTCTTCCCCCGTATCTTCAAAGAGGAAGTCGATCTCTGAAAACTTAGAAAAAAATATGTCCAAGAAAAGAAAGCGAGTGGATAAGGTTAAGCCAAAATCAAACAAGGACGATGTTGCAGGATTAAAATTGCTGAAACGAGGGTGTGTCTCCATGCACCGAATTGTTAGACGGAAGATCAGTAGCCAAAAGCCTACAGTTTCATTTAATGCAAAGGGAGCACCATTTGGTAGGGCTGCTTTAGAGATGCAATCATATATCGGAGTTTTAGCAAGGTCTAAAGCCCCGATATGGCATGATTCCTGGAAGGAAGTTGCTGAAGACATCAAAACAAAGATTTGGGATTGTGTCCAGGTTATGCAAAATCCTTCCCACACAATTAATTTATATACATTAGTTTCTCAATTGCTTTATGCACGTTGGGTTTTCAGTAACTTATTCATCTAATTTTATTTTTGTGGTTTATGTATGTAGATGGCTTTCGTTGTACCACCGACTTCCAAGAAAATGGTACTGCAGTCTGCTGGTCAAAAATGGAGGGAATTCAAAAGTCAGTTGACCAGACTCTATGTTCTTCCACACCGTCATGAACCAGAGAAGCTGCGGTTTCCTCCAGCTGACTTCACATTCATTGAGCAGTCGCACTGGGACATTTTCGTTGCTGATCGTCTGGGAGTCGAGTTTAGCGTAAGGAAATCTTCAATTTTCTTTTTTCTTAATTTAGTTCCAAATGGTAATCTGGATTCCTTTTTCATACTTATGATGTTTTGTTCCTTTTTGTCTTAGAAAATTCATGAAGAACAACACAAGAGAAGTATGCAGAACGAGTATCCTCATCGTTTGTCTCGAAAAGGATACGCGAACTTGGAAAGTGAATGGGTTTGTGTTGACTTGTGTATTTAATTTTTTTTTCTATGACTTGTGTATTGTCAATATCGATTTATAATGCTTCTTAAAACATGTTTATATTACTAATAAGGTCATCCTCTATATATACATGCAGACTGAATCTCATCCTGAAGGGATTTCAGAGATCGATCGATCGAAGGCTTGGATCCTTGCAAGGCAGGACAGACAAGGAAAGTTTAAAGATGAGAGAGTGAAGCACAAAGCTGAGGAAATCGTAAGTTTTGATTTTCGATTCAAGTTTCAACTCAATTCATCAGCTTTTATTGTTTCCTAATTTATTAACTACATCCATTTTGGGTCTATTTTTTAGGAGTCATTAAAGGAGCAAGTTAGTTCAGGTGAAGTAGTTGAACAAGGCGCTGATGATGTGTTATCGAAGGCGCTTGGTAAACCGGAGCATTCTGGAAGAGTACGTGGCCAGGGAAGGCACGTGAAGCAATCTGTCTATTTTGGTCTCCCAAGACAGAGAAAAGCAAAGAATATTGATGAAAAGATACGGGAGGGGGTTCAAATGGTCATGGAGGAGGAGACCAAGAAAATTATAGCATAGAGAGATGCATTTTGGGCTGCTGAAATTGCCAAGATTAGAGCAGAATTTTTGTCGAAGCCTGTGTCTAGTCCAAACATGCCTTCCCAACAAGCAAGTTGCTCCAATTCCATTCCTATTGTGAAGGATCAAGAGGCGCAAGTGCCGGTTGTGAGGAAGAATTTGAGTCCCCAATTTGATGCAAATTCTGTTGAAGCAAAAAGGAGTCTCAATTCGGATGAAGCAAAAAGGAGTCGCAATTCTGTTGATGATGAGAAGGTCCTTGCTTTGGAGAAAATGGAGGTGCTTGATAAGGATGATGTTCATGAGGTTGCTGCTGAGGTTGCTGCTGAGGTTGTTGCAGATGTTGATGAGGTTGCTGCTGCTGAGGAGGCAGAACGTATCGAGGTTGTTGCTACGGTTGCTGCTGCTGAGGAGGCAAAAGGTATTGAGGTTTCTGCTGATGTCAAAGGTCCCAATAATGAGGAGGTTGAAATAAAAAATGATGACATCGTTAAAAAAAATGATGATGATGGGTTTGATAATCAAGTGAAATTGGCGAAGTTGGCCATAGGATCACCGAGCAATATTGTTGCTTATGCAAAGGTTGTTGAAGTCCCGGTTGTTAAAGGACATGAGCCATCTCTCCATGGAGTTAAGATTGCACAAGAGAATGCAAGAGTGTCGATCACTCATACAATTCAAGGTTTGAGGATACTACTTAATATTTATTCAAACTTCTAATGATTATATTCAAACATATAAATAAATGTAATTTTTCCATGTTTTTTATATTTACAGACGTCAATATCCCATTCCCAGTCGGCAATGAAATTGTTACTGTGGACCAAGCCGTGGGTACTTTTATAGCATAGCCGAGAAATTTGATTGTGCTGGATGGGGTGTCTAATCCAAAGGTTAAGTTTTGAGAAATGAAACTTTGCATAATTGCTTTTTTTTTTTGCTATTTACTGTGTTCACGTGCCCCCCTTTATTTTCAGAGTTTTAAAAAAGCTTGTGTGAAGAAAAAAGCCTCCAAGAAATTAAAGAAGCCTGTTGTTATAGAAGCTGATATGTTTGAGGAGGAGCTGCATGTTCAGATGGGTGCTGATTATCCAGCGCCTTTGAAACGTTTGTGGCTGTGGACGAAGGATGCCTTAAGTGATGATCGAACAGTTAGTTTTGCCCTAAGTGAAGAAGCATTTGGTGTGAGCAAAAAGCAAGTTGTGTTCTTACAAGATCTATATGCTGCGTGCGCCGGAGGTGAAATGTCCGGATCCATACTTACCGTATTTATTCAGTAAGTTTCCAAGTACAATAGCTTTTTATTTTCTTTGTTAATTGTGCTGGAATTAAACTGATAATATGTACCAACTATTACTTCATTTTGTATGCAGCTACTTGTATGAATATGTCAAAAGGCATAAAATGGTTGATATGATTGGCTTTGTGGATCCCAGCATGATTGGTGCCATTGGATGTGGTAATTTAGGGGGGAGGTCACGTACACTTGCGAGTCGATTTAAGGGGGCTAAAGAAGGGCAATACTTTCTCTTGCCTTTCAACGATGTGTGAGTATTTCTTTACCTTTCTTTTTTATCCGCTATCGTAGCTAATGAGAGTTAGTAGCTAAATAATGCTGCTTCTGTATGTGATTGTGATTGATGTTATGAATTGAGCCTTTGTGATTGCTATTTTGGTTATTGAAATCACTGTTTCATTGTCGGTTCTGTATTTATTCAGATTTTTTAATTCTCATTTACTGCATTTGACAATCTGAATTTGACAATATGCATTGAAGCAGTAATCGTAGTTAAACCTTATGTGCTTCTTGTTCCTGTTTAAGCAGCAGCAATTTAGTATAAAAGATATATTATGTCCGTATGTATATATAAATGTTAGTAGTATCACTTTTCTATATCAGTTTTGACCATCTTGTTCTTGTTTTCCCTCATTTGTGAAAATGACATGATATTGTTGTTTATTTAAGTTTGGCATTACTTTAAGTTTGGCTTGTTGCTGATGTGATTGATTCATGAATTGTTTATTTAAGTTTTGACATTACTTTCTGTTTAATGAATTGTTTGGCGTTATGTTCTTCCAAATATGAAGAATTGCTTGTATTTTATTTTGTTATTTCGTAGGAATCACTGGGTATTGACTGTTGTAAATCCGACGGGAGAGGTAGTCTACCACATGGACCCTCTTAAATGTCGCATTGCTAGCCAGGAATGGATAGAGGTTGTCAACAAGTAAGTTGAGCTTCTAAAGTCTGCCTATTTAGTCTTAAGTTATAAAATTTGGGGAAAATGCAATTTTGTTGACTTATATTGTGTTTCTTATAGTGCCATAAAGTTATACAAAGAGAGTGTCAACAAGAATGTGAGGAGGAAAATTTTATGGGAGAACATGGCAGTATTGTTTTTCTCATCATTTCTGATTTATACAATTTATACAATATGTTAATTGCTTGTTCTATGAAAGAAATATTGCTAAATTTGGACTGCATTTTTTCATTTGAGTACAAACTTGGAGTCCACAAAGCATTTTCAGTTGGTCTACATTTTTTCATTTCCAATTGCAGCACTGCTGGCATTACTTGTATACTAGCTCGTATATATTTGGATTGCCTTTTGTGTTCTCTTATGGCTTTGGTTTTCATATTGAATATTTCTGTTGAAGTTGTTTCAGTCCATGGCCTTGTGTTTTCTTGTTCAGTTAGTCAAAAAACAAAATCTACTATTATATATTAGTATAATAGTATATAGTATAATATATAATTCTTGATGATGAGATTGATTGGGAATTTGATATTGGATTGGTATTTTTATACTATTGCTCTGGTTTATGTTTCAACTTTTATTTTGTTTCTGGATTAAAACCAATGTCTCTTTTATTTTGGTATTAAAACCAATGTTTATGGTGTGGATATGTTAAATTTTGATCTTTGCAAAGGTTGGTGGCTGCTGGCATGTCTAGTTTGGGGGTTCTCTTTCAATTTAAGAAATGCCTCTAAAAGTCTAAACTATAGCAGAACCTGAAACTGATGGGATTCTTGCACTGGAGAGTTTGTTCTTATGTGATTTTTATTTTCTTTTTTCTTTTATTCTAAGCTTTGCAATATACTTTATGTGAGCAAGTTTGTCTTTTAATGTTTTCTTCTTTCATATCTTATCATTTAAAGCAAATATGCATATTATAGGCATGAGTTTGCTCGTTGAGCATGAAATTTTATATGGATGTGTCTTGTGTTCATTTTTCAGAATGTTTGTTCAGATTTCAGGTTAGGTTGTGTGATTAGGTTGATGTGTTGGTTTGCATATGGGTTTACATATGGATGTAACATGTGGTACTTCATTTTTGTTTTCATTTGCTATTTCAGGGGGTTCCTGTGCAGAAAGGGGCCACAGATTGCGGCCTCTGTGTCATGAGGTACATGAAGGAAATCTGTTATGACAAGGAGCTTCAGTTTGCAGCTAAGGTCAGAATTTTAATTATTTTCATTTTTTATATAATAGTTTTGTATTTACCACATGTGGCTAACCAAAATTTGATTCATTTTTCAGTGGCTACGCAGAGGCAACTTGGAGTATAGTGATGCCGACATCAACGATATTAGGATTGACTTCGCCAAATATTTCATGAAGCGTCATTCAAGTTGAAGTTAATAGTATAATTCAGTGATATATGTATAGTGTTGATTTTTTTTTAGTTTGCTAATATGTTGAATGGTTGAATTTGTGGAGGTTTTTTGATTCCCAAATTTGCAATCCTCCATTGTAAAGTGTTGTCTTATATGTATAATGTACAGTTTAACATACAATGGTGGTGAAATGAAAATGAACATTGAAACTATTGTCTAATATTCAATGTACCATATTAATTAACCGTTGTATTTAGCGTCCTCCTACAACGATTTTAGATTAATTAATCATTGTTTGAAAAATTAAAAAGCGTTGTGTAAACCTTCATTAGATAACGGTATATAATAAAAAAGCGTTGTGTAATCCTTAATCAGACAACGGTTTTTAATAAGAAATCGTTGTATAAACCTTCATCAGACAATGGTTTTTAATAAGAAAGCATTGTGTAAACCTTAATCACACAACGGTTTTTAATAAGAAAGCATTGTATAAACCTTAATCAGACATCGCCTCAATAGAAAACGGCTTTTGTCTTCATCAGACAACGGTTAAAAACCGTTGTCTTATAAACTAAAAAATGTTGTGGAAACCATCTTCAGACAACGGTTAAAAACCATTGTCTGAAATGCTATCATACATCGCCTCAATAGACAACGGTTTTTGTCTTCATCAGACAACGGTCAAAAAGCGTTGTCTAAACCTTCATTAGACAACGGTTAAAAACCGTTGTCTAAAAATTTAGAAATCGTTGTCTGACAATTTAGAAACCGTTGTGGAAACCAACAGACAATGGTTAAAAATTATTGTCTGAAAAATTAGAAACCGTTGTCTGAACTGTCATTAGACAACGGCCAAAAACCGTTGTCTGATAAAATTAAAAACCGTTGTGCAAACCTAAATCAGACAATGGTTTTAAAACCGTTGTCTGAAATGCTATTAGACATCGCTTCAATAAACAACGGTTTTTGTCTTCATCAGACAACGGCCAGAAAGCGTTGTCTGATTCAGTTTTCCTTGTAGTGAGGATTTTGACAGGAGGCCCTTGGATGATACTGGGGCATCACTTGATTGTTTGATCATGGTTCCCTGAGTTTGATAGTAATTTGGACATAATCAACGCAGCAATCGTTTGGATTAGACTTCCTAGGATGCCATTGCATTTTTATCACAAAAAGATGCTCTGAGCTATTGGTAACTTGATTGGTAGGGTGGTTCATATTGACTACAATACAGTGAAGCTCAGTAGAGGTCGGTTCGCTCATATGGCAGTCGAAGCTGATCTCACTAGACCTTTGACCTCAAAATTTATGATTGAGGGGAGGGCTCAACTTGTTGAGTATCAGGGTCTTCCCAAAATTTGCTTTGAGTGTGGCTATTATGGTCACTTAGCAACTGTATGCCTAGAGAATAATGCAGTTTTAGGGGATATGGTTGTCTCTGAACAGACCATGAACAATGTTATGCACCCAGTGGACCACTCTAATAAGGCCTTTGGTCCATGGATGCTTGTAGGTCGTGGAGGAAAGAGGCCAGTTGTGGTTGGTGAATAGTCAAAGGTCCCTTCCAAAGGTAGAGAGAGGACTCCTCAAACCCGACAATATCAGGGTACAACTATTGGGCAAGGATCTAGATTTGATATTCTCTCAAAAATGGATGCTGATGTGCATGAAGATAATATGACGATTACTAATGCCAATCCCGCCTCTCCTATTACTATGACAGCCCCTATCCTTAGGGACATCTCAAATCTCACAGAAACGCCTTCTAGAGACACTGCCATGAAGGTTTTGAAAAATAAATTCTCCAAATCCAAGCTCCCTAACCCAGCAGCCAAAACAGTGAAATTCAAAAGCAATCTGTCAAAAATGCCATGCACAATAATGTTATGTGTCTGGACCCTCTATCCTTAGACCACCCAGATTTACCTTGCATGTCTCCTATCCAATCCATCGAAACTCATAAACATAATGATAACAATCCTATCATGCCCTTTACAGCTTTTCCTCCCTCCATTTTTTCTCAAGTAACGAACTACTCTACTCTTGATAACTCCAACCACACTGCCATTCTTAATGATGACTGTAGAGTTGATTATGCAAACCATAACCATAAAAAGAATATTTCTCCAGACTTTAGAAATAAACCCCCTGATCCTTCATTAATTAAAGATCAGGCTTTGGAGTTAAATGATATGCCAACTACCTCTCAGTCTGGGAACATGACTCTGGAGGAAGTTGAGGACACTGAGGTGATTGATGCCATTGTTGAATCTTGAAAGCTTTATGCTCCTTGAATTATATCTCCTTCTGTGATGGTTATTATGTTTATGGAGTTCTCTTTCCTCATTTGGAACTGTCAAGGAGCTGCCTCTCGAGCCTTCTCTCGTACTTTTAAGAACTTCATGCAATCTCATCATCCTAACATTGTTGCTCTCTTGGAACCGCGTATTAGTGGTGCTTTGGCAGACCATTTTATTAAAAATACATGTTTTGCAAATTCCTTTAGGGTTGAAGCAATAGGATTTTTTGGTGGTATTTGGATTTTTTGGAATGGACATTTCCAATTACAGGTCTTGGAAGTCCATTCACAATCACATGTGGGTCTCACCGAAGCTTGGTAGTAGGTTTCTATTCACAGCTGTCTATGGGAGCCTTAATACTCATTTTCATCAGTCCCTTTGGGATGATTTAGATTGCTTGGCAAGGGATTGCTCCTGTCCCTGGCTTCTTGGGGGTGATTTTAATGTATTATTATATAATTCTGAAAGGTTAAGTGGAGCCTCCCGCAGAAATGTTGATTGTAAAAATTTTACTAATTGGTTTTCGAACAATAATATGGTGGATTTGGGGTTTCAAGGTCAGAAATTCACCTGAGCGAGAGGACTTCTTTGTGAAAGGTTGGATCGGGCTATTTCTAATTATGTTTGGCTGGAATTATTTCAAAATTATTCAGTTCTCCATTTACTCAAATTAATTCAGATCATTGTCCCCTGTTTATCAAGATTTTTATTGGCCAACTCCCTCCAGTTCATAAGTCATTTAAATTTCAAGCTCTGTGGCTCTTACATGGGAATTTTCATCAAATGGTCAGTGAGTCTTGGGGTAAACATAATGAGTTCTTAAGGTCTTTAGAATGTTTCTTCGGAGAAGCTAGGGAATGGAGCAGAAGAGTTTTTGGTAATATATTTCACAAGAAAAAGTCAATCATGAGAAGAATAGAAGGGGTACAAAGGCATCTAGAACTTTACACGAATGATAAACTCCATAATCTAGAATTTGCTTTAAGAAAGGAGCTGGAAGAAATTTTGTTACAGGAGGAACTTCTTTGGCTTCAGAACTCAAGGATTGATTGGCTAAAATTCGGGGACAAGAGTTCTTGTTTCTTTCATAAGCGGAGAATACAAAGAAGGCAAAAAGTGAGAATCGAAATTCTGAGAAATCAATTGGGAGAGTGGTGCACAGATCAGGTACAACTACAATCCACGGTGATCCAGTTCTATAAAATATTATTCTCTGAGGATAATCTGCCCTCGGTGCCTTTTTCCATCAATAGGCAATTTCCACATCTATCTGAGGACAACTTAGTAATTCTTAGTGTTGATATCTCTAATGAGGAGATTAGGAAGGCCATCTTTCAAATGAAACAGCTCAAAGCCCCTGGTATCGATGGTATTCTTGCATTATTTTATCAATCCAATTGTGATATAGTTGGAGAATCGGTCTGCGGTTTCATTAAAGAGATATTCAGGAAAGGCAGTATCCCCCCTGAAATTAACAAGACCCTCCTATTTCTTATCCCTAAGATTGAAGCACCTGCGAATATCTCTCAATTTCTCCCTACTTCTCTATGTAATGTCATATTTAAGTTTACAACTAAGCTTATAGTTGATCGTCTAAAGCCAATTATGGCTAGTTTAATTAGGCCTAGCCAATCCAGCTTTGTACCTGGTAGAAATATTACTGATAATATTGTAATTGCCCAGGATATTATCCATACCATGCATAATAAGGGTGGAAAAAAAGGGTTCATGGCCATTAAAATTGATTTGGAGAAAGCATATGATAGATTAAATTGGAATTTCATCAAGGATACGCTTTCTAACATTGGAATTCCTGAGTTTTTTACCAAAGTAGTTCTGGATAGCCTAAGCTTAGCCTCTTTTCAGGTTCTCTGGAATGGAAATCTATCTAAATTTTCTACCCCTCTAGAGGTATCCATTAAGGAGATTCTCTGTCTCCTTATATTTTTGTGCTTTGTATTAAAAGATTGGCTTATGGTATTTTAGGTACTGTGCACAAGGGAGATTGGAAGCCAATTAAATTAGGGAAACATGGCCCCCTATCACATACTTAATTTTTTGCAAATGACATCCTTTTGTTAGCTGAAGCTTCTACTAATCAAGGCACTATTGTAAATGATGTGCTGGAGCATTTTTGTACCTCATCTGGACAAAAGGTGAACAAGGACAAGACTCATGTGTTCTTCTCTAAGAATGTTCCTAGATCTCTTCAGAAAGATATTAGTGGTATGTTGGGTTTTAACTGTTCAAACGATTTGGGCAGGTATTTGGGCATGCCTTTTCTTCATCAGCGTCTTTCAAAAACTACTTATGATTTCATACTCATAAATTATCTGCTTGGAATGCTTTAGCTCTATCTCTAGCAGGTAGAATCACTCTCAATAAGCATGTTCTTGCTATTGTTCCCTTTTATGCTATGCATCCACTGCTCTGCTGGCAGCAATCAATAATCAAATTGATCGAATTTGCAGAAGATTTATATGGGGTTCATCTCCTGAAAATTCAAAAGTCCACTTAGTTAGCTAGGGAGATTTAGGTAACCCAAAAGACAAAGGTGGTTTAGGTCTTAAAAATTAAAATATGATGAGCTCTACCTTCCTTATGAAATTAGCTTGGGCAATTTTATCAAACAAGGATAAGTTATGGGTCATAATACTATAGGGAAAATATGGTATTGATGATACTATCAGCCCAACAACTTTGAATTTTGTGAGGGGCTCTCACCTTTGGAAGGCTTTGGGGAAAGTTTGGTCCAAGACCTTGGATAGCATTCAATGGGAAATTAATAATGGATGGAAAGCTCGCTTCTGGATGGATGCTTGGGTTGATGAAGTATACAGGTTAAAGGATATTGCTATCAGCCTTATTCCCCTCGAGTTTCTGGATAAGTGGGTTAGAGATTTTACTGATGATAGAGGAGCTTGGAACTGGCCTTCCTTTGCCTATCTTTTACCAAGTAATGTCATGCTTAATATTTCTTCTATTCCTCCTCCATGTGGGGACAATTTTGAAGATCAAATATCTTGGGCACTAACCTTTGATGGAGCTTTCTGGGTTAAATCTGCATATCAGTTCCTTATGGAGATGGGAGGGCTATCTTTCTGCATGATAAGGAATCCAAATGGGACTTAATCTGGAAATGGGAGGGGTTATATAGAATATATATTTTCTTATGGCTAGCCTTTAACAATAAACTTCTTACTAATGAGGTGAGACACAAATGACATCTGGGAGGTAATGAAGATTGTGTACGGTGTGTTACCGAGACCGAGACAATTCTACATATTCTCAGGGATTGCCCACATGCTAAATAAGTATAGTTTTCCTTCCTTCATATGGCTGATATACCTCATTTCTTTTCTTTAAACTTTGATGATTAGTTCATTACCAATTTACGAAAGAAGAGACACCACTGTGATCATCAGCCTTGGTCCCTCCTTTTTGGTATCACCTGCTGGGCGCTTTGGAGAGGTAGAAACCAAGGGTTGTTTCAAGGTCAGACATCTCCAATTAATATTATCATTTCAGATATTCATGGGAGAGTTCATGAGGTTGATCTTGTTCATCGAGTTGACCACAATGTTAACTCTCATTTGAAAGGCAAACTGAACACTTGGATCGGGTGGTCTCCTCTGCCATTTGGTTGGTTCCAATTAAACTCAGATGGTTCGGTAAGGAGTGCGGCTCATCTTGCTGGTGTTGGTGGTATTATTAGAGACCAATTTGGTGGTTGGGTGACCAAATTTTCCATGAACATCAGGTCTTGTTCTGTCAACAAGGCTGAACTCTGGGGTCTTTACCAAGGTCTACTACTAGCTTGGAATACAGGTGTTAGAAAACTCTTAGTAGAAGTAGACAATGCAACAGTTTCCAGATTAGCTAATGACAAATACTCCTCCTTGACTCCTTATACTTCTTTGACCAGTAGAGTGAGGAACCTTTTGAGAATGAATTGGTATGAAAAAGTTTACCACGTGTATAGGGAGGCTAATTTCACTATAGACTAGTTAGCATCACATGCTTTTACTTTGCCTCTAGGTTTGCATGTCTTCCACACAGCCCCTCAAGGAGTTTGAAAATGAATGGTGCATGTTTTATTAGTTTTTATCATAGAATTGTATCT
Source organism: Garcia nutans (assembly GCA_947685225.1). Taxonomy (NCBI): domain Eukaryota; kingdom Viridiplantae; phylum Streptophyta; class Magnoliopsida; order Malpighiales; family Euphorbiaceae; genus Garcia; species Garcia nutans. Next base: position 37,424,337 of record CANTUV010000039.1, on the reverse strand, counting down.
TATTTATTATGTTGATTATTGTTTTCTTCAGGTATTTTGGTAGTTTTAATATGTTTATTTAGTGATTTCATCAATTTTGGTAGTTTTAATTTATTTCAGTGTTTATGTCATTTTTTGTCCTAGTTTTTAGTGTGGTGTTTATGTGTTGTTGGTTAATGTTTATTTGATTCTTGTTTAAAGTTTGTTTAAGTGTTTGTTTTAGGTTAATATGCAAAATATTTCCTTGGAAGAAAGAATAGCTTGAAGCAGCAAGACACGGCCAAGCCACTGGTCGTGTCTCACCTTAAGGGCAAAACCAAGGAACCAAGAGAGGAAGGAAGATTTGGCAGTAGCTGACACACTTAGGTGACACGGCCAAGCCACTGGCCGTGTCACATGACACGACCACAAGCTTGGCTGTGTCCCATACTTAGCTAAGGAAGAAGACCAAAGAAAGAAGAGCAAAGAATGAAGGAATCAGTAGGTGACACACTCAGGTGACACGGCCAAGCCACTGGCCATGTCACATGACACGGCCACCAGCTTGGCCGTGTCACTCCATGGGCTAAAGGAAGAAAGAAAATGCGGATTTTGAGCGAGGTTTCGTATAAATAAGAGGATTATGGTTTTTGAAGGGAGGACAGAATTTATCAGCCGTCAAACATAAATTTGAGAGCTTCCATTTGTTTTCTTGGAGAATTTTGATTACACTTTGATGCAAACAGTCTAGATTAAATTTTTTTTAGCCACTGCAATATTCTTCTAGCAAAGATCTGAACAAGAGATTCTTCATAAGCTAAAGAAAGTTTGTAATTTGGTTTTGTTCTCAAACTTTATCTCTTAAGTTTCATTGGAATTGTATTCATGAATTCTATTATGTCTAAATTAATTTCTTTGAATTTTAATGAGATGAATATGTTTGATAGCATTATTATGAACTAATTTGATCTAGTCCAGGGTTTGTATGGATCTACTATGATTGTATGAAATGGTTATTGCTCTTAACTAAATTATTTCTTTAGCCTTAATTGAATGGATAACTGTTAATATATAATTGATTGGCCACCAATTATGTGTTTTAGGTATTAGATGAAGGATTGAGAAATGAAGTCTAATGCTGGAACAATTCAATTAGGGACTTAGGTGAATTAGAAATATAACCTAAGAAAAGGATCATTTCAATTGTAATAAGATTATTTGAGAGAGGTTTGAATGCGAGAGCTTATTTTCTTGATTCGATTAATTAAGTTGCTTGAAATCTATCTTTGAAATTAAATTGGTTGAGAGGAATAGCCATTCATACATATAAGTTAGTAGAGAAGTGCAAACCCTAGACCTTTCTATTAAGTGAATCAATATATCAGTTCAGTTTACTTTCATTGTTTTAAATTCCACTCGATCTGTCTTCGTTAGTTTTTAGCAATTTAAATTTATTGATTATTTGTTATTTGCAATCTGATAATCAATTAGCTTATCTAGCTTCCTTGTGAGACGACCTTGAGGTATTCACCAAGATACTATAGCAGGCTCGTATACTTGTGAGAGTAGTTCTAGTAGTGTTAATTAGAGCGCAACAAGTTTTTGGCGCCGCTGCCGGGGAAGCTAATTGGCATAATTGTTTATTAGGCATAAATATTTTAGATTATTTTTCATTGTTTACTTTTGATTTTATTTGTCTTTTGCTTTTAATAATTTCTTTTTTCCAGAAATTTTGTTTATGCAAGGCAGGAGATCACTCGGAGGAGAGCTATACCCAGTTATTCCAGAAATTCAGAGAGTGAAAAGGAGCAGAGAAGAGTTTGAACTATATACCGGATTTGATACAGAGGACACTTCTGATTTTGAGTCGGATACTGCACAATCTACCAATATGGGAGACGAAAGGCAAAGAACTATGAGGAATTTTGCTAGACCTGTCATTGGAACTTCCACCTCTTGTATAAGATTGACAGATGCAGCAAGAAATTATGAGTTGAAGAACATCCATTACAACATGCTGCCATTATTCTATGGAGTTCCAAATGAAGATCCTTTGAACTTTATCCGGGATTTCTACTCCACTCTCAATACATTTCCATTGGGAGGACTAACAGAAGATTAGTTGAGGATGAGGTGTTTTCCGTACACATTGAATGATAGGGCAAAAAGCTGGCTTATGATGTTGCCTGAAAATTCTTTGACAACTTGGGAGCAAGTTTATAACAAGTTTATGGGCAAATTTTACTCACATCAGAAGACAGCTGAATTGAGAGGGAAAATAGCTACATTCTCTCAATTTGAAGGAGAGCCATTTCATGAGGCTTGGGACAGGTTTAAGATGTTATTGATCCAGTGTCCACATCATCACTACCCACTTCAACTTCTGAATCAGTTTTTCTACGATGGTCTAACCCAGCAATTTCAGAATACTGTTGATAACGCAGCTGGGGGAGCTATGGGAGAAAAGACAGCAGATGAAACTTATGAAATCTTTGAAATGTTGGGAGCTAATTCTCAACAGAAAAGTGTAAGAGGAAGAAGTAAAGGGGTGAATCAATTGGAAGCCAACAGTGAGATGGTCAATCAGATAGCTGAATTGACAAGGCAAGTGCAGATGCTGAACATGAAGAACAATACTTCTTCATCCGCTCAAGAAGTGTGTGGAATTTGTGGAAGTTTTGGTCATGGAGCAAATATATGCCCCTCCGCATATGAGTCTTATGGAAGTTTTGGTCATGGAGCAAGTCAATGCTATGGGGGGATATCAACCAAGGGCCCGGAATGATCCTTACTCAAATACTTACAATCCTGGTTGGCGGAATCATCCAAATTTTTCATGGGCAACAAATAACTCTCAACAACCTTTCCATTTGCTCCAGAGACAAAACCAACCGCAGGGTCAATTTTCAAATCAAGGGCAGCCTAAGAGAGAGAGTTTGAAGGATAGTTTACAGGCCTTTATCCAAGTCAGTGCTAAGAATCAAGAGATGAATAACAAGAGGCTGGATTCATTAGAAGCATCTTTTAAGAAAGTTGAGACTCAAGTGGGACAACTTGCACAACAGATGCAAATTCAACAAAAAGGGAAATTTCTGAGTCAACTTGAGCAGGCACAATCAGTGACTGTTCTTAGAAGTGGCAAGGTAATAAATAATGATGTTGAAAATAATTCTGTGAATGCAGGTGATCAAAAGAACAAAAAGGAAGGAGAACCAGAGAACAAAGGTGCTAGAGAAAGATCAATGGAGAAATCCCCTTCAGCAGATTTACACAAGGCAAGTAATCCTTACCGGCCACCTATACCATTCCCCAGCAGGTTGAAGAATGATAAACAAGATAAGCAATTTTCGGACATCTTCAACATGCTGTCTAAGGTAAGTATTAACTTACCTTTACTTGAAGCAATAAAGAACATGCCGGCTTATGCCAAATTCTTCAAGGAATTGAACACCAAGAAAAAGAGGTATGAGCCAAATGAGAAGCTGATAGTATCAGAGGTAGCTAGTGCTGTTTTGCAGCATAAACTACCTCCGAAGCTAAAGGATCCTGGTAGTTTCATAATTCAAATTACTATGGGTAATGGAAAGGGGACTGATGGCATGTGTGATTTAGGAGCCAGTGTAAATTTGATGCCTTATTCTGTGTATCTCGAATTAGAACTTGGGGAACTTAAACCTACCAAAATGGTGTTGCAATTAGCTGACAGATCTCTTAGATTTTTGAAATGAGTTATAGAAGTTGTGTTAGTTAAGGTTGGTAGGTTGATAGTGCCTGTGGATTTTATAGTTCTTGACATGGAAGGAAGTAACCCTACACCATCCGCACACACTATTCTACTGGGTAGGCCTTTTATGGCTACTACCAACACCTTGATAGATGTTAAAAATGGTAAATTGTCAATAACTGTCTTGGGACAAACGGTTGAATTTTCTATTTTTAACACTTCTCCCATTCCTACAACTACATTATATGAGGATTGCTCTTTAATTGATGTTTTCTTGCAGACAGTTTCCTCGGATAAATTGGAGCTGGCACTGACCTTAGATCGTGGTTTGGATATTTTTGATTCAGAAATAGCCAGTTGCCTTGAGACATTAGAGAGTGCTGAAATAGAGGAACTTAAGGAGGACCCAGTATTTGAACTTCCCTCCATCCAAAAGGAAGAGAAGAATCCTTAACTTGAGTTAAAGCTGAAAAAGTTACCTAAAAATCTGAAATATGTATTTTTAGGAGATCACAACACCTTACTTGTGATAATATCTAGCGAACTTAGTGAAGGGGAGGAGATGAGGTTGGTGAGTGAGCTAAAAAGATTGAAAAGAGCAATAGGATGGGGATTGAGTGACATCAAAGGTATTAGCCCTTCAATGTGCATGCATATAATCACCTTAGAAGAGGGAGCTAAACCTGTGAGGGAGACCCAAAGGTGCCTTAACCCAAATATGAGTGAAGTGGTTAAGAAGGAAGTGCTTAAATTTCTTGATGAAGGAGTGATATATCCAATAGCTAACAGTGAGTGGGTGAGCCCAGTACATGCAGTGCTTAAGAAATCAGGAATCACTGTGGTGAAAAATGAAAAGAATGAATTGGTTCCTACTATGACTAATACTGGGTGGAGAATGTGTATCGATTATAGGAAGTTGAACAATGCCACAAAGAAAGATCATTTCCCTCTTCCTTTTATTGATCAGATGTTGGATAAACTTTCTGGACACTCACATTATTACTTTTTGGATGGACTTTCAGGTTATTATCAGGTGCCGATATCACCAGAGGATCAATCCAAGACTACTTTTACTTGCCCTTTCGGGACTTATACATTTTGACGTATGCCCTTTGGCTTGTGCAATGCGCCTGCAACTTTTCAGAGATGCATGATATCTGTCTTTACAGACATGATAGATGATTTTGTTGAGGTATTTATGGATGACTTTTCTGTTTTCGGTGATTCTTTTGATAATTGCCTCAATAAACTTGTTCTTGTGCTTGAGAGATGCATTGAATGTAACCTCACTTTGAGTTGGGAAAAGAGTCATTTCATGGTTACTCAGGGCATTGTATTAGGCCATGTTGTGTCGAGTAAAGGGATTGAAGTGGATAAAGCTAAGGTAGAGTTGATTACTAAGTTACCCCCACCTACCTCTGTTAAGGGAATAAGAAGTTTTCTAAGGCATGCAAGTTTTTACCGGAGGTTTATTAAAGATTTTTCTAAAATAAGCCAACCATTGTGTCATTTGCTTGGGAAAGATGTTCCATTTGAGCTTACTGCATAATGTATGCAAGCCTTTAATTCCCATAAGGAAAAATTGACTAGTGCACCGGTGATTATAGCTCCTGTTTGGTCTTTACCTTTTGAAATTATGTGTGATGCCTCTAATCATGCAGTAGGAGCTGTCCTTGGGCAAATGGTTGAGAAATTTTTGAGAGTGATCTATTATGCTAGCTTGACCCTGAATAGTGCGCAAATGAATTACACAACAACTGAAAATGAAATGTTTGCTGTTGTTTTTGCCTTAAATAAGTTTAGAACATATTTAATTGGGTCGAAAATTATTGTGCATTCTGATCATGCAGCTCTAAAATATCTTTTGACAAAACAACATGCTAAACCTCACTTAATTAGATGGGTGTTATTATTGCAAGAATTTGATTTCCAAATCAAAGATACTAAGGGAAGTGAAAATGTTGTAGCTGATCATTTATCTAGATTACCCTTCTTTGGTGAAAATCTTGCATCTGATAGCATTCATAAAAATTTAGAAGCATTTCCTGATCACAGCTGTTTGTGGTAATAAATGCACCTTGGTTTGCAGATATTGCTAACTATCTTGCTTGTGGTATTTTGCATTCTGACATGTCATTTCAGGAAAAAGAAAAGGTTTTTGCATGTGAGTAAATTTTATTTTTGGGATGAACCTTACTTATTCCGGATATGAAAAGATGAGATAGTTCGCAGGTGTGTATCTGAGGAAGAACAACTGAGTGTTCTTCAATTTTGTCATGACCTTCACTGTGGTGGTCATTTTGGAGGAAGAAAGATTGCAGAAAAGGTGCTTCAAAGTGGTTTTTACTGGCCTACTCTATTCAAAGATGCTCAAGAATATTGTAAGCATTGTGACTGCTGTCAAAGAGTGGGTAACATTGGGAGGGGGAATGAAATGCCCCTTCAATCGTATATTGTTGTTGAACTGTTTAATGTGTGGGGAATAGACTTTATGGGTCCTTTTCCCAAGTCTTTTGGTTATGAATATATTTTAGTTGCTGTTGATTATGTTTCAAAATGGGTGGAGGCAATCCCCACCCGTACTAATGATGCTAATGTGGTTGTTAAATTTGTGAAGGAAAATATTCTTAGCAGATTTGGCACGCTAAGAGTGATAGTCAGTGATGGGGGAAGTCATTTCTGCAACAAACTTTTTGAGAAATTAATGCACAAATCTGGTGTGAAACACAAGGTGGCAACCCCATACCATCCACAGACTTCTGGACAAGTTGAAACATCCAACAAGCAAATAAAAGGAATTCTGGAGAAAACAATCAACTTATCAAGGAAGGATTGGGCGAATAGATTGCATGATGCATTGTGGGCATATCGGACTGCTTTCAAGACTCCTTTGGGAATGAGTCCATACCGATTGGTTTTTGGTAAGGCTTGTCATTTACCAGTGGAGTTGGAGCACAAAGCGTATTGGGCAATCAAGACTCTGAATTTAGACTTGGACAAGGCAAAGAGAGAACGTTTTCTGCAAATTTCAGAGTTAGATGAACTGAGGAATGAGGCATATGAGAGTTCGAGGATTTATAAGGATCGCACTAAAGCACTTCATGACAGAATTATAGTGCGAAAAACATTGAGCCCAGGTATGAAAGTTTTGCTTTTTAATTCTCGTCTCCGTTTGATTCCAGGAAAACTCAAGTCTCAATGGAGTGGTCCTTTCGAGATAACTCAGGTATATCCTTCCAGTGCCATAGAATTGCTTAACTCTTAAACAAATGAAACTTTTAAAGTAAATGGACAGAGAGTTAAACCATATAACGAAGGGTTCCAAGAAGTAAGGATCATCGATAGCACTTTAATCTACGATCCTTAAGTCTTGCAGTAATGTCCAGCTACACGACATTAAAGAAGCGCTAAATGGGAGGCAACCCATCGGTTTGCATTTCTTTTCATAGTTGTAATTTTATATTCAGCAATTTTGATTTTATGTTTTGTTTAAATAAATGGAATGGGTGCTTTGATCGGTTTTTTATTTTTTCTAATGTGTTTCAGAGTTAATCAAAGAAGAGGATTGCATTTCTTTAAGATTTGGTGACACAAAAAAAATATAAAATAAAAAAAAGAGCCAAAATGGCATTGAAGGACACGGCCAAGCCACTGGTCGTGTCAAGCCAACCCAAATTCATCAATTTACACAGCCCCTGACACGACTAACAAGCTTGGCCGTGTCACACAAACACGGCCAAGCTTCTCCCCAAGTCCCTTTTCTTTGTTTTGCAATCATTTGTTCACAGTGTCAAAAACGGTCATGGGACACGGCCAAGTCACTGGCCATGTCCCTCCAAACTCATCAAACACGGCCAAGCTAATCCAAGCTTGGCCGTGTCACTTCAATTTTAAAGTTTAAAAATACGGTTTTAGCACTTTTAGTTCATTTCAATCCCTAGTTTTCTTTTTGTTTCCTTTCTCTCTCTCTACTTTTTCTCTCAAAAACCTCCATTGTTGTTCTTTCAAAGCTTCCAAAATTCCATTAATTCTCAATTTCCTTCACCAAAACTGAAATTAATCCGTTCAATCTTCTTCTTCTCTCATAAAAAAATCAATCTAATCTGTTTAAGTTTCAAATTTTTACAGATCTTTCATTATGCCAAGAACAAAGATGGTGTCCCACCACAAGAGGAAGCGACCTCCAACTGCAGCTGCATCTTCATCTTCTTCATCTTTAAAGAGAGCGACTCTTTTGGCTAGGGGTTTCTTTCCGACGAAGTATTCAGCAATGAATCCCTTAATGCTCTTTATATTAGGGATAATTTTTATAGTTATATTCAAAACCTTGGGTGGGAGAACCTAGTCTCCTTTCGACCTTTGCAATTTCAAGAGCTTACTTTGGAATTTTTAACATCTCTTAAGGTTGAAAGAGATGAACAGAAGATTTGCTCTAGGTTGAATTTTAAGTTGCTTGGGAAATCATTTGTAGTTAGTATTGAGCAATTAAATGTTATATTTAGTTTCCATCAACACGGTGAAAAGTCTGTACCTAAGGATTTTAAACAGCAATTTGCTTTGTAATATCCCTAATTATGCCCTAGTAGTCTTGGTGTTATTGTTGTTGCACTTGAATTATGTATATATGATAAGTTGATAAGAAATTGGAAGAGAATGTTTTTGTATGGTGGTTGGGAAAGAAAAGAGGGTTTAAAGATAATTGTATATGTTGCTCATATGGTGATATATATAACATATAAAGTGGTCAAAATGGAAAGTCAAGGAAAGAGGATATTTTTGTGTTGGTTGTGAAATTACTTAAATGGGTATAGATATGACAAAAGCTTAGTTAAATGGATGAGGGTATTATAGTAATTTTCTTTTGGATGGGTATTTAATGCCTATTGACTTTGTGTTTCTTCATCATTTCTTCTTCTTCTTCTTGTTGTGTGGCCGGCTCACCAAAGAGACAAGAGAGCAAGAGAACAAGTGATGGTTTTGATGATTTCAAGCTCAAAGTGAAGGAAGTTTTCAAAGTTACAAGTTGGAGTTTCAAGGAATTTCATTATTTGGTAAGTTTTCTCTTGTTTACCCTTGTTATTTTTGAAGTTATGCTTGAGTTGAGTTGTGATTTGATGATGGTATGATTAAGTTGCTTAGGGTGTGATTTTAAGTATTGATTTTGCTTGATAGATGAGAAGTTGAGTTGGTGAAGGTGTTGGAAGTGATTGTGTTGAGTAAGAGTTGTGTTTAGTGAAATTTCTTTCTGTTTTACAATTAGTAAAGGCTGTGACTTGTATGATTTTTAATTAATTATAGAAAAATGTTCTTGAAGTAAATTTTTGATATGTTGTGCCTCTATGAGTCTAGAATGACTGAAAAATATGTTGATTCGATTTTGGAATGGTTATGAGTTTAGAAAGATTATTTTTATTAGACCTGTTCCAGCAGGTACCTTAACTGAGACAGCTATATTTCGGGATTTTTAATAAAATGTAGAAAAATCATATCCAATTGAATTTTGGATATGTTGTTGCTTAGTGAGTCTAGTATTTTAGAAAAATAATTTGGAACCACGTTGATTGAATTTGATTTATGGAATTCACAAAGTTCAGAACTGCTGCCAGGATGCAGGGCAATTAGGGCAGTCTGGTTAGGTGAAATATTTGACCAAGATTTTGTGTTCAGTTTTATCTGAAATTTTAAAGGAATGATTTTAAGATACAAAAATAAATTCTGTAAAAATTTTAGAATATTTAGTCAAGTAGATTATTTTATACAATTTTTCAAAATAAGGATAAAATGGAGTCTAAAACCAGAATGTACTATTCATATGAATCATATCAATTGTTCTTTGCCCTAATTGCATTGTTGAGATTGAACAATGTTATGTTATGCATTGTGAATGGTTATGTGTTTCATGAATAATATACATTGAAATTGAAATGATAATTCAAATAAGACATGATATGAGACAATGCCATTGTGATTGGCTATGATGATGATATTGAAAGAAAGAAGGCATGTTTGCCTAAATGTGATGAGAATTTGAGAATGGAAATGGTAACTATATAATAAATGAATTGTTTGTTTAATATGTTATTCAGTTTCAGAGTTCTGGATTTGGGTGGCATGCCTAAGAAATGATGAAAGGTAACAGTCTTGCCGGGTTGAGGATCTTTTCATATGTGTTGAGTTGATGGTCCAAGAGACTGGGTCTGTTACATTATGAGAATTGTGAATATGAGATATATGATTTGTAATAGTCTTGCCGGGTTGAGGATCTCCTCATATGTGTTGAGTTGATGGTCCAAGAGACTGGGTCTGTTACACTATCCATGGATAGAGATACATGTATATACATTGCCTACGGGCGTGATTATTGTGACTATGAACCAAAGCAGTAACTCTGAACTCTGAATATCGTATTAAATACTTGTTGGGCCCATAGGTGTCAAGGTTATATGAATGTCCTAAATAATGTTATGAGTTAATGAAATGAGATGTTGGTTATTGAGTATGATTGATTAATGTTGAATGTGGAAAGATGTTGAAATGTGGTATGCTCATATGACTATGATTTGTGAAATGCATAATTATGTGGTTACCTTTATATTTATAATGTTGATCTTATTAATAACATATGTGACATTGCATTACATTAAAGCATACCATTAGCATGTTTTATCTTACTAAGCCGTTGGCTTAGCGCGATAGTGTTTAATCGCGCAGGTAATAGAGTTGATAGAGTTGAACCCGAGAGTTCATCAAGACCAAGTGAGAGTAGACCTTGAAGAGTTGATTTTGGGAACTTAAAGATCAGAAGAGAATTGCCAATCATGTATACTTCTGTATATTTTGTAAAGAAATGTTTAATGTGTAAATATGTACATATTTTATAACTTCCGCTGTGTAATATTTAAATGTATATATATATAACTAATATGTTTTGTTTTATCAGTAAATGATTTACTTTTCTATAATGTATAATGATAAAGGTATTGTATCAAGTTTAAAGTGTTTTGAATATTAAGAAAACCATAGCATCCCTATGTTTGGTGCACTTATGCTACATTGTTGTGGTTGTAGTGTGTGTGCATTGGATATGGGGGTGTTACAATTGTTTTGGTATCAGAGCCTAGGTTTGAGATTCTCAGCCTAGGTAAAATGTAATAAAAAGAATATTTTTACTTAAAAAGTTGGTTTTGAAATAAAATATATGTTTGGGATTGGCAACCTCTGATCTTTAATAAGAAGTATTCTACTGTGTTTGCAGTGTTAGGTTGTGATGGATTCTCACTCACGACAGTCAGTTGAGGGTAGTGCTGAGAGCATTGCTCCTGCTGAGGGAGCTAGAGTTGATAGTGTTAAGGAGGCACCTGCTTCGGTGTCGGGTAGACCAGCTGGAGAGGAGGTTCCGCCAGCCTTGTTTAGGCATATGATGGAAGTTATGAGGCAAGCACCAGTGCAACCAGTGCCACCACCCCCTCAGCCTTTGGTATCTGTGAGGCACTATGATAAACTAAGGAAGTATGGAGCGGAGGATTTCCTTGGTACTACTGATCCAGCTGTAGCAGAACAGTGGCTTGACAAAGTACAGAGGATCTTTATTCAGTTATAAGCCACCCCTGAGGAAAAATTTGACTATGCAAGATCTTTGCTACAGAAGGACGCCTACGATTGGTGGAAGACGGTGCCCCATTCTATGGATGATCCTCCAACACTGTCTTACACTGATTTTCTGAGGGAATTTGAGTTGAAGTATACTCCTAGGGAGTATAAAGACATGAAGAAGATGGAGTTCTTAAGCTTGAAGCAAGATAGTAAAACTGTAACTGAGTATGAAGTTGAGTTTATTCGACTGAGTCAGTATGCTGGGGGTATCATTGCTGATGAGATTGATAGATGTCGGCGATTTGAGGAGGGATTGAGGCCCTCGATCATGTGCTTAGTGGCTGGATCCAGATATCAGGATTTCTCACAGCTGGTGGCTGCAGCTCGAAGTGTAGAGCGAGCTCAAGTTATTGCAGCTGCTTCAGAGGAAGAGGTTAGGGTTAGGAGGCCCCAGTTTGAGGCAGGGTCTTCTTCTGCAAAAAGGGGTAAAGGAAGCTTTGTTCCTAGAGTTAGTAGGAGTCAGAGGTTAGCTGGTAGGTCAGTGCAGTTCCAGAGACAGAGATTTAGACCTGCAGCTTCAGTAGCGAGTGCTCCTACTCCTGGAGTTCAGAGATCCACCTTACCTGTGTGTAACCAGTGTGGTGGAAGACATGGGGGCGTTTATTGGAGGCATAGTAGATCAGGGGTATGCTTCAGGTGTGGATCACCTGACCACTTTGTGAGAGACTGTCCTGAGAGGCAGGAGCAGATGCCAGTTGATTCTGCTGCTTCTCGAGCTAGTGTGAGGGGAGGCAGAGGAGGCAGAGGTGCCAGCCGGGGAGGTAGACCAGGATTCAGTTCTAGAGGAGGTGCTACATCCAGGGAGGGTAGACCAGAGGAGGTTGGATCTTCCCAGAGGATGTATGTTATGGAGAGGCAGCCAGATTCATCGGCAGTCATAGCTGGTACTTTTTCTTTATTTAATACTCCAGTACTTGCTTTGATTGATCCGGGTTCCACGCATTCATATATTAGTGCATCTGTTTTGCCTGTATTTGATGTGCATGCTGAGTCCCTAGGATTTGATGTGTTGGTGACAAATCCGTTAGGGCATAGTGTGGTTGTGAGTAAGGTGCACCGGGATAGTGCAGTGAGGGTGCAGGGTGAGGAGTTCCTTGGAGATTTGATTGAGATGCCATTTAAGGAATATGATGTGATCTTAGGCATGGATTGGCTATCTCGACATGGAGCTGTGGTGGATTGTAAAAAGAAAATTGTTTCTTTGAGAACGGGTGATGGTAGAGAGGTGATAGTATCTAATGAGCAGGAACAGCTAGCCTCCTTATTTGTTTCAGCTGTTGCAGCCAGGAGGTTGATTAGAAAGGGGTGTGAAGCCTATCTTGCTCATGTGGTGGATACTAGAGTGAAGGGTTCCCCTATTGATAGCATTGCCACAGTTGCTGAGTTCCCGGATGTATTTCCAGAGGAGTTGCTAGGGTTACCTCCTGAGAGAGAGGTGGAGTTCGGTATTGAATTGTTGCCTAGTACCACTCCTATCTCCATTACTCCTTATAGAATGGCACCAGCAGAATTGAGGGAGTTGAAAGTGCAATTACAGGAGTTGTTGGACAAAGGATTTATTCGCCCCAGTGTTTCTCCTTGGGGAGCTCCTGTGCTATTTGTGAAAAAGAAAGATGGTACTATGAGGTTGTGTATCGATTATAGGCAATTGAACAAGGTGACCATTAAAAATAAATATCCTTTGCCTAGAATCGATGATCTCTTTGATCAATTGAAGGGCGCAGCTGTGTTTTCTAAAATTGATTTGAGATCTGGGTACCATCAGTTGAGAGTCAAAGCTGAAGATGTTCCTAAGACCGCTTTTCGGACCAGGTATGGGCATTATGAATTTTTAGTTATGCCTTTTGGTCTGACGAATGCACCTGCAGCTTTTATGGATTTGATGAATAGGGTGTTTAGGCCCTATTTGGATCAGTTTGTAGTGGTCTTCATCGATGATATATTGGTGTATTCGCGGAATGAGGAGGAGCATGACATGCATCTGCGGATTGTGTTGCATATTTTGAGAGAGAATCAGTTATTTGCCAAATTGTCGAAGTGTGAGTTCTGGTTGGATCAAGTAGCTTTTCTCGGACATATTGTTTCTACAGAAGGCATCAGAGTTGATCCGAGCAAAGTTGAAGCTATTTTAAATTGGAGTCCACCCAAGACTATGACAGAGATTAGAAGTTTTCTGGGTTTGGCAGGCTATTACCGGCGGTTTGTGAAAGGATTTTCTTTGATAGCTACTCCACTCACCAGATTGCTTCGTAAGGGAGTGAGGTTTTTGTGGACAGATCAGTGTCAGGCGAGCTTTGAGCAGTTGAGAGATATGTTGACTCAAGCGCCTGTTCTTACTTTACCTGTTGAAGGCAAACCATATGTGATCTACAGTGATGCTTCACATAGAGGTTTGGGGTGTGTATTGATGCAGGAAGGGAAAGTTATAGCTTATGCATCTCGACAGTTGAAACCGCATGAGCTTAACTATCCGACCCATGATTTGGAATTGGCTGCCATTGTGTTTGCATTGAAGATTTGGCGCCACTATCTGTTTGGGGAGAAATGTTTTATATACACTTATCACAAGAGTTTGAAGTATTTAGGTGTCCAGAAAGAACTCAATCTTCGTCAGAGGAGATGGTTAGAATTGATTAAAGACTACGACTGCTTGATTGACTATCATCCAGGTAAAGCAAATGTTGTTGCTGATGCCTTGAGTCGGAAGTCTTTAGCTGGTTTAACAGTCTACTCGCTCTCGTTGCTTGTTGAGTTGAGAGCATTGCATGCCAGTTTTGTAGTTTGTGACGATGGTGCATTGTTGGCACAGTTGCTTTTGAAACCAGTTTTGTTAGATCAGATCAAAGAGGCTCAGTTGATTGATATGAAGATTCAGAAGATTATTTCAGATTGCAAGAATGGGAAGACTAGAGATTTTGTTGTGAAAAGTGATGGGAGCCTATGGTTTAAAAACCGATTGTGTGTACCCGATGATGCTGATTTGAAAAGGGTCATTTTGGAAGAAGCTCATCAGTCAATGTTTGCTATGCATCCGGGTAATACAAAGATGTATCATGATTTGAGACAGCATTATTGGTGGATTGGTTTGAAGAGAGACATTGCTGAGTTTGTATCGAAATGTCTCACCTGTCAGAAGGTTAAAGCAGAGCATCAAGTTCCAACCGGGTTGCTTCAACCATTGTCAGTGCCAGAATGGAAGTGGGAAAGAGTGACAATGGATTTTGTGTCTGGTTTTCCATTGACACAAAAGAAGCATGATGCCATATGGGTGATTGTGGATAGATTGACTAACACAGCTCATTTTCTTCCGGTTCGAATGGATTACTCTTTGGAGAGATTGGCTGAGCTGTATATCCATGAGATTGTGAAACTGCATGGTGTTCCAACTTCTTTAGTGTCTGATCGAGATCCCAGGTTTACTTCCAGATTTTGGAAGAGTTTGCATAGTGCTTTGGGTTCTCGACTGCACTTCAGCACTGCTTTTCATCCACAGACGGATGGACAGTCAGAGAGGGTGATACAGATTATTGAGGACGTGTTGAGAAGCTGTGTCATCGATTTCTCTGGAAGTTGGGATAGGTTTTTACCTCTTGTGGAGTTTGCTTACAACAACAGTCACCAATCCAGCATTGGTATGGCACCGTTTGAAGCATTGTATGGCAGACGGTGTAGGACACCTCTTTGTTGGAATGAGCTTGGAGATAATAAGTTGGTTGGTCTTGATTTGATTCAAGAAACTGAAGAAAAAGTGAAGTTGATTCGAGGCAGGTTAAAAGCAGCTTCAGACCGACAGAAGTCTTATGCAGATCTGAAAAGGAGAGATATAGAGTTTGATGTTGGAGATAAGGTATTTCTGAAAGTGTCTCCTTGGAAGAAGATTTTGAGGTTCGGTCGGAAAGGAAAATTGAGTCCTCGTTTCATTGGGCCGTATGAAGTGTTAGAAAGAGTTGGGCCAGTGGCGTATCGACTTGCTTTGCCACCTGAGTTGGATCGTATTCATAATGTATTCCATGTTTCTATGTTGAGGAGATATAGGTCGGATCCATCTCATGTGTTGCCATTTGAATCTATTGAAGTGAGCCCAGACTTGACATTTGAAGAGGAACCAGTTGCTATCTTGGCACGTGATGTAAAAGAGTTAAGAAATAAGAATGTGCCTTTGGTAAAAGTTCTGTGGAAGAATCATGCAAGAGAGGAAGCAACTTGGGAAAGTGAGCATACCATGCGAGACCAGTATCCTCAGTTATTTCAGAGTTAATTTCAGGTAATTTCGAGGACGAAATTTCTTTCTAGAGGGGGAGAATTGTAATATCCCTAATTATGCCCTAGTAGTCTTGGTGTTATTGTTGTTGCACTTGAATTATGTATATATGATAAGTTGATAAGAAATTGGAAGAGAATGTTTTTGTATGGTGGTTGGGAAAGAAAAGAGGGTTTAGAGATAATTGTATATGTTGCTCATATGGTGATATATATAACATATAAAGTGGTCAAAATGGAAAGTCAAGGAAAGAGGATATTTTTGTGTTGGTTGTGAAATTACTTAAATGGGTATAGATATGACAAAAGCTTAGTTAAATGGATGAGAGTATTATAGTAATTTTCTTTTGGATGGGTATTTAATGCCTATTGACTTTGTGTTTCTTCATCATTTCTTCTTCTTCTTGTTGTTGTGTGGCCGGCTCACCAAAGAGACAAGAGAGCAAGAGAACAAGTGATGGTTTTGATGATTTCAAGCTCAAAGTGAAGGAAATTTTCAAAGTTACAAGTTGGAGTTTCAAGGAATTTCATTATTTGGTAAGTTTTCTCTTGTTTACCCTTGTTATTTTTGAAGTTATGCTTGAGTTGAGTTGTGATTTGATGATGGTATGATTAAGTTGCTTAGGGTGTGATTTTAAGTATTGATTTTGCTTGATAGATGAGAAGTTGAGTTGGTGAAGGTGTTGGAAGTGATTGTGTTGAGTAAGAGTTGTGTTTAGTGAAATTTCTTTCTGTTTTACAATTAGTAAAGGCTGTGACTTGTATGATTTTTAATTAATTATAGAAAAATGTTCTTGAAGTGAATTTTTGATATGTTGTGCCTCTATGAGTCTAGAATGACTGAAAAATATGTTGATTCGATTTTGGAATGGTTATGAGTTTAGAAAGATTATTTTTATTAGACCTGTTCCAGCAGGTACCTTAACTGAGACAGCTATATTTCGGGATTTTTAATAAAATGTAGAAAAATCATATCCAATTGAATTTTGGATATGTTGTTGCTTAGTGAGTCTAGTATTTGAGAAAAATAATTTGGAACCACGTTGATTGAATTTGATTTATGGAATTCACAAAGTTCAGAACTGCTGCCAGGATGCAGGGCAATTAGGGCAGTCTGGTTAGGTGAACTATTTGACCAAGATTTTGTGTTCAGTTTGATCTGAAATTTTAAAGGAATGATTTTAAGATACAAAACTAAATTCTGTAAAAATTTTAGAATTTTTAGTCAAGTAGATTATTTTATACAATTTTTCAAAATAAGGATAAAATGGAGTCTAAAACCAGAATGTACTATTCATATGAATCATATCAATTGTTCTTTGCCTTAATTGCATTGTTGAGATTGAACAATGTTATGTTATACATTGTGAATGGTTATGTGTTTCATGAATAATATCCATTGAAATTGAAATGATAATTCAAATAAGACATGATATGAGACAATGCCATTGTGATTGGCTATGATGATGATATTGAAAGAAAGAAGGCATGTTTGCCTAAATGTGATGAGAATTTGAGAATGGAAATGGTAACTATATAATAAATGAATTGTTTGTTTAATATGTTATTCAGTTTCAGAGTTCTGGATTTGGGTGGCATGCCTAAGAAATGATGAAAGGTAACAGTCTTGCCGGGTTGAGGATCTCCTCATATGTGTTGAGTTGATGGTCCAAGAGACTGGGTCTGTTACATTATGAGAATTGTGAATATGAGATATATGATTTGTAACAGTCTTACCGGGTTGAGGATCTCCTCATATGTGTTGAGTTGATGGTCCAAGAGACTGGGTCTGTTACACTATCCATGGATAGAGATACATGTATATACATTGCCTACGGGCGTGATTATTGTGACTATGAACCAAAGCAGTAACTCTGAACTCTGAATATCGTATTAAATACTTGTTGGGCCCATAGGTGTCAAGGTTATATGAATGTCCTAAATAATGTTATGAGTTAATGAAATGAGATGTTGGTTATTGAGTATGATTGATTAATGTTGAATGTGGAAAGATGTTGAAATGTGGTATGCTCATATGACTATGATTTGTGAAATGCATAATTATGTGGTTACCTTTATATTTATAATGTTGATCTTATCAATAACATATGTGACATTGCATTACATTAAAGCATACCATTAGCATGTTTTATCTTATTAAGCCGTTGGTTTAGCGCGATAGTGTTTAATCGCGCAGGTAATAGAGTTGATAGAGTTGAACCTGAGAGTTCATCAAGACCAAGTGAGAGTAGACCTTGAAGAGTTGATTTTGGGAACTTAAAGATCAGAAGAGAATTGCCAATCATGTATACTTCTGTATATTTTGTAAAGAAATGTTTAATGTGTAAATATGTACATATTTTATAACTTCCGCTGTGTAATATTTAAATGTATATATATATATAACTAATATGTTTTGTTTTATCAGTAAATGATTTACTTTTCTATAATGTATAATGATAAAGGTATTGTATCAAGTTTAAAGTGTTTTGAATATTAAGAAAATCGTAGCATCCCTATGTTTGGTGCACTTATGCTACATTGTTGTGGTTGTAGTGTGTGTGCATTGGATATGGGGGTGTTACATGCTTAGGGAGCATTGGGCTCGGGAACTTATGTGGCCAAATCGGCCAGGGCAACTAAATTGAGTAACCCGCTCTTAGGTATTTGCATCGCTTTATGTCCTGTGGGTTCTTTGCACAGAAGGAAAGCCCAGGTGTAGTGGAACTTAGTGAGCTCTTTTTCTTAGATTGTGCTTGTAATGCAATACCCATTAGTACCGGCTATTGGTTGGCCAATGTTTTTGATAATGTGGCAAACAAAAAGAAGGGGGCTATTTGTATTGGAGGATTGGTTACCACATTGGCAACAGCCCTTCTTGATGATTTTGACCCGAGTACCTGTCGTATGACTAAAATTACGGGTAATGATTCATTGGATTTGGCCACACTTGAGAAGATGCATATGGTGGTGAACAGGAGAGGGGCCTATGTGATGGCTTCAACTGAGCCAGAATTACCGGGGGCAGACAAAAGAGAACACGAGTCCATGAGGAATTCGACTCGGATTCTCTTGATTTGGATGAAGATGCTCCAGTCTGGGATAATCAGGAGATACTTAATAGGATAGAGGCACTGGAGAGCAAGGTCGATCGTAACCATGCTGCGGTCTTGCAACAATTGGACCAAATCAATAGCAACCTTGCTAAGATTCTGAGTCTCCATCCTTCGGCTGCATCTTCATCACATCCTCCTTCACCGTAGATCACATTAGCTCTAATCTTTTGAGAGAATTTCTTAATTTCTTGTCTTTAGTTATAACATATTTTCGTTGTTATTTTTCATTTTTGTTTTTAATATTAACATTTTGGATATTTTATTTTATATATTGTATTTTGTTTTTGAACAATTGTTGTTTATGATGAAAAGGTTGAGTTTGACTCACAAGGGAACGATGGAAAACAGGTTGTACCTTCACTCTTTTTCTTAATTATCTTTGTTTCCATTGAGGACAATGTAATTTATAAGTGTGGGGTAATCTTTAAGCTTTCCTTTAATTCTTGTTTTGTTTGTCTTTGTGTGTTAAATTGTATATTGTGCAAGGCATAATTGTTGAAAACTTATTGACTTTTCTGTGATTCTAGCATTATATTTGAGACTTTAGTATCAACATAGAGATTAGCATTTGAATTCATTCAGGATCAATTTTCACATTCTGCAATTCATAACATATAAATCTTTGAGAACCTACCCTTTGTGAGTTTTGAGCCTCATAGATTGAATATTATTGTCAATTGATTTTCTTTTCTTAAGTGTGCACCTTCATGATTTTGCATCTCTAGAGCTTGCTTTTGCATACTAATTGAACTCACATTATGATTTAATCTTAAGTTTTAAAATGATGAAGGCAAATTAGGATTATCCCTTTAGCTTAAAAAGACCTCCCTTAATTATGAATTCCTTAGTGAGCCAAGTTGAGCCTTTGACTTTTTCTTGATTGATCAACACAATTCACAACTCAACATTTTCTTATTATCATCATACCTGCATTAAGGAATGGAGTTCTTATAATATGACCATGGGTGGTTTAATTCATAAGTGTTGGGTAAGCAATTAAAAAAAATGGTATTGCTTTAGTAAGATTTGGGGCTGAAATGTATACTTTGCACATTGTATTTGACTAAGAGTCGATTATTCTTTTCCTCTACATTTTAAGCTAGATGTTCCATGCAATTTTATATTTTGTATATATATATATATAATAATAATAATAATAATATAAAAGAAAATAAAAGAGAAGATATATATATATATACAAAATTCATATATTTTCTAGCATTAGTCATCAAAGAGGAATGTCGACTCATGTACTTTTCTTTAAGTATGCAAGTATGTGAGATTATCAAGGGTTGGTGAATATTCCATTTGAGGGAGTTACGAGTTTCTAAGCAAGAGTATTGTCTAATTTAGATACTCCATTTCTTGATGTTCCAACTTAAATGTCTTTTCTCACACCTTCACCTTAGCCCCATTACATCCAAATAAAAGACCTTCGGATTATTTCTTGTGAAAATCAGTGAGAGAGATTGGATAATTAAGCAAGTTTATGGCAGTATGCAGCCATGAGTGGTTTGAGTGAATTAACCTTTGAAATCGAGTGAAACACTTAGATGAGAGATGAGATTTGTTATGTCTGGATTAATGAATGAGTTAAGAAAATCTTGATTGAAGTAAATTGCAATTATTAATGGCTGAGTCTTAAAGGATTTCATCTTATATACTGGAATTATAGTTAAGGTTGTTTGAGTTTTAAATTTATGCCATGTGAATTTGCTTGAGGACAAGCAAAGTTTTAAGTGTGGGGTAGTTGTTTTATTAGTTTTTGTCATAGAATTGTATCTTATTTATTATGATGATTATTGTTTTCTTCAAGTATTTTGGAAGTTTTAATATGTTATTTAGTAATTTCATCAATTTTGGTAGTTTTAATTTATTTCAGTGTTTATGTCATTTTTTGTCCTAGTTTTTAGTGTGGTGTTTATGTGTTGTTAGTTAATGTTTATTTGATTCTTGTTTAAAGTTTGTTTAAGTGTTTGTTTTGGGTTAATATGCAAAATATTTCCTTGGAAGAAAGAATAGCTTGAAGCAGCAAGACACGGCCAAGCCACTGGCCGTGTCTCACCTTAAGGGCAAAACCAAGGAACCAAGAGAGGAAGGAAGATTTGGCAGTAGCTGACACACTTAGGTGACACGGCCAAGCCACTGGCCATGTCACATGACACGGCCACAAGCTTGGCCGTGTCCCATACTTAGCCAAGGAAGAAGACCAAAGAAAGAAGAGTAAAGAACGAAGAAATCAGTAGGTGACACACTCAGGTGACACGGCCAAGCCACTGGCCGTGTCACATGACACGGCCAGGAGCTTGGTCCTGTCACACTCAATTCCAAAGAAGCAAAGATGAAGGATTACACAGAAGCAGACACATCCAAGTGACACGGCCAAGCCACTGGCCGTGTCACTCAATGGACTAAAGAAAGAAAGAAAATGCGGATTTTGAGCAAGGTTTCGTATAAATAAGAGGATTAGGGTTTTTGAAGGGAGGACAGAATTTATCAGCCGTCAAACATAAATTTGAGAGCTTTCATTTGTTTTCTTGGAGAATTTTGATTACACTTTGATGCAAACAGTCTAGATTAAATTTGTTTTAGCCACTGCAATATTCTTCTAGCAAAGATCTAAACAAGAGATTCTTCAGAAGCTAAAGAAAGTTTGTAATTTGGTTTTGTTCTCAAACTTTATCTCTGAAGTTTCATTGGAATTGTATTCATGAATTCTATTATGTCTAAATTAATTTCTTTGAATTTTAATGAGATGAATCTGTTTGATAGCATTATTATGAACTAATTTGATCTAGTCCAGGGTTTGTATGGATCTACTATGATTGTATGAAATGGTTATTGCTCTTAACTGAATTATTTCTTTAGCTTTAATTGAATGGATAACTGTTAATATATAATTGATTGGCCACCAATTATGTGTTTTAGGTATTAGATGAAGGATTGAGAAATGAAGTCTAATGCTGAAACAATTCAATTAGGGACTTAGGTGAATTAGAAATATAACCTAAGAAAAGGATCATTTCAATTGTAACAAGATTATTTGAGAGAGGTTTGAATGCGAGAGCCTATTTCCTTGATTCGATTAATTAAGTTGCTTGAAATCTATCTTTGAAATTAAATTGTTTGAGAGGAATAGCCATTCATACATATAAGTTAGTAGAGAAGTGCAAACCCTAGACCTTTCTATTAAGTGAATCAATATATCAGTTCAGTTTACTTTCATTGTTTTAAATTCCACTCGATCTGTCTTCGTAAGTTTTTAGAAATTTAAATTTATTGATTATTTGTTATTTGCAATATGATAATCAATTAGCTTATCTAGCTTCCTTGTGAGATGACCTTGAGGTGTTCACCAATATACTACAGCAGCCTCGTATACTTGAGAGTGTAGTTCTAGTAGTGTTAATTAGAGCGCAACAGTGCATGATAATGTTGACGTTGCCTACATGAGGCGTACTGCAATCTAAGCTCTCTTTAGAGCTCTCTTTGTATTAAAAAAAAAAGAAATAAGAAAGTGCTTGGCGCATGATGATATTCACGGAACAAACCACTTGAATAATAATTAATGGAATATATAGTGAAACTAGTACTAATTAGGAAGGAAATAATTAGTTAATTAGGAATCAATTTATCAAAATGGAAATTAGCATATTTAAGAATGAATTATAAAATACAAAGGATTGGCTAGCATAATCCTTGGGCAAGAAATCATTTCTGAATTAGAAATTACGGGGAATAAAAATAAATGAGAATGAATTATAAAATAAGAAAATTTAGTAACTAAGTGGAATGAGGGAAAATTATTTTGGTAAGCATGCAGTACGACATAAAATGTTGGAAAAGTAGTAATTAATTATAATAATAGCAACCCTAGTATAGCTTGAGTGCAAAATAGAGAGGCTAAGATGAGTCGAACCAATAGTAATATTTCAGAATGATGATTTAAATAAGTACTTAAATTATAATGAAGCATATATTGGAACCTTATTGTCATAGTGATAAGTAAAATTTTGTAATTGAACTTTCAAAACTTGAACTTGTATTCTAATTGATGTTATGAAAACCTAATGATGAATGTTTATTGATATTGTTCTGAGAAAGAGCCTTCTGAGATTCACCTCAATATCCAACAATTGATTGCTAAGACTGTTAAGAGGAAGAGCATTCTGAGACTTGCCTCTAACCATTAATCCAAATATGAAACTAAGTGCTACACAGACTTAAATACTACATTAAAGGGAGCTAGTGGGAGCCACGGGAGCTGGTGGGAGCCACCTCTAGAATCTATGCAAGCTACTTCTAAACTCCATTCTAATTTTATGATAGAAGTCCAAAACTAATGGGCACCAAACCATTAGACTATGTTCACATAGAATTTGAATAAAAGGGAGAAGTTATTGTCCTATATCTAAATATGTGAATGTGCATTGGAATGTGAAATTGTGTGAGTCATGATATGGATACATGAGAGTCATGTACCTATCAATACCAATCTGTTTTGAGATTTGTCATATTGGAAGTGATTATGATTGAAAGTTATTATTTTTGAATCAATAATCTGTTTATTATATACTAATAGGAAGTGATTATTATTGATTAACAATGTTATGTTTTGAATACTTATGCCCATGTGGAGCTACTGATGATCTTCTACTCCTAGTATGAATCAAACCTCATCAAGGTATTTTGTCACAAAATTGTATTTTAGTAGATAGACTCTAACCACATCAAATGTTTGAAATATCTGATGATGACACTTCGTACAAAGACATATAATCTTATTGCTTGCATCTATGATACATAATTAATAAATTCCTTTATACCATGCACAAAAACTCATATTAAGATTGTGATCACCATTGAGACGTTCATACATCCAAGAACTATTTAAACTAATTTTTTTCCTTAAAAATTAATCAGTTTAGATAAACATAAATAATGTTTATTAATTTTATAACATATTAACGTCATATCTCCTTACAACACCTTTACTAACAAGGGATAGGAACATAACTCATTTAATTAGAAATAATATTATATACATCACCATATATATTAGTTGTAACATCTATAATTTTAATAGACATAAGATTAATTTATATTGAGGGTTAATCAGTGTGTTGGAATAGGGATATGCATAACATATATCTAACATATATACAATATATTCATAAAATATATATTGGATACATAATGTATATATGGTATATACACATTCACTAAAAAAAAGTTAGGTAAAAAGCAAAAAAAAGTTAAAAGTTAAAAATATATATAATAATAAATAAATAAATAAATTAGAATTAATTATGGCTGGAAAGATGACTTAAATATATCCTAATATTTAATAAATTAATTAATTAACAATTATATATGTGTGGATGAAAAGAAAGAAAATTAAAAAGTTATCATCTTCTTCTTCTACCATTGTTGGCTGATTTTCACATGAAAGGAAAGGGGGAGATTTTCTTCTTCTAATACACCAAAATTCATTAGAAATTCAAAGGTTTGAAGGTGATTTTAAAAATTAATCAATGGTTAGGTAAGTATTCTTCAATTTAAGTAAGTTTTTCTTTAATTTTAAGATTATGTGAAATTTGGATTTGTGATGGAGGTGATTATAACTGTTGAAATTGATTATTTTGAAGTTATTTTGATGTGTATGTATTGATTTTATGGTTGGATGATGGAAATGAGTTTGTTTTAGTAAAGTTTGACGAAGGCAGTAAGGAAATTAGGGTTTGGTTAGAAATTGTATAATTAGAGGTTTTTTTTAATAAATTAAGTATTATAGTGATTCTAATTGAATAATTTACTTTTTGTTTGGATTAGGAAGTGTGTAGGCCAAAGTTGCCAAGTGGAGAAATTTAGGGTTTGGTGAAAGTAAGGCTTGGAGGGTGATTTTGGATTGATTTTAGAGCTAAACAAGGTTAGTACATACTTTGATAACTTGTATTTTAATTATAAATATTTTGGCATAATCACATTGATACTTTGGAAATGTGTTATGATACTTTGAAATGAAGTTATACGTATAACCTATGCATTATTGTCAAAAAGGTGATTTGTACATTGGTTTGAATTTAAAGATTTATGTTTTGTAGTAGAAGGTAATATTTTGTACAATACATTGATATTGTAAAAGTGAGACATTTTGTAAATATAATCAAAGAATTATTATAATGCCCCAATTTTGTTAACCTGTTCATATGTTTTAATAGGAAGGGCTAAGGAAGATTTAGATGAGAAAGATATGTAAATATAAATAAGATAAAACCAACATATAAGTGGTTAAAAATGAAAAGGGTAGAAGAGGCAAATAGTTAAAGTAGAAAAAGTTAAAATATAAAATAATAATATTAAATTGTAAATATCTTATTACACTAATTAATTATATAATTATATATATAAAGTTAGTGGATTAAGATGGAAAAAGTCAAAACTCTAGAATTTTCATCATCTTTTTCCTTTTCCTCTACCTTGGTCGACCTCCATAGACAACAAGAGAGAAAGAACTTTGATTCTTTTAAATATGAAGATTTAACAAGATTTTCAAAGAATTGAAGATAGCTTTGGTGATAATTGAAGTATTATGAAAGTTTTCTTTAACTAGTGATGAGTTTCTTTTAAGTAGGATTTTGATGAATTGTTAGATGATTATTTAAATGAAATAGAATGGAGTTAATTGATATAGAAATGATAATTCTAAACTTAGAGTATTAATTGAATGAAATTAAGTAGGATTTGGAGAAGTGAGGTGGAAGTTAGGGTTTTGGGAAGGGTTATGGTTAATATAGGATTAGGTGTAATTTAATGAATTCTAATATGTGTTTATTTGTGTTTTAATGTTGTGCTTGAACCTATAATTTGATTAAGAGTGAAGTGAAGTGAGTGTGAGTAATTAAAGAGTTGAAGAGCACTTTTTGAAAAGTAGAAGGTTTTGGTGATGTAGGCTTGAGAAGAAGTGTATTTCTTCATTGTGGGCTTTAAAAAGGTTTGTACATACATTGATAATGTTTATTTTTTGTGGTTTTCATTGTTTTGGATGATTTTTTATGATTTGGTGCAAATGATAATTTGGTTCATTGATAATTTGGTGACCTATGGGCATGGCCATAAGCAGGACACGACCGTGGGCTTTGATTTGATTCTGTTGCGTAAAAGTTTAAAAATTGACAGTGCTAGATCGGAACACATAGGCGTGTCTTTTGGGATGACATGACCATGTGCTTAATTTTATAGGATAGGAGATAGTGTGGTTGTTACTTTAAAGTGGCAGAATCGGATTGAAAGACATGAGTGTGTTCCCTGATATGACACGGTTGTGTGCTTGTTTTCTTAAAATGGAAAAATTGAATTGATAGACACAGGAGTGGCTTTTCAGGCAGGCACGGCCGTGTCTCTTGGTTATAAAGAGATGATGTTTGTGATGTTGTTAATTATATAATATAATACAATGATGATGATGATTATAATGATATGAAAAGGTATGATGAGTAATTGATTTATATGATGATGATAAATAAAAAGTATGATGAGAACATGAAATGAGAAAAAAATCATAAAATGGTAAATGAGCATTGCGTGTACCTTATACCTGAACTAGTTTCAGAAAATTAGGTTTGGTGATTTAGCATGCCTTACATTGTGGGGTGAGACACTAGGTGTCGCAAAGATGTTACTATACCCCTGATTGAGACACATTTGATGTTTGAGAGATGACTACGCTGTGGATGAGACACTGGGTGTCACAAATATATTTATGTCCGCTAGCAAGACATATGGGTATCATTATTGATGAGATAGGCCAAAGAAATATTTCTAGGACTAGATTAATGTATAAGAATAGTTGGGCCTATTGGATGTTTGGTATTTATGTATTGTTAATTAAATAAAGATATTATTGATGTGACATAAGCATGATGCATATTTATACTATCTTGGTTATATAAATGTTGTTACTATCATAGTATATACCGCTGAGTGATTAGCTTAGCGCGATTTGTTTTTCACGCATATGACAAGGTAGAGGTTGGAAGCCCTTCTAGACTAGGCCTTGTCTAGATTGTGACAATTGGTACTTAAAAGCTCTATTGTTGCCACTATATTAAAGCCTTAAGTGTTGCATGTAAATATTTATTTTTATCAGCTATTTATTATTATGTATATTTTGATATGATGTATTAGTATTTAAACCAACATTTGGTTTTGTATTATACTTATCTAAAGTATTAAGTATATGTATAATAATTGATCTTTGGTTTGAAATATACTTACTATAGTTATATATATTTGTATATGCTAATATGTGTTTTGAACTATAAACCAAACTATTCTTTTGTGAAATAAGTATGATTTTATGAAATACAAGTTAATGACACTCTTATCCTTTGTTTGTATGTTTTATATACTTAAAAGAGTGTGTACTATATGTAAGTAGAGTGTAATGGTGTTACAATTATATTCAATGTGATTGAAAAATATGAAAATGGTTATGAAATGTGATAAAATATAGGAAATTATTAAATGAGATGAAATGTGGAAGTGATCATGGAATGAGTTGATCAAATAAAAAATATGAAAAAATTATAATATAAAATGAGAATATGAAAATGTGATTAGAAGCGATGTGTTTGTTTGTCCTGCACAATTATTTGTTCCAGAATGTTGATTTTGGTTCTATCGAGTTGGCATGCCAATGATAGATTATGACATTTATACATCTTTAGGCAAGATACATTGGCATCACTATTATTATTATGCCTTTAGGCAAAACACGTTGGTGTCGGGCACTTATGTGCTATAGAGACTGCCTTCGGGTTATATATGACACTTTGTCTCTGGTATTAGAAGGGGATGACCTTCGGGTGATATATGACACTTAATCTCCAGTGTCTGGCCATTGGATCATGATATACTAAATCAATCTTTTTGGAACATGAATATTGTATAGGAATTTGTTGGGTTCAATGTGTGATGATGTATGATGTGTTGAGTTGATATGATTTATAAGTTATTAAATACTAATTGAGCATTGTATTGTTTTGGGATCTAAATGCATATTATGTCATAAGAAAAAGCATTTGTTTTAAATATTTATTATTATTAAAATATGCATCACTAAGATTTTAGCTTAGTGTAGTTAAATTGTATTTTGCAAGTAATAGAATTACAGAGCAAGGAAGTCCTGATAGACATG
Source organism: Garcia nutans (assembly GCA_947685225.1). Lineage (NCBI taxonomy): Eukaryota > Viridiplantae > Streptophyta > Magnoliopsida > Malpighiales > Euphorbiaceae > Garcia > Garcia nutans. Next base: position 37,396,427 of record CANTUV010000039.1, on the reverse strand, counting down.
AAAAAGTCTAGGTTTTGAGATTGATTGTGAAAGTAGAGTTTTTGCCATAAACCAAATCAGTCGATGTTGCATTACATGCATAACTTTGTTTTAAGACATTTTAGATTTGTACAATATAATTATCAAGTGCAAACATGTTTGAAAGAAACGATGTTTTGTATAATTTTGTATATTTATATAATGTATATTAACTATATTTGTTAAATAATTTATTATGTATAGAGAAATGGTAGGTTTTGAGAAAATAAAATTTGAGAGTGTATTTTCTGTTACAGGTTATGTTTTGTTGATTTGGATTTTCTTGAAATTGTAAACAAAACTCTGACAAAAATTTTTCAGATGCTTTTATATAAAATAATCAAGCTATATTTTAACTATTTTCTCAATTGCTATATATATTTATGCTTGTTATATTTATATTTTTGGAATTATAATTATTTCATAGTATTAAATATGAGGGTTTTTAAAGATAAATACGGTGATACTTTTGTATTACATATATATATATTTTATGTATATGAGGTATATGTACTATATTTATATAGAATATAAAAGTATTACATTAGTAGAAAATCTAACAGTATTTCTCCTAAGTTTTCCTAGTGCATAATGCTAAATATCATAAATAAATCATTAATTTGACCTATTTCTAATATTTGATATGCACCGGGAGAAAATTTTGAGGTATACATTATAAATTCTACGAACATAAATATAGTAAATTGTAGGCATTATTATTTCCAAACTATCAAACCTGAACAATTTAGTACACTCTCAATAATTTGAGAAGGGCACTAAATAAGAGTTGAGGCTAATTTAAATTAAATTATTGAAAAGTTCATAAAGATATTTCATTAGATAAAGTTTTTAATTTAAACATACTGTAAATTCCAATAAAGTTTTATCAATATATATACCTAATTATTCAAAATCTAACATCCCTGCAAATGAAAAATAATTTCAATATATCACCTTATACCATTTGAATTTCAATATGTCAAATACAAACTCAAATATTTCAAATATTTATCACACACAACAATAAAAAAATAACAAAATACAAAATATGTGAACTAATAATTTAGTGTATATCTAAATTTACATTTTATTGGATATTTATTGGATATTAATTACTACATGATAAATACAATCAATAATTTATTTACTATTTTGCTTATATTAATTTAATGTATAATAATTATTGGATATTAGTTATTAAATTCTAAAAAATTTTCAACTTTGTACAACATATATATTTTTATCATATATTCATTATAGGAAATTAATTATGACTGTATTTATTATAGTTATATATGCTTTTTATTAGATTATAGTGAAGAAATTACTTTATTTTGTCATATTTTTTGTATCTTATTAATTTATTTACTTTATTTATGACTACTCAGATTTTTCATTAACTTGCTAACTTATTTTAATTTATTGGTATTAAAAAATACCATTAATTTGTTGAATTTTATTAATTTATTTGTTGTATTTATATGATTTATTTATTATACTTATATATGTTTTTATTATATTATAAGGAAACAATTACTTCATTTTGTTGCATTTTTGTATCTTATTAATTTATTTGCTTTATTTAAGATTTTTCTAATTTTGGTTTAACTTATTTTAATTAAATAATATATTGAATATTAAAAATATCATTAACTTATTAGATTTTAATAATTTATTGGTTGTATTTGTAATTTATATCGATTCATTGAATCTTTCATCCTAAATTTATTGAATCTTTTTATAAATTGCTTTGTCTATGGCTGATTATCCTTTGATTATAAATAAATATATTAAATTTTTATGAAACATGAACTTATTACTTTATAATATGGCATATGTTTCCTATATATATGTGTATATATATATAAATTAATTTAATTACAATAAATATTAATCCCTAAACAAAAAAATATATCATTTGATAATAAAATATATCTCAACAATTAAATTCATATATAATCCATTTAATTTATAAAAGTCAAGCATAAAATTCAACAATTACTTTCAATATAATCCAATTAAATTTAAAATTAAAAATATCTGCATCTTAAATACAATTACAATTATTTAATCAACAATTAAATATATATATATATACACACACAAAAAATAACAATAAACTATGAAATAACTAAGCAAATTTTCAATTATCCCACAAAAAAGTAATTTAATTCAATATATTAACTTAAAAATTTATTCAAACATATTTTAACATAGAAATTAATCAAAAATTTTATTTTTTTTAATCCCATTAATTTCTAGAAAACCACATAAATAAAAAAATCACAACAAATTTTATTGAAAACACAGTATTTTAAAAAAACCATAGAAGAATAAAAATCATAAAAAAAAATAAATGCACAAAAATTATCAACACGGATATTTTCAACAAACAAATCCCAATAATTTTCAGCATATATAATTCTTTAAATTTTTTAAAATTTCCAACAACAATTAAATTAATAATATATAAAAACAACAAACGAAATAGCATAATAAGTCTAAAAAAAAATATTAATCCTAGCAAATATACATAATAAATTAATACAGCTAATACACAATTCACCAAAAAAATCAAAATGGAAAAAAAATTAAAATAACACATAATATAAAAAGAAACCGAAAATTTAACCTTTTATATTTTTTTTTTTTTGCAAAAAATCAACCAATACTAGCAACTCTTACTTCATCAAACTCACCAAATAAGGAAGAAATGCAAAAGTATAGAGGGAAAAGGGAGAAGTGAGAGAAAATAGATATTCTCGGGCTGGGAAAAAAAAGAAGAAAAGAATAAAAAAAAGAAGAACATCGGGTCAATTATGTCTAATAAATTATTGATAGATATTTAAATCAGTATATAGTTTTTTATAAGTTTTTGGCCGCACAATAAAGCGATCGTAAATTTTCTTTTAATATATATTTATCGACTGATATGACAATCTCTCGATAAATGTGATACTTAAAAGTCCCGTGGATTACAAATCTCTTAGCAAACACATCTCCTTAATTAAATATGTCATTCAAATCTATTGTCTCTCAGTAAATATGGCACCTAAAAATCTCACCGTATAAAAAAGTTTGCAAATAGAATATATGATCTCTCGGCAAATATATTTGCTTATATACAATTACCAATCAAATAGGATATCTCTCCGTAATTATAGCGAATATAAATCACGACAAAATGTAAGCTTTGCCGACCATAGATAAATTCTATTGGCAAATATGTCTCCTGATTAAAAATAATATTAAATTAATCGACATTTAGTCGGTAAAGTTGAGTAACAATTTTTTGGTCTTCTTAGTTTGTCAAAAAATGTTGATAAACACATGAATTGCTCAGTAAATTTTGAATAGTTAACGAAACATGTTCATCGCCGTTGAAACATAAATGAAACATATTGTTAGCACCATCTCATTGGCATTAGATTTACCGACCAATAAATCTGCCCTTGTTAACACCAAATTTTATGCCATATTTACGACAATCACTGCGTTCCGTCAAAAAATTTGATCGGTATACTTGACACTATACTTTTTGTGCTATTTTTGCCGACGAACACAAATTCTGTCAGTATTTTGTTTCTTAATTTTTCAAATTTCATTTTTGCAAATTTCTAGAGTAGTTTATCGATGACTTGTAGGTAAATAGTAACAAATTTTTTTCCGTTGATAAATTAAGTCGATAAATTATGTATTTTTTTGATAGTGTTGTATCAAGATCATTGCAACCCTTATGTCTATGTGCATAACCTATAAAGACACACTTACGTGCTCTTGCATCAAACTTAGACCTTTGGAGCTTTACATTTATAGCAAAACACAAAGAGCCAAATACTCTCACATTCAAATAATCTAGTTGTTTCTAAAACAACACTCACAAGGGGATTTCCATTATAGAATTGCAGTTGGCAACTTATTAATCAAGTAGGTTGTTGTTAGCACGTCTCCCAAAAAATGAGTATGTAATTTTTATTGATGCATTATAGCCCTTGCTACTTAGATTAAATGCATGTGCTTCCTCTTCACCTCATTATTTTGTTGCGGTGTGTAAACACGCGTCCTTTGATGCACTATTCTCACTTCCCCCTACTATGCCATACACTTTGTTCAAATTGGATGGTCCATCATTAAAACTTGATTTTTAATTTGGTCATAAGACTTATTTAATCCCATAAGGAACTATATTACTTTATTTGATTGATTAATTCTTTTAGTATTTCTAGCCACACCATAATTACAGCCACATGTGTATTGTGGAATAGGCTCAAAACAATCTAGCTCATTCCATAATTTTTTAAGTTTAGTAAATTAAATAACTAAAATATCATTCTCTTGATTGATTGAAGTAATCTCCCTCTTAATATGATATATGTATAGCCCATTTGACTCACCAAACCTATGATGTTATTCATCCCACATATCCTTAGAGGTAGTTGTATTCTTGAAAGACTCCATTATCTCCTTAGATATGGCATTCAAAATCAAAGAAATCACCATAGAGTCTGCCCTATTCCAATCCTCAAAACTTTCTGACCTCTCATCGGGCTTTGCAAAAATACCATCAATAAAACATAATTTGTTCATAGCCTTTAAATTTATTTTGATCAATATACTCCATAGAATGAAATTATGAGCATTCAGGTGATTAGTTACTAATTGTATACATGGTGAATGAGAGGGATGCGGATACTGGTGGCTATTACTCTGATTTCTCTCTTATATCGCATCATTTCTAAGATTTCTCTGCCCCACACCTTGAACAACTTCTGGTGTTTCCTGGTTCGCCATTAAAAAATCCAAACAAAGTTACTCAACAATATTATAATGACAAAGTTGCAAAGACGTGTAATTTGCAGTAAGGTAACTAAGAACAAAAACTATCGATAGTACGAATTGTTAAGAATCATGGATTTTTTGCTCTACTACCATGAAGAAAAATAGAATTGCAGTAATAAGCTAACATACATGTAAAACAAAGGGTAATGAATATAAGATTTTTATTGAGTAATGTGTATTACATCTGCACTTTCTTCAACTGCTTATATATAACATATTATATCGAAAACTAACTAATCTCAGACTAGTTATTTCGTTACAATATTTAACAACCTTCATAATTTAATTGCCACATCAACAAACTAACTCTAACTGAAATTTTCATAAAGTTTTTTGAAATTATATATTTTGTTAAGAGCAATTGCTATTGTGAGAGTAAGCTGTAGCAGCGGGACTCAGCAGAATCTTCAAATATATATATAATATATACACGACATATGCATTATTTATTAAAGTTAAAAAATGACGGAGCATATATGGGAGATGATATTTTTATAATTTCAGAGACTTTTTCCCTATTTTTAGTAGGGTTGTACTCACGTCGGGCTACAAATTTACCCCTAGTCCGAAGCTCAACCGGAGTATTGCTTAAGTTAAAAAATATTGCTCATGGCTCGATCCTAAGGCCAATAGGGCCGAGCCAGCTTAGGTTAGGCTAGGCCAACAAGCAGACCAGCAGGTTTTATATTTTCAAATTTTTATTTTTTTACTTTTTGGCTTTTTGGCTTTTTTTAATAATCATGAATTAAATTATAATATCCAAAAATGTAGTTGAGAAAATATAATTATAGAGACAAACTCCTAATTGTTCTAATTAAATAGCTACAATAATATATGATATTCATAAAAATAGTCAATATCAATAACATATCTACAACACTAGATCAAGAAGATAAGATTCTATTAGAACAAATAAAGATGTCTAGTGCACTATTTTAGTGTTTTATAACTCAAAATAGAGCCAACTAAAATTGGCAGTAGGAAAAGAAATCCTTTTTTGAACAAGCAAATAATCGGTGGGCAATTATAGGAATTAAAAGAAGACGAACAATTTATGTGAAAGAAAAAGAAACTAAACTTGTTTCAAGGTGTAGAAACCTTCATAAACGGCAATAACAAAGCCAAAAGCTTGGACAAGAGACTAACAAAGATGACTTCCCTTCTTGATCTACAAGACTACAATTTGTATAAATACCCATTTCAAATAAAAGAAACAAATAAAAGTTATCAGACAAAGAAGAAGAAGGCTTGGCAGTTGGGTCAGATACGGTTGATGGAGAAAAAAATGAGAGGCCGCCAAAGAGAGTTGTGGTTTAGCTAGGGCAAAAAAAAAATGTTTGTGTGTGAGAGCAAGGAGTGTTAAGTGTGATATTTAAAAAAACAGATTATAATAACAGGTCGGGCTAGATCAGGCCAGACCTAGATTTTTTTAATATAATCTATAGCTTAATCCAGGCACATTTAAATCCTACACCCGGCTTTATAGGGTGTTCGGGCCAGCCTGAACCACTCTAGTTAGGCCGAGTTCTTTAGGCTAGCCGGTCATTTGAACATTTCTAAAATTTTAAAAATTTACATTTAATACCCTATTTACAATTTACTTTTTCAAATATATGCAGTAACAATTATTTTTTTCAATAATACAACTCATTTTTTTTTTGTACTTTGTCAAGTTAGTTTTTCTTTTTTTCTATTTTTATAATTTGTTATTTTCATTTTTATATTTTTTTATTCATAAATATTTTTTTATTATTATATTTTCATTATACATTGTAACACCCTATAATTTAGAAATTATCAGGATGGTGGCGGTTGAACAAATTAGAGCCTGAAATAATATTAATAAATATTAGAAATAATATTTAGTGTGCAAATTATGGGAATTGAATATATATATATATATATATATATTTATATACACGTATGTATACATATTGCATACATTAGAAAAGTCCAAACCTAAAAGTTAAAGAGAGTTGAGTTGAGAATTGGACCCAATCCACAATTAGTGACTATTAGCACAACTAGTGTATTTAATAAACTAAAATATAAACAATTTCAACATTCCAAAATACAAAAGTGATAAAATGAGTTAAGTGGAGAGTTTAAGAAGATGGCACCTCAATCTCAATGGCCACTAATCACTCTTAAAGCCACTTAACACATGCATATGGACACCACCTCCTACCAAGTGGCTTCTTCTAAATTTGCACCGTAGCCATGCATTTAATGGAATTCAGAGAGATTTTAAAGGGAGGAGAAGGAAATGAGGAATAATTGGGCCAAGAAGAAAATTTCTTGAAAGTGTAGTTATGGGCGAAGTTGTGAATATAAATAAGTTTGAATTTGATTATAATAAATTAACCCAAATGACTAGTAAATTTATAATAAGAATTGAGCATACTTGGAGTTTAGAAAAAGAGATAATATTTATTATATGCTAGAAATAAATTAGAGAGTATTATTTGGGACTAATAATTTTTGGTTATTAAATAATAAAGGAAATAAATTGGGTTTAACTTAATCCAATACATATTTGTTTTGGAGTTTAAATATGAAACTAATATGCCTAAATCGGCTATATAGGAATTTCATATATAAATTTAAAAAATACATTAATTAATTATTGAATTAAAATTTAAAACTCAGTGTTATATATATATATATATGTGTGTGTGTGTGTGTGTGTGTAGGTAGCATAATTAAGTAACTAGATAGAAGCTTATGTATGGACCTAAATTGACCACTAAGTAGTGCAAAGCACGGGATTTTGGATATTTTCGAACCAATCTAAATATTTGAACCAAAAATATCTAGAACCAAAAAAATCAATTGACTTTTCATTTTCTCTGAGCCGAATTATACCGATTTTATAATATGGAGTGATTCCGAAGATTAGGATATATCTAAACAGAGAACAGAACTGTACCGAACCGAATAACTAAAATAAAAACCGATTTATTATTAATAATATAAATTTATATATTATTATATTGATTTATTACTTAACATTTTATAGCAATTTTCTAATTTAACTAAAAAAAGTAAATTAAATATAAATATAAATATAATTAATAGTTATATATATTTTTTAATTTGCCAGCTAATCAATATTAATTTACATATTTTACCATGTTAATAAATTAATAAAATATAAGTTAAATAATATTTTAAATTAAATATTATAATCAATATTATTTTACATATTGTTCCAAGGGCTAATGTGGAGATATGAGACTCAATGCAATTAATGTTATTATTAATTTTTTTTTTACAAATTATTTTTGTTGGATTGAATTTGATTAGAATTTAAATTATTTACTGAATTGAATTGGTTTAGATAAGAGTTCATTTCATTTCTTTTTCATTATTATTTTTATTTAAAATACAGTTCATTTTGATTATTTTGAAAATATTTGAGCCAATCATTATACTTTTCTTTGTTAAATTACAGGATGTGAAGTTAAAAAAAAAGTTTTAGAGTTTTACAAATTTTGACTTTTCCATCTTTTTTTTTATGCATTTAAATTATTTTATTTAGAATTTGTAATAAATTAATTTTAGATATTGGTATTTTTGGTTATGGATATTGAATATTGACATTTTGATTATGTATATTGACATTTTAACTATGAATATTGGATATTGGCATTTTGATTATAAATATTGGATATTGACATTTTAATTATGAATATTGAATATTGATTTTTTTATTATGGATATTGACATTGTTTATTTTATTTTATTATGGATATTGAATGTTGAATAGTTGTAATAATTTTATTATGTATGTTTTAGACTATTTTATATTATATAGTAATTTTAATTTATTATTAAAAAACAGAGCTAAATCTCTAAATGTCTAAAACTCTGAACTGAATTTTTCTAAAAAATTGGAGCAATATAATTCGGAGATTTTTTAGTTTTGGAGCAATTCTGGAGATGATATTTTAAAAATCTCTGATATTTAGTTTGGTTTTGGAGATTGAAATGCTTCGAACCGTGCTCACCCTTACCACTAAAATAGTAAAAAAATATTTAAATTAAATTAGAAATAATTATACTATGCAGGCTTGAAAATTTTACATTTTCAATAATACTGTACATTAGAAACTTTTTTTCAATTTTATCTTTGAGATGTTTTTTTTTCTTTTTTTCTTTTATTTTCATTTTTTTATTTTTTTAATATTTTTATTTAAATTTTTTAATGTTATATTTTTAATATACATAAATAAATAAATATACATAATATATACATAATATATATATATATATATAACATATATAAAATACACATTTAACAATACAAACTATATATCCAACATATCTAAATAATATTTTTAATATTTATTTAATTTTTTTTTAATTTTTTTCTGACAGCATCTACACAATATTCACACAATATTTAACAGTTTTACATAAAATACACATAACTTAAATAACAAAAATATAATATATACATAATATCTACAACACTCTATAATATTTATAACATATCTATAATACATCTATAACACATCTACATAGCAAAATTATATATATATATTTTTTAATTTTTTTCATGTGTATAATATGTAAAATTTGTTTAAAAATAAATTTAATGGTTTTTATTAGTAAATTTTTGTATATATTTTTTTATTTTTTTAGTGTTATTTATTTTTTATAATTAAAATTAATTTTTTTTTCTTTTTTATAAAAAAATATGATTTATATATGATAAAAAATAATTTAAAATATTAATTTTTATTATTTTATTAGAATTGTTTTATTTAATAGTGAAGTTTGGCAAAAATAATTTGAAAATTTAAAGTAAAATATTGATTGTGTTGAGGGAAGAGGTATTTTTGAAAAAAAAACTTTTATTTTATTGGGGAATGAGATATTTTTAAAATTTTGCATCAACTTTTTATAAAAGTGTAAATATTTTTAGCTTTTATAAAATTTTTATAACAAATATTATTTTTTAGGTGGTTAGGTAAATGTCTCATTAAATTAGTCCATAAGAAATAAGTTGGGCTACTTAAATTAATATATATTTACAAGCCCAAATGAAATATAACACTTGTAATACAATTTGGTAAATAGAAATTAAATGAGGTTGTTAATTGAGCTTAACTAAATAAATTACAGTATCCAAGATATATAAAAAAAAGGATAATAACGTTTGAAGTACAATGGTAAACTAATTAATTGATAAAATATGTATAGACAATTAAATAAGTAGTGAAATAACTAGAGTAGAAATATAAATAAAAGAATATGATTGATATTATAAACAAGTAACTGAACTTCATGTCTAAAATAAAATTGTAGGCTAAATGAGATGCCAAAATTCGAATCAGGACTATTAAAGGTTAAGCGGAACAGATGAAAATTATAGTATATGCATGTAAATATGGTTACCCTAATTATTTATTGTTGTTACTTCTTTTTTATACTTAATATTGTTGATACCTTATGATGAATTTAGTTTATATTGTCCATTGATATTATTTTATTGTATTGTTCTTGATTGTTGATACAACCTTTTTATTTGAGGACCGATGAATTCATTTATTGTGATTGTTTTATCGAACCAATACCTAGCCTTAAACCTCTTACTGATAGAAGAGACTTATGTGCACATAGATGAATTACTGTATTAAAAGGAAAAAGTTATTGCCTTACCGAGTAATATATATATATATATATATATATATATATATTACTGTATTGTATTGTTATATCTTCTATCAAATAAGAAATGGCCTTTTCCTTTCATATGTGACCCTAATTAATATTGCATTTCATTGATAATGAATTATTGTGGTTGATCTGTTCTTGAATTATTAACTGTTTAAGTATGAACTTTAATCTTGCGATCTTCATAGGTGTATATTGTTTAGCATAATATAAATATTTTATAGAGTTCCATAGTATAAATATGATATATGTGTATAGTATATATAAAGTATGAATAATATAAAGAGATATTATAAAATAGTAATATCGATGTTAATAAGAATGTAAAAGTACATGTTTATAACATATAAGAGTTAAAACATGTTGATGATATGGGAATGACAAAGAGTATTGTGACAAATATATTGCGTATGTAATCAATTAAAGTAAAAAAAATGTGGGCATACTATTTAAAGAAAAAAAACATATAACAGAATAATATTGGGTTATATATAACATATATATATATATAATATAAAATAAATAATGACATATCTACAATATATATATATATAATATAAGCTAAATAATTATAAAATCCCTAAGATTTTACATATTACACTAGTCAAATTCTGTATTTTTAACATTTAATTTTTGCATCAACAGTTTTTAAAAATTAAACGGTTTAGCCCTTCTGTTAATATGTTCATCCTAAAAATATTAGTCAATTACTTTGATATCATAAAATATTTTATTTATTTTTTCTTTATATATATTTTTCTTTATTATTTGTAAAGTCATGCTTATTTTTAATTTTATTTATATTTCTTACACATAATTTATTTTAATTTTATAAATATTATTAAAAAATAATTTTAAATAATACAAATAATATCTTTTATTATTTTGCAGAAAATCTATATATATCATTTATTTTAATTTTATAGGTATTACTAAAAAAATAATTTTAAATAATATAAATAATATCTTTTATTATTTTACAGATGATCTATATATAAAATAAAATTAAAAATAAAATAAACTTAATAAATAACAAAGATAAATATATATAAATGAAGAGCAAATAAGTTATTTTATAATATATTCATCTTTGTAAGAATATATATAAATTAATAATATATTTATCTTTATAAATATATATATATATTAAAATAATTTATTAAAATATTTATAAAATTAAAATAAATTATGTGTAAAAAATATAAATAAAATTAAAAATAAGCATGACTTAACAAATAATATATATATATATATATAAAGAAAAAATAAATAAATTATTTTATAATATCAAAGTAATTGACAAATATTTTTAATATGAAAATATTAACAGAATGATTAAACAGTTTAATTTTTGAAAACTGGAGAATGTAAAATTTAGATGTTGAAAATACAGGGACTGATTAGTATAATATACAAAATCTCAAGGATTTTATAATTATTTAGCCTATAATATATCTACAAAATATCTATAATACATACACTATAATTAATCAATATATAAAGTTTAGAAGATATATATCTATACCATATATATTATAATTAAACAATATAACAATATATAAATGTTAAAATATAATATATGTATAAACATATATATGGTATATCTGTAACATATATGCAACATATCGAAAACATATAAAATTATGTTACAAAATGATGCTCTTAATATTATTTTTGAGAAATTTTTATAAAATTATATTATTTTCTCTTAAAGATATTATTTTTACAAAATAATATCTAAAATAAATCCAATTTTTAAATATTTTTTGAAGAATTTTATAATATATACATTATATATCTATAATATATATAAATAGTAAAAATATGATAATGTATAATATTTTTATAGTTTTGTAAAATTTTTAGGTATTTTTTGAAAAAAATTTTATATTAATCATTTTTTAAAAAACTTTTGATGTTATAGCTACTTTCATAAAAAAGCTCTAAATTTTTTAGGATGGTTGCAATGACCCAAATTTTTTTTTTTTCCATTTTGGAATGTGTTTGAGAGCATTTCTAATATAATTTTCTTTGGTACAATATTGTATGATTTAAGAGTAAATAATATTTGGAAATATTTTCATCTTATATTTTATGGTTTGTTATTGTATGACAATGATATTTTTTGCTAACTTTTTAAATGGTTAATTTAGTGTGTTGATGTAGTTTAACTTTTTTATATTAAAATTAATTTTATTATTTTTATGAATAAAATATATATTTATTAAAAATTTTATTAAGTTTTTAGATGCAATTAATTAGTTTTATAATTTATAGATTAAAGAATTTATTTTAATACGAATAGATACGAAGCAGTATATTAGTATTTTAGGATATTGTTCAAAAAAAAAAATAGTATTGGAGGACATCCCAAACATATTATTCCTCTTTCCTTTTCGTTTCCTGCGCTTTTACGGTGGGTGAAAAACTTGTTCAATTGTTACATTTGGTGAACGATCTACCCAAATTCATCAAGCCGAGAAATGGAATCTTCCAAAAATCTCACTTCACTTCCCGAAGAAGAGCTCCGAGAAGACGACGACAAATTAGAACAAGAAGAAGAAAGCGGAAAGCCTTTTGTCTCTGCTTTTGATTCTGTTCCTCATCGGCCTCCTCCTCCTGCGGCTCAGTGAGTCTAATTGTTCTTTAACATTCTAATTCTCAATTTATTTTCTGGTCAATTAAATCGAATGTATATATATATTTTTAATATTTGTAGGAGCGCTTTACAGAAGTACTCTCCTTTAGATTGGAGGGAGTTCTTTGATCGAGAAGAAGATATTTCCATTCCAAACACAAATCATGTCAGTGTTATGATCGCAAGTCTTTCTATTTGTATTTCTTATCTGTAATTTGTTGTTTTCTAATTTTCTTTATCATTATTATAGGTATTTCATGTGTATATGGCAGGAACTGAAGGACCAGTTGTTTTTTGTCTTCATGGAGGTGGCTATTCTGGGTATCATCTATTCATTTCTTTCACTTCTTTTTATAATTTCTTATACTTTAGATTTTCAATGTTATACTTGAAGTATCATAAATTATTTAATTTGCATTTTGTTGAAATGGGTTTGCTAAAAAGGGGGTGCAGTTATGTCTCTTCTAGACTCTAGTTGACAAGGCTTGTGGCTTGCAACTGGAGTAAAATAAATGAAAATCTACTGAAGAATGTGATATTTCAGACGAGGTTTGATGATAAAAATTTTCAGAGAAAGTATTAATAGAAAGAAAATAGTTTTGCTCTTATGAACAACCACCCTCGTCATTTCTCCCCATCCATTACTATCTAGATTTGTTTAAGTATTCCACTCAAGCTTCCAAATTGAATTATATAGCAGTGGTTGTTAGAAGGACCTCCATATTTTCTCTTAAATTTGATCTCATTCTACTATTTTTCAATATTACTTCATGTGGTGGCAACTTTGTGGTTGAAAACTTGCAACTAGTTTGTAGCTGTCCGAAACTTTTTCATGAATTAGTGCATGATTTACTTTCTAAAAGATCATAGTGATATGACTCTAAGGAACAAGGAGCATGTCTATAACTATCCTATTTGAGTATGACATGGAACTTTTTTCTGGTACCGTGTCTGCGTAATTTATTTATAAGTTAACTTTTGTATTCTGGTAAAAATATTGCCATTTGGTCAGGCTTTCATTTGCAATGTCAGCAAGTAAAATCAAGGAGAAAGCTCAGGTAGTTGCCCTTGACATGAGAGGACATGGGAAAACATCCACAGAGAACGATGTGGACCTATCTATTGAGGTACTACTATAATATTATTGGCCAACGTAATTTAACGGGTCTGTTTGCATCTAGTCGCATATTTCAGTTTTTAGTTTCTGAAAAATATTTTTCTGACATTCTTTTTAGTACTATAATATGCTATCCTAAGTATTTTCTCATATGTGCAGACCATGTGCAATGATGTTTTGGCTGTATTGAAGGAAATGTATGGAGATTCTCCCCCTGCAATTGTGCTTGCTGGCCACAGGTTGTACTCTTTCTGTAATTTAATTTGCTTGGAGGATTGATGTCTCTATTTTCAATTTAATGTTTGTTTAGAAGTAAAAAAAAAAAAAAAGAGCTAACAGCCTCAAACTCTCAAATTGTCAACTATGTGCATTCCTCCTCCTAAATCTGCTCTTGCTCTGTGAGTGCTGTTATGTTATGATGCTTAATAATTGGCAATAGCTAATTTTTTCAATTGCATTTACGGGCTTTTTTTTAGTGGAGCATGGAGCTATGAGAGAACTTCGCCTATACATGAGTTTCTTATGTATAGCCGGTCCCAAGCTTGAGTGAAGGAGGAGGGTTGCGGTAGGTGACAGTCAGTGTAAAACTTTTATTACATCTCATGATATGGATTCTAATAATAATATCGTTTGGGCGTTCCCTACTTGAGACGCGATACATCGGAGCCTGGATGTAGTGAAGAATAAGCAAGGGTGTAGGGCGTTCCGCGAATACGATCCGCCATGTCGGCGTCCGGATGTGGTGCATAATAAACAAGGGTTCTCACATCATGGACAGGTGTGGGTAAAGAAGTTAGTCCAAAATACGAGTAATACGAGAGATACATGTTCAGATAATGGTAAAAGATTCTATAGGAAGAAGCAGAAGAAAAAATAAGTAGGGAGTAAGATCATAATAGAAACTTGGAATATTGGATCTCTTACAGTTAAACTGAGAGAACTTGTTGATACTATGGAGAGAAGGAAAATTAGTATTGCTTGTATTCCAGAGACTAAATGGGTTGGAGAAAAAAGTAAAGAAGTTGAGAATAATGGGTATAAAGTGTGGTATACAAGTATAAATAGAAGTAAAAATGGAACAGGTATAATTTTGGATCGGAATATAAAGGAGACGGTTGTAGCCGTGAAAAGAGTAAGCGATAGGATTATTTCAATTACACTTGTGCTCCGGAATGAGATAATTAACATAGTTAGTGCATATGCCCCCTCAAGTTGGATTGGATGGGGAGAGCAAACAAATATTTTGGGATGATATGGATGAACTTATGCTAGAGATTCTAAATGATGAAAATATTTTTATAGGAGGAGATTTAAATGGACATGTAGGAAAAGACATAGTAGGTTTTGAGGAGGTACATGGAGGGTATGGTTTTGGAATTAGAAATGAAAAAGGTAAGAGTATCCTTGATTTTGCTTTAGCCTATGATTTGATTTTGACAAACACATTTTATAAAAAGGGAATCACATCTAGTGACCTTTAAAAGTAGCAAAATAGAAGTCAGATGGACTTCATACTCACAAGGAAAGTCAATCGAACTCGATGCAAGGATTGTAAGGTTATTTCAGGTGAGACTTTGACCACTCAATATAGGTTAGTGGTTTTGGATATCAAGTTTAAGAGGTTGACTAGTAGGCTAAGGATGAACAATATTCCTAAGATTAGATGGTAGACTTTAAAAGGTAAAAAATAATTGTTGTTCAAGGATGAGTTAGTAAAAAATGGAGGGTGGGAGGAAGATGTGAGCATGTCATCAAATGATATGTGAATATGCATGTCTACAACAATTAAAGGAGTTGCTAGAAAGATTCTTGGAGAATCTAAAGGGTGTGGACATCCCTCGAAGGAGTCTTGGTGGTGGAATGAGGAAGTGCAAAAAGCGGTAAGAAGTAAAAGGGAATGGTTTAGGAGTTTGCCGAAGTGTAATAACAATGATGCTTTTGAGCAGTACAAACAAGCGAAAAAAGATGCTAAAAAGGCAGTTAGTCAAGCAAGAGCACAATCTTTAGAGAGTTTGTATGAGAAACTTGAAACAAAAGAAGAGGAAAAAACTATCTATAAATTGATTAAGATAAGAGAAAAGAAATGCCGTGATTTAAACTAAGTTAAGTGCATTAAAGATAAGGAGAATAAGATTCTGGTTTAAGAAGAGGATATTAAGGAACGATGGAGAAGCTATTTTGAGGAATTTCTTAATGGTAACCATAGTGATAACATTGAGGGTTTAGACGTTAGGCCGGAGAAAAATGTGAAATACACTAGACGGATTAGTTTTCGGAAGTTAAAGAAGTTTTGAAGATGATGAAAGTTGGTAAAGCATGTGAAGCAGATGTGATACCTATTGAGGTTTGAAAATGTTTGGGAGATACAAGAGTTGCATGGTTGACATCTTTGTTCAATAAGATCCTAAGTACAAAGAAAATGCCTAATGAATGGAGACAAAGTAATTTGATATCTATTTTTAAGAATAAAGGAGATATTCAGAATTGCTCAAATTATAGAGGTATAAAGCTTATTAGTCACACTATGAAATTGTTGAAGAGAGTTGTGGAACACCGTTTGCGGTTAGATACTTGTATCTCCTCAAATCAGTTTGGCTTTATGCTTGGTCGATCAACTATGGAAGCTATT
This sequence comes from Garcia nutans, assembly GCA_947685225.1. Classification (NCBI taxonomy): domain Eukaryota; kingdom Viridiplantae; phylum Streptophyta; class Magnoliopsida; order Malpighiales; family Euphorbiaceae; genus Garcia; species Garcia nutans. Next base: position 37,379,504 of record CANTUV010000039.1, on the reverse strand, counting down.
TTTCTTATAAGAGATTTGATGAAAAAGTATAAAGAGATGAAGAAGGACTTACATATAGTTTTTGTTGACTTGAAAAAGGCGTATGATAGAGTCCCTAGAGAAGTTTTATGGTGGGTCTTAGAGTGTAGGTGAATATTTATACGATATATCAAAGTCTTGAAGGATATGTATGAGGGAGCCATCACTAGTGTCCACACTGTGGGAGGGGATACTAAGAATTTTTTTTGTTTCTATTGAATTACACCAAGGTTCAGTTTTGAGCCCTTATCTTTTCGCTTTGGTCATGGATAAACTAACAAGACATATACAAGATGATATCCCTTGGTGTATGATGTTTGCAGATATTGTATTAATAGATGAGACTCAAGCAGGGGTAAGTCAAAAGTTGGAGTTATAGAGAAACACTTTGGAATCTAAGGGTTTTAAGCTAAGTAGGACTAAGACTGAGTATATGTATTGTAGATTTAATAGCGAGAATAGTGAAAGAGACAAAATTGTTTTAGACGGAATAGCAGTACCTCATAGGACTTATTTTAAATACTTTGGCTTTATTCTTTAAGAAGATGGGGGTTATGAAGAATATGTAAATCATAGGATTAAAGCTGGTTGGATGAAGTGGAGGGGTGCTGCAGGAGTTTTATGTGATTGAAAGATGCCAATTAAATTAAAAGGAAAATTTTACCGCACTGCAATACGGCCTACGATTATGTATGGTAGTGAGTGTTGGACAGTAAAAGGACAACACATGAGTAAAATGCATGTTGCGAAAATGAGAATGATAAGATGAACGTGTGGTCATACTAGGATGGATAGAATCCGCAATGAGTTCATTAGAGAAAAAGTGAGGGTAGCACCTATTGAGAATAAAATAAGAGAGCATAGATTGAGATGGTTTGGCCATGTGAAACGAAGACATAGTGATGCGCCGGTTAAAAAAGCCGAACAAGTTAGAGTAGATATAGCTAAGAGAGGCAGATGTAGATCTAAACTGACTTGGTCAAATGTGGTCCAAAATGATCTTATGATGCTATATCTATCAGAAGAAATAACTCTAAATCATATTGAGTGGAAAAGAAGAATCTATATAGCCGACCCCAATTGATTTGAGATTAAAGCTTTGTTGAGTTGAGTTGAGTTATGGAGTTATGGGAGAGAGGAGCTGGAGTGGAGTGGATGATCCTCTAAATGATCATCTCAATGTTTTTAAAGATATGCATGTTCTCGCAATTGGCCTGTTGTTGAATGACAATAAATATTATTAACTTATAAAGGAAGAGAATAATGCAACTTTTGTAAAGCTTTTATCTAATAATCTTTAATTCATAAATTAGTCCAGATATATCTCTTAATATTGCCCTTCTATAAAATTAGGAAACTGTTGGTGGTGTTGTGATTTTCCTATTTCTTTTCTGCTTCATTGGCAATTAATTTGAAATTTTGGTTATTTTATGTTTATTTCAAATTCCATGGTTTGACTATTTTTGCTTCAGTTTTTGAGTTTTTGATCGTCCTGGTGTCAATTTAATGCAGCATGGGAGGCTCAGTTGCTGTGCATGTTGCTGCTAAGAAAGCATTACGTAGCTTGAATGGGTTGGTTGTTATTGATGTTGTAGAGGTTTGTTTTCTAATAAAATTGTCGCCAGTGTTGAATCTGATGATTTATTAAATATCAATGGTATTTTGAAGCCTTTTATTGGATACATGATGGAATGTCAGGGGACTGCTATGGCTTCTTTGGTTCACATGCAGAAAATCTTGTCAAACAGGATGCAACATTTCTCCAGCATAGAAAAAGCGGTATATACGTTTATTTGGTGTCCAATCATTCTTATCTTGTAGTTCTTTTCACGTCATGAATTGTTTGTACGTTGTTATTTCCAAAGTTGTCAAATTGAGAATTGGAGTCCTAATTTTTTTTGAATTAAGAGTCAATTTTCAAATAGAATTGTAAGATTAATTACAAATTCTCAAGATCAATTAGAAATGACAAATATGCATAGAGAAACAACAAATATATGCACGGACCAGTAGAATATTTTGATTAATTTAGTAATATGTGTGATTGCTTTTCAGTGTAGATGATGTGGATCCTAGTTGTAGTTTATTCTTCTTAAATTTGCATTAGTATAAATAACTTAATAGTAAAATATACTCGTGAAAATTTGAGAATCAGACTGGGTGAAATTCATGTCACATATCATTTAGAGTCCAGACATATCAAAAGACACAGCATTTGTTTTTCAACTATGAATAGAAAAGATTTCTCTTTATGACCATTATCCTCTTCAACAACAAAATAAGCCAAAAAGAACTAAATCTAGACTACTAATAAGCTCCATTTTCACGTATGGAGTGGAGGGGAAGAATCAAGATAAAGATAGGGCAGGAACAGAAATAAAGATAAGTAGGAGAAAGCGATAAAAAAAAAGCAAAAAAAAAAGAAGCATATATGGGAACTAGGGAAGGAAGAGATCATGGGATTGGTAGCAATGAAGGAAAAGCGTTATAATAGAAAAGGAGAGCAAAAAAAGAAAAAATCTATCCAATTGATTTTTTAAGTCCTGGAATCATAAAATTGAATTGAATGGCAACTCACCAATGATTCTGTTCAATTTTGAGTCGAGCACTTGATTTGACCTTTTTTTTGGTGCATTGATTGAATCAAATCATACAATTTGAATCATGAATCACATGGCTCCTGGAAAAACTGATTGTTTTAATTATCTCTATGAAAAAAGATGAATTATTTAGCTGTTGCATCTATGATTGGTGGAGTACTTATATGCATGTGTCAGTAATTTTGTATTATTTTGAGAATTTATATAAATTGGTTGGCACACTATATTACTAGTTGACACAACATATCCACATATGTGCATCCAATATTTGCGTCCTTTTATCCATGTCTCTACATCATGGAATTTAGACATAAGAGGTGGTCAGACAGCTTGCTCTGTATACCTGTACCTGACAGCTGCACCAGAATCTGAGCAACTTAAAGTTTAGGCTGATATTTTCTCAGTGAAGCTTATGCATGCTGGTGAACGTTGCATTGTAATGAATTGGAACCTAATGTTTTTGCACAGATAGAATGGAGTGTAAAGGGGGGCTCTTTAAGAAATATTGATTCTGCCCGTGTATCTGTGCCGACCACTTTAAAGTATGACGATTCAAAGAAATGGTAAATACTTCTACTCCAGTCTACTGGAATGTGTATATTCTTCCTAAAACTTACAACAAGAAACTACAATATAACACCCCAGAGCGAATAAACTGTATGGCAACGTCCATTGCTTTTAATCTTAAAAAAATTTAGACAATGACAGCTTGACTGACTTGGAGTTATTGTTTTGTGCTGCAGTTATGTCTATCGATCAGGTCTAGAGGAAACAGAACAATATTGGAGAGGCTGGTATAACTCATCGTACAATTAACATTCACTTCTGTGAAATGGCATTATGATGATTACTTAATAGTAATTAATACAATACAAGCAAAATGGTTTGCCCTTTTCTTCAAAAAAAAAAAAAAAAAACAAAATTAAAAGCCAAAGGCTTTATACCGTGTGACCTGAATATGAGTTTGAATCTCACTGCTGTATGCTTGGATTCTATTTTGTTGCTACGTATTTTGGATGCATGTACCATTTGCATTTGTTTTTGAACTTGCTCAAAGAATTGACTCTTTGGATTTCAGGCTAATCATGTGGAGGTCAATTTAGATTATCTTGAGCATGCTGATAACTTGAACAAAAAAAAAAAGAAGATTCTAGTTCAATTTCAAATATTAAAACATTATTCTTGTTGTTCAATAAGGAGAAATGCGAGGACTTGACCACTTGTTTTACAACTTACAAGGTTACTTTTATAGTTGATTGTTATGGTGGAAAATTATAAATAAGAATTAAAATCATAATCATACATAGTTATGCAGTGCTGTTTATTAGATTTTGTATGTTCTATAGTCTTGTATGTTGTGTTGCTTATATATTTACCAAGTGATGTCGATCAAACTCATGGTTTATATTTTCAACTATCAACTTTTATAAAAGTTAATATTGGGATCCAAGAATTTTATTACTAATTAAAGTACAATTATAACCAAGATAATTATAAAATCTCATAATGGTTAAGGTCATTTTCGTGATATAATATTACTTGTCCTTTTTTGCCCGTGAATATATTTTTCTCTTTAAAAAATTTTATACGGCATCCAGTCTTTTGTATATATGTGATTCTGCTGTTGTTTCTATGGCTTTATTATCTTGGTTGTTTTCTTAGTTTGCTTTTCTATTTCATTGTACTTTAATGCCTTGTAGCGCAGAGTTGAATGGAGGACATGATGAGCTTAATTCTACTGAGGGAGATGCTTTTGTTCTAAGCTGTCATCAGTTGTTGTGAATAGGCATTTCCAATTAAATATGTTGATGGATTCGCTACTTGGCATATTTTGCAGGTATGAAGGCCTATCAGAAAAATTTCTCTCATCTCCTGTTCCAAAACTCTTACTTTTAGCAGGAACCGATAGACTGGACAGGTTATGTTTATGAACTTCTCTTAAATTATCTATGGAAGATTTCTGAGTTCTATATGGGTTTATACTTCTAGAGGTTTTAAAGGTCTCTTTGAATGTTATCCAACTCGATTGGAGGGTGTTACTTAGCTTTTGTGTTATGTTACATGTTGCTAGATGTTTTTAGAATTATAGGAGGATTTCTTGTCCTCCATAGTATACTCTCGTATTTTTTTTTTCTCAATATTTTTTTCTTGTATGAAAAATAATTTCAATTGTTTGCATGTAAAGCAATGGAGAAGGATGAACATTGGTTCCATAAAACAAGTTTTTAAAATGTAACTAATGAAAAGCATTTGATTATGCAGGTCTACTTGGCATATTATTTAACACCTCAGTTATTGAATTCCATGGCACTAAATATCTGAAGTTGGTTTGTTTAGATGCATCATTTTTGGTAGTAACAATCACGCGTCATATTATTCTCGTAGAATGATAAGAATTACCCAGTTGATGTTCTGAGACTTTCTTTCTGTTTTGTGGCAGAACTCTTACAATTGGTCAAATGCAAGGCAAGTTCCAAATGGTGGTTGTCAGACATACTGGGCATGCTATACAGGTCAGCTTCAGTTGCTATATATTCATGAAGACATTTTATTTTCCATTACCCGTATATTTTTTAAATTACAGCTGTTATTATCCTAAATGTTTATAGGAAGATGTACCTGATGAATTTGCATCGTTGATACTCAATTTTATATCTCGCAACCATATAGGACCTCGAGGAGTTGAGGTTAGTATCAATACCCTTAATTGTATAAAATCAAATCAACAAAGAAAGAGCTTTTAGCCTATAGGAGCCGACTAATATGAATAAAAATTTTGTTGCAGATACCAGGACTGCATCGGCCATCGCCACGGAGTTAATACTGTTGGATAAATTAGTTGGTTGCCCTATCCATTGTGGAAGAAGGAGGCTGAAGAGAATATATCTTGCATTCTGCATCATCATGTTGGATCTTTAGTAAATATTTAGAGGCTTCATTCTGAAATCAGTCTTGCTAATTCCTGAATTAATAATCCAGTCTTGTGATTGGGAACTGATATTATGAGCTGTAGTACAAGTATAATGATGTATTTGTCATGACGTATGGAGGTTGAATTTCACATTGGTTATAGTTTGAAACTCATGAAAAAAAAAGTCCATTTTAGATGATCTTGGAGAAATAGTTTTGGAATGCCACTTATCTTTTTATGTTTACATGTGAAGTTGATTATAAAAACAAATTTTAATGACTTCTAGTCAGTATTCTATGGAAATAAACCAAACATACGAGCTTGAGTGTGGGCGGTTGAATTTTCAAATGTTTTAAAAATTCGCACAGCTGCTGGTGAGGTGAATGGCTTAAAATGTACATCAAATATCAAATATTTGATATTTAATGTGTAAAAAACACATGCATGTTAGAAGTTATTCTACAATATTTAACTGCAGCTGTTCAATTATTTCTAGTCCGTCCGCATGAGCTCATCATAGTGCTTTGATTGCTATTGGATCACTAACCTTTCAAAAAACTACAGAAACCCTTTTGGGTTATGCTGTTTTGGTCTCAGCAATTTGTTCTTTTTCAGAGAACGTGAAAGTGAGGTAGAAGAAGATGATGCAGAATAACTCTTATTCTTTCTCTCTCGCTCTCTCTCTACACTATTACACGCAAAAGTAAGAATGAAGGCTTAACAAGACTATTTTCTCTCTATTCTATCATTTTTTAATGTCTCTATATTTTTTAATAACCGTAGTCATTCTTGTTTTCCATTAACCGTTAGTAGATACGAGAAAAGTGATCAAAGTATAAAAATAAAAAAAATGCAATAAAATTTAAATGTGAAATGGGTTTTAATTTAAGAGCAAAATGTGTTGAAGTAGGGAGTTTTATTGCTGAAAATAAGGCATCTATGCATGATAGAGCACTAGTGTCTGGATGACTCCTGTTTTGCCTAGTTGCAAATATTGTGAACAGGAAAATAGTGTAAAGTCATTGATATTTGAAAAGAAGAGAAGAATTAATTGGCTTTTTTTTTTTTGCTTCTGGGTCAGATGCTGGGTTCCTGTACTCTTGAACAATTGAAGTATTTCTGTAAACATACTAAGAATCATCACACGAGCTAAAGATCGCATCATCAACTGTCTCTCCCAAAATTAATTTTCCTCAAGAAAATACTACCGTTGTTTCAGTTGAGCAAATATTGAAAGTTAGGGATGAATACAAATGACAAAATGACAAAACATGCTACATAGGAGGAACCATAAATATATTATGCCAAATTATAATAAACAAGCAACTAATTTTTCATTATTTTAAATTTTATATATTATTTTAGTTATTAATAAAAAATATAAAATAAATATATTTCTTTTCTTTATAAAAATAGAATTTTAAAATTAAAAAGCCTGATATTATTACGCATCATTTTACAAATTTTTACCAACTGTATTGAAAGTTATGAAATATCTTTTCATTAAAGAATATTTTTACACAAGTTGCTTAAAATTTTCAATCATATAACATATATATGAATACTATTGAGAACACACAACTATCATTTTATCAACAAATTATATAACGTACAACAAACATTTTATCAACATCATATATGACTACTCTTGGGAACATAGAACTAACATTTTATCAACAGTGTGCATTGACATCAGTTAGGGATTGTATTTGAAATAACACTATTTTAGAGAGGTATTTCAAATTAATAACCAAGAAAGAAAAATTCCACTTCCATTGCAGTGTCTAGATTTTTGAATTCGCAGTTAGCTTGCACATGAAAGGTCAACATAAATCAAGTTTTGAATTTTTATTATGGATTCATCTATAACCTTATAGATTGATAAATCAAAACTTAGCATTTGGCCATATAACTTTCATAAAATATCTGATAAGTTTTCATACTTCTGGAAAATGGATTAAATGATAAAACCATCAACAACAATATAAGCATTTACCTTGTTTATAATCTAGGATGTCATTGTGTTTCTATTGTGGCAGACCGACATATTTGACCTCAACTTGTCTTCATTTGATCCTCATCAGCATTTTCTTTTCCGGTCCTCATCAACATCACCCATCTGGAGTTTCATTAATGTCTTCATTTTCTTCCTCATTCCCAGTTTTTTCATTATCGTCATCTGTCCCAGCTTCTGATGTTGATACAGCTGGACGTGGAAACACAGTTCTAACCAAGTCTAATAGTTCGTCAATTTGGTCTCCCATTCGCATTTCAGATTGCTCTATAATCTGTCAAACATAGAAGAAAAAGAATATTAATGCCTAAAAAGTATCACATTTCCTTGGAGGGATTGCGATGGGGTGAGGGAATATTTGGCTGCCTTATCCAAACAACAACAGTCTCCTACTTGTGATCCTTGACCATTAACAATTTCATCATTATCATTCAAGCAAAATGATGACAAGTAATAATAAATTATGTAAATATTGTAAGATTTGCCATAATACATGTAAATTAAGCAGAAACAAACATTTTCTTAGATGCCTTAAAACATGCTTTAGCACTGGTAGATAGTAATATACAGTCACCTTATCCTAGAAAGATAAAGAATGGCATTATCTAAAAGGTTATGGCAAAACCTCAAGTTTCTTTATTGGCTTTGAACATTTTTTGGGCAGTGAACGCAAATTGAGAACAGGGCTATATAGTGAACGCAAATTGAGAACAAGGCTATATATATGCACAAATCAAACCCCATTATTAGATTTCTCAACATCCAAAAATATCCCTTTTGACATATTTTCTCCCCGTTATCTCCCAGAGCAACAATATCTGATCCTATGGTGCAGACTCAAACCTCATAATCAGATTAGATTCAGACCAACATTTTGCCGTCAAATGGCTGAATTTTTCAAAAAACCGTGTATACAGTATGTCCAGGTGAAATGGTAAAGAGGTTGATGATAATAAGTTCTGTTTTGATACTAGACACAATGATATATCTCACAAATTCCATACTAATAATTTTTGAGCATCTATGCTAAAAAATTTTAAACTGATCTGCTGTTGTTTTATTCCATTCTTATCAGATTGCATCACTTATCTGAGATGTTCTTCAGCTTGTCAATTTTACCAACGAAAAATGAGAATCCCATTACAAAATATCCATAAAGGCAGGAGTTAATTATATCTCCCCATCATTGTTTTACTCTGAAATTAACGTTCTATCTCGCCATTTCATTTGATCATATTAAACTTGATTAAAAAAAATTATACAACCATGTTCAGCTTAAAGGCCATCTATTTCTATTTCCAACAGTAAACTGAAGCCCTTTGTGAAGGGCAAAATGGATATTCAGGTGGCTTGTTTCAGGAAAATCTCTTCAGATTCAAAAGAACTGAATTGTTGATTGGAATAATACCAGATCATATCATCAATTCTTCATCCAAAGCCCTGAAAATTTCTTCTTTTCTGATTTTAAATAAAAAAGAATTCAATTAGAGATGAATGGCACAATACTCTACCATCTACAAATTATCGCCACATAGATTTCACCATTTAAAAGGAAAAAAAAAAATTCTCTATTAAAATTTCGTGGTAGTTTTACTTCCCTGATCATACAAACTTATCTTACTTTATACCTTCCTTCGCATATAAGTCCAAAAACATAAAGCAAATACTTAAATTAGAGCTATTCTGATAACTAAAGAGTGGAAGAACATATGCAAATTCAGAAACTAAGCCCCAAAAAAAATCACATTCCTAAGCCAAAGTGTCTAAAAGGATAGGGAGAGAAAGAATGGATTTACCGGGTCAAGCCCAACTAATTCATGAGGTGCAAGGTTAATGATATTGAGGATCTCAGCTTTAGCAAGTTTATATGTCTGACACTTGTCCATGAATTCATTGATTTGCTCTCTTGTTTGCGTGGAAGCAGGATTCTCCACCAAATAATCATAAACCTATATCAAAACATATTAATACCCATTAGGGTTTTACGCTTTTTTAAAATCCATCCTAAGCCTATACAAAACCTTTCATTTTTCACTATAAAATTATCTGTAAATATTAAAAAAAAACCTTGTACTCTGATGCTGCTACTGGAGCAATAACCCTTGAAAAGTCTCTTGAAGCACCTCTTGCCTTCAAAAAGTTGAGTACTTAAAAATTGGTAAGTGCACCAGCATTTGCCTTTTTTTCTGCAAATTACATAAAAATCTTCGTCACACATACAAGAAAAAAATGGAGATGAGAAAAAAAAACAAGAAAAGAAGCCACGAAAGTAGTTACCTAAGCACATACATTTTCATTGGACTATGATTCTTCAATTCCTAAAGGTAGGTGTCAACGCTAACTCTGTATAATCTGCTGCAATACCACTGAAAACATATATAAAATTTTCGATTAAAGAGGAGACTTGGTTGAAATATTGCAATTAGAAGGACATACTAGCAAAAACAGATTTTCTAGGCCTAGACCGTGCTTACTACTATGACAATAGGAAAAAAGGAAAGCAATTTATGGAGGCTACAGGTAGTAAAACCTATAGTTAAATAGTCCAAGCCCACTATCCCAAACAAAAAAAATGCTAAAGCCACAAGCTGAAATCAACTGGATTCTCAGAGGACAAACGACAAGCACCTGGTGGCTGATAGGAGGAACGCGAATATATTGATGTTTTTAGAGCAACAAGCAAAGCGGGTTTTACAGAAGGATGGTCAGACAACGGTAGAGCTGCTTTTTCTCGTCGGCTTGTCGACGGAGGTGAGATCGGTGATTGGTCGAGAAAAGCTACGAATGGTTTTAATGCCAGGGAAGTGTTCTGCATAGGTAACAGTAAAAAAACTATATTTTTTTTACAGGATTGTTGAAGGAAGGATAAAATAGTAATTTCAAGAGCGTGTTTAAGCAAGTTTGAGTAGAAATTGCAAAAATAACTCAAAACTCTCAGGAAGATGTCGTCTGTGAAAGTAGAAATAGCAAAAAGAACTCAAAACTCTCAGGAAGATGTCGTCTGTGAATTTGTTACATTGAAGACTAATATACTATGAAAAGAGGAATTTCAGGTACCTGTCAAAAACCTCATTACTTTATATTCCTCTATGTTTTCTAAGTTAGTTTCACATTTCAATATCTCTTCTTCTTCTGCTAAAACCCTAGCTTCTGAAATTTCCTTTTGGAATCCAATCTGCAATTCTTGTTTCTTAAACCCCACTTCTCATAATTCATATTTCTCGATTTCCAGAATTGGGTATTTTTTTATTTTATTCTGAAAGGCACCCATCTTCTCATCAAACTGTTACTTATATGACATACAAATATTCCCTATCTTCAAAGTGTTTAGGCTTTAGTAGATGTTATGGAAGATATAATGGCTATATAAGTAAAATTTTGAATCTTTATAAGTTCAAGTCTCGAGCCCATGGTTGCTTTCGACTTTATTCGGATTTGGGTGCTGATAGGCTTAGACTAAATGCAACTGCAAAGGAAGTTTCGAAGATTGTCAAATGGATAAAAAGTGACCAGGATGTCTGGGAATCTAAGTTGAAATTTCTGAATGTAAAACTGTCTATTGCTTCTATTGCTCATGTTCTTAAAGTTTGAATGCTAAGAAAAAGTCTGCATTGCACTTCTTTCATTGGATTAGAGTTTGGCAACCAGAATCGGTGTGTAACTCTGATATCTGTAGTTTGGTCGTTAATAATTGTGGGGCGATTAAATGATCACAGTACCATGCAGTGTGTTTTGGAAGATTTTAGCTCAAATCAATTGTCCTTAACTAAAAAGGCATTTGAATTCTTGCCTGTTATGGCAGCAAATGAGGCTTTGCTGAGGAAATCAACACAGAGTGTGATTCATATATTGCACGAAGTTGGAGGGACTTGTTATGGTATTGGAGTTCACTCATTGATTGAAATGTTCTGTGTCTTGGGATCCTTTGACATGGTGAAGTTTGTGATTGAGAAAACAGAGAGGAAGCAGACTTACTACAATGTTTTGAAATGTGTAGAAGAAATAATTTTGAAGGAGCAGAAAATGTGATGGATGAAATGAGGAAGGCAGGCTGTAGTCCAGGTACCCAATCTTACAATTACTTAATTAGTAGTTTGCTAAGGAATGGTGAAAAGGCTGATGCTTGCCAATTATTTATGGGGATGAATGATAAGGATTGCCCTCCTGATGCATTAACGTTTGAAATATTTATATATGATTCTAGTCATGATGGCAAGTTGGATGTTGCTTTTGAATTTTTAAATGAAATGGTGGCAAGGGGTCTTGAACCTCGGCTTTCAACACATGCTGCATTTATCAAGGGGTTATTCAACTCACAACAGTATGAGGCGGCGTACAAGTATGTTGTGAGCTCAGATGATATGAGCTCAAGTAGAATGAATTACAGCTTGCTTGCAAGCCTACATCAGAAAAGTGGAGATCTGGTTGCAGCTGAAAATATTCTTTCTGAAATGATTAAAAAGGGTCTTAGACCATATTTTAAAGTGTATTTGAAAGTTTTAAAGAACCTCCGGAAGTCAGGCAAGGAAAAATTGGCTGCAGATTTACAAGAGAGGTTTTGCCAGCTTGAATTTTGAGCTTAGTACAGGTAAAACATGTGATTTTTTCTTCTTGGGTTTTCTGAAATTTCTTTCTATTTTTTCTCCGTTGAGATCTGGTTTTCACTTTCACAAAATTTTGTGCTTCAAACAATTTAATACTAGCATTAGGAACATGTTCAATTGAAACAGTAAGGACTACATTCTCAAATTTAAAATTTAAGAGGAACAAAGCTACTTACCTATAGTTTATTGTCTTTTTTTTTTGCCTTTCTTTTTTCTTTTTATTTTTTTGCTTCCATCAATTATATCAATATCTTCCATCAACTTAAAAAAAATTGAAGATGGGTAATATGGGTTTGTCATAGAATTAACCAAAGGCGACCCATTTGGGAAAATGTGGATAATCTTCTACAACCATGATGTTTACACAAGTAAAGAGGTTGATGAGAAGATTGGTGCATTTCAAAATAAAATGAAAAAGAGAGATACAGATTGCGGATTGGATTCCAAAAGGGAATTTCAGAAGTTAGTGTTTTAGCAGAAGAAGAAGAGAGATCGAATTGTGAAACTAATAACTTAGAAAACATAGTGGAAATAGACCAATGATATTTTTGATAGGTACCTGAAATTCCTCTTTGAAGGATTTGACATTTTCATAGTTTATTGTCTTAATACTTTGTTTTGCCTTTCTTCTTCTTCTTTTTTATTTATATTTTTATTTTTTAGTCTCCATCAATTATATCAGTTTTGTTGCTTTTTCTACCCCACCTTCCCCAGATACCCACCCCTACTCCCCTCCACCCCCCTTCTGAATTATATCAGTTTCAAGGTATCAATAATGGGGAACTAGTAAGTTAATTGCTAAACAGAGCCTCACATTTGAGCGATGAGTTGATCCTTGCTTTTGATTTCTGATTCATCAAATGTTTCAAATTTTTGCATGCATAGTATGTGTTATTTGGTAATATTTTGGGTAACTTATCAACGCAAATTTGGGTAATTGGACTGGTTATATTTGTTCAGAAATCCATTGTGATTGCCCAGTTCCGCAGATATGGTTCATTAGAATGTCCTAAAAAATTATTAATGGAATTATACCTAGTATTTATAGCAATTAGTTTGCACTGTATTGACTAAATTATAGTCGAGAATGGAGAGAGAATGCTTGGCATCATTGGCGAAGCTACCTTAAAGAGAAGGGGGCAGTTGCCTCCCTTCTCTTTTTATATATATATATATATATATGTATAATATTTTTTAAAAGATTTTAAATTATTTATTAATTTTTAAAAAATTTTAAATTGTCCTTTTTTTTTTAATTTTTACAAGAAGTCAAAAAAATTATAATAAATTATTTATTCTATAACCAATAGTTCTCTTTTAAAAAATTGACAAAATATTAATAATATACAAATACAAAAAAATAATAAAGAAAGGAATAAATTTTTCAACTAAATTAATTTGAACTCATTTAATAAAATTAAATAATTCATTTATTTTAATTATTTTTTAAAAAATTATATTCATTATTTAATTTTTTTCTCTTTATTTTATTTTTATTATGAACAATTTTATAAATTTAAAATTCTATACACATATATATTAATATTTTTTTATTAATTAATTTTTTAATAATAAAAATATATTATTAATAAATTTATAAAATACTATTAAATTAAAAGAAGAGATAAATAATTACGGAAAAAAAATCAACATTTGCAAAAAAAATTTTGCCCCCCTTTATTTTAAAGTCTAGCTTCACCCCTGCTTGGCATACTTATGAAATTTGATTTACCTGTGCTCATATGTGTACTTATTCAATGAATATCATAGTTCGTGTTCAGGATGCTTGCATGCATAGAGAATTATCAAACTTCACGCAGACTTTCTAGTCTAGTTACTCATCCATTACAGTGTAGCAAACACCAAGTAAACAAAGTTTATATTAGTTTTGCCTTCTCACCTGCCAAAAACAAAAGGAACCAATATATTTTTTCCTTAAATATTTAGATTGCAGCGGAGAGCGGACAATATCTAATCTGATTGTTGTTTATGAATTATAATTGCAATTGCTTAAATTTTGTTCATTCAAATTCTGTATGTTTCCTAACTTTCGGCAGTGTCATTATGGAACTGGTTAATAGAATTGGAAGATCACTTAGTTAATAGAATTGGTGTCTGTATTTTTACTAGAGAGTTTCTTCATCAATTTAAGTTTTGGTTCTACAAAATATTGATTTGCTTTAAATTTTTTTAGATAAGAGATGTTGTTTCAATATGCTGTTGTTTTTCTTGCAAAAAAAATCTCACCAAGAATACTTACAAAATTTCTCTTTCTCAATATCTCATATTTGTTGACTTCAGTGCATTATGGAACTTAAAAGGCACAGTGCCTAAATTTTGCTTTTGGTGGTTAGGCAACTGCCATAAGCTGCAATTCTTTTCCATTCTTGTTTAAGATTTGTTTCAGCAGCGACAACTCCTCTAATAGCTTACCAAAATTAACACCTTATCGTTGTTTATCTAGCTGAAAAGAGGTAGTTCCTTCTTGGTTTTTCACTCAAAAGGCACTTATTTGGGACGGAAGTGAAGATTATCATAGATGTGATGATGCCAGATAAAAATCAGTGGGGGGATTTTTTTTTTTGGATAAAATTTTTAAAGCTTTTTAGCAGTTAGCTGTTTTATGGTTGGCAAAACTGCATATTTTTGTAGATGTTTTTTTCTTTGTACATTTTGTGTTATGAAATAGGGAGAGAGGTGAAGTTGCAAGGGAGCTTCCATGCTGCCTACATCAGAGATGGAGAAGGTTGAAGCTGATTATCTTACCAAGAATGTTGCAGGGAACCTTAACTAGGGTTGTGGCGTGGCATCTACCGTCTTTCAATGCCTTTTTGGATTACAAGATTTTCAGTACGAAATGTTTGGTTTCACGTTAATTAATTAATTAATTTTTTTTAATTGATTCCGGGCAACAAAATATTTATTCAATGCCCCCAGTGAAGAAACCTAGTAGATAAATGAATAGGGTAGTGTTGGGCGAATTATTTCACTGATCAAATCACATCCATTCAAACTGAATTTTTGGGTTGAATGCAATTTGGTCAGTTTGGTTCAAGAAATTTTTAAAAAAAAAAGGTGAACATGTATTTTTCTTGTTTCTTTTGTAGGTTTTTGTTTTTGTTTTTATTATTATTTTTTAAAAATGAATATTAGGTAACTGTGTGTGAAAATGAGTCATATAACAAGTAAACACGACATGCCTTAAAATTGATTTTCAGTGGATAAGCGTAAAGAATGGGTCGATTTGCCTATTATACAACTTAAACAGGTCGTATAATGAGATTGATAAGCTGAGATTTGTATGCGATTCGTTTACTAAAAAGGGTTCTGTTAGCGAGAATTATTTAATAGAGGAAAGGGGGAATGGTAATCTTCAATTAAAATTTTTATTTTTTTTGTGGAGTATTTTAATTATTTTATTATAAATTTATAATAAATTTATTATAATCTATAGAAAATTTATAAATTAATAAAAATATGATATTTTGATAAATAATTTATAAATATAATAAATTAAAATTTTTTTGAGACTTTTTTTTTGTATTTTTATCAAAAGTCTTCGTTTAATACTCCACTTGTTATTTAATAACATTAATTATATTAGTTTTTTTATTTGGTATAATTATACAATTGGTGTATGAATTTTTTAAAATTTAACTATTAAGTTGTTGAACTTTTTTAAAATATCAATTGAGTACTGTAATTAAAAAATTATATATAATTTAGTTGTTTTAGCATGATGCAAATTAGTTATAGATAAATATCATATACTGTTGATATTTGAACTTTTTAAAATTTAATAATTGAGTTGTTCAACTTTTTAAAATATGATATTTTATTGACATGTGTCATCTAACAAAACAGCTTTTAGCTTGCAATCTACCGGCACTCAATTGAGATTTTAAAAAGTTTAACTCAATTGTTAAATTTTAAAAAGTTCATATACAAACAATATAATTATACCTTTTTCTTTTTCATGTCATTAATTGTTAAAATTATCATCTTTAATTTTTCATGCCATTATGAATTACCTCTAATAATGTTATAAAAAATAAATGTAAAATAATTGTAATAAATATTTTTAATGATATTTTCATATTAATTGGATATATTAACATTGCATAAATATGATCCACCAACACTTTTTTGACACACTTTACTAACTCTTTGAAGATAGAATTTGCGCTTTTTTTTTTTTTGCTGCTAGAATTTATACATTTAATATGTAAATTTTGGCTATATATATTTATAATATGTATATTTGAGGCATGTGTAAATTAGCAGAGAACTTTGAGCAATGAAAGTTGGAAAAACAATCAATATATTTAAGGCATGTGTAGATTAGAAGAGAACTTTTAGCTATGAAAGTTGGAAAAATGCATTTTTTTTAGCCCCAAATTTTACATATTTTGCACATTAAGCCTTTAAATTTTTATTTAGTAATACTGAACCCTTCAACTATACGGATTAGTAATATTGAACTCCTTTTTTGACAAAAATTAAATATGTATTTTTAATTACCGTTAAAATTACGTGGTTACTGAAGCAAGATAATGTATTTTATGAAAAATTAATAAACAACGTATTTTTCAATCTCTGAACTTTATGTATTTTTAGTATTAAGCCCTTAAATTTTTATTTAGTGATATTGAACATCAATTGACAGTGTGTAAAAATTACACATTTAATTATTTTCACCAACTCGTATAATTAAGGAGGCTCAATATCACGAACTCATATATTTAAAAGAGCTTAATATTATTAAATAAAAATTTAAAAGCTTAATACATAAAATACTAAAATTTAGGGCAAAAAATACGTTATTCCATGAAAGTTCAATAACCGGTGAACAATGATCGGCAAATAGTGAGCAGTTTGTGAGCATAATAATGACTGACCAAAAACGAGAAGCAATTGGTAATTGGGAGTAGTTAAAAATTATAGCGATATTTTCCAAAATTCCTAAAAATAAAATTCTTCGTAAAAATATCCATTTTTTTTTTCTTTTTTCAAAGATACTCATTTTTCAATTTTTAATTTTAAAAATATTCTTTTTTAGAGATACAATTTTGGTAATTTCAAATATACACATTAGATATATATTTAGTATATTCAAAATACACTAAAAAAGTGATGTATTGTTTTTTAAAAAAATTAAAAGCGATGTTATACATTGTAATTTCTCAAAATTATAATGAGTTGCAAACTGTTTGATAATTCACTGATATATAATTAAGAATATTTATATTTTGCATATGGACAAAACTATATATTGCTTATAAAGTGATGAAAAATTACTAAATATAAAATAGTTAATTGTTATATCATTAGGAAGTATAATTTTCTATATATTCCTATAATAAATTTTCTTACACTATTATTTGGGATCTTTACAAAAATACCAAAAAAATAAAAAAAATTTCAAATTTATCATATTTTTAACAATATTTTCAGATTTATCAGAATATATAATTTTTTCACAAAAAAATACCAGATTTAGATATTTTATTATGAATTTATTTTGAATTTATTATGAGTTTATTATAAGTTTATTATAAATTAACATAGTTTATTATGAGTTTATTATAATTTTATTGTAAAATGATTAAAATACCCCTAATAAAAAAAATTTATGAAAGATGATAGAGAGTAATGTTTCCTTATTATTTATTATGGGAGTTTAGATCTATCAACTTAAACAAGTTGTAAGTGGTTTATTGGCTTGTCACTCTATTTTTTTTTTAAAGAAATTTACGCACTTTACCGTGATTTTCCATTTTCAAATAAGTGGCCTAAATATTTTTTTTTCTTTTACCTTTTTCTAAGGGTGATTTTTTTTATTTTTTATTTATAAATAATTTTTTCTCATATTCTCAATATATACAAATATATATATAGATATATATAATATACAAAATACACACACAATAAACATAGACATATACACAACTTATACCAACCATACACACAATATCTATGCAATGCATGTAATTTTTTTAAATTTTGTATACACAAACATCCACACAATAGCACATTGCATATATATAACATACACAATGAAAATATGACCAGTACAATATCTACGTATACTTACACACAATATATGCACAATATCTATGTAAAAAATTAATAATTTTTTAACTTTATTTTTTTTAGATGTATAATATGTAAATTTTGTTTAAAAGTAAATTTTATGATTTTTATTAATATATATTTTATTTTTTATATTTTTTAGTGTGATTTATATTTATGATCTTGGTCGCAAGTTTTCTTTTTCACATGGCCATAATAGTCACTCTTTTTCTATTTCTAGTACTCCCCTTCAAAATCAACTTCAAAATCAACTAGTTTGACCCAATTATGACTTGTCTTTAAGTTTGAGCTTATGTTCCTTTTTGAACCTCAGAGGCCTCAAGTCTCTTTCATGCCAGGGCTTATGTACTTTTTGATTCTTATAGGCCTTAAGTCTCTCTCCTCTATTTTTTCCTGTGCTTATACTCTTAACTTCAAAGCCCACAAGTTATTTCTGAGTTTCCTAACTGAGCATTGCTTCTCTTTGGGCTTCAAGTCTTATCCTCCCACTTCTAGATCTTCTTGCGTCTGATACCATTTTGGATTTTATAGGGATGGGCCTAGTCTTATTCTATTGTGTTGGACATTCTTTTATCATTTAAACTTTTTCTTTTTGAGCTCCTTTGGGCTTCATTGAATTAAGCTCACCTTCACAAAAATGGCCTAAAACATTTTAGTTTGATGAGCTTCAACCTTATATTTTGTTTTTCTGTCCCTTAATTTCCTAATGTGGGATTTCCTTCCATCTACTGTTGTGCCATCTTATTGGTTTTTCATTGGTTCTAGCTTTTCTTTTTCCCATGGCCATAGCATTCTTTCTTTTTCTATTTCCAATAGAGCGACTTTCAAATTACGTGACAAACTTCAACTCCATTCTTTAGTTATATTTCAATATAGGATCTTTTTCTAATAGATATAACTGATAGTTAATTCCCAAAATAAGGGTGATAACTAATAATGCTCTATGAAAACCAGTTAGGTCAACGTCTTATTATTATACTTCACTTCAGCATTATAGGATCAACCAATGATTCAAGACCAGTTTGAAATATTGCTAAATGTTATTTCCAAAAAGTGAAAACTAATATGGAAACTATATTATTTATTACATCCTTTTGTAAATGATCTTCTTTGTCATAAGAAGATATGAACAAGTTAACTAATGAGAATCAACTGTTGATTTTAAGAGGAAAACTGCAGTAATAGATTAAGAGAAAAAATAACTAAAGTGAAGGGAATATGTATTTCATTGAATTGCAGAATTGTAAATGGCTTTTTATAGGCCTATAGATAACAAAATGCAGAAAAAATAGGGACTACCTGTTACTAAAAAATAGAAAAATAAGTTCAGATTTTTTGCTAACTAATATGTGGAATTTTACTGCATCAGATTTTGAATCATATCTCCAGCACTCCCCCTTGATTCAAAATCACATACTCCAAGTAAGGCCCTTAGATAAGCATGTCTTTGACTTGATAAAGCTTTGGTTATGATGTCTTCAACTTGAACTTTAGTATTACAAAACTTCATAATTATTTCTCCTTTGGTAACTAAGTCTTGAATGAAATGGAATCTCAACTCAATATGCTTTGTTCTTCCATGCAATGCAACATTACAATTGTTGACTTATTATTACAATAAAGTTCTGTTCCTTTTGCTAGCTTTTTCTGAAAATCACACAACATTCTCCTAAGCAAATACATTGACATGCGGCTATAGTTGCTGCACATACTCTGCTTCAACTGTTGACAAAGCTATTATTGCTTGTTTCTTGGAGTTCCATCTGATGGCACTTGATCCTAGCCTAAACACATTTCTAATAGTACTTCTATCATCTAATGAGCTTGCCCCATCACTGTAAGTAAAGCCAACCTATATGAAATTGGTTACATGAGTGTACCATATGCCATAGTTCAATGTCCCTGCAACATCCCTCAAAATTCTTTTTACTACTCCATAATGTTGCATTGATGGCCTACTCATGAATCTTGAAACAACTCTACTCGAAAAATGAAATATTTGGTCTTGTATGTGTTAAATATATCAATCCACCAACCAAACTTCTAAATTGCTTCCAATTTGTTGCTTCAACTCCATCTTGTTGCTATAACTTTTGATTGACATTCATTGAAATAGCTAAAATCTTACAATTGGACATATTGAACTTTTTTTTTTTTATTAAATCAGCTACATATTTCTTTTGACAAATGAACAATCCACCTTCATCTTGCATTATCTCTAAACCAAGAAAATAATGAAGTAGTTCCAAATCTATCATTTCAAACTTACTCATCATGCTGGACTTGAACTCTTTCATAAGTGTTGAATTTGACCCCATGTAGATTATATCATCTACATATAAGCAGACTATGATGAAATCGCAGGCGCCTTGCCTTTTTTGATACAAAGTAGGCTTATTTTCACTCTTTGCAAAGCCGTTTTGCTAAAAATATGCATCAGTCTTGCTATACCATGCACGTGGGGCTTGCTTTAATCCACATGGAGCTTTCCTTAGCTTATAAACCTTTCCCATTAATCACAAATCTTTTGGTTGTGATACATAGACTTCTTCAAGTTCTGCATTGAGAAATGCCGATTTTATATCAAATTGGTACACCTTCTATCTGAGTTGTGCCGCTAATGCCAAAAATAATCTTACAGTTTCAAATCGAGCCACTGGGAAAATGTCTCCTCGTAGTCAACCCCCTGTTGCTGTGAGTACCCTTTTTTGACCAATCAAGCCTTTTGCTTTTGAACCCTTCCATTTGCATGAAATTTCATCTTGAAAATCCACTTCAATCCTATTGCATTCTTTCCATCAGGTAGGTTTGTAAGCTCCCAAGTTGAGATCTTTTGAATGGACATAAGTTCTTCTTTCATTGCCTTTTTCCACTTCTTTTTTTCTATTGCCTCCTCGTAAGTTGTAGGATCTAGAGCTAACAGACCAAATTCATCTGATTCATAAATTTTCCTTAATGATTAAAAGTTTCTTGGTGGTGTCTACTCTAAAGATTCACTTGTTGAACTTAAGGTTGCATTTAGTATAGTTGTTGGGCTGTGTTCACTTTGAGTGGAGGATGGAGAATTAATAGAGGTTGTGTTTATTTCCTCAATTGATGGAATTTGGAGCTGATCTTCATTGTTGTCATTATTTTTACTCCAGTTCCAGCATGCATTCTCATTAAACACTACATTTCTATTGACAATTATCTTGCCAATTAAAGGATCATACAATTTATATGCTTTGGACTCATTATAATAGCCAACAAAAATACACTTTACTGATTTTTCATATAGTTTTTGGCCACTTTGTGAATGAATTAAAACATAAGCAATGCAACCAAAAATTTTTAAATGGCCTATAGATGGTTTGCTTCCTTTTCATGCTTTATATAGAGTGTGATTTTGGAGAACTTTTATTGGAGAGAGATTTAACAAATATACTATTGTTACAATTGCTTCTGCCTCCTATGAATTAGTTAGTCCTTTCTCTTTCAGTTGACTTCTCGCCACCTCCACCGCTATTCTATTTTGCATTCTGCACTCGATTATGCTCTATAGTCCACAATGCTATCAACTCACATTGAATTCCTTTGAAAGAAATTCATCACCTCTGTCCGTGTGAAGTACTTTTATGTTGGCTTCACTTTGCTTCTCAATCATTGCTATGAATTTCTTGAAATTCTCAAATGTTTTTAATTTTGGATTTGAGAAAATATACCTAGCTTACTCTACTAAAATCATTTGTGAAAAGAAGAAAGTAATAGTTGCCGCCTAATAACTCAGTATGTATTGTAATATCCCCATGTGTGCCCTAGAAGTTTGGATATAATTATTGTTTGTTTGAATTATGTGTATATGTTATGTTGATAAGAAAGAAATTGAAAAGAGAATGTGTATGTATTGTTTTAAAAAGGAAAAGATTGTGTAGAGAGAAATGTATATGTTGTTTATATGATATATATATATAACATATACATAAGTCAAAAGAGTGGTCAAGGGAAGAAGATATTTATTTGTGTTTTGTGAAATGACTAAAAAGGGGTAAGTGTTTTTAAGGAAATCTAAACAAATGGATGAGGGCATTTAAGTAATTGCTTTGTTAGAATTGCTTGGTGGAGATTTAAAGAAGAGGAGAAGTTTGACTTGTCTTTGTTTTTCTTTTCTTCTTCTCTTTCCTTTGTTGTTGGCCGGCTCCTCCATAGACAAGAGAACAAGAGAGGATCTTGATGTGCTAGGCTCAAATTGAAGGAAGATCTAAGTGATCAAGTTGGTGATTCAAGAAGTTTTGTACTTTGGTAAGTCCTCTTTTGATTTCTTTGTTTATTTGAAGTTTTGATTGAGTTTGATAGATGATTTAAGAGTGTGTTGTTTGGTTTTGAGATGTTTAAGAGTTTTTGATTGTTTTGATCATGGATTTTAAGGGTGGATTGAAGAAAAGAGTAAGTTGGTTGGAAGAGATAAGGTTGTGTTTGTGATTAGGGTTTGTGATGAGATTTGTGATTTATAGTTGATTTGTGTTTTAGCTTGTTTTGGTGTTTTTGTGAGTTTAAGATGGTTTTTGGGTATGTTTTGTTAAGATGGTGTGAAGTGGATGTTGATGGATAAAAGTGTTTTGTTGAGTGTTTGGTTGTTTTGGCCGGAATCTTGATTTGTGGCCGGACACGCCCATGAGCACGTCCAGGGTCTTTAGGCATGTCAATTGTGTTGGAGGCAGTAGGTGTGGCACGACCAGGAGCATGTTCATGATGTTGGGCGTGTTGTTATGTTTGAGAAGCAGAAGGTATTACACGCCCAGGAACACGTCCGTGTTGTTGAGCGTGTAAATGCTTCTGTGTTGTGGAGTTAGGGCACGGTCAGGGACACGCCCGTGTAGCTTAGCGTGTCAAGTTTAGGGTTGCCCTAGTTTACTTTTAATTGGATTATCTTTTGGGTATCCCTAAGCAAGTATATATTATTATTTTTGGATTAGGTCTTGAAGAAAGTGATTGATCATTGATCTAAGAGGTAAAAGGATCTTGGACAAGGAAGTGTTAAGAGTTGTGTAAATTGTTATTGAGGTAAGTACAAATGTTGCATTACTACATTGTTTACCTATATGAATAATGTGCTTTGTTATGTTTATATCAATGAAAGATATAATGATGTAAATGATTGTATATATGAAATATAAATTGCTATAATGTGGATTGAGTTGTGATGGAATATAAAGCCATTGTGATTGGCTATGATGATTCAATTGTGATAAATGAGGCATGTTTGCCTAGATGATGATTCAATTGAGACTGAAATGGTTAATGAAATAATAAATGAATTGTGTGACTAATGTGTTATTCCATTTTCAGAGTTTGTTGTTGGTGGCATGCCTAATGATAGTAACAATCTCTTGAAGTTAGGTTGGAATTGATCTTTGAAGCCAAGTTGGGTAGAAGTTTAACATGTTTTACTCCCCTTGAAGCTTGGTTGGGTCTAGTCCTTGAAGCCTAATTGAGATGTTACAACCCTTGAAGCTAGGTTGGGTTGGTTCTTGAAGCCAAGTTGGGTTGATACTTAGCATGCTTTGTTCCCCTTGAAGCTTGGTTGAACCTAATCCTTGAAGCCTAGTTGGGTATATGATAATGATAAATGTGATAACAAAACCAAAGCATTAACTCTGAAAATTGAATGACATATTAGTGTATTTTGGGCCCATGCTTGTCTTTGTTTAAATGTGAGTTATTAATGGTAAATTAATTGAATAATGAGATCCATGGAAGGACTTTGAATTGTGATATGCTTATGTGAGTATGATTGGTGAAATGTAAAGGTGTGGTATTATATTTCCACCTATGATGTTGTATTCATTAGTCATATGTGTGACATTGCATGGCATGAAAGCATAATGTTTTTATACTTCGTACTACTAAGCCGTTGGCTTAGCGCGATAATGTTGATCGCGCAGGTAACAGAAGTGAACCCGAGAGTTCCTCGAGACCGAATGAGAGTAGACATTGAAGAATCTATCTTTGGGATTTAAAGATCAGAGAAGAGTTGCCAATCATGTATAACTTCTTTATGTTTTATAAAGTATGGATTCTAATATAAATATGTGTATAATTACAAATGTGGTTTTGGATGTATTCATATATGTAAATGTTTTATAAATTTCGCTGCATAGTAAGTAAATATATATATATATATCTATTTTATTTTATATTACAAGTTAATTACTTATTTTCTATAATGTATAATGAGGAAGATTATGGTATCTTTTCAAATGTGTTAAATTGTAAAGAAAACCGTAGCACTCCTATATTCCGTGCACGTATGTTACATTGTGGTATTGTGTAGTGTGCGTGTACAGGGTGTAGGGGTGTTACATGTATACTACCACATTAGTCTAAATGGGCAAGTTCAAGTGTTGCTTTAGCTCTTCATGCCTTCTCAGTTGGAAATAACTTCCTTGTCTGCATACCATAAATATATCCCTCACATGTGTCCAGCATTTGAATTTTTGGTGAGCCATGAACCATTCCTTTTCTTTATAGCAATTGCAATCCTTTCACATTCAGGTGTCCATATCGAAGATGCCATAACATGTGCTCATTTTGTTCTTCAACAACGAAGGAAAAATCTTCCACAGTGGAGACTTCAAGTGGAAATATTTTGTTCTTGGTCATTTGGACATTTACAATCTCTTGATCTGATTGCTAATCTTTGATAACACATTCTCCATTATCAAATGTAACCAAGTATCTACTAGCCATTAACTGTCCAAAGTTTAACCAATTGTGTGCCAAGTTAAGAACAAATTGAACATCATGTAAGAGTTTTGTTTTACCTTGGCTAGTTTTAACGGCCACCGTTCCTTTCCTTTCAACCTGCACTGCTTTATCATCTCCTAATCTGACCTTCCTTCTCTGAGTCTTAATTGTGTTGAAACATGCCATAAACAATTTGCTTTCATCAGAAGTTTCTTCTGTGAAATTTTCTTGGTTATCTTTAAACCACCAATCAGCTTTCACATGCCCATATTTCATACGACGATGACATTGGATGATGCCTTTATTGCTATTGAATCTCTTCTCAAATCCTTTCCATTCACCTCTGCTACGGTTGGAATTCTTTACTTCAAAAATCCTCTGCCTCTTCCTCTACCAATAGCTTTTTCTTGCTCCTTAACCCTTCTCCTCTTGCTTAAAATGCCTTTTCTTCATATTCTTATCTTCTCTCCTGTTGATTCTGGCTTCATGCGATTGTAACAAACCCATTAACTCATCAAAAGGGTAAGTGGCCAGTTCCTCGAATTCCTCAATAGTTGCAATCACATGGTCAAATTTAGGATTTAAACTCCTTAATACCTTTATCACAATAGTCCTTTCTGAAATCTCTTCTTCATAGGATGTCATTTGATTGAAAATTGCCTCTATTTATGTCAAAAAATCCTGCATTAATTCTCCATTCTTCATGTGTAAAATTTGAAATTCTCGATTAATTTTCTGCAACATAACCCTTACTACGGTGGATGAGTCATGATATGCTAGCTACAAAGTTGTCCACGCTTCCTTTTCTGTTGAGGCTCTTGTAATTTTTGAGAAAATTAAGTCATGGATAGCTTGCTGAATAAAGAGCAATGCGTTTGAGTCTTTCTTCTTATTTTCTCTTAATCTGGTCTCCTCATCTTGATCATTGTAGCCATTTTCCACAAAGTCCAAGTTATGATGAAATGCCCAAGTTATGAGAGCAATTGTGCTATAATACTATAGTGTTGATTTTAAGATGAGAATTTAAGTAATAGCTTAAGAGAAAAAATATTTAAAGTGAAGGGAATATGTATTTCATTAAATTGAAAAAGTAGAAATTCCTTTTTATAGGCTTACAGAAAATAAATGTAGAAAAAATATAGAGTAGATGTTACTAAAAATATAGAAAAATAGTTCCAGATTTTTTGCTAACTAATCTATAGAATTTTACTACATCAGATTTTGAATCATATCTCCAACATTAACAAGTTATTGCCTGCCAACTTGAGGTAACTTATTTGAAAGGAACAAATAGCACATGCCTAATGCAGAACAAAAACCATACATCATAGGATTTGAATAACTCATTCTATTCTTTCGCCTTAATGAAGCATATTTTACAATTCATCACATTAAAATTTATCTTTACCTTTTCTGCAATCTCCTGCATATCTCTTATCTACACTTAATTTCTTCGTATGGCTAGCAATAGAAACCTCTTTTGATCTACACATATTCATGAAATATCATCATAATATACCTTAATAGATTAAGTAAGAACTGATGATATTGTTGATGAATTTGAAAACCTTCTACTATTAGTCAGACTACCCTTTAAACTAGAAGAAATTGAATCAATCTTGTCTTTTCCAATAAGTCATGAACAATTTTAGCACTGTATTTGTCTTCCCTAACATGTCAGCATGATGGTGATGTTATGCTGCCAGAGGCCTTAGGAGTAATTCTTTTGCTAGAAACTTGTCTATCACTTGTCTTGCTTGTAAGTTCTCTATAAGAAAATGGTCTTGGCTTCTCGCTTTGGCATATCACATCATTCCACCTTTAGTAGTCTAACTTTAATATAGAAGTAGAAATTCACTGTTAAGAAAATGAGTTCGTAACTTATTGTTAGAATAATATTGTCACACATTAATAAAATAACATATTACATAAAACTGCAAAGACAAGCTTAATGTGATAAAAGGGCATTTCATTGACATTGTATACTTTGAAAATAAAATGGTTATGGGGCACATTCTAAGAAAATAAAACTATTGTAGACTCTTGATTTTGGCCCTAAGCTAGTCTGGTCCTAATTAAAGAAGACCTAAGTCATAATCGATCTATTCTTAATAAGCTTAAACCTACTTTAAGTTTTTAATTAGATTGGTATAGTTTTATAAGGCCTAAAATAAGTTTGGTTTAATTTTTTAAAACCCTGAAATGATCCGATTTGATTTTGAAGCAGGTTTGGTTCGATATGGATCATGCCATATCAAATTAGGCTTGTCTAATTTGACATGGATGGTCCATATCAAATTAGAACATGCCTAATTCAATATGGACCATGTCCATATCAAACTAGGGTGATCCTAATTGGATATGGTGGTCCATATCGAATTAGAATCACTCTAATTTGATATGGACCTTGCTTCAAAATGAATTAGTTGATTTCTAATATGATTTGGTGGTCCATATCGAATTAGAATCACTCTAATTTGATATGAACCTTACTCTATATCAAATTAGTTAAATTCTAATTCGATATGGGGCTTGTCCATATTGAATTAGACTTTCTAACTCGATATGGACTTTTTTCCATAATGGATTAAACTTGTTTTAATCTGATATGGTCATGGTTTCTCTCGAATTCAAAATGATTTAATTCGATATGCCTCAAAGAAATTGTGTTTAAAGATGAAATTAAGGTTCGATTATAAGGTTTTAACCTAATGTATTTATTATAAATACAGGAGGAAAAGAACAGTGAAGAGATTAGCAACACATCAATTAACATGGGGCAAACAAGCAACTAGCAAGCATTATCAAAATAGAAAGATAAAACATCAAATAGAGAAGACTATCAAACTCATAAAATAAAGCAGTAACTACTGTCTTGATTTTGTTCAACCAAAAGTTCTAGGTTGGTGCAAGCAAAAGTATTGTATCAACGTTTAATTTTGGTGGAATCAACAAATGAAGGTACGTTCTCTAAATTTAATTCATTCAAACTCAATGTAAAAAGCTTTAGTGATGTTTATTTTTAACATTGATCATATTTATTCTTCATCCAAAATAATTTTAGTAGCTTAGACATATCCAATATATATTCATCAGTATATAATTATGAGTTGAAACACGTCCAGTAGCCATGTCCCATGTAAATACTTATCAAAAATCAATTTTTAAAGTGGCTTGAAGGTTTTTAAAGTAACTAAACTTTTACCAAAACCCTAATCCGTTTTTCAAAAACCCAAACGATTTTGTTTTCTGAATACCAAAACCATGTTTTATAAACCTAAACCCTAATTTCCAAAATCAAAACCCAAATCGTGTTTTGTAAAACTAAACCCTAATTTCTAAAATCAAAACCCTAATTTCTAAATTAAAACCCTAAAATCCTAATTTATAAAATCAAAATCCTAATTTCTAAATTAAAAACCTAAAATCCTAATTTTCAAATCAAAACCCTAATTTTCAAATTAAAACCCTAAAACCCTAATTCCTAAATTTTAACCCTAAAAACCCTAATCTTATTTTCAAAACAATAAAACCCCAATTTTCATCCATAAACCCTAAAATCCTAATCTCTATACTAAAATCCTAATTTTTATCCTAAAACCCTAATTTAATCATAAAAATCTTAAAACCATCTATGAATCCTAATTTAAGATGTAAATCCTAATTTGTATATTTGAAACTTAATTTAAATATTAAAACCTGGATTCAATTATTTCATTTTTATGATAAATGATTTATTAATATTTTATATGTTATGGATGATTTATTCTATTTTTGCTTCTGGAGAGTGTTTGAATGATTTAATTTCATTTTGGTTAATTATTTAAGCTTCAAAGATGTAAAGGTATATTTCTACTTTGTGCGTACCTCATTAGTTAAATTCAATGTAATTTTAATTATTTTAGAATTTTGGATTAATGCAAAAGACATGTTTCTACCAAATGGCGGGTGTCCTATTTTATTTAGTTTTGGACATTGAATAATTATTATAAAGATACGTTTCCATCCTTGGATGAGTGCCTATTTTGATTGCTTTACTTTAATAAAAGTGATGGATGTTTATTTCTTTTAAATTGTGTGTAGTATGAATAATAGCATAATAATTAAGAATTTAATAATGTTTATATCTGAAAAGGAGGCCGGTTTCAATAAGCCGGGTGTTATAGGGGGCTGGGTCATTCTCATCTTCCCCATACATATCCAACTTTCCGAACCCATTACGGGGTTAGGGATTCCTTAGAAATCGAGTCATCTACCCCTTTCTTTTTCTTGGCCCGCCCGGATGGTGACTCCATTTTCTCTAGATTTAGACTCGTATTCTCTAAGGCCCTAAGCCTAACAGTGTCGAAGTCGTAAGAGCCATTCCACATGGGAGTGGGGATAAGAGAAGTTGATTTTATTTGTCTTTATATTATTTTATTTTTTGTTATTATGATATTATCCATTGCATCATTTATATTGCATTGTGTGCGTGAGTTCGAATGCTCATGTAACCCGTGTTGTGTTATGTAACGGATACCATACTTTCACTCAAGGTATAGAGATCGAGCATGGCATAACTACTCATAGCCTTGTACCTTTTGGTATATACTTGCTATGGGAACCTAAGCTTTTCAACCCAAAGACTAAAGCTCATGTAATTGGTTTAGTTACTTTCCCTAAGTTTTTTACCCAAATGCTTGTTGTTTGACTATGATTAATTTATCTTGGTTTGAACCATATGTTATTTGGTTTGTTCTTTTCTCTAACATGACCTAATTATATTGTAAACTCAAAATAATTTTTCCTTTAAATCCAAAAGACCAAAACCATTTTTTAAATTTTCAAGATGGTTTTGGACATAAAACTTTTCTAAAAAAGGGTCAAAAGTTTTTTTTCTACCTCATGGCTCAAATATAAAGCCTAAAACTCATTTTTAAATAAACCTTTTCTATAATGGGCTTTGAAATAAAATTATTTTCCTTAACCATCTTTTTAAATGAGCTTGCAAAATATTTAGGTCAATTATGAAATACTAAAAATTAATTGTGGACCTAATTTATACTAAGACTTGTTAATAATGGGCTTATTTGTGGTATGAATTATTAGTTGCTTTTCCAAATAGGAAATCTATTTATGATAAACTCCTTAATTTAGTTTTAATCCATAAAGGCTATTTCTAGTTAATCCATTGGATTAAGAGTTAATTAATGGAAATCATCATGAACTGAATTCTATGTTTGAGAATACAACTAGTGGTTAAATCGTTTGAGTAAATTTATCAAAAATAAGATATCTCATGCTGATATTTTATTGACCATATACCTAGAAAAAAAGACTCACCATTCGTGTGTGGAAGCTATAAGGTTGGAAGGAACATCCTAATTATTTTTGTTTATTTGTTACCTGTGCATGCATGCATACATACATACATGCATTGCATTGCATGACATTGATCCTTTCTGGCTCATGGACTTGGAGCACAGCAGTTTAAGAGTGTACGAAAATTCGACCTACGCCAGTGACATAAAATCTAGTAATGACTCAGTCAGCTTCTCACCAAGAGTAATGGAACCTGAATAGATTCAAAAGATGGTGGATGATGCAATCAGCTCTAAAATGGAAGAACTGAAGGAGGTACCGACTGAGACCATAAAAAACCAACTGGTTACACTATTGCGAAATACTTTTGAAGCATTTGCTAGTACTAAGAAACAAAAGGACAAGGGAAAGGCAAAGGTAACAGAAGCAGCCTTTGATGAAGACAAGGCAGTAATGGATGATGCTGATTGGGATAGTATTTTTGAGACCAACAAGAAAAGTTGAAAGAGGAGAAGGTTGGAGAGAAGACTAAGTTTGCTAGTTTTGAAAAAATGATTACTGATTTAGAAAAGAAGTTAAAAACTGAGGAAGTGTCAAAGGTGACAATTTATTTGAGCGAGAAGAAAAAGTTCCTTACAAGTTCAAAATGCCTTCTTTTCCTAAATTTGATGGAACTAGAAATCCTCATATGCATGTCAAACAATACATCACTGCCATACAGCCTGCTAGGGCTACTACCCTAAGGTACTTGATGCTCTCATTGGGCTCTGTTGTGCAAAACTAGTTCAATACCTTAGAGGAAAACACCCAAAAGATTAGGATCTGTTGTACAAAGTCTTTATCCAATAGTATAAATACAATATCAAACTGGAAGTGACTCTAATGGAGGTGAAAACTATCAGACAAAAGCAAAATAAGAATTTTGTTAACTATGTGAAGAGGTGGAGAAACAAGGCTGCACTGCTTAAGAAGAGACCGGATGAGTATGACCAAATTCAAATGATAGTAATCCTACCCAGTCTACTTGAACGGATGTCTCATACCATTATAAGGGATTTCAAAGATCTCCTTCAAGCTGGCTTGCAAATAGAAGAATGAAAATGAGAGAAGAACTATTTTTCTTAAAAAAAAGAAGTGAGAGGGGAAATTATCAATCTGGCAGTCAGGGTACACAGAAGTCAGTAGATGTCAATGCAACAACTGGTCAAGCAAATATAAGATAGTTTTTGGAGTTAGGAAAATCTCTATCTTGGGTTTTCAATAAGTTGCAGAAGAATGGGCTATTACAGCATTGGCTCCCGACTTTTGTCGAATCCTCTACCATCAAGTTTTGATGCTAAGGCCTTCTGTCAATTCCATCAAGTGTAAGGGCATGAGACAGATAGATGCATTTGCTTAAGGCATGAGATCAAAGATTTGATTGGCAGTGGCAAGCTACTTGAACCCAATAAACCCAACACTAAAAACAATCCATTGCTTAAGTTTGGAAGAGAGTCGCCACCAGCGACCTTCAAGATAGAAGGAGGATTGATGGAAAGTTATGTCTTATCATCTTTTCAAGATATAGATGGAGAAGTTGTTGAGGATGGAGCTGCTAGTTTTGGCCCTTGCCCCTGACATATCCAAGTAGATGAAGCATTTTTTGACTCATACTCAACAAACTTCCCTAAACTTGTTTGGTTTTTGTTTTATTTTGTTTCTTTAATGTTTTCTAGAACAATTATGTTTTTCAAATTAACATTATTCAAATAAATTATTTTCATTAAAATTTTGATAGTCTTTGTTCATTTTGGTGTTCAACTGATGATGAGTCTACCTTGATATTCATAAATTAGTGTATCTATGCATCATGGTTCGAATGACTTTACTAGGTGAGCGAGTTGTTCTATAGCATTGAGCTGTTTATGTTTACTTAGAGAGAGCTCCTACATAAATACCTTTTTTCTAGGTCCTAGTCAATCTTAGAATATGTTTTGATGAACTTTCGAGGCGAAATTGAACCCTACTTATTTAAGAGAGAGATTATCTAGGCATTATTTGGTAAGCCAAGAACTAGTATTTGTCCTATTAACATCAATCCCTAGTTTGTCCTTTTGAGCCTTCATAAAATTTTAGCTTGCTCTTTATTGGCTTGTAAGCTCTATAACCTACCCTATGTTGTTGTGACTCATATGACAAGTCTGATGATCAAAGAAAGGAATGCATAGGCAAGACCATAAGGATAGTTGAAGTTCACCTGATACTAGACCTAATATCTCTGATCTATTAAGATGATATTAGGGTAACAAATGATTTATCTTCATCGCAGTAAACTCACTCTACTCCACCCCATTCATTGCCAAAAGCATAAAATGGTACAAATAAGACAACTCTCTTAGAGTTAAGGCAAAAATAACAAAAAATAAGAGAGAAAGAAAAGAAAGAAAAAATAGAAAAGAAAAATAGAAAAGAAAAAGAAGAAGGAGAAAAAAAAAGAAGAAAAAGAAAAAAAAAACAAACCCAAAAAGGCGGTTCAGAAAGCCAATCGAGTTCTTTTTTTACTTAAAGCAACATAAGATTTCAACTTAGTTTATGAGAACATATTGACTTGAATTGGTCCAATGCAACCAAAGATTCAAATAAAATAAGAGAATTAGGGGAAAGACCATCATTCATTTTATCCAACGTAGCTCCAGGTCTGCAATATTGAAAGTCTTAGACTTGATACTCCAAAAGGGAAAAGGATGAAAAGAAAAAGGAAGAAAAGGGTGGTCTAAATATCAAGATAGTACTAATTGGATTCAGATTTCTGCCAAAAAGATGGAAGGACATTCAAGCATTGTATTTTCATAAAGTCAGAAGGAAATGGCATTCCAACAAGAACTTTATAGTGTGAAGGTTTATATACAGTGTCACATAAGCTCTAGCTTAAAAAATGGCATTCACTTAACCCATGTTCCTTATAGATCCCGTTTCAAGCCTATTAAAGACCTGTTGATCTCTATTGGTAGGTAGAGTCTATTAGTGGAGATAGTTTGAATAAACATGAATATGAGATAGACAATATTTAAACTTAATGAGACCTTTGGCCAAGTAATGTGCATGTGCCTATCTGAAGTGTAACAGTTCTTGGTCAAATGAAAATGATTCCTAAGTTTAGTATGGTAACTAGGATTGTCATGTTATAGCTATATTAATTTGGAAAGTCGAGTCCTGAGGTACAATGACACTGATTTGAAAAAACCAAAAAATGATTAAAAAATATTTTTGTCATACAAAGCCTTCAAGTTAAGGGAAGTATATTGCAATGTCAAACCTCAAAGGACATAATAGGCAAAAGAGGGCTAATAAAAGGATTGCTTGCAAGGTCATATCATAAAGAAGCTACCAACTAAATGGATGTCTCTCATGTCTCTACCTTGCTGGGCCCCTCGTTACTCATACTTTGTGAATCTAAAAGATAAAAGACATAGATGTGGAGTCTTATGATGTTCTAATACAAGATCTGGACGAGCATCTAGAATGAATCAATGGGAGTACTTTGGTTGACCAACTTGGTAAATGAGTCAGTAGAAACATTATAAGTATCACCTATGCATATCATGCATACAAGAGCATATCACACTGCATTTTGTTGGCTTGTATTGCCTATTCTGTGTCAAAATGAATAACAAAACACTATAAACCAAACATTGAGAAGCGGATATGGAGTTAGGAGGCATGGAAGACCCATTGCTTGAGAAAGATCCAGTTACTTTACAAAAGAAAGAAGAAATGCATGCTTGTGCATGGAACAAAAAAAAAATACAAACATTAATATGAGCATGCATAGGAACAAAATCATTGGTTTGAGCCTATACAGGGGGCAAAGCCTCTCTTTTCAATTTTTGATTTTATGTGTGTACAAAATTTTTTTAGACTCACTTTCAATATTTTTCCACGCAGGGGCAAAGAGAGAATATAAGGGCTAGCTAAAAAATAAATGAATTTTTTGCAAAATAGCTGATTTTTTTTTTTTGCAAAAAGAAGAATAAAAAGAACAAAACAAGAAGAAAATCAGAACTATCAAAAGAATGAAGTTCCAAGATACAGATCAAATCAATCCAGCTAGAAGAGCTGAAGTTGAGGCAAGACAAAGGCCCATCCCCAAGAATAGAGAAACAAGATGAAGATTCATTTTTGTCAAGGTAGACATTTTCAAGTAGATTTGTTGAAGCATCCACTACCCAGCCTATATTTGATTTTTTAAAGTATCCTGACGGCATAGCTATCCTTGATATGTTGAACTATCTAAGTTTGTTTGTCATCAGGATATTAGTGTCACTCGATGACTTTTAATTTACCAAGATATTAGAGTCGCTTGGTGGATTTTGTCGGGATATTAGAATCGCTCGATGGTTGTTTTCACTCACCAAAATATTAGAATCGCTTGGTAATTCTATTGAGATATTAGATTCCCTCGATAGACCCATTAGGATATTAGAGTTTCCCAAAGACCCGTTGAGATATGAGAGTCACTCAATAGTTTTGTTACTTGGTCATCGAGATATTAGAGTTGCCTGATGAACCCATTAGGGATATTAGAGTCGCCCAATAATCCTTTGAAGTGTTAAATCCAGTTTTGGATCTAGAACCTAATCTAATCCAGGTCTAGAACCCAAATCCAGTCTTGGGTCCAGAGCCTAAACTATTTTTGAGTCCAAAACTCAATTGGGTTCTAGAACCCAAGCCAACTCGGGTCCAGAACCCAAATAATTTTTAAATCTAGAACTCAATCCGAGTCCAGAATCCAAACCAATCTTGGGTCCAGAACCCAATCCAGTCTTGGGTCCAAAACCCAAAGCAGTTCCAATTCATAAAAACTAAGATATTAGAGTCGCTTGGTGGTTTTCATTGGGATATTAGAGTTGCCTAATAGCCCATTGAGATATTAGAATCGTTCAATGTTCAGATATCTATACTCAATGATTCTTTACCATAGGGTATCCATCCTTTGGATTTCTGTTTATTTGTCTCTATGTTTTGTTTTATAGATGTTTGGTGAAGATATATCAATGCTTTTCACTCTCATCTTCTAAAAATTCAAGATCGTTCAAATAAGGGACAAACTATAGACCTTTGATTTTGGCCCTAAGCTAGTCCGGTCCTAATTAAAGAAGGCCTAAGTCATGATCAGTCCATTCTTAATAAGCTTAAACCTACTCTAAGCTTTTAATTTGATTGGTCCAGTCTTAATAAACTTAAACCTACTCTAAAATAAGTCTAGTTCAATTTTTTAAAGCCCTAAAATAGTTCGATTTGAGTTTGAAGTAGGTTTGGTTTGATATGGATCATGTCACATCGAATTAGGCTTGTCTAATTCGATATGGATGGTCCATATCAAATTAGAACATGCCTAATTTGATATGGACCATGTCCATATCGAACTAGGGTGATCCTAATTCTAATTTGATGTGGACCTTACTCCATATCGAATTAGTTGATTTATAATTCTATACGATAGCCCATATCGAATTAGAATCACTCTAATTTGATATGGACCTTGCTCTATATCGAATTAGTTAAATTCTAATTCGATATGAGCCTTGTCCATATCGAATTAGACTTTCTAATTCGATGTGGACTTTGTTTCATTTCAGATTAAACTTGTTTTAATCCGATATGGTTATGGTTTCTCTCGAATACAAAACGATTTAATTTGATTTGCCTCAGAGAAA
Source organism: Garcia nutans (assembly GCA_947685225.1). Classification (NCBI taxonomy): domain Eukaryota; kingdom Viridiplantae; phylum Streptophyta; class Magnoliopsida; order Malpighiales; family Euphorbiaceae; genus Garcia; species Garcia nutans. The sequence goes on along the minus strand of CANTUV010000039.1, from coordinate 37,343,544 downwards.
CTGTGTTTAAAGAGGAAATTAAGGCTCGGTCATAAGGTTTTAACCTAATGTATTAACAATAAATATAGGAGGAAAAGAATAGAGAAGGGATTAGCAACACATCAATTAACAAGGAGCAAACAAGCAACTAGCAAGGATTATCAAAATAGAAAGAGAAAACATCAAATAGAGAAGACTATCAAATTCATAAAACAAGGCAGCAACTACTGTCTTGATTTTTTTTCAACCAAGAGTTCCAGGTTGGTGCAAGCAAAAGCATTGTATCAACGTTTAATTTTGGTAGAATTAAGAAACGAAGGTACGTTCTCTAAATTTAATTCATTTAAACTCAATATAAGAAGCTTGGGTGATGTTTATTTTTTACATTGATCATATTTATTCTTCATCTAAATAATTCCAGTAGTTTAGACATATCCAATATATATTCATTAGTATATAATTATGAGTTTAAACATGTCCAGTAGCCATGTCCCATGCAAATACTTATCAAAAATCAATTGTTGAAGTGGCTTGAAAGTTTTTACAATAACTACCAAAAGCCTAATCTATTTTTCAAAAACCCAAAACCCCATTCTATTTTCTAAATACCAAAACCCTAATCATGTTTTATAAAACTAAACCCTAATTTCCAAAATCAAAACCCTAATCATGGTTTATAAAACTAAACCTTAATTTCCAAAATCAAAACCCTAATCATGTTATATAAAACTAAACCCTAATTTCTAAAATCAAAATCCTAATTTCTAAATTAAAACCCTAAAATCATAATTTCCAAAATCAAAATCCTAATTTCCAAATTAAAACCCTAAAACCCTAATTTCTAAATCAAAACCCTAATTCCCAAATTTAAACCCTAAAAACCCTAATCTTGTTTTCAAAACCTTAAAACCCTAATTTTCATCCATAAACCCTAAAATTATAATCTTTATACTAAAACTCTAATTTTTATCCTAAAAACCCTAATTTAATCATAAAAAATCTTAAAACCATCTATAAATCCTAATTTAAGATGTAAATCCTAAATTTGTATATTTGAAGATTAATTTAAATATTAAAACCTAGATTCAATTATTTCATGTTTATGATGAATGATTTATTAATGTTTTATTTGTTATGGATGATTTATTCTATTTTTGCTTATGGAGAGTGTTTGAATGATTTAATTTCATTTGGTTAATTATTTAAGCTTCAATGATGTAAAAGGTATGTTTTCATTTTGTGGGTACTTTATTAATTAAATTCAATATAATTTTATTTATTTTAAAATTTTGGATTAATGTAAAGGACCTGTTTCTACCAAATGGTGGGTGTCTTATTTTATTTAGTTTTGGACATTAGATAATTGTTGTAAAGGCATGTTTCCATCCTTGGATGAGTACCTATTTTGATTGCTTTACTTTAATAAAGGTAATGGATGTTTATTTCTTTTAAATTATGTGTAGTATGGATAATATCATAATAATCAAGAATTTAATAATGTTTAGATCTGAAAAGGAGGCCAGTTCTAATAAACCGAATGTTAAAAGGTTGTTGGGTCATTCTCACCTTCGCCATACGTACCCAAATTTCCTAACCCATTAGGGGGTTGGAGATTCCTTAAGAATCGAGTCATCTACCCCTTTCTTTTTCTCGGTTCATTCGAGTGGTGACTTCATTTTCTTCAGGTTTAGACCTGTATTTTCTAAGGCCCTGAGCCTAATAGTGTCGAAATCGCAAGAACCATTCCACATGGGAGTGGGGGCAAAAATCCCCGCTTATAACTATAGCAAGAATTAGCAACACATGGATATGATATATAGATGCTCATGAATTATGAGTGTAGGAAGTTAATAATCCAATCCTATGAGCGGGGATTTTTGCCTCCACTCATTGAATGGTTCTTGCGACTTCGACACTGTTAGGCTCTAAGCCTTAGAAAATACGGGCCTAAGCCAGGAAAAATGGAGTCGCCGCCCGGACTAGTTGGGAAAGAAATAAAAAGGGATGGATGAATTGATTTCTATGGAATCCTTAACCCCCTACTTGGATTCAAAAAGTTGAGTATGCATGGGGAAGGTGAGAATAACTAAGCACCCACATAATATCCGGTTCATTGGAACTGACCTCCTTTTTATGTCTAATATTATTAAATTATTAATCATTACCATACTATCTATATTACATGCAGTCATAAAAATAAATATTCATTATGTTAAAAATCAAAACTACCAAACAAAATGGGCACTCATGCAAGATGGAAATATGCCCTTACAATATCCAATATCCAAAATACAAATAAAATAGGATAACCACCGATTGGTAGAAATAAATCCTTTACAGTAGTCCAAAAATCCTTAAGATAAATTAAATTACATAATTAAATGAACAAGGCACCTACAAAGTCAAAATATGCCTTTTACATTATTCTTAAAATCTAGATAATAAGAAATTGCAATCCACATAAAGAATGATCATATATATAGTTATTAAAGAATAATAAATTAGGACTTAAATAAAATAAAATCACAAAAAAGTGTAATCAATGAGCAAATATTAATATTAACCCCTTAATGAATTATAGTACACAATGCACACAGCGGTCCTGCTAACCCGGTTAAGGGAGGTAGTGCCCCCAAAAGGTAAACAATTTACGAAATATGTGCTATTGTGGAATTAGGGTTTTATCTTAAAACTAGGACTCAATCTTGGAAATTAGAGTTTTGGATTTGCAAAAATATGGTCAAACACATGCAATTTGTCCTTTGGGTAAATTTAATCCTAAATCTAGAGCTTACTATAAAAGAACTTACAAAAACATATTTATAATTTGGTAACACAGTAAGTCAAACATAAAAGCTAATCAATAAATTTGGTTGGATTGATTAATAAGAATTATACCTCCATTTTTTGGCTCCACAAATTTAATATATGTTGAACCAAACTTGCTTATGCCACTACCTAGATCAATTGCAACCTTGGTTGAGTGAACAAAATTCAAAAACAATTTGCTATGTTTTGATTCTGTGTTTTTTTATTGTTCAGAGTAGCTCTTTGGATTACTGATCAATCCAAACTCTTCTATCTTTTGCAAATCGTTCTTGCTTTAGTGATTGTGGATCTAATTGCTAAAAGGTGGCTCCCCCTATAGATATTTGTTTGTTGCCTTTTCATAGGCAATTCCTAGGGCAACCTGTGCAAACACTCCTAATCAATTTTGGAAAATCCTGAACCATTCTGAGTCCAAGTAAAATTAAAACTCTTTGAGGTAGGGCCGACCATGAGGCCAATTTGATATGGACTTAATTTTGGCCCACTGTTTTAGCTTTTGGATCAGATTTGAGTCAGTTTGGGCCATTTAACTTGATTAAACTTCTTAAAATTTGACTGGATTTGACTTGGGCTTTTAAAATTGGACCAAACTTATTCAAGGCCAAAATTAAAGATCTACAAATCCTTAACAACATTCTCCTCTATAAAATTTTTTTTATGTACCAAAAAAATTACAAGGCCAGATTATCAGATCTAACTACATAAGACTTTCTTTTATAACAATGATGATTTGGAATGAGAGATTGATTATTTTTTTTTACTTTCTGTGCAGTTTATGAGCCTTTTTTTCATTGATGGAACATTGAAAGAAGCCTTTTCCATAGATCGTTTCACCAACATAGACAAATGAACATCTATCTCATTTACTGTGTTTATATCTTGTTTTGTTTTCTCCACGGTGTTCCTATCACATAAATTAAAGTTAGCAGTTGAATTATCATCATCAGAGACCAGAATTCGACTGGAGTCTCCAAGATTTTTTTCCTCATCAACCGCACCAATAATATGAAAGCCATTTTCTTTTGTCTGTCATGTTATCCAATCCACCAAGAAAATGACTAGTTAGGGTGATTTTGTATTTCTATAACATTCTGATGAGTGTCAAAGCAGCTAAAAATAAAAGCTTATTCTCGGACAAAATAAAATTGCAATAGCAGCAAATAAGGTGAAATTCTCAGGAAATTGATTACTTAAATCAATTTCTTTTGAAAACCTAAAGTGTGTACTTAATAAAATTAAATGGGGGTTGTATAATTGAAAGTTAAAATAATTTTAGAACTGAAATTTAAAAAAAAAACAACAGTAAAATAAATTTGGAAAATAATAATAAAGATGATTTTAGTTGAAGGAAATAATCTTGTTTTCAATTCTTAGACCTGATCATTGATACAAAAATAATTTTCTTTAATTTTCCAGTAAATTAGTTTTAGCCAATCGAGATGCTCGCATTGGCTAATCCTTAAATGATAAATTAGTTAAGAAATTCTCTTTAACTAATCTTTGCTATCTAATAACCCTATAGGGGCACCCTTTTAGAATTTAACCCACTAAATCCTTTACAATTTAGAATGACCTAATTCTAATCAATAAGTTTGTAAGGCCTCACCCAAGCATCAATTGGGCCTGCTTAGAATGAGATACCACCGCAAATAGTCTCCAGTTGATTCGGTAAGCATATGTTTAGAATTATATTCTTATTTTGAAAAGATTTTGTTTCTTTTATTTAAAAGAAACTCTCCTTTTATTTTGAAAAGGGATGGTGGCTTTTATTTTGAAAAAGCAAAGATTAAAGAGTCGTCATCTTAGTTTATTTTTTATTTGAGAAAATTAAGAAAAAACCCATTTAATTGACTCCATTAAATTAAGTTAATTTTTATCCAAAAAGAACTCTAGTCTGAAACCAATCACGATGGGTCTCGGGCTAAATTTTCATATCAATTTTGATAAAAAAAATGATTTTTTTTTACCTCTCTTTGATTGAATTCTAGCCTTATTCAGAATTGAAAAAAAAAATTGCAATTTTTATGCATTATAACATAACTAGTGCATATAATATTTTATGATGCATAAAGCAGGTAATAACATGATATTCACAAATGCAATACGGGAAAATAAATATTACAACTTCATTAAAGATAATAATTTAGAGGAGCTTTGACTCCAACCCTTATAGGTTCTAAGTCGAGCATATATCTTCAAGTCAACTAATTAACTAAAAAGAAATACGAGTAAAATAACAATGACGATCATTACGAAACTCACCAAATTCATAATGGTGCTCGAAATGTCAAAAAAAGAAGAAATATAGCAGCAATAATAGAAATAATAATAAAATAAATAGAAGAAAAATCAAAATAAAAGACTGGTTAGTTATTTAGGTGTGGGCTTGTCTCTCGGAGTAAATTATGAGCGTGCCTATTTATCCTATTTGAATGTGAATTAGAGTCGTAAGTAGTTCGTGCCTTTGATTGCAAAAGACTTTTAATTAACCAATTTTGTAGTTAATTAGTTGCCGAATCAAAAAGAGAAAGATGAGGAAATTTGTACCTTGAGTAACCGTTTCCTTTGGATATATGGTTGAGCTTCGATTGGGGAGTCTTGAGAAAAAGATGCTAAATTGATCCAAGATGAATTTTGTTATATTTTGGTGTCGGAATTAATTTCGGCAGAGCTTTGATATGAAAAATTTTGGATCCCTCTTTTGAAGAAAAAAAATCTCAATTTATAGTGAAAAAGATGGAAAATATTGGACCAAAATGATCCTAGGCTGCACGCACATAGAATGGGCTGCGCACATCCTGGCCCATCCGCAGACCGATCGGCTGTGCAGACAGTTCATGCACACAACGGACCATTTTTTATTGTTTTGGGCTTGTTTGGCCTCTGATTTGTATAATTCAAGTTGCGTTGGATTTGTAATCATGTGGTCTTTCATTTAGAGAAAACATTGCAGATTTTTCCTCATGTCCAAAATAGAGTATTTTTGGGGACCATTCGAGCCCGTCTGAATTTCAATTTGTGCGACTCTAATTTTGTTGGAATCAAACTCATATTCACCTTAATGTAGGTACAAAATTAGGGGTTCACAAAGTTCTACCACATAACTTATTTAAATTAGATTGCATATTTTTTTAGTATTACGTCTAATTGCCACAATTATCAAAATCTTAAGAACAATTACAGATTCTAAGTTTTGAATGGCGATATATTATTCAACTAACCAAACAATGAGCCCTATTGTTCAATTAGTAAAATAATAATAAAATTTAGCTGTAGAACATACACAAATAATGAAATTAAAGAAAACAAAGAAAGAGTTTGATTATATCTCACAAATATTGGTGAATTGAAAATCTTGATTTCCCTTTAACTAAATTTAAGTTTAGCTATACATGCTTTTGATAGAAGAAAACCAAAATATATTTCAAGTTAATATGCTATAACATAAATAAAAGATAAAAAAGGGTTCCAGAGCTGCCAAAAATTGGCTTTTCATATTCCTTCAAGTTCCCTACTATAATTAGGAAAATAAAATATAAATATAAATAATAACAATTAATAACTATTAAAATTTCTAAATATTATCTACTTAACATGGAAATAAATAAATCAAAATACTTTTGAAAATCTGCCCAAAATTCGTAGCTTAAGTATCTTAAATAAATCAAAGTTCTTGGCTGTCATATATTTTCTTCTAGAATCATACTTGCCCTAGGCACTAGCCTTGCCTAAGGGTAATACTCAAGGGTTTTTTCAGCAAATTTTTGTCACATTTTCTCCATTTAGCTTCATTTTCTTCTCAAGCTATAACCTGTGCAAAAATACCTCAAAATTAAAAAAATTATATAATATCAGGCTGAATTATCAATGCAAATATTAGTAAATTTTGCTCTCTATCAAATTTTCCCATATTTGAATTGTGCTTGGTCTCAAACATTTTACAATTTAAAAACACTACCCCACATTCATCAATTCTCAATTCAAACTACAACATTTAGATAACCTCAAACAAAGTGGCATCTAAAGATTAAAAATTCATAAAGCAAGCTTCTCGCTAATTTACAAGTATGATCAACTCAATTAATAAAATTATCAATATAAAATACCAAGAATTTTGCCCTTCTTTGATGACAATTAATTACCAAGTGGAAAGTTAGTTACATATAGAAGGTAACATTTAATCCATCGAGTCATATAAAATTAGTGTAAGAACATTGCTATTGCTATTATTATTATTATTATTATTATTATTATTATTATTATTATTATTATTTGAGCACTTTTTTCTGCTTGCCTGAAATGTCATCAGCCTTTTAACACTAGGGCAAATATTTGTGACACCAGCACTCACTTACTCAACTTGTCACGAAACTCATAGTCTTTTGACTAGTGGAGTAAATTATTCATTTTTTTAAACTTTTGGGATCTTTAATTTATTCACTTAGTTTTCAATGTATTTCTCATTTCAAAAAAAAAAAAAAAACCAACTCAAGATAGATTAAATGGCCTAACTATATGCTTCCAACTAATTAAGTTGATTAAATAAAAACATCATAGAACAAGAGTTCTCAAAAAATTTTATATGAATAATATATATTAAATAAAATTGCTCATATCAGGTGAATTAACAAGAATCAAACTAGAACAATCAATCTTAAGACTGCCAAAGCAATTTGAGATTCAAAATGTCACATCCAAATCAATTAAAAGCTAAAATGGGGCTTTGGCTAAGAAATCATAAAGCGCAAGGTAACAACAACAAGGTTTAAGAAAAACAAAGAAAATATTTCCTAAAAATGGCAGGAAAAATCTAAATTTAAACAAAAGTAGTGGACAAGTTTCAGTAACTTGAAAAGCAAAATTTGTCTCCTAAAAATAGTGAATCAAGCCAATCAATCTAGCAACAACCCAACAAAATTCAATAAAAAATAGGTTCAAATAACAACAAATCTCCCCCACACTTAGGATCTACAGTGTCCTCAATGTAGCAAAATAGTAAGAAAAAATAAATGGAAAATAGTGGACTCCCCTGATTGAGGCGAATGGGTTGGGCAAGTTCATATCAACCTTGCTATATTCTGTAGCAACCGTTCCATTAGAACGAGTTGTGCAACCATGCGAGTGCCATTGTCCTCCAATATGCCAACTCGTTCTTCCAGCTACTGTAAAGTCATTTGAATCATAGGTAAAGAAGGATCTACGTTAACAACAAGTGCAATGGAAGGTGTAGTACTGCATGAGGTCATTTTGAATACCTGTTGATTTCTTGGAATTATAGGTCCTGGAGGAATCAAAGAAAAAATACCATTCTCTTTCCCTAATAACCCCATTTCATCCAAGGTGTTGAGAGTCAAAGGGGCTAGCGTGTAAGACAGGTGCAAATTAGTGACAACAGTGCCTAAAATCGATGGTCGCTTAGAGGAGACAGCATTAGATTAACCTATCTTTTTTTAGTCATGCGCTATAAGAAAAATAATTTTGTTTTAAAAACTAGACTAGGTGCATATTTTCTACCTAAAAATGCATATGCCAGAAGTTGATGCACATATTTTAAGCTAGGTCCTTAAAGTACACATCCTTTGACTTACTAGGGTCATAGGGTGAAGGAGGGTTCTCACAAAACTCTGAATATACGTCAATAATTGAGAAATCATTAGAAAAATCACAAACAATGGCATTAACATTAAACCCCAAATTCCTATTGAATTCATCTAAGGATAAATTGAATCGTTGTCCCATTAAACAAAATTTAACCATATTAAGGATATTCAAATCAAATTGGTCAGTTTTATCAAAATCAAAAGTAGTATAAAATTCTTTCACCAAGTCTGCATAAATGGGGTTATCCATCATGAGAAATAATTCCCAACCAATACCTCTAATTAGCTCAGCACATTCAGTCATGATATTTAAGGAACCTAGAGTGGAGAAGTGAGCACATTTACTTGGAATGATAGAGAACTGACTAATTTATTTAAACCTCTGTCGCTCTGTGGGATTTTCAAATTCCAAATTTTGATTTTAAACTACTTCTAAATGTTCTCCCATCAACCTCCCCTTCTTGACACATGAACGACTCTTCCTTGGTTTAGTAAAGGGTTGTTCGATTGGGTTATGTGCTACCTTGCTATGGCTAGAAGATAGTTGTTGTTAGTCATGTTCTTCATTGAAATGCTCATCTATTAGGTGAGGGCTTTTGTGTAAAGGGCTCAAAGATGGTGTGCCATGCCTCGCATCGGACTTGGTCCTCATGATCGATGACAATTGCAGGGGTTGTTGGTGGTTGAATTTTTTTTAATAGTAGTAGTGGAGAACATAGAGGGAGAAGAGTAGAAGAAGGGGTTGGGTCGTGACTTTGGTGCACTGTGGGGGCTGGCAATGGCTCGGTGGGTCAATGGCAAGGTGGAGTGATTGGTCGTGGTCCAGAATTTTTAGTGTAGCTGCTGGGTTTAGTTGATGAAAAGGAGAGAAGGGCTGGTGAGTGCATTATGTCTTGGTCTGGTACGGGTCGATGGGCTGGGTATGGTTGGATGGGGAGATGGAGGGAGAAGGGCTGGTGGTTCAGTGGGTGGCTAGGCTGATCGGTGTCAGCTAGAGTGAAGGAGAGGAAGAGAGAGAAAAGAAAATGTAGATTTTGAATTTTATAGGGTTAAGTTAAGTGAAAATACCCATTATGCCCCTAAGTCTTTTATTTCTTTTTTTAAGTGTCTTTTTTCCTCATATAACTTCTAAAGCCACAATCCCCAAAATAAAATTTAACTTTTTGCTCTTTCATCCTCCATTATAAACCTGAAAATAAAACAAAATGAATGTAAGTAGTCTCCCAAAGAGGGAGAAGATGAACAATAAATATCATGAATTATTATCTATATTATTTTTTTAAATAAACAAAAATAAAGATTAATGTAAGACTAAAATAAAATCTAAATAAGTGAAAATGAAAAGCAAGCAAATCAAAGTTAAAGAAAGAGTAGGCACATAAAACAAAGAGAAATCTAAAATAAATAAAATATGGACATCTCTAATTATTTATTATTATTTCATGATTCTCCCTTTTTTATAAAGCTAAAACAAAAATTTAAACGAGACAAAACTAAAACCAAATGAATCAAAAATTAAAGAAAGTGTATGAGTATGAATATGAAATAAAGGGGAAAAGAAACAAAATACATAAAAGGAAAACAAATATGGGTTGCCTCCCATTAGCACCTTTGTTTAAAGTCTTTGGCTAGATGTCATTTTGTTTTTTACTCAAGCTTCTTTCAAGGGACATTACAACGGCATATCTTCCACAATAAATTTGTGAAATCCTTCATAAAATGGTTTCAAATGATGCCCATTGATCTTAAAAATCTCACCAGTTTCTGAACTCTTGATCTCTACTGCTCCATGAGGGAATAAACTCATGATGACAAAAGGTTTCATCCATCTAGTCCTCAATTTTCCAGTAAACAATTTATGTCATTAATCATAGAGTAATACTTTTTGTCCCATCATGAAATGCTTCTTATAAATCATTTGATCATGGAAGGCTTTTGTCTTTGCCTTGTAAATCTTTGAATTTTCATAAGCTTCATTCCTAATTTCTTCCAAATCCTGGAGTTGCAATTTCCTCTGTTCCACTACTTCTCACAACTTTATATTGCATTGTTTAATAGCCTTGTATGCCTGGTATTCTAACTCAATAGGTAAATGAAAAGGTTTTTTGAACACTAACTAATATGGAGACATACCAATAGGCATCTTATAGGTGATCCTATAAGCCCACAATGCACAATCTAAGTGCAAGCTCCAATCTTTCCTGTTGGGATTCACAATTTTTTTACGGATGGACTTAACCTTAAGATTAGATATCTCAGCTTGGCCATTATTCTGTGGATGGTAAGCTGTTGAGATGCGATGAACAACATTGTATTTCCAAAGAAGAGCATCCATTATCTTGTTATAGAAATTTGTTCCTCTATCACTTATAAGAACTCTTGGGATCTCGAACTAGACAAAAATATGTGATCTAGCAAAATCTACAATAACTTTAGCATTGTCAGTTCAGGTAGCTTTAGCTTCTTCCCATTTTAGAACATAATCAACAGCAACTAAGATATAAGAATAGCCAAAAGAAGAAGGGAATGGACCCATAAAATCAATAATTCATACATCAAAAATTTCACAAATTAAAATAGGTGTAAGAGGCATTTGATTCCTGTGACTCAAAGTGCTAGTCTTTTGACAATTCTCACAAGACTTGCAATACATATAGGAATCATGAAATAGGAAGGGCCAAAACAAACCACACTCTAATATCTTACAGGTTGTTCTCTTAGGACCATAATGTCCTCTACATGCATATGAATGAGCAAAATTTAAAATGGAAGGAATCTCACTTTCGTTAACACCCCTTCTAATAACCTGGTTAGAGAAATGCTTTTGCAAACAAGGATCATCCCAGATGTAATATCTAGCTTCTCTCTTGATCTTGTCCTTTTCAACTCCAGACATATCATCTAAAAAAATGTTAGAAGACAAAAAATTTACAATATTTGCATACCAGGGTGTCAATTGCTGGAAAAAAAGAGATGTTCATTTGGAAATTCATCCTTTATTAGAAGTGGTCCCTTGTTTACCAATAAATGACATAGATGATCTAAAACTAAATTTTTTATCCCCTTCTTGTCCCTGATTTTTGAATCAAATTCTTATGGCAAAAGGATCCATCAAATGAGCCTTGGCTTAGCATCTTTCTTCTTGAGTAAATACTTTAATGCTACATGATCAAAATTGATAACAACTTTAGTACCAAGAAGATAGGAATGAAGTTTTTCTAAAGCAAAAACTACATATAAAAGCTCATTTTCCTTATCAAGGGTTATTGAAGTGTAGTAAATAACATGAGGCTCCCTTATGATTATTTGCCCAAACATTACCCCCACAACATGATTACTGGCATCACACATTATTTCAAATGGAAAACTCCAATATGGTGGTTGTATAATCGAGGCAGAGATCAATATTTTCTTGAGCACATTGAATGCTTTCTTGCAAGAATCATCACAATTAAACTTCGCTTCTTTTTGCAGCAACTAGCATAAGGGTTGAGCAATCTTTAAAAAATCTATAATGAAACACCTATAGAAACCTACATGACTAAGGAAAGATCAAACTTCTTGCACACTTGCGAGGTAACATATAGATATAATTACATCAACCTTTGCCTTATCAACTTTAATTCCACTTTCTGATATTGTATGTCCTAAAATCAATCCTTGATCAACCATAAAATGACACCTTTCATAATTTAATATAAGGTTTGACTCTAGGCATCTCTCAAGAATTTTAGTCAAGTTAGCTAAGCACTCACCAAAGGAATTTCCATACACTGTGAAATCATCCATGAAAACTTCTATAACATTCTTAACATATTCATAAAATATACTTACCATACACCTTTGAAATATGGTTGATGCAATACAAAGACCAAATAGCATTCACCGGTAGGTAAAGGCTTTGAATGGGAAAGTGAAAGTAATTTCCTCTTGATCCTCTAGTGCCATTGGAATCTGATAAAAACATGAATCGCCATCAAGAAAATAGTAATGAGTCTTACCGGCAAGCAAACATCTAATTAATGAATGGGAGAGGGAAATGGTACTTTCTTGTGGATGCATTTAGCTTCCTATAATCGATACAAACTCACCATCCATTCTTTACTCAGATGGAGACCAACTCATCATCTACATTCTTGATCAGTGTTAGGCCTTTCTTCTTAGGTACTATTTGAATCGGACTCGCCCACTTGCTATCTGAAATGGGATAAATCACACCTACATCAAGAAGCTTTAAAATTTCTTTTTTCACTACCTCTATCATCAGTGGGTTCAATCTTCTCTAAGCTTCTCTTTTTGGCTTTCTATCTTCCTCTATAAGAATTTTATGCATGCAAGTTGAAGGTGAAATACCCTTAATATCAGTAATCATCCATCCAATGGCTTCTTTATACTCTTTAAGCACGTGAATCAGATATTCTTCTTCTTCTAAACCAAGTTTATTAGAGACTATTAATGGTAGGCTCTCTCCTTACCCTAAAAATGGATGTTTCAAATGTTCGGGCAGCGTCTTCAATTCCAGATTTGGTGCATGCATGATAGAAGGTAAATTTTGATTATGGGATATTGGTAACTCAGATTTGAACACATTGTCCTTTATGGTTTGAGGGCTCCCATTTCACATACCACATCTTGAATATCTTCACCTATAACAAACTTGTCATCTAGGCTCTTTAGGCTACCTGCATCAAGACTTTTGCAAAGAACAATGTTTAAATTGTCAATAACATTTAGCTCAAAATTTCTTGGCTTAAAAAATCTAGAACATCCAATCTATACACACATGACACATCACTATGGTACTTCATAGCATCATAAACATTAAATTTTACAATTTCCCCATCGAATTATATGGTGAGTGTACCATCGTGAGCATCAATTTTCATTTTAGTTGTGATAAGAAAAGGCCTTCTGTAGACCCTTATTTTTTTACCAAGTCCAGTCCAAAATTTTAAAATAGTTCGAAATACTTTTTATAATATTTATTATTTAATATATTAAAAGAAAAAAAATAAAAAATCAATTTTAAATATTTATTTTTAATAATAAAAATAAAAATAAAAAAATATAAAAAAAATGGACGAATCGACCAACGACCCGCAGCAGCGTTGCCGCGAGGCAAGAAATTTCGGTTTGAGGTAAATTGTGGCTTGCCCGCAGGCCCCATGCCCAACCTCATTGCCTCACATGCCATTCATCACAGCAGCCCGCATGCGCAACACCCAGCAGGCCCAATCTTGCACGCTGCCGATTTTGCCGAAACCTTATTTTACTCGATTTTTTTTATTTTTCCTAAACGGTCTATATTTCCTTATCAAAACAGTATTAGGTTTTTTTTTGTTTTCCTATAAATAACACAGTTATAAGATTGAAAAAGTAATTTTAGCAATTGATTCAGAGATTTGGACTTTGGCAAATTATTTAGAGACTTTTAATTTAAGGAGGACTTTTTGGCCGATTTTGAGATAATTCTTTTGGAACGACAAAGAACAATTAGCAATAAGAAACAATCCATAATCAAGGTAGCAACTAGTGTTGTCTTGGTGCTAGCTCATCTAGAATTTCATTCAATAAATTATGGAGGAACCAACAACGAAGGTACGTTCTGAATTGAATAAATATAACATGCTTTGATTGTTTTAAGTGATGAATATGTTCTTTCTTCACCTAAATTAATACATAGTAGGTTTATTTAAATTTTTATATATCATCACAGTAGCTTCATTTAGTTTTTTTTAAATATTATCACAGTAGTTTATTTCTTCCAACTTCAAAACTGTTATCCTATTTTCATAAATTCCAAACCCTAATTCAAACAAATAATTTTTCAAAGGACCTTAAATTATTACATTATCTTAATTCAAAGAATTTTACAAATAATTCACTCAAACTCTAAATTCCTAGTAATATTTTATTTATTTCTAGTTACACAGTAGCCATAATCTTTTTAAAAGAATAATAATAATAATGATTTTTTAAAATCAAAACCCTATTTTCTAAGCCTAAATCTCAAAACTCTAATTGTTAAACATAAACCCTCTAAATCCTAATTTAATTCAAATAAATCTTAATTTAAGATGTAAACCCTAAACTTATACATTTATTGCTTTATTTAGTCTTAGATTTGATTATGTAGTTTATTATATGTTTTGATGGTCAATTTATTTGATTTCGATGTTTGATTTTAATTCATCATGAATGAATATTTTCTTGACTATTATTTGTTTATTAAAATTGTAAGAGGTATGTTTCCATGATTGGGTACCTCATTAATTAAGCTACGTGCAATTTAATTTATTTTCATATTTTGGGATTAATGTAAAGGACACGTTTTCACCTTTTGGTGGGTGTCCTATTTAGTTTTGGATATTGGATTATGTAAGGACATGTTTTCATTCTCGGATGGATATCCATTTATTTGTTTTATTTGAACATTGTTATGATTTTTAATAAAGTATTTGTTTATTCTTATGATTGCATGTATTATGGATAATATCATTATATTTAAGAATTTTATAATATTAAGACCTGAAAAGGAGGTCGGTTTCAATGAACCGGGCGTTGTGGGGGTGCTAGGCCATTTCTTACCTTCCCCACGCGTACCCAACTTTTCAAATCCAATAGGGGGTTGAGAGTTTCTTAGGAATCGAGTCATCCACCCCTTTCTTTTTTCTGGCTCGTCTGGGTGGCGACTCCATTTTTCTTCGGGCTTAGGCCTGTGTTCTCTAAGGTCCTGAGCCTAACAGTGCCAAAATCGCAAGAACCATTCCACGTGGGAGTGGAGGCAAATATTTTCGCTCACAGTGGCGACTCCACTGGGAATAAGAGAAGTTAATTTCATTGGTCTTTATATTATTTTATTCTTTCTTATTATGATATTGTTCATTGCATCATTTAGATTTCATCGTGTGCGTGAGTTAGGACTCTCGTGTTACCCGTGTTGTGTTATACGAGGGATACCATACTTTCACTCAAGGTATGGAGATCAAACATGGCACAACCACTCATAGCCTTGTACCTTTTGGTATATACTTGCTATTGGAGCCTAAAACCTTTCAACCTAAAGACTTAAGCTCATGTAATTGACCTAGTTATTTTTCTTAGGTTTTTACCCTAAATGCTTGTTGTTTGACTATGGTTAATTTATCTTGGTTTGAATCATAGCTTATTTGGTTTGTTCTTTTTTCTAATATGGCCTACCTACATTGTAAGCTCAAAATAAATTTTCCTTTAAAGTCCAAAAGACCAAAGCTATTTTTAAAACTTTTCAAGATGGTCTTTGGACATAAAAACTTTTACAAATGGATCAAAAAAATTCTTTTTCACAGCATTGCTCAAGCTTAAAGCCCAAAATTTATTTTTTCAAAAATCTTTTTTATGGGCTTTGAAACAAAACTATTTTTCACTTCAATCCAACTTTTCCTAAAATGAGCTTACAAAATATTTAGGTCAATTATGAAATATTAAAAATCAATTGTGAGCCTAGCTTATGCTAAGAACTATTAATCATGGACTTATTTTTGGCATGAATCATTAGTTACTTTTTCAAGTGAGAAATATGTTTATAATAATCCTCTTAATTTAGTTTTAATTCAATATAGCATAAAAGTTGTCTTAATTGATTGGATGGATTAAAGCCTAATTAACGAAAATTATCATGAATTGATTTCCATGTTCAAAAATATAACTATTGGTTAAATCGTCCGAGAGAATTTTTGAGAACAAAATATCCCATGTTAGTATTTTGTTAACCATATACCTAGAAAAAGAGACTAGCCATTCGTGTGTGGAAGTTATAAGATTGGAAGGGATGTCCTAATTATCTTTGTTTGTTTGTTGTTTATGCATATATGCATACCTGCATACAAGCATTGCATAACATATCATTGATCCTTTCTGCTCACAGACTTGGACTATGGCAATTCAAGAGCATACAACGACACCACCTACAACATTAATTTTGATTCAAGTGCTTTATTGGTAGGATGGATGCAAATCAGCTAAGGGACATAGTCGATGAAGTTGTCAAAGCTAGGATAGCCAAGCTACGAGATCAATTAGTTGAGATTATGAGGACGCAATTGATTGAAATTCTGAAGATCATCAACAATGCTAATGAGGCATCTCCTATTG
The DNA here is from genome assembly GCA_947685225.1 of Garcia nutans. Taxonomy (NCBI): domain Eukaryota; kingdom Viridiplantae; phylum Streptophyta; class Magnoliopsida; order Malpighiales; family Euphorbiaceae; genus Garcia; species Garcia nutans. Next base: position 37,327,003 of record CANTUV010000039.1, on the reverse strand, counting down.
ATGTAAAAAAGAAGGGAAGGGCAACATTAACAAGGGACAAGTCTACTGATAAAGATCGAATGAAAAATAAGGGATCAATCCCTATTCTACAAGACCTATAATATCCCAAAATTTTAAAAATTTTAATTTTTGGAAATTAAATAATTGTTTAAAAAATTATTTAAGTAAAAAAAATAAAATGTGTATAAGATATATATGTAAATATACATAACATATACAAGTCAATATTTTAAATTAGTCAAAGGTTATTTTAAATTATTAAAAAGTAAATTGTATAGTTAGTGGAATATGATTTTTGATGTTAATTAAGTAATAATATATTTTACTTGGTGGATAATTAAAGTGGAAAACTATGTGGTTAAAAGTGTAATGGTTGGATAGAGATGAGTATGGATCATCTTCTTCTTCTTCTTTCTCCATTGAAGGCCAATTTTCTCCATTAGAGGGAATGAAGGATTTGTTTCTTCCAAGCTCAAATAATTGAAGTATTTCAAGTGTTCAAGTTGGAGTTTTGGGGATTTCCTCCATATTTGGTAAGTTTCCAACTTGTTTCCTTGATTTTCCAAAAGTTTATATATGTGTGAATTGGATGTTTGGTATAGTATGTTTTAATGGTTGGTATTGGTATGTATGAAGTTGTTTTGATTAGTTAACTATGATTTTAGGGTTGAATTGAAGAAATGATTAAGTTTGGTGAAGAGAGTAAGAGTTTTGGGTTATGTAACTTTTGAGTTATGAAGTCATGGTTTTAAATTGTGTATTTAACTTTTGATTGAGTTGTTTTGATGTATATACAAGTATTTTATAGTAAAATGATGGATTTGGTTGAGTTTGAATAGAGTTGGAAAAGGAAAATAAAGAATACTTTGGATGTGACAATTATGTGTTGATATCAGGAATTTAGCTTGACATGGCCATGTCTTTGGGTGTGTCGATGGTTCTATTTTCAGTGTTGCTGACACGTGAAGTGACACACCCATGTCACTGAGTGTGTCACAACTTCTGTAATGCTATAGTATTGACACGTGCAGTGACACGCCATGTCACTGAGCGTGTCACAACTACTGTGATGTAGGAGTTTTGGCATGAGTAGGGACATGCCCATGTCTCTGGATGTGTCGTATCTACTATAATCAAAGCTAAGGACATGGTCATTGACACACCCATGTCACTGAGCATGTCAAAGCTTATGTGTTATGGGTTTAGGGCACAGTCATTGACACACCTGTGTTGTTGAGCGTGTCATTTGTAGATTTTGCCCTAGATAGTTCTTTTCCTTATTTTCCTTTATGTTTCTTATCCTTGTATTAAGAGGTTATGTATATGCTTTTAAGTGTATTACTAAGTGATTATTTATAATTACATTTGGTTTAGGCTTTGAGGAGACTTGAGTTGTCTAATCCAAGTGTTGAAGGATATCTTGGAAGAAAAGGTTAAAAGTGGTGTTTGAGCTTGTTTTATTGCTTTTAGAGGTAAGTACAAACTTTGAATAATTGATTATATTTGCATGACATTTGGACTTAACACATTTTGGTTGAAAAATGTATTAAGTTACTTACTACATTGATTATGCATGAGTAATACGCTATGACTTGTGTAATGTCATAAATGCATTATATGTAATATGAAAAGCCATTGATAATGGCTAAATTGAGTAAAAGTGAAAAATATGCAATATGTGAAAAATGACCCAAAATGTTTGGGTAATAGGGTTTGTTGTGTATACATTGAAGATATTATGTAAAGGCATTGGTGATTGTTATATTGTATAAAATGAGATACATTATAATTATATGATGATGATGATATAAATGAGATAAATGAGGCAACGTGCCTAGCTTGATAATGAGCAAATGAGAAAGAGGTTGATAATGGATATATGAAATAATTGTGTGCTTAGTATGTTATTCAATTTTCAGAGTTCTGTGTTTGGCGGCATGTCTATGATGTAGTAGTCCCTTAAAGCTGGGTTGGGCTTGGCCCTTGAATCCTGATTGGGATGTTACATAGGAGGTTATCCTCATTGTGATATGATCTGCCTTCGAGGCTAGCTTTTAAGAAGTTACTTAATTTTCCTTCGGGTCTAGACACATGATGTCAACTTGGACCAAAATAGTAACTTTGGAAATTGAATAGCATATTAGATCCTTTGGGCCTATGCTTATATTTGTTTTTATGTGAATTGTGAATTGTGGAACGATTAAGACATATGTTAAGGTAAAGTGATATGAGATATAATATCTATATGCATTGTGCATTGACATTACATCTGAACTTTATTGTTATCAAAGTTTGTATTGCTAGGCTTTTTGCTTAGCGCGATTGTGATTCATCGCGCAGGTGACAAGGTGGATCTGGTTGAGCCGGAGAATTCGTTTAGACCGAGCCGGGTCTAGACTTGAGATATTGAGGGTAGAGTTTATTGTTGGACATCAAGATCAGAGATAAACTGCCAGCATGTACATATTTTATATTTTTGTACATTTTGACTTCATGTATGTTATATTATATTTTGATGTATATATATATATATATCGCAAACTATCAAGAATGTTTTGGATAAAATAATTTGTAATGAAGGTATGTATGTGTTTTAACAAGTAATATTTTATTTATTATTTAAATTATATCATTTAAATGATTTAAGTTTATACAGATTCAAAAAGTAAGGTTTTTATTGAAATGGATAATGGCATTCTTATACTGTATATTCATTTATTACATATGTTGGGTGTATGTATTGTACATATATAGGGTATAGGGGTGTTACAAGACCAGTCGAACCATATGTTATCTAAGTGGAGCAACAAGGGTGGATACCACCCTAATGGGCAAAGTCAAAGGGAAAGAAGAGGTATTGAGAAAAATGCAACAACTGAACCAACATAGAAGCGTAAATTTTTAGACTTGGGGGAACCTTTGTCAAAGATGTTAGAGAATCTAATAAAGACATATTTGCTACAACCATTAGCTCCTTGACCCTTGCCAAATCCTTTACATCCAAACTTTGATACCAAAGCTTTTTATCAATTTCATCAGACTCAAGGGCACGAGACAGATAAATGTGTTCGATTAAAACATGAAATCCAAGATTTGATTGATAGTGAAAAGTTGCCTGAGCTTGATAAGCCCAACACTAAGAACAATCCTATGCCTAAATTTGGAAGGGTGTCACCGCTTGCAACCTTCATGAAGAGTTTTATCTTGTTATCTTATCATGATATGGATGGAGAAGCTGCTAAAAAGGATGTGCTACTCAACAAACTTGGACTAACTATGGATGATGAAGTAATGATCCTTGATGATGGAAAAATCCTTGCCCTTGATATGTCTAAATAAATGAAGTATCTTAGACTCCAACTCAACGAACTTTCCTTAGCTTGAAGTGTTGCTCTTTTTATTTTTCTTTCTTTAATATTTAATTGGAACAATTATATTTTTCGAATTATGTTTGTTTGAATAAATTATTTTCATCAAAATTTTCATGGTCTTTCTTCATTTTGGTGCCCAGCTGATGACAAGTCTAGCTTGATAATCTTAAATTAGTATATCTATGCATCATGATTTGAATGACTTTACTAGGTGAGGGAATTGTTCTATAGCCTTGAATTATATATGCTTACTTAGAGAGGGCTCCTACATAATTACTTTTGTCTAGTCAGTCTTAGAACATGCTTTGACAAAATTTTGAAATGAAATTGAACTCTGCTTATTTAAGGGAGAGATGATCTAGGTATTTTTTGGTAAGCTAACTGTAACATCCATGATTTTGGAGAAATTAAATAAGTATTTGGAGATATAAATTATATATACTCAATATATATATCTAGAGTATATATAACATATACATATGGTATATTAATTGTATATGTTGGATTAATACATACCAAAATAAATGTAACACCCTTATACCCTATATAAGTACAATAAATATTTTCAGCATATGTAAAATATGCATATACGGTATAAAAATATTATAGACTGATTTAATAAAAATTTTCACATTTCTGTTTTAAGATTTCAAATACTAATATATAAAATAAATAGTATATAAATATTCTTTGCTTGTTATAGGAATCCAAAATAAATATTTTATATGAAAATCTCTGAAAAAAATTCGCCAGAGTTTTGTTTGTAATTTGGACGTTCCCAAAATTCAGCAAAACACAAGTTGCATAAAGCAAACACTCCCAATAAAAATCAATTCACCATTTCACCAATACTTCTCAATTTTTTCATATTTTCTCAAAATACTTATATATAGATATATAAATTAACAACACATATAAAATTCCATCTGAACAAATTATTCAAAACATTCTTTACAATTTACATTATATACTTCCATAAACACATCATAACATATATAATATTAAAATACATTGTAATATCAAATATCTACATGCTGATAACTGGCTCTGATCTCGATGTTCCCAAAAATCACTCTTCAAGCTCAATAAATACAAACCTAGACCCGACCAGGTCTAGTAGAACTCTCCGGCTCTACAAAATCATCCATTACACCTACGCGGCGAATTACAATCGCGCTAAGCCGAAGCCTAGTGGTACAAACTTTGATAATAATAATAAAACTCAATGCCATGCCAATGCACAATGCATATAGATGTCACATCACTCTACTTTCTTATATTTTTCAAATATTTCATAATCACAACTCATAGTATTATATTGCTCAATTGTATCACAATTCATAATTCACATTAAAGCAAAGACAAGCATGGGCTATGCTATTCAAATTTCAGAGTTACTGCTTTGGTCCATAATGACACCATGTGTCTAGCCCCGTAGGCAATATATCCATGGATAATGTAACAACCCCAGTCTCTTGGACCTCAACCCGGCTAGACCCTTAGGCCCTAGTATCTTGGTCCTCAACCCGGCTAGACTGTTATAGTTTTTGAGGCTTACGACCCAGTATTTTCACCATTCCAGCGTTTAGCCCGTAAGCAATCATAGGCATGCCGCCAAACCCAGAACTCTGAAAATTGAATAACATACTAGGCACACAATTTATTCATATTTCTCATTATCAATCTCTTTGTCATTGTCACATATTCAATCTAGGCACGTTGCCTTATTTTCACATTTTTTTTTTCTCATTTTTCACATCTTTCACATCTTTCTCATTTTTCCCACTTTTCTCATTTTTATCTATATCAATTCATTTTATTATACCACATATCTCATTTTTGCATTCACAACACATTATCCAATTACTTTGGGTATTTTTACATAATATACATATTTCACATTTTACACAATTTAGCCATTATCAATGGCTTTTCACAATGCATTTAATACATATATGACATTACAAATGTCATAACATATTATTCATACACAATCAACGAACCAAGTAGCTTAACACATTTTCCAACCAAAATGTGTTAAGTCCAAATGTCATACAAATATAAATAATATATTCAAAGTTTGTACATACCTCCACTAGCAACCCAAAGCAAGCTTAACACAACCTCCAATCCTATCCTTCCAACTTACCCTTCACCACTTGGATGAAGCAAATCAACCTCCCTCAATGCCTATACCAAATGTGATCATACATAATCATTTAATATCACATTCTAAGGTATTCTCAACATCAAACCATAATTAAACATCACTCAACCAAATCCCAAAATTAAGCTTCATCTTACTTTAACTTTGAAAAACCATATCAAGCCATTTAAATTAGTGTTTTAAGTTTATTAATATCATTAAAATCATATTTTAATACATTTAACTCATTTACATTATAACAATACACTCTTATACACAAAATCTCAAAAATGGCATAACCTTCGCCCATTGAAGATTTTCCATTCCAAAACAATCCATTACTCATTCCAAGCTTATATTCATCACTTTTAACACTAAACAACATGCTTAAACAAATAAAATCACACAATTCAACAACTTTGGAAAATCACTTTTCCTAAACCCTAAATCTCCACTTCCATTCTCAAACTCCAACCCAACACTATCAAATCCAATATTTAACTTTAAAATACTTGTTTATGAATCAAAACAATGCATTTAGAACCAATTTGCACAATTAAAGTTCATGTTTTCAAAACCCCAAAAATCCATAACCCTAAATTCTCTATCTTCACCATTATTTATCCAAACTCCATCATCTCTTCAATCTAACCTTAGAATCATTGTTAACTACCTAAAATAACATAATGCACACCAATTCCAACAATTATAACATACTACATCTGTTACACCCCGATAATCCATATAAGTACTATACATATACCTGGTATACGTACAGTAAGTATATAAAGTATAAGGATGTCATTTTTCGTTACAATTTAAAAACCTTTAACATAGCTCAAACCACAATACATTAATTTAAAGAACATTTACAAATTTGATATACTTTTAATGATCTTATAAATATACCATAATCTTATCTTTCTCAAAACATCATTTATACAAATGAATACATTTTTGATAGAATACATCATAATTAAATTATACATGTATGCATCACCCTCTAGTTGGTCTCGATAAACTCTTACTCTTCTCGTGGCATAACGAAAGACTTCATATATTCCACCTGGTCACCTGCGCGATCATATAACCGCGCTAAGCCCGAGAGCTTAGTAGTACAAATATAAAATATACACATACATTATAAAAATACTAACATATAATGATATATCAATTCCATGTAACCTTAGCTTCTATCATATCTTTTCTTTTAGATTGTACCTTTCATATATCTCAACTAAATCATATTTCATAAACACACATTCCACAACATACTTCATAATCAACATATCAATACATACACATTAAATATCATACTTCATAACATTGTTCAATTCACAATTCACCAATCATAAGTCACATTGTCAACAAAGTCAATCATAGATCTCATTATTCATTTAATTCAACATTTGTATATCACATGGACAACAAAGACAGACTCGGGCCCAACAAACACTAATATGTTATTCAAAGATCAGAGTTACTGCTTTGGTCAATAGTGACACCATGTGTCTAGCCCCGTAGGCAACATATATCATATCATATCTCTATCCATGGATAGCGTAACAGACCCAGTCTCTTGGACCATCAACCCGACTAATCGGGGAGATCCTCAACCCGACTAGACTGTTACTTGTTTATGAGGTTTACGGGCCTCCCATTTCACCTCACAAACTTCACATTTCATATTTCATTTGGAAGTGGTTTACGGGCCTCCCATTTCACCATCATTCCAAGAATTTCATTTTTCAACTGGATTAGGCTTACGGGCCTCCCATTTCGCCTATCCAGTGATTCATAGGCATGCCGCCAAATGCAGAACTCTGAAAGTTGAATCAACATATTAGATACACAATCATTTTACATTTCTTTCTCAATTCATTTCTCATTTCATTTAAGCAAACATGCCTTGTTTCTTTCAATTGAATCATCATAGCCAATCACAATGGCTTCACATCACATTTGAGTTAACATAGCCAACCACAATGGCTTCATACCACATTTCAATCCACATTATAGCAATTCATCTTTTACATACATAATCATTTACCTCATCATATCCTTTACATGTCATATTCCATCATTAATATATACCACATTAATTACATTAACAAGGGAAAACAAGTAAGTACTTACCTCAATTGATGAATTCCACCAAATCTTCAACTTAATCCTTTGATTCTTCCTTCAATTCTCTTAAAACCCTAAGGTTTTGGTGAAGATCATCTCATCTCTCTACCTCTCTCTCTCTCTCTCTCGTGCAAGAACCAAAAAGGAGAAGAAGAAGAAGAAGAAGAAGACAATATCTTGATTTCCTTTTTTCCTCTTCCACGATAGCCACATATATACACATATAATAATAATAATAATAATATAATTACTTATTTCCAAAAATCCTCCACCAAGCATTTCATTTTCAGCAATTACTCATATACCCCTCATCACTTAACTTAGCTTTTGTCTCTTATAAACCCAATTAAGTAATTTCACATGCCATATAAAAATATCTCCTCTTGCATTGACTCTTTCTCTCTTTGACCATTTTATATGTTATATATATCACCATATACACAACATATACACTTGTCTCTAAACCCTAAATTTCCCCAAAACACATATACATATATTTTCTTTTCTCAATTTAAACCAACAACAACAACAACAACAACAACAACATACAAAACTTCTAGGGCATGCATAGGGATATTACAATTCTCTCCCCCTTAAATAATTTCGTCCTCGAAATTATCAGTACCGTAACGATTCATTCTTAACAAAATACTATCTCAACTTTCATATGAAGTTAATTATATGCTTAAGTCATAGTGTCATCAATTCATATAACTTTAACTCTTCCCTTTAAAATCAACCACCTTCTTTAAATTCATAACTCATCATTCTATATGAGTAGATATCTTATTACTTTCTTGATCAAACATTCAAAAGAACTCATTACATCTTTTATCAATGTCTTTACACAAGAATTAGATCATTTTATAATACACTTATACTTCATTCAATCTTTATATTCAATCTATTCTATTCCTTCACTTCTTTGTAATTACTCTCTTTAACTTTAAAATCATTGGTTTAAATCTTAGCATTAATTATCCCGTCATCACAATCACTGTCTATATAGACATTTATCAAGCCTCAATGGATAACAAAATCCTTATTTCATAAATAACCAATCTTTTCCCTTTTTATCATGATTTATAACTACTATAACTCCATTTATTCATGTTCACTCCCACCAAGCTATCTATAGCTCATTCACTTAAACCTCAAATTCATTCATTTATTCATCACATATCATAAACATGTTTAGTATGACTTTCAGTCACATTTTGTATTTTCTCCCTTTTTAATATCTCCTCACATTTCATTTCCTTGTTATATTTATTTTAATCACCTCTTTGCCATATTATTCATAACTCGAAACATTTCCATAATTTCTTTTTCTCTCTTAACTATCATAAATATAACCAAATGCTTAACATAAAATTGATAAGATACAACTTTATCCATCATAACGTTTAACTATACTTCTCATCATAATTTCAATCTCATCAAATCCGTATTACAGTCATTATATCTAAGACCCAAATCCATGGATAACAAATTAATCAACCAAAGATACCGAACAAAACACATAGCTTTAAGAGGTTAATATTCAAGCCTGGAACCTTCAAATCAATTCTGTTCTTTCATAATTTTATTCTCAATTTTTTTTTTTTTTTTACAAATACAAAACTAAGGTATATCTCAAGAATTATATATTCCTTCTTTACATTATTGCTATATCAAAAGTTAATACATTCCAACTCCATTTCAAACCACTTTGCACTCGATTATAATGTCTATCTCAACTTACTTCACATTTCAACAATATTACTATATACATATTTAATCATATGTAGTTTCTATAAAATTTCTTTTCGTCACTTCATTTCGAATCCATTTACAATCTCTTATAATATAATTACATGGAACTTCCATATGTGAACACTTTAGAACTCTAAATATCATATGATCATCAAATTCAATGCTCACTATAACAATTTCCACTGTCCAATATTATTCAAATCCATTCTCTACTCACTTCCATCATATAATCCATTTAGCTTTACATAGTTCAAAACCTAATATCTCTTAGGTCCACTAATACATACAACATCATTTCCATAACCATAATTCTATAATTATACCACATACATTTTCATAGGTCACCTTCATAATGTGATTCACACATTTGTTTATATATCAAAATTTCATTCTCCCAATATGATATAAAGTATTTATTCACATAATACACATATATATATATATATTCTGACCATAATTGCACTTCACATCCATCTTAGTCACATTCCCAATGTGACATCTCTTTCACTTTCATCTTTAAAACATTTACTATGCTTCCATATCCATTTCTACCCTTTGTAATAAAATGACTTAAAATAGTTCATTTCACCTAACTCATGTATTGAATATACATTTAACTATCAATATCCAAATAATCTTTATCAAATTCCACTAGAACTTTAACTTTCCAATTTACTACTTTGCTTAAACTTCAATTGCCAAACTCATCTTTTCTTAATATCACCTTAGAAACATCTTATGTATATATATCACAAAGCAAAGTCAAAACATACAATTTCTCCAATTATTAAGCTCATTTCAGAAATCTCAAATATCATATATTACCATCATTACCATGAGCTTTCACAATATTCAAGCATCTTACATTTCTAACATTGCATTCACAATATTTACATTAAAATAACAATACCAATTTATATTCTTACTTAACCCATATCATTTCTTTTCCTTTAAACAACACCTTAACTTTATATATGTACATACTTCAAACTTTAAATAATCATACCTTGTTTATACTAATCAACTCATTCAATATCCCTCCATTCTTTCCTCATTTTAGTAACATATCTTTCAATAATAACAATCCAGCAATATTTCCTCTGTCTATTAACTCCAACATAAACCTTATTATAAAGAGGCTCAAAGTGTAGAAGAAAGAGTACATACTCTTATCTTAATTTGTTTTCAACTCATTTTCAACTTTATTCTCTTTATGTTTGAATTCATATTATGTCCTACATAATATTACTCATAAACATCAACATTACACTCCATATTGCACTCAACATGACATTTTCATATGCATCATCAATATACATATATCACATTACATTTCACAATTAGTTTCTCATAATCAATTAGGCACTAAGCCTCAATTATAATTCATTTGCAACATCATTGCCAACAATCAGGGTTTCTCATCATATCAAAATGGTATACACATATATCATTAATTATGTTAAACATCTCATATAACACAAATATTCTACAATTCATATAATGCCACATCCGAGACCAACCTAGGTGTCAATGCATATGCATGTATTACCAATTGCATTTCAAAACTCTTCTTTTTAATTCATTTTAAGCGTTTCAAAACTTTTTCTTTTTAATTTCACTTAGGCCGAGAATCTCGAAACCTAAGCTCTGATACCAAAATAATTGTTACACCCCGATAATCCATATAAGTACTATACATATACCTGGTATACGTACAGTAAGTATATAAAGTATAAGGATGTCATTTTTCGTTACAATTTAAAAACCTTTAACATAGCTCAAACCACAATACATTAATTTAAAGAACATTTACAAATTTGATATACTTTTAATGATCTTATAAATATACCATAATCTTATCTTTCTCAAAACATCATTTATACAAATGAATACATTTTTGATAGAATACATCATAATTAAATTATACATGTATGCATCACCCTCTAGTTGGTCTCGATAAACTCTTACTCTTCTCGTGGCATAACGAAAGACTTCATATATTCCACCTGGTCACCTGCGCGATCATATAACCGCGCTAAGCCCGAGAGCTTAGTAGTACAAATATAAAATATACACATACATTATAAAAATACTAACATATAATGATATATCAATTCCATGTAACCTTAGCTTCTATCATATCTTTTCTTTTAGATTGTACCTTTCATATATCTCAACTAAATCATATTTCATAAACACACATTCCACAACATACTTCATAATCAACATATCAATACATACACATTAAATATCATACTTCATAACATTGTTCAATTCACAATTCACCAATCATAAGTCACATTGTCAACAAAGTCAATCATAGATCTCATTATTCATTTAATTCAACATTTGTATATCACATGGACAACAAAGACAGACTCGGGCCCAACAAACACTAATATGTTATTCAAAGATCAGAGTTACTGCTTTGGTCAATAGTGACACCATGTGTCTAGCCCCGTAGGCAACATATATCATATCATATCTCTATCCATGGATAGCGTAACAGACCCAGTCTCTTGGACCATCAACCCGACTAATCGGGGAGATCCTCAACCCGACTAGACTGTTACTTGTTTATGAGGTTTACGGGCCTCCCATTTCACCTCACAAACTTCACATTTCATATTTCATTTGGAAGTGGTTTACGGGCCTCCCATTTCACCATCATTCCAAGAATTTCATTTTTCAACTGGATTAGGCTTACGGGCCTCCCATTTCGCCTATCCAGTGATTCATAGGCATGTCGCCAAATGCAGAACTCTGAAAGTTGAATCAACATATTAGATACACAATCATTTTACATTTCTTTCTCAATTCATTTCTCATTTCATTTAAGCAAACATGCCTTGTTTCTTTCAATTGAATCATCATAGCCAATCACAATGGCTTCACATCACATTTGAGTTAACATAGCCAACCACAATGGCTTCATACCACATTTCAATCCACATTATAGCAATTCATCTTTTACATACATAATCATTTACCTCATCATATCCTTTACATGTCATATTCCATCATTAATATATACCACATTAATTACATTAACAAGGGAAAACAAGTAAGTACTTACCTCAATTGATGAATTCCACCAAATCTTCAACTTAATCCTTTGATTCTTCCTTCAATTCTCTTAAAACCCTAAGGTTTTGGTGAAGATCATCTCATCTCTCTACCTCTCTCTCTCTCTCTCTCGTGCAAGAACCAAAAAGGAGAAGAAGAAGAAGAAGAAGAAGACAATATCTTGATTTCCTTTTTTCCTCTTCCACGATAGCCACATATATACACATATAATAATAATAATAATAATATAATTACTTATTTCCAAAAATCCTCCACCAAGCATTTCATTTTCAGCAATTACTCATATACCCCTCATCACTTAACTTAGCTTTTGTCTCTTATAAACCCAATTAAGTAATTTCACATGCCATATAAAAATATCTCCTCTTGCATTGACTCTTTCTCTCTTTGACCATTTTATATGTTATATATATCACCATATACACAACATATACACTTGTCTCTAAACCCTAAATTTCCCCAAAACACATATACATATATTTTCTTTTCTCAATTTAAACCAACAACAACAACAACAACAACAACAACATACAAAACTTCTAGGGCATGCATAGGGATATTACAACATCAAAATTCAAATTCTCACATAATACAATCTTCCATGGAATTCAAAGAAAAGAGATGGAAACTTACTAATTTTGGTGGAAATCACCAAAAATTCACTTGAAACTAGTTAAATCCTTCAATTTATGGAGTATGGAAGATCAAAATCTTGGTCTAGCTCCTATGGAAAATTCGGCCAAAACGAAGAAGAAGAAGAAGACTTTTTAATATTTTCTTTTTCTTTTCATCTTTATTTTTAAACCATATATATATATTAAAATAATTTAATATTTAATTATTTAATTATTTTTTTAATAAATTAAAAGTCTTAATTTTCCTCTTTCATTCAAAAATAATTTTTTTAATTTTTTTATTAATTTTGAAGTTATAAGATTTAATTACCAAAATACCCTTTTCTTTTAAAAAGTGTTGATTTTTATATGTTATGTATATTTTACATATATATTACATATATGTTCCACTTTTTCATTTAAAACCCCTTCATTTTTTTTATTTAAAATCATTAATTTAATTTATCCATTTAAATTATAATTTATTTTATCAAATTTTTAAAAATTAAAACTTTTCAAAAATTCGGGATATTACACATATGCACAAGTAATGCGTATCTTATATACACATCAAATGTACCTTATATGTGTATTAAATATTAAGTATGTAATGTATTAATCCAACATATATAATTAATATACCATATGTATATGTTATATATACTATAGATATATATATATATATATATATTGAGTATATATAATTTATATCTCCAAATACTTATTTAATTTCTTCAAAATCACGGATGTTACACTAACAACTAATACCCATCCAATTAAATATCAATCTCTAGTTGTCTCTTTGAGCCTTCATGAAATTTTAGATTTCTCTTTATTGGCTTATAAGCCCGATGACCTACCCTAAGCTGTTGTTATACTTTTGACAAGTCTTATGATCATTGGAAAAAAGAAAAAAAATAGAAGAAAAAGAAGAAAAAAGAAGAAGAGGAAGAAGAAGAAAGAAAGAAAGAAAAGGAAAAGAAAATAAAGCACAAAAGAAAGCTCAGAAAAGTCAACCGAGTTTTCTCTTTACCTAAAGTAGTAGAAGGCAAAGATAATTCAACTTAAATTGGTCCAACCCAACCAGAAATTTAACCAAAATTAGAGAGAGAGAAGAAAATTCATCTAGTTCTTGAGAGTCTTGTTCTTGACAGCTCTACAGGGAAAGAAGGACAAAATGATAAAATGCTAAAAAAAGAGAAAGAGAAAGGGAAAAGAAGAAAAGAAAATGAATATGGGTACCAAACTTTTTGCAAAGGCAAAGACTATCCTAATCAAGATCCAAATTCATGTCAAGAAGAAAGGAGAATGTTTAAAGCTCTATCTTTTCATGCTTCCAACTATCTAAATAAGAAATTTATAGTGTAAGGGTTTGCCCATTGTGTCACAATGGCTCTAACTTACAAATGGCCTTCACTTAAACCACGCCCCTTATAGATCTCGTTTTAAGCCCATTAAAGACCTGTTGATCTCTCTTGGTAGGAAGAGTCTATTAGTGGAGACAGTTTGAACAAGCATGCATATGAGATAAACAATTTTTAAACTCAATGAGACCTTTGGCTAAGTGGTGTGTATGTGCCTATCTGAAGTGTAAAAATTCTTCCTCAAATGGAAATGATTCCCAAGTTTAGTACAGTAACTAGGGTTGTCATGTTTTAGATATATTAATTTGAAAAATTGAGTCCTGAGGTATATTGACACTAATTTGACAAAGCCAAAATATGATTTTAAGATTTTAAAAAAAGTTTTTTTTGTCAAACAAAGCCTTCAAGTTAAGGGAAGTATGTTGCATGGTCAAAACTCAAAGGACACTATGGGTAAAAGAGGGCTAATGAAAGAATCACTTGCAAGGTCATATCATGAAGCAGTTACCAACCAAATCGATATCTCCCATGACTTTGGCTACCATGCTTGGGGCCTCCACCACTCATGTTTTCAACATCTTGAAGATAAAAGCCATAAATAAGAAGCCTTTTTGTCATTCCAATGAAAGACCTAAATGGGCATCTGGAAAAAGTCAATGAAACACTTCAGCTGATCACCTCGGTCTGTGAGTTGATGGAACCACTGTAAGTATTTCTCATGCATATCATGCATACATGAGCATATCACACTACATTTTTCTTTGTCAAAAGCAAATAGCAATACTCTATGAAGCAACCATGAAGCGGATATGAAATCAGGGGGCATGGAAGATCCATTACCTGAGGAAGCTTAAGTCATTTTGCAAAAGAAGAAATTCATGCTTGTCCGAAGAACTAGACAATATACAAACATCAACAAAGCCCACATAGAAAAAATCATGGGTTTGAGCATACACAGGGGGTAAAGTTTCTCCTTTTAATTTTTTGAGTTTATGCATGTACATAATATTTTCAGACTCACTTCTAATATTTTGCCACGCAGGAGGGTAAGGAGAAGATATAAGTGGCTAGCTAAAAATGGTTGAATTTTTTGCAAAAGTGCAAAGGAAGAACAAAGAGAATGAAACAAGAAGAAAGTAAGAAACCTAAAAGAAATAATGATGCAAAAGGCAAAAGATCAATCCAGCTAGAAGAGCTGAAGCCAGGGTAAAGATCCGATCTCCAATGGATAAAGATCCATGTTTCAAAGGTAAAGACTCAATCTCCAATGGATAAAGATCCATGTTTCAAGGGTAAAGACCCGATCTCCAATGGATAAAGATCCATATTTCAAGGGTAAAGACCCGATCTCCAATGGATAAAGATTCATATTTTAAGGGTAAAGACCCAATCTCCAATGGATAAAGATTCATATTTCAAGGGTAAAGAACTAATCTCCTATGGATAAAGATCCATGTTTTAAGGGTAAAGACTCGATCTCCAATGGATAAAGATCCATGTTTCAAGGGTAAAGACCCGATCTCCAATGGATAAAGATTCATATTTTAAGGGTAAAGATCATATCTCCAATGATAAAGATTCGTATTTTAAGGATAAAGACCTGATCTCCAATGGATAAAGTTCCATGTTTCAAAGGTAAAAACCCGATCTCCAATGGATAAAGATCCATGTTTCAAAGGTAAAGACCCGATCTCCAATGGATGAAGATCCATGTTTCAAGGGTAAAGACTCGCTCTGCAATGGATAAAGATCTATATTTCAAGGGTAAAGACCCGATCTCCAATGGAAAAGATCCATGTTTCAAGGGTAAAGACCCGATCTCCAATGGATAAAGATCCATATTTCAAGGGTAAAAACCTGATCTCCAATGGATAAAGATCCATGTTTTAAGGGTAAAGAACCGATTTTCAATGGATAAAGATCAATATTTTAAGGGTAAAGACCCAATCTCCAATGGATAAAAATCCATTTTTGATGGGTAAAGACCCACAATTCATTAAAGAATGGAATAGCTGGTTAAGCCAGAATTCTTAATTGATACAAGGTCACTCAAATCCAGTCTCAAATCCAAGTACCCAAATCCAATCCAATCTCAGGTCGAGAACCCATCCTTATCCAAAATTTGCTCAAAATCATGTTGTTTTTCACTCTTTTCTACTGAAATATCAGATCGTTCAAGCAAGGGATAAACTATAGACCCTTATTTTTTTACCAAGTCCAGTCCAAAATTTTAAAACAGTACGAAATAATTTTTATAATTTTATAATTTATTATTTAATATATTAAAAGAAAAAAAAGAAAAAAGCAATTTTAAATATTTATTTTTAATAAAAAAAATCAGAAGAATTAGTGAATATCGTCCGGCAGGGCTGCCACGCGGCAAGTAATTTGCCTTGCATGCCAATCATCACAGCAGCCCTCGCACTCAACGGCCAGCACTCCCAATCCTACCCGTGCTGGCGATTTTGCCGAAACCTTATTTTACTCGATTTTTTTTATTTTTTCTAAACAATTTATATTTCCTTATCAAAACAATATTAGGTTTTTTTTGTTTTCCTATAAATAACATATTTATAAGATTGAAAAGGGACTTTTGGATTATTTTTGGAATAACAGCGAACTTGGAGAAATCATTTAGAGACTTTTGATTTTCGAGAGGATTTTCAGGGACTTTAACTTAGAATGGCAGGGACTTTCTTTTGAAATTGGAAAAAGCAACATAGACGAGAGACAATCCATAATCAAGGCAGCAAGTAGTGTTGTCTTGGTGTTAGTTCATCCAGAATTTCATCTAACAATTTTGGTGGAGCCTTCAAACGTAGGTAAGTTAATCTAAATTTAGTTTATTAAATCAATAATCATCTTCACTTTTCAAGTTATCATCACAATATGTTTATTATACAATTCCTTTTTTATTTATTGCATACAGTAGCTTAGATTTAAATTTTAGTCAAAAGTATAATCGTCAAAACGTTAATCCATTTTCTCAAACCCTAATCAGTTCTTAAAACCTCAAATCCTAAATTTTATTTTCTTAAAACCTAAAACCCTAATTAATTCTTTTTTCTCAAATGACACAGTAGCTTAATATTTTGAAAATAATAATAATATTATTATTTTTGTAAATCTAAACCTACAAAACTCTAATTTTATTCAAGAAACCCTAATTCAAGATGTAAATCTCAATTTATATTTTTATTGCTTTATTTAAGTTTAGATGCATGATTTATTATATGTCTTAATAAATAGTTTATTTTTATTTGATTTTATGATAAATGCTTGAATGAATGCTTTGATTTATTTCTAATTTCAAGAAATTGTAAGAGGTATGTTTCCATGATTGGGTACCTCAATTGATTAAGTTTCATGTAACTTGGTTTATTTTAAGTATTGGATTACTGTAAAGGATACATTTCCACCAATTGGTGGGTATCCTATTTTATTTATCTTCTCTTAGATATTAGACTATGTAAGAACATGTTTCCATCCTCAGATGGGTATTCATTTATTTATTTTGCTTGAATATTGCTTTGATTTTAATACAATGATGCTTTTTTTAATGATTGCATGTAGTATGGATAATGTCATTATAGTTAAGAATTTTATAATATTAAGACCTAAAAAGGAGGTCGGTTTCAAAGAACCGAGCGCTGTGGGGGTGCTGGGTCATTCTCACTTTCCCCACGCGTATCCAACTTTTTGAACTCATAAGGGGTTGGGGATTCCTTAAGAATCAAGTCATTCACCCCTTTCTTTTTTTTTTTGCCCGTCTGCGTGGCGACTCCATTTTCTCCATGCTTAGGCCCGTGTTCTCTAAGGCCCCAAGCCTAACAGTGCTGAAGTCACAAAAAAAAAATTTCACATGGGTGTGGGGACAAAAATCCCTGCTCACAGCTTCCTAATAAAATATCAAAGTAATTAGAAGACTTATCCTACTCCATGTCAAGTATATAGAAGTCTGTTAGAAAAATGAGCCCATTAACTTGAACTAAGACATCTTCTAACACCCCTTCAAGGTAAATTACGGACCTATCAGCAAGTTGAATGATTACACCAATCTCTTTTAAGTGACGAGCCTTTAAAGAAGAGTAAATAGATAGTGGCATGACATTGATAGAAGCTCCTAAATCATACATGGCCCCCTTTATTCCTAAATTTCTTATTTTACAATAGATTGCTAATATTTCTTAATCTTTGCTCTTTAGGGGTAATTTTCTTTTAACCACAATAGATATGTTTTCTCCTACCTTTACTTTTTCATTACCACTAAGTTTCTTTTTGTTGGTACACAACTCCTGCAGAAACTTGGCATATTAAGGCACTTGTTTAATGGCATCTAGCAATGGTATATTGACCTCGACTTTGCGAAATGTTTCCAAAATTTCTTTCTCCTCCTTTTCCTTCTTAGATTTGGCAAGTCTTTGTGGGAAAAGAGGTGGTATTACTAGCGGCGCGGGCTAATTACAGTTTACTATGGCGAGTGATTCTTCTTTTTGAACAACTATCTCAACTTCTGCCCTTTTGTTTAAGCCTTGCCCAGGGGTAAGCTTCTGGTGGTTGTTGTCCATCAACTCTTTTCCACTTCTCAAGGTAATGGAACATGCATTTTTCTTTGGATTGACTATTGTTTGAGATGGCAGTTTCCCTTGAGACTCCAGCTTGCTAACTGATGTGGCTAACTAACTAATCTGTCTCTCTAAATTCTTAATACTCAAGCGAGTTTCCTATTGAAATTATTGAGTGTTATTTATAAAAGCTTTGAACATATCGTTAAGAAACATACCAGATTTTTGTGGCAAGAGGGGTTGTGGTGGTGGTGTTCTTTGCTAGAATTATTGAGAATTTGGTACGCTTTCTTTATAGCTAAAGTTTGGCCGGTCCCTCTGCCCCAAATTGTAACTATTTTCATATGAGTCATATCTCCTTTAGGGTTGATTAGGAGATCCACCTGTAGTGTTCACTTGTTGCTACTCATCTTCTTGAAGCGTGGGACACATATCAGTAGGATAACCTCAATGTGCACAAATTCCATAAACTTTTACTAGTTGCATATTTCCTATAGCTAAAATTTGCACCAAATTTGTTAGTTGAGTTATTTTGGACTCAAGTGAGAAATACTTACCTCGTTAACTCTCTTTGAAGTTTCTTTCTTGCTTTCAAATTGTCGAGAGGTGGCTGCCATTCTAGAAATCAAATCTTTGGTGACTTGAGGCATTTTGTTTACGATGGCGCCTCCACTAGAGGCATCCAACATGCTTCTCTATGTGGGTAACAACCCTTCATAAAAATAATAAGGAGAGCTTGCTCTGAAATTTCATGTTATGGGCAACTTACACATAATCATTTAAATCTCTTCCAATACTTGTGAATGTTTTCCGAGTCTTTTTGCTTGACACCACATATTTTCCTTCTTATATTTACAACTCTTGAATCGTGAAAGAAATTATCCAAGAAAGTCATGACAATGTTAGTCCATATGTTTATTGATTGTGATGGTAAATCAAAAAGCCAATCCTTGGCTCGATTATCCAAGAAAAAAGGAAAGGATCTCAATTTAACTTGTTCTTTAGATACCACTTGTGGTCTCATGCTTTAACATATAATGTGAAATTCCTTCAAATGTTTGTGGGGATCTTCACTTTCTAGCCTATCAAACTTGGGTAAGAAATGAATTAAACTATACTTTAACTTAAAGGAAGCATTTAGAGCTGGATAGGTTATGCAAAGGGGTTGTTGGTTGGTAAGAGGGGCTGCTAACTCCCTCAAAGTCCATTGTTCATCAGCCATCTTATAGACCCTTAATTTTGGCCTTAAGCGACTCTAATCCCAATTAATAGAGGCCTAGCTAAATTCAGTCTAACTTTAGAGGCTTAACCTAGCTTAAAACCCTAAATTAGGCTGGTCCATATTTGGTCCAATTTTAAAAGGTTCAAAGTAAGATGGTTCAATTAGTTTTAAAGCCCTAAACATAGTCCTAACCAATGTTAAAAGACCAAATTAGGTTTAATTTAATTTTAAAAGACAAAACCAAGCCGGATCGGGTGAGAAACCTAAATTCATGACAAATTGGCTTAGCCAATTCGCCATGGGGCTGACCCATGGTGAATTGGCCTTGCCAATTCTCCATAAGGCTAACCCATGGAAAATTTACTTTGCCAATTCTCCATGGGATTTAAAATTAGGCTTTGAATTTTGGTTTCGGGATAAATTAAGCTTCCTAATTAGGTTTGACTTCTGATTGCTTTCGGATTAGCATAAGGAGTTGGAAATTTAGGGTTTTAATTAAAATCGTCTTAACTAAGTGATTGGATATAAATATAGGATTAAAGTAAGAACTATAGGGGGTCACAATTATTAGTAAAAGCAAGAAGTAACAACACAAAAGAGCAAACAACAATTAACACCGAGCAAACACATATACAACAGAAGGCAGTAGGTACTGTCTTCACCTTGTTCAACCAAGACTCAACATTGGTGCATGCGGAAGGCTTGGATTAACATAAAATATTGGTGGAGCCAACAAATGAAGGTCTGAATTTATTGTTTAACTTGCTTTAAATTTACAGTAGCTGTTATTTATTAAAATTGTTTTTAAAATCCACAATAGAAATTATTCTTCAAATATCATTGGGCAGTAGTTGATTTTAGCTTACAGTTTATGTTGATTCTTTAAACCATCATTATTTTGCACAATAATTCATTAGAATACTCAATAGCTTAGCCACTAGTAGTATTAAAATTATTAGTTTCATCAAAACCCTAATAATATGGTTTAAGTTTATTCAAAACCCTAATCTTGTTTTCTAAAAGCATAAAACCATAAATTTTAGTTTAAAACCCTAAATTTGTTTTAGAATCCATAAAACCCTAGTTTTTCATCTAAAACTCTAGTTTTCCATCCAAAATTCCTAAAATGTAAAACCCTAAACCCTAATCCAAAACCCTAGTTCTAAATTCCCAAAAACCCTAATCTATAAACTCTAATCCAAAACTCTAATTCCATAGATTTAAAAACCCTAATTCGAGATCCCAATCCTTTTGTTTTAACCCTAATTTGTATTTTTGGCTCTTAATTGCACTTTTAACCCAATTTTTCATGTTTTAATCGTAATTTGTATCTTTATACCTTGATTTTGATTATTTGATTTATTGTTGCCTACTTATGATAGATGATGAGCTTTGATTTTATTTTATTGATTATGATGAATGATTGAATTATATTGTGTTGACCATTTTAATTTCAAAAATGTATAAGGCATGTTTCCACTTCATGGGTGCCTTGTTTTATTTGGTTTATTCTTTTATTTAAATTAAGTTTTGGAATTAATGTAAGGGACACATTTCTGCCAAACGGTGGGTGTCCCACTTTATTTTCTTATACTATGAATATTTGAACGGTTGTAAAGGCACGTTTTTTTCCTTGGATGGGTGCCTATTTTATGTGCTTTATTTTAATAATATGATGTATATTTATTTCTTTTAATTACATGTAGCATGGATGGTATTATAATAAGTTAATAATTTAATAATATATAGACCTGAAAAGGAGGTCAGTTCCAACGAACTAGGTGTTATGGGGGTGCTGGGTCATTTTCACCTTCCTTATGCGTATCTAACTTTTCGAACCTAATAGAGGGTTGGAGATTACTTAGGAATCGAGTCATCCACCTTTCTAATTTTTCGGCTCGTCCGGGTGATGGCTCCATTTTCTCTAGGTTTAGGCTCATGTTCTCTACAGCCCTAAGCCTAACAGTGCTGAAGTCGCAAGAACCATTTCACTGAGAGTGGGGACAAAAATCCCCGCTCACACATCAGCTCTTCTTCTTCGAATTCACTTAATGAGGAGGAAGAATCTAAATCTAAATTTGTATTTATTGTGTGTTCAGTTGTAGATGATGCAGCTATAGCACCTTGTTTTTGCAATTTTGTCTTCTTCCTTAATTATTTAGCGGTCTTTTCAATCTCTGGGTCATATAGAAGTTCCTTTTTGCAATCAGACCTGGTCATCAAAAGAAAAATAATAAGTTAAAAATCAAATTCTCTAGCAATAACACCAAAATTTGGTGGGTGTCTCAACTACTAAAAATAAAAGCATATTCTTGGACAAAATAAAATTACAATAGCAGCGAATAGAGTCAAATCTTTAAAAAAAATTGATTACTTAAATTAATTTCTTTTAAAAACCTAAAGTGTGTACTTAATAAAATTAAATGGGGGGTTTTATAATTAAAAGTTAAATAAAATTTTAGAACTAAAATTAAAACTAAAAAAATTAACAGCAGCAAAATAAATTTGGAAAATGACAATAAAGATGATTTTACTCAAATTATGTTGGTTTTAGTTCTTAGACCTAATCATTGATACAAAAATAATTTTTTTTTAATTTTCTAGTAAATTAGTACTAGCCAATCGAGAAGCTCACATTGGTCAATCCTTCCTTAAATGATAATTTAGTTAAGAAACCCTCTCTAACTAATTATTGTTATTGAATAACCCTATATGGGCACCCTTTTAGAATTTAACCAACTAACAACTTTACAATTTAGAAGGATTTAATTATAATCAACAAGTTCTACCGTGAAACTTATTTAAATTAGATTATGTATCTTCTTAGTACTATGTCTAATTGCCACAGTTATCAAAATCTTAAGAACAATTATGGATTCTATGTTTTAAATGACGATATATTATTCAACCAATCAAGTAATGGACTCTATTATTTAATTAACAAAATAATAAAATTGAGCTACAGAACAAATACAAATAATGAAATTAAAGAAAATAAAGAATGAGTTTGATTTGATCTCATAAATCTTAGCGAATTAAAAACATTGATTACCCTTTAACTGAATTTGAGTTTAGTTACACTTACTTTTAATGGAAGAAAACCAAAATATACTTCAAGTCAATTTGTTGGAACATAAATAAAATATAAAAAAAGGATTCTAGGGCTGCAAAAATTTGCTTTTTATATCCCTTCAAGTTCCCTACTCTAATTAGGAAAATAAAAATACAAATACAAATAATAAAAATTAATAACTATTAAAATTTCTAAATATTATTTACTTAATATGAAAATAAATGAATCAAAATATCTCTGAAAATTTATCCAAAATTGGTAGCTTAAGTATCCTAAATAATTTAGAATTCTTGGATGTCACATATTTTTTTTTCTAGAATCAGACATGCCTTGAGTACCAGCCTTGCTCAAGGATAATACTCAAGGGTCTTTTTAGCAACTTTTTGCCACTTTTTCTCCAATTAGCTTCATTTTCTTCTCAAGTTATAATTTGTGCAAAAATATCTCAAAATAAGTAAAATCACATAATATCATGCTGAATTATCCATGCAAATATTAGCAAAGTTTACTCACTATCATATTTCTCAAAGTATGCCGTCATGTGAGCAACCAATCCAGGCGTCCTGAACTCCTGCAGTTCCTTATAACACCTGTTGCGAGTGGAAACTGAAAATTTCTCCCAAGCAATTGTCTCAGTTGCATATCATCCAGAAATCGAGCTATGATCAAGAATTTCAGAGAGAGATGCAGCCTGCTTTAAATGCTAAAACGAAAAAAAAAAAAAAAACTATTACAATAATACAACATATCATATTAAAGAACAAGAAAGAAGCCATTATTGGACTAGTAATCCAATGACTCGTAGAGTAGGATCCTCATTTAAACATCTGAAATAGACACCTGACAATCTTCTCCACTATATGGTGATAGCTTTGGGCATGACCAAATGATGCTAAGGGTTGATAAAAATGATGGGTTTCAATAGACATATTTGGTTTATTTTTCTCTCTGCACTTAAATTTAATACATAAATCAACTCATACATTATATATATGTGTGTTATTAATTAGTACAAGTGATTTGCATAATTACACCAGAGACAAAAAACCATGTGAACGTCTCAATGCATTTTTTTTTTTAAATGTATATTTATCTTGTACAATTTTCAGTTTGATGAAACAAAAATAAGTAGATTAATTATGAAATTATAACCAATTTTATGTTTAAATATATCAAGGTTTTTTTATAAATTTCAATCATCATTACAACCATATATAACAAATATCCCAATCCATACGTTAGCATTCTGGTAGTTAATTTCATTTGCAATCCTCTAACAATTAGACGAAATCAGCTTCTACCCAAAATCAAATATTGAAGCAGAAAACAATTCCAAGGAGTTCTTCGGCTGATGAAATAGCAAAAAATAAAATGAAATATAAAAAGGGCAGTCCTACATTTTCACAATGCATATAATCCAAAGAAGGACCAGACCCAAAAAATTTATTATATACGATATGAACCTGTAAACTCAAACTACGCGGCCGCTACACCAAGACCCCTTCAAAAAATAAAATGAAATAGAATAGCAAAAAATTAAAGCGAAATAGTTATTCTTAATTTCGACTCAAAACTAAGACAAAATAATTATTCCATAGAATAACAAATTTATCATCACGATTTTTGATTGAAATTGAAATTTTAAACATTTATAGTTGAAAATTCTAATTGAAATTTTAAATATAATAATTTATTATATATAGTAAATATTTTTTTAATAATGCATTTGGTTGCATAAGAATTTCAAAAAAATTAATTATATATCCATTTTTTACCAATAATACTATGTTTATTTATAAATAATCTATATAAAATAAAATGATAGATCCACTAAACTTTACTTACTTAGAGAAAAATAAAAAAAATATTTTATTAGAAAAATCGATTGAGGAGCCCACATGTTAAAAGATAATCATACTCTTAATTTAAGATATTCTTAATTTAAGATATGATAAATCAAGAAAAAGATATTATAAGAATAATTTAAATATTTTTTAAATTTTTCCTGCAAAGTTGGATTATAACAAAATAAGTTAATATATTTTTTAATATATTTTCACAGTATTTTATTACATCTTCCAAGTAAAATATAATCTTTATAATACAATCCTTATAATATACCTCTGTAAAATATACTATAATCTTTCAAGTCAAATTCGGTAATATAATCTTTCCTAGTAAAATACAATCCTTATAATATACCTCTATAAAATATATTTTCAGTAATCAATTTTTTCAGTAATTTACAAAATTCACTATAAATATATAAAATATAAATTTTATAAAAAGCAAAGAAAAGTTATTTCATTCTTCAAAGCAAATAAGCACTAAATGCAGTGAAGTCATTCCATTTGGGACCTTTTTGGTATGCGTTCTACACCTATTTGAAATGAAAAGAGAAAGTTGTGTGTGCACATTATAGGCCACAATGATAGCCAACTAAAATTCTTCGACCGTAGTGGATGTCTGTAGTTACAGATAGTGGACGAATCTAGAACTTCACTAGGGGGCAAAATTTTCATGGATTGGTGGTGGTCGGCGTTGTTGGTAGGGTGGCCGGTGGCTGGTGGGGCTGGGCTGGTGGTGGCTGCTGGAAAGGGAGAGAGGGAAGAAGAGGGAGAGGGGAGGAGGGGCTATTCCAACCCCTTTATTAATTTTTTTAAATCCCTCCCCGGCGAAACAACATCGTTTCGCTGGGGAGGAGTTTTATTTTTTTAAAAATGACTCCCGGCTAAACGACTTTGTTTCGTCAGGGGTCAAATAAAAAAAATTTAGAACGTCCCTTAAGAAACGACGCCGTTTCGCCAGAGACTATTTTATAAAAAAAAATATAACTTATTTGCAGCGAGGGATTGCCCCTCATTGCCCTCACCGGCGCCCATCATTGCTACCCTTCTTCTGGACGCCGGTGAGAGAGGGTCGTGTGGCCACACACGATCCCATGATGGTTCCGCCACTTGTTATAAATATAATATAATAATGTGACTTCGTGACAGCCCTTGACGCCCACTATCTGAACCTGGAAAATCGCCTGCATTGCAAATGATGAATAAATTTCAAAAATTGGTATCACCATGAAAGGATGTCGCTTGTGCTAGTAAAATTGAAAGAAAATGTAAAGATTGCAATGCCAATAGAAATCATATTCAATATAAAGCAATACTCACAAAGCTAAATCAGGATTTCCTTTGGCAAAAAGTTTCCTCTGGCATAAAGAAAGGGTCAATCCCTGAAAACTTCCTTTGCACCTAAAGTTAATTGATCTTAACCGCTTTACAAAAATGTGACCAGATAAAAAGTTCAGAACTAATCTAAATGAAGCAGTTAGATTTGAAGAAAATATTCACGTTGCTGTACAAAACCTCTGGTTTTCATATATAAGCAAATTAATCACCAAGCATCTAGAATCCAAAAATGGCAAAGTTAAACTAACAAAAGCACAAATATAATGAAAGAAGCTTTAGTCAGGAGCTTTATATTTGATGAAGAAATATGAATGCAGTCCTTCGGCACGATTATTAAGGCCATGAAAGAAACGGTGTTTTCTCCGCTTTGAATGCCTTCCAGAACCCTTTGACATGACATAGGGGACAAATTGCACCTACATAAAACCAACATATACTTAAATAATCTCTTTAAGGCATAGACAGCCAGCCAACCTATTTCATTTGATTTTTCTACAAATGCATATCATCCACAGGAAAAGAGAAGCAATTTGAGGAATTAATTTCATTCAATTAACAAAATGTTATGCAAAATCTGAACGAATTCTCTAGGCTATGAATGAAATAAGGCAAACACAGATTGGGAATTCAAGTCCTAATATGGGCTGCCAGTTTCAGCAATGAACAAAATGCAAGCGACGGATTTATAATTTGAAGTAAAATGCAGAACTTAAAAGGATCATTAACATGGGCACCCAGCAAACCTCTATTATAGATTCATAATGTAATGAATTATGCAATTTGTGATCTAAGTTAAGAAATATTAGAAAACCAGCTAAACAAACACTTCGTATATGCAATAAATAGAATAAGACCTGAGAATTTTTGCGTATGCCAAAATCTTGAAGTGCAGAGTTGTCGTCAAGAAGCTTTTGATTTTGGAAATAAAGGGCATAATTGGCCCAGATATGCTTCCTGCAAACTCAAAAGCTCGCTATTAAAGGCCACTTAACGCAAAAGGACTTGGTTGGCTCAATAGATTGCTATAGCAAAGAGACGAATAAGTGAAAGAGAGTTTCTTCAAAAACATTAAAAGTACCATGAAATATGGCGATGACCCATCTGGGATTGCTCCATCTCAGTCACTTTGTTCTTAATTGCAAGCTTCAAATCCTTAACAGTTGCCAAATTCATCACCGCCACATCTTTACCACAATCAAAATAATTTAGTTAGCTCGCATACTAAATGTTCGTCAAAACGCCAAAAAGAGAAGAGACAGCGCATGTGAATACCAAAGGAGGCTCCGTCTAGTTTGAGAATAGAGATTCGCATGGCACTACCCAATTCAAGGCTTATAAGCGTATCAACGTCAGATAAGGTGGGTTTCTTGGGGACATCAGCGAGAATAGGATCTTCGAGGAGAGCTGCGAGTGTTGACTGTAGTTTAGCCTTCTTTACATTGTTGCTATTGTACCCAACGTCCCCTCCTCCCTTGGAACTCGATTCCATCGTCTTACTCGTTTATCCCTGATTGAAACACAAGCATGGAAATGGCACAGCACGCTCTACTCTACAACATGCGCTCTTTGGGTCAAGTGCCGATTGCCGAAGAGCGGTTGTTGGAGGTGTTTGTGATTATACATGCCAATTAGTTCGCGGCGTGTCGACCCAGCCCAGATTCATCGTTCATGTGAATTTTTGGTGGGATATTCACAAAACTATTTCAAAATTTTAATATTTACGCTTCTGAAAAAAAGGATACCTTTTTTAAAATATCTCATTTTTTATTAGAATAAGTTTCCTCACTGTAATCAATATATCATTTCAAAGTTTTAATTTTTTTTAAATATCACTATTAAATAAAAATAAAAAATAAAAAAATTAATATTTTAAATTATTTCTCAACATATAAAAATTATGTTTTTTTTATAAAAGAAAATTTTTAATTTTAATTATAAAAAATAAATAACACTCAAAAAATAATTAAAAGTAAACTATACAAAATATATCAATAAAAATCATTTCATTTATTTTTAAATAAATTTTAAATATTATACACATAAAAAATATACACAATTTCGTTATATAAATGTTATGTCAATGGTTGATAGATATTTTATGTTTGTTTCGTAAATATTATAAATATTGTATATATGTTACATATTTGTTATTTAAGCTGTGTGTATTTTGTGTGAAAGTTGTTGAATGTTATATGAATATTGTGTGAATATTGTAAAAAAAAATTAAAGAAAATAATATTGAACAAATATTAAAAATATTATGTAGAAATGTTATATATGTATTGTAGATATGATGATACTGCAGATATAGTTTGCATTATTGAATATATGTTGTGTATATATTTTTTATATATATTATAAATATGATATTAAATTTTTTAAAATAAAAAAATAAAGTAAAATAATTTCAAAAGAAAAAAAAAAGAAAAAACAATGTTGAAAAGTAAATTTGAAAAATAAATCCGCGGGTTTGTATTATTAAAAATGAAACCTAGTCTTGAGGTAATTTCTCAAATTTTTATGGAAAAATAAACTTTTCACTATATTTTTAAATTTTTTCTATATTTTATATGGAGTATTTTAGTCATTTTATTATAAACTAATAATAAATTCACTATAAACTGTATAAAATTTATAAACTAATTATAAACTAATTATAAATTCTTTGTAAACTAATAAAAATCTGGTATTTTGATAAATATTTTATAAATTCTAGTATTTTGATAAATATTTTATAAATATGGTAACTTTAAAATTATTTTTAATTTTTCATGTATTGTTGTCAAAAGCCTAATTTTCGTACCATATTGGGCTGTGTCGAAATTTAAAAAGTAATAGTCAAGTATAATCCACTGGTCTATATATAATCGTGTCATATCTTGCTGAGTTGTATCGTATCGTATTAATATATGGGCTAGCCCAATTCTTTTTTGAATAAATTTTATAATTATTTTTTAAAACAAATTATATATATATAGAAATTGATAAAAAAAAATAAGATACATAGTACTACCCCATATTAATCGGGCTTATAAATCGAGCCTGGTACCTTCTCAGTGCTAAAATCGAACTCTCAAAGAAGATTAAATCTCGGTATCGAACATTCAGAATCAGTCCGAACTCTCGGTGTTCGGGAAACTATGTACCCATATATATAATTAACATATATATACTCATATATTTAATTTATATGTAATATATACCAACATATAGCAATATTTATACACATATATCCACACATACTATAATATATTAGTAAAAGTATATGTAATATATACCCATATAGATATAGCATATATTGTTATTTTTTTTTTGTAATATATACTCATATATATCCAGTTCTATATGACATATACCAACATATACTATTATTCTTTTCGGTATATCTAGTTATATGTAACATATATCCATACTCTATATAAGTACTATACATATACCTTGCATACAAACAGTATGTATATAAAGTACAAGGATGTCACTTTTCATTACAGATTAAAACTTTTAACTTAGTTCCAAACAATAATACATTTTATTTAAAGAACATTTACAAAATCATTACACTTTTGATGATATTACATATATATAAATTACCTTGTCTTTTCCAAAATTCATTTATGTATATATATACATTTTTATCAAAATACAACATAATCAAATTGTACATGTATGCACCACCTTCTAGTTGGTCTCGAAATACTCTTGCCCTTCTTGTGGCATAACGGTTTGACTCCCAGATCAACCATCTACTCACCTGCGCGATTTATACAACCGCGCTAAGCTCGAAAGCTTAGTAGTACAAATAAATATTTGAAACATACATTATAGAAAAATCATACTTCATATATTAACATCATGTATCATCATTTTCTTATCATGTTTTCCCTTTTCTAATGCACTCTTCATATATTTTCACTAATCTTATAATTTATATGCATATACACATATATCATTACAACAAACCACAATTCAATGACTTAGCTGAACATTCATGAAATAATACTCACAATTCCCACATCCATATACATATTACACATCATATTGTATTTTCATAATCTCATTATTCAGCATAGTTTCTCAAGCCACATTCATTTTCAGTAATTTGCTTATGTATTGTAATCATCTCATTCCATAATTTACATTAAAGCAAAGACAAGCATGGGCCTAAAGAAACTAATACGCCATTCAACTTCCAGAGTTAATGTTTTGGTTCAATTATCACATTTATCATCCCAACTAGGCTTCAAGGACTAGGCCCAACCAAGCTTCAAGGGGAGCGAAGCATTCTAAGCATCAACCCAACTTGGCTTCAAGGACCAAGTCCAACCCAGTTTCAAGGGTTTGTAATATCTCAACTAGGCTTCAAGTACTAGGCCCAACCAAGCTTCAAGGGGAGTTAAGCATGCTAAACTTCAACCCAACTTGGCTTCAAGGACCAAGCCCAACCCAGCTTCAAGGGATTGTTACTTTTAGGCATGCCACCAATAACAAAACTCTGAAAATTGAATAACATATTAGGCACACAATTCTTTTATTATTTCATTGTCAATTCCATTCTCATGTTCTCATAATCATCTAGGCAAACATGCCCCAATTATTTCATTTGCATCATTAAAGCCAACAACAATGGCTTCACATCTCATCATTAGGATATACATAACCAATTGCATTGTGCATACATTTTGAATGCTCATTATATCTTTCATATTTCATATTTCACCTTTACATCCATTAACAATAGTTTCATATTTCATCATTGAGAGATACATAACAAATTACATTATTCATATATTTAGAATCTTCAACATACATTCCACATGGTACACATAATACAAATCATAGCACATTTCTCACACATCAACAATATAATAAATAACTTAACACATTTTTCAATCAAATGTGTTAAGTCCCATAGTCATGCAATTATATACAATCATATAAGATTTGTACTCACCTCTAAGAGCAACTCACACCAATTCCAAACTCCTCTTCCAAGAATCCTTTAACATTTGGATTAGGGCAACTTAAATCTCTTCAAAACCTAATTCAAAGGTGATTACACACACTCACTTTGTGATACGCATAAGAAAATAAGAATAATAACTAACTAAGGCAAACTCTACACATGACAAGCTCAACAACATGGGCATGTCCCTGATCGTGTCCTAAACCAACAACACAGAAGATTTGACAAGCTCGGTAACACGGGCGTGTCACTGGATGTGTCACTCATTCTGCCTCACAGAAACATTGACACGCCCAACAACACGGGCATGTTCATGGCCGTGTCAATTACTTTATCTCACAGTAGATATGACACGCCCAATGACATGGCCGTGTTAATGGTCGTGTCACAAATGTTAAGCTCAGCACCGTTGACACGCCCAACGACATGACCGTGTCACTGGCTGTGTCAGGCAAAAATTATACATTTCGAACTCTCATCCATGTAAACACAATCACTCCAAAATCCATACTATAACACCCTTAATCAACATCTTAGTTTATATTCATAAAAACACTTATCAATTCAACACTTATATAACTTCAATATATCATAATAATAATAATCATTATATACATCATCCATGTACCAATTACTCAATTCCCCAACTCATTTATACTAAACCCTTACTAAACAATTTCAACAACTCATCATCATCCTCACAAATAACCATATTATCATCATCTAAATACTAATTCAACATATATATATACTTCAGTATTTTATTATCATCACCTTCACACACTAACCATATCAAATATAAACTCAATCTATAAAAATCAACACAAGGAAAAGAACACTTACTTGAATTCTTTGCCAAATCTTCAATATCCACCTTCAATTCTCTTAAAGCCCTTATGAATTTGATGTGTATGCCAACAAAATCACACCTTTCTCTCTCTCTCCCACGTTCTAGAGGAAAAAGAAAAATAAGAAAGAAAGAAAATCTTTTCTTCCCTTTTCAAACTTATCTTATATATATATAATAATAATATAATTAAATACCCCTAAAAATTCTCCACCACAATATTTGTCATTCCCTTTGACTTTCTTTTCTTATTTTTCTCTTGTCATTATTATCATTATTATTATTTATTAATTATTTTACAATTTACTTTTCCTACACCAATATATACATCATGTATATGTTGTGTATATGTTGGTATATGTATAGGTCTTATATATTGTATTTATATTTCCCATGTTTTTCAATTACAATATATACATAT
Source organism: Garcia nutans (assembly GCA_947685225.1). Lineage (NCBI taxonomy): Eukaryota > Viridiplantae > Streptophyta > Magnoliopsida > Malpighiales > Euphorbiaceae > Garcia > Garcia nutans. The sequence goes on along the minus strand of CANTUV010000039.1, from coordinate 37,294,260 downwards.
CATCCTTCATATATTTCTATCTCTTATAATATCTTCTTTACATATTTCACCAACATATTCTCTCACATCTACTATTCCAAAGTAAATAAAAAAATCGGGGTATTACAATTCTCTCCCTCTTAAATAATTTCGTCCTCGAAATTATCCAGTACAGTACCAATCCATTCTTAACAAAATACCATCTTAATTTTCATATGAAGTTAATCATATTATTAAGTTATTATTTCATCAAATCACATAACATCTACTCTCCCCCTTAGAGTTAATCATCTTCTCCCAATTTCATAACTCATCAGTATATATATATATATATATATATATATTATTACTTTCTCAACAAAGCAATCAAGATAACTCATTACATTCCCCATTAATTTATCTTTATACAAGAATCAGATCATCTTATAATATACATATACTTCGTCCATCTATTACGTTCAAGATATTTTATCACTTCATCTCTTTATAGATATATTCTCTTAACCTTAAAGTTAGAGGTTATTGATTAATATCTTAATATTGACTGTCCCGTCACTATAGTCATTTTCAAACTAAACACTTATCAAATCTTAATTTATAACAATATTCTTATTTTCATACACTTAATTCCTTCTTTAACATGTTTTTCACTTAACATTAATATTAATACAATGCCTTTAAACTTACTTTACAAATATTCAACCTTTTTCCTTTTATCATCATTTACAACTGATATATCTTAACTCATTCATGTCCATACACATATCAAAATATTACATCGAATAGATTATCACATATATCTTATACTCTTAGTATAACTATACATTTTGAATCTCAATAATGATTCGCAAACTGAGCGAAATCTAGATCAATTGATCTATCTGTCACAATATACCAACGTCTCAATCTTATTCGATTCAAGCCAACCATTAACTTATTTAAACTTATCATTAGATTTCAATATATGACGTAACTCTATTAGGTCAAATTTATATTCAAATTATAATATCTTCGGATCCATCTTTTCAACTTTCTGAAATTATGATTATTTATAACAAATCACTTCAAATTATTTTTCAATATTCATATATTTTGTTTTCTATTATCTCAGTATAATTTTCACATAAGTCTCATGATTATTTCATACCATATTTATTACCCATAGTTTATTGTTGCGCTCGAATTAAGTTCTACTATAAGCGTCACTCGCAAGTATATGAGGTAGTTGTAGCAAAGGTGATCGCCCCAAGGTCGTCTCACAAGGAAGCTAGATAAGCTAATTGATTATCAGGTTGAAAATAACAAATTATAATAAATTTAAATTGCTAACAAATAATGAAAACAGATCGATTGGAGTTTAAAACAATAAAAGTAAACTGAGCTGATATATTAATTCACTTAATAGAAAGGTCTAGGGTTTGCACTTCTCTACTAACTTATATGTATGAACGGTTATTCCTCTCAACCAATTTAATTTCAAAGATTAGATCTCAAGCAACTTAATTAATCGAATCAAGGAAATAAGCTCTCGCATTCAAACCTCTTTCAAATTATCTTGTTACAATTGAAATAATCTTTTTCTTAGGTTATATTTCTAATTCACCTAAGTCCCTAATTGAATTGTTCCAGCATTAGACTTCATCTCTCAATCCTTCATCTAATACCTCAAACACATAATTGGTGGCCAATCAATTATATATTAACAATAATTCCATTCAATCAAGGCTAAAGAAATAATTCAGTTAAGAGCAATAACCAATTCATACAATCATGGTAGATCCATACAAACCCTAGATTAGATCAAATTAGTTCATAATGATGCTATCAAACATATTCATCTCATTAAAATTCAAAGAAATCAGTTTAGACATAATAGAATTCATGAATACAATTCCCAAGAAATTTAAGAGATAAAGTTTGAGAACAAAACCAAATTACAAACTCCCTTTAGCTTCTGAAGAATCTCTTGTTCAGAACCTTGCTCGAAGAATGTTGCAATGGCATAAACAAATTTAATCTAGACTGTTTGTATCAAAGTGTAATAAAAAATCTAAAAGAAAACAATTAGAAACCCTAAGTTATTCTCTGACGGCTGATAAAAAATCTCCTCTCTCCTTAATCAAACCCTAATCGTATTATTTATACGAAACCTCGCTTAAAACTCCGCTCCTTTAGTCCATGGTCCAAGCTCCTGGCCGTGTCATGTGACACGGCCAGTGGCTTGGCCGTGTCTACTGACTGTGTCCGCTTCTGTGTGATTTTCATCTCTTCTTCTTTGGAGTTAAGTGTGACACGGCCAAGCTTGGGTGAGCTTAGTCATTTTCCCTTTATTTCAAAATAAATTTTTGTATTATCAATCACATTACCCAATTCATAGTACTTTCATATGCAATAATATTCATTCAAAATAGCTCATATGTTTAGTATAAGTTAAACTATCGATATCTAAATAATCCTTATTAAAATTCCATTAAAACTTTAAACTCTCAACTTACTACTTTACCTAAACTTCAAATTACTAATCTCGTTTTCTTAATATTAACTTTAAAAACATTATATATATACCATAATGTAACATCAAAACATATCATTTTCACAATTATTAAAGCTCATTTTAAAAATCTAAATTTCACATATTACCACCATTAACATGAGCTTTAACAACACTTAACCATATCTCATTTCTAAAATTAAAATCACAATGTTTGCATTAAAACAACAATGCAAACAACATCATTATATCTCCTTACTTTAACCAACATCATCCTTTTTTTTAAAAAAAATCTTAACTTTACATAACCAAATCTTAAATATTCACACTTTGTCTATACCAATCAACTCACTCAACATTCCACCATACTCTCTGCAATTTAATATCATATCTATCCATTTTAACAATCGAACAATATTTCCTCTCTCTAGCAATCCAAACATAATCTTTATTTGAAAGAAATCCAAATTTTTAGAGAAAAAATTACTTACTTTAATCTTGATTTTTGTTTCTAGCTTTACTTTCATGTAAAGCCACATTCACACACTATCTACTATCTCATGTAATTTAAATACATCACAAATCACATAGTGCCACACCCGAGACCAACCTAGGTGTTAATGCATATGCATGTATCACAAATTTCACTTTTCAAAAATTTTTCTTTTTAAATCTACTTAGGCTGAGAATCTCAACCTAAGCTCTGATACCAAAATAATTGTAACACCCCTATACTCTATATAAGTACTATACATATACCTTGTATACATACAGTATGTATATAAAGTATAAGGATGTCACTATTCATTACAGATTAAAACCTTTACCTTAGTTCCAAACAATAATACATTTTGTTTAAAGAACATTTACAAAATCATTATACTTTTGATGATATTACATATATATATATATATATAAATTACCTTGTCTTTTCCAAAATTCATTTATGTATATATATACATTTTTTTATCAAAATACAACTTAATCAAATTGTACATGTATGCACCACCTTCTAGTTGGTCTCGAAATACTCTTGCCCTTCTTGTGGCATAATGGTTTGATTCCCAGATCAACCATCTACTCACCTGCGTGATTTACACAACCGCGCTAAGCTCGAAAGCTTAGTAGTACAAATAAATATTTGAAACATACATTACAGAAAAATCATACTTCATATATTAACATCATGTATCATCATTTTCTTATCATGTTTTCCCTTTTCTAATGCACTCTTCATATATTTCCACTAATCTTATAATTTATATACATATACACATATATCATTATAACAAACCACAATTCAATGACTTATCAGAATATTCATGAAATAATACTCACAATTCCCACATCCATATACATATTACACATCATATTGTATTTTCATAATCTCATCATTCAACATAGTTTCTCAAGCCACATTCATTTTTAGTAATTTGCTTATGTATTGTAATCATCTCATTCCTTAATTTACATTAAAGCAAAGACAAGCATGAGCCCAAAGAAACTAATACGCCATTCAACTTCCAGAGTTAATATTTTAGTTCAATTATCACATTTATCATCCCAACTAGGCTTCAAGGACTAGGCCCAACCAAGCTTCAAGGGGAGCGAAGCATGCTAAGCATCAACCCAACTTGGCTTCAAAGACCAAGCCCAACCCATCTTCAAGGGTTTGTAACATCCCAACTAGGCTTCAAGGACTAGGCCTAACCAAGCTTCAAGGGGAGTTAAGCATGCTAAACTTCAACCCAACTTGGCTTCAAGGACCAAGCCCAACCCAGCTTCAAGGGATTGTTACTTTTAGGCATGCCACTAATAATAAAACTCTGAAAATTGAATAACATATTAGGCACACAATTCTTTTATTATTTCATTGTCAATTCCATTTTCATGTTCTCATAATCATCTAGGCGAACATGCCCCAATTATTTCATTTGCATCATTAAAGCCAACAACAATGGCTTCTCATCTCATCATTAGGGTATACATAACCAATTGCATTGTGCATACATTTTGAATGCTCATTATATCTTTCATATTTCATATTTCACCTTTATATCCATTAACAATAGTTTCATATTTCATCATTGAGAGATACATAACAAATTACATTATTCATATATTTAGAATCTTCAACATACATTCCACATAGTACACATAATACAAATCATAGCACATTTCTCACACATCAACAATATAATAAATAATTTAACACATTTTTCAATCAAATGTGTTAAGTCCCATAGTCATGCAATTATATACAATCATATAAGATTTGTACTCACCTCTAAGAGCAACTCACACCAATTCCAAACTCCTCTTCCAAGAATCCTTTAACATTTGGATTAGGGCAACTTAAATCTCTTCAAAACCTAATTCAAAGGTGATTACACACACTCACTTTGTGATACGCATAAGAAAATAAGAATAATAACTAACTAAGGCAAACTCTACACATGACAAGCTCAACAACATGGGCATGTCCCTGATCGTGCCCTAAACCAACAACACAGAAGATTTGACAAGCTCAGTAACACGGGCGTGTCACTGGATGTGTCACTCATTCTGCCTCACAGAAACATTGACACGCCCAACAACACGGGCATGTTCATGGCCGTGTCAATTACTTTATCTCACAGTAGCTATGACACGCCCAATGACATGGCCGTGTTAATGGCCGTGTCACAAACGTTAAGCTCAGCACCGTTGACACGCCCAATGACCTGACCGTGTCACTGGCTATGTCAGGCAAAAATTATACATTTCGAACTCCCATCCATGTAAACACAATCACTCCAAAATCCATACTATAACACCCTTAATCAACATCTTAGTTTATATTCATAAAGCAATTATCAATTCAACACTTATATAACTTCAACATATCATAATAATAATAATCATTATATACATCATCCATGTACCAATTACTCAATTCTCCAACTCATTTATACTAAACCCTTACTAAACAATTTCAATAACTCACCATCATCCTCACAAATAACCATATTATCATCATCTAAATACCAATTCAACATATATATATACTTCAATCTTTCATTATCATCACCTTCACACACTAACCATATCAAATATAAACTCAATCTATAGAAATCAACACAAGGAAAAGAACACTTACTTGAATTCTTTGCCAAATCTTCAATATCCACCTTCAATTCTCTTAAAGCCCTTATGAATTTGATGTGTATGCCAACAAAATCACACCTCTCTCTCTCTCTCTCTCTCTCTCCCACGTTCTAGAGGAAAAAGAAAAATAAGAAAGAAAGAAAGAAAGAAAATCTTTTCTTCCCTTTTCAAACTTATCTTATATATATAATATTATTAAATACCCCTAAAAATTCTCCACCTCAATATTTGTCCTTCCCTTTGACTCTCTTTTCTTCTTTTTCTCTTGTCATTATTATTATTAATTAATTATTTTACAATTTACTTTTCCTACACCAATATATACATCATGTATATGTTGTGTATATGTTGGTATATGTATATGTCTTATATATTGTTTTTATATTTCCCATGTTTTTCAATTACAATATATACATATCATCCTTCATATATATCTATCTCTTATAATATCTTCTTTACATATTTCACCAACATATTCTCTCACATCTACTATTCCAAAGTAAATAAAAAATCGGGATATTACATTTACACTGTGATTCTAATAATTATAATTCATTATTTTATATAATGTGATTGCAATTTGAGTATGCACATATATATAATCTTGGGAATTAAATGCTTAAAATCTTTATGATTTCTTGTTTAAATTATCCTACATTGGTATCAAAGCTTGGTTGGTTTTGTACTGCATGCACAATTTTATATTTTTCCATATTTTATAAGAATCAACCATTTTCTTTAATTCGTATGGCTTATTTTGTAAATAAATAATCTTCTATGTATCAATTAAAATTGAGTAATTTTTATTGCACTAGAAAATAGAGATTACAAGTTTTCCAACGATATACTATATGCTTAATTTGGATTTAAAATGTGTAAGTTATGAGTGTTTGAATTTTGGGTAAAAAAAATTCTGAAAATCTGAAATTTTTTTTTGGCTTTGTAATTAGATGTTGAAGAATGATGAAACTATACATGTAGTTTTTTATGTAGTAATGATCTCTTGAAAATGACATGTGGTTTTATTAAACTACAAGTCATTTTTGTTCATTCAGAGCTTGTTTGAATATGCACATATATATAATCTTGAGAATTAAGTACTTAAAATCTTTGTGATTTGTTGTTTAAATTATCCTATATTGGTATCAGAGCTTTGTTGGTTTTGTAATGCATGCTCAATTTTATATTTTTTCATGTTTTATTAGAATTAATCATATTTTTTTTTGCTAAATTCGTATAGCTTATTTTGTAAATAAATAATCTTCAATGTATCAATTAAAATTGAGTAATTTTTATTGCATTAGAAAATAGAGATTACAAGCTTTTCAATGATATGTTATGTGATTAATTTGGACTTCAAATGAGTAAGCTATGAGTGTTTGAAGTTTAAGTAAAAAAATTCAGAAAATTTGAAATATTATTTTTTGGCTTTTGTAATTAAGGTTGAAGAAGAATGAAACTAAATGTAGTTTTATTTTTTGTTCATTCACCTTCAATTATACTATTTTATTAAAAAAATTGAGTTGTTTTATTAAACTACATGTCATTTTTGTTCATTCATCTTCAATTATACTATTTTATTAAAAATTGAAGAATGTATGCATGTTGCTGCTGGGATTTGAACTAGTGATCTAGCAATCCATGTCAAAGGATTTTTGTCCACCCAACCAACGAATATTTTACGATAAGCAGTACCCATGTTTAATATATAATAAAACAAAATTATTATCTCATAAAGTAAACAATCTAATCAACTATATATATATTTTTTATTCAAATAAATATTTTTTTTATTTATGTGTATGTCACATGTGACATAATATATGAATATATATATATATAAATATTGAGTTTATTTATTTGTTAAATAAATATGTGTTTATCACATATATTTATTTATATTTATTTATTTGTGAATAAACAAAAATTTAATTAATAACAACATTTTTTTCTCATGTATTTATTATAGAAAATCATGCCTACAATTATAAGAACTCATATACTCATTAGAACTCAAGCCGAATAAGAAAGAGTTAATGGGATTAAAAATAAATTAGAAAATACCAAATTTAACCCATATAAAAAATTGAATGAGTTGGATCTTCTAGCGGAACATTTTATTGAGATAAATAAACATATATAAAAAATTATTTGAAAAGGAGGCTTGCTATATGAATTTGAGAGATATATAACTTTGAGATCAACTCTTAACAACCCGAATTTGGAAGGCCTCTTTGATTCAGTTTGGAATAAAATAGAAAACAAAGGCTATAGGATGTTGCAAAGGAATTTCATAATTGAATATGCAAGTTGGGTTGCTAAGAAAATGGTTGGAACCTCTATTGGAGTCTCTACTCGTAAAGAACACTATAAGATAATAGAGAATCTTTTACCTAAAGTTTTTTATGAACTAAATGATGAACTTCAACATAAACTATATTGCTCATTCCTTATTTTGAGGTCTATAACTAGATACTAGTTCTTTTCTTTAAATTTCATGTTGAATATTTAAACTAGTTGGTTTCTTGTAAATATATTTCATTTTATGCAAAGAAAATTTGTATTATTTGTTTCTTAAATATATGATTAATTGCATTTATGATTACTATATGAATGTATTTATATATGCGTTAAATATGAATTATTTTTTTTCTTATTTAATTATTCATGTTAATAATAATTAACTATTATTGTTTTTAGATGATGATTGTTGACAACAAGTGAGCTTTTGACTCTAAACCTAATTTGAGACTATTATTAATGTGATTAATTACTATTAAGAGAATACATGTATGTTATGAGCATTAAATGACTTGCATCATATCTTTGTAAATATAATTAGAAATGACATCTGCTTCTAAAAATATTGTTGTTGAACTCAATAAGGGTGAGAAATTGAATGGCTATAATTATGAGATTTGGAGCATGAAATTACAATATGTATTGGAAGAGAAAGAGGCTCTTGAGGCTCTTAATGAATCCTTGACCGAGTCTGAGTAAGGAAATACAATTCAACACAAGAGAGATTGTACAACTTATGAGGCTTGGAAGAAAAAAATAATTCTCTTGCTCGTATTAATTTGTTGAGCAGTATGGACAATGACATAATGAGAGAGTTCAAAAAATATGAGATAGCAGAGGACATATGGTCCATACTTGCAAAAGGTTTGGAGGAATGTCCATAACCAAACTCCGATCTCTTACTATTAAGTTTGACACTTACAAGAAGAGGCCTTACCATACAAATAAACAACATTTAATGTAGCATCCCTAATTTTTGAAATTTAATAAAATAAAATATATTTAAATTTAAATAAATTAAATAAATAATTTAAAATGAAAATGAAAGGATTTTAAGTGAAAAGTAGAATGTATATGTGAAATATACCTAAAATATACCTAAAAGAAAAGTCAAAGTCAAGTGGCATTTTTATAATTATACTTTGTAAAATGCAAATATTTAAATAAATTAAAAATAAATTATTTTTGGTTGGAAGAGGAAAAATATGATTTTTAATCAAATAAATAAATATTAAAAATAAAATAATATATATAAGGATGTATTTTTTTAAGTGGAAAGAAAGACAAAATTAAAATTAGTCTTCTTCTTCTTCTTCTTCTTCTTCAAGGTGAGGCCGAACCTCTATAGCCACCAAGCTAAGGTTTTTTCTTCTTTCAAGCATCCATAATTGAAGAGATTTCAAGGATTTAAGTGGAGTTTTAGAAGTTTCTTCATCAATTGGTAAGCTTCTTTACCAATTTTGCTAAGTCTATGAAAAGTATTGTAATATCCCAAAGTATACCCTATAAGTTTTGGAGTTGTTGTTGTATTTAGATTTAATGTATATGTTTTATGGAAAGAGAAGGGAAAATAAATTAAAAAAATATATATTATAAGAGATAAATGTATATGGAGGATAATATGTATACATATGGTATTTGGAAAATATGAGGAATATATATATAATATAAAAGACATATGCATAGTGTATAAAGTGGTGTATGGAAAGTGAGCTTTATAATTAAATAAGAATAATAATAATAATAAAAGAAAAAGAAGAAAGGAAAGTCAAAGGAAGAAAGTGTGGTGGAGGTTATTTGAGAAATATTAACTATATTATATATATATATATATATATATATATATTAGAGATAAGAACGAAAGAAAGAAAGAACTTTCTTTCTTCTTTTGCTTCTTCTTCTTCTTCTTTTTCGTGGACGAGAGAGAGAGAGAGAGAGAGAGAGAGAGAGAGATGATTTTATTAATCTTCACATCAAATTTCTTAAGGATTTTAAAAGGATTGAAGATGGAGATGAAGATTTGGCAAAATATTCAAGTAAGTATTCATTTCTTTGAATTGATTTCCATTGATTGTGTTGATATTTGATGTAGTTAGTGTGTTAAGATGATGATAGTGAAAGATTGAAAGATATGTATAGATTAAAATGTTTATTTGTGAGGATGATGATGGATTATTGAAATTGGTTAGAAAGGGTTTAATAAGTATGAGTTGGAGAATTGAATAATTGATGTATGTTTGTGTTTAGTAAAGTTTAAAACATGAAATACATGATTTTGGGTCCGAAACAGAGGCATTTTGGATGCCACGCCCGTGGCCTTTGGCTGCCACGACCGTGGCCATTGGAAATCATGGCCGTGGAGGTGTTGAGCAAGGGAGACAGATTCATTTGCTATGCCACGCCCGTGGGGACTGGAAGGCCACTCCCGTGGGGGTTGTTAGAGTAATTGGGCAGAATTGTTTGCTAAGCCACGGCCGTGGGGTTGTGAGGCCACGACCCCACGGCCGTGGCGTCTTAGATAGATGAATTGGCTTATAATTTGTGATGTATGGGTCTAATAAGAGGGTATTAAGTGAATAATGGCATTGGAATTGATGTATTGTATTATTTTTGGATTAGGTTTTGAGAAGGAAGTGATTTGCCCTAGTTTGTGAAGTGAAGAACTCTTGGAAGGAAAAGAGTATAAAGTTGTGTGAGTGTTCTTGAGGTAAGTACCAACTACATGGTTGCATGTATTTGCATGATTTTGGGATTTATAACATTTAGTTATAAATGTGTTAGATAATTTATTATATTGGTAATACAATGTAACTAATGTTATGGTTTGTATAGTTTGAAAGCTATGAGGGTCATTCAAAAAGGTATGTGTAATGTAATTTGTTATGATAAATATTTTAATGATGGATTGTGTTAATGTGTTTTGAGAAATGATGAAATGTGATATCATTGTGATTGGTAATAATGATTAAAATGAAATAAATGGACATGTGGTTTATATGATGATGAATTTAAGATATATGTTCAATGTAATTGATTGTGTATACTTGAATTATAAAATGTATAATGTGAATTGAGATATGATAAGATGTGAAGCCATTGTGATTGGCTATAATGATGCAAATGAGAAATGAAGCCATTGTTGTTGGCTATGGTTATGTAAAATGAACTTATTAAGGCATGATTGCCTATGTGTTTATGAAATGTGAATTGAGAAAGAGAATGGTAAATAAGTGAATGAATTGATTGTGTGTCTAATATGTTATTCATTTTTAGAGTTTTGTTGTTGGTGGCATGCCTAATAGTAACAATCTCTTGAAGTTAGGTTGGTTTAATCCTTGAAGCCAAGTTGGGTTCAAGTTTAACATGTTTTACTCCCCTTGAATCTTGGTTGGATCTAAACCTTGAAGCCTAATTGAGATGTTACAACCCTTGAAGCTAGGTTGGATTGGTTCTTGAAGCCAAATTGGGTTGATACTTAGCATGCTTTGTTCCCCTTGAAGCTTGGTTGAACCTTAATCCTTGAAGCCTAGTTGGGATAATGATAAATGTGATAATTGAACCAAAACATTAACTCTGAAAGTGGAATGGCATATTAGTGTTTTTGGGCCCATGCTTGTGCTTGTATATATGTGATTCTTGAATAATGGAAAAAGAATGAATAATGAAATATAATATTATGTGATATATGGTGATAACTATGGAATGAAATATAATGGTATGAAAAATATAATGATAATCCTGGAATGAAATGTATACAATACATAAGTAAATTATTGAAAGTGAATATGGCTTGAGAAGCTATGTTACATGATGAGCTTATGAAATTATAATATGAAGTGTAAAATGTATATAGATGTGGAAATGGTGAATATTGCTTCACGAAGATTTTGATAAGTCATTGAATTGTGAATTGTTGAAATGAGGTGTATGAATATGTATATAATTAAGACATTAGTAGAATTATATATATGAAAGGCATAATCAAAATGGGAAAACATGGTAAGTAAATAATGACATATCAAGATAACATGAAAATATGATTTTCTCTAATGTATGTTTATATGAATTATTTGTATTACTAAGTTCTCGGGCTTAGCGCGGTTGTGTGATCGCGCAGGTGTTTATACGGTTGATTCGGAAGTCAAGCTGTTATGCCACGAAAAGGGTAAGAGTGTTTCGAGACCAACTAGAAGGTGATGCATACATGTGTGAGTTAATTATGTTATATTATTCATAATAATATAGTTATAGGTATAAATGAAGTTTTGGTAAATAAGACTAAGATCATTGAAAGTATAATGATTTTGTCAATGTTATTAAATTTTAATGTAATATTGTTTGAACTTGACTAAAGGTTTTTGAATTGAAACTAAATGTGACATTCTTATACTCCATATACGTATTGTATGTATACTAGGTATATGTATAGTACTTATATAGAGTATGGGGGTGTTACAATAATTTTAGCAGAAATGGTACTGGATGGTTCTCGCTGGCTCTCTTAAGTGGGAGGTCAGGGGTTCGATCCAGGGAGGCGACCTCTCAGTGTGACAATGCCTGGGAGGCCAAATTAACAAATCCTGCTGGGTGGGCTGCGAGGGCTGTCCAGTACTGTAGCGATCGCTTGCCTCCTGCGGACTCCGTGCCCAGGTGGTGAAATGGCTTGGCCGTAAGCCACTAGTGGGCCGGGCAGCCGACTTGGTCGGGGAGGGTCATTACAGTTAAAAAGGCGCCTTTTTAACTGTAACGACCCTCCCCGACCAGGTCGGCTGCCCGGCCCACTAGTGGCTTACGGCCCGGCCATTTCACCACCTGGGCACGGAGTCCGCAGGAGGCAAGCGATCGCTACAGTACTGGACAGACCTCGCGGCCCACCCAGCAGGAATTTGTTTATTTGGCCCCAAGGGAACCCCTGACCTCCCACTCAAGAGAGCCAGCGAGAACCATCCAGTACCATTTCTGCTAGTAGCAGAAATGGTACTGGATGGTTCTCGCTGGCTCTCTTGAGTGGGAGGTCAGGGGTTCGATCCAGGGAGGCGACCCCTTGGGGCCAAATAAACAAATTCCTGCTGGGTGGGCCGCGAGGGCTGTCCAGTACTGTAGCGATCGCTTGCCTCCTGCGGACTCCGTGCCCAGGTGGTGAAATGGCCGGGCCATAAGCCACTAGTGGGCCGGGCAGCCGACCTGGTCGGGGAGGGTCGTTACAAGTATGATATGTGAATTTTGGAATTTTATAGTAGCATGATTTAATTACTTAACTGGATATGAATGAAGTTGTTTTGATTGGTTATTAATGAATTTAAGGTTAGATTGAAGAAATGGTTGAGTTTAAGTTGAGTTTGGTGAATAGAGAGAATTTAGGGTTATAGAACTTTTGGGTTTGTGAAAACATAAGCTTTAATTGTGCAAATTGGTTCCAAATGTGTTGTTTTGATGCATAAACAATGAATTTAAAGTCAAATGATGGTTAAATTTAGATAGAGTTTGGAAATGGTAGTGGTGATTTAGGATTTTGGAAAAGGGATTTTTCAAGTATGGTGAATTGTTTGGTTTTATTATTTTAATCATGTTCTTTAAGGATATAAGTGATGAAAATAAGATTAGATTGATAATTGGAATGAATTTGAATGGAGAACCTTCAATGGGAGAAGGTTGTGCCATTTTAGGGTTTGGAAGATAAGTATGCATTTTTGTAATGTAATTAGTTTAAATATATTAAAATATATTTTTAATGATATTGATAAACTTAAAACACAAATTTAAATGGATTAAAATGGAAGTTCAATGTTAAAGTAAGGAAAGGTTGAATTTTGAGATTTTCTTTAGAGTGATGTTTATTTATGGTTTGATGTTGAGAATACCTTAGAATGTAATAATAAATGATTGTTTATGATCATATTTGGTATAGGCATTGAGAGGAAGGAGTTTGCTCAACCCTAGTGTTGAAGGGCAACTTAGAAGAGAAGGTTGGAGGGAGTTTCGAAGCTTGTTTTGGAATGCTTTCTTAGGTAAGTACAAACTTTTGATATATTAGATAAGTTGGCATTATATTGGCCTTAATACATTTTGGATGAAAAATGTGTTAAGCTACTTGATACATTAAACATTCATTAACATTGTGATATGACTTGTAAATTATTGTATATGCATTATATGCACTATGAAAAGCCATTATTAATGGCTAAATTGAATAAAATGTGATTTATTTGCATTATGTGAAAATTATCCAAAATATTTGGGTAATGTGATTTTAATGGAAAATGAGGTACATTGTGATGAAATATGATGAATTTAAATGAAATGACATTGACATGAATGAGAAAAATAAGAAAATAAGGCAATGTGCCTAATTAAAAATGAAAAAATGAAAAAGAAATTGATGATGAAAAATATAAAATAATTGTATGCCTAGTATGTTATTTAATTTTCAGAGTTTTGTGTTTGATGGCATGCCTATGATGTTATCCTCATTATTTGCCTTCGTGGCTAGACGTTTGGCATCACTGTGATATAATTTGTCTTCGGAGCTAACTTTTGAGAATTACTTAATTTGCCTTCGGACTAGACACTTGGTGTCATTATGGACCAAAAATAGTAACTCTGGGACTTGAATAATGTATTAGTTATTTGGGCTCATGCTTGTGTATGTGTTTATGTGAATTATTAAATGATGAAAGAATATGTTTAAAAGTGTCTTGGATGCCATATTGTGACATGGCATAAGTGCATTTTTGCATTGGCATTATTTTAAAGTTTGTATTACTAGGCTTTTATCTTAGAGCAATTGCATTTCTTCGTGCAAGTGACAGAGAAGATTCGGTTGAGCCAGAAAGTTCTTTTAGACCACGTCGGGTCTAGATTAGAGACTGCTTGTTGAGCTGATTTTGGATACATCAAGATCAAAGCTACTTTTCATCATTTATAAATTTTATATTATAGTATATTTTGATATAGTAAATGTATTGTAAATCATAAAGAATATTTTGAATAATTGTAAAATATGGGTTGTGTACAATGTTTTGGTGTATATGTATATATGTATATTGTAATATCCCAATGTGTGCCCTAGAATTTTGGATATAATTGTTGGTTGTTTGAATTATGTGTATATGTAATGTTGATAAGAAAAGAAATTGAAAAGAGAATGTTTAGGTATTGTTTAAAAAGGAAAGTAATGTGAAGAGAGGAAGTGTATATGTTGGGTATATGGTAATATATATAACATATATGTTGGTCAAAATGAGGAGTCAAGGAGAGAAGATATTTTAATTGTTGTATGTGAAATTACTAAAAAGGACATGTGGATGAAAGGAAGCTAAAACAATTAAAGAAAGGGTATTTAAGTAATTGTCTTGTAAGAATTGCTTGGTGGAGGTTTAAAGAGATGACAAAGTTGACTTTGTCTCTAACTTTCCTCTTCAATTTTCTTCTTTCCTATTCTTGGCCGGGTATTCCATAGACAAAAGAGCAAGGAAGAGATTTTAGGTGTTAAAATCAAATTGAAGGAAGAATCAAGGAATTAAGTTGGAGATTTGTGAAATTCATCAACTTTGGTAAGTTTTTTTCCTTGATTTTTCCTTTATTCTTTTGAAATTGTGTTTGGGATTGATGAGTTGATATGGATGGTGGATTAGATTTGTGTGTGGTATTTTTTAAGTGTTGAAAGTGATGTTAAGTTGAGAAGTTAAATTGTTGTTGATATTGGAAGTGTTAGATTGAATTTGTTTTAGGGTTTTGAAGTGATTATTGATGTTTAATTTGAGTTTGCTTAATTATTTTTATTGATCTTCATGTTGTGGGTGTTTGTTGGAGTTGTAAGCCTTGAAAATGTAAATTGGGCAGAAGGCAGTAGCAATGTGGATGCCACGCCCGTGGCCTTGGTGGCCATGGCCGTGGTCATTTGTAGCCATGGCCGTGGAGGAGTGGAGCAAGGGTGGCAGAATCCTTCTTTATCCCACGCCCGTGGGGGTTGAGGTGGCCACGGCCGTGGGCTCTAGTATGAGGTGTTGGTTTGTAATGTGTGTTATAAAGGTCTTAGATGAGGCTATTAAATGATAAATTGTATTGGAATTGATGTATTGTATCATTTTGGGATTAGGTTTTGAAAGAAGGTGATTTGCCCTAATTTGGGAAGTGAAGAATCTTGGAAAAGGAAAGTGTTTAGAGTTGTGTGAATTGTTATTGAGGTAAGTACAAACTTACCTAAATGAATTCTTTTATATGATTTTAAGACTTAAAACAATGTTAAGTAATTTATTATATTGTTAATATAATGTGACTAGAATTATGATTTGTATAGTGTGAAAGAGAAGAGGATCATTCAAAAAGGTATGTGCAATGCAATTTATTATGATAAATACTTTTATGATGAGTTACTGTAATGTAAATTGAAACATAAAGAGATGTGAAACTAATGTTCTGAATTATAATAATGTGAATGATATGATTGAATAATGATATGCCTGTTTGGTTAATGTAATTGATGTTGGGTATTATAATGATGATGCATATGAACAATGTTATGTTTATGCATTGTGAATCTTGTGAATTGTATTGTGCTATACGAATAATGTTCTTTGTAATGTTATAGCAATGATGCTATATGTATAATGTGAATAAGGTGATGAGATAATTGATTATGGATACTTAAATAATAAAATATTATAATATGAGTTGAGACATGAGATGGTATGAGGCCATTGTGATTGGCTATGATAATTCAAATGTGATATGAAGCCATTGTGGTTGGCTATGATGATTCAGTTGAAAGAAATAAGGCATAGTTGCCTAGATGATGATGAGAATTGAAAATGATATTGATGAAATAATCAATGAATTGTGTAGCTAATGTGTTATTCTATTTTCAGAGTTTGTTATTGGTGGCATGCCTAATGATGGTAACAATCTCTTGAAGTTAGGTTGGGCTTGATCCTTGAAGCCAAGTTGGGTAGAAGTTTAACATGTTTTACTCCCCTTGAAGCTTGGTTGGGTCTAGTCCTTGAAGCCTAATTGAGATGTTACAACCCTTGAAGCTAGGTTGGGTTGGTTCTTGAAGCCAAGTTGGGTTGATACTTAGCATGCTTTGTTCCCCTTGAAGCTTGGTTGAACCTAATCCTTGAAGCCTAGTTGGGATTATGATATTGATGAATGTAATAATAAAACCAAAGCATTAACTCTGATAGTAGAATGGCATATTAGTGTCCTTTGGGCCCGAGTCTGTCTTTGTTTTCAATGTGAAATATAAATGTTGAAATAAATGAGTAATGAGATAATGATTTCCTTTGTTGAAAATGTGAGTTATGATTGGTGCATTGTGAATAAAATAATGTTATGAAGTATGATATGTGATGTGTGTATTGATATATTGATTGTAGGTATTAGTGATGAATTGTGGTTGATGATAATGATTGTCTTCATTGGGAATGTGATTTATGATTAGTATGATAGATAATATGTGAATATTGATATATTGATTGTGAGTATATGTAAGGGATTGTGGTTGGTAATAACGTTATTGTGAATATTCGAATTTTGAGGCTCGGAAAGCTGACTGCAAAAGACCAAGCCAGACCGGTCGACCGCGGCAGAGTTCACCAAAAATATACCTTCATGGTACTTGAAATGTCCGGAGCGACGCAAGGATCACAGGTATGGTCTCGGAATAATTTTTAGAGGTCCGCAGCTCCCGGAAAATCAGTTTGAACGAAAAATGAGGATTTCGGTACGGTTTTGCGGTGAACCGCTGGGACCGGCGGTCCGACCGCCGTCAGTGTCCTTTCCCATTTTTCCGGCGACCGCCCGGTCCGACCGCTGACCACGGCGGTCCAACCGCCGGACCGGCGGTCCGACCGCCGTCCAGCCTGAATTTTTCCTATAAAATGCTGCTAAACTTTCAAAAAAAGAGGTTGGACTTTTTCGGGCGGGCCTCATGCTGTCGAATTCTTTTCACGCTTAAAAACTCTTATTGGACTTTTATTTGCAAGAATCTAACCTTGTATGGCAGGGATTAAGAATCATATTTCAAGATCTAAGAAAACAATACCTGGAACTTCGAAGTGGAAGGACCCTAAACAAGGTAGTACGATAATTCATCATTTGTCAATTTAAGCATGTCATAAAGCATCCTATCTTCTTCTTAATTTCATTTCGGTCAAAGACCTAATCCTTTTAGGTCTAAGGCCTAATTAACTAATCAATCAACACTTCGGCATGAAGCCGCGAATCAATCAACTTTTTGGCACGGAGCCTGAATTGTATCTTTTTGGTACAAAGTACCTAAATTTCACAATTAAAATCAATCTTTTGGCCAAAGGCCTAAATTGCACTGTTTTGGTACAAAGTACCTAAATTTCACAAATTTGCACTAAGTGCTAAAATTAACAACTTTGGCAAAAAGCCCGACAAATGCACGAAGCATACACACACACATGCATGAAGCATAATTTTCATTGCCTTTAAATAGGCTTTTCCGAACTACATGGGCTTTGATCTCTTATAAAAACGAGAGTATGTAGGCATATTTGAGATTCACCTCAAATAACAAGTCCACAATTTATCAACCATCTCTTCTTCTTCCTTTCTATTTTTCTTTTGGATTCATTTCTTATTTGACAAATTAATCAAATACATGACATAGTCCCCGAATCCTCCTTGGGTTCGTAGATTAGAAGCCTTTACATTGGATGCGTTAATTGGAGTCAGACAAGGGTTTTCTTAGTTTTTCCCTTTGAACAAAATAAACTGAGTGGCGACTCCCGAGAACGAGTGAACTTTCATCCGAATCCTTTTCGGGTGAAAACCGAGGTTCACAAATTGGCTACTCCACTGGGGACCATAAAAATGATTTATGGGATTCTAGTGGACTACTATTGCTTATTTAATTAATTTGACACTAGGGACCATGAAAATGATTTATGGGATCCTAGTAGACTACTATGGTTTATTTGATTAACTGGCCCTTCTTTAGGGTATTTTTATTCATTTTGCAGGGTACCTTAGCAATGGTTGTCCTTTCTTTAAGGACATTAGAATTGAAAATTGACTAAAAGAACCTTTCTGGGGACCATAAAAAAAATAAATAATAAAAATAATAATAATAATAATAATTTATGGGATCCTAGTAGACTATTATTCATTTGACTGATTTGCCCTTCTTTAGGGTACTTTTATTCATTTTGCAGGGTCCCTTAGCAATATATATCCCCTCCTTGGGGATATTGGATTGAAGATTGACAAAAGGAATCTTTTTTCTTTAATGGACCCTTTGTTTGATTAATTGTGCATTTATTTTGACATTCAGAGAATCTTTTTCTCTTGCATTATATGGGGGAATCCTTTTCCTTCATTTCATAGAAAATTATTTTCAAATGAATTTCTTCTCTTTCTGTTCAAAATTCTGAGTCTGGATAGCAAGTAGCGCTGACCGGCAGGTCTCCTTGATTATGCCGGCGGACAGCCAAAGCGTCCTCCCTGTTGTCGCAAACCATTCCAATCCTTTTGGAGTGGCCCATGAGTAATCGTACTGTTGGACCCACGCGAAACTCCTTGTTTCACATGTGGTTAGGTATATCTTACTCAAGACTCAAGGGTCCCTATTATAAGCCAATTCTCTATTTTCATGAACAATAGAACCTTCCCTTAGGTTGTATGTACCCAATGATAGTGCCGCATTCCATTAAAATGAATTATGATGTGATGAGGTGCATTCATGCAACATGACAACATTATTTTGGGAAAAATCTTTTGGGGAAAACTTTTGATGTATATAAGTGGACCAAGAGTTCTTCCTACCTTACACACTACCCTGATCCTTTACCCTTAACCTTTGCAGGTATCCACTGTCCGTGTACCTTCACCTACACAAGCTACACCAACTCCAACTGTGCAATCACCCACAAGTCCTGCTACCCCAATTTCACCAACTGCTCCAATTACTGAAATGGCTACTATTGAACAGATTAAGGCCTTGCTAGATGGACAGGTTAAGGAAATTGAAGCTAGAATGCAAGAGAGAATTGATGAAGCTTTGGCTGCCCAAAGGGTAGCCATCTTGGCTGAATTAGGAGGGGCATCAAAGACAGCCACTACTTCTGAAAATTTAGGGAAAGAACCTATTGTGGGGCAAACTAGTACCCCCATGACTGCTCAGAACAATACCCCTGTCATCAATTTGGAGGATCCACCCTCTAAGAATGAAACTGATGAACTGAAAAAGAAACTTGAATTGCTTGAAAGGTCAATAACTGCCATGAAAACTCATAAAGAGGTGGTAGACATGGATTCCTTATCCTTGTTTCCCCAAGCCAGATTGCCTCCAAAATTCAAGATGCCTGGGATGGACAGATTTGATGGGACCACTTGCCCTAAAACCCATTTGAAGATGTATGTGGGGGCCTTGAGCCCTTGGGGTTTAAATGATGAGCTCTTTGCTCAACTCTTTCAACAATCCTTGACTGGGGCTGCCTTAAAATGGTTTGTAAGCTTGGACCGTGCTAAGATTAAGACCTGGGAAGACATCTGCAATGCGTTTAATACTCAATACCACTACAATATTGAGGTGGATGTCACTAGAAGAGAACTTGAGACTACCAAACAAAACAACTATGAACCCTTCTCCTCGTTCCTTATGAGGTGGAGGGCAAAAGCCGCCCAAATGATCAATCGCCCTTCAGAACAGGAGCAGATTGATATTATAATCAGGAATCTAAGGCCTACATATCAAGCTCAACTGCAAACCCAATACCTACCTACTTTCAAATCGCTCATTGCGACTGCAACTAAGGTAGAAGACTTGATACAATTGGGAAAAATAGTAGATGAGGGAGCTACTTCGAAGTATAAGAAACAAGGCCAAGCTACTTCCTCAAGCAAGGTCAATGAAGTGGCCAATATTGCCCCTGCGAATCCTTTACGTGTGGGCAATCTTGGGCAGAGAAATCAGCCAAGAAGGCAGTATACCGACCTAGGGGTGCCCCTTCATCTAGTATTTAAAAAGGCTGTGGAAGGGAAGTATTTGAAGCCTTTGGACCCAAGGCCACCTCCAAACCCATTACCCGTCAGTTATAAGGCCAATGAATACTGTGAATATCACCAAGGAAAAGGGCATAGAACAGATGCTTGCTGGACTCTGAAAAACCGCATCCAGGATTTGGTGGATAGGGGTGACATCATTCCTCTCAAGAGTCAACCGAACATTAATACTAACCCTTTGCCTAATCATTCCATCCACGCCATCACTGTGGAAGAAGAGCTGTTTGATCCTTTCAAACTTCTCTTAGAAATGAATGAAGTGTGTGTGTTGGATTTGAATGACCTTGCTGAAGAGGTCGACGCTTTAACAAGAAGCTGAAGGCAATATCAGCCACTCGACTTGGGAAAAGCCCCTACAACCTCAAATCACCCCCATAAGAAGACACCATAACCAAAATAAGACCCTGTCCTCTCTCAGCTTAAACAAACTCAAGCTAAGGTGTCAATTTGGGAGCTCGTTGCTTCCTCATTCCCGCACTGTCAGGCTCTCAGTGAAGCTTTGAGTCAGCTTGATACATCAGTAGACACAAGCCCAGAAGCCTTGGTGGCCACGTTGATTCAATCAACCAAGGCATTGAGTATCCGATTTTCTGATACAGACCTACCAGAAGATGGCAACAAACACAATGATGCTCTATACATCACCATACAAACTGGGGGAAAGACTGTACCCATGGTTCTCATTGATAATGGGTCAGCCTTAAATGTATGTCCCTTGAAGGTAGCAAGCTGTCTGAGGTTGGAGGCTACAGATCTTACACCTTCTGATCAGATTGTTAGAGCATATGATAACACTCGAAGAGAAATTTTGGGTGTTGCCACTCTGGAAATTGCTATTGGGCCGGTGAAAATGGGAGTGCCCTTCCAAGTCATTGATGTACCCGCGAGCTTTAATCTCCTCCTTGGAAGGCCGTGGATTCATCAGATTAATGTTGTACCATCTTCATTACACCAAAAACTTAAGTTCCCTTTTGAGGGAAAAATTATCACTATCAAAGGGGATACCTGTGAAATCAATAAGAGAACCATGGATCAGTCTCTCTTTGAGGTTGTTCCTGGCGAAATCACCATGTCCTTGACTGGCTTCCATTATGATACAGTCCAATGCATTGAAGGAGAAAAACCCAAAGGGCCATTTATCTTATATGATTTTGGAGAGGTCCAAATCAATTGCCTGGTGGGAATGATGCTAAGGGTAGGTCTGCTGCCCGGAATGGAAATGATAAAGTCTGGGAGGAAAACACCCATAGTGCGGCCATGGGAAGAACCTGAGAATAAGGGAACTTTTGGCCTGGGGTACAAACCCACAGATGAGGAGATTGAAGAGTTTGAGCATGGAAGGAAGAAAAAGAAGAATTGGGGGGCAAGAAGCCTCAAAATGCGCCCTTATTTTAGAACTCTGAATGGTCACTTCTGCAAACCTGGAAAAGCAGTTCCTTACTGTGGTTTTCAGGAACCATTCTGTTCTCCTGTGACTGGAAAGAAGCTACCGGGTTTTGAGATGTTCGATGATGTTTTAGCCATAAAAGAAGAAGAGCCAGAACCCATAGCTGACCCACAAGTGGAAGATTTTATGCGGCCTAGTCTCTTTGATGAGGTTGCTATGATAACCAATTTTGAAGACAAAAGGGACTTCACAAAGCTGATCAAGACCACAGATGGACCACTGATGAACTGGTATGCCGAGGAGGGACAAGCTGCTACAGTTAAACCTAGTCCTGTATCATACCCTGAACCCGAGTCTTGTACCGAGTCAAATCTCGAGTCAAACACTGAGTCGGAGTCCAGTTCTGAGTCTTCTTTAGCTTCAGGAATAGAAAACCCTGATGTCAAAAAAGATGTAACTCTGGAGGATGACTCCGCCATTATTAATGAAACTGTTCAAGTTCTTGGTTACCCTGTGTCTTTTGCTTTCCAAGTATTATCTAGCAAAAATGAAATAAATGAAATAAAAGAAATAAATGAAAAGATAATAATTGGCAAAGAAAATGAACATACATACATTGCATATGATTGTATGAATAAGGAACAGGTTGTCGAGTGCATCAGAAGATATGTTGACTGCTTCATGTGGAAGGCAAGTGATGTCACGGGAATAGACCCAGCAATAGCAGTTCATAAGATTCCGCTATACCCTGATGCAAAGCCGATTAAGCAGAAATTGAGAAGAATGAAGCCAAAATGGTCTTTGAAAATTAAAGAGGAAGTTGCCAAGCAACTGGATAATAGGTTCATAGAACCAATTGCCTACCCTTCCTGGTTAGCGAACATTGTGCCGGTCCCGAAGAAAGACGGAAAGGTCAGGATGTGTGTTGACTACAGAGATTTGAATAAGGCCTGTCCCAAGGACGATTTTCCACTACCACACATCGATTTGCTGATAGACAGGATGGCTGGGCATGTGATGGTTTCCATGACTGACCTCGCGGTTGGGTACAATCAGATCCTAGTTCACTCACCAGACAAAGAGAAGACAGCTTTCATTACAGAATGGGGCACTTTCTGCTACAGGGTTATGCCTTTTGGGTTGATAAATGCAGGGGCTACCTACCAAAGGATGGTGGCAATAGTCTTTCATGACATGATTCACAAAGAAGTAGAAGTGTATGTTGATGATATGATTGTTAAGTCAAAATCTCCAGAAGAACACGTTGAAGCACTTGAGAAGTTCTTCCTTAGACTTCGCAAGTACAATTTGAAGCTTAATCCTGCAAAGTGCCTCTTTGGTGCAACATCAGGCTTATTTTTGGAATATTTGGTCAGCAAGAAAGGAATAGAAGTTGATCCAGCAAAGTCAAAGGCTATTCTGAAAATGCCTCCGCCAAGAACAGAAAAAGAGATTCGAGGCTTGCTAGGTAGATTACAGTATATCAGTCAATTCATATCGCAGTTGGCAGAGACTTGTGGTCCAATCTTTAAGCTACTAAGGAAAGGTGCTTCACAAGAATGGAATGAAGACTGCCAAAAGGCCTTCGACAAGATCAAAGAATACTTGTTAAGTCTGCCCATTCTACAACCTCCCAGAATGGGAAAGCCTCTGCTCTTGTATTTGTCTGTAACAGATGAAGCCATGGGTGCAATGCTAGCTCAAGAAGCCGAAAGTACGAAGGTGGAAAATGCAATTTACTACCTCAACAAAAGGATGCTGGATTATGAGTTAAAGTATAACAAGATTGAGAAGTTGTGTTTAGCCTTGTATTGGACTTGTACGAAGTTACAACACTACCTATCTTCTTACACTACTTATGTCATCGCAGAACAGAGTCCCTTGAAATTCCTTATGGAGAGGCCTGTTCTGGACAGCAAAATGGCTAAGTGGGTGTCAACATTGGCAGCCTTTGACCTAAAATTCATTCAAAGGAAAGCTGTGAAAGGTGGCGCAATAGCTGACCAATTAGCAGAATTACCCGTGAATGACGAGATGCGAGAAGTGGGTTTCCCTGACGAAGACCTCTTGAATGTGGAAAGGAGTATTTGGGAGATGTATTTTGATGGGGCATCCAATTATCATGGAAATGGAATTGGGATTGTGTTCAAAACTCCTTGTGGAGAATACATTCCATTTTCAGTTAAACTTGACTTTAGCTGCACAAACAATGAAGCAGAATATGAAGCTTGTATCAATGGGCTTGAAACCGCCCTGGAATTAGGGATTAAGAACCTAAAGGTTTACGGTGATTCTATTTTAATAGTATCACAAGCTTTAAGGAAATGGAAGATAAGAGAAGAGCGTTTGGTTCCTTACCTACAACGTCTCGATCATTTGGCACAACAATTCGATGATCTGTCCTTCGAATATCTCCCAAGAGCAAAGAATCAGTTTGCTAATGCCTTGGCTACTTTAGCCTCCATGATCAATATCAAGGAGGGGAAAGTCGTTCGTCCATTAAAAGTTCAACTTCAGAAACAGCCCGCCCATATAATGCATTTGGCCGATGGTAAACCATGGTTCTGGGATATCAAGAGTTATCTCAAAGATGGAAGTTATCCGGAGGAATCTTCAAAGGTTGATCAGAGGGCCATAAGGCAGCTAGCCACAGGTTACATTCTTAATGGAGATATCCTCTACAAGAGGAGTTGGAATGGAATGCACCTAAGGTGTGTGAATGAAGCAGAGGCTAAGCAGATAATGGAAATGGTACATGGCAGCGAATCAGGACCACACATGTATGGGATCGCCTTGGCTCGAAAAATTGCCAATCTAGGATATTATTGGTCCACCATGAATACAGACTGCGTGGCATTTGTGCAAGAATGCCATCAGTGTCAGATATTTGCCAAGATGCAGAAGCAACCTCTCGTTGCCCTGAATCCGATCACTTCTCCATGGCCCTTCACTACTTGGGGAATAGATATAATTGGCAAAATACATCCAAAAGCCTCAAATGGACATCAGTTTATCTTGGTAGCAGTGGATTACTTCACAAAGTGGGTTGAAGCAGCTTCCTATGCAGAATTAAACGCCAAAAAGGCAGCACAGTTTGTCCGAACCAACATCCTTTGTCGGTACGGGACGCCATTTGAGATTATCACTGATAATGGAACTCATTTCCAAGCAGAATTTGCTAAGCTCTTGAAGGATAAGAATGTCCAGCACCATAAGTCCTCTCCTTATATACCTCAAACAAATGGAGCTGTAGAAGCAGCAAATAAGTCTATAAAGGTGATCATACAAAAAATGATCAAGGAACATAAGGGTTGGCATGAGAAATTACCACTGGCCTTGTGGGGATATAGAACATCGATTAGAACTCCTACTGGGGCAACCCCATATTCACTGGTGTACGAAATGGAAGCAGTACTCCCCATTGAACTGGAAGTTCAATCGGTGAGGATAATTCAAGAAAGTCAGATAAATGAAGCTGAATGGATTAGCAATTATCATCATCAGTTGTTGGGTTTGGATGAAAGAAGACTTCAAGCTCTACATCAGATTCAAGGGTATCAGAGGCGAATGGCCAGACATTTCAACAAAAAAGTCAAAGATCGAAAGTTGGAAGAAGGTTGTTTAGTCCTGAAAGAGATCAGAACACCTGTTATAGATCCTCGTGGGAAGTTTCGTCCTCTTTGGGCGGGACCCTACATTTTGAAGAAAATACTTTCCGGCGGAGCCGTCATCTTATCTGATTTGGATGGTCTGGAGTTCACAAACCCATGCAATCTGGATCAATTAAAGAAATATTATGTATAATCATGCATTGTAAGGAACTACATTAGACCTGATTCTCGTAAACTAATTCGAGATATGTAGGCAGCTCTCCTTGAGCACGGTCTAAATATTAATAAAAATCATCCATTCATCTTTCTTTTGCTAATATTATAAAAAAAACAAAAACAAAAAAAAATAAAAAATCCCGCTAAGTCGAAAACCCACAAAGGGCGGCTTAGGCAAGAATGGGTAAGAGCTCGCTAAGTTGAAAATCCGAAAGGACGGCTTAGGCAAAAATTAGAGCAAATAAATAAAGTAGATAATGCTTGGAAAGCAAACAAAAAAAAAGAGGGAAAAGGTCATTCATTAAGAGTCATTCATTCAAAAAAAGAATCTTTCATTACAAAAAAGAGTCAGTCATTACAAAAAAAGAGTCAGACCATAAGTCCTATACATTCAAGGAACTAAAAAGGTACAAACAACCCAAAAAACAGACAATAGAGTCAGCCCTAGGTTCTAAATCCTACGCCTCCTACGTGGGGCAGAGTCTTCGGTATCTTCCTTAGTTCCAGAACTCTCTGCAATGTCTATCTTCTCCTCGCTAAGAGGAACCACCTCCTCTCTCTCCAACTCCTGCAGCAAGGCATACCTCCTGGGTTTTTCAACGGGCTAAACTTCAGCTATAAACCAGGTCCTATACTCCGGAGTAGGCTGAACAAGGGAATGCTCAGCAAAAGGCCTGATCATCTGATTGTCTCTGACCCAAGTCTGTAGAACAACTCGGGTGACTCCAGGGGTAATAGGGGAAGCAATGGTAAGCCCAACCGGAAGGGGAACCCTCTGATTAATCCCCATCTGTCTGAGGACCCGGGAAGCACTATACCATGTGCTGTGGGTGAAACCAAGGAGATAGACATGGTTGTGCATGGCATTTGCCTCCATGAAGCGAGGAATTCTATACCAAGGGACGAACCATAACAATTCTTCTGGTCCAAGCTCAAACAACCAGATAGCCCATTTAGCCATGGAGGGAAAAGAAATCTGGATTCTCCTGGTACGGTACTGCGAAGGGTTATATGTCAAGGCATTAGGAGCAGCAACCACTCGGAGATGGTCTCTCAGCCAAACCTGAAAAAATAGATCCTTTCTATTTACAAACAAAAAAGAGAGAATGAAATTGGAAGAAGCAAAAAAGGTATAACAAGATTACCTAAAGAATGATCGGGGTGACAGTCCAGTTCTCAAACCCGAGGGTAGCTCTGTCAAGACTCTGGATAGTCTCAGCCAGAATCATACCACCGATGCAATTAAGCTCTTCCATCTGCCTAACCATGGGGCAAAGCCTCAAATCGCCGAAGCCAGGATCACGATTGAAAAGAAACCCGGCTAATAGGCAGAAAACAAAAGCTCGCATTCTGTGTTTCAGTTGAACCTCATCTTCAAAGTTGGAGGTCAGAAATTCATCAATCAGGGGAAGCAGCATCGCTCTACTCCCATCCATGATCATAGCTTGAGCTTGAGGCCTGGTAAAATTGAAAAGCCTCTGGAAGGATCCCACATAACCAACTTGGACCTCATGCCTTACAAGAGGGGCATTGGGGTCACATCCAATGATTGAACAAAATTCCTCAAAAAGAGGACACATTTCCTCCATTCGAGCACCGAATCTGAAAACATGGGCTTGAGGATCCCAAAATCTAATGCAAGCATGCAAAAAATCCCAATCCACAGCCACGCCCCTAAGGGTAGTAACGGCTTTCAGTCCATACCTTCCCATGTTGATCCTTTCGACGTTATGAAGGCTCTTGGTCCAGTTATGCATCACGTGGTTAAAAAGAGGATTCATTGTTGAGGGAAATAAAAAATCCTGCAATGAGAAATCTGTTTCTGGCCCGAAAATGCACTCAAAATTCTATTTTTTTTCGATACATATACTGCCCCGGGGCCTCCCCGGCGGTCCGACCGCCGCCCACGGCGGCCAGACCGCCGGACCGGCGGCCCAACTGCCCCCACACAGCCTCGATTCTCATTTATATATATATATATATATTTATTTATTTTATTTTATTTTTATCTTTATTTTATGAAATTCTTGTGTTTCGGCCCTGTTTAGATTATTTTAGGTACTATTTTTGGGGTTATCTCAGGGATTTATTTTTGAAAATAGATTTCTAAAACAAACAAAAAACAAACATCATACATACATATCTGCTGTTAATACTAATAAATTAGTGCAGGTTTGTACTTGAGTTCAAATGACAGGTGGAAAATATGAAAAGTACAAAGTACAGAGCAAGAATAATTCAAATACTACAAATATAGTCCAGGACAAATATCAGAATTCAGCGCCGGGCTCTCCGTCTTTGCGGCCTGTTCTGCCTCTCATAAGCAGCATCAGTCCAAGCACCAGCCAGCTCATCCGACAAAGCAGTGATCAGTGCTGTCATATCAGCAACTAGGCCCTCAGGTACCTGTGAAAAAGACAATCACAATCAATTTCAAGAGAATTTTATGAATCCTTTTCATGAAAAGTTCTAAAAGAATATACCTGAGTGATGTGAACAAGCCTCCGATGAGGTGCACTCTCTGCACTAATTGGTCAGGACACCCAACCATCAGGTGCATGATAACGAACAGCATATGGCAACCTCAAGTCGGCTAAAGCAGGGTCCAATTGACCGGTAGCCGCAAGGATGGATGGGGGAGGCCTCAAATGTGATGAACTGCTGCTTGCTCCAGTATGTGATGGTCCAGCCCTGAAAGCGGAAGCCCTAGTCCTAGAGGAAGAAGGTCTGTTAGCTCGCCAGCTGGAAGAGGGATGGTCTCCCGGGGTGCTGGAAGTAGGGGCTGAAGAGTGGGAGGACCGATAAGGTGGTGCAGAATCAAACCGGGCCCCAATGTGTGGCATCAGTCGCTCAAGACAGTAGATATCATAATCTTCTTCATCCGGGGCAAAGGCCGATTCGAAGGGATCACCCTCATACTGGGACGCTGTAATGGGCAGAAGCATCAGAGACAGCATGTCATCAGGGGGGGGGTCCAAGGGAGCTGTACGGAAGCCAGCAATCTGGAAAGTCACTCTCTCAGCGAGATAGTATCGTCGATACTCTGGATGGGGAAGTATGAATCGACGGTGGGTCAGGGTATGTGATCGCTGAAAGCTGTGATCCTGAGCAATCCACTCTGTCAGCCAGTTAGAAATTGTTGTAAATGCTACCTGTAAAAATTTATTATGTTAGTGAATCATTTTCTCTAATATAATAAATAACGATGAAGATAAAGTATTTACCGAGTTCATGGAGCAACTGTCGAAGAACGATCTAAGCTCTCTGATAGGAAGCTTCCTCTTTGGTGCTGTTATCCTCTCTTTATACCACCTCCAAGCAATGGGAGAAAAAAGATCTACAGGGGCAAGTGGCTCATGAAGAAAAGGGGCGACATCAGGAAAGTACTCATAAGCCCAAGTCTGAAAAAATGAAGAAGAGATCAGAGTCGGTGTATGCAAGGTGAAGGAAATGTTCTTTACATTACCTCCCAGAAGTAATACAGGCCACATGGAGCAATGCGGGTATAGCAAAGGTCTGACATGTCATCATACAATTTACACAACATCATGCTAGCCCAATCATATGTCTGAAGTCGTGTCAGGTCGGTTAGACTCTTCAGCACATTGAGATTCACTGCATCCTTTCTGTTTGCTAAGAAGGAGCTAGCAAACAGGAGGATCAGGGTGAACCTGGCCGCCTGATCAACAGTAAGATCGCCTACCTCATAGCCAGTATAGATGGCTGGCGCCTGCTCTACAAGCCACCTCCTCTGAATGTAGCGAGGCGCCTGATGTCGAGGGTAGTCAACCCCGATTAAAGTGACCATATCGGCTGAAGAGATGTCATGCCACCAGTCATTGTAGTACTCCACCATCTCAACGCCAAATGGAATCCCAGAGATGACGGAAAAATCGGTGGGCGTCATCGTCATCTCCCCCCAAGCAAAATGGAAGGTATCAGTAGTGGGCCACCATCGCTCAGCCAGCGCGCAGATCAACTCCCTGTGGATATCCCTGCCCGCATCTATAGTCCTCAAATGGTGGAGGAAAGCAGGTCTGATAAGATCCCCCACCGGATGACCGGCCTCAAGAATGTAAGCCGGAATAGTGCTCATGGGTCTCTCGGCAGTGGATATCCTAATCGCAGTGTCCTAATAAAAAAATCATTATCATTAGCGTGGATAATTTTGGGGGCAACTTCAGAAAAATTTAAATTCTATCCCCAGCCGGGTGTGACTTCCTAAAGGATTATTTCTAAGTTCTTTACTAGAAATAATTACTGATGGCAGAAAATGGTGAAACCTGGTATTACCCTTGATTCATTACTAGTACATGTAAAGGAAGAATTCTTAAAAATTTGTTTCTAAGTTCCTTACTAGAAATAAATAAATTTCCTAAACATGCATACTAGGTAAGTAAAAGATA
Source organism: Garcia nutans (assembly GCA_947685225.1). Lineage (NCBI taxonomy): Eukaryota > Viridiplantae > Streptophyta > Magnoliopsida > Malpighiales > Euphorbiaceae > Garcia > Garcia nutans. Next base: position 37,263,693 of record CANTUV010000039.1, on the reverse strand, counting down.
AAGTACTTACCTCGTAACAGCCGGTCCTGGAGCTGTGCTTCTCCTCCTCGAGTAAAAGATTGCAGGGAGGGAGTGGGATCTCGAAGTCTTCAAAGCCAGTGAAATCCATTGTCAAAAGAAAGTTTGAAGAAAATTGAAGAAAAAGAAAGAATGAAAGCAAATGAAAATGGAATTGAATCAGCCAATTTATAAGGAACATGTGAAATCGCGGGTCTTTTTGCACCTCGCTCAAAATTCTCGTTTCAGGCGACCACTGAGCCCCATAAATCATTTTTATGGGCCCCAGTGGGGGGCAATTGTGAATATTCAAATTTTGAGGCTCGAAAAGCCGACTGCAAAAGACCAAGCCAGACCGGTCGACCGCGGCAGAGTTCACCAAAAATATACCTTCATGGTACTTGAAATGTCCGAAGCGACGCAAGGATCACAGGTATGGTCTCGGAATAATTTTTGGAGGTCCGCAGCTCCCGGAAAATCAGTTTGAACGAAAAAATGCGGATTTCGGTACGGTTTTGCGGTGAACCGCTGGGACCGGCGGTCCGACCGCCGTCAGTGTCCTTTCCCATTTTTTCGGTGACCGCCCAGTCCGACCGCTGACCACGGCGGTCCGACCGCCGTTCAGCCCGAATTTTGCCTATAAAATGCTGCTAAACTTTCAAAAAAAGGGGTTGGACTTTTTCGGGCAGGCCTCATGCTGTCGAATTCTTTTCACGCTTAAAAACTCTTATTGGACTTTTATTTGCAAGAATCTAACCTTGTGTGGCAGGGATTAAGAATCATATTTCAAGATCTAAGAAAATAAGACCTGGAACTTCGAAGTGGAAGGACCCTAAACAAGGTAGTACGATAATTCATCATTTGTCAATTTAAGCATGTCATAAAGCATCCTATCTTCTTCTTAATTTCATTTCGGTCAAAGACCTAATCCTTTTAGGTCTAAGGCCTAATTAACTAATCAATCAACACTTCGGCATGAAGCCGCGAATCAATCAACTTTTTGGCACGGAGCCTGAATTGTATCTTTTTGGTACAAAGTACCTAAATTTCACAATTAAAATCAATCTTTTGGCCAAAGGCCTAAATTGCACTGTTTTGGTACAAAGTACCTAAATTTCACAAATTTGCACTAAGTGCTAAAATTAACAACTTTGGCAAAAAGCCCGACAAATGCACGAAGCATACACACACACATGCATGAAGCATAATTTTCATCGCCTTTAAATAGGCTTTTCCGAACTACATGGGCTTTGATCTCTTATAAAAATGAGAGTATGTAGGCATATTTGAGATTCACCTCAAATAACAAGTCCACAATTTATCAACCATCTCTTCTTCTTCCTTTCTATTTTTCTTTTGGATTCATTTCTTATTTGACAAATTAATCAAATATATGACATAGTCCCCGAATCCTCCTTGGGTTCGTAGATTAGAAGCCTTTACATTGGATGCGTTAATTGGAGTCAGACAAGGGTTTTCTTAGTTTTTCCCTTTGAACAAAATAAACTGAGTGGCGACTCCCGACAACGAGTGAACTTTCATCCGAATCCTTTTCGGGTGAAAACCGAGGTTCACAGTTATGTATATATGTATATAATATATGAAGTTAGTCGAGAAATATGAAAGATGCAATTAAAAAGGAAAAACATGATAAGAACTAATGGTACATTGAATTGATATATTATTATATGTTAGAATTTATATAATGTATGTTTATATGTTATATTTGTACTACTAAGCTCTCTGGCTTAGCGCGGACGTTTAATCGCGCAGGTAACTAGGTGGAAGATATGAAGTCTTGTGTTAGGCCACGAAAAGAGTAAGAGTTGTCGAGACCAATTAAAGGGTGATGCATACATGTATAATTTGTAATTATGATGTATTTCCAACAAGAGTATATTTTTATGTATATATGAAGTTTTGATAAAGATAAGATTTTGATATATTTGTAAGATCATTAAAAGTATAACGATTGTGCAAATGATCTTTAAATTTATGTATTGTGTTTTGAACTCTGTGAAAGGTTTTAAAAATGTAACAAAAAGTGACATCCTTATACTTTATATACTTACTGTATGTATACCAGGTGTATGTATAGTACTTATATGGAGTATCGGGGTGTTACAATTATTTTGGTATCAGAGCTTAGGTTCGAGATTCTCGGCCTAAGTGAAATTAAAAAAAAAAGTTTTGAAACGCTTAAAATGAATTAAAAAGAAGAGTTTTGAAATGCAATTGGTAATACATGCATATGCATTGACACCTAGGTTGGTCTCGGATGTGGCATTATATGATTTGTAGTATATCTGTGTAATATGAGATGGATGCTAGCGTATGAATGATGTTTTACATGAAAGTAAAGTTATAAAAAGAAATGATATGGATTTATATAATTTTAATTGATAAATTAAAAATGGAAATTTATGTAAGTAAAGTGAATTGTTAAATGTGTTGAAGTATAAAGAGATGAAAAGGAGAATAAAGTTGAAAATGAGTTGGAAACAAAATCAAGATAAGAGTAAGTACTCATTCCTCTACACTTTGAATCTCTTTATAATAGAGTTTATATTGGGTTTGTTAGACAGAAGAAATATTGTTGGATTGTTAATATTGAAAGAAATGTTAGTAAAATGAGGAGAGTATGGCGGAATATTGAATGAGTTGAATAGTATAGACAAAGTGTGACTATTTAAAGTTTGAGGTATATATATAAAGCTAAGGTTTTGTTTAGAGGAAAAAGAGATAATATTGGTTAAGAGAATATAAATTGGTATTGTTATTTTAATGTAAACATTGTGAATTCAATGTTAGAAACGTGAGATGCTTGGATATTGTGAAAGCTCATGGTAATGGTGGTCATATGTGATATTTGAGATTTTGAAATGAGCTTGATAAGTATGAAAATTTGATGTTTTGATATTGCTTTGTGATATATATATAAGATGTTTTTAAAGTGATATTAAGAAAAGATGAGTTTGGCAAATTGAAGTTTAAGCCAAGTAGCAAGTTGAAAAGTTAAAGTTTTAGTGGAATTTGATAAAGATTATTTGAATATTGATAGTTAACTGTATATTCAATACATGACTTAGGTGAAATGACTAATATTGTGCATGAAAGTATTATGAATTGAGTAATGTGATTGATAGTATGAGAATTTGTTTTGAAGTAAAAAGGGAAGTGTATAAGCAAATGAAAAGGGGTTATTTTAAGTCATGTTACTGAAAAGGGGTAAAAACAAAATGGATATGAAAGTATATTAAATGTTTTAAAGACGAAAGTGAAAGAAATGCCACATTGAGATTATGATCGAGATGGATGTGAAGTGTTATTATAATCAATAACTATATATATACATATGTGTTGTGTGAATAAATATTTTACATCATACTGGAAGAATTGGTACTGTATTGCGCTCGCTGGCTCTCTTAAGAGGGAGGTCAGGTGTTTGATCTGGGGAGGCGACTTGCACTCATGTGTCTTGGGTGTAAGTCAAATAAACAAATCTTGTTGGAGGGCCTATAAAGGCAGTCCAGTACTGTAGCAGCTCAGCCCAGAGGCCCTGGGGGTTTCTCCGGATAGGAATGGCTTAGCAGGTGGACTAGGACGGTTGTTACAGTTATAAAGGAAAATTTGTATTGAATGTGTGAAAAAGAAGAATGAAATAAGAGCATATCATTAAGTGTATACATGTATATGATATGTAAACTGAATTTTTCAATATGAATGAAATTATGATGTGTATAAAAAAAAATGTGTGAGTCACGTTATGAAGGTGACCTATGAATATGTATGTGGTATAATTATAGAATTAGTGATATGGAAACGGTGTTGTATGTATTAGGGGACCTAAGAGAGATTAGGTCTTGAATTGTGTAAAGCTAGATGGATTATGTGATAGAAGTGATTATAGAATGGATTTGAATAATATTGGACAGTGGAAATTGTTGTAGTGAGTATTGAATTTAATGATCATATGATATTTAAAGTTCCAAAGTATTCATATATGGAAATTTCTATATGATGATATACTATAAGAGATTATGAATGGATTAGAAATGAAGTGACGAATAGAAATTGTATAGAAACTGCATATGATTGAATATGTATATAGTAATATTGTTGAAACATGAATTAAGTTGATAAAGATCATATAATCGAGTGCAAGTTGGTTTGAAATGGAGTTGGAATGTATTAACTTCTGATATAGCCAAAAATAGAAAGAAGGAATATATAATTCTTGAGATACACCTTAGCCTTGTATTTGTAAAAATTGAGAATGAAATTTTATAAGAACAGTATTGATTTGAAAATTCCAGGCTTGAATATTAATCTCTTAAAGCCATGTGTTTTGTTCAGTATATTTGATTAATTAATTTGTTTTCCATAGCTTTGGGTTTTAGATAAAATGATTATAATACAGATTTGGTGAAATTGAAAGTTATGTTTGAGAAGTATAATTAAAAATTATGACGAATAAAGTTGTATCTTAACATTTTATGCTAAGAATTTGGTTATAATTGCGAAGGTAAAGAGGAAAAAGGAAATTATGGAAATGTTTTGAGTTATGGGTAATATGGCAAAAAGGTAATCAAAATAAATATAAAATGTGACTGAAAGTTATACTGAATATGTTCATGGTATATAATAAATAAATGAATGGACTTAAGGTTTAAGTGAATGAACTATAGATAGTAAGTATGGTATAAAATTTTTATGAGAATTGGTGGGAATTATATTAAGATAATTTGAAATGATTTGATATTATGATAATTTGACTGAATATGGATTGGAGGAGATCAGAAATTATATGTAAGTTTGCCCTAATGGAATTAGATTATATATATACATATATGAATATTATGAAATTTTATGATAAGTTTGAATAAATTAATTGCTGATTGGAATTAAACAAGATTGGAATGTGAGAATATTGTGATAGATAGATCAATTGATCTAGATTTGGCTAAAATTATGAATCATTAATGAAATTCAACATGTATAGTTGTATTGAGAGTGTAATTATTTACATGATTAGGTATATGATGTAAAATGTTAAAGTGTGATTTGGCAGGAATAAATGGAGTTATAGTAGTTATAAATCATGAGAAAAAGGGAAAAGAGTGGTTATTTAAAAAATAAGTTAAAAGATAATGTATTAATAGGTAAATTAAGTAAAAAGCGTGCTAAAAAAAGTAACTCCATTTGTGTAAAATAGGGATCTTGTTATCCATTGAGGTTTAATAAATGTCTTTTTAGACAGTGATTGTAATGACGGGATAATTAATGCTAAGATATATAAGCATATAGAATGATGAGTTATGGAATTTAAAGAAGGTGGTTAATTCTAAAGGGGAGAATTGAAGTTATATGATTTGATGACATAATAACTTAAGCATATAATTAACTTCATATGGAAGTTAAGATGATATTTTGTTAAGAATGAATTGTTACTGTATTGATCATTTCGAGGACGAAATTATTTAAGGGGGAGAGAATTGTAATATCCCAATGTGTTCCCTAGAAGTTTGGATATAATTGTTGGTTGTTTGAATTATGTGTATATGTAATGTTGATAAGAAAAGAAATTGAAAAGAGAATGTTTAGGTATTGTTTAAAAAGGAAAGTAATGTGAAGAGAGGAAGTGTATATGTTGGGTATATGGTAATATATATAACATATATGTTGGTCAAAATGAGGAGTCAAGGAGAGAAGATATTTTAATTGTTGTATGTGAAATTACTAAAAAGGACATGTGGATGAAAGGAAGCTAAAACAATTAAAGAAAGGGTATTTAAGTAATTGTCTTGTAAGAATTGCTTGGTGGAGGTTTAAAGAGATGACAAAGTTGACTTTGTCTCTAACTTTCCTCTTCAATTTTCTTCTTTCCTATTCTTGGCCGGGTATTCCATAGACAAAAGAGCAAGGAAGAGTTTTTAGGTGTTAAAATCAAATTGAAGGAAGAATCAAGGAATTAAGTTGGAGATTTGTGAAATTCATCAACTTTGGTAAGTTCTTTTCCTTGATTTTTCCTTTATTCTTTTGAAATTGTGTTTGGGATTGATGAGTTGATATGGATGGTGGATTAGATTTGTGTGTGGTATGTTTTTAAGTGTTGAAAGTGATGTTAAGTTGAGAAGTTAAATTGTTGTTGATATTGGAAGTGTTAGATTGAATTTGTTTTAGGGTTTTGAAGTGATTATTGATGTTTAATTTGAGTTTGCTTAATTATTTTCATTGATCTTCATGTTGTGGGTGTTTGTTGGAGTTGTAAGCCTTGAAAATGTAAATTGGGCCGAAGGCAGTAGCAATGTGGATGCCACGCCCGTGGCCTTGGTGGACATGGCCGTGGTCATTTGTAGCCATGGCCGTGGAGGAGTGGAGCAAGGGTGGCAGAATCCTTCTTTATCCCACGCCGCCGTGGGCTCTAGTATGAGGTGTTGGTTTGTAATGTGTGTTATAAAGGTCTTAGATGAGGCTATTAAATGATAAATTGTATTGGAATTGATGTATTGTATCATTTTGGGATTAGGTTTTGAAAGAAGGTGATTTGCCCTAATTTGGGAAGTGAAGAATCTTGGAAAAGGAAAGTGTTTAGAGTTGTGTGAATTGTTATTGAGGTAAGTACAAACTTACCTAAATGCATTCTTTTATATGATTTTAAGACTTAAAACAATGTTAAGTAATTTATTATATTGTTAATATATTGTGACTAGAATTATGATTTGTATAGTGTGAAAGAGAAGAGGATCATTCAAAAAGGTATGTGCAATGCAATTTATTATGATAAATACTTTTATGATGAGTTACTGTAATGTAAATTGAAACATAAAGAGATGTGAAACTAATGTTCTGAATTATAATAATGTGAATGATATGATTGAATAATGATATGCCTGTTTGGTTAATGTAATTGATGTTGGGTATTATAATGATGATGCATATGAACAATGTTATGTTTATGCATTGTGAATCTTGTGAATTGTATTGTGCTATACGAATAATGTTCTTTGTAATGTTATAGCAATGATGCTATATGTATAATGTGAATAAGGTGATGAGATAATTGATTATGGATACTTAAATAATAAAATATTATAATATGAGTTGAGACATGAGATGGTATGAGGCCATTGTGATTGGCTATGATAATTCAAATGTGATATGAAGCCATTGTGGTTGGCTATGATGATTCAATTGAAAGAAATAAGGCATATTTGCCTAGATGATGATGAGAATTGAAAATGATATTGATGAAATAATCAATGAATTGTGTAGCTAATGTGTTATTCTATTTTCAAAGTTTGTTATTGGTGGCATGCCTAATGATGGTAACAATCTCTTGAAGTTAGGTTGGGCTTGATCCTTGAAGCCAAGTTGGGTAGAAGTTTAACATGTTTTACTCCCCTTGAAGCTTGGTTGGGTCTAGTCCTTGAAGCCTAATTGAGATGTTACAACCCTTGAAGCTAGGTTGGGTTGGTTCTTGAAGCCAAGTTGGGTTGATACTTAGCATGCTTTGTTCCCCTTGAAGCTTGGTTGAACCTAATCCTTGAAGCCTAGTTGGGATTATGATATTGATGAATGTAATAATAAAACCAAAGCATTAACTCTGATAGTAGAATGGCATATTAGTGTCCTTTGGGCCCGAGTCTGTCTTTGTTTTCAATGTGAAATATAAATGTTGAAATAAATGAGTAATGAGATAATGATTTCCTTTGTTGAAAATGTGAGTTATGATTGGTGCATTGTGAATAAAATAATGTTATGAAGTATGATATGTGATGTGTGTATTGATATATTGATTGTAGGTATTAGTGATGAATTGTGGTTGATGATAATGATTGTCTTCATTGGGAATGTGATTTATGATTAGTATGATAGATAATATGTGAATATTGATATATTGATTGTGAGTATATGTAAGGGATTGTGGTTGGTAATAATGTTATGTATATATGTATATAATATATGAAGTTAGTCGAGAAATATGAAAGATGCAATTAAAAAGGAAAAACATGATAAGAACTAATGGTACATTGAATTGATATATTATTATATGTTAGAATTTATATAATGTATGTTTATATGTTATATTTGTACTACTAAGCTCTCTGGCTTAGCGCGGACGTTTAATCGCGCAGGTAACTAGGTGGAAGATATGAAGTCTTGTGTTAGGCCACGAAAAGAGTAAGAGTTGTCGAGACCAATTAGAGGGTGATGCATACATGTATAATTTGTAATTATGATGTATTTCCAACAAGAGTATATTTTTATGTATATATGAAGTTTTGATAAAGATAAGATTTTGATATATTTGTAAGATCATTAAAAGTATAACGATTGTGCAAATGATCTTTAAATTTATGTATTGTGTTTTAAACTCTGTGAAAGGTTTTAAAAATGTAACAAAAAGTGACATCCTTATACTTTATATACTTACTGTATGTATACCAGGTGTATGTATAGTACTTATATGGAGTATCGGGGTGTTACATATATAGATATAAATATTTTGAGAAATATGGAGGATTTGAGAAGTTAGGGTGAAAATAATTGAATTGTTTTATTGAGAGTGCTTTTATGCAAGTTGTGAAATTATTGAATTTTTGGGATGTCTAAATTACAGATAAAAAATTTGGTGAATTTTTTCCAGAAATTTTTTATATGAAATATTTATTTTGGGTTCCTATAATTAATAAAGAGTATTTTGTTTACTATTTAATTATACATTTTAAGGTGTTTGGAATTTTAAATCAGAAATATGAAAACTTTTATTAAACTGGGTTGTGATATTTTTTATATAATATACTCATATTTTACATATACTGGGTGTATGTATTATATGTATATATGGTATAAGGGTGTTACATTTAAGGTATATGTTAAACATGATAACTAAGCTGAAAGAAGCAGGTCATGTCCTAACAGATGATCAATAGGTTCAAGTTGTTATTCACTCTTTACCCTAGAGTTGGGAACATATAAAAATTCACCGAACCCACAATGAAGGCATTAAAAGATGCCATGAGACATTTGGAGTTGGAAAAGGATATCCTCAATGCTAATAAGCTTAATACTAATGTATATATGGCTGGTTCTAGCTCACAAGGTGGGAGAGAACGTAAACGTAAATTTCAAGGTGAATACCAACAATGGGAGAGCAAAGGAAGTGCTCAGGCTAACAAAAGAAGGAAGTTCTACCAACATGAAAAGAAAAAATAACCTATCAAAAAGAAGAATATAGCAAAAGTCAGATGTTATAACTGTGGCAAAAAGGGACACTTCGCTCGCGATTGTAGCGAGCCAAAGAAGGTAACACACTTTTTTGCACAAGAATGTGCAATTAATGTTTCTAGTTCTATTTTCCTAACTAAATCTCATCCTTTGTAGATTGTAGACTCAGCAGCCACAGACCATATAGTGAAAGATAAAAGTGCCTTTGTGGAATTTTTGGCGAATTCCATATAAAGCAAGATGGATATATGTAGGAAACAACTTAAGAGTTGAAGTCAAAGGGATTGGAACATGCAAGTTAATCATGTGTGGAGGTCAAATTCTATTTTTGCATGATGTGTTATTTTCTCCAGATATTCATCAAAATTTAGTTTCTATGTTAGTATCACTTAAGTTAGGATTTAATTTGAATTTTACTGAAAATGGTGCTGACTTGTCTTTTAGAACAAGTTACTTTGGACTGGATATTTTCTTAATGGTTTTATTGTGCATGATGTGGATTATTGTTCTAGTAATATATATTTTTCCTTATTTAAATCTTATAATGTTAATAAAAATGATGTGAATATATGGCATGCTAGACTTGGCAACATTGGCCAAAAACATATGAACATCCTAGCAAGAGAAGGCTTGTTGGGATGATTAGAAAAGTAGTATTGTCTACTTGTAAGCATTGCCTAGCTAGAAAAATATCTCAAAAACCATTTGAAAAAGCATTAAGAGCTGAAGTTCTATTGTAGTTAAACCCACTCTAACATTTGTGGTCCAATGAACGTGAGGCTAGACATGGGGCTATTTATTTCTTTACATTTATTGATGATTACACACGATATGGCTATGTCTTTTTGATTTCTCACAAATCTTTTTGATTTCTCACAAATCTAAACCTTTGAGTTATTTTTAGAAGTATAAAAGTCTTGTTGAGAATCAATTAGACAATAAAATAAAAGTTTTAAGAATTTATAGGGGTTGAGAATATCTATTTGATCAATTCAGAAGTTTTACGATGAAATGGGAATAGAACACTAATTGGATGTTACAGCAATACCACAACAAAATGGTGTTGTCGAAAGAAGAAATAAGACCCTATTTGAAATATCGAGATCAATGATGGCATAAGAAAAATTGCCCATTACCTTTTGGGGTGATGCATCATTGATAGCCACATATGCTCTCAACAGAGTGTCTCTAAATCAGTTACCAATATGCCATATGAGTTATGGACAAAATGAAATCCTAAACTGAATATACTAAGACTATGGGGTTGCACAGTCTATGTACATGAACCTTCCCATTAATATGGAAAATTAGGTCCAAGGGGAAAGAAATTTATCTTTATAAGATATTCTGAACAATCAAAAGGATATGTGTTCATAGGTGAACAACATATTGGTAGCATCACTTAATTTGAATCACGAGATGTCACATTCTTAAAGAATGATTTTCCAAAGAAGGATGAGATAGGTAAGGACTTATCTCTATATAAAACTCTAGACCATACTGCTTCCACTAATAGAGATCAATTATATATGCTACAATCAAGTGGGAGTGACATGAGAATAAATGAATCCATTTCAGATACTCAAATGTTACCTGTAGCAGATCCAATTTTGAAAGTTGGTCCGAGTAGGAGTAACTGAGTAACTTTGATCAATCTCAAACATGTCAAAAATAGGAAAAGTGTTCCACATCATCATTTTGAGATTAAAGTGGGAATTTTCTTAGTTACTACACAAGATGAAAAAGAGCCTAAAAATGCGAATGAAGCTCTTAAATGCCCTACAAAGGAAAAATGGATTAAAGCCATGGAAAAAGAGATAGAGTTTATGAAATCAAATCAAGTTTGGGATTTGGTTGATTTGCCAAAAGGACATAAAGCAATTAGAAACAAATGGGTTCTTAAAATCAAGCATAAAGTCGATGGTAGTATTGAATGCTATAAGGAACAAGAAGGAATTGATTATGAAGAAACCTTCTCACATATTGTGAGATTTACTTTAATTAGACCAATTCTAGCTATAGTTGCCAGCATGGAGCTTGAGTTACATCAAAAGGATGGAAAGATTGCTTTTCTCAATGGAAAGTTATAAGAAGAAATCTATATGGAACAACTAATAAGTTTCATTAAAGAAGGCCAGGAGCATAAGGTGTGTAGACTTTTGAAGTCAATATATGGCCTTAAGCAGTCTTCTAGACAGTGGTATATTTGTTTCATAATACAATAGTGTCGTATGATTTTAAAATAATTGATGAAGGCCACTGTGTATACATGAAGAGATATAATGAGAAATTTGCAATATTATCATTATATATAGATGATATAATTATAACTGAAAATGATAAGGTGTTTGTGAATGAGATCAAAGATTTGTTATTATCTTATTTTGAAATAAAAGATATGGGTGAAGCTATATGTATTCTTGGAGTCAAGATAATAAGAGATCGTTCAAGAAAATTAGTCTCTCTTTCACAGTAGCCATATATTAAGAAAATTCTTGAATGATTTCATATACAGAATTACAAGCCCATAGATACTCCTATATCAAAAGGTGAGATCTTAAGCCAAGCCTTATGTCCAAATTAAAGATTCTATATGAAAAGGAACAAATAAGTAAGGTTCCTTATTCTAGTGCTATTGAATGTCTCATATACGCCATGATTTGTACAAGACCTGATATTTGCTATGTTGTTGGGCTGGTGAGCAGATATCAGTCTAATCTAGGATTAGTACATTGGAGAGTAGTAAAGAGAATCTTGAGATATTTAAAAGGAACAGCTAATTACTCACTATGTTATCAAGGAATTGAGTTACATTTGAGAGGCTATACATATACTAATTGGGGAGGAGATTTGGATGAAAGAAATTCTACCTCTGGATATACTTTCTCACTAAATGGTGGATATCTTAGAGTAGTAAGAAACAATCATGCATAGCATTGTCCACAATGGAGGGCAAGTTTGTAGCATTTTTAGTTGTAGTGCAAGAAGCTGTTTAGTTGAAACGGTTCATAAATCATTTGGGAGTGATTAATGGTGCTATTGAATCGGTAAAAGTATACTATAATAGTCAAGCAGCAATAAGATATACCAAAGATCCCAAATAACATGGGAAAACAAAGCATATAGATATCAAGTATAATTTTGTACGAGACATGGTGGCAAATAATAAAGTGAGCATGAAGTACATATCTACGCATGATATGGTTGCAGATCTATTTACAAAACCCATACCAAGAGATGCATATTTTAAGCATGTTAAAGCATTGGATTTGCATAGATGTTGATTATACTTGTAAATAAGTTACATGACTAATGTTCACATATGCTTTATCATTATTAATTAATGATATTTCTTTTAATGCTCAACTTTCATTTAATTTGGAATATACATAAATAAGTGTATATTTGTTTTGTACATATATACATTATTGTTTGAAAAGCATGTCGGACAGATATAAGATTGGCCTTCTCACATAGGCAATCGCCTCTATTACTCTATAGTAATAGAGATGATACGATTTAAGCTTATTATCTAGGTGATAATAGAGAGCTCAACTTAAAATACTTTAAGTCACCATTTAAGTAGCAAAAGGAAAAAAAGTCATAATATGTACGATATATACTTATGATCATAAGTAATGAATTGCTAAAATTCATAAAATTATCTGTCTTTTTTGCCAGATTAGAGTTCTTATGAATTGAAAAGTATGAAAGTGAACTCATATTAGATGTTATGTGTTTCTATTATGAAATTTATATGAAGTGAAAGACATGCTCTCCATATGAAAGGAGGTTAATATCGTAACCTGTGATTCATACTGCATGTGCAAATTTTTTTTTTACCTCAAGGGTAGTGAAAGTTTTGATCTCAACTTTAACATTGCGTTATTTCCTAAATTTTATGAAGTAAAATCTCAAAGAATACCCTTAATACTCTTACATGTTTTTCAAAATTTAATTTAATGATTTCTATCTTAGAATATTGCCAAAAGATTATGAACGATTCAATCGAATGGGACATATCTGGAAAAGCAAGTTAAATGAAATTGCAAGAATCGAGAAAAGAGAAAGATCATTTTTTGAGTTATCTCATTATTATTTTGTATTTATTGGTCGACCAATTATGTTTATTTTTTATGTAAATAAAAACATAATTATGAATATAATGATATTTATTGATATAAATGAGATCATTAGAGATGAAATATGGTAAATGATCTAAGGTATTACATACTATATTTGACCCAAGTTTCGATTTCTGAGATGCTATATACTCCTAAAAGATATATAGCTATAGTGCTCTCGAAGTATGCATAGTCACACGGTATATTTACTAATGTATAAATCTTGTAGAAATTGAAAAAAGATGGTCCTATCATATGTGAATGAGAGATGTAGATTGGTGAGCACTTATGATAAGGCCCACTCAATTAATTTAAATTAATTATTAAAATAAAAATGGAGTGGTAAATATAGACAGTTACCAAGTGGTAACTGTCTGGATAAAAGAAAAATACAGAGAATGAAAATTCTCTGGTTTTTATAAATGTAAGAAAAGAGAACATATTCTCTTCTCTCAAAAAATTGAACATCATCTCTTTCTTCATTCTAAGTGAATTTTGGAGGAAACCTTGGAAATCTGCAAGAGGCATTTATATTGTGATTCTAATAATTGTAATTCATTATTTTATTTAATGTGATTGCAATTTGAGTATGCATATATATATATAATCTTAGGAATTAAATGCTTAAAATCTTTGCATTTTCTTGTTTAAATTATCTTACAAATGTGGTACTAAGTAATATTTGATTGTGATATTTTAGATTTTATTAAAAGTTACAAGTATATTTAATTTTTATTACATAAATTATTAAAATATAATTAGTTCTTACAGTTTAAAATAGTTCAATATAGTTCAGAATAATTTTTGATTTAGATATTGTCTAATTTCTAAAATTATACCAATTAAAGTCAACAGTATAGTTCAATTTTGTTCTAGTTAGAAGTCAGTGGTAAAGTTCAATTTCAGATCTTTTTCTTCGGTATTTCGGTTTAATTCTTTTTCTTCGTGCACATGCCTAGTAAATATTATTATTTCGTGTGCACTAGTTGATACTTACTCATTGTTGTGGCACACTTATAAAAATTATCTTTTTTCTATAAATTTATCTTATTTACTTTTAATTATTATTTAAAAATAAATATAATAATATCAATTTTTATGCATACATATTATTTGTTGAAAATTATACACATCTATTATTAAAAATTTGTAGTAAAAAGCCAAAATAATAATAATTATTATTTTTAAAAATTATTATTATTAACTTAAATAAAATTTTAATTTTTATCAAATATAACTATTTTCATTTTTATTATGCATTTTTTTCCATTTAGATGAGTATGTGTATACATATAATAAAATTTATTTAATTTAATTCAGGGGCAGAGCCATACTGTCTATTGGGCCTCCTAAATTTTTAATTGTATATATTATTATTTATAAGTAACTAGATTTTGGAACCTAACATCAATGTTACAAGTCTAGGTCAATAAAAAAACACAAATTGAAATACAAAAGAAATATAAAACAAAAAATAATGCAATAGATATTTTATGGTTAAAGGATCCATTCAACCACTATAATCATAATGGCCACACAATGCTAATTAAACAAATTTTTTTTAAAAAAAAATCTTTCTTTTTGTTCTTTTAATTTTTTTTTCTCTCTTTTCTTTGTTGTACCCTTTCTTTCATTTTTCATATTTTTTTTTCATCAAGTTTTCATTCCAAACAATTTATATTTTCTCATATTAACACATATTGACAAATTCGAAATATATCTATCTGGAAAATTCAACTGTTTCAACCGTTGACATATTAATTATTTTTTATTTCTATCTAATACATAACTAGATTTTGGGTACCTATCAGTTCTTTCATCTTGTTTTAACTCCGGCCTTCTACAAAATATCCTTAAGTCTTTTCTAGACTTTGTGTTATCTTTAGTTTTACCCGGAACATCTATCACCCTATTAAACAAATTTTCAAAAATATTTTTCTCAGTGTACATCACATCTAGATTATATTTTATTATATTAGAGCTCCAATAAGGCAAATCTCAAAATATGTTCTTTTTTTTATCTACAATTCCTATATCTCAGACAACCATTAATTTGATCTTCTTAAAATTGAGTTACTTTTTGCAAACCTGATTCCTCAATATAAGACAATATTTCATCCCCACTTATCAAGGGTGGTGCACTAAGGGATTGTGTAGTATTTTTTCTAAAAATTATTTTTGTTTCTTCTGAACGGATTATCTTTCCTAAAAAGTTTTTGTGGCTATCAAACCAACATGTTTTTCTCTCATTTGGAAGAGTAAATGCTTCTGTATGATCCATACAATATGAACATGCCAATTTTTCAATAATACTCCATCTAGATAATATTGCATATGCTGAAAAATCACTTATAGTCCACATAAGTGTTGCATTTAGTACAAAATTTTGCTTCTTTGAACAATCATACGTCAAGGCCCCTTCCTTCCACAAGGTTATCAATAAGAAAGCAACAATTTCATGTTTAGGATTATTTAGACCCATAACAAGTAGGGAAAGAAATAAATATTGCTCCTTTATACATATCCAATGCGGCAGATTGTATGGAATTAGAATTATCGACCAACCAACAAGAGTACTGTTGACTCGATGACCCAAAAGGCTAAAAATCATCAATATATTATCCCAACCTCACATTTTGATATTTAGATGCAAATTTTGAATGTGTTCGCTTAAAATGCTTATATGCCTCTGAATAAGACATGACTCCATTTTCTTGTTCACGCTCGGAATGCCATCTCTTGTGTTCTGCAGTGGCATTTGAAGCATATAAACTTTACAATCTAGGTATAAGACACTACAAGAATGTATCAGATTACCGATGAAAAAATCTATCGGCAATACTTATTTTTTTTTTATCGATAATGAGATTTACCGACAAAAAAATTATGTAGCTATATTCTTTGTAAGTATTGGAAATATCGAGAAAAAATCATTTGTTAGTAAATTGCCAAAAGAAAAAGTCCTGTTAGCATTTTTGATAGAAACATCATCAACAAAAATTACCAGCAAAAAGAGATTTTCTATCAGTGATACCGATGAAAAATAATTCTCTCGGTACTACCAACAAAAAATTCGTTGACCATTACAGAACACGATCAATGAAATTGCTGTCAAAAAGTAATTTTTGTAGATAATGCCGACATAATGTATATTGGTACTACCAATGAAATTTTCTTTTTTTTCGGTGATGCTAATAAATTATTCTATCAGTAAGACCGACAAAAAATAATATAGTTTGTAATTCCAACAAAATCAAGTCTCGTTCATTTTGTCGGTGTTACCAACAAAATGTCTGTCGGCAATACATTTCCACCTATCTATCTAATTTGCCAAAAAATTATATAAATCTGTTGGTAAAAAAATTGATTATTTATTTAAAAATTTTATTATTTTTTAATTTTAAAACATTATTTTTATTATTCTTTTTTATTTTTATAATATATATATAATTTATGAATGAATTGAATATTACAAATGTAACATCCGCATTTTAGTGTACATTAGAGTAATTGATATGGAGGATTAGGTAGATATGATTGGAAGAGAGAAATATAAGATACACTTGTAATAGATATGAGATATATACATCTAGATATTTTTGAAGTATACATGAAATATACAAGACATATACATATATAAAATATATACAACATATATGCAAAGTATATATTTGTTATATATATATATATTTAAGTGTTGTTGGGATAAATGATAAGAATAATAAAATAATAAATAGTAATGAATAAAATAAATTAAAAATAAAAATAATTTTGGATAGTTGAAGATGATGGAACTTTAGATATTTATTAAATATTAATTAATTAATTAATAATCATAATAATTAAAGAGAAAGAAAAGTCAAAGGAAGCGATAAATATTAAATTATATTTTAATTAATTAATAAATTAACAATTATATATATGTGGCTAGGAAGAAAGGAAAATGAAAAAAAAGTTTCTTTTCTTCTTCTTCTTCTTTTTCTTCTTCTTGCTTTGGATGTGTACCATTGGCAAGGGTGAGAAGAGTTTTGATATATTTTATACATTAAATTCTACAAGGATTCCAAGAGATTTAAAGAAGAAAAATAAGGATTCAAGTAAGTTTTTATCACATTAAACTTCGTTCTATGTGATTTTAAAGTTATGGTTGAAATGGTTAGAGAGAGAAAGTGATTGTTAATTGACAAAAATGATTGTTATGAATTAATTGGGATGTATATGTGTTGATTTTATGAATAATTAATAGAAATGAACTTAAATGATGCAACTAGGATTTTGTAGTTGAATATGTGAAATAAGGGTTTTGGATGGGAGTGAGTATAATTAATGAAATGAATTGTTTTGTTATTTTAATATGTAGATAATGATTTTATGGTTAAATGTAGTAAATGAGTGGATTTGGTCAAAGTTTAAATAAGGTAGTAATGGTGAAGATATGGTTTTGGTGAAATTTTGTGTAAAAATGAGGTAATTGGTATTTGAATGACTAAAGTGTATTAAAATGAGTTGCAAATGCTATATTGGAACTATTAATGTGGTTTAGGATTGAGTAAGGTAAAATTGTAGAATTAAAGAGAGGAAGGACTTTGGAAGAAGTGAAGGTTGGAGATTGAGATTTGCCTTGGTTTTGGCATACTAAAGGTTAGTACATATTCTAGTAATTATTGTTTAATTTACTGTGGCTTTGGCATAACACATTTGTGAATTTGAGAATGTGTTATGCTATTTTCTTGTGATTTTTCACATGATAAGTGTATTATTTTAAGTAAATTGAGAGAAATGCATCTAATATGAATTGCCAAGCCATTGTAGAATGACTAATGTAACAGCTAAGTATTTAATGTGTAAAATGTATATGATGCTAATTATGTATGGAAAAGGTCTTAAAAGAATAATGAAACAGGCAATGTGAAGGAAAATGTGGTATATAACTAAGCATGTGGGAATTGTGAAAAGAAATGAATAATGTGTTTGCGAAATACTAAAAATATGAAATATGTGAAAATATAGAAATTTAATAGAATGAGGCAATGTGTGTGTTGTGTGAGGTGATATATATATTTATATTTATATAGACATATAGAAACAAATAATGAGATAATGTATTTAGTATGATAAATAAATATTATTATTGCAAAGTGATGATGAGACAGTGGAAATGAATCATATTATAGAAAGTGATGTGTAATGTGAATAAGTATGTGGATATGACTAATGTTATTGTAATCGTGGTTTAGAGTATTCACAAGGATCATGTGAAAATATGAGAAATGTGGAAAGTGATATCAATATTGAGAAAGAGAAAAGGAAAAGGAAATGAATGATATGAATGACAAAAATAGAAAGTAGAATAGAAATAAACATATTGTGATGCATGTTGCCTTATCCAATATAGTTCTAGAAAGTCCTATTTGGTGTTGTTTAGCATGCTTTATGCCTTCAGGTGAGTGTAAACCCTTTATTTTTTCCCAACTTAAAATTTAGAGTTGGACCAAATTGGTTTAAAAATAAAATTAATTTAATTTGGCCGGTCCAAACATGAGCTTCTTTAAAGAAAAATTGGACGAATCAATTTTGTGGGCTTGGCCGGTTTGATATGAGCCTTCTCATGTTGAATAGGCAAAGACCAATTTGACATTAAGGACATGAGAGAGGCCTCATGTCGAATTGGTTGCAACCAATTCAACATGAGCTATCGTCCATGTTCATTCCCGCCTGCGCTTGAAGTCTATCGAGCCTTAGATTCCTACTTCAGCTTGAATTCTGCCAAGCTTCAGATAAGTAAGGAAGATTTTTGAAATGCATATGACAAAAAGAGCCAAGTAACCCTAATTAAGCATTACAAATACACAGAATTAACAAACAGAAAAGGTAGTAGCGATTAGAAAAGAAAAAGCAATTGATCCAAACAGTGGCGTAAGCAAGTTTGGTTCAATAGGTATTAAATTGGTGGAGCCGAAAAATGCAGATTTGAATTTCTTAGTTTAATTTATTTTAATATTATATGACATTTTCACTCTATAACATAATCAAGCAAAAGTTAAATTAAAGTTGATAATTTACATTTTAAGTTCATCCAGTAGGTAATGGTTTGAGTTTAATTTGGTTCAAATCTCCATTACATGATTTGCTTTGCTCAAACTCTAATTT
This sequence comes from Garcia nutans, assembly GCA_947685225.1. Lineage (NCBI taxonomy): Eukaryota > Viridiplantae > Streptophyta > Magnoliopsida > Malpighiales > Euphorbiaceae > Garcia > Garcia nutans. The sequence continues at coordinate 37,244,191 of CANTUV010000039.1, read as the reverse complement.
TATACATCTAAATCCCTAATCCATTAGGTTAACATTAGGTTGCATGTTTAATTTGTGCAATTAAACCATAACCATGCATGTTTTGATTGCAAAACCCTAAATTGTAATCTAAACCCTAATTCACATGTTTTATTCTTAGTTTGCCACCCGAAACCCTAGTTTGCATGTTTTAGCTTTAGAATTATGTACCAAGTCGTAGTTTACATATTTTACTATTGGTTTACATTTTTGCAATATTAAACCCTAATTTGATAAATAGAAATCCTAAAAACCCTAATTTTATAATTCAATTCTAATTCAGTGATATAACCTTAATTTTGATTGTTTGATATATTGTTACGGTGAATGATGTATTTTGATTGGCTTGTTGCTCATTTTAATTAATTGAATTATATCTATTTGGATTTTTAAGATGATGTAATAGGCATGTTTCCATTTATGTGGGTGCCTTGTTTATTTTATTTATGTATTTTAGTTTCAAGGATTCTGTAAGGAACGTGTTTTCACCAAAATGGCGGGTGTTCTATTTTGTTTAGAATATTGGGACATTATAAAGGCATGTTTTCATCCTTGGATGGGTGCCCATTTTGATTGGTTTGTTTAAATTAATATGATAAATGTTTATTCCTTTAAATTGCATGTAATATGAATAATGCTATAATAATTTAAGAATCTTATAATATTTAGATATGAAAAGGCCAATGAATTGTTCGTTATGGGGAGTGCTGGGTTATTCTCACCTTTCTCATGTGTACCCAACTTTCTGAACCCAATAGGGGGTTGAAATTTTCTTAGGAATCCAGTCATCCATACCTTTTTATCTTTTCAGCCCGTCCGAGTAAAGACTCCTATTCTTCAGGTTTAGGCTCGTGTTATCTAAAGCCCATAGCCTAACAGTATCGAAGTCACAAAAACCATTCCATTAGGAGTATGGGCAAAAATCTCCGCTCACAGCGAGACACACTGATGCCATTGATATAATTATGCTGGGCGAGACACGCTGATGTCACAAATATGATCACGCCTTTAACGAGACACACCAGTATCATTAATATTATTGTGCCTTCTGGGCTAGACACGATGGTGTCATGATACACTAAAACAATGTTTTTGGATATTGTATATTGTATAAGGATTTTGGGCCCATTGTGTGTATTTGTATTTGTGATATATCCATAAAATTGAATGTTATCAAAAGATAAATGCATATTATATGAAAATATTATTAAGTAACTATTAGAGTCAAGGAATGAGAAGATGAATACTAAGTAAATATATAATATAATGATAATAAATTATTTACAAATCAACGTAGGTGTAATGAGGTGTGGTATATATACAATGAGATAATAGCATAAAATATCAATGATAATATGGTATAATAATTGTGTAGTGGTATTTAAAATTGTTTATGTGCTTAAGTATGTGCCACGAAGCTTTTGAGCTTAGCTCAGTAGTGTATATCGTGTAGGTAATTAAGAGTACATAGCAAGAAAGTGTTGTTAGACTCAGATAGGTCTAAGTGCTAAGATTGAGACTTGACGTTAGAGTATCACCACGAGACCTACAGAGTGGGTGTTTCTTAAATGCATAGCATATATAAGTATTTAATCAAGTATATTATTTAGATATATATTATAAGATTGTATAAGTTTGTTTATATAATAATGACATTGAAAAGTTTTGTAAAAATATTTAAAGTACATTGTATTAATGTTTGTGAAATTATTTGGTGATATTAGAGGAATTGAAGGTTTTTATGGAATATTGATCTAGAAGTGTTATTTTTCTTACAAATTGAGTTTTATTTAAGTTGAGAAATATTAAAATTTCAGACAAAACTCTAGTGAATTTTTTCTAGAGATTTTCTTTATTTGTTAATATTATATATATATTAGTTAAAATGGGAATTTTTAGTATGGCGTCTATCATGACTCTTATATTATGTATGCATATTTTATATATATGGGTGTATATGTAATATACATATATAGAGTGCAAGGATGTTACAAAAAATAAAACTATAAAAATAAAATTTATATTTAAATGAAAATTAAATCTAATAAATTAACAAGTATAAAATAAATGTACATAAACACAATAAAATATACATAAAAAATATACAATTAAAATATAAAGTACATATAAAAAAATGAAATCAAGTAGAAGCAGGAGACGATGGAGGTGGAGGTCAACTACTCGGCGGATACTGTCATGATGGATTGAAGATCTCTCGCATAAAATTGGACATAAACTCATTAAGTTGTTGTTGGACCAACCTATGCACCTCGGTCTGCATCTGCTCATGCATCCCTATCTGAACCTGCTCTTGCACCTGGACCTGGATGTGCTACTTAACAGTCTAATCATTCTCCACTAAATGTTTCTTCAAGTGCTCAGTCTCCTACCATAAATATGATGACCTAGAAGATGAAGAAGAACAAGTTGTGCTAACATACTGCGAGCCAAGTCCATATAGCTTTCTTTTTCTTCTTCTCTCTGCCCATAGTAGCTCTAAATTAACTATCATTGTCAACAGGCATGTCAAACCGAGAGGCCTCCTTCCGAGATGCAATGAAATAATCCTATATAATATAAAAAGATTATTAACTTTATATTTTAAATTTTAAAAATTAAAAAAAATTATGAAATTACCTACATTTACATTCTAGGATCAATGATCCATAAATGCACGCCTGTCGTGACCCATGGTATGAGTATGTACAAATAGCTCATAGCTGCTCGGTGGCTGATCCATGGTAAACTCCTATTTAATTAAAAATGTTAGTTTGATAGCACTAATAAATACAAATTAAAATATTTTAAAAAATATATAATCATAATTACGAGTGTACAAGCATTATCATAATGCGATTTGTTTCCTCCCGTATGTATGGATGGACGTGCACCATCCACAATACTGGATATTCTGTTCCAAGAGGCAATGGCAGAATGTGTCTATTCCTCGGAAGAGTTTCACTGGGCTTGCAGGTTGGCTCACAATTTATAATCAATCAATGAAGGTTGCTTCCCCACAGTCTTCACCTCGCTTAGCATATCATTGTAGTGAATAGCTGCCTTCTTCATGAAGGCAATCCGGACCATATTATCAATAGTCTAATCCCAATAAAAATATTTTTGAAAAAAAAAGAGATAATTAGTATCTGATAATTATAAAATTTTAGCTTTTACATATATATTAAATATTAAAATTTAAATAAATTTTTTACATTAAACCCCTTTGAACCAAAAGTTCATCTCCGAAAAGATTGCCTTCTAGGAAACTTCTGCAGGATCCATCTTTTGTGTCATGATCTTTCAGATGCATCTCGTGAAAGACCCAATTGGATCATCATGTGGCTGCAAAATGAACAAAAAGTAATTAATTAAAAAAAATCCACATATCAAATTTTTATAATTTAATATAAATAATGCAAAATATTAAAATATATACTATGACTATCAAACAGTCAGATGCTCCATCCTACTATCAGTACCTACAAATGATACTAAAATACTAACATCACCTATAGGGCCTCTATAGGGGCCCAGTCACTAGTAGCAGAATCCTCAGTGTCATTAGCCGCGTCAACAGGAGGATTCTCAAGCAGGATATCACCTGGTGCATCACCGGCTACAGATGCGGCTGGCTTGTATCACCAAAACCTTGACCTCCACTGGATCAACCACTAGACCTTGAACAATCTAATCCTCTACCAAGCCCATGATACATATCTTAAAAAAATAACCTCAAGAATAATTAGTTTACATAATACAATACATATACAAATAAATCCAATAATAGTTATAGCCTAATTATACATACTTATTATTTTTATTCATCGCTTTAATCTGATTGGGACAATTCAAATTCAGATTGAAGGAATAATTCATCCAATTCAAATTCTACATCCATAGCATCAATATTCATGAGTTGTCTAGTGGGAGATCAACATTATTTGTCCTATCAATGGCTTGTAAATTTTCAAGACTATCTTCCTGAAATACAGTATTAGACTCCTAATTATTGGCAGATTCTTTAGGTAGACCAATCAAAAGCATCTCATCTTGTGCTAGGGTAAGGAATGTAGTACACTGGGCAGCTTGATTGGAGAGAATGAATGGTTCATATTTGGCTTATATTCTTCTTCTGTTCATATCCACTAAATTATATAGTGGATGGACTCTTGTGCCATTTATGGGGTCATACCAGTTGTATTTAAATAATATCACCCTTTTAACTGGTAAAATCGAATATCCAACCTCTACAATATATGCTAATCGATCGTAAAAATCAAATGAGTTTTCACTTAGTTTGACCCCTTTATACAAATACCACTATTCATAGATGCTCTCAGAATATAGTGAGATTGAGTGTGAAATTTATAACTACAAACAAAATACACCTTATAACATCTAATAGTTGGTAACGGACCCTGGACTAAATCCTTCAAACATTTGTCAAGAATCATATGCACATTTTTAGTTGCCTAAATCAATAAGAAAAATATGTATAATTTCAAATTATAAAAAATTGAACAAGTGACAAAGATTTAGAAAATGTTATCGGACTTTCATATTTTCAAAATCATAAGGAAAATTACTCTCTACCTCAACATCAACTTGTGAATTCATTATATTTTCATCTACATCTTGTATGTGTTCAATAATATGATGAAATAAATTACAAAAACATCATTATCATTCCAAATTTAAAGATTTTTTGTTATATGTAAATTTAATTTTTTTTACTTTAGATTTTCTAACTTACTTGAGATAAGGGGTAACTTTAACATGATTCAACAATATGTAAGTATGAGCTGAGGTTGATTTGTCGTATGGTCGACCCAAAGGTTTGAAAATAGATAGAAGACCTTCATACTGGTCTTAAATACCTCTATCATCATTCCGAGGGGCTTCACGCAATTTTGTTATTACATAAGGCTCAAAATAATAGGAATTAAAAGTTTTTGCCTCTTCCACTATAAAGGCATTACAAATTGAAGCTTATACTTTTGCTTTATTTTTAATATTTTTCTTTAGGTGTCGTAGATACCTTTCAAAGGGTACATCCAACGATATTGTATCGGTCCTATAATTTTAGCTTCATATGGCAAATGAACTGATAAATATTCCATTAATTAAAAAAAGCTCGAAGGAAATATTTGCTTTAATTTGCAAAGAATAGTTGGAATTTTTTTTCTTTTAAATGATCAATTTGGAAAACTTTTAGAGATGTTGCAGTAAGTTCTTTAAAAAATAAGCTTAACTCTGTCAAAGCGCCCCAATTTTTTTTTTTGGCAACAACTCTCTAAATGCAATGGGTAATATCTTTGCATAAATATATGAAAATCATGACTCTTCATCCAAATAATTTATATTTTCTCATATCAACACATCTCAACAAATTTGAGAAATATCCATCCGAAAACTTTAAATTTTTTACCCATTGGCATATTAATTTTTTTTTTATTACGATCTAAGGTGTAATTAGTTTTAGATACCTCTCAGTCGTTTCATCTTGTTCCAACTCTAGCCTTCCATAAAATATCCTCAAGTTTTCTCATGACTTTAAATTATCTTTTGTTTTACTTAGAATATCCATAACCATATTAAACACATTCTCAAAAAAATTTTTTTCAATGTGCATCACATCTAGATTATGTCTTATAAGATTTAAACTCCAATAAGGCAAATCCCAAAAGATGCCTTTTTTTCCATTCACAATTCCGACATATACTGCTACAATCTGAAATAACAAATCATCTCCATTCAATATCAGAGGAGCATCTCTCCTTATTGTAATATTTTTTTCTGAAATATTTTTTATTTCTTCTGAATGGATGATCTGCCTTTAAAAACTTTATGTGATTATCAAACCAACTTGGTTTTCTCTCATTTGGAAGAGTAAATGCTTCATAATCAGTCATGCAATAAGGGCATGTTAATTTTCCTGCAGTACTCCATCCAAATAATATCTCATATGCCGAAAAATCACTTATAGTCTACATAAGTGCCGCTCTCAAATAAAAATTCTATAATCATAACTCACGACTCCATCATTCTATAACTGTTTCAACTCTACTATCAACTGCTGAAGAAATAAATCAATTTGATGTTTTGGGTTATTAGGGCTAGGCATGAGTACAAAAAGGAATAAATATTGCTCTTTCATATACATTCATGGTGAAAAATTATAAGGAGTGAATATTACTGACTAGCAAGAGTATTATTGTCCTGATAAACCAAAAGATTGAAAATTGTCTGTACATATGTCTAACCTAACATTATGACATTCAACTTGTTGCGCTTGAATTAAGTACTACTACAAGCGTCACTCGCAAGTATACGAGGTAGTTGTAGCAAAGGTGATCGCCCCAAGGTCGTTTCCCCAAGAAGGTGTGGTTCGTAATAGCTTGATTGACAAGTATTTAAATGTGGGAGTTTGTTGTGTTGGGATGGTGCGAGAATAATTTAAACCTAAAATTAACATGCGTAGGGTTGATGTGTGTGAAGGTTGTACAAGATCAAATCGATTCTTGGGAATATGCCTAGGGTTATAGGTCCATTCAATCAAAGCTCAATTCTCAATTATCCATTAACATACCTTGTAAATTAATTTGTTCCTTAAGGTTAATTAGTCAATTACCAATTCATTAGTTCTCACATTCATGAAATAGCAATAACCAATTATTTTACATTTTCAAATTAATGAGACCCTAGAACTTATATTTCTAATTCATTCATAGGGTAGTCGATTGCATAATTCCGATATCAAATTTCACCTCTCGGTCCTTCATTCAATATTCAAAGATAAATAGGTAGCTAATCTATCAACCTAGCATACAATCCAATGCAATCAACCAACACAAGGTACATCAATGGAAATATCAAATCAAAACATTCAATCAAATATACTACAAACCCTAAGCATGGGTTTTTAGCTCAACATCATCAATTTAAAACATTCATTCAACTCAATATAAATCAAATACAAATTGTTCATTGCAATATCAATTCTCTTAATACAACAAAAACAATATTGGAATGAATTAAAAGAGAGAATAGAAAAACCCTTGTGAAGATGCCAAGAGTAGGATTACTCGTCTTCCTCCTAGCTCCACTTGATGTATGATGAAGAACTCAAGCCCTCTTCAATGGTTGATTCCCCTTTGCAATATGGAATGGAGCTTTCTCAAGTCACCAAACCTTTCAATGAAGCTTCTTCAACCTTCAAGAGCTTGTTTAACCCAATTTATCCCAAAGAACCTCAAAGATCTTGTCAATGGAAGATGGAGAAGATGAAGATGGAGGATGAAGATGAAGGGACAAGGAGAGTGTCACTCTCTCCTCAAACCCTAGTTGTCTCCTTTCTTTTTTTCTTTCTTTCGAGCAGAAGAATTTATATAAATTAAGGGTGACACGGCCAAGCTTAATTTGGCTTGGCCGTGTCCCTCATTTTTCTTTGGGACACGGCCAAGCTTGCTGGCCGTGTCCCTTACTGCCTTCTTCTTTCTTTCTTTCTTTTCTTTGTTCTTCAAGGAGTGACACGGCCAAGCTTGTGGCCGTGTCACTTGGGTGTGTCATCTTCTGCTTCTTTTCTTTCCTTCTTTGCTTGGTCCAGGTGCCTTTGGCATGAAATGGGCTTGGCCGTGGCATTGAGTGTGTCTTCTTCTATTTTGCTCCTTGTTCTTCTTTGTTCTTTGGAGATGAGAGTGACACGGCCAAGCTTGTTGGCCGTGTCACTTACTGCCATTTCTTTCCTTTGAAGTGACACGGCCAAGCTTCATTTGGCTTGGCCATGTCATGCTTGATTCATGCTCTTCTTTCTTTGTTTTGATCTTCCAAGGGTGTTTTTGCACTTAAACCTAAAATAAACACTTTAAACAAACTTAAAACAAAAATCAATCGAAACATTAACTAAAAACACATAAAAAATCATACTAAAAACAAGTACAAAAATGATCTAAACAACTACCCCACACTTAATTCCTTGCTTGTCCCCAAGCAAGGTTAAAATCAAAACACACTAACAAGATAAATTTTGTTAAGTTCAAGAGTTATAAAGATGCATCAAGACTTCCCTATCCCTAAATCCGCAATCAATATCGAATCAAACAAAATCGACACCCATGCAATTACGTGGTTTTTCATGCATAACCAATATTGTCACTCCCTCACCAACTCTTATAAGTGTTTGATCATGGTGGTGTTTACACTCGTAACAATCAATGAAAGATTATTAGCATAGGTTTGCTTATCAATCAAATCTCCATCACAAAATAACAATCAAGCATCAATCAAAAGGTCTTTATTGGGTTGTAATGGGCTAAGGTAAAGGCATGGCGCTTAGGAAATGTGAGCTTAATCATTAAGTTCAAGAGCACTTCAAGAATGAAGTAACCGATCATATGTATACACTAACAATCCCAAAACACCTTCCTCTCATCTACCCCTTGACATTAAAGAGCTTTTTAAGGGAACTCACTTATTAAATATTGCAATGATATCTCCAACTTATTCCAACCCTTTCAACAAGAACAACAATTATTCTTATTATTATATATATATATTATTTTTCTCTTTTTCCTTTTTTTTATTTTTTATTTTTTATTTTTTTATTTTTTTATTATTTTTCTTTGCAATCTTAAACCTACTAAATTTAACTCCACACTTAATTCAACACAATACTCGGTCATAAATGCTCTTAAAATACTCTTGACCTTATAAAAGGGTAAGAGTTAAACAATAAGGTTCAAGCTAATGGTGTTGTGAAAAAGAAAGAAAAGGAAAAATAAAATAAGCTCAAAATTGGCTAACTAAGGTTGAATACAGAGTTGGTCTTTTAAGCCAAAGTGGGTTCACCTAATTGCCTTAATCATCTTGATGCCAAATTGAAATTTTTATGTAGTCTTAAAAAGCATTTCAAAGCAAGTTCTAGCAAATCATCAATCAAAGATGTTCACCCACAACAATAATGATAAGTTGATGGCTCAATTCCTCACTAGGTTAATGGTAATGCAAGGAAAAACCAACGAAATTGACAATAAGCACCAATTCTACTCAATTCTCAAATTCATGCTTCAAAAATTCAAAGGTCATCTATCAACAATTTTTATAACAATTGAACTTTCTAAAACTCATTTATTCAAGGTAAAACATTATTAAACTTAAAAAGTAAAAACACAAAATGCACTACCCCACACTTAAAGAGTCACATTGTCCTCAATGTGAGCATGCATAAACTAAAAGAGAGTTTAGATGATACCTGATTTCCATCGTTCCCATATATGATGTGTAGGGCTCCTTCCACCCATAATGCAATTAGAGCCCATGTGTGAGAGGATGAACAACATGCAACTTTGAAATGTGGCCAATGTATTGAAAAGCCTAGGTAGCATCCTTGGAAGAGCAATTGTCCAAAAAGAACATGTGAGGGTTGTCTTAACTTGATCCTCTAATGCTATAGGGACGTGGTAAGAACCTTTTTCAGTTTGCAACATGGTTATATATGGTTTTTGCTCGTTCTCACCACCAAGGGTGGGAGAGATGATAATTTGTTGCATACTATACTCCCCAACCAAAACGTCTTTCAAAATTCTTGGGGTCTTAAGTTCAACCAAGTTTGGTTGAACCACTTCTTCATCCTCTTTAGCAATTTGAAGCTCCCCCTCAACAATCTCATTATTTAATAGTAAATTGCTCTCCTCAATTTCTAAATTGGAAAAATTAGGCTCTACTCCTAAGGTCGTGGCTACCTCAAGCTTATCTTAACTATCTTCATTATAGGGCATGTCATAAAGTTTAGAAAGTTGCATACCTTGTTTCTCTTCATTCAGCCTGCTTAGGAATGGGATTGGTCTCTCTTTTCAAATGAGTCTGGATAGCAAGTAGCGCTGACCGGCAGGTCTCTTTGATTATGCCGGCGGACAGCCAAAGCGTCCTCCCTGTTGTCGCAAACCATTCCAATCCTTTTGGAGTGGCCCATGAGTAAACGTACTGTTAGACCTACGCGAAACTCTTTGTTTCACATGTGGTTAGGTATATCTTACTCAAAACTCAAGGGTCCCTATTATAAGCCTATTCTCTATTTTTCATGTAACAATAGAACCCTCCCATAGGTTGTATGTACCCAATAATAGTGCCACATTCCATTAAAATGAATTATGATGTGATGAGGTGCATTCATGCAACATAACAACATTGTTTTGGGGAAAACCTTTTGATATATGCAAGTGGACCAAGAGTCTTCCTACCCTACACACTACCCTGATCCTTTACCCTTAACCTTTGCAGGTACCCACTATCCGTGTGCCTTCACCTACACAAGCTACACCAATTCCAACTGTGCAATCACTCACAAGTCCTACTACCCCAACTTCACCAACTACTCCAATTACTGAAATGGCTACTATTGAACATATTAAGGCCTTTCTAGATGGACAGGTTAAAGAGATTGAAGCTAGGATGCAAGAAAGAATTGATGAAGCCTTGACCGCCCAAAGGGTAGCCATCTTGGCCGAATTGGGAGGGGCACCAAAGACAGCCACTACTCCTGGAAATCTAGGGAAGGAACCTATTGTGGGACAAACTAGTACCCCCCCCCCCCCCCAATGACTGCTCAGAATAATACCCCTGTCATCAATTTGGAGGATTCACCCTCTAAGAATTCTACTGAAACTGATGAACTGAAAAAGAAACTTGAATTGCTTGAAAGGTCAATCACTGCCATGAAAACTCATAAAGAGGTGGTAGACATGGATTCCTTATCCTTGTTTCCCCAAGCTAGGTTGCCTCCAAAATTCAAGATGCCTGGGATGGATAGATTCGATGGGACTACTTGCCCTAAAACCCACCTGAAGATGTATGTGGGGGCCTTAAGCCCTTGGGGTTTAAATGACGAGCTCTTTGCTCAACTCTTCCAACAATCCTTGACTGGTGCTGCCCTTAAACGGTTTGTAAGCCTGGATCGTGCTAAGATTAAGACCTGGGAAGACATCTGCAATGCATTTAACACTCAATACCACTATAATATTGAGGTAGATGTCACTAGAAGGGAGCTTGAGACTACCAAACAAAACAACAATGAACCCTTCTCCTCATTCCTTATGAGGTGGAGGGCAAAGGCCGCCCAAATGATCAATCGCCCTTCAGAATAAGAGCAGATTGATATTATAATCAAGAATTTAAGGCCTACATATCAAGCTCAACTGCAAACCCAATACCTACCTACTTTCAAATCGCTCATTGCGACTGCAACTAAGGTAGAAGATTTGATACAATTGGGTAAGATAGTGGATGAGGGAGCTACTTCAAAATATAAGAAACAGGGCCAAGCTGCTTCCTCAAGCAAGGTTAATGAAGTGGCCAATATTGCCCCTGCGAATCCTTTACGTGTGGGCAATCTTGGACAGAGAAATCAGCCAAGAAGGCAATATACCAACCTTGGGATGCCCCTTCATCTGGTGTTCAAAAAAGCTATGGAAGGAAAGTACCTGAAGCCTTTGGACCCAAGGCCTCCTCCAAACCCATTACCCTCCAATTATAGGGCCAATGAGTACTGTGAATACCATCAAGGAAATGGGCATAGAACAAATGCTTGCTAGACTCTGAAAAACCGCATCCAAGATCTGGTGGATAGTAGTGACACCATTCCTCTCAGGAGTCAACCAAACATTAATACTAACCCTTTGCCCAATCATTCCATCCATGCCATCACTGTGGAGGAAGAGTTGTTTGATCCTTTCAAACTTCTCTTGGAAATGAATGAAGTATGTGTGCTGGATCTGAATGACCTCACTGAAGAGGTCGATGCTTTAACAAGGAGTGGAAGGCAATATCAGCCACTTGACTTGGGGAAAGCCCCAAATCACCCCTATAAGAAGACGCCGGAACCAAAAGAAGACCCTGTCCTCTCTCAGCTTAAACAAACTCAAGCTAAGGTGTCAATTTGGGAGCTCCTTGCTTCCTCATTCCCACACCGTCGGCTCTCAGTAAAGCTTTGAGTCAACTTGATACATCAGTAGACACAAGCCCAGAAGCTTTGGTGGCCACTTTGACCCAATCAACCAAGGCATTGAGTATCCGGTTTTCTGACGTAGACCTACCAGAATATGGCATGAAACACAATGATGCTCTATACATCACCATACAAACTGGGGGAAAGACTGTGCCCATGGTTCTCATTGATAATGGGTCAGCCTTAAATGTATGTCCCTTGAAAGTAGCAAGCTGCCTGGGATTGGAGGCTACAGATCTTACACCTTATGATCAAATTGTTAGAGCATATGATAACACTTGAAGAGAAATTTTGGGTGTTGCTACTCTGGAAGTTGCTATTGGACCGGTGAAAATGGGAGTGCCTTTCCAGGTCATTGATGTACCCGCGAGCTTTAATCTCCTCCTTGGAAGGCCGTGGATTCATCAGAATAATGATGTACCTTCTTCATTACATCAAAAACTTAAGTTCCTTTTTGAAGGAAAAATCATCACTATTAAAGGAGACACATGTGAAATCAACAAGAAAACCACGGATCAGTCTCTCTTTGAGGTTGTTCCTGGTGAAACTGCTATGGCCTTGACTAGGTTCCATTATGACACTGTTCAATGCATTGAAGGAGAAAGGCCCAAAGGGCCATTTATCCTATATGACTTTGGGGAGGTCCAAGTCAATTGCCTGGTGGGAATGATGCTAAGGGTAGGTCTGCTACCCGGGATGGAAATGATAAGGTCTGGGAGGAAATCATCTATAGTGTGGCCATGGGAAGAGCCTGAGAATAAGGGAACTTTTGGCTTAGGGTACAAACCCACAGACGAGGAGATAGATGAGTTTGAGCATGGGAAGAAAAATAAGACTTGGAGGGCAAAAAGCCTCGAAATGCGCCCTTACTTTAGAACTCTGAATGGTCACTTTTGCAAACCTGGAAAAACAGTTACTTACTGTGGTTTTCAGGAGCCATTCTATTCTCCTATGACTGGAAAGAAGCTACCGGGTTTTGAGATGTTCGCTGATGTTTTAGTCATAAAGGAAGAAGAGCCCAAACCTATAACTGACTCACAAGTGGAAGATTTCATGCAGCCTAGTCTCTTTGATGAGGTTGCTATGATAACCAATTTTGAAGACAAAAGGGACTTCACGAAGCTGATCAAGACAACAGATGGACCACTGATGAACTGGTATGCCGAGGAGGGACAAGTGGCTATAGTCAAACCTAGTCCTATGTCACACCCTGAACCTGAATCTTGTACTGAGTCAAATTTTGAGTCAAACACCGAGTCAGAGTTTAGTTCTGAGTCTTCCTTAGCTTCTGGAATAGAAAACCCTGATGTCGAATGTAATGTAACTCTAGAGGATGACTCCGCCATTATTAATGAAAATGTTCAAGTTCCTGGTTACCCTGTGTCTTTTGCTTTCCAAGTATTATCTAGCAAAAATGAAATAAATGAAATAAAAGAAATGAATGAAAAGATAATAATTGGCAAAGAAAATGAATTTACATACATTGCATATGATTGTGTGAATAAGGAATAGGTTGTTGAGTGCATCAGAAGATATGTTGACTGCTTCATGTGGAAGACAAGTGATGTCACAGGAATAGACACAGCAATAGCAGTTCATAAGATTCTGCTATACCCTGATACAAAGCCGGTTAAGCAGAAGTTGAGAAGAATGAAGCTAGAATGGTCTTTGAAAATTAAAGATGAGATTGCCAAGCAACTGGATAATAAGTTCATAGAACCAATTGTCTACCCTTCCTGGTTAGCAAACATTGTGCCAGTCCCAAAGAAAGACGGAAAGGTCAGGATGTGTGTTGACTATAGAGATTTGAATAAGGCTTGTCCCAAGGATGATTTCCCGCTACCTCACATCGATTTGCTAATAGACAGGATGGCTGGGCATATGATGGTTTCCATGACTGACCTCGCGGTTGGGTACAATCAGATCATGGTGCATCCACCGGACAAAGAAAAGACAGCTTTCATTACAGAATGGGGCACTTTTTGCTACAGGGTTATGCCTTTTGGACTGGTAAATGCAGGAGCTACCTACCAAAGGATGACGACAACAGTCTTTCATGACATGATTCACAAAGAAGTAGAAGTGTATGTTGACGATATGATTGTCAAGTCAAAATCTCCAGAAGATCACATTGAAGCACTTGAGAAGTTCTTCCTTAGACTTCGCAAGTACAATTTGAAGCTTAATCCTGCAAAATGCCTATTTGGAGCAACATCAGGCTTATTTTTGGGATATTTGGTCAGTAAGAAAGGAATAGAAGTTGATCCAACAAAGTCAAAGGCTATTCTGAAAATGCCTCCACCAAGAACAGAAAAGGAGATTCGAGGCTTGCTAGGTAGATTACAGTATATCAGTCGATTCATATCGCAGTTGGCAGAGACTTGTGGTCCTATCTTTAAGCTACTAAGAAAAGGTGTTTCACAAGAATGGAATGAAGACTGCCAGAAGGCCTTCGACAAGATCAAAGAATACTTGTTAAGTCCGCCAATTCTGCAACCTCCCAAAATGGGAAAACCTCTTCTCTTATATTTGTCTGTAACAGATGAAGCCATGGGTGCAATGCTAGCTCAAGAGGCCGAAGGTACAAAGGTAGAAAATGCAATTTACTACCTCAGCAAAAGGATGCTGGACTATGAGTTAAAGTATAACAAGATTGAGAAGTTGTGTTTAGCGTTGTATTGGGCCTGCACGAAGTTACAACACTACTTGTCTTCTTACACTACTTGTGTCATCGCAGAACAGAGTCCCTTGAAATTTCTTATGGAGAGGCCTGTTTTGGACAGCAAAATGGCAAAGTGGGTGTCAACATTGGCAGCTTTTGACTTAAAATTCATTCAAAGGAAAGCTGTGAAAGGTGGGGCAATAACTGACCAGTTAGCAGAATTACCCGTAAAAGACGAGATGCGAGAAATGAATTTCCCTGACGAAAATCTCTTGAATGTGGAAAGAAGTGTTTGGGAGATGTATTTTGATGGGGCATCCAATTATCATGGAAATGGAATTGGGATTGTGTTCAAAACTCCTTGTGGAGAATACATTCCCTTTGCAGTTAAACTTGACTTTAGCTGCACTAACAATGAAGCTTGCATCAATGGGCTCGAAGCCACTCTGGAATTGGGGATTAAGAACCTAAAGGTCTACGGTGATTCTATTTTGATAGTATCACAAACTTTAAGGAAATGGAAGATAAGAGAAGAGCGTTTGGTTCCTTACCTACAACGCCTTGATCATTTGGCACAACAATTTGATGATCTGTCCTTCGAATATCTCCCAATAGCAAAGAATCAGTTTGTTGATGCCCTGGCAACTTTAGCTTCCATGATCAATATCAAGGAGGGGAAAGCCATTCATCCATTGAAAGTTCAACTTCAGAAGCAACCTGCCCATGTAATGCATTTGGCCGATGGTAAACCATGGTTTTGGGATATCAAGAGTTATCTCAAGGATGGCAGTTATCCGGAGGGATCGTCAAGGGTTGATCAAAGAGTAATAAGGCAGCTAGCCACATGTTACATTCTTAATGGAGATATCCTCTACAAAAGAAGTTGGAATGGAATGTACCTAAGGTGTGTGAATGAAGCAGAGGCTAAGTGGATAATGGAAATGGTGCATGGTGGCGAATCAGGACCGCATATGTATGGGATCGCCTTGGCTCGAAAAATAGCCAATCTAGGATATTATTGGTCCACCATGAATACAGACTGTGTGGCATTTGTGCAAGAATGCCATCAGTGTCAGATATTTGCCAAGATGCAGAAGCAACCTCCCGTTGCCCTGAATCCGATCACTTCTCCATGGCCCTTCACTACTTGGGGAATAGATATAATTGGCAAAATACATCCAAAAGCCTCAAATGGACATCAGTTTATCTTGGTAGCAGTGGATTACTTCACAAAGTGGGTTGAAGCAGATTCCTATACAGAATTAGACGCCAAAAAGGCAGCACAGTTTGTCCGAACCAACATCCTTTGTCGGTATGGAACACCATTCTAGATTATCACTGATAATGGAACTCATTTCCAAGCAGAATTTGCTAAACTCTTGAAGTATAAGAAGGTCCAGCATCATAAGTCCTCTCCTTATAGACCTCAAACAAATGGAGCTGTATAAGCAGCAAATAAGTCTATAAAGGTGATCATACAGAAAATGATCAAGGAACATAGGGGTTGGCATGAGAAGTTACCACTGGCCTTGTGGGGATATAGAACATCCATTAGAACTCCTACTGGGGCAACCCCATATTCACTGGTGTACAGAATGGAAGCAGTACTCCCCATTGAACTGGAAGTTCAATCGGCGAGGATAATTCAAGAAAATCAGATAAATGAAGCTGAATGGATTAGCAATTATCACCATCAGTTGTTGGGTTTGGATGAAAAAAGACTTCGAGCTCTACATCATATTCAAGGGTATCAGAGGCGAATGGCCAGACATTTCAACAAAAAGGTCAAAGATCAAAAGTTGGAAGAAGGTTGTTTGGTTCTGAAAGAGATCAGAACACCTGTTACAGATCCTCGTGGGAAGTTTCGTCCTCTTTAGGCTGGACCCTACATTGTAAAGAAAATACTTTTCGGCGGAGCCGTCATCTTGTCTGATTTGGATGGTCTGGAGTTCACAAACCCATGCAATCTAGATCAATTAAAGAAATATTATGTATAATTATGCATTGTAAGGAACTACATTAGACCTGATTCTCGCAAACTAATTCGAGATATGTAGGCAGCTCTCCTTGAGCACGGTCTAAATTTTAATAAAAATTATTTATTCATTTTTCTTTTGCCAACATAAAAAAATAAATAAATAAAAATAAAAATATTCCACTAAGTTGAAAACCCACAAAGGGCGGCTTAGGTAAGCATGAGTAAGAGCTCGCTAAGTTGAAAATCCGAAAGGACGGCTTAGGCAAAAATTAGAGCAAGTAAACAAAGTAGATAATGCTTGGAAAGCAAATGAAAGAGTCATTCATTCCAAAAAGAGTCATTCATTACAAAAAGAGTCATTCATTTCATGAAAAGAGTCAAACCATAAGTCCTAAACATCCAATGAACCAAAAAGGTAAAAGCAATCCAAAAAAGCAGACAATAGAGTCAACCCTAGGATCTAAATCCTACGACTCCTACGTGGGGCAGAGTCTTCGGTATCTTCCTTAGTTCTAAAACTCTCTGCAACATCTATCTTCCCCTCGTTAAGAGGAACCACGTCCTCTCCCTCCAACTCCTGCAGCAATGCATGCCTCCTTGGCTTTTCAATTGGCCAAACTTCGGCTATAAACCAAGTTCTATACTCTGGAGTAGGCTGAACAAGAGAAGGCTCTGCAAAGGGCCTGATCATCTGATGGTTCCTAACCCAAGTTTGTAGAACAGCTCGAGTAACTTCAGGAGTAATAGGGGAAGCAATGGAAAGCCCAACAGGAAGAGGAACCCTCTGATAAATCCCCATCTGTCTGAGGACACGAGAAGCACTATACCATGTATTATGAGTGAAACCAAGAAGGTAGACATGGTTATGCATTGCATTTGCCTCCATGAAGTGAGGAATTCTATACCAAGGGATGAACCACAACAATTCTTCTGGTCCGAGCTCATACAACCAGATGATCCACTTAGCCATAGAGGGAAAAGAAATCTGGATTCTTCTGGTGCGGTACTGAGAAGGGTTATAAGTCAAGGCATGAGGAGCGGCAACCACTCGGAGATGGTCTCTCAGCCAAACCTGAAAAAATAATAATAATAATAAAATAGATCCTTTCTATTTACAAAGAAAAATAGAGATGATGAAATGAGAAGAAGCAAAAAGTATAACAAAATTACCTGAAGAATGATCGGAGTAACAGTCCAATTTTCAAATCTGAGTGCAGTTCTGTCAAGACTCTGAATAGTCTCGGCCAGAATCATACCACCAATGCAGTTAAGTTCTTCCATTTGCCTAATCATGGGGCAAAGCTTTAAATCTCCAAAGTCAGGATCACAGTTGAAAAGAAACCCGGCTAACAGGCAGAAAATAAAAGCTCGCATCCTATGCTTCAGTTGAACCTCATCTTCAAAATTAGCGGTCAGGAATTCATCAATCAAAGGAAGCAGCATCGCCTTACTCCCATCCATGATCATAGCTTGAGTTTGAGGCCTTGTAAAGTTGAAAAGCCTCTGAAAAGACCCCACGTAGCCAACTTGAACCTCATGCCTTACAAGAGGGGCATTTGGGTCACATCCAATAATTGAGCAGAATTCCTCAAAAAGAGGACACATCTCCCCCATCCGGGCACCAAATCTGTAAACGTGGGCTTGGGGATCCCAAAATCTGATACAAGCATGCAAGAAATCCCAATCCACAACTACACCTCTAAGGGTGGCAATAGCTTTCAATCCATATCTTCCCATGTTGATCCTTTCAACATTATAGAGGCTCTTGGTCCAGTTATGCATCACATGGTTAAAAAGAGGGTTCATTGTTGAGAGAAAAATAGAATCCTGCAGTGAAAGACCTATTTTCTGGCCTGAAAATGCACTTCAACTTCGTTTTTTATACAGCCCTGGCCCAGACGGCGGCCCGACCGCCGTCCACCCAGGTTTGACTCCTGTTTTCGATGTTTGGTGAAATTTTTGTGTTTTGGCCCTGATTAGGCCCTGTTAGGTGCTATTTTTGGGGGTTGTTTCAGGGATTTATTATGAAAATAGATTTCTAAAAAAACAAGCATCATACATACATATTTGTTGTCAATACTAACAAATAAATGCAGGTTTGTATCCAAGTTCAAATAACAGGTGAAAAACATGGAAAGTACAAAGTACAGAGCAAGAATAATTCAAATGCAACAAATATAAATCCAGACAAATATGAGATATCAGCGCCGGGCTCTCCGTCTTTGTGGCCTGTTCTGCCTCTCATAAGCACTATCAGTCCAAGCACCCGTCAGCTCATCCGAGAAAGCAGTGATCAGTGCCGCCATGTCAGCAACTAGGCCTGCAGGTACCTGTAAAAAAGACAGAATCACAGTCAATTTCAAGAGAACTTTATGAATCCTTTTCATGAAAAGTTCTAGAGGAATATACCTGAGTGATGTGAGCAAGGCTTCGATATTGTACACCCTCCACACTAATTAGTCGGGTCACCCAACCGTCGGGTGCATGATAACAAACAGCATAAGGCAGCCTCAGGTCGGCCAAAGCAGGGTCCAATTAACTGGTAGCCGCAAGGATAGATGGGGGAGGCCTCAAATGTGATGAACTGCTGCTTGCCCCAGTATGTGGTGGTCCAGCCCTGAAAGCGGAAGCCTCGGCCCTAGAGGAAGAAGGTCTGTCACCTTGCCAGCTGGAAGAGGGATGGTCTCCAGGAGTGCTAGAACTGGGAACCGAAGAATGGGAGGACCGATAAGGTGGTGCAGGGTCGAACCGTGTCCCAATGCGTGGCATCAGTCTCTGAAGATAGTAGAAATCATAATCATCATCTGGGGCATAGGCCAACTCGAAGGGGTCACCCTCATACTGGGATGCAGAAACAGGCAGAAGCGTCAGAGATAGCATATCATCAGGGGGGTCCAGGGGAGCTACACGGAAATCGGTGATCTGGAAAGTCACTCTCTCAGCGAGATAATACCGTCGATACTCTAGATGGGGAAGTATGAATCGACGGTGAGTCAGGAATTGTGATCGTTGAAAGCTGTGATCTTGAGCAATCCACTCTACCAGCCGGCTAGACATCGCTGTAAATACAACCTGTAAAAATTTATTATGTTAGTGAATCATTTTCTCTAATATAATAAATAAGGATGAGAATAAAGTATTTACCGAGTTCATGGAGCAGCTGTCGAAGAACGATCTCAGCTCTCTGATAGGAAGCTTCCTCTTTGGTGCTTCTACCCTCTCTTTATACCATCTCCAGGCAATGGGAGAAAGAGGATCTGCAGGGGCAGGTGGCTCACGAAGAAAAGGGGCGATACCAGGAAAGTACTCGTAAGCCCAAGTCTGGAAAAGATGAAGAAGATATCAGAGTTGGTGTATGTCAACATATGTAAGATAAAAGAAATGTTCTTTACATTACCTCCCAGAAGTAGTACAGGCCACATGGAGCAATGCGGGTATAGCAGAGGTCGGACATGTCGTCATACAATCTATACAGCATCATGCTAGCCCAATCATATGTCTGAAGTTGTGACAGGTCGAGTAGGCTCTTCAGCACATTGAGACTCACTGCGTCTTTCCTGTTTGCTAAGAAGGAGCTAGCAAACAGGAGGATCAGGGTAAACCTGGCAACCTGATCAACAGTAAGATCGCCTACCTCATAGCCAGTATAGATGGCTGGTGCCTGCTCTACAAGCCACCTCCGCTGAATGCAGCGAGGCGCCTGATGTCGAACTTTTAGAAAAAGGGTTGGGCTTTTGGTTCGGTTTTTTCTGGCTTCGGGCGGACGAAATCTCTGTTTTCATATGCTTAAGAACTTCTCCTGGACTTTTCATTGCATAAATCTAACCTTGTGCTGCAGGAATTAATCAAAATCAAAATTAAAAACCATAATCAAGAATCATAATCCAAGACCCGAGAAAGCGAGATCTGGAACTACGAAGTGGGAGAACCCTAAACAAGGTAACATCCTAATTTATCCTTTGTCAATTCAGGCATATCATAAAGCACTACATCTTCTTCTTAATTTCTTTCTGGGTCAAAGACCTAATCTCTTTTGGCATGAAGCCTATCCAAATTAAAATCAATCTTTGGCATGAAGCCCATCACAGTTAAAATCAATCTTTTGGTACGGAGCCTAAATCGCATTCTTTTTGGTACAAAGTACCCAAATTTCATCAAAATTAGCACTAAGTGCTCGAAATCTCATAATTTTGGCAAAAAGCCCGACAATGCACGAAGCATACACACACACATGCATAATGCATAATTGCCTTTAAATAGGCTTTTCCAAACTACATGGGCTTTGATCTCTCATAAAAAACGAGAGTATGTAGGCATATTTGGGATTCACCCCAAATAGCAAGTCCACAATTTACTAACAATATGTTGTCTTCTTTTCTTTGTCCCTTTTAGGTTTGTTTCTTTTTGGCAAGTTAATCAAATACATGACATAGTCCCCGAATCCTCCTTGGGTTCGTAGAGAAACCTTTACATTGGTTGCATTATTGGAGTCAAACAAGGGTTTTCTTAGTTTTTTCCTTTGAACAGAAAAAATTGAGTGGCGACTCCTAACAACACGTGAACGTTCCTCCGAATCCTTTTCTGGTGGAAACCGAGGTTCACAGGGATATGGGTCATTTCCACCCATTTGCTGGAAACTTTCATAGGCATATTCTTCCTCTTGCCTCTCTTGGTATTGTCCATAACCAAATGAACACATGTTTGCGCTATGTCCTGCAATGCCACATGCTAAACATACTTCACGAGTAGGCATAGGTGTTCTTCCTCTTGCATTTAGCATCTTAAGTTGGTTCGTTAATTCTGCTAATTGCCATGCCATGTCAGAGTTAGGGTTATCATCATAAACCCCTACGTACCTTGAAAACTGCATATTTACAAAATGTACTTAGCAACTTAAAGAAAACAAACAAATAATTAAATTGAAAGAAAATTAAACAAAACAAACAAACAATTCAAAGAAATTAAACAATCAATTAAATTGTAAAGAAAAATCAAACTATCACTACTTAAACAGCCTTCCCCGGCAGCGGCGCCAAAAACTTGTTGCGCTTGAATTAAGTACTACTACAAGCGTCACTCGCAAGTATACGAGGTAGTTGTAGCAAAGGTGATCACCCCAAGGTCGTTTCCCCAAGAAGGTGTGGTTCGTAATAGCTTGATTGACAAGTATTTAAATGCGGGACTTTGTTGTGTTGGGATGGTGCGAGAATAATTTAAACCTAAAATTAACATGCGTAGGGTTGATGTGTGTGAAGGTTGTACAAGATCAAATCGATTCTTGGGAATATGCCTAGGGTTATAGGTCCATTCAATCAAAGCTCAATTCTCAATTATCCATTAACATACCTTGTAAATTAATTTGTTCCTTAAGGTTAATTAGTCAATTACCAATTCATTAGTTCTCACATTCATGAAATAGCAATAACCAATTATTTTACATTTGCAAATTAATGAGACCCTAGAACTTATATTTCTAATTCATTCATAGGGTAGTCGATTGCATAATTCCGATATCAAATTTCACCTCTCGATCCTTCATTCAATATTCAAAGATCAATAGGTAGCTAATCTATAAACCTAGCATACAATCCAATGCAATCAACCAACACAAGGTACATCAATGGAAATATCAAATTAAAACATTCAATCAAATATACTACAAACCCTAAGCATGGGTTTTTAGCTCAACATCATCAATTTAAAACATTCATTCAACTCAATATAAATCAAATACAAATTGTTCATTGCAATATCAATTCTCTTAATACAACAAAAACAATATTGGAATGAATTAAAAGAGAGAATAGAAAAACCCTTGTGAAGATGCCAAGAGTAGGATTACTCGTCTTCCTCCTAGCTCCACTTGATGTATGATGAAGAACTCAAGCCTTCTTCAATGGTTGATTCCCCTTTGCAATATGGAATGGAGCTTTCTCAAGTCACCAACTCTTCAATTGATTTTGCCTTTGGAAGATGGAATGGAGCTTTCTCAAGTCACCAAACCTTTCAATGAAGCTTCTTCAACCTTCAAGAGCTTGTTTAACCCAATTTATCCCAAAGAACCTCAAATATCTTGTCAATGGAAGATGGAGAAGATGAAGATGGAGGATGAAGATGAAGGGACAAGGAGAGTGTGACTCTCTCCTCAAACCCTAGCCGTCTCCTCCTTTCTTTTTTTTCTTTCTTTCGAGCAGAAGAATTTATATAAATTAAGGGTGACACGTCCAAGCTTAATTTGGCTTGGCCATGTCCCTCATTTTTCTTTGGGACACGGCCAAGCTTGCTGGTCGTGTCCCTCACTGCCTTCTTCTTTCTTTCTTTCTTTTCTTAGTTCTTCAAGGAGTGACACGGCCAAGCTTGTGGCCGTGTCACTTGGGTGTGTCACCTTCTGCTTCTTTTCTTTCCTTCTTTGCTTAGTCCAGGTGCCTTTGGCATGAACGAAGCATGTGACACGGCCAGTGGCTTGGTCGTGGCATTGAGTGTGTCTTCTTCTGTTTTTCTCCTTGCTCTTCTTTGTTCTTTGGAGATGAGAGTGACACGGCCAAGCTTGTTGGCCGTGTCACTTGCTACCATTTCTTTCCTTTGAGGTGACACGGCCAAGCTTCATTTGGCTTGGCCATGTCATGCTTGATTCATGCTCTTCTTTCTTTGTTTTGATCTTCCAAGGGTGTTTTTGCACTTAAACCTAAAATAAACACTTTAAACAAACTTAAAACAAAAATCAATCGAAACATTAACTAAAAACACATAAAAAATCATACTAAAAACAAGTACAAAAATGATCTAAATACAACTACAAAATCAGGATGTAGTTGGCTGAAATGCATCTATACCTCAGAATCCAAGGGATGACACATGACTCCATCTTCTGGCTCATACTCATAATGTCATCTCATGTGTTCTATTGTAGAATTTAAAGCATATAATCTTTGAGGTCTAGGTTTGAATGGAAAATAATACATTCTTTTAAAAGGCACGAACTTTTGTCTGCTTATAACATGACTCTATTTGAATCTCGATTCTTCAAACTTATATATTCTGTCTTCTTTATAATCACCCCAATATAATATACACCCATTTTTACAGCAGTCAATAGTTTCTACTAGTAGTCCAAGTGCTTGAACAATTATTTTTGTTTAGTAAAAATTATCAAACATTTCATTATCTTCAGGCATTATCTCTTTGATAAATTGGATCCATTAATCAAAAGATTTATGTTTTTGACACCTGGGCCACACTACCATATCCAATGAATTCAACAAATTGTAGAACCATTCAACTTTCGAGTTAAGAGCCTCATCAACTGGTTCATGTTGGACCTCACTAGTTCTAGCTATACTAATATTTGGCATGCCCTAGTCAAACACATTAGGCCCAACAACATCATATACCATTTATTGGTATATGTTTTCAAACACATATTCAAATGTACTATATTATTGTGGAACCAATTGGTCAACTATATTTTCTTCACCATGAATATTCTAAATGAAATAATCCAGTGTAAATCCCTATTTGACTAAAAGGTATTTCACTTCATCTGCTTCCTGAAATCTCTTATGATGATATTTTATGCAAGGACAATGAATTTTATTGCCTCATATAATCCCTTTGATTAAATGCAAATGCAATAAACTCTCCTACCCCATTGACAAATGTCATATTAAGAGTGCGATTCGGATTGAGCCGTTCATACATCTAAGTACGAATTGTATTCATTTTTCCTATGTATAAAAAAGGACAATATAATTATTGTTTAACCCATTCAGAAATACAAAATATATCTTATTTAGCATAAAGCAAGATTTTATACAAATTATGAAGAAAATCCATCAGTATTCTCCCTAAGTTTTCCAAGTGCACAATGTCAAATATAAAAAATATTCAAAAAATATTTTAAATTTGAATATTTATAGTATTTGGTATGCACTTAGAGAATAAAATAAGAGAAATACTACAAATTTTCTATAAAATTTGCATACTACAATGTCTCACATTTTGCAAAAAAAAATAAATAATAAGTAACTTTCCAAAGATGTACTAAGATTTATTTTTATATTATGTTTATTCAAAGTAAATACATTATCAATCGATATTTAATTAGCGCACCCTTATATATACTCTTTAGATATTTTAACTTATTATTTATTACATATTATGAAATTTCATATGCCTAAATATATGCTCTTTAGATATTTATAATTATTATTTATTACATTTTATGAAATTTCATGAGTCTAAAAAAATACTCTTTGGATATATTAAGTTTATACTCCTAAATATTTACTCTTTGGATTTCTTATTATAAATATATTAGAATTTACTATTAACTATCAGTTTACTAATTTATTTCTTATTTACTCCAATGCATGTCAAAATTAATTTAATACATTTATATATTATGTTAATAAACATATTTTAAAAATAATTGTTCGACTTTTAAAAATTAGTAATTCAATGGCCATATATGGGCTTAAAACCAAATTTGATTTATATTTAGTAAAAAATTGATTGATTAATTCATTTTTCACATAGTCTAATTTGTTAATCTAATTTTTAAAATTAATAATTTTTTTAAAATATATGAATTGATATTATAAATTTGTAATAAAAAATTATTTTAATTTTCCTTTAAATGTTAGAAAATTAAAATTAAGAAATAAATTATTATTTTCTATTTTATCACTATTAATTATCAAGTTCAAATTATATAGTTCTTAATTTTTACTCAAATACTAAAAATATATAAACTCATTTACATCTCTAACTATGAACAAAAATACATATATAACTAAAACAAACACACACACACACACATATAATAATAACCTAAATAATATAATGTAAAATATTAACCCAAAATTCACAAAAATTTCACAATTTTAATTTTCTAGCATATATATAATCAATATTTAATTTTTTAACTATAAACCTAACAATTACTAAAATCACAAAAAAATATTCATTTTAAATATTAATTTACTGTAAATTAATAAAATATTTTCTAAACGCTTAATTTTAAAATAAAATTAATAAAATTATAAAACCCTAAATTGTATATTTTTTTTTTGAAACTAAACCCAAAAATTTTCAAAAAAAAAACCAAAAAATTTAATTTTTTAAGTATAAACCTAACAATCACTAAAATAAAAATATATATTTTTAGACACTAATTTTCTATAAACTAATAAAATAATCATAAAATTTTAATTCTTAATACCAATAAACTAAAAATTCATAATATAACAAAAGACAATTAAACACTTATTTCATATAAATTAATAAAATAACTAAATTACCTAAAAATTTATAAAATCATAAAACATACCATAAATTGTATTTTTTAAACTAAAACTAAAATTTCAAAAAGCCATAAATTATAATTTTTTAACTATAAATATAAAAATCACTAAAATCAAAATCACAAAAATACCTAACAATTTCTAAAAATATTATAAAAATTTTAAAATTCCTTAATAATTATTTTGAATAATTAAAAAATTTTAAAATTAGTTTATTTTATAATAAAAATTTTAAAATTTATAAAATAAAATCAAATTATTTAAATTTTTTTAAAAAATCAAAAAAATACCCTAAAAAAATCCAACACCCTAAAAATTTTCTATTTTCCAAAAAAATTCAAAAAATCAAACAAAAAAATTCCATAAAATATATTATGATTAATTAAAAAAAATTAGAAATTAGTTTTTTTATATAATTAAAATTATAAAGTTTACAAAAATAAATCAAATTTACCTAAATTTTTTTAAAAAATAAAAAAATACCGTAAAAAAATCTAACACACTAAAATTATTTTGTTTACCAAAACATTTCAAAAAAGATAACAAAAAAGTTTAAATTTTCTAAAACATATTCTGTTTAATTAAATTAATTTTTTTAAATTTTTATTCTGAAATTTATAAAAATAAATCAA
The DNA here is from genome assembly GCA_947685225.1 of Garcia nutans. NCBI lineage: Eukaryota > Viridiplantae > Streptophyta > Magnoliopsida > Malpighiales > Euphorbiaceae > Garcia > Garcia nutans. Next base: position 37,217,598 of record CANTUV010000039.1, on the reverse strand, counting down.
TTTCACCTAATCTTTTTTAAAAAAATCATAAAAATTTCCTAAAAAAGTCTAACACCATAAATAAAATTTCAAATACCAAAAAATTTCTAAATATATTATGTAAATTTTAAAATTCTCTAAAATAATATTTTGATTATTTAAAATAAATTTACAAAATTAGTTTTTCTTTTTATTCTAAAATTTAAAAAAATAAATAAAATTTACCTAATTTTTTAAAAGCCAAAAAATACCCTAAAAATTAAAAAATATACAAGCAAAATATAAATAATCAACCGAAACTACAATACTCACAAACCTAGAACAATATATCAAATTCATGAAAAATAACAATAAATTAGAAAATAAATAATAAAATTTTAACATAAATAACAAAACTTGACAAAATTTAAAAAAAAAAAACTTGAAATGAATTCCTTCTTCTTCTTCAAGCAAAAAAGAAAGAAAACCAAAGAAAGAAACAGAGACAAAGACATATCGAGGCAAAGGCAGAGGAGAAGAGAGGCAACAAAAATGAGGGAGAGGAGAAAGAAATTTGCTTTTATAGGTAAAGTTTACTAAGAGATTTAAGTGTTTACCGACCGAAAGTGTAAATCTGTTAGCAAATTTACAATTCAGGTGAAAAAATTACCGCCCCTGGTTTTAACCTTACCGAGAGAAAATACTTATCCCTCGGTATTACTGACAGATTTACTAATCTCTCTGTAAACAGAATTAATGAGATGACAATTTTGCCAGTCAGTGTACCGCAATTTATTAACAGAAAAAATACTAATAGGAATAATGTTCTCTCGGTAAATTATTAAATTATTATTTTACATAACGCCTCTTTAATTTTTTTTTGCTGGCAGAAGACAGACGTCTCTCAATATTACCGAGTGAAACAACAAATTCTCTTGGTAATGTACAGTAATTGAAGCATTAAATTTTTGCCACTTTTACTTTTACCAAGAGAAGACTCGCATCTCTCGGTATTATTGACAGATCATTGACTTCTCTCAGTAAATGGCTCAACTTCTGGCCGTAAAATTTCTACCCACGCTATTAGGTCATGACTTTTCATTTACCAATAGAATATTCAATGCTCTCAGTAATACCGAGAGAATTTATCAGTATTATGTCAGCAAACAGATGATAGAATTTAATTCAGAAAATACAATTATTATATTTACCTACAAATATGGTTATTTTGTTGGTAAATTAGTCAACAGAGGCTTAACTTACTGAAAATAGATTTCTGAAAGAAAATTTTTTTTTTGTTGGTATTACCAAAAGAATATTATTTTTTGTCATTATTATCGACAAAAATCTACATTCTCTAAGTAAACGGCACAATTTTTGGCAATTGTTCATTTACCGACATAATATCCGATGCTCTCTATAATACTGAGAGAATTTATCAGTATTTTATCGGCAAACGAATGATAGAATTTAATTTAGAAATTACAAATATTACATTTACCAATAGATATGGCCATTATGTCAGTAAATTGGTCAACAAAAGCTTGACTCACTGAAAATAGATTACCGAGAGAAATTCATTTTCTATTTGTATTACTGAGAGAATATTATTTTCTATTTATCTTACCGATAAATATTTTTCTCTTTGAAAGCCACAGGTCCGAGCCCTGTCAGTATCGACTGATCCAAATCTAACAATCTAATAAAAAAATACATTAATTCATCTCCTCCTTTCCCTTTTCTATGAAAGGGGACAACTAGCACAATTTCATTCCAAAAGGAATCATTCTTATTATTTTATTTCTTTTTAATTTATTATTTATTTATTATTTCTAATTTTTCGTTATTGAGATTTATGGGTGATATAGATTAATATTTAAGGATAGTTATTAACTCTTTTTTTCTGTTTTTGATTTTCTTTTAATGAGTCCTAACTATTAACTACTCTCTCCTATGAGGAGGAGAAGGAGGAGGAGGAGGGGGAGGGAGAGATGAATGCGTAGAAGAAAGAGTTTCTTGATACAAAAAATTTTAATTTTATCGCTAAACAGTTGCACTAATAATTTGTGCTAAATATTACCGACACTTTAATATTTTTGTTGGTATAGTTTGTCGATAATTGTTGGCGTCACTGCTGGCACCATTATTCTCGATAAAATATTTTTCGGTAAATTTTTATATCAATATTCTATTAATAATACATCTGTGTATTTTCTAATTAATTTTTTTTTATAGTTTCCCTCGGTATGTTATTAGTATTACTAAAAAAATTTATTGGTAAGTTTTTCTCCATAATCCAGTACATTCTTGTAGTGAGAGGAAAATAATACATCCGTTTAAATGGTACAAACTTCTATCTTCATGTAACTCAACTTTTTTTGAATCTTGGTTCAGAACAAAACTTACAAATTTTGAGTCATTCATCATCAACCTAATATATCATATATTCATTCTTATATCAGTCAATAATTTCAACATGCAACCCTAGACCTTGGACTATATTATTAGTTTGGTAAAAAATGTCAAATATTTCATTATCCTCCAATAATATTTCCTTAATAAATTGAATCCATTAATCAAATGCCTTCTTGGACATATGCTTCTCAAACTTCATATTCAAATAGTATGCCATAGCTGATCACATAGTGTGTCTTTGACAATCGAGCCACAACTCAATATCCAAAGAGTCCAACAAATTATAAAATTGTTGAGCTCTTGGGTTCGGAGCCTCATCTGATTCTTGTTGGACATTACTAGGTTAAGCTTCAAAATTATCTGTCATCTTCCCTTCAAACATGTTAAACCCAACAACATCACATACTGTCTATTGGTACGGATTTTCAAACCCGATATCAAATGATATGTGTTTTGGTGGAATATGTGCTGCTACATATTCTTCTTCACCATGCATATTCTAAATGAAATAATATGGTGCAACCTCATATTTCACTAGATAGAACTTGACATCATCAATTTCCCAAAATATTCTATGATGACATTTGATGTATAGACACTGAATCTTATTATCTTATATATATCTCCTTTGAGGACTAGCAAACTTATCAAACTCTTTAACCCCATCGACAAATATCATACTAATAGTTCGGTCTTGATTTAACCTTTGGTATATCTAAGTATGATTTGTATTCATTTTTCTATATGGAAAACAATAAATTAATTAGTTGTAATTAGTTAAACTATAAATCTTTATTTCATATTTCTAAAGGGTATGGATCTAACCCATTCAGAAATATAATATATATCTTAAATAACAATTATGCAAGAGTTGTTACAAATTTTATAGAAAATTTGGCGGAATCTCCTTAGATTCTCCAAGTGTACGACATCAAAAATCAAAATAATCAATCAAATAACATATGATTAATTTTGATATTTGGTATGCATTTAAAGAACAATTAGGTACAAAAGGTAATGATTTTCTAAAAAAACTTGTAATCAATTATCTCGCATAAATGCTAATTAATATAGATATATATTATTATTTTCAAATTGTCCAACTTAGACAATTCGGTGAGTCCTCACTTTAAAAAAGAAAAAAAAAAGAGAAACTTACCAAACGCGTACTATGGTTCTATTATATTTTTAATTTAATAAAATTTTATTTAAAAAAATATTATTAATATTTTATATATATTTTTAGAGAAAATTTGCCAAAATTTTCTCTAATAAATTAACTACCAAACTAATTTCTAACATCCCTACAGAGAAAAAACACTTTCAACATCTTATCCTTATATCACCCGGACTACAATAACATTTCACAAATCACAAACACTTCTATAAATTTGTCATATCGCATTCTTAAATAATTGTCTAAACTATTATACAACATAACAAAATGCACATCATAGATAATTTGCGTATAATTAATAAGTAATTATGTTAACACACTTTGCACTATAATCCCATATGCATAAAGTTAAAATTATTATGTATATTATAAATTTTCATAGGCTTAAATATATATTTTTTAGAATTTTATTATTTATTATGTTTGTAATTTGTATTTTATGGGTTTGTATAATAATTTATCATTATTTTTTTAACATTAATTTTATTATGTATATTATGAATTTTTATAGATCTAAATATATGTTTTTTTGGATTTCCATTATTTATTATGTTTGTCATTATAATTTATAGTGTGAATATTCTCTAAATGGGCTTAGGCCCGACTTACTTTTATATTAATTTGCATTATATTAAATTAATTATGTAGATAATTATTATGTATAATCATAAAATACATTAATATTTATTTTAATTGCATATATGTGATTAGATCCAAAATCACTTTTATATATCTTTAAATGGTTTTTTACATAGTCACACTATGTTTATTTTATTATTATTTGTCATCTCATAAAATATTAATATTTATTTTAAATGCATATGTGAGCTTAGACCCAAATTACTTTAACATCCAAAATTGCTTTTAAATATTCAAAATGGTTTTTTTTACATATTCACGCTATATTTATTTTATTATATTTGTCATATCATAAAATATTAATATTTATTATAACTGGTAAATGAGTTTTTAACTTATTCACAATGTATTAATAGAATTTTAAAATTATTAAATATTTTAAAATTTATTATTATACGTAAAATACACATTAAATGTATATAAAATATATACAATATATACATTTGACATGCCTAAAACACATAAAATTTACACAAAGTATGCACATCATATACCTTTGATATATATATATAAGATATACATAAAACATACATAGCACAGATATCAAAATTACATCAAATACGCTGAAAATATAAACAAAATATATACAATATATATATACAGAATCAATTCATTTACAAAATGTATACATTATATGTACACATGATAGAAAAAATATACTAAAAATATTTTTTATACCAAAATATATATAATTTACAGAAAAATATACAAAATATACATAAAATTTATGCATATTTTTATATATATACAATATATATACACATAATATAACACACAATGAACTCATTTATACACTACATATACTCAAATTTTTAACCATTTAATATAAAAAAATTTAAAAACATCAAAATCATTTGACATACCAATTATTGTAGAAGAAAACCCAAGAATATTATGAACTTCAATTAGAGTTTTGCCAGAAAGGAAAAAAATAAATATAAAGAAGAGAAAATATTAATAGATTACCTTTGATGGTAACTGCCAGAGGCATCGCCGGTGACGAGAGAGAGAGAGAGAGAGAGAGAGAGAGAGAGAGAGAGAGAGAGAGAGAGAGAGAGAGAGAGAGAGAGAGAGAGAGAGAGAGAGAGAGAGAGAGAGAGAGAGAGTATGCGTGTGTTTTTTAGAGAAAAAAAAAATTAGAGGTGAGGTAGGGAAAAAGAAAAGGAAAGGAAGATTTTATACGTCTTTTAGATTTACTGAGAGACACTTACATTACTTGATAAATTTACCGAGAGAAAAAAAAATATCTATTAGTAAATAATTATTAGTGCCATTAAAAAGTGCCTTCTTATTTTTCCTTCACTGAGATGGTATAAATCAAGGGCGGAACTAAAGAGGGGCATGCCCTAATTTATATGCATATATATATCTATATTTATAAATACATAAAATTAATAATACTTATATAATTATCTCATTGGTTCCTATATACATATACATATATATATATATATATATACAAATGTATATGTATAATTCTATATACATAAAATTAATAAAGCTTAAGTAATATAAAATTAATTTATAATATAATATAATATATAGTAGTTATATATATTTGTGTGTGTATGTATATTTATTTTTTTTCTTTAAGATTAATTTTTAGTTTTTAATTTATTGTTTTGATAATGTTATTATTATAATTATTTTTTAATTTAAAGTTTAATTTTTTTAGTTTTAGTGTATAGTTTTAATATTTAGATTAATTATTTTAGAATTTGATTATGAATTGGAATTTAAGTTTTGATTATTAGGTTACTTATTTTATAATTTGACTATGATATGAAATGAGAATTTAAAATTTTATTATTAGGTTAATTATTTTACAATTTAGTTATGAATTGGGTTTAAAGTTTTGTGATTAAGTTAATTATTTTATAAAAAATATTATATCATATAAATTTATCAAAAATAATTAGTTTAAATACTTTTTTAAAAATATCTCAAAATATATATAAATATTATTTAAAAAATAATATATATTATGTAATTTTTGAAAATAAAATTTAGATATTGAAATAAAAATAATAAAAATTTCAATAGTTTATTATTTAATATAAAAATAAAATTGAATATAAATATAAATATTAATTATTTGTATTAATTTTTTAATATGAAAATAAAATTGAATATAAATTCGTATGTATTTTTTTTTACTTGAAAATTTTGCCCCATCGCCGATGTCCTGGTTTCACCACTGGTATAAATATCTCTCAGTAAAAACCAAGAAAATCATTAGATCCTTTGTTGTCACCAAGCGATTATACAGCTTTCTCGATAACCTGAAATTCTTTTCAAATCAAGGTTTGTTATATATTGAGAGACGGATTGGTCTCTCGGTAAATGAATTTAATATTACTTTGAGGATGCGTCTCTTGATTTAATATTTACCAAGAGAATCATCATATTCCTTATTATTACTGAGCAATTTTCGTCTCTCTCAGTATGACTGAACGATTATACTACTCTCAGTAAATTGTAATTTATTTTTTAATAATAATATTATATAAAATATAAATTATTTTTATGTTACATATATTTTATATATCAATATATATTAATTTTAAAATATAAATAATATATATAACATTAATTTATATAATTAAAAATTAAATTTATTAATACTATAAATAAACAGACATAAAAAATATTTAAAATTTGACCAAAATAAATATTACAATAAATTATTCTATAAATTAAAAAAAAAACGCTTTCAATTTGATTAAGTTCTGATTTTTTTTTTAATATTTACCACTAACCCTCCCTTTTATTGTCCTAAATGCAAATTTATTGTTTCTTCATCTCCTTAGTGCAGCAAAAAATTACTTAGGATCCATATTATACGTTGACGAAACATTGGCAATTCTCTTTCTTGCAAACTCCAAGAAAGAGGTCAAAAATGGATCAATTGGATCACCTTATGCAGTGATGCAAATATCACCAATTTTTGCAACAATTCTTTCGGAGGCCATTGGACCACTGTACCATTGAAGCACAAAATGACAACAACATTCTTCTTTGTCCATATTAAATTTTATGATGCTTATTTATAACTTCACCAACCAAAGCATTATAAAACTTGATATCTCAATTCTTGAATGCATAAGAGGCACAAACTATAAGGCCTGGAACAATTTTTGAATCCTGGTTATCTTGTATTGCTACACTTTCACACCTAAACCTTCTGTTAAACTCCTCCAATTATTCGAGACTATTGAAATCACTAATATGAATAGTTTCATTCACCTCTTCAGGAAAATGAATATATTTGATGTTGGGTTTGTTTCCATTTGTCGACGATTCCACATTATACTCTATAGCATGAAATTCCATTTTGGCAACTGCAGTTCATAAATAATATTTATAAAAATTTGAAAATGCAATAAATTATTTTTAAAAAATAATAAATAACAATATTATAAAAATAACAAAAATCATAATAATAACAAAAATTATAAAGATGACACAATATATGCGTTTCTCTTGAAATGTACAAAAAATATATGTTGCATGTACCCACAATATACACATTTCTCTCCCAATATGCGCCACATATACACATAATATACACATTTTAATCAAAATATATATAGAATATACACTGCATATACCCACAATATACACATTTCTCTCAAAAGTTACATAGAATATTAATATACACTGCATATACCCATAATATACACACTTCACACGAAATATGCATAGAGTATAGATTGCAAATACACAATTGTATACGCATTCCACTCAAAATATACACAGAATATATGGCTAATATACACACAATATACACTTTTAATTAACCATATACATAGTATATACCTATCAATAAATAAATTAAAAAGTGAAAATAACAACATAATACATACTTGGGTTAAAAAAATGCAAGATTCACAAGTGAGGCTGTGATGGAGAGACAATATAATACTCTTATACCCTAAATACATATAATACATATATCTCGTATATGTAAAATGCATATTTAAGATACAAATGTACTTCAATAAATATTTATAAAATTTACCATTTAATCATTAAAAATATAAATATTAAAAATTTAGCTTTAGTTAAATGAAAAATCTTTTAAAAAAAATTGGCCAAAGTTTTATCTATAATTTCATAAAATCCCCAAATCAAATGAACTCAACCTACATATAAAAGCTCTCCCAATTTATATTCACTCAAATTCCACCATTTCTCCATTGTACTTAAATATTTAAACACTCTTACATAATGTACATCATATAAAACATTTCCCATAAATTTCTAAATATACATATAATGTGTTAAATATACAAAAACCAAAGTACTTCATAACATAAATGTACTTCATAATAACGGCACAGTTGGTCTCTTGGCCCATAAAATTTCCAAGTCTCAATCACAATCCAGACCACCCTGATCTACAGTCCTATCATCTGCGCGATACAATCAACCGGGTTAAGTCCGAAATTCTAGTGGTACATACTTTAATAACAAATAATTATTTAAAATAAATATATTACTTCATACTATAAAAATGTACTATGCCACATTCAAAATTCAATGATCATTTAATGCTCATCAAACACTCATATTCAATATATATATCACAAACGCACACATTAGGCCCAACAAGTCTCTACACAATTTTTCAAGTTCTAGAACAATTGATTTGGTCTATTATAAAATTGGTTTTATGACCTAGCTTTGCTCAGGTCTATCTACAAGCTTAAACTCAAGATCCAACTCTGCTTAGGTCAAGACCTAGCTATACTCAGGTCTATTAATACAAGCAATGCCAACATCAACTTTCTAGAACAAGTAACTGTACGGAGCTAACACACAACAATACATTACATTTTCACATTCTCATTTCATTTATCAATTCTTTTCTCACCATATTATTCATGTCTTTTTCACTATTTCCATATTTCCCTCATATTTAATCACATTCCACATTCTTCTTAGCTACATTTATAACGTGGCTCCTCTCTCATATTTCCAATACATATTTCCATTCTTTTCACAAAATTTACAAAACAATATGATTAGCCATTCGACAATGGCTTAGTATTTTATATTTCATGCATTTTACACACTTTTATTCACTGAAATGCACTTAACATATGAAAACCAATATCAAAGTAGCATAATACATTTACCAAATAACAATGTGTTATTTTAAAACAAATGCAATTAAAATATAAATTACCAAAGTATGTACTAACCTTTAAAATGCCAAAATCTAAGGTCAACTCTCACTCCAAACCCTAACTTCTTCAAATGCATGCCCTTCCTCTCTTTAAATTGGTAATTCCTCCTTTCTTAATCCTAAACCAAAGTATAAGTAAAAATATATCATTAGTATCATATTCCTACCCATTTTATGCAATCAAACATCAATCATACTGTTTCTACCCAAATTCTAACAAACCCCTAATTTTTCCCTTTTCTACCTTTTCCAAACTTCACCATAAACAACATATTTTCATCATCCCATCATAAAATCATCACTTATACATCAACACAATATTAAAATAATTCATTGTAACAATTATTGAAACCTTTGTCAAAAACCTAATTTCACGTAACCCTCCCATAAACTCTAACTTCACCAAATCTCAATCATTTCTACCAGCCAACCTTAAAATCATTACATATACATCAAAACTATTTCAAAACAATCCATATTAACAACTATAAACTTCTCCATCAAAATTCTAAAAATCACATATTCTTAAAACTTATAAAAATCAAGCTTAAAGTAGAAATTACTTACCTAAACCTTGATTAATCTTCAAAACCACTTTAAAACCCTTGAATTTCTTGTATAATTTGAAGTGTTTAATGAAGAAACTCCTCCCTCTCTTTCTTCCATGAAAATTTCGGCCACCATAGTCAAATGAGGAAGAAGATGACCTCTAATATACTAAGTTTCTAATTTTACCTCTCACCTTTATATATAATTATAAAATATTAAGATATTAAGATATTTTTCTTCTTCTTCCTATCCAATATTGAATTTTAATTTTTTTTCTTTTTTTTACGTTAAATATATATTTAACTTTAATATTTTTACTTTTTGATTTTTTTCATTCTTTGTCTTTTAGTGAAAGTATATATGTTAGGTATACGCTATGTATATTCAATATATATCTTATATATATATTAGGTGTATACTATATATGTATCTCTCCTAACACTCTAGTTGGACATCTATTTATACATTTAATTATATCTAAAATTACAGATATTATAGACAGAGAGAGGCAGAGAGAGTAGGGTTTTAAAGTGGTAAATTAAAAGATGCACCTTTTTGTTTTAGTTTACCTAGAGATCAACAGTTTTTCTTAGTAAACGAATTAATTAATATTAAAAGACACGATACTTTATTTTTAATTGCCGAGAGAAATGGCCATTCTCTCGGTAAAGAATTAAATATTAATTAAAAATGCATCTTTTTATTTTAGTTCACCAAATTAATAGTTTTTATCGGTAAATGAATTAAATGATATTAAAAGGTACGACTCTTTATTTTCAATGCCCAAGAAATGGCTATTCTCTTGGTAAATGAATTAAATATTATTTAAAAGACGTGCCTCTTTATTTTAGTTTGCTAAGCGATTAGCGCTTTCTCTCGGTAAATGAATTAAATAATATTAAAAGGCACGACTCTTTATTTTCAATTGCATAGAGAAATGGCTATTCTATAGGTAAAGAAATTAAATATTATTTAAAATATACACCTCTTTATTTTAGTCTGCTGTGCGATTAGTACTTTCTCTTGGTATTTTTGAGCAAATATTCAAAATTCTCAGTTAAGGAAAATTCTTATTAGATTAGGATTCGTAATTTACCAAGAAAAGATATGTTTTCTTGGTCAAGGAATTAAATATTATTTGAAGGACATGCCTCTTTATTTTAGTTTGTCGAGTGATTAGTACTTTCTCTCTGTATTTCCGAGCAAATATTAAAAATCCTCGATAAAGGAAAAGACTTTTCATATTAGAGTTCATAATTTACTAAGAAACAATATATTCTCTCGATTTTCATATTGGAATTATATTTGCCGAGAGATATTACTGTCTCGCTACCTTTTGTTCATAAAATGTGGTGCCATAATTTTGTGCCTTTATTTATTGACAAATATCATCTGCAGTCTGTAAATTTAGTCGGTAGATGGTGGCACCAATTTTTTGTGCCATATTTAATGACAATTATCTTTAGCGGTCGGTAACTTTAATCAATATATAGTGGCGCCTCTTCTTTGGTGCCATATTTACCAACTAATAGTATGTTGGTAGCTTTTCTATTTGGTAAAAGGTTGGTATTTTCTTGGTATATTTTTAAAATGATTATTCTTTAGGTAGTTAATCGGAAATTGGCAACAAATTTATGTCTCTTGGCAATTATCAGTAGGTAATTTTGCACATTCTTATAGTGCAATATAATCAAATATATTTAATTAATATTGTATTATTAAATATATTTTTTATATATTATGTTATCATATAGCATTTATTGGTTTCAAATCAATTTAACTTAATTCTTTAAATGTGATAAGTTGATAAAAAAAAATATGCTTGCTTACTCTTAATTTTAATTTTTTTTAAGAAGTATTAATCAATTAGTTAAGATGGAAGAATTTATATATGTATGTATGTATATGTATATGTACATACATACATATATACATATACATGCATATATATATATATCGATATTAATATAATTTGCAGCTTTAATACATATGTAGTCCTTTGAACTTGACATAATTGGTTAGTTTATCTTCTCTATTTCACTTTAATCATTTTGATACTTTGACATGATTGTTTTAAAAAAAATACCTATTTGGACCTTAATATAAGAGAAATATGACTCATGAACATTCTGACATGGCATATTTATCAATATTTGTCATTGATATGACATATAATTGCATATAAACATACTATGTACTTGTTATGATTAGTCAATTTTTTTTATTTTATTTTCACTTTAACCATTTCGATACTCCAACTTGATTTTTTTTACCTATTTAACTTGACCCTCCTTATTTGAAGTTCAACTAATACTTCGATCAAGATTGAAATTAATTTAATGAGTTTTATTGATATTTTAACGGTAATATTTTCTCAAAAAATGCTTTAAATAATTATTAAATAAGTACACTTATAAATTCTAATACTTTATTAATACATTATTATTAGAGAGTATTAAAAGGAATTTGAGTTAATTTTTCATTACATTAACTTTTCATTACATTACTTTTTAAATTATTTTACCTCTTGAACTTGATCATATAGCCTCATAAACTCACGTTTTTCTTAACTTATGAATATAAATTTATTGAATCATGTTAAGTCACGTTTTTCTCAACTTGTAAAATATATATATATATATTCTTCTCTCTAAATCCCTATCAATCTAAATTTCTTCTCAACTAAAATTTAATTCCCAAAATATATTTTTGTTGAATAGCATATTACAAAAAGAATATATTAATTGCATTTCAAGAAGGGAAATTAAAAAAAAATCAAATCAATAATAAAAGTTTCAGAAATGTAAGAAAGTATTAAAAAAAAAGAGGAAGAAAACCTAAAAGGAAACTTAGATATTAAATTTTAGGGATTAGATTTTAGATGAAAAATGATTTATATGGGAAGGTATTTAGAGAGAGAAAAAAAATATTTATAAGTTAAAAAAATATGACTAAATATAATTCGGTATGACTCATTATGACTCGACATGACTCAATGAATTTGTATTTATAAATTAAGAAAATCTTGTGTTCATATGCTAGGTAATTAAATTAAAAGTTCAAGAGGTTAAATAGACTAAATGAGTAAATTTTAGGAGGCTAAATATGTATTTAACCTTTTTTTTCTTAAAAATTTTTTATGATTAGGAGAAGGTATCGTTTTTTAATTTATTTTTATGTTGCTTGATATGTATATATTTTTTAATTTTTAAATCAAAATACTTTTTAAACACAGTTTTTTAGGGAAAAAATATACTAATAATTATTTAAATAAAAATAAATAACTTATCTAAAATTATATGATGAGCAAATTGTTACAATTATAAAAATCATAAAAGGCTTAACAAATAATTTCATATGTAAATGATAGGCAGTTGGAATAAAAAAAATACATGTCAAGTTGTTTTTTTTAAAGAAAGTAATGTTTTAAATAATTAGTACCAAATTTCAAAGTGATTTATAATTTGAGTTGTATTAGTAAAAAACTAAATTAGAGTATTAAAATAGTTAAAATAAAAGTAGAGAAGGACAAATTAATCAATCTTGCCAAATATTAGGATTTATATATGTATTTAAGCCTTTTTTTTTTGTCCATATTAGTTTTTTTTATATATAAATTTTTGTCTTCAAGCTAGATAAGAAAGTGCACTCTATTCATTCTGTATCTTAGCAAATAAATGTCAAATAGATAAATAAAAAAAAAACCAAATTTAAATATAGTTAAAGTGAAAATATGAGCGAACTTATCAATTGTGACAAGTACAAAAGCTCCATATATATTACGCTCATAATTTGCATACGCAAAATGTAAAAGAAACATTATTTGGTATTTTTTAAAAAAGATATTTATTATAACATCAACGTAAATAGTAAAATAATAAACAGATATGCAACAAATTTATTAAATCTCACAAATAGGTGGAAATCAACTCCTAAAAACTCTCTCATGTCAAGCTTGTTACAGGCTGGGATTTCCTCTTAGGACAAACAGGACAACAATTGTTGTTGACAGGTTACAAAGTTTAAAATTGCAATGATTAATTGTAATTTCATCGACCCATCTTAAGTCACTTCTATGATATTTGCCAGTAAAATTTCACTTACTTTAAAATGTAAAATTAAAATTTTAAGAATCTAAAATAAAAAATTAAACTGATATGGAAGACAGAGGCGGAGATAAAGGGAGTCCCATGGGGCCCTGTTCCCCCTCAGTTAAAAATAAAAAATTTTTAGGTATATTTGAGAATGAATATTACATTGGTTGAGATGGAACAGCTTGGCCTTACTATGTGAGAGCACGCAACTTCGATCCACGCTCCCAATATTTTTCATCCTTTTTTTTCCAATCTTTAAAACTGGGCCTTTTAATCAAGCCCATTACAAACAAACAAGATTTGTCAATGACTCTGCCCATTACAAACAAACAAGAATAACTTAATTGTGACTCTTTCTCTTCTTTCTCACGTTTCTTCTTCGTTAATTCCTTTTTCTTTCTTTTTTTTTTTCAGATAACAGTTTCTTCCTTTTTCAATTTCATTCTTTCACCGATTAGCACCAGCAAGGCAGCGGCAACAAGTTAAGAATAGGTACACCACTTACTTTTAATCTCATATTTATTTTGTTGCAATTTTTTTATCTTGCTAAAATGAATTGAAATTTGAAAAATAATGAATTAAGAAATTGGCTTGAATACTTGAGGACATTATAAATTTGAAATGTTTAATTTGATTTTGTAGTATGAAGTTTTTTTTTTTTTGAGAAAAGTAGTATGAAGTTAAATTAAAATTATTATTTTTTTGTAGTTTATAATCTGAAATTTTTTTATTTCTTTTATAATTTGATATTTTTAATGTTTAGTATTTAAGTTGAATTGGACCCCCTTATCTAAAATCCTGGCTACGCCACTGATGGAAGAGGAATTAATCATTTATCTAATTATTATTAAATTCGTTCAAATAAAATATTTAATATCAGTTGAAAAAATTTAGACTAGACAGTAGACACTCATGATTATAATTTACAGATTTTTTTTTCAATAATAGGTTAATGTTTAAATTGGCAAAAAAAAATTAATTGTAATAATTTTATAAGAATTATATGAAAATATTTTTCTAACCGAATAATTTTTTTTACTGTCAATTGTTTTTTTAATCATAACCTCTTTGCTCATAAATAAAAAGTGGATGGTTGGTGAGTCTAATCTTTTTGAATTTATTGTCAAAGTAATTTCTGGTTGGCCAAAATTAGATTTGGACAGCACATTTAGATGTAACCAACATATAATTTTTATTCAAAAAAGCTGAAAAGGGCAATGGGAGAAAGGAGGTAGGCCGGTAGGGAGACTTCTCGTGGAAATTTGTTCGAGGAAAAAGCGTACTCCGGTCAATTGAAAATTAGCGCACTTTTTATTTTTTAGGATGGTGATATTAATTTAACATAATTTTTTTATTAAAATTTCTAAAATTATTTTTCAATTAGATATAAATTTTTTATTTATGCTATTTGCATATCTTAAATTTGAGACTTAAGACTAGAAATAAGGGACTTCTTTTAAAAATATCTCAAAAAATAAAATTATTTTAAAAATACTCATTATTTATTTCATAAATAGTCAATTTTTAATTTTAAAAATATATCACTTTTAGAGATATATCCATCATATATTTAATATATTAAAGATATATATGAAATATACATTTAAATATATATATATCTTTTATATTAATATATATTATAAAATATTTTAAAAAATTAAAAAAGTGACATATAATGTAATTTTTTCCAAAAGAAACTATTATAATGCTACTAAATTTACTAGACCTAAGAAAATATCTTTTTTTTCAAAAAAAAACATCTTAAAAAATAAAATTATTTTAAAAATACTCATTTTTTATTTCATAAATAATCAATTTTCAATTTTAATTTTAAGAATATCTCACTTTTAGAGATATCTAGTATATATTTAATGTATTAAAAGTATATTCCACTTTCAAAGTACACATTTAAATATATATCTTTTATATTAAAAATATATAAAAATTGTGAGATGTTTAAAACAGATTAAGCAAATGACATATAGTGTAATTTTTCCCAAAAAATAATTATAATGCTACTGAATTTACTAGAACTAAGTAGATGCGTTTATCTCATGGGTAGGTTAAACCTTGTGTTGAAGAAGATACTTTTATGTTAAGTCCAAACTAAGTTCAATCTCGTCCAATTAATCGAATATGAATTTACCCACACTCAAATCTATTTCAAATATGCATATCATGTCTACTACACTTTAAAATTGCAGAAAATGGGATTGACAGAGCATAATAAATAAATAGAAAAAATTATATGAATGATGTCTGAACTTTTTTATTTTTGCTATTTTAGTATATGAACTTTTTTTTATTCACTTTTATGTCTGAACTTTTATAAATATAATTAATTTGGTTATTCTGACCGATGAGCATATAGTAAATCGGTCGAAAAAAATCGCTCGAAATAACTAAATTATTTCTATTAATAAAAATTCAAATACCAAAGTGGAAAAAAAAATTCATACACTAAAATAATAAAAATAAAAAAGTTTAGATACCATTCATATATTTTTTCCTAAATATAAACAAAAAGGGAATCAAAAAACCCATTTGAAATTGATATCAGTTGGCCTGTAAATATACATTATATTAGTAACCAACTAATCCATAAGTTCTACAAAATAGGAAGCAATGATCCATTAGCATAAACTGAATCCTAATATTTAAGAACAAATACAAAGAACAATTGCAATAAATTCTGCTTTCATACTCGACAAAGTAATAATCTGTTGTTCCTTAAATAACCATAATAAAGCCCTAAAACCCACTAAAAAAAATTAAGTTGTAATTTTTCCTATCAGTCAAGTCACCGTCAAAATCACTATCAGAGAAATCAATCAATTTCTATGATGTTTTAGTTGCATAAAAAATTACATAATCAACTATGCCTTTTAAATAATAGAAAATTCTTTTTGCAACAAAGGGATGATTCTTAGTTGGATTTTCCAAGTATTGACTAATTAAACTAACATCATACATGATTTCAAGTTTGGTTAAAATTAGGTACATCAATCTCCCAACAATTTGCTTGTAGAAGGTGGCATATCCTCTTTCCTCCTTCATCTTTCACCAACTTTAAGCCAAATTCAGTTGGAGTACAAACTGAATTATAAGCCTTCCAAAATCTCAAGAACATACTTATTTTGTGAAACAAAAATACCAGCTAGTGACTACATGACTTCAAGACCAAGAAAATAATGCATAAGCCACAAATAAGTCATATCAAATTCAGTCATCATATATTTTTTTAATGTACCAATCATGACTCTTTTTTTTTTAAATGTATCAATCATGACTTCATCATTCTTGGTATACATTAAGTCATTTATATATAAACATACACCAAGTATTAAACTATTATCATCAAACTTGTAAAAAGAGTATGTTCATGAGGACATTTCAAAAAGCCTCCTTTAGTAAAATAGGCAACTAAACGACTATACCAAGTTCTTGAAGCTTGTTTAAGCCCTTATAAAGCATTTTTTTTTAAATTTGTATACATTTTCCTCTCTATCTTTCTTAACATATCCAAGGGTTGGTCAACATACACTTTTTCTTTCAACTCCTCATGCAGGAAAGCTAATTTTACGTCAAATTGATAGATGGACTAGGATTTTGGGTAGCCATTGATGGTATCAATCCAATTGTATCTAGCCTTACAACCGGTGCAACCTCCTTATAGTCAACTCCAAATTCTTGTTTGTCTCCTTCACAGTAAGTCGCGCTTTATACTTATCTATGTTACCAGCTTTATTTAACTTTGTTTTGTAAATCCATTTAACTCCAATGGATTTTTGCCCATTTTGAAGCTCTATCAATTCCTACATATTGTTCTTCTCTATGGATCTCGTCTCTTCATCCATAGCATTTTGCTATTTTGAATCTTTGACAGCTTCTTGAACTGTAAGAAGATCATAATATGCAAATAAAGTAAAATGAACAATTAAATCATCATTAGTTAAATAATTACCACTTCATCTAAGCTCGCCTCTTTCTTGAACAGGGTTATACACTTCCAATTGCCATAGAACTTTCATCAGAAGTTTGTAGTTATTAGTCAGATTCTAGAAGTTGCATTTGTTGGTTAGCACTATTGTCAATTTCTTCAAAAGTGACTGGAATAGGTCACTCCATTGACTCATTTTTTGTCCAATTCTATTTATTTTCTTCATAAAAGATCACAACTTTGCTGAGAACAATCTTCTTAGTGATTAGATTGAATAATTTGAATGCTTTATTAGAGACTTCACTTATGCCAAGAAAGACACTTTTCACCCTTATCATCAAGCTTTTTCCTTTTCTCATCAAGTGCATATGCATATGCTATGCAGCCAAAGATTGGAAAATGATCTCCATATGATTTTTGTCCACTCTAAGCTTCCTCTGGTATCATATTTTCATTGAAAAAGTAGGGCTTCTATTCAACACATAAATGCTCCAAATCACTGGCTCAGGCTAAAAGTTCTTCAAAAAATTGCCTTTAACTAACAAACATCTCACCATATTGAGGATTGTCCTATTTTTTCTTTCTAACACTCCATTTTATTGGGGTGAGTAGGCAGTTGTAAGTTCCTTCCAAATACCTTGTTAGCCTCAAATTCTTTTAAATAATATTGTCCACCATAATCATTTTAAAGAGTTCTGATGGTCTTTTCAGACTCATTTTAAACATGTACCTTGAAGCTTTTAAATGCATTGAAAGCTTCTTTTTTCCTGCAAGAAGTAGACCCAGGTCTTTTATGAATAATCGTCAATGAAAGTAATTAATATTTTTACACCCATTTGAAGATGGATTAATCGGTTTACAAATATATGAATGAATAAGCTCTAACATATCTTTTGCTCTCCATGACTTTTCATATGGAAACTAATAAGCTCTAACATATCTTTTGCTCTCCATGACTTTTCATATGGAAACTGAGAGTGATGTTGTTTGCTAACAAGACACTTTTCTCACACTTGAGATGGAATGACAATTTCAGGAAGACCCATCACTATATGTTTTTGCTGAAAATTTTTTAATTCACCAAAATTTAAGTGGTTTATCGAACATGCCAAAGCCATGAAGAATTCTTCACTTCAGCTATCAAACAAGATTGGGCAACTTGGATTTTTAATGGAAACAATCTGTTTGCACTTGTTTGAACAATAGCAATAACTCCCTTTAAAGGATCATATTTTTCACGAACTCCCTTTTAAATGGTTATAACACAACCTCTTTTCTTGGAATTGACCAGCATATAGTAGATTACTTTTAAAGTCGGGAACATAATATAAGTTAGAAATAGTTTCCACAAAACCATTCTTGGTTCTAATATTAATATCACATTTTCCCATGAAATTTACTTTAAAATAGTCACCAAAACTCACCGTTGAATGAAAATTTTCATCTAAATGGGAGAAAAGAGATTTATTACCACACATGTGATTATTACATCCCAAATCCACTTACCAAACTTCATAAGTAGGTTCCTCATTGGTCTGAGTAGCCATTAACAGAGTTTTAGCTTCATGACTCTTTGCGCAATTTGACTATTCCACCTTTTCTTAGTCCTTCAGTAGATTGGTATGACATTGAAAATAATAGTGATTGAATTTATGACACTCAGTTTTAGATTTTTCAAAATATTGATTTCATCCTCTCCCTTTATGTTGGGGTTGATCATCATTAGCTTTGAAATTTATGATGCCATTTTTTTGCATCGATCTCCCCTTCTTCTTCCTCTACCCCTTCCTCCAGAATATTAGGAATGACCAAAAGTGGAACACTTTAAAGCTTGCTCCTCATTGAATTTCAATTCATTTTTTGTTCATGCACCAACAATGAGATCTATAATTCATCAAGACAGAGTGCATTTATATCTTTGGATTCTTCAATCGAGCAAACAACGTAATCAAACTTTGGTATCAAAGAACGCATGGCCTTCTCTACAATGGTGACATCTTCCATTTTTTTTTTAATCATGAAATCGCATTTTATTGCTTATCTCCGTGGTTCTTGCAAAATAACTTGTAATAGACTCACCATCCTTCATATGTAGAGTCTCAAAATATTGTCTCAAAGAGTTTGAAGTTGTGCACACTTTACTCTTGTTGAACATTAATATTTCTTTTTTCATTGTATCCCAAATTTGCTTGAAAGTATCTTTGCATAAAATGGTCTCCAAGATCAAACGATCAATAGCCTGAAATAAGTAATTCTTTACATTGAGGTCCTTCAACTTATGTCCTTCTATTTCTGCTTTCAGCATATCAGGCATAGTTGTTCCACGTGTTGTATCTAATACTCCATCTAAAATGACTTGCCAGTACTTCTTCGATCTAAGGAAACTTTTCATTACATGCTCTAATGGTCATAGTGACCATTGAAGTGAGGAATTGCAGGTTACACAAAGTTGTCTGATGCTAATGATAATACTAAGTTATGCAAAAGAAAGCTGCTGCCTTTTGTTTTCAAACCAGACTTTGATATCACTGTTAACTACAGTTTAAAATTGCAGAAAATGCATCTAATAAGGCAGACTAAACATAGACAAAAGTGGATAGAAAAACCCCATTTGAAATTAATATCAGTTAGCCTGTAAATAGGCATTACATCAGTAACCAACTAATCCATAATTTCTACAAAATAGGAAGCAATGATCTACTAACATAAAAAGAATCCTAAAATTTAGGAACAAACACAAAACACTAACTGCAAAATCTTTAACAAATAAAACATTTTCAACAATTAAAATTTATTGTTAACAACTAAAATATTCAAATAGATCTACATTTCTAATGATTTTTCTTAAAAAATTAATAAATTAAAAAAAGTTAACATATTGGTTATAAAATTTTAATGAAAAATATTTTAAAATATAAATATATATTAATATAAATTCAATAAAATTACTCAAGCCTATAAATAAATTCAGAAGGATTAATTTCACCAACTATTCTTGAATTTTTTTGGTTTTTATTATTTTCAAACATTAATTTGTCTCGAAATTATTCAACTTCAATTATTTTCCATTAAAATTTGTCTCTATTTTTCACGCAGGTTATGGTTATATAAATCTCATGTGATATCACGTGGAGCTATGTATTAAAAAAAAGTTGTCATTTCCCCACGACCATGTCAAAGATAAAAGTACTTTCTACACATGAATATGAGAAAATGATACGATTTTTTTTATTTTAACTTTTAGACACGTAGTGACAGAGCCATATGTTGAAAAAATAAATTAGAGATTCTTTATAAATTAAAGTTAGAAAATTTTATTGAATCAAATTAAAATTTAAGGATATCACTAATATAAATGGAAAAACTCAAGATGATAAATGAAATTAATCCAAACTTAAAACATAAAAATTATGAGTTGTATTCCTAATATTATATTTTTTAATATATTATTGGGTCAAGTCAATCCAATTTTATAAAAAAATCTAAAACTCAGTTCAAAAAATAATAAGATGTCTTTAATTGGAGCTAAGATGACATTTGTTTCATACTTCAAAATTAAAAATGGAATTAGAATCAAAATGATATGAAATCGTAATTGGAATGATTATTTTTTTAGTTTTGTTTGGTTTACTTTAAAATTAGAATTAAAATAATTATTTACTTTTTTATTATTTAAGAAATTCAAGATATTATAATAAGAAAAATAAAATTATTATATTTTATTTTAAAAATCTAAAAAAATTAATTTTTAATTTTATTAAGAAAAAATTTATTTATTTAAAAATTCAAAGATATTGTAATTAAAAAAATTATAAAAAATATTAAATTAATTTTATGTCATTTTAAAATTTTAATTTAATTTTATTAAAAAAGAAAAATTAAATTTATTTTATTAATTTAAAATAAATTTTTTTATTTCAGCCAGAAATCAAATCTGATTAACAGGAGAGTAACGGGGAATCACTTATTCCCTTTTTTGGGATAATGTGATTCTCATTGCCTCTCTATTTTATCAAATTAAACAATATTAATGGGAATAACTGATTTTCATTCTCATTTTTACCCCAACTAAACGTCTCTTAAATTAAAAGGGAAAATTACACATTTTATTATATTTTTTAAAATTTTTACTTTTTTATCAGAGGATATTTTAGTTATTTTATTATAAACTCATTATAAACTATGTAAAATTTATAATTTCATAATAAATTCATTTTAAACTCATTATAAACTAATATATATCTGGCCTTTTGGTAAATATTTTATAAATTTTGATATTTTAATAAAAAAAATTTATAAATATGGTAAATTTAAAATTATTTTTAATTTTTTTTATTTTTGTAAAAAATACAAGTTAAAATTGGAAGAAAAATCTTCCATCAAACCTGTCTTTTTTAATAAGACTAAACCGGCCGTTGGATTTTAGGGCTTTGAATAAATGATAAGGTTAAACCAATCGAAAAGAAAAAATTATAGTGCTAGAATACTATGAACCATATAATATTATTTTTGGTGTTGACAACAACACCACACTCAATTTTTATAATTGACAAATATGTACATAACCTTTGCTGATTTTAAGGAAATTTGAACTCAATAAAATATTAAATTAAATAGAAAATAAATTATAATAATATCTCAATTTCTAAAAATTGAATGAAAGACAAGAGAGGCGTTTTACCATCCTATATAACTTGGAAGATACATTGAAAGTTAATCAGCACAGTATGTTAATACAATAGAAGTATAACTTGTTCTCATTTAAAATATAATTCATTTGACTTAAATAAATAAATAAATTATATATGTATATCTGAAAATTTATTAAAAATAATGTTATCAATAATATCTCAATTGTATATATAACTTGCAAATTTCAATTCCATAAAATTTAGTGTATTTAAATTTAAAATTATTTTTTTAAAAAAATTAATTTTTAAGATATAATAACATTCACTCATGTTTAAGATAATTCAATTCAAACCGATTCAATTCTATTTATTTTCTACCTACAAAGATAAAAGGTAGTTGTTAGAAAATAATAGTATTCATGGAGTTTAGGGAGGTCTAAATTTTCTATTATAATTAATTGCTGGTTTATTTTCAAACAAATAAAATATATATTAGTGATTTAATCACGTGAAGAAAGTAAAATAATTAAGTAGACATTCAAAGTCAAAATTGGCCGCCAATGCTTGACAATGATAATGATAAAACTAAGGAGATTAACAAAAACTCTTTTTTTTTAAAAAAAAAATCTAAAAATTATATGTATATTATTTATGTAAGTAGACTTAATTACTTAAATATCAAATACCTTACTTTTTATTTTTAACATTTTCTAACAAATATTTAGTCATTCCATTTAATTTAATGGTCTTTGAGAAAATTGATGGCCATTAAACTATTACTATATGCTTATTAAAATATTTGATTTTTTTTAATTTCATGGATGTTTTGAAAATATTGTTTTTTACAATTAATATTATTTTTATTAATTTTTCTTTTATTTCTTATTTATACTTATTTTGATTTTAAAAATTTATGGTAAAATATAAAATTAATTGTAATTATTTTATTTTTCAAAACAAATATTGTTACTCTATTAAATTTAAAATAGAGTTCTAATGCAAAAATTAATTTAAAGTTTCTTTATGTTTAGTGTGTTTATTAAATTATTAAAGTATAAAAGAAAATTTTTTTTATTTATTGAATTCTTAATATTTATGCAGAAAAGAACGATGTCAAACATTTTGAAACATAAATTATAATTTATTGACATTTAAAATAAAAAGTAGAATAGAAAAAAATAAAGCAACTCTTTTTTTTCGTTTACTTTTCATATTTGTTAATTAGAGAGCCAATGGAGAACTAAAGTTGTAATTAACGAGCCAAAATAATATTTAGTTCTTAAAAAGCATTTGTTCCCTCAAATTGTATTATGCAATAACAATAAATAAAAGTTAAGAGCAATCTTTAGATCGAAAGAATTGATCTTTTATTGAAAACCATCTAAAGAGTTGATTTTTTTTTAATCCAAAATCATGCTTTTTCATATAATCAGTTTTATGTTGCCTTATCAAGAATAACATTATCTAGAGGCCTAAAAATATGTATTCGTGATTCACTTAATAAATATGAAGATCATATAAAAAACATTGTCTATAGTCAAGTATTACATGATTTAACATATAGAAATATTATTTCTATCTATACATATACATATCTTTTGCTTAATATTAAGGAGTCATGACCCAAGAATTGATAAAACAAAATTTATTTTTTTTTCACATTTGCAATTCATAAATTTTAAGAGGATGACTTGTTGGTAACAGAAATTTGACTTGTTATTGGTAACATAAAATATAATAATAAGAATAGTTATACATTTTAATTAAAATTCATCATGATATATAAAATAATGACTTTTTTTTTTTAATTTTGCAATATAAATAACACTCAAACATTTATCTTAAATTATCTCAACGTGCTTATCACTCTTAAGAGATTAGCACCCACTTTAAATTAACTCTTTCAATAATTGCTTTTCTATAGACTTAACTCGAATTGGTTAGTATATCATCCGAGGGATCTAGACCTACTTTTGTATATGGATGTTTTCTAAATAATTTCTCATTCAAGGACAAAAAAAAAAAATTGCTTTTCTAGTACATAAAACACAATCCATAACACACATATATATAGTGAAATCGGTTGGCCAAATCCAAAATTATATAAAAAGAATTTTTAAGTTGGCCATTAATCCAATTCTATAAAGCGTTCCAAAAAACTAATGAATTATTGTATCCTTATACTAGAAGGGTTAGCCCAACAATTTAAAATTCAAGTCATATTTAACATTTTTTTAACACCAAATATAGATTGATTTAGTTTTTGGAAATCAATCTCAATAATTAAACTAAATAACATTTAGTTGGTATAATAAATGAATTACTTCTAAAAATTAATTGAAGTAAAAAAAAATCATTATTTTACACTTTCACCTTTCACCTTGATTTGAACATGAAACACGGAGATGTGAAAAATAAAGTAAAGAAATAGAGATGAAAGAAATTAGAAAGAAAAGTAATTTCCAAATGTTTAAAGCTATTAAAGAGGAAAATAGAAATAAAAAAAATATTCGCTTGATGTATTTGGTTGAGACGCTTTAACCTGGTGAGAAAATTAAATGAAAGGGCCCTTTCTTTTCTTTTCTTTTTTTTTTTTTTACATTTTCCTTCCCTCTTAACAACTAATGTGGAAGAAATATTTTGCGTCTCCACCCGCTTTCTTAACGTGTAAAAAAGTCTTCATTTTAATTTATTGCCAAAACAAATATTGATTTCTCTAGAAAAGAATATTATTATAAGAAATTAAAATCCCTTAGTACTTACATGTTAATTAATATTTATTAAAAGTATACATCAATTTACAGTTTGTGGAGCTAATACAAATAAGGATTTAACCTAGAAAATATTTTTTTTTTATAAGAGATTAATATTTTTTAGACCTCATTAATTTTAAATAGACTCTCTTTTACTATCATACCCTCAACCCTAAAAAAAATTTTATTTTTCTCTCTCTCTCTCTCCCCTTTTCGTTTCTCTTTCTTCTTTATTTCTCCCATCTCATTTTCTCTCTCATTTTTTTTTTCATTTTTTTTATTCTTCTTTGATCGTGGATCTAGCTCAAGTTTTGTAAGAAAATATATTAGTTTTAGTTGATCTCTATTTTTTTCTAATTTCTTATTCTCTTTCTTCTCATTCACCATGTATTGAAGCTTTTCCAATATAAAATTTTAGTAAGTTTTTTTTTTCCTTTTAAACTTAAGTTTTGTAAGAAAATAAAAAATTTTAAAAATTAAATGTTTATATGTTTAAATATTTTAAGAAAATGGCAGATTTAAATGTTTTATATGGTTAATATTATTTTATTTCTCTATAAGTTTGAATCTCCTCCTTTGTTTAGTCTTTCATTTTAATTTTTAGATTCATAAAAAGTTGAATGGAGTATTATAAATTTTATGTGAAGAGATATTATGTATTGTTAGATGCTAATATGAATTATTAGCAGGTTGTTAGGGCTGTTAGGGTCTGACATGGGCTGTAATGAGTTGTTAGAGGATTGAAATATAATATTATAGACTTTATGTGAAATAATATTGTATAGTGTTGGAGGCTAGTGTAGGGTGTTAGGGGCTATTAACTATAGAGAAGAGACTGTTAGGAGTTATTAAAGATTGGTAGGGGCCAGTAGAGTGCTATTAAGGGCTATTAGAGGTTGTTTGAGGCTACTAGGGGCTGTTAACAATCCCTAACAACCCCTAGCAGAAAAATATTTTGTATATTAATATCTAATGCATATTATTTTTATTTTAATTATGTACTAAAACTATAAAATATATCATAACAGCACCTAACATACTTTAATAACCCCCTAGCAACCCATAACATACTCTAAAAGCTTATGATAGACTCTAACAATCCCTAATAGGCCCTCTATTATGACTACTTTTAGATTCTAACATCCCTTAACATAGTCTAACAACCTCTAATAAACTCTAATGACCTATCTCTCGAATACACATTATATTTGATGAATTATATAATACAAATGAAAAATTTATGAAAATAGCCTTTAACAGCTTGTAACATACTGCAATAAATAATAACAACCTATGTAGAAATTATATATGATTGTATTTTATTATGTGTTGCTGAATATTATTGATTGGTTTTATTTTTTATTGCAAAATATTTTCTTAAAAAGAAGAATTGATATGAAGCTTAGCATAATTATCCTCATCGACTATGGTGAAAAATTTTATGTGGCCATCTCGAAATTTAATATCGCTATATAGTACTTCGCAATCATCGAATGATCAAAAAATAAATAATATTTTTGCATTTATAAATGTGATATCTATTTATTATTGTTGTATAATTAAATTTTATAAATTTTATTTTTTATTGTAACTGAATGTTATAAACATTGATATATTTTGATGAGTTCATTTCAATTATTCTCACTATAAGAATTTAAATTATAACATGACATTCATGTTGTGGTATTTTAAGAATTATTAGGGGTCTATGTTGTAGTATATTAGGAGCTGTTAGGAGCTATTGCATGTTCTATTTTTTAATAATTTTGTACTCCTTCTCAATTCTCAGTACATGAAATTAAATTAAAAGCATAATAACTATTGTTAATGGTTGTTAGGTGATGTTAAAGGGATGTTATGGGCTATTAGAGGCTCACGACTAACATCCCCTAACAATCCCTAACAGCATCTAGCAAGAGATTCAAAAATTAATAATACCTTTTTAATAGGTATGTTAATAATTAATGATAATACTTCACAGTCATCGAATGTTTTAAAAAAATAAGATTGTTGTATTCATAATTGTGACCTCTATTTTAATGTTGCTACTATGAGAATGTTATAAACTTTTATTTATATTGTTAAATAACTCAAATATATATATTGTAACTGAATATTGTAAATGGAATGTAAGGTACCGTTAAGGGATGATATGAATTGCTAGGGACTGTTAGAGAATGATAGAGGCTCACATCCTAACAGACTCTGACAGTCTATATCAGTCCCTAATAACTCCTAATAGTTATCAACCATCAATACTAGAATTGAATATGTAATAAATAATGATTATAAAAGAGACTGTCTATTCCAAATATATTTGAACAATTAATTTGAACTATCATTCAACATCGCATGCTTCAAAAATCAAGTAAATATCCACATCAGACCGGAATAGGCAGTAAAAATGATTATAAAAGAGACTATTTATAATCATTGTCTTTGAATAATTAACTTCAACTAAATTTATACACAAACAAAAAATTATATACAATAAAATCAAATTGTAATATTAGGATCAAAGTATGAATCACTCGTCATCTTTACACCAAGACTCCATATTCTTGTTGGCAGCATGAAACCACAAGCTCATCGTTGCGTAGTATCGCATATCAGCCATGTGATCTTGTATGCAGTTTCAAATATCAAGTTCAACAGTCGAAAAAAAACTCTATGAATTTGGCAACAAAATAACCGTAGTCCATATTGTAAATCAAAAAAATAAATCCTTAAAATATTATCAATGATATCATATAATTTATATATAATATGAATTTAATAACATAGAAAAAAATTACATATTTTGTTGTGGACAAGTGTGATGATTGTAGACGATTTTCAATTTCTTATAATTTTTCTTCTCCAATTTAGGCCTATGATGAAGAAGCTAATATGGTCAAGCACTACCGGAAACATTTTAGCAATTAGGATAACACATTGTTATCATGTGCCTTTTGGTTTGGAGAATTATGATAGTCAAATACATTAATTTTTCACTTTGTGAGCTGAATTTCAATAAAAACCAATGCGCGTTATGTTAGTTTACTAGGAGATAAATAATATCTACATTTTGCATCGACTTCCCATATCACAGATCACCTCTAAAAAATTTCAAGATGTTGTTTATATATTCTCATTTTCTTTTTGTTTTCTCTATCTTCTCTTTAAATACATAATATTTAGATGTAAAATAATAGATATTGTAAATAGAATGTAAGTAAGCATCTTTCTATAAGCTGTTAGGGGGGCTATTAGGGCTATTAAAGGAGGGGCTGTTAGGAGATATTACAGACTGTTAGGGGTTGTTAGGGGACACTAGAGGCTGTTAGAGAATATTATGAGCTATTATAGATTGTTAGAGTCTGATAGGGGCTGTCAACAACCCCTAGCCTCTAATAGCCCCCTAACATCCCCTAACATTCTCTAATAGCTCCTAACATCCCTTCCCCTAATAACCTCTAATAGCCCCTTACAGACCCTAATAACCTCTTACAGCCTCTATCATAGCCTACCAGACTCTAATAACCCCTAATATCCTGTAATAGTCTCTAATATCTCCTAATCCCTTCTACTAATAGCCTATAATATCCCCTTAACAGCCTCTAATAGCTCCCTCCCCTGATAACTCATAACATCCCCTATCAGCCTCTAGTAGCCCCTAACATCACTTAACATTCTCTAATAGCTCCGAGCATTTCTTTTAATAGACCCTAATAAACCCCAATAGCCCCTACCAGCCTTTAATAGCCCCTAATATCCTCTAACAATCTCTAATAGATCCTAACATCCCTTTTACTAACAACTTCTAATATCTCCGAACATCCTCTAATAGCCCCTCCCTTGATAATTTCTAACAGCCCCAACCAACTTCTAATAGCCCTTATCATCCTCTAACATTTCCTAACAGTCTCTAACATCACTTAACAATCCTTAACATCTCATAATAGCCTCCTAACAATCCCTATTAGAAACTAATAGCTCATATCGGCCCCCTAACATCCCTTCTTTTGCAGCTAAAGACCCTTAACATCCCATACACCCATGCAACCTGAAACACTATACAATATAACAATGTATTACAGTCCCTAACAACCTATTATAGCCTCTGTCAGACCATAGCAGCCCAAAATAACCTACTAACAGTCTATACTATACTCCAACAATACACAATATTGCATCGCATAAAATTTATAACACTTCATTCAATTTTTTATGAATCTAGATATTAAAATAAAAAAATAAACAGAGGAGTAGATTCAAACTCACGGAGAAAATAAAAAAATCAATCATATAAAATATTTAAAAATACATGCATTTAATTTTTAAAATCTCCCATTTTCTTACAAAACTTAAGTTTAAAGAAAAAAATTAAAGAAAAAAAATAAACTTACCCAAATATTATATTGGAGAAGCTTCAATACATGGTGAATGAGAGAAAAGATGAGTTGGAGTTAGAGATGAATGGAGTTTTTAATTTTTCGATCAAAGAAAAAATAATAGGAGGAGAAATATTATATTGGAGAAGCTTTAATATACAATGAATGAGAGAAAATTGGAGTGAAGTTAAAGATGAATCTTGTTTTGAATTTTATGATCAAAGAAAAAAAATTTGAAATAGAACGGCCATGGAAAAAAAAGAGAAGAAACAGAAAATGAAATAAGAGAGAGAGAGAGAGAGAGAGAGAGAGAGAGAGAGAGAGAGAAAAGATCAATATTTTTTTTAGGATTAAGGGTGTTATGGTAAAAAAGAGTATTTAAAATTAATAAAATTTAAAATATATTAATGCCTTATAAAGATGTATTTTCTATGTTAAATCACATATAAATATAGTATAAATATATAATTGATTACATTAAGATGAAGGGTAACATGATTTTTTAAACTAATTATATATAAAAAGAGAAAATACGCAGAAAATTTAAATCTAGGATCTAAACAGAAATAACATATGCTCTTGATTACTGAGTTATATTTTGATGGATAGGAAAACAAGATTTAACAGATAAAAACATTTTAAATTTTTCAAAATATTTTTTTAACTCTAACATTTTAATTAATATAACTAAAAAATTTGACAGAATTTTAAATTTATATATTAAAAAAAAGGTCAGGGAAAAGGAACCTATCTAAAGTTAGAAATTGAAGGCAATCTGGCCATAGACCTGAATGCTACTGACAAATCCAAGAATGGTGCAAATGCAGTAAATATATATCACCATCCAAGTGAGTCTGGCAGTGCAATCCACTTTTGGAAAATTTTTTATTTTTGTCTCTCTTATTATAAAAACCTTTAAAAATGTAATAATAATTGCATTTTTGCATAGAACATGAATATAATTTATTAAATATTTCTAATTTTTTAAATCATAATTTATAATTACAACTTTTAAAATTTTTATAATTATAATTTTCATGTTTTAAATATTTATTTACTTTCTATTTTTATTCTCACTTTTTTATCTATAAATTTACTTTCAGTAGAATTATTAATAGCCATCACGATGAAAATAACAACTATTAAATATATTGACTTTAAGGTCATACTTTTGGTGGTCACAATATCCATCCGTCTACTAATAATTGAGGTTTTTATATATATAAATATTGCAAC
Organism: Garcia nutans; assembly: GCA_947685225.1. Classification (NCBI taxonomy): domain Eukaryota; kingdom Viridiplantae; phylum Streptophyta; class Magnoliopsida; order Malpighiales; family Euphorbiaceae; genus Garcia; species Garcia nutans. The sequence goes on along the minus strand of CANTUV010000039.1, from coordinate 37,186,642 downwards.
TTCCTTTTAATTTATTTATATCACTATATATGATTTCCTAATGTCACAATCACTTTATTAATTCTTAAACTATATTAGACCATACATACTAAGAACTTGTCAAAATTAAAGCAATGTACATGAGTGGGAATTTAGTATAACAAAAAACTAAAAACAAAATTATCTTTATATGTATATATATGTAGCATTTAGACCCTATTGAACTAAAATACATCTTACACATCAAATGAGATAGAGAAAAAAAATCAACCCCTTCAATGTATAAAATAGGGCCCTAATAATTGAATTTTTGTAAACTAACAATAAATAATAATACAATCGCCAAAAATTAATGATTTTGATTTACTTCTTTTTTTTTTCTTGCATATACTTATATTATACATTTAAGCTTATGATTACCCTAATTGATACACTTAAACATAAAATTATGAAATTAACGTCTTAAATTATTTTTTTGATAACTGAAAAAATTTGATATGGATTGTTAAGAATTTTAAATTTATTAATTTTTGAGCGTTAAGAGAAGAAAATTATTATTTGAAGTTGAGAAATGGAATGTTAATTAGTAATCCCAAATGGAGGTATCTTGAATTTCGTCTGATTCGTTGAAATCAAAATCATCAACATCCTCCCAAATTGTAGGCTCAGCTAATAAAAGAGCCCCAGTCAATTCCATCCACATTTTAGGTGAATCTAATGGTGTTTCATTAATAGCTTGAATCTGACTCGGTGAAAGTCCAATCCTTACAGGACCCAAACCACCATTACCACCACTAGAACCACCCCCACCACCGCTACTAGCACAACTACCAACGACCTCCGAACACTTCATAATCGTCGACCTCCTATTCCTAAACTTCATAGCTGCTGTTTGTGCTGCCATTTGTACATCCTCTGGGGTAGAACTCGCAGGCTTAGGTAGACTATCGACCAATTCTGGGAAGTTCAAGTGAGTTCCACGTCCTCTAAAATGCAATGCTGCCACATCATAAGCTGCAGCAGCCATCTCAGGCAACTCATAACTCCCTAACCAAATGCGTGTTTTTTTACCAGGCTCTCGAATTTCAGATACCCATTTCCCCCATTTTCTTTGCCGGATGCCCCGATATCTAGTTGGAGCAAGGCCATTATCTTCCATTATAGCTAGTTTTAGAAGTCGCAGTAGAGTATAGAGTAGAGAAGAGAAGAGAAGAGAAGAGAAGTGAGTATGAATAAATGGAGTAGCTTTTGAAGCAGGTTTGGGTGGGAGAGAGTGAGTGTGGTTATATAGAGAAATGGAGGATTATGGGAGTGATTGTGATGAGGAGAAGAGAAGAGAAAGCAGCTTCCATGTAACTACGTTAAGTGAGTGGGAAGATGCTGGCAATGGCAATGCACTGCATGTACTCTTTTTTCTTTGGTCTTCCATGACACCATCATATATATTGCCACGTTGGCTCCTCTTTTTTTTTTTTTTTTAATTAGCTGAAATTATTATTAATAGTTATTCACACATATGGATATGTTTAATTTGCTAGTATTATTACTGGAAGTACTTGCCTGCCTTTCCAATGTAATATTAATAATACACATACGTATCATAAATGTGAGTATGCATGTCTTTTATCTTGAATTAATACATAAGATAATTTCAAATGGCTATTTTTTTAATTACTGATAATCTTTATTGACTATATGAATATTAGATATATAGTTAGTGTAGACAAATTGATAATTATCATCCAAAATTTATTATTATATATAGATATTTTGTTTCTATCCAAATTAATTTTAAGTCAGAGTGGTAAATAAGAAAATTTATTTTTTCTGTTGATTAAAATTTTTAAACTGTAATAATTATTTTAGTTATAAATCTGTTCGTCTTAATAATTTGTTTTTTTTTTATCATAATAAATAAATAAATTTAATATAATGTACAAAATTAATTCATATTCCATTTATCGTTATAATAAATAAATAAATAAATAAAATCAGCTAGGAACTTGCTAGGATAGTTAATTTCATATTATCATAAGGAAAGATTGATATGTGATATTAGCATTGAATGAATTATGAATAGTTACGTACAATACAATGTAAATACGTAAAAATAAACTCAAATTAAGTACAATAATTTAAACTCAAGTACGTAGAAATTAATTAAAAACATTTAGAATTGAAATTTAACCTTATTTTGATGCACGGTACTTTATTTTTCATATCCAACTCAATCTAATTGAATTATTAGAAATATCCTAGTTAATTACCATTTAAATATTAAGTAAGCTTTAATTGTTATCAGTATGAAATCAAAACTCTAATTTTTTTTTATTTTTATCATTTAAATGGGAATTAAAACTCCAGTCAGTTCAAATTATTTTAATTTAGTTTGAATTAATGAATTATTATTTGAATTGAACATATTAAAATTCAAGTAGGATTGAACCAATTCAAACTTAATTTTTTGTGAATATTTTTTAAAGTGAATTTGAATATTAAATGATAAATGGCTTATAAATATATACCTTATTATCATATATATATAATTTGGACATTCTTTCCAATGAATATAAATAATATTTGATGCTAAACTATTCACAATATATAAATATAAATGCAAACATTGCAATAAATTAAGAATTTCTTATTAATTCAACTAATAATTAACTATTTTTATTACAAGAATACCCTATTGAAGAAGCATTATTAGACAATAAATGGGAGTTTCCTTAAAAAAAAAAAGAAGAAGAAATAATAACTTCTTCAGCTTTTCATCGAGGACATTTACTCTTGACTTTTTTACTCATACGGTCATACTTTTATAGTTTTATTCTTTTTTTTTAATGGAAGCTGTTGAATATGAAATGCACCGAGAAAATTTCTCGACATTTTCAACCTGCAACTTTTCAACTGTCAAAAGTTAATATTTAAAACCTAAAGTCATAGTAAATATTTTTTTTAACTCAACTACAGTAAACCAATGGTCAAATGTTCACTTTTACACTACAAGAAATGGAAATTCATTAATAAATAATAATAAAAAATATAAAAATATAAAAATCATTAAATTTATTTTTAAATAAATTTTACATATTATACATTAAAAAAGTTTTAAAAAATATCAATTCGTTATGTAGATGTTGTGTAGATGCTCTATATATTTGATAGATATTGTATATATTTAATAGATGTTGAGTGTATGTAATGTATTTATTTATATTTTATATGTATTTTATATAAATATTACGTGGATGTTATATAAATATAAACTTAAAAAAAATAAAGTTTAAAAAATATTAAAAATATTCTATAAATGTTTAGCAGATGTTTAGTAAATATCGTAGATGTGATAAATATTCGGTGGATGCTTGATATATACTGTATATATGTTATTATTTATTATGTGTGTATATATATATATAATGTATATGTTGTGTATATGCTTATTTTTTATATGTATATTGAGAATATGATAAAAAGTTATTTCTGAATAAAAATATTTAAAAAATAAAAAAAAAACTTTTAAGCTCCATAATTTTAAAATATGAAAACTAGAATGGGAAATACAATATAATTTCCCCAAATAAATATGATATCACTAAATTGAAGATTAATTAATTTTAGCTAAATCTTTAAATATATATATACTAGTCGTTTACCCGCTCAATGCGTGGAAATAAAAACAACAAAGTATAAATAAATATAATACATAAATAATAATCTATATATAAATTAATAATCAATTCTATTATAAAAATATAAAATAATATATTTACCTCAATTTTTATGACAATTTTATAAAAAGAATATAGATAAACTAATATAATTCTTTTATTTTATAACTTAATACTTTTACTAATCAAAAACAAATTTTACATATTTTTTTTGCTATAAAAATATTATGAATTTTATAAAAAGAGAGAAAAAATAAAAATTCAAATAAACCTTTCATATAAGAAGAAAATATGAGTTAGAGAATTTATAATCATAATTAATATTAAAATTAAAATTAATATTAATATTATTATTGCGTAAATTTTTAATATATGATTAATTACATAGAAATATTAAGTCATATTTTTTATTGTTTAAATTTTAAAATTTATAAAAATATATAAATTAATTATTATTATAAATAAATTATTAATTAAATAAATTAAGTATTTAAAATATTTATTAATATATAATTAATTTATTAGGAATGTCAAAAGTTATATATTTTATTTTTTTTAATTTAATTAATTAATTTATAATTATTGATCAAAAAATTAAATTATAATTAATTTATTAGGAAGGTTAAGAGTCATATATTTTTTAACTTTTCAAATTTCTAAAAAATATATAAATCAATTAATATTATTTAATTACATTAATGAGTAATTAATTTATGAAAAATTAAAAGTCACAAATATAATTTATTTAATCAATATTATAAAATTATATTAATATGTAATTATTTAATAGAATATTAAAAGTTACAAATATAATAATTATTAAATTTTATAGAAATTATAAAAATTAAATAAAAAAAATAAAAAAAATAAAAAATGAGATAACATTATTTTTAAAAAATAATAATGTGTGACTTTTAGAACACTTCTTCCATATTAGCCCATGCAATGCATGATATAATTTATTTTTTTATTGTGTTTATTCATTATTGTAGTTTATTTTTACCTTTTAGATATTTTTCAAAATCAAAATATAAAAGCATGCAAGACATATAATCATAAAATAATACTTATTAGAATTTCCTTGCTAGTGGTTTGAAACAATATCTAATCAACTCCAACCAACTGATTTCATGGTCATAGATAACCAAAGTAGGTATACCAATAATTCCACAAATGAAATAAGAATGCTAAGAACTACATTTCAATTGACAGAGGAAGAAAAAAATCTCAATCACTCAATGATAAATAAATTTGCAAAAAATTTAAAAAAAATTGCTAGCAAAAAATAGCATGCATATAACATAATTAGTATCAATAACTGTTAGAGAAAACTTTGAAATTTCATTATAGTTAATTGCCAAGAATCAAGGATGGTCCTGACTTGTTAATATGATAAATAATACTCATTTTTAAACTCATTGCTATGCTCTTTTAGCAACCTGAAAAGTCAATTCTCTAAGTTTGCTTTATGCATACCTTAACTTTCACAGACAAGATAATAAAATTTACTTCATGTTTCACCTTTTGCAGAATAAATAATTTGGTATCTAACATGCAAAAACTAACAATTTTTATGACCTTCAACAAAAAGTTCAACCAAATTTACTTTATAAGTAAAAACTTATAATTGCCTAGTAGAACACAATCAGACGGCCCCCTGGGAAGTTGCCTTATAAGTAAAAACTTATTATAATTTATATTAAGATTTACAAAAAAAGAAAAGAAAAAAAGAGCCAATAATTGAAATAATAATTTACAATATGTAGCTTGAAACTCTCTCCCTCCACAGGGGCGAAGCTAGACATTCAAAAAGAAGAGGACAAAATAAAAATATTATATATATATATACATTTTAAAAATAATATAAATAATTAGCTTTTTATATATTTATAAACTAATAAGTAAATATTTTTCATATATAAATATTAAAAAAGCAAAAAAAAAGTTACACTCTATGTGTTTTTATATCTTGATAGTAATTCATAATTTCAAAAAAATAACAATAATAATTATATAATCAAATAAATTATTAATATTATATATGTGCTTCTAAATTCGCCTAATGATATATTATAAAAATAAAATAAAGAAAAAAAGTATTGAATAACAAATATAATCTTTTAAATAATAATTGAAGTAAAAATTATCACACAATATTAGAATTATAAATTATAAAATCAAAATCAAAGAGAAGAAATTAAAAAAATTAAAAAATATAAAAAATATAATATTGTATTCTTCTTGGATGAGTTTGTCCCTTTTTTAAATTTTTTTTCTTTTTTAAATTTTGAAGAGTGTCAATAATTTTTTAGTTAATTTTTTAAAAAAGTATACATTTATTTGGTAAAGAATGATTTATAAGGATTTATTTCTTTAATTTATTGTATAAGTTAAAAAATTGAGGTGGTATTTTAAAATTTTAAAGGGGGTAATTAAATTTTTTTAAAATTTTAATAAATAAATATATATATAAATTTAATTTTTTAAAAAAGACAAAGGAGGCAGTTGCCCCCTTCACCAACAAATAGCTTCGCCACTGTCCCTCCATATCCCTCAAAGAAAGGAAGGATATTGTTGAATATTTTAGGCTTCAATAATCAAATGGCCCCCACCCAATTTTTTTGTTCACATTATTATATACCACCATTTGCCATCTTAATGATATATCTATAAATAGTTCAATACCACCGCATCAATGATAAACACTGAAAAACACTCAAACACATTTATTAATAAGGATTTACCCTTAAGTATCATACCTCCAAATATAATTTTCGGTCCGTTGTACACTTCGTTTCCATAAAAAATACCGAAGCATGCATTGCCTTTATTCTGTAGATATTAATTATTCTATTTATTTATGAGTAGTGTGCAATGATATAGAAATATTGATATTGAGTATATTAACCAGAGACAGTCAAAAGAGTAATATCCTGTTGAAAGCCTTGGATATGATTGTGTTTATGGATGATACTTGAGACTATCTAGTAAAGTAATATTCTGTTAATCCCTCTGAAGATAGAGTATACTTTATATGAAACTTGAAACTCAGGCTGATCCTGTTATGATACATTAGAAATATCTGTGATTCTTTGAGGTATATAAGTTAGAAACCAGACAGTAGGTGTTACTGGTGCTGAACAGACCAAAGAAAGTATGTATTGTCTGGTATAACAATGCAATGTACCTCTCTAGGAGAACTGTGTATTTCTGGTATGGTGAGCTTTAACTCTTAATATCTATACATCCCCTATTATGCTCATTTTACAATGATCTCCATGCCTAATTTGTTAGTTCATAAACTTAGCCTTAATAAGAGATAATGGAATTCTTACACTAATGACCAAATAGCCTTTTGAAAGTATCTGAAACTTAGTGCAGATTATCTACCATTTGCTTTCGAATCAAAGGGTCAAAGTCTTGAAGAAGTACTTCACGTCTATAACAAATCTTCATATATATGGTTGCAGATTTAGAAAGTTGTGATCGCATAAAACTTTAATGTGAGCACAAACTAAAGAAAGAAAATATAATACATAATAGATAATTTAAGTAATGTGTTGCATATGGAATCCTATGCTTAGCCATTTGAAACATGCTGGCGAGTAATCATTCTAAAGCCTAATTGAAAAAGAAAAAAGTAAACTACCTGATAGGGAACTTGGCTCGCCACCGGAAGAATTGTCACTATCAAACAAAATAATAAGTAGAAACCTCTTTAACCAATTAAGAGTATGCTTTTTTTGTGAAGTTTGCGTAAGAATTGCCACTATCAAACAAAATCTGTCTTTCTCTTTCGTCCTGCCCACCTAAACTGAGCTGTTTGCTTCCATAATTCAATTTCATAGTCTCTGTATGATAGGATTCTCTAAGAAAGAAAAAAAACATGAAAATAAGAAAGAATACCAAAGAAAAAAGACAGCAAATTTGTAGAAAATTCAATGCAATTGCAAGAATATATTTTTTTATTGCAAGAATCTATAAATAAACTCACAAAAAAATGAATCAATCAAAGAAATCTAAAGCTTTTCAATATAGAGAATAAAAAATTGTGATTTATATTAGCATTTTAGCATCTTAAAAAGAAATCTAAACAAACAAACCTCTTACGCTTTCTTCAAGCAGCATCTCTAGCTTCCTCCTCTTCTTGTCTTGGGAGTTTTCAAAGAACAAATTCTAGCCTTCATTATAGCTCTCTTGAACCTAAGTGGGGAGAGAGATCATTAAGGAGAAGATAGAGAGTCAGGCAAAGAGAGAAATAAAGAGATAGGTATTCACAAGTTGCAAGTGAAACGTTTAGACTTTGGATTTTTTATAAAAAAAACAAAATAAAGAGAAAAACATGGAATAACTTTTATTTTGAAAAATTGAATGTGTGGTGGCAAAAATCCTCAGCTTATATATATATATATATATTATATAGATATAACAAAAAAATATTTTTCTTATTTTTTGGTTTCTCTTTACTTTTATATATCTATACATTGCAATTGGTTCATGCCATGCCAGCTCAACTCAAGATCATTGTATTTGTGATTTTTTTCATGTCGTGCTTATCCCAAAATTTAATCTTATGGTGTTGAGCTTTGTCGAAACTTAAAAAAAGTAAAGAACTAGTACGATCCATTGACCCTTATGTAATACTAGCACGATCCATTGATCTTTATATAATCATGCCATATCGTATCGTATTATGTTAATATATGGTTTAGTCTAATTATTTTTAATGAATTTTACTATTAATTTTAGATCCGATTTGCCTCAAATTATATAAAAATTTTAATTTAAATATATAATATCAATTAAACATATAAATTTTAAATAATTTTAAGAAATTAAATTATTTAAAATTTTTTCACACTTAAATATTAAGATAAATTTAATTTTAAAAATTAAAAATACTATTTTATTTAAAATATTACAATCTAAAATATGGCAAAAAATTATTAGTTTAATAATGTCTATTTTTTAATTTTAAATTAAATATAGTATTATTTATTTGATATAAAAATAATATGTACATTACACTTTTGCCCCAAAAAAAACTTATGTCACTATCATTAATTCATTAGTCATTTATTGTTAATTATAAAAAATATATGAAGTACAATTTCATTCAAATAAGTATTAAGTGTATATATATTCATTTGACTTGATAGGTCGTACCGGTCGAGCCACTTGTCATGCCGTTCTGGGTTGATCCTGTTTTTCCTTGATGACAACCAAGAGAGAGGATGAATTGGTTATTTGATGAGATTAAGGCAAATTAAAAAATTTTAACAAGCAAGGAAGAGTATAGAAGAAGAGATTGAAAACAAGCGATTTATAGTGGCTCAAATTCCTCAATCTACATCTACTTTCTCAATAAATTATTAAGGTTCTTCTAACTATGAGTTTTTACAAGCTAAATTCTAACTTGATATTTAACAAGATCACACAAATCTTTTTACAAAGTTTGAGATTTCTTACAACCCTATAAGAGTTTTACTCTGGCTCACTCTAAAATTTAGTGTTTCAAAGTTCATACCCAACTTCTACAATGGTATTTAATGCCTATACCCAATGCTCAATTACAATAAATTAAAATTTTGATACAAAGCAATGAATGATATTTATCTTGGCTATATGATTCTTAACTCATGTTAGAAATGAAGTTTCATATGGTATTTATAGCCTATAATAAGCTTTTAAAGAGTTGTTTGAAAAGTAAATTGATGGGTATCAATAATATCTCATACTTCAATTATTATTCAGAGTAATTTTATGATCAGACCATCCTTGGTCTGATCGGAAGCTGCTTGGTCCAGTTGGCAATGATAGTCGTCCGATCGAAATCTTTGATTTTTGCTAAGCATTTCTCCAATGGTTAGTACACGTGATATCTACTAATTAAGTAGACATATAACTGCTATACTTTTCAAGCTCCATTTCATTAGTCTAGACGGACTACATGTGGTATACTGAGAATCTGGCCGTATGATATGGCGTGAAACTTACTAAAACTTTTTGGATAAATTGCATATTTCTGGTCTGATCATACCTCCTTGCGTTGGTCCAGTCAGACTATTGTGATATGTTAAAAATTTGAGAGTAGCTTTGAATGAGATTTTTACTAGATAAATTTTTAGGTTTGCTCTAGTTGGACTGACTGCTAATCTGAGCGGTTTGAGTTGGTACGTTAAAAATCTGGGAGCAACGCTGGCCGTGAACCTTATTGTGTATTTTTTTTGTTAGAAATCTAGCCTAAGGTCTTGTCAAACTTCTTGATAGTCCGGTTGGGTCTACTTCAAATTTTTAAGTTTAAAAACTCCTGCAAAATATAACTTGATATAAATATTAATGTTATTCAATTTGATTATCTAAGATCAAAATAAAATTTATTTGACCAAGAATACGGTTAATAGATCCAATAGGCCAAATTTGCTAATCCAACCTAGCTTATATAATTTGAGTGTACTAAGCAACATGAGTTATACTTAATACTCAAGCCGTGCCAAGTGCAACCCAAAACGGAGTGAACTGAACAGCATGTATAATTATATTCAATATAAATAAGTTGTTCTCTTTTTTTTTTTTTAAAAAAAATATTAACATTTTTATAATTTATTTTATTATACTAATGGATCGATAGTAAAGTATATTTATCAATCAGAGACGCAATATTAACTGTTTAAATGATTATTTTTTGTCCACTCAATTTTGATTTATAGATATTTCAGAACAGTAAAATACTAAATTTAAATTCTAATAAAAATGAACTCATTTAAAATATAAACTCCTTACAGCAAATAAAAAAAAAGTTTTTTGAGAGAGAAATAGTTTGTATTGAAAATATTAATTTTGTCAACTTCTATAAATATAATCAAACTAATATATAATTGATGTAAATACTACTTACTAGAGTATATAGAGAGGCTACACTGGTCCACTTTGCTAGCATGATGAAGTGCTAGTATGCATGACGCGGTTTGCTGCCACGTGGCACTAAGTTTGACCTGTTTACCCGGTTTCTAGTTCTCAATTTGTTTAGAACTTTCTATTAATTATTTTTTCTTTTTATAATAATAATAATAATAATAATAATAATAACCACTCAAGTTTAGCCGGATAGTGCCCGTAGGAATGTTTATTTACCATTCCCAATGACACTATTCCGATCTACGTTTTCCACGTGGTCTTTTCTCATGTGCATATATTAGTATTATATTCTAATTATTACTAGAAAAATAAAATAAAAATTTATATCATATATCATAGAAACTAAAATATATAATTGTCTAAAAGATATCGTACTGCCATAAAATTCCTTAGGCATTATATGCAAAAGTTTATTTTTATTTTTTTAAATTGAATTTTTTTTACACTCAAATTTAGAATTCCACGATTTTAAATAGGGGCGAAGCCAGATTTTTAGTGAAGGGGCAAAATAAAAATATTATATATATATATTAAAAATAATATAAATTTAAAGAGGGGCAATATAATAAAAATACCATATATATATTAAAAATAATATAAATACTATATATAAATACATATATATAAAAAAAATTTCAAAAAAGAGCTGTCCCTTCAAATAAACGTAGCCTCGCCCCTGATCTTAAATATATTATATTGAAAATTCATTAGTTTAATTATATATAAAAATTAATTTATTTGTATTAGCATATAAGTTAAAATTAAAGTTTATTAACTAAACTAATATAAGATTTTAATTTATCACTTAAAATATTTATTATATAGAAAATAAATAAAAATATTTTGTTAAATCATAAAAAATAGTTAAAGGTTGAATTTATGAAATTAATTTGATGATAATAAAATTTTAAATTTAAATGTTTTTTTATTATTCACCTAATAATAAGATAATATTACATGGTAATGCTTGTAAATTATTAAGGAAACATACTTTAGAAATTAAGAATGTGAAAAAGAAAATGAGGTAGAAAAATTTTGTCCACACAATATAACGTATGATATAAGGTGACAAAGATATGATTTAATGGTTAACCTAACATACAAAAATCAAAACAAATAATATTATTGCTAAAAAGGTTTGAATTCCCGGTCAAAGAAATGAAGAAACAGCTGGATATAGCTATTATCAACTTCTGTCTTCCATTGACCCTTTATTTTTACTATTTTTTTAATTTACATTTTAAATTTTAAATTATTATTATTATTATTATTAAAAAACAAAAATTATGTCCATTAATTTTCATTCCACCCCCACCGTCCCATACCGTACTCAAGTGAGTACGATTTCCGCGTCCACCGGCAGTAGCCGGTTCACCTGTTTCAGAATAAATACACGTTCACTATAACATTATTGATTTTGTTCTCCTATTTCGTTTATATATATATATATATATATATAAGATTTTGTTATATGTTTGTCTCTTCGTATTAATATTTAGGGTTAATATATAATTTAGTTCATGTAATTTGTTGACTATATTCAAATTTATTAATTCCATTCAAAATAAATTCATATAAACTTTTTCCATTAAATCTTAATTTTTATAAACTAATATAAAAATAGAACTACAATTTATAGATTTGATTTTCAATATATTTTTAAAAGTCAATTCAGTATATATTTTAGAAGAACTATGTTACGAAGTAATTCAACTTAAATCTAAAATAATTTGAACCAATTTGATCATATTCACTTTTTCACCTTTTTAATTATGCCGACTATTTTTTATATGTTGTTTACATTATTTATTTTATAAATTTCACCAAGAAAATAGTCATTAAAAGGTTGGTAGGTTTATGGTTTTAAGCCTTACCATTAATGGCATTATTGTACAGTATATAAAACAAAAATTATGTCAATTAATGGTCTTTCAATTAACAATTTTTACGAAGTACATCAAAGTGTTAGATAATTATTTGATATTAGATGGGCCATAATTGATCTTCATAATAAAATTAGCGTAAGAAAACATATAAATGTATGATTGCAACTTTTTATAAATTTCAATTTTGATTTATAAATGCAGCTTTTTAAAATAAAGAGAATCAGTTTAACTATTGATAATAAGGATACTGCAGATCCACAGCATTCAAAAAATGTTGTTGTTTCCCCCATTTTTTTTAATTGGAACACTTCTGGAATCATCGGATATTTTATAAAAATCATGCATTTAAAAATTTATGTAAGTCATCCCTATTAGCATCCCGAGCACATGTCTACTGCCTTCTACATTTAGCTTTCAGAATAAAAACCATATAGTTCTTACTTCTAACTTGACCAATCATTTTCCCGAATAACTGAAAACAGTAATGTACATATTACTTATTAGCTTACTCTTCTTGAAGTTCTCTTTAAATTTGATTTCATTTTTTCATTCTCATCTCCATTTGTTCCAATGGAATATAATCTCGCAAAAATCTTGCATCAGATTGCAACGTGATTCTCCTGAAATGTAGCATACAATGGGAATCAGTAAAGCATAATAAATATCTATAATTATGATGTCCACCCAAAAATACTAGTTGATAGAATAGAATAGATTAACAAAGCTGGACAATACTCATCTCACCAACAAAAAAAAAATATCCCCAAGCATTTAATTCCATTGCATCCACATGTATTTTTTATGAAAATATTTCTACCACTGGTTGATATCTTCATGCAAATCATTTAACATTAGAATTCTCTACTAGGCCTACAATAATTTTTTTTTATAACACTTCAAACAACAAGCAACTGTAGCCTCTAATCTTGTATATATAAATATATATATTTAGAACGAAATTTATTTCAAGAGAATCTTTAAGAAATTGAAATTACATGTCAGAAATAAGACAAGGTTTGGGATTGAGAATGAGTCAAGTTGCTTGTGAACTACTTGGAGTTCAATCCAATAAAAGCTCACTTACGTCTGTTATAGTTAATGAGCCAATTTCAAGCTTACATTTAGAATACAGGTTTAGAACTTCAAACTTATAACACCTTAATATCCTATATATATAATACATGCATCTCATATATATAATATATATATATAATACAAGAATGCTACAGTATTTAATAGTAGAAAATTTTAGCACTGGTGATCAAGAATAAATTAATTTTTAATTTATAAATCTAATAGGTAAGTACATATATATATATATATATATTTAATTAATACCACAATAATATGTAAAAAGAATTTCTTAAAAAAAAAATGGTCAGAATTTTATCTGTAATTTAGACAATTTCTAAATCAACAAACTCAACTTGTAAAGAAAAAGACAGTCCCAAATTCTCAATTCAATCCAAACTTCATCATTTCTCCCAATGTTATCAAGGAGTGCATACATACATATATAATGTACATTGCTTACGACTTATAAAACTTTACAATGCCAAAATTATTTAAACATATTTATAAAATCTCATAATGTACTCCAATATAGTATACTTGAACAAAGTTTATATGTACATGATGTGCAATTTAGCACCAACCCGAAAGGTCTTCTTTTGGGATTCTTTAACTTCAAAAAACTGACTCAAATGCTAGACCTGGTCTGGTCTATCAGGGCTCTCCATCTCTGCCCTGTCAACTTCATGATAAAATCAATCGCGTTAAGCTACTAGCTTAGTGGTACATACTTTGATAACAATAGTTATTAAAAATACATAAAAACGCTTAGAAATGCATTATATGTTTCCTTATGTCATAAAAATGCATCATACCTCTAATGTAACACATTAGTCATACAATTCACTAACATACCACAATCATCTACATACATTGGGCCTTATATAATATTCAAGTTCCAAAAATATTGATGTGGCCTATTGCGATACCGGAGATCTAAGTATCGTATCATACGACTTGTAGGCGCATCCCCTATCGATACTGAAAATCTGAGTGTCATATCATACTACCCGAAGATGCATTCCCTATTAACACTGGAAGTCAAGTGTCATATAAAACAGCCCGAAGGCTGCCTCCTATCGACACCATAGTGTCTGACACTAGTGTGTCTCTGCCAAAGGCATATAAAAATGTTATACACATCATTGACATGCTAACTCGACAGTGCCAAATGCAATTATCTGGAACAAGCTATTGTATAAGGCAAACAGACATCACACATTTATCATTTTTTACCCATTTTCATCACATTTACTCTTTTTTCACATACCATAGTCATTTTACACATTTTTCAATCACATTTAATATATTTCTTAGTCATATTTACAATGTGACTCATTTCTACATTTCCCATACAATTAATACCACATTGCCATTTTCCATAAAACAACATTCTTTAAATTCAAAACAATGTAAAAATCATGTTCTTAACAATAATGCATAAAGTCATGAGTATTTATTACCTTTAAGAATAGTAACATTCTTTAAAACATGAGAATGTGGATGATGCAAATCATGAACAATGAATTTAAGTGCTAACAAAGTATGTACTAACCTTAAAAACTCCAAAATCAATGTCAACTCTCCTTCCAACCCTTATTTTCACCAAACTCCTAATTCCTTCACTTGGGCAAATTGAAGTTATTCGCTCATAAGCCAAATATTAAGCAAAATTATTTCATTAGAATCATGTTTCTACACATTTTACTCAAAATAATCACTAATTACATAATTCCTAACCAAACCCCCATTTAAAACCTACATTCTTCAAACTTTACCATAACTTAATTATTTCCACCATCCAACTATAAAATCATATCATCCACATCAAAACTACTTCAAAATAACCCATTACAATAATTATAAGGTCGTCCATCAAAATCTCAAATTTTTTGTAATATCCCAAATTATACCCTAAAATTTTTGGAATAATTATTGTTGAAATTGGATTTAATGAAATAAAGTATATATTTATGTTTAAGTAGTAAGAAAGGATAGAGGAGTGTGTATATGTTGTATATATGGAGATATATACAACATATACAAGTCAAAATTTAATTAAGGTCAAAAGAAGATTTATTAATTATTTATAAAATGGAAATTTAAATTAAGTGGAAGTGGATGATGATATTTATATATTATATTATTAAATTTGCTTGGTTGAGATTTAAAGAGATGATTGAGTGGTTAAGAGAAGAGTTGAGTGGTTGACTTTGCTCTTCTTTCTTCTTCTTCTTCTTCTTCTTCTTTCTTTGTTGGCCGGCTATCTCCATAGCAAGAGAGGAAAGAAAGATTTTGCTCATCCAAACTCAAGATTGAAGGATGTTTCAAGTGATCAAGTTGGAATTCTAAGGGTTTTTACCACTTTTGGTAAGTTTTCCACTTGATTCCTTGGTTTTCTTTTAAGTTTGTGTTTTGTGTTTGGTGTTTGATTGTTGATGGTATGTAAATATTTGATTTTGGTGTAATTGAGAGTGTTTGGTCTTATTGGTGTTGATTTTGGAATTTGTTTGAAGGAAAGGTTAAGTTTGGTGTTGGAGTGCAAGTGTTGTGTTTTGGGTATGAGATGAGTTGTGATTTGTGTTAGATGTATGTTTGAATTGTTTTGGTATTTCTGCAAGTTATTATGGTTTATTGGTGTGTTTAGTTAAGTTTGTTTGGAGTGGAAGATGGTGAAAGTAAGAGATTTGTTAGATGTGGTGTTGTTGTTGCCGAAATCAAGATTTTTGGCCTGACATGCCCATGAGCACGGCCAAGTCTTTGTGCATGTCAATGGTTATATTTTCTGGATGGGTGACACAACCAGTGACACGCCCCTGTCACTGAGCGTGTCACAGCTTCTGTGTTGTAGTAGCATTGACACGGCCAGTGACACACCCATGTCACTGAGCGTGTCATAGCTACTGTGATGTTGGTGGATTGACACGGCCAGTGACACGCCCATGTCACTGAGCGTGTCATAGCTACTGTGTTGAGGAAGAATTGACACGGCCATGAACACGCCCATGTTGTTGGACATGTCAATGTTTATGTGAGACAGAATGAATGACACATCCAGTGACACGCCCGTGTTGCTGAGCGTGTCAAAGCTTCTGTGTTGTGGATTTAGGGCACGGTCATGGACACGCCCGTGTTGTTGAGCGTGTCATGTGTAGAGTTTGTCCTAGTTGGTTCTTATCTATATTATCTCATGTGTATCTCTAAGTAAGCGTGTATCATCTCTTTTGGATTAGGTTTTGAAGAGATTGAGTTACCCTAATCCAAGTGTTGAGGATTCTTGGAAGAGGAGGTTGATAGATTGGTGTGAGTTGCTCTTGAGGTAAGTACAAACCCTACATTATTGCATACATTTACATGACATTGAGACTTAACACATTTGGTTGTAAATGTGTTAAGTAATCTATTACATTATTGATACATTTGATTAATGTTATGATTTGCATAATGTGAAAGATATGATGATCATTCAAATTATATGTACAATGCAATTGGTTGTGTATACCCTAATGATGAGATGTGAAGCCATTGTTGTTGGCTATAATGATGCAAATGAAATAATTGGGGCATGGTTGCCTAGATGGTTATGAGGAAATGAAAATGAAATTATAATGAAATAATAAAAGAATTGTGTGTCTAATATGTTAGTCAATTTTCAGAGTTTTGTTGTTGGTGGCATGCCTAATAGTAACAATCCCTTGAAGCTGGGTTGGGCTTGATCCTTGAAGCCAAGTTGGGTTGAAGTTTAGCATGCTTAACTCCCCTTAAAGCTTGGTTGGGTCTAGCCCTTGAAGCCTAGTTGGGATGTTACAAACCCTTGAAGCTGGGTTGTGTTTGGTCCTTGAAGCCAAGTTGGGTTGATGCTTAGCATGCTTTGCTCTCCTTGAAGCTTGGTTGGGCCTAATCCTCGAAGCCTAGTTGGGATGATGATAAATGTGATAATTGGATCAAAACATTAACTCTGAAAGTTGAATGGCATGTTAGTTTCTTTTGGGCCCATGCTTTTCTTTGTTTAAATGTGAATCATGAATGGTGAAACAAATGAATAATAAAATTTAATGTAAGGTTTTGAAATATGATATCCTCATGTATTGTTTATAATATTTGAATGTATGACATTAGCATTACATTAAAGCATATTGTTATCATGGTTTGTACCACTAAGCCGTTGGCTTAGCGCGATTATGGTTCATCGCGCAGGTGACAGGGTAGATCCGGTTGAACCGAAGAGTTCATCTAGACCAAGTCTAGTCTAGGCTTGTGAAGTGTTGATTGTGGACTTCAAGATCAGAGACAAACTGCCAAATATGTATAAACTCTATATATTTTGTAAATATTGATTTTGATGTAAATATATATGAAAATACCGCTACATTTTCCGCTGCCTAATAAATAAATGTTTTATCTAGTATATTTTATAATATAATTTGAATGTTTTAAGTTTTCTTATATTGTTGTTAAATTGAAAGATTGTTGTTTAATATAAACCGTGACACTCCTGTATCTGATATACGTATATTACATATGTGGTTGTATGTAGTGTGCGTATATGGGGTACAGGGTGTTACATTTTTCATATTCATAAAAATCACTATAACAAAGCTTAAAGTACAAATTACTTACCTAAACAATGATTACTCTTCAAAAACACCTTGAATCTTTTGAAAACTTAGTGAAATTTAGTGTGGATGATGAGTCAAATCTCCCCTTGCTCTTTAATGGTGGACGGCCAAAAATGAGAAAAAAGAAGAAGAAGAAGAAATGGTTTTTAATTTTTCTTTCTTTCCTAACTACATATATATATATATATATATTCAATAAATAAATAAATAAAATTTAAATATTAGATATTTTAAGTCTTCCTATCTATAATTAATTTTGCTTTTACTTTTACTTTTTATTTAATATTAAATATATATTTAACTTTTAACTTTTTAACTTTTTATCTAACTTTGTCTTTTAGTGACAATATATATGTTAGGTATATACCATGTATACATTAGGTATCAAATATATATTTTATATATATCTTGTGTATACTGTAACACCTTTATACCTTATATACATATAATATGTATACCTATATATATAGAGTACATACATAGAATACAAGAATATCATAACAAATCACTGTAGAAACTATTATAATTAACTTCAAAATATTTATATTATTTAAAAGAAAATTTAACTAATAAATCCATACATTTATAAATTAAAATTAGTATATTTAATAGAAAATCTCTGAATTTTTTTTTCAAAGTTTTGTCTGTAATTTCAATATTCCCTAAAACATCAAACACATCATACATTAAAAATTTACACACCCAAAAATAATATTCTTTGCAACATTCACCAAAGTTCCAACACTACTCCGAAAAGCGTAATTTCCTTATTTTATACAAAATGTGACACTATTAATTATACACAATACCATCACAAATACACACACACACACACACACACATATATATAACATTTACCCTAAACAAGTTTAGTATACATATGATCTTTGTATCATACAAAATCCAAAATACATTATATATAAAAAAAACTATATACGTATGCAATCCCCATCACAGTTGGTCATGTGGCAAGTAAAGACTCCAATCTTCACCTCACTACAGGCCGCTCTGCTCTATAGTCCTCTCATCTGCACTATACAACTAACCGCGCTAAATCCGAAAGCTTAGTGATACATATATTGATAACATAATACTATGTAAAAATCAAAACATACATTATACTCACAACATACCGTGCTCTTAATACATACATTATTTATTAATACATTTTTATCAATTAAACTTTTATTTACTATCATCTTGTATAATTCACTCTTCATCCACAACACATAATATTTACAAACATATCATAAACACATATATTGGGCCCAAATAACCTTATACTATATTCAAGTATTAAAGACATTGATTTTATTTATTGTATCAGTTGACATCTCTGTATCTAACCTGAAGGCAAATAATATCATTAATAGTGACACCAGTGTCTAGTCCAAAGATAAATAATATCATAAGTGACGCCCAATAACTAGCCCCGAAGACAAATCATATAATAGGCATGCCATACCAATAACACCAAATGCAATTCGTTGGAACAAAATATTATATAAGGTAAACAAACAACATAAACTTCACATCATGTCACATTTTCATTTTCATTTTACCTTTCCATTTCTCTTTCTCATCACTATTTCATTTTCCATATTTCTCATAATCATTCACCTTCCATATTTATGTCCAACATTTCTCATCATTTCCAATCAAGTTACATAAAGTAGCTTATTTTCACATCTTTAATCAGATTTTATCATTTTATTCTCACAATGCTATCACATTAGACATTTCCATTTGCATTGGACATACATATACATGTTACATTTCACATAACATATTACTAACATACCACATACAAATCACATCCAACCACCATGTTACAATGGTCAAATGTCTAGTGCAATACTCATCACATAACTATGCAACATTGCATAGATTATGTGAATAACCACATTCCAAAGCAACAATACAAAGTATGCCAAACATGAACTTTTAAAACAAATGCTAGCAAAGGATGTATAAACCTTTTTCTTGCTCCAAAATCAATCCAATTCTCCCTCCGCCTATCATTTTCACCAAAGCCTTAACCTTCACCTCTTGTACCAATTTTCCCTAAACACACATAAGCCACATAAGAAGTACACTTATTCATTTAAAATCATCTACATGCTAAATTTCTATCAAACTATCATTATTTACATTATTTTTACCATAATTTCAATAAAACCCTATTTCCACCGCTTAATTCTTTGTTTAAACTTCATCCTACCCAACTTATTTCCAACATTTTAACCATAAATTCATTACTTATCAAAATATTAACAAAGCAATACATTTTAATAATTATATCAACCTCTTTCAAAAATCCTAAATTCACATAACTTACAACAAAACTCTTACTTCACTAAAACTCACTCTTATCCAAATTCAAACCATAAAATTATAATATTTACATTAAAAAAAATTAAATTATCCCATTACAATAATTATAACCACCCATACTAAAACTCTAATTTTTACATACACATCTCATAACCCTAATTTTATCAGTTATGTCCATCTCAACCAATGAACCTCAAATCATTATGTATTCATCATTTTAACTTTATTACTATTAATTTTAACCATTTAAACATACTTTTTCTCTCTAATCCAATCTTATTTAATCATAAAAACTCAAAATAACAAGCTTAAAAAAGAACAGCTTACTTGAATTCTTGATTTTTCTTCAAAATCTCCTTGAAACCTTTGAATTTCTTAAATAATTTGAAATATATTAAGAAGTAAGACACACTTTCTCTCTAAACATAAATTTCAGCCATGTCGAGGGAAGAAAGAAGAAGAAGACTCCTTTTAATTTCTTTCTTAAATTCCCATCCCTATATACGAATTTAATTAATTATTTAAACTATTATTTTATTATTGTTTCCTTACATCCCATCCACATATTTTTTTTCTTCCTTTGACTTTATTTTTCTTTTATTATTTATTTATTTTAATTATCATCTCCCATCCATAATTATATATATATTTCATTTATACTTGTTGTATATATTATGTATATCTTTATGTATGTGTATATGTAATGTATATTTTAGGTATATGTTATATATATCTTTACTTACATGTATATATCATGTGTATGTTAAGTATATAATCCAATATTTATAATAAGTATATGCTAGGTATATACCATGTATATATTATATATATATATATCTTGTGTATACATTAGGTATGTACTATACATATACCTCTCCCAACACTCTAATTAACCTCCATATACTTATTTAATTTGTCTAAAACCATGGTGTTACATATACATTAGATATATATTATACATATCTTCTTCCATTATTCTAATTACCCTTCTATATTAATTATTTAATTTTACTTAAATAAAATACGGGTGTTATAATTCTCTCTCTCTTAAAAAATTTTATCCTCGAAATTACCTAGTATTTAAATCTAGAAGAGTTGTGGATACTGGCTCCACATAATCTCCTTGCTTTCCCATGTTTCTTCTTCAGTAGTATGGTTCGTCCATATCACTTTAACTAAAGGCACTTTATTGTTCCTCAATTACTTATCGTGCTAGAATTGCCAGTTGTTCCTCTTCATATATCATATATGGATTCACTTCAATCAATTCAACTGACAACACATGCTACGGATCTAATTTGTTCCTCTGAATCATAGAGATATGGAAAATATTATGAATCCTCTCTAATTCAGATGGCAAAGCCAGTCTATAAGAAATAGGTCCAACCTTCTCCAAAATCTCATACGGTCCGATGAATCAAGGACTTTGTTTTTCCTTTTGACTAAATCTTAATTTATTCTTCCATAGAGACACCTTCGAAAATACTTTATCACCTACACTAAACTCTATGTCCTTTTATTTCAAATCAGAATAGGACTTCTACTAGTCTGAACCTACTTTCAATCAATCCCTAATTGTCTTGGCTTTCTCTTCTATTTCTTTAACCAAATCAGAACCCACTAGTTTTCCTTCTCTAACTTCATCCCAACACAAAGGTGTTCTACATTTCTTGCAATACAACGCCTTATAAGGTGCCATCCATATGCTGGACTGATAGCTGCTATTGGAGGAAAATTCAACCAATGGTAAATCTCGATCCCAGCTTTTAGTAAACTCAATCACACAACTCCTTAACATATCCTCTAGCACCTGTATCACCCTCTCTAACTATCTATCTATATATGGATGAAAAGCAGTATTGAAATGTAATCGAGTACCTAGTCATCATGTAAACTCTTTCAAAATCTTGATGTAAATCGCGGATCTCAGTCAGATACCAATGAAACTAGAATGCCATGTAATCTCATAATCTCATTAACATACAACTCAGCTAACCTGTCAAAAAATAGTCTGTCCTGACTGGAAGAAAGTAAGTTGACTTTGTCATCCTATCTACTATGGCCCAAATTGCATCATGTTTCCTCTAGGTGAGAGGTAGTCCAACTACAAAATCCATCATCACATGTTCCCATTTCCACTTAGGCACTGATAATGGCTACAATAACCATGAAGGAACCTGGTGTTCTGCCTTAACTTTTTGACAAGTGAAACATCAGGATACAAACTCTACTATGTCTCTCTTCACTCTGGACCATTTGTGAGCTGGAATTTTTGCCCCCACTCCTATGTGGAATAGTATTTGCTACTTTGACACTGTTAGGCTTAAGGCCTTAGAGATTACATGCCTAAACTAGGAGAAAATAGAGTTGCAACCTGGGCAGGCCTGGAAAATCGAAAGGGGTGGATGACTCGATTATTAAGAAATCTCAAAACTCCTATTGGGTCCAGAAAGTTTGGTACATATAGAGAATGAGAGAATGACCCAGCACCTCCATAACGCCCGGTTCATTGGAACCGGCCTCCTTTTTAGGTCTAAACATTATTAAATTTTTTAACTTATAAAAATATCATCCATACTACATGTAATTTAAAATAAATAAACATTTATTATATTAAAATAAAAGAAGGTCCAAACAAACAAATAAAAAATGGGCACCCATACAAAATGGAAACATGCCCTTACAACAATTATCCAATGTCCAAAACTAAATAAACAGGACACCCACCATTTGGTGAAAATAAGTCCTTTATATTAATTCCAATGCTTAAAATAAAATAAAATAAATTATATTGAACTTAACTAATGAGGTACCCACAAAGTGGAAACGTACCTCTTATATTTTTGAAATCAAAGTAATCAATATTAAAATAATTAATTAAATAAATTAAACCATTTAAACATTCACAATAATTAAAAGCAAGTCATCCATTATAAAACAAATAAAATAAATCATCTATCACAACTATATACTAAATTAAATAATCAAAACTAGGGTTTTAGAATCAAATATACAAAATTAAGATTCACATATTAAATTTAGATTTATAGGGGTGTAGACCCTTAATTTTTGACCCAGTCCGGTCCAATATATTTTATTTAGTCCAAAATAATTTTTGTGTTATCTTGATTAAATATTATTTATTTTAGTATTTATTTTTTATAATTATAGTAATAAATAATAATAATAATAAATAAATAAAAATAATAAAAATAATTATAGTAATAAATTCGTCCAATGGCTTTCGGCGATGGAAAAATCGGCAAAACTAAAAAATTATTTAATTATAATTTTGGAAAAGAATTAGAAGAAAACAGTTTCTAAAAAATCATAATTACTATTTTCTTTAATTCCAAAACCAAGACAAACTAGTTAATCTAAACCCTAAGTTTCCTTAAAGCCTAATTCTCCCTAAATCGTAAATTCTAGTTTTCCTAAACCTTAATCCTTAAAACTTAAAACCTTATAAACCTAAACATTCAAACCCAATATAGTAAATCCAAAATAATAATCCAGTAGCTTAGAATTATAAAGCTAAATGTTTTAAAGTGTCCAAACGCTAATTTCATAATTTACCCCTCAAACCCTAATTTGATCAATTAAAGAACCTTACTAATTTCTTAAATTATAAAACCCTAATCCATTTCAATTCTCTTAAAATTTACAGTAGCCTAAACAAATGATGATAATAATACTAAAATCCCCGCTCACAGTGTAACACCCCCACATCCAATACATACATACTACATACACCACAATGTAGTATACATGTATCGAATATAGGAATGCTACGAATTTTTCTTAACATTCAAGAACACCTTTTAAATGATATCATAATCTTTTTCAGTATACAATATAGATAATAAGTAATTAACTTGTAAAATAAAACAAAGTAGATATAGATATGTTTATTTAGTACGCAGCGGAATTTATAAAATAGTTACATATATGAAAGCATTTAAATCCATATTTACAAATATACATATATTCACATTATAAACAATATTTACAAAATATAAAGAAGTTATACATGATTGGCAGCTTTCTATGATCTTTAAGTCCCAAATAAACTCTTCAGTGTCTACTCTCACTCGGTCTCGAAGAGCTCTCGGGTTCAACTCTGTTACCTGCATGATCAACACTATCGCGCTAAGCCAACGGCTTAGTAAGACAAATCATGCTAATATTATGCTCTAGTGCAATGCAATGTCACACATGTTATCAATAAAGGCAACAACATAGGTGAAAAGCTAACATCAAACCTTTGCACATCACAAATCATAATCATATAAGCATACCACATTTCAACATCTTTCCATCTCCTTCATTAATCAATCAAGTTATCATTCATGACTCACATTAAACAAAGACAAGCATGGGCCCAAAACACACTAATATGCCATTCAATTTTCAGAGTTAATGCTTTGGTTTTGTTATCACATTTATCAATATCATATACCCAACTAGGCTTCAAGGATTAGGTTCAACCAAGCTTCAAGGGGAGCAAAGCATGCTAAGCTTCTACCCAACTTGGCTTCAAGAACCAACCCAACCTAGCTTCAAGGGTTGTAACATCTCAATTAGGCTTCAAGGATTCAATCCAACCTAACTTCAAGAGATTGTTACTATCATTAGGCATGCCACCAACAACAAACTCTGAAAATGGAATAACACATTAGCCACACAATTCATTTATTATTCGATTATCATTTCCATTCTCAATTCTCATTATCATCTAGGCAAACAGGCCTTATTTTTTTTTCAATTGCATCATCATAGCCAATCACAATGGCTTAACATCACATTTCACAATATCACATTTCAAAGTACATTATTCATATAACACATTATCATTTCCAATGCATATAACATAATATTGTTCATAGCTTTAGGATCTTCCACATGCATTTGTTTAGGTCATTCATTGTTTAAGTGTGTATAGGTTTAGGTTTAGGTACCAACTTACCTTTAGAGAATCCACACAATGCAAGAAGAACAAAGAATAAAAGCATTAACTAACACCTTTGAGGGACACGGGCAGCACACTTGAGGGACACGGCCAAGCTTGTGGCCGTGTCTCTCAACCACAAATTCCAGTAGCAAACACGGGCATAGGACACGGCCGTGTCTCTCAAAAATCCATCCAACACGCCCAAATTTCCTTGGCTTGGCCGTGTCTCTCCTTGCTTTTGGCCGTGTCACTTAAGAACAAAACCCTAAATGTGGCCAACACTCTTCTAAATGCATTTTAACACATTATGCACAACACAAATTCATTCAAATGGATGTAATCAAAGTCATTAACACTTATTTTGCATGTTTAACACAATATTCACATTAACCATACATTAAATCATTCACCAATTCCAAACCCTAAAACCAACTTCACACTTGATCTTCCACTATCAACATCCACTTAAACTTACAATCTTCACAACCAAACCAACACCAATTCCATCTTTTAACTTACAATCAATTTTAACACTTGTAAACACATATCAAACACACCAAATCACCACATCAACAAATCACAATTCATCTTAGACACAACTCCAAATTTAACAAAGGAAAACAAGAGAGTACTTACCTTAAATGAAGAAATTCCACAAATCTCTAACCAAATTCCTTGATTCCCTCTTCAATTTGATTCTAGCATCAAGAACACCTCTCTTGCTCTCTCTTTTCTTGGATGGCCGGCACACACATGAGAAGAAAAGAAAAATACACACAAGTCAACTTTCTCTTCTTCTTTAAATCTCCACCATGCAATTTAACAAGGCAATTACTTAAGTGCCCTTCATCCATTTAACTAACCTCTTGTCTCTTATAAGCCCATTATGTAATTTCACATGCCACAAATAAATATCCTCTTGCATTGACTCTCATTTGACCAACTTATATGTTATATATAATATCATATAAACAACATATACACTTTTCTCTAAACCCTCTTTTCTTTCCCAAAACACATATATATTCAATCCAACTTACCACAACAACATAACCAAGACTTCTAGGGCATGCATTAGGATATTACACAGTGGCGACTCCACTGGGGATAAGAGAAGTTGATTCCGTTGGTCTTTATATTATTCAATTCTTTCTTATAATGATATTATCCATTGCATCATATTAGATTGCATCATGTGCGTGAGTTAGGACGCTCGTGTTACTCGTGTTATGTTATATAAGGGATACCATACTTTCACTCAAGGTATGGAGATCGAGCATGGCATAAACACTCATAGCCTTGTACCATTTGGTATATACTTGCTATGGGAACCTAAGCCTTTTTACCCAAAAACTAAAGCTCATGTAATTGGCCTAGTTACTTTCCATAGGTTTTACTCCAAATGCATGTTGTTTGACTATGGTTAATTTGTCTTGGCTTAAATCATGGCTTATTTGGTTTGCTCTTTTTCTAATATGACCTAAGTACAATGTAAGCTCAAAATAAAATTTTCTTTAAAGTCCAAAAGACCAAAGCTATTTTCAAAACTTTTCAAGATGGTCTTTGGACATAAGACTTTTTTAAAAACAAATCAAAAATTCTTTTGCTCATAACCCCAAATACAAAGCCCAAAATCCATTTTACAATGAGCTCAGAAATAAAATTATTTTCATCCAACATTTTCTTACAAAGAGCTTGCAAATTATTTAGGTCAATTATGAAATACCAAAAATCAATTGTGAGCCTAGTTTATACTAAGAATAAATTAACCATGAGCTTGTTTTTGGCATGAATCATTAGTTATTTTTTCAAGTGAGAAATCTATCTATAATAAACCTCTTAATTTAGTTTTAATCCAATATGGGATAAAAGCTACTATAGTTGGCTGAATGGATTAAAACCTAATTAATGGGAATTATTATGAACTGATTTCCATTTTCGAAAATATAACTATTGGTTGGAACGTCTGAGGGAAATATTTGAAAACAAGATACCCCATGTTTGTGTTTTGTTAACCATATACCTAGGAAAAGAGACTTGCCATTCGTGTGTAGATGTTATAAGGTTGGAAGGAACGTCCTATTTATCCTTGTTTGTTGATTGTTTGTGCATACATGCATACATACATACATTTGCATCTCATATCATTAATCCTCTCTGGTCACAGCCCTGGATTACAACAGTTCAAAAGCTTATGACAATCCAACCTATGCCGTAGACAAAGTATCTAGCAACGACTCAATCACTTGCTCACCAAAAGCAATAGAGCCAGAACAAATTCAAAGAATGGTGGATGAAGCCCTCAATGCCAAAATGGAAGAAATAAAAGAGGCCCCGACTGAGACCATGAAGAACTAATTGACTGCAATTTTAGAAAATCATGCCGAAGCATCTGCTAGCACTAAGAAGCCAAAGGATAAAGGGAAGACTAAAGTTGGTGAAGTGGTTTTTGATGATGAAAAGGTGATCATTGATGATGATGATGATTGGGGTCAATACTACCAAGATCCTCAAGACAAGAAGAAAGAACCAAAGATTGTTGAAAGATCAGCTATGGAGAAAATCGAGACGTCTGATGTTGAGAAGATGATTGCTGATTTAGAAAAGAAATTTGAGAAGAAACTAAAAACCGAAGAAATGTCTGAAGTTGACAAATTATTTGAACTAGATGAAGAAGTTTCGTACATGTTCAAAATGCCATCTTTTGCGAAGTTTAATGGAACCAAAAATCCTCACCTCCATGTGAAGCAGTATATCACTGCTATGCAGTCTGCCCGAGCCACTAAGGCTCAAACTTTGAGATATTTCATGCTCTCATTGGACCCGGTTGTCCAAAATTGGTTCAATACCTTAGATGATGGAACACAAATGAGTTGCAATTTTCTATACAAGGCCTTCATCCAATAATATGGTTACAATGTTGAAATGAAAGTTACCTTAATGGAAGTTAAGTCCATTAGACAAAGGCCAAATGAGAATTTTGTGGACTATGTGAAAAGGTGGAAAAATAAGGTTTCTTTGCTCAAGAAAAGGCCCGATGAATTCGATCAAATAAGGATGATTGTGAGAGGGGTGTTACCTAGTCTTCGTGAAAGGATGTCTCATACACTCATCATTGATTTCAAAGATCTTCTCCAAGTTGGTCTGCAAATTGAAGAATGGGAAAGAGAGAAGAACCATTTTTCAACAAGAAGGAATGAGAAAGGAAACTATCAATCTGGTAGCCAAAGCATGCAAAAGGCAGTCAGTGTCAATACTACTAACCAAGGAACAAGGAGGCAGTTTTTGAAATTGGAGAAACTGATGTCTTGGATTCTCAATAAGCTTCAAAGAAAGGGATTGCTACAACCTTTAAATCCTCATCCTTTGCCTAACCCTCTCCCACCTAATTTCGACACTAAAGCATTTTATCAGTTTCATCAAATGCAAGGACATGACACGTATAGATGTGTGAGGTTAAGACATGAGATCCAAAATCTAATTGATAGTGGGAAGCTACCCGAGCCCAATAAGCCAAACACCAAAGACAACCCATTACCAAACTTCAATAGGGTACCACCACCGGCAACCTTCATGATTGGAGGAGGTTGGCATGAAGATTTTGTCTTGTCTTCTTTTCAAGATGTGGGTAGAGAAGCAACCAAAGAAGAAGAGATATTTGGCAAAATTAAACAAGCTATGGTAGGTAAAGAAGTAGCAATTTGTGTTGTCAATGGGTTTTGGGATTCAAGCGATAGTGAGGATGATCTGGTATCCAAGAAGGAGGAATGGACCTGGTCCGAGCCCGAAGAAGATGAAGTAATGAACACTAGATCCGGTAAGCCTTATGCAAGACCCCTACCTAAGGAGGTAGAAATAATAAGGGAAAGGAAGTTGAAGTAGGAAATAAAGAAGAGGAAGATGATGCTGTGCTCAAGCAATTGAAAAGAACCCAAGCAAGTGTTAGCACTTGGGACTTATTGGCTACTTCTAAAAAGCACTGAGAAACTATGGCCAAGGCCTTAGCTAGCATGCCAATTTCTACCTCCACAACACCGGAGGAGCTGATCAACTTCATAAAAATTTGAGGAATAATGAAATGTGAAGATGTTCAAGAAAAGAGTAAAGTTAATATGGGAGCGGTTTCTTTCTCAGATGTGGATTTACCGGAGCAGGGGAGAGATCACATCCGCCCTCTCTTTATCAAAATAGAAATCAAAGGGAAAAGGACTCCATGTGTAATGGTCGATGATGGGTCCTCCATAAATGTTTGTCCACTTAAAATATTGCCAAAACTAGCCATGTCAACAAGAGATCTAAGCCCGACCAAGGTGACCATTCGGGCTTATGAAAATACTAAGAGACATGCCAAAGAAACTTTCAAAACGGCCGTCAAGTTTGGTCCAATTGAATCTATTGTTGAACTTTTTGTTTTAGACATACCTGTTACCTTCGCCTTACTCTTGGGATGACCATGGTTTCATCCTCTTGGTGGAGTTCCTTCCACCCTTCATCAAAAGATCAAGTTCCCTAATGGAGATGAGATAGTGGTCATCTAGGCCGAAGATAATAAGATTGTTAACGCTCTAATGATTGAGAGGCCTCTCAAAGGTTTCCAAGTAGCTGCGATTTCTGATGATGAAGTAGTGGATTCCAAAGTCTTGAATATGATGAAGATCATGAACTATCTTCCCAAAGCTGGTCTTGGAAAGGGTAAGGCCGGTTTGACAAAGCTGCCAGATTTTAGAACTCAAACTTCCAAGAAGGGGTTGGGATATGATGAAGACAACAATGTCCAGCAAAAGAAGAGTGAGAAGATGAGCTTCCCACCACTTGAAGAGACCTTTGTCAAAGCTCCAGACATGGGACCACTCCAAGGAAAGCCCGAGCTAATCATGTTCATGGAAAAGTTGATCCCGGGTTTTGAAATTTTTACAGATGTTGCTGAGCTAGTGGAGCAAGTGAAGAAAGAGCTCACCCTGCCAACCAACAAAGAATCCAATCCGGAAGAGAAGAAGGAAGCTGTCCTGAAAGCCGAGAAGACTCCAGAGGAGATTGCTGCCCTGGTTGAAGAAAAGTTTGAAGATATTCTGCCTTATGATTTTGAGAACAATGATTTTGATTTTAATTTTTCTGCTTTGTATGAGGATGATGATGTTTTCTTTTCCAAAATGAATGCAATAAAGTCTGATTTTGCTTACTTGTGTGATGTTTCTCCTGATGGTTGCATACATTCAAATAGCAGTTACATGAGCATCTTTAATATTAATTCTGTTAACACTCAATCATTAAATTTGGGAACAACCGAAAATCCTAAAAACATTAGCATAGCATCCGACCTTACTCCTGATGAGAGAGAGATGTAATATCCTCATGTATGCCCTAGAAGTTTTGATTATGTTGTTGTTGTTGTTGTTGTTGTTGTTGGTTTAAAATGTGATTGAATGTATGTGTTGTGTGATAAAAAAATTTAAGAGAGAATGTTCATGTGTTATTTGAAAGAAAAGTGATGTGTAGAGAAGATGTATATGTAGTGTATATGGCAATATATATAGCATATATGTTGGTCAAAGGGAGAGTCAAGGTGTTGGATATAGTGGAAGAAGATATTTAGTTGTTGTTATTGAAATTACTATAAAGGGCATGCTAAATAAAAAGAAGTTTAACTATGTTAAAGAGGGCATTTTGGTAATTCTTCTTTTGAAATTGTGTGGTGGAGATTAATAGAGAGTTTGACTTTTATTTTGATCAATTTCCTTTCTTCCTTTCACGTGTGGCCGGCCAACCTAAAGAACAAGAGAGAAAGCAAAGGTTTGATGATATTTTGAGCTCAAATTGAAGAAGTTCTAAGTGGTTAAGTGGAAATCCAAGAAGATTCACTATATTTGGTAAGTTTCTTTTGATTCTTTTAAGTTATTTAAGTTGTTTGTGAGTTGATTGTGGATTTTAAAGTGGGGTTGTGTTGATTATTATATGTTGGATTTAATTGGTTGTGGTGTTGATTTTGGATTTGAAGATGATAAGTTAAGAGTGATGTTGGTTTTAGGGTTTTGGAAATGGTAAGTGATAAATTATATTGTGTTATTTTGGATTAGGTTTTGGAAGAAAGTGATTTGCTCTAATTTGAGAAGTGAAGAATTCTTGGAGAAAAGAAAGTGTTTAGAGTTGTATATTTGGTGCTAAAGGTAAGTACAAACTATATGGTTACAAACATGCGTATGTTGTTTAATCTTAAAACACTTTTGTTTGTAAATGTGATAAGGTATCAAATGTATTGTTAATGAATGTTGGTGATGAAAATAGTGTGATGAGCATGTAAAATAATTGCTAATGATGTTGATTATGTCCATTTGAATGAGGTTATGTTGTGTACAATGTGTTTTAAGTTAACCAAAAGAAATTTGGCTACATTTAGGGTTTATGCATGAGTGACACGTAATTTGGGGCGGTCGCTTTTATTCATGTGCGGTCGCTATTATTCATGTGCGGTCGCGACTTAGGTCGGGCTTCTGACCGCGAAACCTACTGTAATAATGTTTCATCTTGTAATTGTATGGGGCGGTCGTATTCAGGTGAGGCGCGACCGCTAGAAAGGTTCTGTTCACCTTATTGGAAGTAACCTAATCCTGCAACAAGATTCTCAAATACATGTTAAATAGATCATTCATTTGAGTTGTCAAGGTTCAAAATAGAGAACATTTGTCTAACATCATTGTTGAATCATAAAATGTGAGATGATATGGAATGTGATTTAAAGCCATTGTGATTGACTATGATGATTCAATTGAATGAAACAAGGCATGATTGCCAAAATGATAATGAGAAGTGATAATGGAGTTGATAATGCATATGATATCACATGAACAAGGTTATGTTTTATGCATTGTGAATCTTGTGGATTGCAATGATGCTATATATATATTGTGAAGGATATGATGAAGTAATTGCTTATGTATAATTGAATAATGAAATATTATGATATGATTTGAGATATCATATAATGTGAAGTCATTGTTATTGACTATGATGACTCAAATATGATGTGAAGCCATTGTGATTGGCTATGATGATTCAAAGGAAATGTGAAGCCATTGTTATTGGCTATGATAATTCAATTGAGAATAAAATTGATAAATGAATGGTATAGCTAATATGTTATTCCATTTTCAGAGTTTGTTGTTGGTGGCATGCCTAATAAGTGTAACAATCTCTTGAAGTTAGGTTGGATTGAATCCTTGAAGCCTAATTGAGATGTTACCACCCTTGAAGCTAGGTTGGGTTGGTTCTTGAAGCCAAGTTGGGTTGAAGCTTAGCATGCTTTGCTCCCCTTGAAGCTTGGTTGAACCTAATCCTTGAAGCCTAGTTGGGTCTATGATATTGATAAATGTGATGATAAAACCAAAGCATTTACTCTGAAAATTGAATGGCATATTAGTGTGTTGTTTGGGCCCGAGTCTGTCTTTGATGTCAATGTGATATTCTAATGTTGAAATAAATGAGTAATAAGATTATGGCTGCCTTTATTGGAAGTGTGATTCGTGAATGATGCATTGTGAATAAAATGATATTATGAGATATGATTTTATAATATGTGTATTGATATATTAAGAGTGAATATGGCTTGAGGAACTTCGTTGAGATATGAGGTTATGAAAATGTAGTATGATGTATATGTATATGAAATAGAAGGAGTAAGAATTGTGTTATGAATGTTTTATGTAATTATGTATCTAACTTATGAGTTTAGTGGGAACATATGAAGAAATGCTTTGAGAAAGGAAAACATGGTAAGAGATCAATAAAACATAATGCTAAACATATGAGGTATGATAATTTTGGTAAAGTGTATTTTATTATTTAGTTGTACTACTAAGCTTTAGGGCTTAGCGCGGATGTTTAATCGCGCAGGTATTTATGAGGTTGATCTGGAAGTCTAGCTGTGATGCCACGAGAAGGGTAAGAGTGTCTTGAGACCAACTAGAAGGTGATGCATACATATGTGATTTTAATTATGTTGTATTTTTATAAGAATAATGATTTTTCGTAAATGTTCTTTAATTTAATGTAATATCGCTTGAACCTGAATAAAGGTTTTTAAAGTAAAACGAAAAGTGACATTCTTATACCTTATATACGTATTATATGTATACCAGGTATATGTATAGTACTTATATAGAGTATGGGGGTGTTACAAGAGAAATTTGAAAAAATATTTAAAAAATATGAAGAAGTATTTGCTTGGTCTTATGAGGATATGCCTGGTATATATCGAGACATAACAGAACATCTTATTGCTACTTACACTCACATGAAACTTGTCAAGCAAAAGCTTAGGCGATTAAGACCTGAGTGGGCTGAATTGGTTAAAGAAGAGGTCACTAAACAAATAAAAGTAAAGTTCCTTGAAGTGATAGAGTATCCAGATTGGCTAGCCAACATAGTACCCGTGCCAAAGAAAGATGGAAGAATAGGGGTCTGTGTAGACTATAGAGATTTAAACAAGGCTTCCCCTAAAGACGATTTTCCTTTACCTCTCATAGATGTTTTTATTGATAGTGCAGCCTCTAGTGTGCTACACTCATTTGTAGATAGATTTTCTGGATACAACCAAGTATTAATGGCCTAAGAAGATAAAGCCAAAACTGCTTTCATTACTACTTGGGGTATATTTTGTTATAGGGTAATGCTGTTTGGTTTAAAGAATGCTGGAGCAACTTACCAAAGGATGGCCATCACACTATTTCATGACATGATGCACAAAGAAGTTGAAGTATATGTTGATGATATGATGGTGAAATCGGATACAAGGGAACAACACTTCCAAAACTTAGAATTATTCTTCGATAGAGCTTTGAAATATAAGCTAAGATTAAACCCGAAGAAGTGTGTGTTTGGGGTTACCTCAGGTAAATTATTGGGACATGTGATTGGTCCGAATGGCATTGAGATTAATCCTGACAAAGTTAAAGTAATCAGGGATATGCCAGCCCCAAAGACGGAGAGAGAAGTTCAGGGATTTATTGGTAAATTACAATACATTAGCAGATTCATAGCAAAGCTCACAACAATCTGTGAGCCTATCTTCAAATTGCTTCAAAAGAATCAGCCAGTCCTGTGGAATGAAGAATGTCAAAGGGCTTTTGAATGAATAAAAGAGTATTTGCTGAATCCACCTGTTTTGAAACCACCTAAACCCGGCAAACCTCTATTACTATACTTAGCAGTAGAAGAAGAGTCAATAGGAGCCATGCTAGCCCAAGTAGATGAGTCAGGGATTGAGCATGCAGTCTACTATTTGAGTAGAAAGCTCCTACCTTATGAAATTAAGTATAGTATCATTGAAAAGACCTGTATAGTCATGGTTTGGTCTTCTAAGAAGTTGCAACATTACTTTCAATCTTATAGTGTGCAAGCAATTTCCAGGTTGGATCCAATGAAATACTTAAGGGAGACACCCTCTTTGATTGGGAAATATGGTCGATGGTTGATAATATTAGAAGAATTTGAGATTGAATATGTAACCACGAAAACAATCAAAGGTAAAGCAATGACAGAATTCCTGGCCCAACAACCATTACCAGATAGCGAAGAGGTAATCTTGGAATTTTCAGATGAACATTTAAAGGCAATTGAAGTACAAGGGTGGAAAATGTATTTTGATGGAGCAGCAAATAGGAAAGGGGCAGGTTTGGGAGTCATACTAGAATCGCCCGAAGGGGAACTTATCCCTTTAGCCAAAAAGTTAAAATTTAGGGCAACCAATAATATGGTGGAATACGAAGCTTGCATCTTTGGTTTAGAAACCTTAATGATTATGAAGGTGGATAAGGTAGAAGTTTTTGGCAATTCATTGCTAGTAGTATCTCAAGTAAATGGAGAGTGGGAGTTGAAAGAGGAAAAATTAAAACCATACCACCATTACCTGACCATGATGAAGAAGAACTTTAAGGAGTGTAGGTTTATACACCTATCAAGAGAAGAAAATCAAATGGCTGATGCCCTAGCCACATTGGCTTCGGTATGGGAAAATCCTGTCAGTTTATTCCTTAAGCCTCTGGTTTTGACCAGTTCATCAACTCCTTGCTATGAATATGAGACAATCATTGAAACTGATACAGACCATGATGCATGGTATGATACTATAAGATGATTTTTGGAGGAAAGGGAATACCCATCAGGGGCAATGAAGAAAGAAAGAAGAGCCATAAGGCGGTGGTCTTTGCAATACATCACATTCCATGGAGAGTTGTATCGAAGATGGCCTGATGGGGGTACATTTGAGATGTTTAAGGAAGCCTGAAGTGGAGCATATCATGTCAGAAATACATGCGGGAAGTTGCGGTCTGCACATGAGTGGTTTGGCCCTAGTCAAGAAGATAATTTGACAAGGTTACTACTGGTTGACCATGGAGAGAGATTGTATTGAGTTCATAAAGAAGTGCCAACAATGTCAGATGTATGGTAACTTGAGCCACATGCCTCCTGAAGAATTGTATTCTATGTCTTCACCCTGGCTCTTTGCCACTTGGGGTATCGACATTATAGGGGAGATACATCCGACAGCCTCAAACGGTCACCGTTTTATTGTAGTAGCAGTAGATTATTTTTCAAAATGGGTTGAAGCCGAATCCTTCAACAAACTGGGCACAAGTCAAACGGCCAGATTTATTGAAAAGAACCTCATCTGCAGATATGGGGTCCCGCACAGTGTGATATCAAAAAATGGGGTACAGTTTCAAGGAGCAGTTAAGGATTTATTCTCGAAGTACCGAATCCATCATCACAAATCTTCTCCTTATAGACCAAAGGCTAATGGTGCGGTAGAAGCAACAAACAAGACAATTAAGAAAATTCTGTCCAAGATGACCAAGACTTACAACGATTGGTCAGAGATGCTTCCCTTGGCTTTATGGGGATATAAAACAAGTGTGCGAACACCTACTGGAATGACACCATTCTCTTTGGTTTACAGGATGGAAGCAGTGTTGCCAATTGAAATAGAGATCAAGTCATTAAGAGTAGTCTTGGAAGCCGAATTGCCTGAAACAAAATGGGTAGCGAGCAGATACACACAGTTAGCTTTACTGGAGAAGAGAAGGTTAAAGGCACTGTATCATCACCAACTATATCAAAAGAAGATAGCTCGGGCCTACAATAGAAGGGTTAAGATCAGAAAACTCAGAGTCAGGGATTTGGTGTTGAAGCAATGTAAGCCTAACGTATCTGATCCAAGAGGGAAGTTTAGGCCTAGTTGGGAAGGGCCATATGTCGTGAAACAAGTCATGAACAAAGGTGCAGTGAAGCTATCCGACATGGATGGAAACGAGTTTAGTGAGCCAGTGAACATTGACAGGTTGAAGAGGTTTTATGTATATAAAAAAGGAGCTCGCTAGGTTAAAAACCCAAAAAGGGCAACCTAGGTAAAAGTTAGAGCAGTCCGCTAGTTTCGAAAACCCAAAAGGGCGGGCTAGGCAACAATTAGGGCTAAATGAGAGAAAATCGTCAATTTGAAAACCCGAAAAGGCTAGTTGGCAATAGGAGTAATCTTGTGTATGCTGGCTTTATGTTTGGTTGTTCCCCAATTTAATAAAATAGAATTTAATGTAAAAGTTGTTCTATGTGCACTGTTATAAATATTTGATCAAATATGGATGAAATAAATAAACACAATAGCAAAAGGTGATGACAAATTATAAAAAGGAAAAGAAATGTCACTTTTTATTACTTTAATTATTTTTCATCCTAACAATACACTTTTTGAATTGACAAATGTAAGATCTATGGCAGACAATAAATGTAACGTGCAGGCCAGCTTTGCCTCAGCCGATCCAAGTAGGCTTCAGTCAAGCAAGGTATGTCTAAATCAGGGGTAAAGTCAGAATTGCGAGGCTCAGCTCCAAACTTACGGCCAAGTTGGCAAGGATCATAGCAAGTACCTTGACAAAGAGTAGCAAGGGGAACATACATCAGGTATGTTCGCATGGTGATACGAGAAATCTTCCACCAATGTACCAACCAATGGATGTTGACTTCAGCACGTGAGTGGATCCAGTCAAACCAGTTAGCATATAAAGAAGAAGGATGGAGTAGTTTCCTAGCGAAATGATGCCGTGGAAGATATCTGGTAAAATCCATAGATGGAGTATCAAGCAAGAAAAGACGCTCTTGAAGCCAAATCTGTGAGGAAAGAATTAAATTAAATTTTAAAAAAATGTCCGCTAAGTTGAAAACCCGCAAGGGCAGCTTAGGCAAAAATTAGGACAGCTCGCTAGCTCTGAAAACCCACATGGGCAGACTAGGTAAAAATTAGAGCAATATATATAAAATAATAATAATAATAAAAGAGGTCCACTAAGTTGAAAACTCACAAGGACAGCTTAGGAAAAAATTAGGACAGCTCGCTAGCTCTGAAAACCCGCATGGGCAGACTAGGCAAAAATTAAAGCAATAAAAAAAGAAGAAGAAAAAGGAAACCTAAATTGAAAACCCAAAAGGGCAGTTTAGAAAATTACTTGAAGCAGTAACGGACTCCCAGTCAATCTCTTTGACAATCTTGATTTAAGCTGGTCTAATCCAACTAAAGTCTCGGCTAAGATCACTGGTATCGGCGATAAGCCTCCTTCCATTTGGTCCATGATATCCAATACTCGTGGATCAATATCACCATCATAAGAAACAAGCAAGAATTGGCCAAGCAAGCACAGACAAATCATACGTCCCCATGCCTTAGTAGGAGCCAAATGAGAGAGACAAAAATCAATCAAGGGAGCAAGCGGAATTTTCTCACCTCTCATCAACCGAAGAACTTCGGGTTTTGAAATTTGAAATAACATCTGCATCTTCTGTTGAGTTTTGAAAATCAGTATGGGTAACGCCATTTGTTGATTATTTGGATATCCAAGGATGGCCTCAAATTCTTCAATCAAGGGACATATTTCAAAGCCATTAATTTTAAATGTCTTAGAATCCACATTCCAAAAGGAAGCCATGGCATGTAAAAAGGAGTGGTCCAATTTAACATTTTGAAAACACTTTAAAATATCAAGTTTTGACCAAGACATTTGCTTCCAGTGAATAGCATCCATATTCTTAAATAGAGTTTTTATCTTCTTTAAATTAAGTTTGGTCATTGTTGAAGGATGAAGGAAAAATTAGAATTAATAAAAGGAGTTTATCGTTTCTGTATGAAATTATGTCGTGAAGAGTAATTTATATAGTAGAAACATCCTTTTCCAAAATTGATAAGAAATAAGCATGAGACCGTGATGCATGAGTAAAAGAATTAGCGATAAAATTACTTTATCCTGTTGCATTTGGTTTTAGCTAAGTGATGCGGCTGTGAATTGTGAAAAGAAAATTGTGGTGCAATGTTTATGATGTGATATATATATATATATATATAAAAGAGTTACAGTAAAGATGGAAATTATATATTGTCATTTTTACATTACTAAGAAGGTGGTGGTAGGTCATCAAATAAAGATCTAAAAAATCATCGCCTGTTAGAGGAGGAGGCAAATTACTTGTCCCGAGTCCACCCGAAGCAGGAGCACCAAAATCTCAAAACCCTAAATATTAATTAAAAAACTTTAAATGGAAATAGTAAACCTCAATTTGTATCTTTACTTGCTTTATTTGATTATGTAGTTCATTATATGCTTTAATTTATTTTCAATGCTTGATTTATTTAATTTATCATGGATGAATGTTTATTATATATTTTGATTAATTTTTAATATCTTTGATGAATGATTTATTTATGATGAATGGTTATTTACCTTTATTGATTTATTTTGATTTCCAAATGTTGTAAGAGGTATGTTTCCACTTTGTGGGTACTTCATTAATTAATTTCTATGTAATTTAAATTGCTTTTAAATTTTGGACAAATGTAAAGGACATGTTTCTACCTTTTGGTGGGTGTCCTATTAGTTTAGACATGGATGATGTAAGGACACGTTTCCATCCTCGGATGGGTGTCCATTTATTTGTTTTGCTTGGACATTGCTTTGATTTTAATATAACGATGATTTATTTCAATTATTGAGTGTAATATGGATAATATTGTTATATTTAAGAATTTTACAATATTAAGACCTGTAAAGGAGGCTGGTTCCAATGAACCGGCGTTGTGGGGGTGCTGGGCTATTTCTCACCTTCCCTACACATACCCAACTTTCCGAACCCATTAGGGGGTTGGGGATTCCTTAGAAATCGAGTCATCCACCCCTTTCTTTTTCCCGGCCAGTTCGGGTAGCGACTCTATTTTCTCTGGTCTTAGGTCCGTGTTCTCTAAGGCCCCGAGCCTAAACAGTGCCGAAGTCGCAAGAACCATTCCACCGGGAGTGGGGGCAAAAATCCCCGCTCACAGTGGTGACTCCACTGGGGATAAGAGAAGTTAATTTCGTTGGTCTTTATATTATTCTATTATTTCTTATAATGGTATTATCCATTGCATCATATTAGATTGCATCGTGTGCGTGAGTTTGGATGCCCGTGTTACCCGTGTTGTGTTATGTAAGGGATACCATACTTTCACTCAAGGTATAGAGATCGAGCATGGCATAACCACTCATAGCCTCGTACCATTTGGTATATATTTGCTATGGGAACCTAAGCCTTTTTACCTAAAGACTAAAGCTCATGTAATTGGCCTAGTTACTTTCCTTAGGTTTTTACCCCAAATGCATGTTGTTTGACTATGGTTAATTTATCTTGGCTTAAATCATGCCTTATTTGGTTTGTTCTTTTTCTAATATGACCTAAGTGCATTGTAAGCTCAAAATAAATTTTTTCTTTAAATTCCAAAAGACCAAAGTTATTTTCAAAACTTTTCAAGATGGTCTTTAGACATAAGACTTTTCTAAAAACAAATCAAAAATTATTTTTTTTATACATAAAACCTCTTCAACCTGTCAATGTTCACTGGCTCACTAAACTCATTCCCATCCATGTCTGATAACTTCACTGCACCCTTATTGATGACTTGTTTCATAACATATGGCCCTTCCCAGCTAGGCCTAAACTTCCCTCTCGGATTAGATATAGTGGCAACTCCACTAGGGATAAGAGAAGTTGATTCCGTTGGTCTTTCTATTATTCTATTCTTTCTTATCATGATATTATCCATTGCATCATTGGATATTAAAAACATGTGTGTAGGGTTTTGGAAATAAAATTAGGGTTTTAAGGTTTCAATTTGGAAATTAAAGTTTTGGTTTAGAAATTAGGATTTTTTTTTGTTTAGAAATAAGGGTTTTAGGGTTTTAATTTGGAAATTAGGGTTTAGGTTTAAAAATTAGGGTTTTTAGGGTTTTAATGGTGAAATTAGGGTTTTAGTTTAGAAATTAGGGTTTATGATTGAAAATTGGGATTTTAGGGTTTTTGAAATAAAACTAGGATTTTTAAGTGAGAATTAGGGTTTTATTCTTGAAATAGGATTTTAAGGGTTTTGAAAATAAAATTAGGATTTATAAATGAAAATTAGGGTTTGGAGATAAATCTAGGGTTTTAGGATTGTGATTTAAGATTTTAGTCTTTGAAAATAAGTAAGCTAGTATTTTAAGTAATTAAATAAAGGATTTAAATCAAGTCTTAAGTTATTATGAACCTAAAACAAATAAAAGTTGGCTAACTAAGCTACTGGAGGAAACAAAATTGAATGAATAACCTACTATGAATTTGAAACTAATGAATTCAAGCTGCTAGACACATTAAATAATGAATTCAAGCTACTGGACATATGTTAATAAAATAAATATGAATTGGAATTGATGAATATAAACTATTGGACTACTAGAACTATTTGGATGAAGAATAAATATGATCAATGTTAAAAACCATCACCAAAGCTTTCTTTGTTGAATTTAAATGAATTAACCTTAGAATGTACCTTCATTTGTTGGTTCCATCAAAATTATATGTTGATCCAAACTCTTGCTTACACGGATCTGGAATTTTGGCTAAATAA
Source organism: Garcia nutans (assembly GCA_947685225.1). Classification (NCBI taxonomy): domain Eukaryota; kingdom Viridiplantae; phylum Streptophyta; class Magnoliopsida; order Malpighiales; family Euphorbiaceae; genus Garcia; species Garcia nutans. Next base: position 37,145,261 of record CANTUV010000039.1, on the reverse strand, counting down.
AACAAATACAGTAGTTACTGCCTTTATATGGTATGATGTATTATTTTATGAATTTGATAGTATTTTATGTGTTTCATGGTTGCTCTCTATGTTTTGATAATCCTGGTTGCTTCCATATTAATCCTCCTCCCCTTCTCTCTGCTTTTAATTGTCTATTTATAGACTAAAGAAAGTTTAAAGCTAAACCATAATATGCTAATCCGACGGTTAAACAAAGTTCGATCTTAATTAGGAAATTTAACAAACCGAATTAGGGCCAAATTAAGGGACCATGGTAACTTGGATAATGCCAATTCGCTATGGTAAGCCATCCATGGCAAATTAGCTTCCAATTCGCCATGGAATGGCTTCCATAGCAAATTGGCATGGCCAATTCGCCATGGGAATTCGCCATGTCCCATGGCGAATTGGCTAAGCTAATTCATCATGAATTTAGGTTCTGGCTCAATTTGGTTTGGTTTTACATTCTAAAATTGAATCAAACCTATTTAGGCATTTCAAAACTGGACCGACCTATTTCAAATTGACTTGGTTTTACATTCTAAATTGACTTGGTTTTAAATAATAAATCATACTAGGTTTAGGGCTTTAAAAATTATACCAATTTAATTTAGGCATTTCAAAACTGGACCGACCTATTTCAAAGATATAAACTAGGTTTAAGCTTTTAAAATCGGACCAAATTTAGCTCGGCCTTCTTTAATTGAGATTGGATTAGCTTATGACCAAAATTAAGTGTCTACAATTTTGCCTCCTGCTTGAAATATCTGAGACTTTTAGTAGAACAGAGTGAAAACCAACATGACGTTAAGCTGATATTGGATAAGGATGGGTTCTGGACCCAAAAATTTGATTTAGATTCTCGACCCGAGGCTGGTTTGGGTTCTGGACCCTAGGTTGTTGGGTTATGGACCTGAGACTGGATTGGGTTCTAAACCCGAGACTAGATTGGGTTTTGGACTAGAGATTAGATGGGATTTTGGACACGAGATTAGATGGGTTCTGGACCCGGTACTGGATTGGTTGGGTTCTGAATCCGAGATTGGTTTGGGTTCTAAACTTGAGAGTGGATTAGGTTCTCGACCCTAGATTGGATTCAACTGACTTTCTATTAGTTGAGAGTTCTTGCTTTCTTCTAGCTGGACTGACCTTCTACCAGTTAAGGGTTCTGGCTTTCTTCTAGCCAAATAATTTCAGCTCTTCTAGCTGGACTGACCTTTTATCAATTGATGTTTTGGCTTTCTTCTAGCCAAACAATTTTATCTCTTCTAGCTGGACTGACCTTCTGTCAGTTGATGATTCTGGCATTCTTCTAACCATCAATTTTAGCTCTTATAGCTGACTGGCCTTTTGTCAGTTGAGACTTCTGGCTTTCTTCTAGCCAATCAATTTTAGCTCTTCTAAGTGACTGACCTTCTGTCATTTAAGAACTTTGGCTTTTTGCTGGTCAGTTGTTCCATTCTTCAATAGATTGTGAGTCATCACCCTTCAAAATGAATCTTCATCCGTGGACATCAAGTCTTCACCCTTCAAAATGGATCTTCATCCTTTGGCCATCGGGTCTTCACCCTTCAAAATGGATCTTCATCCTTGGACATTGGGTCTTCACCCTTTAAAATGAATCTTCATCCTTGGGCATTTATCCTATATTGTGTTTAACTCTTCTAGCTGGACTGATCTTTTGTTTTTTGCATCTTCATTCTTTTAGGGTTATTACTTTCTTCTTGTTTTATTCTTTTTGTTCTTTTTTTTTTTGCAAAAAATTCAATTATTTTGCAAAACATTCGGCTATTTTTAGCTAGCCCTTATATCCTCTCTTTGCGCCCTACATGGCAAAATATTGAAAGTGAGTCTGAAAATATTTTGTACACACATAAACTTAAAAATCAAAAGGAAAAACTTTTCCCCCTGTATAGGCTCAAACCAATGATTTTATTCCCATATAAGCTTTGATTGATGTTTGCAATTTGTCTAGTTCTTTGCACAAGCATGCATCTCCATTTTTTGTAAAGTGACTGGATCTTCCTCAAGTAAGGGGCCTTCCATGTCTCCTAATTCCATAGAGTATTTGTTGTTCACTTTGACAAAGAATAGACAACACAAGATAAAAAAATACAGTGTGATATGCTTATGTATGCATGATATGCATGAATAATACTTACAGTGGTTCTAATGACTCACAGACTGAGGTGATTAGCTGAAGTGCTTCCATGGATTTCTTCCAGATGTACATTCAGGTATTGCATTGGAATGGCAGAAGCCTTCATATCTATGGCTTTTATCTTCCAAGATGAAATCATTAGTAGTGGGAGCTCCAGAATGGTAGTTAGAAATATAAGAGATGCCCGTTTCAGCCTATGATTCAACACATTGGTCAGTGACTTCTTCATGACCTTGCAAGTGATCATTTATTTTACCCAACGTGTCCTTTGAGGTTTGACAATGCAACATATATCTCTTAACTTGAAGGATTTGTAGGATAAAAATATTTTTTATTTTTATTTTTTTAAAATCTTAAAATCATATTTTGGTTTTATTAAATAAGTATCATTGTACCTCAGGACTATATTTTCCAAATTAATATATCTATAACATGACAACCTTAGTTACCATACTGAACTTGGGAATCATTTCCATTTAAGTAAGAACAATTACACTTCAGATAGGCACATACATATTACTTGGCCAAAGGTCTCACTGAGTTTAAATATTGTCTATCTCATATGCATGCTTATTCAAACTATCTCCACTAATAGACTCCACTTACTAAAAGAGAACAATATGACTTTATTAGGCTTGAAATGGGGTCTATAAGGGACATGGGTTAAATGAAAGCTATCTTTGAGTTGGAGCTGTTATGACACTACTGACAAACCTTCTTGTTGGAGTTGTATACTATTAGAGGTTCCATTTTCAACTTCTGGACATCACTTTTATCTTATGACTTCATGAAAATACAAAGATTGAATGTCCTTCCATCTTCTTGGTAGAAATCTAGATCCAATCAGTACTATCTTGATCTTTAGTCTACCCTTTTTCTTCCTCTTTCTTTTCATCTTTTTCCCTTTTGGAATAACAAGTCTAAGACTTTCAAGTTTTCAGAACTGAAGCTATGTTAGATAAAATGAAAGATGGTCTTTCCCTTATGTATTTGAGTCTTTAGCTGGGCTGGACCAATTCAAGTCAATCTGCCCTAATAAACTAAGTGGAAGTCTTTTGATGACTTTAGGTAAAAAAAACTTGGTTGGCTTTCGGAATCGCCTTTTTAGGTTTCTTTTTCTTTTTTTCTTTTCTTTTTCTTTCCTTTTCCTTTTTTTTTGTTTTTATTTCCTTTTCTTTTTTTTTTAAGTCTTAACTCTAAAAGAGTTATCTTATCTGCACCATTCTATGCTTCTGACTATAGATGAGTGAGTTTGCTTCAACAAGGATAAATCATTTATTGTCTTGATGTTATCTTAATAGATTGGAGATATTAGGTCTAGTATTAGGTGAACTTCAACTATCCTTATAGCTTTGAGAACTTCAACTATCCTTATGGTCTTAACTATGCATTCCTTTATTTGATCTTCTTGCCTCTTCCCCTTAATGATCATCAGTGTGAGCGGGGCCTTAGAGAACACGGACCTAAGTCTGGAGAAAATGGAGTCGCCACCCGGACGGGCCGAGAAAAAAAAAGGGGTGGATGACTCGATTCCTAAGGAATCCCCAACCCCCTATGAGTTCGGAAAGTTGGATACGTGTGGGGAAGGTGAGAAATGGCCCAGCACCCCCACAACGCCCGGTTCATTGGAATCGGCCTCCTTTGTAGGTCTTAATATTATAAAATTCTTAACTATAACAATATTATCCATATTATATGCAACAATTGAAATAAAGCATCGTTATATTAAAATCAAAGCAATGTCCAAACAAAACAAAGAAATGGACATCCATCTGAGGATGAAAACATGTCGTTTACATCATCCATATCTAAACTAATAGGACACCCACCAAAAGGTAGAAACATGTCCTTTACATTGGTCCAAAATATGAAAGCAATTTAAATTACATGTTATTTAATTAATGAGATACACACAAAGTGGAAACATACCTCTTATAACATTTGGAAATAAAAAATAAATCGATAAAAGTAAATAACCATTCATCATAAATAAATCATTCATCAAAGATATTAAACATCAATCAAAAATAATAAAAATCCATCCATGATAAACTAAATAAATTAAGCATTGAACTTAAATAAACCAACAAAGCATTGAAAATAAATTAAAGCATATAATAGACTACATAATCAAATATTTAAATAAAGAAAGAAAAGATTCAAATTAGGGCTACTGTTTCTATTTAAGATTCTTTATTTAATATGTTTAGGGTTTTAGAATTTGTGGGTTTAAGCTACTGTAAGTTTTAAAGGAATTGAAATGGATTAAAATCTTATAATTTAAGAGGTTAATAAAGTTCTTTGATTAACCAAATTAGTGTTTGAGTGCTAAAATCATGAAATTAGGGTTTGAATACTTCAAAACATTAGGTTTATGATTTACGGTTACTGGATCATTATTTTGTATTTACCATATTGAATTTTAATATTTAAATTTATAAGGTTTTAAGATTTTAAAGATTAGGATATAGCAAAATTAGGGTTTAAGGTGTTAAGGGAATTAGGGTTTAAGAAAACTAGGGTTTAGAATAATTGGTTTGAGGTTACTGTCTTGGTTTTAAAGTTGAATTAGGGTTTTTAGTGTTTCGGAGAATGTATTTGATTTTAGAATTTGGAAAAATAATTTATAGTTTTATGAATCTTTATGAAAATAAACAAAACAATTTAAGGTTTATAGAAACAGAAAAGATATTTTTTAGGGTTTTTGGAAAGAAAAAGATTCAATTTATGGTTTTGGAAAATTGGAAAGCAGATTAGGGTTTTGGTAAATTAATGAAATGATTTATGGTTTTGAAAAGTTAGAAAGTAGATTAGGGTTTTAAGATTTTACAGAAACAAAAATTTTTGATCTTGAGTGATGAAGCTACTGTAAAGAAAAATAAATAATGAAATTCATACCTTCGTTTATTGGTTCCACCAAAAATTGTTTCTTGGATGAACAAGAACAAAGACAAGCTTTGCTGCCTTTGATGAATTATAGATTTGCTTGCTTATTGCTTCGGTTTGCTGAGTTTTGACCACCTAATCCAAAGTCTCCCAAAGTTCTGAGTTCAAAAAGAATTCGAGTCCGATCCCTCAAAGTTTTTTCTCCAAAAGTCCTCTCAAATTTTTTTCTAATTTCCCCCTTCTGTGTTGTTTTTTAGTCCTATTTATAGAAGATTTTGGTGATTAATCTTAATTTCTCATGGAATCTAACATTAATTAAGAAAAGGAAACCGAAACCAAATTGAATTTGGTTTTGAAAAAAATTGTGTCGGAAAAATTTCCCTGGCGAAAAAAACTGCTGTAGAAAAATTTTGTTGTTGAAAAAGCTGCCGTGGGAACTTGCGGGCTGCGGGCTACAGAATTGCCTACGGGCCATTTTGCCCTACCCCTCTTCGGTGATGAAATTTTTCATCGCCGATTTTTATTTATTTGTTTATTATTTATTAATTATAAAAACTAAATACTAAAGCAAATATTATTTAATTAAGATAACACAAAAATTGTTTTATACTAATTAAAATATATTGGACAACACAAAAATTATTTTAATCTAATTAAAATATATTGGACCGGACTGGGTCAAAAATTAAGGGTCTACAGTTTGCCCCCTGCTTGAATTATCTGAGACTTAGTGAAAAAGAGTGAAAAGTAATAAAACTTAATTTTTGAGATGGTTGAGGTTTTGGGTTCTGGACCTGAGAGATTTGGATACTTGATTCTTAACTGGATTCGGATACTTGATCCTAAACTGGATTTGGATACTCAATCCTAATTGGATTTTGATACTCGATCCTAATTTGGATTGGGATACTCGGTCCTAACTGAATTTGGATACTCGATCCTAACTGGATTTGGATACTCGATCCTAAATTGGGTTTGAATACTCGATCCTAACTGGATTTGGATACTCGATCCTAAAGTGGATTTGGATAATCGATCCTAACTTGGATTTGGATACTCGATCCTAAATTGGATTTGGATACTCGATTTGAATTGGATTTGGATACTCGATCCTAAACTGGATTTGGATACTCGATCCTAACTGGGTTTGGATTGGGATACTCAATCCTAAATGGATTGGGATACCTTGACTCGAGATTGAATTCGATTTGATTGACCTTTTATCAGTTGTGGATTTTGGCTTAACTTGTTGTTCCATTCTTTTATTCTTCCTTTCGCAAAAATTCAGCTTTTTTTAGTTGGCCCTCATATATTCTCCTTGCCCCCTGCGTGATGAAATATTTCCAAGTGAGTTTGAAAATGTTTTATATATAAACTCAAAAAATTGTAAAGGAGAAACTTTGCCCCCTGTGTAGGCCCAAACCCATGGTTTTTCTATGCGGGCTCTGATTGATGTTTTTGTTGTCTAGTTCTTCACGTAAGCACATATTTCTTCTCTTTGCAAAATTACTGGAACTTTCTCAAGCAATGGGCTTTCCATTCCACCACAAAAATATTCGGCATTTGCGACGGAAATCTGCGACGGACATGTTTCCGTCGCAAATTTGCTACGGATCTGCGATGGATTTGTGACGGAAGGACAAGTCAGAGGAATTTTGAGAAATTGGTCGTAAATCTGTTGCAAATCCGTCGCAGATCTGCGACGAAAATCATTCCGTCGCAAATAATCGTCGCAAAAGTTGGCGTAGAAACTTGGCGCGAGAGAGAAAACACTAAAAAAACCAATTTGCAACGGAGATAAGCTACCGTCTATTGCCGTCGCAAATTTCACTATAAAAATATTCGGAATTTGCGACGGAAATCTGCGACGGACATGTTTTCGTCGCAAATTTGCTACGGATCTGCGACGGATTTGCGACAGAAGGACGAGTCAGAGGAATTTTAAGAAAATGGTCGCAAAACCGTTGCAAATCCGTCGCAGATCTGCGGTGAAAATCAGTCCGTCGCAAATAATCGTCGCAAAAGTTGGGGCTTAAACTTGGCGCGAGAGAGACCCGGGTATATTTTTTCGCAAAATTTTTTTCCATCGCAGATTGGTTGTAGAAAACACTAAAAAAAATAATTTGCAACGGAGATCTGCTACCGTCTATTGCCGTCGCAAATTTCACTATAAAAATATTCGGCATTTGCGACGGAAATCTGCAACGGAAAATTTCCGTCGCAAATGTGCGACGGATCTGCAACGCATTTGCGACAGAATAATAAGTTGTAGGAATTTTGAGAAAGCCGTCGCAAATCGGTTGCAAATCCGTAATAAATCTGTGACGGATTTTTGTTCGTCACAAATTTCGTTGCTAAAGTTGGCGGGATTACTCCCGCCGAGAATTTTTGTGGAAAATTTTTACCATCGCAGATTGGTCGCAGATTTGTTGCAAATTTGCTACCCATTTGCTACGGATTTGCGACGAAAATAAAATTTGACTATATATATATATCCGTCGCAAATTGGTGGCAAATCTGTAGCAAATTTGAGACAGAAAATAGCCGTAAAAAATTTTCGTCGTAAAACTAAAAGGAAATTTTTAGTGGGAGCCCAAAAAAGAAATTATAATTACTTACTTAATAAGTTAGAAGACTTATTTTATAAAAAAAAATACTAATTTTTATTTTTTACATAATTTCGTTATAGACATTTTATTTTATCTCATTTCTCTGCATTTATCGTATAGCATGAATGATATATTTGAGTATCTGTTTAATTATTTTAAAGCATATTTTGATTTCAACAAATCGATTTATTTGTATAGTTTCATTTAAATATTTTATATATTACACTGATATTAATTTAATAATTTATAATCACAAATTAAATTTTAGTTATTATCACTAATATAAAATTTTAAATTAGTATTTAAATATTTTTTTATGCAATTCATTATCTTAAAGTGAAGTATGATAGAATCATATTCATAATTCAAATTTACGAATATTTTATTAAATTAAAATGGTATTTTTATTAAGTGATCTACGTATTTAGTGGTTATAATAAATACTTATTAGTTATTAAGCAATAAACAGTACTAATAGTACTAATAATATAATGAATTGTGTTTTGTAAATTAAAATAGTAAAATTAATAGTATAACATATTAATAGTATAAAATTATATTTTATTATACTAATTTACTGTCTAATATTTATCATCATATAAATAATTAAAATATTTTTTAATTTAACTTCAAAATAAAATAAATATAAATATAGATAATTCTGATTTTTTTAAAAAACTATATTGTATAACACAATTTTTATTTTTTTAAAAAAATATTATTTTTTATATGCACTTGATATACTAAATATATAATCTATGTCTATTTAAAAATAAAGTATATTTTTAATATATTAAATATATATTTGAAAAAATGATATTTTTAAAACTAACAAAGAAAATTGAATTTTTGAGGTATTTTTGAAGGTTACATGTATCAAATATTTTACTGCCTAACCCAATCTCAGAATCCTCACTGTCTCTTATTTGCGCCGCTCCCTCTCTTCTCCTCTCTGCAGTAACCAACCACACAGTAAGTCTCAGAAACTGTACCAGTAGCCAGAGGAAGCCGCGAATTCGCCGAGAAGAAATTTTAAAAAAGGTTTTAGGGTTTCGACGAAGTTGGAGAAGGAGCAAAGAGTAAACTAATAGCGCCATGGATAGCACCTTCGCGAGCGCCTCTGCAATCACAGACCAGAGACAAAAGATCGAACAGTACAAGCACATTCTCGCTTCAGTCGTCTCATCAAACGACATCGTCCAAGCCAAGAAGTTTATCGATCATAGTACCTTTCTTTCGTGCACATTTGTTATTCATCTAGATTTCTTTTTCAATTGTGCTTTTTTTTAGCTGATAATGTGATAAAATGACATGCAGTGTTATCGGACGATGTACCTTTGGTGGTTTCGAGACAGCTATTGCAAACTTTTGCTCATGAACTGGGGAGATTGGAACCGGAGACGCAAAAGGAGATTGCTCATTATATCCTTGCTCAGATTCAGCCTCGGGTTGTTTCTTTCGAGGAACAGGTTTGCTTTTGATTATAGACATCATCCACCAGTAGCTTCTTTAGTTGTTTTATCTTTTGAATTGGTTCTATATGAGATGTTGTCTGCCATAATGGTTTTTTCATAATTTATATTTTGAATTTCCGTTGGTGTTTTGCTTTAGTTATGGGTTTGACGGGTTATATGAGTTTGGCAGTTCTTTAGTTGATAACCATTTTATTGGCTTAATTTATCTGACTTTTTACTGATAAGGAATTGTTTATTTTTACCAATTGAAGGTTTTAATACTTAGAGAGAAACTAGCTGAGCTTTATGAACTAGGAATGCTGAAACACTATAGTAATCTCTAAAGCTTTGATAGCTGCAATAAAGTGAAGCTATATTCCAATCCAAATTATTGGTGACTTCATGTGGAAAATCTTCTGTTGGCTGCATGATAAGATGGATCATTTTGCCTAGACATTATTCTTAATCTGGGCTGAGATGTTTTACGTGTTATCCTGGTTGTTAGGACTGAAGCTATTTTAAATTATTATAGAAAACTGGCTACTTGTAACCAAAATCTAATTAATCTTCTATTATACTAAAATTAGAACAGGAGCATTGATTTTGCATTTTAGGATTCATTCAGAGCTGGAACTGGTTCTTTAGGTTCCAATACTCTAGTAATGCAAGGGTGAGGGAATTAATCTCTCTCTTGCAACATATGCTGACTGGTTGGCTTCTAATTCTCTTGTAATTTGTAAACGGTGCTGCCTCTGAAATGCATCTTCTATTGCTTATGTTGCTTTCAAAATTAAACAGGCACATGCTATGTACATAAATGTGTGCATAGTTACATTGTTACTGATTCCACCCCCCACATCTAAAATTGTTAATTTTGATTTTTAATGTACTTGGTCTACTGCAGGCTGACATATTGCGAGAAGAAAAAAATATTATAGATCTGTATATTATGCTGTTAAGGTTTTCAAGGTGAGAACAGGAGCTTTGAATTTTTAATGTAAAATTTGAGGGGGATGGGGAATTGATTCTGATGGAAATTCAGATTTTGCTTCAATTTTTTCTCAATGAAAATGATTTAGCTGTTAGCATTTTACTTCTACCACTACTTCTGTTGCTTTAGCTTGGTGTCAGAAACAGTACCACGCCATCGTGATTATGGGGCATCTGACCAAAGCAAAAAAGTTCATTTGAAAAAGGTAATATTGTCTTTTTCTTTGTCCTCTTGTTTTCTTTTTATAGAATGCATTTCATGTTCAAGTTTGGGGCTTAAATTCATTTTAATTTTTTGCTGCAGAGATTATGGAATGCTGTGAGTGAGTTGGAGAAGTTGAAACCAGAAGTGCAGCAAAAGATCAATGAATTTAATAGAAACATACACATCAAGTAAATGGGCAGGGCTATGTCCATCAAAATGATTTACTTGAGTGGCCACCTTTTAGAAAGCAAACCTCAACTAACTATAATGTGACAAAGGTATGGTTAAAATTGATAATAGTCGCTAGTTACTTGCTATTTTCAACAATTTGGTTAAATATTCTTATGAATAAATTCCTTAAGATTTCATGCACTTCATTAATACTTTGTTTTAAGATTTTATGCACTTCATTAATGCTTTGTTCCCATCTTTATTGAACCTGTAAAAATGTGAAACGTGCAGATTGGCACCCAAAATTAAAAATCTCTGGTTTTGCTCTTGTTCCTATTAAATGTCTTCTATCAATTGTTAAACTTTGCGCACTCAAATGCATATACTGGTGGTGTTGAAATAACAAAGAAAACCTCCGCATATTTTTGAATGATATTAAATATTAATTTTTTTAACATTTCAAGTTTAAGTACGCTAAAGATTAAGGGGTTATAACTAATAAATAGGGGAGGATGTATTCCCTACCATGTGGACTCGCATATGTGTTTTATGACCTTTGCTACATTACAGTTCTCTACCAGCTTTACAACTTTCACTTTGAAAAGTCTAGTTGAAGTTTCTATTTTGGCAGTATGGTTGATCCGCCAATCTCAGCCTTTTGGGCGACCTAATTAGGTGATCTGGTGAGCATGGGTGTGATGGTATATGACAACTTGGTTTAAGGGAATGAAATGAGTATATGATTCCATGAGAGTAATTTTATTTATATTGTCTATTCAGTTTAACGAAGTTACTAACTTCGATGCCTATGGCTATAATTTTATTTTAAATCATAAATGGTATCTTTGGTATCCTGAACTTCATTTGCAAGTTGACTTGCTTCTTGCAGATCTATAAACTTCCCATGCCCAAAGGAGGAGACTTTCTCTAGACATTCCATATTGGGTCCAAGTGGGCTTCACGGGCAGTGGCAGCCTCCCAGGAGTAATATAGGAGTAAAGTGTTATCCATGTCTTTCATTTTTTTGTTCCTTAACCCAAAACTTATGATGACTTATTTGATGTAAATGTAGATCCAGTATCCAAGCAACCTATACCTTACTCCTGTTGAAATCTCCAGGTTTGAAACTTCTCTAGCTTTTGGAAGTATTTTATTTAACTACTATTTTTATTTCAATAAATGTTAAATGGCAATTACAAGAGATTATTCAAAAGATATTTTTGGAAGGCATTATGTGATGTTATTGTTATTTAATTTTTAACTATTATGTTTTTTTTCCTTGAAAATTATGGACTATTGGATTCATTTCATTTTGTGGATCTACATTTGAAAACAGTCTGCAGTTATATATTATAGCTTCTGCATTCCTTAATTTTTCTTGGGTCTCTTCGGAATATAATGTAAAATAGTAGTGCATTGAACTGTCATTGGATCTTTTGTTGTGTTGCAAACTCTTCATATAGAAAGTTTTATAGATAATTTATAAGAACTTAAAACTAAGGTTTCTATTATAAAATTGATTTAAATTTATGCTACTATCAAAAGTTTATTTGACCATTATGTAACAGAGGAATGATCTGTGCCTGCACTCATATTTGGACAATATAATTGTAAGTTCATATATAGAAATATATTGGTTCAAGGTCAATAATGCCCCTATTTTTCCTTTTTATGTTCATGACTGGTATGTCATTGAATTATCGTAATTCCATTTTTAGAATTGCTATTGATGCTGGTGAAGTTTTGATATCAAGCTTTATGTTACATTTATTAGGAAAAGGATCAGATTCAAATTCAATATGTGTTGTGTGCTGTTTATGTTCTTTGATATAGAATTCTTGAGTCATCTTAAGATTTGCCTTCTGTTTTGCTACAAATTACATGATATTGCTCATATTGCAGCTTATTAATGCAAATGTTTGTTCAGGTTCTTTTAAGAGGTCCAAAGAATGCCCGTGAAGCTGTGAAACACTTTGGCCCAGCTCCTGGTGTGCCACACAGCCATACTAAACCCTATGTGCGATCAAAGGGAAGGAAGTTTGAGAGAGCTAGAGGAAGGAGGAACAGCAGAGGATTTAGAGTTTGATTTGTTTTGAGTTCTATATTGTGAGACACTTGTGTTACTTTTTCCCAAATATTGTTATTTTCAAGATAGATTATTTGTAGTAGTGTTCTTAACACATGCATAATTAAATTGTAAAATATTTTATTATATTGAAGATTAATAAAAGAATTATTTTTATCAATGTAATTAGTGTTTTTTTTAGATTGTGTTTAAATGTTCCAAATGTATTTATAAAGTTCTCATAAAACTAATTGATAATACAAATAGTTCCAATAAAAATCAATATTAAATTGTTACGGATTTGCCACGAATCTGTGACGGATATCTGAAATCTATGACGGAATCTGCGACGGAATCCGCGATGACAATCTGTGACGAAATCTGCAACGAATTTGCGACGGCATTCTGCGACGGAATCTGCGACGAAATCTGCGACGGCAGATTTGCAACCGCCGAGTGGTTGCAAATCCGTCGCAATTTGCGACGTCCTGTCGCAAAATTGAAAATTGCGATGCCTTTTTTATTAACGGATCATATCCGTCGCAGATTGGTCGCAGATCGGTCGCAAGACTTGATTTGCGACGGATTTTGTCCGTTGCAGATAGCGTGTTTTTTTGTAGTGTTCCCCCTTGATTTGATATCTTCTTTTGATTGTTTACTTCGCATGGTGTTTGCTGTTCACTTTAATAAAGAATAGACAATACAAGACAAGAAAGTGCGATGTGATATGCTCATGTATGTATGATATGCATGAATGATACTTACAGTCGTTCCATTGACCCACAGACCGAGGTGTTCAGCAGGAGTGTTCTCATTGATTTCTTTCAGATGCCCGTTCAGTTCTTGCACTAGAATTATAGGATGCTTCACATTTATGGCTTTTATCTTCGAGATGTTGAAAATATGGGTGGTGGAGACCCCAAGTTGCAGAGTCAGGGATACATCCATTTCAAACTATGTTTCAGCATGTCAGTTGGTAGCTCCTTCATGACCTTGCCAATAATCATTTCCTTTGCCCAATGTGTCCTTTGGAATTCGACAGTTCAACATACTCCCCTTAACTTGAAGGCTTTGTGTGATAAAAATATTTTTTATTTTGATTTTTGATTTTGAAATCAAATGTTGGCTTTGCCAAATCAATGTCAATATACCTCAGGACTTGATTTTTCCAAATTAACATATCTATAACATGATAACCCTAGTTACCGTACTAAACTCAGGAATTATTTCTACTTAAGCAAGAATTATTGCACTTTAGGTAGGCACATACACATTACAAGGCCAAAGGTCTCATTGAGTTTAAATATTGTCTATCTCATATGCATGCTTATTCAAACTATCTCCACTAACAAACTCTACCTACCAAGAGAGATCAATAGGTCTTTGATAGGCTTGAAATGGGGTTTATAAAGGACACGGGTTTAAATGAAGGCCATTTGTAAGTTGGAGCTGATGTGACACAATGGACAAACCTTCACACTACAAATTTCTTGTTTGAACTTTAGGCAGCTGGAAGCAATCTTGCTAGACTCCAAATTCCTTCTATCTTCTTGGCATTAATCTAGATCTTGATTGGAACAGTGTTTGCCTTTGCATAAAGTTTGGTACCCAAATTCATTTCTTTTTTTCTTCTCCCTTTTCTTTCTTTTTATTTTTCTTACTTTTCCCTTTCTTTGAGCATTTTATCATTTCGTCCTTCTTCCTTGTAGGACTGTCAAATACAAAACTTTCAAGAACTGGATGGTCTTCCTCATTTTTCTCCAATTTTGATTGAATCTTTGGTTGGGTTGGACCAATTCAAGTTAAAATGTCTTTATAAACCAAATGGAAACCTTTTGCTGCTTTAGGTAAAAGAGAACTCAGTTGGCTTTCTACACCTCCTTTTTAGGTTTTATTTTTCTTTTTTCCTTTTTCTTTTCTTCTTTTTTCTTATCTTTTCTTTTCCTTCTTTTTTCTCTTTTTTCTCTTATTTTCTTTTTTTATTTTTTTTATTTTCTTTTTTTTTGTTTGGTTCTAGCTCTAAAAGAGTTGTCTTGTTTGCACTAACTTGGGCTACCAATAACAGGGATAAATCATTTGTTACTTTGATATTGTCTTGATATATTGGAGATATTAAGTGAACTTCAACTACCCTTATGGTTTTGAGAATATCAACTACTCTTATGGTCTTGAGAGCTTCTACTATCTTCATGATCTTGACTAATCATTGCTTTCTTTTGATCTTCTTGTCTCTTCATCTTAGTGATCATAAGACTTGTCAAAACTATCACAACAGCTCAGGGTAGGTTGTTGGGGTTATATGCCAATTAAAAGAAAGCTAAAATTTTATGAAGGCTCAAAAGGACAACTAAGGATTGATATTTAATAGGGTGGATACTAGTTGTTGGCTAATCAAACAATGCCTAGATCATCTCTCTCTTAAATAAGCAGAGTTCAATTTTGCCTTGAAAGTTTGTCAAAGCATGTTCTAAGACTGACTAGGACCTAGACAAAGGTAATTATGCAGGAGCCCTCTCTAAGTAAGCATACACAACTCAATGCTATAGAGCAATTCCCACACCTAGTAAAGTCATTCGAGTCATGATGCATAAATATATTAATTCATGAATTATCAAGCTAGATTCCTCATTGGTTAAGCACCAAAATGAACAAAGACCAATAAAATTTTTGATAAAAGTAATTTATTTCAAGTGACTTTAAATTTGGAAAGCACAATAGTTCCAAAATCTTAAAGAAAGTAAAATTGAAAAGCAACAATCAAGCTAAGGATAGTTCATTGAGTTTAAGCTTCTTTTCCTTTCACATCTTCAATATTTCCATCTTGAAAGCATGATAAAACAAAATCTTCTTCCAATCCTTTTCCCACCATGAAGGTTGCCGGTGGAGGTACTCTATTGAACTTGGGTAATGGATTGTCTTTGGTGTTGGGCTTATCTGGCTCAGGTAGCTTACCACTACCAATCAAATCTTGGATCTCATGCCTTAGACGAGCACATTTATCTATTTCATGCCCTCGTATTTGATGAAATTGAAAGAAGTCCTTAGCATTGAAGTTTGGTGGCAGTGGATTATGTAACGGTCGAGGAGCTAACGGTTGTAACAACCCTTTCTTTTGCAGCTTGCTAAAAACCCAAGATAGAGGTTTCCCTAATTCTGAGAATTGTCTTTTATTTTCTTGACCAGTCGCATTAACATCAACTTCTTTTTGCATGCTTTGATTGCTAGGCTGATAATTCCCTTTCTCATTCCTTTTTATTGAAAAACGGTTCTTCTCTCTTTCCCACTCTTCAATTTGCAGACTAGCTTGGATAAGATCTTTGAAATCCTTTATAAGGGTGTGAGACATCCTTTCACGGAGATTGGGCAGGACACCTCTCGCGATCATCCTTATTTGATCAGATTCATCGGGCCTCTTCTTGAGCAAAGCAGCCTTATTTCTCCACCTTTTCACATAGTCCACAAAATTCTCATTTGGCCTTTGTCTAATGGACTCAACTTCCATTAAAGTAACTTCCATCTCGACATTATATCCATATTGTTGGATGAAGGCTTTGTATAGCAAATCCCAACTCTTTTGTGTTCCATCATCCAAGGTGTTGAACCAATTTTGGACAACAGGGTCCATTGAGAGCATGAAGTACCTTAGAGTTTTAGCCTTAGTAGCTCGGGCAGACTGTATAGCAGTGATGTACTGCTTCACATGGAGATGAGGATTTTTGGTTCCATCAAACTTCGCAAAAGATGGCATCTTGGACTTGTACGGAACTTCTTCATCTAGCTCAAATAATTTGTCAATCTCAGACATCTCTTCGGTTTTTAGTTTCTTCTCAAATTTCTTTTCTAAATCAGCAATCATCTTCTCAACATCAGATGTCTCAATCTTTTTAATAGTTGTCTTCTCAACAACCTTCGGCTCCTTTTTGTCTTGAGGATCTTGGAAGTATTGAGCCCAATCATCATCATCAATGATCACTTTATCATCATCAAAAGCTACTTCACCAACTTTATCCTTCCCCTTATCTTTCTTGGTGCTAGCAGATGCTTCGGCATTGTTTCCTAAAATTGCAGCTAGTTGATTCTTTATGGTCTCGGCCATGGCCTCTTTTATTTCATCCATCTTGGCATTGAGGGCTTCATACACCATTCTTTGAATTTGTTCGGGCTCCATTGTTTTTGGTGAGCAAGTGATTGAGTCGTTGCTAGATTCTTCACTTCCGGCGTAGGTCAGATTTTTGTAAGCTTTTGAACTATCGTAATCCAGGGCTGTGAGCCAGAAAGGATATGAGATGCAAATGTATGCATGTATGCACAAACAATAGACAAACAAGGACAAATAAGACGTTCCTTCCAACCTTATAACATCCACGCACGAATGGCGAGTCTCTTTTCCTAGGTATATGGTTAACAAAATACCAACATGGGGCATCTTGTTTTCGAATATTTCCCTCGGACGTTTCAACCAATAGTTATATTTTCAAAAATGGAAATCAATTTATGATAATTCCCATTAATTAGGTTTTAATCCATTTAACCAACTAAAGTAGCTTTCATGCTATATTGGATTAAAACTAAATTAAGAGGTTTATTATAAATAGATTTCTCACTTGAAAAAAGTAACTAATGATTCATGCTAAAAACAAGCCCATGGTTAATTTATTCTTAGTATAAACTAGGCTCACAATTGATTTTTGGTATTTTGTAATTGACCTAAATAATTTGCAAGCTCTTTATAAGAAAAGGCTAGATGAAAATAATTTTGTCTCTAAGCCCATTGTAAAAAGATTTTAGGAAAAATGGATTTTGGGCTTAGTATTTAGGTTATGAGCAAAAGAATTTTTGATTTTGTTTTTGGAAAAGTTTTATGTCCAAAGACCATCTTAAAAAGTCTTGAAAATAATTTTGGTCTTTTAGACTTTAAAAGAAAATTTTATTTGAGCTTACAAATGTACTTGGGTCAAATTAGAAAAAAGAGTAAACCAAATAAGCCATGATTTAAGCCAAGACAAATTAATCATAGTCAAACAACATGCATTTGGGTTAAAAAGCTAAGGAAAGTAACCAGGCCAATTACATGAGCTTTAGTCTTTGGGTTAAAAGGTTTAGGTTCCCATAGCAAGTATATACCAAATGGTACGAGGCTATGAGTGGTTATTCCATGCTCGATCTCCATACCTTGATTGAAAGTATTGTATCCCTTACATAATAGAACACGGGTAACACAGGCATCCTAACTCACGCACACGATGCAATCTAATATGATGCAATGGATAATATCATTATAAGAAAGAATAGAATAATATAAAGACCAACGGAACAACTTCTCTTATCCCTAGTGGAGTCGCCACTGTGAGAGGAGATTTTTGCCCCACTCCCGGTAGAATGGTTCTTGAAACGTCGGCAATGTTTAGGCTTGGGGCCTTAGAGAACACGGACCTAAGTCCAGAGAAAATGGAGTCGCCACCCGGACGGGCCGAGAAAAAAGAAAGGGGTGGATGACTCGATTCCTAAGGAATCCCCAACCCCCTAATGGGTTCGTAAAGTTGGATACGTGTGGGGAAGGTGAGAAATGGCCCAACACCCCCCACAATGCCCGGTTCATTTGGAACCGACCGCCTTTGCAGGTCTTAATATTATAAAATTTTTAAGTATAACAATATTATCCATATTACATGCAACAATTGAAATAAAGCATCGTTATATTAAAATCAAAGCAATGTCCAAACAAAACAAATAAATGGACACCCATCCAAGGATGGAAACATGTCCTTTACATTATCCATATCTAAACTAATAGGACACCCACCAAAAGGTAGAAACATGTCCTTTACATTGGTCCAAAATATGAAAGCAATTTAAATTACATGATATTTAATTAATGAGGTACCCATAAAGTGGAAACATACCTCTTACAACATTTGGAAATAAAAAATAAATCGATAAAAGTAAATAACTATTCATCATAAATAAATCATTCATCAAAGATATTAAACATCAATCAAAAATAATAAAAATCCATCCATGATAAACTAAATAAATCAAGCATTGAACTTAAATAAACCAAAAAAGCATTGAAAATACATTAAAGCACATAATAGACTATATAATCAAATATTTAAATAAAGCAAGTAAAGATTCAAATTAGGGCTACTGTTTCTATTTAAGATTCTTTATTTAATATGTTTAGGGTTTTGCATTTGTGGGTTTAAGCTATTGTAAGTTTTAAAGGAATTGAAATGGATTAAAGTCTTATAATTTAAGAGGTTAATAAAGTTCTTTGATTAACCAAATTAGTGTTTGAGTGGTAAAATCATGAAATTAGGGTTTGAATATTTCAAAACATTAGGATTATGATTTACGGTTACTGGATCATTATTTTGTATTTACCATATTGAATTTTAATATTTAAATTTATAAGGTTTTAATATTTTAAAGATTAGGATATAGAAAAATTAGGGTTTGAGGTTTTAAGGGAATTAGGGTTTAAGAAAACTAGGGTTTAGAATAATTGGTTTGAGGTTACTGTCTTGGTTTTAAATTTGAATTAGGGTTTTTAGTGTTTCGGAGAATGTATTTGATTTTAGAATTTGGAAAAACAATTTATAGTTTTATGAAGCTTTATGAAAATAAACAAAATGATTTAAGGTTTATAGAAACAGAAAAGATATTTTTTAGGGTTTTTGGAAAGAAAAAGATTCAATTTAGGGTTTTGGAAAGTTGGAAAGCAGATTAGGATTTTGGTAAATTAACGAAATGATATATGGTTTTGAAAAGTTAGAAAGTAGATTAGGGTTTTAAGATTTTATAGAAACAAAAATTTTTAATCTTGAGTGATGAAGCTACTATAAAGAAAAATAAATAAAGAAATTCATACCTTTGTTTGTTGGTTCCACCAAAAATTATTTCTTGGATGAACAAGAACAAAGACAAGCTTTGCTGCCTTTGATGAATTATAGATTTGCTTGCTTATTGCCTCGGTTTGCTGAGTTTTGACCACCTAATCCAAAGTCTCCTAAAGTTCTGAGTTCAAAAAGAATTTGAGTCCGATCCCTCAAAGTTTTTTCTCCAAAAGTCCTCTCAAATTTTTCTCTAATTTTCCCCCCTTCTGTGTTGTTTTTTAGTCCTATTTATAGAAGATTTTTGTGATTAATCTTAATTGCTTATGGAATCTAACATTAATTAAGAAAAGGAAACTGAAACCAAATTGAATTTGGTTTCAGAAAAAATTACGTCGAAAAAATTTCGCTGGAGAAAAAAACTACAGCGGAAAAATTTTGCTAGCGAAAAAGCTGCATTGGGAACTTGCAGGCTGCGGTCTACGGAATTGCCTGTGGGCCATTTCGCCCACAGAAAAATTCTACGGGCAAAATTGCCCAAGGCCATTTTGCCCGACCCCTCTTCGGCGACGAAATTTTTCGTCGCCGATTTTTATTTTTATTTATTTGTTTATTATTATTATTATTTATTAATTATAAAAACTAAATACTAAAGCAAATATTATTTAATTAAGATAACACAAAAATTATTTTAGACTAATTAAAATATATTGGACAACATAAAAATTATTTTGGACTAATTAAAATATATTGGACCGGACTGGGTCAAAAATTAAGGGTTTGAATCAGATTTTTCATAAGTATCACAAAAGCTCAGGGTAGGTTATTGGGGTTTATAAGCCAATGAATAGAAAGCTAAAATCTCAAGAAGACTCAAAGGGACAATTAGGGATTGATATTTAATTGGGTGAATTCTAGTTATTGGCTTTCCAAATAATGCCTAAATCATCTCTCTCTTAAATGAGCAAAGTTCAATTTTGCCTCGAAAGTTTGTCAAAGTATATTCTAAGATCAACTAGGACCTAGACAAAGGTAATTATGTAGGAGCCCTCTCTAAGTAAGCATACACAGCTCAATGCTATAGAATAATTCCCTCACCTAGTAAAGTCATTCAAATCATGATGCATAGATATACTAATTCATGAGTATCAAGCTAGACTCGTCATTGGTTGAGCACCAAAATGAACAAAGACCAATATAAAAAATTTAATGAAAGTAATTTATTCAAACAATCTTAATTTGAAAAATATAATTGTTCTAGAAAACACCAAAGAAAGAAAATGAAACAAAAGCCAAATAAGCCAAGGGAAGTTTGTCGAGTTAGAGTCGAGGATGCTTTATTTATTTGGGCATATCAGGGGAAAGGATTTTTTCATCATTAAAGATAGTCATCTCCTCATCATCTGTAGTTGGTCCAAGCTTAGTTAGTAGTACCTCCTCTTTAGTAATTCCTCCATCCATGTCTTGAAAAGATGATAAGACAAAACTTTCCTTCAATTCATCCCCAATCATGAAGGTTACTTGTGGAGGCACTCTTTCAAATTTAGGCAAAAGATTACTCTTGGTGTTGGGTTTATCGGGTTCTGACAACTTTCCTCTATCAATCAAATCTTAGTTCTTATGTTCAAGCATTTGTCTATCTCAGGTCCTTGTGTTTGATGAAATTGACAAAAGGCGTTAGTATCAAAATTTAGTGGTAAAGGATTTGGCAAAGGTAGAGGAGCCAATGGCTGTAACAGGCCTTTCTTCTGCAGCTTGTTGAAAACCTAAGATAAAGGTTTTTCCAACTTTAAAATTTGTCTTCTATTTTCTTGACCAGTTGCTGCATTGACATCCACTGCATTCTATGCACTCAGGCCGCCAGACTGATAATTCCCTCTCTCATTCTTTCTTCCAAAAAATGGCTCTTCTTTGTTTCCCATTCTTCTATTTGCAAGCCAGCTCGGAGAAGATCTTTGAAATCCCTTATGAGAGTGTGAGACATCCATTCATGCAGACTGGGTAAGACACCCCTTACTATCATTCGAATCTGGTCGGACTCATCTGGTCTCTTCTTAAGCAGTGCAACTTTGTTTCTCCACCTCTTCACATAGTCAACAAAATTCTCATTTTGCTTTTGTCTAATAGTTTCCACCTCCATCAGGGTCACTTCCAACTCAACATTGTACCGTCACTATTGAATAAATGCTTTGTACAACAGATCCTAATCTTTTTTAGTGTTCTCCTCTAAGGTGTTGAACTAGTTTTGCATAACAGGATCTAATCAGAACATGAAACATCTGAGAGTTTGAACCTTGGTAGCTCTAGCAGACTATATAGTAGTGGTGTACTGCTTGACATGCAAGTGAGGATTCCCTATACCATTGTACCTAGCGAAAGAAAGCATCTTGAACTTGTAAGGAACTTCTTCATCTTGCTTAAATAACTTGTCCACTTCTGACACCTCTTCAACCTTTAGCTTCTTTTCAAACTTCTCTAAATTAGTAATCATCTTCTCTGCATTTGAAGTTTTAGTCTTTTCAACAGTTGATTTCTCCATAGTCTTTGCTTCTTTCTTTTGATCTTGAGAATCATAAAAATATTGAGCCCAATCATCATCATCAATCATTACTTTATCATCATCAAAGGCTGCTTCACCAACCTTAGCCTTTCCCATGTCTTTCTGCTTCTTAGTACTAGCAGATGATTCAACAGTGTTTCCCAATAATGTAGGCAACTAGCTTTTCATGGTCTCAGCTAGGGTCTCCTTCAGTTCTTCCATCTTAGAGTTGAGTGCATCATCCGCCATTTTCTGAATCTGTTCATGTTCCATTGCTTTTGGTGAGAAGCTGAATGAGTCATTATTGGATTCTACGTCAGTGGCGTAGGTCGGATTGTCGTAAGCTCTTGAACTACTGTACTCTAGGTCTATGAGCTAGAAAGGATCATTGCCATGTATTGCAATGCATGTATGTATGTATACATGGATGCACAAGTAACAATTAAACAAAGATAATTAGGACGTTCCTTCCAACCTTATAACTTTCACACATGAATGGCGAGTTTTTTTTTTTAGGTATATGGTCAACAAAATATCAACATGAGACATCTTATTTTTGAAAAATTCACTCGGACGGTTTAACCAATAGTTACATTTTCAAACATAAAAATTAGTCCATGATAATTCTCTTTAATTAAGCGTTAATTCTTTGGATCAAATAAAAATAGCTTTTATGCTATATTACGGATTAAAACTAAATTAAAGGGTTTATCATAAATTGATTTCCTATTTGAAAAAAAAAATTAATGATTCATGCCACAAACAAGCCCATGATTAACAATTTTTAGTATAAATTAGGTCCACAATTGATTTTTTGGAATTCTATAATTGTCCTAAGTAGTTGTAAGCATATTTAAGAAGAAGGCTTAAAAAAATTTGTAATTTAGATCAAGTGAAAAGTAATTTTGTTTCAAAGCCTATTGTAAAAAGGTTTGCTTAATAATGGATTTTGGGCTTTGTATTTGGGCCATGAGATAGAAAAAGAATCTTTGACCCATTTTAGAAAAGTTTTATGTCCAAAGACGATCTTGAAAATTTTAAAAATAATTTTGGTCTTTTAGGCTTAAAGGAATAAAAATTAATTTAAGCTTACAACATAATTAGGTCATATTAGAAAAAGAATAAATTAAATAAGCCATGGTTAAAACCAAGATATATCAATCATAGTCAAACAATAAATATTTGGGTAAAAACCTAATGAAAGTAACTAGGCCAATTACATGAGCTTTAGTCTTTGGATTGAAGTGGTTATGCCATACTCGATCACCATACCTTAAGTGAAAGTATGGTATCCCTTATATAACAAAACATGGGTTACACATGCATCCTAACTCACAAACACGATGCAATCTAAATGATGCAATGGATAATAACATAATAAGAAAGAATAAAATAATATAAAGACCAACGAAATCAACTTTTCTTTTCCCCAGTGGAGTCGCCATTGTGAGTGGGGATTTTTGCCTCCACTCCCATGTGGAATGATTCTTGTGACTTCGAAACTATTAGTCTCAGGGCCTTAGAGAACACATGCCTAAACTAGGAGAAAATGGAATCCCCACCCAGACGGGTCTGAAAAATAGAAAGGGGTGGATGATCTAATTCCTAAGGAATCCCCAGCCCCATATTGGGTCCAGCAAGTTGGACACCTATGGGAAAGGTGAGAATGACCCATTACCCCCCATAACGCCCGGTTTATTGGAACCAACCTCCTTTTTAGGTCTAAACATTATTAAATTCTTTTAACTTATTAAAATATCATCCACACTACATATAATTTAAAATAAATAAACATTCATTATATTAAAATAAAAGAAGGTCAAACAAACAAATAGAAAATAGGCACCCATACAAGATGAAAACATGCCCTTACAATAATTATCCAATATCTAAAACTAAATAAATAGGACATCCACCATTTGGTGGAAACATGTCCTTTACATTAATCCAAATGCTCAAAATAAAATAAATTAAATTACATTGAACTTAACCAATGAGATACACACAAAGTGAAAACATGCCTCTTACACTTTTGAAATCAAAATAATCAATATTAAAATAATTAATTAAATAAAGTAAACCATTCAAACATTCACAATGATTAAAAGTAAGTTATCCATTATAAAACTAATAAAATAAATCATCCATCATAAGTATATAATAAATTAAATAATCAAAAATATGGTTTTAGAATCAAATATACAAAATTTAGGTTCACATATTAAATATGGATTTATAAGGGTTAAAAACATATTTTTAGGGTTTTGGAAACAAAATTAGAGTTTAAAGGTTTTGATTTGGAAATTGAGATTTTGGTTTTGGAAATTAAGGCTTTTTGTTTAGAAATTAGAGTTTTAGGGTTTTAATTTGGAAATTAGGGTTTAGGTTTAGAAATTAAGGTTTTTAGGTTTTTAATGGTGAAATTAGTGTTTTAGTTTAGAAATTAGGGTTTATGGATAAAAATTGGGAATTTAGGGTTTTTGAAATAAAACTAGGGTTTTTTAAGTGAGAATTAGGGTTTTATTCTTAAATTAGGGTTTTATGGTTTTTGAAAATAAAATCAGGGTTTATAAATGAAAATTATGGTTTTGGAGATAAAGCTAGAGTTTTAGGATTTGTGATTTAAGATTTTGGTTTTTGAAAATAAGCAAGCTAGTATTTTAAGTAATTAAATAAAGGATTTAAATCAAGTCTTAAGTTATTATGAACCTAAAACAAATAAAAGTTGGCTAACTAAGCTACTGGAGGAAACAAAATTGAATGAATAACCTACTATGAATTTGAAACTAATGAATTTAAGCTGCTGGACACATCAAATAATGAATTCATGCTACTTGACATGTGTTAATAAAATAAATATGAATTGGAATTGATGAATATAAACTATTGGGCTACTGGAACTATTTGGACGAAGAATAAATATGATCAATGTTAAAAACCATCACCAAAGCTTTCTTTGTTGAATTTAAATGAATTAAACTTAGAACATACCTTCATTTGATAATTCCACTAAAATTATATGTTGATCCAAACTATTGCTTGCACCGATATGGAATTCTGGCTGAACAAAACAAAGACAGTAGCTACTGCCTTTATATGATATGGTGTATTGTTTTATGAATTTGATAGTATTCTGTGTGTTTAATGGTTGCTCGCTTTGGTTTGATAATCCTAGTTACTTCCATGTTAATCCTCCTCCCTGTCATTTTGCTTTTAATTGTCTATTTATAGACTAAAGAAAGTTTAAAGCTAAACCCTAATACGCTAATCCGACTTTCAAACAAAGTCTGATCTTAATTAGGAAACTTAACAAATTGAATTAAGGCTGGATTAAGGGACCATGGCAAATTGGAGTGGCCAATTCGCCATGGGTCACCTCCCATGGAAAATTGGCTAAGCCAATTCATCATGAATTTAGGTTTCGACTCGATTTGGCTTAGTTTTGCATTTAAAATTGAATCAAACCTGTTTTTGTCTTTAAATAATAAATCGGACTAGGTTTAGGGCTTTAAAAATTAAATCAATTTAATTTAGGTCTTTCAAAACTGAACCAACCTATTTCATAGCTATAAACTAGGTTTAAGCTTTTAAAATAGACAAAATTTTGATTATCCTTCTTTAATTGAGATCAGATTAGCTTATGACCAAAATTAACGGTCTGCACCACCAATAATGCCTTTTCAAATCATGATATATCTTAGTACTCCCGGGATGCATATCATAAAAGGATTTATGTGCTTCTTCCATTATCTTCTTTTTTAACTCTACTTCATCAGAAACTCATAAGTGATCTTGATACCACAAGCTGCCATCACCTCTAACCTGAAAATCTCTACTCTCCCCTTTATGACTCTCCTCTACAATCTTCTGAAGTTTTAAATCTCCCTTATATGCTTCTTTAATCTGGCCAAAAACCACTAGACTTACCTTTAATTGAGCTATAAGAATACCATCATTAGAGATATATAAACTAGCCTGCAAAGCTCTCAACTCAACCAGCAACAAGAGAGAGTAAGCCTTGCCATGGACTTCTGACTCAAGGTATCTACAATAACATTCGCCTTGCCTTTGTGGTAGTCAATAAGATAATTATAATCTTTTATCAGCTCTAACCATGATCTTTGCTTAAGATTTAGCTCCTTCTGATACCTAGATACTTCAAACTCTTGTGATTTATGTAGATGATACATTTCTCTCCATGCAGGTAATGCTGCCAAACATAATAGTTGCCACCTCTAAATCATGAGTTAGATAATTTAACTCATGAGGTTTCAGCTGCTTGGAGCATAGGAAATAACTTTGCCCTCTTGAATTAGCACACATCCTAACCCATTATATGAAGCATCACTGTAAATCACAATAGTTTAGGTAAGAGCAGGAGCTTGAGTCAACATCTCTTTCAACTGCTCAAAACTTGCTTGACATCAATCAATCCACACAAACTTCACATCTTTATGAAGTAACCTAGTAAGTGGTGTAGCTATCATAGAGGATCCCTTCACAAACCAATGGTAATAACTTGCCAAACCCAAGAAACTTTTGAATTTTGTAATATTCTTCGGTGGACTCCAATTTAAGATTGCCTCTACCTTACTTGGATCAACTCTAATATCATCTTCTGAAACCACATCTTTGAGAAAAGCAACTTTATCTAACTAGATTTCACACTTGGACAACTTTACATATAATTGTTTCTCTCTAAAATTCCGCAGTACAATTTGCAAGTGCCTATCATAATCATCCCTGTTTCATGAGTAAATAGGGATATCATCAATAAGCACCATCACAAACTGATCCAAGTATAGTCAGAAGATTTGATTCATCAAATCCATGAAGGCTACTGGTGTATTTGCCAACCCAAAAGGCATCACCAAAAACTCATAATGGTCTTACATTGTGTAGAAAGCAGTCTTACATACATCTGCCTCTTTAACTCCCAACTAGTATTACCTTGATCTCAAATCAATCTCAGAGAATATAGTAGCTTCTTTCACTTAATCAAAGAGGTCATTAATATGAGGCAATGGGTACTTATTCTTGATGGTCACTTTATTTAACTGGTAGTAATCAATGTATAACTGTAAAGTTCCATCCTTCTTCTTAACAAACAAAACAGGTGCTCCCCAAGGTGACACACTAGAATGAATGAACCCTTTATTCAATAACTCCTGCAACTGCACCTTCAATTCTGTAGGTGCTATATGATAAGGAGTAATAGAAATAGAAGTAGTGCCGACATCACATTAATACCAAACTCCACCTCTCTCACTAGAGGTAGCCCTGTCAACTCATCTGGAAAAACATTAGAAAACTCAGCAACTATAGGAATACTATCAAGAGTAGGCCCTACGATCTTAGTATCCACTACATATGCCAAGTAAGCTTCACACCCCTTCCAAATCATTCTTCTAGCTATAATGGCTGAAATAAAAGTATATAAGTGTTGTTCTTGCTCACTTAATAACATAACTTCCTTCCCATCTTGTGATTTTAGAGTGACCTGCTTTTGCTAACCTACAATAGCATGATGTCTAAATAACCAATCCATCCCCATAATAAGATAATAATCCCTAAATGGTATCATAATCAAATCATCTAAGACTCCTCATCATGCACTACTATAGAACAATCCCGATATACCATACTAACAACTGCACTATACCCTTAGGGATGATTGACTAACACATCAAACACTAAAAACTCAGAATATATGTCATTCACAGGCAATATAGATGCACTAATATATGAATCATTTGATTCAGGATCAATCAACATATGTATAGAAGAACCAAATAAAGTGAGTTTACCAACAATCACATATGAGGCATTCTTTTGTCACTGCATCACATAAACCTTCTATGATGTCCCAGCCTTCTCTAGTCTACCTATTGATGCAGACCTTCCTCTCTAACTAGATCTTGCTCTACCACCTCTAGAACCTCTACCTCCTCTAACACTAGATCTAGACATAATAGTCTCTGTCGGTCTGACCTCTGGTTGCTCTGGACAATTTCTAACATAGTGTTCTCTAGATCCGCATATGAAATAACCACTTGGTGCACTGGTCCTCCAACAGACACCCATGTATGCCCTACCACACAAAATACATTTAGGTGGAACAAATCTCTGAAAAGATGGGGTAGGGGCACTAGGCACCGATGCTGTAGGCCTCTGCCTCTGCTGAAAAGACCTACCCAACTGCCCTTAGCTCCTAATAAATATTTGTGAAGAACTCCCTCCACCTTTCTTCTAGGATGATGACCTCACCTCAGACTGGGGTCTCCTACTCCTACTCTCCTCCAACACTGCTGCAGCTGTAACTTCTTAGGCCTTCTCCATACTCCTAGCTACTGATACTAGTCTAGAAAAAATCTCATACTAAACTGCTGCTGCCTGACATCTGATAGTAGGCTTTAATCCTCCCTTGAATCTCCTACATTTTTCCCTCTCATCTGATACAATCCCAGTAGCATACTTGCTCAACCATAGGAACTCCTTATTATACACTATTATAGTCTTTAACCCCTACTTCAGATTCAAAATTTCCTTCTTCCTCTCATCTTTATAATCCTTAGGCATATATTTTGCTTCAAACTCTGCTAGAAAATCATTATAACTCAATAGTGGAGGTCTATCCAACTCATGTGGAACTATCTTTTACCAGTCATAAGCATCTACCTGAAGTAGTGAAACAATATAATCAAACTTTTCTTTTGTCATAGCCTCCAATTGCACAAAAACCATCTCTACTCTATCCAATCACTGCTTTGCCTCAGCTGGATCACTAGTACCCATAAAATTAGAGATCCCATACTTCCTCAATTTATCATATCTCCTACTCTGTTGAGATGCTAGGGATTGACAAAAGTACTCCACTGTTTGCTGAACTGAAGCTGAAGGAGCATCCTGTGCTACTAGTCTAACTGGCACAGAGGCCTCTCCAACATCCCTTATACCAGCTCCAATTCTAGCATTACTCAGAGCAACACTCTCATCGTTATCCTCTTTCGATCTATGCGTACTAGGCGCCATCTCAATCTATATTTGTTACAATAAATAAATATTACCACATTAGAGGCCAGTATAGGTGTTGATGCATATGCGTGTATTATAATTCAAATCACATTTTAAAATTCCCATTTATTTTAAAAAACCTACCTAGGTCGAGAATCTCGAATCTAGGCTCTGATACAAAAATAAATGTAATACTCTAATACCCTATATATATAATAGATGCACCTCATACATGTAAAATACATATATAGAATACAAGAATGCTACAATATTTAATAGTAGAAAATTCTAGTACTCATTACCAAGAATAAATTAATTTTTAATTTTATATATCTAATAGGTGAGTACATATATATAGTTAATATCAAAATAATATGTAAAAAGAATTTCTCTGAAAAAAATTTGCCAGAGTTTTGTTTGTAATTTGGATAATTCCTAAATCAACAAACTCAACCTGTAAAGAAAAAGACACTCCCAAATTTTCAATTCAATCCAAACTTTATCATTTCTCTCAATATTATCAAGTAATGCACACATACATACATAATGTAAATTGCTTACAACTTATAAAACTTTACAATGCCAAAGTTATTTAAACATATTTATAAAATCTTAGTATGTGCAGAAACATAATTGAACAAAGTTTATATTTACATGATATGCAATTTAAGAATAGCCCAAAAGGTCTTGTGACGAGATTCTTTAACTTCTAAAAACTGACTCAAATGTTAGACCCAGTCCAACCTATTAGTGCTCTCCGTCTCTACCCTACACCTGCGCTATAAAATTAATGGCACTAAGCTACTAGCTTATGGATGCATATTTTGATAACAATAGTTATTTAAAATGCATAAAAATGCTTAGAAATGCATTATATGTTTCCTTATGTCATAGAAATGCACTTTGCTTCCAATGTAACACATTAGTAGTACAATTTGCTAACATACCATAATCATCCACATAGATTGGGACCAAAAGTCTTTATATAAATATTCAAGTTTCAGAAACATTGATTTGGCCTATGAGTGTCATATCATACCTCTAAGGCGCATCCCTATCGGCACCGAAAATCTTAGTGTCATATCATACAGCTCGAAGATGTATCCCCTATTGACATTGGAGGTTAATTGTCATATAAAACTGCCTGAAGGCCGCCTCCTATTGATACCATAGTGTCCAACACCAATGTGTCTCGCCCAAAAGTGTATAAAAGTACCATACACATCATTGGAATGCCAACTCGACAGTGCCAAATGCGATTCTTTGGAACAAGTTATTGTATAAGGCAAACATACATCACACATTTATCATATTTTACCATTTTTATAACATTTACTCTTTTCCCACATATCATAGTCATTTTCCAATCACATTTAACATATTCCTTAGTCACATTTACAATGTGACTCATTTCCACTTTTTTCCCATACAATTAATACCACATTGCCGTTTTCCCATAAAATAATATTCTTTAAATTCAAAACAATATAAAATTCATGTTTTTAACAATAATGCATAAAGTCTTGAATATTTATCACCTTAAAGAATAGTAACATTCTTTAAAACATGAAAATGTGGATGATGCAAATCGTGAACAATGAATTTAAGTGTTAACAAAATATGTACTAACCTTAAAATCTCCAAAATCAATGCCAACTCTCCTTCCATCCCTTACTTTCACCAAACCCTTAATTCCTTCACTTAGGAAAATTGAAGTTACACACTCCTAAACTAAAAATTAAGCAAAATTATTTCATTTGAATCATATTTCTACTCATTTTCTCAAAATAATTACTTATTACTTAATTCCTAACTAAACCCCCATTTAAAACCTTAATCCTTTACTTTCTTCTTCAACTTCACCATAACTTAATCATTTCCTCCATCCAACCATAAAATCATATCATCCACATCAAAACTACAAAACAATCCATTACAACAATTATAAGTTCCTCCATCAAAATCTCAAATTTTACATATCCATAAAAATCACTAAAACTAAGCTTAAAGTACAAATTACTTACTAAACCTTGATTACTCTTCAAAAACACCTTGAATTCTTTGAAAACTTGGTGAAATTTGGTGTGGATGATGAAGTAAATCTCCCCTTTCTCTTTAATGGTGGATGGCCAAAAATGAGGAAGAGGAAGAAAGAAATGGTTTTTAATTTTTCTTTCTTTCCTAACCACATATATATTAATTAATTAATATTTAAATATAGATATTTTAAGTCTTCCTATCCATAATTAATTTTACTTTTTCTTTTAATTTTTATTTAATATTAAATATATATTTAACTTTTAACTTTTTAACTAACTTTTTCTTTTATTGACAATATATATATAAGGTATATACCATGTATATATTAGGTATCTAATATATATTTTATGTATATTTTGTGTATACATTAGATATATACTATACATATCCCTCTTCTAGCACTCTAATTATCCCTCCATATTAATTATTTAATTTTATTTAAATAAAATTTGGGTGTTACAAAACCCATCAATAATTTAATTGAAGCCCATCAATTCAGTCACAATAAAAGCAAGTTCTCAAAAAAACAAATCATAAGAAACATGATCGCTGAAAGCTTTTACATGACAAACATAAGTTGACAATATTTACTTACTTTTCTAGCTTCAAGAACTAAAAATTCTGAAATAGTTTGAGACTCTTGGAAAAATCACTAGTGCTAAATAGTTATAGAAAGAAACATGTCATTTATTGAGCAATCAACTCTTTTTTTAATTTGGGCAATAAACATGTCAATTCCACCAAAGAGCAAACAATTAAAACTCCTTGAGATTAGTACTTCATTTATCATCTCTAACAAAATTAACAAGTTTTCGCAAATGAGATTTAAATAAATTGCACTAGCACCATTATAGGAGAAGATTTAAATTCTGGTATCACTCCACCACGAAACTAATAATACATCAGAAGATCAAACAAGAAAGTTGTGTTTCCTTGTCAGCTAAGAGGTGACTAATTTCAATCCATGGTAAGAAGTTATACCCAGAATGATAAAGAATAAGCTTTGCTATGTCAACTCATAATATACGGAGAACAAATTGAACTAATAAAACTTTGAAAATAGAAAGAAAACTTTGATGATAAATAAAAAAAACTTCTTGACCAGTAGGTTACCATGTTTTGCAGCTATGCCCCTATAGCGAGCAAGCCAACATCTCTTAAGAACTTCTTCCTGAAATGCAAATACAGTAAATAAGTAGTTTTCAAATGATTATAATGAGGTTGCCTGTAACTATTCAAGGACAAACCATTTCTTTATGATCAATATCATTCTTTTTGTCATTGATCAAAGGGCTTTCACTTCAGATTCAGTCTATCTTTACCTTAGCTTTTGTATTCTTTCTTGCTAATGCTTCACATAACTTGCTGCTTGATCCACCACTTTAGGCACTGTTAACTCTATATACCAAAAAAAGAAAAGAAAAGAAAAGAAAAGAAAAGAAAAGAAAAGAAATATTTTAAGGCCAAATGAGCTTTGTTTTAGTGTGTTTATTAAAATCATATCTAGTATTTTTCAACAAGTTATAAGTTCATCAAATTCCAAGTTAAAATATAGCTATAAGTGCATATTATCACACCTTCTTAATGATGTTCTCATTCTCTTCGTGCAGCATAGCAATCTGCAAAGGTGAGACAATCCCTCAGTATTGTAAAACCAAACAGATCAATTTTTGAATTAAAATTAATATTTACTAGATAATCAACATACTTCATCATGAAGTGCTAATGCCTCACACTGATCCCAATATTATTTTCTAATATCTTTACTTTGTAGACATGTCAATATAGAAATAAGAATGCATACAGAACTCATCACGTTCCTAGGTTGAATGAACATTCAGAGAAATATCATGCAACCTTTGTTTCTTTATTACCAACCTACCTTATAACTTATTTTCTTCTTTTCTATTTATATATCTCTTTCTTTGTTTTTGTTAGCTTTTAAAGATTTTAGGTGGTTTTTTGTAGTGAACATTAACTATCTAATTATCATGAGAAGTTGTCAAAGGTTCCCCAAAATCACATGACTGAGACAAAATAAAAATCAAAAGCCACTTCATCATTCTGCCCTATATATATATTGTAAATATATTCACTATAGATTTTCTATATGAAGAGAGAAAGACCGCAAACCTGAAAAAATATATCAGCTAGAAATCAAAGGAGCTTTATGGTTCTATAAGCAACCTTATCAAGAAATGTCTTTAGCATGAAAGATTATAATGACGTGTTGACTTATTTATTGGATCATTTTACATGGGTAAATTTTCCATTATTGGTTTCTTTGCATGATTAGTAAGCTTTGTTATTTATTTGCATTTGTTCAAACTTTGTCTATCCCGAATTTTGGCTCCTTTAACATCACTCCATTAAGTGGTGATAATTATGCTGATTGAAAGGAGAAAGTTCTCCTAGCATTGGGGTGCATGGATCTTGATTTAGCACTTCAAGTGGATAAACTACCAAAGCCGTGGAATCAAGTGCCCAAGTTAAGAAAACAACATATGATCTTTAGGAGAGATCCAATCACTTGAACCTGATGTTTATTAAGTTCATATTAGGAAAAGTATCTGTGGATTCATCCCTAACTATGCTAAAACAATAGACTATCTCAAAGCTGTTCAGGATCAGTTTGAGACTCTTGATAAGGCTATTGTGGCTATCATGATGACTAAACTTTGTTCCATGAAATTTGATAGCACTAAAGGTGTGCAGAAGCAAATAATGCAAATACGAGACATAACTGCTCGACTGAAAACCTTGGAGATTGAGATGTCTGAGTCATTTTTAGTTCACTTTATCCTATATTCTCTCCCATCTGAATATGCACTTTCAAGATTTATTACATCACACAAGGAAAAAATGGTCAATAAATGAACTCTTGACCATATGTGTGCAAGAAGAAGGGAGACTAAATCATGAGAGGAATGAAAGTGAACATTTGGCAATTTGTGACAATAAACCATCCGAGAAAGGAAAAGGGAAAGGAAAAGTGCCTTTTAATCTGGGAAAGGAAAAGTGCCTTTTAATCAAGTCAATAAGGGCAATGTTAAATGCTTCTTTTGCACCAAGAAAGGACACATGAAAAAGACCTGTCCCAAATTCAAGGTTTAGCTTGAAAAGAAAGGTAATCTCATATCTTTAGTGTATTTTG
This sequence comes from Garcia nutans, assembly GCA_947685225.1. Taxonomy (NCBI): domain Eukaryota; kingdom Viridiplantae; phylum Streptophyta; class Magnoliopsida; order Malpighiales; family Euphorbiaceae; genus Garcia; species Garcia nutans. The sequence goes on along the minus strand of CANTUV010000039.1, from coordinate 37,111,140 downwards.
AATCCAATATGGTTAATATTTCTCATAACACTTGGTGGATTGATTTTAGGTCTACAATCCATGTTGCTAATACCATGCATGGATTCTTAAATGAAAGGAAACTGAAGAAAAGTGAATGTTCCATCTATTTAGGCAATAAGATTCATTCACATGTGGAGGCAGTTATAACCTACAAACTTGTTTTAAATTCAGGCTTTGTTTTGACCTTGAAGGAACCTTTTATGGTCTTTCTTTTTTTAGAAATCTTATTTTAGTTTCAAGACTTATGCCTTATGGTTTTAGTTTCAATTTATTGGTACTTTTCTTTGATTGTATAGAGACAATGTTATTGTTAGTAATGATATTGTTTAAACTTAAAATATGCCCTTGATTGTAGTCTTACGACTGTACATGATGATAATATTGGCGTTAATTGAAATGTTATCAATGAGAATTCCTCCATGTTGTAGCATAGAAGATTAGGTCATATCTCCATTGAATGAATTAAAAGATTAGTAAATGATGGAGTTTTTGAGACTCTTGATTTTACTCATTTTGGTACTTATATATATTGTATTAAAGGAGAACAAACTAAAAAGTCTAAGAAAGGTGCCAGGAGAACTTCTCATATTTTAGAGATTATACACACTGATATTTTAGTAACTTTTGAAATGTGCCTTAGCGGTAAAAATATTTTATTAACTTTATTGATGACTGAACATGATATATGTATCTCTATTTGATTTATGATAAAAGTGAAGCACTAGATGTTTTTGATGGTTATAAAGTTAAAGTAGAGAAACAATTGGATAAAAAAATTAAGATTATGAGGTCAAATAGAGGTGGTGAATATTATGGTAGGTATGTAGAAAAAGACAATTACCAAGTCCATTTGCAAGGTTTCTAGAAGAGAAAGGTATTATGGACTTGGTGTGGTTGAAAGGAGAAACCAAACCTTAATGGAAATGGTGAGGAGTATGATTAGAAACTCAACTCCTATCTCCCATTGTCTTTGTGGAGTGAAGCTTTAAAAACTGCAACTTATGTACTCAATAGGGTTCCAACTAAGGTTGTTCCAAAAATTACTTTTGAACTTAGGAATAGTTAGAAACCTAGTTCGAGACATGTTTGGGGTTGCCCAGTTGAAATTAGAGTCTACAATCCACTTGAGAAAAATTTAGACTTAAAAATAGTTAGTGGATATTACATTGGCTATGCAGAAAAGTCTAAGAGATATATATTTTATTGTCCATCTTATACAACGAGAATTGTGAAACCTAAGAATGCAAGGTTTCTAGAGTATGATGAGATTAGTGGTAGTAGTTAACCTTGAAACTTAACTTTTGAGGATAATAATAGTTTTGAATCTACTCCTATATCTTCATATAAATTGGTTGTATATGATAATCTTCGTAACTCAATTAATATTGAATAATCAATTGTTGAATAATCACATCATCATGAGGATATTCCTAGAGATCCAAGTCTTCAGGATATTCTTAAAGATCCAATTCCTCAAGATATACTTGGAGATATAATTCCTTAGGATATCTCTATAGATCTAGTTACTCCATAACTTTAACTAGATGATGTTGAAGTGACATTAAGAAGATCTTCAAGAGTTAGGAAACCTGCGATTTCTTCATATTATACTGTGTATCTACAAGAATCTGATATTGACATTGGTGTTGAAGATGATCCTATTATGTTTTCACAAGCAATAAATGGAGATAAATCCATATTATGGTACAATGCAATGAAAGATGAGATGGACTCAGTGGCTAGTAAAAAAGTATGGGATCTTGTTGAATTGCCTAAAGGGGGAAGGCTATTAGTTGTAAATGGGTTTTTAAACCAAAGGGACTCTTTAGGCAATGTTGAAAGATATAAAGCAAGACTTGTAGCCAATGGGTTCACTCAACAAGAAGGAATTAATTATCACTATACCTTCCCTCTTATATCAAAGAAGCATTCATTTCAAATAATCATGGCATTAGTGGCTCATTTTGATATAGAACTACATCAAATGGATGTGAAGATGACATTCCTCAATGGAGACCTAGATGGAGAGGTTTACATGAAACAACCAAAAGGTTTGATTTTAGAGGGAAAGGGACACTTGGTTGGTAAACTTAAGAAATCTATATATGGTTAAAACAAACCTCTCGTCAATGGTATTTAAATTCCATGGTGTTATTTCTTCATTTTGATTTAAAGAAAATATTATATATCAATGCATATATCATATGTAATATCCGTAGTCTCATTCGGATTAATTTATCAAGGTGTATGAGGGATATGCAAGGTATATATCTAATGTATATACAGGATATACTTAGTGTATACATGATATATACCTAAAATATACCTAACATATATATGATATATACCTTTTCATAAAAGACAAAAGTCAAATGGTGAATAGTAAAAAGTAAAAAAGTAAAAAAATAATAAATAGTAATTAATAAAATAAATCAAAATTAAAAATAATTTTTGGATAGTGGAAGATGATAGAATTTAGATATTTATTAAATGTTAATTAATTAATTATTAATAATAATAAAATTAAAATTAAATTAATTATGAATAGAAGAGAAAAAAATAAGATTTTTTAAATAAATAAATAAATAAATATTATATATATGGTCTAAATGAAAGAAAGAAATAAAAGTCCCATTTTTCCTTTTTCTTCTTCCTTTTCCTTTAGCCATGAATGAAATCACCATGGATGTTTGAGGGAGATTTTAATTCTTCCAAGTACTTAAAATCTTACAAAAATTTCAAGGATTAGGGGTGGATTTGGATGTTTGCTATCATAAGGTGAGGATTTTATTTTTTTTAAAGAAGTTCTTCTTATTTATGATTATGTAGAATTTTAATTTTTGAAGTAGTATTTTATAATTTATAAATTGGCTTTGACTAATATTAATTTGATGTAGAAGAAATGATTTTAATGTTAGATTTGCAAAAAGATCAGGGTTGGTAGAGGTTTGAGAGAGGAAGAAGAGAATTTAGAGTTTTAGTAGAAAGTTTGTAAAGAATTGATGTTAGCTGAATTTAATTGCTTAAATTGTATTATAATATGATTCTAAAAACATAAAAAAGCTTAAAACTCAATTTGGAATTGATTAAAATAGATATCTACAATTAAAGTGTATTAGGGCAATTATTAAAATTATGGTAGAATGGTGATAAATTAAGTTTAATTGGTTAAAATGAATAAAATTGTGTTTCTAATGATATATTTAAGCCTACAATTTGATTTAGGATTAGATAAAGTGTACTTGCCCATCAAAGTTTTGAAGGGCTCTTGGAAAAGTAAAGGTTGGAGGTGAAAATAGGCTTGGGTTTTGGCACCTTAGAGGCTAGTACATACTATGAGCGGGGATTTTTGCCCCCACTCCCGGTGGAATGGTTCTTGCGACTTTGGCACTGTTTAGGCTTGGGGCCTTAGAGAACATAGACCTAAGTCCGAAGAAAAATGGAGTCGCCACCCGGACGAGCCGGGAAAAAAAAAAGGGGTGGATGACTCGATTTCTAAGGAATCCCCAACCCCCTAATGGGTTCGGAAAGTTGGGTACGTGTGGGGAAGGTGAGAAATGGCCCAGCACCCCCACAACGCCCGGTTCATTGGAACCGGCCTCCTTTACAAGTCTTAATATTATAAAATTCTTAAATATAACAATATTATCCATATTACACACAATAATTAAAAGAAAGCATCAATATATTAAAATCAAAGCAATGTCCAAACAAAGCAAATAAATGGACACCCATCCAAGGATGGAAACATGTCCTTACATCACATGCCTAAATAGGACACCCACCAAAAGGTAGAAACATGCCCTTTACATAGGTTCTAAAATATAAAAGCAAATTAAATTACATGATGTTTAACTAATGAGGTACCCACCAAGTGGAAACATACCTCTTACAACTTTTGGAAATCTAAATTAATTGATAAAAGTAAATAATCATTCATCATAAAAAAAATCATTCATCAAAGCTATTAATCAAAATATAAAATAAACATCCATCCATGATAAATTAAATAAATGAAGTATTGAAATTAAATAAATTAAAGCATAAGAAATAAATCAAAGCATAATCTAGTTTGGAATTGAATAAAGCAAATAAAAGTCCAATTATGGCTACTGTGACTTTTTATGGAATTAAAATAAATTAGGGTTTTATGTTTTAAAGGGTTGGTAAGACTCTTTGATTAACAAAATTAAGGTTTGAATGATGATATCATGAAACTAGGGTTTTAAACACTTTAAAATACTTTAATTTGTGATTTTTGGTTATTGGGTTCCTAAGCTACTGTGTAAAATTTAGGTTTTTATGTTTTTATGTTTTTATATATTTTTTAATGTTTTAAAAGGATTAGGGTTCATAAAAATTAGGGTTTAAGGTTTTAAAAGGGTTAGTGTTTATTATTTTGAATTTTGGAAGTTGAATTTGATTTGATATTTTGGAAGTAGGGTCTCGGGTGGTGAATAATTTTTAAGAATTTGGAAATCAATTTGATAATTTCATGAAGTTTTATGAATTTAAACAAATAAATTAAAGTTTTTATAACTAGAAAAGATGTTTTAGAAGACTTTTTGAAGGAAAAAGTACCAAGTTTAATGTTTTGAAAGAAACAGAATTTGATTTTGGTTTTGTTGAAGAATATGTTCAATTAGAGTTTTAAGGTTTTTAAGAAGAAAAAATAACAATTTTAAGCCTTTTGGAAGATAAACCAATGAAATAAGATTTTTTTTTTGGCTTTAGAAAAACTAAATTAAAGTTTAAAGGTTTTTAATTTTGATTTCATAAATTTGCTACTGTGTAAAAAAACAATTAAAGAAAATTAATTAACACATACCTTCTTTTGATGATTTCTCCAAAAACAATTCTTCTTGGATGAACTAGCTCCAAAGACAAGCCTTTTTTGCCTTTGAATCTTTTAAATTGTGCTGCTGCTGTTCCAGAAAAGAGTTGAATTGAATTTCTTCTTTTCCTTCCTTGATTTGGTTTCAAATTTTCCAAACATCTCTTGGATTTTTGCCTCCCCTTTTTTAATTGTCTTTGATCCTTATTTATAGTGGTTTGAGGTTGTTTATTCCTAATTAGTTAAGGTAAGTAATATTAATAAAAAAAAGAAACCAAAATCTAATTGGATTAGGTTTCGAAAAATTTGCACTGCCGAAAAAAAACTGCTGCGGAAAAACTGCGCTGGCGAAAAAATCTGCTGCAGCTGGCTGCGGCAACGCTCGCAAAGCGGGCCCGTAAGCTATTTCGCAGGCAGAAAATTTCTGCGTGCGAAATAGCACAGTGATTTCGCCTGCAGGAATTTCCTGCGGGTGAAATGCCCACGGGCCCGCGAGACAATTTTTTAATCGCCGATTTTTTTGACTTCGATTTTTATTTTTTGACTTTTATTTATTTATTTCTATTTTTTATTAATAAAAATTAGATACTAAAGCAAAAATTATTTAATAAAAATTATTTTGGACCAATTAGACAACAAAAATCATTTTAGAATAAATAAAACATATTGGACCGGATTGGGTCAAAAATTAAGGGTCTACAGTTTGCCCCCTGCTTGAATGATCTAAAACCTTAGTGAAAGAGAGTGAAAAGCAATAAGACTTAATTTTTGAGATGGTTGAAGTTTTGAGTTCTGGACCCGATTTGAGTTCTGGACTCAAGGATAATTCTAGGTTCTCGACCTAAGGAAAATTTGGGTTCTGGACCCGATTCGAGTTCTGGACTCAAGGATAATTCTAGGTTTTGGACCTAAGAAAAATTTGGGTTCTAGTCCCAAACTAAGTTATGGACTTAAAAATAATTCTAGGTTCTGGACCTAATGGTAAACTTGGGTTCTGGACCCGGTTTGAGTTCTGGACTCAAGGATAATTCTAGGTTCTGGACCTAAGGAAAATTTGGGCTCTGGACCTGAGCTAAGTTCTGGACTTAAAAATATTTCTAGGTTCTGGACCTAATAGTAAACTTGGGTTCTAGACCCGGTTTGGGTTCTGGACTCAAGGATAATTTTAGGTTCTGGACCTAGGGAAAATTTGGGTTTTGGACCCGAGCTAAGTTTTGGACTTAAAAATAATTCTAGGTTCTGGACCTAATGGTAAACATGGGTTCTGGACCCGGTTTGAGTTCTGGACTCAAGGATAATTCTAGGTTCTAGACCTAAGGAAAACTTTGGGTTCTGGACCCGAGAGATTTGAATACTTGATCCTAAACTAGACTCGAATACTTGATCCTATATGGATTCGGATACTCGATCCTAAACTGGATTCGGATATTTGATCCTATCTAGATTCGGATACTCGATCCTAACTGTATTGGGATATTCGGCCCTAAATTGATTTCATTTGGGTACTTGGACCCAAGATTGGGCACTTGGACCCAAGATTGGATACTTGGACCCGAGCTTGAATTGACTTGGGTACTTGGACCCGGGATTGATTTGATTTGGATACTTGGACTCGAGAATGAATTTGACTAACCTTTTATCAGTTGAGAAGTCTGACTACTCCAGATGTTCTATGCATTGTGATCCTTCACCCTCAGAATGGATCTTCACCCTCGGAGATCGGGGGTCTTCTTTGTTCTTTGAAGATGGGAGTGACACGGCCAGTGGCTTGGCCATGTCTCCTGAGTGTGTCAGCTTCTGTGTCTTTTCTTTGGTTCTTCTTTATTCTTGGGTTAGGATGGGACACGGCCAGTGGCTTGGCCGTGTTGCCTACCAGTGTCACCTACTGTTTCTTTTCTTTCTTTGCTTGGTCCTTCTTGACATTGTCCTTTAGGTGAGACATGGCCAGTGGCTTGGCCGTGTCGCCTGCCCATGTCATATTCTGTCAAAATTTCTTTTGAGGTGACACGGCTAAGCTCGATTTGGCTTGACCATGTCTTGCTTGATTCATGCTCTTCTTTCCTTGTTTTGATCTTCCAAGGGAGTTTTTTGCACTTTAACCACTTTTCCCTTTCAAATGCTTTTCCTTTCTTTGATTCTTTAATGATTATTGCAGGCTGTTGGCTCATTTGATCATGAGGCTGGACCTTCTTTCATTGCCCCTTCATTTGCTCATTCTAGCCCGCCGGATATGCCATCTCATCAGCAGGGTATTGATATGAACTACCTGGTACGTTCCTTATTTCACAATAGTTTATGCTATATGTATGCATGATTATGTATGCTCTTACCTTTTTCCTTCTTGGCTCACAGAGGATGCTTGAAGAACAAAATAAGAAACTTCAAGAAGAGTTGGCTACAAGTCGTCAGCAGGCTTCTCATTTTGAAAGTTTATATCACCAATCCGAACAAAATTTTCATGACTTCCGATTTCAAGGAATGAGGGATCCCGATGCTTCTTCATCGAGAGGCCCCCAGACTGATGACCATGAGATCCTTTCGTCTACTTCTGATGAGGACCATGACAAATCAGAACACCAAGGCAATAGGGGTTTCAGTGCTTCTGCTTCGGATGATCCCGGGACGAATAATTTGCCCCCTTCTCCAACAGGCGACGACTTTTTCAAGTCTTTATTTGGTGACCTTCCACCACCCTCTTAGTGATATGCAAATATTGTAGCAATTGTAAAACATTATACAATAATGAAAAATATACAATTTTCCTCTTTACTATAATTTTTTTTTTCATATCGCTCTAACTTTTGCCTAGTCCGCCCATGCGGGTTTTCGGAACTAGCAAGCTGTCCTAATTTTTGCCTATGCTGCCATTGCGGGTTTTCAACTTAGCGGACCTCTTTTTTTTTATTCTTTCTTTACAGATTTGGCTTCAGGAGCGTCTCTATTTGCTTGATACTCTCTCTATGGATTTTGCCAGATACCTGCCACGTCATCATTCTGCTAGGAAGCTACTCCATCTTGCTTCTTCATATGCTGACTGGGTTGATTGGATCCACTCACGCTCTGAAGTCAATATCCGTTGGTTGGTACCTTGGTGGAAGATTTCTCGTATCACCATGCGAACATACTTGATGTATGTTCCTCTTGCTGCTCTTCGTCAAGGTACATGCTATGATCTTCGCCGACTTGGGCGTCAGTATGGAGCTAAGCCTCGTGATTCTGACTTTGCTCCTGACCTAGACATGCCTTGCTTGACTTAAGCCTACTTGGATCGGTTAAGGCAAAGCTGGCCTGCGCATTACACTTATCGACTGCCATAGATATTACATTTGTCAATTCAGAAAGTGTTTTGTTAGGATGAAAAATAACTAAATTAATAAAAGATGCTTCTTTTCCATTTATAATTTGTCATCACCTTTTGCAATTATGATTATTATTTCATCCATATCAGGTCGAATACTCATAACAGTGCACATAGAACAAATTTAATTATTAATTCTATTTTATTAAATTGGGGAACAACCAAACATAAAGCCAGCATACACAAGATCACTCCTGTTGCCAATTAGCTCTTTCGGGTTTTCTAATTGACGATTTTCTCTCATTAGCCCTAATTGTTGCCTAGCCCGCCCTTTTGGGTTTTCAGAACTAGCGGACTGCTCTAACTTTTGCGTAGGCTGCCCTTTTTGGGTTTTCAACCTAGTGAGCTCTTTTTTCTTCTCTTTTTTCAACCTAGCGAGCTCTTTTTTCTTCTCTTTTTTTTGCTAGCTCACTAAATTCGTTCCCATCCATGTCTGATAACTTCACTACACCTTTGCTCATGACTTGTTTCACGACATATGGCCCTTCCCAGCTAGGTCTGAACTTCCCTCTTAGATCAGATACATTAGGCTTACATTGCTTCAATACCAAATCTCCAACTCTGAATTTTCTGATTTTAACCCTTCTATTGTAGGCCCGAGCTATCTTCTTTTGATACAGTTGGTGATGATACAGTGCTTTTAACCTTCTCTCTTCTAATAGAGCTAATTGTGTATATCTGCTTGCTACCCATTCCGTCTCAGGCAGTTCAACTTCCAAGACTACTCTTAATGACTTGATCTCAATCTCAATTGGCAATACTGCTTCCATCCCATAAACCAAAGAGAACGGTGTCATCCCAGTAGGTGTTCGTACACTCGTCCTATATCCCCATAAAGCAAAGGGAAGCATTTTCGACCAGTCCCTGTAAGTCTTGGTCAACTTGGACAAAATTTGCTTAATTGTCTTGTTTGTTGCTTCTACTGCACCATTAGCCTTTGGTCTATAAGGAGAGGATCGATGATGATGGATTTGATACTTGGAGAATAAATCCTTAACTGCTCCTTGAAACTGTACCCCGCTGTCTGATATCACACTGTGCGAGATCCCATATTTGCAGATGAGATTCTTTTCAATAAACCTAGCCATTTGACTTGCACCCAGCTTGTTGAAGGATTCGGCTTCGACCCATTTTGAAAAATAATCAACTGCTACTACAATGAAACGGTGACCGTTTGAGGCTGTCAGATGTATTTCTCCTATAATGTCGATACCCTAGGTGGCAAATGGCCAGGGTGAAGACATTGAATGCAGTTCTTCAGGAGGCATGTGATTCAAGTTACCATACATCTGACATTGCTGGCACTTCTTGACAAACTCAATACAGTCTTTCTCCATGGTCAACCAATAGTAACCTTGTCGAATAATCTTCTTAACTAGGGCCAAACCACTCATGTGCGGACCGCAACTTCCCGCATGTATTTCTGACATGATGCGCTCCACTTTAGGCTTTCTTAAACATCTCAAATGCACCCCATCAGACCATCTTCAATATAACTCTCCATGGAAGGTGATGTATTGCAATGACCACCTCCTTATGGCTCTTCTCTCTTTCTTTGTTGCCCCCGGCGGATATTCTCTTTCCTCCAAAAATTGCCTTATAGTATCATACCATGCATCATGGTCTGTATCAACTTCCATGATTGTCTCATATTCATAGCAAGGAGTTGATGAACTGGTCAAGATCAGAGGCTTAAGGAATAGGTTGGCAGGATTTTCCCATACCGAAGCCAATGTGGCTAGGGCATCAGCCATCTGATTTTCTTCTCTTGACAGGTGTATAAACCTACACTCTTTAAAATTCTTCTTCATCATGGTCAGGTAACGGTGGTATGGTTTCAATTTTTCTTCTTTCAACTCCCACTCTCCATTTACTTGGGATACTACTAGCAATGAATCGCCATAAACTTCCACCTTATCCACCTTCATAATCATTAGGGTTTCAAAATCGAAAATACACGCTTTATACTCCACCATGTTATTGGTTGCCCTAAATTTCAACTTCTTGGCTAAAGGGATAAGTTCCCCTTCGGGCGATTCTAGTATAACTCCCAAACCTACTCCTTTCCTGTTTACCGCTCCATCAAAATACATTTTCCACCCTTGTACTTCAATTACTTCTAAATGTTCATCTGAAAATTCCAAGATTACCTCTTCACTTTCTGGTAATGGTTGTTGAGCTAGGAATTCTGCCACCACTCTACCCTTGATTGTTTTCCTGGTTACATACTCAATCTCAAATTCTTCTAATATTATCAACCATCGACCATATTTCCCAATTAAAGAGGGTGTCTCCCTTAAGTACTTCATTGGATCCAACCTGGAAATTGCTTGCACACTATACGATTGAAAATAATGCCGCAACTTCTTAGAAGACCAAACCACAGCTATACATGTCTTTTCAATAATACTATACTTAATTTCATAAGGTAGGAGCTTTCTACTCAAATAGTAAACGGCATGCTCAATCCCCGACTCATCTGCTTGGGCTAGCATGGCTCCTATCGACTCTTCTTCTACTGCTAAGTATAGTAATAGAGGTTTGCCGGGTTTAGGTGGTTTCAAAATAGGTGGATTCAACAAATACTCTTTTATTCAGTCAAAGGCCTTTTGACATTCTTCATTCCATACGACCGGCTGATTCTTTCTAAGCAACTTGAAGATAGGCTCAAAGATTGTTGTGAGCTTTGCTATAAATCTGCTAATGTACTGCAGTTTACCAATGAATCCCCGAACTTCTCTCTCCGTCTTTGGGGCTGGCATATCTCTGATTGCTTTGACTTTGTCAGGATCTATCTCAATGCCATTTGGACCAATTACATGTCCTAACAATTTGCCTGAAGTAACACCGAATACACACTTCTTCGGGTTTAGTCTTAGCTTATACTTCAAAGCTCTATCGAAGAATAATTCTAAGTTTTGGAAGTGTTGCTCCCTTGTATCCGACTTCACCATCATATCATCAACATATACTTCAACTTCTTTGTGCATCATGTCATGAAATAGTGTGGTGGCCATCCTTTGGTAGATTGCTCTAGAATTCTTTAAGCCGAAAGGCATCACCCTATAACAAAATATACTTCATGTAGTAGTGAAGGCAGTTTTGGCTTTATCCTCTTGGGCCATTAACACTTGATTGTATCCAAAAAATCCATCTACAAACGAGTGTAGCACGCTAGAGGCTGCACTATCAATGAGTACATCTATGTGAGGTAAAGGAAAATCATCCTTAGGGGAAGCCTTGTTTAGATCTCTATAGTCCACGCAGACCCTTATCCTCTCATCTTTCTTTGGCACTGGTACTATGTTGGCTAGCCAATCTGGGTATTCTATCACTTCAAGGAACTTCACTTGTATTTGCTTAGTGACCTCTTCTTTAACCAATTTAGCCCACTCAGGTCTTAGTCGCCTAAGCTTTTGTTTGACAGGCTTAATGTGAGTGTAAGTAGGAATATGATGCTCGGCTATGTCTCGATCTATCCCAGGCATATCCTCATAAGACCAAGCAAACACTTCTTCATATTTTTTGAATATTTTTTCAAATCTCTCTCTCTCATCAGGAATAAGGTCGGATGCTATGCTAATGTTTTTAGGATTTTCAATTGTTTCCAAATTTAATGATTGTGTGTTAACAGAATTAATATTAAAGATGCTCATGTAATTGCTATTTGAATGTATGCAACCATCAAGAGAAACATCACACAAGTAAGCAAAATCAGACTTTATTGCATTCATTTTGGAAAAGAAAACATCATCATCCTCATACAAAGCAGACAAATTAAAATCAAAATCAAAATCATTGTTCTCAGAATCATAAAACAGGATGTCTTCAAACTTTTCTTCAACCAGGGCAGCAATCTCTTCTGGAGTCTTCTCGGCTTTCAGGGCAGCTTTATTCTTCTCTTTTGGATTGGATTCTTTATTGGTTGACAGGGTGAGCTCTTTCTTCATTTGATCCACTAGCTCAGCAACATCTATAAAAGTTTCAAAATCGGGGATTATCTTACCCATGAACATGATTGGCTCAGGCTTTCCTTGGAGTGGTCCCATATCTGGAGCCTTGACAAAGATCTCTTCAAGTGATGGGAAGCTCATCTTCTCACTCTTCTTTGGCTGGACATCACTGTTTTCATCATATCCTAACCCCTTCTTGGATGTTTGAGTTCTAAAATCTGGCAACTTTGTCAAACCGGCCTTACCTTTTCCAAGACCAGCTCCAAGAAGGTAGTTCATGTTCTTCATCATATTCAAGACTTTGGAGTCCACTACTTCATCATCAGAAATTGCAACCACTTGAAAACCATTGAGAGGACTCTCAACCATTAGGGCGTTAACAATCTCATTATCTTCAGCTTCAATGACCACTGTCTCATTTCCGTTGGGAAATTTGATCTTTTGATGAAGGGTGGAAGGAACTCCACCTAAAGGGTGAAACCATGGTCGCTCCAAGAGCAAGGCGAAGTTAATTGGTATATCTAAAACAACAAACTCAACAATAGATTCAATTGGACCAACCTTGACGGCCGCTTTGAAAGTCCCTGCGGCATGCCTCTTAGTGTTGTCATAAGCACGAATTGTCACCTTGGTTGGGTTTAGATCTCTTGTTGACATGGCTAGCTTTGGCAATATCTTAAGTGGATAAACATTTATGGCAGACCCATCATCGACCATTATACATGGAGTCCTCTTCCCCTTGACTTCTATTTTGATAAAGAGAGGGCGGATGTGGTCTCTTCCCTCCTTCGGTAAGTCTGCATCAAAAAAAGAAACTGCTCCCATATTAACTTCACTCTTTTCTTGGACCTCTTCACATTTCATTACTTCCCCAATTTTTATGAAGTTGATCAACTCCTCCGGTGTTGTGGAGGTAGAAATGGGCATGCTAACTAAGGCTTTGGCCATAGTTTCTCGGTGCTTTTTGGAAGTAGCTAACAAGTCCCAAATGATAACACTTGCTTGGGTTCTTTTCAATTGCTTGAGCACAACATCATCTTCTTCCACTTCAACTTCCTTTCCCTTATTCGTTTCTATCTCCTTAGGTGGTGGCCTTGCGTAAGGCTTACCGGATCTAGTGTTCATCACCTCATCTTCTTCAGGCTCGGACCAAGCCCACTCCTCCTTCTTGGGTATAATATTATCATCACTATCACTTGAATCCCAAAACCTGTTGACAACAAAAATTCCTACTTCTCCACCCATCTCAGCTTTTTCAATTTTAACAAATGCCTCTTATTCTTCTTTGGTTGCTTCTCCACCCACATCTTGAAAAGAAGACATGACGAAGTCCTCATGCAAACCTCCTCCAATCATAAAGGTTGTCGGTGGTGGTACCCTATTGAATTTTGGCAATGGGTTGTCTTTAGTGTTTGGCTTATTGGGCTCAGGTAGTTTCCCATCATCAATTAGGTTTTGGATCTCATGTCTTAACCTCACACATCTATCCGTGTCATGCCCTTGCATTTGGTGAAATTGACAAAATGCTTTGGTGTCAAAGTTAGGTGGGAGAGGGTTAGGCAAAGGACGAGGATTTAAGGGTTGTAACAATCCTTTTCTTTGAAGCTTATTGAGAACCCAAGACATCGGTTTTCCCAATTCCGAAAAGTGTCTCCTTGTTCCTTGGTTAGTAGCATTAACACCGATGGCCTTTTGCATGCTTTGGCTACCAGGTTGATAGCTCCCTTTCTCGTTCCTTTTTGTAGCAAATCGGCTCTTCTCCCTTTCCCATTCTTCAATTTGCAAACCAGCTTGAAGAAGGTCTTTGAAATCACGGATGAGTGTATGAGACATTCTTTCACAAAGGCTAGGTAACATCCCTCTCACAATCATCCTTATTTGATCGGGTTCATCAGGCCTCTTCTTGAGTAAAGCGGCCTTGTTTCTCCACCTTTTCACATAGTTCACAAAATTCTCATTCGACCTTTGCCTAATGGACTCCACTTCCATCAAGGTAACTTCTAACTCAACATTATACCCATATTGTTGGATGAAGGCTTTGTAAAGTAGATCCCAACTCTTTTGTGTTCCATCATCTAAGGTATTGAACCAATTTTGGACAACAGGGTCCAATGAGAGCATAAAGTACCTTAGGGTTTGAGCCTTAGTAGCTCGGGCAGATTGCATGGCAGTGATATACTGTTTCACATGAAGATGGGGATTTCCAGTGCCATTGTACTTAGCAAAGGAAGGCATCTTGAACTTATAAGGGACCTCATCATCTTGTTCAAATAGTTTGTCGATCTCAGACTTCTCTTCGGTTTTCATCTTCTTCTCAAATTTCTTTTCTAAATCAGCAATCATCTTTTCAACATCGGATGTCTCGGTCTTTTCAATAGTTGCCTTCTTAACAACCTTCGGTTCTTTCTTCTTTTCTTGAACCTCTTGGTAGTATTGAGCCCAATCATCATCATCATTAATGATCACCTTTTCATCATAAAAAACCAGTTCACTAACTTTAGTCTTCCCTTTGTCCTTTGGTTTTTTAGTGCTAGCAGATGCCTCGGCATGATTCTCTAAGATTGCAGTCAATTGGTTCTTCATGGTCTCAGCTAGGGCCTCTTTGATTTCTTCCATTTTGGCATTAAGGGCTTCATCCACCATCCTTTGAATTTGTTCGGGCTTCATTGTTTTAGGTGAGAAAGTGATTGAGTCGTTGCTAGATACTTCATCTCTGGCATAGGTTGGATTGTCGTAAGCTTTTGAACTTTCGTAATCCAGGGCTGTGAGCCAGAGAGGATCAATGATATGAGATGCAAATGTATGCATGTATGCACAATTAACCAATAAACAAGTGTAATTAGGATGATCATTTCAACCTTATAACATCTACACACGAATGGCGAGTCTCTTTTTCCTAGGTATATGGTTAACAAAATACCAACACGGGGTATCTTGCTTTTGAATAATTCCCTCAGACATTTCAACCAATAGTTATATTTTTGAAAGTGGAAATCCATCCATGATAATTCCCATTAATTAGGTTTTAATCCATCCAACCAATTAAAGTAGCTTTTATGCAATATTGGATTAAAACTAAATTAAGAGGTTTATTATAGATAGATTTCTCACTTGAAAAGAGTAACTAATGGTTTATGCCAAAAACAAGCCCATGATTAATTTATTCTTAGTGTAAACTAGGCCCACAATTGATTTTTGGTATTTCATAATTGACCTAAATAATTTGCAAGCTCTTTGTAAGAAAAGGTTGGATAAAAACAATTTTGTTTCTAAGCCCATTGTAAAAGATTTTAGAAAAATGGATTTTGGGCTTAGTATTTGGTCCATGGGCCAAAGAATTTTTGATTTGTTTTTTAGAAAAGTCTTATCTCCAAAGACCATCTTGAAAAATTTTGAAAATAACTTTGGTCTTTTGGACTTTAAAGAAAAAATTTATTTTGAGCTTGCAAATGTACTTAGGTCATATTAGAAAAAGAACAAACCAAACAAGCCATGATTTAGACTAAGATAAACTAACCATAGTCAAACAACATGCATTTGGGGTAAAACCTAAGGAAAGTAGCTAGGCCAATTACATGAGCTTTAGTCTTTGGGAAAAAAAAAGGCTTAGGTTCCCATAGCAAGTATATACCAAATGGTACGAGGCTATGAGTGGTTATGCCATGCTCGATCTCCATACCTTGAGTGAAAGTATGGTATCCCTCACATAACATAACACGGGTAACACAAGTGTCCTAACTCACGCACATGATACAATCTAAGATGGTGCAATGGATAATATCATTATAAGAAAGAATAGAATAATATAAAGACCAACGGAATCAACTTCTCTTATCCCCAGTGGAGTCACCACTGTGAGCGGGGATTTTCGCCCCAACTCCCGGCGGAATGGTTCTTGCGACTTCGGTACTGTTTAGGCTCGGGGCCTTAGAGAACACGGACCTAAGTCCGGAGAAAAATGGAGTCGCCACCCGAACGGGCCGGGAAAAAGAAAGTGGTAGATAACTCGATTCCTAAGAAATCCCCAACCCTCTAATGGGTTCGAAAATTTGGGTACGTGTGGGGAAGGTGAGAAATGGCCCAGCACCCCCACAACGCCCGGTTCATTGGAACCGACCTCCTTTACAGGTCTTAATATTATAAAATTCTTAAATATAACAATATTATCCATATTACACACAATAATTAAAAGAAAGCATCAATATATTAAAATCAAAGCAATGTCCAAACAAAGCAAATAAATGGACACCCATCCAAGGATGGAAACATGTCCTTACATCACATGCCTAAATAGGACACCCACCAAAAGGTAGAAACATGCCCTTTACATAGGTTCTAAAATAGAAAAGCAAATTAAATTACATGATGTTTAACTAATGAGGTAACCACCAAGTGGAAACATACCTCTTACAACTTTTGGAAATCTAAATTAATTGATAAAAGTAAATAATCATTCATCATAAAAAAATCATTCATCAAAGTTATTAATCAAAATATAAAATAAACATCCATCCATGATAAATTAAATAAATCAAGTATTGAAATTAAATAAATTAAAGCATAAGAAATAAATCAAAGCATAATCAAGTATGGAATTGAATAAAGCAAATAAAAGTCCAATTATGGCTACTGTGACTTTTTATGGAATTAAAATAAATTAGGGTTTTATGTTTTAAAGGGTTGGTAAGACTCTTTGATTAACAAAATTAAGGTTTGAATGATGTTATCATGAAACTAGTGTTTTAAACACTTTAAAATACTTTAATTTGTGATTTTTGGTTATTGGGTTCCTAAGCTACTGTGTAAAATTTAGGTTTTTATGTTTTTTTATGTTTTTTTAATGTTTTAAAAGGATTAGGGTTCATAAAAATTAGGGTTTAAGGTTTTAAAAGGGTTAGTGTTCATTATTTTGAATTTTGGAAGTTGAATTTGGATTTGATATTTTGGGAGTAGGGTCTCGGGTGGTGAATAATTTTTAAGAATTTGGAAATCAATTTGATAATTTCATGAAGTTTTATGAATTTAAACAAATAAATTAAAGTTTTTATAACTAGAAAAGATGTTTTAGAAGACTTTTTGAAGGAAAAAGTACCAAGTTTAAAGTTTTGAAAGAAACAAAATTTGATTTTGGTTTTGTTGAAGAATATGTTCAATTAGTGTTTTAAGGTTTTTAAGAAGAAAAAATAACAATTTTAAGCCTTTTGGAAGATAAACCAATGAAATAAGATTTTTTTTTTGGCTTTAGAAAAACTAAATTAAAGTTTAAAGGTTTTTAATTTTGATTTCATAAATTTGCTACTGTGTAAAAAAACAATTAAAGAAAATTAATTAACAAATACCTTCTTTTGATGATTTCTCCAAAAACAATTCTTCTTGGATGAACTAGCTCCAAAGACAAGCCTTTTTTGCCTTTGAATCTTTTAAATTGTGCTGCTGCTGTTCCAGAAAAGAGTTGAATTGAATTTCTTCTTTTCCTTCCTTGATTTGGTTTCAAATTTTCCAAACTTCTTTTGGATTTTTGCCTCCCCTTTTTTAATTGTCTTTGATGCTTATTTATAGTGCTTTGAGGTTGTCTATTCCTAATTAGTTAAGGTAAGTAATATTAATAAAAAAAAAAGAAACCAAAGCCTAATTGGATTAGGTTTCGAAAAATTTACACCGGAAAATTTGCGCTGCCAAAAAAAAACTATTGTGAAAAAACTGTGCTGGCGAAAAAATCTGCTGCAGCTGGCTGCGGCAGCTCGCGCGGAGCAGGCCCATAGCTATTTCGCAGGCAGAAAATTTCTGGGTGCGAAATAGCTCTCCCGCAGGAAATTCCTGCGGGCAAAATGCCCACGGGCCCGAGCGACGATTTTTTCGTCGCCGATTTTTTTGACTCCGATTTTTATTTTTATTTTTATTTTTTGAATTTTATTTGTTTATTTCTATTTTTATTAATAAAAATTAGATACTAAAGCAAAAATTATTTAATAAAAATTATTTTGGACCAATTAGACAACAATAATTATTTTAGACTAAATAAAACATATTGGACCAGATTGGGTCAAAAATTAAGGGTCTACACATATTTTGGTAATTAAGTGTTAAATTACATTGATTTGGCATGCTACATTATATATTGATGATTTTTCCCATGCTACTTTGATGTGAAAATTCACATGTAAAGAGCATAGTCATGTGTTTAAAGGTATGATTTGTATGATGTACGAATTTTCAAGCCATTTTAAGATGACCATTGACATAGTTGAATGTGTTTGTAAGAAAAAAAAATACTTTATGCCAATTTAAAGGCATATTTCAGCCACATTGTATTAGTGGCACGGAATATAATGTTTGTGATGAAAATGAATGGAAATATAATGAAATGATGGAAAAAGTGCTAAAAAGTGAAGAATGACATAAATGGCAATGTTATGTAAAAATGTGAAATGTAGTGTTAGGCCAATTTTGAATGGCTAGTCACATTGATAAGTATAATTTGCAAACAATGATGGTATCGATTATGTAAACATAAAAATGTATTTGAAATGTGTGTTTCCCTTGTACAATGTCTAATTTTAGAGAATTATTTTTGGTGCTATTGATATGATTTGCCTTCAGGCTAGATGTTGGGCGTCACTTATGATATGATGTGCCTTCAGACTAGACACTAGGTGTTATTATGATTGTTATTTGTCTTCAGGGCTAGACACAGAGGTGTCAATAGAGGATGGATATGACACTTAGATCTCCTGTGTCCCGATATACCATAACAATATCTCTGGAACCTAAATACTGTATAGGGATATTTGGGCCCAATGCATGTGTTTGATAATTGGTTGTTTTATATGAGAGATGTTGTTTTAGTTCATAATGCATTTCATATTGAAAAGAAAGC
This sequence comes from Garcia nutans, assembly GCA_947685225.1. Lineage (NCBI taxonomy): Eukaryota > Viridiplantae > Streptophyta > Magnoliopsida > Malpighiales > Euphorbiaceae > Garcia > Garcia nutans. Next base: position 37,092,097 of record CANTUV010000039.1, on the reverse strand, counting down.
ATAATGTATTGTTGTAAAAAATATATTTTTATTATCAAAGTATGTACCACTAGACTATTAGCTTAGCGCGATTTGTTTATCGCTCATGGGATGTTGTTGACACAAAGAGCCTTGTTAGACCTGATATACATGAAGTTTTGATTGTATGCCATGAGACCAGAGCCAATAGTTGACATGTATATATTTATTTTGATGAAACATGTTATATTTATGTACATTACATTAATATATGAAAATGTTATAGATTTTAAAGTTTTGGCTGATGTTATAAAGGCTTGGTATATTTTGTATATTAATATATTTGAGAATTTTGAAGGATGTTGAAGTTTTGAGTATGAATGAATATTTTTGGGGAGTGTATAATTTTGTGCAGGTTGCGTTTATTTGAATATGGAAAATGTTCGAAATACAGATAAAACTCTAATAAAATTTTCCCAGAGATTTTCCTTCAAATTTGTATTTATAGTAATTTAATTATTTATCGATATTTATATTTATTTATTAAATTACATTTTAAGGAATAAAATATTTTTCTTTAAACTATGGAAATTTTTAAATGATAAGGATGTTAACATTCTTATATTATATATATGTATTTTACATACACGGGATGTATGTACTGTTCGTACATAGGGTATAAGGGTGTTATGTCATAAGATCAGTGGGAGTAAAAGAATTTTCTTAGTCCTATATGTAGATGTTATTTTACTTGCTTTAAGTGATATGGGATTACTTCATAAAGTTAAGAAATTTCTTTCAAAAGAAGTTGATATGAAAGATATCGGTGAAGCATCCTATGTTATAAGAATAAAGATTGATAGAGACAGGTCTAAAAGGACATTAGGATTCTCTTAAGAAACTTATATCAATAAAGTTTTAGAGAGATTTTTTATTAATAATTGTTCATCTAGCATTGCACCTATTGTCAAAGGTGATAAATTTGGTTTGGAACAGTGTCAAAAGAGTAATTTGGAGAGAGAACAAATAAAAAACATTCGTTATACTTCCATAGTAGGGAGTCTTATATATGCTCAGGTTTGTACAGGACCTGACATTGCATATGTAGTTGGAATGTTAGGTAGATATCAAAGTAATCAATGTTTGCACAGTTAGAGAACTACAAAGAAAGTTATTCGATACCTTCATGGAACTAAGGATTATAAGCTTAAATATAGGCAATCTAATCATCTAGAAATAGTCAGATATTTAGATTCTGAATTTGTTGAATGCCATGACTCAAGAAAGTCAACATTAGGATATGTCTTTCATAATAGCTAGTGGGGCCATTTCATGGAGAAGTGCAAAAGAACTTTAGTTGCTACTTCAACTACTGAACCAGAGTTTGTATCATGTTTTGAAGTGACATCACAAACTATATGGTTGAGGAGTTTTCTTTTGTGACTTGAAATTGTTTACACAATTTCTAAGCCATTAAGGATTTACTATGATAATTCTACTTCTATATTTTTTGCTAAGAATAATAAGAGAAAAATTTAAAGTAAACATATTGATATTAAGTATTTAGCTATTCGAGAACACATCAAAGCAAATAAAGTGTCTATTGAACACATCAACAATAAATTGATGATTGGTAACCCTTTGACAAAAGGTTTACCACCTATTACTTATAAGCGACGTGTTCAACATATGGGACTCATTTCATATGTGTAAATTTATATGATTAAGAAACCCTTAAATTTATTGCTTATATTTTATATCGCATTTATCAATTGAAAAGACTCCATTTGTTTTATATATGTCTTCTCTTAAATGGTTGTATGCATAAAGTTTAGAGAATGACAATGCATATCCAAATTTCATTCATTAACCCTAAATAAACATTTGGAAGTTTATTCATAAAGTATTGTACCTCATATGGTTCATAGGGAAAGTTGCACTGTAATATGTGGAAAGGTAATACTTGTTCTAAGGACTTGTCGCCACTATTCATGCAATTTGAACTCTTCTATTTGAGTATAAGGTAATATGTCTATGATGGATGTGAAAATATTAAGTTGATACTTATTAACTGAACGAATAGGCCAAGTGGGAGAATATTAACAATATTTTATTATTAATAAAATAATTGGCCCATTTCTTAAACAATTACAATAGATAATTTTAGACCATTATTTGGTGGGAATTTTTCTTTACAGATAAAACTCTCTTTTGATGTAAAAGAAGAGTTAACATAAAAATATATAGAGAAAAAAGAAACATAGGGTTCTAATATACAAGAAAGCTTGTGTAAATCCATCAAGTATACTAGATTCAAGTCCTGCATAGATTAGATAAATATTCTTCAAGATATACTGGTGTTTGCAATTTTGAAAATTGAATATCATAATCATGGCTGGAGATATGTAAATGTAGACCCTTAAATTTAGACTGATTTAAATTTAAAAAGCTTATCTTGGTTCATTATAAATCTAAATTTCTTAAACCTAATTTTAAAGATCAGAATTTAATTAGTCTGACTTTATATTAAAATTGCAAAAAAAAGTTTGTTCTGAAAAATTAATTATTTTGGATCGGTTTGAGTCAACTTTGTTCATTTGAACCTCCCAAATCGATATGAGGTTAGCCCATATCGATTTGAGCATGCCAAATCCATATGGGCATTACCTCATATCAATTTTGGCATGCCAAATCGATATGAGGCAGCTCATATCAATTTGGATGGCCAAATCAATATGAGCTTTCCCTCATATCGATTTGGTCAGCCTAAATCAATATGAGGAAGGCCTCATATCGATTTGGTCAGCCTAAATCAATTGAGGAAGGCCTCATATCGATTTTTAGCCTCTAATTTGACTAATCTGAGTCCTAAAAATACTTTGACCGACCTATTTTATTTCATAATCACGTAGTAACTCGTTGAAGTAATTTGTTGAAGACTCAGATTAAGAATTTAGGTTTAATGGAAAGTACTGATTTTTGTTTATAAATACAGAGGAGACATCAATTAACATAAGGTAACAAAAGCAACTATCAAGAGATCTCAATTAACACAGAGGGAGCAATAAATCCTATTGGCAGTAATTAACATGGAAACAAAGCAACAATTAAAACATACATAGCAACCAGGAGGCAGGAAGATGAATTGTCCTCGATTGCACTTAAACTGCCAGCTGAGAAGATTGACTCAGGCAGTAAGCAAGATAGAAGGCTTGATTCAAATACACTTAACTTGGTAGAGCAAAAAAGTGAAGGTTCGATTTTGATTCAGTAACTGCTCTCATTCTTTTAATAAAATTATTTCAGCCAGTAGTTTATTCATCATTCAGTAGCTTACTCAAACTATGCTACGCAATTATTCTATATTTAATTTCCATTAGCTTATTTCTATAAACCTAATATCAAATAATAAATATTAAACCCTAGCTTTGCATCTTTAATCTAGGATTAAAATTTAACTTTTCATGTCTTTAATCTTAGTTTGCATATTTTGATCTAAAATCCTATAATTATACAATAACCTTCAATCTATGTATTTTAATCTTGATTTGTACATCCAAAACCCTAATTTAACTAGGTTAGTTTTTAAAACCCTAATCTTAAACTCTAATTTATAAAACCCTAAATTATAAAACTAAAACCCTAATTCCGAACCTAAAACAACACTCTCCAAATTAAAACCCTAGGTAGATAATTAAAACACTAATTTTACCCTAATTTTGCATCTATAAACCCTATTTTAATATGTAAACCCTAAATTTGTATATTTAATTATTTCATGTTTGATTAATTTATTAATGTCTTATTTGTTCTGGATGATTTATTTTATTTTTGCTTATGGAGAGTGTTGGATTGATTTAATTTCATTTAGTTAATCATTTAGTGCTTCAAAAATATAAGAGGTATATTTCCACTTTGTGGGTACCTCATTAGTTAAGTTTAATGTAATTTAATTTATTTTAAGTTTTACATTAAGGTAAAGGGCATGTTTCTACCAAATGGTGGTTGTCCTATTTTATTTAGTTTTAGACACTGGACATTGTAAAAGACATGTTTCCATCTATGGATGGGTGCCTGTTTGGTTTGTTTCATTTTAATAAAGTGATGGATGTTTATTTCTTTCGATAATTGCATGTATTATGGATGATATTATAATATTTAAGGATTTAATAATATTTAGACTTAAAAAGGAGGCCGATTCCGATGAACCGAGCGTTCTGGGGGTTCTGGGTCATTCTCACCTTCCTCATATGTATCCAACTTTCTGAACCCATTAGGGGGTTAGGGATTCCTTAGGAATCGAGTAATCCACCTCTTTCTATTTTCCTGACCCATCGGGTGGTGACTCCATTTTCTCCAGGTTTGGGCCTGTGTTCTCTAAGACTCTGAGCCTAACAGTATCAAAGTTGTAAAAACCATTCTACATAGGAGTTGGGGTAAAAATTCCCGCTCACAGTAACCTTGGCTTTCGCTTAATAATTTTAATTTCTTAGATGATTTGCTAACAGGGAATGCCCCCGATATGATCTCGATGAATGAGAAGTGAGTGAAGATATAGAAAATTAAGAAGAGCCTCTAGCCACTCCCATTGATGACTACCTAAAGCAGACTTAGCCTAACTATCATCAACTTCAGCTCAAAAACTACCTTCCACTGATCCATACCACCTGGCACTTGTCCCGACGTGTAGCTTATAAGGTTACGAAGTAGACCCATAGAGTCAATCCTATAACCTTTAATTCTCTCTCCCACACCATAACACTGACCAATCCTATAATCTCAAACAAAGCTCAAGTACCTTAAAGTCCATTTGTGTAGACCTAGCCTCTATCGATAAACCATCCACTCATATAGACTCAGCCTATAAACTCTCCACTAGCATATCCTACACATGTTTAGTGTATCCCATGCCCACCCAACCCTCATGATGGTCTGCTTACATATATAAACACTTTGAAGTATCTACACATCAGTTGGGTGAATGGAAAGCCCACATATACTTGACACTCACCCTTTGGCTTCCTCTCTTACAGAGTAAATGGTACAATGGATCAACAATCTGAACCACAAGCTTCCAATTCAACCCCTAAGAGACAAGAAGCTCAACATGCTGAGTTTGACCACATGATAGATGGGGTCAACATGGTGCCTACTATACCTAACCTTGTAAACCAAGACACTATAAAAAATAGTTTCTTCTTGCCCAGCCCACCACCAATGATCTTAGAGGCTGAAATCAAAGAAGGCCACAATCAACAAGCCTTCTTTGCTGCACTCCCTAAGGGACAAAAACAAAGTCATCTAGCCCAACTTGAAGAATTCAATGCCCATTGTGAGACTATCCTCAAGAAGTAGGAGGAAAGCTTATAAAGACTCCTTGCTATCCAGCAAGCCTGTTTTGACATGCTCAAAAAATAAGAAGAAAGTTTTGATACCATCATCACTGTTGCTTTAAAAGTTTTAGTCTAGACACTTAACGACAACCAAGCCATGTTTTTCACCCATTTTCCTCTTTGAATCCTTTTCTAAGGAAAGAAAATATCACTAATTTTCACCAAGCTAGCAAAGCATCCAGCAAGAAAGACCATTAATATGAAGAAACCCAATTTTCTGTCCTTCAAGAAGAGAGAATTCACCAACCTAGGAATGTCGTTGAGTACAATATATAAGAAATATTTAGAAGCAGACCTGATTAAGCCTTTGAAGCCTAAAGTACCACCAAGCTTGTTGCCTAAAAGCTACCATGCCTATGAATACTGTGAGTAGCATCAAGGGGTTAGGCATACAGCTAATAGGTGTAAGGTGCTCAAGCACTGAGTGATTTTGCCCTCAAACCATAGAACTACCAATAATACCACATAGACATTGCTCTCTTTGAGCAAATCTTTATGATTGGAGACAAAGGAGAAGTTGAACCTATCAAGTTTATCTAAGCATCCCCTAGCAACTAGTACTATGAGAAGGTCATAGTTTAGCTAGCTAGCCCCACCCTCGAGTCCAAATAAAGTTAGAGTTTGAATCCATGTCCAATTTAAAGTTAAATTTTGAGTCTATTAATGTGAGCAGGGATTTTCGCCCCCACTCCTTATGGAATGGTTTCTACAACTTCAACACTGTTACACTTTGGGCCTTAGAGAACATGGGCCTAAGCCTAGGGAATAGGAGTTTTCACTCGAATAGGCTGGGAAGAAAATTAAAGGGGTGGATGACTTGATTCCTACGGAATTTCCAACTCCTACTAGGTTCAGAAAGTTGGGTATGCATGGGGAAGGTAAGAAATGGTCCAACACTCTTATAACACATGGTTCATTGGAACCGACCTTCTTTTCATGTCTAAATGTTATTAAAATTTTAGATTATTATAATAATATTCACAGAACAAGCAATATTAAAATAAACATCCATCATATCATAAAATAAACAATCTAAAGTACCAATGATAAAATAGGAACCCACTCAAGATGGAAACATGCCCTTATAACTCCTTCAAATGCAAAAGAAATGAAAAAGAAATGAAATAATTCAAGGCACCCACAAACTGTGGAAACATGCCTTTTACATCATTAATTCAATCAATAAATAAGTACAACTCCATCATCCATAATCAAGAACAAATAATTCAAACAAGTAATTAATTATCACAACATCTTTAATCATATTGATGAATTAAAACACAATGATAAAACACAGTAACAAAACACAGTAATAAAACATTGTATTAAACAATTTATATTTGGCCATCCATTGATTAAAACATAAAATACTAGAAAGGGTACAAGTTAAAAAGTTACAAAAAAGTAAAAGACAAAAAGGAAAGATCTATGAAAAATTCGGCATAGCCTGTGGTGAGTTTGCCTTAGACTATGGCGAGTTCGCCATAGTCTATAGCAAATTTTCCATAGACTATGGCAAATTGGCCATAGTACATAGAAAATTGGCCATGGGCTATGGCAACTTATGCCATAATCCTGATTTAAACCGAAACTAATTTGATTTTGAGTAAGTTTTATGTTTACCGTCAGATAATTTTAAAATAATTTAATGGACCTAAAAGTCAAACTTCAATATAATCAAAGATAAAAAAATATGCATAGACAAAATATTTAGTTAGGGTTGATTGGAAAAGTTAAGGTTTTATGATTTTTAATTTAATGAAATCAACAAACTAAGACAAACTCGAATAAATTAAAACAATGACAAATAACTTGATAAATGATTTGAGAATCATACTGACATTGTCGGTTCCACCAAAAAACTAATGTTGAACCAAACCTTATTAATTGAGTTACACAATTCCTTCACAAAGATCGGTACAAAAATCTGCCTTGGATAGTTCTTATTGTAACACCCTTATACCCTATATACGTATAATACACATACTCAATATATGTAAAATATACATGTAGGGTATAAAAATGTCACAACCCGATTTAATAAAAATTTTCATATTTCCCATTTAAAATCCCAAAACTTAAAAATGTATATTTAAATAGTATTAAAATATTCCTTATAAATCATAGGTCCAAAGTAAGCATTTTGTATGAAAATCTCTGAAAAAAATTCGTCAGAGTTTTTTCTGTAATTTGGACATCCCAAATTTTCAATAGTTACATAACCTGCATAAAAACACTCCCAATAAAACAAATCACACATTTTCACCCCAACTTCTCCATTTCTCCATATGTTCTCAAAATATTTATACATATATATATATATATATAAACATATAAAAATCTCACATTACTCAATTATTCAAAACATTCTTCATAATTTACAATATATTTACTCCAAAAACATAATATAATATACATAATATCAAAATGTACTATAATATAAAATATATACATGCTGGCAAAATGGCTCTGATCTTGATGTACCCAAAACAAGCTCAAAGAGTAATCTCTAATCTAGATCTGGCCTGATCTAGAAGAACTCTCCGGCTCAACCGGATCACCCTTGTTACCTGCGCGATGAAATGCAATCGCACTGAGCTATAAGTCTAGCCATACAAACTTTGATATTAATAAAACTTTAAAATAATGCCAATGCAAAATGCTCTTATGCTATGCCACAATGTGGCATCTAAGCTCAATTTTAAACATATTCTTTCATCATTTAATAATTCACACAAACACATACACAAGCATGGGCAAAAAAAAAACTAATACATTATTCAAATTTCAGAGTTACTGTTTTGGTCCATAATGACACCAAGTGTCTAGCCCCGAATGAAAATTAAGTAATGCTCAAAAGCTAGCCTCGAAGGCAAATCATATCACAGTAATGCCAAGCGTCTAGCCCCGAAGGCAAATAATGATGATAACCTCATAGGCATGCCGCCAAATATAGAACTCTGAAAATTGAATAACATACTAGGCACACAATTATTTCCATTTTCGTCATCAATTTCTTTCTCATTTTCCATTTTTCTCATTAATATCAATGCCGTTTCATTTCAATTTATCATATTTCATCACAATGTAGGATATTCCATAACAAAATCACATTATTTAAACACTTTGGGTCATTTTCACATTTTGCACATAATTCACATTTTATTCAATCTAGCCATTAATAATGGCTTTTCATAATGCATATAATGTATACATAATAATTTACATGTCATAGCACAATGTTTATGAATGTTCAATGTATCAAGTATCTTAACACATTTTCCATCCAAAATGTGTTAAGCCCAATTTAATGCCAACATATCTAATTTATCAAAAGTTTGTACTTACCTTAGAAAGCACTCCAAAACATTCTTCAAAACTCCCTCCAAACTTCTCTTTCAAGTTGCCCTTCAACACTAGGGTTGGGCAAACTACTTCCTCTCAATGCTTATACCAAATGTGATCATAAACAACCATTTATTATCACATTCTAAGGCATTTTCAACATCAAACCATAATTAATCATCACTCTAATCAAAATCCCAAAATTAAGCTTTACCCCACTTTAACTTTGAAAAACCACATCAAGCCATTTAAATTAGTGTTTTAGGTTTATTAATATCATTAAAAACATATTTTAATATGTTCAAATCAATTACATTACATAAACACATACTTATTTTCAAAACCTTAAAATGGCATAACCTTCCCCATTGAAGGTTCTCCATTTCAATTTATTCCAATTAGCGATATAATCTTATTTTCATCACTTATATTCTTAAAGAACATGCTTAAAACAATAAAACCAAATAATTCACCATAAATTGAATAATCCCTTTTTCCAAAACCCTAAATCAACACTACCGTTCCCAAACTCTAACCAAACTTAACCAAATCCATCATTTGACTTTAAAATCATAGTTTATGCATCAAAAAAACACATTTAGAATCAAATTGCACAATTAAAACTCATGATTTCACAAGCCCAAAAGTTTCATAACTCTAAATTCTCTCTCTTCAACAAACTCAACTTAAATTCAACCATTTCTTCAATCCAACCTTAAAATCATTATTAACTATTCAAAAAACTTCATACATACCCAATTAAACAATTAAATCATGCTTATACAAAATTCCAAAATCCACATATCATACTTTTCCATAGAATTTGAAAAATTGGTAAAGAAGCTTACCAATTGATGAAGAAACTTCTAAAACTCTACTTGAATCCTTAAAACTCTTTCAATCCTTGGTTTATGGAAGAAGAAGAAAGCTCTTTTGGTTGGCTATGGAGGTTTGAGGTCAACATGAAGAAGAAGAAGAAGAAGAAGAAGAAGATCAACTTTTAATTTCTCTCTCTTTCCACTTTCAAAAATGTGACCATATATATATATTTATTTTTAATATTTATTTATTTATTTAAAAATCACAAATTACCTCTTCCATCCAAAAATAATTTATTTTTAATCTATTTAAATAATTTTAATTTTCCAAAGTATATTTACAATTTTGCCACTTGACCTTTGACTTTTCTATTTAAGAGTTGACTTTTGTATATGTTATGTATATTTTAGGTATATTTCACATATACATTATACTTTATCACTTAAAATCCTTTCATTTTCCATTTAAATTATTTATTTAATTTATCCAATTTAATTTTAATTTATTTTATGTAATTTCTAAAAATTAGGGATGTTACCCTTATAGGTCTGGATCAACTACGTTTTTGGTTGTACAATAATATTTGAGGGTTTACTTATGTGTTTTAATTTTCTATATGTTTCTTTTTTCTTTTCCGCTCTCCTTCTTTCTTGGTTGTTTGGTCCACTTTTCTATTCAACAATGGGATTAATTAGGTCATCATAAAAGCTTGATTTGGCTAGAAAACTCCAAGGTTATTTGAAAAATCTGAAGTTTAATGCATACTATGAAATATGGGAAACTGGGCGTAGTAATTTTTGGGGGCCAAATAATTTCTGGGTTTTCATAAGCTTTAATTGAGTTTGAAATTATTTTTTAGGGACCATATTTAGGGGTCTACAATTTTGCCTCATACTTGAACAATCTTGAATTTATTCAAAGAGAGTGAAAAGCAACTTGATTTGTTAGATGCTATAATAAATATGGACTAATCTTAAAGTCTTCTGATGGATTCTTCAATTATTCGGGTTAATCCAAGTGTTTTGATGAACCTGCGGTCTTCCAATGGATGCTTCAATAAATCCGAGCTGGTCTAGGTGCTTCAGTAAAACCAGGATCTTCTAATGGATACTTCAATAAACACCAGCTAGTCCGGGTGCTTCAAATAAACCCGAGTACTTCAAGTAGACGCTTCAATAAATCTAAGCTTCTAAAAATTCTATTAATATGAGTTTGGAATTGAGATGCTTTAATTAAATCTTATAATTCCTTAGTTGTAACTACAGGCAGTCTATGTTAGCTAGTTCAAAAAATTAATCTAGATTAAATTCTTGATATTCTTTGAAAAAAGAGTTATAGATATTTTTTTATTGTCTATCATATTGGGTATCTCCTTATATACCCTTATCCCCCACATGAAAAAATATTTTTGCTGTTAAAATATATTTTTAAACACACATAAATTTTAGGCCAACAATAAAAATCTAATCATTGTGTCCTCATGACTTTTACTAGTTCAATAATCATCTAAAAACATTGCAGATGAATTATTTCTATGCCCATTTGCATTTTATTTTCTAATAACAATAATACATGAAAGTCCAAAAATATGACAATAATAATACTGAAAGTTCAAAAAACTTTTTTCTCTTTCTTCTTCATCTTTAAACTTTTTACTCATCTATCATCTACTACCATTCAATAACCATAAAATTCCTAAATAATTTTCTCTCTCATCCTTTATTCATTTTCAATATTACTTTGTCATAAGCTACTCTTTTATAAAAGCCAACTTTCATTTATAAATCATACTTTAATATTTTATCCAAAGAACTCTTGCATTTCATTTTTCATCTAGAGAGCTCCTTCATTTCTATTTTTCATCCAAAGAGTTTATATAACTTTGCTTCTCTTTGTCATATCTTCAACCACTCTTTATTTTTGTACTTCACTTATTATCATGGATTCCTCACGAATTTATCATACTGCAAGGAGTGGTCCTCGCTCAAATGCTGAGTTGCTATGTGATATCTGGGCCAATGAACATGATAAAGTTTCGATGTTGTCCAGGTTATCCAAACACCATAGTCAAGGGAACAAATTCCAAGTGAGTTTTTTCTTTTCTTTTCTTTTTTCTTCTTATCATTTTACTACAAACTAATACATATAAAAGATCAAAAGATATTAATTCTTGTTAATAAATGTTAAAGAAAATTTATTTTAAAAGTAACAATGCTTAAAATAAAATGTTAAGTATTTATTTACTTACCTTTTTGTGTGAAAAGTGTAGAAAGAAAATTTTGTAACTTATCTATCATACCATAGGCTGACTACTGTGATGTCTGTAGTGATGAATGTGTTTATAAAGCCCATGGTGGTATGAGAGGGTATCACCTCTAGTCAGACGAATGATCAGCGAATGCGAATTGGAGGATTCTGTCCTTTAGTTATTAGAATCAAATTTTCAAATTGACCAATGTGTTATCCAAGAGTTAGCAGAATATTGTACGGATACTACCCATACTTTCCACTTGCCCATAGGGAAATGACCATTGGCCCTGTTGATTTTACTACTATTACAAGCATTCCTTCTCATGGCATTCTAGTTCCTTTGGTTATCAAACCCTTGAGTTATGATGAAATTCACCATTTTTTAGGTCTTAAGCCATCATTAAAAGAATCCACAAAAATAAAATATGAACCAAATTTAGGAATATTGGATGGCTTATAATAAGCTTATATATGGGAAAAGAGCCAAGCAATATACTCATGGGTTCTTACTATATTTGCTTGGATCCACCATTCTTTGTAGTACTGAAGTTGTTATCCATTTATCATTACTACGGGCTTTATCAAATCTTGCTTTAGTTCGGCATTATAATCGGGGGAATGTAACACCCTATACCATATATACGTATAGTACATACAATCGGTATATGTAAAATATGTATATACAGTATAAGAAAATGTTACTGTTACTGTTATTTCAAAATTTTCCATAGTTTCAAATAAAATATTTTAAAAGTTATAATGTAGTTTTAATTAAATAAATAATATTATTCTCTAATAATTTAAGGGCCAAAATAAATAATTAATTAGTAAAATCTCTGGAAAAAATTTGCCAAAGTTGTCTGTAATTTGGAAATTGCAAAAATTTCAACAATATTCAACCTATAGAAAAAAAAATACACTCCCAATAATAATAACCTAAACATTGCACCCCCATCTTCTCAATCTTCCACATTATCTTGAAACATTTAAATATGTACATATTTATACATAAAATATACATACAATCCCACATTCTAAAATTTCATCCAAAAACCCATTAGTTTACAATACTCTCAAAATGTAAACATAATATACATAATTATAACATGTTTTATAAAATAGAATATATACATGTCAGCAGTTGGCTCGATCCCGTGGTAGCAAAACCCACTTCAAGCTCACTAGTCCCAAGCCTAGACATGACCAGGTCTAGATGAACTCTCTGAATCTACCGAATAAATCCTGTCACATGTATGATGAATTTTAATCGATCTAAGCTAAAAGCGTAGTAGTACATACTTTGATAATAATGAAACTCTAAAAGAAAGGACAATGCATAATGTTGTATCATGACATTTCACAATGTAATATGCAATTTCACTTTTCTTCACATTTATCATTCTTCTTAAACATCACATTAACACCTACATAAGCATTGGGCCCAAATAACCTAATATAGTATTGAAATTCCAGAGTTGTTGTTTTGGTCTATTTTGATACCCAGTGTCTAGCCCAAAGACAATATAAGTGAAACGCAGCGTCTATCTCATAGACAAACCATAGTGACATCCAACGTCTAGCCCGAAGGCAAATCAAATATCAGTGACACCCAGCGTCTACTCCGAGGGCAATCATAGGCATGTCACCAAACACAAAACTCTGAAATTGAATAATATATTAGGCGACACACAAATAATACATATTTCCATAATCAATTTTCTTATCACATTGCCTCTTTTTCTCATTTTTCCTATTCATCATCATACAAAATCACTTTAATTTAATTTATCATATGGTTTAATCAACAATGCATGTCACTTTGCTTTACAAATACAATACCCAAACATTTTGGGCTATTCTTACATAATGCATACTAAACACATTCCACTCATTTTAGCCATTAATAATGACTTCTCATAATGTACATAATGCATATACATCATTTCACATGTCATATCATAATGTATAAGAATATTCAAATAACCAAGTGGCTTAAAACATTTTCTATCTAAAATGTGTTAAGCTACATTGAATGCAACCACTTCCAAACTATCAAAAGTATGTACACACCTTAATTAATACCCAAATCCAAGCTAATGTATCTCTTTAGCCTTCACTTCCAAGATGCCCTTCAATACTAGGGTTGGGCAAAATACTTCCACTTAATGCTTATTCAAAATGTGAGTAATATAATCATTTAGAGTCGCATTTCAAAGCATTTCAAATATTAAACCCTAATTAAGCATCATTCCTACCAATTTCCCAAAATTTGTCTTACCTCACTTTAATATTAGAATTCTATTCAAATACATTTTAATTGGTGTTTTAAGTTTATTTTTATTATTTTATTTCCATTAGAACATATTTTAAGCAATTATATCAAATAAATACGTATTCTTTAACAAGAGCCTAAAATGTGCCCTAAGCCTCTTCATTACCAATTCTTCATTCCAACCCATTCTAAATGTTAATCTAAGCCCATTTCCATCATTAAAATTATTTTATGACACATTCTAAACAATAAAATCAAATTAACATCAATTCTTTAGTATCACTTTTCCAAAACCCTAAATCATCTTCTTCTTCTTCCAAACTCTAACCAAACTTAACCTTTTCTTTAATCTAACTTTAAAATTATTTCTTAGTCATCAAAATAATATGTTCCATATACATTTAACAAATTAAAATACACTATATCCAAAATTCATTTCTCACATAACCTTAAATCTCCATGTAATTCAATAATAAGGCAAGAAAGCTTACCTTTAGGTGGAGTAACCTCAAATTAACCCCAAAACCCTTAGAAAACTTGGAGAAATTGAAGTATGAAGAAGCAAAAATCTCCCCTTTCATCCATGTTGAATTTCAGATTTTGAGAAGGAAGAAGAAGAAGATCTTTTTTACTCTTTCTTTTTTATTTCACTTCATTTAAGACCGTATATATATATTTATTATTTTATTATTTTATTTTATTACTTATTTATTTATTTTAAAATATTAATTTACATCTTCCATTCATAAATAATTTATTTTAAAATTGTTTAATTAATTTTAATTTTGTAAGATATATTTACCATTTTGCCATTTGACTTCCTTAATATTTTGACTTTTGTATATTTTATATATATCTCATATATACCTCACATATACATTCCATTTTCTCACTTCTAATCCTTCAATTCTCATTTTAATTATTTATTTAATTTAATTTTCGTAAACTAAAGGATGTTAAAGGGAGGCTGGTCTTTCTTGTATTTACCATAATTTTGATAAATTGTGTCCAAATACGAGCTCGTTAACTGGCTTTATGGTCATTAGTGAGGTAGACTAGTTTTCATCCCTTTTGATTTAATTTGCAAACCTGTATTATCCCAATTTTGGTTAATTTTTCAGGTTTGGGCTCATGAACATCAGCTTGTGAGGGCTCGCTGTGTTTCTTGTCTAAGATTTGGCTATCCAAGGTTGAAATTCTAGTTATCAGGTCATGTGGAGAAACCTAATTTCCACCATGTCCATTTTCACTGGTACCATTTGAGCATATTAACCTAGGATAAGATAAGATGAATGGTATTATTTGTTAAAAGAAACTAATGGAAGTCAACTTACCTCTTTTTTGGAAACTTCTTATAGGTGAACATCATGGTGGAGTTTCAACAATCGGGTTAATTAGACTGATGCCATGAATGAAGCGTTGTTAACATAAAATACTCATCGAATTCTAGCCGGGCCAGTTTCAAGTTTCTGGTTTCTTGGAGAAAGAATTTATAACTAGTTTCTTGGCCCATGCTATATAGGGTGCCTACAGATATCCTAAAATACATGCTGAAAACTCCATCCATAAAGGAGGATGCTTGGCGAAAAGCTTGAGATATATATGATGTGAAGTCTTTTCTACTTCCATCAAATAGGTCCTCATATTCTAACTTTTCCAAGAATGTCTACTGAGTTTTTTAGTGTCTTCCACCATTGTTTGGGGAAACTTTTGATGATGAGGAAGTCGATGATGAGGAGGGTGGTGATGCAGGTGGTGATGATGCCGAGGAGGGTGATTATGAAGGTAATGATGAAAGAGAGGAAGAAGAGGATGAGGAGGATGATTCTTCCCATTCTCACACTAATACTAAGATCGCCTTATTTCAGGTTAGCTTTATGTCTCTACATGTCATCTGGAACTGTTTTAGGCTCTCTCTAACTTTATATTTTCTTTGCAGGCTATTGGGCAATCAGGTAGCCCACCATTCCTATCAACCGGTCTTTGTCATGATCCATTTTCTTCAAATGCTAGTTTCACTAGCCACTTTCAAGCCAGTTCATCTCATATGGCTCTGGTTCATCCTTCAACATCTCTATATGCTCCATTTATGATGCCACCTCAATATGCCAGCTCATCATTCAATCCTCAGGGGTTTTGATCCAAATTATATGGTCTATACTTCTTCATGTGTTGTGTCATGCTATATGTATGCATGAAAATGTATGTCCTTACTTTTCTCTTTTTAGCTTATAGAGGATGCTCGAGGAACAAAATAGAAAATTGCAAGAGGAGTTAGATGCGAGTCATCGAAATGCTGCTTATTTTGAGAACATATATCATCAATTATAGTAGAATTTTCAAGACTTTTGGTTCCAAGGCTTCATAAATCCTCACGCTTCTCCCTCTTCAAGGTGACCTCTGGATGATGATCATGGCATTCCTCCTCCCACTTTCGGCGATGACTTTTTTAGGGCATTGTTTAATTATGGATCACCGCCATCTCCCTAATTAGTCTGTATTTTATTTACCATGTATTGAATTGTAATGAACTTTTGAA
Organism: Garcia nutans; assembly: GCA_947685225.1. Classification (NCBI taxonomy): domain Eukaryota; kingdom Viridiplantae; phylum Streptophyta; class Magnoliopsida; order Malpighiales; family Euphorbiaceae; genus Garcia; species Garcia nutans. The sequence continues at coordinate 37,075,521 of CANTUV010000039.1, read as the reverse complement.
ACAATGTATTTGCACTGAAAGCTTGTAATATTAATTTTATGGACCCAAGTTTTTCCCTTTTTTTCGTATGGCAAATTCGCCATGGGTCAGGTTTCCTTTTCCAGCCCTATTTTGGACTCTGACATTGTGAACCTTGTTTTCCACCCAAAAAGAATTCGGATGAACGTTCACTTGTTGTTAGGAGTCGCCACTCAGTTTTTTCTGTTCAAAGGAAAAAACTAAGAAAACCCTTGTTTGACTCCAATTAATGCATCCAATGTAAAGGTTTCTAATCTACGAACCCAAGGAGGATTCGGGGACTATGTCATGTATTTGATTAATTTGCCCAAAAGAAACAAACCCAAAAGGGACGAAGAAAAGAAGACAAGCAGATTGTTAGTAAATTGTGGACTTGCTATTTGGTGTGAATCCCAAACATGCCTACATAATCTCGTTTTTATGAGAGATCAAAGCCCATTTAGTTCGGAAAAGCCTATTTAAAGGCAATTATGCATTATGCATGTGTGAGTGTATGCTTCATGCATTGTCGGGCTTTTTGTCAAAATTGTGAGGTTTTAAGCACTTAGTGCTAAATTTGATGCAATTTAGGTACTTGGTACCAAAAAGAATGCAATTTAGGCTCCGTGCCAAAAAGATTAATTCATTCGTGGCTTCATGCCGAAATGTTGATTGATTAGTTAAATTAGGCCTTAGACCTAAAATGATTAGATCTTTGACCAGAAAGAAATTGAGAAGAAGGTGCAATGTTTAAGACATGCTTGGATTGACAAATGATGAATTAGGATACTACCTTGTTTAGGATTCTCCCACTTCGTAGTTCCAGCTCTTGTTTCTCGGACCTTGGATTCGATTTTGATTAATTCCTACAGCACACGGTTAGGTTTATGCAAATAAAAGTCCAATGAAAGTTTTTAATCGTGTGTAAACAGAGAATTCGTCAGCATGAGGCCCGGGATCCCAATAGCCAACCCCTTTTTTGAAAATTTAACAGCATTTTATAGACAAAATTCGGACTGGACGGCGATCGGACCGCCGTGGTCAGCGGTCGGACCGGCGTTGTCAGCCAAAAATTGGGAAAAAGTCAACGCCGGCGGTCGGACCGCCGGTTCAGGCGGTTCCGGCTGTCAGACCGCCGCGGTCGGCGGTTCAGCCCCAAAAAGGCACGAAAATTCACACATTTTTCGTTCAAACTGATTTTCCGGGAGCTACGGACCTCCAAAAATTATTCCGAGACAATATCCGTGATCCTTGCGTCGCTTCGGACATTTCAAGCACCATGAAGACATACTTTCGGTGAAGTTTGTTGTGATCGTTCGGTCTGGCTTAGTCTTTTGTAGTATGAGAAAATCGGCTTTTCGAGCCTCAAAATTCGAGTATTCACAATTGCCCCCCACTGGGGCCCATAAAAATGATTTATGGGGCTTAGTGGTCTTCAGAATCGAGAATTTTGAGCGAGGTGCAACAAGACCCGCATTTTCACATTTTCCTTATAAATAGGCTCATTTCCATTCCATTTTCATTTGCTTTAATTCTTTCTTATTCTTTCATTTCTTTCAAACTTTCTCTTAACGATGGATTCCACTGGCTTTGAAGACTTCGAGATCCCACTCCCTTCCTGCAATCTTCTACTTGAGGAGGAAAAGCACAACTTCTGGACCGGCTGCTATGAGGTAAGTACCCTCCTCTTCATTCATTTAGTATGCATGCATAGGAAATTTATTTATTTCTAGTAAAGAACTTAGAAATAAATTTTAGGAATCCTTCCTTTACATGTACTAGTAATGAATCAAGAGTAGTACCAGGCTTCACCATGTTCTGCCATCAGTAATTATTTCTAGTAAAGAACTAAGAAATAACCCTCTAGCAAGTCACACCTGGCTGGGGATAGAATTTAAAATTTACTGAAGTTGCCCCAAATTATCCGCAATAATGAATTTTTTTTTAGAACACTGCAATTAGGATATCCATCGCTGAGAGACCCATGAGCACTATTCCCGCTTATATCTTTGATGCCGGGCATCCGGTGGGGGATCTTATCAGACCCGCTTTCCTCCACCATTTGAGGACTATAGATGCGGGCAGAGATATCCACAGGGAGTTGATCTGCGCGCTGGCTGAGCGATGGTGGCCCACTACTGATACTTTCCATTTTGCTTGGGGGGAGATGACGATGACACCTACCGACTTTTCCGTCATTTCTGGGATTCCCTTCGGCGTTGAGATGGTGGAGTATTATAGTGACTGGCGTCATGACATTTCTTCAGCCGACATGATCACTTTGATCGGGGTTGACTATCCTCGACATCAGGCGCCCCGCTGCATTCAACGAAGGTGGCTTGTAGAGCAGGCGCCAGCCATCTATACTGGCTATGAGGCAGGCGATCTTACTGCTGATCAGGTGGTCAGGTTTACCCTGATTCTCCTATTTGCTAGCTCCTTCTTAGCAAACAGGAAGGACGCAGTAAATCTCAATGTGCTGAAGAGCCTACTCTACCTGACACGACTTCAGACATACGATTGGGCTAGCATGATGCTGTGTAGATTGTATGACGACATGTCAGACCTCTGCTATACCCGCATCACTCCATGTAGCCTGTACTACTTCTGGGAGGTAATGTAAAGAACATTTCCTCTGCCTTGCATATACCGACTCTGATATCTTCTTCATCATTTCATTTCATTTTTCATTCATTTTTTTTTCAGACTTGGGCTTACGAGTACTTTCCTGGTATCACCCCTTTTCTTCGTGAGCCACTTGCCCCTGTAGATCCTCTTTCTCCCATTGCTTGGAGATGGTATAAAGAGAGGATGGAAGCACCAAAGAGGAAGCTTCCTATCAGAGAGCTGAGATCATTTTTCGACAGCTGCTCCATGAACTCGGTAAATACTTTATCTTCATCCTTATTTATTGTATTAGAGAAAATGATTCACTAACATAATAAATTTTTACAGGTTGCATTTACAGCGATGTCTAGCCAGCTGGCAGAGTGGATTGCTCAAGATCACAGCTTTCAGCGATCACAGTTCCTGACTCACCGTCGATTCATATTTCCCCATCCAGAGTATCGACGGTATTATCTCGCTGAGAGAGTGACTTTCCAGATTGCCGGCTTCCGTACAGCTCCCTTGGACCTCCCCGAGGACATGCTATCTCTGACGCTTCTGCCTGTTACAGCGTCCCAGTATGAGGGCGATCCCTTCGAATCGGCCTTTGCCCCAGAAGAGGAAGATTATGATTTCTACTGTCTTCAGCGACTGATGCCATGCATTGGGGCACGGTTCGATTCTGTACCACCTTATAGGTCCTCCCACTCTTCGGCCCCAACTTCCAGCACTCCGGGAGACCATCCCTCTTCCAGCTGGCGAGCTAAGAGACCTTCTTCCTCTAGGGCTGAGGCTTCGACTTTCAGCGCTGGACCATCACATACTGGAGCAAGCAGCAGTTCATCACATTTGAGGCCTCCCCCATCCATTCTTGCGGCTACCGGTCAATTGGACCTTGCTTTGGCCGACCTGAGGTTGCCTTATGCTGTTCGTTATCATGCACCTGATGGTTGGGTGACCCGACCAATTAGTGTGGAGAGTGTACCATATCGGAGCCTTGTTCACATCACTCAGGTATATTCCTCTAGAACTTTTCATGAAAAGGATTCATAAAATTCTCTTGAAATGGAGTGTGATTCTGTCTTTTTTACAGGTACCTGAGGGCCTAGTTGCTTACTTGGTGGCACTGGTCACTGCTTTCTCTGATGAGCTGACGGGTGCTTGGACTGATAGTGCCTATGAGAGACCGAACAGGCCACAAAAACGGAGAGCTCGGCGCTGATTTCTCATATTTTGTCTTAGATTATATTTGTATTATTTGAATTACCCTTGCTCTGTACTTTGTACTTTCCATGTTTTCCGCCTGTCATTTGAACTTAAATACAAACCTGCATTAATTTGTTAGTATTAACAGCAGATATGTATGTATGATGTTTGCTTTAGAAATCTATTTTCAAAAATAAATCCCTGAAATAACCCCAAAAATAGTACTAAAATAATCTGAACAGGGCCAAAACACAAGAATTTCATAAAATAAAATAAAATAAAATAAAATAAATAAATAAAATGAGAACCGAAGCTGGCCGGCGGCGGTCGAACCGCCCGGTCCGGCGGGCCAACCGCCGTGGCGGCTGTCGGACCGCCGAGGGCTGCGGTCGGGCCGTCGGGTCAACCGCCGGGGAGGCCCCGGGCAGTATATGTACATGGAAAAAATATAATTTGAAGTGCATTTTAGGGCCAAAAAACAGGTTTTTTACTGCAGGATTTTTATTTCTCTCAACAATGAACCCTCTTTTTAACCACGTGATGCATAACTGGACCAAGAGCCTCCATAATGTTGAAAGGATCAACATGGGAAGATATAGACTGAAAGCTGTTGCCACCCTTAGAGGTGTAGCTGTGGATTGGGATTTCTTGCATGCTTGTATCAGATTTTGGGATCCTCAAGCCCACGTTTTCAGATTTGGTGCCCGGATGGAGGAAATGTGTCCTCTTTTTGAGGAATTTTGCTCAATCATTGGATGCGACCCTAATGCCCCTCTTGTAAGGCATGAGGTCCAAGTTGGCTATGTGGGATCTTTTCAGAGGTTTTTCAACTTTACAAGGCCTCAAGCTCAAGCTATGATAATGGATGGGAGTAAGGCGATGCTGCTTCCTTTGATTGATGAATTTATGACCGTTAATTTTGATGATGAGGTTCAATTGAAACATAGGATGCGAGCTTTTGTTTTCTGCCTGTTAGCCGGGTTTCTTTTCAACCGTGATCCTGGCTTTGGAGATTTAAAGATTTGCCCCATGGTCAGGCAAATGGAAGAACTTAACTGCATCGGTGGTATGATTCTAGCTGAGACTATTCAGAGTCTTGACAGAACTGCACTCGGATTTGAAAATTGGACCGTTACCCCGATCATTCTTCAGGTAATTTTGTTATACCTTTTGTTTCTTCTCATTTCATTATCTCTTTTTTTTGTTTGTAAATAGAAAGGATCTATTTTCTCAGGTTTGGCTGAGAGACCATCTCCGAGTGGTTGCTGCTCCCAATTCCTTGACTTATAACCCTTCTCAGTACCGCACCAGGAGAATCCAGACTTCTTTTCCCTCCATGGCTAAGTGGGCTATCTGGTTGTTTGAGCTTGGACTAGAAGAATTGCTGTGGTTCGTCCCTTGGTATAGAATTCCTCGCTTCATGGAGGCAAATGCAATGCATAACCATGTCTACCTTCTTGGTTTCACCCATAGTACATGGTATAGTGCTTCTCGGGTACTCAGACAGATGGGAATTGATCAGAGGGTTCCTCTTCCTGTTGGGCTTTCCATTGCTTCCCCCATTACTCCCGGAGTTACTCGAGCTGTTCTACAGACTTGGGTTAGGAACCATCAGATGATCAGGCCTTTTGCAGAGCCTTCTCTTGTCCAGCCTACTCTAGAGTATAGAACTTGGTTTATAGCCGAAGTTTGGCCAATTGAAAAGCCAAGGAGGCTTGCATTGTTGCAGGAGTTGGAGGGAGAGGATGTGGTTCCTCTCAACGAGGGAAAGACAGATGTTGCAGAGAGTTCTGGACCTAAGGAAGATACTGAAGACTCTGCCCCACGTAGGAGACGTAGGATTTAGATCCTAGAGTTGACTCTATTGTCTGCTTTTTTGGGTTGCTTGTACCTTTTTTGTTTCATTGGGGTTTTAGGACTTATGGTTTGACTCTTGTCATGGAATGAATGACTCTTTTTGTAATGACTGACTCTTTTGTAATGAATGATTCTTTTTGGAATGAATGACTCTTTTACTTGCTTTCCGAGCATTATCTACTTTATTTACTTGCTCTAATTTTTGCCTAAGTCGTCCTTTCAGATTTTCAACTTAGCGAGCTCTTACCCATTCTTGCCTAAGCCGCCCTTTGCGGGTTTTCGACTTAGCGGGCCCCACTATTTCCTAAGCCGCCCTTTTTGGATTTTCGACTTAGCGGGATTTTTCTTTCTTTTCTTCTTTTTATTTATTTATTTTTTTACGTTGGCAAAAGAAAAATGAATCAATGATTTTTATTAAAATTTAGACCGTGCTCAAGGAGAGTTGCCTACATATCTCGAATTAGTTTACGAGAATCAGGTCTAATGTAGTTCCTTACAATGCATGATTATACATAATATTTTTTTAATTGATCCAGATTGCATGGGTTTGTGAACTCACAACCATCCAAATAAGACAAGATGACGGCTCCGCCGAAAAGTATTTTCTTTACAATGTAGGGTCCAGCCCAAAGAGGACGAAACTTCCCACGAGGATCTGTAACGGGTGTTCTGATCTCTTTCAGAACCAAACAACCTTCTTCCAACTTTCGATCTTTGACCTTTTTGTTGAAATGTCTTGCCATTCGCCTCTGATACCCTTGAATCTGATGGAGAGCTTGAAGTCTTTTTTCATCCAAACCCAACAATTGATGATGGTAATTGCTAATCCATTCAGCTTCATTTATCTGACTTTCTTGAATTATCCTCGTCGATTGGACTTCCAGTTCAATAGGGAGTACTGCTTCCATTCCGTACACCAGTGAATATGGGGTTGCCCCAGTAGGAGTTCTAATTGACGTTCTATATCCCCACAAGGCCAGTGGCAACTTCTCATGCCAACCCCTATGTTCCTTGATCATTTTTTGTATGATCACCTTTATAGACTTATTTGCTGCTTCTACAGCTCCATTTGTTTGAGGTCTATAAGGAGAGGACTTATGATGCTGGACTTTCTTATCCTTCAAGAGTTTAGCAAATTCTGCTTGGAAATGAGTTCCATTATCAGTGATAATCTCAAATGGTGTTATGTACTGGCAAAAGATGTTGGTTCGGACAAACTGTGCTGCCTTCTTGGCGTCTAATTCTGCATAGGAAGCTGCTTCAACCCACTTCGTGAAGTAATCCACTGCTACCAAGATAAACTGATGTCCATTCGAGGCTTTTGGATGTATTTTGCCAATTATATCTATTCCCCAAGTAGCGAAGGGCCATGGAGAAGTGATTGGATTCAGGGCAACGGGAGGTTGCTTCTGTAGCTTAGCAAATATCTGGCACTGATGGCATTCTTGCACAAATGCCACACAGTCTGTATTCATGGTGGACCAATAATATCCTAAATTGGCTATTTTTCGAGCCAAGGCGATCCCATACATATGCGGTCCTAATTCGCCACCATGTACCATTTCCATTATCCGCTTAGCCTCTGCTTCATTCACACACCTTAGGTGCATTCCATTCCAACTTCTTTTGTAGAGGATATCTCCATTAAGAATGTAACCTGTGGTTAGCTGCCTTATTGCTCTCTAATCAACCCTTGATGATCCCTCCGGATAACTTCCATCCTTGAGATAACTCTTGATATCCCAGAACCATGGTTTACCATCGGCCAAATGCATTACGTGGGCAGGCTGTTTCTGAAGCTGAACTTTCAATGGACGAATGGCTTTCCCCTCCTTGATATTGACCATGGAAGCTAAAGTAGCCAGGGCATCAGCAAACTGATTCTTTGCTCTTGGGAGATATTCGAAGGACAGATCATCGAATTGTTGTGCCAAATGATCAAGGCGTTGTGGGTAAGGAACCAAATGCTCTTCTCTTATCTTTCATTTCCTTAAAGCTTGTGATACTATTAAAATAGAATCACCGTAGACCTTTAGGTTCTTAATCCCTAATTCCAGAGCGGCTTCAAGCCCATTGATGCAAGCTTCATATTCCGCTTCATTATTTGTGCAGCTAAAGTCAAGTTTAACTGCAAAGGGAATGTATTCTCCACAAGGAGTTTTGAACACAATCCCAATTCCATTTCCATGATAATTGGATGCCCCATCAAAATACATCTCCCAAACACTTCTTTCCACATTCAAGAGGTCTTCGTCAGGGAAATTCATTTCTCGCAGCTTGTCTTTTACGGGTAATTCTGCTAACTGGTCAGCTATTGCCCCACCTTTCACAGCTTTCCTCTGAACGAATTTTAAGTCAAAAGCTGCCAATGTTGACACCCACTTTGCCATTTTGCTGTCCAAAATAGGCCTCTCCATAAGGAATTTCAAGGGACTCTGTTCTGCGATGACACAAGTAGTGTAAGAAGACAAGTAGTGTTGTAACTTTGTGTAAGCCCAATACAATGCTAAACACAACTTCTCAATCTTGTTATACTTTAACTCATAGTCCAGCATTCTTTTGCTGAGGTAGTAAATTGCATTTTCCACCTTTGTACCTTCGGCCTCTTGAGCTAGCATTGCACCCATGGCTTCTTCTGTTACAGACAAATACAAGAGCAGAGGTTTTCCCATTCTGGGAGGTTGCAGAATTAGCGGACTTAACAAGTATTCTTTAATCTTGTCTTCATTCCATTCTTGTGAAGCACCTTTCCTTAGTAGCTTAAAGATAGGACCACAAGTCTCTGCCAACTGTGATATGAATCGACTGATATATTGTAATCTACCTAGCAGGCCTCGAATTTCCTTTTCTGTTCTTGGTGGAGGCATTTTCAGAATAGCCTTTGACTTTGCTGGATCAACTTCTATTCCTTTCTTGCTAACCAAATATCCCAAAAATAAGCCTGATGTTGCTCCAAATAGGCACTTTGCAGGATTAAGCTTCAAATTGTACTTACGAAGTCTAAGGAAGAACTTCTCAAGTGCTTCAACGTGCTCTTCTGGAGATTTGGACTTGACAATCATATCATCAACATACACTTCTACTTCTTTGTGAATCATGTCATGAAAGACTGTTGTTGCCATCCTTTGGTAGGTAGACCCTGCATTTATCAATCCAAAAGGCATAACCCTGTAGCAGAAAGTGCCCCATTCTGTAATGAAAGCTGTCTTTTTTTTGTCCGGTGGATGCACCATGATCTGATTGTACCCAACCGCAAGGTCAGTCATGGAAACCATCATATGCCCAGCCATCCTATCTATTAGCAAATCGATATGTGACAACAGAAAATCATCCTTGGGACAAGCCTTATTCAAATCTCTATAGTCAACACACATCCTGACCTTTCCGTCTTTCTTCGGGACCGGCACAATATTCGCCAACCAGGAAGGGTAGGCAATTGGTTCTATGAACCTATTATCCAGTTGCTTGGCAATCTCATCTTTAATTTTCAAAGACCATTCTGGCTTCATTCTCCTCAACTTCTGCTTAACCGGCTTGGCATCGGGGTATAGCGGAATCTTATGAACTGCTATTGCTGGGTCTATTCCCGTGACATCATTCGTCTTCCACATGAAGCAGTCATCATATCTTCTGATGCATTCGACAACCTGTTCCTTATTCACACAATCATATGCAATGTATGTATATTCATTTTCTTTGCCAATTATTACCTTTTCATTCATTTCTTTTATTTCATTTATTTCATTTTTGCTAGATAATTCTTGGAAAGCAAAAGACACAGGGTAACCAAGAACTTGAATAGTTTCATTAATAATGGCGGAGTCATCCTCCAGAGTTACATTACATTCGACATCAGGATTTTCTATTCCTGAAGCTAAGGAAGACTCAGAACTGGGCTCTGACTCGGTGTTTGACTCAAGATTTGACTCAGTACAATATTCAGGTTCGGGATGTGATACAGGACTAGGTTTGGCTATAGCTGCTTGTCCCTCCTCAGCATACCAGTTCATCAGTGGTCCCTCTGTGGTCTTGATCAGCTTCGTGAGGTCCCTTTTGTCTTCGACATTGGTTATCATAGCAACCTCATCAAAGAGACTAGGCTGCATGAAATCCTCCACTTGTGAGCCAGTTATAGGTTCTGGTTCTTCTTCCTTTATGGTCAAAAAATCATCGAACATCTCAAAACCCGGTAGCTTCTTTCCAGTCATAGTAGAATAGAATGGCTCCTGGAAACCACAGTAAGGGACTGTTTTCCCATGTTTGCAGAAGTGACCATTGAGAGTTTTAAAGTAAGGGCGCATTTTGAGGCTTTTTGCCCCCCAAGTCTTCTTTTTCTTCCCATGCTCAAACTCTTCCATCTCCTCGTTTGTGGGTTTGTACCCCAAACCAAAAGTTCCCTTGTTCTCAGGTTCTTCCCATGGCCGTACTATAGATGATTTTCTCCCAGATTTTATCATTTCCATCCTGGGTAGCAGACCTACCCTCAACATCATTCCAACCAGGCAATTGATTTGGATTCCCCCAAAGTCATATAGGATAAATGGCCCTTTGGGCTTCTCTCCTTCGATGCACTGAACAGTGTCATAATGGAACCCAGTCAAGGCCATAGCAGTTTCACCAAGAACAACCTCAAAGAGAGACTGATCCGTGGTTTTCTTGTTGATTTCACATGTGTCCCCTTTGATAGTGATGACTTTTCCTTCAAAAGGGAACTTAAGTTTTTGATGTAATGAAGATGGTACAACATTAATCTGATGAATCCACGGCCTTCCAAGGAGGAGATTAAAGCTCACGGGTACATCAATGACCTGGAATGGCACTCCTATTTTCACCGGTCCAATAGCAACTTCCAGAGTAGCAACACCCAAAATTTCTCTTCGAGTGTTATCATATGCTCTAACAATTTGATCAGAAGGTGTAAGATCCATAGCCTCCAACCCCAGACAGCTTGCTACTTTCAAGGGACATACATTTAAGGCTGACCCATTATTAATGAGAACCATGGGCACAGTCTTTCCCCCAGTTTGTATGGTGATGTATAGAGCATCATTGTGTTTCATGACATCTTCTGGTAAATCTTCATCAGAAAACCTGATACTCAATGCCTTGGTTGATTGGGTCAAAGTGGCCAACAAAGCTTCTGGGCTTGTGTCTATTGATGTATCAAGTTGACTCAAAGCTTTACTGAGAGCCTGGCGGTGTGGGAATGAGGAAGCAAGGAGCTCCCAAATTGACACCTTAGCTTGAGTTTGTTTAAGTTGAGTGAGGACTGAGTCTTCCTTTGGTTCTGGCGTCTTCTTATAGGGGTGATTTGAGGTTGTAGGGGCTTTCCCCAAGTCAAGTGGTTGATATTGCCTTCCACTTCTTATCAGAGCATCGACCTCTTCAGCGAGGTCATTCAGATCCAGCACACATATTTCATTCATTTCCAAGAGAAGTTTGAAAGGATTAAACAACTCTTCTTCCACAGTGATGGCGTGGATGGAATGATTGGGCAAAGGGTTAGTATTAATGTTTGGTTGACTCCTGAGAGGAATGATGTCACCACTATCCACCAAATCCTGGATGCGGTTTTTCAGAGTCCAGCAAGCATCTGTCCTATGCCCTTTTCCTTGATGGTATTCACAGTACTCATTAGCCTTATAATTGGAGGGTAATGGGTTTGGAGGAGGTCTCGGGTCCAAAGACTTTAAGTACTTTCCTTCCACAGCCTTTTTAAACACTAGATGAAGGGGCATCCCAAGGTCGGTATATTGCCTTCTTGGTTGATTTCTCTGCCCAAGATTGCCCACACGTAAAGGATTCGCAGGGGCAATATTGGCCACTTCATTGACCTTGCTTGAGGAAGCAGCTTGGCCCTGTTTCTTATACTTTGAAGCAGCTCCCTCATCTACTATCTTGCCCAATTGTATCAAGTCTTCTACCTTAGTTGCAGTCGCAATGAGCGATTTGAAAGTAGGTAGGTATTGGGTTTGCAGTTGAACTTGATATGTAGGTCTTAAATTCCTGATTATAATATCAATCTGCTCCTGTTCTGAAGGGCGATTGATCATTTGAGCAGCCTTCGCCCTCCATCTCGTAAGGAACGAGGAGAAGGGTTCATTGTTATTTTGTTTGGTAGTCTCAAGCTCCCTTCTAGTGACATCTACCTCAATATTGTAGTGGTATTGAGTGTTAAATGCATTGCAGATGTCTTCCCAGGTCTTAATCTTGGCACGGTCCAGGCTTACAAACCATTTAAGGGCAGCACCAGTCAAGGATTGTTGAAAGAGTTGAGCAAAGAGCTCGTCATTTAAACCCCAAGGGCTTAAGGCCCCCACATACATCTTCAGGTGAGTTTTAGGGCAAGTAGTCCCATCAAATCTGTCCATCCCAGGCATCTTGAATTTTGGAGGCAATCTAGCTTGGGGAAACAAGGATAAGGAATCCATGTCTACCACCTCTTTATGAGTTTTCATGGCAGTGATTGACCTCTCAAGCAATTCAAGTTTCTTTTTCAGTTCATCAGTTTCAGTAGCATTCTTAGAGGGTGGATCCTCCAGATTGATGACAGGGGTATTATTCTGAGCAGTCATGGGGGTACTAGTTTGCCCCGCAATAGGTTCTTTCCCTAAATTTCCAGAAGTAGTGGCTGTCTTTGATGCCCCTCCCAATTCGGCCAAGATGGCTGCCCTTTGGGCAGCCAAAGCTTCATCAATTCTTTCTTGTATCCTAGCTTCAATTTCCTTAACCTGTCCATCTAGCAAGGCCTTAATCTGTTCAATAGTAGCCATTTTAGTAATTGGAGTAGTTAGTGAAGTTGGGGTAATAGGACTTGTGGGTGATTGCACAGTTGGAGTTGGTGTAGCTTGTGCAGGTAAAGGCACACGGATAGTGGGTACCTGCAAAGGTTAAGGGTAAAGGATTAAGGTAGTGTATAGGGTAGGAAGACTCTTAGTCCATTTGCATATGTCAAAAGGTTTTCCCCAAAACAATGTTGTTATGTTGCATGAATGCACCTCATCACATCATAATTCATTTTAATGGAATGCGGCACTATCATTGGGTACATACAACCTAAGGGAGGGTTCTATTGTTACATGAAAAATAGAGAATAGGCTTATAATAGGGACCCTTGAGTCTTGAGTAAGATGTACCTAACCATATGTGAAACAAAGAGTTTCGCGTGGGTCCAACAGTACGTTTACTCATGGGCCATTCCAAAAGGATTGGAATTGTTTGCGACAACAGGGAGGACGCTTTGGCTGTCAGCCAGCATAATCAAGGAGACCTGCCGGTCAGCGCTACTTGCTATCTAGACTCAGAATTTTGAACAGAAAGAGAAGAAATTCATTTGAAAACAATTTTTTTATGCAATGGAGGAAAATGATTCCCCCATATAATGCAAGAGAAAAAGATTCTCTAAATGACAAAACAAGTGCACAATTAATCAAACAAGGGGTCCATCAAAGGAAAAAGATTCCTTTTGTCAATTTTATTCCAATATCCTTAAGGAAAGGATATATATTGCTAAGGTACCCTGCAAAATAAATAAAAGTACCCTAAAGAAGGGCAAATTAGTCAAATAAACAATTGTAGTCCACTAAGATCCCATAAATCATTTTTATGGTCCCCAGTGGAGTCGCCAAATTGTGAACCTCGTTTTTCACCCAAAAAGAATTCGGATGAACGTTCACTTGTTGTTAGGAGTCGCCACTCAGTTTTTTCTGTTCAAAGGGAAAAACTAAGAAAACCCTTGTTTGACTCCAATTAATGCATCCAATGTAAAGGTTTCTAATCTACGAACCCAAGGAGGATTCGGGGACTATGTCATGTATTTGATTAATTTGCCCAAAAGAAACAAACCCAAAAGGGACAAAGAAAAGAAGACAAGCAGATTGTTAGTAAATTGTGGACTTGCTATTTGGTGTGAATCCCAAACATGCCTACATACCCTCGTTTTTATGAGAGATCAAAGCCCATGTAGTTCGGAAAAGCCTATTTAAAGGCAATTATGCATTATGCATGTGTGAGTGTACGCTTCGTGCATTGTCGGGCTTTTTGTCAAAATTGTGAGGTTTTAAGCACTTAGTGCTAAATTTGATGCAATTTAGGTACTTGGTACCAAAAAGAATGCAATTTAGGCTCCGTGCCAAAAAGATTAATTCATTCGTGGCTTCATGCCGAAATGTTGATTGATTAGTTAAATTAGGCCTTAGACCTAAAAGGATTAGATCTTTGACCAGAAAGAAATTGAGAAGAAGGTGCAATGTTTAAGACATGCTTGGATTGACAAATGATGAATTAGGATACTGCCTTGTTTAGGATTCTCCCACTTCGTAGTTCCAGCTCTTGTTTCTCGGACCTTGGATTTGATTTTGATTAATTCCTACAGCACATGGTTAGGTTTATGCAAATAAAAGTCCAATGAAAGTTCTTAATCGTGTGTAAACAGAGAATTCGTCAGCATGAGGCTTGGGATCCCAATAGCCAACCCCTTTTTTGAAAATTTAACAGCATTTTATAGACAAAATTCGGACTGGACTGCGGTCGGACCTCCGTGGTCAGCGGTTGGAGGTCGGACCGCCGCGGTCGGCGGTTCAGTCCCAAAAAGGCACGAAAATTCATACGTTTTTTGTTCAAATTGATTTTTTGGGAGCTACGGACCTCCAAAAATTATTCCGAGACAATATCCGTGATCCTTGCATCGCTCCGGACATTTCAAGTACCATGAAGACATACTTTCGGTGAAGTTTGTCGTGATCGTCCGGTCTGGCTTGGTCTTTTGTAGTCTAAGAAAATCGGCTTTCCGAGCCTCGAAATTCGAGTATTCACAGACATTGCCTCCAATCCTAGTCCTTTTTTTGAATTGGTGTCCAAAATTCCCTTATTTACTCATTGCATATTAGAAAAGCACGATTGAGGGAAATTTAAAAAATATTAAGAGCCTATTTAAGAATCTTCAAGCAGTACATTAGGAACAAATATCTTAGTCTGATATTACTGTTTTGAAATGCTTCCAGAATATTAAATTAAATTAAACTTTTGTATGCTATAGCTTCCTTTTGGAATATAGAATATAGGACTTTCAAAGTTGGCAATTTTGAGCTATGGCCCATGATTAAAGAATTTGAAGCTATTCTTGGATATCTAAGTAATCTTTAAATAGCATTGCCCATATTATCCTCAAAATATCACTAACAAATTTATATACCTGAAGTTCTTCAATTAACTAAAGATGAGAAAATTTTACTTGGTCCTTTGAAGCATTTTGGCATATCTTGTTTAGCTCCCATAAAAGTACTGGGGTGCATGTTTTGCTTGTGTTTACTTGGTCAATTCAAGTAGGCTAAGTATAAAATTAAGGGTTCACAGCTGCCCCCATTGCGTAAATTTTGGCTATCAAATTTATGAAACAATGTGAAACAAGAGAGAGTAAATAGAAGGAACCTGATTAGTGCACTATTCATTGATTTTCGGAGTGAATTTGAACACATTTGGTTCCATGTGTCATTTGGACTACCTCTTGACTGAAATGCTTATAAATAGGGAGGGGATGAGAAGGAATTTACTTGCCTACTTCTCTTTGCCACCTTTTTCTTTATTTTCTTTTAATTTCATTCTAACAATGTCGCAATCTCCTACTTCATCTCCTGAAGCTGTCGAGATGCCGACAAATGGCGACCTGCTTGCAGATTCCCACACCCATGCCTTACAGACCAGTGTCATGCAGTTATATTTTGTTTTCTTCCTTTTCCTACAAAAGAAATAAAAATACCTTTCTCATTGCCTTTTGCATTTACTTTGAGCAATTGTATTATTTACTATAACAACACACCCTACTGAAACTTTAAGAGGGCCGCTCTAAGCTGAGTAACCTTAACCTCCCAAGTGAGGTGAGAGAACTATTGCTACCCTTTGGATTTATGGATCTCTTGTCTATTGATTGTACTGAACAAGCCAACCATGGCCTACTACGGGCACTAGTTGAGAGGTGGTGGGATACTACTAATTCATTCCACTTTCTTTATGGAGAGTTGACCATGATGCCCTAAGACACGTACTTGTTCACTGACATCCTGTTTGGCACACGTTCTATGGTATCATTTCCAAATTGGAGAGAGATACTCGAGGAGGGAATTACTGACCTATTTGGCATCATCCCGCCAATCCCTAATATCAACAATACTGTGGTCACACAACCTTGGCTGAGATACCATATTAATTTCTTGTTGTCTAGACATGGTGAGTTTGAGTATCATTCCCTACACATTGCACGTAGTGTAGTTCTGTTGCTGCTAGAATGCTCCTTTTGGAATACCTACCATTTTATTATTGATCTATCTATCTCGATGAGTCTGGGGTATCTAACTCATCTCTATGAATATAACTTGGGAGATGCTGCATTAGCCTCCATGTATGAGGAGAAGGGTTTACTATCTCGAGGTTGGATTCACTCTATCAGGGGAACTCATGTTTTCTGGGAGGTTTGCATTTTTTTTTTAAAAATTCCATCAACCTTTGCTGCTATGGGCATGTGAATATTTTCCTGATTTGGCACCTATTTTATAAAGTCCCCAAATAGACATTTTTCCTGTGGGCTGTCGCTGGTCACTAAGCAACAAGTCTCGATCCTGCAACCTAGATTTTTAGGGCTTGCGAGCTATTTTCAACAACTTGATGATAAACAATGTGAGTTTTTTTTACTCTTTTTCCCACTGCAGGTGAAATGGTACCCTTTTAGTGAAAGATTTATCCCCTCCAACCAAATATATCTATAGCAGGCTTCATTATACACCACCTATCGGGGCAATTTTCTATTCACCAAGGAACCAACTATCTATGTGAGCATGTCATGCATCAAACATCCATGAGGAGATTGATTCCATGTGCTCCTCCTACTGATATGAGGCTTGAAAGGAATGCAACTGCTCACCCACACTACTATACTGGTCTTTTGGCTTCCAATTTCAATCTTCCCCAACTGGACTATGAACACTTTTGTAGGTCTTCTTTGATGCCTTTTATTGAAGTCAACCTAAGCAGCTCATCTCAATACACATTCCCTTCTTCTGAGGCTTCTCGACTAGAGACTAGCATGGCTGGGGCTAGCCGGAGCACTTCCCGTCAAAGAAGGACAGGGATCTCAGTAAGCTCGACTTTTGAATTTACTACCCCTTTATCTGAAGGATCATCTACCGATACACAATCAAGGTTCATTGGAACCCACTCTGTTTCTCTTGAGGGCGTCCCTTCATACTATTTGTTAGGGAATACCATTACATATGCTGTTGAGAATAAATGGGGCAAAGCCAGGGCTCTTGTGTAATACCCTTATACCCAATATACATACACTACATATACCCAACATATGTAAAATACGTATAGAGGATACAAGAATGTCACAACCGTTTTAAACAATCAAATCATCATTTATAACATCTGTATAATCTTAAAACATTCAACCGATATTATATTAATAATAGATGAAATATTTATTGTTATAACATACGTATAACTTTATTACTAAAGGTTCAACCAAAACATTTTCATAGTTTGCTGAATATACATATTTTTACATAAAAATATATTATAAAATACATGGAATCAATATGCACAAAAATATAAAATATATACATGATGGCAGTTTATCTCTAATCTTGATGTCTATAATCAACTCTACCCTCAAGTTCTCAAGCCTAGACTCGACTCCATTTAGACGAAGTCTTTGGCTCAACCGGATCTACCTTGTCACTTGTGCAATGAACCCCAATCGCGCTAAGCCGAAAGCTTAGTGGCATAAATTATGATAATAATGTAATTCAAGTGCAATGCTAATGCACAATACATAAGAATATCACATCTCACAACATTATATCATTATACTTTGATAAATTACTCAATTGTTCCACAATTCATAAGTCACATAAAAGTAAAGATAAGCATGGGCCAAAAAAGAATCTAATATGCCATTCAAATTCTAGAGTTATTGCTTTGATCCAAGATAACAACATTTGTCTAGCCCGTAGGCGAATCATAATCACAATGAGGATTTTCCTCATATGTAACATCCCAACTAGGCTTCAAGGACTAGGCCCAACCCAGCTTTAAGGGTCTTCTACTTCATGTAACACCCAACTAGGCTTCAAGGACCAAGCTCAACCCAACTTCAAGGGACTGTTACTTCATAGGCATGCCGTCAAACACAAAACTCTGAAAATTGAATAACATACTAGGCACACAATTCTTTCATAATTTCATTATTAAATCCTTTCTCATTTTCTCATGATCAACCTAGGAACAATGCTTCAAATATCTCATTTATTTCAATATAGCAATCACTAATTGCTTCAAATACCATCATTAGTATATACATAACGAATTGCATTATCCATACATTTGAGTCATCATCTTATTTTTCACATAGTTCACAATGTACAAATCATAGCATTTTATTCATGCATCAACAATGTAATAAGTAACTTAACACATTTTCCAACCAAATGTTTTAAGTCCCAATATCATGTAAATATGAACAATTATTCAAAATTTGTACTTACCTCTAAAAGCAACAAACACCACTTCCAACCTCCTTTTCCAAGATATCTGTCAACACTTGGATTGGATAACTCAAGTCTCTTCAATGCCTAAACCAAATGTGATTATAAATAATCACTAAGTGATGCACAAAGAAAAATAAGGAAAAGAACTATCTAGGGCAAACTCTACACATGACACGCTTAACAACACGGGGGTATCCATGACCGTGCCTTAAGGCCACAACACATAAGCTTTAACCACTCAGTGACATGGGCGTGTCACTGCACGTATCAATTCTCCAACAACATAGTAGCTATGACACGCTCAGTGACATGGGCATGTCACTGCTCGTGTCAATTCTACAACCTCACAGTAGCTACGACTCTCTCAATGACATGGGCATGTCACTACACGTGTAAATACTATTACAACATAGCAGCTATGACACGCTCAGCGACATGGGCATGTCACTACTCGTGTCACCAACACTGAAAATAAAACCATCAACACGCCCAAAAATATGGCCGTGCCACCGGGCATGTCAGGCCAAAAACCTGATATCGACACAAAAATGCCACATCCAACCATTATCTTTCATTAAGTTTTTCAACTCCATACAAACTCAACCAAATCCATCATTTTACCACATAATACTTGTATAAACATCAAAACAACTCAATTAAAAGCAATGATACACAATCACAACCATACTTCACAACTCAAAAATTACACAACCCAACACTTTTATTCTCTTTACCAAACTTAACCCGTTTCTTCAATCCAATCCCAAACTTCAAAGTTAACTAGACAAAAGAACTTCAAACATACCAAAATTAACCATAGACACATACCACACCAAACATCCAATTCACACATACAAACTTTCATGGAAAAATAAGGAAACAAGTTTTAAACTTACCAAATATGAAGAAGATCCTTAAAATTCCAACTTGAACACTTGAAATCCTTCAATTTCTTGAGTTAGCAAGAAGCAAAATCTCTTTCCCTTTTGATGATGATGGTCGGCTCAACGAAGGAAGAAGAGGAAGAAGAAAATAGTCATCACCCACTCCACTATCAACTAACACTCTTAACCACACACTTTTCCCTCTTTTAATTTTCACCAAGCAATATATTATTATAATATAATTAAAACCAAATATCCTCTTCCACTATCCATAAATTAATTACTATTTTAAATAATTAAATATCATTTGACCTTATTAAAAAGTTGACTTGTATATGATGTGTATATCTTCATATATACATCATAGCACATCCTTCCTTTCTCTTTTCTCACTTAATCAAATATATACACTTTTAAATTCTTTAATTAATTTTCAACAATTAATATTTATTTTAAAATTTTTGGAATATTACAATTCTCCCCCTCTATAAATAAATTTCATCTTTGAAATTATCTGCTCTCAAGTTTGGAACAACTAGGGATACTGATCCCTCATCATTTGCTCACTCTCCCATCTTGCCTCTTCCGTAGCATGATTCTTCGAATGAACTTTCATAAGTGGCACTTTCTTATTTCTCAACTATTTCACTTCACGTGTCAAAATAGCTTCTGGTTCTTCCTTATAAGTCAGATCTAGACTCACTTCAATAGATTCTACTGACAAAATATGAGATGGGCCTGACCTGTATCTCCGAAGCATAGAGACATGGAAGACATTGTGAATTTGATCCAACTCAAGAGGCAAAGCTAGTCTATAGGCAACTGGTCCAACTCTCTCCAGTACTTCATAAAGTCCTATGAAATGAGGATTCAGCTTCCCTTTGAGCCAAATCTCAAAATTTTCTTCCAAGGAGACACTTTCAAAAATACTTTATCTCCTATACTAAACTCTATGTCTCTTCTTTTATATTAGAATATGATTTCTGTCGGTCTGAAGCTACTTTCAAATGATCCTGAATTATCTTCACTTTCTCTTTTGTTTTCTTAATCCAATCGGGACCAATCAACTTACCTTCTCCAACCTCATCCCAACATAGAGGTGTCCTGCATCTCCTGCCATACAATGCCTCACAAAGGTGCCATTTTAATACTAGATTGATGACTGTTGTTATAAGCAAACTCAATCAGTGGTAAGAATCTATCCCAGCTCCCAAAGAAATCAATGATACAACTTCTCAACATGTCCTCTAAAATCTATATCACTCTCTTTGACTGTCCATCTGTCTGAGAATAGAAAGCAGTACTAAAATATAATCGAGAACCCAAAGTATCCTGTAAACTCTTCCAAAACCTCGAAGTAAAATGGGGATTTCGATCAGATACCAAAGAAATTGGGACTCCATGCAACCTCACTATCTCACTGATATATAGCTCAACCAATTCCGCCAGAGAATAATCCATCCAAACTAGAAGAAAATGAGCTGTCTTCATCATCCGATCAATAATCACCCAGATTGTATCATGCTTCTTCTGAGTCAAAGGTAAACTAGTTACAAAATCCATTGTTACTCGCTCCCATTTCCACTATGGTACTGTTAATGGCTGAAGTAATTCTGAAGGAACTTGGTGTTCAGCCTTCACTCTCTGACAAGTGAGACATCTAGATACAAACTCTGCTATGTCCCTCTTCATACCTAACCACCAATAATATTGTTTCAAATCTTGATACATCTTAGTACTCCCAGGGTGCATAGCATAAGCTGAATGATGTGCTTCCTCCAAAATTACCTTTTTCAATCTTGCATCATTAGGAACACATAACCTGTCTCTATACCACAAACTGCCATCACTTTTCATAAAAAAAAGTCTCGACTCTCCCCCTTTTGGCAATCCAATATAGCTTTCTGAATTCTCTCATCTGCTAATTGAGCCTCCCTAATCTGATCCAATAACACCGGCCTCAATTGCAACTGAGCCATCAATGCACCATCTTCACAAGACTCAAATCTAGCATGCAACGCTCTCAACTCAACAAGCAACAATTGCAAATAAGCAGTCAAACCTGCCAAAGACTTTCGACTCAAGGCATCAGCAACAACATTTGCCTTATCAGGATGATAATAAATCAAACAGTCGTAGTCTTTAATCAATTCTAACCACCATCTTTACCAAAGATTCAACAATCTCTGAACACCCAAATATTTCTATATAAATGAAACACTTCTCCCCATACAAGTAATGTCGCCAAATCTTCAAGGAAAAAACTATAGCTGCTAACTCCAAATCATGCTTCGGGTAATTTAGTTCATGCGGCTTCAATTGTCGAGAGGTATAAGCAATGACTCTATCATCCTGCATCAGAACACAACCTAAACCACTATGTGAAGCATCACTGTAAATCACATAAGGTTTACCTTCCACAGGCAGGGTAAGGACAGGATCCTGAGTCAACATCTCCCTCAGCTGCTCAAAACTCGCCTGACACCGATCTGTCCACACGAATCTAACTCCCTTCTGAAGTAATCTGGTGAGTGGAGTAGCTATCATAGAAAAATGTTTCACAAACCATCGATAATAGCCTGCCAAACCCAGAAAACTTCTGACCTCTGTCACAGTCTTCGGTGGACTCCAATTCAAAATAGCCCCAACTTTACTCGGATCAACTCTAATACCTTCTGCTGAAACCACATGACCAAGGAAAGTCACTTGATCAAGCCAAAACTCACATTTAGACAGCTTAGCATACAACTGCTTCTCTCTCAAAGTCTGCAATACAATCCACAAATGCTTATCATGATCTTCCTTATTACTTGAATACACCAAAATATCATCAATAAAAACCACAACAAATTGATCTAGATAGGGTCTGAATACCCTATTCATTAAATCCATAAATGCTGTTTGTGCATTCGTCAACCCAAAAGGCATCATCAAGAACTCATAATGCCCATACCTTGTGCAAAAAGTTATCTTAGGTACATCTTCATCTCTAACTCTCAACTGATGGTACCCTAATCTCAAATCAATCTTAGAGAATACTGCTGCTCCTTTCAACTGATCAAAGAGATCATCTCTCCTAGGCAAAGGATACTTGTTCTTGATGGTCACCTTATTCAACTGCCGGTAATCAATGCACAATCTTAAGGTACCATCCTTCTTCTTCACAAACAAAATGGGTGCTCCCCACGGGGACACACTAGGGCGGACGAACCCTTTATCCAACAACTCCTACAATTGCATCTTCAACTCTCTCAACTCAGCAGGTTCCATACAATACGGAGTAATAGAGATAGGAGTGGTACTAGGTAACAAATCGATACCAAACTCCACTTCTCTCTCAGGAGGTACCCCTGGCAACTCCTCAGGAAAAACATCTGGAAACTCAGCAATTGTGGGTATACTGTTAAGCTGGGAACCCACTACTTTGGTATCTACAACATAAGCAAGATAAGCTTCACATCCTTTCCGAATCATCTTCCCAGCTGAAGCAGCTAAAACAAATATGGATGAAAGATATCTCCACTCACTAGATACCATCACATTCCTACCATCACCGGTTCTCAGGGTAACACACTTTTGCTGACAATCTACCACAGCCCCATGCTTGGATAACCAATCCATGCTTAAAATTACATCATACTCCTTGAAAGGTATCTCAATCAAGTCACCAAGAAACTCCTCATTCTGAACCACAATCATACTATTTTAGTGCACCTTGCTAACTACAATGCTATGCCCTAAAGGATTTGTCACCAAAACATCAAATCCTAAGGGTTCAGAGTGCAAATCAGTCACAGGCAAGATGGATGCACTAGTGTATGAATGAGTCGATCCGGGGTTCTATCAAAGCAAGAACTGAAGTACCATATAAAGAAAATATACCAGCAATAACAGCTGAAGCATCTGGCTGCCTCTGCATCACATATACTCGCTGAGATGGTCCTGCCTCATCTGGTCTACTACCTACGGTAGAATCTCCTCTTTGACCAGACCATGTTCGACCTCCTCTGCTAGCACTTCTGCCACCACGACCCCCTCTAACACTAGGCTTAGAAGCTTCAGTATCTGTCTGCCTATCCTCTGGTGGCTCAGGGCAATCTCTGATGAAATGATCCGATGAACCACATCTATAACACACTGATGGTCCACCAGTCTTCCAGCAAGCACCCCCATGTGCCCTACCACAATGGACACAAGTATATGAAACTGGCCTCTGAACTACTAGAGTCGGAGCACTAGCCACATAAACTATAGGTCTCGATCTCTGCCTCTGCTACTGTACTGACCTACCAGACTGTCTCTGGCTCCTACTGAACCTTAAAAAATATCCCCCTAGGCCTCTCTTCACAGATGAAGACCCTACCTCAATCTGGGGTCTCCTCATCCCTAGCAACTGCTGCAATACCCTGTGCTCTCTCAACACTCCTGGCAGTTGCAACCAACTGAGAAAAATCTTGATACCGGGAGCCTGCAAAAATGCACATGATAGAGGGTCTCAACCCCTCCTCAAATCTCCTACACCGGTCAATCTCATCCGAAATAATCCCACCAGCATACTAACTCAACCGGGTAAACTCTATCTTATACTCCGATACAGTCTTGGTATACTGCTTCAAATTTAAGAACTCTATCTTCTTTGCATCTTTATACTCCCTCGGAGTATATTTCTGCTCAAACTCTCGCAGAAAGTCATTATAGGTCAAGGTTGGTGGATCATACAGGGCATGTGGAACCATTTTCCACCAGTCATATGCATCCCTCTGCAAAAGAGATCTAGCATAATCAAACCTTTCTTCTGGGGTAGCCTGCAGCTGGATAAACACCCTTTGGACTCTATCTAGCCACTGTTCAGCTACAGGAAGATCTGTAGTACCCATAAAGTCCTCAGCTCTGAACTTTCTCAACTTATCATATTGCCTCATCTGTAAATGCGGCTGCTGAACTAGAGCATGCCTCAATAACTCCACCATATGTAATACCCAGCCCGACGAAATCTCATAAACTGCTGGTCTCTCTGGCGCAGGAGCAGGTGCCCCTCTAGCTATCTCAACTCTAGCTCCATCTTTACCCTCAACAGAAGCTACACGCTTGGCACTACCCTCAATAGACTGACGTATTCGAGATTCCATAACTACCTATATCTGTAAACACAGCAGAAACTGCTACATCAGATATTAGAAACTGCCAGTGCTGATGCATGTATCATATTTAAAAACCATATTTAAAAATTTAAATTTTCTTTTTCTTACAGCCCACCTAGGTTGAGAACCTCAAACCTAGGCTCTGATATCAAAATAAATGTAACACCCTTATACCCAATATACATACACTACATATATCCAACATATGTAATATACATATAGAGGATACAAGAATGTCACAACCATTTTAAACAATCAAATCATCATTTATAACATCTATATAATCTTAAAAAATTCAACTGATATTATATTAATAATAGATGAAACATTTCTTATTATAACATATGTATAACTTTATTACTAAAGGTTCAACCAAAATATTTTCATAGTTTGCGGAATATATATATTTTTACATCAAAATATATTATAAAATACATGGAATCAATATGTGCAAAAATATAAAATATATACATGCTGGCAGTTTGTGTCTAATCTTGATGTCCACAATCAACTCTACCCTCAAGGTCTCAAGCCTAGACTGGACTCGGTCTAGACAAACTCTACGATGAACCCTAATCGCAGTAAGTCGGAAGCTTAGTGGTACAAATTCTGATAACAATGTAATTCAAATGCAATGCCAATGCATAATACATAAGAATATCACATCTCACAACATTATATCATTATACCTTGATACATTGCTCAATTGTTCCACAATTCATAAGTCACATAAAAGCAAAGAAGAGCATGGGCCCAAAAAGAATCTAATATGCCATTCAAATTTCAGAGTTATTGCTTCGGTCCAAGATAACAACATTTGTCTAGCCCGTAGGCGAATCATAATCACAATGAGAATTTTCCTCATATGTAACATCCCAACTAGGCTTCAAGGACTAGGCCCAACCCAGCTTCAAGGGTTTGCTACATCATGTAACACCCAACTAGGTTTCAAGGACCAAGCCCAACCCAGCTTCGAGGGACTATTACTTCATAAGCATGCCACCAAACACAAAACTCTGAAAATTGAATAACATACTACATACACAATTCTTTCATAATTTCATTATCAAATCCTTTCTCATTTTCTCATGATCAACCTAGGCACAATGCCTCAAATATCTCATTTATATCAATATAGCCATCACCAATGGCTTCAAATACCATCATTAGTATATACATAACGAATTGCATTATCCATACATTTGAGTCATCATCTTATTTTTACATAGTTCACAATGTACAAATCATAGCATTTTATTCATGCATCAACAATGTAATAAGTAACTTAACACATTTTCCAACCAAATGTGTTAAGTCCCAATGTCATGTAAATATGAACAAGTATTCAAAATTTGTACTTACCTCTAAAAGCAACAAACACCACTTGATATCCCTCAACAGTTGGATTGGATAACTCAAGTCTCTTCAAAGCCTAAACCAAATGTGATTCGAAATAATCACTAAGTGATCCATAAAGAAAAATAAGAAAAAGAACTATCTAGGGCAAACTCTACACATGACACGTTCAACAACATGGGCGTGTCCATGACCATGCCCTAAGCCCATAACATAGAAGCTTTGACACGCTCAGTGACATGGGCATGTCACTGCACGTGTCAATTCTCCAACAACACAGTAGCTATGACATGCTCAGTGGCATGGGCGTGTCACTGCTCATGTCAATTCTACAACATGACAGTAGCTACGACACACTTAGTGACATGGGGGTGTCACTGCACATGTAAATACTACTACAACATGGGTGTGTCATTGCTTGTGTTACCAACACTGAAAACAAAACCATTGACACGCCCAAAGACATGGCCGTGCCACCGGGCGTGTTAGGCCAAAAACCTGATATCGACAGAAAAATGCCACATCCAACTATTATCTTTCATTAAGCTTTTCAACTCCATACAAACTCAACAAAATCCATCATTTTACCACATAATACTTGTATAAACATAAAAAAAACTCAATTAAAAGCAACAATGCACAATCACAACCATGCTTCACAACTCAAAAATTATACAACCCAACACTTTTATTCTCTTCACCAAACTTAACCCTTTTCTTCAATACAACCCCAAACTTCAAAGTTAACTAGACAAAAGAACTTCAAACTTACCAAAATTAACCATAGACACATACCACACCAAACATCCAATTCACACATACAAACTTTCATGGAAAAACAATGAAACAAGTTGGAAACTTACCAAATATGTAGAAGATCCTTAAAATTCCAACTTGAACACTTGAAATCCTTCAATTTCTTGAGTTAGCAAGAAGCAAAATCTCTTTCCTTTTTAATGATGATGGTCGGCTCAATGGAGGAAGAAGATGAAGAAGAAAATAGTTATCACCCACTCCACTATCAACTAATACTTAACCACACACTTTTCCCTCTTTTAATCTCCACCAAGCAATATATTATTATAATATAATTAAAACCAAATATCCTCTTCCACTTTCCATAAATTAATTACTATTTTAAATAATTAAATATCATTTGACCTTATTAAAAAGTTGACTTGTATATGATGTGTATATCTTCATATATACATCATATACACATCCTTCCTTTCTCTTTTGTCACTTAATCAAATATATACGCTTTTAAATTCTTTAATTAATTTTCAACAATTAATATTTATTTCAAAATTTTTGGGATATTACATCTTGTGCTTTCGATCTAGGTTGCCCCATTGCTAGAGAACCACCATGAGGTAAATCTTTTGCTTCTTGTGAGTTTTTCTTTTGACTCTTATTTACCCTCAACTATGTCTTGCAGTGTCCTCATGAGTGGGTTGACCATACCTATATGATGGCATGCCATTATGAGGCTTACCTGCCAACCGCTTTGAGCTAGCTATCTATGGAGCGAGGAAAGAGGTCTCGTGGCTGCAGAAAATATGCTAGTTGTGTTTCTATTCATGCAGAATTTAACTTCTATGTTTTAACAATGCATTATGATGTATGTAATGTCATGGATAGCTGTACTGGATGATTTTTATGATATGGATGTCCTAATCCTTATTGTTGCCATTTTATTTTCATTTTTGATGACTTTAATTTGGATGTCCCCCTTATATTATGATTACTTTAATAAGCCTTCCCCCTTTTCTTTCTCTCTCTCTCTCTCTAACCTTATTGTCCACGATGCATGCTGAAGTCCACGCTCCTGTTTGCAGAGACTGCAGACGTTGTGTCCTCGAACTACATAGACAGGGTTGGTCCTATATATGGGGTCACTTTTCTATTTTTTTTGTCAGCTTGCATATTCCCTATGAATTTTAACTTGATTTTGCAATAATTGAACCAGTTTTAAGTCATTGTTTGCATCTATGGACCACTCATTTGGAAAAAGTGGACAAAATTAATCTCGGCAGATATGGTATTGCACTAGCCATAACATTGAAATAGGTGAAATTGGATAATGATTTTATTCAGGCTTGTCTAAAATTCTAGGATCCTATGGACCATGTATTTAGGTTTGGGGCCATGATGGAAGAGATGTATCCTACTTTTGAGGAGTTCAGTGCTATTCTAGTATGTAACATTGAATCAGAGTGGCAACCCCTGAGTGCCGCTCTAGCTACTTTCATGCCTTTTAGCCCTTATTCTTGTTGAGTGATGTTAAAGCTTCTTTCATGGTGAAAGATGATGAAGTGAACCTATGTTGCCCTTATCAATGAATTTTGGGAAGGTAGCTTGGATAGGGTGAGACAGAAACTTCATCTGAGGGCTTTAGCACTTTGCCTAACTAGTGGCTTTCTATTTAGAGGTGACCCAAGTTGGGGCTTGATTGATCTAGTTCCCCTGATTCTACAGATAGAGGACTCTCATTCTATTGCTGCACTACTACTTGCTGAGACCATTATTAGTTTGGATAGGATTTATAGGGTCCAGGGAGATTAGTCTATGAATCCCATCCTCCTTCAAGTGCTTTTTTTTAAATAGCTGCTAGCAGGTTTTGTTGAGGGATCATCTCTGCATTGTTGCTATGCCATCCAAACTCATATATTCTCCCTTTGCTTACTAAGGCAGGAAAATTCTCATTCACCATGAGTCTAAGAATGAGTGGACGTCCTGGTTAGTGGAGCTTAGCCCAAATGAGGTTTTATAGTACTGCCCATGGTATCAGTTTCTTTCTTTCATGACCATGAGTTTCGACTATAGTGTCATCTACTTGCTAGGCCTATCCATGTCAACATTTTACCTAGGAACCTGAATCCTCAAGCAGATGGGCCACTCCTAAGGAGTTCCACCTGATGGTATTACTCACATGATCATCACTTCTACTTATGCTCGAGCCATCTTGAATGGCTAGGCTCAGGGATTTCATGTCGTACAGCCATCTGGGCTGACAGACACTATTGACGGGTACAAGGGTTGGTTTAGAGAGAAGGTTTGATGACTAGCTTTGATAAATAATCTAGAGATGGAGACTACCTATGAGGCTGCTTAGAGTTTAGGACCTACTTTTCTAGATAGACTTGTTTTAGACATTTGATTCAGACACAGACGAATTTTGTAGGAACTTTCATGAGCATTATGGAATAAAGATTTATTTATTTATTTTTAAATTGCATGGGATGGGTGTTGCATGAGGATTTGGACTGAACCCAAGGAGGACTTCCTACATATCTCGCATATATTTTATTGCTCTAACTTTTGCCCAAGCTGCCCTTTGGAGTTTTTAACTTGTCGAGCTTCTTCTTTTTTTCGAGAATTAGGTCCACATAGTTCTGTTACAAATGTGTCTAAGGAGTTTAGGCTAAGTATCTCTTAAGCTGATCCATATTGTATGGGCTTGAGAATTTGATGCCATTTAAGTCTGAAAGTATTACCCCTCTACCTGACAGGATTTTCGTGATTAAGTATGGTCCAGTCCAGTTGGGCTTGAATTTCCCTTTAGGGTCATGTACTAGTATTCTGATTTCTTTTAAGACCAAATGTCCCTCTTGCAGCCCCCGATTTTTGACTCTCTTATCATAATGTCTAGCTATCTTTTGTTGATAGCCTTGCATCTTATATAAAGCATCCATCCTCTTCTCATCAATCACCATTAGTTGATCATGATATGCTTTGGCCCACTCAATCTTGTCAATCTGGCTTTTGTGAAGTTTTCAAGCTGATCGAACCTTGACCTCTATTGGAAGGATTGCTTCCATTTTGAATACCAAGGAATAAGGGGTTGCCTCGGTGGGTGTTCTGACTGAAGTTCTATAACCCCAGAGAGTAAAAGGCAAATGTTCATGCCAACTCTTGTTACCATGCATCATCTTTTGCAAGATGTTCTTTATGCTTTTGTTTGCTACCTTGACGGCCTCTTTGGTTTGAAGTCTATAGGGAGAAGATCTATTGTGCTATATTTTATACTTGGTTATTAACTGGATCACATCCTTTTGGAAGTGTAAGACATTATCTGAAATTAACTCAAAAGGTACTCCATACCGATAAATGATGTTAGTATGAATGAACTGAGCCACATTCTCGGTATTAAGGATAGAATAAGAGGCTGTCTTCGCCCATTTGGTGAAGTAGTCTATAGTCACCAATATATACTCATACCTATTTGAGGATTTTGGGGTAATTTTTCCTATCACATCGATACCCCATGTTGCAAACGGCCAAAGGGTTGTAATAGGATACAAGGGGACTGGCGGCCACTTTTGAAGCTTGGCATACACTTGACTGTTACGACATTTCTTGACCAAATCCAAGCAATCCTCCCTTATAGTAAGCAACCTAGATTGGTGATTTTTTGAGCCAGGTCAATTCCATTCATGTGAAGGCCCTAGTCATCACCATGAACCCACTCCATTATCTGTTGTGCTTCATTCTCATTGACACACCTGAGGTGAATATTATTCCATGACCTTTTAAACAATACATTGCTATTCAAGATATACTAACTCACTAATTGTCTTAAAGTCCTTTGGTCTATTTTTAAGGCTTGATTAGGGTATTTTCCCTTTTGAATAAAGTTGAGGATGTCCTAGAACCATGGTTTCTTATCCACAGCCTAAATTGTAGCAAAATGTGCTAGCTAAGTTTTTGCATCAATGATAATGGGGTGAACTATCATTTTCTCTCCCATTTGGGTCATAAAGGTTAAGATAGCAAGAGCTTCTACAAATTGATTCTTTGTTTGAGGGAGGTAATGGAATGAAACTTCCTCAAACTGATGTGCTAAGTCTTCCAAGCATCGATGATAAGGAATTAGACACTCTTCCCTTATTTTCTATTTCCCTAATGCTTGAGATACAATAAGGGTGGAATCTCCGTATACTTCCAATTTCTTCACCTTTAATTCTAAGGCCACTTCTAACTCGATTATATAGGCTTCATACTTTTCCTAATTGTTGGTAACTTAAAAAGTCAACTTAATGGCCAACAGTATATGTTCTCCCTCTAGGGTGATAAGGATAATGCCTACATCATAACCTTTGTGATTAAATGTTTTGTCAAAATACATAGTCCATACTTTCTTACCAATACCCAAGATATCTTCATCCAGGGTGATTAAATGTGCCATGAGAGCATCAGCTAACTGTTAAGCTACTACACTTCCCTTGATTACTTTGCATGCCACAAACTTGAGATCGAACATGGCTAGCATTGCAAGCTATATCACCATCTTACCGTCCAAAATTGACCTTTCCATAAGGAATTTCAAGAGGCTTTGATAAAAAATTACTTGGGTAGTGTAAGAAGCTATGTAATGATGCAGCTTCTAACATACCCATACTAGGGCTAAGCATAGCTTCTTGATTTGGTTATAATTGATTTCAAAAGCTAATAACGTCTTGCCGAGGTAGCATATGGTGAATTCTCTCCTCGATCCTTTATCATTTTAAGCCAGCATGGCCCCCATTGCTTCTTCAGTTACTGAGAGATAAAGGAGTAAGGGTTCACCAGGCCTTGGTGGTTATAGCATTAGAGGTGAGAGTAAGTATTGCTTGATGTTCTCAAATGTTCTTCGCATTTATCATTCCATTTGGTTGGGGTTTCCTTCTTCAGTAATTTGAAGATGGGCCCACATACATTGGACATTTAGGAGATGAATCATCTAATGTACTGTAGACAACCCAAAAATTCCCTGATTTCCTTTTCTGTCTTGGGAGTAGGCATTTCCACGATTGCCTTGGACTTGGTAAGGTCCACTTCAATTTCTCATGAACTAACCATATGCCCCAAAAATATCCCTGACGCTACCCCAAACACACATTTAGCTGGATTGAGCTTTAACTTATGCTGATGGAGTCTAAGGAAGAACTGTCTTAAGGCTTCCATATGTGATTCGACCTTCTTCGATTTGATGACCATATCATCCACATAGACTTCTACATCCTGATGCATCATGTCATGGAATAATGTAGTGGCCATTCTCTGATAAGTTGCCTCAGCATTTTTGAGACCGAAGGGCATAACCCTGTAACTGTATGTGCCACATTCTGCAATGAAAATTGTCTTCTCTTTATCATGGGGGTGGACTAAGATCTGATTATACCTTGCATAGAGGTCAGTTAATGAAATCACCTTGGACCCTGCTAATCTATCAACCATGAGGTCAATGTGAGGTAGAGAAAAATCACCCTTTAGACATGCCTCATTAAGATCCTTGTAGTCAACACACATCCAAATCTTCTCATCCTTCTTTGGAATAGGTGCAATATTGGCTACCCATTGAGGGTATATGATCAGTTCTATGAATCGATTTTCCAGCATCTTAGTTATCTCCTCATTAATCTTTAGTGACCATTCTTGCTTTAGTCATTGGAGCTTCTACTTCACTGGTTTCATGTGGTCAAACATCGAAATCTTGTGAACCACTATAGAGGGGTCGAGTCCTGTCATATCACTTACTTCACATGCAAAGTAATCCTAGAATTCTTGGAGGAGTATCTTTAATTCCTCTTTATGAACAAATGAAGATGAAATGAATGTATTTTTCTGCATTTCTATTGTTCCCAAATTTATTATTTCTTTCTCTTCAACCTCATTAATATAAAATAATCCATAATGCTCATTAGGGGACAAAAGGAAATAATAAGAAACTTTGGAGTTTTTATAAATAGAGAAACAATTACAAGGGTTCCCCTTACAAATAGACTCAACATCAGACGAGACTAGGAAATCAGAAGTAACAGACTTTGACTTTGAATTGGAAAACTTGGACTCAAATTCGGACAAGACTTGGACTCAGATTCAAATTTAGACTTAATACTAGGGACTTCACATGTTTTGAAACTCGAACTGGATTCTTGGCTTGGTATCTGACACAGGCTGAGGATCTAGCTGGGGACTTTGACTTGGATGGACTCCTGGTTCTACTATAGGTGGGGTAGACTCTGACTATGGTCCACCATTCTTTTCAAAATACCAGTTACTGGGCATTATTGTAGCTAATTAGATTAAGTGGTTGAAATTTGACTCAACTCTTTCTTCTAATGCTGCTACTTGAAATAGATTGGGCTCCATATTGTCTTCAAAATCTTTCCCCATCCCTAAGACAGGCTCACTATCTTCTAAGATAAGCCTAACATCAAAGAAAATTTCAAATCTGGGGATTAACTCATTAGTAATGTTGTCCCAAGATGGCAACCAAGAGGGGGGGTGAATTGGTTTCCTCAAGAAGTAATGACAATTTAAAAAACTCAACAAACAAGAAATGCGGAATAGAGAGTTGGTTGAGTAATGGAAGAAAGGAAGAACACACAAGATTTATAGTGGTTCGGATTTACTTCAATCCTACATCCACTTCCTTAACAACTTGTTAAGGTTTCACTAATCTTTGAAGTTTTTACAAGCTCACTTCCAACTTTGGTGTTTTCACAAGTTCACACCTAACTTCACAAGTGTTTTTCTTAGGCTCACACTTACAACCCAAACAAGAGTTTTACAAGGCTTACTCTCACAACCTAACAAGAGTTTTACAAGGCTTACTCTCACAACCCAAGTGTTTCCCAAGCTCACACTCAAACTTATACAATGGTGTTTTCAATGCTAACACCTAACATTCATTACAATTCAAATGCAAGTTTAAGTAAAAGAAAATTTGTTGCTTGGCTATGAAAATCTTTTCTCTTGTTTCCTCTTTTTTTGTTTTCTCATAGAAACATTGTATTTATAGCCAATGTGGTCTTACTAGCCGTTATTGACATTGAGAATAAAGTCTTGGTAGTTTAGACCTTCCTTACTTAAACTGTCCGAAGCACTTAGCGGTCGCCCTTCATACAAGGATGGTCGCGCTAATGCTTCCCGCGGTCGTCCTTTTACAAAGGGACGGTCGCTGCTTTTGAAAAAGCTTCAACGGTCGAATTTTAGTGCTCTGTAGCTGGAATCTTGCCCATGATGTGTTTGTCGGACCAGTTCTTGCCCATGCTGTGTTTGTCGGGACGGTCGCGCCAAGCAAAGGTGCGGTCGCCCTTTTTGAATATTGAAGTGGGTTTACAACGGTCATGTCACATGTCATTCTCTGACAGAGCAAAAGAGATGTCCGCCATAATTTGAATCTCGCAGTCGCCCTTTGTAGCATTTCACGGTCGAACTCATATTCTCACGTCGAACTTCTGGACGCACCTGAGGACGCGAACACTACTGTCTCTTTAAGCAATTTCTTCTTGAATGGTGGGGCGGTCGCGACTCATAATGGGCGGTCGCTAAAGTGGTAAGCGAGGTCGAGTCATTCACCGTTCTTGTCACCGCGAACCTTACTGTGATTGTAATGATTTAAGTTCCTTGAGTAGCGGTCGTTCACATATTTGGACGGTCGCGATTCTATAGGAGCGGTCACGACTCAGGATGAACTTCTAACCGCGAAACCTACTGTGATAAGGTTTCATCCTATAATTTCATGGAGCGGTCGTCTTTAGCTGAGGTGCGACCACTAGAAATGTTCTGTTCACCTTCAATTGAAGCAACCTAATCCTGCAACAAGATTCTTCAAACACAAGTTAAATAGATCATCCATTTGAGTTGTCAAGGATCAAAATTAAGATCATTTGTCTAACAAGTAATATGATTGAACCATGGTTCAGGAAATCCATAATAAAGGAAGTTTGTTCCCTCTTTGATAAAATATCCATTTAATGTTTTAATATAAGGTTTAATGGGCCAGTCAAACATTTCCTTAGCCTTTCTACACTGAGCTCTTTGTTTGTCCCTTCCTTCCATTTCTTCCATATCTTCTGGAGTGGGCTTGTAGCCTAAGCCGAATGGTGGCTGGACTAAAGGGTAATCCTGGAACCACTGTATTCCTTGCTGATTTCTACCCAATATCATTTCAGGAAAATAATTTATTCATTTGAGAATGTTCTCTACTAGTCGGTTCCTATATGGGTCAAAATCAAAGGTGACAAATTCTTTACTTGTCTCTTCATCTATAAACTGAATTGCATCAAAAGTGAAACCGGATAGGGCGACAGCTAAAGGTTCTGGTTTTATTTCAAAAATTGGCACTTGAGGTGGGAGTTCAAACTTTCCACTTGGGTCTCCTCTTATAGTGACCACTCTATCTTTGTATGGAAATTTGAGTTTTTGATGAAGAGAGTAGGGGATAGCTTTGGCTTGATGGATCCATGGTCACCAAAGCAGTGAGTTAAAGTGTGTTGGTATATCCAGAACTTGAAAAGGGATTTCTTTTTCCACCGGGCCAATTGTCAGCTTAATGTTTACCACACCCAAAACTTCTCTTTTGGTTTTATCATACTCCTTCAAAATCTAAACCAAAGGTATTAGCTCAGCCATTTTGATGTCCAAGCAACTTGCCACTTTAAGGGGGGCAAACATTTAATGCTGACCCATTATTAATTAAGACCATGGGTACACTATTTTCGCTAGCCAAAATAGAAATATAAAGGGCATGGTTGTGTCCACTTTTAACTGGAAGATCCTTATCTAAAAAGGATATAACAACTTGGTCATAGATGCAACCAAGGCTTCTAGGGTAGTTTCAACTGGCATCTAAATTTGACTTAAAGCCTTGCAAAGAGCTTAGGGATAAGGATAACTGAATTGAAGGCTCGAAATGGAAAGGCTAGCTTGAGTCTTCTTGAGGTTCTTTAATATTGGGTCCTCATCTAGTTTAAGAGTGGGATTGTTTTTAGTGGAATGACTACTCTTGGAGGTGGTATTAAATGAGACAAATCTAGGGGTGGCTGTGAAACCCTTCCACTTCTAGTCATTGCATTGTCCTTATCCATAAAATCATTCAGGTCTAACACACAACAATAATCATGGATTAGAGATGTGGGATCTTCTTCACCATCAGCTAATAAGACAATGGTATTTATGCCCTGATGAGTCGCCAATAGGTTGGTAGTGATATTAGGTCATCTTGGCTATAGGATGGAACCATTCTTAATGAGGTCTTAGATCTAATGTTTAAGGTTTCTACATACATCAGTTTTGTGTCCGGTGCTCTAATGATATTCACAGTATTCATTGACAATCCACTTCTTATGAAGAGGATTTTATGCAGGTTTGGGATCAAGAGACTAGATTAAGTGGGCTTCCAAGGCTTTCTTATACACTTAACTAAGGGGCATACCTAAGTCTGTGAAGGTCCTTTGTTGTTGGCTCCTTTTCAAATGAAGTTATGGCTTAGGAGTAATGTTGGCCACTTCTCTAACATGCTGGGTGGCAGCAGGTGGAGTATCAAAGTTTAGGTTATTTTTGAATCTTGAGGAAGAGGCTATCTCATCCTTAATTTGGCCGATATGCATCAAATCTTCAATCTTAGAAGTAGTAGAAATAATAGCCTTGAAAGTTGGCAAATATTAGGTTTGCATATGAGTTTGTAGACATGCAGCAGGTTCTTAATAATGATATCAATTTGCCCTTGCTCTGAAGGGTGGTTGACCATTTGGGTTGCTTTTTCTCTCCATATAGTAAGGAGTGAGGTGAAGGACTCCTTTGGGTTTTCCTTAGTTGATTCAAGGTCTCGTCTGGTGACTTCCACCTTTATATTATAGTGGTATTTCTTAGTGAAAGCATTACAGGCATCCTCCCATTTTTGATACTTTTTCTTCTCAAGGTACATGAACCATCAGATAGCTGCACCCATGAGGGACCTCTGGAACAATTGAACAAGGAATTCATCATTAAGTCCCATAGGTTTGAGGGCCCCTACATACATTTTGAGGTGAGTCTTGGGGAACGTCGTACCATCAAACTTGTCTATCTCAGGCATCTTGAACTTAGCTGGTAGCCGAGCTTCAGGATATAAGGTTAAGGACTTAAGGTCAAATGTCTCATCCCAGTGCCTAAAATTCTCAATTCGCTTCTCCATTGCTTCCAATTTCTCCAGAAGAATGTTGGTTTCAGGATGCTCCCCCTTTTGAAAAAGATTTGCCAGTGGGATGGGTGGAGGAGTTTTTGGTGTTTCAACTGTGACCCCTTGAGTAAGGTCAACCATAGGTGGAGGTGCGCTGAAAGATGAATCGATGTCAGGTTGCTTCCTTCACAACATGTTCTGTACCTCAGCCATAATTGAGTTGCACTATGCACTCAATTACTCAACTAGTAGTGTCTCATTTAAATCAATTTGTTGGATAATTGTAGACCTTAATTTTTTACCCAGCCTGGTCTGATATTTTTTATATAGTCCAAAATAATTTTTGTGGTATTTTAGTTAAATAATATTTATTTTAGTATTTATTGTTTATCATTTTTAATAAAAATAAAAATGGTAAAGTTAAATAAATAAAAATAAATAAATATATAAAAATCGGCGACGAAAAAATTCTTGCGGCGAAATGGCCTTGGGCCAATTCACCGCAAGAAGGCCAATTTATCGCAGGAAATTCCTGCAGTGAATTGGCGCCCGCCCCAGCTAGCTCACAATTTTTGCCCACAATTTTCCTAGCCAGCGTTCGCAATTCCATTCTGCAGCAATTTTTTTGCCAAAGCAATTTTCCAACACAGTTTTTTCAGAAACCAAATTCTATTTGGTTTTGGTTTCTTTTCCTAATTGGTTTTAATTTCGTTAAATAATTAGAAGCAGGTTTATTATTTTTCCTATAAATACCACATTAAAACACAGAATTAGGGGACTTTGATAGGATCAAAAATTTGTTTTTACTGAGCTAAATTTGGGACTTCTGACTTGGGAGGAAAAGAGGACAGAAACCCTAAGGAGCAAGAGACATTAGCAATTATCAACCCATCAAAGACAGTAACATTGCCTTTGTCTTTGTTCATCCAGAAGCAAATTGTGGAGGAACCAACGAACGGAGGTTTGATTATAAATCTTTGATTTGATGTTATTTACAATGTTTCTATCATTTGTTTTTGATATTAAGTCAGTAACCTAAATTATTAAACTTAGTAATACATTTTACATTAAATCATACATTCATCCAGTAGCCTTAGTCGGTGATCAAAACTTTAAAACCCTAAAATGTTTCTCTCCCGTTTCCAAAACTTTAAAAACCCTAAATTACTCTTATGCTTCCAAAAACCTTAAAAATCCTAAATTGCGTCTTCTGTTTCCAAAAACTTTAAAACCCTAAATTGTTTTCCCCGAACTATTTTCATTTAAACCCTAACTTTTTGTCCAAAATTTCCAAATGTCTTCTTAAATCTCCAAACCCTAATCTTCTTTACAGTTTCAAAAAATCATAATTATTTTTATAAAACACTAAACTGTTTTCTTAAATCCTAGGATCAAAAATGTTTTCCAAAAGATCAAAAATGAGTAAACCCTAGTTCTCCTAAACCCTAATTCTTAAAACATCAAAACTTTATGACAAATTCATCAACACCCTAAACCCTAATCCAGTGAATTTAAAACCCAATTTAGTAAATCTAAACCCTAAAACCATAATCTAGTAAATCTAAAATCACAATCCAGTAACCATGAATTATAAACCCTCACATCTTAAGGTTCCAAAACCCTAATTTCATGATGTTACCCCTAAACCCTAATTTGATTAACCAAAAAAATCTTACTACTTTCTTAAATTCATAAAACCCTAATCCATTCTTCCAAAATCTTTACAGTAGTCAAAAAAATAATAATGATAATTCTAACATCCCAAAACCCTAAATGTTAAATAAAGAACTCTAAATTGAGACATAAACCAAAATTTACATCTTTATTTGCTTTATTTAATTTTAGATTTGATTATGTAGTTTATTATATGTTTTGATGGTTTATTTATTTAATTTATCATGGATGGATATTCTTTTTATTATTATGATTATTATTTGGTTGTTTTAGTATTAAAATTGTAAGAGGTATGTTTCCACTTTGTAGGTACCTCATTAATTAATTTCTATGTAATTTAAATTGCTTTTATATTTTGGACCAATGTAAAGGGCATGTTTCCACTTTTTGGTGGGTGCCCTATTTAGTTTATACATGAACGATGTAAGGACATATTTCCATCCTCGGATGGGTGTCCATTTATTTGCTTTGTTTGGACATTGCTTTGATTATAATATAATGATGCTTTTATTTTAATTGTTGCATGTAATATGGATAATAATATTATACTTAAGAATTTTATAATATTAAGACCTGCAAAGGAGGCTGGTTCTAATGAACTGGGCGTTGTGGGGTGCTGGGCCATTTCTCACCTTCCCCACACGTACCTAACTTTCCGAACCCATTAGGGGGTTGGGGATTCCTTAGGAATAGAGTCATCGACCCCTTTCTTTTTCCCGGCCCGTCCGGGTGGCGACTCTATTTTCTCCGTTCTTAGGCCCGTGTTCTCTAAAGCCCCTAGCCTTAATAGTGCCGAAGTCGCAAGAACCATTCCACTGGGAGTGGGGGCAAAAATCCCCTCTCACAATAATGTTCTTGAAACTTTCCTCTTGCCTCTTGAGAATAGCCTCAATAAAAGCTTGCATTTCATGGTTTTTAGTGATTTACTCCATGGGTACCTTAGGAAAATAAGGACAAGGTGAGGTTATTTTCATTTTTTTAGCTGGGCAAACATATCCATCATATTTTTTACCTGTGGCCAAGATGTGTATGTTTATGAGAGCTTTTGTTTTTTAGGTAAGGCAAGAAAGGCATGGTCCTTTCAAGTGGCCCATAGATTTAGATTTTTACTAACGGTATTCAATCATTAGTAGTAGAGGATCCTAAAACTAGAGCTCAAAATTTTGATGAGTATGATTGATTTGCTTTTGAGGATGCGTTTAGGGTTAGAGGACCTTTACGATTGTTAGACAGTTGAGCTAGTGATTTTTCAGGATAGCACAACCGATATAATTGAGACTTGGTTTAGGCTAAATTTTATCATTTTTGGATAAAATGTGGTTTATAGGTTTTAGTGATATGCCATGATGCATGGGTGCATGAGTGAAAACCATTTTATGAAGGCGTTATTACGGTGCATGCCACTTATGGGTATGGAATATAGCCTTTATAAGCAAAAAGGTAGTTTCGTTTAAGGGGTCCCATCACACTAGGACAACAATATACCTAACCACATGAAAAATAAGAAATTGGGCTTGGGTCCAAAAGTATGTGCATATATGTTACACCTCAAAATGAATGAGGATTTGTTATGGGTTGGGCACTTTTGCTATTCCCTAACATACCTAATGAAGGTTGTTAAGTGAATGCTACTTGCTACCAGTGACTTCCTAAAACTAAAGGATAAGGAACCCCTATGCATGATGCAGGAGAAATTCAATCAAAGAGAAAATGATTCTGAAAAGAGCCCAATAAAATTTTGTTTTGAAAATTTTTAAAAAAAACCCCAGTGGAGTCGCTAGCTGTAAGGCCTTACCCGAGCATCAGGTCCCAGCCCACTAATGAGGAGGCTGAAAAATGCTCTTTTCAAGGCTTGGTCTCACATGTCACTGCTGTGTATGGTCTCTAATTAGTTTGTTAAGCATGGGTTTAAAATCTTCTTTTATTTTGAAAATAAAACTCTTCTTTTATTTTGAAAAGGATCGGTGGCTTTTATTTTGAAACCAAAATTAGAGGGTCGCCACCTTTTTTTTAAGAGGAAAACAAATGAAAACTCATTTTAATTGACACCATTTAAAAATGACTTTTACCCAAAGAGGGAACGGGTCCGAAACCAAGCACAATGGAAGCTAAGTTTTCTAAACCAAATTTTAAAGAAAATGATTGTTTTATTTCTCTTTGATTGATTCTCAAATTCTTTTGAATGTGTTTTTAGAAGAAAAATGTAGTTTTCATGAATAGTGACTCAATGATTATGAATGACAGAGCATATTAATGCATGAGCCGCTTATAGTATGACATCCACAATCGTAGTATTAAATAATAAGTAAATAACTATTGCAATGCCTCCAAAATGGCAATTCCAGGGGAACTCCAACTCTAGCCCTTATGGGTTATAGGTTGATCACAAGGCCTCAAATAAAATAATAGAACTCAACAAGAAAGATAATATATAAGAAAATAATCACAACCACAAATGTATTCCTTTTGCAAAGTCTTACCAAAACATGCAAAGTTGCCACAAAGATTAAAGTTAATAAAAGAAATTTTAAAGAGCAGATAAAGCAAAGGAAAGATCCAAATTAGGGGAATTTTAGTTGTTAAAATATGGGCTCGCCACTCGGAGTAACATTCTAAGTATGCCTACTTATCCCGTTTGATTGGGAATTAAAGTCATAAGTAGTTCATACCTTTGTATGCAAAGGATTTTTGTTTGATTAGCCAATTTTATTATTGATTGATTACCGAATTGAAAAAGATTGGATAAATGTATGTTACCTTGGGTAAACACCTTTTTCTTGATAAAAGATTGAAGAGTCTTACCACTTTAGAGCTCCACTTGCATGAAAAATAAATAGAAATTGATTAATGATAGCCAAAAAAGATTTAATTTTGTATCAAAAAAATATATTTAAGAAGAATTTTAGGGTCAAAAAAATTTGATCCTTGAACAAGACAGGCGAACTCCTATTTATAGGAGTCCAAAATTTGGACCATGCTGCACACATTGCAGTTGGACAGCAACACGTACGGCTTTCCACACGTTATGTAGCCTACTGTAGAATGTGTGGCAGCTCCGAATCGTGCGGCGGGGCCTCGAGATGTGAGGCCAAATAGGAAGAGCTATGGGTCGGTCGCAGTTAGGCCGCCTTCCATGCAGCTGTATATTAATCTTTTTATTGCTACTTTTTATTATATTTATCTAATTTTCACTTTCAAACTTGTAGAATAGAACCTTGGAATAAGCCTATCTCAAAGCAATTAACTTTACAAGTAGCAAACTTGATCTAACCAAAAACCAAGAAAAAAGAGATAAATCTCTTCAAAGAACAAAAGTTCTTATAATTTTATTAATCCTTCAACCGTCATTATACAATCTAAAATAAGAAGCATTTATAGCCTCTAATAATTAACCATAAACTTAATTACAAAATAATAAAAGAAATCTTAATAAATTATTCAAATCCTAATAAAATAAGGAAACAGAATTAATCTAAAATTGTGTAAAAAATTGGAAGCCAATCATGTATCTGATAAACTCTTAATTTGGTCTTCGTCTTTGTATAATAATTATAGCTCTAGAAATGCAAATGAATTTAGGCTTTTGAATTACTCAATTTGGAATTCAAACACTCAAGTTATGGCTTTTGAAATAAATTAGTCTTAACAGAAACTACTAATCCGATTTGGTTCCATGGTTCTAAATTTGCACATATGCTTAGAGGCTCAAACGAACTCAAATCTGTACAAATAAGCCCATTATGAAAATCTTGATATGTCTTCTAAAACTTTCATGAAGATTTTTTTCTCTTTCTAGAACTCTAAGATCACCAAATTCTCAAGTAAACTTTAAAGGTCAAATCTGCCCTAATCTGGAAATTATAAAAAATGATTCTTTTAAGTTATTTCTCCATTAATACTTCCTTAGTCAACATTTCATTCCTTGAATCTAGCATCATGATTAGTTTTGAATCTTTAAAAATTATTTTCATGGGCTTACATGCCCATGCTTACATCATTCTGCCCTTCTTTTAAAATGATTCATCCTCGAATCATGCATCAAAGTAGTATATGAGAATGGAGCTTCTCTCGGTATGATCATCCTTATCTTAATGGTGTGAACTCATCCTCTAATCTTGAAGTGTTGTTGGAAGAAAATTAATTTTGCATAAGGTTTCCATCTTTCTTCTTTGATGATGTTAAGGACTTAAGTATGTGAAGAGTAGGAGAACTTGCTAAAACAACATCAAAAGAATCACTGGGTACAACAAAATCTATTAGAGAGGTTGCTGACAACACAAAAAGCATCAGTATTAGGAAATTCATCAAAAGCAAATTCTTGAACAATTTCAACTTGGTGTAGTTGGAGTTGACTCAAATCTTTAGCTTCTTTCACCCTTACTTGTTGCATTTCTGTCTCTCCCTCAACTTCAATATATTGACTCAAGTCCTCCTCTTCAGCTTTTTCCTCAATTTGTTGAATTACACCTTCCTCTTCTTCTAAAGATAGCATAGGTTCTTCACTAGAAAGTTCTAATGGAAGCTCATTTTTTTCTTGGCTTAGTCTTCAGCATATATTAATTCTTCTTTAACTTCAATTTTTGACTCCATCAATGAAAGCTGGTATGCTTTTTCCTCTTCAAGTAGAGCC
This sequence comes from Garcia nutans, assembly GCA_947685225.1. Classification (NCBI taxonomy): domain Eukaryota; kingdom Viridiplantae; phylum Streptophyta; class Magnoliopsida; order Malpighiales; family Euphorbiaceae; genus Garcia; species Garcia nutans. The sequence goes on along the minus strand of CANTUV010000039.1, from coordinate 37,032,697 downwards.
TTAAGTTATTCACAACACTCTATAAAAGATTTCTCCTTTGGAAGTTCTTTAGAATTCTTATGGAGCTTGCTCTATCTCTGCTAATAAGCAAATGGATCATCATAATAATCTACTTGAATTCTCCTTGGAAATCATCTAGTATGCTGATTAGGAACATTGGTTGACTGCTTCCTCATCAGTGAATGCTCAATCTCATCCATATTTTTAAACCATTTTCCAAGCTTCTTTTCCAGGGATTATGCCTCATTCAACATAGCCTGAAAGGATCTACATAACTTTGGAAATTTTTAGGTTAGCCTCTCATTTTAGAATAATTATCAAGCTGCATGAAATAAGTTAGTAAAACAAGAAAATAAATCCTCACTTCACTCCCTTATGTGTTGCACTCGAATATAATTTTCACTTAGGTCACTCGTGTTTATACTTAATTTTCTTTTTTCAATCTCAACCCAACTCACAAAATGGTTCATGGCCAGAGGTGCGACCACTAAGCCTGGTGATGCAAGCCACTGGTAAATGAAACTAGAGACCCTCTTGCCTTTACACTTGGAAACGACTCCTTAGAAAGCCAAATCAGATCCTTGCCAAGTCCTTGACCTAATTCCAACTTGTGGAAGGGAACCTTGAAATTACTGTGAGCGGAGATTTTTGCCCCCACTCCCGGTGGAATGGTTCTTGCGACTTCGGCATTATTTAGACTCGGGGCCTTAGAGAACACGGGCCTAAGCCCAGAGAAAATGGAGTTGCCACCCGAACGGGCCAAAAAAAAGAAAGGGGTGGATGACTCGATTCCTAAGGAATCCCCAACCGCCTAATGGGTTTGGAAAGTTGGGTCCGTGTGGGGAAGGTGAGAAATGGCCCAGCACCCCCACAACGCCGGGTTCATTGGAACCGGCCTCCTTTACAGGTCTTAATATTATAAAATTCTTAAGTATAACAATATTATCCATATTACACGCAACAATTGAAATAAAGCATCGTTATATTAAAATCAAAGCAATGTCCAAGCAAAGCAAATAAATGGACACCCATCCGAGGATGGAAACATGTCCTTACATTATTCATGTCTAAACTAAGTAGGACACCCACTGAAAGGTAGAAACATGTCCTTTACATTGGTCCAAAATATAAAAGCAATTTAAATTACATGATATTTAACTAATGAGGTACCCACAAAGTGGAAACATACCTCTTACAATTTTAATACTAAAACAAATAAATAACAATCATAATAATAAAGAGAATATCCATCCACGATAAATTAAATAAACCAAGCATTGAAATTAAATCAATCAACCAATAAAACATATAATAGACTACATAATCAAATCTAAAAATAAAGCAAGTAAAGATACAAATTAGGGTTTACTATTTCTATTTAAAGTTCTTTAATTAATATTTAGGGTTTTGAAATTTTAGTATTATTATTGTTATTTGTTTAGGCTACTGTAAAGGTTTAAGAAAATTGGAATGGATTAGGGTTTTATGAATTTAAGAAAGTAGTAAGGTTTTTTTGGTTAATTAAATTAGGGTTTAAGGGTAATATTATGAAAATAGGGTTTTGGAATCTTAAGACATTAGGGTTTATAATTCATGGTTACTGGATTGTGATTTTGGTTTTATTAGATTATGGTTTTAGGGTTTAGATTAACTAGTTTGGGGTTTTAAGTTCACTAAATTAGGGTTTAGGAAAACTTAGGGTTTACTATTTTAGTTTTGAGAGAATTAGGGTTTTTGATATTATGGAAAACATATTTGGTTTTAGGATTTAAGAAAACAGTTTAGAGTTTTATAGAATAATTATGATTTTTAGAAAACGTAAAGAGAACTAGGGTTTGGAGATTTAAGAAAACATTTAGAGATTTTGGACAAAAAGTTATGGTGTAGATGAAAATAGTTCAAGGAAAATAATTTATGGTTTTAAAGCTTTTGGAAATAGAAGAGAAACAATTTTAGGGTTTCAAGGTTTTGAAAATAGAAGAGACAATTTTAGGGTTTTAAGGTTTAGAATAAACATTTTAGGGTTTTTAAGATTTTGGAAACAGAAGAAACAAATTAGGGTTTTAAGGTTTAGAAGAAACGTTTTAGGATTTTTTTTAAGGTTTTGATAAATTTGTATGATGAAACAATTAATTCAATTTGAATGATGAAGCTACTATAAAGAAATAAATAAAGAAAATAGAGATTCAAACTTCCGTTTGTTGGTTCTACCAAAAAGTTACTTTCTGGATGAACAAAGACAAAGGCAAGGTTGCTGCCTTTGATGAATTATTGATTGCTTGCTTCTTGCTAATGTCTCTTGCTAGGTTTTTCAGTTTTTTTTCCTCAGTCAAAAGTCCAATTTTCGATCGATCAAAGTACCAAAGTTTGGCTTAGTAAAACCAATTTTTGATCCCTCATCCAAGTCCCTTAATTCTAAGTTTTAAAGTGTTATTTATAGGAAAAATCATAAACATAATTCTAATTGTTTAAGGAAACTAAAATTAATTAGGAAAAGAAACCAAAACCAAATAGAATTTGGTTTTGGAAAAACTGTGTTGGAAAATTTCACTGGCAAAAACTGCGAGCGTTTGAAACTGTGAGAGCTGGCAGGCAAAAATTGCGAACTGGCTGAGTGGCCAGCCAATTCGCCGCAGGAATTTCCTACGGCGAATTGGCCCAAGGCCATTTTGCCGCAGGAATTTCCTGAGGGTGAATTGGTCTTGGCCAATTCTACTTTTCGGCGACGAATTTTTCATCGCCAATTTTTATTTTTATTTTTATTTAATTATTTTTTATTTTTATTTATTTATTTATTACTATTTTCTTTATTAACTTCACCATTATTATTTTTATTAAAAATTATAAATAATAAATACTAAAATAAATATTAATTAATTAAAATACAACAAAAATTATTTTGGACTATATAAAAAATAACAGACCGGACTGGGTTAAAAATTAAGGGTTTACAGTTTGCCCCCTGCTTGAACGATCTGAGACTACAACAAAAGAGACTAAAAGCAATAAGACTTAATTTTTGAGGTGGTTGAGATTTTGGGTTCTGGATCCGGTTTGAGCTTCGGACTCAAGTATAATTTTAGTTTCTGGATCTAAGGGTAATTTGGGTTCAGGACCCGGGCTAAGTTCTGGACTTAAAAGAGATTTTAGGTTCTGGACCTAAGGATAATTTGGGTTCCACATTTCGGGGCTAGCACTTCTCAGGTAAGCTTTTACCATTTTTCCATTGCAATCGCTTCTTTCTTAACTTATTTTGATTCTTTAATGATTGTTGCAGGCTGCTGGCTCATTTGGTCATGAGGCTGGACCTTTTTTTATTGCTCCTTCATTTGCTCATTCTAGTCCTCCAGATATGCCATCTCATCCATAGGGTATTGATATGAATTACCTGGTAAGTTTTCTTGTTTCATGGTAATTTATGCTATATGTATGCATGATTATGTATGCTCTTACTTTTTTCCTTTCTGGCTCACAGCGGATGCTTGAAGAACAAAACAAAAAACTTTAAGAAGAGTTGGCTGCTAGTCATCAGCAGGTTTCCCATTTTCAAAATTTGTATCATCAATTAGAACAAAATTTTTGAGACTTCCGATTTCAGGGGATGAGGGATCTTGGTGCTTCTTCATCTAGAGGCCCCCAAACTGATGACCATGAGATCCTTTCATCTACTTCTGATGAGGACCATGAAAGATCGAAACTCTGAGGTAATAGTGATTCTGTAGACCCTTAATTTTTGATCCATTCCGATCCAATATATTTTATTTAGTCCAAAATAAATTTTGTGTTATCTTAATTAAATAATATTTATTTTAGTATTTATTTTTTATAATTTTAAAAAAATAAATAAATAATAAATAATAATAAATAAATAAATAAAAATAAAATCGGTGACGAAAAAATCAGCGCTGAAAAATTCGTTCCCGAAAATGAAATGGCCTGGCAGCCTGCGCCCCGATTCCTGCTGGCAAGCTCGCAGCCCGTCGCAGTTTTCGCCAGCAAAATTTTTCTAACGCAATTTTTTTCGAAACCAAATTCTATTTGGTTTTGGTTTTCTTTTCCTAATTAAATATAGCTTCCTTAAACAATTGGAACTAATATTCTAAATTTCCTATAAATAACACTAAAAAACACAGAAAAGGGTGGGGGATCGGACTTGGAGAAAGAAAAAGAAAAAATTAGGACTAGAACTTTGAACTTGGGACTTCAGATTTGAGGGGAACAAGCAAAGCCATCAACAATTTATCAAAGGCAGCAACTTTGCCTTTGTCTTTGTTCATCCAAAAAGCAACTTTTTGGCATAACCAACTACGTAGGTTTGATCCTTAATTATACAATGCTCATGATCACAGTAGCTTTGTTTCTTTGATTCCTAAGAATATACATAAAAAACTTTGATCTATAAATATGTAGTAATATTGAACTTCGTTTCAATAACATAAATGATTTCTTATGTTTCCAAATACCTTAAAAACCCTAATTCGTTTCTTTTGTTTCAAAAAACCCTAAAAATACTTTTCTGTTTCTTCCAAACCTTAAGAACCCTAAAAATACTTTTTTGTTTCTTCTAAACCTCAAAAACACTAAATTTTTCCTTTTATTTCCAAAAACCCTAAAAAATACTTTTCTGTTTCCAAAACTCTTAAATTGTTTAACCTATTTCCAAAAACTTTATAAAACTCTAAATTGTTTTCTCAAATCCTAAAACTAAACATATTTTTCGAAACACTAAAAACCCTAATTCTCTCGAAACCAAAACCATAAACCCTAGTTTTCTTAAACCCTAATCCTTAAAACCTTAAAGCCTTATAAACCTAAACATTCAAACTCAATACAGTAAATCCAAAACAACAATCCAGTAACCAAGAGCTATAAACCTAATGTTTTAATATCCTAAAACCTTAATTTCATAACTTTACCCCTCAAACCCTAATTTGATCAATAAAAAAATCTTACTAATTTCTTAAATTATAAAACCCTAATCCATTTCAATTCTCATAAAACTTACAGTAGCCTAAACAAATAACAATAATAATATCTTAAGATTCCAAAACCCTAAATATTAATTAAAGTACTTTAAATGGAAACAGTAAACCTCAATTTGTTTCTTTACTTGCTTTATTTTTAGATTTGATTATATAGTCTATTGTATGCTTTGATGGTTGATTTATTTAATTTCAATGCTTGATTTATTTAATTTATCATGGATGGATGTTTTCTTTATTGTTATTATTTGCTTGTTTTAGTATTAAAAGTGTAAGAGGTATGTTTCCACTTTGTAGGTACCTCATTAGTTAAATATCATGCAATTTAAATTGCTTTTATATTTTAGACCAATGTAAAGGACATGTTTCTATATTTTAGTAAGTGTCCTATTTATTTTAGACATGAACGATGTAAGGACATGTTTCCATCTTCAATGGGTGTCCATTTATTTACTTTGCTTGGACATTACTTTGATTTTAATATAACGATGCTTTATTTCAGTTGTTGCATGTAATATGGATAATATTGTTATACTTAAGAATTTTATAATATTAAGACCTGCAAAGGAGGCCGGTTCCAATGAACAGGGAGTTGTGGGGGTGCTGGGCCATTTCTCACCTTCCCCACATGTACCCAACTTTCCGAACCCATTAGGGGGTTGGGGATTCCTTACGAATCGAGTCATCCACCCCTTTCTTTTTCTTGGCCCATCCGGGTGGCGACTCCATTTTCTCCGGACTTAGGTCCGTGTTCTCTAAGGCCCTGAGCCTAAACAGTGCCGAAGTCGCAAAAACCATTCCACTGGGAGTGGGGGCGAAAATCTCCGCTCACAGTGGCGACTCCACTGGGGATAAGAGAAGCTGATTTCGTTGGTCTTTATATTATTCTATTCTTTCTTATAATGATATTATCCATTGCATCATATTAGATTGCATCATGTGCGTGAGTTAGGATGCCCGTGTTGTGTTATGTAAGGGATACCATACTTTCACTCAAGGTATGGAGATCGAGCATGACATAACCACTCATAGCCTTGTACCATTTGGTATATACTTGCTATGGGAACCTAAGCCTTTTAACCCAAAGACTAAAGCTCATGTAATTAGCCTAGTTACTTTCCTTAGGTTTTTACCCTAAATGCTTGTTGTTTGACTATGGTTAATTTATCTTGGTTTAAATTATGACTTATTTGGTTTGTTCTTTTTTCTAATATGACCTAAGTGCATTGTAAGCTCAAAATAAATTTTCTCTTTAGAATCCAAAAGACCAAAGCTATTTTCAAAACTTTTCAAAATGGTCTTTGGACATAAAACTTTTCTAAAAATAAATCAAAAATTCTTTTGCTTATGACCTAAATACTAAGCCCAAAATCCATTTTTTTCTAAAATCTTTTTACAATGGGCTTAGAAACAAAATTATTTTCATCCAAAAGAGCTTACAAATTATTTAGGTCAATTACGAAATACCAAAAATCAATTGTGAGCCTAGTTTATACTAACAATACTTAATCATGGGCTTGTTTTTAGAATGAATCATTATTTGTTTTTTCAAGTAACAAATCTATTTATAATAAACCTCTTAATTTAGTTTTAATCCAATATAGCATAAAAGCTACTTTAGTTAGTCGAATAGATTAAAACCTAATTGATGGGAATTATCATGGGTTGATTTCCATTTTTGAAAATATAACTGTTGGTTAAAATGTCCGAGGGAATTATTCGAAAATAAGATACCCCATGTTGGTATTTTGTTAACCATATACCTAGAAAAAAACACTCGTCATTCGTGTATGGATGTTATAAGGTTGGAAGGAATGCCCTATTTGTCCTTGTTTGCTAATTGTTTGTGCATACATGCATACATGCATACATTTGCATCTCATATCATCGATCCTTTCTAGCACGCAGCCCTGGATTACGATAGTTCAAAAGCTTATGACAATCCGACCTATGCCGGAGACAAAGAATCTAGCAACGACTCAATCACTTGCTTACTAAAAGCAATGGAGCCTGAACAAATTCAAAGAATGGTGGATGATGCCCTCAATGCCAAGATGGAAGAAATAAAAGAGGCCATGGCCGAGACCGTGAAGAACCAACTGGCTGTAATTTTAGGAAATAATTCCGAAGCGTCTGCTAGTTCCAAGAAGCCAAAGGACAAAAGGAAGGCTAAAGTTGGTGAAGTGGCTTTTGATGATGAGGTGATCATTGATGATGATGATTGGGCTCAATACTTTCAAGATCCTCAAGATAAAAAGGAGCCAAAGGTTGTTGAGAAGACAACTTTTGAAAAGACTAAAAATTTTGATGTTGAAAAGATGATTGCTGACCTAGAAAAGAAATTTGAGAAGAAATTAAAAATCGAAGAGATGTCCGAGATTAACAAACTATTTGAACAAGATGAGGATGTCCCTTATAAGTTCAAGATGCCTTCCTTTGATAGGTACAATCGTACTAGAAACCCCCACCTCCATGTGAAGCAGTATATCACTGCCATGCAATTTGCCCGAGCCACTAACGCTCAAACTCTAAGATATTTCATGCTCTCATTGGACCCTGTTGTCCAAAATTGGTTCAACACCTTGGAGGAGAGTACTCAAAAAGATTAGGACATGTTATACAAGGCTTTCATTCAGCAATATGGGTATAATGTCGAGTTGAAAGTTACCTTAATGGAAGTTGAGTCAATTAGACAAAGGCCAGATGAATATGATCAAATAAGAATGATTGTGAGAGGGGTGTTGCCTAGTCTTCATGAAAGAATGTCTTATACACTCATTCATGATTTCAAAGATCTTCTCCAAGCCGGTCTGCAAATTGAAGAATGGTAAAGGGAGAAGAATCACTTTTCGGCAAGAAGAAATGAGAAAGGGAACTACCAGTCTGGAAATCAAAGCACGCAAAAAGAAGTTGATGTTAATACAACTGGTCAAGCAAATATAAGGCAGTTTTCAGATCTGGGGAAGCCTTTGTCTTGGGTCTTCAACAAACTACAAAAGAAGGGACTATTATACTAAAGCCTTTACCCCCAAAATTTAATACTAAAGCCTTTTGTGAGTTTCATCAAACACAGGGACATGAGATAAACAAATGCTTACGATTAAAACATGAGATCCAAAATTTAATTGGCAGTGGTAAGCTGCCTAAACCTGATAAGACCAACACAAAAGACAATCCTTTGCCTAAGTTTGGAAGAGTACCTCCACCGGCAACCTTCATGGTGGGAAAAGGATTGGAAGAAGATTTTTATTTTATCATCCTTTCAAGATGGAAATATTGAAGATGTGAAAGGAAAAGAAGCTAGAACTCAACGAACTTTCCTTAACTTGAATGTTGATTTTCAATTTTACTTTCTTTAATATTTTGGAACTATTTTGTTTTTCAAATTTAAAGTTGCTTGAAATAAATTACTTTCATCAAAATTTTTGTTGGTCTTTGTTCATTTTGGTGCTCAACCAATGAGTAATCTAGCTTGATATTGGTAAATTAATGTATCTAGGCATCATGACTTGAATGACTTTACTAGGTAAGGGAATTGCTCTATAGCATTGAGTTGTGTATGCTTACTTAGAGAGGGCTCCTGCATAATGACCTTTGTCTAGATCCTAGTTAGTCTTAGAACATGCTTTGACAAACTTTCGAGGCGAAATTGAACTCTGCTTATTTAAGAGAGATATGATCTAGGCATTGTTTGGTTAGCCAACAACTAGTATCCACCCTATTAAATATCAATCCCTAGTTGTCGCTTTGAGTCTTCATAAAATTTTTAGCTTTCTTTTCATTTGACTTATAAGCCCAACAACCTACCCTGAGCTGTTGTGATACTTTTAACAAGTCTTATGATCACTAAGATGAAGAGGCAAGAAGATCAAAGAAAGAAATGAATACCATGAAGATAGTTGAAGTTCTCAATACCATGAAGATAGTTGAAGTTCTCAATACCATGAAGATAGTTGAAGTTCTCAAGACCATAAAGGTAGTTGAAGTTTTCTTAATGTCTCCAATATATCAAGACAACATCAGGGTAACAAATGATTTATCCCTGTTAAAGAAGATTTATGTCACTCCACTCATCCATTATTAGAAACCCAAGTTGGTACAAACAAGACAACTCTGTTAGAGCTAGAACCCAAAAAAAACCAAAAAAAAAAAGCAAACAAGAAAAAAGGAAAAAAAAAGAAAAGAAAAAAGACAAAAAAGAAGAAAAAAAAGAAAAAAGACAAAAAAAAGAGAGAAGAAATAAAACCCAAAAAGGCGACTGAAAAAGCCAACTGAGTTCTCTGTTACCTAAAGCAACAAAAGGCTTCTATTTGGTTTATAAGGACATTTTGACTTGAATTGGTCCAACCCAACTAAAGACCCAACCAAAATTGGAGAAAAAAGGAGGAAGACCATCCAGTTCATGAAAGTTCTGTACTTGATAGTCCTACGAGGAAGAAGGACAAAATAATAAAATGCGCAAAGAAAGGGAAGAGCAAGAAAAATAAAAAGAAAGAAAAGGGAGAAGAAGAAAAGAAACGAATTTGGGTACCAAACTTTTTGCAAAGGCAAAGACTATCCTAATCAAGATCCAGATTAATGTCAAGAAGATAGAAGGAATTTAAAGTCTAGCAAGATTGCTCCCAGCTGCCTAAAGTTCAAACAAGAAATTTGTAGTGTGAGGGTTTGTCCACTGTCACAATAGCTCCAACTTACAAATGGCCTTCATTTAAACCCATGTCCCTTATAGACCCCATTTCAAGCCTATCAAAGACCTGTTGATCTCTCTTGGTAGGTAGAGTCTATTAGTGGAGATAGTTTGGATGAGCATGCATATGAGATAGACAATATTCAAGCTCAAATGAGACCTTTGGCCAAGTAATGTGTATGTGCCTATCTGGTGCAACAATTCTTGCCTAAATAGAAATAATTCCCGAGTTTAGTATGGTAACTAAGGTTGTCATGTTATAGATATGTTAATTTGAAAAATCAAGTCCTGAGGTACATTGACATTGATTTGGCAAAGCCAACATTTGATTTTAAAATCAACATTCAAAAAATAATAATAATAAATATATTTGTCATACAAAGCCTTCAAGTAAAGAGAAGTTTCTTGAACAGTCAAACCTCGAAGGACACATTGGGCAAAGGAAATTATTACTGACAAGGTCATGAAGAAGCTACCAACTGACATGCTGAATCATAATTTAAAATGCATGTACTGTTTGGGGCCTCCATTATTCATATTTTCAACATCTTAAAGATAAAAGCCATAAATATGGAGCATTGTGTCATTCCAATTCAAGACCTGAATGAGCATTTGAAAGGAACCAATGAGAACACTTCTGCTGATCATCTTGGTCTGTGAGTCGATGGAACGACTGTAAGTATTATTCATGCCTATCATGCATACATGAGCATATCACATCACACTTTCTTTTCTTGTATTGTCTATTATTTATCAAAGTGAACAGCAAACACCCTGTGAAGTAAAGAATCAAAAGAAGATATCAAATCAGGGGGCATGGAAAGCCCATTGCTTGAAAAAGCTCCAGTAATTTTACAAAGAGAATAAATGTGTTCTTGTCTGAAGAACTAGACAACAAAAACATCAACCAAAGTTTACATGGACAAAATCTCTAGTTTGGGCCTACACAGGGGGTGTAGACCCTTAATTTTTGACCCGGTCCGGTCCAATATATTTTAATTAGTCCAAAATAATTTTTGTGTTGTCCGATATATTTTAGTTAGTCTAAAATAATTTTTATGGTATCTTAATTAATTTTAATATTTATTTTAGTAAAAAAATGGTGAAAAGAATAAAAATTCAAAAATAATAAAAAATAAAAAATCAGCGACAAAAAAATCGTCGACGAAAGCCAGTGCAGGCCCATGGGCATTTTGCCAGCAGGAAACTCCTGCGGGCGAAATGGCCTATGGGCCCGTTCCGTGCTCGCTGCTGCAGGTTTTTTTTTGCCAGCGCAGTTTTTTCGCAGCAATTTTTTTTTGCCAGCGAAATTTTTCCGACATAAATTTTCCGAAACCTAATTGTTTCAGTTTCCTTTTCTTATTCAATAAAGATGCCGTGAATAATTATGAATGAAGGATATAAAACTTATATAAATATGGACTAAACAACACAAAAAAAGGAGGAGGAAAAAAAGGAAATTGGACAGAAGCTTGAACAAAAGTGGATCCGAATCCGTGAAGAAAATCAGCTTGAATCAAGCTAATTTTTTGAGGGAGCAGAAAAACAATTTAAGCAATTCAAAGGCAAAAAGACTTGTCTTTGACCTTGTTCATCCAAGAAGCAATTTTTGGTGAAACTTACAAAATAAGGCTTGAATTCTTAATTTCTTTTGTTTTTTTTTCACAGTAGCTTAATCATCACTTTGTTTCTTTTAATTCAAAAATTTTAGGACCTCAATTCACTTTTTCTAAGGCCTAAAAATCTTAAATCGTAGCTTTATTTTCTAAAAGTTTAAAGATATTAGTTTTGTTTCTTCAAAACCCCAAAACCAAAATTTGTTTTCCAAATTTTCAAAACTCTAAATTGTATTATGTTTCCTTCCAAAAGACTTAAAAACATCTTTTTTGCTTTTATAAATTTTAAACCATGTTGTTTATCTTCATAAAACTTCATAAAATTATCAATTGATTTTCCAAATCCTAAAAATAACTCATTACCCAAAACTTTAATTCAAAAATCCTAAAACCCTAATTCAACTCCAAAACCTAAAATAGTGAATCCTAACCTCCTTAAAACCTTAAACCTTAATTTTTTTCTAAACCCTAATCCTTTAAAACTTTAAAAAACCATATAAACACAAATATTTAATTTTACACAGTAAGCTTGAAACCATAATTCAATGAATAGCCATAAACCATAAATAAAAAATGTTTTAAAGTGTCCAAACCTTAGTTTCATGATTTCGCCATTCAAATGTTAAATTCGTTAATCAAAGAGCTTTATCAACCTTTTAAAACATAAAACCTTAATCTATTTTAATTTCTTAAAAAACCTCACAGTAGCCATAATTTAGACTTTTATTTGCTTTATTCAATTCTATATTTAATTATGCTTTGATTTATTTTATATGCTTTAATTTATTTAAGTTCAATGCTTGGCTTATTTAATTTATCATGGATGGATGTTTACTTTCTATTAATATTTAATATATTTGATGAATGATTTATTTATGATGAATGATTATTTACTTTTATCAATTTATTTAGATTTCCAAATGTTGTAAGAGGTATGTTTCCACTTGGTGGGTACCTCATTAGTTAAATATCATGTAATTTAATTTGCTTTTCTATTTTAGAACCTATGTAAAGGACATCTTTCTACCTTTCAGTGGGTGTCCTATTTAGGCATGTGATGTAGGGGCATGTTTCCATCTTCGGATGGGTGTCCATTTATTTGTTTTGTTTTACTTGGACTTTGCTTTGATTTTAATATATTGTTGCTTTCTTTTAATTATTGTGTGTAATATGGATAATGTTGTTATATTTAAGAATTTTATAATATTAAGATCTGTAAAGGAGGCTGGTTACAATGAACCAGGCGTTATTGGGGTGCTGGGCCATTTCTCACCTTCCCCACACGTACACAACTTTTCAAACCCATTAGGGGGTTGGGGATTCCTTAGGAATCGAGTCATCCACCCCTTTCTTTTTTCCAGGCCCGTCCGGGTGGCGACTTCATTTTCTCCGGAATTAGTTCCGTGTTCTCTAAGGGCCCGAGCCTAAATAGTGCCGAAGTCGCAAGAACCATTCCACCGGGAGTGGGGGCGAAAATCCCCGCTCACAGGGGGCAAAGTTTCTCCTTTTCAATTTTTTGAGTTTATATATAAAACATTTTCAAACTCACTTGCAAACATTTTGCCGCGCAAGGGGCAGGAGAGGATACGAAGGCTAGCTAAAAAGGGCTGAATTTTTTTAAAGTGCAAAGGAAGAACAAAAAAGAATGAAAAAAAAAGAGAGAGAAGAAGAAGAAAATTAGAATTCTCAAAAGAATGAAGCTACAAAAGACAAAAGATCAGTCTAGCTAAAAGAGTTGAAGCCAGGGTAAAGACTTGACCTCCAATGGATAAAAATCCATGTTTCAAAGATAAAGACCCAATCTCCAGTAGATAAAGATCCATGTTTCAAGGGTAAAGACCCGACCTCTAGTGGATAAAGATCCATGTTTCAAGGATAAAGACCCGATCTCCAATGGATAAAGATCCAAGGGTAAAGACCTGATGTCCAATGGATAAAGATCCATAGTTTAAGGGTGAAGACCTGATTTTCAAGGATGAAGATCCAGTTCAAAGGATGAAGATCCATTTTCAAGGGTGAAGACCTGATGCCAAGGATGAATATCCAGCTTAAAGGATGAAGATCCAATTTCAAGGGTGAAGACCCAATCTCTAAGGATGAAGATTCATTTACAAGGGTGAAGACCCGATCTCCAAGGATGAAGATCCAATTTCAAATGTGAAGACCCGAAGTCTAAAGGATGAAGGTCCATTTTTCAAGGGTGAAAACTCGATGAAGATCCAGCTTAAAGGATGAAGATCCAATTTCAAGGGTGAAGACCCAATCTCCAAGGATGAAGATCCATTTACAGGGGTGAAGACTTGATCTCCAAGGATGAGGATCCATTTTCAAAGGTAAAGATCTGATACCAAGGATGAAGATCCAAGGTCCAAGGATGAAGATCCATTTTGGTGGGTAAAGACCTACAATCCATTAAAGAATGGAATAACTAATTAAGTCCATAACTTACCTTAGGTCCAAAACCTAAAATCTCTTTTAAGTTTAGAACTTAGCTCGGGTCTAGAACCCAAATTACCATTAGGTCCAGAACCTAAATTATCATTAAGTCCAGAACTCAAACCGTGTCTAGAAGCCAAAATTATCCTTAGGTCCAGAACCTAAAATCTCTTCTAAGTCCAGAACTTAGCTCGGGTCCAAAACCCAAATTACCCTTAGGTCCAGAACCTAAAATCTATTTTAAGTCCAGAACTTAGCTCAGATCCAAAACCCAAAATTACCCTTAGGTCCAGAACCTAAAATTATCATTGAGTCCAGAACTCGAACCGGGTTCAGAACCTGTGAGCGGGGATTTTTGCCCCCACTCCCGGTGGAATGGTTCTTACGACTTCAGCATTGTTTAGGCTGGGGGCCTTAGAGAACACGGACCTAAGTCCGGAGAAAATGGAGTCGCCACCCGGACAGGCCGGGAAAAAAGAAAGGGATGGATGACTCAATTCCTAAGGAATCCCCAACCCCCTAATGGGTTCAAAAAGTTGGGTTCGTGTGGGGAAGGTAAGAAATGGCCTAGCATTCCCACAACGCCCGGTTCATTAGAACCGACCTCCTTTACAGGTCTTAATATTATAAAATTCTTAAGTATAATAATATTATCCATATTACACACAATAATTAAAAGAAAGCATCATTATATTAAAACAAAGCAATGTCCAAACAAAGCAAATAAATGGACACCCATCCATAGATGGAAACATGTCCTTACATCTCATGCCTAAATAGGACACCCGCCGAAAGGTAGAAACATGTCCTTTACATTGGTTCTAAAATAGAAATTTAATTTAAATTGCATGGTATTTAACTAATGAGGTACCCACCAAGTGGAAACATACCTTTTACAACATTTGGAAATCTAAATAAATGGATAAAAGTAAATAACCATTCATCATAAATAAATCATTCATCCAAGGTATTAAATATCAACAAAAAGTAAACATTCATCCATGATAAATTAAATTAATCAAGCATTGAACTTAAATAAATTAAAGCATATAAAATAAATCAAAGCATAATCAAATATAGAATTGAATAAGGCAAATAAAAATCTAAATTATGGCTAATGTGAGTTTTTAAGGAATTAAAATAGATTAAGGTTTTATGTTTTAAAAGGATGATAAAGTTCTTTGATTAACCAAATTAATGTTTGGATGGTGAAATCATGAAACTAGGGTTTGAACACTTTAAAATACTTAGATTTAGGGTTTATGGTTACTCATTGAATTATGGTTTCAAGCTTACTGTGTAAAATTAAATATTTGTGTTTATATGGTTTTTTAAAGTTTTAAAGGATTAGGATTTAGAAAAAATTAAGGTTTAAGGTTTTAAGGAGGTTAGGGTTCACTATTTTAGGTTTTGGAGTTGAATTAGGGTTTTAGGATTTTTGAATTTAGGGTTTCGGGTAATGAGTTATTTTTAGGATTTGAAAAATCAATTGATAATTTTATGAAGTTTTTTGAAGATAAACAACACGATTTAAAATTTATAAAAGCAAAAAAGATGTTTTTAAGTCTTTTGGAAGGAAACAGAAGACAATTTAGAGTTTGGAAAATTTTGGAAACAAATTTTGGTTTTGGGGTTTTGAAGAAGCAAAACTAACAACTTTAAACTTTTTAGAAAACAAAGCAACGAATTAAGGTTTTTAAACTTTAGAAAAAGTGAATTGAGGTTCTAAGATTTTTGAATTAAAAGACACAATTTGATAATTTAGCTACTGTGACCAAATAAAAGAAATTAAGAATTCAAACCTTATTTTGTAAGTTTCACCAAAAATTGCTTCTTGGATGAACAAGGTCAAAGACAAGCCTTTTTGCCTTCGAATAACTTGAATTGTTTTTCAGCTCTCTCAAAAAATCAGCTTCGTTCAAGGTTTTCCTTCACAGATTCTGTTTCCACTTTTGTTCAAGTTTCTGTCCAATTTTCTTCCTTCTTTCCTCCCCTTTTTTTTGTGTTGTTTAGTCCCTATTTATAGAAGAATTTTATGGATAATTCTAATTATTCACGGAATACAATATTCAATAAGAAAAGAAAACCAAAACCTAATTGCATTAGGTTTCGAAAAATTTGCATCGGAAAAATTTCGCTAGCAAAAAAAAACTGCTGCTGAAAAACTGCGCTAGCTAAAAAAGCTGCCGCAGCTAGCTGCGGCAGTGCAGGCGAAATGCCCATGGGCCCGCGCTGACTTTCGGCAACGATTTTTTCTTCGCCGATTTTTTTGTTATTTTTTATTATTTTTAAATTTTTATTCATTTCACCATTTTTTACTAAAATAAATATTAAAATTAATCAAGATACCATAAAAATTATTTTGGACTAACTAAAATATGTTGGACAACAAAAAAATTATTTTGGACTAATTAAAATATATTGGACCGGACTAGGTCAAAAATTAAGGGTATACAGTTTTTCCCCTGCTTGAATGATCTGAGGCTTAAGTGAAAGAGAGTGAAAAGCAATAAGACTTAATTTTTGAGATGGTTATTTAAATTTTTTTTGGGTACTTAGACTTGAGACTGAACTTGATTTGGGTACTTGGACCAGAGATTTGATTTGATTTGGGTACTTGGACCCGAGAATGGATTGAATTTGGGTACTTAGACCCAGGATTGGATTTGATTTGGGTACTTGGACCCAAGATTGGATTGAATTTGATTTGGGTACTTAGACCCGAAAATGGGTGCTTGGACCCGAGATTGGGTACTTGGACCCAAGCTTGAATTGATTTGTGTACTTGGACTCTAGAATGGGTGCTTGGACCCGAGATTGGGTACTTGGACCCGAGCTTGAATTGATTTAGGTACTTGGACCCGAGATTGGTTACTTGGACCCAAGCTTGAATTTGATTTGGGTACTTGGACCCGAGATTGAATTTGATTTGGGTACTTGGACCCGAGATTAAATTTGATTTGGGTACTTGAACCCGAGATTGGATTGAATTTGGGTGCTTGGACCCGGGATTGGGTACTTGGACCCGAGATTGATTGGATTTTGGTACTTGGACCTGAGATTGGGTACTTGGACCCATGATTGATTGGATTTTGGGTACTTGGACCCAAGATTGGGTACTTGGACCTGAGATTGATTTGATTTGGGTACTTGGACCTAAGAATGGGTACTTGGACCCGAGATTGGATTGAATTTGGATACTTGGACCCGAGATTAGATTGAATTTGGGTACTTGGACCCGAGAATGATTTTGACTAACCTTTTATCAGTTGAGAAGTCTGACTGCTCCGGCCGTTCTATGCATTATGGTTCTTCACCTTTGAAAATGGACCTTCCTTCTTTGAGATCGGGTCTTCAACCTTGAAATTGGATCTTCAACCTTTGAATCGGGTCTTTTCCCTGGCTTCAGCTCTTTTAGCTGGACTGATCTTTTGTCTCTTGTATCTTCATTCTTTTGAGAATTCTAATTTTCTTCTTTTTTCATTCTGTCTTGTTCTTCCTTTGCACTTTTGCAAAAAAAAAAAATTAGCCCTTTTTAGCTAGCCTTCATACCCTCTCCTTGCCCCCCTGCGTGGCAAAGAATTTTTTATATATAAACTCAAAAAATTAAAAAGGAGAAACTTTGCCCCCTGTGTAGGCTCAAACCCATGATTTTTCTATGCGGGTTCTGATTGATGTTTTTGCCATCTAGTTCATCGCACAAGCACGTATTTCTTCTTTTGCAAAATGATTGGAGCTTCCACAAGAAAATAGGCTTTCTGTGCCCTCTTGATTCAATAACTTCTTTTGATTCTTTACTTCGCAAGGTGTTTGCTATTCATTTTGACAAGGAATAGACAACACAAGACAAGAAAGTGCGATGTGATATGCTCATTTATGCATGATATGTATGATAATACTCACAGCGGTTTCATTGACTCACAGACCGAGGTGATCAGCAGAAGTATTCTCTTTGACTCCTTTTCGACACTCATTCAAGTCTTGCATTGGAATGATAGAAAGATTTACATTTATGGCTTTTATCTTCAAGATGTTGAAAATATGAATAATGGAGACCCCAAGCAGCAGAGTCAGGGATTCATCTATTTCAAACTATGTTTCAGCATGTCAGTTGATAGCTTCTTTATGACTTTGTCAGTAATCATTCCCTTTGCCCAATGTGTCCTTTGGAGGTTCAACATACTTTCCTTAACTTGAAGGCTTTGTATGACAAAACACTTTTTTTATTTTTTTTTTGAACTTTGATTTTAAAATCAAATGTTGGCTTTGCCAAATTAATGTCAATGTACCTCAGGACTTGATTTTTCAAATTAACATATCTATAACATGACAACCCTAGTTACCGTACTAAACTCGGGAATTATTTCTATTTAAGCAAGAACTGTTGCACTTAAGATAGGCACATTACTTGGTCAAAGGTCTCATTTGAGTTTAAATATTGTCTATCTCATATGCATACTTATCCAAACTATCTCCACTAATATACTTTACCTACCAAGAGAGATCAACAGGTCTTTGATAGGCTTAAAATGGGGTCTATGAGGGACATTGGTTTAAATGAAGGCCATTTTGAGATAGGAGCTGATGTAACACGGTGGACAAACCCTAACACTACAAATTTCTTGTTGGAACTTTAGGCAATTGGGAGCAATCTTTCTAGACTCGAAGTTCCTTCTATCTTTTTGGCATTAATCTGGATCTTGATTAGGACAGTCTTTGCCCTTGCAAAAAGTTTAAGACCCAAATTCGCTTCTTTTCTTCTTTTCCCTTTTCTTTCCTCTTTGTTTTTCTTACTCTTCCCTTTTCTTTTTCTTTCCTTACTCTTCCCTTTTCTTTAAGCATTTTATCATTTTGTCCTTCTTCCTTGTAGGACTGTCAAGTACAGAACTTTTAAGCACTAGATGTTCTTTCTCCTTTTCCTCTAATTTTGATCGAATCTTTGGTTGGGTTGGACCAATTCAAGTCAAACCATCCTTATAAACCAAATGGAAGCCTTTTTTATCTTAGGTAAAAGAGAACTCAGTTGACTTTTTGAACCATTTTGGGTTTTCTTTTCTTTTTTCTTTTCTTTTTTTTCCTCTTTTTTTTTTCTTTTTCTTTTCTTTTGTCTTTTTTTGTTTTGTTTTCTTCTCTCTTCTTTTTTTTTTGTTCTAGTTCTAAAAGAGTTGTCTTGTTTGTACCAACTTGGGCTTCCAATAATGGATAAGTGGAGTAACATAAATCTTCTTTAATAGGGATAAATCATTTGTTACTCTGATGTTGATGTTGATATATTGGAGATATTAGGAAAACTTCAACTACTCTTATGGTTTTGAGAACATCAACTATCCTTATGATCTTGAGAACTTCAACTATCTTCATGGTCTTGAGAACTTAAACTATCCTCATAATCTTAACTAATCATTGCTTTCTTTTATCTTCTTGTCTCTCCACCTTAGTGATCATAAGATTTGTCAAAAGTATCACAATAGCTCAGGGTAGATTATTGGGGTTTTTAAGCCATTGAAAAGAAAGCTAAAATTTTATGAAGGCTCAAAGGGATAACTAGGAATTGATATTTAATTGGGTGAATACTAGTTGTTGGCTAACCAAACCATGTCTAGATCATTTCTCCCTTAAATAAGCAGAGTTCAATTTCACCTTGAAAGTTTGTCAAAGCATGTTCTAAGACTGACTAGGACCTAGACAAAGATAATTATGCAGGAGCCCTCTCTAAGTAAGCATACACAACTCAATGCTATAAAGTAATTCCCTTACCTAGTAAAGTCATTCAAGTCATGATGCCTAGATATATTAATTCATGAATTATCAAGCTAGATTCCTCATTGATTGAGCACCAAAATGAAAAAAGACCAACAAAAATTTTGATGAAAGTAATTTATTCAAGCAACTTTAAATTTGATAATCACAATAGTTCCAAAATATTAAAGAAAGTAAGATTGAAAAGCAACATTCAAGCTAAAGAAAGTTTGTTGAGTTTAAGCTTCTTTTCCTTTCATATCTTCAATATCCCCATCTTAAAAGGATGATAAAACAATATCTTCTTCTAATCCTTTTCCTACCATGAAGTTTGCTGGTGGTGGCACCCTATTGAACCTTGGAAATGGATTACCTTTGGTATTGGGCTTATCCGGCTTAGGCAACTTGCCATTATTAATTAAATTCTGGATCTCATGTCTCAACTTCATACAATTGTCCATTTTGTGTCCAGGCCTTTGATGGAATTGGCAAAATGCATTAGTATCAAAATTAGGTGGAAGAGGATTAGGCAAAGGACGAGGAGTCAAGGGTTATAACAATCCCTTCTTTTGTAACTTATTGAGAACCTAAGACAGTGGCTTCCCTAATTCTGAAAACTGCCTTATTCCTCCTTGACTAGTGACATTAACATCAGCTTCCTTTTGTGTACTTTGATTGCCCGACTGGTAGTTCCCTTTCTCATTCCTTTTTATTGAAAAATGATTCTTCTCTCTTTCCCACTCTTCGATTTGCAGACCAGCTTGGAGAAGATCTTTGAAATCCCTTATAAGGGTGTGAGACATCCTTTCACAGAGATTGGGCAGGACACCTCTCACGATCATCCTTATTTGATCAGATTCATCGGGCCTCTTCTTGAGCAAAGCAGCCTTGTTTCTCCATCTCTTCACATAGTCCACAAAATTCTCATCCGGCCTTTGCCTAATGGACTCAACTTCATTTAAGGTAACTTCCATCTCGATATTATACCCATATTGCTGGATGAAGGCCTTGTATAGCAAATCCCAATTCTTTTGTGTTCCATCATCTAAGGTATTGAACCAATTTTGGACAACAGGGTCCAATGAGAGCATGAAGTACCTTAGAGTTTGAGCATTAGTAGCTTGGGCAGACTGCATAGCAGTGATATATGCTTCACATAGAGATGAGGATTTCCAGTGCCATTGTACTTTGCAAAGGATGGCATCTTGAACTTGTATGGGACTTCTTCATCTAGCTCAAATAATTTGTCAACTTCGGACATTTCTTCAGTTTTCAGCTTCTTCTCAAATTTCTTTTCTAAGTCAGCAATCATCTTTTCAACATCGGATGTCTCGGTCTTTTCAATAGTTGCCTTCTCAACAACCTTAGGTTCCTTTTTCTTCTCTTGAGCATCTTGGTAGTATTGAGCCCAATGATCATCATCATCAATGATCGCTTTTTCATCATCAAAATCCACTTCACCAACTTTAGTCTTCCCTTTGTCCTTTGGTTTCTTAGTGCTAGCAGATGCTTCGACATGGTTTCCTAAAATTGCAGTTAGTTGATTCTTTATGGTCTCGGCCATGACCTCTTTTATTTCTTCCATTTTGGCATTGAGGGCATCATCCACCACTCTTTGAATTTGTTTGGGATCCATTGTTTTTGGTGAGCAAGTGATTGAGTCGTTGCTAGATACTTCATCTCCGGTGTAGGTAGGATTGTTGTAAGCTTTTAAACTCTCGCAATCCAGGGTTGTATGCCATAAAGGATTAATGATATGAGATGCAAATGTATGCATGTATGTATGAATGTACAAATAATAGACAAACAAGGACGAATAGGATGTTCCTTCCAACCTTATAACATCCACACACGAATGGCGAGTCTCTTTTCCTAGGTATATGGTTAACAAAATACCAACATGGGGTACCTTGCTTTCGAATAATTCCTCGGACGTTTCAACCAATAGTTATATTTTCAAAACTGGAAATCAGTTCATAATAATTCCCATTAATTAGGTTTTAATCCATTTATCCAACCAAAGTAGCTTTTATGCTATATTGGATTAAAATGAAATTAAGATATTGGATTAAAATGAAATTAAGATGTTTATTATAAATAGATTTCTCACTTGAAAAAGGTAACTAATAGTTCATGCCAAAAACAAGCCCATGGTTAATTATTCTTAGTATAAACTAGGCTCACAATTGATTTTTGGTATTTCGTAATTGACTTAAATGTTTTGCAAGCTCTTTGTAAGAAAAGATTGAAAAATAATTTTGTTTCTAAGCCCATTGTAAAAAGATTTTAGAAAAATGGATTTTGGGCTTAGTATTTGGGCCGTGGGCCAAAGAATTTTTTATTTGTTTTTAGAAAAGTCTTATGTCCAAAGACCATCTTGAAAAATTTTGAAAATAGCTTTGGTCTTTTTGGATTTTAAAGAAAAATTTATTTTGAGCTTACAATATACTTAGGTCATATTAGAAAAAGAACAAACCAAATAAGCCATGATTTAAGCCAAGATAAATTAACCATAGTCAAACAACATGCATTTAGTGTAAAAACCTAAGGAAAGTAACTAGGCCAATTACATGAGCTTTAGTCTTTGGGTTAAAAGGCTTAGGTTCCCATAACAAGTATATACCAAACGGTACGAGGCTATGAGTTGTTATGCCATGCTCGATCTTCATACCTTGAGTGAAAGTATGGTATCCCTTACATAACATAACACAGGTAACACGGGCATCCTAACTCACGCACACAATGCAATCTAATATGATGCAATGGATAATATCGTTATAAGAAAGAATAAAATAATATAAAGACCAACGTAATCAACTTTTATTATTCACAGTGGAGTCGCCACTGTGAGAGGGAATTTTTGCCCCCACTCCGGGTGGAATGGTTCTTGCAACTTCGGCACTATTTAAGCTTGGGGCCTTAGAGAACACGGACCTAAGTTCTGAGAAAATGGAGTCACCACCCTGACGAGCCGGGAAAAAAAGAAAGGGGTGGATGACTCGATTCCTAAGGAATCCCTAACCCCTAATGGGTTCGGAAAGTTGGGTACATGTGGGGAAGGTGAGAAATGGCCCAGCACCCCCACAACTCCCGGTTCATTGGAACCGGCCTCCTTTACAGGACTTAATATTATAAAATTCTTAAGTATAATGATATTATCCATATTACACACAATAATTAAAAGAAAGCATCATTATATTAAAACAAAGCAATGTCCAAACAAAGCAAATAAATAGACACCCATCCATATATGGAAACATGTCCTTACATCTCATGCCTAAATAGGACACCCACCGAAAGGTAGAAACATGTCCTTTACATTGGTTCTAATATAGAAAAGCAATTTAAATTACATGATATTTAACTAATGAGGTACCCACCAAGTGGAAACATACCTTTTACAACATTTGGAAATCTAAATAAATGGATAAAAGTAAATAACCATTCATCATAAATAAATCATTCATCCAAGGTATTAAATATCAATAAAATGTAAACATCCATCCATGATAAATTAAATTAACCAAGCATTGAACTTAAATAAATTAAAGCATATAAAATAAATCAAAGCATAATCAAATATAGAATTGAATAAGGCAAATAAAAATCTAAATTATGGCTAATGTGAGTTTTTTAAGGAATTAAAATAGATTAAGGTTTTATGTTTTAAAATGTTGATAAAGTTCTTTGATTAACCAAATTAATGTTTGGATGGTGAAATCATGAAACTAGGGTTTGAACACTTTAAAATACTTAGATTTAGGGTTTATGGTTACTCATTGAATTATGGTTTCAAGCTTATTGTGTAAAATTAAATATTTGTGTTTATATGGTTTTTTAAAGTTTTAAAGGATTAGGGTTTAGAAAAAAAATAAGGTTTAAGGTTTTAAGGAGGTTAGGGTTCACTATTTTA
Source organism: Garcia nutans (assembly GCA_947685225.1). Lineage (NCBI taxonomy): Eukaryota > Viridiplantae > Streptophyta > Magnoliopsida > Malpighiales > Euphorbiaceae > Garcia > Garcia nutans. Next base: position 37,009,324 of record CANTUV010000039.1, on the reverse strand, counting down.
GGTTTTGGAGTTGAATTAGGGTTTTAGGATTTTTGAATTTAGGGTTTCGGGTAATGAGTTATTTTTAGGATTTGGAAAATCAATTGATAATTTTATGAAGTTTTTTGAAGATAAACAACACGATTTAAATTTTATAAAAGCAAAAAAGATGTTTTTAAGTCTTTTGGAAGGAAACAGAATACAATTTAGAGTTTTGAAAATTTTGGCAACAAATTTTGGTTTTGGGGTTTTGAAGAAGCAAAACTAACAACTTTAAACTTTTTAGAAAACAAAGCAACGAATTAAGGTTTTTAAACTTTAGAAAAAGTGAATTGAGGTTCTAAGGTTTTTGAATTAAAAGACACAATTTGATAATTTAGCTACTGTGACCAAATAAAAGAAATTAAGAATTCAAACCTTATTTTGTAAGTTTCACCAAAAATTTCTTTTTGGATGAACAAGGTCAAAGACAAGCCTTTTTGCCTTTGAATTGCTTGAATTGTTTTTCAGCTCTCTCAAAAAATCAGCTTCGTTCAAGGTTTTCCTTCACAGATTCGGTTTCCACTTTTGTTCAAGTTTCTGTCCAATTTTCTTCCTTCTTTCCTCCCCTTTTTTTGTGTTATTTAGTCCATATTTATAAAAAAGTTTTATGGGTAATTCTAATTATTCACGGCATACAATATTCAATAAGAAAACAAAACAAAAACCTAATTGCATTAGGTTTCGAAAAATTTGCATCGGAAAAATTTTGCTGGCAAAAAAAAAACTGCTGCGGAAAAACTGCGCTGGCGAAAAAAGTGCGCTGGATAAAAAAATTTGCATCGGAAAAACTGCGCTGGCGTAAAAAATTTGCGTCGAAGTTTCCTGCGGGCGAAATGCCCACGGGCCCTCGCTGACTTTAGGCGATGAAAAAATCGTCGCCGATTTTTCCATCGCCGATTTTTTTTGTTATTTTGTTATTTTTTATTATTTTTGAATTTTTATTCATTTCACCATTTTTTTACTAAAATAAATATTAAAATTAATCAATATACCATAAAAATTATTTTGGACTAACTAAAATATGTTGGACAATACAAAAATTATTTTGGACTAATTAAAATATATTGGACCGGACTAGGTAAAAAAATAAGGGTCTACAGAACCCAAAACCTCAACCAACTAAAAAAAATTAAGTCTTATTGCTTTTCACTCTCTTTCACTAAAGTCTCAGATCGTTCAAGTAGGGGCAAACTATAGACCCTTAATTTTTTACCCAATCCGGTCCAATATATTTTATTTAATCCAAAATAATTTTTGTGTTATCTTAATTAAATAATATTTATTTTAGTATTTATTTTTTATAATTTTTTAAAAAATAAAAATAAAAATAAAATAAAATCGGCAATGAAAAATTCGTCGCCGAAACGAAATGGCCTGGCAGCCCGAGCCTCGATTCTCTCTCGCAAGCTCGCAGCTCGTCTCAGTTTTTGCCAGCGAAATTTTTCCAACGCAGTTTTTTCCGAAACCAAATTCTATTTGGTTTCCGTTTTCTTTTCCTAATTAAATATAGTTTTCTTAAACAATTGGTACTAATCTTCTATATTTCCTATAAATAACACTAAAAAACACAGAAATGGTGGGGGGATCGGACTGGACATCGGGATCGGACTTGTAGAAAGAAAAAGAAAAACTTAGGACTAGAACTTTGAACTTGGGACTTCAGATTTGAGAGGAACAAGCAAAGCCATCAACAATTTATCAAAGGCAGCAACTTTGCCTTTGTCTTTATTCATCCAAAAAGCAACTTTTTAGTGGAACAGACTACGCAAGTTTGATCCTTAATTATACATTGCTCATGATCACAATAGCTTTGTTTCTTTGATTCCTAAGAATATGCACAATAAACTTTGATCTATAAACATGTAATAACATTGATCTTCGTTTCAATAACATAAATGATTTCTTTTATTTCCAAATACCTTAAAAACCCTAATTCGTTTCTTTTGTTTCAAAAAACCCTAAAAATACTTTTCTGTTTCTTCCAAACCTTAAGAACCCTAAAAATACTTTTCTGTTTCTTCTAAACCTCAAAAACCCTAAATTTTTCCTTTTATTTCCAAAAACCCTAAAAATACTTTTTTGTTTCCAAAACTCTTAAATTGTTTTACCTATTTCCAAAAACTTTATAAAACTCTAAATTATTTTCTCAAATCCTAAAACCAAACATATTTTTCGAAACACTAAAAACCCTAATTCTCTCGAAACCAAAACCATAAACCCTAGTTTTCTTAAACCCTAATCCTTAAAACCTTAAAATCTTATAAACCTAAACATTCAAACTCAATACAGTAAATCCAAAACAACAATCCAGTAACCAAGAGCTATAAACCTAATATTTTAATATCCTAAAACCCTAATTTCATAATTTTACCCCTCAAACCCTAATTTGATCAATCAAAGACCTTACTAATTTCTTAAATTATAAAACCCTAATCCATTTTAATTCTCTTAAAACTTACAGTAGCCTAAACAAATAACAATAATAATATCTTAATATTCCAAAACCCTAAATATTAATTAAAGTACTTTAAATGGAAATAGTAAACCTCAATTTGTATCTTTACTTGCTTTATTTTTAGATTTGATTATATAGTCTATTATATGCTTTGATGGTTGATTTATTTAATTTCAATGCTTGATTTATTTAATTTATCATGGATGGATGTTTTCTTTATTGTTATTATTTGCTTGTTTTAGTATTAAAAGTGTAAGAGGTATGTTTCCACTTTGTGGGTACCTCATTAGTTAAATATCATGTAAGTTAAATTGCTTTTATATTTTAGGCCAATGTAAAGGACATGTTTCTACCTTTTGGTGGGTGTCCTATTTAGTTTAGACATGAACGATGTAAGAACATGTTTCCATCTTCGGATGGGTGTCCATTTATTTACTTTGTATTGACATTGCTTTGATTTTAATATAACGATGCTTTATTTTAGTTGTTGCATGTAATATGGATAATATTCTTATACTTAAGAATTTTATAATATTAAGACCTGCAAAGGAGGCCGGTTCCAATGAACCGGGTATTGTGGGGGTGCTGGGCCATTTCTCACCTTCTCCACACGTACCCAACTTTTCGAACCCATTAGGGGGTTGGGGATTCCTTAGGAATCGAGTCATCCACCCCTTTCTTTTTCCCGGCCAGTCCAGGTGGCGACTCCTTTTTCTCCGGACTTAGTTCTGTGTTCTGTAAGGCCCTAAGCCTAAACAGTGTCGAAGTAGCAAGAATAATTCCACCGAGAGTGGGGGCAAAAATCCATGCTCACAGATTCTGGTGCTCCTGCTTCGGGCAAACTCGGGATGAGTGATTTGCCTCCTCCTCCGATAGGTGATGATTTTTTCAGAGCTTTATTTGATGACCTACCACCTCCTTCTTAGTGATGTATGAATATTGTATCAATTGAGTAAACATTGTATAATAAGTATAGAAATAATAATGATAATATATAATGTTCATTTTACTGCAACTTTTTTCTTTTTTTTTTTTAAATCAAATGTTGGTCTTACCAAATCAATGTCAATGTACCTCAGGACTTGATTTTCAAATTAACATATCTATAACATGACAACCCTAGTAACCATACTAAACTTGGGAGTCACTTTTATTTAAGCAAGAATTGTTGCACTTCAGATAGGCACATACACATTACTTGCCCAAAGGTCTCATTGAGTTTGAATATGGTCTATCTCATATGCATGCTTATCCAAACTATCTCCACTAATAGATTCTACCTACCAAGAAAGATCAACAGGTCTTTGATAGGCTTGAAATGGAGTTTATAAGGGACATGGGTTAAATGAAGGCCATTTGTAAGTTGGAGCTAGTGTGACACAAAGGACAAGTCCTCACACTACAAATTTCTTGTTGGAACTTTAGACAGTTGGGAGCAATCTTGCTAGACTCCAAATTCCTTCTATCATCTTGGCATTAATCTGGATCTTGATTGGGACAATCTTTGTTTCTTTGCATAAAGTATGGTACCCAAATTTGTTTCTTTTCTTCTTCTCCCTTTTCTTTTCTTTTCATTTTTCTTACTCCTCCCTTTCTTTGATCATTTTGTCCTTCTTCCTTGTAGGACTGTCAAGTACAAAACTTCCAAAAACTGGATGAATTTTTCTCCTTTTTTCTGATTTTGATCGAATCTTTGGTTGGGTTGGACCAATTCAAGTCAAACTGTCCTTGGAAGCCTTTTGTTGTCTTAGGTAAAAGAGAACTCAGTTGGCTTTTTGAACCGCCTTTTTGGGTTTTATTTTCCTTCTCTTTTTTTTTGTTTTTTTTTCTTTCTTTTTCCCTTCTTCTTTTCTTTTCTTTCTCTCTCCTTTTTTGTTTTGTATTGTTTTTTTTTAGTTTTATCTCTAACAGAGCTGTCTTGTTTATACCAACTTATATTTCTAATAATGGATGAGTGGAGTGACATAAATCTCCTTTAATAGGGATAAATCATTTGTTACTCTGATGTTATCTTGATAGATTGGAGATATTAGGTGAACTTCAACTACCCTTATGGTCTTGAGAACATCAACTATCCTTATGATCTTGATTATTCATTCCTTTCTTTGATCTTCTTGCCTCTTCACCTTAGTGATCATAAGACTTGTCAAAAGTATCACAACAGCTCAAGGTAGGTTGTTGGGGTTATATGCCAATGAAAAGAAAGCTAAAATTTTATGAAGGCTCAAAGGGACAACTAAGGATTGATATTTAATTGGGTGGATACTAGTTGTTGGCTAACCAAACAATGCCTAGATCATCTCTCCCTTAAATAAGCAGAGTTCAATTTCGCCTCGAAAGTTTATCAAAGCATGTTCTAAGACTGACTAGGACCTAGACAAAGGTAATTATGCAGGAACCCTCTCTAAGTAAGCATACACAACTCAATGCTATAGAGCAATTCCCTCACCTAGTAAAGTTATTCAAGTCATAATGCATAAATATATTAATTCATGAACATCAAGCTAGATTCCTCATTGGTTGAACACCAAAATGAACAAAGACCAACAAAATTTTTTATGAAAGTAATTTATTCAAACAAATTTAAATTTGAAAAACATGATAGTTCTAATTAAATATTAGAGAAAGTAAAATTGAAAAGCAACATTCAAGCTAAGAAAAGTTTGTTGAGTTTAAGCTTCTTTTCCTTTCACATCTTTAATATTTCCATCTTGAAAGGATGATAAAACAAAATCTTCTTCCAATCCTTTTCCTACCATGAAGGTTGCTGGTGGTGGCACTCTTCCAAATTTAGGAAAAGGATTGTTCTTGGTATTGAACTTGTCTGGCTCAGGCAGCTTCCCACTATCAATCAAATTTTGGATCTCATGCCTCAACCTCACAAATCTATCCGTATCATGTCCTTGCATTTGATGAAATTGACAAAATGCTTTAGTGTCAAAATTAGGTGGAAGGGGATTAGGCAAAGGACGAGGATTTAAGGGTTGTAACAATCCCTTCTTTTGTAGCTTATTGAGAACCTAAGACAACGCTTTCCCCAATTCTAAAAACTGTCTTCTCATTCCTTGGCTTGTAGCATTAACACCAACCTCTTTTTACGTGCTTTGATTTCTAGACTGGTAGTTCCCTTTCTCATTCTTTCTTATTGAAAAATGGTTCTTCTCTCTTTCCCATTCTTCAATTTGCAGACCAGCTTGGAGAAGATCTTTGAAATCACGGATGAGTGTATGAGACATCCTTTCACGAAGACTAGGCAACACCCCTCTCACAATCATCCTTATTTGATTTGATTCATCGGACCTTATCTTGAGCAAAGCGGCCTTATTTCTCCATCTTTTCACATAGTCCACAAAATTCTCATTTGGCCGTTGCCTAATGGACTCAACTTCCATTAAGGTAACTTCCATTTCAATATTGTAACCATATTGTTGGATGAAGGCCCCGTATAGCAGATCCAAACTCTTTTGTGTTCCATTATCTAAGGTGTGAGTGGGGATTTTCGCCCCCACTCCTGGTGGAATGGTTCTTGTGATTTCAGCACTGTTTAGGCTCGGGGCCTTAGAGAACACGGACCTAAGTCTGGAGAAAATGGAGTCACCACCCGGACGGGCCGAGAAAAAAGAAAGGGGTGGATGACTCGATTCCTAAGGAATCCCCAACCCCTTAATGGGTTCGAAAAGTTGGGTACGTGTGGGGAAGGCGAGAAATGGCCCAGCACCCCCACAATGCCCGGTTCATTGGAATCGGCCTCCTTTACATGTCTTAATATTATAAAATTCTTAAGTATAATAACATTATCCATACTACACACAATAAAAAGAAAGCATCATTATATTAAAATCAAAGCAATGTCCAAACAAAACAAAACAAATAAATGGACACCCATCCAAGGATGGAAACATGTCCTTACATCACATGCCTAGATAGGACACCCACCAAAAGGTAGAAACATGCCCTTTACAAGGTTCTAAAATAGAAAAGCAAATTAAATTACATGATGTTTAACTAATGAGGTACCCACCAAGTGGAAACATACCTCTTACAACTTTTGGGAATCTAAATTGATTGATAAAAGTAAATAATCATTTATCATAAATAAATCATTCATCAAAAGTATTTAAATATCAATAAAATAAACATCCATCTATAATAAATTAAATAAATCAAGTATTGAAATTAAATAGATTAAAGCATGAGAGATAAATCAAGGTATAAATAAATATGGAATTGAATAAAGCAAACAAAAGTTCAGGTATAGCTACTGTGAATTTTTATGGAGTTAAAATAGACTAGGGTTTTATGTTTTAAAAGATTGGTGAGACTCTTTGATTAACTAAATTAAGGTTTGAATGATGAACTCATGAAACTAGGGCTTTAAATACCCTAAAATACTTTAATTTATTCATGATTTTAAATAGTGATTTAAGCTACAATGTAATTTTTGAGTTTTTATGTTTTTTTATGTTTTAAAGGGATTAGGGTTCATAAAAATTAGGGTTTAAGATTTTAAAAGAATTAGGGTTTACTATTTTAGGTTTAAAAGTTGAATTTTGGATTTTAGGCTTTAAAATTAGGGTTCTCGGGTAAAAGATAATTTTTAAGATTTTAGAAATCAATTTGATATTTTATGAAGTTTTATGAATTTAAACAAATGGATTGAAGTTTTTATAAGTAGAAAAGATGTTTTTTTAAGGCTTTTTGAATGAAATAGAACCTACTTTAAAATCTTAAAAGAAACAGAATTTGATTTTGGTTTCGTAGAAAAATATGTTCAATTAGAGTTTTAAGATTTTTAAGAAGAAAAAATAACAATTTTAGGTCTTTTAGAAAAGAAAGTCACGTTTTTATGTTTTAATCTTGGAAGAAATAAATTAAAGTTCTAAAGTTTTTTATTTAAAAAACCCTAATCCCATATCTTAGCTACTGTGTAACATAAATTAATTAAGGAAAATCACTTACCTTCTTTTGTTGATTCTTCCAAAAATAATTCTTCTTGGATGAACTAGCTTCAAAAAAAAGCCTTGGTTGCCTTTGGAATCCCTTCCCCACATGATGCTGCTGTTCCAGAAAAGATTTAAATTGAATTTCTTCTTTTCCTTCCTTGATTTGGTTTCAAACTTTCCAAACTCCCCTTGGATTTGTTCACTCTCGGCCACCCCCTTTTTTTCTATGCCTTTGGTCCTTATTTATAATGGTTTAAGGTTATTTATTCCTAATTAATTAAGGTAAGTAATATTAATAAAAAAAAGAAATTAAAACCTAATTGGATTATGTTTCAAAAAATTGCGTTGAAAAATTTTGCGCCGGCGAAAACTGTGGCAGCAGGCCCGTGGCTGGGGCCAGTGGGCATGCCAGCCCTCAGGAAATTCCTGCGGGAAGTTATTTCGCCCGCAGAAATTTCCTGTAGGCAAAATAACTCGCCCCGCAGGAAGTTATTTCGCCCGCAGGCCTGCGGGTGAGCTGCTGCTGGGCCGACGGGCCTGCGTGACCACTTTTCGCTGCCGATTTTTTTTTCGACTCCGATTTTTATTTTTATTTTTATTTTTTGATTTTGATTTGTTTATTTTTATTTTTTATTAATAAAAATTAGATACTAAGGTAAAAATTATTTAATTAAAATTATTTTGGACCAATTAGACAATAAAATTCATTTTGGACTAAATAAAGCATATTGGATCGGATTGGGTCAAAAATTAAGGGTCTACAGTTTGCCCCCTGCTTGAATGATCTGAAACCTTAGTGAAAGAGAGTGAAAAGCAATAAGACTTAATTTTTGAGGTTTTGGGTTATGGACCCGAGAGATTTGGACACTCGATCCTAAACTAAACTTGAATACTCGATCCTATTTGGATTTGGATACTCGATCCTAAATCAGATTTGGATACTCGATCCTAAACTGGATTTGGATACTAGATCCTAAATTGGATTTGGATACTCAATCCTAACTGGATTTGGATACTCGATCCTAAACTATATTTGGATACTCGATCCTAAACTAGACTTGAATACTCGATCCTATCTGGATTTGGGTACTCGATCCTAAATCAGATTTGGATACTCGATCCTAAACTGGATTTGGATACTAGATCCTAAATTGGATTTGGATACTCGATCCTAACTGGATTTGGATACTCGATCCTAAACTGGATTTGGATACTCGATCCTAAATTGAATTGGGATACTCGATCCTAAATCAAATTTGGATACTCAATTTTAAACTGGCTTTGGATACTCGATCCTAAACTAGATTGGGATACTCGATCCTAACTGGATTTGGATACTCGATCCTAAATTGGATTTGAATACTCGATCCTAACTGGATTTGGATACTCGATCCTAAACTGGATTTGGATACTCGATCCTAAATCGAATTTGGATACTCAATCCTAAATTGGCTTTGGATACTCGATCCTAAACTGGACTTGGATACTCGATCCTAAATTGGATTTGGATACTCGATCCTAACTGGATTTGGATACTCGATCCTAAACTGGATTTGGATACTCGACCCTAAACTGGATTTGGATACTCGATCCTAAATTGGCTTTGGTTACTCGATCCTAAACTAGATTGGAATACTCGATCCTAAACTGGATTTGGATACTCGATCCTAAATTTATTTGGATACTCGATCCTAAATCGAATTTGGATACTCGATCCTAAACTGGATTTGGATACTCGATCCTAAATTGGATTGGGATACTCGATCCTAACTTGATTGGGATACTCGATCCTAACTTGGATTCAGATACTCGATCCTAAACTCGATTGGGATACTTGATCCTAACTGGATTTGGATACTCGATCTTAAATCGAATTTGGATACTCGATCCTAAACTGGATTTGGATACTCGATCCTAAATTTATTTTGGATACTCGATCCTAAACTGGACTTGGGATACTTGATCCTAACTGGACTTGGGATACTCGATCCTAAGCTGGATTTGGATACACGATCCTAAACTGGATTTGGATACTCGATCCTAAATTGGATTGGGATACTCAATCCTAACTTGATTTGGATACTCGATCCTAACCTGGGTACTTTGATTTGAGATTTGAATTGATTTTGATTTAATTTGGGTACTTGGACCCGAGATTAGATTTGATTTGGGTACTTGGACCCGAGAATGGGTACTTGGACCCGAGAATGAATTTGACTAACCTTTTATCAGTTGAGAAGTCTGACTACTCCGGCTGTTCTATGCATTGTGATTCTTCACCCTCAGAATGGATCTTCATCCTTGGAGATTGGGTCTTCACCCTTGCAAATGGATCTTCATCCTTGAAAATGAATCTTCATTTTTTGACATCGAGTCTTTACCCTTGAAAATGGATCTTCATCCTTTGAGATCGGGTCTTCACCCTTGAAAAGTGGATCTTCATCCTTTGAGATCGGGTCTTCACCCTGGCTTCAGCTCTTTTAGCTGGATTGGTCTTTTGTCTTTTGCACCTTCATTCTTTTGAGAGTTCTATTGTTCCATTCTTTTGTTCTTTCTTTTTGCAAAGATTTAGTTATTTTTAATTGGACCTTATATCCTCTCCTTGCCCCCCTGTGTGGCAAAATATTTGTAAGTGAGTTTAAAAATATTTGGTATATAAACTCAAAAAATTGAAAAGGAGAAACTTTGCCCCCTGTGTAGGCTCAAACCAAAGATTTTTTTCATGCAAGCTTTGATTGATGTTTTTGCCGTCTTGTTCTTCGCATAAGCATGCATTTCTTCTCTTTACAAAATTACTGGAACTTTCACTAGCAATGGGCTTTCTATGCCCCCCCGATTTGATATCTTCTTTTGATTGCTTGCTGTTCATTTAGACAAGGAATAGACAACACAAGACAAGAAAGTGCGATGTGACATGCTCGTGTATGCATGATATGCATGAATGATACTTACAGCGGTTTTATTGACTCACAGACCGAGGTGATCAGCAGAAGTGTTCTCATTGGTTCCGTTTTGACACTTGTTCAAGTCTTGCATTGGAAAGATCGAAAGCTTTGAATTTTTGTGGCTTTTATCTTCTAGATGTTGAGAACATGAGTGGTGGAGACCCCTAATAGTAGAGTCAGAGATGCATCCATTTCAAATTATGTTTCAGCATGTCAATTGGTAGCTTGCCAATAATCATTTCAACAGACTTCCCTTAGCTCGAAGGCTTTGTATGACAAAACACTCTTTTCTTTTTTTCTTTCTTTTTTTTGAAATTTTTGAATTTTCATTTTGAAATCAAATGTTGGCTTTGCCAAATCAATGTCAATGTACCTCAGGACTTGATTTTCCAAATTAACATATCTATAACATGATAACCCTAGCTACCGTACTAAACTCGGGAATTATTTAAGCAAGAATTGTTGCACTTCAGATAGGCACATACACACTACTTGGCCAAAGGTCTCATTGAGTTTAAATATTGTCTATCTCATATGCATGCTTATCCAAACTATCTCCACTAATAGACTCTACCTACCAAGAGAGATCAACAGGTCTTTGATAGGCTTGAAACGGGGTCTATAAGGGACATGGGTTAAAGTGGAGGCCATTTTGAGATTGGAGCTGGTGTGACACAATGGACAAACCCTCACACTACAAATTTCTTGTTGGAACTTTAGAAAGCTTGGAGACAACCTTGCTAGACTCCAAATTCCTTCTATATCTTCTTGGTATTAATCTGGATCTTGATAGGGACAGTCTTTGTCCTTGCAAAAAGTTTGGTACCCAAATTTGTTTCCTTTCTTCTTCTCCCTTTTCTTTATTTCTCTTACTCTTCCCTTTTCTTTCTCTTTGTTTTCCTTAATCTTCCCTTTCTTTGAGCATTTTATCATTTTGTCCTTCTTTCTTGTTGGACTATCAAGTACAAAACTTTCTAGAACTGGATGGTCTCCCTCCTTTTCTCCAATTTTGATTGAATCTTTGGTTGGGTTGGACTAATTCAAGTCAAACTGTCCAATTGGAAGCCTTTTGCTGCTTAGGTAAAAGAGAACTCCGTTGGCTTTCTAAATTTCTTTTGTTCTTCTTTTTCTTTTTTCTTTTTTCTTTTTTCTTTTTTCTTTTTTCTTTCTTTTTTTTCTTTTCTTTTTCTTTTCTCTTTTTTCTTTCTTTTTTTTTTCTTTTCTTTTTTGGTTCTAGCTCAAACATAGTTGTCTTGTTTGTACCAACTTGGGCTTCCAATAATGGATAAGTGGAGTAATATAAATCTTCTTTAATAAGGATAAATCATTTGTTACTCTGATGTTGATGTTGTCTTGATATATTGGAGACATTAAGGGAACTTCAACTACCCTTAAGATTTTGAGAACATCAACTATCCTTATGGTCTTGAAAAATCAACTATCTTCATGGTCTTGAGAACTTCAACTATCCTTAAGATCTTGACTAATCATTGCTTTCTTTGATCTTCTTGCCTCTTCATCTTAGTGATCATAAGACTTGTCAAAAGTATCACAATAGCTCAGGGTAGGTTATTGAGGTTTGTATGCCAATGAAAAGAAAGCTAAAATTTTATGAAGGCTCAAAGGGACAACTAGGGATTGATATTTAATTGGGTGGATACTAGTTGTTGGCTTATCAAACAATGCCTAAATCATTTTTTCCTTAAATAAGTAGAGTTCAATTTCGCCTCGAAAATTTGTCAAAGAATGTTCTAAGACTGACTAAGACCTAGACAAAGGTAATTATGCAGGAGCCCTCTCTAAGTAAGCATACACAATTCGATGCTATAGAGCAATTCCCTCATCTAGTAAAGTCATTTGAGTCATAATGCCTAGACATATTAATTTATAAACATCAAGCTAAATTCCTCATTGGTTGAGCACCAAAATGAACAAAGACCAATAAAAATTATGATAAAAATAATTTATTCAAACAAATTTAAATTTGAAAAACACAATAGTTCCAAAATATTAAAGAAAGTAAGATTGAAAAGCAATATTCAAGCTAAGGAAAGTTCATTGAGTTAGGCTTCTTTTCCCTTCATATCTTCAATATCCCCATCTTGAAAGGATGATAAAACAAAATCTTCTTCCAATCCTTTTCCCACCATGAAGGTTGCCGGTGGAGGTACTCTATTGAACCTTGGTAATGGATTGTCTTTGGTGTTGGGCTTATCCGACTCAGGTAGTTTGCCACTATCGATTAGATCTTGAATCTCATGCATTAGACGAGCAAATTTATATGTTTCATGCCCTCAAATTTTATGAAATTGACAGAAGGCCTCGGCATTGAAGTTTGGTGGAAGTGGATTATGTAGAGGTTGAGGAGCTAACGGTTGTAACAACCCTTTTTTTTGCAGCTTACTAAAAAACCAAGATAGAGGTTTCCCCAATTCTGAAAATTGTCTTTTATTCCCTTGACCGGTTACATTAACATCAACTTCTTTTTGTGTGCTTTGATTGTTAGGCTGGTTGTTCCCTTTCACATTTCTTCTTATTGAAAAGCGATTCTTCTCCCTTTCCCATTCTTCAATTTGTAGACCAGCTTGGAGAAGATCTTTGAAGTCCCTTATAAGGGTGTGAGACATCCTTTCGCGGAGATTGGGCAGGACACCTCTCACTATCATCCTTATTTGATCAGATTCATCGGGCCTTTTCTTGAGCAAAGCAGCCTTGTTTCTCCATCTCTTGACATAATCTACAAAATTCTCATTCGATCTTTGCCTAATGGACTCCACTTCCATCAAGGTAACTTCCAACTCAACATTATATCCATATTATTTGATGAAGGCTTTGTAAAGTAGATCCCAACTCTTTTGTGTTCCATCATCTAAGGTATTGAACCAATTTTGGACAACAAGATCCAATGAGAGCATGAAGTACCTTAGAGTTTGAGCCTTAGTAGCTCGGGCAGACTGCATGGCAGTGATATATTGCTTCACATGGAGATGAGGATTTTCAATGCCATTGTACTTAGCAAATGATGGCATCTTGAATTTATAAGGGACCTCATCATCTTGTTCAAATAGTTTGTCTATCTCGGACACCTCTTCGATTTTCAATTTCTTCTCAAATTTCTTTTCTAAATCAGCAATCATCTTTTAAACATCAGATGTCTCAGTCTTTTCAATAGTTGCCTTCTTAACAACCTTTGGTTCTTTTTTGTCTTGAAGATCTTGGTAGTATTGAGCCCAGTCATCATCATCAATAATCACCTTATCATCATCAAAAGCTACTTCACTAACTTTAGTCTTCCCTTTGTCCTTTGGCTTCTTAGTGCTAGCAGAAACCTCGGCATGATTCTTTAAGATTACAGTCAATTGGTTCCTCATGGTCTCAACTAAGGCCTCTTTTATTTCTTCCATCTTGGAATTGAGGGCTTCATCCACTATTCTTTGAATTTGTTCGGGCTCCATTGTTCTTGGTGAGCAAGTGACTGAGTCGTTGCTAGATATCTCATCTCCGGCGTAGGTCGGATTGTAAGCTTTTGAACTATCGTAATCCAGGGCTGTGAGCCAGAGAGGATTAATGATATGAGATGCAAATGTATGCATGTATGCATGTATGCACAAACAATAGACAAACAAGGACAAATTAGGATGTTCCTTCCAACCTTATAACATCTACACACGAATGGCGAGTCTCTTTTCCTAGGTATATGGTTAACAAAATACCAACATGGGGTATCTTGCTTTCGAATAATTCCCTCGGATGTTTCAACCAATACTTATATCCTTGAAAATGGAAGTCAATCCATGATAATTCCCATTAATTAGGTTTTAATCCATTCAACCAACCAAAGTAGCTTTTATGCTATATTGGATTAAAACGAAATTAAGAGGCTTATTATAAATAGATTTCTCACTTGAAAAGAGGTAACTAGTGGTTCATGCCAAAAACAAGCCCATAATTAATTTATTTTTAGTGTAAACTAGGCCCACAATTGATTTTTGGTATTTCATAATTGACCTAAATATTTTTGCAAGCTCTTTGTAAGAAAATGTTGGGTGAAAATAGTTTTGTTTCTAAGCCCATTGTAAAAGATTTTAGAAAAATGGATTTTGGGCTTAGTATTTCGGCCATGGGCAAAGAATTTTTTATTTGAAAAAGTCTTATGTCCAAAGACCATCTTGAAAAATTTTGAAAATATCTTTGGTCTTTTGGACTTTAAAGAAAAGTTTATTTTGAGCTTACAATATACTTATGTCATATTATAAAAAGAACAAACCAAATAAGCCATGATTTAAGCCAAGATAAATCAACCATAGTCAAACAACATGCATTTGGGGTAAAACCTAAGGAAAGTAACTAGGGCAATTACATGAGCTTTAGTCTTTGGGTTACAAGGCTTAGGTTCCCATAGCAAGTATATACCAAATGGTACGAGGCTATGAGTGGTTATGCCATGCTCGAATACATACCTTGAGTGAAAGTATGGTATCCCTTACATAACATAACACGGGTAACATGGGCATCCTAACTCACGCACACGATGCAATCTAAGATGATGCAATGGATAATATCATTATAAGAAAGAATAGAATAATATAAAGACCAACGGAATCAACTTCTCTTATCCCCAGTGGAGTCGCCACTGTCAGCGGGGATTTTTGCCCCCACTCCCGGTGGAATGGTTCTTGCGACTTCGGCACTGTTTAGGCTCGGGGCCTTAGACAACACGGACCTAAGTCCGGAGAAAATGGAGTCGCCACCCAGACGGGCCTGGAAAAAAGAAAGGGGTGGATGACTCGATTCCTAAGGAATCCCCAACCCCTTAATGGGTTCGGAAAGTTGGGTACGTGTGGAGAAGGTGAGAAATGGCCCAGCACCCCCACAACGCCCGGTTCATTGGAACCGGCCTCCTTTACATGTCTTAATATTATAAAATTCTTAAGTATAATAACATTATTCATACTACACACAATAAAAAGAAAGCATCATTATATTAAAATCAAAGCAATGTCCAAACAAAACAAAACAAATAAATGGACACCCATCCAAGGATGGAAACATGTCCTTACATCACATGCCTAGATAGGACACCCACCAAAAGGTAGAAACATGCCCTTTACAAAGGTTCTAAAATAGAAAAGCAAATTAAATTACATGATGTTTAACTAATGAGGTACCCACCAAGTGGAAACATACCTCTTACAACTTTTGGGAATCTAAATTGATTGATAAAAGTAAATAATCATTCATCATAAATAAATCATTCATCAAAAGTATTTAAATATCAATAAAATAAACATCCGTCCATGATAAATTAAATAAATCAAGTATTGAAATTAAATATATTAAAGCATGAGAGATAAATCAAGGTATAAATAAATATGGAATTGAATAAAGCAAATAAAAGTTCAAGTATAGCTACTGTGAATTTTTATGAAGTTAAAATAGATTAGGGTTTTATGTTTTAAAAGATTGGTGAGACTCTTTGATTAACCAAATTAAGGTTTTAATGATGAACTCATGAAACTAGGGTTTTAAATACCTTAAAATTCTTTAATTTATTCATGATTTTAAATAGTGATTTAAGCTACCGTGTAATTTTTGAGTTTTATGTTTTTATGTTTTTTTATGTTTTAAAGGGATTAGGGTTCATAAAAATTAGGGTTTAAGATTTTAAAAGGATTAGGGTTTACTATTTTAGGTTTAAAAGTTGAATTTTGGATTTTAGGCTTTAAAATTAGGGTTCTCGGGTAAAAGATAATTTTTAGGGTTTTAGAAATCAATTTGATAATTTATGAAGTTTTATGAATTTAAACAAATGGATTGAAGTTTTTATAAGTAGAAAAGATGCTTTTTTTAAGGCTTTTTGAATGAAATAGAACCTACTTTAAAATCTTAAAAGAAATAGAATTTGAATTTGGTTTTGGTAGAAAAATATGTTCAATTAGAGTTTTAAGATTTTTTAAGAAAAAAAAATAACAATTTTAGGTCTTTTTAGAAAAGAAAGTCATGTTTTTATGTTTTAATCTTGGAAGAATTAAATTAAAGTTCTAAAGTTTTTTATTTAAAAAACCCTAATCCCATAACTTAGCTACTGTGTAACATAAATTAATTAAGGAAAATCACTTACCTTCTTTTGTTGATTCTTCAAAAAATAATTCTTCTTGGATGAACTAGCTTCAAAAATAAGCCTTGGTTGCCTTTGAAATCCCTTCCCCACGTGATACTACTGTTCCAAAAAAGATTTAAAATGAATTTCTTCTTTTCCTTCCTTGATTTGGTTTCAAACTTTCCAAACTCCCCTTAGATTTGTTCGCTCTCGGCCACCCCCTTTTTTTCTATGCCTTTGGTCCTTATTTATAATGGTTTAAGGTTATTTATTCCTAATTAATTAAGGCAAGTGATATTAATAAAAAAAAAAGAAATTAAAATCTAATTGGATTAGGTTTCAAAAAATTGCGTTGAAAAATTTTGCGCTGGCGAAAACTGTGGCAGCGGGCCCGTGGCTGGGGCCAGTGGGTGTGCCAGCCCACAGGAAATTCCTGCGGGAGCTGCTGCTGGGCCAACGGGCCCGCACGACCACTTTTCGCTGCCGATTTTTTTTTTCGACTCTGATTTTTATTTTTATTTTTATTTTTTGATTTTGATTTGTTTATTTTATTTTTTATTAATAAAAATTAGATACTAAGGTAAAAATTATTTAATTAAAATTATTTTGGACCAATTAGACAACAAAAATCATTTTGGACTAAATAAAGCATATTGGATCGGATTGGGTAAAACATTAAGGGTCTACATAAGGTATTGAACCAATTTTGGATAACAGGATTCAAAGAGAGCATAAAATACCTTAGAGTTTGAGCCTTAGTAGCTCAGGCAGACTACATGGCAATGATATACTGCTTCACATGGAGGTGAGGATTTCCGGTTCCATCAAACTTCGCAAAGGATGGCATCTTGAATTTGTATGGAACTTCCTCATCTAGCTCAAATAATTTGTCAACCTCGGACATTTTTTCGATTTTCAGTTTCTTCTCAAATTTCTTTTCTAAGTCCGCAATCATCTTTTCAACATCAGAAGTTTTGGTTTTCTCCATAGCTGATTTTTCAACAATCTTCGGTTCTTTCTTCTTGTCTTGAGGATCTTAGAAATATTGAGTCCAACCATCATCATCATCAACAATCACTTTGTCATCATCAAAAACCACTTCACCAATTTTAGCCTTCCCCTTGTCTTTCTTAGTGCTAGCAGATGCTTTGGCATTGTTTCCTAAAATTGTAGTCAATTGGTTCTTCATGGTCTCAGCTAGGGCCTCTTTTATTTCTTCCATCTTGGCATTGAGGGCATCATCCACCATTCTTTGAATTTGTTCAGGCTTCATTGCTTTTGGTGAGCAAGTGATTGAGTCGTTGCTAGATTCTTCGTCTCCATGGTAGGTCGGATTGTCATAAGCTTTTGAACTGTCATAATCTAGGGTTGTGAGCCAGAGAGGATCAATGATATGAGATGCAAATGTATGCATGTATGCACAAACAATAAATAAACAAGGACAAATAGGACATTCCTTCCAACTTTATAACATCCACACATGAATGGCAAGTCTCTTTTTCAAGGTACATGGTTAACAAAATACCAACATGGGATACCTTATTTTTGAATATTTCCCTCGGACGTTTCAACCAATAGTTATATTTTCAAAAATGGAAATCAATTTATGATAATTCCCATTAATTAGGTTTTAATCCATTTATCCAACTAAAGTAGCTTTTATGCTATATTGGATTAAAACTAAATTAAGAGGCTTATTATAAATAGATTTCTCACTTGAAAAAGTAACTAATGATTCATGCCAAAAACAAGCCCATGATAAACTAGGCTCACAATTGATTTTTGATATTTCGTAATTGACCTAAATAATTTGCAAGCTCTTTGTAAGAAAAGGTTAGATGAAAATAACTTTGTTTCTAAGCCCATTGTAAAAAGATTTTAGAAAAAATGGATTTTGGGCTTAGTATTTGGGCTATGAGCAAAAGAAATTTTGATTTTTTTTTAGAAAAGTTTTATGTCCAAAGACCACCTTGAAAAGTTTTGAAAATAGCTTTGGTCTTTTAGAAATTATTTTGAGCTTACAATGTACTTAGGTCTTATTAGAAAAATAATAAACCAAATAAGCCATGATTTAAGCCAAGATAAATTGACCATAGTCAAACAACAAGCATTTGGGGTAAAAACCTAAGAAAAGTAATTAGGTCAATTACATGAGCTTTAGTGTTCGGGTTAAAAGGCTTAGGTTCCCATAGCAAGTATAAACCAAATGGTACAAGGCTATGAGTGGTTATGCCATGCTCGATCTCCATACCTTGAGTGAAAGTATGGTATCCCTTACATAACACAACACGGGTAACACGGGCATACTAACTCACGCACACGATGATATCTAATATGATGCAATGGATAATATCATTATAAGAAAGAATAGAATAATATAATGACCAATGGAATCAACTTCTCTTATCCCCAGTGGAGTCGCCACTGTGAGCGGGGATTTTCGCCCCCACTCCCGGTGGAATGGTTCTTGCGACTTCGGCACTGTTTAGGCTCGGGGCCTTAGAGAACACGGGCCTAAGCCTGGAGAAAATGGAGTCTCTACCCGGATGGGCTGGGAAAAAGAAATGGGTGGATGACTTGATTCCTAAGGAATCCCTAACCCCCTAATGGGTTCGGAAAGTTGGGTACGTGTAGGGAAGGTGATAAATGGCCCAGCACCCCCACAACTCCCGGTTCATTGGAACCGGCCTCCTTTGTAGGTCTTAATATTATAAAATTCTTAAGTATAACAATATTATCCATATTACACGCCGCAATTGAAATAAAATATCGTTATATTAAAATCAAAGCAATGTCCAAGCAAAGCAAATAAATGGATATCCATCCGAGGATGGAAACATGTCCTTACATCATTCATGTCTAAACTAAATAGGACACCCACCAAACGGTAGAAACATGTCCTTTACATTGGTCCAAAATATAAAAACAATTTAAATTACATGATATTTAACTAATGAGGTACCCACAAAGTGGAAACATACCTCTTACAATTTTAATACTAAAATAAACAAATAAAAATCATAATAAAAAAGAGAATATCCATCCATGATAAATTAAATAAATCAAGCATTGAAATTAAATAAATCAACCAATAAAGCATATAGTAGACTACATAATCAAATCTAAAAATAAAGCAAGTAAAGATACAAATTAGGGTTTACTATTTCTATTTAAAATTCTTTAATTAATATTTAGGGTTTTGGAATTTTAGTATTATTATTGTTATTTGTTTAGGCTACTGTGAGAATTTTTGAAAAAATGGAATTGATTAGGGTTTTATAATTTTAAGAAAGTAGTAAGGTTTTTTAGTTAATCATATTAGGGTTTAGGGCTAACATCATGAAATTAGGATTTTGGAACCTTAAGACATTTAGGGTTTAGGACTCACGGTTACTGGATTATGGTTACTGAGCTAGGAATTAGGATTTTAGATTGACTAGATTCGATTTTAGGTTCACTGGATTAGGGCTTTAGGGCATTGATGAACTTGTCATAAAGTTTTGATGTTTTAAGAATTAGGGTTTAGAAAAACTAGGGTTTATTGGATTGGGTTTTAAGAAAGTTAGGGTTTAGGAAAATTAAGGACTTAAGACACTGGGTTAAGATTTTGAGAATTTATAAGATAGTTTAGGGTTTTTAGAAATGTGTAATTAGGATTTTAGATTTGAAAAACATGTTTTAAGGCTATTAAAGTTTTGGGGTTTTACAGTTAAGATATTAGGGTTTTATAGTTTGAAATCTCAATTCTGTGGATGATGATTTTGAATTTTGAATTTGATGCTTTTCTGTAATCAAAATTGAGTGTGCTTTTAATATTGACTATATCCACTACTTATGTATTTTTAGGTAAAAACAAATATAGAAAGCCAAATTTATTGATGAAAGATTAAAATAACTCACTGAATAAAATTATAACAAAATAGCTACTGTGAAAGTTTGGAAATGAAATTAATTAAGATTTACGGTTTGAATAACTTAGGGTTTAAGAAATTAGATTTGTGTTGAATGATTATATTATTTACTTTAATTAAGATCTTAAGTATTGTATGAATTAATTCATGCTACTGCCTAAACTAAATTGAATGAAAAAATAAATAACTAAGGCAGTGTGATGTGGCTTAAAAGATGAAGATGATTAATGATTGAATAAACTAAAGTTAGAGCAATTTACCTATGTTTGAAGGCTCCACCAAATTTGAAGAAATTGAACCAAGCTGTTGCCTGCTTCAGATTTGATTTTGGTTGAGCAAAGCAATCTGGAGATGATTGCTGTCTCTTGAATTTTCCTTGCTTGCTAGGGTTTTCTTTTGGCCGAAAGAATTTTAAGATCCCAAGTTTGGTTCTAAGTTTCATCCTCCAAAGTCAGAAATCCAAAGTCCCCCATCCCTTTTTGAAGTGTTTTAATGTGGTATTTATAGAAAAAATCCAAACCTAATTCTAATTGTCTAAGGAAATTAAAATCATTTAGGAAAAGAAATTAAAACCAAATAGAATTCAGTTTTGAAAAAAATGGTGCAGGAAAAAATTGCACTGGCAAAAAATTACTGCAGGCTACGAAAATTGCGAGAGCTGGGGCGGGCCAGCTAATTCGCCACAGGAATTTCCTACGGTGAATTGGCCCAAGCCAATTCACTTTCAGCAATGAAAATTTTTCTTCGTCAATTTTTATTTATTTATTTATTATTTTTTTAACTTTACTAATATTTCCTTTTTATTTTTATTAAAAATTATAAATAATAAATAGTAAAATAAATATTATTTAATTAAAATACCACAAAAATTATTTTGGACTAAAAAATATTGGACTAGACTCGGTCAAAAATTAAGGGTCTACAATGTGTCCAGCATACATGGGTACGACATCACACAAAACCTCATCGTTATATCTACCAATGGAAAATGAAATCAAAACTTGCTTATTTACCTTTACCATACCACTATCATTCAACCACCGAAGCTTGTATGGTTTTTGGTGTTTAATAGTGGGTAGCTTCAACTCCTCTACTAGCAAAGTGCTTGCTACATTGGTATAACTTCCACTATCCACAATCAAGTTACACAACTTATTAGCAATCAAACAATGAGTATGAAACAAATTCTCACATTGCTCCCCATGTTCATCTTGTTTATTTTGCAAACTAAGTGTGCGTTGTTCAACCAAAGTTTCACCATTAGCATATTCTATATCACTATCATCTTCCAAAGGTGGCATATCATCTTCATCCTCTCTCTCACTTTCAGATTCTACAATCCCATCCCTTATGATCATTATTCTTTTATTAAGGCATTCATGTGCCATATGACCATGTCCAAGGCACTTGAAGCATCTAATGCTTCTAGCCTGATTAGGTTGATTCTCAACTTTACCCTTGCTACCTAATTCATTTTTGTTTTTAGTTTCATCTATGTTAGGCTTAATAATGGGTTTATCATCCTTTTTAATGCAATTCGATCTCCAAGAAGAAACTGAAGAAAGTTTAGAATCATACTTGTGCCTTTTCCTTTGAGTTGTCTTTCAATTTTCATGGCCATATTTAGCATGTCCTCCATCTCCACATAATGTTGCAACTCCAAATGATCAGCAATTTGCTTATTTAGTCCACTCAATAATCGTGCCATAGTAGCCTCACAATCTTCCTCCATATTAGACTTTATCATGGCCATTTCCATCTCCTTATGGTACTCCTCTACACTCATAGAGCCTTGTGTCAAAGTTTTCAGCCTTTGATGCAATTCTTTATAGTAATAACTTGGGACAAATCTCTTCCTCATGATTTGCTTCATCTCCCTCCATGTCTCTATGGGTATTTCACCATTTCTACATCTTTTCTTGCAAATTTGATTCCACCAAACAATAGCATAATCACAAAATTCAACAATAACAAGTTTTACCTTTTTCCCTTCGGAATAATTATGACATTCAAAGATCAGCTCCACTTTTTGCTCCCATTCCAAGTAAATATCTGGATTATTCCTTCCTTGAAATGGAGGAATTTTCATCTTAATGCTGCCAATGTTGTGATCTACATCATCAACACATCCCCTCCTAACTTGCCTCCTAGGATTGATGTTTTGACCAACCAAAGTGATTTGATCATCATCCATATCGTCCTCGCTATCATAATCTTCTTGATCAAAGCCTGGTTGTCTTTGTTGAGTTGGTTCACCATGCAAATGTTTGAGAACATTATCATGCCTTTCGAGGCGATCATTGATTTCTCCCATCATGTTAAACATCCTCTGAAACTGTTGTTGCATAGCTTGTATCATTGGATCATTTGAGGAAGAACTCCCTTATTTTTCTTTGTTAGACATCTTTAAAACCTGTAAAATAAGGAAGAATAAAAAAATAACCTCACCAGCACTCCCTGACGTGTTTAACTCGATGAATTGATTTACAACGCTATTGTTTCACACAATTTTTTGGCTTTTCTCGATGCTTATCTCACCACTCATGCCTTTTACCTCTCATGTTTTATTCTTTGGTTCTTCGATAAACTAAGGTCCACAAACCAAAAAATTCAGATTATGGCTAATTCAATAGATTAAAATTGGGCAAGTCTAAAGAGCAAATAAAGGTAGGATAAAAAAAATTAATAGTGGTTTACACAAGGACACAAGCAAAATATATAATTCCAATATCAATAGATGAGTATTCTGTTTTCTTTTACTTTTTTTTTTGCTTTTCTTTTACTTTTTTTTATAAGGAGTAGGAATAACAATTTCCTCTAGGAACACAAAATTAGAATGAACAAAGAACTTTTTTTTAATCCATGGTGATATAAAGAGAAGAATAAAAACAGAATATTAAAAGTGAAACAATCTACAATTTAAAAGGGATACGCAAACCTCAAACTTGATACCTGCTCTGATACCAAAATGATGCGGCTGGGCCAAGCATTTTCCAGGAGGTCACCCATCCTGGTACTGACCCTACACCAACACGCTTAACCGAAAAGAACGCTAAGCATTCCTGCCAAAAGCTTAAGCTGTCAGGAGAGGCACACCCATTTGCTTTATTTGGATCAAATATGGGCTCATTAGTCTCTTTTGTTGTGTCCATGGATGCATGGAAATCATCAATTTAGCAGCCATACACCCAAATAGTTAAAGAACTATGTATATATTTATGGAATGCAAATTAACACCCTCCAATAGGTTAATCAAAATCTAGATCGTTCAAGAATGAAGTAAGATTAACTATTCTAATCACTTTTATCAATGGAATTATGATTAAGTAATTAGAATAGCACTTTGATTTCCTCAAAATGCCACAAACGAAGAAGGTTTGATAAGTTAAGGATGAAAACAAAGATTCTGAAATTTGAACGCCACAAACTGAATAGCTTGATAAGTTCCAAAGTTCATGCAATAACTTAAGACAAAACACTCACAAGTGCTCAAAATATCTTTTATATCTTTTAATAATTGTCATTACAAAGGAAATCAGCCTTGTTTAAATAGAAAAAGGCCATATATAAAGAGAGCATCAGAATTAAGTTCATATGTAACTCCCATATTAATTGACAGCCCCATTACACCTAATAAATAGCCTCATTACTTTGCCAACTCAATTTGAACGTTGGACCATTATTTTCTTGGCTTTTATAGCTCTTTTTTTTTTTTCATATTTCAGCCTTTGTAGCTCATACTTAATAAGAATAAACCCTAATAAAAGTCAAAATACATAATTAAAACACAAATAGTCTTAAACAGCCTATTAATTTGTCTTAGGCCATTGGTCTTTTAGACTTCAAGACCATGGCCAAATGACCTTTTATTATTAAAAATGGACCTAATTCTTTACTCTCATAAGCCTGGATTAGTCTTCAAGATTAGGTCTTGCTCGAATTATGTTGACCAACTTAAGCTCTTCTTGCATCCATGGATCATCCTTAAACAAATCTTGAGCAACTTGTTTTCTCCAAATCTGATCCATGAAGGAAATTAACGCCTCTTTCAACTTATTAGCTCTAGACATTGTCATTGGTCCTCCATATATGGCTAGTGGATCTTTGAATTGTTTGTTCATGTCATCATTGGATTGTTGATGCTTGGCCAATTTTTGATCAGCATGTAATTCCTCATTAGAGAGGAAAGTTAAAAAGAAAGAGAGTGAAAGGGGAGAAAGTTCAAAAGAAATAAAAGGAGAGGAGAGAAAAGAGGTAGCTAAGAGCAAAAAGAAACACAGTTTTTATGCTAAGGAGAAAGAGCTAAAAAATATTTTCTATACACATAAATCTCTTATTATACTTATGTACAAGGAGAATTTTCTGAGTTTAGTTGACTTTGACTCTTTGCCTAGTGTTGTTGTTTCTTTATTGCAGGAGTTTGAGGATGTGTTTCCTAAGGTGATGCTGAAGGGATTACAACCCTTGAGGAGAATTGAACACAAAATAGACCTCATTCCAGGATTTCCAATTCCTAATAGACCAGCCTGTCGAAGCAATCTCAAATAAACTAAGGAGCTTCAAGGTAAGTAGAGGAGTTGATGTAGAGAGGACATGTTAGAGAAAGCTTAAGCTCCTGTATTGTACCTGTGTTGCTTGTTCCTAAGAAAGATGGTACTTGGAGGATGTGTGTCGACTTTCGAGCTATAAATAAAATCACTGTAAAGTATAGACATCCTATCCTTAGACTTGATGATGGGCTTGATGAGTTAAGTGGCGCATGTATTTTTCACTAAAATTGATCTTAAGAGTGGGTATCACCAAATAAGAATACAACTTAAAGATAAATGGAAAACTGCCTTTAAAACTAAATAGGGTTGTATGAGTGGTTAGTCATGCCTTTTGGCTTAGCCAATGCACTAAGTACATTTATGAGATTTATGAATCATGTTTTGCATGAGTTTATAGGAAAATTTGTTGTTGTCTATTTTGATGATATTTTAACTTATAGCAAAACATTAAATGAGCATCTTAAGCATATTAGGGTTGTTTTAGAAGATCTTAGGAAGGAATATTTGCATGGCAATGCTAAGAAGTACACTTTTTTGTGATAAACTCATCTTCTTATGGTTCATTATTAGTAAAGAAGTTCTTTCTATTGATGAGGAAAAGATTAAGGCTATCAAAGAATGGCCAGGACCTACCTCTATAGGAGAAGTTAGAAGTTATTTATGGACTCGCTAGTTTTTATAGGAGGTTTGTTAAAGATTTTAACACAATTGCATCTCCTTTAACTAGCATAGTTAAGAAAGATGTGAATTTCACATAGCCTAAGAAACATGAGCATTCTTTTAACTTGCTCAAAGAAAAATTATGTTCAGCTCCTATCTGCCTTTGAGATTGAATGTGATGCCTCTAGTATGGGAATAGGTGCTGTTTTATTGCATAAAAGGCATCCCATTGCCTATTTTAGTGAGAAGTTGAATGGAGCTCAACTTAACTATTCCACATTTGACAAGGAGCTCTATGCCTTAGTGAGAGCATTATAAGTGTAGCAGCATTATCTACTACTTAAGAAATTTGTGATTCACACTAATCATGAATCACTAAAGCATTTGAAGGAGCAAGGAAAGTTGAACAAGAGGAATGCTCAATAGATGGAATTCATTGAGACTTTTCTATATGTGATCCAATTTAAGTAAGGTACAAAGAATATAGTTACAGATGCTTTATCTAGAAGGTATGCTTTAATCTCTACCTTGAGCACCAAATTTTTAAGATTTGAACACATTAAAAAATTTATATGTAAGTGATCTTGATTGTTATAGTGCTTGTGAAAATGCTACAGATAAATGTTATGTCTAAGTGAACTAGATATTTAATATTATTATTTTATTATTAGTTATTTATTTGACTTATGTTATTTGGATGACATTTAATAATTGGGTATTATTTATATGCCCATTAGTAGTAGTTGGGATTTGTTGTTTAAGCCCAAAATTGTTAGCTTATTATTAGATTATTTTAGTTGGATTAGTAGGGTATGGGAGGCCCATTATTATTGTAACTTATTTAAACCATCTTGTAGCTTCTTGCAAGAGGTTAGACATTATTGAATAAAAATTTTAGATTTATTGAGAGTGAATAATTCTCTTGTTCT
Source organism: Garcia nutans (assembly GCA_947685225.1). Taxonomy (NCBI): domain Eukaryota; kingdom Viridiplantae; phylum Streptophyta; class Magnoliopsida; order Malpighiales; family Euphorbiaceae; genus Garcia; species Garcia nutans. The sequence continues at coordinate 36,982,810 of CANTUV010000039.1, read as the reverse complement.
TGATTTCTTATGAGATCAAGCTTCTATACAGCAAGGTTAATGACTTTAAAGTAGGTAATTGTAGTTAATTTTTGACCCAGTCCGGTCCGTTATTTTTTATATAGTCCAAAATAATTTTTATGGTATTTTAATTTAATAATATTTATTTTAGTATTTATTATTTATAATTTTTAATAAAAATAAAAATAGTGAAGTTAATAAAGAAAATAATAATAAACAAAAATAAATAAAAATTGACGACGAAAAATTCGTCGCCGAAAAGTAGAATTGGCCAAGGCCACTTTGCCGGCAGGAATTTCCTGCGGGCAAAATGGCCTTGGGCCAATTCGCTACAGGAAATTCCTGCGGCGAATTGGCTGGCCACCCAGCCAGTTCGCAATTTTTGCCCGCCAGCTCTCGCAGTTTCCAACGCTCTTAGTTTTCGCCAGCGAAATTTTCTAACGCAGTTTTTTCGAAACCAAATTCTATTTAGTTTTGATTTCTTTTCCTAATTAATTTTAGTTTCCTTAAACAATTAGAATTAGGTTTATGATTTTTCCTATAAATAACACTTTAAAACTCAAAATTAAGGAACTTGGATAAGGGATCGAAAATTGGTTTTACTGAGCCAAACTTTGGTACTTTGATCAATCGAAAATTGGACTTTTGACTAAGGAAAAAAACAGATAACCCTAATTTGTATCTTTACTTTCTTTATTTTTAGATTTGATTATGTAGTCTATTATATGCTTTATTGGTTGATTTATTTAATTTCAATGCTTGATTTATTTAATTTATCATGGATGGATATTCTCTTTATTATTATGATTGTTATTTGTTTGTTTTAGTATTAAAATTGTAAGAGGTATGTTTCCACTTTGTAGGTACCTCATTAGTTAAAAATCATGTAATTTAAATTGCTTTTATATTTTGGACCAATGTAAAGGACATGTTTCTACCTTTCGGTGGGTGTCCTATTTAGTTTAGACATGAATAATGTAAGGACATGTTTCCATCCTCTGATGGGTGTCCATTTATTTGCTTTGCTTGGACATTGCTTTGATTTTAATATAACGATGCTTTATTTCAATTGTTGCGTGTAATATGGATAATATTGTTATACTTAAGAATTTTATAATATTAAGACCTGCAAAGGAGGCTGGTTCCAATGAACTGAGTGTTGTGAGGGTGCTGGGCCGTTTCTCACCTTCCCCACACGTACCCAACTTTTTGAACCCATTAGGGGGTTGGGGATCCACCCCTTTCTTTTTCCCGGCCCGTCCGGGTGGTAACTCTATTTTCTCCAAGCTTAGGCCCGTGTTCTCTAGGGTCCCGAGCTTAAACAGTGACGAAGTCGCAAGAACCATTCCACCAGGAGTGGGGGCAAAAATTCTCACTCACAGTGGTGACTCCACTGGGGATAAGAGAAGTTGATTCCGCTGGTCTTTATATTATTCTATTCTTTCTTATCATGATATTATCCATTGCATCATATTAGATTGCATTGTGTGCATGAGTTAGGACACCTATGTTACTCGTGTTGTGTTATGTAAGGGATACCATACTTTCACTCAAGGTATGGAGATCGAGCATGGCATAACCACTTATAGCCTTGTACCATTTGGTATATACTTGCTATGGGAACCTAAGCCTTTTCAACCCAAAGACTAAAGCTCATGTAATTGGCCTAGTTACTTTCCTTCGGTTTTTACCCCAAATGCTTGTTGTTTGACTATGGCTAGTTTATCTTGGTTTAAATCATGGCTTATTTGGTTTGTTCTTTTTCTAATATGACCCAAGTACATTTGTAAGCTCAAAATAAATTTTTCTCTAAATCCAAAAGACCAAAGCTATTTTCAAAACTTTTCAATGTGGTCTTCGGATATAAAACTTTCTAAAAACAAAATCAAAAATTCTTTTCTCATGACCCAAATACTAAGCCCAAAATCTATTTTTTCTAAAATCTTTTTACAATGGGCTTAGAAGTAAAATTATTTTCATCCAACCTTTTCTTACAAAGAGCTTGTAAATTATTTAGGTCAATTACAAAATACCAAAAATCAATTGTGAGCCTAGTTTATACTAAGAGTTATTAATCATGGGCTTGTTTTGGTATGAACCACTAGTTACTTTTTCAAGGGAGAAGTCTATTTATAATAAACCTCTTAATTTAGTTTTAATCCAATATAGCATAAAAGCTACTATAGTTGGTTGAATGGATTAAAACCTAATTAATGGGAATTATCATGAACTGATTTCCATTTTTTAAAATATAACTATTGGTTGAAACGTCCGAGGGAATTATTCAAAAACAAGATACCCTATGTTGGTTCTTTGTTAACCATATACCTTGAAAAAGAGACTCGCCATCTGTGTGTAGAAGTTATAAGGTTGGAAGGAACATCCTAATTATCTTTTTTTGTCTATTGTTTGTGCATAGACGCATACATGCATACATGCATCACATGACATATCATTAATCCCTTCTGGCTCACAGCCCTGGATTACAATAGTTCAAAAGCTTATGACAATCCGACCTACGCTGGAGATGAAGAATCTAGCAACGACACAATCTCTTTTTCACCTAAAGCAATGGAGCCCGAAAAAATTCAAAGAATGGTGGATGACGCCCTCAATGCCAAAATGGAAGAAATAAAAGAGGCCCTGGCTGAGACCATGAAGAACCAATTGGTTGTCGAAGCATCTGCTAGCACTAAGAAACCAAAGGACAAGGGGAAGGCTAAAGTTGGTGAAGTGGTTTTTGATGATGATAAGGTGATCATTGATGATGATGAAGATTGGGCTCAATACTTCCAAGATCCTCAAGACAAGAAGAAAGAACCAAAGATTGTTGAAAGATCAGTTATGGAGAAAACTGAAACTTCTGATGTTGAAAAGATGATTGCAGATTTGGAAAAGAAATTTGAGAAGAAGCTAAAAACCGAAGAAATGTCCAAAGTTGACAAATTATTTGAGCTAGACAAAGAAGTTTCGTACAAGTTTAAGATGCCATCCTTTGCAAAGTTTGATGGAATTGGAAATCCTCACCTCCATGTGAAGCAATATATCATTGCTATGCAGTCTGCCCGAGCTACTAAGGCTTAAACTCTAAGGTACTTTATGCTCTCATTGGATCCTGTTATCCAAAATTAGTTTAATACCTTAGATGATGACGCACAAAAAAGTTAGGATCTGCTATACAAGGCTTTCATCCAACAATATGGATACAATGTTGAGATGGAAGTTACCTTAATGGAAGTTGAGTCCATTAGACAATGGCCAAACAAAAATTTTGTGGACTATGTGAAAAGATGGAGAAATAAGGCCGCTTTGCTCAAGAAGAGGCCCAATGAATCTGATCAAATAAGAATGATTGTGAGGGGGGTGTTGCCTAGTCTTCGTGAAAGGATGTCTCATACACTCATCCATGATTTCAAAGATCTCCTCCAAGCTGGTCTGCAAATTGAAGAATGGGAAAGAGAGAAGAACCATTTTTCAACAAGAAGGAACGAGAAAGGAACCTATCAGTCTGGTAACCAAGGCATGCAAAAGGCAGTTGGTGTTAATGCTACTAGCCAAGGAGCAAGAAGGCAGCTTTTAGAATTGGGAAAACTGCTGTCTTGGGTTCTCAATAAACTTCAAAGGAAGGGATTGTTACAACCCTTAAATCCTCATCCTTTGCCTAAACCTCTCCCACCTAATTTCGACACTAAGGTATTTTGTCAATTTCATCAAATGCAAGGACACGACACGGATAGATGTGTGAGGTTGAGGCATGAGATCCAAAAATTGATTGATAGTGGAAAGCTACCCGAGCCCAAAGAAGGAGGAATGGACCTTGTCCGAGCCCAAAGAAGATGAAGTAATGAACACTAGATCTGCTAAGCCTTATGCAAGGCCACCTCCTAAGGAGGTAGAAGTTGATAAAGGAAAGGAAGCTGAAGTAAGGAACAAAGGAGAGGAAGATGATACTATGCTCAAGCAATTGAAAAGAACCCAAGCAAGTGTTAGCATTTGGGACTTATTGGCTACTTCTAAAAAACACTAAGAAACTATGGCCAAGGCCTTAGCTAGCATGCCAATTTCTACCTCCATAACACTGGAGGAGCTGATCAACTTCATAAAAATTGAAGGAGTAATGAAATGTGAATATATTCAAGAGAAGAACAAAGTTAATATGGGAGCGGTATCTTTCTCAGATGCAGATTTACCGGAAGAGGGGAGAGATCACATCTGCCCTCTCTTTATCAAAATAGAAATCAAAGGGAAAAGGACTCCATGTGTAATGGTTGATGATGGGTCCACCATAAATGTTTGTCCTCTTAAAATATTGCAAAAGCTAGCCATGTCAATAAGGGATCTAAACCCAACCGAGGTAACCATTCGGGCTTATGACAACACCAAAAGACATGCCGAAGGAACTTTCAAAGCTGCTGTCAAGGTCGGTCCAATTGAATCTATTATTGAATTTGTTGTTTTGGACATACCTATTACCTTTGCCTTACTCTTAAGATGACCATGGTTTCATCCTCTTTGTGGAGTTCCTTCCACCCTTCATTAAAAGATCAAGTTCCCTAACGGAGATGAGACAGTGGTCATCGATACCGAAGATAATGAGGTTGTTAATGCTCTAATGATTGAGATGCCTCTCAATGGTTTCTACGTAGCTGTAATTTCTGATGATGAAGTAGTGGATTCTAAGGTCTTGAACATGATGAAGAACATGAGTTACCTTCCTGGAGCTGGTCTTGGAAAGGGCAAGGCCAGTTTGAAAAGGACAAGGCCGGTTTGACAAAGCTTCCAGATTTCAAAACTCAAACTTCCAAGAAAGGTTAGGGTATGAAGAAGCCAACAAAGATGTCTAGCTAAAGAAGATTGAGAAGATGAGCTTCCCACCATTTGAAAAAATCTTTGTCAGAGCTCCAGACTTGGGACCACTCCAAAGAAAGCCCGAGCCAATCATGGTCATGGCCAATAATTTTGAGTTCCCACCTGTCTTCTAAGCAGAAAGAAAAACTTATCCAATTGTTGCTGAAACATAAGCAAGTGATAGCTTGGAAGATAGCAGACATCAAGGGTATCAGTCCATCCTATTGCACTCACAAGATACTGATGGAGGACGAAATCAAGTCGGTAGTGCAACCACAGAGGAGACTAAACCCAAAAATGAAAGATGTAGTGAAGGCTGAAGTGATAAAACTACTTGATGCAGGGATTATATATCCGATCTCGGATAGTTCTTGGGTGAGCCCAGTCCAGGTAGTACCAAAGAAAGGAGGGATGACTGTGATCCCTAATGAAAATGATGAGCTGATCCCAACAAGAACAGTTACCGGTTGGAGGGTTTGCATTGACTACAAAAAATTGAATGATGCAACTAGAAAGGATCATTTTCCTTTACCCTTCATTGATCAGATGTTGGAGAGGCTATCCGGCCATGAGTACTACTGCTTTTTGGATGGACTTTTAGGCTATTTCCAAATTCCTATTACCCCTGAAGACCAAGAGAAAACTACATTCACCAGCCCATATGGGACATTCGCATATCAAAGAATGCCATTCGGGTTGTGCAATGCACCTGCGACTTTCCAAAGGTGCATGGTAGCAATCTTTGATGAGCTTATAGAGGATATTATGGAGGTATTTATGGAAAATTTCTCGGTCTATGGGAGCTCATTTGAAAGATGTTTGGAAAACCTTGAAAGAGTTCTGATGAGATGTGAGGAAACCAATCTAGTGCTTAATTGGGAAAAGTGTCATTTCATGGTTCAAGAAGGAATTGTGTTGGGACACAAAATTTCAAACAAGGGCATTGAGGTGGATCGGGCTAAGGTAGACACCATTGAGAAGTTACCACCACCCACATCTGTGAAAGCCATCAGAAGTTTTCTAGGACATGCGGGTTTTTATCAGAGGTTCATTCTAGATTTTTATAAGATAGCCCGTCCATTAACAAGACTCCTTGAGAAGGATGTCGATTTTGTTTTTGATGAGGAATGTCTGAGAGCATTCACAACCCTAAAGGAGAAATTGACCCATGCTCCAATCATGGTAGCTCCTAATTGGAATCTACCATTTGAACTAATGTGCGATGCAAGTGACTTTGCAGTAGGAGCAGTCTTGGGTCAACGCAAGGAGAAATACTTTTAGCCTATCTACTATGCATGTAACACCCCTTAACCCGACTATTTCCAGTCGAGCCAAGTGTGCTACAGTATATGCAACATGGTATACAGAACATGCACTAAATAAAATTTTTTCCTTTTTATTTTTAATAATAATAATTTACACATTTCTTTAATTGTTATAATTACATTTTGAAAGTCCTTAACAGTACATGCCAAGCTAAACTTTGCTTTGCTCCTCACTTCACCTCCTATTACACACTCTGGTGCTCCTTTGTAGCTTCCCATTTGTCAGCTTGGACTCCATAACCTACGAGTTTAGAAAACTAAACTCGCTAAGCATATAGCATAGTGGGTACTTTAACCGTTAAGTAAAAATTAGATGCAAACCACACAATGTTACAGATATGGCACCAGTGATTAAGAATCTAACTATTTTTATCCTAAATCAGCTCAATAGAACTAATTTGTAGTTCAAAGTTTTCATTCCGGGTATTTGGGCTAGACTGCACTTTTTAGGTCACACCGGGTTTTACAATACTGCAAAAATCCCTCGTTGGGCTTTAAAATCTAAATAAAATACAATTGGGATGTGATTTTCAAAAAACGAAAAATGCTATCTTGTTCTTAATTGGTCAAGCTTTCAAGAGCATATTTTTGATAATTTATTTCATTCCAAAAGAATATTTTATCTCAATTATACCTCATTTATTTCTTACCAAATGAACAGTGAATTCTAGCATTTAGTTTCTTATATACCTTGTTATCTTATTTCCCCAATAACTTTTGTTCTACTAATCTGAATGTAAGAATTCTTATTTTCACTCGAACTAGACTCATATGAGTCCTTATGGTTAAATTTCTAGATTTAAATTTGTTACACATAATTCTTGATGACTCCTTGAACTCTTCCCCGGTCAATTGGTTACTCAAGTCTGCGCAATGTGTACTATTTAATTTATAGCTTTACCTACGCAACTCGGATTGAGACGATTCTTATCTTAAATTAAACTACACACATAAGGCTATATTAAGTAAACATTTCAGCTTAAAACAGGAAACACGTGATTTTTGGCACAATATCTAATTCAGCCCTGCAGTCTGCTAGGGTCTGCCCGCGCATGGTTCGCTCATTCGTGTGTAACTTCTACATTTTAAGTCCAATAGAGATGAATCAAACTCCTATGAATCACCAAAATAAAAGGATTCATTTATATCTTCTATCACAACATCTAATTCCTGAGGTAAATGGACCAAAACCTGGACTCAAGGCACAAATCTCAGTCTGTCCGGTTTCACAATTCCAGTGTGCATGAGTTATACTCTTTTGATCATATCTTTTTATCTACAAGTGGAATTTAGTAAATTAAAAATTATATGGTTTCCTAACACATAAGGGTACATTTAAGTCTTCTTTCACAGCTTCTAAATGTGTCATTAAGGTCACCTGGACTCAAGGCACAAATCTCAGTCTGTCCGGTTTCACAATTCCAGTGTGAATGAGTTATACTCTTTTGATCATATCTTTTTATCTACAAGTGGGATTTAGAAAATTCCAAATTCTATGGTTTCCTAACACATAAGGGTACATTTAAGTTTTCTTTCACAGCTTATAAATGTGTCATTAAGGTCACCTAAACGTAGTCCCAAGTCACAGGTTACTGACTGAGGAATCTCAGTTTTTCAGTTTGTACGCCTGGTATAATTTTGATCATAACTTTCATTCCACACATGAAAATGAGTTGATTCCAAAGCCTATGGTTTATTGACTTAATGGAGAACAATTAAGTATTCTTTGTCAAGTTCTAGTTATATCATTTTTCTAGTCTAAATTTCGGTTGAAGTTCCAGAAAAATGCAGGACACATGGCTGGCTGTAACAAAACAACACAACATAGCACTCCCATATTTACCTCCCTTATAACCTCAACCCCAAAATCAATCAATACACAACAAAAACTTCTATATCATCATCAATCTCAACCACATAACCACCACAACTCAAGCACATGAACAATTATAGCAATTACACATCCAAATGAAAAGGCAATAGAGATCACTAATTCAAGAAGGTTAAAGTACCAAACCTTTTTCCCCTTTGCTTTCCTTAGCTCATCTTTGATCTTTTTCTTCTTTTTCCTTATGATTTTCTTGATTTCCTACAAGAATTCCAGCATACACACTTTAAACATACATCCTATGGTTTGAAAACATAAGCTACCAATTCATTTCTTGCTAATTTTTCCTCAATCTAATCTCCTCTAACCTTAAAACCATTATTTATTTCATCAAATCCTTCAAATAATTATTTCTTGAATTTTCTCCAAATCTAGCTACAAGAACCCTAATTTCAATCTCTTAAATTAACCATTAATCCATGAAATTAAAACTAGAGATAGGTTTCTCTTACCTTATAATCTTGTTTGTCACCAAAATCTTCAACCAAAAGCCTTAAACTTTGGAAAAATCACCTCCTTCTTCCTTCTCTTATGGTTTGGACGAGTTCACCATATAAGAGAGGGCTTTTATTTTCTTTCCTTAGCTTATTTTGATCCAAATGGCAGCCATAAGTGGTGAAAATATGTTGGTATAGATGTTGACTTCCAATTGGTACCCCTTATAGCAAAAATGGCCACTTTTAATTGGTCCACTTGCCTTCTTCTTTTATCTATTTATTTGGAAAGCCATTAGGCTTCCTTTTATTCATATTTTGACCCCCTCAACTTTCTTGTGCTGTAATTTTATAGTATAGGGTGTGAAAATATCAAAATACCCTCCAGCGATTAATCGATTGTAACTTCTAAACCGTGCGTTTTCGGAAAAAATTGAAACCCATGGTTATGACCCAATTAATCTCGAGAATATTCTTTCGGGGTCAGATATGGGCACTATTAAGAACTTCCGACACTTAATTTTTAAGTTTACATAGTTGCCCCTAACTTTTGAGAAATTTTCACTTAGGTCCTTTTGATATCCCTTCCTGACCTTGCTATCTTTCTTTATTAATATCTTTTTACTCACAACTCCAAATTAAGTAATTCTTATTCCCACTGAACCTAGACAACCGGAGCTACATTGTGTCAAAATTTCAGGTTGATCCGAGCTATATCTGATTTTTTGACGGTCCTTCGAATCAAGCCTACTATACTGTCCTGAGGCAGCTTGCACATTGTCTACTAAATCCATCATATCTTATTCTGTACAACTCCAAATTGAGTAATTTCAAGTTATACATCTAGCTAAGACATGAATAAACAATTAAGTCTTCTTTAAGACTCTCTAATTCTGTCATTAACTTGGATGAAATTCTAGCTCAAGTTATAGGTCATGTTCTAAACTCCTTTGTTCTAAGCCTAAATCATATCCTCTATGTCTGTTTCTTACCAATCAGGGATTCGGGATGTTACAATGCAAGCAAGACCTTGAAAACAACTCAAGCTAATTACACAACTACAGAGAAAGAGCTGCTAGCTGTGTTTTTGCTTTTGACAAGTTTAGATCATATCTAATCTTGTCGAGGGTGATTGCTTATACAGACCATTCGGCTTTAAGGTATTCATTCGTGAAAGTTGATGCTAAGCCTAGGCTAATCTGTTGGGTTTTGTTGTTGCAGGAATTTGACTTGACAATTTAAGACAAGAAGGGAGCCAAAAATCTTGCAGCAGATCACCTTTCTCGCTTGGAGAATCCAACCTTAGAGAAGTTTGAAGAAGGGGACATTGATGATCACTTCCCCGATGAGCAGCTATACTCCATGGTAAGTGAGGTAAGTAATTTAAATTCTGAAACACCTTGGTTTGCCAACTTTGCTAACTATTTAGCTGTTAGGGAACTTCCTAAGGACTTAAATTATCAAGCAAAGAAGAAATTCTTTTCTGATTTAAAATATTATTTTTGGGAGGATCCCTTTTTGTTTAAGTTATGTAAGGATCACATGCTCCGACGATGTGTGGCATGGCCCGAAACAATGAACATCCTTAGTCAATGCCATGTCAGACCAGCTGGTGGTCATATGGAAGCCAATAGGACTGCTCAAAAGGTACTAGAATCAGTGTTTTATTGGTCCACTTTGTTTAAAGATAGCTACGAATTTGTAAATCATTTTGATCGCTGCCAAAGAACTGGAAATATTTCATCTCGTGATGAAATGCCCCAGAATGGGATTTTAGTTTGTGAAATCTTTGATGTATGGGGAATTGATTTTATGGGACCATTTCCAAACTCTTCTAGTAACAAATATATTCTGGTAGCTATATACTATGTATCTAAATGGCCTGAAGCCCAAGCCTTGGCAACCAATGATGCTAGGGTTGTGGTGCAGTTTTTGAAGAAGTGGTTTTCTCGTTTTGGTACACCAAAAGCAATTATAAGTGATAGGGGTACTCACTTTTGTAACGCTCAACTTGAGAAAGTCTTCAAAAGATTAGGAGTTACGCATAGATTTGCTACTCCCTATCATCCCCAAACTAGTGGCCAAGTTGAGAACACGAATAGGGAGATTAAATGAATTTTGGAAAAAAACTGTTGAGCGATCCTGAAAGGATTGGTCCAAGAAATTGGACAATGCTCTATGGACTTTCAGGACTGCATTCAAAACTCCCTTAGGCACTACACCATTTAGATTGGTATATGGAAAAGCTTGTCATTTACCTATCGAAATAGAACATCATGCATAATGGGCATTAAAACAGATTAACCTTGATCTAGCTTGTGCAGGTGAAAGGCGCAAATTACAGGTAAATGAACTAGACGAGTGGAGGTTGCAAGCTTATGACAATGCGAGAATGTAAAAGGAATGTACCAAGAGATGGCATGATGCTCACATTAAGGAATGAAAAGAGTTTCAAGCGGGAGATTAGGTATTACTGTACAATTCAAGGCTTCGACTCTTTCCAGGTAAGTTGAAATCTCGATGGTCTGGCCCTTTTACTGTCAAGGAAGGTTTCCCCTACGGAGTGGTAGAAATAACCCACCCGGAAAAAGGAGATTTTAAAGTCAATGGGCACAGGCTCAAATATTATTTTGGAGGGGAAATACAGGACTTAAAAGAGGTTTTACACCTCCAAGATTAGGGACATTTACCCGACCGTCCAACTAATACGACGTTAAAGAAGTGCTGGGTGGGAGACAACCCACCGTTTTATGTTTTTGGTTTGTGTCGTCATTTTGTTTTAATTTTATATTTCTTTTATTGGGTGGTTGTTTGTTTGTTTTGTAGTCATCTGAATTTGTAGAGGAAATTTGATTTTGAGGAGTAAATTGAGCATGTACAATGACACGCCCGTGTCAATGGGCGTGTCATTACCTTTTTCAGGCAGTAGCTAGAACACGCCCATGGACACGCCCGTGTCTATGAGCGTGTCATTACCTTTTTCAGGTAGTAGCTAGAACACGCCCGTGTCTATGAGTGTGTCATTATTTTTTTCAAACAAAAGCTATAACACACCCATGGACACTCCCGTGTCCATGGGCGTGTCTCAAAAAATAATAATAATACCCAGCACGCCCTCAGAACACGCCCAGCATTTTTCAGGTACGGGATCTCAACTTTTGCGATTTTTGTTTGTTTTCTTTCGTTTTTCTTTCATTTTTCATATACATTCCTTGTATTTTCTTGTGTTTACCGTGAAATTTGAAATTTCATGACTTGTTTGCTTTATTCTATTGTGTTTTTATTTTTTTTGTAATTTTTGCGGCATTTGATTAATTCTTCATTTTGAATTCCGTTTTGATTTGGCATTTGTTTATTTTTGAAAATTTTTGAATTATATATTGATTGTTTCATTTGTTAGTTTCTAGTCACTCGTGATTTTTGGATAATATATTGTTATTGTGGGGATTGATTTTATTGTGTGTTTGTGTTGTCGTTCGGGTTAGTTTATTGCTTTCGATTAATTGAGCATGTGTTGCTATAGGTGGATTACGTTTGTTTTGCGTTATCATTATAATGCCTGCATTTTAGTTAAACTTGTATCATGTTATGCTTTTGTTATTGAGGAACCTTTTGATTTGTTTTGTAGATTAATCGAAAATGGGCCCTCGCAAACAATCATCTTCTCAGCTTCCCACCAAGCGGGCACGAGGGGAGGGCAGTTCCAGCCAACCCGCTACACGTCCAACTTCTAAATTTATGGCGACACACAATTGCCTCAGATTTTCAAACGCCGAGGAACGAAGGCAATTCAAACTTTTCGGCAACAAAGAATGGTCCGCGCCTCGTGTCTTAGATTGGGAGGCTATGGAACTGGTTAACATTGCAGCATATGTGCGGGAATTAATTAATCAACCAGGGTGGGACCAACTCTTCTCTATCAACGAGCCCTCATATCAAGAGCTTACACTAGAATTTTACTGCACCTTCCAATTCCAGAAAACCAAGGTCTCCATTACTGAGCCGACGATTAAATTCAGACTGGGAGGGCAGAGATTCAGCATGAGCATTAATTACCTTAGGGTACATCTCGGGTTATATACTGAAGAGGATGTCTGAACCTTCGATTATCTAAACTCCGAGGTGGATTTTGTTGAGTATGAGGTTGTTCCTCCTCGGATTTGGCAGAACTTTGCACCCAATGCCGATAAATATCAACCCAAGGTTTCTTAGGCATCAATTTCGATTCTTTCCCCTGCCGAGTGGTGCATAATTTATTAGTTCATACTATTACAGCACGGCTGAGCAGTACAGGGGTGGTCACCTTGAGAGATCTGTTTTTCCTGCACTGCATGTCGCAGAAGACCCGGTGCAATGTCGCCCATGCCATCACCCACTTTTTCTATGAGCAGTCTAAAAAAGGAGCATCAGGTACTTTACATGGTGGCATGTATGTCACAAGACTTGCTCGTCGTCTGGGTGTATTAGATGGCTGCCTCCCTATGACGGTGGATGGTATGCCCAAGCTGTTGGGTATGGACACGTTGAAGAGACTGAACAGGGAGAAGGTAGCTGGGCTGCAGGCCACTCCTATGGATTCAAATGTACCAGAGGCAGCTCCTTCTACTCCTACTTCCGATATACCACCGCCTCCACCGTCAGATTATCCGGGTACATCCACCGCCGCTGGGCCTTCAACCGTTGTTGCTGCACCTTCTTCTTCTGCTGGACCTTCTTTTGTCCAGACCCCCGCATTCCGGGATTGGCGCCAATCAGTTAATGTCGAGTGGGATGATGACAGGAAACCCACAGATTTTGAGCATCAGATTTGTTGGATTGAAGGAAAGATAGGGAATATTAAGCTGAATCAAAATATGATCTTAATCCAGCAGGAAGAGCTGCAGCAGCTTTTACAAGACCAGAGAAATTCTTTCCAAGCCCAGCTGGATCACGATATCTTAAGACGGCAATGGCTGGAGCAATCCATGTTCGAGTTCTGGCGGTATCAAGGGTTTCACCCTTCGCAACCACCACCTCCACCCTATCAGCCACCTGCCCGTGCACCGGCACCTGCACCTGTGTCGAAACCTACACCTCAAATTGATGTTTCCGATGATGAGACCAGCAGTGACTAGCCCACATTTTTATTTTTCATTTTAATTTTATTTTTATGCTATTTTTCATTTCTTTGCTTATTTAATACCCTTTTTAGTTTTCTTTCTTTTTAATTGCTTTTGGACAATTGTTATTTTCTTTAGGAATTATTTTCCTTTGTTTATTTATATCTTAACCTTGTTTTGTTTGCATTTTAGAATTTTGTTTTGATGCAAACCCACCTTCACCACACTCTTGGCACCGTATTCATATTCATCCACTCATGGACATGAAAAGGGCAGTTGTTCTCTCTCTTCATTATTTCTTGTTTTGCGCATACATCGGGGACGATGTGCATCTTAAGTATGGGGGAGAGGTATACTTTCTTGATTAAATTTTTACTACTTCATTCTTTCTATTTGATTCATTAGTCTTAATTAATGCCTGCTAAGTAAGCTAGATTGTTATGATAAGTGTGACTTGATGTGGTTTCCCTTTATATGTTAAACTAATTTGAGATTTCCTAAATGAAAATTTCTTGTTGAGGTTAACTTAGTGATCTTGATCAAATGCTGAGGATCGATTGTAATAGCTACAGTTAAGTTGTGGATTGATGGAAATTGGAACATTACTAAAGTTTAAAACCTTAGTTACATTTTTTAGCATGATATAATTCCGTAGATTCTTGAGTTGAACTTAGTACGACCCTTAAGTTTCTAACCCTTGAATAATAATAACCAGAACAAATAATTCTAATTAAAGGAGTTTTGAAAATTTTTCCTTGTTCCGCTGATTTTGACTCTCGAATCAAAACAAATGAGTTGGAATCATGAATAGTGCTAGTAGCCATTTGAACGGTGATTCTGGCTGAGTAACCGGGGGTCGGCATCACAAATGTTTACCTTCGCGTCAAAAGGTTAGTATCAGTTCAAAAAAGTCCATATATATACATATATATATGTATTTAAAAAATATATATATAAATAAATAAATAAATAATAATAATAATATTTGAGGGTTAGAGAGCTTAAGAGAAAATTCACGTTTTTCGTACTTTGTTCATGACATTTGGATTTGCTGGAATTTTATGCTCAATTTTTTAACTCTGGATTTTTAGGTTATAGGTATGTGAAATTTTTATTTTGAAACTTCTTGATTCAGCTATTATGATTGTGAATTATTTTGGTTGAGAAAGTGAGGTTTTCCGATTCGAGCATTGTCAAAACTTTATTTTCCTTTTTGAATATAGAGGGATTCCATCATTTCTGCTTATTACAGTGATTTAGTTTGCTTGAGGACAAGTAAAAACTCAAGTGTGGGGGAATTTGATAAGTACACAATTGATGATATTTTATTCCTATTTCTTAATATGATTATTATCCAATTGAGTTTAATTTGTTTGTTCGAAGTGTATTTTAGGATTAATTTCAGGAATTCTCTGTAATTTGAGGCTTATGGTCAATTCGGAGGAATTACAGATGAAAGTAGAAGAAAAGAGCAAAATTCATCAAATGGACACACCCATGAACACGGGCGTGTCAATAGACGTGCCCTTGATACTGCATTCAGAAGCATTGACACGCCCAGTGACATGGGCGTGTCCCTATAAGTGCTTTATATTCAGATTCACAGTAGCTGTGACACGCCCAGCGACATGGGCGTGTCACCTGGGCGTGTCACTGGACATGCCCTATATTCAGAATCACAATGGCTGTGACACGCCTAGTGACATGGGCATGTCAATGGCCGTGTCACCTATGAAAAAGTTAAATTCTTTGCACTGATTGAGGAACAAGTGAGGGACAAGAATTGTGCTTTTGTCAAAAGTAAGACAAAAGAAAAGAAAAGCTTACCTAAATAAGGGGAAAGGGAGATGAAACAAAGGAAGGTGGTAGACAATGGATGGGGGTGGTGAGTTGGAAGTATGGGTTGGAGATTTAAATGGAAATAAAAAGAGAAGAGAACATGTAATATCCTCATTTATGCCCTAGAAGTTTTGCATGTTGTTGTTGTTGTTGTTATTGGATTGTTGGTTTAAATTGAGAAAGAAAAGTATAAGTGTTTTGGGAAAGAATTTAGGGTTTAGAGATAAGTTTATATGTTGTGTATATTGTGATATATATAACATATAAAATGGTCAAAGGGAGAGTCAAAGTGTTGGTTAGTGGAAGAAGATATTGTCTTGTTGAGTGTGAAAGTTCATATATGGGCTCATATAAGACAAAAGGTTAGTTATATGGTTAAGGGCCTTGAGGTAATTTTACTTTTGGAAATTTTGTGGTGGAGATTAAAAGGAAGATTGACTTTGTGATTCTTGATCATTTTCTCTTCCTCTTGATGGTAGTGGCCGGCTCTCCATTAGCAAAAGGGAAGGAGAAGTGTTCTTGATAGTTAGATCAAGATTGAAGGGAGAATTGAAGAATCAAGTTGAAGATTTGTGGAATTTCTTCACTTTAGGTAAGTAATTTCTTGTTTTCTTTTATTAATTTGGAAATTGTGGTTAAGGTGTATTGAGAATTGTTGAGATGATGATTTAGTGTGTTGATGTGTGTTTATAAGTGTTAGAGTTGATTGTAAGTTAAAAATTGGAGGTTGTGTTGGTTTGGTTGTGATTATGGAAAAATAAGTGAAGATTGATAGTGGAAAATCAAGAGTAGAGTTTGAGTTAGGGTTTTGAGATGGTGTTTGTTTAATTGTGATATTAAGGTGTTTTAAAGTGATTATTGTAATGAATATGTATTTAGAACATTGATGATGTTCATTTGAAGCATGTGGTATGATGTATATTGAGTTTTAATGCATTTGGAAGAGAGTTGGTTACAATTAGGGTTTTGGTTTTGGGAGACACGGCCAAAGGCCATGTGAGACACGGCCAAGTCATATGATTTTGGACGTGTTGGATTAATTTTTGGGTGACACAGCCGTGTCCCTAAGCCGTGTTTGCTACTGCCAAAGTTGAATTGAGAGACACGGCCACAAGCTTGGCCGTGTCCCTCATGTGTGCTGCCCGTGTCCATCAAATGAGTTGGTTAGGGTTTTGTTTCTTTGTTCTTTTTGCATTGTTTTGGTTCTTCAAAGGTGGGTTGGTTCTTAAACCTAACCCTAAACACTTTAAACACACTTGAATCAATGAATTAACTAATCAAATGCATATGGAAGATCCTAAAGCTATGAATCATATAAGTTGTTCTTTGCCCTAATTGCATTGTTGAGATTTAAACAAGGTTATGTTATGCATTGTGAAAGGTATTGTATTTTATGAGTAATGTACCTTGAAATGTTGTATCAAAGATGAAATGATAATTCAAATAAGATATGATATGAGACAATGCCATTGTTATTGGCTATGATGATAATATTAAGAGAATGAAGGCATGTTTGCCTAAATGTTGATGAGAATTGAGAATGGAAATGATAATTGATATGTAAATGAATTGTGTGGCTAATGTGTTATTCCATTTTCAGAGTATGTTATTGGTGGCATGCCTAATGATAGTAACAATCTCTTGAAGTTAGGTTGGATTGAATCCTTGAAGCCTAATTGAGATGTTACCACCCTTGAAGCTAGGTTGGGTTAGTTCTTGAAGCCAAGTTGGGTAGAAGCTTAGCATGCTTTGCTCCCCTTGAAGCTTGGTTGAACTTAATCCTTGAAGCCTAGTTGGGTCTATGATATTGATATTGATAAATGTGATGATAGAACCAAAACATTAACTCTGAAAATTGAATGGCATATTAGTGTGTCTTGGGCCCATGCTTGTCTATGGTTAATGTGAGTCATGAATGATGTTTGTTTTGCTTTGTATTGATGATTAAATGAATACTAATGAGGTATATGAAAAGATAATAAAATGTGATATGTAATGTGAAAGTATATTGTTAATTTTGCATATATGATGTTACATATATATTATGGTTTGAGAAATGACATTGCATTGCACGAAGTCATATCATTAGCATGATTATCTTACTAAGCCCTTGGCTTAGCGCGATAGTGTTTAATCGCGCAGGTGATAGAACTGTTAGAATCGAACCCGAGAGCTCTTCGAGACCGAGTGAGGGTAGACATTGAAGAGTTGATTTTGGAGACTTAAAGATCAAAGGGGGGATTTGCCAATCATGTATAACTCTTTTTATATTTTGTAAAGTATTGATTAAATGTACATATTTGTATATTTGTAAATATGGAATTAAGTGTTTTCAAATATGTAAATATTTTATGACTTCCGCTGTGAAATAACTATATGTATGTATATATATATCTAATGTGTTTATTTTAAAAGTAAATGATCTACTTTTCTATATTATATAATGATAATAGTATTGTATCTATTTAAATGTTTTGAATGTTGAAGAAAACTGTAGCATCCCTATGTTTGGTGCACTTATGCTACATGGTTGTAGTTGTAGTGTGTGTGCATTGGATGTGGGGGTGTTACAATTGTTTTGGTATCAGAGCCTAGGTTTGAGATTCTCAACCTAGGTAAAATGTAATAAAAAGAATATTTTTACTTAAAAAGTGGTTTTAAATAACACATATGTTTGGGATTGGCAACCTCTGATCTTTAATAAGGTGTGTCCTTTTTTGTGTTTGCAGTGTAGGTGTTGATGGATCCTCATTTGAGACAATCGGTTGAGGGTAGTGAGGAGAGTGTTGCTCCTGAGGATGGAGCTAGGGTTGATAGTGCTGGTGAGGCACCTGTTTCTGGGTCGGGTAGACCAGTAGGTGATGAGGTTCCACCAGCCTGGTTTAGGAATATGATGGAAGCTATGAGACAAGCACCTGTGCAACCACAGCCACCACCCCCCTCAGCCTTCAGTACCAGTAAGGCATTATGATAAACTGAGGAAATATGGAGCGGAGGATTTCTTAGGCACAGTTGATCCAGCTGTGGCAGAACAGTGGCTTGACAGAGTTCAGAGAGTATTTGTTCAGTTGCAAGCCACCTCAGAGGAAAAGTTTGACTATGCAAGATCTTTGCTTCAGAAGGATGCCTACGATTGGTGGAAGACGGTGCCCCATTCTATGGATGATCCTCCAACACTGTCTTACACTGATTTCTTGAGAGAATTTGAGTTGAAGTATACTCCAAGGGAGTATAAGGATATGAAGAAGATGGAGTTCTTGAGCTTGAAGCAAGATAGCAAGACTGTAACTGAATATGAGGTTGAGTTTATTAGATTGAGTCATTATGCTGGTGGCATTATTGCTGATGAGATAGATAGATGCCGGAGGTTTCAGGAGGGATTGAGACCCTCTATCATGTGCTTAGTGGCCGGGTCTAGATATCACGATTTCTCCCAGCTAGTGGCAGCAGCTCGAGATGTAGAAAGGGCTCAAGTGATTGCAGCTGCATCAGAGGAATAGGTCAGAGTGAGAAGGCCTCAGTTTGAGGCAGGGTCTTCTTCAGCAAAGAGGGGTAGAGGAAGCTTTGTTCCTCGGAGTAGTAGGAGCCAGAGACCAGCAGGTAGATCAGTGCAGTTCCAAAGGCAAAGATATAGACCTGCAGCTTCAGTGGCAAGTGCTCCGACCCCTATGGTTCAGAGATCCACCTTACCTATCTGCATCCATTGTGGGAGGCCACATGGTGGTCCTTGTTGGAAGGCTGGTGTTGCAGGGGTTTGTTTCAGGTGTGGGTCACCGGATCACTTTGTGAGAGACTGTCCGGAGAGACAGGAGTTTATGCCAGTTGATTCTGCCGCTTCTCGAGCCAGTGTGAGGGGAGGTAGAGGAGGCAGAGGTGCCAGCCGAGGTGGTAGAGCAGGGTTCAGTTCTAGAGGTGGTGCTACATCCAGGGAAACTAGACCGGAGGAGGTTGGTTCTTCCCAGAGGATGTATGTTATGCAGAGACAGCCGGATGCATCGGCGGTCATAGCTGGTACTTTTTCTTTATTTGATACTGCAGTACTTGCTTTGATTGATCCGGGTTCCACCCATTCTTATATTAGTGCATCTGTATTGCCTGTGTTTGATGTGCATGCTGAGTCCCTAGGATTTGATGTTTTGGTGACAAATCCGTTAGGGCATAGTGTGATTGTGAGTAAAGTGCATCGGGATAGTGCAGTGAGGGTGCAGGGTGAGGAGTTCCTTGGAGATTTGATTGAGATGCCATTTAAGGAATATGATGTGATTTTAGGCATGGATTGGCTATCTCGACATGGAGCTGTGGTGGATTGTAAAAAGAAAATTGTTTCTTTGAGAACCGGTGATGGGAGAGAGGTGATAGTATCTAATGAGCAGGAACAGTTAGCCTCCTTATTTGTTTCAGCTGTTGCAGCCAGGAGATTGATTAGAAAGGGATGTGAAGCTTATCTTGCTCATGTGATAGATACTAGAGTAAGAAGTTCTCCTATTGATAGCATTGCCACAGTTGCAGAGTTCCCTGATGTTTTTCCTGAGGAGTTGCCAGGATTGCCGCCTGAGAGAGAGGTGGAGTTTGGTATTGAATTGTTGCCTGGTACCACTCCTATCTCGATTACTCCTTACAGAATGGCACCAGCAGAACTAAGAGAGTTAAAAGTGCAATTACAGGAGCTGTTGGATAAAGGATTCATTCGCCCCAGTGTTTCTCCTTGGGGAGCTCCAGTGCTGTTTGTGAAGAAGAAAGATGGTACCATGAGGTTGTGCATCGACTATAGGCAATTGAACAAGGTGACAATTAAGAATAAATATCCTTTGCCTAGAATCGATGATCTCTTTGATCAATTGAAGGATGCAGCTGTGTTTTCTAAAATTGATTTGAGATCAGGGTACCATCAGCTGAGAGTCAGAGCTGAAGATGTTCCGAAGACTGCATTTCGGACCAGGTATGGGCATTATGAATTTTTAGTTATGCCTTTTGGTCTGACGAATGCACCTGCAGCTTTTATGGATTTGATGAATAGGGTGTTTAGGCCCTATTTGGATCAGTTTGTAGTGGTCTTCATCGATGATATTCTGGTGTATTCGAGGAATGAAGAGGAACATGATTTGCATCTGCGGATTGTGTTGCAGATTTTGAGAGAGAAGCAACTATTTGCCAAATTGTCGAAGTGTGAGTTCTGGTTGGATCAGGTAGCTTTTCTCGGACATATAGTTTCAGCGGAAGGCATTAGAGTTGATCCGAGTAAAGTTGAAGCCATTTTGAATTGGAGTCCACCCAAGTCTGTGACAGAGGTTAGAAGTTTTCTGGGTTTGGCAGGCTATTACCGGCGGTTTGTGAAAGGATTTTCTTTGATAGCTACTCCACTCACCAGATTGCTTCGTAAGGGAGTGAGGTTTTTGTGGACAGATCAGTGTCAGGCTAGTTTTGAACAGTTGAGAGATTTGTTGACTCAAGCGCCTGTTCTCACTTTACCTGTAGAAGGCCAACCCTATGTAATCTACAGTGATGCTTCACATAGAGGTTTGGGGTGTGTATTGATGCAGGAAGGGAAAGTTATAGCTTATGCATCTCGACAGTTGAAACCGCATGAGCTTAACTATCCTACCCATGATTTGGAGTTGGCTGCCATTGTTTTTGCATTAAAGATTTGGCGCCATTATCTGTTTGGGGAGAAATGTTTCATTTACACTGATCACAAGAGTTTGAAGTATTTGGGTGTTCAGAAAGAGCTCAACCTTCGGCAGAGGAGATGGTTAGAATTGATTAAAGACTACGACTGTTTGATAGATTATCATCCAGGTAAAGCAAATGTGGTTGCTGATGCCTTGAGTCGGAAGTCTTTAGCTGGTTTAATAGTTTACTCGCTCTCGTTGCTTGTTGAGTTGAGAGCATTGCGTGCCAGTTTTGTACCTTGTGATGATGGTGCATTATTGGCACAGTTACAATTGAAGCCTGTTTTGTTGGATCAGATCAAAAAGGCTCAGTTAGCTGATAAGAAGATTCAGAAGATTGTTTTAGATTGTGAGAGTGGAAAGACTAGAGATTTTGTTGTGAAGGATGATGGGAGCCTATGGTTTAAGAATAGATTGTGTGTACCCGATAATGCTGACTTGAAGAGGATCATTTTAGAGGAAGCTCATCAGTCTTTATTTGCTATGCATCCGGGTAATACGAAGATGTATCATGATTTGAGACAGCATTATTGGTGGATTGGGTTGAAGAGAGACATTGCTGAGTTTGTATCGAAATGTCTCACTTGTCAGAAGGTTAAAGCAGAACATCAAGTTCCAACTGGGTTGCTTCAACCGTTGTCAGTGCCAGAATGGAAGTGGGATAGAGTGACCATGGACTTTGTGTCTGGTTTGCCTTTGACACAAAAGAAACATGATGCCATATGGGTGATTGTGGATAGATTGACTAAGACAGCTCATTTCCTCCCAGTTCGGATGGATTATTCTTTGGAGAGGTTGGCTGAGCTGTACATCCAGGAGATTGTGAAATTGCATGGTGTTCCAACTTCTTTGGTGTCTGATCGAGATCCCAGGTTTACTTCAAGATTTTGGAAGAGTTTGCACAGAGCTTTGGGTTCTCGACTACACTTCAGTACTGCTTTTCATCCACAGACGGATGGACAGTCTGAGAGGGTGATACAGATTGTTGAGGATATGTTGAGAAGCTGTGTCATCGATTTCTCTGGAAGTTGGGATAGATTCTTACCTCTTGTGGAGTTTGCTTACAACAACAGTCACCAATCCAGCATCGGAATGGCCCCATTCGAGGCATTGTATGGCAGACGGTGCAGAACACCTCTTTGTTGGAGTGAACTTGGTGATAGCAAGTTGATTGGGCCTGATTTGATTCAAGAAACTGAAGAGAAAGTGAAGTTGATTCGGGGCAGGTTAAAAGCAGCTTCAGACCGACAGAAGTCCTATGCAGATCTGAAGAGGAGAGACATTCAGTTTGATGTTGGGGATAAGGTATTTTTGAAGGTATCTCCTTGGAAGAAAATTTTGAGGTTCGGTCGGAAAGGGAAATTAAGTCCTCGTTTCATTGGACCGTATGAAGTATTGGAAAGAGTTGGGCCAGTGGCTTATCGGCTTGCTTTGCCACCTGAGTTGGATCGTATTCATAATGTGTTCCATGTATCTATGTTGAGGAGGTACAGGTCAGATCCATCTCATGTGTTGCCATTTGAATCTATTGAAGTGAGCCCAGACTTGACATTTGAAGAGGAACCAGTTGCTATCTTGGCACGGGAAGTGAAAGAATTGAGGAACAAGAGAGTACCATTGGTGAAGATTCTTTGGAAGAATCATGCAAAAGAAGAAGCAACATGGGAAAGTGAGCAAACCATGCGAAAGCAATATCCTCAGCTGTTTCGGCCTTGATATCAGGTAATTTCGAGGACGAAATTTCTTTTTAGAGGGGGAGAATTGTAATATCCTCATTTATGCCCTAGAAGTTTTGCATGTTGTTGTTGTTGTTGTTATTGGATTATTGGTTTAAATTGAGAAAGAAAAGTATAAGTGTTTTGGGAAAGAATTTAGGGTTTAGAGATAAGTTTATATGTTGTGTATATTGTGATATATATAACATATAAAATGGTCAAAGGGAGAGTCAAAGTGTTGGTTAGTGGAAGAAGATATTGTCTTGTTGAGTGTGAAAGTTCATATATGGGCTCATATAAGACAAAAGGTTAGTTATATGGTTAAGGGCCTTGAGGTAATTTTACTTTTGGAAATTTTGTGGTGGAGATTAAAAGGAAGATTGACTTTGTGATTCTTGATCATTTTCTCTTCCTCTTGATGGTAGTGGCCGGCTCTCCATTAGCAAAAGGGAAGGAGAAGTGTTCTTGATAGTTAGATCAAGATTGAAGGGAGAATTGAAGAATCAAGTTGAAGATTTGTGGAATTTCTTCACTTTAGGTAAGTAATTTCTTGTTTTCTTTTATTAATTTGGAAATTGTGGTTAAGGTGTATTGAGAATTGTTGAGATGATGATTTAGTGTGTTGATGTGTGTTTATAAGTGTTAGAGTTGATTGTAAGTTAAAAATTGGAGGTTGTGTTGGTTTGGTTGTGATTATGGAAAAATAAGTGAAGATTGATAGTGGAAAATCAAGAGTAGAGTTTGAGTTAGGGTTTTGAGATGGTGTTTGTTTAATTGTGATATTAAGGTGTTTTAAAGTGATTATTGTAATGAATATGTATTTAGAACATTGATGATGTTCATTTGAAGCATGTGGTATGATGTATATTGAGTTTTAATGCATTTGGAAGAGAGTTGGTTACAATTAGGGTTTTGGTTTTGGGAGACACGGCCAAAGGCCATGTGAGACACGGCCAAGTCATATGATTTTGGACGTGTTGGATTAATTTTTGGGTGACACAGCCGTGTCCCTAAGCCGTGTTTGCTACTGCCAAAGTTGAATTGAGAGACACGGCCACAAGCTTGGCCGTGTCCCTCATGTGTGCTGCCCGTGTCCATCAAATGAGTTGGTTAGGGTTTTGTTTCTTTGTTCTTTTTGCATTGTTTTGGTTCTTCAAAGGTGGGTTGGTTCTTAAACCTAACCCTAAACACTTTAAACACACTTGAATCAATGAATTAACTAATCAAATGCATATGGAAGATCCTAAAGCTATGAATCATATAAGTTGTTCTTTGCCCTAATTGCATTGTTGAGATTTAAACAAGGTTATGTTATGCATTGTGAAAGGTATTGTATTTTATGAGTAATGTACCTTGAAATGTTGTATCAAAGATGAAATGATAATTCAAATAAGATATGATATGAGACAATGCCATTGTTATTGGCTATGATGATAATATTAAGAGAATGAAGGCATGTTTGCCTAAATGTTGATGAGAATTGAGAATGGAAATGATAATTGATATGTAAATGAATTGTGTGGCTAATGTGTTATTCCATTTTCAGAGTATGTTATTGGTGGCATGCCTAATGATAGTAACAATCTCTTGAAGTTAGGTTGGATTGAATCCTTGAAGCCTAATTGAGATGTTACCACCCTTGAAGCTAGGTTGGGTTAGTTCTTGAAGCCAAGTTGGGTAGAAGCTTAGCATGCTTTGCTCCCCTTGAAGCTTGGTTGAACTTAATCCTTGAAGCCTAGTTGGGTCTATGATATTGATATTGATAAATGTGATGATAGAACCAAAACATTAACTCTGAAAATTGAATGGCATATTAGTGTGTCTTGGGCCCATGCTTGTCTATGGTTAATGTGAGTCATGAATGATGTTTGTTTTGCTTTGTATTGATGATTAAATGAATACTAATGAGGTATATGAAAAGATAATAAAATGTGATATGTAATGTGAAAGTATATTGTTAATTTTGCATATATGATGTTACATATATATTATGGTTTGAGAAATGACATTGCATTGCACGAAGTCATATCATTAGCATGATTATCTTACTAAGCCCTTGGCTTAGCGCGATAGTGTTTAATCGCGCAGGTGATAGAACTGTTAGAATCGAACCCGAGAGCTCTTCGAGACCGAGTGAGGGTAGACATTGAAGAGTTGATTTTGGAGACTTAAAGATCAAAGGGGGGATTTGCCAATCATGTATAACTCTTTTTATATTTTGTAAAGTATTGATTAAATGTACATATTTGTATATTTGTAAATATGGAATTAAGTGTTTTCAAATATGTAAATATTTTATGACTTCCGCTGTGAAATAACTATATGTATGTATATATATATCTAATGTGTTTATTTTAAAAGTAAATGATCTACTTTTCTATATTATATAATGATAATAGTATTGTATCTATTTAAATGTTTTGAATGTTGAAGAAAACCGTAGCATCCCTATGTTTGGTGCACTTATGCTACATGGTTGTAGTTGTAGTGTGTGTGCATTGGATGTGGGGGTGTTACAGAACAGAGAAGGAGGAGGAGTTTTTGGGACATTTTTGGAAACAGAGAACAGAGAAGAGGAGCAGCCAGCTGCTGGAGCAAGGAGAAGGGTCTTGAGCTGAGTTTGAAGAAGGATACACATCTTGTACAAGCCAAAAACCAAGAATCAAGGATTGAAGTGAAGAAATACAAATTATTTGCCATGGATTGTTTGGTTTCTCTTACTCATTTATCTTGCTCTATTTTTCTAGTTTTGAATATGAACTAATTCCTTCTCTATCTAGATATTGATGAACCCTAGCTCATTTGTATGAATTGAACAATTATATTCAGTTGAATCATTTGATTGAGTTGTTTTATTATTATGATGCTTGATGTTATTTCCAATTGATAATAGCATGCTTATTGATTGATTGTTATTTTCATATTATTGACTTGAGAAAGCTTGATATGAATTGAATACTCATAAGAGTTGAGGATTGATTGAGGTACTAGAGATAGACCTACAAGATCCTTTGGTTTATAGTTCTTTGTTCTTAATGCAAGATCTATTTAATTGTGTTTGAGAAGAGATTCCAGCACTCTACTTAGTGATTAGGGATTAATCCACTCGAGAGGGGTTTTAATCTAATTTAGAGGAATGCCCACTCAAATCTATTAAATGATTTAGCTGAATTGATTGATCATAAATATTATTGAGGCTAGGGGGATTCAATATCTGGATAGTACTATTAATATTATTATCAATCCTTTTTGCATAGCATTTAATTTTCCTTTATTTTCTGTTATTAATTTAGTTGTTTTTAGTTACAAAGCACCACACAACTATTAATTTGCTAAACAACGGTTAAGATTTGCACTAGTACTTGGCCTTGTCCCCAGTGGAACGATAACTCACTCACTACTATATTACTTGGGCGATCCGTGCACTTGCGGTATTGCTATAGCATACTTCACGCGCCACCAGAGCCCAATCTAGAAGAAAAGAAGGAAGCTGTCTTGAATGGTGAGAAGACTCCGGAGGAGATCGCTGCCCTGGTTGAAGAGAAGTTTGAAGATATTCTGATTTATGATTTGATTTTGATTTTAATTTGTTTGCTTTGTATGAGGATGATGATGTTTTCTTTTCGAAAATGAATGCAATAAAGTCTGATTTTACTTACTTGTGTGATATTTTTGTGATTGCTGCATACATTCAAATAGTGGTTACATGAGCATCTTTAATATTAATTTTGTTGATACGTAGTCATTAAATTTGGGAACAACCGAAAATTCTAAAAACATTAGCATAGCATCCGACCTTACTCCTGATGAGAGAGAGAGATTTGAAAAAATATTCAAAAAATATGAGGAAGTATTTGCTTGGTCTTATGAGGATATGCCTAGAATAGATCGAGACATAGCCGAACATCTTATTCCTACTTACACTCGCATGAAACCTATCAAACAAAAGCTTAGGCGATTAAGACCTAAGTGGGCTGAATTGGTTAAAGAAGATGTCACTAAACAAATACAAGTAAAGTTCCTTGAAGTGATAGAATATCCAGATTGGCTAGCCAACATAGTACTCGTACCAAAGAAAGATGGAAGAATTAGGGTCTGTGTCGACTATAGAGATTTAAACAAGACTTCCCCTAAAGATGATTTTCCTTTACCCCATATAAATGTCCTCATTGATAGTGCATCCTCTAGCGTGCTACATTCATTTGTAGATGGATTTTCTGGATACAACCAAGTGTTAATGGGCCAAGAGGATAAAGTCAAAACTACTTTCATTACTATATGGGGTATATTTTGTTATAGGGTGATGTTGTTTGGCTTAAAGAATGCTGGAGCAACCTACCAAAGGATGGCTGTTTTATTAGTTTTTGTCATAGAATTGTATCTTATTTATTATGATAATTATTGTTTTATTTAGGTATTTTGGTAGCTTTAATCTGTTTATTTAGTGTTTTCATCAATTTTGGTAGTTTTAATTTATTTCAGTGTTTATGTCATTTTTGTTCTAGTTTTTAATTTGGTGTTTATTTGTTGTTGGTTAATGGTTATTTGATTCTTGTTTAAAGTTTGTTTACGTGTTTATTTTAGGTTAATAAGCAAACATCATCTTAAGGGCAAAACCAAAGACAAGAGAGGAAGGAAAAAGCAAGGAACCAAGTGAGGAAGAAAACAATGGACAGTAGCTGACACACTCAAGGGACATGGCCAAGCTTGTGGCCGTGTCCCATACCAAGCTAAGAAGAAGTCCAAAAGATCAGAAGGAGACACACTCAAGGGACACGGCCAAGCTTGTGGCCGTGTCCCTCCAAATACCTCAGACACGGCCAAGCTCACCTAAGCTTGGCCGTGTCACACACTCAACTCCAAAGAAAGAAAGAAAGGAAGGAAGGAAGAGCCAGTGAGGGACACAGCCAACTGTCTTGGCCGTGTCCCATGGAAATCAAGAGACACGGTCAAGCCAACCTTGGCTTGGCCGTGTCACCTAATGGAAAGTAAGAAAAAGACCATGAAACACGGCCAAGCTCACCCAAGCTTGGCCGTGTCACCCTTAATGTCTATTTAAGTTCTTTTGCACAACAAAGAAAAAGGAGACGGCTAGGGTTTTGAGAATGAAAAAAAAAAAAAAGAGAAGGAGGAGATGGCTAGGGTTTGAGGAGAGAGTGACACTCTCCTTGTCCCTCATCTTCATCCTCCATCTTCATCTTCTCCATCTTCCATTGACAAGGTCTTTGAGGTTCTTTGGGATCAAGTGGGTTAACAAGCTCTTGAAGGTTGAAGAAGCTTCATTGAAGGATTGGTGACTTGAGAAAGCTTCAATCCATCTCTCAAAGGCATAATCATTGAAAGGTTTGGTGACTTGAGAAAGCTCCATTCCATATTGCAAAGGAGAATCAAACATTGAAGAGGGCTTGAGTTCTTCATCAAACATCAAGTGGAGCTAGGAGGAAGACTAGTAATCCTACTCTTGGCATCTTCACAAGGGGTTTTTCTATTCTCTCTTTTAATTCATTTCAATATTGTTTTTGTCGTATTAAGAGAATTGATATTACAATGAACAATTTGTATTTGATTTATATTGAGTTGAATGAAAGTGTAATATCCCAATGTGTGCCCTAGAAGTTTGGATATAATTGTTGTTTGTTTGAATTATGTGTATATGTTATGTTGATAAGAAAAGAAATTGAAAAGAGAATGTGTATGTATTGTTTAAAAAGGAAAGTAATGTGTAGAGAGAAAGTGTATATGTTGGGTATATGGTAATATAAATAACATATATGTTGGTCAAAATGAGGAGTCAAGAGAAGAAGATATTTTATTTGTGATATGTGAAATTACTTAAATGGGCATATAAGTGAAAGAAGCTAAGTTAAATGGATGAGGGCATTTAGGTAATTGCTTGGTTAGAATTGCTTGGTGGAGATTTAAAGAAGAAAAGAAGTTTGACTTGTTTTCATTTTCTTTTCTTCTTATGTGTGTGGCCGGCTACCAAAGGAAAGAGAGAGCAAGAGAGGTGTTCTAAATTCTATAATCAAATTGAAGGAAGAATTAAAGGATTAAGTTGGAGATTTGTGGAATTTCCTTAATTTTGGTAAGTACTCTCTTGTTTTCCTTTGTTATTTTGAAGTTGTGTTTGAGGTGAGTTATGATTTGTTGATATTATGATTTGGTGTGTTTGAGATGTGTTTATAAGTGTTGAAATTGAGTGTAAGTTAAAAAGATTGAATTGGTGTTGGTTTTGGTTTGAAGATGGTAAGTTAAGTGGATGTTGATATTGAAAGAATAAGAGTGATGTTGATTTTAGGGTTTTGAAATGGTAAGTGATTAAATGTATTGTTAATGTGAATATTGTGATGAATATGTAAAATAAGTGTTAATGACATTGATTATATCCATTTGAATGAGGTTATGTTGTGCATAATGTGTTTTAATTCAATAAAAAGAGACTTGGCCATGTTTAGGGTTTTCATTCAAGAGAGACACGGCCAAACTAAGGAAGAGACACGACCAAACTAAAGAATTTTTGAGAGACACGGCCAAGTCTAAGGAAATTTGGTCGTGTTGGATAAATTTTTGAGAGACACGGCCAAGTCTAAGGAAATTTGACCGTGTTGGATAAATTTTTGGGAGACACGGCCACTGACTTGGCCATGTCCCTTGATTGTGTCTGCCACTGCTAATTTGTGTTGAGAGACATGGCCACAAGCTTGGTCGTGTCCCTTGAGTGTGTTAGCTACTGTGATTGTTCTTTGCTCTTCTTGCATTGTTGAGATTGAACATACATTTGATGATGCATATGATACTATATGAACAATGTTATGTTTTATGCATTGTGAATCTTGTGAATGGTAATGTGTTATATGAATAATGTACTTTGAAATGTTATATCAATGATGCTATATGTATAATATGAATTGAGATATGATATGATATGATATGAGGCCATTGTGATTGGATATGATAACTCAAATGAGATGTGAAGCCATTGTGATTGGCTATGATGATTCAATTGAAAGACATAAGGCATGTTTGCCTAATTGATGATGAGAATTGAGAATGAAATAATAAATGAATTGTGTGGCTAATGTGTTATTCCATTTTTAGAGTTTGTTGTTGGTGGCATGCCTATTGGTAACATTCTCTTGAAGTTAGGTTGGATTTGATCCTTGAAGCCTAATTGAGATGTTATAACCCTTGAAGCTAGGTTGGGTTGGTTCTTGAAGCCAAGTTGGGTTGATACTTAGCATGCTTTGTTCCCCTTGAAGCTTGGTTGAACCTAATCCTTGAAGCCTAGTTGGGTTTATGATAATGATAAATGTGATAACAAAACCAAAGCATTAACTCTGAAATTTGAATAGCATATTAGTGTATTTTAGGCCCATGCTTGTCTTTGTTTCAATGTGATTTATTGGTGTTAAAATAATTGAATAATGAGATCCTTGAAAGGACTTTGAAATGTATTATGCTTATATGAGTATGAGTTATGGAATATAAAGGTGTGGTATTATCTTTACAACTATATTGTTGTTTATT
The DNA here is from genome assembly GCA_947685225.1 of Garcia nutans. Taxonomy (NCBI): domain Eukaryota; kingdom Viridiplantae; phylum Streptophyta; class Magnoliopsida; order Malpighiales; family Euphorbiaceae; genus Garcia; species Garcia nutans. The sequence goes on along the minus strand of CANTUV010000039.1, from coordinate 36,952,466 downwards.
TATTAATGTGTATGATATTGCATTGCATTAAAGCATAATGTTGGCATACTTTGTACTACTAAGCCGTTGGCTTAGCGCGATAGTGTTGATCGCGCAGGTAACAGAGTTGAACCCGAGAGTTCCTCGAGACCGAGTGAGAGTAGACCAAATTGAAGAGTTTATTTTGGGACTTAAAGATCAGAGAAAAGCTGCCAATCATGTATAACTTCTTTATAATTTGTAAAGTATTGTTTATAATGTGAATATATGTATATTTGTAAATATGGATTTAAATGTTTTCATATATGTAACTATTTTATAAATTCCGCTGCGTATTAAGTAAATGTATTTATATCTATTTTGTTTTATATTACAAGTTAATTACTTATTTTCTATAATGTATAATGATAAAGATTATGGTATCTTTTAAAATGATTTGATGGTTAAAGAAAACCATAGCATCCGTATGTTCAGTGCACGTATATTACATTGTGGTTTTTGTAGTGTGCTTGTACCGGATGTGGGGGGTGTTACAGAATGTTTTAAAATGATGATGTTGACCTAAAAAACCATGCTTAGGGTTTGAAGTATATTTGATTGAATGCTTTGATTTGATATTTCCATTGATGTACCTTGTTGTTGGTTGATTGCATTGGATTGTATGCTAGGTTAATAGATTAGCTACCTATTGATCTCTAGATATTGAATGAAGGACCGAGAGGTGAAATTTGATATCAGAATTATGCAATTGACTACCCTATGAATGAATTAGAAATATAAGTTCTAGGGTTTCATTAATTTGCAAATGTAAAATAATTGGTTATTGTTATTTCATGAATGTGAGAACTAATGAATTGGTAATTGACTAATTAACCTTAAGGAACAAATTAATTTACAAGGTTATGTTAATGGATAATTGAGAATTGAGCTTTGATTGAATGGACCTATAACCTTAGGCATATTCCCAAAGAATCGATTTGATCTTGTACAACCTTCATACATAAACCCTACACTCTTTAATCTTAGGTTTAAATTGTTCTTTTACATTCCAACACAACAAACTCTCGCGTTTAAATAATTTGTCAATCAAGCTATTACGAACCACATTTTCTTGGGGAAACAACCTTGGGGCGATCACCTTAGCTACAGCTACCTCGTATACTTGCGAGTGACGCTTTGTAGTAGTACTTAATTCTAGCGCAACAAGTTTTTGGCGCCGCTGCCGGGGAAGGCTGTTTAAGTAGCGATAGTTTGATTTTTCTTTACAATTTAATTGTTTGTTTGTTTTTCTTTGAATTGTTAGTTTGCTTTGTTTGATTTTCTTTTAATTTAATTATTTGTTTGTTTTTCTTTAAGTTCCTAAGTGCCTTTTATAAAGATGCTGTTTTCAAGGCACTGGGGAGTTTATGATAGGAATGATGATTTTGAAATGGCATGGCAATTAGCAGAATTGACGAATCAACTTAAGGTGCTAAATGCAAGAGGAAGAGCACCTATGCCACGCCAAGAGATATGTGCAGCATGTGGCAATGTAGGCCATAGTGCAAATACGTGTTCAATGGGTTTTGAAAGATACCAAGAATGGCAAAAGGAAGAATATGACTACCAAGGTTTCCAGCAGATGGATAGAAATGACACATATTCCAATCCTTATAAGCTCAACTGGGGAGGCCAACCAAATTTCTCTTGGGAAAATCAGCAGCACATTCCACCTCCAAATTTTTTTCAACCTTACCAAAGAGACTCTTACTCTCAAGAGCAATATTCAAATCAAAATTAACTTAAGAAACCTACACTTGAAGATAGTTTGAATGCCTTCATTCGAATTAGCGCGCAAAATCAAGATAAACTTAAGGAACCCACTTTGGAAGATAGTTTGAATGCCTTCATTCAATCAAGATCAATGCAAGAAATCCACAGTGGAAGATGATTTGAATGCTTACATTCAAATTAGCACACAAAATCAGGAAGGGATCAATGAGAGGATTGATTCTTTGGAGGAATCATTGAAGAGGGTGGAAATTCAAGTTAGGCAACTAGCACATCAACTCCAAGCACACCAAGAAGAGGAATTTCCTAACCAATTGGAGCAAGTCAAGGCAATCACAAATTTGAGGAGTGAACAGGTAATATATAACAAATTTTATGATTCTTTGGATACAGGCACTAATCAAGAAGATAATGGCGAGGAGATACAAACCAACATTGAGGAGTTGAGCCAATCAAACGAGAAGGAGAATTTGGAGGCATTAACCTCACCAAAGTTGCATGAATTTTCCAATCCTGACAGGCCATCAAATCCATTTCCATGTAGCTTGAAGGACGAGGAGCAAGATGCTGTGGTTGTTGAGATGGGACTTGACATTGTTAAAGTGGATGAAGAAGTGATTCAACCAAACTTGGCTGAACTTAAAGAGTCCCCAAAAGTCATTTCTACTACTCTTGGTGGTAAGGAAAAGCAGAAATCTGATATGCCCAGGTTGCACAAAGACAAATATTATTACCATGTTCCTATAGCACTGGAGGATCACCCTGAGGCGACCTTTACATGTCCCTTTGAGACATGTTCTCTTCAAGGAATACTATTTAGGGATTGCCGTACATCGGGTGCATTTCAAAGTTACATTTTGTTCATCCTCTCAGTCATGAGCTCCAATTGCATTATGGGTGGAAGGAGCCCTACACATCGTATATGGGAATGATGGAAATCAGGTTTCATCTAAACCCCCTCTGTAGTATGCATGCTCACATTGAGGACAATGTGAATCTTTAAGTGTGGGGAACATTTTATGTTTTGTGTTTTTACTTTTAATTGCATTTTGTGTTTTTGTGTTTTTACTTTTAACTTGTTTTTGTTTAAGTTTTAGTTAATGTTTTTAATGTTTTTCTTTGAATAAATGAATTTTAGAAAGTTCAATTGTTATAAAATTGTTGATAGATGACCTTTGAATTTTTGAAGCATGAATTTGAGAATTGAGTAGAATTGGTGCTTATTGTCAATTTTGTTTGTTTTTTCTTTGCATTGCCATTAACCTAGTGAGGAATTGAGCCATCAACTTATTATTCTTTTTGTGGGTAAACATCTTTGATTGATGATTTGCTAGAACTTCCTTTGAAATGCTTTTTAAGACTACATAAAAAATTCAATTTGGCATCAAGATGATTAAGGCAATTAGGTGAACCCACTTTGGCTTAAAAAGACCAACCCTATATTCAACTTTAGTTAGCCAATTTTGAGCTTATTTTATTTTTCCTTTTCTTTCTTTTTCACAACACCACTAGCTTGGACCTTGTTGTTTAACTCTTACCCTTTCATTAGGTCAAGAGCATTTTAAGAGCATTTATGACCGAGTGTTGTGTTGAACTAAGTGTGGGGTTAAATTTAGTAGGTTTAAGATTGCAAAAAAAAATAAAAAAAAATAAAAAAATAAAAAAAAAAGAAAAAGAAAAAGAAAAAGAAAAAGAAAAATATATATATATAATAATAAGAATAATTGTTGTTCTTGTTAAAAGGGTTGGAATGTATCATTACAAGATTTAATAAGTGAGTTCCCTTGAAAAACTCTTTAATGTCAAGGGGTAGATGAGAGGAAGGTGTTTTGGGATTGTTAGTTATACATATGATCGGTTACTTCACTCTTGAAGAACTTTTGAACTTAATGATTAAGCTTACATTTCCTAAATGTCATGCCTTTACCTTAGCCCATTACAACCAAAAGAAAGACCTTTTGATTGATGCTTGATTGAAATTTGGTGGTGGAGATTTGATTGATAAGCAAGCCTATGGTAATAATCTTTCATTGATTATTATGAGTGTAAACACTACCATGATCAAACACTTGTAAGAGTTTGTGAGGGAGCGACAACATTGGTTATGCATGGAAAGCCACTTAATTGCATGAGTATCGATTTTGTTCGATTTAATATTGACTGCAGATTTAAGGATAGGGAAGTCTTGGTGCATCTTTATAACTCTTGATCTTAATAAATTTATCTTGTTAGTGTGTTTTGATTATAGCCTTGCTTGGGGACAAGCAAGGAATTAAGTGTGGGTTTTATTATTTTTTTTCATAGAATTGTATCTTATTTATTATTATGATTATTGTTTTATTTAGGTATTTTGGTAGCTTTAATCTGTTTATTTAGTGTTTTCATCAATTTTGGTAGTTTTAATTTATTTCAGTGTTATGTCATTTTTGTTAAAGTTTTTAGTTTGGTGTTTATTTGTTGTTGGTTAATGTTTATTGGATTCTTGTTTAAAGTTTTTTTAAGTGTTTATTTTAGGTTAATAAGCAAACATCATCTTAAGGGCAAAACCAAAGACAAGAGACGAAGGAAAAAGCAAGGAACCAAGTGAGGAAGAAAACAATGGACAGTAGCTGACACACTCAAGGGACACGGCCAAACTTGTGGCCGTGTCCCATACCAAGCTAAGAAGAAGTCCAAAAGATCAGAAGGAGACACACTCAAGGGACACGGCCAAGCTTGTGGTCGTGTCCCTCCAAATACCTCAGACACGGCCAAGCTCACCTAAGCTTGGCCGTGTCACACACTCAACTCCAAAGAAAGAAAGAAAGAAAGAAAGAGCCATTGAGGGACACGGCCAACTGTCTTGGCCGTGTCCCATGGAAATCAAGAGACACGGCCAAGCCAACCTTGGCTTGGACGTGTCACCTAATGGAAAGCAAGAAAAAGACCATGAAACACGGCCAAGCTCACCCAAGCTTGGCCGTGTCACCCTTAATGTCTATTTAATTTCTTTCGCACGACAAAGAAAAAGGAGATGGCTAGGGTTTTGAGAAAGAAAAAAAAAGAAAAGAGAAGGAGGAGATGGCTAGGGTTTGAGGAGAGAGTGACACTCTCCTTGTCCCTCATCTTCATCCTCCATCTTCATCTTCTCCATCTTCCATTGACAAGGTCTTTGAGGTTATTTGGGATCAAGTGGGTTAACAAGCTCTTGAAGGTTGAAGAAGCTTCATTGAAGGATTGGTGACTTGAGAAAGCTTCAATCCATCTCTCAAAGGAATAATCATTGAAAGGTTTGGTGACTTGAGAAAGCTCCATTCCATATTGCAAAGGAGAATCAACCATTGAAGAGGGCTTGAGTTCTTCATCAAACATCAAGTGGAGCTAGGAGGAAGACTAGTAATCCTACTCTTGGCATCTTCACAAGGGGTTTTTCTATTCTCTCTGTAATATCCCAAAGTGTGCCCTAGAAGTTTTGACATAATTGTTGTTTTATTTGAATTAAATGTATATGTGTAATTGGAAAGAAAAAGAATTAAGAGAGAGTTTATATGTTGTATATATAGAAATATATATAACATATATACAAGTCAAAATGGATGGTCAAAGGAAGAAGATATTTAATTTGTTATTTGTGAAATTACTAAAAAGGAAAGTAAGGGAAAGGGAGCTAAAATAAATAGAAGAGGGTATTAAAGTAATTTCTTATTTGGAATACTTGGTGGAGGTTTAAAGAGATGAGAAATTTGACTTTGTCTCTTACACTTTGTCATTTTCTTTTCTTTTCTCTTTGTGTTGGCCAGACATCAAGGAAGCAAGAGAGCAAGTGAGGGTTTTTGAATTTTAAGAGCTAATTGAAGGAAGAATCAAGTGATTAAGTTGGAAAATTTTGAAGTTTCATCAACTTTGGTAAGTTCTCTCTTGCTTCCTTGATGTCCAGCCAACACAAAGAGAAAAGAAAAGAAAATGACAAAGTGTAAGAGACAAAGTCAAATTTCTAGTGAGCAAGCGATGCGAGATCAGTATCCTCAACTGTTTCAGACTTGATATCAGGTAATTTCGAGGATGAAATTTCTTTTTAGAGGGGGAGAATTGTAATATCCCAAAGTGTTCCCTAGAAGTTTTGATATAATTGTTGTTTTATTTGAATTAAATATATATGTGTAATTGGAAAGAAAAAGAATTAAGAGAGAGTTTATATGTTGTATATATGGAAATATATATAACATATATACAAGTCAAAATGGATGGTCAAAGGAAGAAGATATTTAATTTGTTATTTGTGAAATTACTAAAAAGGAAAGTAAGGGAAAGGGAGCTAAAAGAAATAGAAGAGGGTATTTAAGTAATTTCTTATTTGGAATACTTGGTGGAGGTTTAAAGAGATGAGAAATTTGACTTTGTCTCTTACACTTTGTCATTTTCTTTTCTTTTCTCTTTGTGTTGGCCGAACATCAAGGAAGCAAGAGAGCAAGTGAGGGTTTTTGAATTTTAAGAGCTAATTGAAGGAAGAATCAAGTGATTGAGTTGGAAATTTTTAAAGTTTCATCAACTTTGGTAAGTTCTCTCTTGATTTCTCTTGTTTTATTTGAGTTGTGATTATGTTTGAAAGTGTTGAAATTGAATTAAAGATAAGAATTTAGGTTAGTGTTGGTGATGGAAGAGTAAGAGTTGTGTTTAGTGAAGTTGAAAGCATAGAATACATGAGTTTGGTACTTTAACCATTGAACTCCTTTTGAAATTTTTCTGTTTTACAATTAGTAAATGCTGTGATTTGTATGATTTTTAATTAAATATAGAAAAACATTCTTGAAGTGAATTTTGGATATGTTGTTTCCTAGGGAGTCTAGTATTTGACAAAAATAATTTGGAACCACGTTGATTGAATTTAATTTACGGAATTCACAAAGTTCAGAACTGCTGCCAGGATGCAGGGCAATTGGACCAGTCTGGTTGGGTGAACTATTTGACCAAGATTTTGTGTTCATTTTGATCTGAAATTTTAAAGGAATGATTTTAAGATGTAAAACTAAATTCTGTAAAAATTTTAGAGTTTTTAGTCAAGTAGATTATTTTATACAATTTTTCAAAATAAGAATTAAGTTGAGTCCAAAACCAGAATTTACTATTCATATGGTCATTTTGCTAATATTCCTTTTGGATTAGGTTGTGAAGAGGTTGAATTGCCCTAACCTAAGTGTTGAGGATTCTTGGAAGAGTAAGTGTATAGATTGGTGTGAGTTGGTTTTAAGGTAAGTACAAACTGCATTATTGCCTACATTCAAATGATGTTGAGACTTAACATACATTTGATTGTAAATGTGTTAAAAAATCTAATGTATTGTTAATGCATATTAATAATGTATGTTTTGTGTAATGTGAATGTTGTGATGAGCATGTAAAATGTGTGTTAATGCCATTGGTTATATACACTTGAGTGATGAATTGATTAATGTGATTTGAGATATAATGAGATGTAAAACCAATGTGATTGGTTATAATGATGTAAATAAGATGGTTGAAGCATATTTGCCTATATGATGATGAAATGAAATATGGAATATGAAATGTGAAAGATATGATGATTGTGTACCTAATATGTTAATTCAATTTTCAGAGTTCTGGGTTTGGCGGCATGCCTATGAATCACTGGATATGTGAAAAGACCGGGTCGTAAGCCGATTCCAGTTGAAAAATGTGAAATGATAAATGTGAAATATGATGTTTTTGGGGTGAAAAGACTGGGTCGTAAGCCTCAAAAACAGTAACAGTCTAGTCGGGTTGAGGATTTCCTCGGTTCTAACCGGGTTGAGGTCCAAGAGACTGGGTATGTTAAGCTATCCATGGATAGATATATATATATATATATTGCCTACGGGCTTGATGATTGTGATTATGGACCAAAGCAGTAACTCTGAACTTTGAATAACATATTAGTGTATTTTGGGCCCATGCTTGTCTTTGTTTTTAATGTGAATCATGAATGTTTTGATTAATTATTAAATAATGTAAGATTGTGAAATATAATATTCTTTTGAATTGTTTATGAAACTTGATTGTGTGACATTGGCATTGTATTGAGGCATAATATTATGGTTGTTTGTACCACTAAGCCGTTGGCTTAGCGCGATTGTGGTTTATCTCGCAGGTGACAGGGTGGAACCGGAGAGTTCCTCTAGGCCGAGTAGAGTTTAGATTCTGAAGTGTGAATAGTGGGCTTAAAGATCAAAGACTGACTGCCAAACATGTATAAACTTTATGTTTTGTAAAACTTGAGTTTTGATGTATATGAATTTGTAAATATTGTTACTTTTCGCTGCATAGTGAACAAATATTTTATCTACTGTGTTTCATAATAAACCTTTACTTTATTTTGTACTAGAAGTGTAAATCTTTTTTTGCAGGTTGTAGTTGAGGTTATAAGGGAGATTTATTGGGAGTGTACTGAGAATGATTTTGTTTGCATTGGTTTGTGTAAAATGTTTTCAAAAATTAGAAAAAAAAAACTAGTTTTGTCTACACTTGGGACTCAATTTCTAGGCGAAACTATGGCAAAATTTCTGTAAAAATCGGAACTAAAATTTGACTAAGTAAAATTGGTAGCAATATTAGGATAGTGTGGCGCCTCTACTCAGCTTACACACGTAGGTCGGGAAGGGGTGTTACAATTTTTGGTATAAAAGCCAAGGTTTGAGATTCTCAACCTAAGTAAATTGTAAGAAAAAGAATATTTTGATTTTAAAAGTTGGTTTTTGAATAAAATATATGTCTTGGTATGGCAGTCTTTGATCTTTAATGAGGAATATTCTGCTGTGTTTGCAGATATAGGTAGTAATAGAGTCCCATTCACGTCAGACTGTAGAAGGAAGTGCTGAGAGTGTAGCTCCAGGAGAGAGTAGAGATGGAGCTAGAGTTGAGAGGGTTAGTGAGGCACCTGTTTCTGTGCTAGAGAGATCAGCTGCAGAGAAGGTTCTGCCGGGTTGGCTAAGGCATGTGATAGAACTATTGAGGCCAGCTCCAGTGCAGCCCCCACCACCACAGCCTCAGGTGCCGGTAAGACATTATGATAAGTTGAGAAAATATGGGGCTGAAGATTTCTTGGGCACTACCGATCCTGCAGTGGCTGAGCAGTGGTTGGATAAAGTGCAGAGAATATTCATCCAGTTGCAAGCTACTTTAGATGAAAATTTTGACTATGCCAGGTCCCTCCTTCAGAAAGATGCCTATGACTGGTGGAAGACGGTTCCTCATGCCATGGATGATCCACCTACATTATCTTATGGTGATTTTCTGAGGAAGTTCGAGCAGAAATATACTCCGAGGGAGTATAAAGATATTAAGAAGATGGAATTCCTGAATTTGAGGCAAGACAACCGGACGGTAACAGAGTATGAGATTGAGTATATCCGGTTGAGTCGATATGCCGGGGGAATTATTTCCGATGAAATAGACCGGTGCCGAAGATTTGAGGAGGGATTGAGGCCCTCTATCATGTGCATTGTGGCTGGTTCCCGGTACCAGGATTTTTCTCAGCTTGTTGCAGCAGCTAGAAGTGTTGAGAGAGCACAGGGCATTGCAGCAGCTGCTGCTGAGGAAGAGTCCAGGGTAAGGAGACCCCAGTTTGAGGCAGGGTCTTCATCTATGAAGAGGGGTCGAGGAGGTTTTGTTCCGAGAACCAGTAGAAGTCAGAGATAGTCGGGCAGATCAGTTCAGTATCAGAGGCAGAGGCCGAGACTGACAGTTTCTGTAGCTAGTGCCCCGACTCCAGTGATTCAGAGGTCTACTCCACCTGTATGTGAGCATTGTGGTAAGACCCATGGGGGTGTTTGTTGGAAGATTGGTGGATTAGCTGGGTGTTTTAGATGTGGGTCACCAACTCATTTTGTTAGAGATTGTCCTGAGATGCAGGAGTATAGGCAGGCTGATACTGCAGCTTCTCGACCTAGTGTCAGCAGAGGTGGTCGAGGGGGCAGAGCTTTCAGTAGAGGTGGTAGACCTGGGTTTAGTCAGAGAGGAGGATCTTCATCCAGGGGCAGCAGGCCAGATGAGGCCGAATCTTCTCAGAGAGTATATGTGATGCAGAGGCAGCCGGATGCTTCAGCAGTTATAGCGGGTACATTTTCTTTATTTGGCATTTCAGTACTTGCTTTGATTGATCCAGGATCTACTCATTCATACATAAGTGCATCTATCTTGCCTGTGTCTAAATTGCATTCAGAGTCCTTAGGATTTAATGTCTTAGTGACTAATCCTTTAGGACATAGTGTTGTGGTGAGTAGGGTGCATCGTGATAGTGCTGTTGTGGTGCAAGGTGAGGAGTTTCTTGGTGATTTAATTGAAATGCCTTTTAAAAGAATATGATTTGATCTTAGGCATGGATTTGTTGTCTAAGCATGGAGCTGTGGTGGATTGTCAAAAGAAATGTGTTACTTTGAGAACTGGTGATGGTAGAAGTATATTAGTATCTAGTGAACAGAGACAACTTGCATCCTTGTTGGTTTCAGCTGTTTCAGCCAGAAAGTTGATTAGAAAAGGGTGTGATGCTTATCTTGCTCATGTTTTGGATACCAGAGTAATGGGTTCTCAACTTGATACTATACCCACAGTTGCTGAGTTTTCAGATGTATTTCCAGAGGAGTTGCCAGGGTTACCCCCTGAGAGAGAGGTTGAGTTTTGTATCGATTTGTTGCCTGGTATCACTCCCATCTCTATCACTCCTTATCGAATGGCACCTGCTGAATTGAGAGAGTTGACGGTGCAGTTGCAGGAGTTGTTGGATAAAGGGTTTATTCGCCCTAGTGTTTCTCCGTGGGGAGCTCCTGTGTTGTTTGTGAAGAAAAAGGATGGTACTTTGAGATTGTACATCGATTATAGGCAATTGAATAAAGTAACTATCAAGAATAATTATCCTTTGCCCCGAATTGATGATCTCTTTGATCAGTTGAAGGGAGCAGCGGTGTTTTCCAAAATTGATTTGAGATCAGGGTGCCATCAATTGAGGGTTAGAGCTGAAGATGTTTCTAAGACAGCTTTTCGCACAAGATATGGGCATTATGAGTTCTTGGTAATGCCTTTTGGATTGACGAATGCACCTGCAACTTTTATGGATTTGATGAATAGGGTGTTTAGACCCTATCTGGATCAGTTTGTGGTGGTCTTCATTGATGATATTTTGGTGTATTCACGTAATGAGGAAGAACATGACAAACATCTACGAATTGTGTTATAGATCTTGAGAGAGAAGCAGTTGTATGCTAAGCTATCAAAGTGTGAGTTTTGGCTTGACCAAGTAACTTTTCTCGGTCATATAGTTTCAGCAGATGGTATAAGAGTCGATCCAAGTAAAGTTGAAGCTATTTTGAATTGGAGTCCACCAAAGTCAGTGACTGAAGTTAGAAGTTTTCTGGGTTTGGTAGGCTATTATCGAAGGTTTGTGAAAGGTTTTTCTTTGATGGCTACTCCACTCACCAGATTGCTTCGAAAGGGAGTTAGATTTGTGTGGACAGATCAGTGTCAAGCTAGTTTTGATCAGTTGAAAGAAATGTTGATTCAAGCACCTGTTCTTACTTTACCCGTGGAAGATAAACCTTATGTAATTTACAGTGATGCTTCACATAATGGTTTAGGATGTGTCTTGATGCAAGAGGGTAAAGTTGTAGCTTATGCTTCTCGGTAGTTAAAGTCGCATGAGCTCAATTATCCAACACATGATCTGGAATTGGCAACTATAGTATTTGCTTTGAAGATTTGGCGACACTACTTGTATGGGGAGAAATGTTTTATCTATACAGATCGTAAAAGTTTGAAATATTTGGGTGTTCAGAGGGAGCTGAATCTTCGGCAAAGGTGATGGTTAGAGCTGATCAAAGACTACGACTGTTTGATTGATTATCATCCTGGTAAGGCAAATGTAGTTGCTGACGCCTTAAGTCGAAAGTCTCTGGCAGGTTTGGCTGTTTATTCGCTCTCGTTGCTTGTTGAGTTGAGAGCGTTACATGCTAGTTTTGAAGCATGTGATGATGGTGCATTGTTGGCTCAGTTGCAATTGAGACCAATATTGTTGGATCAGATTAAGGAGGGTCAATTGACAGATGAGAAAATTCAAAAGATTGTTTCATATTGCCAAAACGGGGAGAGCCGAGATTTCTTTGTGAGAAGTGATGGTAGCCTTTGGTTTAAGGATAGATTGTGTGTTCCTGATAATGATAGTTTGAAAAAGGTTATTTTGGAGGAAGCACACCAATCGGTTTTTACTATGCATCCGGGAAGTACAAAGATATACCATGATTTGAAACAGCATTACTGGTGGTCAGGTATGAAGAGAGACATAGCGGAATTTGTATCCAAATGTCTCACTTGTCAGAGGGTTAAAGCTGAGCATCAAGTTCCAACTGGGTTGCTTCAACCTTTATCAGTGCCTGAATGGAAATGGGAGAGAGTGACAATGGATTTTGTGTCTGGTTTACCTTTGACACAGAGGAAGCATGATGCTATTTGGGTGATTGTTGATAGATTGACAAAGACAGCTCATTTTCTTCTGGTTCGGATGGACTTTTCACTTGAGAAGTTAGCTGAGTTGTACATCAATGAGATAGTAAAGTTGCATGGAGTTCCAATTTCTTTAGGGTCTGATCGAGATCCTAGATTTACTTCAAGATTTTGGAAGAGCTTACATGGTGCTTTGAACTCCGCCTGCGAGTATCGTAGCCGGTCCCAAGCCCGGATAAAGGAGGAGGGTTGCGGTAGGTTGGCGGCCAGTGTAAAAATTTTGCCAAACTTTCTATGGATTCTCAAAACTATCATTATACCGTTGGGACGTGCTCACCTAGGCACGGGCTATATCGGCACCCGGGTGTAGTGTTAAATGAGCAAGGGGTTCCATCACATCGACGCCTGGGTGTGGTGGAGTATGAGCAAAGGTTCCCATGCCATGGACGGGTATGGGTAAAGAAGTTAGTCCCGCCATATCAATGCCCGGATGTGGTGTCAGACAGGAAAGGGCTACCGCATTATGGACGAATGCGGCTAAAGAAGCAAGTCCAAGGGAGCCGATTAAGATTAGGTAGTTGGAATATTGGCACTCTGACTGGGAAGTCTATAGAGCTTGTGGATACTTTGAAAAGAAGGAAGGTTAGTATTGCTTGTTTGCAGGAAACCAGGTGGAAGGGAAATAAAGCAAAAGAGATTGGTAACTCAGGATATAAGCTGTGGTATTGTGGCTTGGATAACAATAGGAATGGTGTGGGCATTATTATTGAGCCTACGCTTAAAGACAAGGTGGTGGAAGTGAAGAGAAAGGGAGACAGGATTATCTCTTTGAGGCTTGTTTTGGGAGATGACACTATTAATGTTTTTAGTGCTTATGCTCCCTAAGTAGGTTTGGACGGAGCATCCAAGGTTCAGTTCTGGGAAGATATGGATGATATCATGCAAGGTATTCCGGATAATCAGCAAATCTTCATTGGTGGGGACCTTAACGGGCATGTTGGTAAGGACAGTAATGGTTATGACAGGGTCCATGGGGGTTATGGTTTTGGCAACAGGAATGAGGAGGGAAAGAGCATTTTGGATTTTGCGGTGGCTTATGATCTAGTGCTGGCGAATACCTGCTTTGAAAAGAGGGGGTCACACTTGATTACCTTTAAGAGTGGACGAACCCAAAGTCAAATAGACTTCATACTTACTCGAAGACGGGACAAAAGTAAGTGTAAGGATTGCAAGGTCATTCCGGGTGAAGCATTGACGTCGCAACATCGTATTGTGGTTTTAGATGTTAAGAATAAAAGTAGCTAGAGGAATGATAAGAAAATATTGGAACCAAGGATAAGATGGTGGAAATTGAAAGACCTAGCTCAAGGTACCTTTAAGGAGGAGTTACTAAAGGAAGAAATTTGGAACCTTGGGGCTAGTGCATAGGACTTGTGGACAAAAATGGAAGGTGGCATTAAGAAAGCAGGTAGTAAATTGCTTGGGATCTCTAAAGGGGCAGGGCCTCGACAGCACGATGCATGGTGGTGGGATAAGGAGGTTCAAAAGGCTATTAAGGCTAAGAGGGAATGGTATAAAAAGTTACCGAATGCGGTTAATAGCGAGGCCTTTGAGGAATATAAGAGGGCTAAGAAAGAGGCAAAGAAGGCTGTTAGTGTAGCTCGTGGCAGAGCCTTAGAAGGGATTTATCAAAAGTTAGGTACTAAAGAGGGAGAAATGGGCATTTATAAGATTGCAAGGATGAGAGAAAGGAAAAGCAGAGATTTAAGCCAAGTCAAATGTATAAAGGACGAAGATCAACGGGTGTTGACAGGAGATGTTGAGATTAAGGAGAGGTGGAAGGCTTATTTTGAGCAGTTATTCAACCCTGAACATGAACAAGATTTTCAAGGTCTTCATGCAACAAATGATTATATCAGCTGGTCTAGGAGGATCTTGCATAGTGAAGTAAGAGAAGCCTTGAAGTATATGAAAGTTGGTAAAGCTTGTGGCCCGGATGGTATTCCTATAGAGGTTTGGAAGAACCTTGGAGAGGTAGGAGTTGCCTGGTTAACTAAACTCTTTAATGCTATTGTGAAAGGACGTAAGATGCCGAATGCCTGGAGGAAGAGTATCATGGTACCCATATATAAAAATAAGGGAGACATTCAATGATGTACAAATTATCGGGGTATCAAACTTATGAGCCATGCTATGAAATTATGGGAAAGGATTATTGAACACAGATTGAGGAAGCTTACAAGAGTTTCGGAGAATCAGTTTGGGTTTATGCCAGGGAGATCTACCATGGAGGCTATTTCTCTTCTAAGAAGACTAATGGAATTGTATCAAGAGAAGAAGAAAGATCTCCACATGGTATTTATTGACTTGGAGAAAGCCTATGATAGAGTACCAAGAGAAGTGTTATGGTGGGTTTTGAAGAGGAAAGGAGTCAACGGCAAATATATCAACATCATCAAGGACATGTATGAGAATGCATCCACTAGTGCGAAAACACCTGGTGGAGACACTGAGGCTTTCCCTATTACTACCGGATTGCATCAAGGTTCAGCCATGAGTCCATATTTATTTACCTTGGTTATGGACGAGCTAACCAGAAGCATACAAGACGATGTTCCTCGGTGTATGTTGTTTGCTGATGACATTATTTTAATTGATGAGACTAGTGCTGGTGTAAACCGTAAGTTGGAAGTGTGGAGAAAAACCCTCGAGGACAAGGGTTTTAAGTTAAGTAGGAGTAAAACGGATTATATGCACTGTGAGTTCAGTCTAAGGAAGAAGCAGGAACATGAGGTTAAGTTGGATGGAGTTTTGGTTCCTAAAACCAAGCACTTCAAATATTTGGGTTCGGTGTTCCAGAATGATAGCCGTATAGATGAAGATGTGGCTCACAGAATACAGGTAGGGTGGTTGAAGTGGAAGGGTGCGACTGGGGTTCTATGTGATAAGAAAATACCTCTGAAAGTGAAAGGTAAATTCTATAGGACGGTTGTTAGACCTGCGATGCTCTATGGTAGTGAGTGTTGGGCACCAACGGGACAACATTTACATAAGATGAGTGTGGCAGAAATGAGGATGCTAAGATGGATGTGTGGACATACCAGACTGGACAAAATTAAAAATGTTCATATTCGACAAAAAGTCCAAGTAGCGGACGTCGGAGATAAGGTGAGGGAAGGAAGACTTAGATGGTATGGGCATGTTTTAAGAAGACCTCCTAATGCTGCGGTTCGTAAGTGTGAGAATTTGTTGATTGAGGGGGCTAGAGGTCGTGGCAGACCTAGAACTGTGTGGAAGGAGGTGATAGCAAGAGACTTACGTGCCTTAGATCTTGATGCGGATTTGATTAATGACAGACTTGAATGGAGACGTAAAATCCGTGTCTTGGAAGGGGCCTAAGGCTGGAGTATCTTTTTTGGTGTCTTTTGAGCTTATTTTGTTGAGAATCCATACAGCCGACCCCAACTTGTTTGGGATTAAGGCTTAGTTGTTGTTGTTGTTACATGGTGCTTTGGGTTCTCGATTGTACTTTAGCACTGCTTTTCATCCGCAGACAGATGGGCAGTCAGAGAGAGTGATACAGATTATTGAGGATATGTTGAGAAGCTGTGTCATTGATTTCTCTGGAAGTTGGGAGAGATTTTTGCCACTTGTAGAATTTGCTTACAACAACAGTCATCAATCCAGTATTGGAATGGCACCATTTGAGGCATTGTATGGAAGAAGATGTAGAACGCCTCTATGTTGGAATGAAGTTGGGGAAGGCAAATTGGTTGGTCCTGATTTAATTAAAGAAATGGAAGAGAAAGTGAAGTTAATTCGGAATCGGTTGAAAGCAGCTTCAGACAGACAGAAATCTTATTCAGATTTGAAGAGGAGAGACATAGAATTTGATATTAGAGATAAAGTATTTCTGAAAGTGTCTCCTTGGAAAAAGATTTTAAGATTTGGTCGAAGAGGGAAGCTGAGTCATCGTTTTATTGGACCGTGTGAGATATTAGAAAGAGTTGGACCAGTTGCTTATCGTCTTGCTTTGCCGCCTGAGTTGGATAGAATCCATAATGTCTTCCATATTTCTATGTTGCGAAGGTATAGATCTGACCCATCTCATGTTTTACCAGCTGAATCTATTGAGGTGAGTCCGGATCTAACTTTTGAAGAAGAACCAATTGCTATTTTGGCACATGAAGTGAAAGAGTTGAGAAATAAGAAAGTGCCACTTGTAAAGGTTCTTTGGAAGAATCATGGAAGAGAAGAGGCAACTTGGGAGAGTGAGCAAACGATGCAAGATCAGTATCCTCAACTGTTTCAGACTTGATATCAGGTAATTTCGAGGACGAAATTTCTTTTTAGAGGGGGAGAATTGTAATATCCCAAAGTGTGCCCTAGAAGTTTTGATATAATTGTTGTTTTATTTGAATTAAATGTATATGTGTAATTGGAAAGAAAAAGAATTAAGAGAGAGTTTATATGTTGTATATATGGAAATATATATAACATATATACAAGTCAAAATGGATGGTCAAAGGAAGAAGATATTTAATTTGTTATTTGTGAAATTACTAAAAAGGAAAGTAAGGGAAAGGGAGCTAAAATAAATAGAAGAGGGTATTTAAGTAATTTCTTATTTGGAATACTTGGTGGAGGTTTAAAGAGATGAGAAATTTGACTTTGTCTCTTACACTTTGTCATTTTCTTTTCTTTTTCTCTTTGTTTTGGCCGGACATCAAGGAAGCAAGAGAGCAAGTGAGGGTTTTTGAATTTTAAGAGCTAATTGAAGGAAGAATCAAGTGATTGAGTTGGAAAATTTTGAAGTTTCATCAACTTTGGTAAGTTCTCTCTTGATTTCCCTTGTTTTATTTGAGTTGTGATTATGTTTGAAAGTGTTGAAATTGAATTAAAGATAAGAAGTTAGGTTAGTGTTGGTGATGGAAGAGTAAGAGTTGTGTTTAGTGAAGTTGAAAGCATAGAATACATGAGTTTGGTACTTTAACCATTGAACTCCTTTTGAAATTTTTCTGTTTTACAATTAGTAAATGCTGTGACTTGTATGATTTTTAATTAAATATAGAAAAATGTTATTGAAGTGAATTTTGGATATGTTGTTGTTTACTGAGTCTAGTATTTGAGAAAAATAATTTGGAACCATGTTGATTGAATTTAATTTACGGAATTCACAAAGTTCAGAACTGCAGCCAGGATGCAGGGCAATTGGACCAGTCTGGTTGGGTGAACTATTTGACCAAGATTTTGTTTTCAGTTTGATCTGAAATTTTAAAGGAATGATTTTAAGATGTAAAAATAAATTCTGTAAAACTTTTAGAGTTTTTAGTCAAGTAGATTATTTTATACAATTTTTCAAAATAAGAATTAAGTTGAGTCCAAAACCAGAATTTATTATTCATATGGTCATTTTGCTAATATTCCTTTTGGATTAGGTTGTGAAGAGGTTGAATTGCCCTAACCTAAGTGTTGAGGATTCTTGGAAGAGTAAGTGTATAGATTGGTGTGAGTTGGTTTTAAGGTAAGTACAAACTACATTATTGCATACATTCATATGATGTTGAGACTTAACATACATTTGATTGTAAATGTGTTAAGAAATCTAATGCATTGTTAATGCATATTAATAATGTATGTTTGGTGTAATGTGAATGTTGTGATGAGCATGTAAAATGTGTGTTAATGCCATTGGTTATATACACTTGAGTGATGAATTGATTAATGTGATTTGAGATATAATGAGATGTAAAACCAATGTGTTAGGTTATAATGATATAAATAAGATGGTTGAAGCATATTTGCCTATATGATGATGAAATGAAATATGGAATATGAAATGTGAAAGATATGATGATTGTGTGCCTAATATGTTAATTCAATTTTCAGAGTTCTGGGTTTGGCGGCATGCCTATGAATCACTGGATAGGTGAAAAGACCGGGTCGTAAGCCGATTCCAGTTGAAAAATGTGAAATGATAAATGTAAAATATGATTTTTTGGGGTGAAAAGACTGGGTCGTAAGCCTCAAAAATAGTAACAGTCTAGCCGGGTTGAGGATTTTCTCGGTTCTAACCTGGTTGAGGTCCAAGAGACTGGGTCTGTTACGCTATCCATGGATAGAGATATATATATATATTGCCTACGGGCTTGATGATTGTGATTATGGACCAAAGTAGTAACTCTGAACTTTGAATAACATATTAGTGTATTTTGGGACCATGCTTGTCTTTGTTTTCAATGTGAATCATGAATGTTTTGATTAATTATTAAATAATGTAAGATTGTGAAATATAATATTCTTTTGAATTGTTTATGAAACTTGATTGTGTGACATTGGCATTGTATTGAGGCATAATATTATGGTTGTTTGTACCACTAAACCGTTGGCTTAGCGCGATTGTGGTTTATCGCGCAGGTGACAGGGTGGAACCGGAGAGTTCCTCTAGGCCGAGTAGAGTTTAGATTCTGAAGTGTGAATAGTGGGCTTAAAGATCAAAGACTGACTGCCAAACATGTATAAACTTTATGTTTTGTAAAACATGAGTTTTGATGTATATGAATTTGTAAATATTGTTACTTTCCGCTGCATAGTGAACAAATATTTTATCTACTGTGTTTCATAATAAACCTTTACTTTATTTTGTACTAGAAGTGTAAATCTTTTTTTGCTGGTTGTTGTTGAGGTTATAAGGGAGATTTATTGGGAGTGTACTGAGAATGATTTTGTTTGCATTGGTTTGTGTAAAAATGTTTTCAAAAATCAGAAAAAAAAAAATAGTTTTGTCGACACTTGGGACTCAATTTCTAGGCGAAACTATGGCAAAATTTCTGTAAAAATCGGAACTAAAATTTGACTAAGTAAAATTGGTAGCAACATTAGGATAGTGTGGCGCCTCTACTCAGCTTACACACGTAGGTCGGGAAGGGGTGTTACACTCTCTTTTAATTCATTTCAATATTTTTTTTGTCCTATTAAGAGAATTGATATTACAATGAACAATTTGTATTTGATTTATATTGAGTTGAATGAATGTTTTAAATTGATGATGTTGAGCTAAAAACCCATGCTTAGGGTTTGTAGTATATTTGATTGAATGCTTTGATTTGATAGTTCCATTAATATACCTTGTTGTTGGTTGATTGCATTGATTGTATGCTAGATTAATAGATTAGCTACCTATTGATCTCTAGATATTGAATGAAGGACCGAGAGGTGAAATTTGATATCGGAATTATGCAATCGACTACCCTATCAATGAATTAGAAATATAAGTTCTAGGGTTTCATTAATTTGCAAATGTAAAATAATTGGTTATTGCTATTTCATGAATGTGAGAACTAATGAATTGGTAATTGACTAATCAACCTTAAGGAACAAATTAATTTACAAGGTTATGTTAATGGATAATTGAGAATTGAGCTTTGATTGAATGGACCTATAACCCTAGGCATATTCCCAAAGAATCGATTTGATTTTATACAACTTTCATACATAAACCCTACACTCTTTAATCTTAGGTTTAAATTGTTCTTTTACATTCCAACACAACAAACTCTCGCGTTTAAATAATTTGTCAACCAAGCTATTACGAACCACACCTTCTTGGGGAAACGATCTTGGGGCGATCACCTTAGCTACAGCTACCTCGTATACTTGCGAGTGACGCTTTATAGTAGTACTTAATTCCAACGCAACAATGGCCGCCACACTATTTCATGACATGATGCACAAAGAAGTCAAAGTATATGTTGATGATATGATACAAGCTAAGATTAAACCCGAAGAAGTGTGTGTTCAGGGTTACCTCAGGCAAATTGTTGGGACATGTGATTGGTCCAAATGTCATTGAGATTAACCCTGACAAAGTTAAAGCAATCAGGGATATGCTAGCCCCTAAGATAGAGAGAGAAGTTCGGGAATTTATTGGTAAATTACAATACATTAGTAGGTTTATAGAAAAGCTCACAACAATCTGTGAGCCTATCTTCAAGTTGCTTAAAAAGAATCAGTTGGTCCTATGGAATGAAGAGTGACAAAATGCCTTTGAACGAATAAAGGAGTATCTACTAAATCCACCTGTTTTGAAGCCACCTAAACCTAGTAAACCCCTATTACTATACTTAGCAGTAGAAGAAGAGTCAGTAGGAGCTATGCTAACCCAAGCAGATGAGTCAGGGATTGAGCATGCACTTTACTATTTGAGTAGAAAGCTCCTACCTTATGAAATTAAGTATAGTATCATTGAAAAGACCTGTATAGCTGTGGTTTGGTCTTCTAAGAAGTTGCGACATTACTTTCAATGTTATAGTGTGCAAGCAATTTCTAGGTTAGATACAATGAAGTACTTAAGGGAGACACCATCTTTGATTGGGAAGTATGGGTGATGGTTGATAATATTGGAAGAATTTGAGATTGAGTATGTAACCAGGAAAATAATCAAAGGTAGAGCAGTGACAGAATTTCTAGCCCAGCAACCATTACAGAATAGCAAAGAGGTAGTCTTGGAATTTTTGGATGAACATTTAGAGGCCATTGAAGTACAAGGATGGAAAATGTATTTTGACGGAGCAGTGAATAGGAAAGGAGCAGGTTTAGGAGTAATATTAGAATTGCCCGAATTAGAACTTATTCCTTTAGCCAAAAAATTGAAATTCAGGGCAACCAATAATATGGTGGAGTACGAAGCATGTATTTTTAGTTTGGAGACCCTAATGATTATGAAGGTGGATAAGGTGGAAGTATTTTGTGATTCATTGCTAGTAGTATCCCAAGTAAATGGAGAGTGGGAGTTGAAAGAAGAGAAATTAAAACCATACCACCATTACTTGACTGTGATGAAGAAGAACTTTAAGAAGTGCAGGTTTATACACCTACCAAGGGAAGAAAACCATATGGCTGATGCCCTAGCCACATTGGCTTCGGTATGGGAAAATCCTGTCAACTTATTCCTCAAGCCTCTGATTTTGACCAGTTCATCAACTCCTTGCTTTGAATATGAGAAAATCATGAAAACTGATATAGACCATGATGCATGGTATGATACTATAAGACAGTTTTTGGATGAAAGGGAATACCCATTGGGGGCAACAAAGAAAGAAAGAAGAGCCATGAGGCAGTGGTCCTTACAATACATCACCTTCCATAGAGAGTTATATCGAAAATGGCCTGATGGGGTGCATTTGAGGTGCTTGAGGAAGCCTGAAGTGGAGCATATCATGTCAGAAATAAATGCGGAAAGTTGCAATCCACATATGAGTGGTTTGGCCACAGTTAAGAAGATAATTCGACAAGGTTACTATTGGCTGACCATGGAGAGAGATTGTATTGAGTTTGTAAAGAAGTGCCAATAATGTCAGATATATGTTAATTTGAATCATATGCCTCCTGAAGAATTGCATTCTATGTCTTCACCCTGGCCCTTTGCCACTTGGGGTATCGACATTATAGGAGAGATACATCCGACAGCCTCAAATGGTCACCGTTTCATTGTAGTAGTGGTAGATTATTTTTCAAAATGTGTCAAAGCCGAATCCTTCAACAAATTGGAGGCAAGTCAAATGGCTAGATTTATTGAAAAGAACCCCATATGCAGGTATAGGGTCACGCACAGTGTGATATCAGACAATGGGGTACAATTTCAAGGAGCAGTTAAGGACTTATTCTCGAAGTACTAAATCCATCATCATCGATCCTTTCCTTATAGACCAAAGGCTAATGGTGCAGTAGAAGCAATAAACAAGACAATTAAGCAGATCCTGTCCAAGATGACCAAGACATACAGAGATTTGTCGGAGATGCTTCCTTTTGCTTTGTGGGGATATAGAACAAGTGTGCAAACACCAATTGGAATGACACCGTTCTCTCCAGTTTACGGGATGGAAGCAGTGTTGCCAATTGAAATTGAGATCAAGTCATTGAGAGTGGTCTTGGAAACTGAACTGCCTAAAATGGAATGGGTAGTGAACATATATACACAGTTGGCTTTACTAGAGGAGAGAAGGTTAAAAGCACTGTATCATCATCAATTGTATCAAAGGAGGATAGCTCGGGCTTATAATAGAAGGGTTAGATCAGAAAACTTAGAGTCGGGGATTTGGTGTTGAAACAATGTAAGCCTAATGTTTCTAATCCAAGAGGGAAATTTAGGCCTAGCTGAAAAGGGCCATATGTTGTGAAACAAGTCATGAACAAGGATGCAGTGAAGTTATCAGACATGAATGGGAACGAGTTTAGTGAGCTAGTGAAAATCGGCAGGTTGAAGAGGTTTTATGTATAAAAAAAGAAGAGAGAGAAAAAGAAAAAAGAGCACGCTAGGTTGAAAACCCAAAAAGGGCGGCCTAGGCAAAAGTTAGAGTAGTATGCTAGTTTTGAAAACCCAAAAGGGCGGGCTAGGAAACAATTAGGGCTAAATGAGAGAAAATCATCAATTAGAAAACCCAAAAGGGCTATTTGGCAACAGGAGTAATCTTGTGTATGCTGGCTTTATGTTTGGTTGTTCCCCAATTTAATAAAACAGAATTAATATTAAATTGTTCTATGTGTACTGTTATAAGTATTTGATCAGAAATGGATGAAATAAACAAACACAATAGCAAAAGGTTATGAAAAATTATAAAAGGAAAAGAAGCATCTCTTATTATTACTTTTATTATTTTTTCGTCCTAACAATACACTTTCTAAAGAAATTGACAAATATAAAATCTATGGCTGACGATAAGTGTAACGTGCAAACCAGTTTTGCTTCAGCCGATCCAAGTAGGCTTCAGTCAGACAAGGCATGTCTAAATCGGGAGTGAATTCAGAACCTCGAGGCTCAGCTCTATACTGACGGTCAAGCCAGCGAGGATCATAGCAAGTACCTCGATGAAGAGCAGCAAGAGGAACATACATCAAGTATGTCCGAATGGTGATATGAGAAATCTTCCACCAAGGTACTAACCAACGGATGTTGACTTCAGCACGTGAGTGGATCCAGTCAACATACGAAGAAGCAGGATGGAGTAGTTCCCTAGAAGAATGATGTCATGGCAGATATTTGGTAAAATCCTTAGATGGAGTATCAAGCAAACAGAGATGCTCCTGAAGCCAAATATGTGAGAAAAAATTAAAAATTTTTTTTAAAAAAAAAGGGTCCGCTAAGTTGAAAACCCGCAAGGGTAGCTTAGGAAAAAATTAGGACAGCTCGTTAGTTCTGAAAATCCACATGGGCGAACTAGGCAAAAATTAGAGCAATATAAAAAAAAAGGGTCTGCTATGTTGAAAACCCGCAAGGGTAGCTTAGACAAAAATGAGGACAGCTCGCTAGTTCCGAAAACCCACATGGGCGGACTAGGCAAAAATTAGAGAAATAAAAAAAAGGGAAAGAAAGAACAAGAAAAATCTTAAATTGAAAACCCAAAAGGGCAGTTTAGGTAATTACCTGAAGCAACAATGGACTCCCGGTTAGTTTCTTTGATAATCTCGATTTAAGTTGGTCTAATCCAGCTAAAGTCTCAGCTAAGATCACGGGTGTCGGCGACAAGCCTCCTTCCATTTGGTCCATGATATCCAATACTCATGGATCAATATCACCATCAGAAGAAATAAGCAAGAATTGGCCAAGCAAGCAAAGACAAATCATACGTCCCTATGCCTTAGTAGGAGCCAAATGAGAAAGGCAAAAGTCAATTAAGGGACCAAGCAGAATTTTCTCACCTCTCATCAACTGTAGAACCTCGGGCTTTGAAAGTTGAAATAGCATCTACATCTTTTGTTGAGTCTTGGAAATCAAGGGACATATTTTGAAGCCATTAATTTTAAATGTCCTAGAATTCACATTCCAAAGAGAAGCCATGGCATGTAAAAAAGAATGGTCCAATTTAACATTTTGAAAACACTTCAAAGTATCGATTTTTGACCAAGATATTTTTTTCCAATGAATGGCATTCATATTTTTAAATATAACTTTTATTTTCTTTAAATTGAGTTCGGTCATTATTGACGACTGAAGGAAAATTGGAATTATTAAAAGGGTCTACAGTCGACCTCGGGCAACCAGATCAACATGGACCAAAGCCATATTGACCTGGGGCAACCAGATCGACATGGACTAAAGCCATGTCGACCTAGGGCATCCAGGTCGACATGGCCTTTGGTTCATATCACCTAGGCCCTCCTAACTTGAACTAGTTTCATATTTTTCAATTTTTTGGACCGGACCGTCTAAAAAAGACTTGGTTTAGGGTTTTATAACTGAGTTTGTGCCTTTTAAAATCGAACTGACTTATTAAAAGTTGTAGATAGGATCGAATTTGTTTTGGCATTCTTTAATTAAGACTATATTAACTTAGAGCCAAAATTAATGGTCTACAGTTTGCCCCCTGCTTGAAGGATCTTGAATTGATTCAGGGAGTGAAAAGCAACAAGACTTTTAATTTTGATAAAAATAGACTTAATTTTCTTGAGATGGTTTTGTTTTTGGGTTATGGACCTGGTTCGAGTTCTAAACTCAGAAAAGACTTGGGTTCTGGACCCGAGATGATTTGGGTTCTAGACCCAGTTCGAGTTCTGGACTCGGAAAAACTTAGGTTCTGGACCCGAGATGGTTTGGATTCTAGACCCGGTTAGAGTTTTGGACTAGGAAAAGACTTGGGTTTTGGACCCGAGATGATTTGGGTTCAACACCCGGTTCGAGTTCTGGACTTGGAAAAGACTTGGGTTCTGGACCCAAGATGGTTTAGGTTCTGGACCCGGTTCTAGTTCTGGACTCAAAAAAGACTTGGGTTCTGGACCCGAGATGGTTTGGGTTCTGGACTCGGTTCTAGTTCTGGACTCGAAAAAGATTTGGGTTCTAGATCCGAGATGATTTGGGTTCTGGACTCAGTTCGAGTTCTGGACTCGAAAAAGACTTGGGTTCTGGACCAGAGATGGTTTGACTTTTAGACCCGGTTCGAGTTCTAGACTCGAAAAAGACTTGTATTCTGGACCCGAGATGGTTTGGGTTCGCCTTTAGTATCCTACTTACCAGGGGCGCAGACACGTTTAAGAGAAGGGGGGCAGTTGCCCCCCTTCTTTTTTTGAAAATACGTATATATATAATATTTTTTAAAAAAAATTTAAATTATTTATTATTATTTTTTTAAATTTTAAATTGCCCCCCTCTTTTTTTTTAATTTTTACAAGAAGTCAAAAAAATTACAATAAATTATTTATTCTATAAGTAATAGTTCTCTTTTAAAAAATTGAAAAAATATTGATAATATACAAATGCAAAAAAAAAATTAAAAAAAAGGGATAAATTTTCTAACTAAATTAATTTAAACTCATTTATTTTAATTATTTTTTAAAAAAATATATTCATTATTTAATTTTTTTTTTCTTTTTATTTTATTTTTATTATAAACAATTTTGTAAATTTAAAATTATGTACAGATATATATATTAATATTTTTTTATTAATTGATTTTTTAATAATAAAAATATATTATTAATAAATTAATAAATTTATAAAATACTACTACAATAAAAGGTGAGATAAATAATTATATGAAAAGTCAAAATTTACAAAAGAAATTTTGCCCCCCTTTATTTCAAAGTCTGGCTTCGCCCATGCTACTTACTATAATTATTTTTTGCAGACAATTAAATCTCTCTTAAGTCCAAAACTTAGCTGGGTCCAAAACCCAAATTACCCTTAAGTCCAGAACTTAGCTCGGGTCCAGAACTCAAATTACTCTTAAGCCCAGAACTTAGCTCGGGTCCAGAACCCAAATTATTTTTAAGTTCAGAACTTAGCTTGAGTCCAGAACCCAAATCTCTCTTAAGTCTATAACTTAGCTCGGATGCAGAACACAAATCTCTCTTAAGTCCAGAACTTAGCTCGGGTCCAGAACCCAAATTACCCTTAAGTTCAGAACTTAGCTCAGGTCCAGATCCTAAATTACCCTTAAGTCCATAACTTAGCTCGAATCCAAAACCCAAATTACTCTTAAGTCCAGAACTTAGCTCGGGTCCAGAACCCAAATCTCTCTTAAGTCTAGAACTTAACTCGAGTCCAGAACCCAAATTATCCTTAAGTTCAGAACTTAGCTCAGGTCCAGAATCCAAATCTTTCTTAAGTCCAGAACTTAGCTTGGGTCTAGAACCCAAATTACCCTTAAGTCCATAACTTATCTCGGGTCTAGAACCCAAATTATCCTTAAGTCCAGAACTTACCCCGGGTTCAAAACCCAAATCTTAAATCTAGCTCGGGTCTAGAACCCAAATTATTTTTTAGTCCAGAGCTCAAACCAACCTTGGAAGTCCAGCATGGCTCCAAACCAAGTAAAAAATCACATTGCTTTTCACTCTCTTTTGCAATAGTCTCAGATCGCTCAAGCAGGTGGCAAACTATAGACTCTAATTTTTGACCCAGTCTGGTCCAATATTTTTTAGTCTAAAATAATTTTTGTGGTATTTTAATTAAATAATATTTATTTTAGCATTTATTATTTATAATTTTTAATAAAAATAAAAAAGGTAATATCAGTAAAGTTAAAAAATAATAAATAAATAAATAAAAATCGGCAACGGAAAAATCGGCAAAGAAAAATTTTCGTCGCCGAAAGTGAATTGGCTTGGGCCAGTTCGCTGCAGGATTGGCTGGCCTGCCCTAGCTCTCGCAATTTTCATAGCCCGCAGCAATCTTTCACCAGCGCAATTTTTTCCAGCGCAGTTTTTTTTAAATCAAATTCTATTTAATTTTAATTTCTTTTCCTAAATGATTTTAATTTCCTTAGACAATTAGAATTAGGTTTGGATTTTTTTCCTATGAATACCACATTAAAACACTTCAAATTGCGCTGGTGAAAGATTGGCTAAGCACCAATAGTCTAATGATGACATGAACAAACAATTCAAAGATCCACTAGCCATATATGGAGGGTCTAGAGCTAATAAGTTGAAAGAGGTATAATTTCCTTTATGGAACAGATTTGGAGAAAACAAGTTGCTCAAGATTTGTTTAAGGATGATCCATGGATGCAAGAAGAGCTTAAGTTGGTTAACATAATGCAAGCAAGACCTAATCTTGAAGGCTAATCCAGTCTTATGAGAGTAAAGATTTAGGTCCATTTTTAATAATAAAAGGTCATTTGGCCTTGGTCTTGAAGTCTAAAAGACAAATGGCCTAAGACAAATTAATAGGTTGTTTAAGACTATTTGTGTTTTAATTCTACATTTTGACTTTTATTAAGGTTTATTCTTATTAAGTATGAGTTACAAAGACTAAAATATGAAGAAAAAAAGTTACAAAAGCCAAGAAAAATATTGGTCCAACGTTCACATTGAGTTGGCAAAGTAATGGGGCTATTTATTAGGTGTAATGGGGCTGTCAATTAATATGGGAGTTACATATGAACTCAATTCTGATGCTCTCTTTGTATATGGCCTTCTTCTATATAAACAAGGCTGATTTCCTTTGTAATGACAATTATTAAAAGATATAAAAGATATTTTGAGCACTTGTGAGTGTTTTGTCTTAAGTTCTTGCATGAACTTTGGAACTTATCAAGCTATTCAGTTTGTAGCATTCAAATTCTAGAATCTTTGTTTTCATCCTTAACT
This sequence comes from Garcia nutans, assembly GCA_947685225.1. Taxonomy (NCBI): domain Eukaryota; kingdom Viridiplantae; phylum Streptophyta; class Magnoliopsida; order Malpighiales; family Euphorbiaceae; genus Garcia; species Garcia nutans. The sequence goes on along the minus strand of CANTUV010000039.1, from coordinate 36,924,668 downwards.
TATCAAACCTTCTTTGTTTATGGCATTTTGAGGAAATCGAAGTGCTATTCTAATTACTTAATCATAATTCCATTGATAAAAGTGATTAGAATAGTTAAACTTACTTCATTCTTAAACAATCCAGATTTTGATTCAACTATTGGAGGGTGTTAATTTGCATTCCATATATATCATAGTTCTTTAACAATTGGGGTGTATGGCTGCTAAATTGATGATTTCTTGCTTTCTTCACTCTCTCTTATATCACCTTCTTATCATATTATCATGGCCTTCCCAACAAAAGATGACTCTCTTACCAACAAAGTAATCTTCCTCCCATCTTTTTAACATCAAATAATATTTCATCGCGGTACCTACCTATTTTGAAAGCCGCAAGAACTTGCTTGGTTACTCTAATTTCTCCACAATTATTAAGTCACTTCAACTTGTAAGGTTAGGGATGCTTGATTGGTAACCCAAGCTTCTCTATTAGAGTAGTGCTTGCAATATTCATCACACTCCCTCCATCTATAATGACATCACACATTCTATCATCTACTAAATATCTTTTATGGAAGAGGTTCTCTCTTTGATCATTCTCTTCATGTTGAGCTTGCAAATTCAAGGCTCTCTTTGCTAAAAGTGCTCTCCCTTTTTCAATAATGGTAATCTCTTCCTCCTCTTCCTCACTATCTTTAACTTCAAATTTTCCCTTATCCGCCTTCTCCTCTTCATCACTAGTGGAAAAGTACTCCCCATCAACCATGCACATTATCCATTGATTGGGGCATTCCCTTTTGCAATGACCTACACTATAACATTTAAAACAAATAATATTAGATGAAGATTCAATCTTACCCTTATCCTTATTAGTACTAGGAAGTTTAAGAACTTCCTTGAGTTTAGCTTTTGGTTTGATTGTTGGTGCCTTATCTTCCCTTTTCCAAGTTGGTTTAAATGATAAGGATGTGGATGATAATTGACTAGAGTTGCTCCTCCACTTCAGCTACTTTTTAACCTTTAGGGCTATGTGTAGCAACTCATCTATCTCCATGTATGGCTATAGTTCTACCACATTAGCTATCTCCTTGTTCAACCCATTGAGGAATCTGGCCATGTTTGCTTCATTATTTTCTTCAACATTAGCTCTAATCATTGCTACCTATATCTCCTTGAAATACTCATCCACACTCTTTTACCTTGAGTGAGGTTTTGAAGTCGGTTGTACAACTCCATATAGTAGTGGTTTGGTATAAACCTCCTAGATTTGAGGTCTCTTCACTATTCAATAGGTCTCTGGCTATTTCTCCTCCTTCATTGCTTAGTGTCATCCACCAAGTGATGGCATAATCCTCAAAGGTAGCCATAAAAAGCTTGACTTTTTTGGCCTCAGTGTATTTGTGATAATCAAATACTAGTTCTTTCTTCTTCTTCTAATCCAAGTAAGCTTTAGGATCCATCTTCCCATGAAATAATGGTATTATCAGCTTAATGACACCTCCATGTAAATTATTAAATCTCATTCTTGGTCTTAGTTCCTCTTCTTTATTATCACCTAAAGATTCTTCTCCTTCTGAACCATCATTAGTTAAGTTCCTTCGATTTTCTTCCCTCCTAGGGCCATTGTTGGGTTGAGCCCTTGCAATTAAAGCTTCCACCCTCTCCATATGATCCATTATTTCTCTCATTCGTCTGCTTAAAAGTTCTATAGATTTATCCATTGCATTTATCCTATCAATTGGCCCTTGAGTTCTTCTAGCTTCCCAAATCATCTTAGAATTTTTCAATATGAGATGCAATAAAAAATTAGTAAAATAAGATAGTATGTGTATATAGTTCCTCACTTCACTCTCTCATATATTTCACTCAAGTTTGATGTTCACTCATGTTTACTCATGTTTGCACTTAACATACGGCTTTTCTCTTATCAAGGTCTATTGTAAGACCAAAATCCCTACAAACTTTGTAATAACAAAGAGGCAGAAATTCCTTTGAGAAAGGGTTCTCGCGATAGGACTAAGTACTAGTCCAACCGGGTAATAAGAGCCAACTGGACACAGTAAAGATCATGTTGGGTAGTACGGTGAGAAATTAAGTGGAATAGGTTTGGTCCATTCAAGATATCCTTAGTTTGACTGAGATTTAGTTTGGTTAAAATTTGAAAATCAGAGAGTAGGTTTTACGGTGAATGGTACGATGTGATTTTAGGAGGACTAAGTGATGTACATGTTATAATCATTTTATTTGTGTTTTTAGAGCAGTTTTTCTTTAGTTTTTAGTTGTTTTATAAGTAGTTTGTTCAAGTTTGTTTTTAGCTTTTATGTTTTGAGTTGATGAAAGAAGGTTCATGAAAAAGAGACAATAAAATGTGCTAAGTCCATCATGGGAAGCAAAATTTAGAAGAAAATGTACAACATGACTAAGCCATGCTAAGCTTGGCCATGTCTCTCAATTGTAAGAAGGATTCAACCCAAGGTTTCAAGGCAGAACTGCGCATGGTTGTCATCCTGGCCATGTCATGCATCCTGGCCAAGACATCTTTAATCTTTGTTGTGTTCCACTTCAAAAGGAGAAGTTGAAATTAGGAAAGAATTGGACACAACCTGAGGTCTTGGTCGTGTCCCATGTCTTGGCCAGGATAGATTAAGTCTTGGTCATGTACTATTCTATAAAGAGAAATGTGAGTGCAGAAAGAATTGGACACAGCTTAGGAGCTTAGGAACCTAAGAAACATGGCCAGGATGGATGAAGCTTGGTCATGTTTACACTAGATAAGCCAATATGCTTTTTAGTTTTTAAAAGCTGATTGGGGTAAATACAAAAGCTGATTTGGTGGAGAGAGGGCAAGGCTATTTTTCAAAAGGATAAAAAAAAAGGATTGCAAATAGAAAGAGGCATCAGTTCTAAAAAAAAAAAAGATTAGGAAATAAGTCATCGTTCATTCAATTTTTGTTCTTTTTAGATTTAGAATTCTTTATAAGCTCTTGGGAGGACGTTTTTGAGTTCTTCATCAAGTTCAAGTTTAGCTGGAGGAGAAGAACAACTCTAGTCATCTTTACAAGAGTTTTTCTATTCTTTAATTCAATTTTCCAAAATTTTCTTGTTTTAATACATTATTATTTCAATGAAATTTTGTGATTTGAATTCTACTGAAATGAGTTTCTTTCTTGCTATGATGAGGAGCTAAATTACTCATGCCTAGGGTTTACAGTAGATTTAATTAAATGTTTTAATTTAATAATTTCCATTAATATGCCTTGTTGTGAGTTTATTGCATTGGAATGTATGTTAGGTTAATAGATTGTCCACTTATTAGTCTCTTGATATTGAGTGAAGAACTGAGAGGTAAAACATGATATTGGAATTATGCATTCAACTACCCTAACAATGAATTAGAAATATAAGTTCTATGATTTACTTAATTTGCAATTCAAAATAATTGGAATTTATTAATTCGTGAAAGTGAGAACTAATGAATTGATAGCTACTAATTAAAATTAGGGAAGAAATTAAGTTGCAAGGTTATATTAGTAAAAAATCTAAGAATACTTTGATTAAATTGATCTAAATCCTAGGTTTCTTTTTGAAAGTTTTACATTAATTCTTCCCAATCCATTATTCATTTTATTTTAATTTTAAATTTCTTTTACTATTTCAACACTACAAACTTATTCTTTAAATCTTTTCTTTCAATCAAATTATTGCAAACAAACAACTTCCTTCAGAGACAACCTTAGGATGTTCACCCATTATTATAACAACCTTATATACTTGTGAGAGTCGCTTTTAGTAGTTTTAAGTAGAGCTCAACAAGTTTTTTGGCACCTTTGTCGAGAAAGGCTGTTTAAGTGATAGTTTGATCTTTTACTTAATTGTTTATGTGTTTCTGTTTTGAATTGCCCGGGTTTTTTATGCAAGGACACATGTCTCAAGGTGACAAACTTGTTCCCTTTATAGATAACATTCACAGGCTTCCTAGAACTAGGGGAATAGATCCTTTGGGATAAGAAGGGGAAGATCTTGATGAGCACTCTAAAGAAGACACAGAAATAGAGATGGCCGATACAAAAGAACAACCCATGAAAGAATTTGCATGACTTATTGGGGTAACCACATCTTGCATAAGGTTTAGCAATGCGGTAAGAAATTATGAGCTGAAGAATACCCATTATAACATTCTGCCCTCTTTTCATGGAATGCCAAATGAAGACCCTCTCAGTGAATGGGTTAGTCTTATACATGTGGTACCAAAGAAACAGGTATAACTGTGTGTCAGAATCAGAAAGGTGAGTTGGTACCAACACATACGCAAACTAAGTGGAGAATGTGTATAGACTATAAGAAGTTAAATAGGGTGATCGAGAAATATCATTTTCCCTTACCATTTATTGACCAAATGCTAGATATATTATCCGGGCATGCTTTTTAAGTTTCTATAGCACTGGAGGACCAAACTAAGATGACCTTCACATGTCCTTTTAGGACATTTGCTTTTCAAAGGATGCCATTTAGGCTTTTCAATGCACCAGAAACTTTTTAGAGATGTATGATTTCCATCTTTTTAGACATGATGGACAAATGCATTGAGGTATTTATGGATTATTTCTCTGTTTTTAGCACTTCTTTTGATGATTATTTGCATAAATTGACTCTTGTGCTTGAAAGATGCATTGAATGCAATTTAACTTTGAGTTGGGAAAAGAGTTATTTTATGGTAAATCATGGTATAGTTTTGGGGCATGTTGTACCTCATAAGGGCATTAAGGTGGACAAAGCTAAAGTTGATTTAATTGTTAATTTAGCATTTACCACATCAACTAAGGATATCAGGAGTTTTTTGGGATATGTTGAGTTTTATAAGAGATTCATTAAGTATTTTTCAAAAATTTCATGTCCTTTATGCAATTTACTTGGAAAAGATGTTTCATTTGTTTTTTATGATAAGTGCTTAGAAACATTTAATATTTTAAAAGGAAAGTTAAATTCTACCCCTGTAATGATTGCTCTCAATTGGGCTTTGCCTTTTGAAATTATGTGTGATGCTTCAAAATATGCTATTGGGGTTGTTTTCGGCCAAAGGGTAAATAAACTCTTGTGTGTAATTTATTATGCAAGTTTTTCTTTGAATGATGCACAAATAAATTACACAACCGCTGAGAGAGAGATGTAAGTCGTGGTGTTTGTACTTGATAAATTCATATCTTATCTTATAGGTTCTAAGGTCATTGTCTTTTTAGATCATGCGACCTTTAAATACTTATTGAATATACCACAAGCTAAACCTAGGCTCATTAGATGGGTTCTAATGTTGCAAGAATTTGATGTGGAAATTAAGGATAGGAAAGACAGTGAAAATTTAGTGGCTGACCACCTTTCTACACTGCACTTTAACGATGATAATGCACATATTACTCTTGAAAATTCTTTTGAAAGATTTTCTGATGAGCACTTATTTGCTATTACATAAGTACCATGGTATGTGGATATTGCTAACTATCTTTCTTGTGGTATCTTGAGGAAGCACTTGAATTTTCAAGCAAGAAAAATATGTCTACATTCTTGTAAAAATTATTTTTGGGATGAGCCATATTTGTTTAGGATTTACAAGGATGAAAACATCTGAAGAATTGTTCCAGAAGAAGATCATTTGCAAGTGTTGCATTTTTGCCACAACATACATTATGGAGGACATTTTAGAGGTAAGAGTACCACCGAGAAGATTGTTCCAAGTGATTTGTATTGGCCTACTCTTTTTAAGAATGCCTATAATTTTTGTATTAGATGTGATAAATGCCAAAGAGTAGGAAACATAAGTAAGAGAAATGAAATGCCTCTCTACTTTTATTGTGGTAGAAATTTTTGATATATGGAGAATAGATTTTATGGGGCCATTTTTCAAATCTTTTGGTTTTGAATATATCCTTCTTATTGTAGATTATTTTTGTAAGTGGGTAGAGGCTATGTGTTTCTAAGTGGGTAGAGGCTATCCCCACTAGGAGTAATGATGCTGACATTATTCTAAAATTCTTGAAGGAGTATATTTTGAGAAGGTGTAGGACCCCCAAAGCTATAGTGAATGATGGAGGAAGCCATTTTTGCAACACGTGGTTTGAGAAGTTAATGACCAAAATAGACATCAGGCACAAAGTGGTAACTCAATATCATCCCCAATCAACTAGTCAGGTTGAGATCTCCAATAAGAAAATCGAAGGAATTTTAGAGAAGACAGTGAGCATAGCTAGGAAGGATTGGACGGTCCATCTTCCTGTAGCACTTTGGGCATACCAGAAAGATTTCAAAATGCCTTTGGGAATGAGTCCATATCGATTAGTCTTTGGCAAGGCATGCCACTTACTAGTGGAATTGGAGCATAGGGCTTATTAGGTAATTAAGGCTATAAATATGGACTTGGAAGGTGTAAAAAAGCAAAGAATGTTGCAAATTTCTAAGCTAGATGAGCTTAGAAATGAAGCTCAAGGATCTATAAGGAGAAAATAAAGGCGATGCATGATAAGATGATCCTAAAAAGAACTTTTGAACCTAGGATAAAGGTCCTCTTGTTTAATTCAAGAACGAGGTTATTCCTTGAGAAATTGAAGTCTCGATCCATATGGAGTTGAGGAGCTACTGAACTTAAAAACCAATGAGACTTTTAAGGTAAATGGCTAAAGGATGAAACCCTATTTGAAGGAATTGCAGGTTGTAAAAGCTATAAAAAGTGTTGAATTTGCAAATACGTGAGGCAACTACGTCCAGCTAGTATAACATTAAAGAAGTGCTTGATGGGAAGCAACCCATTGGTTTGCATTTCTTTGTTCCTTTTATTTTAGTAATTTTAAATTTCTAGATTTTCAACACTAGTTTGGTAGAGTATGAATAAATTTTTCTAGCACAGGTGCTTTGATGGGTTACTTTATTGTGGATGAATTATAGGAAAAAGTAAAGAGGAGAAGATTTTAATCAATTTTTGAGCAATAGAAGACATAAGATAAGACACGGCCAAGTCAAGTTGAGACATTGCCAAGTCATATAAGACATGACCAAGACGTCAGTTTTCACAAAAAGGGAGTTTGGTTCGACAGAACTGAACATGGTCATAGGTCTTGGCCATGTCATTGCAATTTCCTCAAATTCTCATTTTCGGACAAAACTGAACATGATCATGCATCTTGGCCTTGTCCTTGCAATTACCTCAAATACTCATTTTTGAAACAAAAACAGACATGCCCACAAGTCTTAGCCATGTTCATGGAAATAGACTAACACGGCTTTAAGTCTTGGCCGTGTCTCTTGTGCCTCTTCATAAACATGTTCGTATCTATTAATGTCTAAATGATTGTGAACGATGATTTTTGCCCCACTCCCAAGTGGAATGATTCTTGCAACTTCGGCACTGTTAGGCTCAGGGCCTTAGAGAACATAGGCCTAAATTCGGAGAAAATAGAGTCACCATCCGAATGGGCCTGGAAAAAAGAAAGGGGTGGATGACTCAATTCCTAAGGAATCCCCAACACCCTAATGGGTTTAGAAAGTTGGGTACATATGGGGAAGGTGAGAATGACCTAGCACACCCACAACGCCCGGTACATTGGAACCGGCCTCCTTTTCATGTCTAAATATTATAGAATTCTTAATTATTATGATATAATCCATACTATATACAATAATTAAAACAAAAGCATTATAGTATTAAAATCAAAGTAATGTTCAAACAAAACAAATAAATGGACACCCATCTGAGGATGAAAACATGTCCTTACATCATCCAATGTCTATAACTAAATAGGACACCCACTAAAAGGTGGAAACGTGTCCTTTACATTAATTTCAAAATATGAAAATAATTTAAATTACATGAAGCTGTTGCGCTCTAATAAACACTACTAGAACTACACTCGCAAGTATACGAGGCAGCTGTAGTATTTTGGTGAACACCTCAAGGTCATCTCACAAGGAAGCTAGATAAGCTAATTATTTATCAAATCGTAAATAACAAATTATCAATAAAATTAAATTGCTAAACAACTAATGAAAACAGAACGAGTTGAATTTAAGACAATGAAAGTAAACTGAACAGATATATTAATTCACTTAATAGAAAGGTCTAGGGTTTGCACTTCTCTACTAACTTATATGTATGAACGGCTATTCCTCTCAACCGATTTAATTTCAAAGATCAAATTTCAAGCAACTTAATTAATTGAATCAAGGAAATAAGCTTTCGCATTCAAACCTCTTTCAAATAATCTTGTTACAATTGAAATGATCTTTTTCTTAGTGTAACACCCCCATATCCAATGCACACACACTACAACCACAACAATGTAGCATAAGTGCACCAAACATAGGGATGCTACGGTTTCCTTAACATTCAAAACATTTTAAACAAAACCATAACCTTTCAATTATATACATTATAGAAAAATAGGTCATTTACTTATAAAACAAAACATATTAGATATACATATACATTTAAATATTACACAGCGGAAGTTATAAAATATTTACAAATTTACATTATAAACATTACTTTACAAAATATAAAAGAAATATACATGATTGGCAAGTCAGCTCTGATCTTTAAGCTCCCAAAATCAACTCTTCAATGTCTACTCTCACTCGGTCTCGAAGAGCTCTCGGGTTCGATCCTATCAGTTCTATCACCTGCGCGATTAAACACTATCGCGCTAAGCCAAGGGCTTAGTAAGATAAAACATGCAATAGACATGCTTAAATGCTATACAATGCCAATTCTAATTTATCATACATGTAACAACAAAAATGCAAAGCTAACAACATACTTTTACATTTCATAACCTAACATACATATATGTATTTCAGAATTCAACATCTTTGCATATACTTTATTAGTTAATCATTTAATCATCCATGAACAACACTAAGCAAAGACAAGCATGGGCCCAAGACACACTAATATGCCATTCAATTTTCAGAGTTAATGCTTTGGTTTTGTTATCACATTTATCAATATCAATATCATATACCCAACTAGGTTTCAAGGATTAAGTTCAACCAAGCTTCAAGGGGAGCAAAGCATGCTAAGCATCAACCCAACTTGGCTTCAAGAACTAACCCAACCTAGCTTCAAGGGTTGTAACATCTCAATTAGGCTTCAAGGATTCAATCCAACCTAACTTCAAGAGATTGTTACTATCATTAGGCATGCCACCAACAACAAACTCTGAAAATGGAATAACACATTAGCCACACAATCCATTTAGTTCTCATTCTCAATTCTCATTATCATTTAGGCATACATGCCTCATTTATCTCCATTGAATCACCTTAGCCAATAACAATGGCTTCACATTTCATTTCACAATATAACACTTCATTATTCAAGTGTATATTTATCTCCATAGCATCATTCATAAATATCAACATTTCATTCCATATTAATCATGAAACACATTATCACTCACAATGCATAATATAACAAGGCTCAATCTCAACAATGCAAGAACAATATATATATATATAATTCATAGCTTTAGGATCATTCACAAGTGTTTTTAATTCATCCCTTGGTTTAAGTATGTTTATGTTTAGGTTTAGAGGCCAAACTACCTTTGAAGAATCTAAACTATGCCAACAAGAACAAAGAAATCAAGCAACATTCAATTCATTTGTGGGACACGCCCAACTCACTTGAAGGACACGCCCAACCTAGTTTAGGAACACGCCCGTGTCTTTAACAATAAAAGAGGCAGTAGCCAATTCAAATAATTGACACGCCCAGCACCTTTGATGGACACGCCCGTGTCACTAAAACCAAAAGAGACAGTAGCCAATCCAAATAATTGACACGCCCACTCCCCTAAATTGCTTTTGGCCGTGTCACCAAATCATAAAACATTAACTAAAACCAACACTTTCTCAATTGCACTCAAACACAATATTCATCATATAACATATTTCACATGAACATAATCAATGTTCTAAACACATATTCATCACAAGAACCACTTCATCACACATTAATATCACAATTAAACACATATCCACCACAAAACCCTAAAACCAACATCCTTCTCTATCCATCCAAATCAACAACCACCATTTCCAACAACAACCTCCAATTAAACTCATAACTTAAAATTAATTTAACACTTGAAAGCACAACACAACACATCTCAAATCCACCAAATCACAAAATTACCAAACCCTAATTCACTTCCAATACAACTTCCAAATAAGTAAAGAAAACAAGAGAATACTTACTTGAAAAGAAGAAATTCCACAAATCCTTTGTCAAAACCTTGGATTGCTTCATCAACTTGCTTCTTGCCTCAAGAACACTTCTCTTTTCCTTTTGCTAATGGAGAGCCGGCCACTTCATGAAGAAAGAAGACAATGATCAAGATACAAAGTCAAATTTTGCTTTTAATCTCCACCAAGTGTTCTTATCCAAGCAATTACTAAAACACCCTCAATCATATAACTAACCTTTGTCTCATATAAGTCCTTACATGTAATTTCATTAACAACCAAAAATATCTTCTTCCACTTAACCATCACCTTGACTCTTCATTTGACCACTTTATATGTTATATATATCATCATATACACAACATATACATTTGTCTCTAAACCCTAATTCTTCCTCCAAAACACATATGCACAAGCATTCACTTTCCAATTTCTTTTCTTATCCCATCATATACATTCAATTCAATTTAACAATAACAACAACAACAACAACAATATAATCAAAACTTCTAAGCCACATATGAGGATATTACACTTAGGTTTATATTTCTAATTCACCTAAGTCCCTAATTGAATTTTTCCAGCATTAGACTTCATTTCTCAATCCTTCATCTAAATACCTCAAACATATAATTGGTGGCCAATCAATTATATATTAACATTAATCCATTCAATTAAGGATAAAAGAAATAATTCAGTTAAGAGCAATAACCATTTCATACAATCATAGTAGATCCATACAAACCCTAGACTAGATCAAAATTAGTTCATATTGATGCTATCAAACAAATTCATCTCATTAAAATTCAAAGAAATTAATTTAGACATTAGAGAATTCATGAATACAATTCCAATAAAACTTAAGAGATAGAGTTTGAGAACAAAACCAAATTACAAACTTCCTTTGGCTTCTGAAGAATCTCTTGCTCAGATTTTTGCTAAAAGAATAATGCAATGGCTAAAACTAATTTGATCTAGAGTGTTTGCATGAAAGTGAAATCAAAATTCAAAAGAAAAGTGAAGAATAGCTGAAAAGTTTGTGTTGGACGGCTGGGAGTGTGTAACCTCTTTCTCTTGCCCTAATCTTCTTATTTATACAAATCCCTCGCTCAAAATCTATGTTTCCTTTCTTTCCTTAGCCCCATGGAGTGACACAGCCAAGCTTGTGGCCGTGTCATGTGACACGGCCAGTGGCTTGGCCGTATCACCTGGGTGTGTCAGCTTCTGTGTCTTCTTACTCTTCTTTGCTTCTGTGGAGATGAGAGTGACATGGCCAAGCATCTGGCCGTGTCATGTGACACGGCCAGTGGCTTGGCCGTGTCACATGCCAGTGTTACCTACTGATTCTCTTCTTTCTTTGCTCTTCTTTCTTGGCTAAATATGGAACACAGCCAAGCTTGTGGCCGTGTCATGTGACACGGCCAGTGGCTTAGCCGTGTAACCTGCCAGTGTCATCTTCTACCAAATTTTTCTTTCTTTCTTGGTTCCCTTGGTTTTGCCTTAGGTGAGACACGGCCAGTGGCTTGGTTTGCCCATGTCATGATTTGCCAAAATTTCCTTAAGGTGACATGGCCAAGCTTGATTTGGCTTGGCCATGTCTTGCTGCTTCATGCTTTTCTTTCTTTCTTTTGATCTTCCAAGGGAGTTTTTTGTACATTAACCTAAAACAAACACTTGAAACAAACTGTAAACAAGAATCAAATGAAACATTAACCAAAAACACATAAACATCACACTAAAAACTAGTACAAAAATTACATAAACACTGGGATAAATTAAAACTACCAAAATTGATGAAATCACTAAATAAACAGATTAAAACTACCAAAATGCATGAAGAAAACAATAATCATCATAATAAATAAGTTACAATTCTACGACAAAAACTAATAAAGCAACTACCCCACACTTAAAACTTTGCTTGTCCTCAAGCAAATTCACATGGCATAAATTAAAAACTCAAATAACTTTAACTATAATTCAAGTATATAAGATGAAACCCTTTAAGACTCAGCCATAAATAAATGAAATTTACTTCAATCAAGATTTTCTTAACTCATTCATTAATTCAAACATAACAAATCTCATCTCTCATCTAAGTGTTTCACTCAATTTCAAAGGTTAATTCACTCAAATCACTCATGACTGCATACTGCCATAAACTTGCTTAATTATCCAATCTCTCTCATTGATTTTCTCAAGAAATAATCCAAAGGTCTTTTTGTTTGGATGTAATGGGGCTAAGGTGAAGGTGTGAGAAAAGACATTTAAATTGGAACTTCGAGAAATGGAGTATCTAAATTATACAATACTCTTGCTTAGAAACTCGTAACTCCCTCAAATGGCATATTTACTAACCCTTAATAATCTCACATACTTGTATACTTAAAGAAAAGTACATGAGTCAAAATTCCTCTTTGATGACTAATGCTAGAAAATATATGAATTGTGTATATATATATATATATATCTTCTCTTTTATTTTTATTATTTATATATATATATACAAAATATAAAATTGCATTGAACATCTAGCTCAAATGTAGAGGAAAAGAATAATCGACTCTTAGTCAAATACAATGTGCAAAGTATACATTTCAGCCCCAAATCTTACTAAAGCAATTTTATTTTTTTTTCTTTTTTTTTAATTGCTTACCCCATACTTATGAATTAAACCACCCTATTGTCATATCATAAGAAACTACATTCCTTAATAATGGTATGATGATAATAGGAAAATGTTGAGTTGTGAATTGTGTTGATCAATCAAGAAAAAGTCAAAGGCTCAACTTGGCTCACTAAGGAATTCATAATTAAGGGAGGTCTTTTTAAGCTAAAGGGGGTAATCCTAATTTGCCTTCATCATTTTAAAACATGAGATGAAATCATAATGTGAGTTCAATTAGTATGCAAAAGCAAGCTCTAGAGATGCAAAATCATGAAGGTGCACACTTAAGAAAGAAAGTCGATTGACAATAATATTCAATCTATGAGGCTCAAAACTCACAAAAGGGGTTCTCAGAGATTTATATATCATGAATAGCAGAATGTGAAAATTGATCCTGAATGAATTCAAATACTAATCTCTATGCTGATACTAAAGGCTCAAATATAATGCTAGAATTACAGAAAAGTCAATAAGTTTTCAACAATTATGCCATGAACAACGCACAATATAACACACAATGACAAACAAAACAAAAATTAAAGGAAAGCTTAAAGTTACCCCACACTTATGAGTTACATCGTCCTCAATGGAAACAAGTATAATAAAGAAAAAGAGTTAAGGTACAACCTATTTTTCATCGTTCCCTTGTGAGGCAAACGCTACCTTTTCACCCACAAACATCAATTGTTCAGGAACAAAATACAATATATATAAAATAACCAAAATATAAAGTGTTAACATTAAAAACAAAAATGAAAAATAACAACGAAAATATACGATAACTAAACACAAGAAAGTAAGGAATTTTCTCAAAAGATTAGAGCCGATTTGATCTATGGTGATGGAGGATGTGATGATGATGCAGCTGAAGGATGGAGGCTCAGAATCTTAGCAAGGTTGCTATTGATTTGGTCCAACTGTTGCAAGACCGCAGCATGGTTACAATCGACCTTGCTTTCCAGTACCTCTATCCTATTAATGATCTCCTGATTGTCCAGGACCGGAGCATCTTCATCCAAATCAAGAGAATCTGAGTCGGACTCCTCATGGACTCGTGTTCTCTTTTGTCGGCCCCCCGGTACATCTGGCTCAACTGAAGCCATCACATAGGCCTCTCCTCTTTTTACAACCATATGCATCTTCTCAAGTGTGGTCAGGTCTAACGAATCATTACCCGAAATTGTAGTCATACGGCAGTTACTCGGGTCAAAATCATCAAGAAGGTTGTCGCTGAAGTGGCAACCAATCCTCCAATACAAATAGCACCCTTCTTTTTATTTGCCACATTGTCAAAAACCTCGGCCAACCAATAGCCAGCACGAACGGGTATGGCATTACAAGCACAGTCTAAGAAAAAGAGTTCGCTAATTTCCACAACACTTGTGCTTTCCTTCTGTGCAAAGAACCCACAAGACATAAAGCAATGTAAATATCTTAGAGCAGGATTACTCAATTTTGTCGCCTTGGCCGATTTGGCCACATATGTTCCCGAGCCCAGGGCTTCCCATGCAAATTGCTGTTTAAAGCCCTTAGGTACAGATTTTTCCCCTTGTTGATGGAAACCAAAGATAGAATTCAGTTGCTCATTACTAATAACACATGGTTTCCCAAGCAATTTAAAATTTAACCTAATATAAATTTTCTGTTCATCTCTTTCAACCTTAAGAGATGTTAAAAATTCCATGGTAAGCTCTTGAAATTGTAAAGGTCAAAGGGAGACTAATTTCTCCCACCCAAGGTTTTGAACATAGCTATAAAAATTATTCTTAATATGAAGAGCATTAAGGGATTCATCGCTTACATACCTCGTTGGAAAGAAACCCCTAGCTAGAAGAGTCGCTCTCTTTGAAGATGATGAAGATGAAGATGGAGCTAAAGTTGGAGGTTGCCTCCTCTTGTGGTGGGACACCATCTTTGTTCTAGGCATATTGATAATTTTGGTGAAGATTGAAGCTTTAACGGATTTAATTGATTTTTGATGAGAAAAGAAGAAGATTGAATGGGTTTAATTTGGTTTTTGGTGAAGAAAAATGGAGAATTAGTGGGATTTTGGAGCTTTTAGAAAATGATCATGGAGGTTTTGGAGACAAGGAGCCGAGAGAGAGAGAAAGGAAAAAGGGAAACTAGGGATTTAAAATGAAAGAAAAGGGCCAAAATCGTGTTTTTAAGCTTGGAAATAAAGGTGGCACGGCCAAGCTTGGTTTAGCTTGGCCATGTCTGAAACTTTTGGAGGGACACGGCCAGCGGCTTGGCCGTGTCCCATGAACGTGTTGGCTATTGTGAAAGAAGAAATTGCAAGACAAAGAAAGGAACATGGGCATAGGCTTGGCCGTGTCTGTGTGACACGGCCAAGAACACTGCCAAGCCTTTTGACCGTGTCTGAGCCTGTATGTTTTGGGCTTGCTTGACACGGCCAGTGGCTTGGCCGTGTCAAGTGGCGGTGTCCTTCACTGCCATTTTGGCTTTATTTTTTGTGTGTGTCACCAAATCTAAAAGAAATGCAATCCTCTTCCTTGCTTAACCTTGAAACACATTTAAAAAAAATAAAAACTGATCAAAGCACCCATTCCATTTATTTAAACCAAACATGAAATTAAAATTGCTAAATATGAAATTGTAACTATGAAAAGAAATGCAAACTGATGGATTGCCTCCCATTTAGCCCTTCTTTAATGTCGTGTAGCTGGACATTACTGCAAGACTTAAGGATCGTAGATCAAAGTACTATCGATGATCCTTACTTCTTGGAACCCCTCATTATATGGTTTAACTCTCTGTCCATTTACTTTAAAAGTTTCATTCGTTTGAGAGTTAAGCAATTCTATAGCACCGGAAGGATATACCTGAGTTATCTCGAAAGGACCTCTTCATCGAGACTTGAGTTTTCCTGGAAACAGTCGGAGACGAGAATTAAAAAGCAAAACCTTCATACCTGGGCTCAATGTCTTACGTACTAAAATTCTGTCATGAAGTGCTTTAGTACGGTCCTTATCAATCCTCAAACTCTCATATGCCTCGTTCCTTAATTCATCTAACTCCAAAATTTGCAGAAAACATTCTCTCTTTGCCTTGTCCAAATCTAAATTCAGAGTCTTAATTGCCCAATACGCCTTGTGCTCTAACTCCACTGGTAAATGACAAGCCTTACCAAAAACCAATCTGTATGGACTCATACCTAAGGGAGTCTTGAAAGCATTTTGATATGCCCACAATGCATCATTCAATCTACTTGCCTAATCCTTCCTTGATGAGTTGACTGTTTTTTCCAGAATTCCTTTTATTTGCTTGTTGGATGTCTCAACTTGTCCTGAAGTATGTGGATGGTATGGGGTCGCTACCTTGTGTTTCACACCCGACTTGTGCATTAATTTCTCAAAAAGTTTGTTGCAGAAATGACTTCTTCCATCACTGACTATCACTCTTGGCGTGCCAAATCTGCTAAGAATGTATTCCTTCACAAATTTAACAACCACATTAGCATCATTAGTTCGGGTGGGGATTGCCTCCACCCATTTTGAAACATAATCAACAGCAACTAAAATGTACTCATAACCAAAAGATTTGGGAAAAGGACACATGAAGTCTATTCCCCAAACATCAAACAATTCAACCACAATATAAGATTGAAGGGGCATTTCATTCCTCCTTCCAATGTTACCTACTCTTTGACAGCGGTCACAATGCTTACAATATTCTTGAGCATCTTTGAATAGAGTAGGCCAGTAAAATCCACTTTGAATCACTTTTTCTGCAGCCTTTCTCCCTCCAAAATGACCACCACAGTGAAGGTCATAAAAAAAATTGAAAAACACTCAGTTGTTCTTCTTTAGATACACACCTGCGAACTATCTCATCTTTGCATATCCGGAATAGGTAAGGTTCATCCCAAAAATAGAATTTACTCATGTGCAAAAACCTTTTCTTTTCCTGAAATGACATGTCAGAACGCAAAATACCACAAGCAAGATAGTTAGCAATATCTGCAAACCAAGGTGAATTCATTACCGTAAATAACTGCTCATCAGGAAATGCTTCTAGATTTGTATGAATGCTATCAGATGCAAGATTTTCACCAAAGAAAGGTAATCTAGATAAATGATCAGCTACAACATTTTCACTTCCCTTAGTATCTTTGATTTGAAAATCAAATTCTTGCAATAATAACACCCATCTAATTAAATGAGATTTAGCATGTTGTTTTGTCAAGAGATATTTTAGAGCTGCATGATCTGAATGCACAATAATTTTAGACCCAATCAAATATGCTCTAAACTTATCTAAGGCAAAAATAACAACTAGCATTTCTTTTTCAGTTGTTGTGTAATTAACTTGTGCACTATTTAGGGTCAAGCTAGCATAATAGACCACTCTCAAAAATTTCTCAACCCTTTGCCCAAGGACAGCTCCTATTGCATGATTGGAGGCATCACACATAATTTCAAAAGGTAAAGACCAAACAGGAGCTACAATTACCGGTGCACTGGTCAATTTTTCCTTAAGGGAAGTAAAGGCTTGCATGCATTGTGCAGTAAATTCAAATGGAATATCTTTCCCAAGAAAATGACACAATGGTTGACTTATTTTAGAAAAATCTTTAATAAACCTCCGGTAAAAACCTGCATGCCCTAGAAAGCTTCTTATTCCCTTAACAGAGGTAGGTGGGGGTAACTTAGCAATCAACTCTACCTTAGCTTTATCCACCTCAATCCCTTTACTACACACAACATGGCCTAATACAATGCCGTGAGAAACCATGAAATGACTCTTTTCTCAACTCAAAGTGAGGTTACATTTAATGCATCTCTCAAGCACAAGAATAAGTTTATTGAGGCAATTATCAAAAGAGTCACCAAAAACAGAAAAATCATCCATAAATACCTCAATAAAATCATTTATCATGTCCGTGAAAACAGACATCATGCATCTCTGAAAAGTTGCAGGCACATTGCACAAACCAAAGGACATACGCCGAAATGCATAAGTCCCAAAAGGGCAAATAAAAGTAGTCTTGGATTGATCCTCTAGTGATATCGGCACCTGATAATAACCTGAAAGTCCATCCAAAAAGCAATAATGTGAGTGTCCAGAAAGTTTGTCCAGCATCTGATCAATAAAAGGAAGAGGGAAATGATCTTTCTTTGTGGCATTATTCAACTTCCTATAGTCGATACACATTCTCAACCCAGTGGTAGTCCTAGTAGGGACCAATTCATTCTTTTCATTTTTTACCACAGTGATTCCTAATTTCTTAGGCACTACATGTACTGGGCTAACCCGCTCACTATTGGCTATCGGATATATCACTCCTTCATCAAGCAATTTAAGCACTTCCTTCTTAACCACTTCACTCATGTTTGGGTTAAGGTGCCTTTGGGTCTCTCTCACAGGTTTAGCTCCCTCTTCTAAGATAATTCTATGCATGCACATTGAAGGGCTAATACCTTTGATATCACTCAATCCCTATCCTATTGCTCTTTTCAATCTTTTTAATTCACTCACCAACCTCATCTCTTCCCTTTCACTAAGTTCGCTAGAAATTATCGCAGGTAAGGTGTTGTGATCTCCTAAAAACACATATTTCAGATTTTTAGGCAACTCTTTTAGCTCTAACTCAAGTGAAGGATTATTCTCTTCTTTTTGGATGGAGGGGAGCTCAAATGTTGGGTCCTCCTTAAGTTCATCTATTTCAGCACTTTCTAATATCTCAAGGCAACTGGCTATTTCTGAGTCAAAAATATCCAAGCCACGATCTAAGGTCAGTGCCAGCTCCAATTTATCCGAAGAACCTATTTGCAAGAAAACATCTGAAACAACTGCGTCGATACAATTAATCAAAGAGCAATCCTCATATAATGCAGTTGTAAGAATGGGAGAAGTGTTAAAAATAGAAAATTCACCCATTTGTCCCAAGACAGTCATTGACAATTTACCATTTTTAACATCAATCAAGGTGTTGGTCGTAGCCATAAAAGGCCTACCCAGTAGAATAGTGTGTACAGATGGTGTAGGGTTATTTCCTTCCATGTCAAGAACTATAAAATCCACAGGCACTATCAACCCACCAACCTTAACTAACACATCTTCTATAACTCCTTTCTAAAATCTAAGAGATTTGTCAGCTAATTGCAAGACCATTTTGGTAGGTTTAAGTTCCCCAAATTCTAATTCAAGATACACAGAATAAGGCATCAAATTAACACTCGCTCCTAAATCACACACGCCATCAGTCCCCTTTCCATTACCCATAGCAATTTTAATTATGAAACTGCCAGGATCCTTTAGCTTCGGAGGTAGTTTATGTTGCAGAATAGCACTAGCTACCTCTGATACTATCACCTTTTCATTTGGCTCGTACCTCTTTTTCTTTGTGTTCAATTCCTTGAAGAATTTGGAATAAGCCGGCATGTTCTTTATTGCTTCAAGTAAAGTTAAGTTAATACTTACCTTAGACAGCATGTTGCAGATGTCTGAAAATTGCTTATCTTTTTTATCATTCTTCAACCTACTGGGGAATGGTATAGGTGGCCGGTAAGGAATACTTGCCTTGTGTAAATCTGCTGAAGGAGATTTCTCCATTGATTTTTTTCCAGCACCCTTGTCCTCTGGTTCTCCTTCCTTTTTGTTCTCTTAATCACCTACATTCATAGAATTATTTTCAACATTATTATTTATTACCTTGCCACTTCTAAGAATAGTCACTGCTTGTGCCTGCTCAGGTTGACTCAAAATTTTTCTTTTTTGTTGAATCTGCATCTGTTGTGCAAGTTGTCCCACTTGGGTCTCCACTTTCTTAAAAGATGCTTCCAGTGAATCCAGCCTTTTGTTATTCATCTCTTGATTCTTGGCATTGACTTGGATAAAAGCATGTAAACTATCCTCCAAACTCTCTCTCTTAGGCTGCCCTTGATTTGAAGATTGCCCCAGTGGTTGATTTTGCCTCTGGAGCAAATGGAAAGGTTGTTGAGAATTATTTGTTGCCCAGGAAAAGTTTGGATGATTCCGCCAACCAGGATTGTAAGTGTTTAAGAAAGGATCATTCTGGGCCCTTGGTTGATATCCCCCCATAGCATTAACTTTCTCAGCCTCATTTCCATAAAACTCGTATGCAGAGGGGCATATATTTTCTCCATGCCCAAAAGTTCCACAAATTCCACACACTTCTTGAGTGGATGAAGAAGTATTGTTCTTCATGTTCAGCATCTACACTTGCCTTGTTAATTCAGCTATCTAATTGACCATCTCACTGTTGGCTTCCAATTGATTTACCCCTTTACTTCTTCCTCTTACACTTTTCTGTTGAGAATTAGCTCCCAGCATTTCAAAGATTTCATAAGTCTCATCTACTATCTTTTCTCTCATAGCTCCCCCAGCTGCGTTATCAACAGTATTCTGAAATTGCTGGGTTAGACCATCGTAGAAAAGTTGATTTAGAAGTTGAAGTGGGTAATGATGGTGTGGACACTGGATTAACAACATCTTAAACTTGTCCCAAGCCTCATGAAATGGCTCTCCTTCAAATTGAGAAAATGTAGCTATTGTTCCTCTTAATTCAGCTGTCTTCTGATGTGAGTAAAATTTGCCCATAAACTTGTTATAGACTTGCTCCCAAGTTGTCAAAGAATTTTCTGGTAACATCATAAGCCAGCTCTTTGCCCTATCCTTTAATGTGTACGGAAAACACCTCATCCTCAATTGGTCTTCTGTTAGTCCTCCCAATGGAAATGTGTTGAGGGTGTAGTAGAAATCCCGGATAAAATTCAAAGGATCTTCATTCGGAACTCCATAGAAAGATGGCAACATGTTGTAATGGATATTCTTCAACTCATAATTTCTTGCTGCATCTATCAATCTTATACATGAGGTGGAAGTTCCAATGACAGGTCTGGCAAAATCCCTCATAGTTCTTCGCCTTCGTCTCCCATATTGGTAGATTGTGCAGTATCCGACTCAAAATCAGAAATTTCCTCCTCTGTATCAAACCCGATATACAGTTCAAACTCTTCTCTGCTCCTTTTCACTCTCTGTTTTTTTGGTATAATTAGGTAAAGCTCTCCTCCGAGTGATCTCCTGCCTTGCATAAAAAAAAATTTTGAAAAAGAGGAATTATTAAAAGCAATGGAAAAATAAAATGTAAACAATGAAAAATAATTTAAATTATTTATGCCTAATAAACAATTACGCCAATTAGCTTCCCCGACAACAGCGCCAAAAACTTGTTGCGCTCTAATAAACACTACTAGAACTACACTCGTAAGTATACGAGGCTGCTGTAGTATTTTGGTGAACACCTCAAGGTCGTCTCACAAGGAAGCTAGATAAGCTAATTATTTATCAAATCGTAAATAACAAATTATCAATAAAATTAAATTGCTAAACAACTAATGAAAACAGAACGAGTTGAATTTAAGACAAT
Organism: Garcia nutans; assembly: GCA_947685225.1. Classification (NCBI taxonomy): domain Eukaryota; kingdom Viridiplantae; phylum Streptophyta; class Magnoliopsida; order Malpighiales; family Euphorbiaceae; genus Garcia; species Garcia nutans. Next base: position 36,903,378 of record CANTUV010000039.1, on the reverse strand, counting down.
AAAAGTAAACTGAACAGATATATTGATTCACTTAATAGAAAGGTCTAGGGTTTGTACTTCTCTACTAACTTATATGTATGAACGGCTATTCCTCTCAACCGATTTATAAGCTCTCGCATTCAAACCTCTTTCAAATAATCTTGTTACAATTGAAATGATCTTTTTCTTAGGTTTATATTTCTAATTCACCTAAGTCCCTAATTGAATTGTTCCAGCATTAGACTTCATTTCTCAGTCCTTCATCTAAATACCTCAAACACATAATTGGTGGCCAATCAATTATATATTAACAATAATCCATTCAATTAAGGATAAAAGAAATAATTCAGTTAAGAGCAATAACCATTTCATACAATCATAGTAGATCCATACAAACCCTAGAGTAGATCAAACTTAGTTCATATTGATGCTATCAAACAAATTCATCTCATTAAAATTCAAAGAAATTAATTTAGACATTAGAGAATTCATGAATACAAGTCCAATGAAACTTAAGAGATAGAGTTTGAGAACAAAACCAAATTACAAACTTCCTTTGGCTTCTAAAGAATCTCTTGCTCAGATTTTTGCTAAAAGAATAATGCAATGGCTAAAACTAATTTGATCTAGAGTGTTTGCATGAAAGTGAAATCAAAATTCAAAAGAAAAGTGAAGAATAGCTGAAAAGTTTGTGTTAGATGGCTGGGAGTGTGTAACCTCTTTCTCTTGCCCTAATCTTCTTATTTATACAAAACCCTAGCTCAAAATCCACATTTCCTTTCTTTCCTTAGCCCCATGGAGTGACACGGCTAAGCTTGTGGCCGTGTCATGTGACACGGACAGTGGCTTGGCCGTGTCACCTGGGTGTGTCAGCTTCTGTGTCTCCTTGCTCTTCTTTACTTCCGTGGAGATGAGAGTGACACGGCCAGTGGCTTGGCTGTGTCACCTGCCAGTGTCACCTACTGATTCTCTTCTTTCTTTGCTCTTGTTTCTTGGCTAAATATGGGACACGGCCAAGCTTGTGGCCGTGTCACCTGCTAGTGTCAGGTTCTGCCAAATTTTCTTTTCTTTCTTGGTTCCCTTGGTTTTTCCCTTTAGGTGAGACACAGCCAGTGCCTTGTCCGTGTCTCCTGCCTGTGTCATGATCTGCTAAAATTTTCCTTGAGCTGACACAGCCAAGCTTGATTTGGCTTGCCCATGTCTTGCTGCTTCATGCTTTTCTTTCTTTGTATTGATCTTCCAAGGGAGTTTTTTGCACATTAACCTAAAACAAACACTTGAAACAAACTTTAAACAAGAATCAAATGAAACATTAACTAAAAACAAATAAACATCACACTAAAAACTAGTACAAAAATGACATAAACATTGGGATAAATTAAAACTACCAAAATAGATGAAATCACTAAATAAACTGATTAAAACTACCAAAATGCATGAAGAAAACAATAATCATCATAATAAATAAGTTACAATTCTATGACAAAAACTAATAAAACAAAAGCTTAACTAATGAGATACATATAAAGTGGAAACATACCTCTTACATTATTAATACAAAGATAAACATATAATAATAATAATAATAATAATAAAGAAAACATCTATCGATCATAAATTAAACAAATCAAACATCGAAATTAAATAAATCAATCATCAAAATATATAATAAACTACATAATCAAATCTAAAACTAAATAAAGTAATAAATGTATAAGTTTAGGATTTACATCTTAAATTAGGGTTTTAGAACTTTAATAACTAAATTAGGATTTTAAATAAAGAAAGTTAATCACAAAGACTTATAATAAACAAATAAATTAGGGTTTTGAAAATTATTTTTTAGGGTTGTAAAAACTTATTTTTGTTACTGTGACATTTAAGGGTTTAAAGAAAACTATTTTAAAACTTAAGAGGACTTGAGAATTGATTTTTTTAAGCTACTGGAATTTTAAAACCAATTTTAACAATATGTTTTGGAAATCAATGAAATTGTTTAATGTAATTTGATGAACAAACAACACAGAAACACATCCAAATGAATTATGGATTCATGGCTACTGGATATAAATGAAATAGCATGGCAGGACATGGCTACTTTATATTTGTATCAATGAAATAATGAAACAAGTTAATAACTACTGGATATTTTAATAAATGAAATAATCAAAGCAAACAATGAAATAAAAATGAAAATAAAACAATGAAAATGAATAATTGAATGATTGTAATCTTAGAAATATTTTAAATGAAAGATTACAAACCTCCATCGTAGGTTCCCCCAATATTTAAGCTTTTAAATCTTGGTTGAAACAAGTTGAAGATAGACGTATAGCACTGTCTTCTGGTTTGATACTTTTGATATTTTTTTCCCTACTCTCTCGAGTTGCTAGGGTTTTCTATTTACTGTTTCTTTTTAACTGCTGCTGCTTTCTTTCCCCTATTAAGGTATTCAAGCTTATTATTTATAGGCAAAATAAGGCTTAACCTAAACTTAATCGGCCTAATCCAAGACATAAAAGGATTCTAATTTAATTAGGAAACCCAAAAATGATTCAGAAATCAAATTCCATGTTAATTTGGCTATCCGAATCGACATGGGCCAAGGCCATGTCATTTTGGTGTGCTAAATCGACATGGAACCAAGGCCATGTCGATTTGGTATGCCAAATTGACATGAGCATTTGGGCCTCCAAATCGACATGAGCCATGTCTCATGTCAATTTTGGCCCTCCAAGTCAACATAAACCATGGTTCAAGTCTCTTGGGGCCCTGCTAACTTAAAACCAGTCTAAAAATACTTTTCTCGAACCAAATATTTGAATTTATGCCTTTTTAACCTGAATTGACTTATTTAAAAATCATAAACTAGGTTTAAATCTTTTAAAGTCGGATCGAATTTATTTTTGCATTCTTAAATTAGGATCGTACCAAATTGGGGTCAAAATTAGGGGTCTACAGTTTGCCCCCTGCTTGAACGATCTTGAATTGATTTAAAGAGTGAAAAGCAACATGACTTTTAAATTAATTTTGACCAAAATGGGTTCTGGTGTCAAAAGAAATTTTTTTTGGGTTCTGGACCCGATGTGGTTTGGGTTCTAGAACCGGTTTGAGTTCTAGACTCAAAAAATCTGGACCCAAGGTGGTTTGGGTTCTGGACCCAGTTTGAGTTCTTGACTCGAAAATAATTTAGGTTCTAGACCCGAGGTGGTTTTGAACTTGAAAATGATTTGGGTTCTAGACCTGGGGTTGGATTTGGAGTCTCAATCCGAAACTAAATTTGATTTGGGTTCTCGACCCAAAACTGGATTAAGGTGTTCGACCCAAGACTAGATTAGGGTTCTCAATGCAAAATTGGATTAGGATTCTCGATCCAAAACTGGATTAGGGTGCTCAACCCAAAGATTGGATTAGGGTGCTTGACTCGAAACTGGATTTTGGGTGGTCGAACCAATACTGAATTTTGGATGCTCAACCCGAGACTGTATTTTAGGTTCTTGATCCTAAACTAGATTTGGGTTCTCAACCCAAGACTAGATTTGATTTGGATACTTGGACCTGAGACTTGGTGCTTGGACCTAGACTGAATTTGATTGATCTTTTATTAGTTGAGAATTCTGGCTTTCTTCTAACCGGTTGTTTCATTCTTTAATGGATTCATCTTAAAAAATGGATCTTTATCCATGGACCTTGGATCTTCATCTTTGGTCATTGGGTCTTCACCCTTTAAAATGAATCTTCATCCATGGAGATTGGGTTTTCACCTTTCAAAATGGATCTTCATCCTTGGAGATTGGGTCTTCACCCTTTAAAATGGATCTTCATCCTTGGACCTTGGATCTTCATCTTTGGTCATTGGGTCTTCACCCTTGAAAATGGATCTTCATCCTTGGAGATCGAGCCTTCACCCTTGAAAATGGATCTTCATCCTTAGAATTGGGTCTTCGCCCTTCAAAACGGGTCTTCATCTTTTGTACTTCGGGTCTTAACCCTTTCAAATGGATCTTCATCCTTAGGATTGGGTCTTCACCCTTCAAAATGGATCTTCATCCTTTGGAGATTTGTCCTATACTAACTTCAGCTCTTCTAGCTAGATTGATCTTTTGTCTTTTGCCTCTTTATTTCTTTTGGGGTTCTTATGTTCTTCTTTTTGCAAAAAAAAAAATTAGCTATTTTTTAGTTGGCCTTTATATTCTCTCTTTGCCCCATGCGTGGAAAAATATTGAAAGTGAGTCTACAAATATTTTGTATACACATAAACTCAAAAAATTGAAAGGAGAAACGTTACCCCCTGTGTAGGCTCAAACCAATATATTTTTCCATGCAGGCTCATATTGATATTTGTGTTGTCTAGTTCCTCGCACAAGCATGCATTTCTTCTTTTGCAAAATGACTAGAGCTTCCTCAAGTAATGGGCTTCCCATGCCCCCTGATTCCATATCCGCTTCATCTTTGCTTCATAGAGTATATGTTGTTTACTTTGACAAAGAATAGACAATACAATACAAAAAAAAATGTTTTGCGATATGCTCAGGTATGTATGATATGCATCGATGATACTCACACTGTTTCCATCAACTCACAGACTAAGGTGATCAGTTGAAGTGTTTTTATTGGTTTTCTCTATATGCTCATTCAGGTCTTGCATTGGAATGACAAAAGGCTTCACATTTATGGCTTTTATCTTCAAAATGTTGAAAACATGAGTAGTGGAGGCCTCAAGCAGCAGAGATACATCCATTTCAAATTATGATTCAGCACGCCAGTTGGTAACTTCTTCATAACCTTACAAATAATCCTTTATTTTGCCTAATGTGTCCTTCGAGGTTCGACGGTTCAACATACTTCCCTTAACTTGAAGGTTTTGTATGACAAAAACACATTTTTTTTTTAAATCTTAAAATCATATTTTAGCTTTGTCAAATCAATATCATTATACTTTAGGACTCAATTTTCCAAATTAACATATCTATAACATGAAAACCCTAGTTACTATACTAAACTCGAGAATCATTTTCATTTAAACGAGAACTGTTACACTTCATATAGGCACATACACATTACTTGGCCAAAGGTCTCATCAAGTTTGAATATTGTCTATCTTATTCAAACTATCTCCACTAATAGAATCTACCTACCAAGAGAGATCAATAGGTCTTTAATAGGCTTGACATGGGGTCTATAAGGGACATGGATTAAATGAAGGCAATTTTCAAATTGGAGCCGATGTGACACTATGGACAAACCCTCACACACTATAAACTTTTTTTTGGAATCTTAGGCAGTTGGGAGCAGAATAAGATAGAGTTTTGAACATTCTTTCATTGGCATTATTTTGGATCTTGATTCGGACAGTCTTTGCCTTTGCAAAAAAAAAAAATTTGAGACCCTCATTCCTTTCCCTTTTCTTCTTTTTTCTTTTTCTTCTTTCTTCTTTTTTTTAGCATTTTATCATTTTGTCCTTTTTCTCTATAGGATTGTCAAGTGTAGGGCTTTCAATATTACTGACTAGAAGGTGTGATGGGTCTCATGAACTAGATGGTCTTTCTCTGATTTTGTTGAATCTCTAGCTGGATTGGACCAATTCAAGTTTATCTATTCTCATAAACTAAGTGGGAGTCTTCTGCTTGCTTTAGGTAAGAAGAACTTGGTTGCCTTTCTAAATCACTCTTTTAGGGTTTTATTTTCTTTATTTTCTCTTTTTTTACTACTTTTTTTATTTTGTTTTCCTAACTCCAAGAGAGTTGTCTTGTTTGCACCATTCTATGCTTCTGACTATGGATGAGTGGAGTAGAGGGAATTTTTTGTCCTAATGTCATCTTAATGAATGAAAGATATTAGGTCTAATATCAAGTGAACTTCAACTAACCTTATTGTCTTGAGAACTTCAATTATCCTTATGGTCTTGGCTATGCATTCCTTTATTTGATCTCCTTGCCTCTTCACCTTAGTGATCATTAGATTTGTCAAAAGTGTAACAATAGCTCAGGGTAGGTTATCAAGATTTACAAGCCAATAAAAAGCAAGCTAAAATCTTATGAAGGCTCAAGAGGACAACTAGGGATTGATATTTAATTTGGTGGATAGTATTTGTTGGCTAACCAAATAATGCCTAGATAATTTCTCCCTTAAATAAGCAAAATTCAATTTCACCTCAAAAGTTCGTCAAAGTATGTTCTAAGATCGACTCGGACCTAGACACTCATAATTATGCAGGAGCCCTCTCTAAGTAAGCATACATAACTCATTGCTATAAAACAACTCCCTCACCTAATAAAGTCATTTGGATCATGATGCATAGATATGCTAATTTTTGAACATCAAGGTAGACTCATCATCGGTTGAACACCAAAATAAAATAAAAAAACAACACAAATTTAATGAAAAATAATTTATTCAAACAATCTTAATTTGAAAAACATAATTGTTCCAGAAATATTAAAGAAAGCATAAATAAAATAGGTAACACTCAAGCCTAAGGAAATGTGTTGAATCTACTTGGACATGCCAAGGGCAATGTTCATCACCTCCTCATCCATAACTCTTCCATCCGCATCTTGAAAAGATGACAAGACGGAACTTTCTATAAATCATCCTTCTATCATGAAGGTCGCTGGCGGTGGCACTCTTCCAAACTTAGGCAATGGAATATTGGGCTTGGGAAGCTTGCCACTGTCGATTAAATCTTGGATCTCATGCCTTAATCAAGCACATTTATCAGTATCATGCCCTTGCATTTGATGGAATTGATAGAAGGCCTTAGCATCAAAGTTTGATGGCAGAGGATCATGTAGCTGTCGGGGAGCCAATGGCTGTAATAGCCCTTGCTTTTGCAACTTATTAAAAATCCATGATAAAGGTCTCCCCAACACTGAAAATTGCCTCTTATTCCCTTGGCCAGTAGTTGCATTGGCATCCATTTCTTTTTATGTACTCTGATTGCCAGATTGATACTTTCCCTTCTCATTTCTTCTCCCATAAAAATGTTTCTTCTCCATTTTCCATTCTTCTATTTGCAAGCCAGCTTGGAGAAGATCCTTGAAATCTCTAATAAGAGTGTGAGACATCCTTTCATGAAAATTAGGTAACACCCCTCTGAGATCATCCTAATTTGATCATATTCATCAGGCCTCTTCTTGAGTAACGTGGCCTTATTTCTCCACCTCTTTACATAGTCAACAAAGTTTTCATTCGATTTCTGCCTTATCAACTCAACTTCTATCAAAGAGACCTCCAATTCAGCATTGTATCCGTATTATTGAATGAAGGCCTTGTACGGCATATCCCAATCTTTTTAGGTACTTTCATTCAAAGTATTAAACCAGTTCTGCACAATAGGGTCCAAAGAAAGCATAAAATACCTCAGAGTTTGGGCTTTAGTAGCTCGAGCGGACTGCATGGTAGTGATGTACTGCTTAGCATGCAAGTGAAGATTTCATGTACCATTGTACTTAGCAAAGGAAGGCATCTAGAACTTATAAGGGACCACCTCATCTTGTTGCAAACAGCTTGTCTATTTTTGACATCTCATCAATTTTCAGCTTCTTTTTAAATTTTTTTATCTAAAACAGCAATTAGTTTCTCAACATCTGAAGTTTTAGTCTTTTCCACGGCTGATTTTTCCATAACCTTTGGCTCTTTTTTCTTATCTTGAAGATCTTGGAAGTATTGAGCCCAATCACCATCATCATCAACAACTACTTTGTCATCATCAAAGGCTACCTCACCAACCTTAGCCTTTCCCTTGTCTTTCTTGGCGCTTGCAGATGCTTCAGAAGTGTTCCCAAATATTGCAGCCATTTGACTTTTCATGATCTCAGCCAGGGCCCCCTTTAGTTCTTCCATCTTGACTTTAAGGGCATCATCCAACATCTTTTGAATCTGCTCAGGTTCCATTGCTTTTGGTGAGAAGCTAACTGAATTGTTACTGGATTCTTCATCACCAGCGTAGGTCGGATTGTTGTAGGATTTTGAACTGTTCTAATCTAGGGCTGTGAGCCAGAAAAGATCAATGATATGAGATGCAAATGCATGTATGCATGGATGCACAATTAATAAACAAACAAATAAACAATGAGAGTAAGGTCGTTCCTTCCAACCTTATAACATCCACACACGAAATGGCGAGTCTCTTTTCCTAGGTATATGGCCAACAAAATACCAATAAGGGGCATCTTGCTTTCAAATAATTCTCTTGGATGGTTTAACCAATAGTTGTATTTTTAAACTTCAAAATTGGTCCATGATAATTTCCATTAATTAGGTCTTAATCTATTGGTATGGCAAAATATAGCTTTTATGCTAGATTGGATTAAAAATAAATTAAAAGGTTTATCATTAATAGATTTCCATTTTGGAAAAACAACTAATGGTTCATGATTCAAACAAGCCCATGATTAATGCATCCTAGTGTAAACTAGGCCCACAATTGATTTTACATATTCCATAATTGACCTAAATATTTGTAAGCCCATTGAAAAGGTTTATTTAAAATGATTTTATTTCAAAACCCATTGTAAAAACATTTATTTGAAAATGAATTTGAGGCTTTGAGCTTGGGCCTTGAGGTGAAAAATATTTTTTGTTTCAAAGCCCATTGTGAAAAGATTTGATTAAAATAGATTTTGGGCTTTTAACTTGGGCCATGAGGTAAAAATAATTTTTGACCCATCGTAGAAAAGGTTTTTATATCCAAAAACCATCTTGAAAAATTTTGAAAATAATTTTAGTCTCTTGGGCTTAACAAATTATTTTGGGTTTGCAATAGAATTAGGTCATATTAGGAATGCAACAAACCAAATAAGCCATGGTTCAAACTAAGATATATCAATCATAGTTAAACAACAAGCATTTGAGGTAAAAACCTAAGGAAAATAACTAGGTCAATTACATGAGTTTTAGTTTTTGGATTGAAAAGCTTAGGTTCTCATAGCAAGTATATACCGAGTGGTACGAGGCTATGAGTGGTTATGTCATGCTTTATCTCCATACCTTGAGTGAAGGTATGGTATCCCTTACATGACACAACATAGGTAATATGGGCATCCTAACTAACGCACACAGTGGAATCTAATATAATGCAATGGACAATATCATAATAAGAAAGAATAAAATAATATAAAGACCAATGGAATCAACTTCTCTTATCCCCAGTTAGGGCTGTGCGGGACCGGTTCTGGTACCGGTCCCTTGAAGGAACAGGTAACTGTAACCAAATGACCGGTTCTTATTTTTTGAGGAACCGGTACCGGAACCGTTGGTACCTAGAACCGGTACCGGTACCGTTCCAGTTCTGGTACCAGTTCCAGGTACTAACGGTACCGGTTCTTCAGGTACGATTCTGGTACCGGTTCTGGGAAAAGAACCGAACTTTGTATAATCAATCCAATTATAAAAAAAACCTATGAAATCACCATCATTAAATCAAATCTATATTTTAAAAAATCATTCCAAAATTAACATTTTCCTCAAAAAAAAAATCATTCCAAAACTAACATAATAAAACCAACTTAAACGTAGTATATATGAAAAAATTACTTATGTTCTCAAGCAACATAATTAAATTGTTAAAATAGTTCTCAAGCACCACCATCAAGAAGTTCCAAAAGCTCCATTAAGGAACTTAAGTCTAAAGAAAATAAGTTTGAAAGCTCCGTAAGCGTACAAATAAGTTGTGCATAATTAAAAAAATTTAAAAAAAATTCCAAATGAACCATATAGCCCTCCATATTTCACAATCTGCATTTCAAAAATTACAAATTAATAATTATTTAACATGCACTTAACATTTTAACATAATTTAATTATAAAAAAATTAATATACCATGTAGATTGTAGAAGTCAAAATATCTAGCAATCCACTTCAGTTCTTGGAATAATATTCTCCAAAACTTCAGGATCATTTCTAATCTCTAAATGTACTCTGTCTCACAACCACCCTGTGAAACCTACTGCCCTTGCACTCAAGTTTTCCAATTTTCACAACCCCCCTGTGAAACCTACTGCCCTTGCACTCAAATTTTCCAATTTTCACAACCCCCTTGTGAAACCTACTGCCCTTGCACTCAAATTTTCCTATTTTCACACCCCCCCCCTGTGAAACCTACCGATATTAAACTACTAAATATCATACCAAAATTAAATTAGAAAAAAAAATCCATCCCAAAATAAAATTAACTGCTAAATCCAAGAACACAAACACAAATACAATTAAAATCAACTGATAAAAGAGACATTTCCAAAAAAATAAAAAATCAGACCTGAAAAACGGAAGCAGAGGGAAGAAGAAGGCGACTGAAGATGATCAGTTGAGCATGAAAGTGAAAGAACATCAATGGCAAGGTGGCTCAAAAGAGAGAATGAAAGGAGTTAAGCGGCTACGCAAGAAAGAGGAATAGAGGAGTAGCAATTGGAAAATATTTTTGACCTAAAAGTTTAGTTTGTTTATAAGTGGTTTTGTTTTTTTAGAGAAACCGGTTCCTTTTTCCAGTTCCGATTCCGGTCCGGTTCTAGCAGAGGAACTGGAACTGGTACCAAAAATTATAATTTTCGTTACCGGTACCGGACCGGTTCCAAAATAACTGATTCTTTTTAGGTCCAGTACCGGTTTCGATCCGGTTCCCGGTTCTAGGGCGGTTCCAGGAGTAACCATGCACGGCCCTATCCCCAGTAGAGTCACCACTGTGAGCGGGGATTTTCACCGCACTCCCATGTGGAATGATTCTTGTGACTTCGGCACTGTTAGGCTCAGGGCCTTAGAGAACACGGGCCTAAACCCGAAGAAAATGGAGTAGCACCCAGACTGGCATAGAAAAACAAAGGGTGGATGACTCTATTCCTAAGGAATTTCCAACCCCCTAATCGGTTCAAAAAGTTGGGTACGTGTGGGGAAGGTGAGAATGACCCAGCTCTCCCACAATGTCAACCAGCCTCCTTTTTAGGTCTAAATATTATAGAATTCTTAATTATTATGATATAATCCATACTACATACAACAATTAAAACAAAAGCATCATAGTATTAAAATCAAAGTAATGTTCAAACAAAATAAATAAATGGACCCATCCGAGGATGAAAACATGTCCTTACATCATCCAATGTCTAAAACTAAATAGGACACTCACTAAAAGGTGGAAATGTGCCCTTTATATTAATCCCAAAATATGAAAATAATTTAAATTACATGAAGCTTAACTAACGAGATACCCACAAAGTGAAAACATACCTCTTACATTATTAATACCAAGATAAATAAATAAATAAATAAATAATAAAGAAAACATCCATCCATCATAAATTAAACAAATCAAACATTGAAATCAAATAAATCAATCATCAAAATATATAATAAACTACATAATAAAATCTAAAACTAAATAAAGTAATAAATGTATAAGTTTAGGGTTTACATCTTTAATTAGGGTTTTATAACTTTAATAACTAAATTAGGGTTTTAAATAAAGGAAGTTAATCATAAAGACTTATAATATACAAATAAATTGGGGTTTTAGAACTTTAATAACTAAATTAGGGTTTTAAATAAAGGAAGTTAATCATAAAGACTTATAATACACAAATAAATTAGGGTTTTGAAAACTATTTTTTAGCGTTGCAAAAAAATATTTTTGTTACTGTGACATTTTAGGGTTTGAAGAAAACTATGTTAAACCTTAAGAGGACTTAAGAATTGATTTTTTTTGGGCCACTGGAATTTTAAAACCGATTTTAACAATACATTTTGGAAATCAATGAAATTGTTTAATGTAGTTTGATGAATGAACAACACAGAAACACATCCGAATGAATTATGGATTCATGGCTACTAGATATAAATGAAATAGTATGGTAGGACATGCCTACTGCATATTTGTATCAATGAAATAATGAAACAAGGAAATGACTACTGGATATTTTAATCAATGAAATAAACAAAGCAAACAATGAAACAAAAATGAAAATAAAATAATGGAAAGGAATAATTGAATTATTATAATTTTAAAAACAATTTAAATTAAAGATTGCAAACCTCAGTCATAGGTTCCACCAATATTTAAGCTTGTAAATCTTGGTTGAAATCAGACGTATAGCACTGCCTTCTGGTTTGATAGTTTTGATGTTTCTATTCCCTGCTCTCTCGGGTTGCTAGGGTTTTCTGTTCTCTGTTTCTTTTTTAACTGCTGCTGCTTTCTTTTCTAATTTAATTAGGAAACCTAAAAATGCTTCAGAAATCAAATTTCATGTCGATTTGGCTGTCCGATATGACATGGGCCAAGGCCATGTCATTGGCCCATGTCAATTTTGCATGCCAAATCGACATGGAGGCCATGTCAATTTGGTATTTGGCTCATGTCGATTTGGGCCACCAAATCAACATGAGCCATGTCACATGTCGATTTTTTGGGTCACATGTCGACTTTCGCCTAGGGCCCTACTGACTTAAAACCAGTCTAAAAATACTTTACTCATATCGAATAATTGAATTTATGCCTTTTTACCCGAACCAACTTATTTAAAAATCATAAACTAGGTTTATATCTTTTAAAGTCGCATTGAATTTATTTTTTGCATTCTTAAATTAGGATCATACCAAATTGGGATCAAAATTAAGGGTCTACAATGGCCAGGATAGGCCAAGCTTAGTCGTGTCCCTCTTTAAAACCCTTTAAATTTCATGATTTCCTCTTTCGCTTCTCTTTACAGAACCTTAAAACCCCATTTTTCTCATAACCCTTACTCTCCACATGGCTAAGACAATGCTCCCAGCCCAAATACCAACCCTTCTGACAAATATTTATGGGTTCTCTCCATTAAAACACTAGCAAATCAACTATATTCTTCATTGTAAGCAAGCTTTAAGGATGCCTAGGACAATGAAAGTCTCTCACCAAAGGAGCAAGGGCACTTCTTCCACCACTCCTTCAAGGCGGTCAGCAACTCTTCCTCTAGCAATTCAAGTGGCACAAGCAAGGGGATTTTTGCCCTCAAGGTATGTAAGTGATGAATCTTTGGAAACTTTGCACATTAGGGGGAATTTTGAGTTATATGTGAAGAACTTACATTGGGGAAAAATTTTCACTCTCAAACCATTACCATTTCAAGAGTTAACTACTTAGTTTGTTACCTCTCTTGTAGTGGAAAAGGATAACACCAATCTTTGCACTATGTTAGGGTTTAAAATGAATAGGAGACAGTATAGGATTACAGTTGAACAATTATGTAAGGTGTTTTGATTTTTTCTTGAGGGACATAGGACTATTCCTAAAAATTTTAAGCAACAGTATGGATGGGGTGAGTTAGGATTGGGTGGGACTTATGTGGCTAAATCAGCCAAAGCAACTAAATTTTTGAATCCTGCCTTAAGTTATTTATATAGGTTTATGGCTTGTAGTTTCTGTGCAAGAAAAGAAAGCCCCAGAGTCATTGAACTTAATGAGTTATTTTTATTTTGGTGTGCTTACCATGCTACACCTGTGAGCACTGGTTTTTAATTGGCAGAGGTCCTTGATAATGTGGCCCATAAGAGAAAAGGGATGATCTATATAGGTGGATTAGTCACTACCCTTGCCCTTGCCCTTGATAGAAACTTTGATCCTTAAATTATGGAATGCAAAAGATTTTTAGGAGTAATAAGTTGGATGTTTCTACCCTTGAAAAAATGCATATGGTGACTAAAATGCATAGGGGAGAGACTTATGTGGCAGCTTTCGGTGAACCACGTTCACGGGATGATAGACAAAAGTGACCTCATGTTGATGATAAATTTGACTGTGACTCACTGTGCTTTGATAAAGATGCCCCGGTCCTTGATAAATATGAATTGATTAGCAAAATAGAGGCATTGGAGGAGAAAGTTGATCGCAATCATTCTCAAGTGCCCCCATCAGCTTGAACTCATCAACAAAAATTTAGATAGGATTCTCAATCTTCACCCCACTGCTGCATCATCTTCACAGCCTCCACCATAATAGCTTCAGCTTGTTATTAGAGAGTTTTTTATTATTTTCTGTTTTAGATGTTTTAATTTCTATTTTTAGTAATTAATACTTTATGTTTATATGTAGTTTATTTCTTTTTATTTTTAATATTTTATGGAACAATTAATATGTGTTTATGGTGAGGATGGAAGTAGCACTTTGTATCGTACATTGGAATGATGGAAATCAAGTTTTTCCTAAACTCCTGCTCTTTCAATTTATGCATGTTCACATTTGGGACAATGTGAATCTTTAAGTGTATGATGCAAAGTTTTTACTTTTAACTTATTTTTGTTTAAGTTTTAGTAATATAATGTTTTTCTTTGAATAAATAAAATTTGAAAAGCTCAATGGTTATATGATTTTTGATAGATGACCTTAAAAATTTTTTGAAGCATGAATTTAAGAATTGAATAGAATTAATACTGATGGTCAACTTTGATGGTCATTCTTGACATTACCTTTAACTTGTGACAATTTGAGCCATTTAAGTTGATTTCCAACTTATTATTCTTTTGAGTAAGCATTCTTGATTGATTTATAGCTACAACTTGCTTAGATATGCATTTCAAGACCATATGAAAATTTTATTTGAGCATCAACATGATTAAGGCATCTATATGTACCCACTTAGCTTAAAAGGCCAACCTTTGATATTTCTTTAGTGAGCCAATTTTAAGCCTATTTCATTCTCCCATTTCTTTCTTTTACACAATAACATTAGCCTTAAACTGCTTCTTTTCAATTCTTGCCCTTTCATTTGGAACAAGAGCATTTGACAGACTTAATAATTGAGTTATTGTGATAAATTAAGTGTGGGGTTAAGTTAGTGATACAAGGTTGAAAGTTTCTTTTCAAAAGAGTACTTTTGCAATTGGAGTGGATCTTTATTTTATTTTTCTTCTTGTTTATGTTATTACTAAATAATTATATTACTAAAAAAAGAGAGAAGATATATAAAATATATATATATAATAATAATAATAATAATAATAATAATAATAATAATCTTATAGAGACCTTGTAGCTCCTATGGTTATGATAAAAATAGGCTTGGTTGCGATTTTTACAATAAGTTCTACAATGTAAAAAAGGGCTCAAATCCTTTAACAAAGAGGTACCTTAGCATTAGTGCAAGAGTGAGTAGAGTTTGTATTGGATGTTGTTGGGCAGTAATTTTGTTAAGTTGTTCTAGTCTTAGAAGTGCTATTGAACTTATTGAACAACTCACATTCCCAAAAGCCATACCTTTAGCCTTAGCCCCATTACAACAAAATAAAAGACCTTATGATTGATGCTTAATTGGTGGAGATTTGATTAAGTGGTAAAGATTTGATTGATAAGCAAGCCTAAGGAGATATTCTTTCATTAATTGTTGAGAGTGCAAACACTACCTTGATCAAACACTTGAGAGATTTTTTGAGGGTGTGACAAACTTTAGTATGCATTGAAATTCTATTAAATTGCTTAAGTATTGATTTTATTTGGTTTGACAATGATTATGGACATTATGAAGAGGGAATTCTTTATGTTATCTTATAATTTTTGAGTTTGATAAATTCTTTCTTGTTTGGTTTTGTTTAATTCAACTTTGTTTAGGGACAAACAAAATATTAAGTGTGAGGTAATTATTTTAATCATTTTATATATATTTTTAGAGTAGCTTTTGTTTAGTTTTTAGTTTTTTCTAAGTAGTTTATTCAAGTTGTTGTTAGGTTTTATGTTTTAGGTTAAGGCAAGAAGGTTCATGAAAAAGAGACAATAAAATGTGCTAAATTCGGCATGGGAAGCAAATTCTAAAAGAAAATGTGCAAAACAGCCAAGCCATGCCAAGCTTAGTCATGTCTCTTAATTGCAAAAGGGATTCAACATAAGGTTTTACGGCAGAACTGCACATGGTTGCAGTCCGAGACAAGTCATGCATCCTGGCTAGGACATCTTTAAGCTTGGTCATGTTCCACCTCAAAAGAAGAAGTTGAAATCAAGACAGAATTGGACACGGCCTGAGGTCTTAGTAGTATCCCATGTCTTGGCCAGGACAGATTAGGTCTCGGTCAAGTTTTATTCCATGAAGGCAAACATGAGTGCAAGAAGAATTAGACATGGCTTAAGAGTTTGATCGTGTCCAAGTAGGAACCTAAGACACATGGCTAGGACATATGATGCTTGGCCGTGTTTGCACTAGATAAGCCAATATGCATTTTGATTTTAAAAGCTGATTGGGATAAATACAAAAGCGGATTTGGTGGAGAGAGGGCAAGACTATTTTTCGAAAGGATAAAAAAAGATCGCAAATAGAAAGAGGCATCAGTTCTAAAAAAATACATTAGGAAAGAAGTCATTCGTTCATTCAATTTTTGTTCTTTGTAGATTCAGAATTCTTTGTCAGCTCTTGGGAGGACATTTTTTAGTTCTTCATCAAGTTCAAGTTTAGCTGGAGGAGAAGAACAACTCTAGTCATCTTTACAAGGGTTTTTCTATTCTTTCATTCAATTTTCCAGAATTTTCCTGTTTTAATACATTATTATTTCAATGAAATTTTGTGATTTGAATTCTATTGAAATGAGTTTCTTTCTTGTTATGATGAGGAGGTAAATTACTCATGCCTAGGGCTTACAGTAGATTTAATTAAATGTTTTAATTTAATAATTTCCATTAATATGCCTTATTTTGAGTTTATTACATTGGAATGTATGTTAGGTTAATAGATTGGCCACGTAATAGTCTCTTGATATTCAGTGAAGAACCGAGAGATGAAATATGATATTGAAATTATGCATTCAACTATCCTAAGAATGAATTAGAAATATAAGTTCTAGGGTTCATTTAATTTTCAATTCAAAATTATTGAAATTTATTAATTTAGTGAATGTAAGAACTAATAAATTGTAATATCCCAAATGATACCCTAAAATTTTGGAAAGGCAAATTGTTGAAATTGAATTAAATGATTTTAGAGTATTTATATGATTAAGTGGAAAGAAAGGAAAAGGGAAGTGTGAATATGTTGTATATATGAAGATATATACAATATATACAAGTCAAGATTTTATTTATGGTCAAATGATATATTTAATTATTTAAAATAGAAATTAGATGTGAGTGGAAGATGATATTTATATTATAATAATATATTAATACTTGGTGGAGATTAAGTGAAGATTTGAATTGTTAAGAGTAGTGTTTGGGGTTTGACTTTTTATCATCTTCATCTTCTTCTTTCTTCTCTTTGATAGCCGGCCACCACCATTAGCAAAGGGAAAGGAGGTTTTGTTGCTTCTTAACTCAAGCAATTGAAGGATTTCAAGAGATCAAGTTGGAGTTTTAAGGATTTTCTTCACTTTTGGTAAGTTTTCAACTTGTTTCTTTGTTTTCTTATGAGTTTGTGTCTATGAGTTTGGTGGATGGTTGGTGTAGTTGTATATGGGTGATTTTGGTGTGTTTGAGGTTATTTTGTCTAATTAACTTTGATATTTGGGGTTGGATTAAAGAGAAAAGGGTTAAGTTTGGTGAAGAAAATAAGAGTTGTGGGTGGTGTGACTTTGAGTTGTGAAATATGGTTGTGATTATGTTTTGATGTATGTATTTGAGTTGTTTTGATGTTATGCAAGTTTATTATGGTATATTGATGGTTTTGGTTAAGTTTGTTTGGAGTGGAAAAGGGTATAAGAAAGATGTTTGCTGGAGGTGGCATTTTTTGGTGTCGATTTTAGGTTTTTGGCCTGACACGCCCAATAACATGACCATGTCTTTAGGCTTGTCATTGGTTCTATTTTCAATATGGGTGACACGAGCAATGACACGCCCATGTCACTGAGCGTGTCACAGCTTCTGTGTGGCAGTAGGATTGACACGTCCAGTGACATGCCCATGTCACTGAGCGTGTCATAGCTATTGTATTGTTGAAGGATTGACACGTCCAGTGACACGCTCATGTCACTGAGCATATCATAACTTCTGTGTTGGAGGAGGATTGACACGTGCAGTGACACACCTATGTCATTGAGCATGTCAAAGCTTCTGTGTTGTGGGTTTAGTGCATGGCTAGGGACACACTCGTGTTGTTGAGCGTGTCATGTGTAGAGTTTACCCTAGATAGTGCTTATTCATATTTCCTTATGTATATCACTAAGTGAGAATGTATAATCACCTTTGGATTAGGTTTTGAAGAGATTTGAGTTACCCCAATCCAAGTGTTGAAGAATATCTTGTAAGAGGAGGTTGATAGAGTGGTGTTATTGCTCTTAGAGGTAAGTACAAACCTTACATGATTGCATATATTTACATGATTTTGGGACTTAACACATTTGGTTAGAAAATGTGTTAGGTTACCTATTATATTGTTGATATATGAGAATGGCGCTATGATTTGCATTATGTGAACTATGTGAAATATATATTGAGGATTCAAAATATATGAATAATGTAATTTGTTATGTATACCATGATGATGATATCTAAAGCCATTAGTGATGGCTATGTTGATATTAATGGGATATTTGAGACATTGAGCTTATGATGATCATGAGAAAATGAGAAAAGATTTGATAGTGAAATTGTGAAAGAATTGTGTGCCTAGTATGTTATTCAATTTTCAGAGTTTTGTTATTGGTGGCATGCCTAAAAGTAACAATCCCTTGAAGCTGGGTTGGGCTTGGTCCTTGAAGATGGGTTGGGCTTGGTCCTTGAAGCCTAGTTGGGTGATGTTGTGCTCCCCTTAAAGCTAGGTTGGGCCTAGTCCTTGAAGCCTAGTTGGGATGTTACGTATGAGGTAATCCTCATTGTGATAATGATTCGCCTTCAGGCTAGATAAATGTGATTATTGGACCAAAATAGTAACTCTGGAATTTGAATGGCATATTAGTTTCTTTTGGGCCCATGCTTGTCTTTGCTTAAATGTGAATTATGAATAATGGAACAATTGAACGATGTAATTAGATTTAATGTTATGAAATATGATATCCTTGTATATTACTTCTATCACTTGGAAGTTTAACATTGGCAGTACATTTGAATCATATTGTTGTCAAGGTTTGTACCACTAAGCCTTTGGCTTAGCGCGATTGTGATTTATCGCACAAGTGGCAGGGTAGATCCTGTTGAGCCGGAGAGTTCAGCTACACCGAGTTGAGTCTAGGCTTGTGATCTCTTGTGAAGTGTTGATTTTTGGACATCAAGATCATAGATGAACTGCCAGCATGTATAAACTCTATATGTTTGTACTTATTGATTTTGATGTATACAAATGTATATTCCACTGCATTTTCCGCTGCTTATTAAACAAATGTTTTGGATAAACTTTTGGGGTAATAAAGATATATGTATATGTATTTTAACAAGGGATGTTTTATCTATTACTTTCTATAATATAAGTTAAATATTTTAAATTTACCCGGATTGATTGATAATGTTTTGATGTTTAAGTCAAATGAATTGTTTGTAGAAGATGGACTGTGACATTCTTATATCCTCTATGCATATATCACATATAGTGTGTATATGTGGTGTATGTATATTGGGTGTAGGGGTGTTACATAAATTGATAACTACTAATTAAAATTAAGGAAGAAATTAAGTTGCAAGGTTATATTAGTGAAAATTTTGAGAATTAGACTTTGATTAAATTAATATGTAAATCCTAGGGTTTTTTTTGAAAGTTTTACATTAATTCTGTGCAACCCATTATTCATTTTATTTTTAATTTTAAACTTCTTTTACTATTTCAATACTACAAACTTATTCTTTAAATCTTTTCTTTCAATTAATTTATTGCAAACAAATAACTTCCTTAAGAGACGACCTTGGGACATTCACCCATTACTATAACAACCTCGTATACTTGTGAGAGTCGCTTGTAGTAGTGTTAAGTAGAGCGCAACAATATGGTCAGGATTCTTGTGGTCCGAATGAACCTGGTTTAGAAAAAAAAATCTAAATTTGGCAGAATGTTTCACGGGGGATAGTGCAGTGATAATTTGGGCGGGACGAGTTTGGTCCGACTGTATGGTCAGGAAAATGCACGTAAACTGGTTACAAATATTTTCTAGGGTTTGGACGATTTAGGAAGCTTCTTTGGTAGTTTTTAGGGTTTAAAACTATATTTTGGTAGCCACCAACACACACTAAACACAACTTTGAACTACAACAAGATTAATAACATTTTTTTAATTGATTTTTCTTTTCCTTTTCCTTTTTCTTTTTCTTTTTCTTTTTCTTTTTCTTTTTCTTTTTCTTTTTCTTTTTCTTTTTCTTTTCCTTTTCCTTTTCCTTTTCCTTTTCCTTTTCCTTTTCCTTTTCCTTTTCCTTTTCCTTTTCTTTTTCTTTTTCTTTTTCTTTTTCTTTTTCTTTTTCTTTTTCTTTTTCTTTTTCTTTTTCTTTTTCTTTTTCTTTTTCTTTTTCTTTTAATTATGACTTTCTCAACAACTATAGAACCAGAACAATGCTTGAACAAGAACAAAAAAAAATAATAAACTAAACAATAATTCAAAAAGTTACTAGTATAGATAGATAGATTAGGAACTTGATTTAGAACCTAAGCTCTGCTAACAAACTGATGCGAACCAACGATATATGAAACTGAAGACCTTTTTGCCTTTACGGTTGGAAGTGACTCCTTGGAAAGTCGAATCAGATCCTTGCCAAGTCCTTCACATAATTCAAACTTATGGAAGAGAACCTTGAAATTACCTAATTTAAAGTGATTAACCTTGTTGTAGAGAACCTTGATCTAATATGAAACCTAGAATAAGAGAATCATGCACCCTTAAGAAATCTAGAATTTTTTTCCAATAATGTCTAACCTCTGACAAAAAGCTACAATATGATTTAAATAGGTTATAATAATAATTGGGTGATGTTTCGTTACATGGATACCTCCACTCTTACCTCCACTCTTACCCTACTAATCCAACTAAAATAACTTAATAATAAGCTAACAACTTTGGGCTTAAATAACAAAGCCCAACCACTACTCATATGAATAATAACCAATTATTAAATGTCATCCAAATAACATAAGTCTAATAAATAACTAATAATAAAATAATAATATTAAATATCTAGTTGGGCTAAAATAACAAGTAATCCCAACTAGCCTTCACCATCCATAGCCTCCAACAAAATAGTTATCATCTCTTTGCTTCTACTTGGTCTATATGGCTCCATATTTGTATCCAAGTATCTTTATACATAAGCTTGTAAGGCTTCCATTATTTTCTTGGCTCTTTGTCTTATAATTGACCCAAAAAATAATCTTCAAGGTTTGAGTTCAATCACCTCCTTCCATGGATTCCATAGCAATGTCTGTTTCACTTAGGGTGCAACCGCTAGGCTCCTTTGGCTAAATTTCAATTTTAGATAATTGGGTTTGCGATTGGTTGTGAGGTGAGAAGTGCGACTGCTAGGCTAATTGTGTGATCACGAGAAATAATGGGCGACAGCGATACACCTAAAAGGTGAAAATCAAAATTTTGCCAGTAAGGTTCGCAGTGGCTAGCACAGTCAGAAGGGCACCACTAGGATAGTTGTGCAACTGCAAAGAAGGATGTGCAACTGTTAGACATAAATGAACTAAGTTACAAAAATTTCTAAGGTTTCCTAATTTATCTTAACTCTTTACAGCTTCTAGGGTTTAGGAATTTTTCTCAGGTGGCTATAACTCAACTAGAACAACTTTCAATGGAGAATTTGATTTAATAAAAATCCTTTTTTTAATCAAAAGCGTAAAAATTCAATTGAAGGGCTAGAATTGAAGAATTAAGAATTGGGAATTTGAAATTCAACTTGCAACTCAACAAAAGCGAAGAACTAGGGATTGAAGACAACAATGGAATTCCTTTTTTTTAATAAGATAAATGAAGAACATAGAAAGAATATGTTTCAATTAGGATGGATAGATAGATAGTAAGATGAAACCTGATCTCAAGCCGAAGCTTTGATACCAAATTGACGCGAACCACTGGTATACTAAACTGGAGACCCTCTCACCTTTGAGTGTATGTAAGTGACGATTTTCGCCCTCACTCCTGGTGGAATGGTTCTTGCGACTTCAAAACTGTTAGGCTGTAATGTTTAAAATTTTAAATACTAAATTTTTAATTTAATATTGATAATTGATAGTAAATAGTAAATAGTAATAAAAGTGTCATGGATAAGTGATGTAAAAAGTGAATCTTAAAATTTACTGAAGAAATTATTTTTATGATTTTATGGGACTAAAATTGAATTAGAATCAAATGATAAGAAAGGGGGTGCACCATAGCTAAGATGAGAGTGGCCACACTAGATTAAACTATATATATAAGTGGACATGTGTGTGTATGTGTAGAACCTCCTCCTTTTTTCTTTCATCATCATCCATGCCTATTATCACCATCACCACCAAAACTCCTCCTTTCTCTTTCTTTTCAAAAATTCCAAAAAGGGTCAAAAAGATGTACTTTCTCCTAGGGTGAGATAGAAAAGTTGGATTTCTCAGATCCGCTCATGAAGGAAAATGGTCTTGATCACCGCTATATGAGTGAAAACTTTTTTGATCTGAGACCCACCCAGAAAAGAGAGTTCTTACGTATACGAATGCTTAAAGAGTTCAGACTTTGGATGAGTGGGAACATTGGTATGCGGGGAGTTTACTGTATTCAGGAATATCATGTATAGAGTCAATCTCTGAAAGCCTAAATTTTAATTTCGGTCCCTCACACCCAAGCCTTATGGAAGACTTTGCTTCTTTCCTTTGCAACACCATAAGCAGTATTCCCCTTATGAACCCCCTGATCTGCGAAGCGTTTCAGAGATTCCCCTTTCTTTCTAGCTACTTTCAGCTAAAATTTAAAAGAAAATCATATCTAGTTATAGGTTTTTAAGAGAATAAGCTAGAAAAGGTGAGATTATCAACAAGTGATTAAAGAAGAAGAGGGATTTGAAAGAGGTAAGTTCTTATGTATTTTAAATTGTAACTATTTGAATTTCTATGAATTTTATTATTTGAATTGGTTAATTGAGTTATCTTTAATGACTTATTACTGAAAAATATTTGATATAGACTCTTTCTATGTCAAAGAAACTAGTTTTTTCATTCATTTCTATCATAAATTTAGATATATTGTGTTAAAGTGGTTGAGTGTGCAAAACATAGAATTTTGCTTGACACAGCCAGTAACATGGGCATGTCAATGGGCATGTCAAAGAAACTAGTTTTTGATTCATTTCTATCATAGATTTAGATATATTGTGTTAAAGTGGTTGAGTGTGCAAAACATAGAATTTTGCCTGACACAGCCAGTAACATGGCCATGTCACTAGGCATGTCAAAGAAACTAGTTTTTGATTCATTTCTATCATAGATTTAGATATATTGTGTTAAAGTGGTTGAGTGTGCAAAACATAGAATTTTGCCTGACACAGCCAGTAACATGGCTATGTCACTGGGCATGTCAACGATGTTATGTTTCAACATTGATGAAATGACCAGTAACACACACGTGTCATTGGGCGTGTCATAGCTACTGTGATGAAAGATAAATGACATGGCTAGTGATACGCCCGTGTCATTGGGTGTGTCAAAGCTTCTGTAAGAATGGGCAAACGACATGGTCATTGACACGCCCATGTCATTGGGAGTGTCACTTGAAAAATTGCCCAAAATAACTTTTTTCTTTGTCATTCATCTATAATTCCAGCCAAAAAGATTATAAGTCCTCAAAGTCAAAGGATTTTTGAAATCAACCTTAATAAGTAGTGTAACAAATTTATTTAGAATATATGATAAATATGTATTATACCAAGTGTTGATCAAAGAATTGTTCGATTGAAGTGCTATACATATTTTAATGTTAATTAAAAACTACTGAATTGCCCAAATCATACTGGTTTTAGATCTAGCTTAGGATTGAATGGCTAGCCAAAGGGAAGATATCTAAAGTAATAGTGGGCACTCTGTGCCATCAATGGATACTCTGTGTCACCATATTCAGTGGGCATTTGTAACATTCTAAAATTTTTGAAAATTTCTAATTTTTAAAAAAATTGATAAAATAAATTATAATTTAAAAGGACAAATTAAATTAATGATTTTAAATGAAAAATGAAGGGATTTTAAATGAAAAAGTGGAATATATATGTGATATATATGCAAAATAAACATAACATATAAAAGTCAACACTTTTTGAAAGAAAATGGTATTTTGGTAATTAAATCTTATAAATTCAAAATTAATAAAATAATTCAAAAATAAATTATTTTTGAATGCAAGAGGAAAATTAAGACTTTTAATTTATTAAAAAATAATTAAATAATTAAATATTAAATTATTTATATATATATATGTGTGTGTGTGTGTGTGGTTTAAAAAAAGATGAAAATGAGAAGAAATATTAAAAGCCTTCTCCTTCTTCTTCTCTTTCCTTTGGATGAATTTTCCATGGGAGCTAGACTAAGAATTTGATTCTTCCATACTCCATAAATTGAAAGATTTAACAAGTTTCAGGTGAATTTTTGGTGATCTCCACCAAAATTAGTAAGTTTCCATCTCTTTTCTTTGAATTCCATGGAAGATGGTATTATGTGAAAATTTGAATTTTAATGTAGTATGTTATAATTTTTGAAATTGATGTGTATGATGTTATTTTGGGTAGTTAACAATGATTCTAAGGTTAGATTGAAGAGATGATGGAGTTTTGTTAAAGAATGGTGAAGAGAGAGAATTTAGAGTTATGGATTTTCGGGGTTTTGAAAACATGAACTTTAATTGTGCAAATTGATTCCAAATGAGTTGTTTTGATTCATAAACAGGTATTTTAAAGTCAAATATTGGATTTGGTGGCGTTTGGTTGGAGTTTGAGAATGGAAGTGGAGATTTAGGGTTTTGGAAAAGTGATTTTCCAAAGTGGTTGAATTGTGTGATTTTATTTGTTTAAGCATGTTGTTTAGTGTTAAAAGTGATGAATATAAGCTTGGAATGAGTAATGGATTGTGTTGGAATGGAAAATCTTCAATGGGGGAAGGTTATGCCATTTTTGAGATTTTATGTATAAGAGTCTAATTTTATAATGTAAATGATTTAAATGTATTAAAATATGTTTTTAATAATATAAATAAACTTAAAACACTAATTTAATTGTAGTAGAATGGAATTACAATATTGAAGTAAGGAAAGACTAAATTTTTGGAAATTTATAGGAGTGATGTGTAATTATGGTTTAATGTTGGAAATGCCATTAAATGTGATACTACATGATTATTTGTTATCACATTAGGTTTAGGCTTTGAGGGAGGTTGATTTGCTTCATCCAAGTGGTGAAGGGCAAGTTGGAAAGATTGGATTGGAGGTTGTTTTAAGCTTGCTTTGGGTTGTTAGTGGAGGTATGTACAAACTTTGAATATAATGTTTATATTTGCATAACATTTGGACTTAACACATTTTGGTTGGAAAATGTGTTAAGCTACTTGGTTCATTGATTGTGTATGAATAATGTGCTATGACATTTGTAATGTCATATATGTATTAAATGCATTGTGAAAAGCCATTGATAATGGCTATTTGGTGTAAAATGTGAAATATGCATATTATGTGAAAATACCCAAAGTAATTGGGTAATGTGTTGTGAATGCAAAAGTGAGATATGTGTAATAATTAAATGAATTGATATTGATAAAAGTGAGAAAAGTGAGAAAAATGAGAAAGATGTGAAAAATGAGAAAAATGAGAAAAAAAATGTGAAAATAAGGCAATGTGCCTAGATCAAATATATGACAAAGAGAAAGAGATTAATAATGAGAAAAATAAATAAATTGTGCGCCTAGTAGGTTATTTAATTTTCAGAGTTCTGGGTTTGGCGGCATGCCTATAATTGCCTATGGGCTAAATGCTGGAATAGTGAAAAGACTGGGTCGTAAGCCAAGCTAGCTGATAAATATGATGTTTTTGGGATGAAAAGACCGGGTCGTAAGCCTCAAAAATTGTAGCAGTCTAGCTGGGTTAAGGACCAAGATACTGGAGCCTAAGGGTCTAGCTGGGTTGAGGTCCAAGAGACTGGGGTTGTTACATTATCCATGGATATATTGCCTATGGGGCTAGACACATGGTGTCATTATGGACTAAAGCAGTAACTCTGAAATTTGAATAGCATATTAGATCCTTTTTGGGCCCATGCTTGTCTTTGTTTTAATGTGAATTATGAATTATGATACAATTGATCAATATAATGTTATGAGTTGTGATTATGAAATATTTGAAAAATATAAGAAAGTGGAATGATGTGACATCTATATGCATTGTGCATTGGCATTGCATTGAGTTTTATTGTTATTATCAAAGTTTGTACCACTAGACCTCAGCTTAGCGCGATTGTTTCCATCGCACAGGTGACAGGGTAGACCCAGCTGAGCAAGAGAGTTCTTCTAGACCAGGTCGGGTCTAGACTTGCAGTTGAGCTTGTTGAGTTGCTATCGAGATCAGAAATACTGCCAGCAGCATGTATATATTTTTATGTTATTGTACATTTTTCAGTTTTATGCATAATATATTATGTTTTGGATTTTATGTATTGTATATTATAAAGAATGTTTGGGTCAATGTATTTAAAATGGGAGAGTAAGTGTGATTTAAATTATATATCTATATATATATATATAAATGTTTGAGAAACTTGGTGAAATTGAGAAGTATGGTTAAGATGGTGATTGAAAATTATTTGGGAGTATTTTCTTTTTGTAGGTTGAGTAATTGCTAAATTTTGGGATGTCCAAATTACAGACAAAACTCTAGCGAATTTTTTTCAGAGATTTTTATATATATTATTTATTTTGGGTTCTTATAACAAATAAAGAATATTTATATTCTATTTAATTTTTATATATTTAGAAGTTGAAATTTTAATTTGAAAATGTGAAAAATTTTTATTAAACTGGTCTGTGACATTTTTGTACCGCATATGTGTATTTTACATATGCTGAAAATATGTATTGTACGTATATAGGGTATAAGGGTGTTACATTTGTTTTGGTATCAGAGCCTAGGTTAGAGGTTTCTCGACCCAGGTGGGATGATAGAGAGAGAAAATGGGAAATTTGAAAAATAGTTTTTAATTGTAATACATGCATTGGCACTGGCAGTTTCTGATCTCTGATATAGTATTTTCTGCTTTGTTTGCAGATATAGGTAGTTATGGCATCACGGCCGCATCAGGCTGCTGAGGGTAGTACAGAGAGTGTGGCTCCATATGAGGGTAGAGATGGAGCTAGAGTTGTATCTGCTGGTGAGGTGTCTATTTCTGTGCCTGTGAGACTAGCAGCTAATGAGATTCTGCCTGGCAGGGTATGGCATATGGTAGAGTTGTTGAGACAGGCTCCAGTTCCGCAGCCGCCACAGCCGCAACTGCAGTTTCCAGTGAGGTAGTATGATAAACTGAGAAAGTATGGGGCTGAGGACTTTGTTGGTACTACAGATCCTGCTGTAGCAGAGCAGTGGCTAGACCAGGTTCTAGAGGGCATTCATTCAGTTACAGGCTAGTCCATAAGAGAAGTTTGATTATGCCATATCTCTTCTGCAGAGAGATGCATATGATTGGTGGAAGACGGTTCCACATGCTCTAGATGATCCACTAGTCCTGACCTATGATGATTTTCTACGGGAATTTGAGCAGAAGTATACTCCGAGAGAGTATAAAGATGCAAAGAAGATGGAGTTCCTGAGTCTGAGACAGGATACCAGGACAGTGATCGAGTAAGAGATCGAGTTGATCCGGTTGAGTCACTATGCTGGTGGGATCATTTCTGACGAGTTTGACAGGTGCAGGAGGTTTGAGGAGGGACTAAGACCCTCTATCATGTGCATCATTGTAGGTTTTCGGTATCAGGATTTTTCCTAGTTAGTTGCAACTGCCAAGAGTGTTGAGAGGGCACAGAGTCTTGCAGCAGCTGCCAGGGTTGAGGAGACTAGAGTTAGGAGACCCCAGAGTGAGGCAGGGTCTTCATCAGTGAAGAGAGGCCGAGGGGGATATTTTTAGAGGTTTAGTAGGAGTCAGGGGCAGTTTGGCAGGTCAGTACAACAGAGATAGAGACAGAGACCTGCAGTTTCAGTGGCTAGTGCTCCGACTTCAGTGGCTCAGAGGCTTGCTCCACCTCCTTGAGTTCATTGTGGTAGAGTACACGGAGGTGTCTGCTGGTGGAGAGGTGCTTCGGGAGTGTGTTTTAGATGTGGGTTGTCCATTTTATCAGAGATTGTCTCGAGCCACCAGAGGTTAAGCAGGCAGATACTGCAGCTTCTCGACCCAATGTCAGAAGGGGTCGTGGTGGTAGAGGTTTTAGTAGAGGTAGTTGACCTGGGTTTAGTCAAAGAGGAGGCTCTACATTCGGAGGCAGTAGGCTAGATGAGGCTGGGCCATCTCAGCGGGTTTATGTGATGCAGAGGCAACTGGATGCTTCAGCCGTCATTGCGGGTACATTTTCTTTATTTTGTATTTCAGTCCTTACTCTATTAGATCCTGGATCTACGCATTCATATATAATTGCATCTATCTTGCATGTGACTAATTTGCATTTTGAGTCCCTAGGATTTGATGTTTTGGTCACAAATCCTTTAGGGCATAGTGTTGTGATGATCAGGGTGCACCGAGATGTCCAGTTGTTGTTTAGGATGAGGAGTTTCTTGGTGACCTGATTGAGATGCATTTCAAAGAATATGATCTGATTTTAGGTATGGATTAGTTATCCAAGCATGGGGCTGTGGCAGACTGTCAGAAGAAATGTGTTACTTTAAGAACACGTGATGGTAGGGATGTGATGGTATCTGGTGAGCAAAGGTGTCTTTTATCCATGTTTGTTTCAGCTGTTTCTGCTGGGAGGATGATTCGGAAGGGATGTAAGGCTTATCTTGCTCATGTTGTAGATACTAGAGTAGTGGGATCCCTACTTGAAAGTATACCCACAGTTGCCGAGTTTTCAGATGTTTTTCCTGATGAGTTGCCAGGGGTGCCTCCTGACAGAGAAGTGGAGTTTGGTATCGATTTGTTGCCTGGTACCACTCCTATCTCTATTATCCCTTATCGGATGGCACCTACTGAGTTGAGAGAGTTGAAGATGCAGTTGTAGGAGTTATTGGATAAAGGGTTTATCTGCCCTAGTGTGTCCCAGTGGGGAGCGCCTGTGTTGTTTGTGAAGAAGAAGGATGGCACCATGAGATTGTGTATTGATTATAGGCAGTTGAATAAGGTGACCATCAAGAACAAGTATCATTTGCCTCAGATAGATGATCTCTTTGATCAGTTGAAGGGAGCAGCAGTATTCTCTAAGATTGATCTGAGATCAAGGTACCATCAGTTAAGAGTCAGAGATGTGGATGTACCCAAGACAACTTTTCGTACGAGGTATGGGAATTATGACTTTCTAGTTATGCCCTTTGGATTAACGGATGCACCAGCAGCTTTTATGGATTTGATGAACAGGGTATTCAGACCATTTTTGGATCAGTTTGTGGTAGTCTTCATTGATGACATCTTGGTGTATTCATGTAATGAGGAGGATCACGATAGGCATTTATGAATCGTATTGCAGACTCTGAGAGAGAAGCAGTTATATGCTAAGCTGTCTAAGTGTGAGTTCTGGCTTAAAAAGGTAGCTTTTCTTGGTTATGTGGTTTCAACAGAGGGTATTAGAGTTGATCCGAGTAAAGTTGAGGCTATCTTGAATTGGAGTCCACCGAAGACTGTGACAGAGGTTAGAAGTTTTCTGGGATTGACAAGCCATTATCATCGATTTGTTAAGGGGTTTTCTATAATAGCTACACCACTCACCAGATTACTTCGGAAAGGACTTAAATTTGTGTGGACAGATCGGTGTCAGGCGAGTTTTAAGCAGCTGAGGGAGATGTTGACTTAGGCTCCTGTCCTTACCCTGTCTGTGAAAGGTAAACCATATGTGATATACAGTGATGCTTCACACAGTGGTTTAGGTTGTGTTTTGATGCAGGAGGGTAGAGTCATAGCTTATGCTCCGCGACAGTTGAAACCGCATGAGCTAAATTATCCGACGCATGATTTGAAATTAGCAGCAATAGTTTTTGCCTTAAAGATTTGGTGACATTACTTGTATGGGGAAAAGTGTTTCATTTATACGGATCACAAGAGTTTAAAATACCTAGGTGTTCAAAGAGAGCTGAATCTTTGACAGAGACGGTGGTTAGAGTTGATTAAAGACTACGACTGCTTGATTGATTATCATCCTGGTAAG
Organism: Garcia nutans; assembly: GCA_947685225.1. Lineage (NCBI taxonomy): Eukaryota > Viridiplantae > Streptophyta > Magnoliopsida > Malpighiales > Euphorbiaceae > Garcia > Garcia nutans. The sequence continues at coordinate 36,873,201 of CANTUV010000039.1, read as the reverse complement.
GCAAATGTTGTTGCTGATGCCTTGAGTCAAAAGTCTTTGGCAGGTTTGACTGCTTATTCGCTCTCGTTGCTTGTTAAGTTGAGAGCTTTGCACGCTAGATTTGAATCTTCTGATGATGGTGCTTTGATGGCTTAATTGCAGTTAAGGCTAGTCTTGTTGGATCATATTAGGGAGGCTCAGTTGGCAGATGAGAGAATTTAGAAAATTGTGTTGGTTTGTCAGAAGGGGGAGAGTCAAGACTTTTATGTGAGGGATGATGGCAGTCTATGGTAAAGAGATAGATTGTGTATTCCTGATGATGCAGAATTGAAAAGAATGACATTAGAGGAAACACAACAGTCACTTTTTGCTATACACCCCGGGAGTAACAAGATGCATCAGGACTTGAAGCGACATTATTGGTGGTCAGGTATGAAGAGGGACATAGCAGAGTTTGTATCCAGATGTCTCACTTTCCAGAAAGTGAAGGCTGAGCACCAAGTTCTTTCAAGGTTGCTCCAACCTTTATCAGTGCCAGAGTGGAAATGGGAGAGAGTGACAATGGATTTTGTGACTAGACTACCTTTGACTCAGAAGAAACATGATGCAATCTGGGTGATAGTTGATTGGATGACGAAGATAGCTCATTTTCTTCCAGTTCTGATGGATTATTCTCTTGAGAGGTTGGTTGAGCTGTATATCAATGAGATAGTCAGGTTGCATGGAGTCCCAGTTTCTTTGGTGTCAGATCGAGATTCCAGGTTTACTTCGAGGTTTTGGAAGAGTTTGCATGATGCTTTAGGTTCTCAATTGTATTTTAGTACTACTTTCCATCCTCAGCCAGATGGACAGTCAGAGAGAGTGATACAGATTCTGGAGGATATGTTGAGGAGCTGTATCATTGATTTTACAGGAAATTGGGATAGATTTTTGCCATTAATTGAGTTTGCTTATAACAACAGTCATCAGTCGAGTATTGGGATGACTCCTTTTAAGGCTTTATATGGCAGGAGATGCAGGACACCTTTGTGTTGGGATGAAGTTGGAGAAGGTAAACCGGTTGGTCCCGATTTGATTAAGGAAACAGAGGAGAAAGTGAAGGTGATTTGGGGTCGTTTGAAAGCAATTTCAGACCGACAGAAATCCTATTTAGATTTAAAGAGAAGAGACATAGAGTTTAGTGTGGGAGATAAAGTGCTTCTGAAGGTGTCTCCATGAAAGAAGATTTTGAGATTTGGCAGCAAAAGGAAGTTGAGTCCTCGTTTCATAGGACCATATGAGGTGTTGGAGAGAGTTGGTCCAATGGCTTATAGACTAGCTTTGCCGCCTGAGTTTGATCGAATACATAATATTTTCCATGTCTCGATGCTTCGGAGATACAGGTCTGACCCATCTCATATCTTGTCAGTGGAGTCCATTAAGGTGAGTCTAGATCTAACTTACGAGGAAGAACCAGTGGCGATTTTGGCACGAGAGGTTAAAGAATTGAGGAATAAGAGGGTGCCACTTGTGAAAGTCCTTTGGAGGAATCATGCCACTGAGGAGGCGACATGGGAAAGTGAGCAAGCGATGCAGAGTCATTTTTCCCAATTGTTCCAGACTTGAGGACAGGTAATTTCAAGGACGAAATTTGTTTTAGGGGGAGAGAATTGTAACATCCTAAAATTTTTGAAAATTTCTAATTTTTGGAAAATTTGATAAAATAAATTATAATTTAAAAAGATAAATTAAATTAATGGTTTTAAATGAAAAATGAAGGGATTTTAAATGAAAAGTTGGAATATATATGTGATATATATGCAAAATATATATAACATATAAAAGTCAACACTTTTTAAAAGAGAAGGGTCGTTTGAAAGCAATTTTAGACCGACAGAAATCCTATTCAGATTTAAAGAGAAGAGACATAGAGTTTAGTGTGGGAGATAAAGTGCTTCTGAAGGTGTCTCCATGAAAGAAGATTTTGAGATTTGGCAGCAAAAGGAAGTTGAGTCCTCGTTTCATAGGACCATATGAGGTGTTGGAGAGAGTTGGTCCAATGGCTTATAGACTAGCTTTGCCGCCTGAGTTTGATCGAATACATAATATTTTCCATGTCTCGATGCTTCGGAGATACAGGTCTGACCCATCTCATATCTTGTCAGTGGAGTCCATTAAGGTGAGTCCAGATCTAACTTACGAGGAAGAACCAGTGGCGATTTTGGCACGAGAGGTTAAAGAATTGAGGAATAAGAGGGTGCCACTTGTGAAAGTCCTTTGGAGGAATCATGCCACTGAGGAGGCGATATGGGAAAGTGAGCAAGCGATGCAGAGTCATTTTTCCCAATTGTTCCAGACTTGAGGACAGGTAATTTCAAGGACGAAATTTGTTTTAGGGGGAGAGAATTGTAACATCCTAAAATTTTTGAAAATTTCTAATTTTTGGAAAATTTGATAAAATAAATTATAATTTAAAAAGATAAATTAAATTAATGGTTTTAAATGAAAAATGAAGGGATTTTAAATGAAAAGTTGGAATATATATGTGATATATATGCAAAATATACATAACATATAAAAGTCAACACTTTTTAAAAGAGAAGGGTATTTTGGTAATTAAATATTATAAATTCAAAATTAATAAAATAATTCAAAAATAAATTATTTTTGAATGGAAGAGGGAAATTAAGGCTTTTAATTTATTAAAAAAATAATTAAATATTAAATTATTTTAATATATATATATATGTGTGTGTGTGTGTGTGTGTGTGTAGTTTTAAAAAAAATGAAAAGGAAAAGAAATATTAAAAGTCTTCTTCTTTTTTTTCTCCTTCCTTTAGCCGAATTTTCCATGGGAGCTAGACTAAGAATTTGATTCTTCCATAGTCCATAAATTAAAGTGTTTAACAAGTTTCAAGTGGATTTTTGGTGATCTCCACCAAAATTAGTAAGTTTCCATCTCTTTTCTTGGAATTCCATGGAAGATGGTATTATGTGAAAATTTGGATTTTGATGTAGTATGTTATAATTGTTAAAGTTGGTGTGTATGATATGATTTTGGGTAGTTAACAATGATTATAAGGTTAGATTGAAGAGATGATGGAGTTTGGTTAAAGAATGGTGAAGAGAGAGAATTTAGGGTTATGGATTTTTGGGGTTTTGAAAACATGAACTTTAATTGTGCAAATTGATTCCAAATGAGTTGTTTTGCTTCATAAACAAGTATTTTAAATTCAAATATTGGATTTGGTGGTGTTGGATTGGAGTTTGAGAATGGAAGTGGAGATTTAGGGTTTTGGAAAAGTGATTTTCCAAAGTGTTTGAATTGTGTGATTTTATTTGTTTAAGCATGTTGTTTAGTGTTAAAAGTGATAAATATAAGCTTGGAATGAGTAATGAATTGTATTGGAATGGAAAACCTTCAATGGGGGAAGGTTATGCCATTTTTGAGATTTTGTGTATAAGAGTGTATTTTTATAATGTAAATGATTTAAATGTATTAAAATATGTTTTTAATAATATAAATAATCTTAAAACACTAATTTAATTGTAGTAGAATGGAATTCCAATGTTAAAGTAAGAAAAGACTAAATTTTTGGAAATTTGTAGGAGTGATGTGTAATTATGTTTTAATGTTGAAAATGCCATTAAATGTGATACTAAATGATTATTTGTTATCACATTTGGTTTAGGCTTTGAGGGAGGTTGATTTGCTTCATCCAAGTGGTGAAGGGCAAGTTGGAAAGATTGGATTGGAGGTTATTTTAAGCTTGCTTTGGGTTGTTAGTGGAGGTATGTACAAACTTTGAATCTAATGTTTATATTTGCATAACATTTGGACTTAACACATTTTGGTTGAAAAATGTGTTAAGCTACTTGGTTCATTGATTGTGTATGAATAATGTTCTATGATATTTGTAACGTTATATATGTGTTAAATGCATTGTGAAAAGTCATTGATAATGGCTAATTTGTGTAAAATGTGAAACATGCATATTATGTGAAAATGCCAAAGTAATTGGGTAATGTGTTGTGAATACAAAAATGAGATATGTGTAATAATGAAATGAATTGATATTGATAAAAATGAGAAAAGTGAGAAAAGTGAGAAAGATGAGAAAGATGTGAAAAATGAGAAAAGTGAGAAAAAAAAAGTGAAAATAAGGCAATGTGCCTAGATTGAATATATGGCAAAGAGAAAGAGATTAATAATGAAAAAAATGAATAAATTGTGTGTCTAGTAGGTTATTCAATTTTTAGAGTTCTGCGTTTGGTGGCATGCCTATGATTGCCTACGGTCTAAACGCTGGAATGGTGAAAAGACTAGGTCGTAAGCCAGGCCAGTTGATAAATATGATGTTTTTGGGGTGAAAAGACTGGGTCGTAAGTCTCAAAAACTTTAGCAGTCTAGCTGGGTTGAGGACCAAGATACTAGGGCCTAAGGGTCTATCCGGGTTGAGGTCCAAGAGACTACGGCTGTTGCATTATCCATGGATATATTGCCTATGGGGCTAGACACATGGTGTCATTATAGACCAAAGCAGTAACTCTGAAATTTGAATAGCATATTAGATCCTTTTTGGGCCCATGCTTGTCTTTGTTTTAATGTGAATTATGAATTGTGATAAAACTAAGCAATATAATGTTATGAGTTGTGATTATGAAATATTTGAAAAATATAAGAAAGTGGAATGATGTGACATCTATAAGAAAGTGTTATGAAGAGTTTGCAGGATGCTTGGGGTTCTCGATTGCATTTTAGTACTGCTTTCTATTCTCAGACAGATGGACAGTCAGAGAGAGTGATACAGATTCTGGAGGATATGTTGAGAAGCTGTATCATTGATTTTATTGAGAATTAGGACAAATTTTTGCCATTAATTGAGTTTTCTTATAACAATAGTCATCAGTCGAGTATTGGGATGACTCCTTATGAGGCTTTATATGGCAGGAGATGCAGGACACCTTTGTGTTAGGATGAAATTGGAGAAGGTAAACTGGTTGGTCCCGATTTGATTAAGGAAATAGAGGAGAAAGTGAAGGTGATTTGGGGTCGTTTGAAAGCAGCTTCAGACCAACAGAAATCCTATTCAGATTTAAAGAGTAGAGACATAGAGTTCAGTGTGGGAGATAAAGTGTTTCTGAAGGTGTCTCCATGGAAGAAGATTTTGAGATTTGACCGCAAAAGGAAGTTGAGTCCTCGTTTCATAGGACCATATGAGGTGTTGGAGAGAGTTGGTCCAGTGGCTTATAGACTAGCTTTGTCGCCTGAGTTGGATTGAATACATAATATTTTTCATGTCTTGATGCTTCGAAGATACAGGTTTGACCCATCTCATATCTTGTCAATGGAGTCCATTGAGGTGAGTCCAGATCTGACTTACGAGGAAGAACCAGTGGCGATTTTGACACGAGAGGTTAAGGAATTGAGAAATAAGAGGGTGCCACTTGTGAAAGTCCTTTGGAGGAATCATGCCACTGAGAAGCGACCTGGGAAAGTGAGCAAGCGATGCAGAGTCAGTTTCCCCAGCTGTTCCAGACTTTTGAACAGGTAATTTTGAAGATGAAATTTGTTTTAGGGGGAGAGAATTGTAACATCCTAAAATTTTTGAAAATTTCTAATTTTTGAAAAATTGGATAAAATAAATTATAATTTAAAAGGATAAATTAAATTAATGGTTTTAAATGAAAAATGAAGGGATTTTAAATGAAAAAGTGGAATATATATGTGATATATATGCAAAATATACATAACATATATAAAAGTCTTCATCTTCTTCTTCTTCTTCTTCAAGGACATTTCCATGGGAGCTTGAAGACCAAGGATTTTGCTTCTTCCATACTCCATAAATTGAAGGAATTAACAAGTTTCAAGTGGATTTTTGGTGATCTCCACCAAAATTAGTAAGTTTCCATCTCTTTTCTTTGAATTCCTTAGAAATTTGGATTATGTAAGTTTTGAGATTTTGATATAGTATGTTATAATTGTTGGAATTGGTGTGTATGATGTTATTTTGGGTAGTTAACAATGATTCTAAGGTTAGATTGAAGAGATGATGGAGTTTGGTTAAAGAATGGTGAAGAGAGAGAATTTAGGATTATGGATTTTTGGGGTTTTGAAAACATGAACTTTAATTGTGCAAATTGATTCCAAGTGAGTTGTTTTGATTCACAAACAAGTATTTTAAAGTCAAATATTAGATTTCGTGGTGTTGGGTTGGAGTTTGAGAATGGAAGTGGAGATTTAGGTGATTTTCCAAAGTGGTTGAATTGTGTGATTTTATTTATTTAAGCATGTTGTTTAGTGTTAAAAGTGATGAATATAAGCTTGGAATGAGTAATGGATTGTGTTGGAATGGAAAACCTTCAATGGGGGAAGGTTATGCCATTTTTAAGATTTTATGTATAAGAGTGTATTTTTATAATGTAAATGATTTAAATGTATTAAAATATATTTTTAATAATATAAATAAACTTAAAAAATAATTTAATTGTAGTAGAATGGAATTTTAATGTTGAAGTAAGGAAATGCTAAATTTTTGAAAATTTGTAGGAGTGATGTGTAATTATGGTTTAATGTTGGAAATACCATTAAATGTGATACTAAATGATTATTTGTTATCACATTTGGTTTAGGCTTTGAGGGAGGTTGACTTACTTCATCCAAGTGGCGAAGGAAAAGTTGGAAAGATTGGATTGAATGTTGTTTTTAGCTTGCTTTGGGTTGCTAGTAAAGGTATGTACAAACTTTGAATATAATATTTATATTTGCATAACATTTGGACTTAACACATTTTGATTGGAAAATGTGTTAAGCTACTTGGTTTATTGATTGTGTATGAATAATGTGATATGACATTTGTGATATGTCATATATGTGTTAAATACATTGTGAAAAGCCATTGATAATGGCTAAATTGTGTAAAATGTGAAATATGCATATTATGTGAAAATACCCAAAGTAATTGGGTAATGTGTTGTGAATGCAAAAATGAGATATGTGTAATAATAAAATCAATTGATATTGATAAAAATGAGAAAGATGTGAAAAATGAGATAAGTGAGAAAAAATGTGAAAATAAGGCAATGTGACTAGATTGAATATGTGAAAATGAGAAAGAGATTAATAATGAGAAATATGAATAAATTGCATGCCTAGTATGTTATTTAATTTTTAGAGTTCTGGGTTTGGCGGCATGCCTATGATTGCCTACGGGCTACACGCTGGAATGGTGAAAAGACTGAGTCGTAAGCTAGGCCAGCTGATAAATATGATATTTTTGGGGTGAAAAGACTGGGTCGTAAGCCTCAAAAACTATAGCAGTCTAGCCGAGTTGAGAACCAAGATACTGAGGCCTAAGGGTCTAGCCGGGTTGAGCTCCAAGACACGGGGGTTGTTACATTATCCATGGATATATATATTGCCTACGGGGCTAGACACATGGTGTCATTATGGACCAAAGCAGTAACTCTGAAATTTGAATAGCATATTGATCCTTTTTTGGGCCCATGCTTGTATTTGTTTTAATGTGAATTATGAATTATGATACAATTGAGTAATATAATGTTATGAGTTGTGCTTATGAAATATTTGAAAAATATAATAAAGTGGATTGATGTGACATCTATATGCATTATGCATTTGGTATTGCATTGAGTTATATTGTTATTATCAAAGTTTGTACCACTAGGCTCCAACTAAGCCAAAGAGTTCTTATAGACCAGGTCGGGTCTAGACTTGTAGTTGAGCTTGTTGAGTTGCTATCGAGATCAGAAACACTACAAGCAGCATGTATATATTTTTATGTTATTGTAAATTTTGAGTATTATGCATAATATATTATATTTTGGATTTTACGTATTATATATTATAAAGAATGTTTGGGTCAATGTATTTGAAATGTGAGAGTAAGTGTGTTTTAAATTATATATATCTATATATATATATAAATATTTGAGAAACTTGGTGAAATTGAGAAGTATGGTTGAGATGGTGATTGGAAATTATTGGGAGTGTTTTCTTTTTTGCAGGTTGAGTAATTGCTAAATTTTGGGATATCCAAATTACAGACAAAACTCTGGCGAATTTTTTCTAGAGATTTATATATATATTATTTATTTTGGATTCTTATAACAAGTAAAGAATATTTATATTCTATTTAATTTTTATATATTTAGAATTTGAAATTTTAAATTGGAAATGTGAAAAAGAAATTAGTAAATCGGTCTATGACATTTTTGTGCCGTATATAGGTATTTTACATATGCTGAAAATATGTATTGTATGTATATAGGGTATAAAGGTGTTACAGTAATTCTATCTAAAAATCAGGACAAAATACTTTTTAATTGGACTGGATTGAATTTGAGCTTTTTAAATTGGGACCAGACTTATCTAGGATAAAAATTAAATGTCTATAGTATGATATCAATCCCTTGGAAGATGAAATCTAATCCTTGCAAAGTCCACGACCTAAATCCAACCTGTGGAAGAGAAACTTAGAATTAACCTACCTCAAAGCAATTAACTTTGCAAGCAGCAACCTTAATCCAACCAAGAAATAAGAGATAAAGCTCTTTAAAGAACAAAAGTTCTTATAATTTTATTAATCCTTCAACCATCCTTATATAATCTAAAATAAGAGGTATTTATAGCCTCTCATAAATAACCCTAAACCTAGTTATAAAAGGATAAAACAAATTATTTAAATCATAACAAAATAAGGAAACAAAATTAATCTAAAATTCATGTAAAAATTTGGAAGCTAATTATTTGTCTAATAAATTCTGAATATAGGCTTTGTCTCTTAATAATAATTGTAGAACTGCAAATTTAGATGACTTTAGGCTTTTGAATCACTCAATTTAGACTTCGGACGCTCAAGTTATTGCCTTTTAAAGTAAATTGGTCTGAATACAAAATACTAATCCAATTTGGTTCCTTGGTTCTGACTTTGCATAGATGTTTGGAGGCAAAAAAGAACTAGGGTCTATACAAATAAGCCCATTCTAGAAGTCTTAAGATGTCTTCTAAAAGATCCATGAAGATTTCTTTCTCTTTTTGGAACCCTAGTAATATCAAATTCTCAAGTAAATATTTAAAGATCAAATCTTTCCTCATATAAAGATTACAAATATGCTTCTTTTAAGTTCTTTCTCTACTAATACTTCCTTAATCAACATTCTAGCCTTTGAATACAACATCATGCTTAGTTTTGAATCTTCAAAGTTTCTTTTTTATGGGCTTAGATGCCCATGCTCGCATAATTAAATCTTTAATTTGTTATCATTATATTAAAATTCAATTTGTTACGGTTCCAATGCATCAAAAATTGCATCAATCGAAAATCAAATAGGCTCAAAATAAGCTCCGAAAGTTAAGTGCGCAGATTGAGGTCATCGATCAGCCATGCAGTCACCGCTAGCTGATGCAATCACCAAAGAGCTATTAGAGGATTGTGAGACCATTCAATGATTGTGAGACCATTTGATGACCTTTAAGCCATCTAGTGAGCTCTAAGCCATTCGATGACCTCTTGGCAGCCCTGCGGTTTCCTCCCACCTAGATCCATGTGCCTATAAATAGAACCTCATTTTCATCATTTTTTATCACTCACCATGACTTCATCTAATCCATTGAGAGCATTAAACACCTTTTTTATAATAGTTTAGGGATATTTACAATTTTTATTTTTTTTTAGCTAAACACATTATTTTCATTTCAAAAGTCAATTTGATCCATCCTTTGGATCTATTATTAAGGTTATCAAGCATTTCTCAAATATTTTTATCTTCTCAGGCATTCTTCCATTCTCCAAGCTTCATCACATCAAACTAAGATCATCAACTCCTCCATCAAGATCTTTCAAGTCAAGCTTGCCCAAATCATCTCATCAATATCTTGCTCAAGTTGTTCTTTCGCTAAGATCTGTCAACTTTCACATTAAATCAACATCATCAAGTGTTAATCAAGTTCATCCAAAATTGAAAATTTAGTTTGGAAGGAAGGCCTTGGAAGCTCCCCCACCAAGAAAGTCATGCTCCAATAAGGTAAAATCTCTAAACCTAATCTTTTAAATTCAAGCCAAAATCTTTTCAAACTTAAAACATTAATTAGTTTGCAATCAAAATCTTTTCAAACCTAAAATATTAATTGGTTTATAATCAGTCAATTAATCTTTTCAAACCTAAAACATTAATTGGTTTATAATCAGTCAATCAAATCATTTTCAAAACCTAAATCTGAATTGGTTTATCATCAATCAAATCATTTTCCATAATTAAATCTAAATTGGTTTATCATCATTCAAATCATTTTTTCTAAAACTAAATCTAACCTGGTTTATAATATTTTCCAAGCCTGAAACTGACTTGGTTTGCATCAAAATATTTTCAAACCTAAAACTTAAATGGTTTGAGTTAGCCTTAGGTCCTTATCCTTAGTCTCCCAAAGACCTTAGCACTAGGTCATTCCCCCCTAAAAAACTTTTTACACTCTTATGAGTGAACATAACTATATGAGGCTTTGATTCCTATACCAGAAGGATATGCAAGCTTGCTTAAAATCTAAGTCCGAGCATGGAGCCCACAACCCTAGCAATCCTAGGTCCATCTCATATTTATATTGAGGCTTGATTTATTTGGTTAAAGTGGAAAACCTAGTACTGGACCCATCCTTTAGTTTCAACTAGTGTTCTTAAAATGGAGTCATAAGGGGTTTTTCCTTTGAATATTCCCTTTAAAATCAAATTTGAAGTGGCGACTCTTTTAAACCCATGCTTACCAGTGAGGGAAGACGGAACATGGTTGCTTTGCATGAACTAACTCAAATGAGCATTTCAATTTCATAGAGAATTAGACAAGATGCTCGGATAAGGTCACATAGTTTGGTATATGTTGTAAATATTTAGTATATATTATATATATGTTATGTATTTATTACGTATGTTATGTCTATTTTATATAGATATTATATACATGTTGTGTAAATATTGTGTAGAAGTTATGTGGATATTGTAATAATAAAAAGTTAAAAAATAATATTAAAAAATATTAAAAATATTCTTTAGATGTTTGAGAGATGCTTAGTAGATGCTTGGTAGATTTAGTAGATGTTGTTTATTTTGTTGTGTATGTATTTTATATTATATATATATATATATATATATATATATTGTGTGTATATTGAGAATATGATATTAAAAAGTCATTTTTGAATAAAACAACATAAATAAAAACTAATAATAAAAATTAATAAATCACCATTTAAAAAAAAAGAAAAAAATGGCACTTGACTCTTGTTTAGAAAACAAAAGTTTTTGCACTAAAAATGAAAAGGAAACCACTCAATGGAGTACTAAGTGAAATTTCCCAAGTTTATATTTTGGCACTTGACATGATTATCGGAAAAAAGCCCTTTTATAAATATTTCATCCTCTAAAACCTATTTCAAAAATACCATATATTTTAATTAACTAACATAAAATACAAAAAAAAAATAGCAATAACTCCTCCAAGCATGTGAAAAATAAACGAAGAAGAAGCAAATCAACAAAAACTCAAATTCAACCAAGCTAAATCACTCCAACAAAATCAAAATCTAGGTAAATCACAACATTCTACATCTCTATTCAATCAAAATATAAAAATATATTCCTAAAATTTTGTGAAATTTCTTCCTCTTCTCTAACAATGATTTTTCCAATTTCTTAAAATTTTATAATCGCTTCCTATTTATTGTTTGCAATATTTCATAATCTACATACATTAAACAAACCAATTATCCCCAATTTTTAGATTTGCAATTTCTTAGGTTTCGCAAAATTAAATCAATTTCACTGCATATCTAATTTATTTAACAAATATATTCTAACGTTTTATTTTTAAATTTGTCGTTACAATGATGAATATAATACGGTTTTGATTTAGTACAATGGGAATTGTAATGATGAAGACAATTTTGTCAATTTTCAAGTTAAAGGCATATTGATCCCACCCACATATGACTTCTTAGATATGATGCGAAAGTTAATAAATGAATTAAACATAAGCCCACAATGCAGCAAATTGGACGTAAAATATCAACTACAAATTTTATTGTTTATATTGATAAAATAATCTTAAATAGAAAAAACTAAAATATATAAGAAAAGAATCTTAAAGATATATTAGTATTTTTACCTTCTTTTTTATTTTATTCTTACTGTCAATCCAACTTAAAAAATACAATTACTTATAATAAATTTATAGAGAGTTTATAAAAAATTTACATTCCGTTTATAATAAGTTTAAATTGAGTTTATAACAAATTTATATTAAGCTTATTACACAAATATATTCCATTAAAAAAATATGGACTTCTATTTCCTTATAATAAGTTTAAATTGAATTTATTATACAAACATATTTCATCAAAAGAATTTGGACTTCTACTTCTAAAATAAGAATAATTGCATCTAACAAATAACAAACTATATAAATATATACTAACAATAACACATCACAAAAAATAAAAATACATATTGATGTGTTATACAAATATATAGAGTTTACACTTAATAATTATAAAATTTATACTAAGTATATAAAGAGTTTATTCAACAAATAGTTTATATCAACATTACAAAGAGTATAAATAAATCATATATCATAATTCAATAAAAATAATAATATAGTTTTCATAAAAAATAAGAACACATACCGACATGTTATACTTAAATACTTAGTATATAAAGAATTTGTTAAACAAAAATTCTTCTTTAAACATTTTATATCAATATTACAAAGGATATAAACAATTCATATACAAATATATAAAAAAAAAATTACAATGAGTTATACTTATTATATATCATATTTATTATATGCAAATTACAGAATACACTTTAAAATATATTAATAATAAACCAATAATATACTATAAATAAGACTTCAACCTAAAAGAAACTTCAAAAAATAGGAACAAAAATTAATACATATAAAACAAAAAGACTCAGCTCAAGTTGGGAGAATATAAATAAAAAATAATAATTAAATGAAGCTAATTAGAGATAATATTTAATTATTTAATTTTAAAAATTACGTATGAAAATTTAAAAAAAAAATGTAATAGTCTAATGCTTAAAAAAGGCTAAAAGGTGGTATAAAATTAGGAGAAAAGTTTTCAGGGCATGCAGAGATATGGATCTATTGTAGTGGTGAATGTGCATGAAAATGCGTGGACATGTAACGTGTGGGAAAGGATGATATTAAAATTTTAAAAAAAATTTGTAAATTACAAAAAAAATATTAGTAAAAAAGAAAAAAAATTTAAAATACAATGGTGAGTAGGGGGGACAAAAAAACCGAGAAAACCGAACCGACCGAAAAATTGGTTAATCGACTGGTCGGTTCGATTTTTAGTTCTAAATTACATCAAACCGAAAATATTCGGTCGGCCAGCGGTTTCATTGCTCAGAAAACCGAAACTACCGAAAACCGACCGACTTTTTTTGATTTGATGTAAAACCGCTGGTTTATAATGAAACCGACCGAATTTTTTTGGCCTAAATTAATTTTTTTGGTCTAAACCGAAACAGACAGAATTTTTTTTGTCTAAATCAATTTTTTCTGTCTGAACCAAAATCGACCGAAAACCGACCAAAAATTTTTGGTTCGGTTTTTTTTATTAATCGACTGTCGGTTCGGTTTCGATTACTAATATATTTGATCAGTTTTTATTCGGTTTTTACAGATCGATTCGGTTCGGCGAACCGAACCGAACCGAAAATGGCCACCCCTAATGGTGAGGGATTTAATTTTCCCTTTATATTTAGGTGCAGTACATTCTCTTCAAGTTCCAATTACATTCTTTTTTTCCAAGGAAATTACATAAAATATTATTGTTTTCTTTAAAATTTCGTTTTTAATATATTTTTAATTTAAAAAAATATTTTTTTAATTTTTTTTAAAAAAAATTTATGACATATATAAAAAATATATCCAATACATACTAAAAATATACTTTAAACTATATCTAAAATATATCATATTTTTATAAATTTTGATATATGCATAACATTTTTATAACTTTTGTTGTTATATAGTATTCTTGTAATTTTTTATTTTTAAATTATTTTTGTAAATTTTTCTTCTTCTTTTTAGGGATTTGAGATGTAAACTAATAAATGATAATGTATTTTAAATAATATGATTTTTCTATTTTTTTTCTCTATGAAAAGACGTCGATAGTCCTTTTGCTTCATATCTCATTATTATATCATTGGTTGGTGTATCATGTAAAAATGTCGATACTCTTTTTATGCCCACATGTATTTCTTGCAATTATAATATATTTTTTTTTAATCAAAGATAGTGAAATTTCGTCATAGAAGAACACTAGCACATGTAGAAATACAAAACAACCGAAACTCAAAGAACAGCAAAATAATATAATAACAACAAGAACAAAACACCAAAACAATAATAACAGAAAATACAATAAGATCTAAACTCCTTTTACAACATAAACCCAGCATTACTGCTCTACAACAGCAGCCAAAAAACCAATAACAGAAGAACCAAATTAAAACTAGATATGGATTTAGAGGAGCACCAAAATAGCAAGAATCACATATCTTGCTAAAACCGATAAGTTGCCCCAAAGGGGAATCAGCCAAACAAGCATGGACCTTTCCAAGAGGAGCATCACTGAGCCTAAACAATCAGGGGGAGCCACACCTATATTCTAAGAGGATGTGTAGTGTTGGTAGGCAAATATAACTAGATATTGCCGAAAATGCTCCTCCAAAGATGGTAGAGATCAGTCAACGTCTCTGTCAAAAAATAGAAGGAGAAAGGAGCATCTCCATTGTTGGAAGATTGCAATAGTTGATGCACTTAGATTTTTTAGTTTAGAATTATTTTAAATTTAAATAAATTATCAAATCCTTTTAGATTAGATTTTTTAAGATTTTAATAATCTGAAATTTTTTAAATTTAATTCATATTAGTTTTATGTAAATTTTGTGCAAAATTTTGCTTTTTCAAATGTGTATTTAAAGGTCTAATAATTAATAGAATAATTGAGAGACAATAAACACTTTTAACAATTTTTAACTCTATTATTTGCTTTTTTTTTTTAACACCAACAGTAATATAGAGCTTTTTTTGGTCTTACAAGACCTATAAATTTATTCAAAATAACATATAACCAACCTGAAAATCACTTTAAAATCATACCTATTTTTAACCTTATTTTTAACGATAGCATACGGCAGTCTCTCCTTGAATGCCCTATAAATCTTCAATAATGAAAATTATCAAATTTGGTTAGTAAAAATGAAATCTTATCTTGAAGCTTATGACCTAAGAAAAGTTATAATAGGAATAGACTATTAAATTCACTTCCTGAAAATCTCACACTTGCTCAAATTAGAGCTCATTCTGAAAAGAAAACAAAAAAGTACAAAGCAAAAACCATTATTTAAAATTCTGTTATGGATTCAATTTCTCCAAAATTATAACATGTGAGACAATAAAAGAAGCTTGGAAAAAGCTAAAAATGGAGTATCAAAGAAGTGATCGAATCAAACAAATGCAGATTTTAAATTGGAAAGGGATTTTGAATCATTTAGAGTGCATGAAGATTAAACTATTTTTAAGTATTATGAAAGAATATCTTTAATTATTAATAAAATTCGGTTACTTAGTGGGAATTTTTCATATAATAGAATAGTGAAAAAAATTATTGTAATAATTTCAGAGAGATTTGAATCTAAAATATCCTCTCTAGAAGAGTCCAAAGATTTTTCTACCATTTCTCTTACAAAATTAATGAGTACTCTTGAAACACAAGAACAAAGAAATGCATGTAGACAAGATAAAATTGTTACTAAAGGTGTTTTTTATGCACAAAACAAAAAAAAAAGAAGTTCAATTATCTTTTTTGCAAACATTATAAAAAAGAAAACGCATTTGAAAAAATTTTATTGAGGAAGACCAGATGCAATATGTGAAAATTACAAACAAACAAATCATATTATAAGAGTATGCGAGTTCAAAAACAGTCAAAATAATCCACAAGTACAATTTGCATAAACATTAAAGGTACAAATTGAGAATGAGTTATTTTAATCTGCAGAAATAAAGGAGAAGTGTTAGAAGATTGCATCAGTTAATGCAGTATAGGGTTGGCAAGGGGGCGTTCTGTACAAAATTTGAAGAAAACTAACATGAATCAAATTTAAAAAATTTCAGATTATTAAATTTGCTTTTTTAAATGTATATTTAAAGGCTTAATGATCAATAGAATAATTGAAAGACAATAAACATTTTTAATAATTTTTAACTCTGTTGTTTGCTTTATTTTAAAACACCAACAAAAGGCTATTATTAAGGCAGTAGCTGGGCTGGATGGACAAAAGGAACAACAAAAGAGGGAGAACCAAGCATCATAGAAAGTCATTAAGAAAGATAGAGGTGTGAGCCTTCCACAACAGGAGAAATCCAATGCCTTTGTGATGCCGTCAAACAAAACAAGAAAGAAAAAGAGAATTGGCTGGAGAAGAGAGTAAGAAATCGAAAACGAAAGAGAAAAAGAAGAAAATCTAAGGTTGCTGCCGCCTTGAATCTACGGTCACTTTCACTGGGGCAAGCTCTATGGAAAAGAGAAAAAAAGCCTTCACTGAGAAGGAGAAAAAGTCCCAAATACAATAATATATACTATATTAGTCTAATATTGAATTATTAATTATTGATCAAATACTATAGCTAACTAATATGTATATAATCAAAAGGTTTTTTTCCACCTCACGTTTCCAATTTAAAAGATCGATATAGTTTTAGAGCTATATTTTTTACTCGATAAAAAGGAACTTTGATTGCGTAATAATATTTTTATAACTTGAGTTTGAAGACAAGTAAATACGTTTCTCATACATTTGTTAGAGTATTCTTTTCTTATGACAGTCTTCAAATTTTTGTCCTCTTTTTTTTAATATTGCTGATTTTATTTTTTTTAATGAAAATTTTCCATTTTCCTAAAAAAATATAATCAATCTCATTATAAATTAACAATAAAGAAGATTCATTCAAAATTAAAAAAAAAAAAAGGAACTCAATATTAGTATATCTTAAAATAAAATAAACTTGATAATAAATTCTTATTCGAATCCCTGGGTTGTCAAAAACAAATCAGAAAAGAAATAATAAAAGGTAATACTAATACTAATTATGGGAAGTAGAGAACAAATTAAACAAGGAATTAATTCCATTGAAAGGAGGAATGCAATTTTAGTTCATTACAAAGAAAACAACAAAATAGATCACAAGAAACAGACAAAAACAGGCACAATATATATAGGAGAAGGAGAGAGAAAGTGTGTGTGTGCGTGTGCTTGGGTTTTGCACTACACAAATCCAATTTCATTATTTTGGACCCTCCAAAATCTTCACCTTTATGTATAAAAGCAAAGTAGAAAATGTATGGCTTTCCTTTTAAAAAAAAAAAAAATCCAATCCCTTCACATAATTCCATCCAACAATAGAATCACTAAGTAATTGTGCAATTCTTTTTCAACCACTAATCAATTCCCTTAAAATAACCCTATCCACATGTCCAAATTCAATCCTTATTTTTTTACTTATTAAAAAAAAAAAAACACCCCAGTGCGTAAATACTCCCCTTATGTGCAAGGTCCGGAGAAAAATCAGACCCATTAGATTTTTGTACTTATTTTTTTACTTATTATTAAATACATAATAGCTAATTTTCCCCTTTCATAGATTATTATATGACAATGACTTAAATTAAATTTAAGGATGAGGCAATTCAGTTTTTCAATAAAATTAGTAAAAAATTTATTGAAAATTAAAACAACATATACTAATAAATATAGTTAACAAAATATTAAAATCAGAATTAAGCGATCGTTTATATATATATAAATACAAATAATTATTAGTTAAAATTTGATGTAAATTATATATAAAACAACATAATTAGTGATTAAAATGAATAAGATATTGTCTTCTCATATAATATATATATAATATATTTATCAAAGATGAAAGTCCTTTCAAAGGAGAAAAAAATTTATATATAAAAATAAATTAGTAATGTTTTTTATATGGGGAAATCCTACTGGGGAAAAGTTATACCTAAGGATCCCAAAGGGAATCATTTTGCATGTTATCCCACTCATTCTCCTCAACATCGTTGGAGAACATCATAGACTCTTCTAGCATTGCCATTTGCATCCACATCTTCGGTGAATCCATTGGAGACTCATTTATTGCCTGAATCTGACTTGGTGACAGCCTGACAGTCACTGGACCAACAACATCGGAGCTAGAACCACCACCACCACCTTCAGCCTCCCTTATAGGTGGTCGAAGACGAATAGCAGCTTCATGAGCTGCCATACGAATATCATAAGCATTGGAGCTAGCAGGCTTAGGCAAATCATTAACCAACTCAAGAAAATTAAGCTTAGCTTCACGTCCTCTAAAATGCAAAGCAGCAACATCATAAGCAGCAGCTGCCATTTCAGGAGTCTCAAAACTCCCTAACCAAATTCGGGTTTTTTTACCCGGTTCACGAATCTCTGATACCCATTTCCCCCATTTACGTTTTCGAACTCCTCTATAATTAGACGGAGTTCCACTGTTTTGTTGCTCCTGCATTCTTCTTCAGACTCTCAGTGTTACAATCCACGTAGTAATTAATAAAATTTAATATGCATACTCTTAAAGATGAACATTATCTAGTAATAAGTATTTATAGAAGTGGAAAAGTGGAATAACATACAGCAATTGATCGAAACGTGGAAAGGAAACTAAGTAAGAAATTAAAGAAATGAGGCTTCCAAGTAGGTGCAGAAGTGAAAAAGATTGGTAGATAGATATTCATGTTCCAAATAACGTCACTTTTCATGGTTTGAATTTTATCATAGGGAATTATTATGAAAAATTTTCATGAAAAAACCAATCAAACAATGGCAAGTGGTTAAGTTTTTTGAATCTTTTTTTTTTAAGAATTAATTAATATACATAGAATTAGATTATTTTTGTTGGGGCTAAGAAGAACCCAACAAAATTTGGATATTATTATAAATTAATTAACAAAAGAAAAATATTATGTTTCCTATTGAGAACGCGGTTTGAGAACATGTGGGAGGAGAAGAAGAGATTATTTGGGACCCATAGAGGCATAGATGTTTCTCTAATTTTCATTTGAAGATCATTACAGAGAAGAAGTAAGTTTTTTAATATAATAGCTATGGCTTTTAGCTTTCTTCCACAACGAAGAGATTATTATATATAAACGAGTAAATTTTAGATTTTTGATTAAGTTGAGAAAAAATCGCAGCGACTTGTCAATGTGGAGATGACGCTTTTATGACTCTTTGAGATTGACCACTGTAACATTACCATTAATTTTGTCTTATATAAATTATTCAATCATATGAAAAAAGTAATAAAAAAAATTAAAAAAATAGCTGTAGAAATAAATATCTCATTGATTGATTCTAAGAATTATAAAATGCTTATAATAAAAATTTAATTCGATGTAAATCGCTTAAACTGTTTTTTGAATTGTGAAATATTTAATTTATTATAAGTTCAAAACTTTTACGTATGTTTGATTTTTAATTAGATTTATTTTAGTTTTGAAACTCAGACCATTTAAAAAATTTAAAATCAGTTCAAGTAAATTTTAAAAATTATAAAACCAAAAAAAATTAAAAATTATGGTTCGGATTGTATGTTTAATTATTATTTACTATTTATTTTAAATTAAATTAATTGTACACTGAATTGAGCTAATAAGTTATGTAAGTTAATTTTTTTAAAGGATTCACGTCATTTTAAATTAAAAATGAAAGTAAATCACACGTCACAGCCAACTAAAAAAATTAATTATATTTTCTATTATCACTTTTTTAAATAATTTTTATTGGTCAAATATATTACAATAATTATTCTTATATTAATGACTCATATTACTATCAACTTTAAATTATTATATTTTTATATTAAAAATTTTAATATTATTAAAATTTAAATCTTAGCATCCATTCTTAAACTCCACTCATGCTTTTGTCAAAGGGACTAGTACTAATTCAGTTCTAATTGATTGTCCCAATTATTTAGTTGGTTTATCTATTATTTGGACATTATTCCATTGTATAAATATTTTATACCGCATGTGGTAATGCGTATACTGTTAATGACAGAATAAAAAAATATACGAATGTGTGAAGTAAGCAAATTGAATAAAAAAATTATTTAACATTTCAATTTATATGCAATTTCTATCATATATTTATACAATTTAATAATTTTTAAAAAATATATCCTCTTCCATTTGCTGGTCAATGGCTCAAACCCGTCATACTTACGAGCGTGAAAGGTTCTATTATTGAATAAATTAACTACAAAAAACATATAAATGAAAACCAATGTGAGACTTAATTAGTAGTATATATTAAAATCCATTCTAAAATTAAAAGTTTTCTAATTAAATTATAGTCGAAATTTTATTTAACCTTAATATTATTATTAAAAAGAGAGCAGCATTTTTTTGCTAAATGTATATAAAATTAGATCAATGAGGAGGGTAAATATGACGTTTTGAAGGTTCAAGAGTCCAAAAGGATTTTTTTTTCATAAAATTCAAGTATTAAAATAAGTTTTTGACCTTTCAATTTAAGAATAATGGTTGAGTTCTCTGTTCTTTAATTTGAAACCATACACAAACATCATCCAAATTGAACCAAATTGGAATTAATTTTACTAATTTGTACTCCGAGTTTCTAGTTTTTTCTAACCTGTTTCGATTTTTGGATTGCATTTGAATGGAATCCAAACAATAAACACTTCAACACTAACACTATATTTGGATGATAGCAAGGCATGGTTTGATATAGTATAATATGGCTTTTTTTTTTTTCTTTTTTTAACTTTCATATCATGATTTAACATGGTAATATCGTGATTTAAAAATGTAAAGTTTAGTAAGCTTTTTAAACTACAAATTTGTGATTTTCTTTGTTTTCAAAATTTTGTCTTTTTAAAAACATCATCAATAAAATTTTAAAATATTAAATATATCCTTATAATATATTTTTCATGCTTTTAAACTATTAAAATCTTATAAAATATCATTAAACTAAAAAATAAAATTTATTTAATCATATAATATCATATCATCTTTTCATAAACTGTATTTATAGTATTATACTATACAGTACTATATCTTATGAAATCACATTACCGATCATCAAAACAAAGTGTAAAGCTCTAACACGCAAGCTTTGGAAGTTGGACTCATAATTTTATATTAAAAATTAAAAATTAAATATAAAAGAAAAGGAAGCAATAAGCTCATACGGTTACAAATAAACTCAGGAGTTGCCAATTCAAATTTTTTAAATCATTAGTTCAAGTTTAAGAAATTATTGAATTTGAATCAAACTATTTATAGGATGATTGAAGAATGGTTTTAAAATTTGAGAGCGGTTCAAGAATAGTTTCAAAATTATCAGTTCAATTTGAAGATAGTTCAAATAGATAGTTTGATGGGACGATTCTCTGTGGTTTTGGGAGACAATTTCATATTTGAGAACACTTTAAGATGATTCAATGGAGTTTAGGGCAATTCAAGACTCTAAAAGCAATTTATAGGTGATTTTAATTAAAAAAAATTCTAAAAACTTATTTAATTAACAAAAATAAAAAATATTGAAATTATGTTAAAATCGGTTGAACCACTAATTTAAATCAACTCGACTTGTCAGTTTAGTTCATAATATCATGAACAATAATCAAATAATTTCTTAAAATTTAGGTTGTGATTAGCTCTGATTTCAATTTTAACCGATTCCCGAACAGAATTTGAACGGTTTGATTTCAATTCAAAATCATACTGTCACCATCCCTTGACCATATACTAGTCTAGCCCACATTCACCTATCTACTTGCCCCTAGACAATCTGCAAAGAATGAACCCGGGCCCACTTAGAATCTAACAAGCTGCAGGAAGCAATCCTTCTTGTCTAGTTATTGAATGACGAGGAATTTACACCGTGTGACTTATTTTAACTTTTGGTTTACAAATTTATGGTTCACTGTGTTTGTTTTTATTGTAGATTTTTTATTTTTATTCTTTTAAAATTAAAAATTATTTTAAATTTTTATTTTATAATTTTTAAAAATTTTATTTTATGTTTTAATTATTAAAAAATAAAAAAAAATTTAAAAATAATGATGTCAAAAATTAATTCTTTTTGTAAAAAAATTATATTGATATAAAACATCTGATATCACAAAAAAAATTTATTGATATAAAATATAATATCAAAGTTAAAACTCTCAAAATCATATTTTATAGCTTTACATATTTAGCTAGAAATAATTTTTATTTAAATAAAAAATTTAAAACATAATAACCCTACACCATACATTTTAGTTTTTTTTTTTCAAAAAAAAGCTAAAACTAAAAAACAAAAAGAATATCAAAGACACCTTAGTTTTACTTTCAAATATATGATTTATGTTATAAATAAAAAAAAAAAAGAGATAAGACAGGTAGAGAATAAAAAATCAGATGAGTCTATTTATTATGATTTTTTATTTTACATTACCTATAATGAGAATATATATAATAGTGTAAGTAAAATATAAATAGGTATAAAAAATTATAATTATCATCAAATTAAATCTTAATTTAAATAGAATAAAATTAATTATAATATTGATAGGATAAAGTTAATCTAATTAAGTGGTCATTCACATATTTTATAATAATTTGACTAATTTTTTATTTTTCTTTGTTTTTTATTTAGTATTTTTTATATTTTTTATTTAAAAATATTTTTTTATCATATTTTCGTTATATATATAAAATAATATATACATAATATATAAAAAATATATATATAACTTATGCAATATACACACAATAAATAATAGTATATACATAACTTATACCAAACATACAAACATTATCTATATAAAATTTACAAAATTTATTTCATTTTTTTAACTTATTCTTTTAAATTTTACGTACATAACATATAATATACACAATAAATACATAATATATATATATAATATGTATTATATAATATATATATACAATATTTATATAATAAAATTAATTTATTTTAAAAGTTTTTGATATGTATAATATGTAAAATTTTTTTCAAAATAAATTTAATGATTTTAATATATTTTTATATGTTTTAACTTTTCAATTTTTTTAGTGCTATTTTTTATTTATAATTAAAACTAATACTTTCTTTTTTTATAAAAAAGAATAAATTTTATTAGTTGAAAATATATTTTAAAATATTAATTTTTATTATTTTATTAAAATATATTTAATTAATAGTAAAATTTTTTAAAAATGAATTTTTATACTAAAATATTACTTAAAATAAGAGAGCAAAATTTTTTTTAAAATTATTTTAATGAATTGTGAGTTATTTTAAAATTTTGATCTAAGTTTTTGTGAAAATAAATAAATAAATAAATATATATATATATATTTGTGGTGCGGTATTGTAGATCTCCCTTAATTGATTGGCAATGTCAAAGTTAAGATTGAAAATGAGTCAAGCTACTCGAGTTCAGTTTATATATCAATTCTATCAAAACTCGTTTAGGCTCGAGCTCTAACTGCTCATTTTTTAAATGAGTCAAACTCAAGCTAAGAAATATTCTGCTTGTTAATTTGTGAGCTAACTCATTTAAAAAGATTGTGAGTTAAGTTCGTAAGCTAGCTCGTTTATTATGTTGGATTAAAATATAATATAATTCAATATATATATATATATTAAATTATGCATATGAATATATAATTTATTAATATACGGTATATAATATAAAATATGAAATAACTTAGTAATTTATAATAAAGTATCAAATTATAATAACACAATATTTTATTTTTATTAACATATAATCATAGTGCTCATCTTTCATAAAAATGTTTATTTTAGTATATTTTTTTATAAAAATATAGAAAATATGAATAAAAAATAAAAACTGAAATAAATTCATTGAACTCATTAAATTTATTTAAATCTAATTCAAAATACATAATATATGAGCTGGCTTGATACAAATTCAGATTCAGTTCGAGTTCGAACTCGACTATTTTATAACGAGCCGAGTTTGAATTTTTTAAAGCTCAGCTTGATTACAGCCCTAATCAAAGCCATTTGAAGTCGATTATCAATTTACTGCATCATATTTTTTTATTATTTTAATTTTTTATTTCTAAAATTCTATCATAAAATTAATTGAACCGATCATCCAATTTTTGCATAAATGATTTATTTTTAGTATACTCATCAAAAAGTAAAAAAAATATTAATTAACAAAAAAAGTAAGAAATTAATGTTATCATGGATAATTTTTTTAATATAAATTATTTTTTGGAGTTAAATCAAATAAGATCACAAAAATAATAAAATTTTCTCAATTAAAATTTTACATAATTATATATTAGATATCCAAACTCGAAACCTTTAGTACGAACAATCTTTTTAATATCATTTCACATTACTAGAAATCAACATTTTAAACTATCGCTAAAATAAGAAACTCCTTTGCTATTTGAGTTAACAACGTAACGAGGGTTGATTATGTTATAAATAAATAAAAAAAAAGTGATGAATTTAACTAATCTATCCCAGATTAAAGACAAATATAATTCGTCTAAAAATTAATTTTTATTGCTTAATTTAGCAATGGGATTAAAAATCATAAAATTAATTTGAAGTATTATTTATTTAATTATTAAATTTAGCGATTAATTATTTTACTGCTGAATTTATCATTAAATAAAATTAAAAAAAAATTCAATCATTATTTTTAAACTTGAGTAGATTTAGCAACAAAATGTAGTCCATTGCAATATTGTTATCTTTTTATTAAAAATATATTTTTATAATATTTAATTTTGTGGTTAAATTTAATAATATTTTTTAAGATACAAAAAGTAACCATAATGTTACAAATATATATATATATCAAATTAATTATTAACATAATTAATTATGCTTTCATGCTAATTTATCAATATTTTTATTATCATGAAATTACATATAATATATTTTCTTCAAATATTTTTTTCTAAATAAAATTTTCATATTGAAATAATTAAATTTGAAAATTTTCTCTTTTACGTAATTAAAAAATAGTTTATTAATTAATTAATTTAAAATGTAGTTTTTATATTAAGATTTACATTATTAGTTTCATTTAATCTAATATTCATTGTTATTAAATTAAAAAAAAATGATGACGCTGAAGACAATGACAAGAACAATTAGATTATACACGTGGCTTGTAGTATCTATCTAGAATCTAAATACAAATTAATTGAATCACATTTGTAATTAACTTATTTAAATTCAAAATTTTCCAAGCCAATAACACTGAAAACAGCTGGATTTTTCCAAGCTCCAACTTATAATAATTAAAATAAGCATTAATAATTAATAAATTAATAATGGGACAGATAAGTAACTTAAACATCTTCAATTAAATAATCATTATTTTTTTAAAATTGTCAACGCCAATTTTTTTTGGATTTTTAGGCTTTCAGGTACGTACATAGGCGGCTTCCGCGTTATGCAGGGAGGTCCACCAAATTCCCGCACGTGAAAAGGTTTCACATCCCTAATCCTTCATTTTTTACTCCAAATTTCCCTTTTTTTTCCCCTTTTAACACACAATCCATATTCTATATCAATATTATTTTAAATGGATAATTTTCTAAAATTTTCAACAATAGAGATAAAATTTTATTCTATTTGGCATTAAATTTTGAGTGTAGTTGGTATAATAAGTATTTGCACCATATTTTAACTGAGGTTAGACATGTAATTTAATTAGAAATCCAATTAGTTAAACTCATAAGAATATCAACAACTTATTTCTAGGAAAAATTACACCCCTCATCATATATTTTATAATTTTTATTTTTTTACAAGTGTTTTTTTTTATCATTTACTGTTTTTTATCATTTACAAACCTACTTTTTTTTTCACTAGATTCTTAATATTTTCTTGTCAAAACTACTGATTTTTATTTTTATTTTGTGCCGCGGCTTTTTACTCTCTCCTCAAGCCTCGCTAGCATCTTGTACATAGAGGAGTAGGTGTTTTGCTCATTTATAATTTTATAAATAAACAAGCACCTAGATAAAGTCATAAATAAATTATTAATTTATTTTGTTATAAAATTCTTTTGATTAACTTTTATATGAAAATGAAAATGTATAATTTTCATCAAATGTACATTGCTTGGTATATTTAATAATATATTCTGCAATTTATATATAATAAACTCAATATATATTAAGCATAAACTCACTGTAACTTTTTAATTTTTGATGTTATTTGAATTGTGATATATTAATTATTTATACCTTTGTAATGTTGATATAAATTATTTAAATAAAGATTTTTGTTTAGTGAACTCTTTATATATTAAGCATAAACTTTATATAGAATAAGTGTAAACTCTATATATTTGCAAAATGCATCAGTATATATTTTTATTTTTGAGATAACTATATTATTTTATTAATGAATTATGATATATGAATGTTTATACCTTTTGTAATGTTGATATGAACTATTTATATAAGAATTTTTATTCAATAAGCTCTTTATATACTAAGTGTAAATTCTATATATACTAAGTGTAAATTATATATATTTGTATAACACATCAGCATGTATTTTTATTTTTGTGATGTATTATTATTAATATATATTTATAGTACATGAAAAAGAAATTATTAATTATGTACTTTGTGTATAGAAAATTTAATATATACTAAATATAAAACTAATATATAATAAATATAAACTGATTGTAGCTCTTGAAATTTTATGTTATTTGGTAAAAAAAAAAAAGTTGATATTTTTTTTAAAAAAAATTGAGGTTGATATTTTTATCACTTATGGGTTTTTGCTGGAATATTTGTAAAAAGCTTTTATCTCTACACAAACATCAGTTTAAGAGGAGTTGCACCAGAAGCGCATAAAATATAGTTAGTAAAACTAAAAAACGTGGAGTTAGTAGAGTGGTTACTAGAGTTAAAAAAAAAAATATGTAGATTGAATCACGTGGAGATGAGCTAAGTAATTAGTATGGTTAGTAGTTATTAATTACTCCTTCAGTTCCATGTTTATAGTTCATTATACTATTTTTAGATATCCCAAATTATAATCCACTTATCTTAAATAAAGTCATTATTTTATAATTATATTCTCATTTAATATATATTTTCTCACTACAATTGCAAATAACATTAAAAATGATTTGAAATTTTTGTTATATTTAATGGAGATATATTAGGAAAAAATTAAATTTTAACTAAATTAACTATACTTTATTAATATGTGTGAAAATAACTAGTGGACTATAAAAATGGGATAGAGGAAGTATTATTCTACAAAAAGCTATAAAAGATCAATCAAAAAGGGGAATCAACATTCAATCACAAGTGTGATAACAAAACTACACAAAAACTAGTCTTTCAATTTTCCAACACCTACTATACTAGTTTTTCATTTCGACTTGAATATCAACTTTTACTTCAACTTATTTTTAATAATATTTTCAAGTCTTATGCTATCAACAATATTCATTAGTTCAACAATATTTTTAATTGCAACAAAACTAAGTTTTTTTTTTTTTTTCATTTTGAAATATAGTCTAGCTCTAAGTACACCTATCCTGGATAGATTCAGATTCAATTTCACTCTCTCCCATTCTGTAATGCTAAGTTTTTTTTTTCCAACATTCTAGCTTTGTTTTTAATTTAGTTCTGTTTGAAGTCCATGTTCTTGTTAGCAATATTACTTTCACAATTCAAGCCTCATCTTTATTTACATTTTAATTTTTATCCTTTATTAATGTCACTTGCATTTGTTTCAACTGTTATTTATTTGGCATCGTAAAGGAAATTTGGAAATTTTTATTTTTATTTTGTCCTTTAAAGAGATGCACACAATCATCTAATTTGAAAACCAGTTTAATTGAGGAAATTTTTCTCTGGCATGCTTGCATAAATTATAATAAAGGCCACTCTGGCAATCAATAACTAGAATAACTAATATTTCGTCTATTAATAAAAAAAAAGGCTGATTAAGAGTATCCCTTTTTCTCTCCCCTGCTTTTCTCTCTACTAGGGTTCCTTGTGTGTGATTGTAGATTTGAGATAGTCTGATGGCAATCCAAAATCCATCTTTTTCTCTCAGTTTTCTTGCTTAGTTTTCATAAGTGTCCCTAAGTTGTGGAATAAATCATTCATTGATCAAATTTGGTGTTTGCTTTTAGTGTCCTTCTTATGGAAGATTTGTGTTCTGTCTCCATATCAGGTTGGTTTCCGATCTTAGATGAAAATAAGTTTTTCCTCTCTCTCAAGCTTTCCACTAAAATAGCAAAAGATCTTCAATTTCCCCTTCTCTTCTTCATAGTTTATTTGAAGATCCACTCCCTTGTTTGTCTTCAAAGCTCTTGGATGAGGAAAAGTTCTGTTTAGCTCTCCTTTTAGATGCGGTGTCTGGATCTAAAGCTCGTGATGGAGGGTTTAGTTTTCCTCTTTGGCCCCAATATTGGACATTTGTCCATTTTCTTCCCTCAAATATGTCAATACCTGAGGATTTTTCAGGTTATAAACCCTTGCTCTATTTTCTCTCTTATACTTGTTATTGAGGTTTGTTGTTTAGTAGACATTTAAATCTACCATTTCTTTCATTTCTAGGCATTTTTAGTGTATTTCTTAGGCCATAGTTTTAGGGGTTGTTTAGCCAAGGGGATGATGGTTGTTTGCTTTTGTTGTTTTAGTTCTTATACTAAGACTTCACTTGGCCTCCCACATCCAGTGGAAGATGAGTCTATATTGTAGGTTTTTCAGTTAATGCCATTTTCTTTTAATGATAAAAAAAAAACTAATACTCCATTTATTTGATATCATTATACATAATAATTTTGTGCCAATAATTGTTGTTTAAAGCTAACAACAAGGTACTCTTGGGCCAAGATAGGTCGGGTTTTGGCTCAGCCCACAACTTGGCCCCAAAAAAATTGGGCCTAAAACTCAATTTATGGCCTAAGTGGCTCAATTAAATTAGGGCCACTCGAATTTTTTGGGTTGAGTTTAAAAAAATTGTTGAATTTATCCAAAATGATGTTGCTTTAAACATACCAAAATGATAGTCGCTTTGGAAACATTTGAAACAACGTTGTTTTGATTGTCTACCATTAAAAAATAATAGGGATTTTTATATAACTATACTTAAAAAGAAAGTTGTTTTCAAAAATAATGTAACAAATTTGTTTTTTTAATTTTACAACAACTGCATCAAACTTTAAAAAATATCAGTGATTTTTTCATCCTTCATGCTATCTGTATATGTTGTGTAGAAATTGATTAAGATAGTTAATATATACATATTTTGTTATCTAATTATTCTCTTACAATTTAAATTCATAATTTTACTATTTTACATTAAAAATTATATGATTCAGTAATTAAAATATACAAAATATTTAAAAAAATTATTTACACGACATATACAGAATATATATATAGTAATAAATGAAAACCCTTTTTACTAATTATAAATTCAAAATATTCAGTACAAATACACAATATATACATTATATTAAAAACATTATAAGATTTAACAATTAGGGTTATTCAAGAAGTCTATGAGCCCGATGAACTAGTCCAAGTCAGGATGGGCTGGCCCGAGCCAACTTACATGTTGGGCATAGGGATTATAAGCTAGACCCGAGTTATTATTTGGGTCAGGCTTTGAGTTTACTATAAAAGTCCTCAGGTCAACCTTACCTGACTTGAAGATTTTTATTTTTTAAAAAAATATAATAATTCATTCTATGTAACCCTAGTATCTTATTCTATTCACACAGACAACTACTAGACCTCCCTCCTTTTCCTTCCTTCTTTTTCTTCTCTTTATTTCTTTCTCCATTAATCTGTTTTTTTCTTAATTTTTTTCTCCATTTCTTTATTTTTTTGGTTCTTTTTCATTTCTTTATTATTTCTTAGTTTCTTTCACATTTCTTTGTTTTTTCTTAGTTTCTTTTTCTTTTTTTTTCTTCTTTCTTAGTTTCTTTCTCCATTCTCCTTCCTCTCATCTCCAGCACCTACTGTAATATTTTTGGTGTATATTGAAATAATTAATAAGGAGGATTAATTAATATGTTGGAAGAGAGAGATACAAGGTATAAACATAAAATTTATAAATATATATATATTGTATACATAATTTATATGCAATATATACATGATGTACACAAGAGTATGTAAAGATATATAACATATACATAAAATATACACGATATATACATATTTATATGAGTTGGAAGAAATAAATAAATAAATAAATAAAAAGAAACTTAAAATTAAATTTGGATAGGAATAAGATTAAGAATATCTTAATAGTAAATTAATTAAATAATTAATTAGATAAATATATATATGCTTAAGTTAATGAAAAAAAAGAAATGAGTAACACAAAAAAAGAGAAAAAAAAGGTGGGAAAGAGAAGAAAAGGAAAAAAAAGAAAGAAAAAGAAAATGAATAAAAAATGAAAAGTGAAAAAAATGAAAAGAAAAAAGTTAAAAAGTAAGTGGATATTTATGGATGATAATTTAATAAGAATAAGGTAAATAATATTTATATAATAATTAATTAAGTAATTAATTATATATTTATGGTTGGGAAAAAATAACGAAAATAAAACAAATCAACTTCATCTTTTTCTTCTTCTTCATCCACCATAGCCAATTTTAGAGAGAGAGGGGAGAGAGAAATTCTTCTTTCTTAAACACACCAAATTTTATAAAAAAAAAATCTAAGTGATTTAAGTGGATTTTGAAGATTAAACAAGAAATTAAGTATTCTTTATTTAAGCTTGTTTTTATTTAATTTCAAGATTATGTCTAAAATGGTTAGAGAGAAAAAATATTTTTTAATTGAGAAAGATTATAGTTATGAAGTGATTGGGATATGTAATGATGATTTAGTGGTCAATTGATTGAGATGGGGTTAATTGGTGAAATTAGGTTTATGGATATATTATGTGAATTTAAGATTTTTGAAAGAGGTATTTTATAATTATTGTAATGCATTGTTTTGATGCTTTATTGATGTATTATTGATAATTTTATGGTTGGATGGTAGAAAAGAGTTGGTTATGATGAAGTTTAAAAAAAAGTAATAAGTGGTGAAATTAGAGTTTTGTTGGAATTTTGATGAAAATTGTGTATTTAATGGTAGTTTGATATAAATTAAGCATGGAAGTGATTTTAATTGAATAATTTGGCTTATATGTGTTTAGGCCAAAGTTTCCCTAAAGGAAGAATTTAGAGTTTAGAGAAAGTTGGGCTTGAAAGGTGAATTGGTTGGATTTGAAAGCTAACTAAGGTTAGTACATACTTTGATAATTTATATCTTAATTATATTGGATTTGGCATAACACATTGTAATTTTATAAATGTATTATATCACTTTGATATTGGTTTTACTTGATATGTGCATTGTATCAATAAAAGTGATTGAGTTGCATGTAATATGATTTGTCAAACCATTATAGAATGGCTAATGAAAATATTATGTTCAAATTGTGAAAAGTGTATATTATGTATTAGAAATGGGGAAATATGTCACATTGTGAATGTGGCTTAAAGATATATTTTTATAAGATTGGAAATTGTGATAAAAATATAAACAATGTCATGAGATTGAGAAATGATAAAAATTTATGAAATGTGATTAAAAATGTAGAATTGAGTATAAAGGTATGTGTGATTTTTAATGTGTAATGTGGAAGTGGATGTTGTGAGGAAAGGTGCAAGTGATCATGGAGTGACATGATCAGTTGGGAAATGTTGGAAATAGATATGAAAAGTGGATAAATGTGATAAAATGTAGGAAAGAGTCATATTATGAATGTGACTCATTGTTAAATTATGTATTTGATAAATAAAATGGAAAATATGGGAAAATAATAAATGAGATGTCAATATGTAAATGGGATATGACAATGTATGTTTGTTAGCCTGCATAATTACTTATTTTATAATATTAAGGTTGGTGTTGTTGAGTTGGCATGCCAACATAAGTCATGACGTTTATTTCTCCTTTGGGCCTAGACATGCTGGTATCATTATTGTGCTTTTGGGCTAGACACACTGGTGTTATTGTAATTATTATGCCTTCGGGCTAGACACACTGGTGTCACTGATATTATTGTGCCTTCGGAGCTAAACACGATGGTGTTGCGAGAGGCCAAATCAATATTTTTGGAACTTGAATACTATGTAGGGACTTATTGGGCCCAATGTATGTGTTTGTGATATGTTTATAAATTGAAGAGTGTTAAAAATTGTTAAATAAGTATTGCTTAGAAATGAATACTGACTGCATTATGTATTGTGTGTCAAGGAAGTGAGTAATGGTTTTTAAATATTTAATATTATAAAAGTATGTATCACTAAATAGTTAGCTTAGCGCGTCTAATTATATCGCACAGATGAGAGGACTGCAGATCAGAGTAGTCTAGGCTGTAAATTGTGAAATGTAGATTTTGTGTGCCATGAGACCAACTCAAAAGGTGTTGTATATGTGTACAATATTTTATGGATATGTACTTTGGATTTGTATAATCTTAATATACCATATGTATATTAAATAAGTTTTGAAATGTTTTGTGTATGTAAACATATTTGAGATAATGATGTTATTAAATATTAAGTCTTTGGATGTAAATTATTGAAGTGGAGGATTTAGAATGTAATGAGATTTGAGAGTGTACTTTTTTTATGCATATTGTGTTTTTCTTTGTTGACCTGAGAATTATTGAAATTACAGATAAAATTTTAATAAAATTTTTTTAGAGAATTTCTTTTATAAATTATTTTTAATATTAAAGTGATGATTTTTATATGTATTTATTGTAGTACCTTTATATGCTAGGTATGTGCTTTGCGTATACAAGATATATGTATTATATCTATTTAGGGTATAAGGGTGTTACACCTGTTAACATCCATTGTCCTCACTTCAGCCTGCTATCATCGTCGCACACACAAAGTAGCCTATCTTTGTAGTTGTTATCATCTCTTTCAAGCATCAAATCTGATTTTTTTTATTTTTTGTTTTATTTCAATTATAATTTCGGTATGTGATTTTTTTGAAGATGGGATGGTTGGTAGGCACTATATCTGCTATTTTGATTTTTTCTAACGATGTCGGAAGGGTCAAATATGATTTTGGAATATTGCTCATATCTCAAGATTGACTATAAATTTTTTAACTAAATATAACTTTTTTTAATAAAAAAAAGTGATCATTTTAGCCGTTACTGCAATGAAGCACCATATTGTCATTAATTTTTTTTTTATATGACCTTATGTGAGACTTACTGATAACAATTTTAGACAAAATTGTCAAATATGATTAAATATTTGTCAAATCTTTAATTCAATCTTAAAATTTTTAATAAATTATTCTAAAAAATATACGAGTGATATTATTATCAATATTTTTTATATTAATATAAATATCTAAATCACGGATTATAATATTTACTAATAAAAAAGATGAAAAATATAAAAAAAAATATTTATATCAAAATTTATTTGTCTAATTAATTATTTATTTATCTTATAATATTTTTTTACTTAATCTATTCACATAAAATTATTAATATAAGAAAAATAAATAGTTTTTTAAAATCTTAAACTTTCATATTATTTATCCTATTAATTAATTCACAATTATTCTAAATAATTTTTAAATACTTAATTTTTACATAAAATTTCAAATAAAGAAAATAAATTGATTGGTGAGTGTAGATAACATCTCTACTTTTTATATACTCTAACTTATATACATACACACACACACACACACACATATATGTAGTCATAAAATTAAATAAACTTTAGCTTTAGTTTAAAATTACTTAATTATTCTAATTCTTTTTATTTGATTTGGATCATTGAGAGAAAAACTATTTGCCAATTTGACTATTATTTATTATGTTTAGTTTTTGGTGTATTAGAGGACTTTTACTTTCATATTTACCTTGAACAAATTATTGACTTGGTTGCAATTAACATAATCTTAGGTATTATCATTTAGCTATAATTGATAGTAATATAAACAATTTTAGGTGCTGAATTAGCCCAGTATATATGTTTGTCTACACAAGCTATAAATTACACAAAAAATGATTCTCAATTCTCTACAATCTCTACTTGCTTTAGTAACCTCTAATTTTTTTTTAATATGGCTAGAGATGATATGAAGGGGCCATCAATACCATTGCTAACTAAAGCAAAGTTGTTGATACTACTTCTCCTTATTACTTACATCCGTCTAATCATCCTGGCCTGATTTTGGCAACGCAACCTCTCAATGAAGGTGGAGACAATTACTTCACTTGGAGACGAAATATTTTGAATGCTCCATTCCAAAAACGAATTAGATTTTTTGGATGTAATGATTGAGAAACTAGATGTTTCTTTAGATTTTTCAATCATGTATCCAATGCAATTTTGTTGATCTTTCTTAGCTCACAAATACTTCAAGGCAACTTTGTTCATGCTGAATTGACAAGAGAAGTCCAGACAAATTTGAAAGAGAGGTTTACATAAGGAATAGCCCAAAAGTATATGAGTTGAAATATGCCATAGCACTTTTTGCAAATTGAAAACTATTTGGGGAGAGCTACAGGGTCTCAATTCCATGCTGACATGTACATATGAATGTACCTGTGGTGCAATAAAGAAAATTCATGCTATATGAGAGGAAGAGAAAGTATTTAATTTGTTAATGGGTTTTGATGAGGCATACATGACATTGCGGTCTCAAATATTGAGCATTGATCATTTGCCAAATCTTGATAAAGCTTATGCTATCATGACACAAGAAGAGAACCAATAATCAGTTGTAGCAAATCACATCCCCACAACTGAAGCCATTGCCTTATTGTCTAAAATAAGTGATTCACTATCAACAAGGAGTGGCTAGGGAAACTGTAACATATTTCCACCTAGTGTACACTATCAGAAGATGATTCATGACAAAGAATATAGCTTCAATGTGATTGGTTATCCACTTGATTGGCACAAACTTGGAAAAAGAAGTGATAAGTATAATAAGTCACAACTAGATCACAACGACAACAAACAAGTCAGTTCTTCAAATGCTGCATTTGCTACAACCACAAATGATAATAATTTGTTGATTCAAGTATTGATGTATGCACAACAACAATAATTGCTAGCTTTATTGAATGGGCAGAGAACATTTAGAAATAATCTATCTGTAAACATGGCATTAATTTTTTTTGGGTAAGACAAAGTGAATGGATTGTTGATACTAGGGCGAAAAATTATATAACTCATGATGTGGACTCCTTGTCAAATATTGAAACACATCATAAGATACAACCTGTAAAACAACACAAGGTCATGCCCTTGGAAAAGGTACTGTGGGGAAGAGATTTATTCTTGAACAAGTTCTTCAAGTTCCATATTTTTGTTTTAATTTATTTTCAACTAGTAAATTGACTCATGATTTGAACTGTGCACTAACCTTCTAGCCAAAATTCTTCATGATATAGAACTTATGCTTAAGGAAGCTGATTAGATTGGGTAGAGAATGAGATGGACTCTATTACTTATAGCCAATTTGATTCAAACCAAGGTAATGGAGGTGATCTCACATGTATAAGTAATGGAAAGCTAGTAATGTTGCCTAAACCTGTCACAAGAACAAGGGAAAATAAGCTTAAGGCAGCCTAGCATTCTTATTTTCAAAGCTTGGTTACAAGGGAAATCAAGGAAGATGTAAGGATCTAACTTTAAGAAGTGAAATTAAATGAAGGTCCAAGGTTGATTTCCTTACTTTGGGCATGTGAAGAAGTGAAACTACTACTTTCTTACTTCCTTCCTTTGATTTCAAAAATGGAATTAGGTAAACTTGAAATGGATCTTTCCTTTTAAAATTTTCATGAATCAATTAATCAATTGATTCCACTTGGCAACACTCGGTCGAAGAAGTAAGGTTCTTTAAGGATTTTGTTATGTTGAATTATACTTGTTCCTCTTCTATTTTCAAAGTCAACTGCCTTTTTTAACATCTATTACAGCTCCAATAATAGCTAAGAAAGGCTTTCTTAAGATCAATGGAATCTCTCAACTTCATTTATATCCAAAATCACAAAGTCACTGGGATGTAAAACTAGTCCACTTTCATAAGCATGTTTTCTATAATTCCTTTAGGGTATTTAATTGATCGATCCGCGAGTTGCAACATCATATTGGTGGACTTCATCTATGTGAATCCTAATTTCCTATAAATAGATAAAAGTATTAGACTAATGCTAGCACCTAAATAAAATAAAGACTTTTGGAAATTAAAATCATCAATTTTACAGGGAATAGAAAAACTCCTGAATCTTTAAGTTTAGAAGTAGGTGCATTCTAAATTATAGTGTTGCACTCCTCAGTAAGTGCAATTGTAACATCTACTTTTATCTTTCCCTTTATGGACAAAAGTTCCTTTAAAATCTTCGTATATGATGGCATTTGCAAAATAGCATCAACAAAAGGAATATGAATGTGAAGTTGCTTGAAAATTTCTAGGAACTTTTTATATTGCTAGTCCCAGTTGTATTTTATTAGTCTTTAAGGAAAATGAATAGGCAACATATAAGGCTTGACAATAGGTTTTACATGTGTCTCTTCTTTTTCAGCTTTACTTTCTTCAATTGCAAGTTCAAAAGAAGAAGAAATTTTGAAGTCTGAGGTCTTTGGGGGGGGGGGGGGGGGGGGGTCTTCAAGTTGCATTCCCCTTCTAAAAAAGATAACATTGCAATGTTCTCTTGGATTTATTTCTAGTTGGCTTGGAAGTGCCCCTTAAAGTCGAATGTTAAGAGAACTTGCTATTTGACCAACTTGCATTTTCAAGTTCCTATTTTGACTTGTAATTTGTTCTACTCCTGACTCAAGCTTGTCATATTATTTTTCTAGCTTAGCAAACCTTTTTGATGTTACCTTAATAAATTTTTTTGAGGCCAACTCATGAGAAGGTTTATTCTTCTATGGTTTTACTTGGCCTTAATTTGGGTAAGAATGAAGATTGGTAAGGCACCTTTTGATTATTTTGATTTCTTCATGATAGTTTGGGATGATTTTTCTAGCTTGGGTCATATGTATTACCAGAGGGAAGAATTTGGAGTCTACCTCGATTACCCATGAATTACACTTGTTCCATTATTTGACATTCAATAGTTTAATGATTTCCTCCACATCCTTCACAAACATAAGAAGAAGCAAAGTTGGCATGTTCAAGCTTTTTAGCAATAATGTCTACCTTAGTTGAAAGGAAAGACTGTCAACTGCATGGAGACCAATTACTATTTTCGGAGTGCTTCTTTTAGATGACCAATGGTAGTTATTGGTTGTTATATCCTCAATGAGCTCATGAGCATCTGCTTCATTATTACTCCACCAGTTACTACATCTATTGTTCCCTTGATAGTTGGACTCAACCCATTATAAAAGGTTTGAATTAAGAGCAAATTAAGTACTCCATGGTATGGATACTTCCTTTGAAAATCTTTAAATCACTCATAGGCTTCATATAGACTTTCTCCATCATATTATACAAAGTTGGTGATATCTTTCCTTAACTTGGCAGTTTTTGCAGGTGGAAAGTACTTTGCCAGAAAAGTTACCATTAATTAATCCCAAGTGGTGATAGTTTAAGGTGCCTTTGAGTTTAACTATTCTTTGGCTTTGTCCTTCAAGGAGAATGGAAATAGTTAGATTCTTATGGCATCATCAGAGACTCCATTAATCTTGAAAGTATCACGGATCTCCAAAAAGTTAGACAAATGAATGTAAGCATCTTCATGATTCGGATAATAGAATAAGGATTGTTGGATCATAGATATAAGTATGGGTTTGAGATCAAAGGTGTTGGCTTGAACAGTTGGTTTAGTGATGCTTGACCATATTTGAGTGGATGGCAAGGCATAGTCCTTGAGGATCCTTTGTTTAGCATTGTCTCTCATGATTTCTTCTTCTTTAGATGACAATTCAATTTTTTTTCTTTTTTGTCTTTAATAGTTTCAGCTTGATTCCTCTCCTCTTGTTCTCTTCAAATTCTCTCTCTTCTTTCCTTATTTTGATTTCTATAAAGCTTATTATCTTGGGATTGCAAGCTTCAAGTGGTGCATTAAGGTTGCTACACATGTAACCCTAGTCCTGCAAGAAAAGAAAGAAAAGAAAACCAATTAAAAGTAAATAATTCAAAAGTGATAATAATTTAATATTATTGATGTTAAAATTATTGTCTTTCCCAACAATGATGCTAAAAACTTGTTACGCTATATCTAGTTCTACAAGTGCACATTATCACAATTAAGTAATATAATGTGTGAGTAGAGTATTGTTCCAATGAGAAAGGTGAATTCTATATACCAAACAATTAAATTTCTTATTATTTGAAAAAAAAAGACTTTTAATTTTAAATAAGCTAAATTGATTAAACTAAAAACTAATTAGATTTAATTCTTATATTTTTAAACTTAGGGTAAAACTTCTTCAATTGGCTATTTTGTGATTTTTCTAAAGTTTTAATCCAATTTTATTTATTCTTTGATTACTAGTTGAATCTTCCTAAATTAAGTTCTAGTCTCTCTTAAGATCTAAAACTATGATTGATATTAACTTCTAAGTCTAGTCTCATGATCTTACAAATTAATTTGATTCTTTAGATTTTGTGAAGATCTTATATCAATCTCTTAAATGTTTTTCTTATCTCTAAGTAAAAACCACTTAAGATTTTTATCTCCTGGGACTAATATTATGTTTCTTCTCACTCCATCATATAACATCTCAAATCAAATAATTATTGGCTAGATAATTATTAGCATTAAGCACAAAGATCATAGAATAATAAAAAAAATAAATACTATTGAATTAAATAAACATGAAGTTCTCCATAAAATTTTCAATTGAATTGTCTAACCCTAATTAAGGTTTTTGGCTATACATAATAGAAGAATAAAAAACAAAGAAATTAAAGAAAGCTTTTGAAAACATTAAAACTTAAAAGAAAAGTAAATCAAACTGAAGAAAACTCCTTTGGATTGAATGGAACTCATTGCTTGCATTTTACTCTCTCCAAGGGCAAGCCTCCTCCTTCTCTCTCTTCAAAAGAAAATCTTGAGAACTTGAAAGAATATCAGATGATTGAAAACAAGGAAGGAGGCTTGTTTATATAGGGGTTATAGTCTTCAAAATTGATTAGGAAAACATATATGGTAGATTTGGGGATTCTTTCTTGATTAGGAATCTAAATTGGACAATAATTTGCATAAAAATTAAGTCTATAGTTACTATAAGTTTCCCACAGTCATGGCTTTAGATCCCACGATTGTGTGTAATTACACCTCTGCCATATGATTAACCTATGAAGTAACCTATGGAGAACATGCCATAAATTTGATAGTTTTCTTCCAAGTGAAGCCATGTTCTCCATAGGTTACTTCAAGCATTGTTTCACGTGTCAGGTTTGTTCTAACTTATGGCATGAATTGAATTCTCTTCCTTATACTCTTTATTACTAGTTCATTGTAGAATTATGGGTGAAGTGGTAATTTTCAAATTAATTGAATTGGGGTTTGATGCTTGAATTGATTTAGAGGTTATCTAGACTTAGATTCTAGGGGGTTGTCACATCACAATTAGAGGGGGGAAGGCATTGACGGCAAGTAGCATGGTTTCTACAAATATGTGGCATGTATGATTAGGTCATCTACCAATTAGTCATATTTCTTTGGCTCTAAATTTGTCAGTCATTTTTAATTGTAAGAAGACTTATTTTTGTGATGCTTGTTGCATATCAAAACAAACAAGATCACCTTTTTTTTTTTCTATTAGTACAAATAACATTAAGCATCCTTTTGATTTGATCTATTGTGATATTTGGGGCCCATACAAAACAAGATCTCTTTTAGGTTGTCATTTTTTCTTAACAATAGTAGATGATTTCAATCAAACAACCTGCATCTTTCTTATGAAATATAAATAAAAAACCAGAGGTTATTTACTGCAATTCTTTAATTAGGTTTGCACGCACTTCAATATGGATGTTAAGATACTATAGACTGCTAATGGCTTAGAATTCATTCACCATGATTTAAATACTTATTATTTTGATCATAGTATGGAACACTGTGAACCTTTAATTTTGCATCCAAAATAAAGATCGGGTGACCATGGTCTCAGTGCAACTTGAATCACTCAAATAAAGTCCTGACATGCTCAGACAGGGTGAAAGACTGCTAGCAATAGTGGGTGCGGGCGTTGACCAGTCACACTACTCACAATAGCTGTGCGTCGAGAAGCCAATCGCATTGCCCAATGTGCGACAGCTGCAGCTGGGTGCACATTTTTACCAGAAATCTAACTTTGGATCTTCTTGTTCTATAAATAGGGATCCTTTTTCTTTAGAAAGCCATTTGGAATCTCTGCAAAATTTATACTAAATTTAATCTTCAATTTATCTCTTCAAATTAATTTTTCCAAAATTAATTTTTTCTTTCTTCACTTAATTTGTTTTAATTAATTCCTTTTTTTATTTTTTTACATCAAGTTATGAAGATCCCATCAAGAGCAAGGTGGAATTGAGAAGTGGAAGAACACTTCAACTATTTGTAAAAAGCAAGCAAAAAGAGATCCACAGAAGTAATTCTCCAAACTCAAATCTCTTTTAATTTGATAACAAAACCAAATTAATTAATTAACCCCTGCCCTTTGTAATCAAAGAAGAAAACTACTAAAGGCTTTAATTCTCATTCAAAGGGGGATAAGTAGGCATACTTTGAAATATTACTGCAAGTAGTGAATCCATTAAAAGTCCCATAATTAGTTCTCCTCCTCCTCCTTCTCCTCCTCATCTTCTTCTTCTTCTTCTTCTCTTTCTCTTTTAATTTTAATTTGTCTTTCTTCTTTTATATTTTATCTTCTTTAATTATTTTTTTGGAATATGCTCAACCATACCTATAATGGATGAGTAGAGACTCCTCTTTATATGAATATTTCATAGTTGTAATAATTATTCATTAGTGCTTTTTGGGGATTTGTGCTTAACCGTGCCCATAAGGGATGAGTTAATGCTCCCTTTTGTGTGCAAATTTTGAGGTTGTAATTTACTTTCTCAGCTCAGCTTAGCTTATGGATGTCATGATTATAATTGTTTATGCATAATAATATTTGTCATTCATATATCTTAATTGTCATTCATCAAAATCAAATTTTCAAAAGGTTAAAATTTTTTTAGAGAAGAATTGTTTTTTACTTTGAAAACCTAGCCCGAGACTTATCGTGATTAGTGTCAAACTAGTATCTTTGGGGTATAAAATTAAATATTTTTTATGGAGTCAATTAAATGGGTATTTCATTAAATTTTCCCAAACAAAATAAATTGAAATGGCGACTTTCCAATCAAGTTTCAAAACAAAATAAAAGAGAGTAATTCTTTTTCAAAATAAAAAAGCCATTTGCAAATCCATGCTTACGGAGACTGTATGTGGTGGTGTTGTGTGAGATCAAGCATTTTATATCCTCTTAGAAGGCTAGCCTCTATGCTCTGGCGAGGACTTACAAACACCAAACCTATTGTACAAACACTCCACAAAAAAATTAGGTGATTGAGCATGAACACTAACATCTTTTAGAAGTTACTTGACATGATTTTAGGCAAATCTCCCTATTTATTTTTAAGGTGAGTGTGTTCTTATTGCAACATATTTGATCAATTGTATGCCTTTTTTTGTCATTCAAAACAGAATGCCATATGAGGTTTTACTTGGAAAAGTGCAAACATATGGTCAACTAAGGAGTTTTGGGTGTCTCTGCTATGGATATGTGAACAACAAACCACATGATAAGTTTGCTTCACGTGCTAAACCAAGAATTTTTGTTGGATATCCTAATGGACAAAAAGGTTATATAATATATGATCTTGAAAGTAAGAAAATTTATGTTTCATTCGATGTTTAGTTTTTAGAGGAAGGTTATCCTCATGCAAGATTCATTGTGGAGAAATCAAATTAATTGATTAAGCCAAATGCATAATCTAGTAATATTGAGTCTAAATTTGGTGATATACATATGTACACCAATTTGGATAATAGTCCAATTGAACATGAAGATCAAGTGCAAGAGTTTGTTGCAATTGCAGTAGAGGTTGGATACATTGAATCAAATGGGCTAGAGTCATCAATAATTGAGAATCAATTTCCTTCACTTGAAAATGCTTATCAATTGGTTCCAATTCTCCCAAAACAAAAAAGAAAGACAAGTATTTTGACTTCTACCTAGTTATCAATATAATTTGCCTCACACTTTTGCTCCAAAAGAAAATAGAACAACTCCATCTACTCCCTCAACTAACTCGACGACATATCCTTTATCTCATTCTATTTCATATTCTAAAGTTTTTTCCATCTCATACTACTTTTTTTATGGCCATCTCAATTAACGATAAACCGAGATCTTTCTTTCAGAAAGTCAAACATGCACACTGAAGGGATGCAATGGAAAAAGAGATTTTAGCTTTTAAAGCAAACCAGACTTAGACTTTGGAATTTCTATCCCTTGGAAAATAGTCTATTGATTCTAAATATTGACCAGATAAAAGCATTGAGTGCTCTAAGGTGCATCTCATCATAAAAGGTTACACATAGATTGCGGAGTTGATTTCTATGACATGTTTACTCATGTTGCAAAATTAGTCATTTGTGATACCAATTTTTAGATGCTCGATGAGGTTTGCCAAAAAGGGAGAGCAACAATTTTGTACATTGTGAAAGTCTTTATATGGACTTTGTTAGGCATCTAAAAATAGGTATCACAAGTTCACTACCTCCCTTCTTGTTACTGGTTTCCACTAGTCTACTGTAGATCATTCCTTATTCACCTTCACACATGAAGGATCTTTTACTATAGTCCTTGTCTACATTGATGAAATCATTGTCATAGGAACAAATTAAGATTGCATTTCAAAACTGAAAAAGCTACATAGACACAAAATTTTGCATCAAATATCTTGGGAGATGAATTCTTTTCTGATGGAACAACAAAAAAAACTTTTAGTTGACTCTGGCAAAATTTGCGTAAACACTGGACAATATTGTCATTTAATGGGACAACTTTTGTACCTGATCATTACTTGTCCTAACATCAATTATATAGTACATATTCTTAATCAATTCATGCATAAAGCATTGCAACCACATCTTGATGCTGCTTATAGGATACTCCAATACCTGAAAGGTTCAGTAAGACAAGGTGTTTTACTTACTTTAAATAATAAATTATTTGTTAGGGCATATTAATGCGGATTGGGCCAGATGCCCAATGACACATAAATCCAGTGTGCGCTGCATAATTTCTTAGTTCATCGCCTATTTCATGGCACACTAAGAAGAAAATGATGATTTCTTATTCCTCTGCAAATGCTGAGTATCGAGCCATGGCAACTACTATTAGCAAGGTTCTATGGCTAAGATAACTCTTAGGCAATCTTCAAGTTGTTGTGCAACGGGTATTAATAATATACAAATTACTTGTTATTATACAAGTAAGTAGTATATGAAATATTGTACTAAAAATAAATACCAAAAAAATTTCAGGAAAGGCTGAAGGGCCCACAGACGGCCCCACTTAAAATTCAGTCTTCTTAGACATAATTTTACTCGAATAATTAATAACACAATATAACAAAATAACTATACTTGATAATAACTCTAATATTGAGACAAAAATAACACACCAGATTTAGCGTAGTTCACCCTTTAATTTAGGCTACATCCACGGGATAAACTCCGAATAAATTTCTTCTATTAATAAATAGTAGGATTACAAGAGAGAGACTTTTCTAGAAAAATAATATTCTAGAAGTACAACACTTACAAATGAGATAAATCTAAAATAGTGCTAAGTGTTTCCCAAACACCTAAAACAAAACCTCACTATTTTATCATTCAAAAATATTATCCTATAAATAATATTTTTCTCTTCTATCTTTAATTTTTTATTATAAAATGGCTATTTAGAATTGGGGGAGGGAAGGCCTATTTATAAGGCCTTCCCTCTCCTCCTTTTGCTGTAACACAGCTTGCAAAATGCAAGCTGTGACAAAGCTTGCATTTGCAAGCTTGTCCCAGCTTGCATTTTGCAAGCTTTTGTTTCCCCCTCCCCTTTTTTTTGATTTGTGGGTCTCACTTGAGTGGGACACCACCATAAATCTCCCCCTCACACTCAAGTGGGTGAGACTTTCATACCAGCAATCCTTTTACAAGTAACAAGCTTTTCCGAGGGTATAGCTTTAG
This sequence comes from Garcia nutans, assembly GCA_947685225.1. Taxonomy (NCBI): domain Eukaryota; kingdom Viridiplantae; phylum Streptophyta; class Magnoliopsida; order Malpighiales; family Euphorbiaceae; genus Garcia; species Garcia nutans. The sequence goes on along the minus strand of CANTUV010000039.1, from coordinate 36,828,787 downwards.
TCATCATGTCAGAGTCATTATCATTTATGTGAATCTTTTCAAGCTGAAACTGTTTTATCTCTAGTGCATCTCAAATCCAGTGGTATCTCACATCAATATGCTTTGATCGTGAGTGAAAAGTAGAGTTTTTACTGAGATGAATGGCACTTTGACTGTCACAGTATAATACATACTTCTCTTGCTCAAAACTCAACTCTTGCAGAAACTTTTTCATCCATAATAGCTCCTTGCTTGCTTTTGTTGCAGCTATAAACTCTGCCTCAGTGGGAGAAAGAGCAACATATTTCTGTAGTTTTAACTGCCACGATACAACTCCCCCTGCAAAGGTAATCAAATATCTCGAAGTAGACTTTCTTGAATCAACATCACCGGCCATATTCGCATCTGTATAGCCAACTAACACAGGATTGGTGGTTTCAAAACACAAACATACTTTAGAAGTACCATAGAGATATCTGAGAATTTATTTCACTGCATCCCAATGTTTCTTACCAGGATTTGAAAGGAACCGACTCACTACTCCAACTACGTGAGCAATTTGGCCTTGTGCATACCATGACATGCATCAAACTTCCAATGGCTGAGGCATAAGGCACCTTATCCATTTCTTTCTTTTCCTTTTCCATCGAAGGGCTTTGTTTAGAACTAAGCTTAAAGTGATTAGCAAGAGGACAACTAACAACTTTAGCTTTGTCCATGTTGAACTTTTGAAGTACTTTCTCAATGTACTTCTCTTGTGACAACCATAACTTTTTGGCACTTTTGTCTCTAGTAATCTTCATGCCAAGAATCTACTTTGCCGATCCTAAGTCTTTCATTGCAAAAGAATTACTCAACTGCTTTTTCAAGCTGTTGATTTTGGAAACATTTCAACCAATAATCAACATATTATCCACATATAAGAAAAGGATGATGAAATCATCATCAGAGAATTTCTTTACAAAAACACAGTGGTCTGAAGTAGTCTTCTTGTACCCTTGCTCTCCCATAACTGATTCAAACTTTTTATACCACTGTCTTGTTGCCTGCTTCAAGCCGTATAAGCTTTTCTTTAACTTGCAGACAAAATCTTCTTTTCCTCTTTTCTTGAAACCCTCTGGTTATTCCATGTAAATTTCTTCTTCCAAATTACTATGATGGAAAGTAGTCTTAACATCCATCTGCTCGATTTACAAGTCTAAACTTGCAGCTAATCCCAGCACTATACGAATGGATGTCATCTTCACCACTGGTGAAAAAATCTCAACAAAGTCAATTCCTTTCCTTTGACTAAATCCTTTAACAACTAATCTGACTTTGAATCGTGGTTGGGAACTGTGTTTTTTATGTTTTATCCTAAACACCCACTTATTCTTTAAAGCCCTTTTGCTTGTTGGTAACTTCACCAACTCAAAAATTTTGTTTTCATGCAAAGATTTCATCTCATCTTGCAAGACTTCAATCCATTTCTCCCTATTCTCATCTACTATAGCTTCTTGGTAATTCTCAGGTTCTCCCCCATCAGTAACCAACATGTACTGATCATTAGAGTATCTAGTAGAAGATTGTCTAGTTCCAGTAGATCTCCTTAATGGAACCTGAGGAACTTCTGCTGGTGGTGGTGGTTGATTTTCAATTTGGTCCTCATCATCATCTGATTGGACCTCTGTGGGAGCATCAATGTTAGGATTTTCTAGCTGATGATTTTGTATTTCATCTCCAACTTGTCTTGGTACCACCTTTGGAGGAACTAACTTTAAGTTTATTGAGTCACCATTGAATTTAGGAACATTCTTTTTTACTTTGTTGATGTCTTCAATGGTTTGATCTTCAACAAACACAACATCACGGCTTTTGACAAGCTTTTTCTAAAATGGATCATAAAATCTATAGCTAATCTGATCATGATCTTGACCATAGCCAATAAATACACATTCACATGTCTTGACATCAAGCTTCGACCTCTCATCTTTGGGAATATGCACAAAAGCTTTACTGCTAAACACCTGCAAATGGTGATGGGAAACATCCTTTCCTGACCATACCTTCTCTGGAATATTATACTAAAGAGGAATACATGGTGAAAAATTGAGTACATGTACTACAACATATAGAGCTTCACCCCAAAATGTCTTAGGCAACTTCGAATGTGAGAGCAAACATCTGACTCTCTCCATCAAAGTCTTGTTTATCCTCTCCGCTAAGCCATTCAATTGCAGTGTTTTTGGAGGTGTTGTTTGATGTCAGATACCATGCTCCTTACAGTATGCATCAAATGATCCAATATATTCTCCACCATTGTCTGTCCGAATGCATTTCAACTTCTTCCCAGTTTTTCTTTCAACTAATGCATGGAATTGCTTGAACACGTCTAACACTTGGTCTTTTGACTTCAAAGTGTATACGCACATCTTCCTTGAGTGATCATCAATGAAAGTCACAAAGTATTGAGCACCACTAAGTGACTTTGACAATGGTCCACACAGATCTGAGTGAATCAGATCTAATACATTCTTCATTCTGGAAGGAGTGGAACCTTTGAAAGCAACTCTATTTTGTTTTCCAGCCAGGCAGTCAACACATTTCTTTAAATCCACTTTATCAATTTCAGATAATTTCTTTTTTACCAATTATGCCATCCCTTTCTCGCCCATATGACCGAGTCTTCTATGCCATAACTTAGTCATATTTTCTTTCTCCATATTGCATTCACGGAATCACTAGAGAGCTTCGCCTACATCACATATAGCTTGGAGTACTTTTTGCATTTTCCATATATCAAGGAGCCTTTAGTAAGTTTCTATTGACCATTCATGAAAGTACTGCTGAAACCTTTATCATCAAGTATGCCAACGGAAATCAGGTTTAGCCGAAGGTTGGGAACATGTCTGACATCTTTCAAGAGTATCCTTGTCCCATTTTCTATCTCCAAACAAATATCACCTCGACCAATGATCTTGGCTACACCCTTATCTCCTATTTTGACAACACCAAATTCTCCTTGTTTATATGTTGAGAAGAGTTCTTTATGTGATGTGGCATGAATGGTGGCACCACTATCTCTAACCCAGTCTTATTCACTGGATGCTATATTCACATCATTATCATAAGAAATGACATGAAATTCTTCAATGGTGGTAGCTGTGGTTCCTTATTCATCATTACTGCTATCATATCGCTTGATTTCTTTGCCTTTGTTCTTTTGCTGTTCTTTCTTGAACTTTCGACAGAATTTCTTGATGTGTCCCTTCTTCTTGCAGTGATAGAATTCAACATTTGCATATTTGTTTGACTTTCCTCTACTCTTATCTCTTGAACTTAAATTCCTAAAGGTACTCCTCCCTCTAGAATCAGTAACCAAAACATCTGGCTGATATGTGGATACTGAATTTTGAGATTCCTTCTCATTTCTTCATTTAGAATATAACTCTTGACAGATTCCAAACTAACAACACCATCAACCGCTGAATTAGCGATGAAAATCTTCAAAGTCTCCCAAGACTCTGGCAGAGAAGAAAGTATTAAGAGATCGAGCACCTCATTATCAAATTTTACACCCATTCTTGATAACTGATCTACGAAACCTTGAAATTCATTCAAGTGGTCCGCCATAAATGTACCTTCCCAGTAACTAATTTTGACCATTTTAGTCAAATAGAGCAACTTGTTATTCCCTGTTTTAGAAGCATATTACTGTTCAAGCTTCTCCCAATGGGACTTTTCATGAGTCTCTTTACAAATATGATTATGCACATTGTCTTCAACAAATTGTCAGATCAAGCAACACACTTGCTCATGCTCGAACTCCTAGTCTTCATCTGATTTTTCATCAAGTTTTAATGTAGCAAATACAGACAAATATATTTTCGTCACAAATAGAAGATCATTCATCTTGTTTCTCCATATATGGTAATTCGAGCCATTTAGGCTGATCATCTTGTTTATTTTTGCCTCCATCTATTTAATGCAAAGAGAATAACTTCAACACCGTGTACCTACCTGAACCAGAGTCTGATACCACTTGTTGTGCAGCGGGTATTAATAACATACAAATTACTTGCTATTTACAAGTAAGTAGTGTATGAAATATTATACTAAAAATAAATACTAAAAAAATTTTCAGGAAAGGCTGAAGGGATCACAGACGGCCCCCCTTAAAATTCAGTCTCCTTAGACAGAATTTTACTCTAATAATTAATAACACAATATAACAAAATAACTATACTTGATAATAGCTCTAATATTGAGATAAAAATAACACATCAGATTTAACGTAGTTCACCCTTTAATTTAGGCTATGTCCACGGGATAAACTCCCAATAAATTTCTTTCACTGATAAATAGTAGGATTACAAGAGAGAAACTTTTCTAGAAAAATAATATTCTAGAAGTACAACGCTCACAAATGAGATAAATCCAAAATAGTGATAAGTGTTTTTCAAACACCTAAAATAAAACCTTACTATTTTATCACTCAAAAAAATTATCCTATAAATAGTATTTTTCTCTCATCTCTTTAATTTTTCTTATAAAATGATTATTTAGAATTGGAGGAGGGAAGGCCTATTTATAGGGCCTTCCCTCTCCTCCTTTTGTTGTAACACAGCTTGCAAAATGCAAGCTTTGCAAGCTGTCACAGCTTGAATTTGCAAGCTTTTATTTCTCCCTCCCCCCTTTTTTTTAATTTGTGGATTCCACTTGAGTGGGACATCACCACACAAGTATCACACATGTTTCTAGAAAATACATCGAGATAGATTGCTAATTTATTAGACAAAGTATCTATTAGTGTGTTATTGCTACTCAGTCGATTTCTTCACAAACCCAGCTAGCGAATATATCCACCAAAGCACTTTAGATATGATCATTTTCATCAACTGCTTGGCAAGTTGGGCATTCTGATTTTACATGCTCCAACTTGAGGAAAATAATTGGAGAATCTTTTACTTCCATATTTACTTTGTATCAAATCATTAACTTAGTTGCAATTAATGTAATCTTAGGGATCATAGTTTAGCTGTATTTGATTATAATATTATTTTAGGAGCTAAATTAGCACATAGGTTTTGTATATGTTTGTCTACAAAAGCTATAAATTACACATAAAATTATTCTCAATTCCACATTTCTCTCATTTCAATTTTCTCTTCCTTACTTTTATGATGAAAAAATTGAGTTAAAAAAAGGAAAATAAGAATAATTTCTTCTTAATATAGTTTCGGTGAAAAAAAAAATACTTATTTCAGAAACACTTACAATTACACGTTTGAGGGATTTTATAAATTTATAACTGAATTGTTAGATAGTTTTCAGATTTGATTTAAATAATAAGTTTTTCTTATATATATAATAATAATAATAATTTGACATCAATAGCTAATTTATAATGTTATAGAATATATTATGAAATAATTCTTTAAATTTAATATTTTTTTTCTTTTTGATTGCTTTTAAAAGTTAGTGACAGATATAATTTTATTACGCTTTTAATTTAATTTAACAGGGAATTTTATTTTATTTCAAAAAAAAAAGAATTTTATTTGGAAAAAATATATACATATTTTTTAATAATTAATTTGTTGTCTATTAGCTAAAAATTTATAATATTATCAAATGTATAACTACTTTTTATATTATTTTCTCTCCCTCTATCAGTAAATAATATATATAATTTATGATAATATAACATATTTATAAATTTAAAAACAAAAGTTATGTTGCGCTTCTTCCAAAACTAGTAAGATATGAATATAGTATTTAAGTTGCTAGCTAATAGCTATGATTAAAAAAGAATTCTTTTCAAGAGATATTATATATAAATTAAATATTAATTATAATATCAAAGGTATACATTACCATAATTATAAATTATAAATGATATCGAGTAAGAAATAAATCTAAACAATAAGGTTTAAGCCTGAGACCTTATCCCAAGGCCTCATCTTGACTAGGCATCATTGGCTGTTATAAAGAAGTTTGAGTAGGATTTTTTTTGTTGTTTAATGATACTTAACTACCCTACAAAGCATGAGTCTTAATTAATTCTTAATCTTAATAATCACAGCAAGAAAAAATATTATTATTTTATAAGTCCATTGATTAATTAATGTTAATCATCGTCTCTATTCATTGAATGAAATCTAAAACATAAAGCAAAGTAAAGAACTAACAAAAACTCTTTTTCTTACCGACATTGTTTGTCTAATAAAACAACTATTTATAGGACTTAATAATTCAATGCTAATAATTTATATTAATAAAATAACAAAAATCAAAATGAGTTGACAGATGTTTAGTTTTGATTAAGATTTTATAAATTACTAATAGTAATGTTTACAGTGGGTAATTTAGAATTATGATAATTCTAAAATTGTATTATTGTGCATGCTCTGTTCTTTAAATTCATATTAATTAGAGGGTGTTTCTCAAAACTGGAGCTTTTCAGCTTATTGTAAATAAATAATTTTTAGATTATAATCAGATTAAAAATAAACAGTTAAGCGTTTCTGTAAACTAATTAATAATCAGCTGATAATCAGTTTATAATCAGTTAAGTGTTTCTGTAAAATCAGCTTATAATAAGTTTTTAATTGCAGAAACTGTCAAAATGACCAAACTATCCTGAGTTTATTTATTATATAAAAATAATTTTTTAAATGTCAATTCAAAATTTATTTGCAATAATAATAATAATAATAAAATTTATTTAATAATAATAATAATAATATTGGTGTTATCAATAAATTATACAAATAAAAAACTACTATGTAAATATTACCAAATTAATTAGAATCCTAAAAATATTTTTAATTAGACAATGAGAGTGGACATTGTATAAGGTGGGCAAATTTGAAATATTGAAGATTAGATAGGGATAATATAGTTTTTTACTTAGTCAAAACTGTTTAAAAAATAAGTGCTTAAAAAAAGTAGCAAAACCCAACTTTTAAAAAACTGATTAAAATCATATTATAATCTACTATTTAAGTTTTCAGAAATACTTAAATAAACAACTTATAATCTAAAAACTGCTTATAATCAGTTTTGACCAGCTTTTAAGTTTTGAGAAACACCCTCTTAATGCTCCATGATGAAAGTATTACAAAAAAAATTAAGAAAAAAACTCAATATTGATTTAAAAATAATAAATGACTAATTAAAAATAAAAATATAATTGTGAAAAAAAAATTTAAATTCAATATCAAACAAGTTCTAAATAAAAACGTTAATTAACTCAATTAATAAATTTGAACCAGTTGGTATAGCTAGAATTTTTGTTACATAAAACCAATAGTTAACTCGGTGTGTGCTTATGTGTTAAATTTTCAATCAAAACTCTTAATTTAGAATAATAAATATTAAAAAATAATAATTATTGAGAATTTTGAGGTAAAATTTAAATTTATACAAAATAATTTATTTCTAATTGATTAATATTAAAGAAGGCGGCAAAGCATTCCATGATGTTGGAAGCAAAAACTTATGATGTATTTTAGAATCTGTAGTGTTCTCTTGCTTTTTTTTTTAAAAAAAAAATTAGGAAGACGAATTAATGAATCTAAATGGATCTAAAATCATGATTACTGAATTACATTAAAAATGGGATTTAAGCAAAATACATGAAGGCTTGGAAAACAGCCGCCTCACACAAACAAAAGCACTATTAGTTTTTAAAGTCCCTCCATGTTTCAATATATTTTTTTCAAATAAAAATTTATACAAAACAAAAATTATTAAATTATTATAATTTTAAAATAAAATATTATTTTTTATTTAAAATATAAAAAAATAATTAATGTTAATATTTAATGGAAGAATAACATAAAGATAAAATTAAATCAATAATAAATACTCCTTCTGTCAGAATTAATTGATATATTTTTTATTTGCAAAACTTAAAAAAAAAATTAGTTATTTTTATTAAAAATATAAGTCTAAATATACTTTTATTGTTATATCTTTTTTTAGTATGAGATAAATATATTAAATATTATTAATAAATAATATTAAATTTGGATATAATAAAAATTTAATATAAAAATAGTGAGTGAATGGTAATTTTTGATAAATGAAAGAAATATATATATATATATCAATTTAAGACAGAATATTTTTTAAATTTTATAGAATCAGATATTTGTAATAAAAAATTATTCACTAAAGAAAAGAGCACATGCTCATAAATATTCATTTTGACTAACTTCAATTATATATATATATTAATAATAATTAATTAAATATATTTTCTGTTTTATTTTATTTTTTCTTAAATTTATGAAGGGACCGAGTAAATACTACTTAGAAATGGGATTATTCTGCTTTTGACTGAAATTCTATGACCAGGTTTTCAACAAATGTGAATTCTCAAATATCTTGGATTATGTGGGCCACTATGATCGAATGCCGGTGCCTTGTCATTGTTTTTTATTTACTGGTTTGCGAAGAAAGAGAAAAAAAAAAAAGCAATGGATTAGAACAATGTTTTGAGTGAGACCAAAAGGAAAGAAGAGGAGAACTGCCAAACATAGGTTTTGTTCTCTGTGAATCGTGATTTAGACTATATTCAGTTCGTTGGTCAATATTGAAATTAAGAGAATTTGACTCTAATTGAAACTAAGTCCAATTTATAAGGATATAATTCAAAATTTTTATTTTTTAAATTGAAATTGACAGTAATCTTAAAAATAAAAAATTAATATATTTTTAAATATATATATTTTTAATATATAATTATATAATACATATATTAATTTTTAAAATGTATGTTAAAAATTATTCATTAAATTTTAGAATTAACTATTTTTTATTTTTTTCTTACACTTCAATTTTCATATTAAATATTAATAATTATGTAATTAAATACATATATTTATAGTGAAAAAATAATATTTGCAAAAAATTGCTATTATTATTGTTATTAATAGATTATTAATTATTATTATTAATTTATTATTATTTTTTAATAATTAATATTAATTAGTTTAACTTAATTAATATCATTAAATTTATGAATTAATTGTTTAATCTTATAAAAAATATTATCAATCATGGTTAATTATTTTTTAAATATGAATTAAAAAAATCAATTTGAACCGCTGATTTAAATTGAAATTGAAATCGAAATCAACTTTTCATTTAAGGATATGAAATCAAATTTTCATATAAGGATATGAATCTTATTCGATTTGATCCTTATAAATTAAGATTAAAATTTATAATTATCATGGATTAGAATGGACGAATTCGGATAACCGGGTCACGACCTACAACTATGTAATACAATGGAAATTAAGATTGGAAATTCATTATATGTTATTTTTTTAAAAAAAAATATTTTATAGTTTTTATACATTTTTTAATATTTTTTTAAGCTGAAATTTTTATAAATAAACTATTTGTAACGGATATATGGAGAACCCATATTATCCGAGTTTACAATGTACTTAAGAAAATTTGGCAAAGAATTAAAAGACAAATAAACAGCAGGCTTCATACTCTACAGTCTATGGCAAGGAAATTTGCGGCTTGATTACCCTCTCTGAATGTATGTAGTATAGCCGAGTTTGAACTGTCAATGAAGCTTTTAATGTGGCTAGCTATTGTTGTTGATGTAGAAATCCGGGGGGGATATGATTTGATGATGAATACATGCTGAGTCAGTCTCTATTTCCAGCGGCAAATAATGTTTCTGAATACACCATTGGATTTCTTCAAAAGCAGCTTGCAATTCAGCTTGGTTGGGATTATAAGTCTGTAAGAAAAAACCGAGACCTGCTATAAAGCATCCATTGCAATCCCTGACAATAGCTCCACCAGTCGCTATATTTATAGTCACCGAAGCATCGACATTAAGCTTGAATCTTGGTGCAATTGGTTTACGCCAATATACGAGAGTTGACTTTAATTTGCATCTTTTGCCAAATTATTCTGGCAAGAATTCTTGAAATAAAGCCATGAACTTTGCAAATTTGGCAGAAGAATGAGCTACTCCCCAATTAAAAATTGAGGCGAGGATGGACCTGATAATGCTTGAACTATATATCTCCTCGCCACCCCATGTAATTTTACAAAAGGCTAGCCATATGTGATAGAGAATTACCTGAGGAATGAAGGCCATGACTTTATCTGCCAACGAGTTAGGAGAGAATTGAGACCATAACAACATGAATTCTTGTTTAATTGTGCATTGAACCGAAGTATTATATTGCAAATATTGTTTGAAAAACTGCTAGATTTTCATGGTTTCAGTACAGAGGTATAACATGTGAGATGTAGTAGCTGCAGCAGATAAGCAAAATGGACAGCAGGTGGTCATTTGAATCCCCATCATTTGAAGTCTTTCCGGCAACGACAGGGCATTGTGTCATAATCTCCACGCAAGTATTGAATACTTGATGGGAATTAATGAATTCCAAGTCATCCTGTACGATAGTAGCTTGCTTTTCCTTTCTCTCACAGCATCATAAATTTCTGCCAAGACAATGGACTTGAAGCTTATCTTGTTACTAACCCAATCTCCATTTTCTTGCTGCGTAAAAAGAGAAGAATAAGTGAAATATTTTTAAAATTTAAGATTAAAAAATAAGTATTTCTAAACAGAAAAATGGATATTTTTTAAAATTAAAAGTGAGATATATGTATATTACTGAAAGCATGATATTTTTGAAATTAAAAATTGAAAATAAATTTTTTTAAAAAAATAAAGTGTCTTTTTAAATTAAATGTGAGATATAGCGTGGTAATTTTGAATTTAAAATTTGAAAAAGAATATTTTTAAAAGAAAAAAGCAATTTTTGGAAAAAAAAATATTTTTGAGGTATTTTTAAGGAAATCCCAGCAAAATACTCAGAAGCCCATACTCATTCAAGCCCAAAATTCAGCAGAAGCTCATGGCCTTTTTTTTTACCAAAATAAACTATATATCATTAATAGATAAAAAAAAAAAAAAAGAGAGTGCAAAGGGCCATAGTGGATGGACTGAAACCCCAAAGGGACAAAAAAGGGCCAGAAGCTCAACAATCTAATAATAGTGTGGGACAAAATAAGTGAAAACAAGATAGAATTATATAAAATACTATATTTTTTTTTCAAAATTATATTTTTACGGCTAAATATCTTTATATATATATCTACCTTATTAACTTTATATTTTCACGGTCAAGATAAATTTTTTTTTTATATTTTTTCTGTATTTTCTTTGTCACATTTTTTTTTATAGGAATAATATATAAGAAGGTTGTTTGAGTGCACTTCAATTATTGTCCCATATCTATGTTGTAAATTTTTATTATTCTTCAATTTAATAATAATCAAATTATTTATAATTCGTTGTTAATAAAATAAAAAACATAAAGCAATAAGATTTCGTTAACTTTAAAGATGTGCACGATCTAAGTTGATTTAAAAATATATTTTAAATTAAGTTAAAATAATAATTTAATTTAAAAAACATAAATTATAAAATAATAATTTAATTTAAAAACATAAATTAAATTAACTAATTTATACATATGAGATCATGCATATTTTTTAAATTAATGTTTAAATTATTAAAAAATAATATTCAAACACAATAATAATCATTATTATCTAAATCTAATGAATATTTTAATTTTAAAAAAATAAAATAAATATTATAGTTTGTTTATAAAATTATTAATAAGGTGGACTTTTGGATTCAAAGCTTAACTCCCTAGTTCAAGGACTTGAGAGTTTCCTGTAAGATAAAGAAGAGGCTCGGATTTCAGTGGAAAAATTATGATGCCTAAGTCAGGGCTCGGTTTATCTTGTAGAAAACATTAGAGTAATGAATAGCTTAAAAAATGGCCCATACATGTCACATTTTACCTCTATTTATAGATGGAAGGTAGGAGGCAAACTCTAAAAATGTTAGCGGATATATGGAAAATGTCAGGAAATGTTAGGGTTGTACAAGAAATGTGGTAAAAGTCAACCTACCGAGCCAAAGCAAGGGCTCGATCGCAGAGCTTTTTCACTAGTTCAGTATCCCGAGCCTGTACAAAAAATATAGCTTGGTCTGAGCTATCGAAGTCTCTATAGAAGATGATGGTCAGGTTCAATTACTTACTGTCGATCTATGGGTATACACCATTAATCCCTCCTTGAAGTGCTGGCATTTATGCCAGCCACTGGTGAAAGAGATGTGGGCGAGTGGCGGAGAAGAATGATGCAACGGTTGCTAAATCGTATGGGCGGGATCGCGAGATTCAAATTTCAAGTTTTCCACTTAAAGTATTAATTGCGTCGGTTCAGCTTTCGATGTTCGTCTTATATAAATGAGGGAGAGGAGAGGGAGAATAACTACTCAACCTCTAAGTGATATCTCGGTTGTTCTAAGAAATTAAGCAAGTTCATAGTAGTGGCGTGATGTGGGACCATTTACCAAGCTTACCTTAACCATATCGGTGAGTGCTCCTTATCTCTTTGCATTATGAGTTTGGGCAGTGTAGTTTCTATAGATTCTAGGGAGTTGAGTTTCGAGGAAAGCACTCAGCCACTTGACAAATTGCTCGGGTGAGTTCAATTGAACAAGCTCAACGCAGTACCTGGGAGGGCGTTAGTAGTGGGATTATACCCATGGCTAAGCTAGTAGGGATACCAGAAAGAGTTAATATAGCTTGGCCAGACCCTGCTGAAGAAAGAAGCAAAGGAGAAGAGGGGGAAGATCAAATAGTGGCGAAAAAGGCTCAGGTTAGGAATATCGGGTCCTACATGAGCACAGCAGATTTAGATGGAATCCAAGATAAGTATCAAATACCTTCGAGTACAAGATGTATGTCCTTGATGATCATACCCATGCGATGGATGACCCCCCAAATGATCAACTTATGCTATACAAAGAGGATTTGAGATCCGGAGTAAGGCTCCCCTAGCGGCCATTCATCATGGAGTGTTTAGAGTTCCACGATCTGGCCCCCAGGGCAGCTAATCCCGAATGCTTGGCTTACAATGGTAGGGCTTGAGATTTTATATGGGCTGTTAGGATTTGGGCACCTTTTTTATTTTAATGTTGTGGTCCTGAGCAGATGAAGATTTTTTCTGTTTGTAAGGGAGGCCTGGATAAGGTTTCTTCTCTAGAAAATCGGACTCTGTAAAGAATTGAAAAGATCTATTTTTTATGCTAGAAATGGAAGGGGCATTAGATGCCGAACCGACTGGGTTTATACGTGCAATAGTCATGTTATAAATGCAAAGAACCTCGGATCAGAGGAGTGGAGGTATTATGAACATATTAGGCAGGACGTTTTGAGAGAGAAGAGGAATTTCCTTCATCTTATAAGAGAGTATTTCCCTTTGTATGGGGCAGTGAGGGAAGCTCAACCCTTTGACTAGGCCAGTACATTTTTATCTTTGAGTTTCAAGTTTAATATATTTGGGTTTATTCACTCAACTTGTTTTATTTTTATGCAGAGATGTCGAAAGGGTCTGCCTCGAAGAAGCTTAAATGCATCGTGGAACAAGCCGCTGAGCATGATGCACGAAAGAAAACTCATCACGATAATGGCCAACACCGGAAGGCCAGTCGTGATGCTCAGAAGGGAAAGTTTATGGACACCGACATGGTGGGATGGATCGCTACCAGTGCTGGGTCAACCGAGATATTGCCCAACCAATACAGTTCTATAAGGCTAAATAGTGCCTTGGTAGAAAGACTCGACGGTCCACATCAGGCTGAATTCTCTGTGAGAGATTTGCCTGCTTAATGAGTTTTATTTGCCATTCTTAGGGGAATGGCTCGAGAGAGGCGAGAGCACCTACAGATGATGCAAATGCTATGGCCTTTGAGGTTTGGGTGCCCGCGACCGCGGTGTGTGCATTTAATATTTTACTAATTACTATTGTGTTCATTATTATATTAGGTATATATGATTTTCCTAAATTTTATTTTGTTAGCTTGCTCAACTTTGCCATGACATAGTCGAGCAATTGGTTAGTGTTGCGATAAATTTTCTTGCTGCTTAGCAAGACTCTGAGCTGGCATCAAAAAGGGTGGGAGAGCTCAAGGACGCCTTGAACTCTGAGCATGAGGCTAGTTGTGAGGCACAAGACACTCTTAAAAGTGCCATGGAGGAGCTAGAGAGAGAGAGAGAGAGAGAGAGGAAGATGAGTAATGTGTGATATGCTCGGGGCATATATCGCTATAGCCAAGGGCTGTCTAGGCAACTCAAGGACGAAAATCTAAACATGAGCTTGTCTTGGGTGATTGATATTGATATCAACTGGCCGGATGACAAGCCTGAAGAAGAGGATGATGAAGAGGAAGCGGGGGAAGCTACTTAAGATAATGCTAGGGGCAATGACACTAGCTGAGCCTTTGTCCCTTATTTTTTTTATGACACAGAGCATTAGTTTTTGTTGTTCTTATTTTTTTTGGGCTCGATGTAGAGCTTTTTGTATAGCTTTCAGTAGATGAAAAGCTAACATAGAGGCTAGTTCTTGGATTACTATAAAGATCAACCTTAGTCTATATGCAAATGAAATGAGTTTATTTAAACGATTTTATGGTGCTCGCTTAAAATTTAAATTCAAATTTGAGCCTTAAAAGTTGCGATAATTCACCTGAGTTAATTTGAACAATGTGCATTGCTAAGTTTAACCAAACATTAACATGTAGTGTCGAAAAGGGATGCACGATAGGGATGCTGTTAAAGATTGTATGATTGGAGTGCTACAATGTGTATGTAATTAGAGCATGAAGTTCAATGCACAGTCAGGATACTACATTGAAAATGGTTGCATGGTTTGATTGCTGAAATGGATGGGCAGTTCGAGTAATAAGTTATATTTTGTGGGCATTTTGTTAATGCCCGAGATTTCTTCACATAGACGCATGTTTATAAGTACACCATACAAAACTTTTTACATAAGAACGGGCTATTAAAAATACTTCTTCAAGTTGTTAGCATTCCATGTTCTTGGCACTTCTTTTTCGTTCAGTGCCTGAAGCTTGTAAACTCCACCTTTCAGTGTCTCAATTATTTTGTACGGGCCCTCCCAATTTGCACCCAACTCAACTTTCCTAGTTCTACCATGCCATGAGTTGAAATGACCCTTCTTAGCACCAGATCACCTTTGTTGAATGGCTTGTATCGAACTCTTTTTTTTTTTTGTGAAAACTAGCAATTTGAGTTTTGTAGGCTTTCGCTTTGATTGCTGCTTGCTCTCTTTTAAACTCGACGATATCCATGTTATATCTGGTGTTCGAATCTTGACCTTCTGAGTAGCTGAGGTTTCTGGCTAATGGGATTTTGATCTTGATTGGAATGACGGCCTCTTTGCTGTAAGCCAACGCAAATGGAGATTCTCATATGGACATTCTGGGTGAGGTCCAATAAGTCCACAATACATTGTAAAGCTCCTGCGTCCATGAATCTTTAGTGTCATCAAGCCTTTTTTTCAATCCTATGACTATAGTTCGGTTTGTCACTTCTGTTTCTCCATTTGACTGAGGATAATATACCAAGGTGAACCTAAGGTCCATCTTCACCTCGGCGCAATACTCCTTGAAAGGTCTGCAATCAAACTATTTGCCATTGTCAGTGATTAAGACATGGGGAATGTCGAACATGGTGATAATTAACTTCTGAAAAAATTTAATAATGAAGGCTGGGGTGATGGAAGCAACAAGCTCAGCTTCGACCCATTTAGTAAAGTGATCAACTGCTACAATTAAGAATTTTTTCTGTGCTATAGTCTGAGGAAAAGGTTCCAAAATGTCCATGCCCCATTGAGCTAATGGCCATGGACTTCTGATAGGTCTTTGTTCATTGGCAAGCTGATAATGTAAATTGGCATGCCTCTGACACTTGTCACACTTCTAAACAAGATATTTTGCTTCGCTATCCATAGAGGGCCAAAAGTATCCCTACATCAGTGCTTTCTTCGATATAGCTCGGGCCTCCTCATGTGCTCCATAGATCCCTTCATGTATCTCCCAAAGCAAATAATACCCTTCCTCCTCGGACACACACTTGCTCCAAGGATGGAAGAAAGACCTCCTGTATAAGATCTCATCGTTGATAGAATATAGGCTAGATTTTCTTACTATCTTTCTAGCTTCTACCAGATCTGTTGGAAGTTCTCCAGTATCAAGGAACTTGTAAATTGGCAACTGCCATCTTCTAGAGGTTCTGCTATCAGGGTGGAAACTACTTCATAGCTCGATTTGGTAACAATTTCTGTAAGATTTCCATAATCATGGGCTCCCTTGTTGCGCTCGAATTAACTCTACCACAAAGCGTCACTCGCAAGTATACGAGGTAGCTGTAGTAAAGGTGATCGCCCCAAGGTCGTCTCTCAAGGAAGCTAAAGTGGCTAATTGATTATCAGATTATAAATAACAAGTAATGAAGAAAACTTAAATTGTTAACTAATTAAGAAGATTGATTGAAGTTTAAAACAAGTAAAAGTAAACTAAACTGATGTTTTGATTCACTTGATAGAAAGGTCTAGGGTTTGCACTTCTCTGCTACTAATATGTATGAACGGTTATTCCTCTTAACTAATTTAATTTCAAAGATTAAATCTCAAACAACTTAATTAATTGAATAAAGGAAATAAGCTCTCGCATTCAAACCTCTCTCAAATAATCTTGTTCCAATTGAAATAATCTTTTCCTAGGTTATATCTCTAATTCACCTAAGTCCTTAATTGAATTATTCCAGCATTAGACTTCATCTCTCAATCCATCATCTAATACCTAAAACACATAATTGGTGGCCAATCAATTATATATTAGCAATAATTCATTCAATCAAGGCTAAAGAAATTATTAGCTAAGAGAATAACCAATTCATACAATCATAGCAGATCCATACAAACCCTAGACTAGATCAAATTAGTTCATATTGCTATCAAACATACTCATCTCATTAATAATCAAAGAAATCAATTTAGACATGATAATATCCATAAATACAATTCCAATGAAAATAAAGAGAATAAGTTCAAGAACAAAACCAAATTACAAACTCCTTGAAGCTTCAGACGAATCTCTTGTTCAAATCTTGCAAGAAGGATGTATCAATGGCATGAACAATCTAATCTAGCTAGTTTAATCCAAAGTATAATAAAAAATCAAAGAAAACAAAGTTATCAAAACCTAAACTCTCTTGACGGCTCAATCTCCTCTCAAAATCTCAACACACCAAAACCCTACCTTCTTTTCTCCTTTTATATGAAACGTCCGCTTTAAAAATTCGCTACAGCTTTGATTCATGAGAGACACGGCCAAGTTGGATGTGACTTGGCCGTGTTAGTGGTCTTTGCTGTGTTTGCTTCTGTGAAGATTTAGTCTTCTTTTGCTTTGGACTTAAGTGAGACACGGCCAAGTTGAATGTGACTTGGCCGTGTTGAGCTTCTTTGGAGGGACACGGCCACTAACTTGGCCGTGTCCCTTGCATGTGTCACCTACTGTGAAAATTTCTTCTTCTTTGCTTGGGATTTAAGTGAGACACGGCCAAGCTTGAGCAACTTGGCCGTGTCTGGGCTTCTTTGGAGGGACACGGCCAGTGACTTGGCCGTGTCCCTTGAGTGTGTCCATCTCTGTGTCTTGTGGCTTCCTTTTAGCTTGATATGGGACACGACCAGTGACTTGGCCGTGTCCTCTACATGTGTCAGCTACTGTCCATTTTTCTTCTTTTTGGTTCCTTGGTTGTTTAACCTAAAATAAAACTTCAAACAAACTTTAAACAAGAAGTGAATAAACAATAACCAACAAAACATAAACACCATACTAAAAACTAGATCAAAAACGACATAAACACTGAAATAAACTAAAACTAACAAAATTAATGAAAACACTAAACAAACCGATAAAAACTAACAAAATACCTAAATAAAATAATAATTATCATAATAAACAAGACACAAATCTATAACAAAAACTAATAAAACAACTACCCCACACTTAAAACTTTGCTTGTCCTCAAGCAAATTCACATGACATAAATTAAAAACTCAAACAACCTTAACTATAATTCCAGCATATAAGATGAAATCCTTTTGAGACTCAGCTATAAATATTTGCAATTTCCTTCAATCAAGATTTTCTTAACTCATTCCTTAATCCAGACATACAAACCTTATCTCTCTTCTAAGTGTTTCACTCGATTTCAAAGGTTAATCGCTCAAACCACTCATGACTGCATACTACCATAAACTTGCTTAATTATCCAATCTCCCTTACTGATTTTCTCAAGAAATAATCCGAAGGTCTTTCATTTGGATGTAATGGGGTTAAGGTAAAGGTGTGAGAAAAGATATTTAAGCTGGAGCATCAAGAAATGGAGTATTTACATTAGACAATACTCTTGCTTAAGAAATTCATAACTCCCTCAAATGGCATACTCACAATCCATTAATACTTCACATACTTGCATACTTCAAGAAAAATACATGAGTCGACATTCCTCTTTTGATAACCAATGCTAGAACATATAAGAATTTTGCATACATATATATACTTTTTTTATCTCTTTTTTTTATCATATAAATTTTTTTCCTTTTTTTTTAAATACATATATATACAAAATATAACATTGCATAGAACATCTAGCTTAAAATGTAGAGGAAAAGAATAATCAACTCTTAATCAAATACAATGTGCACAGTATGCATTTAAACCCCAAATAGCAATACCATTTTTTTATTTGCTTTTTTTTTTACTTGCTTACCCCACACTTTGAAATAAACCACCCTATTGTCATATCATAAAACTTCATTCCTTAATGCAGGTATGATGATAATAAGAGAATGCTAAGTTGATAATTGTGTTGATCAAACAAGAAAAGGTCAAAGGCCCAACTTGGCTCACTAAGGAATTTAATATTAAGGGAGGTCTTTTTAAGCTAAAGGGCTAACCTAATTTGCCTTCTTCATTTTAAAACTTGAGATTAAATCATAATGTGAGTTCAATTATTATGCAAAAGCAAACTCTAGAGATGCAAATTCATGAAGGTGCACACTTAAGAAAAGAAAATCAACTGATAATAATATCAAATTATGAGGCTCAAAACTCACACAGGTGGGTTTTCAAAGATTTATATGTCATAAATTGCAGAATGTGAAAATTGATCCTAAATGAATTCAAATACTAATCTCTATGCTGATACTAAAGTCTCAACTACAATGCTAGAATCATAGAAAAGATCAATAAATTTTCAACAATTATGCCATGCACAACACAAAATAAAACACACCAAGAAAAATAAAAATTAAAGAAAAGCTAAAAGACTACCCCACACTTTAGAATTTACATTGTCCTCAATGGAAAATAAGAATTATAAAGAAAAAGAGTTAAAGGACAACCTGTCTTCCATCGTACCCTAGTGAGGCAAAACTCTACCTTTTGATCACAAACACAAATGGTCAAAAACAAGATACAAGAGAGCTTTAGGGTTTCCATTTATTTAAACTAAACATAAAATCAAAATTGCTAAATATAAAATTATAACTATGAAAAAGAAATTCAAACTAATGGGTTGCCTCCCATTTAGTGCTTCTTTAATGTCATAAAGCTGGACATCATGCAAGACTAGGGATCGTGGATCAAAGTGCTGTCAATGATCTTCACTTCTTGAAATCCTTCCTTATAAGGTTTAACTCTCTATCTATTTACTTTAAAAATTCTATTGGTTCGAGAGTTAATCAATTCAATGGCCCCAGAAGGACATACCTGAGTTATCTTGAAAGGACCACTCCATCGAGACTTGAATATACCTGGAAACAGACGGAGTCAAGAGTTAAAAAGTAAAACTTTCATACCTGGACTCAATGTCTGTCGCACAATAAATCTGTCATTAAGTGCTTTATTACGATCCTTGTAAATCCTTGAGCTCTCATATGCCTTTGGGTTAGGGCACCTTTGGGTCTCCCTCACTGGTTTAGCCCCCTCTTCTAAGATCAGTTTCAGCTCCAATTTCTCTGAGGAATCTGTTTGCAAGAAAACATCTGAAACAATTGCTTCAACACAATTAATTAAAGAACATTCCTCATATATAGCAGTTGTAGGAATAGGAGAAGTGTTAAAAATAGAAAATTCAACAGTTTGTCCTAAGACAGTCATTGTTAACTTACCATTTTTAACGTCTATTAAGGTGTTGGTAGTAGCCATAAAAGGCCTACCCAGCAAAATAGTGTGTGTTGATGGTGCAGGGTTACTCCCTTCCATGTCAAGAACTATGAAATTCACAGGTACTATTAACCCTCCAACCTTAACTAACACATCTTCTATAACCCCTTTCGGGAATCTAAAAGATCTATCAGCTAATTGCAACACCATTTTGGTCGGTTTAAGTTCCTCTAGTTCTAATTCTTGATAAACAGAATAAGGCATCAAATTTACACTAGCTCCTAGATCACACATGCCCTCAATCCCCTTTCCATTCCCGACAGTAATTTGAATTATAAAGCTTCCAGGATCCTTTAGTTTGGGAGGTAGTTTATGCTGCAGAACAGCACTAGCTACCTCTGAAACTATCACCTTTTCATTCGGCTCATACCTCTTTTTCTTGGTGATCAGCTCTTTGAAGAATGTTGCATAAGCCGGCATGTTCTTTATTGCTTCCAGTAAGGGTAAGTTAATACTTACCTTAGATAGCATGTTGAAGATGTTAGAAAATTGCTTATCTGGTTTATCATCCTTCAACCTGCTGGGGAATGGTATAGGTGGCCGGTATGGATTGCTTGCCTTATGTAAATCTGTTGAAGGCAATTTCTCCACTAATCTTTCTCTAGCACCTTTGTTCTTTGGTTCTCCTTCCTTCTTGTTCTCTTGGTCACCTGCACTCACAGAATCATTTTCAACATTATTGTTAATTTCCTTACCACTTCTAAAAACAGTCACTGATTGTGCCTGCTCAGGTTGACTTAGGAATTTCCCCTTTTGTTGAATCTGCTTCTGTTGTGCAAGTTGCCCTACTTGAGTCTCCACTTTCTTAAAAGATGCTTCTAAGGAATCCAGCCTCTTATTGGTCATCTCTTGATTTTTAGCATTGACTTGGATAAAAGCTTGTAAACTTTCCTCCAAACTCTCTATCTTAGACTGCCCTTGATTTGAGGATTGGCCTTGTTGTTGGTTCTGTCTCTGGAGCAAATGGAAAGGATGCTGAGAATTATTTGTTGCCCAAGAAAATTTTGGGTGACTCCGCCAACCAGGATTGTAAGTGTTGGAGTAAGGATCATTCCGGACCCTTGGTTGAAATCCCCCCATGGCATTGACTTGCTCAGCTTCATTCCCATATGATTCAAATGCAGAGGGGCAAATGTTTGCTCCATGCCCTAAAGTTCCACAAATTCCACACACTTCTTGATTAGATGAAGAAATATTGTTCTTCATGTTCAGTATCTGCACTTGCCTTGTCAACTCAGCTATCTGATTTACTATCTCACTATTGGCCTTCAATTGGTTCACCCCTTTACTTATTCCTCTTACACTCTTCTGTTGAGAATTAGCTCCCAACATCTCAAAGATCTCATAAGTTTCATCAGCTGTCTTTTCTCCAATAGCTCCCCCAGCTGCATTATCAACAGTGTTCTGAAATTGCTGGGTTAAACCATCGTAGAAAAACTGATTAAGAAGTTGAAGTGGGTAATGATGATGTGGACACTGGATCAAAAGCATCTTAAATCTGTCCCAAGCCTCATGAAATGGTTCTCCTTCAAATTGAGAGAATGTAGCAATCTTCCCTCTCAATTCAGCTGTCTTTTGATGAGAGTAAATTTTGCCCATGAATTTATTATAAACTTGCTCCCAAGTTGTCAAAGAGTTTTCGGGCAACATCATAAGCCAGCTCTTTGCCCTATCCTTCAAAGTATAAGGGAAACATCTCATCCTCAACTGATCTTCTGTTAGTCCTCCCAAAGGAAAAGTGTTGAGGGTAGAATAAAAATCCCGAATAAAGTTCAGAGGATCTTCATTTGGAACTCCATAGAATGATGGCAGCATGTTGTAATGAATGTTCTTTAACTCATAGTTTCTTGCTGCATCTGTCAACCTTATACAAGATGTGGAAGTCCCAATGACAGGTCTAGCAAAATCTCTCATGGTTCTTTGTCTTTCTTCTCTCATGTTAACTGTTTGTGCAGTATCTGACTCAAATTCAGAAGTGTCCTCCTCTGTATCAATTCCGGTGTAGAGCTCAAACTCTTCTCTGCTCCTTTTCACTCTCTGAATTTCTGGAATAAATGGATGTAGTTCTCCTTCGAGTGATCTCCTGCCTTGCATAAACAGAATTTTCTAGAAAAAGAAATTATTAAAAACAAAAGAAAAATAAAATCAAAAGTAAACAATGAAAAATAATCTAAAATTTCTAAAACTAATAAACAATTACGCCAATTAGCCTCCCCGGCAGCGGCGCCAAAAACTTGTTGCGCTCGAATTAACTCTACCACAAAGCGTCACTCGCAAGTATACGAGGTAGCTGTAGCAAAGGTGATCACCCCAAGGTCGTCTCTCAAGGAAGCTAAAGTGGCTAAATGATTATCAGATTATAAATAACAAGTAATGAAGAAAACTTAAATTGTTAACTAATTAAGAAGATTGATTGAAGTTTAAAACAAGTAAAAGTAAACTAAACTGATGTTTTGATTCACTTGATAGAAAGGTCTAGGGTTTGCACTTCTCTGCTACTAATATGTATGAACGGTTATTCCTCTTAACCAATTTAATTTCAAAGATTAAATCTCAAACAACTTAATTAATTGAATAAAGGAAATAAGCTCTCGCATTCAAACCTCTCTCAAATAATCTTGTTCCAATTGAAATAAT
Organism: Garcia nutans; assembly: GCA_947685225.1. Taxonomy (NCBI): domain Eukaryota; kingdom Viridiplantae; phylum Streptophyta; class Magnoliopsida; order Malpighiales; family Euphorbiaceae; genus Garcia; species Garcia nutans. The sequence goes on along the minus strand of CANTUV010000039.1, from coordinate 36,806,019 downwards.
CTTTTCCTAGGTTATATCTCTAATTCACCTAAGTCCTTAATTGAATTGTTCCAGCATTAGACTTCATCTCTTAATCCATCATCTAATACCTAAAACACATAATTGGTGGCCAATCAATTATATATTAGCAATAATTCATTCAATCAAGGCTAAAGAAATTATTAGCTAAGAGAATAACCAATTCATACAATCATAGCAGATCCATACAAACCCTAGACTAGATCAAATTAGTTCATATTGCTATCAAACATACTTATCTCATTAATAATCAAAGAAATCAATTTAGACATGATAATATCCATAAATACAATTCCAATGAAAATAAAGAGAATAAGTTCAAGAACAAAACCAAATTACAAACTCCTTGAAGCTTCAGACGAATCTCTTGTTCAAATCTTGCAAGAAGGATGTATCAATGGCATGAACAATCTAATCTAGCTAGTTTAATCCAAAGTGTAATAAAAAATCAAAGAAAACAAAGTTATCAAAACCTAAACTCTCTTGACGGCTCAATCTCCTCTCAAAATCTCAACACACCAAAACCCTACCTTCTTTTCTCCTTTTATATGAAACGTCCGCTTTAAAAATTCGCTACAGCTTTGATTCATGAGAGACACGGCCAAGTTGGATGTGACTTGGCCGTGTTGGTGGTCTTTGGAGGGACACGGCCACTGACTTGGCCGTGTCCCGTGCAAGTGTCACCTACTGTGAGAATTTCTTCTTCTTCGCTTGGGATTTAAGTGAGACACAGCCAAGCTTGAGCAACTTGGCCGTGTCTGGGCTTCTTTGGAGGGACACAGCCAGTGACTTGGCCGTGTCCCTTGAGTGTGTCCATCTCTGTGTCTTGTGGCTTCCTTTTAGCTTGATATGGGACAAGCCAGTGACTTGGCCGTGTCCTCTGCATGTGTCAGCTACTATCCATTTTTCTTCTTTTTGGTTCCTTGGCTGTTTAACCTAAAACAAAACTTCAAACAAACTTTAAACAAGAAGTGAATAAACAATAACCAACAAAACATAAACACCATGCTAAAAACTAGATCAAAAACGACATAAACACTGAAATAAACTAAAACTAACAAAATTAATGAAAACACTAAACAAACCGATAAAAACTAACAAAATACCTAAATAAAACAATAATTATCATAATAAACAAGACACAAATCTATAACAAAAACTAATAAAACATCCCTCTTTTGTGGCAACAGCTTTAGCCAGCTTATCAGCACATTCATTCTCTGCATGCACTATCTGATGGATCTCTTAAGAGCAACCTTGCCTCTCGAGAGCTGAAAGGAGCTTCGCTATGTAGCCCTTGTAGCGAGCCATGTTAGCATATTGAGTCTCATACTTTTCTATTAACTAACTAACAACTAGTTGGGAATCAGACAGGATTTGGAGATAGTCAGGCTACACTTCCAAGGTAAGTTTCAAGCCTAAACAAATGGCTTCATACTCCGCTGCTTTTTTGGAGGCTATAAAATTGAGTCTAGTTGAATATTTGATAATAATTTTCCCAGGGCCTCTGAAGATAACTCTAATACCATATCCTTCTCCATAAGATGCTCCATTTGCGTTCAGTACCCAAGCTTCTTTGGGAGCTAACTCACATTGTTGCTCATAGAGCTTTGTGACAAAATCTGCTAGGACTTAAGCTTTCATTGCTCTTCTAGGCTCATGCAGAATATCAAACCTTTCCAGTTGGGTTGCCTATTCAGGGAGTTGTCCTAAGGTTTTCAATCTTTGTAAGATTTTTTTTCAAAGAGGAGTTTGTATGGACAATGATGGTGTTTACATCAAAGTACGGAAAGAGTCTCTCAGAGGCTGCTTTCAAAGCCAATGCTAATTTCTTCGGGGGAATACCTTAGTTTAGGATCTTTCAAAGTGTGACTGGCATAATAGATCGGGTATTACTGGTTACTTTCTTTTCGTATCAGAACCGAACCCACAGCAGCTAGCGAGGTTGAAAGGTATAAGAATAATAGCTCACCGTGGACTAGTTGATTGAGAATAGGGGGTGAGCTCAAAAATTTCTTAAGCTCGGTAAAAGTTTATTGACATTCCTTAGTCCAATGGAATCGCTTCAAGCCCTTTAGGATCTTATAGAATGGTAAATATCTTTTAGTTGAGACAAACCTGTCGAGAGCCGTGATTTGACCATTGAGTTTTTGTACGTCTTTGATGTTCTTGGGGGGCTTCATCTCTAGGATAGCTCAAATCTTCTCTGGAATGGCCTCTATCCTCCTTTTTGAAATCATAAACTCCAAAAACTTTCTATACTAAACTCCGAATCACATTTCTCTGGGTTGAGTTTCATATTTGCCTGCCGTAGTATTTCAAAATTTTTTTATAGGTCTTGGGGATGCTTCGCCAAAGTCTTAGACTTGATGATCATATCATTAACATATACTTCAATGTTGTGGCCTATTTTCTCATGGAAGAGCTTATTGACGAGTCTTTGGTAAGTGGCTCTAACGTTCTTAAGGTTGAACGGCATGAATTTATAACAATAAGTGCCTTTATTAGTCACAAAGGAAGTCTTGCTCTGGTCTTCCAACTTTAGGGGAATTTGGTGGTACCCGGATGAGGTATCAATGAAGCTGTACTCTTCATACCCTACTGTGGAGTCCATAAGATGATCAATATTAGGTAGAGGATAAGAATCTTTAGGACATACTCGGTTAAGATCTGTGAAGTCTATGCACATTCTCCATTTCCCGTTAGGCTTCTTTACAAGAACTACGTTTACTAACCAGTCTGGGAATAAGATCTCCCAAATAAACCCTGCCTTCAAAAGTTTCTTAAATTATTTTTTCGCCGGTTACTGTTTTTTCGGCCCTAAATTTCTCCTCTTCTGTTTGATTAGGGTGGCATTGAGATTTAAATGCAATTCGTGCACCATAAGCTTGGGTGACATATCCTTGATGTCAGAGGGGGTCCAGGAAAATATATCCTCCTATCGTTCATGTACCTGTCTAAGAGAAAGCTCCTTTTGAGGACTTGAGGAATTCGTGATCTTTAAGGATTTTCTAGGTGCAATCACTATGTCTTTTAGCAAATCCCTAGGCTCGGCTCTGGACTAAGAATTATCCAAGGGTCAAAGGGAATTGACAGGGAGCACCATGTTGGCATCTTTAAGAAGTGTTGTATAAGAATCTCGTGTAACTCATTGGCTTCCTCTCAAAATTGCAACCCCTGATCTGGTGGAGATTTTCAGTAGCAAACTTTTCATAGAGATACAAGCATCTACACTTACAAGAAATGGTTGCCCAAAGATTTCATTATATATGAAGTTCATATCCACGGCCATAAAGCAAACCCAATAGCTCTGGACAACCAAATCATCACCCAACTAGACATTCAGAATCACTGACCCTACCACTGGTACCACATTTCCAAACAAGCCTGTAAGAGGGGCTAAGACTAGCTTGAGAACATTAAGGGACAAACTGAGCCTCTTGTAAGCATCCAGAGTCAAAAGGTTTACTGCACTTCCCATATCAATCAGAATGTCCTGAACAAGATAGTCTTAAATAACAGCCTCAACCACTAAAGCATCAGCCTAGGGACCGGAGACTTGATAGGATTCCTCAAGGCTAAAGGTAATAATTGGGCTTTCTCTTTTATGAACTTCAGCTACAGAAAGGACCTCTTTAGCCCTATACTTTCTGGAGGTATCTATTGTATCATAGTGCTCTCAACCTGCAATAACATGTATTACTCCAGCAAGTGCTTTCTTCTGGCCTCGAGAGGAAGGCTCAGAACCATTATCTGATTTGTTATGAACTCAGGGTCTTGCTACAAATTGCTTTAACTTCCGAGCTTGTATTAGCCTTTCTATCTCCTTTTATAACTTTCCACAATCGTTGGTTTATGACCAGCACCTCTATGGAAGTTGCAGCATTGATTTTAGTCTCTGTTGGGATTCTCTCTCATTAGCCTAAGCCAATTGGCTTCTACATTATCCCTGAGCCATCGTAATATGGTGGTAGATGAGGCACTTAACAGGGTAAGGTGCTCACGAGCCTCAAAAATGTGATAAGTTTTATGAGGATGCTGTTGTCTAGATGGTCGGATAGTGTTTCGGTTATGATTTTTCCATGAAGTGCTTGGCTTTGATGCCTTAGAGTAGTTTGGTTAATGATGCTTGACTTCAATGGATTGCCTAGAGTCTTCGACGATTAGTCTAGCCTGAAGGTCCGAAGTTCTTCCCAAATTCAGTCATTTTCATCCATGCTGATGTATTTGTAAGATTGGTGCAGGAGGTCAATAAAGCTCTCCAGAGGATTCTTACTCAGGGAATTTGAGAACTATTTGCACTCAGTATTATAGATCATTGCCTCGAGGGCTAACTCAAAGTTCACTTTAGAAATCTTGTTGACTGTACGATTAAACCTATCAACGTAATGCTAGAGCGTCTCTTTAAGTTTTTGCACAATTTTTAGCAGATCTGCTGAAGTTTGTTGTCTATAGATGTCATAAACTTATTAATAAACTTCTCGGTCAAATGTCCAAAAATAAATATGGAATTTGGTTTGAGGCTTTTTATACCAAATCTGTGCATTGCAAGTTAGGGTCTTGGGAAAGAGTTTGCACAAAGTCGAGTCTAAAGTGGTAAATACGAGAGCAATATTATAAAAGCTATCATCATGTGTTCGGGGATCAGACGAGCCATCATATTTTTTCATTTTGGGTATATGAAAGTCTGGATAAGTGCCAGTTAAAATTTCTTTGGATAATGGGGATTGGAAAGTGGTATCATATTGCAGTATGGTTCTTTTATGCATCTTCTTGATACTCTTATCAACGAGGGCATTGAGATCATCCTTGGATACCATTGCCTTCTTACACTTTAGCTCTTTAGGGTATTGGGTAAAATGGACTTGTGGCTCAGATTCAGAGCATTCCAAAGAATAGAGTCTCCTTCTAACTTGGTTTGTGGCCTCAGAGAGTCATCTCACATAGGGTGTTGGTCAAACTCATTAGAGAGGGTCTGGGGGGTAGTAGGCAGGGGATACTATTTGAGGTTGATGAGGTAGGACTTGATGGGTAGCTAGGTATTCAGGTTAGGGGGAGGCGGCTCAATCTAGTATCTTATAAGAGAGATTAAATCTTTAATAGAGGCAGTCAACTCTTGAGCTGTCCATTCTGTCAGACCTTTTGTAAGTATTGGTGTTGGGTTTATCTAAGCTAGGGGAGAATGAGGCTGAGGCAGGTCTATTACAGAAGGTCCCGCTGTAGGGGTTGGGGTATGATCAGATGAGGAATTTTTGGTTGTGTACTGATATTGTGGGGGGTAAGGCAGCTGGACGTATTGGTTTTGTGGTGTGAGAGAGTGGTTCGGTCTATAATGGGTTGGGGTTTGAGTCTTGTTATCCATCTTTAGGGATTAGGTAGTCCATGCTCACCCCACCACTGATGACGAGGTGGACTTTCGGACTCAAAGCTCGTCTCCTTAGTTCAACGACTTAAGAGTTTCTTGCAAGACAAAGAAGAGGCTAGAATTCCAGTGAGAAACTCTAATGCCTAAGTTAGAGCTCGATTTATCTTACAGAAAATAGTAGAGTAATGAATAGCTTAAAAAAGGGCTCATACTGTGACATTTTACCTCTATTTATAGATAGAAGGTAGGAGGCAAACTCTAAAGATGTCAATGGATATATGGGAATTGGCAGAAAATATTAGGATCATACAAGAAATGTGGTAAAAGTCAACCTACCGAGCCGAAGCAAGGGCTCAGTCGCAGAGCTTTTTCACCAGTTCAATATCCCAAACATGTACAAAAAACATAGCTCGATCCGAACTATTGAAGTCTCAGTAGAAGATGGTGGTCCAGTTCAATTACTTACTGCCGATCTATGGGTACATTATTAATCATATTCTAATATTATTGCAAAATAATAGAATTATTTTTTTCTTTCTCAAGAAAAATCTTATATAATTTTTTTGATATTATATGGATTAAATAAAGTTATAATTGAGTTTTTTATTTTTCACTTCATATTTTATGTGTATTATTGTTTTTTTAGTTGCTTTGATTGATTCATGTTTTCACTCAAATGACTGAAATATATTAAAACTTTGAGTTAAAGATACCATACATATACTTGAAGTATACCATTTATTAATTTGTTCAAAATGATATAAATTGAAATAGTAACATAATATTTGTGTTCATTGAAATTAAACATATTTTTTTTTCAAGCTTGTTATCTATATAAAATAGTTACAGATACTGAAAATATATTTAACATATACTATTTTTTGAGAGTTATTTTTAGTTTTTTCAAGCTTTAGTGTATATATATATACATACATATATAGTAGTTGCAAATATAAAAAATATACTTAATATATACTATTTCCTTATAGTTGTTATTTTTATGTTTTTTCAAGCTTGTAATTTATATAAACAAAATAGTTGTAGTTATTAAAAATATTCTTAACATGCACCATTTCATTGGTATTTTTAATTTTTTTTTCAAGCTTGTAATTTGTGTATATAAAATACTTGCAGATACCTAAAATATATTTAATGTATACTATATCCTGAGAACTAAAATTTTTAGTTTTTTCAAGCTTATGATTTGTGTATACAAAATAGTTACAAATACTAAAAATATACTTAATATATACCATTTCCTAGTAGTTAGTATTTTTATATTTTTTTAAGCTTGTGATTTGTGTATACAAAATAGTTGCAGATATATAAAATATATTTAATGTATACCATCTTCTGAGAATTAAAGTTTTTAGTTTTTTCAAATTTGCAATTTATATTTGCAAAATCGTTTCACATACCTAAAATATACTTAATGTATATCATTTAATGAGAGTTGATACTCTCAATTTTTTTAAGTTTACAATCTTATAAAATAGTTATAGATATGAAAAATACGTTTAACTTGTATTATTTCCTGTAAGTTGGCATTTTTATTAGTTTTTTTTTTTTAAATTTGTAATCTATATGTATAAAATGCATATTATATATTAAAAATATACTTAATGTTTATCATTTATTGGGAGGACCAAAATGCCGATTAAATAAGATTTATTATGTTTAATAATATTTTTTTATTTGAATTTTGTAATTTGGTTGCCTTTATTATTATTATTATTGTTGTTGTTGTTGTTGTTATTATTATTATTATTATATTTGGTTTATTTACATTTTTAGATAGGATGAGCCCTTACACTTGACTTTCACCAATAAATAATAATAAAATTTTAAAATTATAATTGAAATGTATGATTAAACATTGTATTTTAATGATAAAGTTTTAAATAAGGATATAAATTCAACTCTCATAATCTTATAGATATTTTTAGTATCACTAAAACTAAACTTAAAGAAAGAAAAAAATCAAAGAAATTAATAAAAAAAATTAATGTAAGTTAAAAAAATAAAAAAAAATAAAGTAAGAAATAATATAGAGTTGTAAGGATGAATAAAGTTTGAATGATAATAATTGGAGGAGAGAGAGAGAGAGAGAAATGTATAAATGGATGATGAGAGAAGGAGAGGGAAAAGGAAACAAAAAAAAAATAGTATAAATGTAAAATTTTAAGAAAATGTAGTATTTTTGTAAATTCCTTGTTTGAATAATATTTTTGTAAATATTTTTCTTTTTAAATTATTTTTGTAAACTGCTCTAAAAACAACTCATACTGTAAGCTGAAAAAGAACAACCATGCATTGGACCTTAGACTTCTCACAGTCTAACATGTACTATGCTGAAATAGAGAACCCATAAGGGTTTGAACATAAGGAAAAAACCCATGAATTGGGCAAACATTCTAAATGAAAGTTCACATTAATATAGACAGAGGGTGTGTGAAATGGAAGGATGCAGAACCCGATCAGATATGCAAAGCCCGGTCAGAGTATATTCGTGACTCTTTCCATTTTATTTCATTCCAATCTTTACAAGTTTCATCATTTAACTTTTTTTTTAAAAAAAAAATTGAGTTGATTTGGCTCCAAGACGTGTATGAGAGTTACTCTGAAAGATAATAAATAATTTTTGGACTTTTTACATAATCCTCTTTAAAAAAAAGTTAATTTCAAAAATACTACACCTTCAAAAAAAATTATCAAAAATACTTTAAAATTTTTTCATTCACAAAATTATCTCATCTCTCAATTCAAATAATATTTTATTTATAAAAATATCTTTTCTCTCACTTTAAATAATGTTTACTTCAATTTCGTATTTTTTCAAACTTTACTATTAAATAAATATATTTCAATAAAATAATAAAAATTAGTATTTTATTTTTTAAAATAATAAATAATAAATTTTTTCATCATATACACTATATTAATTTTTTATAAAGAGAAAATTTTAATTTTAATTTCAAATAAGAAATAATACTTCTAAAACTTATATAAAAAATAAATGTATAAAATATAAAATTATTTTAACAAAAATCATTAAATTTATTTTTGAATAAATTTTTCATACTTTACACATAAAATAATGCAAAAAATAACTAAAATTTGCAACAATTGTAAAAATAAGTTAACAGTTGGTCGGTTAGTTAAGTAATTTTGTAAGTTAGAGAGAGAGTTAGATAGGTGCGTAGATAGTTGAAATAAGCACATGTTTTGGTGTGCTTTAGTATCCTAGCTATGTATATAAGCCTTAGCTCACAAATGTATTGATCACATCTTTTGTCACACCCCTACTAGTGTGACGGTCCTAGATGGTGGGTTATCTCGAAGGAACCGACCATATTTAAAACCAATAGAATCCATCCTAAAAAATGATCCAACCTATTAAAGAGTTAAGCATGACATTCTTAGGACTTCAATATTTTATTTTTATTTGTCCGATCTCAATATACTAGAGGAAATCATAACATGAGCCTAAAAGGCTATCAGGTCTAAAATCATAGAATAATAAAACATGCAACCTAGGTTCTTAATATTTCTTATCAATTTGCACTAATATGTGTGTCAAAATTTTATAAAAAATTTATATTCATATATATACAACTATCCAAAATCTAAACCATCCATTACTACAGAGTTATCTAGAATATTCACAACTCTAATATTTACACAAAAAAATATACAAAATAATTTACATTTTTTGCTCTTGGAAGAAATTTGGAAGCTGAAATCTTAGCAGTTGAGCCTAAAAAAAATTAAAATAATATGAGTATAAACATAATGAGATAAAGCATTAAACCATATATGGATACTAAAAAAAGGTTTGAATTGCATAATAAGTCAAGCAAGAATAATAAAAATCAAGTATTGAAAGCAATAATTGCATCAATTAACAAAATGGCTAAGATTTAATGGTATAATACCTTATCTCCATGGACAAAATAGAGATAAATCAGAGCATCAAAGTATAGATATCTTAACAGAATTTGGTATCGCACACTAGATCAGAATGCACATCCAAAGCATATAGCTCCCTTTGGGTGGAGCACTCGCGCACACATAGAGTAATGAAATTAGTCCCCATCAATAGGATTTTCTATCCAAAGAATATAACATCAAATTTTGATACCAAACAATAGAAAGAATATAGTTTCATAAGATAACGAAGAATATGGTTTCACAAGATAGTCCTATGAATCATTAACAAAAATCTCAAAAAAGAAAAATTTAGGCTATAATATTTAGAAACATTTAATTAATAAGTAGGATAGCAAGTGTTTGTATCAACTTGGAACAAATTTCTACTATTAAGGTTATGTCTCTATGGTTATCAAATGAAATACTCAAGAACAAAGATACAGTATGCATAACATGTATAATGTAATTCAAAATCTCACCTCAAAATATACCACAAAGTCAACTTCACATGTCTAAACTTCCTAAGGCTCCCCCAATGCATCTTTGGCTATAAACACAAATTTAACACATATAACTTAATACCTAAAATCAATTGCTAGAAAAAATTAAGGATAAAATGCTAAAAAAAAATTTTTTCCTTGACCAAAGCTTAATTTTTACCTAATTCTATACATTTAATATACCAAATCCCATGTATTTTCTTTAAATCCCATGTATTTTCATCTATTTTTTCCCATTTCACACAAAATGTCATTCCTTATCATCCAATCCCATCTTAAGCAACCTTCTAGTTTCCCTTCACAAAGCCATGTCTCTTCCTTTATGCCATATTCTCTACCCCTGTTAATTCTTTAAAATTAGATAACAACCAAATAGCAAACTCCTAAACTATCAAATTTAAATATCATATTTGACCAAAAATTACAATCTTCTTCCTTTGTTGGACCTCTATTACCAATTCGTCATACTTTTTTTTTTCAATTCTCACTATTTTTCCAACTCCCCTTGTAACACCCCCTTACTCCATATAAGTACTATACATATACCTGGTATACATACAATACGTATATAAAGTATAAGAATGTCACTTTGAGTTTTTATTTAAAATCTTTATCCGAGTTCAAGCAATATTACATTAATTTAAGAAACATTTATACATATGAGTATATTCTTATCAAAATACAACATAATTAAAATCACACATGTATGCATCACCTTCTAGTTGGTCTCGAGACACTCTTACCCTTCTCGTGGCATAACAGCTGGACTTCCAGATCAACCGCAACCACCTGCGCGAGTACACATCCGCGCTAAGCCCGAGAGCTTAGTAGTACAAGTAAAAATACAATAACTTAACAAAAGAATCATACCTTATACTTTTAGCATTATGTTTTATTGATCTTTTACCATGTTTTTCCTTTCTCAATGCATTTCTTCGTATGTTCCCACTAATTTCATAAATTAGATACATAATTACATAGAACATTCATAAAATGATACTTACCCTTTCTATCTCATATACATATACATATACTTTATTTTAACAATTCACCATTCAATGATCTATACAATCCTTCATAAGAACAATTCTCACAAATACCACATTCATCAACATTTTACACATCATACAACATTTTCATAACCTCATATCTCAACAAAGTTTCTCAAGCCATATTCACTCTTAACATATCAATACACACTTTATAAAATCACATCTCATAATATCATTTTAGTCACAATTCATCAATCAATATATTAATATACACATTGTACATCATATCAATCATGAGTCATATTTCCAATGAAATCAACCATAGATCTCATTCCTCATTTCTTTCAACATTTGTATACCACATTGACAACAAAGACAGACTCGGGCCCAACAGACACTAATATGCCATTCAATTTTCAGAGTTAATGCTTTGGTTTTGTATCTCATTTATCATTATCATATACCCAACTAGGCTTCAAGGACTTGATTCAACCAAGCTTCAAGGGGAGCAAAGCATGCTAAGCTTCAACCCAACTTGGCTTCAAGAATCAATCCAACCTAGCTTCAAGGGTTGTAACATCTCAATTAGGCTTCAAGGATCAAATCCAACCTAACTTCAAGAGATTGTTACTCATGTTAGGCATGCCACCAACAACAAACTCTGAAAATGGAATAACACATTAGCTATACAACTCATTTACCAATTTCATTCTCAATTGAATTATCATAGCTAATAACAATAGCCTCACATTTCCTTTGAATCATCATAGCCAATAACAATGGCTTCACATTTCATTGGAATCATCATAGCCAATAACAATGGCTTCACATTTCATTGGAATCATCATAGCCAATAGCAATAGCTTCACATTTCATTTGAATAATCTCAATTCATATTATGCATATAGCATCATTGGTATCACATTTCAAGTACATCATTCATATAACACATCACCATTCACAAGACTTACAATGCATAGTACATACCCTTGTTCATATAATATCATCATTATCATCAAATCATATTGATTAATTCATCACTCAAGTATACATAATCAATAGCATTACACATACTTTTCCAATGATCATTACCTTTTTCCACATTTCTGATATTATCATTAATATATACATAACAATTCCCATTATTCATAGATTTAGAGTCTTCCATATTCATTTGGTTGAATCATTATTGCTTTAAGTGTGTTTAGGTACAAAAGACATTTGAAGATCCAACAATGTAAGAAGAACAAATAACAAACACAGTAGCAAACACTCTCAAGGGACACGGCCAAGCTTGTGGCCGTGTCTCTCAATTCAAACATCCAGTAACAAACACACCCAAGGGACACAGCCAAGCTTGTGGCCGTGTCTCTCAATCCAACATTTCAGTAGCAAACACGGGCATGGGACACGGCCAAGCTTGTGGCCGTGTCTCTCAACCAAAAATTCCAGTAGCAGACACGGGCATAGGACACGGCCGTGTCTCACAACAAAAGTCAGGCAGTGGCAGACACACTCAAGGGACACGGCCAAGCTTGTGGCCGTGTCTCACCAAAACTCATCCAACACGGTCCAATTTGCCCTAACTTGGTCGTGTCTCTCTAACTTGGCCGTGTCCTTCAATAATTTAAAGACCAAACACTTCAAAATCCATCTAAACCAAACCCCAACTCCACATTTCATCATTTTCCTCACAATTATCCCAAATTATCATCACTTAGATATCAATTCAACACATTCACATAACTCAATCTTTGATTATTATCATCTTATCCATCAACTATACCAAACATATTCTCAATCCAAAAGAAATCAAAGCAAGAAAATCAAGACTTATATATATATATATAATCTATAAAATCAACTCAATAGATTAGTACTTACTTGAATATGTTGCCAAATCTTCATCTCCATCTTCAATACTCTTGAAATCCTTAAGAAATTTGATGAAGATCATCACCTCTCTCTACCTCTCTCTCTCTCTCTCTCTCTCTCGTTCACCAAGAAGAAGAAGAAGCAGAAGTTTCTTTTTCCTTCTTTCGTTCTTATCACATATATATATAATAATAATAATAATAATAATAATAATAATAACAGCAACAATAATAATAATAATAATAATAATAATAATATTAAATCTCCACCACACACAATCCCTTTTGACTTTCTTCTTCTTTCTTTCTTTCTTGACTTTTCCTTTTTACCAACTTATATGCATTATATATTAACATATAAACAACATATACCTTCAATTCCATTTAAAACAACAACAACAACAACATCAACAATAACAACATTCAAAACTTCTAGGGCATACATGAGGATATTACAATTCTCTCCCCCTTAAATAATTTCGTCCTCGAAATTATCCAGCACAACAACAACCCATTAAAACAAATTACCATTTTAATTTTCAATCGTAATATTGTGTTGTAAATGTTCTATGTAATCAATCGTATTCTTACACTATGATTTCATCATATATCGTAACTTCTACTCTCCCCCTTAGATATAATCATTTTCTCTGAAATTTATAATTCGTCATTGTATAGGTATATATATATCTATACATCTTATTACTTTCTCAGTAAAGCAATCAAGATATCTCATAACATCTCCAATGAATCTTCTCATTGTACTAGAATCAGTTTATCAGTTTATCTCTTTATAGATATTCTCTTAACTTTAACCTCAAAAGTCATTAATTAATATCTTAACATTGATTATTCCATTCTTACCATCACTTTCAAACTAACATATACCAAACCTCAATGGATAACAATATCCTTACTTACCAGTTAAACAACATTTCCTTGTTTCTCACCAAGTACAATTGATATAATTCAATTTATTTATGTTCATTCATCAGCCAAAATATTACATCATACACATTACCATCTAAATTTTACACTCCCAGTACCACTGTACGTATTAAATCTCAATATTAACTCGCAACTTTAGCGAAATCCAGATCAATCGATCTATCTATCATAATATACTAACGTTTCAATCTTATTCGATTCCAACCAACCATTAACTTATCAAAATTTATCATTGAATTTCACAATATATATATTTATATATAACCTAAATTCACTAGATCAAACTTATATTCAAATTCCAATCCTTTCAAATTCATATATTCAATCAATAAGAATCATGCTTATATATATATACATTTCATTATTTCAATAATCATATCATCATTTCTCATACTTATTCAAATATCATCAATATAGCCAACAACTATCTCTTCATAAACGAACTTTTTCTCAACCAAGTCGGTAGTCCAAGTTCGGTTGCCTAACACATTGGGTCCGCATGGTTCCGTAGGAGGCAGATAGGTCCGTTCCTTATCTTTTCACAATTCATTTCTCATAATCAATTAAGCATTATACCTCAATTATAATTTATTTCCAACCTTATTGTCACAATCATGGTTTTTCATCACATCAAAATAGTATACACTTATATCATCAACTATATTGAACATCTCATTATTCAATCATATCATTTCCAACATTATTAATATATATACTTAATAATTTACATTATTCATACTCCCATAAATTTAATTTCATTCACTTAATCACTTTACACTGTAAATGTATTCAGTATAACCTTCAGTCATATTTACAATTTCTTTCCTTTTATTATTTCTTCATTTTACATATTATTACTACACTTATATAATTACTTAGCTATCACATAATTCATAGCTTAACACATTATCACAATTCTTTTCTCTTGCTTTACTTCTCATAACTATAATTAAATGTTTAATATAGAAATTATAAGATATAACTTCACCAATTATATCCTTTAACCATGTTTCTGGAAACATAGTTATCAATCTCACCAAAACTGTACTACAGTTATATCATCTCAGTTCTATATCTGAAGATAATAAAATTAACCAACTAATCACACTAACCAAGTCATATAACCATGTTATTCTAACAATCACGTTTGGGGTTTACAAATCAATATTGTCCCTCTATTATTCAATTCCAACTTTTACAATTATAATGCTAGATTGCACCACAAAAATTATGTATATATTCTCCAAACTTTTATTACCCCAAGAATTAACACATTTTTGTCCCATCCCAAAACAGTTTGCTTTAGATGATTTGATCATCATTAATCTAACTCATGTTCAATAATATTATCTTTAATATTTCCTATGCCCAATCTTCAATCTGATACAAATCTTACGCAAATTTCACTCATTACTCCATTCCCAATCCATCTCTTCTAAAAAAAAATTTCAAATACACAATTCTTTCCTTACAATTTCTTATTATACACTTATACATAAAACATTTCCACACACAAATACTTTGAGCTCCAAACATCTTATGATAGCCTCATTTAGTTATTGACATAACAATTTCACTATTCAATATTATCCAAGTCTATTCTCACTTCTAATACCATTAAACATATTGTATACACATTCATAGGTCATGTTCATATTGTGACTCACTTCCTACCTTTCTTACATATAACCATTACATTCATGTCAAAAAGTTTATTTCACAAATTCTCTTTTGCATATAATTTATACCAATTTAATATTTATCACTTTCCTTTATCTACCATCATTCTCATTTGTTTATCACAACTTAAGTTATTCATTAACTTCAATAAATATATACTCTCTACTTATAATATTATTTCACAAAGAGCTTAATCACATCTCCAATGTGATATATCTTTCACATTTGTTTTTATATACCTTTAACACATCTTTCATATTCATTTTCATCCTTTCCAAACAAATTACTTAAAAATAACTCATTTCCATTTGCTCAATCCCTTTTCCTTTATTTCAACCAAATTCTCCTATTATCAATCACACCTCCCAATTCATAATACTTTTATGAACACTAATATTCATTCCATATATCTCATGTATTAAATACATTAAACTATCAATATTTAATTGATCTTTATCCACATTTCACTAAAACTATAAATTTCCAACTTACTAATTTACTTAAACTTCAATTTATTCATCTCATTCTCTTAATATCAACTTTAAAACTTCATTTATGTATATACCATCAAGCAACATCAAAATATATATGTTTCACAATTACTAAGCTCATTTCAAGAATCTAAATGTCACATATTACCACCCTTTACATGAGCTTTTACAATATTCAAACATATCACATTTCTATCATTGAAATCATCATGTTTGCATTACAATAATAATACAAACAACACCAATATCTCTTTGTACTTAACCAACATCATCTCTTTTTCCTTTTCACACAAAACCTTAACTTTACATATTCACACCTTAAATTATCACACTTAATCTATACCAATTAACTCATTCAACATTTCACCGTACTATTATCATTTGCATAACATGTCTTTTCACATTACCCATCCAACCATATTTTCTCTTTCTAAATATCCAAACATAAAGTTTATTAGAAAGAGATTCAAATAATAAAGGAAGGATTACATACTTTAATCTTACTTTTATTTTTAACTCATTCTCAATTTTATTCTTCTAGCCATTTCTTTACATGTCAAACACATATCAATAATCAAACTTTTTACTTATAACTTCCATATCATTTCTTTATATCACAATCACTTTTCAATTATCAACATTTCAACATTTGCTTTCATATGAAACCTCATTTACACACTATCATTTATCTCATGTAATTCCAATACATCACGATTCACAACTCACATAATGCCACGTTCGAGACCAACCTAGATGTGAATGCATATGCATGTCTTACCAATTGCATTTCCAAAATCTTCTTTTCAATTCTTATTTAAACTTTTGAAAAATTTTCTTTTTAATTTCACTTAGGCCGAGAATCTCGAACCTAAGCTCTGATACCAAAATAATTGTAACACCCCCTTACTCCATATAAGTACTATACATATACCTGGTATACATACAATACGTATATAAAGTATAAGAATGTCACTTTGAGTTTTTATTTAAAATCTTTATCCGAGTTCAAGCAATATTACATTAATTTAAGAAACATTTATACATATGAGTATATTCTTATCAAAATACAACATAATTAAAATCACACATGTATGCATCACCTTCTAGTTGGTCTCGAGACACTCTTACCCTTCTCGTGGCATAACAGCTGGACTTCCAGATCAACCGCAACCACCTGCGCGAGTACACATCCGCGCTAAGCCCGAGAGCTTAGTAGTACAAGTAAAAATACAATAACTTAACAAAAGAATCATACCTTATACTTTTAGCATTATGTTTTATTGATCTTTTACCATGTTTTTCCTTTCTCAATGCATTTCTTCGTATGTTCCCACTAATTTCATAAATTAGATACATAATTACATAGAACATTCATAAAATGATACTTACCCTTTCTATCTCATATACATATACATATACTTTATTTTAACAATTCACCATTCAATGATCTATACAATCCTTCATAAGAACAATTCTCACAAATACCACATTCATCAACATTTTACACATCATACAACATTTTCATAACCTCATATCTCAACAAAGTTTCTCAAGCCATATTCACTCTTAACATATCAATACACACTTTATAAAATCACATCTCATAATATCATTTTAGTCACAATTCATCAATCAATATATTAATATACACATTGTACATCATATCAATCATGAGTCATATTTCCAATGAAATCAACCATAGATCTCATTCCTCATTTCTTTCAACATTTGTATACCACATTGACAACAAAGACAGACTCGGGCCCAACAGACACTAATATGCCATTCAATTTTCAGAGTTAATGCTTTGGTTTTGTATCTCATTTATCATTATCATATACCCAACTAGGCTTCAAGGACTTGATTCAACCAAGCTTCAAGGGGAGCAAAGCATGCTAAGCTTCAACCCAACTTGGCTTCAAGAATCAATCCAACCTAGCTTCAAGGGTTGTAACATCTCAATTAGGCTTCAAGGATCAAATCCAACCTAACTTCAAGAGATTGTTACTCATGTTAGGCATGCCACCAACAACAAACTCTGAAAATGGAATAACACATTAGCTATACAACTCATTTACCAATTTCATTCTCAATTGAATTATCATAGCTAATAACAATAGCCTCACATTTCCTTTGAATCATCATAGCCAATAACAATGGCTTCACATTTCATTGGAATCATCATAGCCAATAACAATGGCTTCACATTTCATTGGAATCATCATAGCCAATAGCAATAGCTTCACATTTCATTTGAATAATCTCAATTCATATTATGCATATAGCATCATTGGTATCACATTTCAAGTACATCATTCATATAACACATCACCATTCACAAGACTTACAATGCATAGTACATACCCTTGTTCATATAATATCATCATTATCATCAAATCATATTGATTAATTCATCACTCAAGTATACATAATCAATAGCATTACACATACTTTTCCAATGATCATTACCTTTTTCCACATTTCTGATATTATCATTAATATATACATAACAATTCCCATTATTCATAGATTTAGAGTCTTCCATATTCATTTGGTTGAATCATTATTGCTTTAAGTGTGTTTAGGTACAAAAGACATTTGAAGATCCAACAATGTAAGAAGAACAAATAACAAACACAGTAGCAAACACTCTCAAGGGACACGGCCAAGCTTGTGGCCGTGTCTCTCAATTCAAACATCCAGTAACAAACACACCCAAGGGACACGGCCAAGCTTGTGGCCGTGTCTCTCAATCCAACATTTCAGTAGCAAACACGGGCATGGGACACGGCCAAGCTTGTGGCCGTGTCTCTCAACCAAAAATTCCAGTAGCAGACACGGGCATAGGACACGGCCGTGTCTCACAACAAAAGTCAGGCAGTGGCAGACACACTCAAGGGACACGGCCAAGCTTGTGGCCGTGTCTCACCAAAACTCATCCAACACGGTCCAATTTGCCCTAACTTGGCCGTGTCTCTCTAACTTGGCCGTGTCCTTCAATAATTTAAAGACCAAACACTTCAAAATCCATCTAAACCAAACCCCAACTCCACATTTCATCATTTTCCTCACAATTATCCCAAATTATCATCACTTAGATATCAATTCAACACATTCACATAACTCAATCTTTGATTATTATCATCTTATCCATCAACTATACCAAACATATTCTCAATCCAAAAGAAATCAAAGCAAGAAAATCAAGACTTATATATATATATATAATCTATAAAATCAACTCAATAGATTAGTACTTACTTGAATATGTTGCCAAATCTTCATCTCCATCTTCAATACTCTTGAAATCCTTAAGAAATTTGATGAAGATCATCACCTCTCTCTACCTCTCTCTCTCTCTCTCTCTCTCTCGTTCACCAAGAAGAAGAAGAAGCAGAAGTTTCTTTTTCCTTCTTTCGTTCTTATCACATATATATATAATAATAATAATAATAATAATAATAATAACAGCAACAATAATAATAATAATAATAATAATATTAAATCTCCACCACACACAATCCCTTTTGACTTTCTTCTTCTTTCTTTCTTTCTTGACTTTTCCTTTTTACCAACTTATATGCATTATATATTAACATATAAACAACATATACCTTCAATTCCATTTAAAACAACAACATCAACAACATCAACAATAACAACATTCAAAACTTCTAGGGCATACATGAGGATATTACACCCCTTCCTTAATACAAGGCCAAAGACACATTTCTGTTGGTGAAATTAATTTAGAAAAGAAATTAAAATTTGGGTTTTTTAAAGTTTCAAGTTAGGGTTTATGGCAATCCCAAATCATCACCTCATTTAACAAAATTCAAAATTACTCCATAAACATGAAATTCAAGGCCTCATTTCTATATTTATCTACTTAAATTCCAAAAAAAAAAAACCTTGTAAATAGATTATCAAAGATTGGAGGGAGTGAATAATTAATAAAATTTACTTACTTTTGCTTAATTTTCTTGCAAGATCCAAGCTTATTTTTTCCCCAACTCTTTAAAACTATCTTCAATTGGTAAATTTGGATGGGGATTAAGGAATAAGAAAGAAAGAAAATGAATTAAAGAAGAAAAATAATAAAAAGAAAAAAGAAAATGAGAAGAAGAAGATAGAGTATATAGCTAACCAGAAGAGATAAAAAAGATGCTTTTAAGCTTATCCAAATATATAGATTATATTATTTTCAAGTGGTGAACTTTTTCCTCCTTTCTCATTTCTTTCTTTTATGTATATATATATAACCTTAAAAAAATCAATGCAAAGATATTACATTCAATATATAGAATTTTCCCTAAAATCTTTTCTCTATTCTTATATCTTCATAACCTATTCATGGTATCAGATCCTGCAATCATATCTAGGGTTTCTGAGTAAATTTCTAAATACTGATTATTGCATCCGAATTCTAATATTGCATCCGAATTCTAAGTATCAATTTCTCAAGCTTGTACTAGTGAGAAAGTTGTGAATCCCAATTTAATAGATCATAATGGTGGAGGGTGAGATTGAAGGAATCAAATGGGAACTGAAGTGGATCCTTACATCAGACCATCCAGGAACGGTGCTTATGACCGCTTCTTTGATAGGTAATAATTACCTTACATGGAATACTACACTAAAAATTTCTTTAGAAGCTATAGATAAACTAAGTTTCATAGATGGAACTCTGTTACATCCTAATAATCCAAATGAATATAAGAAGTGGAAAAAGGTTGATTCAATAATAAAATCATGGATTCTCAATTCCATGACCGAAGAGATGTCTGATTCATTCATTTATTATACTATTGCTAAAGTACTTTGGGATACAATTGAGCAAATATTGGGGAAGAATAATGGCCCATTGCTTTACCAATTGCAGAGGCAAGTGACTTTAATTAGTCAAGGAAGTAATACTGTAATTACAAATTATAATAAAATACATTAATGTTGGGATGAATTGAATAGGTCAAATCCTTTATCAACTTCCACATGTATTGGATGCACTTGCGGACAAACAAAAAAGTTGAATAAGAGAGAGGTCTTAAATCAAATGTTATTTTTCTTAATGGGGGATGAATAGTGTACATGAAAATGTAGGAGCCAAGTTCTTAACATGGATACATTACCTATAGTGGACAAGGCATACTTGGTGGTTCAAAGGGATGAGGGAAATAAGCAAGTTCATATGAATTATGGCGTTGACACTATAGAGAGAAATGCTTTATTGGCTAGAAGTTTCATTCGCAATTATAACTATGATAGAAGGCCTGATACCAGAACGAAAGAACTTGATAAGAGGGATAGTGTGAGTGGGGATTTTCATCTCCACTCCCAAGTGGAATGGTTCTTGCGATTTTGGCACTGTTAGGCTCAGTGCCTTACAGAACACGGGCCTAAACCCAGAGAAAATAGAGTCGCCACCCGGACGGACCAAAAAAAGAAAAGGGGTGGATGACTCGATTCAAGGAATCCCCAACCCCCCTAATGGGTTCAAAAAGTTGGATACGCATGAAAAATGTGAGAAATGGCCCAGCACCCCATAACGCCCGGTTCATTGGAATTGGCCTTCTTTTCAGGTCTCAATATTATTAAATTCTTAAATTATTAAAATATCAATACTACATGCAATATAAATAAATAAATATTTATTGAAATCAAGAAAGACCAAACCAACAAAACGGGCATCCGTATAAAATGGAAATATGCCCTTACAATAATATCTAATGTTCATAAAGAAAGTAAAATAAATAAAATAGGACACCCACCATAGGTGAAAACATATCCCTTATAATAGTCCCAAAAACCAAATAAATTAAATTATATAAACTAAATAAATAATGCACCAATACTAGATGGAAATATGCCTTTTACAATTCCCTTTAAAAATACATATAAATTTAAGATAAATAATAAAATAAGAAAAAAAATAATATGACACATATGAAGATAACTGAATAATTATAAAGAAGATAAACAAACACATCTAAATATTATCCCATTAAAGAAATATAGGGTGTGACGATGAGGGTCACGCTTATGACGGTCCCGCTAGTCAGTTAGCAGGCAGGGGTCAAAGGGGCAATGCCCCCTTGCGGGGGATTGGGGGCAGCGCCCTTGAAAGGTAAATAGTTTACAGGATATAGTTTTGCTGGGAAATTAGGGTTTCTATGCAAGCTAGGGTTTTATATTTATAGAAATTAAGGTTTTTATGGTTTTAGAAAATTAGGGTTCAGGGAAAATATGTTAGGGTTTTAAAATATTGAAAATTATGGTTTTAAACAGAGACTAGGGTTTTGGTTTTAGAAAATAAGATTAGGGTTTTTAGAAAAATAGAATTAGGTTTTTAGTTTTGGAAAAACTTAGTTTTTGTAGCTATATTTATAAATTTTAGATCGCTGAAATATGCTTAATTCAAATTAATATTTCATGAAATCAATTGCTATTGCTACTATGATATTGAATTAGGGTTAAGTGAACTACAATAGATAAAGTAGTTTAATGGATATTTTAGAAAAAAAAAAAAAGAACAATGAAGTAAAATAATTCAATGAAATAAGAATGAATGAACTATTGGAATTTTAAAATAGATTAGATATGGAATTTCTAAACCTAGGTTTGTTAGTTCCACTGGGATGTCACGTTGATCCAAGCTTTATGTTTGCACCGATTGTAGAATCTCGGTTGAACAAAGTGAAGGCAATCATCCACTGCCTTCTGGTTCCTTATGGTTCTGTGTATTGTTTTTGCTAAAGGCTGTTGTTGCTTGTTATTACGTGTTGCTTGTTAATCCTTCTAGCCTCTTTCTTCTTGCCTCCTGTGCTTGCTTTTGATTCTGTATTTATAGTTAAAGCTAAACCCTAATACACTAATCCAACAGTTAAAATGAGTTTGATCTTGATTTGAAAAGTTAATAAACTGAATAAAGGCTGGATTACGGGTGTGTGGTGAATTGGCCATGCCAATTAGCCCCAGCCATAGGCCTATGGCAAATTGGGCATGCCGATTCGATAAATTTTGGGTCAGCCCGACTTGTCTTGGGATCCAGACCATTTTTGGCTAGTAAAATTATTTCAGACTGGTTTAAACCTTTAGGCTTGATCTAACTTCTTTTTAATTAGGTCCGAATTGGATTAGATCCAAAATTAAGGGTTTACGGATAGGATATGTTACTATTGTCATCAGTCTGGACATTTGAGAGAAGATTATTTTAAGCTTAATGGATATTCAGATTGGTTTAAAGAGTTTTAGGATCAAAGGATGAATGGTAGAGTAGAATAAGCAGTAAATAT
This sequence comes from Garcia nutans, assembly GCA_947685225.1. Classification (NCBI taxonomy): domain Eukaryota; kingdom Viridiplantae; phylum Streptophyta; class Magnoliopsida; order Malpighiales; family Euphorbiaceae; genus Garcia; species Garcia nutans. Next base: position 36,782,929 of record CANTUV010000039.1, on the reverse strand, counting down.
GGTGAACCCAGAGGGTGCTACTATGCTCAACACACCATTAAATGATTCCATTCACACTAGCAGCAAACGTATGGATTTAACTTCAATGGTTTCTACACTTGTCCAATAGGAGATGGCAAAGTTGGTGAAAGGAAAGGTATCAATGGAAGATGCAGCTGCAAATTTTGGTGGCGTAGTATCTAATCTACCATTGAACTTTATAAGTACTATATTAGAACATCAGTTCTCTCCAATTGTTATGAATTTTGTTAGCTGGATAATTGATACAAGGGTCGCTAGTCACATGTTCTTTAATCCTTCTATTATGATGAATATTATCCAATCACCTAAACCTACACCAGTACACTTTTGAGATAAAACCATTAAGTCTGTTACTCATTCTAGAAATATAACCTTTCATTAAAATTTGATTCTAAATTATGTTCTTTTGCTACCTTTATTCCAGTATAACCTTCTTTTAGTAAACAAATTAATTCAACATGCTAAATTATGTTCTTTTGCTACCTTCATTCTAGTATAACCTTCTTTCAATAACTAAATTAATTCAATATGCTAATGTGTTTTCTACTTTCTTTCCCACACATTGTTTGATATAGGACCAAAGGACTAAGACCATTTTGGTTGTTGGTCATTTCATAGGTACCTTTTGGATCCTAAATGATAATTCATTTGATTCAAATACCTTACAAGCCAAACATGTAAATACCATCCATTTAAATAAAACTCCCATCAATTATAGTTTACCCAACATTTGTGATACTTTTTTGTACATAGCAGCCTTAATAGATGGCACAAGAGACTAAGGCATGCTCCATTTCATGTATTATAGCAAATAAAGAGTATCAATTTTGATTCTTCTTGTTTTAATACTGGTTGTGATGTTTATCACTATGCTAAACAACAAAGACTCTTTTCCAATCAGTGAGACTCATTTCATATTAATTCTAGACTTGTTACACATTGATCTATGGTGCCTAGATAGACAACACAACCTTAGTACAACCAGATATGTCCCGACAATAGTAGATGGCTTCTTATGAGCAACTTGGACTTTCTTGTTACAAAGTAAAGGTTAAGTTCCTCAAACCTTACAAAAATTTGTTACTATGGTGCATAATCAATTCAATTTTAGAGTAAAGGCCATAAGGACATATAATGGTTTTGAATTTGTGAACCATAAATGCAATATTATGTTTAATAGCTATGGGATTATTCATCAAAGATCCTGCATATATACTCCACAATAGAACAGAGTGGTGGAAAGAAAGCCTAAGCACTTGTTGGAACGGGCAAGATTACTGATATCCCAATCAAAGTTGCCTAATAAATTCTTTGGAGAGGTTATCTTAACTGCTATATGTATAATCAATAGACTTCTTATAGCGGTATTGTGAGTAGAAAGTTTTACTCCCACTCCCGGTGAAATAGTTTTTGTGACTTCGATACTGTTAGGTTCTGGACCTTAGGGAACATATGCCTAAGCCCAAAGAACTGGAGTCACCACTCAGACGGACCAGAAAGAAAATAAAAAAAGATGGATGACTCAATTTCTAAGAAATTCTCATCCCTTTATTAGGTTCAAAAAGTTAGGTACATATGAAGAAGGTGAGAATGACCCGACACTTTTAATATGCTTGATTCATTGGAACCGGCCTCATTTTAGGTCTAAATAATATTTTATTTTTAATTATTATAATATTATCCAACTAACAAGCATTATTTAGTAGAAATACATATTCACTAAGTAGGAAAATAAATGTTCCAAAATACATAATAATAAAATGAGTATCCACATTTAATGGAAATATACTCTTACAATATTTCTTAATCTACAATGATAAGACATCCACAAAAAACTAAAAACATGCCTTTTATAATTTTTCCTCAAAGAAAAATAAATAAATAAATAAATGTCAATAATATTAACAATAAAAATACCAATACTAATATCACGACAACAGTTAATGATAAACATGCATAGAAAATTAAACACTAAGTAATCATATAAAATCTTAAATTAAGTAGGGCAAGGCATATAAATAATTAATATACACAAAATATATTGAAGAGCAACACAAGAATTAAATAAATTTATTTTATGAATTAACACTAAAATAGGACTCTCTTTACTTCCAATTAAAAAGAACAGATTCCGAGCACACATAAAAATTCAAGCATTGCAAGTTTAGATTTATTGAAAACAAAAAGCATCAAGATGTAATAAAAAGACACAGTTTAAACTAAATGTGCACGAAAACCAATTCTAACCAATAATAAATAGTGAAATAAAACCATAAAATTACCAAAAAAAATGCGCATTTTTCATTTTACATAAACCATAGATTAAAGCAGTATTCTTTTATCAAAAAACACAAATTATTTTATTAAAACCATTTTATCTTAGACATTTTATTAAGGTCGCCATTGAATAAGACAATATGGAGAAAATATTTTTCACACCATCTTCAACATTTTTAGAATTCTGTTTATAAAACAGTTTTGATCCTACTTCCCAAATTATTAGCTTTATAACCTAATAATTAATTAAAACTACAAATAACTAATGCACTATCACAAACTAATTAGGAAATACGTACAATCATAAATACAAATGCAATGAATATTGCAAAATAACGACATCAACAGTTTAACCAATTAACTACAATCATATTTTAGTTATTCAATATAACACAATAACATAAACACATAATTATAGAAACTGACAAACTAATTGAAAGAGAAACTAAAGTTATTGGGTTTTAAAGAACGTTGTTCTGATGTTGTTGGCTCCTCCATTTATGAAGATTGTTGTTGTTAATTAGAGATGAACTCTAAAAGTCCACTTTTTGCTTGCATAAACCCTTCACCTCTGGATGGTTATGGAGAGTTTTCTACTGTCTTACTATGATCTTCAAGTTGTCCTTCGGTGTTTTTTTTCTCTGTGTACTTTTTGCTTTATGTTTAATTTTTTCCTTGTCCAGTTCTCTGTCTTTTTTGCTTGCTGTGCATTTTTTTACCTTTTGTGACTATTGCTTTTTCAACCCTCTCTGTGTATTATTTTTTCAAAAATCCTCCTCTTTTTCGTTGCGTCTTTGGCTTCCTTTTATTGTGTCCAGTGTATCTCTTATCTCTTTGCTTATCTATTTTCTAAAATCACAGAATCAGATCACTATTCTTCTTAAAAATTTTCTATATCCATTTTTAAAATTTGAATTGATTCTATTTGTTCCCAAAAATATCTAATGCCATTCGCCATAGGCTATGACTAATTCACCATAGCCTTTGGCAAATTGGCTATGGCGAATTCGCCATAGTCTATGGTGAATTGGCTATTGGCGAATTGCTTAGATTATGGATGACTAGTTAAATTAATTGATTAATTAAATGATTAACACTTTAATTAGTTTATTAAAAAATTCTATGAAAGAAGAAAAAGATGGTCTTTCTCTCGTTTTTCTTCTGAGAGGTTTTCTTCTTTGTTTGTCTCTCCTTTTTGAGAGTTGCTTTTGCTTGGCTTTCTTTTGTTTCAGCTTTATGGCTGAGAATGAAGATAACATCTCGGTTGAGATGGCAGCGCTTTCTGTTAATGGTGAGGAAATAGAAGGGATTGAGATCCCTGAAGAGGAGGTGAATGACGAGGAGGAAGATTTTTCACTGTGTTTGGTGGGGCGTTTCCTAACTGAAAACCAGATTAAGTTTCAGATCATGAAGCAAACTATGGCCTCTATTTGGAAGCCTTCAGAGGGGATGGCTGCGAGGGAGGTGTGCGAGGGGTTGTTTTCGTTTAGGTTTTATCATGTGGTGGATAGAGATAGGGTGCTGAGTATGGGTCCTTGGACTTTCCATAATTATCTGTTATTGTTGGAAAAGATGGATGGCTATGAAGATCCGAGAGATGTTCCGCTGTTCGCCATTTCAGCCTGGGTTCAAATCCATGGTCTCAAACCAGGTTTTAACTCAGAACATATCATGGAACGATTGGGAAATGATATGGGGATTTGTCTGGAATGTGATGAGAACAATTTTCTGAGGACCAAGAGTTTTTCTAGCTCGTGGGATTCTTATTTGCGTATGCGTGTTAAACTTGATGTTAGAAAACCATTGCTGAAGGAATAATACCTGATGAAGAAAGGTGGGGAGTGGTTTAAGGTTGAGTTTGTCTATGAGAAGATGCCAAATTTTTGTTTTCTCTGTGGCATTCTTGGCCATGGTGAAAAATTTTGCCCCAATTTGCTAAATATGGAGGGTAAGCCGGAAAGGAAGTATGGCCCTGAAATGCGAGCTGAGACACGTCCTAGACGTTTCAACATAGGTGCAAAGGTGGTTAAGGGATGAAGATGGGGTGTTTCCGGCGGCGGCGGGGGGTGGTCAGTGGAAGGAGGGTGGTACCGGTGGTTAGTATGCTTTTGGCAATCCCAAGAATCAAGGCGCCAAATCAGGCGAAGGAGTTAGAGATGTTTTTGCCGCAAAAGAAGGGGAGGGTAAGGAAGGTGGAGCTGATAGGGGAACTGATGGTGGGAGTTCAAATTCAAACTCTTCTGTATCTAGTAAATCAGATAAGGAAGGAATTACAATTAATCATCCTAAGAGAAGACGTACGGGCCTTGGTAAAGAATCCAATATGGGCCTCAATAACAATTCTTCAACTTCAAAAAATGGACCAGCGGTGGGCCTCCAAGAGAGGACCCGCCGATCTCAATGAGTTGTATAAGTTGGAATTGCCGTGGGCTTGGCAACCCATGTGCGCTAGAAACCCTACAAGAAATTATTCGGGAAAAGAGGCCTCTTTTTATTTTCCTTATTGAAACTATTTCTTCTGTTGTTAAAATTGATGAAATAAAAACAATTTTAGGTTATGATGGTGCATTTGCTGTGAATAATGTGGGTCGTAGTGGTGGGCTTGCTTTCCTATGGAAGTCGGCCCAGAGTGTTACTTTGTTGAGTTCTTCCTTTTGGCATATTGATGTGTTAGTTCAGGTGGATTTGTTGGGTGAATGGAGAATTATGGGTTTTTATGGTAAGCCCAACAGAGCTGAGAGAAGGCTTTCTTGGGTGTTGTTGAAGGAGTTAGCTAGCCAGCACTCCTACCCGTGGGTTTGTTGTGGTGACTTTAACTCTATTGTGGCCCAGTATGAGAAGAGAGGAGGTAATCTACAACCCAATAATCTGATTCAAGACTTTAGGGATGGAATTACTGAAGCTGGACTTTGGGATATGCCTATGTCGGGGTATATGTTTACATGGGATAATGGGCGTGAGGATGATGATTGGATTGAAGCCAAGTTGGATCGCTTTCTTGTAAACGACGAATGGAATCGACGCTTTGTTCTCTCAAAAGCTTTGGTGCTGGACTATAGCTCATCGGATCATCTCCCTATCTTTCTTCAGGTCAGATTATTTTTACCACGTTCTTCTCCTCGACTTTTTCATTTTGAAAATTCTTGGGGTATTGAGCCTGGGTGTTGTGAGATTGTTGAGTCTATTTGGGCTGATCCATCGTTGGGGGGGGGGGGGGGGGGGGGGGGGGGGGGGGGGTTTAGAGAAGCTTCAGTTGTGTAGCTCTAGATTGGGTGAGTGGGGTAATAATTTGCGTAGATTGCATCAGTATGATATTGATCATTGTAAGAGACTATTGAGCCGTTTGCGGGGTAAGCGTGATGCTCTGAGTAGGAGTGAGTTCAATATGGCTAAGAAATGCTTAATGGAGCTTTTTCAGAAGAGGGAGGTTTACTGGAAGCAGAGAGCTAAAGAATTTTGGCTGAAAAATGGTGACCAAAATTCAAAGTTTTTTCATTGTAAAGCAACAATAAGGCATCGGAAAAATAGAATTGATCGCCTGAAGGATTCTCAGGGAGTCTGGAGGGATTGGGATTCAGGTTTGGAGGAGGTTATTAATGGCTATTTTCATAACATATTCTCTTCTCAGGTAGGGTCTGGTTCTGCTATTTTTGACTTGATTTCTCCTTTGGTGACTATTGAGCAAAATGAGGAGCTGTTGAAACCATACTCGAAAGAGGAAGTGCATTCTGCAGTTTTTAGTATGCATGCAGATAAGTAAACTGGTTTAGATGGCTTTAATCCGGGGTTCTACAGGAAGTATTGGTTTTTGATTGGGGACCAAGTTGCAAAATTCTGTATTGAGTGTCTTCATTCTGGGTCGTTTCCTTCAGAACTGAACGAGAATGCACTTGTTCTTATTCCTAAAAAAGGCCAAGTGGAGAATATGACAGAGCTTCGTCCAATCGCACTTTGTAAGGTGCTTTATAAGATTATTTCGAAGATGATTGCTAATCGATTGAAAGTCCTGCTTCCTTCTATTGTTTCCGATTCACAGTGTGCTTTTGTGCCTGGTAGAAACATTCAAGAGAATACAGTGATTGCCTATGAAGTACTGCATTTTATGAGGGGTAAACGGAGGGGTAGGGATGGTTTTACTGCTCTTAAGATGGATGTGAGTAAAGCCTATGATAGGCTTGAATGGACGTTTATGAAGTCTATTTTACTGAAATTGGGATTCCATTCTGTCTTTGTTGATTTGTTGTATATGTGTGTTTCTACTGTATCCTTTAGAGTGCTTCATCAAGGCAGTTTATTGGAAAAATTTTATCCAGAAAGGGGTTTGAGGCAGGGGGATTCGCTATCCCCTTACTTGTTTATTTTGTGCATGGAAGGTTTATCTCACCTGGTTCAAAGTAAGGTTTTGGCAGGTAGTTTGGAGGGGTTGGCAGTGTGTCGTGGTGCTCCTACTGTCTCTCATCTGTTCTTCGCAGATGACAGTATATTTTTCTTTAAAGCATCGGAGAATCGGGCTTTGGTTCTAAAAGAGGTTTTACAGACTTATGCGTTAGCAGCGGGGCAGGTGATTAATTTTGATAAGTCCCTCATTTGTTTCAGTGCCAATGTGGAGGATGAGTTGCGTCATGCAGTATGTGATATTCTTCAGGTATAGGAGCATGACAATTTGGGGTTTTATCTTGGTTTGCCGACCGCTATTGGAGGCAACAAAAATGAAGTTTTTCAGTTTGTTAAAGACAAGTTTTGGAAACGATTGAATTCTTGGAGGAATAAGGCGTTGTCTCGTGCAGGCAAGGAGATTCTGGTTCGGTCAGTACTTCAGTCTTTGCCCACTTATGTCATGAATTTATTTTTATTACCTAAGGGTATTTGTGATGAGTTGCAACAAATGATGGCCCGCTTCTGGTGGGGTTCTAAGGAAGACAGTAGTAGAACTATTTACTGGTTGAGCTGGGAAAAACTAGCTATTCACAAACACTTTGGTGGGCTTAGTTTCAAAAGGATCCGGCAATTTAATGTAGCCATGTTGGGGAAGATGGGGTGGCATCTTTTTCAGAATTCTTTTTCTCTTGCCAGTCGTATTTTGAAAGCAAAGTACTTCTCTGACGTCTCTTTTCTTGATGCTTCTCTTGGAAATAATCCAAGTTACATTTGGCGTAGTATTAGGGAGTCTCAGGATTTAATCAAAAGTGGTTTGGTTTGGAGAGTGGGGAATGGGAAAGATATATCTATTTGGTTGGATAGTTGGCTGCCTGATAATGATATGCCTACTGTTACCACTGAGTTTGATTTTAATCTGGGTGTTTACACGGTTTCGGACTTGATTCTGGACTGTAGGTGGAATGTGGGCTTAGTGGATTCTATATTTAATCAGCGTGATAAAGATTTGATCTTATCAATCCCTTTAAGGGTGGGAGTAGCTACTGATACACAGTATTGGCATTATGAGAAGAAAGGAAATTTCTCGGTCAAAAGTGCCTACAAGTTGCAGACCAGAGTTCCTGGAGCTGCTCATGCTGATCGCCTATTTTGGAAGAAATTGTGGTTAGTTCCAGCGGCTCCGAAAGTAAAAAATCTTTTATGGCTTGCTGTTTCTGGATCTCTACCTACTCGATGCTCACTAAGATTTAGGCATGTTCCTATTTCAGATCACTGTCCACTGTGTAATACAGATGCAGAAACTGTCAAGCATGTCTTGGTTGACTGCTGCTTTGCAAAACAAGTTTGGCTTTCCACTAGCATTGGTTGGTTCTCCCCACAGGTGACTAATTTTAAAGAATGGCTTAAACGAGCTTTAGCTCTCTTCAATCCAAAAGATGCAGCCTCCTTAGCTTATGTTTGCTAGTCTATTTGGGAGGAGCGTAATAATAAGGTCTGGAAAGATAGAAATCCTAATGTGCTAGCTTGCAGTTTGCGGGGTTTGCGACTTCAGAAAGAATGGGAGGATGTTCAGACTACTATTCTTGTTCCATCTACAGCTTCAGGGGGTCCTGGTGATGCGCAATTTTGGCAAAAACCGGCTGCTTAGGGACTGAAATTGAATGTTGATATAGCAACTACTATGGCAGGATGGACAGGAATTGGTATGGTGGTTCGGGATGATCAAGGCAATTTTGTTGCGGCAATAATATTACGTTTGGCTGGTTCTTTTTCGCCTCTGAATGCGGAAGCCATGGGTGTAAGAGAAGCCTTGAGCTGGATAAAGGAGAATAATTGGTTGAATTTGGTTGTGGAATCTGATAATTTGCAGGTCATTCAAGCTCTTAATTCTTATAGTGTGGCTGATATTTCTGTTTTTGGGGGTATAATTGTTGATTGTAAATCTTTGGTTCAAGAGATTGGGGGAAACTTGTCTTTTTCTCATGTTTTTCGTTTGGCGAACAAAGTTGCTCATGCTTTAGCGCAGGCAACTCGTTTATACCCGAATGAGTTGGAGTGGTTTTCCAGCCCTCTTGTATTTGTTATTCATCTGCTGAATTAATACAATTCTAGTTTTATTTCAAAAAAAAATTAATTAATTTATTACGGAACTTGTGTTTTTTTTGGAAACCAAAGTAAAGGGTCTACAAGTATTGTCTTGGAGAACCCCATTTGAAGTCTTATTTGGTTATTCTCTTTATTATACTAACTTAAAAACATTTGGTTGTCTGTGTTTTGTAGCCAATAAATTGCCTGACAGATAAATTCTCACCAAGAGCTTTCAAGTGCATATTTTTAGGATATGCTGCATGCCAAAAAGCATTCAAGGCCTATGATCTTGACACACACAAAATACATGTTTCAAGAGATGCTATCTTCTATGAAAGGGTGTTTCCTTTCTCTAATATTGTAGATAATGCCTCCACGGATGTTGCATCTTCTAGTCTACCGCCTAATGTGTCTATTACTGAAGATGCAAGTTCTCCTAAACAAACTGATCTACACTTGGAGGTCTCACTCCAAGTTCCAATGAATTTGGTACTAAGCCTCATGTAGAGATGCATATTGATCCACCTGTTGATTTGCAAGATCATATGAAAGCAACAACTGAAATGCCAAATATGCCAGTGAGAAGTAGCACAAGAACTAGAAGACAACTAGCCTGGATGGAAAGTTATGTTTGTAATTTTTCAAGAACTGACCAGCAGCCAAGTTAGTAGCACTGTCAGTTGGCTTCTTCCACCTATGGTGCCTTCTTCGCTAATATCTCACCCAGTTGAGAGCCTACAAATTATAAACAAGCCTCTCAATGTCCACAATGGATTGAAGCCATGAATTAGGTGGTTGCAACTTTGGAACTGAATGAAAACTAGGAACTTACCTCACTACCAAAGGGAAAGAAGGCTATAGGATCTAAATGAGTATATAAAGTCAAATTCAATCAAGATGTCACAGTGGAACATTACAATTCTAGACTTGTAGCCAAGGCTTATAATCAGAAGGGAGGGATATATTTTTTTATAGCTTGCAAAATTGGCTCCAGTGAGAGTTTTTCTTGCTTTATCAAGCATCAAGGGAAGGTTTGTCCATCAACTCGATATCAACAATGCATTTTTATATGGCTTTCTCGAAGAAGAGGTTTTCTCAAAGAAGAGGTTTACTTATTTCCACCTGAAGGGTATACCTATTGAAGTATGTAGAATGAAAAGGTTTATATGGCCTCAAACAAGCCTCAAGAGAATGGAATTTTGAGATTACTCAGTAGCTGTCACACATTGGTTTTTGTTAATCACATAATGATTCTTGCCTATTTACTAAAGTCACATCTGCTGGATCATTTTGGCACTCTTATTATATACTGATGATATTTTTGTAGCTGGGGAAAGTGAAGCTGACATTGTGCAAGTCAAGAAATATTTTACACACCAAGTTCACTATCAAGGACTTAGGCAATGCCAAATATATTCTGGGGTTGAAATATTCAGAATTAAAGAGGATTTATATATCAGTCAATGGAAATATATAATTGACATTATAAAGGATGTAGTGCTCTTGGATTGTAAAGCTTCACTTATTCCCTTACCCAAAGGACATAAGTTTGCCGATAATTCAATGCCTCTTCTTGAACCTGAGAGGTATAAGAGATTTATACGGAGCCTCTTGTATCTCAACATGACAAGACCAAACCTTACTTACAGTGTGTAATAATTATCACAGTTAGTTTAAGCTCCATGTTAGATACGTTGGGAATCAGCCCTTCATGTGTTGAGATACTTGAAAACAACGGTGGACAAAGGGCTATTTTATGGTGCAAACTCCTCTCTACACATCAGTGCCTCCTGATACAGCCGGAACCAGGATTCAGGTGGAGGGAGAAAAAAATTTCACGTGAAAAAAAATTATAAACGAATTTATATTTAATTTTATTTTATATTTAAAAATTAATATAAATAGTTGATATTAATATTTATTTTTATTTTTATTTTTATATTAAATTTTTTAATTTTTTAATTTTTATCATTTTTATTTAAATATTTAAATATTACTAATATTTTAATTTTTATCATTTTTATTTTAATATTTATCATTTTTATTTTAATATTTAATATATATTTTTAAATAGTATATATATATTTTTTGAGATATTTTCAGAAAAAAAAGTATTTAAATTAATTATTTTTTAATAAATTTATATGATATGCAAAATAATCAATCTAATCACAAAATTCTAAACCCAATTCATAGTCAAATTGTAAAAAAAAATAACATAATCATAAAATCTCAACTCCTCAATTTATATCATAATCAAATTCTGAAATGATTAACTTAATCGTCAAAATTTCAAATCCCAATTTATAATTAAATTCTAAAACAATTAATCTAATTATCAAAATAATAAATTAAAACCTATAAATTAAATTTTAAATTAAATAATGGCTATAATATTTAATAATATTATTAAAACAATAAATTAAAAACTAATTTTAATTGTAAAATAATTAATATTTAAAAATTAATTTAAATATATATACACATATGGGGTGAAACCAAGGGGAACAATTGACCCCCTACCCTCCACGGGTTTCGCCCTTAATTATAGTGATTAGGCTTCTTGTCTAATTTTTAGAAAATCAGTCACCGGTTATTGTGTGTTCCTTGGTGGCTCACTTGTTTCTTGGAAATCGAAGAAACAAAACACAATGTCCAAGAGCTCTTGTAAAGCTGAATACCGAAGCATGGGATCAACAGTTTGTGAAATCCAATGGATTTCTTATTTGCTCAAATATTTTTAGATTTCAGTTGATCTGCCCATTCTCTTTTTCTATGACAACCAATTTGCATTTCATATTTCAGCCAATCTAATTTTTCATGAATGCAAGAAACACTTGGAGATTGATTTCCATATTCTGAGGAATAAGATTAAGGAAGGATTCATTTTGCTCACTTATGTTTCCACCACATAGAAGTTGGCTGATGTACTCATGAAAGCCATGTCTCATCTACACTTTTCAGTTCCTGTACATAAGTTGGGGTTTGTTTTACAACCTATTCCAACTTGCGGAAGGATGTAACATTTGTAAGTATAAGTTATAATATTTGGTAGGTAGTTAAGTAGTTTTGCGTGCGAGAGACTTAGTTAGATAGGCACATAGTAAGTTGGAATAAGCACATGTACTGGTGTGCTATGGTATTCTAGCTATGTATATAAGCCTTAGCTCAATGATGTATTGATCACATTCAATGTACAAAACTGTTCATAAATTCTTTTCTTTATTATTCTATCTTCATAACCTGTTCAATTTTATCGTATATACGTTGTTTGTATATTACGCGCATGTCTATGTTTATTATATATATATACTATTCATATATTGTGTATATATTATATATATGTCTATGTATGTTGTGTATGTTATGTGTGAATAAATTTTTAAAAAATTAAGTTCACCGTGTATATATTGTATGTATATTTAAGTTTATTTTATGTATATTATATATGTATGTATATGTATGTATATATTATACGTATGTTATATATATATTCAGAATATTTTGAATTATAATTGATAAAATATATATATTTTTTAATATGTTGTTTAATAACATTATATATATTATGTATATATTTATATTTGCTATAAGTATATTGTGCATATATTATATATATATTGCTTATATATTTATGTATATTGTGAATATAAAAATAATAAAATTATTCATAGTGAGTTTCTTGAGATTTGCAACAACTCTTTCAATATTTATGTTAAAAAGAATTAATCAAAACATTCACCATGGTTGCATAAAAGAAAAAAATGCTTCATAAATAAATAAAAAAAGCATAAAAAATACATTGTATAAGGAAAGCACGTCTGGCCACAATCTGTAAAAATGAAAAAAAAATCTCAAAAAGAGTATAATAATGTAATAAAAAATTATTGCCATAAAAATGAAAAAGTGGAAAAGAAAGATCTAACGTAAATTCCTCATTATTTTTTATAGCATTGTAAAAAATATATATATAAGACTTGCTACAACTCTAGTGTTTGTGACTTTTCCACAGTCTCGTAAAAAAAGAGGGTGTGGTAGATTTGCTCTCATACAACTAATGGGGCTGCCTGCGTCCCAGACTTGTCACACAACGTGTATTGACAAATACTTCATATTTCCTGGTGGAGAAATTACAGCTTTAAAAATTTTTGGATTTTTTAAAAATAACCAAAAATTTTATTTTTAAAAATATTTATTTCTTTTCATTCAAAAGTACAAATTCTTTAATTTTTTTTAATTTTAAAAATATCTTTTTTAGAAGTATATATCTACTATATATCTAGAATATTAAAAATATATTCTACTTTTTTTTCTCAAAAAAAAATATTCTACCTTTTGACATATATATGTAATATATATTTGCGAATTAAAGGTATACTAAAATGTGAGATATTTTTAAAAAAAAATTGAAAAAATGATATGTAGTGTAATTTTTCTAAAATAATTTTAGATAAATCTTTTATATATATTGAAATGGTTTGGCCATATAAAATAAAAGTTAGTAATGTGTATAAAAAATAGGCATATTAAGATAGTTATTGCTAAAAAGTATTTAGGAATAAACATAAATTAACATAGAAAAAAGTTACTCATAATAACCATACAATTTTTAAACATGTAGCTAATAATCACTTAAAGTACAAGAGAATTCATATAACTAATCTTAATTAACTTCGATTAAAATTTAATTGAGTTAGAGTATAAATATTATTAATCATTTTATCTGTCACTAATGCTAATTTGCAACACTCGTTTCATGATCTGTAAATTTTAAGGTCCATTTAAAAAATTTCATTTTAGTATTCAATAATTCAGAAAATTTCTTCTCTTTCCTCTCGTTCCTCCAATTATAGAGATTGAAGAGCTGCAACTCCCCAGTTCTAAAACCACGATGGGCTGGGTAAATATGATGCCTTCTTGTTTTTATTTTCAAATTAATGGCATTACAACTTGGACCCTATGGAAAAAAGAATTCATATGACCTTAGTTTTGGCTGCTGAAGCTGATGGACCTTTTCACAAATTTCAAAAAATACACAAAATTGTAACACATCTATACAATTTCCCATAAATACTGTACTACTACCATTAGCAGGTTACAAGAACTTATGGGGTATAAGCACTAACATTCTTTTCATGATGAGGAAGAACTCATCTGTATGAATCTTTCTGCTTCTTGAAGGCGCCCAATTCGCATAAGAAGTCTGATGATGATAGAGTAATGTTCTTCAGATGCCTTAATTTTATATCGTTGAGACATTAATTCAAAAAACCGGCAAGCATCATCAGCAAATCCAGCTTGATCACAAATTGATAGAACTACTTCGAAAGTGAAATGGGTGGGAGTGAAACCACCAGATACCATCTTGTGAAAAAGATGGATTGCTTCTCGCCAAAGATTGTTATATCCGTGAGCCTCGATAATTGCAGTCCACACCATTGAACCCTTGACAGGAATTGAATAGAAAACTGACTTAGCACTATCAATCAATCCACAGCTCCCATACATCTTAACTATCTCTGCTGAAACACGAGGGATTGACTCAAAATGTTTCTTCAAAGCATGCCCATGAATCTCCTTCCCAAGCTTTAAAGCTTTAATTTCACTGCATACACTCAACATCCTTGTGATAGCAACAGAGTCTGGCCTGTGCTTTGACAACTGCATTGACCTAAACACGGACAATGCTTCATTTATACAGCCATTTTGTACATGTGAATCAATCATGACTATCCATGATATCACATTCCTATTCTCCATGGCGTCAAACAATTTAACAGAATAGTCCAACACCCCACATTTCGAGTACATTTTCATCAGAGAAGTTGTTACAGATACGTTAGGAAAGAACCAATTCTTGACAGCATATGCATGAATTTGTTTCCCGTGTTTCAAAGCCTTCAAATCTCCACAAACTGGAATAACTGTGACCACTGTAACGACATCAGGCCTAAACCCTTCCTGCTGCATCCAAGCTATTGATCTCAATGCATGCTCAAGCCTCCCATTTGATACGTAACCAGACATCAAAGCAGTCCAAGAAATCGCATTCCTCTCCATTGAGCCATAGAACACCCGCCTACCTGAACCCATGTCCCCACATTTGCAATACATATCAATTAATCCAGTCTGTACTGTCAATTGCTTTGAATAACTTTTTGTTTTCACAACATATCCATGAACCTCCTGGCCTAACTTCCTTGCCCACGCTTCTCCAATCACAGGAAGGATCGAGGTTAGTATGACTGAATTGGGGTATATCCCTTCACTTATCATCCATCTTAAATAGTCCAATGCTTCCCATCGACGCCTATTATGCGCAAAACCAGCAATCATCACACCCCATAGAACAATATCTCTCTCAGTCATTTCTTCAAACACTTTGTGTGCGAGCCTAATTTTGCCACACTTAAAATACATATCGATCAAACTGGTCCTGAGTATTGAACTGTCAATCAATCCATTCTTTATCAAAAGAGCATGAGTCTTTAAACCTTGTCTAAGAGCTGAAGCACCCGCAAAACTCTTAATGACATTAGAGAAACTATACACATTCAATTTAATTCCTAATTCCCTCATTTCTGTGTAAGTAGAAAGCACATCAAGATATCTTTTGCCACCGGATATCACAGTACCTCTAAGCAAAGCATTCCAAGGATACACACTATGACTACTACTGCAGTCATCGAACAACTTTTGGGCATCATCCAGAGAAGAACAAGATGTATACATATGAACCAATTTAGTTCGCAGAAATTCGTTGTTTTCAAAGCCATTGATGCGGATATAGGCATGTACTTGTTTCGCATCAGGTAACGATTTGGAACGAATGCAAGCAGCAATAAGGGAAGAGAAAGTAGTGGCATTAACTGGTATACCTTGCTGATCCAAGTAGTCCATAATGGTGAGAGCTTCTTTGAGCTTGTTTTGCCTGGCGAATCTCTGAATGTCTTTGTAAATTGCTCCTGGGTTTTTCCTGTGGAGTGGTAATGATGCTGGAAATGCATCTTTCTCCGCGAAAGATTGGCGTTTCTTGTGATGATTTCTGGAAAGTCTTTTGCGTTGTTTTGTGGGGTTTTGGATTTGAGGATAGGGAGTTGGCATAGAGGATTTGATTTTGAAGAATTTTTTGTAATAGTGGTTGTTATTAGGGGAATTTGGACGGAAAGAATGAAGATGAAGTGAAAGAGGACGAGACTGTGTAGCCTCCATTTGTGATATTTTGGTATTGGGTGAGAAAGGAAGAAGCTTTTACTTCGTCTTTAAAATAGTCCAACAATATGGATATGGAAATGCAGTTTAGCCCTTAAAAAATTTAGTAGCAAATATCTCAGGTTTATTTCGCTTGCATTCACTCCCCGAAAATTTCTTTTTGTATAGACTGAATTAAGATGTATAATAGTCAATAAGTGACAAGTTTGGCAATTTAAATGTAAGTGCATATAGAGACTCGATAATAGATTTAAACTCAACTTGCTTTCTAATGTTAAAAAAACAAAAAATTATAAATAACAATTTTGATTTTTTTTTTTTACTTTTTTTTTTTTAAAGGAAAAGGAAATATATTAAGAAGCCCCAACAAAAAAAACATTCTGCTCAGGCAATGCCTGAGACAATAAGAGGAACTTTCTCCATAAATACTATTAAATAATCAATATAAACTGCCGATTTGGCTATACCATTAGCAAGCTTTTTCATATCTCTCCTAACAAAAGCAAAGGAATGGGAATCAAAATGAACAGCAACATCTAAAATGTTTGAATGGACAAGAGCATGAAAAGATCGATTGGTAGAGGGTTTGTGCAGTGCCGTCATCAGAGATTGTTAGTCCGATTCCACGTTGATCTTCCTGATCCCACAATCCCAACCAAAAGATAAACTGAATTGTAGAGTCAAAGCTGTAGCAACTTCAACATTCACTTTCTCCAGAATTGAATTACCTACAGAAGCAATAATGTCACCACTACTATCTTTGATCATCTTACCCAGTCCCATTCTATGTAATTGAGGATCAAAGGAGGCATCCACATTGACTTTAAAAACAACAAATACTCCATCCTTCTCATCAGAAATTTACTTTTGGACAAAATTTTTATCCCGTCTATAAGTGTAAATTTTTTTAAAATCAAGGCAAAATTAATTATCTTTCTTCCAACTTTACCGTTATTATTGCTATCATCACAAACATTAATATACTGTTAAATCTTTCTTTTTGCACATTTTTCTTTAATCCCTCCATCTTCATTATACGAATTTTTTTTATAGCCTAAAATTTGAAAAATGCTCATAAAATTTGATGGGAAGTGAAAAAAAAAATCTTTCCAAATGTATATTTTTTTTCAAAAAAAAATATGCACAGTGGTACTAACTCCTAGTTATCGAGCTCTTGGACTGAGCTCGGTACACTCCTGAGGCTAGGACCGAACTATCATTGGGAGGTAGGCTTTGTTACTGAGCTCTTTAGTCTGACCGAGCTCCTTTTGTCCGGAAGATAGATCTTTAATATAGTCGTCGTATGACACTGACACTTATATGATTCGCGCTACCATCTTCAGAGGTTGTCTCATCACCTTCGCCTATAAATAGGGGCTAATCCCCATAGGTAAAGGATATTTTTCCTACTCTTCTGGCTTGCTTATCTGTAGATAGATTGGATACTGACTTAGGTATTAGAGTTTTCTGCTAGAGTCCGATCCTTTTTTCTTTGTCTTGTAGGTAGGTGAGCTGACTCATGAGTCTACAAAGGTCCACCTGTTATAAGTGATGTGTTGAATGTGGACAAGCTAATCCCTAAGAATGGACAATATGACTCAAGACATGACCCATAACACACAAAATAATTCCCTTGTATCGTAAAATCGTTTTCTCAAGCCACCATAGACACCCCAACACCCAAACACTATCCAAAACACTTCATCAGACCCAAACCACTACTCCTCAGCTCGGCCATCAGTAATGGGCCCCATAGGAACTGGACCCTCCATCATTTGGCCGTCAACAATTAGTCCTTCTGCTCTTTATACACCTCTAACCCATATAGCCTCTATAATCTTACAGTCACCGAGCCTAATTGAGTAAATTGCTTGGGAGTAAACCGCTTCAATCAGAGACCTTATCTCCATTATAAGACATCAAGTTAATCTGACACCACCAGCATCACAATCCACACACCCAATAGACCAACAAACCCAAACACCCCCACCTCTATTGTAACACCCCCGTACCCCAATATACGCACACCACATACACCGGCACAACATGCGATATACGAATACTAGATAAAGGGGTGTCACGGTTCATTTTAAACAAACCAAACTTTAATCTTTAACATATAAGCATCATAAGTCAGTCCGAGTAAACTTAAAATATTTAACTCATGTTATAGAAATCAATAGAGAAAACATTCCTTGTTAAAATACATATATATATATCTTCATTACCCCAAAAGTTTATCCAAAAACAGTCTGTTCCAAACATTTGTTAAATAAGCAGCGGAAAATACATATGTATATATATCAAAATTAATGTTTACAAAATTATAGAATTTATACATGTTGGCAGTTCGTCTCTGATCTTGATGACCACAACTCAACACTGCTATCACAAACTCAAGCCTAGACTCAATTCGGTCTAGACGAGCTCTCCGGCACAACCGGATCTATCCTGTCACCTGCGCGATGAACCACAATCGCGCTAAGCAGAAAGCTTAGTGGTACAAACTTTGATTCAATATAGATCAATGCGATGCTCATGCACAATATATATGAATATATCAACTCATTGCATTATATCTCAACATATTAATCATTTGCATCACATTTCATAATTCACATTAAAGCAAAGACAAGCATGGGCCCAAAATGAAACTAATATGCTATTCAAAGTTCAAAGTTACTGCTTTGGTCCATATTGACACCTTGTGTCTAGCCCCATAGGCAATATATATATTCATGGATAATGTAACAGATCCAGTCTCTTGGACCTCAACCCGGCTAGACCCTAGGGCTCCAGTATCTTGGTCCTCAACCTGGCTAGACTGTTACAGTTTTTGAGGCTTACGACCCGATCTTTTCACCTCAAAAACATCACATTTATTAGCTGGGCTCAGCTTAAGACCCGGTCTTTTCACTTGCCTAGCAATTCATAGGCATGCCGCCAAACCCAGAACTCTGAAAATTGAATAATATACTAGGCACATAATTTATTCATTTATCTCATTATCAATCTCTTTCACAATTCATTTCTCATTTCATTTCTCATAATCAAACTAGGCTCATTGCCTTAGTATATCATCTTTTCTCATTTTTCTCATTCTTCTATTTCATCTCAATATCGATTGGTTACATTATGTTTTCACATCTCATATCGCATTTTTCCACATTTCTTTTCATATACAATACATTACTCAATTGCATTGATACATCAACATAATTCACATTATGCATATCATAACATATAACTCATTCATCAACAATATATCAAGTTACTTAACACATTTCTCAACTAAATGTGTTAAGTCTCAATGTCATATAAATGTATGCAATCATTCAAAGTTTGTACTTACCTCTAAGAGCAACAACACTACTCTAACAACTTCCTCTTCCAAGATATCCCTCAAACCTTGGCTTGGGTAACTCAATTCTCTTCAAAACCTAATCCAAAGGTGATCATACACACTCACTTAGAGATACACATAAGAAAATAAGAAAGAGAACTATCTAGGGAAAACTCTACACTTGACACGCTCAACAACACGGGCGTGTCCCTGACCGTGCCCTAAACTAACAACACAGAAGCTTTGACACACTCAGTGACATAGGCATGTCACTGGCCGTGTCAATCCTCCTCCAACACAGAGGCTATGACATGCTTGGTGACATGGGCGTATCACTGGCCATGTCAATGCTACTACAACACAGAAGCTGTGACACGCTCAGTGACATGGGCATGTCACTGCTCGTGTCACCAACCCAAAGAACAGAACCAATGACACGCCCAAAGATATGGCCGTGTTAATGGGCGTGTCAGGCCAAAAAACCTGAAATCGACACCAACAAAGCCACAACCAACAATCATCTTTCTAAACCCTTATCAACACCACACAAATTCAACCAAATCCATCAACACCATATAATACTTGAGTAAACCTCAAAACAACTCCATCACAAACATCAAACACAAACACCACCATATTCACAACTCAAAAATCACACAATCCACTCACTTGCCTCTCTCACTAAACTCAACCCTTTTTCTCTTCAATCCAAACCCAAAAATCAAAGTTACCAAGACAAAACACTTCAAACACACCAAAATAACCATAAACGCATCTACAATAACCATCCAACAAACTCAAAAGAAAACCAAGAAACAAGTTGAAAACTTACCAAAAGTGAAGAAAATCCTTAAAACTCCAACTTGATCTCTTGAATTCTTTCAATCTCTTGAGCTTGGAAGCAACAAAATCCCTTTTCCTTTGGTTGATAATGGTGGCCGGCTCACTAGAAGGAAGGAAGAAGATGAAGATGAAAGAAGAAGAAGAAAGAAAAAGCAAAGTCAACACATTCTTCTCTAATAACCAAACCTCTTTTCCCCAAATCACTCTCCACCATACATTTAAACAATATAATAATCATCCACTAACATCATCTTCCACTAACATTAAACAAATCCATTTAATTAATCAAAATATCTCTTTTGACTCATTGGCTTGTATATATTTTGTATATATCCCCATATATGCAACATATACACATCTCCTCTTATTCCATTAGTAATATATACACTTTAAATTATTTAATCCAATCCTCACAAATAAGCATTCCAAAATTTTAGGGTATCATTAGGGATATTACAATTCTCCCCCTCTACAAAATAATTTCGTCCTCGAAATTACCTGTTCTCAAATCTGGAATAACTAAGGATACTAATCTCGCATCACTTGCTCACTCTCCCAAGTTGCCTCTTCTCTAGCATGATTCTTCCAAAGAACTTCACAATTGACACTTTCTTATTTCTCAACTCTTTCACTCCATGTGCTAAAATGACCACTGGTTCTTCTTCAAAAGTCAGATCCGGACTCACCTTAATGTATTCCACTGACAAAACATGAGATGGGTCTGACCTGTACCTCCGTAGCATAGAAACATAGAAGATATTGTGAATTTTATCCAACTCAGGAGGCAAAGCTAGTTGATAAGCCACTGGTCCAACTCTCTCCAGCACCCCATAAGGTCTAATGAAACGAGGACTCAACTTTCCTTTGCGGCCAAATCTCAAAATTCTCTTCCAAGGAGACACTTTTAAAAAACTTTATCTCCAACACTAAACTCTATATCTCTCCTCTTCAAATCTAAATAGGATTTCTGTCGGTCTGAAGCTGCTTTCAACCGATCCCGAATTATCTTCACTTTCTCCTCCGTTTCTTTAATCGAATTGGGACCAACCAACTTACCTTCTCCAACCTCATTCTAACATAGAGGTGTTCTGCATCTTCTACCATACAATGCCTCATAAGGTGCCATT
This sequence comes from Garcia nutans, assembly GCA_947685225.1. Classification (NCBI taxonomy): domain Eukaryota; kingdom Viridiplantae; phylum Streptophyta; class Magnoliopsida; order Malpighiales; family Euphorbiaceae; genus Garcia; species Garcia nutans. The sequence goes on along the minus strand of CANTUV010000039.1, from coordinate 36,761,641 downwards.
CTAATACTGGACTGATGACTGTTGTTATAAGCAAACTCAATAAATGGCAAGAATCGGTCCCAACTCCCAGAGAAATCAATGACACAGCTTCTCAACATGTCCTCTAAAATCTGTATCACTCTCTCTAACTGCCCATCTGTCTGGGGATGAAAAGCAGTACTAAAGTGCAATCGAGAACCCAAAGCAACATGCAAACTCTTCCAAAACCTTAAAGTAAACTGGGGATCTAGATCAAACACTAAAGAAATTGGGACTCCATGCAATCTCACTATCTCACTGATATACAGCTCAGCCAACTTCTCAAGAGAATAGTCCATCCAAACTAGAAGAAAATGAGCTATCTTCATCAATCTATCAACAATCACCCAAATTGCATCATGCTTCTTCTGAGTCAAAGGCAAACCAGTCACAAAATCCATCATTACTCACTCCCATTTCCATTCAGGCACTGATAAAGGTTGGAGCAACCCCGAAGGAACTTGGTGCTCGGCCTTCACTCTCTGACAAGTGAAACATTTGGATACAAACTCCACTATATCCCTCTTCATACCTGACCGCCAATAATGTTGCTTCAAATCATGATACATTGTAGTACTCCCAGAGTGTATAGCAAAAACCGACTGATGGGCTTCCTCCAAAATAGTCTTTCTTAGTCTTGCATCATCAGGAACACACAATCTATCTTTGAACCATAAACTACCATCACTTCTCACCTGACAGTGTCTACTCTCTCCTTTTTGGCTATCCAAAACAATCTTCTGAATTTTTTCATCTGCCAATTGAGCCTCTCTAATTTGATCCAACAAGACCGGTCTCAACTGCAACTGAGCCAGCAAAGCACCATAATCACATGATCCAAAACTAGCATGCAATGCTCTCAATTCAACAAGCAACGAGAGAGAATAAGCAGTCAAACCTGCCAAAGACTTTCGACTTAAGGCATCAGCAACAACATTTGCCTTACCAGAATGATAATCAATCAAACAGTCATAGTCTTTGATCAACTCCAACCACCGTCTTTGCCGAAGATTCAGCTCTCTCTGAACACCCAAGTATTTCAAACTCTTGTGATCCATATAAATGAAACACTTCTCCCCGTACAAGTAGTGTCACCAAATCTTCAAAGCAAAAACTATAGCTGCTAACTCCAAATCATGCGTTGGGTAATTCAACTCATGCATCTTCAACTGCCGAGAAGCATAAGCTATGACTCTATCCTCTTGCATCAAAACACAACCTAAACCGTTATATGAAGCATCACTGTGAATCACATATGGTTTATCTTCCACAGGCAAGGTAAGAATAGGAGCTTGAGTTAATATCTCCTTCAACTGCTCAAAGCTTGCTTGACACTGATCTATCCACACAAATCTAACTCCCTTCCAAAACAATCTGGTGAGTGGAGTAGCTAAGAAAAACCCTTCACAAACCGTCGATAATAGCCTGCCAAACCCAGAAAACTTCCAACTTCAGTCACAAACTTCAATGGATTCCAATTCAAAATAGCTTCAACTTTACCCGGATCAAATCTAATACCATATGCTGAAACCACATGACCCAGAAAAGCCACTTGATCAAGCCAAAACTCACACTTCGACAACTTAGCATATAATTGCTTCTCTCTCAAGGTCTGCAATACTATCCGCAAGTGCTTATCATGATCCTCCTCATTATACGAATATACTAAAATATCATCGATAAAAACTACTACAAACTGATCTAGATAGGGTTTAAACACCCTGTTCATCAAATCTATAAAAGCTGCAGGTGCATTCGTCAATCCAAAAGGCATTACCAAAAATTCATAATGCCCATACCTTATGCGGAAAGCTATTTTAGGAACATCTTCCTCTCTGATTCTCAACTGATGGTACCCCGATCTCAGATCAATCTTAGAGAATACTGCTGCTCCTTTTAATTGATCAAAGAGATCATCTCTCTGAGGCAAAGGATACTTATTCTTGATGGTCACCTTATTCAACTGCCTATAATCAATGTATAATCTTAAGGTACCATCCTTCTTCTTCACAAATAAAACAGGAGCTCCCCACGGAGAAACACTAAGGCAAACAAACCTTTATCCAACAACTCCTGCAATTGCACCTTCAACTCTCTCAACTTAGCAGGTGCCATTCGATATGGAGTAATAGAGATGGGAGTGGTACCAGGCAATAAATTGATACCAAACTCAACCTCTCTCTCAGGGGGTAACCCTGGAAACTCCTCGGGAAACACATCTGGAAATTTCGCAACTGTTGGTATACTATCAAGTTGAGAACCCACTACTCTGGTATCCACAACATGAGCAAGATAAGCATCACACCCTTTCTGAATCATCCTCCTAACTGCAACAGCTGAAACAAACAAGGTGCAATCTGTCTCTGCTCACTAGATACCATCACACCTCTACCATCACCGGTTCTTAGGGTAACACACTTCTTCTGACAATCTACTATAGCTCCATGCTTAGACAACCAATCCATGCCTAAAATCAAATCATACTCCTTAAAAGGCATTTTAATCAAATCACCTAAGGACTCCTCATCCTGAACAATAATTGGACTATCTCGGTGCACTTTACTCACCACAACACTATGCCCTAAAGGATTTGTCACCAAAACATCAAATCCTAGGGACTCAGAATGCAATTCAGACATAGGCAAGATGGATGCACTTATGTATGAATGAGTAGAACCAGGATAAATCAAAGCAAGTACAGAAATGCCAAATAAAGAAAATGTATCCGCAATGATGGCTAAAGCATCTGGCTGCCTCTGCATCACATACACTCGCTGAGAAGGCCCAGCCTCATCTGGCCTACTGCCTTCAGATGTAGAGCCTCCTCTCTGACTGAACCCTTGTCTACCACCTCTACTGAAACCTCTGCCACTACAACCTCCTCTGACACTAGGTCGAGAAACTGCAGAATCTGTCTGCCTATCCTTCTGTAGCTCAGGACAAGCTCTGATGAAATGGTCAAGTGATCCACATCTGAAACATACTTCCAAAGTGCCTTTCCACCTGCAATCACCTCCGTGTGTTCTACCACAATGAACACAAACAGGTGGAGCAGAACTCTGAGCCACTGGGGTCGATGCACTAGCCACAGAAACTGTAGGTCTCGGTCTCTGCCTCTGATGTGGTACTGACCTAATAGGATGCTTCTGGCCCCTACTAAACTTTTGAAAATGACCTCCTCGGCCTCTCTTTGGAGATGAAGACCCTGCCTCAAACTGGGGTCTCCTAACTCTAGTGTCCTCCTTAGTAGAAGTTGCTGCAATAGCCTGCGCTCTCTCAACACGCCGGGCCGCTGCAACAAGCTGCAAAAGATCCTGATACCGGGAACCAACAACAATACACATAATAGAGGGCCTCAACCTCTCCTCAAATCTCCTGCACCGGTCTATCTCATCTGAAATAATCCCACCGGCATAATGACTCAACCGAATAAACTCAATCTCATACTCTGTCACTGTCCGGTTATCCTGCCTCAGATTCAAAAACTTCATCTTCTTAGCATCCTTATACTCCCTCAGAGTATACTTCTGCTCAAACTTCAGCAGAAAATCACCCTAAGACAAGGTCGGTGGATTATCCATGGCATGAGGAACTGTCTTCCACCAATCATATGCATCTTTCTGCAGAAAAGATCTAGCATAATCAAACTTCTCTTCAGGAATGGCTTGCAACTGGATAAATACCCTCTGAACTCTATCTAACCACTACTCAGCTACTACAGGATCTGTAGTACCAAAGAAGTCCTCAGCTCCAAACTTCCTTAACTTATCATACTGCCTCACTGGTACTTGTGGCTGTGGTTGAGTTGGCAAATGCTGCACTGGAGCCTGCCTCAACAAATCTACCATATGCCTAACAAAACAGGTGAAATCTCATCAGCAGCGGGTCTCTCTGGCATAGGAGCAGGTGCCTCTCCAGCTATCTCAACCCTAGCTCCATCTCTACCCTCAGCAGGAGCTACACTCTCTGCACTACCTTATACGGACTGACGTGACTGAGACGCCATCACTACCTATATCTGCAAACACAGCAAAAAATATCTCATCAAAGATTAGAAACTGCCAGTGCCAATGCATGTATCTTATTTAAAAATCATATTTTAAATCAAAATTTTCTTTTTCTTACAATTCACCTAGGTTAAGAACCTCAAACCTAGGCTCTGATACCAAAATAGTTGTAACACCCCCGTACCCCAATATACGCACACCGCATACACCCACACAACACGTGATATATGCATACCGGATAAAGGGGTGTCATGGTTCATTTTAAACAAACCAAACTTTAATCTTTAACATATAAGCATCATAAGTCAGTCTGATTAAACTTAAAACATTTAACTCATGTTATAGAAATTAATAGAGAAAACATTCCTTGTTAAAATACATATACATATATCTTCATTACCCCAAAAGTTTATCCAAAAACAGTCTGTTCCAAACATTTGTTAAATAAGCAGCGGAAAATATATATGTATATATATCAAAATCAATGTTTACAAAATTATAGAATTTATATATGCTGGCAGTTCATCTCTGATCTTGATGACCTCAACTCAACACATTTATCACAAACTCAATCCTAGACTCGACTCGGTCTAGACGAGCTCTCCGGCACAACTGGATCTACCCTGTCACCTGCGCGATGAACCACAATTGCGCTAAGCAGAAAGCTTAGTGGTACAAACTTTGATTTAATATAGATCAATGCGATGCTCATGCACAATATATATGAATATACCAACTCATTGCATTATATCTCAACATATTAATCATTTGCATCACATTTCATAATTCACATTAAAGCAAAGACAAGCATGGGCCTAAAACAAAACTAATATGCTATTCAAAGTTCAGAGTTACTGCTTTGGTCCATATTGACACCTTGTGTCTAGCCCCGTAGGCAAAATATATATCCATGGATAATGTAACAGACCCAGTCTCTTGGACCTCAACCCAGCTAGACCCTAGGGCCCCAGTGTAATATCCCAATGTATGCCTTAGAAGTTTTGATTATTGTTGTTGTTTTAAATTGGATTGAATGTATATGTCAATTGGCAAGAGAAAAGAAATTAAAAGAAAGTGTATATGTTGTTTATATGATAATATATATAACATATATGCAAGTCAAAAGAGTGGTCAAGGGAAGAAGATATTTATTTAGTTATTTGTGAAATTACTAAAAGAGGGCAAGTGCTTTAAAGGAAATCAAAACAAATTGTATAAGGGTGTTTAGGTAATTGCTCATGTTGAAATACTTGGTGGAGATTTAAAGAGGAGTTGACTTTGTTTCTTCATTGTTCTTTTCTTCTTTTCTTTTTGTGGTGGCCGGCTCCTCCATAGACAAGGGAAAGCGAGTGAGCAAGAGAGGATTTTGGTGTTCTAAGCTCAAATTGAAGGAAGATCTAAGTGATCAAGTTGGTGATTCAAGAAGTTTTATAACTTTGGTAAGTCCTCTTTTGATATCTTTGCTTATTTTAAGTTGTGTTGTGAAATTAATAGATGATTTAAGAGTGTGTTGTTTGATTGTGTTATGTTTAAGAGTGTTTGATTAGATTGATTATGGATTTTAAGGATGGATTGAAGAAAAGAGTAAGTTGGTGAAAAGAGTAAGGATTGAACAACACGGGCGTGTCCCTGACCGTGCCCTAACTCCACAACACAGAAACTTTTACACGCTCAGAACCACGGGCGTGTCACTGGGCGTGTAATACATTCTGCCTCTCTGAAAAATATCAACACGTCCAACAACGTGAGCGTGCTCATGGCCGTGTAAACTCTCCAATCTCACAGTAGCTATGACACGCTCAATAACACGAGCGTGTTACTGGTCGTGTCAAACCTACTGCCTCCAACACAATTGACACACCTAAAAACTCTGGACGTGCTCCCGAGCGTGTCAGGCCAAAAACTCATATTCCGGCCAAAACCACAAAACACCCAACAAAACACTTCTTTTCACCAACATCCTCTTTAAACAAACTTAACAAAACATACCCAAAAACCATCTTAACTTACAAAAATACCCAAAACAACTCCACATCTATAACAAACACAAATCACAAATATCATCACAAAACCCTAAACACAAATACAACACCATCTCTTCCAACCAACTTACTCTTTTCTTCAATCTTGGAAAGAAAGTGTATGTTATTATTTTTAGATTAGGTCTTGAAGAAAGTGAGTTATCATTGATCTAAGAAATAAAAGAATCTTGGAAAGAAAGTGTTTAGAGTTGTGTGAATTGTTATTGAGGTAAGTACAAACCTTGCATTGTTGCATACATTCACTTGATATGACATTATTGTTATATATGAATAATGTTACGTTTTGCACATTGTGCATCTTGTGAAATGTACTATATGTATAATGTGAAATGAGATAATTGAGACATGTATGCATAAATGATTATGTTCAATGTAATTGATTATGAATATGTGAAAGATGATGTATTATATTGTGAATTGAGACATGATGATTCAAATGTGATGAGAAGCCATTGTGAGTGGCTATGGTTATACAAATGAAAGTGTTGAGGCATGATTGCCTATTTGATATTGAGATACAAATTGAGAAAGAGAATAATGATACAATTGTATGTTTAATATGTTATTCAGTTTCAGAGTTCTGGATTTGGGTGGCATGCCTATGAAATTATGAATAGTAACAGTCTTGCCGGGTTGAGGATCTCTTCAATTTGAGTTGAATTGAGGTCCAAGAGACTGGGTCTGTTACATTATGAGAATTATGATTATGAGATATATGATTGGTAACAGTCTTGCCGGGTTGAAGATCTCCTCGATTTTTTGAGTTGATGGTCCAAGAGACTGGGTCTGTTACACTATCCATGGATATATATATATATATATATATGATGCCTACGGGCTTGATTATTGTGATTATGAACCCAAGCAGTAACTCTGAATTCTGAATATCGTATTAAACACTTGTTGGGCCCATAGGTGTCTATGTCATGTTGATGTTATGAATGATGAAATAATGTAATATTCATGAAATATTGTATATTGAGTATGATCTTTATTGTTTGATTGTATATCATTGTTATTGATTAAGCATAATAGCATTATGGTTTGTACTACTGAGTTGTTGGCTCAGCGTGATTATGATTCATCGCGCAGGTGATAGAGGTGATAGAGTTGAGACGGAGAATTCCTCTAGACCTAGTTAAGGTTGTTTTGATTGTGAAGAGTTGGATTAAAGCTTAAAGATCAGAGAGTCAAGCTGCCAATCATGTATATATTTCATATTTTGTAATTATTGAGGTTTAATGTATTTATATTTGTAAGTTTTGGATGTAACTTCTGTTGCGTAATAAACAAACATTTTTATCTATTGTATCTTATGATTTTCATTTCTCTTTATTTGGTATTTCTTAAATTTTTAGTTTTACTTTAAATATGATTTGTGTATTTGTAAAGTGTGTCATTTCTATATTCAGTATACGTATAATACGATCATATAAGCATGCTTTGTACGTATACGGGATATAGGGGTGTTACACCCAGTATCTTGGTCTTCAACCCGGCTAGACTGTTACAGTTTTTGAGGCTTACGACCCAGTCTTTTCACCTCAAAAACATCACATTTATCAGTTGGGCTCGGCTTACGACCTGGTCTTTTCACCTACCCAGCAATTCATAGGCATGTCGCCAAACCCAGAACTCTGAAAATTGAATAACATATTAGGCACACAATTTATTCATTTATCTAATTATCAATCTCTTTCACAATTCATTTCTCATTTCATTTCTCATAATCAAACTAGGCTCATTGCCTTAATATATCATCTTTTCTCATTTTTCTCATTCTTCTATTTCATCTCAATATCGATTGGTTACATTATGTTTTCACATCTCATATCTCATTTTTCCACATTTCTTTTCATATACAATACATTACTCAATTGCATTGATACATCAACATAATTCACATTATGCATATCATAACATATAACTCATTCATCAACAATATATCAAGTAACTTAACAATTTCTCAACTAAATGTGTTAAGTCCCAATGTCATATAAATTTATGCAATCATTCAAAGTTTGTACTTACCTCTAAGAGCAACAACACCACTCTAACAACTTTCTCTTCCAAGATATCCCTCAAACCTTGGCTTGGGTAATTCAATTCTCTTCAAAACCTAATCCAAAGGTGATCATACACACTCACTTAGAGATACACATAAGAAAATAAGAAAGAGAACTATCTAGGGAAAACTCTACACTTGACACGCTCAACAACACAGGCGTGTCCCTGACCGTGCCCTAAACCCACAACACAGAAGCTTTGACATGCTCAGTGACATGGGCGTGTCACTGGCCGTGTCAATCCTCCTCCAACACAGAAGCAATGACACGCTCAGTGACATGGGTGTGTCACTGGACATGTCAATCAACCAACAACACAGTAGCTATGACAAGCTTAATGACATGGGCATGTCACTGGCCGTGTCAATGCTACTACAACACAGAAGCTGTGACACGCTCAGTGACATGGGCGTGTCACTGCTCGTGTCACCAACCAAAAAAATAGAACCAACGACACGCCCAAAAACATGGCCGTGTTAATGGGCGTGTCAAGGCAAAAAACCTGAAATTGACACCAACAAAGCCTCAACCAACAATCATCTTTCTAAACCCTTATCAACACCACACAAATTAAACCAAATCCATCATACCATATAATACTTGAGTAAACCTCAAAACAACTCAATCACAAACATCAAACACAAGCACCACCATATTCACAACTCAAAAATCACACAATCCACACACTTGCCTCTCTCACCAAACTCAACCCTTTTTCTCTTCAATCCAAACCCAAAAATCAAAGTTACCAAGACAAAATACTTCAAACACACCAAAATAACCTTAAACACATCTACAACAACCATCCAACAAACCCAAGAATACAAACTCAAAAGAAAACTAAGAAACAAGTTGGAAACTTACCAAAAGTGAAGAAAATCCTTAAAACTCCAACTTGATCTCTTGAATTCCTTCAATCTCTTGAGCTTGGAAGCAACAAAATCCCTTTTTCTTTGGTTGATAATGGTGGCTGGCTCACTAGAAGGAAGGAAGAAGATGAAGATGAAAGAAGAAGAAGAAAGAAAAAGCAAAGTCAACACACTCTTCTCTAATAACCAAACCTCTTTTTCCCAAATCACTCTCCACCATACATTTAAACAATATAATAATCACCCAATAACATCATCTTCCACTAACATTAAACAAATCCATTTAATTAATCAAAATATCTCTTTTGACTTATAAAACCCATTGACTTGTATATATTTTGTATATATTCTCATATATGCAACATATACACATCTCCTCTTATTCCATTAGTCATATATACACTTTAAATTATTTAATCCAATCCTCACAAATAAGCATTCCAAAATTTTAGGGTATCATTAGGGATATTACATCCATATTATCAAACATCCCCACCTCCACACTACCAAACACCACTACCTCTACTAGTTTATTACCTACCACCTCCCCCACCCAAATTTGATCCACATTACCATGCAAGAGACACCTTCCTTGGCCCAAAAAATGAAACTAGGAGGAAGCTTTATTTACTCAAGAACTCCATTTCCAAGACATCGACCTATTTAACTCCTATCCTAGCTAAACCAAAGTGAAAGGATATTTTGATCTCGCAAGAGGAACTTAATGTTGTTGTGGATGAGCAGATAAAGCAAATACATAGGGAAACAACACTGTAGTATGGTACCACATTCCGTTTCCCTTTATCTGAAGAGATCCTCGGTGATGTATATCCGAGCTTCGACCTGCTGAAGTTGAAAGAGTACAACGAGTGATTTAACCCCTGAGCACATGTGATCAGGAAATAGCTCTGATGTACACAAGCTCAAATTCTGCCTTATGCAAACTTTTTCCTAAGACTCTGATTTGCAATTCCTAAATATGGTACAAAAACCTTGAGCCACACTTCAGTCACAACTTTAAGCAACTTACCGAGTTGTTCATCAACGAGTTCATGGCACTAATTAATCTAGGCCATACCTCGGCAAATTTGTTTATGACTGTGCAAAAATTCAGAGAAATATTTTGGGATTATTGATAGATTCAACAAGATTGTAGGCAAAATCCTGAAGGTTAACTTTAAACTGGCATTGGAGGCGATGACCAGAAATACATAGTGTTCTTAATTTTTAAACTCTTTAAGCAAGAATCCTCCTTAAGATTTTATTAAGCTTATGGCTCGAGCTCGCCAGTATATTCATATGGATGAAAACTAAAGGCTTCAACAAGATCTTTAAGGCTCTCTCAATGGCCAAACTTCAAAAGCCTTTGAAGAACTTCCTAAGTCCAAATAATCCAAGCTAGATTCTTTCAAATCTGACCCTTCCAGGCCCTCTAGATCGGGCTCCTCATGGAGAAATTATAACTGCAACTTGGGAAACCCACCTAGCCACTCGAACGTCAATAGAACTTACCATATTTTTTATAATCCAAACAATTCATCCACTTACAAAATCTCAAACTAGCATCCTTCACTAGCTCAAAGAGAACATAAAGGTCAATTGGCCCAAACCAATGAAAGAAGGTCCTAACCGAGGTCAGTCTAGATAATGTAGTTTTCATAGAGGTAAGGGCCACAAAACAGAGGAGTGTGGTAAGCTGAAGAGGGAGATTGAGAGGCTAATCCAAGCGAGTGAACTAAAACAATTTGTCATTGTATCTCAGCATAATGATGAACCTCATCTGAGCTCCGAACCCTCCGAGAGAAGTTCTAAGAGGGCTATCGCTAGGGTCATTCATGTTATAGCGGGAGGTAAATATTATTATATTATAGATGGGTCAAAGAAGCATAAGGCCAAGGAGGTTTTCTCTGTGGCAGAGATCTCTAAAGCAAAAACCTGGTCATCACTTTCCATCCTAAAGAATCCCATCAAGTGACAGGCGCACATTCTGATGCCCTGGTAGTGGAGGCCATAATTCAAGATTATCTGGTTTAGTGGATCTTGATTGATATAGGCAGTTCCATAAATCTATTGACCTAAGAAGCTTACAAGAAGCTTGGGTTATCCCCCGAACACTCTCAAAATAGTTTCAACCTGACTAATATGCCTATCTAGACATAGTTTACCTATGGTAGGCTCTGCCATGTTAGAGGTGCAGTTGGGGGATAGTTCTATTGTTCGAGATTACAGAGCATGTTTTATGGTGGTGGAAATGAGCTTTGCATACAATTTTGGGAGCCCATTGCTGGTAGGACTGGATTCTACATAACTATTAAAAACTTGACTACGAAAGTCCCAACTTGTCAAGAAGTAGCAATTTTAAGAGGAGGCCAACAAGCAGCACGAGATTCATATGCAATACTCCTCAAGAAAACCAACATGGTGCTTCACATTGACTGCCTCGACCTACCATCCAACTCAGAATCTAGGGCCGAGCTAGTAGACATCTTGAAGAAAATACAGGTTAGAACTAATAAAAAAGCCGCAGATCACGAGCTCTAGTGGACCTAAGAAGAAGCTCACCCTAGCCCAGGTCTTAGAGTAATATCAAGATGTTTTTTCTTAGACACCTACAGATGTCAAGGGAATATCACTTGAGCTCATGATGCAAAAAGAGAGAAACCAAGTCTACCTCAGTCAAGCAAAAATACAGAAACCTTGGGCCAAAAAGATAGCTAGCTGCTGACTAAGAAATATAGAAACTTTTAAAGGTGGGCTTCATCAAGGAAGTATTGTTCCTGGACTGGCTAGCTAATGTTGTCTTGGTAAAGAAATCGAATGGGAAGTGGAGGATGTGTGTCAACTTTACCAACTGTAAAAAAGCATGCCATAAAGATTGATATCCACTCTCAAACATTGATTGTCTTATTAACTCACCACTAGTGTATGAGGAGTACAGTTTCATTGATGTTCATCAGGATACCACTAAATCCCCCTAAAGCCTGAAGACTAAGATAAGACCTCCTTCATTACCGGTAAAGGCATAAATTGCTATAAGGTAATGCCATTCGGCCTTGAGAATGTTTGAGTCACCTATTAGAGGCTCATCAATAAGCTTTTTCAATAGCAGATAGGTCAGAATGTAGAGGTCTATGTTAATGATATGATAATAAAATCTAAGACCTCAGTCGAACACTCTCAAGACCTGGTAGAAGTTTTTGTTATCCTTCAAAGGCAGGAATAAAGCTCAACCTGGGAAAATGTGCCTTTGGAGTCCAGTTGGAAAAGTTCCTAGGTTTTATGATATCCAGGAGAGGAATAAAAGCTAACCTAGAGAAAATTTGAGCTGTAATGAAGATGGAGTCCCCCAATAACATTAAAGATGTTTATAACTCAATGGCTGGATAACCGCCCTGGGAAGGTTTTGTTATAATCATTATATATGTATTGTTAGGGTAGTTTTTGTTTAGTTTTTAGTTATTTTCTAAATAGTTTGTTCAAGTTTGTTGTTAGGTTTTATGCTTTAGGTTGAGGAAATAGGGCTATTGAAAAAGAAGCAATAAAATATGATAAGTCCATTATTGAAAGCTGATTTTAGAAGAAAATGCACCACATGGCCAAGCCATGCCAATCTTGGCCATATCTTTCAATATAAATAAGGATTCAAGGAAGAGTTTCAAGGCAAAATTAAACATGGCCTGAGGTCTTAGTAGTGTCCCATGCCTTGGCCAAGACATCTCTAGCTTAATTGTGTTCCATTCTAAGAGAAGAATAGATTTTAGGCAGTGTTGGACATGCCTTAGAAGCTTAGCCATGTCTAAGGAAAGTTTCAAGAAACACAGCCAAGACAAATCAAGCTTGGTTGTGTTTGCACTGGATAACTTGATAGGCATTTTTCATTTTTTTAAAAAAAAATTGATTGGGATAAATACAAAAGAGGATTTGGTGGAGATAAGGGAGGATTATTTTATGATGGATAAAAAGCTGATTGAGAGGAGAAGTTGGGGGATTGAAGAAAAAAGAAAAGCATTTGTTCTTAAAATTAGATTAGGGAAAAAATTAAAATCATTCATTCATTCGTTTTGTTCTTTTTAGCCTAATAATTCTTTGTGAGCCTTTTAGGGAGTTTTAAGTGAATTCTTTATCAAGTTCAAGTTGAGCTGGAGGAGAGGAACAATACTAGTCATCTTCACAAGAGTTTTTTCTATTCTTTTATTAAATTCATTTTACATAATTTTCTTATTTAAATACATTATTATTTCAATGAAGTTTTGTGATTTGAATTTATTGAATTGAATTTCTATCTTGCTTTGATGAGGAGCTAAATTACTCATGCTTAGGTTCGCAGTAGATTTAATTAAATGTTTTAATTCAATAATTTCCATTAATATGTCTTGTTGTGAGTTGATTGCATTGGAATGTATGCTAGGTTAATATATTGGTCACCTATTAGTCTCTAGTTATTGAATGAAGGACAGAAAGGTGAAACTTGATATTAGAACTCTGCATTCAATTATCTTAAGATTGAATTAGAAATATAAGTTCTAGGATTTACTTAATTTGTGATTAAAAAATAATTGATAATTATTAATTTGTGAATGTGAGAACTAATGAATTGATAGTTTCCAATTAAAAGTAAGGAACAAAATTAAGTTTCAAGGTTATATTAGTGAAAAATTTGAGAATTTGACTTTGATTAAATTGATCTGTAAATCCTAGGTTTTGTTTTGAAATTTTTACATTAATTCGGTGCAAACTCTCTATTCATTTTATTTTTAATTTTAAAATTATTTATCATTTCAACATTATAAATTTATTCTTCAATTCTTTTTTTTTAAATCAAATTATTACAAATAACAAGTTCCTTGAGAGACGACCTTGGGATGTTCTCCCAATACTGCAGCAAACTCGTATACTTGCGAGAGTCACTTTTTAGTAGTGTTATGTAGAGCGCAAAAAGTTTATTTCATGTTCGGCTAAAAGGTGCCTACCCTTCTACCAACTTCACAAAAAACTAAAAAAGTTCAAATGGATAAATGAGTGCCAAAAAGCTTTCATCGAGTTGAAGAATTTTCTTCCCCGCCCCTTTTAAGCTGACTTGTGTAGGGTGAAACTTTATAGTTGTATTTGTCAGCTTCCCTAGTGATAATGGGTTTAGTGTTTGTTAACCAAACCCTTCTATTTTTTTATCTTAGGCAATCAAATTGAATTTACTTAACACTTGCACCAAGTTTCATGTTGCAAAAAGTTATTTCTTTTGAAGGAAATATGAAAAGTCTGATCGGACCACATAGAAGATCAACCGAACCATTGATGACCAAATGAGCCAAGAAGACACAGATAGTTTCATGGTAGAGAGAACTCTTAAAATCTCACCGTACCACACAAGTCTAACCGGACTCTATGAAATTTTGACTGGACCATATGAGCCAATTTTCTCCAAAACATCCAGTAAGTTTCTCTGTAACATCCATAATTTTGGAGAAGTTAAATAAGTATTTGGAGATATAAATTATATATACTCAATATATATATCTAGAGTATATATAACATATACATATGGTATATTAATTTTATATGTTGGATTAATACATTACATACTTAATATTTAATACACATATAAGGTATATTTGATTTGTATATAAGATACACATTACTTGTGCATATGTGTAACATCCTAAATTTTTGAAAAGTTCTAATTTTTGAAAATTTGATAAAATAAATTATAATTTAAATGGATAAATTAAATTAATGGTTTTAAATGAAAAATGAAGAGGTTTTAAATGAAAAAGTGGAACATATATGTGATATATATGAAAAATATATAAAACATATAAAAGTCAACACTTTTTAAAAGAAAAGGGTATTTTGGTAATTAAATCTTATAAATTCAAAACTAATAAAATAATTCAAAAATAAATTATTTTTGAATGAAAGAGGGAAATTAGGACTTTTAATTTATTAAATAAATAATTAAATAATTAATTATTAAATTATTTTAATATATATATATATGGTTTAAAAAAAAGATGAAAAGGAATAGAAATATTAAAAAGTCTTCATCTTCTTCTTCTTCTTCCTTTTGGCCGAATTTTCCATGGGAGCTAGACCAAGATTTTGCTTCTTTCATACTCCAAAAATTGAAGGATTTCAAGTATTCAAAGTGGATTTTTGGTGATTTCCACCAAAATTAGTAAGTTTTCAACTCTTTTCTTTGATAACTCTTTTCTTTGAATTCTATAGAAAATTGGGTTATGTTGAACTTGGGGTTTTGATATAGCATGTTATAATTATTGGAATGGGTGTGTATGATGTTATTTTGGGTAGTTAACAATGATTTTAAGGTTGGATTAAAGAAATGGTTGAATTTAAGTTGAGTTTGGTGAAGAGAGAGAATTTAGGGTTATGGAACATTTGAGTTTTTGAAATCATGAGTTTTAATTGTGAAAATAGGTTCCAAATGTGTTGTTTTGATTCATAAATAAGGATTTTAAAATCAAATGATAGATTTAGTTAAGTTTGGATAGAGTTTGAAGATTGTAGTATTGATTTAAGGTTTTGGAAAAGTGAATTTTTCAAAGAAAGATTAATTGTTTGATTTTAATGCTTAAATCATGTTATTTAATGATATAAGTGATGGAAATAAGATTGAAATGATAATTGGATTGAGTTGAAATGGAGATCCTTCAATGGTGAAGGCTATGCCATTTTAGGGTTTTGAGCATAAGCATGTGGTTAATTATTGTAATTGGTTTAAACATGCTAAAACATGTTTTTAATGATATTAATAAACTTAAAATACTAATTTAAATGGCTTGATATAGTTTTTCAAAGTTAAAATGAGGTGAAGCTTAATTTTGGGATTTGGTTTAGAGTGATGTTTAATTATGGTTTGATGTTGAGAATACCTTAGAATGTGATATTAAATGATTATGTATGATCGCATTTGGTATAGGCATTGAGGGAGGTTGATTTGTTTCATCCAAGTGGGGAAGGGCAAGTAGGAAGGATAGGATTGGAGGCTGTGTTAATCTTGCTTTGGGTTGCTAGTGGAGGTATGTACAAACTTTGAATATATTATTTATATTTGCATAACATTTGGGCTTAACACATTTTGGTTGGAAAATGTGTTAAGTTACTTAGTTTATTGATTGAGTATGAATAATGTGCGATGACATTTGTAATGTCATATATGTATTAAATGCATTGTGAAAAGCCATTGATAATGACTAAATTGTGTAAAATGTGAAATATGTGTATTATGTGAAAATACCCAAAGTAATTGGGTAATGTGTTGTGAATGCAAAAATGAGATATGTGGAATAATGAAATGAATTGATATTGATAAAAATGTGAAAAATGAGAAAAGTGAGAAAAATGAGAAAGATGTGAAAAATTAGAAAAATGAGAAAATAAGAAGTGAAAATAAGGTAATGTGCCTAGATTGAATATGTGACAATGAGAAAGAGATTAATAATGAGAAAAATGAAAAAATGAAAAAAAATGAGAAAAATATGATATAATAAGACAATGTGCCTAGTTTGATAATAAGAAACTGAGAAAAGTTTTAATAAAGGAATTATGAAAGAATTTGATAATGAGAAATATGAATAAATTGTGTACCTAGTATGTTATTCAATTTTTAGAGTTCTGGGTTTGGCGGCATGCCTATGATTGCCTACGGATTAAACGCTGGAATGGTGTAAAGACTGGGTTGTAAGCCAGGGCAGCTGATAAATATCATATTTTTGGGGTGAAAAGACTAGGTCGTAAGCCTCAAAAATTGTATCAGTCTACCTAGGTTGAGGACCAAGATACCGGGGCCTAAGGTCTAGCCGGGTTGAGGTCCAAGAGACTGGGGCTGTTACATTATCCATAGATATATTGCCTACGGGGCTAGACACATGGTGTCATTATGGACCAAAGTAGCAACTCTGAAATTTGAATAGCATATTAGATCCTTTTTGGGCCCATATTTATCTTTGCTTTAATGTGAATTATGAATTGTGATACAATTGAGCAATATAATGCTATGAGTTGTGATTATGAAATATTTAAAAAATATAAGAAAGTAGAATGATGTGACATCTATATGCATTGTGCATTGGCATTATATTGAGTTTTATTGTTATTATCAAAGTTTATACCACTAGGCTTCGGCTTAGCGAGATTGTAATTCGTCGCGCAGGTATCATGGATGATTTGGTAGAGCCGGAGAGTTCTACTAGACCTTATCAGGTCTAGGTTTATATTTATTGAGCTTGAAGAGTTGTTTTTTGGTACATCAAGATCAGAGCCAGTTGCAGTATGTAGATATTTGATATTACAATGTATTTTGATATTATATATGTTATGATATGTTTTTGGAAGTATATAATGTAAATTATAAAAAATATTTTGAATAATTTGTTCAGATGAGATTTTATATGTGTTGTTAATTTATATATCTATATATAAGCATTTTGAGAAAATATGGAGAAATTGAGAAGTATTGGTGAAATGGTGAATTGATTTTTATTGGGAGTGTTTTCTTTATGCAGGTTGTGTTTTGCTGAATTTTGGGAACATCCAAATTACAAGCAAAACTCTAGCAAATTTTTCCCAAAGATTTTCATATAAAATATTTATTTTGGATTCCTATAACAAGCAGAGAATATTTATATACTATTTATTTTATATATTAGTATTTGAAATCTTAAAACAAAAATGTGAAAATTTTTATTAAATCGGTCTGTGATATTTTTATACCGTATATGCATATTTTACATATGCTGAAAATATGTATTATACGTATATAGGGTATAAGGGTGTTACATTTGTTTTGGTATCAGAGCCTAGGTTTGAGGTTCTCAACCTAGGTGGGTTGTTAGAGAGAGAAAATTAGAATTTTAAAAAAATGATTTTCAATTATGATGCATACATTGGCACTGGCAATTTACCTGATCCCTGATGTGGCAATGTCCATTTGATATAATGGATATGAGTTGAGATGGCGTCTGGATTGCATAGATCAGAGTGGTGCAGTGGAAGCGTCATTCTAGAGATTATGGATTAAGAATTTTTGAAACTTTTATTTGAAATTTAAAATTCATAACTGATTCAATTGATGAATAAGTGAAATTAGAAAAAAACAATCTAGGAAATGATTTAAGATATAAAAATAAAAAGTTTAAGAAATGAGCATGATAGTTACAGAAAATTTTATAGGTGTACTGCAAAGTGATATTGTTTGAATTTTTGGACAAATCTAGAAATATTGGATGAGTTTGAAAATTTAATAGAAAGTTTTTGTATATGTTAGAATCCAATGTATAAAATTTTATAAAATTTAAAGATGGATCTCTAATTAAGAAAAATAGAAGAACACAAATTGTTGGAGTAATTCCAGCAACTCAGAATATGTAGAAATTGAGAAAAAAAAATATTTTAGAAACTATGGTAAACCAACCTATAAAAATCTGAAACTTTACACACAATATCATATTTATTCCTATAACATCTGGTTAAAAATTCATGAATTTTTATTAAGGTTTGATACCTGAAAAAAATGGACAACCGAGTGCTGTCAAAGAAATTATTAAAGAGACAAATTATCTTATTGTGGAAGATTTAATTTTTAAATATATTAAATCAGCTTGAAAAAATCTAAAATTTTACATATAAGTTCATATATATGTAAAGTACACGTGGATAAAATTTTACAAGCTTTTATAAAGAATTGGTAAGAAATATAAAAATTGAAAGTGAGATTGACATGAAACTGAGGAAGTCATGCAGTTTTGTGTAAGTAAGTAATAAATTAATTTTATGAGACAAATGAATGAAGAAAATTATAAAAATTTATATGCATATGGGTATAATTATAGAAGGAATATGGAGTTTTTAATAATTTTCAACAAATAGTTCATAATTAAAATCAAAGAGTGAAATCATATATGATGGCGAATTATTTATTATGGAATAATGATGCATGATTTAGGGTTGAGTGTGTAAAATTAAAGTATCTAAATGGATGATGTTAATTAATATAATGAAATGAATTAGTGTTGTTTAAATGTAAATGTTATGCTTTTAAGATTGAAAATGCGACATGGATGAGATTTGGTGAAGTTCATGTTGTTGGTTGCAATATATGAAATTTGAATTTTTGAAATGGGTTTCCATAATTATGAAAGTGATGTGTTTTGATGTTATATTAATATAAAAATAAAGTTTATAAAGTTAGCTCTTTAAAATGAGATTAATAGAATGAAGTTTAAGTAAAGTAGTAAGTTGAAAATTTAGAGTTGTAAGAGAATTTTGATGAAGATTCTTTGGATGTTAATAATTTAATGTTTAATAAGCATGGAGTAATTTTGAATGAGTAATATTATTTATGAAAATATCATGTAACATGTAATGTGGTTGATAATATAGAAATTTTTTATGAAATAAAAGGGAAATGATTAAGTAAGTAAAAATGAGTTACTTTAGGTAATTGAATTGGAAATGATGAAAAGGGATATGAAGGGTATGATAAATGCATAAAAAAAATGTGAGAGAGATGTCACATTGGAAATGTGACTAAGATTTATGTGAGGTGTTAAAAATATATATATACATATATAATAAGAAACTTATTTAAGAGATGGGCGATTAAATAAGAAAGATGTTAATGATGTTGCGGTCAGAGTGTATATATATGTTGAATTGATGAATAACCTAAGTAATATCAAAATAATGAGAATGATATTGCATGTATTAATAGACCTAAGAGAGATTAGGTCTTGACCTGCGTAGAGTTAGGTTATGTGGTGAATTGAGATTGAGAATGGACCCGAACAGAGCTGGACGGTGAAATTGTTATTTTAACAACTGAACTTGATGATTGTATAGTGTTTTGGGCCTAAAGTATATGCGTATAAATAAGAGATTGTAAGGAAAAGGAAAGTATAATGAAGAAAGTATGGAAATGGAATATATATATGAATGAAAATTTTTATAAGAGATAGATTAGAAATGAAGTAATAAATGGAAATTGTGTAAATTAGCATACGAACGAATATGTATATGTAAGAGATGTTAATGATAATATTGTTGAAACATGAGTTAGGCTAATGATGATCACGTGATCAAGAGTAAATTGCTTTGAAACAGAGCTGAAACGTGTTAACTTTTTGTGAAGCAAAAGATTAGAAAATGAATATGTGATTTTTGTGATACGAACTTAACATTGTGATTGGAAATGTTTGAAGAAGAATGATAGAAGAGCAGTATTTATTTATAAGCCACAGGCGTGACCATTATTATGGCATGACCGTTGGATAGTTTTGGTGAGATTGATAGTTATGCTTCAAGAAACATGGTCAAGACTTATGTTTTGCATAGTTGTATCTTATAATTTTATACTAGAAATTTATTTATAATTATAGAAAGTGTGGAAACAGAAGAGAATTGTGAAAATATGATGAACTTTAAATTATGTGTAAGAAAAGTGATTTGTGTAAATAACGTAACTATCAGAAATGTGAGAAAATGGTAAATGAAAGGAATTATGAAATGTGAGTAAGAGTTATAATGAATGTGCTTGAAAGTGGTATAAAATGAATAAGTTAATAAAAATGATGTTTAAAGTAAACGAGACTAGGGAAGTGAATATTATCTGTAATGATGAATTCGAAGATAATTAAAAATTGAGAATAAATTTGACCTAATAGAATTAGGTCATGAATTGAAAACAGATTGATGAATTTAAAATAGACTAAAGGTTGGTCAGAATAGAATAAGGTTGTGATGGTCATATTGTGATAGTTAGATCAATTGATCCGAAATGTAATAAGTTTACAAGTATTTATTGAAATTCAATGTGTGTAGTTGTATTAAGAATATGCAAGCTACATGATCATGTGCTTAATACATCATTCTGATATGTATATGCATATGAAAAGAGCTAAGTTATATTAGTTTCAAATAATTATAAGAGAAAAATGTTAGTTATAGTATAATGGGAATGAATCTTATTAAGAAAATAAGAATTTGCTGTTGTATAATGGTGATGTCAAATTAATGTGGTAATTGTATAAAGAGTAGGATCAAAGTGAAAATGTGTAAAATTATTGTTTTAAGATAAAAGTTATCAACATATAAATTTAAGGTGATGAGAGTATATTTTTAAAATAATGAAATGATCAAATATCTTGAGTGCAATAGGTGTATATATATTAAAGAGATGAACTAATTTTTGTCTAATGACAATTCGATTGATGATATAATAATTTATTCTGACTGTTTGAGTAAATAGAAAGTATAATGATGTGTTAGGGAATGGTAAAAATGAAATTAAGAATGAACCTAAGGGGGAGAATAGAAATTATGTAATTTGGTAAAATAATGATTTGGATGATTTATTACCATACTGGATAATTTCGAGGAAAAAATTATTTAAGGAGGAAAAATTATAACATCCGTGATTTTGGAGAAATTAAATAAGTATTTGGAGATATAAATTGTATATACTCAATATATATATCTAGAGTATATATAACATATACATATGATATATTAATTGTATATGTTATATTAATACATTACATACTTAATATTTAATACACATATAAGGTACATTTGATGTGTATATAAGATACACATTACTTGTACATATATGTAATATCCCAAAATTTTAAAAAAATATAATTTTTGAAAATTTGATAAAATAAATTATAATTTAAATGGATAAATTAAATTAATGATTTTAAATAAAAAAATAAAGGGGTTTTAAATGAAAAAGTGGAACATATATGTGATATATATGAAATATATATATAACATATAAAAGTCAACATTGTTTAAAAGAAAATGGTATTTTGGTAATTAAATCTTATAAATTCAAAATTAATAAAATAATTTAAAAATAAATTATTTTTGAATGGAAGAGAAAAATTAGAACTGTTAATTTATTAAATAAATAATTAAATAAATAATTATTAAATTATTTTAATATATATATATGGTTTAAAAAAAAGATGAAAAGGAAAAGAAATATTAAAAAGTCTTCATCTTCATCTTCTTCTTCCTTTTGGCCGAATTTTCCATGGGAGCTAGACCAAGATTTTGCTTCTTTCATACTCCAAAAATTGAAGGATTTCAAGTATTCAAAGTGGATTTTTGGTGATTTCCACCAAAATTAGTAAGTTTTCAACTCTTTTCTTTGAATTCTATAGAAAATTGGATTATGTTGAGTTTGGGGTTTTGATGTAGCATGTTATAATTATTGGAATGGGTGTGTATGATGTTATTTTGGGTAGTTAACAATGATTTTAAGGTTGGATTAAAGAAATTGTTAAATTTAAGTTGAGTTTGGTGAAGAGAGAGAATTTAGGGTTATAAAACATTTGAGTTTTTGAAATCATGAGTTTTAATTGTGCAAATTGGTTCCAAATGTATTGTTTTGATGCATAAACAAGGATTTTAAAATCAAATGATGGATTTAGTTAAGTTTGGATAGAGTTTGAAGATGGTAGTATTGATTTAAGGTTTTGGAAAAGTGAATTTTCAAAGAATGATTAATTGTTTGATTTTAATGCTTAAATCATGTTATTTAATGATATAAGTGGTGGAAATAAGATTGAATTGATAATTGGATTGAGTTGAAATAGAGATCCTTCAAAGGTGAAGGTTATGCCATTTTAGGGTTTTGAGCATAAGCATGTGGTTAATTAATGTAATTGGTGCTAGAACATGTTTCTAATAATATTAATAAACTTAAAACACTAATTTAAATGGCTTGATTTGGTTTTTCAAAGTTAAAGTGAGGTGAAGCTTAATTTTGGGATTTGGTTTAGAGTGATGTTTAATTATGGTTTGATGTTGAGAATACCTTAGAATGTGATATTAAATGATTATGTATGATCGCATTTGGTATAGGCATTGAGGGAGGTTGATTTGCTTCATCCAAGTGGTGAAGGGCAAGTTGGAAGGATAGGATTAGATGTTGTGTTAAGCTTGCTTTGGGTTGCTAGTGGAGGTATGTACAAACTTTGAATATATTATTTATATTTGCATGAGATTTGGGCTTAACACATTTTGGTTGAAAATTGTGTTAAGTTACTTGGTTCATTGATTGAGTATGAATAATATGCTATGACATTTGTAATGTCATATATGTGTTAAATGCATTGTGAAAAGCCATTGATAATGGCTAAATTGTATAGAATATGAAATATGTATATTATGTGAAAATACCCAAAGTAATTGGGTAATGTGTTGTGAATGAAAAAATGAGATATGTGGAATAATGAAATGAATTGATATTGATAAAAATGAGAAAAATGAGAAAGATGTGAAAAATGAGAAAAATGAGAAAAAATGTGAAAATAAGGTAATGTGCCTAGATTGAATATGTGACAATGAGAAAGAGATTAATAATGAGAAAAATGAATAAATGAAAAAAAAATGAGAAAAAGATGATATAATAAGGCAATGTGCATAGTTTGATCATGAGAAAATGAGAAAAGTTTTGATAAAGAAATTATGAAAGAATTTAATAATGAGAAATATGAATAAATTGTGTGCCTAGTATGTTATTCAATTTTCAGAGTTCTGGGGTTGACGGCATGCCTATGATTGCCTACGGGTTAAATGCTGTAATGGTAAAAAGACTGGGTCGTAAGCCAGGCCAACTGATAAATATGATATTTTTGGGGTGAAAAGACTGGGTCGTAAGCCTCAAAAACTGTAGCAGTTTAGCCGGGTTGAGGACCAAGATACTAGGGCCTAATGGTCTAGCCGGGTTAAGATCCAAGAGACTAGAGCTGTTACATTATCCATGGATATATTGCCTACTGGGCTAGACACATGGTGTCATTATGGACCAAAGCAATAACTCTGAAATTTGAATAGCATATTAGATCCTTTTTGGGCCCATGTTTGTCTTTGCTTTAATGTGAATTATGAATTGTGATACAATTGAGCAATATAATGCTATGAGTTGTGATTATGAAATATTTGAAAAATATAAAGTAGAATGATGTGACATCTATATGCATTGTGCGTTGACATTGCATTGAATTTTATTGTTATTATCAAAGTTTGTACCACTATGCTTCGGCTTAGCGCGATTGTAATTTGTCACACA
Source organism: Garcia nutans (assembly GCA_947685225.1). Lineage (NCBI taxonomy): Eukaryota > Viridiplantae > Streptophyta > Magnoliopsida > Malpighiales > Euphorbiaceae > Garcia > Garcia nutans. The sequence goes on along the minus strand of CANTUV010000039.1, from coordinate 36,737,548 downwards.
GGTGTCATGGATGATTTGGTAGAGCCGGAGAGTTCTACTAGACCTGGTCGGGTCTAGGTTTGTATTTATTGAACTTGAAGAGTTATTTTTGGGTACATCAAGATCAGAGCCAATTGCTAGTATATAGATATTTGATATTACAATGTATTTTGATATTATATATGTTATGATATGTTTTTGAAAGTATATAATGTAAATTGTAAAGAATGTTTTGAATAATTTGTTCAGATGGGATTTTATATGTGTTGTTAATTTATATATCTATATATAAGTATTTTGAGAAAATATGGAGAAATTGAGAAGTATTGGTGAAATGGTGAGTTAATTTTTTTTTATAGTGTTTGCTTTATGCAGGTTGTGTTTTGCTGAATTTTGGGAACGTCCAAATTACAAACAAAACTCTGACAAATTTTTTTCCAGACATTTTCATATAAAATATTTATTTTGGATTCCTATAATAAGCAAAGAATATTTATATACTATTTATTTTATATATTAGTATTAGAAATCTTAAAATAGAAATGTGAAAATTTTTATTAAATTAGTCTATGACATTTTTATACCGTATATGCATATTTTACATATGCTAAAAATATGTATTGTACATATATAGGATATAAGGGTATTACATTCTCGGCCAAGGGTATGCCTAAATATTGGACGAACTAAGAAAAGTCCGACCGGACCTGATGCAAGACCGACCGGACTATTTAAAAATTACTCAAGTGAGAAGTCGTTGCATCTCCACTCAACAAGTGGAAGCCGCATGGACCAACCGTTGGAGGTGCATTAAGCAGAAATTTAATTACTCCTATCGAACCATGTAAAATTTAGATCGGACTACACCATATCAGATCGGACCATGAGGAGTCCGACCAGGAAATTGCTCTGGCAGAAAAATTAGTGGAAGACAAGAATCAAACATTTTGGTCTCAATCTCAAACGGCTATATCTTGACTTGAAGGCTATAAATACCTTATGTAACTTCATTTTTAAGAATTTTTTTTTATTGTAGTAGCCTCTTTGAACATCTTTCTTTCTTTTGCATCAAAATTACTTTTTGTATTAATTGAGTATTGGGTATAAGCATTAAACACCATCTTAAGTTTGAGTGTGAGCTTAAAAATACTTAGGTTATGAGAGTAAGCCTGGAAAAACTCTTGTAAGGGTTGTGTGGAAGTAATCGCAAACCATTGTAAGTAGTTTGGTGTGAGCTAGAGAAAACACCAAGTTAGAGTTAAACTTATAAAAACTCAAAGCTAGTGAAAACCTTAACTAGTTGTTAAGGAAGTGGATGTAGGATTAAAGTAAATCCGAACCACTATAAATTTTTATGTTTCATCTTCTACTTAATCTTCTTTTACATCTTCTATACTTCTTTTTAATCTTTGAAATTTTGAAATAACCTTCATTTCTCAAACCAACCAATTTACCCCTCCCCCCTCTTGGTTGTTATCTTGGGACAATAATTGGTATCAGAGCTTGTCAATTTCTTAAACTTAATTATGAAATTTGATCCAAAATGGCAACTTCTTCTTCATCCTCTCATGAAAACCTTAACTCTCTTCTTAGACCATACTTTGATGGAACTGATTATTCATATTGGAAACACAAAATGTTTTTGTTTCTAGATAGTGAGATAATAGAGTTTTGGGACTATGTTGAAAGTGAGTGGAAGCCTCCTACTCATAAAGTTGAGGGTGTCAAGTTCCTCTTTCCAAATCACAATGATCAGATACCAACACAAAAGATAGATTCAAAAATCATAGGGCAGCCTCCATCTTGTTGAATTCTATTTCAAGAGAAGAAGGTGGGAAAGTCCAACATCTCACTTGTGCTCATTGCATTTGAAAAACTCTTGAGAACGATCATGAGGGTACTACCCAAGTGAGGCTTACCAAGAAGCAAATGTATATATATGAGTAGAGCTATTCAAGATAAAGCCAAACGAAAATATTACCGGTATGACAAATCGATTGCTTGCCATCGTCAATGAATTAAAAAAGTATGGCAAAATATATGATCAAGATGAATTCAATACCAAAATCTTGAGAGCACTTAGAGTTAAGAAGAACTTTGAGCCTAAGGTTTCTTCAATTGAAGAAGCTCATGATCTAAGTTTCTTGAGAACCGATGAACTTGTTAGAAAACTACTCACCTTCAAATTGCACATCGAAAGAGATGAAGAACAATGAGAGAAGGATAAGAGGAAAGCAATAGCTCTCAAAACAATCAAAGAAGTTGAGAGCTCAAGCAACGAAGATAGTGATGATGAAGAAGAAATGACAATGTTTTCTAAAAGGATGAATGATTGGAAGAGAAAGAGAAGATTCCAAACCAACAAAGGTACACTTTCTAAAACTTCCTTCAAAGATAAAAAGAATGAAGTAAAATGTTATGAGTATGGCAAATTTGGGCATATCAAGTTGGATTGCTTCAAATTTAAGAACAAAAAGAAGTGGGATAAAGAAAAGAAGAAATCACTCAAAGCTACATGGGATGACTCTTCCTCAAGTGAAGAAGAAGAAGAAGATGAGGAAGAAATTGCTAATATATGTCTCATGGCTATTGAGGATGAAAAAGACTCCAATGAGGTAGGTACTTAACCCTTGAATTTAATTGAATACAATGATAATGCTTTGGATAACAATGATATGATTGAACACATGAATCTTAGGATAGAAAAATATTTCTCTAAGATGAATTTTATAAAGATAAATGCTCTAAGCTAGAAAAAGGCTTTATTAGCTTAAAAAATTCTACCTTAGAATTAAAAACCTCAAATGAACAATTATTGAAATCACTTGATGCAATGAATAAAGACTCACATAGCTTAAAAAATGTGATCAAGGAGAATGAAATTTTAAAGCATGAACTAAAAGAACTTAAGAAATCAATTTCAAACTTTTATAAAGGAAAAGAGGCATTAGATACATTAATTGATAATCAAAGGTCACCTTCCTTGAAACATGGTTTAGGATTTAATGGATCATCCAATACCACTTCTAGAACACCCATATTTGTAAAAGCATCTACAACTTAAACCTCTAGTGTTGAAGTTTGTAAAGAACACCAATGCACAAACTAAGCCTAAAAATCATAAAAGGATTGCATTGGGTAAACAAAACTCTAGAACTAAGGTTCCAAGAGCAAATCATACATTTATATACACTAGGCATGAAAACAAATACAAAAGTGCACAAAAACTAGCTCATACTTATAAATGTGTGCATAGTTCATTGAATTTCAATAGAAAAGTGCATAAGTATATAACATTGTATCAATGCACATATTGTATGAAATTTGGGTATAAGAACACATTTTGCTATATTAGGAAGGCTCATCTCAAGTTAGAGGATCCTTCTACTACTAATCTCCAAGGACCCAACTTCATTTGGGTACCTAAATAAAGATAAACATTATTGCTTTTGTAGGTATGTCTAAAATCTACTATCAATAAAATTTTTTGGTTTATAGATAGTGGATGTTCAAGGCATATGATGGAAAATACAAAGTTTTTTACAATGCTCACTTATAAGCATGGAGGTAATGTTACTTTTGGGAATAATGCAAAATGTAAAATAATTGGCATTGGCTCCATTGGCATGTTTGGTAAAAATTTGATTGAAAATGTTTGGCTTGTTGATGGGTTGAAACACAATTTACTTAGTGTAAGTCAATTGTGTGATAAATGATATAACATAAATTTTGATTCCAAAGAATGCAAAGTTACAAATTTAAATGGTGAAATTGCATTCAAAGGGGCTAGAATTAGTAACACATATAAAATTGACATAAATTCCATCAATGCATTTGAATGTTTGATTTATATTAACAATGATACATGGTTGTGGCATAGAAGACTAGGGCATGCTAGCATGAATTATTTGCAATGCATTAGTAAAGAAGAGCTAGTTAATGGTCTTCCCAAAGTTAAATTTAACAAAGCTAGAACTTATGAACCTTGTCAATTTGGTAAGCAACATAAAAGCTCATTTAAATCTAATAATATTGTAAGTACATCTAAACCTTTGGAACTTATTCATTTAGATTTGTTTGGACCAAATAGAGTTACTAGCCTAGATGAAAAATTATATGCATTTGCACTTGTGGATGACTACTCAAGGTTTACATGGGTAAATTTCTTAGCTCAAAAGAATGAAATTTTTAACTATTTTAAAATATTTGCAAAAAAGAGTTCAAAATAAAAAACAGTATGTGATCACATCTATTAGAAGTGATAATGGCAAAGAATTTGAAAATGTGAAATTTGAAAACTTTTGCAATGAACTTGGTATTTTACATAATTTTTCAGCTCCTAGAACACCACAACAAAATGGTGTGGTTGAAAGGAAAAATATAACTTTAGTTGAAATGACTAGTACAATGCTCAAAGAGTATGAAGTACTATCTTACTTTTGGACGGAAGCTGTTAATACTGCTTGTTACATTTCAAATCGTGTCTATAAAAGACCTTTGATAAATAAAACCTCTTATGAGCTATGGAATGAAAGAATATCCAAAATTTCATACCTTAGAGTGTTTGGATGTAAATTCTTTATATTAACCACCAAGGATAATCTTGAAAAATTTTCATCCAAATAGGATGAAGGCATATTTTTAGGATATTCATCATTTAGCAAAGCATATAGAGTATTCAATAAAAGAACTCTAGTGGTTGAAGAATCAATGCATGTTATTTTTTATGAATCTTCTAAACTTGATCAAAGGAAAGCTAGTGTTCTTGATGATTTTATAGATACACTTGAACAAATTGATACTCCAAAGAATAATCATGATGAACAAGATGAGGAGACTCAAGAGCTACCTAAGGATTGGGAATACAAGAAGGATCATCCAAAAGAACTCATCATTGGTGAAATATCAAAGGGAGTAACCACTAGATCCAAACTTAAACACTTAGATGTTAATTTTTCTTTTGTTTCTCAAATTAAGCCAAGGACAATTGATGAGGCTCTTAGTGATGAATATTGGGTGATTGTTGTGCAAGATGAACTCAACCAATTTGAGAGAAATAATGTGTGGGAACTTGTTCCTAGACCTAAGGATCATCTAATAATTGGATGTAAATGGGTATATAGGAATAAGCTTGATGAAAATGGTCTCATCATTAGAAATAAAGTTAGATTGGTAGCCAAAGGGTATAACTAAGAAGAAGCCATAGACTATGATAAGACATTTTCCCCCGTTGCAAGATTAGAAGCTATTAGGATACTACTTGCATTCGCATGTCACATGAATTTTAAACTTTTTTAAATGGATGTTAAAAGTGTATTTCTAAATGGATTTATCAATGAAGAAGTTTAAGTTGAACAACCTCCTGGTTTTGAAGATTACAAATTTCCAAATCACGTTTTTAAACTTACAAAATCATTATATGGATTGAAATAAGCTCCAAGAGCTTGGTATGATAGACTTAGTGCATATTTGCTTGAAAAAAATTTTACAAAAGGCAAAGTAGACACAACTCTTTTTGTTAAAAAGAATAGGTATAATATATTAATTATGTAAATTTATGTTGATGATATTATATTTAGTGCTACTAATTAATCCTTGTGCAAAGAATTTGCTTCTTGTATAACTAGAAAATTTGAAATGAGCATGATGGGTGAACTCAAATTCTTCCTTGGGCTACAAATCAAGTAATGCAAAGATGGGATCTTTATTAACCAATCCAAGTACACAAGGGAACTCCTCAAGAAATTTGGAATGGATGGTTGCAAATCTAGCAAAACTCCCATGAGCACATCTCTAAAGCTTGACAAGGATAAAAGTGGTAAGGTAGTAGATGAGAAGAAATATCGAGGTATTATTGGATCCTTACTTAACCACATATAGACCCGATATAATGTATAGTGTTTGTTTGTGTGCTAGATTTCAATCATGCCCTAAGGAATCTCACTTGAATGCTACTAAATGAATTTTGAAATACTTGAATGGCACATTGCATTTATGACTTTGGTATCCTAGGAACACATCATTTGACATATTAGGATTTTTGGATTTTGATTATGCTGGTAGTCTTTTGGATAGAAAGAGCATGACCGGGGCATGTCATTTTTTTAGTGAATGCCTAGTTTCTTGATTTAGCAAGAAACAAGTGTCGGTTGCCATATGTACCGTGGGAGCCGAATATGTTGCTGCTTATTTTTGTTGTACTCAAGTTCTTTGGATGAACCAATAATTATTTAACTATGAAAAATCATTTAAACACATCCCCATTAAGTGTGATAACACTAGTGCCATAAACTTATCTAAAAATCCAATTCAACATTCTAGGTCAAAACATATAGACATTAGGCATCATTTCTTAAGAGACAATGTCCTAAACCAAAATATTATCTTAGAGTTCATTGATACACAAAACCAACTTGCTAACATATTCACTAAACCCCTAAATGAAAAAAGATTGAACTTCATAAAATAACACTTAGGAATGTTAGATGGGAGCACAATCTTATAAGCTCAAAACTACTTGAAAATCTACTTTACTTGATCCAAATTTCAAATCTATATCTATTTTTTTATCAAACATTTGTTTCTTCACCCTAAAAACATTCTTTTCTTTGAAAAATTCTATTTTTTGAAAGTTTCCCGATCGGACCAAGCTTGAGTCTTATCACACTTATTAGAAAATTATTGATATTAATTTTTCAACAAAAGTATGACCATACTCCCTATGGGACGACCGAAATTTTTTAAAACTTTATGACTTTTATGCTTAAAAGTTAAATTATGTTCGGTTCTTACAAAGTCTGACCATACTTTTCAAATATTACCACTGGACTTCTTAAATCCGATCGGACTTTGCCTCTGGATTTAAAAACTTCTAGCCATTGGAACTCAATCAAAACGTACATATTTTGTCTCCAACAGCTATAAATGGTTAATTTTCATCCTAAATACTATAAACACCCCTAAAATCAGTTTTTACATTCTTTTATCAAACTCTAAAGACTTAAATACTAAAAACACTCAAATTTACTTGAATCAAATTATCCTCTTCATCTACTCTCTCTTAAACTAATCAATGGCACCTAAAGAACACAAGAAGAAGGCTTCAAGAGCAAAAAAAAGAGAACAGAATTGCTATCCCTTCTCAACAAGAAGAAGCACCTAGGAGAAGCAACAAGATAAGATTCAAAGATGAAGAAGAAAGACAAAGGTATGCTATCTTAAAAGATAAACCTATAGAACCAAACCGTCTCTTCTCCTCCCTCACTCTAGAATCATTAGGGATTGAGAATGACATTAGGGGTTGTCTTAAGATCTTGGGGTGAGAAAAATTCATGTTCTTGGAGCTTGATGATCTCGGCTGGAAATCCTTTACAAATGAATTTCTAACAACCTTGGTTGTTAGCAAAAAGAGCACAAATCCCTTAAGCTATTATGGTATTTCTTTTAGACTTTTTAACCAATAATATGGTCTTGCCTTAGAAGACTTCTCATCCATTTGGGGCTTTCAAATTGAAGGCATTTCTCAAATCTTTACCTCTCCCCTAACTCCTGAAGTTCAATTAGAACTTTGGAAAGAAATTTTTATTGAAACCTCTCTCCACAAACAATCCAATGCCAAGAATCTTAAAACACTCACTTATTGGATGTTGCATAGGATTATCACATATACCATTAGTGCTAGGGGTGAGAGCAATGAGAAAGTCACCCAAAAGGACTTACTCTTCCTCTTTTAGTTAATTAAAGGTCAATCCATCCAAACGGAAAAATTTATCATTGGCACCTTCCTACACATTAGGAAAACCAAGTCATGACTCATTCTTCTCTCTTCACAAATCACACAAATAGCAAAATATGTTGGTGCACTTACACTAATAAACAAAGCAACCGTCTCCAATCCCTCAGATCCCACCAAAAAATTCATAAATATAGGCTATCTCAAACATGCTAAATGTATTAGGGATGATGATGGGAACTATACCTACCTACTAGGAGCACTAGGTGCTAGGGCTCAACAAAGAAAAAGACCTAGGATTGTAGAGGAAGATGAAGAGACTTTCCAAATGAAATTTCTAAGAACTCCAACTACTAGACCTCAATCTTCCATCCTTCAACTTCTTCAAGACATTCAAGGACAAATGAGCTCACAAAGCTCAAGGATAGACAAGATTACAAGTGACATCTCTCATCTTCATCTTGACATTTAATCCATCCAAGAAGCATTAGGACTACGAAAATGCTTTAAAGATGAACCTAGTTTGTCACCCTCCATTCATGGCTCCTATCCTCAAGAAGAAGAAGGAGAAGTTGCTGCCTCTCAACCAAGGGGAGTTGAGGAAGGAGAGCATGGAGAAGAGGAACATGAAGAAGAAGAGGGAGATAAAGAAGAAGAAAAGGATGAAGGAAGTGAAAATGAAGATTAGATTTTAGATTTTCTTTTTCTTTTTCTTTTCACATTGTATTTTTGTTTGTCTACAATTAATGAAATTGTTGTTTGAACTTTGCTTCATTAAATTGCTTTTGGTGTCTCATTCAATTGCATTTCAATTGCATGTTTCCCTTACTTTTGCATTTGTCAAAGGAGGAGAACAACTTAAAAATTGAATAAAAACTTGAATACATTTGAATTAGAAAATTAAAATGAAGCGTTCATTAAAGCAAAATAATCAATTCAATTAAAGCATTCATTAAGGGGGAGCATATTAAACACTTGTTACACTTTTAAAGTTTTAAATTCAATTTAATTGCCAAAGTCAAAAAGGAAGAGATTGTTAACCAAACCCTCCTATTTTTTTTATCTTAGACAATCAAATTGAATTTACTTAACACTTGCACCAAGTTTTATTTTACAGAAAGTTATTTCTTTTGAAGGAAATATGAAAAGTCCAATCGGACCATATAGAAGACCGACCGGACCATTGATGACCAAATGAGCCAATAAAACACAGATGGTTTTAAGGTGGAGAGTACTCCCAAAATCTCATCGTACCACACAAGTCTGACCAGACTCTATGCAATTCTGACCGGACCATATAAGCCAATTTTCTCCAAAACATCCAGTAGGTTTTTCAGCCAAGGGTATGCCCAAAAATTGAACTGACTAAGGAAAGTCCGACCGAACCTGATGTAAGACCGACCAGACTATTTAAAAATTAATCAAGTCAGAAGTTGTTGCATCTCCACTCAACAAGTGGAAGCCACGTGGATCAATAGTTGAAGGAGCATTAAGCAGAAATTTAATTACTCAGATTGGACCATGCAAAATTCAGACCGAATTACACCATATCCGACCGGACCATGAGGAGTCCGACCAGAAAATTACTCTGGTAGAAAAATTAGTGGAAGACAAGAATCAAATATGTTGGTCCCAACCTCAAAAGGCTATATCTTGACTTGAAGGCTATAAATACCTTATGTAACATTATTTTTAAGAAGTTTTTTTTTTATTGTAATAGCCTCCTTGAACATCTTTCTTTCTTTTGCATCAAAACTACTTTTTGGATTAATTAAGTGTTGGGTGTAAGGATTAAACATCATCTTAAGTTTGAGTGTGAGCTTGAAAACACTTAGGTTATGATAGTGAGCCTGGAAAAACTCTTGTAAGCATTGTGAGGAAGTAATCTCAAACCATTGTAAGTAGTTTGGTATGAGCAAGAGAAAACACCAAGTTAGAGTTAAGCTTATAAAAACTCAAAGCTAGTGGAACCTTAACAAGTTGTTAAGAAAGTGGATGTGAGATTAAGGTAAATTCAAACCACTATAAATCTTTATGTTCCATATTCTACTTAATCTTCTTTTACATCTTTTATACTTCTTTTTAATCTTTGAAATTTTTGAAATAACCATCATTTCTCAAACCAACCAATTCACCCACCCCCACTTGGTTGCTATCTTGGGATAACAGTGTTGATAAGAGGAGAAGATGGCCAATAGTATCCCATTTACTACACCAGCCATGTTTTGAAGGGCCTTGAACTCCGATACTTGCCCTTAGAAAAGTTAGCATTGGCTCTCCGAACTGCATCAGAGAGGCTTTAAACTTATTTTGATGCACACACCATTATAGTGCCCACCAACTCATGCTTAAGGAAGATTTTGTAAAGGGTAGAGACCTTAGGCTGTCTTATGAAATGGGTTGCCATGTTGCAGTAGTTTGATGTCTGGTATGAGCCTAGGTGGGCTATAAAGGATCAAATCTTGGTAGATTTTGTGACTGAACTATATGAGTAGCCCTTAGAGTCTACCCCAAAGAGAGAGAGGGAGAGGGAAAGAGAGAGATTTTTCATTAGAATAAATGTACATAAACTTAACTTATATACTCCCTCCGTTTTATTTCAAGTTTCGTATAAGAACAGTGCACACAGACTAAGAATGATTAGCCATTATAAATTTCTTAAAATTTTTATTATAATTTACTTATATACCATTTCCTATCTTTCTTACTCACTTATTCTTTTTCATTAATTAATAGGGGTAATATTAAAACTTTTTAATTAATGCTCTCTTGAATTCCTAAAGGTGACACTTGAAATGAAATAAAAAAATTTTCATACACGATACTTGAAATGAAACGGATGGAGTAATATATAATACGTAAATAAATATATTATATATTATCTATTATATTTAATATATAGTTTAAAGTTAGATGCAATTTCATTATAGGTCTATAGTGAGATTACATCCAACAAAAATAATTAATGAGAGAGAGAGAGAAAATAATTAATTGCATCCAACTAAAACAATTGATGTATGTGTGTGTGAGAGAGAGAGAGAGAAAGAGAGAGAGAGAGAGAGAGAGTTTTTATTAGAATAAATATGCATAAACTCAACATATATAATATATAATATGTGAATAAATATATTATAAAATATCTGTTATATATATGTTATATAATTTAAAGTTGGATGTAATTTTATTATAGGCATATAGTAAATTTGCATCCAACAAAATAATTAATTGTATCCAGCAAAAATAATTAATGAGAGAGAGAGAGTTGGTTGTATCCAACAAAAATAATTAATGAGAGAGAGAGAAAGAGAAAGAGAGAACAATTAATTGTATTCAACAAAAATAGTTAACCTGAGAGAGAAAGAACAATTAATTATATCTAATAAAAATAATTAATTAAATCCAGTAAAAATTATTAATGAGAGAAAGACAAAGTTACATCTAACAAAAATAATTAATGAGAGAGAGAGAACCATTAATTGCATACAACAAAAATAATTAATGTGTGTGTCAATTAATTGCATTCAACAAAAATAGTTAATGTGAGAGAGAGAATAATTAATTGCATGCAACAAAAAATATTAATGGGAGAGAGAGAGAGAGTTGCATCCACCAAAAACAATTAATGAGAGAGAGAGAGAGAGAATTATTAATTATATTCAACAAAAAAATTAATGTGTATATGTGTGTGTGTGAGAGAGAGAGAGAGAGAAGGGAGAGAGAGAGTTTTTATTAGAATAAATATATATAAACTTAACATATATACATGAGTGAATATGTTATAATTATCTATTATATAGTTTAAGTTAGATGTAGTTTCATTATATGTCTATAGTAAAATTGCATCTAACAAAAATAATTAATGTGAGAGCGAGAAAAAAAGAAAACAATTACTCCCTTTGTCCTAAAATGATATTTCTCATCTCACACATATTAAGAAAATTTTAGTTATTTAGTTAATAGATAAAATTTTTCTTATACACTACTCATTTTACTCTCCATTTATACTAAATAACTATTGATTATGGCAAAAATTAAAAATCAAAATATTATTGATTGGGTCAAAGGTAATTATAAGAAAATATAAATAATAAAATGCAATGTTGTTGATTAAAAAGTATTTAAATAGAGGTATAATAGTTAATTTATAATGTAACTATAATATAAATAAAATAATGAGATTATATTTAGGGACAGACAAAAAAGAAAGTGTCCCTATCATTTTGAGATAGAGGGAGTAATTGCTTCCAACAAAAACAATTCATGTGTGTGCGTAAGAGAGAGAGAGAGAGAGAGAGAGGGAAAGGAAGAGAGAGTTTTCATTACAATAAATGCACATAAGCTTAAAATATATAATATATAATGTGTGAATAAAAAGTTAGTTGCAATTTCACTGTAGGTTTATATTGAAATTGCATCCAATAAAAATTAAAGAGATTTTAACTTAAAACAATTAATGTGTATGTGTGAGAGAGAGAGTTTTTATTAGAATAAATGTACATAAATTTAACACATATAGTATATAATGTGTAAATGAATATATTATAAATTATACTTCAGCTATTCCATCAAATTACTATAATATTTAAATTTTAAATAAATTTATAAAAATGATACAATTTGGTGTTATTTTTATTTTTTTATTATTATACCTTCAAACAATTTATAACATAAATAATTGAAATAATTTTATGATCATTATAATACCATATTAAAAGTAAAATTGTATATAATTCGTAATCTAAACAAAATAAAATTTTAATTTTGGTCATGCTTATTATTATAATTTAACTAAATATTTAACCATCTATTATTTAAAAAATTTATATAAAAATTTATTTTCAATAATTATTATCATTAATTCAATAAATCAATAATTGGAAAAAATATTATTATAATATTATTATAATTTAAATCATTATATGTATATTTAATTGTTATTGGTAACCTAAATAAATATCATAATTATTATAATTTAATTAAAAAATTAAAATCACTTATTTATTATGTATATATTTATAGATTAAATTTGGATTCATTTGCACTGTAGGTTTACAGTAAAAATACATCCAACAAATGATATGTTTTCATCCATCACCTTTTTTTTTTTTTTGCCTTTGTTAGTGTTCTAAAATATTATGATACACCTGATATGTAGTATGTTAATATTTAGGTAAATTTAAATCTATATTTATTATTATAAATATTATGTATGTCGTATCTATCAACTTAATTAATTAGTCATCTCAATAAAAATATATGTAATATGAGCTTTATTTTTATATGAAACTCTTTTATTTATATTCGTATTAAATTGATTTTATTTGCAATATTCATTTTCTTTTATTTTCATAGTTTGCCTCTTTACTAAATGAAATTTCTATTTTAATTTAATTTTTTATTTTTCATTATCTGACGTGAAGAATTATCACAATTTAATGTAGTCTATAGCTTATAAATAGTATGTTTCTAATTTATTATCAGCATTCTTAAAAATTTTACATAATCTTAAATAAAAAATAGACGATATTATATCTTTTCAGTTAATTATCGATATTAACTTTAAAAAAAATTAAATAATCTTAAATATATTGTAAAACAATAAACACCAATATTTTATTAATAAAAAAAAATCAGTAAGTGCACCAAGTATTTTTTCCTAGTATAGTTTAAAGTTAGATGCAATTTCACTGTATGTCTACCGTGAAATTGCATCCAACAAAAATAATTAATATGTGTGCGTGAGAGGGAAAGAGAGAGAAAATGAGAGAGTTTTTATTAGAATAAATATATATGAACTTAATATATATAATATATAATGTGTGAATGAAAATATTATAATCATACTACAGAAAGTTGGATGCAATTTCACTGTGAGTCTATAGTAAAATTGCATCCAACAAAAATTAAAGAATCTCTAAATTAAAATAATTAATGTAAGAGAGAGCGAGCAAATTTTCATTAGAATAAATGTATATAAACTTAACATATATAATATATAATATGTAAATAAATATATTATAAATTGTACTATAGTTATTTCACTAAATTACTATAATATTTAAATTTTAAATTAATATATAAAAATAATATGATTTGGTATTACTTATTTTTATTATTATAACTTAAAAAATTTATAACATAAATAATTAAAATAATTTTATGATCATTATAACACCATATTAAAAATAAAATTATATATAATTTGTAATATGAATAAACTAAAATTTTAATTATAGTCATGTTAATTATAACAATTTAACTAAATATTTAACCACCTATCATTAAAAAATTATAAAAATTTATTTTCAATAATAATTATTATTAATTTAATAAATCAGCTGAACAAAAAAATATCATTACTCTTTTATTACAATTTAAATTATTAAATATATATATAATAATTATTGGTAACCTAAATAAATATCATAATTATTATAATTTAATTAAAAAATTAAAAATATTTATTTATTATGAATATATGTATAGATTAAAGTTGGATACATTTATACTATAGGTCTATAGTACAAATGCATCCAACATGTGTCATGTTTTCATCCACCGTCTTACTTTTTTGCCTCTATTAGTATTCTAAAATATTATGATATCTTTATTATGTAATGTGTTAATATTTAGGCAAACTTAAATATGTATTTATAATTATTAATATTATGTATGTCGTATCTATTAATCAAATTATTTAATAATCTCAATAAAAATATATGTAGTATAAACTCTATTTTCGTCTAAATTTTTTTTCTCATATTCATATTAAATTAATTTTATTTGTAATATTTATTTTTTTATTTTTATAACATATTTCTACACTAAATAAAATTTGTATTTTATTTTAATTCTTTATGTTTCATTTTTCTAATGTGAATAATCATCACAATTTAATATAATATATGATTTTAAGCAGTAGATTTTCAATTAATTATGAACATTAATTTTTAAAATTTTTTATAATTTTAAATAAATTGCAAAAAAGAATAGATAATATTATATCTTTTCAGTTAATTATAGATATTAATTCTTAAAAAATTAAATAATCTTAAATTATATAATAAAAAATAGACATCATTATTTCTTTAATAAAAAAACAAATATACCAAAGCTCAATGAGGGTTATATATATTAAATTTTTATGTAAAATGAACAATTACGCAGTAGACATGTTTTTGTATGTATATGGATAAAATTATTGATTTATTTTTTATTTTTATGTTCTTATACTTTTATTTTTATATATTAAATTAATTTATATTTTACTATATCAATAACAGAATAATATAAAACTTATTGTTATGAACAATAAAATCCAATTAATTTTAATCTTAATAAAATCTCAGTCTTATCTCTAAAATTTCAATGCAAAATGGCTGTATTTGAAGGGCATTTTGATCTTTTTATAAATGAGTTGAACCCACTGATAAGTTTTCTTTCCCCAAACCCATAATAAAAACACACCGTACTTTCAATGCAAAGTGTTATGTTTGGAGGGTGTTTTTGTCTTTATGTAAATAAGTGAGATCCACTAATGAGTTTTCTTTCCCCTAACTCACAGCAAAAACGATACCTTTTTTAAGTAATTAAGTTTTTTAAAGGGTTAATATAATATTTTAATTAAGGCATTGAATGATATGCATATAATATACTACGGCCAAATACATAATTTGGCACCTAACGTTTACAGCTTTTTTCACTTGGACACTCATTCTTTCAAAACGCTTAATTAGACACCTAACCTTTTATTTTTGCAGCATTTAAACACTTCGTCACGCTGGATTTTGTGCGCGTGAGACAACTCGAGGAAAGTCGCGTGAAAGGGGAAAAATATGCACAGCTGGAGGCCATGTCATCGAGAAACCTCCCTTTTAATGGCCAAATACATAATTTGACACCTAACGTTTGCAGCTTTTTCCACTTGGACACTCATCATTTCAAAACACCCAATTAGACACCTAACCTTTTATTGTAGCAGCATTTAAACACCTTAGCACAAGAGTTACAATCGCGTGAGTTACAAACGCAATTACGTGGACATGATCTGATGACTAGGATGCCTAATAGTCATTGAATGATAGATCACCCATTTGTGAGGAAAGCATAAGAAAAATTCAAGGAAAATCGCTTCCAATTTAGCAATCAGTTAGGGATTTTGGTTTGGAATTTTTGATTTCAAAGGAAAGAGTTAGGGTTTCAAATAACACAGATTTGGAGATTTACTCTTCAATTGGGATTAAAAGGGAGGTTTCTCGATGACATGGCCTCCAGCTGTGCATATTTTTCCTCTTTCACGCGACTTTTCTCGAGTTGTCTCACGCGCACAAAATCCAGCGTGGCGAGGTGTTTAAATGCTGCAAAAATAAAAGGTTAGGTGTCTAATTGAGCGTTTTGAAAGGATGAGTGTCCAAGTGGAAAAAGCTGCAAACGTTAGGTGCCAAATTATGTATTTGGCCACCATTCAATGACTATTGGGCATCGTAGTCATCAGATCATGTCCACGTAATTGCGTTTGTAACTCACGCGATTGTAACTCTTGTGCTAAGGTGTTTAAATGCTGCAAAAATAAAAGGTTAGGTGTCTAATTGAGCGTTTTGAAAGGATGAGTGTCCAAGTGGAAAAAGCTGTAAACGTTAAGTGTCAAATTATGTATTTGACCAATATACTACACTCTACTTTAACTTTACAACTTTTACTTTGCAAGCTTTTTTTACACTTTGCAGGCTTTAATTGTCAAAATTTTAATAGAAATCATAAAACACCTTTTACTTCTTTGAAAAATAATAATAAAAAAAAAGCCAGTGAGTAGTGACACAATGACCCATTAATGTGATGATTTTTTTCTATGAAAATATAAATTTACATAAAATCTATGATCAATGTAAAAGTGTTATTGTCTTTTTATTTATCTTATTTTGTTATGTTTATGCCTATTAAAATTTGAACTCAAAACTTTAATTATAATTTAAAAGAAGATTCTAACATTATTAAGTTAGAATTTATTATTTTGTTTATTTATTTCTAATAACATTGATTTTAACTAAGATTTTTATTCGAAAACTTTTCAATTTTAGAAATAATTTCAAAATAACTATATTTATTTTTATAATTTTTTATCCTGCATAAATAAATTTATTTTAAAAGAATATAGTTACTATAATTAAATTAATAAAATTTGTTAATATTTTTCTAATATAACATTTCATTAGTATTAGATATATCATATTATTTTATTAAAACCAAATAATTTATATTAATAAAATTATACATCGAATAAGAATATATTAGAAGATTAATATTTTAATTATTGTTTCAAAATAAGTCTATTTTTACGGAATTATTATTATTATCATTATTATTTTGTGTCATGAACTTAATAATAGATCTAGAAATTAAGAATTAGATACATTATTAGTGTATCTCCCACAACACTAATTTATCATATTTTTTTATATTTTGCAATGATTTTTTTTTTATATATTTTCTTTCAACTACTATTTATTTTTCGTTTGATTATCATATTTGTAATGTACTAATTACTATTTCAAAGTAATAAATAAAGTTCTACGGATAAGAATAATCTTTAGTAATTTTAAGATTAATATAACTTTTGCATCCACATATATATATGGTTTGAATTTTTTCTTAACAAAATTATTATTTAATTTTTGAAATTAAACTAATCAAAAATTTAAAATTATTAATTTATTATCACATAATACGTGAGTTTAAAGCAAATTCTATTGCAATTAGCTTTCTAATTTTACTACGTATTATATTTTCTTAAAATATATTTTCTTAAACATTAAAAAAAATAATACCTTTAAATATTAAAAAGTTATTAAAATATTGAATATAAAAAAATTCATATTAATTATCGATTGTATTTATTTGGGTTTCATATACTCACCGTTATTTTTTATTTAACAGATAAATAACACTTGCGCAAATTCACCATAATTTTTTTTATTTATTGGTAATATTCAATTTATTTAATATCAAATATCTTACAGTATTATGCCACATATCTCTCTTATTTTATCATAATTTTTTAATTTTTAAAATTTAAATTAAATTATTAATTATTATATTATATATTTATTTAAAGAGTTTAAAATAAATTAGAATATTCTATTTGATAATAATAATTATATTTATTTAAAGAGTTTAAATAAAATTATAGTATCATATTTGATATTGATATTAATTAATTATATATATATATATTATATACAAAACACACAGAAAAAAAACTATAACTACTAAACTAATATTCTTTTTTTTTTATAATACTATCATGATACTGTTTTTTCTTCCACATGTAGGCAATGTATCATATTCTTTTATTTTTTTTATCAATTATAATTTTATTCCTATATTTTATTTGGTGTATTATTTATTTATTATTTAGTTATTATTGATAATGATTAGTTATTTATATATTATATAAAAAAACATAAAAAATACTATACTAATATTTTCTTTCCTCACAACACTATTTAGTTTTAAAACTTTACCATTATTCTCTTCTCCAACGTGCAGCTAATGTATCATATTTTTTTATATTTTTACTTTTTATTAATAATAATTTTTCTTATATTTCATTTAACCTACTAGTTAATTTTCTATTTATTTCATTTATTTGATACTGATAATAATTAGTTATCTATTTATTATATTAAAAAATATAAAAAAACCCATAACCATTAAGCTAATACTCCTACAATATTATTCAGTTTCAAAATAATAATACTATGCTTTTCTCCCATATGCGGATAATATATCATACTTCTTTTATGTTTTTACTTTTTATTAATGATATTTTTTTTCTGTATTTTGTTCAATCTATTATTTATTTATTTATTTATTTATTTTTATTTATATAACATGGATAATTATTAATTATCTATATAGTCTATAAAAAATACAAAAAACTATAACTACTACATGAATATTATCTTCTCCCATAACGTCATTGTATCATATTTTTTATATTTTTCTTTCATCAATGGTATTTTTTTCTTATATTTCATTTGGTCTACTGTTTATTTATTATTTTTTTTCATTTTCGCTTGATAATTATATTTGCAACATATCCTAATTATGATTTTAAAGTAATATATAAAGTTCTATAATGAGATTAGTGTATCTTTTGCATCTACATATGCTATATATATGTATATATATATATGGTTTGGATTGTTTTATTAGCAAATTTCTTATTTAATTTTTGCAATTAAACTGGTCAAATGTATAAAATTATTAAGTTATTGCCGCATAACATGCATGTCTAAACTAAATTCTATTGGAATTAATTTTCTAATATTATGATGCGTCCCATTTTTTAAAATATATTTTCTTAAATATTAAATAAGATAATTTCTTTAAATATTAAAATTTTAAGATATTAAATATAAAAAATTATATTAGTTATTTATTCCATTTATTTGGATTTCCATTTGCTCTTTGGTTTATATTTTTATTTAACTAAAAAATAATATTCACATAAATTTATCATAATTCTTTTCAGTTTATTGGTAATATCCAATTTATTTAATATCAAATACTTTTAGCTAAGATTAATTATTACAAAGTAACATAATTTGACAAAAAATTTGAGTTCTTTCAAAGAACTTAGAAGATTAAAATTACAATAATTTATTTATATAATATATTAAATTTCAATAATGTTGATTTTATGAATAGCATTGCGATGGTAATATTAGTAAAAAAATTATTATTATATATAAGACATTTTCATAAGCTATATTTATTTTAATTTTTTTATAAAAATATTATAATATTTCTTTTATTTATATGGGAGTACAATTGAAAGAACTATTCATAAACTCTTTTATTAATAAATTTAAATTGACTATTATATTAGAAAAAATATTTATGATCATAAATTTTTTATAATTAATTAATTTATATTATTATATGATTTAAAAATTAATATATGTATATTGAATTAAATACCCGCAGCAATGCACGGATATTTTTCTAATATATATATATATAAAGAAAATATTTTTATAATTATTAAGAATTTCAATGATATATTTTAAGAAATTAACTTTTTAACAAAAGTTAGTTTTTTAGTTATGAAATTCAAAAATTAATAGTTAAAAATAATTCATATTGTTGCCCAAATCAAACAACTAATAAATTTAGGACGATATAAAGTATTGAAATGAGAAATAAAAGAAATGCAATTAGTTCTTCAACTCATAAAGCAAACAAATAACTATATCATCATCATCAAAAACAACCATGCTGATGAGTTCCACTAAATCACATCTTCTTTTTCCCACCCAAATTCCTCCTTTCCTTAATCGCCGGTTAACTAACTCGGCAACTCTCAGTTTGTTCAGAATTAGAAACAGGACATGGACCCAGCAAACCAAAGTCTCACCATCAGATAATCAAACGGTCACCGTTGTACCATCACCATTAACTAAAGATGATGCAGATCCCGCATCGGCCGTTGTGAGGAGATTCTATCAAGGAATCAACGACCACGACCTCGTCTCCGTGGAGGAGCTCATTGCTGAGAATTGTGTGTACGAAGACCTCATCTTTCCTCGTCCCTTTGTTGGTCGCAAGGTACCTAATCAACTCATCTTCTTTTTCCTCCACTCGTTATTTGTGTAGCCTTTTTTTTTTTTGCTTAAAATTAAATTAAATGATTAAAATGTAACAAATTAATATTATTAATTGAGAGGGTTTTTTTTTTTAAAAAAATACTGAGAACGTACTCTTTTTCATAATTTTTTAAATATTTTTCTTTCAAAGAAATTATTTTTTTCAAAATCTGCTATTTCTCTTTTTCTTTATCAATTTTATTTTTTTTCGTTTCCAGCATGCATTATTTTGTTGCTAACAATATTCCTTCCAAAATATTTTAACTTTATTTTTTTAATTATATATATATAATATACACACAATATTTACATAATATATATATAACATACACATAATATCTACGCTACATCTATATAAAAATTAATTTTTTTTATATACATAATATATAAAATTTATTTAAAAATAAATTTAATATTTAATCTATTTTTATATAATTTATTTTTTATATTATTTTCATGAGTGTTATTTGTAATCAAAATTAAAATTTTTTTCTTAAGAAATAATATATTTTATTGGTTAAAAATATAATTTAAAATATAATTTTTTTATTTTATTGAAATTTATTTATTTAATAGTAAATTTTTAAAAAAATTAAAATTAAAGTAAAATATTGATTGTTGTGAGATATGAGTTATTTAAAAAAATTATTTTAGATACAAGAGAGATATTTTTAAAAATTTACTTTAACTTTTTTAAAATTTAAAATTTTTTTGTACAGTATTTTTATAAAAAAAATTAATTTTTTGGTATTTTTGTAAATGTCCCAACAAAAATTATATAAAATATTTTTTTACAATTTTACATTGTTAGATTTATTAAAATAATATTTTTATATTTTTAAAATATATATTAAATATATCAAAAATATGTTTAACATATACTAATTAAAATCGTATTTTTATAAATTTTTTATTTGCATAGTTTATTTGTAAGTTTTTTTATTTACACAATATATGTTTATAATTTTTTTCTCTTGTTAAGTTATATATATACACTAATATAAAATACATGACATATGACATATGTATTTAATGGCATAATATAAAAATGTTTATTTGTTAAGAAATTACCATAATATATATATATATATATATATATCACATTTTACTTGAAAAATATTCAATACAATATCATACAAATACGAATAAAAACCCATTTTTTTTTCTTAAATTTTATATACACTGGTTCTCCATTTTTAAATTAAAAAATTACCTGCAAATATAAAGTGATTTATAAAAATAAATTGACAATAGTTCTAAATTTTATAATATTTTATTTTGGTCTAATGATAAAATACATAATTTTTTTTTAAATTTATAATTATATCTAAAATTTTCAATATAAATTATTTTATCCTAATTTCATAATTAAAGCCATATAACAAGTGTTGGACAATAAATATATTAGAGAAAATGTATGGCCATTTCTACCAAGAATAAAATAAAAAAATATAAATTGAGATAGTTTAAGCATATAAAACGGAGACATGATGCGTTTATAAAAAAAAATTAATAAGATAAAGTAAATATGAAAAATTACAACCTCCACTATTTTTTTATAATTTTTTTTAGTAAAAATATTTTAATCATTTTATAAAAATATATAATAAACTTAAAATAAACATATAATAAATTTACAAAAATTATCATGTATATATTAAACTCATAATAAATTCATAATAAAAAATAAAAAATATGATAAATTAATCAAAATTCTTATAAATTCGAATGTATTTTAAAAATAAGGTAAATTTGAATTGTTTTATTTTTTCTGACATTTTTATCAAAAATCTAAGTAAATATTGTTAGGAGAAATATGAATAGACTTAAACTAATTTGGTAAAAGAAAATAGTTCAAAAGGATATTATGGTTTTGTATCTCTTAAAAAATCAAGTATAAATTTTAATAATCATCATTAAATTCATATATGGCATTGCAATTAAGTGAGAAAAATTTTTCATATATAGATTTTTGATGTTTTCTTTAATTTTTAAAAAATTTTAATTATTTTTTAAGTCATAGTTTAATCAGGGGCGAAGCTAGACTTTTTAGTGAAGAGGGGCAAAATAAAAATATCATATTTTTTTTATAAATTTAAAGGGGGGCAATTAAATATTTTAAAATTTTTAATAATATATATACACATATAAATAAAAAATTACACATATATATAAAAAAATTTCAAAATAGAAGGGGGGCAGCTGCCCCCCTTCTATCATGAGTCCCTGCGCCCCTGAGTTTAATAAAATTAAAAAAAGTAAATCTTATCAAATAATAATTTTTTAACCTCAATAAAATAGAATTTGATAAAAAATAAAAAATCATGCATTTATTTGTCAATACTTCAAATGACATATTTATTTGTCAAAATATTAAAAAATCATGTTAAATATACAAAATATGCTAAAAGTTAGTTTGAAGTGAAATGCCTTGTTTCTTTATTTAGATGACTCGTACTAATGAATTGTTTGCTACATCAACATCACTTATAGTGTAATTAACGAACCTATCAAATTGCCAATAATTCAATTATCAAATATTTATTTGCCAAAAATAAAAGATTCTATTAAATATGCAAAACACACTAAAAGTGACATTTTTATGCGTTCAAGCAAACAAAAAAATGCATAATTGTATTTTTTTCTTTTATAATTACAAATAAAATTTATAATTAACTTTTTTTTTACATCATCACGTCAAAATTAAATTGATTCAGAAAATATTCCTAAAAAGAAAACAGGTTTAGAGAACGATGAGACTTGCAGCAATATTCTATTTTTCTAAGTACAGTTTTTTTTTTCTCACCAACAAAAATTATCATAATGAAGAAATTGACAGAAACTTATAAGATTTAATTAAATAGTACTAGAATTAGAATTATTTCATGAATTGAGAGGTTGCAAATTTTTAATGCAGTTGAAGAAAAAGAAAAGAAAAAAGAGAGCAGAAAAGAGTGGATAAAATATACCACTGAATAAGATATTAAATTGAAGTATGATTTGGTAAATATGCAGGCAATATTAGAATTTTTCAACAAGTTCAATGAGTCTATAAGCAAAGACCTCCAATTTGTAATTGATGATATATCTGCTCAGGATTCTTTGGCAATTGGTGTTACTTGGCATTTAGGTATTTCCATGTTTTAATAAACTATCCTTTCTTTGAGTTATTAAATTGTCAATTTTTTTGGAATTTTTAAGATTTTTCTGAAGTTTATAAGTGATAACAGAATGGAAGGGAAAGTCATTCCCATTTAGCAAAGGATGCAGCTTTTATAGGTTGGAGGTAATAAACAGCAAAAAGCAAATAATGTAAGTCAAAGCTTAATTATTTTATAGACAGCAAAAAAAGGCAAATAATTTTTATATTTCAATAGAAAATTTTTTATATTTTTTTATTTTTGGAAACAGTTACGGGCGGGATAGTGTTGAGCCTGCAATCAAACCTGGAGAGGCAGCTCTGGTATTTATTGTTTTTTCTAGTTTCTTCAATCTTCAGAAATCAGAGTCTTCTATCTGATTTTTTTTTTACTTTTCCTTTCTTTTGGCTTTTTTACGTGTTGGTGATCTTTAATTCCTTTGAAATAATACAGGTTGCTATCAGCGGCGTAGCCTGGTTGCTGCAACGCTTTCCTCAGCTGGCAGATTGGCTGTGATGAGAGGCTCTGTGATGATTTTTCATGTACTTCACTAGAACACTTGATTTTCATGCGTAAAAATGCCGCATAGAGTAAGAGAGTTCTCTAGTTGTATATACAGTTAAAATGCCGACATACTAGAAAAAGGAATTCATATGCACAGCAAAGTCATATATATGTGTACTTGCCTTTGTACTCCGTATCCGAATTCAATATAAGAATTTGGTCACAGCTTTGGTTTTCTTCAGTTGCTAGAAAGCTGAAAAAAAAAACATTTCATCAACTGTTTTTTTTTTCCCTCAAGATAGCTGAAACCATCATTTTCAGTTTTAAACAGCAAAATTATCATCCCTCACACACCTCAATTAAGAAATAACATAACATTCAAGACAAAAGCAACAGAAAGAACACTGACAATATCAAACATCAGTGAGAAAAACAAAACCCTCATTTATATAAATCATAAGGATGACGAAATGGTCTGGTCCTTATTTAGATTTCAGATTATCCCCGTGTGAGATTCTACTTAATACATTAGATCACATCCTATTACAACTTAATTCGCCATCTGGCTGCCAACATTATTCACCATTTAACTGTTATTGCATGACTCTGAGCATGAATTCTGCAAAAAGTTTGCCCCAATCCCAAGTCTTGATAAATTCTCAGTTCAAAATGGATCACACTGCGAATCAACTATTACAATGCTTATTAATTTACACAACTCAATAATAGTTCAACAAACAAATCAGCTTGAATTTGCAACTGCAGACATAAATGTTCCAGTTGGAAGTATTGAATCAATACAGGTACTTTAAACATACAATTATATTGATACAAGAAACATGCAAGCCTTACTTAAAACTAGTATATGCAAAAGCTTGTAAAGTTTAAACCACTGTATGCTAGACTAACACAATTGATTTTCCAGGGCGCATGATCTGAGACAAGATGCTCTCAGCGGCAAGAAAAATCAAGCGCCCAAATTTTCTAAGGGAGAGGACAAGTTTATTTCTTCATGTATATAAATTCACAGAACACGCAGATAATTCTAATTAAGAGGTAAAACTGTTTTTGAATGCATCATTAATGAGACCAGATACAAGAGAGCAGTCTCTAAAAAGCAAATAATGCAACTGAATAGGAAGACTTGACACCCAATTTAAAGGACACCTACCAACTCTAGCTGCTCTAGCAAGCCAATCAGCACTACTATTTGCCAATGTAGACACATGCCTTGTATATAAAAACTTCACAGAAATTAAAAGCTGCCTTGTCTCTTCAACAGCTGCATCAATTTCCCAAGGGGAAGGCTGAGAAAATCATTTTCCATTCCCAAAGTTATGGCTGTCAATGTAGTTTAACAGCATGAACTTCTGCTAACAGCTGAGAGGAGCACTGCACATTAAGAATTCTCCAACACTGACTAGTTCGATGGCCAATGACTACTGTGCCTGTAATATTTAGGTATCTAATCATTGCATGCAACAAACTAACCCCAACTTAATTTTCTTCTAAGGAGAAACTTTAATGGAGAAAGAAGAAATGAGCAAACATTTAGAGGGTCAAGGTATCTTACTTCATAACTTAAAAGACAACTAAACAAGAAGCATAAACACAAGCTAAAAACGTAATGACCGCCATCACATCTAGATAACATTCAAAGACACTCTTCAAAAAGCTTCAAAAGTCCAAGTCCATAATGTGATTTTTAATCGGACTCAAGATGGGTATGGATGCAATAATTAAACAGATTAGGGGATTATTGCAATCTTGTTATACATCTACCCATTTCCATCCCTGGTCATGGGCAAAAAAAGAAAAAATCAATGTAAACAATTCTTCAGTCAAACCTGTTAAATGATACCCATAATGTGAACAATGCTGCAGTCCTACCAAGGTTCACACACCTTCTAGAAAGACATTTATCACTCTCCAAGTACCAATGAGAAAGTTGAAAGAATGTCTCCAGATGAAACAGCTTAGATCGACGCAGATAGCATCTTTAAGAGTTTCATTTTGCATCAACATCTGTCAGCCTAGAGCTCAATTCATCCCACATAATTGGTCACAAGAAGGCTACAAGTCTAATCTGCTTCAGACAGAGTCTGAAAACTATTTTTCTTCTTTTATAAATCGCACAGCTAATTGCTGGCATAGAACATTCACTTAAATACATCCACAGACCATAATGTATCTTTAGGCATCACACTATTTCCACCAACAGATCATCATCCAGACCAGAACTTTCTCCGGAAACATAATCATCATCTTTCATGAGTTCAGTAAACCCCTCTAATAATGAATAGAGCTCATTTCCATAAGGTTTTGAGGTGTCACCCACCAGAAATGGAGAAACCTCAGAGCCTACATCAACCCAAGTACAACCAGGATCTTTTCTCACACCCAAGTCCCTCATATAAGTCCTCACTTTTGCAAGCTTGTTCCAACAACCAGCAGCAGCATACATATTAGCAATTAACACATAGTAACTGGAATTTTCAGGCCTCATTTCCAACAGTTTCTCAGCAGCCCATTCCCCTATCTCTGTATTTCCGTGGATAGGGCAGGCTCCTAAAAGTGTGGCCCACATAGCTGAGCTTGGCCTGCAAGGCATACTTGTGATCGTCTCCTTTGCTCTATGTAACAATCCAGCCCTCCCATAGAGGTCAACCATACAGGCAAAGTGCTCCAATCGTGGAACTATGCCATATACACTATACATCTTTTCAAATAACATTTTCCTTCAGCTACTAGACCTGAATGGCTACAAGCTGATAGAACTGCAACCATGGTGATATGGTCTGGTCTAACATCATATCTGCACATTTCATGGAAAAGCTTTAGTGCTGCTCGCCCATCTCCCTGTATTCCATGCCCAGCAATCAATGATGTATATGTCACTTCATCCCTCTTGCTCATGGAATCAAACACCCTTTTAGCTTCTAAAACCTTTCCAGATATTGCATACATGTCAACAAGAGCATTCCATAGCAACAAATAGCCCTTAAATCCTGCACGCCTCATAATGTAGCAATGGAATTCCTTCCCATGTTATAGATTTGCCACTCGAGCACAAAGGGGAAGAATGCTTGCTATAGTAACATAATTTGGCTCAAAGCCAGAAAGCAACATCTGTTTGAATAAATAGGATGCTTCTTCAGAACAGTCCCTGTGGGCAAAACCAGAAAGCATGGAATTCCAAGTAATTATACTCTTGCATTTTGTTGATTGAAACAAGGAGTAGGCATGCCTAAGGTCTTTGCACCTGGAATACATAGTGATCAATGCATTTCTAACATTAACAGCTTCATCATAAAAGCTGCGAATTGCAGAACCATGAATCTCTGCACCTAATTTAATTGCCCCAATATGGGAACATGCTCCCAATCCAATAATCATTGCCACTGAATCCAAACGAATGCCACTACTTCTCATCAGAGAAAGCAACTCAAGTGCCCCCACAAAATTTCCCACATGTAAGCACCCTCTGGCTATAGTGTTCCAAGTTATAATATTTACTTCAATATCTTCTGCCTGCATTTTTTCAAACAGCTCAAATGCTTTCCACATTCCCTTGGAAGAATAACCAGAGATCATTGCATTCCAAGAAACACTATCTCTTTCTGGCATTTTGTCAAACAAGCAACGGGCAGCATCCACTTCCCCAGTTTTTGCATACATTGAAACCAAGGAATTATGCACAAACAAGCTCCACACATGACAGCTAGCATTAATGGACTCCTGTACCTCTCTTCCAAAGGCTAGATCCAATTTTTCACCACAAGCCTTGAGAACAGGTGGGTAAGTGAAATTATCAGGCCTAATGCCTTTATTTATCATTTGTTTATAGGCAGAAAGAGCCTCTCTAGAGAGTCCATTTCTAACATAGGAAGAGATAAGCAAATTCCAAGGCAAAGGGTGCAAAATATTTGAATTATTAGTAATGGTGTGAGCACCAGCTAAAAGATTGAAGTTTAAGTAAAAAGTGACAAGCTTGGGAACCAAAATGGGGTTTTGCTCGTATCCCAGGGAGATAATGAGGGCATGGAGTTGTTTACCCTGGGGGAGTGATTTAAGGTTGACACAGGATAAAAGAAGAAAAGATACAGAATGTAGAACAATTTCATAACAAGTAGTACGAAAGGCAAATTGCTGGATCAGAGAAAAGGTTTTGAATGCTTTCAACAACTGCCCATTGCAGGCAAACTCTTTGAGAGAATTAAAAAGGTGATCAATCATAGATTCATCGACATTTATGCACTTTCCCACAATCGGCTGATTGTTTTGAAGATCTAACTCTTTGGTATTCTGTTTCCATTTTTAAGGAATGAACTTTTGAATTTGACTTAGAGAAATACCTCTTAGTACAAAACGAGATGAAGGTGGCATGCACTATAAAAGTGTCTGTTGTGTGTAATAGCATGGTAAGTGTAAGCTGACTGCATGACTTTGCCACATTTGCAACAGATAGCCTGGAAAGAAAGAAAATGGCTCATAGGTGACTCAATTTTTGCTTCTCAATGTCAAGTGTAACTGGATAAATCTGCCTGAATAAAATAATACAGGCAAGGTAGCAGTCTTCTGCTCTATTTCGTACTGTATCTGCAAGAATTAAAATAATATAACTCATAAACCCAGCTAGGAAATTTATAAAAGAAGCACTTTTCTTCAAGAGCCAAGCATGAAGATGAAGCTAAAATAAACTTTTATTGAAGCAGGAGGATAAGTCAATTTGTTAACCAATTGAATATATAAGCACAGATAAGTTGAATTTAAGTACGAACAACGTCGTTTCAATTCATTTCAAAATCTACTCAAAACAATACAACTACCGATAGAATCAGCAATTCCGAAAGGGGAAGAAATCAGAATTGCTTTCCACCAAGCTCTGTGAAAATTCAAGCAGCAAAAGATAAGCATATAATGCCTTCTAAATTCCATCCTCACATTTAGTAAGCTCAAAACTAGCAGCAATATTCTCTTTTTTTTTAAAAAAAATTATGATACAAAAAAGAGCAAAAAAGAGCTAATTTCCTTCGAGAATTAGCCGCATTTCAGAAAACATACTTGAAAAAGTTGGCAAATCAAAGATTAGAACAAAAAAAAAATATAATTTATTATTCCCTGCTATCAATAACTCTCAATCCCTTTCGTTTCCTCACTTTCTTAGACATCGCAAAACAAGAACTTTAATGTGATGGAGTGAAGACAACCTTGAAACTTCCAAAAACCAAGATGATTAACAAATGCAAGCAAGAAAAATTAAAAGAAACAATCAAAGTAAAAAAACTGCTCCAAAACCCAATGCTCATAAACTACCAAAATACTAAAAAAAACAAAAGATAAAAATCAGAAATAGATAACCCTCGCCCTTCCCACCAAAACCCAACAAGAAGCAAGACGCAACATTGTTCCTACGCTTGTAGAAAATTGGGCATCAAATAGCCGAAGCTATAGAGAACCAATTGCTCTCTATTAGCCTTTTATAGCTATTGATTTCTTGTTCTCTGTCTTCGATCTGCTGCCGGTTTTCTCTGTTCGTTGCCTCCTTCTCTTCTTCAGCCGCCGCTTCCTCAATGCAAGTTTGAGAGAACAAATTGCAAACCTTCAATACTTGCTGTGGCAACTTTTTTTTTTTTCAATAAGGATATTCCGACAAGTTGCTTGAAACTATCAATAAATATATCGCACATTCGATTTATTGATTAAGAAATTATATTTAACATGAAAATTAGATTTTTTTTGAGAAATAATTCATATTGAGCGAGTAGTAACATGACAATTGAGGATGGCTTTGTTTCATGATTTGCTGTGATTTCATAACCTGTGACATACGTTAATTTATTGTTTGTTTTGAATGATAAAAAATAACAAACAATCAATAAATAAAAGATAGATGAATATGCGAAATTTAGAGTACTTACAGGCTGATGTGACTGTGAAGTAACAATCAAATTTACTTGCACTTTAAATTGAAATTTTCAAGTAGGTTTCCCACACTACGTCTACTAATATATGCTGTGAACTGATCTGTCGTCGGAGAGGGAAGAAAATGGGAAACCGGTTAATCTCGAGAACCCGGTTCGATTTCGTAACAGTTCTCACCAGCCGGCCAAGGCCCAAATCCGCCCGATTTTATTAAGGGTTGCAAGGCTTGCTGAGTAAGCCTTTTTTTTTTAAAACTAGATAAATATTTTCTATACAAATGCATAAAAGCCAAAGTAAATTAAGACTCTTCTAAAATTTTCATGTCACTTATTTCTAATAATATTATAATATTTTAATTTCATAATTTTTTGTCAATTTTTTAATTTCATATTAATTTTTTAATTTTACTTTTTTTTCTTGATAAAAAAATTTAAATCATTCAATTTGATATTAATTTAATATTTAATACTTTTTTCTTTTAATTAGTTTTAATAATTTAAATAAAATTTAAAATTTAATAATTAATTATATTTATGACTTTTATTTTTTTATTAAATAATTAAATATTAATATAATTTTATAATATTAATTAAATAAATTATATTTGTAACTTTTAATTTTTCATAAATTAATTACACATTAATATAATTAAATAATATTGATTGATATATATATATATTTAAAAATTTAAAAAGTTTTAAAAATTATATAACTCTTAACTTTCATAATAACTTAATTATAAATTAAATAATTTATTTATAATAATATTTAATATATATATTTAAAAATTTAGAAATTAAACAATAAAATATATAACTTTTAACATTCCTAACAAATTAATCATACATTAATAATTTATGTAATAACAATATTTATATTATTAACACTTTCAATAAAAATATAATAATTATAAATTTTTATACTCAACTTTTTTTTTCTTTATTTGAAAAAGTTTGCTTGAATTTTTTTTAATAATTTTTTCTCATTTTTTTTATTAGTTAAAGTATCAAGTTATAAATTAAAAAAATTATACTTGTTTATCAATATTATTTTAATAAAATTATTATAAAAATTTAGATAAATATTTTATTTTATATTTTTTATAATATAATTTATTGTTAATTTACATATAAATTATTTATATTTATTTATTTATTATATTTATTTGTAGTTTGCTATTCTTATTATCGCGCAATGGGTATGTAAAAGACTAAAAAATAGAAAATTTATAACTGCTACATTAGCGGATAAAAATATATAGATTATAATTTTATAATTTATTATTATAAAAATTAGAATTTAAAAAGTCAAGAATTTAAAAAAGAAAATATTAGAATTTAAAAAGTTAAGAATTTAAAAAAATAATAAATAATTAAATATTATCTATTATTATTTAAAAATATTATATAATATTATTATATTATTGAATCTAAATAAATTCGGTCAAACAATGGATTAATCATCAATCTGGATCGGTGTTCGATCGGTTATAAAAATATTACTCATTAATAAAAGACTACTTCGGTAAATAATGACACGTTGTTTGTGAAAAATAAATACATAAATAAAAATAAAATATTTTAAAAAAAATTATATATACATCAGTAATTAGTTTGAATTGAATAAAAATATTTAGATTTTTCTTTGCTTTTTTGTGATAACAATAATTTATTCTGATATTGCTAAAGTAGTATATTTAGTTTTTTTTAGTGAGGCAAATGATAAGTGGCAGAAATTAATTTAACATAATTTATTAATATTACTAGGGTTTTTAAATATGTTATGTGATAGTAAATAATTATCTCTCTCACAGTCTGATTTATTATATTTAATTTGTAATGAGTTTATTATGAAATATATAGTTTTAATTCTTTAATTATTTGTTAATAGAAGTTTTTATTTAATATTTTTCAGTTTATTAATTTAATTTATTGAATATTATGATAAAAAATATTAATGTAAATTAATTTTGCTCGTGATCAAGTAAAAAATCATATGCATGCATCGCACATGCCAACGACTAGTAAAAGAGCAAAACACAATAACATAGTACGGCTTGTGGAGTGAATAATTAACCTCGGCCATCAGACCCCCATTATTTCCCAACCTTGCATCATTAAACAAACATTCAAAGAGAAAATCTAGAACAAACAAATAAGTTTGATGACAAGACTGTGATATAGCAACTTTAGCAAGAGTATGTGCTACTACATTTGTTTGTCTCCTATACCCAAAAAAAAAAAAAAAACAAATCCAACTATATTCTTTGCTAGCTCCTTGCACTCATCCATAAGCATGCCGAACTCAATTAGATTAAGCATTATAGACTCAAACACCAAATAGACCAACTAGTTATCCATTTCCACATTGACGTTGCAAAGTCCAAAATCCCTTAACCATGACAAAGCTTCTATGAGCGCCATGGCTTTTGCTAACTTGACTTGCAAGCAACCAGGAAGAACAATAGAGAAAGCTTTAACAAAGTTACCACAACAATCACGTAGGATAGTACCAACACCTATTTTACGAAGCTCAGGAAAGACAACATGATCGATATTTAATTTGAGACGTCCAGGTAATGGCTTTCTTCCAGCTCAATGTCTTAACATCGATTTCCCTCGCCACTGTTTAACACAAGCAATCAGACATCTGTTTCATTGCTACTGAATTGCACCAAACCTGCCAGTCATGACAAGCAATGTTAACAATAATATGAGGATTAATGCAGTCATTCTTCCAAACTCAAGAATTTCGATCCTTCCATAAGCCCTAAATAGTATAACTCAGTTTACCCAACAAATGCTCATATGAAATGTTTAGCATATGAGCACCAAAATTTGCAAAAATGCCAAACATAGAATTAATTCCCAGCAAAACCCATCACACCTTCGCCCTTCCATATTCAACAAAAGCATGTAAATCAGCACAAGAGTACAATGGGCATGACAAATCAATATCAACACCTCTTTCTCTTACTCTTACTCTGGTAGGCAGAATATTCCAAAACAACCTTCATAAAAAGTTTTTAATTTTAGGTGCAATAGCCAAGTTCCAAATTTTACTACGTTGACCATCTAATTCAAAGGAGCGTAATCCATCATACAAATTAGTGGCTATATGATATGCAGACTTAATCAAATTGTCTTCCTTCTTGCAATGATGCCAAATTCTGTTATCACACCAAATCCTCTTACACAAAGGAATTTGAATAATATTTTTCACATCAATTGGCAAAAGAGAATTCAAGAGCTCCATATTCCACATATGAGAAGAGTCAATGAGCGATGAAACCTTTAAATCTTCTAGTCCCTCAACAACTAGAGAATGCACTAAGAAATTATTATCTTGTGGGATCCAAGAATCTTGCCAAACTCCAATAGTTTCCCAATTACCAATTATCCATTTGATGCCTTTTTTTGGCTACTCCAAGGCTTGCAATAAATTCCTCTAAATAAAACTAGGATTGTGCCCAATCTTAGCTTCCAAGAAATCCACATAATGGAAATATGTGGCTTTTGAAGATTTTAGTGCTAAGAGTATCCGGATTAGAGATAAACCTCCAGCCCTGCTTATCAAGCATTGCTAAATTAAAGCAATTGATATTACGAAAACCCATTCTCCCTCTTCCTTTCATCGTGCACATCCGATCCCAACTTAGCCAATGTACCCCTCTCCTTTGATCACTTTGCGAACCCCACTAATATAAATTCATCATCCTTTGCAACTCTTCAAAAATAGATATATAATTAAGAAAACACTCATGCAATAAGTAGGGAGAGATTAGCCAATTGTTATTAATAGAACCTCCTTACCAGCACGAGACATGAACTTACTATTCTAGTTACTAATACAATACTCCAACTTTTCCTTTAAATAATTAAAGATATGTCTCTTTTTGTGTCCAACAAAAGAAGAGAGGCCCAAATATTTGTTATTCCTAAGATAATTGGATACCTCCAGAATATTCTTAAGAGCATCCACCTGATGAGAGCCAACATTAGAGCTAAAAAAATAAGCCAGACTTTTAAAAATTCACTGCTTACCCAGAAGCCAACTCATATAACTTGAATATTTTCTTCACTTCATTACACTTTAGCTCATTGGCCCTAAAAAGAAGAAACTATCATCGCAAACAACATATGAGAAAAACTAGGACCTCTTCTTGATACTCTACTACCATGTATTTTACCCACTCTCTCAGCTTTATGAAACAGAGCTAGCAAAGCCTCTGTACAAATAATAAATAGATAAGGAGACAAATGATCTCCTTATCTTAAGCCCCTCTAAGGATAAAATGGTCCAATCTCATCACCATTAAAAGCCACTTTATAACAGAGTGTCTCCACACATAACGTCATCCAATTCACTCATTTTTCTGAAAATCCTAATTTCTTCAACATATTTCTAAGGAAAACCTAATCCACAAGGTCATAGGCTTTGCTAATGTCAATCTTCAAAGCCACTTCACCCCTCATTACCCCAAGTTTTTCACTTCATATGGTGAATTATCTCAAAAGCCACCAATACATTGCCAGTAATTAGATGTTCATCCATAAAAGTCAATAGTAATGGTGAAATAATATGGGAAAGGATTTATTTTAATCTATTAGCAAGCACTTTTGAGATAATCTTATATAGAACATTACACAATGCTATTGGCCGAAGATCCTTCATATTATTTGGATTGGAGACTTTTGGAATGATTACAATAGTTGTATCATTCAGGCGGGCAGGAAACTGACCTGACTCTAACCAAATATGACAGTTCCTCATCACCTCTGGACCAACGATATGCCAACACTTCTGATAGAAACCCAGGTTAAAGCCATCCAAACCTAGCGACTTATCAGAGTGCATTTGGAAGATCGCCTCTCTGAACTTCAGATAAGAAAAAGGAGCCATTAATGCCTCATTTATAGCATCAGAAACAACCAGATTAACATTATCAAGGACCTGTGTATAATACCCAATTTTGAGAAATAACTCAATAATACTTCAGCCATATTCGATCTATCCATTATTGTAACCCCATTTTCATCATTCAAAACATGAATCCTATTATTGCGACACCGATGAGATGACTGATTATGAAAAAATCTTTTGTTAGAGTTGCCCAAATCTAGCTAAAAAGTCTTTGTGCACTGTTTCTAATAGATTTCTTCTTACACCAACACATTATCATACTCATCATTCAACGCTGTCACTTGGCCAAGTTGATCACTATTCCATACAGACTCTAACCTTCTTTTAATCACCTGCTTCTTATGTTTAAAATCTCTATGAAATTTATGACTCTAGTCAATCAATAATTTACCACACCTATCCAACTTTCCAAGAATCAAAACTAGTCATCATCACACCATATAACATTAACCACCTCAAAAAAAATCCTATTTAAGAGCCCATAGATTTTCGAACCTGAACTTCTTCCAATTCATAAATGAAACATGCTCAACCATAAGCTTAATGAGGCTATGGTCTGAAATAGACGCATGAAGATTAAAGAGTGAGTGATTGGAAAAAAAATCCATCCAAGCTTGAGTTGTGAAGCACTGGTCAATTTTCTCCCTAATTTCATGCTCGGTACCCATACCCCTAAACCAAGTAAAATTACCACCGAGCAATGGTATATCAATCAAGTTACAGTCCATAATTGCTTCATTAAAATCATGTATTGGTATACAAGATCGCTCATCTCCACCCTTTTTATCTTGAGCAAATAAAAGATCATTAAAATCACCAAAGATTACCTAAGGAAGAAAGGACATGCCTAATAATGAGCGAAGGAAATCCCAGGCTTCTCTTCTGTGACTCCTTTTTGAAAATCAATAGTAGCTAGTCAATCTCCAATCTTGCATGTTCTGACAAGAGATCAAGATGTCTATGTGATTCCTAGAATAACAAAAAATCATGCAAAGATTATTTTCCTTCTAGAACACTGCCAAACCTCCACTCCTTCATATGTGATCCACGCAAAAACGTGCAGCAAACCTAACTCCTTTTGAAGCTTGTCAATAACCCCACCAGTAATAAGGGTTTCCATAAGAAAAAGGATATAAGGTTTTTGGGAAACCACAAGCTCATATAGAGCTCAAACTGCACAAGGGTTTCCCATACCCTGGCAGTTCCATGCTATGCAATTCATGGTTCTCAGCTGGTCATTTCAAGGTTTGGTGCATGAGAAAGTTGCATAGGATGATCAGTTCTTATCACAAAAGTAACCATGTTACCAACTCCTTCGTCTGAACGTAGACTTTTTTGGACTCATCAATCAGCATGACATTAATTTCACTAACCACTAGCTCCTTTCCACGTGTCTCCAAATTTGTACCAGATCCCAGTGAAACATTTTGAGAAGAATCACATGCCCCCATCAGAAATAATCTCTCATATCTCACTATTTTCTTTATCAGCTAAAACTCTGGCTAAAGAAGTAGCGATATTGGAATTTTTGAATTTCAAATCAAAGGATTTATTTTCAGCAATAATATTAGCAACTGATTTTCCATTGAGATTTTGTATCTATCAGTTGGCCAGAGCTGCTTCCAGCAGATTACCTCTTTCCTAGAGCCAAGCACCCTAATTCTTCTCCATTTTAGCTTCTGGATTGTGAAAAACCTCACAATCAGCATCACTATGGCCAAGAACTCCACAGATAAAACAAAATAGAGGAAGCTTTTCATATTTAAAATGGACAGTGATCATGCTTTCATCTTTCTTCTTAATAAGTTTCCCCCTCTTCAAAGGCAGATTAACATTCAAAGACACCCTGATACAAATATATTTATAAAAAGCTCCTCCTCTGATATTATTATCATAGCAAACAAAAGAACCCACAAAGTTACCCAATTGTATCGCATTTGTTCTGACATATAACCTGCTGGAAGACCATGGACCTGCACCTATATCTCAGTGCAAGATAAATCCAACTGATGAGAATTTTCTTCTTCTGCAATTCTACGTAAAATAATAAGATGATTTTTAAAAGACCAGGGTGTTCCAGCCATAACTTTATTCCTATCTCGTTCATGAAAAAACTGAAAGGTATAGATCCTATTCCCTTCATCCTTAACCATCACCCCATGCCCCGGTTGCCATATGTTGCTCATTGTATCCTGAAGAGCCCCAGAGTTGATTCATTAATTAGTGAGAAATTTTCCAACTAAACATAAATCATAAACCCATTCATCCCCAAGGTTCCCCTCAGGCTCAGCATTGATCGCATCCAATTCATCAACAACAAGATTGAGTCTTTCAAGCAAATCTTCAAGACCTATAATAAAGTTTAAAATTAGAACCTTAACAAAACCTTAAACTTGCATGGAAGCAAGATAGAAAACTTGCATAGAAGCAAGACTAATATCATAGAGTTAGTGTTGTTTTTTCATTTAGGAATCTTATGTCAATTTTTTTTAGAGGAATTCATGCTATTTATGTAAATTTGCTGATAACTTTTCAAAATAAGAAGTTTTTTTCATCAATTCCTATAATCTATATTCCACAATTTAAAGGAGAAGCTGAAATCACTATTTATCCATTTTGCCCTTCATTTTTATTAGTGTTATTCTTTTTTAGCCCCTATTCTTACCATTAATTACTATTTTTTCTAATTAGTGTTATTCCTATTTAACTATTGCTCTTATCATTAATTACTATTTTATCTTAATTAGTAGATATATAATTTTGAATTCTTATACCTATTTTACTCTAGTCTTTTATGCCCTTCTTCCCTGCCATGTCCTTCTTTATTAAAATTTTTACTTTTCAATCCTTTTACAATCTCTCTATTATGTTTATTGCAGTTTTTTTACTTGTATATTTTAATTTTATTCTTGTGGTATTTTTAAAATTTTGGATTTTGTAAGCCAATTTTGAGACATGGCTTATTTAATCTCTCACATTATTTGTTTATTTCATCATTTAATCAAGTCATATCTAACAAATGTGTAATAACTGAAGTTTGATTAAAATGCTTTTTTTTTGCCAATTGATTAATATGCTTTAGTTTACTCTTAAATTAACTGTCAAAATTTAAGGTTAGCAGAACTTGAATTTGAATGCTTTCAATGTTAAAAAAGATTTAGTATCACTTAATTAAAAATATATTTAAATTAAATATAATTAAATTTTAAAATCACTAATATTTCAAATAATGATGGGTTTCATTATTCCTAAATATGGGAACAAAAAAAAAATCTTATTTATGATTTAATAAGATTCAGAAAAATGTTAATATTTTATTTTTCGGGGTCACTGATGAGGTTTAATATTAGATAAACCACAAAAGCCATCCAAATTGACCAAGTAATTCCCGCACAAATATATTCTAATATATTATACTATAAAATATTGAATTGAAGAGAATGGCTTAATTCACTTGAAGTTTTAAAGAGTCTCTCTTCTTTTCTATGCTTACTTTCCCTCTCTAAAATTAGGTTTCTATTTCATTTCATTATTTATTTATTTCATTGCAAGTTGCATCTCTGTCCAAAAACATTAACCATTATGCATGGCCAAGTGTCCTTTGAATGTAATTGATTCATGACACTTGTATTATGCATGAAATGCATGTCAAGTTGTTTGCGTGTCCGCATTAAATTGCAATTGGCTTTAGGAGAGTAACTTGTTAGGATTCACACTAGGAAATAGGGGGTGGATGAGATGTAATCATGACTTTACTAGGGGCAAGGTAAAATGAAACTATGGAGACAAAGATCAAAATATGGCAAAATTATAATAGCTAGGTGCTAGTTTTTTTTTATTAGAAATGGAAAAAAAATAATTATCTAATAAATTTTAATTAAAAAAGACTATTGCCTTCTATGTTAAGTTGTTATTGTCCTATAAATATTATTTTTAAATGCAATACATCACTCTTGGTTGTTTTTATATTTTGTTTTCTAAGGTTGGGTCTTGACCTGTGATATTAATGCATCTAAAATGGAATAAATGCATTAGTGTACATAGTGCTTAGATTTCTATATGCTGGGTTCATATCTTATCACCTCTTATTACTAAGGGCATATCAGTGATGTCGCTCTTAGTAGAGTGTGTAGTGATAGTGCTATTACTCAATAGACATAACACATGCAACCATTACTATTTACACTTGCATTTTTTATTATGTGAGGGAGCTACTTAGCAGGCACCTTACCAGCTATAATCTCCTCCATCTTGCATTCATTTTTGTGTGAAAATGTTATTGTTGGGTTTCACGTGTAAAAAAGAGAGAGGAAGAGTTAGCAAATATTATGTCACTTAATCAATGATTAGAAGTGCATATTGGTTGCATGAAAATGAAGAATGGCTGGGATATAATAGTGGAGTGTGTTTTTTGCAGTTTGTGATACTTTGATGTACATTGGTGTTAATTTAATGTATGTAATAAACATGTGAGACATTATTTGATTGTTTTACACTTGCCATGGAAAATGCTAAGGTTGTTTATCATGTGGATAGGTTATAGCAAAAAAAAAAAAAAAAAGAAAGATAAACTAATGCATTGTGATGAAATTGCAAATAGAAATTTTAAAAGTTATGTAATATTGATTGCTAAAAATCATTAAACATAGTAGATAAAGATGTGAGATTTTAAGAAAACTATAAATTAATTGAGTTTAGTTAGTGGTGTGATTTGGAAATGTATTTTAACATATGGTGAGAATATTTTACATTGCATATATTAAAAAAATGGTAACATTACATGAAAATGTAATTCAATAAGAAAATTACACTTTGCATACAAAGATGAAGAAATAATTTTATGCTTGCTTATTATTGTTAGCGAAAAAATATTGGATAGATAAGCTAATGTTTTATTTCTCTTTTACAGGAACAATCATTCTCGCACTTCAGGAATCAAGGTGTGTTTGGCAGACAGTGCTTTATATTGGTTGTTTATTTTGGCATTTTGATTGGAAGGCTGTTTATTTTTAAAAGAAAAATGGCATACTTTCTATTGTTTTTTATTGTATGTTATACTTTTGTCTTTTATTTCAGATGAATGGATTAGATGTGTCCTTTGAACATATATTTTCAAGGGTTTAGAGAGGCTAAAACTGCCAGTATAATACTATGAGTTTGTGTAGAGTAATGAGAATGGCATGTATACATGTCAATGCTCTTTTTATTATGATGATCCTAATAAAAGGATGACTTATGGTGAGGTTTTTGGTGTGAGTAACTTAGGGAATGATGCCGCTAAACGTCAAACATCTTTTAAGGCACTTGAGGTTGTTAAGTGTTTCTATGCTTTTGAGGTGTTTGATTATAATGTGTTTGAACTGTGTGAGATGAGGAAAAGGTATGCAGAGTTGTATGCCCTTTATAATTTAACTCGAAGGGCATTTGAGATGCTTAGGATCAATTATTATTTGCTGGAAAGTAACTATGAAAGGCTTGAGAGTGTGATTGATAGGAGAAACAAGGTGAGCGAGAGTGTGAAGGATAAGAGGTAACTTTCTAGGAATTAATGGGTGCTTAGGCTATTTACTGGTTGCCGGAATGTTTTGTTGATTTGGTTATCTACTATCTACTTTTGTTTTTTTAGCAATGGCCTAAGTTTTTTTTATAGTAAAACTATGAAAATAGTAGCGTGGAATCATGCGTGATGTTTAGTTCTTATTTATCATGTTTTTGTTAGTTGGCCCAAAAACTTTAGATGGTGCTTAGCTTGGATGGTCAGCTATGTTTTTGTCAATCATATGTATGAATATCAAGTAATATAAATGTACTAAGTATGTGAATATGAAATATGCTTTGCACTCAATTTTGCTTTCCATATCTATGTGCTTTATTTCTTAATAGTTGATTATTATCAAACAAGGTGGAATTGCTATGTGTATGATAGTGTGTTGGTTGAAGACAATAAATCATTAGTATGGCAGGATATGCGTAAATAAATGGAAAGATTTCAAGCATAAAATTATATCATCATTAAATTATAGTGGTTAATGGTTATAAGATAAGATGAAATAATTCAATCATTTGATCATAGTGGTTAATGGTTATAAAATAAGATGAAATCCTTGTGTGTGCAAGAATGCATGGAAAGATTTTAAAAGACAACCAGTGAATATTATTTGATCATTGGATTAGAATTTGAAATACAAGTGCTAATGAAATTTATTTGGTTGATTTACTACAACTAAAGAAAAAAAATTGCATGTCTCCAAATATGGTAAATTATGTATGTATGCCTAAAATACATGATAAACATTGCAAAAGACAAAACTGATATATGTTTAGAAATGTTTAGACATATATGTATATTTGATATGATGAGCAAACGTCTCAATAGTTGAAATCAATTTATGTAATGATTCAACAATTAGCAAATGGATGCATATAAGTGTATAAATTATGTTTTTTAAAAAATAAATGGGCATAAGCATAACTAGCCTTTAAAGCAGGTTTTAGCATATGTTGGATATCAAATTACTTAGCCATTCCTACCATGAATCAACATGTTTCCCCAATTTGGCATATCATATTTAGCACAATCTCTTAAAACAAACAGGAATTAGTGATGTATGGGAAATATAGTAAAAACACATGATTAGTTTGAAATATCTACTTGATTTAATCAGATAAATATATAAATATATCAAAAATATATGAATGAGTTAGGATTGGAGATGAATAATGCATGGGCAATAACATTATTCTTTTTCAAAAATCGAGTTTCAAATGAACGGATTTAGATATCTAGCAGGTAATTGATATGTATAATATGGAAT
Organism: Garcia nutans; assembly: GCA_947685225.1. Lineage (NCBI taxonomy): Eukaryota > Viridiplantae > Streptophyta > Magnoliopsida > Malpighiales > Euphorbiaceae > Garcia > Garcia nutans. The sequence continues at coordinate 36,695,883 of CANTUV010000039.1, read as the reverse complement.
ATATAAAATTAAGGTCAAAGCAAATATTTTATGGGCATGGGAAACAATATTATCTAAATGTTAGGCTTATGGGATGTGTACAATTCTTGATTCACTAATGCAGTTAAAATGGAAATGAATCTGTGAAAGATCTTACCTTTGGGTGCCTCGACGTTGCAATGCCATTTTCTGTTTTCTCCTTTTAATTGTGTTTTTTCCCCTTATATAGGATCTTGTTATGCCTTGGGTTTGCTGTCTTATTCTACATGCCATGAGAGAGACATGGATTTAGATTTATCATCTTATAAAGGACAATGGTCTTAGGTGATAAAGTTTTAAGTAGTTGTTTGTGCATATGCGGGACAAGGAATTTCTACCATTACATGAATGAGCATAGTTATTGAAGTTGATTCGGTGTGAAAAAGGGAGAGAGTATGGATCGACTTCTTTGTTAAAGATATTGCATTTTGTCAGTGATCTATTTGAGCATGAATGGTTTCATCTCGCTTCTTATGTGTAGACCCTTAATTTTTAACCCATTCAAATCCGATAGTCTAAAATAATTTTTTTGGTATTTTATTTATTTTAATAATATTTTAATTACTAATAATATTTCATAGTTATTTTTAATAAAAACAAAAATATAAAAAATGAAAAAATAAAAAATCAGAAGGAGCCCAATTCGCCGTAGAAATCATCTGGGGGGCGAATTGGCTGTCGCAATTTCGCAGCAGATGGCATCTGGGGGCAAATTGGGCTGTCTCATTTTGCAGCAGATGGCATCTGGGGGCGAATTGGCCCGTTGAGCCCATTTTTACCAGCACAGCCCAGAGCCCGACAGCCTGCATGCTGCCGATTTTTTGACCAAAACTTGTTTTATCTAGTTTCCTAATTTTTCCTAAACAATTCATATTTCTTTAATAAAATAGGATTAGGACTTTTTATTTTTCTATAAATACCACATTAAAACAAGAACAAAGGGGAGGAAAAAAAAGGAAAGGCAGAGAGCGGCAATTGAGAAAGAAAAGAAAGCAGCAACAACGAACACTCATCAAATAATCAATCCATCAAAGGCAGTAATACGGCCTTTGTTATTGTTCATCCAGAAAACAATTTGGAGGAACCTTCAACACAGGTTTTGTGTCTTAATCTTGAATTTGCTTAAACATTCAATTATTATATCATTTTTTTATTCTTAATGTTTTTCGTTTATTTATTTATTTATTTTATCACTTTGATTCAATAGTATAAATTGATAAATCCTAATCTGCTTTCCAATTTTCCAAAACCTTAAATCATTTTATTAATTGATAAATCCTAATATGCTTTCCAATTTTTCAAAACCTTAAATCGTTTTATTAATTCTCAAAACCCTATTCTGCTTTCTAATTTTCCAAAACCTTAAATCGTTTTATTAATTCCTAAAACCCTAATTGTTTTCTTAATTTTCCAAAACCCTAAACTTTTTTTCTAAATTCTGAACCTAAATTTATAAAATCTATTTCCAAAATTCAAAACACCAAAGCCCTTATCAAATTCTAAAATGTCAAGATCCTTTAATTCTAGAAACTCCACTTGCTTAATTCCCAAACTTAGACCAAACCCTAATTCCAATAACTTAATTCCTAAACCCTAGTTTCATAGAAACCTTAAAATTTCTTAAACCCTAAATTTTATAATCCCAGCAACCTCAAAAAAACCCTAAACCCTAAATGATGAAACCTCAATTTAAATCCTAATTTCAAAAACCCTAATTCCAAAAACCCTATTCTAAGATGCAAATTCTAAATTTATATATTTATTACTTTATTTAATTTTAGATTTGATTATGTAGTTTATTATATGTTTTGATGATTGATTTATTTAATTTCAATGCTTGATTTATTTAATTTATCATGGATGGACATTCTCTTTCTTATTTGTAAGAGGTATGTTTCCATTTTTTGGGTACCTCATTAGTTAAATATCATGTAATTTAAATTGCTTTTATATTTTAGACCAATGTAAAGGACATGTTTCTACCTTTTGGTGGGTGTCCTATTAATTTAGACATGGATGATGTAAGGACATGTTCCATCCTCGGATGGGTGTCCATTTATTTATTTTGCTTGAACATTGCTTTGATTTTAATATAATGATGCTTTATTTTAATTGTTGCATGTAATATGGATAATATTGTTATATTTAAGAATTTTATAATATAAAGACATGTAAAGGAGGCCGGTTCCAATGAACCGGGCGTTGTGGGGGTGCTGGGCCATTTCTCACCTTCCCCACACGTTCCCAACTTTCCGAACCCATTAGGGGGTTGGGGATTCCTTAGGAATCGAGTCATCCACCCCTTTCTTTTTCTTGGCCCGTCCGGGTGGCGAATCCATTTTCTCCGGACTTAGGTCCGTGTTCTCTAAGGCCCTGAGCCTAAACAGTATCGAAGTCGTAAGAACCATTCCACTAGGAGTGGGGGCAAAAATCCCAGCTCACATTATGGAAGAAGAGAATGGATGATTAGATGGTGGCATGGTCGAGAATGATGGGGAGGTTAGTGAGGGTAGGGCTTCATTTGGGTTGGACGGTCGTGATTTGTCTTTGTGGGATCTAATGGCTATTTTTTTTAATGAACCTTGGGTTTTATTTGATTGGGGTTTTTTAGTTGCTTGATCCACTCTTTGTGAGTTTTGGGGTGTTGGTCAATTTGATTAGAGCGGGCTTCATTTATTTATTAAGCATTTGTTTTAAGCCTTTGTTGATTTAGATCGAACTTAGTTGGGTTGTTTTAGTGCATACTTGTGGACATGTTATATGAATTTTAGCATACATTGATTTGAGTAAAAATGGTCTTGATTTTTATTTGTCTACAAAATTTTTGTTTGTAAATGTTGATTAGATGGGTGCTTAATTTTTCATGGAATGATATGTCAAAATTTTTGAATTTCAATATTAAGATTTGATTGTTTTTGTTATTTAATGAATGGAAACATTCATTTTTTTTCACTACGGGCTTGTTTTGATTTTTTTCCCATTTTGCTTGCTTTTTATTGTTGAATTTGCCCTTATTAGAATGTTTATTTTATGTTTTAATTGTTGCAAAATATTAGTGATTGATTTCTTTTTTTTTAATAATTTTGATTTAATTTTTTCATTAAAATATTATTTTATTTTCTTGAAATTGTTACATGAGTTGCATTATGGATTGAATAACAATTAGATCATATGGAAACTTAAATTTAATATATTATTTCTATATTTTTAAAAAATTAGAAAAGTAAATTTTGTTCCCCTGCATCTTTTTTTTGATAGTTTAGATTTTGTATTTTTAAAATATTTATATCATTGTTTTTACTCTTGAAATCTATATTATAACCGGCTAAAACATTTAGCATGCTTGCACATATTTGTTTTATTCATTCTATTTTTGAATTTTAATTACTTCCACATGAATGCATTGCCTTATTTTTTATATTATTCATTTTTGTTTTTATTGTTCGCTCTTAATTGTTTCTTTTCAATATTGTACAATATTTATGTTTGCATATATTATATGTGGAAAAATTTTCAGATGAGGTTCATTACAATTTAATTCGATAAACTCTTGAGCAACATACTAGAACAATTAGGCCTTCCTTCCCAAATTTATGATATCATAGAGAATGAAGATGTATCTTTTTATTGTCATGTTTAATGTTATTGGAGGGCAAAGGCGACTAAAGCTACTGTTAATAAAAATGATTCTCATTACACTCTGTGTTGTAAGAGAGGAATGATTTTGCTCAAGTAAAATAATGAGCTAGTCGTTCAAAAATTTCAAGAAAATATTAGAATATATAATTCACTATTTGTATTACTTTGATAGCAGGAAAAATTGACTATGATATAAACAAAAAAACTAGCCCTTATGTGTTTAGACTTTATGGTCAGAATCATCATTTGATGGGTTTTGTGCCTCTTAATAACGTGAAACCTAGGTTTTCTCAATTATACATTTTTGATACCAAAAATGAAACAAGAAAATAGAATTTCTACCTTCATTGACAATGATTCTTGCAAGCCATTGATGAGCATATTGTTGAAAAATTGATTGAGATGTTTGACAAGCATAATGAAATTGCTAAATCTTTCCGAATGGCAAGAGATAGATTCAAAGAAGATGATTTATTGCCATTGCATCTTAAGCTGATTAGGACAAGAATGGAACATGGACTTTAATACAATCCTCTCATTTGTTCAAAAATTGCAAGTCTCTTAGTTGGTGATTTTGAATTTTATGATAAGAACAAAGATATTACAGTAGAACATAAGGATGGGAGATTAAAGCAGATTTGCAATTTACATCCAAGTTTGATGTCAATGCAGTATCCAAATTTTTTTCTTTATGGTGAAGATGGTTTTCAAATTGGTATACCATATGTTTTTATTAATCGTGAAAAAAGATTGAAAAGAAAGTGTGTTACAATAAGAGTATATTATGCTTACATGTTACAATAATGGAAAGATGATAAATATCTCTTTTGTGAGGTGGTCATCTTCTTTAACAATTTATTGTTGATGCTTTTACATGTGTGGAATAAGAGAGATTGGATTACATATGAAGAAATCAAAAGTCATTGAGATTTGGAATTTTTTTTAGGAATTTGAGATGCATTTTATCAAGGTGATCATAATGGTAATAAAATCAGGAAAAATATAATTTTACCGTCATCTTATACGGGCAATCCGAGATACATGATGGAGCATTATCACAATGCAATAGCCATATGCAAGTTTTATGAAAATCCATATCTATTTATTACATTTACTTGCAATCCTCAATGGGCTAAAGTTCATAATATGATTGAAATTATCGTTGGTCAAAGACTTGAGGATAGGTATGATATTGTAAGTCATGTTTTTAAAATGAAAGTTGATGATTTGGTTGAAAACATTAAACATAAGAGATTTTTTTTGGGAAGATTAATGCAATGTTATACTGTTGATTTCCAAAATAAAGGGCTACCTCATATACATGCTTTGGTTTGGTTGGATTGTGATTTAAAACATTTGAGCATTACCGAGATCGATCAAATAATTTGTGTCGAATTGTTGGATAAGTAATTTGATCCTTTGGGTTATGAATTGGTGTCTAAATTTATGTTGCATGGTCCATATGGCCCAATAAAAGTTGATTCTCTGTGTATGTGTAATGGTCGTTGTAAAAGATATTTTCTGAAAAATTTTTTAATTTGAGACTATAATAGATTCCAATGGTTTTGCGACTTCAAACACAGAGACGATGGTCGTTACGTTGAAAAAAATGGTATGAAGATTGATAATTGTTTTATTAATCCGTATAATAGAAATCTATTGATTAAATATGAAGCGCATTTAAATATCGAGTTTTGTTGTTATTTTACTGTCATAAAGTATCTTTTAAAATATATCAATAAAGGTTCTAATAGAATATGTGCTCTTATTAAAAGTTATAAAGAAAATGCAAATGGTGACAATAACGATGATGGAATAGAAGGAGATGAAATTAAAGCCTTTTTGGATTGTTGTTATATTTTGCTTTGTAAAGTTGCAAGGAGGCTATTTGAATTTCCTAAACATTATAGAGATCCAGCAGTCGAGATATTAATTGTTCATTTATCGAATATGAATAATATATTTTTTGACAACAATTGTGATATAAGTTATATTGTAAATAATCTTGATTAGCAAAAAAAGATGCTGGCAAAATGGATGTGTGCAAATGAAAAGTTTGAGCGTTCTTTAACATATGTTGAATTTCCTACTAAATGGACATGGGATATAAAAGGAAAAAGTTGGCACAGGCAAAAAAAAGGGAAAAACAATAGAAAGAATTTCATTTGTTCATCCAAATTCATGTGAATTATATTTCTTACGAATGTTATTCAATGTTGTTAGATGGCTTGGAAGTTTTGATGGGATTAGAACCATTGATGGTATATGAATCATTTAAATTAGCTTGTGATGCATATGGTCTGCTAGGAGATGACTGAGAATGGATTGATGCTATGAAAGAAGCAGTTGTTTAGGCCTCAACTAATCAATTGAGACATTTATTTATAGTTATATTAACTTTCTATGATATTGATGATTCGAATAAATTGTTTAATATGTTTTGGAGGCATTTTGCAGAAGATATAAAATATAATTTTAAAAGACAATTTGCATCAATGAATTTATCCATTTCAGAAGAGCGAATGAGAAAGTATGTGTTATAGAGATATAGAGGGAGCTTAATAAAAATGGTTTTTCTTTGATCAATTTTAATATATCAATCCCATCTAATTTATATTCAAGTGATTTTACTAATATACTAATTATGGATGAGTTATCTTATGATTTTATGCAATTGAAAATAGAAAATGATGATATGATCAAGATTTTAAATGTTGAGCAAAGAGTGTTTTATGATGCTGTTATGGAGTCCATGGTAAATGAAAAAAGTCGATTGTTTTTTATTTATGGTCATGGTAGAACAAGTAAGACTTATTGTATGAAACTATAATTAAAAGGCTCAGATATGATGATATGATAGTTTTAATCATCGCTTCATCGGGAATTTCTACATTACTGTTGCTAAGCAGTTGGACAACACATTCTTGATTTAAGATACCGATTAACTTAGATGAAAACTCTTCATGTGAAATAAAGAAATGAACACATTTGGTTGATCTGATTAGGGAATGTTCGTTAATTATTTGGAATGAAGCTCTAATGAACCATCTGCATTGTTTTGAAGCCGTTGATTGATTAATGAGAGATATATTGTCTATGATTGATGTTGATGTCATAAATAACTTTTTTGGTGGTAAGACAATTGTGCTTAGGGGAGATTTATGACAAATTTTGCCAGTGGTGCCTCAAGTTACTAAAAAAGAGAATTTAAATTCTTCAATAACATAATCATATTTGTGGAAAGCATTTTATGTTTATAAACTAAAAATTAATATGAGACTGTAGCAAGTTGGGGATGGAGAAAGTTCATTGGAGTTGATTTTGTTCACAAATTGGTTGTTAGATGTTGGAGATGGTAAAGTGCAAATGAAGAAAATTGATTTATTTGATGATCAAATAACTAAATAAAAATTCCTCCTGAATTTTTTATTAGCAGCTCCAGTGATCCAATAAAAAAAATTTATACATATCCATTTTTTTTTACAAAATTATTCTTTTGTGACTTATCTTAAAGAAAGAGCCATTGTTTCGTCAAGGAATGAAGTGATTGACAAAGTTAATAATGCCATGATAGATTTAATGCTTGAAAAGGAAGTTATTTATTATAGCTATGATTCAATATGCAGTTCAACAATTAATAGGAATTAAAATTGCTTTATCCTGTAGAGTTTCTCAATTCTTTGAATTGTAATAATTTTTTATAACATGAATTGCGTTTGAAAATAAATACTCCAATAATGATGTTGAGGAATCTTAATCCTTTAATATTTATTTGTAATGGTACATGTTTGGTTATTGTTCATTTGGAAAGTAGAATAATTGAAGGGCAAATAATAACAAGTTCCTTTGCCGAAGAAAGGGTTTGCATACTGCAGATAATTCTACCAACAAGTGAAAAAATGGCCTTTTACCCTCAAACAAAGGCAACTTCTTGTGAAAGTTTGTTATTCTATGACAATAAAAAAAGTGAAGACTAGAAACTTAAAAATATAGGAATATATTTAGGCAGACTTGTTTTCATGCATGGTCAATTGGATGTTGCTTTGTCCAGGGTTACAAATAAAAGTGGGATTAGCATTTTGATAGATAGAAATAGTTTTGATGCAAGTGAAGAATTTTTTAATTGTACAAAAAAAATGTTGTGTATCATGAAATTTTTGAAGATATAGATTCGTATTCAGTGGATGTATAGTAGTTTTGACCTATCATTATATGTATGTCACTTATTTACACTGATTTACATATTTAGTAGATTTATTATTGATGTTCAATCATTCATTATGGTATGCATTCCTATTGGATACATAACTAAAGATAGCAAGAATATCAAATTGAGAGTGCAAGTAGCTCAAACATGGGATTTTTTTTCTATATATAATCCTAATCGAGCTACAAATTTTGAATTTTTGCTTATTGATGAAGAGGTATTTTTGATCTTATTTAAATTTATTTTATCCTAAATTTTATTTATTTAACAATTTTTTTATTTTCCTTGACAAGGAGACACAATACAAGGATTAGTTCCTCTAGATTTGGTTAGCAAATTTTGATCCCAGATTACCGAAGGAAATATTTATTATATTTCTAGATTTGAGATAAAAAAAATGCCAAAGAAATTATAGGATCAGTGATTATGAATTTTAAATCAGATTGCTTCCCAACACAACAGTAAAAAATTTAATGACGAGAGTTATCCAATTCCATTCGATAAATTCAATTTCCTGGAATTTTAAGTTCTTAGTTAGAGGGATGGAAAAATTGACTATCTCTATGGTGTGTATCATAAAAACTTTTTATATATATGTATGTGTGTATAAATATTTTTTTTGTATATTCATCTTTTTTGTATAACTAGAATTTAATATTGTGACAGATGCACTTGGATAACTTGTCATCGTTGAGAATGTGATTTTGGTCAATGAGCACAATGTTTTGAAGTACAAAAGAACCGTTTATGTTCAAAATGCTAGATATTTAGCTATAAATTGGGATAATAATATCAATATTTTATACATATTATGATTGACATTTTCTATTCACTTTTATCATTCAATACAGTGGTGAAAAATTAAAAGTTGCTTTATGGAAAAAAAAAGGCAATTGAATCTTCTAAAGAAGAAGCTTTTAAACTAGCAGAAGCTGTAACGGTAGTGATTGTATTTGCTAGGATGATTGGTGAAGAATTTTAATGGTAATTCTATTAATTTATTATTATTAATATAAAATTGCCACTAATACCTTTGTCATTATTATTGTTTATAGTTTTATCTGAATCATATCACTATTGTTGCATTTATCATAGAAATAATATTTTAAGTTACTCTTATCATTGATATTATTGTTATTAATAAATATCTCACTTATCGTTTATATGCTTATCTTGATAATTTGAATGCAAAATTGTTTGAAGTTGAAACACTCTATAGAAGGTTTAATATGTTTTGTCATTGAGTAAATCTTTATTAATTATAGTTATGTAAAAATATTTTGACATTTTGATTTTTATAATTGTTTGCCAAACTCACCGACAAAGTTAGTGAAGGTAGAAAAAAAATTAGGAGAATCGAGTGATATCAAAAGTTAGAAAGATGTTAACCAAAAAGCTATATCAGAGTTGCCACAGATTGATATAAATATAGAAAGAGTATCGCTATAAATTTTTCTTCTTCAAATTACATACCTTTCCGGCATCATTATATTACAATAAAAATGTTTACTAAAATATAAATTTATTTTACAAGGATTTGAAATATACATGTAAGGCTACAATAATGGAGATAGATTCTTCACGTGGCTGGTCGTACAAGGCATGTCCGTAATGTAAAAGCAGTGTTTAACAATATGATTCACATATAATTTGCAAAAACTGCGGTGATCTTAAGGAACTTCCAATCCTATGGTGAGTTTGATCTATTCCCATGACGTTTTATTCGAAAACTAATTTTTATAAGTTTGCATTTAATGATTCTTTAAAATAAATTTTTGTAGGTGCAAGCTCACTATTGTTATTGAAGATGAGACTAGAAGTGTTTCATGCATTTTGTTTGGCCATCTTGCTGTAGGTTTAGTTGGTCTCCCTACAAGCACCTTTGTATATGGAGTTAAAGATCGTACTTATGTACCACTTATGATATCTAAGATATGCGGACTTCAGAAAATAATTCAGATCATGCTCAGCGAACGAGTCCAGGATGTTTTAGAAATATCATTTAATGTAATTCATGCTTTCTAAGATGATTTGCTAACTCCGAAGAAAGAAACTCCTAGCCCAAGTTTCATGTGTTCATCTCAATTTTTTTTATCCCCTTCGACAGCAATTCCTTATAGCCATGTTAGAAGAGCATTGAATTTTCTGCTTGACAGTGCATTTGGGTCAGAAGCTCTTAGCAAGATATGACTAAAACCAGTATAATTGAACCACCTATGAAAAAAACCCGACTTCAGTAAGCTTTGTTGTCTCACTTCATACACATAAAATTATGTAAATGATTTTGCAAAATTTTTTAAAAATAACCCTTCTAAATTTATAATTTCTTTTCCCTTTTTTGTTTACAATGAAGACGACAATTGAAGAATGGGTCTTGGTTGCGTAACTATTTAATTGTCAAAAATTGCCTAATAATCATTTACTATTTTCATATTTCTGTTTCCAATATGTATTCATACTATTTGAACATACTTTATCTTTATTATTATTGTACATGTGCTACTTTAGTTGTTTTAGTATTTTATATGTAAACTTTAAAAAACTTGGTTACTACTTCTTATATGTTATAAATATTATTTTTTCTTTATGCATGATTATTGCCAGGCATTTAGAATAAATTATCCATGAATACCAACATCTTAAAAAGTATTATGCTATTATGTTTAGAATTTTTATTGACATTTGTTCATTTATAAATATAGTTAATTTTTCTATAGCATAAGCTATTGTTATTATTATTTTTTTTAATCTAGGACGAACTTTATATTGCATTGTTAAATCTATAAATATTTTTCTCAGCTATTGATGTAAAAATGTTAATTTTATATAAAATTCAAGTAGCATATCTATCATTATATTTATTATAATACTTAAATTATTTAAGTATATTTTCCCAAACATATTATATTTATATAATAAAACATAGTTTGCAAATTAAAATTTTGACTTCATGAATTGCATGTTGTGTTATAACAAAAAATTATTATCTACAATGTAATTATAAATTATAACATGTATTGTGTTTTAGCAATTTTATTTCCATTTTTTTATTAAAAAAATAAAGAATACTCAACATGTCTATAATTTCTACCCATTAGAAGACTCAACTTAACTACAATTGAATTCAAAACAAAAAAATAAATAGCAGTCAAAGGTAGTGTAAATACCTATACCTATTTCTTGATTCTCCCATGAGCAACACCAACACAGCATCTCCCTTTTTTCTACGAGAGCATGAGATGACCTTTTAGTGACCTCTCTTTCCAGTTTCTGTTGTTCCCCTATGTTCGCTGGCTTTATTGTGAGCTCAGAGGCACAATCCCGCCATTCAATTATTGTTTTCTCCAATTTAATTCGTCTCTCTTTGATTTTAATTTCCATGGGTGATGTCTTTGTTTCTTATTGAATCTTGATCTTTTGCTATCAAGAATTGGTTTGATTTTGTTAGAATTGTAATTTTTAGAATTGTCATATATGGAAGGCGAGATTTAAGGATCATAATTTGATCCTAGAATCAAGCCTTCCTATTGTGAGTGATTTCCTATCCTAAGTAATTGTAATTGTTATATAAGAAACAAAAAAAGAAGAAATAAATATATAGAAATTTTACCTTTGAAACATGGTATCAGAGCCATGAACGGTCCTAGTGGCAGGAGCGATTAAGCTCATTATCTACCGCATAACACCATGAGTGAAGCACAGAGTACTGTCGGAGATCCGACAGAGTCAGGGGGGACACCAACCCTTGAAAATCTATCAAACCAATTGCTGAACCTTCTCAAACACATCAATTCCACCCAAACACACACCCAACAAACTGAAAGTACTATGACACAACTGGTTTCCATCAGTGTAAAACTAAATGATTTTAACTATTCAGTTTGGGCTCGCTTAATGCGGATGGCCATCGGAGGGAGAGGCCATCTACATGACATCACCATAAACCCTACACCACCAAAAAAATAGAATACCGCATACACAAAGTGGGAGCAAGCAAACCTCAATGTTTGCTCCTAGATCATCAACAACATTGAAGAACACCAAGTCAACAATTATATCGAGTATCCGACAGCTAAAGCCTTGTAGGAAGGCCTGGCAAAGACATATGATAGAGGAAGAGATTCCTTCCAACTATTTGATTTAATAGTACAGGCAAACAATAAAAAATAGGGAGACTCAACAATTGAAACAGTGGCTTACAGAGAATTTGGAGAGAAATTGATTGGAGACATCCCAATCCGATGGTCTTCCCAGCCAATATCGCAACCTTCAACCACCTTTGACAAGTGGAACGATTGTTGCAATCTAGTCTAAATGATCGCTTTGATTCTGACCGGCGAGACCTCCTCAAAGAAGCTCTTCTGCCAACGGTCGAGAAAGCATATGCGACTATTCAGAGGGAAGCAGCCAGATTAGGGATTATGAACGGGACAAGAATCGGAGGTCAACCATCACTGGGAGAATCTCCCTCAGGTATTGGTAGTGGGTTGGTGACAAAGCTCCAGTCAAGCACGCCCAAAACAGTGGTGAAATCATCATCCCGGATGGAGGAGACAGACAAGTCGCGACTAAAATGCTCACACTGTGGAGAAAGTAAACACACCAAAGAGGGGTGTTTCAAACTCATCGGGTATCTAGAGTGGTGGTCGGGGAATAGGAAGCAAGGCGCTAGGGTCGCTACCGCCGTGGGTAACCAAGAGTGTAATATCCCAATGCATGCCCTAAAAGTTTTGATTATGTTGTTGTTGTATATTGGATTGAATGTATATGTTTTATTTAAAGAGAAAAGGTTCTTTAAAGAGAGTGTATATGTGATGTATATTAGAATATATATAACATATACCTAGGTCAATGGAAAGTCAAAGAATGGAGATAGTGGAAGAAGATATTTGTTTGTGTTTGAATTTATAATTAATTAATAAGGAATTAATGAATGGAGGAGGTTTATTTGAATTGTTTAATATTTTAATTACTTGGATGAGAGAGTTTTAAGGAAAAAGGGAATTTGACTTTGGGCTTCTCATTCTTCTTTCCTTCTCTTTGCCATGGATCATCTTCTTCTTCTTCTTTTCTTTGCATTGTTTGGTCGGCTAACAAAGGGAAAGAGAGAGCAAGAGAGGATTTGATGTGCTAAGCTCAAATTGAAGGAAATCCAAGTGATCCAGTTGTTGATTCAAGAAGTTTTATAACTTTGGTAAGTTCTCTTTTGATATCTTTGTTTATTTGAAATGATATTTGGATTTGATAGATGATTTTAAGAGTGTGTTGTTTGTTTGTGAGATGTTTAGAAGTGTTTGGTTGATTTGATGATGGATTTTGAGGATGGATTGAAGAAAAGAGTAAGTGGTTGGAAGAGATGATGTTGTATATGTGATTTGTGTTTGATGTGTGTTTTGGTTTGATTTGGTGTTTTTGTAAGTTTAAGGTGGGTGTTGAGTATGTGTTGCTAAAATTGTTTGAAGAGGATGTTGGTGTATAGAAGTGTGTTGTTGAGTTTTTGGTTGTTTTGGCCGGATTTTGAGGTTGTGGTCGGACACGCCCATGAGCACGTTCAGGGTTTTTAGGCGTGTCAATTGTGTTGGAGGCAGTAGGTTTGACACGACCAGTAACACGCCCGTGTTATTGAGCGTGTCATAGCTACTGTAAGATTTGAAAATTTACACGCCCAAGAACACGCCCATGTTATTGAGCGTGTAAATGCTTCTGTGTTGTGGAGTTAGGGCACGGTCATGGACACGCCCGTGTGGGTGAGCGTGTCAGGGTTAGGGTTTGCCCTAATTAATTCCTAATTGGATTATCTCTTGTGTATCTCTAAGCAAGTATATACTATTACTTTTGATTTAGGTTTTGAAGATAGTGATTGATCTTTGATTTAAGAAGTAGAAGGATCTTGAACAAGGAATTGTTAAGAGTGGTGTGATTTGCTTTTGAGGTAAGTACAAAACCTATATGATTGTATGTAAGTACAAATGTGGCATTACTACATTGTTAATTTATATGAGTAATGTGTGTTGTTATGTTTATATCAATGATGATATATATATATATGAATAATGTGAATGACATGATGATGCAAATGATTGTGTATATGAAAGATTGAAATGTTATGATGTGAATTGAGATGAAATGGAATATAAAGCCATTGTGATTGGCTATGTTAATTCATTTGAGAATGAAATTGATAACAAATTAATGAATGAGTTGTGTGGCTAATGTGTTATTCTATTTTCAGAGTTTGTTGTTGGTGGCATGCCTAATGATAGTAACAATCTCTTGAAGTTAGGTTGGGCTTGATCCTTGAAGCCAAGTTGGGTTGAAGTTTAACATGTTTTACTCCCCTTGAAGCTTGGTTGGGTCTAGTCCTTGAAGCCTAATTGAGATGTTACAACCCTTGAAGCTAGGTTGGGTTTGGTTCTTGAAGCCAAGTTGGGTTGAGACTTAGCATGCTTTGTTCCCCTTGAAGCTTGGTTGAACCTAATCCTTGAAGCCTAGTTGGGTATATGTGATAATGATAAATGTGATAAAACCAAAGCATTAACTCTGAAAATTGAATGGCATATTAGTGTGTTTTGGGCCCATGCTTGTCTTTGTTTATATGTGATTCATTGATGGCAAAATAATTAAATAATGAAATTCATGAAAGGACTTTGAGATGTGATATGCTTATATGATTATGATTTGTGAAAGGCAAAGGTTTGATGTTAGCTTTTCACTTATGATATTGATATTAATGGAATGTGTGACATTGCATAGCATACAAGCATAATGTTAGCATGTTTTGTACTACTAAGCCCTTGGCTTAGCGCGATAGTGTTGATCGCGCAGGTGATAGAGTTGATAGAGTTGAACCCGAGAGCTCATCAAGGCCGAGTGAGAGTAGACATTGAAGAGTTGATTTTGAGACTTAAAGATCAGAGAAGATTTGCCAATCATGTATAACTCTTTTAATATTTTGTAAAGTATTGTTTATAATGTGAATATATGTACATTTGTAAATATAAATATTTAAATGTTTTCCTATATGTAAATAGTTCTAAATTCCGCTGCGTATTAAGTAAATATATATATATATATCTATTTTGTTTTTATATTATAAGTTAATTACTTATTTTCTATAATGTATAATGAGAAAGATTATAGTATCATTGGAAATGTTTTTGAATGTTAAGAAAAATTCGTAGCATTCCTATATTCGATGCATGTATACTACATTGTGGTGTATGTAGTGTGTATGTATTGGATGTGGGGGTGTTACAAAGAGGGTGCCGACAGCAACGGCAACGACCGACACCAAGGGAGTGTCGCCATTAGCACTGTGCAACAAGGAAATAGAGTGCAAATTTCCACAGTCGCTCTTGCCATGGGTAAACCAGAGATCGCCGGCAGCAACGGCAATGGTTGGCATGAAGGCCTTGCTGCCATCGCCGCCACACAACAAGGAAGATCGCGAGAGGAAAATGGGCAAACGATAACAAGTTTGAAGATGAAAAATTGTCTTCAAACCCCTTATTTTTAAATCCCCAATTTTTCCCCCTAATTGTTTCGAAAATTATGAATCAGACTTCAATAGATTTGAAAAAAATGAAATAGACCCCATTAATTTTGGATATTATGAAACAGGCCCCATTAGTTCTGAAAAATTACCAGGAAGCTCCCGATGTTTAAAAGCTAGCCAATAGAGTCCCAAGAAAAAATGGAAAAAATGAGAAGGCCCAAATAAATTGGGATCAAAATTAAAAGAAGGAGCCGGGGTGCATGCTACTTAGAATTCCAAAAATAAAAATGGACAGTGGCTATGTGACAGTGGTGCTACTGACACTATGACCTATGATTCATCAGATTTTATTACTGCTACAGTTCCCACTAAGCAGTATATTCAGATGGATAATGGGGGTTTGTCACCAGTACAGGGAGCAGGATCAATTGAATTGTCCCCCACACTGAGATTGAAAAATTGTCTATATGTTCCATCTTTGTCTTGCAAGTTGTTATCTCATAGTCATGTGATGAAGGAGTTGAATTGTAAGGTACTAATGTATTCCACTTTCTGTTTGTTACATGATATCCAGACGGGGAGCATTATTGGGCGTGGAACTGAACGAGGCAGGCTCTACTATGTTGACGAGATGGCTCAACAAGGGACCACAATGCTAGCTCACAGGATGATTGACTGCAGGCTTGGTTGTGGCATCGATGACTGAGACATCCTTCAACTGGTTATTTAAAACTTTTGTTTCCTCAGTATTTTAGTAACCAAAGTCATTTTTCTTGTGAGACTTGTTTTTTGGCCATAAGTCATAGAAAAATTTTTCGTCCTAATAATACTCGGACTTCTACTGTAACACCCCCATATCCAATGCACACACACTACAACCACAACAATGTAGCATAAGTGCACCAAACATAGGGATGCTACGGTTTCCTTAACATTCAAAACATTTTAAACAAAACCATAACCTTTCAATTATATACATTATAGAAAAAAATAGGTCATTTACTTATAAAACAAAACATATTAGATATACATATACATTTAAATATTACACAGCGGAAGTTATAAAATATTTACAAATTTACATTATAAACATTACTTTACAAAATATAAAAGAAATATACATGATTGGCAAGTCAGCTCTGATCTTTAAGCTCCCAAAATCAACTCTTCAATGTCTACTCTCACTCGGTCTCGAAGAGCTCTCGGGTTCGATCCTATCAGTTCTATCACCTGCGCGATTAAACACTATCGCGCTAAGCCAAGGGCTTAGTAAGATAATCATGCAAATGATATGACTTAGTGCAATGCAATGTCCTTTCTCAAACCATATCATGCATGTAACATCATATATGCAAAACTAACAACATACTTTCACATTGCATGTCACATTTCAATATCTTGTCATATACCTTATTATTGTTCATTTAACCATTCATAGTCAACACTAAACAAAGACAAACATAATCTCATTATTCAAACATTTCACCATTCAACATTTACATCTAAGCAAACACATGCATGGGCCCAAAATCCACTAATATGCCATTCAATTTTCAGAGTTAATGTTTTGGTTTTATCATCACATTTATCAATATCATATACCCAACTAGGCTTCAAGGATTAGGTTCAACCAAGCTTCAAGGGGAGCAAAGCATGCTAAGCTTCAACCCAACTTGGCTTCAAGAACAAAACCCAACCTAGCTTCAAGGGTGGTAACATCTCAATTAGGCTTCAAGGATTCAATCCAACCTAACTTCAAGAGATTGTTACTCTTATTAGGCATGCCACCAACAACAAACTCTGAAAATGGAATAACACATTAGCCACACAATCCATTTAGATTTCATTCTCAATTCTCATTATCATTTAGGCAAACATGCCTCATTTATTTCCATTGAATCACATTAGCCAATAACAATGGCTTCACATTTCATTTCACAATATAACACTTCATTATTCAAGTGTATATTTATCTCATCCATGATCACATTAGATCTCATAAAGCATCATTCATCATAGCCAAACACAATGGCATTGTCTCATGTCATGTCTTATTTGAATTATCATTTCATCTTTGATACAACATTTCAATATACATTACTCATGAAACACATTACCATTCAAAGTGCATAATAACATTGCTAAATCTCAATAATGCAATTAGGGCAAAACACAATTGATATGATTCATAGCTTTATGATCTTCCACATTCATTTGATTAAATCATTCTTGTGTTTGAAACATGTTTATAATGTTCATATGTAAGTTTAGAAACAATGGAACCTTTAAAGAATCAAAACAATGTAAAAAGAAACAAAGTAAAAAAAAACAATATGTAATTCATTTGTAGGACACGCCCAACCACTTGATGGAACATGCCCGTGTCACTAACAACAAAAGAGGCAATAGCTTCCTCAAATAAATGACACGCCCAACCAACTTGAGTGACACGCCCGTGTCCTTAAAAAGAAAAGAGGCAGTAGCTTCCTCAAATAAATGACACGCCCGTGTCCCCTTAAAGCATTTGGCCGTGTCACCCACAAACACAATCTAACTAAAACCAACACTTTCTCAATTGCACTCAAACACAATATCCTTCATATAACATGTTTCAAATGAACATAAACAATGTTCTAAACACATAATCATCACAAGAAACACTTCATAACACATTAATATAACAATTAAGCACACACATCATCTCAAAACCCTAAAACCAACATCCTTCTCCATCCTTCCAAATCAACATCTACCACTTCTAACAACAACAACTATATAAACTATTAACTTAAAACCAATTTAATACTTGAGAACACAACACAACACATCTCAAATCCATTAAATCACAAAATCACCAAACCCTAACTCACTTCCAACACAACCTCCAAATAAGTAAAGAAAACAAAAGATTACTTACTTACAAGAAAAAAATTCCACAAATCCCTTGTCAAATCCTTTAATTGTTTCTTCAATTTGCTCCAAGCATCAAGAACACCTTCCTTGCTCTCTCTTCTCTTCAATGGCCGGCCACCTCTTGAAAGAAAAAGGAAAATAATGAACACACCAAGTCAAATTTTGCTTTTAATCTCCACCAAGTGATTTTATCCAAGCAATTACCAAAATGCCCTCACTCAAATAACTAACTTCTTGTCTCATATAAGCCCTTATATGTAATTACACACTTAACACAAAAATATCTCTTTTCCTTTGACTCTTCCTTTGACCCATTTATATGTTATATATATCATCATATACACAACATATAAACTTGTCTCTAAACCCTAAATTTCCAAAACACATATACATATACTCTTCTTTCCCCCAATTTAACCCAACAACAACAACAACAACAACAACAACAACAACTACAATATGCAAAACTTCTAGGGCATAAATGAGGATATTACATCTACTGTCTTTACTTTAGTTTATTCTGATGTTTGGGGTCCTGCCCCAGACTCTGAAAATAATATTTTTTGATATTTCCTTCTTTTCATAGATGACTGCACTCGTATGATGAGGGTGTATTTTTTAAAGCATAAATCTGAGGTTCCTCAAAAATTTATTGAATTTCATAACATGGTACAAACCAAGTATTAGAAACAAATTAGGATCCTTAGGTCAAACAACGGAGGGAATATGTTAATAATACATTGCAGACTTTTTTCTGGGAAAAAGGGTTGGTACATCAAACCACGTGTTCCCACACTCCACAATAGAATGGGGTAGCTGAACGAAAAAATCGATTTCTTCTTGAAATCACTCGTGCCCTTATGATTGAGTCTTAGATTCCCACACTTTTTTGGCTTGAAGCTATAGCCACTGCTACATACCTAATTAACTGTTTGCCTACTAAAATACTTGACTTTAAAACCCCACTCCAGACCTTCACCTCTCATGTTCCCACACCCAATATTCTTACCTTACCACCTCGTGTATTTGGGTGCTCTGTTTTTGTTCATATTCCAAAGATAGAGCGCACCAAGTTTGAGCCATGTTCTGTCAAGTGTGTCCTTATTGGTTATAGAGTCCATAAGAAAAGCTACCATTGCTATAACCCAGTTACTCGTCATATGTACACTACCATGGACTGTGACTTTCTTGAAACCTAGTACTTCTATTCCTCCCAACCCAGTGGTTAGGGGGAGCCTACTAGTATGGATCCACTGTGTTGGTTGACTGATTCAATCTTGCTTGTTAGTGTTCCACAAGAAATCCTACCTGTCAGTGTTCCACAAGAAATAGTAGGTGGTACCACTGAGCTAGTACTCAAAAACACAGGATAGTCTGCTGAGAAAAGTGAACCTCAATCTGATTCCTCATCTGATACTCCTGAGGTAAGTATCTCTAATTCAAAATTACAGTGTGAATCTGCTTGTGCAGTGGAATGTTCTAATGAAAATACAGTACCAGAAGTGATAGTAGATGAGACACAGGAGAGATATGTTCTACCTATTAGGAGTACTCATGGTATACCACCAAAGCGGTATGAACCAGAATATGAACCATGAGCATCGAGATATCCCATGGCTAATTTTGTCAGGGGGAGTCTGTTAGAGAGAGCCAAGGTATTCACAACAGTCTTATACTCTGAAAAAATTCCCTGAATAGTACAGGAGGTATAACAGATTGAAAAATGGAGACAAGCTATGGAAATTGAAATGGATGCATTGAACAAGATTGGAACATGGGAGAAATGCCAGCTGCCTTCAAGAAAACGGGTTGTTGGGTGTCGTTGGGTATATACTGTGAAGCATAAAGCAGATGGGACAGTAGAGTGGTATAAGGCTAGACTGATAGCCAAGGGCTATACTCAAACATATGGGATTGACTACTCTGAAATTTTCTCTCCAGTAGCCAAAATTGATACCATTCGAGTTCTTTTCTCTATAGCAGCAAACTTGGATTGGCCATTGCATTAGTTTGATGTAAAAAAATGCTTTTCTCCATGGAGATCTCAAAGAAGAAGTATATATGGAGGCTCCACTAGGTTTTTCAGAAAGTTTTCAGAAGAATGAGGTATGCAGGCTGAAAAAGGTGCTATATGGGTTGAAACAGTCTCCAAGGGCATGGTTTGGGAGATTCACTATAGCTATGAAGAAGTATGGGTACAGGCAAAGTAACTCTAATCATACTCTGCTCTTGAAAAAAAGGGGGGAGTTGGAAACATGTCTGATCATATACTTTGATGATACAATCATCACCAGAAGTGACATTGAGGAAATTAAAAAACTCAAAGATTAGTTGTTTCAGGAATTTGAGATGAAAGACCTAAGAGGGTTGAAGTACTTTCTTGGGATTGAGGTACTAAGGTTGAAATAGGGCATTTTTATTTGACAGAGAAAATACATTCTGGATCTACTAGCTGAGACTGGTCTAGTAGATTGTAAATTGGCTGAAACACCTATAGTTGTGAATCATGAGCTACAGATGGTCGATGGAGCAAAGTTAGCATATAAAGAAAAATACCAGCACCTGGTAGGAAAATTAATAGACCTTTCACATGCTAGGCCAGATATAGCTTATGGAGTTGGAGTCATTAGCCAATTCATGCATAAGCCTTAGAAGGAACATATGGAAGCGGCTTTACGTATTGTAAGGTACTTGAAGGGATCACCAGGAAGAGGAGTGTTATTTTAGAAGTATGGTCACCTAGATATCCAAGGATATACTGATGCAGATTGGGTAGGAAATCCTGTAGACAAAAGATCGACCTCTAGATACTTTACTCTGGTTAGAGGTAATCTGGTAACTTGGAGAAGTAAGAAACAGAAGGTGGTGGCTCTCTCAAGTGCGGAGGCTAAATTTAGAGGGGCAGCTCATGGACTAGCTGAAGTATTGTGGCTTAGGAAGTTGTTAGCAGAGATTGGTTTTCCAGTTCGAAGCACGTGCCCTTTAATGTGTAATAATCGAGCCGCAATTAGCATTTCAGGAAATTTAATACAACATGATCGTAATAAGCACATTGAGGTTAATCGACACTTCATTAAAGAAAAGCTCGAAGAAGGAATTATTAGTCTACCATTTGTAAGATCAAATGAGCAACTGGCAGACATTCTGACAAAAGCCATACCTAGACGAGTCTTTGATGAGGTTCTTGGCAAGTTGGGTGTCAGTGACCCAATAACTCAACTTAAGGGGGAGTGTTAGAATTGTAATTGTTAGAATTGTCATATATGGAAGGCAAGATTTAAGGATCGTAATTTGATCCTAGAATCAAGCCTTCGTATTGTGAGTGATTTCCTATTCTAAGTAATTGTAATTGTTATATAAGAAACAAAAAAAAGAAGACATAAATATAATGTTATTGTTATTCATGTTTGTGTATGAAATTTCTCTATTCATGTACAACCATATGTATTATGATGATTTGGGTTTAATTGGCCAAAAAGCTTCATTGAAAAAAATTTGTTGCTGGCAACACTTAAATGAGCAGGAGCAAAATTGCATAAAAAAACCTTTTGTTTGTTCAGTCTATTGTTGAAATCATGTAAACTGTTAACAAGGGTGATATTCTTTGGCATGTAGAGATCATAACGCCATTGTTCTCATTTCGATATGTCATTGCATACGATAATTCAAGGGTTGTAAGTAGAGTTATTTGTTTTGATATGATATTCTCTAGGTCAAACAATTTGTTGTTGGGTGGTGTTTATATGCATTTGTTTTTGTTTGTTTTTTTTAATCTTTAGCCTCATGGCCCATTTGATCCTTCGATCACTAGAACCATACGCAGACAAATCCCTTCTTTTGTGGATGTTGAAATATTGAACCATCCAAACTTTAGGTGAACTATTAGGATAGATGAAGAAGTAGAAACCATGGTATTTTATTTAACTGAAGGGGTAGAAGAAATCTTTGAGATGTTCAACTATGACTTAGAAGTTTTGTAATTTATTTTACTTATGAGCCATCTAATATTATATATGTTGTAATTTCTGTATCCAAATGATGAGCAAATTGACTACAATTAAATGGTTGATGCGATGGTCATTTCTGAAGATGATGTTGTGATATTAGATATGGAATTTGAGAGTAATCAACTAGACTTTGATTGCCCTCGCAATGAAATCCCCATGGAAGACAGTCCAAAATTTTTCCATGTGATGGAAACTGTTTATTAGAGCTATAAAGTGGTAAGTTTTGCCGTTTATTTGTCAAAATTGCAAAATATTGTTAACTTTTAAATTTAGTTTAATTACTTTTAAATATTATATTAAAATTATTATTATTTCATAATATCCTGGCTAATTTTGAAAGGCTTTTTATGGGTGAGAGTCCTAAGGATATGTTTTTGTATATCAAAGATGATGACCATTGGTGGCATGTCGATTATATTCCGCATCAAAGAAATGGAATTTTTTGGAAAAGAAGAATCGAATATTGATGGTTCCGGTTTATGAAAAACAATGATATACAAGATGGAGATTCACTCAAATTTATATTGGCCGGCAATACTCCTGGCATGTGCATATTCAAAGTCTCGATTACCTAAGTCTAAGGAACTATATGTTAAATATAGATTGATATGCTTTGTTTACCAACTGAACAATGATTAATTTAGATCTTTGCTGCTGTTAAACTTAGGTTTTACTTTTATAATCTAAGAACTTAATTGCTACTTTTATACTAGTACTATTTTCATTTAATTTTATTACTATACTTTTTTTTATTTGTGATTGCACTTCATTATTTTTATGAGTTATATTTGATTAAATGTCTGCATAATGCTGATTTTAAATTATCTATGTTCTCAAAACTAATTTTAAAAAATAAAAAAGCCTTGAAGCGAAGCGATGATATTTTTCTAGTTTCTGTATAAATGCCATTACTTTTCCTTTTTATAGAAACATAACATTGTTTTTTTTATTTTTTCCTATTAGTTTTTTATATTTATTTATTTATTTGATGTCATATTCTCAATATACACAAAAAAAAATAAACATAAACATAATATATATATAATACACACATACAACAAATAACAACATCTACACAACTTATACAACAACATCTACACAATATACAAGTAATGTGAGCAGGAATTTTCGCCCCCACTCCCGGTGGAATGGTTCTTGCGACTTTGGCACTGTTTAGGCTCGGGACCTTAGAGAACTTGATTCCTAAGGAATCTCCAACCCCCTAATGGGTTCAAAAAGTTGGGTACGTGTGGGGAAGGTGAGAAATGGCCCAGCACCCCCATAACGCCCGGTTCATTGGAACCGACCTCCTTTACAGGTCTTAATATTATAAAATTCTTAAATATAATAATATTATCCATACTACACACAATAAAAAGAAAGCATCATTATATTAAAATCAAAGCAATGTCCAAACAAAATAAAATAAATAAATGGACACCCATCCGAAGATGGAAACATGTCCTTACATCACATGCCTAGATAGGACATCCACTGAAAGGTAGAAACATGCCCTTTACATAAGTTCTAAGATAGAAAAGCAAATTAAATTACATGATATTTAACTAATGAGGTACCCACCAAGTGGAAACATACCTCTTACAACATTTAGAAATCTAAATAAATTGATAAAAGTAAATAACCATTCATAATAAATAAATCATTCATCAAAGGTACCAAATATCAATAAAAAGTAAACATCCATCCATGATAAATAAAATAAACCAAGCATTGAATTTAAATAAATTAAAGCATAAGAAATAAAAAAAGCATGATCAAATATGGAATTGAATAAGGTAAATAAAAATCCAAATTATAGCTACTATTTCCATTTAGGGTTCTTTATCTCATGTGTTAAGGTTTTCGAATTCATAAAATTAAGCTACTGTGACTTTTTTATGGAATTAAAATAGATTATGGTTTTATGTTTTAAAAGATTGGTAAGACTCTTTGATTAACTAAATTAATATTTGAATTGTGAAATCATGAAATTAGGGTTTTAGACACTTTAAAATACTTTTGATTCATGTTTTTAAATGGTGATTTCAAGCTTACTGTGTAAATTTGAAATATTTATGTTTTTATGGTTTTTAATGTTTTAAAGAATTAAGGTTTAGAAAAAGTTAGGGTTTAAGGTTTTAAAGCGGTTAAAATTTACTATTTTAAGTTTGGAAGTTGATTTAGGGTTTTAGGATTTAAAATTAGGGCCACGGGTGATGAATTGGCTTTTAGAATTTAGAAATCAATTTGATAATTTTATGAAGTTTTATGAATTTAAACAAATGGATTAAAGTTTTTATAAATAGAAAAGATGTTTTTTTAAAGCTTTTTGAAAGAAACAGAACCTAGTTTAAAATTTTGAAAGAAACAGAATCAAATTTTGGTTTTGTTGAAAAATATATTTAATTAGGGTTTTAAGATTTTAAAGAAGTAAAAATAACAATTTTAAGCCTTTTGGAAAATAAACCAACAAAATAAGATTTTTTTGACTTTAGAAAAACTAAATTAAAGTTCTAAGATTTTAACTTTTGAAAAACACAAAATCCTAGTTTTAGCTACTGTGAAAAAATATAAAGAAATTAGAATTTCATACCTTATTTTGTAAGTTGCACCAAAATTTCTTCTTGGATGAACAAGCTCAAAAGACCAGCCTTTTTGCCTTTTGAATCCCTTAAATCGTGTTTCTGCTACTTTAAAAATCAATTGAATTCAAGCTTTTCCTTCACGGATTTGGATTTTCTTTTTCACTGTCCCTTTCGGCCTCCTCTTATTTCATTGCCTTTGGTCCTTATTTATAGATGTTTCATATGGTTTATTCCTAATTAATCAAGGCAAGTAATATTGATAAGAAAACAAAACCAAAACCTAATTGAATTAGGTTTCGAAAATTTGTATTGGAAAAATTGCGCTACCGAAAAAAATTACCGCAGGAAAAAATGCGCTGGCGAAAAAAATCTGCTGCAGGAAATTGCGGCAGGGGGCGAGGAGTGGGCATTGCCCGCAGGAAATTCCTGCGGGTGACCATTTCGCCCACAGAAAAAATCTGCGGGCGAAATGGCTTGGGCCATTTCTCCCTTAGGAAATTCCTGCGGGCAAAATACCCACGGGCCCGCGCGACGATTTTTTCGTCACCAATTTTTTTGACTCCGATTTTTATTTTTATTTTTATTTTTTTACTTTTATTTGTTTATTTTTATTTTTTATTAATAAAAGTTAGATACTAAAGCAAAAATTATTTAACAAAATTATTTTGGACTAATTAGACAACAAAAATCATTTAGGACTAAATAAAACATATTGCACCGGACTGGGTCAAAAATTAAGGGTCTACACGTAACATCCACCAAATATGTATAAATTTTATTTAATATTTTCTAACTTTATTTTTTAATTTTATATTTACATAATATATATATATATAAAATACCCACACAACATCTAGACAACATACACAACAAATACATAACATATATACAACATCTATTAAACATCTGCAATATCTATAAAACATGCATAAATATTCACACAGTATCTACATAATGAAATAAATATTTTTTAAACTTTTTTTACTTGTATAATATGTAAAATTTGTTTTAAAATAAATTTAATTATTTTTATTAATATATTTTATATATTTTGCTTTTTTTTATTTTTTTGTGAGTGTTATTTTTTGTGATTAAAATTAAAATTTTTTCTTTTTAAAATTTTATAAATTTTAAAATATTAATTTTTATTATTGTATTAGATTATTTTATTTAATAGTGAAGTATGAAAAAAAATAAAAATTGAAGTAAAATATTGATTGTAGTGAGAGAAGATTTATTTTTTTAAAAAAAATTCTTGTTTTAGTAAAGAGTGAAGCATTTTTAAAAATTTACTCTAACTTTTTCTCAAAGTGTAAATATTTTTATTTTTTGTAGTATTTTTGAAATAATTTTTTTGATAGTTTTATAAATGTCCCTTTTTTTTTTTTGTAAATGTCTCCTTTTTATATCTTACTTTTTTAATATATTTTTAACATATTAAATGTATATCATTAAAAATAAGTATTTTTTTTAAATTGAAACTAAAAAGTATTTTTTTTTAAAAAAAGTGAGAATTTTTAATATAATTGTACTATAAAATATTTTTAAAGTGAGCATATATGATGTTTAACCATAGATTTTTAAACCACCAATTTGGTAGTTTCGTATAATTTTATAATTTTATCTTTCAAAAATATATAAGGTAGTGCATCAATTTGCATATTTATAATATGATTTTTTTAATTAGTCCTATTTTCTCTAGGACACTTATCATACTTATAAGCTAATTTTTTCTCTAATCATAGTTCTTTTAGTATTTCTATTTGTTTCTATTCTTTCTAGTATTTCCTATTACTTTTAATTCTAGTCCCTTTTGGATTTTTAATTTTTTTTCCTTTTATGATTCTTATTTGTTTATGCTTATAAATATAGGCCTTCACAAACATTGTAATAATTCACAATTCAATCAATATAATTTTTTTGAAGATTTTTCTTCTCTTAAACACTTGTGTATGTTGAAGTTTTTAGCTTACGTTGCATCAGGTAGTATCAAAGCCTAAGGATGGCTACCGGTGGTGAAAGTAGTGGTTCTCATAACGGTGATCGGGGAACTGGATCCCTTGACCTAAGGGATGAAGCATTGCAATGCTTGGAGCAATGTCTAGAGCAATAGATTCGAGCATATAGAAAAGCATATCGAAGAAATTGCTGATCACCTCGAGGTTTTAGGAATTAATGAAAATAGGAAGGATGGATAATAGAAGACCAATAGATGGTTTAGCTCATGGTAATCCTATTGACAGACCAATTCCTATGGGTAGACAACATATTTATGATGATGAAGTTTTGGAAGAAGAAGATTACGAATTCCAAGACCATCCTAGGTTTCAAAGACAAGATAATTATAAAAGAAGGGGCATGTGTGGGTTTTATGAATGTGAAGATAGAGATTATAAGCTAAGGGTTGACATTCCTAACTTCAATGGGAATCTTAACATTGAAGAGTTCTTAGATTGGGTAGCTAATATGGAGAGGTTCTTTGATTATATGGAGATAACACTGGAATGAAAGATTAAATTGGTAACTTGTCAGTTGAAAGGTGAAGTGTCCACATGGTGCGATAGACTACAATATAGGAGAGAGAGAGAAGGAAAAGGACTTGTTCTCACATAGTATAGAATGAAATATCTATTGCAAAGGGAATTCTAGACTGTTGACTATGAGCAACTTCTTTTCCAATATAATTAATGATGCCAACAAGTAGAATAGTTCACAAATATACTACAAAATTTATGAAATTAGCAGGAAGAAGTAACCTCCATGAATAATAAGGATAACAAGTAGCAAGGTATTTAGAAGGGTTGAGGCCTGCAATCAAAGACCAAATAAGTGTTTAGGTATTACACTTTGTTCGAAGCTAAGAATATGGCTATGAAAGTTGAATTGATGCAATAAGAGAAAGGAAGAAGGAATTTTGATTTCTATAAGGCTTCAAACACAATTAAAAGAAGCAGAACTAATATAGAGTATAGAGGACGCAATGAAAATCTTAGTAGCAATTACTTTAACAAAGAGCAACCACAAGATAGTAAGGTGATGGGAAAGAGGCCAATGAATGAAACTAAGGAGAATGAAACACAAAAGAATAAGAATCCCTATGCAGACTTGCCACTGCAAAGTGTTGCAAATGTAATCA
The DNA here is from genome assembly GCA_947685225.1 of Garcia nutans. Taxonomy (NCBI): domain Eukaryota; kingdom Viridiplantae; phylum Streptophyta; class Magnoliopsida; order Malpighiales; family Euphorbiaceae; genus Garcia; species Garcia nutans. Next base: position 36,667,883 of record CANTUV010000039.1, on the reverse strand, counting down.
ATAAGGCCATCACTCTAGTGATTGCCCTTCGAGGAAGATGGTAAATATGGTTGCAAGGGAATAGGAGGAAGAATCTGAGGTGTTGTGAAGCTAAAGGAGATGAGGAAGAATATGATAAAGAGTTTAATGGAGGTCAAAATTATGTTGTGAGGAGATTAATGCTAGCTCCAAGGCAAAAGGATCAGACTCAACAACATCAATTATTCTGAACTAGGTGCACTATTAATGGAAAAGTATTTGATGTTATTATTGATATTGGCAGTTGTGAGAATATTGTAGGCAAAAAGACCATTAAGTGCTTGGGCTTACCAATAGAAAAACATCCCAATCCATACACTTTGGGGTGGATCAAGGCAACAATCAACACTATTATGGTAAGTTTCAAAGTGCCACTTTATTAGCAAATGCAAAGATAAAATTTATTGTGATGTGGTAGATATGGATGTTTGCCACCTATTGTTTAGAAGACCATGACAATGCGATGTTGATGCTTACCACTTTGGAAGAAAGAGTACATATAGTCTTGAGAAGGGAGGGGTGAAGTATACTTTATTGCCACTAAAGAATAAAGAGGTTGTTACACCCTTATACCCTAAATACGTATAATATATATACCCCATATATGTAAAATACATATTTAGGATATAAAGGTACTACAATAAATATCTAAAAAATTACCATTTAGTAATAAAAAAAATTAATTATTAAAAAATTTAACTTCAGTTGAATATAAAATCTCTAGGAAAAATTCGCCAAAGTTTTGACTATATTTTCATAAAATCCCAAGTTAACCAAATACAACCTGCAACAAGAACAATACACTCCCAATATTCTTATTGTCACTAAAACCACCACTTCATTAATTTATATTCAAAGCCCTTAATTAAAATCAATATTTATCTTAAGTACATATATATATGTATATATACATAACCTTCCCCAAACTTATTAAATATACATATGATGTGATTTCAAATGTACAAAAACCAAAGTACATAATAACAAAATACATACATGTATGCAACACCTTCCAAGTTGGTCTCGTGGCACACCTAATCTCCAAATATCGATCACAGTTTGGACCCCTCTGATCTACAACCCTATCACCTATACAATATATACAACTACGCTATACCTGAAAGATTAGTAGTACATACTTTGATAACATAACACAATTCTTAAAATCAATGCACATGTTTCTATGTCACACATCAAATCATGCTATCATAGCAAAGCAACACTCATTTACAATGTTGTTATCTCATAAGAGTATTTAATAGCTTTGTCATATAATAATCACTATTTAATCTTTAACTCATTACAAATATATTAACAATTCACAAACACACACATTGGGCCCAACAAGTCCCTACACCATATTCAAGTTCCAGAAATATTGATTTGGTCTAACACAACATTGATTCCACGACCCAAATCTGCTCGAGTTCATTTTCAATCTCAAACTCATGACCTAGCTCTACTCAGGTCAAGACCTAGCTCTATTAAGGTTTATTAATATATACAATACCAACATCAATTTTCTGGAACAAGTAATTGTGCAGAGCTAACACACAACAGTACATTACACTTTCGCATTCTCATTTCATTTATTAATTCTTTTCTCATCACATTATCCATGTCTTTTCACAATTTCCACATTTTTCATATTTTCCACATTTTTAATCACATTCCACATATTTCTTTGTCATATTTACAATGTGACTCCTCTCCCACATTTTCAGTGCATTTTCCATATTCTCAAAACTAATCCTCATTTCCATTTCATTAAACATTTTCCACATTTCTCATTTTCTTTAAGCATCACCCATAGTCACAACCTCATTATAAATCATTTTCATATTCTATCACATTTCACATACATATACATGTTACATATCACATAACATATTATTAACATACCACATACAAATCATATCCAACCACCATTTTATAATGGTCAAATGTCCAATGCAATACTTATCACATAACTGTGCAACATTGCATAGATTATATGAATAACCAAATTTCAAAGCAACAATATACAATATGCCAAACATGAACTTTTAAAATAAATGTTAGCAAATTATGCACAAACCTTTCTTAACTTCCAACTCAACCCAATATCATATTCCAAGCCTCAAATCCCAAAAGCCCTAAGCTTCACCACTTGTACTAATTTGGTTTGCACATAAAAACCAAGCAACAAGTTAAATTATTCAATTAAAATTATTTCCATGCTTAATTTATATCAAACTATCATTAATTACTCAAATTCTATCAATTTCCCAATAAAACCCTAATATCTCCTCTTTCTACCTTTCTCAAACTTCACCCAACCAATGTCTTTTCCACCAACCAACTATAAAATCATAACATATCTGATGATGGGGCTTACCTCAGGGGTAGTCCTAGCTCTTGTAGCTCGGGTTTGGTATTGCTGATGTTGTAGCTCTTCTACTTGCAAGATAAGAGAGGAGGGGGACCGGGCTACCCGAGGAAGGCTTTGATGCCTAAGTCAGAGGTCGGTAGCTCTGGATAAGTAAAGAGAAGAGATAGAAAGAGAGATAGAGAGCTAGAGAGAGAACCCTTTTACCTATGGAGGTGACCCCCTATTTATAGTTGACGTAGGGAGACAATGTCAATGTAATTTGCGGATGTGTCGGTAGAGTATCTGCCGGACATAAAGAGCTCGGTAGGACTGAGAGTGTCCGGAATTGAGGTCTACCATACTGTTAGGAGCTTGACCATGAGGATGACAGGACATAGATCTCAGTAGACGAGCTCAGTGAATAGAGAGGTAGCATCAATATCCATCAAAACTACATCAAGATAATCCATTTTAACAATTAAGAATACCTCAATCAAAAACCCTAATTTCACATATTAATCCCATAAACCCTAACTTCACTAAAACTTAATCATTTCTAGCATCCAACCATAAAATCATTACATTCTCATCTAAATAACCTCAAACCAACCATTTCCACAATTATAGCAACCTCCTTCACCAACCCAAATTTCACATATTCCACCCATAACCCTAATTTCATCAATTAAGTTCATCTTAACCAACTAATCACCAAATCATCATATATTTTTTTTTTATTATTTTAGCTTCATACCCATTTGTTTTAACAATTAAAACTCATTATCTCTCTATCCCAAACAATTACATAATCTAAATTTTAAAGAAAATCAAATTTAAAAGAAATATATGTACTTGAAACCTTAGTTATTCTTCAAAATCCTTTTGAGTTACTTTGATTTTTGGTGAAATTTAGAGTAGTTTATGAAATTCATCTCTTCCCAAATGGCTATGATGGATGAAGATGAAAAACATGATATTTTTTTTTAATTTCTACTTCCCATTCTTATCTCTTTTTATTTTAATAAATTAAATATTTAAATATTTAAATATTATATTACTTTAATGCCCAACCATAATTAATTTCTTTCTTACTTTTTGACTTTCATTTTCTTTTTTTCCCCTTTCTTCTCCTTTCCCACGTTTTTATATGTTTCCTTTTTTTAATTCCTTCTGTCAACTCATATATATATATATGTATGTATATGTCATATATACTTTATGTATATGTTATATATCTTTATATACTCTTGTTCACATCATGTATATATTATGTATACAATATATATTTATATATATATATTACGTTTATACCTTATATCTCTCTCTTATAATATATTAACTAACCATTTATATTAATTATTTAATTGTATTTAAAATTGTAAATGTTACAGAAGCCAAGAAAGATAAGAAGACATTCTTAACTACCACAAGGGAGTTAGAAGTAGAAGCTAAAGAAACAAAGTAAGTGTAGGCCTTGATTGTAAAGCAAGTCCTTGAGGAGGAACAAAAACTGCAAGTGGAGAAGCTTTAAGAATTAGTTCAGCCTTTATTAAAAGTATTTAAAGAACTAATGTTGAATACCTGATGGTTTACCTCCCATGTGAGATATTTTAACATCATATTGATCTGATCCCAAAAGCAAGTTTACCAAATTTACCATACTATTGAAATAGCCTAAAAGAAAGCAAAATACTCAAAGAGAAGGTGGAGGAGCTACTAAAAAAAGGTCTTATTAAGGAAAGCATGAGTCCATATGCTATACCCACTCTACTTACAATAAAGAAGGACAGTAGCTAGAGAATGAGTGTAGATAGCCGCTCTATAAATAAAATCACAATGGGCTATAAATTTTTGATTCCAAGATTGGATGACATGTTAGAGTAATTACATATGGCAAGTTGGTTTACCAAAATTGATTTAAATAATGGGCACTATCAAATCCATATAAGGCTAGGGGATGAGTGGAAGATAACCTTTAAAATATGAGAGGGGCTTTATGGATGACTTGTCATGCCTTTTGGATTATCAAATGCACCTAACACATATAAAAGATTTATGAATCAGGTATTAAAGCCTTTCATTGGATCTTTTGTGGTTGTTTATTTTGATGATATATTGATGTATAGTAAATCCAAGGAGAATCATTTATTGCACTTGAGAGAGTTACTAATATGCTTGTAGAAAAATAAGCTTTATATGAACTTTAAGAAATGTAGCTTTATGACAAATAGGCTGTTATTCTTGGGATATATCATAAGTTTTGAAGGGTTACAAGCAGAGGATGCACAAATTAAAGCAATAAGATAGTGGCCAAGTCCAACTGATATTTTTGAGGTTTGAAGCTTTCACGGATTAGCATCTTTCTATCGACATTTCATCAAGGATTTTAGTACCATTGCAAAACCTATAACCAAGTGCTTGAAGAAAGGGAAGTTTAATTAGGGAAAAGAAGCAAAGAACAGTTTTACACTGCTTAAGGAATAGTTATGAACTGCACATGTTCTTGCATTGCTTGATTTTGATAAGTTATTGAAGTAGATTGTGATGCTAGTGGAATTGGGATTGGAGCTGTTTTATCCCAAGAATGGAGCACGGAGAAAATAGAGCACTTATGACAAAGAATTATATTCAGTTGTGTGCCCTTTTAAGACTAAGAGCATTACTTAGTGGGAAAAGAGTTCATTCTATATTTTGATTATAAAGCCTTAAAGTACCTAAATAGCCAAGCATGGATTACCAAGAACATGCATGCAAGATGGTGTCAATTCTAGAAAATTTCCTTTTCAGCTAAAGCACAAATCTAGAGTTCAAAATCAAGTGGCTAATGCTTTAAGTAGGCATGGTGTCTTATTTTTGACTTTAAGTCATGAGATTGTGGGATTTGAACAACTAAAAGAACTCTATGTTGAAGATGAAGATTTTGGTGATACATGGAGAAAGTGCAATCAAGGACATCCAATTTATGATTTCCACTTACTCGATTGATATTTAATGCATGGAAATCAACTTTACCTTCTTCAAACCTCATTACGAGAGAAGGTTATATGAGATTTATATGGAGAAGGTTTAGTAGGACATTTAGGCCAAGATAAGACAATTATTGCAGTTAAAGAAAGATACTTTTGGCCCCAATTAAGGAAGGCTATAACCAGGATTGTTCTTAAATTTACATGTTAATCTTTAAGGGGTCATTCACAAAATACTGGTTTATACATTCCTTTACATGTGCCTAACAATATTTTGGAAGACTTATCCATGTATTTTATGCTAGGCTTACCAAGAAAGCAAAGAGGAGTGGATTCTATTTTTGTTGTTGTTGATAGGTTTTCCAAGATGGTACATTTTATCCTTTGTTGCAAAACATCAGATGTTGTTCATCTTGCAAGATTCTTCTTCAGACAAGTGGTATGTTTACATGGTGTGCCAAAATCGATCACTTGTAATAGTGATAGCAAAATCTTTGAATATCTTTAGAGGACTTTATGGAAACTTTTTGATTCATCCTTGAATTTTAGTAGCATCACTCATCCACAAAGTGATGGTCAAACAGAAGCTATGAATCATACATTAGGAAACTTGATTCATATCATATGTGGAAGAGAACCTAAGCAGTGGGTGTTTAGATCATTTTTGTACTAGTTTTTAGTGTGATTTTTATGTGTTCTTAGTTAATGTTTTGATTGATTTTTGTTTTAAGTTTGTTTAAAGTGTTTGTTTTAGGTTTAAGTGCAAAAACTCCCTTGGAAGATCAAAACAGTGTAGGAAAAGCATGAATCAAGTAAGACATGGCCAAGCCAAATCAAGCTTGGCCGTGTTCCCTCAAGAAATTCAAGGCAGAGCTTAACACGGCTAGGAGACATGGCCAAGCCATTGGCCGTGTCTCACCTAAGGAGCAAAACCAAAGAAATCAAGGAAAAGAAGGCAGAAGCTGACACTGGCAGGTGACATGGCTAAGCCACTGGCCGTGTCACATGACACGGCCACAAGCTTGGCCGTGTCCCATCCTAAGCCAAAGAATAAGGAATGAGCAAAATGAAGAAGCAGAAGGTGACACACCCACATGACATGGCCAAGCCACTGGCCGTGTCACATGACATGGTCACAAGCTTGGCCGTGTCACCCCTTGAGACCAAAGAAAAGAAAGAAAGAAAGAAAGAAAGTGCTGGCCGTGTCCAAAAGAAAAATGAGAGACACGGCCAAGCCAAGGCAAGCTTGGCTGTGTCACCCTTAATATATATGAATTCTTTTGCACAAAAAAGAAAAAGGGAGGGGGGAGAAGGTTAGGGTTTTTGGGCGGAAAAGAGAAGAGAAAAAAATAGAGAAAGAGGAAAAAATGATTTGGGGAGAGGAGAGAGTGACACTCTCCTTGTCCCTTCATCTTCATCCTCCATCTCCATCTTCTCCATCTTCTCCATCTTCCATTGATAAGATCTTTTAGATTCTTTGGGATAAAGTGGGTTAACAAGCTCTTAAAGGTTGAAGAAGCTTCATTGAAGGATTGGTGACTTGAGAAAGCTCCATTCCACGTTGCAAAGGAGAATCATCCATTGAAGAGGGCTTTATTTCTTCATCATACATCAAAGTGGAGCTAGGAGGAAGACTAGTAATCCTACTCTTGGCATCTACAAGGGGTTTTTCTATTCTCTCTTTTAATTCATTTCAATATTGTTTTTGTTGTATTAAGAGAATTGATATTGCAATGAACAATTTGTATCTGATTTATATTGAGTTGAATGAATGTTTTAAATTGATGATGTTGAGCTAAATATCCATGCCTAGGGTTTTTAGTATATTTGATTGAATGCTTTGATTTGATATTTCCATTGATGTACCTTGTTATTGGTTGATTACATTGGATTGTATGCTAGGTTGATAGATTAGCTACCTATTGATCTCTAGATATTGAATGAAGGACCGAGAGGTGAAATCTAATATCGAAATTATGCAATCAACTACCCTAAGAATGAATTAGAAATATAAGTTCTAGGGTTTATTAATTTGCGAATGTAAAACAATTGGTTGTTGTTGATTCATGAATGTGAAAACTAATAAACTGGTAATTGACTAATTAAACTTAAGAAACAAATTAATTACAAGGTTAAGTTAATGGATAATATAAGAATTGAGCTTTGATTGAATAGACCTATAACCCTAGGCACCTTCCCAAGAATCAATTTGATCTTGTACAACCAGCACACACATTAACCCTTACACTCATTACTCTTAGGTTTAAATTACTCCTGCACCATTCCAAATAACAAACTCTCATTTTTAAATCAGTTGTCAATCAAGCTATTACGAACTACACCTTCCTTATGAGACAACCTTGGGGCGATCACTTTTGCTACAACTACCTCGTATACTTGTGAGTGATGCTTATAGTAGTATTTAACTCGAGGGCAATAAGTTTTTGGCCCCGTTGCCGGGGAAGGCTGTTTAAGTAGTGATAGTTTGATTTTTTTTATTTAATTGTTTGTTTGTTTTCTTTGAATTGTTTGTTTGTTTTGTTTGATTTTCTTTCAATTTAATTATTTGTTTATTTTCTTTAAGTTGCTAAGTGCCTTTTGTAAAGATGCAATTTTCAAGGCACGGGGGAGCTTATGATAGGAACGATAATTCTGACATGGCATGGCAATTAGCAGAATTAATGAATCAACTTAAGATGATAAATGCAAGAGGAAGAGTACCTATGCCACGCCAAGAGGTATGTGCAGCATGTGGCAATGCAGGACATAGTGCAAATACATGCTCATTCGGTTTCACACGATACCAAGAATGGCAAGAGGAAGAAGATGACTTTGATAGTTTCCAGCAAATGGGTAGAAATGACCAATATTCTAATCCTTACAACCCAAGCTGGGGAAGCCAACCAAATTTTTCTTGGGAAAATCAGCAACACATTCCACCTCAAAATTGTTTTCAACCTTACCAAAGAAGTTCTTACTCTCAAGAACAATATTCAAATCAAGATCACCTTAAGAAACCCTCATTGGAGGATAGTTTGAATGCCTTCATTCAAACTAGCGCAACAAGTTTTTGGCAGGTAAATTTGCTTATAATAGTGATATTCATAGTGCTATTAGAAGATCACCATTTTCAGCGGTCCACACTAAGGTACCATAATATATGCTTGACTTAGTACCCTTATCAAAAGATGCAATAAAAAGTGTGATTACTAAACATATGGTAGAGCAAATTATTGATATACAAAAAGAAAGTTCGATTGAAACTTGAAGCAATCAATGCCAAATATAAGAAAGCAGCAGATAAACACAAATGCAAGCAAGTTTTTTCAATTGGGGATCAAATAATGGTATTTCTTTGACATGAGTGATTTCCAGTGGGTTTTTATAGCAAACTGCAACTGAAGAAGTATGGCCCTTATATGATCATTAAGAAAATTAATGATAATGCCTATATTATTGATTTGTTAGAAGATGTGATCATTTCACTAACCTTCAATGTTGCTTATCTATATCCATTCTATTCTGATGATGCACCACCATATCCAAGTATTGATTTGCACTCGAGGATGAGTTTTTCTCAAGTGAAGGAGACTGACGCGGGGCATTGATTCACATATTTATAATCTATTTTTTTAATTAATCCTATTTTCTTTAAGACTCTTATCATATTACTTATAAATAATTATTTCCATAATCTTAGTCCTTTTATTATTTTTATTTGTTCTTATTCTTTTTAGTCTTTCCTATTCCTTTTAATTCTAGTCCCTTTAGAATTTTTATTTTATTTTATTTTAGGATTCTTATTTATTTATGCCTATAAATATAGGCATTCACAAGCATTGTATTCATTCACAATTCGATCAATAAAATATCTTGAAGATTTTCTTCTGTCAAACACTCGTGTGTGTTGAAATTTTTAGCTTACGCTATATCAATATCCAAAATAAAAATTTTAAATTTTAAATAAATGCTAATAAATAATTTTTTTATTTCTATAACATATTAAAATCTTAAAAAATGTCATCAAATCAAATAAAAAATATTTTATTTAATGATACAATATCATACTATCTTTCTAAACGTGATAAACATTATTTACAAGATGGCAACCAAGAGGGGGAGGTGAATTGGTTGTTATGAGAAAGTGATGGCAAATTAAATTTGCAAACAAGATAAGAAGAATGAGCACAAGAAATTTATAGTGGTTTGGATTCCTTATTCCTACATCCATTACTTAATAACTTATTGAGTTTCTACTATCAATGAGTTTTTACAAGCTCAACTCTAACTCAGTGTTTTCACAAGCTCACATCAAAATTTTTACAAGGTTTGTGTAATTTCCTCACTACCCAATAAGAGTTTACCAGGCTCACTCTAAAACCTAAGTGTTTCAAAGCTCACATTAAACTTATACAATGGTGTTTAATGCTCATACCCAACACTCAAAGAATAAAAATAGAAATTTTAATGCAATGAAATGAAAGTTGATTATCTTGGCTATATCAATCATAGTTCTACTAAAAAATGAGGTTCCTTGTGGTCTTTATAGCCTTTTAGTCTTCAATTCGCCTTTTAAAGTGGGTGTCAACATGTTTGATTCTTGTCTCCCACTTCAATCAATGTTTAGAGCAAGTTTATAGTCGGACAGTACTTGGTCTGGTTGTACTTCACAAGGACCGATCAAAATTCTTTTGGTCTGGTCATACTTTTTAAACTTCTGATCAATGCTCCTCCAATGGTTGGTCTATGTGTTATCCACTAATGAGTGGAGGAATAACGATTATGAATTTGAAAATAATTGTAAAGTTTGAGTCAAGAAAATATATGTTCTGGTTGGACTTATGATGGAATACTCATGATCTGGGAGTACCTTAGGCCATGAACCTTACTGGATATTTTTAGACAATTTCTTTTACTCGGGTCCAATTTAAATTTTCATTGGCCTGGTCGGAATTTATCTGGTACTCTAATAAATTGGGAGTACTTTTGACCATGAACCTTTCTAGATGAATTTGCTAAATTTTTAGTCAATGGTACGGTTGGACTATGCTTAGTCCGAACGGACTATATGTGTGCCAGTGAGATCTTGAGAGTACCCTTCCCCGTGAACCCTTCTGTGTGATTTTCACTTGAGTTTATATCAATGGTCCGGTCAGGCTTCCTGATGATCCGATTGGAGTTTTCAAAATTTCTTTAAGGATTGACTTTCTGTAAAATGTAACTTGGTATAAATGTTAGTTATATTCAATTTAATTGTCTAAGATCAAAATAGAGTTAACAATCTCCCCCTTTTTGACTTTGGCAATTGAATTGAATTAAATGATATTTATAGATGGAATTGAAATTTAACAGATTAGATTATGTTACTTACTATCTCTCCCCCTTTGATAAAGGCAAAAAGAAATATGCAAAGAAGTAAATGTTTGAACATATAATATTGAAGAAATAAACATTAAACATATAACATTGAAGAAAAGAAACAATGTATGATCTTTTCATATTGAATGCCACAAAATGTTTTGAGATCATACATAAAATACAAAGTAATAAAGAAAGGGTTAGTTTCAATCCTCATCATTATCTTCATCATCCTCTTCATCTCCTTCTTCTTCTTCTTCTTCATCATTTCCACTCTCTTCAATATGAGTTCCAACTTCTTCACCTTCTTCCTCATGAGGAAAAGAACCATGAATTGAAGGGGAAAGACTTAATTCTTCTTTATTAATGATAATACATTGAGAGAGTCCTAAAGCACCTCAAATTTGTTGAATGCCAATATGAAGATGAGAGACTTGAGAGGTGAAGCTATCAATTTTTATTCCTTGAGAGGTCATTTGGCTTTGGATGTCTTGAAGAATGGAGAAAACTATTCCTTGGGCTCTAGGAGTTTGAGATCTAGGAATTTCCATTTGAAATGTTTCCTTAGATTCTTCTATAATCCTAGTCCTTTTTTCTTTATTGTGCCCTGGCTCCTTGTTCACCCAAAAGATACACACTTGTCCCATCATCATCCCTAATGCATTTAGAATGTTTGAAATAGCTAATGTTAATGGATTTTATGGTTTGATAAAGTGGGTTAGAGAGTGTAGCTTTATTGGTTAGTGTGAGAGCACCAACATATTTTGCAATTTGAGTAATTTTGGAGGAAATTAATATGAGTCCGGCATTGGTTTTCCTAATGTAGAGGAAAGTATCAATTAGAAATTTTTCGGTTGGAATAGCTTGGTCTCGGATTAGGGAAAAGAGAAAGAGAAGGTCTTTTTGAGTAACTTTCTCATTGCTTTCACCTCTACCATTAATTGTGTAGGTCACTATCCTATGCAACATCCAAAAGGCTAAGCTTTGAAGGTGTTTGGCATTTGATTGTTTATAAAGAGTTGTTTCAATAGAAATTTCTTTCCAATAATCTAATTTGACTTGGGAAGTGAGAATCTCATTAGAGATATGGGAAATACCATCAACTTGGAATCCCCAAATAGAAGAGAATTCTTCTAAAGAGAGGCCATATTCTTGGTTAAAGACTCTAAAAAAAAATCCTATAATAACCTAAAGGATCAATACTCTTCTTGCTAATAACTAGAGCAGTGAGGAATTCCTTTGTCAAGGATTCCTACCCAAGATCATCATGTTCAAGAAAAATAAAATTTTCCCATCCTAAGTTGGTAAGATAGGCCCTAACTTAATTTTTGATAATGAGGCTTTCTAGAGTCAAGATAGAGAAGAGACGGTTGGGTATGCCCTTGCCTTTCTCCTTTCTAGAGGGTTTCTTCTTGGATTTTTCTTTAGGAGCCATGAGTTGAGTCTTGAGATTTTGATGGAGGAAGAGAGAAAGAGTAGAAGAGATGATTATTTGAGTGTTTAAATATTTAGAGATTGATAAAATTTCACAAAATATGCCATTTAAACGTATTTATAGAGTTTTTGGATAAAACTAGCCGTTTATAGCTGTTTGAGGAGTTAATTGCATGTTTTTAAGAGTTTCCAACAACTATATTTTTTTGAAATGTAGAGGGAAAGTTTGGTCAGACCTATCTTGGTCCAGTGGTGAATTTTTAAAAAATTTAGAAAGTCCGATGAGAATATGGTAATACCAAACAAAATTTTGATTTTAAACACAACAGTTAGAAAAATTTGAATTATACCGGTCGAACCAAAGAAGGCATGGTCATACTTTTATAAAAAATTAAGAGACAAAAATTTTCATGAGCAGTATGGCCATATCATCTTGAAGGCTAACTTAAATATTTAACATTTTGGCAAAAATTAAATATTTAAAAACAAAGAATGTGGATCTCATTTTTTGTACTCATTCTATAATCAAAATATATGTAATTGATGAATTAGATCGTATAAAATGCACACATTTGTAAGTGATTCTAATTTCATTATTGATATGAACATTCAAGACAATCAAAATATATTTAACCTAGAGTGCTCCCATCTATCATCCCAATATGTTATTTTATGAAATTTAATCTTTCTTCATTCAAAGGTTTTGTGAAAATAACTGCAAGCAGATTTTGAGTGTTTATAAATTCTAAAACAAAATTTTAGTTTTGAACATTTTCTATTAAGAAATGGTGTCTAATATCTATGTGTTTAGACCTAGAATGTTAAATTGAATTTTTGGATAGATTAATGGCACTTGTGTTATCACACTAATGGGAATGTGATCAAATACTTTACCATAATCTAGCAATTATTGCTTCATCCATAAGACTTGTGTGCAACAAAAGTAAGTTGCAACATATTTGGCTTCTGTGGTAAATAGAGCAACTGACACTTATTTCAGGCTAAACTAAGAAACTAGTGTGAGCACGGATTTTAACCCCCACTCCTGGTGGAATGGTTCTTGCAACTTCGACACTGTTAGGCTCGGAATCTTAGAGAACACGGCCTAAGCCTGGAGAAATGGAGTCGTCACCCAAACTAGCCAGAAAAGAAATAGAAAGGGGTGATTTCTTGATTCCTAATGAATCCCCAATTCCTTATTTGAGTTTGGAAACTTGGGTATGCATGGGAAAGGTGAGAATGACCTAGCACCACCATAACACTCGGTTTATTAGAACTGGCCTCTTTTTCAGGTCTAAATATTATTAAATTCTTTGATTTTTATGACATTATCCATATTACATGCGATAAAATAAACATCAATCATATTATTAAAAGAAATCAAACAAAATGGGTACCCATCCTTAGATGAAAATATACCCTTACAATCCTCAAATGTTCATACAAATAAATAAAATAGGATACCCACCAAAAGGTGAAAACATATCCTTTACAACTATCCCAAAATCCTTAAAATAAATAATTAAAATGAATGAGGCACCCACAAAGCGGAAACATGCCTTTACAACTCTCTTTAAAACTCAAATAAATAAACATAAGATAATTAATCAAAATGGTCAATAAAACAACCAAAATGCATCATTTACTATAAAGTATATAACAATAAATCAAGCAATCAATCTAGGGTTTCAATTGTAAAATTAAGGTTGGACATGCAATTCTAGGGTTTAATATACATACTAAGACTACAACATGTGAATTAGGGGGTTTTTAAATACAAATTAGTGTTTTTAGGCTAACCTAAGGTTTTAATTCTAACCTAGGGTTTTTTCGCATGCAACACTAAGGCTTAACCCTAAAACTAAAGTCGAATACGCAAGACCAAGATTTAAAGATACAAATTAAGATTAACACATGGAAGGTTAGGGTTTAGAATACAATTTTAAAGCTTAATATGCAGACTAGAATAAGATATGCCAACTAGGTTTAAGCCTAAAGAATTAAGGCTTTAGACTTATGGAATTAGATTTTTGAAAGATGGATTAGTGTTAATCATGTAAATTATGTTTGAGACAATGCAATGTTGGAGTTCAATATCAAATTTAAGTCTCAGATGGAATTAAAAGAATTATATTTTAATAAATGTAGACCCTTGATTTTGGCCCTAGTTAGTCTGATACTAATTAATGAGGCTTGAATCCATTCTTAATAAGTATAAACCAATTCCAAACTTTTGATTGGATTGATATATTTTAATGGGACCTAAAATAAGCTAATTAAACCTTTAAAACCCTAATTGGGTTTGATTTAAAGGTTTGGTTGGTTTTCTATTTGATACAAGTGCACTAAACTCTAAACGGGTCCAATTTGAAGGTTTGGTTGTTTGTTTAATTGATTTTGGTAGACTTCAATTGGTGTGGGTGTCCCCATGTTGAATTGAAACCCAATTTCCCAATTCGACATGGGGGAGCCTCATATCGAATTGGGGCCCCAATTTCGATATGGGGTAGTCCCATATCGAAATGGGGCTCCCCCATTTTGAGATGGAATAATTTTTGGGTACTCCATATCAAATTTGGATTGCCAATTCGATGTGGACTTTGATTCCATGTTGGATTAGGGTCACTTTAGTTTGAGATGGTCTTGGTTTATATTGAATTGGAGTGAGTTTAATCCGACATGGTCACGGTTTGTGTCGAATTAAAAATCACTAATTTGATATGCCTCAGGAATCCATTTTTAAAATGGGAAGCTTTCATAATGCTTAACCTAATATACCCTTATATAAATGCATGTTTTAAACCTTCAAAGGGACTTCAACAATGATTAGCAACATAAATCAAAAACCCTAGCAGCTTAGAGGAAGGAGAAGCAACAATTAAGAAAATAAAGCAACCATTGGAAACACAACATTAGCACGGGAGAAACATCTAAATTAATAGAGAATTAAACAAAGATTATCAAAAAGAAGAACAACCATCAAGCATAGAGAAGATCATAAACCTAGAAGGCAGTAGCATACTATCTTCACTTTGTTCAACCGAGAATTTACAATTGGTGCAAACACAAAGCTTGGATCAACGTGAAATATCAGTGGACCCAACAAACGGAGGTTTGAAACTCTTTATCTAATATGTTTTAAAGTTCCAGTAGCTCATCCATTATAATTTCATTGAAATATTTTACTTCGTTATTCTATTCTTTTTATAAAATATCCAGCAAGCTATTTCGAAAGTCTATGTCTATAAAACTTATTTTAAAAGTCCAGTAAACTCATTTAACCATCCAACCATTAATTTATGTCCAATAAACTATTTTATCATCATAAGTAATCTGTTTAATCAAATTATATTAAATATCTAATATGACAGTAATTGTGTTTCTTTAAACCCTAATACTATTTCCCTAAAAACACTAATTTTATTCAAAAAAATCTAATTAAATTATAAACCCTATATTTATATATCTATTGCTTTATTTAAGTTTGGATGCATGCTTATTATATGTCTTAATGGATGATTTATTTTTTATTTGATTTTATAATGAATGCTCGAATGTTTGTGTAACACCCCTACACCCAATACATACACACTACATACACCACAATGTAGTATACATTTATCGAATATAGGAATGCTACGGATTTTCTTAACATTCAAAACATTTTAAACTTGATACAATACCCTTATCGTTATATATTATAGAAAAGTAAATCATTTATTTATAAACAAAACATATTAGATATATATATATACATTTAAATATTACACAGCGGAAGTTATAAAATATGTACATATTTACATATTAAACATTTCTTTACAAAATATAAAGAAGTATACATGATTGGCAAGTTTGCTCTGATCTTTAAGCTCCCAAAATGGATTCTTCAAGGTCTACTCTCACTTGGTCTTGATGAACTCTCGGGTTCAACTCTATCAACTCTATTACCTGCGCGATTAAACACTATCGCGCTAAGCCAACGGCTTAGTAAGATAATCATGCAAATGATATGACTTAGTGCAATGCAATGTCATTTCTCAATCCATATTATACATGTAACATCATATGTGCAAAACTAACAACATACTTTCATATTACATATCACATTTCAATATCTTTTCATATATATCATTAATATTCATTTAACCATTCATAATCAACACTATACAAAGACAAGCATGGGCCCAAGACACACTAATATGCCATTCAATTTTCAGAGTTAATGCTTTGGTTTTGTTATCACATTTATCAATATCATATACCCAACTAGGCTTCAAGGATTAAGTTCAACCAAGCTTCAAGGGGAGCAAAGCATGCTAAGCTTCTACCCAACTTGGCTTCAAGAACTAACCCAACCTAGCTTCAAGGGTGGTAACATCTCAATTAGGCTTCAAGGATTCAATCCAACCTAACTTCAAGAGATTGTTACACTTATTAGGCATGCCACCAACAACCAACTCTGAAAATGGAATAACACATTAGCCACACAATTCATTTATTATTCAATGATCATTTTCATTCTCAATTCTCAACAACATTTAGGCAAACATGCCTTATTTCTTTCAAATGCATCATCATAGCCAAACACAATGGCATTGTCTCATATCATGTCTTATTTGAATTATCATTTCATCTTTGATATACATTTCAATTTCAATGTATATTACTCATGAAACACATTACCATTCACAATGCATAACCTAACATTGTTCAATCTCAACAATGCAATTAGGGCAAAGAACAATTGATATGATTCATAGTTTTAGGACCTTACACATGTATTTGATTATATCTTTCATTGATTCAAGTGTTTTTAAAGTGTTTAGGGTTAGGTTTAGGGACCAACCTACCCTTGGAAAACCAAAACAATGCAATTAGAACAAAGAAATAAAACCCTAACCAACACATTGGAGGGACACGGGCAGCACCTTTGAGGGACACGGCCAAGCTTGTGGCCGTGTCTCTCAACCTCACTTGACAGTAGCAAACACGGGCATAGGACACGGCCAAGCTTGTGGCCGTGTCTCCCAACACCAACATCCAGTAGTGAACACGGCTAAGGGACACGGCCGTGTCTCTCAAAAACCAATCCAACACTCCCAAATTCTCATGACTTGGCCGTGTCACCCAACACCAAAACCCTAAAATGCACAACTCTCCTCTAATTGCACTTCAACTCATCATACACAATATAGCATGGTTCAAATGAATGAAATCAATGTTCTAAACACAAATTCAACACAAGAATCACTTCACAAAACATTCATAATACATTTAAACACAAACCATTCCAAAACCCTAACTCCAACTTCACTCTTGACTCTCCACTAACATCCTCCACAAATCTTACCATATTCACAACCAAACCAACACCAATTCCATCTTTTAACTTAAAATCAATTCTAACACTTGCAAACACATATCAAACACACCAAATCACAAAATCAACCAAACCCTAATTCACATCCAACACCACTTCAAAATAACCAAAGAAAACAAGAGATTTCTTACCTTAAATGAAGAAATTCCACAATTCCTCAACTTGATTTCTTGAAATCTCCTTCAACTTTTGAGCTACAAACATCAAAACCTTGCTTGGTTCTCTTGTCTTCCTTTGTCTATGGTGAGCCGGCCAACACAAGAAGAAGAAGAAGAAATGATGATGAAGAAAACACAAAGTCAACCTTCATTAAATACTCATCCAAAAGAAAATTACTATAACACCCTCATACACATTTTAATTCCCTTAATTATCTCTTGCCCACTTTGGTAATTTCACACTTAACAATATAAATATCTTCTTCCCTTGACCAAGCCCTTTGACCAACTTATATGTTATATATATCACCATATACACAACATATAAACTTGTCTCTAAACCCTAAATTTCTCCCAAAACACATATACATATACTTTTCTTTTCTCAATTTAAACCCACAACAACAACAACAACAACAACAACAACCACATACAAAACTTCTAGGGCCAGCATAGGGATATTACAATTCTCCCCCTCTAAAAAGAAAATTTCGTCCTCGAAATTACCTGATATCAGCTCTGAAACAACTGAGGATATTGCTCTCGCATAGATTGCTCACTTTCCCAAGTTGCTTCTTCTTTTGCATGATTCTTCCATAGAACCTTCACCAATGGCACTCTCTTGTTTCTCAGCTCTTTCACTTCTCGTGCCAAGATAGCAACTGGTTCCTCTTCAAATGTCAAGTCTGGGCTCACTTCAATAGATTCAAATGGCAACACGTGAGATGGATCCGACCTATATCTCCTCAACATAGAAACATGGAATACATTATGAATACAATCCAACTCAGGTGGTAAAGCTAGTCGATAAGCCACTGGTCCAACTCTTTCTAACACTTCATACGGCCCAATGAAACGAGGACTCAATTTTCCTTTTCGACCGAACCTCAAAATCTTCTTCCAAGGAGATACTTTCAAAAACACCTTATCTCCAACATCAAACTGAATGTCTCTCCTTTTCAGATCTGCATAAGACTTCTGTCGGTCTGAAGCTGCTTTTAACCTGCCTCGAATCAACTTTACTTTCTCTTCAGTTTCTTGAATTAAATCAGGCCCAACCAACTTATTATCTCCAAGCTCATTCCAACAAAGAGGTGTCCTACACCGTCTGCCATAAAATACTTCAAACGGTGCCATACCAATGCTGGATTGGTGACTGTTGTTGTAAGCAAACTCCACAAGAGGTAAAAACCTATCCCAACTTCCAGAGAAATCGATGACACAGCTTCTCAACATGTCTTCAATAATCTGTATCACCCTCTCTGACTGTCCATCTGTCTGTGGATGAAAAGCAGTACTGAAGTGTAATCGAGAACCCAAAGCACTATGCAAACTCTTCCAAAATCTTGAAGTAAACCTGGGATCTCGATCAGACACTAAAGAAGTTGGAACACCATGCAGTTTCACAATCTCATGGATATACAGCTCAGCCAACCTCTCCAAAGAGTAACCCATCCGCACTGGAAGGAAATGAGCTGTTTTAGTCAATCTATCCACAATCACCCATATAGCATCATGCTTCTTTTGTGTCAATGGCAAACCAGACACAAAATCCATTGTCACTCTTTCCCACTTCCATTCTGGCACTGACAACAGTTGAAGCAACCCGGTTGGAACTTGATGCTCTGCTTTAACCTTCTGACAAGTGAGACATTTCGATACAAACTCAGCAATATCTCTCTTCAGACCCATCCACCAATAATGCTGTCTCAAATCATGATACATCTTTGTATTACCCGGATGCATAGCAAACACTGACTGATGAGCTTCTTCCAAAATGACCCTTTTCAAATCAGCATCATCGGGTACACACAATCTGTTCTTGAACCAGAGACTTCCATCACTCTTCACAATAAAATCTCTACCCTTTCCACTCTGACAATCCGAAACAATCTTCTGTATCTTCTTATCGGCCAACTGAGCTTCTTTGATCTGATCTAACAAAACTGGCTTCAATTGCAACTGTGCCAATAATGCACCATCAACACAAGGTACAAAACTGACATGCAATGCTCTCAACTCAACAAGCAACGAGAGCGAGTAAACAGTTAAACCAGCTAAAGACTTCCGACTCAAGGCATCAGCAACAACATTTGCTTTACCTGGATGATAGTCAATCAAGCAGTCGTAGTCTTTAATCAATTCTAACCATCTCCTCTGACGAAGATTAAGTTCTTTCTGGACACCCAAATACTTCAAACTCTTGTGATCAGTGTAGATGAAACATTTCTCCCCAAACAGATAGTGGCGCCAAATCTTCAATGCAAACACAATGGCAGCCAACTCCAAATCATGGGTCGGATAGTTAAGCTCATGCGGTTTCAACTGTCTAGATGCATAAGCTATAACTTTCCCTTCTTGCATCAATACACACCCCAAACCTCTATGTGAAGCATCACTGTAGATCACATATGGTTTGCCTTCAACAGGTAAAGTAAGAACAGGCGCTTGAGTTAACATTTCTCTCAACTGTTCAAAGCTCGCCTGACACTGATCTGTCCACAAAAACCTCACTCCCTTACGAAGCAATCTGGTGAGTGGAGTAGCTATCAAAGAAAACCCTTTCACAAACCGCCGGTAATAGCCTGCCAAACCCAGAAAACTTCTAATCTCTGTCACAGACTTGGGTGGACTCCAATTCAATATAGCTTCAACTTTACTTGGATCAACTCTAATGCCTTCTGCAGAAACAATATGTCCGAGAAAAGCTACTTGATCCAACCAAAACTCACACTTCGACAATTTGGCAAATAACTGCTTCTCTCTCAAAATCTGTAATACAATCCGCAGATGCATGTCATGTTCCTCTTTATTCCGCGAATACACCAAAATATCATCTATAAACACTACCACAAATTGATCCAGATAGGGCCTGAACACCCTATTCATCAAATCCATGAAAGCTGCAGGTGCATTCGTCAGACCAAAAGGCATAACTAGAAATTCATAATGCCCATACCTGGTCCGGAAAGCTGTCTTCGGCACATCTTCAGCTCTGACTCTCAGCTGATGGTACCCTGATCTCAGATCAATTTTGGAAAACACAGCTGCACCCTTCAATTGATCAAAGAGATCATCGATTCTAGGCAAAGGATATTTATTTTTAATAGTCACCTTGTTCAATTGCCTATAATCGATACACAACCTTATAGTACCATCTTTCTTCTTCACAAATAGCACAGGAGCTCCCCAAGGAGAAACACTGGGGCGAATAAATCCTTTGTCCAACAACTCCTGCAATTGCACTTTCAATTCCCTCAATTCTGCTGGTGCCATTCTGTAAGGAGTAATAGAGATAGGAGTGGTACCAGGCAACAATTCAATACCGAACTCCACCTCTCTCTCAGGAGGCAATCCTGGCAACTCCTCTGGAAACACATCTGGAAAATCTGCAACTGTGGGTATATCATCAATAGGAGAACCTCTCACTCGAGTATCCACCACATGAGCAAGATAGGCTTCACACCCCTTTCTAATCAATCTCCTAGCTGCAATAGCTGAAACAAATAAGGAGGCTAGCTGTTCCTCCTCATTAGATACTATCACCTCTCTACCATCAACAGTTCTCAAAGAAACAATTTTCTTTTTACAATCCACCACAGCTCCATGTCGAGATAGCCAATCCATACCTAAGATCACATCATATTCCTTAAATGGCATCTCAATCAAATCTCCAAGGAACTCCTCACCTTGCACCCTCACTGCACTATCCCGGTGCACTTTACTAACAATCACACTATGCCCTAACGGATTTGTCACCAACACATCAAATCCTAGGGACTCAGCATGCATATCAGACACAGGCAAAACAGATGCACTAATATATGAATGCGTGGAACCCGGATCAATCAAAGCAAGTACTGAAATATCAAATAAAGAAAAAGTACCAGCTATGACTGCCGATGCATCTGGCTACCTCTGCATAACATACATCCTCTAGGAAGAACCAACCTCCTCTGGTCTACTCTCCCTGGATGTAGCACCTCCTCTAGCACTGAACCCAGATCTGCCTCCCCGGTTGCTACCTCTGCCTCCTCGGCCTCCCCTCGCACTAGGTCGAGAAGCTGCTGTATCAACTGACATCAGCTCTTGCCTCTTAGGGCAATCTCTCACAAAGTGATCAGGTGACCCACACTTGAAACATACCCCTGCAACACCAGCCTTCCAACAAGGACCACCATGCGGCCTACCACAATGGATGCAGATGGGTAAGGTGGATCTCTGAACCATAGGGGTCGGAGCACTCGCCACCAAAGCTGCAGGTCTAAATCTCTGCCTCTGTAACTGCACTGACCTACCCGCCAGTCTCTGGCTCCTACTACTCCGAGGAACAAAACTTCCTCTACCCCTCTTCGCAGAAGAAGACCCTGCCTCGAACTGGGGCCTTCTAACCCTAACCTCTTCTTCTGAAGCAACCGCAATACCCTGAGCTCGCTCTACACTTTGAGCTGCTGCCACAAGCTGTGAAAAATCCTGATACCTGGATCCAGCCACTAAGCACATGATCGAGGGCCTCAATCCCTCCTCAAATCGCCGACATCTATCAATCTCATCAGCAATGATACCCCCAGCATACTGACTCAGTCGAATAAACTCAACTTCATACTCAGTAACAGTCTTGCTGTCATGCTTCAAGCTCAAGAACTCCATCTTCTTCATATCCTTATACTCCCTAGGAGTATACTTCAACTCAAATTCCCTCAGAAAATCAGTGTAAGACAGTGTTGGAGGATCATCCATAGAATGGGGCACCGTCTTCCACCAATCGTAGGCATCTTTCTGTAGCAATGATCTGGCATAATCAAACTTTTCCTCCGATGTGGCTTGCAACTGAATAAAAATCCTCTGTACTTTATCAAGCCACTGTTCCGCTACAGCTGGATCAGTAGTACCAAGGAAATCCTCCGCTCCATACTTCCTTAGTTTGTCATAGTGCCTCACTGGTACCACAGGCTGAGGGGGTGGTGGCACTGGTTGCACTGGTGCTTGCCTCATAACTTCCATCATATGTCTAAACCAGGCTGGCGGAACCTCCTCACCAACTGGTCTACCCAACACCGAAGCAGGTGCCTCCTCAACACTATCAACCCTAGCTCCATCATCAGGAGCAACGCTCTCCTCACTACCCTCAACTGACTGTCTCAAATGAGGATCCATCACAACCTAAGTCTGCAAACACAACATACTACATCTTATTAAAGATCAGAGGTTGCCAATCCCAAACATGTATATTATTCAAAACCAACTTTTTCAGTAAAATATTCTTTTTATTACATTTAACCTAGGTTGAGAATCTCAAACCTAGGCTCTGATACCAAAACAATTGTAACACCCCTACACCCAATACATACACACTACATACACCACAATGTAGTATACATGTATCAAATATAGGAATGCTACGGATTTTCTTAACATTCAAAACATTTTAAACTTGATACAATACCCTTATCGTTATATATTATAGAAAAGTAAATCATTTATTTATAAACAAAACATATTAGATATATATATATATACATTTAAATATTACACAGCGGAAGTTATAAAATATGTACATATTTACATATTAAACAGTTCTTTACAAAATATAAAGAAGTATACATGATTGGCAAGTTTGCTCTGATCTTTAAGCTCCCAAAATGGATTCTTCAAGGTCTACTCTCACTTGGTCTTGATGAACTCTCGGGTTCAACTCTATCAACTCTATTACCTGCGCGATTAAACACTATCGCGCTAAGCCAACGGCTTAGTAAGATAATCATGCAAATGATATGACTTAGTGCAATGCAATGTCATTTCTCAATCCATATTATACATGTAACATCATATGTGCAAAACTAACAACATACTTTCATATTACATATCACATTTCAATATCTTTTCATATATATCATTAATATTCATTTAACCATTCATAATCAACACTATACAAAGACAAGCATGGGCCCAAGACACACTAATATGCCATTCAATTTTCAGAGTTAATGCTTTGGTTTTGTTATCACATTTATCAATATCATATACCCAACTAGGCTTCAAGGATTAAGTTCAACCAAGCTTCAAGGGGAGCAAAGCATGCTAAGCTTCTACCCAACTTGGCTTCAAGAACTAACCCAACCTAGCTTCAAGGGTGGTAACATCTCAATTAGGCTTCAAGGATTCAATCCAACCTAACTTCAAGAGATTGTTACACTTATTAGGCATGCCACCAACAACCAACTCTGAAAATGGAATAACACATTAGCCACACAATTCATTTATTATTCAATGATCATTTTCATTCTCAATTCTCAACAACATTTAGGCAAACATGCCTTATTTCTTTCAAATGCATCATCATAGCCAAACACAATGGCATTGTCTCATATCATGTCTTATTTGAATTATCATTTCATCTTTGATATACATTTCAATTTCAATGTATATTACTCATGAAACACATTACCATTCACAATGCATAACCTAACATTGTTCAATCTCAACAATGCAATTAGGGCAAAGAACAATTGATATGATTCATAGTTTTAGGACCTTACACATGTATTTGATTATATCTTTCATTGATTCAAGTGTTTTTAAAGTGTTTAGGGTTAGGTTTAGGGACCAACCTACCCTTGGAAAACCAAAACAATGCAATTAGAACAAAGAAATAAAACCCTAACCAACACATTGGAGGGACACGGGCAGCACCTTTGAGGGACACGGCCAAGCTTGTGGCCGTGTCTCTCAACCTCACTTGACAGTAGCAAACACGGGCATAGGACACGGCCAAGCTTGTGGCCGTGTCTCCCAACACCAACATCCAGTAGTGAACACGGCTAAGGGACACGGCCGTGTCTCTCAAAAACCAATCCAACACTCCCAAATTCTCATGACTTGGCCGTGTCACCCAACACCAAAACCCTAAAATGCACAACTCTCCTCTAATTGCACTTCAACTCATCATACACAATATAGCATGGTTCAAATGAATGAAATCAATGTTCTAAACACAAATTCAACACAAGAATCACTTCACAAAACATTCATAATACATTTAAACACAAACCATTCCAAAACCCTAACTCCAACTTCACTCTTGACTCTCCACTAACATCCTCCACAAATCTTACCATATTCACAACCAAACCAACACCAATTCCATCTTTTAACTTAAAATCAATTCTAACACTTGCAAACACATATCAAACACACCAAATCACAAAATCAACCAAACCCTAATTCACATCCAACACCACTTCAAAATAACCAAAGAAAACAAGAGATTTCTTACCTTAAATGAAGAAATTCCACAATTCCTCAACTTGATTTCTTGAAATCTCCTTCAACTTTTGAGCTACAAACATCAAAACCTTGCTTGGTTCTCTTGTCTTCCTTTGTCTATGGTGAGCCGGCCAACACAAGAAGAAGAAGAAGAAATGATGATGAAGAAAACACAAAGTCAACCTTCATTAAATACTCATCCAAAAGAAAATTACTATAACACCCTCATACACATTTTAATTCCCTTAATTATCTCTTGCCCACTTTGGTAATTTCACACTTAACAATATAAATATCTTCTTCCCTTGACCAAGCCCTTTGACCAACTTATATGTTATATATATCACCATATACACAACATATAAACTTGTCTCTAAACCCTAAATTTCTCCCAAAACACATATACATATACTTTTCTTTTCTCAATTTAAACCAACAACAACAACAACAACAACAACAACAACAACAACCACATACAAAACTTCTAGGGCAAGCATAGGGATATTACAGTTTGTTTATTGATTTATTTTTTTTTAGTTTTCAGAAATTATAAAAGGCATGTTTCCATGTTATGGCTACCTCATTTGTTGAGTCTTATGCAATTTAATTTATTTTAAATTTTGGATTAATGTAAATGATACGTTTCCACCAATTGGCGGGTGTCCTATTTTATTTCTTTTCTTTTGGACATTGGATGATTGTAAAGGCATGTTTTCATCTATCGATGGGTGCCTATTCATTTATTTTTGTTTGAATTTGTTGTGATTTTAATAAAGTGATTATTTATTTTTATGATTGCATGTAGTATGGATAATATCCTTATATTTAAGAGTTTAATAGTGTTTAGACCTAAAAAGAAGGCCGGTTCTAATGAGCCGGGCCCTGTAGGGTTGCTGGGTCATTCTCACCTTCCCCACGTGTACCCAACTTTCTGAACCCAATAGGGGGTTAGGGATTCCTTAAGAATTGAGTCACCCACCTTTTTTTTTTGGCTGGTCTGGGTGGCGACTCCATTTTCTCCGAGTTTAGGCTCGTGTTCTTTAAAGTCCTGAACCTAACAGTGCTGAAGTTGTAAGAACCATTCCACATGGAAGTGGGGGAAAAATCCCCGCTCACAGTGGTGACTCCACTGGGGATAAGAGAAGTTAATTTCGTTGGTCTTTATATTATTTTATTCTTTCTTATTATGATATTGTCCATTGGATCATTTAGATTGCACTGTATGTATGAGTTAGGACGCCTGTATAACTCATATTGTATTATGTAAGGGATACCATACTTTCACTCAAGGTATGTGTGAGTGGGGATTTTCGCCCCCACTCCCGGTGGAATAGTTCTTACGACTTCAGCACTGTTTAGGCTCGGGGCCTTAGAGAACACGGACCTAAGTCCAGAGAAAATGGAGTCACCATCCGGACAGGCTGGGAAAAAGAAAGGGGTGGATGACTCGATTCCTAAGGAATCCCCAACCCCCTAATGGGTTCAGAAAGTTGAGTACGTGTGGGGAATATGAGAAATGGCCCAGCACCCCCACAATGCCCTGTTCATTGGAACCGGCCTCCTTTGCAGGTCTTAATATTATAAAATTCTTAAGTATAATAATATTATCCATATTACATGCAACAATTGAAATAAAGCATCATTATATTAAAAATTAAAGCAATGTCCAAACAAAGCAAAAAAATGGACACCCATCCGAGGATGGAAACATGTCCTTACATCGTTCATGTCTAAACTAAATAGGACACCCACCGAAAGGTAGAAACATGTCCTTTACATTGGTCCAAAATATAAAAGCAATTTAAATTACATAGAAATTAATTGATGAGGTACCCACAAAGTGGAAACATACCTCTTACAAAATTTGAAAATCAAAATAAATCGATAAAGGTAAATAACCATTCATCATAAATAAATCATTCATCAAAGATATTAAACATCAATCAAAATATATAATAAATATTCATCCATGATAAATTAAATAAATCAAGCATTGAAATTAAATAAATCAACCATCAAAGCATATAATAGACTATATAATCAAATCTAAAAATGAAGCAAGTAAAGATACAAAATAGGGTTTACTGTTTCTATTTAAAGTTCTTTAATTAATATTTAGGGTTTTGGGATTTTAGTATTATTATTGTTATTTGTTTAGCCTACTATAAAGGCTTTGGAAAATTGGAATAAATTAGGATTTCATGAATCAAATTAGGGTTTTAGGGGTAACATTATGAAATTAGGGTTTTAGAATCTTAAGACATTAGGTTTATAACTTTTGGTTAATGGATTGTGATTTTAGATTCACTATATTGAGTTAAGGTTTATGTTTATAAGATTTTAAGGTTTTAAGGATTAGGATTTAGGAAAACTAGGGTTTACTGTTTTGGTTTTGAGAGAATTAGGGTTCTTGGTATTTTAGAAAACATATTTGGTTTTAGGATTTAAGAAAATAGTTTAAAGTTTTATAAAAATAATTATGATTTTTAGAAACTATAAAGTAGGTTAGGGTTTGGAGATTCAGAAAAATATTTGGGAATTTTGAAAAAAGGTTAGAGGAAAACAGTTTAGGGTTTTTTAAAGTTTTTGGAAATAGGAAAAATGATTTAAGGTTTTTGGAAACAAAAGAAACAAATTAGGGTTTTTAAGGTTTTTGAAGAAACAGAAGAAATAATTTAGGGTTATTGAAGCGAAGATCAAGTTACTACATATTTAAAGATCAAAGTTTTATGTGTATATTCTTATGAATTAGAGAAACAAAGCTACTGTGATCATAAATAATTTATAATGAAGGATCAAACCTGCATAGTTGGTTCCACCAAAAAGTTACTTTCTGGATGAACAAAGACCAAGGCAGTGTGGCTACCTTTGATGAATTGTTTATTGCTTGCTTGTTGATCCTCTCCAATCTAAAGTCCCAAATTCCCCATCCAAAGTCCTCCTTTTTTCTCTCTTTTAAAGTGTTATTTATAGGAAAATTTATAAGATTAATTTTAATTGTTTAAGGAAACTCAAATTAATTAGGAAAAGAGACCGAAACAAAATAGAGTTTGGTTTCGGAAAAAATTATTTTGAAAAATTTTGTTGACGAAATTGCTAGCGTTGGCGAGAAACTGCGAGGCGAGGTGCGAAATTACGAGAGCTGGGCGCGAGAATTGGCGCGGCCATTCAATTTCGCCGCAGGAAATTCCTACGGCAAAATGGCCCAAGGCCATTTCGTCCACAGGAAATTCCTGCGGGCGAAATTGGCCTTGGCCAATTTGACTTTCGGTGACGAATTTTTCGTTGCTGATTTTTTTGTCGCCGATTTTTATTTTTATTTTTATTTATTTATTTTTGTTTATTATTATTTTCTTAATTAATTTCACCATTTTTATTTTTATTTTTATTAAAAATTATAAATAATAAATACTAAAATAAATATTATTTAATTAAAATACCAAAAAAATTATTTTGGACTATAGTAAAAATAACGGACCGGACTGGGTCAAAAATTAAGGGTCTACAGTTTGCCTCCTGCTTGAACGATCTGAGACTACGGTAAAAGAGAATGAAAAGCAATAAGATTTAATTTTGATGAGATGGTTACTTGAATTTGATTTGGGTACTTGGGCCCGAGGCTGAACTTAATTTGGGTACTTAGACCCGAGATGGGGTACTTGGACCCGTGATTGAATTGGATTTCGGTGCTTGGACCCGAGACTGAATTTGATTTGGGTGCTTGGACCCGAGACTGATTGGATTTGGGTACTTGGACCTGAGATTGAATTGGATTTGGGTACTTGGAACCAAGATTGGGTACTTGGACCTGAGACTGATTTAATTTGGGTACTTGGACCCGAGACTGAATTGAATTTGGTGCTTGGACCCGAGATTGAATTTTATTTAGGTACTTGGACCCGAGATTAGGTACTTGGACCCGAGATTGAATTTGATTTGGGTACTTGGACCCGAGATTGGGTACTTGGACCTGAGATTGAATTTGATTTGGGTACTTGGACCCGAGACTAGGTACTTGGACCTGAGATTGAATTTGATTTGGGAACTTAGACCCGAGATTGGGTATTTGACCCGAGACTGAATTGAATTTGCGTACTTAGACCCGAGATTGAATTGGATTTGGGTACTTGGACCAGAGATTGGGTACTTAGACCCGAGACTGATTTTGTAATATCCCAAAGTATACCCTAAAAGTTTTGGAATTAGTGTTGTATTTGGATTTAATGTATATGTTTTATAGAAAGAGAAAAGAAGTGAAGAGAGAGTGTATATGTTGTATATATAGATATATATATAACATATACATGTCAAAGAAATGGAAGTCAAAAGAAGATAAGTTAATTAAAAGGAAATATTATAAGAGATAGATGTATATGAAGGATGATATGTATATATATGGTATTTGAAAAATATGGGAAATATAAATACAATATATAAGAGATATACATATAGCAACATATACATCACATATACATGATGTATATATTGGTGTAGGAAAAGTAAGTGTATATAATAATAATAATAATAATAATAATAATAATAATAATAATAATAATAATAATAATAATAATAATAATAATAATAATAATAATAATGACAAAAGAAAAAGAAGAAAAGAAAGTCAAAGGGAAAAATAATTGTGGTGGAGGATTTTTGGGATATTTTATTATATATATATATATATATGATAAGTGAATAAAGAAAGAAGATTTTCTTTCTTTCTTCTTCTTCTTCTTGCTCTTGACGTGGAAAGAGAGAGAGAGAGAGAGAAAGAGAGAGAGAGATGTCATTTTATTTACATACACATCAAATTCATAAGGGTTTTGAGAGAATTAAAGGTGGATATTGAAGATTTGGTAAAATATTCAAGTAAGTATTCATTTCTTTGTGTTGATTTCTATTGATTGAGCTTATATTTCATATGGTTAGTGTGTGAAGATGATGATAATGAAAGATTGAAGTATATAGATATGTTGAATTGGTATTTAAATGATGATAATATGGTTAGTTTGTGAGGATGATGATGGATTGTTGAAATTGTTTAGTAAAGGTTTAATATAAATGAGTTGGGAAATTGAATAATTGATATATGGAGGATGTATATAATGATTATTATTATGAGATGTTGAAGCTATATAAGTGTTAAGTTACTTGGTAATTGATGTATGTGATGAGTTTGATCAACTATTATCTTGGATTTTCTACATGTTTGTGTTTATTGAAGTTAAAAAATACAAAATACATGAGTTTGGTCCGAAACAGAGGCAAAATGGATGCCACGGTTGTGGAAAATGAGTGCCACGGTCGTGGCAAGTGAGGGACACTACCGTGGGGGTTTAGAGAAAAGTGGGCAGATTCGGTTGCTAACCCACGGCCATGGGGTTGTGAGGCCACGACAGTGGGGACTTGAATAATGATTTTGGTTTGTAATTTGTGATCTATGGGTCTAGTATGAGACTAATAGGTCAATTTCATGTGTATTTGTAAGTAAGTGTGTATTCTTCCTTTTGGATTAGGTTGTGAAGAGGTTGAGTTGCCTTAACCTAGGTGTGAAGAATTCTTGGAAGAGGAAGTGTATAGATTGATGTGAGTTGCTCTTGAGGTAAGTATAAACTTACTTGGATGCATTCTTTTACATGATTTTTAGACTTAACACATTTAGTTATAAATGTGTTAAGTAATTTACTATATTTTTAATACAATGTGACTAATGTTATGATTTGTATAGTGTGAAAGATATGATGACCATTCAAAAAGGTATGTGCAATGTAATTTGTTATGATAAATACTTTAATGATGAATTGCTTTAATGTGGATTGAGAAATGATGAGAAGTGAAGCCATTGTTGTTGGCTATAATGATGCAAATGAGATGATTAAGGCATGTTTGCCTAAATGATGATGATGATGAGAAAATGAGAATGAAGTTGATAATGATTTAATGAATGAATTGTGTGTCTAATGTGTTATTCCATTTTCAGAGTTTTGTTGTTGGTGGCATGCCTATAGTAACAATCTCTTGAAGTTAGGTTGGGCTTGATCCTTGAAGCCAAGTTGGGTTGAAGTTTAGCATGCTTAACTCCCCTTGAAGCTTGGTTGGGTCTGGTCCTTGAAGCCTAATTGAGATGTTACAACCTAGGTTGGGTTTGGTTCTTGAAGCCAAGTTGGGTTGATACTTAGCATGCTTTGTTCCCCTTGAAGCTTGGTTGAGCCTAATCCTTGAAGCCTAGTTGGGATAATGATAATGATAAATGTGATAATTGAACCAAAACATTAACTCTGAAAGTGGAATGGCATATTAGTGTCTTTTGGGCCCATGCATGTCTTTGTTTCAATGTGATTTATGAATGGTGAAACATTTGAATAAAGTAATGGAATGCAATGTTATGTTATGATTACAATACATAAGTAACTTATTGAAAAGAAATATAGCCTGAGAAGCTATATTGAAAAATGAGATACTGAAAGTATAATATGACATGTAATATGTATATGGATGTTGACATTGTGAGTATTATTTTATGGATGTTATACTAAGTTATGGAATTGTGGTTTATGTTAATGATATATGTATATATGAATATAATTATGAGATTAGTAGAAACATATAATATGTGTAATTGAAATGGGAAAACATGATAAGAAAATAATGATACATGAAGTTAATATACGAGTATGATTTTTTGTAATGTATGTTTATAATATTTATTTGTACTACTAAGCTTTCGAGCTTAGCGCGGTTGTGTAAATCGCGCAGGTGAGTTGATGGTTGATCTGAAGTCAAGTCGTTATGTCACAAGAAGGGTAAGAGTATTTCGAGACCAACTAGAAGGTGATGCATACATGTACCATTTTAATTATGTTGTATTTTGCTAAAAATGTATTCATATGTATAAATGAATTTTGGTAAAGACAAGATCATTATATATATATGTAATATCATTAAAAGTATAATGCGTTTGTAAATATTCTTTAAATATAAATGTGTTACTGTTTGGAATTAAAGGAAAGGTTTTTAATCTGAAACGAGAAGTGACATTCTTATACTTTATATACGTACTGCATGTATACAAGGTATATGTATAGTACTTATAGAGTATGGGGGTGTTACAGATTTTATTTTGGTATCAGAGCTTAGGTTCGAGATTCTCGGCCTAAGTAAATTTAAAATGAAAAGAAGAAATTTTTTTTTAAAAAAATGAAAATGAAATTTGTGATACATGCATATGCATTAACACCTAGGTTGGTCTCGGATGTGGCATTATGTGAATTGTAATGTATTTGAATTAGATGAGCTGGATGATAGTGTGTGAATGAGGTTCTATATGAAAGGAAAATTAGAGAAAGAAATGATATAGGAAAATTTGTACAAGTATAATTGATAAATTAAAGAATTGAAGTTACTTAAGTAAAGTAAATTTTGAAATTTATGATTATGGAAGTATGCTTATGAAAAATGGTCATAAAGAAATTAATAGGAGAATAATGTTGGAAATGAGTTAAAAAAAATCAAGATTAAAGTAATTTTTCATTTCTCTAAAGTTTGGATATCTCTATAATAAAGCTTATGTTTGGATTGCTAGAGAGAGAGAAATATTGTTTAAATGTTAAAATGGATAGATATGTTATTAAATTGAAGAAAGTATGGTGGAATATTGAGTGAGTTGATTGGTATAGACAAAGTGTCACAAATTAAGGTTTGGGTATGTAAAGTTCAGGTTTTAAAAAGGGATGGTGTTGGTTAAAGTAAGGAGATATATTGGTGTTACTTATATTGTTGTTTTAATGTAAACATTGTAATTTTAATGTTAGAAATGTAATATGTTTAAGTGTTAATAAAGCTCATAGGTGGTAATATGTGAAAGTTGAGTTTTTGAAATGAGCCTTAATAATTGTGAAAATGATATGTTTTGATGTTACATTATGGTGTATATATATATATAATGCTTTTAAAGTTGATATTAAGAAAACGAGATTTATAAATTTGAAGTTTTGGTAAAGTAGCAAGTTGAGAGTTTAGAGTTTTAATAGAAATTTTGATGAGGATTATTTAGATATTGATAGTTTAATGTATATTAAACATATGAACTATGTGGAATGAATATTATTGTACATGAAAGTATTATGAAATGGGTAATGTGATTGATAATATAAAAATATGTTTTGGAAATAAAGGGAAAATGATTGAGCAAGTGAAAATGAGTTACTTAAGTAATTTGACTGGAAATAATGAAAATGGATATGAAGGGTATACTAAATGTTTTTAAAAACAAATGTGAGAGAGATGTCACATTAGAAATGTGACTAAGACTTATGTGAAGTGTTATTATGGTTAGAATATATATATATTGGTTATGTTGATGAATAATTTAGGTCATGTTAAAAGAATGAGAATGATAATGTTCAAAGAAAAGTAATAAATGTTAAATTTGTATAGATTATATGCAAAAGAGGAATTAAATATAAATGTATGAGTATGTGTATACATGTATAGGATATGATGAGTTTTTCGATATGAATGTAATTGTATTATGTAAGAAATGTGGAAAGTAAGTCACATTATGAATGTGACCTATGAATGTGTAGGTGGTATAACTAATGGTCTAGTGGTATTGAGAATGATATTGCATGTGTTAGTGAACCTACGAGAGATTAGGTTTTGACCTGCGCAGAGATAGACTATGTGATGAAATGGAAAATGAGAATGGACTTGAGTAATATTGGACAGTGAAATTGTTATGGCAATAACTGAATTTGGCTATCATAAAATGTTTTGGGCTCAAAGTATTTGTGTGTGGAAATGTTCTATGTATATGTGTATAATAAGAGATTGTAAGGAAAAAAGGGAAGTATAACGTATGAAAATTTGTAAGGAAAAAAGGGAAGTATAACGTATGAAAATTTTTATATAAGATAGATTGGAAATGGAGTAATGAATGAAATTTGTGTAAAATTTGCATATGAAAAAATATTGTGCATAGGAGATGTTAAAAATATTATTGTTGAACATGAATTAGGTTGATGATGATCATATAATCGAGTGCAAATTGATTTGAAATGAAGTTGAAATGTGTTAACTCTTGGTATAGTAAAAGTTTAGAGAATGATATGTAGCATTGTAATTGGAAATATTTGAAAAAGGAATAATAGAGGGGCAGTATTGATTTATAAGTTGCAGGCATGATCCTTAAAATACTATGGGCATATGATTTATTTAGTTTATTTGGCTGGTTAGTTTTGTTATCCACAGATTTGGGACAGAGATAACATGACTGTAGTATAGTCTTGATGAGATTGATAGTTATGTTTCTAGAAACATGGTCAAGAGTTATGATGGGTAAAGTTGTACTTTATCATTTTATGTTAGAAATTTGTTTATAATTATAGAAAGTATGGAAGGAAAGAGAACTGTGAAAATGTTTTGAGTTATGGATAATGTGATAAAAAGATAATTATTATAAAAATAGTAAAGGTATGAAATGTGAGGAGATATTAAATGGAAGAAATTACAAAATGTGATGGAAAGTTATACTGAATATGTTTATGGAATAAAGTGAATAAGTGGATGGACTTAAGGTTTAAGTGATTGAACTATGGGTAATAAATATGGTATGAGATAATCATGAGAATTTTGTGGAAATTGTACTAAGACAATAGAAAATAAACTATGTATATATTGAAAGATAATTTGAAGTGATTTGTTATTAATAATCATAATTTCAAAAAGTTGAAAAATGGATCCGAAGAGATTAGAATTTGAATATAAGTTTGACCTAATGGAGTTAAGTCATATATATATATTGTGATATATATATTGTGAAATCTAATAATAAGTTTAAATAAGTTAATTGTTGGTTTGAATCGAACAAGATTGAAACGTGGGTATATTGTAATAGATAGATCAATTGATCTAGATTTCGCTAAGATTGTGAAATTATTGTTGAGATTTAATATGTATAGTTGTATTAAGAGTATAAGATATAAGTGATAATGTATATGATGTAATATTTTGATACATGGATGGACATGAATGCATTGAGTTATAGCAGTTATAAATGATGATAAAAGGGAAAAGGTTGATTACTTGTAAAGTAAGTTTAAAGGGATTGTACTAATATTTATGATAAGTGAGAAGCATGCTAAAAGAAGGAATTAAGTGTAGGAAAAATATGGATATTGTTATCAATTAAGGTTTGATGAACATCTATTCTGAAAGTGATTGTAATGACGGAATAATCAATGATTTTTAAGGTTAAAATTAAGAGAATATTTATAAAGAGATGAGGTGATAAAATATCCTGAATGTAATAATTGGATGAAGTATATGGATATTATAAGATGATTTGATTCTTGTATAAAGATAAATTAATTGGGAATATAATGAGTTATTTTGAATGTTTGGTTAAGAAGTAATAAGATATACATATATAATGATGAGTTATGAAATTTAAAGAAGATGATTGACTCTAAGGGGGAGAATAGAAGTTATGTGACTTGATGACATAATAACTTAATAATATGATTAACTTCATATGAAAGTCAAGATGGTATTTTGTTAAGAATGGGTTGTTACTATACTGGATAATTTCGAGGACGAAATTATTTAAGGGGGAGAGAATTGTAATATCCCAAAGTATACCCTAAAAGTTTTGGAATTAGTGTTGTATTTGGATTTAATGTATATGTTTTATAGAAAGAGAAAAGAATTGAAGAGAGAGTGTATATGTTGTATATATAGATATATATATATATATATATATAACATATACATGTCAAAGAAATGGAAGTCAAAAGAAGATAAGTTAATTAAAAGGAAATATTATAAGAGATAGATGTATATGAAGGATGATATGTATATATATGGTATTTGAAAAATATGGAAAATATAAATACAATATATAAGAGATATACATATAGCAACATATACATCACATATACATGATGTATATATTGGTGTAGGAAAAGTAAGTGTATATAATAATAATAATAATAATAATAATAATAATAATAATAATAATAATAATAATAATAATAATAATAATAATAATAATAATACTGACAAAAGAAAAAGAAGAAAAGAAAGTCAAAGGGAAAAATAATTGTGGTGGAGGATTTTTGGGATATTTTATTATATTATTATTATTTATATATATATATATATATGATAAGTGAATAAAGAAAGAAGATTTTCTTTCTTTCTTCTTCTTCTTCTTGCTCTTGACGTGGAGAGAGAGAGAGAGAGAGAGAGATGTGATTTTATTTACATACACATCAAATTCATAAGGGTTTTGAGAGAATTGAAGGTGGATATTGAAGATTTGGTAAAATATTCAAGTAAGTATTCATTTCTTTGTGTTGATTTCTATTGATTGAGCTTATATTTCATATGGTTAGTGTGTGAAGATGATGATAATGAAAGATTGAAGTATATAGATATGTTGAATTGGTATTTAAATGATGATAATATGGTTAGTTTGTGAGGATGATGATGGATTGTTGAAATTGTTTAGTGAAGGTTTAATATAAATGAGTTGGGAAATTGAATAATTGATATATGGAGGATGTATATAATGATTATTATTATGAGATGTTGAAGCTATATAAGTGTTAAGTTAATTGGTAATTGATGTATGTGATGAGTTTGATCAACTATTATCTTGGATTTTCTACATGTTTGTTTTATTGAAGTTAAAAATACAAAATACATGAGTTTGGTCCGAAACAGAGGCAAAATGGATGCCACGGTCGTGGCAAGTGAGGGACACGACCGTGGGGGTGTAGAGAAAAGTGGGCAGATTCAGTTGCTAACCCACGGCCGTGGGGTTGTGAGGCCACGACCGTGGGGACTTGAATAATGGTTTTGGTTTGTAATTTGTGATCTATGGGTCTAGTATGAGACTAATAGGTGAATAAATGTATTGGAATTCATGTGTATTTGTAAGTAAGTGTGTATTCTTCCTTTTGGATTAGGTTGTGAAGATGTTGAGTTGCCTTAACCTAGGTGTGAAGAATTCTTGGAAGACGAAGTGTATAGATTGATGTGAGTTGCTCTTGAGGTAAGTACAAACTTACATGGATGCATTCTTTTACATGATTTTTAGACTTAACACATTTAGTTATATATGTGTTAAGTAATTTACTATATTGTTAATACAATGTGACTAATGTTATGATTTGTATAGTGTGAAAGATATGATGACCATTCAAAAAGGTATGTGCAATGTAATTTGTTATGATAAATACTTTAATGATGAATTACTTTAATGTGGATTGAGAAATGATGAGATGTGAAGCCATTGTTGTTGGCTATAATGATGCAAATGAGATGATTAAGGCATGTTTGCCTAAATGATGATGATGAGAAAATGAGAATGAAGTTGATAATGATTTAATGAATGAATTGTGTGTCTAATGTGTTATTCCATTTTCAGAGTTTTGTTGTTGGTGGCATGCCTATAGTAACAATCTCTTGAAGTTAGGTTGGGCTTGATCCTTGAAGCCAAGTTGGGTTGAAGTTTAGCATGCTTAACTCCCCTTGAAGCTTGGTTGGGTCTAGTCCTTGAAGCCTAATTGAGATGTTACAACCCTTGAAGCTAGGTTGGGTTTGGTTCTTAAAGCCAAGCTAGGTTGGGTTTGGTTCTTAAAGCCAAGCTAGGTTGATACTTAGCATTCTTTGTTCCCCTTGAAGCTTGGTTGAGCCTAATCCTTGAAGCCTAGTTGGGATAATGATAATGATAAATGTGATAATTGAACCAAAACATTAACTCTGAAAGTGGAATGGCATATTAGTGTCTTTTGGGCCCATGCATGTCTTTGTTTCAATGTGATTTATGAATGGTGAAACATTTGAATAAAGTGATGGAATGCAATGTTATGTTATGATTACAATACATAAGTAACTTATTGAAAAGAAATATAGCCTGAGAAGCTATATTGAAAAATGAGATTCTGAAAGTATAATATGACATGTAATATGTATATGGATGTGGACATTGTGAGTATTATTTTATGGATGTTATACTAAGTTATGGAATTGTGGTTTATGTTAATGATATATGTATATATGTATATAATTATGAGATTAGTAGAATAATATAATATGTGTAATTGAAATGGGAAAACATGATAAGAAAATAATGATACATGAAGTTAATATACGAGTATGATTTTTTGTAATGTATGTTTATAATATTTATTTGTACTACTAAGCTTTCGAGCTTAGCGCGTGTAACATCCTAAAGTATACCCTAAAAGTGTTGGGATTACTGTTGTATTTGGATTCAATGTGTGTATTGAAGAGAAAAGAAGAAGAAAGTCAAAAAGGAATTGTGTGTGGTGAAGATTTAATGGTATAATTGTTATTATTATTATTATTATTGTTATTATTATTATTATTATTATTATTATATATATTTATATATAAGATAAGAACGAAGGAAGGATGGAGAACCTTCCTTCTTCCTCTTCTTCTGTTTCTTCTTCGTGGACAAGAGAGCACGAGAGAGAGAGAGAGAGCACGAGAGAGAGAGAGAGAGATTGATCTTCATCAAATTTCTTAAGGATTTTAAGAGTATTGAAGACGGAGATGAAGATTTGGCAAGCTATACAGGTAAGTACACATTTCTTGAATGAATTTTATTGATTATATATATATATGTATATACCTTCTTGTGTGGTTTTCTTTTGGATTGAGGTTATGTTGAGTATGATTGGTATGTAAAATGATGATAACAAGAAATTGAAGTATGTAAATGTGTGGAATTGATTTCTAAGTGATGATGAGTTGAGAAAATTGTGAGGAAAATGATGAAATGTTGAATTAGAGTTTGGTTTAGATGAATTTCGAAGTGTTTGGTCTTAGAATTATTGAAGGACACGGCCAAGTTATGGGAGACACGGCCAAGTTAGGGCAAATTTGGCCGTGTTGGATGAGTTTTGGAGAGACACGACCACTAGCTTGGCCGTGTCCCTTGCCTGTGTTTGTTACTGTCTGATTTATGTTGAGAGACACGGCCGTGTCCCTTGCCCGTGTCTGGTACTGGATTGTTGTGTTGAGAGACACGGCCACTGGCTTGGCCGTGTCCATTGCCCGTGTTTGCTACTGCTTGTATTGGTGTTGAGTGACACGGCCACAAGCTTGGCCGTGTCCCTTGGGCGTGTTGGCTACTGGATGTTTATATTGGGAGACACGGCCACAAGCTTGGCCGTGTCCCTTGAGGGTGTTTGCAAATGTGTTTGTTATTTGGTCTTCAACATTGTTGGATCTTCAAATGTCTTTTATACCTAAACACACTTAAAACAATAATGATCCAACCAAATGTATATGGAGGATTCTAAGTTCTTGAATAAGGTAAATTGTTATGTATGAATATATCAATGATAATATAGGAAATGTGGAAGATATAATGATCAATGAAAAAGTATGTGCAATGTCATTGATTATGTATACTTGAGTGATGAATTGAATTGATCAATATGATTTGATGATAACGTTGATATTATATGAACCATGTTAGG
This sequence comes from Garcia nutans, assembly GCA_947685225.1. Taxonomy (NCBI): domain Eukaryota; kingdom Viridiplantae; phylum Streptophyta; class Magnoliopsida; order Malpighiales; family Euphorbiaceae; genus Garcia; species Garcia nutans. The sequence goes on along the minus strand of CANTUV010000039.1, from coordinate 36,628,437 downwards.
TTTTATGCATTGTCAATCTCATAAATTGTGTTGTACTGTATGTAGATTGAGGATGCATATGAATAATGGCATGTTGTGTATAATGTGGAATATCATGAGATCATTGATGATGAATTACTTTAATGTTATGATTGAAGCATGCCTATATGGTATGATTGATTCATGATATGTTTGTTTAGTAATGTAATTGATGTTGCATATATCAATGATGAAACTTGAAATGTGATTTAAGATATAATGTGATATAAAGCCATTGTTCTTGGCAATGATGACTCAAATGTAATATAAAGCCATTGTGATTGGCTATGGTGATGCAATTGAAAGAAATAAGGCATGTTTGCCTAAATGATGATGAGAATTGAGAATAGAAATGATAATGAAATAATAAATGAATTGTGTGACTAATGTGTTATTCCATTTTCAGAGTTTGTTGTTGGTGGCATGCCTATTAGTAACAATCTCTTGAAGTTAGGTTGGATTTAATCCTTGAAGCCAAGTTGGGTTGAAGTTTAACATGTTTTACTCCCCTTGAAGCTTGGTTGGGTCTAATCCTTGAAGCCTAATTGAGATGTTACAACCCTTGAAGCTAGGTTGGGTTTGGTTCTTGAAGCCAAGTTGGGTTGATACTTAGCATGCTTTGTTCCCCTTGAAGCTTGGTTGAGCCTAATCCTTGAAGCCTAGTTGGGTCTAAGATAATGATAAATGTGATGAATAAACCAAAGCATTACTCTGAAAATTGAATAGCATATTAGTGTGTCTTGGGCCCATGCTTGTCTTTGTGTAATGTGAGTCATGAATGGTAACATGATTGATAAATAAGATATATGGAAACAATGTTAAAACAAATGAATAATGAGATCTATGAATGCTTTTGATGGAAATGTGTTTCATGATTAATGAATTGTGAATAAAGTGATGTTATGAAGTATGAGTTTGTAATATATGTATTGATTTTGTTAAGATATGAGGTTATGGAATTGTTGTATCATGTGTAACATGTTTGTGATTGTGGAATTTGTGAGAATTGTTCTTATAAAGGTTTGAATGGTGTTTTGTTGTGATAATGTATACATATATATGTGTATATGAAATAGAAAGGGTAAGTATTGTGTTGTGAATATGCTATGTAATGATGTATTTAATTTATGAGATTAGTGGCAATATATGAAGAATCCATTGAGAAAGGAAAAAGTGGTAAGAGAATAATAAAACATGATGCTAAAATTATAAGGTATGATTATTTTGTAATGTATATTTTATTATTTATTTGTACTACTAAGCTCTCGGGCTTAGCGCGGTTGTGTAATCGCGCAGGTATTTATGCGGATGATTTGGATGCTTAGCTGCTATGCCACGAGAAAGGTATGAGTGTCTCGAGACCAACTAGAAGGTGATGCATACATGTATGATTTTAATTATGTTTTATTTTTGATAACAATAATGATTCTTATAAATGTTTCTTAAATTAATATAATATTGCTTGACCTTGGATAAAGATTTTTAAATAGAAACTAAAAGTGACATTCTTATACTTTATATACGCATTGTATGTATACCAAGTATATGTATAGTGCTTATATAGAGTATGGAGTGTTACAGCGCGGTTGTGTAAATCGCGCAGGTGAGTTGATGGTTGATCTGAAGTCAAGTCGTTATGCCACAAGAAGGATAAGAGTATTTCGAGACTAACTAGAAGGTGATGCATACATGTACCATTTTAATTATGTTGTATTTTGCTAAAAATGTATTCATATGTATAAATGAATTTTGGTAAAGACAAGATCATTATATATATATATATATAATATCATTAAAAGTATAATGCGTTTGTAAATATTCTTTGAATATAAATGTGTTACTGTTTGGAATTAAAGGAAAGGTTTTTAATCTGAAACGAGAAGTGACATTCTTATACTTTATATACGTACTGCATGTATACAAGGTATATGTATAGTACTTATATAGAGTATGGGGGGGGGGTGTTACAGATTTGATCTGGGTACTTAGACCTGAGATTGGATACTTGGACCCGAGACTAAATTGAATTTGGTTGCTTGAACCCGAGACTGAGTTTGACTAACCTTTTATTAGTTGAGAAGTCTGACTGCTCCGGCTGTTCTATGCATTGTGGTTCTTCACCCTTAAAATGGATCTTCATCGTTGGACCTTGGATCTTCATCCTTAGCATCAGATCTTCACCTTTGAAAACGGATCTTCATCTTTGGAGATCGGGTCTTCACCCTTATAAATGGATCTTCATCCTTGGAGATCGGGTCTTCACCCTTGTAAATGGATCTTTATCCACTGGAGGTCAGGTCTTTACCCTTGAAACATTGATCTTTATCCATTGGAGGTCGGGTCTTAACACTTGAAACATGGATCTTTATCCATTGGAGGTCGGGTCTTTTCCCTTGAAACATGGATCTTTATCCACTGGAGGTCAGGTCTTTACCCTTGAAACATGGATATTTATCCATTGGAAATCGGGTCTTTACCCTTGAAATATAGATCTTTATCCATTGAAAATTGGGTCTCTACCCTTGAAATATAGATCTTAATCCACTGGAGGTCGGGTCTTAACCCTTGAAACATGGATCTTTATCCATTGGAAATCAGGTCTTTACCCTGACTTCAGCTCTTTTAGCTGGACAGATCTTTTGTCTTTTGCATCTTCATTCTTTTGAGAATTCTAATTTTCTTCTTCTTCTTTTTTTTTTCATTCTTTTTTGTTCTTCCTTTGCACTTTAATAAAAAATTCAGCCCTTTTTAGCTAGCCTTCATATCCTCTCCTTGCCCCCTTGCATGGTAAAATATTAGAAGTGAGTCTCAAAATGTTTTGTTCATGCATAAACTCAAAAATTGAAAAGGAGAAACTTTGCCCCCTGTGTAGGCTCAAACCCATGATTTTTCTATGCGGGCTCTGATTGATGTTTTTATTGTCTAATTCTTCGCACAAGCACACATTTCTTCTCTTTGTAAAATTACTGGAACTTTCTCAAGCAATGAGCTTTCCATGCTCCCCTGATTTAATATCTTCTTTTGATTGTTTACTACAGGGTGTTTGCTATTCACTTTGACAAAGGATAGACAATATAAGACAAGAAAGTGCGATGTGATATGCTCATGTATGCATGATATGCATGAATGATACTTACAGTTGTTCCATCGACTCACAGACCGAGGTGATCAGCAGAAGTGTTCTCATTGGTTCCTTTCAGATGCTCGTTTAGGTCTTGCATTGGAATGACACAATGCCCCACATTTATGACTTTTATCTTTAAGATGTTGAAAATATGAATAATGGAGGCCCCAAGCAGCAGAGATACATCCATTTTAAAGCATGTCAATTGGTAGCTTCTTCATGACCTTGCCAGTAATCATTTCCTCTGTCCAATGTATCCTTTGGAGGTTCAATGATTCGACATACGTCCCTTAACTTGAAGGCTTTGTAATTTTTTTTTTCGAAACCAAATGTTGGCTTTTCCAAATTAATGTCAATGTACCTCAGGACTTGATTTTCCAAATTAACATATCTATAATATGACAACCCTAGCTGCCATACTAAACTTGGGAATCATTTCTATTTAAGCAAGAATTGTTGCACTTTAGATAGGCACATACACATCACTTGGCCAAAGGTCTCATTGAGTTTGAATATGGTCTATCTCATATGCATGCTTATCCAAACTATCTCCACTAATAGACTCTACCTACCAAGAGAGATCAACAAGTCTTTGATAGGTTTGAAATGGGGTCTATAAGAGAAATGGGTTAAATGAAAGCCATTTTGAGATTGGAGCTGATGTGACACAATGGACAAATCCTCACACTACAAATTTCTTGTTGGAACTTTAGGTAGCTAGGAGCATAAAAAGATAGAACTTTGAGATTTCTCTCATCTTTTTGGCATTAATCTAGATCTTGATTGGGATAGTCTTTGCCATTGCAAAAAAAGGTTTGGTACCTAAATTCGTTTCTTTTCTTCTTCTCCCTTTTCTTTCTTTTTATTTTTCTTACTCTTCCCTTTCTTTGAACATTTTATCATTTTGTCCTTTCTTGTAGGACTATTAAGTACAAAACTTTCAAGAACTGGATGGTCTTTCTCCTTGTCCCCTAATTTTGATCGAATCTTTGGCTGGGTTGGACTAATTCAAGTCAAACTTTCCTTATAAACCAAATGGAAGCCTTTTGCTGCTTTAGGTAAAAGAGAACTCAGCTGGCTTTCTGAACCGCCTTTTTAGGTTTTATCTTTCTTTTTTTTTTCTTTTTTTTTCTTTTCTTCTTTCTTCTTTTTTTTCTTTTTGGTTCTAGCTCTAAAAGAGTTGTCTTGTTTGTACCAACTTGGGTTTCCAATAATGGATGAGTGGAGTGACATAAATCTTTTTTCACATGGATAAATCATTTGCTACTCTGTTGTCATCTTGATAGATTGGGGATATTAGGAGAACTTCAACTATCCTTATGGTCTTGAGAACTTCAACTACCCTTATGGTCTTGATAACTTCAACTGTCTTCATGGTCTTGACTATTCATTTCTTTCTTTGATCTTCTTACCTCTTCATCTTAGTAATCATAAGACTTGTCAAAAGTATCACAACAGCTCAGGGTAGGTTATTGGGGTTTGTAAGCCAATGAAAAGAAAGCTAAAATTTTATGAAGGCTCAAAGGGACAACTAGGGATTGATATCTAATTGGGTGGATACTAGTTGTTGGCTCGTCAAACAATGTCTAGATCATCTCTCTCTTAAATAAGTAGAGTTCAATTTCACCTCGAAAGTTTGTCAAAGCATGTTCTAAGACTGACTAGGACCTAGAAAAAGGTAATTATGCAGGAGCCCTCTCTAAGTAAGCATACACAACTCAATGATATGAAGCAATTCCCTCACCTAGTAAAGTCATTCAAGTCATGATGCATAAATATATTAATTCAGGAATTATCAAGCTAGATTCCTCATTGGTTGAGCACCAAAATGAACAAAGACCAATAAAAATTTTAAAAAATAATTTATTTCAAGCAACTTTAAATTTGGAAAACACAATTATTCCAATTAGATATTAAAGAAAGCAAAATTGAAAAGCAACATTCAAGCTAAGGAAAGTTCATTGAGTTGGAGTTAGACATATCAAGGGCAAGGATTTTTTCCATCATCAAGAGTCATTGCTTCATCATCCACAGTTAGCCCAAGCTTGCTTAGTGGCACATTATCTTTAGCAGCTTCTCTATCCAAATCATCACAGGATGATAAGATAAAACTCTTCATGAAGGTTGTAAGAGGTGCTGCCCTTCCAAGTTTAGGCAGAGGATCATTCTTAGTGTTGGGCCTATCAGGTTCAAGCAGCTTTCCTCTGTCAATCAAATCTTGGATTTTGTGCCTTAATCAAACACATTTATCTATCTCATGCCCTTGCATTTGATGGAATTGACAGAAAACCTTGGCATCAAAATTTGGTGGTAGAGGCTTATGTACAGGCCGAGGTGCCAATGGTTGTAGCAAATCCATTTTCATTAGATTTTCTAACATCTTTGACAAAGGCTCCCTTAAGTCTAAAAATGTACGCTTCTTTGTTAGCTCAGTTGTTGCATTTTTCTCAACACCTCCTCTTTCCCTTTGACTTTTCCCATTAGGGAGATAGCCGCTCTTATTGCTCCACTTAGATAGCACATGGTTTGGTTGGTTTTGTAGAACAGAGATTGATCTCTCATTTTTCATTTGATCTCCATCAGTAGACATGTTCTCCATGGATGCTGCCATAGCATTGTTGACGAGCTCCAGAATTTCAACCAACTAGGTCTTCATAATTTCAACCAATTGATCTTGTAGCTCGGCCATCCTAACTTTGACAACTTCATCGATTATATCCCTTAGCTGGTTTGGATCCATCCTTCCAATGAAGTACTTGAATCAAAATCAATGTTATAGGTGGTATCGTTGTATGCTCTTGAATTGTCGTGCTTCAGGGCTGTCAGCCAGAAGGGATTAATGATATGAGATGCAAACGTATGTATGCATGTATGCACAAACAATCAACAAACAAGGATAATTAGAACGTTCCTTCTAACCTTATAACATCCACACACGAATGGCGAGTCTCTTTTCCTAGGTATATGGTTAACAAAATACCAACATGGGGTATCTTGTTTTCGAATATTTCCCTCAGATGTTTCAACCAATAGTTATATTTTCAAAATGGAAATCAGTTCATGATAATTCCCATTAATTAGGTTATAATCCATTCAACCAACTATAGTAGGTTTTATGCTATATTGGATTAAAACTAAATTAAGAGGTTTATTATAGATAGATTTCTCACTTGAAAAAGTAACTAATGAGTCATTCTAAAAACAAGCCCATGGTTAATTATTCTTAGTATAAACTAGGCTTACAATTGATTTTTGGTATTTCGTAATTGACCCAAATAATTTGCAAGCTCTTTGTAAGAAAAGGTTGGATGAAAATAATTTTGTTTCTAAGCCCATTGTAAAAAGATTTTAGAAAAAAAAAATAGATTTTGGGCTTTGTATTTGGGTTATGAGCAAAAGAATTTTTAAAAAATTTTGAGAAAAGTTTTATATCCAAAGACCATCTTAAAAAGTTTTGAAAATTATTTTGGTCTTTTGGACTTTAAAGAAAAATTTATTTGAGCTCACAATGTACTTGGGTCATATTAGAAAAAGAACAAACCAAATAAGCCATGATTAAACCAAGATAAATTAACCATAGTCAAACAACATGCATTTGGGGTATAAACCTAAGAAAAGTAAATAGGCCAATTACATGAGCTTTAGTCTTTTGGTTAAAAGGCTTAGGTTTCAATAGCAAGTATATACCAAATGGTACAAGACTATGAGTGGTTATGCCATGCTCGATCTCCATACCTTGAGTGAAAGTATGATATCCCTTACATAACACAACACGGGTAATACGGGCGTCCTAACTTAAACACATAATGCAATCTAATATGATGCAATGGATAATATCATTATAAGAAAGAATAGAATAATATAAAGACCAAGGAAATTAACTTCTCTTATCCCCAGTGGAGTCGCCACTGTGAACGGGGATTTTCGCCCCCACTCCCAGTGGAATGATTCTTGCGACTTCGGCACTGTTTAGGCTCGGGGCCTTAGAGAACATGGACCTAAGTCCGGAGAAAATGGAGTCACCACCCGGATGGGTCGAAAAAAAGAAAGGGGTGGATGACTCAATTTCTAAGGAATCCCCAACCCCCTAATGGGTTCGAAAAGTTGGGTATGTGTGGGGAAGGTGAGAAATGGCCCAGTACCCCTACAATGCCCGGTTTATTAGAACCGGGCTCCTTTGTAGGTCTTAATATTATAAAATTCTTAAGTATAACAATATTATCCATATTACATGCAACAATTGAAATAAAACATCGTTATATTAAAAATCAAAGCAATGTCCAAAAGTAAATAAATAGACACCCATCCGAGGATGGAAACATGTCCTTACATCGTTCATGTCTAAACTAAATAGGACACCCACCGAAAGGTAGAAACATGTCCTTTACATTGGTCCAAATTATAAAAGCAATTTAAATTACATAGAAATTAATTAATGAGGTACCCACAAAGTGGAAACATACCTCTTACAACATTTGAAAATCAAAATAATCGATAAAGGTAAATAACCATTCATCATAAATAAATTATTCATCAAAGATATTAAATATCAATCAAAATATATAATAAACATTCATCCATGATAAATTAAATAAATCAAGCATTGGAATTAAATAAATCAACCATCAAAGCATATAATAGACTATATAATCAAATATAAAAATGAAGCAAGTAAAGATACAAATTAGGGTTTACTGTTTCTATTTAAAGTTCTTTAATTAATATTTATGGTTTTGAAATTTTAGTATTATTATTGTTATTTGTTTAGCCTACTGTAAAGGCTTTGGAAAATTAGAATGAATTAGGGTTTCATGAATCAAATTAGGGTTTAGGGGTAACATTATGAAATTATGGTTTTAGAATCTTAAGACATTAGGTTTATAACTTTTGGTTACTGGATTGTGATTTTAGATTCATTGTATTGAGTTTTAAGATTTAGGTTTATAAGATTTTAAGGTTTTAAGGATTAGGATTTAGGAAAACTAGGGTTTACTATTTTGGTTTTGAGAGAATTAGGGTTCTTGGAATTTTAGAACACATATTTGGTTTTAGGATTTAAGAAAATAGTTTAAAGTTTTATAAAAATAATTATGATTTTTAGAAACTGTAAAGTAGGTTAGGGTTTGGAGATTCAAAAAAACATTTGGGAATTTTGAAAAAAAGTTAGAGGAAAACAGTTTAGGGTTTTTTAAAGTTTTTGGAAATAGAAAAAATGATTTAAGGTTTTTGGAAACAAAAGAAACAAATTAGGGTTTTTAAGGTTTTTGAAGAAACAGAAGAAATAATTTAGGGTTATTGAAACAAAGATCAAGTTACTACATATTTAAAGATCAAAGTTTTGTGTGTATATTCTTATGAATCAAAGAAACAAAGCTACTATGATCATAAATAATTTATAATGAAGGATCAAACCTGCATAGTTGGTTCCATCAAAAAGTTGCTTTCTGGATGACCAAAGACAAAGATAGTGTGGTTACCTTTGATTAATTGTTAATTGCTTGCTTGTTGCTCCTCTCCAATCTGAAGTCCCATATTCCCCGTCCAAAGTCCTCCTTTTTTCTCTCTTTTAAAGTGTTATTTATAGGAAAATTTATAAGATTAATTCTAATTGTTTAAGGAAACTCAAATTAATTAGGAAAAGAAACCGAAAACAAATAGAGTTTGGTTTCGAAAAAAATTGCGTTGGAAAATTTCGCTGGAGAAATTGCGAGCGTTGACGAGAAACTGCGAGGTGAGGTGTGAAATTGCGAGAGCTGGGTGCAAAAATTGGCGCAGCTAGCCAATTTCGCCCAGGGCCCAAGGCCATTTCGCCCGTAGGAAATTCCCGCGGGCAAAATTGACCTTGGCCAATTTGACATTCGTCGCCGATTTTTATTTTTATTTATTTATTTTTTATTATAATTTTTTATTTTTGTTTATTTATTGTTTATTATTATTTTCTTTATTAACTTCACCATTTTTTATTTTTATTAAAAATTATAAGTTATAAATACTAAAATAAATATTATTTAATTAAAATACCACAATAATTATTTTGGACTATATAAAAAATAACGGACCGGACTGGGTAAAAAATTAATGGTCTATAGTATGGAGATAGAGCATGACATAACCACTCATAGCCTTGTACCATTTGGTATATACTTGCTATGGGAACCTAAGCCTTTCAACCCAAAGACTAAAGCTCATGTAATTGGCCTAGTTATTTTCCTTGGGTTTTTACCCCAAATGCTTGTTGTTTGATTATGATTAATTTATCTCGGTTTAAACCATGACTTATTTAGTTTGTTCTTTTTCTAACATGACCTACCTAGGTTGTAAGCTCAAAATAATTTTTCCTTTAAAATTTAAAAGACCAGATTCCAAATTTTCAAAAGCTTCAAGATAGTCTTTTCAAGATGGGTCAAAAATCTTTTTTAAACTTTATGGCCCAAACGTAAAAGCCCAAGGGCTTTGAAACAAAATTATTTTTTGCTTCATCTAAAGATTACAAAAGAGCTTACAAATCATTCAGGTCAATTATGGAATACCAAAAATCAATTGTGAGCCTAGCTTATACCAAGAATTATTAATCTTGGGCTTATTTTTGGCATAAATCATTAGTTTTTTTTAAATGGAAAATTTATTTATGATAAACCTCTTAATTTAGTTTTAAACCAATAGGGCATAAAAGCTGTTTTAGTTAGGATTCAATGGATTAAAGGCTAATTAATAGGAATTATCATGGACTGACTTCCATGTTTGAAAATATAACTATTGGTTGAAATCATCCGAGGAAATTTTTCGAAAATAGAATATCCCATATTGATATTGTTGACCATATACCTAGGAAAAGAGACTCACCATTCATGTGTGGAAGTTATAAGATTGGAAGGAATGTCCTAATTATCTTTGATTGCTTGTTGTTTTCGTATACATGCATACATGCATACACGCATTGCATAATATGTCATTGATCCTTTCTGGCTCAAAGACCTAGAGTACAACAGTTTAGAGACATACGACAACCCGACCTATGTTAGTGACTCAAAGTTTAGTGAAGATACAGTTAATTTCACTCCCAAAGTAATAGATTCTGAGCAAATTCAGAAGATGGTAAATGATGCCCTCAACTCCAAGATGGAAGAATTGAAGGGGCCTTAGCTGAGACTTTGAGAAGCCTCCTTTCACTGTTAGAGGACAATAATGTTGAAGCATCTGCTAGTGACAAAAAGCACAAATGAAAGGTTAAGGTTGGAGAAGTAACCTTTGATGATGACAAAGTAGTTGTTGATGATGATGATGACTAGGCTCAATACTTCTAAGATCCTCAAGATAAGAAGAAAAAGCCGAAGGTTGTGGAAAGAGCAACTGTGAAAAAGACTGAAACATCTGATGTGGCGAAGATGATTACTGATTTAGAGAAGAAATTTAAAAAGAAGCTGAAAGCTGATGAGATGTTAGAAATAGACAAGCTGTTTGAACAAGATGAGGAGGTCCCTTATAAGTTCAAGATGCCTTCCTTTACTAGGTACAATGGTACAGAAAATCCTCACTTACATGTTAAGCAATACATCACTGCCATTTAGTCTGCCTGAGCTACTAAGGCTCAAACTCTAAGTTATTGCATGCTCTCATTGGATCATGTTGTATAGAATTGGTTCAATACCTTGGAAGAAAGTACCCAAAAAGATTGGGATATACTGTATAAGGCCTTCATATAGCAGTATGGATACAATGCTGAATGGGAAGTTACTTTGATGGAGTTAGAGACTATAAGGCAAAAACAAAATGAAAATTTTGTTGATTATGTGAAGAGATGGAGAAATAAGGTTGCACTTCTCAAAAAGAGGTCATATGAGTTCGATCAGATTAGGATAATTGTGAGAGACGCCCTGCCCAACCTCCATGAAAGGCTGTCTCACACCCTTTTAAGGGATTTCAAAGATCTTCTTTAAGCTGGTTTGCAAATAGAAGAGTGAAAAAGAGAAAAGAACCATTTTTTTGCAAAATGTAATTATCAGTCTGGCAATCAAAGTACACACAAGGAATTCAATGTTAATGTAATTGGTCAAGGAAGTAAGAGACAATTTTCAGAGTTGGAGAAACCTCTATCTTGGGTTTTCAATAAGCTACAAAAGAAGGGGTTATTACAACCATTGGCTCCTCGACCGCTACACGGTCCTCTGCCATCAAACTTTGACACTAAGGCCTCCTATCAATTTCATCAAATGCAAGGGAATGCGATGGATAAATGTGCTCAATTAAGGCATGAGATCCAAGATTTAATTCACAGTGGAAAGTTGCCTGAGCCTAATACCAAGAGCAATCCTTTGCCTAAATTTGGAATAGTATCTCCACCAGCAACCTTCATGGTAGGAAGAGGATTGGAGGAAGATTTTGTCTTATCCTCTTTTTAAGATGAGAGTATTTAAGATGTGAAGAGAGAATAAGCTCAATTCAATGAACTTCCCTTAGCTTGAATGTTGCTCTTCTATTTTGCTTTCTTTAATATTTAAATGGAATAGTTATATTTTTCAAATTATGTTTGTTCAAATAAATTATTTTTATTAAACTTTTGATGGTCTTTGTTCATTTTGGTGCTTAACCAATGACAAATCTAGCTTGATATTTATAAATTAGTGTATCTACACATCATGATTTGAATAACTTTACTAGGCGAGGGAGTTATTCTATAGCATTGAGTTGTGTATGCTTATTTAGAGAGGGCTCATGCATAATTATGAGTGTCTAGGTCCTACTTAGTCTTAGAACATGCTTTGACAAACTTTTGAGATGAAATTGAACTCTGGTTATTTAAGAGAGAGATGATAGGCATTGTTTGGTAAGCAAATAACTAGAATCCACCCAATTAAATGTCAATCCCTAGTTGGCCCCTTTTGAGCCTTCATAAAAATTTAGCTTACTTTTCATTGGCTAATAAACTCCGATAACCTACCCTGAGCTATTATAACACTTATGACAAGTCTGATGATTACTAAATTACCAAGGAGAAAGAAGATCAAAGAGAATGATATATAGTCAAGACTATAAGGATATTTGAAGTTCACCTGATAGTAGATCTATTATCTCAAATATATTAAGATGACATCAGGGCAATAAATAATTTATCCTTGTTGAAGCAAACTCACTCTACTCCACTCATCCATAGTCAAAAGCATGGAATAGTGCAGACAATATGTAGACCCTTAATTTTTGACCCAGTCCGGTCCAATATATTTTAATTAGTCCAAAATAATTTTGTTAGTCCAAACAAATTTTGTTATCTTAATTAAATAATATTTGCTTTAGTATTTAATTTTTATAATTAATAAAATATAAAAAATAATAATAATAAACAAATAAAAAAATCGGCGACGAAAAATTTCATCGCGGAAAAGAGTTGCGGCGAAATGGCCCGCAGGCCAATTCTCGCCCGCAGCCAGCAGCGGTAGTTTTTTTTCGTCAGTGAAATTTTTTCGAAACCAAATACAATTAGGTTTCGATTTTATTTTTTTAATCAATGTTAGATTCCGTGAATAACTAAAATTAATCATAAAATTCTTCTATAAATAAGGACAATAACAACACAAAAGGGATGGGATTTTAGAGAAAATTTTACTTTTATCAATTTATTTAGATTTCCAAATGTTGTAAGAGGTATGTTTTGTAACACCCCTATATCCCGTATACGTACCAAGCATGCTTAAACGATCGTAATATACGTATACTGAATATAGTAAATGCCACAGTTTAAAAAGAAAACACAACAAAGATCTTTGTAAATAAATGAAACCAATCTCAAACATTTTATAAAAATCCAAAAGACACCATATATATAAAAATGTTTATCAAGTCACAGCGGAAGTTATTACAAATATGTTATAAATCAAAGTTTACAAAACATAGAATATATACATGATTGGCAGCTTTTCTCCGATCTTTAAGTCCCAAAATAACTCTTCAATGTCTACTCTCACTCGGTCTCGAGGAGCTCTCAGGTTCAACTCTGTTACCTGCACGATCAAACACTATCGCGCTAAGCCATCGGCTTAGTAGTACAAAATATACTAACATTATACTTTAAGGCAATGCAACGTTAAACATCTAAATCATAAAGTGAACATCATAAGTGAAAAGCTAACATCGCACCTTTATATTTCATAAGCCAAGCACATAGAAACATATCACATTACCACATCATATTATGTTCAATATAATAACAATATTTATATTACATCTTCATAGTTCCATTGATCTTATCATTCAAGAATCACATTATATACAAAGACAAGCATGGGCCCAAAACACTCTAATATGCCATTCCATTTTCAGAGTTAATGCTTTGGTTTTGTTATCACATTTATCATTATCATATACCCAACTAGGCTTCAAGGATTTAGATTCAACCAAGCTTCAAGGGGAACAAAGCATGCTAAGTATCAACCCAACTTGGCTTCAAGAACCAACCCAACCTAGCTTCAAGGGTTGTAACATCTCAATTAGGCTTCAAGGATCAAATCCAACCTAACTTCAAGAGAATGTTACCAATAGGCATGCCACCAATAACAAAACTCTGAAAATGAATAACACATTAAACACACAATTCATTTATTATTTCATTCTCACATCTCATCATCAATTAGGCAAACATGCCTTATGTTCTTCCATCTTTTAACTTACAATCACTTTAAACACTTATAAACACATATCAAACACACCAAATCATCACATCAACAAATCACAATTTCATTTAGACACAACTTCAAAATTGACAAAAGGGAAACAAGAGAATTCTTACCTTAAATGAAGAAATTCCACAAATCTTCAACTTGGTTCTGCCTCTGCAACTGCACTGACCTACCGGCTGGTCTCTGACTTCTACCACTCCGAGAAACAAAGCTTCCTCTACCTCTCTTCGCAGAAGAAGACCCTACCTCAAACTGGGGCCTTCTAACCCTGACCTCTTCCTCTGAAGCAACTGCAATAACTTGAGCTCGCTCTACACTTCGAGCTGCTGCCACAAGCTGGGAAAAATCTTGATATCTAGATCTAGCCACTAAGCACATGATCGAGGGCCTCAATCCCTCCTCAAATCGCCGACATTTATCTATCTCATCAACTATAATGCCCCCAGCATACTGACTCAATCGAATAAACTCAACTTCATACTCAGTTACAGTCTTGCTGTCTTGCTTCAAGCTCAAGAATTCCATCTTCTTCATATCCTTATACTCCCTAGGAGTATACTTCAACTCAAATTCTCTCAGGAAATCAGCATATGACAAGGTTGGTGGATCTTCCATAGAATGTGGCACTGTCTTCCACCAATCGTAGGCATCTTTCTGTAGCAAGGATCTTGCATAGTCAAACTTTTCCTCAGGGGTGGCTTGCAACTGAATAAAGATCCTCTGAACTTTACCAAGCCACTGCTCTGCTACAGCTGGATCAGTGGTACCAAGGAAATCCTCCGCTCCATACTTCCTTAGTTTGTCATAATGCCTTACTGAAACCAAAGGCTGAGGGGGTGGTGGTTGTAGTTGTACAGGTGCTTGCCTCAAAGCTTCTACCACAAACCTAAGCCAAGCTGGTGGAACCTCCTCACCAACTGGTCTACCCAACACCGAAGCAGGTGCCTCCCCAGCACTATCAACCCTAGCTCCTTCATCAGGAGCAACGCTCTCCTCACTACCCTCAACCGACTGTCTCAAATGAGGATCCATTAACACCTAACACTGCAAACACAAAAGGACACACCTTATTAAAGATCAGAGACTGCCAATCCCAAGCATGTATTTTTATTCAAAAATCCACTTTTTAAAATGAAAACATTCTTTTTATTACATTTTACCTAGGTTGAGAATCTCAAACCTAGGCTCTGATACCAAAAAAATTGTAACACCCCCATATCCAATGCACACACACTACAACACCCACAATGTAGCATAAGTGCATCGAACATAGGGATGCTACGATTTTCTTAACATTCAAAACATTTTAAACTTGATACCATAATCTTTATCACTATATATTATAGTAAATAAGTGATCAATTTGTAATACAAAACAAAATAGAGACATTTATTTAAAACACAGCGGAATTTATAAAATCTTTACATATTTGAAAACACTTAATTCCATATTTACAAATGTGCATATATTTACATTATAAACATTACTTTACAAAATATAAAGAAGTAGTACATGATTGGCAAGTTTCTTCTGATCTTTAAGTTCCCAAAATCAACTCTTCAATGTCTACTCTCACTCGGTCTCGAAGAGCTCTCGGGTTCAACTCTAACAACTCTATTACCTGCGTGATTAAACACTATCTCGCTAAGCCAACGGCTTAGTAAGATAAATCATGCTAATGCTATGCTTTAGTGCAATGCAATGTCAATTCTCAATCCATATTATACATGTAACATCATATACTCAAAGTTAACAACATACCACATTTCAACATCTTTTCATTAACTCATAACATTGTTTAAGACATTCATATAACCTAGACACCTATGGGCCCAACAAGTATTTAATACGATATTCAGAGTTCAGAGTTACTGCTTTGGTTCATAATCACAATAATCACGCCCGTAGGCAATATATATATATATATCTCTATCCATGGATAGTGTAACAGACCCAGTCTCTTGGACCATCAACTCAACACATTCGAGGAGATCCTCAACCCGGCAAGACTGTTACAAATCATATATCTCATATTCACAATTCTCATAGTGTAACAGACCCAATCTCTTGGACCGTCAACTCAACACATTTGAGGAGATCCTCAACCCGGCAAGACTGTTACCTTTCATCATTTCTTAGGCATGCCACCCAAATCCAGAACTCTGAAACTGAATAACATATTAAACAAACAAATCATTTATTATATAGTTACCATTTCCATTCTCAAATTCTCATCACATTTAGGCAAACATGCCTTCTTTCTTTCAATTGCATTATCATAGCCAATCACAATGGCTTTACATCATATCACATCTTTGATACAAGATTTCAATGTACATTACTCATGAAACACATTACCATTCACAATACATAACATAACATTGTTCAATCTCAACAATGCAATTAGGACAAAGAACACTTAATATCATTCATAGATTTAGGATCTTCCACATCCATTTGATTAGATCATTCCATGCTTTAAGTATGTTTAAAGTGTTTAGGATTAGGTTTAGGTACCAAAGTACCTTTGAAGAATCAAAACAATGCAAAATGAACAAAGAAATAAAACCCTAACCAACACAATTGAGGAACACGGGCAGCTCACTTTGAGGGACACGGCCAAGCTTGCGGCCGTGTCTCTCAACACCAAAACTTCCCGAGACAGACACGGGCAGATGACACGGCCGTGTCTCTCAACCAAAGACAGACAGTAGCAAACACCTTCAAGGGACACGGCCAAACCAGTGGCCGTGTCACCCCAAAACTTGCCCAACACGGCCAAGATCCTTCCAACTTGGCCGTGTCACCCAAATTTCTCAAGTCTTGGCCGTGTCTCTCATTGATTCCAGCCGTGTCACTCAAAAACACAACCCAAATCAAAACCAACACTCTTCCAAATGCATTTTCACACCCTTTTGCACAACAATAACTTCATTCAATTGGTTCTAATCAATGTTATTAACACATACCATACATATTCATCACATTAACCACTTAAACAACACATAAACATTACATTAAAACATTCACCAATACCAAACCCTAAAACCAACTTCCCACTTGATCTTCCACAATCAACCTCCACATATCTAACCATATTCACAACCAAACCAACACCAATTCCATCTTTTAACTTACAATCACTTTAAACACTTATAAACACATATCAAACACACCAAATCATCACATCAACAAATCACAATTTCATTTAGACACAACTTCAAAATTGACAAAAGGGAAACAAGAGAATTCTTACCTTAAATGAAGAAATTCCACAAATCTTCAACTTGGTTCTTCAATTCTCCCTTCAATCTTGATTCTAGCATCAAGAACACTTCTCTTTCCCTTTCTCTTCTTCAATCGTCGACACCCAAAATGAGAGGAAAGAAAATAATCAAAAGTCAAACCTTCTTTTCTTCTTTAAATCTCCACCAAGAGATTTTACCCAAATATTTACCAAAATGCCCTTATTCATATAATTCCCTTTTTGTCTCATATATGCCCAATTAAGTAATTATACAAATCTCAAATAAATATCTTCTCTTGCATTGACTCTCCATTTGACTTATGTATATTTTACTTATATCATCATATAAACAACATATAAACTTATCTCTAAACCCTCTTTCTTTCCCACAACACATATACATATACACTTTCCTTTAATTTATTTTCTCTTACAATATAAACAACAACAATAACAACAACAAAATCAAAACTTCTAGGGCATGCATGAGGATATTACATAACCTTTGTCACTTATATGCCCATTAAAGTAATTGCACATATCCCACAAAAATATCCTCTTCCATTGACCATCCCTTTTGACTAATGTATATGTTATATATATAACCATATACCCAACATATACACTTTCTCTCTACACATTACTTTCCTTTTTAAACAATACATAAATATTCTCTTTTCAATATCTTTTCTCTTTTAAATCAACATATACATTCAATCCAATTAAAACAACAATAATATTCAAAACTTCTAGGGCATACATTGGGATATTACATGTTTCCACTTGGTGGGTACCTCATTAGTTATATATCATGTAATTTAAATTGCTTTTCTAGAACCAATATAAAGGACATGTTTCTACCTTTCGGTGGGTGTCCTATTTAGGCACGGATTATGTAAGGGCATGTTTCCATCCTCTGATGGATGTCCATTTATTTGCTTTGTTTGGACATTGTTTTGATTTTCAATATAATGATGCTTTCTTTCAATTGTTGCGTGTAATATGGATAATATTGTTATATTTAAGAACTTTATAATATTAAGACCTGTAAAGGAGGCCGGTTCCAATGAACAGGGGCGTTGTGGGGGTGCTGGGCCATTTCTCACCTTACCCACACGTACCTAACTTTTCGAACCCATTAGAGGGTTGGGGATTCCTTAGGAATTGAATTATCCACCCCTTTCTTTTTCCCAACCCGTCCGGGTGGCGACTCCATTTTCTCCGGACTTAGGTCCGTATTCTCTAAGGCCCCGAGCCTAAACAGCATCGAAGTTGTAAGAACCATTCCACCGGGAGTAGGGGCAAAAATCCCCGCTCACAGTGGCGACTCCACTGGGGATAAGAGAAGTTGATTCCGTTGGTCTTTATATTATTCTATTCTTTCTTATAATGATATTATCCATTGCAACATCTTATATTGCATCGTGTGCGTGATTTAGGACACCCGTGTTACCCATGTTGTGTTATGTAAGGGATACCATACTTTTACTCAAGGTATGGAGATCGAGCATGGCATAATGTAGACCCTTAATTTTTGACCCAATCCGGTCCAATATGTTTTATTTAGTCTAAAATGATTTTTGTTGTCTAATTGGTCCAAAATAATTTTTATTAAATAATTTTTACTTTAGTATCTAATTTTTATTAATAAAAAATAGAAAGAAACAAATAAAAGTCAAAAAATAAAAATAAAAATAAAAATCAGAGTCGAAAAAATCGGCGACGAAAAAATAGTCGCGCTGGCCCGTGGGCATTTCGCCCGTAGGAAATTCCTGCGGGTGAAATAACTGTGCTATTTCGCACGCAGAATTTTTCTGCCTGTTAAATAGCTCGCACGCAGAATTTTTCTGCCTGCGAAATAGCTTATGGGCCCGTTCCGTGCACGCTGCCGCAGCCAACTGCGGCAGAATTTTTTAGCCAGCGCAATTTTTCCTGCAGCAATTTTTTCGGCAGTGTGATTTTTTCTGACGCAAAATTTTTGAAACCTAATTTAATTAGGTTTCGGTTTCTTTTTTTTATTAATATTACTTACCTTAACTAATTAGGAATAAACCACATCAAACCACTATAAATAAAGACCAAAGATAATTAAAAAAGGGGAGGCCAAAATCCAACAGTAGCTTGGAAAATTTGAAACCAAATCAAGGAAGGAAAAGAAGCAATTGAATTCAACTTTTTTTTCTAGAACAGCAGCATCACGATTTAAGCAATTCAAAGGCAAAAAAGGTTTGTCTTTGGAGCTAGTTCATCCAAGAAGAATTTTTTCGGAGGAATCATCAAAAGAAGGTATGTGTTAATTGATTTTCTTTAATTTTTTTTACACAGTAGCTAAAACTAGGATTTTTGTGTTTTTCAAAAGTTAAAATCTTAGAACTTTAATTTAGTTTTTCTAAAGCCAAAAAACCTTATTTCGTTAGTTTATCTTCCAAAAGGCTTAAAATTGTTATTTTTACTTCTTAAAAATCTTAAAACTCTAATTGAACATATTTTTCAACAAAACTAAGATTTAAATTCTGTTTCTTTTAAAATTTTAAAGTAGGTTCTATTTTATTCAAAAAGCCTTAAAAAACATCTTTTCTACTTATAAAAACTTTAATTTGTTTGTTTAAATTCATAAAACTTCATGAAATTATCAAATTGATTTCCAAATTCCTAAAAATTAATTCACCACCCGTGACCCCAAATTCTAAAAATACTAAACCCAAATTCAACTTCCAAAATTCAAAATAATGAACCCTAATCCTTTTAAAACTTTAAACCCTAATTTTTATGAACCTTAATCCTTTTAAAACATTAAAAACCATAAAAGCATAAATAGATTAAATTTACACAGTAGCTTAGAAACCCAATAACCGAAAATCATAAATCAAAATATTTTAAAGTGTATAAAACCCTAGTTTCATGATTTCACCATTCAAATCTTAATTTGTTTAATCAAAGTGTCTTACCGACCTTTTAAAAACATAAAATCTTTAATCTATTTTAATTCCATAAAAGTCACAGAAGCTTAAACTTTAGAAATTTCCAAAACCTTAACACATGAGATAAAGAACCCTAAATGGAAATAGTAGCTATAATTTGGACTTTTTATTTGCTTTATTCAGTTCTATATTTGATTATGCTTTGATTTATTTTATATGCTTTAATTTATTTAATTTCAATACTTGATTTATTTAATTTATCATGGATGGATGTTTATTTTATATTTTGATTAATAGCTTTGATGGATGATTTATTTATGATGAATGATTATTTACTTTTATCAATTAATTCAGATTTCCAAAAGTTGTAAGAGGTATGTTTCCACTTGGTGGGTACCTCATTAGTTAAACATCATGTAATTTAATTTGCTTTTCTATTTTAGAACCTCTGTAAAGGGCATGTTTCTACCTTTTGGTGGGTGTCCTATTTAGGCATGTGATGTAAGGACATGTTTCCATCTTCGGATGGGAGTCTATTTATTTGTTTTGTTTTGTTTGGACATTGCTTTGATTTTAATATAATGATGCTTTCTTTTTATTATGTGTAGTATGGATAATATTATTATATTTAAGAATTTTATAATATTAAGAGCTGTAAAGGAGGCCGATTCCAATGAACTGGGCGTTGTGGGGGTGCTGGGCCATTTCTCACCTTCCTTACACGTACCTAACTTTTCAAACCCATTAAGGGGTTGGGGATTCCTTAGGAATCGAGTCATCCACCCCTTTCTTTTTTCCTGGCCCGTCCCGGTGGCGACTCCATTTTCTCCGGACTTAGGTCCGTGTTCTCTAAGGCCCCGAGCCTAAACAGTGCTGAAGTCGCAAGAACCATTCCACCGGGAGTGGGGGCGAAAATCCCCGCTCACACATAACCACTCATAGCCTCATACCATTTGGTATATACTTGCTATGGGAACCTAAGCCTTTTAACCCAAAGACTAAATCTCATGTAATTGGTCTAGTTACTTTCCTTAGGTTTTACCCCAAATGCATGTTGTTTGACTATGGTTAATTTATCTTGGCTTAAATCATGGCTTATTTGGCTTGTTCTTTTTATGATATGAACTAAGTATATTGTAAGCTCAAAATAAAATTTTCTTTAAAGTCCAAAAGACCAAAGCTATTTTCAAAACTTTTCAAGATGGTCTTTGGACATAAAAGTTTTCTAAAAATAAATCAAAAATTCTTTTGCTCATGGCCCAAAATCCATTTTTTCTAAAATATTTTTACAATGGGCTTAGAAACAAAATTATTTTCATTCAAGCTTTTCTTACAAAGAGCTTGCAAATTATTTAGGTGAATTACGAAATACCAAAAATCAATTGTGAGCCTAGTTTATACTAAGAATAAATTAACCATGGGCTTGTTTTTGGCATGAATCATTAGTTACTTTTTCAAGTGAGAAATCTATCTATAATAAACCTCTTAATTTAGTTTTAATCTAAAAGGCTACTATAGTTGGTTGAATGGATTAAAACCTAATTAATGAGAATTATTATGAAATGATTTCCATTTTCGAAAATATAACTATTGGTTGAAATGTCCAAGGGATTTATTTGAAAACAAGATGCCCCATGTTGGTATTTTGTTAACCCATATACCTAGGAAAAGAGACATGTTATAAGGTTGGAAGGGACGTCCTAATTATCCTTGTTTGTTGATTGTTTGTGCATACATGCATACATGCATACATTTGCATCTCATATCATTAATCCTCTCTGGCTCACAGCCCTGGATTATGACAGTTCAAATGCTTATGACAATCTGACTTATGCCGGAGACAAAGTATCTAGCAATGACTCAATCACTTGCTCACCAAAAATAATGGATCCCAAACAAATTCAAAGGATAGTGGATGAGGCCCTTAACTCCAAGATGGAAGAAATAAAAGAGGCCCTAGCTAAGACCATGAAGAACCAATTGACTGCAATCTTAGAAAATCATGCCGAAGCATTTGCTAGCACTAAGAAGCCAAAAGACAAAGGGAAGACCAAAGTTGGTGAAGTGGTTTTTGATGATGAAAAGGTGATCATTCATGATGATGATGATTGGGCTCAATACTACCAAGATGTTCAAGAGAAGAAAAAAGAACCGAAGATTGTTGAAAGATCAACTATGGAGAAGACCGAAACTTCTGATGTTGAAAAGATGATTGTTGATTTAGAAAAGAAATTTGAGAAGAAATTGAAAACTGAGGAAATGTCTGAAGTTGACAAATTATTTGAGCCAGATGAAGAAGTCCCATACAAGTTCAAGATGCCATCTTTCGCGTAGTTTGATGGAACCAAAAATCCTCATCTCCACGTGAAGCAATATATCATTGCCATGCAGTCCGTCCGAGCTACTAAGGCTCAAACTCTAAGGTACTTTATGCTCTCATTGGACCCTGTTGTCCAAAATTGGTTCAATACCTTAGATGATGGAACACAAAAGAGTTGGGATCTGCTTTACAAAGCCTTCATCCAACAATATGGATATAATGTCTAGATGGAAGTTACCTTAATGAAAGTAGAGTCCATTAGGCAAAGGTTGAATGAGAATTTTGTAGATTATGTGAAGAGATGGAGAAACAAGGCCGCTTTGCTCAAGAAGAGGCTTGATGAATCCGATCAGATAAGGATGATTGTGAGAGGGGTGTTGCCTAGTCTACTTTAAAGGATGTCTCATACACTCATCTGTAATTTCAAAGACCTTCTCCAAGCTAGTTTGCAAATTGAAGAATGGGAAAGGGAGAAGAACCATTTTTCAACAAGAAGGAACGAGAAAGGAAACTATCAGTCTAGTAGCCAAAGCATGCAAAAAGCAGTCGGTGTTAATGCTACTAACCAAGGAACAAGGAGACAATTTTTGAAATTGGGGAAACCGATGTCTTGGGTTCTTAATAAACTTCAAAGAAAGAGATTGCTACAACCTTTAAATCCTCGCCCTTTGCCTAACCCTCTCCCACCTAATTTCGACACTAAAGCATTTTGTCAATTTCACCAAATGCAAGGGCATGACACGGATAGATGTGTGAGGTTGAGACATGAGATCTAAAATCTAATTGATAATGGAAAGCTACCCGAGCCCAACAAGCCAAACACAAAAGACAACCCATTACCAAAGTTCAATAGAGTACCACCGCCGGCAACCTTCATGATTGGAGGAGGTTTGCATGAGGATTTTGTCATGTCTTCTTTTCAAGATGTAAGTGGAGAAGCAACCAAAGAAGAAGAGGTATTTGATGAAATTAAACAAGCTATAGGGGGGGGGGTAAAGAAGTAGCAATTTGTGTTGTCAATGTGTTTTGGGATTCAAGCGATAGTGATGATGATCTTGTATCCAAGAAGGAGGAGTGGACTTGGTCTGAGCTCGAAGAAGATGAAGTAATGAAAACTAGATCTGGTAAGCCTTATGCAAGGCCACCACCTAAGGAGGTAGAAACTAATAAGGGTAAGGAAGTTGAAATAGGAAATAAAGAAGAGGAAGATGATGCTGTACTCAAGCAATTGAAAAGAACCCAAGCAAGTGTTAGCAATTGGGACTTATTAGCTACTTCTAAAAAGCACCGAGAAACAATGGCCAAAGCCTTGGCTAGCATGCCAATTTCTACCTCCATGACACCGGAGGAGCTAATCAACTTCATAAAAATTGGAGGAGTAATAAAATGTGAAGATGTTCAAGAAAAGAGTGAAGTTAATATGGGAGCAGTTTCTTTTTTAGATGCGGACTTACCGGAGGAGGGGAGAGATCGCATCTGCCCTCTCTTTATCAAAATAGAAGTCAAGGGGAAGAGGACTCCATGTGTAATGGTCGATGATGGGTCCGCCATAAATGTTTGCCCACTTAAGATATTGCCAAAGCTAGCTATGCCAACAAGGGATCTAAACCCAACCGATGTAACAATTCGGGCTTATGACAATACTAAGAGACACGCCGAAGGGACTTTCAAAGCTGATGTCAAGGTTGGTCCAATTGAATCTATTATTGAGTTTGTTGTTTTAGACATACCAGTTACCTTCGCCTTACTCTTGGGGCAACCATGGTTTCATCCTCTTGGTGGAGTTCCTTCCACCCTTCATCAAAAGATCAAGTTCCCCAATGGAGATGAGACAATGGTCATTGAAGCTGAAGATAATGAGATTGTTAATACTCTAATGATTGAGAGGCCTCTTAATGGTTTTCAAGTAGCTGCAATTTCTGATGATGAAGTAGTGGACTCCAAAGTTTTGAATATGATGAAGAACATGAACTACCTTCCCGGAGCTGATCTTGGAAAGGGTAAGGCCGGTTTGACAAAGCTGCCAGACTTTAGAGCTCAAACTTCCAAGAAAGGGTTGGGACATGATGAAGACAACGATGTCCAGCCAAAGAAGAGTGAGAAGATGAGCTTCCCACCACTTGAAGAGATCTTTGTAAAAGCTCCAAATATAGGACCACTCCAAGGAAAGCCCGAGCCAATCATGTTCATGGGAAAGTTGATCCCAAGTTTTGAAATTTTTGCAGATGTGGCCGAGCTAGTCGACCAAGTGAAGAAAGAGCTCACCTTGTTAGCCAACAAAGAATCCAATCCAAAAGAGAAGAATGAAGCTGTCCTAAAAGCCGAGAAGACTTCGGAGGAGATTGCTGCCCTGGTTGAAGAAAAGTTTAAAGACATCCTGCCTTATGATTTTGAGAACAATGATTTTGATTTGTTTGCTTTCTATGAGGATGATGATGTTTTCTTTTTCCAAAATGAATGCAATAAAGTCTGATTTTGCTTACTTGTGTGATGTTTCTCCAGATGGTTGCATACATTCAAATAGCAGTTACATAAGCATCTTTAATATTAATTCTTTTAATACACAATCATTAAATTTTGGAACAACCGAAAATCCTAAAAACATTAGCATAGCATCCGACCTTACTCCTGATGAGAGAGAGAGATTTGAAAAAATATTCAAAAAATATGAAGAAGTGTTTGCTTGGTCTTATGAGGATATGCCTGGAATAGATCGAGACATAGCTGAGCATTATATTCCTACTTACACTCACATGAAACCTATCAAACAAAAGCTTAGATGATTAAGACCTGAGTGGACTGAATTGGTTAAAGAAGAGGTCACTAAGCAAATATAAGTGAAGTTCCTTGAAGTGATAGAATATCCAGATTGGTTAGCCAACATAGTACCCGTGCTAAAGAAAGATGGAAGAATAAGGGTCTGTGTGGACTATAGAGATTTGAACAAGGCTTCCCTTAAAGATGATTTTCCTTTACCTCATATAGATGTTCTCATTGATAGTGCAACCTCTAGCATGCTACACTCGTTTGTAGATGGATTTTCTGGATATAATCAAGTGTTAATGGCCCAAGAGGATAAAGCCAAAACTACTTTCATTACTACATGGGGTATATTTTGTTATAGGGTGATGCCATTCGGCTTAAAGAATGCTGGAGCAACCTATCAAAGGATGGCCACTACATTATTTCATGACATGATGCACAAAGAAGTTGAAGTATATGTTGATGATATGATTGTTAAATCAGATACAAGGAAACAACACTTCCAAAACTTAGAATTATTCTTCGATAGAGCTTTGAAATATAAGCTAAGATTAAACCCGAAGAAGTGTGTGTTCATTGTTACCTCAGGTAAATTATTGGGACATGTGATTGGTCTGAATGGATTAAGATTGATCCTGACAAAGTTAAAGCAATCAGGGATATGCCAGCACCAAAGACAGAGAGAGAAGTTCAGGAATTTATTGGTAAATTACAATACATTAGCAGATTCATAGCAAAACTCACAACAATTTGTGAGCCTATCTTCAAATTGCTTAAAAAGAATCAGTCGGTCTATGGAATGAAGAATGTCAAAAGGCCTTCGAGCGAATAAAAGAGTATTTGTTGAATCCACCTGTTTTAAAACCACATAAACCCGGCAAACCTCTATTACTATACTTAGCAGTGGAAGAAGAGTCAATAGGAGCCATGCTAGCCCAAGCAGATGAGTCAGGGATTGAGCATGCAGTTTACTATTTGAGTAGAAAGCTCCTACCTTATGAAATTAAGTATAGTATCATTGAAAAAGACCTGTATAGCTGTGGTTTGGTCTTCTAAGAAGTTGCGGCATTACTTTCAATCGTATAGTGTGCAAGCAATTTCCAGGTTGGATCCAATGAAGTACTTAAGGGAGACACCATCTTTGATTAGGAAATATGGCCGATGGTTGATAATATTAGATGAATTTGAGAATGAGTATGTAACCAGGAAAACAATCAAAGGTAGAGCTGTGGCAGAATTCCTAGCCCAACAACCATTACCAGAAAGCAAAGAAGTAATCTTGGAATTTTCGGATGAACATTAGAAGCAATTGAAGTACAAAGGTGGAAAATGTATTTTGATGGAGCAGTAAACAGGAAAGGAGCAGGTTTGGGAGTTATACTAGAATCGCCCAAAGGGGAACTTATCCCTTTAACCAAAAAGTTAAAATTTAGGCCAACTAATAATATGGTGGAGTACGAAGCTTGTATTTTTGGTTTGGAAACCCTAATGATTATGAAGGTGGATAAGGTGGAAGTTTATGGCGATTCATTGCTAGTAGTATCCCAAGTAAATGGAGAGTGGGAGTTGAAAGAGGAAAAATTAAAACCATACCACCATTACTTGACCATGATGAAGAAGAACTTTAAGGAGTGTAGGTTTATACACCTATCAAGAGAAGAAAATCAGATGGCTAATGCCCTAGCCACATTGGCTTTGGTATGGGAAAACCTTGTCAGCTTATTCCTTAAGCCTCTGATCTTGACCAGTTCATCAACTCCTTGCTATGAATATGAGACAATCATGGAAATTGATACAGACCATGATGCGTGGTATGATACTATAGGGCAATTTTTGGAAGAAAGAGAATACTTGCTGGGGGCAACAAAGAAAGAAAGAAGGGCCATAAGGCGGTGGTCTTTGCAATACATCACATTCCATGGAGAGTTATATCGAAGATGGCCTGATGGGGTGCATTTGAGATGTTTAAGAAACCTTGAAGTGGAGCGTATCATGTTAGAAATACATGCGGAAAGTTACGGTCCGCACATGAGTGGTTTGGCCCTAGTTAAGAAGATTATTCGACAGGGTTATTACTGGTTGACCATGGAGAGAGATTGTATTGAGTTTGTAAAGAGGTGCCAACAACGTCAGATGTATGGTAACTTGAATCACATGCCTCCTGAAGAATTGCATTCCATGTCTTCACCCTGGCCCTTTGCCACCTGGGGTATCGACATTATAGGAGAAATACATCCGACGGCTTCAAAAAGTCACCATTTCATTGTGGTAGCAGTAGATTATTTTTCAAAATGGGTCAAAGCTGAATCCTTCAAAAAATTGGGTGCAA
The DNA here is from genome assembly GCA_947685225.1 of Garcia nutans. Taxonomy (NCBI): domain Eukaryota; kingdom Viridiplantae; phylum Streptophyta; class Magnoliopsida; order Malpighiales; family Euphorbiaceae; genus Garcia; species Garcia nutans. The sequence continues at coordinate 36,601,045 of CANTUV010000039.1, read as the reverse complement.
GCCAAATGGCTAGATTTATTGAAAAGAACCTCATCTGTCGATACGGGGTCCCGCACAGTGTGATATCAGACAATGGGGTACAGTTTCAAGGAGCAGTTAAGGATTTATTTTCAAAGTACCAAATCCATCATCATCGATCCTCTCCTTATAGACCAAAGGCTAATGATGCGGTAAAAGCAACAAACAAGACAATTAAGCAAATTCTGTCCAAGATGACCATGACTTACAGGGATTGGTCAGAGATGCTTCCCTTTGCTTTATGGGGATATAGGACAAGTGTGCGAACGCCTACTGGAATGACACCGTTCTCTTTAGTTTACGGGATGGAAACAGTATTGCCAATTGAAATTGAGATCAAGTAATTGAGAGTAGTCTTGGAAGCTGAACTGCCTGAAACGGATTGGGTATCAAGTAGATACACACAGTTAGCTTTACTAGAAGAGAGAAGGTTAAAAGCGCTGTATCATCACCAACTGTATCAAAAGAAGGTAGCTCGGGCCTACAATAGAAGAGTTAAAATCAGAAAACTCAGAATCGGGGATTTGGTGTTGAAGCAATGTAAGCCTAATGTATCTGATCCAAGAGGGAAGTTCAGGCCTAGCTAGGAAGGGCCATATGTCGTGAAACAAGTCATGAACAAAGGTGCGGTGAAGTTATCGGACATGGATGGGAACGAATTTAGTGAGCCAGTTAACATTGACAGGTTGAAGAGGTTTTATGTATGATATATATATATAAAAGAAAAAGAAAAAGAGAGCTCGCTAGGTTGAAAACCCAAAAAGTGCGGCCTAGATAAAAGTTAAAGCAGTCCACTAGTCTCGAAAACCTGAAAGGGTGGGCTAGGCAATAATTAGGGCTAAATGAGAGAAAATCATCAATTAGAAAACCCGAAAGGGCTAGTTGGCAACAGGAGTGATCTTGTGTATGCTGGCTTTATGTTTGGTTGTTCCCCAATTTAATAAAATAGAACTAATGTTAAAATTGTTCTATGTGCACTGCTATAAGTATTTGACCAGATGTGGATGAAATAAATAAACACAATAGCAAAAGGTGATGACAAATTATAAATGGAAAAGAAGCATCTTTTATTACTTTAATTATTTTTCATCCTAACAATACACTTTCTGAATTAACAAATGCAAAATCTATGGCAGACGATAAGTGTAACGTGTAGGCCAGCTTTGCCTCAACCGATCCAAGTAGGTTTCAGTCAAGCAAGGCATGTCTAAATCAGGAGTAAAGTTAGAACCGCAAGGCTCAGCTCCGTACTGACAGCCAAGTTAGTGAGGATCATAGCATGTACCTTGACGAAGAGCAGTAAGGGGAACATACATCAAGTATGTTCGCATGGTGATATGAGAAATCTTCCACCAAGGTACCAACCAATGGATATTGACTTCAGAGCATGAGTGGATCCAGTCAACCCAGTCAGCATATGAAGAAGCAAGATGGAGTAGTTTTCTAGCAGAATGATGATGTGGCAGGTATCTGGCAAAATCCATGGATGGAGTATCAAGCAAACAAAGACGCTCCTGAAGCCAAATCTGTAAAAAAAAAAAAAAGAAGAGTTCGCTAAGTTGAAAATCCGCGAGGGCAGCTTAGGCAAAAATTAGGACAGCTCTCTAGTTCCAAAAACCCACATGGGCGGACTAGGCAAAAATTAGAGCAATAAAGAAAAGAAGAAAAAAGAAAAACTAAATTGAAAATCTGAAAGGGCAGTTTAGGTAATTACCTGAAGTAGCAATGGACTCCCAGTTAGTCTCTTTGACAATCCTGACTTAAGTCGGTCTAACCCAACTAAAGTCTCAGCTAAGATCATAGGTACCGGCGACAAGCCTCCTTCCATTTGGTCCATAATATCCAATACCCGTGGATCAATACTGTCGTCGAAAGAGACAAGGAGGAGTTGGCCGAGCAAGCAAAGATAAAGCATGCATCCCCATGCCTTAGTAGGAGCCAAATGAGAGAGATAAAAATCAATCAAGGGAGCAAGTAGAATTTTTTCACCTCTCATCAACTGAAGAACTTCGGGTTTTGGAATTTGAAATAACATCTGCATCTTCTGTTGAGTTTTGGAAACCAATGTGGATAATGCCATTTGTTGATTATTTGGATATCCTAGGATGGCCTCAAATTCTTCAATCAAGGGACATATTTCAAAGCCATTGATTTTAAATACCATAGAATCTGTATTCCAAAAGGAAGCCATGACATGTAAGAAGGAGTGGTCCAATTTAACATTTTGAAAACACTTTAAAATATCAAGTTTTGACCATGAAATTCGCTTCCAGTGAATAGCATCCATATTCTTAAATAGAATTTTTATCTTCTTTAAATGATGTTCGGTCATGGTGGATGAATAAAGAAAAATTAAAATTGTTAAGGGGAGTTTTTATGTTGAAATGGAAAGGATTTTGGACTCTATATGAAATATGGCATGAAAGGTGATTTATATAGAGGAAATAACCTTGTTTAAAATTGATAAGGTAAAGGTGATGGAAACGGATGAAACCATGTTGTGTAAGGAAAAGAATTAGCGACGAAATCCTTTACCGTGTTGCATTTGGTTTTAGCAAATGGTGCGGCTGTGAAAAGGAAATTGTGATGCACTGTTTATGATGTGATAAAAAAGAAGTATAATAATTATGGCGTAGTAATAAAAAAAGAAAGAAAAAAAAGTTACAGTAAAGATGGAAATTGTATTTTTTCATTATTGTACAATGTTTATATAATTGATACAATATTTACATATCACTAAGAGGGTGGTGGTAGGTCATCAAATAAAGCCCTGAAAAAGTCGTCGCCTATTAGAGGAGGAGGCAAATTACTTATCCCGGGATCACCCAAAGTGGGAGTACCAAAATCCCTATTACCTTGAAGTTTCGATCCGTCACGGTCCTCATCAGAAGTAGACAAAAGGATCTCATGGTAATTAGTCTGGGAGCCTCTTGATGAAGAAGAGCCAGGATCCCTCATCCCCTGAAATCGGAAGTCTCAAAAATTTTGTTCGGATTGATGATATAAATTTTCAAAATGAGAAGCCTGTTGACGACTTGCAGCCAACTCTTCTTGAAGTTTCCTATTTTGTTCTTCAAGCATCCGCTGTGAACCAGAAAGGAAAAGGGTAAGAGCATACATAATCATGCATACATATAGCATAAATTACCATGAAATAAGGAAACTCACTAGGTAATTCATATCAATGCCCTGCGGATGAGATGGCATATTTGACGGGCTAGAATGAGCAAACGAAGGGGCAGTAAAAGAAGATCCAGCCTCATGATCAAATGAGCCAACAGCCTACAATAATCATTAAAGAATAAAAAAAAGAAAGAAGCAGTTGCAAGGGAAAAATGGTAAAAGTTTTACCTGAGAAGTACTAGCCCCGAGATGTTGAATAAACTCTCCTGCATCTCCGTGATCTTCCTCTTCATCTCTACCCTCATTTTCTTCAGGAATCTCCCGCACACCAACAGGAGATACATTAAAGTTCAAGAGCCTTCTTTGAATAAAATGGGCATAAGATGCACTCGGCGGATAGAGAAATCCTTCAATACCATAACCATACCGAGCCGGCCACCAGGCATCCTCTGACATTAACATAATATTTAAAGTGTATTTTAGGCAAGGCATTGGAATCCTCCACTGCTCTAGACCGAGAAACCACTTATAAACGCTCTCTCCGAGAAACCAGCCACTAGACACTGGGCCGGTGATGACTCAACTAGAATGTTGGAAAGATAGCGCAGCCTTCATGAAGGGAGACCAGTTTGTCCGCTCTTCTGGGTTCCACCAGGCCAAATTCACCTGTAAAATAACATAAGGTAAGTAAACTTTCACATAAAATTTAAAGTATACTAATGTTGTTTTACCTGATCCCAGGTTAAGCGGCTCAACACAAAGCGGTGAGTATGCACATGGTGAGAGTCGGGAATGTCCACACGATCGGACAACCAAAAATTTAATCTCGGATACCTGATTCTTTCTCGGGAAATACTGGGTACCCACAAGGTTATGCTCGTATGCCCATGCCTACAACAATAATAAAGATCACATTCATGCAAGAAAAGAGTGGAAATGACATTGGAGGAAGAAAGAATACCTCGACAACCGCCATCAAGCCGACAAAAGACTTCTTGTTTTGGCAAAGTTTATCAAGACCATGGTAAAGACAGGCGAGACCAACTTCACCCCAGCCAGAAGATGGTACCATCCTAAAATAAGAAAGGGCCTTCAACACTGACAAGTGGATGGAGGATTCAGTGCTGTCTAAGATGGTCGACCCAAGTAGATATAATAAAAATCCTCGAGCATATTGTTGGGCCGTTTCTCTGTGAACCCGTCCTTCGTAGTTCATCCAATAGCTACGAATCGGTTCAATTTTTATCTTAAAAGGCCCTTTATATAATGGTTCCATACCAATTAATTCCTGAATTTCTTCAAATGTTAAAATATCATTGGTCAGAGGAATCGGAACACCATCATATCGAAGGCCGGTTATAGCAATAAAATCGACCAGACCAATTGTCATCTCTCCAATGGGCAAGTGAAAAGTGTGGGTTGTGTCCAACCATCGTTCTGCAAGTGCCTGGACTACGCTCCGGTCTAACATATATTCCTCGGATGGCAATTGTAAGATGAAGCTTTCAAAGCCATATTCTCGGATAATCTGCCATACCCGAGAAGGCACTACATCGTACCATTGTCGGACTTTGTAAATACATCCTCCAGCCCGAACAACGCAACGATCACGCTAACACGGAGCCAGGTAAGTTAATACAAGGTAAGTATATATTATTCTATATGCTTATATTAATATATTTTTCCTAAATTTTCTAAAAATTATTATAATAAAAAAATGTAAATAAAAATTAGGCAAATACAATAATAATTAAAGAGCATACACTACAAAAATATTCGGCATTTGCGACGGAAATCTGCGATGGACATGTTTCCGTCGCAAATTTGCTACGGATCTGCGACGGATTTGTGACGGAAGGATAAGTCAGAGGAATTTTGAGAAACTGGTCGCAAATCCGTTGCAAATCCGTCGCAGATCTGCGACGAAAATCATTCCGTCGCAAATAATCGTCGCAAAGTTGGCGCGGAAACTTGGCGCGCGCGAGAAAATACTAAAAAAGACAATTTGCAACGGAGATCTGCTACCGTCTATTGCCGTCGCAAATTTCACTATAAAAATATTCGGCATTTGCGACGGAAATCTGCGACGGACATGTTTCCGTCGCAAATTTGCTACGGATCTGCGACGAATTTGCGACGGAACACTACAAAAATATTCGGCATTTGCGACGGAAATCTGCGACGGACATGTTTCCGTCGCAAATTTGCTACGGATCTGCGACGGATTTGTGACGGAAGGATAAGTCAGAGGAATTTTGAGAAACTGGTCGTAAATCCGTTGCAAATCCGTCGCAGATCTGCTACGAAAATCATTCCGTCGCAAATAATCGTCGCAAAGTTGGCGCGGAAACTTGGCGCGAGAGAGAAAATACTAAAAAAAAGCAATTTGCAACGGAGATCTGCTACCGTCTATTGCCGTCGCAAATTTCACTATAAAAATATTCGGCATTTGCGACGGAAATCTGCGACGGACATGTTTCCGTCGCAAATTTGCTACGGATCTGCGACGGATTTGCGACGGAACACTACAAAAATATTCGGCATTTGCGACGGAAATCTGCGACGGACATGTTTCCGTCGCAAATTTGCTAAAACCTCAGAATAACATATGTCTTTTAGAGGTGTTTCGTCTTTAACGCATTACCCTAAAAACCTCAGCGAGTTTGAAGCATTCAAGTGTAGTTATCTGTTGCAGCAAAAGAGTGAGATCGATTAGCAAAAGAGTTGAATTCATTAGAAGCAAAAGCACAAAAAATGGGAAGGGAGAGAGAGTCTCAAAAGCGGGCGCAACAGCAACAAGTCGCCTACACTGTCGAGCAACTCGTAGCCGTCAATCCTTACAATCCAAATATCCTTCCAGATCTCGAAAATTATGTCAACGAACAGGTCTCTTTCTTTTTCTCTCTCTGTGATTTAAATGTCGCTCGCAATTGCTTTAGGCTGTTTCTGTTAGCTTTCTGTATTAGGTGTTTGGTTGTTGAGAAAAGGAAAGAAAGTTAAAAGTGAATTTAATAAAATCTTAATTCCTATAGTTTTAACAACCGGAGAAGTTAATGCATCCTCTTTTAATCTAATTGCAATCAATCTGTTTATTAGAAATGTTAAGATTAAAATGTGCTTTTTTTTTATATCAGGTTTCGTCACAAACGTACAGTCTGGATGCAAATCTATGCCTTCTTCGCCTCTATCAGGTTTTTAATGTTTTTCTTTTGTCATTAGAGCAGTAAAAGTTTTCTAAATGGTTCAGTCAATCTATAAATGTTCCTCATTTTAGGGTGTGTTTTTTCTGGTCTAGTTTCAGTTTGGTTTAAATAATTAGCTGTCTTATTAAGTATTTACATGGTATTATGTTTTCTTGTTGCAGTTTGAGCCAGAAAGAATGAGCTCCCAATTTGTTTCTATTCTTTCTAAATTAACGGAAATGTAATGCTTTTAAATTTTAATCATCTGTGTTTGGATATATCTGTGGTGGTTAATTTCTCATTGGATGCGCTTTTCTATTGCATATTATCTTTATACTAGGCTAATAAAATTTTACGCAAAATGATTTCTCATAGAACGAGCAGATATTCTAGTATATCCTTTGCATGTTAGTTGGCAGTGCAGGTCTTTTACGCTCAATATAATTATCAAAAGTTTCTTGATTTCTGGAATGGGCATCAATTTTGCTTTGCAGATTTAGTAATATGCCATATGGTTCACCAGGACAAGATTTTTACTCGTTGAGAATAGAGGGTTCAGATTCTTGTGTTGGTCCATCTAATGGATCTTTGTTATGTATAAGTTATTCTGCATCTCTGGTGATAGAAGACAAACATGTGAAAGAGCTTCTTGAGAGCAATGAAGAGTTTGAGTTTGAGATGGGGACTGGGGCTGTGATTTGCCCACTTGAAGCAGTTCTAACACTGATGTCATTAGGTTAGTCTGCTGTTTTCAGATTGGACTTGCCCTCTCATGAGTTTATTTTAACTGCAGCCGATGATTCTGGGAGGATTACTTCATTGTATCATCACGTGAGTTATCTCACTTTCGTGTCCTTTTTATTTCTATCAATTGCAGAACAAGTTATTCCATGACATATGATTGGTAAATTTATCCAGTTATCCGTAATTGAAGTTACTGCTTTCTGTTTATGTGCCTAAATTGAATGATAATTTAAATGTTTTACTGTGAGTGGTGTCCTTGAGGAATTATCTTACATGGCTATGAGTATTGATGTATCAACTGACAAGAAAGTTGTTCAATTATTTAATTATTTATTTATTCATGAATTCAATGTCTGAATTATTGTTTACCATTTATTTTGTTGGAAGTGTTTTCTTTTACGTCTATAATATTAATGACGAAGGTGTAATTAGGCATTACAAGAAGTTAAATCAATTTATGCTGTTAGAATTGGACCTAACTGTGGAATTAAAAGGTTTCCGTTACATGACCTCACCACATGACGTGATTTCTTGGATTGCAGGGGTAATATGGCTGTAACAATCATTCATTATTTTTTATACATTCAGCTAGTAGCTCAAGCAATGATTTTTGAAGTATTTTTATCCAAATATGCTCAATATCTCATATTCAACATATATCGAATGGAATTTATATAGTTGTTTTAAACTGACAGCATCTGATGCATAAACCAAGTTTCTGGATATCTCTTTTATACCCTTTGCAAAAATTCTGTAGCAAAATCACCTTTTTCTTTGCAAAAATTCTGTAGCAAAATTCTGCATTTTTTTTCTTTTTTTTTTGTCAGAGTCTTTATCTGCATTTGAACTGGTAAAATAGCAGTCAATTACTATTGAATTGTTGGTTTTGAGGAAATGGTTAAACTATCCTGCTAATTTGCAGATTTAGTTAGAGAATATTCTTTCTCAAATTAGAACATACAGTTATTTCCAAAGGCATACTCAATGGTCAAGGGCTTGAAGTTTCATCTTGGGGATCCCAGGTTCCAGTAGGGTGCAAAAAGGTCCAGATAGATTTCATAGATAAATGCGTAGTATAGTTCTGAAAGTATGGTTTCTTCTACATAGCCAGAAGCTGAGTGAACAACTTATTCCGAACTTTATTGATAGAATGAAACAAGATGGAGTGAACATGTTATAGGAAATCTATTGAAACTTTCTATTGTAGATCAACAGAGCCTTGTTTTTTGGCAGAAGCCTGCTGCTTGGACTACTGTGTAACCTTGTTGTGTGTAACTGAACCCCCAGAAGAAAGAATGGAGCAGGCTCTTTTCAGTCCTCCACTTTCAAAACAACGGGTGGAATATGCCCTGCAACACATTCGAAAATCTTGTGCTGCTACTCTGGTATTTGTCTTCTAATTTTTCATTTGAGGTAACTTGTTAATCTATAATTATTAAGTTTGATGGGTTGATTATTATAAATTTCATCAAATTTTTATAATTTTTATTAATATCCATAATATTGCACGAATTTATTTTTAGTGTATTTTTATTTTAAATACTTAAATTAATAAAAAATATATTTAATTAAAATGAATTTTGTATTATTTTTTATACAATAAAAAGATGCTAGTATTTTTTTATTTCGTACATTATTATATTTTTTTATGGGTTTATTCACTTGGTCTGGAAAAAATCTACGTTTTTTTTAATTGGAGGGTTAGATATTAAACAGTACATAGATAATTTCTTTGAAAGTGAATATTGTTATTACCTTCAAGTAATTATGAGAAACAAAAGGGGGCTCCAGAATGGTCCTTTAGAAAATGCAATAATAAACGTGTCTTATCATATCATATCTTTCTTTTTATTTTTAGAAACAAATAAATAAAATCTCTATATAGGATTGATCTAATCCACTTGATGCTTTTAGGATAAATTCTTATATGCCTTAAGATTTCACCTTTAAATTTGAATAATCAATGTAAGATTTCACCTTTGAACTTAGAAAAAGACATATTAATTTTATTGTCTTTGAAAAAATATAAAATTGATTATAGATTTTTGAATAATTATTACTAGATTGTCTATTTATTTAATTAAACTCATTTTCTAGATGTAATCATTTAAATATAATTAATAAATAAATAAATTATCAATTAATAGTTAATTTCAACATTAGATTTTTTTAATATAAAATAATTTCTCATTAAAAAGTTAAAAAATACACCAATAACATATAAATAAAATTTTAAAATTTTAAAATATAAATAAAATTTTAAAATATATAATATATACATAACTAATAAAGTTATTAGAATTAAATTTTCTTAAATTTTTTTAATATAAATAGTAAATAATAATAATATACTACATGTAATCTAAATTTCAGCGGGACACTCGTTTCATCAATCATCTGTCATATGTCATCTTTCATTGAAAATGACACCTCCATTAAAAATAAATAAATAACAAGTGGAACAAAAAAAAGTGGATCTCACTTATTTTTAATTAAAATTATTATTATTATTATGTCTTCATTTCTGAAATTGTAAGTTCAAAACGTTTTCATCTTTTCAAATTTGTAGGAGTTTCTTTTAAGGATTGAGGAGATATTTTATGGTTTAATTCTGTTGTTTGATAGGTTTAGTTGCAGATTGGCTTTGTGAACAAGCGGCAGCCTCGATTGCAATTTCTAAATGTGTTGAAGATCATTCGAGGACTTCGTTTGTAATCACAGCTTTATGATAATGTTGTGAGCGATAAGTAATGTTGAGTAAAGCAGAAAAGAAAAAAAGAAAAAGAAAAATTTAGTTTATTTTGCTCAATTTTTTTATGCCATCTCATTACATTTGAACGTTTATTCTGTCTATTTTTATGAGTTTACGGTTTCTAAGCTTCTGCACCTGTATAATTCGAGTCTAAACGAGCTGTCCTGTACTTACATTAAAGCACAGATTGCAGAAGATAATTGGAGAGGGACTTGATAAAACCCTCTCTAGTGTACTTGAATGAAAAGCGCCATATGATGAAAAATTGACGTATAGAGTATCTTGTCATGTAGCACCCAAACAGTTCCCCCAGATGGGAACATCCCCTGTATGGAGGTATTATAAACAATTTTTTGGTTAATTTATTTTTTTGTTCGCAAATGATAAAAAAATACACTGTATCAGGTACCATTTTATATTTATTGTAGATATTAACGTACTATGTATCCATATGATTTAGCAGTTCACGATATACTTTTTATTTATCATATTCGTATGTGATGAGAAGCATAAGCAAAATTATTGATATGTTCTAATAAAATAAAATTTCTATTTCTTCTGGTTGCAGGCAACGGCGCCAGTGGTTCAGACAATAGTTGATGTGAATGAATTAGCAAAGTCAATGCAAAGAGAGCTGGAAAACCTGCACCCGACGACAAACTTGTGTATATACAAAATTCCTGAGCAGCTACACGAGTTGAATGAAAAAGCCTACACACCACGGTTAATATTACTTTGTTAACGTGTATCATATTATTCTTTTCATTTACTCTTTTTAATATTATTTGCAGGTTAATAATGATGATGCAAGTCATGATTCAATGGAAAATGATAATTGAAGATCTATATTGTTATTTTCAAGATAGATTATTTATAGTAGTGTTCTTAACACTTGTATAGTTAAATTGTAAAATATTTATTCTATTGAAGATTAATAAAAGAATTATTTTTATCAATGTAATTAGTGTTTTTTTAGATTGTGTTTAAATGTTCCAAATGTATTTATAAAGTTCTCATAAAATTAATTGATAATACAAATAGTTCCAATAAAAATCAATATTAAATTACTACGTATTTGCTACGAATCTGCGACGGATATTTGAAATCTATGACGGAATCTGCGACAGATACTGCGACGACAATCTGCGACGGAATCTGTGACGGCAATCTGCGACGGAATCTGCAACGAATTTGCGACGAAAATCCGTGACGGAATCTGCGACGGAATCTGCAACGAAAATCTGCGACGAAATCTGCGACGGAATCTGCGACGGCTGCCCTTTACCCGCGAAAATTTAAGCGCGAGATTTGCAACCGCCGAGTGGTTGCAAATCCGTCGCAATCTGCGACGGCCGGTCGCAAATTGAAAATTGCGACGCCTTTTTTACTAACGGATCGTATCCGTCGCAGATCGGTCGCAGATCGGTCGCAAGACTTGATTTGCGACGGATCTGCGACGGATTCTGTCCGTCGCAGATAGCGTATTTTTTTGTAGTGATAATATAAAAACATAAATCAAAAATCAAAAACAATAAATAATCATAAATAATAACAAAAATAATAAAATAATAAAACAAAAACAATAAAACAAAAATAATAACAGAAATATGAAAAAATCAGAAAAAAAATAAAATAAAAAAAAGAAAAAAAAAGAAAAGAGAAAAAAATAATAAATATAAAAAAAATAGAAAGATGAAAAAATCTAGAAAAAAGAAAAAGAAAAATAATTACCGCGCTCTTTTGGTTGGAACTACGATGAAGCGGCATCCTGGCTAGTAGATCTATATTCCCATCTTCATGATGCTGAATAAACTCTAATAACTCGGCATTAGAATGAGTCTCTGACCTTGAAGCATGCATTTTTTTGAAAACTATGTGCTAAATTTAAAAGAATTTGAGAGAATTATAGAAATTGAGAAATTTTGTTGTGAATCAAATGAAGGAAATCGTGGGTTTATATAGAGAAACGGCAAGGAAAAGAACAAAATTCAAAAGTAAGTTTTACTATTGATAAATAGTAAACTTTACTATTGATGAATAGTAAATTTTACTATTTATAAATAGTAAATTACTATTGATTAATAGTAAATTACTATTTCCAATAGTAAAATACTATTTACGAATAGTAAGTTACTATTTATAAATAGGAAATAGTGCATGAACAGTGACTACACAGTAAATAAACAGTAAATTCAATTATTCACTTTAATCATTCAAATGCTTGGGTGTGTATAAATATTTTTACATGCAGGGGGCAAGAAGAAGACATATGCATAAAAATTAGCCAAACTTTTTGAAATAAAAAATTATTAGCTCAGGTTCAAAACCCAAATTTTCCTTAGGTCAGAACCTAGAATCTCTTTTTAAGTCCTGAACTTAGAACCCAAATTTTCCTTAGGTTCAGAACCTAGAATCTCTTTTAAGTCCAGAACTTAGCTCTGGTCCAGAACCCAAATTTTCCTTAGGTCCAGAACCTAGAATCTCTTTTTAAGTCCAGAACTTAGCTCGGGTCTAGAACCCAAATTTTCCTTAGGTCTAGAACCTAGAATCTCTTTTAAGTCCAGAACTTAGCTCGGGTCCAGAACCCAAATTTTTCTCGAGTCCAGAACCCAAAATTTTCTTAGGTCTAGAACCTAAAATTTTCCTTTGGTCCAGAACGTAGAATCTCTTTTAAGTGCAGAACTTAGCTCGAGTCCATAACCCAAATTTTTCTCAGGTCCAGAACTTAAATTTTTCTTAGGTCCAGAACCTAAAATTTTCCTTAAGTCCAGAACCTAGAATCTCTTTTAAGTCCAGAACTTAGCTCGGGTCCAGAACTCAATTTTTTCTTAGGTCCAAAACCTAAAATCTTTTTTAAGTCCAGAACTCAAATTTTTCTTAGGTCCATAACCTAAAATTATCCTTAGGTCCAGAACATAAAATTACACTTAGGTCCAAAACTTGAATTTATCCTTGAGTCCATAACTCGAACCGGGTCCAGAACCCAAAACCTCAACCATCTCAAAAATTAAGTCTTATTGCTTTTCACTCTCTTTCACTAAAGTCTCAGATTATTCAAGCAGGGGGCAAACTGTAGACCCTTAATTTTTTACCCAGTCCGGTCCAATATATTTAATTAGTCCAAAATAATTTTGTTAGTCCAAAACAATTTTTGTTATCTTAATTAAATAATATTTGCTTTAGTATTTAATTTTTATAATTAATAAAAAATAATAATAAACAAATAAAAAAAATCGGCAACCAAATTTTTCGTCACCGAAAAGAGTTGAGGCGAAATGGCCTTGGGCCATTTCGCCCGCAGGATTTTCTTGCTGGCAAAATGGCCAAAGCCATTTTGCCGCAGATTATTTCTGCAGGCGAAATGGCCAGGGTCATTTCACCGTAGGAATTTCCTACGGGCAAAATGACCTGCAGGCCAATTCTCGCCCACAGCCCGTAGCCAGCTGCGGCAGTTTTTTTCGCCAGCGTATTTTTTCCGCAGCAGTTTTTTTTTGCCAGCGCAATTTTTCCGCAGTAGTTTCTTTTCGCCAGCAAAATTTTTCTGACGTAAATTTTTTCGAAACCAAATACAATTAGGTTTCAATTTCCTTTTCTTAATCAATGTTAGATTCCGTGAATAACTAAAATTAATCATAAAATTCTTCTATAAATAAGGACAATAACAACACAATAGGGATGGGATTTTAGAGGAAATTTGAGACCGAAATTGGGGAGGAAAAGTTTGAATTTTAAGAATTCCTTCTGGCAGTAAAATCGATCGGATTTTTGAGAGAGCAAACAAGCAATTCAATCCATCAAAGGCAGCAAAGCTTGCCTTTGTTCTTGTTCATCCAAGAAGAAATTTTTGGTGGAACCAACAAATGGAGGTATGAATCAATTGTCTAATTTCTTCACAGTAGCTTAAATCATCCAATTATCTCTTTTGATTCAAAAAACCCTAGAACTTTAATTTACCTTTTCTAAAGCTTAAAAATCTTAATTCGTTTATTTTTTTTCCAAATATCTTAAAATTGTTATCTTTGTTTCTTCAAAATCTCAAAACCCTAATTTGCTTACCAAATTTTCAAAATCCTAAATTGAATCTGTTTCTTTCCAAAAACCCTAAAAAATATCTTTTCTGTTTCTATAAACCTTAAATCATTTTTTTTCATAAAGTTTCATAAAATTATCAATTGATTTTCAAATCCTAAAACCTAATGCATTCTCCAAAACCCTAATTTTAAAATTCTAAAACCCAAAACAGTAAACTCTAACTCCCTTAAAACCTTAAATCCTAATTTTTCTAAACCCTAATCCTGTAAACTTTAAAACCTTATAAACATAAATATTAAAATTCAAACACAGTAAGCTAAAACAATAATTCAGTAATTGTAAATCATAAATCTAAATTTTTAAAGTGTCCAAACCCTAGTTTCATGATCTCACTTCTCAAACACTAATTTGATTAATCAAAGAACTTTATCAATCTCTTAAATTCTAAAACTTTGCTCCATTTCAATTCTTTTAAAATTTATGGTAACTTGAACCCATAAATTCCAAAACCCTAAACACATGAAATAAAGAATCTTAAATAGAAATAGTAGCCCTAATTTGAATCTTTATTTGCCTTATTTAATTTTATATTTGATTATACTTTGATTTATTTTATATGCTTTAATTTATTTAAGTTCAATGCTTGGTTTGTTCAATTTATCATGGATGGATGTTTACTTCCTATTGATGTTTAATACCTTTGATGAATGATTTATTTATGATGAATGGTTATTTACTTTTATCGATTTATTTAGATTTCCAAATGTTGTAAGAGGTATGTTTCCACTTGGTGGGTACCTCATTAGTAAATATCATGTAATTTAAATTGTTTTTCTAGAACCAATGTAAAGGACATATTTCTACCTTTCGGTGGGTGTCCTATTTAGGCACGGATTATGTAAGGGCATGTTGCCATCCTCGGATGGGTGTCCATTTATTTGCTTTGTTTGGACATTGTTTTGATTTTCAATATAATGATGCTTTCTTTCAATTGTTGTGTGTAATTTGGATAATATTGTTATATTTAAGAATTTTATAATATTAAGACCTGTAAAGGAGGCCGGTTCCAATGAGCCGGGCATTGTGAGGGTGCTGGGCCATTTCTCACCTTCCCCACACATACCCAACTTTCTGAACCCATTAGGGATTGGGGATTCCTTAGGAATCGATTCATCCACCCCTTTCTTTTTCCCGGCCCGTCCGGGTGGCAACTCCATTTTCTCCGGACTTAGGTCCATGCTCTTTAAGGCCCCGAGCCTAAACAGTGCCGAAGTTGCAAGAACCATTCCACTGGGAGTGGGGCAAAAATCACTGCTCACACAATACAACTTTCTTAGAGCTAGACAAAAAAAGAGAAACAAAAAAATAAAAAAAGGGAAAAACATACAAAAAAGAGAGAGAAAAAAAGGGTCATGAGTTTGTGCAAAAGGCAAAAGGAAAAGATGAAGATTGTATTAATCAGTTCTATATTTCTTCCAAGGAGATAGAAGGAAATCAAAGTCTAGCAAGATTGCTCCCATCTGCTTATGGCTCTAATAGAAGATTATAGTGTGAAGATTTGTCAGCAGTGTCACATCAGCCCCAGCTCAAATATAGCTTTCATTTAATCCATGTCTCTTATAGACCCCACTTCAAGCCTATTAAAGACATGTCGATCTCTCTTGGTAGGTAGAGTCTATTAGTGGAGATAGTTTGAATAAGCATGCATATGAGATAGATAATATTTAAACTCAATAAGACCTTTAGCCAAGTAATGTGTATGTGCCTATCTTAAGTGCAACTGTTGGCTTAAATGGAAACGATTCCCGATTTTAGTATGGTAACTAGGATTGTCATGTTATAGATATGTTAATTTGGAAAATCGAATCCTGAGGTACAATGACACTGATTTGACAAAAGCCAAAATATGATTTTCAGATTAAAAAAAAGTATTTTTGTCATACAAAGCCTTCAAGTTAAGAGAAATATGTTAAACCGTTGAACCTCGAATAACACATTAGGCAAAATAAATAATTATTGGCAAGGTTATAAAGAAGCTACCGATTCACGTGCTGAATCATAGTTTGAAATGGATGTATCTCTGACTATGCTGCTTGGGCCTCCACTACTCATGTTTTCAACATCTTGAAGATAAAAAGCCATAAATACGAAGCCTTCTGTCATTTCAATGCAAGACCTGAACGAGCATCTGGAAGGAACCAATGAGAACACTTCAGCTGATCACCTCAGTCTGTGAGTTAATAGAGCCACTGTAAGTATCATCCATGCATATCATGCATACATAAGCATATCACACTGCATTTTTATCTTGTGTTATATATTCTTTGTCAAAAGTAAATAGCAATGCTCTATGAAGAAAACATAAAGCAAATATAGCATCAGGGGGCATGAAAGGGCCATTGCTTGAGAAAGATCTAGTCATTTTACAAAAATGGAGATGCATGCTCATCCAAGGAACCAGACAATACCCAAACATCAATCAAAGCCTGCATAGGAAAAAACCATTAGTTTGAGCTTACATTAGGGCAAAACTTCCTCTTTTTAATTTTTGAGTTTATGCGTGTACAAAATATTTTCAGACTTACTTTTAATATTTTTTCACGCAGGGGACAAGGAGAGGATATGAGGACTAGCTAAAAAATAGCTGAATTTTTTTTTTTTGCAAAAGGAAGAACAAAAAGAATGGAACAAGAAGAAAATTAAAACTCTCAAAAGAATGAAGATGCAAGATTAGTCCAGCTAGAAGAGCTGAAGCTGATATAGACCCAATCTCCAAAGGATGAAGATCCATTTTGAAGGGTGAAGACCCAAAGTCCTAGGATGAAGATCCATTTTGAAGGGTGAAGACTTGAAGACCAAGGATGAAAATCCATTTTGAAGGGTGAAGACCAACAAATCCGTTGAAGAATGAAACAAATGGCTAGAAGAAAAGCCAGAATTCTTAAACAACAAAGGGACGATCAAGCTAGAAGAGCTTAAGTCTCGAGTTGAGTATCCAAATCAAATTCAATCTTGGGTCGAGAACCCAAAATTCAGTATCGGCTCGAGTACCAAAATCAAAACCAATCTAGGGTCCAGAACCCAACAAACTTTAGGTCCATAACCTAACCAACTTTGGGTCCAGAAGTCAACCAACCTTGGGTCCAAAACCCAACCAATCAAATTTTGGGTCCAAAACCCAACCAATCCAGTTTTGGGTTCAGAACCCAACTAATCCAGTATCGGGTTGAGTACCCAAATCGAATTCAGTCTCGGGTTGAGTACCCAAATCGAATTCAGTCTCAGGTCAAGAATCCAAATCTAGTTTTGGGTCAAGAACCCAAATCCAATCAGGGTTCAGAATCCAAATTATTTTTAAGTCTAGAACTCACCTTGAGTCTAGAACCTAAATCATCCTCAAGTCCATAACCCAAACCAATCTAAGTCCAAAACTCAAGTCATTTTTTAGTCTAGAACTCACCTCGAGTCCAAAACCCAAACCAACTCCAATCGCGAGGCCAAAATCATCCGTGTCCAAAATCAGCTAAAACTCATGTTGCTTTTCACTCTCAGAATAAATCCAAGATCATTCAAGCAGGGGGCAAATTGTAGATCCTTGATTTTGGCCCTAATTTATCTGATGCTAATTAATAAGGCATGAATCCATTCTTAATAAGTCTAAACCAATTCTAAACTTTTGATTGGATTGATATATTTTAATGGGACCTAAAATTAGCTAATTAAACCTTTAAAACCCTAACTGGGTCTGATTTAAAGGTTTGGTTGGTTTTCTATTTGATACATGTGCACTAAACCCTAAAAGGGTCCGATTTCAAGGTTTGGTTGATTGTTTATTTGATTTGGGTAGACTTCAATTGGTATGGGTGGCCCCATGTCGAATTGGGACACCCAATTCGACATGGGGGAGCCCCAGTTCTCCCCATATCGAAATGGGGCTCCCCTAATTTGAGATGGAATAATTTTTAGGTACTCCTTATCGAATTTGGATTGCCAATTTGATATGGACTTTGATTTCATGTCAGATTAGGGTCACTTTAGATCGAGATGGTCTTGGTTTGCCTTGAATTGAAGTTGTTTTTAATCTGGCAAGGTCACAGTTTGTGTCGAATTAAAAATCACTAATTCTATATGCCTCGGGAATCTGTTTTTAAAATGAGAAGCTTTCATAATGCTTAACCTAATACACCCTTATATAAATGTAGGTTTTAAACTTTCAAGGGGACTTCAGCAATGATTATCAACATAAATCAAAAACCCTAGCAAACTAGAGGAAGGAGAAGCAACAATTAAGAAAACAAAACAACCATTGGCAACATAGCATTAGCACGGGAGCAACATCTAAATTAATAGAAAATTAAGAAAAGATTATCAAAAGGAAGAACAACCATGAAGCATAGAGAAGATCATAAACCTAGAAGGTAGTAGCATACTATCTTCACTTTGTTCAATCGAGAATTTACAATTGTGCAAACACAAAGCTTGGATCATCATGAAATATTGGTGGAACCAACAAACAGAAGTTTGAAACTCTTTATCTAATCTGTTTTAAAGTTCCAGTAGCTCATCCATTATTATTTCATTGAAATATTTTACTTCGTTATTATGTTCTTTTTATAAAATATCCAGTAAGCTATTTTAAATGTCTATGTCTATAAAACTTATTTTAAAAGTCTAGTAAACTCATTTAACCGTCCAACCATTAATTTACATCCAATAAACTATTTTATCATCATAAGTAATCTGTTTAATCAAATTTTATTAAATATCTAATATCACAGTAACTGTGTTTCTTTAAACCCTAATACTATTTTTTGTCAAAACCCTAATTTTATTCAAGAAACTCTAATTAAAGTGTAAACCCTATATTTATATATCTATTGCTTTATTTAAGTTTCGATGCATGCTTATTATATGTCTTGATGGATGATTTATTTTTTTATTTGATTTTATAATGAATGCTCGAATGTTTGTTTATTAATTTATTTTTTTAGTTTCTAGAAATTGTAAGAGGTATGTTTCCATATTATGGGTACCTCATTTGTTGAGTCTCATGTAATTTATTTTATTTTAAGTTTTGGATTAATGTAAATGATACGTTTTCACCAATTGGTGGGTGTCCTATTTTATTTCTTTTCTTTTGGGCATTGAACGATTGTAAGGGCATGTTTCCATCTATCAATGGGTGCCTCCTCATTTATTTTTATTTGAACTTATTGTGATTTTAATAAAGTGATTATTTATTTTTATGATTGCATGTAGTATCGATAATATCCTTAGTTTAATAATGTTTAGACCTAAAAAAGAGGTCAGGTCCAATGAGCCGGGCACTGTGGGAGTGCTGGGTAATTCTTACCTTCCCTATACATACCCAACTTTCTGAACCCAATAGAGGGTTGGGGATTCCTTAGGAATCGATTCATCCACCCTTTTCTTTTTTCCCGGCCTGTTCAGGTGGCGACTTTATTTTGTTCGGGTTTAGGCCCGTGTTCTCTAAGGCCCTGAGCCTAACAGTGCCGAAGTTGCAAGAACCATTCCATATAGGAGTGGGGGCAAAAATCCCCGCTCACAATAAAATTCATGAAGAAGGTTAGTTGAAATTCAAATAAGGTAAGAAGATGATACCTGCATTGTAGGCTCCACCAATTTTAATATCTTGAATAAAGCTCATTTAGATGTTTGCTTGGATCAATTGATTTTTGGTTGAGTGAATGCAATCCAAAGACAATTGCTACTTTCAGCTACTGCCTCTTCCTTCGTTACTGTGTTGATTCTTTTATGTTTCAGTTTCTGTATTAATTGCTCTTTCTTTGTTAATTGCTGCTTATATTTCTTAATCACAGCTGCTGCCTTAGCTTTTTCTCTTGATTTGTATTTAATCACTCCCCTAATCCGGTTACAACACTTAACTGTTATCTGAAATTTTCACAAGTTAAACACAATTAGGACTTATTGAAACTGAACTCATGTTAAATAAGACCATGACCAATTCATCATGAGCTAATCTCATATTGAACTGGACCACAACCAATTCGATATGAGCATCACTCATATCGATTTGGATGGGTCCAATTTGATATGGGCATAGTCTATATCGAATGAAACCACACCGAATCAATTTCTAATCTTTGGATTGAACCTAATTTGGACTTTTGTAAATTAGACCAGTTTAATTTAGGCATTTTAAAATTAGACCGGACTAAATTCAAGCTTTTAAAATTTTAACAAGACTAGGTTTGAGCTTCTAAAATTGTACCGAACTAGGTTTAAGCTTATTAAATCTAATTTGGTCCTTTTAATCGGGTTCAAATTTAATCTGGGCTAAAATTAAGGGTCTACACTAAGAAAATTGCAAACTTCGGTCATGCTTTTCCTATCTAATAGGCTACCAGCAAAATCCACATCCTGAAAACCTAAAATGTCAAATAATGTATTTCTCGGATACCAAAGTCCTCAATGCAATGTTCCACTTAAGTATTTTAAAATTATTTTAATAGTATTTAAGTGTGATTCTTTAGGGCATGATTGAAATCTAGCACACAAACAAATACTATACATTATATCTGGTCTAGAAGTGGTAAGATAAAGGAGTGATATGATAATACCTCAATATTTCTTCTTATCAACTTTCTTACCAATTTCATCTTTGTCTATCTTCAAGGATGTACTCATTGGAGTTTTACTATCCTTGCAACTATCCATGCTGAACGTTTTGAGAAGTTCCTTTGTGTATTTGGATTGGTTAATAAAGATTTCCTAGTCATACAAAAGTCAAATTCTTGGCACAAAGATTCATTAGTAGCACCAAATATAATGCCATCGACATAAATTTACACAATTAGAATGTTATGCAATTTTTTTTAACAAAAAGTGTATTGTGTACTTTTCTTTTTAAAAATCCGTTTTCTCATAAATATGCACTAAGTCTATCATACTAAGCTGAGCTTGTTTCAGTCCATATAGTGCCTTGGTTAATTTTAAAACATAATTTGAAAATTTATAATCTTGAAAATTAGGAGGTTGTTCAACATAGACTTCATTAATAAAACCATTCTAAAATGCACTTTTGACATCCATTTGAAAAAGTTTAAAATTATTATGACATGCAAATGCAAACAAAATTCTAATTGCTTCTAATCTTGCTGTGGGGGCAAATGTCTTATCATAATCAATGCCTTCCTCTTGGTTATAGGCTTTGGCTACCAATCCAGCTTTATTTCTAGTGATGAGACCATATTTATCAAGCTTATTCCTATACACCCATTTGCAACCAATAATTGGATGATATTTGGGTTTAGGTATAAGTTCTCACACTTTATTTCTTTCAAATTGGTTGAGTTCATCTTAAATGGCAATCACCCAACATTTATCACCAAGAACCTCATTAATAGTCCTTGGCTCTATTTGAGAAACAAAAGCAACATTAGAATCTAAATACTTCAATTTTGATATAGTAGTTGCTCCCATTGAAGTATCACCAATGATGAGTTCTTTAGGATGATCCTTTTGATAATGTCAACCTTTGGGTAGTTCTTAAGTCTCTTTTATCTTAGACTTTTCTTATTCTACTATTTATTCTAGCTCATCATTATTTTCCTTTGAAACATCTTTTATATCAAGCACTTCAAATGTACCTACAAAATCATCAAGAATACTACCTTTCACATGATCAACCTTAGAAGATTCATCAAATATAACATGCATTGATTTTTTTAACTACTAAAGTTCTCATATTGAATACTCTATATGCTTTACTAAAAGATGAGTATCCTAAGAACACACCTTCATTCGATTTGGATGAGAATTTTTCAAGATTGTCCTTGGTATTTAATATAAAGCATTTGCATCCAAATACTCTAAGGTATAAATTTTTTTATTTTCTTCCATTCCATGGTTCATAAGAAGTTTTATTTATTAATGGTCTTTTGAAAACTCAAATTTGAAATATAGCATGCGATATTAATGGCTTTCATCCAAAAGTAAGAAGATAAGCTATACGCTTTGAATATTGTTCTAGCCATTTCTATCAAGGTTCTATTTTTTTCTTTCAACCATAACATTTTGTTGTGGTGTTCTAGGTGCTGAAAAATTGTGTAAAATAATAAATTCATTGCAAAAATTTTCAAAATTCTCATTTTCAAATTCTTTACCATGATCACTTCTAATCAATATGATTACATAACCTTTTTTTTATTTTGAACTCTTTCGGCAAAAATTTTAAAATGATTAAAAGCTTCATTCTTATGAACCAAGAAATTAATCCAAGTAAACCTAGAGTAATCATCAACAACGACAAATGCATGTAATTTTTCTCCTAGACTAGCAACTCTATTTGGCCTAAACAAGTATAAAAGTATTAATTCTAGAGGTTTTGAATTACTTACAACATTCTTGGATTTGAAAGAACTTTTGTGTTGTTTCCTAAGTTGACATGGTTTGCATATCTTATCTTTGTGAAATTTCACTTTGGGTAGCCCATCCATATGTTCTTCCTTACTTAAACATTTTAGTTGATCCATACTAGCATATTCTAATCTTCTATGCTAAAGCCAAGTATTATTACTAATAGTAACTAAACATTCAAAAGCATTGTTAGAGTGTAAATTTTATAAGTGTTACCAATTCTACCTCCTTTGAATGCAAGTTCACCATTAAAAGAGTTAAGTTTGCATCATTTAGAGTTAAAAATGACATGAGTTAAAAATGACATTCTATCCGTTATCACATAATTGACTAACACTAAGAAAATTATGTTTCAAACCATCAACTGACCATACGCCATTCTTACCAAGCATACAAATAGAACCAATACCTATAATTTTAAATTTAGCATTGTTTCCAAATGTTACATTATCTCCTTGCTTGTAAGTAAGGGTTGTGAAAAGTTTTGCATTACTGGTCATATGCCTTGAGCATCCACTATCTACAAGCTGAGTGCTTTCTTGGATTGTGAATTTTATACATACTTACAAGACAGTAGGGTTCATCTTTTTTAGGTACCCAAATGAACATGGGTCTTTGAGAGTTAGTTGTTGAATGATCCTCTAATTTAAGTTGAGCCTTCCTAATATAGCAAAATATGCTTATATGTCCAAATTTCATGCAATAATGAGATTAATACAAGGTTTTATGTCTTTGCATTCTTTTTTTTTTTATTGAATTTCAAAGAATTATATTGGCAACCACAAGTATGGATGAAATGAGATTGTGTTTGTGCATACTTGTGCTTGTGTTCATGCTTGGTGTACATATATGCATACTTTGTTCTTCACAACTTAGTTCCACTACCTAGTGAACCTTAAGTAGTCTTTTTGGGACTTTTAGGCTTAGAGTGTGCATTGGTGTTCTTTACAACCTCAACACTAGAGGTTTGAGTTGTAGAGGCTTTAACAAATGTTGGTGCATTACATGTGGTGGGAGTTGAGCTATTTAATCCTAAACTATATTTGCAGGATGGTGACCTTTGAAGACTAATCAATGTATTTAATGCTTCCTTTCCTTTATGAAATTTAGAAATAGAATTTTTGAGTTCTTTTATTTCTTCTTTCAAAATTTTATTTTCATAGTTGTTAGCCAAACCCTCCTATTTTTTATCTTAGGCAATCAAATTGAATTAAACTAACACTTGTATCAAGTTACATTGTGCAGGAAGTTATTTCTTTGAAGAATCCTTAAAAAGTCTGATTGGACCATTTAAAAGACCAACTGGACTACTCATATTCAAAATGAGTCAAATGACATAGAAGGTTTCACGGTGGAGAGTACTCCCAACATCTCACCATACCACATCCAGTCCAACCTGACCATTCACTATTATGACCAGACCATTGGATGAGAAAAGAACCAAAAGAGACAGAAGGTTTCACGGTCAGAAGTACTCTCACTTTCTCAGAGTACCATAAGGATTTTGATCGGACCTTAAGGAATTTCGACTGGACAATTGGAGCCAATTTTCTCCAAATCATCCAGCAGAGTTTCCGACCAAGGGTACTCCCAAAAGTTGGATGGACCACAAATATTCCGACTGGACCTGGTGCAAGTCTGATTGGCCTATTTAAAAAATACTTAAGTTAGAAGCCATTACATCTCCAATCAATAAGTGGAAGCCATGTAGACCAACCATTGGAAGAGCATTAAGTAGTATCTCAAATATTTCAACCGAGCCACTATGTTCTCCGACTGGCATCACAGTATACCAACCAGAACGTGCCTAGTCTGACCATGAAATGGCTCTGGCAAAGAAATTAGTGGAAGATAAGAATCAAACATGTTGGTCCCAACCTCAAATGGCTATTTCATGACCTGAAGGCTATAAAAACTATATGTAACTCCATTTTGATGTAACTTTATAATTGTTATAGCCTACATTAACATCTTTCTTTTCTTTGTGTTGTCCCAAGATGGCAACCAAGAGGGGGGGGGTGAATTGGTTTCCTCAAGAAGTAATGACAATTTAAAAAACTCAACAAACAAGAAATGCGGAATAGAGAGTTGGTTGAGTGATGGAAGAAAGAAAGAACATACAAGATTTATAGTGGTTCGGATTTACTTCAATCCTACATCCACTTCCTTAACAACTTGTTAAGGTTCCACTAATCTTTGAAGTTTTTACAAGCTCACTTCCAACTTTGGTGTTTTCACAAGTTCACACCTAACTTCACAAGTGTTTTTCTTAGGCTCACACTTACAACCCAAACAAGAGTTTTACTAGGCTTACTCTCACAACCCAAGTGTTTCCCAAGCTCACACTCAAACTTATACAATGGTGTTTTCAATGCTAACACCTAACATTCATTACAATTCAAATGCAAGTTTAAGTAAAAGAAAATTTGTTGCTTGGCTATGAAAATATTTTCTCAATGTTGTCTCTTTTTGTTTTCTCATAAAAACATTGTATTTATAGCCAATGTGGTCTTACTAGCCGTTATTGATGTTGAGAATAAAGTCTTGGCAGCTTAGACCTTCTTTACTTAAACTATCCGAAGCTCTTCGCGGTCGCCCTTCATACCAGGATGGTCGCGCTCATGCTTCATGCGGTCGTCCTTTTAAAAGGGGCGGTCGCTACGTTTGAAAAAGCTTCAACAGTCGAATTTTAGTGCTCTGCAGCTGGAATCTTGCCCATGCTGTGTTTGTCGGACCGGTTCTTGCCCATGCTATGTTTGTCGGGACGGTCGCGCCAAGCAAAGGTGCGGTCGCCCTTTTTGAATATTGAAGTGGGATTACAACGGTCATGTCACGTGTCATTCTCTGACAGAGCAAAAGAGATGTCCGCCATAATTTGAATCTCGCGGTCCCCCTATGTAGCATCTCGCGGTCGAACTCAGATTCTCGCGTCGAACTTCTGGACGCACCTGAGGACGCGAACACTACTGTCTCTTTAAGCAATTTCTTCTTGAATTAGTAGGGCGGTCGCGACTCTGAGTGGGCGGTCGCTAATCTAGTAAGCGAGGTCGAGTTATTCACCGTTCTTGTCACCGCGAACCTTACTGTGATTGTAATGATTTAAATTCCTTGAGTAGCGTTCATTCACATATTGGGACGGTTGCTATTCCTCATGAGCGGTCGCGACTGAGGTCGAACTTATGACCGCGAAACCTACTGTGATAAGGTTTCTTCTTGTAATTGCATGAAACGGTTGTATACAGGTGAGGTGCGACCGCTATAAGTGTTCTGTTCACCTTTATTAGAAGCAACCTAATCCTGCAACAAGATTTCTTAAATACAAGTTAAATAGATCATCCATTTGATTTGTCAAGGATCAAAATTAAGATCATTTGTCTAACAATCTCCCCCATTTTGACTTTGACAATTCAAATGGAATGATGAGAAAAATAATAAATCTTAAAATGCTCCCCCTTAATATATGCAACAATCATGGTTAAGAGCATTGTGATTATTAGATTATCTTGGTGCAAATGTTCAACAAATTTCAACATTTTCAACAAATTTCAACATGTATACTTGATTCTCCCCATTATTGTTCTTATTCTTTTCAACATGTATACTTGTTTCTCCCATTATTGTTTTTATTCTTGTTCTCCCCCTCATTCCATTTTGGTATTTTCTTTTCTCCCCCATTGTCATAGGCAAAATGAAACAAATGTTAAGCAAAACAATTAACAAAACAATTAAAGGGTATTTAAACATTATATTTATTAAAGTGGAGGAAAGAACAAAGAGAGATTAAAACAAGCATATGAAAATGCAAACAATAGAGACACAAAAAGTTTTAAGCTAATCAGAGTCATCATCTACATCTAACTCTTCTTCAACTAAAGGAGCTTTTCCTTTATCTTGAGGTGCAACAGAGGCAGAGCTAGTGCTAATGGACTCTTCTTCTTCAGCAATGCTTTGGGTGTGATCACTTATATCCCAATCTTCAAGGTTGCATTGAGGCAAGTCCAATTTGCCTTGCATATCATATAGATCATGGTGTATATGAGATATAAGGTCTATTCTCTTGTTCAAGTGCTGGAATCTCTTGGAGACACTTTTCTTGAACTTAGAGAGTTTCCTTGAGAGTGTTTTGATAGCTTGGAGGATGAGTTGTGTGGAGGATGAAGTAGTTTCTTGAGCAGCTTTTGATGAAGTTGCTTTTGGAGGTAATTCCACAGCAACTTCCACAGAATCTCCCTCTCCCTTAATTGTATACCTGGGCCTTTTCTTTTGTTTGTCCACAACTCCTTTTTTGCCAAAGTAGTATACATATGATCCTTCAATCTTCCTTACACATCCAGCATGCTCTAAGTAATCGATTGTGATAGCATTAGAGGCTAGAGTGAAAGGGTTTCTCAAAGTAGCTAAGTTCAAATCATTCAGAAGGTTTAGGTGCCTAGCTATTTGAGTAACTTGAGAGGATAGGAAGAAGGTACCAGTTCTTGTAACAGCATGATGATAAAAGGTATCAATCAAGAACTTGGTGGTGTTTATTTTGATGTTGTGGGTGAAAGCATAGAGAAAGATAAGGTCTCTTTTGGTTACTTTCTCATTCCCATCTGCTCTTTGATGAATGGTATAGGTGATAATCCTATGGAGCATCCAGTGGGTGAGAGATTTGATGTGCCTTGCTTTAGATTCCTTTTCAAAAGAAGTTTCAATGGAAATTTCTCTCCAGAAATCAGAGAGGGTTTGGTTTGAGAAGACTTGGTCATTGTAAGAGGTTATACCTTCAGAAGGGAAGTTCCAAATGCTGCCAAAATCTTCTAGGGTTAAGGAGTGGTAGTTGTCAAATAGCTTAAACCTAACCCCATACCACCCTATTGCAGAGTTTGCACTCTTCTCTATTTGGAGAGACATTAGAAACTCCTTACTCAGACTAGAATAACCTACTTCTTCAGGGAAGACAAATTTTCTCCATCCAAGGACATCCAATAATCCTTCAATTTTGTCCTTGATGTTCAAGGCAGACAGCATCCCACCAAAAGGTGATTTGGTGCCTTCAACCTTCTTTTTCTTCAACATAGCATACCTAATATCTTCCTCAGAAGTTTGGTGGTGAGGTTTGTGAATTTTCTCACCTCTTTTAGACTGTGGAGGAGATGGAGGATCAACAATGGGTTCTCTAATGGTGATTCCTGGAACTCTCTTGGCTTGACCTTTTATTTTGGAAGTGGTTTTTCTTTTGGGGGCCATCAGAATAGAAAGAACAGAAGAGAGTAGGAAAACAGAGAGTGATTGAGAAACAGATGATATTGAGAGGTTTTTAGGGTTTCAGAGGGAGGTTTGTGTGCTTTAATAGGCAAAATATCATATAAACTGATGCAAAACACTTCTTAAATAGATGAAGTAAAGAAAATAGCCGTTTATGACTGTTGGAAGTTAAGAGTTGCGACCTGTCACACAGCCAACTGTTATAAATTTTCGAGCAGAGTGTACAGGGTGCGGTCGCAGATTTAACAAGGTGCGATCGCAACATTGGGTCCAGCGACCATTATTATGATCAGTACGCTCGCGAGTGAAGAAAGCAACTGTAACGGTCGAAACTATTCAAATTGGTGCGGCCGCGCACAAATTTTCTCGACCGCGCACAGAGATTTTTATTGAATAAAACTGGCAGACGAGATAGCGATCTCGAAAGGACACTAGAGCGACCGCGACAGACTAAAAAATGAAAGATTCAAGGAAAGATGGAAGATATTCCAAGTGTGTTAAGAAAAATTAATTTCATGCACATAGAAACTTTATTGTAAGGCAAAAGTTTTAATTAACTCAAAGTGATTCCATCAATCATTCCTAAATTGAGTTTGATGAAGTTGAGTCTATCTTCATTCAAGGGTTTTGTAAAGACATCAGCAAGTTGATTTTCTGTATCTATAAATTCTAGGATTATGTTCTGATTTTGTACATTTTCCCTCAAGAAATGATGTCTAATATCTATATGCTTGGATCTAGAATGTTGGATAGGATTCTTAGACAAATTGATAGCACTAGTGTTATCACATTTAATGGAGATATTGTTAAACATTTTACCATAGTTAAGCAATTGTTGTTTCATCCATAATACTTGTGTGCAACAAAAACATGCTGCAACATATTCAGCTTCCGTTGTGGATAAAGCAACCGATGCTTGTTTCTTACTATGCCAAGAAACTAGACAATTACCAAGAAAGTGACATGCTCCTGTTGTGCTTTTCCTATCTAAGATGCTACCAGCATAATCCGCATCTGAAAATCCTATAATATGAAATGATGTGTTTTTAGGATACCAAAGTCCTAAATGCATTGTACCACTCAAATATTTCAAGATTCTTTTAGTGGCATTCAAGTGTGATTCTTTAGGACTAGTTTGAAATCTAGCACAAAGACATACACTATACATTATATCAGGCCTAGAAGCGGTTAAGTAAAGTAGTGATCCGATGATACCTCGATATTTCTTCTCATCTACTGCTTTACCATTTTCATCTTTACCTAATTTCAATGATGTGCTCATAGGAGTTTTGCTAGTTTTGCAGCCATCCATTCCAAATTTCTTGATGAGTTCTTTTGTATATTTGGATTGGTTAATGAAGATCCCATCTTTACATTGCTTGACTTGCAGTCCAAGGAAAAACTTGAGTTCACCCATCATGCTCATTTCAAATTCCCTAGTCATACAAGAAGCAAATTCTTTGCACAAGACTTCATTAGTAGCTCCAAATATTATGTCATCCACATAAATTTGTACAATCAAAATGCTGTGCTTATCCTTTTTAACAAAAAGAGTTGTGTCTACTTTTCCTTTTGAAAAACCATTTTCAAGCAAATATGCACTAAGTTTATCATACCAAGCTCTAGGTGCTTGTTTTAATCCATATAAAGCTTTGGTAAGTTTGAAAACATGATCAGGAAATTTGTAGTTTTCAAAACCAGGAGGTTGTTCTACATAAACTTCTTCATTTATAAGTCCGTTTAGAAATGCACTTTTGACATCCATTTGATAAAGTTTAAAGTTCATATGACATGCAAAAGCAATTAATATTCTAATAGCTTCTAATCTGGCTACGGGGGCAAAGGTTTCATCATAGTCAATACCTTCTTCTTGATTATAACCTTTGGCTACCAATCTTGCTTTATTTCTAATGATGTGACCATTTTCATCAAGCTTATTCCTATAAACCCATTTGCATCCTATTATAGAATGATCTATAGGTCTAGGAGTAAGTTGCCAAACATTATTTCTTTCAAATTGATTAAGTTCATCTTGCATTGCAGTTATCCAATTTTCATCATTTAAAGCTTCCTCAATAGTTTTTGGTTCAATTTGAGAAACAAAAGCAAAATTAACATCAACATGATTAATTTTAGATCTAGTAGTTACTCCCTTTGATGTTTCTCCAATGATGAGTTCCTTTGGGTGATCTTTCTTGTATTGCCAATCCTTAGGTAGATCTTGAGTCTTTTCTTCAAGTTGATTGATCTTTGGAGCATCAATAGATTCAAGAGGTTCAAGAGTTCCTGCAGGGTCATTGAAAGTAATACCTTTCTTTTGATCAAGTTTAGATGATTCATCAAATACAACATGCATAGATTCTTCTATAACTAGAGTTTTCAT
Organism: Garcia nutans; assembly: GCA_947685225.1. Lineage (NCBI taxonomy): Eukaryota > Viridiplantae > Streptophyta > Magnoliopsida > Malpighiales > Euphorbiaceae > Garcia > Garcia nutans. The sequence continues at coordinate 36,571,164 of CANTUV010000039.1, read as the reverse complement.
GTTAAATACTCTATATGCTTTGCTATATGATGAATATCCTAAGAATATGCCTTCATCTGATTTGGATGAGAATTTTCCAAGATTATCCTTGGTATTCAATATGAAGCATTTGCATCCAAATACTCTAAAATATCCAATTTTGGGTATTCTTCCATTCCATAGCTCATAAGAATTTTTATTAGTCAAATGCCTTTTATAAACACGATTTGCAATGAACAAGCTGTATTAACGGCTTCCGCCCAAAAATAAGATGGTAAATCATATTCATTGAGCATTGTTCTAGCCATTTCAATTAACGTTCTATTTTTCCTTTCAACTACACCATTTTGCTGTGGAGTTCTAGGAGCAGAAAAATTATGTGAAATGCCAAGTTCATTGCAAAAGTCTTCAAATTTTTCATTTTCAAATTCTTTGCCATGATCACTTCTAATAGATGTGATTACATATCCTTTTTCATTTTGAACTCTTTTTGCAAAAGTTTTGAAGTAATTAAAGGCTTCATTCTTTTGAGCTAAGAAATTAACCCATGTGAATCTAGAGTAGTCATCAACAAGAACAAATGCATATGATTTGCCTCCTAAGCTTGTAACTCTATTTGGTCCAAACAAATCTAAATGAATGAGCTCTAAAGGTCTAGAGGTGCTTATAACGTTCTTTGTTTTAAATGAGCTTTTATGTTGCTTACCATGTTGACAAGGTTCACAAATCCTATCTTTATCATATTTTATCTTAGGTAAGCCATCAACTAAGTTCTCATTACAAATATATTTCAATTGATCCATACCAGCATGTCCTAGTCTTCTATGCCATAACCATGCATCATTATTAGTGGACATTAAACATGTATGATTTGAATGTATGCTGACATTGTAAGTGTTGTTTGTTCTAGTGCCCTTAAATATGATAACATCATTTGAATTCGTGATCTTGCATTCCTTGGAATCAAACTTGACAAAGTATGCTTTATCACAAAGTTGACTAACACTTAGCAAGTTATGTTTCAAACCATCAACAAGCCATACATCTTCAATTAAATCCTTACCAATAGAACCAATGGAGCCAACACCAAGAATTTTACCTTTAGCATTGTTTCCAAAAGTTACATTACCTCCATGTTTATAGGTAATACTTGTAAAGAGCTTTGCATTTCCAGTCATATGCCTTGAGCATCCACTATCCACAAGCCATGTGCTTTCATTGATAGTAGTTTTTAGGCATACCTGCAAGACAATTGTGATCATCTTCTTTTAGGTACCCACATGAAGTTGGGTCCTTGATGGTTAGTAGAAAAAGAGCCTTCTAACTTGAGATGAGCCTTTCTTATATAACAATAGAAGTTTTTGTGTCCAAATTTCATGCAATATGTGCATTGCCATGGCATTTTATGCTTCTGTATTTTTCTTTTTGCATTATACATACAACTACAGGTATGTGATTTCTTTTGTGCAAGTTTAGTGAACAACAATGCATAGTTATTTTTGGCTTTATCTCCTAGTGAACCATAAGAAGTTCTTTAGACTTGGTGCAAGCATCTTTGATATGAACATCATAAATTTCAGTTGTAGATGCTTTCACAAATGTTGGTTTGCTAGGTGCAATGTTGGTTGAGCCATTGAATCCTAATACATATTTCAAGGAAGGTGATCTTTGATTATTAATTAATGTGTTCAATGCTTCCTTTCCTTTATGAAATCTGGAGATTGATTCTTTTAGTTCTTTTAGTTCATGCTTCAATGTCTCATTCTCCTTAATCACTTTTTCTAAGTCATGTGAGCTTTTATTTAACTCTCCTATTGTATTCATTAAGTGTTCATTTGAGGTTTTCAATTCTAAGGTAGAATTCTTTAAGCATATAAAATCCTTTTCTAACTTAGAGTTTTTCTCTTTATAAAGTATCATTTTAGAGAAATATTTTTCTATTTTAAAATTCATGTGCTCAATCAAATCACTATCATCTATATCATTTATATCATCATGTGCTACTAGATCAAAGGATTGAGTACTTACCTCATTGGAGTCATCTTCAATAGCCATGAGACAAAGATTTGCAATTCCTCCTTCTTCTTCTTCTTCACTTGAGGAAGAGTCATCCCATGTGGCTTTGAGAGACTTTTTCTTTTCTTTATCCCATTTCCTTTTGTTCTTTAATTTGTAGCAATCCGATTTGATGTGACCAGTTTTTCCACATTCATAGCACTTTACCTCATTTTTCTTTTCTTTATCTTTGAAGGAGAATTTTGGAGGTGTACCTTTGTTTGCTTGTAATCTTTTCTTCCTTTTCCATTCATTGATTCTTTTTTAGAACATTGCCATTTCATCTTCATCATCAGTACCTTCATTGCTTGAGCTCTCAGCTTCTTTGATTGCTTTGAGTGCAATTGGTTTTTTTTTCTTTCTCACCTTGATCTTCTTCTTTTTCACTGTGCAGCTCAAAAGTGAGTAATTTACCAACTAGCTCGTCGGTTCTTAATGTGGTGAGATCATGAGCTTCTTCTATGGATGATACTTTGGATTCAAAGTTCTTTCTAGCTCTTAGGGCTCTCAAGATTTTACTGTTTACATCACCTTGATCATATACCTTGCCATACTTCTTTAGTTCATTGACAATTGCAAGTAAGCGATTGGTCATGTTGGGGACATTTTCATTTGGTTTCATCTTGAATAGCTCATACTCATGAACATGCATTTGTTTCTTGGTAAATCTTACTTGAGTTGTACCTTCATGGTAGTTTTCAAGTGTTTTCCAAATGCAATGTGCACAAGTTAAATGTTGAACTCTTCCACCTTCTTCTCTTGAAATGGAGTTCATCAAGATGGAAGCAGCTCTATTGTTCTTGAATCAATCTCTGATATTGCTAGTTGACCATTGAGCTTTGGGAAGTGGAACTTGAATACCGTCAACTTCATGAGTGGGAGATTTCCACTCACTTTCCACGAAATCCCATAGTTCAATCCCTTCACTGTCTAGAAACAAATACATTTTGTGTTTCCAGTATGAGTAATCTGTTCCATCAAAGTAGGGTCTAAGAATAGAGTTAAGATTTCCATGAGAGCTTGATGAAGAAGAAGTTGCCATAGTGGATCAGATTTCACAATTAAGTTTAAGAAATCTCAAAGCTCTGATACCAATTGTTGTCCCAAGATGGCAACCAAGAGGGGGGGGGTGAATTGGTTTCCTCAAGAAGTAATGACAATTTAAAAAACTCAACAAACAAGAAATGCGGAATAGAGAGTTGGTTGAGTGATGGAAGAAAGAAAGAACACACAAGATTTATAGTGGTTCGGATTTACTTCAATCCTACATCCACTTCCTTAACAACTTGTTAAGGTTCCACTAATCTTTGAAGTTTTTACAAGCTCACTTCCAACTTTGGTGTTTTCACAAGTTCACACCTAACTTCACAAGTGTTTTTCTTAGGCTCACACTTACAACCCAAACAAGAGTTTTACTAGGCTTACTCTCACAACCCAAGTGTTTCCCAAGCTCACACTCAAACTTATACAATGGTGTTTTCAATGCTAACACCTAACATTCATTACAATTCAAATGCAAGTTTAAGTAAAAGAAAATTTGTTGCTTGGCTATGAAAATATTTTCTCAATGTTGTCTCTTTTTGTTTTCTCATAAAAACATTGTATTTATAGCCAATGTGGTCTTACTAGCCGTTATTGATGTTGAGAATAAAGTCTTGGCAGCTTAGACCTTCTTTACTTAAACTATCCGAAGCTCTTCGCGGTCGCCCTTCATACCAGGATGGTCGCGCTCATGCTTCATGCGGTCGTCCTTTTAAAAGGGGCGGTCGCTACGTTTGAAAAAGCTTCAATGGTCGAATTTTAGTGCTCTGCAGCTGGAATCTTGCCCATGCTGTGTTTGTCGGACCGGTTCTTGCCCATGCTATGTTTGTCGGGACGGTCGCGCCAAGCAAAGGTGCGGTCGCCCTTTTTGAATATTGAAGTGGGATTACAACGGTCATGTCACGTGTCATTCTCTGACAGAGCAAAAGAGATGTCTGCCATAATTTGAATCTTGCGATCGCCCTATGTAGCATCTCACGGTCGAACTCAGATTCTCGCGTCGAACTTCTGGACGCACCTGAGGACGCGAACACTACTGTCTCTTTAAGCAATTTCTTCTTGAATTAGTAGGGCGGTCGCGACTTTGAGTGGGCGGTCGCTAATCTGGTAAGCGAGGTCGAGTTATTCACCGTTCTTGTCACCGCGAACCTTACTGTGATTGTAATGATTTAAATTCCTTGAGTAGCGGTCATTCACATATTGGGACGGTCGCTATTCCTCATGAACGGTCACGACTGAGGTCAAACTTATGACCGCGAAACCTACTGTGATAAGGTTTCTTCTTGTAATTGCATGAAGCGGTCGTATACAGGTGAGGTGCAACCGCTATAAGTGTTCTGTTCACCTTTATTAGAAGCAACCTAATCCTGCAACAAGATTTCTTAAACACAAGTTAAATAGATCATCCATTTGATTTGTCAAGGATCAAAATTAAGATCATTTGTCTAACACTTTGCATTAAAATCTTACTTTATATTGATTAATTGTTAGGTGTGAGCATTAAACTCCATTTCAGGTTTGAGTGTAAGCTTAGAAACACTTAAGTTGTGAGAGTGATCCTGGAAAAACTCTTGTAAGGGTTGTGAGGATTGATCTCAAACCATTATACTAGTTTGGTGTGAGCTAGAGAAAACACCAAGTTAGAGTTAAGCTTGTAAAAACTCAAAGCTAGTGGAATCTTAACAAGTTATTAAGGAAGTGGATGTAGGATTAAGGTAAAATCCAAACCACTATAATTCTTTGTGTTCATTGCTTCATCTTCTACTTAATCTTCTTTTTCATTTTCTACATTACTTATTTTTTATTTTGAATTTGCCAAAACTTTCCAAACCAACCAATTCACCCCCTCCCTCTTGGTTGCTATCTTGGGACAATAATTGGTATCAGAGCTTTTTAATTTCTTAAACTTAACTGTGAAATTTGACCCAAAATGTCAATCTCTTCTTCATCTACCTCAAATTCTCATGGAAATCTTAATTCTCTTCATAGACCCTACTTTAATGGAACCGATTATTCCTATTGGAAACATAAAATATTTTTATTCCTAGATAGTGAGGGAATAAAGCTATGGGATTATGTTGAAAAAGAATGGTGAGGTTGAGGGTGTCCAAGTTCCTATTCCCAAAGCACAATGGTTAAATATCAATGTAAGAGATCAATTCAAAAACCATAGTGCAGCCTCCATCTTAATGAATTCCATTTCAAGAGAAGAAGGTGGGAGAGTCCAACATCTCACTAGTGCTTATTGCATTTGGAAAACTCTTGAGAACTATCATGAGGGTACTACCCAAGTGAGGCTCACCAAGAAACAAATGTATATACATGAGTATGAGCTATTCAAGATGAAGTCCAATGAAAATGTTACCGACATGATGAATCTCTTGCTTGCTGTTGCGCTGGAATTAAGTTCTACTAAAGCGTCACTCGCAAGTATACGAGGTAGCTGTAGCAAAGGTGATCGCCCCAAGGTCGTCTCACAAGGAAGCTAGATAAGCTAATTGATTATCAGGTTGCAAATAATAAATTATCAATAAATTTAAATTGCTAAAAACTAATGAAAACAGATCGATTGGAATTTAAAACAATAAAGGTAAACTGAGCTGATATATTGATTCACTTAATAGAAAGGTCTAGGGTTTACACTTCTCTACTAACTTATATGTATGAACGGTTATTCCTCTCAACCAATTTAGTTTCAAAGATTAGATCTCAAGCAACTTGATTAATCGAATCAAGGAAATAAGCTCTTGTATTCAAACCTCTTTCAAGTAATCTTGTTACAATTGAAATAATCCTTTTCTTACGTTATATTTCTAATTCACCTAAGTCCCTAATCGAATTGTTCCAGCATTAGACTTCATCTCTCAATCCTTCATCCAATACCTAAAACACATAATTGGTGGCCAATCAATTATATATTAACAATAATCCATTCAATCAAGGCTAAAGAAATAATTCAGTTAAGAGCAATAACCAATTCATACAATCATAGTAGATCCATACAAACCCTAGACTAGATCAAATTAGTTCATAATAATGCTATCAAACATATTCATCTCATTAAAATTCAAAGAAATCAAGTTAGACATAATAGAATTCATGAATACAATTCCAATGGAACTTAAGAGATAAAGTTTGAGAACAAAACCAAATTACAAACTCCCTTTTAGCTTCTGAAGAATCTCTTATTCAGAACCTTGCTAGCAGAATGTTGCAATGGCAAAAACAAATTTAATCTAGATTGTTTTTTATCAAAGTGTAATAAAAAATCTCAAAGAAAACAAATGGAAAACTCAAATGCTATTCTTTGACGGCTGATCCAATCTCTCTGTTCAAAAACCCTAATTCTATTATTTATACGAAATCTCGCTTCAAAAATCCGCGTTTTCTTTCTTCCTTTAGTCCATGAAGTGACACGGCCAAGCTCCTGGCCGTGTCTACTGAATGTGTCCACTTCTGTGTGATTTTCATCTCTTCTTCTTTGGAGTTAAGTGTGACATGGCCAAGCTTGGGTGAGCTTGGCCGTGTTTGGTGTGTTTGGAGGGACACGGCCAGTGGCTTGGCCGTGTCCCCTGAGTGTGTCACCTTCTGATCTCTTCGTTCTTTGCTCTCTTTCCTTTTGGTCTTCTTCATTGGCTTAGTATGGGACACGGCAAAGTCTCCTGGCCGTGTCATGTGACACGGCCAGTGGCTTGGCCGTGTCCTCTGAGTGTGTCAGTCACTGCCCAAATTTTCCTTCTCTCTTGGTTCCTTGGTTTTGCCCTTAAGATGATGTTTGCATATTAACCTAAACCAAACACTTAAACAAACTTTTAAAAAGAATCAAATAAACATTAACCAACAACAAATAAACACCAAACTAAAAACTAGAACAAAAATGGCATAAACACTGAAATAAATTAAAACTACCAAAATTGATGAAAACACTAAATAAACAAATTAAAGCTACCAAAATACCTAAATAAAACAATAATCATCATAATAAATAAGATACAATTCTATGGCAAAAACTAATAAAACAACTACCCCACACTTAAAACTTTGTTTGTCCTCAAGCAAATTCACATGGCATAAATTAAAAACTCAAACAACCTTAACTATAATTCCAGTATATAAGATGAAATCCTTTAAGACTTAGCCATAAATAATTACACTTTACTTCAATCAAGATTTTCTTAACTCATTCATTAATCTAGACATACAAATCTCATCTCTCATCTAAGTGTTTCACTCGATTTCATAGGTTAATTCACTCAAACCACTCATGACTGCATACTACCATAAACTTGCTTAATTATCCAATCTCTCTCACTGATTTTCTCAAGAAATAATTCGAAGGTCTTTTATTTGGATGTAATGAGGCTAAGGTGAAGGTGTGAGAAAAGACATTTAAGCTGGAGCATCAAGAAATGGAGTATCTAAATTAGACAATACTCTTGCTACGAAACTCGTAACTCCCTCAAATGGCATATTCACCAACCCTCGATACTTGCATACTTAAAGAAAAGTACATGAGTCGACATTCCTCTAATGCTAGAAAATATATGAATTCTGTATATATATATATCTTCTCTTTTATTTTCCTTTTTTTTATTTTTATTATTATTTTTAATATATATATATATACAAAATATAAAATTGCATGGAACATCTAGCTTAAAATGTAGAGGAAAAGAATAATCGACTCTTAATCAAATACAATGTGCAAAGTATGCATTTCAGCCCCAAATAGCAATACTATTATTTTTTTTTGTTTTTTTTTTGTTTTTTTATTGGTTACCCCACACTTATGAATTAAACCACCATATTGTCATATCATAAGAACTCCATTACTTAATGCAGGTATGATGATAATAAGAAAATGTTGAGTTGTGAATTGTGTTGATCAATCAAGAAAAGGTCAAAGGCTCAACTTGGCTCACTAAGGAATTCATAATTAAGGGAGGTCTTTTTAAGCTAAAGGGATAAGCTAATTTGCCTTCATCATTTTAAAACTTGAGATTAAATCATAATGTGAGTTCAATTAGTATGCAAAAACAAGCTCTAGAGATGCAAAATCATGAAGGTGCACACTTAAGAAAAGAAAATCAATTGACAATAATATTCAATCTATGAGGCTCAAAACTCACAAAGGTGGGTTCTAAAAGATTTATATGTCATGAATTGTAGAATATGAAAATTGATCCTGAATGAATTCAAATGCTAATCTCTATGCTGATACTAAAGTCTCAAATAAATGCTAGAATCACAGAAAAGTCAATAAGTTTTCAACAATTATGCCATGCACAACGCACGATAAACAAAACAAGAATTAAAGAAAAGCTTAAAGATTACCCCACACTTATAAATTACATTGTCCTCAATGGAAACAAGGATAATAAAGAAAAAGAGTTAAGGTATAACTTGTTTTCCATCGGTCCCTTGTGAGGCAAACTCTACCTTTCCATCACAAACAACAAATGTTCATAAACAAAATAAAATATATAAAATAAAATGTCCAAAATATAAAATGTTAACATTAAAACAAAAAATGAAAAATAACAACACAAATATGCTATAACTAAACACAAGAAAGTAAGGAATTGTCTCGAAAGATTAGAGCCAATGTGATCTACGGTGAAGGAGGATGTGATGATGATGCAGCCGAGGGATGAAGACTCAAAATCTTAGCAAGGTTGCTATTTATTTAGTCCAACTGTTGCAAGACCGCAGCATGGTTAAGATCTACCTTGCTCTCCAGTGCCTCAATCCTATTAAGTATCTCTTGATTATCCAGGGCCGGAGCATCTTCTTCCAAATCAAGAGAATCCGAATCGGACTCTTCTTGAACTTGTGTTCTCTTTTGTCTATCCCCCGGTACTTCTGGCTCAGCTGAAGCCATCATATAAGCCCCTCTCCTGTGCACCACCATATGCATCTTCTCTAGTGTGGCCAAATCCAATGAATCATTACCCATAATTTTAGTCATACGACAGTTACTCGGGTCAAAATCATCAAGAAGGGTTGTTGCCAATGTGGTAACAAATCCTCCAATACAGATAGCCCTCTTCTTTTTATTTGCCACACTATCAAAAACATCGGCCAACCAATAGCCGGTACTAATGGGCACTGCATTACACGCACAATCCAAGAAAAAGAGCTCACTAAGTTCCACTACACCCGGGCTTTCCTTCCGAGCAAAGAATCCACAGGACATAAAGCGATGCTAATACCTCAAAGCGGGATTACTCAATTTAGTTGCTTTGGCCGATTTGGCCACATAAGTTCCCGAGCCTAATGCTCCCCAAGCAAATTGTTGTTTAAAATCTTTAGGTACAGACCTTTCACTGTGTTGATGGAAAGCAAATATCACATTCAATTGCTCAATACTAACCACAAATGATTTCCCAAGTAATTTAAAATTCAACTTAGAGCAAATTTTTTGTTCATCTCTTTCAACCTTAAGAGATGTTAAAAATTCCAAAGTGAGCTCTTGAAATTGCAAAGGTCTAAAGGAGACTAGGTTCTCCCACCCAAGATTTTGAAATAACTATAAAAATTATCCCTAATATGAAAAGCATTAAGGGATTCATCGCTGACATACCTTATCGGAAAGAAACCCCTAGCCAAAAGGGTAGCTCTCTTCAAAGATGAAGAAGATGAAGATGAAGATACAGCTGCAGTTGGAAGTCGCTTCCTGTTATGGTGGGACACCATCTTCGTTCTCTGCATATTGAAAGATCTGAAAAAAAATTGAAACTTAAACCGATTAAATTGATTTTTTTATGAGAGAAGAAGAAGATCGAACGGATTAATTTCAATTTTGGTGAAGGAAATTGAGAATTAATGAGAGTTTAGAAGTTTTGAAAGAAAAACAATGGAGGTTTTGGGAGAGAGGATTTGAGAGAGCGAAAGGAAGAAAAAAGAAATTTAGGGATTGGAATGAATGAAAAGTGCTAAAAACCGTGTTTTTAAAGTGTGAAATTGAAGGGACACGGCCAAGCTTAAGTGAGCTTGGCCGTGTCTGATGTGCTTGGAGGGACACAGCCAGTGACTTGGCCGTGTCCCATGGGTGTGTCTGACTCTGTGAACAAAGGAATGCAAGAACAAACAAAAGATATTTTTGGTGAAGCTTGTGTAAAATGGTGACTTTGGGTTGGCTTGACACGACCAGTGGCTTGGTCGTGTCAAGTGGCCATGTCACCTATTGCCATTTTGACTTCTTTTTTTATTTTATTTATTTTTTTATTTTTTATTATTTTTTATTTTATATCACCAAATCTTAAAGAAATTGCAAACCTCTTCTTCGATCAACCCTGAAACACATTAGAAAAAATGAAAAAACCGATCAAAGCACCCATTCCATTTATTCAAAACAAACATAAAATCAAAATTGCTGAATTTAAAATTATAACTATGAAAAGAAATGCAAACTGATGGGTTGCCTCCTATTTAGCGCTTCGTTAATGTCATATAGCTGGACATTACTACAAGACTTAAGGATAGTAGATCAAAGTGCTATCGATGATCCTTACTTCTTGGAATCCTTCATTATATGGTTTAACTCTCTGTCAATTTACTTTAAAAGTCTCATTTGTTCGAGAGTTAAGCAATTCTATGGCACCGGAAGGATATACCTGAGTTATCTCGAAAGGACCACTCCATCGAGACTTGAGTTTTCCTGGAAACAGACGGAGATGAGAATTAAAAAGCAAAACTTTCATACCTGGGCTCAATATCTTTCGCACTATAATTTTATCATGAAGTGCTTTAGTGCGATCCTTATAAATCCTCGAACTCTCATATGCCTCATTCCTCAGCTCATCTAACTCTGAAATTTGCAGAAAATGCTCTCTCTTTGCTTTGTCCAAGTCTAAATTCAGAGTCTTGATTGCCCAATACGCTTTGTGCTCCAACTCCACTGGTAAATGACACGCCTTACCAAAAACCAATCGGTATGGACTCATACCCAAAGGAGTCTTGTAAGCAGTCTGATATGCCCACAATGCATCATGCAATCTACTCGCCCAATCCTTTCTTGATAAGTTGACTGTTTTCTCCATAATTCCTTTTATTTGCTTGTTGGATGTCTCAACTTGCCCAGAAGTCTGTGGATGGTATGGGGTCACCACCTTGTGCTTCACACCAGATTTGTGCATTAATTTCTCAAAAAGTTTGTTGCAGAAATGACTTCCCCCATCACTGACTATCACTCTTGGTGTGCCAAATCTGCTAAGAATATTTTCCTTCACAAATTTAACAACCACATTAGCATCATTAGTACGGGTGGGGATTGCCTCCACCCATTTTGAAACATAATCAACAGTAACTAAAATATATTCATAACCAAAAGACTTGGGAAAAGGACCCATAAAGTCTATTCCCCACACATCAAACAGTTCAACAACAATATAAGATTGAAGGGGCATTTCATTCCTCCTCCCAATCTTGCCCACTCTTTGACAGCGGTCACAATGCTTACAATACTCTTGAGCATCTTTGAATTGAGTAGGCCAGTAAAAACTACTTTGAAGCACATTTTCTGCAGTCTTCCTCCCTCCAAAATGACCACCACAGTGAAGGTCATGACAAAATTGAAGAACACTCAGTTGTTCTTCCTCAGATACACACCTACGAACTATCTCATCTTTGCATATCCAGAATAGGTAAGGTTCATCCCAAAAATAAAATTTACTCACGTGCAAAAACCTTTTCTTTTCCTCAATAAAATCATCTATCATGTTTGTGAAGATAGACATCATGCATCTCTGAAAAGTTGCAGGTGCATTGCACAAGCCAAAGGGCATATGCCGAAATGCATAAGTCCCAAAAGGGCAAGTAAAGGTAGTCTTGGATTGATCCTCTGGTGATATCGGCAACTGATAATAACCTGAAAGTCCATCCAAAAAGAAATAATGTGAGTGTCCAGAAAGTTTATCTAACATCTGATCAATAAAAGGAAGAGGAAAATGGTCTTTCTTTGTTGCATTATTCAACTTCCTATAATCGATACACATTCTCCACCCAGTAGTAGTCCTAGTAGGAACCAATTCATTATTTTCATTTTTCACTACAGTGATTCCAGATTTCTTAGGCACTAAATGTTCTGGGCTCACCCACTCACTATTAGCTATTGGATATATCACTCCTTCATCCAGCAATTTGAGCACTTCCTTCTTAACCACGTCACTCATATTTGGGTTAAGGCACCTTTGGGTCTCCCTCACAGGTTTAGCTCCCTCTTCTAAAGTGATTCTATGCATGCACATTGAAGGACTAATACCTTTGATGTCACTCAATCTTTTTAGCTCACTCACCAACCTCATCTCCTCCCCTTCACTAAGTTCGCTAGATATTATCACAGGTAAGGTATTGTGATCTCCTAAAAACACATATTTCAGATTTTTAGGTAACTCTTTCAACTCTAACTCAAGTGAATGATTCTTCTCTTCCTTTTGGATGGAGGGAAGTTCACAAACTGGGTCCTCCTTAAGTTCCTCTATTTCAGCACTCTCTAATGTCTCAAGGCAATTGGCTATTTCGAAATCAAAAATATCCAAACCACCATCTAAGGTCAGTGCCAGCTCCAATTTATCTGAGGAACCTGTCTGCAAGAAGACATCTGAAACAACTGCATCAATACAATCAATTAAAGAGCAATCCTCATATAATGCAGTTGTAGGAATGGGAGAAGTGTTAAAAATAGAAAATTCAACCGTTTGTCCTAAGACAGTCATTGACAATTTACCATTTTTAACATCTATCAGGGTGTTAGTGGTAGCCATAAAAGGCCTACCCAATAGAATAGTGTGTGTGGATGGTGTAGGGTTACTTCCTTCCATGTCAAGAACTATGAAATCTACAGGCACTATTAACCCACCAACCTTAACTAACACATCTTCTATAACCCCTTTCGGAAATCTAAGAGATCTATCAGCTAATTGCAACACCATTTTTGTAGGTTTAAGTTCCCCTAGTTCTAATTCAAGATATACAGAATAAGGCATCAAATTTACACTGGCTCCTAAATCACACATGCCATCAGTTCCCTTTCCATTACCCATAGTAATTTGAATTATGAAACTACTAGGATCCTTTAGCTTCGGAGGTAGTTTATGCTGCAAAACAGCACTAGCTACCTCTAACACTATCACCTTTTCATTTGGCTCATACCTTTTTTTCTTTGTGTTCAACTCCTTGAAGAATTTGGCATAAGCTGGCATGTTCTTTATTGCTTCAAGTAAGGGTAAGTTAATACTTACCTTAGATAGCATGTTAAAGATGTCTGAAAATTGCTTATCTTGTTTATCATTCTTCAACCTGCTGGGGAATGGTATAGGTGGCCGGTAAGGATTACTTGCCTTGTGTAAATCTGCTGAAGGGGATTTTTCCATTCATCTTTCTCTAGCACCTTTGTTCTCTAGTTCTCCTTCCTTTTTGTTCTCTTGATCACCTACACTCACAGAATTATTTTCAACATTATTGTTAATTACCTTGCCACTTCTAAGAACAGTCACTGATTGTGCCTGCTCAGGTTGACTTGGAAATTTCCCTTTTTGTTGAATCTGCATCTGTTATGCAAGTTGTCCCACTTGAGTCTCCACTTTCTTAAAAGATGCTTCTAATGAATCTAGCCTTTTGTTAGTCATCTCTTGATTCTTAGCACTGACTTGGATAAAGGCTTGTAAACTATCCTCCAAACTCTCTCTCTTAGGCTGCAATTGATTTGAAGATTGACCCTGTGGTTGGTTTTGTCTCTAGAGCAAATGGAAAGGTTGTTGAGAGTTATTTATTGCCCAGGAAAAATTTGGATGATTCCACCAACCAGGATTGTAAGTATTTGCATAAGGATCATTTCGGGGCCTTGGTTGATATCCCCCCATAGCATTGACTTGCTCAGCGTCATTTCCATAAGACTCATATGCAGAGGGGCATATATTTGCTCCATGCCCGAAAGTCCCACAAATTCCACACACTTCTTGAGTGGATGAAGAAGTATTGTTCTTCATGTTCAGCATCTGCACTTGCCTTGTCAGTTCAGCTATCTGATTGACCATCTCACTGTTGGCTTCCAATTGATTCACCCCTTTACTTCTTCCTCTTACACTTTTCTGTTGAGAATTAGCTCCCAACATTTCAAAAATTTCATAAGTTTCATCAGCTGTCTTTTCTCCCCCAGCTCCCCCAGCTGCGTTATCAATAGTGTTCTGAAATTGCTGGGTTAGACCATCATAGAAAAACTGATTCAGAAGCTGAAGTGGGTAGTGATGGTGTGGACACTGGATCAATAACATCTTAAACTTGTCCCAAGCCTCATGAAATGGTTCTCCTTCAAATTGAGAGAATGTAGCTATTTTCCCTCTCAATTTAGCTGTCTTCTGATGTGAGTAAAACTTGCCCATAAACTTGTTATAAACTTGCTCCCAAGTTGTCAAATAATTTTCAGGCAACATCATAAGCCAGCTCTTTGCCCTATCCTTCAATGTATATGGAAAGCATCTCATCCTCAACTGATCCTCTGTTAGTCCTCCCAATGGAAAAGTGTTGAGGGTGGAATAGAAATCCCGAATAAAGTTCAAAGGATCTTCATTTGGAACTCCATAGAATGATGGCAACATGTTGTAATGGATGTTCTTCAACTCATAATTTCTTGCTGCATCCGTCAATCTTATACAAGATGTGGAAGTTCCAATGACAGGTCTAGCAAAGTCCCTCATAGTTCTTTGCCTTTCTTCTCCCATATTGGTAGATTGTGCAGTATCCGACTCAAAATCAGAAGTGTCCTCCTCTGTATCAAATCCGGTGTACAGTTCAAACTCTTCTCTGCCCCTTTTCACTCTCTGAATTTCTGGAATGACTGGGTATAGCTCTCCTCCGAGTGATCTCCTACCTTGCATAAACAAAATTTTTGGAAAGAAAGAATTATTAAAAGCAAAAGACAAATAAAATCAAAAGTAAACAATGAAAAATAATCTAAAATATTTATGCCTAATAAACAATTACGCCAATTAGCTTCCCCGGCAGCAGCACCAAAAACTTGTTGCGCTCAAATTAAGTTCTACTAAAGCGTCACTCGCAAGTATAAGAGGTATTTGTAGCAAAGGTGATCGCCCCAAGGTCGTCTCACAAGGAAGCTAGATAAGCTAATTGATTATCAGGTTGCAAATAATAAATTATCAATAAATTTAAATTGCTAAAAACTAATGAAAACAGATTGATTGGAATTTAAAACAATAAAGGTAAACTGAGCTGATATATTGATTCACTTAATAGAAAGGTCAAGGGTTTGCACTTCTCTACTAACTTATATGTATGAATAGTTATTCCTCTCAACCAATTTAGTTTTAAAGATTAGATCTCAAGCAACTTAATTAATCGAATCAAGGAAATAAGCTCTCGCATTCAAACCTCTTTCAAGTAATCTTGTTACAATTGAAATAATCCTTTTCTTAGGTTATATTTCTAATTCACCTAAGTCCCTAATTGAATTGTTCCAACATTAGACTTCATCTCTCAATCATTCATCCAATACCTAAAACACATAATTGGTGGCCAATCAATTATATATTAACAATAATCCATTCAATCAAGGCTAAAGAAATAATTCAGTTAAGAGCAATAACCAATTCATACAATCATAGTAGATCCTTACAAACCCTAGACTAGATCAAATTAGTTCATAATAATGCTATCAAACATATTCATCTCATTAAAATTCAAAGAAATCAAGTTAGACATAATAGAATTCATGAATACAATTCCAATGGAACTTAAGAGATAAAGTTTGAGAACAAAACCAAATTACAAACTCCCTTTTAGCTTCTGAAGAATCTCTTGTTCAGAACCTTGCTAGCAGAATGTTGCAATGGCAAAAACAAATTTAATCTAGATTGTTTTTTATCAAAGTGTAATAAAAAATCTCAAAGAAAACAAATGGAAAACTCAAATGCTATTCTTTGACGGCTGATCCAATCTCTCTGTTCAAAAACCCTAATTCTATTATTTATACGAAATCTCGCTTCAAAAATCCGCTTTTTCTTTCTTCCTTTAGTCCATGAAGTGACACGGCCAAGCTCCTGGCCGTGTCTACTGAATGTGTCCACTTCTGTGTGATTTTCATCTCTTCTTCTTTGGAGTTAAGTGTGACACGGCCAAGCTTGGGGGAGCTTGGCCGTGTTTGGTGTGTTTGGAGGGACACAGCCAGTGGCTTGGCCGTGTCCCCTGAGTGTGTCACCATCTGATCTCTTCGTTCTTTGCTCTCTTTCTTTTTGGTCTTCTTCCTTGGCTTAGTATGGGACACGGCAAAGCCTCCTGGCCGTGTCATGTGACATGGCTAGTGGCTTGGCCGTGTCCCCTGAGTGTGTCAATTACTGCCCAAATTTTCCTTCTCTCTTGGTTCCTTGGTTTTGCCCTTAAGATGATGTTTGCATATTAACCTAAAATAAACACTTAAACAAACTTTAAACAAGAATCAAATAAACATTAACCAACAACAAATAAACACCAAACTAAAAACTAGAACAAAAATGACATAAACACTGAAATAAATTAAAACTACCAAAATTGATGAAAACACTAAATAAACAGATTAAAGCTACCAAAATACCTAAATAAAAAAATAATTATCATAATAAATAAGATACAATTCTATGACAAAAACTAATAAAACACTTGTCATCGTCAATGAGTTAAAGAAATATGGTAAGATATATGATCAAGATGAAGTCAATAGCAAAATATTGAGAGCACTTAGAACAAAGAAGAAATTTGAATATAAAGTCTCTTCAATTGAAGAAGCTCATGATCTTGGCTCCTTGAAAACCGATGAACTTATCAAAAAACTACTCACCTTTGAATTGGACACCGAAAGAGATGAAGAACAAGGTGAAAAGGATAATAGGAAAACAATAGCTCTCAAAGCAATCAAAGAAGTTGAGAGTTCAAGCAATGAAGATAGTGATGATGAAGAAGAAATGGCAATGTTTTCAAAAAGAATGAGTGATTAGAAGAGGAAGAGAAGATTACAAGCCAACAAAAGTACATTTTCTAAATCTTCCTTAAAAGATAAAGATAAAAAGAATGAGGTAAAATGTTATGAATGTGGCAAATCTGGTCACATCAAATCGGATTGCTTAAAATTGAAGAACAAAAGTAAGTGGGATAAGAAAAAGAATAAATCACTTAAAGCTACATGGGATGACTCTTCCTCAAGTGAAGAAGAAGAAGAAAAGGAAGGAATTGCCAATCTATGTCTCATGGCTATTGAAGATGAAAAAGACCCCAATGAGGTAAGTACTCAATCCTTGAATTTAATTGAATCTGATAACAATAATATTGATGCTTTAGATGATAGTGATATGATTGAACATATGAACCTTAGAATAGAAAAGTATTTTTCTAAGATGAAGTTTTATAAGGATAAATGCTTTAAGCTAGAGAAGGATTTTGTGAGCTTAAAAAATTCTACCTTGGAATTAAAAACCTTAAATGAACAATTGTTGAAATCCATTAATGAAATAAATAAAAATTCACATAGCTTAGAAAATGTGATCAAGGAAAATGAAATCTTGAAACATGAACTAAAAGGACTTAAAGAATCAATTTCAAAATTTCACAAAGGAAAAGAAGCATTAGATACATTAATTGATAATCAAAGATCATCATCCTTGAGATATGGTTTAGGATTCAATGGATCATCCAATACTCCACCCAAAGCACCCATATTTGTAAGAGCTTCTACAACTCAAACATCTAGTAGTGAAGTTGGCAAGAACACCAAAGCACAAACTAAGCCTAAAAGTTCTAAAAGGATTGCATTAGGTACACAAAGCTCTAGAACTAAAGTTTCAAGAGAAAATTATGCTTTCATGTACACTAGGCATGAGCATAAACATAAGAATACACAAAAACAAGTTCATTCAACACATACTTGTAATTATGTGCACAATTCATTGAAATTTAATAAAAAAAAGTGCATAAGTATAGAACATTGTATCAATTCACTTATTGTATGAAATTTGGACATAAGAACACATTTTGCTATATTAGGAAGGCTCATATCAAGCTAGAAGATCCTTCTAATACTAACCCCCAAGGACCCGACCTTATTTGGGTACCTAAAAGAAGATGAACATCACTGTTTTTGTAGGCATGTCTAAAATCTACTATCAATGAGAGTTCTTAGTTTGCGGATAGTGGATGTTCAAGGCATATGATGGGAAATGCAAAGCTTTTTACAACTTTCACTCAAAAGCATGGAGGTACTGTTACTTTTGAAAATAATGCAAAATGAAAAATTATTGGCATTGGCACCATTGGCGTGCTTGGAAAAAATTTAATTGAAAATGTTTGGCTTGCTGATGGGTTGAAACACAATTTGCTTAGTGTAAGTCAATTATATGACAAAGGATATGATGTGAGTTTTGATTCCAAAAGATGCAAAGCTACTAATTTAAATGGTGAAATTGTCTTTAAAGGAGCTAGAATTAGCAACACATATAAAATTGACATATATTCGAACAATACATTTGAATGTTTGATTTTTGTCAATAATGATGCTTGGTTATGGCATAGAAGACTAGGTCATGCTAGTATGGATCACTTACAATTTATTAGCAAAGAAGAACTAGTTGTTGGTCTTCCTAAAGTTAAATTTGACAAAATAGAACATGTGAATTATGAGCGGGGATTTTCACCCCCACTCCCATGTGGAATAGTTCTTATGACTTTGGCACTGTTAGGCTTAGGGCCTTAGAGAACATGAGCCTAAATCCCGAAGAAAATACAGTTGCCACCCGGACGGGCTGGGAAAATAGAAAGGGGTGAATGACTCGATTCCTAAGGAATCCCTAACCCCCCAATAGGTTCGGAAAGTTGGGTACGCGTGGGGAAGGTGAGAATGACCCAGCACCCCCACAGCGCTCAATTCATTGGAACCGGCCTCCTTTTTAGATCTTAATATTATAAAATTCTTAGTTAATATGATATCATTCATACTACATGCAATCATAATAAATAAATAATCACTTTATTAAAATTACCACAAGTTCAAACAAAATAAATAGATAGACACCCATCAATGGATGAAAACATGCCTTTACAATCGTCCAATGTCCAAAAGAAAACAAATAAAATAGGATACCCACTAATTGGTGGAAACGTAACCTTTACATTAATCCAAAATTTAAAATAAATTAAATTATATAAAGCTTAACAAATAAGGTACCCACAATGTGGAAACATACCTCAATTTCTTGAGTAATTAATCTAATAAATCAAATCATTCAAGTAAGATAATTAATATAAAACATGCATCATAAAATATCATAAAACAACCATCAAAATATAATATGTATTAATAATCAATTCTATATTAAACAATAGATGCACAAACTAGTTTTAATTTTTAAGTTAAAGTTTTAAGAAATGGAACTTGAGTTTAGGGTTTAGGTAACTTAAGGTTTTAAGTAAAACAATATTAGGGTTTTTCGAAATTGATAAATATGATTCTGGAACTTTAGGGTTTAAATCTTAAGTTATTGGACACTTAACTCTGTGAATATAAGTTAAACAAATTATTGGACAATAATGAAACAAGCTACTGGATGCATTTTAGTAAAGATATATGAATTGAAATCAAGGAATACAAACTACTGGGATTATTTCAACAAAAAGATAAATAAAATCAGTGTTTGAAACCATTCATCATAAAGAAATCCTATTGAATTTAAATTAGTTAAATTAGAAAAACATACCTTTGTTTGTAGATTCCACCAATAATTAAAGGTTGATACAAAGTCTTTTATTGCACTGGCCTTGCACTTGTTGGTTGAATGAAATCAAGGCAGTGAGTCACTTCCTTGATAATACTTTATGTGTTTGAGACTTCTATTCGGTTGTTATTTTTGATAATTCCTCTCCTTTTGATTGCTAGGGTTTTTCTATTTTTTGTTGCTTTTTTATTAAAGTCCAAAAAATCCCTTATTTATAGGCAATTAATTGAAAACCTAGTCTTTCTTAATTAAGGAAACAATTAAAACCATTCAAATTAAATTTGGATTTGGCAAAATTGGAGAGGCCAATTGCCTATGGGTGAGGACTGTGAGGGCTGCGGACAAATTGGACCAAGCCAATTCTCTGCTGGCACGGCTTGGCCAATTCACCGCACGCACGCCCTGCGGCGAATTGGGCATCGTCCAATTATTATTTTTATTATTTTATTATTTTTTATTTTTATTTTTACTATTAAAATAAATGTTATATTTTTATAAAATAAATATTTATATTTTCTTTTTTCCCTCTTTTTATTTATTATAAAAATAAATATTATATTTTTCTTTTTTTCCTTTTTTATTATTCATTATTTATAATATTAATAAAATAAATATTATATTATTATGTGTTATAATTTTAACATTTTACCATACCAAATTTAAGTTTGTAAATTTATTCTGGACTGTTTTAAACCTTTAGACTTTGCTTAACCCTCTTTTAATTATTATCGGACTGGACTTGGTAAAAAATTAAGGGTCTACAAGAATCTTGTCAATTTGGTAAGCAACATAAAAGTTCATTTAAATCTAAAAATATTATAAGTACATCTAGACCCTTAGAACTTATTCACTTGTATTTGTTTGGACTAGATAGAGTTGCTAGCCTAGGTGGAAAATTATATGCATTTGTACTTGTTGATGACTACTCAAGGTTTACATAGGTAAACTTCTTAGCTCAAAAGAATGAAACTTTTAATCACTTTAAAATATTTGCAAAAAGTGTTCAAAATGAAAAAGGCTATGTGATCACATCTATGAGGAGTGATCATGGTAAAGAATTTGAAAATGAAAATTTTGATAACTTTTGCAATGAATTTGGTATTTCACATAACTTTTCAGCTCCTAGAACACCACATCAAAATGGTGTGGTTGAAAGAAAAAATAGAACCTTGATTGAAATGGCTAGGACAATGCTCAATGAGTATTTTTGGGTGGAAGCCGTTAATACCGCTTGCCACATTTCAATCCGTGTTTACAAAAGGCCATTGATAAACAAAACTTCTTATGAGCTATGGAATGGAAGAATATCTAAAATTTCATACCTTATAGTATTTGGTTGCAAATGCTTTATATTAAATACCAAGGATAATCTTGGAAAATTCTCATCCAAATAGGATGAAGGCATATTTTTAGGATACTCATCATCTAGCAAAGTATATAGAGTATTTAACAAAATAACTCTAATAGTTGAAGAATCAATGCATTTTGTCTTTGATGAAACCTTTAAACTAGATCAAAGGAAAGGTAGTGCTCTTAATGATTTTGTAGGTAGATTTGGACAATAAGAAATAATTGATGCTCCAAAGAACAATCATAATGAACATGAAGAGAATACTTAAGAGCTATCTAAGGATTGGGAATACAAAAATGATCATCCAAAAGAACTCATCATTGGTGAAACATCAAAGGGAGTAACTACTAGATCCAAATTTAAACACTTAGATATTAATTTTTCTTTTGTTTCTCAAATTGAGCCAAGGACCATTGAGGAGGCTCTTGGTTATGAAAATTGGGTGATTACTATGCAAGATGAAATCAACCAATCTGAGAGAAATAATGTGTGGGAACTCATTCGTAGACCTAAAGACCATCCAATTATAGGATGTAAATGGGTATATAGGAATAAGCTTGATGAGAATTGATGAAAATGGTCTCATCACTAGAAATAAAGCTATATTGGTAGCCAAAGAGTATAACCAAGAGGAAGGCATAGACTATGATGAGACATTTTCCCCCGTTGCTAGACTAGAAGCTATTAGAATACTACTTGCTTTTGCATGTCACATGAATTTCAAACTTTTTCAAATGGATGTTAAAAGTACATTTCTAAATGGGTTTATTAATGAGGAAGTTTATGTTGAACACCTTCTGGTCTTGAGGATTATAAACTTCCAAATCATGTCTTTAAACTTACCAAAACACTATCAGGATTGAAACAAGCTCCAAGAGCTTGGTATGATAGACTTACTGCATATTTGATTGAAAATGATTTTTTCAAAAGGCAAAGTTGACACAACCCTTTTTGTTAAAATGAATAAGCATAACATTTTGATTGTGCAAATTTATGTTGATGACATTATATTTGGTGCTACTAATAAAATTTTGTACAAGAAATTTGCTTCTTATATGACTGGAAAATTTGAAATGAGCATGATGGATGAACTCAAATTCTTTCTTGGACTACAAATCAAGTAATGCAAAGATGGGATCTTCATCAAACAATCCAAGTACACAAAGGAACTCCTCAAGAAATTTGAAATGGATGGTTGTAAGACTAGCAAGACTCCCATGAACACATCCATGAAACTTGGCAAAGATGAAAGTGGTAAGGTAGTAGAGGAAAAGAAATATTGAGGTATTATCAGATCTCTACTTTACTTAACCGCATCTAGACCCGATATAATGTATAGTGTATGTTTATGTGTTAGATTTCAATCATGCCCTAAAGAATCACATTTGGTATCCTAGAAACACATCATTTGACATTTTAGGCTTTTTGGACACCGATTATGCTGGCGGTCTTTTGGATAGAAAAAGCATGACCGGGGCATGCCATTTTCTTGGTGATTGTCAAGTTTCTTGGTTTAGCATGAAACAAGTTTTGGTTGCCTTATCCACCACGAAAGTCAAATATGTTGCTGCATGTTTTTATTGCACTTAAGTTCTTTGGATGAAATAACAATTACTTGACTATGGAAAAACTTTTGAACACAAATCTATTAAATGTTATAACATTAGTGCCATAAATCTATCTAAAAATGAAATTCAACAATCTAGGTCAAAAAATATAGATATTAGGCACCATTTCTTAAGAGACAATATCCAAAACTAAAATGTTGTATTAGAGTTCATTGATACACAAAACCAACTTGTTGATATATTCAAAAAACCCTTAAATGAAGAAAGGATGAACTTCATAAAACATCATTTAGGAATGATAGATGGAAGCACCATATCATAAATTGTTTGAAAACCTACTTTACTTGATCCAAATCTCCCATTAATATCTATTTTTGATCAAACATTTGTATCTTAAACTAAAAGCATTCTTTTCTTCCAAATATTATGATTCTTGAATGATTCCCGATCGGACCACCTATAAGTCTGACCATACTTATTTAAAAAATCGTGGTTTCAAACTTCTTGTCAAAGTATGACCATACTCTCCATTGGTACGACCAAATTTTTTTCAAAATTTTATAACCGTTGTACCTAAAACCCATATCCCGTTCAGAATTTATAAAGTCCCACTGGACTTTTCAAAATTTTCAAACTTCACCACCGGATTTTTTGAAGTCTGACCGGACTTTCACTCTGAATTTAAAATTTTCTAGTCGTTGAAACTCCATCAAAACGTGCAATTACTCCTCCAACATCTATAAACGGCTACTTTTCTTCTCAAACACTATAAATACCCTCTAATATCAATCTTTACATCTTTTTATCAAAGTTTAAACACTTAAACACTAAAAGAAACTCAAACTCTCCTAAAATCAACTCTCTTCTTCATTTATTTCCTTGCTTCAAGTCATGGCTCCTAAAGAACACATGAAGAAGGCTTCAAGAGCTGAGAAAGGAAAGGGTGTTACTGCCCCTTCTCAAGAAGAAGAGCCTCCTAGAAGAAGCCACAAGATTAGATTTAGTGATGAAGAAGAAAGGCAAAGGAAAGACAAACTTGTAGAACCAAACCATCTCTTCCCTACCCTAACTCTAGAATCCTTAGGTATTGAAAATGATATTAGGGGCTATCTTAGAACCTTGGGATGGGAAATATTTGCGTTCTTGGAGCATGATGATCTTAGTTGGGAGTCCTTGACAAAGGAGTTTCTCACAAATTTGGTTGTTAGCAAAAAGAGCACAAATCACTAGGTTTTTATGGTATATCATTTAGATTATTCAACCAAGAATATGGTCTTACCTTAGAGGATTTTTAATGTATTTAGGGATTTCGACTAGAAGGTGTGTCTCACATCTCAACCTCTGCCCTCACTCCTGAAGTTCAAATGAATATTTGGCAAGAAATTTCCATTGAGACTTCACTTCACAAACAATCTAACGCAAAAAACCTTATGACCCTCACCTATTGGATGTTGCATAGGATTATCACCTACACAATTAGTTCTAGGGATGAGAGCAATGAGAAAGTTACCCAAAAAGATCTACTCTTTCTATTTTGCTTGATTAGAGGTCACCCAATTCAAATTGGAAAATTCCTCATTGACACTTTCCTACACATTAGGAAAATAAAACTCGGGCTTATTCTTCTCTCTTCCCAGGTTACACAAATTGTCAAATATATTGGTACACTTACACTAACAAACAAAGTAAAACTCTCCAATCCTCTTGATCCCACCAAAAAGTCCATAAACATAGGCTATCTTAGGGATGATAATGGGAACTATGTCTACATCTTAGGAGCACTAGGTGCTAGAGCTGAACAAAGGAAGAGACCAAGGATTATAGAGGAAGGTGAAGAGACTTTCCAAATGGAATTCCTTAGAACTACCACTCCTAGACCTCAATCCTCTATCCTCCAACTTCTTCAAGATATTCATGGACAAATGAGCACACAAAGTTCAAGGATAGATAAGATTACTAATGATCTCTCTCATCTTCACCTTGACATTCAAACCATGCAAGAAGCTTTGGGATAGCCAAATTGTTTTGAAGATGAACCAAGTTTGTCCCCCTCTATCCATGGCTCATATCCTCAAGAAGAAGAAGGAGAAGCTGCTGCCTCTCAACCAAGGGAAGAAGAGCAAGGGGAACATGGAGAAGAGGAAGAAGAAGATGAAGATGAAGAAAGTGACAATGATGCTTAGGATTCTTTTTTCTTTATTGTACTCATGCTTGTGTGTTTTTATTTTCTAAATTAATGAATTTGCTTTTCTATATTGCTTTTAATTATTTATTTTTATCTTTGTTAAAGGGGAAAAATATACTTCAAATTGAATTAATAACTTAAATTGGCAAATTAAACAACAACATTATGAAGCATTCATTAAGAGGGAGCATATAAACACATCTTTAAATAACTAAATGAAGCATTCATTAAGGGGGAGCATGTAAACACATCTTTGGACATTTCAAAATTCAATTTAATTGCCAAAGTCAAAAAGGGGGAGATTGTTAGCCAAACCCTCCTATTTTTTATCTTAGGTAATCAAATTGAATAAAACTAACACTTGTATCAAGTTACATTGTGCAGGAAGTTATTTCTTTGAAGAATCCTTAAAAAATCCGATCGGACCATTTAAAAGACCGACCAGACTACTCATATTCAAAAAGAGCCAAATGACATAGAAGGTTTCACGGTGAAGAGTACTCCTAAAATCTCACCATACCACATCCAGTCTGACCGGACCATTCACCATTACGACCAAACCATTGGATGAGAAAAGAACCGAAAGAGACAAAAGGTTTCACAGTCAGAAGTACTCTCACTTTCTCAGAGTACCACAAGGAGTATGATCGGACCTTAAGGAATTTTGACTGGACCATTAAAGCTAATTTTTTCCAAATCATCCAGTAGAGTTATTAACCAAGGGTACTCCCAAAAATTGGATGGACCACAGATATTTTGACTGGACTTAGTGCAAGTTTGACTAGCCTATTTTAAAAAAAAACTCAAGTCAGAAGCCATTGCATCTCCACTCAATAAGTGAAAGCCACGTGTTGCGCTCTAATTAACTCTACTACAAAGCGTCACTCGCAAGTATACAAGGTAGCTATAGCTAAGGTGATCGCCCCAAGGTCATCTCACAAGGAAGCTAGAATAGCTAATTGATTATCAGATTATAAATAACAAGTAATTAATAAATTTAAATTGCTAACAACTAATGAAGACAAATTGATTGGAGTTTTAAACAATAAAAGTAAACTGAGCTGATGTATTGATTCACTTAATAGAAAGGCCTAGGGTTTACACTTCTCTACTACTTATATGTATGAACGGTTATTCCTCTCAACCAATTTAATTTCAAAGATTAGATCTCAAGCAACTTTATTAATCGAATCAAGGAAATAAGCTCTCGCATTCAAACATCTCTCAAATAATCTTGTTACAATTGAAATAATCCTTTCCTTAGGTTATATCTCTAATTCACCTAAGTACTTAATTGAATTGTTCCAGCATTAGACTTCATCTCTCAATCCTTCATCTAATACCTAAAACACATAACTGGTGGCCAATCAATTATATATTAACAATAATCCATTCAATCAAGGCTAAAGAAATAATTAAGTTAAGAGTAATAACCATTTCATACAATGATAGTAGATCCATACAAACCCTAGACTAGATCAAATTAGTTCATGATAATGCTATCAAACATACTCATCTCATTAATATTCAAAGAAATCAATTTAGACATAATAATATTCATGAATACAATTCCACTAAAATTAAAGAGATAAAGTTCGAGAACAAAACCAAATTACAAACTTCTTAGGTCTTGAAGAATCTCTTGTTCAGAACTTGCTCGAAGAATGTATCAATGGCAATAACAAATCTAATCTAGACTAGTTTAATCGAAGTGTAATCAAAATCTCAAAGAAAATAGAATATGAAAACCCTAACTATTCTTTGACGGCTCAACAAAACTCAAAACTCTCAACAACTCCCTCTTGAAAACCCTAATTGTATAATTTATATGAAACCTCACTTAAAACTCCGCTTTTTTCTTTCTTTGTTTAATCCATGAGTGACATGGCCAAGCTTAGACAAGCTTGGCCGTGTTTGAGGTTCTTGGAGGGAAACGGCCACAAGCTTGGTCGTGTCCCCTGAAGGTGTCTGCTTCTATTGATTTTCATCTTTCTTCTTTCTTTGGACTTGAGTGAGACACGGCCAAGCTTAGACAACTTGGCTGTGTTTGACAAATTTGGAGGGACACGGCCACAAGCTTGGCCGTGTTCCCTGAGTGTGTCAGCTTCTGATCTGTTGGCTTCCTCCTTAGCTTGGTATGGGACACGGCCACAAGCTTGGCCGTGTCCTCTGCATGTGTCAGCTACTGTCCATTGTTTTCTTCCTCTTGGTTCCTTGGTCTTTCTTTCCTCTCTTGATCCTTGCATATTAACCTAAACCAACACTTAAACAAACTTTAACCAAAAATCAAATAAACATTAGCCAACAACACATAAACACCACACTAAAAACTAGATAAAAAACGACATAAACACTGAAATAAACTAAAACTACCAAAATTGATGAAAACACTAAATAAACATATTAAAACTAACAAAATACCTAAAGAAAACAATAATTATCATAATAAATAAGACACAATTCTATGACAAAAACTAATAAAACAACTACCCCACACTTAAAACTTTGCTTGTCCTCAAGCAAATTCACATGGCATAAATTAAAAGCTCAAACAACCTTAACTATAATTCCAGTATATAAGATGAAATCCTTTAAGACTCAGCCATAAATAATTGCATTTTACTTCAATCAAGATTTTCTTAACTCATTCATTAATCCAGACATACAAATCTCATCTCTCATCTAAGTGTTTCACTCGATTTCATAGGTTAATTCACTCAAACCACTCATGACTGCATACTACCATAAACTTACTTAATTATCCAATCTCTCTTACTGATTTTCTCAAGAAATAATTCGAATGTCTTTTATTTGGATGTAATGGGGCTAAGGTGAAGGTGTGAGAAAAGACATTTAAGTTGGAGCATCAAGAAATGAAGTATCTAAATTAGACAATACTCTTGCTAAGAACTCATAACTCCCTCAAATGGCCTATTCACCAACCCTTGATACTTTCACATACTTGCATACTTCAAGAAAAATACATGGGTCGACATTCCTCTTTTGATGACTAATGCTAGAGAATATATGAATTTTGTATATATATATATATATATATATCTTCTCTTTTATTTTCTTTCTTTTTTATTTATTTTATTTTTATCATTTTTTAAATATATATATATATATACAAAATATACAATTACATGGAACATCTAGCTTAAAATGTAAAGGAAAAGAATAATCAACTCTTAGTCAAATACAATGTGCACAGTATGCATTTCGGCCCCAAATCCTACTAAAGCAATACTATTTTTGTTTGTTTTTTTTTGTTTTTTTTTTCTTAAATTGCTTACCCCACACTTATGAATCAAACCACCCTATTGTCATATCATAAGAAACTCCATTCCTTAATGCAGGTATGATGATAATAAGAAAAAGTTGAGTTGTGAATTGTATTGATCAATCAAGAAAAGGTCAAAGGCTCAACTTGGCTCACTAAGGAATTCATAATTAAGGGAGGTCTTTTTAAGCTAAAGGGATAACCTAATTTGCCTTCATCATTTTAAAACTTGAGATGAAATCATAATGTGAGTTCAATTAATATGCAAAAGCAAACTCTAGAGATGCAAAATCATGAAGGTGCACACTTAAGAAAAGAAATTCAATTGACAATAACATTCAATCTATGAGGCTCAAAACTCACAAAGGTGAGTTCTCAAAGATTTATATGTCATGAATTGCAGAATGTGAAAAATTGATATTTAATGAATTCAAATGCTAATCTCTATGCTGATACTAAAGTCTCAACTATAATACCAGAATCATAGAAAAGTCAATAAGTTTTCAACAATTATGCCATGTACAACACACAATAAAACACACCAAGACAAACAAAACAAAAATTAAAGAAAAGCTAAAAGATTACCCCACACTTTAGAATTTACATTGTCCTCAATGGAAAACAAGAATAATAAAGAGAAAGAGTTAAAGTACAACCTGTTTTCCATCGTACCCTGGTGAGGCAAAACCCTAACTTTTCATCACAAACAGCAAAATGTTCAAAAACAAAATAAAATATCCAAAATATAGAATGTTAACATTAAAAACAAAAATTAAAAATAATAACAAAAATATGCTAAACACAAGAAAGTATGGAAAATCTATCCAAAGATTAGAGCCAATGCGATCTACGGTGAAGGAGGATGTGAAGATGATGCAGCCGAGGGATGAAGACTCAAAATCTTAGCAAGGTTGCTATTAATTTGATCCAACTGTTGCAAGACCGCAGCATGGTTACGGTCTACCTTGCTCTCCAGGGCCTCAATCCTATTAAGTATCTCCTGATTATCCAGAGCTGGAGCATCTTCATCTAAATCAAGAGAATCCGAATCGGACTCCTCTTGAACTCGAGTTCTCTTCTGTCTGTCCCCCGGTACTTCTGGCTCAGCTGAAGCCATCATATAAGCCCCTCTCCTATGCACCACCATATGCATCTTTTGTAGTGTAGCCAAATCCAATGAATCATTACCCGTAATTCTAGTCATGCGATAGGTACTCGGGTCAAAATCATCAAAAAGGGCTATGGCCAATGTGGTAACCAATCCTCCAATACAGATAGCCCCCCTCTTTTTGTTTGCCACACTATCAAAAACATCGGCTAACCAATAGCCAAAACTAATAGGCATTGCATTAACCACACAATCTAAGAAAAATAGTTCACTCAGTTCCACTACACCCGGGCTTTCCTTCCTAGCAAAGAATCCACAAGACATAAAACGATGCAAATACCTCAAAGCGGGATTGCTTAATTTAGTTGCTTTGGCCGATTTGGCCACATAAGTCCCCGAGCCCAATGCTCCCTAAGCAAATTATTGTTTAAATTCCTTAGGTACCGACCTTTCACCATGTTGATGGAAACCAAATATACCATTTAATTGTTCAATGCTAATCACAAATGATTTCCCAAGCAATTTAAAACTCAACCTAGAGCAAATTTTTTGTGCATCCCTTTCAACATTAAGAGATGTTAAGAACTCCAAAGTAAGCTCTTGAAATTGTAAAGGTCACAAGGAGACTAGGTTCTCTCACCCAAGATTCTGAACATATCGGTAAAAATTATCCTTAATATTAAGAGCATTAAGGGATTCATCATTGACATTCCTAGTCGGGAAGAAACCCCGAGCCAAAAGATTCGCTCTCTTCAAAGATGAAAATGATGAAATGAAGATGCACCCTCAGTTGTAGGTCTCTTCTTCTTGTGGTGGGAAACCATCTTCGTTCTTGGCATCTTGAAAGATCTGAAAAAAATTTGAAGTTTAAACCGATTAAATTAATCTTTTGTGAGAGAAGAAGAAGATTTAACGGATTAATTTTAGTTTTGGTGAAGAAAATTGAGATTTATTGGAGGTTTTGAAGCTTTGAAACACAAACAATGGAGTTTTGTGAGAGAGAAGTCAAGAGAGAGAGAGAGAAATCAAAAACAGATCTAGGGATTGGAATGAACAAACAGTGCAAAAATCGTGTTTTTAAAGTGTAAAAGTGAAGGGATACGGCCAAGTTTGGATGAGCTTGGTCGTGTCTGAGTGTGAAATTGAAGAGACACGACCAAGTCTAGGTGGACACGGCCGTGTCTGATGTACTTGGAGGGACACGGCCAGTGAATTGGCCGTGTCCCATGGGTGTGTCACCTACTGTAAGGAAAATTTGCAAAAACAAAAGAAAAGTGATTTTTTGGTGAAGCTTGGCTGTGTCCCATGTGACACGGCCAAGGACACAGCCAAGCTTATTGGCCATGTCTCCTACTGTGAATAGAAGAGTGCAAAAAACAAAGAGATGGAATTTTTGGTGAAGCTTGGCCGTGTCCCATGTGACACGGCCAAGGACACGACCAAGCTTGTTGGCCGTGTCACCTACTGCCATTTTTAACTTTTTTTTATTTATTATTTTTTTATTTTATATCACCAAATCTTAAAGAAATTGCAAACCTCTTCTTCAATCCACCCTGAAACACATTAGAGAAATAAAAACCGATCAAAGCACCCATTTCATTTATTTAAACCAAACATAAAATCAAAATTGCTGAATATAAAATTATAACTATGAAAAAGAAATGCAAACTGATGGGTTGCCTCCCATTTAGCACTTCTTTAATGTCATATAGCTGGACATCACTGCAAGACTTAGGGATCATGGATCAAAGTGCTGTCAATGATCCTCACTTCTTGAAACCCTTCATTATATGGCTTAACTCTCTGTCCATTTACTTTAAAAGTATCATTTGTTCGAGAGTTAAGCAATTCAATGGCACCGAAAGGATATACCTGAGTTATCTTGAAAGGACCACTCCATCGAGATTTGAGTTTACTTGGAAACAGACGGAGACGAGAATTAAAAAGTAAAACTTTCATACCTGGACTCAAAGTCTTTTGCACTATAATTCTGTCATGAAGTGCTTTAGTGCGATCCTTGTAAATCCTCGAGCTCTCATATGCCTTTGGATTAAAGCACCTTTGGGTCTCCCTCACTGGTTTAGCCCCCTCTTCTAAGGTGATTTTATGCATGCACATTGAAGGGCTAATACCTTTTATGTCACTCAATCCCCATCCTATTGCTTTTTTCAATCTTTTAAGCTCATTCACCAATCTCATCTCCTCCCCTTCACTAAGTTCACTAGATATTATCACAGGTAAGGTATTATGATCTCCTAAAAACACATATTTTAGATTTTTAGGTAACTCTTTCAGCTCTAACTCTAGTGAAGGATTCTTCTCTTCCTTTTGGATGGAGGGAAGTTCAAATACTGGGCCCTCCTTAAGTTCCTCTATTTCAGCACTCTCTAATGCCTCAAGGCAACTGACTATTTCTGAATCAAAAATATCCAAACCACTATCTAAAGTCAGTGCCACCTCCAATTTATCCAAGGAACCTGTCTGCAAGGAAACATCTGAAACAACTGCGTCAACACAATCAATTAAAGAACAATCCTCATATAAAGCAGTTGTAGGAATGGGAGAAGTGTTAAAAATAGAAAATTCAACAGTTTGTCCCAAGACAGTCATTGATAATTTACCATTTTTAACATCTATTAAGGTGTTGGTAGTAGCCATAAAAGGCCTACCCAGCAAAATAGTGTGTGCTGATGGTGTAGGGTTACTTTCTTCCATGTCAAGAACTATAAAATCCACAGGTACTATCAACCCTCCGACCTTAACTAACACATCTTCTATAACCCCTTTCGGGAATCTAAGAGATCTATCATCTAATTGCAATACCATTTTGGTTGGTTTAAGTTCCCCTAGTTCTAATTCTTGATACACAGAATAAGGCATCAAATTTACACTGGCTCCTAGATCACACATGCCATTAGTCCCCTTTCCATTCCCCATAGTAAGTTGAATTATAAAGCTACCTGGATCCTTTAGCTTGGGGGGTAGTTTATGCTGCAGAAAAGCACTAGCTACCTTTGAAACTATCACCTTTTCATTCGGCTCATACCTCTTTTTCTTGGTGATCAGTTCTTTGAAGAATTTGGCATAAGCTGGCATGTTCTTTATTGCTTCAAGTAAGGGTAAGTTAATACTTACCTTAGACAGTATGTTGAAGATGTTAGAAAATTGCTTATCTTATTTATCATTCTTCAACCTGCTGGGGAATGGTATAGGTGGCCCATATGGATTGCTTGCCTTGTGTAAATCTGTTGAAGGGGATTTCTCCATTGATCTTTCTCCAGCACCTTTGTTCTCTGTTTCTCCTTCCTTCTTGTTCTCTTGGTCACCTGCATTCACAGAATTATTTTCAACATTATTGTTAATTACCTTGCCACTTCTAAGAACAGTCACTGATTGTGCCTACTCAGATTGACTTGGAAATTTCCCTTTTTGTTGAATCTGCATCTGTTGTGCAAGTTGTCCCACTTGAGTCTCCACTTTTTTAAAAGATGCTTCTAAGGAATCCAGCCTCTTGTTGTTCATCTCTTGATTTTTAGCACTGACTTGGATAAAAGCCTGTAAACTTTCCTCCAAACTCTCTATCTTAAGCTGCCCTTGATTTGAGGATTGACCCTACTGTTGATTCTGTCTCTGGAGCAAATGGAAAGGCTGTTGAGAATTATTTGTTGCCCAAAAAAAAATTGGATGATTCCGCCAACCAGGATTGTAAGTATTTGAGTAAGGATCATTCAGGGCCCTTGGTTGAAATCCCACCATAGCATTGACTTGTTCAGCTTCATTCCCATAAGATTCATATGTAGAGAGGCATATATTTGCCCATGCCCAAAAGTTCCACAGATTCCACACACTTCTTGAGTGGTTGAAGAAATATTATTCTTCATGTTCAGCATCTGCACTTGCCTTGTCAACTCAGCTATCTGATTGACCATCTCACTATTGGCTTCCAATTGGTTTACCCCTTTACTTCTTCCTCTTACACTTTTCTGTTGAGAATTAGCTCCCAACATTTCAAAGATCTCATAAGTTTCATCAGCTGTCTTTTCTCCCATAGCTCCCCCAGCTGCATTATCAACAGTGTTCTGAAATTACTGGGTTAGACCATCGTAGAAAAACTGATTAAGAAGTTGAAGTGGGTAGTGATGATGTGGACACTGGATCAATAACATCTTAAATCTGTCCCAAGCCTCATGAAATGGTTTTCCTTCAAATTGAGAGAATGTAGCTATCTTCCCTCTCAATTCAGCTGTCTTCTGATGTGAGTAAAACTTGCCCATAAATTTATTATAAACTTGCTCCCAAGTTGTCAAAGAATTTTTGGGCAACATCATAAGCCAGCTCTTTGCCCTATCCTTCAATGTATATGGAAAACATCTCATCCTCAACTGGTCCTCTGTTAGTCCTCCCAATGGAAAAATGTTGAGGGTGGAATAGAAATCCCCAATAAAGTTTAAAGGATCTTCATTTGGAACTCCATAGAATGATGGCAGTATGTTGTAATGAATGTTCTTCAACTCATAATTTCTTGCTGCATCTGTCAATCTTATGCAAGAGGTGGAAGTTCCAATGACAGGTCTAGCAAAGTCCCTCACAGTTCTTTGCCTTTCTTCTCCCATGTTGGTAGATTGTGCAGATTTTGACTCAAAATCAGAAGTGTCCTCCTCTGTAGTATCAAATTCGGTGTATAGTTCAAACTCTTCTCTGCTCCTTTTCACTCTCTGAATTTATGGAATAAATGGATATAGCTCTCATTCGAGTGATCTCCTACCTTGCATAAACAAAATTTCTAGAAAAAAGGGATTATTAAAAGAAAAGGACAAATAAAATAAAAAGTAAACAATGAAAAATAATCTAAAATATCTAAGACTAATAAACAATTATGCCAATTAGCTTCCCCGGCAGCGGCGCCAAAAACTTCTTGCGCTCTAATTAACTCTACTACAAAGCATCACTCGCAAGTATACGAGATAGCTGTAGCTAAGGTGATCGCCCCAAGGTCGTCTCACAAGGAAGCTAGAATAGCTAATTGATTATCAGATTATAAATAACAAGTAATTAATAAATTTAAATTGCTAACAACTAATGAAGACAGATTGATTGGAGTTTTAAACAATAAAAGTAAACTGAGCTGATGTATTGATTCACTTAATAGAAAGGCCTAGGGTTTGCACTTCTCTACTACTTATATGTATGAACGGTTATTCCTCTCAACCAATTTAATTTCAAAGATTAGATCTCAAGCAACTTAATTAATCGAATCAAGGAAATAAGCTCTCGCATTCAAACCTCTCTCAAATAATCTTGTTACAATTGAAATAATCCTTTCCTTAGGTTATATCTCTAATTCACCTAAGTCCTTAATTGAATTGTTCCAGCATTAGACTTCATCTCTCAATCCTTCATCTAATACCTAAAACACATAACTGGTGGCCAATCAATTATATATTAACAATAATCCATTCAGAACTTGCTCGAAGAATGTATCAATGGCAAGAACAAATCTAATCTAGACTAGTTTAATCGAAGTGTAATCAAAATCTCAAAGAAAACAGAATATGAAAACCCTAACTATTCTTTGACGGCTCAACAAAACTCAAAACTCTCAACAACTCCCTCTTGAAAACCCTAATCGTATAATTTATACGAAACCTCGCTTAAAACTCCGCTTTTTTCTTTCTTTGTTTAATCCATGAGTGACACGGCCAAGCTTAGACAAGCTTGGCTGTGTTTTAGGTTCTTGGAGGGACACGGCCACAAGCTTGGCCGTGTCCCCTGAAGGTGTCTGCTTCTGTTTGATTTTCATCTTTCTTCTTTCTTTGGACTTGAGTGAGACATGGCCAAGCTTAGACAACTTGGCCATGTTTGACAAATTTGGAGGGACCCGACCACAAGCTTGGCCGTGTCCCCTGAGTGTGTCAGCTTCAGATCTATTGGCTTCCTCCTTAGCTTGGTATGGGACACGGCCACAAGCTTGGCCGTGTCCTCTGCATGTGTCAGCTACTGTCCATTGTTTTCTTCCTCTTGGTTCCTTGGTCTTTCTTTCCTTTTTTGATCCTTGCATATTAACCTAAACCAATACTTAAACAAACTTTAACCAAAAATCAAATAAACATTAGCCAACAACACATAAACACCACACTAAAAACTAGATAAAAAACGACATAAACACTGAAATAAACTAAAACTACCAAAATTGATGAAAACACTAAATAAACATATTAAAACTAACAAAATACCTAAAGAAAACAATAATTATCATAATAAATAAGACACAATTCTATGACAAAAACTAATAAAACACCTCGTTGACCAACCGTATGAAGAGCATTAAGCAGAATCTCAAATATTTTGACCGGACCAGTATGTTCTCCAACCGGCATCACAGTATACCAACCGGACCATGCCTAGTCCGACCATGAAATGAGTCTGGCATAGAAATTAGTGGGAGACAAGAATCAAACATGTTGGTCCCAACCTCAAATGGCTATTTCATGACCTGAGGGCTATAAAAGCCATAAGTAACTCCATTTTGATGTAACTTTGTAATTGTTATAGCCTACATTAATATCTTTCTTTTCTTTGCATTAAAATCTTACTTTATATTGATTGAGTGTTGGGTGTGAGCATTAAACACAATTTCAAGTTTGAGTGTAATCTTAGAAATACTTAGGTTATGAGAGTGAGCCTAGGAAAACTCTTGTAAGGGTTGTGAGGATTGATCTCAAACCATTGTACTAGTTTGGTGTGAGCTAGAGAAAACACCAAGTTGGAGTTAAGCTTGTAAAAACTCAAAGCTAGTGGAAGCTTAACAAGTTGTTAAGGAAGTGGATGTAGGATTAAGGTAAAATTCGAACCACTATAAATCTTTGTGTTCATTGCTTCATCTTCTACTTAATCTTCTTTTACATTTTCTAAATTACTTGTTTTTTATTTTTAATTTGCCATCACTTTTCAAATAGACCAATTCACCCCCCCCCCCCCCCCCCTCTTGGTTGCTATCTTAGGACAACAATAGTAATTTTATGTAACTAGATGAATTTTTAGACACTTCATTCAAAGACGTCATTAATTGTTCATTTGAGGTCTTCAATTCTAAAGTAGAATATTTTAGAGAAATAAAGTCTTTTTCTAACTAAGAGTTTGTGAGTAGGGATTTTTGCCCCCACTCCCATGTGGAATGGTTCTTGCAACTTCAGCACTGTTAGGCTCAGGGCCTTAGAGAACACAGACCTAAACCCGGAAAAAATAGAGTTGCCACCTGGACGAGCCATGAAAATAAAAAGGGTGGATAACTCGATTCCTAAGGAATCCCCAACCCCTTATTGGGTTCGAAAAGTTGGATACGCATGGGGAAGGTGAGAAATGGCCCAACACCCCTATAACACCCGGTTCATCGAAACTGGCCTCCTTTTTAAGTCTAAATATTACTGAATTCTTAAGCATTATAATATTATCTATACTATGTACAATTATTGAAATAAGTAATCATTATATTATAAATTAAAGAAATAAATAAAATAGACACCTATCTAAAGATGGAAACATGCTCTTACAATGTCCAATGTCCAAAATACAAGTAAAAAAAAATAGGACACCCACCAATTATTATAAATATGCCCCTTACATTAATCCCAAAACTTTAAATAAAATAAAAGAATAAATTAAATAAAATAAAATAAGTCACCCACATGGTGGAAACATGCCTTTTACATCCTTGAAATCAAAATATTCAAATTAAACCATTCAACCATTCATCATAAATAAAATAAAAAGCAAATCATCCACCACAAGTATACATCAACAAATTAAATAATCAAATCTAGATTTTATCTTATGTTGAACAATAGATATGCAAAATTAGGGTTTTAATTTGTGAATTAGGATTTCTATGGTTTTAAACATGAAATAGGGTTTTTTAGGGTTTTAGTACTAACTTAGGGTTTTAGTCTTGAATTAGGATTTTAGATAGAAAACTAGGGTTTTTATGTGAATTAGGATTTTTTTCCTTAACCTAATATTTAATATATTCAAACCAAGGTTTAAAATACAAATTAGAATTAAAAATAATGCATAATTAAGGTTTAATATAAACTAGCACTAAAAAATGCAAATTAGGGCAAGACATGTAAAGTTGGAATTCTAATATGCAAAATAAAATTTAATTCTAAACCTAAGATACAAGGCTAAAGTTTTAAACATGCACTTTAAGAATACTATGTTGTAATTCTAAAGTATTAATTGTAATTAGGGTTTTGGATGATTGAATTATAAGTCTACAAGTTATTGTAAAAACATTACAAAACCCTTGTAATATCACATATAATACCCCAAAATTTTGGAAATACTAATTGTTGAAAATTAATTAAATGATTATTGTATATATATATTTGAATAAGTGAAAAGAAAAGAGAAAAGGAATATGTGTATATGTTATGTATATGAATATATATACATTATATATAAGTCAACAAGTTGAGTTGGTCAAATGATATATTTAATTATTTAAAATAGAAATTAAATGTTAGTGGAAGATGATATTTGATATTTATAATATTATAATGATTTAATTGCTTGGTGGAGATGAAGAGGGAATTTATGTGGTTAAGTGAAGTGGAGTGGTCATTGACTATTTTCATCATCTTTTTCTTTCTTCTCCAAGTGAGTCGGCCACCACCATTAACAAAGGAAAGAGATAATGTAATATCCTCATTTATGCCCTAGAAGTTTTGTATGTTGTTGTTATTGTGGTTGTTTTAAATTGCAAGATAAAGAATTGAGAAAAGAAAAGTATATGTGTTTTGGGAAGGATTTAGGGTTTAGAGAGAATGGTATATGTTGTGTATATGTTGATATATATAACATATAAATGGGTCAAAGAAGAGTCAAGGTGTTGGTTAGTGGAAGAAGATATTTTATTGTTGAGTGTGTAATTACATATATGGGCTTATATAAGACAAAAAAATTAGTTATATGATTGAGGGCATTTTGGTAATTGCTTGGATAAAATCTCTTGGTGGAGATTTAAAGAAGAAAAGTCATTTGACTTTGTTGAATTTTCTTTTCTTCTCATGTTTGTGCCGGCCATTGAAGAAGACAAAGGGAAAGAGAAGTGTTCTTGATGCTATACTCAAATTGATGAAGGAATTGAGAGATTTGGTGAAAGATTTGTGGAATTTCTTCATATAAGGTAAGTAATTTCTTGTTTTCTTTTATTAATTTGGAAGTTGTGGCTAAGGTGTATTGTGAATTGTTGAGTTGATGATTTGGTGTGTTTGATATGTATTTACAAATGTTAAAGTTGATTGTTAGTTAAAAGATTGATTTGAGGTTGGTTTGGTTGTGAAGGTTGTAAGTTTAAATGGATTTTGATAGTGGAAGTTCAAGTGTAAAGTTGGTTTTAGGGTTTGAGATGGTAAATGTTTAAATGTTTTGGTTGATGTGTTTTAATAAGGAATATTGTGATAAACATGTAGAATTTGTGTTTAGAACATTGATTTCATTCATTTGAAACATGTTATATGGTGTTTGATGAGTTTGAGTGCAATTGGAGGAGAATTTTGCATATTAGGGTTTGTGTTTTGGGAGACACGGCCAAGTCATGAAACTTTTGCGTGTGTTGAATTAGTTTTGAGAGACACGGCCGTGTTCCCAAGCCGTGTTAGCTACTGTGAGTTTTGGTTTAAGAGACACGGCCATAAGCTTGGCCGTGTCCCTTGCCCGTGTTGCTTACTGTCCAATTGGTTTGAGTGACACGGCCACAAGCTTGGCCGTGTCCCTCAAGTGGCTGCCCGTGTCCCTCAATTGTGTAGGTTAAGGTTTTACTTCCTTGTTCTTTTTGCATTGCTTTGGTTCTCAAAGGGTAGGTTGGTCCCTAAACCTAACCCTAAACATTTTAAATACACTTGAATCAATGAATGATATAATCAATTACATGTGTAAGGTTCTAAAGCTATGAATCATATCAATTGTTCTTTACCCTAATTGCATTGTTGAGATGGAATAATGTTATGTTATGTATTGTAAATGGTAATGTGTTTCATGAGTAATGAATATTGAAATGTATATCAAAGATGCAATGATAATTCAAATAAGACATGATATGAGACAATGCCATTGTGGTTGGCTATGATGTGATGCAATTGAAAGAAATAAGGCATGTTTGCCTAAATGTTGTTGAGAATTGAGAATGGAAATGATAATTGAATAATAAATGAATTGTGTGGCTAATGTGTTATTCCATTTTCAGAGTTGGTTGTTGGTGGCATGCCTAATAAGTGTAACAATCTCTTGAAGTTAGGTTGGATTGAATCCTTGAAGCCTAATTGAGATGTTACCACCCTTGAAGCTAGGTTGGGTTGGTTCTTGAAGCCAAGTTGGGTTGAAGCTTAGCATGCTTTGCTCCCCTTGAAGCTTGGTTGAACTTAATCCTTGAAGCCTAGTTGGGTTTATGATATTGATAAATGTGATGATAGAACCAAAACATTAACTCTGAAAATTGAATGGCATATTAGTGTGTCTTGGGCCCATGCTTGTCTTTGCTTAATGTTGATTATGAATGATTAAATGAATACTAATGAGGTATATGATAAGATGTTGAAATATGATATGTCTATTTATGTTGAGTTATGAAATGTAAAGGCATGTTGTTAGTTTTGCATATATGATGTTACATGTATAATATGGATTGAGAATTGGCATTGCATTGCATCAAAGCAAAACATTAGCATGTTTTATCTTACTAAGCCGTTGGCTTAGCGCGATAGTGTTTGATCGCGCAGGTGATAGAGTTGGTAGAGTTGAACCCGAGAGTTCATCAAGACCGAGTGAGAGTAGACAGTGAAGAGTTGATTTTTTTTTTGAGGACTTAAAGATCAGAGCAGACTTGCCAATCATGTATACTTCTTTTATATTTTGTAAAGTAATGTTTATAATGTAAATATGTACCTATTTTATAACTTCCGCTGTGTAATATTTAAATGTATATATGTATATCTAACATGTTTATATTTTAAGTCAATGACTTAATTTCTATAATGTATAATGATTAGGGTATTGTATCAAGTTTAAAATGTTTTGAATGTTGAAGAAAACCGTAACATCCCTATGTTTGGTGCACTTATGCTACATTGTTGTGATTGTAGTGTGTGTGCATTGGATGTGGGGGTGTTACAATTGTTTTGGTATCACAGCCTAGGTTTGAGATTCTCAACCTAGGTAAAATGTAATAAAAAGAATATTTTTACTTAAAAAGTGGTTTTAAATAACACATATGTTTGGGATTGGCAACCTCTGATCTTTAATAAGGTGTGTCCTTTTTTGTGTTTGCAGTGTAGGTGTTGATGGATCCTCATTTGAGACAATCGGTTGAGGGTAGTGAGGAGAGCGTTGCTCCTGAGGATGGAGCTAGGGTTGATAGTGCTGGTGAGGCACCTGTTTCTGGGTCGGGTAGACCAGTAGGTGATGAGGTTCCGCCAGCCTGGTTTAGGAATATGATGGAAGCTATGAGACAAGCACCTGTGCAACCACAGCCACCACCCCCTCAGCCTTCA
This sequence comes from Garcia nutans, assembly GCA_947685225.1. Lineage (NCBI taxonomy): Eukaryota > Viridiplantae > Streptophyta > Magnoliopsida > Malpighiales > Euphorbiaceae > Garcia > Garcia nutans. Next base: position 36,530,297 of record CANTUV010000039.1, on the reverse strand, counting down.
GTACCAGTAAGGCATTATGATAAACTGAGGAAATATGGAGCGGAGGATTTCTTAGGCACAGTTGATCCAGCTGTGGCAGAACAGTGGCTTGACAGAGTTCAGAGAGTATTTGTTCAGTTGCAAGCCACCTCAGAGGAAAAGTTTGACTATGCAAGATCTTTGCTACAGAAGGATGCCTACGATTGGTGGAAGACGGTGCCCCATTCTATGGATGATCCTCCAACACTGTCTTACACTGATTTCTTGAGAGAATTTGAGTTGAAGTATACTCCAAGGGAGTATAAGGATATGAAGAAGATGGAGTTCTTGAGCTTGAAGCAAGATAGCAAGACTGTAACTGAATATGAGGTTGAGTTTATTAGATTGAGTCATTATGCTGGTGGCATTATTGCTGATGAGATAGATAGATGCCGGAGGTTTCAGGAGGGATTGAGACCCTCTATCATGTGCTTAGTGGCCGGGTCTAGATATCACGATTTCTCCCAGCTAGTGGCAGCAGCTCGAGATGTAGAAAGGGCTCAAGTGATTGCAGCTGCATCAGAGGAAGAGGTCAGAGTGAGAAGGCCTCAGTTTGAGGCAGGGTCTTCTTCAGCAAAGAGGGGTAGAGGAAGCTTTGTTCCTCGGAGTAGTAGGAGCCAGAGACCAGCAGGTAGATCAGTGCAGTTCCAGAGGCAAAGATATAGACCTGCAGCTTCAGTGGCAAGTGCTCCGACCCCTATGGTTCAGAGATCCACCTTACCTATCTGCATCCATTGTGGGAGGCCACATGGTGGTCCTTGTTGGAAGGCTGGTGTTGCAGGGGTTTGTTTCAGGTGTGGGTCACCGGATCACTTTGTGAGAGACTGTCCGGAGAGACAGGAGTTTATGCCAGTTGATTCTGCCACTTCTCGAGCCAGTGTGAGGGGAGGTAGAGGAGGCAGAGGTGCCAGTCGAGGTGGTAGAGCAGGGTTCAGTTCTAGAGGTGGTGCTACATCCAGGGAAACTAGACCGGAGGAGGTTGGTTCTTCCCAGAGGATGTATGTTATGCAGAGACAGCCGGATGCATCGGCGGTCATAGCTGGTACTTTTTCTTTATTTGATACTGCAGTACTTGCTTTGATTGATCCGGGTTCCACCCATTCTTATATTAGTGCATCTGTATTGCCTGTGTTTGATGTGCATGCTGAGTCCCTAGGATTTGATGTTTTGGTGACAAATCCGTTAGGGCATAGTGTGATTGTGAGTAAAGTGCATCGGGATAGTGCAGTGAGGGTGCAGGGTGAGGAGTTCCTTGGAGATTTGATTGAGATGCCATTTAAGGAATATGATGTGATTTTAGGCATGGATTGGCTATCTCGACATGGAGCTGTGGTGGATTGTAAAAAGAAGATTGTTTCTTTGAGAACTAGTGATGGTAGAGAGGTGATAGTATCTAATGAGCAGGAACAGTTAGCCTCCTTATTTGTTTCAGCTGTTGCAGCCAAGAGGTTGATTAGAAAGGGATGTGAAGCTTATCTTGCTCATGTGATAGATACTAGAGTAAGAAGTTCTCCTATTGATAGCATTGCCACAGTTGCAGAGTTCCCTGATGTTTTTCCTGAGGAGTTGCCAGGATTGCCGCCTGAGAGAGAGGTGGAGTTTGGTATTGAATTGTTGCCTGGTACCACTCCTATCTTGATTACTCCTTACAGAATGGCACCAGCAGAACTAAGAGAGTTAAAAGTGCAATTACAGGAGCTGTTGGATAAGGGATTCATTCGCCCCAGTGTTTCTCCTTGGGGAGCTCCTGTGCTGTTTGTGAAGAAGAAAGATGGTACCATGAGGTTATGTATCGACTATAGGCAATTGAACAAGGTGACAATTAAGAATAAATATCCTTTGCCTAGAATCGATGATCTCTTTGATCAATTGAAGGATGCAGCTGTGTTTTCTAAAATTGATCTGAGATCTGGGTACCATCAGCTGAGAGTCAAAGTTGAAGATGTTCCGAAGACCGCATTTCGGACCAGGTATGGGCATTATGAATTTTTAGTTATGCCTTTTGGTCTGACGAATGCACCTGCAGCTTTCATGGATTTGATGAATAGGGTGTTTAGGCCCTATTTGGATCAGTTTGTAGTGGTCTTCATCGATGATATCCTGGTGTATTCGAGGAATGAAGAGGAACATGATATGCATCTGCGAATTGTGTTGCAGATTTTGAGAGAAAAGCAGTTATTTGCCAAATTGTCGAAGTGTGAGTTCTGGTTGGATCAAGTAGCTTTTCTTGGACATATTGTTTCAGCAGAAGGCATCAGAGTTGATCCGAGTAAAGTTGAAGCAATTTTGAATTGGAGTCCACCCAAGTCAGTGACAGAGGTTAGAAGTTTTCTGGGTTTGGCAGGCTATTACCGGCGGTTTGTGAAAGGGTTTTCTTTGATAGCTACTCCACTCACCAGATTGCTTCGTAAGGGAGTGAGATTTGTGTGGACGGATCAGTGTCAGGCTAGCTTTGAGCAGTTGAGAGATATGTTGACTCAAGCGCCTGTTCTTACTTTACCTGTAGAAGGCAAACCATATGTGATCTACAGTGATGCGTCACATAGTGGTTTGGGATGTGTGCTGATGCAGGAAGGGAAAGTTATAGCTTATGCATCTCGTCAGTTGAAACCGCATGAGCTTAACTACCCCACCCATGATTTGGAATTGGCAGCCATTGTGTTTGCATTAAAGATTTGGCGCCATTATCTGTTTGGGGAGAAATGTTTCATTTACACTGATCACAAAAGTTTGAAGTATTTGGGTGTTCAGAAAGAGCTCAACCTTCGGCAGAGGAGATGGTTGGAATTGATTAAAGACTACGACTGCTTGATTGATTATCATCCAGGTAAAGCAAATGTAGTTGCTGATGCCTTAAGTCGGAAGTCTTTAGCTGGTTTAACAGTTTACTCGCTCTCGTTGCTTGTTGAGTTGAGAGCTTTGCGTGCCAGTTTTGTACTCTGTGATGATGGTGCATTATTGGCACAGTTACAATTGAAGCCGATTTTGTTGGATCAGATCAAAGAGGCTCAGTTGACTGATAAGAAGATTCAGAAGATTATTGCAGATTGTCAGAGTAGAGAGAGTAGAGATTTTGTTGTGAAGAATGATGGGAGCCTATGGTTCAAGAACAGATTGTGTGTACCTGATAATGCTGATTTGAAGAGGGTCATTTTGGAAGAGGCACATCAGTCGATGTTTTCTATGCATCCGGGCAACACCAAGATGTATCATGATTTGAGACAGCATTACTGGTGGATTGGGTTGAAGAGAGACGTTGCTGAGTTTGTATCGAAATGTCTCACTTGTCAGAAGGTTAAAGCAGAGCATCAAGTTCCAACTGGGTTGCTTCAACCGTTGTCAGTGCCAGAATGGAAGTGGGATAGAGTGACCATGGACTTTGTGTCTGGTTTGCCATTGACACAAAAGAAACATGATGCCATATGGGTGATTGTGGATAGATTGACTAAGACAGCTCATTTCCTCCCAGTTCGGATGGATTATTCTTTGGAGAGGTTGGCTGAGCTGTACATCCAGGAGATTGTGAAATTGCATGGTGTTCCAACTTCTTTGGTGTCTGATCGAGATCCCAGGTTTACTTCAAGATTTTGGAAGAGTTTGCACAGAGCTTTGGGTTCTCGACTACACTTCAGTACTGCTTTTCATCCACAGACAGATGGACAGTCTGAGAGGGTGATACAGATTGTTGAGGATATGTTGAGAAGCTGTGTCATCGATTTCTCTGGAAGTTGGGATAGATTCTTACCTCTTGTGGAGTTTGCTTACAACAACAGTCACCAATCCAGCATCGGAATGGCCCCATTCGAGGCATTGTATGGCAGACGGTGCAGAACACCTCTTTGTTGGAGTGAACTTGGTGATAGCAAGTTGATTGGGCCTGATTTGATTAAAGAAACTGAAGAGAAAGTGAAGTTGATTCGGGGCAGGTTAAAAGCAGCTTCAGACCGACAGAAGTCCTATGCAGATCTGAAGAGGAGAGACATTCAGTTTGATGTTGGGGATAAGGTATTTTTGAAGGTATCTCCTTGGAAGAAGATTTTGAGGTTCGGTCGGAAAGGGAAATTGAGTCCTCGTTTCATCGGACCGTATGAAGTGTTAGAAAGAGTTGGGCCAGTGGCGTATAGACTTGCTTTGCCACCTGAGTTGGATCGTATTCATAATGTGTTTCATGTTTCTATGTTGAGAAGGTACAGGTCGGATCCATCTCATGTGTTGCCATTTGAATCTATTGAAGTGAGCCCAGACTTGACATTTGAAGAGGAACCAGTTGCTATCTTGACACGGGAAGTGAAAGAATTGAGGAACAAGAGAGTGCCATTAGTGAAAATTCTTTGGAAGAATCATGCAAAAGAAGAAGCAACTTGGGAGAATGAGCAAACCATGCGAGAGCAATATCCTCAGCTGTTTCGGCCTTGATATCAGGTAATTTCGAGGACGAAATTTCTTTTTAGAGGGGGAGAATTGTAATATCCTCATTTATGCCCTAGAAGTTTTGTATGTTGTTGTTATTGTGGTTGTTTTAAATTGCAAGATAAAGAATTGAGAAAAGAAAAGTATATGTGTTTTGGGAAGGATTTAGGGTTTAGAGAGAATGGTATATGTTGTGTATATGTTGATATATATAACATATAAATGGGTCAAAGAAGAGTCAAGGTGTTGGTTAGTGGAAGAAGATATTTTATTGTTGAGTGTGTAATTGCATATATGGGCTTATATAAGACAAAAAAATTAGTTATATGATTGAGGGCATTTTGGTAATTGCTTGGATAAAATCTCTTGGTGGAGATTTAAAGAAGAAAAGTCATTTGACTTTGTTGAATTTTCTTTTCTTCTCATGTTTGTGCCGGCCATTGAAGAAGACAAAGGGAAAGAGAAGTGTTCTTGATGCTATACTCAAATTGATGAAGGAATTGAGATATTTGGTGAAAGATTTGTGGAATTTCTTCATATAAGGTAAGTAATTTCTTGTTTTCTTTTATTAATTTGGAAGTTGTGGCTAAGGTGTATTGTGAATTGTTGAGTTGATGATTTGGTGTGTTTGATATGTATTTACAAATGTTAAAGTTGATTGTTAGTTAAAAGATTGATTTGAGGTTGGTTTGGTTGTGAAGGTTGTAAGTTTAAATGGATTTTGATAGTGGAAGTTCAAGTGTAAAGTTGGTTTTAGGGTTTGAGATGGTATATGTTTAAATGTTTTGGTTGATGTGTTTTAATAAGGAATATTGTGATAAACATGTAGAATTTGTGTTTAGAACATTGATTTCATTCATTTGAAACATGTTATATGGTGTTTGATGAGTTTGAGTGCAATTGGAGGAGAATTTTGCATATTAGGGTTTGTGTTTTGGGAGACACGGCCAAGTCATGAAACTTTTGCGTGTGTTGAATTAGTTTTGAGAGACACGGCCGTGTTCCCAAGCCGTGTTAGCTACTGTGAGTTTTGGTTTAAGAGACACGGCCATAAGCTTGGCCGTGTCCCTTGCCCGTGTTGCTTACTGTCCAATTGGTTTGAGTGACACGGCCACAAGCTTGGCCGTGTCCCTCAAGTGGCTGCCCGTGTCCCTCAATTGTGTAGGTTAAGGTTTTACTTCCTTGTTCTTTTTGCATTGCTTTGGTTCTCAAAGGGTAGGTTGGTCCCTAAACCTAACCCTAAACATTTTAAATACACTTGAATCAATGAATGATATAATCAATTACATGTGTAAGGTTCTAAAGCTATGAATCATATCAATTGTTCTTTACCCTAATTGCATTGTTGAGATGGAATAATGTTATGTTATGTATTGTAAATGGTAATGTGTTTCATGAGTAATGAATATTGAAATGTATATCAAAGATGCAATGATAATTCAAATAAGACATGATATGAGACAATGCCATTGTGGTTGGCTATGATGTGATGCAATTGAAAGAAATAAGGCATGTTTGCCTAAATGTTGTTGAGAATTGAGAATGGAAATGATAATTGAATAATAAATGAATTGTGTAGCTAATGTGTTATTCCATTTTCAGAGTTGGTTGTTGGTGGCATGCCTAATAAGTGTAACAATCTCTTGAAGTTAGGTTGGATTGAATCCTTGAAGCCTAATTGAGATGTTACCACCCTTGAAGCTAGGTTGGGTTGGTTCTTGAAGCCAAGTTGGGTTGAAGCTTAGCATGCTTTGCTCCCCTTGAAGCTTGGTTGAACTTAATCCTTGAAGCCTAGTTGGGTTTATGATATTGATAAATGTGATGATAGAACCAAAACATTAACTCTGAAAATTGAATGGCATATTAGTGTGTCTTGGGCCCATGCTTGTCTTTGCTTAATGTTGATTATGAATGATTAAATGAATACTAATGAGGTATATGATAAGATGTTGAAATATGATATGTCTATTTATGTTGAGTTATGAAATGTAAAGGCATGTTGTTAGTTTTGCATATATGATGTTACATGTATAATATGGATTGAGAATTGGCATTGCATTGCATCAAAGCAAAACATTAGCATGTTTTATCTTACTAAGCCGTTGGCTTAGCGCGATAGTGTTTGATCGCGCAGGTGATAGAGTTGGTAGAGTTGAACCCGAGAGTTCATCAAGACCGAGTGAGAGTAGACAGTGAAGAGTTGATTTTTTTTGAGGACTTAAAGATCAGAGCAGACTTGCCAATCATGTATACTTCTTTTATATTTTGTAAAGTAATGTTTATAATGTAAATATGTACCTATTTTATAACTTTCGCTGTGTAATATTTAAATGTATATATGTATATCTAACATGTTTATATTTTAAGTCAATGACTTAATTTCTATAATGTATAATGATTAGGGTATTGTATCAAGTTTAAAATGTTTTGAATGTTGAAGAAAACCGTAACATCCCTATGTTTGGTGCACTTATGCTACATTGTTGTGATTGTAGTGTGTGGGCATTGGATGTGGGGGTGTTACAGATAAATTGTTGCTTGCTAACTTAAGAAATTGAAGGATTTCAAGTGATCAAGTTGGAGTTTTAAGGATTTTTCTTCATATTTGGTAAGTATCCAACTTGTTTCTTTGATTTCCTTTGAGTTTGTGTATATGAGTTTATTGGATTGCTTGGTGTAGTTGTGTTTATGGTTGATTCTGGTATGTTTGAGGTTGTTTTGTTTAGTTAACTTTGATATTTGGGTTGGATTGAAGAAAAGGGTTAAGTTTGGGGAAGAGAATAAGAGTTGTGGGTGTTGTGACTTTGAGTTGAGAAGTCTTGGTTGTGATTGTATATATTTGTGCTTCTAATTGAATTGTGTTGATGTTTATGCAAGTTTATTGTGGTATTATGATGGTTTTGGTTGTGTTGGTTTGGAGTTAAAAAGGGTATTGAAAGATGATAATTGGATGTGGCTATTTTTGTGGCGATATCAGGTTTTTGGCCTGACAGGCCCAGTAGCACGGCCATGTCTTTGGGCGTGTCAGTGGTTCTATTTTCGGTGTTGGTGACATGTGCAGTGACACGCCCATGTCATTGAACGTGTCACAGCTTCTGTGTAGTAGAAGTATTGACACGTCCAGTGACACGCCCATGTCACTGAGCGTGTCATAGATACTGTGTTGTTGGAGTATTGACACATCCAGTGACACGCCCATGTCACTAAGCGTGTCATAGCTACTGTGTTGTTGGGGATTGACACGTGCAGTGACACGCCCATGTCATTGATCGTGTCATAGTTTCTGAGTTATGGGTTTAGGGGACGGTCATGGACACGCCCGTGTTGTTGAGCGTGTCAAGTGTAGAGTTTGCCCTAGATAGTGCTTTTCCTTATTTCCTATGTGTATCACTAAGTGAGTATTTATAATCACCTTTGGATTAGGTTTTGAAGAAAATTGAGTTATCAACCCAAGTGTTGAGAGATATCTTGGAAGAGGAGGTTGAAGTGGTGTTGTTGCGTTTAGAGGTAAGTACAAACTTTGAATGATTGCATACATTTACATGACATTGGGACTTAACACATTTGATTGGAAAAATGTGTTAAGTTACTTAATATATTGTTGATGAATGAGAAATATGTTATGATGTGCATAATATGAATTATGTTGATGTATCAAAGCAATTGAGTAATGTGTTGTAAATGAAAGGAAACGTGGAATAATGTCGTGAGATATGTGAAAACATAATGTAACCGATTGATATTGATATAAAATAGAAGAATGAGAAAAGTAAGAAAAGATGATATAATAAGGCAATGTGCCTAGTTTGATTATGAGAAAATGAGAAATGATTTGAGAATGGAATTATGAAAGAATTTAATAATGAGAAATATGAATAAATTGTGTGCCTAGTATGTTATTCAATTTTCAGAGTTCTGGGTTTGGCGGCATGCCTATGAATTGTTGGGCAAGTGAAAAGACCGAGTCATAAGCCGGGCCCAGCTAATAAATGTGATGTTTTTGGAGTGGAAAGACTGGGTCGTAAGCCTCAAAAACAAATCCTTGAAGCTAAACTGAGTGAAAAGACCAGGTCAAAAGCTCAGATCTAGTTGGATTATCCATGGATATATATTGCCTACGGGGCTAGACACAAGGTGTCATTATGGACCAAAGCAGTAACTTTGAAATTTGAATAGCATATTAGATCCTTTTGGGCCCATGCTTGTCTTTGCTTTAATGTTAATTATGAATGATAGAACAATTGAGCAATATAATGAGATTTAATGTTATGAAATATGATATCCTTGTGTATTATTTCTAGTTCTTAAAAGTTTGACTTTGGCATTACATTTGAACCATATTGTTATCAAAGTTTGTACCACTAAGCTTTTTGCTTAGCGCGATTGTGATTCATCGTGTAGGTGACAGGGTAGATCCGGTTAAGCTGGAGAGTTCAGCTAGACCGAGTCGAGTCAAGGCTTGTGATCTCTTGTGAAGTGTTGATTATGGACATCAAGATCAGAGACAAACTGCCAGCATGTATAAATTTCATATTTTCATACTTATTGATTTTGCTTTATACCTATGTATATTACGCTGCTTATTAAAAATGTTTTTGATAAACTTTTGGGTAATGAAGATACAAATGTGTTTTAAATAGAAATGTTTCATCTATTATTTTTATGATATCAATTATATGTTTTAAATTTATACAGATTTTATAAATGATGATTTGATTGCTTAAAATGGTTGACATTCTTGTATCCTCTATACATATATTACATATATGAGGGTATGTAGTGTACGTATATTGGGTATAAGGGTGTTACAACCCTATTCATAAATTATTCATAAAAACATTACAAAACCCTCTTCATAAATTGTTAACACAGTAAATTGAGAGTTGAAGTTAATCAATAAATTTGACTGGATTGGTTAATAAGAATTATACCTACGGTGCAGGCCCCACTAAGTTGAGGTGTTGATTTCTGCCTAGAGCAATTGATTCTTAATTGGAGATTCTATGATTCGAAGATTAGCTACTGTCACTTTGCTTTGCTTTTGTTTTTTCTCTCTGTATTTAATTGATGTTCATAAGGTTTTGCTCCTCGTTACTGCCACTTTTAATTTTTCCTTTTCTTTCTCTTTATTTTGGCTTATCATTCCTCTTTTCTCTGTGCTTTCTTTATGTATTTATAGGCAAAGACCATTTAATTAAAACCCTAATCATATGCTTATTCGAAAGCCTTTAGAAGTAGTCTAATTAGGAAGCTTAATCTATCCTGAAACCACAATTAAAATCAAATTAAAAACTCATGGCGAATTGAGGGCTTCCCAATTCATCATGGACAATGATCCATGGCAAATTAGAATGCTCATAATTCGCCATAGTTCAAAGGCCATGGTGAATTGAGGCTCCCAATTCACCATGGTTCCAAGGTCATGGTGAATTGGGACTCCCAATTCGCCATGAGCCAAGGTTCATGGCAAATTGGGGATTCAATTTGCTATGGGCCCAAGGTGTTTTGGCTTTTAAGTGTAAATCAAGCTTGGTCAGATTTTTCAAATTTTATTGAATTTGAATTTGGCCTTTAAAAATTAAATTGAACTAGGTTTAGTGCTTTAGAAATTGAATCAACTTACTTTAGGCCTTTTAAAATTGGACTGACTTAATTCAAATCTATAAACTAGGTTTAAGCTTTTAAAAATCAAACCGAATTTAGGGTCAAAATTAAGGGTCTAGAATTTACCCCCTGCTTCAATGATCTGAGACTTCAGTAGAAGAGAGTGAAAATCAATATGACTTTAAGCTGATCTTAGATGAGGGTGGGTTCTAGACATAAGATTCAATTGGGGTTCTCAAATTAAGACTAGATCTAGGTTCTCAACTTGAGCCAATATTGGGGTTCTCGACCCAAGACCAAATTTTGAGTTCAAAACCAAAGATTAGATTTAGGTTCTTGACCCAAGACTAGATTTGGGTTCTCGACCTGAGAGTAGATTTGGATTCTCGGCCCTAGACTACTAGATTTGGGTTCTTGACCCGAGACTGTATTTGGGTTTTTAACTTGAAACTAGATTTGGGTTCTCGACCCTAGACTAGATTTGGGTTCTCGACCCTAGACTGGATTTGGGTTCTCAACTTGATACTAGATTTTGATTCTCAACCCTAGATTGGATTTGGTTTCTCGACCCTAAACTAGATTTGGGTTCTTGACCCGAGATTGAATTTGGATTCTCGACCTGAGGTTGGATTTGGGTTCTTGACCTAAGATTGGATTTGGGTTCTCGACATGAGACTGGATTTGGGTTCTAAACCCGAGGCTGGATTTGGGTTGTCGACCCTAGTTTGGATTTAATTTGGGTACTCGACCCGTGACTTAATCTCTTCTAGCTTGATCGTCTTTTTGTCAATTGAGAATTTTGGCTTTTTTCTAGTCACTCGGTTCCATTTTTCAACGAATTGACTTCAACTCTTCTAACTGGACTAGCCTTCTGTCATCTAGGGGTGCGTGCTTTCTTCTTACCACTTATTCCATTCTTCAATAGATTCTGCTTGAGGATGGACCTTCGTCTTGTATTGACTTCAACTCTTCTAGCTGACTGACCTTCTGCAGTTGTATCTTCATTCATTTGTTCCATTCTTTATTAGATTTTGTCTTTAATTCTTTAATGGCTTTCGCTTTGCAAAAAATTCAGCTATTGTTTTAGCTAGCTAGCCATCATATCCTCTCTTTGCCCCTCTGTGTGGCAAAATATTAAAACTGAGTCTAAAAATATTTTGGCACACGCATAAAATCAAAAATTGAAAAGGAGAGGTTTTGCCCCTATGTAGGCTTGATCCAATGATTTTTTCCCATGCAGGCTCTGATTGATGTTTGTGTATTATCTAGTTCCTTGTACAAGCATGCATCTCCATTTTTGCGAAGTGATTGGATCTTTCTCAACTGATGGGCCTTCCATGCCCCCTGCTTCATGGTTACTTTATAGAGAATTGTTGTTTACTTTTACAAAGAATAGGTAACACAAGAAAAAACAAATACAGTATGATATGCTTATATATGCATGAATAATACTTACAGTGGTTCCATTAACTCACAAACTAAGGTGATAAGACAAAGCACTTATTCAGGTCTTGCATTAGAACATCAAAAGCCTTCACATATATGGCTTTTATCTTCTAAGATGAAATCATGAGTAGTGGGGGGGCCCAGCGGGGTATTTAGGAATATAAGAGATGCCCGTTTTAGCCCATGATTCAACACATTGGTTGGTGACTTCTTCATGACCTTGCAAGTGATCCTTTCATTAGCCTACTTTTGCCCAATACGTCCTTTGTTGTTTGACAGTGCAACATAATTCCCTAAGCTCGAAGGCTTATGTAACAAGAAAATAGTATTTTTTTATTTTAAAAATCGAATGTTGACTTTGTCAAATTAGTGTCAATTTACCTCAGGACTCGACTTTCCCAAATAAATATATCTATAACATGAAAACCCTAGTTACCATACTAAACTCGAGAATTATTTCCATTTGAGCAAGAATTGTTACACTTCAAATAGGCACATACACATTACTTGGCCAAAGGTCTCATTGAGTTTAAATATTATCTATCTTATATGCATACTTATTCAAACAATCTCCACTAATAGACTCTACCTACCAAGAGAAATCAACATGACTTTAATAGGCTTGAAATTGGGTTTATAAGGGACATGGGTTAAGTGAAGGCCATTTTTAAACTGGAGCTGATGTGACACTGATGACAAACCTTCACACTATAAACTTCTTGTTGGAACTGTATATTATTAGAGGTTCCATTTTCACCTTCTAGGCATCATTTCCTTCTGACTTCATGAAAATAAAAAGCTTGAATGTCCTTCCATCTTCTTGACAGAAATTTGAATCCAATCAGTACTATCTTGATCTTTAGACCACCCTTTTCTTCCTCTTTCTTTCCGTCCTTTTCCCTTTTGGAGTATCAAGTCTAAGACTTTCAATATTGTTGACTTAGAGCTAAATTGGATAAAATGAAAGATGGTCTTTCCCCTAATTCTCTGATTTTAATTGAATCTTTGGCTGGATTGGACCAATTCAAGTCAATCTATCCTCATAAACTAAGTGGAAGTCTTCTGCTGCTTTAGGTAAAAAAGAACTCGGTTGGCTTTCTGAATTGCCTTTTTGGGCTTTATTTTCTTTTGCTTTATTTTCTTTTCTTTTTTTAAGTCCTAACTCTAAGAGAGTTATACCATTTTATGCTTCTAACTATGGATGAATGGAGTAGGACGAGTTTGCTTCAATGAGGATGGCCCTTTTGTTACCCTGATGTTATAGATTTGAGATATTAGGTCCAGTTCAGATAAACTTCAATTATCCTTATGATCTTCATAATACACATTTTCTTTTATCTTCTTTCCCCTTTATTCCTTAGTGATCATCAGACTTGCCATAAGTATTACAACAGCTCAGGGTAAGTTATTAGGTTTACAAGCCAATGAAAAGCAAGCTAAAATCTTATGAAGGCTCAATGGGACAAACTAAGGATTGATGTTAATAGGGCGAATACCAGTTGTTAGCTTACCAAACAATGCCTAGATTATCTCTTCCTTAAATAAGCAAAGTTCAATTTCATCTTGAAAGTTCGTCAAAGCATGTTCTAAGATTTACTAGGACCTAAACAAAGGTAATTATGTATGAGCCCTCTCTAAGTAAGCATACATAGCTCAATGCTATAAAATAACTCTCTCACCTAGTAAAGCCATTCAGATCATGATGCATAGATACACTAATTTATGCACATCCAGTTAGACTCGTCATTGGTTGAGCACCAAAATGAACAAAGACCAATATAAAAAAAATTTAATGAAAGTAATTTATTTAAATTATCTTAATTTGAAAAACATAATTGTTTTAGAAAACACCAAAGAAAGAAAATTAAATAAAAACCAAATAAGCCAATGGAAGTTTTATTGAGTTGGAGTAGAAGATGCTTCATTTATTTAGGCATATCAAGGGGCAAGGATTTTTTCCTCATCAATGATAGTCATTGCCTTGTCATCTGTTGTTGGTTCAAGCTTGCTTAGTAGTACCTTCTCTTTAGCAGTTCCTCCATCTACATATGGAAAAGATGATTTGATAAAACTTTCCTTCATTCTCTCCCTATCATAAAGGTCATTGGTAGTGGCACTTTTTCAAATTTAGGCAAAGGGTTGCTCTTGGTGTTGGACTTATTAGGCTCAGGTAGCCTACCATTGTCAATCAAATCTTGGATCTCATGCCTTAATCGAGCACATTATCTGTCTCATGCCTTTGTATTTGATGGAATTGATAGAAGGCCTTGGCATCAAATTTTGATGGCAAAGGATCGTGTAGCGGTCGAGGAGACAATGGCTGTAATAATTCCTTTTTCTGTAACTTGTTGAAAACCCAAGGTAGAGGTTTTCCAAACTCTGAAAACTGTCTTCTATTTGCTTGATCAGTTGTTGCATTAACATCCACTAATTTATGTGTACCCTAACTGCCAGATTGATAATTTTCGCTCTTATTCCTTCTTCCAGGAAAATGGTTCTTCTCTCTTTTCTATTCTTCTATTTGCAAGCCAACTTAGAGAAAATCTTTGAAATCTCTAATAAGAATGTGAGACATTCATTCACATAGATTAGGTAGGACCCCTCTCACTATCATCCTAATCTGATCATATTCATCTGGTCTCTTCTTAAGGAGTGCAACCTTATTCCTCCATCTCTTCTCATAAAAAATAAAGTTCTAATTTTGCTTCTACCGGATTGCTTCTACCTCCATCAGAGTCACTTCCAATTCAACATTGTACCCATACTGTTTGATGAAGGCTTTATATAGCAAATTTGAGTTCTTTTGAGTACTTTCGTCTAAGGTGTTGAACCAATTTTGCATAACAGGATCCAATGAGAGTATGAAATACCTTAAAATTTGAGCCTTTATAGCTCTAGTAGAATACATAGCAGTGATGTACTACTTAACATGCAAGTAAGGATTCCCTGTACCATTGTACCTAGCCAAAGAAGGCATCTTAAACTTTCATTGTAAAAAGGTTTATTTAGAAATGAATTTTGGGCTTTAAGTTTGGGCCATATAGTGGAAAAAGATTTTAGACCCATCTTAAAAGGTTTTCATGTCCAAAGACCATCTTGAAAAGAGTTTTAAAATGTTTTTGGTCTTTTGGCTTTAAAGGAATAAAACCATTTGGAGTTTATAATATAATTAGGTCATATTAGAAAAAGAACAAACCAAATAGGCCATGGTTCAAACCAAGATATATGAATCATAGTCAAACACAAACATTTGGGTAAAAACCTAAGGAAAGTGACTAGGACAACAATATGAGATTTAGTCTTTGGGTTGAAAAACCTTAGGTTCTCATAGCAAGTATATACTATAAGTAGTTATGCCATGCTCGATCTCCATACCTTGAGTGAAAGAATGGTATCCCCTACAAAACACAACACGGGTCACACAAGGCGTCCTAACTCATGCACATAATGCAATCTAAATGATGCAGTGGATAATATCATAATAAGAAAGAATAAAATAATATAGAGACCAATGGAATCAACTTCTCTTATCCCCACTAGAGTTGCCACTATGAACGGAGATTTTTACCCCCACTCTCATGTGGAATGTTTCTTGCAACTTCAACACTGTTAGGCTCATGACTAGATTCCTAAGAAATTTCCAACCCCTTATTGAGTTTGGAAAGTTGGGTACACATGGGGAAGGTGAGAAACGGCCCAGCACCCCCATAATGCCAGGTTCATCAGAATCGGCCTCCTTTTCATGTCTAAATATTATTAAATTCTTAAGCATTATAATATTATCCATACTACATGCAATTATTGAAATAAGTAATCATTATATTATAAATCAAAGAAACAAATAAAATAGACACCCATCCGAAGATGGAAACATGCACTTACAATGTCCAATGTCCAAAATACAAGTAAAACAAAATAGGACTCCCACTAATTGTTGGAAACATGCCCCTTACATTAATCCCAAAATTTTAAATATAATAAAAGAATAAATTAAATAAAACAAGGCACCCACATGGTGGAAATATGCCTTTTACATCCTTGAAATCAAAATATTCAAATTAAAACATTCAACCATTCATCATAAATAAAATAAAAGCAAATCATCCATCATAAGCATACATCAACAAATTAAATAATCAAATCTAGGTTTTAATCTTACATTGAAAATAGATATGCAAAATTAGGGTTTTGATATATGAATTAGGGTTTCTATGGTTTTAAACATGAAATAGGGTTTTCTAGGGTTTTAATCTTGAATTAGAGTTTTAGATGGAAAACTAGGTTTTTTATGTGAATTAGGATTTTTTCCTTAACCTAAGATTTGATATATACAAACCAAGTTTAAAATACAAATAAGAATTTAAAATAGTGCTCAATTAAGGTTTAATGTAAACTAGCACTAAAGAATGTAAATTAAGGCAAGACATGTTAAGTTGGAATTCTAATATGCAAAACAAAATTTAATTCTAAACCTAAGATAGAAGGCTAAAGTTTTAAACATGCACTTTAAGAATGCTGTGATGTAATTCTAAAGTATTAATTGTAATTAGGGTTTCAGATGATTGAATTATAAGTCTATAAGTTATTGTAAAAATATTACAAAACCTTATTCATAAATTATTAACACAATAAATTGAGTGTTGAAGTTAATCAATAAATTTGACTGGATCGGTTAATAAGAATTATACCTGCATTATAGGTTTCACCAAGTGGATGTGTTGATTTCTACCTAGAGTAATTGATTATTGGTTGGAGATTTCATGATCCGAAGATCAGCTACTGCCACTTTGCTTTGCTTTTGATTTTGCTCTATGTGTTTAATTGATGTTCATAAGGTTTTGTTCCTCATTACAGCTACTTTTAATTATTGCTTTTCTTGCTCTTTATTTTGGATGATCATTCCTTTTTTCTCTGTGCTTTCCTTATGTATTTATAGGTAAAGACCATTTAATTAAAACCCTAATCGTATGCTTATTTGAAAGCCTTTAGAAGTTGAGTCTAATTAGGAAGCTTAATCTGCCCCAAAACCACAATTAAAATCAAATTAAAAGACTCATGGCAAATTGAGGGCTTCCCAATTCATCATGGACAATGAAACATGGTGAATTGGAATTCTCCTAATTCGCCATGGTTCAAAGGCGAATTGGGGACTCAATTTGCTATGGGTTTAAGGCATTTTGGCTTTAAAGTGTAAATCGGGCTTGGTTGTATTTTTCAAATTGGATTGAATTTGATTTTGGCCTTCAAATGTGAGAAATTTGCCAACTAGCTCATTGGTTCTTAGTGTACTAAGATCATGAGCTCCTTCAATTGAAGAGATTTTTGACTAAAAGTTCTTCTCAACTCTAAATGCTCTCAATATTTTTCTATTGACATCACCTTGATCTTATAGTTTTCCATATTTCTTCAAGTCATTGACAATAACAAGTAAAATATTTGTTATTTCGGTGACATTTTCATCGGGCTTCATTTTAAAAAGTTCATATTCATGAACAAGCATTTAGGTCTTGGTGAATCTCATTTAGGTGGTACTCTCATGATAATTCTCATGAGTTTTCCAAATGCTATATCCATAAGTAAGATATTGAACTCTTCCACTTTCTTCTCTAGACATGGAATTCACGGAGATGGAGGTTGCTCAATTGTTTTTGTAAAGAGCCCTTTCTTGAGCATCAGTCCATTGTGCTCTAGGAAGAGGCACTTGAGTACCATCAACCTCATGAGTAGGAGGTTTCCACTCATTTAACACACATTTTCAAAGCTCAATTTCCTCACTGTCAAGTAACAAATACATTTTGCATTTCCAATAGGAATAATCAATTCCATCAAAGTAAGGTCTAAGATAAGAATTGAGATTACCATGTGCTGAAGAATTTGAAGTGGTAGAGCTAAATGGTGTAGTATCTGCCATTTTGGATCAAATTTCACAATTAAGCTTCTTGAAATTTCAAGGCTTTGATACCAATTATTGTCCCAAGATGGCAACCAATAGGAGAGTAAATTGGTTGTTATAAGAAAGTGGTGTGGCAAGCTAAATTTAAAAATAAGATAAGAAGAAATCGGTAGAGTAAAAGAAAGGTAAGAAGAATGAGCACACGAAATTTATAGTGGTTCGGATTCTTCAATCCTACATCTACTTCCTTAACAACTTGTTGAGTTTCTACTATCAATGAGTTTTTACAAGCTCAACTCTAACTTGGTGTTTTCACAAGCTCACACCAAATTTTTTACAAGGTTTGTGTAATTTCCTCACTGCCCAACAAGAGTTTTTCCAGGCTCACTCTAAACCATAGGTGTTTTAAAGCTCACATTTAAGCTTATACAATGATTTTTAATGCTCACACCTAACACTTAAAGAGTACAAATAGAAATTTTAAAGCAAAGAAATGAAAGTTGTTTATCATGGCTACATCAATCACAAATTCTAATAAAAAATGAGGTTCCTTATGGTATTTATAGCCTTCAAGTCTTCAATTATCTATTTGAAGTGGGTGAAAACATATTTTATTTTTGTCTCCCACTTCAATCATTATTCAGAGCAAGTTCATGGTCAGATTGTGCTTGATCCGGTCGTACTTCACATGGACCAGCCGAAATTGTTTTGGTCTAGTCATACTTTTTTAAACTTCTGACAAACGCTCCTCCAACGGTTGGTTCACATGGAATCCACTAATTGAGTGGAGGAATAATGGTTATGAATTTAAAAATATTTGTAAAGGTCCGATCAGAAAAATATATGGTCTGCTCTGACTTATGGTGGTATGGTTAGATCTGGGAGTACCTTAGGTCATGAATCTTATTGGATATTTTTAGGCATTTTCTTTTACTCAGGTCAGATAGGAATTTTCATTGGTCCAGTTAGAATTTATCTGGTACTCTAATAAATTGAGAGTGCTTTTGACCGTGAATCTTTCTGGATGAATTTTCCAAATTTTTAGTCAATGATACGATCGGACTACGTCTTATCCGAATGGACTTTATTTGGTCCAATGAGATCTTGAGAGTACCCTTTCTTATGAACCTTTCTTTGTGATTTTCACTTGAGTTTATATCAATGGTCCAGTCGGGCTTCCTGATGGTCTGATCTGAGTTTTCATTGTTTCTTCAAGGATTGACTTCCTGCAAAATGTAACTTGATACAAATGTTAATTCTATTCAATTTGATTACCTAAGATCAAAATTAAGTTAACAATACAATATCATAATATCTTTCTAAATATGATAAATATTATTTACAATACTATATTGTACAATGTCATACCATATCATAGATAATTGTCAATTTTGGATTCATATTTATCATGAATGCTTTTATCTCTTCAGCTTATGTTGTCTCTAGCTTCTCTTAACTTGTGATTTACCTTGAACTTTGTTTTGGTTGGGAATTAAAGTATCTTCTAGATTATTATGCTCAGTGGTTAATGGAGAATGAAGTCAAATAAAAAGGAGATTTGTGTTAATTAATCGCAAATAAGATTGAAATTTTAATTGACATTTAATAGGTTAACTCGGAGCAATATTAACAATAACCAGAAGTAATGTTATTTCCATTTAAATTTCGAGTTTGGATCTTAGGTATTTTCCCCTTTCCCACATGTAATTAATAAAAAAAATGGGAGGAGGATTTTTGCTACAAACTTTAAATTCCTGGAATATGGCATTGTATTAATTATTCAAATATATAGTGTCAAAAGCAATATATCAACTTATCCTATATTTGCATGTGTATGTGCATAAATTTATATGAAATGTAATAATACAAAAAAGTTATTTGAATTTATATTTAAAATCATAATTTTTAAATACAGAATTTAATTTATAAAATTAGTTTATTTTTAGTTTATGAGTCACAACCAACTATAAAGGACAAATCAGGATAAGAGGGGCTAATTACATATTTACAATAATTAATTAATTTAAAGAGAGAGAGAGAGAGAGAGAGAGAGAAGAAAAGAAAACGAAAAGAAGTGTAAATTGGTTTTGGATCTCTCTTTCCACCAGAAAGGATATGTGTCTATTTGAACCAATTATCTTCACAGATTGAGCTCTAACAACAATCCCGTTTCCTTCCATTTCTAAGCTATACATACAACAAGCAAACATCTTAATTTTCACATTTTACTCTAATTTTTTATCATTATTTTTAGGTTTTCATTGATTAATTTATTCATTTTTTGTTTTGATATTTGTAGTTTGAAGATTTAGAGAGGAAAAATAATGGCAACAATTAATAAGCCCTTGGGAAAAAATTTACAACTTCCCTCTCCATTTCTAAGCTATATATACAACAAATAAAATCCTTAATTTTCATATCTTACTTTACATTTCTTTTTTTATTTTTAGGTTTTTGTTGATTGATTTATCATTTTTTTTATTTTTTTGTAGTTCGAAGATAACGAGGGAAAAATGGCAACAATTGATGAGCCACTAAGAAAAGAAATTTATAGCCCCTTTATTCATTTATACAACACACACACACACACACACATATATATATATATATATATAACAAACCGACTTTTAATTTTTAAATCTTACCCTACATTTCTTTTGTTTTTTTTTAAAGTTTTTATTGATTGATTTATCGATGTTTTGTTTCACTATTTTATAGTTTAAAGATCTATATAAGAAAAAGAATGGCAATAATTGATGAGCAATTAGGAAAAGAAATTTACAGCCTCTCTCTCCATTTCTAAGGTACACATACAAAAAACAAAACCCTTAATTTTTATATCTTACTTTATATTTCATTTTTTTTTTTATTTTTTTGGTTTTTGTTGATTGATTTATCGATTTTTTGTTTTAGATTGTTGTAGTTTGAATATCTATAGAGAGGAAAAAATTGGCAATGATTGATTAGCTCTTAAGAAAAGAAAGTAAAGAAATTTACAGTCTCTCTCTCCATCTCTCAATACAAAAATAGATAGCACACAACTATCATCTCTATCATCATAATTTGTTTATATTTGTTCAAAAAAAAAACTTATAAAATCATGCAGGATAATCAATCAAAAACAAATGAAAAAAATAAATAATAGAATAAACGAAATATAGAAAAAATTCACAAAAATAAAGCTAAAAGCATAAAAAATAGCATTTGTTACCTGCATATCGGTTGTTGCAATTATGATTCATTAGTTGTTGAATAATGTTGTGGCTTTGAAGCTGAATAGTATTGTAAAAAAGAGAATAATAAACAAATAAGAGCTAAGTTTTACCTAAGTTTTTTTTTTGCGTATATTTTTAATAGATTATTATGTTATTAGATAATAACTAACTATTATCATAATAAAGAGTTAATTCCGACAATCGTTTCTAAATTTTTGCCCTTATTCCATTAAAATCTCTAAGTTTTATTTTATAAATATAAAATTTTTAAACTTTTAATTATATTCGAATAAATTTTTTGAGACTATTTTTTAGCACCAAAAATTAATATGGAAACTATGTGTCATTAGGTGGCAAAAAATAAAATTTCCACTTATATAATGAGTTCACAAATAAGAGTTGAATGGGCTAATTTCTTTGATCAAAATACTAAAATTTGATAATAAATTTCCCTGAATAGCAAACTTAGTCTCATTTCCTTTGTAAAACTCAAATTTGTCAACAAATCTACAATTGTTTGTGAATTTATTTGTGTAAATGAAAATAAATTTCTTTTTTGTTTTTATTTTTTTGTCATGTGGTGATATTTGACTGCTATGTTATTTTTTGGTAGCTGGAAAATTAGTTTTGAAATTTTATTGGAGTAAAATTAAAATTTTAATGATTTTATATCTATATTATATATACAAAAGTTAATGAAAATTTATGAGTGTTTAGAGATACTAGATTATCAATCTTTAAAAAAAATATTATTTTATTTTTCATTAATTTTTTTATTTAATAATTTATTTAAAATTTAAGATTTAAAAATTAAATTATATTTGTAATTTTTAATCTTCTATTAAATAATTACACAGTAAAATAATTTCATAATATTAATCACATAAATTATATTTATGATTTTTAATTTTCTAAAAATGAATTTCACATTAATATAATTTAATAATATTAATTTATTTATATATTTTTAGAAATTTAAAATTTTAAAAAATATATAACTTTTAACCTTCATAATAAAATTAACTATAAATTAAATATTTTATTTATAATAATAATTAATTTATATATTGTTAGAAATTTAAAAAATATAAAAAATATAAAATATAACTTTTGACATTCTTAATAACTTAATTATGTATTAATAATTTATTTAATTAATAATTAATTTATATCATTTTTAGAAATTTAAAAATTTAAACAAATAATATATAACTTTTAACCTTCTAAACAAATTAATTATATGTTAAAAGTTTATGTAATAACAATATTAATATTAATAATAATTTTAATATAAATCTATGATTATAAATTCTCATACACATATTTTTTTCATTTTAAAAAATTTGCTTAATTTTTTAATTTTTTTTATAGAATTCATAATTGTTTTATAGCAAAGATGTGTATAGGTTTTGTTTTTTATTAGTAAAAATGTAATGTTATAAAACAAAAAGATTATATCTGCTCATTTATATTATTTCGATGAACTGTTAGAAAAATTAAGATAAATATTTATTTTATTCTTTTATAATATAATTTATTATTAATTTACATAATTTTATTTTATATTTATTTATTATTAATTATATTTATTTGCTAGCTGAGACATAACTTAATAACAAATATATCTCCTTTGAAATCAATAGACTAAAAATCAATTTCTCCTATTAATGTAATATTAAAATGACGTCCTCGCTGTAGACCCTTAATTTTTTATCCAGTCTGGTCCGATATTTTTTTATATAGTCCAAAATAATTTTTGTGGCATTTTAGTATTTATTATTTATAATAAATAATAATAAAAAAAATAAATAAAAATAAAAATTGGTAATGAAAAAATCGGCGAAGAAAAATTCATCGCCGAAAGTGGAATTGGCCAAGGCCAATTCACCCGCAGGAATTCCTGTGGCGAATTGGCTGGCCGCCCAGCCAATTTCGCAAGTTTCTTCGCCAGCTCTCGTAATTCTTGGCCAACGCTCACAGTTTTCGCCAGCGAAATTTTCCAATGCAATTTTTTTCGAAACCAAATTCTATTTAGTTTTGGTGTCTTTTCCTAATTAATTTTAGTTTCCTTAAACAATTAAAATTATGTTTATGATTTTCCTATAAATAATACTTTAAAACTCAGAATTGAGGGAGGAGGAAAAATTGGTGATCGAGAATGGGATTATTGAACTTGGATTGGATTGGAGTAAAAAACAGAAAACCCTAGCCAGAGAAGATTAGCAACAAGCAAGCAATCAACAATTCATCAAAGGTAGCCACACTGTCTTTGTCTTTGTTCATCCAGAAGTCAATTTTGGCGGAACCAACTACGCAGGTTTGATCTTTAATCATAGATTATATATTTACGGTAGCTTTGTTTCTTTGATTAATAAGAACATGCACACAGTACTTTGATCCTTAAATATATAGTAATTTGATATTTGTTTCAATAACTTAAATTGTTCCTTCTATTTCCAAAAATCCTAAAAAGTACTCTTCTATTTCCAAAAACCTTAAGAACCCTAAATTATTTCTTCTGATTCCAAAAACCTTAAAAATCTTAAATTATTTCTTTTGTTTCCCAAAAACCTCAAAAAACCTCAAAAACCCTAATTTGTTTCTTCGGTTTCCAAAAACCTTAAAAACCTTAAATCGTTTCTTCTGTTTCCAAAAACTTTAAAACCCCTAAACTGTTTTCTTCTAATTTTTTTTCAAAATTTCCAAATATTTTCTTAAATCTCCAAACCCTAATCTTCTTTACGTTTTCTAAAAATCATAATTATTTTTATAAAAATCTTAACTATTTTCTTAAATCCTAAAATCAAATATGTTTTTCAAAATACCAAAAATCCTAATTCTCCCAAAACTAATATGGTAAACCCTAGTTTTTCTAAACCCTAATTCTTAAAACCTTAAAATCTTATAAATCTAAACCTTAAAGCCACGATCCAATAAACCTAATATCACAATCCAGTAACCAAGAATTATAAACCCTAATATCTTAAGATTCCAAAACCCTAATTTCATAATGTTACCCCTAAACCCTAATTTGATTAACCAAAAAACCTTACTACTTTCTTAAATTCATAAAACCCTGATTCATTCTAATTTTTCAAAATCTTTATAGTAGCTTAAATAATAACAATAATAAGTCTAAAATCTCAAAATCCTAAATGTTAATTAAAGAACTCCAAATTGAAACAGTTTTATATCTTTACTTGCTTTATTTAATTTTAGATTTGATTATGTAATTTATTATATGTTTTGATGGTTGATTTAATTTTAATATTTGATTTATTTAATTTGCCATGGATGATTATTTTCTTTATTGTTATGATTATTATTTGTTTGCTTTAGTATTAAAAGTGTAAGAGGTATGTTTCCACTTTGTGGGAACCTCATTAGTTAAGTATCATATAATTTAAATAGCTTTTATATTTTGGACCAATGTAAAGGACATGCTTCTACCTTTTGGTGGGTGTCTTATTTAGTTTAGACATGAACGATGTAAGACATATTTCCATCCTCGGATGGGTGTCCATTTATTTGCTTTTGTTTGGATATTGCTTTGATTTTAATGTAATGATTCTTTTATTTTAATTGTTGCATGTAATATGGATAATATTGCTATACTTAAGAATTTTATAATATTAAGACCTGCAAAGGAGGTCGGTTCCAATAAACCGAGCTTTGTGGGGGGTGCTGGGTCATTTCTCACCTTCCCTATACGTACTCAACTTTTCAAACTCATTAGGGGGTTGGAGATTCCGTAGGAATCGAGTCATCCACCCATTTATTTTTCCCAGCCCAACCGGGTGGCGACTCCATTTTCTCTGAACCTAAGTCCGTGTTCTCTAAGGCCCCGAGCCTAAACAGTGCCGAAGTTGCAAGAATCATTCCACCGAGAGTGGGAGCGAAAATCCCCGCTCACACTTGCGTTGTTTCGGGGATATATATTTTAGTTGGAGATACATATTTTTTAAGTTTTTTTTATAAATAATACAAAAGATGATTAATATTTTTTAAAAAGAGAAAACATATGAATAAAAAATTAAAAATAAAATATTATTAATTGAGTGCAAATAAGTAAAATATCAGTGTAATTGTTATAAGATATTATTAATTGAGTGCAACTAAGTAAATAATGTAATTATTTTGTAATTTTTCAAATATCATTGTTGTTTCTTGTATGTTTTATTTGCTTCTCAATTTTACTCTTAATATATTTTAAATATTTCCCTTGTATGAACTTTCTAAATAAATATCTTTAATAATTAATTAATTATTTTAATAAATAATAAATTATTTTAATAAATTTAATTTGAAATTTAAAAAATTGAGACATTAATATTTTGAAAAAGAGAAAAAGTGTGAGGAGAGATTATATTATAATCCTAACATTTTAAAACAAGTTGTTTTGTAGGTTAAGTATTACAAGCTTTAAGAAAAATAGTAGTATATATGCAAATTTTATAAAATTGAACTTCAACCAAAAAATAAAAAATACACTTTATTAATTGAATCAACTCATAAAGTAATAAATCATTTTATTTATCCATCTAGCAATAATTGATTTTAACTTTTCTTTCTATATATTTTGTAATAGAGTGGGTCAAAAATATTTTTCATTTTATAAATCTATATATCCAATTTAATTTATAGTAAATCATTCATATCTAAATTAATAAATCATTTTTTTTTCTCAATTTCTAATGCAATACATTAAAGAACTTTAAAAATACTAATATCTAATTTTTTTTATTTTTCAATTATAAACTTATAAAAAAAACTAAAATATATATATTTTCAAAGCAATGCGAGGGCGTAATTTTAGTATAAATTAAAATTAACAATAGAAAAATAATATTTCATATTAAGTGCAAAAGAATTTTTTTTGGTATACAAAAGTTTTTATTTTTTTTAATATATATATTAATATATATGAAAAGAGTACAATGGGAAAAAGAGAAACAAATTCACTGTTTATCTATAATGATTTTACTTCTCTTTTTAATATATAACTAGAAGAATACTCTTGCTTCGCTTCGAAGTTTTTTTCTTTTTTAGACATTAATTTCACTAATATATACAAATTCAATTCTATAGTTATATATATATATATATTTAAATAGCAGTAATCATAAAACTTAACTATAAATAATAAAAAGTATCATTAAAAAAATTAATAAAGAGCACATTAATAATAATAAAATAAGCGAGGATTAAAATTAAATTAATATAGAGATACCAATTAATAAGAATATAAGTGCAGTAATAAGTGTTTTGTAAACTTTACATATAAAATGTTCAGACAATTAAAGGATAAAAATAATTAATAATAATGCAAAAGTACTTCTAAATAATTACAATACATATTATAAACGAAAGAATAAAAATATTTGATAGTGATTGAAAAGTCTTTGGAAACGGAACAACCAAGAAATTGGACTTTATTCTTTAATCCTAATTATTACAGAAAAAGCAGAACAAAGTTACAAAACAATAAAATATGATAATTTCATAACTCATATAACTATATGATTTATTTTATTTACTAAATCACCTAAGTTGAAATTTTTTTTGTAGGTGGATCATCTTGATTGGGTTCGAGAATATCAAGTGAGGAGCTATCAGATCCTAATGCAATTGTGAGCAATAAATTTAACGCTTTTCTTATAGGGTTAGAGGGAATTACCATTGAGGGAGAGCAGAAAAAAAGTTGGGACGAACATATTGAACTTGGACTTAGAGTTTCCTTTTTTGAAGTTAGTAAATCTTCTTGAAAAATATGAATTATCTTAAATGATATTTCAAATGTATCTTGAACATGTTCACTAAGCATAACTTGAAATATTCTTCGAAACCCACTTATTTTATATATCATAGGATGTACATAACTGTGATATTTAATTGCAGATGTAAAGGTATTGGTAGGAAAGCCAACTAAACTTACTGCAATATTGCCAAATAAAACGCATGGCACATTTTCAGTTTCATCCTCTATAATAATTATGAGTTTATACCTAGAAGAGGTTAATTTTTTAAGAAATAATTCTATTATAAACTCATACAAAATTATGTTTTAAGAAAATAGGAAATAAATGAAATGCATATACCATCAGATAGGAAGCTCCTTGAGATCACCGCATTTCTTGCAAATTATTTGTGCATCATAATACTGAACACTACTCTAACAATATGGGCATGCTTTGTACCACTAGCCATTAGAAGCATCTATTTATTTTACGGTAGCCTTACATGTATATTTTAATTCCTTTTAAAAGAACATTTTATATTAGTAATTACATTTCTTTAATTATAATAATATAAAAATATAAAATTTAACAAATACATGATTATAACCTATCTGTATATATATCAATCTCCAACAATTCTGAAATAGTTGGGTTATGAGCAAAAGAATTTTTAATTTATTTTTTTAGAAAAGTTTTATGTCCAAAGACCATCTTGAAAAAGTTTTGAAAATTACTTTGGTCTTTTGGACTTTAAAGAAAAATTTATTTTGAGCTGATAATGTACTTAGGTCATATTAGAAAAAGAACAAACCAAATAAGCCATGATTTAATCCAAGATAAATTAATCATAGTCAAACAACAAGCATTTGGGGAAAAAACCTAAGGAAAGTAACTAGACCAATTACATGAGCTTTAGTCTATGGGTTAAAAGGCTTAGGTTCCAATAACAAGTATATACCGAATGGTACAAGGCTATGAGTGGTTATTCCATGCTCGATCTCCATACCATGAGTAAAAGTATGGTATCCCTTACATAACACAACACGGGTAACACGGGCATCCTAACTTACTAATATGATGTAATGGATAATATCATTATAAGAAAGAATAGAATAATATAAAGACCAATAGAATCAACTTCTCTTATCCCTAGTGGAGTCGCCACTGTGAGCAGGAATTTTTACCCCCACTCCTGATGGAATGGTTCTTGTGACTTTGGCACTGTTTAGGCTCGGGGTTTTAGAGAACACGGGCCTAAGCTAGGAGAAAATGGAGTCGCCATCCGTACGGGCTGGAAAAAAGAAAGGGGTGGATGACTCGAGTCCTAAGAAATCCCCAACCCCCTAATGGGTTAGGAAAGTTGGGTACGTGTGGGGAAGGTGAGAAATGGCCTAGCACCCCCACAATGCCTTGTTAATTTTAACCAACCTTCTTTGCAGGTCTTAATATTATAAAATTTTTAAATATAACAATATTATCCATATTACATGCAACAATTAAAATAAAGCATCATTATATTAAAATCAAAGCAATGTCCAAACAAAGCGAATAAATGGACACCCATTCGAGGATGGAAACATGTTCTTACATGGTTCATGTCTAAACCAAATAGGACACCCACCGAAAGGTGAAAATATGCCCTTTACATTGGTCCAAAATTTAAAAGCAATTTAAATTACATAGAAATTAATTAATGAGGTACCCACAAAGTGAAAACATACCTCTTACAATTTTAATACTGTGAGCGGGGATTTTCGCCCCCACTCCCGGTGGAATGGTTCTTGCGACTTCGACACTATTTAGGCTCGGGGCCTTAGAGAACACGGACCTAGGTCCGAAGAAAATGGAGTCACCACCCAGACGGACCAGAAAAAAGAAAGGGGTGGATGACTCGATTCCTAAGGAATCCCCAACCCCCTAATGGGTTCGAAAAGTTGGATACGTGTGGGGAAGGTGAGAAATGGCCCAGCACCCCCACAACGCCCGGTTCATTGGAACCAGCCGCCTTTATAGGTCTTAATATTATAAAATTCTTAAGTATAACAATATTATCCATATTACACGCAACAATTGAAATAAAACATCATTATATTAATCAAAGCAATGTCCAAACAAAGCAAATAAATGGACATTCATTCGAAGATGGAAACATGTCCTTACATCATCCATGTCTAAACTAATAGGACACCCTCCAAAAGGTAGAAACATGTCCTTTACATTAGTCCAAAATATAAAAGCAATTTAAATTACATATAAATTAATTAATGAGGTACCCACAAAGTGAAAACATAACTCTTACAACATTTGGAAATCAAAATAAATTGATAAAGGTAAATAACCATTCATTATAAATAAATCATTTATCAAAGATATTAAACATCAATCAAAATATATAATAAACATTCATCCATGATAAATTAAATAAAACAAGCATTGAAATTAAATAAAGCAAGTAAAGATACAAATTAGAGTTTACTATTTCTATTTAAAGTTTTTTAATTAATATTTAGGGTTTTGGGATTTTAGTATTATTAGGGTTTAAAATTCTTAGCTACTGTAAAGGTTTAAGAAAATTGGAATGGATTAGGATTTTATAACTTTAAGAAATTAGTAAGGTTCTTTAATTAATCAAATTAGGGTTTGAGTGGGTAAAATTATGAAATTAGGGTTTTGGAATCTTAAGATATTAGATTTATAATTCATGTTTATTGGATTGTTGTTTTAGGCTTACTGTATTGAGTTCTAAGGTTTGGATTTATAAGATTTTAAGGTTTTAAGAATTAGGGTTGAGGAAAATTAGGGTTTACCATATTAGTTTTGAGAGAATTGGGGTTTTTGGTATTTTAGAAGACATATTTGGCTTTAGGATTTGAGAAAAGAGTTTAGAGTTTTATAAAAGTAATTGTGACTTTTAGAAACTGTAAAGTAAGTTAGAGTTTGGAGATTTAACAAAACATTTGGAAATTTTGGAAAAAAAGTTAGAGGAAAATAGTTTAGGGTTTTTAAAAGTTTTTTGGAAATAGGCAAAACAATTTAAGGTTTTTGGAAACAAAAGAAATGAATTAGGATTTTTACGGTATTTGGAAATAGGCAAAATGATTCAAGGTTTTTGGAAACAAAAGAAACGAATTAGGGATTTTAAGATATTTGGAAACAGAAGAAATCATTTAGGTTATTGAAATGAAGATCAATGTTACTACATATTTATAGATCAAAGTTTTGTGTGTATATGCTTATGAATCAAAGAAACAAAGCTACTATGATAAAGTAATGTATAATTAAGGATCAAACCTGCGTAGTTGGTTCCACTAAAAAGTTGCCTTCTGGATGAACAAAGACAAAGGCAAGGTTGCTGCCTTTGATGGATTGATTGCTTCTTCTTGCTCCTCTCAAATCTGAAGTCCTACTCTCCGATCCAAGTCCCTAGTTCTCGTCCAAAGTCCCCCTCATTCTGTGTTTTAAAGTGTTATTTATAGGAAAATTTATAATATTAATTCTAATTGTTTAAGGAAACTAAGATTAATTAGGAAAAGAAACCAAAACCAAATAGAGTTTGGTTTCGAAAAAAATTGCGTTGAAAAATTTCACTGGCAAAAAAACTACTGCGGGCTGTGAGGAAATTTACGAGATTGCTGGCGTTGGCTGGGCGGCCAGCCTCCTGCGGCGAAATGGCCTTGGCCAATTTGACTTCCGTCGCCGATTTTTATTTTTATTTATTTTTACTTTCTTTATTAACTTCACTATTTTTATTTTTATTAAAAATTATAAATAATAAATACTACAATAAATATTTTTTAATTAAAATACCACAAAAATTATTTTGGACTATAAAAAATAACGGACCAGACTGGGTCAAAAATTAAGGGTCTACAAATACTAAAACAAATAAATAATAATCATGATAATAAAGAAAATACTCATCCATGATAAATTAAATAAATCAAACTAAGTAAATCAAGCATTGAAATTAAATAAATCAACCATCAAAACATATAATAAACTATATAATCAAATCTAAAATTAAATAAAGCAATAAATATATAAATTTAGGGTTTTTAGAATTTAGGGTTTTGAATTGAGGTTTCATCATTTAGGGTTTAGGGTTCTTTTTGAGGTTGCTGGGATTATGAAATTTAGGGTTTAAGAAATTTTAAGGTTTCTATGAAACTAGGGTTTATGAATTAAGTCATTGGAATTAGGGTTTGGGTCTAGGTTTGGGAATTAAGCAACTGGAGTTAGGGTTTTAGGTTTTTTTGAATTAAAAAATTCTGACGTTTTACAATTCGATCAGGGCTTTGGTGTTTTGAATTTTGAAAATAGATTTTATAAATTTAGGGTCGGAATTTAGAAAATCTTTTAGAGTTTTGAAAAATTAAGAAAACAATTAGGGTTTTGGGAATTAATAAAACAATTTAAGGTTTTGGAAAATTATGAAAACGATTAAGGTTTTGAGAATTAATGAAACAATATAGAGTTTTTGAAATTGGAAAGCATATTAGGGTTTTTAGTAACTGGGCAATTAGATTAAGGTTTTGATAATGTTTTGTGATTATATGAACATTAAACTCAAATCATGTTATTTAAATTAAGTAATCAAGACTATGAGGTTTAAGTTAACTACTGGATCTAAACAACTTCTTAATCTTCAAACTTCTGTGTATAAATTAAATAAGTTGTAACTCAAGGATGAAACTACTGTGAATTCAAATAAATTAAAGAATTAAATCAAACCTCCGTTCGTTGGTTCTACCAAATTATTTTCTGGATGAACAATAACAAAGGCAATGCTGCCTTTGATGGGTTGATGATTGATGAATGCTTGCTGCTAATCTTCTCTGTTTGTTGCCGTCTCTCTTTAATGTTCCTCCTCGGGTTTCTTCTCTAAGGTTTTTGTTTTTATTTCGTCCTCCCCTTTGTTCTTGTTTTAATTTGGTATTTATAGGAAAATAAAGAGTCATAATCCTATTTTAATAAGGAAATACAAATTGTTTAGGAAAAATTAGAAAACTGGGTAAAACAAGATTTGGTCAAAAAATCGGCAGCGCGCGGGCTGTCGGGCTTGCGGGCTGCGCTAGCAGAAATTGTGCCGGCAAAAACTGGCACAGCGGGCCAATTCGTGTAAGAACTGGCGCCGAATTGGGCAATGCCCAATTCACCCCAGATGCCATCTGCAGCGAATTTGGGACTACCCAATTTGCTGCAGATAATTTCTGCGGCGAAATGGGCTGCCGCACAAAGCTCGCCGATCCGTCTGATTTTTTATTTTTTTCATTTTTTATTTTTTTATATTTTTTATTTTTATTAAAAATAACTATTAAATATTATTAGTAATTAAAATATTATTAAAATAAATAAAATACCACAAAAATTATTTTAGACTATCGGATTTGAATGGGTCAAAATTTAAGGGTCTACAATGATGATTGGGCTCAATACTACCAAGATCCTCAAGACAAGAAGAAAGAACCAAAGATTATTGAAAGATCAGCTATGGAGAAAACCAAAACTTCTGATGTTGAAAAGATGATAGCAGACTTAGAAAAGAAATTTGAAAAGAAACTAAAACCGAAGAGATGTCCGAGATCGATAAACTATTTGAACAATATGAGGAGGTCCCTTATAAGTTTAAGATGCCATCCTTTGCGAAGTTTGATGGATCCAGAAATCCTCATCTCCATGTGAAGTAGTATATCACTGCTATGCAATCTGCCTGAGCTACTAAGGCTCAAACTCTAAGGTACTTCATACTCTCATTGGATCCTGTTATCCAAAATTGGTTCAATACCTTAGAAGAAGGAACACAAAAGAGTTGGGATCTGCTATACAAGGCCTTCATCCAACAATATGGATACAATGTTGAAATGGAAGTTACCTTAATGGAAGTTGAGTCCATTAGGCAACGACCAAATGAAAATTTTGTGGACTATGTGAAAAGATGGAGAAATAAAGCCGCTTTGCTTAAGAAAAGGCCTGATGAATCTGATCAAATAAGAATGATTATGAGAGGGATGTTGCCTAGTCTTCGTGAAAGGATGTCTCATACACTCAACCTTAATTTCAAAGATGTTCTCCAAGCTGGTCTACAAGTCAAAGAATGGGAAAGAGAGAAGAACCATTTTTCAACAAGAAGGAACGAGAAAGGAAACTATCAGTCTGGTAGCCAAAGCATGCAAAAGGCAGTCAATGTTAATGCTACTAACCAAGGAACAAGAAGGCAGCTTTTAGAATTGGAAAAACCGATGTCTTGGGTTCTTAATAAGCTTCAAAGAAAAGGATTGTTACAACCCTTAAATCCTCATCCTTTGCCTAACCCTCTCCCACCTAATTTCGACACTAAAGCATTTTGTCAATTTCATCAAATGCAAGGACATGACACGGATAGATGTGTGAGGTTGAGGCATGAGACCCAAAATTTGATTGATAGTGGGAAGCTACCCGAGCCTGACAAGACGAACACCAAAGACAATCCATTACCAAAGTTCAATAGAGTACCACCACCGGCAACCTTCATGATTGGAGGAGGTTTGCATGAAGATTTTGTCATGTCTTCTTTCTAAGATGTGGGTGGAGAAGCAACCAAAGAAGAAGAGATATTTGGTGAAATTAAACAAGCTATGGTTGGTAAAGAAGTAGCAATTTGTGTTGTCAATGGGTTTTAGGATTCAAG
This sequence comes from Garcia nutans, assembly GCA_947685225.1. Taxonomy (NCBI): domain Eukaryota; kingdom Viridiplantae; phylum Streptophyta; class Magnoliopsida; order Malpighiales; family Euphorbiaceae; genus Garcia; species Garcia nutans. The sequence continues at coordinate 36,497,306 of CANTUV010000039.1, read as the reverse complement.
CGATAGTGAGGACGATCTTGTATCCAATAAGGAGGAATGGACTTGGTCTGAGCCCGTAGAAGATGAAATAATGAACACTAGATCTGGTAAGCCTTATGCAAGGCCACTGCCTAAGGAGGTAGAAGTTAATAAAGGAAAGGAAGTTGAAATAGGGAATAAAAAAGAGGAAGATGATACCATGCTCAAACAATTGAAAAGAACCCAAGCAAGTGTTAGTGTTTGGGATTTATTGGCTACTTCTAAAAAGCACCGAGAAACTATGGCCAAAGCCTTGGCCAGCATGCCAATTTCTACCTCCATAACACTGGAGGAACTGATCAACTTCATAAAAATTGGAGGAGTAATGAAATGTGAAGATATTCAAGAGAAGAGTGAAGTTAATATGGGAGCGGTTTCTTTCTCAGATGTGGATTTATCGGAAGAGGGGAGAGATCACATCCGCCCTCTCTTTATCAAAATAGAAATCAAAGGGAAAAGGACTCCATATGTAATGGTCAATGATGGATCCGCCATAAATGTTTGTCCACTTAAAATATTACCAAAGCTAGCCATGTCAACAAGGGATCTAAACCCGACCGAGGTAACCATTCGGGCTTATGACAATACTAAGAGACATACCGAAGAAACTTTCAAAGCCACTGTCAAGGTTGGTCCAATTGAATCTATTGTTGAATTTGTTGTTTTGGACATACCTGTTACCTTTGCCCTACTCTTGGGACGACCATGGTTTCATCCTCTTGGTGGAGTTCCTTCCACCCTTCATCAAAAGATCAAGTTCCCTAACGAAGATGAGATAGCGGTCATCGAGGCCGAAAATAATGAGATTGTTAACGTTCTAATGATTGAGAGGCCTCTCAATGGTTTCCAAGTAGCTGCAATTTCTGATGATGAAGTAGTGGACTCCAAAGTCTTGAATATGATGAAGAGCATGAACTACCTTCCCAGAGCTGGTCATGGAAAGGGTAAGGCCGATTTGACAAAGTTGCCAGATTTTAAAACTCAAACTTCCACGAAGGGGTTGGGATATGATGAAGACAACAATGTCCAGCCAAAGAAGAGTGAGAAGATGAGCTTCCCGCCACTTAAAGAGATCTTTGTCAAAGCTCCAGACATGGGACCACTCCAAGGAAAGCCCGAGCCAATCATGTTTATAGGAAAGTTGATCTCGGGTTTTGAAATTTTTGCAGATGTTGCCGAGCTAGTGGAGCAAGTGAAGAAAGAGCTCATCCTGCCAGTGAATAAGGAGTCCAATTTGGAAGAAAAGAAGGAAAATGTCCTGAAAACTGAGAAGACTCCGGAGGAGATTGCTGCCCTGGTTGAAGAGAAGTTTAAAGACATCCTGCCTTATGATTTTGAGAACAATGATTTTGATTTTAATTTTAATTTGTCCGCTTTGTATGATGATGATGATGTTTTCTTTTCCAAAATGAATGTAATAAAGTCTGATTTTACTTACTTGAGTGATGTTTCTTCTGATGGTTGCATACATTCAAATAACAGTTACATGAGCATCTTTAATATTAATTATGTTGACACACAAACATTAAATTTGGGAACAATCGAAAATCCTAAAAACATTAGCATAGCATCCGACCTTACTCTTGATGAGAGAGAGAGATTTGAAAAAATATTCAAAAAATATGAAGTATTTGCTTGGTCTTATGAGGATATGCCTGGAATAGATCGAGACATAGCCGAACATCTTATTCCTACTTACACTCACATGAAACCTATCAAACAAAACCTTAGGCGATTAAGACCTAAATGGGCTGAATTGGTTAAAGAAGAAGTCACTAAACAAATACAAGTGAACTCCTTGAAGTGATAGAATATCTAGATTGGCTAGCCAACATAGTACCCGTGCCAAAGAAAGATGTGTGGACTATAGAGATTTAAACAAGGCTTCCCCTAAAGATGATTTTCCTTTACCACATTTAGATATTCTCATTGATAGTGCAGCCTCTAGCGTGCTACACTCATTTGTAGATGGATTTTTTGGATACAATCAAGTGTTAATGGCCCAAGAGGATAAAGCCAAAACTGCTTTCATTACTACATGGGGTATATTTTATTATAGGGTGATGCCGTTCGGCTTAAAGAATGCTAGAGCAACATACCAACAAATGGCCACCATACTATTTCATGACATGATACACAAAGAAGTTGATGTATATGTTGATGATATGATGGTGAAATCAGATACAAGGGAACAACACTTCCAAAACTTAGAATTATTCTTCAATAGAGCATTGAAATATAAGCTAAGATTAAACCCGAAGAAGTATGTGTTCGGTGTTACCTTAGGAAAATTGTTGGGACATGTGATTGGTCCAAATGGCATTGAGATTGATCCTGACAAAGTTAAAGCAATCAGGGATATGCCAACCCCTAAGATAGAGAGAGAAGTTCAGGGATTCATTGGTAAATTACAATACATTAGCAGATTTATAGCAAAGCTCACAATAATCTGTTAGCCTATCTTCAAATTACTTAAAAAGAATCAGCCAGTCCTATGGAATGAAGAGTGTCAAAAGGCCTTTGAGCGAATAAAGGAGTATCTACTAAATCCACCTGTTTTGAAACCACCCAAACCCGGTAAACCCTTGTTGCTATACTTAGCAGTAGAAGAAGAGTCAATAGGAGCCATGCTAGCCCAGGCAGATGAGTCAAGGATTGAGCATGCAATTTACTATTTAAGTAGAAAGCTCCTACCTTATGAAATTAAGTATAGTATCATTGAAAAGACCTGTATAGCCGTGGTTTGGTCTTCTAAGAAGTTGCGGCATTACTTTTAATCGTATAGTGTGCAAGCAATTTCCAGGTTGGATCCAATGAAGTACTTAAGGGAGACACCCTATTTGATTGGGAAATATGGTCGCTGGTTGATAATATTAGAAGAATTTGAGATTGAGTATGTAAGCAGGAAAACAATCAAAGGTAGAGTAGTGGCAGAATTCCTAGCCCAACAACCATTACCAGATAGCAAAGATGTAGTCTTGGAATTTTCGGATGAACATTTAGAGGCAATTGAAGTACAAGGGTGAAAAATGTATTTTGATGGAGCAGCAAATAGGAAAGGAGCAGGTTTGGGAGTCATACTAGAATCGCATGAAGGGGAACTTATCCCTTTAGCTAAAAAGTTGAAATTCAGGGCAACCAATAATATGGTGGAATACAAAGCATGTATCTTTGGTTTGGAAACCCTAATGATTATAAAGGTGGATAAGGTGGAAGTTTTTGGCGATTCATTGCTAGTAGTATCCCAAGTAAATGGAGAGTGGGAGTTGAAAGAAGAAAAATTAAAGCCATATCACCATTACTTGACCATGATGAAGAAGAACTTTAAGGAGTGTAGGTTTATACACCTATCAAGAGAAGAAAATCAGATGGTTGATGCCCTAGCCACATTGGCTTCGGTATGGGAAAATCCTATCAGTTTATTCCTTAAGCCTCTGATTTTGACCAGTTCACCAACTCCTTGCTATGAATATGAGACAATCATGGAAACTGATACAGACCATGATGCGTGGTATGATACTATAAGACAATTTTTGGAGGAAAGGGAATATCTATCGGGGGCAACAAAGAAAGAAAGAAGAGCCATAAGGCGGCGGTCCTTACAATACATCACCTTCCATGGAGAGTTATATCAAAGCCTGATGGGGTGCATTTGAGATGCTTGAGGAAGCCTAAAGTGGAGCATATCATGTCAGAAATACATGCGGGAAGTTGCGGTCCACATATGAGTGGTTTGGCCCTAGTTAAGAAGATTATTTGACAAGGTTACTACTGGTTGACCAAGGAGAGAGATTGTATAGAGTTCATAAAGAAGTTCCATTAATGTCAGATATATGGTAACTTGAATCACATGCCTCCTGAAGAATTGCATTCTATGTCTTCACCCTGGCCCTTTGCCACTTGGGGTATCGACATTATAGGAGAGATACATCCGATAGCCTCAAACGGTCACCATTTCATTGTAGTAGCAGTAGATTATTTTTCAAAATGGGTCAAAGCCGAATCCTTCAACAAACTAGGCGCAAGTCAAATGGCTAGATTTATTGAAAAGAACCTCATCTGCAGGTATGGAGTTCCGCATAGTGTGATATCAGATAATGGGGCACAATTTCAAGGAGCAATCAAGGGTTTATTCTCGAAGTACCAAATCCATCATCACCGATCCTCTCCTTATAAACCAAAGGCTAATGGTGCAGTAGAAGCAACAAACAAGACAATTAAGCAAATTCTGTCCAAGATGACTAAGACGTATAGGGATTGGTCAAAGATGCTTCCTTTTGCTTTATGGGGATATAGAACAAGCATATGAACACCTACTGGAATGACACCGTTCTCTTTGGTTTATGGGATGGAAGCAGTGTTGCCAATTGAAATTGAGATCAAGTCGTTAAGAGTAGTCTTAGAAGCTGAACTACCTGATACAGAATGGGTGGTGAACAGATACACACAGATAGTTTTATTAGAGGAGAGAAGGTTAAAGGCACTATATCATCATCAACTGTATCAAAGGAAGATAGCTCGGGCTTATAATAGAAGAGTTAAGATCTAAAAACTCAAAGTTGGAGATTTAGTGTTGAAACAATGTAAGCCTAATGTATCTGATCCAAGAGGGAATTTTAGGCCTAGCTGGGAAGGGCCATATGTTGTGAAACAAGTCATGAATAAGGGTGCAGTGAAGTTATTAGACATGGACGGGAACGAGTTTAGTGAGCCAGTGAACATTGACAGGTTGAAGAGGTTTTATGTATAAAAAAAGAGAAGAAAAAAAGAAAAAAGAGAAGGAAAAAAATAAAAAGAGGTCGCTAGGTTGAAAACCCAAAAAGGGCAGCCTAGGCAAAAGTTAGAGCAGTCCGCTAGTTTCGAAAACCTGAAAGGGCGGGCTAAGCAACAATTAGGGCTAAATGAGAGAAAATTGTCAATTAGAAAACCTGAAAGGGCTAGTTGGCAACATGAGCGATCTTGTGTATGCTGGCTCTATGTTTGGTTGTTCCCCAATATAATAAAATAGAATTAATATTAAAATTGTTCTATATGCACTGTTACAAGTATTTGACCAGATATGGATGAAATAAATGAACACAATAGCAAAAGGTGATGACAAATTATAAAAGGAAAAGAAGCATCTTTTATTACTTTAATTATTTTTTCATCCTAACAATACACTTTCTGAATTGACAAATATAAAATCTATGGTAGACAATAAGTGTAATGTGCAGGCCAGCTTTGCCTCAGCCGATCCAAGTAGGCTTCAGTCAAGCAAGGCATGTCTAAATCAAGAGTGAATTCAGAATCGCGAGGCTCAGCTCCATACTAACGGCTAAGCCGGTGAGGATCATAGCAAGTACCTCGGCGAAGAGCAGCAAGAGGAACATACATCAAGTATGTCCGCATGGTGATACGAGAAATCTTCCACCAAGGTACCAACCAACGGATGTTGACTTCAGCACGTGAATGGATCCAGTCAACCCAGTCAGCATATGAAGATGCAGGATGGAGTAGTTTCCTAGCGGAATGATGCCATGGAAGATATCTGGCAAAATCCATGGATGGAGTATCAAGCAAGCAGAGATGTTCCTGAAGCCAAATCTGTGAGGAAAAATTAAATTAAAAAAAAGTCCGCTAAATTGAAAATTCGCAAGGGCAACTTAGGCAAAAATTAGGACAGCTCCCTAATTTCGAAAACTCACATGGGCGGACTAGGCAAAAATTAGAGCGATATAAAAATATAATAAAAAGAGGTCTGCTAAGTTGAAAACCCTCAAGGGCAACTTAGGCAAAAATTAGGACAGCTCGCTAGTTTCGAAAACCCGCATGGGCGGACTAGGCAATAATTAGAGCAATAAAAAAAGAGAAGAAAGAGAAAATCTAAATTGAAAACCCAAAAGGGCAGTTTAGGTAATTACCTGAAGCAGCATCGAACTCCTGGTCAGCCTCTTTGACAATCCTGATTTAAGTTGGTCTAATCCAACTAAAGTCTCGGCTAAGATCATGGGTATCGGCGACAAGCCTCCTTCCATTTGGTCCATGATATCCAATACTTGTGGATCAATATCACCGTCAGAAGAAACAAGTAAAAATTGGCCAAGAAAGCAAAGACAAAGCATACATCCCCATGCCTTAGTAGGAGCCAAATGAGAGAGACAAAAATCAATCAAGGGAGCAAGTAGAATTTTCTCACCTCTCATCAACTGTAGAACTTCGGGCTTTGAAATTTGAAATAACATCTGTATCTTCTGTTGAGTCTTGGAAATCAATATGGGTAATGCCATTTGTTGATTATTTGGATATCTAAGGATGGCCTCAAATTCTTCAATCAAGGGACATATTTCAAAGCCATTAATTTTAAATGTCCTAGAATCCACATTCCAAAATGAAGTCATGGCATGTAAAAAGGAATGGTCCAATTTAACATTTTCAAAACACTTTAAAATATCAATCTTTGACCAAGACATTTTCTTCCAGCGAATGGCATCCATATTCTTAAATAGAATTTTTATTTTCTTCAAATGGAGTTCAGCCATCGTGGAATGATGAAGGAAAATTAGAATTAATAAAAGGAGTTTTTATGTTGAAGTGGAAAATCTCTTGGTTTCTGTATGAAATTATGGCATGAAAAGTGATTTATATAGAAGAACCCATGCTATTCCAAAATTGATAAGGAAAAAGAGTGAGACCGTGATGCATGAGGAAAAAGAATTAGCGACAAAATTTCTTTAATTGCCGTGCTACATTTGGTTTTTGCTAATTGGTGCGGCTGTGAATGTGAAAAGGGAAATTGTGGCACAATAATTATGATATATATATAAAGGAAAAAAAAAGAGAAAAAAGTTGCAGTAAAATGAACATTATATATTATCATTATTATTTCTATACTTATTATACAATGTTTACTCAATTGATACAATATTCATACATCACTAAGAAGAAGGTGGTAGATCATCAAATAAAGCTCTGAAAAAATCATCGCCTATCAGAGGAGGAGGCAAATCACTCGTCCCGAGTCCACCCGAAGCAGGAGCACCAGAATCCCTATTACCTCGGAGTTTCGATCTATCACGGTCCTCATCAGAAGTAGACGAAAGGATCTCATGGTCATCAGTTTAGGGGCCTCTAGATGAAGAAGCACCAGGATCCCTCATCCCCTGAAATTGAAAGTCTCAGAAATTTTATTCTGATTGATGATACAAATTTTCAAAATGGGAAACCTGCTGATGACTAGCGGCCAACTCTTCTTGAAGTTTCTTGTTTTGTTCTTCAAGCATCCGCTGTGAGCCAGAAAGGAAAAGAGTAAGAGCATACATAATCATGCATAATTATGCATAATCATGCATACATATAGCATAAATTACCATGAAACAAAAAAACTTACCAGGTAATTGATATCAATACCCTGTGGATGAGATGGCATATCTGGTGGACTAGAATGAGCAAATGAAGGAGCAATAAATGAAGGTCCTATCTCATGATCAAATGGGCTAGCAGCCTACAACAATCATTAAAAAAGGGTCAAAACAAGTTAAGAAATAAACGATTACAATGGAAAAATGGTAAAAATTTTACCTGAGAGGTGCTAGACCCGAAATGTGGAACAAACTCTCCTCCCTCTCCATGATGTTCCTCTTTATCTCTATCCTTATTTTCTTCAGAAATTTCCCGTACACCAACAGGAGATACGTCAAAGTTCAAAAGCCTAATTTGAATAAAATGGGTATAAGATGCACCCAATGGATAGAGAAATGTTTCAGTATCATAACCGTGCGGGGCCAACCACCATGCATTTTTCAACATTGATGTGATATTCAAGGTATATTCCGGGAAACGCATTGGGACCCTCCTGCTCGGGACCAAGAAACCACTCATATACTCTCTCTCTGAGAAACTAGCCACTAGAGACAGGACCGACAATGACTCGACGAGTATGTTGAAAAGGCAGTGCAGTATTCATGGAGGAAGTCCAGTTAGTCCGCTCTTCTGGGTTCCACCAAGACAAATTCACCTACAAAATGACATAAGGTAAGTAAACTTTCACACAAATTTTAAATTATACTAATTCTATTTTACCTTGTCCCAGGTTAAGAAGCTCAAGACAAAACGTTGGGTATGCACATGGTGAGAGCCGGGAACTTCTACGCGATCTAACAACCAGAAATTTAATCTTGGATACTTGACTCTCTCTCGGGAAATACCAGGCACCCTCACAAGGTTGTTCTCATATGCCCATGCCTACAACAATAATAAAAATCAAGTTCATGCAAGAATAAGAATGGAATTGACATTAGTGGAAGAAGGGTACCTCGACAATCACCATAAAAACAACAAAGGACTTCTTATTTCGGCAAATTTTGTCAAGACCAAGGTAAAAATAGGCAAGGCCAGCTTCACCCCAGCCGTAAAGTGGTACCATCCTCATATAAGTAAGGGCCCTCAACACTGACAAATGGATGGCAGATTTGGTGCTGTCTAAAATGGTTGACCCGAGCAAATACAACAAAAATCCTTGAGCATACTGTCGGGCTGTGTCTCTATGAACTCGTCCTTCATAGTTCATCCAATAACTATGAATTGGCTTAATTTTTATCTTAAAAGGCCCTTTAAATGATGGTTCCATACCAATTAATTGACAAATTTCTTCAAATGTTAGAATATCGTTGGTAAGAGGAACCGGAAGGCCATACCGAATGCCGGTTATAGCAGCAAAGTCAACCAGACCAATTATCATTTCTGCAAGCGCCTGGACTACGCTTTGGTTTATCAGATACTCATCGGATGGTAATTGTAAGATAAAGCTCTCAAAGCCGCAATCTCGAATAATCTGCCTTACCCGAGAAGGCGCTACATCATACCATTGTTGGGCTTTGTAGATACACCCTCCACCCCGAATTATGCAATTATCACGCTAACACGGAGCCAATTAAGTCAACACGTGGTAAGTATATTATTATATCAATACCACAAATTTTTAGGCTAAATTAATTTATATTCTATCTACTTAAATTCTTAAATTAATATATTTTCCCTAAATTTCCTAAAAAACAAAAAATATGAAGAAAAAAAGAAAAAAACAAAAACAAAAAAAAATGAAAATGAAAAGAAAAAACAAAAAAAATGAAAAAAGAAAGAAAAGAAAAAAAAAAGAAAAACAACAGAAAAACAAAAAAAAAGAAGAAAATATATATAAAAAAAGAAAAACAACATAAAAATGAAAAAATAATGAAAAAATAATTTGCTGTTAAAATAAATAAATACCTTGCTATTTTGATTTGAACTACGATGAAGCGGCATCCCGGCTAGTAGACCTATATTTTCATCTTCATGAAGCCGAATAAATTCCAATAACTCAGCATTAGAATGAGTTCCTGATCTTGAAGCATGCATTTTTTTCAAAACTGTATGCTAAACTTGAAAGGATTATGGCTATGAATGGATGAAATTAACAAGTTTGCTGTGAATGAAAAGAAGAAATTGGTCATTTATATAGAGGGACGACAAAGGAAAAAATAAAATTCAAAAAGTAAATTTCACTATTGATAAATAGTATATTACTATTTACCACAAATAGTAGGATACTATTTATAAATAGTAGGTTACTATTTACAAATAGTAAATAGTACATGAACAGTGACTACACAGTAAATAAATAAAAAACTCAATTATTCAATTTAATCATTCAAATACTTGCATGTATATAAATATTTTTGCACTTTTAAAATATTTTTACACGCAGGAGGCAAGGAGAAAATATATACATAAAAAATTAGCTAAATTTTTTGCAAACAAAATTTATATACTACTGACTATAATTATTTTTTGCAGATAATTAAATCTCTCTTAGCTCGGGTCCAGAACCTAAATTATTCTTAGGTCCAGAACCTAAAATCTCTTTTAAGTCCAGAACTTAGCTCGGGTCCAGAATCCAAATTACCCTTAGGTCCAGAACCTAAAATCTCTCTTAAGTCCAGAACTTAGCTCGGGTCCAAAACCTAAATTATTCTTAGGTCCAGAACCTAAAATTCCTCTTAAGTCCAGAACTTAGCTCGGGTCCAGAACCCAAATTACCCTTAGGTCTAGAACCTAAAATCTCTTTTAAGTCCATAACTTAGCTCGGGTCCAGAACCCAAATTACTCTTAGGTCTAGAACGTAAAATTCCTTTTAAGTCCATAACTTAGCTCGGGTCCAGAACCCAAATTACCCTTAAGTCCAGAACCTAAAATCTTTTTTAAGTCCAGAACATAGCTCGGGTCTAGAACCCAAATTACCCTTAGGTCCAAAACCTAAAATTCCTTTTAAGTCTATAACTTAGCTCGGGTCCAAAACCCAAATTACCCTTAGGTCCAAAACCTAAAATCTCTTTTAAGTCCAGAACTTAGCTCAGGTCCAGAACCCAAAATTACCCTTAGTTCTAGAACCTAAAATTATCCTTGAGTCCAGAACTCGAACCGGGTCCAGATCCCAAAACCTCAGCCATCTCAAAAATTAAGTCTTATTGCTCTTCACTCTCTTTTGCTATAGTCTCAAATTGTTCAAGCAGGTGGCAAACTGTAGACCCTTAATTTTTTACCCACTCTGGTCCAATATTTTTTTATATAGTCCAAAATAATTTTTGTGGTATTTAAATTAAATAATATTTATTTTAGTATTTATTATTTATAATAAATAATAATAAATAAATAAATAAATAAATAAAAATAAAAGTGGAATTGGCCAAGGCCAATTCGCTGCAAGAAATTCCTGCGGCGAATTGGCTGGCCGCCCAGCCAATTTCACAAGTTTCTTCGCCAGCTCTCGCAATTCTTGGCCAACACTCACAATTTTCGCCAGCAAAATTTTCAAACACAATTTTTTCCGAAATCAAATTCTATTTGGTTTTGGTTTCTTTTCCTAATTAATTTTAGTTTCCTCAAACAATTAGAATTAGGTTTATGATTTTTCCTATAAATAACACTTTAAAACTCAAAATTGAGGGAGGGGAAAAAATTGGTGATCGAGAATGGGACTATTGAACTTGGATTGGATCAAAGTAAAAAATAGAAAACCCTAGCCAGAGAAGATTAGCAACAAGCAAGCAATCAATAATTCATCAAAGGTAGCCACACTGCCTTTGTCTTTGTTCAACCAGAAAGTGAATTTTGGTGGAACCAACTACGCGGGTTTAAAATTTAATCATAGATTATATATTTACAGTAGCTTTGTTTATTTGATTAATAAGAACATGCACACAGTACTTTGATCCTTAAATATGTAGTAATTTGATCTTTGTTTCAATAACTTAAATTGTTCCTTCAGTTTCCAAAAACCCTAAAAAGTACTCTTCTATTTCCAAAAACCTTAAGACCCCTAAATTATTTCTTCTTATTCCAAAAACCTTAAAAACCCTAAATTATTTCTTTTGTTTCCCAAAAACCTCAAAAAACCTCAAAAACCCTAATTTGTTTCTTCTGTTTCCAAAAACCTTAAAAACCTTAAATCGTTTCTTCTGTTTCCAAAAACTTTAAAAATCCTAAACTGTTTTCCTCTAACTTTTTTTCAAAATTTTCAAATGTTTTCTTAAATCTCCAAACCCTAATCTTCTTTACGTTTTCTAAAAATCATAATAATTTTTATAAAAATCTTAACTATTTTCTTAAATCCTAAAATCAAATATGTTTTCCAAAATACCAAAAACCCTAATTCTCTCAAAACTAATACAGTAAACCCTAGTTTTCCTAAACCCTAATTCTTAAAACCTTAAAATCTTATAAATCTAAACCTTAAAGCCACGATCCAATAAACCTAAAATCACAATCCAGTAACCAAGAATTATAAACCCTAATATCTTAAGATTCCAAATCCCTAATTTCATAATGTTACCCCTAAACCCTAATTTGATTAACTAAAAAACCTTACTACTTTCTTAAATTCATAAAACCCTAATTCATTCCGATTTTCCAAAATCTTTACAGTAGCCTAAATAATAACAATAATAAGTCTAAAATCTCAAAACCCTAAATGTTAATTAAAGAACTCTAAATTGAAACAGTAAACCCTAATTTACATCTTTACTTGCTTTATTTAATTTTAGATTTGATTATGTAGTTTATTATATGTTTTGATGGTTGATTTAATTTCAATGCTTGATTTATTTAATTTACCATGGATGATTATTTTCTTTATTGTTATGATTATTATTTGTTTGTTTTAGTATTAAAAGTGTAAGAGGTATGTTTCCACTTTGTGGGTACCTCATTAGTTAAATATCATGTAATTTAAATGTCTTTTATATTTTGGACCAATGTAAAGGACATGTTTCCACCTTTTGGTGGGTGTCCTATTTAGTTTAGACATGAACAATGTAAGGACATGTTTTCATTCTCGGATGGGTATCCATTTATTTTTTTATTTGGACATTACTTTAATTTTAATGTAATGATGCTTTTATTTTAATTGTTGCATGTAATATGGATAATTTTGCTATACTTAAGAATTTTATAATATTAAGACCTGCAAAGGAGGCCGGTTCCAATGAACCAAGCATTGTGGGGGGTGCTCGGCCATTTCTCACATTTCCCACACTTACCCAACTTTCCGAACCCATTAGGGGGTTGGGGATTCTTTAGAAATTGAGTCATCCACCCCTTTCTTTTTTTCGGCCCATCCGGGTGGCAACTCCATTTTCTCTTGACCTAGGTCCATGTTCTCTAAGGCCCCGAGCCTAAACAGTGCCGAAGTTGCAAGAACTATTCCACCGAGAGTGGGGGCGAAAATCCCCACTCACACTCGCGTTGTTTCGGGGATATATATTTTAGTTGGAGATACATATATTTTAGTTTTTTTTATAAATAATACAAAAGATGATTAATATTTTTTAAAAAGAGAAAAAATATAAATAAAAAATTAAGAATAAAATATTATTAATTGAGTACAAATAAGTAAAATATCAGTATAATTGTTATAAGATATTATTAATTGAGTGCAACTAAGTAAATAATGTAATTATTTTGTAATTTTTCAAATATCATTGTTGTTTCTTGTATATTTTATTTGCTTCTCAATTTTACTCTTAATATATTTTAAATATTTCTCCAGTATGAACACTCTAAATAAATATCTTTAATAATTAATTATTTATTTTAATAAATAATAAATTATTTTAATAAATTTAATTTGAAATTTAAAAAATTGAGACATTAATATTTTGAAAAAGAGAAAAAGTGTGAGAGATTATATTATAATCCTAACATTTGAAAACAAGTTGTTTGTAGGTTAAGTATTACAAGCTTTAAGAAAAATAGTAGTATATATGCAAATTTTATAAAATTGAACTTCAACCAAAAAAATAAAAAATACACTTTATTAATTGAATCAACTCCTAAAGTAATAAATCATTTTATTTATCCATCTAGCAATAATTGATTTTAACTTTTCTTTCTATATATATTGTAATAAAGTGGGTCAAAAATATTTTTCATTGTATAAATCTACATATCCAATTTAATTTATAGTAAATCATTCATATCCAAATTAATAAATCATTTTTTTCTCAATTTCTAATGCAATACATTAAAGAACTTTAAAAGTACTAATATCTAATTTTTTTTTATTTTTTCAATTATAAACTTATAAAAAAACTAAAATATATATCTCCAAAGCAATACGAGGGCGTAATTTTAGTATAAATTAAAATTAATAATAGAAAATAATATTTCATATTAAGTGCAAAAGAATTTTTTTGGTATACAAAAGTTTTTATTTTTTTTAATATATATATTAATATATATGAAAAGAATAAATTGGGAAAAAGAGAAACAAATTCACTGTTTATCTATAATGATTTTACTTCTCTTTTAAATATATAACTAGAAGAATACTCTTGCTTCGCTTTGAAGTTTTTTTCTTTTTTAGACTTTAATTTCACTAATATATACAAATTCAATTCTATAGTTATATAAATATATATTTAAATTTAAATAGCAGTAATCATAAAACTTAACTATAAATAATAAAAAGTATCATTAAAAAAATTAATAAAGAGCACATTAATAATAATAAAAGAGGCGAGGATTAAAATTAAATTAATATAGAGATACCAATTAATAAGAATATAAGTGCAGTAATAAGTGTTTTGTAAACTTTACATATAAAATGTTAAGACAATTAAAGGATAATAATATTTAATAATAATGCAAAAGTACTTCTAAATAATATCAATACATATTATAAACGAAAGTATAAAAATATTTGATAGTGATTGAAAAGTCTTTGGAAACGGAACAACCAAGAAATTGGACTTTATTCTTTAATCCTCATTATTACTGAAAAAACAGAAAAAAATTACAAAACAATAAAATATGATAATTTTAAAACTCATATAACTATATGATTTGTTTTATTTACTAAATCACCTAAGTTGAAATTTTTTTTTTGGTGGATCATCTTGATTGGGTTAGAGAATATCAAGTGAGGAGCTATCAGATCCTGATGCAATTGTGAGCAATAAATTTAACGCTTTTCTAATAGGGTTAGAGGGAATTACCATTGAGGGAGAGCGGAAAAAAAAAAGTTGGGACGAACATATTGAACTAGGACTTGGAGTTTCCTCTTTTGAAGTTAGTAAATCTTCTTGAAAAATATGAATTATCTTAAATGATATTTCAAATGTATCATGAACATGTTCGCTAAGCATAAGTTGAAATATTCTTCGAAACCCACTTATTTTAGATATCATAGGAGGTACATAACTGTGATATTTAATTGCAGATGCAAGGGTAGTGGCAGGAAAGCCAAGTAAACTTACTGCAATATTGCCAAATAAAACGCATGGCACATTTTCAGTTTCATCCTCTATAATAATTATGAGTTTGTACCTAGAAGAGGTTAATTTTTTAAGATATAATTCTATTATAAACTCATACAAAATTATGTTTTAAGAAAATAGGAAATAAATGAAATTCATATACCATCAGATAGGAAGCTCCTTGAGATCACCGCATTTCTTGCAAATTATTTGTGCATCATAATGTTGAACACTACTCTAACAACATGGGCATGCTTTGTACCACTAGCCATTAAAAGCATCTATTTATTTTATGGTAGCCTTACATGTATATTTTAATTCCTTTTAAAATAACATTTTATATTAGTAATTACATTTCTTTAATTTTAATAATATAAAAAATATAAAATTTAACAAATACATGATTATACCCTATCTGTATATATATCAATCTCCAATAATTCTGAAATAGTTTCTCTATTAATATCTTTTTGGCTTTCGATGTTGCCTGATGCTTCTGATTTTCTTTCAACTTTTATGAGTTGTGTTGGTGGGTTAGGCAAGCTGTTATGCATTTTTAATTTTCTTACTTAATTAAGATTATCAAAGATACACTCAACAATAAAATAAATCAAACATTTTAACAAATATTTCAATTTCAGGCGATTCTGGATTTATATACATTTTTGTTGCACTCGTGCAAGTAAAAATTAGCTTGGCTGCTTAATAAATTCAAATTATGAATAATACTTCTATGTATTATATAGTACTAAACATAATAATAATGATAATGATAATAATATTAATAATCAACGTGTACAATGATAATAATTTAAGATAATGACCATTAAAGGTCTTCACTGTCATCCCAGCAAATACAACCACAGCAAGTGCATCTTTTTCTAGTCTGAGAAGTTCTTCCTCCGAAAATTCAATTGCTTTTTTTTTCTCACAAAGTAACTTCTAATTTGTCACCACTACATTAAACAATAAGAATTAATAATGACTCTTGGATATAATTGGTAATAAATATTATTATTTTATTTTATATTCAGATACGTGATATTTTATAGACAAAAGGTTATGTTGCTTTTCAACATATTTCGTATATTGACCTTGGATCGCATCCTCAATAATGATAAGTTGTCCAAGTGTACCTATTGCAATATTAAATTCAAAGTATTCACAATAAATTTTATTATATAAATAAATATATAGATAGTACATAAATATAAAAAAGCATTTTATAATACACACTACATAAGTAATCAATCATTCCATCCCTTTGCCTAAGAACTTCAAATTATATGAAATTGAACTTATCAAATGGAATTGGATAATTATTGTCATCAATTTGTTTCACTGTGGCATTAGAAAGCAACCTTATTTGAAATTCGTGATCACTGATCTTGTAATTTCTTTGATATTTTTCTATCTCAAATCTATAAATGTAATAGATATTTCCTTCAATTATCCTAGACCGAAATCTACTAGCTAAATTCATAAGAACCAATCCTCGTATTGCATTTTCCTATTAAATATGATAAAGCACGAAATAAAATATATATTACAAAAAATAAAATGAAAGAATGAAATAAAATAAAAAGGCATACCTTTTCATCTATAAGTACAAATTCAAAATTTGTAGTTTGATTAAGATTGTATGCAGGAATAAAATCTCATATTCGAGCCACTCACACCCTTAATTTTATGTTTTTGCAGTCTTTAGTTATGCATCCAATGGGTAGACATGCCATGATAAATAACTAAATATGTACAACAAATTTGTTTAATATACAAATCACTGCAACAGAAAAATAGCCAAATTAACAATTATAAGAATAGTTTCTTATAAAAATTTTATTCTTCTCAGCAGTAGAAGTAAAGAAATACACATTTTATAATGCAATAAAAAGTTCACAACAAATTTAATTAAAACAACAATAACTTATGTCCAACGAAAATTAGCCCTCTCCATGATTGAGCAAATGTCATTTAAAATCCCATGCATAACATCATTATGATTGTTTAGAAGTTGATATTTATGAATAATTTTTGGCAAGGGCTTGTCAATGGATTTTTGAAATTATAATGGAACAAATTAAAGCAAACAAAAAAAATCAAACACAAACTAAATAGAATTTCAATTTCTAGAAGCCAAAAATATAAAAGTATGAATTTTAATAAGTATCCAAATCATTAGAATAAAAAATATAAAGAAAAGTGAAAGTTAATGTACCATTATTGGCAACTCATTAATAAAAATTAATAAATAAAAATAAAGTGGTGTAGTTGAAACGAATAATAAACAAATTTTCATTAAGAGCATATAATAAAAATTTAAAGTAAAAAAAATTATTAGCATTCAGAAGATCTGTTTGTTACTTCGCCATAAAAATTTATTGTAAAGTATATAATTAAGAAACTATGAAGCACGATTCTACAAAAATTATTCATTTGCACATTCAACCGAAATGAATGCAGGGCACAATCCATATAAATATCGATAACCATCCATATAAAAAAATCCAAAATTGCATTTAGGCCCACATAGCTAAAAAACAACACTGCCTACCTAATAGAAACCTAGCCCATCAATGTCCATAATTCTTTAAAAAGGATAACCAACAGATTCTCATACAATTTTGATAAAAATACAAAAAAATTAAAAATAATTTTAAATATACCATATTTATGAAATATTTAATAAAATACCAGAATTTATAAAATATTTACCGAAATACCATATTTTTATTAGTTTACAATGAGTTTATAATTAGTTTACAGTAAATTTATAATTTTCACACAGTTTATAATGAGATTATTATAAGTTTATAATAAAATGACTAAAATACTCCTTTTAAAAAAGAAAAAAATTTTAAAAATACGGTGGAGGGTGTCATTTTCCCATTCCCATAGCCAAACCATGACTATTAATCCCAAATTGAAGCCCTACTACTCTAAATCCATAAGAAAATCCTTCAACCACGCCCCTAAAATCCTCCATTTTCTTCTTTGATCAAGCAAACAAAATCATACCCTTTCATATGGCCGATCTATTAAACGTGAAATGCCTAACAAAAAAAGACCCATCTTCTTTCTCTTTTTCATCATGCAATAAACCTCTCTAGATTGCACTCACTTACACAAATGGCAAAGAATCCCTGCTTCGCCTCCACTCAAATTGCTCTAAAAAATATTGATATTCTAATGCCAAACCTCACAAATTGGTCACCTAAAATTTCCACCATATGATGTGAAAAATCTAAGTCTCACTTTCTCTTCCAACCTTACCCACCCACTATAGCTCATCAATTGCAAGGATGCAACATCTTAAGGAACGACTAGAGCAGAACATGGTTCTATGGAAAGGGGAAATGCACAAATGAAGGGAAAGAATGCCAGACAACTTCGCAAAATGGAATGCACACAAAGGTAAGAAAACCAAACGCTACCTACATACCATGAGCTTAATATTAGAAAAAAGTTAATTTCAATGGAAACAAAAATTTAATCTAACTCTATTTTTGTTCCATTTATTATTATTGCTCAAATACTAAGTGTTAAACATACTTTTTTGTCATTGAAATTCTCTAAAAGAACAACATCACTTTGCATGTATTGCTGCTTTGCGATCTCAACTTATTTGCATATTTTATGATATATACATATATCAATATATATTTCTCTATTTAGATCAAGCAAGCATTTTAATTAATTCATAGCATCTTATTATATCCCTGCAACATGTTTCTAAATTGTCTTACTTTTTTTAGAGATCATGCAAAACTTAATCCACCAAATTGGAGAACCATGTCAGCTCATAATGAATTTGTTGAATAATTTCCCTTTCGTACAATGATCAAATCTTGCTATGAAGGTCAGATGGGTTGATGCCTAGTTTGTGTTTTATATAATTTATAAATTACATGCTACAATTTTGCTAATTTTAAATTTATTGCTTGAATCAATTTTGATCTTTGTGGTTGTTGTTGTCTATTCCAAATATGCAAACACAAATAAATATTTGTTACCATATTAAACCATATGAATACATTGCTACCTATTCACTTATTTGATGATATTTATTAGCTATGTCATATCTCATAAATACATTTATAAGTAAGTTTTTTTTTTAATGCAGTTAGTCTTTCTATTAAGTGTATCTACCTCATTTTAAAGTTAATGAAAACTCACCATAACAGTCCACCACCTGAACACATTTCAACACTACCTTTCTTCAACCAAGACACTCTTAATCAGATTGAATACATCACTAACTATAATCGAAGTCCAATTCTCTCTTTAGATTATAATTACCAATTATTCCATGTTTTATATATGCATTAGAAGTTAAGCATTCTTTAAATTCAAATTAGCTTTTATTTTGGGAGGTCAATCATACATATCATAAATACATAATCACTAAAGCATTTTTAAAGGGATAAAAACTTTTCTGCTAATTACAAAATGCACCATATCATTTAATTATCCGACATTTTCGGCACAAAAAATTTCTAATTAATGCATTCTTCATTTGCCAAGGACACATTTTGCTACCTATTATTGAACTATTGATTTAAACCATTGGGCTATATGAATTTTTTTAACCAAAAGATTTTCTAAATGATATTAAAAATTAATTTTTCCAGTCATTAAAAAATCAACCATATTATTTCATTATCTGAGATATTCAACACATCCAATTTTCAGCCAATGCATTTTTCATTTGCCGTGAACACATTACATTACTAACTATTTCTCAACTCCTCATTTCAATTACTAGACTATATTAATTTATTTAAATCAAAAGATTTTCTAAATAACCAATTATATTAATCAAATAACTTCATTATAATTACCTATTACAATGAAAAAAAACTTGTCAAAAATAACTAATTACGTGTATACTTTTATGTATATATTATTCTTTGTTGCATCATGTTCACAACTTTTAGAATGCAAGTTTCATATTTGCATCTACTTAAATAGATACTAATCTCCCTACTAAAGATGCCAATACAAAAATGCTCTTACAATTTAATGCAATGTGTATCATCACACATATACATGGTCAAAATTTCTATTTTTTCTCCACCACTATCAAAAGCTCACCATTATGCTATATTAGTCATTTAATATATTCTCACCAAGCATCATCTAACACATATAAATTCCACCTTGGTGCATAGCCATCAAGCAATATGAAAGAGTACACACGATATTAAAAAGCATAAGTCAATCAGTTTCATAAAATATGTAGTCTTAATTAGAATGCTTTTTTCTTCTAAGGTATCCATTTGATACATATCATACCACTATTACCACATCAATCATTAATATTTTTATTTCACATATTGTCATACAGATTTCATGTTATTTCAGCCAATAATTTATAGATAAACATTCAAATAGTTTGAAAGGCATAAGTAAGTCTAAGGCATATTTCATTTTCACATAGATAATACACTTGTATTCATTTAATACCTTATATGTATATGCTGATCAAAACACAACTGACTACTCATGTAAAGCACAACCTCCCAAAGTTTTATTCAGTTGTTAAAAACCCATGAGTGGTAATCAAACACTATGCATGATTCCATCTAATAACTTCCTTAGCTTCACTATCAACAACTTGACCCTATGCTGAAAGAATAAAAGTAGGTGATAGCTACCAAATTGGCAACATATTCCAGCAAAAACTAAATAGTCTAGCAACTTATCAATTCCTAAGGAGTTATCCCTTGGCCTTCACACTCTTATGCACCCTATTCTAAGCTATGTGAATTTCTAGACATTTCATCAATACCCTATTCTTAGCTCATGGCAGCTGAGGCTTGGTCCGATTATACTATACTCTAGTCCGGTTAGCTCAATTTTGGAATGATCATGCTCTTCACCTCATTCTTTGAACGCTCGTCAGCTAGGTATTGGTACAGTCAGACTTTAGCTCGATAAGCTCGGTATGGCTAACTTCTCATGAGTCTGGTTGGCTTTGATTCTGGTCTAGTTGGGCTCTTAAGATTTCTTCAAACATTAAAGTCCTGCAAAAATGTTACTAGGTACAAATATTAGCCCTATTCAATTTGATTGCCTAAGATCAAAATAAAGGCCAATGGTTTAGCTAACGCAAGGTATATGATGGAACATTATCATGACGCAATGGTCATATGCAGATTTTACGAAAATCCAGATTTATTTATTACATTCACATGCAATCCTCAGTAGGATGAAGTACGACATATGATTGAAATTATTGCTCATCAAAGAGCCAAGGATAGGCTCGATATTGTTAGCCATGTTTTAAAATGAAAGTTGATGATTTTGTTGAAAATGTTAAACAAAAGCATTGTTTCAAAAAAATCACTACAATGTTATACACAGCTGAATTTCAAA
Organism: Garcia nutans; assembly: GCA_947685225.1. Taxonomy (NCBI): domain Eukaryota; kingdom Viridiplantae; phylum Streptophyta; class Magnoliopsida; order Malpighiales; family Euphorbiaceae; genus Garcia; species Garcia nutans. The sequence continues at coordinate 36,476,139 of CANTUV010000039.1, read as the reverse complement.
AAAGAGGATTACCCTATGTACATGCTTTGATTTAGTTAGAATGTGATTTTAAACCTTTAAGCATTACTGAGATTGATTATTTAATTTGTGTTGAATTGCCAGATAAGGAAAAGGATCCAATTGGATATAAATTGGTGGCTAAATTTATGATGCATGGTCCATGTGGCCCTATAAAATTAGATTCTCCTAGCATAAGTGATGGTCGGTGTACACAATATTTTTGAAATTTTCAATATGAAACTATGATAGATTCTAATGGTTTTGAAACTTATAGATGCAGAGATAATGGATACTATGTTAAAAAAAAAGGTCAAAAAATTGATAATCATTTTATTATTCCATATAACAGAAATTTACTGATTAAATATGAAGCACATTTAAATGTTGAGTTTTGTTGTTATTCTACTTTAATAAAGCATCTTTTTAAATATATTAATAAGGGTTTTGACCGAATGTGTGCGACTATTGAAACTCATAAAAAAGATATGAATACTGACAATAATGATGATGCAATTGAACGAGATGAAATTAAAGCTTTTTTAGATTGTCATTTTATTTCACCCTGTGAAGCTGTATGGAGGTTGTTTAAATTTCTCATACATTATAGAGACCCTGCAATTGAAAGATTAGTTATCCATTTGCCCCATATGAATAATATAGTTTTTAACCATAATTGTGATATAAGTTATATTTTAAATAATACCGATTCGCAAAAAATGATGTTGACATAATGGATGTATGGAAATGAACTATATAAAGATGCATGACTTTAACATACGTGGAATTCCGTACTAAATAGACTTGGGATCTAAAAGTGAAGCGGTGGCATCTCTGATGAATTATATTTTTTAGAATGTTGTTAAATGTTGTTAAAGGGCCCATACGCTTTGATGAAATTAGAATGGTTGAAGGTGTTTTGTGTGGATCATTTAAATTGGCTTGCAATGCATATGGACTATTAGGAGATGATAGAGAGTGGATCGATGCTTTAAAAGAAGCTCTTGTTTGGACGTCAGCAAGTCACTTGTGACATTTGTCAATAGTTTTGTTGGTTTTTTGTGATGTGACTAATCCAAATAAATTATTTAATCCTTTTTGGAAGCATTTTGAAGAAGACATAGAATATAACATTAGAAAATAATTTCTGTCGACATATTTGTCTATTTCAGAAGAGCGATTGAAAAAATATGTGTTAATAGAGTTGGAAAAAGAATTAAATAAAAAAGGTTTTTCATTGATTGATTTTAATATAATGATTCTGTCTAATTTATTTTCAAATGATTATACCAATAGATTAATCATAGAGGAATTATCTTATGATTTTGTGCAGCTTAAAATAGAACATGATGTTATGATAAAAATGTTGAGCAGAAAATTATTTTTGATGCTATTATAGAGTCAGTGATGAATAATAAAGGTAAGTTGTCTTTTATTTATGGTTATAGTGGAACAAGCAAAATTTATTTGTACAAAACTATCATAAAGAAACTGAGATTTGATGGAAAAATTGTGTTAGTTGTTGCTTCATCTAGAATTTTTGCTCTATTATTACTTGGTGGTCGAACAACTCATTCTAGATTTAAGATTCCGAATAATTTGGATAGAATTCTTCATGTGAGATTAAAAAAGGAACACATTTGGCTGAGTTGGCTAAAGACTATTCATTAATAATTTGGGATGCATCTCTGATGAATCACAGCATTACTTTGAAGTTGTCGATATGTCAATGAGAGATATATTATCTTCGACTGATCTTGACATTACAAAAAAGTCCTTTTGAGGTAAAACAATTGTGTTAGGAGGAGATTTTGGACAGATTTTACCAAATATTCCTCAGGGTACAAAAGAATATATTTTGAATGTCTATAACACTCTCATATTTGTGGAAAGCATTTACAGTGTATAAATTGAAAAGTAACATGAGCCTACATCACAGTGGAGATGAAGGCACTACGTCAAAATCTATTTCATTTGCAAATTGGTTGCTAGATGTTGGAGATGGTAAATTGCATGCAATAAAAATTGATGTATTTGATGATGAAAATAATTGGGTAAAATTACCTTCAGAATTGTTGTTGACTACTCCAGTGATCCAATAAAAAACATTATTGACTGTACATATCCATCTTTTTTATAAACATTTTCCTCTCCATCATATCTTAAAAAAAGAGTTATTGTTTCGAATAAGACTGAAGTGGTAGATAGAATTAATAATACTATGATTGAGCTATTACCTGAAAAGGAAATTGTTTATCATAGTTTTAATTCCACATGTAGTTCAACTATTAATATAGAAGAATTAGAATTGCTTTATCTTGTAGAATTTTTTAATTCTTTGAATTTTAATAAATTTTCACAACATGAATTACGTTTAAAAGTAAATATTCCAATAAATGCTATTGAGAAATCTTAATCCTTAAATAGGCCTGTGTAATGGTACACAATTAGTTGTTGTTCATTTATGAAACATAATAATTGAAGCACAAATAATAATAGGTTCTTTTGCTAGAGAATGAGTGTATATACCCCGAATAATCATTTCAACAAATAAAAAAAATGGCCGTTCACTCTAAAGCAAAGACAATTTCCTGTAAAAATTAGCTATTCTATGATAATAAATAAAAGTCAGGATCAAACGCTAAATAAGTTAGGAATATATTGAGATAGACCTGTTTTCACGCATGGTCAATTTTATTTTGTTTTATCCATGGTCATAAATAAGAAAGGAATTAACATTTTGATTGATAAAAATAACTTTGATGTGAATAAAGAATTCTCTGCATATACAAAAAATGTTGTGTATCATGGAATTTTTGATAATGTTGATTCTTGATTAGATGGTGAATTCTTTATATTTGGTATTATAACTATTGTTTAGTTGCAATGGTTTATACGTTGAACTAATTTTTTATGTATATTTAGTTGTTATCATCGCATGTACATATTGGATGCATAACTAAGGATATCAAAAATATAAAATTAAGAGTATGAGTTGCTCGTACATAAGATTTTATCGATGCATACAATCCTAACAAAACTATGACTTTCAAGTTTCTATTTATTAATGAAGAGGTATTTTTTTTATCTTATTATTTTATTTATTTTTATTTAATTTTTTAATATATATATATACACATTAATTATATGCTTTATTATGCTTAATAGGGAGATACAATACATGGATTAGTTCTTATGAATTTAGCCAAAAGATTTTGATCTCAGATGATTGAATGGAATCTTTATTACATTTCTGGATTTAAGATTGAAAATGGCAAAAAAAAATTAAAAGATCAGTAAGCATGTATTTCGAATCAAATTGCTTCCTAATGCTACAGTGAAACAAATCAATAATAATAATTATTAAATTCCATTCGATAAATTCAATTCCTTAGAATGCGAAAATCTTAGCCAGATAGATGGCAAAATCGATTATTTTTGTGGTATGCATTATAAAATAGTTTTTGTAATTATGCACTGTCTATATTATAATAAAATTTATTATATATATTTTTGAAGTTAATGCAACAGATACCCTTGGAGAACTTATCATTATTGAGAATACAATCCAAGTTAATGCAGGGGCGAAAGCACAGGGAGGTCAGTGTATATATTATTTTGAATATATAATTTTTTTATTATATATTATATATAATTTTATAAAATAATATTATATATATAATTAATAATTTACATTCATTTAATATATCTTGAAATTATATATAATTATATACTTTTAAATTAAAATGATTTAAATTATATAAAATTAAAATTACATATATATAAAATTATACCATTTTTATAAAATTATATACTTTTAATATATTCTTTTCAATTATAAATATATATAATAATATTTATTAATATTTTTTTAAATATTAATTTTTAATTTTTAATAAAATTCTATAAATAAATTATTAGATTCAAAAATTAAATAAAAAAATATATAAAAAATTTAATAAATTTTTAGAATTTAATAAAAAAAATTTTAATAGTAATTTGTAATAAAAAATTTAAAATTTAATTATAATATTAAATATTTAATTTTATCTTTAGTTCGTCTGTAATTTTTTTTAAAAAAAAATTGGATCATTTTAATCGATTTTTGGTGAAAAATTGCCCCCCCTTCGCTCGGTTTCTGGTTCCGCCGCTGAGTTAATGTACACAATGTTTTGAAAAGCAAAAGAATCATTTGTCTTCAAAATATCAAATATTTCAATATAAAATGAAGCAATAAACTTTTTTACAAATTATGATCAACATTTACTAATTCATTCTTATTGTTCAAATAAGTAATAAATGTATTGTTGTCATTATAATAATCATAAAAAATAGTAGTAGTAGTAGTTGTTGTTGTTATTAAGAAACATATATTATTATTTATATACTTATTCTCATAATTTGGATTTTATTTTGTAGCTAAGATAAGTTCAATAAGCACGAGTGCGATGAAGGCGTACATAAATCCGGAATTGCCTAAAACTGAAATGTTCTTTAAAGATGGAGATTATCTTGAATTTATTTTTCTCGTAACACTCCAGCCATAAGCATGTTTAAAGTCATCATTACCCATGCTAGAGTAGAAAATTACATGTCTAGAGTGTTTTGGTTACTAATTTAATAATGTTTAATTTCGATAGTTGTTGTTGTTGAACTTAGGTATTATTATCATGGTTTTATTTAGTTTTTAATTGTTAGGGGCATTTTATGGACTTAATACTTTGATAGTAGCTTAACTTTAATAGTCTTTCCTTCAATATGTTGATGCATTTTCTTAGTTTATGGTTGAGTTTTATTGTCATTATTATATAAATTTGATTATACAAATATGCAACAAGAATCTAAGTTTATTTTAATTAGCCAAAAATAAGAAGCCCTTCATTTTATTTCATAGTCCTTACTCTTACCCTTAATTACTATTTGGTTTCAATTTAATGTTTTGTTGTTTTATGTATTTATACTTTGTTATTGAATTTTTTTTTCCAAAATATATGTTATTATAGATAATTTAATTACGTGATAATGTTGAATCTCAAATTTTACATATTTTGCCTCTTAAATTTTCAATTTTAAAAATTGGAGAATATATGATATTTTCTAATAATTTTTACAGCAAACTGTAACTTTAAAACTTTATTTATTTTAACAAAATTTATATTTGTACCTTTAATCATGTTAAAAAATTAATTGACATTAACAATCTCAAAAATATTAAGAAAATGAATTGACTGCTCAAATTTAAATATGCTAAATAAAATTAATGATATACTATGTGAAAAAATTTCCCCAAGAGCTTACAAAAATGGTTTTTGAAAATTTTTAGTGGAATAAAAGTATCCTGAAATCTTTTAAAAAATAACACTAGATAAAAAAATTCCATACTATAGGCAGGTGTTGGATGTCATTTTAGCATCTTTTCTCTCATATATGTTATATGGATTAGGTCTAAAGATAGATATGTGTATGCTACCAAGCACTACTGAGTGTCAATAAAGCTCAATTCCATTTTGACACCTCTTCCATGCAACAAACACATGTCAATTTACTATTTTTTGGCATTAAAATAATGTTAGCTCCTTTGGTGCAAGTTGCCTAAATCAGGGTAGTAAATAGAGGGCAAAATACGTGTAATGATGGCTTTAGGTTAGATTGTAGGGTGAAATGGAGATGGGTAACCATGGGGTTACAATAAGCAACAAAGGTCAACAAAAATTAGAATGAATAGACGCAATCTAAATTTGAATGTAAATATATTATAGTATGTAGACTTTGGAGAATTTAATGCAAAATTAAAAACTAATATTTATAACATTAATTAAATAAAAAAATGATTTAACTTCTCCATGAAGCTACCACTTGCTATAAATAACAGCTTTAAAATGCATTGCATTACTCTTAGCCTTTTTGATATTGTGTTTGTAAGACTGGTTTCTCACTTATCCTATTAATTTATCTAGGATGTAGTAAATGAAAATATAATCACATTAATACATCTTCTAGGTGTTCTATATGTTGTGATTCTATTCTATCGCCCACTATTACTAACTAATAGCAAGATGAATGGTGATGGAGTAATCAATCAGTACTTATATTATATGAGAGCATGAGTATGCACACTTATTTTTTTGTTATGTGTGAACCCACTTGGCAGGCTCCTTACTAGCTCCCATCTCCTCCAATTTGTGTCGTCCTTTGCAAGTACACAGTCTTCTCATGTTTCACCGGTGAAAAAAAAGTTACTGTTGTCTTAGTTTTTCAATGCTTGCTTGTGTGCTCCGAATCAATGAAAAGAGAGATGGTTATATTAGAAAATGGATGGTGTTTATGTATCGTATGTGATGCTTAAATGCCAAAGACCTATTGTGTATATAGTGCATATTGCATGTATTTTAAATATTTTTTACTTGAATATGCAATATGGTGAGATTGTATAGCAGTTCTCCATGGATAAGACTATGACTATCAATGAAAAATTTCAATTGAAAAGGAAGAAATGGAAGAGCATGCCTATCGCGTGTTGATCAATGTATATGGTTGAACATTGCATAGAATAATGTATAATTTAAATATATATATATATATATATCAATCATTGGTTACTAATACGGTATAAAAATGATTTTAAAATATAGTAAGGATTTTTTAAGCTACATGCAAACATCAAAATATTTTTATATTTACCTTATGTTGTACAACAACAATAACAACAATAAAGCCTTAATCCCAAGCTAATTAGGGTCGGCTATATGGATACTTCTTTTTTACTCATTTTGATTTAGGGTTACCTCTTTTGATAAATTTAAAATAGTAAGATTTTTTTGTAGCACTTTTTTCCAAGTTAATTTAGGTATACCCCTGCCTCTCTTAGATATTTATCTTCTGTTGTAAAAAAAAAAAATTGAACATGTGAACTTATGATGTGTTTTTTTATAGGAACTCTCACATCCCAACAATTAAGGTGGGTTTTGCTATATGTTGTTTCATTTTCATTTTTTTTTAATTTTGATTGGATTGCTATTTATTAATTTTGAGGCACATCAAATTGGCAAGGATTGAACTGATTCGTATAGTATTGGCCCAATTTTTAAATGAATCGACCCTAATCCAAAATTAGACTTGATCTATCCTAGACTTTGTAATTAAAACCAAACTTGATCTGGTTTTTTAAATTAAATTTAAACTTGGCCAAAATTAAGGGTTCTCAACCCTAGATTGGATTTGGGTTCTCGACCCGAGACTGGATTTGGGTTCTCGACTCAAGACTGGATTCAACTGACCTTTATTAGTTGAGAGTTCTGGCTTTCTTCTAGCCATTAATTTTAGCTCTTCTAGCTGACTGACCTTCTGTCAGTTGGGAGTTTTGGGCTTCTTCTAGCCACTTGTTCTGTCCTTCAATAGATTGACTTCAGCTCTTCTAGCTGGACTGACCTTCTGTCATTTGAGAGTGTGGGCTTTCTTCTAGCAACCTATTCCATTCTTCAATGGATTGTGGGTCTTCACCCTTCAAAATGGATCTACATCCTTGAACATCGGGTATTCACCCTTCAAAATGGATTTTCATCCTTGGACATCAGGTTTTCACCCTTCAAAATGGATCTTTAACCTTGGACATTTGTCCTATATTGCCTTCAGCTCTTTTAGCTAGACTAATATTTTTTCTTTTGCATATTTATTCTTTTAGGATTCTTACTTTCTTCTTGTTCTGTCTTTTTGTTCTTCTTTTTGTAAAAAATTTAGCTATTTTTTAGCTAGTTCTTATATCCTCTCTTTGCCCCCTACGTGGTAAAATATTGAAAGTGAGTCTGAAAATATTTTGTACATGCATAAACTCAAAAATTGAAAGGAGAAACTTTTCCCCGTGTGGGCTCAAAACAATGATTTTGCTCCCATGCAGGCTCTGATTAATGTTTGTGTTGTCTAGTTCCTTGCACAAGCATGCATCTCTTCTTTCCTTTGCAATGGCCTTTCCATGTCCCCATGATTTTATATTTGCTTCTCAATGTTTGCTTCGCAGTGTTTTGCTATTCATTTTGACAAAGAATGGGCAATAGAAGACAACAAAATGCATTATGATATGCTCATGTATGCATGATATGCATGAATAATACTTACAGTGGTTTCATTGACTGACAGACAGAGGTGATAAGCCAAAGCACTTGTTCTAGTCTTGCATTAGAACAGCAGGAGCCTTCACATTTTTTTTCTGTAAGATTGTGATTGTAATTGCTAAGGTTAACAACTTTCATTTGCTTGCATCAAAATTTCTACTTGTATTCTTTGAGTGTTGGGGGTGAGCATTAAAACACCATTTTAAGTTTAAGTGTGAGCTTTGAAATACTTAGGTTATAGAGTGAGCATGGAAAAACTCTTATTTGGTTTGTGAGAAAGTTTCTCAAACCTTGTAAAATTTCGGTGTGAACTCATGAAAACACCAAGTTAGAGTTGAGTTTATAAAAACTCAAGATTAGTGGAACCTTAACAAGTTTTTAAAGAAGTGGACGTAGGATTGAGGTAATCCGAATAACTATAAACTCTTTGTGTTCATTCTTCTCTACTCTACTCCTTTCTTGCTTTGTTTCATTTTAAGTTTTTAATTTACCATCACTTCTTCAAATCAACCAATTCACCCCCCCCCCCCTCTTGGTTGCCATCTTGGGACAATAATTGGCATAAGGGCCTTAAAATTTCAAGAAGCTTAATTGTGAAATTTGATCCACAATGGCAGCCACTCCTTCATCTACCTCCATTGCTCACTCAAATGGAAATGTCAATTCTTATCTAAGACCTTACATCGATGGGATAGATTATTCTTGTTGGAAATATAAGATGCTTTTGTTTCTTGATAGTGAGAGAATTGAGCTTTGGAAATATGTGCAAAATGAGTGAAAATCACCTTCTCATGAAATTGATGGTGTTCAAGTGCCTCTTCCTAGAGAAAAATGGACGAAAGCTTAAGAAAGAGCTCACTATAAGAATATTAAAGTAGCTTCCATCTTGGTGAATTCCTTGTCTAGAGAAGAAGTGGAAGAATCTAACATCTTACTTGTGCACATAGCATTTGGAAAACTCTTGAGAATTATCATGATGGAACTATCCAAGTGAGGTTCATCAAGACTCAAATGCTTATGCATGAGTATGAACTTTTCAAAATAAAGCCAAACAAAAATGTCACCATGTTGACGAATCAGCTACTTGCTATTGTCAATGACTTAAAGAAATATGAAAAAATCTATGATCAAGGTAATGTCTATAGCAAAATATTGAGAGTACTTAGAGCTAAGAAGAACTTTGAATTAAAGGTTTCTTCAATTGAAGAAGCTTATGATCTTAGCACACTAAGAACGGATGAGGTTGTTGGAAAACTTATCACTTTTGAATTGCATATTGAAAAAGAAGATGATAAGGATGAGAAAGACAAGGGGAAAGCAATAGCTCTCAATGTCACCAAAGAAGTTGAGAGCTCAAGTGAAGAACATAGTAATGATGATGAAGAAATGGCCATGCTATCTCGAAGAGTAAGTGAATGGAAGAAAAAGAGGAGATTGCAAGCAAAAGGTAATTTCGCAAAATTCTCTTTCAAAGATAAGGAAAATAAAAATGATTTAAAATATTATAAATGTTGCAAGCCGAGTCACATCAAAATGGATTGCTTCAAAATCAAGAACAAAAATAAATGGAATAAGGAGAAGAAGAAATCTCTCAAAGCCACATGGAATGATGACTCTTCAAGTGAAGAAGAGGAGGAGGAAGCAAGGAATTGCAAATCTTTGTCTCATGGCTATTGGAGATGATGATGATCACACCAATGGGGTAGGTAATTAATCCTTCAACTTGAATGCATATAGTGATAATGTTGATGATGCTTTAGATGATAGTGAGCTATTTGAGCATATGAACCTAAGAGTCCAAAAATATTTTTCTAAGTTGAAGTTCTATAAAGCAAAATACTGGGTAGGTAATTAATCCTTCAACTTGAATGCATATAGTGATAATGTTGATGATGCTTTAGATGATAGTGAGCTATTTGAGCATATGAACCTAAGAGTCCAAAAATATTTTTCTAAGTTGAAGTTCTATAAAGCAAAATACTCTAAGTTAGAAAAAGATTTTGTTTCTTTAAAAAATTATACTGTAGAATTAAAGACCTCAAATGAACAATTATTGAAATCCATTGATGAAATGTCTAGAAATTCACATATTTTAGAAAAGGTAATCAAGGAAAATAAAACTTTGAAAGAAGAAATAAATGAACTAAAGAATTCTATTTCAAAGTTTCACAAAGGTAAGGAAGTCTTGGATACATTGATTAGTGTCCAAAGGTCACCTTTCTCCAAGTATAGTTTAGGATTCAATGGCTCTTCCACTGCTACATCTAATGCACCAACATTTGTTAAAGCATCTACAACTCAAATTTCTCTTGTTGAAGTTGTAAAGAATACACATGCACACACTAAGCCAAAAAATCCTAAAAAGACTACACTAGGATCACTAGACTTTAGAACTAAGGTTCCAAGAGAAAATTATGCATACATATATACAAGGCATGGATACAACCACAAGTATGCACATAAAAATTTTATCCCGCACACACTTATGATTGTCAATTTAATTCTTCAAGGTTTAATAAAAAAAGAATGAAAAATCATAAAATTTTGTTTCAATGCCAATATTGCATGAAATTTGATCATAAAAGTACATTTTGTTACATTAGAAAGGCTCACCTCAAATACAACTAACCCCTAAGGACCCAAGTTCATTTAGGTACCTAAAAAAAGATAAACATTATTGTCTTGTTGGTATGCCTAAAGTCTACTATCAATGAAAGTGTTTGGCTTGTAGATAGTGGATGTTCAAGGCACATGACTGGTAATCTAAAACTTTTCACAACTCTTGCTTACAAGCAGGAGGTAATATGACATTTGGAAATAATGCTAAAGGAAAAATTATAGGCATTGGTTCTATTGGCATGCTTGGTAAAAATCTAATTGAAGATGTGTGGTTAGTTGATGGATTGAAACATAACTTGCTTAGTGTTAGTCAATTGTGTGGCAAAGGAAATAATGTCAATTTTAATTCTAAAAGATGCAAAATTACCTATTCTAGTGGTGAACATGCATTCAATGGAAGTAGAATTGGTAACACCTATAAAATTAACCTATACACTAATAATGCTTTTGAATGTTTAGTTACTATTAGTAATAATGCTTAGCTTTGGCATAAAAGATTAGGATATGCTAATATGGACCGATTGCAATGTCTAAGCAAAGAAGAACTTGTAGATGGTCTCCCTAAAATGAAATTCAACAATGATAAAATTTGTGAACCTTGTCAATTTGGAAAACAACATAAGAGTTCTTTCAAAACAAAGAATATTGTAAGTACATCTAGACCCTTAGAATTAATTCATTTAGATTTGTTTAGTCTTAATCGAATTTCTAGTCTAGAAGGCAAGTTGTATGTATTTCTACAAAAGAATAAAGCTTTTAATCATTTCAAAAGTTTTGTAAAAAGAGTTCAAAATAAAAAAGGCTATGTAATCACATCATTTAGAAGTGATCATGACAAAGAATTTGAAAATGAGAACTTTGAAAATTTTTGCAATGAACTTGGAATTTTACATAATTTTTCAGCTCCTGAAACACTACAACAAAATGGTGTGGTTGAAAGAAAAAATAGAACATTGGTAGAAATGGCTAAAATAATACTCAATGAGTATAATATACATTCTTACTTTTGGGCAGAAGCCGTTAATACCACAAGTTATATTTTAAATAGTGTGTTCAAAAGACTTTTAATAAATAAAACTTCTTATGAGCTATGAAATAGAAGAAAACCCAAAATATCTTGCCTTATAGTATTTGAATGCAAATGCTTCATATTAAACACCAAGGACAATCTTGAAAAATTCTAATCCAAATTAGATGATGGTGTATTCTTAAGGTACTCATCTTCTAGTAAAGCATATAAAGTATTTAATAGGAGAAATCTAATAGTTGAAGAATCAATGCATGTTATCTTTGATGAATCATCCAAGCTTGATCATAGGAAAGGTAGTACTCTTGATAATTTTTTAGGTACATTTGAAGAACTTGAGACAAAGGATGCTCCAAAATAAAAAAAAATGATGAGCTTGAACAAATTGTAGAACAAAAAGAATCTAAGATAGATGAAACTCAAGAACTACCCAAAGATTAGCACTATCGAAAGGATCATCCTAAAAAACTCATCATTGGGGATACTTCAAAGGGAGAAACTAATAGATCAAAATTTAAATATTTAGACTCTAATATTGCTTTTATTTCTCAAATAGAGCCAAGGACTATTGAGAAGGCTCTTAGTGATGAATGTTGGGTGATTTCCATGCAAGATGAACTCAAACAATTTGAGAGAAACAAAGAGTGGGAGCTTGTTCCTAGACCAAAGGTGTAATATCCTCATATATGCCCTAGAAGTTTTGATTATGTTGTTGTTATTGTTGTTGTTGTTATATTGGATTGAATATATGTGTTAATTGCAAGAGAAAAGAAATTGGGAAAGAAAATAGGGTTTAGAGAGAATGGTATATGTTGTGTATATGATGATATATATAACATATAAATTGGTCAAATGAAGAGTCAAGGGGGTAGAGATATTTATTTTGTTGAATGTGAAATTACATAAAAGGACTTATAAGTTAAAAGAGAGTTAGAACAAATGGTTAAGGGCATTGAGGTAATTTACCTTTAGAAATCTCTTGGTGGAGATTAAAAGATGGAAAAGTGTTTGACTTGTGGCTATTTTGTTTTCTTTTCATTTTGGGTGCCGGTGATTGAAGGAGAGAAAGAGGAAGAGAAGTGTTCTTGATGCTAGAGTTCAATTGAAGAGGCAATCAAAGAGTTTGGTTAGAGATTTATGAAATTTCTTCATCTAAGGTAAGAAATCTCTTGTTTTCCTTTGTTAATTTTGAAGTTATGTTTAAAGTGAAGTGTGATTTGTTGATGTAATGATTTGGTGTATTTGATATGTGTTTGCAAGTGTTAGAATTGATTTAAAGTTAAAAATTGGAATTGGTGTTGGTTTGGTTGTGATTATGGAAAAATAAGTGAAGATTGATGGTGGAAAATCAAGAGTAAAGTTTGAGTTAGGGTTTTGAGATGGTTTGTGTTCAAATGTGTTGTTTAAGTGGTTATTGTGATGAATATGTGTTATGACATGAGTTATATCCATTTGAGTGAGTTTGTGTTGGGAATTATATGTTAAAATGCATTTGGAAGAGGGTTGGTTACATTTAGGGTTTTGGTGATGAGTGACACGGCCAAAGGAAAGGAGAGACACGGCCAAGCCAAGGAAATTTGGGCGTGTTGGTTGAGTTTTTGAGTGACACGGCCGTGTCCCTTAGCCGTGTTCACTACTGGATTTTGGTTTTGGGAGACACGGTCACAAGCTTGGCCGTGTCCCTTGCCGTGTTGCTTACTGTCAAATGGTGTTGGGAGACACGGCCACAAGCTTGGCCGTGTCCCTCAAGTGGGTGCCCGTGTCCCTCAAGTGTGATAGTTAGGGTTTTCATTCTTTGATCTTATTGCATTGTTTTGGTCCTCCAAAGGTAGGTTGGTCCCTAAACCTAAACTTAAACACTTTAAACACACTTAAATCAATGAATGCCCTAATCAAATGGATGTGAAAGATCCTAAAGCTATGAATGATATAAATTGTTCTTTGCCCTAATTGCATTGTTGAGATTGAACAATGTTATGTTATGCATTGTGAATGGTAATGTGTTTCATAAGTAATGTACATTGAAATGTTATATCAATAATGCTATATGCATAATATGAATTGAAATGTGAAATGTGATACAATGCCATTGTTATTGGCTATGATGATGCAATTGAAAGAAAGAAGGCATGTTTACCTAAATGTTGATGAGAATTGGAAAGGGAAATGATAATTGAATAATAAATGAATTGTGTGGCTAATGTGTTATTCCATTTTCAGAGTTTGTTGTTGGTGGCATGCCTAATAAGTGTAACAATCTCTTGAAGTTAGGTTGGATTGAATCCTTGAAGCCTAATTGAGATGTTACCACCCTTGAAGCTAGGTTGGATTGGTTCTTGAAGCCAAGTTGGGTTGATGCTTAGCATGCTTTGCTCCCCTTGAAGCTTGGTTGAACCTAATCCTTGAAGCCTAGTTGGGTTTATGATATTGATAAATGTGATGATAGAACCAAAACATTAACTCTGAAAATTGAATGGCATATTAGTGTGTCTTGGGCCCATGCTTGTCTTTGTTTAGTGTTGATTATGAATGATTAAATGAATACTAATGAGGTATATGATAAGATGTTGAAATATGATATGTCTATTTATGTTGAGTTATGAAATGTAAAGGTATGTTGTTAGCTTTGAATATATGATGTTACATGTATAATATGGATTGAGAATTGGCATTGCATTGCATTAAAGATTAACATTTGCATGAATTATCTTACTAAGCCGTTGGCTTAGCGCGATAGTATTTAATCGCGCAGGTAATAGAGTTGAACCCGAGAGCTCTTCGAAACCAAGTGAGAGTAGACCTTGAAGAGTTGATTTTGGAACTTAAAGATCAGAGCAGACTTGCCAATCATGTATAACTCTTTTATATTTTGTAAAGTAATGATTTTAATGTACATATGTGTATATTTGTAGATATGAAATTAAATGTTTTCATATATGTAAATATTTGATAAATTCCGCTGCGTAACAACTAAATGTATCTATATATATCTATTTAGTTTTGTATTACAAGTTAACTACTTATCTTTCTATAATGTATACAATTGAAAGATTATGGTATGGTTTAAAATGTTTTAAATGTTAAGAAAATCCGTAGCATCTCTATGTTTAGTGCATGTATACTATATTGTGGTGTTTGTAGGGTGCATGTATTGAATGTAGGGGTGTTACAAAAGGATCATCCAATTATTGGTTGCAAATGGGTGTATAGGAATAAACTTGATGAAAATGGTCTCATAACTAGAAATAAAACTATATTGGTAGCCAAAGGCTATAACTAAGAGAAAGGCATTGATTATGATGAGACATTTGCTCTCGTGGCAAGATTAGAAGCAATTAGATTTTTTTTTTGTGTTTGTATGTCATATGAATTTTAAACTTTTCCAAATAGATGTCAAAAGTTCTTTTTTGAATGGCTTTATTAATGAAGAAGTCTATGTTGAACAACCCCTTGGATTTGAAGATTATAAATTTTCAAATCATGTCTTTAAATTAACCAAAACACTATATGGATAGAAGCAAGCTACAAGAGTTTGGTATTATAGACTCAGTGCTTATTTATTGAAAATTAGTTTTATAAAAGGCAAAGTCGATTCTACATTTTTTGTTAAAAAGAAATTGCATAACATTTTAATTGTACAAATCTATGTTGATGACATTACATTTGGTGCTACTAATAAATCTTTGTGCCAAGAATTTGCTTCTTATATGACTAGGGCATTTGAAATGAGCATGATGGGTGAACTTAAATTCTTTCTCGGTCTACAAGTTAAGCAATGCAAGTATGGTATCTTCATCAATAAATCCAAATATACAAAGGAACTTCTCAGTAAGTTTGGCATGGAAAGCAAGCAAGACTCCAATGATCACATCCTTGAAATTGGACAAAGATGAAAGTGGTAAGAAAGTTGATGAGAAGAAATATTGAGGTATTATCAGATCAATTCTTTATTTAACTGCTTCTAGACCCGATATAATATATAGTGTTCATTTGTGTGCTAGATTTCAATCATGCCCTAAAGAATCACACTTGAATGCTACTAAAAGGATCTTAAAATATTTGAGTGGAACATTGCATTTAGGACTTTAGTATCCTAGAAATACATCATTTGACATTTTAGGTTTTACGGATGTAGATTTTTTTGATAATCTATTGGATAGAAAAAGCATGACCGGTGCATGCCATTTTCTTAGTGATTGCCTAGTTTCTTGATTTAGTGAGAGACAAATGTCAGTTGCTCTTTTTACTGCGAAAGCCGAATATGCTGCTGCATGTTTTTGTTGCACATAAGTTTTATGGATGAAGCAACCATTGCTAGATTATGGTAACCATTTTAATCACATTCCCATTAAGTGTGACAATACAAGTGCCATTAATCTATCAAAAAATCCAATTCAACATTCTAGGTCAAAACATATATATATTAGGTATCATTTCTTGAGAGATAAAGTTCAAAATCAAAATATAGTTCTAGAATTTATAAACACTCAAAATCAACTTGCTGATATCTTTACAAAACCCTTGAATAAAGAGAGATTAAATTTTATAAAACAACACATAGGAATGATAGATGAAAGCACTTTTAATTAAAATTTTTTAATTGGTTGAATGTGTATATCAATGATGGAATTAGAATTACATACAAAAGTACATATTTTAACATGACCTAATTCCTCATTTACATCCATTTTGATCATACATTAAAGGTCACAAATTGAGATCTACAATCTTTTTATTTCTTTTTGAAAAATGCTTTTTAGTCCACCCAGACTGTGTGTCAGTACAGCCGGACTAACACTGGTCCGACCGTACCACAACTCACCCCACTTAACTGATCATGCTGAGACCTAGTCCGACTGAGCACTTTTAAAACTTTTTAGTTCAGAATACCAAATTTTTGGTTCAGTCCAATCATACTGTAAGTAGTCCGACCGGGAAAACTCAAAATTTTTCAAAAAATCTAGCCATTGGATAGCTTTAAAACTTGCATATTTTATTCATAACAACCATAAAACTGCTAGTTTAATCTCCAAACTCTATATAAACCCACTTATACTCAAACTTTATGATCTTTAACATTTTCTTTCATGTTACATAAGGTGTGGCAGCAATTGCCTAGTGGCGGAGGCCTAGGCATGGGGCCAAGTCACAGTCGAATGCCGTGGGTGCTTGTGTGTGCCGAATGCAATATAAGGCTAGGGTGTGCACCTTTTTTTACACCAATTGGTTTTAAGAGAAGTGGTAGTGCCTTAGGTCCTATAAGTGGTTTTAGAGCCGAGGTTACGGGTTCTATTCCTAGCGGGAGCAATTACTGAAGGGGAGATTGTCACACAAGTTGTGGCAGCAATTGTCCTGTGGCAGAGGCCCAGGTATGGGGCCAAGTCACAGTCAAATGCCATGGGTACTCGTGTGTGCTGAATGTACTATAAGGCCAGGGTATGCACCATTCTTGACACCAATCGGTTTTCGGAGAAGTGGTAGCTCCTGATGTCCTATATTTCACTCATAAACACATAGAACATCAACTCTTTTAAGATTTCTCATTCATCTTATCATTATCATCTCCGTGGCTCCTAAAACTTCCAAGAAGAAAGCTTTAAGACATGAGAAGAGTAAGGGAATTGCCACTTCTTCCACTGATATGGAAGAGTCTAGGCCAAGAACTCATAAACCTAGGCACTTAAGTGAAAAAGAAAAATAAAGGTATGCAATCATCCAAAAAAAAAAATGTGAACCAAACAAAGTCTCTTCTTCTTTCACTCTAGAATCCCTAGGCATTGAATCCTATATACATGAAGCATTGGCATATCTTAGGTAGGAAAAATTCATTTTCTTAGAAAAAGATGATCTTAGATGGGAATCTCTAACCAAAGAATTTCTCACTATTTTGGTTATTGAGAAAAGAGACTTGGAACCTCTAGGACTTTATGGTATCACATTTAAACTTTTCAATGTATCCTATCAACTTTCTCTCCAAGAATTTTCTTCTATTAGGGGTTTCAACATGGAATGTATTTTTCATCTATCCGATCCTTCTATTTCCAATGCCATCTTACTTGACTTTTGGAAAGACATCTCCTAGGAAACTGATTTCCATAAGTTATCCAATGCTAAATACTTTAGAACCTTACCTCTTTGGATCTTCCATAGAATTATCACATACACCATAAATACAAGAGCGGAAAGCAATGAAAAAGTAACTCACAAAGATCTTCTATTTCTCTATTGCTTAGAGAAAAAAGGTCAAAATCCAAACCGGTAAGTTTCTAATTGACCAGTTTCTTGTCCTCTGAAATAAATCAATCAGGATAATCATAATCACATCCTTCATCATCCAAATAGCCAAATATGTGAATGCTCTTACTCATACCAATTTAGCCACTCTATCCAATCCCCTTAATCTGGCCAAAAGTCCCATCAACATCAAAAACTTGAAACACTCCAAATGCATATTAGAAGAAGATGGAACATACCATTATGCTTTTGGTGATCAAGGTATTAGAACTCAACAAAGAAAAAGGTCAAGAATTGTTTATGAGAGTCAAGAGTCTTTTCAAGTGGAATTTCCAAGACCTCAAACCTCTAGAGCCCAAGGTTCAATCCTTGACATCCACCATCAAATTCAAGAACAAATTAGCTCACAGACCTTTCACATTGATGATCTTACCAATAGGTTCTCTCACCTTCATATGGACTTTAGGGATATGCAAGAGTTCATAGTCATTTCCAAATATCCCCCATCAGATGAAGAAGGAGATGAAGGAGAGGAAAATGAAGAAGGGGATAAGGATGAAGAAGAGGAAGAGGGAAATGGAAATAATGATGATGATTTTGATTATCCTCCTTATTCACCATAACTTTAACTTTTTATTTTTATTTTTGTATGATCTCTATATCCTTTTTGTTGGCCCTTAAATGCAAATGATCATACATATATGTTCACTTTTCATTTGTTTAATCTTAATAAAAGTTTAGTTTATGATAATTTGCATTCCTTTTTGTCTTTATCAAAGGGGGAGAATTTGCATTTGAATTGTTGATTGAATTGTTTGAATTGCACTATTTGACTTGATAGCATATGTTAAGGGGGAGCATTTATAAAAAGAAAGAGCATATGTTAAAGGGAAAAATACTCTTTAGACACAAAAACTTTTAAAGTTCATTTAAATCAATTTAATTTAATTGCCAAAGTCAAAAAGGGGAAAATTGTTAGCCAAACCATTGGCCTATATTTTGATCTTAGGTAATCAAATTGAATAGAACTGATAATTGTACCTAGTAACATTTTTACAGGACTTTAATTTTTAAAGAAATCTCAAGAGCCCTACTGGACTAGAATCAAGGCCGACTGCACTCAGGAGAAGTTAGCCATACCAAGCTTACCGAGCTAAAGTCCAACCACACCAATACCTAGCTGATGAACGTTCAAAGAATGAGGTGAAGAGCACAATCATTTCAAAACTGAGCTAAATAGACTAGAGTATGTTACAACCGGACCAAGCCTCAGCTGCCATAACTGAGCACAAGTTGAGTGGACTGAGCACAAGCTAAAGATATCCAATAGAGTTCATGATCAATGTCATTCCTACATTGTGAACGAACTATATAGTACAATAGAACCACCGAGCAGTCCAATCATACCGAGCTCGAGCTAAATCCTCAAGAACATCCAGTAGAACTCACGATCACTGATTACTCTAAAAACTTTAGCATACTATGCCTCATAAGACCGGACCTGATGCAGTCTGACCAGACTGAGCCAGAGCAAAAACATCCAACAAGTTCCAGTAGAGTTCACGGCTACCAATACTACCAAAATCTTAGCATACATAATGAGATCGACTGGGTCAAACTTGTCCCGACCATTCCTATGGTATGGGGTGTGAAAATTATAGCCGTTACTTATCCACTCAATTATTGGATGCCACATGTACTAGCCATTGAAGAACTTTTGTTAGAAAAATGGAAAGCATGATCAGACCGAGCTTTGTCAGACCATGCCAAACCCGAGCCGATCGGACATAGGATTGAGGTAATATGAACCACTATAAACTCTTTATGATCATTTGTTGTCCCAAGATGAAAACAAAGAGGGGGGTGAATTGGTTGATTTGGAGAAGTGATGTAAATTTAAAAACTTAAAATCAAACAAGACAAGAAAGGAGTAGAGTAGAGAAGAATGAACACAAAGAGTTTATAGTGGTTCAGATTACCTCAATCCTACATCCACTTCCTTAACAACTTGTTAAGATTTCACTAATCTTGAGTTTTTACAAGTTCAACTCTAATTTTGTGTTTTCACAAGCTCACAACAAACTTTTACAAGGTTTGAGAAACTTCCCCACAACCCAAACAAGAGTTTTTCCAGGCTCACTCTATAACCTAAGTGTTTCAAAGCTCACACTCAAACTTACAATGGTGTTTTAATCCTCACACACAACACTCAAAGAATACAAGTAGAAATTTTAATGCAAACAAATAAAAGTTGTTGATGTTGGAAATTACAATCACAATCTTACAGAAAAATAAGGTTTCTTATGGTATTTATAGCTTTCAAATCTTCAACTAGCTGTTTGGGGTGGGAGCCAACATGTTTGATTCTTGTCTCCCACTTTAATCAATTTTCAGAGCACGTTCATGGTCATACTGCCTTTGGTCCGATGAGCTGAGGCTCAGAATGGTCAGAATAAGCTCGGTCCAGTTGTGCTCTCCTTTTTTCTCACAAAAGTTCTTCAACGGCTAGTACTCATGGCATCCAATAATTGAGTAGAAAAGTAACGGCTATAATTTTCAAACCATGTACTGCTAGTATGGTCGGGACCAGTTCGATTCGGTCAGTCTTATTCTAGTATGTTTAGATTTTGGGAGTATTGACAACCGAGAACTCTACTAGAACTTTGTTGGATTTTTAGCTCTGGCTCAGTCCAGTCGAACTACATTATGTCCGATCGTACCAGGTATGATATGCTAAAGTTTTTAGAGTAATCAATGATCATGAGCTCTACTGGATGTTCTTGAGAATTTAGCTCGGGCTTGGTATGATCGGACTACTCAGAGGTCTGGTTGTGCCATATGGTCCGTTCACAATATGGGAGTGACATTGATCATGAACTCTACTAGATATCTTTGGCTCAAGCTTGGTCTGCTCATCTCGTGCTCGGTTATGGCAAATAAGGCTTTGGTCTGGTTATACCATACTCTAGTCCAATCATCTCGATTTTAGAATGATCATGCTCTTTGCCTCATTTTTTGAACACTCATTAGCTAGGTATTGATGCATTCGGACTTTAGCTTGGTAAGGCTAACTTCTCCTGAGTTCAATCGGTCTGGATTCTAGTCCGGTCGAGGTCTTGAGATTTCTTCAAAAAATTAAAGTTCTATAAAAATGTTACTTGGTATAAATATTAGTCATATTCAATTTGATTGCCTAAGATCAAAATAAAGGCCATTGGTTTAGCTAACAATCTCTCTCTTTTTGACTTTGGCAATTCAATTGAATTGATGTATAATGAACTTTAAAAGTTTTCATATTTAAGGAGTGTTTTTCCCTTTAATATATACTCTTCTTTTGACAAAAGAAAGTTGAGACAAGTAAATGCTCCCCCTTAGCATGTGTTATCAAGTTTTTACAAATGCACCCCCTTAATATATGCTATCAAGTCAAATAATGCAATTTAAATAATTCAATCAATAATTCAAATGCAAATTCTCCTCCTTTGATAAAGACAAAAAGGAATGCAAATTATCATGAATTAAACATTTATTAAGATTAAATAAATGACAAGTAAACATATATGTATGATCATTTGCATTTAAGGGCCAACAAAAGATATAGAGATCATACAAATAAAAACAAAAGGTTAAGGTTGTGGTGAATAAGGAGGATAATTAAAATCATCATCATTAAAAATTTTGAGTCTTCTTGGTCAAACTACTTACAGTACAGTCGGACCAAACTAAAAATTTGGTAGTCTGAGCATGCACAAGGGAATCTGGATGGACTGAGCTGATGGCTTCATAACAGTTAAAATTTTTTAAAGATCTCGGTCAGACCAGGTCTCAGTATGCTTGGTTAAGTGGGATAAGCTGTGGTACAGTCGTATCAGTGTAAGTCTGGTCATACTGACACACAGTCCAGGCGAACTAAAAAGCATTTTTCAAAGAGAAATGAAAGGATTATGGATCTCAATTTGTGGCCTTTAATGCATGATCAAAATAGATGTAAATGAGGAATTAGGTTAATTTAAAATGTATACATTTGTAATTAATTCTAATTCCATCATTGATAGTGAATTTTTTTAAAAAAATTCTTCCATCTATCATTCCTATACATTGTTTTATAAAAATTAATCTTTCTTCATTCAATGGTTTTATAAAGATATCAGGAAGTTTATTTTGAGTGTTTATAAATTCTAGAACTACATTTTGATTTTGAACATTATCTCTCAAGAAAGGATGCCTAATATCTATATGTTTTGACCTAGAATATTGGATTGGATCTTTTAATAGATTAATGACACTTGTATTGTCACATTTAATGGGAATATGATCAAAACTTGTACCATAATCTAGCAATTATTATTTCATCCATAAAACTTGTGTACAACAAAAACACACAACAACATATTCGGCTTTCATAGTAGAAAGAGCAGCTAACACTTATTTCTTGCTAAACCAAGAAACTAGGCAATCACCAAGAAAATGGCATGCACTGGTCATGCTTTTTCTATCCAATAGGTTACCGGCAAAATTAGCATCCGAAAAACTTAAAATGTTAAATGATGTGTTTCTAGAATACCAAAGTCCTAAATGTAATATTCCACTTTAATATTTTAAGATCCTTGTAGTTAAATAAAGGAGTGATCTGATAATACCCCAATATTTCTTCTCATATGTGATTCTTTAGGGCATGATTGAAATCTAGCACACAAACAAATACTATATATTATATCGGGTCTAGAAGTAGTTAAATAAAGGAGTGATCTGATAATACCCCAATATTTCTTCTCATCAACTTTCTTACCACTTTCATCTTTGTCCAATTTCAAGGATGTTCTCATTCGAGTCTTGCTTGCTTTGCAACCATCCATGCCAAACTTCTTGAGAAGTTCCTTTGTATATTTAGATTGATTAATAAAGATACCATCCTTACATTGCTTAACTTGTTGACCAAGAAAGAATTTAAGTTCACCCATCATGGTCATTTCAAATTTCTTAGTCATACAAGAATCAAACTCTTGGCATAAGGATTCATTAGTAACACCAAATATAATGTCAACAACATAGATTTGTACAATTAAAATGTTATACAATTTCTTTTTAACAAAAAGTGTAGTATCAACTTTTCCTTTTGTAAAATTATTTTCCAATAAATAAGAACTAAGTTTATCATACCAAGCTCTTGGAGCTTGTTTCAATCCATATAGTGCATTGGTTAATTTAAAGACATGATTTGGAAGTTTATAAACTAAGTTTATAACTAGGGGATTGTTCAACATAGACTTCTTCATTAATAAAGCCATTCAAAAAAAGCACTTTTGACATCCATTTAAAAAAGTTTAAAATTCATATGATATACAAACCCAAGAAAAATTCTAATTGTTTCTAATCTTGCTACAGGGGCAAATGTCTCAACATAATCAATGCCTTCCTCTTGGTTTTAGCCTTTGGCTACAATCTAGTTTTATTTCTAGTAATGAGACCATTTTCATCAAGTTTATTCCTCTACACCCATTTGCAACCAATAATTGGATGATCCTTTCATCTAGGAACAAGTTTCTGCACTTTGTTTCTCTTAAATTGTTTGAGTTCGTCTTGCATAGAAATCACCCAACATTCATCATTAAGAGTCTCCTCAATAGTCTTTGGCTCAATTTAAGAAAAAAAAAAGCAATATTAGAATCTAAATTTTGATCTAGTAGTTACTCCTTTTGAAATATCACCAATGATGAGTTCTTTAGGATGATCCTTTCGATAGTGCCAATCTTTGGGTAGTTCTTGGGTTTCATTTATCTTAGATTCTTCTTATTTAAAATTTGTTCTAGCTTATTATTGATTTACTTTGGAGCATCCTTTGTCTCAAGTTCTTCAAATGTGCCTACAAAATCATCAAGAGCACTACATTTCCCATGATCAAGCTTGGACGATTCATCAAAGATAACATGCATTAATTCTTCAACTACTAAACTTCTCCTATTAAATACTCTATATGCATTGCTAGAAGATGAGTACCCTGAGAATACACCTTCATCCAATTTGGATGAAAATTTTCCAAGGTTGTCCTTGGTATTTAATATGAAGCATTTGCATCCAAATACTCTAAGGTAAGATATTTTTGGTATTCTGCCATTCCATAACTCATAAGAAGTTTTATTTATTAAAGGTCTTTTGAACACAAGATTTGAAATATAACATGTGGTATTAACAGCTTCCACCCAAAAGTAAGAAGGTAAATTATACTCATTGAGCATTGTTCTAGCCATTTCTACCAATGTTCTATTTTTTCTTTCAACCACACCATTTTGTTGTAGTGTTTAAGGAGCTGAAAATTATGTGAAATTCCAAGTTCATTGCAAAAATTTTTAAAGTTCTCATTTTTAAATTCTTTGCTATGATCACTACTAATTGATGTAATTACATAGCCTTTTTCATTTTGAACTCTTTTTTCAAAAATTTTGAAATGATTAAAAGCTTCATTCTTTTGAGCTAAGAAATTAACCCATGTAAACCTTGAGTAATCACCAACAAGCACAAATGCACAACTTGCCTCATAGACTAGTAAACAAATCTAAATGAATTAATTCTAAGGGTCCATATGTATTTACAATATTCTTTGTTTTGAAAGAACTCTTATATGTTTTCCAAATTGACAAGGTTCACAAATTTTATCTTTGTTGAATTTCATTTTAGGGAGACCATCTACATGTTCTTCTTTGCTTAAACATTGCAATTGGTCCATATTAGCATGTCCTAATCTTCTATGCCAAAGCTAAGCTTTATTACTAATAGCGACGAAACATTCAAAAGCATTATTAGAGTATAGGTCAATTTTATAGGTGTTGCCAATTCTACTTCCATTAAAAGCAAGTTCACTACTGGAATAGATAATTTTGCATGTTTTAGAATTAAAATTGACATTATATCCTTTTTCACACAATTGACTAACACTAAGCAAGTTATGTTTCAATCCATCAACTAGCCACACATCATCAATTAGATTTTTACCAAGCATGTCAATAGAACCAATGCTCATAATTTTTCATTTAGCATTATTTCTAAATGTCACATTACCTCTTTGCTTGTAAGTAGGAGTTATAAAAAGTTTTGTATTACCGTCCATGTACCTTGAACATCCACTATCTATAAGCCAAACACTTTTATTGATAGTATACTTTAGGCATACATATAAGACAATAAGGTTTATCTTCTTTTAGGTACCCAAATGAACTTGGATCCTTGGGGGTTAGTTGTAAAATGATCCTTTAATTTGAGGTGTGCCTTTTCTAATTTAACAAAATGTACTTTTATGACCAAATTTCATGCAATATTGGCATTGACACAGAATTTTATGCTTTTGCATTATTTTTCTATTAAAACTTGAATAATTAAATTGACAATCACAAGTGTATGTGAAATAGGATTTATTATGTGCATACTTGTGGTTGTATTTATGACTTATGTACATCTATGCATAATTTGATCTTAAAACCTTAGTTCTAAAGTCTAGTAAGCCTAGTGTAGTCTCTTTATAATTTTTTTGGCTTAGTGTGTGCATTTATATTCTTTGTAATTTCAACATTAGAGGTTTGAGTTGTAGATACTTTAACAAATATTGGTGCATTAGATGTAGTAGTGGAAGAGCCATTGATTCCTAAGCCATACTTGAAGGAAGGTGACTTTTGGACACTAATCAATGTACCCAAGTCTTCCTTACCTTTGTGAAGCTTTGAAATAGAATTTTCATTTTTTTCTTCTTTCAAAGTGTTACTTTCCTTGATTACCTTTTCTAAGCTATATGAATTTCTAGACATTTCATCAATGGATTTCAACAATTGTTCATTTGAGGTCGTTAATTATAAAGTATAATTTTTTAAAGAAACAAAATCTTTTTCTAGTTTAGAGTGTTTTCCTTTATAGTACTTAATATTTTTGAACTCTTAGGTTCATATGCTCAACTAGCTCACTATCATCTAAAGCATCATCAACATTATCACTATATGCATTCAAGTTCAAGGACTAAGCACCTACCTCATTGGTGTGATTATCACCATCTCCAATAGCCATGAGACATAGATTTGTAATTTCTTGCTCTTCCTCCTCTTTTTCTTCACTTGAAGAGTCATCATCCCATATGGCTTTGAGAGATTTTTTCTTCTCCTTGTCCTATTTCTTTTTATTCTTGATTTTGAAGCAATTCATTTTGATGTGACCCAGCTTGCCACATTCATAATATTTTACTTCATTTTTCTTCTCCTTATCTTTGAAAGAGAATTTTGATGAATTACCTTTTGCTTGCAATCTCCTCTTTTTCTTCCATTCACGCCATTTCTTCATCATCATCACTATCTTCTCCACTTGAGCTCTCAACTTCTTTAATGACTTTGAGAGCTATTGCTTTCCTCTTGTCTTTCTCATCCTTATCATCTTCTTTTTCAGTATGCAATTCAAAAGTAAGGAGTTTTCCAACAAGCTCATCGGTTCTTAGTTTGCTAAGATCATGAGCTTCTTCAATTGAAGAAACCTTTGATTTAAAGTTTTTCTTAGCTCTAAGAGCTCTCAATATTTTTCTATTGATTTCACCTTATTCATAGATTTTTTCATATTTCTTTAAGTCATTGACAATAATAAGTAGCCAATTAGTCATTTCAGTGACATTTTCGTTTGGCTTTATTTTGAAAAGTTCATACTCATGCACAAGCATTTGAGTCTTAGTGAACCTCACTTGGGTAATTCTCTTATGATAATTCTCAAGAGTTTTCCAAATGTTATTTGCATAAGTAAGATGTTGGATTCTCCTAACTTCTTCTCTAGACAAGGAATTCACCAAGATGGAAGTTGCTTTAATATTCTAGTAGTGAGCTCTTTCTTGAGCTTCCATCCATTTATCTCTTAGAAGAGGCACTTGAACACCATCAACTTCATGAGTAGGAGATTTCCACTTATCTTGCACATATTTTCAAAGCTCAATTCCCTTACTATCAAAAAACAAATACATCTTGTATTTCCAACAAGAATAATATGTTCCATCGAAGTAAGGTCTTAGATAAGAATTGACATTTCCATTTGATTGAGCAATTGAGGTACATGAAAGAGTGGCTGCCATTGTGGATCAAATTCCATAATTAAGCTTCTTGAAATTTTGAGGCTCTGATATCAATTGTTGTCCTAAGATGGCAACCAAGAGGTGGGGTGAATTTTTTTAATTTGGAGAAGTGATGCTAAATTTAAAAACTTAAAATCAAACAAGACAAGAAAGGAGAAGAGTAGATAAGAATGAACACAAAGAGTTTATAGTAGTTTAGATTACCTCAATTATACTCCACTTCCTTATCAATTTGTTAAGGTTCCATTAATCTTGAGTTTTTACAAGCTCAACTCTAACTTGGTGTTTTCACAAGCTCACACCGAACTTTGACAAAGTTTGAGAATCTTTCTCATAACCCAAACAAGAGTTTTTCCAGGCTAACTCTAAAACCTAGGTATTTTAAAGCTGACACTCAAACTTATAATGGTGTTTCAATGCTCACACCCAACACTTAAGGAATACAAGTAGAAATTTTAATGTAAACAAATGAAAGTTATTAATCTTAGCAATTATAATCACAATCTTATAGAAAAATAATGTTTCATGTGGTATTTATAGCCTTCAAGTCTTCAACTAGCCGTTTGGGGTGAGAGCCAACATGATTGATTCTTGTCTCCCACTTTAATCACTTTTCAGAGCAAGTTCATGGTCGAACTACCTTTGGTCCATTAGACTTAGGCTCAGCATGGTCGGATTGAGCTCGGTTCGATCGTGCTCTCCTTTTTTCAGACAAAAATTCTTCAATGGCTAGTACACATGGCATCCAATAACTGAATGGATAAGTAACGACTATAATTTTCAAACCCCGTATCACTGGTATGGTCAGGACCAGTTCAGTTTGGCCAGTCATATTCTAGTATGCTAAGATTTTAGGAGTATTGGCGATCGTGAACTCTACTAGAACTTCTTTAAATTTTCAACTCTAGTTTGGTTCGGTCGGACTGCATTAGGTCCAATCATACCAGGCATGGTATGCTAAAGTTTTCGGAGTAATCAGTGACCATGAGCTTTATTGAATGTTCTTGAGAATTTAGCTCGAGCTCAGTATGATCGGACTGCTCGGAGGTCTGGTAATGCCATATAGTCTGTTCACAATGTGGGAGTGACATTGATCGTGAACTTTACTAGATATCTTTGGCTCGAGCTTGGTCTGCTCAGCTTCTGCTCGGTTATGGCAGCTGAGGCTTGGTTTAGTTGTACCATACTCCAGTCTGGTCAGCTCGATTTTGGAATGATCCTTCTCTTCACCTCATTCTTTGAATGCTCGTCAGCTAGGTATTGGTACAATCAGACTTTAGCTTGGTAAGCTCAATATGGCTAACTTCTCCTAAGTCCAGTCAGTCTAGATTCTAGTTCGGTCAGGCTCTTGAGATTTCTTCAAAACATTTAAATCCTATAAAAATATTACTTGGTATAAATATTAGTCCTATTCAATTTGATTGCCTAAGATTAAAATAGAGGCCAATGGTTTGGCTAACATCATTCTTCACTACTCTACTCTATTTCTTTCTTGCTTTGTTTGATTTTAAATTTTTAATTTACTATCACTTCTTCAAATCAACCAATTCACTCCTCCTCTTGGTTGCCATCTTGGGATAACACCTTGGACTACCTGTATGAGAAGAAGGAAAAATTCTACCTTTTCCCATATTATTACCATTGCAATCACCACAATAAAATGTATCTCGAATTCCCATAAAAATTTCAGATCTCAATATCTTGTAATTTCTTCTAATATAATGTAATCTTTCTTCCTCTACGCATGTAAAAGCATCAACAATAGATTGTTATAGTAAACGACCACCCAGCAAAAGAGCTGATTTATAATCTTTTCATTGTTTCAATATGTACCCATAATATTCTCTCATTTTAACACACTTTCTTTTCAATCTCTTTCCTTGATTAGTCGAAACATATTATATATCACTTTGGAAACCATCTTTGCCATAAGGAAATAAAATTAGATACTACATTGCCATCAAACTTGGATACAAATTACAAATTCATTTCAATCTTTCATCTTTATGCTCCATTATAGTATCTCTATTTTTTGTTATAAAATCTAGAATCACCAACCAACAAACCTACAATTTCTGAACAAACAGGACCATTATATTGAAGTCCATCTTTTGTTCTTTTCCTAGCCAACTTGAGACACAATGGCAATAAATCATCCTTTTGGAATCTGTCTCTTGCCATTCTAAAAGATTTTGTAATATCAATATGCTGATCAAACATCTCAATCAATTTCTCAACAATGTGCTCATCAATGGTCTTGTTAGAATCACCACCAATAAAGGCAGAAATTATATTCGTTATTTCATTTTTAGTATCAACAATATATAATTGAGCAAACCTGGGCTTTTTGTTGTTAAGATGAAGCAAAGAACCCATTAAATGATGGTTTTGTCCACAGTTTAAATACATAAAGGCATGGTCATTTATTTATATCATGATCATTTTCCCTTCAGTTGAAGTAAATGCAAATAAAGAATTATATATTCTTATATTGTTATGAAACTTTTGAGCAACTGGCCCATTGTTAAGATCCAATAATGATTCTAAAAAAGGATATGGTTCTTTTAATTTGGTAAATGAATCATTCCTCTCCTGGAACAAAGAGTGTAACGAGGATCAATTTTATTAACAATAGCTTTTGTTGCCTCATTTCGCCAAAATAATGCTCCACAAAATGGGCAAGTACATTCAGGTCCCTTTGATAGATTATCATCACCAGTGTAATCATAATTATGGCATACCACAATGCTCATTGAAGAAGAAGCAAAATCAAGAATAGGTACAATGCAACTAAGTCTTCTTTTTCGTTGGCTACTAAGTCCTATAAGCAAAATTTATAATTTTATGATAAATTAGAATATTTATGTGATGTTCATAATCATTTGTAATTTATGATCGATCATGAATCGAACAAAAAAAAAGTTTTGACAATAGCAAAAGTGCCTTAACATTCATTGTATAAAACTTTATTTCACATCTTTCACATTCAAAAAATTGGATTAAAGTGAAAAAATTGGGAAAAATAGAATAACTTAGCATTTATTATTAAAAATTTTATTCTGTAACTTTCACATCTTCCATAAAAACTTTGTGTAATATCAGAAAATTTTATAGGATAAAAATTAATTGTTTAGAATAAATTTCAATAACAAAAATAACAAACAGGAAAAATAATTTGGATAAATAAAAATTTTATTTTAACTTTATTGTAAAAATACCTTAGCGGAATGATGAAGAACAAACATCATTTTGAACATCGAAGCTCGTTTTATAAAGACTCTATGGATCCATATGGTAGGAAACTCATAACTAAACACATAATAAAAAAAAAGATGATCATAAATTAAATGCAAACAGGTCTCACATAATAATACATATATACATAACAAACATATCAACAAAGACATAATAGTTTCTCATAAAAATAACTTAGTAACCTTAATAGTAAGAGTAGAGAAATACACATTTTATAATATGATAAAAAGTTTACTACAAATTCAAGTAAAATAAAAATTGCTTATATCTAATGAAAATTATCCCTCTTTATAATTGAGCAAATGTCATTAAAAATTCCAAGCACAACATCATAATGCTTTTTTAGGAGTTGGTATTCATTAATCAATTTCTTATAAAGGGCTAGCAATAGATTTTTGAAAATCATTGGCCTTGCTTGATGTTCCCTTTGTAGTTTTTTTAGCTCAGGATAACTGAAATCTATAATTTTTAAGCTATAAATACCCTTCAAAAACTCCAAAGCCAACAAAGAAGCTTGATTTTTTGCCTTAACAATATTGTTGGCATGAGCACTGCATAAATCAAAGAGCAAGTTGTTGGTCAAAGCATCAGCATAAGAAAACTAAATATGATAGTAGAAAGATACATCTTTGTTCTCTACGAAATCGTAAATTTTCAATGGAAGTCCTAATTATTTTAGGACATCACTCTAAATGCTATCGCATGAAGTTGCAATCAATCTCATTTAAAGGAAAATTTTGCATACAATATGCAAAAACAATATTATTGAATAATGTATGAAAATATCTATGAACAAAATCAATGAACATAAAATGGAGAATGAAATAATAAAAAAAAGTAACAATAAAGCCCTGTGTGTCAGCACCCTCATAGGCCCGTATGCCAGCGTCCTCACAGCCAGTGCATGCGTGCAATTGGCCCTGCCAATTTTGCCAAAACCTATTTTAATTTGAACCATTTTAAAGATTTCCTTAACCAATAATGACTAGGTTTTTACTAATTAATTGCCTATAAATAACCGACTTAAAGACTAAAAGAAGGGACTTTTTGGAAGTAGGGACTTGGAGGATTTTTGAGCAATTCATAATTAAGAAGAGACACAGCAAGAGCCCTAGCGAGCAACAAGGAGGAGAAAACAATCTAAGAAACCCAAGCAAGCAATAAGCAACAAGAGACTATCCCATTTACAAAAGCAAGGTAGCAAGGTAGTGTCTTCTATCTTGGTGGTAGCTCGGCCAGAAGTTAAATTTGGTGTAACCAGCAGTTTGAATCAACATATAAATTTGGTGGAGCCAATAACCAAGGTACATTCTCTAAGTTTAATCCACTTAAATTAAACATATGATGTTTTGATGATGATTTCAAAATTGATTATATTTATCCTTTTATCAAAATACTTCTAGTAAGTTTGTATTCATTGATTTCAATTTATATGTTTTTATTAAAGCGTATCCAGTAGTTGGTGTTGATTGATTTTAAACTCACAGTAGGTTCATATTTAATTCTTGCTTCGTCCAGTAGCTCATTTAGTCATCTTTTACTTGTTTAAGATTCATAATGACTTAAGATTTAACTTGAAACTTTTATTTACATACTAGTTTATATGTTTTGAAAAAAACCTAATTCCAAAACCCTAACCCTAATTCAGAAAACCTTAGAACCCTAATCCTATTTTTAAAAACCTTAAACCCTAATTGTATTTCCTAAACCCTAATTCAGGAAAACTTAGAACCCTAATCCTATTTTTAAAAATCCTAAACCCTAATTGAATTTTCCTAAACCCTAATTCATAAAACCCTAGTTTGTATATTTGGTCTTTAGTTGCAATTTGAATCCAACTTTACATACTTTAATCTTCATTTATACCTTCATATTTTTATCTTAATTATTTTTTTTGACTTATAATGAATGGTTTACTTTCATGATGAATGGTTGAATGTCTTTTATTGGTTTATTTTAATTTTCATTATGTAAGAGGTATGTTTCCACATTGTGGATACCTCATTAATTAAATTCCAATGTAATTTGATTTATCTTAGAATTTGGATTAATGTAAAGGGCACGTTTCCACTAAGTGGTGGGTATCCTATTTTATTTAGTTTTGGATATTGGACATTGTAAGGGCACATTTCCATCTAGTATGGGTGCCTATTTATTTTGTTTGGAATTTCTTTGATTTTAATATAATTTTGATCTATTTTGATAAGTACACAAAGTATGGATGATTTTATAATATTTAAGAATTTAATAATATATAGACCAGAAAAGGAGGCCGATTCTAATGAACCGGGTATTGTGGAGGTGATGTGTCATTCTCACCTTTCCCACGCGTACCCAACATTCCGAACCCATTAGGAGGGTAGGGATTCCTTAGGAATTGAATCATCCACCCCTTTCTATTTTCCCGGCCTGTCCAGGTGGTGACTCTATTTTCTCTAGGTTTAGGCCTATGTTCTCTAAGGCCCTGAGCCTAACAGTATCGAAGTCACAAGAACCATTCCACATGGGAGCGGGGATGAAAATCCCTGCTCACAGTGGCGACTCCACTGGGGATATGAGAACATGGTCCAGTATCATAAGTTCCATATGGATTTTATTCAAGTCACATGGGAGGGGATGATGGAGGGGACTGGGGATAAGAGAAGTTGATTCCGTTGGTCTTTATATTATTTTATTCTTTCTTGTTATGATATTGTTCATTGCATCATTTAGATTGCATTGTGTGCATGAGTTAGGACGCTCGTGTAACCCATGTTGTGTTATGTAAGGGATACCATACTTCACTTAAGGTATGGAGATCAAGCATTGCATAACCACTCATAGCCTTGTACCATTTGGTATATACTTGCTATGGGAACCTATGCCTTTCAACCCAAAGACTAAAGATCATGTAATTGGCCTAGTTATTTTCCTTATGTTTTTACCCCCAAATGCTCATTGTTTGACCATAATTAATTTACCTCAGTTTAAACCATGGCTTATTTGATTTGTTCTTTTTCTAATATGACCTACCTAGGTTATAAGCTCAAAATAATTTTCCAATATTTGGAATTTGTAATTGGCCTAGCTGAGACTATGAGAAGCCAACTCCTTTCACTGTTAGAGGACAACAATGTTGAAGCATCTGCTAGTAACAAAAAGCACAAAAGAAAGGCTAAGGTTGGAGAAGTAACCTTTGATGATGACAAAGTATTTGTTGATGACAATGATGACTGAGCTCAATACTTCCAAGATCCTCAAAAAAAGAAGAAAAAGCCAAAGGTTGTGAAAAGAGCAATTGTGGAAAAGACCAAAACATCTGATGTAGAGAAGATGATTGCTGATTTAGAAAAGAAATTTGAAAAGAAGCTGAAAGCTGATGAGATGTCAGAAATAGACAAGATGTTCGAACAAGATGAGGAGGTCCCTCATAATTGTTAGATACAATGGTACAAGAAATCCTCACTTTCATGTTAAGCAATACATCACTACCACAGTCTGCCAGAGCTACTAAGACTCAAACTCTAAGGTATTTCATGCTCTTATTGGATTTTGTTGTACATAATTGGTTCAATACATTGGAAGAAAGTACCCAAAAAGATTAGGATATGCTATTTAAGGCCTTCATCCAATAGTATGGGCATAATGCTGAATTGGAAGTGACTTTGATGGAGGTAAAGACTATCAAGCAAAAACAAAATGAAAATTTTGTTGATTATGTGAAGAGATGGAGAAATAAGGTTGCACTTCTCAAAAAGAGACCAGATGAGTCCGGCTAGATTAGGATGATAGTCAGAGGCATCCTACCCAACCTCTGTGAAAGGCTGTCTCACACCCTTATAAGGGATTTTAAAGATCTTCTCCAAGTTGGATTGCAAATAGAAGAGTGGGAAAGAGAGAAGAACCGTTTTTCTACAAAAAGAAATTATCAGTCTGGCAATCAAAGTACCCAGAAGGAAGTCGATGTTAATGCAACTAGTCAAGGAGGAAGGATGCAATTTTCAGAATTAGGGAAGCTGCTGTCTTAGGTTTTCAACAAACTGCAAAACAAAGGGTCGTTACAACCGTTGGCTCCTCGACTGCTACATGATCCTCTTCCATCAAACTTCAATGCCAAGGCCTTCTGTCAATTTCATCAAATGCAAGGGGCATAAGATCGATAAATGTGATCGTTTAAGGTATGAGATCCAAGATTTGATTGACAGTGAAAAGTTACCTAAGACTGATAAGCCCAATACCTAGAGCAATCCTTTGCCTAAATTTGGAAGAGTACCTCCACCAGCAACCTTCATAGTAGAAAGAGGATAGGAGGAAGATTTTGTCTTATCCTCTTTTTAAGATGAGAGTATTAAAGA
Organism: Garcia nutans; assembly: GCA_947685225.1. Taxonomy (NCBI): domain Eukaryota; kingdom Viridiplantae; phylum Streptophyta; class Magnoliopsida; order Malpighiales; family Euphorbiaceae; genus Garcia; species Garcia nutans. Next base: position 36,441,477 of record CANTUV010000039.1, on the reverse strand, counting down.
TGTGAAGAGAGAAGAAGCTCAATTCAACAAACTTCCCTTAGCTTGAATGTTACTCTTTTATTTTGCTTTCTTTAATATGTAAATGGGACAATTATGTTTTTCAAATTATGTTTGTTCGAATAAATTATTTTCATTAAATTTTTTATGGTCTTTGTTCATTTTAGTGCTCAACCAATGACGAATCTAGCTTGATAATCATAAATTAGTATATCTATGCATTATAATTCGAATGACTTTACTAGATGAGGGAATTATTCTACAGCATTGAGTTGTGTATGCTTACTTAGAGAGGGCTCCTACATAATGACCTTTGTCTAGGTCCTAATCCATCTTAGAACATGCTTTGATAAACTTTTGAGGCGAAATTGAACTCTGCTTATTTAAGAGAGAGATAATCTAGGCATTGTTTGGTTAGCCAACAACTATTATTTACCCTATTAAATATCAATCCCTAGTTGTCCCTTTGAGCCTTCATGAGATTTTAGCTTATTTTTTATTAGCTTGTAAATTCAATAACCTGCCCTGAGCTGTTGTTACACTTTTGACAAGTCTTATGATCACTGAGAAATAAAAGGGTAAGAAGATCAAAGAAAGAAATGCATAGTCAAGACCATAAGGATAGTTGAAGTTCACCTAATACTAGACCTAATATCTCCAATTTATTAAGATGACATCAGGGCAACAAATGATTTATCCTTGTTGAAGTAAACATACTCTACTCTACTTATCCATAATCAGAAGCATTAAATGGTGCAGACAAAATAACTTTCTTAGAGTTAGACTAAAGAAAGAAAAAAAATCCCAAAAAAGGGCAGCTAGCCCAAAAGGCCTGTTTAGAGAGCCAACAAAGTTCTTCTTACCTAAAGCATCAAAAGACTTCCACTTAGTTTACAAGGATGGATTGACTTGAATTGGCCTAATCCAGTCAAAGATTCAAATAAAATCAGAGAATTAGGGGAAAGACCACCTTTTGTTTTATCCAACGTAACTTTAAGTTAGCAATATTAAAAGTCTTAGACTTGATATTCCAAAAGGGAAAAGGATGGAAGGAAAAAGGAAGGAAAAGGGTATTGATTGGATCTAGAATTTTGCCAAGAAGATGGAAAGACATTCAAGCTTTGTATTTTCATAAAGTCGGAAGGAAATGATGCCATAAGGTGAAAATGGAACCTCTAATAGTATATAGTTCTAACAAGAAGTTTGTAGTATGAGGGTTTATCCATAATGTTACATCAGCTCCAATCTTAAAATGGCCTTCACTTAAACTATGTCCCTTATAGACCTCATTTCAAGCCTATTAAAGACCTGTTGATCTCTTTTGATAAGTAGAGTATATTAGTGAAGATATCTAGGATAAGCATGCTTATGAGATAGACAATATTTAAACTCGATGAGACCTTTGACCAAGTAATATGTATGTGCATATCTGAAGTGCAACAGTTCTTGCTTAAATGAAAATGATTCCCAAGTTTATTATGGTAACTAGAGTTATGATGTATGGATGTGTTAATTTGGACAAGTCAAGTACTGAGGTAAAAGACACTGATTTGGAAAATCCAACATTTGATTTCAAAATTGATAAATGCAAGATTTAAAATTAAAATTAAAAAAAATTATTTTCTTGTCTCGTAAACCTTCAAGTTAAGGGAAATATGGTGCATTGTCAAACCTCGAAAGACACATTGGGCGAAATAAAGGACTATTTGTAAGAAGTTACCAGCTGGCGTGCTGAATCATAATTTAAAATGGATGTATCTCTGCTGCTTGGGCCTCCACTACTCATGTTTCCAACTTTCTAAAACTAAAGTCATAAATGTGAAGACATATGTGTAGACCCTTAATTTTTGACCATGTTAGGTCTGATATTTTAAAACCGTCCGAAATAATTTGTGGTATTTATTTTATTTATTATTTGTAATATTTATTTTATTTTATTTATTATTTATTTATTTTAATAATATAATAAAATTTATTTTTAATAAAAATAAAAAAAGATAAAAAAAATAAAAACAGACGAATCGACAGCGGCAGAATCGACAACAAAAGTTGCGGCGATGAATTGGCTTGGGCCAATTTGCCGCAGGCTTTGTCTGTGGCGAAATTGCACCCCAGCCCATAGAAGCAGCCCAGCACACCCTCGCCAGCCCACAGTAGCATGCTGATCCTCGCATGCCAGTCTCGTCCAGCAGCCGCACGCGCTGCCTATTTCTGCCTAAACCTTATTTTACTCGGATGATTCAATTTATTTCCTAATTAGATTTTATTTCCTTAATCAAATAGATTTTATTTTTTTGAATTGCCTATAAATACCACATTAAAAACACACAGAAAAGAGGGAAGAATTTACTCAAAAATTATTCAGACTCTTCTTAACAATTTACTCAGAACCTTGGACTTGGGAAGGAAGGAGCAAGAGATAGCAAGCAACAAATAATCATCCAGTAACAATCAAAGACGTTGATCAAATAAACAATCCATAAAAGGTAGCACACACTGTCTTTATTATTGTTCAACCAAAATTTCAATGAAAAATTATCATGGAGCCAACAAATGACATAATCTCTAAACCAATTCAATATAACATGTTTCAATGGTCTTAAATACGGAACAACATGCTTTGATGATTTTGTTACTAGGTTAGATTAATTTTAAGATTAATTATAATAACTTATTCTTTCCCAATATCAACGAAATTTCAAACCTATTTTTATAAATCCAAAACATCCATTCTTTAGATTCAAACCCTAATTTATTTCAAACCTAATCCTTAATTTAAACATCACAGTAGCTATGTTATTTTACCTTTAAAATTTTTTGATTATTTTGGGTTGTTATATTAACACAATGGCTTCATTATTTCAATCATATAGATTTAATTATTAAAGTCTTAATTACATAAAATTAAAGATCAACCTATTTGTCCATCCAGTAGCCATCTTATTTCTTTTATATTGAATATTTCTTCGTTGACTAATCCAGTAATTAAAATACAAAACCCTAATTGTTAAACATAAAACCTACAAAACCCTAATTTTATTCAAGAAACCTTAATTGATGCATAAACCCTAAATTTATATACTTATTGCTTTATTTAAATTAGATGTATGTTTATTATATATTTTTGATTGATAGTTCACGTCCTTGATGAATAACTTATTTATGATGAATGGTTGGTTACTTTTATTGATTTGCTTTGGTTTCAAAACATTATAAGAGGTATGTTTTCATGTTTTGGGTACAACATATTGTGAGCATCATGTAATTTAATTTATTTTAAGTTATAGATCAATGTAAAGGACACATTTCCACCTTTCGATGGGTGTCCTATTTAGTTTTAGATATTAGACGATGTAAGGACATATTTCCATCCTCGGATAGGTGTTCATTTATTTCTTTTGTTTAAACATTGCTATGATTTTTAATAAAGTATTTGTTTATTTTTATGATTGCTTGTAGTATGGATAATATCATTATAATCAAGAATTTTATAATATTAAGACCTAAAAAGGAGGACGGTTCCAATGAACCAGGCATTGTGGGGGTGTTGGGCCATTTCTCACCTTCCCCACACGTACCCAACTTTTCGAACCCATTAGGGAGTTGGAGATTCCTTAGGAATCGAGTCATCCACCCCTTTCTTTTCTCGCCCATTCGGGTGGCGACTCCATTTTCTCCGGGTTTAGGCCCATGTTCTCTAAGGCCCTGAGCCTAACAGTGCCGAAGTCGCAAGAACCATTCCACGTGGAGTGGGGGCAAAAATCCCCGCTTACAATATGTTGTTCAAATGCAAGACCTGAATGAGCATCTGGAAGGAACCAATGACAACACTTCAGCTGATCACCTTAGTCTGTGAGTCAATGGAACCACTGTAAGTATAATCCATGCATATCATGCAGACATGAGCATATCACATTGCATTTTGTTATCTTGTATTACCTGTTATTTGTCAAAGTGAACAGCAAACACCCTGTGAAGTCAAGAGTCAAAAGAAGATATTGAATTAGGGGGCATGAAAAGACTATTGTAAAAGAAAGAAGAGATGCATGCTTATGCAAGGAACCAGACAATACACAAACATCAATTAGAGCCTACATGGAAATAATAATTGGTTTGAGCCTACATAGGGGGGTAAAACTTCCTCTTTTTAATTTTTGAGTTTATATGTGTGCAAAATATTTTTAGACTCATTTTTAATATTTTGTCACCCAGGAGGCAAAGAGATGATATGAGGACTAGCTAAAAATAGTTGAATTTTTTACAAAAGGAAGAACAAAAATAATGGAATAAGAAGAAAATTAGAACTCTCAAAAGAATGGAGACGCAAAAGACAAAACCAAGGCAGCATGGCATGTTATTCAGTATTTAAGACCATTGAAACATGCAATTGGCCCTGCCAATTTTTGTTCCTAGACTCTCAAAATAACATACTGAATAACATGCTTTGATGCTAGAAGAGCTGAAGCCAATGCAAAATATATGTCCAAAGGATAAAGATTCATTTTAAAGGGTAAAGACTCGATGCCCAAGGATGAAGATCCTTTTTGAAGGTGAAGACCCACATTGCATTGAAAAAAGGAATAATTGGCTAGAAGACAGCCAGAACTTTCAACTGACAGCAAGTCGCCCAACAAATCTCGGGTCGAGAACCCAAATCTAGTTTCGAGTTGAGAACCTAAAATCCAATATCGGGTCGAGAATCCAAAATTCAGTTTCTAGTTGAGAGCCCAAATCTAGTTTCGGATCAAGAACCCAAAATCCAATCTTGAGTTGAGAACCCAAATTCAGTTTCGGGTTGAGAATCCAAAATCCAGTATTGAGTCAAAAACCCAAAATCCAATCTTGGGGTCAAGAACCTAAATCCAATTTCGGGTTAAGAATCCAAAATCCAGTATCGGGTCGAGAACCTAAATCCAGTTTTGGATCGAGAACTCAAAATTCAGTTTTAGGTCGAGAACCCAAAATTCATTTTTGGGTCTAGAACCCAAATTTAATCTGGGTCCAAGTACCTAAATCAAATTCAGTCTTAGGTCCAAATACCCAGTCTCGAGTCTAAGTACTCTGTCTCGGGTCCTAGTACCCAGTCTTGAATCCAAGTACCTAAATCAAATTTAGCCTCGGGTCCAGAACTCAAATTATTTTTTGAGTCCAGAACTTACCTCGAATCCAGAACCCAACCAATACGGGTCCAAAACTCAAATTATTTTTTGAGTCCAGAACTCACCTCGGGTCCAAAATCTAAATTATTTTTTAGTCTAAAACTCATCTCGGGTCCAGAACCCAAATTATTTTTAAGTCTAGAACTCATCTCGGGTCTAGAACTCAAATAATTTTTAATTCCAGAACTCACAATGGGTCCAAAACCCAAATTACTTTTTGAGTCCAAAACCCAATCCAACCTCAAGTATGGAGTCTAGTCTAGCTCTAAATCTAATTAAAAATCATGTTGTTTTTCACTCTCTTTATTATAGTCCCAGATCCCTCAAGCAGGGGGCAAACTGTAAACTCTTATTTTTTTTACCAAGTTCAGTCTGACACTAATTAGAATGTGATTAAGTCAAGTGCAAAGATTTAAAACAGTCCGAAATAATTTTTATAATATTTATTATTTATTTTAATAATATTATATTTATTATTTATTTTAATAATGTAATATATAAAAGAAAAAATTATAAATATTTATTTTAAATATAATATTATTTTTAATAATAATAATAAAAATACAAAATAAAAATATTAGATGAATTGGCGAGCGATGCATCGGCAAGCCAACCTGCCCGAATTGGCAAGCTAATTCACCACAGTCTAACATGCTAATTCGCAGCCCACGCCCGCGCAGCAGCCTGTGTGCCAGCGTCCTCGCAGCCAGTGCCCACATGCAATTGGCTCTGCCAATTTTGCCAAAATCTATTTTAATTCAGACCGTTTTAAAGATTTCCTTAACCAATAATGACTAGCTTTTTACTGATTAATTGCCTATAAATAATCGACTTAAAGACTGAAATAAGGGACTTTTTGGAGGTTGGGACTTGGAGGCTTTTTGAGCAATTCATAATGAAGAAGAGACACATAAGAGAGAAACCCTAGCAAGCAACAAGGAGGAGAAAACAATCTAAGAAAACAACAAGCAATAAGCAACAAGAGACTATCCCATTTACAAAAGCAAGGTATCAAGGCAGTGTCTTCTGTCTTGGTGGTAGCTCAGGCAGAAGTTAAATTTGGTGCAAACGGCAGTTTGAATCAACATATAAATTTGGTGGAGCCAATAACCATGGTATGTTCGCTAAGTTTAATCCACTTAAATTAAACACATGATGTTTTGATGATGATTTCAAAACTGATTATATTTATCCTTTTGTCAAAATACTTCCAGTAAGTTTGTATTTATTGATTTCAATTTATATGTTTTTATTAAAGCATATCCAGTAGCTAGTGTTGAGTGATTTTAAACTCACTGTAGGTTCATATTTAATTCTTGTTTCATCCAGTAGCTCGTTTAGTCATCTTTTACTTGTTTAAGATTCATAATGACTTAAGATTTAACTCAAAACTTTTATTTATATACTAGTTTATATGTTTTGAAAAAAACCTAATTCCAAAACCCTAACCCTAATTCAGGAAACCATAGAACCCTAATCCTATTTTTAAAAACCCTAAACCCTAATTGTATTTTCCTAAACCTTAATTCAGGAAACCTTAGAACCCTAATCCTATTTTTAAAAACCCTAAACACTAATTGTATTTTCCTAAACCCTAATTTAGGAAACCTTAGAACCCTAATCCTGTTTTCAAAAACCCTAAACCCTAATTGTATTTTCCTAATTGGATTCAAATTGAAATCACTTGATGCAATAAATAAAGATTCACATAGTTTAGAAAATGTGATCAAGGAAAATGAAATTTCGAAACATGAACTAAAGGAACTAAAAGAGTCAATTTCAAAATTTCATAAAGGAAAAGAAGCATTAGATACATTAATTGATAATCAAAGATCACCTTCCTTGAAACATGGTTTAGGGTTCAATGGATCATCAAATACCCCATCTAGAATACCCATATTTGTAAAAGCATCTACAACTAAAACCTCTAGTGTTGAAGCTGTAAAGAACACTAATGCACAAACCAAACCTAAGAATCCTAAAAGAATTGCCTTAAGAACACAAAATTCTAGAATTAAGGCTCCAAGAATAAATCATGCATTCATGTACACTAGGCATGATCACAAACATAAAATTACACAAAATCCAACTCATAATTGTGAGTGTGTGCACAATTCATTAACTTTCAATAAAAAGGTGCATAAGTATAGAACACTACATCAATGCACATATTGTATGAAATTTGGGCATAAGAGCACATTTTGCTACATTAGGAAGCCTCATCTCAAGTTAGAGGATCCTTCTACTGCTAACCCCCCAAGGATCCAACTTCATTTGGGTACCTAAAAGGAGATAAACATTATTGCTTTTGTAGGTATGTCTAATGTCCACTATCAATAAGAGTTCTTGGTTTATGGATAGTGGATGCTCAAGGCATATGATGGGAAATGCAAAGCTTTTTACAATACTCACTTTTAAGCATGGAGGTAATGCTACTTTTGGAAATAATGCTAAATGTAAAATTATTGGCATTGGCTCAATTGGCATGCTTGGTGAAAATTTAATTGAACATGTTTGGCTTGTTGATGGGCTAAAGCACAATTTGCTTAGTGTGAGTCAATTGTGTGATAAGGATATAATGTGCATTTTGATTCCAAAAGATGCAAAGTTACAAATTCAAATGGTGAAATTGCATTCAAAGGAATTAAAATTAACAACACATATAAAATTGACATAAATTCCAACAATTCATTTGAATGTTTGATCTCTATTAATGATGATGTTGGGTTGTGGAATAGAAGACTAGGACATGCTAGTATGGATCATTTGCAATGCAATAATAACGAAAAGCTAGTTAATGGTCTTCTCAAAATTAAATTTAACAAAGATAGAACATGTGAACTTTGTCAATTTGGTAAGCAACATAAAAGCTCATTTAAATCTAAAATGTTGTAAGTACATCTAGACCTTTGGAACTTATTCATTTAGATTTGTTTGGACCTAATAGAGTTGCTAGTCTAGGTGAAAAACTATATGCATTTGTACTTGTAGATGACTACTCAAGGTTTGCATGGGTAAATTTCTTAACTCAAAATAATGAAGCCTTTAATCATTTTAAAATATTTGCAAAAAGAGTTCAAAATGAAAAAGGCTATGTGATCATGGGAAAGAATTTGAAAGTGAAAATTTTGAAAACTTTTGCAATGATTTTGGTATTTCATATAACTTTTCAGCTCCTAGAACACCATAACAAAATGGTGTGGTTGAAAGGAAAAATAGAACCTTAATTGAAATGGCTACGAAAATGCTCAATGAGTATGAACTACCTTCTCATTTTTTGCCGAAAGCGGTTAATACTGCATGTTACATTTCAAATCATGCCTATAAAAGACCTTTGATAAACAAAACTTCTTATGAACTATGGAATGGAAGAATACCCAAAATTTCATACCTTAAAGTTTTTGGATACAAATGCTTTATATTAAACACCAAGGATAATCTTGAAAAATTTTCATCCAAATCGAATGAAGGCATATTTTTAGGATATTCATCATTTAGCAAAACATATAGAGTATTTAATAAAAGAACTCTAATAGTTGAAGAATCAATGCATGTTGTCTTTGATGAATCTTCTAAACTTGATCAAAGGAAAGGTAGTGTTCTTGATGATTTTATAGGTACACCTTATCAAATTGATACTCCAAAGGATAATCATGATGAACAAGATGAGGAAACCCAAGAGCTATCTAAGGATTGGGAATACAAAAAGGATCATCCAAAAGAACTCATCATTGGTGAAACATCAAAGGGAGTAAATATTAGATCCAAACTTAAACACTTAGATGTTAATTTTGCCTTTGTTTCTCAAATTGAGCCAAGGATGAATGATAACGCTCTTAGTGATGAATGTTGGGAGATTGCTATGCAGGATGAACTCAACCAATTTGAGAGAAATAATGTATGGAAACTTATTTCTATACCTAAGGATCATCCAATTATTGGATGTAAATGGGTATATAGAAACAAGCTTGATGAAAATAGTCTCATCACTAGAAATAAAGCTAGATTGATAACCAAAGGGTATAACCAAGAGGAAGACATAGACTATGATGAGACATTTGCCCCTATTGCTAGATTAGAAGCTATTAGGATACTTCTTGCATTTGCATGCCACATGAATTTTAAACTTTTTCAAATGGATGTTAAAAGTGCATTTTTAAATGGATTTATCAATGAAGAAGTTTATGTTGAACAACCTCTCGGTTTTGAAGATTATAGATTTTCAAATCATGTTTTTAAACTTACAAAAGCACTATATTGATTGAAACAAGCTCCAAGAGCTTGGTATGATAGACTTAGTGCATATTTGCTTGAAAAAGATTTCTCAAAAGGAAAAGTTGACACAACTCTTTTTGTTAAAAAAAATAGACATAACATATTAATTGTGCAAATTTATGTTGATGATATTATTTTTGGGGCTACTAATGAATCCTTGTGCAAAGAATTTGCTTCTTGTATGACTAAGAAATTTGAAATGAGCATGATGGGTGAACTCAAATTCTTCCTTGGACTACAAATCAAGCAATGCAAAGATGAGATCTTCATTAATCAATACAAATGCACTAGGGAACTCCTCAAGAAATTTGGAATGGATGGTTGCAAGAGTAGCAAAACTCCCATAAGCACATCTCTAAAGCTTGACAAGGATGAAAGTGATAAGGTAGTAGATGAGAAGAAATATCAAGGTATTATTGGATCCTTACTTTACTTAACCGCATCTAGACCCAATATAATGTATAATGTTTGTTTGTGTGCTAGATCAATCATGCCCTAGGGAATCTCATTTGAATGCTACTAAACAAATTTTGAACTACTTGAATGACACATTGCATCTAGGACTTTGGTATCCTAGGAATACATCATTCAACATATTAGGTTTCTCAGATGCCGACTATGCCGGCAGTCTATTGGATAGAAAGAGCACGACCGGGGCATGTCATTTTCTTGGTGAATGTCTAGTTTTTTGGTTTAGCAAGAAATACGTGTCGGTTGCTCTATCTACCACGGAGACCGAATCTGTTGCTGCATGTTTTTATTGCACTCAAGTTCTTTGGATGAAATAACAATTATTAGACTATGAAAAAATATTTGAACACATCCCCATTAAGTGTGATAACACTAGTGCCACAAACTTATCTAAAAATCCAATTCAACATTCTAGGTCAAAACATATAGACATTAGGCATCACTTCTTAAGAGATAATGTCCAAGATCAAAATGTGATCTTAGAATTCATTGATACACAAAAAAAACTTGTTGAATGATAAGTGCACAATTGATGATATTTTATTCCTATTTCTTAATATGATTATTATCTAATTGAGTTTAATTTGTTTGTTCAAGTGTATTTTAGGATTAATTTTAGGAATTCTCTGTATTTTGAGGCTTATGGTCATTTTGGAGGAATTACGGATGAAAGTAGAAGAAAAGAGCAAAATTCATCAATGGACACGCCCATGGACATGGGCGTGTCAATGGACGTGCCCTTGATGCTGCATACAGAAGCATTGACACTCCTAGTGACATGGGCGTGTCACCAAGCGTGCCTTTTGCAATGTTTCACAGTAGCTGTGACACGCCTAGTGACATGGGCGTGTCACTGGACGTGCCTTATGTTCAAAATCTCAGTGGCAATGGCACACCCAGTGACATGGGCGTGTCAATGGGCTTGTTAGGTGAAATTATCTGCACTATAAAAGCTGCGCTGAAGAACGAATTAAGGATTTGAATTTCATATTTTATAACGTAGAGTCGACTTCTAAAGCAAAAAGGAGAGTTTTGGAGCTGAGACTGAGGGTGAATACATATTTTAAACAAGATCTAAACCAAGATTCAAGGATTCAAGAGAAGATATATGAATTATTCGCAATGGATTGTTTGGATTCTTTTTCTTATTTCTCTTGTTCTAGTTTTCTGATTTTGAACATGAACTAATTTATTCTCTATCTAGATATTGATGAACCCTAGTTTTATTATATGGATTGAATAATTTTAGTAAATTGAATCATTTGATTGAGTTGTTTTATTCTTATGATGCTTAATGATTTATTTCCAATTAATAATAGCATGCTTATTGATTGGTTGCAATTTTCATATTATTGACTTGAGAAAGCTTGATATGAATTGAATATTCATAAGAATTGAGGATTGATTGGGGTACTAGAGATAGACTTACAAGATCCTTTGGTTTATAATTCCTTATTCTTAATGAAAGATCTATTTAATTATGTTTGAGAAGAGATTCCGGCATTCTACTTAGTGATTAGGGATTAATTTGCTTGAGAAAGGTTTTAGTCTAATTTAGAGGAATACCAATTCAACTCTATCATTTGGTTTAATTGAATTGATTTTCATAAATATAATTGTGGCTAGGGGGATTCAATATCTGGATACTATCATCATCATCAATCAATTTATTCAACTCTCAATTTCTCTCTATTTTCATTTATTAAGTTAATTATCTTTAATTACAAAACCTCACAAAACTATTGAGTCGCTAAACAACGGTTAAAATTTGCACTAATACTTAGCCTTGTCCTTGGTGGAACGATAACTCACTCACTACTTTATTACTTGAGCTACCCGTGCACTTGCGGTATTGCAATAGCATAGGTTCCTGCTGTCAAGTTTTTGGCACCGCTGCAGGGGATCAAACCCGGGTTGCCCGCGTGATAGGCGTGAATACTCACCACTATACTACAACTATACTTCTTCTGTGTCTGTGGGCGTGTCGATTATCGTTTCATCCAGTACCTGTGACACGCCCATGGACACGGTCGTGTCTGTGGGCGGGTCATGTACACTATCTTTTATACTATAGGGCATGCCCAGTGGCACGGGCGTGTCACTGGGTGTGCCGACGTCTTTATATATAGAACCAACGCCATTTTTCACGCAAATTTCAGTTTTCTTTCTCATTTTCTCTCAACTTTCTTGCACACCCTGTAATATCCCAAAGTGTGCCCTAGGAGTTTTGATATAATTGTTCTTTTATTTGAATTAAAATGTATATGTGTGTAATTGCAAAGAGAAAAGAATTTAAAAGAGAGTGTATATGTTGTATATATGGAAATATATATAACATATATACAAGTCAAAGGGATGGTCAAAGGAAGAAGATATTTATTTTGTTAATTATGAAATTACTAAAAGGGGCATGTAAGTGAAAGGAAGTTAAAATAAATAGATGAGGGTATTTAAGTAATTTTCTTTTTGAAATGCTTGGTGGAGGTTTAAAGAGATGAGAAGTTTGACTTTGTCTCTTTCACTTGTTCATTTTCTTCTCTTTCCCTTTTGTTGGCCGGCCATCCAAAGCAAGAGAGCAAGAGTGAGTTTTCTTTGTTCCAAACTCAAAATTGAAGGAGTTTTCAAGAGATTAAGTTGGAAATTCAAAAAGTTCATCATTTTTTGTAAGTTTTCTCTTGATTTCTCTTGTTCTATTTGGAATTTTGTTTGAGTTTGATGGAGTGTTGTTGATGGTTGGAGTGTGTTTGTGTATGGTGTGTGTAAAAGTTTTGAAATGGAATTAAAGATAAGAAGTTAGGTTGGTGTTGGTGATGGAAGAGTAAGAGTTGTGTTTAGTGAAGTTGGAATTTTTCTGTTTTACAATTAGTAAATGCTGTGACTTGTATGATTTTCAATTAAATATAGAAAAATGTTCTTGAAGTGAATTTTTGATATGTTGTGCCTCTATGAGTCTAGAATGACTGAAAAATATGTTGATTCAATTTTGGAATGGTTATGATTTTGGAAAGATTATTTTTATTAGACCTGTTCCAGCAGGTACTTTAACTGAGACAGCTATCTTTCAGGATTTTTAATAAAATGTAGAAAAATAATATGCAATTGAATTTTGGATATGTTGTTGCTTAGTGAGTCTAGTATTTGAGAAAAATAATTTGGAACCACTTTGATTAAATGTAATTTATGGAATTCACAAAGTTCAGAACTGCTGCCAGGATGCAGGGCAATTGGGGCAGTCTGGTTGGGTGAACTATTTGACCAAGATTCTGTGTTCAGTCTGATCTGAAATTTTAAAGGAATGATTTTAAGATGTAAAATTAAGTTCTGTAAAAAAAATTTAGAGCTTTTAGTCAAGTAGATTATTTTATACAATTTTTCAAAATAAGGATAAAGTTGAGTCTAAAACCAGAATTTACTATTCATATGGTCATTTTGCTAATATTCCTTTTGGATTAGGTTGTGAAGAGGTTGAGTTGCCCTAACCTAAGTGTTGAGGATTCTTGGAAGAGTAAGTGTATAGATTGGTGTGAGTTGGTTTTAAGGTAAGTACAAACTACACTATTGCATACATTCATGTGATGTTGAGACTTGACACACATTTGATTGTAAATGTGATAAGGAACCTGATGCATTGTTGATGGATATTAAAAATCACATTATGTTTGGTAATATGTGAATGTTGTGATGAGCATGTAAAATATGTGTTAATGCCATTGATTATATCCATTTGAATAATGAACTGATTAATGTGATTTGAAATATAATATGAGATGGTTGAAACATATTTGCTTATATGATGATGAAATGAAATATGGAAATGAAATGTGAAAGATATGATGTTATGAAGAATTGTTTTATTGTGATTTGAGATCATATGAGATATGATGCCATGGTTGTTGGCTATGATGATGCAAATGAGATATATAATGGAGGCATGGTTGCCAAATTAATTATGAGAAATGAAATGAAAAGAGATTGAAAAAAAAATAAATAAAATGATTGTGTGCCTAATATGTTTATTCAATTTTCAGAGTTCTGGTTTTGGCGGCATGCCTATGAATCACTGGATAGGTGAAATGACCGGATCGTAAGCCGATTCCAGTTAGAAAATGTGAAATGTGATGTTTTTGGGGTGAAATGACCGGGTCGTAAACCTCAAAAACAAATTATTGAAACTAGATTGAGTGAAATGACTGGGTCGTAAGCTCAAATCTAGTTGATTATCCATGGATAAATGTATTGATGATTGTGATTATGGACCAAAGTAGTAACTCTGAACTTTGAATAACATATTAGTGTATTTTGGGCCCATGCTTGTCTTTGTTTTCAATGTGAATCATGAATGTTTTGATTAATTATTAAATAATGTAAGATTGTGAAATATAATATTCTTTTGAATTGTTTATGAAACTTGATTGTGTGACATTGGCATTGCATTAAGGCATAATATTATGGTTGTTTGTATCACTAAGCCGTGGGCTTAGCGCGATTGTGGTTCATCGCGCAGGTGATAGGGAAGAACCAGAGAGTTCCTCTAGGCCGAGTCGAGTCTAGATTTTGAAGTGTGAATAGTGGGCTTAAAGATCGAAGACTGACTGCCAAACATGTATAAATTTTATGTTTTGTAAAACTGAAGTTTTGATGTATATGAATTTATAAATATTGTTACTTTCCGCTGCATAGTGAACAAATATTTTATCTACTGTGTTTCATAATAAACCTTTACTTTATTTTGTACTAGAAGTGTAAATCCTTTTTGCAGGTTGTAGTTGAGGTCATAAGGGGGATTTATTGGGAGTGTACTGAGAATGATTTTGTTTACATTGGTTTGTGTAAAAATGTTTTCAAAAATCAGAAAAAAAAAAACCAGTTTTGTCGACACTTGGGATTCAATTTCTAGGCGAAACTATGGCAAAATTTCTGTAAAAATCGGAACTAAAATTTGACTAAGTAAAATTGGTAGCAACATTAGGATAGTGTGGTGCCTCTACTCAGCTTACACACGTAGGTCGGGAAGGGGTGTTACAATTATTGGTATCAGAGCCTAGGTTTGAGATTCTCAACCTAGGTCAATTGTAAGAAAAAGAATATTTTGATTTTTAAAGTGGGTTTTTGAGTAAAATACATGTTTTGGTATGGCAGTCTTTGATCTTTAATGGGGAATATTCTGCTGTGTTTGTAGATATAGGTAGAGATGGCATCTCATTCAAGACAGTCTGTTGAGGGTAGTGCGGAAAGTGTAGCTCCTGAAGAGAGTAGAGATGGAGCTAGGATTGAGAGGGTTAGTGAGGCACCTGTTTCTGTGCTAGAGAGATCAGCTGCTGAGGGGAGCTCCAGTGCAGCCACCACCACCACCACAGCCTCAGATGCCGGTAAGACAATATGACAAGTTAAGAAAATATGGGGCTGAAGATTTCTTGGGCACTACCGATCCTGCAGTGGCTGAGCAGTGGTTGGATAAGGTGCAGAGGATATTCATTCAGTTGCAAGCCACTTCGGATGAGAAATTTGACTATGCCAGATCCCTCCTGAAGAAAGATGCCTATGACTGGTGGAAGACGGTTCCTCATGCCATGAATGATCCACCTACATTATCTTATGGTGATTTTCTGAGGGAGTTCGAGCAGAAATATACTCCGAGGGAGTATAAAGATATTAAGAAGATGGAATTCCTGAATTTGAGGCAAGACAACCGGACGGTAACAGAGTATGAGATTGAGTATATCCGGTTGAGTCGATATGTCGGGGGAATTATCTCTGATGAAATAGACCGATGCAGAAGATTTGAGGAGGGATTGAGGCCCTCTATCATGTGCATTGTGGCTGGTTCCCGGGTACTAGGATTTTTCTCAGCTTGTTGCAGCAGTTAGAAGTGTTGAGAGAGCACAGGGCATTGCAGCAGCTGCTACTGAGGAAGAGACCAGGGTAAGGAGATCCCAGTTTGAGGCAGGGTCTTCATCTATGAAGAGGGGTCGAGGAAGTTTTGTTCCGAGAACCAGTAGAACCCAGAGACAGTCGGGCAGATCAGTTCAGTATCAGAGGCAGAGGCCGAGACTGACAGTTTCTGTAGCTACTGCCCTGACTCTAGTGATTCAGAGGTCTACTCCACCTGTATGTGAGCATTGTGGTAAGACCCATGGGGGTGTTTGTTGGAAAATTGGTGGATCAGCTGGGTGTTTTAGATGTGGGTCACCAGCTCATTTTGCTAGAGATTGTCCTGAGATGCAGGAGTATAGGCAGGCTGATACTGCAGCTTCTCGACCTAGTGTTAGCAGAGGTGGTCGAGGAGGCAGAGGTTTCAGTAGAGGTGGTAGACCTGGGTTTAGTCAGAGAGGAGGATCTTCATCTAGGGGCAGCAGGCCAGATGAGGCCGGATCTTCTCAGAGAGTATATGTGATGCAGAGGCAGCCGGATGCTTCAGCAGTTATAGCGGGTATATTTTCTTTATTTGGCATTTTAGTACTTGCTTTGATTGATCCAGGATCTACTCATTCATACATAAGTGCATCTATCTTGCCTGTGTCTGAATTGCATTCAGAGTCCTTAGGATTTGATGTCTTAGTGACCAATCCTTTAGGACATAGTGTTGTGGTGAGTAAGGTGCATCGTAATAGTGCTGTTGTGATGCAAAGTGAGGAGTTTCTTGGTGATTTAATTGAAATGCCTTTTAAAGAATATGATTTGATCTTAGGCATGGATTGGTTGTCTAAGCATGGAGCAGTGGTGGATTGTCAAAAGAAATGTGTTACTTTGAGAACTGGTGATGGTAGAAGTATATTAGTATCTAGTGAGCAGAGACAACTTGCATCCTTGTTTGTATCAGCTGTAACAGCCAGAAAGTTGATTAGAAAAGGGTGTGTTGCTTATCTTGCTCATGTTATGGATACCAGAGTAATGGGTTCTCAACTTAATAGTATACCCACAGTTGCGGAGTTTCCAGATGTTTTTCCTGAGAAGTTGCCAGGGTTACCCCCTGAGAGAGAGGTTGAGTTTAGTATCGATTTGTTGTCTGGTACCAATTCCATCTATATCACTCCATATCGAATGGCACCTGCTGAATTGAGAGAGTTAAAGGTGCAGTTGCAGGAGTTGTTGGATAAAGGGTTTATTCGCCCTAGTGTTTCTCCGTGGGGAGCTCCTGTGTTGTTTATGAAGAAAAAGGATGGTACTTTGAGATTGTGCATCGATTATAGGCAATTGAACAAAGTAACTATCAAGAATAAGTATCCTTTGCCCCGAATTGATGATCTCTTTGATCAGTTGAAGGGAGCAGCGGTGTTTTCCAAAATTGATTTGAGATCAGGGTACCATAAATTGAGTGTTAGAGCTGAAGATGTTTCTAAGACAGCTTTTTGCACAAGATATGGGCATTATGAGTTCTTGGTAATGCCTTTTGGATTGACGAATGCACCTGTAGCTTTCATGGATTTGATGAATAGGGTGTTGAGGCCCTATCTGGATCAGTTTGTGGTGGTTTTCATCGATGATATTTTGGTGTATTCATGTAATAAGGAAGAACATGACAAGCATCTGCGAATTGTGTTACATATCTTGAGAGAGAAGCAGTTGTATGCTAAGCTGTCAAAGTGTGAGTTTTGGCTTGACCAAGTAACTTTTCTCGGTCATATAGTTTCAACAGATGGTATAAGAGTTGATCCGAGTAAAGTTGAGGGCATTTTGAATTGGAGTCCACCAAAGTCAGTGATTAAAGTTAGAAGTTTTCTGGGTTTGGCAGGCTATTATCGAAGGTTTGTGAAAAGTTTTTCTTTGATAGCTACTCCACTCACCAGATTGCTTCGAAAGGGAGTTAGATTTTTGTGGACAGATCAGTGTCAAGCTAGTTTTGATCAGTTGAAAGAAATGTTGACTCAAGCTCTTGTTCTTACTTTGCCTGTGGAAGATAAACCATATGTGATTTACAGTGATGCTTCACATAATGGTTTAGGATGTGTTTTAATGCAAGAGGGTAAAGTTATAGCTTATGCTTCTCGGCAGTTGAAGCCGCATGAGCTTAATTATCCAACACATGATCTAGAATTGGCAGCTATAGTATTTGCTTTGAAGATTTGGCGACACTACTTGTATGGGGAGAAATGTTTTATCTATACGGATCATAAAAGTTTGAAATATTTAGGTGTCCAGAGAGAGCTGAATCTTCGGCAAAGGCGATGGTTAGAGCTGATCAAAGACTATGACTGTTTGATTGATTATCATCCTGGTAAGGCAAATGTAGTTGCTGACGCCTTGAGTCGAAAGTCTCTGGCAGGTTTGGCTATTTATTCGCTCTCGTTGCTTGTTGAGGTGAGAGCGTTACATGCTAGTTTTGAAGCATGTGATGATGGTGCATTGTTGGCTCAGTTGTAATTGAGACCAGTATTGTTGAATCAGATTAAGGAGGCTCAATTGACAGATGAGAAAATTCAGAAGATTATTTCAGATTGCCAAAATGGGGAGAGCCGAGATTTCTTTTTGAGAAGTGATGGTAGCCTTTGGTTTAAGGATAGATTGTGTGTTCCTGATAATGATAGTTTGAAAAAGGTTATTTTGGAGGAAGCACACCAATCGGTTTTTGCTATGCATCCGGGAAGTACAAAGATGTACCATGAATTGAGACAGCATTATTGGTGGTTTGGTATGAAGAGAGACATAGCAGAATTTGTGTCTAAATGTCTCACTTGTCAGAGGGTGAAAGCTGAGCATCAAGTTCCAACAGGGTTGCTTCAACCTTTAACGGTGCCTGAATGGAAATGGGAGAGAATCACAATGGATTTTGTGTCTGGTTTGCCTATGACACAGAGGAAGCATGATGCCATTTGGGTGATTGTTGATAGGTTGACAAAGACAGCTCATTTTCTTCCGGTTCGGATGGACTTTTCACTTGAGAAGTTAGCTGAATTATACATCAATAAGATAGTAAAGTTGCATGGAGTCCCAATTTCTTTAGTGTCTGATCGAGATCCTAGATTTACTTCAAGATTTTGGAAGAGTTTACATGGCGCTTTAGGTTCTCGATTGCATTTTAGCACTGCTTTTCATCCACAGACAGATGGGCAATCAGAGAGAGTGATACAGATTATTGAGGATATGTTGAGAAGCTGTCATTGATTTCTCTGGAAGTTGGGACAGATTTTTGCCACTTGTAGATTTTGCTTACAACAACAGTCATCAATCCAATATTGGAATGGCACCATTTGAGGCATTGTATGGAAGAAAATGTAGAATGCCTTTATGTTGGAATGAAGTTGGGGAAGGCAAATTGGTTGGTCCTTATCTGATTAAAGAGACTGAAGAAAAAGTGAAGATGATTCGGGATAGGTTGAAAGCAGCTTCAGACCGACAGAAGTCTTATTCAGATTTGAAGAGGAGAGACATAGAGTTTGATGTTGGAGATAAAGTATTTTTGAAAGTGTCTCCTTGGAAAAAGATATTGAGATTTGGTAGAAAAGGGAAGCTAAGTCCTCATTTCATTGGACCGTATGAGATATTAGAAAGAGTTGGGCCAGTTGCTTATCATCTTGCTTTGCCGCCTGAGTTAGATAGAATCCATAATGTATTCCATGTTTCTATGTTGCGGAGGTATAGATCAGATCCATCTCATATCTTGCCAGTTGAATCCATTGAAGTGAGTCCGGATTTGACATTTGAAGAAGAACCAGTTGCTATTTTGGCACATGAAGTGAAAGAATTGAGGAATAAGAAAGTGCCATTAGTGAAGGTTCTATGGAAGAATCATGGGAGAGAAGAGGCAACTTGGGAGAGCGAGCAAGCAATGCAAGATCAGTATCCTCAACTGTTTCAGACATAATATCAGGTAATTTCGGGGACGAAATTTCTTTTTAGAGGGGGAGAATTGTAATATCCCAAAGTGTGCCCTAGGAGTTTTGATATAATTGTTGTTTTATTTGAATTAAAATGTATATGTGTAATTGGAAAAAGAAAAGAATTTAAAAGAGAGTGTATATGTTGTATATATGGAAATATATATAACATATATAAAAGTCAAATGGATGGTCAAAGGAAGAAGATATTTATTTTGTTAATTATGAAATTACTAAAAGGGGCATGTAAGTGAAAGGAAGTTAAAATAAATAGATGAGGGTATTTAAGTAATTTTCTTTTTGAAATGCTTGGTGGAGGTTTAAAGAGATGAGAAGTTTGACTTTGTCTCTTTCACTTGTTCATTTTCTTCTCTTTCCCTTTTGTTGGCCGGCCATCCAAAGCAAGAGAGCAAGAGTGAGTTTTGTTTGTTCCAAACTCAAAATTGAAGGAGTTTTTAAAAGATTAAGTTGGAAATTCAAAAAGTTCATCATTTTTGGTAAGTTTTCTCTTGATTTCTCTTGTTCTATTTGGAATTTTGTTTGAGTTTGATGGAGTGTTGTTGATGGTTGGAGTGTGTTTGTGTATGGTGTGAGTAAAAGTGTTGAAATGGAATTAAAGATAAGAAGTTAGGTTGGTGTTGGTGATGGAAGAGTAAGAGTTGTGTTTAGTGAAGTTGGAATTTTTCTGTTTTACAATTAGTAAATGTTGTGACTTGTATGATTTTTAATTAAATATAGAAAAATGTTCAAAAATGTTCTTGAAGTGAAATTTTGATATGTTGTGCCTCTATGAGTCTAGAATGACTGAAAAATATGTTGATTCGATTTTGGAATGGTTATGATTTTGGAAAGATTATTTTTATTAGACCTGTTCCAGCAGGTACTTTAACTGAGACAGCTATCTTTTGGGATTTTTAATAAAACGTAGAAAAATAATATCCAATTGAATTTTGGATATGTTGTTGCTTATTGAGTCTAGTATTTGAAAAAAATAATTTGGAACCACTTTGATTGAATTTAATATATGGAATTCACAAAGTTCAGAACTGCTGCCAGGATGCAGGGCAATTGGGGCAGTCTGGTTGGGTGAACTATTTGACTAAGATTTTGTGTTCAGTCTGATCTGAAATTTTAAAGGAATGATTTTAAGATGTAAAATTAAGTTCTGTAAAAAAATTTTAGAGTTTTTATTCAAGTAGATTATTTTATACAATTTTTCAAAATAAGGATAAAGTTGAGTCTAAAACCAGAATTTACTATTCATATGGTCATTTTGCTAATATTCCTTTTGGATTAGGTTGTGAAGAGGTTGAGTTGCCCTAACCTAAGTGTTGAGGATTCTTGGAAGAGTAAGTGTATAGATTGGTGTGAGATGGTTTTAAGGTAAGTACAAACTACACTATTGCATACATTCATGTGATGTTGAGACTTGACACACATTTGATTGTAAATGTGATAAGAAACCTAATGCATTGTTGATGGATATTAAAAATCACATTATGAGAGAGGCAGAAGACCTGGTGAGAAACCTAATTCACACAGCCACTCACTTTAGGAGAGATTCTCACTCCCGACTTGCATTATTTGTTTGCATTTGCTCGTTTTCCGTTGAATTTACTCGTTCCACGCAATTTTTGCTTTTTAGGTACGGAATCTCAATTTTTGCAATTTTTGTTTTTTTTCTTTCATTTTTCTTTTGTTTTTCGTATACATTCCTTGCATTTTTTTGTCTTTGCCCTGAAGTTGCAAGATTTATGATGCGTTTGCTTTATTTTGCTGTGTTTTTATTTATCGTAATTTTTGCAACATTTAATTAATTTTGCTTTTGTTTGTTTTAAATTCCTTTTTGATTCAGCATTTGTTTATTTTTGAATTAGTTTGTGTTTGAGTTATATATTGATTATTTCATTTGTTGGGTTCTAGTTACTCGTTATTTTTGGAAAATGGTATTGTTATTATGGGAATTACCTTTATTGTGGTAATGTTATTGCCGTCGTTCGAATTGGTTTGTCGCTTTTGGTTGATTAAGTGTGTGTTGCTATAGGTCGATTACATTTGGTTCATATTGGCTATTAGTATTGCCTTTATTAGAATATACATTATGCTTCATCGTTATAATACCGGCATTTCGTTAACCTTGTGTCGGTCTTTTATGGGTGTTTTGTATCGTGCTATACTTTTGTTGTTATTGAGGAATCTTTTTGGTTTGTTTTACAGACTAACCGACAATGGGCCCTCACAAACAATCATCTTCCCAGTTTCCCGCCAAGCGTGCATGAGGGGAAGGCGGTTCCAGCCAACCAGCTACACGTCCAACTTCTAAATTCCTGGCTACCCACAAATGCCTTAGATTTTTGAATGCCGAGGAAAGAAGGTGATTCAAACTTTTCGACAATAAAGAATGGTCCCCACCTCGTGTTTTAGATTGGGATGCTATGGAACTGGCTAATATTGCAGTAGATATTTAGGAATTGATTAATCAACCAGGGTGGGACCAACTATTCTCCATCAATGAGCCTTCCTATTGAGAGCTGACACTGAAATTTTACTGCACCTTCCAGTTCCAGAAGACCAAGGTTTCAATTACTGAGCCAACAATTAAATTCATACTGGGAGGGCAAAGATTCAACATGAGCATTAATGACCTTGGGGTGCATCTCAGGTTATATACTGAAGAGGAGGTACAGACCTTTGATTATCTGAACTCCGAGGTGGATTTTGTTGAGTATGAGGTTGCTCCTCCTCGGGTTTGGCGGACCTTTTCCCCCACTACCGATAAATATCAACCCAAGGTTTCTAAGGCATCCAACTTTAAGTCGTTCTCCTGCCGAGTGGTGCACAACCTATTAGTTCTCACTCTTACAGCTCGGCTGAGTAGCATAGGGGTGGTAAGCTTGCGAGATTTGCTTTTCCTGCACTGCATATTACAGAAGACCTGGTGTAATGTCACACATGCCATCAAACATTTTTTCTACAAGCAGTCTAAAAAAGGAGCATCAGGTACTTTACATGGTGGCATGTATGTCACAAGACTTGCTCGTCGCCTGGGTGTGTTAGATGGTTGCCTCCCTATGACGGTGGATGGTATGCCCAAGTTGTTGGGTATGGACACATTAAAGAGACTGAACCGGGAGAAGGTAGCTGGGCTGCAGGCAACTCTTATGGATTCAGATATACCAGAGGCAGCTCCTTCTGCTCCTCCTTCAGATATACCACCACCTCCACCGTCAGATTTTCCAGGTTCATCCACCTTCGACCGCTGCTGCTGCACCTTCTTCTTCTACTGGACCTTCTTTTATCCAGACTCCTGCATTCCGGGATTGGCGTTAGTCAATTAATGTTGAGTGGGATTATGACAGAAAACCCACAGATTTAGAGTGTCAGATTTGTAGGATTGAAGGGACGATAGGGAATGTCGAGCTAAATCAGAATAAGATCTTAACCCAGCAGGACCAGCTGTAGCAGTTTATACTTGACCAAACTACTTCTTTCCAAGCCCAGCTGGATCATGAGATCTTGAGACGGCATTGGCTGGAGCAGTCCATGTTGGAGTTCTGGCGATATCAAGGGTTTCACCCTTTGCAACCACCAACTCCACCATACCAGCCACCTGCACCTGCCCCTGCTCCTACACCTGCACCTCAAGTTGATGTCTCCGATGATATGACCAGCAGTGACGATTCTGGCGATGCGCCGATTTTTTACTAGCCCGCATTTTTATATTTAATTTAATTTATTTTCATTTCTTTGCTTATTTAATATTCTTTTTATGTTTCTTTCTTTTTCATTGCTTTTGGACAATTGTTATTTTCTTTACGAACTGTTTCTTTTGTTTGTTTATTTCATTTATTTATGTCTTAACCTTATTTTTGCATTTTAGATTTTTGTTTTGAAGCAAATCTGCCTTCACCATACTCTTGGCATCGTACTCATATTTATCCATTCATGGACATGAAAGGGTAGTTTTTCTCTCTCTTCATTATTTCTTATTTTACACACACATTGGCGACAATGTGCGTCTTAAGTGTGGGGGAGAGGCATACTTTCTTGATTGAATTTTTACTATTTCATTCTTTCTATTTGATTCATTTGTCTCAATTAATTTCTGCAAATTGTTTTTTTGGATTTAAGTAAGCTAGATTGTTGTAATAAGTGTAAATTGATGTGGTTTCCCTTTATATGTTGAACTAATTTGAGATTTCTTAAATGACAATTTCTTGTTGAGGTTAACTTAGTGATCTTGATCAATTGCTGAGGATCGATTGTAATAGCTATAGTTGGGTTATGGATTGATGGAAATTGGACACATCTAAACTTTAAAACCTTAGTTACATTTTTTGAGCATGTTATAATTCCTTAGATTCTTGAGTCGGCTTAGTATGATCCTTAAGTTTCTGACCCTTAAGTTGTTTAAAAATAATATATATATATATATATGAAAATAAAAATAAATAAATAATTCTAATTAAAGGAGCTTTGAAAATTTATCCCTGTTCCGTTGATTTTTACTCTTGAATTAAAACAAATGAGTTGGAATCCTGAATAGTGCTAGTAGCCATTTGAACTATGATTCTGGCTGAGTAACCGAGGGTCAGCATCACAAATGTTTACCTTCACGTCAAAAGGTTAGTATCAGTTCAAATAAGTCGGGCTCCTTAAAATGTATATATATGTGTATATACATTTAAAATAAAAAAAAATTAAGGGTTAGAGAACTTAAGAGACAATTTACATTTTTCATACATTGTTCATGGCTTTCGGATTTTCTGGAATTTTATGCTCAATCTTTTAACACTGGATTTTTAGGTTTTAAGTCTGTGATATTTTTGTTTTGAAACTTCTTGATTCAGCTGTTATGATTGTGAATTAGTTTTTTTTTTTTTTGAGAAAGTGGGGTTTTCTGATTCGAGTATTGTCAAAACTTTTCTTTTCTTTTTGAATATAGAGGGAGTCCATCACTTCTACTTATTATAGCGATTTAGTTTTCTTGAGGACAAGCAAACACTCAAGTGTGGGGGAATTTGATATGTGCACAATTGATGATATTTTATTCCTATTTCTTAAAATGATTATTATCCAATTGAGTTTAATTTGTTTGTTCAAGTGTATTTTAGGGTTAATTTCAGGAATTCTCTGTATTTTGAGGCTTATGGCCATTTTGGAGGAATTACGGATGAAAGTAGAAGAAAAGAGAAAAATTCATCAATGGACACGCCCATGGACATGGGCGTGTCAATGGACGTGCCCTTGATGCTGCATACAGAAGCATTGACATGCCCAGTGACATGGGCATGTCACTGGACGTGCCTTATGTTCAAAATCTCAGTGGCAATGACACGCCCAGTGACATGGGCATGTCAATGGGCATGTCAGGCGAAATTATCTGCACTATAAAAGATGCGTTGAAGCACGAATTAAGGATCCGAATTTCATATTTTATAACCTAGAGCCGACTTCTAAAGCAAAAAGGAGAGTTTTGGAGCTGAGATTAAGGGTGAAGACATATTTTAAACAAGATCTAAACTAAGATTCAAGGATTCAAGAGAAGATATATGAATTATTCGCAATGGATTGTTTGGATTCTTTTTCTTATTTCTCTTGTTCTAGTTTTCTGATTTTGAACTTGAACTAATTTATTCTCTATCTAGATATTGATGAACCCTAGCTTTATTGTATGGATTGAATAATTTTAGTAAATTGAATCATTTGATTGAGTTGTTTTATTCTTATGATGCTTAATGATTTATTTCCAATTAATAATAGCATGCTTATTGATTGGTTGCAATTTTCATATTATTGACTTAAGAAAGCTTGATATGAATTGAATATTCATAAGAATTGAGGATTGATTGGGGTACTAGAGATAGACTTACAAGATCCTTTGGTTTATAATTCCTTATTCTTAATGCAAGATCTATTTAATTATGTTTGAGAAGAGAATTCGGCATTCTACTTAGTGATTAGGGATTAATTCGCTTGTGAAAGGTTTTAGTCTAATTTAGAGGAATACCAATTCAACTCTATCAGTTGGTTTAATTGAATTGATTTTCATAAATATAATTGTGGCTAGGGAGATTCAATATCTAGATAGTATCATCATCATCAATCAATTTATTCAACTCTCAATTTCTCTCAATTTTCATTTATTAAGTTAATTATCTTTAATTACAAAACTTCACAAAACTATTGAGTCGCTAAACAACGGTTAAAATTTGTACTAGTACTTAGCCTTGTCCTCAGTGGAACGATAACTCACTCACTACTTTATTACTTGAGCGACCCGTGCACTTGCGGTATTGCAATAGCATAGGTTCCTGCTGTCATTGACATATTTATCAAACCCCTAAATGAAGAAAGGATGAACTTCATAAAACAACACTTAGGAATGATGGATGGAAGCACAATTTCATAAGTTTAAAGTTACTTGAAAATTTACTTTGCTTAATCTTTATCTATTTTTGATCAAATATTTCTACCTCTATCTTTAAAAATATCTTATGCTTCAAAAATTCTGATTTTTGATGGTTTCCCGATCGGACCAACATTAAGTCCGATCGTACTTATTAAAAATTCTTGATTTCAATTTTTTCTGCAAAAGTATGACCATACTTTTTATGATATGACCAGATTTTTTGAAAATTTTATGACCATTATGCCTAAAAGCTTGATTATGTTCGGACTCTTACATAGTCTGACCATACTTTTTAAATTTTCAAAAAATCACCATCAGACTTTTGGTAGTCGGACAGGACTTTTTCTCTGAATTTAAAATTTTCTAGCCGTTGAAACTCTATCAAACATTTTAATTTTAAATCGTGAGCGTGAGTTAGGACGCTCGTGTTACCCGTGTTGTATTATGTAAGGGATACCATACTTTCACTCAAGGTATGGAGATTGAGCATGGCATAACCACTCATAGCCTTGTACCTTTTGGTATATATTTGCTACGGGAACCTAAACTTTTCAACCCAAAGACTAAAGCTCATGTAATGGCCTTGTTATTTTCTTTAGGTTTTTTTTATCCCAAATGCTTGTGTTTGACTATGGTTAATTTACCTTGGTTTGAATCATGGCTTATTTGGTTTGTTCTTTTTCTAATATGATCTACCGATATTGTAAGCTCAAAAATAATTTTTTTTCTTTAAAAGACCAAAATATCAAATTTTCAAATCTTTCAAGATGGGTCAAAAACTTTTTTTCTACCTTATGGCTCAAGGGCTTTGAAACAAAGTTATCTTATACTTCTTTTAAAATTACAAAGAGCTTACGAATATTTAGGTCAATTATGAAAATACCAAAAATTAATTGTGAGCCTAGCTTATACCAAGAATTATTAACCATGGGCTTATTTTTGGCATAAATCACTAGTTACTTTTTCAAAATGAAAAATCTATTTATGATAAACCTTTTAATTTAGTTTTAATCCAATATAGCATAAAAGCTATCCTTTTGTTGGCTCAATAGATTAAGACTTAATTAATGGAAATTATCATGGACCAATTTCTAAGTTTGAAAATATAACTATTGGCTAAAACCGTCCGAGGAAATTTTTCGAGAACAAAATATCCCATGTTGGTATTTTGTTGACCATATACCTAGGAAAAGAGATTCGTCATTCGTGTGTAGAAGTTATAAGGTTGGAAGAAATGTCCTAATTATCTTTGTTTGTTTGTTGTTTGTGCATACATGCATATATGCATTGCATGATATATCATTGATCCTTTCTGGCTCACAGATCTGGAGTACAACAATTCAAGAGTTTATGACAACCCTACCTATGCCAATGATGTAGAATCCAGCAGCGACTCAATTACCTTCTCACCAAGAGCAATGGATCCTGAACAAATTCAAAGAATGGTTAATGACGTCCTCAATGCCAAGATGGAAGAACTAAAGGAGGCCCTGGCTGAGACTATGAAAGCCAACTGGCTGCACTTTTTGGGAAACACTTGTAACACCCTTATACCCTATATACGTACAATACATATTTTCAGCATATGTAAAATATGCATATACGGTATAAAAATATCACAGACCGATTTAATAAAAATTTTCACATTTCCCATTTAAAATTTCAAATTCTAAATATATAATATTAAATAGCATATAAATATTATTTACTTGTTATAGGAACCTAAAATAAATATTATATATGAAAATCTCTGAGAAAAATTCACCAGAGTTTTGTTTGTAATTTGGACATCCCAGAATTCAGCAAAACACAACCTACAAAAAGAAAACACTCCCAAATAATTTCAAATCACCATCTCAACCATACTCCTCAATTTCACTAAGTTTCTCAAACATTTATATATAGATATATATAATTTAAAACACATTTACTCTCTCATTTCAATTACATTGACCCAAACATTCTTTATAATATATAATACATAAAATCCAAAACATAATATATTATGCATAATACTCAAAATGTACAATAACATAAAAATATATACATGTTGTTGACAGTGTTTCTGATCTCGATAACAACTCAACAAGCTCCACTACAAGTCTAGCCTTGACCTGGTCTAAAAGAATTCTCTGGCTCAGCTGAGTCTACCATGTCACCTGCGCGATGGAAACAATCGCGCTAAGCCGAAGCCTAGTACAAACTTTGATAATAACAATAAAACTCAATGCAATGTCAATGCACAATGCATATAGATGTCACATCATTCCATTTTCTTATATTTTTCAAATATTTCATAATCACAATTCACATATAAACAAACACAAACATGGGCCCAAAGATAACTAAGAATCTATTCAAATTCCAGAGTTACTGTTTTGGTATATAATGACACCATGTGTCTAGTCCCGTAGTCAATATATCCATGGATAATCCAACTATATCTGAGCTTACGACCCAGTCTTTTCACTCAGTCTAGCTTCAAGGATTTGTTTTTGAGGCTTACGACCCGGTCTTCTCACCCCAAAAATATCATATTTATCAGCTGGGCCTGGCTTATGACTCGGTCTTTTCACCAGCCTAGCATTTAGCCCGCAAGCAATCATAGGCATGCTGCCAAACACAGAACTCTCAAAATTGAATAACATACTAGACACACAATTTATTCATTTTTCTCATTATTAATCTCTTTCTCATTTTCACATTTTAAATCTAGGCACATTGCCTTCATTTTTTTTCCTCACGTTTCTCATTTTTCACATCTTTCTCATTTTTCTCACTTTTTCCACTTTTCTCATTTTATCAATATCAATTCATAAACCCGCATCACATAACATCCCTACCATCACGTGTTCTCAAAGTAACACATTTCTTCTGGCAGCCTACCACAACCCCATGCTTGGATAACCAATCCATGCCTAAAATCATATCATACTCCCTGAAAGGCATCTCAATCAGGTCATCGAGAAACTCCTCATCCTGAACAACAACTAGACTATCTCGGTGCACCCTGCTCACCACAACACTATGTCCTAAAGGATTTGTGACCAAAACATCAAATTTTAAGGACTCAGAATGCAAATCACTCACAGGCAAGATGGATGCACTGATGTAAGAATGTGTCGACCCAGGGTCTAATAATGCAAGAATTGAAGTACCAAATAATGTAAAAGTACCAGCAATAACAGCTGAAACATCTGGCTGCCTCTACATCACATAAATCCACTGTGATTGTCCTGCCTCATCTGGTCTACTACCTCCAACTGTAGAACCTCCTCTCATACTAGACCCAGCTCGACCACCTCTACCAAAACCTTTGCCACCATCTGCAGTATCTGCTTGTCTAACCTCTGGTGGCTCGGGACAATCTCTGATAAAACACACTCCTGAAGCACCTCTCCACCAACAAACACCTCCGTGTACTCTACCACAATGAACACAAGTAGGTGGAGCAGGTCTCTGAGCCACTGGGGTCGGAGCACTAGCCACTGAAACTGCAAGTCTTTGTCTTTGTCTCTGCTGGTGTACTGACCTGTCAAATTGCCCCTGACTCCTACTAAACCTCTGAAAATATCCCCCTCGGCCTCTCTTCACTGATGAAGACCCTGCCTCACTCTGGGGTCTCCTAGCTATGGTCTCCTCAACCATGGCAGTTGCTGCAAGATTCTGTGCTCTCTCTACACTCCTGGCAGCTATAACTAACTGGAAAAAATCCTGATACTGAGAACCTACGATAATAAACATGATAGAGGGTCTCAGTCCCTCCTCGAACCTCCTGCACCTGTCAAACTTGTCAGAAATGATCCCACCAGCATAGTGACTCAATCAGATAAACTCAATCTCATACTCAGTCACTATCCTGGTATCCTGTCTCAGACTCAGGAACTCCATCTTCTTTACATCTTTATACTCTCTCGGAGTATACTGCTGCTCAAATTCCCACAGAAAATCATCATAGGTCAGAACTGGTAGATCATCCAGAGCATGTGGAACCATCTTCCACCAATCATATGCATCCCTCTGTAGAAGAGATCTGGCATAATCAAACTTCTCTTCCAGACTAGCCTGCAACTGAATGAATACCCTCTGAACCCTGTCTAGCCACTGCTCTACTACAGCAAGGTCTGTAGTACCAACAAAGTCCTCAGCTCCATACTTTCTCAGTTTATCATACTGCCTCACCGGCAACTGTGGTGGCGGCTGTGGCTGTGGCGGCTGCGAAACTGGAGCCTGCCTCAATAACTCTACCATATGCCATACCCAGCCAGGCATAATCTCATCAGCTGCTGGTCTCATAGGCACAGAAATAGATGCCTCACCAGCAGACACAACTCTATCTCCATCTTTACCCTTATCTGGAGCCACACTCTCTGCACTACCCTCAGCAGCCTGATGCGGCCGAGACGCCATAACTATTTATATCTGCAAACACAGCAGAAAATAATATATCAGAGATCAGAAACTTCCAGTGCTAATGCATGTATTGTAATTAAAAACTATTTTCAAATTCTCCATTTTCTCTCTCTATCAACCCACCTAGGTCGAGAACCTCAAATCTAGGTTTTGATACCAAAATAAATGTAACACTCTTATACCCTATATACGTACAATATATATTTTTAGCATATGTAAAATATGCATATATGGTATAAAAATATCACAGACCGATTTAATAATTTTCACATTTCCAATTTAAAATTTCAAATTCTAAATATATAAAATTAAATAGCATATAAATATTCTTTACTTGTTATAAGAACCCAAAATAAATATTATATATGAAAATCTCTAGGAAAAATTCGCCAGAGTTTTGTTTGTAATTTGGACATCTCAAAATTCAACAAAACACAACCTGCAAAAAGAAAACACTCCCAAATAATTTCAAATCACCATTTCAACCATACTCCTCAATTTCACCAAGTTTCTCAAACATTTATATATAGATATATATAATTTAAAACACATTTACTCTCTTATTTCAAATACATTGACCCAAACATTATTTATAATATACAATACATAAAATCCAAAACATAATATATTATGTAGAATACTCAAAATGTACAATAACATAAAAATATATACATGCTACTGACAGTGTTTCTGATTTCGATAACAACTAAACAAGCTCCACTACAAGTCTAGACCCGATCTGGTCTAGAATAACTCTCTGGCTCAGCTGAGTCTACCATGTCACCTGCATGATGGAAACAATCGAGCTAAGCCGAAGCCTAGTGGTACAAACTTTGATAATAACAATAAAACTTAATGCAATGTCAATGCACAATGCATATAGATGTCACATCATTTTATTTTCTTATATTTTTCAAATATTTCATAATCACAATTCACATATAAACAAACATAAACATAGGCCCAAAGATAACTAAGATGCTATTCAAATTTCAAAGTTACTATTTTGGTATATAATGACACCATTTGTCTAGCCCCATAGGCAATATATCCATAGATAATCCAACTAGATCTGAGCTTACGACCCAGTCTTTTCACTCAATCTAGCTTCAAGAATTTATTTTTGAGGTTACGACCCGATCTTTTCACCCCAAAAATATCATATTTATCAGCTGGGCTTGGCTTATGACCCGGTATTTTCACCAACCTAGCGTTTAGCCCGTAGGCAATCATAGGCATGCCGCCAAAGACAGAACTCTGAAAATTAAATAACATAATAGACACATAATTTATTCATTTTTCTCATTATTAACCTCTTTCTCATTTTCACATTTTCAATCTAGGCACATTGCCTTATTTTCACTTTTTTTTTCTCACTTTTCTCATTTTTCACATCTTTCTCATTTTTCTCACTTTTCCCACTTTTCTCATTTTTATCAATATCAATTCATTTCATTATACCACATATCTCATTTTTGCATTCACAACACATTACCCAATTACTTTGGGTATTTCCACATAATATGCATATTTCACATTTTATACAATTTAGCCATTATCAATGGCTTTTCACAATGCATTTAACACATATATGACATTACAAATGTCATAGCACATTATTCATACACAATTAATGTACCAAGTAACTTAATACATTTTTCAACCAAAATGTGTTAAGCTCAAATGTCATGCAAATATAAACAATATATTCAAAGTTTGTATATACCTCTACTAGCAACCCAAAGCAAGCTTAAAACAACCTCTAATCCTATCTTTTCAACTTGCCCTTCACCACTTGGATGATGCAAATCAACCTCCCTCAATGCCTAAACCAAATGTGATAGCAAATAATCATTTAGTATCACATTTAATGGCATTTTCAATATTTAATCATAATTAAACATCACTCTACAAATTTTTAAAAATTTAGCCTTTCCTTACTTTAACATTAGAATTCCATTCTACTATAATTAAATTAGTGTTTTAAGTTTATTTATATTATTAAAAATATATTTTAATACATTTAAATCATTTACATTATAAAAATATACTCTTATACACAAAATCTCAAAAATGGCATAACCTTCCCCCCATTGAAGGTTTTCCATTCCAACACAATCCATTACTCATTTCAAGCTTATATTCATCACTTTTAACACTAAACAACATACTTAAACAAATAAAGTCACATAATTCAACAACTTTGAAAAATCTCTTTTCCAAAACCCTAAATCTCCACTTTCATTCTCAAACTCCAACCAAACACAACCAAATCTAATATTTGACTTTAAAATACTTGTTTATGAATCAAAACAACACTTTTAGAACCAATTTGCACAATTAAAGCTAATGTTTTCAAAATTCCAAAAATCCATAACCCTAAATTCTCTCTCTTTACCATTCTTTATCCAAACTCCATCATCTCTTCAATCTAACCTTAAAATCATTGTTAACTACCCAACATAACATCATACACACCAATTTCAACAATTATAACATACTACTTAAAAATTCAAATTCTCACATAATCCAAACATTCATGGAATTCAAAGAAAAGAGTTGGAAACTTATTAAATTTGGTGAAAATCACCAAAAATCTACTTGAAACTTGTTAAATTCTTCAATTTATGGAGTATGAAAGAATCAAAATCTTGAGCTAGACAACCATGGATATTCGGCCCTTGTGGAGAATAAGAAGAAGAAGAAGACTTTTTAAATTTTCTTCTTTTCAACTTTATTTTTAAACCATATATATACATTAAAATAATTTAATAATTATTTATTTATTTATTTATTTAATAAATTAAAAGTCCTAATTCCCTCTTCCATTCAAAAATAATTTATTTTTGAATTATTTTATTAATTTTAAATTTTTAAAAATTTATTTATAAAAATGCCATTAGACTTTGACTTTTCTTTTAAAAAAGTGTTGACTTTTATATGTTATGTATATTTTGCATATATATCACATATATATTCCACTTTTTCATTTAAAATCCCTTCATTTTTTATTTAAAACCATTAATTTAATTTATCCTTTTGAATTATAATTTATTTTATCAAATTTTCTAAAAATTAGAAATTTTCAAAAATTTTAGGATGTTACAACACTGCTGAGGCATCTGCCAGCACTAAGAAACCAAAGAACAAAGGGAAGGCTAAGGTCGGTAAAGTAGCCTTTAATGATAACAAAGTAGTCATTGATGATGATGACGATTGGGCTCAATACTTTTAAGATCCTCAAGATAAGAAGAAGGAGTCGAAGGTTGTTGAAAGATCAGCAGTGGAAAAGACTAAAACTTCAGATGTTGAGAAGTTGATTGCTGATTTGGAAAAGAAATTTGAAAAGAAGTTAAAAACTGAAGAAATGTCTGAGGTCAACAAGTTGTTTGAGCTAGATAAAGAGGTCTCATACAAGTTCAAGATGCACTCCTTTGCAAAGTTTGATGGAACTGGAAATCCTCATCTCCGTGTGAAGTAATACATCATTGCTATGCAGTCTGCCCGAGCTACTAAGGCTCAAACTCTAAGCTACTTCATGCTCTCATTGGACCCTGTTGTCCAAAAATAGTTCAACACCTTAGAAGATGACACTCAAAAGAGTTGGGATTTGTTATAGAAGGCCTTCATCCAATAATATAGGTATAATGTTGAATTAAAGGTTACTTTGATGGAAGTTGAGTCCATTAGACAAAGGCCAAATGAGAACTTTATGGACTGTGTGAAGAGGTGGAGGAATAAGGTTGCATTGCTCAAGAAGAGGCCCGATGAATTGGATCAAATTATGATGATTGTGAGAGGGGTGTTGCCTAGTCTTCATGAAAGGATATCTCATACACTCATCTGGGATTTCAAGGACCTTCTGCAAGTTGGTTTACAAATTGAAGAGTGAAAAAGGGAGAAGAATCACTTTTCGACAAGAAAAAATGAGAAAGGGAACTATCAGTCTGGTAATCGGAGCACACAAAAGGCAGTTGATGTTAATGCAACTGGTCAAGGTGAAAGGAGACAGTTCTCGAAATTGGGGAAGCCGCAGTCTTGGGTTCTCAATAAACTACAAAAGAAGGAATCGTTACAACCCTTGACTCCTCGTCCTTTTCCTAATCCTCTTCTACCTAATTTTGATGCTAAGGCATTTTGCCAATGCCATCAAATGTAAGGACACAACACGGATAAATGTTTAAGGTTGAGGTATGAGATCCAGAATTTGATTGATAATGGGAAGCTCTCCGAACCCAATAAGCCCAGCACCAAGGACAATCCGTTGCCAAGGTTCAATAGAGTACCACTACCAACTACTTTCATGATCGAGGGAGAATTTTTCAGAGACTTTTATGCAGTATCGAGTCGAGAACTCAAAATCCAGTATCGGGTCGAGAATCCAAAATTCAATTTTGAGTCGAGAATCTAAATCTAGTTTCGAATTGAGAATCCAAAATTCAGTCTTGGGTTAAGAACAAAAATCCGGTTTCGAGTTGAGATTTAAAAATCCAATATCGGGTCGAGAACCAAAAATTTAGTTTTGGGTCGAGAATCCAAAATTCAGTATCGGGTCATGAATCCAAAATTCAGTTTTGGGTTAAGAACCCAAATCCAGTTTCTGGTTGAAAACCTAAAATCCAGTCTTGGGTCGAGAACTCAAATCTAGTTTAGGGTCGAGAATCCAAAATCCAATTTCAGGTCGAGCACCCAAAATTTATTTTTGGATTCATAATCCAAATTCAGTCTGAGTCCAAGTACCCAAATCAAATTCAACAACGGGTCTAAGTACCTAAATTAAATTTAGCCTCGAGTCTAGAATCCAAATTATTTTTTGAGTCCAGAACTCACCTCGAGTCTAGAACCCAAATTATTTTCGGATCTAGAACCCAACCAATTCAGGTCCAGAACATAAATTATTTTTTAATTCCTGAACTCACCTCGGGTCCAGAGCCCAAATTATTTTCGGGTCTAGAACTCAACCAATCCGGGTTCAGAACCTAAATTATTTTTGAATCTAGAACTCACCTGAGGTCCAGAATCCAAATTAGTTTTGAGTCTAGAACTCACCTAGGGTCCAGAAACTGTGAGCGAGGATTTTCGCCCCTACTCCCGGTGGAATGGTTCTTACGACTTCGACACTGTTTAGGCTCGAGGCCTTAGAGAACACGGACCTAGGTCTGAAGAAAATGGAGTCGCCACCCGGACGAGCCGGGAAAAAGAAAGGGGTGGATGACTCGATTCCTACGGAATCCCCAACCCTCTAATGGGTTTGAAAAGTTGGGTACGTGTGGGGAAGGTGAGAAATGGCCCAACACCCCCCACAACGCCCGGTTCATTGGAACCGGCCTCCTTTACAGGTCTTAATACTATAGAATTCTTAAGCATAACAATATTATCGATATTACATGCAACAATTGAAATAAAAGCATCATTATATTAAAATCAAAGCAATGTCCAAACAAAGCAAATAAATGGACACCCATCCGAGGATGGAAACATGTCCTTACCTCATCTATGTCTAAACTAATAGGACACCCATTGAAAGGTAGAAACATGTCCTTTACATTGGTCCAAAATATAAAAGTAATTTAAATTACATGATATTTAACTAATGAGGTACCCACAAAGTGGAAACATACCTCTTACAACATTTGAAAATAAAAAATAAATCGATAAAAGTAAATAACCATTCATAATAAATAAATCATTATCAAAGATATTAAATATCAATCAAAATATATAATAAGCATTCATCCATGATAAATTAAATAAATCAAGCATTGAAATTAAAATAATCAAAACATATAATAAACTACATAATCAAATCTAAAATTAAATAAAGCAATAAATATATATTTTAGGGTTCGCATCTGAAAATAGGATTTTAGAATTTTAGTTACTAAATTAGGGCTTTGGAAAAAGGAAATTTAAATATGCGGATTCATAATACACAAATGAATATTGACCCCTTCAACGAGCCCATACGGCGGTCCCGCCAGCCGATTAGTGGGCGGGGGTCAAGGAGGCAGTGCCCCAGAAAATTTTAGAAACTGGCTTCTAGGATTGTAGGTTTTGGTGTTGAAAATTAAGATTTTAGGGTTTAGAATTTAGAAAATAGGGTTTTGAAATTGGAAGAAACTAATGTTATTTTTAAAAGAATAATGCTTACTGTGTGATTTTGGAAAGAAAGATTAATTAGGGTTAAAGCTTTTGATGCTTAAAAAATAAAGCTACTGACTTTTGGAATAGAGATTAGGGTTTTGGGAATTAATAAAATGATTTAGTATTTTTGGTGTCTTGGAAAATATGTTTGTTGATTTTAGGCTTACTGTGTTGAGTTTTAATATTTAGGTTTATAAGATTTTAAGGGTTTAAGGATTAGGGTTTAGAAAAATTAGGGTTTACGGTTTTAGGGGAATTAGGGTTTAAGAAAACTTAAGGTTTAGGTTTACTAGTTTGGGGTTTACTGTTTTTGGTTTTGAAGTTGAATTAGGGTTCTTGACTTTTTAAAAGAAACAGAAGGAACGTTTTAAGATTTTTGGAAAACAAAGAAATGAATTAGGGTTTTTAAGATATTTAAAAACAGAGGAAATTATTTAAGGTTTTTGGAAACGAAGATCAAGTTATTACATCTTCAAATATCAAAGTTTTGTGTGTATAATCTTATGAATCAAAAAGAACGAAGCTACTGTAAAAAATAAAAAGAAATTAATGATTCAAACCTTCGTTCATTGGTTCCACTAAAAATTGCTTCTTGGATGAACAAGGACAAAGGCAAGGTTGCTGCCTTTGATCAATCGTTGATTTGCTTGCTTATTGCTAGAAATTTCAAAGTCCCACTATCCGATCCAAAGTCTTTTTTTTCCTTGTTAATCTTTTTCTACAATTGTCCTCCGATCCCTTTTCCTCCCCCTTTCTGTGTTTTTTTAGTCTTATTTATAGGAAATTTAGATGATTAATTTTAATTGTTTAAGGAAATTGTACTTAATTAGGAAAAGAAAACCGAAACCAAATAGAATTTGGTTTCGAAAAAAATTTGCATTGGAAAAATTTTGCTGGCGAAAAATGCGAGTGGCTGCGAGGCGAGGTGCGAGCACCGGGCGCCAAGCCATTTCGTCCACTATTTTTGGCAACAAAAAAATTCGTCGCCGATTTTTATTTTTATTTTTACTTTTATTTTTATTTATTTGTTTATTATTATTATTTATAATAATTTTTAAAAATTATAAAAAATAAATACTAAAATAAATACTATTTAATTAAGATAACACAAAAATTATTTTGGACTATATAAAAAATAACGAACAAGACTGGGTCAAAAATTAAGGGTCTACAGTTTGCCCCCTGCTTGAACGATCTGAGACTTTAGTAAAAGAGAGTGAAAAGTAATAAGACTTAATTTTGATGAGATGGTTACTTGAATTTGTTTTGGATACTTGGACCCGAGATTGAACTTGATTTAGGTACTTGGACCCGAGACTAGATTGAATTTTGGTACTTGGACCCGAGATTGATTTGATTTGGGTACTTGGATCCAAGATTGGATTTGATTTGGGTACTTGGACCTGAGATTGAATTTGATTTGGGTACTTGGACTCAAGATTGGGTACTTGGACCCAAGATTGAATTTGATTTGGACCCGAGCTTGAATTGGTTTTGGTACTTGGACCCGAGAATGGGTACTTGGACCCGAGATTGGGTATTTGGACCCGAGACTGATTTAATTTGGGTACTTGGACCCAAAACTGAATTGAATTTGGATGCTTGGACCTGAGACTAGATTTTGACTGACCTTTTATCAGTTGAGAATTTTGACTGCTCTGGATGTTCTATTCTATAACGCATTATGGGTCTTCACCCTCAAAATGGATCTTCATTGTTGGACCTTGGATTTACATCCTTAGCATCGGATCTTCACCTTTGAAAACAGATCTTCATCCTTGGAGATTCGGGTCTTCACCCTTGTAAATGGATCTTCATCCTTGGAGATCAGGTCTTCACCCTTGTAAATGGATCTTCATCCTTGGAGATCGGGTCTTCACCCTTGTAAATGGATCTTCATCCTTGGAAATCGGGTCTTCACCCTTGGAGATCGGGTCGGTCTTCACCCTTGTAAATGAATCTTCATCATTGGAAATCGGGTCTTCACCCTTGAAAATGGATCTTCATCCTTTGGACTTCAGGTCTTCACCCTTTGAAATTGGATCTTCATCTTTGGAATCAGGTCTTCACCTTTGAAAAATGGATCTTCATCCTTGCAAATAGGGTCTTCACCCTTGAAAATGAATCTTCATCCTTGAAAATTGGGTCTTCACCCTTAAAAATGGATCTTCATCCTTTGGACTTCGGGTCTTCACCCTTTGTAAATAGATCTTCATCCTTTGAGATCAGGTATTCACCCTTGAAAATGGATCTTCATCCATGAAAATCAGGTCTTCATACTTGAAAATGGATCTTCATCTTTTAAGCTGGATCTTCATCCTTGGAAATCGGGTCTTTACCCTTGAAACATGGATCTTTATCCATTGGAGATCGGGTCCTTACCCTTGAAAATGGATCTTCATCCTTTGAGATCGGGTCTTCACCCTTGAAAATGGATCTTCATCCTTTGAGATCGGGTCTTCACCCTTGAAATAGATCTTCATCCTTTGAACTAGATCTTCATCCTTAGCATCAGGTCTTCACCCTTTGAAAATGGATCTTCATCCTTTGGACTTTGGGTCTTCACCCTTGCTTCAGCTCTTTTAGCTGGACTGATCTTTTGTCTTTTGCATCTTCATTCTTTTGAGAGTTCTAATGGTCCATTCTTTTATTCTTCCTTTTTGCAAAAAAAACAGCTATTTTTAATTGGACCTTATATCCTCTCCTTGCCCCCCTGCGTGGTAAAATATTAGAGGTGAGTTTGAAAATATTTCGTATATAAACTCAAAAAATTAGAAAGGAGAAACTTTGCCCCCTGTATAGGCTCAAACCAATAATTTTTCTCATGCAGGCCCTGATTGATGTTTGTATTTTGTCTTCTTCTTTGCATAAGCATGCATCTCTTCTTTTTTTTTTGCGAAATGACTAGAGCTTCCTCTAGCAATGGTTCTTGCATGCCCCCTTGATTTAATATCTTCTTTATGATTGCTTCATAAAGTGTTTGCTGTTCACCTTAATAAAGAATAGACAATACAAGATAAGAAAGTGCGATTTGATATGCTCATGTATGCATGATATGCATGAATGATACTTATAGTCATTCCATTGACCCACAAACCGAGGTGATCAGCAGAAGTATTCTCATTGACTCCTTTGAGATGCTTGTTTAGTCATTGCTTCGGAATGACATGATGCTTCACATTTATGGCTTTTATCTTTGGGATATTGAAAATAAGAGTAATGGAGGCCCTAAACAGTAGAGATACATCCATTTTAAATTATGATTCAGCATGTCAGTTGGTAGCTTCTTCATGACCTTGCCAATTGCCCAATATGTCCTTCGAGATTCAACAGTTCAACATACTCCCCTTAACTTGAAGGTTTTGTATGACAAAAATATTTTTGAATTTTTTGAATTTTGATTTTGAAATCAAATGTTGGCTTTGCCAAATCAATGTCAATGTACCTCAGGACTTAATTTTTCAAATTAATATATCTATAACATGACAACCCTAGTTACCGTACTAAACTCAGGAATTATTTCTATTTAATGGCACATACACATTACCTAGTCAAAAGTCTCATTGATTTTAAATGTTGTCTATCTCATATGCATGCTTATCCAAACTATCTCCACTAATAGGCTCTACCTACCAAGAGAGATCAACAAGTCTTTGATAGGCTTGAAATGGGGTCTATAAGGGGTAAGGGGTAAATGAAGGTCATTTGTAAATTGGAGTCGATGTGACACAATGGACAAACCTTCACACTACAAACTTCTTATTTGAACTTTAGGTAGCTTGGAGGCAATCTTGCTAGACTCCAAATTCCTTCTATCTTCTTGGTATTAATCTAGATCTTGATTGGAACAGTCTTTGCCCTTGCATAAAGTTTGGAACCCAAATTCGTTTCTTTTATTCTTCTCCCTTTTCTTTCTTTTTATTTTTCTTACTCTTCCTTTTCTTTGAGCATTTTATTATTTTGTCCTTCTTCCATACAGGACTGTCAAGTAAAAAACTTTCAAGAACTGGGTGGTCTTTCTCCTTTTTCTCCAATTTTGATTGAATCTTTAGTTGGGTTGGACCAATTCAAGTCAAAATGTCCTTATAAACCAAATAGAAGCCTTTTTCTACTTTAGGTAAAAGAGAACTCAGTTGGCTTTCTGAACCGCCTTTTTGGGTTTTATTTTCTTCTCTTTTTTTGTTTTTTTTTCCTTTTTTTCCTTTTTTCTTTTGTCCTTTTGTCCTTTTTTTTCTTTTCTTTTCTTTTCTTTTCTTCTTTTTTTTGGGTCTAGCTCTAAAAGAATTATCTTGTTTGTACCAACTTGGATGAGTGGAGTGATATAAATCTTCTTTAACATGGATAAATCATTTGTTACTCTAATGTTGTCTTGATATATTAGAGATATTAGAAGAACTTCAACTACCCTTATGGTCTTGAAAACATCAACTATCCTTACGGCTTTGGCTATGCATTCCATTCTTTGATCTTCTTGCCTCTTCACCTTAGTGATCATAAGACTTGTTAAAAGTATCACAACAGCTCAGGGTAGGTTATTGGGGTTTGTAAGCCAATGAAAAGAAAGCTAAAATTTTATGAAGGCTCAAAGGGACAACTAGGGATTGATATCTAATTGGGTGGATACTAGTTGTTGGCTCGTCAAACAATGCCTAGATCATCTCTCCCTTAAATAAGCAGAGTTCAATTTCACCTCGAAATTTTGTCAAAGCATGTTCTAAGACTGACTAGGACCTAGACAAAGGTAATTATGCAGGAGCTCTCTCTATGTAAGCATACACAACTCAATGCTATAGAGCAATTCCCTCACCTAGTAAAGTTATTTAAGTCATGATGCATAAATATTTTAATTCATGAACATCAAGCTAGATTCCTCATTGGTTAAGCACCAAAATGAACAAAGACCAACAAAAATTTTGATGAAAGTAATTTATTTCAAGCAACTTTAAATTTGAAAAACACAATAGTTCCAAAACATTAAAGAAAGTCAAATTGAAAAGCAACATTCAAGCTAAGGAAAGTTCATTGAGTTTAAGCTTCTTTTCCTTTCACATCTTCAATATTTCCATCTTGAAAGGATGACAAAACAAAATCTTCTTCCAATCCTTTTCCCACCATGAAGGTTGCCGGTGGAGGTACTCTTCCAAACTTAGGCAAAGGATTGTTCTTGGTATTGTGCTTGTCTGGCTCTGGTAGCTTACCACTATAGATTAGATCTTGGATCTCATGCTTCAATCGGGTACATCTATCAGTCTCATGTCCTTGAGTTTGATGAAATTGACAAAAAGCCTTAGTATCAAATTTTGGGGGTAAAGGATTTGGCAAAGGTCGAGGAGCTAATGGCTGTAACAGTCCCTTCTTTTGTAGCTTGTTGAAGACCCAAGACAAAGGCTTCCCCAGATCTAAAAACTACCTCATTCCTCCTTGACCAGTGGCATTAACATTAGCTTCCTTTTGTGTACTTTGATTGCTAGGATGATAATTTTCTTTCTCATTCCTTCTTGCCGAAAGGCAGCTCTTCTCCCTTTCCCATTCTTCAATTTGCAGACCAGCTTGGAGTAGATCTTTGAAATCCCTTATAAGGGTGTGAGACATCCTTTTACGGAGATTGGGTAGGATGCCTCTCATGATCATCCTTATTTGATCAGATTCATTGGGCCTTTTCTTGAGAAAAGCAGACAAAATTCTCATTTGGCCTTTGTCTAATGGACTCAACTTCCATTAAGGTAACTTCCATCTTGACATTTTATCCATATTGCCGGATGAAGGCCTTGTATAGCAAATCCTAACTCTTTTGTGTTCCATCATCTAAGGTATTGAACCAATTTTGAACAACAGGGTCCAATAAGAGCATGAAGTACCTTAGAGTTTGAGCTTTAGTAGTTCGGGCAAACTGCATAGCAGTGATATACTACTTCACATGGAGATGAGAATTTTCGGTTCCATCAAACTTCACAAAAGATGGCATCTTGAACTTGTATGGAACTTCTTTATCTAGCTCA
Source organism: Garcia nutans (assembly GCA_947685225.1). Lineage (NCBI taxonomy): Eukaryota > Viridiplantae > Streptophyta > Magnoliopsida > Malpighiales > Euphorbiaceae > Garcia > Garcia nutans. The sequence goes on along the minus strand of CANTUV010000039.1, from coordinate 36,398,792 downwards.
AATAGTTTGTTGACTTTGGACATTTCTTTGGTTTTCAGTTTCTTCTCAAATTTCTTTTCTTAATCAGCAATCATCTTCTCAACATCGGATGTCTTGGTCTTTTCAATAGTTTCCTTCTCAACAACCTTTGGCTCCTTTTTATTTTGAGAATCTTGGTAGTATTGAGCCCAATCATCATCATCAATGATCACCTTATCATCATCAAAGACCACTTCACCAACTTTAGTCTTCCCTTTGTCCTTTGGCTTCTTAGTGCTAGCAAATGCTTCGGTATGATTTTCTAAAATCGAAGCCAATTGGTTCTTTATGGTCTCGGCCATGGCCTCTTTTTTTTCTTCCATCTTGGCATTGAGGGCATCGTCCACCATTCTTTGAATTTGTTCAGGCTTCATTGCTTTTGGTGAAAAAAGAGATTGAGTCATTGCTAGATTCTTCATCTCCAGCGTAGGTCGGATTGTCGTAAGCTTTTGAACTATCATAATCCATAGCTATGAGCCAGAAAGGATTAATGATATGAGATGCAAATGTATGCATGTATGCATGTATGCACAAACAATCAACAAAGAAAGATATTTAGGACATTCTTTCTAACCTTATAACATCCACACACGAATGGCGAGTCTCTTTTTCTAGGTATATGGTTAACAAAATACCAACATGGGCTATCTTGTTTTTGAATATTTCCCTCGGACGTTTCAACCAATAGTTATATTTTCGAAAATGAAAATTATTTCATAATAATTCCCAATAATTAGGTTTTAATCCATTTATCCATCTAAAGTAGCTTTTATGCTATATTAGATTAAAACTAAATTAAGAGGTTTATTATAAATAGATTTCTCACTTGAAAAAGTAACTAATGATTCATGCCAAAAACAAGCCCATGATTAATTACTCTTAGTATAAACTAGGCTCACAATTGACTTTTAGTATTTCGTAATTGACCTAAATAATTTGTAAGATGAAAATAATTTTATTTCTAAGCCCATTATAAAAATATTTTAGAAAAAATGGATTTTGGGCTTAGTATTTGAGTCATGGGAAAAAAAATTTTATTTGTTTTTAGAAAAGTTTTATATCCAAAGACCATCTCGAAAAGTTTTGAAAATAGCTTTGGTCTTTTTGATTTTAAAGAAAAATTTATTTTGAGCTTACAAATGTACTTGGGTCATATTAGAAAAAAGAGCAAACCAAATAAGTCATGATTTAAACCAAGATAAATTAACTATAGTCAAACAACATGCATTTGGGGTAAAAACCTAAGGAAAGTAACTAGGCCAATTACATGAGCTTTAGTCTTTGGGTTAAAAGGCTTAGGTTCCCATAGCAAGTATATACCAAACGGTATGAGGCTATGAGTGGTTATGCCATGCTCAATCTCCATACATTGAGTGAAACTATGGTATCCCTTACATAACACAACACGGGTAACACGAGCATCCTAACTCACGCACACGATGCAATCTAATATGATACAATGGATAATATCATTATAAGAAAGAATAGAATAATATAAAGATCAATGGAATCAACTTCTCTTATCCACAGTGGAATCGCCATTGTGAGCGGGGATTTTCACCCCCACTCCCGGTGGAATGATTCTTGTAACTTCGGCACTGTTTAGGCTCGGGGCCTTAGAGAACACGGACCTAGGTCAGGAGAAAATGGAGTCGCCACCCGGACGGATAGAAAAAAAGAAAGGGGTGGATGACTAGATTTCTAAGGAATCCCCAACCCCCTAATGGGTTTGGAAAGTTGGGTACGTGTGGGAAAGGTGAGAAATGGCCCAGCACCTCCACAACGCCCGGTTCATTGGAACCGGCCTCCTTTACAGATCTTAATATTATAGAATTATTAAGTATAACAATATTATCCATGTTACATGCAACAATTGAAATAAAGCATCGTTATATTAAAATCAAAGCAATGTCCAAACAAAGCAAATAAATGGACACCCATCCGAGGATGGAAACATGTCCTTACATCATCCATGTCTAAACTAATAGGACACCCATCGAAAGGTAGAAACATGTCCTTTACATTAGTCCAAAATATAAAAGCAATTTAAATTACATGATATTTAACTAATGAGGTACCCACAAAGTGGAAACATACCTCTTACAACATTTGAAAATAAAAAATAAATCGATAAAAGTAAATAATCATTCATGATAAATAAATCATTATCAAAGATATTAAACATCAATCAAAATATATAATAAGCATTCATCCATGATAAATTAAATAAATCAAGCATTGAAATTAAATAAATCAAAGCATATAATAAACTACATAATTTAATCTAAAATTAAATAAAGCAATAAATATATAATTTAGGGTTCGCATCTTAAAATAGGATTTTAGAATTTTAGTTACTAAATTAGGGCTTTGGAAAAAGGAAAGTTAAATACGCGGACTCATAATAGACAAATGAATATTGATCCCTTCGACGAGCCCATATTGCGGTCCTACTAGCCGGTTAGCGGGCGAGGGTCAAGGGGACAGCACCTCAGAAAATTTTAGAAACTGGCTTCTAGGATTGTAGGTTTTGGTGTTGAAAATTAAGATTTTAGGGTTTAGAATTTAGTAAATAGGGTTTTGAAATTGGAAGAAACTAATGTTATTTTTAAAAGAATAATGCTTACTGTGTGATTTTGGAAAGAAGGATTAATTAAGCTTAAAGCTTTTGATGCTTAAAAAATAAAGCTACTGACTTTTGAAATAGAGATTAGGATTTTGGGAATTAATAAAATGATTTAGGGTTTTGGTGTCTTGAAAAAAACGTTTATTGTTTTTAGACTTACTGTGTTGAGTTTTAATACTTAGGTTTATAAGATTTTAAGGTTTTAAGGATTAGGGTTTAGAAAAATTAGGCTTTACGGTTTTACGGGAATTAGGGTTTAAGAAAACTTAGGGTTTAGGTTTACTAGTTTGGGGTTTATTGTTTTTGGTTTTGAAGTTGAATTAGGGTTTTTGAGTTTTTAAAAGAAACAAAAGGAACGTTTTAAGATTTTTGGAAAACAAAGAAATGAATTAAGGTTTTTAAGGTATTTAGAAACAGAGGAAATCATTTAAGGTTTTTGAAAACAAAAATCAAGTTATTACATCTTCAAAGATCAAAGTTTTGTGTGTATAATCTTATGAATCAAAAAGAACGAAGCTACTGTAAAAAATAAAAATAAATTAAAGATTCAAATCTTCGTTCGTTGGTTCCACCAAAAATTACTTCTTGGATGAACAAGGACAAAGGCAAGGTTGCTGCCTTTGATCAATCGTTGATTTGCTTGCTTATTGCTAGAATTTTCAAAGTCCCACTATCCGATCCAAAGTCTTTTTTTCCTTGTTAATCTTTTTCTCCGATTGTCCTCCGATCTCTTTTCCTTCCCCTTTCTGTGTTTTTTTAGTCTTGTTTATAGGAAATTTAGATGATTAATTTTAATTGTTTAAGGAAACTATATTTAATTAGGAAAAGAAAACCAAAACCAAATAGAATTTGGTTTCGAAAAAAATTTGCATCAGAAAAATTTCGCTGGTAAAAACTGCGAGGGGCTGCAAGGCGAGGTGCGAGCGCCGGGCGCGCCAAGCCATTTCGCACGCAAGAAGTTCCTGTGGGAGAAATGGCCCAAGGCCATTTCGTCCACTATTTTCGGCGACGAATTTTTCCATCGCCGATTTTTATTTTTATTTTTTGTTTATTATTATTTATAATAATTTTTAAAAATTATAAAAAATAAATACTAAAACGAATACTATTTAATTAAGATAACACAAAAAAAAATTAAACTATATAAAAAATAATGGACCGAACTGGGTCAAAAATTAAGGGTCTACAAGAACCCAAATTATTTTTTAATTCCAAAACTCACCTCGGATCTAGAATCTAAATTATTTTTTAGTCTAGAACGCACCTCGGGTCCATAATCTAAATTACTTTTTGAGTCTAGAACTCAATCTAATCCTGGGTATGGAGTCCAGTCTGGCTCTAAATTCAGTAAAAAATCATGTTATTTTTCACTCTCTTTTGCTATAGTCCCAGATCGCTCAAGCATGAGGTAAACTGTAGACTATTATTTTTTTACCAAGTCCAGTCCGACACTAATTAGAAGGCGATTAAGTCGAGTCTAAAGATTTAAAACAATCCAAAATAATTTTTGTAATATTTATTATTTATTTTAATAATATAATATATAAAAGAAAAATAGAAATTATAAATATTTATTTTTAATAATAATAATAATAAATAATAAAAATATTGGACGAATTGGCGAGCGACACGTCGGCAGACGAGCTGCACAAATTGGCGAGCTAGCATGTGCCAGTGCTCACACAGCAGCCCCACAGTGAATTGGCACGCAACAGCCCCATGATGAATTGGCACGCAGCAACACCACGTAGCAGCCCCACGGCAAATTGTGCCAATGTCCCACGCAGCAACCCCACGGTGAATTATGCCAATGTCCCATGCAGCAGCCCGCCCTCGCAGCCCGTGCTCGCGTGCAATTGGCCTTGCCAGTTTTGCCTAAATCTTATTTAATTCAGACTATTTTTAATATTTTCTTAATCGATAATCACTAAGTTTTTATTAATTAATTTCCTATAAATAACGAATAAAAACATTGAAAGAAGGGGAGGACTTTTCTAAGACTTTGGGAATCTTTAAATTTAGCAACAGAAACCCTAGCAAGCAATCAAAAGGAAAACAAGAGACACAGAAGCATCAAAGAGAAAAAGAATAAACTTACAAAGGCAGTGACCTACTGCCTTGCTCTTGCTCAGCCAGAATCTCGACGTGCAATTGTGGTGGAGCCTTCAAACGTAGGTATGTCTTCTAAATTAAATCCATGTAAACTTAGCATGAGAAGCTCAATGATGTTGTTTGTTCTTCATACAAAATAAATCTAATAATCTGTTAGTTCTGGTAACTTGATCGTATTTAATTGATGTATGATCATTTAATTTAAATACTTCCAGAAGCAACATTCCATACAAGTATTAATAAAAAATTCAATTCTTAAAAATAGTTTAAAAGTTCTTTTACAGTATCTATAATTTTTCCAAACCCTAATTGGAGAAACCCTAATTGTACAGTAGCTAAATTCTATTCTTGATTTATACAGTAGCTTAATACTTTAAAAAAATAATGTTAGTTTTATAAATCTAAAATCTAAAATCTTAGTTTTCAAAAATCTAAAACCTAATTTCCAAACATTAATTCCTTAAAACTCTAAACACCGAAACCCTAAATTCTATTTCTCTAAAATTAAAACCCTAATTGTATTTTTCTAAAACCTAAAAGCATTAATCATATTTTCTTAAACCCTAATTCACAAATTAAAAACCCTAGCTTGTAAATCTATTATTTAAATATGACACTTAAATGTAGGATTGATTACTAATGCATGTGTATCTATTATATGTCTTGATGGATGGTTTATTTGATCTATGATGAATGATTTATTTATGATGAATGGTCGATTATTTTTATCGGTTTATTTTGGTTTCAAGAATTGTAAGAGGTATGTTTCCATGCTATGAATACCTCATTTGTTGAGTATCATATAATTTAATTTATTTTAAGTTTTGGATCAATGTAAAGGATACATTTCCACCAATTGGTGTGTATCCTATTTTATTTATTTTCTTTTGAACATCGAACAATTGTAAAGGCATATTTCCATCTATGGATGGGTGCCTATTCATTTATTTTATTTGAACTTGTGATTTTAATAAAGTGATTATCTATTCTTATGATTACATGTAGTATGGATAATATCATATTAACTAAGAATTTTATAATATTAAGACCTGAAAAGGAGGCTGGCTCCAATGAACCGGGTACTGTAGGGGTGATGGGTCATTCTCATTTTCCCCACACGTACCCAAATTTTCAAACCCATTAGAGGGTCCTTAGGAACCGAGTCATCCATCCCTTTCTTTTTTTCAGCACGTTCGAGTGGTTACTCCATTTTCTCCGAATTTAGGCCCATGTTCTCTAAGGCCCCGAGCCTAACAATACTAAAGTCGCAAAAATTATTTCACATAGGAGTGAGGGTGAAAATCTGCGCTCACATAATAATTTAACGGAGAATTAATTTTAATGGAATAAATTACACCTAAAAAAAATCAAATCCAAACTATATAAAATTTCAATTTCTAGGAGTCAAAATATTAAAGTATGAATTTTAGTAAGCATCCAAATCATTAAATAAAAAATGTCAAGAAAAATGAAAATTACTATGCCATTATTTGCAACTCATTGACAAAAAATAATGAATAAAAATTAAGTCGTTTAATTGAAATAAGTAATAAACACATTTTTGGTAAAGAGCATATAATAAAAATTCAATGGTAAAAAAAAATCATTCATCCTAAAGTATGATTATGATTAAGCAATCATTAAACACTATTCTACAAAAATTAATCTTTTGTACATTCAAACCATATTTCAGGCATACATTGGAAGTCAAGCATTGTGTCAATCCATATTAGTTTCTCTTTTGCAAGGTCAATCATACATATCACAAATATATAAACACTCAACATTTTTAAAGGCATAAAATTATTTTTGGTCATTATAAAATGCACCATATTATTTCATCATCTAAAGTTTTCAACACAATAAATTTTTAAAAGCATATACATGGTCAAAATTTTTTATTTTGCCTCCATCATTATCAAATGATCAGCATTATACCATATTAGTCGTTTAATATTTTCACTCCAAGCATCACCTTACACACACAAATTCCACCTTCGCGCATAGCCATGAAGCAATTGTCACATCCGCCCACTGTATTTATGTCTAACAGTCATATGCTCAGCAAGAGAAGGGATCTGGAGAGGTCATCTCTGATGGTGGTTCCTAGAGAAGGTCGCAGGACCAAAGGGACTTAATTGCAAAAATGCAAAGTTTTGGGGAGGTAACTGTAATTTCCAAAAGTTGTACTGGAGGTTCTTAATAGTGCACATAACAGACTCCAAAAATGGAGAGTAGAGAAAAATCGGGTCGCAACGACGTGTAACGGTTTTTCCAGGAAACGTCCCGTTAGAAAGAAACAAAGACATGTAGACTAGGGGCATTTTGATCATTATTAATTAAAATTTATACATGAATCTAAAGTAGGAAATAAACATAAGAGTGAGTAGAGGACGTCGAGGGGTTGAATATGAAACGATCGTCAGAAGAAACGGAGCCGGGCAAAACCCGAGCAAAGAAAGGACTTAAAGGGAATTTTATAAAAAGTCGAGGGCTTATTGGTAATTTTTTAAAATAACTTGGAAACCTAAAATAGATTTCAAAAATAGAAAGTAGAGGTCAAGAGGATCAAAACCATATGTGGTTTGCCTCATGGAACTGTACGGTTTAAAAGTTACGATCGATTAATCATTGGAGGGTATTTTGGTCTTTTCACACCTTAGACCATAAAATTTCAGCACAAGGAGGTTGGGGGGCCAAAATATAATTAAAAGAAAGTCCAAGGGCTTGGGTTTTAAATAAATAAAAGAAAGAGACAAATGGACTAATGGAAATTAGCCATTTAGAAGTCATAAAAAGAAGAAAAGAAAAAGAGGTGGACAAATGGCCCTAAGGCATTTATCCAACCCAAAAGTGAGCATCATTTCTCCTATATATATATCATAGTAAGAAGAACAAAACCTCTCTCTCTCACCTCCAAACCGTCGGCCACCATAGGAAGAACACCAAAGAGTTTCCAAATTTTATCAAGTTTGATTCAAGTTCAAGGTGAGTTTTAAGGTTTTAAAGCATGTAGAATTCAACTCTAGTATCAATTTTAAGTATTTATATATCTATTGGAAGGTTGAAAATTAGGGTTCTTATGATGGAATTGGGGAAAATTTAAGAAGTGATGATATTGATTAATTAAATGGAAGAATCAAGGTTTCTAAGGTTTAATAAGGTTAGATTAGGATTTAGTTTGAAAAGAAATGGAGGATAGCTTATTGTTCTAAATTGCTAAGGTTTATGTTTAAGGTTGTGTTCTTGAATTTTTTGAAGGAGAAACAAAGATTAAGGAAGGAGAAGAAGGAAAAGCAAAGGGGAATTAAAAGAACAAGGTTTGGTACTTTACCATAAAAGAAATTTTATTTTTCTTACAAACTTTGGGTTATGGAATTTTTGATGTTGATGCTTAAATGTATTGATTGAGTTTAAATTAAATGTTTGAGTTATGTTCTTGGTTTCTTATGGCAATTGAGTTGTTTAAATTTAATTTAAACCAAATGTTTTGAGAAAAATTTGGCAAGTTGATTTGATGAATATTAATTAGTTTGATTTAAGTTAAACATGCAAAAGTTGTCAAAGGGAAGTGTTTGAATCTTCACTTTATCATTAAAGAAGCCTTCATATTGATTTGAAAAAGAAAAATAAACTATCCCATGGATTTCATATGTTTGGGCCGAAATGGTTCCAAAATGGCAGATTTCTGGACTCTTTTTGTGGCAGTTGTTTGAGGTAGCAAATGAATGAATTTTTCAACGAAATTTTACGTATAATTAGTCAACATATGAAAAAAGTTTTCTGTAAAATTTCAGCCAAAAATAAGATCATTTACCTGGTCAAATGCATGACTGAAGTGGACTGAAATTTTGACAAAAATTCAGATTTTACTATTCATTTGGTCATGCCATTTTGCGTTGCCGATTTTACGTGCCACCACACTATTCATTTGGTCAATTTGTGACTCTTTGAGAAATGCTTTGAAATGTTTGATATGTTTATTGTGGATATTAAATATGTGAAAAAGGGTAATGGTTTGACTAAAGAATGTGGTGCGCGGCGTAAATGGCAAAGTGCAACGGAAATTAAAATAATTTCTTGAGTCATTCTAAAATGAAGTTTGAGACTTAGATTGAATCGTTTTAACCTTTATGCTCTACTGGGTAGTGGGGGTGGTAGATAAGGGTATGGTGCACTATACTAACTTATGCAGTACTGCTTGATATTGTGATTGAATTGTTATGATCTGAACTCAATGGTGAGGGCCATTGGTTATAACCAGGATGGCGAGGGCCATTCCTGTGATATGATAAATGGTGGTGAGGGCCACCTATGTTAGAGTGGTGAGGGTCACTGCCTTATCGCTATGGTTCCCTATATACTAGTAGAGCCAAAGTCCTGTTTTTTTCTAAAATACGTAATGCAAAATGAGTTTGAATTATGGTTTTTACATTTGTTGAAAGCATATTTACACTGAATGTACAATAACTTCCATTGGTTTAATGTTGGTTGATTTTTGATTCAATTATTCCCTTTTATTTCAAAGGCTTTCATGTTTTACTATTATTTCCATTGGTAAAGTATCCACTGAGCGACATTGCTCAGCGAGTTAAGTTTTCCTTGACTCGTAGGTTCGGAGCAGTAGCTAACTCTTGGGAAGTGACGACCAGACCCACAACATCTCAGGGTAGATCTCTTAGTTTTCATTATGAGTTAGCTAGTTGTGGCATGTATATGTATATATAAAATTGAGAATTACTATGTTATACTGTACATTAGTAGTATGTAATAAGAATGAATCTCTACTTTATTTTGTATTAGAAGTGTGAACTCTTCTTGCAGGTTTGTAGTTGAGGTTATAAGGTGAATGCATTGGGAGTGTATTGAAATTGATTGTGTTCGCATTGGTTTGTATAAAAATGATTTCAAAAATTAGAAAAACCAGTTTTGTCGACACTTGGGACCCAATTTCTAGGCGAACCTCTGGCAAAATTTTTGTAAAACCAGAACTAAAATTTGACTAAGTAAAATTGGTAGCAATATTTGGATAGTGTGGCGCCTCTACTCGGCTTACACACGTAGGCCGGGAAGGAGTGTTACAGCAATAGGAAAGAGCTTACACGATTTTTAAAAAGATAAGTCAGTCACTTTCATAAAACATGTTTGATAACATATAGTTCCAATAAAAATATTTTTTTCCTTCAAGGCAGCCATTTGATGTATATCATATCATATCAATCATCAATATTTTGATTTTACACATTGTCATTGTAACAACCTTATACCCTATATACGTACAATACATATTTTCAGCATATGTAAAATACGCATATACAGTATAAAAATATCACAAATCGATTTAATAAAAAAATTTACATATTTCTGTTTTAAAATTTCAAATACTAAATATATAAAATTAGATAGTATATAAATATTCTTTACTTGCTATAGTAACCCGAAATAACATTTTATAAGAAAATCTCTGAAAAAAAAATTTGCCAAAATTTTATCTGTAATTTAGACGTTTCCAAAATTCAACAAAACACAACCTGCATACAACAAACACTCCAAATAAAATCAATTCACCAATTCACCAATACTTCTCAATTTCTCCATATTTTCTCAAAATATTTATATATAGGTATATATATCAACATTACATATAAAATCTCATCTTAAACAAAATTATTCAAATCATTCTTTATAATTTATAATATATACTTCAAAAACATATCATAACATACATAATATCAAAATATACTATAATATTAAAAATATACATGCTGGCAACTGGCTCTGATCTTGATGTACCCAAAAATAACTCTTCAAGCTCAATAAATACAACCCTAGACCCGACTAGGTCTAGTAGAACTCTCCAGCTCTGTCAAAACGTCCATGATACCTGCGCGACGAATTACAATCGCACTAAGCCGAAGCCTAGTGGTACAAACATTGATAACAATATAGTCCAAATGAAATGTCAATACACAACACACACACACACATATATATATATATATATCACAACTCATAACATTATATCTCATTATATTGCTCAATTGTATCACAATTCATAATTCATATTAAAGCAAAGACAAGCATGGGCCTAAAAGGATCTAATATGCTATTCAAATTTCAGAGTTACTGCTTTGGTTCATAATGACACCATGTGTCTAGCCCCGTAGGCAATATATCCATGGATAATGTAACAGCCTCAGTCTCTTGGACCTCAACCCAGCTAGACCCTTAGGCCCCAGTATCTTGGTCCTTAACCCGACTAGACTGCTACAATTTTTGAGGCTTACGACATAGTCTTTTCGCCCTAAAAACATTATATTTATCAGCTGGCCTGGCTTACGACCCAGTCTTTTCACTATTCCAGCATTTAGTCAGTAAGCAATCATAGGCATGCTGCCAAACTCAGAACTCTAAAAATTGAATAACATACTAAGCACACAATTTATTCATATTTCTCATTATCAAATTCTTTCATAATTCTTTTATCAAAACTTTTCTCATTTTCTCATGATCAAACTAGGCACATTGCCTTATTATCTCATCTTTTTCTCACTTTTTTTTTCATTTATTCATTTTCTCATTATTAATCTCTTTCTCATTGTCACATATTCAATCTAGGAACATTGCCTTATTTTTATATTTTTTTCTCATTTTTCTCATTTTTCTCATTTTTCTCATTTTTTTCATTTTTTTTCTCACTTTTATCAATATCAATTCATTTCATTATTCCACATATCTCATTTTTGCATTCACAACACATTACACAATTACTTTTGGTATTTTCATATAATATACATATTTCACATTCTACACAATTTAGCCATTATCAATTGCTTTTCACAATGCATTTAACACATATATGACATTACAAATGTCATAGCACATTATTCACACTCAATCAATGAATCAAGTAACTTAACACATTTTTCATCCAAAATGTGTTAAGCCCAAATGTCATGCAAATATAAACAATATATTCAAAGTTTGTACATACGTCAAATAGCAACCAAAATAATCTTAAAACTTTCACCAACTTTCTCTTCCAAGTTGCCCTTCAACACTTGGATTGGTCAAACTACTTTCTCTCAATGCCTATATCAAATGTGATCATAAATAATTATTTAATATCACATTCTAAGGCATTCTCAACATCAAACCTTAATTTAACAACACTCCCACAAAATTTCAAAAATTAAGTATTTCCTTTAACTTAGCAAATCCATATTAACCCATTAAATTATTATTTTGAGTTTATTTATATCATTACAAACATATTTTAACATGTTTAAACTAATTACATTAATTAACCACATGCTTATGTTCAAAAATTCTAAAATGGCATAACCTTCACCATTGAAGGATCTCCATTCTAACTCAATTCAATTATCATTTCAATCTTATTTCCACCACTTATATCATTAAATAATATGATTTAAGCATTAAAATCAAAAAATTAATCATGCTCTGAAAATTTACTTTTTCAAAACCCTAAATCAATACTACCATCTTCAAACTCTATCCAAACTTAACTAAATCTATTATTTGATTTTAAAATCCTTATTTATGCATCAAAATAACACATTTGGAATCAATTTAGATAATTAAAACTCATGATTTCAAAATTTCAAATGTTTCATAACCCTAAATTCTCTCTCTTCAACCAACTTAACTCAAACTTAACCATTTCTTCAATCCAACTTAAGAATCATTAATAATTAAACAACATAGCATCTTTCATATGCATTTAACCAATTAAAACACACTCCATTAAAATCTCAAATTATACATAATCATATATTTAGATGGAACTTTAAAATTGTAAAGGAAAACTTACTAATTTATGAAGAAATCACCAAAACCCACTTGGTTCTTGTAAAATCCTTGGAAATTGGTTGTTTAAATGAAGCAAAAATCAATCTTCCTCGTCCATGGAGAAAACGTCAAAGAGAGGAAGAAGAAGAAGAAAAAAAAAATTCTTTTTAAAGAAAAAAATTCTTTTTAAATTTTTTATTTTTTTTCTCTTTCCTTCATTTAAGACCACATATATATATTTTTATATTATTTTAATTAATTAATTATTTATTTATTTATTTTAAAAATACCAATTTTCATCTTCCATTCAAAAATATTTTCTTTTTAAATTATTTTATTAAGTTTTAAATTTTATAAAGTATATTTACTAATTTACCCCTCCTTTACTATTTATGTTTTTATCTTTTTAATTTCCTTCTTCTTTAATTTCTAGCCTTATATATATACATATTTATAAATTTAATTAATTATTAATAAATATATTTAATCTTTTACCATCCAAAAATATATTAATATTGAATTATTTTTATTTACTTATTATTAATTAATTAATTAATATTTACAAAATATCACACTTTTTCATCATCTTCCACTATCTAATATTATTTTATTATTATTATTTTCATCATTCACTTTTCCAACACCAAATTATATCCCACATATATATATTGTATATTTTATGTATATGTATATATCTTATATATGTTACTTATATTTCACATATATCATTATGTACATATTTATGTAATGTATATACTATGTCTATGCAATATATATTTAATGAATATAAATATCCATATGCACAAATAATATTTCTATATACATATTAAATTTACCTTATATGTGTATTAAATATATTATGTAATATATATATCCAACATATACAATTAATATACCATATGTATATGTTATATATACACTAGGTATATATATTGGTTATATACAATTTTTATATCTCTAAATACTTATTTAATTTTTTCAAAATTACGGATATGACAGTCATATACGGTTTCCATGTTATTTGAGTTAACAATTAATAGATAAGTATCCATATAGTTTGAAAGGCATATGTAAGTCTAAGACATATTTCATATTGACATAGTTAATACACATATTCATTTGATACTATACATGTATTTGCTGAACAAAACACAGCTCACTACCCATATAAAAGCACATCCTCCCAAAGTTTTTAATTAGTCGTCAAAAACCCATGAGTGGCAATCAAACACTATACATGATTCCACCCCATAACTTCCTTGGCTTCACTATTAACAACTTAACTCTATGCTGGAAGAACAAAAGTAGATGATGGCAGCCAAACTGGCAACACATTCTAGCAAAAACTAAATAGTTTAGGAACCCATCAGTTCTTAAGGAGTCGCCTTATGGCCTTCACACTCTTGCGTGTCCTATTTGCCTTATTGATAATACCCTCAAGCCTTTCACAATCACTTTCCATAATATTGTAGTTGATCTTAAGCATCTCAAATGCTATCATATTGAACTCATAAAGGGCAAGCAACTCTACATACTTATTTTTCAGCTCATACAACTCAAACATATTGAAATCATACACCTCAAAAGCATGGAAACACTTAATAAATTCAAGCGCCTTAAAAGATGCTTGTTTTTTAGTCATCCTCCCCATAGCTACTCAAGCCAAGGACCTCACCATAAGTCCTCCTATCAGCATCATCATAATAAAAAGTGCATCGACATGTATACATGCCATCCTAATAAAACTGCACAACCTTATAGTATTGTACTGGCAATTACAGCTTTTCTAGTTTCCTTAACAATATATGTTCAAAGGACTCATTTAATCCAATCATCTGAAAAAGAAACAAACATGTAAAATACAATAAAGGATAACACAACACACCAATTTTTATTATAAATAACAAATAGTTATTCAATCAAGATTAAAAAAAATTAAAATGAAACCGCGGCAGCCAAAACTGACCTTGCTTGTTGCAATGCCAGAGCTTCTGCAAACAAAAACACATCATAAATTCATCTACCAAATATTATTTTTAATAGCAGAAGGTAAGCACAAAAATATTATATTGTTTGTATGCATCTTACAATATTCTCGCCGTATTATCATTTTTACACCATATCATCAAGCAATGTTTGATATTTTTCTGAAGTTATATGCTATCCTATATAATTATATCATGATAGATTGTCTCATGCTTCCATCCTTTCCTTTTGTATTCAAATGTTCTAAGTGATAGTTATAATATTACCCATGTAGAACTGCTAGACAGCCTTAATATATTGTATAATCAGAGAAAAAATATTTAAAAAAATCCTTGCAACACCTACCACACACACCAACAACTCTATGGCATTTAAGCATCAAATACATTGCACAAACACCATCCACCCTCTAATACAACCATCCCTTATTTTCATGCATTCAGATCACACACTCAAGCATTGAAAAACTAAGATAACACTAACTTTTCTTTTTTCACACATGAAACATGAGAACAATGTTTACATGCAAAGGACAACGCAAATTGAAGGAGATGGGAGATGGTAAGGAGCCTTGCCAAGTGAGTTCACAATCAACAAAAAAGTAAGTGTGCATATTTATCCTCTCATATATTATATTTGCTAATTGATTTCTCCATCAACTTTCATCTTGCTATTAGTTAGTAATAGTAGGCAATAGAATAGCATCACAACATATACATCAGCTAGAAGTTGTATTAATGTGAAAATATTTTCATTTACCACATCCTAGATAAATTAATAGCATGAGTGAGAAACCAGCCTTACAAACACAATATCAAAAAGACCAAGAGTAATAAAATTCATTTCAAAGCTGGTATTTATAACTAGTGGCAGCTTCATAAAGAAGTAAAATCAATTTTTTATTTAATTAATGTTATAAATATTAATTTTTAATTTTGCAACTAAATAGTCTAAAATCTACATACCATAATGTAGTTATATTCTAATTTAGATTGCCTCTGTTCATTTTAATTTTTGTTTTTATTTATTTATTGTCTATTGTAACCCCATGGTTACTCATCTCCATTTTCCCCTTGCAATTCAATCTAAAGCCATTATTACACCTCTTTTGCCCCTATTTATTATTATGATTTCAGCAAATTACATAATCGGAGGTAACCATATTTTAATGCTAAAATATAGTAAATTGACATGTGTTTGTTGTATGAAATAGGCGTGAAGATGTAATTGAACTTTATTGACACTCAACAATGCATGACAGCATACACATGTCAAACCATGCAGCATATATGAGAGAAAATGATGCTTAAATGACATCTAAGACTTGCGTATAGTATGGTTTTTCTCTACCTGCTGTTACTTTTTTTCGAAGATTTCAACATGATTAAATGTGCAAAATAAAATATAAATAGGTAAAAGAATATGATCGATTTTTAAAAAATTTATATTTATTTATATTTTATGATTGTGCAATGCGCGAGTTAACGACAGTCTTATTAACCCCTGAATTTACACCAAAAAAAAAAAAAGAAAAAACAAAAGGGGCGGTTTTGTTTTCAACTGTCCACAGGAGTCTCCCAGTTCAGCTCTGGGAGAGAGACACCGAAATCTAGCTGCCTAGCTTCGGTATCTCCGCCTCCATTAAAATTCGCTTCTTCTACATTTATTTATTTTTCTTTACTTTTATCAAATTACACCTAATTTTCTCCACTTTTCTTTATCTTTCAATTCCTAATTTAAGAATTTATATCACTTCATAAAGAGAAATGTACGCAATTTCGAATTTTACTGGCGAATCCACGGCTAGTTATGGCGAGAGGAACTTGTTTTTCAGCTTAAATTGGAAAGCCACCCCCAGGATTTCCATGCCTTGCCAGGTACCTATTTTATTTTATTTTGTTGAATTGGTTATTTTTTCAATTAGTTTTAGGAATTTATATGATGTAGAATCGGTTTGTTATTTGATTTGATTTTGTATTTTTTATTTTTTTGTGATTGTAGAGCAGCAGATTTCAGTTAGCTGTTGGTAATTCAAGGAGAGGTGCTAAAAAAGGAAGTATACGCATGGCATTGCTGGATAAGAGGGTAGCACCTGGCAGAAATGTGGCTGACCGCTCTAGTGTCTTGGTAATAGAAAATTTGCTTTATAAATTTAATAATTTTATGCTTGTGGAGAAGTAATTTGTGCTGAAGTGAAAGTTGAGCACACTGAGTTTGGTCTAAATCATTTTTTACCTTTCTTCTGTGTTTTTGTTGCAGGCTTTTGATCTTGTTCAAGGCGAACTTGTAAGTTTCTCATGTTTCTCATTATTAAGTAATACTTTGGGTTTGTTTTGTTTCTTTTCCATATTTTAATGTATTAGTGCATTAGCTTTATTTGGAAAATTAGTCTTTAAAAATCTGAATTCATAAGGTTTCAAGTGCCTTAATGCAGTGTATTTGCTGCAAAATTATATTTCTATTATTATTCGCTATGTAAGGTGATAGAAGGCGTTTGTCATACTACTTTACCAAAAACTCTAGACTGCTTAGGTATTTAGTATCATATGCAAATCATATTAAAGAAAAATATTGAAGTGAGAAATGTTGCTGCACTGGCATGTAATGTGAAACTTTAAGGAAAACTAATTGTTCTAGAAAATTAGGTCTGTACCATGTAGGTCATATCTAACGGGAGGAAAAATGTTTTATTTTTATCATAATCATATATAAGATTATGTGTAATGAAAATTTTGTATATTGATATGCAGCTGAATGTATTGGAAAATTTTGTTTTGTTCTTTTCATTGGACAGAACTGCTTATGCAAAATGATCTAATGCAGGTAAATTGGGGTTCTTTAATGGATAAGTCAATGCCAGATCCACCAACAGCCGTGCTTCTGCATGGCATCCTGGGTAGCCGAAAGAACTGGGGTAGGTATTGTTAAGTATTTCAAGCTAGTATATATCCATGTTGATTTGTTGAAAACAAAATAATAATTGTAAATGCTTTGTCTGGGTGCCAAATTGATGAGTGGTTTAGACCTAGATAAGTTTTATCATAATGTTATTGTTCAGTGAATGCTCTCTCTTGCATTGTTTTACTGTAACTAATATCTCTTCAGAATAAGATCCTCTAATAGTTCTTCGATTTGAAATGCTACAGGAACATTTGCTCGTAGATTAGCACAGGAATTTCCAATGTGGCAGGTAGTTTTTAATAAATTTCTAATTTCTTTGATATCATGTTGTTGCACAATTACATGTTCTACAACAAAATATGCAATTGTTGGTTGAGCTGATAGGGCTGTGTAATTTTCTCTATCAAGGTTTTAGCAGAAACAAAATTTTATATGAATTGATCTGCTCTTTCGATGTTAAACAATATTTGTCCTGAATTCCATTTCAAAGTAGTACTAATCCATCCATTAAAAGAAGTGGCAAAGAAGGAAAAAAAGTGTAGCTATATGGCAATTACTTTAGAAGTTTTCTTTTGAAGATATGTTTTTTAACATTGTTGTCCCCGTGTTAATTTTGCATGCTGAGGCTTAGATGTAATTTAGTTGGTTTGCATAGATCATTTTGATTTCTGACATAGTTTCTTTCATTATAAGAATAATTTTATTGTTGATGCAGTTTCTTTTAGTAGACCTACGATGCCATGGTGATTCAGCATCAGTAAAGAAGAGGGGGGCCCATACTGTTGCCTCGACAGCTCTGGATGTCTTAAAGCTAGTGCGTAATTTTTCAGCTTTGCTAATCAAATTTTATGCTTGACTATGTTCATTATTTTGCATTTAGATAAAAATGAATTCTTGAGATATCCTGAAGAATCTTTTACTAAAATCTATCTTGTTCACTGTTATGCACCTTAGAGTTTTTCCTACAATTTCCGTTTTGGTGGCTTTACAAGTGTGTGGCTTCATTATTTGTGTATATCATTAATTTCTTTGGGTTTTAAACTGTATGCCGTGTCAATCAGAACTAACTATTGATGGTTGCCCTTTAAAACTCTTGAAATAATTGTTTATGCAAGAATGATAAAGGTGAAGTTTGCCCTGTCCTTAGGACATGACGTTGTATTACAGAAAGCTGTATTGCTTCTCTCTTTTTGTTTTCTTATTTTTTTTATTTCCTTTTAAAGCTTTAATTTCTGAAATGGAGCTTTTATTTTTTATTTTCGGAACGTAATGCATAGTGGGCATTACATAAGTTTGTCTTTGGCTCGACAATTTTAGCCACATACATAAGTAAAAAAATTTCCGAGCTCATCTCTTTCATTTTCTTTTATTTAGATTATCAGCCCATATTATTAGTTTTCAGGTTTTTTTTATTATTATTTTATGACAATTGGTACATCAAATTATCAATCAATAAATAACTTTCTGTAATTAACTATTTCTCAACAAATTTTGTTCTACTGTAACTTGTTATATCTTCAAGATTTTAATGTTGATTAAGTCATTTTGCCAATTTTGTTAAAAAATTCATGGTACCGGTGGCCAACATGCTTGTTTGAGAAATTTTTTTTAATCTAAATATCATTTATACGTCAAAAGTAATACTCTGTCTAAACCTAACAGTAGAGGTACACAATAAACATGCTTACAAAAAATATTTACTTTTATGCAAGGAAATGTTATTCAGTTTGAGTTTCATCAGTAAAGTTCTGCTGGCAATATTATATTCTCTGCATTGTTTTATGAATTTTTTGGTTAGCATTCTTAGTAAGGGTGAGCAGATTTTGTTAACCCGACTGAACCCGACCGACCTAAATGGATATTGGTCGGGTTCGGTCGGTTTATAATATATATGATCGGATTTGTATTTTAATAAAAATTCGGTTTCGGTCAGTTGGTCGGGTTGAGATATATTTTTCCTTATATATACAATATTATATACATTATATATATATATATTTATAATATATAATATATATTATATAAACCAAGTGAACGGTTCGGTCAGAATATCAACTATTGAAGGTCGAAATCAGTTTAGCTATAATATGTTTTTCACGAGTTCTGTCAAATCGAAATTTCACTCCAACCCAACCGAACCCGACCCGTACTCACCCCTAATTCTTAGGCAACTGCAATGTCTAAAATGTAGACTGTATTTTATTTAAATCTCCAACTGTAGCAAGTATCTTAAGAAATATGGATTTGAAATTTATTCTTGCGTTCTTTTCTAAATTCTGTACTTTATTTTTGTTTGAAAAGGTGGCAAAGCTTAGATTAACTCCCCGGATTCTAATTGGCCACAGCTTTGGAGGAAAAGGTGCTTCTTGTTGTGCAGACTTCCAAGTTGCTACTACCAGAAAAAGATATGTAATAGTTATATATTTCAGATGACTAAAATGCTTAATGTGGTTCCTAATTATCCATGCAGTTGTCTTGAGCATGGTGGAACAAGCTGCAAAGCCTCTTGCACGACCAGTTAGAGTAAGTTTGTTTTGCCTGATATGGTTAAATAGCCTTCAGAATTTTGAGATTGTGTTAAAATATCAGGTGTTTAATTAATTTATGGATATGTCAGGGGACTTTTAAATTTAAGATATAGAGTCATGTTCATTAAACTTCTTTACTTGTTAGTGAATTGAGATAATTTGCCTTGGTACCACGCAAATTTTTTTTCCAGAGCACTAACAGGTGGCCTCGACTGATCAGCAAGGTAGCTCCCTATAAGTGAAGCTCGTGGTCTTGTCCTAATTGGAACTTAGTCTGCCTTGGAGAGGAAACCCATTGGCAATTCTTATTCTTCTTTTAGGTGCCATGAGAGTAGAAAATTAAATAAGTTTTTCTCTGATTCATATTTTAGAAGGTTATTATAGTAATTTTGTATTGTTCTTTCTTATATGATACTATGGCATTATTTGGTTGTGGTCGGCGAAGGCTTATTTGGGTGTTAGAACTTAGGGTTCTGCAAAACTTGGTAAAGCCAACATTAGCTATTTGTCTGTCACTACCATCTGCAAAAAATAATTAGAAACTCACAATTGGATTCTACAAGTCACCAAACCTCAAAGACTCTCAAAAACCATACTTCCAACCCTGGATTTTCCACTAAATAAACTATTACAAAAAAAGCATCAGTATCATATCAAATTATCTTTTGTTGCACGGTATCCATCTGATTTTGCCATTGATTTTTGCTGGATTTTGTGTTGCCTCTTTGTGACATCATTAGTAAAAGAAATAGGTTTTGGTGCGGTGAGAAAAACATTAGATAAAAAATGCAAAGGAAAAAAACATGAGATGGAGGAATTTTGCTGAATGTGCAAAACAAAATAGCTCAAAACAAGCAATTGGCTTACCTGATTGCTACGAGACCATTGATAATAAACTTCAGATTGCTGATTAAAGAGTTGACCAACTCATGGTTCAAGCGGTTACCTTTCAAAAATGATTTTATTTTATAATTGGTACGCTAAAAGAGCTTCATATAGTTGTCAATACTTCCTGATTTGGATTATAAGAAAGGAATTGTAAGGAAGGTATTTTTGTTCCATTAAGAAGCCAACTATTAAAAAAAGTGCAGTGCAAGCTCTTCTTACTAGTGCGCCACTATCTGTCAATGTTAATGTCTCGTGACCTCCTAATGCACCTCTATACTCATAAGCCAAATTACGGAATCAAGTTTAATCAACCTGAATCTTAGTAAACAGAAAATAAATAACCATTTTAACAGTTGGCTCAATCTAGTGGGCAGCATGTTTGCTATTGTTTAATTAACAAATAAGAGAGTTATCTAGTTACTTATTTGAAAGGGTAGGCTTGCACTTGTACAGTCTTCCAAAACAAAAATTCAACTGTATACAATATAGTCTTCCAAAACAAAAATGCAACTTTGCGTACAACTGCTTGCTACTAATTATTGACTTGTTACATTTTTGATGGGGAAAATATATTTGTTCACTATAGAATGAAAATATACTCCAAGTTTGCTCTCTCTCCCAAGTAGGATTTTAAAGGGGTTGAACTGAACTGAACATCAAGCTGGAACTTTCCATTGAACACAAAAAATCGTCCTAGTTTGTTTGTTAATGTTTCTAGCTCACTTGTGCTTGTTCGCGGGCCTTATCAATTAATTAAAATGATTAGTTTTTATGTATTTTTAAGTACCTTGACTCAATTCTTTAAGAGGATAGAGGTTGTGATGAAAATATTGGCCATAGGATTAAAGTAAGTTGGATGAAGTGGATGAGTGTCATAAGAGTTTTGTATGACCTAAAGATGCTAGTTAAAGTGAAAGATAAATTCTAGTGCATTGTAGTATGGCCTGCAATGATGTATGATAGTGAGTGTTGGGGCGTTGAAAGGACAATATATAGATAAGATGTATATTATTGAAATGAGAAATATTAAGATGAATATGTAAACATTCGAGGATGGAAAGTATCCAAAATGTTTGCATTAGAGAAAAGGTGGTGGTAGCTTTTATTGAGGATAAAATAAAAAAACATAGATTGAGGTGATTTGGCAATGTGAAGCAAAGATCTAATGATATGCCTATCAAAAGAGCTGTACATTTTAAGCTAGATATAGCTAGAAGATTAAACTATAGGTAGATCTAAACTAATTCGGACAAAAGTGGTTTAAAATTATCTTAGCTCTACATCTCTCTAATGATGTAGCTCATAATCACTGCGAGTAGAAAAAGAAGATCTATATAGCTGATTCCAATTAATTTGAGATTCAGGTATTGTTGAGTTGAGTATGTATTTTTTATCTAATAATAATATTTTTATCCTAGTAATACATATTAATGACTATTTTAAATTTTATTCTATATTTAATTAATTTTTTTTTTGCAGTATATTTAATGAATTACTAAGAAAAATAATAAATTTTGTGATATTATTATATTAATTATATTAATTCGAGTTCTTCATGAGCTTTCAATCTGAGTGCAAAGATTATTAAGATTGTTCATGATAATGATCAAGTTTTATTATTAAGATTGTTCATGAAAATAATCAAGTTTTATTGTGTTTGAGATTGATTTGTTTTTGTTACTGATTGAGCTTGATCGAGCTTTTTACAAGTCTCGAGCATGAGTTGGTTGAATCACTTTACAGCCCTACTCCCCGGTTAATGAGGATGTCCCCATGAAATTATAGAAGCCTGTTTCTCGGTCTCACTTTTGAGGATGAAGCACAAAAAAAAAAGGTACCTTATGGTCCTAGGTGTATGGGTTGAGCTAAAAGATAAAGAAATTTATTCTATTGCTCAAGCTGCCAGTTATGTGAGGGTAGTGGAAAGATGAAACTGAGATAGGCCGGATTTTATGAAGTAAATGGCATGTTCTGCAAGGCATCATAACATTGGAAGATTGAAAACCTTCTAGTTGAGTGCTGTGTGTACGGAGAGAAATGGTATACCTTAAGAATCCTAACAGACACTGGACCAGCAATGAGCTAGTTGTAATGAGCATAGAGTTCATAATTTCAAATACTCAGGGTTTATGAAGATGAAGGATTAACCAATTAAAAATGATACCAACTATTGTAGTTGCATGCTTCCATGGTCCTTATATCCACCCCTATATCTCTTCTTACCAGTAGAGGTATAACACTTCGAAGGAGCAGGATAATGATGCAGCAGTTTACCTATCTCTAGATGGTGAATCCTGAGTTCTATTTGTGACCAAGATGGGAGAAAAGGAATAGATTCAAATTGTTGTTCTTTTTGGTGTATTAGAAATTAAAATTTATGAAGTAGTTACTCATCTGTACTTTTACATTTTATAAGATGATGTTTTAGCAATTTATATTTTTCTTTTTGTGGAAGGGATGTAAACTTGTGACATTATTTGATTTTTGTCCAACAAAGTTGATTTGGGTGTTCAAATGTGGTGTGCTACATAATTAACAATGCAAAGATCAGAAATTATATTTCCTCTGATTTTCTTTGTTTTTCCTCATTCCTATCATTTACCTCCCATTACAGGCTTGGGTTCTAGATGCTACTCCTGGAAAAGTCCGAGCTGGTGGAGATGGAGAGGACCATCCAGAAAAATTAATATCATTCCTTAGAAAGCTGCCAAAGGAGGTATGCTGTCATAAGTTTGATCATCCCAGTAATACATATTAATAAGTTTGATCATCTGCCTTCTATTGTATGCACTGTGTTATTGCTATCTTGCTGGATTAATATCTGTTGCTTTGTGTTGTTTATATTGGCGGTACTTGATTATGACACTGTGCCAGGTTAAGAATTTCAGCGAATGTCAGATGACTATTTTTTTTTATTCTTTTAGAATATCATGCAATTTGAGCATTTTTCTTCTCATTGCATTCAGTTTCTTCCCTATTTGTTTTTCTTTTGATGTATTCATTTTTGTCTTTGTCTTATCTTTTTTCTTGCTCAATCAAGTTTAACCAATTCCGTTGTCTTGTGTAGTTATATCTTCTCTTCGTTCATTGGTTGTCTTGCATTAATTTTATCGGTTTTATTTATATATGCAATGTATCTTCAAATGTACAAATCTCTCTATATTCTCAATTATTTTGGGCAAGGTAATGAATCTCATGTATGCATTTCTTTAAGGAAGGTCTCCTCAAAGCTAGAGGTTGTGAATGCTCTTCTTCAAGAAGGATTTTCTAATGATGTTGCACAGGTATATTTTAAAATGCAGTTAACTGTAAAATTTGTATCTTAATCTCACCCCTTTGTTTGAGCCTTGATATTTTTATTGGACTTGATTAATATTCAACTTTGACTAAAGTAAGGGAGTTGGCTGTTACACATTTCTTAATACCTGTTACATATTTCTTAATACTACTTACTTATCCACGTGTTGCATGTGATTATTATGAATTTTATACTGTGGTTATATATTATCAAATACTAAGCATTTCAAGAAATAAAAATATACACAATTTAATAAATTTCATGAAAATTAAAATTAAGCCAATAGAAAATTTTTCATATTTTAGTGTGCTGATTATTATTATTTATATTCAAATAATAAAATAAACTGCAAAAAGTAAAGCAATCAGTGTAATAGTTTAATAATTCAAACTTATACAAAATCTATTTGCATGTAAAGTTTAAAATCTAATAATGTTTTTTAAAATATAAATTATGATCATTTTAGTTACTCATTAATATACTATGATATACTCATGTTTTCAATTAAGATTAACAATTTAAAAAAAGAAAAAAAGAAAACATTATTGGAATGCACATGCATTTAATACATCATATATAAATATAAAAATAAGTCATTAATATGTAAAAGTAAAGAAATTTGAACTAAAAACTAATAAAAAAAATAATCTTGAAGAATTAATTTATAAATAAAATATATAATACAAAATTAATCCATAAGTGTGTAAAAATGAAGAAAATTGAATTAAAACTAATAAAAAATATAAAAAATAACAAAATTAAACTAAAATTAATAAAAATCCATAAAAATACATGAATTAATAAAAAAATCCATAAAAATACATGTTTAATATGAGAGATTGCAATGCCAATTTTTGTTTGTATTAGGATATTTTATTTGAATTAGAATTATAATTTCTATTTATATTAGGATTTGTGTTGGCTTTTATTAGAATGCACATAAATTTAATATATCATATTATATATATAAATATTAAAAGAAAAAAAATAAAAAAATTAATAAAAAGTAATTTGGAAGGATTAATATATACAAATAAATTTATGTAAAAATGCAAAATTAAGTCAGCTTATAAAAAGGGCAGCCCGGTGCATGAATGTTCCCGCAATGAGCGGGGTCCGGGGAAGGGTCGGATCCATTGGGTCTTTGTACGCGGTCTTCCCTTACAATTAATTGCAAGAGGCCGTTTCCACGACTCGAGCCCGTGACCTCAGGTAACACGGCGACAACACTTACCGTTACGCCAAGGCTCCCCTTCAAGTCCTTAGCTTATAAAAATTAAAAAAATTAAACTAAAACCAATTAAAAAAAATAAAAACATACCATGTTAAATATGAGAGAATGATTTTTTAAATAAAGATGTGAGAGATTGATATTGGGAAAGGAATATGAATGCATCGGACCAACTTCTATTTTTAATGATAAGGAAGCGCTTGATCCGGGTCTTTGAATATGATAGAAATAATGGTCTTATGAACATGTATTTATAGTGCGATTATTTATTGTAGTCATTGTTGAAATATGATTAAAATTGCAATTTCTATTTGTATTAGGATGTTTTATGTGAGTTAGAATTACAATTCTTTTTTTTTTTTTGTATTAGGATTTATCTTAGCTTTTCTTTCTTTGTTTTTGATCGGGATACAAAATATAGAGCCAATCAGATCAAAAATAAGATTGTCCTTTTTGTATTTTACATTAAAAATCATCCTTAATGGGAAATTAAAAAGTTTTCACTTCTTAAGGTTAATGGACTTTTATATATAGTGTAGATATATTATGGAACTTCTATCAAATGATAAATAATGAATAAAAAAGTATTGACTTACCATTTTTCATTTCAAGTTCAGTATGTGAATTGATTTTGAAGATAAAGATGTAATGAGACCTGTATCTTCTTTTTATATCATTTTTTAAGTGCCTTAATCATTTTCCTGTTGATTTTATTTAATAACTGGTTTTAGCATAGTTGTTATATATAGAGTAATCCTGAGCAGACGTCATGGCTGCCAAAGCCGGGCATGTTCCTATAGAGAGAGTTTACCAAAGAAACATTCCATGTCAGGCCTTTCAGCAGGACAATCAAACATGAGAACTTGCCGAGCTCCACAAGCCCTCTCTCTCTGTAGCCAAGGGAAAAGAGACATTCTTCTCAAGGTCACATTTGATGTCACCCATTTCTCCAGAAATAATCACACACAAAAATCCGCCAAGACATCTCTCTTCTTGGCCAACACAAGGGGCTTATAGAATTAGTTTTTTGAGGCAGATCACTTCACATTCCTACATTGAGAAGCATAAATTAGCTAGAAATCAACCAAACCCTTCCTCATGAAGTACATAACTCTACCTCATGCTTCCTTGACATGCACCAAACATGGTCTATTGCTTGGAAACATTCGCTGATACCGAAAATGGTTCCTTTCTGCCTGAACCTCCTCATCCACTTTCAATTTTGCAAGATACATATTTAATATTAATCCCTCGTACTTATAGGCTGCTAACTGCTGACTACACCAAATAGTAGTTCAATACTAGGAAAAGGATTTGCACCCAGTTACCATGCATTTATATTATTTTTGTTATGTCCTTATCATTTAAGATTGTGTTCTGATGCTTTTTAATTCTTGATCTTAATTGTCTTCCTTACTTTTGTGTTCAGTGGGTGGTAACTAATCTTCGACGAAATGGTCCTTCCAATTCGTCATCAGGTTTCTCATGGGTGTTTGACCTTGAGGGGATTGCTGAAATGTACCAATCCTATGAAGAAACAAATTTATGGTAATGTTGAATTGATTAACTATTGTGGTTATGGAAGTATTTTTCTTTTGTCTCCAAACTCAAGCAATCAAGCTGAAGTCTCTCTAGTTGCTTTGCTCATTCTTCTTCTCCAACTGATCAATATAGGAAATTTGTTGAAAACTTGCCTCGGGGTGTTCATGTCAATTTTTTAAAGGCAGAGAGGAGTTTGCACAGGTGGGCCCTTGAAGATCTGCAGCGAATTCATGCTGCAGAGGATCTGGCTGCTGAGGAGGGAGGTGGAGTTGAAATGCATGTCCTTGAAGATGCTGGTCACTGGGTATGTTACTGGTACACATGTTTCAATATTGCTTGTCATGCTGAGCATCTATCTTTAAGTTATAACTGTCATTGCTCATCTCTTAATCCCATGAGGAAAAAGCCAAATGTAATGGTCTCAGAAGAAAGAAAGATTCGCACTAAGACCTGGTTCCTATTAAAAGAGATTAAGGTTTCTGGAATTCTGTCCCCCCTTTCTGTATTGATGTACAACCCTTTAAATAGGGAGATTACAGACAGAATATGGTAATGATTTACAGAATAAATCACAATAAATTACAACTAATCTGTGCCTGATTTGGTGGAATAATATAGGGAGAAATTCTAGGCTAAGACTCCCCCGCAGTTTGAGCGGGCGGAGGACAGACGCTCAAGCTGGACCGAAACGACTGAAATAATTGTCGAGAAAGGCCTTTGGTGAAGATATCTGCATACTGAAAAGTAGATGGGATGTGTAATACTCGGATGTGGCCGACTCGAACCTTTTCACGAACAAAATGAATGTCAATCTCAATGTGTTTGGTCCTTTGGTGCTGGACAGGATTGTCAGACATGTAAACAGCAGAAACATTATCACAGTATATTACGGTTGCTTGCTTGAGTGGAACCTGGAGTTCCAGCAGTAGATTCCGTAGCCAAGTTGTTTCGGCTACAGCATTGGCGACACCACGATACTCCGCTTCTGCACTGGAGCGTGATATTGTAGGTTGCCGTTTGGACGAGCAAGAGATCAAATTATCTCCGAGAAAAACACAGTAACCACTGGTTGACCGACGGGAGTCTGGGCAGCCTCCCCAATCAGCGTCGGAGTAAGCAACCAAAGAATGTGTATGTGACTTGCTAATCCGTATACCATAGTCAACTGTGCCTTGTAAATATCTGATAATCCTTTTCAAGAAGGCAAAGTGAGGTTCCCGAGGTTCATGCATGAAGAGGCAAACCTGTTGAACAGCATAGGAGATGTCTGGGCGTGTGAATGTGAGATATTGGAGTGCTCCTGCAAGGCTTCGGTATAGTGTAGGGTCATGGAAAAGTTGACCATCCGAAGCACTCAATTTGGAAGATAAGTCAACTGGCGTTACACATGGTTTGCAAGATGACATAGAAGCTCGGGAGATTATATCCTTAGTATATTGAGTCTGGTCAAGGAATAATCCACCTGCTGTTTTTGTGACTTTGATCCCCAAAAAATGATGTAAATGTCCCAGATCTGTCATTGCAAATTCTCTGGAGAGCATGGATATAATGTCCTGTAATAACTCATTAGAAGAAGCAGTGAGCACTATATCATCAACATAAAGGAGTAAATATGCAATCTGAGTTCCTTTTGAAAAAATAAATAGAGAATTGTCACACACACTGCTGCGAAAACCCTGAGATTGAAGATGAGTAGCAAATCGTGTGTACCATGCCCTAGGAGCTTGTTTTAGCCCGTAGAGGGATTTTTTCAACCGACACACAAAGTTAGGATACCGTTTATCCACAAAAACTGGAGGCTGATGCATAAAGACAGTTTCATGTAAGTTCCCATGTAAAAATGCGTTCTTGACATCCAGTTGATGAATGGGCCAAGAACGTGAAACCGCAATGGATAAAATGGTCCTTATAGTAGCCGGTTTGACCACCGGACTAAATGTGTCGTTGCAGTCAATGCCAACTGTTTGTGACTTTCCATTCACAACCAAACGAGCTTTGTATCGCTGTAGAGACCCATCTGATTTGAACTTGTGGCGGAAAAGCCACATGCATCTGATGACCGGTCTGTCAAGAGGTCTTGGCACGAGTTCCCATGTGTCATTTTCCTGCAAAGCACTAAACTCAGCCTGCATAGCTTTTAACCAGTGAGGGTCGGCAAAGGCCTTGGCATAAGAGGTGGGTATAGGTGATATGTGTGTTGTTATTAGGGTATGGCGAGCTTTAGAGCGGGTGGTCATGGGATGGGTATTCCGAGCTGGTATTGAGGCATTGGTGGGACGTGGAAGGGGCTGTAATGGTGGTGGGACAGCAGTGTTTTGGTGCAGTGAGGGTTCTGTTGCAGCCCTAGTGGGTGGTGGTCTTGGGCGTCGGGTGTAGGTGAAACGGAAAGGGACGGTGGAGTGATGATTTGGTTTTGGAGGAATTGTTTGCTGTGTGAAGGTGAAACCTGGTGGTGGGTTGTCATCCAGGAATGAATAGGTAGTGGTTGGTGTAGGAATGGTGTAGGGGAATGTATTTTCATCAAAGGTGACATGACGAGAAATGTGGACTTTTCCGGTGGTAGGGTCGAAGCATCGGTAGCCCCGAAAATCAGGGGGGTAACCTAGGAAGATGCATCTGATGGATCGTGGGTGTAATTTGTGTGGTTGGGTGGCAGAAGTGTTGGGATAACAGGCGCACCCAAAGACACGAAGGTGATCATATGTGGGATGGCGGAGGTATAAAGTAAAGGTGGGTGTGTAAAAGTTTAGTCTCTTGGATGGAAGTATGTTGTGTAGATGGACGGCTGTGTGAAGAGCCTCAACCCAAAAGATTGGCGGTAATTGAGCATGAATGAGAAGAGAACGTATGATGTCATTTAGTCGACGAATCATACGTTCGGCTCGGCCATTTTGGGAGGAGGTGTGGGGGCAGGAGAAACGAAATAGAAGACCATGTTGGTGGGCAAAAGTATTGAAGTCATTGTTATCAAATTCCCCACCCAAATCACATTGGAAAGTTTTTATATGTCGGTTGAATTGAGTAGCAATCAGTTGGTGGAATTTTTGAAAGGTAGAGAAGGTTTCTGATTTGAATTTTAGAGGATACACCCACACAAAATTTGAGAAATTATCTATTAAGACCATGTAGTATTTATAACCAGTTTTGATGGTGATAGGTGATGTCCACAAGTCACAATGTATAATATCAAAAGGAGAGAAAGTAAATGAATTTGACTCATAAAAAGGTAAACGTTTGCTTTTTGATAATTGACAAGAATTGCAAAAGGGGGAACTCTTGTTCTTATTACATGATAATCCAAATTGTCTAAGTAAAATATCTAGAACAGGTGACCCAGGGTGCCCAAGACGGTCATGCCATGGTAGATGTGGTGATGTGATTGAACAAGCTTGAGGTGGTAGGGTTGGTGGAGTGACAGGATAAAGGTCGCCGGTGCTATTGTGGCGGGAAAGGAGCCGTCCCGTTTTGAGATCCTTCAAAGAAAAACCAAAAGGGTCAAATTCGACAGTTACATTGTTATCACGGGTAAACTGACGGACGGACAATAACTTTTTAATGACCTTTGGACTGTAAAGAATGTTTGGAAGAATATAGGTACGATTAAAAATGGGAAGGTAACCTGTGCCAGAACCCTCAATTGGTAAATAGTGTCCATTGCCGACTAAAAGTTTAGTGTTAACAGTAAATGAGTGAGGGTGTCGAATCATACCTTGATTATCTGTGACATGGCGCTCAGCTCCTGTATCCATGATTAGATTCGGATCACAATAATTTAGTTGCATTGTGTTGAAAGCTTGACTGAGTTCCGAAGGATTTAAAGCATCATATCCTGTAGGAGAAGCATGTGGATATGGTGGTACTGATCCATATGGTTGCTGTCCTGTATAATGAGCCGCTGGGTTGGTCTGATTTTGGTTTGGGGTCCATGGAGCTTGTGTTGGATATGGACAAGGTGGGGTATTCCACCAAGCCCATGGCGGGTAGTTTTGGTTTGCAGGTTGAGGTGTAAAAGACCAAGGGGTCCCCGTAGGGTTGCCCTGGTAGCCGCGACAGCGTCCTCTTCCTCGTCGTCCTCTGCCACGGCCGCGATAGTTGGATTGGTAAGAGGTATGGTGGGCGATGTTGGGCTGGGAGGATGTATTTTGAGCGGCTGGAGTGACAAGGACAGAGGTTTGATGTTGTTGTCGTGCGGCCTGACGGATAACTTCATCATTTAACATTGTGCAAGCAAGATCCCAGTCGGCATTCTGTGAGTTGATTAAAGATGCAGTGGCGTCAAACTCTTGAGGAAGGCCTCGAACCAGTTGGAGAACTAGTCTGGATTCTGTGACTGGTTGATCAACTTCAGTCAGCTGGTCGGCTGTCTCTTTTAATTTCCTGCAATAGTCATCAACGGAACTGCAAGAGGCTAGGGTGAGATTAACAAACTTTGTTTCAAGGGCCGCAGCTTTGGCTTTCTTGTTACTAAGAAAAATTTTATCAAGCTTTAACCATGTCGTACGGGCCGAAGCTTCAACATCCAGGACACGGGTAAGAAGATCGTCAGATATAGTACTGTAAATCCACTGTGACACCAAGGCGTCGATTTCTTTCCAGGTTATATACGATGGGTCTGTGGAAGCCGGAGGTGGTGTGCCGTCGATGTGATCTAATACGCGATAGGCAACAGAATTGAATTTAAATAGCTTTACCCAGGAGGAGTAGGTTACTAAGGTGCCGTCTAGGGTTCTGATCTTTGATTGAATGTTAGTGACAGAGTAGGCAGGGTGGATGGTGGTGGTTTGCTTGGGATTGGAGGCGGCTGGTTGGTCCTCTGTTTGGGTCATAGTTGTTGACGGCAGAAAAAGAAAAAAATAACAGAAGAAGAAGGGAAAAAAAATAAATTTCAGAACCGAGGCTCTGATACCATAAAAGAGATTAAGGTTTATGGAATTCTGTCCCCCCTTTCTGTATTGATGTACAGCCCTTTAAATAGGGAGATTACAGACAAAATATGGTAATGATTTACAGAATAAATCACAATAAATTACAACTAATCTGTGCCTAATTTGGTGGAATAATATAGGGATAAATTCTAGGCTAAGACCTATTTCTCCTTTTAGCTATCAGTCCATTAACCTGTCTTTCCTGGAAAATGGTGGTTGCTGCATGTTAAAAGTTAAATTGATTGTTCCATAAATTTGTTGCTTCATAAGATTGGTACTATAAATGTCTCATGGGTGTTTGACTTTGAGCATAGTGGCTTCTCATGTGTATCTTATGAAGAAACAAATTTAGGTTTATAAAGTATCCCACTTTCTCAGCTGGGCGGCATGGTGGTGATGTCACTATGTTCCCACGAAAATAGCAGAATATAGAAATGAAAAATGGATTTTAAAAAATTAGTCGCTTGATAAGCAATGTTAATGTGATGCTTAAATAATCAAATAGGTCTACGCAAATCAAGAGAATATTTCAAGCAACAGAATTCATATTGGTAACCTGTTTGTTTTTAGGTGAGTTGCCTTCTTGAATTTTAGAAGTGATATCTAACTCCATATTGTAAGTCAGCAACTATTTTTGATTTTCCAACAAGTTAAATTTAGGTTTAGACGTGTTTGAAATTGCATTGGATTAAGCTGTTTTCAGCTTTTTCCTTTTTTTTTTCATGAATTTTCATTGTTTTCCAGAAACATTTTTTATTATGACTGACTTGAGTAAATTTTTAGCAGAGAACTAAACCTGATGATGACTGTAGAAAACTGTGGGTCCCTCGGTTTCTATTAAATATTTATGGCATATAAAAATAAACAGATTAATAAACGTTCTTCCTTCTCTTATTTATCTCTCCTTATTTTGGTACAGAGGGGAGGATGAGATCCTATTCATCTAGTGCAGTGTTTAGTTTTTGCTACATGCATATTATTACACTACCTTTGATGTGGTATCAAATTTGTGTTTGTGCTTAGAGCATTCAAAATTGGGAAAGGGATTTACTTATGTACAAATTAATTGTAAGAATGACGAATTCACAAGTTTTTGGAAGTGACATGGATGTACCACCTGTATGCATTCAAGTTGCATCTGACAGGAATATGTACTGACAGTTCAATTTTTGAAATAGCCTTATGGTGGTAAAATGAGCATGAATAAATTATCATGTCTGTGAATTTTAGTATTTTCGTAAATAATCTTGATGTCATGTTAAGATGATAGGAGTATAGGATTTAAAAGATGCTGAAACTTAGATTGCTGGAGTATTTGGGAGTGAGGTCTACCGTGGAGGTAAACAGTTGAACATGATCGCTTTCACTCAGATAAAACAAGACAAGTTAAAATTTTTTGTTGGAATTTAGGCTTGCATCCATAGATGGGTGTCATTGACTAATAATGCTGGTCTTTTTTTTAGCTTAGTGCAAGGCAATTTGTAAATTGTATCTAGGCTAAATACATATGTAAACCTCTGAACTTGTAGTGTTTAGTCACTTTGCATCCTAAACTTTTATTTTAACCATTTTATCCTATGTACTTATCTATTTTTTTATTAACAGATACTTATATTAATGAATACTGGTTACTTTGTCCCTTATATTTATATATTTTGTACAAAATATATACCTCAATGATTCAGCGTGACTTGGTATAATTTAGCGAGTTTGTATTTATAAGTTAAGAAAAATGCAAGTTTTGAGGGCTATATAGTTAAATTGAAAGTTTAAGGGGTAAAATTACTAAATGTTATTGATTTAGGGAGCTATATATTGTCACTAGATTAGATATGTATTTAATTATAATATTTTGTTGCATTATTGTCAATATTATTGCTATAAATAATTAGCTTACTGTTGTGATATGCATGATTTTAGGCTTGATTTTAGGCTGTAAAACATGTTAGCTGTTAGCTGTAAATTAGGTTAGCTGTTAGCTATTGTATCACAGCTGTTATTTGACTGTCTTTCTATTTTTTGTAGCACTCTCTTAGCATAAATTCCCATCAAGCTTGAGGGAATAATCAAACTAAATGTATCAGACTTCAAATACCTCTTCTTAGTCTCTCTTTCTCTCAAATTTGTCATGGTATCAGAACCTAAATATTTAAATTAGGCTCATTTTGTCTGGAATGCAATTTTTTTTTCAGATTTTCTGTGGTAGCTGGGTCTGCTGATCATACCTCATTTTTGAGGCAATACTCTTCTTTGATTCCCTATGTGGGTATTTCTGTTTGTGGTAATCTTCTTGGTTCATCTTTCTTGTACAATATGACTACCATTAATACTTCAGAAACTTTTGGAGTGTGATTTACTAGTAAGAATTATTTTGCCTGGGAGTTTCAATTTCAACTATTTGTTACTAGTAAGGAGTTATGGGGTCATATTAATGGTTGTTCTCTAGCACCTAGAGATGCTAAAGAACTAACTCAATGGACTGTCAAACATGCAAGGGTGATGACATGCTTCTTAAGTTTTGTTGATTATGTTATTGTGCTTAATTTAAAGCCCTATAAAACTACCAAAGCAATGTGGGAATATTTGAAGAAAGTCCACACTCAAAACCACACTACACGTCGTCATCATTTGGAGTATGAGATTGCTGGTTACAATCAAGGAAATCTGTCTATGCAGGATTATTTTTCCAGTTTTCAAAATCTGGGGAGAGCTTTTTGACTTGATTTATGCAACAATACCAGCTGCTTCTCTCTCTGTTGTACAGGAGGTTCATGAACAAAGCAAGAGATCGGTTCTTACTGAAGCTGCGACCTGAATTTGAGATCACTCGCTCCAATCTCATGAACCGCGATCCTTCTCCTTCTTTGGATGATTGCTTTGGTGAACTACTTCGGGAAGAGCAGTGTCTCCTCACTCAAGCTACATTACAGTCAGTTCCACGTAATCCAGTAGCATATGCAGCTCAAAGGAGAGGATAGAGTAAGGATATGAGCAATGTTCAATGTTACAACTGCAAGGAGTACAGTCATATTTCTCTACATTGCTCTAAAAAATTTTGCAACTATTGCAAGAAATTAGGTCATATTATTAAAGATTGTCCTATTCGACCTCAAAATCGAAAAACTACTGCTACTGCTTATACAGCCTCAGAAATTTCACCCCCTACAGTAGCACATAATACTCTCACTCCTGATATGGTGCAACAGATGATTGCTTCAGTCCTCTTCGCCTTAGGGCTCCAAGGTAAGCAAACCTCTTCATCCTCAACTTGGCTAGTTGACTCGAGTGCTTCTAATCATATGACTAGTTCTTCTGATGCTCTTCACAATGTCCGCTCATATAATGGTACCGCGGATATACAAATTGCCAATGGAAGTTGTTTGCCTATTCATGCTATTGGGGATCTTAGTTACACTTTTTGGGATGTTTTTGTATCTCCGAAGCTTTCTTCTAACATTATTTCGGTTGGTCAGCTAGTTGATAATAGCTATGATGTTCATTTTTCTCGTGATGGTTGTGTTGTGCAGGATCAGGTGTCCGGAAAATATTAGCGAAGGGGCCTAAAGTTGGGAGATTGTTTCCTTTAAATTTTTTCATTCCTAGTTATCTGTCTTTAGCTTGTTTTACAGTTAATAATAAAAGTGCAATATGGCACAAACGTTTAGGTCATCCAAATTTTGTTATTTTGTCTCATTTACTAAATTCTAGTTTGTTGGGAAATAAAGATCATGTTTCTCCTAATTTTTCTATTGAATGTTCTACATGCAAATTAGGTAAGAGTAAAACTCTTCCTTTTCCTTCTCATGGAAGTCGTGCACAAAAATGCTTTGATATTATTCATAGTGATGTATGGGGCATTACACCTATTATTTTACATGCTCAGTACAAGTATTTTGTGGCATTCATTGATGATTATAGTCAATATACTTGGGTCTATTTCTTGCACTTCAAATCTGAGGTTTCTCTACAGGAATTAAAGTCTTGAGATCCGATTCAAGTGGAGAATATATGTCCAATGAATTTCATGCCTTCTTACAAGAAAAAGGTATCATTTCTCAACACTCTTGTCCGTATACTCCCCAACAAAATGGAGTAGCAGAGCAAAAAATTCGCCATCTTTTAGACATGATTTGTACTTTATTAATTGACTCTTCAGTTCCTTCTAAGTTTTGGGTCGAGGCCTTATCAACTGCAGTTTATTTAATTAATCGCTTATCTTCACAGGTTCTAAATTTTGATTCTTCATATTATCGTCTTTTTAATCAATATCCTAACTACCTTGATTTGCACACTTTTGGATGTGTTTGTTTCGTTCAATTACCTTCACATGAACGTCATATATGACGCGTCCTAGCAAACACTAGCAAGTGTACTAGTCGATCAAGTAGTATAGGACTTGGAGTCCCGATATCGTATCCCAAGAGACCAAAGTTTGGAAGCCAATCTCACTACTACTATTACTATTATTTGAGCAACAAAATTAAGTGATTGATTCATAAATAAATAATTAAATTAAATAAAACACGCAATTGAACGGCTTTTTGAGAAAGAAATCAATAATTAAAAGGTTAGGATCCACACTCCTCCTTGGCTTAATAGGATGCAAAGTTAATCGCAAAACATCAACATTGAGATTGGTAGGTTTTCTTAATTAAGCCCAATTTATCCTATCCGGAAATAAATTCTCAATTCATGCCTAACTCCTATCCGGAAAATTAGAGCATGAATCGCATAAATTAAAACCTAATTTAATAACTCTCCTATCAGGAAACAAGTTAAACCCACAATTCAACCTAGGCTTCTATCAGAAAACACTTAAATTAAATTGTTATGTCAGAATTATGAAATCAAGAATGAAATAAATTAAATTCCAAAACCTAATCTTCTATCAGAAAACAATCAAGTAATAAAATCAATTCATTCATCCAAGCATTAAGAAAATACCAATTCTGACATAAATCTCAAATTGAAAAGAAAATTCTAAAAATACTGCATCCTGTCAAATTAAGGGGTCATGTTTCCCCTAACAAAAAGAATTACTCCTCCATTGAGAAATCAAGAAACCACAAGTTTGAGAGATAATTCATTATTAATTAAATAAAAGAAAAAAAGAAAATCAAACTCTTAAACAAGGAAGTCCAAAGTTCTTCAGGAATCCCAAATCTCCAAGGAAAGAAAAGTTCAGTTGTCTCCATAAAAGTTCTCCAAACGTTCCTTTTTTCTTCAAAAACGTGAATCCCCCTTGTTTTGCCGTCCTTCACTCTATTTTAGGTCTATTTTTGACCTCCAAAACATGTGTTAATTCGTGGCCCTTGGATTAGAGTATTAGGTCTTTTTAAAATGTGAGCCGTCCAGATCTCACAGGCTGCCAGCAATCTCACAGGGTCCCTGTGAAACATTCTGCCCTCCTAGCTCTCTCTTCCTTATGCTTCTACTTCCTTTCCAAGCCATTTTTCTCCACCAAAAACACTACAAAACAACCAAAATAACTAACATAAGGACTAAAACACATAACAATAAAAATAAAACAAATAACATAATAAAACATAATAAAAACACACTAAACACAAGAAATAATAATACTAAAATATCTATAAAATGGACATATATCAACTACCCCAAACTTTAGATTTTACTCACCCTCGAGTAAAACCAACACAAAAACAAAACATAGACACAACACATAACACACACGAATATGCTCAATCCATCGCTCGCAAGCCTCCCAAACAACTTAACCACTTTAATCACAGACTCAACCAATCCAAATCATTCCATCATCATAGAGATCAAATCAACAAGGTTACATTAAAAAGTCCACAAGCGTTCGGCGCTAGTCAAGTTTGAATCAATGCACGCTTCGTCAAGCAATAATCAAAGAGGTAAAAATTCATTTTTCGCTTCTTTAAGATAAAACAAAAATATGAAGAATAGCCATAAGCTCTCCTTTCAATTCCCTCTCCACTAATGTAAACAAATCAAAATGAAGGATCAACAGGTCTTTTATTATGGGTAGGTTCGGTAAGGTTACAAATGAGGGGTAAAGCGTAAGGATAAAGAAACAAGAAAACAAGTCATTCCATAATAAACCTCAAAATGAGCAATGCAATAAACTTTGTAATTCCCAACCAAAAGGTAACTTCCCAAAACTTACTAGCTCGAATCACAAACATGTTAACAAGATAATTATTTCACTCTACCCAACTATTTATTTGCTTGCTTTCTTTTTTTTTTTTCTTTTTTTTTTCTATTTTTTTCACTTTTTTTTAATATTTTGTTTTTTTTTTCAAGAATTACTAACACAATGAACTATTGACAATACGAACAAATTTAACCCAATAGATAATTAATAGAACACATGGGTTACAAACAAAACCTCAAACCACATTCTAGCTAGCTTTT
This sequence comes from Garcia nutans, assembly GCA_947685225.1. NCBI lineage: Eukaryota > Viridiplantae > Streptophyta > Magnoliopsida > Malpighiales > Euphorbiaceae > Garcia > Garcia nutans. The sequence goes on along the minus strand of CANTUV010000039.1, from coordinate 36,360,523 downwards.
TGTTTTTGCTCTCTAAATGCAATACTAATAAACCCAATATGACATGCATATGCTCAACAAACAAAAGGAACGACTCATTTTCTTGTAAATGGGGTGGTAGGCAAAGGGCTTTTGGGTTATATGGTTATAATGAGGTACACAAAAGAATTTTTGAATTACGCATTTAGCATACTTTGTAGGCAAGAAGGGGTTAAAGAACAGTAACGTAAAAGGTCTGATAAATATATAAAAGGTCCAATGTAATCCGTCTAAAAGATGGCCTAAATCATTTCCTTCATCCTAATTCATATAGGATTTCGCCTCAAGGGAACATCAAAAGAGTTCTAGCATTCTTTAGAAGCTATTTCACATTTTAAGTTCAAAAACAATCTTTGACAACCGCCATCTAAAACATGCATCGAAAGAAACTCGACAAAGCATTAAACACATTATAGACTGTAAAGTGTAAACAAGTTTATTCAGTTCCTATAAGTGCAATAATGGTCATTTTCAAGTTCAAATCTTATCTCTCAGCAATAATTAACAAATTGAGCACTCACAACACTAGACACAACTAACAAATACTGAACATATACTAAACAAGACACAAAACATAACAAAACAAAAACTCACATTACACAAAACATAACAAAAATCACAAACAAAAACATTCCCCTACCCCAAACTTTAAAATTAGCAGTGTCCTCAATGCATAAAAGTAAAAATAATAACAAGAAGGTTGAGAAAACCCCCTGACAGCATGTGAGGACATGCTGAAAACATCAATCATCTGCTGGTGGAGAATGGCGCTGTACATACGCGCTAAAATCTGCTTGTAGAGCATCGATCTCTCTTCTAATTTCCTCAAGTACTGCATAATCATCTCATTAGTCACCTCCTTAGGTGTGGATGCTGGAACTAGTTGCCCTTCGAGCTCATCATTCGCACTATCCTTGATCTCCTCAACTTCTGCACTCTCACTGTGAGCATCACCTAAACTCTGAACATCATCAGCAGAAAAATTTCCACATAATTTCATGGATGTACACATATGCAAATCAACTAAATCGCTATTGCCCACTGGTTTTCCAAAATTATCAAAATGCATGGCTAATGCAATAGTAGTAATCAAACCGCCAATAACTATAGGACCATGATCCCTAACAATATGCTCAAAACTTCTCATAAGCCAAATACCAGTATTCACACTTTCACTACGTTCCATAGCCCACAAAAAGAAGATTTCATTTTCATTAACTTGGCTTGCACTACTACGAGCAAAAAGTGTCCTAGAAAGCACACGATGCATATACCGATGAGCAGGTTTCAAACTAGACGCCCTACGGGGTGCAGACACTGGCCCATCACATAACTCTTTCCATGCATCAGAAGCTTTAAAACCAACTGCCTTTCGCCTATGACCATCATTAGAAAAACCAAAATAAGCATTTAATTCAGACAAAGACGTTGTGACAGTCACATTTTTCAACCGAAATGTCATGAACCATTTTTCATCAGTGTATGGTGTATGCACACAAGAATATGAACTCAAAAACTCCCTAGTGATGTCAACATATGTAGGTGATTTAAGACTCATGAACGTTGACCAACCAATATTATTAATCAACCTATGAACCTCATTGGTCAAACCAAGATTTTTAAGAGCAGAGTCATCCACATACCTTGTCGCTTGTACCTCTCGTTGAGCTAAGAAAGCGTACCTGCGTTCCTGCTCCTCATGCGCAAAAACCAAATCTGCTGGAAGATCAAAAACTAATGTTCTCCTCTTACTAGATGCCTTAGTAGTAGAGACAGGTTTGTTCAATGACCGCTTAACGACTTTCGATGAAGAAGCAGCTCTGATTTTCTTATCTCTTGCCATTACCAAATAAACCCAACACCAATGCCAAACAAAACAAAGCAAAGCAACAAACTTAACTACTAACTTCACAAATCAGTTAGAATGCCAATACCAGCCGAGAAACTCTTAACAAGTGCACGAAAATATCAAAACCCAATAATAAGCTCACATCAATAACAAGTGCATGAAGTCAACAGATGTTATAACCAACACTTTCAGTCAGGTTTAACAATAGAGCAATAACTATAGTTCGCAATCAAAAGCAAACTATGAGAGCAGAAACTTACAAAGAAAATAAACACATTCCAGCCTGAAGCAACAAGGAATAGTATTCAACTAAATGCCAGTAAGTATAAGCACAATTTGACTAGCCAACAGGAATTTTAAACTCATATCATACCAAATTTTCAATCCTCAATCAACTTTCAGCTCAGGATGGACGGCGGCTGGGCTTCGCGTGAGAGGAGCGATCTTCTTCCTCTTCTGCTGGTTGGGTGCGACTGAACAAAGAGGGACCGAAGGTGGGAGGGACGACTCTAAGGTCTGACCGGATAGAGGAAGCGGTGGCTGGCGTTAAAGCTTTGAGCTGGTCGGAGATTGAGGCTGATGTCGGCGTTGATGGATATGGTGGTTGATGGAAGTTTGAGCAGAAAACTCCAGAGAGAAGGCGGAGAGGGTGGCGGTGAATGTTGACTGGTTTGATTCCTTGCGGTAAGACGCCGGTAGGAAGTTGCTCTGGTGGTGGTGGTGGTAAAAGAAGATATGGTGGCGGTCGGGTCTGCTGGTGAAAGGAAGCAAGGTGGTTGGTCTTTGTTTAGGGTTGCGAAGGAAAACCGAAAGAATGAGAAAGAGAAACACAGTTTATTTTTTCGGTTTTGTATTTTTTTTTTAAATAAGTGTCCAATTTCACAGGGAGGGCGTGAAACCTATTGCCCAAACAGCTCCAAAGGCCAAATTTCACAGGTTGTGTTGTCAAGGCGCGCCTCAGTCAAGGCTCCAGTGGCTGCGCCTTAAAATTGGCAAGGCGGGCGAGGAAAATTAGGCGCTGCCTCAGGCGCAAAAGGCGTGCGCCTTTGTGTTCTGTCCAGGCGCAAAAAAGCGCGCCTTTTTCCAAAAGGCACCAGTGAATAAAAAAAGCTGATGTGGCAGTATTTTTAAAAAAAAAATAAGTAAATAAACATCACTTTTAGACCTTGAAAACCCGACAGAAACACTGAAGTGAAGAAAAAGAGAGAACCGAAGGAGAGGAAAAAATTAAAGAAAACCCTAATTTTGAGCAAAGAAGGTTAGTTTTTCATGCTTTTTCTTTAAATATTTCAAGATTCTTCTTCTTCTACCCTTTCTTTTCAAAGAAAAATGCTAGAAATTAAGGGGTTATGTTGCCCAATTTTTTTTAGAAACCCTAATTTAGATTTTTAGGGTATTTTCTTTAATTTATGGAAGGAATAACTTAATTTTTCAGTTATTTACTAATGTATTAGTATTGTTTTAGTAATATGAGACCAAAATACAAACACATTGATGTTTTTAAGGCTGAAGTTGGTTTCAGCAGTGAGTTTATAGGCTTTTTTTTTTCTTTTGAGCATTTAACTTCATGTTAGAGCTAAAATAGTACTTGTTAATTGATTGTTTAGGGTTAATGAATGGCAACCTCCGGCACCGGATCAAATAGTAGTGAGAGTTCTAGGAAAGATCCGTATTGGAAATACGTCCGTTTGGCTAAGCCACCAAGCACAAACGACTTGATATGCAATTTTTGTGAGATAACAACAAAGGGAGGTATATATAGAGCTAAACAACACATAGTTGGTGGATTTCGAAATTCAAAGAAGTGTAAGAAATGTCCACCTTATGTTGAGGAGGAAGTAAGAACTTACATGGCTGCGAAAGCGAAGGCGAAGAATGTTGTCATTTCCGATCAAGATTATTTCGATGATAGTAACGAAGTAGAGGAAGAAGAGGAGTTGGTTACTCCTAGAACTCAAAGTTTGAAAAGGCGAGGATCACAGGGTCCATTAGATATTTACTTCACTCCTAATGTTGAGAAGATTGTGAAAGGAAAGAAACAATTGAAACAAGCAACTATCAATGAGTTGTGTAAAAAGGAGTTACGAGAGAAGACTTGTAGGGACATATGTCGATGGATATATGATACGGCGATACCATTTAATGCCCTTAAGCATCTTAGCTTTGCGGTGATGGTTGAATCTATTGGACAATTTGGTCCAGGACTAAAACCACCAAGTTATCATGAAGTGCGAGTTCCTTTCTTGGTTAAAGAAGTGAGTGATGTGAATGAACTTGTGAGAGAATATCAATCGGAATGGGCTCGTTATGGTTGCTCCATTATGTGTGATGGGTGGACGGATAAGAGACAAAGAACCTTGATAAACTTTTTGGTAAATTCTCCAAAAGACACAGTGTTCCTCGAGTTCGTTGATGCTTCGGAGTACTAAAAAACCGGTGAGCAAATGGCGAAATTGCTTGAGAGGATTGTTGAACGAGTGGGAGAAGCAAATGTAGTTCAAGTTATAACCGACAATGCTTCTTCTAATGTGGTTGCAGGTAACTTAGTTCCTTTTTTGTCAAACTTGAAATTTGTTTAAACTTTAAACTTACTAAGTTCATTTTATTATTCATGTATTATAGGAAGACTATTAATGGCCAAATACCACCATTTATTTTGGACTCCATGTGCGGCGCATTGCATTGATTTGATGGAGGATATTGGAAAGATACCTCAAGTGAAGAATACAATAAGGAGAGCTATATCTTTGAATGCCTACATTTATGTTCGACTGGGTGTGGTCAACATGTTGAGGAAATTCACTGGACATGTGGAGCTTGTGCGGCCTGGTGTAACTAGGTTTGCAACTGCTTTCCTTACACTTGAACGTATGCATAAGCAAAAAAACAACTTGAGAAAGATGTTTACTTCAGATGAATGGACCTCAAGTAAGTGGGGAAAGGAAGCTAATGGAAAAAAGGCAACGAAGATTGTTTTGATGTCTTCTTTTTGGAGTTCGTTGTTTACATATTGAAGATATTTGGCCCTTTGGTTCGTGTGCTTCGCTTGGTAGACGGTGAAAGAAAACCTCCAATGGGATACATATATGAAGCAATCGAAAGGGCTAAAGAAGCGATTGCAAAAGCACTTGATGAAAATAGTGAGAAATATAAGGACATTAAAGCTATTATAGCTGCTAGGTGGGAAGACCAACTCCACCAACCTTTGCATGCAGCCGGGCACTACTTGAATCCCACTTTCTTTTATGATAAACCCAATATGTACCAATGTAAGGAGATGGTCAATGGGTTATATACTGCTGTGCTAAGGTTAGTTCCAAACCATGACATCCAAAACAAGGTATCTGAGCAATTGTCACTTTATCAAAATGCTGAAGACTTGTTTGGAAATGAGTTGGCAATTAGACAAAGAAAATTAAGATCTCCAGGTAAGTCTTCAATTCTAGTATAATGTTGTATGTAGCAAAATAGCTTAATATTTGATACATAAATATTAAATTACAGCTGAATGGTGGAAAGCTTATGGCGGTGCAACTCCAGAGTTGCAAGATTTTGCAATTAAAGTCCTAAGTCTTACTTGTAGTGCATCGGGTTGCGAGCGCAATTGGAGCATTTTTGAACACGTAAGCAACTAATTCTATTACTTTTATAATCATGAAATTGGATTATGATCTATGAACTTATGTTATATTAAAAAACTATAGGTTCATTCGAAGAAAAGAAACCGGTTAGCTCAACAACGCTTGAATGACTTGGTGTTTGTAAAGTATAATCGAGCGTTGAAACTCCGGTATGAGTCGCGTGATCGCATAGACCCGATATCTTTAAATGATATTGATGACAGCAATGAATGGTTGATGGGTCGTCGGCTCTCCGAACAGATGGAAGAAGATGATTTAGTGTTCACGAAGAGGATTTGACATGGGCGGATGTTAGTATAGCGTGTGGAGCTGAAGATCCCACTTATATCACTAGATCATTGAGGGGAAAAGGCAAAGAAGCTTCCACACCGGCACCAACCCTTGATAAAGGAATAGTATTTTCAAGAAGAGCCAAAGCCAAAGCAACCCCTACTCTACAACTTAGGGATGAGGAAGAAGAACTCTTTGATGTGGGAGATGATTATGAAGAAGATGAAGATTATAGAGATGAGATGGATGGAGATGAAGAGGATGATGAAGTGCCACATCAAGATGATTATATTGATTTGAACAATGATGAGGATTAATAGTTCCATTTAGTGTGCTTAAATACTTTTGATATTTAATATTCGGCTATTTGCATTTAAATTAAGTGAATTAGTGACTTGATACTTGGTATGTTAACATTTAGTTTTTAATATTTGCATATTTAAGACTTATTTTATGATAATTTTATGATTTTTATGATTTTATGATTTTTTCTATATTATTTTATGATTTTTTTAAATATTGCCTTTGCCTTGCGCCTTGCGCCTTGCGCCTAGGCTCCAGGACCCCTTTGCGCCTTGCTGCGCCTTGGGCCTCTGACAACTATGTTCACAGCCTCCTCGTGAGACTGTCTGTCTCACACGCCTCTTTTTGCCCAAAAATTTATTTTTTTAATTTATTATTATTATTATTATTATTTTTATTATTATTATTTTTTTCAGAAAGTACCTCCAACCATGAAATTGAACACTAAAACCGACAAATTATTAAAATTGAAACGAACAAAAATTTAAATAAAAAATATGTACAAACAATTCTAGTTTATAGTCCTAGCTCGACTTTTACCTCCCTTCAATCTACAAATGTCACAATCGCGAGATCCGGTTCAAACCGATCCGCAATATAAGGTTTCAATTTGTGACCATTTACCTTGAATGTTTCTCCCGACTTCAAGTGCTTAATCAAAATTGCTCCAAAATTCGAAACTTCGATTACCTCATAGGGTCCTTGCCATCGCGATTTCAACTTACCTGGAAACAACCGTAGCCTACTATTATATAATAGCACTTTTTGGCCCGGCACAAATTCCTTTCTCACAATATGCTTATCATGCCATTGCTTAGTCTTTTGCTTGTAAAGACTAGCACTCTCATATGCCCACCAGCGGAGTTCATCCAATTCGTTAACCTGCAACAAACGAGTCTTTCCTGCACTATCTATGTCAAAATTCAAAAATTTAGTTGCCCAAAATGATTTATGCTCTAATTCAACAGGTAGATGACAAGCTTTCCCAAAAACCAACCTAAATGGTGACATGCCTATCGGTGTTTTGTAGGCAGTCCTATATGGCCAAAGAGCATCATCTAACTTCATAGCCCAATCCTTCCTAGACCCACTCACCATTTTCTCAAGAATTCTTTTAAGCTCCCTATTAGATACTTCTACCTGACCACTCGTCTGTGCATTATAAGGTGTAGAAACCTTATGTCTTACCCCATACTTCTTAAGAAGTGTTTCAAATTGGTGATTGCAAAAGTGCTTACCACTATCACTAATAATTGCCCTGGGGGTACCGTATCTAGTGAAAATGTTCCGCTTCAAAAATTGAAGCACAACTTTCGAATCATTAGTCTTAGTAGCTATAGCTTCAACCCATTTAGACACATAATCTACAGCTACTAAAATATACTCATTCTCATAAGACGATGGAAACGGTCCCATGAAATCAATGCCCCATACATAAAATAACTCACACACAAGAATATTATTAAGAGGCATCTCATCTTTCTTAGAGATATTTCCCATTCGTTGACATCTATCACATGCAGACACATAATCTTTAGCATCACGAAAAAGAGTAGGCCAGAAAAAACATGATTCTAGCACCTTTGCTGCAGTGCGATTTACTCCAAAGTGTCCACCAGCTTCTCTGTCATGGCAATGATTCAAGATCGCTTGACATTCTTCATCAGACACACACCTTCTTATCACTTAGTCTGCACATAGCTTATAAAGATAAGGATCTTCCCAAAAATAGTGCTTCACATCAGCTAAAAACTTCTTCCTTTGTTGAAAAGTGAACTCCTTCGGTATCCATCTACCTGCCAGGTAATTTGCAATGTTTGCAAACCAAGGCACATTAGTAGAAATAGACTTAACAAAACATATACGCTCATCTGGAAAAAACTCAGAAACAATCTCTCCTTTAGAAGCAAGTTGATTATCCAATCTGGATAAATGATCAGCAACCACATTTTCTACCCCCTTCTTATCTCTAATCTCCAAATTGAACTCTTGTAGCAACAACACCCAACGAATCAACCATAGCATAGTCAGTATACAAGATGTCTAAAAGCTGCATGGTTAGTATACACAATGGTTTTAGACCCTATCAAATAAGGTCTAAATTTCTCAAAAGCATAAACCACAGCTAAAAATTCTTTTTCAGTAGTAGTGTAATTCAATTGAGGTCCAGTAAGAGTATGACTTGCATAATACACTACCCTAAACATCTTCTCTCTTCGTTGCCCTAAAACTACACCTAAAGCATAGTCACTAGCATCACACATTAACTCGAATGGATTATTCCAATCAGGAGCTACAATCACAGGGGCTGAAATTAACTTCTCTTTCAAAACATTAAAAGCATGCAGACATTCATCATCAAAAACAAATTTAGCATCTTTCACAAGCAAATTATACAAAGGTTTTGCCACTTTAGAAAAATCCTTGATAAACCTCCGGTAAAAACCTGCATGACCAAGAAAACTTCTCACTCCTTTAACTGTTGTTGGTGGAGGTAATTTCTCAATCACCTCAACCTTCGCTCTGTCTACTTCAATGCCCTTTTCAGAAATCTTGTGCCCTAGAACAATTCCTTCGTTTACCATAAAATGGCATTTCTCCCAATTTAGCACAAGATTGGATTCTTCACATCTCTGCAAAACTAAAGCAAGATTTTGCAAGCATGATTCAAAAGTTAGCCCATAAACAGTAAAGTCATCCATGAAAATTTCCATACACCTTTCAAGCATATCATGGAAAATAGACATCATGCACCTCTGAAATGTGGCAGGTGCATTACACAACTCAAATGGCATACGCCTATACGCAAATGTGCCATAAGGATACGTAAAGGTTGATTTCTCTTGATCCTCAGGGGCTATTGGGATTTGAAAATACCCAGAAAAACCATCTAGAAAACAATAGAACCTATTCCCTGCTAACCTCTCTAGCATTTGATCAATAAAAGGTAAAGGAAAATGGTCCTTCTAGTGGCTGAATTAAGCTTCCTGTAATCTATGCAAACTCTCCACCCAGTTACTGTCCTAATAGGAATCAATTCATTATTCTCGTTCTTCACTACAGTCATTCCCCCCTTCTTAGGTACTACCTGAACAGGACTTACCCACGCACTATCAGAAATTGGATAGATAATACCTGCATCGAGTAGCTTTATCACCTCTTTCTTTACAACCTCTTGCATTGCAGGATTCAACCTCCTTTGTGGTTGAATGATGGATTTGTAGTCATCTTCCATCAAGATCTTATGCATACACAAGCTTGGACTTATTCCCTTGATGTCTGACAAACTCCACCCAATTGCTTTCTTGTGCTTCTTCAACACCTCAATAGTCTCATGTTCTTCTTGTTCTGTCAACAAAGCAGAAACAATCACAGGGTTATTTTCACCATCAAGAAAAACATATTTTAAATGAGAAGGTAAAGGTTTAAGTTCAAGTTTAGGTGATTCATTGGAAAAATCCTTTGAATCCTCCTCCTCTTCAATTTACAATGACAATGAAGATTCATCCTCTTCCTCTACTTCCTCACGAGTTGAACTTTCGCCATGGTCTACACTCCCCAAGACCATACATTGCTCCAGTGTTTGCTCCACTTCAATTGCTGAAAATGTATCCTATTTATACTCATTCAAACACTTGTCAACACAATCGATAGGAAAACACATTTCATTGTCATGCAAAGATGGATATTTCATTGCTCTATTTATATCAAAAACAATTTTTTCCTCATTCCATCTTAATGTAAGCTTCCCCTCTCTCACATCTATTAAACACCAGCAGTGGCCAAAAACGGCCTACCTAGAATGAGAGGAGCAACTTTGTCAACTCGCATATCCAGTACAAAAAAATCAACAGGGAAAATAAATTCTCCAATTTTCACTAAAAGGTCCTCAATAATCCCGGCTGGGACTTTTGTGGAACCATCAGCAAGTTGCAACAAAATACTTGTCTCTTTTAGTTCAAGACTCATTTCATTGCACAAGGCCAAAGGCATCAAATTAATACTAGCACCTAAATCACATAAGGCCTTTTCAAACTTTACATCGCCAATATCACAGGGAATGGTAAAACTCCCTGGATCTTTCAATTTCTTAGGCAACCTATTTTGCACAATGGCACTACACTCCTCAGTCAATGTTACAGTGCCTAGATCCTCTAACTTCCTCTTATTGGATAGAATATCTTTAAGAAACTTAGCATACTTCGACATTTGAGCCAAAGCTTCAGCAAATGGAATATTAATGTGAATTTTCTTAAAGATCTCAACAAAATTTGAAAACTGAGCATCTAATTTTTCTTTCCTAATTTTTTCAGGATATGGGAATTTCTTCAAATCTAAGTTAGATGCAGAGGAAGTGTTAGAAAACTTACCTTTCTTAGCATTGTCTGAATGCTTACTTACCTTTTCTTTGCTCGCATCCTCCTTTGGTGCTTCCTTCAAGCCCAATTTATCTTCTTGAACTTCCACTTTTTCTTTCAGCTTTGGATCTTCCAACTCTCTTCCATTTCTCAACGTCACTGCCTTCACATGCTCTTTTGGGTTTGTCTCAGATGTGCTCGACAATGCTCCTTGTGATCTTCTTGTTATGGCATTTGCTATTTGCCCAATCTGTACTTCCAAGTTTTTGATCGATGCCTCATGATTTTGGAATCTTGTCTCCGTGGATTTTATGAATTGAGACACCAAGTCTTCCAAGGAAGGCTTCTTCGCTGCTTGTTGATGTAGAGACTCTTGAGATTGAAACCCTGATGGTTGTTGCCTTTGTGCATTTGAATTATCCAGGAAAAATTTGGATGATTTCTCCACCTAGGATTGTAAGTGTTGCTGTAAGGATCGTTCTGCCTGCGACAATTATTCACAAAATTAGCTTGATCAGGAACTTGATTAACAGCAAACATGTTACCTGTTTGACATTCATGATTTGGGTGACCTCCACCACAAAAATCGCAAGCTATTGTAACCGCTGGAGGCGTCTGAATTTGCATCCCTTCAATTTTCTTATTTAATGCCTCCACTTGAGCTGCCAACGATGTCATACCATCCACATTATACACCCCTGCTGCTGTCCTTGGTTGTGCTCTTGCATCATGATATAAAAACATATTCGCCACCATCTCATCAATGAGCTCGAAAGATTCTTCAGGTGTTTTTCTATTTATAGAACCTCCAGCAGCAGCATCAATCATATTTCTTGCATGGATGTTGATTCCTTTGTAAAAATTTTGCACTTGCATCCATAAAGGAATTTGATGATGAGGGCACCTTCTCAAAAGATCCTTGAATCTTTCCCATGCCTCATGTAAAGATTGTGTATCACCCTGCACAAAAGAAGAAATTTCGTTTAAAATTTTCATTGTTTTTTAGGGTGGAAAATACTTACCAAGAAACTTCTTTGACAGATCATCCCATGTTCTAATCGAACCGGATGGCAAAGAAGTAAGCCACCGTTTTGCTTTATCCCTTAAGCTAAAGGGAAAAAGTTTCAACCAAACAGCCTCATCAGGAACTCCATTGTACTTAAAAGTAGCACACAACTCAAGAAAGTTAGCAATATGCCGATGAGGGTCTTCATGATCTAAGCCTCCAAATTGATAACCATTCTGAATCATTTGGATGATTTGAGGCTTAATCTCGAAATTATTAGCGGGAATGGCAGGTCTAACTATGGATGGTAATGCTCCACTCGGTTGAGCCATCACATAGTCTTGCATTGTACGTTGTGGTCTTTGATTTCCATTGCCACTATTGCCACCTTCCACATCCACAAGATCATTCGGTGGATCAGCCATAGTAACTTGTCTAGCTAACCTTCTCCTTAAGTGAAAACTTTTTTCAGGCTCCGGATCAAACTCTACCAGTGGCCAGCCGCTAGCTCTGGTCATAAACCAATCAAAGGCCTAAAAGAAACAAACTCGAACAAACGATTATTAAATCTCAAAGTAACAGACAAATAATAGAAAATTTTCAACAAAATCTATGGTCCCCGGCAGCTGCGCCAAAAACTTGACGCGTCCTAGCAAACACTAGCAAGTGTACTAGTCGATCAAGTAGTATAGGACTTGGAGTCCCGATATCGTATCCCAAGAGACCAAAGTTTGGAAGCCAATCTCACTACTACTATTACTATTATTTGAGCAACAAAATTAAGTGATTGATTCGAAAATAAATAATTAAATTAAATAAAACACGCAATTGAACGACTTTTTGAGAAAGAAATCAATAATTAAAAGGTTAGGATCCACACTCCTCCTTGGCTTAATAGGATGCAAAGTTAATCGCAAAACATCAACATTGAGATTGGTAGGTTTTCTTAATTAAGCCCAATTTATCCTATCCGGAAATAAATTCTCAATTCATGCCTAACTCCTATCCGGAAAATTAGAGCATGAATCGCATAAATTAAAACCTAATTTAATAACTCTCCTATCAGGAAACAAGTTAAATCCACAATTCAACCTAGGCTTCTATCAGAAAACACCTAAATTAAATTGTTATGTCAGAATTATGAAATCAAGAATGAAATAAATTAAATTCCAAAACCTAATCTTCTATCAGAAAACAATCAAGTAATAAATTAATTCATTCATCCAAGCATTAAGAAAATACCAATTCTGACATAAATCTCAAATTGAAAAGAAAATTCTAAAAATACTGTATCCTGTCAAATCAATGGGTCATGTTTCCCCTAACAAAAAGAATTACTCCTCCATTGAGAAATCAAGAAACCACAAGTTTGAGAGATAATTCATTATTAATTAAGTAAAAGAAAAGAAGAAAATCAAACTCTTAAACAAGAAAGTCCAAAGTTCTTTAGGAATCCCAAATCTCCAGGGAAAGAAAAGTTCAGTTCTCTCCAGAAGAGTTCTCCAAACGTTCCTTTTTTCTTCAAAAACGTGAATCTCCCTTGTTTTGCCGTCCTTCACTCTATTTTAGGTCTATTTTTGACCTCCAAAACATTTGTTAATTCGTGGCCCTTGGATTAGAGTATTAGGTCTTTTTAAAATGTGAGCCGTCCAGATCTCACAGGCTGCCAGCAATCTCACAGGGTCCCTGTGAAACATTCTGCCCTCCTAGCTCTCTCTTCCTTATGCTTCTACTTCCTTTCCAAGCCATTTTTCTCCACCAAAAACACTACAAAACAACCAAAATAACTAACATAAGGACTAAAACACATAACAATAAAAATAAAACAAATAACATAATAAAACATAATAAAAACACACTAAACACAAGAAATAATAATACTAAAATATCTATAAAATGGACATATATCAATAAACTTTTTGCATAGTCTGTTAAATGTGCATTCATGGGTTATAGTGTTTCACATAAATGTTATATGTGTTATGATCCCTCTTCCAATAAAATTTGTATCTCTCCTCATGTTTTTTTTAGCATCATTATTTCTTTCCCGCATACACTGTGTCACCGCCTGAAGTTAGTATTCTTCCTTGCTTTGATGATCTATCTGATACTCCTACGCGATTCAAACCTGGATTTGTGTATTCTCGACATCGCCCAACTTTGCCTCTCCTACATATTGACTCAACATCTGAACCTGTTCAACTGAATGAGCCTGACATGACATCTACAGTTGCTACAGATTATAAGCCTTCTGCACCAAGTCTCAGATGCTCTACTAGAGTTTCTCATCCTCTTGATTGGTATGGCTTCTCTCATATCTCTCTTCATGCTACTTTGTCTTCTATTCTTATTCCCAATTGCTATTTAGAGGCTGTGAAACATGATTGCTGGCGGAAGGCAATGGATGAGGAACTTGCGGCTCTTCAAGAGAATTGTTATGGAAACAGAATAATGTATATATAGGAAGTATATATTTAGATTTCTCCTTCCTAAATTAGTCTCTAGTTTCTTGTATATATATTTAGGGTTGTGTATTGAATTGAATAAGAAAATACAAAATATTTACATGGTATCAGAGCCAAATTCTCTGTTTTTCTTCCTATTCTGTTTCGTGAGGTTTTACTGTTTGGAGATGTTTTTACTGTTTCAAGAGCGTGGGTCTAGGTACCGTTTGTTTTGTGTCACAGCCACCTTAGGGAGAAGCCTTGGCCGCCGACCAGCCTGCCTCTGGAGTCCAGCCGCCTGAAGATCTGCGCGTGAGGCTCAGGCGCCGTTTGAAGAAACTGTGTCCAGCTTCACGCGCCGGCGCGTGTGGGAGCGTGGGAGGTTTCCGGTGACCGTCCGGTGATCGTCTTTTCTTTTCTGGCCTCGTTTTGCTTCCTACTCTTCATTCTAGCAGTCACTTTTGGCATTCCAAGAGGTCAGTTTGTATCAGTGTGTTGCTCCCTTCGCTTTGTTCCTTGTTCTGCATTCCAGTTATTGTTTTTTGACACTCCAAAGGTCAGCTTGTGTCAGTTTGTTGGCTCCCTTTTATTTGGCAGTTTATTCGTTTCAGTTATTGCATCATGTCTGATACTAAGACTGTTGTTAGTGATATTATTCCGGTGGTTAATAGAATTACAGAACATAAGCTGAATGAAAATAATTTTTTAGATTGGAGTAAGACCATTAGAATTTATTTGAGAAGTGTTGATAAAGATGATCATTTGACTAATGATCCACCTACTGGTGAAGCGGGAAAGATTTGGGTGAGGGAAGATGCAAGATTATTTTTACAGATAAAAAAATTGTATTGGTAGTGATGTGGTTGGTTTCATAGGTCATTGTGAGTTTGTCAAAGATTTAATGGAGTATCTTGAATTTTTGTATTCGGGCAAAGGAAATTTGAACAGGGTGTATGATGCGTGTAAGGCGTTATATCGTGTTGAGCAGCAAGATAGGCCTCTTAAAGTGTATTTTTCGGAGGTAAAAAAGATTTATGAAGAACTTAATGTCCTTATGCCTTTCAGTTCTGACATTAAGGTCCAACAAACCCAGCGTGAACAAATGGTGGTCATGAGTTTTCTTGCAGGATTATCCCCAACATTTGACACTGCCAAATCACAAATTCTTTCTGGTAGTGAAGTTCCTAATCTGACAGAGGCTTTCTCTCGAGTACTACGTAATGAAAGTTCTAATCCGGGTACCTCCCTACCTTCTGTTCAGAGTGCTCTTGTAAGTCGTGATTCGGGACAACACGGAAATCAGAGTAAAGGAAGCAATAATCGTGGTAGTACTAATCGGGATTCAGGTATTATTTGCTATTACTGTCATGAACCAGGTCATACTAAACGATTTTGCAAGAAGCTGTTGAACAAACAACAGAGAGCAAATATGGCTAGTCAGGAGCCAGTGATCGCCCCTTCAGATAATACCGTGACTATTTCTGTTGCGGAATATGCTGAATTGTCTCAATACCGTTCATCTAAGTCTGTTAATTCTTCTATTGTGGCTGCTGCTGCCAATACAGGTACATCTAACACATGTCTTATGTCTGCCTCATCAAAATGGGTCATTGATTCTGGTTGCACAGATCACATGACAGGTACTCCTAATCTCCTATCCTCTTTAAAACAACCTGATAAGTCTCGTAGGAATGTTACATTAGCTGATGGATCTACAACTCTTGTTACTAGTATTGGTACTGCTAATCCCACTCCTTCCCTCCCTTTAGATAAAGTTTTATGTTTGCCTAAATTTTCGTTTAATCTTTTGTCCGTCAGCAAAATCACTCAAACATTAAATTGTTGTGTCTCATTCTTTCCTTTTCATTGTATATTTCAGGATCTTTTGACGAAGCGGATTATTGGTAGATGACGTGAGTCAGATGGACTATATCTTTTGGATGACCAGATCTCCACGTCTCTAGCATGTGCTGGTGTTATCTCTCCATTTGAAATCCATTGTCGCCTTGGTCACCCCTCCTTATCTTCCTTAAAGAAGTTGTATCCACAATTTCAATCTTTGTCTATTTTAAATTGTGAGTCATGTCAGTTTGCTAAACATCATCGTTCACATTTAGTTTCTCGTGTCAATAAACGGGCTTCGTCCCCTTTTGAGATTGTTCATTCAGATGTTTGGGGTCCTTGTCCTATTACTTCTCAAACTGGTTTTAAGTATTTTGTAACTTTTATGGATGATTATTCTCGTGTTACTTGGCTTTTCTTAATGAAAAATCGTTCGGAGATATATTCTATATTTTGTTCTTTTTGTACTGAAATTAAAACTCAGTTTCAGCAATCTATTCGTATTTTACAAAGTGATAATGCAAAGGAATATTTGTCTAGTTTATTCAATCGTATATGTCACAAAATGGCATCATTCATCAAACTTCTTGTGTCGATACACCCTCTCAAAATGGGGTTGCAGAACGAAAAAATAGGCATCTCCTTGAGGTTTCTAGAGCACTTCTCTTCCAAATGAAGGTGCCTAAACATTTTTGGGCTGATGCTGTTTCTACTGCATGTTTTCTTATTAATCGTATACCTTCCGCTGTTCTTAATGGTGCAATTTCATATCAGTGTTTGTTTCCTTCTAAAGCTTTGTTTCCCATTAGTCCTCGTATATTTGGGTGCACTTGTTTTGTGCGGGATGTTCGTCCCCAGGTTACCAAATTAGATCCCAAATCTCTTCGTTGTGTCTTTCTTGGATATTCTCGTCACCAAAAAGGATACCGGTGCTTCTCTCCTGATTTAAACCGCTACCTTGTCTCTATAGATGTTACCTTTTTCGAACAAACCCCATTCTTTTCTTCTCCTTCTATATATGCAGGTCAGGGGGAGGAAGATGATCTTTTAGTTTATGTCGTGCACCAGCATCTTGAGTCTACTCCTACACCTGCTCCAGTTCCAGATTCCGCTCCTACTTTTGTTCCCTCACCAGCACCTTCTCGTCCTCGTTTTGACCAGGTTTATTCTAGAAGATTGGTTGTTACTGACTCTCATCCTCCACCAGCCACTTCGGCAGAAGTTCCAACATCTCCACAAGAGTCTACTATGTCTAATCTTAATCTTCCTATTGCTGTCCGAAAAGGTAAACATTCATGTACTTATCCTATTTCTTCTTGTGTAAGTTATGATCATTTGTCTTCTTTCTCTTGTTGTTTTGTGAGTAATCTCGATTCAGTTTCAATCCCTACTACTGTTGCCCAAGCTTTATCTCATTCTGGTTGGCAAGCAGCTATGGCAGAAGAAATGGCAGCCTTGGATGCCAATGGTACTTGGGATCTTGTGCATCTTCCTGCAGGTAAAAAGGCTATTGGTTGTAAATGGGTGTTCACTGTTAAGGTTAACCCTGATGGGTCTATTGCTCGGCTTAAGGCCCGATTAGTTGCCAAGGGATATGCTCAGGTTTATGGGATTGATTATTCTAACACTTTCTCCCCTGTAGCCAAATTGTCTTCTGTTCGACTGTTTATTTCCCTTGCCGCTACTTTTGACTGGCCTTTACACCAATTGGATGTTAAGAATGCCTTCCTTCATGGAGATCTTCACGAAGAGGTTTATATGGAGCAACCGCCTGGTTTTGTTGCTCAGGGGGAGAAGGGTAAAGTTTGCAAACTTCGCAAGTCTCTTTATGGCCTAAAGCAAAGTCCTCGAGCATGGTTTGGAAGGTTTTGTGATGTAATCCAAAAGTTTGGCATGAGGAAGAGTATCTTTGATCATTCTGTGTTTTTTAGAAGTTCAGATGCTGGGATGGTTTTGCTTGTTGTTTATGTTGATGATATTGTTATTACAGGGAGTGACTCAACCGGTATATCTTCACTTAAGTCATATCTTCAGCCACAGTTCCAGACAAAAGATTTGGGTTTGTTGAAGTATTTTTTGGGCATTGAAGTATCTAGATGTAAGCAAGGAATATTTCTGTCACAAAGGAAATATATTCTTGATCTTTTGAAGGAAACTGGTAAGTTGGGTGTTAAGCCTTGTAGTGTTCCAATGATTCCCAACATACAGCTCACTACTGAAGGGGAGTTATTTTCTGATCCTAAGATGTATAGAAGGTTAATTGGCAAGTTGAATTACTTGACAGTAACACGTCCAGATATTGCTTACTCAGTGAGTGTTTTAAGTCAGTTCTTGTTTTCTCCTACTGTTTCTCACTGGGAAGCGTTAGGACAAATCCTATGCTACTTAAAAGGTGCTCCAGGGCGTGGTCTTCTCTACAGTAACCACGGACATGTGAACATTGAGTGTTTTTCTGGTGCAGACTGGGCAGGTTCAAAGGTTGATAGAAGGTCGACTACAGGTTATTATGTTTTTATGGGAGGAAACTTGATATCATGGAAAAGTAAGAAGCAAAGTGTAGTATCTCGTTCTAGTGCTGAAGCTGAATATCAAGCTATGGCTCAATGCACTTGTGAAATTATTTGGGTTCGTCAGCTATTAGAAGAGATCGGTTTCAAGACATTTTTCAAATCCAGTGTTTCATGAGCGCACCAAACATATTGAGGTAGATTGTCATTTTATTCGAGAAAAATTACAACAGGGTGTTATATCTACCGAGTATGTCAAGACAGGCGAGCAACTTGGAGATATTTTCACCAAAGCTCTTAATAGTTCTCGGGTTGACTATCTATGTAACAAGTTGGGCATGATAGATATATATGCTCCAACTTGAGGGGGAGTGTTATGGAAACAGAATAATGTATATATAGGAAGTATATATTTAGATTTCTCCTTCCTAAATTAGTCTCTAGTTTCTTGTATATATATTTAGGGTTGTGTATTGAATTGAATAAGAAAATACAGAATATTTTCATACAGAATATTTACAAGAATCATACTTGGGATATGGTTTCTTGTCCTCCTAATGTTCAAGCAATTGGTTGCGAGTGGGTCTACTCAATTAAGCTTCTCTCTGATGGCACTCTAAACCGCTATAAGGCGCAATTGGTTGTCCTTGGTAACAAACAGGAGTATGGGGTAAACTATGAGGGAACTTTTGCTCCAGTCGCTAAGATGACCACAATGCGTACAATACTTTCTATCGCAGCCTCCCAAGGCTGGTCACTTTGTCAAATGGATGTTAAAAATGCCTTTTTGCAAGGCGATCTCAAGGAAGTTGTTTACAAGCGCCCTTCACCGGGTTTGTTCTCTTCTTTTTCTTCTCTTCTATGTAAGCTGAAGCGGTCTCTGTATGGTTTTAAACAAGCTCCTCGTGCATGGTTTGAAAAGTTTCGATCCACTTTGCTTCGTTTTTCCTTTGTACAAAGTCAGTATGATTCCTCTCTGTTTCTTCACAAGACTTCAACTGGTGTTGTTTTTCTACTTGTTTATGTGGATGATATTATTATTACTTGCAGCGACTCTATCTTGATTTCACAACTTCAACATCATCTTCAGAAATCCTTTCATATGAAGGACCTTGGTCAACTCACTTATTTTTTAGGACTGGAGGTTCATACTAACTCTTCCGGAATCTTCCTGAATCAACACAAATATACTCAAGATTTAATTGCCTTAGCAGGTCTCCAGGATTCCTCCTCTGTGAATACCCCTATGGAAGTTAATGTGAAATATTGGAGTACAGAGGGTGATCTCCTTCCTTATCCTACTATGTTTCGACAATTAGTTGGTAGCCTGATCTATCTCACTCACACCCGACCTGATATCTCATTTGTTGTGCAACAGATCAGTCAATTTATGCATGCTTCTCGTCATCTTCATCTAGCTGTTGTTTGTCGTATTATGAGATATCTTCGAGGAACACCTACTCGTGGTTTGTTTTTTTTCTGCTAGTTCTTGTCCTCGCTTAGAAGCCTTTAGTGATGCCGATTGAGCTGGTTATCCAGATACTCACCGCTCAGTAACAGGCTGGTGTATGTTTTTGGATTTTTCACTGCTATCCTGGAAAAGTAAGAAGCAAGATCGTGTCTCGAAATCCTCTGCTGAGTCAGAATATCGTGCCATGTCCGCTGCGTGTTCTGAAATAGTTTGGCTTCGTGGGTTGTTGGCTAAACTTGGTTTTCCTCAAAATGGTTCTACGCCTCTTCATGCGGACAATACTAGTGTCATTCAAATAGCAACTAATCATGTTTATCATGAACGCACAAAGCATATTGAAGTAGACTGTCATTCAATTCGTGAGACTGTAGACCGTTAGATCATCTTTCTTCCTCATCTTTCTACTACTTTACAGATTGCTGATATGTTTGCTAAAGCCTTGACTCATCAGTGGCATTCTTTTCTTGTGGGCAAATTGATGTTTCTTGATCAACCAGCATCAATTTGAGGGGGGATGTCACTAGATTAGATATGCATTTAATTATAATATTCTGTTGCATTATTGTCAATATTATTGCTGTAAATATTTAGCTTACTGTTGTGATATGCGTGATTTTAGGTTGTAAAACATGTTAGTTGTCAGCTGTAAATTAGGTTAGCTGTTAGCTATTGTATCACAGTTGTTATTTGACTGTCTTCCTATTTTTTGTAGTACTCTCCTTGTATAAATCCCCATCAAGCTTGAGGGAATAATCAAGCTAAATGTATCAGACTTCAAATACCTCTTCTTAGTCTCTCTTTTTCTCAAATTTGTCATATATGTTTTTAGCTTTATATCTATTT
The DNA here is from genome assembly GCA_947685225.1 of Garcia nutans. Lineage (NCBI taxonomy): Eukaryota > Viridiplantae > Streptophyta > Magnoliopsida > Malpighiales > Euphorbiaceae > Garcia > Garcia nutans. The sequence goes on along the minus strand of CANTUV010000039.1, from coordinate 36,339,971 downwards.
AACATAAATATACACGTGAATCAACAAAAAAATATATGATAGTCTATTATTTAGCAGTACATCTTCAATTACCACATTCATCATGGTGAGAAACTACATGTCTATGTCAGAGGCAATATGTCATAAGTTGGTATCATAAAAAAGTTTGGCCTAATACATATATAGCCTCTTGAACTTGGAGCGTTTAGTCACTTTGTCCTCTTGAACTTTTATTTTAATTATTTTGCCCCTTATACTTATTTATTTTATTCTAACAGACACATACACGAATAAATATTGATCACTTTGCATCTTGTATTTGTATATTTTGTACCAAATAGATACATTAGTGACTCGGCGTAATTCGGTGTGACTCAGCGAGTCTGTGTTTATAAATTTAGAAAAACATAAGTTAATTAAAAGTTTAAGAGACAAAGTGACTAAATGCTGCAAGTTCAGGGGGCTACATATGTATTTAGCCAAAAAATTTTGTTCCAAACAATTACGTTCAGATGTATAAAAAGGGTTCTTTGCTTAAAGGGGCAGATGGAATTTCGGATCACTTCAACTTCATGCAATCTAGAAGAAAAGCTCTTGGTTCTCCCACTTTGCCTATAGCCATTTGGTTAATATTTCATTCCTTATACAACTGCTTTATTTAATTGCAGGCTATTAGTTGGGCTTGTGGTTCATATCTGTATTTAGGTTGTGATTCATATCTGTATTTAGGTCACTGGAAGTTGGTTGCTAATGTATCATCATGCATATATTCTGGCTTGAGCATGTAATACGTAGCCGCCAGGAGTGAAATATTTTTGAAGTGCTTGATTTTTATTGCACTTCCATTGTTATCTTTTGATAGGTACATGCTGATAATCCAGATGGACTCTTCAGGATTCTTTTGCCATCTTTCCAACTATTCAAAGCCTGAAGGAGGCCGATCATGGCTTTGCAATTGTTTGCGCCTGATGGCCATAAGTTGTGCAAAAAGATTATGAAGTGATTCAATACGTTATGGGTACAATAACAGTGTAATATTTTGGTTTTCTTGGGAATTCTTGTGTTGGATTATGCTACTACAACCACCACAACCCCCCCCCCCCCCCCCCCCCCCCCCCCCTCATTTGTTACACTGATACCATTTTAATTTTTGATATCTTGCAACAGGAACAAGTGTGTTTAGTTATTCGGAAACAAGATTGTAAATGAATGGGATCGTAGCGAGTTCTGACATGTTGAGGCTTGATAAAGTTTGTAGTATATAAGCTGTAGCTTGGCTTATTTTGTTATCTGAGATCAAAACCTACGAAATGTTCTGATTGTTTTAGATATTAATTGTATGTTACCTTATTTAATTGAATGTATATGTTAAAAATCTCTGCCCAGTTAGCAAAAAACTGATTCCTATTCCATCGTCTGGTTAGCTGATTTATTTATTTATTTTAATAATAATTTGAGGGAAATGTGAGGTGCAGGCGTATACGAAGGTGCAATGTGAACAATGGCATTGCACTTTGCGTTCCTGAGAGCCATGTTGAACCTTTAATTGTAACTATAGACTGTGGATGTAGGTAAGTATACAAATTTAATCATTTAACCTATAAAAATACATAAAGCCATTCCCTCAAAAAATGCCTTGGTGGCGTCAACGCTGAGAAGAAAATGGCAATGGTAGCAAAGATACACTTAGGCTCGATTCATGTGTGTATCAACCCCAGAAATTGCTTATATCAACGCCTATTTTCAATCACCTCATTCATGTCTTGGGATGAGCATGACATGGGAAAGCTTTAGCAGCACTTGATTTCCCATTTAATAGACCAAGTTGTAGTTGTAGAGTGTTTGGCAGAACAAGAAAGACAGGATTAGATGATTTACAAAACTAACTTAAAAATAAGTTTCATTTTAAAAAATATTATACCTTAAAAAAGTTTTTAAAAATATTAAAACCATTTTTTTATTCAAAAATGCCTTACTCTTCTTTAAAGCAAATTTTTTTCTTCAAAAATACACCTCTCTCATTTTAAGCAATACTTTACTACAAAATTCATCTCTCTTTTTTTTTTTTCAAACTTTACTATTAAATAAATATATTTTAATAAAATAATAAAAATTAATATTTTAAAATATATTTTCAACTAATGAAATATATTAATTTTTTTTATAAAAGAAGAATTTTAATTTTAATTGCAACAAATAAAACTCAAAAAATTAAAAAAGGTAAAATATATAAGAATATATTAATAAAAATAATTATATTTATTTTTAAATAAATTTTACATATTATAAATATAAAAAAAGTTTTTTAAAAAGTTAATTTTATTGTGTAAATATTTTGTATATGTTGTATATATGTTATGTAAATGTTGCATAGATGTTATGTTTATGTTATGTATTTGTTGTATATAATATTGTGTGGATTTAAAATTTAAAAAATTAAATTAAATAAATTTTGTAAATATTGTTTAGATGATGTGTATATGTTTAGTATATATTATATATATGATACTGTTTATCATGTATATATTATGTATATGTTATATATATTTATTTTTTGTATATATACTAAGAATATAATAATAAAAAAATTTAAAAATTTAAAAATTTAAAAAAAAGATGAAAAGCAAAAAAAGGAAAAAAAAATAAGCAGAAAAAAAATAAGCAGAAAAAAAAAAAAAAAAAACAGCGTTGAAAAACCGTAAAAGTGAAAAAACAAAAGGCGCCCAACCTGAAAATGAAAAAACACAGGTTTGGGACGGATATTTGAAAACAGGAAACCAAAATCCCGTAAAACGTGAAATTTCCTCACTAGATAAATGCTGCTTGTCTGTGTTAGGTCTAACCTACAAAGGTCCTTGGACAACTAATAAAATAAATAATTTCAACAAATATCACAATAAAACCAGGGATGAAGATACATTGATATCTTTTTAAAAATTTATATATATATATATATATACAATATTTTTAAAAAAATTTAAATTATTTATTAATTTTTTTTAAAATTTTAAATTGTCTCCTCTTTTTTTTTAATTTTTATAAAAAGTAAAAAAAATTATAATAAATTATTTATTTTATATACAATAGTTCTCTTTTAAAAAATTGACAAAATATTAATAATATATAAATGAAAAAAAAATTTAAGGGATAAATTTTTTAACTAAATTAATTTGAACACATTTAATGAATTAAAGTACTCATGTATTTTAATTATTTTTTAAGAAATTATATTTATTTTTTAATTTTTTTTCTTTATTTTATTTTTATTATGAAAAATCTTATAAAATTTAAAATTTTATACATATACATATACATATTAATATTTTTTTATTAATTAATTTTTTAATAATGAAAATATATTATTAATAAATTTAATAAATTTATAAAATACTATTAAAACAAAAGGAGAGATAAACAATTACGAAAAAACTAAAATTTATAAAAAAAAATTTACCTCTCTTTATTTTAAAGCCTGGCTTCGCCCCTGAATAAAACAAATATATATCATACCAAACATATAAATGGTTTAGTTTCATGTGCTAAAACTAGAGTTTCTTTTATACTCTCCATTTTTATTCATCACCTTCGATCACCCAACAGATAAAAGGAAAGAAACTAGTAACTTAACAAATATATAAATGAAAAGAAAAAAAAAAGAATATCTTGCTTTGGTTTTTTAAAAACGAAAGTGGACTTCAAAACTGATTACTTGCATACAGAAATAACTGAGACAAGGAGCCATTAAATTCTCTGAAAAACTTGTGCTTCATTACATATATAATACTCGCATTAAAACAAGAAATACTACATTCCTGATAATACACTTAAAAAAACTTTCCTCGAAACAAACTCTTCTCTATTACCATCATACCTTACACGCACATATACACTAGCTAGCGAAACGATGCCGTTTCGCCAGAAATACATTTATTTTTTTTATTTAGCCTTTATCGAAACGACGTTTCGATAAGGGGCTAAATTAAAAAAAATACGTCCATGGCGAAATGACGTCGTTTCGCTAGGGACCGATTTAAAAAAAATTTAATAGAGCTGCGTGCAATCACGCAGCCCTTGTCCCTGCCTCCCTCTCCCAGCAGCCTTCACCCCACCCCCAGCCAGGCAAGCCACAGCTCCACCAGAGGTACCGCCGGCCACCCTTTTCTCATCTGACTGTCGCTGCATACCGACCCCCCTAAGCAAAAATCTGATTCCGGCACTGCTAGCTAGCACCCTGCATGCATTTTATAACACAAAATGCAACAACTTTCCTATTTAGAAAGGCCTCCTCTGCTTCTGGGGTCTGCCCTAGCATCTCATCTCATTCGTCGCAAAATTGCAATTATAAACACTCATTTCATGATTCTACTTAGTACTCACATAATTTTATACTAATAATAATAATATTTTGCATATACAAAACAAACCCAAAAACTTAGATGACTCAAAATTATCTTCTTATACCAAAAAAAAAAGAAAAAAAAATGTAACGCTTCTTTTCTTTGTCGCTTGCTTGCTTCCAGTAAACTTTCTAGTACTTTAAATGCATATCACGGCAGGAGCTACAGAGAAGTGCAAGTAAGACTTATCATCATGAGCTTGTTTTGAAGATTCATTGAGCGAGCCTTTCCAAGATGAACTTGACCATTTCATTTGCATGAAGCTTCTCTTTCTCCATGGAGCCATATGGATTTTCTTCTCTTTCATTGATCTCTTGGCTGATTCACATACAGCTCCGACAATGGCATTGAGGTAGTCAGCTTTTCCTATATAATATTTTGGTAGTTGGGCTATGAGCTTCTTGTACTCATCACATGCTTTTGCTATCTCAAATTGGTCTTTGAATTTCAATTCTATTAGGTATGGGATTTGCTTCTTGCGTCCACTTGTGCTCACCATCACTTCAATGTACTCATGCTTCCCTATACACTACAAAAAGGTGGTCTTTCCCGGCGGACATTTAGCGGCGGTTTTTTAAGCTGCCTCTAGTATATAAATGATATCTGTTAGTGGCGTATGGTACCGGTCCAAATAAACTGCCACTAATTAGCGGTTCAATAATTGGCGGTCCATTAAAAATTTCACCTTCGCGGTTTGCGGTACAATTTTGCGCTCTTGAAAAGCAATACACTAAACCCTTACCTTTACGCAGCACTCATTCACATTCCATCCTTCAAAATAACGAAACCCTAACACAGAAACTCCATCAAGCCGTTCCATGAATATCGTTAAAATTCCATCAAGCCATTCCTTCAAAATCCGTTGAAATCATCAAAATCATCATATTCAGAGATCATCAAGTTCAGTGAGTAAAGCAACAAAGGTAATTGTTCTTCTTTTCTTTTCCGATCCTTTTGTGACTTAGATTCCATGGTTTCATTCAACTTATCAATGAAATTTGTTACATTAGGTTTTAAGAAATCCCAAATTCTGCAATCTTTTTCTGCAAAATCGTTGATGCTTTCCAATTTCCATCAATAGCTTCTCTGCTCAATTTTTGATTAAGGTATTCCATCTCTGTCTTTTGCCTTTTGAAGCTCCTAGCCATTGCTAACCGTTGTCTAAGTTCTGTCAGTCTCAACTGCTCTATCCATTCCATCTCTGTCATGTGAGTTTTAGTGTTATTTTCAAATGCTTTAATCTAAATTGTAACAATCAATTAAGTTAATTCAATACCATGTTTTTGTCTCTTGATAGCTGCTGCATTGTTTTTTCTTTGGTTCATATGCTGTGATTTTGGGTGTAAACTAATTATTATGGAACTGTAAAATGTTATGTTGAATGTTGATTACCATGTTTTCATCTACTCCATATTAATGTTTTATATTTTAGACTTTTCAATTTAGAAACTCTATTTTCTAGACCTGTTTTTTCTGTTTATAGAACTTGGTGAAGTGTTTTGGATTTTCAGTTTTGTTATCAGTGAGATTGAGATTTGATTTAAAAAAATGCCCTGGTACCTACTATTTATATTTTATGATTCAAGAATTAGCTGCTCTGCTTCTGCCTCTGCCATATTCCTTTTCTTGTTTTAATTGGGGAGTTTCTTCTTCTGTTCTATCTGTGACTATTATTTTGGTAGGGAAGCAAGAGTATTATATTGGAACATGAAGTTGCTGAATTTTCCTGGATTTTTCTTATGGTTGTCACTGCTTGTATCACTTAGTTCCTTGACTTTTGACTTCTTCTTAGCCAAATATATTAAATTACCTACAACTTTGTTAGCTGTTTAAGTGATACTCAGGATTTAGTTTCCAACTTTTAGAATGAAGGCCAAAATTGGAAAAAAGCTTAAAAAACATGGACATAATAATTTAACTTAATGGTCTAATTCAAGAGGAATAAAATTGTATTAAGAAAATTTTGGAGTTAATAAATTCCTTTTCCAAGACTTGGTTTTAGAAGTGTGCTAGCTATAAAATCAGAAATTAGCAACACAACGTTAAGCTTACAACTTTTCAGAGTTTAGTATTTAGATATTGTAAAAGATTCCTAAATTAGTGTTAGAACTAACGGATAACTGATTAGGTAGTTAGAAGTATAAACTAAACAATTTAGTATGGTACTTTAAAGAGAGGTTGTGTAATTGACAACTTAGACTTAAACTTGAAAAAAAAATGTTAAATACTTCTTTCAGGAAAAATGGCGTGATAAATGAAAACATATGAATGTTACCCTCGAATGTTTAAGTGTGCAAGTAGTAAAATTGACTGAATAAAATAAAAATAGCATGATCAATAGTTAATAGTATGAGAAAATTAATAGAACTTAATACTAGAAATATACTAACATAATGAGTGCTTGAAAAAGAAAATTTAAGTTATAAATAATTACCTAATCAGAAATCAGGAAAAGATAACTTTAATTCTCTTGTAAATTTTTTTTTCTCATCTTAATTTTGAAAAATGCAGTTTTAAAATACTTAGCTTAGTTTTTTTTATTGGTGTATATAATTAGGGATTCGGTTGTATTCAATTGCTAGTTTAATCTCAAGATTCTGTTTAATATATGCTATTGTTTGATATATATAAAGGAATTTTCTACCATCCTAAAAGATCATTGCCACAGATTCTTTGCCTCTAATCTGATTTTTCTCTCAGCTTTCAATATCGTCCTTCTAGGTATTACTCTCCTTCCTATATTCCTATCAGGGTTGTTGAAGTAATTTTAACTTGGTATTATTATTCTTGATGACTAAATGTGTGCACATGCTTATCATATCCTACCCTAGCCAATGGATTAATTCTTCACTTCACTCTTGTCTTTATAGTGTAGTTTGTTGTGAATAAGAGTAAAGTTTGGGGTGACAGAACATTTAATTTCAGAATTGCTAAATTTGCTTTTTGCTTATTAAATAAAGCTTTAGCTATAGTATCGATGAGATTATTACCATGGTAATGCTTCAATCATTTTGAGTTAGTGGACCTAACTTTTTTCTTCCCTAGGTTCTCAATGCTATGACATTTATACTTTAATTATTTTGTACTTCAATTGGCTTTATTTACTTGTTTTCTCTTGCTGGATTTTAGAAGCTTTAAAAGTCAAAACTTAATTGTTGGGTTGCACATTAGTGTAAAATATTATAGCACCAGTGTCATCTTTTAGCCTACTTCATTATATAACATGAGCTTTTTGCACAAGTTTCTATGACTTTTAAATTATGTGGTTTAAAGTTTAATACTTCCACTCTCTTTTTTTTGTGTTGGTGCATTTTTGTTTAGGTATTGTCATTTTTAACAACATTGCAAAAATGGATAAGAGTTAGATAAATAAGCCTAGATTTAGTAATGCTTATAAAGATGGGTTTCGAGATTTCATTCAATTTGATATTCATAATGCTTCTAGTAGTGGAAAAATAATGTGTCCATGCATTCGGTGTGTTAATTGTACACTACAAACTCATGACGTTGTTAGAGAGCACTTAATTTGTGATGGTTTTATGAGAGGATACACAACTTGGGTATTACATGGGGAGGAGTTATCTTCTAATATGGGTGCTACATCTTCTCCTTTAAATATTTCCCAAAGAAATGAAGCTGAGCATGTGCCAAGTCCTGATAACTTAAGTCCTCCTAGGTTGCGTGACAATATGGTAGAGTTGTTGCGCGATGCATTACGTGACAATGTTCCATCTAGTAATGACATGCCAATAGATGTGAATGTTGTAGAAACTTGCTTACAAGATGGCGTTGAGGAAGAAATCCAAAATAATTCAATTGGAGTAGAGAAATTAGAGGAAACATCTGATAGGGAAACTAGTGATATGCATAAATTTTTAAAAGAAGTGGATACAGAGTTATACCCAGGGTGTAAGTCTTTTTCCAAATTATCCTTTCTTATTCATTTATATCACTTAAAATGCTTGAATGGATGGACAAGAAAATCATTTGGCATGCTTCTTGAGTTATTAATAGATGCATTCCCTGATGGAACATCTTTACCTAAATCTTTTTACGAATCCAAAAAAATAATTCAAGCATTAGGTCTTAATTATGAGAAGATCCACTCTTGTGAACACGATTGTATGTTATTTTGGGGTGAGAATAAGGATGAGGAATCTTGTAAAGTTTGTGGATCTTCTCGGTGGAAAACAAAAAAGGAGAGCAATGAAAGGAATAAAAAGCCAGTTAAAGTATTGCGGTACTTCCCATTAATTCCAAGACTGCAAAGGATATACGCTTCAGCTGAAACCGCGAAGGACATGCTATGGCATGAAGATGGACGTAATAAGGATGGATTGTTAAGGTGTTTAATTCATTCAAAAAAAATGTTGGACATTATCAAGGTATTATTTTTCTAAATTTAACTTTAATATATGTTATTGTTGAAAGTCTATTGTATAATGATTTGTTTCATGATTACTTGGATTTTCAGCAAAGGTTTTCATATCCTTCAAACAAGGCAACCGATGATTGGATTTTGAAGTCTTTGAACAAAAAATGGAGGGATTATAAGGGTGACTTAAAGCAAGAAAATTATGATTTATCAAAAACTAAGGATGAAATCATAAACAATGTGCCTGAGGGTGTTATAGAAGAACAATGGCCAAGCCTTGTCAATTCGTGGTTCACTGAGAAGAGTTAGGTAAATACTTTGAAACTAGTTTTCTTCTTTGTTGGTTATGGTGGAGTGCTTATCATTGACTGGCTGTACTTATTTTTAATGTGTTATATTATGTTCTGTTCAAAATGCAAATACCCAGAAATTTATTTTACAAACTCACCCTGATTTGATTTTTCATCTTGTCTTGGTTTGAATTTCTGTTGAACCCTTGTGGAGAAGCAAAACTATAACATGTACCCCGATATTTATTTGGTTGAACTATTGAACCCTTTTTAAAATTTTTTAATTAAAAGTCATCACAACATTCAAATTTCAAAACAATTTGAATTTTCCTTTCTTTGCCATCGCACATGGAATGGGAACATCCGTTATTTTTCTTTGTTCTTTCCCTACATTCTTCCTTTAAATCTCCTGTTCAGATCCTATAAAACGCAGTAAGTTCCTTTATTTTTAGCACAAATCTATTCAAACTCTCTATTTCGATCACTAAAACAGAATCTATCCATACAGAATCTTTCCTCCTTGGCTGTTATATTATACATGGTTCCACTTTTCACAATCTGGAAATCACTGTATTATCAGCAGAAAACCTAAAACTGGACCGAAAATCCGTAAAAAGGGATACTTTTGTTGTGATTAGAGTTGATGATTCTACAAACAATTTTCGATCCACGAAAGCTGATCATGAAGGAGGAAGCTATCCATGTTGGAATCAAAATCTAGAAATAAATATGCCCATGCAAGCTCATTTTATTACTTACATGGTCTCTTAATTTTTACCATCTTTTGATTATATTTTAAATACAAAACTACAATCTTAACTCTTCCCTCAAATTTTCCATTTAAAATTTAAAACAATGAATACCTGTAAAAAATTTTATAGTACGATAATTCTTTTATGGTTTACATAATTTATCCTTTTAAAGATGTCTTTATAGATGATAGAGCATTCTATATAAATTTTATTTACCTTAGTAAAATTAAGATTAGCTAATTTCAAATAAATATTGTTTAACCAAACTTAGACTTGTCTATTAAATGATTCTGGTTTACAGAATTATAAACTTAATTAGATTTCTGCACTCATGTCAGTGGTTTGACCTTACAATTCATTAACCTTTTATTAGTTTGAATCTGATGACTTCACTGAGATTATTGAATGTTGACTTCGATGTGCCTCCCTCGTCTTAATGTTGGCTACATCCCTGACTGTTGATCTGTAACACCCCGATACTCCATATAAGTACTACACATATACCTGGTATACGTACAGTAAATATATAAAGTATAAAGATGTCACATTTCGTTACAATTTATAAACCTTTAACATATCTCAAACCACAATACATTAATTTAAAGAACATTTACAAAATCGATATACTTTTAATGATCTTATAAATATACAATAATCTTATCTTTCTCGAAACATCATTTATACACATGATTACATTCTTGATAAAAGTACATCATAATTAAATTATACATGTATGCATCACCCTCTAGTTGGTCTCGACAAACTCTTACTCTTCTCGTGGCATAACGCAAGACTTTATATCTTTCATCTGGTCACCTGCGCGATCAAACAACCGCGCTAAGCCCGAGAGCTTAGTAATACAAATGTATAATATACACATACATTATAAAAATATTAGCATATAATGATATATCAATTCCATGTAACTTTAGCTTATCATATCTTTTCTTTTAGATTGTACCTTTCATATATCTCAACTAAATCATATTTCAATACCCACATTCCACAACATACTTCATAACATTATTTTATTCACCATTTACCAATCATGAATAACATTTCCAACAAGGCAATCATTAACACCAACCACAATCCATCACCAATACTCACAATCAACATATCAATACATACACATTACATATCATACCTCATAACATTGTTTAATTCACAATTCACCAATCATAAGTCACATTGTCAACAAAATCAATCATAGATCTCATTATTCATCTAATTCAACATTTGTATATCACATAGACATCAAAGACAGACTCGGGCCCCACAGACACTAATATGCAATTCAATTTTCAGAGTTAATGCTTTGGTTTGTTATCATATTTATCAATATCATATACCCAACTAGGCTTCAAGGATCAAGTTCAACCAAGCTTCAAGGGGAGCAAAGCATGCTAAGCTTCTACCCAACTTGGCTTCAAGAACTAATCCAACCTAGCTTCAAGGGTGGTAACATCTCAATTAGGCTTCAAGGATCTAATCCAACCTAACTTCAAGAGATTGTTACACTTATTAGGCATGCCACCAACAACAAACTCTGAAAATGGAATAACACATTAGCCACACAATTCATTTAGATTTCATTCTCAATTCTCATTATCATTTAGGCAAACATGCCTCATTTATCTCCATTGAATCACATTAGCCAATAACAATGGCTTCGCATTTTATTTCACAATATAACACTTCATTATTCAAGTGTATAGTTATCTCATCCATGATCACATTATATCTCATATAGCATCATTCATCATAGCCAAACACAATGGCATTGTCTCATATCATGTCTTATTTGAATTATCATTTCATCTTTTACATACATAATCAGTTACCTCATCATATCCTTTACATGTCATATTCCACCATTGATATATATATATATACAACATCAATTACATTAACTAGGTAAACATATCAGTCACATCATTATAAATTGCATTGTACATACCTTTTTGGATGATCCTCATCTCTTTCACCCTCAAGAGTTACTCCCACCAAGCTATCCATAATCAATAACTTCATCCTCTTTTTCACATTTTACATATAGCCTCATTGATATATATATATATACAACATCAATTACATTAACTAGGCAAACATATCATTCAAAGTGCATAACATAACATTGCTAAATCTCAACAATGCAATTAGGGCAAAACACAATTGATATGATTCATAGCTTTATGATCTTCCACATTCCTTTGATTAGATCATTCTTGTGTTTAAAACATATTTATAATGTTCATGTTTAAGTTTAGAAACAATGGAACCTTTGAAGAATCAAAACAATGTAAAAAGAAACAAAGTATAAAGCAATATGTAATTCATTTGTAGGACACGCCCAACCCATTTGATGGACACGCCCAGCCACTTGATGGAACACGCCCGTGTCACTAACAACAAAAGAGGCAGTAGCCAATTCAACAATTGACACGCCCAGCACCTTTGATGGACACGCCCGTGTCACTAACAACAAAAGAGGCAGTAGCCAATTCAAACAATTGACACGCCCAACTCAATTGATGAACACGCCCGTGTCTCTTCAATGCCTATGGCCGTGTCACCCATCACCAAAACCAATTCTCTTCTAATTGCACTCAAACACAATATTCATCATATAACATGCTTCAAATGAATATAATCAATGTTTTAAACACATATTCATCACAAGAATTACTTCACAACACATTAATATAACAATTAAACACATCTCAACTCAAAACCCTAAAATCAACATCTCCACCATTTCCAACAACAACCTCTAATTAAACTCATAACTTAAAATCAATTTAACACTTGAACACACAACACAACACATCTCAAATCCACCAAATCACAAAATCATCAAACCTTACTTCACTTCCAACACAACTTCCAATTAAGTAAAGAAAACAAGAGAATACTTACCATCTTTCCAACAAAACCAACACCAATCCAATCCTTTAGCTTGTAATCAATTTCAATACTTGTAAACACATATATAACACACTAAATCATGAAATCAATCCATCACAACCTATCTCAAACATTAACAAAGGAAAACAAGTAAGTACTTACCTCAATTGATGAATTCCACCAAATCTCCACCTAATCCTTTGATTCTTCCTTCAATTCTCTTAAAACCCTAAGGTTTAGGTGAAGATCAACTCATCTCTCTACCTCTCTCTCTCTCTCTCGTGCAAGAACCAAAAGGAGAAGAAGAAGAAGAAGAAGAAGAAGAGAATATCTTTATTTCTTTTTCCTCTTCCACGATAGCCACATATATGTATATAATAATAATAATAATAATAATAATATAATTACTAATTACCAAAAATCCTCCACCAAGCATTTCATTTCAAGCAATTACTCATATACCCCTTATCACTTAACTTAGCTTTTGTCTCTTATGAACCCAATTAAGTAATTCCACATGCCATATAAAAATATCTCCTCTTGCATTGACTCTTTCTCTTTGACCATTTTATATGTTATATATATCACCATATACACAACATATAAACTTGTCTCTAAACCCTAAATTTCCCCAAAACACATATACATATATTTTCTTTTCTCAATTTAAACCAACAACAATAACAACAACAACAACAACATACAAAACTTCTGGAGCATGCATAGGGATATTACAATTCTCTCCCCCTTAAATAATTTCGTCCTCGAAATTATCAGTACCGTAACGATTCATTCTTAACAAAATACTATCTCAACTTTCATATGAAGTTAATTATATGCTCAAGTCATAGTGTCATCAAATCATATAATTTTAACTCTTCCCTTTCAAATCAACCGCCTTCTTTAAATTTCATAACTCATCATTCTATATGATTAGATATCTTATTACTTTCTTGATCAAACATTCAAAAGAACTCATTACATCTTTTATCAATGTCTTTACACAAGAATTAGATCATTATATAATACACTTATACTTCATCCAATCTTTATATATTCAATATATTCTATTCCTTCACTTCTTTGTAATTACTCTTTTAACTTTAACCTTAAAAATCATTGGTTTATATCTTAGCATTAATTATCCCGTCATTACAATCACCGTCTAAATAGACATTTATCAAACCTCAATGGATAACAAAATCTTTATTTTTTACAAATGGAGTTATTTCTTTAGCACGCTTTTTATTTAAATTACATCTTAATACATTACCTTTCAACTTATTTCATAAATAATCAATCTTTTCCCTTTTTATCATGATTTATAACTATTATAACTCCATTTATTCACGTTCACTCACACTTTGAAATTTACATCATATACATTATCATGCAAACAATTATACTCTTAACACAACTATACATGTCAAATCTCAATAATGATTCATAATCTTAGCCAATTCAGATCCATTGATCTATTTATCACAATATATCCACGTTCCAATCTTGCTCAATTCCAACCAACAATTTATTTATTCAAACTTATCATAAAATTTCACAATATTCATATATGTATTTATATAACTTAATTCCATTAGGGTAAACTTACATTCAATTCCTGATCTCTTCCGATCTATATTCAATCAAATAATCATGATAACCAATCACTTCAAATTATCTTAATATAATTTCCAACCAATTCTCATAAAAATTTTATACCATATTTACTATATATAGCTCATTCACTTAAACCTCAAATTTATTCATTTATTCATCACATATCATAAACATGTTTAGTATAATTTTCAATCACATTTGTATTTTCTCCCTTTTTAACATCTCTTCACATTTCATTTCCTTGTTATACTTATTTTGATTACCTCATTGCCATAATATTCATAACTCGAGACATTTCCATAATTTCCTTTTCTCTCTTAACTATCATAAATATAACCAAATGCTTAACATCGAATTGATAAGATACAACTTTATCCATCATAACGTTTAACTATACTTTTCATCATAATTTCAATCTCATCAAATCTGTATTACAATCATTATATCTAAGACCCAAATCCATGGATAACAAATTAATCAATCAAATATACCGAACAAAACACATGGCTTAAGAGGTTAATATTCAAGCCTGGAACTCTCAAATCAATTCTGTTCTTTCATAATTTTATTCTCAATTTTTACAAATACAAGACTAAGGTGTATCTCAAGAATTACATATTTCTTCTTTACATTATTGCTATAACAAAAGTTAATACATTCCAACTCCATTTCAAACCACTTTGCACTCGATTATAATGTCTATCTCAACTTAATTCACGTTTCAACAATATTACTATATACATATTTAACCATATGTAATTTCTATAAAATTTCTTTTCGTCACTTCATTTTGAATCCATTTACAATCTCTTATAATATATAATTACATGGAATTTCCATATGTGAGCACTTTAGAACTCTAAATATCATATGATCATCAAATTCAATGCTCACTATAACAATTTTCACTGTCCAATATTATTCAAGTCCATTCTATACTCACTTCCATCTCATAATCCATTCCGCTTTACACAGTTCAAAACCTAATATCTCTTAGGTCCACTAATACATATTGCATCATTTCCATATCACTTATTCCATAATTATACCGCATACATATACATAGGTCACCTTCATAATGTGATTCACACATTTGTTTATATATCATAATTTCATTCATATTGAAAATCAATTCACATATCATATACATGTATACCCTTACTTAGATATTCTTATTTTATGTTTCTTTTTCACACATTCAATACAAATTTAATGTTTATCACTTTCCACTAAGACTTTAACTTTCCAATTTACTACTTTGCTTAAACTTCAATTTGCCAAACTCATCTTTTCTTAATATCACTTTAGAAACATCTTATGTATATATATCACAAAGCAAAGTCAAAACATATAATTTCTCCAATTATTAAGCTCATTTCAGAAATCTCAAATATCACATATTACCATCATTACTATGAGCTTTCACAATATCCAAGCATCTCACATTTCTAACGTTGCATTCACAATGTTTACATTAAAATAACAATATCAACTTATTCTTACTTAACCAATCTCATCTCTTTTCCTTTAAACAAAACCTTAACTTTATATATGTACATACTTCAAACTTTAGATAGTCACACTTTGTCTATAATAACCAACTCATTCAATATCCCACCATTCTTTCCTCATTTTGTAACATATCTTTCAATAATAACAATCCAGCAATATTTCCTTTGTCTATTAACCCCAACATAAACCTTATTATAAAGAGGTTCAAAGTGTAGAAGAAAGAGTACATACTCTTATCTTAATTTGTTTTCAACTCATTTTCAACTTTATTCTCTTTATGTTTGAATTCATATTATGTCCCACATCATATTACTCATAAACATCAACATTACACTCCATATTGCACACAACATGACATTTCCATATGCATCATCAATATACATATATCACATTACATTTCACAATTAGTTTATCATAATCAATTAGGCACTATGCCTCAATTATAATTCATTTCCAACATTATTGCCAACAATCATGGTTTCTCATCACATCAAAATGGTATACACATATATCATTAATTATGTTAAACATCTCATATAACACAAATATTCTACAATTCATATAATGCCACATCCGAGACCAACCTAGGTGTCAATGCATATGCATGTATTACCAATTGCATTTCAAAACTCTTCTTTTTGGTTCATTTTATGCGTTTCAAAACTTTTTCTTTTAATTTCACTTAGGCCGAGAATCTCGAACCTAAGCTCTGATACCAAAATAATTGTAACACCCCGATACTCCATATAAGTACTACACATATACCTGGTATACGTACAGTAAATATATAAAGTATAAAGATGTCATATTTCGTTACAATTTATAAACCTTTAACATATCTCAAACCACAATACATTAATTTAAAGAACATTTACAAAATCGATATACTTTTAATGATCTTATAAATATACAATAATCTTATCTTTCTCGAAACATCATTTATACACATGATTACATTCTTGATAAAAGTACATCATAATTAAATTATACATGTATGCATCACCCTCTAGTTGGTCTCGACAAACTCTTACTCTTCTCGTGGCATAACGCAAGACTTTATATCTTTCATCTGGTCACCTGCGCGATCAAACAACCGCGCTAAGCTCGAGAGCTTAGTAATACAAATGTATAATATACACATACATTATAAAAATATTAGCATATAATGATATATCAATTCCATGTAACTTTAGCTTATCATATCTTTTCTTTTAGATTGTACCTTTCATATATCTCAACTAAATCATATTTCAATACCCACATTCCACAACATACTTCATAACATTATTTTATTCACCATTTACCAATCATGAATAACATTTCCAACAAGGCAATCATTAACACCAACCACAATCCATCACCAATACTCACAATCAACATATCAATACATACACATTACATATCATACCTCATAACATTGTTTAATTCACAATTCACCAATCATAAGTCACATTGTCAACAAAATCAATCATAGATCTCATTATTCATCTAATTCAACATTTGTATATCACATAGACATCAAAGACAGACTCGGGCCCAACAGACACTAATATGCAATTCAATTTTCAGAGTTAATGCTTTGGTTTGTTATCATATTTATCAATATCATATACCCAACTAGGCTTCAAGGATCAAGTTCAACCAAGCTTCAAGGGGAGCAAAGCATGCTAAGCTTCTACCCAACTTGGCTTCAAGAACTAATCCAACCTAGCTTCAAGGGTGGTAACATCTCAATTAGGCTTCAAGGATCCAATCCAACCTAACTTCAAGAGATTGTTACACTTATTAGGCATGCCACCAACAACAAACTCTGAAAATGGAATAACACATTAGCCACACAATTCATTTAGATTTCATTCTCAATTCTCATTATCATTTAGGCAAACATGCCTCATTTATCTCCATTGAATCACATTAGCCAATAACAATGGCTTCACATTTTATTTCACAATATAACACTTCATTATTCAAGTGTATAGTTATCTCATCCATGATCACATTATATCTCATATAGCACCATTCATCATAGCCAAACACAATGGCATTGTCTCATATCATGTCTTATTTGAATTATCATTTCATCTTTTACATACATAATCAGTTACCTCATCATATCCTTTACATGTCATATTCCACCATTGATATATATATATACAACATCAATTACATTAACTAGGTAAACATATCAGTCACATCATTATAAATTGCATTGTACATACCTTTTTGGATGATCCTCATCTCTTTCACCCTCAAGAGTTACTCCCACCAAGCTATCCATAATCAATAACTTCATCCTCTTTTTCACATTTTACATATAGCCTCATTGATATAAATATATATACAACATCAATTACATTAACTAGGCAAACATATCATTCAAAGTGCATAACATAACATTGCTAAATCTCAACAATGCAATTAGGGCAAAACACAATTGATATGATTCATAGCTTTATGATCTTCCACATTCCTTTGATTAGATCATTCTTGTGTTTAAAACATATTTATAATGTTCATGTTTAAGTTTAGAAACAATGGAACCTTTGAAGAATCAAAACAATGTAAAAAGAAACAAAGTATAAAGCAATATGTAATTCATTTGTAGGACACGCCCAACCCATTTGATGGACACGCCCAGCCACTTGATGGAACACGCCCGTGTCACTAACAACAAAAGAGGCAGTAGCCAATTCAACAATTGACACGCCCAGCACCTTTGATGGACACGCCCGTGTCACTAACAACAAAAGAGGCAGTAGCCAATTCAAACAATTGACACGCCCAACTCAATTGATGAACACGCCCGTGTCTCTTCAATGCCTATGGCCGTGTCACCCATCACCAAAACCAATTCTCTTCTAATTGCACTCAAACACAATATTCATCATATAACATGCTTCAAATGAATATAATCAATGTTTTAAACACATATTCATCACAAGAATTACTTCACAACACATTAATATAACAATTAAACACATCTCAACTCAAAACCCTAAAATCAACATCTCCACCATTTCCAACAACAACCTCTAATTAAACTCATAACTTAAAATCAATTTAACACTTGAACACACAACACAACACATCTCAAATCCACCAAATCACAAAATCATCAAACCTTACTTCACTTCCAACACAACTTCCAATTAAGTAAAGAAAACAAGAGAATACTTACCATCTTTCCAACAAAACCAACACCAATCCAATCCTTTAGCTTGTAATCAATTTCAATACTTGTAAACACATATATAACACACTAAATCATGAAATCAATCCATCACAACCTATCTCAAACATTAACAAAGGAAAACAAGTAAGTACTTA
Source organism: Garcia nutans (assembly GCA_947685225.1). Classification (NCBI taxonomy): domain Eukaryota; kingdom Viridiplantae; phylum Streptophyta; class Magnoliopsida; order Malpighiales; family Euphorbiaceae; genus Garcia; species Garcia nutans. Next base: position 36,320,815 of record CANTUV010000039.1, on the reverse strand, counting down.
CCTCAATTGATGAATTCCACCAAATCTCCACCTAATCCTTTGATTCTTCCTTCAATTCTCTTAAAACCCTAAGGTTTAGGTGAAGATCAACTCATCTCTCTACCTCTCTCTCTCTCTCTCGTGCAAGAACCAAAAGGAGAAGAAGAAGAAGAAGAAGAAGAAGAGAATATCTTTATTTCTTTTTCCTCTTCCACGATAGCCACATATATGTATATAATAATAATAATAATAATAATAATATAATTACTAATTACCAAAAATCCTCCACCAAGCATTTCATTTCAAGCAATTACTCATATACCCCTTATCACTTAACTTAGCTTTTGTCTCTTATGAACCCAATTAAGTAATTCCACATGCCATATAAAAATATCTCCTCTTGCATTGACTCTTTCTCTTTGACCATTTTATATGTTATATATATCACCATATACACAACATATAAACTTGTCTCTAAACCCTAAATTTCCCCAAAACACATATACATATATTTTCTTTTCTCAATTTAAACCAACAACAATAACAACAACAACAACAACATACAAAACTTCTGGGGCATGCATAGGGATATTACAATTCTCTCCCCCTTAAATAATTTCGTCCTCGAAATTATCAGTACCGTAACGATTCATTCTTAACAAAATACTATCTCAACTTTCATATGAAGTTAATTATATGCTCAAGTCATAGTGTCATCAAATCATATAATTTTAACTCTTCCCTTTCAAATCAACCGCCTTCTTTAAATTTCATAACTCATCATTCTATATGATTAGATATCTTATTACTTTCTTGATCAAACATTCAAAAGAACTCATTACATCTTTTATCAATGTCTTTACACAAGAATTAGATCATTATATAATACACTTATACTTCATCCAATCTTTATATATTCAATATATTCTATTCCTTCACTTCTTTGTAATTACTCTTTTAACTTTAACCTTAAAAATCATTGGTTTATATCTTAGCATTAATTATCCCGTCATTACAATCACCGTCTAAATAGACATTTATCAAACCTCAATGGATAACAAAATCTTTATTTTTTACAAATGGAGTTATTTCTTTAGCACGCTTTTTATTTAAATTACATCTTAATACATTACCTTTCAACTTATTTCATAAATAATCAATCTTTTCCCTTTTTATCATGATTTATAACTATTATAACTCCATTTATTCACGTTCACTCACACTTTGAAATTTACATCATATACATTATCATGCAAACAATTATACTCTTAACACAACTATACATGTCAAATCTCAATAATGATTCATAATCTTAGCCAATTCAGATCCATTGATCTATTTATCACAATATATCCACGTTCCAATCTTGCTCAATTCCAACCAACAATTTATTTATTCAAACTTATCATAAAATTTCACAATATTCATATATGTATTTATATAACTTAATTCCATTAGGGTAAACTTACATTCAATTCCTGATCTCTTCCGATCTATATTCAATCAAATAATCATGATAACCAATCACTTCAAATTATCTTAATATAATTTCCAACCAATTCTCATAAAAATTTTATACCATATTTACTATATATAGCTCATTCACTTAAACCTCAAATTTATTCATTTATTCATCACATATCATAAACATGTTTAGTATAATTTTCAATCACATTTGTATTTTCTCCCTTTTTAACATCTCTTCACATTTCATTTCCTTGTTATACTTATTTTGATTACCTCATTGCCATAATATTCATAACTCGAGACATTTCCATAATTTCCTTTTCTCTCTTAACTATCATAAATATAACCAAATGCTTAACATCGAATTGATAAGATACAACTTTATCCATCATAACGTTTAACTATACTTTTCATCATAATTTCAATCTCATCAAATCTGTATTACAATCATTATATCTAAGACCCAAATCCATGGATAACAAATTAATCAATCAAATATACCGAACAAAACACATGGCTTAAGAGGTTAATATTCAAGCCTGGAACTCTCAAATCAATTCTGTTCTTTCATAATTTTATTCTCAATTTTTACAAATACAAGACTAAGGTGTATCTCAAGAATTACATATTTCTTCTTTACATTATTGCTATAACAAAAGTTAATACATTCCAACTCCATTTCAAACCACTTTGCACTCGATTATAATGTCTATCTCAACTTAATTCACGTTTCAACAATATTACTATATACATATTTAACCATATGTAATTTCTATAAAATTTCTTTTCGTCACTTCATTTTGAATCCATTTACAATCTCTTATAATATATAATTACATGGAATTTCCATATGTGAGCACTTTAGAACTCTAAATATCATATGATCATCAAATTCAATGCTCACTATAACAATTTTCACTGTCCAATATTATTCAAGTCCATTCTATACTCACTTCCATCTCATAATCCATTCCGCTTTACACAGTTCAAAACCTAATATCTCTTAGGTCCACTAATACATATTGCATCATTTCCATATCACTTATTCCATAATTATACCGCATACATATACATAGGTCACCTTCATAATGTGATTCACACATTTGTTTATATATCATAATTTCATTCATATTGAAAATCAATTCACATATCATATACATGTATACCCTTACTTAGATATTCTTATTTTATGTTTCTTTTTCACACATTCAATACAAATTTAATGTTTATCACTTTCCACTAAGACTTTAACTTTCCAATTTACTACTTTGCTTAAACTTCAATTTGCCAAACTCATCTTTTCTTAATATCACTTTAGAAACATCTTATGTATATATATCACAAAGCAAAGTCAAAACATATAATTTCTCCAATTATTAAGCTCATTTCAGAAATCTCAAATATCACATATTACCATCATTACTATGAGCTTTCACAATATCCAAGCATCTCACATTTCTAACGTTGCATTCACAATGTTTACATTAAAATAACAATATCAACTTATTCTTACTTAACCAATCTCATCTCTTTTCCTTTAAACAAAACCTTAACTTTATATATGTACATACTTCAAACTTTAGATAGTCACACTTTGTCTATAATAACCAACTCATTCAATATCCCACCATTCTTTCCTCATTTTGTAACATATCTTTCAATAATAACAATCCAGCAATATTTCCTTTGTCTATTAACCCCAACATAAACCTTATTATAAAGAGGTTCAAAGTGTAGAAGAAAGAGTACATACTCTTATCTTAATTTGTTTTCAACTCATTTTCAACTTTATTCTCTTTATGTTTGAATTCATATTATGTCCCACATCATATTACTCATAAACATCAACATTACACTCCATATTGCACACAACATGACATTTCCATATGCATCATCAATATACATATATCACATTACATTTCACAATTAGTTTATCATAATCAATTAGGCACTATGCCTCAATTATAATTCATTTCCAACATTATTGCCAACAATCATGGTTTCTCATCACATCAAAATGGTATACACATATATCATTAATTATGTTAAACATCTCATATAACACAAATATTCTACAATTCATATAATGCCACATCCGAGACCAACCTAGGTGTCAATGCATATGCATGTATTACCAATTGCATTTCAAAACTCTTCTTTTTGGTTCATTTTATGCGTTTCAAAACTTTTTCTTTTAATTTCACTTAGGCCGAGAATCTCGAACCTAAGCTCTGATACCAAAATAATTGTAACACCCCGATACTCCATATAAGTACTACACATATACCTGGTATACGTACAGTAAATATATAAAGTATAAAGATGTCATATTTCGTTACAATTTATAAACCTTTAACATATCTCAAACCACAATACATTAATTTAAAGAACATTTACAAAATCGATATACTTTTAATGATCTTATAAATATACAATAATCTTATCTTTCTCGAAACATCATTTATACACATGATTACATTCTTGATAAAAGTACATCATAATTAAATTATACATGTATGCATCACCCTCTAGTTGGTCTCGACAAACTCTTACTCTTCTCGTGGCATAACGCAAGACTTTATATCTTTCATCTGGTCACCTGCGCGATCAAACAACCGCGCTAAGCTCGAGAGCTTAGTAATACAAATGTATAATATACACATACATTATAAAAATATTAGCATATAATGATATATCAATTCCATGTAACTTTAGCTTATCATATCTTTTCTTTTAGATTGTACCTTTCATATATCTCAACTAAATCATATTTCAATACCCACATTCCACAACATACTTCATAACATTATTTTATTCACCATTTACCAATCATGAATAACATTTCCAACAAGGCAATCATTAACACCAACCACAATCCATCACCAATACTCACAATCAACATATCAATACATACACATTACATATCATACCTCATAACATTGTTTAATTCACAATTCACCAATCATAAGTCACATTGTCAACAAAATCAATCATAGATCTCATTATTCATCTAATTCAACATTTGTATATCACATAGACATCAAAGACAGACTCGGGCCCAACAGACACTAATATGCAATTCAATTTTCAGAGTTAATGCTTTGGTTTGTTATCATATTTATCAATATCATATACCCAACTAGGCTTCAAGGATCAAGTTCAACCAAGCTTCAAGGGGAGCAAAGCATGCTAAGCTTCTACCCAACTTGGCTTCAAGAACTAATCCAACCTAGCTTCAAGGGTGGTAACATCTCAATTAGGCTTCAAGGATCCAATCCAACCTAACTTCAAGAGATTGTTACACTTATTAGGCATGCCACCAACAACAAACTCTGAAAATGGAATAACACATTAGCCACACAATTCATTTAGATTTCATTCTCAATTCTCATTATCATTTAGGCAAACATGCCTCATTTATCTCCATTGAATCACATTAGCCAATAACAATGGCTTCACATTTTATTTCACAATATAACACTTCATTATTCAAGTGTATAGTTATCTCATCCATGATCACATTATATCTCATATAGCACCATTCATCATAGCCAAACACAATGGCATTGTCTCATATCATGTCTTATTTGAATTATCATTTCATCTTTTACATACATAATCAGTTACCTCATCATATCCTTTACATGTCATATTCCACCATTGATATATATATATACAACATCAATTACATTAACTAGGTAAACATATCAGTCACATCATTATAAATTGCATTGTACATACCTTTTTGGATGATCCTCATCTCTTTCACCCTCAAGAGTTACTCCCACCAAGCTATCCATAATCAATAACTTCATCCTCTTTTTCACATTTTACATATAGCCTCATTGATATATATATATATACAACATCAATTACATTAACTAGGCAAACATATCATTCAAAGTGCATAACATAACATTGCTAAATCTCAACAATGCAATTAGGGCAAAACACAATTGATATGATTCATAGCTTTATGATCTTCCACATTCCTTTGATTAGATCATTCTTGTGTTTAAAACATATTTATAATGTTCATGTTTAAGTTTAGAAACAATGGAACCTTTGAAGAATCAAAACAATGTAAAAAGAAACAAAGTATAAAGCAATATGTAATTCATTTGTAGGACACGCCCAACCCATTTGATGGACACGCCCAGCCACTTGATGGAACACGCCCGTGTCACTAACAACAAAAGAGGCAGTAGCCAATTCAACAATTGACACGCCCAGCACCTTTGATGGACACGCCCGTGTCACTAACAACAAAAGAGGCAGTAGCCAATTCAAACAATTGACACGCCCAACTCAATTGATGAACACGCCCGTGTCTCTTCAATGCCTATGGCCGTGTCACCCATCACCAAAACCAATTCTCTTCTAATTGCACTCAAACACAATATTCATCATATAACATGCTTCAAATGAATATAATCAATGTTTTAAACACATATTCATCACAAGAATTACTTCACAACACATTAATATAACAATTAAACACATCTCAACTCAAAACCCTAAAATCAACATCTCCACCATTTCCAACAACAACCTCTAATTAAACTCATAACTTAAAATCAATTTAACACTTGAACACACAACACAACACATCTCAAATCCACCAAATCACAAAATCATCAAACCTTACTTCACTTCCAACACAACTTCCAATTAAGTAAAGAAAACAAGAGAATACTTACCATCTTTCCAACAAAACCAACACCAATCCAATCCTTTAGCTTGTAATCAATTTCAATACTTGTAAACACATATATAACACACTAAATCATGAAATCAATCCATCACAACCTATCTCAAACATTAACAAAGGAAAACAAGTAAGTACTTACCTCAATTGATGAATTCCACCAAATCTCCACCTAATCCTTTGATTCTTCCTTCAATTCTCTTAAAACCCTAAGGTTTAGGTGAAGATCAACTCATCTCTCTACCTCTCTCTCTCTCTCTCGTGCAAGAACCAAAAGGAGAAGAAGAAGAAGAAGAAGAAGAAGAGAATATCTTTATTTCTTTTTCCTCTTCCACGATAGCCACATATATGTATATAATAATAATAATAATAATAATAATAATATAATTACTAATTACCAAAAATCCTCCACCAAGCATTTCATTTCAAGCAATTACTCATATACCCCTTATCACTTAACTTAGCTTTTGTCTCTTATGAACCCAATTAAGTAATTCCACATGCCATATAAAAATATCTCCTCTTGCATTGACTCTTTCTCTTTGACCATTTTATATGTTATATATATCACCATATACACAACATATAAACTTGTCTCTAAACCCTAAATTTCCCCAAAACACATATACATATATTTTCTTTTCTCAATTTAAACCAACAACAATAACAACAACAACAACAACATACAAAACTTCTGGGGCATGCATAGGGATATTACATGATCCCATGTAGAGATGATCCTTGTGGGTGTATGAGAATGGCAAATCAAACTTAGCTTCAGATACAATTAGTGTCATGGTAAGCTTTTTTCATGGAGGAATGATGTAATTGGTAGAAGTGGTTTTTCTAGTGGAATTTGATTCTTCTTTTCCCTATGTGTAAGAGTAACCTGTCTTAATTTTATATTCAACTGAAGCGCTGGCTATGAATGAGATCTTTGTAGTGACAGATAATGTATAACTACCAGAAACAAGAACATTGTGCTCCCACTTCCTAGTTATAGTGTCATTATATTCGAATTCCAAAGTTGCCAGGTATTCTTCTTGGGTGGGGTTTGTAAATTCTTGGATGATTATTTCTACTATTTGCATTCTGGTTTTAGTAGTCATGGTTAGAGCATCAGCACAAAGATGATAAAGATATGGACTACTATCATTCTGTGTTGTACGGCAGAAACAGTAGGCATTAACTGATGGTTCCATGTAGGCAATATAGATCAGTTTAGGTTCCAATGTTTTTAGATCTCTTTCAACTACGAACGGTCAAAATTCAGAACCTGAGAAACCGTAGATCAATTTCTTTATTACTGAAGTTGTCTAGAACAAGTATGTTCCTCTGAGAGTAAACCATTACATTTTATTCTAATATCTCCATTTCTAGTGGTTGTGACCACATGACTTGCTTTCATCTCAGTGAAGTCATCAGATTCAAATTCCAGCTTGTTTCCTCGTTCACTAAGATACTTGCCCTTTTGTCCCCCTTCAGCTTTTAATGATCATGTGGTCTAATTTTATTTTCATCAAAACCTGGCTGATGATGTTGTATATTACATGTTTGATTTTGTTGGTTTCAGTCCATATACTTGTGTCTATGCTTTGTTCTCAATGTTGAATGCCCTGAATTCTTTGTATTTATAATGAAACAGATTGGTTTTACTGAGTAGTTTCGGTGTGCTCATGTCAAATTTTATTCAGTTTACAGCATTGGTATTTCTCTTCTTTGCATCAAATGTTCACTTGTCATTCTTTTTTATTTTTCAGAAGTTAAGTGCTATTAACAAAGCAAATGCAACGAAGAAGAAAAATGCACATACATGTGGAAGAAAAAGCTATGCGAGAAAAAGAAAAGAAATTGTATGAGTAATTAGCGTCTATTTTTAAATTGCATGTACTAATAGTTTGATTATATGTTTTCTACTAGTTAATTTGAGATTTTTGATGGATTATAGATTGATAAAACTGGACAAGTACCTGATAGATTAAGCCTTTATGAAGAAACCCATAAGAGAAAGGATGGGACTTATATTGATGATAAAGTTAGACAATTGATTGTAAGTATCATTTATATTATATATTTAAAAACTATAAATTCCTCTGCTTATATAAGTTTCATTTTGTAGGAAAAATCCCATTCTCTAATAAGCGAAAGAAGTCAAGATCCTTCTATTGATTCATCTGAATTGAATGAACAAGTTTTTCAAGAAGTCATGGGACAAGAACACAATGGTCGAGTGCGAGGTGTTGGCCTTGGTCCTACACCGACAAGTTATTTTGGTCGGAAGAGAGCAAGGTGTGAATCTTCAGATTCTGCACAATCAAAGAAAATTGATATGCTTGAGAAACAATTGGAAGAAGTGACTGGAAAATATGATTCAGTGGCAGCAACTTTGAATGGTTTAAAAGCATGGATTTCCAAAACATTTCCTGGTGCTCTTGAGGTAATATAACTACAACTCTGATTTGATTTCTTTTGATTGGATGATTTAATGAGTAGGAAGCAATCGGTTAGTTGTGCTAGTGCCTCATCTTCATGTAGCTCATTTATGATTGTTTCATTGGAACATGCAGTTGAATTCTTCTGTTTTGTAATTGAAATTCTCCTCTTTATTATTTTTAAAATGTCATGTTATCTGGGGTTAGCATTGTTTTATTGGACGGTGCTTGTATGCCTGTACTTGTCTAATTTGTTAGCAAATCTGACCTTTATAATTAATAGATCATTACATTACTACAGTGATTATAGCTTATCTAATAATCTTATATTAGATTTATGTATTAACTCTAAAATGGTTTGTTTCTTTCATTGGAGAAACTTTTATGGTTATTATTCATAATACATGCTTTTCATTTAGTGGATTGATACATTTCCATTCAATGACATCTAGTGTTATTTTTATTAAATATTTTTAATGTTATTTACAGGAGGTCAATAATGATGCAGCAAGTAACTGTTTTATTAGTTTTTGTTATAGATTTGTGTCCTGTTTATTATGATAATTATTGTTTTATTTAGGTATTTTGTTAGTTTAAATCGGTTTGTTTAGTGTTTTCATTAATTTTGGTAGTTTTAGTTTATTTCGGTATTTATGTCATTTTTGATCTAGTTTTTAGTATGGTGTTTATGTTTTTGTTGGTTATTGTTTATTTACTTTTTGTTTAAAGTTTGTTTGAAGTTTTGTTTGAGGTTAAAAAGTCAAGGAACCAAGACTGAAGGAAAAATGGACAGTAGCTGACACAGGCAGAGGACACGGCCAAGTCACTGGCCGTGTCCCATACCAAGTTAAAAGGAAGTTCAAGACACAGAGAGGGACACACTCAAGGGACACGGCCAAGTCAGTGGCCGTGTCCCTCCAAAAGAGCTCCAACACGGCCAAGTCACTCCAACTTGGCCGTGTCTCACTTAGTTCCAAAGGCAACGAAGAAGCAACTCACACAGAAGCAAACACAGGCAAGGGACACGGCCAAGTCAGTGGCCGTGTCCCTCCAAAATGATCCAACACGGCCAAGTCACTTCCAACACGGCCAAGTCACTTCCAACACGGCCGTGTCACTCAACAAAAGAAGAAAAGAAGAAAAGCAGGCAGTAGTGAACACAAGCAAGGGACACGGCCAAGTCACTGGCCGTGTCCCTCCAATGCACTCCAACACGGCCAAGTCTCCTCTGACTTGGCCGTGTCTCTCATGAACAAAAGGCACGTGGATTTTTAAATGCAGAGAATTCGTATAAAAGGAAAGGAGAAGCTAGGGTTTATGGGGGTGGTGATTTTGAGCTGAGATTGAGCCGTCAAAGAGAAGAATTTAGGGTTTCACATTTGTTTTCTTTGATTTTGATTATACTTTGATTAAACTAGCTTAGATTAGATTGTTCTAGCCATTGATACATCCTTCTTGTAAGATTTGAACAAGAGATTCTTCAGAAGCTTCAAGGAGTTTGTAATTTGGTTTTGTTCTTGAACTTATTCTCTTATTTTCATTGGAATTGTATTTATGGATATTATCATGTCTAAATTGATTTCTTTGAATATGAATGAGATGAGCATGTTTGATAGCAATATGAACTAATTTGATCTAGTCTAGGGTTTGTATGGATATGCTATGATTGTATGAATTGGTTATTCTCTTAGCTAATAATTTCTTTAGCCTTGATTGAATGAAATATTGTTAATATATAATTGATTGGCCACCAATTATGTGTTTTAGGTATTAGATGATGGATTGAGAGATGAAGTCTAATGCTGGAACAATTCAATTAGGGACTTAGGTGAATTAGAGATATAACCTATTAAAAAGATTATTTCAATTATAACAAGATTAGTTGAAAGAGGTTTGAATGTGAGAGCTTATTTCCATGACTCGATTAATTGAGTTGGTTGAGATTTAATCTTTGAAATTAAATTAGTTAAGAAGAATAATCGTTCATACATATAAGTAGTAGAGAAGTGCAAACCCTAGACCTTACTATCAAGTGAATCAAAACATCAGCTTAGTTTACTTTTATTCGTTTTAAACTTCAATCAATCTTCCTATTAGTTAACAATTTAAATTTTCTTCATTACTTATTAATTATAATCTGATAATCAATTAGCCACTTTAGTTTCCTTGTGAGACGACCTTGGGGTGATCACCTTTGCTACAGCTACCTCGTATACTTGCGAGTGACGCTTTGTGGTAGAGTTAATTTGAGCGTAACAAGTTTTTGGCGCCGCTGCCGGGGAGGCTAATTGGCGTAATTGTTTATTAGGCAAAAATATTTTAGATTATTTTTCACTATTTTCATTTTATTTTATTTTGTCTTTTGCTTTTAATAATTTCTTTTTCTAGAAATTTTGTTTATGCAAGGCAGGAGATCACTCGAAGGAGAGCTATATCCATTCATTCCAGAAATTCAGAGAGTGAAAAGGAGCAGGGAAGAGTTTGAGCTATATACAGGATTTGATACTACAGAGGAGGACACTTCTAATTTTGAGTCGGAATCTGCACAATCTATTAAAATGGCTGAAGAAAGGCAAAGAACGATGAGAGACTTTGCTAGACCTGTCATTGGAACTTCTACTTCTTGCATAAGACTGACAGATGCAACAAGAAATTATGAGTTGAAGAACATTCATTACAACATGCTGCCATCATTCTATAGAGTTCCAAATGAAGATCCTTTGAACTTTATTTGGGATTTCTACTCCACCCTCAACACTTTTCCATTGGGAGGATTAACAGAGGATCAGTTGAGGATGCGGTGTTTTCCATATACTTTGAAGGATAGGGCAAAGAGCTGGCTTATGATGTTGCCCGAAAACTCACTGACAACTTGGGAGCAAGTTTATAACAAGTTCATGGGCAAGTTCTATTCACATCAAAAGATAGCTGAATTGAGAGGAAAGATTGTTACATTCTCTCAATTTGAAGGAGAACCATTTCATGAGGCTTGGGACATATTCAAGATGCTATTGATCCAGTGTCCACATCATCACTACCCACTTCAACTTTTGAATCAGTTTTTCTATGATGGTCTAACCCAGCAATTTCAGAACACTGTTGACAATGCAGCTGGGGGAGCCATGGGAGAAAAGACAGCTGATGAAACTTATGAGATTTTTGAGATGTTGGGAGCTAATTCTCAACAGAAAAGTGTAAGGGGAAGAAGTAAAGGGGTGAATCAACTGGAAGCCAATAGTGAGATGGTCAGTTAAATAGCTGAATTGACAAGGCAGGTTCAGATGTTGAACATGAAGAACAATATTTCTTCATCTACTCAAGAAGTGTGTGGAATCTGTGGGACATTCGGGCATGGAGCAAATATATGCCCCTCTGCATATGAGTCTTTTGGTAATGAAGCTGAGCAAGTCAATGCTATGGGGGGATTTCAACCAAGGGCCCGGAATGATCCTTGCTCCAATTCTTATAATCCTGGTTGGAGGAATCACCCAAATTTTTTCTGGACAACAAATAATGCTCAACAGCCTTTTCATTTGCTCCAAAGACAGAACCCACAGCAGGGCCAATCCTCAAATCAAGGTCAGCCTAAGAGAGAGAGTTTGGAGGAAAGTTTACAGGCTTTTATCCAAGTCAGTGCTAAAAATTAAGAGATGAACAACAAGAGGCTGGATTCACTAGAAGCATCTTTTAAGAAGGTGGAGACCCAAGTGGGGCAACTTGCACAACATATGCAGATTCAACAAAAGGGGAAGTTCCCAAGTCAACCTGAGCAGGCACAATCAGTGACTGTTCTTAGAAGTGGCAAGATAATTAACAACAATGTTGAAAATAATTCTGTGAATGCAGGAGAGCAAGAGAATAAAAAGGAAGGAGAACCAGAGAACAAAGGTGCTGAAGAAAGATCAATGGAGAAGTCCCCTACAGCAGATTTGCACAAGGCAAGTAATCCATACCGGCCACCTATACCATTCCCTAGCAGGTTGAAGGATGATAAAAAAGATAAGCAATTTTCAGATATCTTCAACATGTTATCTAAGGTAAGTATCAACTTACCCTTACTTGAAGCAATTAAGAACATGCCGGCTTATGCTAAATTCTTCGAAGAATTGAATACCAAGAAAAAGAGGTATGAGCCGAATGAAAAGGTGATAGTTTCTGAGGTAACTAGTGTTGTTTTGCAGCATAAACTACCTCCTAAGCTAAAGGATCCTGGAAGTTTTATCATTCAAATTACTATGGGGAATGGAAAGGGTACTGATGGCATGTGTGACTTGGGAGCCAGTGTGAATTTAATGCCTTATTCTGTGTACCTTGATTTAGAACTAGGGGAACTTAAACCAACAAAAATGGTATTGCAATTAGCTGATAGATCTCTTAGATTTCCAAAAGGGGTTATAGAAGATGTGTTAGTTAAAGTTGGTGGTTTGATAGTACCTGTGGATTTCATTGTTCTTGACATGGAAGTAACTCTTCACCATCTGCACACACCATTCTGCTGGGTAGGCCTTTTATGGCGACTACCAACACTTTGATAGATGTTAAAAATGGTAAATTATCAATGACTGTTTTGGGACAAACTGTGGAATTTTCTATTTTTAACACTTCTCCTATTCCTACAACTGCTTTATATGAGGATTGTTCTTTCATTGATTGTGTTGATGCAGTTGTTTCAGATGTTTTCTTGCAGACAGGTTCCTCTGATAAATTGGAGCTGGCATTGACCTTAGAGAGTGATGTGGATATTTTTGATGCAGAAATAGCCAGTTGCCTTGAGGCTTTAGAGGGTGCTGAAATAGAGGAGCTTAAGGAGGACCCAGTTTTTGAACTTCCCCCATTAAAAAAGAAGAAAAGAACCCTTCACTTGAGTTAGAGCTGAAAGAGTTACCTAAGAATCTGAAATATGTGTTTTTATGAGATCACAATACCTTACCTGTGATAATATCTAGTGAACTTAGTGAAGATGAGGAGATGAGGTTGGTGAGTGAGCTTAAAAGATTGAAGAGAGCAATAGGATGGGGATTGAGTGACATCAAGGGTATTAGCCCTTCAATGTGCATGCATAGAATCACTTTAGAAGAGGGAGCTAAACCTGTGAGGGAGGCCCAAAGGTGACTTAACCCGAATATGAGTGAAGTGGTTAAGAAAGAAGTGCTCAAATTGCTGGATGAATGAGTAATTTACCCAATAGCTAATAGTGAGTGGGTGAGCCCAGTACATGTAGTTCCTAAGAAATTTGGAATCACTGTGGTGAAAAATGAGAATAATGAACTGGTTCCTACTAGAACTACTACTGGGTGGAGAATGTGCATTGATTATAGGAAGTTGAATAATGCTACAAAGAAAGATCATTTCCCTCTTCCTTTTATTGATCAGATGTTAGATAAACTTTCTGGACACTCACATTATTATTTTCTGGATGGCCTTTCAGGTTACTATCAGGTGCCAATATCTCCAGAGGATCAGTCCAAGACTACCTTTACTTGCCCTTTTGGGACTTATGCATTTCGACGTATGCCCTTTTGGCTTGTGCAATGCACCTGCAACTTTTCAGAGGTGCATGATGTCTGTCTTCTCTGACATGATAGATGATTTTATTGAGGTATTTATGGATAACTTTTCTGTTTTTGGTAATTCTTTTGATAATTGCCTCAATAAACTTGTTCGTGTGCTTGAGAGATGCATTGAATGTAACCTCACTTTAAGTTGAGAAAAGAGTCATTTTATGATTACTCAGGGCATTGTTTTAGGTCATGTGGTGTCAAGTAAAGGGATTGAGGCAGATAAGGCTAAAGTTGAATTGATTGCTAAGTTACCCCCACCTACCTCTGTTAAGGGAATAAGAAGTTTTCTAGGGCATGCAGGATTTTACAGGAGGTTTATTAAGATTTTTTCAAAATAAGCTAGCCATTGTGCCATTTGTTGGGGAAAGATGTTCCATTTGAATTTACAGCACAATGCATGCAAGCTTTTAATTCCCTTAAAGAAAAATTGACTAGTGCACCAGTAATTGTAGCTCCTGTTTGGTCTTTACCTTTTGAAATCATGTGTGATGCCTCTAATCATGCAGTAGGAGCTGTTCTTGGGCAAAGGGTTGATAAATACTTGAGAGTAATATATTATGCTAGTTTGACCCTGAATAGTGCACAAATGAACTACACCACAACTGAAAAGGAAATGTTAGCTGTTGTTTTTGCTTTAGATAAGTTTAGAGCTTATTTAATTGGGTCGAAAATTATTGTGCATTTTGATCATGCAGCTCTAAAATATCTTTTAACAAAACAACATGCTACCGCGCTTAATTAGATGGGTGTTGTTATTGTAAGAATTTGATTTCCAAATCAAGGATACTAAGGGTAGTGAGAATGTTGTTGCTGATCATTTATCCAGATTACCCTTCTTTATTGAAAATCTTGCATCTGATAGCATTCATAAAAATTTAGAAGTATTTCCTGATGAGCAGCTTTTTGTGGTATTTGATGCACCTTGGTTTGCAGATATTGCTAACTATCTTGCTTGTGGTATATTGCGTACTAACATGTCATTTCAGGAAAAGAAAAGGTTTTTACACTTGAGTAAGTTTTATTTTTGGGATGAACCTTACTTATTCCGGATTTGCAAAGATGAGATAGTTCGCAGGTGTGTATCTGAAGAAGAACAACTGAGTGTTCTTCAATTTTGTCATGACCTTCACTGTGGGGGTCGTTTTGGAGGAAGAAAGACTGCAGAAAAGGTGCTTCAAAGTGATTTTTACTGGCCTACCTTATTTAAAGATGCTCAAGAGTATTGTAAGCACTGTGATCGTTGCCAAAGAGTAGGTAACATTGGGAGGAGGAATGAAATGCCCCTTCAATCATATATTGTTGTTGAACTGTTTGATGTGTGCGGAATAGACTTCATGGGTCCTTTCCCCAAGTCCTTTGGTTATGAATATATTTTAGTTGCTGTTGATTATGTTTCCAAATGGGTGGAGGCAATCCCCACCCATACTAATGATGCTAATGTGGTTGTTAAATTTGTGAAGGAAAACATTCTTAGCAGATTTGGCACACCAAGAGTGATAGTCAGTGATGGGGGAAGCCATTTTTGCAACAGACTTTTTGAGAAGTTAATGCACAAATCTGGTGTGAAGCATAAGGTGGCAACCCCATACCATCCACAGACTTCAGGGCAAGTTGAAACATCAAACAAGCAACTAAAAGGAATTCTGGAGAAAACAGTCAACACATTAAGGAAGGATTGGGCAAGTAGATTGCATGATGCACTATGGGCATATAGGACTGCTTTCAAAACTCCTCTTGGTATGAGTCCATACCGATTGGTTTTTGGAAAAGCTTATCACTTACCAGTGGAGTTGGAGCACAGAGCGTATTGGGCAATCAAGACTCTGAATTTGGACTTGGACAAAGCGAAGAGAGAACGATTTCTGCAAATTTCAGAGTTAGATGAGCTGAGGAATGAGGCTTATGAGAGCTCAAGAATTTACAAGGATCGCACTAAAGCACTTCATGATAGAATTATAGTGTGAAAAACATTGAGTCCAGGTATGAAAGTTTTACTTTTTAACTCTCGACTCCGTCTTTTTCCAGGTCAACTCAAGTCTCGATGGAGTGGTCCTTTCGAGGTAACTCAGGTGTATCCTTCTAGTGCCATTGAATTGCTTAGCTCTCAAACAAGTGAGACTTTTAAAGTGAATGGACAGAGAGTTAAACCATACAATGAAGGATTTCATGAAGTGATGGTCATTGACAGCACTTTGATCCATGATCCATAAGTCTTGCATGATGTCCAGCTATATGACATTAAAGAAGCGCTAAATGGGAGGTAACCCATCGGTTTGCATTTTTATTCTTCATAGTTGTAATTTTAAATTTCGCAAGTTATGATTTTATGTTTAGTCTAAATAAATGGAATGGGTGCTTTGATCAGTTTTTATCTTTCTAATGTGTTTCTGGGTTGATCGGAGAAGAGGTTTGCAATTTCTTTGATATTTGGTGATATAAAATAAAGATTTCAAATTTAAAAAAAAAAAGTTGAAAGTGGCAGAAGGAGACACGGCCAAAGGACTTGGCCGTGTCCCTTGGCCGTGTCACTTGGACACTGCCAAGCCTCGATTTTTTTCAAACTTAGCACTTTGTCACAGTGAGTGACACGGCCAAGGGACTTGGCCGTGTCCCTTGGCCGTGTCACTTGGACACAGCCAAGCTTCACTAAAAGCTCTTTGATTTTTTATTTTTCATCTCTTCTTCTAGTAGCAGACACGCCCATGGGACACGGCCAAGTCACTGGCCGTGTCCCTCAACACACACCAGACACGGCCGTGTTCAACCTAACTTGGCCGTGTCTCACACTTTTTCACTTTACAAAAGCACGATTCTTTCACCTTTTTCCTCATTCAGTCCATAGTTTCCTGTTTATTCATCTCTCTCGCTCTCTCATTTTCTCTCTCACCAAACCACCATTCTTTGTGATTCCAAGCTCCAAATCCTCCATTAAACCTCAAATCTCTTCACCAAAACTAGAAATAATTAATTAAAACTTCTTCTTTGCTCATAAAAGTTTGATTTACTCAAGTTTTGGTGTTAAAATTTTCAGATTTCTCAAGATGCCAAGAACAAAGATAGTCTCACACCACAAGAAGAAGAGGCCTACAACCGAAGGAGCTTCTTCCTCTTCATCAATTTCATCTTTGAAGAGAGCAAATCTTTTGGCTCGGGGTTTTTTCCCGACGAGGTATGTTAATGATGAATCTCTTGATGCTCTGCAAATTAGGACTAATTTTTATCGATATGTGCAATTCCTTGGGTGGGAGAATCTAGTCTCCTTGCGACCTTTGCAGTTTGAAGAGCTGACTTTGGAATTTCTGACATCTCTTAGGGTTGAAAGAGATGATAAAAAAATCTGCACTAGAATGAGTTTTAAATTGCTGGGTAAATCATTTGTGCTTAATATTGAACAATTGAATGATATATATGGTTTCCATCAGCATGGGGAAAGGTCGGTACCTAAAGAATTTAAACAACAATTTGCTTGGGGAGCATTAGGCTCGGGGACCTATGTGGCCAAATCGGCCAAAGCATCTAGATTAAGAAATTCCACTTTGAGGTATTTGCATCGGTTTATGTCTTGCGGATTCTTTGCTAGGAAGGAGAGCCCGGGTGTGGTGGAATTGAGTGAGCTATTTTTCCTGGATTGTGCTTTGAATGCAGTGCCTGTTAGTGCCGGCTATTGGTTAGCCGATATTTTTATACTGTGGCTAATAAAAGGAAGGGGGCAATTTGTGTTGGAGGGTTGATTACCACAATAGCAGTAGCCCTTGTTGAAAATTTTACCCGAGTACCAGTCGCATGACTAGAATTTTGGGTAATGACTCATTAGATTTGGCCACATTAGAGAAAATGCATATGGGGGTGCATAGGAGAGGGGCTTATATGATGGCTTCAGCTGAGCCAGAAGCACCGGAGGACAGGCAGAAGAGAGCACGGGTCCAAGAGGAGTCTGACTCGGATTCTCTAGATCTAGATGAGGATGCTCCGGTCTCGAAAACTCAAGAGGTACTTATTAGGATTGAGGCCCTGGAGGGCAAGGTAGATAGACTGGAGGGCAAGGTGGACCATAACCATGCTGAGGTCTTGCAGCAGTTGGAACAAATTAATAGCAACCTTGCGAAGATCTTGAGTCTCCATCCCTCGGCTGCATCATCTTCACACCCGCCTTTTCCATAGATTTTTAGTTCCTTGCTTTATTATGTTTAGTGTATTTTTGTTATTGTTTTTATTTTTGTTTTCATGTTAATATTTTATATTTGGATATTTTATATATTGTACTTTTGTTTTTGAACTTTTGTGTTTGTGATGGAAAGTTAGGGTTTTGCCTCACCAGGGTACGATGGAAGACAGGTTGTCCTTTAACTCTTTTTCTTTATTATTCTTGTTTTCCATTGAGGACAATGTAAATTCTAAAGTGTAGGGTAATCTTTAAACTTTTCTTTAATTTTTGTTTTGTTTTTCTTTAATTTTTGTTTTGTTTTGTTTATTGTGTTTGTTGTGCATGGCATAATTGTTGAAATCTTATTGATCTTTTCTATGATTTTAGCATTATAGTTGAGACTTTAGTATCGACATAGAGATTAGCATTTGAATTCATTCAGGATCAATTTTCATATTCTGCAATTTATGACATATAAATCTTTGAGAACCCACCTGTGTGAGTTTTTAGCCTTATAATTTGATATTATTATCAGTTGATTTTCTTTTCTTAAGTGTGCACCTTCATGATTTTGCATCTCTAGAGTTTGCTTTTGCATACTAATTGAACTCACATTATGATTTAATCTCAAGTTTTAAAATGATGAAGGCAAATTAGGTTAGCCCTTTAGCTTAAAAAGACCTCCCTTAATATTGAATTCCTTAGTGAGCCAAGTTGAGCCTTTGACCTTTTCTTGTTTGATCAACACAATTCACAGCCCAACTTTCTCTTATTATCATCATACCTGCATTAAGGAATGAAGTTCTTATTATATGACAATAGGGTGGTTTATTTCAAAGTGTGGGGTAAGCAAATAAAAAAATGGTATTGCTATTTGGGGTTGAATGTATACTTTGCACATTGTATTGGATTAAGAGTCGATTATTCTTTTCCTCTATATTTTAAGCTAGATGTTCTATGCAAAATTCATATTTTGTATATATATATATATATATATATATTAAAAAAAACAATACCATAAAAAAATTATATATGATAAAAAAAGAGAATAAAAAAAAGAAGAAGATATATATATACAAAATTCATATATATTCTAGCATTGGTTATCAAAAGAGGAATGTCGACTCATGTATTTTTCTTGAAGTATGCAAGTATGTGAAGTATTAATGGATTGTGAGTATGCCATTTGAGGGAGTTATGAATTTCTTAGCAAGAGTATTGTCTAATTTAGATACTCCATTTCTTGATGCTCCAGCTTAAATGTCTTTTCTCACACCTTTACCTTAGCCCCATTA
This sequence comes from Garcia nutans, assembly GCA_947685225.1. Classification (NCBI taxonomy): domain Eukaryota; kingdom Viridiplantae; phylum Streptophyta; class Magnoliopsida; order Malpighiales; family Euphorbiaceae; genus Garcia; species Garcia nutans. Next base: position 36,301,229 of record CANTUV010000039.1, on the reverse strand, counting down.
CATCCAAATGAAAGACCTTCGGATTATTTCTTGAGAAAATCAGTGAGGGAGATTGGATAATTAAGCAAGTTTATGGTAGTATGCAGTCATAAGTGGTTTGAGTGATTAACCTTTGAAATCGAGTGAAACACTTAGAAGAGAGATAAGGTTTGTATGTCTGGATTAATGAATGAGTTAAGAAAATCTTGATTGAAGGAAATTGCTAATATTTATGGCTGAGTCTTAAAGGATTTCATCTTATATGCTGGAATTATAGTTAAGGTTGTTTGAGTTTTTAATTTATGCCATGTGAATTTGCTTGAGGACAAGCAAAGTTTTAAGTGTGGGGTAGTTGTTTTATTAGTTTTTGTTATAGATTTGTGTCCTGTTTATTATGATAATTATTGTTTTATTTAGGTATTTTGTTAGTTTAAATCAGTTTGTTTAGTGTTTTCATTAATTTTGGTAGTTTTAGTTTATTTCAGTGTTTATGTCGTTTTTGATCTAGTTTTTAGTATGGTGTTTATGTTTTTGTTGGTTATTGTTTATTTACTTTTTGTTTAAAGTTTGTTTAAAGTTTTGTTTGAGGTTAAAAAGTCAAGGAACCAAGACTGAAGGAAAAATGGACAGTAGCTGACACAGGCAGAGGACACGGCCAAGTCACTGGCCGTGTCCCATACCAAGTTAAAAGGAAGTTCAAGACACATAGAGGGACACACTCAAGGGACACGGCCAAGTCAGTGGCCGTGTCCCTCCAAAAGAGCTCCAACACGGCCAAGTCACTCCAACTTGGACTTGGCCGTGTCTCACTTAGTTCCAAAGGCAACGAAGAAGCAACTCACACAGAAGCAAACACAGGCAAGGGACACAGCCAAGTCAGTGGCCGTGTCCCTCCAAAATGATCCAACACGGCCAAGTCACTTCCAACACGGCCGTGTCACTCAACCAAAGAAGAAAAGAAGAAAAGCAGGCAGTAGTGAACACAAGCAAGGGACACGGCCAAGTCAGTGGCCGTGTCCCTCCAATGCACTCCAACACGGCCAAGTCTCCTCTGACTTGGCCGTGTCTCTCATGAACAAAAGGCACGCGGATTTTTAAAAGCAGAGAATTCGTATAAAAGGAAAGGAGAAGCTAGGGTTTAGGGGGGTGGTGATTTTGAGCTGAGATTGAGCCGTCAAAGAGAAGAATTTAGGGTTTCACATTTGTTTTCTTTGATTTTGATTATACTTTGATTAAACTAGCTTAGATTAGATTGTTCTAGCCATTGATACATCCTTCTTGCAAGATTTGAACAAGAGATTCTTCAGAAGCTTCAAGGAGTTTGTAATTTGGTTTTGTTCTTGAACTTATTCTCTTATTTTCATTGGAATTGTATTTATGGATATTATCATGTCTAAATTGATTTCTTTGAATATGAATGAGATGAGCATGTTTGATAGCAATATGAACTAATTTGATCTAGTCTAGGGTTTTTATGGATCTGCTATGATTGTATGAATTGGTTATTCTCTTAGCTAATAATTTCTTTAGCCTTGATTGAATGAAATATTGTTAATATATAATTGATTGGCCACCAATTATGTGTTTTAGGTATTAGATGATGGATTGAGAGATGAAGTCTAATGCTGGAACAATTCAATTAGGGACTTAGGTGAATTAGAGATATAACCTATTAAAAAGATTATTTCAATTATAACAAGATTAGTTGAAAGAGGTTTGAATGCGAGAACTTATTTCCATGACTCGATTAATTGAGTTGGTTGAGATTTAATCTTTGAAATTAAATTAGTTAAGAAGAATAACCGTTCATACATATAAGTAGTAGAGAAGTGCAAACCCTAGACCTTACTATCAAGTGAATCAAAACATCAGCTTATTTTACTTTTATTCATTTTAAACTTCAATCAATCTTCCTATTAGTTAATAATTTAAATTTTCTTCATTACTTGTTAATTATAATCTGATAATCAATTAGCCACTTTAGTTTCCTTGTGAGACGACCTTGGGGCGATCACCTTTGCTACAGCTACCTCGTATACTTGCGAGTGACGCTTTGTGGTAGAGTTAATTTGAGCGTAACAGTAACCGAGATGGATCTTCTCTAATTAATACTTCGTCACACTCAAGTCATAATCCGAGGGATAATGTCTAGATGGTTAGTTTGAAGGTAGATTAAAATGTAATTTAGTGATCTTTTGGCATATTGACTCGTGGTGCTTTTTAAAGCATAAGTAGTGAACTTGTTATGAAAATCTTATTTGGCATATTGGCTCAAAGTGCTTTTTAAAAAGCACAAGTAGTAAACTTGTTAGGACAAATTTTATTGAAAGATTAATGAAATAGATTTGTTTTACTATTTAATTTGTTTTTTAGCTTATAATATATATGTATATTAATTTATTTCAAATTAACATGTGCATTTATATTATTTGATTACAAAAGTAGTTTCATTAAAAAATGAATATAAAAAAATTGTTTATAGAATTCCTATAATCGCCTAATATAAATACTAGCAAAATTGTAAATTACAAAAAATTTAAATCTAGCATGAAATTTATAGTGGCGGTTTTAAACCCCCTTTACTTTCTTTTTCTTGGCAGCAAAATTATTTTACGGCAGTTCTAAAATGTACAAAACCGCCTCTACATACGCTGCTACTCAATTTTGGCGGTGCATCTGTTTTTAGTTGAAACAAAATTAGAGGTGGTTTCAACCGCCGCTACATGCGCTGCTACTGAATTTTGGAGGCAGATCCATTTTCAGTTGAAAGAAAACTAGCGGCGGTTTTAACTGCCGCTACATGCGCTGCTACTCAATTTTGGCGGCAGATCCGTTTTCAGTTGAAAGAAAAGTAGAGGCGGTTTTAACCGCCGCTACATGCGCTACTATTCATTTTTTGCGGCAAAATTGTGATCAGTTCGGGAAGTACTCTAGAGGCGGTTTATGGCGCTGCTACTTAATCCGCCGCTAATTTTGAAGCTACCCCGTCCGACCTAATAACCGCCTCTAGAACGTAGAGACGGTGGTATTGGCGCCGCTTGTTCGGCGGCTTTCCAAACCGCCGCTAATAATTGTAGGGGCGGTTAAAACCGCCTCTGTAGGCTAAAAAAACCGCCGGAAAAGATCCAGATTTTTATAGTGATATGATAGGAAAAATAAGAGATTATAAAAAAAAATCGTAGTTGACATTTCCTCGTACCTAATTGTTTTGTATCATCAACCATTATTAAATTACTAGACTACATACTATTTAATAAATAATAAAAATTAAAATTGATTTCAAATTTTATCTAATTAGTAATATACTCAAATCTCTAATTTAATGCACTAAAAATTATTATTTATTCATTTTCGTTTGATCTTATTTTATTTCTCAATATTTTTATTATAACATTTAAATTCAATTTAGTTATTATAGAATAATGAAAAACCATTTTATAAAAAAATATTACCAGCAGGAAACTTATGAGTGCGATTCCACTTAGAAGTACAGAGGGAGGCATTGAATCCTGTTCGGCAGAGCAAATGAACAGCAAATTGTCGGAAACAGACACTGCAACCTTTTGAATTTGGGTGAAGGCATTTGCACAACTCTCTCTCTTTTGCTATCTCAATGATTCTGTTAATCTCTTGCCTCAACTTTGTACCTGTCATCCTATAACGTTCCAATACCTCCTGCAAGATCATTCATATAATCATTATTATATTAAAAAAAAGTATGCTAAAAACCTTTTTTTTAATAGAAATTTATCATTATTATATTCTATCTTGAACCACCCAACAAAAAATAAATAAATTCAATTGTTTTTCTATTATCACAAGTTTATTATTATACCGTTGTATATATATTTTGTCCAAAATAAAATTTTCCTTTTGAAAGTTTTCTTTTGCATAATTTTACGTAATTCTAAAATTTTTTTCCAAAATTTTAAATACGTTTAATCTCAATTTCTTAATTTGAGGCTCCATTTTATGTTTCCATTTTTTAATCTCTAACTAACAATAGGAAAAAAAATACTCTTGAATTAATCATTAAATTTTGTTATTATTTCTGTTTTTAGTTTCTGTTTTTTATATTTAAAACTTGTATTTTTTTAAAAATATATTTAAGAAATAAAGAAAAATCATTTTTTTGTAGTTTTCTTGGTTGTGACAATCTATATTCCTATTTTTAAACATCATATATCAAAAATAGAATATATATTAACTGTATTTTTTTTTTGCTGATTGAAAACAAATCAACAATATTAATAATATCAAACACATTTGTTATGTTTATTACAAAATTATTTTCTTAAAAAGTTGCAAAAAAATAATCTAAAAAAAATTGCAAAAAAAATTTAAAAACCTAAAATAAAAATTCTAAATATTGATTTGTATTCATTGTGGCAAACATAACAATTAGTAGACAAACATGTCTAATGAATAAAATTTTTTATAATAATTTTTATTTTTCAAACATAATTCCTTGTAAATGTGTGTATATATATATTATAAATTATTGTTTTAGAGTTGAATCAGGCATGACCATAAGAGTAATAAAATTATATCTATTAAATTTTAATATAGCTGCATATATAAGGATTCAATCTCGAGACATTTGAATAGGAAATGTATAATTTTTAATTAGTTTTTTATATATGCTCTGAAATTCATTGAGAAAAATTACATTTACTTTATTACCCAAAGAAAAATACATTTATTTAATAATAAATAAATAAACAAATACTTGGTGATGACTAGAAACTACTTGGAAGAAGCCAATGTACTTATGTCTATCCAATATAAGAGAATCAGATGAAAGAGAGATAAATTGGAGGTTATCTAATTTTGCAGTGATATGATATCAAAACAGAGGTTGCTCATATATAGTTGCTACCTATTAGTGGAGACCACATCGATAATTTCCTATTAGCTAGGAATAAATATTTTCTTTTTTGAATATATATACACACACACACACACACACATTTACAAGGAATTATGATCGAAAAATAAAAATTATTATAAAAAATTTTATTCATTAGACATGTTTGTCTGCTATTTTTTATGTTTGCCACAATGAATACAAATTAATATTTAGATTTTTTATTTTAGGTTTTTAAATTATTTTTTTGCATTGTTTTTTAGATTATTTTTTGCAACTTTTTAAGAAAATAATTTTGTAATAAACATAAAGACTAATTAAAAATTATATTCTATCTTGAATTTATATATTGATCGAAATTAAATTTATTTAAAAAATAATTAGATTTTATTAATTTCTGAGATTTAATGTTGTAATTTAATTATTTTAAAAATAATTTTGTTATTTTTTTAGAATTTATTAATATAAAATTACTCATTTTATTTGAACAAAAATTTTTAGTATTATACCAAAAAAAATACTAAAACTCTTAATTTAAGAAGGTAAGAAACAGAAGATTCAAATTCTCTTAAAAAAATATCCATATTTGTCCATTTGTTAAATAATTTTTTAAAATTAATAAATATATGTTCTAAATAATGTTTTAGTCATAAATTAATTCAATTTAAAATGTTAAAAATGACTTTTCTGGATTAAATTAAACTACTGCTACTTTATTGATTAATATCAGTCAAATATTTAAATATATCAATAAAATATATCTAAATTTCAATTTTGGTTTTTCAGACAAGAAAAAAAAAGCTCTTTTATCTCTTTCTGTTGGGAATGTGAATCTCACATCGGTAAGGAATGAGCAGCTGCAGTCACTTATAAGACTGGACAATCCTCTTCTTGTTAACTCGGGTTTTCAGGATGAGTTAGGCCCAGCTCTAATATGGTATCGGAGTAATTAATGCCCAAACGGGCTAGATCCTGAGCCAAACCCCCACATGACCGAAGCTGATGAAGAGATGCCAGCCGGTCCGTCCAAACGGGTTTGTGTTAGCAAGTGTCAATCGAAAAGTCTGGTTGCACTTGAGGGGATCCCAATATCGGTAAAGGAATGAGCAGCTCCAGTCACTTATAAGACTGGACAATCCTCTTCTTGTTAACTCGGATTTTCAGGATGAGTTAGGCCCAGCTCTAATACTTTCTAGGTTTCATTTCCCTTTCCTTAACCCACTCCCAAACAAGTTATAAATTTGTTTTTATTTATACAGAGAATCAAATTCAGATTTCCAAAACTAAAAAACAAAAACAAAAATCAGAATATATATATATATATATTATTCTTAATCAGTTGAAAAAGACATGAAGAGAAATAATTGCCTCAAAAATTTCTTGAGAGTTACTGTATTGATAATAAAATTTCCAGTTATTCTTTCATAGCCATGGGGCTCTCTGGAAGAAGAGAGAAAAAAAAACTGAAATTATTTTATTAATTTAGAATTAATGAATTAGAAAATCAAACTTTATTACCTTAAAAAAATATTATTTAAATCCCAATAAAACAAACTAATTAAAGATCAAATACCATGAATTTACACAAAAAAAAAAAGAATTAAAAGCCTAAAATATATAAAAACATAATTAAAAGAAAAGAACGAGAAAAAAAATAAAAGAAATATATATATATATATATAATAGCAATAAATATATGTACCTGAAGCAAAGCTTCTTGTGATTCCCAAAATAAGATTCTGTCCATGGAATCATGCAAATGATGTTCATCATCATCATCATCATCATCTTCCATCAAAAGAAGGATCGGACGGATGAAAATCTTCAAGAAGAAGCAGAGAAACTTTCACTTCAAGACTATCTATAATGGGTTTATGGGAAGAAGCAAGAGCTTTCTCTTCTATGAGATTATCGTTAATAATACCCATCTCATAATCAATTAATTAATCTATCTTTCTCCGTAATTATTTAATAATTATAATTAAGGAAAATAGATAGAATATGGTGGAGGGATAGGAGAAGAAAGAAAGAAGAAAAAGCTGAAGTTCTTGCATGGAGGTCCCCATTATTTATAGCCTTTTTTTTTAATCTATTTATTTATTATTTTCAATGTATTTATTAATAATAATGTACTATGATTTTCTTTTAATAATCTATTTTTTAACTGATTTTTTTTAACTGACTTTTAATAATCTACTTTTCTGTATAAAAAAAACCACGTATAATATTTGATATGACAAAAATATCCTCACTCATTCTACTTAATTACAAATTTATCATCAATTTTATTTCTCTCTCTATATATATTATATCTTTCTACTTAATTGATATTACTTATATCTTTTATATCTTTTAATAATATAATTTAATAATAACATCATCTATATATTTAATTTACATACCTGTTATAAAATTATCTTCTTTTTTTTTTTACTTTTTTACTAAAATTAATTTTAGTAAAATTATTTATGATAAATCAATAAAATATAGAGGAAATTAGTTATATATCTCTTTTTGCTTTTCCGTTTTCAAAACAATGGACTTTTTTTTTTTCAGTTCTATAAAAATGCGCTTTTTTTTTTCATTTTGTACATTTTTGGGATTGATTTTATTTTTTTATTTATATTTTTATTTAAAAATAATTTTTTATATTATATTCTCAATATACACACAAAAAATATTTATACACAATATATATAATATATACAAAATATACACAAAATAAAAAATAAACATCTACACAATATACACTAAACTGTTACCACATTTATCAAGCATCTACAATATATTTTTAATATTTTTTTTATTTTTATATTCACATAATATTTATACAACATCCACACAACATATATAACAAATATATAATATGTAATATTCCAATGGCCCTGGGCTTACGACTTAGTCTTTTTATTCAGCCCACTTTAAGGGACTGCTACAGTACTGCTTCCCCTCACGGTTTCACAGCAGGATTTATTTATTTGGCCCAAGTCAAGGGTCGCCTCCCTCGTTTCAATCCCAAGACCTCCCCCATAAGAGAGTCTTTTTCATTCAACGAGTACCATTTCTTCCAGTAGAAGAAATGGTACTAAATGGTACTCGTTTTAGGATAAAGACTCTCTTAAGAAGGTCTTGGAATCGAAATGAGTAAGGCGACTCTTAATTGAGCCAAATAAACAAATCCTGTTGTGGAACCATGAGGGAAAGCAGTACTGTAGCAGTCCCTTAAAGCAGGCTGTGTGAAAAGACCAAGTCGTAAGCCTAGGGCCGTTGGGATGTTACAGTTAAAAAGGCGCCTTTTTAATGTAACACCCCAGCCTTCAGGCTTCAAGGGCCCTAGGCCAACCAAGTACTGGGCATGTCACATTCCGCTTCCCCTTACGGGTCCATGGCAGGATTTGTTTATTTGGCTCAATTAAGAGTCGCCTCCTTCATTTCGATCCCAAGACCTCCTTAAGAGGGTCTTTATGACCAAACGAGTACCATTTCTTCTAATTATTTATTAAAAATAAAATATTATATATATGGTCATATTTTTTAAAGTAAAAAAAAAGAGAAAATTAAAAATTAAACTTCTTCTTCTTCTTCTTCCTTAGAACCCAAAATTCCATAGCCATGGGAGCAAGGAATTTTCTTCTTCCAAGCATCCATAATTGAAGAGATTTTCAAGATTTAAGTGAAGTTTTGATGATTTTCTCCATAAATAGTAAGTTTTCCATCTCTTTCTTTGGAATTTCATGAAATTATGAATATGTGGAATTTGTGTTTTTGAGTGTGTGTGTTATAATTGTTTAATCGGGTATGAATGAAGCTATTTTGATTAGTTATTAATGACTTTCAAGTTAAATGGAAGAAAAGATTAAGTTTGGGATGAGTTGGGTGAAGAGAGAGAATTTAGGGTTATGAAAAATTTGAACTGTTAGAATCATGTGTTTTAATTACGCAAATTGATTTCAAATGTGTTGTTTTGATGTATAAATAAGGATTTTTAAGTCAAATAATAGATTTGGTTAAGTTTGGTTAGAGATTAGATGAGGTAGTGCTAAGTTTAGGGTTTTGGAAAGAGAATTTTTAAAGAATGGTGAATTGTTGAATTTTAATGTTTAAATCTTGTTAATTCATGATATTAGTGAAGGAAATAAGCTTGGATTAATAATTGGAATAGGTTAGAAAGAAGAACCTTTATTGGTGACGATTATGCCATTTTAGGGTTTTGAATAAGAGTGAGTATTTAAGTAATGTGTGTGAATGAAAAATGTTAAAATATGTTTTTAATGATATAAATAAACTTAAAACACTAATTTAAATGGAATAGAATGAAATTATAATGTTAAAGTAAGGAAAAACTAAATTTTTGAAATTTGTAGGAGTGATGTTTAATTAGGGTTTAATGTTGAAAATGCTTTAAAATGTAATATTAAATGATTGTATTTAATTACATTGTGTATAGGCATTAAGGAGAAGTGAATTGCTCAACCCTAGTGTTGAAGAGCAATTTGGAAGTGAAGGTTGGTGGGAGATTTTAAGCTTGCATTTGAGTGCTTGGTGAGGTAAGTACATGCTTTGATAGTTTTAAAGTACTTGCATTTAATTTTGGCTTAACACATTTTAAGTGGAAAATTTGTTAAGCTACTTGATCATTTGAAAATCCATATACATTGTGTTATGGCATGTGAGTTGATGTGTATACATTATAAGCATTGTGAAAAGCCATTGTAAATGGCTAAATTGTATGGAATGTGATTTTATTATGAAATACCTTGTGATGTGATGAAATGACATAACATTGATATGAATGAGAAAAATGGAATATGAGAAAGGAATTGAGAATGGGAAATATGAAATAACTGTGTGTCTAGTATGTTATTTAAATTTTCAGAGTTTTGTGTTTGGCAACAAGCCTAGGATGTAACTGTCCCTTGAAGCTGGGTTGGGCGTAGCCCTTGAAGCCTGGTTGGGATGTTACATATGAGGTTATCCTCACTATTTTCCTTTGGGGCTAGACGCTTGGCGTCACTATGATATGATTTGCCTTCGGGGCTAGACACTTGGTGTCAATTTGGACCAAAATGGTAACTCTGAATTTTGAATAATGTATTAGTTTATTGGGCCCATGCTTGTACGTGTGTTTGTGTGAATCATAAACAAATGAAAAATTATGTTATTAAATTGAGTGAAATACTACATTGTGGCATAGCATGCAAATGCATTATGCATTGGCACTATGTTAAAGTTTTACTTTTATCAAAGTTTGTACTGCTAGGCTTTTAGCCTAGCCAGATTGTAATTTATCGTGCAGGTGACAGGAGAGATCCGGTTGAGCCAGAGAGTTCTTCTATACTGGGCCGGGTCTAGATTTGAGGTTACTCTTTGAGCAAATTTTGGACACATCAAGATCAAGCCTTTTGCCATCATGTATATATTTTATGTTTTTGTACATTATGAAATCATATATATTATATTTATGATTTTAAAGTATATGTATTATAAATTATAAAGACTTTTTGGATAAATTGTGTAAGGTGGAAAGTTATATGTGTGTTATGGATATATATATGTACATGTATAAATATTTTGAAAAAATATGGAAAATTTGAGAAGTTGAGGTGAAAGGTGTGATTTATTGTCTATTGGAAGTGTTCTTTTATGCAGGTTGTGTAATTGATAAATTTTGGAATGTCCAAATTACGGATAAAACTGTAGCGAATTTTTCCTAGAGATTTTCATATAAAATGTTTATTTTGGGTTCCTATAACAAATAAAGAATAATTTAGTTACTATTTAATTATATACGAAAGTATTTAAGGTTTTAAATCAAGAAAGTGAAAATTTTATTAAATTAGGTCTTGACATTCTTATGCCGTATATGCATATTTTACATATAATGGGTGTGTATATTATACGTGTATTGGGTATAAGGGTGTTACATTTATTTTGGTATTAGAGCCTATGTTTGAGGTTCTCGACCTAGGTGGGTTGTTAGAGAGAGAAAATAAAGATTTTCAATATGGTTTTTCAATTGTGATACATGCATCGGCACTGGCATTTTTCTTGATCTTTGATGTGTTAATTTCTACTGTATTTACAGATATAGGTAGTTATGACATCTTGGACGCACCTGTCTGCAAAGGGTAGTATAAAGAGTATAGCTCCCGATGAGGGTAGAGTGGGAGTTAGTGTTGAGATTGCTGGAGAGGCAACTGTTTCTGTGCCGGTTAGATTAACAGCTGAAGAGGTTCTGCCGGGCTAGGTATGACAGATGGTGGAGTTGTTGAGGGAGGCTCTAGTTTAGCAGCGACAGCCACCACCACAGTCACAGCCGTAGCAGCAGTTGCCGACTCAAAAAGTATGACAAGCTGAGGAAGTTTGGAGCTACAGATTTTGTCGGTACTACAGACCCAGCTGTAGCAGAGCAGTGGCTTGACATGGTCCAGAGAGTGCTTATTCAGTTGTAGGCTAGTCCGAAAGAGAAGTTCGATTATGCTAGATCTCTTCTTCAGGGAGATGAGTATGAGTGGTGGAAGACGGTTCTCCATGGTACAGCTGATCCACCAGTCCTGACATATGCCGATTTTCTATGGGAATTCAAGAAGAAGTATACTCTGAGGTAGTATAAGGATGCAAAGAAGATGGAGTTCCTAAGTTTGAGGCAGGAGACGAGGGCAGTGACTGAGTATGAGATAGAGTTTATCCAGCTGAGCCAGTATGTAGGGGGAATCATATCAGATGAGTTTGATCGATGCTAGAGGTTTAAGAAGGGGATGAGACCCTCTATTATGTGCTTAGTGGCAGGCTCCCGGTATCAGGATTTTTTCCAATAGGTTGTTGCTGTCAGAAGTGTAGAGAGGGCACAGGGTCTTGCAGCAGCTGCCAGAGCGGAGGAGAAAAGAGTTAAGAGACCAAGGTGAAGCAGGGTCTTCATCAGTGAAGAGAGGTCGAGGGGAATATCCTCAGAGGTTCAGTAGGAGCTAGGGACAGTCTGACAGGTCATCACAACAGCAAAGACAGAGACAAAGACCTACAGCCTCAGTGGCTAGTGCCCCGACCCCAGTGACTTAGAGGCCTGCTCCACCTACCTGTGTTCATTGTGGTAGGACAAATGGAGGTGTTTGCTGGAGGATAGGTGCACCAGTGTAGACCCTTAATTTTTGACCCAGTCCGGTCCAAAATAATTTTTGTGTTGTTTAATATATTTTACTTGGTCTAAAATAATTTTTTATCTTAATTAAATAATTTTTGCTTTAGTATATAATTTTTATTAATAAAAAATAAAAATAAACAAACAAAAATCAAAAAATAAAAATAAAAATTGGCGCCTGTTTCGCCCGCAGCTGCGACAGCTTTTTCGCCAGCTTAATTTTTCCTGAGGCAATTTTTTTTGCCAGCGCGATTTTTCCGCAGCAGTTTTTTTTCGCCAACGAAATTTTTTCGACGTAAATTTTTCGAAACCTAATGCAATTAGTTTTTGGTTTCCTTTTCTTAATAAATAATGTATACCGTGAGCAACTAGGAGAAAACCACAAAAAAACTTCTATAAATAAGTATAATTACAACACAAAAAAGGGGGGAGAAAGAGAGGAAGAAATCCTAGAAGAAAGAGGAACAAATTTTGATCCGAAATTAAGTAGGAAAGGCAGTAATTCAATTCAATTTTTTTGAGGTAGAAAGAAATGAAGAAATCCGAGAAGAAAGAGGAACAAATTTTGATCCAAAACTAAGGCAGTAATTCAATTCAATTTTTTTGAGGGAGCCAAAAAATAATTCAAGGCAATTCAAAGGCAGCAAAGCTTTCCTTTGTTTTTGTTCATCCAAGAAAAATGATTTTTGGAGGAACCATCAAAAGGAGGTATGTATTAAATTCTTTTTTTGTTTTTCACAGTAGCTTAGATTATACAATTGGGTCTTTCAAAATAAAAAATCCCAGAACCTTAATTCCCTTCATTCAAAGTTTAAAAACCTTATTTTCGTTGCTTTATTTTCCAAAAAACTTACAATTGTTATTTTTGTTTCATCAAAATCTTAAAACCCTAATTGAAAATATTTTTCAAAAAAACCAAAATTTGATTCTGTTTCTTACAACAAACCCTAAAAAAACTTTTTCCATTTACATAAACCTTAAATCGTTGGTCTACTTTCATAAAATTATCAATTGCTTTTTCCAAATTCTAAAAACCTAAGTATCCACTGAAACCCTAATTCTAAAATACTAAACCCAAATGCAACTTCCAAACCTAAAATGGTGAACCCTAACCCCTTTAAAACCTTAAACCTTAATTTTTTCTAAACCCTAATCCTTTAAAATTTTAAAAACCATAAAAACACAAACATTTTAATTTCACACAGTAAACTTGAAACTATAAATTAAAAGTGTTTTAAAGAGTCCAAATTCTAGTTTCATGATTATACATCATAGCCCCTAGTTTGGTTAATCAAAAAGTCTTACCAACCTTTTAAAACATAAAATCCTCAATCTATTTTAATTCTCTTAAAGTCACAGTAGCCAAATTCCATTAATTCCAAAACCTTAAACACATGAAATAAAGAGCCCTAAATGGAAACAGTAGCTATAATTGGAACTTTATTTGCTTTATTCAATTCTATATTTGATTATGCTTTGATTTATTTCTTATGCTTTAATTTATTTAAGTTCAATGCTGGTTTATTTAATTTGTCATGGATAGATGTTTATTCTCTATTGATGTTTAACACCTTTGATGAATGATTTATTTATGATGAATGGTTATTTACTTTTATCAATTTATTTAGGTTTCAAAATATTGTAAGAGGTATGTTTCCACTTGGTGGGTACCTCATTAGTTAAAAATCATGTAATTTAATTTGCTTTTCTATTTTAGAACCTATGTAAAGGACATGTTTCTAACTTTCGGTGGGTGTCCTATTTAGGCATGTGATGTAAGGACATATTTCCATCTTTGGATAGGTGTCGATTTATTTGTTTTGCTTAGACCTTGCGTTGATTTTAATATATTGATGATTTCTTTTAATTATTGTGTGTAATATGGATAATGTTATTATACTTAAGAATTTTATAATATTAAGACCTGTAAAGGAGGCCGGTTCTAATGAACCGAGCGTTGTGGGGGTGCTGGGCCATTTCTCACCTTCCCCACACGTACCCAACTTTCCGAACCTATTAGGGGGTTGGGGATTCCTTAGGAATTAAGTCATCCACCCCTTTCTTTTTTTCTGGCCTGTCCGGGTGTCGATTCCATTTTCTTCGGACCTAGGTCCATGTTCTCTAAGGCTCCGAGCCTAACAGTGCCGAAGTCGTAAGAACCATTCTACCGAGAGTGTGGGTAAAAATCCCCGCTCACAGTGGCGACTCCACTGGGGATAAGAGAAGTTGATTCCGTTGGTCTTTTTATTATTCTATTCTTTCTTATAATGATATTATCCATTGCATCATCTTAGATTGCATCGTGTGCGTGAGTTAGGACGCCGAGTTACCCGTGTTATGTTATGTAAGGGATACCATACTTTCACTCAATATATGGAGATCGAGCATGGCATAACCACCCATAGCCTCGTACCATTTGGTATATACTTGCTATAGGAACCTAAGCCTTTTAACCTAAAGACTAAAGCTCATGTAATTGGCCTAGTTACTTTCCTTAGGTTTTACCCCAAATGCATGTTGTTTGACTATGGTTCATTTATCTTGGCTTAAATCATGGCTTATTTGGTTTGTTCTTTTTCTAATATGACCTAAGTACATTGTAAACTCAAAATAAATTTTTCTTTAGAAAATCCAAAAGACCAAAGATATTTTCAAAATTTTTCAAGATGGTCTTTGGACATAAAACTTTTCTAAGAACATATAAAAATTCTTTAGCTCATGGCCCAAATACTAAGCCCGAAATCTAATTTTCTAAAATCTTTTTATAATGGGCTTAGAAACAAAATTGTTTTTATCCAACCTCTCCTTACAAAGAGCTTGCAAAAATATTTAGGTCAATTAAGAAATACCAAAAATCAATTTTGGGCCTAGTTTACACTAAGAATAAATTAACCATGGGCTTGTTTTTGGCATGAATCATTAGTTACCTTTTTCAAGTGAGAAATCTATTTATAATAAACCTCTTAATTTCGTTTTAATCCAATATAGCATGAAAGCTACTTTAGTTGGTTAAATGGATTCAAACCTAATTAATGGGAATTATCATGGATTGATTTTCATTTTCAAAAATATAACTATTGGTTGAAACGTTCGAGGGAATTATTCGAAAACAAGATACCCCATGTTGGTATTTTGTTAACCATATACCTAGGAAAAGAGACTCGTCATTCGTGTGTGGATGATAGAAGGTTGGAAGGAAATGTCCTAATTATCTTTCTTTGTTGATTGTTTGTGCATACACGCATACATACATTTGCATCTCATATCATTGATCCTTTCTAGCTCACAGCCCTGGATTACGACAGTTCAAAAGCTTACAACAATCCGACCTACGTCGGAGATAAAGTATCTAGCAACGACTCAATCACTTGCTCACCAAAAGACAAGGAGCCCGAACAAATTCAAAGAATGGTGGATGAGGCCCTCAACGCCAAGATGGAAGAAATAAAAGAGGCCCTAGCTGAGACCATGAAGAACCAATTGACTGCGATCTTAAAAAATCATGCCGAGGCATCTGCTAGCACTAAGAAGCCAAAGTACAATGGGAAGGCTAAATTTGGTGAAGTAGCTTTTGATGATGATAAGGTGGTCATTGATGTTGATGATTGGGCTCAATACTACCAAGATCTTCAAGACAAAAAGGAGCCAAAGGTCGTTGAGAAAGCAACTATTGAAAAGACTGAGACATCTGATGTTGAGAAAATGATTGCTGATTTAGAAAAGAAATTTGAGAAGAAACTGAAAACCAAAGAAATGTCCGAAGTCGACAAATTATTTGAGCTAGATGAAGAAGTTCCGTACAAGTTCGAAATGCCGTCTTTTGTGAAGTTTGATGGAACCGGCAATCCTCACCTCCATGTGAAGTAGTATATCATTGCCATGCAGCTTGCCTGAGCTACTAAGGCTCAAACTCTAAGGTACTTCATGCTCTCATTGGGTCCTGTTGTCCAAAATTGGTTCAATACCTTAGATGATGGAACACAAATAGACCTGGGATTTGCTGTACAAGGCCTTCATCCAGCAATATGGATATAATATCGAGTTGGAAGTTACCTTAATGGAAGTTGAGTCCATTAGGCAACGGCCAAATGAGAATTTTGCGGACTATGTGAAAAGATGGAGAAACAAGGCTGCTTTGCTCAAAAAAGGCCCGATGAATCTGATCAAATAAGGATGATCGTGAGAGGTGTCCTGCCCAATCTCCGTGAAAGGATGTCTCACACCCTTATAAGGGACTTCAAAGATCTTCTCCAAGCTGGTCTACAAGTTAAAGAGTGGGAAAGGGAGAAAAGTCACTTTTCAATAAGAAGGAATGAGAAAGGGAATTTTCAGCCTAGCAATCAAAGCACGTAAAAAGAAGTTGATGTCAATACAACTCGTCAAGCAAATAGAAGGCAATTTTTAGATCTGGGAAAGCCTTTGTCTTGGGTCTTCGACAAGCTACAAAAGAAGGGACTATTACAACTCTTGATCCCTCGTCCTTTACCTAATCCTCTTCCACCTAACTTTGATACTAATGCATTTTGCCAATTCCATCAAAGGCCTGGACACGAAACGGACAATTGTATGAAGTTGAGACATGAGATCCAGAATTTAATTGACAATGGTAAGTTATTTGAGCTAGATGAAGAGGTCCCATACAAGTTCAAGATGCCATCTTTTGCAAAGTATAATGGCACTGGAAATCCTCATCTCCATGTGAAGCAATATATCACTGCCATGCAGTCTGCTCGAGCTACTAAGGCTCAAACTCTAAGGTGCTTCATGCTCTCATTGGATCCTGCTGTCCAAAATTGGTTCAATACCTTAGATGATGGAACACAAAAGAGTTGGGATCTACTTTACAAAGCCTTCATCCAATAATATGGATATAATGTTGAGTTGGAAGTTACCTTGATGGAAGTGGAGTCCATTAGGCAAAGACCGAATGAGAATTTTGTAGATTATGTCAAGAGATGGAGAAACAAGGCTGTTTTGCTCAAGAAAAGGCCCGATGAATCTGATCAAATAAGGATGATCGTGAGAGGTGTCCTGCCCAATCTCCGCGAAAGGATGTCTCACACCCTTATAAGGGCTCCAAGCTGGTCTACAAATTGAAGAATGGGAAAGGGAGAAGAATCGCTTTTCAATAAGAAGGAATGAGAAAGGGAACAACCAGCCTAACAATCAAAGCACACAAAAAGAAGTTGATGTTAATGTAACCGGTCAAGGGAATAAAAGACAATTCTCATAATTGGGGGAACCTCTATCTTGGGTTTTTAGCAAGCTACAAAAGAAAGGGTTGTTACAACCGTTAGCTCCTCGACCTCTACATAATCCACTGCCACCAAACTTCAATGCCGAGGCCTTTTGTCAATTTCATCAAATGTGAGGGCATGAAACAGATAAATGTGCTCGTCTAAGGCATGAGATTCAAGACCTAATTGATAGTGGAAAACTACCCGAGTCGGATAAGCCCAACACCAAAGATAATCCATTACCAAGGTTCAATAGAGTACCTCCACCAGCAACCTTCATGGTGGGAAAAGGATTGGAAGAAGATTTTGTTTTATCATCCTTTCAAGATGGGGATATTGAAGATGTGAAAGGAAAAGAAGCCTAACTCAATGAACTTTCCTTAGCTTGAATGTTGCTTTTCAATATTACTTTCTTTAATATTTTGGAACTATTGTGTTTTTCAAATTTAAATTTGTTTGAATAAATTATTTTTATCATAAATTTTTATTGGTCTTTGTTCATTTTGATGCTCAACCAATGAGGAATTTAGCTTGATGTTTATAAATTAATGTGTCTAGGCATCATGACTCGAATGACTTTACTAGATGAGGGAATTGCTCTATAGCATTGAGTTGTGTATGCTTACTTAGAGAGGGCTCCTGCATAATTACCTTTGTCTAGGTCCTAGTCAATCTTAGAACATGATTTGATAAATTTTCGAGGTGAAATTGAACTCTACTTATTTAAGGGAGAGATGATCTAGGCATTGTTTGTCGAGCCAACAACTAGTATCCACCCTATTAAATATTAATCCCTAGTTGTCCCTTTGAGCCTTCATAAAATTTTAGCTTTCTTTTCATTGGCTTAAAAAACCCCAATAATCTACCCTGAGCTGTTGTGATACTTTTGACAAGTCTTATGATCACTAAGATAAAGAGGCAAGAAGATCAAAGAAAGCAATGATTGGTCAAGATTATGAAGATAGTTGAAGTTCTCAAGACCATGAAGATAGTTGATGTTTTCAAGACCATAAGGGTAGTTGAAGTTCCCTTAATATCTCCAATATATCAAAACAACATCATCATTAGAGTAACAAATGATTTATCCCTATTAAAGAAGATTTATGTTACTCCACTTATCCATTATTGGAAGCCCAAGTTGGTACAAACAAGACAACTTTTTTAGAGCTAGAACCAAAAAAAAAGAAAAAAAAAAGAAGAAGAAAAGAAAACAAAAAAGACAAAAGAAAAGAAAAAGAAAAGAAAAAAGAAGAGAAAAGAAAAAGAAAAGAAAAAAGAAAAGAAAACCCAAAAAGGTTCAAAAAGCCAATTGTGTTCTCTTTTACCTAAGATAACAAAAGGCTTCCATTTAGTTTATAAGGATGGTTTGACTTGAATTGGTCCAACCCAACCAAAGTTTCAATCAAAATCAAAGAAAAAGTAGAAAGACTATTCAGTTTGTGAAAGTTCTGTACTTGATAGTCCTACAAGAAAGAAGGACAAAATGAAAAAATGCTTAAAGAAAAGGGAAGAGTAGAGAAAGAAAAGGGAAGAGTAAGAAAAATAAAGAGGAAAGAAAAGGGAAAAGAAGAAAAGAAGCGAATTTGGGTCTTAAACTTTTTGCAAGGACAAAGACTGTCCTAATCAAGATCCAGATTAATGCCAAGAAGATAGAAGGAACTTGGAGTCTAGAAAGATTGCTCCCAATTGCCTAAAGTTCCAACAAGAAATTTGTAATGTGAGGGTTTGTCCACTGTGTTCATCAGCTCCTATCTCAAAATGGCCTTCATTTAAACCCATGTCCCTCATAGACCCCATTTCAAGCCTATCAAAGACCTGTTGATCTCTCTTGGTAGGTAGAGTCTATTAGTGGAGATATTTTGGATAAGCATGCATATGAGATAGACAATATTTAAACTCAAATGAGACCTTTGACGAAGTAATGTGTATGTGCCTATCTGAAGTGCAACAATTCTTGCTTAAGTAGAAATAATTCCCGAGTTTAGTACGGTAACTAGGATTGTCATGTTATAGATATGTTAATTTGAAAAATCAAGTCCTAAGGTACATTGACATTAATTTGGCAAAGCCAACATTTGATTTCAAAACTAAAATTCAAAAATTTAAAAAAAAAGGAAAAGAAAACAAGTGTTTTGTCATACAAAGCCTTCAATTTAAGGAAAGTATGTTGAACCTCCAAAGGACACATTGGGCAAAGGAAATGATTATTGGCAAGGTCATGAAGAAGCTATCAACTGACATGCTGAGACATAGTTCGAAATAGATGAATCCCTGACTCTTGTTCTTAGAGTCTCCACCACTCATGTTTTCAACATCTTGAAGATAAAGCCACAAATGCAAAGCTTTCGATCATTCCAATGCAAGACTTGAACGAGCGCCGAAAAGGAGTCAACGAGAATACTTTTGCTGATCACCTCGGCCTATGAGTTAATGAAATCCCTATAAGTATTATTTATGCATATCATGCATACATGAGCATATCGCACTTTCTTGTCTTGTGTTGTATATTCCTTGTAAAAATGAACAGCAAACACCCTGCGAAGTAAAGAATCAAAAGAAGATATCGAATCAGGGGGGCATGGAAAGCCTATTTGCTTGTGGAAGTTCCATTAATTTTGCAAAGAGAAAAAATGCGTGCTTTTGCAAAGAACAAGATGAAATACAAACATCAATCAGAGCCTGCATAGAAAAATCATGGGTTTAAGCCTACACAGGGGGCAATGCTTCTCCTTTTCAAATTTTGAGTTTATGCATAAACAAAATATTTTGAATATCTTGTTCTTCCTTTGCACTTTTGCAAAAAAATTCAGCCCTTTTTAGCTAGCCTTCATATCCTCTCCTTGCCCCCTGCGTTTATTGTCTCTAATCTCTACATTAAACTCTTGAATCAATAGTACCCAATGAATCAAGCATTGCTTTGCCTCATTTTTATTCATGAGATATCAAATGGCGGCATGGTTAGTATACATAATTACCTTTGACCGAATAATATAAGATCAAAACTTATCCAAAGAATAAACCACCGCAAATATCTCATTTTCAGTAATAGCATAGTTTACTTGAGCATCATCAAGCAACTTGCTGGTATAGTAAATGACATAGCACCTCTTGTCCTTCATTTGGTAAAGTATAACTCTTATTGCAAACTCATTGGCATCACATATGATCTCAAAAAGTAAGGTCCAATTATGAGGTGCAATAATCGGAGCCTTAGTCAATGCCTTATTCAATCTATCAAAAGCATTAAGATAATTATTAGAAAAATGAAACTCAACATCTTTACTCAATAGATCACATAAAGATTTTGAAATTGTAGAAAAATCTTTAATGAAATGTCTATAAAATCCATCATGTCAAAGAAAACTTCGGATTCCTTTGACATTTTTTAGTGGAGCCAACTTCTCAATCACTTCAACTTTTGTTTTATCCACCTTAATATTTTATGCCCAAGGATTATCCCTTCTTCAACTATAAAATGACATTTCTCTTAATTAAGCACCAACTTTGTTTCTTCGCACCTTTGAAGCACCTTTGCTAAATTCTACAAACAAATTTCAAAAGAAGTACTATAAAGAGTAAAATCATCCATAAAAATTTTCATAAATTTTTCTGCAAAATCACTAAATATAACCATCATGCAACGTTGAAATGCTGTAGATGTATTACACAAATCGAAAGGCATCCTCTTGTAAGCAAAAATACCAAATGGACAAATAAAGATTATATTTTCTTGATCTTCTGAAGCTATAGGTATCTGAAAATACCATGAATATCCATCTAATAAATAAAAGAAAGAATTACCAACCAACTGCTCCAACATTTGATCAATTCAAGGTAATGAAAAATGGTCCTTAAGAATAGCCTTATTTAATTTTCTATAATCTATACTTACTCGCCAATCTGTAACTGTCCAAAATGGGATCAACTCATCTTTCTCATTTTTCATAATAGTCATCCCTCCTTTCTTTGGTACCACACGTACTGGACTCACCCAAGGGCTATCTAAAATTGGATAAATAATTCTTGCATCTAGAAGTTTAGTAATCTCTACCTTAACCACCTCATTCATGTTAGGATTTAACCTTCTTCGTGCATCCACAACAGGTTTATAATCATCCCCCATTTAAGATCCTATTCATACACAAAGATGGGCTAACACCCTTAATATCAAAAATAGTCCAACCAATAGCCTTCTTAAACTGTCTTATCACACCTAATAGAATTCTCAAAAGAATGAAGATACAAAAGACAAAAGATCAGTCCAGCTAAAAGAGTTGAAGCCAGGGAAAAGACCCAATTTAAAGGATGAAAATCCAATTTCAAGGGTGAAGACCCAATCTCAAAGAAGGAAGATCCATTTTCAAAGGTGAAGATCCGTTTTGAGGGTGAAGAACCACAACGCATAGAACGGCCGGAGCAGTCAGACTTCTCAACTAATAAAAGGTTAGTCAAACTCATTCTCGGGTCCAAGTATCCAAATCAAATCAATCTCGGGTCCAAGTACCCAATCCCGGGTCCAAGTACCCAAAATCAATTCAAGCTCAGGTCCAAGTACCCGAATTCAATCCAATCTTGGGTCCAAGTACCCCAATCTCGGGTCCAAGTACCCCAATCAAATCAATCTCGGGTCCAAGTACCCAATCTCAGGTCCAAGTAACCAAATCAAATCAATCCCTGGTCCAAGTACCCAAATCAAATCAATCTCGGGTCCAAGTACCTAAATTCAATCCAATCTTGGGTCAAAGTACCCAAATCAAGTTCAGTCTCGGGTCCAAGTACCCAATCTCAGGTCCAAGTACCCAAATCAAATCTAATTTAGGATCGAGTGTTCCAATCCAATTTAGGATTGAGTATTCAAATCCAGTTTAGGATCAAGTATCCCAATCCCGTTAGGATCGAGAATCCCAATCCAATTTAGGATCGAGTATCCCAATCTAGTCTAGGATCGAATATCCCAAATCCAGGTTAGGATCGAGTATCCTAATCCAGTTTAGGATCGACTATCCCAATCCAATTAGGATCGAGAATCCCAATCCAATTTAGGATCGAGTATCCCAATCTAGTCTAGGATCGAGTATCCCAAATCTAGGTTAGGATCGAGTATCCCAATCGACTTTAGGATCGAGTATCCAAATTTGATTAGGATCGAGTATCCAAATCCAGTTTAGGATTGAGTATCTGAGTCTAGTTTAGGATCGAGTATCTAAATCTCTCGGGTCTAGAACCCAAATTACCCTTAGGTCTAGAACCTAGAAACTCTTCTAAGTCCAGAACTTAGCTCGGGTCCAGAACCCAAATTTTCCTTAGGTCCAGAACCTAGAATTTATTTCTAAGTCAAAGAACTTAGCTCGGGTCCAGAACCCAAATTTTTCATTAGGTCCAGAACCTAGAATTATTTCTATGTCCAGAACTTAGCTTGGGTCCAGAATCCAAATTTTCCTTAGGTCCAGAACTTAGAATTATCCTTGAGTCCAGAACTCGAACCGAGTCCAGAACCCAAAACCTCCACCATCTCAAAAATTAAGTCTTGTTGCTTTTCACTCTCTTTCACTAAAGTTTCAGATCATTCAAGCAGGGGGCAAACTGTAGACCCTTAATTTTTGACCCAGTCCGGTCTAAAATAATTTTTTGTTGTTTAATATATTTTAATTGGTCCAAAATAATTTTTTATCTTAATTAAATAATTTTTGCTTTAGTATCTAATTTTTATAAATAAAAAATAAAAATAAACAAACAAAAATCAAAAATAAAAACAAAAATAAAAATCGACGATGGAAAAATCGGCGAAGAAAAAATCATCGCCGAAAGTCAGCGGGCCCGTGGGCATTTCGCCCGCAGGCTTGTTTCGCCCTGCGGTAGCTTTTTTGCCAGCGCAATTTTTCCTGCGGTAATTTTTTTCCCCAGCGCGATTTTTCAGCAGCAATTTTTTTTTTTGCCAGCAAAATTTTTTCGACCCAAATTTTTCAAAACCTAATGCAATTAGGTTTCGGTTTTCTTTTCTTAATAAATAATGTATGCCATGAGCAACTGGGAGAAAACCACAAAAAACTTCTATAAATAAGTATAATTACAACACAAAAAAGGGGGGGAGAAAGAGAGGAAGAAATCCGAGAAGAAAGAGGAACAAATTTTGATCAGAAATTAAGTAGGAAAGACAGTAATTCAATTCAATTTTTTTTGAGGCAGAAAGAAAGGAAGAAATCCGAGAAGAAAGAGGAACAAATTTTGATCCGAAACTAAGGCAGTAATTAAATTCAATTTTTTTGAGGGAGCTGAAAAATAATTCAAGGCAATTCAAAGGCAACAAAGCTTGCCTTTGTTTTTGTTCATCCAAGAAAAATGATTTTTGGAGGCACCATCAAAAGGAGGTATGTATTAAATTCTTTTTTTGCTTTTCACAGTAGCTTAGATTATGCAATTGGGTCTTTCAAAATCAAAAATCCCAGAACCTTAATTCCCTTTGTTCAAAGTTTAAAAACCTTATTTCGTTGCTTTATTTTCCAAAAAACTTACAATTGTTATTTTTGTTTCATCAAAATCTTAAAACCCTAATTGAACATGTTTTTCAACAAAACCAAAATTTGATTCTGTTTCTTACAACAAACCCTAAAAAAACTTTTTCCATTTACATAAACCTTAAATCGTTGGTCTACTTTCATAAAATTATCAATTGCTTTTTCCAAATTCTAAAAACTTAAGTATCCACCGAAACCCTAATTCTAAAATACTAAACCCAAATGCAACTTCCAAACCTAAAATGGTGAACCCTAACCACTTTAAAACCTTAAACCGTAATTTTTTCTAAACCCTAATCCTTTAAAATTTTAAAAACCATAAAAACAAAAACATTTTAATTTCACACAGTAAACTTGAAACCATAAATTAAAAAGTGTTTTAAAGAGTCCAAATTCTAGTTTCACGATTATACATCATAAACCCTAGTTTGGTTAATCAAAGAGTCTTACCAACCTTTTAAAACATAAAATCCTCAAACTATTTTAATTCTCTTAAAGTCACAATAGCCAAATTCCATTAATTTCAAAACCTTAAACACATGAAATAAAGAG
The DNA here is from genome assembly GCA_947685225.1 of Garcia nutans. Classification (NCBI taxonomy): domain Eukaryota; kingdom Viridiplantae; phylum Streptophyta; class Magnoliopsida; order Malpighiales; family Euphorbiaceae; genus Garcia; species Garcia nutans. Next base: position 36,276,944 of record CANTUV010000039.1, on the reverse strand, counting down.
CCCTAAATGGAAACAGTAGCTATAATTGGAACTTTATTTGCTTTATTCAATTCTATATTTGATTATGCTTTGATTTATTTCTTATGCTTTTATTTATTTAAGTTCAATGCTTGGTTTATTTAATTTGTCGTGGATGGATGTTTATTCTTTATTGATGTTTAACACCTTTGATGAATGATTTATTTATGATGAATGGTTATTTACTTTTATCAATTTATTTAGGTTTCAAAATGTTGTAAGAGGTATGTTTCCACTTGGTGGGTACCTCATTAGTTAAATATCATGTAATTTATTTTGCTTTTCTATTTTAGAACCTATGTAAAGGACATGTCTCTACCTTTCGGTGGGTGTCCTATTTAGGCATGTGAAGTAAGGACATATTTCCATCTTTGGATGGGTGTCCATTTATTTTTTTTGCTTGGACCTTCCGTTGATTTTAATATATTGATGCTTTCTTTTAATTATTGTGTGTAATATGGATAATGTTAGTATACTTAAGAATTTTATAATATTAAGACTTGTAAAGGAGGCCGGTTCCAATGAACCGGGCGTTGTGGGGGTGCTAGGCCATTTCTCACCTTCCCCACATGTACCCATCTTTTCGAACCCATTAGGGGGTTGGGGATTCCTTAGGAATCGAGTCATCCACCCCTTTCTTTTTTCCTGGCCCGTCCGGGTGGCGACTCCATTTTCTCCAGACCTAGGTCCGTGTTCTCTAAGGCCTCGAGCCTAACAGTGCAGAAGTTGTAAGGACCATTCCACCGGGAGTGGGGGCAAAAATCCCGTTCACAACCAGTAGTGTGCTACAGATGTGGATCACTATATCATTTTCTGAGGGATTGTTCAGAGCCACCAGAGGACAGACAAACTGATACAACAGCTTCTAGACCAGTGTTAGAAGGGGTCGTGGTGGCAGAGGTTTTGGCAGAGGGGGGCGAACATGGTCTGATCAGAGAGGAGGTTCTATAGCAGGCAGTAGACCAGAAGATGCAGAGCCATCACAGTGGATTTATGTGATGCAGGAGTAGCCGAATACATCAGCTGTTATTACCAGTAATTTTATTTTATTTGGTACTTCAGTTCTTGCATTGATAGACCCTATGTCATCTCATTCTTACATTAGTGCATCCATACTACATGTGAGTGATTTGCATTCTGAGTCCCTAGAATTTGATGTTTTGGTTTTAGGGCATAGTATTGTGGTTAGCAGGGTACACCGAGACAGTCCAGTTGTTGTTCAGGATGAGGAGTTTATCGGTGACCTAATTAAGATGCCTTTCAGGGAGTATGATCTGATTCTGGACATGGATTGGTTATCCATGCATGGGGCTGTGGTAGACTATCAGCGAAAACATATTACCCTAAGAACAAGTGATGGTAGTTATGTGGCGGTATCTAGTGAGCAGAAACATCTTTCATCCATATTTATTTCAGTTGTTTCAGCTAGGAGGATGGTTCGAAAGGGATGTAAGGCATATCTTGCTCATGTAGTAGATACCAAAGTAGTGGGGGCCCAGCTTGACACTATACCTATAGTTGCTGAGTTTTTAGATGTTTTCCCTGATGTGTTGCCATGGGTACCTCCTGAGAGAGGTGGAGTTTGGTATTGATTTATTTCCTGGTACCACTCCCATCTCCATTACCCCTTATCAAATGGCACCTGTAGAATTAAAGGAGTTAAAGGTGCAGTTGCAGGAGTTACTTGATAAAGGGTTCATTCACCCTGGTGTGTCTCCGTGGGGAGCACCTATTTTGTTTTTGAAGAAGAAGGATGGTACCTTGAGATTATGTATTGATTATAGGCAGGTGAATAAGGTGACCATCAAGAACAAGTATCCATTACCTCGAATAGATGATCTCTTTGATTAGTTAAAGGGAGCAGCAGTATTCTCTAAGATTGATCAGAGATCAGGTTACCATCAATTGAGAATTAGAGATGGGGATGTATCCAAGACAGCCTTCCGCATAAGGTATGGGCATTATGAGTTTCTAGTGATGCCCTTTGGATTGATGAATGCACCAGCAACATTTATGGATTTGATGAACATGATGTTTGGACCATATTTAGATCAGTTTGTGGTGGTCTTCATTGATTATACTCTGGTGTATTCGCGTAATGAGGAAGATCATGATCTACATTTGTGGATTATACTACAGACTTTGAGAGAGAAGTAGTTGTATGCTAAGCTATCTAAGTGTGAGTTCTGGCTTAATTAGGTGGCGTTTCTCGGTCATATGGTATTAGCAGAGGGTATTAGAGTTGATCCGAATAAAGTTGAGGCTATCTTGAATTGGAGTCCACCGAAGACTGTGATAGAAGTTCAAAATTTTCTGAGTTTGGCAGACTATTATCATTTGTTTGTGAAGGGTTTTTCTATGATAGCTACACCACTTATCAGATTACTTCAGAAAGGAGTTAGATTTGTGTGGACAGATTGGTGTCAGATGAGTTTTGAGTAACTGAGGGAGATGTTGACTCAGGCTCCTGTTCTTACCCTATCTGTGGAAGGTAAACCATATGTGATATACAGTGATGCTTCACATAGTGATTTAAGTTGTGTTTTGATGCAAGAGGTAGAGTCATTGCTTATGCATCTCGACAGTTGAAGCCACATGAGCTGAATTACCCGACTCATGATTTGGAGTTAACAGTTATAGTTTTTGCATTGAAGATTTGACAACATTACTTGTATGGAGAGAAATGCTTCATCTATACTGATCATAAGAATTTGAAGTATTTAGGTGTTCAAAGAGAACTAAATCTTCGGCAGAGACGATGGCTAGAGTTGATTAAAGACTATGAATTGAGCATAATAAAATATATTTGATTTGGTCTTAAATATAAGCATATTATAGATGAATATAATCTCTAATATGTGTATTTAATGTTCTCAAAAGTATAAATATTAATTTAATAAATAAGTAAATCAAATAACATGAGAAACCAATGTACATTGTTATAGGCATATGACACATATTTGAACTTACTCTATTGTATAACCCTATTATAATATAATTTGTGAAATTTGAATTCATAATTATAAAATAAATTTTAGGACATATTAAGATATTAAAACATGGCATAGGTTCCTAATAAACAATTAATACAAAATGATAAATTAAAAAAAAAAAACCTAAATGTGTGATTTATATGTGGATGTGAATGTAGGTCGGGTATTGCAATCGAATCAACCAATTATTATCAATAACTTAGAGGAATCAAATTTGCATATTCAAGGTGAGTTATAGTGTCCAACCCTTGCTTTGTCACATTTGAAATTCTTTGATGAAAATTTAACCATTATTGATATTTGAGCCATTTAATATCATTTATCATTTGTAATTCTGCATTTGTGAATTGTGAAAACCAATGTGGCCTCTTGGCCTATGTGATCATACCAAGCCATTTGATTAGCCAATATGACAGAATCCCAACTTGATGGGGGCTATACCATCAGGCTATGTGCACATAGAAGTTTGTGATTTGTAGGGTAGAAGCTACCCTTATGTGAATGTGATGTGTGATAGCACTGGAATAATGATATATTTTCTTCAGTGTTATTGCTATGTGTTATCTGGCATATTATATAATTTTCTTTTGTGATATTGGTCCAATTATTATGGGCCTTTTTTTGGATTAAATTTCATTGTTATACCTTTATTATGCGGCCGTCTTATTTATTTATTATCCTTGAACCTTGAAATATCGTTATTGCATGTCCTACTCTTGTGACACTGTAATTTCACTGAGTTGACGACTCATCCCATCATCTGTGGTTTCAGGTAGAGGTGACCCAGGACCATCAGCTTCTTAATTTCTTCTTCCAGCAAGAAGCTGGTGAATAATGTAATTAGCCAACATTATCATATGTAATTAAATAATAATATTTGTGCTATACTCTAGTTGCTCCATAGTAATATTATGAATAGCTTGGTAAATTATGGAAATAAACCATAATGTAATAAAAAAAGATATTTGTAAATAATATCTAATATAAAAATACATGTGTAATAATTATATATCATAAAGTTATGAGCAAATAATAAAGTTTTAAAATAAAGTTATAATTTACTAGTGTAATAATCAATTTGTATGAATTCATAAATTAGTTAGGTTCTATGTGGTGCCTGGTGGCCTTAAGCCTACCTGGACCCTAGGACCGTCACACTTCTAAAAATGGGGTGTGACATTTCTCAAGTCACCAAACCTTCAATGAAGCTTTCTTCAACCTTCAAGAGCTTGTTAACCCAATTTATCACAAAGAACCTCAAAGAACTTGTGTATGGAAGATGGAGAAGATGGAGAGGATGGAAATGGAGGATGAAGATGAAGAGCTAAGGAGAGTGTCACTCTCTCCCAAGCCAAACCGTGTATGCCCTCTTCCCTTTCCTTCTCCTTTTTAATTCATTCAAAAACATAATCCATGCCTTCCAACTCACACCATCACTCTTGTCTCCCACCTTCTCTTTTTTGAAATGTTTCTTTCCATCAATTAGGCACCCCTTTTTCCTTTTTTAATATTACTTTTGGTCTTTGTCCCCCACTTGATGCAAAAGAATTCAACCATCCAAGGTTGACCAAGGGTGACACGGCCAAGCTAGTGGCCGTGTCCCTCACTTTGCTTGGGACACGACTAAGCTTACTGGCCATGTCAACTTCTGCCCATTTTCTTTTCTTTGTTTTCATGAGGTGACACGGCCAAGCTAGTGGCCGTGTCCCTCAATTTTCATGGGACACGGCCAAGCTTGCTGGCCGTGTCACTTGCTGCTTCTTTTCTTTAGTTTGCCTTGCTTTGAGTTGATGGGACACGGCCTCCTTTGCTCTTTGGCTTAAGATGGGACACGGCCAAGCTCCAAGTTGTGTCATGTGACACGGCCAGTGGCTTGGCCATGTCACTTGCCTGTGTGAAGTTCTGCCTTCTTTTCTTTTCTTTCTTTGGTTTTGGTCTTTAAGTGAGACACGACCAGTGGCTTGGCCGTGTCTCATGGCCGTGTCAAGCTCTGCCATAAAAACTCTTTGAGGGACACAGCCAAGCTTGATTTGGCTTGGCCATGTCTTGCTTGATTCATGCCTTCCTTCACTGTTTTGCTCATCCAAGGGAGTTTTTGCACTTTAACCTAAAAACAACACTTCAAACAAACTTTAAACAAAAATCAAATGAAACATTAACTAAAAACACATAAAATCACACTAAAAACAAGTACACAGATGATCTAAACAGTGTGTCTCTGTGGCGAGTACCTGTTTTATTTGTGAAGAAGAAGGATGGCACCTTGAGATTATGTATTAATTATAGGCTAGTGAATAAGGTGACCATCAAGAACAAGTATCCATTACCTCAGATAGATGATCTCTTTGATTAGTTGAAGGGAGCAACAGTATTCTCTAAGATTGATCAGAGATCGGGTTACCATCAATTGAGAATTAGAGATGGGGATGTATCCAAGACAGCCTTCCGCATGAGGTATGGGCATTATGAGTTTCTAGTGATGCCCTTTGGATTGTTGAATGCACTAGCAACATTTATGGATTTGATGAACATGGTGTTTGGACCATATTTAGATCAGTTTGTGGTGGTTTGTATTGATGATACTCTGGTGTATTCGTGTAATGAGGAAGATCATGATCGAAATTTGCGGATTATACTACAGACTTTGAGAGAGAAGTAGTTGTATGCTAAGCTATCTAAGTGTGAGTTATGGCTTAATCAGGTGGCTTTTCTTGGTCATGTGGTATCAGCAGAGGGTATTAGAGTTGATCCGAATAAAGTTGAGGCTATCTTGAATTGGAGTCCACCGAAGACTGTGATAGAGGTTTAAAATTTTCTGAGTTTGGTAGACTATTATCATTTGTTTGTGAAGGGATAGCTACACCACTTATCAGATTACTTCGTAAAGGAGTTAGATTTGTGTGGACAGATTGGTGTCAGACAAGTTTTGAGCAGCTGAGGGAGATGTTGACTCAGGCTCTTGTTCTTACCTTGTCTGTGGAAGGTAAACCATATGTGATATACAGTGATGCTTCATATAGTGGTTTAAGTTGTGTTTTGATGCAAGAGGGTAGAGTTATTGCTTATACATCTCGACAGTTGAAGCCACATGAGCTGAATTACCCGACTCATGATTTGGAGTTAGCAGCTATAGTTTTTGCATTGAAGATTTGGCAGCATTACTTGTATGGAGAGAAATGCTTCATCTATATTGATCATAAGAATTTGAAGTATTTAGGTGTTTAGAGAGAGCTAAATATTCGGCAGAGATGATGGCTAGGGTTGATTAAAGACTATGACTATTTGATTGATTATCATCTTGGCAAGGCAAATGTTATTGCTGATGCCTTGAGTCAGAAGTCTTTGATAGGTTTGACTGCTTATTCGCTCTCGTTGCTTGTTGAGTTGAGAGCATTGCATACCAGATTTGAGCCTTTGTGATAATGGTGCATTGATGGCCCAATTGCAGTTGAGACCAGTGTTGTTGGATTAGGTTAGAGAAGCCCAATTAAAAGATGAAAAGATCCAGAAGATTGTGTTAGATTGCCAAAAGAGCGAGAGTCGAGACTTTAATGTGAGAGAAGATGGCAGTCTATGGTATAAAAATAGGTTGTGCATTCCTGATGATGCAGGATTGAAGAGGATGATATTAGAGGAAGCACATCAGTCAGTTTATGCTATGCACCCCAGTAGCACTAAGATGTATCAAGATTTGACACAAACATTATTGGTGGTCAAGTATAAAGAGGGACATAGTAGAGTTTGTATCTAGATGTCTCACTTGCCAGAAAGTGAAGGTTGAGCACCAAGTTTATTCAGGATTGCTTCAGTCATTATCAGTACCAGAGTGGAAATGGGAGCGAGTAACGATGAATTTTGTGACTGGATTGCCTTTGACCCAAAAGAAGCATGATGTAATCTAGGTGATAGTTGACCAGATGACAAAGATAGCTCATTTTCTTCCAGTTCGGATGGATTATTCACTTGAGAGGTTGGCTGAGATGTATATCGGTGAGATAGTAAAATTACATAGAGTCCTAGTTTCTTTAGTGTCAGACAGAGATCCTCAGTTTACATTAAGATTTTGGAGGAGTTTACAGGATACACTAGGTTCTCAGTTGCATTTTAGTACTGCTTTTCATCCTCAGACAGATGGGCAGTCAGAGAGAGTGATACAGATTTTAGAGGATATGTTGAGGAGTTGTATCATTTATTTCACTGGGACCTGGGATAGATTCTTACCACTGATTGAGTTTGCGTATAACAATAGTCATCAATCCAGTATTGGGATGGCACCTTTTCAGGCCTTGTATGGCAGGAGATGCAGGACACCTTTGTGTTGGGATGAGGTTGGAGAAGGTAAATTGGTCAGTCCTAATTTGATTAAAGAAACAGAAGAGAAAGTGAAATTGATTCGGGATCATTTGAAAGCAGCTTCAGACCGATAGAAATTCTATACAGATTTAAAGAGGAAAGATATAGAGTTCAGTGTGGGAGATAAAGTGTTCCTGAAGGTTTCTCCATGGAAAAAGATTTTGAGATTCAGTCGCAAAGGGAAGTTGAGTCCTCGTTTCATAGGACTATATGTGATTCTGGAGAGAGTTGGTCCAGTGGCTTATAGATTGGCTCTACCTCCTGAGTTAGGTCGGATACATAACATCTTCCATATCTCTATGCTTCAGAGGTATAGGTCAGACCCATCTCATATCCTATCCGTGGAGTCTATTGAAGTGAGCTCGAATCTGATTTATGAAGAAGAACTAGTGGCGATCTTGGCACGGGAGGTGAAAGAGTTGAGGAACAAGAAGATGCCACTTGTGAAAGTCCTTTGGAGGAATCATACCACTGAGGAGGTGACATGGGAGAGTGAGCAGACGATGCGGAGTCAGTTTTTCCAGTTATTCCAGAGTTGATAGCAGGTAATTTCGCGGACGAAATTTTTCTTTAGGGGAGAGAATTGTAACAACCTTAATATTTTTGAAATAAAATAAAATAAAATAAATTTAAATTTAAATAAATTAAATAAATGAGTAAATGGAAAATGAAAGAATTTTAAGTGAAAAAGTAAAATATATATGTGAAATATACGTAACTATACTTAACAAATATATTAGTCAACTCTTTTAAAAAGAAAAGTCAAAAGTTTAAGGGCAAAATGGTAATTATATCTTATAAATTTGAAATTAATTAAATAAATTAAAAATAAATTATTTTTGGTTGGAAGAGATAATTTGAGATTTTTAAGTAATTAAATAATTAATTATTTATTAAAAATAAAATATTATATATATGGTCATATTTTTTAAAGTAAAAGAAAAGAGAAAATTAAAAATTAAACTTCTTCTTCTTCTTCTTCTTCTTCTTCCTTAGAACCTGAAATTCCAGAGCCATGGGAGCAAGAAATTTTCTTCTTCCAAGCATCCATAACTGAAGATATTTCAAGATTTAAGTGAAGTTTTGGTGATTTTCTCCGTAAATAGTAAGTTTTCCATCTCTTTCTTTTTGGAATTTCATGAAATTATGAATATATGAAATTTGGATTTTTGAGTGTGTGTATTATAATTATTTAATTGGGTATGAATAAAGCTATTTTTGATTAGTTGTTAATGATTTTCAAGTTAAATGGAAGAAAGGATTAAGTTTGGGATGAGTTGGGTGAAGAAAGAGAATTTAGGGTTATGAAAAATTTGGATTGTTGGAATCATGTGTTTTAATTGTGCAAATTGATTCTAAATGTGTTGTTTTGATACATAAATAAGGATTTTAAAGTCAAATAATAGATTTGGTTAAGTTTGGTTAGAGATTGGATGAGGTAGTATTGAGTTTAGGATTTTGGAAAGAGAATTTTTAAAGAATGGTGAATTGTTGAATTTTAATGTTTAAATCTTGTTAATTCATGATATTAGTGAAGGAAATAAGCTTGGATTAATAATTGGAATAGATTAGAAAGAAGAATCTTCATTGGTGATGGTTATGTCTTTTTAGGGTTTTGAATAAGAGTGAGTATTTAAGTAAGGTGTGTGAATGAAACATGTTAAAATATGTTTTTAATAATATAAATAAACTTAAAACACTAATTTAAATGGAATAGAATGGAATTCTAATGTTAAAGTAAAGAAAGGCTAAATTTTTAGAATTTGTAGGAGTAATGTTTAATTAGGGTTTAATGTTGGAAATGCCTTAAAATGTGATATTAAATTATTGTATTTAATCACATTGTTTATAGGTTGTAGACCCTTAATTTTTTACTCAGTCCAATTCGATAGTCCAAAATAAATTTTATGGTATTTTAATTATTTTAATAATATTTTAATTACTTATAATATTTAATAGTTATTTTTAATAAAAATAAAAAAATAAAAAAATAAAAATCGAACGGATCGGCGAGCAACGTGCGACAGGGCATTTCGCCGCAGATGACTATTTGCGGTGAATTGGGCATTGCCAAATTTACTGCAGCTGGGCTTGCCTAGTTCTGCAATGAATTGGCTTGCCCAGCTCGCTTGGCCCACGCCCATAGCCGCAGTAATTTTTGCAAGCGCAGCTTGCAGGCCCAGCAGCCTGCGCGCGCTGCAGATTTTTTGACCAAACCTTGTTTTACCCGGTTTTATAGTTTTTCCAAAATAGTTAGTATTTTCTTATTAAAATAGGATTAGGACTTTATTTTTTCTTATAAATACCACATTAAAACACAAGACAAGGAATAGAGAAAACCCTAGAGACAAAAGGAGGACGGAGAGAAAAAACCTTGTAATGGAGTAAAAATTTTAAAGCTTACAATCAGGAAGCTAAAACCTTTAAACCACCAACAACAATTGAGAAATCAAAAAATCAAACACTGTCTAATTCATAAGGCAGTAAAGTCTTGATATTGCTCGGCTAGAAATTAAGCATTGAGGCAGGCAGAAGCTTGGATCAATCTCTTCAATTTGGTAGAGCCTTCAAACGTAGGTAAGTTCTCTAAATTCAGTTTATTAAATCAAAAATCAATTCCACTTTCAAACTCTCATCACAACATATTGATTATTCAATTTCATTTTTTAATTCAATTCATACAGTAGCTAAGGATTTAATTAAAGTGAATAATATAATCATTCAAAACTCAAATCTAATTTCTTAAACCCTAATTAATTCAAACCATATTTCTTAATTAATTTTGTTTTCAAACCTTCACAGTAGCTATTTTGTTATAATTTTATTCGCTGAGTTATTTTAATCTTTCAACAATAAATTTGGCTTTCTATATTTGTTTCACCTAAAAATACATAAGTAGTTGGTATAGTCAATATTAAAACCATACTTAACTTTGATCACGGTAAAGCATCAAATCCTAAAATCATAATCTGCAAAATCAAGGTTTCAAACCATAAAACCCTAATATCTTAACCGTGAGTCCTAAACCCTAATATCTTAAGGTTCCAAAATCCTAATTTCATGATGTTAGCCCTAAACCCTAATTTGATTAACAAAAAACCTTATTACTTTCTTAAAATTATAAAACCCTAATCAATTCTATTTTTCCAAAAACCCTCACAGTAGCCTAAATAATAACAATAATAATTTTAAAATTTCAAAACCCTAAATGTTAATTAAAGAACCCTAAATTGAGGCATAAACCTAAATTTGTATCTTTATTTGCATTATTTTATTTTAGATTTGATTATATAGTTTATTATATATTTTGATTTATTTAATTTCAATGCTTGATTTATTTAATTTATCATGGATGAATATTTTCTTTATTATTATGATTATTATTTGTTTGTTTTAGTATTAAAATTGTAAGATGTATGTTTTCACTTTGTGGGTACCTCGTTAGTTAAATATTATGTAATTTAAATTATTTTAAATTTTTTGGACCAATGTAAAGGACACATTTCCACCTTTTGGTTGGTGTCCCATTTAGTTTTAGACATAGGCGATGTAAGGACATGTTTCCATCCTCGGATGGGTGTCTATTTATTTGTTTTGTTTGGCATTGCTTTGATTTTAATATAATGATGCTTTATTTTAATTGTCGCATGTAGTATAGATAATATTGTTATACTTAAGAATTTTATAATATTAAGACCTACAAAGGAGGTCGGTTCTAATGAACCGGACGTTGTGGGGGGTGCTGGGCCGTTTCTCACCTTCCCCACATGTACCCAACTTTTCAAACCCATTAAGGGGTTGGGGATTCCTTAGGAATTGAGTCATCCACCCATTTCTTTTTTTCGGCTCGTCCGGGTGGCGACTCCATTTTCTCAGGGCTTAGGCTTGTGTTATCTAAGGTCTCGAGCCTAAATAGTGCCGAAGTCGCAAGAATCATTCCACTGGGAGTGAGGGCAAAAATCCCCGCTCACAGTGGCGACTCCACTGGGGATAATAGAAGTTGATTCCGTTGGTCTGTATATTATTCTGTTCTTTCTTATCATGATATTATCCATTGCATTAGTTTAGATTGCATCGTGTACGTGAGTTAGGATGCCCGTGTTACCCGTGTTGTGTTATGTAAGTGATACCATATTTTCACTCAAGGTATGGAGATCGAGCATGGCATAATCACTCATAGCCTTGTACCTTTTGGTATATACTTACTATGGGAGCCTAAGCCTTCTAACCCAAAGACTAAAGCTCATGTAATTGGCCTAGTTACTTTCCTTAGGTTTTTACCCCAAATGCATGTTATTTGACTATGGTTAATTTATCTTGGTTTAAATCATGTCTTATTTGGTTTGTTCTTTTTCTAATATGACTTAAGTACATTATAAGCTCAAAATAAATTTTTCTTTAAAATCAAAAATTCCAAAGCAATTTTCAAAACTTTTCAAGATGATCTTTGGACGTAAAACTTTTTTAAAAAATAAATCAAAAACTCTTTTCTCATGACTCAAATACAAAGTCCAAACTCCATTTTTTCTAAAATCATTTTACAATGGGCTTAGAAACAAAATTATTTTCATCCAACCTTTGAAAGAGATTACAAATTATTTAGGTCAATTATGGAAATACAAAAAATCAATTGTGAGCCTAGTTTATACTAAGAATTATTAACATGGGCTTGTTTTTGGCATGAATCATTAATTACTTTTTCAAGTGAGAAATCTATTTGTAATAAACCTCTTAATTTTGTTTTAATCCAATATAGCATAAAAGTTGTTTTAGTTAAGATTCAATGGATTAAAACCTAATTAATGGGAATTATCATGAACTGATTTCCATTTTTAAAATATAGCTATTGGTTGAAACATCCGAGGAAACTTTTCAAAAATAAAATACCCCATATTGGTATATTTTGTTAACCATATTACCTAGGAAAAGAGACTTGTCATTCGTGTGTGAATGTTATAAGGTTGGAAAGAACGTCCTATTTATCCTTGTTTGTTTATTATTTGTGCATACATGTATACATGCATACATGCATCACATGACATATCATTAATCCCTTCTGGCTCACAGCCCTGGATTACAACAATTCAAAAGCTTATGATAATCTGACCTACGCCAAAGATGAAGAATCTAGCAACGACTCAATCACTTTCTCACCAAAAGCAATGGAGCCCGAACAAATTCAAAGAATGGTGGATGATGCCCTCAATGAAAAGATAGAAGAAATAAAAGAGGCACTGGCCGAGACCATGAAGAATCAATTAGCTACAATTTTAGGGAACAATGCCAAAGCATCTGCTAGCACCAAGAAGCCAAAAGACAAAGAGAAAGCTAAGGTTGGTGAAGTGGCTTTTGATGATGACAAGGCAGTCCTTGATGATGACGATGACTGGGCTCAATGCTTCCAAGATCCTCAAGATAAAAAGGAGCCAAAGGTTGTTGAGAAGACAACTATTGAAAAGAACGAGACGTCTGATGTTGAGAAGATGATTGCTGATTTAGAAAATAAATTTGAGAAGAACCTGAAAATTGAAGAGATGTCTGAGATTGACAAACTATTTGAATAAGATGAGGAGGTCCCTTATAAGTTCAAGATGCCTTCCTTCGCTAGGTACAATGGTACTGGAAATCCTCATCTCTATGTGAAGCAGTACATCATTGCTATGCAGTCTACCTGAGCTACTAAAGCTCAAACTCTTAGGTATTTTATGCTCTCATTGGATCCTATTGTCCAAAATTGGTTCAACACTTTATAGGAAAGTACTCAAAAAGAATAGGATATGTTGTACAAGGCTTTCGTTCAGCAATATGGGTATAATATCGAGCTGAAAGTTACCCTAATAGAAGTTGAGTCCATTAGACAAAGGCCAAATGAGAATTTTGTGGACTATGTGAAAAGGTGGAGAAATAAGGCTACTTTGCTCAAGAAGAGACTCGATGAATCTGATCAAATAAGGATAATTGTGAGAGGGGTGTCGCCTAGTCTTCGTGAAATGATGTCTCATACACTCATCCGTGATTTTAAAAATCTTCTCCAAGCTGGTCTGCAAATTGAAGAATCGAAAAGGGAGAAGAATCACTTTTCAGTAAGAAGGAATGAGAAAGGGAACTACCAGTCTGGAAATTAAAGCAAGCAAAAAGAAGATGTTAATACAACTGGTCAAGCAAATAGAAGGTAGTTTTCAGATCTGGGGAAGCCTTTGCCTTAGGTCTTCAACAAGCAACAAAAGAAGGGACTATTGCAGCCATTGGCCCTCGACCTTTGCCGAATCCTTTACCCCCAAAATTTGATACTGAAGCCTTTTGTGAGTTTCATCCAACACAAGGACATGAGACAGATAAATGCTTACTACTAAAACATGAGATCCAAAATTTAATTGACAGTGGTAAGCTGCCTGAGCCTGATAAGCCCAGCACAAAAGATAATCCTTTGCCAATGTTCAACAGAGTGCCACCACCAGCAACCTTCATGGTAGGAAAAGGATTGGAAGAAGATTTTGTCTTATCTTCTTTTCAAGATGGGAATGTTGAAGATGTGAAAGGAGAAGGAGCTTAACTCAACAAACTTTCCTTAGCTTGAATGTTGTTTTTCAATTTTGCTTTCTTTAATATTTAATTGGAATAATTATGTTTTTCTATTTTTGTTTAAATAAATTACTTTCATCAAAATTTTTGTTGGTCTTTGTTCATTTTGGTTCTCAACTAATGATGAATCTAGCTTGATATTCATAAATTAATGTATCTAGGCATCATGATTTGAATGACTTTACTAGATAAGGGAATTACTCTATAGCATTGAGTTATATATGCTTACTTAGAGAGGGCTCCTACATAATTACCTTTGTCTAGGTCCTAGTAAGTCTTAGAACATGCTTTGACAGACTTTCGAGATGAAATTGAACTCTGCTTATTTTAAGAGAGAGATGATCTAGGCATTGTTTGATGAGCCAACAACTAGTATCCACCCAATTAAATATTAATCCCTAGTTGTCCCTTTGAGCCTTCATAAAATTTTAGCTTTCTTTTCATTGGCATATAAGCCCAACAACCTACCCTGAGTTGTTGTGATACTTTTGACAAGTCTTATGATCATTAAGGTTAAGAGACAAGAAGATCAAAGAAAGGAATGAATAGTCAAGATCATAAGGATAGTTGATGTTCTCAAGACCATAAGGGTAGTTGAAGTTCACCTAATATCTCTAATCTATCAAGATAACATCAGAGTAACAAAATCCCTGTTAAAGGAGATTTATGTCACTCCACTCATCCATTATTAGAAACCCAAGTTGGTACAAACAAGACAACTCTTTTAGAGCTAGAACCAAAAAAAGAAAAAGAAAAGAAAAGAAGAAGAAAAAAAGGACAAAAGAAAAAAAAAGAAAAAGAAAAAATAAAACCTAAAAAGGCGGTTCAGAAAGCCAACTGAGTTCTCTTTTACCTAAGACAGCAAAAGGCTTTAATTTAGTTTATAAGGACAGTTTGACTTGAATTAGTCCAACCCAACCAAAGATTCAATCAAAATCGGAGAAAAAGGAGAAAGGTCAACCAGTTTTTGAAAGTCCTATACTTAACAATCCTACAAAGAAGAAAGACAAAATGATAAAATGCTCAAAGAAAGGGAAGAGTAAGAAAAAATGAAGAGAAAGAAAAGGGAAGAGTAAGAAAAATAAAGAGAAAGAAAAGGGAAAAGAAGAAAAGAAATGAAGATTGTCCCAATCAAGATCTAGATTAATGCCAAGAAGATGGGAGGATACTCAAAGCTCTATCTTTTCATGCTCCCAACTGTCTAAAGTTCCAATAAGAAATTTGTAGTGTGAGGGTTTGTCCATTGTGTCACATCGGCTCTAACTTACAAATAACCTTCATTTAACCCATGTCCCTTATAGACCTCATTTCAAGCCTATCAAAGACCTGTTGATCTCTCTTGATAGGTAGAGTCTATTAGTGGAGATAGTTTGAATAAGCATGCATATGAGATAGACAATATTTAAATTCAATGAGACCTTTTGCCAAGTAATGTGTATGTGCCTGTCTGAAGTGCAACAATTTTTACTTAAATATAAATGATTTTCGAGTTTAGTACGGTAACTAGGGTTGTCATGTTATAGATATATTAATTTGAAAATCGAGTCTTGAGGTAAATTGACATTGATTTGGTAAAGCCAACATTTGATTTAAAAAAATATATTTTTGTCACACAAAGCCTTCAAGTTAAGGGAAGTATGTTGAATCATTGAACCTCAAAGGACACATTATGCAAAGTAAATAATTATTGGCAAGGATGTGAAAAGTTACCAACTGGCGTGCTGAATCCTAGTATGAAATGGATGTATCTCTGCTGCTTGGGGCCTCCATTATTCATGTTTTCAATATCTCGAAGATAAAAGCTATAAAAGTGAAGCCTTCTGCCATTCCAGTGTAAGACCTGAATGGGTTTCTAGAAGAAATCTATGAGAACATTTCAGCTGATAACCGCAGTCTATGAGCCAATGGAACCACTTGAACAGCAAACACCCTGTGAAGTAAAGAATCAAAAGAATATATTGAATCAGGGGGGCATGGAAAGCCCATTGCTTGAGGAAGGTCCATTAATTTTGCAAAAGAAAGAAGATATGCATGCTTGTCCGAAGAACTAGACAATCTACAAACATCAACCGAATCCCGTATAAAAAAAATCATGGGTTTTAGCCTCCACAGGGGGCAAAGTTTCCCCCTTTCAAAATTTTGAGTTTATGCATGTACAAAATATTTTGAGACTCACTTCCAATATTTTACCACGCAAGGGGCAAGGAGAAGAAATGAAGGCTAGCTAAAAAAAAGGCTGAATTTTTTGCAAAAGTGTAAAGGAAGAACCAAAAAAATGGAAAAAGAAGAAAATTAGAATTCTCAAAAGAATGAAGATGCAAAGGACAAAAGATCAGTCCAACTAAAAGAGCTGAAGCCAAGGTAAAGCGATCTCGAATGGATAAAGATCCATGTTTCAAGGGTAAAGACCCAATTTCCAATGGATAAAGATCCATGTTTCAAGGGTAAAGACCCAATCTCCAATGGATAAAGATCCATATTTTAAGGGTAAAGACCCGATCTCTAATGGATAAAGATCCATGTTTCAAGTGTAAAGACCCGATCTCCAGTGGATAAAGATCCATGTTTTAAGGGTAAAGACCCGATCTCTAATGGATAAAGATCCACATTTCAAGGGTAAAGACCCAATCTCCAATGGATAAAGATCCATGTTACAAAGGTAAAGACTCGATCTCCAATGGATAAAGATCCATATTTCAAAGGTAAAGACCCAATCTCCAATAGATAAAGATCCATGTTTCAAGGGCAAAGACCTGATCTCCAGTGGATAAAGATCCATGTTTTAAGGGTAAAGACCTGATCTCCAATGGATAAAGATCCATGATTCAATGGTAAAGACCCAATCTCCAATGGATAAAGATCCATATTTCAAGGGCAAAGACCGGATCTCCAATGGATAAAGATCCATGTTTCAAAGGTAAAGACCCAATTTTTAATAGATAAAGATCCATTTTTGGTGGGTAAAGACCCACAATCCATAAAAAATGGAACAACCAGTTAAGCTAGAATTCTCAACTGATAAAAGGTCAGTCAAATCAAATTCAATCTTAGGTCCAAGAACTCAGTCCCGGGTCCAAGTACCCAAATCAAATCCAAGTATCCATCCTCATCCAAAATCTACTCAAAGTCATGCTGCTTTTCACTCTCTTCTACTAAAAGTCTCAGATCATTCAAGCAGGGGGTAAACTGTAAACCCTTAATTTTTGACCCAGTCCAATCCGATAGTCCAAAATAATTTTTATGGTATTTTAATTATTTTAATAATATTTTAATTACTTATAATATTTAATAGTTATTTTTAATAAAAATATAAAAAAATAAAAAAATAAAAATCGAAAGGATCGGCGAGCGACGTGCGGCAGCGCTGCTGCGTGGTAGGGCATTTCGCCGCAGATGACTATCAGTGGTGAATTGGGCATTGCCCAATTTGCCACAGCTGGGCTTGCCCAGTTCTACGATGAACTGGCTTGCCCAGCTCACTTGGCCCACGCCCGTAGCTAGCAGCAATTTTTGCCAGCACAGCCCGCAAGCCTAGCAGCCCGCGCGCGCTGCTAATTTTTTTACCAAACATTGTTTTACCCAATTTTATAGTTTTCCTAAATAGTTAGTATTTACTTATTAAAATAGGATTAGGTCTTTATTTTTTATTATAAATACTACATTAAAACACAAGAACAAGGAATGGAGAAAACCCTAAGGACAGGAAAAAATGGAAACAGAAAACCCTAGAGACAAAAGAGGGGCAGAGAGAAAAACTCTAGCAATGGAGTAAAAATTTTAAAGCTTACAATCAGAAAGCTAAAACCTTTAAACCACCAACAAAAATTGAGAAATCAAAAAATCAAACACTGTCCAATTCACAAGGCAGCAAAGTCTTGATATTGCTGGGCCAGAAATTAAGCATTGAGGCAGGCAAAAGCTTAGATCAACCTCTTCAATTTGGTGGAGCCTTCAAATGTAGGTAAGTTCTCTAAATTCAGTTTATTAAATCAAAAATCACTTCCACTTTCAAACTCTCACTACAACATATTGATTATTCAATTTCTTTTTTTAATTCAATTCATATAGTAACTAAGTTTTTAATTAAAGCGAATAATATAATCATTCAAAACTCAAATCTAATTTCTTAAACCCTAATTAATTCAAATCCTATTTCTTAATTAATTTTGTTTTTAAACATTCACAGTAGCTATTTTGTTATAATTTTATTCAGTGAGTTATTTTAATCTTTCAACAATAAATTTGGCTTTCTATATTTATTTCACTTAAAATACATAAGTAGTTGGTATAATCAATATTAAAATCATACTTAACTTTGATCATGGTAAAGCATCAAATCCTAAATTCAAAATCATAATCTGCAAAATCAAGGTTTCAAACCATAAAACCCTAATATCTTAACCGTGAGTCCTAAACCCTAATATCTTAAGGTTCCAAAACCCTAATTTTATGATGTTAGCCCTAAACCCTAATTTGATTAACCAAAAACCTTATTACTTTCTTAAAATTATAAAACCCTAATCAATTCCATTTTTCCAAAAACCCTCACAGTAGCCTAAATAATAATAATAATAATTTCAAAATCCCAAAACTCTAAATGTTAATTAAAGAACCATAAATTGAGGCATAAACCTAAATTTGTATCTTTATTTACTTTATTTAATTTTAGATTTGATTATGTAGTTTATTATATGTTTTGATTTATTTAACTTCAATGCTTGATTTATTTAATTTATCATGGATGTATATTTTCTTTATTATTATGATTATTATTTATTTGTTTTGGTATTAAAATTGTAAGAGGTATGTTTCCACTTTGTGGGTACCTCATTAGTTAAATATTATGTAATTTAAATTATTTTAAAGTTTTTGGACCAATGTAAAGGACACGTTTCTACCTTTTGGTGGGTGTCCCATTTAGTTTTAGACATAGGCGATTTAAGGATATGTTTTCATCCTCGGATGGTGTCCATTTATTTATTTTGTTTGGATATTGCTTTGATTTTAATATAATGATGCTTTATTTTAATTGTTGCATGTAGTATGAATAATATTGTTATACTTAAACATTTTATAATATTAAGACCTACAAAGGAGGCCGGTTCCAATGAACCGGGCATTGTGGGGGTGCAGGGTTGTTTCTCACCTTCCCCACTCGTACCCAACTTTTCGAACCCATTAAGGGGTTGGGGATTCCTTAGGAATCGAGTCATCCATCCCTCTCTTTTTTTTGGCCCATCTGGGTGGCGAGTCCATTTTCTCCGGGCTTAGGCCCGTATTCTCTAAGGTCTCGAGCCTAAACAGTGCCAAAGTTGTAAGAACCATTCCACTGGGAGTGGGGGCAAAAATCCCTGCTCACATAGGCATTAAGGAGAAGTAAATTGCTCAACCATAGTGTTGAAGAGCAATTTGAAAGTGAAGGTTGGTGGGAGATTTTAAACTTGCATTTGAGTGCTTAGTGAGGTAAGTACATGTGTGAACCTCGGATTCCATCCGAAAAGGATTCGGATGAACGTTCACGTGTTGTTAGGAGTCGCCACTCAGTTTTTTTCGTTCGAAGGGAAAGACTAAGAAAAACCCTTGTTTGACTCCAATTAACGCATCCAATGTAAAGGTTCCTAATCTACGAACCCAAGGAGGATTCGGGGACTATGTCATGTATTTGATTAATTTGCCAAATAAGAAATGGATCCAAAAGGAAAACATAAAGGAAGAAGAAGAGATTGTTGATAAATTGTGGACTTGCTATTTGGGGTGAATCCCAAATATGCCTACATACTCTCGTTTTTATGAGAGATCAAAGCCCATGTAGTTCGGAAAAGCCTATTTAAAGGCAATTATGCATTTATGCATATGTGTGTGTATGCTTCGTGCATTGTCGGGCTTTTCGCCAAAATAGTGTGATTTTGAGCACTTGGTGCTAAATTTGATTAAATTTGGGTACTTGGTACAAAAAAAGAATGCAATTTAGGCTCCATGCCAAAAAAATTGATTGTTTCGTGACTTAATACCGAAATGTTGATTAATTAGTTAATTAGGCCTCAGACCTAAAAAGATTAGGTCTTTGACCAAAAAGAAATTAAGAAGAAAGTGGAATGCTTAATGTATGCTTGAATTGACAAAAATGAATTAGGATATTACCTTGTTTACAATTTTTCCACTTCTAAGTTCCAGATCTTGTTATCTCAGAATATGATTCTTGCTTCCTGTAACACGCTCCAAAAGCCAAACCTTTTTCTGAGAATCGAAAGCCTTTTTATAGACAAAATTTCGGACTGGACGGCGGTCGGACCGCCGTGGTCAGCGGTCGGACCTCGCTGTCAGCTGGAAAACTGGGAAAAAAATCAACGCCGGCGGTCGGACCGCCAAGCTTGGCAGTTCAGCCCTTAAAAAATCTCCCGTTTTTCGTTCAAACTGATTTTCTAGGAGCTGTGGACCTCCAAAAATTATTCCGAGGCCATATCCGTGATCGTTGCGTTGCTCCGGACATTTCAAGTACCATGAAGACATACTTTCGGTGGATTCTGCCGTGGTCATCCGGTCTGGCTTGGTCACTTGCAGTCTAAGAAAATCGGCTTTTCGAGCCTCAAAATTCGAGTGTTCACAACATGCTTTGATAGTTTTAAAGTACTTGCATTTAATTTTGGCTTAACACATTTTAAGTAGAAAATGTGTTGAGCTACTTGATCATTTGAAAATCCATATACATTGTGTTATGGATGTGTGTTGATGTGTATGCATTATAAGCATTGTGAAAAGCCATTGTAAATGGCTAAATTGTATGGAATGTAATTTTATTATAAAATACCCTGTGATGTGATGAAATGAAATAACATTGATATGAATGAGAAAAATGGAATATGAGAAAGGAATTGAGAATGGGAAATATGAAATAATTGTGTGTCTAGTATGTTATTCAAATTTTTAGAGTTCTGTGTTTGGCAGCAAGCCTAGGATGTAATAGTCCCTTGAAACTGGGTTGGGCGTAGTGTAATATCCCTAATATTTTTGAAATTAAATAAAATAAAATAAATTTAAATTTAAATAAATAAAAAATAATTTAAATGGAAAATGAAAGGATTTTAAGTGAAAAAAATAGAATGTATATGTGAAATATACCTAACATATACTTAACATATATATATATATTAGTCAACTCTTTTAAAATAAAAGTCAAAAGTCTAAGGGCAAAATGGTAATTATACTTTATAAACTTAAAATTATTTAAATAAATTATTTTTTGTTGGAAGAGGTAATTTGGGGTTTTAAAATAATTAAATAACTAATTATTTATTAAAATAAAATAATATTTTTATATGGTCATATTTTTTTAAGTGAAAAGAAAGAGAAAATTAAAATTAGTCTTCTTCTTCCTTCTTCTTTTTCAAAAAATGTAACACCATTAGAGAGAAAGAGAGATCTTTTTTTCTTCCAAGCTACCTAAGATTGAAGAGATTTTAAGGAACTAAGTGGAGTTTTGGTGATTTTCTAACAAGTAAGTAAGTTTTCTTCCCTAATTTTTGAATTTCTACGAAAACTATGAATATGTGGATTTTGAATTTTTCTATTAGTATGATTTAATTATTTAATTGGGTATGAATGAAGCTATTTTGATTAATTATTAATGATTTTAAAGTTAAATGGAAGAAAGGATTAAGTTTGGGATGAGTTGGGTGAAGAGAGAGAATATAGGATTATGAAAATTTTGAATTCTTGGAATCACGTATTTTAATTTTGCAAATTGATTCCAAATGTGTTGTTTTGTTGCATAAACAAGGATTTTAAAGTCAAATGGTAGATTTGGTTAAGTTTGGTTAGAGTTTGGATGAGGTAGTGTTGAGTTTAGGGTTTTGAAAAAAACAATTTTAAAGAATGGTAAATTGTTGAATTTTAATATTTAAATCTTGTTAATTCATGATATTAGTGAAGAAAATAAGATTAGATTAATAATTGGAATAGGTTAGAATGAAAAACCTTCATTCATGAAGGTTATGCCATTTTAGGATTTTGAATAAGAGTGAGTATTTAAATAATGTATATGAGTGAAACATGTTAAAATATATTTTATAATAAAAATAAACTTAAAACTCTAATTTAAATGGAATAGAATGAAATTCTAATGTTAAAGTAAGGAAAGGCTAAATTTTTGGAATTTGTATAAGAGTGATGTTTAATTAGGGTTTAATGTTGGAAATGTCTTAAAATGTGATATTATATGATTGTATTTAATCACATTGTGTATAGACATTAAGGAGAAGTGAATTGCTCAATCCTCGTGTTGAAGACAAATTTGGAAGTGAAGGTTGGTGGAGATTTTAAGCTTATATTTAAGTGCTTAGTGAGGTAAGTACATGCTTTGATAGTTTAAAATACTTGCATTTAATTTTGGCTTAACACATTTTAAGTGAAAAATGTGTTAAACTACTTGATCATTTGAAAATCCATATACATTGTGTTATGGCATGTGAGTTGATGTGTATGCATTATAAGCATTGTGAAAAGCCATTGTAAATGGCTAAATTGTATGGAATGTGATTTTATTATGAAATACCTTGTGATGTGATGAAATGACATAACATTAATATGAATGAGAAAAATGGAATATGAGAAAGGAATTGAGAATGGGACATATGAAATAATTGTATATCTAGTATGTTATTCAATTTTTCAGAGTTCTATGTTTGGCGGCATGCCTAGGATGTAACAGTCACTTGAAGCTGGGTTGGGCGTTGCCCTTGAAGCCTAGTTGGGGATGTTACAAATGAGGTTATCTTCACTATTTGCCTTTGGGGCTAGACGCTTGGAGTCACTATGATATGATTTGCCTTCGGGGCTAGACACTTGGTGTCAATTTGGACCAAAATGTTAACTCTGAAATTTGAATAATGTATTAGTTTATTGGGCCCATGCTTGTATGTGTGTTTGTGTGAATCATAAACAAATGAAAAATTATGTTATTAAATTGAATGGAATACTACATTGTGGCATAGCATGCAAATGCATTATGCATTAACATTGTGTTAAAGATTTACTTTTATCAAAGTTGTACTGCTAGGCTTTTAGCTTAGTGCGATTGTAATTTATCACGCAGGTGACAGGGGAGATCCGGTCGAGCCGGAGAGTTCTTCTAGACCGGGCTGGGTCTAGATTTGAGATTGCTCATTGAGCAAATTTTGGACACATCAAGAACAAGCCTTTTGCCATCATGTATACATTTTATGTTTTTGTACATTATGAAATCATGTATATTATGTTTATGATTTTAAAGTATATGTATTGTAAGTTATAAAGACTTTTGGATAAATTGTGTAGGATGAATTTTTATATGTGTGTTTTGGATATATATATATATATATATATGAATATGTATACATGTTTTGAGAAAATGTGGAAAAATTGAGATGTTAAGGTGAATATGTGGTTTATTGTTTATTGGAAGTGTTCTTTTTGCAGGTTGTGTAATTGATAAATTTTGGGATGTTCAAATTACAGACAAAACTCTGAAAATTTTTTTTCATAGATTTTCATATAAAATGTTTATTTTGAGTTCCTATAACAAGTAACAAATATTTATATACTATTTAATTTTATATATTTAGTATTTTTGAAATTTTAAATCAGAAATGTAATAATTTTTATTAAATCTGGTCATGATATTTTTGTACCGTATATGTGTATTATGCATATACAGGTGTGTGTATTATACGTGTATAGGGTATAAAGGTGTTACATTTATTTTGGTATCAGAGCCTAGGTTTGAGGTTTCAGACCTATGTGGGTTTTTAGAGAGAGAAAATGAGAATATTAAATATGATTTTAAATTATAATACATGCATTGGCACGGGCATTTTTCGATCTCTGATGTGATAATTTCTGTTGTATTTGCATATATAGGTGGTTATGGCGTCTCAGACGCATCAGTCTGCAGAGGGTAGTGCTGAGAGTGTGGCTCCTGGTGAGGGTAGAGATAGAGCTAGAGCTGAGATTACTGGAGGGGGCACCTGCTCCTGTGCTAGAGGGACCAACAGTTTATGAGATTCCACCAGGCTGGGTACGGCATATGGTGGAGCTATTGAGACAGGCTCTAGTACAGCAGCCGCAGTTGCTGATGAGGAAATATGATAAGCTGAGGAAGTTTAGAGCTTAAGACTTTATTGGTACTACAGATCCTGTTGTAGCAGAGCAGTGGCTTGACAAAGTTCATAGAGTGTTCATCCAACTGCAGGCTACTCCAGAGGAAAAGTTTGATTATGTCATATCTCTTTTGTAGAGGGAGGCATATGATTGGTGGAAGATGGTTCCACATGCTCTGGATGATCCACTAGTCCTGACCTGTGATGATTTTCTGCGGGAGTTCGAGCAGAAGTATACTCTGAGGGAGTATAAGGATGCCAAGAAGATGGAGTTTATGAGTTTGAGGTAGGATACCAGGCCAGTGTCGTAGTATGAGATAGAGTTTACCCGGCTGAGCAATATGCTAGTGGGATTATTTCTAATGAGATTAACTGATGTCGGAGGTTTGAGGAGGGGTTGAGACCCTCTATTATGTGCTTAGTGGTAGGCTCCCGGTATCAAAATTTTTTCCAGTTGGTTATAGCTGCCAGGAGTGTAGAGAGGGCACAAGGTCCTACAGCAACTGCCAGAGAGGAGGAGAGCAGAGTTAGGAGACCCTAAGGTGAGGCAAGGTCTTCATCAGTGAAGAGAGGTCGAGGGGGATATCCTCAGAGGTTCAGTAGGAGCCAGGGACAACCTAGCAGGTCATCACAGTAGCAGAGGCAGAGACAGAGACCAACAGCCTCAGTGGCTAGTGCCTCAACCCCAGTGACTCAGAGGCCTGCTCCACCTACTTGTATTCATTGTGGTAGGATACATGGAGGTTCTTGCTGGAGGATAGGTGCATCAGTAGTGTGCTAGAGATGTGGGTCACTAGATCACTTTTTTAGAGATTGCCCAAAGCCATCAGAGGACAGGCAGACTGATACAACAACTTCTAGACCTAATGTTAGAGGGGACCATGGTGGCAGAGATTTTAGCAGAGGGGGTCGTATATGGCCTTGTCAGAGAGGAGGTTCTACAGCAGGTAGTAGACCAGATGAGGTAGGGCCATCACAACGGGTATATGTGATGCAAAGGCATCCAGATGCTTCAGCTGTTATTGCTGGTACTTTTTCATTATTTGGTACTTTAGTTCTTGCTTTGATAGACCTTGGGTCGACTCATTTATACATTAGTGCATCCATCTTGCCTGTGAGTGATTTGCATTCTAAGTCCCTAGGATTTGATGTTTTAGTTACAAATCCTTTAGGGCATAGTGTTGTGGTTAGCAGGGTGCACCGAGACAGTCCAGTTGTTGTTCAGGATGAGGAGTTTCTTGGTGACCTGATTGAGATACCATTCAGGAAGTATGATTTGATTTTAGACATGAATTGGTTATTCAGGCATGGGGCTGTGGTAGATTATCAGCAAAAGTGTATTACCTTGAGAACTTGTGATGGTAGAAATGTGATGGTATCTAGTAAGCAGAGACATCTTCCATCCATGTTTATTTTAGCTGTTTCAGTGAGGAGGATGATTCGGAAGGGATGTGAGGCTTATCTTGCTCATGTTGTAGATACCAGAGCTGTCATATCCCAAACTATACCCTAAAATTTTTGGAATGATTATTGTTGAAATTGGATTAAATGATATAAAGTATAAATTTTTAAGTGGGAAGATAAGAAAGGAAAGAGAAGTGTGTATATGTTGTATATATAGAGATATATATAACATATATAAGTCAACTTTTATTTAAAGGTCAAATGAGATTTATTAAATTATTTTATAAATGGAAATTAAATTAAGTGGAAGAGGATATTTATATATTTTATTATTAAATTGCTTGGTTGAGATTTAAAGAAGGTTTTAGTGGTTAAGAGAAGAGTTGAGTAGGTTGACTTTGCTCTTCTTTCTTCATCTTCTTCTTTTCTCTTCTCATTGGCCGGCCATCACCATAGTAAGATGGAAAGAGAGAGTTTGCTCTTCCTAACTCAAGATTGAAGGGTGTTTCAAGTGATCAAGTTGGAATTCTAAGGGTTTTCGTCACTTTTGGTAAGTTTTCATCTTGATTCTTTGGTTTTTCTTTTGAGTTTGTGAATTGAGGTTGTTGATTGGTTATTGTTGATATGTGTATGTTTGATTGTGGTGTGTTTGAGAGTATTTGGTCTTATTGGCTTTGATTTTGGGGTTGGTTTGAAGGAAAGGTTAAGTTTGGTGATGGAAAGCAAGTGTTGTGTATCGTGTATGTGTTGAGTTGTGATGATGGTTGTGATTGGTGTTTGATGCTTGTTTTGGGTTATTTTGGTGTTATGCAAGTTTAGTATGGTTTATGGATGGTTTTGGGTAAGTTTGTTTGGTGTGGAAAAGGGTAAAGTATGTTATTTGTTGGATGTGGTGTTGTTGGTGTCGGAATCAGGATTTTTGGCCTGACACGCCCATGAGCAAGGCCAAGTCTTTGGGCGTGTCAATGGTTCTATTTTCTGGATGGGTGACATGACCAGTGACACGCCCATGTCATTGAGCGTGTCACAGCTTCTGTGTTGGAGTAGTATTGACACGTCCAATGACACGCCCATGTCACTGAGCGTGTCATAGCTACTGTGTTGTTGATGGATTGACACGTCCATGTCACTGAGCGTGTCGTAGCCACTGTGTTGAAAGAGGATTGACACGCCCATGTCACTGAGCGTGTCAAAGCTTCTGTGTTGTGAGTTTAGGGCACGATCAAGGACACGCCCGTGTTGTTGAGCGTGTCATGTGTAGAGTTTGCCCTAGTTGGTTCTTATCTATATTATCTTATGTGTATAGCTAAGTGAGTGTGTATCATCACCTTTGGATTAGGTTTTGAAGAGATTGAGTTGTCCTAATCCAAGTGTTGGAGGATTCTTTGAAGAGGAAGTGTTTAGATTGGTGTGAGTTGCTCTTGAGGTAAGTACAAAACTTGAATGATTGCATACATTTACATGACATTGAGACTTAACACATTAATTGAGAAATGTGTTAAGTTACTTGATATATTATTGATGAATGAGATATATGTTATGATATGCATAATGTTGATTGATGTGATGAGATATGTGAAAATATAATGGAACAAATTGATATGGATATAAAAGAGAAGAATGAGAAAAGATGAGAAAAATGTTGATATAATAAGGCAATGAGCCTAGTTTGATTATGATAAATGAAATGAGAAATGAATTGTGAAAGAGATTGATAATGAGATAAATAAATTAATTGTGTGCCTAGTATGTTATTCAATTTCAAAGTTCTGGGTTTGGCGGCATGCCTATGAATCACTGGGCAGGTGAAAAGACCGGGTTGTAAGCCGAGCCCAGCTGAAAAATGTGAAATATGATGTTTTTGAGGTGAAAAGACCGGGTTGTAAACCTCAAAAACTGTAACAGTCTAGCCGGGTTGAGGACCAAGATACTGGGGCCCTAGGGTCTAGCCGGGTTGAAGTTCAAGAGACTGGGTTTGTCACATTATCCATGGATATATATATCACCTACAGCCTTGATAAATGTGATTATGGACCAAAGCAGTAACTCTGAACTTTGAATAGCATATTAGATCCTTTTTGGGCCCATGCTTGTCTTTGCTTTAATGTGAACTATGAAATGTGATGTAAATGATTAATATATTGAGATATAATGCTATGAGTTGATGCATTCATATATATTGTGTATGAGCATCGCATTGATTTTTATTGAATCAAAGTTTGTACCACTAAGCTTTCTGCTTAGCGCGATTGTGGTTCATCGCGCAGGTGACAGGGTAGATCCGGTTATGCTGGAGAGCCCGTCTAGACCGAGTTGAGTCTAGGCTTGAATTTGTGAGAGCAGTGTTGAGTTGTGGACTTCAACATCAGAGATGAACTGCCAAACATGTATAAACTTTATATTTTATAAATATTGATTTTGATGTATATATATATATGTATATACCGCTACATTTTCCGCTGCTTAATAAACAAATGTTTTATTTATTATGTTTTATAATATAACTTAAATGTTTTAAGTTTTATCATATTGTTAAATGGAAAGAATGGTTTGCTTTAAAATAGACCGTGACACTCCTGTATCCGGTATATGTATATTTCAGATGTGGGTGTATGTAGTGTGCTTATATTAGGTATAAGGGTGTTACAAGAGCAGTGGGTTCCCAGCTTGACAATATATCCACAGTTACCCAGTTTTCAGATATTTTTTCTGATGAGTTGCCAGGGATGCCTCCTGAGAGAGAGGTTGAGTTTGGTATTGATTTGTTGCTTGGTACCACTCACATCTCTATTACTCCTTATCGTATAGCATGTAACACCCCTATACTCTATATAAGTATTATACATATACCTTGTATACATACAGTACATATATAAAGTATAGCGATATCACTTTTCATTACAGATTAAAACCTTTACCTTAGATCCAAACAATAATGTATTTTATTTAAAGAACATTTATAAAAAAAATCATTATACTTTTGATGATATTACATATATATAAATTACTTTGGCTTTTCCAAAATTCACTTATGTATATATACATTTTTATCAAAATACAACATAATCAAATTGTACATGTATGCACCACCTCTAGTTGGTCTCGAAATACTCTTACCATTCTCGTGGCATCACGGTTTGACTCCCAGATTAATCATCTACTCACCTCCGCGATTTACACAATCGCGCTAAGCTCGAAAGCTTAGTGGTACAAATAAATATTTTAAATATACATTACAGAAAAATCATACTTCATATATTAGCATCATGTATTATCATTTTCTTATCATGTTTTCCCTTTTCAATGCACTCTTCATATATTTCCACTAATCTCATAATTTATATAGATATACACATATATCATTACAACAAACCACAATTCAATGACTTATCAGAACCTTCATGAAATAATACTCACAATTTTCACATCCATATACATATTACACATCATATTGTATTTTCATAATCTCATCATTCAGCATAGTTTCTCAAGCCACATTCATTTTCAATAATTGGCTTATGTATTGTAATCATCTCATTCCATAATTATCATCATATATCTCATAACATTTTATCTTATTCCATAATTCACATTAAAGCAAAGACAAGAATGGGCCCAAAGAAACTAATATGCCATTCAACTTTCAAAGTTAATGTTTCGGTTCAATTATCACATTTATCATCCCAACTAGGCTTCAAGAACTAGGCCCAACCAAGCTTCAAGGGGAGCGAAGCATGCTATGCATCAACCCAACTTGGCTTCAAGGACCAAGCTCAATCCAGCTTTAAGGATTTGTAACATCCCAACTAGGCTTCAAGGACTAGGCCCAACCCAGCTTCAAGGGATTGTTACTATTAGGCATGTCACCAACAACAAAACTCTGAAAAGTGAATAACACATTAGGCACACAATTCTTTTATTATTTCATTATCAATTCCATTCTCATTTCTTCATAATCATCTAGGCAACCATGCCCCAATTATTTCATTTGCATCATTATAGCCAACAACAATGGCTTCACATCTCATCATTAGAGTATATATAACCAATTGCATTGAACATACATTTTGAATGATCATCATATCTTTCACATTATGCATATCATAATATTAATCAAATGTATGAATAATGTAATAGATTACTTAACACATTTACAACCAAATGTGTTAAGTCCCAATGTCATGTAAATGTATGCAATAATGTAGGGTTTGTACTTAACTTTAAGAGCGACTCACACCAATTCTAAACTCCTCTTCCATGAATCCTTTAACATTTGGATTAGGGCAACTCAATCTCTTCAAAACCTAATCCAAAGGTGATTATACACACTCACTTAGAGATACACATAAGATAATAAGAACAAGAACCAACTAGGGCAAACTCTACACATGACACGCTCAACAACACGGGCGTGTCCCTGATCGTGCCCTAAACCAACAACACAGAAACTTTGACACGCTCAGTAACACGGGCGTGTCACTGGACGTGTCATTTATTCTGCCTTACAGAAACATTGACACGCCCAACAACACGGGCGTGTTCATGGTCGTGTCAATTACTTTATCTCTCAGTAGCTATGACACGTCCGATGACATGGCCGTGTTAATGGTCATGTCACAAATGTTAAACTCAGCACCGTTGACACACCCAACGACATGGCCGTGTCAGGCAAAGATTATGCATTTCGAGCTCTCATCCATGTAAACACAATCACTCCAAAATCCATACTACAACACCCTTAATCAACATCTTAGTTTATATTCATAAATCACTTATTAATTCAACACTTATATAACTTCAACATATCATAATCATAATCATTATATACATCATCCATGTACCAATTACTCAATTCCCCAACTCATTTATACTAAACCCTTACTAAACAATTTCAACAACTCATCATCATCCTCACAAATAACCATATTATCATCATCTAAATACCAATTCAACATATATATATACTTCAATCTTTCATTATCATCATTTTCACATACTAACCATATCAAATATAAACTCAATCAATAGAAATCAATATAAGGAAATGAACACTTACTTGAATTCTTTGCCAAATATTCAATATCCACCTTCAATTCTCTTAAAACCCTTATGAATTTAATGTATATGTGAACAAAATCACACCTCTCTCTCTCTCTCTCCCACGTTCTAGAGGAAGAAGAAGAATAAGAAAGAAAGAAAGAAAATCTTTTCTTCCCTTTTCAAACTTATCTTATATATATATAATAATAATAATAATATAATTAAATACCCCTAAAAATTCTCCACCACAATATTTGTCCTTCCCTTTGACTTTCTTTTCTTCTTTTTCTCTTGTCATTATTATCATTATTATTATTATTATTAATTAATTAATTATTTACAATTTACTTTTCCTACACCAATATATACATCATGTATATGTGATGTATATGTTGTTATATGTATATGTCTTATATATTGTATTTATATTTCCCATATTTTTCAATTACAATATATACATATCATCCTTCATATATATCTATCTCTTATACTATCTTCTTTACATATTTCACCACCATATTCTCTCATAACTACTATTCCAAAGTACATCAAAAATAGGGGTATTACATAGCACCTGCTGAGTTGAGAGAGTTGAAGGTGTAGTTGTAGGAGTTGTTGTTCACCCTAGTGTGTCCCCGTGGGGACCGCCCATTTTGTTTGTGAAGAAGAAGGATGGCACCTTGAGGTTATGTATTGATTATAGGCAGTTGAATAAGGTGACCATCGAGAACAAGTATCCATTGCCTCAAATAGATGATCTCTCTGATCAGTTGAAAGAAGCGACAGTATTCTCTAAGATTAACTTGAGATCATTGTATCATCAATTAAGAGTCAGAGGTGAAGATGTACCTAAGAGAGGTTTTCGCACGAGGTATGGGCATTATGAGTTCTTGGTGATGCCCTTTGGATTGACAAATGCACCGGCAGCATTTATGGATTTAATGAACAAGGTATTCAAACCCTATCTAGATCAGTTTATGGTGATTTTCATTGATGATATTTTGGTATATTCAAGTAATGAGGAGGATCATGACAAGCATTTGCGGATTATATTGTAAACTCTGAGAGAGAAGAAGTTGTATGCCAAGCTATCTAAGTGTGAGCTCTGGCTTCATCAGGTGGCTTTCTCGGTCATGTGGTTTCAGCAAAGGGTATTAGAGTTGATCCAAGTAAAGTTGAGGCTATTTTGAATTAGAGTCCACCAAAGACTGTGACAGAGGTTAGAAGTTTTCTGGGTTTGGTAGGCTATTATCATCAGTTTGTGAAAAAATTTTCTATGATAGCTACTCCACTCATCAGATTACTTTGGAAAGGAGTTAGATTTGTATGGACAGATTGGTGTCAGACAAGTTTTGAGCAGCTGAGGGAGATGTTGACTCAGGCTCTTATCCTTACCCTGCCTGTGGAAGGTAAACCTTATATGATTTACGGTGATGCTTTATATAGTGGTTTAGGTTGTGTTCTAATGCAGGAGGGTAGAGTCATTACTTATGCCTCTCGACAGTTGAAGCCGCATGAGCTGAATTACCTGACGCATGATTTGGAATAATCAGCTATAGTTTTTGCATTGAAGATTTGGCGGCATTACTTATATGGGGAGAAATGCTTCATTTATATTGATCATAAGAGTTTGAAGTATCTAGGTATTTAGAAAGAGTTGAATCTTTGACAGAGACGGTGGTTAGAATTGATTAAAGACTACGATTGTTTAATTGATTATCATCCTAGCAAGGCAAATGTTGTTGCTGATATGATGATGGTGCATTGATGGCTCAGTTACAATTGAGGCCAGTGTTGTTGGATCATGTTAGGGAAGCCCAGTTGGCAGATGAGAAGATTCAAAAGATTGAGTCAGATTGCCAAAAGGGGAAGAGTCGAGACTTTCATGTGAGAGATGATGGCAGTCTATGGTATAGAGATAGGTTGTGCATTCCTGATGATGCAGGATTGAAGAGGATGATATTAGAGGAAGCACATCAGTTAGTTTATGCTATGCACCCCGATAGTACCAAGATGTATCAAGATTTGAAATAGCATTATTGGTGGTCAGGTATGAAGAGGGACATAGCAAAGTTTGTATCCAGATGTCTCACTTGCCAGAAAGTGAAGGTTGAGCACCAAGTTTCTTTAGGGTTGCTTCAGCCATTATCAGTACCAGAGTAGAAATGGGAGCGAGTGACGATGAATTTTTTGACTGGACTGCCTTTGACCCAGAAGAAGCATGATACAATCTAGGTGATAGTTGATCGGATGATGAAGACCGCTCATTTTCTTCCAGTTCAGATGGATTACTCACTTGAGAGATTGGTTGAGCTGTATATTAGTGAGATAGTGAGGTTGCATGGAGTCTCAGTTTCTTTGGTGTCAGACCGAGATCTTTGGTTTACATCGAGGTTTTGAAGGGGTTTGCAGGATGCATTGGGTTCTCAGTTATATTTTGTTATTGCCTTCCATCCTCAGACAGATGGGCAGTCAGAGAGAGTGATACAGATTTTAGAAGATATGTTGAGGAGTTGTATCATTGATTTCATTGGGAGCTGGGATAGATTCTTACCACTGATTGAGTTTGCGTATAACAATAGTCATCAGTCCAATATTGGGATGGCACCTTATGAGGCCTTGTATGGCAGGAGATGTAGGACACCTTTGTGTTAGGATGAGGTTGGAGAAGGTAAATTGATCGGTCCTGATTTGATTAAAGAAACAGAAGAGAAAGTGAAATTGATTCAGGGGGTCTGAAAGTGGCTTCAGACCGACAAAATCCTATACAAATTTGAAGAGGAAAGATATAGAGTTCAGTGTGGGAGAAAAATATTTCTAAAGGTGTCTCCATGGAAGAAGATTTTGAGATTCGGTCACAAAGGAAAGTTGAGTCCTCGTTTCATAGGACCATATGAGACTCTAGAGGGAGTTGGTCCAGTGGCTTACAGATTGGCTGTGCCGCCTGAGTTAGACTGGATACATAATGTCTTTCATGTCTCTATGCTTTGAAGGTACAGGTCAAATCAATCTCATATCCTATCAGTGGAGTCTATTGAGGTGAGCCAAGATTTGACTTACGAGGAAGAACCAGTGACGATTTTGGCATGAGAGGTAAAAGAGTTGAGGAACAAGAAGGTGCCATTTGTGAAAGTCCTTTGAAGGAATCATGCCACTAAAGAGGCGACATGGGAGAGTGAGCAGACAACGCGGAGTCAGTTTCTCCAGTTGTTTCAGAGTTGATAGCAGGTAATTTCACGGACGAAATTTTTTTTAGGAGGAGAAAATTGTAATATCCCTAATATTTTTGGAATTAAATGAAATAAAATAAATTTAAATTTAACTAAGTTAAATAAATGATTTAAATAGAAATAAAAGGATTTTAAGTAAAAAAGTAGAATGTATATGTGAAATATACCTAACATATACTTAACATATACATTAGTCAACTCTTTTAAAAGAAAAGTTAAAAGTCTAAGGGAAAAATGGTAATTATACCTTATAAACTTAAAATTATTTAAATAAATTAAAAATAAATTATTTTTGGTTGGAAGAGGTAATTTGGGATTTTGACCAATAATTAAAGAACTAATTATTTATTAAAATAAAACAGTATTTATATATGGTCATATTTTTTTTTAAGTGGAAAGAAAGAAAAAATTAAAATTAGTATTTTTTCTTCTTCTTCTTCTTCTTCAAAAAATGTAACACTATTAGAGAGAAAGAGAGATCTTCTTTTCTTCCAAGCTACCTAAGATTGAAGAGATTTTAATAAACTAATTGGAGTTTTGGTGATTTTCTAACAAGTAAGCTTTCTTCCCTAATTTTTGAATTTCTAGGAAAACTATGAATATGTGGATTTTGAAATTTTCTATTAGCATGATTTAATTATTTAATTGGGTATGAATGAAGTTATTTTGATTAATTATTAATGATTTTCAAGTTAAATGAAAGAAAGGATTAAGTTTGGGATGAGTTGGGTGAAGAGAGAGAATTTAGGATTATGAAAAATTTGGATTCTTGGAATCATATGTTTTAATTGTGCAAATTGATTTCAAATGTGTTGTTTTGATGCATAAATAAGAATTTTAAAGTCAAATGGTAGATTTGATTAAGTTTGGTTAGAGTTTGGATGAGGTAGTGTTGAGTTTAGGGTTTTGGAAAGAGAATTTTTAAAGAGTGGTGAATTGTTGAATTTTAATATTTAAATCATGTTAATTCATGGTATTAGTGAAGGAAATAAGGCTAGATTAATATTTGGAATAGGTTAGAATGAAAAACCTTCATTGGTGAAGGTTTTGTCATTTTAGGGTTTTGAATAAGAGTGAGTATTTAAGTAATATGTGTGAATGAAACATGTTAAAATATGTTTTTAATAATATAAATAAACTTGAAACACTAATTTAAATGGAATAGAATGGAATTCTAATGTTAAAGTAAGGAAGAGTTAAATTTTTGAAATTTGTAGGAGTGATGTTTAATTAGGGTTTAATGTTGAAAATACCTTAAAATGTAATATTAAATGATTGTATTTAATCACATTGTATATAGGCGTTAAGGAGAAGTGAATTGCTCAACCCTAGTGTTGAAGAGCAATTTGGAAGTGAAGGTTGGTGGGAGATTTTAAGCTTGCATTTGAGTGCTTAGTGAGGTAAGTACATGCTTTGATAGTTTTAAAGTACTTGCATTTAATTTTGGCTTAACACATTTTAAGTGGAAAATGTGTTAAGCTACTTGATCATTTGAAAATCCATATACATTGTGTTATGGCATGTGAGTTGATGTGTATGCATTATAAGCATTGTGAAAAGCCATTGTAAATGGCTAAATTGTATGGAATGTGATTTTATTATGAAATACCTTGTGATGTGATGAAATGACATAACATTAATATGAATGAGAAAAATGGAATATGAGAAAGGAATTGAGAATGGGACATATGAAATAATTGTATATCTAGTATGTTATTCAATTTTTCAGAGTTCTATGTTTGGCGGCATGCCTAGGATGTAACAGTCACTTGAAGCTGGGTTGGGCGTTGCCCTTGAAGCCTAGTTAGGGATGTTACAAATGAGGTTATCTTCACTATTTGCCTTTGGGGCTAGACGCTTGGAGTCACTATGATATGATTTGCCTTCGGGGCTAGACACTTGGTGTCAATTTGGACCAAAACAGTAACTCTGAAATTTGAATAATGTATTAGTTTATTGGGCCCATGCTTGTATGTGTGTTTGTGTGAATCATAAACAAATAAAAAATTATGTTATTAAATTGAATGGAATACTACATTGTGGCATAGCATGCAAATGCATTATGCATTGGCATTGTGTTAAAGTTTTACTTTTATCAAAGTTGTACTGCTAGGCTTTTAGCTTAGCGATTGTAATTTATCGAGCAGGTGACAGGGGAGATCTGGTCGAACCGGAGAGTTCTTCTATACCAGGCCGGATCTAGATTTTGAGATTTCTCGTTGAGCAAATTTTAGACACATCAAGAACAAGCCTTTTGCTATCATATATACATTTTATATTTTTGTACATTATGAAGTCATGTATTTTATGTTTATGATTTTAAAGTATATGTATTGTAAGTTATAAAGACTTTTGGATAAATTTTGTAGGATGGGTTTTTATATGTGTATTTTGGATATATATATATATATATGACTATGTATACATGTTTTGAGAAAATATGAAAAAATTAAGAAGTTAAGGTGAAGATGTGGTTTATTATTTATTGGAAGTATTCTTTTTGCAGGTTGTGTAATTGATAAATTTTGAGATGTTTAAATTATAGACAAAACTCAGGAGAATTTTTTCAGAGATTTTCATATAAAATATTTATTTTGAGTTCTTATAACAAATAAAGAATATTTATATACTAGTTAATTTTATATATTTAGTATTTTTGAAATTTTAAATCAGAAATATAAATTTTTTTTATTAAATCGGGTCGTGACATTTTTATACCATATATGCATATTCTACATATATTGGGTGTGTGTATTATACGTGTCTAGGGTATAAGAGTGTTACATTTATTTACTAGAAGAAATGGTACTCGTTGAGTGAAAAAGACTCTCTTATGGGGGAGGTCTTGGGATTGAAACAAGGGAGGCGACCCTTGACTTGGGCCAAATAAACAAATCCTGCTATGGAACCATGAGGGGAAGCAGCACTGTAGCAGTCCCTTTAAGCGGGCTGTGTGAAAAGACCGAGTCGTAAGCCCAGGGCCATTGCCTGATTGAGATGTTACATATGAGGTTATCCTCACTATTTTCCTTTAGGGCTAGATGTTTGGCATCACTATGACATGATTTACCTTCGGGCCTAGACACTTAGTATCAATTTGGACCAAAATGGTAACTCTGAATTTTGAATAATGTATTAGTTTATTGGGCCTATGCTTGTATATGTGTTTGTGTGAATCATGAACAAATGAAAAATTATGTTATTAAATTGAATGGAATACTACATTGTGCCATAGCATGCAAATGCATTATACATTGGCATTGTGTTAAAGTTTACTTTTATCAAAGTTTGTACTACTAGATTTTTAGCTTAGCGCGATTGTAATTTATTGTGCAGGTGACAGGGGAGATCCGGTTGAGCCGGAGAGTTCTTCTAGACCGGGCTATGTCTAGATTTGATGTTGCTCGTTGAGCAAATTTTGGACACATCAAGATCAAACCTTTTGCCATCATATATATATATATTATGTTTTTTTATATTATGAAATCATGTATATTATGTTTATGATTTTAAAGTACATGTACTGTAAATTATAAAGACTTTTTGGATAAATTGTGTAAGGTGGGAATTTATATGTGTGTTATGGATATATATATGTACATGTATAAATATTTTGAGAAAATGTGGATAAATTGAGAAGTTGAGGTGAAATGTGCTATTTGTCTATTGGAAGTGTTCTTTTATGCAGGTTGTGTAATTGATAAATTTTAGAATGTCCAAATTGCAAATAAAACTTTGACAAATTTTTTCCAGAGATTTTTATATAAAATATTTATTTTGGGTTCCTATAACAAATAAAAAATATTTTAGTTACTATTTAATTATATACGAAAGTATTTAAGGTTTTAAATCAGGAAAGTGAAAATTTTATTAAACCGGGTCGTGACATTCTTGTGCCATATATGTATATTTTTACATATAATGGGTGTGTGTATTATACATGTATAGGGTATAAGGGTGTCACATAATGCCACCCCTTATGTAATAAAATCATCAGCTTAAAAAGACACCAATCAGCTGGAGGACGAGCATGTTCGAAAGAGGGGCGAGCATGCCCTATCAAATCATCAGTTTGGAAAGACACATGCTTGGAAAGACACTAATCACCTGGAGGACGAGCAAGTCCGATGGAGAGACGAGCATGCCCTATCAAATCATTAGCTTGGAAAGACATCAATCAGCCGGAGGATGAACATGTTCGAAGGAAGGGGCGAGCATGCCCTATCAAATCATCAATTTGGAAAGATACCCGCTTGGAAAGACACTAATCAACTAGAGGACGAGCATGTCTGAAGGAAGGGGCGAGCATGCCCCATCAAATCATCAGCTTGGAAAGACACTAATCAGCCGGAGGATGAGCATGTCTGGAGGAAGGTGTGAGCATGCCCTATCAAATTATCAGCCTGGAAAGACACCTACTTGTAAAGACACCACTTCTGTCTCGAAAAATGAAACACCCGACGTGACAAGGCAAAGTTGAAAAAGATCAACCTAGCCTCACCTAAAAC
This sequence comes from Garcia nutans, assembly GCA_947685225.1. NCBI lineage: Eukaryota > Viridiplantae > Streptophyta > Magnoliopsida > Malpighiales > Euphorbiaceae > Garcia > Garcia nutans. Next base: position 36,238,683 of record CANTUV010000039.1, on the reverse strand, counting down.
CTTGGAAACAACGTGAAGAAATTTTTTGCTTTTCGCATCTGCATAGCCTGAAAGGCCTGCATTGCTTAAGCAGGGGGCAAATTATAGACACTAAAATTTGCCACCCTAATAATTAATGTCGTGTTCAATAATTTTAATATCGAACATAATAATTATCAGGGAATGTTTAGCAGGCAACCGAGAAGCAGATTTGATGATTGCAAAAAATATCAAATTCGGTAATTTGTTCCATCGAATTCGGTAATTTGTTCCATCGAATTTGATAATCAAACTGTACAGATCTTACTCGTTAACTATAAAAAGAAGCTTCCAGTTCCACTTGAGGGGGGACTCATTGAAATGTTAAAAAAATATAAAACTTTTAACATTCATAATAAATTAATTATAAATTAAATAATTTATTTACAATAACAATTAATTTATATGTTTTAGAAATTTAAAAAATTAAATAATAAAATATATGATCTTTAACATTTCTAATCTATATTTAATATATATATATATGCGCGTGTGTGTATGTGTATGTTTGTATGTATGCATAAGTTAAGGAAAATTAAAGCATTATATGGTGCCACAAAAAATATATATGTATGATATAAAAAATAGTATTTATTATATTTAGTAAAAAAGCTTATCAATATATGAATATAAAAGATCATATATTTAATAAAATATTAATAATATTTTTAACTTAAATTGTTAATTTATAAAGATAAAATAATATATTTAATAAATTATTAATATTTAGAATTATTAATACATAAAAATAAAAAAAACTCATATATTTAATAAATTATTAATATAAATTTAACAATTAAAAATATTAATATATAAAAATGAAAGGTCATATATTTAATGAATTTAATAAATATTTTAATTAGAACTATTAATATATAAAGATAAAAGATCATATATTTAATAATTTTTTAATAATTATTAATAAATTTTTAACTAAAACTATTAATATATTTAAAAATAAAAGGTCACATATTTAATAAATTATTAATATATGAAGATAAAAATATCTTATATAAGAAATTTATTGATCAAAATTAATAAATAAATAAAAAATAGATTATTACCTAATATATAAACAATATAAAAATATTATGTGATATAGTTATTTATATATTTATATATATATTATTTATGTATAATTTGATATATGAATCTATTAATATATAAAAATAAAAAATTACATCACATTTCAATTTTATTTTCTAAAACTACACTAATGATTGTTAATTATATTAAATCTAAAATTTAATGACTAAAATTATTAACATATAAAAAGAAAATATTATATATTTAATAAATTATTAATATATAAATATAAAATATCATATATATAATAAAATTTTTATAATATAATAAAAAATTATATCTACACAATACGCAGACATACGTCTAATTATATATGAAAAATAAAAATGGAAGAAGTGTTGAAAGAGTAACAGATCATCAATTTTTCAAAATAATATTATCTCATTTTTTTCTCTTTTTAATTAATTTTTATTTAATTTTAATAATTTATATAAAATTTAAAATTTAAAATTTATTGTATTTGTGACTATTAATCTTTTATTAAATAATTATATATTAATATAATTTCATAATATTAATTAAATTTTATTTTTTATTTTTAATTTTTATAAATTAATTATATATTAATATAATTAAATATTATTGATTGATTTATATATTTTTTAAAAAATTAAAAAAGTTAAAAAATAACTTACTTTTAATTTTGTTTAATAAATTAATTATAAATTGATTAATTAATTTATAATAATTATTAATTATATATTTTTAAAATTAATAATATATTTAGAAGAGTTATCATTTTTTCAGTTTTTGTATATTTATCTAGATATAGATATTGGTAGATTATAAATATCACAAAAAAATTTTTTTTTTTCTGAAAACACCTTGCATGATGATCTAAGTTACGGATATGACACCACGGTGTATGGCACTTTCACTATCCACTATGGTTATTTTGAATTTTCCATCTCTAATTTTTATGACTTAAATTGTTGTATATTTTCCAATGAAAAATTCATTATGAAAACTCTATGAAAACACATGAAAAAAGTACTCAATTAATTTATTATCAAAAAATTTACGAAAATAATTCTAAAATATGAACATTTAATACATACTATATTTAAACATAAATAATCTTTAATTAGAATCTCAAACATATATTAATAATTCAATTTATTTATTATCAAAACATTTTAAGAAAATAATTCTAAAATATGAACATTTAATACATACTATGTTTAAGCATAAATAATCTTTAATTAGAATCTCAAACATATATTAATAATTCAATTTATTTATTTCTAATATGAAATTAAGTAGTCTAAAAATTAGGGGGTGTATTAAATTAGGATTTTAATTGATTTTAAAAGAATTGATGTTTATAATGTAATTCAAAGATTTTAATGAAATTTTATAGATTCTCTTAGAATTTTATATGAAATTTAATGGAGATTATTGGATTTTTATTATAGATTTTGATGAAATTTTAATTTTTCATGTAATTAATATTTTGATAAAAATATAATATATTTTATTAGAAATATTATACTATAAATATAACTTTGATGATATTAGACAAATGAATAAATATTATAAAATTTTACCGTAAATAAATAAAATACATAGATATAAAATTTTTCTAATATTATTATTATAGGATAAAAAATTATAAAATGATAAATATAAATATGAATTGAAATATAAAATAATATAAAATAAATATATTAAAGTATTGCATCATCTCCATTATTCATTTTTATATACAAAATAAATTATAAAAAAACTAACGTGTTACTTATAATGAAAGAATATTGAAAAATATAACTAATTTTTTTATGCATAATTAATAAACATCCATTTGTAATTAAAATTTAAATAAATTATTTATTTTTAAATTATCTAATATGATTATTTAGTAATATTTCAGAATCCATTAAGTATATCGCCCAATATACATATATATATAACTATTTTTTTAAATTGATATATTTTCATTCATATTTTAAAAATTTTGATACTATTAGAATATAATACACTTTAAAATAAAATAAAAATAATAAGTATTGTGAAGTGTTGCATGATATATATTACGAGAGATTTTATATTAAAAAATAAATTTTTGTGAGAGATATATAAGTGTAAAAAATTTGAAATGGAGATTAAATTTGTGAAATTTTTAGGATAGAGCATGGATTTATGAAATATTTTTTATTTATATCTAACATGCTAAAATTCAATAAAATTTAAAGATTTATAAAATTTATTAAAATCAATGATTTTTTTGAATACCATTAGATTTTAATAGATTTTTAAAAAGTCATTATTATATATTATCAAATTTTATGAGATTTCAAATAAATTTAAATTGAATAATATTAAAATTTTAAAATCAATTAAAATCTTAATCTAATACACTCATTTAGTTTTAACTTTTTTTTTCTTTTAGTATTGAAATGTTTTTATAAGATAAAAATTTTAAAATCCAAAAAAAATACATATATATATAAATATATATTGACCCGGAAAAAACAGAATTCATAGTAAGGCAAACTATTTTTTTCGTTTTAAATTACAAATCTGTAATTAATCTGCTTGAAAAAATGGAAAATATTAATATCTTTTTTTTTTTCCAAACCAAAGTCACTACTACTAAAACAATAAAACGACATATACGTTTTAAATTGCTACATACTACAAAACGACACATACGTTGTAAATAAACTATCATATTAGGCAAAAGCCAGAGCCACCAAGCACCAACACCGATCCTTTCTCTTCTCCTCAACACCCATCTCCACGCCCTCGCTTTTATTCTCTTTTTTTCTCAATTCATCCCAAATTCGCGATACCCAATCCGCAATTCTTGTTTGATTCCATCAATTTTTATGAAATAAGGCTTCCTGTGCACTGGGTACCTCAAGAATGCTGTGGAAGTTTCAAGTTTTTGGTGGAAAAAGGAAGAATTTGTGAATATTTTGAATGAAAAGAGCTCAAAATTTGAAGATTTAGAAAGAAAAGTAAGTGTTATAAGCAATTATTGTCACTTTCTGAAGTCAGGTTCATTTTTTCTGAATCCCTTTTTAATTTTTGTTTGTTTATTTGTTTCTCGTTTTTCAGTGAAATTTCTCTCCTTTTTCGTACTTGATTTGATATTGTGTTTGATAAGAGTGCAATTTCCTGACTTCCGTTTTGAATTGAATCGTCCGTGTTGATTTGTCCTGTGGACGATTCCATGTGCTTCTAAATTCTGGCTACCTGTCAAAGCTTGTGTGAGGCATGTTTGGTTTGGTTTTGAAGGAATTGTTTACTTGCTAGCTTGCTAAAAACTTACTAGCTTGCTAAAAATATTCTTCAATTTTTTGAAAGGCAGAAAAAAGAAAAAAGTAACTATCACTCTGCCTTGAACTCCGCACAATCTTGCTATGAAGATTATGGATGAGCTAATGAATAGAAGCTTTTAACTTGCTCAACCAATGAAAATTTCGTTTGGGTTGATCTTGGACTTGTCTCTAGCTTGTTGCTTGGCTTAGGTCCATCAATTGACAAGTCTAGTAAAGAGTTATAACTTATAATATATGATTATGAATGATATAGGGACTAAGAGTATCAGTTATATGAGAGTGGTGGATGCCCAAGTTTACAGGATATAACCATTGTAATCTAGACCATGGTGACATTTTGCTTTTCTAAATAGTGTCTACTTTTACCTTTTCCTTTTCTTTTTTTTAGTAAAATCTTTAATTTATATTCTACATGGGTGTTTTAACATAGAACTTAGGCTTGTAGCATAATTACTGTTCAAGCAAGTGTTGCGCTGTTAATTTCCATCGGTTTGATTTATGATTTATGCTTCCTTTGATTATTTCTTTTACTAAGTGGAAACAAAACCCTTCATCCTAACTATTGCCCAAAATATGGAAAAAAAGCGCTCAAGTTGCAAACATAGAAGTGGACAACCTTTGTAAGATGCAAGAGTTAGGAGTGTAAGAATCATCTAGAAGAATTCTATTCATATATATGTATATATATGCAAATCTGAATACTTCGTGATTAGTACATAAAAGCAATTAACTTCATACAAGTAATACCATATTTATTCTTGGGGAGTTAAGAAATTTCCTCAGAAGCAGTGATATTGCTTTGTCGCTATGCTTTTCTCTCTCTTTTGCGACCAGTATTTAATGTTTTGAAGTTGAACCGGGCGAATGGGTTTTTTTTCTCTTCTAGTTATGAAGTACTTTGAAATGGATTAATTACTTACTGTCTTTACTAGTTGTGCCATTTTACTTTGTGTTATCATCACAGTACCACAATCCTTTGGCAGAATCTACCACAGTGCTGTTCCAGTTCCAGATTTACCTTTATGCTATTATAGTTACTTAGGTGTGAGGAGTCCAAGGATATTGATCTGCATGTGATCAATGTTAGATGTAAACTTTTGGGCCATTGTTACTAGCAACTTATGAAAGTTTGTTGTTCTTTTGTTTCGTGAAATACTGTAGTTGACTTCATGATTTCAGTCCACTTGATTTATGTCTCTATCAATAGTCAACAATAATCTTTACTTAAACTCCTATGTCGGTTGCCTTTTATATACATATATGCAGATGAATGTCTGTTTACTGTGTGTGCAATGTGTACAAAGCTTTGGGTTTCTCTTAGGGAGTTGCAGAATGATAGATAGATTGTCTGTTACTGCCTACTTTACCACTTTCAACAAGAATTTATCAATAACAAAAGAAAGAGAGTGGACGCAAAACGAGAAAGTGCAAGGATGAAGTTAGAAAAATAGCTGATCAGAAATGGTGGCTGGCTGATGCATACTATTGAAGGGTGCATATATCTGAAATTTTTTGCATACCTGTTTTTAATAGTGGAACAAGATGGAAGTAATGGTTGCTAGATATACTGTTGGAGAGTGCATGATATATCTGAATTCTTTTGCATACCTGTTTTTAATAGTTGAACAAGACGAGAGTAATGGTTGCTAGATTTTCTTAATAGCTATTTACTTTTATTAACATCTGTTTACTTTTAAAAATAACATCAGTCAAATATTGTTGTCATACAAGTTTTGTTGGAATGAAGATTTTTCTTTCATCCTTTCAGGTGTCTGATAGTTGTGTTTGCTAAAAGATAAAATTTATCATCATGGACATCGATCTTAGGTTGCCTTCCGGTGACCATGATAAAGATAATGAAGACACAAATGGAATTGACAATATGTTGAGTGAAGACAAGCTCCATAATGGAGATGTGGAAGCTGGAAATATTGTTGATGTTGCAGAAGAGGTACATGCCATAGAAGGTGCACACATGAGTTCGGCAACTACAGAATTCAAAGAAGCAGCAACTCTTGAGCCACTTTCTGGTATGGAATTTGAATCACATGGGGCAGCATATTCTTTTTATCAAGAATATGCTCGATCTATGGGATTTAACACAGCAATACAAAACAGTCGCCGTTCCAAAACATCAAGGGAATTCATTGATGCAAAGTTTGCTTGTTCTAGGTATGGAACCAAGCGCGAGTATGACAAGTCCTTTAACCGGCCATGTTCCAGACAAAACAAGCAAGACCCTGAAAATGGAACTGGTCGGCGTTCATGTTCCAAGACAGACTGCAAAGCAAGCATGCATGTTAAGAGAAGGTCGGATGGAAAATGGGTTATTCATAGTTTTGTGAAGGAGCACAACCATGAACTTTTACCAGCCCAAGCTGTGAGTGAACAAACTAGGAAGATGTATGCTGCGATGGCTAGACAATTTGCTGAGTATAAAAATGTTGTTGGTCTTAAGAATGACCACAAGAATCCGTATGATAAGAATCGGAATTTGGCATTAGAAGCTGCAGATGCCAAGATTTTGCTTTATTTTTTTGCGCAGATGCAGCATTTAAATTCCAACTTCTTTTATGCTATAGAACTCGGCGAGGATCAACGTCTGAAGAATTTGTTTTGGGTTGATGCGAAAAGTAGGCACGACTATGTTAATTTCTGTGATGTTGTCTCATTTGATACTACCTATGTCAGGAACAAATATAAGATGCCTCTTGCTCTCTTTGTTGGAGCGAACCAACACTATCAATTCATGTTACTTGGGTATGCGCTGCTATCAGATGAAAGTGCAGCAACTTATGCCTGGTTAATGCAGACTTGGCTGAGAGCAATGGGTGGCCAAGCCCCCAACGTTATAATAACTGACCAAGATAAAGCCTTGAAATCAGTTATTTCTGAGATCTTTCCCGATGATGCTCGTCATTATTTCTTTTTGTGGAACATCATGGGGAAGGTATCAGAAAATCTGAGTGAAGTAATTAAACAGCATGAAAATTTTATGGCAAAATTTGAAAAATGCATCTTCAGGTCATGGACAAATGATGAGTTTGTGAAAAGATGGTTGAAAATTCTTGATAGATTTGAACTTAGAGAGAATGAATTGATGCAATCATTGTATGAAGATCGGGAGCTGTGGGTGCCAATCTACATGAAGGATGCTATTTTGGCCGGGATGTCAACAGTTCAGCGATCTGAAAGTCTAAACTCCTGCTTTGATAAGTATGTGCATAAGAAGACTACTGTGCAAGAGCTTGTGAAACAGTATGAAACAATTCTACAGGACAGGTATGAAGAGGAATCAAAAGCAGATTCTGATACATGGAACAAACAACCTACATTAAAATCTCCATCGCCTTTGGAAAAGAGTGTTTCAGGGGTATACACACATGCGGTATTCAAGAAATTTCAAGTTGAGGTCTTGGGTGTAGTTGCATGCCATCCTAAAATGGAAAGCCAAGATGAGACTAGTGTTAGTTTTAGAGTTCAAGATTTAGAAAAGCAGCAGGATTTCACTGTTGTGTGGAATCAGATAAGGTCAGAAGTTACTTGCATATGCCGACTATACGAGTACAAGGGTTATCTTTGTAGACATGCTTTGGTTGTTCTTCAGATGTGTCAACAGTCCACTATTCCACCCCAGTACATTTTGAAACGGTGGACAAAAGATGTGAAGAGCAGACATTTTTTTGGGGATGAATCTGAACAGGTTCAATCTAGGGTACAAAGGTACAATGACTTGTGTCAAAGGGCAATGAAATTGAGTGAAGAAGGATCATTGTCTCAAGAGAGTTACAATATTGCATTTCGTGCTCTTGAAGAAGCTTTTGGAAACTGTATCAGTGCAAATAATTCTAGCAAGACTCTTGCAGAAGCTGGCACTTCAGCCACCCATGGGCTGCTCTGCATTGAAGAAGATAATCAGAGTAGAAGCATGAACAAGACAAATAAGAAAAAGAATCCGACTAAGAAAAGAAAGGTCAGTGGTGGATAATGCATTTGCATGCATTTTCAGATTTTTACGCCACATCCCATTCGTGATTTGTTATAGATGACTAACTTTGTTTTCTCTGTAGGTGAACTCTGAGGACGTTACCACCGTTGGGACAGAAGACAGCTTGCAACAAATGGTTTGTTCAATTTATAGATTGTTAACCTATCCAGAAATAAAAATTAATTCCATACATGATATTAGCATTAAATTGTGCTGGTATTGAACATGATTTTTGTGTTGCTGTTGGGCTTGTGCAATGGCAATGGCAATGCAGAATGGTTTTGATGTTTGCTCATTTAGTATGAAGGAATGGATTGACCATTTTGTTTTGTCCAAGCGATGCATCTATAATGGTGGAATTCTATTTTGTAGGACAAATTAAGCTCAAGGGCAGTAACTCTAGATGGCTATTACGGAGCACAACAATGTGTGCTAGGGATGGTATGATATGCTTAAAATCTAGCTTATGCATCAAGTAACAATGCAATGAAATGATATTGTCGATTTCATTTGGAGTTTTGTGCCTTTGCAGGTGCAATTGAACTTAATGGCGCCAACACGGGATAATTACTATGGGAATCAACAGGCTATCCAGGGGCTGGTATGTCCCACAAAATATGACATTAATGATCTTGTGCTAATTTTGCAAAGAAATATTATATGGTTGCTAATTTTGAAATTCTGGTTTCACATTTTTAGGGGCAGTTAAACTCGATAGCACCAAGCCATGATGGTTACTATAATGGGCAACAAAGCATGCATGGGCTGGTACCATATCTAATCATGCTATTATATATTTTCTGTGCCAATACAAAGGTTCAAATAATAATAGTTTTATGCGTGCAGGGACAGACGGATTTCTTCCGCACAACTGGTTTCACTTACATCCGAGTGAGTTGGCTTAATGTGGCATTATGATAGTTGGGAGAACATCCATTTTTTGTTTACAGAATATTGACATGGTTGAATTCTCTTCAGCAGGATGACCCAAATGTGAGAACAGCTCAGCTGCATGATAATGCATCCAGACATGCATGAAGAGAACCTTTCTTACTGTGAAGGCAAGTTAACATTTGAAAAAACTATTCTTGATTCTTGTCACCTAAGGTAGCCAACGGAGAATTTCTTGCTTTCTTGGTAGCCAACGAAGAATTTCGTGCTTTCTTCATAGGATAGGAGGGGAGAAGACCTATTTTTTGTTATGTAGCACAGAGAAGAGATTACTGATCACTGAAGCTGGAATTTCTATAAAGAATGAAATGTATCATGCTTTCTGGATGGCAGGACTAGATTAGAAAGAACTTCCTTATTTAGTGCATGTAAAATAAGATTAGAGTAGGACAATGTTCACCTTCACTGCTTATTCGGAAAATAGTTTTAAGAGTTGAAACAGATTCAAGTTAGGTGAAATCCCTCCTGTAAAGTTTGTTGTATTAATTGTAACAATGGTGGTTCTATCGGAAATGTGTCCATGATATCAGTGAAAGAAAAAAAAAAAACTTATTTTCCATTTTCAAGCATAGGCTTCAAATCAAAGGGCCTATGCTCTGTGAGAGGAAGAGAAAAAAATTGAGGGTTAATTGTTTGCAATTGTTCATTAATATATATTTAATTTATTATATCAAACATATTGTTTTGCAATTTACATGAGGCCAAAATTTGGAGCATTGCAATGGATATTGAACCTGTCTGGAATTTTTCATAATCCTTCAAGCTCCAATTGTTTTGCAGGCTCCTTAAGGCAAAGTTGTCGCAAGGACTTCATATTTCTTAGCTTCATAAAATTTGTATATTTTATATTTTAGTATTATTTATATTTTTGAGCTTAATGATATTTGTTTCATTATTTTTTTTATATTGGCTTCCACCGCAAAATAATTTGTGTGTGAAAAAATTGAATTTATTTAGTGTTTGTGGGCTTCTAAATTAAAGTTGTTGTATTTTCTTGAGATATAATTTCTTTAAATGCTTTTTATCTCTGCAAATCGCATTAAAGTAGTGATGCGGATCAGAAAGCTCTAGTTTTTATGAAGTAGTTTAGCATAAAATTATTTTAGTGGTAGTTTGGTATTTACGGTTAAAAATTGAAGTTGCAAATTGAGCATTTTAAGGGTCCAGCTCGATAAACAATAGGCTAACGAGTCAAAGTCACTGCTTTGCGATGAGATTCGTCATTTTTTAGTTAAATTTTATCGTTTAGGCTTTCAAAAATATGTTTTCATATTATGTCAGTTTATGGTGGATTTTATTTATTCATTTAGAAATCTTGGATGGGGTGCTGTTTGGGTATTTTTTTTGTCTCGTTAAATATTATATTTATATATTTATAATCCCTTTTATTTTGGCAATTTATTGCATTTTTTTTAAAAAAAATTTAATTGGAATTATGATTTTTGTAATCCTAATACTATATATTGTAATGCTGGAGAAAAGTGTAAGCAGCTTTCGGATTCTAATAAAATTCAGCAGATAAATCCTTTCTCTTTTATTTTGTTAATTACCTGGTATTTTCAGACAACATATTGTAATACATTTATTCTTTTGTTCGTATTTCTGCTACGTCAAATTGTTAGCATCTCTCATCTATGATCTCAATTTGAGTGCACTCAGTTTGCAAAGGCTCTAGTTCTTGAACATTAAAAAATTTAATTGACATTGAAAAATCTTAATTGGTTGGGTTAATTTCTATGGTCACTATTAATTTATTGATTTATTTACTTATAATTTTAGTTCTTATTAAATTGTGATAAATTTTACTATTGATAATTAATGCTTGTATTATAATATAATCTTTTTTGAAAAAAAAAATATATGGTAACATTTTAGGTCATGTTGTGCGATGGTTCTTTGACAAAACAAGTAGTAGATCAGATTTTAAGATTTTGAAGATTCTTTCCTTCTTTATTTTGATTCTTTCCAATTTGCTTCGTCTATATACACCATAAAATCATTATGAAGCCTTTTAAAGGAAACTCTAGGTCTATAAATACATCATAAACCAAATTTATAAGGGATTCCAACCCTAGTTCCAAGGTTTCATATCTATTAGACAAGACTTCCCTTTTGTTCTTAAAAGAAACCAAAACTACTAAAGTTCTAGTAGCCATTTCCATCCCTAAAACTCTCTTCAATCCATTAAAAATGAAGAGTTATAAGGAGGAGTGCTTTAATCGATCCATTGAAGTGGCCTTTCACCTAAGTTAGCTTGAAGTTATAGGGATCATTAAGAATAAGGAATTAGGCATGGTTTGGCATATCAAGCGCTTCAAGGTTGTTATGTTCACTACTTAAGAGATTGGTAATCAATCTATTAAGTTGGTTTTATACATTTTGTGAGTCTTCCATGAGAAGATGCAATCAAATTAAAAGATCATAAGTTGAATGTGGTGAACCTGAGGGTTTAAATCCTATAAATCATCATCTAATTTTGATAAGTTTAATTGGATAAAATTTGATAGAATTTGTTTTTATGGAATGACGAGATAACTTGAATGCCATGATTAAGTTGGTAGTTATGCTTAGAACATATTATTAACTAAAACATGGATTTATAAGAATATTGTATATTATGGTTATCATCATGTCATCTTTTACTATGAACATGCATGCATCTTGCTTATTTTATATTTATTTTATAATTGTAATTAGAATTGCATATAAAAAAAGAGATCATTGGAAAATGCAAAGAGTAGTGCATATAGATTACTTGGCCTAATGAGTAGTAGTTTGTCATCATCAAACCCAGCACAGAGAATCAGGTTTAACCCTCGTGTCAACCCACCATTTGAGATATGTATTCTTGGTCTGTACAGAGTGATGACTCCTTTGTTGAGTGATGTGCTTGCTTACAGTGGCAACTCTATTGAAGAGAAGTACTGCACTTCTCAAAATATTGATGACATATGAAAGCGCTAAGTTAGTTTATGTGTGGATTCTGTATTTGCCTTAGAGCTTTTCATCTTTTTTTGTCCCTATAGGTGGCATGTGAACCACCTTCAATATCCATGTGAAGCTAGATATTGTTGCCGTATGGTTAGTGGTTACAACCTTCCCCCTAAGGATTTTAGAGCCTAAGCCAATATGTAAGATAAAACCCTAGAACTAATCTACTAGAACTATAGTCTAGTTTGGTAGGCTTTGTTAATTAGCCCTTTGTTTAGGTCAGTCCATGGTAAGTCCAAAAGCCCAATAAGGAATCACATCCTTCTACTTTGAGGGTCATGGATTATCATGGGCTTGGCCCAAACTTGTTTTAATCATCATAGTCAAATCACATCATGAGAAGAGCTTGCTTATCCCATGTTGATAGGTTAGAGACAAGATTACCTTGTGTGGGAAAAATAAGGTTTGAAGGAGCATGCTAACTTTTTGCACTTATTCATACATGTATCCATGTATACATATGTTAGCCCATGATCGATTAGGCCCATTAAACCCTTGTGGTGCAACCATTATAGATCCACTTCCCTGTTTGAAGAGAAAGCTCTCAGACATAGTGTGAGTGAGGATTTTTATTCCCTACTCTCGATGGAATAGTTATTGTGACTTCGATACTGTTACGCTCTGGGCCTTAGAAAATATGGGCCTAAATCTGGAGAATTTGGAGTCACCACCCAGACAGGATGAGAAAGAAATAAAAAGTGGTGAGTGACTCGATTCCTAAGGAATCTCTCACCCCCTACTTTTATTTGAAAAGTTGAGTATGTATGAGGAAGGTGAAAATAACCCAACACCTTCATAACGTTGTTCATTGGAACCAGCCTCATTTTCAGATTTAAATATGATTAAATCCTTAATTATCATGATATCACTCATATTACAAGCTTTATTAAAATAAATGATACCATAATATTAATCAAAACACATCAAACAATAAGGGGCACCCATATGAGATGGAAATATGCCCTTGTAAATGTCCAAATATTCATACAAATCAATAAAATAAGATACCCACTAATTGGTGAAAATATTTCCTTTACAATAGTCCCAAAATCCTTAAAATTAAGATCAATGATTAAAATAACAAGTACTTGAAATCCCAAATAATAAGTTCAAAAACATAATTTAATCATCCATTATAAGCAATAAAAAATTAAAGCTCATTCATCCATCATCAAACACATGACAATAAAATTACACGTAATAATAAATATGATAAAATTAAGGTTCCAATTGCAAATTTAGGGTTTTTGTTGGTCAAATTAGAGTTTTATTATAAAATTAGAGTTTGATCCTAAATCTAGGGTTTAACATACAAAATTAGGGTTTGATGTGCAAATTAGGACTAAAACACGTAAAATTAGGATTTTGATGTAAATTAAGGTTAATCCTAAAAATTAGGGATTTTTGAAATTAAATTTTAGAACTAGGATTTTAACATATATAGAATTAGAGTTTTAAGACTAAGCTAAAATCAAGGCATGTAATTTAAGGTTTGATCTTAGAAACTAAGGTGTAATCATATGAGTTAGGGTTTTGAGTTAATGTCTCATGATGCAATAAGTTCTCAAAGCTAGAAAATAATTAATTTACAAAAATTGATCTAGGGTAATTTTGGAGGAATTAAAAGCCAAACAATTAACAAATAACAATAAGGATGATTAATTCAAAGTAACTAATGAAATCAAACCTGCGTTGTTGGCTCTACCAAAGTGTTTGTTGAACCAAGCTCTTTATCTCTCCTTTGCTTTTAATTGCTTTCTATTGATTGTAATTATTCTGTTTCTATGTTGTGCTTTTGATAATTTTCGCCCGTTAATTTCTCTCTGTCTCTTTTTTTTCATCACTCTTGTGGCTTCTGTTAATTGCCTTTTTATAGGCAACATTAGGGTAATAATCCAGCCTCGTCTCATTCCCAATCGTATTAGAAAATCCTCTCTTTATCTGAATCAATCTGAGTTTAAGTAGATTTAGGACATTTAAGGAGCTAAATTAAGCGAATTGGGCCTTGGGCATGGCCAATTTGCCAATTCGTTATGATCCATGCTCATAACGAATTGGTCATAGAAATGGCCAATTGTCATGATTTTTGGGCTGGTTTAGTTTTTCAAATAGTACCAGAGTTGGTTTTGTCTTTTTAATTGAGTTTGGACTTGATTTGGACTTTCCATGGTTTGGTATTTTAAAATTGGACCAGACTTAATTCAACTTTTAAAATTAGATCAGACTAGGTTTAAACTTCTTAAAATTAGATTGGATTTAATACGGGTCCCTTAATTAGAACTAAACTCATTCAGGGCCAAAATTAAGGGTCTAAAATTTTGCCCCTTGGTTGAACGATCTGAGACTTTCGTAGAAGAGAGTAAAAAGCAGCGATATTGCTTTTGAATTTTACACCAAGTATCTGGATGCCATATGCCTTGGCAGAAATGGATCTTTATCTTAATTTTTAGGAATGGACCTCTATCCTACATCGACTCTGGCTCTTTTAGCTAAACTGACCTTCTATCATTTATATCTTTATTCATTTGAGAGTTCTAGCTTTCTTCTAGAAACTTGTTTCATTCTTTAATGGATTTTGCTTGGGGATGGACCTTCGTCTTGCATTGACTTCAACTCTTCTAGCTGACTGACTGCGAGCGAAAATTTTTGCCACTACTTCCGATTGAATGGTTCTTGCTACTTTGGCACTATTAGGTTCAGGGCCTTAGAGAACATGAGCCTAAATTCAGAGAAAATGGAGTTGCCACCCGGACGGGCCAAGTTTAATCCAAATGAAATGTCAATGCATAACACACACACACACACATATATATATATATCACAACTCATAACATTATATCTCATTATATTGCTCAATTGTATCCCAATTCACAATTCACATTAAAGCAAAGACAAGCATGGGCCTAAAATGATCTAATATACTATTCAAATTTCAGAGTTACTGCTTTGGTCCATAATGACACCATGTGTCTAGCTCCGTAGGCAATATATTCATAGATAATGTAACAGTCCCAGTCTCTTGGATCTCAACTCGGCTAGACCCTTAGGCCCTAGTATCTTGGTCCTCAACCCGGCTAGACTGCTACAGTTTTTGAGGCTTATGACCCAATCTTTTTACCCCAAAAATATCATATTTATCAGCTGGCTTGGCTTACAACCCAATCTTTTCACCATTCTAGCGTTTAGCCCGTAGGCAATCATAGGCATGCCATCAAATCCAGAACTCTGAAAATTGAATAACATACTAGGCACACAATTCATATTTCTCATTATCAAATTCTTTCATAATTCCTTTATCAAAACTTTTCTCATTTTCTCATGATCAAACTAGGCAAATTGCCTTATTATATCATCTTTTTCTCACTTTTTTTTTCATTTATTTATTTTTCTCATTATTAATCTCTTTCTCATTATCACATATTCATTCTAGGCACATTGTCTTATTTTCATATTTTTTTCTCATTTTTCTCATTTTTCACATCTTTCTCATTTTTCTCACTGTTCTCATTTTTTCTCATTTTTATCAATATCAATTCATTTCATTATTTCACATATCTCATTTTTTGCATTCACATCACATTACCCAATTACTTTGGATATTTTCACATAATATACATATTTCACATTCTACACAATTTAGCCAATATCAATGGCTTTTCACAATGCATTTAACACATATATGACATTACAAATGTCATAGCACATTATTCATACTCAATCAATGAACCAAGTAACTTAACACATTTTCCAACCAAAATGTGTTAAGCCCAAATATCATGCAAATATAAACAATATATTCAAAGTTAGTACATACCTCAAATAACAACCAAAATAATCTTAAAACTCTCACCAACTTTTTCTTCCAAGTTGCCCTTCAACACTTGGATTGGCCAAACTACTTTCTCTCAATGCCTATATCAAATGTGATCATAAATAATCATTTAATATCACATTCTAAGACATTCTCAGCATCAAACCTTAATTTAACAACACTCCTACAAAATTTTAAAAATTAAGTCTTTCCTTACTTTAACTTAGCAAATCCATATTAACCTATTAAATTAATGTTTTGGGTTTATTTATATCATTACAAGCATATTTTAAAATGTTTAAACCAATTACATTAATTAACCACATACTTATGTTCAAAATCCTAAAATGGCATAACCTTCACCATTGAAGGATCTCCATTCCAACTCAATTCAATTATCATTTCAATCTTATTTCCACTACTTATATCATTAAATAACATGATTTAAGCATTAAAATCAAACAATTAATCATTCTTTGAAAATTCACTTTTCCAAAATTCTAAATCAATACTGCCATCTTCAAACTCTATCCAAACTTAACTAAATCTATCATTTGATTTTAAAATCCTTATTTATGCATCAAAACAACACATTTAGAACCAATTTGCATAGTTAAAACTCATAATTTCAAAAACTCAAATGTTCCATAACCCTAAATTCTCTCTCTTCAACCAACTTAACTCAAACTTAACCATTTTTTCAACCCAACTTAAGAATCATTAATAATTAAACAAAATAGCATCTTTCATATGCATTTAACCAATTAAAACACACTCCATTAAAATCTTAAATTATACATAATCATATATTTAGATGGAATTTCAAAATTGTAAAGGCAAACTTACTAATTTATGAAGAAATCACCAAAACCCACTTGGTTCTTGTAAAACCCTTGGAAATTGGTTGTTTAAATGAAGCAGAAACCAATTTCCTCATCCATGGAGAAAACGTAAAAGAGAGGAAGAAAAAGAAGAAAAAAATTCTTTTAAAATTTTTGATTTTTTTCTCTTTCCTTCATTTAAGACCACATATATATATTTTTATATTATTTTAATTAATTAATTATTATTTATTTTAAAAATACCAATTTCCATCTTCCACTAAAAAATATTTTCTTTTTAAATTATTTTATTAAGTTTTAAATTTTATAAAGTATATTTACTAATTTACCCCTCCTTTACTATTTATATTTTTGTCTTTTTAATTTCTTTCTTCTTTAATTTCTAGCCTTATATATAAATATTTATTTATTTATTTATTAATAAATATATTTAATCTTCTATCACCCAAAAATATTTTAATATTAAATTATTTTTATTTACTTATTATTAATTAATTAATAATTACAAAATATCACACTTTTCCATCATCTTCCACTATCTAATATTATTTTATTATTATTATTTTCATCATTCACTTTTCCAACACCAAATTATATCTCACATATATATATTTTATATTTTATGTATATTTAATGAATATAAATACCCATATGCACAAATAATATTCCTATATACACATCAAATTTACCTTATATGTGTATTAAATATATTAAGTATGTAATATATATATCCAACATATACAATTCATATACCATATGTATATTTTATATATACACTAGGTATATATATTAGTTATATACAACTTTTATATCTCCAAATACTTATTTAATTTCTCCAAAATTACGGATATGACAAAAAGAACAAAGCAAAGTAAAAAAATTACAACACATATGAAAATAATTGAATAATAATAATTAAAAATAAAATAAATAAAAACATCTTAATATTATCCAATTAATGAAATATAAGGCGTGACGACGAGGGTTGCGCTTTCAGCGATCCCGCTAGCCGGTTAGCAGACAGAGGTCAAGGGGGGCAGCGCCCTTTGCAGGGATCGAGGGCAGGGCCCCTAAAGATAAACGATTTATAGGATAGAGTTTATTGGAGGAATTAGGGTTTCTATCTACACTAGAGTTTTATATTTATATGAATTAGGGTTTTTTCTTAATTAGGGTTTTAGAATAAATTAGGTTTTTAGAATATAAACTAGGGTTTGATAAAGTAAATTAGGGTTTTATAAAGTAAATTTGGGTTTGATCTTACTAATTATGCAGATTAGGGTTTTTAAAACTATAATTTGAGATCTTGGTTGTTCAAAACAGGTAAATAGGGTTTTAGATAATTAGATATTGAAATTAAATCCAAAGCTAATGAATGAAACAACACTGAATGAATTAAGATATGGTAACTTTAAAACAAATGAAAATAAGCTACTGGATGTTTTATATAAAATCAAAGGCAGGCTACTGGATGCATTATATAAATCAAAGGCAAAAGAATAAACTAATGAACAAAGACAATTTGATGAATAATAATAATAAGTGAACTACTGTAAAAAAAATAAATGAGTTAAGTTAAAAAGACAAACCTCCATTCGTTGATTCCTCCAAAACTGAGAGTGTATTGATCCAAGCTTTTTACCTTACTGGCCTGCACCAACTTGTAGCTTTGTTTGGATGAAGCAACTTGAGACGATGATCAATAGCCACTGCCTCTCAATTACTATGTGTTAATTCTATTTTTTGTATGCTTTTCTCTCCTGTTTGCTAATTATTTTTGGCTGCTAGCTCGTTAATTGATGTGTTGCTGATCCCTTTTCAGTTCTTTTCCTCCTATATTTATAGTAAAATATATTATGACCGAGCCTTAATTTCCTATTTAAATACGGTTACTCTGAAGCATATTAAATTAAATCATTTTAAATTCGAGAGAAACCGTGACCATGTCGGATTAAAACAAGTTTAATCCGAATGAAAAAAAGTCCATATTGAATTAGTAAGTCTAGTTAGATATGGAAAAAGCCCCATATCAAATTAGAATTTATCTACTTCGATATGGAGCAAGGACCATATCGAATTAGAGTGATTCTAATTCGATATGGACCACCATATCAAATTAGAATCATCCTAGTTCAATATGAACATAGTCCATATCAAATTAGACATGGTCTAATTCTATATGGACTATCTATTGAATTGGAAAAGCCTAATTAGATATGGCATGATCCATATCGAATCAAAATTGCTTTAATCTCAAATCGGACCATTTTAGAGCTTTAAAAATTGAACCAGACTTATTTTAGGCCTTATAAAACTAGACCAATCTAATTAAAAGCTTAGAGTAGATCTAAGCTTATTAAGAATGGACTAATCATGGCTTAGGCTTTCTTTAATTAGGACCAGACAAGCTTAGGTCCAAAATTAAGGGTCTACAGTTTATCCCCCTGCTTGAACGATCTGAGACTTCAGTAGAAGAGAGTGAAATACAACATGACTTCAAGCTGATTTTGGATGAGGGTGGGTTTAGGACCCGTGAATTGAATTTGGATTCTCAACCCGAGACTAGATCTAGGTTCTCAACATGAGCTAGGACTTGGGTTCTTAACCCAAGACTAAATTTGGGTTCTTGACCCTAAACTGGATTTGAGTTCTCGATCCGATACTTGATTTTGGGTTCTCGACTAGAGATTGGATTTGAGTTCTCGACTTGATACTGGATTTGAGTTCTCAACCCAAGACTGGATTTGAGTTCTCAATTTGATACTTTTTTTGGATTCTCGTGCTGAGACTGGATTTAGATTCTTGACCCAATACTCAATTTAGATTCTCGATCCGATACTTGATTTTAGATTCTCGACTTGATACTAGATTTGGGTTCTTGACCCTAGGCTGGATTTGGATTCTCCCATGGATTACTTCCAGATGCTCATTCAGATCTTGCATTGGAATGGCAGAAGACTTCACATTTATGGCTTTTATCTTCAAGTTGTTGAAAACATGAATGGTGGGAGCCCAAGCAGTAGAGATACATCCATTTCAAATTATAATTAAGCACGCCAGTTGGTAACTTCTTCATAACCTTGCAAATAATAGTTTATTTTGCCCCAATGTGTCTTTCAAGGTTCGACGGTACAACATACTTCTTTTAACTTGAAGGTTTATGCAACAAGAAAATAATTTTTTTAAAAAAAATCAAATGTTAACTTTGTCAAATCAATATCATTGTACCTCAAGACTCAATTTTCCAAATTAACATATTTATAACATAACAATCCTAGTTACCGTATGTTGTGGACTTAACCTAGCTATCTGCAAGTGTACAAATTGTTAACAAGTAATATAATTATAAGTAGAGTATCGTTCCCACGAGAAAGTTTTCTTCTAAGTACCGATCAATTAAAATTAAGTATTATTTGGATGACAAAATTTGATTTATGATTAAGCAAAACAAATTACTTTGAATTAGATCTATTGTTATGAAACTTAGGATTAAGTCACCTTTATTGATTTATCATGGGTTTTCTAAAGTATTGATTTAATTTAGTTTTCCTTTCATTAATGGTTAAATCTTCCTAAATTAAGCTTAAGACTTTCTCAAGTACTAGAACTAATATCAATTTAATCCTTATGCCTACTCTCGTGATCACAAGTAATTAAACCAATTCATTAGGTTTTGTGAGAATTTTTGAATTAACCTCTTAAGTGTTTAACCTTATCTCTAAGTGAAAAACTTCCTTAAGATTGTTTGTAACACCCCTTCCCGACCTACATGTGTAAGGTGAGTAGAGGCGCCACACTAACCTAATGTTGCTACCAATTTTACTTAGTCAAATTTTAGTTCCAATTTTAATAGAAATTTTGCCATAGTTTCGCCTAAAAATTGAGTCCCAAGTGTCGACAAAACTAGTTTTTTTTAAAACATTTTACACAAACCAATGCAAACAAAATCATTCTCAGTACACTTCCAATAAATCCCCCCTTATACCCTCAACTACAACCTGCAAAAAGGATTTGTAACACTCCCATATCCAATGCCCACACACTACAACCACAACAATGTAGCATAAGTGCATCAAACATAGGGATGCTACGGTTTTCTTAACATTCAAAACACTTTAAACTTGATACAATACCCTTATCATTATACATTATAGAAAAGTAGGTCATTTACTTATAAAACAAAACATATTAGTTATATATATATATATACATTTAAATATTACACAGCGGAAGTTATAAAATATGTACATATTTACAAACACTTGAGTACATATTTAAAAATATCCATATTTTTACATTATAATCATTACTTTACAAAATATAAAGAAGTATACATGATTGACAATTCTCTTCTGATCTTTAAGTTCCCAAAATCAACTCTTCAAGGTCTACTCTCACTTGGTCTTGATGAACTCTCGGGTTCGACTCTATCAGCTCTATTACCTGCGCGATTAAACACTATCGCGCTAAGCCAAGGGCTTAGTAAGATAATTCATGCTAAAATGCAATGTCACAAATTAATTACATATATCAATCAAAAGCATATTATTTATTCAATATGTTGCTTTGTTCAATGTCACATCAATATTCGTATAATAGCACCATTCATTATACTCATTTAAATTTATCATTATAGCCAACAACTATGACTTTATATACGTACCCTTTCCCAACCAGGTCGGTTACCCTCCAATCCCAAGGGTCCGCATGAGGCAAATAGGCACGTATAACATTATCAGTAACATACCTTTCCCCATCCAGGTCGGTTGTCCAAGTTCGGTTGCCCATTCCAATGGGTCCGCATGGTTCCGCAGGAGGCAAATAGGTACGTATAATACTGACTATATCGAACCTTCCTCCTACCTGATCGGTAGTCCAAGATCGGTTGCCCAACCCACTGGGTCCGCATGGTTCCGCAGGAGACGGATAGGTCCGTTCATTAAACTTATCAATACTTTTTCAATTCATTTCTTTTTCACAAGCAAGTTAAGCAATCATGCCTCAACATCTCACATTACAACAAAACCATTTTCTCATAACATCATATCATTCCCACTTCATTTCATCATTATATACAATATTCATTACATTATCTAAACACTCACATTATTATTCAATCCTATCATCAATGCATGCTTCAATCATATTTCATTTGAATCACTATAACATCTTTGGTATAACATTTCAATGTGCATTACTCATGAAACACATTACCATTCAAAATGCATAACATAACATTATTCAATCTCAACAATGCAATTAGGACAATTCAACCTCTTCACAACCTAATCCAAAAGGAATATAAGCAAAATGACCATATGAATAGTACATTCTGGTTTTAGACTCCATTTTATCCTTATTTTGAAAAATTGTATAAAATAATCTACTTGACTAAAAATTCTAAAATTTTTACAGAATTTAGTTTTGTATCTTAAAATCATTCCTTTAAAATTTCAGATCAAACTGAACACAAAATCTTGGTCAAATAGTTCACCTAACCAGACTGCCCCAATTGCCCTGCATCCTGGCAGCAGTTCTGAACTTTGTGAATTTCATAAATCAAATTCAATCAACGTGGTTCAAAATTATTTTTCTCAAATACTAGACTCACTAAGCAACAACATATCCAAAATTCAATTGAATATGATTTTTCTACATTTTATTAAAAATCCCGAAATAGAGCTGTCTCAGTTAAGGTACCTGCTGGAACAGGTCTAATAAAAATAATCTTTCTAAACTCATAACCTATCCAAAATCGAATCAACATATTTTTCAGTCATTCTAGACTCATAGAGGCACAACATATCAAAAATTCACTTCAAGAACATTTTTCTATAATTAATTAAAAATCATACAAATAACAGCCTTTACTAATTGTAAAACAGAAACAATTTCACTAAACACAACTCTTACTCTTCCATCACCAACACCAACCCAACTTCTCATCTATCAAGCAAAATCAATACTTAAAATCACACCATAAGCAACTTAATCATACCATCATCAAATCACAACTCAACTCAAGCATAACTTCAAAAATAACAAGAGTAAACAAGAGCAAACTTACCAAATAATGAAATTCCTTGAAACTCCAACTTGTAACTTTGAAAACTTCCTTCACTTTGAACTTGAAATCATCAAAACCATCACTTGTTCTCTTGCTCTCTTCTCTCTTTGATGAGCCGGCCACACAACAACAAGAAGAAGAAGAAATGATGAAGAAACACAAAGTAAATAGGCATTAAATACCCATCCAAAAGAAAATTACTATAATACCCTCATCCATTTAACTAAGCTTTTGTCATATCTATACCCATTTAAGTAATTCACAACCAACACAAAAATATCCTCTTTCCTTGACTTTCCATTTTGACCACTTTATATGTTATATATATCACCATATAAGCAACATATACAATTATCTCTAAACCCTCTTTTCTTTCCCAACCACCATACAAAAACATTCTCTTCCCATTTCTCAATTCAAACCAACAACAACAACAACAAAACTTCTAGGGCATGCATAGGGATATTACAATTCTCCCCCTCTAAAAAGAAAATTTCGTCCTCGAAATTACCTGATATCAAAGCTGAAACAACTGCGGATATTGCTCTCGCATGGATTGTTCACTCTCCCAAGTCGCTTCTTCTTTTGCATGATTCTTCCAAAGAATCTTCACCAATGGCACTTGCTTGTTTCTCAATTCTTTCACATCATGTGCCAAGATAGCAACTGGTTCCTCTTCAAATGTCAAATCTGGGCTCACTTCGATAGACTCAAATGGCAACACATGAGATGGATCCGATCTATATCTCCTCAACATAGAAACATGGAATACATTATGAATACGATCCAACTCAGGTGGCAAAGCAAGTCGATACGCCACTGGCCCAACTCTTTCTAACACTTCATACGGCCCAATGAAACGAGGACTCAATTTTCCTTTCCGACCGAACCTCAAAATCTTCTTCCAAGGAGACACTTTCAGAAATACCTTATCTCCAACATTAAACTCTATATCTCTCCTTTTCAGATCTGCATAAGATTTCTGTCGGTCTGAAGCTGCTTTTAACCTGCCTCGAATCAACTTTACTTTTTCTTCAGTTTCTTGAATCAAATCAGGACCAGTCAACTTATTATCTCCAAGCTCATTCCAACAAAGAGGTGTCCTACACCGTCTGCCATACAATGCTTCAAACGGTGCCATACCAATGCTGGATTGGTGACTGTTGTTGTATGCAAACTCCACAAGAGGTAAAAATCTATCCCAACTTCTAGTGAAATCAATGACACAGCTTCTCAACATGTCTTCAAGAATCTGTATCACCCTCTCTGACTGTCCATCCGTCTGTGGATGAAAAGCAGTGCTGAAGTGCAGTCGAGAACCTAAAGCACTATACAAACTCTTCCAAAATCTGGAAGTAAACCTGGGATCTCGATCAGACACTAAAGAAGTTGGAACACCATGCAGTTTCACAATCTCATGGATATACAGCTCAGCCAATCTCTCCAAAGAGTAATCCATTCGAACCGGAAGGAAATGAGCTGTCTTAGTCAATCTATCCACAATCACCCATATAGCATCATGCTTCTTTTGTGTCAATGGCAAACCAGACACAAAATCCATTGTCACTCTTTCCCACTTCCATTCTGGCACTGACAATGGTTGAAGCAACCCGGTTGGAACTTGATGCTCTGCTTTAACCTTCTGACAAGTGAGACATTTCGACACAAAATCTGCAATGTCTCTCTTCAAACCAATCCACCAATAATGCTGTCTCAAATCATGATACATCTTCGTATTACCCGGATGCATAGCAAACACTGACTGATGTGCTTCTTCTAAAATGACTCTTTTCAATTCAGCATCATCGGGTACACACAATCGGTTTTTAGACCAGAGACTCCCATCGTCTTTCACAACAAAATCTCTTATCTTCCCATTCTTACAATCTGAAATAATCTTCTGAATCTTCTTATCGGCCAACTGAGCTTCTTTGATCTGATCTAACAAAATCGGCTTCAATTGCAACTGTGCCAATAATGCACCATCAACACAAGGTACAAAACTGGCATGCAATGCTCTCAACTCAACAAGCAACGAGAGCGAGTAAACTGTTAAACCAGCTAAAGACTTCCGACTTAAGGCATCAGCAACAACATTTGCTTTACCTGGATGATAGTCAATCAAGCAGTCGTAGTCTTTAATCAATTCTAACCATCTCCTCTGACGAAGATTGAGTTCTTTCTGGACACCCAAATACTTCAAACTCTTGTGATCAGTGTAGATGAAACATTTCTCCCCAAACAGATAGTGGCGCCAAATCTTCAATGCAAACACAATGGCAGCCAATTCCAAATCATGGGTCGGATAGTTAAGCTCATGCGGTTTCAACTGTCGAGATGCATAAGCTATAACTTTCCCTTCCTGCATCAATACACACCCCAAACCTCTATGTGAAGCATCATTGTAGATCACATATGGTTTGCCTTCAACAGGTAAAGTAAGAACAGGTGCTTGAGTCAACAAAACTCTCAACTGCTCAAAACTAGCCTGACACTGATCTGTCCACACAAATCTCACTCCCTTTCGAAGTAATCTGGTGAGTGGAGTAGCTATCAAAGAAAACCCTTTCACAAACCGTCGGTAATAGCCTGCCAAACCCAGAAAACTTCTAATCTCTGTCACAGACTTGGGTGGACTCCAATTCAGAATAGCTTCAACTTTACTTGGATCAACTCTAATGCCTTCCGCTGAAACAATATGTCCGAGAAAAGTAACTTGATCCAACCAGAACTCACACTTCGACAATTTGGCAAATAACTGCTTCTCTCTCAAAATCTGCAACACAATCCGCAGATGCATATCATGTTCCTCTTCATTCCACGAATACACTAGTATATCATCAATGAAGACCACTACAAACTGATCCAAATAGGGCCTAAACACCCTATTCATCAAATCCATAAAAGCTGCAGGTGCATTCGTTAGACCAAAAGGCATAACTAGAAATTCATAATGCCCATACCTGGTCCGAAAGGCTGTCTTCGGAACATCCTCAGCTCTGACACTCAGCTGATGGTACCCAGATCTCAAATCAATTTTAGAAAACACAGCTGCACCTTTCAATTGATCAAAGAGATCATCGATTCTAGGCAAAGGATATTTATTTTTAATAGTCACCTTGTTCAATTGCCTATAATCGATACACAACCTCATAGTACCATCTTTCTTCTTCACAAATAGCACAGGAGCTCCCCAAGGAGAAACACTGGGGCGAATAAATCCTTTGTCCAACAACTCCTGTAATTGCACTTTCAACTCCCTCAATTCTGCTGGTGCCATTCTGTAAGGAGTAATAGAGATAGGAGTGGTACCAGGCAACAATTCAATACCAAACTCCACCTCTCTCTCAGGAGGCAATCCTGGCAACTCCTCTGGAAAAACATCAGGGAACTCTGCAACTGTGGCAATACTATCAATGGAAGAACCCTTCACTCTAGTATCTACCACATGAGCAAGATAGGCTTCACACCCCTTTCTAATCAACCTCCTGGCTGTAACAGCTGAAACAAATAAGGAGGCTAGCTGTTCCTGCTCATTAGATACTATCACCTCTCTACCATCACCCGTTCTCAAAGAAACAATTTTCTTTTTACAATCCACCACAGCTCCATGTCGAGATAGCCAATCCATACCTAAGATCACGTCATATTCCTTAAATGGCATCTCAATCAAATCCCCAAGGAACTCCTCACCTTGCACCACTACTGCACTATCTCTATGCACCTTACTCACAACCACACTATGCCCTAACGGATTTGTCACCAACACATCAAATCCTAGGGACTCAGCATGCACATCAAATACAGGCAAAACAGATGCACTAATATATGAATGCGTGGAACCCGGATCAATCAAAGCAATTACTGGAGTATTAAATAAAGAAAAAGTACCAGCTATGACTGCCGATGTATCTGGCTGCCTCTGCATAACATACATCCTCTGGGAAGATCCAACCTCCTCTGGTCTACCCTCCCTGGATGTAGCACCTCCTCTAGCACTGAATCCTGGTCTACCTCCCCGGCTGGCACCTCTGCCTCCTCTGCCTCCCCTCACACTAGCTCGAGAAGCAGCAGAATCAACTGGCATCTGCTCCTGCCTCTCAGGACAGTCTCTCACAAAGTGGTCAGGTGATCCACACCTGAAGCATACAGCTGGTCCACCACTCTTCCAACAAACACCTCTATGATAACCCCCACACTGAGCACATCTAGGTGGAGCGGATCTTTGAGTCATAGGGATCGGAGCACTTGCCACTGAAGCTGCAGGTCTAAATCTCTGTCTCTGGAACTGCACAGACCTACCAGCTGGTCTCTGGCTCCTACTACTCCGAGGAACAAAACTTCCTCTACCCCTCTTCGCAGAGGAAGACCCTGCCTCGAACTGGGGCCTTCAAACCCTAACCTCTTCTTCTGAAGCAGCTGCAATAACTTGAGCTCGCTCTACACTTCGAGCTGCTGTCACAAGCTGTGAGAAATCCTGATATCTGGATCCAGCCACTAAGCACATGATCGAGGGCCTCAATCCCTCCTCAAACCTCCTGCATCTATCAATCTCATCAGCAATGATACCCCCAGCATACTGACTCAGTCGAATAAACTCAACTTCATACTCAGTTACGATCCGATGATCTTGCTTCAAATCTAGAAACTCTCTTTTCTTCCCATCTTTATACTCCCTAGGAGTATACTTCAACTCAAATTCCCTCAGAAAATCAGTGTAAGACAGTGTTGGAGGATCATCCATAGAATGGGGCACCGTCTTCCACCAATCGTAGGCGTCCTTCTGTAGCAAAGATCTTGCATAGTCAAATTTTTCCTCAGGGGTGGCTTGTAACTGAATAAAGATCCTCTGTACTTTGTCAAGCCACTGTTCTGCTACAGCTGGATCAGTAGTACCAAGGAAATCCTCCGCTCCATACTTCCTTAGTTTATCATAGTGCCTCACAGATACCAAAGGCTGAGGGGGTGGTGGCACTGGTTGCACTGGTGCTTGCCTCATAACTTCCATCATATGTCTAAACCAGGCTGGCGGAACCTCCTCTCCAGCTGGTCTACCCGACACCGAAGCAGGTGCCTCCTCAACACTATCAACTCTAGCTCCCTCAGCAGGAGCGATACTCTCGGCACTACCCTCAATCGACTGACGTGAGTGAGAATCCATCACAACCTAAGTCTGCAAACACAACATACTACATCTTATTAAAGATCAGAGGTTGCCAATCCCAAACATGTATATTAATTCAAAACCAACTTTTTAAGTAAAATATTCTTTTTATTACATTTTACCTAGGCTGAGAATCTCAAACCTAGGCTCTGATACCAAAACAATTGTAACACCCCTTCCCGACCTACATGTGTAAGATGAGTAGAGGCGCCACACTAACCTAATGTTGCTACCAATTTTACTTAGTCAAATTTTAGTTCCAATTTTAATAGAAATTTTGCCATAGTTTCGCCTAAAAATTGAGTCCCAAGTGTCGACAAAACTAGTTTTTTTTTTAAAATATTTTACACAAACCAATGCAAACAAAATCATTCTCAGTACACTTCCAATAAATCCCCCCTTATACCCTCAACTACAACCTGCAAAAAGGATTTGTAACACTCCCATATCCAATGCCCACACACTACAACCACAACAATGTAGCATAAGTGCATCAAACATAGGGATGCTACGGTTTTCTTAACATTCAAAACACTTTAAACTTGATACAATACCCTTATCATTATATATTATAGAAAAGTAGGTCATTTACTTATAAAACAAAACATATTAGTTATATATATATATATACATTTAAATATTACACAGCGGAAGTTATAAAATATGTACATATTTACAAACACTTGAGTACATATTTAAAAATATCCATATTTTTACATTATAATCATTACTTTACAAAATATAAAGAAGTATACATGATTGGCAATTCTCTTCTGATCTTTAAGTTCCCAAAATCAACTCTTCAAGGTCTACTCTCACTTGGTCTTGATGAACTCTCGGGTTCGACTCTATCAGCTCTATTACCTGCGCGATTAAACACTATCGCGCTAAGCCAAGGGCTTAGTAAGATAATTCATGCTAAAATGCAATGTCACAAATTAATTACATATATCAATCAAAAGCATATTATTTATTCAATATGTTGCTTTGTTCAATGTCACATCAATATTCATATAATAGCACCATTCATTATACTCATTTAAATTTATCATTATAGCCAACAACTATGACTTTATATACGTACCCTTTCCCAACCAGGTCGGTTGCCCTCCAATCCCAAGGGTCCGCATGAGGCAAATAGGCACGTATAACATTATCAGTAACATACCTTTCCCCATCCAGGTCGGTTGTCCAAGTTCGGTTGCCCATTCCAATGGGTCCGCATGGTTCCGCAGGAGGCAAATAGGTACGTATAATACTGACTATATCGAACCTTCCTCCTACCAGATCGGTAGTCCAAGATCGGTTGCCCAACCCACTGGGTCCGCATGGTTCCGCAGGAGACGGATAGGTCCGTTCATTAAACTTATCAATACTTTTTCAATTCATTTCTTTTTCACAAGCAAGTTAAGCAATCATGCCTCAACATCTCACATTACAACAAAACCATTTTCTCATAACATCATATCATTCCCACTTCATTTCATCATTATATACAATATTCATTACATTATCTAAACACTCACATTATTATTCAATCCTATCATCAATGCATGCTTCAATCATATTTCATTTGAATCACTATAACATCTTTGGTATAACATTTCAATGTGCATTACTCATGAAACACATTACCATTCACAATGCATAACATAACATTATTCAATCTCAACAATGCAATTAGGACAATTCAACCTCTTCACAACCTAATCCAAAAGGAATATTAGCAAAATGACCATATGAATAGTACATTCTGGTTTTAGACTCCATTTTATCCTTATTTTGAAAAATTGTATAAAATAATCTACTTGACTAAAAATTCTAAAATTTTTACAGAATTTAGTTTTGTATCTTAAAATCATTCCTTTAAAATTTCAGATCAAACTGAACACAAAATCTTGGTCAAATAGTTCACCTAACCAGACTGCCCCAATTGCCCTGCATCCTGGCAGCAGTTCTGAACTTTGTGAATTTCATAAATCAAATTCAATCAACGTGGTTCAAAATTATTTTTCTCAAATACTAGACTCACTAAGCAACAACATATCCAAAATTCAATTGAATATGATTTTTCTACATTTTATTAAAAATCCCGAAATAGAGCTGTCTCAGTTAAGGTACCTGCTGGAACAGGTCTAATAAAAATAATCTTTCTAAACTCATAACCTATCCAAAATCGAATCAACATATTTTTCAGTCATTCTAGACTCATAGAGGCACAACATATCAAAAATTCACTTCAAGAACATTTTTCTATAATTAATTAAAAATCATACAAATCACAGCCTTTACTAATTGTAAAACAGAAACAATTTCACTAAACACAACTCTTACTCTTCCATCACCAACACCAACCCAACTTCTCATCTATCAAGCAAAATCAATACTTAAAATCACACCATAAGCAACTTAATCATACCATCATCAAATCACAACTCAACTCAAGCATAACTTCAAAAATAACAAGAGTAAACAAGAGCAAACTTACCAAATAATGAAATTCCTTGAAACTCCAACTTGTAACTTTGAAAACTTCCTTCACTTTGAACTTGAAATCATCAAAACCATCACTTGTTCTCTTTCTCTCTTCTCTCTTTGATGATCCGGCCACACAACAACAAGAAGAAGAAGAAATGATGAAGAAACACAAAGTCAATAGGCATTAAATACCCATCCAAAAGAAAATTACTATAATACCCTCATCCATTTAACTAAGCTTTTGTCATATCTATACCCATTTAAGTAATTCACAACCAACACAAAAATATCCTCTTTCCTTGACTTTCCATTTTGACCACTTTATATGTTATATATATCACCATATAAGCAACATATACAATTATCTCTAAACCCTCTTTTCTTTCCCAACCACCATACAAAAACATTCTCTTCCCATTTCTCAATTCAAACCAACAACAACAACAACAAAACTTCTAGGGCATGCATAGGGATATTACATTGTTACCTCTATGGACTAATGTTATGCTTCTACTCTCGTTCTATCACGCAATACTTCAATTCAATTAATTATTGGCCAGATAATTAAAGCATTAAGAGTAAAGATAACAAAATAATATAAGGATAAACTAAATTAATTCAATAGGCATTTATAACTCCATGATAAATTCAATGAAAGGGACCAACCTTAAAGAGGATTAGTTATTCATTATTGAAATAAAAATATTGAAAATATTAAAGAAAGACATTAAAAACATAATTTAAAGAACAAAAAATATCAAACTCTATTTCTTTGAAGAAGAACTTGACTTGGAACTTGAATTTCTTTTTGAACCAGAATTTCACTCTCCTTCTTGAGAAAACTCTAAAATACATTTATTTCTTGAATGAATCTAATCTAATTCTTGCAAATCATTCATATCTTGAAACTTTAGAGGAAGTGTGTTTAAATAGAGTGTTTGAAAGCTTCATTAGTGGGAAAAACTGAAAAAGGTTAGGCCACATCTTGTTTGGTTCACCACCTACCCAATTTTCTACTCAAAGTCATGAATTTCGGCCCCACGATCATGGCTTTTGAGTGTTTGAGCACTTTACTGCTGTAAAATGGTCTGCAGGGTAGGCCACGGTCGTGGTCTTTCAATGTCACGGTCGTGGCATGTAAGTGGAGACTGTCAACTTTGAATTTTCTTCTCTTTCTTGGCTCGGACAGTAGAGAAATCAATCCCACGGTTGTGTCTTTTGAGTGGACGGTCGTGGCTTTTGATTTGCTTCTGAAATATGTAAAATCTCTTTAAAACAGAGCCAAAATCAATGCCACGATCGTGGCTTTTGAGCCCTACGGCCGTAGCTTTTAATATGCTTCCGCCCTTGCAATTTCTGTCATTGAAAAATTTAGATAGCTTCAAATCCATGGCCATGGCTTTTTGACAGCCATGGCCCTGGGATTCAAAACAAAATCTGGACCTTTTGATTTCTCATCTTTAATTCCATTTTCAAGTTCAAAATCATGTATCATGATTTATAAGACCATGTAAATTCATTTTCTTCCATTTTTTGAGCTTGTTTTGACATCCTTTTTATTCTTCTTTCATTTTCTATGATTTATAGCCAAAATAAGCTATTTCTTCATACTTGTAACTTTATACTTGAAATAATGAATATTCTAGCATTCACAACAAAAATTGATCAAATTCAATTAATAATAATAAAAATATAACTAGAATAATCATAAAATTATATGCAAAATATGGTCTTATCAACTCCTCCAAGCTTAGATCGTTGCTTGTCCTCAAGCGACAAGAACAATCTCATTCATAGTAGGCCTCATTTTATGTTAAAAATTCTTAGGATTTTGATATACAGAAGTTTAAGCAAATAAAGTTTTAAAATTCAATTTTAAATCAAGGTCCACAACTGTACTTACATCATTTTTTCCTTATGTATTCAAGAAGTTTTAGCCAATTGCAACCAATTATTGCACTTCAGATAGGCACATACTCTCTGCATTCATTAAAGATTTTTATAGAGTTTATAGAAACTTGCCCATCTCATATGCATGTTTAATCAAACTGTCTCCACTAATATTGTAACACCCCCACATCCGGTACAAGCACACTACAAACACCACAATGTAATATACGTGCACTGAACATAGGGATGCTACGGTTTTCTTTAACAATCAAATCATTTTAAAAGATAACATAATCTTTATCATTATACATTATAGAAAATAAGTAATTAACTTGTAATATAAAACAAAATAGATATAAATACATTTACTTAATACGCAGCGGAATTTATAAAATAGTTACATAAATTCACATTATAAATAATACTTTACAAGATATAAAGAAGTTATACATGATTGGCAGCTCTTCTCTGATCTTTAAGTCCCAAAATAGATTCTTTAATGTCTACTCTCACTCGGTCTCGAGGAACTCTCGGGTTCAACTCTGTCACCTGCGCGATCAACACTATCGCGCTAAGCCAACGGCTTAGTAGTACAAAGTATGCCAACATTATGGTTTAATGCAATGCAATATCATACACATTAATAATAAAACAACATTATAGTTGTAAAGATAATACCACACCTTTATATTTCATAACTCATACTCATATAAGCATATTACATTTCAAAGTCCTTTCAAGGATCTCATTATTCAATTATTTTAACACCAACAAATCACATTGAAACAAAGACAAGCATGGGCCCAAAATACACTAATATGCCATTCAATTTTCAGAGTTAATGTTTTGGTTCTATTATCACATTCATCAATATCATAATCCTAACTAGGCTTCAAGGATTAGGTTCAACCAAGCTTCAAGGGGAACAAAGCATGCTAAGTATCAACCCAACTTGGCTTCAAGAACCAACCCAACCTAGCTTCAAGGGTTGTAACATCTCAATTAGGCTTCAAGGAATCAATTCCAACCTAACTTCAAGAGATTGTTACTATTATTAGGCATGCCACCAACAACAAACTCTGAAATTGGAATAACACATTAGCCACACAATTCATTTATTATTTCATTATCATTTCCATTTTCAATTCTCATCATCATCTAGGCAAACATGCCTTATTTCTTTCAATTGAATCATCATAGCCAATCACAATGGCTTCATATCACATTTGAGTTATCATTGCCAATCACAATGGCTTCACATCTCTTTTCATCATTGATATATACCTAACACTTTACATTATTCATAGATTTAGAATCTTCCACATACATTTGTTTGGATCAGTCTTTGTTTTAAAAGTGTTTAGAGTGTTTATTTTTAGGTTTAGGTACAAAAAGACCTTTGAAGAATCAAAACAATGTGAGAAAAGCAAAGAACAATCACAGTAGCTAACACATTCAAGGGACACGGCCAAGCTTGTGGCCGTGTCTCTCAACCAAAATCAGGCAGTGGTAGACACGGGCAAGGGATACGACCAAGCCATTGGCCGTGTCTCTCCAAAATTGATCCAACAAGTCCAAATTTCCTTAAACTTGGCCGTGTCTCCCAAAAAATTTTTAGTTTGGCCGTGTCTCTCATGAATAAAAACCCTAAACATGGCCAAGTCTCTTTTGATTGAATTAAAACACATTGTGCACAACATAACCTTATTCAAATGGATATAATCAATGTCATTAACACATATTTTGCATGTACATCACAATATTCACATTAGCAATACATCAACAATACATTTAATCACTTACCACTTCAAAACCCTTAAACCAACATCACTCTTATTCTTTCAATATCAACATCCACTTAACTTACCATCTTCAAACCAAAACCAACACCAATTTAACTTTTTAACTTACAATCAATTTCAACACTTATAAACACATCTCAAACACACCTAATCATATTATCAACAAATCATAACTCACCTCAAACACAACTTCAAAAATAACAAAGGAAAACAAGAGAGTACTTACTAAAGTTGATGAATTTCACAAATCTCCAACTTAATCCTTTGATTCTTCCTTCAATTTGATTTTTAGAATTTAGAACACCTCTCTTGCTCTCTCTTTCCTTTGGTAGCCGGCCACACAAATGAGAAGAAAAGAAAATAAACACAATTCAAACTTTTCTTCTTCTTTAAATCTCCACCAAGCAATTCTAACAAAGCAATTACCTAAATGCCCTCATCCATTTAACTTAACTCTTGTCACTTATATGCCCATTTAAGTAATTTCACATATCACAAATAAATATCCTCTTCCATTGACCATCCATATAGACTTATGTATATGTTATTTATACTACCATATATACAACATATACACTTTCTATTAAAACTCTTTTCTCTTACAAATTAACATATACATTCAATCCAATTAAAACAACAATAATAGTAAAAACTTCTAGGGCATACATTGGGATATTACAAATCTCCCCCTCTAAAAAGAAATTTCATACTCGAAATTACCTGATATCAAGTCTGAAATAGTTGAGGATATTGATCTCGCATTGCTTGCTCACTCTCCCAAGTTGCCTCTTCTCTCCTATGATTCTTCCATAGAACCTTCACCAAAGGCACTTTCTTATTCCTCAACTCTTTCACTTCACGTGCCAAAATAGCAACTGGTTCTTCTTCAAATGTTAGATCTGAACTCACTTCGATAGATTCAATTGGAAAAACATGAGATGGATCCGACCTATACCTCCTCAACATAGACACATGGAATACATTATGGATCCTCTCCAACTCAGGTGGCAAAGCAAGCCGATAAGCAACTGGCCCAACTCTTTCCAAAACTTCATACGGTCCAATGAAATGAGGACTCAATTTCCCTTTTCGACCAAACCTCAAAATCTTCTTCCAAGGAGACACTTTCAAAAATACCTTATCTCCCACATTATACTCAATGTCTTTCCTCTTCAAATCTGAATAAGATTTCTGTCGGTCTGAAGCTGTTTTCAACCTTTCTCGAATCACTTTCACTTTCTCTTCAGTTTCTTTAACCAAATTAGGACCAATTAACTTACCTTCTCCAAGTTCATTCCAACATAGAGGTGTCCTACACCGTCTACCATACAATGCTTCGAATGGTGCCATACCAATGCTGGATTAATGACTGTTATTGTAAGCAAATTCCACAAGTGGTAAGAATCTATCCCAACCTCCAGAGAAATCAATGACACAGCTTCTTAACATGTCCTCGATAATCTGTATCACTCTCTCTGACTGTCCATCTGTCTGCGGATGGAAAGCAGTACTGAAGTGTAATCGAGAACCCAAAGCACCATGTAAACTCTTCCAAAACCTTGAAGTAAATCGGGGATCTCGATCAGACACTATAGAAGTTGGGACACCATGCAACTTCACAATCTCATGGATATACAGCTCAGCTAACCTCTCCAAAGAGTAATCCATCCGAACCGGAAGAAAATGAGCTGTCTTAGTCAACCTGTCAATAATCACCCAAATAGCATCATGCTTTCTTTGTGTCAATGGTAGACCAGATACAAAATCCATGGTTACTCTATCCCATTTCCATTCAGGCACTGCTAAAGGTTGAAGCAACCCGGTTGGAACTTGATGCTCAGCTTTTACCCGCTGACATGTGAGACATTTGGATACAAACTCCGCTATGTCTCTCTTCATACCGGACCACCAGTAATACTGCTTCAAATCATGATACATCTTTGTATTGCCCGGATGCATAGCAAATACTGACTGATGTGCTTCTTCTAAAATGATCCTTCTCAAATTAGCATCATCAGGTACACATAATCTGTTCTTAAACCAAAGACTCCCATCACTTCTCACAATAAAATCTCGACTCTTTCCATTCTGACAATCTGAAACAATCTTTTGAATCTTCTCATCAGCCAATTGAGCCTCTTTAATCTGATCCAACAAAACTGGTTTCAATTGCAACTGTGCCAATAATGCACCATCATCACAAGATACAAAACTAGCATGTAATGCTCTCAACTCAACAAGCAACGAGAGCGAATAAACAGTCAAACCTGCTAAAGACTTCCGACTCAAGGCATTAGCAACAACATTTGCCTTACCAGGATGATAATCAATCAAACAGTTGTAGTCTTTAATCAACTCCAACCATCTCCTCTGTCGAAGATTAAGCTCTATTTGGACACCCAAATATTTCAAACTTTTATGGTCTGTATAGATAAAACACTTCTCCCCATACAAATAATGTCGCCAAATCTTCAATGCAAACACAATGGCTGCCAACTCTAAATCATGGGTCGGATAATTGAGTTCATGCGGTTTCAACTATCGAGAAGCATAAGCTATCACTTTACCTTCTTGCATCAGAACACAACCCAAACCACTATGTGAAGCATCACTGTAAATCACATATGGTTTATCTTCCACAGGTAAAGTAAGAACAGCCACTTGAGTCAACATTTCTCTCAACTGTTCGAAGCTAGCCTGACACTGATCTGTCCACACAAATCTAACTCCCTTTCGAAGTAATCTGGTAAGTGGAGTAGCTATCAAAGAAAATCCTTTCACAAACCGTCGGTAATAGCCTGCCAAACCCAGAAAACTTCTAACTTCAGTCACAGACTTTGGTGGACTCCAATTCAGAATAGCTTCAACTTTACTCGGATCAACTCTAATACCCTCTGCTGAAACTATATGACCGAGAAAAGTTACTTGGTCAAGCCAAAACTTACACTTTGACAGTTTAGCAAACAATTGTTTCTCTCTCAAAATTTGCAACACAATCCGTAGATGCTTGTTATGCTCCTCTTCATTACGTGAATACACCAAAATATCATCAATAAAAACTACCACAAACTGATCCAAATAGGGCCTAAACACCCTATTCATCAAATCCATAAAAACTGTAGGTGCATTCGTCAGACCAAAAGGCGTAACTAGAAACTCATAATGCCCATACCTTGTACGAAAGGCTGTCTTAGGAACATCCTCAGCTCTGACCCTCAACTGATGGTACCCTGATCTCAAATCGATCCTGGAAAACACTGCTGCACCCTTCAATTAATCAAAGAGATCATCAATTCTAGGCAAAGGATATTTATTTTTAATAGTCACCTTGTTCAATTGCCTATAATCGATACATAATCTCATAGTACCATCCTTCTTCTTAACAAACAAAACAGGAGCTCCCCACGGTGAAACACTAGGGCAAACAAACCCTTTATCTAACAACTCTTGCAATTGCACCTTCAATTCTCTCAATTCAGCAGGTGCCATTCTATAAGGAGTAATAGAGATAGGAGTGGTACCGGGCAATAATTCAATACCAAACTCCACCTCTTTCTCAGGAGGCAACCCTGGCAACTCCTCTGGAAACACATCTGGAAACTCTGCAACTGTGGGTATGCTATCAATTTGAGAACTCATTACTTTAGTATCCACCACATGAGCAGGATAAGCGTCACACCCCTTTCTAATCAATCTCCTAGTTGCAACAGCTGAAACAAACAAGGATGCTAGCTGTCCCTGCTCACTAGATACTATCACCTCTCTTCCATCACCAGTTCTCAAAGTAACAATTTTCTTTTTACAATCTACCACAGCTCCATGTCTAGATAACCAGTCCATGCCTAGGATCACATCATATTCCTTAAAAGGCATTTCAATTAAATCTCCAAGGAACTCCTCACCTTGCACTACTACTGCACTATCTCGGTGAACCTTACTAACAATCACACTATGCCCTAATGGATTTGTCACCAATACCTCAAATCCTAAGGATTTAGCATGCACATCAGACACAGGCAAAACAGATGCACTAATATATGAATGTGTGGATCCGGGATCAATCAAAGCAAGTACTGAAATACCAAATAAAGAAAAAGTACCAGCTATGACTGCCGAAGCATCTGGTTGCCTCTGCATCACATAAATCCTCTGAGAAGATCCAGCCTCCTCTGGTCTACTCTCCCTGGATGCAGAACCTCCTCTAGAACTGAACCCAGATCTGCCTCCTCTGCTGAAACTCCTGCCTCCTCGACCTCCCCTCACACTAGGTCGAGAAGCTGCAGAATCTACTGACATCTGCTCTTGCCTCTCCGGGCACTCTCTAACAAAATGATCAGGCGATCCACATCTGAAACATACCCCTGCCACACCAATCCTCCAACAAGTACCACCATGTGGCCTACCACAATGAATACATATGGGTAGAGTGGATCTCTGAGTCACTGGGGTCGGAGCACTTGCCACTGAAACTGTAGGTCTAGATCTCTGTCTCTGAAACTGTACTGACCTACCAGCTGGCCTCTGACTCCTACTAACCCGAGGAATAAAGCTTCCTTTACCTCTCTTTGCAGATGAAGACCCTGTCTCAACCTGGGGTCTTCTCACCCTGATCTCTTCCTCAGAAGCAGTCGCTGCAATACACTAGGCTCTCTCCACACTCCTAGCTGCTGCCACAAGCTGGGAAAAATCATGATATCTAGATCCAGCCACAAGACACATAATAGAGGGCCTCAATCCCTCCTCAAATCTCCTGCATCTATCAATCTCATCAGA
This sequence comes from Garcia nutans, assembly GCA_947685225.1. NCBI lineage: Eukaryota > Viridiplantae > Streptophyta > Magnoliopsida > Malpighiales > Euphorbiaceae > Garcia > Garcia nutans. The sequence goes on along the minus strand of CANTUV010000039.1, from coordinate 36,199,538 downwards.
TATAATACCCCCAGCATAATGGCTCAACCGGATAAACTCAACCTCATATTCTGTTACTGACCGGTTGTCTTGTTTCAAGCTTAGAAACTCCATTTTCTTCACATCTTTGTACTCCCTTGGAGTGTACTTCAATTCAAACTCTCTTAGAAAATCAGCATAGGACAATGTTGGTGGATCATCCATAGCATGGGGCACTGTCTTCCACCAGTCATATGCATCCTTCTGCAACAATGATCTTGCATAATCAAATCTTTCCTCTGGAGTGGCTTGCAACTGAACAAATATTCTTTGTACTTTATCTAGCCACTGCTCAGCTACAGCTGGATCAATAGTACCCAAGAAATCTTCTACTCCATACTTCCATAATTTATCATACTGTCTCACTGATACCAAAGGCTGTGCGGGTGGTGGCGGTGGTTGCACTGGTGTTGGCCTCAAAGCCTCTACCACATGCCTAAGCCAAACTGGTGGAACCTCCTCACCAGCTGGTCTCCCTGACACAGAAGCAGGTACCTCTCCAGTACTATCCACTCTAGCTCCCTCTCTAACCTCATTAGGAGCTATGCTCTCCGCACTACCCTCTACTGACTGTTGTAAGTGAGAATCCATCACAACCTATGTCTGCAAACACAGCAGAATACATCTTATTAAAGATCAGAGACTGCCAATCCCAAACATGTATGTTATTCGAAAACTAACTTTTTAAGTCAAAATACTCTTTTTCTTACATTTTACCTAGGTTGAGAATCTCAAACATAGGCTCTGATACCAAAACAATTGTAACACCCCCACATCCGGTACAAGCACACTACAAACACCACAATGTAATATACGTGCACTGAACATAGGGATGCTACGGTTTTCTTTAACAATCAAATCATTTTAAAAGATAACATAATCTTTATCATTATACATTATAGAAAATAAGTAATTAACTTGTAATATAAAACAAAATAGATATAAATACATTTACTTAATACGCAGCGGAATTTATAAAATAGTTACATATATTCACATTATAAACAATACTTTACAAGATATAAAGAAGTTATACATGATTGGCAGCTCTTCTCTGATCTTTAAGTCCCAAAATAGATTCTTTAATGTCTACTCTCACTCGGTCTCGAGGAACTCTCGGGTTCAACTCTGTCACCTGCGCGATCAACACTATCGCGCTAAGCCAACGGCTTAGTAGTACAAAGTATGCCAACATTATGGTTTAATGCAATGCAATATCATACACATTAATAATAAAACAACATTATAGTTGTAAAGATAATACCACACCTTTATATTTCATAACTCATACTCATATAAGCATATTACATTTCAAAGTCCTTTCAAGGATCTCATTATTCAATTATTTTAACACCAACAAATCACATTGAAACAAAGACAAGCATGGGCCCAAAATACACTAATATGCCATTCAATTTTCAGAGTTAATGTTTTGGTTCTATTATCACATTCATCAATATCATAATCCCAACTAGGCTTCAAGGATTAGGTTCAACCAAGCTTCAAGGGGAACAAAGCATGCTAAGTATCAACCCAACTTGGCTTCAAGAACCAACCCAACCTAGCTTCAAGGGTTGTAACATCTCAATTAGGCTTCAAGGAATCAATTCCAACCTAACTTCAAGAGATTGTTACTAATATTAGGCATGCCACCAACAACAAACTCTGAAAATGGAATAACACATTAGCCACACAATTCATTTATTATTTCATTATCATTTCCATTTTCAATTCTCATCATCATCTATGCAAACATGCCTTATTTCTTTCAATTGAATCATCATAGCCAATCACAATGGCTTCATATCACATTTGAGTTATCATTGCCAATCACAATGGCTTCACATCTCTTTTCATCATTGATATATACCTAACACTTTACATTATTCATAGATTTAGAATCTTCCACATACATTTGTTTGGATCATTCTTTGTTTTAAAAGTGTTTAGAGTGTTTTTTTTTAGGTTTAGGTACAAAAAGACCTTTGAAGAATCAAAACAATGTGAGAAAAGCAAAGAACAATCATAGTAGCTAACACATTCAAGGGACACGGCCAAGCTTGTGGCCGTGTCTCTCAACCAAAATCAGGCAGTGGCAGACACGGGCAAGGGACACGGCCAAGCCAGTGGCCGTGTCTCTCCAAAATTGATCCAACACGTCCAAATTTCCTTAAACTTGGCCGTGTCTCCCAAAAAAATTTTAGTTTGGCCGTGTCTCTCATGAATAAAAACCCTAAACATGGCCAAGTCTCTTTTGATTGAATTAAAACACATTGTGCACAACATATTATTCAAATGGATATAATCAATGTCATTAACACATATTTTGCATGTTCATCACAATATTCACATTAGCAATACATCAACAATACATTTAATCACTTACCACTTCAAAACCCTTAAACCAACATCACTCTTATTCTTTCAATATCAACATCCACTTAACTTACCATCTTCAAACCAAAACCAACACCAATTTAACTTTTTAACTTACAATCAATTTCAACACCTATAAACACATCTCAAACACACCTAATCATAATATCAACAAATCATAACTCACCTCAAACAAAACTTCAAAAATAACAAAGGAAAACAAGAGAGTACTTACTAAAGTTGATGAATTTCACAAATCTCCAACTTAATCCTTTGATTCTTCCTTCAATTTGATTTTTAGAATTTAGAACACCTCTCTTGCTCTCTCTTTCCTTTGGTAGCCGGCCACACAAATGAGAAGAAAAGAAAATAAACACAAGTCAAACTTCTCTTCTTCTTTAAATCTCCACCAAGCAATTCTAACAAAGCAATTACCTAAATGCCCTCATCCATTTAACTTAACTCTTGTCACTTATATGCCCATTTAAGTAATTTCACATATCACAAATAAATATCCTCTTCCATTGACCATCCATATAGACTTATGTATATGTTATTTATACTACCATATATACAACATATACACTTTCTATTAAAACTCTTTTCTCTTACAAATTAACATATACATTCAATCCAATTAAAACAACAATAATAGTAAAAACTTCTAGGGCATACATTGGGATATTACAAATATACCTCACAGCCCAAGAAAAATCAAAAGGTCTTTTTAAGCTTGTAATGTGGTCTAAAAGGGTTAAGGCTATAGTGATGTTTAATAATTTGGTCTTTCATCTTTTGAATATCTTCCAACTGTAAGTAACATTTGGTTTGTTCCTTTTCTTAATTTAATTTATCCTCCCTTATTTTGACATACATCACTTATGGGGATATACATATTTCTTTATTATATTTTTTTAATTTTATATTTTTTCCCCAAACTTGAGCTTTGATTAGGAGGTCTATTTGTAGGATCAATGATATTATGAATTTGAGCTTAAATACTTTTACAGTACGAAAATATATCAAAAGATAATCAACCTCAAAAGGGTAGTTATTAGGGCTACATGTATTAAAAGAATTGAAAGCTTAAAAAATATTCAATTTTGGCTCAAAAGGGACAACTAAAGGTAATGTTTAAATATGGTGGATATAAGAATTTGACTACACAAATAATGCCTAAATCATCTTTTCCTCTACTTAGCAAGGTTTAATTTTGCATCAAAAGTTCTTTTAAATATGTTCTAGGCTTAGGCATAAGATAATAAAAAACAAATGATAATAGAGTAGGAGCCCTCTCTAAATATGCATACACAATCTATTACTTTCAACTAAAATACAGAATGCATTCAGGTCAAAATCCATAAAGTACAATACTTCACAAAATCTTCGCATCAAATTTTATTTTTATTTATTTTTTTTAAATTAATGAATCACAAATAAGTATTGGCCTCTCATGAACTCAATCATTCAAGTGAAAGATTTCAAGCAAAAGTTTTTTAAAAATTTTTTACCATGCTCGAAAAAAAAGTTTTCAATAGCTACCCTATATCCCAATCATTTATGAAAGAGTAAATGAATTCAAAAAGGAATAGAATACTTTACTAAATTTCTTAAGCTAAACTCTCCCCCAAGCTTGAAGCTTGCCACTATCCTCAGTGGTTTAGATATTAGGGAGAGAAAGGGGTGTACATGTCTATTCTTGATTGTTTTTCATTTGTAAGAAGAATCCATCCAAAAGCTTATTTCCATCCAAGTTTATCCTAAAATAAAAAACACAAAATCATAACACAAAAAATAAAAATAAAAGCAAAAATTTAAATAAAATATTGGGTTGCCTCCCAATAAGCGCTAATTTATAGTCTTTAGCTTGACTATAATTTTTAATCCTAAAGGTGGAAGATCACAAATCACTTTTTCACCCAAGATGTTGCTTGCTATGTAATCTTTCCCAAACTATTGATATCCTTCAAGTGATGGTTGCAGAGTTGCCTCAAAAGTAATAGGAGAATTATCCACTTCTTTGTTATCAGCTTCATTAGTAGGGCCTTGAATTACAAAAGAAAGGTCTTTTGATGTTGTCATGTTAAATTCTACGTATTCATCCCCTACTTTTAAAATAAGATTGCCACTTTCCACATTAATTATAGCTCTTGTAGTAGCTAAGAAAGATCTTCCTAAAATTAGTGGAATGTCTACATCCTTTTCTACATCCAAGATAACAAAATCAGTAGGAATATAAAACTTATCCACTTTAACTTGTATGTTTTCCACAACTCCCATCTGATATTTAACTGAGCGATCTGCAAGTTGCAATGACATCTTTGTAGGCTTCATTTGTGTGAATTTTAATTTTCTGAAAATTGAAAAAGGCATTAGACTAATGCTAGAATCTAAATCACATAAAGCATTTTGAAAATTAATTTCACCAATTTTACAAGGAATAAAAAAATTCCCTAGATCTTTGAGTTTGAAAGGGATCTTATCCTGAAGAAGATTGCTGCACTCCTCAGTAAGTGCAATCTTTGCATTTTCCTCCATCTTTTTCTTTAGCCTTTGAGGGAAAGGAATAGGTGGCATATAAGGTTTAACCTCTTGCTTTAATGGTGCATCCTCTTGTTCAGCTTCACTTTCTTTCATTTTAGAAGAAGAAATTTGTTAAATTTTGGGTTCTTATGAAGAATCTTCAAGCTGTATGCTATTAAAAAAAATAGCATTACAATGTTCTCTTGGGTTAATTTCTGGTTGGCTTGCAAGAGCTTCTTGTGGTCGAGTATTAAGTCAACTTGCTACTTGATCAACTTGAATTTTAAGGTTTCTATTTTGGACCGCAAGTTGTTCCATCCACAATTCAAGCTTATCATATTGTTATTCCATCTTATCAAACCTTTCTGATGTTGCTCCAATGAATTTCTCAAGGGCAGACTCTTATGATGGTTTTTCAAAAGGAGGGAGAACTTGGCTTTGATTTCTCATGTATGGAGGTTGATAAGGTACATTTTAGTTGTTTTGGGTTCCCTATGATAGGTTGGGATGATTTCTCCATGTTTGATTTGTATGTGTTTCCTTGAGGAAAAGCTAGACCTCTATTCTGGTTGCTCAAAAATTGGACTTGCTCTATAATTCTGCAGTCATCTGTGTTGTGGTTTCCTCCACATCCTTCACAAGTTAGGGATGAAGTATGGTTGACATGCTCCAATTTCTTCACTATTGTATCTACCTTGGCTGCAAGCAAAGAAAAATTATCAATTTCATGTAAACCGGTAACTTTTTTTATAAAAATTACGTTCTGAAGTCCAATGGTAGTTATTTGCTGCCATTTCTTCAATCAAATCAATTGCTTCAGAAGGAGCTTTGTTCATAATTGCACCTCCGACTGCTGCATATATTGTGCCCTTGATACTTGGATGAAGGCCAATATAAAAAGTTTGAATCAAAAGCCATTCAGGGACTCCATGGTGAGGACATTTTCTTTGTAAATTTTTTAAACGTTCCCAAGCTTCATATAAACTTTCACCATCTTGTTGAATAAAGCTTGTGATATCATTTCTCAATTTAGCAGTTTTCACAGGTGGAGAATATTTTGCTAGGAAAGCAGCGGCTAATTGATCCCATGTAGTGAATGTATTAGGTGCTTTAGAAGTGAGCCAATCTGTAGACCCTTAATTTTTGACCCAATCTGGTCCAATATGTTTTATTTAGTCCAAAATAATTTTTGTTGTCTAATTGGTCCAAAATAATTTTTATTAAATAATTTTTGCTTTAGTATCTAATTTTTATTAATAAAAAATAAAAATAAACAAATAAAAGTCAAAAAATAAAAATAAAAATAAAAATTGGAGTCAGAAAAATCGGCGATGAAAAAATCATCGCCCGAGCCCGCCCCTGCCGCAATTTCCTGCAGCAAAATTTTTTCGCCAGCGCATTTTTTCCTACGGCAATTTTTTTCGGCAGCGCAATTTTTCCGACGTAAATTTTTCGAAACCTAATTCAATTAGGTTTTGGTTTCTTTTTTTATTAATATTACTTGCCGTGACTAATTAGGAATAAACTATATCAAACCATTATAAATAAGGACCAAACACAAAGAAAAAAGGGGGAGCCGAATAAGCAATAGAAGCTTGAAAATTTTAAACCAAATTAGTGAAGGAAAAGGAGCAATTCAATTTCTTTTTTTTTTCTGGAACAGTAGGGACCCGATTTAAGGAATTCAAAGGCAGCAATTGTCTTTGTTCTTGTTCATCCAAGAAGAATTATTTTTGGAGAATCAACAAAAGGAGGTATGTTAAATTCTTTTTGGTTTTATTTGTTCACAGTAGCATAATCTATGGAATTTTATTTTTCAAATAAAAAAACCTCAGAACTTTAATTTAGTTTTTCCAAAGTTAAAGGCACTAATACGTTACTTTATTTTCCAAAAAGACTTAAAATTGTTATTTTTACCTCTTCAAAACCTTAAAACCTTAATTAAACATATTTTCATCAAAAAATAAGATTTGATTTTGTTTCTTCCAAAATTTTAAACTAGGTTCTATTTCATTCAAAAAACCTTAAAAATCATCTTTCCTATTTATAAAAACTTTAATCCGTTTGTTTAAGTTCATAAAATTTCATAAAATTATCAAATTGATTTCCAAATTCTAAAAACTAATTCACCACCCGTGACCCTAATTTTAAATCCTAAAACCCTAATTCAACTTCCAAACCTAAAATATTAAACCCTAACCTCCTTTAAAACTTTAAACCCTAACTTTTTCTAAACCTTAATCCATAAAAACATTAAAAAACCATAAAACATAAATACTTTAAATTTACACAGTAGCTTGAAATCACCATTTAAAACCATGAATCAAAAGTATTTCAAAATGTCTAAAACCCTAGTTTCATGATTTCACCATTCAAATATTAATTTAGTTAATCAAAGGGTCTTACCAACCTTCTAAAACACAAAACCCTAATCTATTTTAATTTCATAAAATGTTACAGCAGCTATAATTGGACTTTTATTTGCTTTATTCAATTCCATATTTGATTATGTTTTGATTTATTTCTTATGCTTTAATCTATTTAATTTCAATGCTTGATTTATTTAATTTATCATGGATGGATGTTTATTTTATATTTTAATTAATAGCTTTGATGAATGATTTATTTATGGTGAATGGTTATTTATTTTATCAATTTGTTTAGATTTCCAAAAGTTGTAAGAGGTATGTTTCCACTTGGTGGGTACCTCATTAGTTAAATATCATGTAATTTAATTTGTTTTTCTATTTTAGAACCTATGTAAAGGGCATGTTTATGCCTTTTGGTGGGTGTCTTATCTAGGCATGTGATGTAAGGACATGTTTCCATCTTCGGATGGGTGTCCATTTATTTGTTTTGTTTTGTTTGGACATTGCTTTGATTTTAATATAATGATGCTTTTTTATTATGTGTAGTATGGATAATGTTGTTATATTTAAGAATTTTATAATATTAAGACCTGTAAAGGAGGCCGGTTCCAATGAACTGGGCGTTGTGGGGGTGCTGGGCCATTTCTCACCTTCCCCACACGTACCCAACTTTTCGAACCCATTAGGGGGTTGGGGATTCCTTAGAAATTGAGTCATCCACCCTTTTCTTTTTCTCGGCTCGTCCGGGTGGTGAGTCCATTTTCTCCGGACTTAGGTCCGTGTTCTCTAAGGCCCCTAGCCTAAGCAGTGTCGAAGTCACAAGAACCATTCCACTGGAAGTGGGGGCAAAAATCCCCGCTCACAGTGGCGACTTCACTAGGGATAAGAGAAGTTGATTCCATTGGTCTTTATATTATTCTATTATTTCTTATAATGATATTATCCATTGCATTATCTTAGATTGCATCGTGTGCGTGAGTTAGGATGCCCGTGTTACCCGTGTTGTGTTTTGTAAGGGATACCATACTTTCACTCAAGGTATGGAGATCGAGCATGGCATAACCACTCATAGCCTTGTACCATTTGGTATATACTTGCTATGGGAACCTAAGCCTTTTTACCCAAAGACTAAAGCTCATGTAATTGGCCTAGTTACTTTCCTTAGGTTTTACCCCAAATGCATGTTGTTTGACTATGTTTGGTTTATCTTGGCTTAAATCATGGCTTATTTGGTTTGCTCTTTTTCTAATATGACCTAAGTACATTGTAAGCTCAAAATAATTTTTTCTTTAAAATCCAAAAGACCAAAACTATTTTCAAATTTTTTCAAGATGGTCTTTGGATATAAGACTTTTCTAAAAATAAATCCAAAAATTCTTTGGCCCATGGCCCAAATACTAAGCCCAAAATCCATTTTTCTAAAATCTTTTACAATGGGCTTAGAAACAAAACTATTTTCACCCAACCATTTTTTACAAAGAGCTTGCAAAAATATTTAGGTCAATTATGAAATACCAAAAATCAATTGTGGTCCTAGTTTACACTAAGAACAAATTAACCATGGGCTTGTTTTTGGCCTGAATCACTAGTTACTCTTTTCAAGTGAGAAATCTATCTATAATAAACCTCTTAATTTAGTTTTAATCCAATATAGCATAAAAGCTACTATAGTTGGTTGAATGAATTAAAACCTAATTAATGGGAAATCAATCCCACGGTCGTGTCTTTTGAGTGCCACAGTCATGGCTTTTAATATGCTTCCACCCTTGTAATTTCTGTCATTGAAAAATTTGGACAGCTTCAAATCAAATCCAATGGCCATGGCTTTTTGACAGCCATGGCCCTGGGATTCAAAATGAATCTGGACCTCTTGATTTCTCATCTTTAATTCCATTTCAAGTTCAAAATCATGTATCATGATTTATAAGACCATGTAAATTCATTTTCTTCCATTTTTTGAGCTTGTTTTGACATCCTTTTTATTCTTCTTCCATTTTCTATGATTTTTAGCCAAAATAAGCTATTTCTTCATACTTGTAACTTTATACTTGAAATGATAAATATTCTAGTATTCACAACAAAAATTGATCAAATTCAATTGATAATAATAAAAATATAACTAGAATAATCATAAAATTATAAGCAAAATATGGTCTTATCACCATACTAAAACTTAGGAATCATTTTTATTTAGGCAAGAACTGTTCCACTTCAGACAGGCACATACATATCACTTGGCCAAAGGTCTCATTGAGTTTAAATATTGTCTATCTCATATGCATGCTTATCCAACCTATCTCCACTAATAGACTCTATCTACCAAGAGAGATTAACAGGTCTTTAATAGGCTTGAAATGGGGTTTACAAGGGACACAGGTTAAATGAATGCCATTTGTACCATTTTATGCTTCTGGCTATGAATGGGTTAAGATAAGTCTACTTCAATGAGGATGAATCCTTTGTTACCCTGATGTCATTCTATGATATTAGGTATAGTTCAGGTGACCTTTAACTATCCCTATAGTCTTGGCTGTACATCCTTTTCTTTGATCTTCTTTTTCTTTAGTAACTCAATGATCATCAGACTTGTCATGAGTCTCACAACAGCTCAGGGTAGGTTATTGGGTTTACAAGCCATTGAAAAGCAAGTTAAAATCTTATGAAGGCTTAAAGGGACAACTAGGGATTGATTTCAATAGGGTTGATACTAGTTGTTGGCTCATCAAACAATTCCTAGATCATCTCTCTCCTAAATAAACAAAGTTCAATTTTGCCTTGAAAGTTTGTCAAAGCATGTTCTAAGATTAACTAGGACTTAGACACTCGTGATTATATATGATCCCTTTCTAAGTAAGTATACACAGCTCAATGCTATAAAATAATTTTCTTACATAGTAAAGTCATTCGGATCATGATGCACATATACACTAATTCCTAAATATCAAGTTAGACTCGTCATCGGTTGAACACTATAATATCAAAAGCCAACAAAATTATAAATTCAATAAAAGTAATTTATTCAAATAATTTTAATTTGAAAAATATAATTGTTTCAATTAAATACTAAAGAAAGCAAAATAAGATGAGGAACATTCAAGCCAAGGGAAGTTCGTTGAGTTGGGCCTCTTCTCTCTTCACATCTTCAATACTCTCATCTTGAAAGGAGGATAAGACAAGATCTTTCTTCAATCCTCCTCCTACCATGAAGGTTGCTAGTGGAGGTACTCTTTCAAATTTAGGCAAAGGATTGCTCTTAGTTTTGGGCTTATCCGGCTCAGGTAGCTTACCTCCATCAATAAGATCTTGAATTTTATGTCTTAATTGAGCATATTTATCTGTCTCATACCCTTGCATTTGATAGAATTGACAAAAGGCTTTGGCATCAAAGTTTGATGGCAGAGGATCGTGTAGCGGTCGAGGAGCCAGTAGCTGTAATAACCTTTATTTCTACAGCTTGTTGAAAATCCAAGACAAAGGTTTTCCCAACTCTAAAAATTGTCTTCTATTTGCTTGACCAATTGTCTCATTGACATCCACTACATTCAGTGTACTCTGGCAGCCAGACTGATAATTTTTCCTCTCATTCTTTCTTTTAGAAAAATGACTCTTCTCTAGTTCTCATTCTTATATCTGTAAGCCATCTTGTAAAAGATTTTTGAAATCCTTTATGATAATGTGAGACATTCGTTCATGCATACTAGGTAAGACACTCTTACTATCATTCGAATATGATCGAACTCATCCAGTCTCTTCTTAAGCAGTGCGACCTTATTTTTTCACCTCTTCACATAGTCAACAAAATTCTCATTTTTATTTTGTCTAATAGTTTCCATCTCCATCAAGTCACTTCCAGTTTGACATTGTACCCATATTGCTGAATGAAGGTTTTGTACATCATATTCTAATCTTTTGGGTACTTTTCTCTAAGGTGTTGAACTAGTTTTGCACAACAGGATCCAACGAGAGCATGAAACACCTTAGAGTTTGAGGCTATTACCGACGGTTTGTGAAAGGATTTTCTTTGATAGCTACTCCACTTACCAGATTACTTTGAAAGGGAGTTAGATTTGTGTGGACAGATCAGTGTCAAGCTAGTTTTGAGCAGTTGAAAGAAATGTTGACTCAAGCGCCTGTTCTTACTTTACCTGTGGAAGATAAACCATATGTGATTTACAGTGATGCTTCACATAGTGGTTTGGGTTGTGTTCTGATGCAAGAAGGTAAAGTTATAGCTTATGCTTCTCGACAGTTGAAACCGCATGAACTCAATTATCCGACCCATGATTTAGAGTTAGCAGCAATTGTGTTTGCATTGAAGATTTGGTGACATTATCTGTATGGGGAGAAGTGTTTTATCTATACAGACCATAAAAGTTTGAAATATTTGGGTGTCCAAAAAGAGCTTAATCTTCGACAGAGGAGATGGTTAGAGTTGATTAAAGACTACGACTGTTTGATTGATTATCATCCTGGTAAGGCAAATGTTGTTGCTGATGCCTTGAGTCAGAAGTCTTTAGCAGGTTTGACTATTTATTCGCTCTCGTTGCTTGTTGAGTTGAGAGCGTTGCATGCTAGTTTTGTATCTTGTGATGATGGTGCATTGTTGGCACAGTTGCAATTGAAACCAGTTTTGTTGGATCAGATTAAAGAGGCTCAATGGGTTGATGAGAAGATTCAAAAGATTGTTTCAGATTGCCAGAATGGAAAGAGTCGAAATTTTATTGTGAGAGGTGATGGGAGTCTTTGGTTTAAGAACAGATTGTGTGTACCTGATGATGCTAATTTGAGAAGGATCATTTTAGAAGAAGCCCATCAGTCAGTATTTGCTATGCATCCGGGCAATACAAAGATGTATCATGATTTGAAGCAGTATTACTGGTGGTCCGGTATGAAGAGAGACATAGCGGAGTTTGTATCCAAATGTCTCACATGTCAGAGGGTAAAAGCTGAGCATCAAGTTCCAACCGGGTTGCTTCAACCTTTGTCAGTGCCTGAATGGAAATGGGATAGAGTAACCATGGATTTTGTATCTGGTCTACCATTGACACAAAGAAAGCATGATGCTATTTGGGTGATTGTTGACAGGTTGACTAAGACAGCTCATTTTCTTCCGGTTCGGATGGATTACTCTTTGGAGAGGTTAGCTGAGCTGTATATCCATGAAATTGTGAAGCTGCATGGTGTCCCAACTTCTATAGTGTCTGATCGAGACCCCAGGTTTACTTCAAGGTTTTGGAAGAGTTTACATGGTGCTTTGGGTTCTCGACTGCATTTCAGTACTGCTTTCCATCCTCAGACAGATGGGCAGTCAGAGAGAGTGATACAGATTATCGAGGATATGTTGAGAAGCTGTGTCATTGATTTCACTGGAGGTTGGGATAGATTCTTACCACTTGTGGAATTTGCTTACAATAACAGTCATCAATCAAGCATTGGTATGGCACCATTCGAAGCATTGTATGGTAGACAGTGTAGGACACCTTTATGTTGGAATGAGCTTGGAGAAGGTAAGATAATTGGTCCTGATCTGGTTAAAGAAACTGAAGAGAAAGTGAAAATGATTCGAGATAGGTTGAAAACAGCTTCAGACCGACAAAAATCTTATTCAGATTTGAAGAGGAGAGACATTGAGTATAATATGGGAGATAAGGTATGAAAGTGTCTCCTTGGAAGAAGATCTTGAGGTTTGGTCGGAAAGGGAAATTGAGTCCTCGTTTCATTGGACCGTATGAAGTTTTGGAAAGAGTTGGGCCAGTTGCTTATCGGCTTGCTTTGCCACTTGAGTTGGAGAGGATCCATAATGTATTCCATGTTTCTATGTTGAGGAGGTACAGGTCGGATCCATCTCATGTTTTGCCAATTGAATCTATCGAAGTGAGTTCAGATCTAACATTTGAAGAAGAAATTGTTGCTATTTTGGCATGTGAAGTGAAAGAGTTGAGGAATAAGAAAGTGCCTTTAGTGAAGGTTCTATGGAAGAATCATGGAAGAGAAGAGGCAACTTGGGAGAGTGAGCAAGCTATGCGAGATCAATATCCTCAGTTGTTTTAGACTTGATATCAGGTAATTTCGAGGACGAAATTTCTTTTTAGAGGGGGAGAATTGTAATATCCCAATGTATGCCCTAAGAGTTTTGAATATTGTTGTTGTTTTAAATTGGATTGAATGTATATGTGAATTTGCAAGAGAAAAGAAATTAAAAGAAAGTGTATATGTTGTATATATGAAAGTATAAATAACATATACATAAGTCAAAAGGGATGGTCAATGGAAGAGGATATTTATTTGTGATATGTAAAATTACCTAAATGGGCAAGTAAGTGAAAAGAGAGTTAAAACAAATGGAAAAGGGGTATCTAGGTAAATTCTTGTTTTGGAATACATGGTGGAGATTTAAAGAGATGATAACTTGACTTTTCTTCATTTCCTCTTCTTCTCTTTCCCATATGTTGGCCGGCCATTCCATAGCAAGAGAGCAAAGTGAGATTTGTTTATTCCAAGTTTCAAATTGAAGGAAGAATCAAAGGATTAAGTTGGAGATTTGTGGAATTGCCTTAATTTTGGTAAGTACTCTCTTGATTCTTTTGTTATTTTTGAAGTTGTGTTTGAGGTGAGTTGTGATTTGTTGATATTATGATTAGGTGTGTTTGAGATGTGTTTATAAGTGTTGAAATTGATTGTAAGTTAAAAAGTTAAGTTGGTGTTGGTTTTGGTTTGAAGATGGTAAGTTATGTGGATGTTGATATTGAAAGAATAAGAGTGATGTTGGTTTAAGGGTTTTGAAGTGGTAAGTGATTAAATGTGTTGTTGATGTATTGTTAATGTTGTTAGACAAAATATCTCAATTTTGATCATTGACAACTCAAATTGAATGATCCATTTAACATGTGTTTGAAGAATCTTGTTGCAGGATTAGGTTGCTTCAAAAAGACTGAACAAAGCACTTCTAGCGGTCGCACCCTACATGCATACGACCGCACCATGCAATTGAAAGATGAAACCTTATCACAGTAGGTTTCGCGGTCAGAAGCCCGACCTAAGTCGAGACCGCACTTCAAGAAGAGCGACCGTCCCAAGTTCTGGACGACCGCTACTCAACGGCCTCGAATCATTCTAATCACAGTAAGGTTCGCAGTGACAAGAACGGTGAATGACACGGTCTCACTTGCTGCTGTAGCGACCGCCCATATATATTTGCGACCGCTCCACCAATTCAAGAAGAATTTGCTTAAAGAGACAGTAGTGTTCGCGTCCTCAGGTGCGTCCAGAAGTTCGATGCGAGAACCTCAATTCGACTGCGAGAAACTACCTAGGGCGACCACGATATTCAAATTTTGGCTGACATCTCTTCTGCCCTGTCAGAGAATGCCACGTCACATGACCGTTAAAAATCCACTTCAACATTCAAAAAGGGCAACCGCACCTTGGCTAGGCGCGACCGTCCAGACAATCACAGCATGGGCAAGATTCCTACTGCAACGCACTATAATTCGACCATTGAAGTATTTAAAGTAATTTTAAAATGCAGCGACCGCTCCTTGTCCAAGGACGACCGCTTGAGATATGAGCGCGACCATCCTTGTATGAAGGACGACCGCGAAATGCTTCGGACAGTTTAAGTAAAGAAGGTCTAAGCTGCCAAGACTTTAATCTCACTATCAATAACGGCTAGTAAGACCACATTGGCTATAAATACAATGTTTCCATGAGAAAACAAATAGAGAGTGTGAAGCAAAACAGAATTTGATAGCCAAGCAACAATCTTTCTTTTACTTAAACTTACATTTTGAATTGTAATGAATGTTAGGTGTTAGCATTGAAAACACCATTGTATAAGTTTGAGTGTGAGCTTGGGAAACACTTGGGTTGTTAGAGTAAGCCTTGTAAAACTCTTGTTTGGGTTGTGAGAGTAAGCCTTAAAAACTCCTTTAAAGGTTCTTGAGTGTTAGCCTTAGAAAACACTTGTGAAGTTAGGTGTGAACTTGTGAAAACACCAAAGTTGGAAGTGAGCTTGTAAAAACTTCAAAGATTAGTGGAACCTTGACAAGTTGTTAAGGAAGTGGATGTAGGATTGAAGTAAATCCGAACCACTATAAATCTTGTGTGTTCTTTCTTTCTTCCATTACTCAACGATCTCTTAATTCTGTACTTCTATTTTGTTGAGTTTTTTAATTGTCATTATTTCTTGAGGAAACTAATTCACCCCCCCCCTCTTGGTTGCCATCTTGGGACAACAAATGTGAATATTGTGATGAACATGTAAAATAAGTGTTAATGACATTGATTATATCCATTTGAATGAGGTTATGTTGTGCACAATGTGTTTTAATTCAATCAAAAGAAATTTGGCTATGTTTAGGGTTTTATTCTTGAGAGACACGGCCAAACTAAGGAAGAGACACGACCAAACTAAAGAATTTTTGGGAGACACGGCCAAGTTTAAGGAAATTTGGCCATGTTGGATCAATTTTGGAGAGACACAGCCGTGTCCCTTGCCCATGTCTGCCTCGGCTTGATTTTGTGTTGAGAGACACGGCCACAAGCTTGGCTGTGTCCCTTGAGTGTGTTAGCTACTGTGATTGTTCTTTGCTCTTCTTGCATTATTTTGATTCTTCAAAGGTCTTTATGCAACTAACCATAAAAATAAACATTGTAAACACACTTAAAACAAAAAATGATCCAAACCAATGTATGTGGAAGATTCTAAAGCTATGAATAATGTAAAGTGTTAGGTATATATAAATGATGAATATGAAATGTGAGTTGAGATATAATGAAAGGTGAAGCCATTGTGATTGGCTATGATAATTCAAATGTGATGTGAAGCCATTGTGATTGGCTATGATGATTCAATTGAAAGAAATAAGGCATGTTTGCCTAGATGATGATGAGAATTGAGAATGGAAATGATAATTAAATGATAAATGAATTGTGTGGCTAATGTGTTATTCCATTTTCAGAGTTTGTTGTTGGTGGCATGCCTAATATTAGTAACAATCTCTTGAAGTTAGGTTGGACTTGATCCTTGAAGCCTAATTGGGATGTTACAACCCTTGAAGCTAGGTTGGGTTGGTTCTTGAAGCCAAGTTGGGTTGATACTTAGCATGCTTTGTTCCCCCTGAAGCTTGGTTGAACCTAATCCTTGAAGCCTAGTTGGGATTATGATATTGATGAATGTGATAATAGAACCAAAACATTAACTCTGAAAATTGAATGGCATATTAGTGTCTTTTGGGCCCATGCTTGTCTTTGTTTCAATGTGATTTATTGGTGTTAAAATAATTGAATAATGAGATCCTTGAAAGGACTTTGAAATGTAGTATGATTATATGAGTATGAGTTATGAAATATAAAGGTGTGGTATTATCTTTACAACTATATTGTTGTTTTATTATTAATGTGTATGATATTGTATTGCATTAAAGCATAATGTTGGCATTCTTTGTACTACTAAGCCGTTGGCTTAGCGCGATAGTGCTGATCGCGCAGGTAACCGAGTTGAACCCGAGAGTTCCTCGAGACCGAGTGAGAGTAGACATTGAAGAGTTATTTTGGGACTTAAAGATCAGAGAAGAGCTGCCAATCATGTATAATTTCTTTATGTTTTGTAAAGTATTGATTTTAATATAAATATATGTATAATTGTAAATATGGATTTGAAAGTATTCATATATGTAAATATTTTATAAATTCCGCTGCGTATTAAGTAAATGTATTTATATCTATTTTGTTTTATATTACAAGTTAATGACTTATTTTCTATAATGTATAATGAGAAAGATCATGGTATCATTTAAAATGTTTTGAATGTTAAGGAAAACCGTAGCATCCCTATGTTCAGTGCACATATATTACATTGTGGTGTTTGTAGTGTGCATGTACCGGATGTAGGGGTGTTACAAAAATAATTGAATAATAATAATTAAAAAGAAAATAAATAAACACATCTTATTATTATCCCATTAATGGCGTGGGTTGTGTTTACAGCATGGATCGTGCTTACAGCGTCCCCACTAGCCGGTTAGCTGGCGGGGGTCAAGGGGGCAGCGCTCCTGAAAGGTAAATGATTTACAGGATAGAGTTTGTTGGGAGAATTAGGGTTTCTATCTAAATTAAGGTTTTATATTTGTTTAAATTAGGATTTTTTCTATACTAGAATTTCAGAATAAATTAGAGTTTTAGAATATAAACTAGGGTTTGAGAAAGTAAATTAGGGTTTTATAAAGTAAATTTGGGTTTGATCTTACTAATTATGTAGATTAGGGTTTTTAAAATTATAAATTGAGATATTGGTTGTTCAAAACAGGTAAATATGTTTTTAGATAATCAGAGATTGAAATTAAAACCCTAGAAACCCTAATTTCTAAATCAAAACCTTAATTTCCAAAATTAAAACCCTAAAATCCTAATTTTCCTTAAAAACCCTAGTTTTCATTTAAAAACCCTAATCATATTTTTCAAAGTATAAAATCCTAATTTTGCCCTAAAATTTTAAAGTTGCATCCCAAAATCCTAAAAACCCTAAATTTATATATTTCATACTTCATTTAAGTTTAAAATTTAGATTTGATTGTTTTATATTTGTGATGAATGATTTATTGATGTTTTATTTATTATGGATAATTTATTCTATTTTCTATCGTGAATGTTTGAATGACTTGATTTTATTTGGTTAATTATTTAAACTTCAAGGATGTAAGAGGTATGTTTCCACTTTGCGGGTACCTCATTTATTAAGTTCAATGTAATTTTATTTATTTCTGATTTTGGAATTAATGTAAAGGGCATATTTCCACCAAATGGTCGGTGTCCTATTTTATTTACGGACATTGGACATTGTAAGGGCATGTTTCCATCTTATTTGGGTGTCCATTTATTATTTTGTTTGAACTTATATTAATTTTAATACAATAATTATTTATTTCAATAATTGCATGTAGCATGGATAATTTTATAATATTTAATAATTTAATAATATTTAGACTTGAAAAGTAGGCCGATTCCAATTAACCAGATGTTATGGGGGTGCTGGATCATTCTCACCTTCCCCATATATACCTAACTTTCCAAACCGATTAGGGGGTTGGGGATTCCTTAGGAATCGAGTTATCCACTCCTTTCTTTTTCCCGGCCCGTCCAGGTGGCAACTTCATTTTCTTCAAATTTAGGCCCGTGTTCTCTAAGGCACTGAGCCTAATAGTGTCGAAGTAGTAAGAACCATTCCTCATGGGAGTGAAGGTAAAAAACCCCACTCACAGTGGTGGCTCCACTGGGGATAAGAGAAGTTGATTCCTTTGGTCATTATATTATTTTATTCTTTCTTATTATGATATTGTCCATTGTATCATTTAGATTGCATTGTGTGCATGAGTTAGGTTGCCCATGTAACCCGTATTGTATTATGTAAGGGATACCATACTTTTACTCAAGGTATAAAAATTGAGCATGGCATAACCACTCATAGCCTTTTGGTATATACTTGCTATGAGAGCTTAAACTTTTCAACCCAAATACTAAAGCTCATGTAATTGGCCTAGTTACTTTCTTTAGGTTTTTATCCAAGTGTTTGTTATTTAACTATGATTGATATATTTTGGTTTGAACAATGACTTATTTGGTTTGTTCTTTTCTAATATGACCTAATTATATTGTAAGCTCAAAGTAATTTTTTTCCTTTAAGCCCAAAAGACCAAAATAAATCTTTCAA
This sequence comes from Garcia nutans, assembly GCA_947685225.1. Lineage (NCBI taxonomy): Eukaryota > Viridiplantae > Streptophyta > Magnoliopsida > Malpighiales > Euphorbiaceae > Garcia > Garcia nutans. The sequence continues at coordinate 36,180,545 of CANTUV010000039.1, read as the reverse complement.
AATTTTAAAAATGGTCCTTGGACATAAAAAATAGGTCAAAGATTCTTTTCTACCTCATGGCCTAAATACAAAGTCCAAAATTCATTTTTAAACAAATTTTTTTTTACAATGGGCTTTGAAACAAAATTATTTTTCACTTCATCTAAAATTACAACTTTTTGTTAAAAGAGCTTATAGCTATTTAGGTCAATTATGGAATACCAAAAATCAATTGTGAGCCTAACTTTATATCAAGAATTGTTAGTCATGGGCTTGCTTGTGGCATAAATCATTAGTTGTTTTTTGAAATAGAAAATCTATTTATGATAAACTCTTTAATTTAGTTTTAATCCATAATATTGCATAAAAGCTATTTTTAGTTGATATAATGGATTATGGCTTAATTAATAAGAATTATCATGAACTAATTTTTAAATTTGAGAATACAACTATTGGATAGACCGTTCGAGTGAATTTTTCAAAAATGAAATGTCCCATGTTGATATTTTATTAACTATATACCTAGAAAAAGAGACTCGCCATTCATGTGTGGAAGATATAAGGTTGGAAGGAACGTCCTAATTATCTTTGATTATCTGTTACTTATGATATATGTATACATGCGTTGCATTACATGACATTGATCCTTTCTGGCTTACAGGCCCTGGTGTACAGTTCAAGAGCCAGTGACAATCCGACCTATGCTAGTGACATATAATCCAGTAATTACTCAGTCAGCTTCTCACCAAAAACAATGAAACATGAACAGATTTAGAAAATGGTGGATGATACAATCAACTCTAAGATGGAAGAACTAAAGGAGGACCTGGCTGAGGCCTTGAAAAGCCAGCTATTGGGGAACACTATCGAAGCATCTGCTAGTACTAAGAAGCAAAAAGACAAGGGAAATGCTAAGGTTGGTGAAACAGCCTTTGATGATGGATGATGATGATTGGGCTCAGTATTTCTAAGATTCTCAATATAAGAAGAAAGAGGTGAATATTGTGGAGAAGGTAACTGTGGAAAAGACTGAAACTTCAGATGTGGAAAAAATGATTGCTGATTTAGAAAAGAAGTTTGAAAATAACCTGAAGGTTAATGAGATGTCAGAGGTGGACAAGCTATTTAAACAAGATGAGGAAGTCCCTTATAAATTCAAGATTCCTTCCTTTGGCATGTTCGATGGAACTGGCAATCCTCATATACATGTCAAGCAATACATAACAACCATGCAGTATGCTCGAGCTACTAAGGCTCAAACTCTAAGGTATTTTATACTCTCATTATATCTTGTTGTGCAGAATTGGTTAAACATCTTAGAGGACAGTACTCAGAAGAATTGAGATTTATTGTATAAGACCTTAATCCAGCAGTATGTATACAATGCCAAGTTGGAGGTTAGTTTGATGGAGGTAGAATCAATCAGGCAGAAACAAAATGAGAACTTCATTGACTATGTGAAGAGGTGGAGAAACAAGGTTGCACTGCTCAAGAAAAGGCTAGATGAGTCAGACTAGATTTGGATGATTGTGAGAGGAGTGCTACCTAATCTTCATGAAAGGATGTCCCACACCTTTATTAGGGATTTTAAAAATCTCCTTTAAGGTGGCTTGCAAATAAAAGAATGGAAAAGAGAAAAGAACCATTTTTCTGCAAGAAGGAACGAGAAAGGGAATTATCAGTATGGCAATCAAAGCACGAAAAAGGCAGTCGATGTTAATGCAGCTGGTCAAGGAGCTAGAAGGCAGATTTTGGAGTTGAGAAAGCCATTGTCCTAGGTCCCAAATAAGCTACAAAAGAATGGATTATTACAACTCTTGACTCTTCGACCATTGCCAAATCTCTTACTACCTAACTTTGATGCTAAGGAATTTTGTCAATTCCATCAAATGCAAGGGCATGAGATGAATAAATGTTTGAGATTGAGGCATGAAATTTAGAATTTGATTGACAATGAAAAGTTTTCTGAACCTAACAAGCCTATCACAAAGGATAATCCTTTGCCAAGGTTCAACAGAGTACCACCACATGCAACTTTCATGATATGAGGAGGTTTGAACGAGAAGTTTTTCTTGTCTTCTTTCCAAAATGTAAGCAACGAAGAAACTAAAGAAAAAGAGGTATTTAGCAAGGTAGAACCAACTATGGTTAAAAAGGAAGTATCCATCTATGTTGTGAATTAGTTTTGGGACTCAACTGACAGTGATGATGAGTCAGAACTAAAGAAAGAAGAATGGATATGGTCCGAGCCTGAAGAGGACAATGTGTTGAATACTCGCTCTAGAATGCCTTATTCAAGGCCTCCATCAAAGGAAGTAGAAGTCGATAAAGGGTAGGATGCTGAAAAAGAAGTGAAGGAAGATGAAGATGATATAGTCCTTAAGCAATTGAAAAGGACTCAAGCAAGCATCAGCATTTGGGATCTATTGGCCACGTCCAAGAAATATCGTGAAACTATGGCCAAAGCTTTGGCTAGAATGCCAATTTCTACTTTTGTAACACCAGAGGAGCTGGTTAATTTTGTAAAAGTTGAACGAGTGATGAAGTATGAGGATGTTCAGAAAAAGGACAAGGTTGATGTGGGAATGGTGTTGTTTTCAGATGTGGATTTACCGAAAGAGGGAAGAGATCATATCCACCGGTATTTCATCAAAGTGGAAGTCAAAGGAAAGAGGACCCCATGTATCAAGGTTGATGATGGATCTGCCATAAATGTATGCCCACTCAAGATCCTTCCAAAGCAAGCTATATCAATAAGAGATTTGAGCCCGACCGAGGTGACCATTAGGACTTATGACAATACTAAGAGGCATGCCGAGGGAACCTTTAAAGCTATTGTGAAGGCTGGCCTGAAAGAATCCATGGTAAAATTCATAGTCCTGGATATACCTGTCACTTTTGTATTACTATTGGGTCGGCATTGGTTCCATCCTCTTAGTGGAGTTTCTTCTACGCTCCATCAGAAGATCAAGTTCATAAATGGAGATGAAACAATGGTTATCAATGCTGAGAATGATAAAGCGGTAAATGCTTTGATGATTGAGAGGCTTCCCAATGGATTTCAAGTGAATGTTATTTTTGATAACGAGATAATGGGCTCTAGAACTTTGACTATGATGAAGAAAATGAACTATCTACAAGGTATTAGCCTTGGGAAGGAGAAAACAGGAGTAACGAAACTCCAAGATTTTATGACTCAAACTTCCAAGAAAGGGTTAGGATATGATGAAACAAATGGAGGTGTTCTGCTAAAAAAGAATGAGAAGATGAGTTTTCCTCCACTTGAAGAAGAGGGAGAAAAAGCTTGTCTTGCCAGCTGACAAGGAATCTAGCCCAAAAGAAGAAAGAAGCTATGCTGAAGATCCAGAAGACTCTAGAGAAAATTGCTGGGCTTATCGAAGAACAATTTGAGAACCTTGTAGTTTATTATGATGAGAACATTGATGTTGATTCTAATTTTGATTTTAATTTGTCTGCTCTATATGATGATAATGATGTTTTCTTTTCCAAAATGAATGTAATAAGGTCTGATTTTGCTTACTTGTGCGATGTTTTTCCTGATGGTTGCATACATTGAAGTAGTGATTACATGAGCATTTTTAATATTAACTCTGTTGATGCATAATCATTAAATTTGGAAACAACCGACAATTCTAAAAACATAAGTGTTGCGCTCGAATTAAGTACTACTACAAAGCTACACTTGCAAGTATACGAGGTAATTGTAGCAACGGTGATCGCCCCAAGGTCATCTCACAAGAAAGGTGTTGTTCGTAACATTTTGATTAAAGCAATTAATTTAAATGAACGAGTGCGTGATGATTGCAATATTGTTGAGGCCGTAATAAAATTCAAATAACAAGTGAATAATTAACAGTGTGCTTAGAATTGGTTTAGTTCTTGGAAAGATACCTAGGGTTGTAGGTCAATTCAATCAAAGCTTAATTCTCAATTATTCCATTAACATAACCTTGTAATTTAATTGTTCCTTGAGTTTAATTAGTTAATTACCAATTTATTAGTTTTCATATTCATGAATTAACAATAACCAATTATTTTACATTTTCAAATTAATAAAATCCTAGAACTTATATTTCTAATTCATTCATAGAGTGGTTAATTATATAGTTCCGATATCAAATTTCACCTCTCGGTCTGTCATCCAATATTAAAAGATTAATAGGTAGCTAATCTATCAACCTAACATTCAATCCAATACAATCAACCATCAACAAGGTTTATTAATGGAAAAATCAAATCAAGACATTCAATCAAATCTACTACAAACCCTAGGCATGAGTAAATTAGCTCAACATCATCAATTTAAAACAAATATTCATCTCAATATAAATCAAATCACAATTGTCCATTGAAATATTAATTCTCTTAATAAACAACAACAATCTAAAAATGAATTAAAAGAGAGAATAGAAAAACCCCTTGTAGATGCCTAGAGTTGGACTACTTGTCTTCTCCTAGCTCCACTTTAATGTTGATGAAGAACTCAAGCCCTCTTCAATTGATGATTCTACCTTTGAAAGATGGAATGGAGCTTTCTCAAGTCACCAAATCTTTAATGAAGCTTTCTTCAAACCCTAATCTTCAAGAGCTTGTTTAACCCAATTTATCCCAAAGAACCAAGTTGAAGCTTGTCTATGGAAGATGGAGAAGATGGAAATAGAGGATGATGAAGAGAATGGTGTGGAATTGGAGCATGTAACCCTCTCCCAATGTGTCCCTCTTCTTCTCCCTTCCTCTCTTTTTTAATTATTTCAAAACACCAAGAGTGCTTGCCAACTCACCACACTCACTCTTGTCTCCCTCTTTTTTCATTGTTTAATATTTCTTCCATAAAATTAGGCACCCTTTTTCTTATTTAAATTTTTTTTGGCAAAAGCAAGGTCTTTGTTCCTCACTTGTCTCCCAATTCATGCAAATAATTTAAAAATCTTAAGGGTGACACGGTCAAGCCATGAATGGCTAGGCCATGTTTCTCACTTTCTTTTGGAAATGGCCAAGCTTGCTGGCCATGTCCCTTGCTGCCCATCTTGCTTTCTTTCCTTTTTTCAAGTGACACGGCCAAGCTCCTAGCCGTGTCGTGACACGACCAGTGGCTTGGGCTTGTCTCTTTCCAGTGTCTTCTTTTGCCTTCTTTCTTTTCTTTCTTTGGTTTTGTTCCTTAGGTGAGACACGGACAGTGGCTTGGTCGTGTCTCCTGCCCGTGTCAGCCTCTGCCTCAAATTGTTTGAGGGACACGGCCAAGCCAACTTGACTTGGCCTTGTCTCTTGTTTGTTCTTTGCCTTGGTGAGTGACACGACCAAGGTTGCTTTGACTTGGCCGTGTCTTGCTTTATTCATGCTCTTCCATCACTGTTTTGATCCATCCAATGGAGTTTTTGCACTTTAACCTAAAACCAACACTTCAAACAAACTTTAAATACAAATCAAATGAAAAACTAACTAAAAACAAATAATATTACTTTAAAAATACAATCATAAATGACCTAAACAAATACCCCACACTTAATTCCTTGCTTGTCCCCAAGCAAGGTTAAAATCAAAACAAACTAAATAAAAAAAATTTAGTTAAGTTCAAGAATTATAAGGATGTATCAAGACTCCCCTTTCCCTAAATCTGCAATAAATATCAAATCGAACAAAATTGATACCCATGCAATTTAGTGGCTTTCCATGCATAACCAATGTTGTCACTCCCTCATCAACTCTTAAAAGTATTTGATCATGGTGGTGTTTACACTCATAACAATCAATGAAAGATTATCGCTATAGGCTTGCTTATCAATCAAATCTCCACCACCTAATTACAATCAAGCATCAATAATAAGGTCTTTCATTTGGTTGTAACGGGGCTAAGGGAAAGGTATGACATTTGGGAGAGTGAGTTTATTTATTAAGTACAAGAGCACTTCAAGAATGAAGTAACCGATCATATGTATAACCCAATGATCCCAAAACACCTTCCTCTCACCTACCCCTTAACATTAAAGAGCTTTTCAAGGGAACTCTCTTATTAAATCTTATGATGATTATTCCCAAACTTATTCCAACCCTAAGAAAAAAACTTCTTCTATTATTTTTTTATTATTTATTTATTTTATTTTCTATATATATTTTTTATATTTTATTTTATTTTTTAATTTTTAGGGTTTACAACTAAAGAAGATAATAATTTGTAATTTTGAGCCCACTAAATTTAACCCCACACTTTATTTAACACAACACTTAATCATAAACACTCTTAAAATACTCTTGACCTAATGCAAGGGTAATAGTTAAAACAACAAGGTTCAAGCTAATGGTGTTGTGAAAAAGAAAGAAAGAAAAAATAAGCTCAAAATTGGCTAACTAAGGTTGGACATAAGGTTGGTCTTTTTAAGCCAAAATGGGTTCACTTAATTGCTTTAATCATATTGATGCCTAATTAAAATTTTTATGCAGTCTCAAAATGCATGTCAAAGCAAGTTCTAGCAATTCATCAATTAAAGATGTTTACACACAAAAAGAATAATAAGTTGATGGCTCAATTCCTCACTAGTTTAATGGTGATGCAAAGAATAACAATCAAAATTGACAATAAGCACCGATTCTAATCAATTCTCAAATTCATGCTTCAAAAATTCAAAGGTCATTTATCAACAATCTTATAACAATTGAACTTTTCAAAATTCATTTATTCAAAGAAAAACATTAACTAAACTCAAGCAAAGATAAATTAAAGTAAAAATACAAACTGCACCCCACACTTAAAGATTCACATTGTCCCCAATGTGAGCATGCATAAATTAAAAGAGAGAGTTCAGATAAAACCTAATTTCCATCGTTCACATATGCGATATGAAGTGCTCCTTCCATCCTTAATGCAATTATCACCCATGTGTGAGAAGATGAATAGCAGCAACTCTAAAAGGTACCCAATGTATTGTAAAGCCTAGGTAGCATCCTTGGAAGAGCAATTGTCCAAAGAGAACATGTAAAGGTTGTCTTGCGGTGATCCTCCAGTGCTATAGGAACTTAGTAAAAACCTTGTTCAGTCTGCAACATTGTTATATCCATTTTTTGTTCCTTCTCACCACCAAAAGTGAAAGAGATGATCATTTTTTGCATACTGTTCTCCCCATCAAAAAACATATTTCAAATTTTTTGAGGTCTTTTTAGGTTCTCCCAAGTTTGGTTGAATCTCTTTCTCAACCTCTTTAACAATCGGAAGGCCCCTCTCAACAACCTCTGTATTTAAGATTAAATTGCACTCCTCAATTGCTGAATTGGAAATATTAGGCTCTACTTCCTAGGTCATGGCCATCTCAAGCTTATCTACACTATCTTCACTAGCTTCCTTGGAGGGCATGTCGTAGAGTTTAGAAAGTTGCATACCTTGCTTCTCATCCTTTAATCTACTTGGGAATGAGATTGGTGGCATATAAGGATTTGGAGGTTCATGCAATTTTGTTAAAGTCGATGCTTCCAAATTCTTCTCCTCCTTTGATTGACTTGGCTCCTCTATGTTGGGTTGTATCTCCTTGCCATTTTCTTCTTGATTAGTACCTGCATCAAAGGAATCACAAAATTTGTTATATATTTCCTGTTCACTCCTCAAATTTTTGATTGCATTGACTTGCTCTAATTGGCTAGGAAATTCCTCTTTTTGGTGTGTTTGGAGTTTATTTGCTAGTTTTCCAATTTGAGTTTCCATCTTCTTTAATGATACTTCCAAAGAATCAAACCTCTTATTGCTTCCTTCCTAATTTTGTGAACTAATTTGAAGGAAAGCATTCAAACTATCTTCCACTGTGGGTTTCTTGCATTGAACTAATTTGAATGAAGGCATTCAAACTATCTTCCAAAGTGGGGTCCTTAAGTTGATCATGATTTGGTGTGGTAATTTGAATAAAGGCATTCAAACTATCTTCCAATTTGGGTTTCTTAAGGTGTTCTTGGTTTGAGTAATGTTCTAGAGAGTAAGAACTTTTTTGGTAAGGTTGAAAAAATTGTTGAGGTAAAATTTGCTGTTGGTTTTCCCAAGAAAAAGTTGGGTAGTTTCTCCAACTTCAATTATAAGGATCGAAATATGGGTCATTTCTACCTCTTGGCTGAAAACTTTCAAAGGCATATTCGTCCTCTTGCCTCTCTTGATATTGTCCAAAACTAAATGAAAACATGTTTGCGCTATGTCCTGTAATCCCACATGTTGAACATACTTCTCGAGTAGGCATAGATGCTCTTCCTCTTGCATTTAGCATCTTAAGTTGATTCGTTAATTCTGCTAATTGCCATGCCGTGTTAGAATCAAAATTATCATCATAAAATCCCTCGTACCTTGAAAACTACATCTTTAAAAAAAATACTTAGCAATTTAAAGAAAACAAACAAACAATTAAATTAAAAAAAAATCAAACTATTACTACTTAAATAGCCTTCCCCGGCAGCGGCGCCAAAAACTTATTGCGCTCGAATTAAGTACTACTACAAAGTGACACTCATAAGTATACGAGGCAATTGTAGCAACGGTGATTGCCCTAGGGTCGTCTCACAAGGAAGGTGTTGTTCGTAACAATTTGATTAAAGCAATTAATTTAAATGAACGAGTGTGTGATGATTGCAATATTGTTGAGGCTGTAATAAAATTCAAATAACAAGTGAATAATTAATGGTGTACTTAGAATTGGTTTAGTTCTTGGAAAGATACCTAAGGTTGTAGGTCAATTCAATCAAAGCTTAATTCTCAATTATTCCATTAACATAACCTTGTAATTTAATTTGTTCCTTGAGTTTAATTAGTCAATTACCAATTCATTAGTTTTCATATTTATGAATTAACAATAACCAATTATTTTACATTTTCAAATTAATAAAACACTAGAACTTATATTTCTAATTCATTCATAGGGTGGTTGATTATATAGTTCCAATATCAAATTTTACCTCTCGGTCTGTCATCAAATATTAAAATATTAATAGGTAGCTAATCTATCAACCTAACATTCAATCCAATACAATCAACCATTAACAAGGTATATTAATGAAAATATCAAATCAAGACATTCAATCAAATCTACTACAAACCCTAGGCATGAGTAAATTAGCTCAACGTAATCAATTTAAAATAAACATTCATCTCAATATATATCAAATCACAATTGTCCATTGAAATATTAATTCTCTTAATAAACAACAACAATCTAAAAATGAATTAAAAGAGAGAATAGAAAAACCCCTTGTAGATGCCTAGAGTTAGACTATTTGTCTTCCTCCTAGCTCCACTTTGATGTTGATGAAGAACTCAAGCCCTCTTCAATTGATGATTCTACCTTTGAAAGATGGAATGGAGCTTTCTCAAGTCACCAAACCTTCAATGAAGCTTTCTTCAAACCCTAATCTTCAAGAGCTCGTTTAACCCAATTTACCCCAAAGAACTAAGTTGAAGCTTGTCTATGGAAGATGGAGAAGATGGAAATGGAGGATGAGGAAGAGAATGGTGTGGAATTGGAGAGTGTCACCCTCTCCCAATGTGTCCCTCTTCTTCTCCCTTCCTCTCCTTTTTAATTCTTTCAAAACACCAAAAGTGCTTGCCAACTCACCACACTCTCTCTTGTCTCCCTGTTTTTTCATTGTTTAATATTTCTTCCATAAAATTAGGCACCCTTTTTCTTATTTAAATATTTCTTTTGGCAAAAGCAAGGTCTTTGTTCCCCACTTGTCTCCCAATTCATGCAAATAATTCAAAAATCTTAAGGGTGACACTGCCAAGCCATGAGTGGCTTGGCCGTGTTTCTCACTTTCTTTTGGACACGGCCAAGCTTGCTGGCCATGTCCCTTACTGCCCATCTTGCTTTCTTTATTTTTTTTAATTAACATGGCCAAGCTCCTGGTAGTGTCATGTGACACAGCCAGTGGCTTGGCCATGTCTCTTGCCAGTGTCTTTTTCTTCCTTCTTTCTTTTCTTTCTTTGGTTTTGTTCCTTAGGTGAGACACAGCCAGTGGCTTGGCTGTGTCTCTTGCCCGTGTTAGCCTCTGCCTCAATTTCTTTGAGGGACATAGCCAAGCCAACTTGACTTGGCCATGTCTCTTGTTTGTTCTTTGCCTTGGTGAGTGACACAACCAAACTTGCTTTGACTTGGCCGTGTCTTGCTTGATTCATGCTCTTCCATCAATGTTTGATCCATCCAAGGGAGTTTTTGTACTTTAACCTAAAATAAACACTTCAAACAAACTTTAAACACAAATCAAATGAAAAACTAACTAAAAACAAATAATATTACTTTAAAAATACAATCATAAATGATCTAAACAATAAGCATAGAATCTGACCTTACTTATGAAGAGAGAGAGATTAGAAAAAATATTTAAAAAATATGAAGAATTCTTTGCTTGGTCTTATGAGGATATGCTAGAATTGATTGGGATATAGTCGAGCACATGATTCCTACTTACACTCACATGAAGCCTGTCAAACAAAAGCTTAGATGATTAAGGGTAGAATAGGCAGAGTTGATCAAAGAAGAGGTCACTAAGCATATACAAGTAAAGTTTCTTGAAGTGATAGATTATCCTAACTGGCTAGCTAACATAGTTCCCATGCCAAAGAAAGATGGAAGAATCAGTGTTTATGTGGACTTCAGAGACTTGAACAAGGCTTCCCCAAAAGATGATTTTCCTTTACCCCATATAGATGTTCTTATTGATAGTGCAGCCTCTAGCGTGCTACACTCATTCATAGATGGATTTTTTTGGATACAATCAAGTGTTAATGGAATAAGAGGATTTTGTCATAGGGTAATGCCGTTTGGGTTAAAGAATGTTGGAGCAACCTACCAGAGGATAGCCACCACCTTGTTTCATGACATGATGCATAAGGAAGTTGAGGTCCATATTAATGATATAATGATGAAGTCGGACACAAGAGAATAGCACTTCCAAAACCTAGAGATATTCTTTGAGAGAGTTGTAACACCCCTATATCCCGTATACGTACATAGCATGCTAATACGATCGTAATATACGTATACTAAATATAGAAATGCCATAATAAAGAAAATAATGACTCATCCCTTTTCAAAAACATGAACAAGTTTAAATCATTTAAAAGAAATTATAAAAGACCAAAAGATAAAATGTTTAATTAAAAGCAGCGGAAAGTATAACAAATATTTACAAATGTTTATACATCAAAACTCAAGTTTTACAAAACATAAAATATATACATGTTTGGCAGTGTCTCTGATCTTTAAGCTCCACTATCAAAGTCTCAAAATCTAGGCTCTACTCAGTCTAGCGGAACTCTCCAGTTCTTCTCTGTCACCTGCGCGATGAATCACAATCGTGCTAAGCCAACGGCTTAGTGGTACAAACTACAACAATAATATGCTTCTATGCAATGCCAATGTCACACATTTCAACAATTTATATAATATTCACAAATGATATTTTCATATTATTCATAAGACTACATTTCATCATTTTATGATTTACATTGACACAAAGACACGTATGGGCCCACAAGACACTAATTTGTTATTCAAAGTTTAGAGTTACTGCTTTGGTCTATAATCATAATCATCAAGCCCGTAGGCATTATATATAAATATCTCTATCCATGGATAGTGTAACAGACCCAGTCTCTTGGACCTCAACCCGCTAAACTTGAGGAGATCCTCAACCCGGCTAGACTATTACTAGTAACAGACCCAGTCTCTTGGACCTCAACCCGGATAAACCCGAGGAAATCCTCAACCCGGTTAGACTGTTACTTTTAATTCACATTTCACATTTTTCAACTGGAATCGGCTTACGACCCGGTCTTTTCACCTATCCAGTAATTAATTGGCATGCCACCAAACTCAGAACTCTGAAGGTTGAATAACACATTTAACACAAAATCTTTCCATTTATATCTTTATACATTTCTTTCTCAATTCACTTCTCATACTCAAAATAGGCAACCATGCCTCAATCATATCATTTACATCATTATAAACCATCACATTAGTTTCACATCTCATTTCACATTTAGTTGTACATAGTCAATGGCATTAACCCACAATTCAGATGCTCATTAATATTCACATTCTATCAAACATAGCATTATTAACAAGTATTAACAATACATGAGATTTCTTAATACATTTACAATCAAGTGTATGTTAAGTCTTAACATTATATGAATAGATGCAATAATGTAACTTGTACTTACCTTAACCACCACTTATACAAATCTATACATTTCCTTTCCAACACTTCTTCACCACTTAAGTTAGGGCAAATCAACCTCTTCACAACCTAATCCAAAAGGAATAATACATATGAGATAAAATGGATAAAACTAACTAGGGCAAACCCTAGACATGACACGCTCACCAACACGGGCGTGTCACTGAACGTGTAATATATTCTGTCTCACAGAAATATTGACACATTCAACAACATGGGCGTGTTCATGGCCGTGCCAATACCTCACCAACACAGTAGCTATGACACGCTCAGTGACATGGGCGTGTCACTGGACGTGTAAATACTACTACTACACAGAAGCTGTGACATGCTCAATGACATAGGCGTGTCACCTCTCGTGTCACCCATCCAAAACACAGAACCATCGACACGCCCAAGATCCTGGTCGTGCTCATGGGCGTGTCAGGCCAAAAATACAGATTCCGGCCACAATAACACTTAATTCAACAATTCACCTTCTTTTACCAAAATCCACTTCAAACAAACTTAACTCAACATACCTAAGAACCATAACAAACTTGCAAAAACACCAAAACAACTCAAAACATATATCAATCACAAATTAAAATCATCACCACAAACCCTTAAACACAAACACACACTTTCTCTTCCAACCAATTTACTCTTTTCTTCAATCCAAACTCAAAGATCCAACAATCAAATAAATCAAATACTCTTAAACACAACATACTCAACACACACTCCTATCCTCAACAATAAACCCTCAAACTCAAACATAATTCCAAAATAAACAAGAGAAATCAAGAGAGAACTTACCAAAGTTGATAATACTTCTCAAATTTCAACTTCTTCACTTGAATCTTCCTTCAATTTGAGCTTGGATCACAAAACTCACTCTCTCTCTCTCTTGCTTTAGATGGCCGGCCAACAAAAGGAAAAGGGAAGAAAATGGAAAGAAAATCAAGAAACCAAAGTCAAATACTCCTCTCTTTAAACCTCCTCCAAGCAAATATAATATTAAATAATCCAAATTAATCTCTTCCATTCATTTTAAATTTCTCATTTTCCACTAATTAACTTAATTAATTAAAAATAACTAAATATCTTCTTCCTTTGACCATCACATTGACTTGTATATATGTTGTATATATTTCCATATACACAACATATACACTACCCTTTAAAGCTCTCTTCTCTTTAAAAATTTAACATATACACATTCAATACAATTACAACAATAATATCAAAACTTCTAGGGCATACTTTGGGATATTACAAGAGTAGTAAAGTATAATCTAAGATTGAACCCAAAGAAGTGTGTGTTTGGAGTTACTTCAGGAAAAATGCTGGGGCATGTGATAGGACCAAATGGCATTGAGATTGACCCTGATAAGGTTAAGGTAATCAAGGATATGCCAGCCCCTAAAATGGAGAAGAAAGTTTAGGGGTTCATTGGAAGGTTACAATACATTAGTAGGTTCATAGCAAATCTTACCACAATTTGTGAATCTATCTTTAAATTGCTTAAAAAGAACCAGCCAATCAAGTGGAATGAAGAATGTCAAAAGGCCTTTGAGTGTATAAACGAATATTTCCTGAATCCACCTATTTTGAAACCACCTAAACTTGGTAAACCATTGTTACTATACTTAGAAGTAGAAGAAGAGTCGATAGGAACAATGCTAGCCCAAGTAGATGAATCAATGGTTAAGTATGTAAACCACTATTTGAGTGGAAAGCTCCTACCTTATAAGGTTTAATATAGTATCATAGAAAAGACCTATATAGCTATGGTTTGATCATCTAAGAAGTTGCTACATTACTTTCAGTCTTATAGTGTGCAAGCAATTTCTAGTTTGGATCCAGCGAAATATTTAAGGGAGACACCCTCGTTGATTAGGAAGTATGGCTGATGGTTGATAATTTTAAAAGAATTTGAGATTAAGTATATAACCTGGAAAACCATCAAAGGTAGAGCAGTAGTAGAATTCTTGGCTCAACAACCATTGCTGGACAATGAGGAAGTAGTTCTAGAATTCCCAGATGAACATTTAGTGAATTTCATCAGACCCAAGGACATGAGACAAATAGATGCACCCGATTGAGGCATGAGGTCCAACATATAATTGACAGTGGTAAGCTGCCTGAACCTGATAAGCCTAGCAGAAAAGACAATCCTTTGCCTAAGATTAATAGAGTGCCACCACCAGCAACCTTCATGGTAGGAGGAGGATTGGAGGAAGATTTTGTCTTATCCTCCTTTCAAGATTGGAGTATTGAATATGTGAAGTAAGGATAAATTTCATTCAATAAACCTCCCTTATCTCGAAGCATTGCTCATTTCATTTTTCTTTCTTTAGTACTTATTTGGAACAATTATGTTTTTCAAATTAAGTTGATTTAAATAAATTACTTTTATTGCATTTATAATTTGTTGGTGTAGACCTATAATTTTTGACCCAGTCCGGTCCAATATATTTTAATTAGTCCAAAATAATTTTTGTTATCTTAATTAAATAATATTTGCTTTAGTATCTAATTTTTATTAATAAAAAATAAAAATAATAAACAAAAAAATAAAAATAAAAATAAAAATAAAAATAAAAAAAAAATAAAAATAAAAATAAAAATAAAAATAAAATAAAAATAAAAATAAAAATAAAAATAAAAATAAAAATAAAAATAAAAATAAAAATAAAAATAAAAATAAAAATAAAAATAAAAATAAAATCGGCGACGAAAAAATCATCGCCGAAAATCAACGTGGACGAAATGGCCGTGGGCCATTTCGCCCGCAGGCCAATTTTGCCCGCCGCAGTCGCTGCCCCCTGCGGCAGCTTTTTTGCCTGCTCAATTTTTCCCCAGCAGTTTTTTTTTTTCGCCAGCAAAATTTTTCTTACGTAAATTTTTTGGAAACAAAATACAATTAGGTTTCAGTTTTCTTTTCTTAATTAATGTTAGATTCCGTGAATAACTAAAATTAATCATAAAAATCTTCTATGAATAAGGACTAAAACAACACAGAAATGTGGGGGGGAGCCGAAATTTAGATCAAAATTTGGGAACAAAAACTAGGAGCAATCGGGCTTGGATCAAATTGTGGAATTTGAGATTTGAGAGGAAGAAGCAAGCAAGCAATTTAATTCAACAAAGGCAGCAAAGCTTGTCTTTGTTCTGGTTCATCCAAGAAACAGTTTTTGGTGGAACCAACAAACGGAGGTATGAATTTTCTTATTTATTTTTCTTTACAGTAGCATGAACCATCCAATTGTCTCTTTTGATTCAAAAAATCCTAGAACTTTAATTTACCTTTTCTAAAGCTTAAAAACCTTAATTCGTCTCTTTGTTTTTCAAAAATCTTAAAATAGTTGTTTTTGTTTCTTCAAAATCTTAAAACCCTAATCTGCCTTCCAATTTTCCAAAACCATAAATTGAATTTGTTTCTTTCCAAAAGCCTTAAAAAATATCTTTTCTGTTTCTATAAACCTTAAATCGTTTTGTTTATTTTCATAAAGTTTCATAAAATCATCAATTGATTTTCAAATTCTAAAATCTAATGCATTCTCTGAATCCCTAATTCTAAAATTCTAAAACCCTAATTTAACTCCAAAACCCAAAACAGTAAACCCAAAACTAGCTAATCTAAACCCTAAAGTTTTCTTAAACCCTAACTCCCTTAAAATCTTAAACCCTAATTTTTCTAAACCCTAATCCTTTAAACCTTAAAACCCTATAAACATAAATATTAAAATTCAAACATAGTAAGCCAAAAAACCATAATTCAGTAGCTAATAATCATAAACCAAATATTTTTAAAGTGTTCAAACCCTAATTTCATGATTTTACCACTCAAACACTAATTTGGTTAATCAAAGAACTTTATCAACCTCTTAAATTATAAAAATTATCTCCATTTCATTTCTTTTAAAACTCACAGCAGCTTAAATCCATAAATTTCAAAACCCTAAACACATTAAATAAAGAATCTTAAATAGAAACGGTAGCCCTTATTTGAATCTTTATTTGCTTTATTCAATTTTATATTTGATTATGAAGTCTATTATATGCTTTAATTTATTTTCAATGCTTTGTTGATTTATTTAAGTTCAATGCTTGATTTATTTAATTTATCATGAATGGATGTTTACGTTCTATTGATGTTTAATATCTTTGATGAATGATTTATTTATGATGAATGGTTATTTACTTTTATCGATTTATTTAGATTTCCAAATGTTGTAAGAGGTATGTTTCCACTTGCTGGGTACCTCATTAGTTAAATATCATGTAATTTAAATTGTTTTTCTATTTTAGAACCAATGTAAAGGACATGTTTCTACCTTTCGGTGGGTGTCCTATTTAGGCATGGATTATGTAAGGGCATGTTTCCATCTTCGGATGGGTGTCCATTTATTTGTTTTGTTCGGACATTATTTTGATTTTTAATATATCGATGCTTTATTTTAATTATTGTGTGTAATATGGATAATATTATTATATTTAAGAGTTTTATAATATTAAGACCTGTAAAGGAGGCAGTTCCAATCAACAGGGCGTTGTGAGGGTGCTGGGCCATTTCTCACCTTCCCCACACGTACCCAACTTTCTGAACCCATTAGGGGGTTGGGGATTCCTTAGGAATCGAGTCATCCACCCCTTTATTTTTTTCGGCCTGTCCGGGTGGCGACTCCATTTTGTCTGGACTTAGGTCCGTGTTCTCTAAGGCCCCGAGCCTAAACAGTGCCAAAGTCTCAAGAACCATTCCACCGGAAGTGAGGGTGAAAATCCCCGCCCACAATGGTGACTCCACTGGGGATAAGAGAAGTTGATTCCGTTGGTCTTTATATTATTCTATTCTTTCTTATAATGATATTATCCATTGCATCATATTAGATTGCATTGTGTGCGTGAGTTAGGACGCCCGTGTTACCCGTGTTGTGTTATGTAAGGGATACCATACTTTCAGTCAAGGTATGGAGATCGAGCATGGCATAACCACTCATAGCCTCGTACCATTTGGTATATACTTGCTATAGGAACCTAAGCCTTTTAACCTAAAGACTAAAGCTCATGTAATTGGCCTAGTTACTTTCCTTAGGTTTCTACCCCAAATGCATGTTGTTTGTCTATGGTTAATTTATCTTAGCTTAAATCATGGCTTATTTGGTTTGTTCTTTTTCTAATATGACCTCAGTGTATTGTAAGCTCAAAATAAATTTTTCTTTAAAGTTCAAAAGACCAAAGCTATTTTCAAAATTTTTCAAGATGATCTTTGGACATAAAACTTTTCTAAAAACAAACAAAAAATTCTTTTGCACACGACCCAAACACTAAGCCCAAAATCCATTTTTTCTAAAACCTTTTTACAATGGGCTTAGAAACAGAATTATTTTCATCTAAAAGAGCTTACAAATATTTAGGTCAATTACGAAATACCAAAAATCAATTATGAGCCTAGTTTGTACTAAGAATAATTAATCACGGGCTTGTTTTTGGTATGAATCGTTAGTTACTTTTTCAAGTGAGAAATCTATTTATAATAAACCTCTTAATTTAGTTTTAATCCAATATAGCATAAAAGCTACTTTAGTTGGTTGAATGGATTAAAACCTAAATAACGGGAATTATTATGAATTGATTTCTATTTTCAAAAATATAACTATTGGTTGGAACGTCCGAGGGAAATATTTGAAAACAAGGTACCCCATATTGGTATTTTGTTAACCATATACCTAGGAAAAGAGACTCGTGTGTGGATGTTATAAGGTTGGAAGGAGCATCCTAGTTATCTTTCTTTGTTGATTGTTTGTGCATACATGCATACATGCATACATTTGCATCTCATATCATTGATCCTCTCAGGCTCACGGCCCTGGATTACGAAAGTTCAAAAGCCTACAACAATCCGACCTACGCCGGAGATGAAGTATCTAGCAACGACTCAATCACTTGCTCACCAAAAGCAATGGATCCCGAACAAATTCAAAGAATGGTGGATGATGCCCTCAATGCCAAGATAGAAGAAATAAAAGAGGCCATGGCTGAGACCATTAAGAATCAACTAGCTGCAATTTTAGGAAACAATGCCGAAGCATCTGCTAGCACCAAGAAAGTCAAGGGGAAGGCTAAAGTTGATGAAGTAGCTTTTGATGATGATAAGGTGATCATTGATGATGATGATTGAGCTCAATACTACCAAGATCTTCAAGACAAAAAGGAGCCGAAGGTTGCTGAGAAGGCAACTTTTAAAAAGACTGAAAATTCTAATGTTGAAAAGATGATCGCATCTTTAGAAAAGAAATTTGAGAAGAAACTGAAAATCAAAGAAATGTTCGAGATCGATAAATTATTTAAGCTAGATGAAGAAGTTCCATACAAATTCAAGATGCCATCTTTTGCGAAGTTTGATGGAACCGAAAATCCTCGTCTTCATGTGAAGCAGCATATCACTGCTATGCAGTCTGCCCGAGCTACTAAGGCTCAAACTCTAAGATACTTCATGCTCTCAATGGATCCTGTCATCCAAAATTGGTTCAATACCATAGATGATGGAACACAAAAGAATTGGGATTTGCTATACAATGCCTTCATCCAGTAATATGGGTATAATGTTGAGATGGAAGTTACCTTAATGGAAGTTGAGTCCATTAGGCAAAGGCCAAATGAGAATTTTGTGGACTATGTGAAAAGATGGAGAAATAATGCTGCTTTGCTCAAGAAGACGCCCAATGAATCCGATCAAATTAGGATGATTGTGAGAGGCGTCCTGCCTAGTCTTCGTGAAAGGATGTCTCATACACTCATCCGTGACTTTAAAGATCTTCTCCAAGCTGGTCTACAAATTGAAGAGTGGGAAAGGGAGAAAATTTGTTTTTCAATAAGAAGGAATGAGAAAGGAAATTATCAGCCTAACAATCAAAGCACGCAAAAAGAAGTTGATGTTAATGTGGCTGGTCAAGGAAATAAAAGACAATTCTCAGAATTGGGGAAACCTCTATCTTGGGTTTTTAGCAAGCTGCAAAAGAAAGGGTTGTTGCAACCATTAGCTCCTCGACCACTACATAATCCACTGCCACCAAACTTCAATGCCGAGGCCTTCTGTCAATTTCATCAAATGCGAGGGCATGAACCAGATAAATGTGCTCGTCTAAGGCATGAGATCCAAGATTTGATTGATAGTGGCAAGCTACCCGAGTCGGATAAGCCCAATAACAAGAATAACCCTTTGCCTAAATTTGGAAGAGTGCCACCACCAGCAACCTTTATGGTGGGAAAAGGATTGGAAGAAGATTTTGTTTTATCATCCTTTCAAGATGGAAAAATTAAAGATGTGAAAGGAGAAGAAGCTTAACTCAACAAACTTCCCTTGGCTTGTTTGTTTCTCTTATTTTATTTTCTTTAATGTTTAATTGGAACAATCTTGTTTTTCAAATTTAAATTTGTTTGAATAAATTACTTTCATCAAAATTTTTGTTGGTCTTTGTTCATTTTGGTGTTCAACCAATGAGGAATCTAGCTTGATAATTCATGAATTAATATATCTATGCATCATGACTTGAATGACTTTACTAGGTAAGGGAATTGCTCTATAGCATTGTGTTGTGTATGCTTACTTAGAGAGGGCTCTTGCATAATTATCTTTGTCCAGGTCCTAGTCAGTCTTAGAACATGCTTTGACAAACTTTCGAGGTGAAATTGAACTCTGCTTATTTAAGAGAGAAATGATCTAGGCATTGTTTGGATTAGCCAACAACTAGTATCCATCCTATTAAATATCAATCCCTAGTTGTCCCTTTGAGCCTTCATAAAATTTTAGCTTTCTTTTCATTGGTTTACAAACACCAATAACCTACCCTGAGCTGTTGTGATACTTTTGACAAGTCTTATGATCACTAAGATGAAGAGGTAAGAAGATCAAAGAAAGCAATGATTAGTCAAGATCATGAGGATAGTTGAAATTCTTACGACCATAAAGATAGTTGAAGTTCTCAAGACCATAAGGGTAGTTGATGTTTTTAAGACCATAAGGGTAGTTGAAATTTTTCTAATACCTCCAATATATCAAGACAACATTAGAGTAACAAATGATTTATCCCTATTAAAGAAGATTTATACCACTCCACTTATCCATTATTGGAAACCCAAGTTGGTACAAACAAGACAACTCTGTTTGAGCTAGAACCAAAAAAAGAAAGAAAGAAAGAAAAAGAAAGAAAGAAGAAAAAAAAAAGAAGAAAAAAGACAAAAGAAGAAAAAAGACAAAAGAAGAAAAAAGACAAAAGAAAAAAGGAAAAAAGAAAAAAGAGAGAGAGAAGAAAGATAAAACCTAAAAAGGTGGTTCAAAAAGCCAACTGAGTTCTCTTTTACCTAAGACAACAAAAGGCTTCCATTTGGTTCATAAGGACATTTTGACTTGAATTGGTCCAACCCAACTAAAGATTCAATCAAAATAGGAGGAAAAATGGAGAAAGACCATTCAGTTCTTGAAAGTTCTGTACTTAACAGTCCTACAAGGAAGAAGGATGAAATGATAAAATGCTCAAAGAAAGGGAAGAGTAAGAAAAATAAAAAGAAAGAAAAAGGAGAAGAAGAGAAGAAATGAATTTGGGAACCAAACTTTTTGCAAGGGCAAAGACTGTCCTAATCAAGATCTAGTTTAATGCCAAGAAGATAAAAGGAATTTGGAGTCTAGCAAGATTGCTCCCAACTACCTAAAGTTCAAATAAGAAGTTTGTAGTGTGAAGGTTTGTCCATTGTGTCACATCAGCTCTAACTTACAAATGGCCTTCATTTAACCCATATCCCTTATAGACCCCATTTCAAGCCTATCAAAGACCTGTTGATCTCTCTTGGTAGGTAGAGTCTATTAGTGGAGATAGTTTGGATAAGCATGCATATAAGATAGACAATATTTAAACTCAATGAGACATTTGGCCAAGTAATGTGTATGTGCCTATCTGAAGTGCAACAGTTCTTACTTAAATAGAAATGATTCCCGAGTTTAGTGCAGTAACTAGGGTTGTCATGTTTTAGATATGTTAATTTGGAAAAATCAAGTCCTGTGGTACATTGACATCGATTTTGGCAAAGCCAACACTTAATTTCAAAATCAAAATTCAAAAAATAAAAAATGTTTTTGTCACACGAAGCCTTCAAGTTAAGGGAAGTATGTTGAACCTCCAAAGGACACATTGGGCAAAGGAAATGATTATTGGCAAAGTTATAAAGAAACTACCGACTGACATGCTAAAATATAGTTTGAAATGGATGCACCATTGACTCTGCTGATTAGGCTCTCTACCACTCATATTTTCAACATCTTGAAAATAAAAGCCACAAATGCAAAGCTTTCTATCATTCCAATGCAAGACTTGAACGAGCGTCAAAAAGAAACCAATGAGAACACTTCTGCTGAACACCTCGGTCTGTGAGTCAATGGAACGACTGTAAGTATCATTCATGCATATCATGCATACATGAGCATATCACATCGCACTTTCTTATCTTGTATTGTCTATTCTTTATTAAGGTGAACAAAAAACACTCTGTGAAGTAAATAATCAAAAGAAGATATCAAATCAGGGGGGCATAAAAAGCCCTTTGCTTGAGAAAGCTTCAGTAATCTTGCAAAGAGAAGAAATACATGCTTGTGCGAAGAACTAGACAACAGAAACATCAATCAAAGCTTGCATGGAAAAAATATTTGGTTTGAGCCTACACAGGGGGCAAAGTTTCTCCTTTTCAATTTTTTTTAAGTTTATATACCAAACATTTTCAAACTCACTTGCAAATATTTCGCCACGTAGGGGGCAGAAGAAGATATGAGAGCCAACTAAAAATAGCTGAATTTTTGCTAAAAGGAAGAACAAAAGAATGGAACATTAGAACTATCAAAAGAAAGAAGATGCAAAAGACAAAAGATCAGTTCAGCTAAAAGAGCTGAAGCAAGGGTAAAGACCTGAAGTCCAAAGGATGGAGATCCATTTTCAAGGGTGAAGACCCGATTTCCAAAGGATGAAAGTCCATTTTCAAGGGTGAAGACCCGATCTCCAAATGGATAAAGATCTGTGTTTCGAGGGTAAAGACCCAATCTCTAATGGATAAAGATCCAATTTTAGAGGGTGAAGACCCGAAGTCCAAAGGATGAAGATCCATTTTCAAAGGGTGAAGACCCGATCTCAAAGGATGAAGATCCATTTTCAAAGTTGTAGACTTGATTCCAAGGATGAAGATCCATGTTTCAAGGGTGAAGACCCGATCTCAAAGGATGAAGATCCATATTTTCAAGGGTGAAGACCTGATCTCAAAGGTTGAAGATTCATTTACAAAGGGTGAAGACCCGATCTTAAAGGGTGAAGATCCATATTTTTCAAAGGGTGAAGACCCGATTTCCAAGGATGAAGATCCAACTTAAAGGATAAAGATCCACTTTCAAGGGTGAAGACCTGATTTCCAAAGATGAAGATCTTGATTCCAAGGATGAAGATCTAATTTAAAAGATGAAGATCCAATTTCAAGGGTGAAGACCCGATCTCTAAGGATGAAGAACCGTTTTCAAAGGTGAAGATTCAATGCTAAGGAGGAAGATCCATTTTTAGGGTAAAGAACCATAATGCATAGAACAGCCAGAGCAGTCAGAATCCTCAACTGATAAAAGGTCTGTCAAATCCAATTCAATCTCGGGTCTAAGTATCCAAATCAAATCAATCTCGGGTCCAAGTACCCAAATCAAATCAATCTCAGGTCCAAGTACCCAAATCAAATTCATTCTCGAGTCCAAGTACCCAAATCAAATGAGTCTCGGGTCCAAGTACCCAATCTTGGGTCCAAGTACCCAAATCAAATTTAAATCTTGAGTCAAAGTACCCAGTTTAGGACTGAGTATCCAAATCCAGTTTAGGATCGAGTATCCAAATCCAGTTTAGGATCGAGTATCCCAATCCATGTTAGGATCGAGTATCCCAATCCAATTTAGGATCGAGTATCCAAATCCAGTTTAGGATCGAGTATCCCAATCCATGTTAGGATCGAGTATCCCAATCCAATTTAGGATCGAGTATCCAAATCCAGTTTAGGATCCAGTATCGAAATCCAGTTTAGGATTGAGTATCCAAGTCAAGTTAGGATCGTGTATCCCAATCCAATTTAGGATCGAATATCCAAATCTAATTTAGGATCGAGTATCCAAATCTAGTTTAGGATCAAGTATCCAAGTCCAGTTAGGATCGAGTATCCCAATCTAATTTAGAATCGAGTATCCAAATCCAATTTAGGATCGAGTATCCCAATCCAAGTTAGGATCGAGTATCCCAATCCAATTTAGGATCGAGTATCCAAATCCAGTTTAGGATCGAGTATCCAAATCCAGTTTAGGATCGAGTATTCAAGTCTATCTAGGATTGAGTATCCCAATCCAATTTAGGATTGAGTATCCAAATCCAGTTTAGGATCGAGTATCCCAAACCAGTTAGGATTGAGAATCCCAATCCATTTTAGGATCGAGTATCTGAATCCAGTTAGGATCGAGTATCCAAGTCTAGTTTAGGATCGAATATCCAAATCTCTCAGGTCCAGAACCCAAAACCTTAACCGTCTCAAAAATTAAGTCTTATTGCTTTTCACTCTCTTTCACTAAAGTCTCAGATCAGTCAAGCAGGGGGCAAACTGTAGACCCTTAATTTTTGACCTAGTCCGGTCCAATATATTTTAATTAGTCCAAAATTATTTTTGTGTTGTCCAATATATTTTAATTAGTCCAAAATAATTTTTGTTATCTTAATTAAATAATATTTGCTTTAGTATCTATTTTTTATTAATAAAAAATAAAAAATAATAATAATAAACAAAAAAGTAAAAATTAAAATAAAAATTAAAAAAAAAATAAAAATAAAAATCGGCGACAAAAAAATCGCCGAAAATCAGCGTGGACGAAATGGCCCGCAGGCCATTTTCGCCCGCCACAGCCCGCTGCCCCCTGCGGCAGCTTTTTCGTCAGCTCAATTTTTCCGCGCAGTTTTTTTCGCCAGCACAATTTTTTAGCAGTAGTTTTTTTTTGCCAACAAAATTTTTTCGACGCAAATTTTTTCGAAACCAAATATAATTAGGCTTCGGTTTTCTTTTCTTAATTAATGTTAGATTCCGTGAATAACTAAAATTAATCATAAAAATCATCTATGAATAAGGACTAAAACAACACAGAAATGTGGGGGGGAGCCGAAATTTAGATCAAATTTTGGGAACAAAAACTAGGAGCAATCGGGTTTGGATCAAATAGTGGAATTTGAGATTTGAGAGCAAGAAGCAAGCAAGCAATTTAATTCAACAAAGGCAGCAAAGCTTGTCTTTGTTCTGGTTCATCCAAGAAACAGTTTTTGGTGGAACCAACAAACGGAGGTATGAATTTTCTTATTTATTTTTCTTTACAGTAGCATGAACCATCTAATTGTCTCTTTTGATTCAAAAAATCCTAGAACTTTAATTTACCTTTTCTAAAGCTTAAAAACCTTAATTCGTCTCTTTGTTTTTCAAAAATCTTAAAATAGTTGTTTTTGTTTCTTCAAAATCTTAAAACCCTAATTTGCCTTCCAATTTT
Source organism: Garcia nutans (assembly GCA_947685225.1). Taxonomy (NCBI): domain Eukaryota; kingdom Viridiplantae; phylum Streptophyta; class Magnoliopsida; order Malpighiales; family Euphorbiaceae; genus Garcia; species Garcia nutans. The sequence continues at coordinate 36,155,767 of CANTUV010000039.1, read as the reverse complement.
CCAAAACCATAAATTGAATTTGTTTCTTTCCAAAAGCCTTAAAAAATATCTTTTCTGTTTCTATAAACCTTAAATCGTTTTGTTTATTTTCATAAAGTTTCATAAAATCATCAATTGATTTTCAAATTCTAAAATCTAATGCATTCTCCGAAACCCTAATTCTAAAATTCTAAAACCCTAATTCAACTCCAAAACCCAAAACAGTAAACCCAAAACTAGCTAATCTAAACCCTAATTTTTCTAAACCCTAATCCTTTAAACCTTAAAACCCTATAAACATAAATATTAAAATTCAAACACAGTAAGCCAAAAAACCATAATTCAGTAGCTAATAATCATAAACCAAATATTTTAAAGTGTTCAAACCCTAATTTCATGATTTTACCACTCAAACTCTAATTTGGTTAATCAAAGAACTTTATCAACCTCTTAAATTATAAAAATTTGCTCCATTTCAATTCTTTTAAAACTCACAGTAGCTTAAACCCATAAATTCCAAAACCCTAAACACATTAAATAAAGAATCTTAAATAGAAACGGTAGCCCTTATTTGAATCTTTATTTGCTTTATTCAATTTTATATTTGATTGTGAAGTCTATTATATGCTTTAATTTATTTTCAATGCTTTGTTGATTTATTTAAGTTCAATGCTTGATTTATTTAATTTATCATGGATGGATGTTTACGTTCTATTGATGTTTAATATCTTTGATGAATGATTTATTTATGATGAATGGTTATTTACTTTTATCGATTTATTTAGATTTCCAAATGTTGTAAGAGGTATGTTTCCACTTGCTGGGTACCTCATTAGTTAAATATCATGTAATTTAAATTGCTTTTCTATTTTAGAACCAATGTAAAGGACATGTTTTTACCTTTCAGTGGGTGTCCTATTTAGGCATGGATTATGTAAGGGCATGTTTCCATCTTCGGATGGGTGTCCATTTATTTGTTTTGTTCGGACATTGTTTTGATTTTCAATATAATGATGCTTTCTTTTAATTATTGTGTGTAGTATGGATAATATTGTTATATTTAAGAATTTTATAATATTAGGACCTGTAAAGGAGGCTGGTTCCAATGAACCGGGCGTTGTGGGGGTGCTGGGCCATTTCTCACCTTCCCACACATACCCAACTTTTCGAATCCATTAGGGGGTTGGGGATTCCTTAGGAATTGAGTCATCCACCCCTTTCTTTTTCCCGGCCCGTCCGAGTGGCGACTCCATTTTCTCCGGACTTAGGTCCATGTTCTCTAAGGCCCCGAGCCTAAAAGTGCCGAAGTCGCAAGAACCATTCCACCGGGAGTGGGGGAGAAAATCCTCGCTCACAGTTGGTTTTTGACATTTTGGTGTTCAACCGATGAGGAATCTGGCTTGATGTTCATAAATTAGTGTATCTATACATCATGATTTGAATGACTTTACTAGGCTAAGGAATTGTTCTATAACATTGAGCTGTGTATGCTTACTTAGAGAGGGCTCTTGCATAATTACCTTTGTCTAGGTCCTAGTCGATCTTAGAACATTCTTTGATGAACTTTCGAGGAGAAATTAAACTCTGCTTATTTTAGGGAGAGATGATCTAGGCATTGTTTTATAATCCAAGAACTAGTATCCTCCCTATTAACATCAATCCCTTGTTGTCCCTTTGAGCCTTCATGAGATTGTAGCTTGCTCTTTATTAGCTTGTAAGCTCGATAACCTACCCTATATTGTTGTGACTCTTATGACAATTCTAATGATCACTAAGGTGAAGAGGCAAGAAGATCAAAGAAAAGAATGCATAGTCAAGACCATAAGAATAGTTGAAGTTCACCTGATACTAGACCTAATATCTTCGATCTATTAAGATGACATCAGGGCATAAATGATTTATCCTTGTTGAAGGAAACTCACTCTACTTCGCTCATCCATAGTTAGAAGCATAGAATAGTAGAGACAAAACAACTTTCTTAGAGCTAAAAAAAGTAAAAAAGAAAAACAAAAAATGGAAAGAAAAGGAGAAAAAAAAGAAAAAAGAAAAGAAAAGAAGAAAAAAGAAAAAAAAGAAAAAAAAGAAAAAGAAAAAGAAAACCCAAAAAGGTGGTTCAGAAAGCTAACAAAGTTCTCTTTTACCTAAAGCAGCAGAAGACTTTCACTTAGTTTACGAGGACAGTTTTACTTGAATTGGTCCAACCCAACCAGAGACTCAACCAACATCAGAAAGATAGGAGAAAGGCTATCTAGTTCTTGAAAGTCCTGTATTTGACATTCCTACAGGGAAGAAGAATAAAATGATAAAATGATAAGACAAAAAAAAAGAAAAAAAACAAACAAAAAGAAAACAAAAAGAAAAAGGGAAGAGAAGAAAAGGAAAGAAATGTAAAGGCAACGACTATTCCAATCAAGATCCAGATTAATGCCAAGAAGATGGAAGAACATTCAAAGCTCTATCTTCTCATGCTCCCAACTATTTAAGGTTCCAACAAGAAGTTTGTAGTGTGAAGGTTTGTCCATAGTGTCACATCGACTCTAAGTTACAAATAGCCTTCATTTAACCCGTGTCCCTTATAGACCCCATTTCAAGCCTATTAAAGACCTATTGATCTCTCTTGGTAGGTAGAGTCTATTAGTGGAGATTGAATAAGCATGCATATGAGATAGACAATATTTAAACTCGATGAGACCTTTGGCCAAATAATATGTATGTGCCTATCTGAAGTGAAACAATTTTTTGCTTAAATGGAAATGATTCCCAAGTTTAATACGGTAACAAGGGTTGTTATGTTATATATATGTTAATTTGAAAAATTGAGTCCTAAGGTACAATGACACTGATTTGACAAAGTCAACATTTGATTAGCAAAAAAACTATTTTCTTGTTGCATAAACCTTCAAGTTAAGTGAAGTATGTTGCATTGTCAAACCTCAAAAGACATAATGGGCAAAAGAGGGCTAATGAAAGGATCGCTTGCAAGGGCATGTCATGAAGTAGTTACCAATCAAATGGATGTCTTTCGTGTCTCTACCCTGCTGGGGTGAAAATCCTCGCTCATAGGGGTGCAGTTTCAATGAGCAGTCAAAGACCTATTCTCGAAGTACCAGATCTGCCATCACTAATCCTCCCCTTATAGACTAAAGGCTAATGGTGTAGTGGAAGCAACAAACAAGACAGTTAAGCAGATTTTATCCAAGATGACCAAGACATATAGGGATTGGTCAAAAATGCTTCCTTTCACTTTATTGGGATATAGAACAAGCATGCGAACCCCGATCAGAATGACATCATTTTCTTTGGTTTATGGAATGGAAGCAGTGTTGCCAATTGATATTGAGATAAAAGTCACTGAGAGTAATCCTAGAAGCTGAGTTACCTAAGATAGAATGGGTAGTAAGTAGATACTCATAGCTAGCCTTGTTAGAAGAGAGAAGGTTAAAGGCACCATATCATCATCAGCTGTATCAAAGAAAGATAGCAAGGGACTACAATAGAAGAGTTAAGATAAAAAAGCTTAAAGTTGGTGACTTAGTGTTAAAACAGTGGAAGTGTAATATCCCAATGTGTGCCCTAGAAGTTTGGATATAATTGTTGTTTGTTTGAATTATGTGTATATGTTATGTTGATAAGAAAAGAAATTGAAAAGAGAATGTTTAGGTATTGTTTTAAAAGGAAAGTAATGTGTAGAGAGAAAGTGTATATGTTGGGTATATGGTAGTATAAATAACATATATATAAGTCAAAAGGGATGGTCAATGGAAGAGGATATTTATTTGTTGTGTGTGAAATTACCTAAATGGGCTAGTAAGTGAAAAGAGAGTTAAAACAAATGGAAAGGGGTATTTAAGTAATTTCTTGTTTTGGAATACATGGTGGAGATTTAAAGAGAAGTTGACTTTGTTTTCTTCATTTCCTCTTCTTCTCTTTCCCATGTGTTGGCCAGCCATTCCAAAGCAAGAGAGCAAAGTGATTTTTGTTTGTTTCAAATTCAAAATTGAAGGAAGAATCAAAGGATTAATTTGGAGATTTGTGAAATTCATCAACTTTGGTAAGTTCTTTTCCTTGATTTTCCTTTGTTCTTTTGAATTTGTGTTTGGGGTTGATGAATTGATATGGATGGTTGATTTGGTTTGTGTGTGGTGTGTTTTTAAGTGTTGAAAGTGATTGTAAGTTAAGAAGTTAATTGTTGTTGATTTTGGAAGTGTTGAAGTTGAGTTTGTTTTAGGGTTTTGAGTTGGTATGTGTTGTTAATGTTAAGTTTTGTTGATTATTTTCATAGATCTTCATGTTGGGTGTGTTTGTTGGAGTTGTAAGCATTAAACATGTGATTTTGGTCGAAGGCAGTAGCATTCTGGATGCCACGCCCGTGGCCCTTTGGTGCTATGGCCGTGGAGGTGTTGGATATTTTGGATAGATTTGGTTTCTATCCCACACCCGTGGGGGGTTGGGGTGGCCACGGCCGTGGGCTATAATGTGTGTTGTTGGATTGTTAATTATGATCTAAATGTCTAAAAGGAGGTTAACAAGTGCTAAATTGTATTGGAATTGATGTGGTTCATCATTGTTTTGGTTTAGGTTGTGAAGAAGGTGATTTGCCCTAATTTGGGAAGTGAAGAATTTTGGATAAAGGAAAGTGTTTAGAGTTGTGTGAATTGTTGTTGAGGTAAGTACAAATCTTGCATTATTGCATTGTTAATGCATATGAATAATGTTATGTTGTGTACAATGTGGAACATACATTCATATGGTGTTGAGATTGAAAATACATTTGATGATATTGATGATGCTTATGAACAATGTACTTTGTTATATGTATGTCAATGATGCCATAAGTATAATGAAGTATGATAATGTAAATTGAGATATAAATAGATGTGAAATTAATGTTATGAAATATGACATGTAATATGTGATATGTATAATGAGGAATGGCTTTGATGTTAATGAATATTATAATGATGTGAATGATATGATTGAAACATGTCTAGATGGTATGAGTGAATAATGATATGTCTGTTTAGTCAAAGTAATTGATTATGGATATGTGAAAGATGAAGTAGTATAATGTGAATTTAGATATGATGATTTAAATGTGATGAGAAGCCATTGTGAATGGCTATGATTATACAAATGAGATTGTTGAGGCATGCTTGCCTATTTGATAATGATGGAAATGAATTGAGAAAATAATGTTAAAAGATATAAATGAGTGAACCTATCTGCCTCCTGCGGAACCATGCGGACCCTGGGTTTGGGCAACCGAACTTGGACTACCGACCTGGTTGGGGGAAGGTTCGTTATTGATAGTCTTATATGTGCTTATCTGCCTCCTGCGGACCCCTGGGATTGGTAGTGGCCTAAGGCCTAGTGGGCAACTGACCTGGTTGGGGAAAAGTTCGTATATGAAGCCATAGTTGTTGCCTATATTGATAAACTTTAAATGAGTATAACATATGATGATATAATTATTGTAATAATGAAATGTAACATTTATAAGCATAATCTTTATTAGTTGAATGTATGACATTGATATTGACATGGCATATTATCATTATGGTTTGTATTTCTGAGCTGTTGGCTCAGTGCGATTGTGGTTCATCGCGCAGGTGATAGAGTTGATAGGGTTGAGGCAGGGGATTCTTCTAGACCTCGTTGAGTTTGTGCTTGAAGAGTTGGATTAAAGCTTAAAGATCAGAGAGTCAAGCTGCCAATCATGTATATATATATTCTATGTTTTGTATATGTCAAATTGTTATGTATTTGTACTTGGAAGTACTTATTGTAACTTCCGCTGTGTATTAATAAACAGTTTCATCTATTATATTTATGAATTTCTTTTACAACAATTGATATTTGTTTTATTTCCCTTTGAGATATGACTTGTGTGTTTTTAAACTGTGGCATTTTCTATATTCAGTATACGTATATTACGATCGTATAAGCATGCTGTGTACGTATACGGGATATAGGGGTGTTACAGGAAGCCCAATATCCCTGATCCAAGAGGAAAGTTTAGACCTAGTTGGGAAGGGCTATATATCATGAAGCAATTAATGAATAAGGGTGCGGTTAAGTTATCAGACATGGAAGAGAATGAGTTTAGTGAGCCAGTGAATATTAACAGATTGAAGAAATTCTTTTTTTTTTAAAAAGACCTCGCTAGGTTGAAAACCTAAAAAAGGCATTCTAGGCAAAAGTTAGAGCAGTCCGCTAGTTCCTAAAACCTGAAAGGGCAGGCTAGGTAACAATTATGCCTAAAATGAGAGAAAATTGTCAATTAGAAAACCCGAATGGGTTGGTTGGCAAAAGGAGTGATCTTGTATATGCTGGCTTTATGTTTTTAGTTGTTTACTAATTTAATAAAATAGAGTTAATAATAAAATTGTTCTATGTGCACTATTTTAAGTATCTAACCAAATATAGTAAAATAAATTACATAATAGCAAAAAGTGATGATAAATTTTAAAAGAAAAGAAAACATCTTTTATTATTATTATTCATCCTAACATCATTTCATAAAGAATTGACAAATGTAGAATTTATGGTAGGCGATAAGTGTAACGTGTAGGCCAGCTTTGCCTCTGTCGATCTAAGTAAGCTTCTATCAAATGGGGCATGTCCGAATCAGGAATAAACTCAGAACCTTAAGGCTCGGCACTATACTATCGATCAAGTTGATAAGGATCATAACAAGTGCCTCGACGAAGAGCAGCAAGAGGAGCATACATCAAATATGTCCGAATGGTGACATGGATAATCTTCCACCTATATACCAACCAACGGATGTTATGCACAGCTCGTGAGTAGATCCAATCAACCCATTCGGCATATGAATCAGCAGGACGAAGCAATTTCCTTGCAAAATGATGTCGGGGCAAATATATGATAAAGTCCATAAATGGGGTGTCGAGCAAACAAAAGCACCCATATAGCCAGATCAGTAAAAATAAATAATAATCCATTTAAAAAAAGCCCGTTAGGTTGAAAACCCACAAGGACAGTCTAACAAAAAATTAGGCTTGTTTGCTAGCTCCGAAAACTCACAAGGGTAGTCTAGGCAAAAATTAGAACCAATATAAAAATGAGTCTTCTAGGTTGAAAACCCACAAGGGATGCTTAGGCAAAAATTAGGACAACTCGCTAGTTTCAAAATCTGCAAGGGCAGACTAGGCAATCCTTAAAGCAATAATAATAAAAAGCCTAAATTGAAAACCTGAAAGGGAGATTTAGATAATTACTTGAAGTAGCAAGGGACTTCCAGCTAACCTCCTCGAAGAATCTGTCTTGAATTGGTCTAATCCAACCAGGGTTTCAGCTAAGATCATAGGTACAAGTGAGAATCCCCCCTCTATTTGGTCCACGATATATAGTACTCACAGATCGATATTACCGTTAGGAGAAACAAGTAAGAATTGACCAAGCAAGCACATACAAAACATGTGACCCCATTCTTTGGTGGGGGCCAAATGGGAAGTATAAAAATTGATCAATGGACCAAGCAAGATCTTGCCTCTGGTTAATTGCATAACTTTAGATTTCAGGAGTTGAAAGAGCATCTGCATCTTTTGATGACTCTGTGAAGTTAGTATGGGTAATACCATTCGATGATGGCTTGGGTATCCGAGAATGGCTTTAAATTCTTCGATTATAGGACATGCTTCAAAATTGTTTATCTTGAAAGTCCTAGTTTTCATATTCCAAAAGGAGGCTATGGCGTGTAAGAAAGAATGGTCCAACTCTACATTTTGAAAGCACTTTAAAACATTGAGTTGAGACCATGATATTTTTTCCAATGTGTAGCCCAGATGTTCTTGAATAATTTCTTTATCTTTTTTAAATTGGCTTCAGTCATTGTGAGGAGCATGAAAATTGCAGTTGATTTGAATTTATGGGGTTGTGAGAGTTGCAATTTCTTTGGATTTACCCAAGCGTTACTACTTTGAATGATGAAGAAAAGAAGGTGGTTTATTAATTTATATAGCAGTAGGCCAAAGTCCAAGTTGTTTTAGGCAAAAGGAATCCATGTCGAATTAAGTTTGAACTTGGAGCATTGAATTCACTATGATATTGGAAACCTTTAAGCCTAATTCGTGTGGGTATTGGTTCTCTTGATTTAATTAATCCACGTCGAATTCATTTTGAATGAATTTGACATGGTAGTGTATCTGTGTATATATATGTAAAAAGAAAAAAATATCAAAGTGATTTAAAAAAAAGGGTCCATAAGCAAAAAAAAAAAAGAAGGGTTTAAAAGTCAAAATATTTAATTTTATTATGTATATTTAATACAAGCTTATATTATTTTTACAATAAAACTAATACATTTTTTTTAAAATATGGTACAAGACAATCACCGTGAAGGGGGAGGTGGTCTATAATCAAATAAAACTCTAAGAAATTCATCGCTTGTCGAAAGTGGAGGTACATCATCTGTCTAGTTTTCTCCCGAAGAAGAAGCACCCGAATCCTAGTTATCCTAAAAATCTATCCTATCATAGTTAATGTCTGAGCAGGGAGGTGGCACATCATGGTCATCAGTCTAGGGCCTCCTTGATGAAGATGCACTAGGATCCCTATAGCTTTGAAATCTAATGTCTCAAAAGTTTTATTCAACGTAATCCACATGCCAATGACTAGTGGCTAATTCCTCCTGCAGCTTCCAGTTCTGCTCTTCAAGTATCCTCTATGAGCCAGAAAAGGAAAAGTTAGGTTCATACATTTTCATGCATATACTTAGCATATATCAATATGAAACAGGGATTACAAATCGGATAGTTCAGATCAAAGCCTTGAAACCCTGAAGATGGATCAACATAGGGAGCTACGGGTGGCACATCTGGCTGTAGTGCAGCTACATGAGATGGACTAGCTCCATCATGACTAGGACCACCTGGTTGTTCCATCGCCTATAAAAATTCAAGTTAAATGAGTATAATGAAAAGGAAAGTCTAGGATTTACAAAAGATTATGTCTGATCAACCTGGGAGGAGACAACTATAGTATCATTATAGGCAACATCCCCTGTACCATCCTCCTCTTCATCCTCATCGTCCTCCTCCTCATCACCATCTTCCTCATCATACTCATCCTCATTTTCCTCATCACCTTCTTCCCCCATACTTTCATCACCTTCTCCCTCTTCTTTTTCTTTATCTCCTTGTGCCTTTATACCTTCAACGCCATTGGGAGAGACTTCAAAGTGCAGAAGTTGGTCTCGCATGAACTCAGCATATGTCAACTTTGGCCGGACTAAGAAAGCATTGACATCAAATCCATTCCTGGAACTTCTCTAGGAGTCCTTCGGCATAGACATACAAATCAACACAGATGCTAGTATATTAGCTGACGCTCACCTCTGATCAGGGCCAAGGAACTAGTTATGTACCCTCTCGCCAAGGAACAAGCCACTGAAAACTAGCCCGATGATGATCCGATGGGAATTCTACAAGGGTAATGCATGTTCATGGCAACGGTCTAATTTTCCCTCTCATCTGCTCTCCACCAAGCAATGTCCACCTGCGAAGGGCAAGATAGGTAAGTTATTTCTCTCATAGATTTTAACAATTATACTAATTCCATCTTTTTACCTGATCCCAGGTTAGGCAGCACAGCTGATAGCGCCGGGTATGCACATGATGCCTACCAAGCACCTCCGTGTGTTTTAACAGCCAAGGGATAAGTCTCAGGTATCCAACCCATCTCCCAGATATGCCAGGGGCCTTCACAAGATTATGTTTGTATGCCCACACCTTTCAAGGCAAAATAATAAAGATCAAACTCATATATACACATAATCCTTATTTGATAAAGGACAGAACTCATACCTCGGCAATGACCATAAAGCAGTGAACAATCTCTTATCCCTAAAATTTTATCAAAATCATGGTAAAGGCAGGCAAAGTCAGCTTCTCCCCAGGCATAAAATGGCAAGAGATCAAAATCAGCTAGAGCACGCAAAATCGACAAATGAATGGCTGCCTCGATACTACATAAGATCGTCATAGATAGCAAATATAATAAGAATCCATGAGTGTATAATTTTGCCCATTTGCCATATATTGGTCTAGTCTGTCTCATCGAATACTGTCGGATATATTCATATTTTATTTTTCACACTCCTTTATATCAAGGCCTTAGACCAATCAGCTGTCGAATCTCGTCCTCTGTCCATATGTCATTGGTCAATTAAATGGGGATCCCGTCACATCTCAAGCCCATGATTATGTTAAAATACACTAGTTCAATGGTCATCTCCCCTATAGGCAAGTGAAAAGTATGGGCGGTATCCATCCACCGCTCAACAAGCACCTGAATTATACTTTTGTCAATCTAGTATCCCTTTGTTGGCAGCCGTAGCACAAATTCCTCAAAGCCACATTCTCGAATCATCCTTCAAACTGAAGGTGGCACTTGCTCATACCACTAGTCGGCCTTATGGACATTCTTGCCACCATGGATCACACAGTTATCATACAACCATAATAAAAGTAAGTTAAGCTAGGCAAGTATATTAGCCCTACTAATACTTCTAATAAAAAAAATAATAAAAATACAAAATATGCATAAAAATTATTTTTGACACTACAATACTTTTGTTTTTTTTAATAAACTATAAATTATTATTTTTTTGGAATTTTTTGCCTCGCGATCAACATTCTGTTTAAATTATTTTGCATTAATTTATAAAGCCATTTTTTACATTAATTTGTCTACCACTAGTATTAATTTCTTCTATTTTCTTAATTACCTCATCTATTTTTCACAAATATTTGCTAAGTCATCACAAATTAATTTTCATGACTAATTGTAACTACTACAACAATAAAAGTGAGGTAAAAAATAAAATAAAATAAAATAAAAAGGAAGACTTGTTGTTTTTGTTCTGAACTACGATGGAGATGCATTCTCGCTAGAAGGGAAACCTGATTCACTCTGCTGTTTCTAAGGTACGTAATTAAGTTGGCATTCACATGGGACCCAGTCCTAGATACTTGTTGATTGGCCACCATTTTCATATATGGTGAAAGTTGAAAATTTTCAAATGCACAAAGAAACTAAAATTGTTTGCTCGAAAGATTGTAATTTTGCCTGAAGTTTTGAATAATTTTCTTAGAATGAAATGCTACATATTTATAAAGAATGGGTTTGCAAGATAAGATCAAGGCTAAAGCACCATTCATGTGCTTTACTTCAAAGTTAGAGAAGGGATGTTGTAGACCCTTAATTTTTGACCCCGTCCAGTATGATATTTTTAAACAGTCCAAAATAATTTTTGTGGTATTTTAATTAAATAATATTTATTTTAATAATATTTATTACTTATAATATTTATTTTTAATAAAATAAAAAAATTAATAATAAAAAAAGATAAATAAATAAAAAATCAGCGATGGAAGAATCGGCGACGAAAATTTTTCATCGCTGGCGACGAATTGGCTTGGGCTAATTCACCGCAGGAAAAACCTGCGATGAATTGGCCACAAGCCAATTCACCGCAGGTTTTTCCTGTGGCAAAATGGCCACAGGCCAATTCTTTGCAGGAATATCCTATGGCTAATTGGCTTGTGGCCAATTCGTTGCAGGAAAAACCTATGGTGAACTGGCCAGTGGCCCGCGCCCAAGCCAGCTACACCCGCAGCAATTTTTTTTCCAGCACACTTTCGCATGCTCGGCCCACTCACAATTTTGCCAAAATTCTATTCTACTTGATTTTTAATTTTATTTCCTAAAAGGTTTTTATTTCCATAGCCAATTAGTATTAGGCTTTGATTTTTTCCTATAAATACCACATTAAAACACACAGAAGGGGACTTTTTGATCTTAAAAAGAGGATCTGAATCTTTAGAGCTCGGAATTATTTTTGGCAGTCTATTCATAATCTCAAGCTTGAAGAATCAAGAGGCAGCAAACAATATACAACCCATCAAAGGAAGCCCACACTATCTTTGTTATTGTTCCACCATGATTCAAGATTGTGGTGGAACCAACAACGGAGGTTTGAATCTCTATTTCTTTATTTATCTTTACAGTAGCTTCATCATTCAAATTGGATTAATTGTTTAAATGTGCAATAGATGATTAATTATTCTACTTACCATCCAAACTCTATTTGAAATCCTAAAAACTATTTTTCAAAACACCAATACCTTAATACCCGTAAAACATAATTTTGAAATCAAAAACCCTAATTACACTTTTCTAAAACCACAAAATAATAATCTATTTTCTTAAAACCCTAACCAAATCTATTTTTCTAAGATTTACAGTAGCTTATTTCTTCCAATTTTGAAACCCTATTTTCTAAATCTCAAACCCTAAAATCTTAATTTTCAACATCAAAACCTACAACCCTAATCTACTAACTGCCCCCTTGACCCCCGCCCACTAACCGGCTAGCGGGACTGCCGTATGGACTTTTAACTTATCATCCTCAAACCAAAACCAACATCAATTCAACCTTTTTAACTTAATCAATCTCAATACTTATAAACTCATCTCAAACACACCTATTTATAATCTCAACACATCACAACCCACCTCAAACATAACTTCAAAAATAACAAAGATAAACAAGAGAGTACTTACCTCAATTGAAGAAATTTCACAAATCTCCAACTTCATCCTTTGATTCTTCCTTCAATTTGATGTTAGAAATCAAAACACCTCAGTTGCTCTTCCTTTCCCTTTGGTAGCCGGCCACACCAAACAAAGAAGAGAAAATGAAGACAAATCCAACTTCTCTTCTTCTTTAAATATCCACCAAGCAATTTTAACAAGGCAATTACCTAAATGCCCTCATCCATTTAACTTAACTTTTGTCACTTATATGCCCATTTAAGTAATTTCACATACCACAAATAAATATCTTCTTGCATTGACCATTCATTTTGACTTATATATATATTATATATATTACCATATACACAACATATACACCTTCTCTCTACACATTCCTTTCCTTTTTAAACAATACATAAACATTCTCTTTTCAATTTCTTTTCTTATCAACATAACATATACATATAATTCAAATAAACAACAATTATATCCAAACTTCTTGGGCATACATTGGGATATTACAATTCTCTCCCTCTTAAATAATTTCATCCTCGAAATTATCTAGTATAATTGTAATCCATTCATAATACAATATCATCTTAACCTCCATATGAAGTTAATTATATGCTTAAGTTATTACATCATCAAATCATATAACTTCAACTCTCCTCTTTAGAATCAACCACCTTCTTTAAATTCCATAACTCATCATTCTATATGTTTATACATCTTATTACTTCCTTGATCAAACATTCACAAGATCTTATTACATTTTCTATTAATATCTTTATACAAGAGTCAGATCATTTTATAGCACACTTATACTTCGTCCAATCTTTATATTTAATATATTTTATTCCTTCATCTCTTTAATAATACTTTCTTAACTTTAACATTAGAAACCATTGGTTTTTATCTGAGCATTAATTATCCCGTCATCACAATCACTGTCTAAATAGACATTTATCAAACCTCAATGGATAACAAGATCCTTATTTTTCACAAATGGAGTTACTTCTTTAGCATGCTTTTCACTTAACTTACATATTAATACATTATTCTTCAACTTATTTTAAAAATAACCAATCTTTTCCCTTTTTATCATGATTTATAACTACTATAACTCCATTTATTCATGTCCATTTACACTTTAAAATTTTACATCATATACATTATCATGTAAATAATTATACTCTTAGTACAACTACACATATTAAATTTCAATAATGACTCATAATCTTAGCCAAATCTAGATCAATTGATCTATCTGTTACAATATACTCACATTCCAATCTTGTTCAATTTCAACCAACGATTAATTTATTTAACTTATCATGAAATTTCACAATATCCATATATGTATATATATATAACTTAATTCCCTTAGGGCAAACTTAAATTCAATTCTTGATCTCTTCCGATCCATTTTCAGTCAAATTATCATAATAACAAATCACTTCAAATTATCTTTCAAGATACACATAATTTCTTCTCTATTATCTTATTATAATTCCCACCATTTCTCATAATAATTTTTATACCATAAATGAAAGTATTATGAATTCATTTCATATCATTGTCATAGTTATATTGATTACCCTTTTTGTCATATTACCCATAACTCAACACATTTCCATAATTTCCTTTTCTCTTTTTACCTTCATAATTATAACCAAATTCTTAACATAAAATGATAAGGTACAACTTTATCCATCATAACTTTTAACTATACTTCTCCAACATAATTTTCAGTCTCACCAAATCTGTATTACAATCATTTAGTCTAAGATCCAAATCCATGGATAACAAATTAACTGATCAAATATACTGAACAAAACACATGGCTTTAAGAGATTAATATTCAAGCTTGAAACTTTCAAATCAATACTGTTCTTATATAACTTTATTCTCAATCTTTACATTTTTGGTATAACAGAAATTAACACATTCCAACTCCATTTCAAACCAATTTGCACTCGATTATATGATCTTTATCAACTTAATTCATGTTCCAACAATATTACTATATACATATTCAATCATATGCAGTTCTTATACAATTTCTATTCGTCACTTCATTTCTAATCCATTTGCAATCTCTTATAATATAATTATTTATAACTTTCCATATGTGAATACTTTGGGACTCTAAATATCATATAATCATCACGTTCAGTGCTCATCATAACAATTTCCACTGTCCACTATTACTCAAGTCCATGCCATTCTCACTTCCATCACATAATCCATCTAGCTTTATACAGTTCAAGACCTAATATCTCTTAGGTCCACTAATACATATAACATCATTTTCCATATCACTAATTCTATAATTATACCACATACACATTCATAGGTCACCTTCATAATGTGATTCATACATTTGTTTATATATCATAATTTCATTCATATTGAAAACTCAATTCACATATCATATACATGTATACACTTAATTAGATACTCTTATTTATCATACATTCAATACAAATTTTCCTTTATAATTGTAACAACCGTCCCAGTCCACCTGCTGAGCCATTCCTATCCGGAGAAACCCCCAGGGCCTCTGGGCTGGGCTGCTACAGTACTAAACTGCCCTCACGGGCCCTCCTGTAGGATTCGTTTGTTTGGCTTACACCCAAGACACATGAGTGCAAGTCGCCTCCCTGGATCGAACACCTGACCTCCCACTTAAGAGAGCCAGCGAGCGCAATCCAGTACCAAATCTTCCAGTATGATATAAAATATTTATTCACACAGCACAAATATATATATATATTGACTATAATAACACTTCACTTCCATCTTAGTCACATTCCCAATGTGACATCTCTTTCACTTTCATCTTTAAAAACATTTAATATACTTCCATATCCATTTTTACCCTTTTCATTAAAATGACCTAATATAACTCATTTTTATTTGCTTATTCACTTCCCTTTTTACTTCAAAACAAATTCTCATACTATCAATCACATTACTTAATTCATAATACTTTCATGTGCAATATTAATCATTTCACTTATCTTATGTATTGAATATACATTAAATCATCAATATCCCAATAATCTTTATCAAATTCCACTAAAATTTTAACTTCTCAACTTACTACTTCACTTAAACTTCAATTTGCCAAACTCATCTTTTCTTAATATCAACTTTAAAAACATCTTATATATATATATATATATCACAAAGCAATATCAAAACATATAATTTCCACAATTATCAAGCTCATTTCAAAAATCTCAAATATCACATATTATCACCATTACCATGAGCTTTCATAATATCCAAGCATCTCACATTTCTAACATTGAATTCACCATGTTTGCATTAAAATAACAATACCAATTTATATTCTTACTTAACCAATATCATCTCTTTTTCCTTTTAACAAAATCTTAACTTTATATATACTCCAAACTTTAAATATTCACACTTTGTCTATACTAAACAACTCATTCAATATTCCACCATACTTTTCTTATTTTAGTAACATATCTTCCAATATTAACAATTCAACAATATTTCCTCTATCTAGCAAACCCAACATAAACTCTATTATAAAGAGATTCATAGTGTAGAGGAAAGAGTATATACTCTTATCTTAATTTTAATTTCAACTCATGTTCAACTTTATTCTCTTTTTCATTTCTTTATACTTCAACACATTTAACAATTCACTTTACTTGCAACAATTTCCAAAATTTTTTTTTTCAACTTATCAATTAAACTTATATAAATCCATATCATTTCTTTTTCTAGCCTTACATTCATGTAAAACTTCATTCACTCACTAACATTCATCTCATATAACACAGATATTCTACCATTCATATAATGCTACATTCGAGACCAACCTAGGTGTCAATGCATATGCATGTATTACCAATTGCATTTCAAAACTCTTCTTTTTAATTCATTTTAAGCGTTGCAAAACTTTTTCTTTTTAATTTTACTTAGGCCGAGAATCTCGAACCTAAGCTCTGATACCAAAATAATTGTAACACCCCAATACCCTATATAAGTACTATACATATACCGAGTATACATACAGTAAGTATATAAAGTATAAGGATGCCACTTGTCGTTACATTTTTAAAACCTGTAACAAAGTTCAAACCATAATACGTTAATTTAAATAACATTTACAAAATCATTATCTTTATCAAAACTTCCTTTATACATATAAATATTCTCTCGTCAGAAATACATCATAATTAAAAGTTATACATGTATGCATTACCCTCTAGTTGGTCTCGACAACTCTTACTCTTCTCGTGGCATAACGAAAGACTTCACATCTTCCACCTAGTCACCTGCGCGATTACACATCCGCGCTAAGCCCGAGAGCTTAGTAATACAAATATAAAATATAAACATACATTATAAAAATATTAACATATGATGATATATCAATTCCATGTACCATTAGTTTCCTATCATGATTTTCCTTTTTAAATTGCACCTTTCATATATCTCAACTCATTTCATATATGATATACATATCATTATCAGCAACCATAATCCATCACCAATCCTCACAATTAATATATCAATACACATATTGCACTTCACACTTCATAACATTACCTTATTCACAATTCACCGATCATAAATCACGTTTCCAACAGAGGCAATCATATATCTCATTTATTTATTTATTTCAACATTTGTATATCACATTGTCAACAAAGACAGACTCGGGCCCAACAGACACTAATATGCTATTCGACTTTCAGAGTTAATGCTTTGGTTTAATTATCACATTATCATCATCATTATCCCAACTAGGCTTCAAGGATTTAGGTTCAACCAAGCTTCAAGGGGAACAAAGCATGCTAAGTATGGCTTCAAGAACCAATCCAACCTAGCTTCAAGGGTTGTAACATCTCAATTAGGCTTCAAGGACTAGACCCAACCAAGCTTCAAGGGGAGTAAAACATGTTAAACTTCTACCTAACTTGGCTTCAAGGATCAAGCCCAACCTAACTTCAAGAGATTGTTACTATCATTAGGCATGCCACCAACAACAAACTCTAAAATGGAATAACACAGTAGCCACACAATTCATTTATTATTTCATTATCCATTCCATTCTCAATTGAATCATCATCTAGGCAAACATGCCTCATTTATCACAATTGTATCATCATAGCCAATCACAATGGCTTCACATCACATTTGAATCATCATAGCCAATCACAATGGCTTCACAACTCTATTAAATCATCATAGCCAATCACAATGGCTTCATAACCCATTTGATTCATCATTATAATATACAACATCAATTACATTAACTAAACAACATACCATTATTCAATCATATCATCTAGGCATGTTTCAATCATATCATTCACATCATTATAACTCAAAACATTAGTTCTACATTTCTTTATGTCTCAATTAACATTAAGGTAATTCATCATAAGAAATTGCATTGCACATACCTTTTTGAATGATCCACATCTCTTCCACACTATACAAGTCATAATATTAGTCACATTATTCATATAACACATTATCATTCACAATATTCACAATGCATAACATAACATTGTTCATTTAGAACCATATGCATCATCAAATGTATGTTCAATCTCCACAAAGCAAGAAGAGCAAAGGACAATCACAGTAGCCAACACACCCAAGGGACACGGCCAAGCTTGTGGCCGTGTCTCTCAACCAAAAACCTCTCAACCAAAAGCAACAGAAGCCAACATGGGCAAGGGACACGGCCGTGTCTCCTCCAAAAATCACCCAACACGGCCAAATTTCCATGGACTTGGCCGTGTCTCTCAAAATTGTATAGGTTGGCCTTGTCTCTTCCTTGGTTTGGCCGTGTCTCTTATGTATAAAACCCTAAATATAGCCAAAACTCCTTTGATTGAATTTAAACACATTATGCACAACATTAACTCATTCAAATGGATGAAATCAAAGTCATTAACACTCATTTTGCATATTCATCACAACATACACATTAACAATCCATTTAATCATCTACCATTTCAAAACCCTAAAACCAAACATCACTCTTAACTTATCATCCTCAAACCAAAACCAACATCAATTCAACCTTTTTAACTTAATCAATCTCAATACTTATAAACTCATCTCAAACACACCTATTCATAATCTCAACACATCACAACCCACCTCAAACATAACTTCAAAAATAACAAAGATAAACAAGAGAGTACTTACCTCAATTGAAGAAATTTCACAAATCTCCAACTTCATCCTTTGATTCTTCCTTCAATTTGATGTTAGAAATCAAAACACCTCACTTGCTCTTCATTTCCCTTTGGTAGCCGGCCACACCAAACAAAGAAGAGAAAATGAAGACAAATCCAACTTCTCTTCTTCTTTAAATATCCACCAAGCAATTTTAACAAGGCAATTACCTAAATGCCCTCATCCATTTAACTTAACTTTTGTCACTTATATGCCCATTTAAGTAATTTCACATACCACAAATAAATATCTTCTTGCATTGACCATCCATTTTGACTTATATATATATTATATATATTACCATCTACACAACATATACACCTTCTCTCTACACATTCCTTTCCTTTTTAAACAATACATAAACATTCTCTTTTCAATTTCTTTTCTTATCAACATAACATATACATATAATTCAAATAAACAACAATTATATCAAAACTTCTTGGGCATACATTGGGATATTACAGAATGATTTGTTTATCATGAATGGATGTTTACTTTTATTGATTTGTTTTGATTTCAAAACTTTGTAAGAGGTATGTTTCCATATGTTGGGTACCTCATGTATTAAGCATCATGTAATTTAAATTGCTTTTATATTTTGGACCAATGTAAAAGACACGTTTCCACCTTTCGGTGGGTGTCCTATTTAGTTTTTGACATGAATGATGTAAGGACATGTTTCCATCCTTGGATAGGTGTCCATTATTTATTTTGTTTAGACATTGCTTTGATTTTAATATAATGATGCTTTATTTTAATTGTTGCATGTAGTATGGATAATATTGTTATATTTAAGAATTTTATAATATTAAGACCTGCAAAGGAGGCTGGTTCCAATGAATCAGGCGTTGTGGGGGGTGCTGGGCCATTTCTCACCTTTCCCACACATACCCAACTTTCCAAACCCATTAGGGGGTTGGAGATTCCTTAGGAATCGAGTCATCCACCCCTTTCTTTTTCCCGACCCATCCAGGTGGCGACTCCATTTTTTTCAGCCTTAGGCCTGTGTTCTCTAAGGCCCTGAGCCTAAACAGTGCCGAAATCGCAAGAACCATTTCACCAGGAGTGGGGGCGACCGCTCACAGACGTGCATAAAATAAAGTAAATTTGTAAAAGGATAAAGCAACGTGAAGACAAAGTCATAAGCTGCATCATATAAATTATTTAGATTAATAATTCATGTCTCCTTTTAATAAATGTCTCCATTTAATAATTCATGTCTCCTTTTAATAATTCATATTTCCTTTCAATAATTCATATTTCATCTCACATATAGCACACGAGCACACAATAAGTTCCTTTCAATAATTCATATTTCAGCTGATATACAACGCACCAACACACAATAAGTTAATATTTATTATGGATTTATAATTTTTACGTGTCTAAATAATATTCTTTGTACTTACAAATATTTTTTCCATGTAGGGGGGTAAGAGTATATATAGGTATCCATATACAGTAAAAAATATCTAAATTTTTTGCAAATCCTCTATTGACTACTGGAATTAATTTTTTACAGATGTCTCGGGTCTAGAACTCAACCAACCTCGGGTCCAAAACCCAACTAATCAAGTTTCGAGTCCAGAACTCAACCTACCTCGGGTCCAGAACCCAAATAATCTAGTTTCGGGTCCAGAACCCAACCAATTCAGTTTTGAATCTGAAACCCAACCAATCCAGCTTTGGGTCCATAACCTGACCAATCTAGTTTTGAGTCTAGAACACAATCAATCAAGTTTCGGGTCCAGAACCCAACCAACTTCAGGTTCAGAACTAACCATCCCAATTTTGGATCCCAACCAACCTCGGGTCCAGAACCCAACCATTTTAGTTTCAGGTCTAGAACCCAACCAATCCAACCTCGGGCCAAGACCCCAACAATTCTAGTTTCAGAACCAGAACCCAACCAAACCAGTTTCATGTCCAGAATCCAGCCAATCCAGTTTCAGGTCCAGAACCTAACCAACTTTGTGTCCAGAACCCAACCAACTTTGGGTCCAAAACCCAACCATTCCAGCTTCAGGTCCAAAACCTAACCATTTCAGTTTTGGGTCTAGAACCCAACCAATCCAGTTTTGGGTCCAGAACCCCACCATTTCAATTTTGAGTCTAGAACCCAATCAACTTTTAGTCCAGAACCCAACCAACCTTGGGTCCATAACCCAAAAAATTAATTCCCCATGTCTAGAACCCATCCTTATCCAAAATTAGCCCAAATTCATGTTGCTTTTCACTCTCTAAATGAATTCAAGATCATTCATGCAGGGAGCAAAATGTAGACACTTAATTTTGGCCCTAAGCTAGTTCGGTCCCAATTAGCAAGGCTTGGTCAAGATCGGTCTATTCTTAATGGCTTAAACCTAGTTTAAAGTTGTTAATTAGATTGGTCTAGTTTTATAAGGCCTAAAAATAGCTTGTTCAACTTTTAAAGCCCTAAAATGGTCCAATTCGAAATTCGGTTAGGTTTAAATAGGTTTGGGCCATGCCATTTTGATATGGGCAGCATCCATATTGAATTGGAGCCACCCAATTCGATATGGATGGCTCCATATCAAATTGTATTGGAGGCCTCCAATTCGATATGGATGGCTGCATATTGAATTGGAAGCCATCCAATTCGATATGGACACTATCCATATCGAATTAGATGTAAACCAATTCAATATGGTTGGACCATATCGAATTAAAAAAGGTTTAATCGATATGAATGGTTCCATATCGAATTAAACAAGGTTTAATTGATATGGATGGTTTTTTTTTTTGTGAAAGCCTGGACAAACTTAGTAATTTAAAGAGTGGCTCAGCGATTGTGCGACTGAAACCAACTCAGAAAATGACTAAGTCCGCCAGAGATTTTTATTTATAGCGTAAATAAGGAATCCCGGAGGAATCAGAAATTACAATGCCTTTGAGAATGGAAGGCATATTGACAAAATTATGAAAATTACAGTAAATGGAAAATAAACGGCTATATCTCGCTAAGAAATTGGCTGCCTGGTTGCCCTCACGATGGACGTGATTAATAACAATGTTCTCTGAATTCATCAAATGTTTAATCTTGGCCAGAGTCCTTGAATTTGTCGTGTCCGTGCTAAGAGCATTGATAGCCTCAAGAGAGTCACATTCAAGAAGGAGAGGCTTGTACGGCATGTTGAGACCCCATTTTAATCCTACCAGAATGGATTGAACCTCAGCCTCCATTGGACCAGAAGCCTCCAAAGGATAGCAAAATGCAGCAAGTACATTACCACCTGCATCTCTAAGAATCGAGCCACCAGCCGCCTTTGTACAAGAGAATGAGGCATCAATATTGATCTTGAATTCACCCAGCTTCGGCATCTTCCATAAAACTAGCGTGACCCTCTTCTTCTTGCCAATACCTGCTGGACAGAATTTAGGAAACAACCTGAGCGCTTTGGAAACCTTCGAACCAGAATTAGCCACACACCATTTAAAAACTAAGTTTCTAATCTGTTCAATGACAGCAGGCACATGAAAATTATCATCTCCCCAAGTTATATTACAGTACGAGGACCAAATTGAGTAAAGGATCAGTTGGGATATACTGCGTAAAAGAATGCCCGGCGGTGATTTTGGAGAGTAATTTATCCACCACAAGATAAGTTCTTGCCTCAAAGAAGACGCAGCTGGACCTGATAGAAAAACATCCCGAAAAAATCTCCAAATAAGTTGAATTTGCTCACACTGAAAAAACAAATGAGGGATTGAACCAGCAGCAGCCAGACAGAATGGGCAACAAGAAGCAAGTTGAACGCCTAACCGTTGAAGGCGAGAGGGAGATGGAAGAGCTGAATTCAAGGCTCTCCAGGATATAATAGAAACTTTAGGAATGTTATCACCCCAGATCATTCGAGAAGATAGTGTAGCAGAATGGTGGTTCCTCATCGCCTCATAAGCATATTTCAAATTAAACTCAGTGCTGTTTGATTCCAGCCATCACAGCTCGTCAATATTGATCAAATTTAGAGCCGTATCATGAATACCACAAACCCGTTTCCATGTACATGAGTCCAACACTTTGGCTTGCATCTGACCCCCACGTTGGTACTTAGATCTCATCAGCTTGGCCCATACAGATTTGCCTTCCATGAATTTCCACCACAACTTGAGTGAGTAAGCTTCTTGCAAGGAAACTAACGACCTAATACCTAGGCCACCCTCTTCAAATGGACGACATATCTTGTTGAAGTTTACCCAATGGTACTTTCGCTTGCCCCCTTCGGAAGACCAGAAAAAATCTGCAAATTTTCGCTCCAGGATGGAAATAATGCTTTTAGGAAGACTCATAGCACCCATAGTATGGATTGGAATAGAGCTCAATACGTGCTTGATTAACAATAACCGTCCACCCGGAGATAGAAACTTTTTTGTCCAACCATTCAATTTGGCATCAATTTTATTAATAAGATAAGAGCAATATTGTGAACGGTTAATACCTTTATAAATGGGAGCTCCCAAGTACAATAAAGGCAAATCCTTGTGCGGAATTGATAGAATAGCATGCATCTTCTCCTTGAATGCTAACGAGCATTTCATCGAGCAATAGAATGAGCTTTTATCTAGATTGACCAGTTGCCCTGAAGTTTTTTGATAAGTCTGCAAGAAATGCATAAAATGCTTAGCACTTTTAACATCCCCATTGATAAAAATCAGGAGATCATCTGCAAAAGCTAAGTGAGTAATAATATCACTTCCTCTCGATGATTTGTAAGGAGTAATATGGCCTTCCAAAACCAATTTCTTGATCCCTCGAGAAAAACCTTCAGATGCAAGAATGAAGAGAAGAGGCGATAAAGGGTCCCCTTGCTTCACTCCCCGGGTTGGACAGAAGGAACCATAACCAATCCCATTAATAAGAACCGAGAATCTAGTTGCCTTCAGATGAGACAAAATTAATCCCACAAATCTCGGAGAGAATCCAAATCTTAGAAGAACAGCCTCCAGATACTTCCAAGACACTCGATCAAATGCCTTAGTCATATCCAATTTGATGGCCAAATTATGACCTCTAGTCCGCCTGTCAATATCATGAATGAGTTCATTAGCCACTAAAATCTGATCATGAATAGATCTGTCTTTCAAAAAACCCACCTGCTCTGGGGATATCAAGTGAGACAAAATAGTGGACAGTCTATTAGCAATGATACGGGTGCATACTTTGCTCAAAAAAGTTGCGAGGCAAATAGGCCTAAATTGGCCAAAAGAGCTCGGGTTTTCTACTTTCGGAATAAGAAAAATCATAGCTTTACCAAACTCCTTAGGAATAGGAACACCAAGAAAGAATTCTTTTACTGCACTGATAACATCTTCCTAGATGATCTCCCAACAAGAGCGGAAAAATTGATCATCAAATCCATCCGGACCAGCCGCACTGCTGGGATCCAACTGCCAAACCGCTTGTTTTATTTCAATATTTGAAGGAAGAGCTTCTAGAAATTGGTTTTGGTGAGGATCAACCACTGATGGAATCAAGTCCAAAATCAAGCTTTCATCAATATCAACTTCTGCAGTAAATAGAGTCTGATAAAAACGACTTGCTTCTTTACCAATCTGATCTGGATTATTAATCCATAAGCCATTAGAGTCTTTGATGGAAGATATCCGCTGAAATTTCCGTCGGACACTCACAAAATTATGGAAAAATGAGGTGTTAGCCTCTCTGTCATGGAGCCATTTGATGTTTGCTTTTTGTTTCCAAAACATCTCTGCTTGTTTGTGCCGTTTGAGCAACAACGCCTCCTTCTTATGCCAATCGGTCCTATTAGATGGAGATGGACTCTGCAGAAATAAAGCCTCAGCCTCTGAAGACTCTCTTTCCAAGAGCTGAATTTCCATGAAAACATGCCCGAAGTGTTGCTTATTCCACACTTGAATCACCTTTCTCAATTTATTGAGCTTGTCGAAGAAGCCGTACATACCTCCTTTACTGAAATCACAGCACCACTAATCTTTAACCATAGGCAAAAAATCTTCATTAGATAACCACATATGAAGAAAACGAAAAGGCTTTGGAGCATTCTTATTACTGTTAGAGCATGTCAACAGCAAAGGCGAGTGATCGAAAGATACTTTACTCAAATGCTTTACAGTCACCTCTGAAAAAAGATCAAAAAAAGAAACAGAAGCCAGCAAACGGTCTAAACACTCCCAAACTCTTCCAGTAACACGGACTCCATACCAAGTATATGAGCAACCAGTAAATGGAAGATCCAAGACCCCACAATCATCCAAGCAAGAGGCAAAATCTTGAATACTATCAAAACAAGGAGCAGAGGTACCTTTGTACCCCATGGGACTTTTAATAATGTTAAAATCACCTCCCAGCGGCCATGGAAGAGTAGTTTGATCAGATAGAGAACGCAAGGCATCCCAGAGAATATACCGATCCCTTCTAGTATGAGGGCCATATACCAAAGAGAAAACAAAGCTGAGTCCCAAAGCAAAATGATTAATTTGACAGGTTACAAGTCCTCTGTTCTCCTTGAAATCAGATAAAGCCACACAGTTGGCTTTCCAAAAAATCCAGATTTTATTATCAGAAGAATTGAAAACATCACTAAAACCCAATTGATTAGCATACCACCTATTCTTATTCACATTAACCATAGGTTCAATGATAGTAAGAAACTGGAGTTTATAATCTTTACATAAATTGTGGAGCCGAGACATTGATGATAAAAGCCCCCTACAATTCCAAACAATAGCATTCATTGATAATTAGATGGAGAGTAATTCTCCTTGTAGTCTTAGAAGTTTTAGATGGAGGCTTCTTAAGTATTTTCTTTCTAGTAACCTTAATAAATCCTTCATCATCATCCGCATCACTGCCATTTTGCTGACCAGCTGAGTTTAATCGAGCCTCAAAGGATTTACTAGCTTTATAGAGGTCCTCTTTAGTGCACTTGCTTGTATGCTCTGGAAGGTTTGTATCAGAGTTGTGCTGTATACCTTCTTCGTCCATAACCCTGTCAAGCTCAGGTTCAGGTTCAGATCCTCCTCCCACTATGTCATCCAAACCAACAGGAAATTGTGTGTGTCCAATAGTACTAGATGACGAGGCTACTGATACAGGTACAGTTTTGGGTGAAGAAATAACCACCTTTCCTTTAGACTGCAAGTTCATATCTCCTGAAGGAACATGAGTTGTCATTGGCTCAAGGGCAGGGTCAGCGGGTGATACATTGGTATTCTTTTTCAAAACCACAGGCAATTGTTCAATCACATCATCGGTGGCAGGTATAGTGGTTTGTGTCTCAGACAAAGGTTTATGGTCCAAACATATTTGATCAGTTTTGCTTGTAGTTGGTATCCCAGTGGCAGTACTGGTCGTTTTAGGAATCCATTGTGTAACAACTTTAGGAACACTAAGAACGTCAACAGCAGGGGTCAAAACAGCAGAAGCCGAAAGCTTACAAGAGGAAGAATTATGTCCCAATCTACAGCATTTGTTACAGTATGTTGGCAAATTCTCATAATAAACAGGTTGGAAAAAACCATAATCATCATCATCAATCCACACACGGTTAGGAAGTTCCTTCGATATGTCCAGTTCAACACATACCCGCGCAACCGAAGGCCTAGAAAGGGTCACAGTAGCCGCATCAACCTTAAGAGGCTTACCTATGAGATTAGCAATAGGAAAAAGTGCGGATTTATCAAACAAATGTATTGGAAGCCCCTCCAATGCTATCCAAATCGTAATGATAGAACAATCCATATTAAGCTTAAAATCCTTGGTCCATTTAGAGACCCGCATAGCGAATCCCTGAAAATACCATACCTGCTTGAGCCAACATCTGTGGAAGTCCTCCTCAAAATCAAACTTGATTAAAACATGAGAGGAATCTAGCAAACCCAAGGTAAAATCCCCTTTAAAACCAATCATATCCATAGACTGTCGAAGAGATTTCATGTTAGGTTGCAATGCAAAATGAAACTGAAGTGCTAGACGATTGGATTCCTCCTTCGAAAAGGAAACAGCTGGAACGCCTTTGAATCGGCTTGGTTGCTTGAGAGCCAAGATTGGCTCTTTATCTATGGCAGCTAAGAATGAACGGTCTATCTCAACTTTACCTTTAAGAGTAGCAGCATAAGAAACTCCTGGACGAGAGTTAGAATCGGGATTGGATTGAAAGCCATGAGACACCGCCGCCATAGGACGGACGACAAGAGACGGTTCAGGACTTTTATCAAACAGGTTATGGGCTGGAACAAAATTGATAGGGAACTGATACTTCACTATCTTCAATTGGACCCCAAGGAAACCGTTTTCACTCAGCCATACCAAAAATGGCCCAAGCAGAAATCACAGTATGCTGGATCGAAACTTCTGATTATGTATCACGCCACTTCCAGTTTTCAGCCCGATTAACAATCTAATCTCTATCAGATGTTTATGAACAATTTTCTATTAGAATCTCTCATCAATGACTGGAACCCAATCTCAACCCCGTTGATTTATATTCAGCTGTTATTATTATTAAAATTACAAACAAAAAGGAGTCCACATACCACAAAAGCAGAGCATAGGCTAACAAGACAACTGCAGAGCAAAACCCCAGCTCCCCTGAAGGTAAAACCTTCACGCGGCCTAGATTATAAATCTGCAGAAACGGGAACACATTACCTGGACTAAAATCGAAGATGCAGTAGTCCCAGATCGACAACCTGGCCTTCACGAAAGGGACACCTAACTTGTCTCTTGTCGATCGAACCTGGTATCAGAAGTTGGGAAGCTAATGAAATCAATGTTGCTTGGCTTCTTCAACATTTAATTGAATCTTCTTTCTGTTGTTTGATCACTGTGTTGCTTTGAAATTGAAATCAATTCGCTGAGAAGCAAGATCCTGAGCCGAAAATGTGGAGAAGAAGTGGACGAGATCAGATGTGAGCAACAACTTGTCGTCGTCGACGGTGAAATCGTTTGATGGGAAGTAAGTGGAGAGAGAGCCATTGATATGGATGGTTCCATATCGAATTAAATTGATTTTAATTCAATATGGACTCGGTTTCTTATTAAATTTTAAAACACTTTAATTTGATATGTTTTAATCTAGGGCCGTGCTTAAATGGAAAATCCTAATTAGGCTCGGAATTAAGACTCAGTCACAATGTTTTAACCTAATCTATTTTCTATAAATACAAGTTTAAGATGGCAATTTTGGATAAAAGAGGAACTAACAGCCAAGAAAAAAAAGATAGAAACAAAGCAACACTAAAAAACATACACAACAATCTAAGAGGCAAAAAAGTCAAAACTGTCTCGATTGCATTAAACCTCCAGCCAGATGCTAAGTGGATTCAACAGTAAGCTGGGTCATCTCTTTTAATTTGGTGGAGTTAACAAATGAAGGTGCATTTTAATGTTTAATTTATTTAAGCTTGGTAGAGTTTTTCTTTATCATTGTTTTCAACTTTCACTGTCTTCAAACAATATCCAGTAGCTAATTTTGAGTATCATCATGCGAGATTATTGTTAGTTTAGCTTACAATAATCATTTAAACCCTTTAAAACATTATTATCTTTGTACAATAATCTATCATGACATACAGTAGCTAAAACACCATCAAACCCTTATATGCATTATTAGTATTATCAAACCCAAAATTTTAAACCAAAACCCAAATTTCTAAACCAAAATCCTAATTTCCAAATTAAAACCCTAGAAACCCTAATTTCTAAATTAAAACCCTAATTTTCAAAATTAAAACCCTAAAACTCTAATTTTCCTTAAAAACCCTAATTTTCCTTAAAAACCCTAGTTTTCATTTAAAAACTCTAATCATGTTTCCCAAAGTATAAAATCCTAATTTTTCCCTAAAATTTTAAAGTTCCATCCCAAAATCCTAAAAACTCTAAATTTATATATTTGATGCTTCATTTAAGATTAAAATTTAGATTTGATTGTTTTATGTTTGTGATGAATGATTTATTGGTATTTTATTTATTTTGGATAATTTATTCTATTTTCTATGGTGAATGTTTGAATGACTTGATTTTATTTGGTTAATTATTTAAACTTCAAGGATGTAAGAGGTATGTTTTCACTTCGTGGGTACCACATTTATTAAGTTCAATGTAATTTTATTTATTTTAGATTTTAGGATTAATGTAAAGGGCATATTTATGAGAAATGGTGGGTGTCTTATTTTATTTTTGGACATTGGACATTGTAAGGGCATGTTTTGTATCTTGTATGGGTTCCCATTTATTGTTTTGTTTGAACTTGTTTTAATTTTAATACAATGATTATTTATTTGAATAATTGCATGCAGTATGGATGATGTTATAATATTTAACAATTTAATAATATTTAGACCTAAAAGGAGGTAAGTTCCAATTAACCAGGCGTTATGGGGGTGCTGGATCATTCTCACCTTCCCCATACATACCTAACTTTCTGAAACCATTAGGGGGTTGGGAATTCCTTAGAAATCAAGTCATCCACCCTTTTCTTTTTCCCAGCCCATCCGGGTGGCAAATCCATTTTCTCCGGGTTTATCCCCGTATTCTCTAAGGCCCTGAGCCTAATACTGCCAAATTCGCAAGAAGCATTTCACATGAGAGTGGGGGTAAAAATCCCCGCTCATAAGCTTTAAGATGGAAGAACTGAAGGAGGTTCTGGCTAACACCATGAAAAGCCAATTGGCTACACTATTGGGAAACACTGTTTAAGCATCTGCTAGTATTAAGAAGCAGAAAGATAAGGGAAATGCTTAGGTTCTTGAAGTGTCTATGGATGATGACAAAGTGATGATGGATGATGATGATTAGGCTCAGTATCTCTAAGATTCTCAAGATAAGAAGAAAGAAGAGAAGACTGTGGAGAAGGTAACAATGGAAAAGATTGAAACTTCAGATGTGGAAAAGATTATTACTGATTTAGAAAAGAAGTTTAAAAAGAAGCTGAAGATTGATGAGATGTCAAAGGTGGACAAGCTATTTGAACAAGATGAGAAACTCTTACAAGTTCAAGATGCCTTCCTTTGCTAAGTTCAATGGAACTGCAATCCTCATCTACAATTCAAGTAATATATCACAACTATGCTGTCTGCTCGAGCTACTAAAGCTGAAACTCTAAGGTAATTTATGCTCTCGTTAGATCCTATTGTGTAGAATTGGTTCATCACCTTAGAGGATAATACTCAAAAGGATTGGGATTCATTGTATAAGGTCTTCATCCAGTAGTATGGGTACAATGCTAAGTTGGAAGTTACTTTTATGGAGGTAGAGTCAATCAAGTAGAAACAAAATGAGAATTTTGTTGGCTACATAAAGAGGTGGAGGAATAAGGCTGCACTGCTTAAGAAGAGGCTAGATGAGCCTTATCAGATTAGGATGATAGTAAGGGGTGTGCTACCTAATCTACGTGAACGAATGTCTCATGCTCTTATCAGTGATTTCAAAGATCTTCTCCAAGCTAGCTTGCAAATAGAAGAATGGGAAAGAGAGAAGAATCATTTTTTTTGCAAAAAGGAATTATCAGTCTGGCAATCAAAGTACACAGAAGGAAGTCGATGTTAATGCAACTAGTCAAGGAAATAAAAGACAATTTTTAGAGTTAGGAAAACCTCTATCTTGGGTTTTCCACAAGTTACAGAAAAAGAGGTTATTACAGCCGTTGGCTCCTCAATCGCTACATGATCCTCTACCATCAAACTTTATGCTAAGGCCTTCTGTCAGTTCCATCAAATGCAAAGGCATGAGACAGATAAATGTGCTAGATTAAGGCATGAGATCTAAGATTTGATTGACAGTGAAAAGTTGCCAGAGCCTAATAAACCCAATACTAAAACCAATCCTTTGCCTAAATTTGAAAGAGTACCTCCACCAACAACTTTTATGATAGGAGGAAGATTGAGTGAGAATTTTGTCTTACCATCTTTTCAAGACATGAGTGTGAGCGGGGATTTTTGCCCCCACTTCCATGTGGAATGGTTCTTGTGACTTCGGCACTATTAGGCTCAGGGTCTTAGAGAACACGAGCATAAACCATTAGAAAATGGAGTCGCCACCTGAATGAGCAGGGAAAATAGAAAGGGGTGGATGACTCGATTCCTAAGGAATCTCCAACCTCCTATTAGGTTCAGAAAGTTTGGTACGTATAAGGAAGGTGAGAAATGGCCCAACAACCCCATAACGTTTGGTTCATTAGAACCGGCCTCTTTTTCATGTCTTAATATTATAAAATTCTTAAATATAATGATATTATCCATACTATATGAAATCGTAAGAAATAATAAATAGTTTACTAAAATCACAACAAGTTCAAATAAAATAAACAAATAGGCACCCATTCATGGATCAAAACGTGCCTTTACAATTGTTAAATGTCCAAAAGAAAACAAATAAAATAAGATACCCACCAATTGGTGGAAATATATCCTTTACATTGATCTAGTTCTTAAAATAAATTGAGTTAGATGAAACTTAACAACTGAGGGACCAATCATGAAAACATACCTCTCACAATCCAAATAAACAAACATAATTCAATTAAATAAAATGAGCAATAAAATAATTAATATGTATCATCCATTGTAAAAGCATGTAATAATAAATCAAGTAATCCAACCTAAATTAATCACAAAGACTTACAATCCATAAATAAATATTGACCCCATTGAGAAGCTAATATGGTGGTCCCGCTAGCCGATTAGCAGGCGGGGGTCAAGGGGGCAGCGCCCCTAAAAATTTTGAAAACTGGTTTTTAAGGTTTTAGGTTTTGGTGTTGAAGATTGATTTCTAGAATTTTAATAAACAATTTATTGGGATATTAAGGTTTAATGTTAATTTAATTAAACGAGCTATTGTGATACTACATTAGGATTTCAACAAGTTACTGGATGAATTAATGTTTAATATTTATTAATATAGGTTTATATATTGAATATAGAATTTAGAAATTCAAACCTACGTTGAAGGCTCCACCAAAATTTAAATGTCGATCAATAATCTTGCTTGCAATAATTTATATTTCTGGCAGAGTCATAACCAAAGACAATGTGTAACTGCCTTTGTAAGGTTGTTCCCATCATTTGATTGCTTCTGTCTCATCTCTTCTTTATTGCTAGGATTTTATTTTATTGCAGCTGCCATTCCAAAGTCCTCAAGTCCAAGTCTCAGAAGTCTCTGACAAAAGTCCAAAAGTCTCAAGTCCCAAAAAAATTAAAAGTCCAAAAGTCTCAGAAAAATCCTCTCCCCTTTTTTCAATCTTTTAGTGTGTTATTTATAGGCAATTACTAATGAATAACCTAATATCTTAAGGAAATAGAATCTATTAAGGAAATAAATTAAAACCGTTCCTAATTAAACTAAGTTTCGATAAAATAGGCAAGGCTGGCAAACGGGCGCTGCAAGCTGTGGGCTGCTGCGATGAATGGGCTACTGTGAGGCAGCTGGGCAACATGCATTACTATGAGGAGCATAATTGGCATGCAGTGAATTGGCTTGCCACGCGCACTGCCGCATGTCTCTTGCCGATTTTTTTGATTTTTTGATTTTTACTTTTAACAATAAATATTATATTTAAAATATTTATAATTTCTACTTTTTTATTTTATATATTATATTAAATAATAAATATTAAATATAATATTAATAAATATTATTAAAATTATTTCAGACTGTTTTAAATTTTTGGACTGGACTTGGCCAAAAAATAAGAGTCTACAGTTTACCCCTTGCTTGAACGATTTGGGACTTCAATAGAAGAGAGTGAAAAGCAACATGATTTTGAACTGATTTGGATGAGGATGGGTTCTCGACCTAAAATTGAAAATGGTTGGGCTCTAGACCTAGAATGAGTTCTGGACTAAAAAAAGATTTGAATTCTGGACTTGGAATGAGTTCTGAACTAAAAAATAATTTGGGTGCTGGATCCAAAAATGATTTGATTTGGGTACTTGGACCCGAGACTGGGTACTTGGACCCCGAGATTGAATTTTTAAGTTCTCGATCCTAAACTAGATTTGGATGCTCGTTCCTAAATTGGATTTTGGGTTCTCGACACAAGACTGAATTTGGATGCTCAATCCAAAACTAGATTTGGGTGCTCAACCCAACACTAAATTTTGAGTGCTCAACCCAAAACTAGATTTTGGGTGCTTGACCAGAAATTGAATTTTGGGTGCTTGACCTAAAACTGGATTTTGGGTGCTCGACCTGAAGCTGAATTTTGGATGCTCAACCCAACATTGGATTTTTAATGCTCGATCGAAAATTGGATTTTTGGTGCTCGACTCGAAACTAGATTTTCGGTGCTTGACCAGAAATTGGATTTTGGGTGCTTGACCCAAAACAAGATTTTGGGTGCTCGATCTAAAACTATATTTGGGTGCTCGACCCAACTCTGGATTTTGGTTGCTCGACCCAAAACTGGATTTTGGGTGCTCGAACCCACACTGGATTTTGGGTACTCAACCAAAAATTGGATTTGGATGCTCGACCCTAAACTGGATTTGAGTGCTCGACCCAACATTGGATTTTGGGTGCTCGACCCAAAACTGGATTTGGATGCTCGATCCTAAACTATATTTGGGTGCTCAACCCAACACTTGATTTTGGGTGCTTGACCCGAGACTGGATTTGAGTGCTCTAACCAACACTGGATTTTGGGTGCTTGACCCAAAACTGGATTTGGATGCTCGATCCTAAAATGGATTTGGGTGCTCGACCCAACACTGAATTTTGGGTGCTCGACCCAAAATTTGATTTTTAGTGCTCGACCCGAAATTGGATTTTAGGTGCTTGACCCAAGACTAGATTTGGGTGCTCGACCCAATACTGGATTTTGGGTTCTCAACCCAAAACTAGATTTGAATGCTCGATCTTAAACTGAATTTGGGTGCTCGACCCAACACTAGATTTTGGGTGCTCGACCCAATACTAGATATTGACTGATGTTTTATCAGTTGAGAATTCTGGCTTCTTTCTAACTGGCTGTTCCATTCTTTAATGGATTGAAAATGGATCTTTATCCATTGGAGATTGGGTCTTTACCCTTCAAAATGGATCTTTGGAAATTAAGTCTTTTACCCTTCCAAAATGGATCTTTATCCATTGGAAAATCGGGTCTTTACCCTTAAAACATAGATCTTTATCCATTGGAAAATCGGGTTTTTACCCTTAAAACATGGATCTTTATCAATTGGAGATCAGGTCTTTACCCTTAAAACATGGATCTTTTTCCATTGGAGATCCGGTTTTCACCTTTCAAAATGGATCTTCATCCTTTGGACTTTGGTTCTTCACCTTTTAAATTGGATCTTCATCCTTTGGAGATTTGTCCTATATTGTCTTCAACTCTTCTAGCTAGACTAATCTTTTGTTCTTCAATCTTCATTCTTTTGAGAATCTTACTTTCTTCTTGTTCCATTCTTAAATGATCTTTTGCAAAAAATTCAGCTATTTTTTAGCTGGCCCTTATATCTTCTCTTTTCCCCCTGCGTGGCAAAATATTGAAAGTGAGTAAGAAAATATTTTATACACACATAAACTTAAAAAATTGAAAAGAAAAACTTTGCCCCCTATGTAGGCTCAAACCAATAATTTTTTCTCATGCAGGCTCTGAATGATGTTTGTGTATTGTCTAGTCCCTTGCATAAGCATACATCTCCATTCTTATAAAGTGATTGAATTTTCCTCATGCAACGGGCCTTCCATGCCGCCTGATTTAATATCTTCTTTTAATTCTTTACTTCACATGGTGTTTACTGTTCACTTTGACAAAGGATACGAGCATAAGACAAAACTACAGTGTGATATGCTTATGTATGCATGATATGCATGGACGATACTTACGGTGGTTCCAACAACTCACAGATCGAGGTGCTCAATTGAAGTGTTCTCATTGGTTCCTTCTAGATGCTCATTTAGGTCTTTCATTGGAATGACAGAGGGCTTCACATTTATGGATTTTATCTTCAAGATATTGAAAATATGAGTAGTAGAGGCCCTAGCAGCAGAGATACATCCATATCAAATTATGATTTAGCACACCAGTTGGTAACTTCTTCAAAACCTTGCAAATAATCTTTTATTTTTCCCAATGTGCCCTTCGAGATTTGACGGTTCAATATACTTCCCCTAACTTGAAGGTTTATGCAACAAGAAACTAGTTTTTTTAATGTTGACTTTGTCAAATCAGTGTCATTGTACTTTCCAAATTAGTATATCTAAAACATGGCAACTCTAGTTACAGTACTAAACTCGGGAATCATTTCTATTTGAGCAAGAACTATTACACTTTAGATAGGCACATACACATTACTTAGCCAAAGGTCTCATTGAGTTTAAATATTGTCTATCTCATATGTATGCTTATTCAAACTATCTCCACTAATAAACTCTACCTACCAAGAGAGATCAACAGGTCTTTAATGGACTTGAAATGGGGCCTACAAGGGA
Source organism: Garcia nutans (assembly GCA_947685225.1). NCBI lineage: Eukaryota > Viridiplantae > Streptophyta > Magnoliopsida > Malpighiales > Euphorbiaceae > Garcia > Garcia nutans. Next base: position 36,120,552 of record CANTUV010000039.1, on the reverse strand, counting down.
CACGGGTTAAGTGAAGGCCATTTTGAGCTGAGCTGATGTGACACTGCTGACAAACCTTCACACCAAAATCTTATGTTTGAGCCATAGGTAGCTGGGAGCAATTCTTGCTAGACTCCAATTTCCTTCTATCTTCTTAGAAAAAAAATATAGAATTGATTAAGACGATCTTCATCTTTTCCTTTTGCTTTTGCACAAACTCAGGATCCATTTTTTATTTTTTTTTCTTTGTTTCTTTCTTCTTTACTTTTTCTTTTTCTTTTCTTTCTTCTCTTCTTTTTTCCTTTCTTTCTCTTTTTGTTTTTACTTTTTTTTTTGCGTTTTCTTTCTTTTTGGGTCCAACTCTAAAAGGATTATTCTGCTTGCACCATTCTATGCTTCTGACTATGGATGAGTAGAGTAAAGGATAAATCATTTAGCCCTATTGTCATCTTAATGAATTGGAGAAATTAGGTCTTATATAAGGTGAACTTCAACTACCCATATGGTCTTGAGAACTTCAACTATCCTTAGGGTCTTGACTATGCATTCCTTTCTTTGATCATCTTGCCTCTTCCCCTTAGTGATCATCAGATTTATCATAAGTATCATAACAGCTCAAGGGTCAGTCATTGGGGTTTATGAACCAAAGAAATGCAAGCTAAAATTTTATGAAGTCTCAAGGGAAAAAACTAGAGATTGATTGTTAATAAGGCGGATACTAGTTCTTGGCTTACCAAACAATGCCTAGATCATCCCTCCCTTAAATACATAGAGTTCAATTTCACCTCAAAAGTTCATCAAAGCATGTTCTAAGATAGACTAGGACCTAGACAAAGGTCATTATGCAGGAGCCCTCTCTAAGTAAGCATTAACATCTCAATGCTATAGAACGACTCCCTCACCTAGTAAAGTCATTCAAATCATGATGCATAGATATACTAATTTATGAACATTAAGCTAGATTTGCCATCGGTTGGGCACCAAAATGAACAAAGACCAATAAAAATTTAATGAAAATAATTTATTCAAACAATCATAATTTTAAAAACATAATTGTTCCAAATAAGTACTAAAGAAAGAAAAATAAAAAGAGCAGCACTTCAAGCTAAGGGAGGTTTGTTGAATAAAATTTCTTCTCATTCCACATCTTCAATACTCCCATCTTGAAAAGATGATAAGACAAAATCTTTATCCAATCCTCTTCCTACCATGAAGGTTACCGATGGAGGTACTCTTCCAAATTTAGGTAAATGATTGCTCTTGGTATTGGGCTTGTCCGGCTCAGGTAGCTTACCGTTCTCAATCAAATCTTAGATTTCATGCCTTAAACGAGTGCATTTATTTATCTCATGCCCTTGCATTTGATGAAATTGATAGAAGGCCTCGACATCTAAGTTTGATGGTAGAGGATTGTGTAGAGGTCAAGGAGCCAACAATTGTAATAACCCCTTCTTTTGTAGCTTGTTGAAAACCCAAGACAGAGGTTTTCCCAACTCTGAAAACTACCTTCTACTTCCTTGACCATTTGTATTAACATCAACTTTCTTTTGCTTGCTTTGATTACCTGACTAGCAGTTCCTTTCTCATTCCTTCTTGCCAAAAAGCGGCTCTTCTCCCCTTCTCCCTCTTCGATTTGCAAACCAGCTTGCAAAAGGTCCTTAAAATCCAGATGAGTGTATGAGACATCCTTTCACGAAGACAAGGCAACACCCCTCTCACAATCATCCTAATCTGATCCGATTCATCGAGTCTCTTCTTGAGCAATGTAGCCTTATTTCTCCACCTCTTCACATAGTTTACAAAGTTCTCATTTGGCCTTTGTCTAATGTACTCAAATTCCATTAAGGTAACCTCCAATTCAGCATTATACCTACATTGTTGGATGACGGCCTTGTATAGTAAATCCCAGTTCTTTTGAGTACCATCCTTCAAGATGTTGAACCAATTTTGGACAACAGGGTCCAATGAGAGCATGAAATACCTTAAAGTTTGAGCCTTAGTAGCTCGGGCAGACTGCATAGCAGTGATGTTTTACTTCACATGGAGATGAGAATTTTTAGTTCCATCAAATTTTGCAAAGGTAGGCGTTTTGAACTTGTATAGAAGCTCTTCATCTAGCTCAAACAACTTGTCAACTTCAGACATTTCCTTAGTTTTCATCTTTTTTTTTTCAAATTTCTTTTCCAAATCAACAATTAGCTTCTCCATATCAGATGTTTCAATTTTTTCCATAGTTGCTCTTTCTACATCCTTCGGCTTTTTCTTCTTATCTTGAGGATCTTGGAAGTATTGAGCCCAATCATCATCATCATCAACAATGACTTTGTCATAATCAAAGGCTACTTCATTGACCTTAGCCTTCCCCTTGTCCTTGGGCTTCTTTGTGCTGGCAGATGCCTCAGTAGTGTTGCCTTCAAGTCCCAGAAAAATCAAAAGTCCAAAAGTCTCAGAAAAATCCTCTCCCCTTTTTCAATCTTTTAGTGTGTTATTTATAGGCAATTACTAATGAAAAACCTAATATCTTAAGGAAATAGAATCTGTTAAGGAAATAAATTAAAATTGTTCCTAATTAAATTAAGTTTCGGCAAAATAGGCAAGGCTAGCACATGGGCGCTGTGAGCTGTGGGCTGCTGTGAGGAATGGGCTGCTACGAGGCAGCTAGGCAATGAGCGTTGCTGCAAGGGGCATAAATAGCCGCAGGCTTGGTCTACGGTGAATTGGCTTGCCACGCGTGCTGCTGTGTGTCACTTTGATGAACTAAATATTATATTTAAAATATTTATAATTTCTCCTTTTTTATATATTATATTAAAATAATAAATAATAAATATTATATTAATAAATATTATAAAAATTATTTCGGACTGTTTTAAATTTTTGGACTGGACTTGGTCAAAAAATAAGAGTCTACAATGGGTAAAAAAGCTAAAAGGGAGGAGAGTTTATTTACCGAGTCTGAACTTGCTGCAGATGATGAGAGAATGACTGTTCATGATGATGAATCAAAGACTAAGGAAGGAGGCTAGGCCTCTGAAATTGAAGTAGAAGAGATATAAAGTGATAAGGTCTTCGCCCCTGCCATGCCTAAGTAGATGAAGCATTTTTTGACTCCAACTCAACAAACTTCTCTTAGCTTGTTTGGTTTTTGTTTCATTTTCTTTCCTTGATGTTTTTTAGAATAATTATGTTTTTCAAATTAAGATTGTCTAAATAAATTACTTTCATTCAATTTTTGATAGTCTTTGTGTAGACCCTTATTTTTGACCCAGTCTGATCCAATATATTTTATTTAGTCCAAAATAAATTTTATCTTGTCTAATATATTTTAATTGGTTCAAAATAATTTTTGTTATCTTAATTAAATAATTTTTGCTTTAGTATCTAATTTTTATTAATAAAAAGTAAAATAAGCAAATAAAAATCAAAAAATAAAAATCGGCGACGGAAAAATCGGCGACGAAAAAATCGTCGTCAAAAAACTAGCGCGGGGCATGGCCGTGGGACATTTTGCCCGCAGGAGTTTCCTGTAGGCGAAATGGCCTTTGCCAGCCCGTAGGCCAGCTCGCGCACCCGCTGCCGCAGCCAGCTGTGGCAACTTTTTTGCCAGTGCATTTTTTCCACAGCAGTTTTTTTTTCGCTAGCGAAATTTTTTTGACGCAAATTTTCTGAAACCTAATACAATTAGGTTTCAGTTTCCTTTTCTTAATGAATGTTATATGCCATGAGCAACTAAGAATAAACCATAAAAACTTCTATAAATAAGTAGAATTACAACACAAAAAATCAATCAAGAAATAAGGAAGAAATCGGACAGAAGCTTGAATAAAAGATTGGATCCGAATCTGTGAAGGAAAACCTTGAATCAAGCTGATTTTTTGAGAGAGCAGAAAAAAAAAATTCAAGCAATTCAAAGGCAAAAAGGCTTGTCTTTGACCTTGTTCATCCAAGAAGCAATTTTTGGTGTAACTTACAAAAGAAGGTTTGAATTCTTAATTTCTTTTATTTTGTCACAGTAGCTAGATCATATAATTGTTTCTTTAAAATTAAAAACCTCATAACCTCAATTCACCTTTTCTGAAGCATGAAAATCTTAAATCGTCGCTTTGTTTTCCAAAAAGTTTAAATCTATTAGTTTTATTTCTTCAAAACCCCAAAACTAAGATTTGTTTTCCAAATTATCAAAACTTTAATTTGTGTTCTGTTTCCTTCCAAAAGCCTTAAAAATATCTTTTTTGCTCTTATAAACTTTAAATCATTTTCTTTAAATTCATAACACTTCATGAAATTGTCAATTGTCTTTCCAAATCCTAAAAATAACTCATTATCTGAAACCCTAATTCAAAAGTATTAAACCTTAATTCAATTCTAAAACTTAAAACAGTAAACCCTAACCCCTTTAAAACCTTAAACCCTAATTTTTTCCAAACCCTAATCCTTTAAAACTTTAAAAACTATAAAAACACAAATATTTTAATTTCACACAGTAAGCTTGAAACCATAAATCAAAAGTATTTTAAAGTGTCCAAATCCTAATTTCATGATTTTACATCACAAACCCTAGTTTGGTTAATCAAAGAGTTTTACCAACCGTTTAAAACATAAAATCTTTAATCTATTTTAATTCCTTAAAAAACTCACAGTAGCCAAATTCCATAAATTTCAAAACCCTAAACACATGAAATAAAGAACCCTAAATGGAAATAGTAGTTATAATTTAGATGTTTATTTGCCTTATTCAATTCTATATTTGATTATGCTTTGATTTATTTTATATGCTTTAATTTATTTAAGTTCAATGCTTGGTTCATTTAATTTATCATGGATGGATGTTTACTTTCTATTGATGTTTGACGAATGATTTATTTATGATGAATAGTTATTTACTTTTATCAATTTATTTAGATTTCCAAATGTTGTAAGAGGTATGTTTTCACTTAGTGGATACCTCATTGGTTAAATATCATGTAATTTAAATTGCTTTTCTATTTTAGAACCAATGTAAAGGACATATTTCTACCTTCCAGTGGGTGTCCTATTTAGGCATGGGATGTAAGGACATGTTTCCATCTTCGGGTAGGTGTCCATTTATTTGTTTTGCTTGGACATTGTTTTGATTTTCAATATAATGATGCTTTCTTTTAATTATTGTGTGTAGTATGGATAATATTGTTATATTTAAGAATTTTATAATATTAGGACCTGTAAAGGAGGCCGATTCTAATGAACCGGGCGTTATGGGGGTGCTGGGCCATTTATCACCTTCCCCACACGTAACCAACTTTCCAAACCCATTAAGGGGTTGGGGATTCCTTAGGAATTGAGTCATCCACCCCTTTCTTTTTCCCAGCCCATCTGGGTGGCGACTCTATTTTCTTCGGACTTAGGTCCGTATTCTCTAAGGCCCCGAGCTTAAACAGTGCCGAAGTCGCAAGAACCTTTGCACCGGGAGTGGGGGCAAAAATCCCCGCTCATAGTGGTAACTCCACTGGGGATAAAAGAAGTTGATTCCGTTGGTCTTTATATTATTCTATTCTTTCTTATAATGATATTATCTATTGCATCATATTAGTTTGCATTGTGTGCGTGAGTTAGGATGCCCGTGTTACCCGTGTTGTATTATGTAAGGGATACCATACTTTCACTCAAGATATGGAGATCGAGCATGGCATAACTACTCATAGCCTCATACCATTTGGTATATACTTGCTATGGGAACCTAAGACTTTTTACCCAAAGACTAAAGCTCATGCAATTGGCCTAGTTACTTTCCTTAGGTTTTTACCCCAAATGCATGTTGTTTGACTATGGTTAATTTGTCTTGGCTTAAATCATGACTTATTTGGCTTGTTCTTTTTCTAATATGACCTAAATACCTTGTGAGCTCAAAATAAATATTTTCTTTAAAATTCAAAAGACCAAAGCTATTTTCAAAATTTTTCAAGATGGTCTTTGGACGTAAAACTTTTCTAAAAATAAATCAAAATTTCTTTTGCTCATGGCCCAAATACTAAGCCCAAAATCCATTTTTTCTAAAATATTTTACAATGGGCTTAGAAACAAAACTATTTTCACCCAACCTTTTCTTACAAAGAGCTTGCAAAAATATTTAGGTCAATTAAGAAATACCAAAAATCAATTGTGAGCCTAGTTTATACTAAGAATAATTAATCATGGGCTTGTTTTGGCATGAACCATTAGTTACTCTTTTCAAGTGAGAAATCTATCTATAATAAACCTCTTAATTTAGTTTTAATCCAATGTAGCATAAAAGCTACTATAGTTGGTTGAATGGATTAAAACCTAATTAATGGGAATTATTATAAACTGATTTCCATTTTCGAAAATATAACTATTGGTTGAAACATCCGAGGGAATTATTCGAAAGCAAGGTACCCCATATTGGTATTTTGTTAACCATATACCTAGGAAAAGAGACTCGCCATTTGTGTGTGGATGATATAAGGTTGGAAGGAACGTCCTAATTATCCTTGTTTGTTGATCGTTTGTGCATACATGCATACATTTGCATCTCATATCATTGATCCTCTCTGGCTGACAGCCCTGGAATACGATAGTTCAAAAGCTTACAACAATCCAACCTAAGCCGGAGACGAAGTATCTAGCAATGACTCAATCACTTACTCACCAAAAATAATGGAGCCCAAACAAATTCAAAGAATGGTGGATGAAGCCCTCAATGCCAAGATGGGAGAAATAAAAGAGGCCCTAGCTGAGACCATGAAGAACCAAATGACTGCAATCTTAGAAAATCATGCCGAGGCATCTGCTACACTAAGAAGCCAAAGGACAAAGGGAAGACCAAAGTTGGTGAAGTGGTTTTTGATGAGGAAAAGGTGATCATTGATGATGATGATGATTGGGCTCAATACTACCAAGATGCTCAAGATAAGAAAAAGGGAAGATTGTTGAAAGATCAACTATGGAGAAGACCGAAACTTCTGATATTGAAAAGATGATTGCTGATTTAGAAAAGAAATTTGAGAAGAAGCTAAAAACCGAAGAGATGTCCGAGATTGATAAACTATTTGAACAAGATGAGGAGGTCCCTTATAAGTTCAAGATGCCTTCCTTTACTAGATACAATGGTACTGGAAATCCTCATCTCCATGTGAAGCAGTATATCACTGCTATGAAGTCTGCCTGAGCTACTAAGGCTCAAACTCTAAGGTACTTCATGCTCTCGTTGGACCCTGTTGTCCAAAATTGGTTCAATACCTTAGATGATGGAACGCAAAAGAATTGGGATTTTCCATACAAGGCCTTCATCCAGCAATATGGGTATAATGTTGAGTTGGAATTTACCTTAATGGAAGTGGAGTCCATTAGGCAAAGATTGAATGAGAACTTTGTGGATTATGTGAAGAGATGGAGAAACAAAGCTGCTTTGCTCAAGAAGAGGCCCGATGAATCCAATCAAATAAGGATGATTGTGAGAGGGGTACTACCTAGTCTTCGTGAGAGGATGTCTCATACACTCATCCGTGATTTCAAAGACCTTCTCTAAGCTGGTTTGCAAATTGAAGAATGGGAAAGGGAGAAGAACCATTTTGCAACAAAAAGGAACAAGAAAGGGAGCTATCAATCTGCTAGCCAAAGCATGCAAAAGGCATTCGGAGTTAATGTTACTAATCAAGGAACAAGGAGACAATTTTTGAAATTAGGGAAGCCAATATCTTGGGTTCTCAATAAACTTTAAAGAAAGGGATTACTACAACCCTTAAATCCTCGTCCTTTGCCTAACTCTCTCCCACCGAATTTTGACACTAAAGCATTTTGTCAATTTCACCAAATGCCAGGGCATGACACGGATAGATGAGTGAGGTTGAGACATGAGATCCAAAATCTAATTGACAATGGGAAGCTACCCGAACCTAGTAAGCAAAACACCAAAGACAACCCATTACTAAAATTCAATAGGGTACCACCACCCGCAACCTTCATGATTGGAGGAGGTTTGCATGAGGATTTTTTCGTGTCTTCTTTTCAAGATAAGGGTAGAGAAACAACCAAAGAAGAAGAGGTATTTGGTGAAATTAAACAAGCTATGGTGAATAAAGAGGTAACAATTTGTGTTGTCAATGGATTTTGGGATTCAAGCGATAGTGATGATGATCTTGTGTCCAAGAAGGAGGAGTGGACTTGGTCCGAGCTCGAAGAGGATGAAGTAATGAACACTAGATCCGATAAGCCTTATGCAAGGCCATCACCTAAGGAGGTAGAAACTAATAAGGGAAAGGAAGTTGAAGTAGGAAATAAAGAAGAAGAAGATGATGTTGTGCTCAAGCAATTGAAAAGAACCCAAGTAAGTGTTAGCATTTGGGACTTATTAGCTACTTCTAAAAAGCACCGAGAAATTATGGCCAAAGCCTTAGCTAGCATGCCAATTTCTACCTCCACAACACCAGAGGAGTTGATCAACTTCATAAAAATTGGGGAAGTAATGAAATGTGAAGAGGTTCAAGAAAAGAGTGAAGTTAATATGGGAGCAGTTTCTTTTTCGAATGTGGACTTACCGGAGGAGGGGAGAGACCACATCTGCCCTCTCTTTATCAAAATAGAAGACAAGGGGAAGAGGACTCCATGTGTAATGGTCAATGATGGGTTCGCCATAAATGTTTGCCCACTTAAGATATTGCCAAAGCTAGCCAAAGATAACAATTCGTGCTTATGACAACACTAAAAGGCATGCCGAAGGGACTTTCAAAGCGGCTGTTAAGGTTGGTCAATTGAATCTATTATTGAGTTTGTTGTTTTAGACATACCAGTCACCTTTGCCTTGCTCTTGGGACGACCATGGTTTCATCCTCTTGGTGGAGTTCCTTCCACCCTTCATCAAAAGATCAAGTTCCCCAACGGAAATGAAACAGTGGTCATTGAAGCTGAAGATAATGAGATTGTTAATGCTCTAATGATTGAGAGGCCTTTTAATGGTTTTCAAGTAGCTACAATTTTTGATGATGAAGTAGTGGACTCCAAAGTCTTGAATATGATTAAGAACATAAACTACCTTCTCGGAGCTTGTCTTGGAAAGGGTAAGGCCGGTTTGACAAAGTTACCGGATTTTAGAACTCAAACTTCCAAGAAAGGGTTGGGATATGATGAAGACAATGATGTCCAGCCAAACAAGAATGAGAAGATGAGCTTCCCACCACTTGAAGAGATCTTCGTCAAAGCTCCAGATATGGGACCACTCCAAGGAAAGCCAGAGCCAATTATGTTCATGGGTAAGTTAATCCCAGGTTTTGAAATTTTTATAGATGTGGCCGAGCTAGTCGACCAAGTGAAGAAAAAACTCACCCTGCCAACCAGCAAAGAATCCAATCCAAAAGAGAAGAATGAAGCTATCCTGAAAGCTGAGAAGACTCAGGAAGAGATTGCTGCCCTGGTCGAAGAAAAGTTTGAAGACATCCTGCTTTATGATTCTGAGAACAATGATTTTGATTTTGATTTTAATTTGTCTGCTTTGTATGAGGATGATGATGTTTTCTTTTCCAAAATGAATGCAATAAAGTCTGATTTTGCTTACTTGTGTGATGTTTCTCCTGATGGTTGCATACATTCAAATAGTAGTTACATGAGCATCTTTAATATTAATTATGTTAACACACAATCATTAAATTTGGGAACAACTAAAAATCCTAAAAACATTAGCATAGCATCCAACCTTACTCTTGATGAGAGAGAGAGATTTGAAAAAATATTCAAAAAATATGAAGAAGTGTTTGCTTGGTCTTATGAGGATATGCCTGGAATAGATCGAGACATAGCCGAGCATCATATTCCAACTCACACTCACATGAAACCTATCAAACAAAAGCTTAGGTGATTAAGATCTGAGTGGGATGAATTGGTTAAAGAAGAGGTCACTAAGCAAATACAAGTGAATTTCCTTGAAGTGATAGAATATCCAGATTGGTTAGCCAACATAGTACCGGTGCCAAAGAAAGATGGAAGAATAAGGGTCTGTGTGGACTATAGAGATTTGAACAAGGCTTCCCCTAAGGATGATTTTCCTTTACCTCATATAGATGTTCTCATTGATAGTGTAGCCTCTAGCGTGCTACACTCATTTGTAGATGGATTTTTTGGATACAACCAAGTGTTAATGGCCCAAGAGGATAAAACCAAAACTGCTTTCATTACTACATGGGGTATATTTTGTTATAGGGTAATGCCGTTCGGCTTAAAGAATGCTGGAGCGACCTACCAAAGGATGACCACCACACTATTTCATAACAGGATGCACAAAGAAGTTGAAGTATATATTGATGATATGATGGTTAAATCGGACACAAGGGAGCAACACTTCCAAAACTTAGAATTATTCTTCGATAGAGCTTTGAAATATAAGCTAAGATTAAACCTGAAGAAGTGTGTATCCAGTGTTACCTCAGGTAAATTGTTGGGATATGTAATTGGTCCAAATGGCATTGAGATTGATCCTGACAAAGTCAAAGCAATCAGGGATATGCCAGCCCCAAAGACGGAGAGAGAAGTTTGGGGATTCATTAGTAAATTACAATACATTAGCAAATTCATAGCAAAACTCACAACAATCTGTGAGCCTATCTTCAAATTGCTTAGGAAGAATTAGCCGGTCATATGGAATGAAGAGTGTCAAAAGGCCTTTGAGCTAATAAAAGAGTATTTATTGAATCCACCTTTTTAAAACCACCTAAACCCGGCAAACCTCTATTACTATACTTAGTAGTAGAAGAAGAGTCTATAGGAGCCATGCCAGCCCAAGCAGATGAATCAGGGATTGAGCATGTAGTTTACTATTTGAGTAGAAAGCTCCTACCTTATGAAATTAAGTATAGTATCATTGAAAAGACATGTATAGCCATGGTTTGGTCTTCTAAGAAGTTGCGGCATTACTTTCAATCGTATAGTGTGCAAGCAATCTAGGTTGGATCCAATGAAGTACTTGAGGGAGACACCCTCTTTGATTAGGAAATATGGTCGATGGTTGATAATATTAGAAGAATTTGAGATTGAGTATGTAACCAGGAAAACAATCAAAGGTAGAGCGGTGGCAGAATTCCTGGCCCAACAACCATTACCAGAAAGCGAAAAAGTAATCTTAGAATTTCCAAATGAACATTTAGAAGCAATTGAAGTACAAGGGTGGAAAATGTATTTTGATGGAGCAGTGAATAGGAAAGGAGCAGGTTTGTGAGTTATACTAGAATCACCCAAAGGGGAACTCATCCCTTTAGCCAAAAAATTGAAATTTAGGGCAACCAATAATATGGTGGAGTACGAAGCTTGTATTTTTGGTTTGCAAACCCTAATGATTATGAAGGTGGATAAGGTGGAAGTTTTTGGCGATTCATTGCTAGTTGTATCCCAAGTAAATGGTGAATGGGAGTTGAAAGAAGAAAAATTAAAACCATACCACCATTGCCTGACCATGATGAAGAAAAACTTTAAGGAGTGTAGGTTTATACACTTATCAAGAGAAGAAAATTAGATGGCTGATGCCCTAGCCACATTGGCTTCAGTATGGGAGAACCCTGTTAGCCTATTCCTTAAGCCTCTGATCTTGACCAGTTCATCAACTCCTTGATATGAATATGAAACAATCATGGAAATTGATACAGACCATGATACGTGGTATTGTGAACCTCGGTTTCCACCCGAAAAGGATTCGGAGGAACATTCACTTGTTGTTAGGAGTCGCCACTCAGTTTTTTCTGTTCAAAGGGAAAAACTAAGAAAACCCTTGTTTGACTCCAATAATGCATCCAATGTAAAGGTTTCTAATCTACGAACCCAAGGAGGATTTGGGGACTATGTCATGTATTTGATTAATTTGCCAAAAAGAAACAAACCTAAAAGGGATGAAGAAAAGAAGACAAACAGATTGTTAGTAAATTGTGGACTTGCTATTTGGGGTGAATCCCAAACATACCTACATACTCTCATTTTTTATGAGAGATCAAAGCCCGTGTAGTTCGGAAAAGCCTATTTAAAGGCAATTATGCATTATGCATATGTGTGTGTATGCTTCGTGCATTGTCTGGCTTTTTGCCAAAATTGTAAGATTTTGAGCACTCAGTGCTAATTTTGATGAAATTTGGGTACTTGATACAAAAAAGAATGCGATTTAGGCTCCGTGCCAAAAGGTTGATTTTAATTGTGATGGGCTTCATGCCAAAAGAGATTAGGTCTTTGACCAAAAGAAATTAAGAAGGAGGTGTAGTGCTCATGATATGTAACACCCCTTCCCGGCCTACATGTGGAAGCCGAGTAGAGGCGCCACACTATCCTAATGTTGCTACCAATTTTACTTAGTCAAATTTTAGTTCCGATTTTACAGAAATTTTGCCAGAGGTTCGCCTAGAAATTTGGGTCCCAAGTGTCGACAAAACTGATTTTTCTTATTTTTGAAAAATATTTTATTTCACAATTCAACACAAGCACACTCCCAATAATCCACCCTTATAACCTCAACTACAATCCTGCAAGAAAAGTTCACACTTCTATATCATTTCTCAAGATTACATATCATTTGCTAAGTTTCATTACCATACCACTGTTTATTCTCTTGTTACATACACCATAATACTTAATATGTTAACAAACCTTTACAATAGATATAACGTACATGCCATACTACTATTTTATGTCGAAAGTCCTATCCTAATCACCGTCGAGCTGATGCGAGCCGCTGCAGAAATGCTAATCTTCTATACACTACCTGCGAGTTAGACATATAACTCGCTGAGCAACTTATTGCCCAGTGGGTACTTTAACCATTGCCATACAATGTCTACTCGATATCACATATAAAAGTAGAATACTGCATAATTAAACTATTTTCATGCAATCATCATATTTATATTTTCTAATTAAGTTAAGATTCACATTCTGTATGTAAACAACATGTAATATAACTTCATTATAAGTACGAGTTAATCTGCTCCACTCGGTAATTATGAATACAACGATCTCGAAATGAGGCCTCATATAGAGTTACGCGTGGTCTTGACCTCACACGAATAATTGTCATGGTCTTGGTCTCACACGATATAGAATAACTGCATGGTCTTGGTCTCACACGACTAGTTGCCATGATCTTGACCTCACACGATATAACCGCGCGCGCGTAAGTAATATCCCGACCGAAGCCGTTAAGACAGTACTGCCGGTAGGATGGCATGCCAAACCCCCATTCTAGACCGGTTTTACCCATTTACCGACTAGAGCATATATAACATTTCATATATACCCATTCACTTCGTATATATACCACATATTCTCCATGTATATACAATATATATTTACACAAATATCACATATACTCACATATGTATCATATGTATTCACATATTTTCCATCTTAATTTATTCTTCATATCATAATTAAACTCAATACTAAAAATAAAATGATAAAACACCCACACCAAGTTTTGACCAAGTTAATAATGAAAAATTTCCATATGAACAATAAACTCTGGTTCTTGACCCAACTTGATCCTTGTTTTAGAAAATTTGTATAAAATAATCCATTTGGCTAAAAACTCTAAAATTTTTACCGAATTTAGTTTTGAATCTTAAAATCATTCCTTTAAAATTTTATATCAAACTGGACACAAATCTTGGTCAACTTGTTCACCCAACCAGACTGCTCCAGTTGCACTGCATCCTGGCAGCAGTTCTGAATTTTATAAATTCCGTAAATTAAATTCAATCAATGTGGTTCAAAATTATTTTTCTCAAATACTAGACTTATTAAACAACAACATATCCAAATTTCAACTCAAGATAATTTTTCTATATTTAATTAAAAATCGTACAAGTCACAGCATTTTACTAATTGTAAAACAGAAAAATTTCAAAAGGAGTTCAATGGTTAAAGTACCAAACCTTGCTCTTTTAATTCCCTTTTGCTTTTCCTATTGTGGCCGAAATTTGTAAGTGGAAAAGAGAGTTTGTTCTTCATATCATGATATATATGTATAAAAAGGAAATGATGATCACCTTATGTGTTGGATAAATCCTTTAAGACCACTTGTCCACCTTTCTCTTTCTTCATTTAATACTCATGCTAAATGGTAACTTTTGATTGGCCAACAAGAGATTTTTATAGTTTTCTTTCCCATTACTTCTTCCCACTTGTCCCTCTTCTCATTGGATACCCTAAAGTTGTCCCGTGTTACCCATACGGTCCCGACACGAAACCGGGCCCACTTTACGTTCCAGCGATTAATCGATCATATCTTTTAAACTGTACAGTTCCACGAGTCAAACTACATATAGTTTTGATCCTCTCAACCTCTACTTTCTATTTGTAAGGTCCATTTTAGGTTTCCAAGTCATTTTGAAAAATTACCAATAAGCCCTCAACTTTTTACAAAATTCCCTTTAGGTCCTTTCTTTATTAATATCTTTTTACTCACGACTCCAAATTAAGTAATTATTATTCCCACTGAAACTAGACATCCGGGGCTACATTTTGTCAAAATTTCAGGTTGATCCGAGCTATATCTGATTTTTGACGGTCCTTTGAATTCAAGCCTACTATGCTGTCCTGAGGCAGCTTGCACATTGTCTACTAAATCCATCATATCTTATTCTGTACAACTCCAAATTGGGTAATTTAAAGTTATAAGTCTATCTAAGACACAAATAAACAATTAAGTCATCTTTGAGACTCTCTAATTCTGTCATTAACTTGGATGAAATTCGAGCTCAAGTTATAGGTCATGTTCTTAGTTCCTTTGTTCTAAGCCTAAATCATATCCTCTATGTCTGTTTCTTACCAATCTGGAATTCGGGATGTTACAATTCTATCCCCCTTAATTTAAGTTTCACCCCGAAACTTACTTATTCATGCATAATTCTTACATATAATTACACATAGCTTGTGATTCTACGTTTCGTTCCACGAATCTAGAGACATCCTATATTGACATAAATAATTATCTGCTTAGTTCATCAACATATAACTCAATTATCAATTCTTATCTGTCATGTACATCTACCTATTCATCATATAACTTTCTCCTTACTTTATCTTACATGGCACACATAATTTTTTACTTACTACCTATCTCCCAAAATCGACTAAACCTATGCTCTGATACCACTAAATGTAACACCCCTTCCCGGCCTACATGTGTAAGCCGAGTAGAGGCGCCATACTATCCTAATGTTGCTACCAATTTTACTTAGTCAAATTTTAGTTCCGATTTTACAGAAATTTTGCCAGAGGTTCGCCTAGAAATTTGGGTCCCAAGTGTCGACAAAACTGATTTTTCTTATTTTTGAAAAATATTTTATTTCACAATTCAACACAAGCACACTCCCAATAATCCACCCTTATAACCTCAACTACAATCCTGCAAGAAAAGTTCACACTTCTATATCATTTCTCAAGATTACATATCATTTGCTAAGTTTCATTACCATACCACTGTTTATTCTCTTGTTACATACACCATAATACTTAATATGTTAACAAACCTTTACAATAGATATAACGTACATGCCATACTACTATTTTATATCGAAAGTCCTATCCTAATCACCGTCGAGCTGATGCGAGCCGCTGCAGAAATGCTGATCTTCTATACACTACCTGCGAGTTAGACATATAACTCGCTGAGCAACTTATTGCCCAGTGGGTACTTTAACCATTGCCATACAATGTCTACTCGATATCACATATAAAAGTAGAATACTGCATAATTAAACTATTTTCATGCAATCATCATATTTATATTTTCTAATTAAGTTAAGATTCACATTCTGTATGTAAACAACATGTAATATAACTTCATTATAAGTACGAGTTAATCTGCTCCACTCGGTAATTATGAATACACCGATCTCGAAATGAGGCCTCATATAGAGTTACGCGTGGTCTTGACCTCACACGAATAATTGTCATGGTCTTGGTCTCACACGATATAGAATAACTGCGTGGTCTTGGTCTCACACGACTAGTTGCCATGATCTTGACCTCACACGATATAACTGCGCGCGCGTAAGTAATATCCCGACCGAAGCCGTTAAGACAGTACTGCCGGTAGGATGGCATGCCAAACCCCCATTCTAGACCGGTTTTACCCATTTACCGACTAGAGCATATATAACATTTCATATATACCCATTCACTTCGTATATATACCACATATTCTCCATGTATATACAATATATATTTACACAAATATCACATATACTCACATATGTATCATATGTATTCACATATTTTCCATCTTAATTTATTCTTCATATCATAATTAAACTCAATACTAAAAATAAAATGATAAAACACCCACACCAAGTTTTTGACCAAGTTAATAATGAAAAATTTCCATATGAACAATAAACTCTGGTTCTTGACCCAACTTGATCCTTGTTTTAGAAAATTTGTATAAAATAATCCACTTGGCTAAAAACTCTAAAATTTTTACCGAATTTAGTTTTGAATCTTAAAATCATTCCTTTAAAATTTTATATCAAACTGGACACAAAATCTTGGTCAACTTGTTCACCCAACCAGACTGCTCCAGTTGCACTGCATCCTAGCAGCAGTTCTGAATTTTATAAATTCCGTAAATTAAATTCAATCAATGTGGTTCAAAATTATTTTTCTCAAATACTAGACTTATTAAGAAACAACATATCCAAATTTCAACTCAAGATAATTTTTCTATATTTAATTAAAAATCATACAAGTCACAGAATTTTACTAATTGTAAAACAGAAAAATTTCAAAAGGAGTTCAATGGTTAAAGTACCAAACCTTGCTCTTTTAATTCCCTTTTGCTTTTCCTATTGTGGCCGAAATTTGTAAGTGGAAAAGAGAGAGTTTGTTCTTCATATCATGATATATATATATATAAAAAGGAAATGATGATCACCTTATGTGTTGGATAAATCCTTTAAGACCACTTGTCCACCTTTCTCTTTCTTCATTTAATACTCATGCTAAATGGTAACTTTTGATTGGCCAACAAGAGATTTTTATAGTTTTCTTTCCCATTACTTCTTCCCACTTGTCCCTCTTCTCATTGGATACCCTAAAGTTGTCCCGTGTTACCCATACGGTCCCGACATGAAACCGGGCCCACTTTACGTTCCAGCGATTAATCGATCATATCTTTTAAACTGTACAGTTCCACGAGTCAAACTACATATAGTTTTGATCCTCTCGACCTCTACTTTCTATTTGTAAGGTCCATTTTAGGTTTCCAAGTCATTTTGAAAAATTACCAATAAGCCCTCAACTTTTTACAAAATTCCCTTTAGGTCCTTTCTTTATTAATATCTTTTTACTCACGACTCCAAATTAAGTAATTATTATTCCCACTGAAACTAGACATCCGGTGCTACATTTTATCAAAATTTTAGGTCGATCCGAGCTATATCTGATTTTTGACGGTCCTTTGAATTCAAGCCTACTATGCTGTCCTGAGGCAGCTTGCACATTGTCTACTAAATCCATCATATCTTATTCTGTACAACTCCAAATTGGGTAATTTAAAGTTATACGTCTATCTAAGACACAAATAAACAATTAAGTCATCTTTGAGACTCTCTAATTCTGTCATTAACTTGGATGAAATTCGAGCTCAAGTTATAGGTCATGTTCTAAGTTCCTTTGTTCTAAGCCTAAATCATATCCTCTATGTCTGTTTCTTACCAATCTGGAATTTGGGATGTTACATGATATGCTTAAATTGAGCAAGGATAAATTAGGTTATTACCTTGTTTAGGATTCTCCCACTTCGTAGTTCCAGATCTCGTTTTCTCAGACCTTGGATTATGATTCTTGATTACGGTTTTTTAATTTTGATTTCGATTGATTCCTGCAGCACAAGGTTAGGTTTATACAAAGAAAAGTCCAAGAGAAGTTCTTAAGCATATGAAAATAGAGAGTTTGTCTACACAAAGCCAACCCGAGAAAACCCACCGAAAAGACTTAACCCTTGTTCTGAAAATTTGGAGGCCTTTTATAGACAAAAATCGGATCTGGACGGCTGTCGGTCCGCCGGTCCCGGCGGTCGGACCGCCGTGGAAGTGACCAGGGCGGGAAAAAAGGAAAAAGCAAAAACGGCAGCGGTCGACGGTCGAACTGCCGCGGGCGTCGGAGGTTGGACCGCCGGTCTCGGTAGGCTGACCGCCACGGTCGGCGGTTGAGCCCCCAAAATAGTACACGCACGATTTTCGTTCAAACTAATTTTTCGGGAGCTACAGACCTCCAAAAAATATTCCGGGACCATATCCGTGATCCTCGCATCATTCCGGACATTTCAAGTACCATGAAGACATACTTTCGGTGAACTTTACAGTGGACCTTCGGTCCGACTCGGTCGTTTGCAGTCTGAGAAAATCCACTTTCCGAACCTCAAAATTTGAGTATTCACAATTGCCCCCCACTGGGGTCCATAAAAATGATTTATAAAGCTCAGTGGTTGTCAGAAACGAGAATTTTGAGCATGGTGCAATATGGACCCTCAACAATGAACCCTCTTTTTAACCATGTGATGCATGAATGGACCAAGAGCCTCCATAATGTTGAAGGGATCAATATGGGAAGATATGGATTGAAAGCTGTTGCTACTCTTACAGGCATAGCTGTTGATTGGGATTTCTTGCATGCTTGTATCAGATTTTGGGATCCCCAAGCCCACGTTTTCAGATTTGGTGCCCGAATGGAGGAGATGTGTCCTCTTTTTGAGGAATTCTGCTCAATTATTGGATGTGACCCAAATGCCCCTCTTGTAAGGCATGAGGTTCAAGTTGGCTATGTGGGGTCTTTTCAGAGGCTTTTCAACTTTACAAGGCCTTAAGCTCAAGCTATGATTGCGGATGGGAATAAGGCGATGCTGCTTCCTTTGATTGATGAATTCCTGACTGCTAATTTTGAAGATGAGATTCAACTGAAGCATAGGATGCGAGCTTTTGTTTTCTGCCTGTTAGTTGGATTTCTTTTCAACCGTGACCCTGGCTTTGGAGATTTAAAGCTTTGCCCCATGATTAGGCAAATGGAAGAACTTAACTGCATTGGTGGTATGATTCTGGCTGAGACTATTCAGAGTCTTGACAGAACTGCACTCGGATTTGAAAATTGGACTGTTACTCCGACCATTCTTCAGGTAATTTTGTTATACTTTTTGCTTCTTCTCATTTCATCATCTCTCTTTTTCATTGTAAATAGAAAGGATCTATTTTTTTTTTCAGGTTTGGCTGAGAGACCATCTCCGAGTGGTTGCCGCTCCCCATGCCTTGACTTATAACCCTTCTCAGTACCGCACTAGAAGAATGCTGGTTTCTTTTCCTTCTATGGCTAAGTGGACTATCTGGTTGTATGAGCTTGGACCAGAAGAATTGTTGTGGTACATCTCTTGGTATGGAATTTCTCGATTCATGAAGGCAAATGCAATGCATAACCATTTCTACCTTCTTGGTTTCACTCATAGTACATGGTATAGTGCTTCTCGCGTCCTCAGACAGATGGGAATTGATCAGAGGGTTCCTCTTCCTGTTGGGCTTACCATTGCTTCCCCTATTACTCCCGGAGTTACTCGAGCTGTTCTACAAACTTGGGTTAGGAACCATCAGATGATCAGGCCCTTTTACAAAGCCTTCCCTTGTCCAGCCTACTCCAGAGTATAGAACTTGGTTTATAGCTGAAGTTTGGCCAATTGAAAAGCCAAGGAGGCATGCATTGCTGCAGGAGTTGGAGGGAGAGGATGTGGTTCCTCTTAACGAGGGGAAGATAGATGTTGCAGAAAGTTTCGGAACTAAGCAAGACCGAAGACTCTGCCCCACGTAGGAGACGTAGGATTTAGATCCTAGGGTTGACTCTATTGTCTGCTTTTTTGGATTGCTTTTACCTTTTTGGTTTATTGGATGTTTAGGACTTATGGTTTGACTCTTTTCATGGAATGACTGACTCTTTTTGTAATGAATGATTCTTTTTTGGAATGAATGACTCTTTTTTGGAATGAATGACTCTTTCATTTGCTTTCCAAGCATTATCTACTTTATTTACTTGCTCTAATTTTTGCCTAAGCCGTCCTTTCGGATTTTCAACTTAGCGAGCTCTTACCCATTCTTGCCTAAGCCGCCCTTTGCGGGTTTTCAACTTAGTGGATTTTTTTATGTTGGCAAAAGAAAAATGAATCAATGGTTTTCATTAAAATTTAGACCGTGCTCAAGGAGAGCTGCCTACATATCTTGAATTAGTTTGCGAGAATCAGGTCTGATGTAGTTCCTTACAATGCATGATTATACATAATATTTCTTTAATTGATCCAGTTTGCATGGGTTTGTGAATTCCAGACCATCCAAATCAGATAAGATGACGGCTCCGCCGGAAAGTATTTTCTTTACAATGTAGGGTCCATCCCAAAGAGGACGAAACTTCCCACGAGGATCTGTAATAGGTGTTCTGATCTCTTTCAGAACCAAACAACCTTCTTCCAACTTTCGATCTTTGACCTTTTTGTTGAAATGTCTGGACATTCGCCTCTGATACCCTTGAATCTGATGGAGAGCTTGAAGTCTTTTTTCATCTAAACCCAACAACTGATGATGATAATTGCTAATCCATTCAGCTTCATTTATCTGACTTTCTTGAATTATCCTCGCCGATTGAACTTCCAGTTCAATGGGGAGTACTGCTTCCATTCCGTACACTAGTGAATACGGGGTTGCCCCAGTAGGAGTTCTAATTGATGTTCTATATCCCCACAAAGCCAGTGGTAACTTCTCATGCCAACACCTATGTTCCTTGATCATTTTTTGTATGATCACCTTTATAGACTTATTTGCTGCTTCTACAGCTCCATTTGTTTGAGGTCTATAAGGAGAGGACTTATGATGCTGGACCTTCTTATCCTTCAAGAGTTTAGCAAATTCTACTTGGAAATGAGTTCCATTGTCAGTGATAATCTCAAATGGCATTCCGTACCGACAAAGGATGTTGGTTTGGACAAACTGTGCTGCCTTTTTGGCGTCTAATTCTGCATAGGAAGCTGCTTCAACCCATTTTGTGAAGTAAACCACTGCTACCAAAATAAACTGATGTCCATTCGAGGCTTTTGGATGTATTTTGCCAATTATATCTATTCCCCAAGTAGCGAAGGGCCATGGAGAGGTGATTGGATTCAGAGCAACGGGAGGTTGCTTCTGCAGCTTAGTAAATATCTGGTACTGATGGCATTCTTGCACAAATGCCACACAGTCTGTATGTAATATCCCAAAGTATACCTTAAAAGTTTTGGAATAATTATTGTTGTATATGGATTTAATGAGTATGTTTCATGGAATTATTTCAAGTTAGATTAATGAAAGTCATAAGAAGAGAAATGAATTATTTTAATACCTAATTTTGATGTATATTGGAATTGTTGTAGTAAGATGATATCTATATATATTTGATACTTGGAAAAGATATGGAGAATATAAAAGGGATATATAAGACATATACCTATATCTACATATACAACACATATACATAAGGTATAAATTGGTGTTGGAGAGGTGAGTTTATATAATTAATAATATTAATAATAAAAGAAAAAGAAGAATAGAAAAGTCAAAGAGAAGAAGAGATAGGCAAGATAAGTGACAAGTGTATGGTGGAGGCTTAAGGGAATTGTTTATTATATATATATATATGGATAAGAATGAAGGAAAGAAGTAGAATCTTCTTTCTCCTTCTACTCCTTCTTCGTCTTCTTCGTTCTTCTTGGCCAAGAGAGAGAGAGAGAGAGAGAGAGAGAGAGAGAGAGAGAAAGAGAGAAAGATGTGATTTTCTTACCAAATTTCTTAAGGAATTCAAGAGATTTGATGATAGAGATGAAGATTGATAAAGGATTCAAGTAAGTATTTATTTCTTTAAATTGATTTTCATTGTTTGAGTTGGGTTTGGTATGGTTGATGTGTGATGATGATGATATTGAAAGATTTAAGTATATATATGTGTTGATTTGGTAATTGGATGATGATAATATGATTATTTGTGAAGATGATGGTGAATTGTTGAATAAGGGTTGAGTTTAATGAAATTTGGGGATTTGATAAATTGGTATATGAATGATGTTTATAATAATGATTGGTGTGTGTTTTGAGTGTTGTTGATGTTTTGGTAAGTTTGTTATGGTTTTGGGTGTGTTTGATGAAGATTGTTTGAAGTGAGTAATGATAAAAAGATGGGTATTGTTGGATGTTGTTGTGTGTTGATCGGAATTTGGGTTTTTAGTCGGACACGCCCAGAGACACGGCCAGTTTGTTAGGCGTGTCGTTGGTTCTGTTTTCTGGAGTTGGTAGCACGAGCAGTGACACGCCCATGTTATTGAGCGTGTCATAAGTTCTGTGTGGCAGTAGAATTGACACGGCCAGTAACACGCCCGTGTTATTGAGTGTGTCATAGCTACTGTGAGTTTGGAGAATTGACACGGCCATGAGCACGCTCATGTTGATTGGACGTGTTGATGTTTTTGAGATACAGAATGTATTACACGCCCAGTGACACGCCCGTGGTTATGAGCGTGTCAATGTTTCTGTGTTGTGGAGTTAGGGCACTATCAGGAACACGCCCGTGTTGATGAGCGTGTCATGTGTTGAGTTTGCCCTAATTAATTCTTATTTGTATTATCTCATGTGTATTTCTAAGTGAGTGTGTATGATTACTTTTGGATTAGGTTTTAAGAGATGGAATTGCCCCTAATCCAAGTATTGAAAGATCTATGGAAGAGAAGTTATATGGGAGTGAGTTCTTTAGAGGTAAGTACAAAACCCTATTGGATTGCATATAAGTATATTGTTAAAATAAATATTAATTTTGTATATGCAATGAAAAGATAAGAGATATGATAATACATTAATACATATAAGATGTGAAGGCATTCAATATATATATGTTATGAAATGTGAAAGATGTGAGGATATGATTTGTATGATGTGTATTCCAATTTATATGGTAATGCAATTGATTGTGCATACTTGAGTAATGAATGATTATGTATATAAATATCAAAGATGAACTATGAAATGTGATAATGTGATATTGTGATGAACTATGAAATGTGATAATGTGATATTGTGATGAACTATGAAATGTGATAATGTGATATTGTGATGAACTATGAAATGTGATAATGTGATATTGTGATGAACTATGAAATGTGATAATGTGATATTGTGATGAACTATGAAATGTGATAATGTGATATTGTGATGAACTATGAAATGTGATAATGTGATATTGTGATGAACTATGAAATGTGATAATGTGATATTGTGATGAACTATGAAATGTGATAATGTGATATTGTGATGAAATATGGAATATAAATCGTATGATATTGTGGTGAACTATGAAATGTGATATTGTGATGGAATATGAAATGTAAATTGAGAGGTGATGATGTATAAAGCCATTGTGGTTGGCTATGATATTGAGAATGAGATAAATGAGGCATGTTTTGCCTAAATGATGCCATTGTGGTTGGCTATGATGATGTAAATGATGATGAGAATGAGAATGAAATTGATAATGAAATAATAAATGAATTGTGTGGCTAATGTGTTATTCATTTTCAGAGTTTTGTTGTTGGTGGCATGCCTAATAAGTGTAACAATCTCTTGAAGTTAGGTTGGATTGAATCCTTGAAGCCTAATTGAGATGTTACCACCCTTGAAGCTAGGTTGGGTTAGTTCTTGAAGCCAAGTTGGGTAGAAGCTTAGCATGCTTTGCTCCCCTTGAAGCTTGGTTGAACTTAATCCTTGAAGCCTAGTTGGGTATATGATATTGATAAATGTGATAACAAAACCAAAGCATTAACTCTGAACTTTGAATGACATATTAGTGTCTTTTGGGCCCGAGTCTGTCTTTGTTGTTAATGTGATGTATATACAAGTTGAAATAAATGAGTAATGAGATCTATGTTGCCTTTGTTGGAAATGTGAGTTGTGAATGATGAATTGTGGTTGGTGATATGATTATATAACATACATGAATTATTGAAAGGAGATATGGTTTGTGAAGTTATATGCAATATGCGATTATAAAGTATAAAATGATGTATATGATATGTATGAGGTGAAATTGGTAAGTATCATAATATGAAGGTTCTATCAATTTATTGAATTATGTTTGATGGTTATGTTATATGTGTATATGTATATCCTCTATAAGGTTAATAAGATTATATGAAGAATGCACTGAAAAAGGGGAAAACAGAGTAAGAAAATGATAAAACATGAGACTAAACATATGAGGTATGTTTCCTTTATATTGTATATTTTAATGGTTACTTGTACTACTAAGCTTTCGAGCTTAGCGCGGTTATCTTAATCGCGCAGGTATATAGGTGATGAAGCTGGAGATAAGCTGCTATGTCACAACGAGGACAAGTCTAGTTCGAGACCAACTAGATGGTGGTGCATGCATGTAATTATATTGTATGTTCATAAGAATGTATTCATTTGTATAAATAAATCTTTGGAAGAAACAATGTAACTTATATTTATGTATTACCATGATAAGAATAACCATTTTGTAAATACTTTCATATGATTTAAATGTATTATGGTTTTCAAAATTAAAGTAAAGATTTATAATGGTGATGAAAAGTGACATTCTTATACTCTATATACATATTGTATGTGTACCTGGTATATGTACAGTATTTATATGGGGTATCGGGGTGTTACAATTATTTTGGTATCAGAGCTTAGGTTTCGAGATTCTCGGCCTAAGTAAATTTACAAAGAAAAGTTTTAAAAAGAAAAAAAAATGATGATAAATGAAAATGAAAAGAATGAAAATTTTGATACATGCACATGCATTAACACCTAGGTTGGTCTCGGATGTGGCATAATAAGATTTGTAAAATATTTGTGTTACATGAGATGTTTAATATAGTTGATGATATATGTGTATACTATGTTGATGTGAGAAGAAACCATGATTGTTGGCAAGGATGTTGGAAATGAATTATAATTGAGGCATAGTGCCTAATTATTTATGAGAAACGAATTACGAAATGTAATGTGAAATATGCATATTGATGAGACATATGAAAAATGTTATGTCATGTGCAACATGGAATGTAATATTGATGTTTATGAGTAATATTATGTATGACATAATATGAATTGAAAAATAAAGAAATGGAAAGGAGAATAAAGTTGGAAATGAGTTGAAAATCAAATTAAGATAAGAGTATGTACTCTTTCTTCTATACTTTAAACCTCTTTATAAGAAAGTTTATGTTAAGTTTGCTAGACAAAGGAAATAATGTCGAATTGTGAATATTGAAAGTTATGTTATTTAAATGAAGAGAGTATGGTGGTATATTGAATGAGTTGATGGGTATAGACAAAGTTTGACCATTTATGATTTGAATATGTAAAGTTAAAGTTTTTAAAAGAAAAAGAGATGATGTTGGTTAAATAAGGAAATATAATGGTGTTGTTTGCATTGCTGTTTTAAATGCAAACATTGTGATTTTAATGTTAGAAATGTGATACGCTTGAGTGTTGTTAAAGCTCATATTAATGGTGGAAAGATGTGATAATTAGATTTTTGGAAATGAGCTTTAATATTTGTGAAAAGAATATACTTTGAGGTTGTTTTGTAATGTGTATATATAAGATGTTTTTCTTAAGTTGAGATTAAGAACATAAGATGAGTGAATGGAAGTTTAAGTAAAGTAGTAAGTGGTGAAATTATAGTGTTAATGGAATTTGGTTAAAGACTATTTGAGTATTGATAATTTTAATGTAAGTTAAACCCATGAGCTTGTGGAATGAATATTACTGTATATGAGAGTACTATTAAATTGAATAATGTGATTGATAGTATGAGAATGATTATGCTTGCATTGACAAACCTGAACAAAGCTAGGTCATGGGATAATATTGACAGTAAGAAATGGGATGGATCAATGTGGATTTAAGAAATTGAGATTTGTCATAACTAGACTTGGAGAGTATAAAGAGATTATTGAGCTCAATGTATATATGAGTGGATGTAATGTACATGTGTATAGATATGTGAGTAATATATATATATATATATATCTATGTGTTGAAGAATAAACAAATGGATGTAAAGATGGTATATTAATGCATTTAAAAATATATGTGAGAGAGATGTCACCTTAGTAGCGTGACTAAGATTTTGTGAAGTAATATCATGGTGATAATGTATATGTGTTGGGTTGATAAACAACTTAAGTCATGTCAAAAAGGGATAAAAATGATGTTGTTCACGGAATAGTAAAATGTTAAATTGTGTTGAAAATATGTAAAAGAGGAATTAAATATCATTGTATGATTATGTGTATACATGTATAGAAAATGTGGAATGAGTTTTTGATATGAATGTAATTGTAAAATGTAAGAAATGTGGAAAGTAAATCACATTGTGAATGTGATCTATAGATGTGTTATATAATTGCATGTTTGATGTATATTGGAAATGACATTGCATGTAGTAGTGGACCTAAGAGAGATTAGGCCTTGATTGACGTAAAGATTATGTGATAAAATGAAAATAAGAATAAACTTAAGAAATGTTGGATAGTGAAATGGTTATGGAAATAAGGATTAATTTGGGAAATGGTGGACAGTAATATTGTTATGATAATAACTGAATGTGGCTATCATAAGTGTTATGAGCCAAAGTATTTGTGTGAGGAAATGTTCTATGTATATAAATTTAATAAGAAATTATAAAGGAAAAAGAAAGTATAAAGAATGAAATTTATGTAAGATCTGTATAAGATTGAATGATGTGTGAAGGAGAAGTTAAGGATAATATTGTTGTATATGAGACATGCAAATGGTGATCAAATAATTAAGAGTAAAGTGTGTTGAGATAGAATTGAAATGTGTAATTTTGGTTGTAGTAAAGTTTGGAATATAGAAATATAATATTTATGATACAACTGAGTATTATTAATTGAAAAAAAAAAGGTTGGAAATAAAATAATAGAGGAACAGTATTGATGTATAAATTTCAGATGTGATCATTAATTTCCTATGGCCATATGGTGTATTTATGGTATTTGGCCGATTAACTTTGTTATCCACAGAATTGAGACTAAGAAAGTATAACTGTAATACTACTCTGGCAAGATTGATAATTATGTTTCTAGAAACATGGTTAACAGTTTTAATTGATGAAGTGCATTTTATGGTTTTTGTGTTAGCAAATTGGTTATAATTCTGGAAAAGAAAAGACAGAAAGAGAATTGTGGAAATACTTTAAGTTATGAGTAATGTGAGAAAAAGGTAATTATTGTTAATATAGTAATGATATGAAAGGTGAGAAGATGATAATGAAAGAAGATTGCAGAATGTGTTTGAGAGCTATATTGAATATGTTTATGGTATACGGTGAATAAGTAGATGGGTTTAAAATTTGAGTGAGTAAACTATGAATGATAAGTATGGTATGAGATAATTATGAAATTTGGTGGAATCGTATTGAGATAATGAAAGATAAACTATGTGTATATTGAAAGATAAATTGAAGTGAATGGTTATTCATGATAAATTTAGATAAATGAATTATTGATTTGAATCAAACAAGGTTGTAATGTTAGTATATTGTGGAGAATAAATCAATTGATCTGGATTGTTGCTATAATTGTGAATTATTATTGAGATTTAATATGTATAGTTGTGCTAAAGGCATAAGAGATAAATAATGATGTGTACAATGTAAAATTTTGATAGACGAACGGACATGAATCAATTGAAATATATCAATTATACCG
Organism: Garcia nutans; assembly: GCA_947685225.1. Classification (NCBI taxonomy): domain Eukaryota; kingdom Viridiplantae; phylum Streptophyta; class Magnoliopsida; order Malpighiales; family Euphorbiaceae; genus Garcia; species Garcia nutans. Next base: position 36,092,798 of record CANTUV010000039.1, on the reverse strand, counting down.
ATAAAAAAAAAAAGAAGTTGATTTCCTGTAAGGTAACTTCAAAAGCATTGTATTAATATTGATGTTAAGTGAGAAAATACTAGAGAAGGAATGAAGTGTATGAGAAATAAGAATATTATTATCAATGAAGGTTTGATAAATGTTTGTTTTTAAAGATGATTGAATTTTTGCATATAGATAAGGTATTTGAGAATATAATGAGTTATTTTGAATATTGGATGAGAGTGTAATAAGATATAAAGATTTTTTTTTATCGTGTCAAGTTATGGAATTGAATAATATAATTGACTCTAAGTGGGAGAGTGCAAACTATGTGATTTGATGAAATCAAAATAAATATAAGAATATAATTAATGTCATATGAAAATTTTAAATGGTGTATTGGTAAGAATGGAATGTTATTGTACTGAGTAATTTCGAGGACGAAATTATTTAAGGGGGAGAGAATTGTAATATCCCAAAGTATACCTTAAAAGTTTTGGAATAATTATTGTTGTATATGGATTTAATGAGTATGTTTCATGGAATTATTTCAAGTTAGATTAATGAAAGTCATAAGAAGAGAAATGAATTATTTTAATACCTAATTTTGATGTATATTGGAATTGTTGTAGTAAGATGATATCTATATATATTTGATACTTGGAAAAGATATGGAAAATATAAAAGGGATATATAAGACATATACCTATATCTACATATACAACACATATACATAAGGTATAAATTGGTGTTGGAGAGGTGAGTTTATATAATTAATAATATTAATAATAAAAGAAAAAGAAGAATAGAAAAGTCAAAGAGAAGAAGAGATAGGCAAGATAAGTGACAAGTGTATGGTGGAGGCTTAAGGGAATTGTTTATTATATATATATATATGGATAAGAATGAAGGAAAGAAGTAGAATCTTCTTTCTCCTTCTACTCCTTCTTCGTCTTCTTCGTTCTTCTTGGCCAAGAGAGAGAGAGAGAGAGAGAGAGAGAGAGAGAGAGAGAGAGAGAAAGAGAGAAAGATGTGATTTTCTTACCAAATTTCTTAAGGAATTCAAGAGATTTGATGATAGAGATGAAGATTGATAAAGGATTCAAGTAAGTATTTATTTCTTTAAATTGATTTTCATTGTTTGAGTTGGGTTTGGTATGGTTGATGTGTGATGATGATGATATTGAAAGATTTAAGTATATATATGTGTTGATTTGGTAATTGGATGATGATAATATGATTATTTGTGAAGATGATGGTGAATTGTTGAATAAGGGTTGAGTTTAATGAAATTTGGGGATTTGATAAATTGGTATATGAATGATGTTTATAATGATGATTGGTGTGTGTTTTGAGTGTTGTTGATGTTTTGGTAAGTTTGTTATGGTTTTGGGTGTGTTTGATGAAGATTGTTTGAAGTGAGTAATGATAAAAAGATGGGTATTGTTGGATGTTGTTGTGTGTTGATCGGAATTTGGGTTTTTAGTCGGACACGCCCAGAGACACGGCCAGTTTGTTAGGCGTGTCGTTGGTTCTGTTTTCTGGAGTTGGTAGCACGAGCAGTGACACGCCCATGTTATTGAGCGTGTCATAAGTTCTGTGTGGCAGTAGAATTGACACGGCCAGTAACACGCCCGTGTTATTGAGTGTGTCATAGCTACTGTGAGTTTGGAGAATTGACACGGCCATGAGCACGCTCATGTTGATTGGACGTGTTGATGTTTTTGAGATACAGAATGTATTACACGCCCAGTGACACGCCCGTGGTTATGAGCGTGTCAATGTTTCTGTGTTGTGGAGTTAGGGCACGATCAGGAACACGCCCGTGTTGATGAGCGTGTCATGTGTTGAGTTTGCCCTAATTAATTCTTATTTGTATTATCTCATGTGTATTTCTAAGTGAGTGTGTATGATTACTTTTGGATTAGGTTTTAAGAGATGGAATTGCCCCTAATCCAAGTATTGAAAGATCTATGGAAGAGAAGTTATATGGGAGTGAGTTCTTTAGAGGTAAGTACAAAACCCTATTGGATTGCATATAAGTATATTGTTAAAATAAATATTAATTTTGTATATGCAATGAAAAGATAAGAGATATGATAATACATTAATACATATAAGATGTGAAGGCATTCAATATATATATGTTATGAAATGTGAAAGATGTGAGGATATGATTTGTATGATGTGTATTCCAATTTATATGGTAATGCAATTGATTGTGCATACTTGAGTAATGAATGATTATGTATATAAATATCAAAGATGAACTATGAAATGTGATAATGTGATATTGTGATGAACTATGAAATGTGATAATGTGATATTGTGATGAACTATGAAATGTGATAATGTGATATTGTGATGAACTATGAAATGTGATAATGTGATATTGTGATGAACTATGAAATGTGATAATGTGATATTGTGATGAACTATGAAATGTGATAATGTGATATTGTGATGAACTATGAAATGTGATAATGTGATATTGTGATGAACTATGAAATGTGATAATGTGATATTGTGATGAACTATGAAATGTGATAATGTGATATTGTGATGAAATATGGAATATAAATCGTATGATATTGTGGTGAACTATGAAATGTGATATTGTGATGGAATATGAAATGTAAATTGAGAGGTGATGATGTATAAAGCCATTGTGGTTGGCTATGATATTGAGAATGAGATAAATGAGGCATGTTTTGCCTAAATGATGCCATTGTGGTTGGCTATGATGATGTAAATGATGATGAGAATGAGAATGAAATTGATAATGAAATAATAAATGAATTGTGTGGCTAATGTGTTATTCATTTTCAGAGTTTTGTTGTTGGTGGCATGCCTAATAAGTGTAACAATCTCTTGAAGTTAGGTTGGATTGAATCCTTGAAGCCTAATTGAGATGTTACCACCCTTGAAGCTAGGTTGGGTTAGTTCTTGAAGCCAAGTTGGGTAGAAGCTTAGCATGCTTTGCTCCCCTTGAAGCTTGGTTGAACTTAATCCTTGAAGCCTAGTTGGGTATATGATATTGATAAATGTGATAACAAAACCAAAGCATTAACTCTGAACTTTGAATGACATATTAGTGTCTTTTGGGCCCGAGTCTGTCTTTGTTGTTAATGTGATGTATATACAAGTTGAAATAAATGAGTAATGAGATCTATGTTGCCTTTGTTGGAAATGTGAGTTGTGAATGATGAATTGTGGTTGGTGATATGATTATATAACATACATGAATTATTGAAAGGAGATATGGTTTGTGAAGTTATATGCAATATGCGATTATAAAGTATAAAATGATGTATATGATATGTATGAGGTGAAATTGGTAAGTATCATAATATGAAGGTTCTATCAATTTATTGAATTATGTTTGATGGTTATGTTATATGTGTATATGTATATCCTCTATAAGGTTAATAAGATTATATGAAGAATGCACTGAAAAAGGGGAAAACAGAGTAAGAAAATGATAAAACATGAGACTAAACATATGAGGTATGTTTCCTTTATATTGTATATTTTAATGGTTACTTGTACTACTAAGCTTTCGAGCTTAGCGCGGTTATCTTAATCGCGCAGGTATATAGGTGATGAAGCTGGAGATAAGCTGCTATGTCACAACGAGGACAAGTCTAGTTCGAGACCAACTAGATGGTGGTGCATGCATGTAATTATATTGTATGTTCATAAGAATGTATTCATTTGTATAAATAAATCTTTGGAAGAAACAATGTAACTTATATTTATGTATTACCATGATAAGAATAACCATTTTGTAAATACTTTCATATGATTTAAATGTATTATGGTTTTCAAAATTAAAGTAAAGATTTATAATGGTGATGAAAAGTGACATTCTTATACTCTATATACATATTGTATGTGTACCTGGTATATGTACAGTATTTATATGGGGTATCGGGGTGTTACACTGTATTCATGGTGGACCAATAAATATCCTAGATTGGCTATTTTTCGAGCCAAAGCGATCCCATACATATGCGGTCTTGATTCGCCACCATGCACCATTTCCATTATCCGCTTAGCCTCTGCTTCATTCACACACCTTAGGTGCATTCCATTCCAACTTCTTTTGTAGAGGATATCTCCATTAAGGATGTAACCTGTGGCTAGCTGCCTTATTGCTCTCTAATCAACCCTTGATGATCCCTCCGGATAACTTCCATCCTTGAGATAACTCTTGATATCCCAGAACCATGGTTTACCATCGGCCAAATGCATTACGTGGGCGGGTTGTTTCTGAAGCTAAACTTTCAATGGACGAATGGCTTTCCCCTCCTTGATATTGATCATGGAAGCTAAAGTAGCCAGGGCATCAGCAAACTGATTCTTTGCTCTTGGGAGATATTCGAAGGACATATCATCGAATTGTTGTGCCAAATGATCAAGGCGTTGTAGGTAAGGAACCAAACACTCTTCTCTTATTTTCCATTTCCTTAAAGCTTGTGATACTATTAAAATAGAATCACCGTAGACCTTTAGGTTCTTAATCCCCAATTCCAGAGTGGCTTCGAGCCCATTGATGCAAGCTTCATATTCCGCTTCATTGTTAGTGCAGCTAAAGTCAAGTTTAACTACAAAGGGAATGTATTCTTCACAAGGAGTTTTGAACACAATCCCAATTCCATTTCCATGATAATTGGATGCCCCATCAAAATACATCTCCCAAACACTTCTTTCCACATTCAAGAGGTCTTCGTCAGGGAAATTCATTTCTCGCATCTCGTCTTTTACGGGTAATTATGCTAACTGGTTAGCTATTGCCCCACCTTTCACAGCTTTCCTCTGAATGAATTTTAAGTCAAAAGCTGCCAATGTTGACACCCACTTTGCCATTTTGCTGTCCAAAACAGGCCTCTCCATAAGGAATTTCAAGGGACTCTGTTCTGTGATGACACAAGTAGTGTAAGCAGACAAGTAGTGTTGTAACTTCGTGCAGGTCCAATACAACGCTAAACACAACTTCTCAATCTTGTTATACTTTAACTCATAGTCCAGTATCCTTTTGCTGAGGTAGTAAATTGCATTTTCTACCTTTGTACCTTCGGCCTCTTGAGCTAGCATTGCACCCATGGCTTCATCTGTTACAGACAAATACAAGAGCAGAGGTTTTCCCATTCTGGGAGGTTACAGAATTGGCGGACTTAACAAGTATTCTTTGATCTTGTCGAAGGCCTTATGGCAGTCTTCATTCCATTCTTGTGAAGCACCTTTCCTTAGTAGCTTAAAGATAGGATCACAAGTCTCTGCCAACTGTGATATGAAACAACTGATATACTGTAATCTACCTAGTTGGCCTCGAATCTCCTTTTCTGTTCTTGGTGGAGGCATTTTCAGAATAGCCTTTGACTTTGCTGGATCAACTTCTATTCCTTTCTTGCTGACCAAATATCCCAAAAATAAGCCTGACATTGCTCCAAATAGGCACTTTGCAGGATTAAGCTTCAAATTGTACTTGCGAAGTCTAAGGAAGAACTTCTCAAGTGCTTCAACGTGCTTTTCTGGAGATTTTGACTTGACAATCATATCGTCAACATACACTTCTACTTCTTTGTGAATCATGTCATGAAAGACTGTTGTCGCCATCCTTTGGTAGGTAGCTCCTGCATTTATCAATCCAAAAGGCATAACCCTGTAGTAGAAAGTGCCCCATTCTGTAATGAAAGTTGTCTTTTCTTCGTCTGGTGGATGCACCATGATCTGATTGTACCCAACAGCAAGGTCAGTCATGGAAACCATCATATGCCCAGCCATCCTATCTATTAGCAAATCGATGTGTGGTAGCGGGAAATCATCCTTGGGACAAGCCTTATTCAAATCTCTATAGGCAACACACATCCTAACCTTTCCGTCTTTCTTCGGGACTGGCACAATGTTTGCTAACCAGGAAGGGTAGACAATTGTTTCTATGAACTTACTATCCAGTTGCTTGGCAATCCCATCTTTAATTTTCAAAGACCATTCTGGCTTCATTCTTCTCAACTTCTGCTTAACCGGCTTTGCATCGGGGTATAGCGGAATCTTATGAACTGCTATTACTGGGTCTATTCCCATGACATCACTTGTCTTCCACATGAAGCAGTCGACATATCTTCTGATGCACTCAACAACCTGTTCCTTATTTACACAATCATATGCAATGTATGTATATTCATTTTCTTTGCCAATTATTATCTTTTCATTCATTTCTTTTATTTCATTTTTGCTAGATAATACTTGGAAAGTAAAAGACACAGGGTAACCAAGAACTTGAACAGTTTCATTAATAATGGCAGAGTCATCCTCCAGAGTTACATTATATTCGACATCAGGGTTTTCTATTCCTGAAGCTAAGGAAGACTCAGAACTAAACTTTGACTCGGTGTTTGACTCAAGATTTGACTCAGTACAAGATTCAGGTTCGGGGTGTGACACAGGACTAGGTTTGACTATAGCCACTTGTCCCTCCTCGGCATACCAGTTCATCAGTGGTCCATTTGTTGTCTTGATCAGCCTCGTGAAGTCCCTTTTGTCTTCAAAATTGGTTATCATAGCAACCTCATCAAAGAGAATAGGCCGCATGAAATCTTCCACTTGTGGGTCAGTTATAGGTTCTGGCTCTTCTTCCTTTATGACTAAAACATCAGCGAACATCTCAAAACCCGGTAGCTTCTTTCCAGTCATAGGAGAATAGAATGGCTACTGAAAACCACAGTAAGGAACTGCTTTTCCAGGTTTGCAAAAGTGACCGTTCAGAGTTCTAAAGTAAGGGCGCATTTTGAGGCTTTTTGCCCCCCAAGTCTTCTTTTTCTTCTTCCCATGCTCAAACTCTTCTATCTCCTCGTCTGTGGGTTTGTACCCCAAGCCAAAAGTTCCCTTATTCTCATGCTCTTCCCATGGCCGCACTATGGATGATTTTCTCCCAGACCTTATCATTTCCATCCCGGGTAGCAGACCTACCCTTAGCATCATTCCCACCAGGCAATTGACTTGGACCTCCCCAAAGTCATATAGGATAAATGGCCCTTTGGGCCTTTCTCCTTCAATGCATTGAATAGTGTCATAATGGAACCCAGTCAAGGCCATAGCAGTTTCACCAGGAACAACCTCAACGAGAGACTGATCTGTGGTTTTCTTGTTGATTTCACATGTGTCTCCTTTAATAGTGATGATTTTTCCTTCAAAAGGGAACTTAAGTTTTTGATATAATGAAGAAGGTACAGCATTATTCTGATGAATCCACGGCCTTCCAAGGAGGAGATTAAAGCTCGCGGGTACATCAATGACCTGGAACGGCACTCCCATTTTTACCGGTCCAATAGCAACTTCCAAAGTAGCAACACCCAAAATTTCTCTTCGAGTATTATCATATGCTTTAACAATTTGATCAGAAGGTGTAAGATCTGTAGCCTCCAATCCCAGAAAGCTTGCTACTTTCAAGGGACATACATTTAAGGCTGACCCATTATCAATGAGAACCATGGGCACAATCTTTCCCCCAGTTTGTATGGTGATGTATAGAGCATCATTGTGTTCCTTACCGTCTTCTGGTAAATCTACATAAGAAAACCTGATACTCAATGCCTTGGTTGATTGGGTCAAAGTGGCCACCAAAGCTTCTGGGCTTGTGTCTACTGATGTATCAAGTTGACTCAAAGCTTTACTGAGAGCCTGACGGTGTGGGAATGAGGAAGCAAGGAGCTCCCAAATTGACACCTTAGCTTGAGTTTGTTAAAGCTGAGAGAGGACAGGGTCTTCTTTTGGTTCTGGCATCTTCTTATGGGGGTGATTTGGGGTTTTAGGGGCTTTCCCCAAGTCAAGTGGCTGATATTGCCTTCCACTCCTTGTCAAAGCATTGACCTTTTCAGCGAGGTCATTCAGATCCAGCACACATACTTCATTCATTTCCAAGAGAAGTTTGAAAGGATCAAACAACTCTTCTTCCACAGTGATGGCGTGGATGGAATGATTGGGCAAAGGGTTAGTATTAATGTTTGGTTGACTCCTGAGAGAAATGATGTCACCACTATCCACCAGATCTTGGATGCGGTTTTTTAGAGTCCAGCAAGCATCTGTTCTATGCCCATTTCCTTGGTGGTATTCACAGTACTTATTGGCCCTATAATTGGAGGGTAATGGGTTTGGAAGAGGCCTTGGGTCCAAAGGCTTCAAGTACTTTCCTTCCACAGCCTTTTTAAACACTAGATGAAGGGGCATCTCAAGGTCGGTATATTGACTTCTTGGCTGATTTCTCTGCCCAAGATTGCCCACACGTAAAGGATTCGAAGGGGCAATATTGGCCACTTCATTGACCTTGCTTGAGGAAGCAGCTTGGCCCTGTTTCTTATACTTTGAAGTAGCTCCCTCATCCACTATCTTACCCAATTGTATCAAATCTTCTACCTTAGTTGCAGTCGCAATGAGCGATTTGAAAGTAGGTAGGTATTGGGTTTGCAGTTGAGCTTGATATGTAGGCCTTAAATTCTTGATTATAATATCAATCTGCTCCTGTTCTGAAGGGCGATTGATCATTTGGGCAGCCTTCGCCCTCCACCTCATAAGGAACGAGGAGAAGGGTTCATTGTTGTTTTGCTTGGTAGTCTCAAGCTCCCTTCTAGTGACATCTACCTCAATATTGTAGTGGTATTGAGTGTTAAATGCATTGCAAATGTCTTCCCAGGTCTTAATCTTAGGACGATCCAGGCTTACAAACCACTTAAGGGCAGCACCAGTCAAGGATTGTTGGAATAGTTGAGCAAAGAGTTCATCATTTAAACCCAAGGGCTTAAGGCCCCTACATACATCTTCAGGTGGGTTTTAGGGCAAGTAGTCCCATCAAATCTGTCCATCCCAGGCATCTTGAATTTTGGAGGCAACCTAGCTTGGGGAAACAAGGATAAGGAATCCATGTCTACCACCTCTTTATGAGTTTTCATGGCAGTGATTGACCTTTCAAGCAATTCAAGTTTCTTTTTTAGTTCATCAGTTTCAGTAGCATTCTTAGAGGGTGGATCCTCCAAATTGATGACAAGGGTATTATTCTGAGCAGTCATGGGGATACTAGTTTGTCCCACAATAGGTTCCTTCCCTAGATTTCCAGGAGTAGTGGCTGTCTTTGGTGTTCCTCCCAATTCGGCCAAGATGGCTACCCTTTGGGCAGCCAAAGCTTCATCAATTCTTTCTTGCATCCTAGCTTCAATTTCCTTAACCTGTCCATCTAGCAAGGCCTTAATCTGTTCAATAGTAGCCATTTCAGTAATTGGAGTAGTTGGTGAAGTTGGGGTAGTAGAACTTGTGGGTGATTGCACAGTTGGAGTTGGTGTGGCTTATGTAGGTGAAGGCACACGGATAGTGGGTACCTACAAAGGTTAAGGGTAAAGGATCAGGGTAGTGTGTAGGGTAGGAAGACTCTTGGTCCACTTGTATATATCAAAAGGTTTTCCCCAAAACAATGTTGTTATGTTGCATGAATGCACCTCATCACATCATAATTCATTTTAATGGAATGTGGCACTATTATTGGGTACATACAACCTAAGGGAGGGTTCTATTGTTACATGAAAAATAGAGAATAGGCTTATAATAGGGACCCTTGAGTCTTGAGTAAGATATACCTAACCACATGTGAAACAAAGAGTTTCGCTTGGGTCCAATAGTACGTTTACTCATGGGGCACTCCAAAAGGATTGGAATGGTTTGCGACAACAGGGAGGACGCTTTGGCTGTCCGCCGGCATAATCAAGGAGACCTGCCGGTCAGCGCTACTTGCTATCCAGACTCAGAATTTTGAACAGAAAGAGAAGAAATTCATTTGAAAACAATTTTTTTTATGCAATGGAGGAAAATGATTCCCCCATATAATGCAAGAGAAAAAGATTCTCTAAATGACAAAACAACTGCACAATTAATCAAATAAGGGGTCCATCAAAGGAAAAAGATTCCTTTTGTCAATTTTATTCCAATATCCTTAAAGAAAGGATATATATTGCTAAGGTACCCTGCAAAATAAATAAAAGTACCCTGAAGAAGGGCAAATTAGTCAAATAAACAATAGTAGTCTACTAGGATCCCATAAATCATTTTTATGGTCCCCAGTGGAGTCGCCAAATTGTGAACCTCGGTTTCCACCCGAAAAGGATTCGGAGGAACATTCACTTGTTGTCAGGAGTCGCCACTCAGTTTTTTCTGTTCAAAGGGAAAAACTAAGAAAACCCTTGTTTGACTCCAATAATGCATCCAATGTAAAGGTTTGTAATCTACGAACCCAAGGAGGATTCGGGGACTATGTCATGTATTTGATTAATTTGCCAAAAAGAAACAAACCTAAAAGGGACGAAGAAAAGAAGAAAAACAGATTGTTAGTAAATTGTGGACTTGCTATTTGGGGTGAATCCCAAACATGCCTACATACTCTCATTTTTTATGAGAGATCAAAGCCCATGTAGTTCGGAAAAGCCTATTTAAAGGCAATTATGCGTTATGCATGTGTGTGTGTATGCTTCGTGCATTGTCGGGCATTTTGCCAAAATTGTAAGATTTTGAGCACTCAGTGCTAATTTTGATGAAATTTGGGTACTTGGTACCAAAAAGAATACGATTTAGGCTCCGTGCCAAAAGGTTGATTTTAATTGTGATGGGCTTCATGCCAAAAGAGATTAGGTCTTTGACCAAAAGAAATTAAGAAGGAGGTGTAGTGCTCTTGATATGCTTAAATTGAGCAAGGATAAATTAGGATATTACCTTGTTTAGGATTCTCCCACTTCGTAGTTCCAGATCTCGTTTTCTTGGACCTTGGATTATGATTCTTGATTACGGTTTTTTAATTTTGATTTCGATTGATTCCTGCAGCACAAGGTTAGGTTTATACAAAGAAAAGTCCAAGAGAAGTTCTTAAGCGTATGAAAATAGAGAGTTCGTCCGCCCGAAGCCAACCCGAGAAAACCCACCGAAAAGACCGAACCCTTGTTCTGAAAATTCGGAGGCCTTTTATAGATAAAAATTGGACCTGGACGGCGGTCGGTCCGCCGGTCCCGGCGATCGGACCGCCATGGAAGTGACCAGGGCAGGAAAAAAGGAAAAAGCAAAAACGGCAGCGGCGGCCGGACCGCCGGTCCCGGCGGGCGGACGGCCGCGGTCGGCGGTTGAGCCCCCAAAACAGCACACGCATGATTTTCGTTCAAACTGATTTTCTGGGAGCTACAGACCTCCAAAAAATATTCCGGGACCATATCCGTGATCCTCGCGTCATTCCGGACATTTCAAGTACCATGAAGACATACTTTCGGTGAACTTTACCGTGGACCTCCGATCCGGCTCGGTCGTCTGCAGTTTGAGAAAATTGGCTTTCCGAGCCTCAAAATTCGAGTATTCACAGGTATGATACTATAAGATGATTTTTGGAGGAAAGAGAATACCCACCGGGGGCAACAAAGAAAGAGAGAAGAGCCATAAGGCGGTGGTCATTGCAATACATCACCTTCGATGGGGAGTTATATCGAAGATGGCCTAATGGGGTGCATTTGAGATGTTTAAGAAAGCCTGAAGTGGAGCACATCATGTCAGAAATACATGCGATAAGTTGCGGTCCACACATGAATGGTTTGGCCCTAGTTAAGAAGATTATTCGACAAGGTTACTATTGGTTGACCATGGAGAGAGATTGTATTGAGTTCATAAAAAAGTGCCAACAATGTCAGATGTATGGTAACTTGAATCACATGCCTCCTGAAGAATTACATTCAATGTCTTCACGCTGGCCATTTGCCACCTGGGGTATCGACATTATAGGAGAGATACATCCGACAGCTTCAAATGGTCACCGATTCATTGTGGTAGCAGTAGATTGTTTTTCAAAATGGTTCGAAGCCGAATCCTTCAATAAACTGGGTGCAAGCCAAATGGCTAGGTTTATTGAAAAGAACCTCATCTGCAGATATGGGGTCTCGCATAGTGTGATATCAGACAATGGGGTACAGTTTCAAGGAGCAGTTAAGGATTTATTCTCGAAGTACCAAATCCATCATCATAGATCCTCTCCTTATAGACCAAAGGCTAATGGTGCCATGGAAGCAACAAACAAGACAATTAAGCAAATTCCATCCAAGATGACCAAGACTTACAGGGATTGGTCAGAGATGCTTCCCTTTACTTTATGGGGATATAGGCAAGTGTGCGAACACCTACTGGAATGACGCCGTTCTCTTTGGTTTATGGGATGGAAGCAGTATTGCCAATTGAAATTGAGATCAAGTCGTTAAGAGTAGTCTTGGAAGTTGAACTGCCTGAAATGGAATGGGTAGCAAGTAGATACACACAGTTAGCACTACTAGAAGAGAGAAAGTTAAAGGCACTGTATCATCACCGACTGTATCAAAAGAAGATAGCTCGGGCCTACAATAGAAGGGTTAAAATCAAAAAATTCAGAGTTGGGGATTTAGTGTTGAAGCAATGTAAGCCTAATGTATATGATCCAAGAGGGAAGTTTAGGCCTAGCTGGGAAGGGCCATATGTCGTAAAACAAGTCATGAACAAAGGTGCGGTGAAGTTGTCAGACATGGACGGGAATGAATTTAGTGAGCCAGTAAACATTGACAGGTTGAAGAAGTTTTATGTATAAAAAATAAAAAAATAATAAAGCTCGCTAGGTTGAAAACCCAAAAAGGGCAGCCTAGGCAAAAGTTAGAGCAGTCCGCTAGTTCCAAAAACCCAAAAGGGTGGGCTAGGCAACAATTAGGGCTAAATGAGAGAAAATCGTCAATTAGAAAACTTGAAAGGGCTAGTTGGCAATAGGAGTAGTCTTGTGTATGCTGGCTTTATGTTTGGTTGTTCCCCAATTTAATAAAATAGAATTAATGTTAAAATTGTTCTATGTGCACTGTTATAAGTATTTGATCAGATATGGATGAAATAAATAAATACAATAGCAAAAGGTGATGACAAAATTTTAAATGGAAAAGAAGCATCTTTTACTACTTTAATTATTTTTTCATCCTAACAATACACTTTCTGAATTGACAAATGTAAAATCTAGCAGTCAATAAGTGTAACATGCAGGCCAGCTTTACCTCAGCCGATCCAAGTAGGCTTCAATCAAGCAAGGCATGTCTAAGTCGAGAACAAAGTCAGAATCACGTGGCTCAGCTCCATATTGACGGCCAAGTCGGCGAGGATCATAGCATGTACCTTGATGAAGAGCAGCAAGGGGAACATACATCAAGTATGTCCGCATGGTGATACGAGAAATCTTCCACCAAGGTACCAACCAATGGATATTGACTTCGGAGCATGAGTGGATCCAGTCAACCCAGTCAGCATATGAAGAAGCAGGATGGAGTAGCTTCCTAGCAGAATGATGACGTGGCAGGTATCTAGCAAAATCCATGGATGGAGTATCAAGAAAACAAAGATGCTCCTGAAGCCAAATGTGCGAAACAAGAATTAATTAAAAAAAAGGTCCTCTAAGTTGAAAACCAGTAAGGGCAACTTAGGGAAAAATTAGGACAGCTCGCTAGTTCCGAAAACCCACTTGGGCGGACTAGGCAAAATTTAGAGCAATAAAGAAAAGAAAAAAAAGAAAACTTAAATTGAAAACCCGAAAGGGCAATTTAGGTAATTACCTGAAGCAGCAACAGACTCCCGGTCAGTCTCTTTGACAATCCTGATTTAAGTCGGTCTAATCCAACTAAGGTCTCGGCTAAGATCACAGGTACCGGTGACAAGCCTCCTTCCATTTGGTCCATAATATCCAATACCCGTGGATCAATATTGCCATCGAAAGAAACAAGCAAGAATTGGCCAAGTAAGCAAAGACAGAGCATGCGTCCCCATGCCTTAGTAGGGGCCAAATGAGAGAGACAAAAGTCAATCAAAGGAGCAAGTAGAATTTTTTCACCTCTCATCAACCGAAGAGCTTCAGGTTTTGGAATTTGAAATAACATCTGCATCTTCTGTTGAGTCTTGGAAATCAATGTGGGTAACGCCATTTGTTGATTATTTGGATATCCAAGGATGGACTCAAATTCTTCAATCAAGAGACATATTTCAAAGCCATTAATTCTAAATACCCTAGAATCCGTATTCCAAAAGGAAGCCACGGCATGTAAGAAGGAGTGGTCCAATTTAACATTTTGAAAACATTTTAAAACATCAAATTTTGACCATGAAATTTGCTTCCAATGAGTGGCATCCATATTCTTAAATAGAATTTTTATTCTCTTTAAATGATGTTCTGTCATGGTGGATGAATAAAGGAAAATTAAAATTGTTAAATGAGTCTTCACGTTGAAATGGAAAAGTTGTTTTTTGGTTTCTGTATGAAATATGGCATGAAGGGTGATTTATATAGAAGAAACAAACCTTTTCCAAAAGTGAAAAGGAGAAGGTGATGGGAAAGGGTAAGACCATATGGCATAAGGAAAGGAATTAGCAATGAATTTCCTTTACCACGTTGGATTTGGTTTAACAAATGAGATGGATGTGAATTATGAAATTATGATGTACTGTGATGAAAAAAATAATAATAAAATAATAATAATAATAATTGTGGTGCAGTAAAAAAAAAAAGAAGTTACAGTAAAGAGGAAAATTGTATTTTTTCATTATTGTACAATATTTTACAATTGCTACAATATTTACATATCACTAAGAGGGTGGTGGTAGGTCATCAAATAAAGCCTTGAAAAAATCGTCGCCTGTTGGAGGAGGGGGCAAATCACTAGTCCCGAGTCCACCCGAAGTGGGAGCAACAAAACCCAGCAAATTACTCATCTCGGGATCACTCGAAGCAGAAGCACCAAAATCCCTATTACCTTGAGGTTTCGATCCATCATGGTCCTCATCAGAAGCAGACGAAAGGATCACATGTTCATTAGTCTGGGGGCCTCTTGATGAAGAAGCGTCGGGATCCTTCATCCCCTGAAATACGAAGTCTCAAAAATATTGTTCGAATTGATGATATAAACTTTCAAAATGAGAAGCCTGCTGACGACTTGCAGCCAACTCTTCTTGAAGTTTCCTATTTTGTTCTTCGAGCATCCGCTGTGAGCCAAGAAGGAAAAGGTAAGAGCATACATAATCATGCATACATAAAGCATAAACTACTATGAAATAAGAAACGTACCAGGTAGTTCATATCAATGCCCTGCGGATGAGACTGCATATCTGGGGGGCTAGAATAAGCAACGAAGGAGCAGTAAAAGAAGGTCCAGCCTCATGATCAAATGTACCAATAGCCTACAGTAATCGTTAAAGAATCAAATAAAGAAAAAGCAGTTGCAAGGGAAAGATGATAAGAGTTTTACCTGAGAAGTACTGGCCCCAAGATGTGGAACAGACTCTCCTGCATCTCCGTGATGTTCCTCTTCATCTCTACCCTCATTTTCATTGAAAATCCCCCACACACCAACAGGAGATACATCAAAGTTCAAGAGTCTTCTTTGAATAAAATGGGCATAAAATGGACCCGGTAAATGGAGAAATGACTAGGCACCATAACCATACCGGGCTGGCCACCATGCATCCTCCAGCATTGACATAATATTTAAAGTATATTCCGGGATTTGCATCAGAACCCTCCACTTATCTGGACCGAGAAACCATTCATAAACTCTCTCCCCGAGAAACCAGCCACTAGACACTGGGCCAGCAATAACTCAGCGAGAATGTTGGAAAGACAGTGCAGCCCTCATCAAAGGAGACCGGTTTGCTCGTTCTTCTGGGCTCCACCAGGCCAAATTCACCTGTAAAATAACATAAGGTAAGTAAACTTTCACATAAAATTTAAATCATACTGATGTTATTTTACCTGATCCCAGGTTAAGCGGCTCAACACAAAGCGATGAGTATGCACATGATGAGAGCCGGAAACATCCATACGATCAGACAACCAGTAATTTAATCTCGGATACCCGACTCTCTCTCGGGAAATACCGGGTACCCTCACGATGTTATGTTCATATGCCCATACCTACAACAATAATAGTAAAGATCAAATTCATGCAAGAAAAGAGTGGAAATAACATTGGTGAAGGAAAAGAATACCTCGACAACCGCCATCAAGCCGACAAAAGACTTCTTGTTTCGGCAAAGCTTATCAAGAACATAGTAAAGACACGTGAGACCAGCTTTAACCCAGCCAGAAGATGGTACCATTCTAAGATAAGAAAGGGCACTCAACACTGACAAGTGGATGGAGGATTCAATGCTGCCTAAGATGGTCGGCCCGAGCAGATATAATAAAAATCCTCGAGCATACTATTTGGCCTTGTCTCTGCCAACCCGTCCTTCGTAGTTCATCCAATAACTACGAATTGGCTTGATTTTTATCTTAAAAATCCCTTTATATGATGGTTCCATACTAATTAATTCCTGAATTTCTTCAAATGTTAAAATATCATTGGTCAGAGGAACCGGAACACCATCATATCGAAGGCCGGTTATAGCAGTAAAATCTACCGGACCAATTGTCATCTCTCCAATGGGCAAGTGAAAAGTGTGGGTCGTATCCAACCATTACTCTGTAAGCGCCTGGACTACGCTCCAGTCTATCTGATATTCCTCGGATGGCAATTGTAAGATGAACTGCTCAAAGCCGCAATCTAGGATAATCCGCCTTATCCGAGAAGGCACTACATTGTACCATTGTCGGGCTTTGTAAATACACCCTCCAGCCCGAACAATGCAACGATCATGCTAACACGAAACCAGGTAAGTTAATGCAAGGTAAGTATAGGTTATCCTAAATTAATTTATTTTTCCCAAAATTTTCTAAAAATTATAATAAAATAAAAAAAAATAATAATAATAAATAAAGGCAAACGCAATAATAATAACAGAGCATAATATAAAAACATAAATAAATAATCAAAAATAATAGAAAAAAATAAAAAAAAATCAAATCAAAAACAAAAATATATATAATACAAAAAAAATAATAGAAAAAATGAAAAATAATAACAAAAAATATATAACGAAAATATAACAAAAAATAAATATAACAAAAAAAGAGCGCAAAATAAAAAGATGAAAAATCAAGAGAAAAGAAAAAGGAAAAAATAATTACTGCGTTCTTTTCGTTGGAACTGCGGTGAAGCGGCATCCCGGCTAGTATATCTAAGTCCAAGAACTTAGCTCGGGTCCAGAACTCAAATTTTCCTTAGGTTCAGAACCTAGAATCTCTTCTAAGTCCAGAACTTAGCTCGTGTCCAGAACCCAAATTATCCTTAGGTCCTGAACCTAGAATTTATTTCTAAGTCCCAGAACTTATATCAGGTTCAGAATCCAAATTTTCCTTAGGTCTAGAACCTAGAATTATCCTGGAGTCCAGAACTCAAACCGGGTCCAGAACCCAAAACCTCCACCATCTCAAAAATTAAGTCTTATTGCTTTTCACTCTCTTTCACTAAAGTTTCAGATCATTCAAGTAGGGGCAAACTGTAGACCCTTAATTTTTGACCTAGTCCGATCCAATATATTTTATTTAGTCCAAAATAATTTTTGTACTGTCTAATATATTTTAATTGGTTCAAAATAGTTTTTGTTACCTTAATTAAATAATTTTTGCTTTAGTATCTAATTTTTATTAATAAAAAATAAAAATAAACAAATAAAAATAAAAATAAATAAAAATAAAAATCGGCGATGGAAAAATCAGCAATGAAAAAATCGTCGCCGAAAAACCAGCTAGCTGTGGCAACTTTTTCGCCAGCGCATTTTTTTCCCAGCAGTTTTTTCTTTGCCAGCGAAATTTTTTCGACGCAAATTTTTTGAAACCTAATACAATTAGGTTTCGGTTTCCTTTTCTTAATGAATGTTATATGCCGTGAACAACTAGGAATAAACCATAAAAACTTCTATAAATAAGTACAATTACAACATAAAAAATCAATTAAGAAATAAGGAAGAAATCGGACAAAAGCTTGAACAAAAGATTGGATCCGAATCTATGAAGGTAAACCTTGAATCAAGCTGATTTTTTGAGAGAGCAGAAAAACAATTCAATCTATTCAAAGGAAAAAAGGCTTGTCTTTGACCTTGTTCATCCAAGAAGCAATTTTTGGTGTAACTTACAAAAGAATGTTTGAATTCTTAATTTCTTTTATTTTGTCACAGTAGCTAGATCATATAATTGTTTCTTTAAAATTAAAAACCTCATAACCTCAATTTACCTTTTCTGAAGTATGAAAATCTTAAATCGTGGCTTTGTTTTTCAAAAAGTTTAAAGCTATTAGTTTTATTTCTTCAAAACCCCAAAACTAAGATTTGCTTTCCAATTTATCAAAACTTTAATTTGTGTTCTGTTTCCTTCCAAAAGCCTTAAAAATATCTTTTTTGCTCTTATAAACTTTAAATCATTTTCTTTAACTTCATAAAACTTCATGAAATTGTCAATTGTCTTTCCAAATCCTAAAAATAACTCATTATCCGAACCCTAATTCAAAAGTCTTAAAACCCTAATTCAATTCCAAAACTTAAAACAGTAAACCCTAACCCCTTTAAAAACCTTAAACCCTAATTTTTTCTAAACCCTAATCCTTTAAAACTTTAAAAACCATAAAAACACAAATATTTTAATTTCACGCAGTAAGCTTGAAACCATAAATCAAAAGTATTTTAAAGTGTCCAAATCCTAATTTCATGATTTTACATCACAAACCCTAGTTTGGTTAATCAAAGAGTTTTACCAACCTTTTAAAACATAAAATCTTTAATCTATTTTAATTCCTTAAAAAACTCACAGTAGCCAAATTCCATAAATTCCAAAACCCTAAACACATGAAATAAAGAACCTTAAATGGAAATAGTAGTTATAATTTAGATGTTTATTTGCCTTATTCAATTCTATATTTGATTATGCTTTGATTTATTTTATATGCTTTAATTTATTTAAGTTCAATGCTTGGTTCATTTAATTCATCATGGATGGATGTTTACTTTCTATTGATGTTTGATGAATGATTTATTTATGATGAATAGTTATTTACTTTTATCAATTTATTTAGATTTCCAAATGTTGTAAGAGGTATGTTTTCACTTGGTGGATACCTCATTGGTTAAATATCATGTAATTTAAATTACTTTTCTATTTTAGAACTAATGTAAAGGACATGTTTCTACCTTCCGGTGGGTGTCCTATTTAGGCATGGGATGTAAGGACATGTTTCCATCTTCGGGTGCGTGTCCATTTATTTATTTTGCCTGGACATTGTTTTGATTTTCAATATAATGATGCTTTCTTTTAATTATTGTGTGTTGTATGAATAATATTGTTATATTTAAGAATTTTATAATATTAAGACCTATAAAGGAGGCCGGTTCCAATGAACCGGGCGTTGTGGGGGTGCTGGGCCATTTCTCACCTTCCCCACACGTACCCAACTTTCCGAACCCATTAGGGGCTTGGGGATTCCTTAGGAATCGAGTCTTCCACCCCTTTCTTTTTCCTGGCCCGTCTGAGTGGTGACTCCATTTTCTCCAGACTTAGGTCCGTGTTCTCTAAGGCCCTGAGCCTAAACAGTGCTGAAGTCGCAAGAACCATTCCACTGGGAGTGGGGACAAAAATCTCCGCTCCCATTTTGTTCATTTTGGTGCTCAACCAATGGTGAGTCTAGCTCGATGTTCATAAATTAGTGTATATATACATCATGATTCGAATGACATTACTAGGTGATGGAGTTATTTTATAATATTGAGCTGTGTATGCTTACTTAGAGAGGGCTCCTGCACAATTACTTTTATTTAGATTCTAGTCGATCTTAGAACATGCTTTGATGAACTTTTGAGGAAAAATTGGACTTTGCTTATTTAAGAGAAAATGATCTAGGCATTGTTCGGTAAGCCAACAACTATAATCCACCCAATTAAATATCAATCCCTAGTTGTCCGTTTGAGCCTTCATGAAATTTTAGCTTAGTTTTCATTGGCTTGTAAACCTAATAACCTACCCTAAGTTGTTGTTACACTTTTAACAAGTCTGATGATCACTGAATTACCAAGGGGAAAGAAGATCAAGAAAAAGTCTGTATTATCAAGACCATAAAGATAGTTGAAGTTTATCTGCACTGGACCAAATATCTCAAATCTATAACATTAGGGTAACAAAGGATTCACCCTCACTGAAGCAAACTCATCTTACTACATTCATATACAGTAAAAAGAATAAAATGGTACAAATATGACAACTCTTTTAGAGCTAGGACAAAAAAAAAAGAAGAAGAAAAAAAGGAAAAGAAAATAAAACCTAAAAAGGCAATTAAGAAAGCCAATCGAGTTCTTTTTTACCCAAAGCAAGTAGAAGAATTCCATTAGTCTATAAGGATGGATTGACTTGAATTGGTCTAGCCCAGCCAAAGACTCAAATACATAAGGAAAAGACCATCTTTCATTTTATCCAACATAGCTTCAGGTCCGCAATCTTGAAAGTCTTAGACTTGATATTCTAAAAGGGAAAAGGACGGAAAGAAAGAGGAATAAAAAGGGTTGTCCAAAGATTAAGATAGTTCTGATTATATCTAGATTTCTGCCAAGAAGATGGAAGGACATTCAAGGTTTGTATTTTCATGAAGTCAGAAAATAAAAGTAATACCCAGAAGGTGAAAATGGAACCTCTAACAATATACATTTCCAATATGAAGATTGTAGTGTGATAGTTTGTCAGCAGTGTCACATAAGCTCCAAACTAAAAATTGCCTTCATTTAACCTGTGTCCCTCATAGACCTTGTTTCAAGCCTATTAAAGACCTGTTGATCTCTCTTGGTAGGTAGAGTCTATTAGTGGAGATAGACAATATTTAAACTTAATGAGACCTTTGGCCAAGCAATGTGTATATGCCTATCTGAAGTACAATAGTTATTACTTAAATAGAAATGATTCCCATATTTTGTACTATAACTATGGTTGTCATGTTATAGATATATTAATTTTGAAAATCGAGCCCTGAGGTTTATTGACATTGATTTGACAAAATAAAAATGATATTTGAAAATTTAAAAAAAAAGAGCCTTAAAGTTTAGGGAAGTATGTTGTATTGCCAAACCTCAGAGGGTATATTGGCAAAAGTGGGATCACTTGTGCGGTCACGTCATTAAGAAGTTGGCAACAAAATATGTTGAAATGGATATCCCTCATGTCTCTAACAATGCTAGTTGGCTCCTACTACTCATGATTTCATTATGGAGGATAAAAGCCATAGATGTTAAGGATTCTGCTGTTTTAATACAAGACCTGAATAAGTGCTTTGGCTTATCACCTCGGTTTATGAATCAATAAAACCATTGTAAGTATTATTCATGCATATCATGCATGCATAAGCATATCACACTGCATTTTTTAACTTACGTTGTCTATTCTTTATCAAATTGAACAACAAATACTTTATAAAGCAAACATGAAGTAGATGTGGAATCAGGGGGCATGAAAGGCCCATTTCTTGGGGAAGATTCAATCACTTTAAAAAAATGGAGATGCGTGCTTACGCAAACAACTAGACCTTTATATGTGATATATATGTTTTTTATATTTCTAATATCTCTCACCATTTAATGTGTCTCATTAGGTTTAATGAAAATTGGGGCATTACATGGCAGCTGTCTCTCTTTTGATTTTCTTGCTTTCATTCTTTGTGTTTTTTTTTAAATTTTCTGAATAGTCATTATTTCTTTTAGCTATTGGTTGTTCTTAATTGCTAAAAGTCTTTCCCCTAATTGCTACTCACCAATTATATTTATAAGCAAGGATTAGGCCAACCTCTGCTCACTAATCCTCACCAAATCCAACACTTTATCTGCTTAACCCTGTCTTATTAGAATTTCAGTGCAACTAAAACTTAATCCGAAGGCAATTAGGGCCTCATAGGCCAATCCACCGTGGGAGACCCTTATGGTGAATTGGCTAAGTCAAATTCACCATGAGCCTGCATTTTAGTGTTGATCCGGCTTGGTTTTGTCTTTTAAGATCGGACCGGACCTGCTTTAGGTTTTTAAAATTGGGCCACGCTAGGTTTAAGCCTTTAAAATTGAATTGGATTAGGTATAAGATTTAAAAATCAGACCAAATCAGGTTGGCCTCTTTTAATTGGGACTACACTTATTTAAAGCCAAAATTAACGGTCTACAGGTATAGACATATTAAGGTTGGCTTCAAAGTGGGTCGAAGGTATATCTTTCAACAAGCTGGGTGCAAGGAAAATGACTTAGTTTATTGAATGAAATTTTATCTATAGATATGGAGTTCCATATAATGTAGTGTAAGACAATGGGGTACAGTTTCAAGGAGCTGTTAAAGATTTGTTTGCCAAGTATCATATCAATCACTATCGATCCTTCCCATATAGGCAAAAAGCTAATGGTGCAGTGGAAGCCACCAATAAGACAATCAAGCAGATTCTCTCCAAGATGACTAAGACTTACAAAGACTGGTTTGAAATGCTTCTATTTGCTTTATGGGGGTACAGGACAAGTGTTCGGACTCTAACTGGAATGATGCCATTTTCTTTAATTTATGGGATGGAGGGGGTATTACATATTGAACTCAAGATTGAGGGTAGTTTTGAGTAAGATTTTTCATCTCCAGTCCCAATGGAATGGTTCTTGCGACTTTGGTACTTTAGGTTTTGGGGCCTTAGAGAACATGAGCCTAAACCCAGAGAATTTAGAGTCGCCACCTTAATGGGATAGGAAGACAGAAAGGGGTGGATGACTTGATTCCTAAGAAATCCCCAACCCCTACTTAGGTTTGAAAAGTTAGGTACGCATGGGAAATGTGAGAATGACAAATTGCCCCAACAGTGCCGAGTTGATTAGAACCAGCCTCCTTTTAAGGTCTGAATATTATAAAATTTTTAGATTATTATGATACTACCCATATTACATGTGGCTAGGTAATCTAAGTTATATTATAAATAAATCAAACAGAAAAATAAAATGGGCACTCATACAAGATGGAAACATGCCCTTACAATGTCTGATTTCAACAAAAAAAAAAGATATCCACCAATTGGTGAAAATGTGTCCTTTACAATGTTCCAAAATTCTTAAAATAAATTAAGCGATTAAAATAAATAAGGCACCTATAAAGTGAAAACATGCCTTTTGCATTGTCTTTAAAAATCTAACCAATAACAAATAAATATAATTTAATAAAATGAGCGATAGGACAATCGAAATGCATCATCCATCATAAAGCATACAATAATAAATCAATTAATCAAGATTAGGGTTTCCCCATTAAATTAGGGCTTTAGGTTTTTTTACTAATCAAAGTAGGTATGAGAGGGGATTTTTGCCACTCTAGGTGGAATGGTTCTTATGACTTCGACACTGTTAGGCTTAGGGCCTTACAAAACATAGGCCTAAACTCGGAAAAAATGGAGTCGCCACCATGTCAGGCTAGTGTAGACTCATAATTTTAGACCAAATCCATTATGATCCTAATTAAAAGAGGGGTAGGTGTGAGCAGAGATTTTCATCTCCACTCCCATGTGGAATGGTCCTTACGACTTCGACACTAGCCTTAGAGAACACGGGCCTAAACCCAGAGAAAATGGAATCACCACTTGGACGGGCCGGGAAAATAGAAAGAAGTGGATGACTCGATTCCTAAAAAATCTCCAACCCTCTATTGGGTTCGAAAAGTTAGGTACGCATGGGGAAGGTGAGAATGACCTAGCACCACCACAACGCCTGATATATTGGAACCAGCCTCCTTTTCAGGTCTATATAATATTAAATTCTTAACTTATTTTAGTATCATTATTATTACACACATATTAAAGTAAATAAGTATTCATTATATTAAAATCAAAGAAGGTCCAAACAAAACAATAACTGGGCACCCATCTAATATGGAAACATGCCTTTACAATGTCTAATATCGAAAGCTAAATAAAATAGGACGCCCACCATTTGGTGTAAATGTGTACTTTACATTAATCCCAAAGTCTTTAAATAAACTAAACTACAAAAAATAAATAAATCAAACAAATAAGGAACCCACGAGTGGAAACATGCCTTTTATAAGCCTATTTAAAAATACATATAAATCTAATAAAGCAAAGGAAAAATAATACAACATATATAAAAATAATTGAATAATTAAAAAATAAACAAACACATCTTAATATTACCATATTAAGTAAAGATAGTACGTGGCGACACAAGTCACGCTGACGGCGATCTCGCAAGCCGATTAGTTGGCGGGGGTCAAGGGGGGCAGCGAAAGGTAAACGGTTTGCATGATATAGTTTTGTTGGGGGATTAGGGTTTCTATGTAAGCTAGGGTTTTATTTTTATAGAAATTAGGGTTTAACTAAATTGTATTTTAGGTTGGATTCGTAATTTTAAAGTGTTGGAAAATGTAATAAAACTCAAACGTAGCTATTGGATGAAAGAACATATCAACTTAGCCATTATTATTAAAGTTTATGCAAAGTTGCAGTGATGAATTAATTAGCTACTGGATGAATTAATGTTTAATGTTATTAATAGAGGTATAGCTACTAAATATGAATATAAATAGAATTTAGAAAGCAAAAACCTGCATTGAAGGCACCACCAAAATTTAAACATCGACCAAACTTTTGCTTGTAACAATTTACAATTCTGGCCGAGTAAAACCAAAGACAGTATGTTGTTGCCTTCGGAATGTTTTTATTCCTCTGTCCCTTTTCTTGCTTTTCAGTATTGCTGAAGATAACTTAATCAAAATTACCTCTCTCTGTGTGTTTCGCCCTCTGTATCAATTCTTCCTAAGTCGATTCTCTTTTTTAGCTCTCCCCTTTTTCTTTTACTATTTGTTGCTACCTTTTATTAGTTGCCCCTCCCTATATTTATAGAAAAGGATTAGGTTAAACCTCCTAAATCAATCTTCATTTCCTGATTAAGCATGGTATTGTAGACTCTTAATTTTTGACCCAATCCGGTCCAATGTGTTTTATTTAGTCTAAAATTATTTTTGTTGTCTAATTAGTCCAAAATAATTTTTATTAAATAATTTTTGCTTTAGTATCTAATTTTTATTAATAAAAAATAGAAATAAACAAATAAAAGTCAAAAAATAAAAATAAAAATAAAAATCAGAGTCGAAAAAATCGACGACGAAAAAATCATCGCGCGGGCCGGTGGGCACGGGCCCGTGGGCATTTCGCACGCAGAAAAATTCTGCCAGCGAAATAGCACGCAGAATTTTTCTGCCTGCTCTGCCTGCGAAATGGCTACGGGCCCATTCCACGTGCGCTGCCGCAGCCAACTGCAACAGAATTTTTTTGCCAACGCAATTTTTCCTGTAGCAATTTTTTCGGCAGTGCGATTTTTTCCGACGCAAATTTTTCAAAACCTAATTCAATTAGGTTTTGGTTTCTTTTTTTTTTATTAATATTACTTACCTTAACTAATTAGGAATAAACCACATCAAACCACTATAAATAAGGACCAAATGCAATTAAAAAAGAGGAGGCCGAGAGGGACAAGGACAAAAGAAAATCTAAATCCATAAAGGAAAAAACTTGAATTCAATTGATTTTAAAAGGAGCAGAAACACGATTGAAGAGATTCAAAAGGCAAAAAGGCTGGTCTTTTGAGCTTGTTCATCCAAGAAGCAATTTTAGTGCAACTTACAAAAGAAGGTATGAAATTCTAATTTCTTTATTTTTTTTACACAGTAGCTAAAACTAGGAATTTGCTTCTTTTTTTTTTTTCAAAATCTAAAATCTTATAACTTTAAATTAGTTTTTCTAAAGTTAAAAGTTTTATTTCATTGGTTAATCTTCCAAAAGGCTTAAAATTGTTATTTTTACTTAAAAATCTTAAAACTATAATTGAACATATTTTTCAACAAAACTAAGATTTAAATTCTGTTTCTTTTAAAATTTTAAAGTAGGTTCTATTACATTCAAAAAGCCTTAAAAAACATCTTTTCTACTTATAAAAACTTTAATTTGTTTGTTTAAATTCATAAAACTTCATGAAATTATCAAATTGATTTCCAAATTCCTAAAAATTAATTCACCACCCGTGACCCTAAATTCTAAAAATACTAAACCCAAATTCAACTTCCAAAATTCAAAATAATGAACCCTAATCCTTTTAAAACCTTAAACCCTAATTTTTATGAACCCTGATCTCTTTTAAAACATCAAAAACCATAAAACATAAATAGGTTAAATTTTACACAGTAGCTTGAAATCACCATTTAAAACCTTGAATCAAAAGTATTTTAAAGTATCCAAAACCCTAGTTTTTGATTTCACTATTCAAATATTAATTTAGTTAATCGAAGAGTCTTACCAATCTTTTAAAACATAAAACCCTAATTTATTTTAATTCCATAGAAAGTCACAGTAGCTATAATTGGACTTTTATTTGCTTTATTCAATTCCATATTTGATTATGCTTTGATTTATCTCTTATGCTTTAATTTATTTAATTTCAACACTTGATTTATTTAATTTATCATGGATGGATGTTTATTTTATATTTTGATTTATAGCTTTGATGAATTATTTATTTACAATGAATAGTTATTTACTTTTATCAATTTATTTAGACTTCCAAATGTTGTAAGAGGTATGTTTTCACTTGGTGAGTACCTCATTAGTTAAATATCATGTAATTTAATTTGCTTTTCTATTTTAGAACCTATGTAAAGGGCATGTTTCTACCTTTCGGTAGGTGCCCTATTTAGGCATGTGATGTAAGGCCATGTTTCCATCTTCGGATGGGTGTCCATTTATTTGTTTTGTTTTGTTTGGACATTGCTTTGATTTTAATATAATGATGCTTTCTTTTAATTATTGTGTGTAATATGGATAATATTGTTATATTTAAGAATTTTATATTATTAAGACCTGTAAAGGAGGCCGGTTCCAATGAACCGGGCGTTGTGGGGGTACTGGGCCATTTCTCACCTTCCGCACACGTACCCAACTTTTCGAACCCATTAAGGGGTTGGGGATTCCTTAGGAATCGAGTCATTCACCCTTTCTTTTGCCCGGCCCATCCGGGTGGCTACTGCATTTTCTCCGGACTTAGGTCCGTGTTCTCTAAGGCCCTGAGCCTAAACAGTGCCGAAGTCGCAAGAACCATTCCACCGGGAGTGGGGGCAAAAATTCCCGCTCACAGGTATAAGGAAGAAGCTTCCTGATTAAGCATGATTTTAAAACAATTTGAATTTCAGATAAACCGTGACCATGTCAAACTAAAATAAACTGAAATTGAGATGGACTGGGCTTCATATCGAACTGGGACATCCCCAGTTTGATATGGACACGTCCATATCGAACTAGGTATGTCTCAGTTCACCCTATTGAGCTAGGACATCCCCAATTCAATATGGACATATCCATATCGAACTGGGCAAGTCCCAGTTTGATATGGACCTTGTCCATATCGAAGTAGGGCTTCCTAGTTCAATATGGATGTTTATATCAAATTGGATAGGCCCAATTCGGCATGCATGATCCAATATCGACCCAAAATGACTTCCCAACAATTTTTAGGTTTTAAAACTTGCTTTGTTACCATTTTAAAGTTTTAGAAACTAAACCGAACTCATTTGGGCCTTTATAAAAATTGTACCAATCAAGATAAAAGCTTAAAATAGATTTAAGCCATTATGAATGGACCGATAAGTACTTAGGCCATCTTTAATTAGGATCGGACTAGCTTAGGGCCAAAATCAAGGGTCTACAGTAGGTCAAGTCTAACGGTTTAAAACAGTCTTGAACAATTTTACAAACTTAAAATAGTTTGGTAAAAATATAATTTTTATTTTATTTTATAATATTAATATAATAATAAATAATAAAAAAGAGAGAAGAAAAAATAATATTTATAATATTAATATAGTAATAAATAATAATAAAAAAGGAAAAAAATATAATTTTTATTTTATTTTATTTTATAATAATAATATAATAATAAAAATATAATAATATATTATAATAAAAGAAAATATAATAATATTAGTTATAAAATATAATAAAAAAAGGTAATAATTTGACCAAAGACCTGACGAATCGGCAGGCTCGATTCCTATGGCGAATTGGCTTTGCCACCTTGCCAATGCCAATTTGCCACCGACCACTAATTTGACCCCGTGTGCTTATTAATCTCCTAATTCAAGGTGGATTCGGATTATTGTTAGGGTTTGGTCGTGTTTTTCTATATATAACAAAGTTTAAAACATAATTAAGGAGCATCAATTTTTGGATTAAGAAATTGAGAGAGTTTTTTCAGCAACCCTAAAAGTAAGGAACAAAAATACCCCAAAGACAGTAGCATACTATCTTTACTTTTTCTCAACCAGAATTCAAATTGTTGCAAGCATAATTTTGATCGACGTTCAATTGTAGTGTAGCCATAAACGCAGGTCTATTTTTCTAATTCAAATAATTCAATCAATAATTGCAATTACCTTTCAAATTATCATTATAGTAGCTTGTTTCTCTCATTTTATTTGTTTCATCCAGTAGCTCAAGGTTTGAACTTGATTTCTCCAATTTGCAAAACCTTAAATCAATTCTTTAAATAGCCAAACCCCTTACATCTAGTTTACTTAAACCTTAATTTACTTAAACCCCAAATCTGTTTTAAAAAATCCTAAAACTCTAAATTCTATTATCCTAAAAAGCCTAAAATAATAAATCTATTTTATAAAGTTCAAAAACCCTAAACTCTATTTATCTAAAAATAAAACCCAAATTCAATATCCAAAACCCTAATTTATCATTTTTCATACCTTAATTTTAAAAACCCTAGTATTATTTTCTAAACTCTAATTCTATTTTCCCCAAAACTATAGCTTTGTTTTCTAAAAATCTCAAAACCCTAACTTTGTTTTCTAAAACCCTAAAAATCTTAATTCATGTCACTAAAATCCTAGTTTGTATATCTATTGTTTAATATAATATTTAAGTGTAGATTTAATTATTTAACTTGTTAATACATGTATATAATGAGTGATTTATTGATGTTTTATGATGGATGATTTGCTTTTACTATCATAATTGTTTGAATGGTTTAATTCATTTCATTAATTATTTTAATGTTGATAAAAGCTTAAAATATATTCAAGCCATTAAGAATGGACCAATAAGTACTTAGGCCATCTTTAATCAGGATCAAACTAGCTTAGGGCCAAAATCAAGGGTCTACAGTTTGCCCCTGCTTGAATGATTGTGAGCGGGGATTTTTGCCCCCACTCCTAGTGGAATGGTTCTTGCGACTTCGGCACTATTTAAGCTCGGGGCCTTAGAGAACACGGACCTAAGTCCGGAGAAAATGGAGTCACCACTCGGACGAGCTGAGAAAAAAAAAGGGGTGGATGACTTGATTCATAAGGAATCCCCAACCCCCTAATGGGTTCAAAAAGTTGGGTACATGTGGGGAAGGTGAGAAATGGCCCAGCACCCCCCACAACGCCCGGTTCATTAGAGCCGGCCTCCTTTACAGGTCTTAATATTATAAAATTCTTAAATATAACAATATTATCCATATTACATGCAACAATTGAAATAAAGCATCATTATATTAAAATCAAAGCAATGTCCAAACAAAGCAAATAAATAGACACCCATCCGAGGATGGAAACATGTCCTTACATCATCTATGTCTAAACTAAATAGGACACCCACCAAAAGGTAGAAACATGCCCTTTACATTGGTCCAAAATATAAAAGTAATTTAAATTACATGATATTTAACTAATGAGGTACCTACAAAGTGGAAACATACCTCTTACAACATTTGAAAATAAAAATAAATCGATAGAAGTAAATAACCATTCATCATAAATAAATCATTCATCAAAGATATTAAACATCAAACAAAATAGAAAGTAAGCATTCATCCATGATAAATTAAATAAATCATTGCAAATAAAATAAATCAAAGCATATAATAGACTACATAATCAAATCTAAAAATAAAGTAAGTCAAGATACAAATTAGGGTTACTGTTTCTCATTTAAAGTTCTTTAATTAATATTTAGGGTTTTGGAATTTATTGGTTTAGGCTACTGTAAGTTTTAAGGGAATTGAAATGGATTAAGGTTTTATAATTTAAGAGATTGATAAGGTTCTTTGGTTAACCAAATTAGGGTTTGAGGGGGTAAAATCATAAAATTAGGGTTTGGATACTTTAAAACATTTGAGTTTATGATTATTAGCTACTGGATTGTTGTTTTTAGGCTTACTGTGTTGAATTTTAATATTTAGGTTTATAAGGTTTTAAGGTTCTAAGGATTAGGGTTTAGAAAAACTAGGGTTTAAGATTTTAAGGGAATTTAAAAAACACTTAGGATTTAGATTAGCTAGTTTGGGGTTACTGTCTTGATTTTGGAATTGAACAAAATAATTTAGAGTTTATAAAGTTTTTGGAAATTGGCAAGACGATTTAAGGTTTTTTGGAAACAGAAAATATTTTTTTAGGGTTTTTGGAAATAAAAGGATCAATTTAGTGTTTTAATGTTTTAGAAAATTGGAAAGTAGATTAGGGTTTTGGGAATTAGTAAAATGATTTAAGGTTTTGGAAAGTTGGACAGTAGATTAGGGTTTTAGATTTTAAAGAAATAGATTAGGGTTCTTAGGTTTTAGAAGAAACAGAAAAACAATTTTAAGATTTTTGGAAAACAAAGAAACGAATTAAGGTTTTTAAAATCAAAAGAAACAATTTAATGATTGAAGCTACTGTAAGGAAAAAAGAGAGTAGATATTCAAACCTTCATTTGTTATTCCACCAAAAATTGCTTCTTAGATGAACAAGGACAAAGGCAAGATGGCTGCCTTTGATGGATTGATTGCTTGCTTATTATTCTCTCAAAAAGTCCGATTGTTTTCACTGCCAAAAAGAATTTTCAAGGTCCGATCTCCTTTCAAAAATTCCTCCTAAGTTTTCCCGTTGTTCTCCCTCCTTTTAATTTGTGTCTTTCTAGTCTTATTTATAGTAAATTTTGGAAGCTTAATTCCAATTGTTTAAGGAATTTATCATTAATTAGGAAAAGGAAACCGAAACCAAATAGGATTTGGTTTCGAAAAAAATTGCATCGGAAAAATTTGCTGGCGAAAAACTGTTGCGGGCCACTGTGGAAATTTGCGAGGGCGCGCGAGGGAAATTGCCCAAGGCCATTTCGTCCAATGCTTTTGGCGACGAATTTTTCCGCCACCTATTTTTATTTTTATTTATTTATTTATTATTATTATTATTATTTATTATTATTTTTTTATTCACTTCACCATTTTTAACTAAAATAAAGATTAAAATACCACAAAAATTATTTTGGACTATAAAAAATAACGGACCGGACTGGGTTAAAAATTAAGGGTCTACAATGATCTAAGACTTCAATAGAAGAGTGTGAAAAGCAACATAATTTTGAGTTGATTTTGGATGAGGATGGATTCTTGACCCGAGGTTGATTGGGTTCTGACTGTATTGGGTTCTGGATCCGAGACTAGATTTTGGGTTCTCGACCCAAGATTGGATTTTGAGTTCTCGACCTAAGACTGGATTGGGTTCTGGACCCGAGACGTGATTTGATATGGGTACTTGGACTCGAGACTGAATTTGATTTGGGTACTTAGACCCGAGAGTGGGTACTTGTGTAATATCCCAAACTATACCCTAAAATTTTTGGAATGATTATTGTTGAAATTGGATTAAATGATATAAAGTATATTTATGTTTAAGTGGTAAGAGAGGAAAAGATAAGTGTGTATATGTTGTATATATAGAGATATATACAACATATACAAGTCAACTAATGAGTTGGTCAAAAGAGATATTTAATTATATTTGGATTAATTAAAATTGAATTATTAAGTGGATGATGATATTTATGATTATTTCATTATTATAATTGCTTGGTGGATATTAAAAGAGGACTTTAGTGGTTAAGAGATAAGTGGATGGGTTGACTTTCATTTCTTCATCTTCTTCTTTCTTCTCTTTGGCCGACCATCACCATAGCAAGGGGGAAACAGAGATTTTGTTCTTCCTAACTCAAGATTGAAGGGTGTTTGAAGAGATCAAGTTGGAGTTTGAAGGGTTTTCATCACTTTTGGAAAGTTTTTCAACTTGATTCTTTGGTTTTCTTTTGAGTTTGTGTATTGAGCTTGGTGTATGGTTGCTGATGATATGTGTATGGTTAATTTTGATGTGTTTGAGATTGTGTTGTCTATTTGATTTTGATTTTGGGGTTGGTTTGGAGGAATGTTAAGTTTGGTGAAAGAGACAAGAGTTATGGATTGTGTATGGGTTGAGTTGTGATTCTAATTCTGATTTGTGTTTGATGCATGAAATTGAGTTGTTTTGAAGTTATGCAAGTCTAGTATGGTTTATTGATGGTTTTGGATAAGATTGTTTGGAGTGGAATAGGCTAAAGTATGTTGTTTGTTGGATGTGGTGTTGTTGGTATCGGAATCAGGATTTTTGGCCTAACATGCCCATGAGCATGCCCAAGTTTTTGGGCATGTCAATGGTTCTATTTTCTAGATGGGTGACACGACCAGTGACACGCCCATGTCACTGAGCATGTCACAGCTTTTGTGTTGGAGTAGTATTGACACATCCAGTGACACGCCCATGTCACTGAGCGTGTCATAGCTACTATGTTGAGGGAGGATTGACACGTGTAGTGACACGCCCATGTCACTGAGCGTGTCAAAGCTTTTGTGTTGTTTATTTAAGGCACAATCAGGGACACGCCCATGTTGTTGAGTGTGTCATGTGTAGAGTTTGCCTTAGTTAGCTCTTATCCTTATTTCCTTATTTGTATCTCTAAGTGAGTGTGTATAATCACCTTTGGATTAGGTTTTGAAGAGATTTGAAGTAACCATTCAAGTGTTGAAGGATTCTTGGAATAGGAAGTGGTTAGATTGGTGTGAGTTGCTCTTGAGGTAAGTACAAACCTTACATAATTGCATATATTTATATGACTTTGGAACTTAACACATTTGGTTGTAAATGTGTTAAGTAATCTATTACATTATTGATACAATTGATTAATGCTATGATTTGCATAATGTGAAAGATAAAATGATCATTCAAATTGTATGTACACTGCAATTGGTTATGTATACCCTAATAATGAGATGTGAAGTCATTGTTGTTGGCTATAATGATGCAAATGAAATAATTGAGGCATGGTTGCCTAGATGATTATGAGAAAATGAGAATGGAATTGATAATGAAATAATAAAAGAATTGTGTGCCTAATGTGTTATTCAATTTTTAGAGTTTTGTTGTTGGTGGCATGCCTAAAAGTAAAAATCCCTTGAAGCTGGGTTGGGCTTAGTCCTTGAAGCCAAGTTGAGTTGATGCTTAGCTCCCCTTGAAGCTTGGTTGGGTTTAGTCCTTGAAGCCTAGTTGGGATGTTACATATGAGATGTTTCTCATTGTGATAATGATTCACCTACGGGCTTGATAAATGTGATCATTGAACCAAAACAATAACTCTGGAATTTGAATGGCATATTATTTTCTTTTGGGCCCATGCTTGTCTTTGCTTAAATGTGAATCATGAATGATGAAACAATTGTATAATATAATGAAATGTAATATTATGAAATATGATGTTCTTATGTATTGTTTCTAATTCTTGAAAGTATGACATTGGCATTACATTGAAGCATATTGTTATTGTGGTTTGTACCACTAAGCCTATGGCTTAGCGCGATTGTGGTTCATCGCGTAGGTGACAGGGTAGATCCAATTGAACCGGAGAGTTCAGCTAGATTGAGTCGAGTCTAGGCTTGTGAAGTGTTGATTGTGGACTTCAAGATCAGAGACGAACTGCCAAACATGTATAAACTTTATATTTTGTAAATATTGATATTTATGTATATATATGTATATACCGCTACATTTTTCGCTACTTAATAAATAAATGTTTTATTTATTATTTTTATAATATAACTTAAATGTTTTAAGTCTTTCTTATATTGTTAAATTGAAAGATTGGTTTGCTTTAAAATAGACAGTGACATTCCTGCATCCGGTATACGTATATTACAGATGTGGGTGTATGTGATGTATGTATATTGGGTATAGGGGTGTTACAACTGTTTTGGTATCAGAGCCTAGGTTTGAGATTCTCAACCTAGGTGAATTATAAGAAAAAGAAAATCTTGATTTTAAAATATGGTTTTTGAATAAGATACATGTTTTGGCACTGGCAGTCTCTGATCTTTGATGGGGTATTCTGCTGTGTTTGTTGATATAGGTAGTGATGGCATCTCAATCACGTCAGTCCATAGAAGGTAGTGCTGAGAGTGTAGCTCCTAAAGAGGGTAGAGATGGAGCTAGGGTTGAGAGAGCTGGAGAGGCACCTGCTCCTGTGCTAGAGAGACCAGCTGTTAATGAGATTCTGCCGGTTTGGTTACGGCATGTGGTAGAATTGTTGAGGCAAGCTCCGGTGCAGCAGCCGCCCCCGCAACCACAGCCACAAGTACCGGTGAGGCAGTATGATAAATTGAGGAAGTTTGGAGCTGAGGATTTCTTTGGTACTACAGATCCTGTAGTAGCTCAGCAGTGGTTGGATAGAGTGCAGAGGGTATTTATTTAGATGCAGGCTACTTTTGAAGAGAAATTTTATTATGCTAGATCACTTCTGCAGAAAAATGCTTATGATTGGTGGAAGATAGTTCCACATGCCATGGATGATCCACAGACCCTGACTTATAGTGATTTTATGCGGGAGTTTGAGCAGAAATATACTCCAAGGTAGTATAAGGATGTTAAGAAGATGGAGTTTTTGAGTCTAAGACAAGATAATTGGATAGTGACAGAGTATGAGATAGAGTTCATCCGGTTGAGTCATTATGCCAGTGGAATTATTTCAGATGAAATTGACCGGTGCAAGAGATATAAGGAGGGATTGAGGCTCTCTATTATGTGTGTTGTTGCTAGTTCTCGGTAATAAGATTTTTCGCAGTTTGTTGCAGCAGCTAGAAGTGTTGAGAGAGCACAGGGTATTGCAGCAACTGCTATTGAGGAGGAGACTAGAGTTAGGAGACCCCATTTTGAGGTAGGGTCTTCATCTATAAAGAGAGGCAGAGGAAGTTTTGTTCCGAGGATCAGTAGGAGCCAGAGGCAGTCTTGTAGGTTAGTTCAGTATCAGAGGCAGAGACCGAGACCTATAGTTTCTATAGCCAGTGCTCCAAATCCGGTGGTTCATTGATCTATTCCACCTACATGTGTTCATTATGGCAGGGCACATGGGGGTGCTTGCTGGAAGACGGGTGGACCATGAGTATGTTTTAGATGTGGGTCACCAGCTAATTTCATCAAAGATTGCCCTAAGCTACTGGAAGATAGACAGACTGATACTGTAGCTTCTTGACCTACTGTCAGTAGAGGAGGTCGGCTTGGGATCAGTCAGAGAGGAGGCTCTACATTCGGAGGTAGTAGGCCAGATGAGACTGGGTCATCTCAGTGAGTGTATGTGATGCAGAGGCAGCCGGATGCTTCAGCAGTCATTGCGGGTACATTTTCTTTATTTGGCATTTCAGTTCTTGCTCTAATTGATCCAGGATCTACTCATTCATACATAAGTGCATCAATCTTGCCTGTGACTGAATTGCATTCAGAGTCCCTAGGATTTGATGTCTTGGTGACAAATCCTTTAGGGCATAGTATGGTAGTTAGCAAGGTGCACTGTGGTAGTTCAGTTGTGGTGCAAGACGAGGAGTTCTTGGGTGATTTGATTGAAATGCCTTTTAAAGAGTATGATCTGATCTTAGGCATGGATTGCTTATTTAAGCATGGAGCTGTGATAGACTGTTAGAATAAGTGTGTTACTCTGAGAACCAGTGATGGTGGAAGTGTGATGATATCTAGTGAACTGAGACATATTGCATCCTTATTTGTTTTAGCTATTGCAGCTAGGAAGTTGATTCAAAAAGGGTGTAATGCTTATCTTGCTCATGTTGTAGATACCAGAATAGTGGGTTCTCAACTTGATAGTATACCCACAGTTGCTGAATTTCTGATGTTTTTCCTAAGGAGTTGCTAGGGTTACCCCCTAAGAGAGAGGTTGAGTTTGGTATCGATTTGTTGCCTGGTACCACTCCTATCTCTATTACTCCTTATCGAATGGCACCTGCTGAGTTGAGAGAGTTGAAGGTACAGTTGCAGGAGTTGTTGGATAAAGGGTTTGTTCGCCCTAGTGTTTCTTCGTGGGGAGCTCCTATTTTATTTGTAAAGAAGAAGGATGGTACTTTGAGACTGTGTATTGATTATAGATAGTTGAATAAAGTGACTATCAAGAATAAGTATCCTTTGCCTAGGATAGATGATCTCTTTGATCAATTGAAGGGAGTAGCAGTGTTTTCCAAGATTGATATGAGATCAGGGTATCATCAGTTGAGACTCAGAGCTGAAGATGTATCTAAGACAACTTTCCGCACAATGTATGGGCATTATGAGTTTTTGGTGATGCCTTTTGGATTGACGAATGCACCAGCAGTTTTTATGGATTTGATGAACAGGGTGTTTAGACCCTATCTAGATCAGTTTGTGGTGGTCTTTATCAATGATATTTTGATAAGCACTTGCGGATTGTATTGCATACCTCGAGGGAGAAGCAGTTGTATGCTAAGCTGTCTAAGTGTGAGTTTTGGCTTGATCAAGTGACTTTTCTCGGTCATGTAGTTTCAGCAGATTTTATAAGAGTTGATCCGAGTAAAGTTGAGGCCATTTTGAATTGGAGTTCACCGAAGTCAGTGGCTGAATTTAGAAGTTTTCTGGGTTTTGCAGTCTATTATCAACGGTTTGTGAAGGGTTTTTCTTTGATAGCTACTCCACTCACCAGATTACTTCGAAAGGGAGTTAGATTTGTGTGGATAGATCAGTGTTAAGCAAGCTCTGTGTAGTTGAAGGAGATGTTGACTCAAGCTCCTGTTCTTACCTTGCCTGTGAAAGATAAACCATATGTGATTTACAGTGATGCTTCATATAGTGGTTTAGATTGTGTTTTGATACAGGAGGGTAGAGTCATAGCTTATGCTTCTCGGCAGTTGAAGCTGCATGAGCTTAATTATCCGACGCATGATTTGGAGTTGGCAGCTATAGTTTTTGCTTTGAAGATTTGGTGACACTACTTGTATGGGGAGAAGTGTTTTATCTATACAGATCACAAGAGTTTGAAATACTTGGGCATTCAGAGAGAGCTGAATCTTCGACAGAGATGATGGTTACAGTTGATTAAAGACTACGACTGTTTGATTGATTATCATCCTGGTAAGGCAAATGTTGTAGCAGATGCCTTGAGTCGGAAGTCTTTGGCAGGTTTGACTGCTTATTCTCTCTTATTGCTTGTTGAGTTGAGAGCGTTGCATGCTAGTTTTGAGTCATGTAATGATGGTGCTTTGTTAGCTCAGCTGCAATTGAGGCCAGTCTTGTTTGATCAGATTAGAGAGGCTCAATTGGCAGATGAGAAAATTTAGAAAGTTATTTTGGATTGCCAAAAGGGGGAGAGCCGAGATTTCCATGTGAGAGGTGATGGTAGTTTATGGTTCAAAGATAGATTATGTGTTCCTGATGATGCAAGATTGAAAAAGATTATTTTAGAGGAAGCACATCAGTCGGCTTTTACTATGCACCCTGGGAATACTAAGATGTATTATGATTTGAAGCAACATTATTGGTGGTTAGGTATAAAGAGTTACATAGTAGAGTTTGTATCTAAATGTCTCACTTGTTAGAGAGTGAAAGCCGAACACCAAGTTCCAACAGGGTTGCTCCAACCTTTATCAGTGCTTGAATGGAAATGGGAGCGAGTAACGATAGATTTTGTGACTGGTTTGCCATTGACTCAAAGGAAGCATGATGCCATCTGAGTGATTGTTGATTGGTTGACAAAGACAGCTCATTTTCTTCCAGTTCGGATGGACTATTCTCTTGAAAAGTTAGCTAAGCTGTATATCAGTGAGATAGTGAGGTTACATGGAGTCCCAATTTCTTTAGTGTCTGATCGAGATCCTCGGTTCACTTCAAGGTTTTGGAAGAGTTTGCATGCTGCTTTAGGTTCTCGATTGCACTTTAGCACTACTTTTCATTCGCAGACAGATGGGCAGTCAGAGAGAGTGATACAGATTATAGAGGACATGTTGAGAAGCTATCATTGATTTCTCTGGAAGTTGGGAAAGAGTTTTGCCATTGATGGAATTTGCTTACAACAACAGTCATCAGTCCATTATTAGAATGGCACCTTATGAGGCATTGTATGGTAGAAGATGCAGAACGACTCTATGTTGGGATGAAGTTGGAGAAGGTAAGTTGGTTGGTCCGATTTGATTAAAGAAACGAAAGAGAAAGTGAAGATAATTCAGGATCGGTTGAAAGCAGCTTCAGACCGACAGAAATCTTACTCAGATTTAAAGAGGAGAGACATAGAGTTTTGTGTTGGAGATAAGTATTTTTGAAAATGTCTCCTTGGAAGAAAATTTTGAGAGTTGGCCGCAAATGAAAGCTGAGTCCTCATTTTATTGGACCCTATGCGATATTGGAGAGAGTTGGACCAGTTGCTTACCAAGACACTTTGCCGCCTGAATTGGATAGAATTCACAATGTCTTCCATGTTTCTATGCTGCGAAGGTACAGATC
Organism: Garcia nutans; assembly: GCA_947685225.1. Taxonomy (NCBI): domain Eukaryota; kingdom Viridiplantae; phylum Streptophyta; class Magnoliopsida; order Malpighiales; family Euphorbiaceae; genus Garcia; species Garcia nutans. The sequence continues at coordinate 36,054,211 of CANTUV010000039.1, read as the reverse complement.
AGACCCATCTCATATTTTGTCAGTTGAATCTATTGAGGTGAGTCCAGATCTGACTTTTGAAGAAGAATCAGTGGCTATTTTGGCACATGAAGTGAAAGAGTTGAGAAATAAGAAAGTACCACTTGTGAAGGTTCTTTGGAAGAATCATGCAAAGGAAGAGACAACTTGGGAGAGTGAGCAAGTGATGCGAGACCAGTATCCCCAGCTGTTTCACACTTGAGATCAGGTAATTTCGAGGGTGAAATTTATTTATAGAGGGGGAGAATTGTAATATCCCAAACTATACCCTAAAATTTTTGGAATGATTATTGTTGAAATTGGATTAAATTATATAAAGTATATTTATGTTTAAGTGGTAAGAGAGGAAAAGAGAAGTGTGTATATGTTGTATATATAGAGATATATACAACATATACAAGTCAACTAATGAGTTGGTCAAAAGAGATATTTAATTATATTTGGATTAATTGAAATTGAATTATTATGTGGATGATGATATTTATGATTATTTTATTATTATAATTGCTTGGTGGATATTAAAAAAGGACTTTAGTGGTTAAGAGATAAGTGGACTTTCATTTTTTCATCTTCTTCTTTCTTCTCTTTGGCCGGCCATCAACATAGCAAGAGGGAAAGAGAGATTTTGTTCTTCTTAACTCAAGATTGAATGGCGTTTCATGAGATCAAGTTGGAGTTTGAAGGGTTTTCATCACTTTTGGTAAGTTTTTCAACTTGATTCTTTGGTTTTCTTTTGAGTTTGTGTATTGAGCTTGGTGTATGGTTGTTGATGATATGTGTATGGTTAATTTTGATGTGTTTGAGATTGTGTTTTCTATTTGATTTTGTTTTTGGGGTTGGTTTGGAGGAATGTTAAGTTTGGTGAAAGAGACAAGAGTTGTGGATTGTGTATGGGTTGAGTTGTGATTGTGATTGTGATTTGTGTTTGATTCATGAAATTGAGTTGTTTTGGAGTTATGCAAGTCTATTATGGTTTATTGATGGTTTTGGGTAAGATTGTTTGGAGTGGAAAAGGGTAAAGTATGTTGTTTGTTAGATGTGGTGTTGTTGGTGTCAGAATTAGGATTTTTGGCCTGACATGCCCATGAGCACGGCCAAGTTTTTGGGCTTGTCAATGGTTCTATTTTTTGATGGGTGACAAGACCAGTGACACACCCATATCATTGAGCATGTCACAGCTTCTGTGTTGGAGTAGTATTGACACGTCCAGTGACACGCCCATGTCACTGAGCGTGTCATAGCTACTGTGTTGAGAGAGGATTGACACGTGCAGTGACATGCCCATGTCTGCACGTGTCAAAGCTTCTGTGTTATGGGTTTAGGGCATGATCAGGGACATGCCCGTGTTGTTAAGCGTGTCATATGTAGAGTTTTCCCTATTTAGCTCTTATTGATATTTCCTTATTTGTATCTCTAAGTGAGTGTGTATAATCACCTTTGGATTAGGTTTTGAAGAGATTTAAAGTAACCATTCAATTATTAAAGGATTCTTGGAAGAGGAAGTAGTTAGATTGGTGTGATTTGCTCTTGAGGTAAGTACAAACCTTACATGATTGCATACATTTATATGACTTTGGAACTTAACACATTTGGTTGTAAATGTGTTATGTAATCTATTACATTGTTGATACAATTGATTAATGCTATGATTTGCATAATGTGAAAGATAAAATAATCATTCAAATTGTATGTAAAATGCAATTGGTTATGTATCCCCTAATGATGAGATGTGAAGCCATTGTTGTTGGCTATAATGATGCAAATGAAATAATTGGGGCATGGTTGCCTAGATAATTATGAGAAAATGAGAATGGAATTGATAATGAAATAATAAAAGAATTGTGTGCCTAATGTGTTATTCAATTTTTAGAGTTTTGTTATTGGTGGCATGCCTAAAAGTAACAATCCCTTGAAGCTGGGTTGGGCTTGGTCCTTGAAGCCAAGTTGGGTTGATGCTTAGCTCCCCTTGAAGCTTGGTTGGGCCTAGTCCTTGAAGCCTAGTTGGGATGTTACATATGAGATGTTTTCTCATTGTGATTATGATTCGCCTACGGGCTTGATAAATGTGATTATTGAACCAAAATAGTAACTCTAGAATTTGAATGGCATATTAGTTTCTTTTGGGCCCATGCTTGTCTTTGTTTAAATGTGAATCATGAATGATGAAACAATTGAATAATATAATGTAATGTTATGAATATGATGTTCTTGTGTATTGTTTCTAATTCTTGAAAGTATGACATTGGCATTACATTGAAGCATATTGTTATTGTGGTTTGTACCACTAAGCCTATGGCTTAGCGCAATTGTGGTTCGTTGCATAGGTGATTGGGTAGATCCGGTTGAACCGGAGAGTTCAGCTAGGCCGAGTCGAGTCTAGGCTTGTGAAGTGTTGATTGTGGACTTCAAGATCAGAGATGAACTGCCAAAAATGTATAAACTTTATATTTTGTAAATATTGATATTTATGTATATATATGTATATACTGCTATATTTTTTGCTGCTTAATAAATAAATGTTTTATTTATTATGTTTTATAATATAACTTAAATGTTTTAAGTCTTTCTTATATTGTTAAATTGAAAGATTGGTTTGTTTTAAAATAGACATTGACATTCCTATATCCGGTATACGTATATTGCATATGTCGGTGTCTGTGATGTACGTATATTGGGTATAGGGGTATTACAACTGTTTTGGTGATAGGGTCTTTACCCTTCAAAAATGGATCTTTATCCATTAGAGATCGAGTCTTTACCCTTTAAAAATGGATCTTTATCCTTTGGAGATTGGGTCTTTACCCTTCAAAAATGGATCTTTATCCATTGGAGATTGGGTCTTTATCCTTCAAAAATGGATCTTTATTCATTGGACATTTGTCTTATATTGGCTTCAGCTCTTCTAGCTGGACTAATCTTTTGTCTTTTGCATCTTCATTCTTTTGAGAGTTCTAATTTTCTTCTTATTTTATTCTTTTTTGTTCTTCCTTTTGTGAAAAATTCAGCTATTTTTTAGCTAGTTCTCATATTCTCTCTTTGCCTCCTTCGTGGAAAAAATATTGAAAGTGAGTCTAAAAATACTTTGTACACGCATAAACTCAAAAATTGAAAAGAGAAAGTTTTGCCCCTATGTAGGCTCAAAACAATAATTTTTTTTTCATGCAGACTTTAATTGATGTTTGTGTATTGTTTGGTCCCTTGCACAAGCATGCATTTCTTCTTTCTTTTGGAAAGTGATTGGGTCTTCTTTAAGCAATGGGCCTTCCATGCCCCCTGACTCCATATCTGCTTCATTTTTTCTTCATAGAGTATCTGTTGTTCACTTTAACAAAAAATAGACAACGCAAGAGGAAAAAATGCAGTGTGATATGCTAATGTATGTATGATATGCATGAATAATACTGACAATGGTAACATTGACTCAAAGTCTAAGGTGATTAGCTGAAGTGCTCTTATTAGTTCCTTCCAGATGCTCATTCAGATCTTGTATTAGAATGATAGAAGGCTTCGTATTTACGGCTTTTATCTTCTAAATGTTGAAAACATGAGTAGTGGAGGCCCCAAGCATGATAGTCAAAGATACATCCATTTCAAACTATGATTCAACACGTCAGTTGGTAGCTTCTTCACAACCTTGTAAATAATCATTTATTATGCCCAATGTGTCCTTCAAGGTTCGATAATGCAACATACTTCCCTTAAATTGAAGGCTTTGTATGACAAAAAAACATTTTTTTAAATCTTAAAATTATATTTTGGTTTTGTCAAATCAGTGTCAATTTACCTCAAGACTTCAATTTTCCAAATTAACACATCCATTACATCATAACCCTAGTTACCGTCCTAAACTTGGGAATAATTTTCATTTGAGCAAGAACTGTTACACTTTGGATAGGCACATGCATATTACTTGGCTAATATCTTATTGAGTTTGAATATTGTCTATCTTATATGCATGATTATTCGAGCTATCTCCACTAAGCAAGAGAGATCAATAGGTCTTTAATAGGCTTGAAATGGGGTCTATAAGGGATATGCGTTAATTAAAGGCTATTTTTATATCGGAGTTGATGTGACACTGCTGACAAACCTTCAAACTACAATCTTCTTGTTGGACTATATATTGTTAGAGTTTCCATTTTCACCTTCTAGGCATCACTTTTATCTTCTGACTTCATGAAAATATAAAGCTTGAATGTCCTTCTGTCATTTTGGCAGAAATCTGTATCCAACCAGTACTATCTTGATCTTTAGACTACCCTTTTTCTTTACTCTTTCTTTCCATCCTTTTTCCTTTTGGAGTATCAAGTCTAGGACATTCAAGATTGCATACTTGGAGCGAAGATGGTCTTTCCCCTAATTCACTGATCTTTGGCTAGATGGGACCAATTCAAGTCAATCTGTCCTTATAAGTGGAAGTCTTCTACTACTTCAGGTAAAAAGAACTCAGTTGGCTTTCTAAATTGCCTTTTTGGGCTTTATTTTCTTTTATTTTCTTCTTCTTTTTCTTTTTTTTTATTTCTTGCATTTTTAGGTTCTAACTCTAAAAGAGTTGTCTTATTTGCACCAACTTGTGTTTCTGGTAAAGGATGATTAAAGTGACATAAATAAGCTTTAACAAGGATAAATCATTTGTTGCCCTAATGTTATCTTAATAAAATGGAGATATTAGGTCTATTATCAGGTAAACTTCAACTACCCTTATGGTCTTGAGAACTTCAACTATCCTTATTGTAATATCCTCATGTATGCCTTAGAAGTTTTGATTATGTTGTTGTTATAAGTTGGATTGAATGTATATGTTATGTGAAGAGAAAAGAAATGGGAAGAGAAGGCTTATGTATATGTGTTTTGGGAAAGAAAAGAGGGTTTAGAGAGAGGTGTATATGTTGATTATATGGTAATATATATAACATATAAGTTGGTCAAAAGGGAGAGTCAATGCAAGAAGATATTTTTATTTATGATATGTGAAATTACTATAAAGGACATGTGAGTTAAAAGAGAGCTAAAGTAAATGGTTAAGGGCATTGAGGTAATTCTCTTTTGGAAATCTCTTGGTGGAGATTAAAAGAAGGAAAGAAAGGTTGACTTGTTATTTTCTTTTCTTTGCTTGAAGTGGTGGCCGGCTATCCAAAGAGAAGAGAGAGCAATTGAAGTGTTTTGGTTTCTAACATCAAGATTTAAGGGAGAATCAAGGAATTAAGTTGAAGATTTGTGGAATTCAACAACTTTGGTAAGTTCTTTTCCTTGATTTCTTCTATTCTTGTGAAGTGGTGTTTTAAGTGAATTAGGGTTTGTTGATTTGATGATTAAATGTGTTTGTGATGTGTTTATAAGTTTTAAAATGGATTGTAAGTTATAAGATTGAATTGGTGTTGGTTTGGTTTTGAATATGGTAAGTTAAGTGGAAGATCAAGAGTGGAATTTGGTTTTAGGGTTTTGAGATGATTTGTGTTTAAAATGTGTTGTTTAAGTGATTAATGTAATGAATATATAAGATATGTGTTAACAACATTGATTAGAACCAATTGAATGAGATTATTGTTGTGCAAAAAGTGTGAAAATGCAAGTGAAAGAGCTTTGGCCAAATTAGGGTTTGTGTTCTTGAGTGACACGGCCATAAGCAAGATGAGACACGGCCAAGACTTATTATTTTTGAGAAACACGGCCAAGTCTAGAGAATTTTGGCCGTGTTGGATAGGTTTTGGGGTGACACGGCCACTGGCTTGGCCGTGTCCCTTGAATGTGTTTGCTACTGCCTGAGTTGTGTTAAGAGACACGGCCGTGTCCTTGCCCGTGTCTGCCTCGGGATGTTTTGATCTTGAGAGACACGGCCACAAGCTTGGCCGTGTCCCTTGGGTGTGTTTGCTACTGTGATGGTTTTTGGTTCTTCATGCATTGTTTGATTCTTCAAAAGTCTTTTGTTCCCAAACATTTTATATACACTCTAAATACTTTGTAATCAAAGAATGACCTAAACAAATGTATGTGGATGATTCTAAACCTATGAATAATGATCTTTGAATTAGGTTTTGAAGAGATTGTGTTGCATTAACCTAAATGTTGAGAATTCTTGGAAGAGGAAATGTATAGATGGATGGGAATAGTTCTTGAGGTAAGTACCAATACATATGATTGTATTTATTTACATGATTTGAGGCTTAACACATTTGTTTACAAATGTGTTAAGTGGTTTACTATATTGTTAATATAATTGGATTAAGGTAATGATTGAATGATGTGAAGGATGTGAAGATCATTAAAAAGGTAAGCATAAACCCTATTTGATTGTATATCCTTATATGTCTTTGAACCTTAACACATTTGGATGAAAATGTTAAATAAGCTATTATATTGTGGATGTAAATGAAGAATGTAAATCGCAATATATATATAAATATAAAGGATGAAATATGAAATGGGAAAGGTAGGAAGAAATGAGGATAATTCTTAAGGTATGTTCAATTTGTTATGATAAATGCTCTAGTAATGAATGGTGTTAATGTGTTTTGAGAAATGAGGAAATGTTATGTTATATGCATTGTGAATCTTGTGTATGGCAATGTATTATATGAATAATATACTTTGAAATGTTATATCAATGATGCTATATGTATCATATGGATTGAGATATGATATGTTGTGAAGCCATTGTGATTGGCTATGACAATTCAATTGAGACATGTGAGGCATGTTTGCCTAAATGATGATGAGAATTGTGAATGATATTGATGATGAAATGATCAATGAATTATGTGTCTAATATGTTATTCATTTTCAGAGTTTTGTTGTTGGTGGCATGCCTAATAGTAACAATCTCTTGAAGTTAGGTTGGACTTGATCCTTGAAGCCAAGTTGGGTTGAAGTTTAACATGTTTTACTCCCCTTGAAGCTTGGTTGGGTCTAGCCCTTGAAGTCTAATTGAGATGTTACAACCCTTGAAGCTAGGTTGGATTAGTTCTTGAAGCCAAGTTGGGTTGATACTTAGCATGCTTTGTTCCCCTTGAAGCTTGGTTGAACCTAATCCTTGAAGCCTAGTTGGGATAATTAAAAATGTGATAATTAAACCAAAGCATTAACTCTAAAAGTCGAATGGCATATTAGTGTTTTGGGCCCGAGCCTGTCTTTGTTGCCAATGTGAAATACCAGTGTTGAAATAAATGAGATCTATGGTGGATTCCATTGGAAATGTGATTCATAATTGGTATGATATGTAATGTGTGTATTGAAATATTGATTGTGAGTATTAATAATGAATCATGGTTGGTGAATTGTGAATAAGATAATGTTATGAAGTGTGATATGTAAATGAATTGTGGTTGATAATAAGGATTGTCTTCATTGAAAATGTGATTCATGATTGGTATGATATATATAATGTGGGTGTATTAATATATTGATTTTGAGTATTGGCGATGGATTGGGGCTGGTGATAAAATTATGTATATATGTACGTTATATATGAAATTAGCTAGGATATATGAAAGATGCAATTAAAAAGAAAATAAAATATGATAAGAACTAATTATACATTGAATTGATATATCATTATATGTTAATACTTCTATACTATATGTTTATATTTTATATTTGAACTACTAAGCTCTCGGGCTTAGCGCGGGTGTGTATTCGCGCAGGTAAATAGGTGGAAGATATGAAGTCTTTCGTTATGCCACGAGAAGAGTAAAAGTTTGTCGAGACCAACTAGAGGGTAATGCATACATGTATAACTTTTATATTGATGTATTTATGACGAGAAAGTAATTTATATGTATAAATGAAGTTTTTGGTAAAGATAATGATTTGGTAAATGTTATTTAAATTAATGTATTATGGTTTGGAATTCTTTTACAGGTTTTAAAACGGTAACGAAAAGTGACATCCTTATACTTTATATACTTACCGTATGTATACCAAGTATATGTATAGTACTTATATAAGGTATCGGGGTGTTACACTTATGTTCTTGACTATGCATTTCTTTCTTTGATCTTCTTGCCTCTTCACCTTAGTGATCATTAGATTTGTCATAAGAGTTACAACAGCTCATGGTAGGTTATTGGGTTTACTAGCCAATGAAGAGTAAGTTAAAATTTATGAAGGCTCAAAGGGACTACTAGGGATTGATATTTAATAGGGTGGATAATGGTTTTTGGCTAACCAAACAATGCCTAGACCATCTCTCCCTTAAATAAGCAAAGTTCAATTTTTCCTTGAAAGTTTGTCAAAGCATGTTCTAAGATCAACTAGGACCTAGACAAATGTAATTATGAAGGAGCCCTCTCTAAGTAAGCATACACAACTCAATGCTATAGAACAACTCCCTCACTTAATAAAGTCATTCAAATCATGATGCATAGATATACTAATTTATGATTACCAAGCTAGACTCATCATTAGTTGAGCACCAAAATTAACAAAGACCAATAAAAATGAAAGTAATTTATTCAAACAATCTTAATTTAAAAAACAAAATTATTGCAGAAAAAATCAAAGAAAGAAAATAAAACAAAAGCCAAACAAGCCAAGGGAAGTTTGTCGAGTGGGAGTAAAAAAAATGCTTCATTTACTTGGACATGTCAAAACTAACAACCCCTTTCTCAGAAGTTTCTCCATCTATATCTTGAAAAGATGATAAAACAAAACTTTTCATCAATCCTCCCTCTATCATGAAGGTTGCTGGCAATGGCACTCTTTCAAATTCAGGTAAAGGTTTGCTTTTGGTGTTGGGCTTGTTAGATTCATGCAACTTTCCCCTGTCAATCAAATTTTAGATCTCATGTTTTAGTTGCAAGCATTTGTTCATCTCATGTCCTTATGTCTGATGAAATTGATAAAAGACTTCAGTATCAAATTTTGGGGGTAAAGGATTCGGCAAGGGTCATGGAGCCAATAGTTGTAACAACCCTTTCTTTTGTAGCTTGTTCAAAACCCAAGACAGAGATTCCCCAGATCTAAAAACTCTCTTCTATTTGCTTGACCAGTTATATTGACATCGACTGCATTCCATGTATTATGGCCGCTAGACTGATAATTCCCTCTCTGATTCTTTCTTCCAGAAAAATGGCTCTTCTCACTTTCCCATCTTCTACTTGTAAGCTAGCTTGGAGAAGGTCTTTGAAATATCTAATAATGGTTTGAGGTAGTCTCTCATGAAGTTTGGGTAGGACACCCTGACTATCATCCTGATCTGGTCAAATTCAACAGGCCTCTTCTTAAGCAATGCAACCTTATTCCTCCATCTCTTCATGTAATGAACAAAATTCTGCTTTTTCCTTATTGATTCTACCTCCATAAGAGTCACTTCTAGTTCGACATTGTAACCATATTATTGAATGAAAGCTTTGTACAACATATCCCAATCTTTTTGGGTACTTTCGTTTAAGGTGTTGAACAAATTTTGAACAACAATATCTAATGAGAGCATGAAATACCTTAGAGTTTGAGCCTTGGTAACTCTAGCATACTGCATAGTAGTGATGTACTTTTTCACATGGAGATGAGGATTTTCAGTTCCATTAAACTTGGCAAAGGAAGGCATCTTGAATTTTTGTTGGACCTCTTCATCTTGTTCAAACAACTTGTCAACCTTCGACATTTCTTCAGTTTTCAGCTTCTTTTCAAACCTCTTTTCCAAATCAGCAATCAGCCTCTCAACATCTGAAGTTTCAATTTTTTCCATGGTTGATCTTTCAACAACCTTAGGCTCCTTCTCCTTATCTTGAGGATCTTGAAAATATTGAGCCCAGTCATCATCATCATTAATGACTACTTTGTCATCATCAAAGGCTACTTCGCCGACCTTAGCCTTCCTTTTGTCCTTTGTTTTTTTAGTGTTGGTAATTGCCTCGACAGTATTCCCTAAAAGTGTAGCGAGTTGGCTCTTCATAGTCTCAGCTAGGGCCTCCTTCAGTTCTTCCATCTTGGCATTGAGGGCATCGTCCACCATCCTTTGAATCTGTTCAGGATCCATTGCTCTTGGTGAGAAGGTAATTGAGTTGCTGTTGGATTCTACATCACTGGCATAGGTTGGGTTGTCGTACGCTCTTGAACTGCTGTACTCCAAGTCTGTGAGCCAGAAAGGATCAATGGCATGTTATGGAATACGTGTATGCATGTATGAACAAACAATAAGCAATCAAAGATAATTATGACATTCCTTCCAACCTTATAACTTCCACATACAAATGGCTAGTCTCTTTTCCTAGGTATTTAGTTAACAAAACATCAACATGGGATATTCTGTTTTAGAAAAGTTATATTTTCAAACATGGAAGTCAGTCCATGATAATTCCCATTAATTAGGCTTTAATCCATTGAATCTCAACTAGAACAACTTTTATGCTATATTAGATTAAAACTAAATTAAAAGGTTTATCATAAATAGATTTCTCATTTGAAAAAGTAACTAATGATTTCTGCCAAAAAAATAAGCCCATGATTAATAGTTCTTAGTATAAGCTAGGCTCACAATAGATTTTTGGTATTCCATAATTGACCTAAATATTTGTAAGCTCTTTTTGTAATCTTTAGATGAAGCGAAAAATAATTTTGTTTCAAAGCCCTTGGGCTTTTATGTTTGGGCCATAAGGTTGAAAAAGATTTTTAACCCATCTTAAAAAGACTGTCTTAAAGATTTTGAATATTTGAAATTTGGTCTAAAGGAAAAAAATTATTTTGAGCTTACAATATAGGTAGGTCATATTAGAAAAAGAGCAAACCAAATAAGCCATAGCTTAAACCAAGATAAATTAATCATAGTCAAACAACAAGCATTTGGGATAAAAACCTAAGGAAAAAAACTAGACCAATTACATGAGCTTTAGTCTTTGGATTGAAAAGTTTAGGTTCCCATAGCAAGTGTGGTATAAAAGGTATAAGGCTATGAGTGGTTGTGCCATGCTCAATCTCCATACCTTAAGTGAAAGTATAATACCCCTCACATAACACAACACGAGTTACTTGGGCGTCCTAACTCATGCACACAATGCAATCTAAAGGATGCAATGGATAATATTATAATAAAAAAGAATAAAATAATATAAAGACCAATGGAATCAACTTCTCTTATCCCCAGTAGAGTCACCACTGAGAACATGGATTTTTGCCACTACTCATATGTGGAATGGTTCTTGCGACTTCAGCACTGTTAGGCTCAGGGCCTTAGAGAACATATGTCTAAACTCGGAGAAAATAGAGTCGGCACCCGGACGGGCCAGAAAAATAGAAAGGGGTGGATGACTCTATTCCTAAGGAATCCCAAATCCCCTATTGGGTTCGGAAAATTGGGTATGAATGGAGAAGGTGAGAATGATCCAGCACCCCCACGACACCCATTTTATTGGAACCGGCCTCCTTTTTAGGTCTATATATTATTAAATTCTTAACTTATTATAAAATCATCCATATTACACACATATTAACGTAAATAAGTATTCATTGTATTAAAATCAAAGAAGGTCTAAATAAAATAATAAATGGAAACATGCCCTTACAATGTCTAATATCAAAAACTAAATAAAATAGGATACCCACCATTTGGTTAAAATGTGTCCTTTACATTAATCCCAAAGTATTTAAATAAATTAAACTACAGAAAATAAATAAATCAAACAAATAAGGCACTCACTAGTGGAAACATGCCTTTTACAAGTCTATTTATAAATAAATATAAATCTAATAAAGCAAAGGAAAAATAATATAACATATATGAAAATAATTGAATAATTAAAAAGAAAATAAACAAACACATCTTAATATTACCCCCATTAAGGTAAACAGTTTACTTGATATAGTTTTGTTAGGGGATTAGGGTTTCTATGTAATTTAGTGTTTTATGCTTATAGAAATTAGGGTTTAACTAAATTGTATTTTAGGTTGGATTCATAATTTTAAAGTGCTGGAACATGTAACAAAACTCAAACATAACTATTGGATGAAAGAACATATCAACTTAGCCACTATTATTAAAGTTTATGAAAAGTTGCAATGATGAATTAATTAGCTACTGGATGAATTAATGTTTAATGTTTATTAATAGAGTTATAGCTACTACATATGAAAATAAATAGAATTTAGAAATAAAAAACTTGCGTTGAAGGCTCCACCGAAATTTAAACGTCAACCAAACTTTTGCTTGTAATGATTTACAATTCTAGCCGAGTAAAACCAAAGATAGTATGCTACTGCCTTTGGGATGTTTTTGTTCCTTTGTCCTTTTTCTTACTTTTTGGCATTGCGGGAGATAAATTAATCAAAATTGCCACTCTCTGTGTTTCACTATCTGTATTAATTTCCTTCTGTGTTGATTCTCTTTTTTAGCTCTCCCCTTTTTCTTTTGCTGTTTGTTGCTACCTTTTATTAGTTGCTCCTCCCTATATTTGTAAGAAAGGATTAGGTTAAACCTCGTAAACTAGTCTTCATTTCCTGATTAAGCACGGTATAAGGAAGAGGCTTCCTGATTAAGCATGATTTTAAAACAATTTGAATCTCAGATAAACCATGACCATGTCGAACTAAAACCAGCTGAAATTGAGATGGACTGTGGTTCATATCAAATTGGGACATCCCAATTTGATACAGACACATCCATATTGAACTGGGGATGTCTCAGTTCAATATGGGTGTCCATATCAAACTGGGCAAGTCCGACTTCAATATGGACACATCCGGATAGAACTGGGATTCCCAGTTTGATATGAACTTGCCCATATCTAACTGGGCAAGTCCAAGTTTGATATGGACCTTGTCCATATCGAACTAGGGCTTCCTAGTTTGATATGGATGTCCATCTCAGGTTTTAAAACTCGCTTTGTTACCATTTTAAAGTTTTAAAATCTAAACCGAACTCATTTGGGCCTTTATAAAAATTGGACCAATTAGATAAAAGCTTAAAATAGATTTAAGCCATTAAGAATGGACCGATAAGTACTTAAGCCATATTTAATTAAGATCGAACTAGCTTAGGGCCAAAATCAAGGGTCTATAGTAGGTCAAGTCTAAAGGTTTAAAATGGTCTTGAACAATTTTACAAACTTAAAATAGTCTGGTAAAAATATAATATTTAGTCGCAAGCATTTGTCTATTTAGGTTCAGGTAACTTTTCACTATCAATCAAAATTTGGATCTCATGTTTTAGACATAAGCATTTGTTTGTTTCGTGTCCTTGTGTCTAATGAAATTTGAAGAAGGCTTTAGTATCAAATTTTGGTGTTAAAGGATTTGGCAAAAGTTGAAGGGCCAACGACTATAATAGCCCCTTTTTTGCAACTTGTTGAAAACTCCAGAACAAAGGTTTTCCCAAATCTAAAAATTATTTTCTATTTACTTGACCTGTTGTATTGACATCGATTGCATCCTGTGCACTCTGGCAGCCAGACTGATAATTTCCCCTCTCATTATTTCTTCTAGAAAAATGGTTGTTCTCCCTTTTCCATTCTTCTATTTGTAAACTAGCTTGGAGAAGATCTTTGAAATCCCTTTTAAGGATATGAGACAGTCTCTCACAAAAGTTAGGCATGACAACTCTCATTATCATTCTGATCTAGTCAGATTCATCGGGCCTCTTCTTAAGCAGTGCAACCTTATTCCTCCATCTCTTTATATAATTAACAAAATTTTCATTTTGCTTTTGCCTTATTGATTCTACCTCCATAAGAGTCACTTCCAATTCAGCATTGTACCCATACTAATGGATGAAGGCTTTATACAGCATATTCTAATATTTTTGGGTACTTTTCTCTAAGGTGTTGAACTAATTCTGCACAATAGGATCTAACGAGAGCTTAAAGTACCTTAGAGTTTGAGCCATAGTAGTTCAAGCAGATTGCATAGCAGTGATGTATTGCTTCACATGGAGATGAGGATTCCCTATACCATTGTACTTAAAGAAAGAAGGCATTTTGAACTTGTAAGGAACTTCCTCATCTTACTTAAATAGCTTGTCCACTTCCGACACCTCTTCAGTTTTAAGCTTCTTCTCAAACTTCTCTAAATCAACAATTAACTTTTCTACATCAGTTGTCTCAGTCTTTTCAATAGTTGATTTTTTCACAACTTTGGCTCTTTCTTCTTATCTTGAGAATCCTGGAAATACTGAGCCCAATCATCATCATCAATCATTACTTTGTCAACATCAGAGGCTGCTTTACCAACATTAGCCTTTCCTTTGTCTTTCTGCTTCTTAGTACTAGCAGATGCTTCAATAGTGTTCCCTCATAGTGCCGCCAGTTGGCTCTTCATAGTTTAAGCCAGGGCCTCCTTCAGTTCTTCCATTTTGACATTGAGGGCGTCGTCCACCATCCTTTGAATCTGTTTAGGCTCCATTGCTTTCGCTGAGAAGTTAATTGAGTTGCTACTGGATTCTACGTCACTGGTGTAGGTTGGGTTGTCGTACACTCTTGAACTACTGTACTCCAGGTCTGTAAGCCAGAAAGGATTAATGACATGTAATGCAATGTGTATATGCATGTATGCATATATGCATAAGTAATCAAACAATAAAAAATAATTAAGACGTTCATTCCTACCTTATATCATCCTCACACGAATGGCGAGTCTCTTTCCCTAGGTATATAGTCAATAAAATACCAACATGGGATATCTTATTTTCGCAAAAATTCCCTCAGACGATTTTAACCAATAGTTATATTTTCAAGCTTAGAAGTCAGTCCATGATAATTTCCATTAATTAGACTTTAATCCATTGAATCTAAACTAAAATAGCTTTTATGCTATATTGGATTAAAACTAAATTAAGAGGTTTATCAAAGATAGATTTTCCATTTGAAAAAACAACTAATGATTCATGCCAAAAATAAGCTCATGATTAATAATTCTTGGTATAAACTAGGCCCACAATTGATTTTTGGTATTCTTTAATTGACCTAAATAATTTATAAGTTCTTTTCAAGAAAAAGTTTGTAATTTGTGAAGTGAAAAATAATTTTGTTTCAAAGTCTTTGGGCTTTTAAGTTTGCACCAAAAGGTGGAAGAAGATTTTTGACCCATCATCTTAAAAAATTGTTTTGATCTTTTGGATTTAAAGGAAAAACTATTTTGAGCTTAAAATATAAATAGGCCATATTAGAAAAGGAACAAACAAAACAAGCCACGGTTCAAACCAAGATGAATTAATCATAGTCAAACAATAAGCATTTGGGGTAAAAACCTAAGGAAAGTAGATAGGCCAATTACATGAGCTTTAGTCTTTGGGTTGAAAGGTTTTAGGCTCCCATAGCAAGTATATACCAAAAGGTACAAGGCTATGAGTGGTTATGCCATGCTCAATCTCCATACCTAGAGTGAAAGTATGGTATCCCTTATATAACATAACATAGGTTACACGGCAACCTAACTCACGCACACAATGCAATCTAAATGATGCAATAGATAATATTATAATAAGAAAGAATAAAATAATATAAAGACCAATGGAATTAACTTCTCTTATCCCCAGTGGAGTCACCACTATGAGCAGCGATTTTTGCCGCCACTCATATGTGGAATGGTTCTTACGACTTCGGCACTGTTAGACTCAAGGCCTTAGAGAACACAGGCCTAAACCCAAAAAAAATAGAGCTACCACTCGGATAGAATAGGAAAAAAAAGTTGTATATGACTCAATTCATAAGGAATCCCCAACCCCCTAACGGGTTCAAAAATTTGGGTACGTATGGTGAAGGTGACAATGACCCAGCACTCCCACAGCGCCCGGTTAATTGGAACCGGCCTCCTTTTCAGGTCTAAATATTATTGAATTCTTAAACATTATAATATCATCCATAATACATGTAATTATCAAAAGAAATAAACATCCATCACTTTATTAAAATGAAGCAAATAAAATAGGCAACCATCTATAGATGGAAACATGCCTTTTACAATGTCCAATGTCTAAAAGTAAATAAAATAGGACACCCACTTTTTAGTGAAAACATGGCCTTTACATTAATCCAAAATTCAAAATAAATTAAATTACATTGCAAATTAATTAATAAGGTACCCACAAAGTGGAAACATACCTCTTACATATTGAAACTAAAAAAATCAGCATTAAAATAATTAATGAAATGAATTAAACTATTCAAACATTTATGATAATAAAAGCAAATCATCCATCATAAAACATCAATAAATCACTCATTATAAACATGTATTAACAAGTTAAATAATTAAATCTACACTTAAATATTATATTAAACAATAGATATGCAAACTAGGGTTTTAGTGACATTAATTAATATTTTTAGGATTTTAGAAAACAAAGTAAGGGTTTAAAGATTTTTAGAAAACAAAGCTAGGTTTTGGGGAAAATAAAATTAGGGTTTAGAAAATAATACTAGGGTTCTTAAAATTAAGGTTTGGAAAATAATAAATTAGGGTTTTGGAACTTTGGAAAATAGATTAGGGTTTTATTTTAAGATAAATAGAGTTTAGGGTTTTTGAACTTTATAAAACAAATTTAGTATTTTAGGTTTTTTTGGAAAACAGAATTTAGAGTTTTAGGATTTTTTTAATTCAGATTTAGGGTTTAAGTAAATTAAGGTTTAAGTAAACTTGATGTAAGGGGTTTGTTTATTAAAAGAATTGATTTAAGGTTTTGCAAATTGGAGAAAATAAGTTCAAACCTTGAGCTACTGGATGAAACAAATCAAACTAGACAAATAAGCTACTATAATGATAATTTGAAAGGTAATTGCAATTATTAATTGAATAATTTGGATTAGAAAAACAGACCTGCATTGATGGCTCCACCACAATTGAACATTGATCAAAATTATGCTTGCAACAATTTGAATTCTGCTTGAGCAAAAGTAAAGATATTATGCTACTGCCTTTGGTGTATTTTTTGTTCCTTGCTTTTGGGGTTGCTAAAAAAAAACTCTCTCAATTTCTTAATCCAAAAATTGTCGCTCCTTAATTATATTTTAAACTTTGTTATTTATAGACAAACAAGACCAAACCATAACACTAATCTGAATCCACACTGAATTAGGAGATTAATAAGCACACATGGTCAAATTGGTGGTTGGTGGCGAATTGGCAAGTTGGCAAAGCTAATTCGTCGTGTCTTTGGTCAAATTATTATTATTTATTATTTTATTTTATTATTAATATTATTATATTTTCTTTTATTATATTATATTATTATATTATTATAAAATTCAATTAAATAAATATTATAATTTTCCTTTTTTTCTTATTATTTATTATTATATTAATATTATAAATATTATTTTTTCTTCTCTTTTTTTATTATTTATTATTATAGTAATATTATAAAATAAAATAAATATTATATTTTTACCAGACTATTTTAAGTTTATAAAATTGTTCAGACTTGACCTACTATAGACCCTTGATTTTGGGCCTAAGCTAGTCCGATCCTAATTAAAGATGGCTTAAGTACTTATCGGTTCATTCTTAATGGCTTAAATCTATTTTAAGCTTTTATCTTGATTGGTCCAATTTTTATAAAGGCCCAAATGAGTCCGATTTAGTTTCCAAAACTTTAAAATGGTAACACAATGAGTTTTAAAACCTAAAATGGAC
Organism: Garcia nutans; assembly: GCA_947685225.1. Taxonomy (NCBI): domain Eukaryota; kingdom Viridiplantae; phylum Streptophyta; class Magnoliopsida; order Malpighiales; family Euphorbiaceae; genus Garcia; species Garcia nutans. The sequence continues at coordinate 36,036,637 of CANTUV010000039.1, read as the reverse complement.
ATCCATATCGAACTGGGAAGCCCTAGTTCGATATGGACAAGGTCCATATCAAACTAGGACTTGCCCAGTTAGATATGGGAAAGTTCATATCAAACTAGGCATCCTAGTTCGATATGGATGTGTCCATATCGAACTGGGACTTGTCCAGTTCGATATAGACACCCATATCGAACTGAGACGTCCCTAGTTCGATATGAACCCAGTCCATCTTAATTTCAGCTGGTTTTAGTTCGACGTGGTCACAATTTATCTGAAATTCAAATTGTTTTAAAATCGTGCTTAATCAGGAAGCTTCTTCCTTATACCATGCTTAATTAGGAAATGAAGACTAGTTTACAAGGTTTAAGCTAATCCTTTCTTATAAATATAGGGAGGAGCAACTAATAAAAGGTAGCAACAAGCAATAAAAGAAAAAGGGGAGAGCTAAAAAAGAGAATCGACACAGAAAGAAATTGATACAGAGAGTGAAACACATAGAGAGTGGCAATTTTGATTAAGTTATCTTTAGTAATACCAAAAAGCAAGAAAAAGGACAGAGGAACAAAAACATCCCAAAGGCAGCAACGTACTATCTTTGGTTTTACCTGGCCAGAATTGTTAATCGTTGCAAGCAAAAGTTTGGTCGTCGTTTAAATTTTGGTGGACCCTTCAACGCAGGTTTTTTTATTTCTAAATTCTATTTATTTTCATATTCAGTAGCTATACCTCTATTAATAAACATTAAACATTAATTCATCCAGTAGCTAATTAATTGATCACTGCAACTTTGCATAAACTTTAATACTACTGGCTAAGTTGATATGTTCTTTCATTCAATAGTTACATTTGAGTTTTGTTACATGTTCCAACACTTTAAAATTATGAATCCAACCTAAAATACAATTTAGTTAAACCCTAATTTCTATAAAAATAAAAAAAACACTAAATTACATAAAAACCCTAATACCCCAACAAAACTATATCATGTAAATCGTTTACCTTAATGGGGTAATATTAAGATGTGTTTATTTATTTTTTTTAATTATTCAATTATTTTCATAATGTTGTATTATTTTTTCTTTGCTTTATTAGATTTATATGTATTTTTAAATAGACTTACAAAAGGCATGTTTCCACTCGTGAGTGCTTTATTTGTTTGATTTATTTATTTTTTGTAGTTTAATTTATTTAAAGACTTTGGGATTAATGTAAAGGGCACGTTTCCACCAAATGGCGAGTGTCATATTTTATTTAGTTTTCGATATTAGACATTGTAAGGGCATGTTTTCATATTGTATGGGTGCCCATTTATTGTTTTGTTTGGACCTTCTTTGATTTTAATACAATGAATACTTATTAACGTTAATATGTGTGTAATATGGATGATGTTACAATAAGTTAAGAATTTAATAATATATAGACTTGAAAAGGAGGCCGGTTCCAATGAATCGGGCGTTGTGGGGGTGCTGGGTCATTCTCACCTTCCCTATGTGTACCCAACTTTTTGAACCCAATAGGGGATTGGGGATTCCTTAGGAATTGAGTCATCCACCCCTTTCTATGTTTTCAGCCCGTCCGGGTGGCGACTCAATTTTTTTAAAAAAATTTAGGCCCATGTTCTCTATGGCCCTGAGCCTAACATTGTAAAAGCCGTAAGAACCATTCCACATATGAGTGGGGGCAAAAATCCCTGCTCATAGTGGTGATACAACACCCTTATACCTATATACGTACAATACATATTTTTAGCATATGTAAAATATGCATATACGGTATAAAAATTATACAGACCGATTTAATAAAAAATTTCACATTTCTGTCTTAAGATTTCAAATACTAAATATATAAAATTAAATAGTATATAAATATTCTTTACTTGTTATAGTAACCCAAAATAAACATTTTATATGAAAATCTCTGGAAAAAATTCGCCAGAGTTTTGTCTGTAATTTGAACATTCCCAAAATTCTGCAAAACACAACCTGCATCAGAAAACACTCCCAATAAAAAAAAATCAAATCTCCATTTCACCAATACTTCCCACTTTCTCCATATTTTCTCAAAATATTTATACATAGATATATAAATCAATAACACATATAGAATCCCATTTTAAACAACTTATCCAAAACATTCTTCACAATTTACAATATATACTTCAAAAACAAACATAATATACATAGTATCAAAATATACTATAATATCAAAGACGTACATGCTGAAAAATGGCTCTGATCTTGATGTACCCGAAAACACTTCAAGCTCAATAAATGAAAGCCTAGGCATGACTAGGTCCAGTAGAACTCTTCGGCTCTACCAAAATGCCCATGCCACCTACGTGACGAATTACAATCGCGCTAAGCTAAAAGCTTAGCGCTACAAACTTTGATAATAATAAAAATGTAAAGTAATGCTAATGAAAAATGCTTATGAACATCACATCATTCCATTGTCTCATACTTTTCAAATATTTCACAATCCACAATTCATATAAAAACAAACACAAACATGGGCCCAAAGATAACTAATATGCTATTCAAATTCCAGAGTTACTATTTTGGTCTATAATGACACCATGTGTCTAGCCCCGTAGGCAATATATCAATGTAATAATCCAACTAGGTCTAAGCTTACGACCCGGTCATTTCACCCAGCCTAGCTTCAAGTACTTATTTTTGAGGCTTACAACCCGGTCATTTCACCTCAAAAACCTTTTCACAATGACGCCCAGCGTCTAGCTCATAGGCGTGCCGCCAAACACAGAACTCTGAAAATTGAATAACATACTAGGCACACAATTTATTCATATTTCTCATTATTAATCTCTTTCTCATTGTCACATAATCAAACTAGGCACATTGCCTTATTTTCTCATTTTTTCTCACTTTTCTCACTTTTCTCATTTATATCAATATCAATTCATTTCATTATGTTTCCACATATCTCATTACATTATACTACTTTTTTTTTTTGCATTTACAACACATTACCCAATTACTTTGGGTATTTCGACATAATTCACATATTAATTACATTTACACAATTTAGCCATTATCAATAGCTTTTCACAATGCATTTAACACATATATGACATTACAAATATCATAGCACATTATTTATACATAACAAATGTATCAAGTAGCTTAACACATTTTTCAACCAAAATGTGCTAAGCCCAAATGTCATGCAAACATAACCAATGTATTCAAAGTTTGTACTTACATCAAATAGCAACCAAAACAAGCTTAAAACTCTCACCAACCTTTATATTGGGTATGTACAACTTTTATATCTCCAAATACTTATTTAATTTCTCCAAAATTACGGATATGACAATTTTCTCCCCCTTAAATAATTTCGTCCTCGAAATTATCCAGTATGGTAATAAATCATCCAAATCAAAACATAGTCTTAAAATCCCATATTAAATTAATCATCTCATCAAATCATTATTTCATCAAATTATATAATTTCTACTCTCCCCCTTAGGTTCTGTAGACCTTTAATTTTTAACCTAGTCTGGTCCAATATTTTTTTATAGTCCAAAATATTTTTTTATAGTCCAAAATAATTTTATGGTATTTTAATTAAATAATATTCATTTTAATATTTATTATTCATAATTTTTAATAAAATTAAAAAAGGTAATATTAGTAAAGTTAAAAAAAATAAATAAAAAATCAGCGACGGAGAATCGGCGACTAAAAGTTTCATCGCCAAAAATGAATTGGCCACAAGCCAATTCGCCGCAGGAAATTCCTGCGGTGAATTGGCTGGCCCGTGCCCCAGCTCCCGCACAAAAATTGTGCTAGCCCGCTCGTAGGCCGTAATAGTTTTTGCCAGCACAGTTTTTTCTAAAACCGAATTCTACTTGGTTTTTATTTCTTTCCCTAAATGGTTTTGATGTCCTTAGACAATTAGAATTAGGTTTTGATTTTTTTCCTATAAATACCACATTAAAACATACAGAAAAGGAATTTTGAGATGGAACTGGGATCTTTTGAAACAAAAAGGAAATGTGGAACCAAACTTGGGACTCTTAAATTCTTTCGGCTAAAGAAAACCCTAGCAAGCAAGGAGAAATCCAAGACATAGCAACCAAAGGAGGTAATCAATCATCTCCGGATTGCTTCGCTCAACCAAAACCAAATCTGAAGCAGGCAACAGCTTGGTTCAATTTCTTCAAATTTGGTGGAGCCTTCAAATGTAGGTAAATTGCTCTAACTTCAATTTATTAAATCATTAATCATCTTCATCTTTTAAGCCATCATCACACTGCCTTAGTTATTTAATTCTTCCTTCAATTTAGTGTAGGCAGTAGCTTAAATTAATTCAAGCAATACTTAAGATCTTAATTAAAGTAAATAATATAATCATTCAAAACACAAATCTAATTTCATAAACCCTAAGTTATTCAAAACCTAAATCTTAATTAACTCTATTTTCAAACCTTTGCAGTAGTTTTTATAATTTTATTCATTGAGTTATTTTAATCTTTCGATAATTAATTTAGCTTTCATTGTTTATTTCACCTAAAAAATATTTAAATAGTTATTATAGTCAATATTAAAAGCACACTCAACTTTGAATATGGAAAAGCATAAAATTCTAAATTCAAAATCATAATCTATAGAATTAAGATTTCAAAACATAAAACCCTAAAACTTTAATAGCCTTAAAACATGATTTTCAAATCTAAAATCCTAATTACACCTTTCTAAAAATCAAAACAACAATCTGTTTGCTTAAAACCCTAACCAAACCTATTTTTTAAATCGCAGTAGCATTATTTTCATAAAAACATTCAAAACCCTAAATCTTTAAACATCCAGTAGCTATATTATTTCTTTAAAATATTTCTCAACTAATTAAACTAGTATATGCAAAACCCTAGTTATTAAACATAAAATCCTAGAAACCCTAATTGATGCATGAACCACTAAAGTTAATATATTTACTGTTTTATTTAAATTGGATGAATGTTTATTATATATTTCGATTGACGCTTGATGTCTTTGATGAATGATTTATTTATGATGAATAGTTGTTTACTTTTATTGATTTATTTTGATTTCAAAATATTGTAAGAGGTATGTTTCCATATTTTTGGGTACCTCATGTCATGAGCATCATGTAATTTATTTTATTTTAAAGTTTTTGGACCAATGTAAAGGACACATTTCCACCTTTTGGTGGGTGTCCTATTTAGTTTTAGACATGGGCAATGTAAGGACATGTTTCCATCCTCGGATGGGTATCCATTTATTTGCTTTGTTTGGACATTGCTTTGACTTTAATATAATAATGCTTTATTCTAATTGCTGAATGTAATATGGATGATATTGTTATACTTAAGAATTTTATAATATTAAGACCTACAAAGGAGGCTGGTTCCAATGAACCAGGCATTGTGGGGCTGCTGGGCCATTTCTCACCTTCCCCACACGTACCCAACTTTTTGAACCTATTAAGGGGTTGGGGATTCCTTAGGAATTGAGACATCCACCCCTTTCTTTTTCCCAGCCCGTCAGGGTGACGACTCCATTTTCTCCGGGTTTCGGCCCGTGTTCTCTAAGGCCCCTAGCCTAAACAGTGTCGAAGTCGCAAGAACCATTCCACCGGGAGTGGGGGGGGTGAAAATCCCCGCTCACAGTGGCGACTCCACTAGGGATAAGAGAAGTTGATTCCATTGATCTTTATATTATTCTATTCTTTCTTATCATGATATTATCCATTGCATCATATTAGATTGCATCGTGTGCGTGAGTTAGGATGCCCGTGTTACCCATGTTATGTTATGTAAGGGATATCATACTTTCACTCAAGGTATGGGGACCGAGCATGGCATAACCACTCATAGACTTGTACCATTTGGTATATACTTGCTATGGGAACCTAAGCCTTTTAACCTAAAGACTAAAGCTCATGTATTTGTCCTAGTTACTTTCCTTAGGTTTTACCCTAAATGCATGTTGTTTGACTATGGTTAATTTATCTTGGCTTAAATCATGGCTTATTTGTTTTGTTCTTTTTCTAATATGACCTAAGTACATTGTAAGCTCAAAATATTTTTTTTTCTTTAAAGTCCAAAAGACAAAAGCAATTTTCAAATTTTTTCAAGATGGTCTTTGGTTATAAAACTTTTCAAAAATTCTTTTCTTATGACCCAAATACAAAGCCCAAAATCTATTTTTTCTAAAATTTTTTTAGAAACAAAATTATTTTCATTCAACCTTTTCTTACAAAGAGCATACAAATTATTTAGGTCAATTATGAAAAAAAATACCAAAAATCAATTATTAACCTAGTTTATACTAAGAGTTATTAATCATGGGCTTGTTTTTGGCATGAATCATTAGTTACTTTTTCAAATGAGAAATCTATTTATAATAAACCTCTTAATTTAGTTTTAATCCAAAATAGTATAAAATCTACTTTAGTTGGGTGAATGGATTAAAACCTAATTAATGGGAATTATCATGAACTGATTTCCATTTTTGAAATTATAACTATTGGTTGAAACGTCCGAGAGAAATTTTCAAAAACAAGATACCCCATGTTGGTATTTTGTTAACCATGTTACATAGGAAAAGAGACTTGCCATTCGTGTGTGGAAGTTATAAGGTTGGAAGGAACGTCCTATTTATCCTTGTTTGTTTATTGTTTGTGCATACATGCATACATTTTCATTAATCCTTTCTGGCTCACAGCCCTAGATTACGATAGTTCAAAAGCTTACGATAATTCGACCTATGCCGAAAATAAAGAATCTAGCAATGACTCAATCACTTGCTCACCAAAAGCAATGGAGCCCAAACAAATTCAAAGAATGGTGGAGGACGCCCTCAATGCCAAGATGGAAGAAATAAAAGAGGCCCTGGCTGAGACCATGAAGAACCAATTGGCTGCAATTTTAGGAAACAATGCCGAAGCATCTGCTAGCACTAAGAAGCCAAAGGACAAGGGGAAGGCTAAAGTTGGCGAAGTAGTTTTTCATAATGATAAGTTGATCATTGATGATGATGATTGGGCTCAATACTTCCAAGATCCTCAAAACAAGAAGAAAGAACCAAAGATTGTTGAAAGATCAGTTTTGGAGAAAACCAAAATGTCTGATGTTGAAAAGATGATTGCGGACTTGGAAAAAAAATTTGAGAATAAGCTGAAAACTAAAGAAATGTCCAAAGTTGAGAAATTATTTGAGTTAGCGAAGAAGTTCCGTACAAATTCAAGATGCCATCCTTTGCAAAGTTTGATGGAACCGAAAATCCTTATCTCCATGTGAAGCAGTATATCACTGCTATGCAGTCTATCCGAGCTACTAAGGCTCAAACTCTAAGGTACTTTATGCTCTCATTGGATCCTTTTATCCAAAACTGGTTCAAAATCTTAGATGATGGCATGCAAAAGAGTTGGGATCTGCTATACAAGGCCTTCATCCAATAATATGGATACAATGTTAAGATGGAAGTTACCTTAATGGAACTTGAGTCCATTAGACAAAGGCCAAATGAGAATTTTGTGGACTATGTGAAAAGATGGAGAAATAAGGTTGCTTTGCTCAAGAAGAGGCCCGATGAATCTGATCAAATAAGGATGATTGTGAGAGGGGTTTTGCCTAGTCTTTGTGAAAGGATGTCTCATACACTCATCCGTGACTTCAAAGATTTTCTCCAAGATGGATTGCAAATTGAAGAATGGGAAAGGGAAAAGAATCGCTTTTCAACAAGAAGGAATGAAAAAGGAAACTACCAGTCTGGTAACCAAAGCATGCAAAAGGCAGTTGGTGTTAATGCTACTGGCCAAGGAGGAAGAAGGCAATTTTTAGAATTAGGGAAGCCACTGTCTTGGTTCCTCAATAAGCTACAAAAGAAGGGATTGTTACAACCCTTAAATCCTCGTCCTTTGGCTAACCCTCTCCTACCTAATTTTGACACTAAAGCATTTTATCAATTTGAAATGTAAGGACACGATATGGATAGATGTGTGAGGTTGAGGCATAAGATCCAAAATTTCATTGATAGTGGGAAGCTGCCCGAGCCCAACAAGCCAAACACCAAAGACAATCCATTACAGAGGTTCAATAGAGTACCACCACCGGTGACCTTTATGATTGGAGGAGGTTTGCATGAAAGTTTCGTCATGTCTTCTTTCCAAGATGTGGATAAAGAACCAACCAAAAAAGAAGTGGTATATAGTAAAGTTGAACAAACTATGGTGGGTAAAGAAGTAGCAATCTATGTCGTGAATGGGTTTTGGGATTCAAGCAATAGTGATGATGATCTTGTACCCAAGAAGGAGGAATGGACCTGGTTCGAGCCTGAAGAAGATGAAGTAATGAACACTAGATCTCGTAAGCCTTATGCAAGGTCACCGCTTAAAGAGGTAGAAGTTAATAAAGGAAGCTGAAATAGGTAATAAAGAAGAGGAAGATGATACTATGCTCAAGCAATTGAAAAGAACCCAAGCAAGTGTTAGCATTTGGGACTTATTGGCTACTTCTACAATGCACCGAGAAATTATGGCCAAGGCCTTGGCCAGCATGCCAATTTACACCTCCATAACATCGGAGGAGCTGATCAACTTCATAAAAATTGAAGGAGCAATGAAATGTGAAGATATTCAAGAGAAGAGTGAAAGTTAATATGGGAGAGGTATCTTTCTCAGATACGGATTTACCGGAAGAGGGGAGAGATCACATTCACCCTCTCTTTAACAAAGTGGAAATCAAAGGAAAAAGGACTCCATGTGTAATGGTTGATGATGAGTCTGCCATCAATGTTTGTCCACTTAAAATATTGCCAAAGCTAGCCATGTCAAAAAGGGATCTAAACCCAACCGAGGTAACCATTCGGGCTTATGACAGCACCAAGAGAAATGCGAAGGAACTTTCAAAGCTGCTATCAAGGTTGGTCCAATTGAATATATTGTTGAATTTATTATTTTGGACATACCTGTTACCTTTGCCTTACTCTTGGGATGGCCATGGTTTCATCCTCTTAGTGGAGTTCCTTCCACCCTTCATCAAAAGATCAAGTTCCCTAACGGAGATAAGACAGTGGTCATCGAAGCTGAAGATAATGAGGTTGTTAATGCTCTAATGATTGAGAGACCTCTCAATGGTTTTCAAGTAGCTGCAATTTTTCATGATGAAGTAGTGGACTCTAAGGTCTTGAACATGATGAAGAACATGAGCTACCTTCCCGGAGCTGGTCTTGGAAAGGGTAAGGCTGGTATAACAAAGCTTCCAGATTTCAAAACTCAAACTTCCAAGAAGGGGTTGGGATATGATGAAGCCAACAAAGATGTCCAGCCAAAGAAGAATGAGAAGAAGAGCTTTTCGCCATTCGAAAAAATCTTTGTCAAATCTCCAGACATGGGACCACTCCAAGGAAAGCTCGAGCTAATCATGTTCATGGGAAAGTTGATCCTGGATTTTGAAATTTTTGATGATGTTGCCGAGTTATTGGAACAAGTAAAGAAAGAGCTCACCCTGCCAGCCAACAAGGAGCCCAATTCGGAAGAGAATAAGGAAGCTATCCAGAAAGCAGAGAAGACTCCAGATGAGATTGCTGCCTTAATCGAAGGAAAATTTGAAGATATTCTGCTTTATGATTTTGATTTTGATTTTGATTTTAATTTGTCTACTTTGTATAAGGATGATGATGTTTTCTTTTCCAAAATGAATGCAATAAAGTCTAATTTTGCTTACTTGTGTGATGTTTCTCCTGATGGTTGCATACATTCAAATAGTGGTTACATGAGCATCTTTAATATTAACTCTGTTGATACGCAGTCATTAAATTCGGGAAATATAATATCCCAAATATTACCCTAAAATTTTGAAAATATTAATTATTAAAATTGAATTAAATGATTATTAGTGTATTAGTATGATTAAGTGGAAAGAAATGAATAGGGAAGTGTGTATATGTTGTATATATGAAGATATATACAATATATACAAGTCAACATCTTAATAATAAGGTCGAAAGATATTTGAATTAATTATATATTAAATATTGATAGTGGAAGATGATTTTTGTTCTTATTATTATTATAATATATTATTTCTTAGTGGAGATTTAAAAAGGGTTTTTTGTGGTTTAAGAGGTTTGTGAGTTTAGTGGTTGGTTTGACTTTTCATCTTCTTCTTTCTTCTCTAAGAGGCTGACCATCACCATTAGCAAAGGGAAAGGAGGTTTTATTTCATGATAATTCAAGCAATTGAAGAATTTCAAGAGATCAAGTTGGAGTTTTAAGGATTTTCTTCACTTTTGGTAAGTTTCCAACTTGTTTCTTTGTTTTCTTTTGAGTTTGTGCTTATGAGTATGGTGGATGGTTGGAGTAGTTGTGTGTATGGTTGATTTTTGTGTGTTTGAGGTTGTTTGGTCTAATTGACTTTGATTTTGGGGTTGAATTAAAGAGAAAAGGGTTAAGTTTGGTGAAGAGAATAAGAGTTGTGGGTTGTGTATGTGCTGAGTTGTGAAATATGACTGTGATTGTATTCTGATGTATGTAATTTAGTTGTTTTGATGTTTATGCAAGTTTATTATGGTATATTGATGGTTTGGTTAAGTTTGTTTGGAGTGGAAAAGGGTATAAGAAAGATGATAGTTGGATGTGGTGATTTTGGTGTCATTGGTTCTGTTTTCAGTGTTAGTGACACGAGCAGTGACACGCCCATATCACAGAGAGTGTCACAGCTTCTGTGTTGGAGGAGGATTGACTCATCTGACATGCCCATATCACTGAGCGTGTCATAGCTTCTGTGTTGGAGGAGAATTGACACGTGTAGTGACATGCCCATGTCACTGAGCGTGTCAAAGCTTTTGTGTTATGGGTTTAGGGCACGATCAGGGACATGCCCGTGTTGTTGAGCATGTCATGTGTAGAGTTTGTCCTAGTTAGTTATTATTCTTATTTTCTTATGTGTATCACTAAGTGAGTATGTACAATCACATTTGAATTAGGTTTTGAAGAGATTTGAGTTACCACAAACCAAGTGTTGAGAGAGATCTTGGAAGAGGAGGTTGATAGATTAGTGTTTGTTGCTCTTAGAGGTAAGTACAAACCTTACATAATTGCATACATTTACATGACTTTGGGACTTAAAACATTTGGTTGGAAAATGTGTTAAGTTACTTATTATATTGTTGGTGTATGAGAATAGTACTATGATTTGCTTATTGTGAGCTATGTGAAATATATGTTGAGGAATCAAAATGTATGAATAATGTAATTTGCTATGTATACCCTAATGATGATATATGAAGCCATTGGTAATGGCTATATTGATATAAATGGGATGTACGAGGCATTGTGCTTATAATGATCATGAGATAATAAAATAATGAAAGAATTGTGTGCCTAGTATGTTATTCAATTTTCAGAGTTTTGTTATTGGTAGCATGCCTAAAAGTAACAATCTCTTGAAGCTGGGTTGGGCTTGGTCCTTGAAGCCTAGTTGGGTGATGTTGTGCTCCCCTTGAAGCTGGGTTGGGCCTAGTCCTTGAAGCCTAGTTGGGATGTTACATATGAGGTAATCCTCATTGTGATAATGATTCGCCTTCGGGCTAGATAAATGTGATTATTGGACCAAAGCAATAACTCTAGAATTTGAATGGCATATTAGTTTCTTTTGGGCCCATGCTTGTCTTTGTTTTAATGTGAATTATGAATGATGGAACAATTGAATAATATAATGAGATTTAATGTTGTGAAATATGATATCCTTGTATATTGTTTCTAATTCTTGATAGTTTGACATTGGTATTACATTTGAATCATATTGTTATCAAGGTTGTACCACTAAGCTTCTGGCTTAACGTGATTGTGATTTATCGTGTAGGTGACAGGGTAGATCCGGTTGAGCCAGAGAGTAAAGCTAGACTGAGTCGAGTCTAGGCTTGTGATTTCTAGTGAAGTGTTGATTTTGGACTTCAAGATTAGAAATGAACTACCGGCATGTATAAACTCTATATTTTTGTAAATATTGATTTTGATGTATATGTATGTATATTTCGCTGCTTATTAAACAAATGTTTTGGATAAACTTTTGGGTAATGTAGTTATATATATATGTGTGTTTTAACAAGGAATGTTTTATCTATTACTATTTATAATATAAGTTAAATGTTTTAAGTTTACTCAGATTGTTGAAATGATGATTTAATGTTAAAGTTTTAAAGATTGGTTTGTTTTAAATAGATTGTGACATTCTTGTATCCGATATACGTATAGTACATCTTGTGTGTATATGTGGTGTACGTATATTGGGTGTAGGGGTGTTACAATTATTTTTATATCAGAGACTAGGTTTAAGGTTCTCAACCTGGGTGAATTCTAAGGAAAAGAAAATTTTGATTTTAAAATATGGTTTTTAAATAAGATACATGCATTGGCATTAGCAGTTTTTGATCTTTAATGAGGTAAATTTCTGCTATGTTTACAGATATAGGTAGTGATAGCGTCTCAGTCACGTCAGTCTATAAAAGGTAGTGCTAAGAGTGTAGCTCCTGTTAAGGGTAGAGATGGAGCTAGGGTTGAGATAGCTGGAGAGACACCTACTCCTGTGCTAGAGAGACCAGCAGCTGATGAGATTCTACCAGTTTGGTTATGGCATATGGTAGAGTTATTGAGGCAGGCTCTAGTGCAGCAGCCACCACCGTAATCACAGACACAAGTACCGATGAGGCATTATGATAAATTAAGGCAGTTTTAGAGCTAAGGAGTTCATTGGTACTACAGATCCTGCAGTAGCTAAGCAGTGGTTAGATAGAGTTCAGAGGGTATTCATCCAGCTGCAGGCTACTTCTAAAGAAAAATTTGATTATGCTAGATTCCTTCTGCAAAAAGATGCATATGATTGGTGGAAGACAGTTCCACATGCGATGGATGATCCACCAACCTTGACTTATGGTGATTTTCTATGGGAGTTTGACCAGAAGTATACTTCGAGGGAGTATAAAGATGCGAAGAAGATGGAGTTCCTGCGTTTGAGATAGGATAATCGGACAGTGACAGAGTATGAGATTAAGTTCATCCGGTTGAGTTATTATGTTGGTGGGATTGTTTCAAATGAGATAGACCGGTCCAGATGAGTTCCTGCTTATTAACATTAGGTTTCGAAAAAAATTTGCGTCGAAAAAATTTTGCTGGCGAAAAAAAACTACTGCAAAAAAATTGTGCTGGCGAAAAAAAATTGCTGCAGTTGGCTGCGGCAGGGGCGAGGGACTAGCCCACGGCCATGTCCCGCGCACTGGTTTTAGGCGATGATTTTTTCGTCGCCGATTTTTTATTTTTATTCGTTTATTTTTATTTTTTATTAATAAAAATTAGATACTAAAGCAAAAATTATTTAATTAAGATAACAAAAATTATTTTGGACCAATTAAAATATATTGGACAACACAAAAATTATTTTGGACTATTTAAAATATATTGGACCGGACTGGGTAAAAAATTAAGGGTCTACAGTTTGCCTCTTGCTTGAATGATCTGAAACTTTAGTAAAAGAAAGTGAAAAGCAATAAGACTTAATTTTTGAGATGGTGGAGGTTTTGGGTTCTAGACCCGGTTCGAGTTCTGGACTCAAGGATAATTCTAGGCTCTGGACCTAAGGAAAATTTGGATTCTAGTCCCGATCTAAGTTCTGGACTTAGAAGAGATTCTAGGTTCTGGACATAAGGGTAATTTGGGTTCTGGACCTGAGCTAAGTTCTTAGACTTAAGGATAATTCTAGGTTTTGGACCTAAGAAAAATTTGGGTTCTGGACCCGATTCGAGTTATGGACTCAAGGATAATTCTAGGTTCTGGACTTAAGAAAATTTTGGGTTCTGGACCCGAGCTAAGTTCTTGGACTTAGAATAGGTTCTAGACCTAAGGAAAATTTGGGTTCTAGACCCGAGCTAAGTTCTGGACTTAAAAGAGATTCTAGGTTCTGGACCTAAAGAAAATTTGGGTTTTGGACCCGAGCTAAGTTCTTGAAAATAGTATTTACTATTGGAAATAGTAATTTTAATATTTATCAATAGTAATACTATTTATAAATAGTAAATTTACTATTCATCAATAGTCAATAGTAAAGTTCACTATTCATGAATAGTAAAGTTTACTATTCATAAACAGTTTTGAATTTTATTTTTTGCTTGTCGTTTCTATATATAAAGGAGCTGATTCTTTCATTCAATTCACAACAAGAATTCTGAAGTTATATAATTCTCTCAAATTCTTTCAAATTTAGCACATAGTCTTCAAAAAAATGCATACTTCAAGGTCAGGGACTCATTCTAATGCTGAGTTATTGGAGTTTATTCGGCTTCATGAAGATGGAAATATAGATATACTAGCCGGGATGCCGCTTCACCGCAGTTCCAACGAAAAGAGCGTTGTAATTATTTTTCTTTTGTCTTGATTTTTCATCTTTTTTTATCTATTATATTTATTTTTTGTTATATTTATTTGTTATTATTTTTTATTTTTATTTTTGATTTTTTACTATTCATATTTTTTCTATTATTTATTATTATTTTTTATTTATTTATTCTGTATTATATTTTTTTTTGAAAATTTAGGAAAAATATATTAATTTAAGCATATAGGATAATATGTACTTACCTAGTATTACCTTACCTGGCTCTGTGTTAGCATGATCGTTGCGTTGTTCGGGCTGGAGGGTGTATTTACAAAGCCCGACAATGGTACGGCGTAGTTCCTTCTCTGGTAAGGCGGATTATCCGAGAATGTGGCTTTGAGCAGTTCATCTTACAATTGTCATCCGAGGAATATCAGTTAGATCGGAACGTAGTCCAGGCGCTTGCAGAGCGATGGTTGGACACAACCCACACTTTTCACTTGCCCATTGGAGAAATGACAATTGGTCCGGTAGAGTTTACTGCTATAACCGTGTGAGCAGGGATTTTCGCACCCACTCCTAGTGGAATGGTTCTTGCCACTTCAGCATTATTTAGGCTCGGGGCCTTAGAGAACACGAACCTAAGTCCAGAGAAAATGGAGTCACCACTCGGACGGGCCGGGAAAAAAGAAAGGGGTGGATGACTCGATTCCTAAGGAATCCTAAACCCTCTAATGGGTTCAAAAAGTTGGGTACGTGTGGGGAAGGTGAGAAATGGCCCAGCACCTCCACAACGCCCGGTTCATTGGAACCAGCCTCCTTTATATGTCTTAATATTATAAAATTCTTAAATATAACAACATTATCCATATTACACACAATAATTAACAGAAAGCATCAATATATTAAAATCAAAGCAAGGTCCAAGCAAAACAAATAAATGGACACCCATCTGAAGTTGGAAACATGTTCTTACATCACATGCCTAAATAGGACACCCACCGAAAGGTAGAAACATGCCCTTTACATAGGTTCTAAAATAGAAAAGCAAATTAAATTACATGATATTTAACTAATGAGGTACCCACCAAGTGGAAACATACCTCTTACAACATTCGGAAATAAAAGTAAATAACCATTCATCATAAATAAATCATTCATCAAAGGTATTAAACATCAATAGAAAATAAATATCCATCCATGATAAATTAAATAAACCAAGCATCGAACTTAAATAAATTAAAGCATATAAAATAAATCAAAGCATAATCAAATATAGAATTAAATAAGGCAAATAAACATCTAAATTGTAACTACTATTTCCATTTAGGTTTCTTTATTTCATGTGTTTAGGGTTTTGGAATTTATGAAATTTAGGCTACTGTGATTTTAAGGGAATTAAAATAAATTAAAGTTTTATGATTTAAAAGGTTGATAAAGTTCTTTGATTAACAAAATTAGTGTTTGTGATATAAAATCATGAAATTAGGATTTGAACACTTTAAAACACTTAGATTTTGTGATTTACGGTTAATGAATAAGGGTATTTAAGCTTACTGTGTCTAAATATAGTTTTAAAGTTTTTAAAGAATTAGGGCTTAGAAACATTAGGAGTTAGGTTTTAAAGGAATTAGGGTTCAGTTGTTTTGATTCTAAAGTTGAATTAGGGTTTAGTGTTCTAGAATTAGGGTTTAGTGTTCTTTAGAATTAATATTTTAGAATTTGTAAATCAATTGATAATTTTATGAAGTTTATGAAAGTAAACCAAACGAATTAAAGTTTTTATAAATAGAACAGATGTTTTTAAGGCTTTTTGAAAAGAAATAGAACATAATTTAAGGGTTTTGATAATTTGGAAAGTAAATTAGAGTTTTGGGGTTTTGAAGAAATAAAACTAATAGCTTTAAAGTTTTGGAAATAAAGCCACGATTTATGATTTTTAAACTTTGAACAAAGGGGTTTAGGTTCTGGGATTTTTTAATTAAAAGAACACAATTTCATGAATTAAGCTACAGTGAAAAAATATAACAATTAATACATACCTCCTTTTGATGGTTCTTTCAAAAATAATTCTTCTTGGATGAACAAAAACAAAGGCAGTTGCTACCTTTGATGAATGGTTTGAATTGCTTTTCTGCTCTAAAAAATCAGCTTGATTAAAGTTTTCCTTCACAGATTCGGTTTCAAAATCCCAATTTTGTCCCAATTTCTGATCCTTTTTTGTGTTGTAATTGATCTTATTTATAGAAGTTTTTATGGTTTATTGCTAGTTGCTCACGAAATACAATATTGAATAAGAAAAGGAAACCGAAACCTAATTGTATTAGGTTTTGGAAAATTTATGTTGGAAAAATTTCGCTGGCGAAAAAAAACTGTTGCTAAAAAATTGTGCTGGCGAAAAAAACTGCCTCAGGAAAAATTGCGCTAGCAAAATGGGCCTGCGGGCAAAGTGCCCACGGGCCCACGCTAACTTTCGGCGATGATTTTTTTTCATCACCGAAATTTTTTTATTATTTATTATTTATTATTCATTTCACCATTTTTTACTAAAATAAATATTAAAACTAATCAAGATACCATAAAAATTATTTAGGACTAACTAAAATATATTGGACCGGATTGGGTCAAAAATTAAGGGTCTACAGTTTGTTCCCTGCTTGAACGATCTGAGACTTTAGAGAGTGAATTTGTTTTGGGTACTTGGACCCGAGACTAATCTTGATTTGGGTACTTGGACCCGAGATTGATTTGATTTGGGTACTTGGACCTGAGAATGGATACTTGGACCTGAGATTAGATTGAATTTGGGTACTTGGACCCTAGATTGGATTGAATTTGGGTACTTGGACCCAGGATTGGGTACTTAGACCCGAGATTGATTTGATTTGGGTACTTAGACCCATGATTGGGTACTTGGACCCGAAAATGGGTACTTGGACCTGAGATTGAATTGATTTGGTTTGAATTTGGGTACTTGGACCCGAGATTGGGTACTTGGACCCAAGAATGGGTACTTGGACCTGAGATTGAATTGATTTGGTTTGAATTTGGGTACTTGGACCCGAGATTGGGTACTTGGACCCAAGAATGGGTACTTGGACCCAAGATTGAATTGATTTGGTTTGAATTTGGGTACTTGGACCTGAGATTGATTGGATTTGGGTACTTGGACCCGAGATTGGGTACTTAGACCAGAGATTGATTGGATTTTGGTACTTGGACCCGAGATTGGGTACTTGGACCTGGGATTGATTGGATTTGGGTATTTGGACCCGAGATTGGGTACTTGGACTCGAGATTGATTTGATTTGGGTACTTGGACCTGAAAATGGGTGCTTAGACCCGAGAATGGGTACTTGGACCCGAGACTGAATTAAATTTGGGTGCTTGGACCCGATATTGAATTGGAATTGGGTACTTGGACCCGAGATTGAATTGAATTTGGGTGCTTGGACCCGAGATTGAATTGAATTTGGGTGATTGGACCTGAGATTGAATTGAATTTGGGTGCTTGGACCCGAGATTGAATTGAATTTGGGTGATTGGACCCGAGATTGAGTTTGACTGACATTTTATCATTTGAGAAATCTGATTGCTCCGGTTATTCTATGCATTATGGTTCTCTATCCTAAAAATGGATCTTCATCGTTGGACCTTGGATCTTCATCCTTAGCATCGAATCTTCACCTTTGAAAACATGGATCTTCAACCTTTGAGATCGGATCTTCAACCTTTGAGATCGGATCTTCACCCTTGAAACATGGATCTTTATCCATTGGAGGTCGAGTCTTTACCCTGGCTTTAGCTCTTTTAGCTGAACTGATCTTTTGTCATTTGCATCATCATTCTTTTGATAGTTCTAATGTTCCATTCTTTTTGTTCTTCCTCTGCAAAAATTCAGCTATTTTAATTAGACTTTATCTTCTTCTTGCCCCCCCCTTCGTGGCAAAATATTTGTAAGTGAGTTTGAAAATATAGACTCAAAAAATTAAAACGGAGAAACTTTGCCCCCTGTGTAGGCCTAAACCCATGATTTTTCTATGCGGGCTTTGATTGACGTTCTTGTTATCCAGTTCTTCGCACAAGCATGCATTTCTTCTCTTTGCAAAATTACTGGAACTTTCTCAAGCAATGGGCTTTCCATGCCCCCCTGATTGGACATCTTCTTTTGATTCTTTACTTCACAAAGTGTTTGCTGTTCACTTTGATAAAGAATAGACAATACAAGACAAGAAAGTGTGATGTGATATGCTCATGTATGCATGATATGCATGATAATACTCATAGCGGTTTCATTGACTCACAGACCGAGGTGATCAGCAGAAGTATTCTCGTTGACTCTTTTTCGATGCTCGTTCAAGTCTTGGGTCGGAATGATAGAAAGTTTTGCATTTATGGCTTTATCTTTAAGATGTTGAAAATATGAATAATGGAGACCCCAAGCAGCAGAGTCAGGGATTCATCTATTTGAAACTATGTCTTAGCATGTCAGTTGATAGCTTCTTCATGACCTTGCCAATAATCATTTCCTTTGCCCAATTTGTCCTTTGGAGGTTCAACATACTTCCCTTAACTTGAAGGCTTTGTATGACAAAATATTTTTTTTTTGAATTTTGAATTTGAAATCAAATGTTGGCTTTGCCAAATTAATGTCAATGTACCTCAGGACTTGATTTTTCCAAATTAACATATCTATAACATGACAACCCTAGTTACCGTACTAAACTCGGGAATCATTTCTATTTAAGCAAGAATTGTTGCACTTCAGATAGGCACATACACATTGCTTGGCCAAAGGTCTCATTTGAGTTTAAATATTGTCTATCTCATATGCATGCTTATCCAAACTATCTCCACTAATAGACTCTACCTACCAAGAGAGATCAACAGGTCTTTGATAGGCTTGAAATGGGGTCTATAAGGGACATGGGTTAAGATGAAGGCCATTTTGAGATTGGAGCTGATGTGACACAAGTGACAAACCTTCACACTACAAATTTCTTGTGTGAATTTTAGGCAGCTTGGAGACAATCTTGCTAGACTCCAAATTCCTTCTATCTTCCTGGCATTAATCCGGATCTTGATTAGGACAATTTTTGCCTTTGCAAAAAGTTTGGTTCCCAAATTCATTTCCTTTTCCCTTTTCTTTCCTTTTTATTTTTCTTACTCCTCCCTTTCTTTGAGCATTTTATCATTTTTGTCCTTCTTCCTTATAGGACTGTCAAGTACAGAACTTTCAAGAACTGAATGGTCTTTCTCCTTTTTCTTTGATTTTGATCGAATCTTTAGTTGGGTTGGACCAATTCAAGTAAAAATGTCTTTATGAACCAAATGGAAGCCTTTTGCTACTTTAGGTAAAAGAGAACTCAGTTGGCTTTTTGAACTTCCTTTCTAGGTTTTATTTTTCTTTTTCCTTTTTGTTTTCTTCTTTTGTTTTATTTTTCTTCTTCTTTTATTTTTCTTTTTCCTTTTTGTTTTCTTCTTTTGTTTTTTTCTTCTTCTTCTTTTTTTTGTCCTAGCTCAAACAGAGTTGTCTTGTTTGTACCAACTTGGGCTTTCAATAATGGATGAGTGGAGTAACATAAATCTCCTTTAACAGGGATAAATCATTTGTTACTCTAATGTTGTTTTGATATATTGGAGATATTAGAAAAACTTCAACTACCCTTATGGTCTTATAAACATCAACTACCCTTATGGTCTTGAGAACTTCAACTATCTTCATGGTATTCATTTCTTTCTTTGATCTTTTTGCCTCTTCCTCTTAATGATCATAAGACTCGTCAAAAGTATCATAATAGCTCAAGGTAGGCTGTTAGGGTGATATGCCAATGAAAAGAAAGCTAAAATTTTATGAAGGCTCAAAGGGACAACAAGGGATTGATATTTAATAGGGTGGATACTAGTTGTTGGCTAACCAAACAATGCCTAGATCATTTCTCTCTTAATTAAGCAGAGTTCAATTTCACCTCGAAAGTTTGTCAAAGCATGTTCTAAGACTGACTAGGACCTAGACAAAGGTAATTATGCAGGAGCCCTCTCTATATAAGCATACACAACTCAATGCTATAGAGCAATTTCCTCACCTAGTAAATCATTCAAGTCATGATGCCTAGACACATTAATTTATAAACATCAAGCTAAATTCCTCATTGGTTGAGCACCAAAATGAACAAAGACCAAAATTTGTTTTTTGATAAAAGTAATTTATTCAAACAAATTTAAAAAACATAATTGTTCAAATTAAATATTAAAGAAAGTAAAATCGAAAAGCAACATTCAAGCTAAGGAAAGTTTGTTGAGTTTAAGCTTCTTTCCCTTTCATATCTTCAATATCCCCATCTTGAAAGGATGATAAAACAAAATCCTCTTCTAATACTTTTCCCACCATGAAGGTTGCCGGTGGACGTACTCTGTTGAACCTTGGAAATGAATTATCTTTGGTGTTGGGCATATCCGGCTTGGGCAACTTGCCATTATCAATTAAATTCTGGATCTCATGCCTCAACTTCATGCAATTGTCCGTTTCGTGTCCAGGCCTTTGATGGAATTGGCAAAATGCACTAGTATAAAAGTTAGGTGGAAGAGGATTAGGCAAAGGATGAGGAGTCAAGGGTTGTAACAATCCCTTCTTTTGTAGCTTATTGAGAACCCAAGACAGTGGCTTCCCTAATTTTGAAAACTGCCTTATTCTTCCTTGACTAGTGACATTAACATCAGCTTCCTTTTGTGTACTTTGATTGCTAGGTTGATAATTCCCTTTCTCATTCCTTTTGATTGAAAAGTGATTCTTCTCCCTTTCCCACTCTTCAATTTGTAGACCAGCTTGAAGAAGATCCTTGAAATCCCTTATAAGGGTGTGAGACATCCTTTCATGGAGATTGGGCATGAAATCTCTCACGATCATCCTTATTTGATCAGATTCATCGGGCCTCTTCTTGAGCAAAGCGGCCTTGTTTCTCCACCTTTTCACATAGTCCACAAAATTCTCATTTGGCCTTTGTCTAATGGACTCAACTTCCATTAAGGTAACTTCCAACTTGACATTATACCCATATTGCTGGATGAAGGCCTTGTATAACAAATACCAATTATTTTGTGTTCCATCATCTAAGGTATTGAACCAATTTTGGACAGCAGGTTCCAATGAGAGCATGAAGTACCTTAGAGTTTGAGCCTTAGTAGCTCAGGCAGACTGCATAGCAGTGATATACTGCTTCACATGGAGATGAGGATTTCTGGTGCCATCATACTTGGCAAAGGATGGCATCTTGAACTTGTACGGGACTTCTTCATCTTATTCAAATAGTTTATCGATCTCAGACATCTCTTTGATTTTCAGCTTCTTCTTAAATTTCTTTTCTAAATCAGCAATCATCTTTTCAACATCAGAAGTTTCGGTCTTCTCCATAGTTGATCTTTCAAAAATCTTTGGTTCCTTTTTCTTCTCTTGAGCATCTTGGTAGTATTGAGCCCAATCATCATCATCATCAATGATCACCTTTTCATCATCAAAAATAACTTAACCAACTTTAGTCTTCCCTTTATCCTTTGGCTTCTTAGTGCTAGCAGATGCGTCGGCATGATTCTCTAAGATTGCAGTCAATTGGTTTTTCATGGTCTCAGCTAGGGCCTCTTTTATTTCTTCCATCTTGGCATTGAGGGCCTCATCCACCATTCTTTGAATTTGTTCGGGCTCTATTATTTTTTGTGAACAAGTGATTGAGTCGTTGCTAGATACTTCATCTCCGGCGTAGGTCGGATTTTTGTAAGCTTTTGAACTATCGTAATCCAAGGCTGTGAGCCAGAGAGGATTAATGATATGAGATGAAAATGTATGCATGTATGCATGTATGCACAAACAATCAACGAAGAAAGATAATTAGGATGTTTCTTCCAACCTTATAACATCCACACACGAATGGCGAGTCTCTTTTCCTAGGTATATGGTTAAGAAAATACTAACATGGGGTATCTTGTTTTCGAATAAATCCCTCAGACGTTTCAACCAATAGTTACATTTTTGAAAATGGAAATCGATCCATGATAATTCCCATTAATTAGGTTTTAATCCATTCAACCAACTATAGTAGCTTTTATGCTATATTGGATTAAAACAAAAATTAAGAGGCTTTATAAATAGATTTCTCACTTGAAAAAAGGTAAGTAATGATTCATGCCAAAAACAAGCCCATGGTTAATTTATTCTTAGTGTAAACTAGGCCCACAATTGATTTTTGGTATTTCTTAATTGACCTAAATATTTTTGCAAGCTCTTTGTAAGGAGAGGTTGGATAAAAACAATTTTGTTTCTAAGCCCATTGTAAAAAGATCTTAGAAAAAAATGGATTTTGGGCTTAGTATTTGGGCCATGAGCCAAAGAATTTTTGATATGTTTTTAGAAAAGTTTTACGTCCAAAGACCATCTTGAAAAATTTTGAAAATAGCTTTGGTCTTTTGGATTTTCTAAAGAAAAATTTATTTTGAGCTTACAATGTACTTAGGTCATATTAGAAAAAGAACAAACCAAATAAGCCATGATTTAAGCCAAGATAAATGAACCATAGTCAAACAACATGCATTTGGGGTAAAACCTAAGGAAAGTAACTAGGTCAATTACATGACAGTCTTTGGGTAAAAAGGCTTAGGTTCCCATAGCAAGTATATACCAAATGGTACGAGGATATGAGTGGTTATGCCATGCTCAATCTCCATACCTTGAGTGAAAGTATGGTATCCCTTACATAACATAACACGAGTAACGCGGGCGTCCTAACTCACACACACGATGCAATCTAAGATGATGCAATGGATAATATCATTATAAGAAAGAATAGAATAATATAAAGACCAACGGAATCAACTTCTCTTATCCCCAGTGGAGTCACCACTGTGAGCGGGGATTTTCACCCCCACTCCCGGTGGAATGGTTCTTGCAACTTCGGCACTGTTTAGGCTCGGGGCCTTAGAGAACACAGACCTAAGTCCGGAGAAAATGGAGTCGCCACCCAGATGGGCTGGGAAAAAAGAAAGGGGTGGATGACTCGATTTCTAAGAAATTCCCAGCCCCCTAATGGGTTCGGAAAGTTGGGTACGTTTGGGGAAGGTGAGAAATGGCCCAGCACCCCCACAATGCCCGGTTCATTGGAACCAGCCTCCTTTACATGTCTTAATATTATAAAATTCTTAAATATAACAATATTATCCATATTACACACAATAATTAACAGAAAGCATCAATATATTAAAATCAAAGCAAGGTCCAAGCAAAAAACATAAATGGACACCCATTTGAAGATGGAAACACATCCTTATATCACATGCCTAAATAGGACACCCACCGAAAGGTAGAAACATGCACTTTACATAAGTTCTAAAATAGAAAAGCAAATTAAATTACATGATATTTAACTAATGAGGTACCCACCAAGTGGATGATATTTAACTATTGAGGTACCCACCAAGTGGAAACATACCTCTTACAACATTAGGAAATAAAAGTAAATAACCATTCATCATAAACAAATCATTCATCAAAGGTATTAAACATCAATAGAAAATAAACATCCATCCATGATAAATTAAAAAAACCAAGCATTGAACTTAAATAAATTAAAGCATATAAAATAAATCAAAGCATAATCAAATATAGAATTAAATAAGGCAAATAAACATCTAAATTATAACTACTATTTCCATTTAGGGTTCTTTATTTCATGTGTTTAGGGTTTTGGAATTTATAAAATTTAGGCTACTGTGATTTTAAGGTTGATAAAGTTATTTGATTAACCAAATTAGTGTTTGTGATATAAAATCATGAAATTAGGGTTTGAACACTTTAAAACACTTAGATTCTGTGATTTACGGTTAATGAATAAGGGTATTTAAGCTTACTGTGTCTAAATATGGTTTTAAAGTTTTTAAAGAATTAGGGCTTAGAAGCATTAGGATTTAGGTTTTAAAGGAATTAGGGTTCACTTATTTTGATTCTAAAGTTGAATTAGGGTTTAGTGTTCTAGAATTAGGGTTTAGTGTTCTTTAGAATTAAGTTTTTAGAATTTGTAAATCAATTGATAATTTTCTGAAGTTTATGAAAGTAAACCAAACGAATTAAAGTTTTTATAAATAGAAAAGATGTTTTTAAGGCTTTTTGAAAAGAAACAGAACATTATTTAAGGGTTTTGATAATTTGGAAAGTAAACTAGAGTTTTAGGGTTTTGAAGAAATAAAACTAATAGCTTTAAATTTTTGGAAAATAAAGCCATGATTTAAGATTTTTAAACTTTGAACAAAGGGGTTTAGGTTCTGGGATTTTTGAATTAAAAGAACACAATTTCATGAATTAAGCTACTGTGAAAAAATATAACAATTAATACATACCTCCTTTGATGGTTCTTCCAAAAATAATTCTTCTTGGATGAACAAAAACAAAGGCAGTTGCTACCTTTGATGAATGGTTTAATTGCTTTTCTGCTCTAAAAAAATCAGCTTGATTAAAGTTTTCCTTCACAGATTCGGTTTCAAAATCCCAATTTCGTCCCAATTTCTGATCCTTTTTTGTGTTGTAATTGATCTTATTTATAGAAGTTTTTATGGTTTATTCCTAGTTGCTCACGGCATACAATATTGAATAAGAAAAGGAAATCGAAACCTAATTGTATTAGGTTTCGGAAAATTTGCATCGGAAAAATTTTGCTGACAAAAAAAACTGCTGGGGGAAAAATTGCGCCGGCCAAAAAATCTGTCGCAAGAAAAATTGCACTGGCAAAAAAGCTGCACCAGCGAAATGGGCCTGCGGGCCATTTCTCCCGCAAAAAATTCCCAGGAAACTCCTGCGGGCAAAATGCCCACTGGCCCGCGTTGACTTTCGGCGATGATTTTTTTTCATCGTCGTTTTTTTCGTCGCCGATTTTTTTTTATTTTTTATTCATTTCACCATTTTTTACTAAAATAAATATTAAAATTAATCAAGATACAATAAAAATTATTTTGGACTAACTAAAATATATTGGACCGGACTGGGTCAAAAATTAAGGGTCTACAAACCGGTCTTCGATATGATGGTGTTCCGGTTCCTCTAACCAATGATATTTTAACATTTGAAGAAATTTAGGAATTAATTGGTATGGAACCATCAAGATAAAAATTAAGCCAATTCATAGTTATTGGATGAACTATGAAGGTCGGATTGATAGAGACACGACCGAACAGTATGCTCGAGGATTTTTGTTATATCTGCTTGGGTCGACCATCTTAGGCAGCACTGAATCCTCCATCCATTTGTTAGTGTTGAGTGCCCTTTCTTATTTTAGAATGGTACCATCTTCTGGCTGGGATGAAGCTGGTCTCGCGTGTCTTTACCATGGTCTTAATAAACTTTGCCGAAACAAGAAGTCTTTTGTCGGCTTGATGGCGGTTGTCGAGGTATTCTTCTTCTACTAATGTCATTTCCTCTCTTTTCTTGTATGAATGTGATCTTTATTGTTATTGTAGGTATGGGCATATGAACACAACCTCGTGACGGTACCTGGTATTTCCAGAGATAGGGTCGGGTATCCGAGATTAAATTTTTGGTTGTCCGATTGTATGGACTTTCCCGGCTCTCGCCGCATGCATACTCATCGCTTTGTGTTGAGCCGCTTAACCTGGGATAAGGTAAAATAACATTAGTATGCTTTAAATTCATGTGAAAGTTTACTTACCTTATATTATCTTGCAGGTGAATTTGGCCTGGTGGAGCCCAGAAGAGCAAGCAAACTGGTCTCCTTTGATGAGGGCTGCGCTATCTTTCCAACATTCTCACTGAGTTATCGCTGGCCCAGTGTCCAGTGGCTGGTTTCTCGAGGAGAGAATTTATGAGTGGTTTCTCAGTCCAGAGTAGCGGAGGGTCCCGATGCACATCCCAGAATACACTTTAAATATTATGTCAATGCTGGAGGATGCATGGTGGACGGCTCGATACGGTTATGGTGCTGAGTCATTTCTACATCCGCCGGGTGCATCCTATGACCGTTTTACTCAAAGAAGGCTCTTAAACTTTGATGTACCTCCTGTTGGTGTTCGGGAGATTTTCAACAAAAATGAGGCTAGAGATGAAGAGGAACGTCATGGAGATGCAGGAGAGTCTGTTCCACATCTCGAGGCCAGTACTTTTAAGGTAAAACTTTTACCACTTTTCCCTTACAACTGCTTTTTCTTTCTTTGATTCTTTAATAATTTTTGCAATCTGTTGGCTCATTTGATCATGAGGCTGGACCTTCTTTTACTGCCCCTTCGTTTGCTCATTCTAGCCAGCTAGATATGCCATCTCATTCGCAGGGCATTGATATGAACTACCTAGTAAATTCCTTATTTCATAGTAGTTTATGCTGTATGTATGCATGATTATGTATGCTCTTACCTTTTTCCTTTTTTGGCTCACAGCGAATGCTCGAAGAATAAAATAGGAAACTTCAAGAAGAGTTGGCTGCAAGTCATCAGCTGGCTTCTCATTTTGAAAGTTTATATCATCAATCCGAACAACATTTCCGAGACTTTCGATTTCAGGGGATGAGAGATCCCGACGCTTCTTCATCAAGAGGCCCCCAGACTGATGACCATGAGATCCTTTCATTTGCTTCTAATGAGGACCATGATGGATCAAAACTTTAAGGTAATAGGAATTTTGGTGCTCCTACTTCGGGTGATCCCGGGATGACTAACTTGCCGAATTTTGGTGTTCCAGCTTTAGGCAGACTTGGGATGAGTAATTTACCCCCTCCTCCAATAGGCAATGACTTTTTCAAGGCTTTATTTGATGACCTACCACCACCCTCTTAGTGATATGTAAATATTGAAGTAATTGTAAAATATTGTTCAATAATGAAAAAAAATACAATTTCCATCTTTACTGTATCTTTTTCCACTTTTTTTCTTTTTCGTTACTGCATAATCATTAAACTTTCTTTTCCATATTTCAATATTCATACAGTTACCACCAAAAAACCAAATGCAATAGGGTAAAGTAAATTCATCGCCAATTCCTTTCCCTATGCCATATGGTCTCACCCTTTCCATCACCTTTTCCTTTTCACTTTAGGAAAGGCTTATTTCCTCTATATAAATCACCTTTCATGTCTAATTTAATACAGAAGCCAAAATTCTTTCCAATTCAACGTGAAGACCCCTTTAACAATTTTGATTTTCCTTTATTAATCAACCATGACCGAGCATCATTTAAAAAAATAAAAATTCTATTTAAGAGTATGGATGCCATTCATTGGAAGAAAATTTTGTGGTCAAAACTTGATGTTTTAAAATGTTTTCAAAAAGTTATATTGGACCACTCCTTCTTACATGTCGTGGCTTCCTTTTGGAATACGAATTCTAGGGTATTTAAAATTAATGGCTTTGAAATATGTCCCTTGATTGAAGAATTTGAGGCCATTCTTGGATATCCAAATAATCAACAAATGGCATTACCCACATTGATTTCCAAGACTCAACCGAAGATGCAGATGTTATTTCAAATTCCAAAACCTGAAGTTCTTCAGTTGATGAAAGGTGAAAAAATTCTACTTGCTCCCTTGATTGATTTTTGTCTCTCTCATTTGGCTCCTACTAAGGCATGGGGACGCATGCTTTGTCTTTGCTTGCTCGGCCAATTCTTGCTTCTTTCTTTCGACGGTGATATTGATCCATGAGTATTGGATATTATGGACTAAATGGAAGGAGGCTTATCGTTGGTACCTGTGATCTTAGCCGAGACCTTAGTTGGATTGGATTGACTTAAATTAGGATTGACAAAGAGACTGACTAGGAGTTCGTTGCTGCTTCAGGTAATTGACTAAACTGCCCTTTTGGGTTTTCAATTTAGGTTTTCTTTTTTCTTCTTTTCTTTATTGCTCTAATTTTTCCCTAGTCCGCCCATGTGGGTTTGCGGAACTAGTGAGCTATCCTAATTTTTGCCTAAGCTGCCCTTGCGGGTTTTCAACTTAGCGGACTCTTTTCCTTTTTCTTCTCTCTTTTTTTTTATTTTAATTCTTTCTTCGTAGATTTGGCTTCAGGAGCGTCTTTGTTTGCTTGATACTCCATCCATGGACTTTGCCAGATGCCAGCCACGTCATCATTCTGCTAAGAAGCTACTCCATCCTGCTTCTTCATATGCTGACTGGGTTGACTGAATCCACTCACGCGCTGAAGTCAATATCCATTGGTTGGTGCCTTGGTGGAAGATTTCTCGTATCACCATGCGAACATACTTGATGTATGTTCCCCTTGCTGCTCTTCGTCAAGGTACATGCTATGATCCTCGCCGACCTGGCCGTCAGTACGGAGGTGAGCCTTGTGATTCTGACTTTACTCCCGACTTAGACATGCCTTGTTTGACTGAAGCCTACTTGGATCAGCTGAGGCAAAGCTGGCCTGCATGTTACATTTATTGACAGCCATAGATTTTACATTTGTCAATTCAGAAAGTGTATCATTAGAATGAAAAATAATTAAAGTAATAAAAGATGCTTCTTTTCCATTTATAATTTGTCATCACCTTTTGCTATTGTGTTTATTTATTTCATCTATATCTGGTCAAATACTTATAACAGTGCACACAGAACAATTTTAACATTAATTCTGTTTTATTAAATTTGGGAACAACCAAACATAAAGCCAGCATACACAAGATCACTCCTGTCGCCAACTAGCCCTTTCGGGTTTTCTAATTGACGTTTTCTCTCATTTAGCCCTAATTGTTGCCTAGCCCACCCTTTCGAGTTTTCAGGACTAGCGGACTGCTCTAACTTTTGCATAGGCCGCCCTTTTTGGGTTTTCAACCTGGCGAGCTCTTTTTTATATACATAAAACTTCTTCAACCTGTCAATGTTTACTGGCTCACTAAATTCGTTCCCGTCCATGTCTGATAACTTCACCGCACCTTTATTCATGACTTGTTTCACGACATATGGCCCTTCCCAGCTAGGCCTGAACTTCCCTCTTGGATCAGATACATTAGGCTTACATTGCTTCAATACCAAATCTCCGACTCTGAATTTTCTAATTTTAACCCTTCTATTATAGGCCCGAGCTACCTTCTTTTGATACAGTTTGTGATGATATAGCGCTTTTAACCTTCTCTCTTCTAGTAAAGCTAACTGTGTGTATCTGCTTACTACCCATTCTGTTTTGGGCAGTTCGGCTTCTAATACTACTCTCAATGACTTGATCTCTATTTCAATTGGCAACACTACTTCCATCCCGTAAACCAAAGAGAACGGTGTCATTCCAGTGGGCGTTCGCACACTTGTTTTATATCCCCATAAAGCAAAGGGAAGCATCTCTGACCAATCCCTGTAAGTCTTGGTCATCTTATACAGAATTCGCTTAATTGTTTTGTTTGTTACTTCTACTGCACCATTAGCCTTTGGTCTATAAGGAGAGGATCTATGATGATGGATGTGGTACTTTGAGAATAAATCCTTAACTGCTCCTTGAAACTGTACGCCATTGTCTGATATCACATTGTACAGGACCCCGTATCGGCATATGAGGTTCTTTTCAATAAATCTATCCATTTGGCTTGCACCCAGCTTGTTGAAGGATTCGGCTTCGACCCATTTGAAAAATAATCTACTGCTACTAGAATGAAACAGTGACCATTTGAAGCTGTCGGATGTATCTCTCCTATAATGTCGATACCCCAGGTGGCAAATGGCCAGGGTGAAGACATAGAATGCAATTCTTTAGGAGGCATGTGATTCAAGTTACCATACATATGACATTGTTGGCACTTCTTTACAAACTCAATACAATCTTTCTCCATGGTCAACCAGTAGTAACCTTGTCGAATAATCTTCTTAACTAGGGCCAAACCACTCATGTGTGGACCGCAATTTGCCGCATGTATTTCTGACATGATGCAATCCACTTCAGGCTTTCTTAAACATCTCAAATGCACCCCATCAGGCCATCTTCGATATAACTCCCCATGGAATGTGATGTATTGCAAAGACCACCGCCTTATGGCCCTTCTCTCTTTCTTTGTTTCCCCTGGTGGGTATTCTCTTTCCTCCAAAAAATAGCCTTATAGTATCATACCACGCATCATGGTGTGTATCAATTTCCATAATTGTTTCATATTCATAACAAGGAGTTGATGAACTAGTCAAGATCAGAGGTTTAAGGAATAAGCTGACAGAATTTTCCCATACCGAAGCCAATGTGGCTAGGGCATCAACCATCTAATTTTCTTCTCTCGATAGGTGTATAAACCTACACTCCTTAAAGTTCTTCTTCATCATGGTCAAGTAATGGTGGTATGGTTTTAATTTTTCTTCTTTCAACTCCCATTCTCCATTTACTTGGGATATTACTAGCAATGAATCGCCACAAACTTCCACCTTATCCACCTTCATAATCATTAGGGTTTCCAAACCAAAAATACAAGCTTCGTACTCCACCATATTATTGGTTGCCCTAAATTTCAACTTTTTGGCTAAAGGGATGAGTTCCCCTTTCTGGCAAATCTAGTATAACTCCCAAACCTGCTCCTTTCCTAGTTACTGCTCCATCAAAATACATTTTCCACCCTTGTACTTCAATTGCTTCTAAATGTTCATCCGAAAATTCCAAGATTACTTCTTCACTATCTGGTAATGGTTGTTGGGCAATGAATTCTGCCACCGCTCTAACCTTGATCATTTTCCTTGTTACATACTCAATCTCAAATTCTTCAAATATTATCAACCATCGACCATATTTTCCAATCAAAGAGGGTGTCTCCCTTAAGTACTTCATTGGATCCAACCTGGAAATTGCTTGCACACTATACGATTGAAAGTAATGCCGCAACTTCTTAGAAGACAAAACCACAGCTATACATGTCTTTTCAATGATACTATACATAATTTCATAAGGTAAGAGCTTTCTACTCAAATAGTAAACTTCATGCTCAATCCCTGACATATCTGCTTGGGCTAGCATGGCTCCTATCAACTCTTCTTCTACTGCTATGTATAGTAATAGAGGTTTTCCGGGTTTAGGTGGTTTTAAAACAGGTGGATTCAATAAATATTCTTTTATTCGCTCAAAGGCCTTTTGACATTCTTCATTTCATATGACCGGCTGATTCTTTCTAAGCAATTTGAAGATAGGATCACAGATTGTTGTGAGCTTTGTTATAAATCTGCTAATGTACTATAGTTTACCAATGAATCCCCGAACTTCTTTCTCCATCCTAGGGGCTGGCATATCCCTGATTGCTTTAACTTTGTCAGGATCAATCTCAATGCCATTTGGACCAATCACATGTCCTGATAATTTATCTGAAGTAACACCGAACACACACTTCTTCGGGTTTAATCTTAGCTTATATTTCAAAGCTCTATCGAAGAATAATTCTAAGTTTTGGAAGTGTTGTTCCCTTATATCCGATTTAACCATCATATCATCAACATATACTTCAACTTCTTTTTGCAACATGTCATGAAATAATGTAGTGGCCATCCTTTGATAAGTTGCTCCAGCATTCTTTAAGCCGAACGACATAACCCTATAACAAAATATACCCCATGTGATAATTAAGGCAGTTTTGGCTTTATCCTCTTGGGCCATTAACACTTGATTGTATCCGAAAAATCCATCTACAAACAAGTGTAGCACACTAGAAGCTGCACTATCAATGAGAACATCTATATGAGGTAAAGGAAAATCATCCTTAGGAGAAGCCTTGTTCAAATCTCTATAGTCCACACAGACCCTTATTCTCCCATCTTTCTTTGGCATGGGTACTATGTTGGCTAGCCAATCTGGATATTCTATCACTTCAAGGAACTTCACTTGTATTTTCTTAGTGACCTCTTCTTTAACCAACTCAGCCCACTCAGGTCTTAATCGCCTAAGCTTTTGTTTGACAGGTTTCATGTGAGTGTGAGTTGGAATATGATGCTCGACTATGTCTTGATCTATTCCAGGCATATCCTCATAAGACCAAGCAAACACTTCTTCATATTTTTTGAATATTTTTTCAAATCTCTCTCTCTCATCAGGAGTAAGGTCGGATGCTATGCTAATGTTTTTAGGATTTTCAATTGTTCCCAAATTTAATGATTGTGTTTTAACAGAATTAATATTAAAGATGCTCATGTAACTGCTATTTGAATGTATGCAACCATCAGGAGAAACATCACACAAGTAAGCAAAATCAGACTTTATTACATTTATTTTGGAAAAGAAAACATCATCATCCTCATACAAAGCAGACAAATTAAAATCAAAATCAAAATCATTGTTCTCGGAATCATAAGGCAAAATATCTTCAAACTTTTCTTCAAATAGGGCAGCAATCTCCTCCGGAGTCTTCTCAGCTTTCAGGATAGCTTCATTCTTCTCTTTTGGGCTGGTTGACAGGGTGAGCTCTTTCTTCACTTGGTCCACTAGCTCGGCCACATCTGCAAAAATTTCAAAACCTGGGATTAACTTACCCATGAACATGATCGGCTCGGGCTTTCCTTGGAGTGGTCCCATATCTGGAGCTTTGACAAAGATTTCTTCAAGTGGTGGGAAGCTCATCTTCTCACTCTTATTTGGCTGGACATCATTGTCTTCATCATATCCCAACCCCTTCTTGGAAGTTTGAGTTCTAAAATCTGGCAACTTTGTCAAACTGGCTTTACCCTTTCCAAGACCAGCTCTGGGAAGGTAGTTCATGTTCTTCATCATATTCAAGACTTTGGAGTCCACTACTTCATCATCAGAAATTGTAGCTACTTGAAAACTATTGAGAGGCCTCTCAATCATTAGAGCATTAACAATCTCATTATCTTCAGCTTCAATGACCACTGTCTCACCTCCGTTGGGGAAATTGATCTTTTGATGAAGGGTGGAAGGAACTCCACCAAGAGGATGAAACCATGGTCACCCCAAGAGTAAGGCAAAGGTAACTGGTATGTCTAAAACCACAAACTCAACAATAGATTCAATTGGACCAACCTTGACAGCCGCTTTGAAAGTCCCTTCGGGATGCCTCTTAGTGTTGTCATAAGCCCGAATTGTTACCTCGGTCAGGTTTAGATCTCTTGTTGACATGGCTAGCTTTGGCAATATCTTAAGTGGACAAACATTTATGGCGAACCCATCATCCACCATTACATATGGAGTCCTCTTCCCTTTGACCTCTATCTTGATAAAGAGAGGGCGGATGTGGTCTCTCCCCTCCTCCGATAAGTCCGCGTCTAAAAAAGAAACCGCTCCCATATTAACTTCGCTCTTCTCTTGAACCTCTTCACATTTCATTACCCTTCCAATTTTTATGAAGTTGATCAGCTCCTCCGGTGTCGTGGAGGTAGAAATTGGCATGCTAGCCAAGGCTTTGGCCATAGTTTCTCGGTGCTTTTTAGAAGTAGCTAATAAGTCCCAAATGCTAACACTTGCTTGGGTTCTTTTCAAT
This sequence comes from Garcia nutans, assembly GCA_947685225.1. NCBI lineage: Eukaryota > Viridiplantae > Streptophyta > Magnoliopsida > Malpighiales > Euphorbiaceae > Garcia > Garcia nutans. Next base: position 36,002,882 of record CANTUV010000039.1, on the reverse strand, counting down.
TGCTTGAGCACAGCATCATCTTCTTCTTCTTTATTGCCTACTTCAACTTCCTTACCCTTATTAGTTTCTACCTCCTTAGGTAATGGCCTTGCATAAGGCTTACCGAATCTAGTGTTCATTACTTCATCTTCTTTGGGCTAGAACCAAGTCCACTCCTCCTTCTTGGATACAAGATCATCATCATTATCGCTTGAATCCCAAAACCCATTGACAACGCAAATTGTTACCTCTTTACTCACCATAGCTTGTTTAATTTCACCAAATACCTCTTCTTCTTTGGTTTCTTCTCCACCCACATCTTAAAAAGAAGACATGACAAAGTCCTCATGCAAACCTCCTCCAATCATGAAGGTCACCGGTGGCGGTACCCTATTGAACTTTGGTAATGGGTTGTCTTTGGTGTTTGGCTTGTTGGGCTCGGGTAGTCTCCCATTATCAATTAGATTTTGGATCTCATGTCTCAACCTCACACATCTATCCATGTCATTCCCTTGCATTTGATGAAATTGACAAAATGCTTTAGTGTCAAAATTAGGTGGGAGAGGGTTAGGCAAAGGGCGAGGATTTAAGGGTTGTAGCAATCCCTTTCTTTGAAGTTTATTGAGAACCCAAGACATCGGCTTCCCTAATTCCAAAAATTGTCTCCTTGTTCCTTGGTTAGTAGTATTAACACCGACTGCCTTTTGCATGCTTTGGCTACCAGACTGATAGTTCCCTTTCTCATTCTTTTTTGTTGAAAAATGGTTCTCCTCTCTTTCCCATTCTTCAATTTGCAAACCCGCTTTGAGAAGGTCATTGAAATCACGGATGAGTGTATGAGACATCCTTTCACGAAGACTAGGCAACACCCCTCTCACAATTATCCTTATTTGATCGGATTCATCAGGCCTCTTCTTGAGTATAGCAGCCTTGTTTCTCCATCTCTTCACATAATCCACATAATTCTCATTCGACCTTTGCCTAATGGACTCCACTTCCATTAAGGTAACTTCCAACTCGACATTATACCCATATTAGTGGATGAAGGCCTTGTATAGCAAATCCCAATTCTTTTGTGTTCCATCATCTAAGGTATTGAACCAATTTTGGACAACAGGGTTCAATGATAGCATGAAGTACCTTAGAGTTTGAGCCTTAGTAACTCGGGCAGACTGCATAGCAGTGATATACTGCTTCACATGGAGATGAGGATTTCCAGTACCATTGTATCTAGCAAAGGATGGCATCTTGAACTTAAAAGGGACCTCCTCATCTTGTTCAAATAGTTTATCGATCTCGGACATCTCTTCGGTTTTCAGCTTCTTCTCAAATTTCTTTTCTAAATCAGCAATCATCTTTTCAACATTGGATGTCTCGGTCTTTTTAATAGTTACCTTCTCAACAACCTTCGGTTCTTTCTTCTTCTCTTGAGCATCTTGGTAGTATTGAGCCCAATCATCATCATCATCAATGATCACTTTTTCATCATCAAAAGCTACTTCATCAACTTTAGCCTTCCCCTTGACTTTTGGCTTCTTAGTGCTATTAGATGCCTCGGCATGATTTTCTAAGATTGCAGTCAATTGGTTCTTCATGGTCTCAGCTAGGGCCTCTTTTATTTCTTCCATCTTGGCGTTGAGGGCCTCATCCACCATTCTTTGAACTTGTTCGGGCTCCATTATTTTTGGTGAGCAAGTGATCGAGTCGTTGCTAGATACTTCATATCCGGCATAAGTCGGATTGTTGTAAGCTTTTGAACTGTCATAATCCAGGGCTGTGAGCCAGAGAGGATCAATGATATGAGATGCAAATGCATGCATGTATGCATGTATGCATAAACAATCAACAAACAAGGAAAATAAGACGTTCCTTCCAACCTTATAACATCCACACATGAATGGCGAGTCTCTTTTTCTAGGTATATGGTTATCAAAATACCAACATGAGGTACCTTGCTTTTGAATAATTCCCTCGGACGTTTCAACCAATAGTTATATTTTTAAAAATGGAAATCAATCCATGATAATTCCCATTAATTAGGTTTTAATCCATTCAACCAAATAAAGTAGCTTTTATGCTATATTGGATTAAAACTAAATTAAGAGGTTTATTATAGATAGATTTCTCACTTGAAAAAGGTAACTAATGATTCATGAAAAAAAGCCCATGGTTTATTTATTCTTAGTGTAAACTAGGCCCACAATTGATTTTTGGTATTTCATAATTGACCTAAATATTATTGCAAGCTCTTTGCATGAAAAGGTTGGGTGAAAATAGTTTTGTTTCTAAGCCCATTGTAAAAGATTTTAGAAAAATGGATTTTGGGCTTAGTATTTGGGCCATGGGCCAAAGAATTTTGATTTGTTTTTAGAAAAGTCTTATGTCTAAAGACCATCTTGAAAAGTTTTGAAAATAGCTTTGGTCTTTTGGATTTTAAAGAAAAATTTATTTTGAACTTACAATATACTTAGGTCATATTAGAAAAAGAACAAACCAAATAATCCATAATTTAGACTAAGATAAACTAACCATAGTCAAACAAAATGCATTTGGGGTAAAACCTAAGGAAAGTAACTAGGCCAATTACATGAGCTTTAGTCTTTGGGTAAAAAGGCTTAGGTTCCCATAGCAAGTATATACCAAATGGTACAAGGCTATGAGTGGTTATGCCATGCTCGATCTCCATACCTTGAGTGAAAGTATGGTATCCCTTACATAACACAACATGGGTAACACGGGCGTCCTAACTCACGCAAACAATGCAATCTAATATGGTGCAATGGATAATATCATTATAAGAAAGAATAGAATAATATAAAGACCAACGGAATCAACTTCTCTTATCCCCAGTGGAGTCACCATTGTGAGGGGGATTTTTGCCCCCGCTCCCGGTGGAATGGTTCTTGTGACTTCGGCACTGTTTAGGCTCGGGGCCTTAGAGAACACGGACCTAAGTCCAGAGAAAATGAAGTCGCCACCCGGACGGGGCAGGGAAAAAGAAAGGGGTGGACGACTCGATTCTTAAGGAATTCCCAACCCTCTAATGGGTTCGGAAAGTTGGGTACGTGTGGGGAAGGTGAGAAATGGCCCAGCACCCCCACAACGCTCGGTTCATTGGAACTGGCCTCCTTTACAGGTCTTAATATTATAAAATTCTTAAATATAACAACATTATCCATATTACACACAATAATTAAAATAAAGGATCGATATATTTAATATCAAAACAATGTCCAAACAAAATAAATAAATGGACACCCATTCGAGGATGGAAACATGCCCTTACATCCATGCCTAAATAGGACACCAACCAAAAGGTAGAAACATGTACTTTACATTGGTTCTAAATAGAAAACCAAATTAAATTACTTGATATTTAACTAAAGAGGTACCCACCAAGTGGAAACATACCTCTTACAACATTGGGAAATCTAAATAAATTGACAAAAGTAAATAATCATTCATCATAAGTAAATCATTCATCAAAGGTATTAAACATCAATAGAAAGTAAACATCCATCCATGATAAATTAAATAAACCAAGCATTGAACTTAAATAAATTAAAGCATAAAAAATAAATCAAAGCATAATTAAATATAGAATTGAATAAGGCAAATAAAAATCTAAATTATAGCTACTGTTTCCATTTAGGATTCTTTATTTCATGTGTTTGAAGTTTTGGAATTTGAGAAATTAGGCTACTGTGATTTTAAGGGAATTAAAAATAGATTAAGGTTTTGTGTTTTAAAAGGTTGATAAAATTCTTTGATTAACCAAATTATTGTTTGAATATTGAAATCATAAAACTAGGGTTTGGATACTTTAAAATACTTAGATTTATGGTTTACGGTTATTCATTGAATTATTGTTTTAAGCTTACTGTGTAAAATTATGTTTATATGGTTTTTAAAGTTTTAAAGGATTAGGGTTTAGAAAACTTTAGGGTTTAAGGTTTTAAGGGAATTAGATTTCATGGTTTTAGGTTTGGAATTGAATTAGGGTTTTAGAATTTTTGATTTAGGGTTTCGGGGAATGCATTAGGTTTTTAGGATTTGAAAATCAATTGATAATTTTATGAAGTTTTATGAAAATAAACAAAACGATTTAAAGTTTATAAAAGCAAAAAAAGAAGTTTTAAGGGCTTTTGGGAAGAAATAAAACTCAATTTAGGATTTTGATAATTTGGAAAGCAAATTAGGGTTTTGGGGTTTTGAAGAAACAAAACTAACAACTTTAAACTTTTTAGAAAACAAAGCAACGAATTAATATTTTTAAACCTTAGAAAAAGTGAGTTGAGGTTCTAAAGTTTTTGAATTAAAAGAAAGAATGGGATGATTTAGCTATTGTGAAAAAATAAAAGAAATTAAGAATTCAAACATTTTCGTAGGTTACACCAAAAATTGCTTCTTAGATGAACAAGGTCAAAGACAAGCTTTTTTGCCTTTGAATTGCTTGAATTGTTTTTCTGCTCTCTCAAAAAATCAGCTTGATTCAAGGTTTTCCTTCACAGTTTCGGTCTCCACTTTCTCCCCCAAGTTTCTGTCCGATTTCCTCCTTCTTTCTTAATTTTCCCCCTTTTTCTGTTGTTTTTTATCTTATTTATAGAAGTTTTATATGACTAATTCTACTTATTAACGGCATCTATTATTCATTAAGAAAAGGAAACCGAAACCTTATTGAATTAGGTTTCGAAAAATTTTGAGTCAGAAAAATTTTGCTGGCGAAAAAAAATTGCTGTGAAAAAATTGCGCTGGCGAAAAAAAATTGCCTCAGTTGGCTGTGGCAGGGGCGAGGAACTGGCCTGCAGGTGAAATGGCCCATGGCCATGTCCCGCCCACTGGTTTTCGGGGATGATTTTTTCGTCGCCGATTTTTTATTTTTATCTTTATTTTTATTTTTTGATTTTTATTTGTTTATTTTTATTTTTTATTAATAAAAATTAGATACTAAAGCAAAAATTATTTAATTAAGATAACAAAAATTATTTTGGACTAATTAAAATATATTGGACAACACAAAAATTATTTTGGACTATTTAAAATATATTGGACCTGACTAGGTCAAAAATTAAGGGTCTACAAGGAGATTTGAGGAGGGGTTGAGACCCTCTATTATTTGTATTGTTGCTGGTTTCCGGTACTAAGATTTTTCTTAGTTGGTTGCAGCAGCCGGGAGTGTTGAGAGAGCACAGGGTATTGCAGCAGCTGCTACTGAGGGGGAGACTAGAGCTAGGAGACCCCTGAGTGAGGCAGGGTCTTCATCTGTGAAGAGAGCTAAAGGAGGCTATTTTTCAAGGTTCATTAGGGGTCAGAGGCAGCCTGGTAGGTCAGTGCAGCATCAGAGGTAGAGATGGAGACCTATAGTTTCTGTGGCTAGTGCACCGATCCCAGTGGCTCAGAGGTTTGCTCCACTTGCTTGTGTTTATTGTGGTAGAGCACACGGAGGTGATTGTTGGTGGAGAGGTACTTTGGGAGTATGTTTTAGATGTGGGTCACCAGATCATTTCCTTAGAGATTACCCTGAGCTACCGGAAGATAGACAAACTGATACTGCAGCTTCTCGACCCAGTGTTAGAGGAGGTCAAGTGGGCAGAGGTTTTAGTAGAGGTGGTCAACCTGGGATTAGTCAGAGAGGAGGTTCTTTAGTCGGAGGCAGTAGACCATATGAGGCTGGGCCATCACAGCGAGTGTATGTGATGTAGAGGCAGCCAGATGCTTTAGTCGTCATTGCGAGTACATTTTCTTTATTTGGCATTTCAGTTCTTGCTTTGATAGACCTTGGATCTATGTATTCATACATAAGTGCATCTATCTTGCCCGTGACTGAATTGCATTTAGAGTCCCTAGGATTTGATGTCTTGGTGACAAATCCTTTAGGGCATAGTGTGAAAGTTAGCAAGGTGCATCATAATAGTTCAGTTGTGGTACAAGATGAGGAGTTTCTTGGTGATTTAATTGATATGCCTTTTAAGGAGTATGATTTAATTTTTGGCATGAATTGGTTATCCAAGCATGGGGCTGTGGTAGACTGTCATAATATGTAATGGTCAAGATGTTAAATAGAGACGTTTTGACTAATAAGGAAAACTTGATAGTGTACAGTGACCAAAGTATTGTGGATAAATGCTATATGTAGAGAAGAGTAAATTGTGTATCCTAAAACTTTACTGAAAAGAGTATTTTTACTATTTTACGAGATAAAAACTCGATTTAAAATCAACGGTTAAGAATGAGGGTGCACTATAGTTATTATGAGCATTCCCTCACTAGATTAAAAATATTATATGTATATATATGTGTGTGTGTGTGTGTCAATTGTGTAGAATTTTCTAATTTCTTTCTTTCTTCTTCTCTCCACGCCACCATCACCAACACCACCAAAGTTTCTTCTTTCTTCTTTCTTTCTATGATTTGAATCAAAACTAAGATAAGATTAGATCTAAAAATAAGTGTTAAGAAGATTAAGTTGGAAAAATGGTGATTATCAACAAGGTATGTGCTTTTGATTTATACTTTGCAAAAATAAGAATTTTATGAGTTTTAATGATTTAATTGAATGATTGAGTTATGTATAATGATATATTTCTTGAAAGTATTGATTAAATAGATTGATGAGTGAAAAATAACTTTTATATGGTGGGTTTTGATCCTTAACTCAACCTTTATGAGAATTGAATGGTTTGATGTTGATTTTATTCATAGGAAATGATTGAAAGTTTGATTGAGTGAAGTTGTGGTAAAATATTTGATATGAATTCTTTTTCTATCAAAACTTTGAGTTTGATACATTTTGATCTTAGATCTTAAACATGTTTGTGTTTAATGAAGTTAAAAGTGTAGAATACATGATTTTACTCAGAAAACAGTCCTAAAATCAATGCCACGGCCGTGGAAAATGAGTGCCACGACCGTGGGATTGAAAGTAATGCTGTTTCTTCAAAAACATTCGATAAAACAAAGCAAGTTACAATGCCATGACCGTGGCCCTTGAAGGCCACGACCGTGGGTCTTCAAACTTATTTTACAGCTTCATTTTGGATCCCATGGGTGTGGGGTTGAGATGCCACGGCCGTGGGGTACCTAAATAATGTTTTTGGCTTGTAATTTGTGATCTGCGTGCCTAGTATGAGACTAATATGTGAATAATTATATTGAGACTTCATGTGTATGTGTTAAATGCATGAAAAAGAGTGAGAAACTTGAGATAAGTGACAAATATATATATCATACTAAATATTGATAAGAGTAATGTACTAATGAAATGATATAAATAAGTGAAATATAAACAAGTGCTTATATAAACAAGTGAGTGTTTATATAAACAAGTGTTAATCAATGACATGAGACTAATATGTGTATAGTCCATACTTTTGTGTTAATGTGTTAAATGTATGAAAACAAGTGATAAACTTTAGATACATGGTACACATTATATTCTACCAAATGTTGATAAGAGTATAGTATCAATGAAAGGAAATAAACAATGTAGTGTTCATCAAAATTAATGAATTGCCCAAATCATATTAAATTTATATCTAGCTTTGGATTGAATGGATAACCAGAGGATGGATAGCCACAGTGATAGTGGGCACCTCGTGCCTTTAATGGACACATTGTGTTATCAGTGATAGTGGACATAATTGCCATTATAAATTCTTGAGATTGCTATACTAACATGTTATCCAAACCTATGATCTAAGTTTAGTATGTTTGGGCATAATTAATGAAAGTATATGTGAACATGATAGTTGAAAGAAATGTAAAATAATAATATAAGTCAATTACTTGAAATTGAAGTATTGTGTTATAGTATAAAAGTGAATGGTAATATATATATTAATGCTTACAAGTGAAAGTCCTAATGCACGTAATGGTAATGTTATGCTCAATGTATTGAATTAATCAAAGGATTAAAAGTGTATATAATGCTATGAGATACAAAGTGCTCCAAAGTATATCAAATGATTGAAAGTGTATATCAGGATGTGAGATACAAAGAACTTTCAAGTATAGTACTAAAATGAAGTGATGAAAAATATAGATTGAATGAAATGATACTAGAAGTGAACTTGAAAAGAAAGACTTATTGAAAAACAAAATAAGTGTATTGTGAACAATGTTATCAAATAAGAAAACAAGTCTTGAATAAACTGCTTCTCAATGAGACAAGAGGCAATACCAAAGCATTGTATTATATGATAACTTTATACAGGGATAGCTCTTATTTTGTGTATTTAGCATGGTATATTGACTTGTTACTAAAATTAGTTTATGTATGGAAATACTTCTTAAAACTAAGTGTTATTACTATATTTTCATAAGTATATTTCTTTAATATTAAGTGTTAAAATTTGTGTATACAATCACCGCTAAGCTTTGCTTAGCGTGTTAGAATTATTTTCTGACACGCAAGTATCTGGACATCGGAGCAAGTTAAGAACAGATGAAGATCTTGTGTTTATTGTATTCATAAGTTATAAGGTTTATGTATATAGATACTTCAATTTAGCTATTTACGAGCTTGTATAAATTTTGTAAACATAAGAAGATTTATGTATTTAGAGAATGAAGATTGATATTCTAGTGAATGAGTATATTGAAAGAAATGTATTGTTTATTTATTTGATTTGATGAACTTATAAAGTTTATCTGATTGATATTGGAGATATTGGAAATTGGTTTAAATATTAGATCTATAAGGGTTGTGATATACATATTGTATTATAATATGAAAATTTTTATTTATGAAAAGAGTTTTCTATGAATTGATTGGAGCGCGAATAGTATATCGAATAACATTGTCTGATAGTTTTTATATAAGAATTGTCAGAGGATGTTACATAATAAGTGTGTCACCCTGAGAACCAGTGATGGTAGAAGTGTTATGGTATCTAGTGAGCAAAGACATCTTGCATCCATGTTTGTTTCAGCTGTTGCAGATAGGAGGTTGATTAGGAAGGGATGTGAGGCTTATCTTGCTCATGTTGTAGATACCAGAGTAGTGGGTTCTCCACTTGATAGTATACCCACAGTTGCTGAATTCCCAGATGTTTTTCCTGAGGAGTTGCCAGAGATACCCAATGAGAGAGAGGTTGAGTTTGGTATCGATTTATTGCCTGGTACCACTCCCATCTCTATTACTCCCTATAGAATGGCACCTGCTGAGTTGAGAGAGTTAAAGGTCCAGTTGCAGGAGTTATTGGATAAAGAGTTTGTTCACCCTAGTGTTTCTCCATAGGGACCACCTATTTTGTTTGTGAAGAAGAAGGATGGTACTTTGAGACTGTGCATTGATTATTGACAGTTGAATAAGGTGACCATAAAGAATAGTATCCTTTACCTCGGATAGATGATCTCTTTGATCAGTTGAAAGGAGCAACAATTTTCTCTAAGATTGATTCTAGATCAAGGTACCATCAGTTGAGAGTTAGAGCTGAAGATGTACCTAAGACAGCTTTTCGCACAAGGTATGGGCATTATGAGTTCTTAGTAATGCCTTTTTGGATTGACAAATGCACCAGCAGCTTTTATGGATTTGATGAATAAGGTATTTAGACCATATTTAGATCAGTTTGAGGTTGTTTTTATTGATGACATTTTGGTGTATTCGCATAATGAGAGGACCATGATAAGCACTTACGGATTGTATTGCATACTTTGAGAGAGAAGCAGTTGTATGCTAAGCTATCAAAATGTGAGTTTTGGCTTGATCAAGTGACTTTTCTTGGTTATATGGTGTCAGCTGAGGGTATAAGAGTTGATCCGAGTATAGTTGAGGCCATTTTGAATTGGAGTCCACCAAAGACTGTAACTGAAGTTAGAAGTTTTCTGGGTTTGGCAGGCTATTATTGACAGTTTGTGAAGGGTTTTTCTTTGATAGCTACTCCACTCACCAGATTGCTTCAGAAGGGAGTTAGATTCATGTGGACAGATTAGTGTCAAGCAAGTTTTGAGCAATTGAAGGAGATGTTGACTCAAGCTCCTGTTCTTACTTTTCCTGTAGAAGATAAACCATATGTGATTTGCAGCAATGCTTCACATAATGGTTTATGTTGTGTTTTGATGTAGGAGGGTAGAGTCATAGCTTATGCTTCGCAGCAGTTGAAGCCACATGAGTTGAATTATTCGACTCATGATTTGGAATTGGCAGCCATAGTTTTTGATTTGAAGATTTGGCAACATTACCTTTATGGGGAGAAGTGTTTCATCTATACGAATCACAAGAGTTTGAAATACTTAGGGGTTTAGAGAGAGCTGAATCTTCGGCAGAGACGGTGGTTGGAGTTTATTAAGGACTATGATTGTTTGATTGACTATCATCCTGGCAAGGCGAATGTTGTTGTTGATGCCTTGAGTCAGAAGTTCTTGGCAGGTTTGACTGCTTATTTGCTCTCATTGCTTGTTGAGTTGAAAGCGTTACATGCTAGTTTAGAAACATGTGATGATGGTGCTTTGTTGGCTCAGTTGTAATTAAGACCGGTGTTGTTAGATCATATTAGAGAGGCTAAGTTGGTAGATGAGAAAATCCAGAAGATTGTGTTGGATTGCCAAAAAGGAGAGAGTAAAGACTTTCAGGTAAGAAGTGATGGCAGTTTGTGGTATAAAGATAGATTATGTGTTCCTAATGATGCAAAATTGAAAAGGATTATTTTGGAGGAAGCACATCAGTCGGCTTTTGCTATGCACCCTAGAAATACTAAGATGTATCATGATTTGAAGTAACATTATTGGTGGTCAGGTATGAAGAGGGACATAGTGGAGTTTGTATCCAAATGTCTCACTTGTTAGAGAGTGAAGACCAAGCATCAAGTTCCTTCGGGGTTGCTCCAACCGTTATCAGTGCCTGAGTGGAAATGGGAGCGTGTAACGATGGATTTTGTCACTGTTTTACCTTTGACTCAGAAGAAGCATGATGCCATCTGGATGATTGTTGATTGGTTGACGAAGACAACTCATTTTCTTCCAGTTCAAATGGACTATTTTCTTGAGAAGTTAGTTGAGCTGTATATTAGTGAGACAGTGAAGTTGCATGGAGTCCCAATTTCTTTGTTATCGGATCGAGATCCCTGATTTACTTTGAGATTTTGGAAAACTTTGCATGATGCTTTGGGTTCTTGGTTGCATTTTAGCACTGCTTTTCATCCTCAGACAGATGGGCAGTCAGAGAGAGTGATACAAATTTTGGAGGACATGTTGAGGAGCTTTGTCATTGATTTCTCTGGAAGTTGGGTTAAGTTCTTAGCATTGATGGAATTTGCTTATAACAACAGTTATCAATCCAGTATTAAAATGGCACCTTATGAGATATTGTATGGTAGAAAATGTAGAACGTCTCTATATTGGAATGAGGTTGGAGAAGGTAAGTTAATTGGTCCTGATTTGATTAAAGAAATGGAAGAGAAAGTGAAGATAATTCGGGATCATTTGAAAGCAACTTCAGATCGACATAAATACTATTCAGATTTGAAGAGGAGAGACATAGAGTTCAATGTAGGAGAAAAAGTATTTTTGAAAGTGTCTCCTTGGAAGAAAATTTTGAGATTTGGCCGCAAAAGGAAGTTGAATCCTCGTTTCATTGGACCTTATGAGGTATTGGAAAGAGTTGGACCAGTTGCCTATCGACTAGCTTTACTTCTTGAGTTGGATCAAATTCACAATGTCTTCCATGTCTCTATATTATGGAGGTACAAGTCAGACCCATCTCATGTTCTATCAGTAGAATCTATTGAGATGAGTCCAGATCTGACTTTTGAAGAAGAACCAGTGGCTATTTTGGCATATGAATTGAAAGAGTTGAGAAATAAGACAGTACTACTTGTAAAGGTTCTTTGGAAGAATCATGCTAAGGAAGAGGCAACTTGGGAGAGTGAGCAAGTGATGCAAGATCAGTATCCCCAGCTATTCCAGACTTGAGATCAGGTAATTTTGAGGATGAAATTTATTTGTAGAGGGGAGAATTGTAATATCCAAAATAATATCCTAAACTTTTGAAAATATTAATTGTTGAAATTGAATTAAATGATGATTAGTGTATTTGCATGATTAAGTGGAAAGAAAGGAATAGGAAAGTGTATATATGTTGTATATATGAAGATATATACAACATATACAAGTCAACATCTTAATAATAAGGTCAAAAGATATTTAAATTAATTATATATTAAATATTGATAGTGGAAGATAATTTTTGTTCATATTATTATTATAATATATTATTTCTTGGTGGAGATTTAAAGAGGGTTTTGTGTGGTTTAAGAGGTTTGTGAGTTTAGTGGTTGGTTTGACTTTTCATCTTCTTCTTTCTTGTCCAAGAGGCCGACCATCACCATTAGCAAAGGGAAAGGAGGTTTTGTTTCATGCTAATTCAAGCAATTGAAGGATTTCAAGAGATCAAGTTGGAGTTTTAAGGATTTTCTTCACTTTTGGTAAGTTTTCAACTTGTTTCTTTGTTTTCTTTTGAGTTTGTGTTTATGAGTAGGGTAAATGGTTGGTGTACTTATGTGTATGGTTGATTTTGGTGTGTTTGAGGTTGTTTGGTCTAATTGACTTTGATTTTGGGGTTGAATTGAAGAGAAAAGGGTTAAGTTTGGTGAAGAGAATAAGAGTTGCGGGTTGTGTAAGTGTTGAGTTGTGAAATATGATTGTGATTGTATTTTGATGTATTTAATTGAGTTGTTTTGATGTTTATGAAAGTTTATTATGATATAGTGATGGTTTTTTTAAGTTTATTTGGAGTTGAAAAGGGAATAAGAAAGATGATAGTTGGATGTGGTGTTTTTGGTGTCGTTGGTTCTGTTTTCAGTGTTGGTGACATGAGCAGTGACACGCCCATGTCACTGAGTGTATCACAGCTTCTGTGTTGTAGTAGTATTGACATGTCCAGTGACACGCCCATGTCACTGAGTGTGTCATAGCTTCTGTGTTGGAGGAGGATTGACACGTCTAGTGGCACACCCATGTCAGTGAGCGTGTCATAGCTTCTATATTAGAGGAGAATTGACAAGTACAGTGACACGCCCATGTCACTGAGCGTGTCAAAGCTTCTGTGTTGTGGGTTTAGGGCACGATCAGGGACATGCCTGTGTTGTTGAGCGTGTCATGTGTAGAGTTTGTCCTATTTAGTTCTTATTCTTATTTTCTTATGTGTATCACTAAGTGAGTATGTACAATCACATTTGAATTAGGTTTTGAAGAGATTTGAGTTACCCCAAACCAAGTGTTGAGATAGATCTTGGAAGAGGAGGTTGATAGATTGGTGTTTGTTGCTCTTAGAGGTAAGTACAAACCTTACATAATTGCATACATTTACATGACTTTGGGACTTAAAACATTTGGTTGGAAAATGTGTTAAGTTACTTATTATATTGCTGGTGTATGAGGATAGTACTATGATTTGCTTATTGTGAACTATGTGAAATATATGTTGAGGAATCAAAATGTATGAATAATGTAATTTGCTATGTATACCCCAATGATGATATATAAAGCCATTGGTAATGGCTATATTGATATAAATGGGATGTATGAGGCATTGTACTTATAATGATCATGAGATAATGAAATAGTGAAAGAATTGTGTGCCTAGTATGTTATTCAATTTTAGAGTTTTGTTGTTGGTGGCATGACTAAAAGTAACAATCTCTTGAAGTTGGGTTGGGCTTGGTCCTTGAAGTCTAGTTGGGCGATGTTGTGCTCCCCTTGAAGCTGGGTTGGCCCTAGTCCTTGAAGCCTAGTTGGGATTTTACATATGAGGTAATCCTCATTGTGATAATGATTCACCTTCAAGCTAGATAAATGTGATTATTAGACCAAAGCAATAACTCTGGAATTTGAATGGCGTATTAGCTTCTTTTGGGCCCATGCTTGTCTTTGTTTTAATGTGAATTATGAATGATGGATATCCTTGTATATTGTTTCTAATTCTTGAAAGTTTGACATTGGTATTACATTTGAATCATATTGTTATCAAGGTTGTACCACTAAGCTTCTGGCTTAGCGCGATTGTGATTTATCGCGCAGATGACAGGGTAGATTCGGTTGAGCCGAAGAGTATAGCTAGACTGAGTCAAGTCTAGGCTTGTGATTCCTTGTGAAGTGTTGATTTTGGACTTCAAGATTAGAGACGAAATGCCAGCATGTATAAACTCTTTATTTTTATAAATATTAATTTTTATGTATATGTATGTATATTTCACCGCATTTTCCGCTGCTTATTAAACAAATATTTTGGATAAACTTTTGGGTAATGTAGTTATATATATATATATATGTGTGTGTGTTTTAACAATGAATGTTTTTATCTATTACTATTTATAATATAAGTTAAATGTTTTAAGTTTACTCAGATTGTTGAAATGATGATTTAATGTTAAAGTTTTAAAGATTGGTTTATTTTAAATAGACTGTGACATTCTTGTACCCGGTATATGTATAGTACATATTGTGTGTATATGTGGTGTACATAAATTGGGTGTAGGGGTGTTACAGGAACAAGCGAAAATCCTAAAAACATTAACATAACATCCGACCTTACTCCTGATGAGAGAGAGAGATTTGAAAAAATATTTAAAAAATATGAAGAAATATTTGCTTGGTCTTATGAGGATATGCCTGGAATAGATCGAGACATAGCCAAACTTCTCATTCCTACTTACACTCATATGAAGCCTGTCAACCAAATGCTTAGATGTTTGAGGCTAGAATGGGCTGAATTGGTTAAAGAAGAGGTCACTAAGCAAATGCAAGTAAAGTTCCTTGAAGTGATAGAATATCCAGATTGGCTAGCCAACATAGTACCCGTGCCAAAGAAAGATGGAAGAATTAGGGTCTGTGTGGACTATAGAGATTTAAACAAGGCTTCCCCTAAAGATGATTTTCCTTTACCCCATATAGATGTCCTCATTGATAGTGCAGCCTCTAGCGTGCTGCATTCATTTGTAGATGGATTTTTTGGATACAACCAAGTGTTAACGGCCCAAGAGGATAAAGCCAAAATTGCTTTCATTACTACATAGGGTATATTTTGTTATAGGGTGATACCTTTCAAATTAAAGAATGCTGGAGCAACCTACCAAAGGATGGCCACCACATTATTTCATGACATGATGCATAAAGAAGTCAAAGTATATGTTGATGATATGATGGTGAAATCAGATACAAGGGAACAACACTTCCAAAACTTAGAATTATTCTTCGATAGAGCATTGAAATATAACCTAAGATTAAACCTGAAGAAGTGTGTGTTTGGGGTTACCTCAGGCAAATTGTTGGGACATGTGATTGGTCCAAATGGCATGGAGATTGACCCTAACAAAGTTAAAGCAATCAGGGATATACCAGCCCCTAAGACGGAGAGAGAAGTTTGGGGATTCATTGTTAATCTGTGAGCCTATCTTCAAGTTGCTTAAGAAGAATCAGCAAATCCTGTGAAATGAAGAATGTCAAAGGGCCTTTGAATGAATAAAAGAGTACTTACTGAATCCACCTATTTTGAAACCACCTAAACCCGGCAAACCCCTATTACTATACTTAGCAGTAGAAGAAGAGTTAGTAGGAGCCATGCTAGCCCAAGCAGATGAGTCAGCACGCAGTTTACTATTTGAGTAAAAAGCTCCTACCTTATGAAATTAAGTATAGTGTCATTGAAAAGACCTGTATCTCTGTGGTTTGGTCTTCTAAGAAGTTGCGGCATTACTTTCAATCTTATAGTATGCAAGCAATTTCCAGGTTGGATCCAATGAAGTACTTAAGGTAGACACCCTCTTTGATTGGGAAGTATGGGTGATGTTGATAATATTGGAAGAATTTGAGATTGAGTATGTAAATAGGAAAATAATCAAAGGTAGAGCAGTGGCAGAATTCTTGGCCCAACAACCATTACCAGATAGTGAAGAGGTAGTCTTGAAATTTTCGGATGAACATTTAGAGGCCATTGAAATACAAGGATGGAAAATGTATTTTGACGGAGCATTGAATAGTAAAGGAGCAAGTTTGGGAATCATACTAGAATCGCCCGAAGGGGAACTTATCCCTTTAGCCAAAAAATTGAAATTCAAGGCAACCAATAATATGGTGGAAAAGCATGTATCTTTGGTTTGGAAACCCTACTAATTATGAAGGTGGATAAGGTGGAAGTTTTTGGTGATTCATTGCTAGTAATATCCCAAGTAAATAGAGAGTGGGAATTGAAAGAAGAGAAATTAAAACCATACCACCATTACTTGACCATGATGAAGAAGAACATTAAGGAGTGCAGGTTTATACACCTACCAAGAGAAGAAAACCAAATGGATGATGCCCTAGCCACATTGGCTTCGGTATGAGAAAATCCTGACAACTTATTCCTCAATAATCTGATTTTGACCAGTTCATCAACTCCTTGTTATGTATATGAGACAATCTTGGAAATTGATACAGACCATGATGCGTGGTATGATACTATAAGACGGTTTTTAGAGGAAAGGGAATACCTGTTAGGGGCAACAAAGAAAGAAAGAAGAGCCATAAGGCGGTGGTCTTTGCAATACATCACCTTCCATGGAGAATTATATCGAAGATGGCCTGATGGGGTACATTTGAGTTGCTTGAGGAAGCATGAAGTGAAGCATATCAAGTCAGAAATACATGTGGGAAGTTGTGGTCCACACATTAGTGGTTTAGCCCTAGTGTGAGCGGGAATTTTTGCCCCCACTCCCGGCGGAATGGTTCTTGTGACTTCGACATTGTTTAGGCTCGGGGCCTTAGAGAACAGGAACCTAAGTTCGGAGAAAATAGAGTCGCCACCCAGACAGGCTGGGAAAAAAAGAAAGGGGTGGATGACTCGAATCCTAAGGAATCCCTAACGCCCTAATGGGTTCGAAAAGTTGGGTACGTATGGGGAAGGTGAGAAATGGCCCAGCACCCCCACAACGCTCGGTTCATTGGAACCGGCCTCCTTTATAGGTCTTAATATTATAAAATTCTTAAATATAACAACATTATCCATATTACACATAATAATTAAAATAAGGCATCGATATATTGAAAATCAAAACAATGTCCAAACAAAACAAATAAATGGACACCCATCCGAGGATAGAAACATGTCCTTATCCCACTCCTAAATAGGACACCCACTGAAAGGTAGAAACATATCCTTTACATTGGTTCTAAAATAGAAAAACAATTTAAATTACATGATATTTAACTAATGAGATACCCACCAAGTGGAAACATACCTCTTACAACATTTGGAAATCTAAATAAATTGATAAAAGTAAATAACCATTCATCATAAATAAATTATTCATCAAAGGTATTAAATATCAATAGAAAGTAAACATCCATCCATCATAAACTAAATAAACCAAGCATTGAACTTAAATAAATTGAAGCATATAAAATAAATCAAAGCGTAATCAAATATAAAATTGAATAAGGCAAATAAAAATTCAAATTAGGGCTACTGTTTCTATTTAAGATTCTTTATTTCATGTGTTTAGGGTTTTGGAATTTATGGAATTAGGCTACTCCGAGTTTTTAAAGGAATTAAAATAGATTAAGGTTTTATGTTTTGAAAAGTTGATAAAATTCTTTGATTAACCAAATTAGTGTTTGAATGGTGAAATCATGAAACTAGGGTTTGGACACTTTAAAACATTTTGATTTATGATTTACAGTCATTGGATTGTGTTTTTAAGATTACTATGTTTGAATATGTTTATAGGGTTTTAAGGTTTTAAGGTTTAAGAATTAGGGTTTAGAAAAATTAGGGTTTAAGGTTTTAAGGGAGTTAGGGTTTACTGTTTTGGGTTTTGGAGTGGAATTAGAAGTTTTAGAATTTTAGAATTAGGGTTTCGGAGAATACATTAGATTTTTAGGATTTGAAAATTAATTTGATAATTTTATGAAAATTTATGAAAATAAACAAAACGATTTAAAGTTTATAGAAGCAGAAAAGATGTTTTTTAAGGTTTTTGGCAAGAAACATATTTAATTTATGATTTTGAAAATTTGGAAAGCAAATTAGGGTTTTGAGATTTTGAAGAAAAAAAAAACAATTTTAAGCTTTTTGGAAAACAAAGCAACGAATTAAGGTTTTTAAACTTTAGAAAAGGTGATTTAAGGTTCTAGGGTTTTTGAATTAAAAGAAACAATGGGATGATTTAAGCTACTGTGAAGAAATTAGACAATTGATGCATACATCCGTTTGTTGGTTCCATCAAAAATTTCTTCTTGGATGAATAAAAACAAAGACAAGCTTTGCTGCATTTGATGGATTGAATTGTTGTTTGCTCTCTCAAAAAAAAGTCAGATTGATTAAAGCTTTTCCTCCTCAGTTTTGGTCTCAGTTATTCCTCCCAAATCCGATCCAATTTCTAATCAAATTTCTCCTCTTTTCTCCCCCTTTTTTGTGTTGTTTTTTTGTCTTATTTATAGAAGATTTTTTTTATTAATCTTAGTTATTCACAGAATATAACATTCATTAAGAAAAGGAAACTGAAACCTAATTGCATTAGGTTTCAGAAAAATTTACGTCGAAAAAATTTCGCTTGCGAAAAAAACTGCTGCCGAAAAAATGCCCTGGCGAAAAAAATTGCCACAGTTGGCTGCGGCAGCGGATGAGAATTGGCCGGCTGGCCATTTCGCCGCACTAATTTTCTGCGACAATTTTTTCCTCGCCGATTTTTATTTTTATTTTTTGTTTATTGTTATTATTTTTTATTAATAAAAATTAAATACTAAAGCAAAAATTATTTAATTAAGATAACACAAAAATTATTTTGGACTAATTAAAATATATTGGGCCACACAAAAATTATTTTGGACTAATTAAAATATATTGTACCGGAATGGGTCCAAAAAAAGTTTTGGTCAAAAAAATTGGTAGCACGTGAGCTGTTAGGCCCGTGGGCTGTGCTGAAAGCAATTGCACTGGCAAAAATGGATGCAGAGGGCCAATTTCGTAGCCAGGGGCATCTGGCTGAGAAATTGGTGTCCCAATTCACAGCCAGTGGCATCTGGCTGCGAATTTGGTGTCCCAATTCTCCCCTAGATCATTTCTGCTGTGAATTGGGTTGCCGCGCGACGCTGGCCGATCCTTCCGATTTTTTAATTTTTTTTTAATTTTTTATTTTTATTAAAAGTAATTAAAATATTATTAAAATAAATAAAATACCACAAAAAAATTATTTTAGACTATCGGATTTGAATGGGTAAAAAATTAAGGGTCTACAGTTTGCCCCCTGCTTGAAGGATCTGAGACTTTGGAGAGTGAAAAGCAACAAGACTTAATTTTTTATGAGATGATTTCTTGAATTTGTTTTGGGTACTTGGACCCAAGGCTGAACTTGATTTGGGTACTTGGACCCGAGACTAGATTGAATTTGGGTACTTGGACCCGAGATTGGGTATTTGGACCTGAGATTCAATTTGATTTGTGTACTTGGACCCGAGATTGAATTTGATTTGGGTACTTAGACCCGGGATTGGGTACTTGGACCCCAGATTAGGTACTTAGACCCGAGCTTGATTTGATTTGGGGTACTTAGACCCGAGAATGATTTGATTTGGGTACTTGGACCCGAGATTGGGTTGAATTTGTGTACTTGGACCCGAGATTGGGTTGAATTTAGGTACTTGGACCCAGGATTGGGTACTTGGACCCGAGATTGATTTGATTTGGGGTACTTGGACCCGAGAATGATTTTATTTAGGTACTTGGACTCGAGATTGGATTGAATTTGGGTACTTGGACTCGAGATTGGATTGAATTTGGGTACTTGGACCCAGGATTGGGTACGTAGACCCGAGATTGATTTTATTTGGGTACTTGGACCCGAGATTGGGTACTTGGACCCGAGATTGGGTATTTGGACCCGAGATTGGATATTTAGACCCGAGATTAAATTTGATTTGGGTACTTGGACCCGAGATTGATTTGATTTGGGTACTTAGACCCGGGATTGGGTAATTGGACCCGAGACTGAGTTTGACTGACCTTTTATCAGTTGAAAAGACTGACTACTCCGTCTGTTCTATGCATCGTGGTTCTTCACCCTCAAAATGGATCTTCATCCTTTGAGATCGGGTTTTCACCTTTGAAAATGGATCTTCATCCTTTGAGATCGGGTCTTCGCCCTTGAAAATGGATCTTCATCCTTTGAGATCAGGTCTTCACCCTTGAAAATGGATCTTCATCCTTTGAGATCGGGTCTTCACCCTTGAAAATGGATCTTCATCCTTTGAACTGGATTTTTATTCTTGGCATCGGGTCTTCACCCTTTGAGATCGAGTCTTCACCCTTGAAAATGGATCTTCATCCTTGGAGATCGGGTCTTTACCCTTGTAAATGGATCTTCATCCTTGGAGATCGGGTCTTCACCCTTGTAAATGGATCTTCATCTTTGTAGGTCGGGTCTTTACTCTTGAGAATGGACATTCATCCTTTAGACTTCGGGTCTTTACCCTTGCTTCAGCTTTTTTAGCTGGA
The DNA here is from genome assembly GCA_947685225.1 of Garcia nutans. NCBI lineage: Eukaryota > Viridiplantae > Streptophyta > Magnoliopsida > Malpighiales > Euphorbiaceae > Garcia > Garcia nutans. The sequence continues at coordinate 35,982,433 of CANTUV010000039.1, read as the reverse complement.
CTGATCTTTTGTCTTTTGCATCTTCATTCTTTTGAGAGTTCTAACGTTCCATTCTTTTGTTCTTCCTATTTTTAGTTGGCTCTCATATCTTCTCCTGCCCCTATGCGGGCTCTGATTGATGTTTTTGTTGTTTAGTTCTTTGCACAATCACGTATTTCTTCTCTATGCAAAATGACTGGAGCTTCCACAAGCGAATAGGCTTTTCATGCCCCCCTTGATTCAATATCTTCTTTTGATTCTTTACTTCGCAAGGTATTTGATGTTCACTTTGAAAAGGAATAAACAATACAAGACAAGAAAGTGCGATGTGATATGCTCATGTATGCATGGTATGCATGAATAATACTTACAGTCGTTCCATTGACTCACAGACCGAGGTGATCAGCAGAAGTGTTCTCATTGGTTCCTTTTTGATGCTTGTTCAAGTCTTGCATTGGAATGATTGAAAGCTTTGCATTTGTGGCTTTCATCTTCATGATGTTGAAAACATGAGTGGTGGAGACCCTAAGTAGCAGAGTCAGGGATGCATCCATTGTAAACTATGTTTCAACATGTCAATTGATGACCTTGCCAATAATCTTTTTTTTTTTTGCCCAATGTGTCCTTTGGAGGTTCAACATACTTCCCTCAACTTGAAGGCTTTGTTTGACAAAAAACTTTTTTTTTTGAATTTTAACTTTGAAATCGAATGTTGGCTTGGCTAAATTAATGTCAATGTACCTCAGGACTTGATTTTTCCAAATTAACATATCTATAACATGACAACCCTAGTTACCGTACTAAACTCGGGAATCATTTCTATTTAAGCAAGAATTGTTGCACTTCAGATAGGCACATACACATTACTTGGCAAAAGGTCTCATTGAGTCTAAATACTGTCTATCACATATGCATGCTTATCCAAACTATCTCCACTAATAGACTCTACCTACCAAGAGAGGTCAACAGGTCTTTAATAGGCTTGAAATGGGGTTTATGAGGGACATGGGGTTAAATGAAGGTCATTTTGAGATAGGAGCTAATGTAACATAATGGACAAACCCTCACACTATAAATTTCTTGTTTGAATTTTAGGCAGCTTGGAGGCAATTTTGCTAGACTCCCAAATTCCTTCTATATTCTTGGCATTAATCTGGATCTTGATTAGGACAATTTTTACCCTTGCAAAAAGTTTGGTTCCCAAATTCGTTTCTTTTTTTCTTCTCCCTTTATTTCTCTTACTCTTCCCTTTTCTTTCTCTTTATTTTTCTTACTCCTCCCTTTCTTTGAACATTTTATCATTTTGTCCTTCTTTCTTGTAGGACCGTCAAGTACAAAACTTTCAAGAACTGAATGGTCATTCTCCTTTTTCTTTGATTTTGATCGAATCTTTGGTTGGGTTGGACCAATTCAAGCCAAACTGTCCTTATAAACCAAATGGAAGCCTTTTGTTGTTTTGGGTAAAAGAGAACTCAGTTAGCTTTCTAAACCACTTTTTTAGGTTTTATCTTTCTTTTTTCTTTTCTTTTTTTTTCTTTTTTTTTTCTTCTTTTTCTTTTGTTTCTTTTGTTTTTTTTAGTTCTAGCTCTAAAAGAGTTGTCTTGTTTGTACTAACTTGGGCTTCCAATAATGGATGAGTGGAGTGACATAAATCTTCTTTAACAAGGATAAATCATTTGATACTCCGATGTTGTCTTGATATATTGGAGATATTAGAAAAACTTCAACTACCCTTATGGTCTTAAAAACATCAACTACCCTTATGGTCTTGAGAACTTCAACTATCTTCATGGTCTTGAGAACTTCAACTATCTTTATGGTCTTGAGAACTTCAATTATCTTCATGGTCTTAACTATTCATTTTTTTCTTTGATCTTCTTACCTCTTCACCTTAGTGATCATAAGACTTGTCAAAAGTATCACAATAACTCAAGGTAGGTTATTGGGGTTTGTAAGCCAATGAAAAGAAAGCTAAAATGTTATGAAGGCTCAAAGGGACAACTAGGGATTGATATTTAATAGGGTGGATACTAGTTGTTGGCTAACCAAACAATGCCTAGATCATCTCTCCCTTAAATAAGTAGAGTTCAATTTTTCCTCGAAATTTTGTCAAAGCATGTTCTAAGACTAACTAGGACCTAGACAAAGATAATTATGCAGAAGCCCTCTCTAAGTAAGCATACACAGCTCAATGCTATAGAGCAATTCCCTCACCTAGTAAAGTCATTCAAGTCATGATGCATAAATATATTAATTCATGAATTATCAAGCTAGATTCCTCCTTGGTTGAGCACCAAAATGAACAAAGACCAACAAAATTTTTAATAAAAGTAATTTATTCAAACGAATTTAAACTTGAAAAACATAATTGTTCAAATATTAAGGAAAGTAAAATTAAAAAGCAACATTCAAGCTAAGGAAAGTTTGTTGAGTTTAAGCTTCTTTTCCTTTCACATCTTCAACATTCCCACCTTGAAAGGATGATAAAACAAAATCTTCTTCCAAACCTTTTCCCACTATGAAGGTTGCCGGTGGAGGTACTCTGTTGAACCTTGGAAATGGATTATCTTTGGTGTTAGGCTTGTACGGCTCGGGCAACTTGCCATTATCAATTAAATTCTAGATCTCATGCCTCAACTTCATGCAATTGTCCGTTTCGCGTCCAGGCCTTTGATGGAATTGGCAAAATGCACTAGTATCAAAGTTAGGTGGAAGAGGATTAGGCAAAGGACGAGGAGTAAAGGGTTGTAACAATCCCTTCTTTTGTAGCTTATTGAGAACCCAAGACAGTGGCTTCCCTAATTCTGAAAACTGCCTCATTCCTCCTTGACTAGTGGCATTAACATCAACTTCTTTTTGTGTACTTTGATTGCTAGGGTGATAATTTCCTTTCTCATTCCTTCTTATTGAAAAGCGATTTTTCTCCCTTTCCCACTCTTCAATTTGTAGACCAGCTTGGAGAAGATCTTTGAAATCCCTTATAAGGGTGTGAGACATCCTTTCATGGAGATTGGGCAGAATGCCTCTTACAATCATTCTTATTTGATCAGATTCATCGGGCCTTCTCTTGAGCAAAGCAGCCTTATTTCTCCACCTTTCCACATAGTCCATAAAATTCTTATTCGGCCTTTGTCTAATAGACTCAACTTCCATTAAGGTAACTTCAAGCTCGACATTATACCCATATTGCTTAATGAAAGCCTTGTACAACATGTCCCAATCTTTTTGAGTACTTTTTTCCAAGGTGTTGAACCAATTTTGGACAACAGGGTCCAATGAGAGCATGAAGTACCTTAGAGTTTGAACCTTAGTAGCACGGGCAGACTGCATGGCAGTGATATACTGCTTCACATGGAGATGAGGATTTTCGGTTCCATCAAACTTCGCAAAAGATGGCATCATAAATTTGTATAGAACTTCTTCATCTAGCTCAAATAATTTGTCAACTTTGGACATTTCTTCGATTTTTAACTTCTTCTCAAATTTCTTTTCTAAATCAGCAATCATCTTTTCAAAATCAGAAGCTTCGATCTTTTCAATAGTTGCCTTCTCAACAACCTTCAGCACCTTTTTGTCTTGAGGATCTTGGTAGTATTGAGCCCAATCATCATCATCAATGATCACCTTATCATCATCAAAAGCTACTTCACCAACTTTAGCCTTCTCTTTATCCTTTGGCTTCTTGGAACTAGCAGACGCTTCGACATTATTTCCTAAAATTGCAATTAGTTGATTCTTTATGTCTCAGCCATGGCCTCTTTTATTTCTTCCATCTTGGCATTGAGGGCATCATCCACCATTCTTTGAATTTTTTCGAGATCCATTGCTTTTGGTGAGCAAGTGATTGATTCGTTGCTAGATACTTCATCTCCGACGTAGGTCGGATTGTTGTAGGCTTTTGAACTTTCGTAATCCAGGGCTATGAGTCAGAGAGGATCAATGATATGAGATGCAAATGTATGCATGTATGCACAAACAATAGGCAAACAAGGACAAATAGAACGTTCCTTTCAACCTTATAACATCCAAACATGAATTGCGAATCTCTTTTCCTAGGTAATATGGTTAACAAAATACCAACATAGGGCATCTTGCCTTCGAATAATTCCCTCGGACATTTTAACCAATAGTTATATTTTCAAAAATGGAAATCAATTTATGATAATTCCCATTATTTAGGTTTTAATCCATTTAACCAACTGAAGTAGCTTTTATGCTATATTGGATTAAAACTAAATTAAGAGGTTTATTATAAGTAGATTTCTCACTTGAAAAATAACTAATGATTCATGCAAAAAACAAGCCCATGATTAATCATTCTTAGTATAAACTAGACTCACAATTGATTTTTTGGTATTTCTTAATTGACCTAAATAATTTGCATGCTCTTTGTAAGAAAAGGTTGGATAAAAACAATTTTGTTTCTAAGCCTATTGTAAAAAGATCTTAGACAAAATGGATTTTGGGCTTAGTATTTGGGACATGAGCAAAAGAATTTTTGATTTATTTTTAGAAAGTTCTTATGTCCAACGACCATCTTGAAAAAAATTTGAAAATAGCTTTGGTCTTTCGGACTTTGAAGAAAAATTTATTTAAGCTTACAAATGTACTTGGGTCATATTAGAAAAAGAACAAACCAAATAAGCCATGATTTAAGCCAAGACAAATTAACCATAATCAAACAACATGCATTTGGGGTAAAACCTAAGGAAAGTAACTAGGCCAATTACATGAGCTTTAGTCTTTGGGTAAAAAGGCTTAGGTTCCCATAGCAAGTATATACCAAATGGTACGAGGCTATGAGTGGTTATGCTATGCTCGATCTCCATACCTTGAGTGAAAGTATTGTATCCCTTACATAACACAACACGAGTAACACGGGAGTCTTAACTCACGCACACGATGCAATCTAATATGATGCAATGGATAATATCATTATAAGAAAGAATAGAATAATAAAAAGACCAAAAGAATCAACTTCTCTTATCCCCAGTGGAGTTGCCACTGTGAGCGGGGATTTTTGCAACCACTCCAGGTGGAATGGTTCTTGTTACTTCAGCACTGTTTAGGCTCGGAGCCTTAGAGAACACGGATATAAGTCTGAAGAAAATGGAGTCGCCACCTAGACGGGCAGGGAAAAAAGAAAGGGGTGGATGACTCGATTCCTAAGGAATCTCCAACTCCCTAATGGGTTTGGAAACCCCCACAATGCTCGATTCATTGGAACCGGCCTCCTTTATATGTCTTAATATTACAAAATTCTTAAATATAACAACATTATCCATATTACACACAATAATTAAAATAAGTTATCGATGTATTGAAAATCAAAACAATGTCCAAACAAAAAAAATAAATGGACACCCATCTGAGGATAGAAACATGTCCTTACATCCCATGCCTAAATAAGACACCCACTAAAAGGTAGAAACATGTCCTTTACATTGGCTCTAAAATAGAAAAACAATTTAAATTACAAGATATTTTACTAATGAGGTACCCACCAAGTGGAAACATACCTCTTACAACATTTAGAAATCTAAATAAATTGATAAAAGTAAATAACCATTCATCATAAATAAATTATTCATCAAAGGTATTAAATATCAATAGAAAGTAAACATCCATCCATCATAAACTAAATAAACCAAGCATTGAACTTAAATAAATTGAAGCATATAAAATAAATCAAAGCGTAATCAAACATAAAATTGAATAAGGCAAATAAAAATTCAAATTAGGGCTACTGTTTCTATTTAAGATTCTTTATTTCATGTGTTTAGGGTTTTGGAATTTATGGAATTAGGCTACTGTGAGTTTTTAAAGGAATTAAAATAGATTAAGGTTTTATGTTTTAAAAGGTTGATAAAATTCTTTGATTAACCAAATTAGTGTTTAAATGGTGAAATCATGAAACTAGGGTTTAGACACTTAAAACATTTAGATTTATGATTTACAGTCACTGGATTGTGTTTTTAAGCTTACTGTGTTTGAATATGTTTATAGGGTTTTAAGGTTTTAAGAATTAGGGTTTAGAAAAATTAGGGTTTAAGGTTTTAAGGGAGTTAGGGTTTACTGTTTTGGGTTTTGGAGTGGAATTAGGGGTTTTAGAATTTTAGAATTAGGGTTTCGGAGAATACATTAGATTTTTAGGATTTTAAAATCAATTTGATAATTTTATGAAACTTTATGAAAAAAAAAACAAAACGATTTAAAGTTTATAGAAGCAGAAAAGATGTTTTTTAAGGTTTTTGGCAAGAAACATATTTAATTTATGATTTTGAAAATTTGGAAAGCAAATTAGGGTTTTGAGATTTTAAAGAAACAAAAATAACAATTTTAAGCTTTTTTGGAAAACAAAGCAACTAATTAAGGTTTTTAAACTTTAGAAAAGGGGATTTAAGGTTCTAGGGTTTTTGAATTAAAAGAAACAATGGGATGATTTAAGCTACTATGAAGAAATTAGATAATTGATGTATACATCCGTTTGTTGGTTCCACCAAAAATTTTTTCTTGGATGAACAAAAACAAAGACAAGCTTTGCTGCCTTTGATGGATTGAATTGTTGTTTGCTCTCTCAAAAAAAAAAAGTCAGATTGATTCAAAGCTTTTCCTCCTCAGTTTTGGTCTCAATTTTTCCTCCCAAATCCGATCCAATTTTTTTATCAAAATTCTCCTCTTTTCTCCCTCTTTTTTGTGTTGTTTTTGGTCTTATTTATAGAAGATTTTTTTATTAATCTTAGTTATTCATAGAATATAACATTCATTAAGAAAAGGAAACCGAAGCCTAATTGCATTAGGTTTCGGAAAAATTTGCATCGAAAAAATTTTGCTGGCGAAAAAAAACTACTGCCGAAAAAATGCGCTGACGAAAAAAAATTGCGGCAGTTGGCTGCGGCAGTGGGCGAGAATTGGCCTGCTGGCCATTTCGCCGCACTGATTTTTGGCGATGATTTTTCCGTCGCCGATTTTTATTTTTATTTTTTGTTTATTATTATTATTTTTTATTTTTTATTAATAAAAATTAAATAATAAAGCAAAAATTATTTAATTAAGATAACACAAAAATTATTTTGGACTAATTAAAATATATTAGGCCATACAAAAATTAGTTTGGACTAATTAAAATATATTGGACCGGAATGGGTCAAAAAAAGTTTTGGTAAAAAAAAATCAGCAGCGCGCGAGGTGTCGGGTTCGTGGGCTGTGCTGGCAAAATGGATGCAGCGGGCCAATTGAAATTAAAATCAAGTTGTTAAGAGTGGTCTTGGAAGCTGAACTGCCTAAAATGGAATGGGTAGTGAGCAGATATACATAATTAGCTTTACTAGAGGAAAGAAGTTTAAAAGCACTGTATCATCATCAACTGTATCAAAGGAGGATAGCTCAAGCCTATAATAGAAGGGTTAAGATTAGAAAACTCAAAGTCAGGGATTTAGTGTTGAAACAATGTAAGCCTAATGTATCTAATCCAAGAGAAAATTTTAGGCCTAACTGGGAAGGGCCATATGTTGTGAAACAAGTCATGAACAAGGGTGCAGTGTAGTTATTAGACATGGACGAGAAAGAGTTTAGTGAGCCAGTGAACATTGACAGGTTGAAGAGGTTTTATGTATAAAAAAAAGAGAAAAAGAAAAAAAAGCTCGCTAGGTTGAAAACCCAAAAACGGCGGCCTACACAAAAGTTAGAGCAGTTTGCTAGTTCTGAAAACCCAAAAGGGTGGGCTAGGCGACAATTAGGGCTAAATGAGAGAAAATTATCAATTAGAAAACCCGAAAGGGCTAGTTGGTAATAGGAGTGATCTTGTGTATGCTGGCTTTATATTTGGTTGTTCCCTAATTTAGTAAAATAGAATTAATATTAAAATTATTCTATGTGCACTGTTATAAGTATTTGACCAGATATGGATGAAATAAATAAACACAATAGCAAAAGGTGATGACAAATTATAAAAGGAAAAGAAGCATCTCTTATTACTTTTATTATTTTTTTTTGTCCTAACAATACACTTTCTAAAAAAATTGACAAATGTAAAATCTATGTTAGACGATAAGTGTAATGTGCAGGCCAGCTTTGCTTCAGCCGATCCAAGTAGGCTTCAGCCAGACAAGGCATGTCTAAATCAGGAGTGAATTCAAAACCTCGAGGCTCAACTCCATATTGACGGTCAAGCCGGTGAGGATCATAGCAAGTATCTCGATGAAGAGCAGCAAGAGGAACATACATCAAGTACGTTTGCATAGTGATACGAGAAATCTTCCACCAAGGTACTGACCAACGGATGTTGACTTTAGCACAAGAGTGGATCCAGTCAACATACGAAGAAGTAGAATGGAGTAGTTTCCTAGCAGAATGATGTCGTGGCAGATATCTGGCAAAATTCATAGATGGAGTATCGAGCAAGCAGAGACGCTCCTGAAGCCAAATCTGTAAGAAAAAAATTAATTAAAAAAAGGAAGGTCCGCTAAGCTGAAAACCTACAAGGGAAGCTTCGGCAAAAATTAGGACAGCTCGCTAGTTTCGAAAACCTACATGGGCGAACTAGTAAAAATTAGAGCAATATAAAATATAATAAAAAAGGGGTCCGCTAAGTTGAAAACCTGCAAGGGCAACTTAGGCAAAAATTAGGTTTGCTAGCTAGTTTCAAAAACCCGCATGGGCGGACTATGCAAAAAATTATACAAATATAAAATATATATACAAAAAAAGAAAAAAAAAGAAAAAAAAACCTAAATTGAAAATCCGAAAGGGTAGTTTAGGTAATTACCTGAAGCAACAATGGACTCCCGGTCAATTTCTTTGACAATCCTGATTTAAGTTGGTCTAATCCAACTAAAGTCTCTGCTAATATCACGGGTATCGGTGACAAACCTCCTTCCATTTGGTCCATGATATCCGATACTCATGGATCAATAACGCCATCAGAAGAAACAAGAAAGAATTGGCCAAGCAAGCATAGACAAAGCATACATCCCCATGCCTTAGTAGGAGCCAAATGAGAAAGGCAAAAGTCAATTAAGGGACCAAGCAGAATTTTCTCACCTCTCGTCAACTGTAGAACTTCGGGATTTGAAAGTTGAAATAACATCTGTATCTTTGTTGAGTCTTGGAAATCAATATAGGTAATGCCATTGGTTGATTGCTTGGATATCCAAGGATGGCCTCAAATTCTTCAATCAAAGGACATATTTCAAAGCCATGAATCTTAAATGTACTAGAATTCACATTCCAAAAAGAAGCCATGGCTTGTAAAAAAGAACGGTCCAATTTAATATTTTGAAAACACTTCACAGTATCAATTTTTGACCAAGATATTTGTTTCCAATGAATGTCATTCATATTTTTAAATAGAATTTTTGTATTCATCAAATTGAGTTCGGTCATTGTTGACAACTGAAGGAAAATTGGAATTGTTAAAAGGAATTTTTACGTCGAAGTAGAAAATCTCCTGGCTTCTGTATGAAATCATGGCGTGAAAAGAGATTTATATGGGAGGATTGGCTATTCCAAAATTGATAAGGAAAAGTGTGAGACCGAGATGCGCGAGGGTAGAAAATTGGTGATGAAAGGGTCTTGAGTTGACGCGTTGTCTTTGGTTTTGTAGGTTAGTGATACTGTGGAAATATTGAATATGAAGAGGAAAGGCCAATAATTGTAACGTAGAAATAATAATGATGATAGAAACAAAAAATAAAAGTTGCAGTAAAAATACAAATTATATATCATCATTATTATTTTTATCATTATATTTATTATACAATATTTTCTCAATTGACACAATACTGATAGATCACTAAGAATGAGGTGGTGGGTCATGATCAAACAAAAATTTTAAAAAGTCATCGCCTATTGAAGGAGGCATATCACCCATCCCGAGTCAGCCCGAAGTAGGAGCACCTAAATCTCTATTACCTTGGAATTCAGATATGTAATGGTCCTCATCCAAAGTAGACGAAAGAATCTCATAGTTATCAGCTTGGGGGCCTCTAGATGACGAAGCACTAGGATCTCTCATCCCTTGAAACTGAAGTCTCAAAAATCTTACTCTGACTGGTGATACAATTTTTCAAAATGGAAAATCTGTTGACGACTAGTAGCCAACTCTTCTTGAAGTTTCTTATTTTGTTCCTCAAGCATTCGCTGTGAGCCAGAAAGAAAAAGAGTAAGAGCATACACAATCACGCATACATATAGCATAAATTATCATGGAACAAGACATCCTACCAGGTAATTCATATCAACGTCCTATGGATGAGATGGGATCTCCGGTTGATTAGAATGAGCAAATGGAGGAGCAGTAAAAGAAGGTCCAGCCTCATGACCAAATGAGCCAGCAGCCTGAAACAATCATTAAAAATGTCAAAATAAGTTAAGAAAGATGCAATTGCAATGGAAAAATGGTAAAAGTTTACCTGAGAAGTGCTAGCCATGAGATGCGAGATAGACTCTCTTCCCTCTCTATGATACTCCTCCTCATCTCTATCCTCATTTTCCTCGGGAATCTCCCATTCACCAACAGGAGATACATCAAATTTCAAGAGTCCTACTCGAATAAACTAGATATAAGATGCACTCGGTGGATAGAGAAAGGCTTCAACCTCATAACCGTGTCGAGCCAACCACCATGCATTCTCTGGCATTGATGTGATATTTAAAGTATACTCCAAGTAACTCATTGGGATACTCTGCTGCTCAGGACCAAGAAACCACTCATACACTCTCTCCCCGAGAAACCAGCCAATAGACACAGGGCTAGCAATGACTCAGCAAGTATGCTAAAAAGGCAATGCGGCATTCATGGAAGAAGTCTAGTTTGTCCGCTCTTCTATATTCCACCAGGCCAAATTGACCTACAAAATGACATAAGGTAAGTAAACTTTTATATAAATTTTAAAGTATACTAATGCTATTTTACCTGGTCCCATGTTAAGCAACTCAAGAGATAGCGTTGGGTGTGCACATGGTGAGAGCCGGGAACTTCTACACGATCTGACAACCAAAAATTTAATCTCGGATACCCGACTCTCTCTTTGGAAATGCCAGGAACCCTCACAAGATTATGCTCATATGCACATACCTACAACAATAATAAAAATCAAATTCATGCAAGAATAAGAATGGAATTGATATTGGTAGAAGAAGAGTACCTCGACAACCATCATAAAGCCAACAAAAGACTTCTTATTTATGTAAATCTTATCTAGTCCATGGTAGAGATAGGCAAGGCCAGGTTCAGCCCAGCCGTAAAGCAGTACCATATTCATATCAGTAAGGGCCCTCAACACAGACAAATGGATGGCAGATTTAGTGCTGCATAAAATGGTCAACCCGGGAAAATATAGTAAAAATCCTCGAGCATAGTGTTTGGCTGTTTCCCTACAAACCCGTCCTTCATAGTTCATCCAATAACTCCAAATAGGCTCAATTTTTATCTTAAAAGGCCCTTTAAATGATGGTTCCATACTGATTAACTGTTGGACTTCTTTGAATGATAGAATATCATTGGTAAGAGGGACCGAAAGGCCATAGTACTGGATACCAGTTATGGTTGTATAATTGACTGGGCCAATGGTCATTTCTCCTATAGGTAGGTGAAAAGTATGGATCGTATCCATCCACCGCTCTGACAATGCTTGAACTACACTCCTATCTATCGGACACTCCTCGGATGGTAATTGCAAGATAAAGCTTTCAAACCACAATCTCGAATAATTTGTTTTACCCAAGAAGGTGTTACATCATACCATTATCGAGCTTTATAGACACACCCTCCACCCCAGATAATGCAACAATCATGCTAGTACGGAGCCAGGTAAGTTAACACAAGGTAAGTATATCATCATATCAATACCACTGATTTTTAGGCTAAATTTATTTATGTTCTATTTTTAGTCTATCTATTTACTTGTTTGTTAAATTTTTAAATTTAGTAATCTAATTAATTTATTTTTCCTAAATCTTAAAAAAAACACACAAAAATAGAAAAATGAAAATAATTTGATGTTAAAATAAATAATTGAATTATTACCTTGGCTTTTTTATTTGAACTGCAATGAAGCTGCATCCCGGCTAGTAGACTTATAGCTCCATTTTCATGTCGTCGAATAAACTCCAATAACTCAGCATTAGATCGAGTTCCTGATCTCAAAGCATGCATTTTCTCCCCAACTCTATACTAAACTCTCTGATATCAAAATTTGTAATTGTGGATGAAAAGAAGAGATGAGTCGAGGTTTATATAGATAAATTGCAAAGGAAAAAAAATAAAAAAAGAGAAAAACAGTATTCTCGTGAAAAGAAAAGAAAAAAAAGGAAAAGTAAATATTACTATTGATAAATAGTAAATGAATAGTTGGTGAATAGTGCATAAATAGTGACTACACAGTGAATAAATAGGAAACTCAATTATTCAATTCAATTATTCAGATATTTGCGTGTATATAAATATTTTTGCAGTTTTAAAAATATTTTTACACGTAGAGGGCAAGAAGATATGGGCATGGTAAAAATTAGCTAAATTTTTGCAAATTCCTTTAGTATCCTACTAACTACAATTATTTTTTTCAGATAATTAAATTCTCTCTTAAGTCCAAAACTTACCTTGGGTCTAGAATCCAAATTATTTTTAAGTCCATAACTTAGCTTTAGGTCCAGAACCCAAATTATTTTTAAGTCCAGAACTTAGCTTTAGGTCCAGAACCCAAATTATGTTTAAGTCCAGAACTTAGCTCGGCTCTAGAACCTAAATTCTCTCTTAAGTCCAGAACTTAGCTCGGGTCTAGAACCCAAATCTCTTTTAAGTCCAAAACTTAGCTCGGGTCTAGAATCCAAATCTCTCTTAAGTCTAGAACTTAGCTCGGGTCCAGAACCTAAATTCTCTCTTAAGTCCAGAACTTAGTTCGGGTCCAGAACCCAAATCTCTCTTAAGTCCATAACTTAACCTGGGTCTAGAACCCAAATTATTTTTAAGTCCAAAACTTAGCTTAGGCCCAGAACCTAAAATCTCTATTAAGTCCAGAACATACCCTGAGTCCAGAACCCAAATTATAAATCTAGCTCGGGTCTAGAACCCAAATTATTTTTTAGTCCAGAGCTCAAACTAACCTTAGGAGTCAAGTATGGCTCCAAACCCAGTCAAAAATCACATTGCTTTTCACTCTCTTTTGCCGTGGTCTCAAATCACTCAAGCAGGGGGCAAACTGTAAACCCTTAATTTTTGACCCAGTCTGGTCCAATATTTTTTTATAGTCCAAAATAATTTTTATGTTATTTTAATTAAATAATATTCATTTAATATTTAATATTTATAATTTTTAATAAAAATAAAAAGGTAATATTAGTAAAGTTAAAAAAATAAATAAATAAAAATAGGCGATAAACAATTTTCGTCCCCGAAAATGAATTGGCTTCGGCCAATTCGCTTCAGGAATTTCCCGAGGCAAATTGGCTAGCCCGCACCCCAGCTCGTGCACAAAAATTGTGCTGGCCTGCCTATAGCCCGCAACAGCTTTTGCCAGCGCAGTTTTTTCTGAAACCTAATTCTATTTGATTTTTATTTCTTTTCCTAAATGGTTTTAATGTCCTTAGACAACTAGAATTAGGTTTTGATTTTTTTTCTATAAATACCAGATTAAAACATACAGAAAAGGATTTTTGAGAACTGGGATCTTTTGAGAAAAAAAAGTAAATTTGGAACCAAACTTGGGACTCTTAAATTCTTTCAGCCAAAACAAAACCCTAGCAAGCAAGGAGAAATCCAAGACACAGCAACCAAAGGAAGCAATGAATCGTCTCCATATTGCTTTGCTCAACCAAAACCAAATCTGATGTAGGCAATAGCTTGGTTTAATTTCTTCAAATTTGGTAGAGCCTTCAAACGTAGGTATATTTCTCTAACTTCAGTTTATTAAATCATTAATCATCTTCATCTTTTAAGCCATCATCACACTGCCTTAGTTATTTAATTCTTCGGTCAATTTAGTTCAGGCAGTAGCATAAATTAATTCATGCAATACTTAAGATCTTAATTAAAGTAAATAATATAATCATTCAAAACATAAATCTAATTTCATAAACCCTAAGTTATTCAAACCCTAAATCTTAATTAACTTTATTTTCAAACTTTTGCAGTAGTTTTTATAATTTTATTCATTGAGTTATTTTAATCTTTCGATAATTAATTTAGCTTTCAATATTTATTTCACCTAAAAAATATTTAAATAGTTATTACAGTCAATATTAAAAGCACACTCAACTTTGATTATGGAAAAGCATCAAATTCTAAATTCAAAATCATAATCTATAGAATTAAGATTTCAAACCATAAAACCCTAAAACTTTAATAGCCTTAAAACATGTTTTTCAAATCTAAAATCCTAATTACACCTTTCTAAAAATTAAAACAACAATCAGTTTGCTTAAAACCCTAACCAAACCTATTTTTTAAATCACAGAAGCATTATTTTCATAAAAACATCCAAAACCCTAAATCTTTAAACATCTAGTAGCTATATTATTTCTTTAAAATATTTCTCAACTAATTAAACTAGTATGTGCAAAACCCTAGTTATTAAACATAAAACCCTAAAAACCCTAATTGATGCATGAACCCCTAAAGTTAATATATTTACTGTTTTATTTAAATTGGATGAATGTTTATTATATATTTTGATTGACGTTTGATGTCTTTGATGAATGATTTATTTATGATGAATGGTTGTTTACTTTCATTGATTTATTTTGATTTCAAAATATTGTAAGAGGTATGTTTCCATATTTTTGGGTACCTCATGTCATGAGCATCATGTAATTTATTTTATTTTAAAGTTTTTGGACCAATGTAAAGGACACATTTCCACCTTTTGGTGAGTGTCCTATTTAGTTTTAGACATGGGCAATGTAAGGACATGTTTCCATCCTCGGATGGGTGTCCATTTATTTGCTTTGTTTGGACATTGCTTTGACTTTAATATAATGATGCTTTATTGTAATTGTTGCATGTAATATGGATGATATTGTTATACATAAGAATTTTATAATATTAAGACCTGCAAAGGAGGTCAGTTCCAATGAACCGAGCGTTGTGGGGGTGCTGGGTCGTTTCTCACCTTTTCTACACATAACCAACTTTCCAAACCCATTAGGGGGTTGGGGATTCCTTAGGAATCAAGTCATCCACCCCTTTCTTTTTCCAGGCCCGTCCGGGTGGCGACTCCATTTTCTCCGGGCTTAGGCCCATATTCTCTAAGGCCCCGAGCCTAAACAATGCCGAAGTCATAGGAACCATTCCAGCGGGAGTGGGGGCAAAAATACCTGCTCACAAGTTCATTCTCAATTACTTTTTACCATTTCATAACTCATCATTATACTATCTATTTACTCAAACAGTCACAATAGATTATCATATCATCATTCGAATTGTCATTAGACAAAATTAGTTCATCTCCTTAATATATATACACCACACATCTATTGCACTCAAGATATTTGATTACTTCATTATCTTAAAATTATACTCTCATAACCTTAAATTCAAATGTTAATAACTTATATCTTAACACTAACTATTCTATCATCATAGTCATTTTTAAAATTGTATCTCTATTTAATTACCACCTTGCTTTTATTTATAAATAGTTATTTGTAAAAACCACAAATAATAACAACTCCCAATTTCAACTAATAAGTCTTAACACAATAATTTTGCACATCTTCACCTTGATCCTACTCTCTATATAATTACCACATATTAGTTTAACATCACCATTATAAAACAACAAAATCTTATTTCCTATTAAGATTCATTCCAATTATACTATAACTAACATTTTCTCTTATAATTATTTGCAACTAATATAACTTAGCTCATTTCATATGCATATACATATCAGAATGCTGTATTATGCACATTATCATATAGCTTGCATATTCTTAATACAACTACATACATTGAATTTCAATAAATACTTATAAAGTTATTACATTTCATATCAATTGATCTAACTATCACAATATGACCATCATAGCCTTATTCTATTCTGACCAACCTTTAGTCTATTTTAAATTCATCAATCTGTTTTCAATTCATGACCTAATTCTATTAGGTTAAATTTATTCTCAAATTTTAATTCTCTTCGAATTTATCATTACAGATAATATTCATTTCCCCTAGCCACATTCACTTTAAATGTCATTTTCATCAACTTATTCATTTTATACCACTTTCAAACACATTCAATATAGCTCTTACGCACATTTCATAATTCCTTTCATTTACCCCTTTTCTCATATTTCTTATAGTTACCAAATTTACAAAAATCACTTTTCTTACACATCATTTATAGCTTATCATATTTTCACAATTCTCTTCTGTTTCCACACTATTTATGGTCATAAATAAATTTCTACATAAGGTTATGAGTCCAACTATACTAGCCACAAATCTTGCTTGTATCTCATGAAACAAAAAAATCAATTTCACTAAATATATATAACAGTTGTATCATCTTAAGTCCACATCTGTAGGTTACAAATAAACACCGCATTCACTATAATTCTTTCTCATATAGCTCTTATCTCGAAACTATGCCCATGTCTCAATGGTCACATGCCCGTGGCATTTCAAAATCACATATTAGTTCTTTAAACTCTTACTACATGAAGAGTTAATGCGTATCAATTATATTTTAAGACAAATTACCCTTATCCGCTTGTTTTTTATTCGCCTAAACACATGATCAATTTACTAATAATTACCAATTATATCTCAACTTATTCAACATTTGTTTTTGTTTTGTTTTTTTTTTTGTTTTATTTTTTTACCAATTTCTCCTTCTCAAATCAAATAAGTAATTATAGAGGGTTACAAACATACCATAATACTTCAATAATACTTTTTCATATCTTTAAGTAATCAATTCAATACTTGATCACTTTCACATTACATCACATTGTCACAATTTTCAGGTGATCAACCTTATCATGATCACATTCATCTCACAAATTCATATTATTTCACATTTTAAATATTTTCTATATTTTTAAATCATCCACATACATATCCATAAGTCACATTCATAATGTGACTTACTTTTTACATTTTCTTACATATCACATTAGTGTATGTATTAGACAATTCACCACACATATCATATTCGTGTATACACACACTCACACAATTATACTCAACTTTTTATATATATAAATTGAACATTTATCATATTTCAAGGAATATTATCATTTCTTATTCTTATATGACAAATAATTTATCTTCATTCATCTTTTTTTACATAAATATTAGTCACATTTACAATGTGACTTCTCTCTCACATTTTCCATACACCTACCATACTCTTCATATATATATTTTCACTTTCTTAATCATTTCTCTTTATTTCATATCCAGTATCTACACTATCAACCACATTACACATTACATGATATTTTTATAAGTAATATTACTCATTCAAAATTACTCCCATGCTTATTAAACATTAAACTATCAATATCTAAACAATCTTCATCGAAATTCCCTTACAACTCTAAATTTCCAACTTACTACTTTATTTAATCTTCATTCTATTAAACTCATTTTCAAGATCTAACTTTATAAACATTATTTTTATATTAATATAACATCAAAAACATTACTTTTACAATTATGGAAACCCATTTCAAAAATTCAAAATTCATATAATGCAACCAACAACATGAACCTCACGAAATCCCATCCATGTCACATTCCCAATCTTAAGATCATAACATTTACTTTTAAACAACAGTAATTCATTTCATTACACTAATTAACATCATCCATTTAGATATCCTAATTTTACATACTCAAACCCTAAATCATGCATCATTTGTTTTTCATAATAAACAATTCACTATCACATACCATTTCCCTCTTTGATTTTTTTATTATGACCTCTTTGTTCTAAATTATTAAAAACTCCATATTCCTTCTTCATACTTTTACCCATTTGTATATGAGTTTTCATAATTTTTCTTATTCATTTGTCTCATGAAATTAATTTATTACTCATGTGCACAAAGTTGTATGACTTCCTTAGTTTCATGTCAATCTCACTTTCAATTTTTATATTCCTTAACAATTCTTTATACAAGCTTGTAAAATTTTAGCCATGTGCACTTGACACATATATGGACTTATATTTAAAATTTTAGATTTTTCCAAGCTGATTTATTATATTTAAAAATTAAATCTTCCAAACCCAAAAAATTTATCTCTTTAATAATTCCTCTAAAAGCACCCGGTTATCCATTTGTTTTAGGTATTAAACCTTAATAAAAATTCATAAACTTTTAACCATATGTTCTAGGAATACATATAATATTTTATGTAAATTTTCATATTTTTCTGGGTTGGTTTGCCATAGCTTTTAAATATATTTTTCTCAATTTTTACATATTCTGAGTTGTTGGAACTGTTCCAGCAACCTGTGTTCTTCTATTTTTCTTAATTAGGAATCCATCTTTAAAATTATGAATATTTATTCATTGGATTCTAACATATAAAATATCTTTCCATTAAATTTTTAAACTTATCCAAAATTCTTAGATTTATCCAAAATTCGAATAATATCACAATGCAATACACATATAGAATTTTTTGTAACTATCATGCCCATTTCTCAAACTTTTTATTTCATATCTTAAATCATTTCCTAGATTATTTTTCTAAACTTCACTTATTCATCAATTCAATCCACTATGAAACTTAATTTCAAATAAAAGTTTCAAAAATTCTTAATCTATAAGCTCCAGAATGATGCTTCTAGTGTGCCACTCTTATCTATATAACCCAGACGTCATCTCAACTCATATTCGTTATGTCAAACGGACATTGCCACATCAGGGATCAGATAAATTGCCAGTGCCAATGCATGCATCACAATTGAAAATCATTTTTTAAAATTCTAATTTTCTCTTTCTAATAACCCACCTAGGTCGAGAACCTCAAACCTAGGCTCTGATACCAAAATAAATGTAACACCCTTATACCCTATATGAGTACAATACATATTTCCAACATATGTAAAATATGCATATAGAGTATAAAAATGTCACAGACCAATTTAATAAAAATTTTAACATTTCTGTCTTAAGATTTCAAACACTAAATATATAAAATTAAATAGTATATGAATATTCTTTACTTGTTATAGTAACCCAAAATAAATATTTTATATAAAAATCTTCGAAAAAAATTTGCCAGAGTTTTGTCTGTAATTTGAACGTTCCCAAAATTCAACAAAACACAACCTGAATCAAATCTCCATTTCACCAATACTTCTCAATTTCTCCATATTTTCTCAAAATATTTATACATAGATATATAAATTAACAACACATATAGAATCCCATTTTAAACAAGTTATCTAAAATATTCTTTACAATTTACAATATATACTTAAAAAACAAACATAATATACATAGTATCAAAATATACTATAATATCAAATATGTACTTTTCAGAAGCTATTTGGTGATGAAAACCATGGATCTTTCGACTCTCTCATTGAGGTAATTCCCATGGTAATCACAGAAGCTCATAACGTAGCTTTAGAGCGAATCCCAGACGATAAGGAAATTAAAGAAGCTGTTTGGCAACTTGATCCTAATAGTGCCCCTGGTCCGGATGGTTTCGATGGAACATTCTTTAGGCAATGCTGGGATATCATTGCTTGGGATGTTTGCAGCGCAGTCAAGGAATTTTTTCTTGGTCTGCCAATTCCACAGTCACTTAATGCAGCTCAGATTGTTCTCTTGCCGAAGGTTCAACATCCATCGGACTTCAGCCAATTCCGCCCCATTTGTTTGGCTACATTTGTTAGCAAGGTATGTACCTGAATAATTGCTAATAGAATGGCTCCATTACTTACTCTTATAATCTCCCAAGAACAGGTAGGTTTCTTAAAGGGACGTTCATTTCATGAGCAAATTCTATTAGCAAATGAGCTGGTTCATGATATGGACAAGAAGACTAGGGGACATAACTTAGCAATCAAACTTGACATGGCTAAGGCCTTTGACAGAGTCTCATGGTGCTTCGTTGAGTCGATTTTTCTTAAATTCGGGTTTTCAAGCAAGATTGTCAATCTGATAATGTCTAATCTCAAAGCTACAAGATTATCGGTTATGGTGAATAGAGTCAGCTGTGGGTTTTTCAATCCTAAGCGTGGTGTCAAGTAAGGAGACCCTCTCTCTCCGTATTTGTTCATTATAGCAGCGGAATGTTTCTCAAGAGGGCTAAATAAACTTATTGGGGAGGGAAAAATAACTCCATACAAGACTGCTAGAGGATGTGAGGTGATGTCTCATCTTGCTTTCGCTGATGATCTGCTCATATTTTTTAATGGTGATGTTAAAAGTGCTAAGCAATTCAGAGCCTTTCTCACAGCATATCAACAAGGATCCGGTCAAGCCATCAACTTTGGGAAGTGTTCTTCTATTGTTTGAAAAAAGCTAGCCATGGTTTTATAGACAAGATAGCTCAGATTATTGACATCAAGTGGCATTCACTTCCCTTCATGTACTTAGGGGCCCCTATATATCAAGGGATCAACCGTTCCACTTACTGTCAATATCTTTTGCAAAAAGTGGATACAAAACTTCATGGTTGGATGAAAAAGTTACTGTCAACTGGTGGTCATCTTCTACTCATTAAACATGTCTTGAGTTCAATTCCAATTCATACTTTGGGGGCTATGCAACTGCCGAAACAAATTATTGAAGCTTTGGAACGAAAATTTATTTTTTTTTCTGGCATTCAGGTGTTGAACGGCGTTATCATTGGGCCAGGTTCAAAAAATTCTACTACCCCACTTCTGAAGGTGGTATGGGAGTCTGATCGCTTGTATCTTTGCAAAAAGCCTACTCAATAAAGCTTTGGTTGAACTATCAAAAGGGAAATACTCCTTGGGCAAGGATTATGAGAAAAAAATATGGTAGAGCTGGTCATATGAAAATTCTGCAAACTGACTCCCCTACATGGAAGAGAATTTGCAAGATCTCGACCACTGCTTCTTCTCTTTTTACGCAGCAAGAGAATGGCGATTGGGTTAGTAACAAGACAAACTCCAAGTCCTTTGTCTTGGCAGAAATTTATGATGATGTGAGAGAAAGGAAAAGCGAGCTTCTATCATACAGGATGACTTGGAATTCATTAATTCCCATCAAGTATTCAATACTTGCATGGAGATTATGGCACAATGCCCTACCATTGCTGGAAAGACTTCAAATGATGGGGATTCAAATGGCCACTTACTGTCCATTTTGCTTATCTACTGCAGCTACTACATCTCACATATTCTACCTCTGTGCTAAAACCATGAAAATCTGGCAGTTTTTCAAACAATCTTTGCAATACAATGCCTCGGTCCAGCATACAATTAAATAAGAATTCATGTTGTGGTGGTCCTAATTCTCTCCTAACTCGCTGGCGGGCAAAGTCATGGCCTTCATTCCTCAGGTAATTCTCTATCACATATGACTAGCCTTTTGTAAAATTTCATGGGGTGGCGAGGAGGTATATAGTCCAAGCATTATCAGGTCCATCCTCACCTCAATTTTTAATTGGGGAGTAGCTCATTCCTCTGCCAAATTTGCAAAGTCCATGGCTTTATTTCATGAAATCTTGCCAGAACAATTTTGGCAAAAGGTGCAAATTAAAGCCAACTCTCATATATTGGCGTAAACCAGTTTCACCAAGATTCTAGCTTAATGTCGAAGCTTCGGTGACTGTGAATATGGCGACCGGCGAAGCTATTGTCAGGGATTGCAATGGATGCTTTATAGCAGGTCTCAGTTTTTTCTTATGGGCTTCTAATCCCAACCAAGCTGAATTGCAAGCTGCTTTTGAAGGAATCTAATGGTGTATTCAGAAATATTACTTGCCGCTGGAAATAGAGACTGACTCAGCATGGGTTCCTCATCAAATCACATCCTCCCGGATTTCTACATCAACAACAATGGCCAGCCACATTAAAGGCTTCATTGACAGTTCAAACTCTGCTATACTACATACATTCAGGGAGGGTAATCAAGCCGCAAATTTCCTTGCCATAGACTGTAGAATGAGTATGAAGCCTGCTGTCTGTTTGTCTTTTAATTCTTTGTCAAATTTTCTTAAGTGCATTGTAAACTCGGATAATATGGGTTCTCCATATATCCGTTACAAATAGTTTATCTATAAAAATTACTGCTTCTTGAAAAAAAAATATCAAATATGCACATGCTGGAAAATGGCTCTGATCTTGATGTACCCAAAAATACTTCAAGCTCGATAAATGCAAGCCTAGGCACAACTAGGTCTAGTAGAACTCTCTGGCTCTACCAAAACGCCCATGCCACCTACGCAACGAATTACAATTGTGCTAAGCTAAAAGCTTAGCGGTGCAAACTTTGATAATAATAAAAATGTAAAGTAATGCCATTGCAAAATGCTTATGAACATAACATCATTCCATTTTCTTATACTTTTCAAATATTTCACAATCCACAATTCATATAAAAACAAACACAAACATGGGCCCAAAGATAACTAATATGCTATTCAAATTCCATAGTTACTGTTTTGGTCTATAATGACACCATGTGTCTAGCCCCATAGGCAATATATCAATGTAATAATCCAACTAGGTCTGAGCTTATGACCCAGTCATTTCACCTAGGCTAGCTTCAAGTACTTATTTTTTAGGCTTACGACCCGGTCATTTCACCTCAAAAATATTTTCACAATGACGCCTAACGTCTAGCCTGTAGGCAAATCATAGGCATGAACCAAACACAGAACTCTGAAAATTGAATAGCATACTAGGCACACAATTTATTCATATTTCTTATTATCAATCTCTTTCTCATTGTCATATAATCAAACTAGGCACATTGCCTTATTTTCTCATTTTTTCTCACTTTTCTCATTTTTCTCATTTATATCAATATCAATTCATTTCATCATGTTTCCACATATCTCATTACATTATACCACATTTTTTTTGCATTTACAACACATTACCCAATTACTTTGGGTATTTCCACATAATTCACATATTAATTATATTTACACAATTTAGCCATTATTAACGGCTTTTCACAATGCATTTAACACATATATGACATTACAAATGTCATAGCACATTATTTATACATAACCAATGTATCAAGTAGCTTAACACATTTTCCAATCAAAATTTGTTAAGCCCAAATGTCATGCAAACATAACCAATGTATTCAAAATTTGTACTTACATCAAATAGCAACCAAAACAAGCTTAAAACTCTCACCAACCTTTTCTTCCAAGTTGCCCTTCAACACTTGGATTGGCCAAACTACTTCCTCTCAATGCCTATACCAAATGTGATCATAAATAATCATTTAATATCACATTCTAAGACATTCTCAACATCAAACCTTAATTAAACAACACACTAATAAAATTTTCACAATTAAGCCTTACCTCACTTTAACTTTAAAAAACCATTTTAATCCATTTAAATTAATGTTTAAGTTTATTTCTATCATTATAAACATATTTTAACATGTTTAAATTAATTACTTTAATTAAACACACACTTTTGTTCAAAACCCTAAAATGGCATAACCTTCCCCATTGAAGGTTCTCCATTTCAACACATTCCAATAATTAGTCCAAGCTTATTTCCATCATTAATGTCATCAAATAACATGCTTTAAACATTAAAATCAAACAATTCACCATACTTTGAAAATTCACTTTTCCAAAACCCTAAATCAATATTACCATCGTTAAACTCTATCCAAACTTAACAAAATCCATCATTTGATTTTAAGATCCTTGTTTATGCATCAAAACAACACATTTGGAACCAATTTGCACAATTAAAATTCATGATTTCAAAAACCCAAATGTTCCATAACCCTAAATTCTCTCTCTTCAACCAACTTAATTCAAACTTAATCATTTCTTCAATCCAACTTAAGAATCATTAATAATTAAACAAAATAGCATCTTTCATATGCATTAACCAATTAAAACACACTCCATTAAAATCTCAAATTATACCTTATCATATATTTAGATGGAACTTCAAAATTGTAAAGGAAAACTTACTAATTTATGAAGAAATCACCAAAACCCACTTGGTTCTTGTAAAATCCTTGGAAATTGGTTGTTTAAATGAAGCAAAAATCAATCGTGCTCATCCATGGAGAAAACATCAAAGAGAGGAAGAAGAAGAAGAAGAAAATTCTTTTTAAATTTTTGATTTTTTCTCTTTCCTTCATTTAAGACCACATATATATATATATTTATATATTTTATTTATTTATTTATTTATTTTAAAAATAACAATTTTCATCTTCCATTCAAAAATATTTTCTTTTTAAATTATTTTATTAATTTTTAAATTTTATAAAGTATATTTACTAACTTACCCCTCCTTTACTATTTATATTTTTGTCTTTTTAATTTCTTTCTTCTTTAATTTCTAGCCTTATATATATATATATTTATTTAATTAATTATTAATAAATATATTTAATCTTCTACCACAATATTGAATTATTTTTATTTACTTATTATTAATTAATTAATAATTTTAAAATATCACACTTTTCCATCATCTTCCACTATCTAATATTAGTTTATTATTATGATTTTCATCATTCACTTTTCCAACACCAAATTATATCCCACATATATATATTGCATATTTTTTGTATATGTATATATCTTATATATGTTACTTATATTTCACATATATCATTATACACATATTTATGTAATGTATATACTATGTCTATGTAATGTATATTTAATGGATATAAATACCCATATGCACAAATAATATTCCTATATACATATCAAATTTACCTTATATGTGTATTAAATATATTAAGTATATAATATATATATCCAACATATACAATTAATATACCGTATGTATATGTTATATATACACTAGGTATATATATTGGGTATGTACAACTTTTATATCTCCAAATACTTATTTAATTTCTCCAAAATTACGAATATGATAATTTTCTCCACTGGGGATAAGAGAAGTTGATTCTGTTGGTCTTTATATTATTTTATTCTTTCTTATTATAATATTGTCCATTGCATCCTTTAGATTACATTGTGTGCGTGAGTTAGGATGCTGTGTAGCCTGTGTTATGTTATGTAAGGGATATCATACTTTCACTCCAGGTATGGAGATTGAGCATGGCATAACCACTCATAGCCTTGTACCTTTTGGTATATACTTGCTATGGGAGCCTAAAACTTTTCAACACAAAAACTAAAGCTCATGCAATTGGCCTAGCTACTTTCCTTAGGTTTTTGCCCCAAATGCTTAATGTTTGACTATGATTAATTCATCTTGGTTTGAACTGTGGCTTATTTGCTTTGATCCTTTTTCTAATATGACCTAATTATATTGTAAGCTCAAAATAATTTTTCCTTTAAATCCAAAAGATCAAAATAATTTTTTAAGATAATGGGTCAAAAATCTTCTTCCACCTGATGGAGAAAACATAAAAGCCCAAAAGCTTTGAAAAAAATATTTTTCACTTCACAAATTACAAACTTTTTTCTTGAAAAGAACTTATAAATTATTTAGGTCAACTAGAGAATATCAAAAATCAATTGTGGGCCTAGTTTATACCAAGAATTATTAATCATGGACTTATTTTTGGCATGAATCATTAGTTATTTTTTTCAAATGGAAAATCTATCTTTGATAAACCTCTTAATTTAGTTTTAATCCAATATAGCATAAAAGCTAATTTAGTTGAGATTCAATGGATTAAAGCCTAATTAATGAGAATTATTATGGAAAGACTTCTAAGCTTGAAAATATAACTATTAGTTAAAATCGTCTGAGGGAATTTTTGCAAAAATAAGATATCCCATGTTGGTATTTTATTGACCATATACCTAGGGAAAGAGACTTGCCATTCGTGTATGGATGATTTAAGGTTGGAAGGAACATCTTAATTATTTTTAATTGTTTGATTACTTATGCATACATGCATACACACATTGCATTACATGTTATTGATCCTTTCTGGCTTACAGACCTGGAGTACAACAGTTCAAGAGCGTACAACAACCTAACCTACTCTAGTGACGTAGAATCCAGTAGCAATTCAATTAGCTTCTCACCGAAAGTAATGGAGCCTAAACAGATTCAAAGGATGGTGGACGATGCCCTCAATGCCAAAATGGAAGAACTGAAGGAGGCCTTGGCTAAGATTATGAAGAGTCAACTGGCTGCACTATTGGGGAACACTACTGAAGCATCTGCTAGTACTAAGAAGCAGAAAGACACAGGAAAGGCTAAAGTTGGTGAAGCAACCTCTGATTACGACAAAGTAATGATTGATGCTGATGATTGGGCTCAGTATTTCCAAGATTCTCATGATAAGAAGAAATAACCAAAGGGTGTGAAAAAATCAACTATTGAAAAGACTGAGACCACTGATGTAGAAAAGTTAATTGTTGATTTGGAGAAGAAGTTTGAGAAAAAGCTTAAAACTGAAGAGGTGTCAGAAGTGGACAAGCTATTTAAGCAAGATGAGGAAGTTCCTTACAAGTTCAAAATGCTTTCTTTCTCTAAGTACAATGGTATAGGGAATCCTCATCTCTATGTGAAGCAATACATCACTGCTATGCAATCTGCTCAAGCTACTAAGGCTCAAACTCTAAGGTACTTTAAGCTCTCATTAGATCCTATTGTGCAGAATTAGTTCAACATCTTAAAGAAAGAGCATGATTGTTTCTCCATCTTATGGACAAAAATCCAAATTTGATATGACTAGGACAAACCAATTCTTTTTTCCTTTCCTTTTGTAAAAACTCAATATCCCTTTTTCTTCTTCTATTTTTTTCCTTCTTCTCCTTTTTTTGTTTTATTTAGGCTCTTTTTTTTTTTTACATGGCATTTCATCATTTTGCTCTTTTCCTCTTTTGGAATATCAAATATAAGGCATTCAAGATTAGAGCTATGTTGGATGAAAGATTATCTTTCTCCTATTTCTCTAATTTAGCTGAGTCGCTTCTTGGGTTGGATCGATTCAAGTCAAACTCTTCTCATAGGTTGTGTGAAAGTTAGCTTTTTTAACCATCCTTTCGGGTTTTTAAACTAGCGAGTTTTTTCTTTTCTTCTTCATTTTTATCTTTATTTTTTTTATTCCTAGTCCTAAGAAAGTTGTTTTGTTTGTGTTGTCCTATGCTTTTGACTATGGAGGAGCACGAGTCTACTTCAATGAGGAAGAATTTGTTCGTTGCCCATATGCCATCTCAATGATGAAATAGATCTGAGATATTAGGTCTAGTTTAGGTAAACTTCAACTATCTTGATTGACTTCCTTTTCTTTGATCTTTTTGCTTCTTGGTATCTTAGTGATCATCAAACTTATCATAAGTGTAACACTAGCTCAGGGTAAGTTATTAGAGTTTACAAGCTAATAAAAAGCAAGCTAAAATCTCATGAAGGCTCAAAGGGACAAATGAGGGATTGATTTTATCATGGTGGATACTAGTTGTTAGTGTCACATCCGCCTACTGCATTTATGCAGTGTAGACACGTGCATAGCGAGAGTAGGGAAAAGGAGAAGATAATTCTTGATAACAGCCCTAGATAAGGTTGTATGACAAAAGGGACCTAATTGTAATTTTTAATAAAGCTGGGGACGTAGATGTAATTTCAAAGAAAGTTGCACCGGATGTTCTTAATAGTGCATATAACAGATTCCAAAAATGGAATGTAGAGAAAAATCGGATCGCAACGACGTGTAACGGTTTTTCCAGGAAATGTCCCGTTAAAGAAAAATGAAGAAATGTTGACTAAGGGCATTTTGGTTATTACCAATTAAAGTTATACATGAATTTAGGGTAGGAAATAAAGACGTGAGTACGTAGAGAATGGCGAGAGGTTAAATATGAAACGATTGTCAGTAGAAATGAAGCCGGAGAAAACCCGAGCAAAAATAGGACCAAAAGGGAATTTTGTAAAAAGTTGAGGGCTTACCGGTAATTTTTCAAAATGACTTAGAAACCTAAAATAGATCTTATAAATAGAAAGTAGAGGTCGAGAGGATCAAAACCATATATAGTTTGACTCGTGGAGCTATACGGTTTAAAAGATATGATCGATTAATCGCCGGAACGTAATGTGGGCCCGGTTTTGTGTCGGGACCGGATGAGTAACCCGGGACAACTTTATGAGATCCAATGGGAAGAGAGACAAGTGGAAAGAAGTAAAGGAAAAAGGAAGTTATAAAAATCAAAGGTGGGCCAATCAAAAGAGAACATTTAGCATATGTAATAAATGTGTAATAAATGAAGAAAGAGAAAAAGTGGACAAATGGTCAAGGTGATCATCACTTCCTTTGTATATAAATATAGGTGATATGAAGAGCAAATTCTCTCTTTTCCACTCACCAAATTCGGCCAACAAAAGAAAATACCAAGGGACTTCCAAGTTTTTCCAAACTTTGATTTTTAAGGTAAGTTCTAAGGTTTTTAAGTGTGTAGACTTTAATTTTAGTATTAGTTTTAGGTAGTTATATATATATTGGAAGATTGGGAATTAGAGTCTTATATGGAATTGAAAATAATAATAATAATAATAAGATTAATTGATTAAATGGAAGAACTAAGATATAGAAAGATTAATAAGGTTGGATTAGGGGTTTCGGTTGGAAAAGAAATAGAGGATAATTTATTATTTTGAAATTCTAAGGTTTATGTTGTATCTTGAATTGATTGAAGGAGAAATAAAGAATTAAAGAAGGAGAAGAAAGAAAAGCCAAGAGGAATTAAAGAAATAAGGTTTGGTACTTTACCTTTGAATAATTACTTTTGATTTGGTACTTTACTTTTAAATAATTAATTTTGGTTTGATGCTTTACAAACTTTGGTTTATGAAAGTTTTGTTGTTGAAGCTTAAATATATTGATTTGAGTTAAACATGCAAAAGTTGTCAAAGGGAAGTGTTTGAATCTTCACTTTACCATTAAAGAAGCCTTAATATTGATTTGCAAAAGAAAAATTAACTATCCTATGCATTTCATGTGTTTGGGCCGAAATGGCCCCAAAAAGACAGCTTTCTGGATCGTTTTGTGGCAATCATTTGAGGCAGCAAATGAATGAATTTTTCAACGAAATTTTACATGCAATTAGTCAACATATGAAATAAGTTTTCTGTAAAATTTCAGCTAAAAATAAGATCATTTACTTGGTCAAATGCATGACTGAAGTAGACTGAAATTTTGACGAAAACCCAGATTTTACTATTCATTTGGTCATGCCATTTTGCGTTGCCGATTTGTCTTGCCGCAACACTATTCATTTGGTCAATTTGTGATATTTTGAGGAATTCTTTGAAATGTTTGATGTGTTTATTGTGGATGTTAAATATGTGAAAAAGAGTAATGGTTTGACTAAAGAATGTGTTGCGCGGCATAAATGGCAAAGTGCGATGGGAATTTAAAATGATTTCGCGAGTCATTCTAAAATGAGGTTTGAGACTTAAATTGAATCATATTAATCTTTTTGCTCTACTGGATAGTGGGAGTGGTAGATAAGGGTATGGTGCACTATACTAACGCATGCAGTACTGCTCATTATTGTGATTTGATATGTTATTCAGTGGTGAGGCCACTGAAGCCAATGGGGAGGCCCATTGGTTAGAACCAGGATGGTGAGGGCCATTCCTGTGATCTGATATCGGTGGTGAGGGCCACCTATGTTACAGTGGTGAGGGCCACTGCCTTATCACTATGGTTCCCTATATACCAATAGAGCCTGAACCAAAGACATATTTTTCGTTAAACTATGAAATGCAAATGAGTTGAATTATGATTTTACATTATTGAAAGCATATCACACTGAATGTATCAAAATTTCTATTGGTTTAAGGTTGGTTGATTTATGATTTAATTATTTCATATTTTCCAAATGTTTTCATATGTTACTTGTATTTTATTGGTAAAGTACCCACTGAGCGACATTGCTCAGCGAGTTAAGTTTTCCTTGACTCGTAGGTTCGGAGCAGTAGATAAATCTTGGGAAAGCAACGACCAGACCACAGCAAATCTCAGGGGTAGATCTTTTAGTTCCATTATGAGTTAGCTAGTTGTGGCATGTATATGAATAAATATAAAAGAGATTTTCTATGTTATAATTGTATGTTAGTAGTATGTAATAATCATAAATCTTTACTTTATGTTATATTAGAAGTGTGAACTCTTCGTGCAGGTTTGTAGTTGAGGGTATAAGGTGGATTCATTGGGAGTGCATTAAATTTGATGGTAATTATATTGGTCTGTGTAAAATGTTTTAAAAAAAATCAGAAAAACAAGTTTTGTCGACACTTGGGATCCAAATTTCTAGGCGGAACTATGGCAAAATTTCTGTAAAAATCAGAATTAAAATTTGACTAAGTAAATTGGTAGCAACATTAGGATAGTGTGGCGCCTCTACTCGACTTACACATGTAGGTTGGGAAGGGGTGTTACAATTAGTGGTATCAGAGCAAAGGTTTAGCCGGTTCTGGGTAGTTAGTCGAACTAAACCTTAAATGTATGACACATAGGGTTAGAATAGGGGTTTTAATTATATAACTATACATGTGTGTGTCATTGTTAGTTATGTTATTCAACTTATCCAGGAGTAATAATGGGTGACCTAAACGAGGAGGTGAGGGAGCTAAGGATAGAAGTAGAGAGGTTGAGACAGCTAGCGCAGGAGCAAGATGAGACTATAGAAATTTTGGCCGATAGAAGTATACAAGATCGTGAAGACTTGAGAATAAAAGATGAGATGATTTCCTCCTTGATAGATGACGTGTAGATGTTAAAAGAAGACATGCTTAGTTATAGAGCGGAGTTGGATAGTGTCGGTAGAAGCCTCGAGATAGCACATCAAGAGATTCAAACTTTACAGGAGAGGGTTCAAGAGCTAGGCCAGTACTTACCTAGTGAAGCATCACATGACCCCGATTTTGATCCCGAGATAGTAGAATATTTTTCAGACAGTGCCACTTCACCTAGGGCACCTACTCATTGAGTCTTGAGATGTATTGTGTTTGGTGGTTCTTTTAGTTATATATATGTGAGATAAAGGTATCATGTAAATATTGTATGGTAGTATAATATGGTGATATAATAGTGAGGAGTCCTAAATTTTGCAATGTATATAAGGGCTTCCTAATATTGTAAAACTTTGTGTTTGGAAATAAATAAAAGTTGTGTTGTATATGTGTTAATTAAGAATTTTATATTTATATACATGCCACCTAGGGTAAGATAATGCTGTTGGTCTGGGTCGTTAATAATGATGGGATGGTATATGTTTACTCTTTAGATGTCGCAAGCAGCGCAGCGTGATATAGAGGAGGAGGTCGAGTCTCAGGCCTCCCGAGTTGTAGAAATGCGTGTATCTGAGACATCAACGTCGGAGCAACCACCCGCTGATGCTCCTATTCCCAATGAAATGTTGCAACAAATGGCTGCCGTATTTCGGCAGATAGCCGGCGTTGCCCCAGCACCACCCCCGGCGCCAACACCCGTACCAGTACCTGCTGTAGGAGGGGAAAGGAAACCCCCAATAGAAAAGATAAGAAAGTATGGTGCGAAGGAGTTTAAGGCTCGAAGGGACGATGATTCTTCAACAGCCGAGTATTGGCTGGAAGGAACAATACGAGCCTTAGATCAGTTACAGTGTACGCCAGAAGAGCGAGTGATATGTGCTACTTCCTTATTAGTGGAAGAAGCGTATATATGGTGGGACACAGTTCACCAACGAGTTTCACCGGAACAGAGAACATGGGATTTCTTTGTGAATGAGTTCAAGAGGAAGTTTATATCGGAGGCATACCTAGATGCCAAGAAAAAGGAGTTTCTACACTTAAAGCAAGGTCGACTGACCGTTGCTGAGTACGAGAGGGAATTTACTAGGCTGAGTAGGTATGCCAAGAAGACAATTGAAGATGAACATGATAGATGTAAGCAGTTCCAGGATGGATTGAATAATGAGATTAGGATGCAGCTAATTGCTGCTAATATCAAAGAATTTTCCGAGTTGGTCAATAGGGCTCTAGAAGTAGAGCAATGTCAGTCTGATGAGCAGAATAGATGACAGAAGATGAAACAGAAGAGAGGTACCCAGAACTATTCGGGAAACTACCAATCATCAAGAAAATGATTCCGCGGCAGTGGTTCCATGGGAGGCGGTCAACGTCGAGGTTACAGTCAGGGATCAATTCGCGGTGGCTTAAGTCAAACTACCTCAGTCGCTAGTATGGGACGATCCGGAAGAGGACAAGGAAGAGGATTCAGCCGAAGCGGAGGTAACTTCTTTATCGGTCCGAGAGGTAATGAAGGCGAAAATAATAATCCACGCTGTGATCAATGCGGACGCCGTCACATGGGAGAATGTTGGGGTCGGACATTTGCATGTTATATATGTGGATCTTTAGACCACCTTATGCGAGAGTGTCCCCAGCGAATACAGAATCTACCTAGGGATACTGAGAGATCGCAAGCGGCAGCAGGTCGAGGCCGAGGCAGAGGAAGGAGCGAAAATCCGTCGCGTGTGCAATCTGAAACAGTGAATCGACCAGAAGCAAGGGCTCCTGCTAGAATGTATGCCATGAGGGGGCGAGAAGACGAAGAAGTGCTAGACGTGATTGCAGGTCAGTTGTCTATGTTTGAAGTTCCGCTTTACGTTTTAATAGATCCAGGTTCTTCACACTCATATATATGCACGAAAAATGAAAAACTTGAGGACCTAAAGGTAGAACTAGAGAAAGAAGGAATATTAGTTACTAACCCATTAGGAAATGAGGTGATTACTAGGAAGGTAGTGAAAGATTGTCCCGTAGAGATACACGGACATATCTTTTGGGGAGATTTATTTGAACTACCATTTCAAGAATTTGATGCTATCCTTGGAATGGATTGGTTAGCCAAACACGATGCATTGGTTGACTGTAAACGGAAGAGAGTTACCTTGCATACTGCAGACGGTGACGAAGTGACTCTAGTGGGAAAAAGGAAGGACTATCTAACTAACATCATTTCTGCCATGACGGCTAAGAGGTTAGTGCAAAAAGGCTGCGAGGCATACCTGGTATGTGCATTAGTAGCAAAAGAAGAGGCACCAAAGTTACAAGATATACCTACTGTATGCGATTTTCCCGACGTATTTCCTGACGATTTACCCGGACTACCACCTAAACGAGAGGTGAAATTCACCATAGATGTGTACCCGGGAGCTGCACCAGTATCTATCGCACCTTACCGAATGGCGCCAACGGAGCTAAAAGAATTAAAGGTACAGCTACAAGAACTTTTAGACAAGGGGTTCATAAGGCCAAGCGTGTCACCATGGGGAGCACCAGTATTGTTTGTGAAAAAGAAAGACGGATCCTTAAGGTTGTGCGTAGATTACCGTCAACTTAATAAGCTGACCATCAAAAACAAGTATCCGTTACCTCGCATAGATGATCTGTTTGATCAACTCAAAGGTGCTGGAGTCTTTTCAAAAATTGATCTACGATCGGGTTATCATCAATTGGGAATACAAGATGAAGACATATCAAAAACAGCATTCAGAACTCGCTATGGACATTATGAATTCATTGTTATGCCTTTCAGATTAACGAACGCACCTGCAGTATTCATGGATCTGATGAATAGAATCTTCCACCCGTATTTGGATCAGTTCGTGGTGGTATTTATTGACGACATATTGGTGTATTCAAAGAATCGAGAGGATCATGATCGTCACCTTAGAATTGTTTTGCAAACCCTGCGTGAGAAGCAGTTATACGCTAAATTCAGCAAATGCTAATTTTGGTTGGAAGAAGTAGCTTTCTTGGGACATATTGTATCGGTAGAAGGAATAAGGGTCGATCCCAAGAAAATAGAAGCAGTATTGGAATGGAAGTCACCTAAGACAGTAACGGAAGTCCGTAGTTTCTTGGGATTAGCAGGATATTATCGGAGATTCGTTAAAGGGTTTTCCATGATCGTCGTACCTATGACCAAGCTACTTCAGAAGAATGCCAAATTCCAGTGGACCGACGCTTGTCAACGGAGCTTTGAAAAGCTGAAACAAAAACTTACTGAAGCACCTATTCTTACACAACCAGAATCAGGAAAAGATTTTGTGATTTATAGCGATGCATCCCATATCGGGTTAGGTTGTGTATTGATGCAGGAAGGCAAAGTCATTGCGTATGTCTCTCAACAGCTCAAGCCACATGAAAAGAATTATCCTACGCATGACTTAGAGCTAGCAGCGATTGTTTTGGCTTTCAAGACGTGGAGGCACTACTTATACGGGGAAAAATGTTACATCTTTACGGATCATCAAAGCCTGAAATATTTGCCCACGCAGAAAGATTTAAACCTGCGACAGCGAAAATGGATGCAATGGTTAGCCAACTACGACTATACGATTAATTATCACCCGGGCAAAGCGAATGTCGTAGCAGATGCACTTAGTAGGAAGTCAATGCAAGCGCTAAGTGCTATGAGGGTAACGTTAAAACCTACAGAAGATGGAGCTATCTTTGCAGAAATGCACGTGCGACCTAATTTACATCAACAAATACGTGAGGCTCAGAAGGAAGATGAACAAGTGAAGAAGTGGAGTCAACAGGCGCAGGAGAACTGTTCAGGAGACTATCAAATTCGTCCTGACGGTATTCTCTACTACAAGAAGAGAATGGTGGTACCTAAGTCCAAGGAGCTGAAGAAACAGATTTTGCAAGAAGCTCATAACAGTCCTTATACAATGCATCCAGGAGTAACGAAAATGTATCGGGACTTGAAGGAGTATTATTGGTGGCCAGGAATGAAAAAGGATATCGTTGATTACGTAACGAAGTGTCTAACCTGTCAGCAAGTGAAGGCGGAACATCAACTACCCTCAGGGCTACTACAACCTATTACAATTCCAACCTGGAAATGGGATAGTATTACTATGGATTTTGTCACAGGATTGCCTATGACAAGGGACAAACATGACGCGATTTGGGTAATCGTAGACCGGCTTACTAAGTCCGCTCATTTCATACCAGTACGTGTGGATTACTCGCTAGACAAGTTGGCAGACTTGTATATCAAAGAGATTATACGTCTCCACGGAGTTCCAACTTTGATCATATCCGATCGAGACCCACGTTTTACGTCAAATTTTTGGCAGAAGTTACAAACAGCCCTTGGAACTCGAACTTACCACAGCACAACATTTCATCCCCAGACAAACGGACAGTCGGAAAGAGTGATTCAAATTTTGGAAGATATGCTGAGGGCGTGCGTTTTAGAATTTAAAGGTAGTTGGGACAAACACCTAAGCTTAATGGAATTCGCGTACAACAACAGTTATCAATCCAGCATACAAATGGCACCTTACGAAGCACTGTATGGTCGAAAATGCAGAACTCCAGTTTGCTGGACAGAATTGAGTGAGGAAAAGATGTTGGGGCCAGACATAGTTAAGGAAACTGAAGAGAAGGTAGAAATCATTCGAGACCGATTAAAAGCAGCAGCGGACCGGCAAAAATCATACGCGGATCTAAAAAGGAAAGACATACAGTTTGAGGTAGGTGACAGAGTGTTCCTCAAAGTCTCTCCTTGGAAGAAAGTGTTACGATTTAAACAAAAAGGCAAGCTAAGCCCTAGATTCATCGGACCATATGAAATTATTAAACGGGTAGGTCCGGTAGCTTACCAGTTGGCGTTACCACCTGAATTAAATAAAATACATGATGTTTTCCATGTTTCGATGCTAAGGAGGTATCGTTCAGATCCAACCCACGTCATACAAGTTCAAGATATTGAGATTCAGCCTGAAATGACATATGAGGAAGAGCCGGTAGAGATCCTAGCACGTGAAATCAAAGAGTTGCGAAATAAGAAGATTCCATTGGTCAAAGTGCTTTGGAGGAATCACAAAGTAGAAGAAGCTACATGGGAACGCGAAGAAACTATGAAGAAGCAATACCCATATTTGTTTTCACTTGATGAGCTTCGGGACGAAGCTTAAATTAACGAGGAAGGAACTGTCACATCCGCCTACTGCATTTATGCAGTGTAGACACGTGCATAGTGAGAGTAGGGAAAAGGAGAAGATAATTCTTGATAACAGCCCTAGATAAGGTTGTATGACAAAAGGGACCTAATTGTAATTTTTAATAAAGCTGGGGACGTAGATGTAATTTCAAAGAAAGTTGCACCGGATGTTCTTAATAGTGCATATAACAGATTCCAAAAATGGAATGTAGAGAAAAATCGGATCGCAACGACGTGTAACGGTTTTTCCAGGAAATGTCCCGTTAAAGAAAAATGAAGAAATGTTGACTAAGGGCATTTTGGTCATTACCAATTAAAGTTATACATGAATTTAGGGTAGGAAATAAAGACGTGAGTACGTAGAGAATGGCGAGAGGTTAAATATGAAACGATTGTCAGTAGAAATGAAGCCGGAGAAAACCCGAGCAAAAATAGGACCAAAAGGGAATTTTGTAAAAAGTTGAGGGCTTACCGGTAATTTTTCAAAATGACTTAGAAACCTAAAATAGATCTTATAAATAGAAAGTAGAGGTCGAGAGGATCAAAACCATATATAGTTTGACTCGTGGAGCTATACGGTTTAAAAGATATGATCGATTAATCGCCGGAACGTAATGTGGGCCCGGTTTCGTGTCGGGACCGGATGAGTAACCCGGGACAACTTTATGAGATCCAATGGGAAGAGAGACAAGTGGAAAGAAGTAAAGGAAAAAGGAAGTTATAAAAATCAAAGGTGGGCCAATCAAAAGAGAACATTTAGCATATGTAATAAATGTGTAATAAATGAAGAAAGAGAAAAAGTGGACAAATGGTCAAGGTGATCATCACTTCCTTTGTATATAAATATAGGTGATATGAAGAGCAAATTCTCTCTTTTCCACTCACCAAATTCGGCCAACAAAAGAAAATACCAAGAGACTTCCAAGTTTTTCCAAACTTTGATTTTTAAGGTAAGTTCTAAGGTTTTTAAGTGTGTAGACTTTAATTTTAGTATTAGTTTTAGGTAGTTATATATATATTGGAAGATTGGGAATTAGAGTCTTATATGGAATTGAAAAAAAAAATAATAATAATAAGATTAATTGATTAAATGGAAGAACCAAGATATAGAAAGATTAATAAGGTTGGATTAGGGGTTTCGGTTGGAAAAGAAATAGAGGATAATTTATTATTTTGAAATTCTAAGGTTTATGTTGTATCTTGAATTGATTGAAGGAGAAATAAAGAATTAAAGAAGGAGAAGAAAGAAAAGCCAAGAGGAATTAAAGAAATAAGGTTTGGTACTTTACCTTTGAATAATTACTTTTGATTTGGTACTTTACTTTTAAATAATTAATTTTGGTTTGATGCTTTACAAACTTTGGTTTATGAAAGTTTTGTTGTTGAAGCTTAAATATATTGATTTGAGTTAAACATGCAAAAGTTGTCAAAGGGAAGTGTTTGAATCTTCACTTTACCATTAAAGAAGCCTTAATATTGATTTGCAAAAGAAAAATTAACTATCCTATGCATTTCATGTGTTTGGGCCGAAATGGCCCCAAAAAGACAGCTTTCTGGATCTTTTTGTGGCAATCATTTGAGGCAGCAAATGAATGAATTTTTCAACGAAATTTTACATGCAATTAGTCAACATATGAAATAAGTTTTCTGTAAAATTTCAGCTAAAAATAAGATCATTTACTTGGTCAAATGCATGACTGAAGTGGACTGAAATTTTGACGAAAACCCAGATTTTACTATTCATTTGGTCATGCCATTTTGCGTTGCCGATTTGTCTTGCCGCAACACTATTCATTTGGTCAATTTGTGATATTTTGAGGAATGCTTTGAAATGTTTGATGTGTTTATTGTGGATGTTAAATATGTGAAAAAGAGTAATGGTTTGACTAAAGAATGTGTTGCGCGGCATAAATGGCAAAGTGCGATGGGAATTTAAAATGATTTCGCGAGTCATTCTAAAATGAGGTTTGAGACTTAAATTGAATCATATTAATCTTTTTGCTCTACTGGATAGTGGGAGTGGTAGATAAGGGTATGGTGCACTATACTAACGCATGCAGTACTGCTCATTATTGTGATATGATATGTTATTCAGTGGTGAGGCCACTGAAGCCAATGGGGAGGCCCATTGGTTAGAACCAGGATGGTGAGGGCCATTTCCTTGATCTGATATCGGTGGTGAGGGCCACCTATGTTACAGTGGTGAGGGCCACTGCCTTATCACTATGGTTCCCTATATACCAGTAGAGCCTGAACCAAAGACATATTTTTCGTTAAACTATGAAATGCAAATGAGTTGAATTATGATTTTACATTATTGAAAGCATATCACACTGAATGTATCAAAATTTCTATTGGTTTAAGGTTGGTTGATTTATGATTTAATTATTTCATATTTTCCAAATGTTTTCATATGTTACTTGTATTTTATTGGTAAAGTACCCACTGAGCGACATTGCTCAGCGAGTTAAGTTTTCCTTGACTCGTAGGTTCGGAGCAGTAGATAAATCTTGGGAAAGCAACGACCAGACCACAGCAAATCTCAGGGGTAGATCTTTTAGTTCCATTATGAGTTAGCTAGTTGTGGCATGTATATGAATAAATATAAAAGAGATTTTCTATGTTATAATTGTATGTTAGTAGTATGTAATAATCATAAATCTTTACTTTATGTTATATTAGAAGTGTGAACTCTTCGTGCAGGTTTGTAGTTGAGGGTATAAGGTGGATTCATTGGGAGTGCATTAAATTTGATGGTAATTATATTGGTCTGTGTAAAATGTTTTAAAAAAAATCAAAAAAACAAGTTTTGTCGACACTTGGGATCCAAATTTCTAGGCGGAACTATGGCAAAATTTCTGTAAAAATCAGAATTAAAATTTGACTAAGTAAATTGGTAGCAACATTAGGATAGTGTGGCGCCTCTACTCGACTTACACATGTAGGTTGGGAAGGGGTGTTACAGTTAGCTCACCAAATAATACCTAGATCATCTCTTTCTTAAATAAGCAGAGTTCAATTTTGCCTCTGAAGTTTGTTAAAGTATGTTCTAAGATCGACTAGAACCTAGACACAAGTAATTATGTAGAAGCCCTCTCTAGTAAGCATACACAACTTCAATGTTATAGAATAATTCCCTCACCTAGTAAAGTCACTCGAATCATGATGCATAAATACACTAATTTATGAAGATCAAGCTAGATTCATCATTGGTTGAGCATTAAAATGGAAAAAACCAACAAAATTATAAATTTAGCAAATGTAATTTATTTAAACAGTCTTATTTTGAAAAAAAATAATTGTTCCAATGAAATACCAAAGAAAGAAGAAATAAGATAAGCAGCACTTAAGGATAAGGAAGTTTATTGTGTTGGAGTTAAAAAAGCTTCATCTACTTAGACATGTCAGGGGCGAGGATCTTTCCATCAATGATGAGGTTTTGTATTTCATGCCTCAAATGTATACATTGATTTGTATCATGTCCTAGTGTCTGATGAAAGTGGCAATAATGTTGAGTGTTGAGCTTAGGGTAGAGGATATGGTAATGGTCTAGGTGCCAATGGTTGTAGTTAATCCATCTTTATCATATTTTCAAACACCTTTGACAAAGATTCCCCCAAGTTTGGAAAATTGTGCTTCTTTAGTGTCCCAATTATTGCATTTATCTCCACATCTTTTTGCTCCCTTTGACTTTGCCCACTGAGATGGTAGCCATCTTTGTTACTCCCTTTTCCATTGTATATGCCCTTTTCCTTTTCCCATTCTTCTAGCTGAAGGTCAACCTCATAAAAGTCTTTAAAACACTTAGTCATTATATGGCTTAATTGATCTTGGGGACTATGAATTGACCCCTCATTTCTGATCAGATCTCTATCACTGGACTTGTTCCTTATTAAAGTTACCTTTCCCTTCTTCTTTATGTTAGTGATAAATGCCTCGATAGCATTGTTGATGATCTCTAAGACCTCAGTCAGTTGAGTCTTCATATTCCTAACTAATTGATCCCATAAATCAGCCATCCTAGCTTTGACAACTTCATCAACTGATAAGAGTATTTTTATACTTTTTTTTAGTATGATTTCTATGTGTTTTTAGTTAATGTTTCATTTGATTTTGGTTTAAAGTTTGTTTTAAGTGTTTGTTTTAGGTCAAAGTGCAAAAACTCCCTTGGATGATCAAAATAATGAAGAAAGAGCATGAATCAAGCAAGACATGGCCAAGCCAAAGCAAGCTTGGCTGTGTCCCTCAAAATTACATCAAG
The DNA here is from genome assembly GCA_947685225.1 of Garcia nutans. Taxonomy (NCBI): domain Eukaryota; kingdom Viridiplantae; phylum Streptophyta; class Magnoliopsida; order Malpighiales; family Euphorbiaceae; genus Garcia; species Garcia nutans. Next base: position 35,942,103 of record CANTUV010000039.1, on the reverse strand, counting down.
GCAGTAGATGACATGCCCAAGAGACACGGCCAAGCCTCTGGCCGTGTCTCACCCAAAGAGCAAAAATCAAAGAGACCAAGAAAGGAAAGAAAATTTGGCAGAAGAAGAAACAAGCAAGTGACACGGCCAACCCAGTGGCCGTGTCACATGACACGGCCACAAGCTTGGCCGTGTCCCATTTAAGCCAAAGAACCAAGGAAGAAAAAGAAATGAACCAGAAGCCAACACACCCAAATGACACACCCAAGCCAGTGGCCGAAGTAAAAAGAGAAGAAGAGGGAGTTTTTAGGGGATTCTGGAGCTTGGGACTTGGAGACTGGAACAAGGGAGAAGGAACCAACTGCTGGAGCAAAGAGGAGAGTCTTGAGCTGAGTTTGAAGAAGGAGATACATCCTATACAAGACCTAAACCAAGAATCAAGGATTGAAGTGAAGAAATACAAATTATTCGCCATGAATTGTTTGGTTTCTTTTACTCATTTCTCTTGTTTTGTTCTTCTGGTTTTGAACATGAACTAATTCCTTCTCTATCTAGATATTGATGAACCCTAGCTTATTTGTACGGATTGAATAATTATATTTAGTTGAATCATTTGATTGAGTTGTTTTATTCTTATGATGCTTAATGATTTATTTCTAATTGATAATAGCATGCTTATTGATTGGTTGCAATTTTCATATTATTGACTTAAGAAAGCTTGATATGAATTGATTACTCATAAGGGTTGAGGATTGATTGGGGGTGCTAGAGATAGACTTACAAGATCCTTTGGTTTATGGTTCCTTGTTCTTAATGCATGATCTATTTAATTGTGTTTGAGAAGAGATTCCGGCACTCTACTTAGTGATTAGGAATTAATTCACTCGAGAGAGGTTTTAGTCTAATTTAGAGGAATGCCAACTCAACTCTATTGAATGATTTAACTGAATTCATTGTTCATAAATATCATTGAGGCTAGGGGGATTCAATATCTGGATAGTATTATTATTATCAATCCGTTTTGCACAATATTTAATTTCCCTTTACTTTCAATTATTAAATTAGTTGTTTTCAATTACAAAGCATCACACAACTATTAATTTGCTAAAAAATGGTTAAGGTTTGCACTAGTACTTGGCCTTGTCCCAGTGGAACGATAACTCACTCACTACTATATAACTTGGGTGACCCGTGCACTTACGGTATTGCAATCGCGCACTAAGCGGCACACACCAAGTTTTTGGCTCTGCTGCCGGGGAACAACGGTTTCAATATTAGTAATATAATAAAAACTATTGATTTATTTTTTATTTTTATTTGTTTTTGACATTGGTTCTTGCTTGTCGATTATCATTTTAGGTATTCTTCCCTATTTATGACCAGAGGTAACTCATCCCAATTGTTTGAGTTAGACCCAGAGCTAGAAAGAACATTAAGGAGAAAGCGAAAGGAAGAAGGGGAGGCAGTTTTGGAAGACACAAAAATAGAAATAAATCTGGAAATAGACGAAGAAGAAGAGTTTGAAGTGATGGAAGGAGCTGGACCAAGAAAAATCCAGGAGTTTGCTAAGCCTAATCTCAATGGAGCTGAATCTAGTATCCGGAGGCCGACAGTCGCTGCAAACAACTTCGAAATAAAGGCGAATGTAATTCAAATGGTGCAGCAGACTTGTCAATTCGATGGGTTTCCTGATGAAGATCCTAATGCACATATTGAGAATTTTCTGGAGATATGTGACACATTCAAGATAAATAATGTCTCTGATGATGCAATTAGACTGAGGTTATTCCCATTTTCCCTTAGAGATAGACCAAAGAAGTGGCTGAAATCTTTTCCTCCAGGGACTTTCACCCCATGGGGTCAGTTGCAGAGAAATTCCTAGAGAAATACTTTCCACCATCCAAAACTGCTAAGTTGAGGAATGATATCTCATCCTTTCTGCAACAAGATGGTGAGACCCTTTATGATGCCTGGGAAAGATTTAAAGATTTGCTGAGAAGGTGTCCTCATCATGGACTTCCACTATGGCTTCAAATTCAAACATTTTACAATGGGTTGAATTATGTAAGTAAGCAATCCATTAATGCAGCAGCTGGTGGTACCATAAACAACAAGACACCTGAACAAGCAAGGGATTTAATTGAAGACATGGCTATCACCAATTATCAGTGGTAAGACCCAAGGGAGCAATGAAAGCTGAAGGTCATGGGTTCACACCAATTAGACCCTGTGGTGGCTTTGACAGCCCAATTGGAAGCATTGAATAAAAAATTTGATTCCTTGGCTTCTTCTTCTAGGAAAGTAATGCAGGTGATGTCTTGTGAATGGTGTGGGGGTGGACATCAAAGTCAAGATTGCCAAAGTGGCAACATGTTTGCTAGGCAAGAGCAAGTAGATTATGTTGGAAATATGCCAAGGCAACAGCAGAATAATCCCTACAGCAACACATACAATCTGGGGTGGAGAAATCATCCAAATTTCTCATGGAATAATCAAAATAATCCAAGACCTCCCCCTGGATTCTAGCAGCCCCAACATCAACAAGCTGTCCCTCCAAGAAAGAGTAATTTGGAGGACATGATGGAGAAATTTATAGCAGCTTCTGAAACTAGGTTCCAATCAACTGAAACCACCATAAGAAATTAGCAAGCCTCCATTCATAATTTGGAGAATCAAGTGGGGCAAATTGCCAATTTGCTCAATGAGAGACCACAAGGAAGTCTGCCTAGCAACACAGAGGCAAATCCTAAAGAGCATCTCAAGGCAATTACACTAAGGAGTGGAAAAGAGATCAAGGGCAATGTGGTTGAGAAAAGAGAAAATGTGGCAGAGAAAGGGGTTGAAGTACAAGAAAAAGAAGACGATCCTAATGTCACTTCGGATGAGAAAGCTGCACTAGACAGTGAGAAAAATAAGCAGCCGCAAGAAAGCAGCCCCATATTGAAGGAATACCGACCTAGAGTACCCTATCATGCAAGGTTGAACAAAGACAAGATTGATGCTCAGTTGGATAAGTTTCTTGAACTTTTTAAACAATTGCACATTAATATTCCATTTGCTGAAGCCTTGTCACAAATGCCTAAGTATGCTAAATTTTTAAAAGATATCCTTTCTAACAAAAGGAAACTTGAGGAAGTGTCTTTAATGCATTTATCTAAAAAGAGTTCGACAATTTTGCAAAGAAGGTTACCTAAGAAGTTAAAAGATCCAGGTAGTTTTACCATTCCATGTTTGATAGGTAATCTTGAGGTTAAAGTGCATTAGCTGATTTGGGGGCTAGCATAAGTGTTATGCCCTATAAAATGTTTAAAGAGTTAGGCATTGGTAAACCTAAACCAACACTCATGACTATCCAACTTACTGATAAATCGGTAGTCCACCCTCGTGGCATTATAAAGGATGTGTTGGTAAAAGTCGGGAATTTCATTTTCCCCAATGATTTTGTTGTCATTGATATTGATGAGGATACAAATGTTTCACTTATTCTTGGTAGGCCATTTTTAAATACAGCTCGTGCCCTTATCGATGTACATGATGGCACATTAACTTTGAGAGTGGGTGATGAAAAAGTTGTTTTTAGGATACATGATGCCATGAAACATTCACTTTCACTTGATGAGGCTGAATCATGCAATGATGTTATTGAGCATGAAACCGTAAATTGTGTTACTAATATTGTTTCCAATGATCCCTTTGAGTTGTGTTTATTGCAGGAAAATGTTGAGGATCGAGAAGCAATGGAGCAGCTTGCTTTTCTTGAAGCAAGCAAATCATTCAAATGTAGGGCATATGAGACTAGTAAGATGCCAAAGGAAGAAAAGCCAAAACCATTGGTGATTGATCCACCCAACTTGGAACTGAAACCTCTTCCGGATCACCTTGAGTATGGGTTTCTAGTGGAGAAAAAGAAACTACCAATAATTATGAGTTCCCATCTATCTTTTGAACAGAAGGAGAAGCTTATTCAGTTGTTACAGAAACATAAGCAAGTGATAGCTTGGAAGATAGCAGACATAAAGGATATCAGTCCATCCTATTACACTCACAAGATACTGATGGAAGATGAATTCAAACCAGTAGTGCAACCGCATTGGAGACTAAACCCAAAGATGAAAGATGTAGTGAAGACCGAAGTGATAAAACTACTTGATGCAGGGATTATCTATCCGATCTCGGATAGCTCTTGGGTGAGCCCAGTTCAGGTAGTACCAAAGAAAGGAGGGATGACAGTGGTCCCTAATGAAAATGATGAGCTGATTCCAACAAGAACAGTTACCAGTTGGAGGGTTTGCATTGACTACAGAAAATTGAATGATGCAACTAGAAAGGATCACTTTCCTTTACCCTTCATTGATCAAATGTTGGAGAGGTTATCCGGCCATGAGTACTACTATTTTTTGGATGGCCTTTCAGGCTATTTCCAAATTCCTATTGCCCCGGAAGACCAAGAGAAAACTACATTCACCTGCCCATATGGGACATTCGCATATCGAAGAATGCCATTCGGGTTGTGCAATGCACCTGCAACTTTCCAAAGGTGCATGGTAGCAATCTTTGATGAGCTTATAGAGGATATTATGGAGGTGTTTATGGATGATTTCTTGGTCTATGGCAGCTCATTTGAAAGATGTTTGGAAAACCTTGAAAGAGTCTTGATGAGATGTGAGGAAACCAATTTAGTGCTTAATTGGGAAAAGTGTCATTTCATGGTTCAAGAGGGAATCGTGTTGGGACACAAAATTTCAAGCAAGGGCATTGAGGTGGATCGGGCAAAGGTAGACATAATTGAGAAGTTACCACCACCCACATCTGTGAAGGCCATCAGAAGTTTTCTAGGACATGTGGGTTTTTATCGGAGGTTCATTAGAGATTTTTCTAAGATAGCCCATCCATTGACAAGACTCCTTGAGAAAGATGTGAACTTTGTTTTTGATGAGGAATGTTTGAGAGCATTCACAACTCTTAAGGAGAAATTTACCCATGCTCCAATCATGGTAGCTCCCAATTGGAGTTATCATTTGAACTGATGTGCGATGCAAGTGACTTTGCAGTGGGAGCGGTCTTGGGTCAACGCAAGGAGAAATACTTCCAGCCTATTTACTATGCAAGCAAGACCTTGAACACAGCTCAAGCTAATTACACAACTACAGAGAAAGAACTGCTGGCTATGGTTTTTGCTTTTGACAAGTTTAGATCATGTCTAATCTTGTCAAAAGTGATTGTTTATACAGATCATTCGGCTTTGAGGTATTTATTTGCGAAAATTGATGCAAAGCCTAGGCTAATCCGTTGGGTCTTATTATTGCAGGAATTTGACTTGACAATTCAAGACAAGAAGGGAGCTAAGAATCTTGCAGTAGATCACCTTTCTCGCTTGGAGAATCCAACCTTGGAGAGGTTTGAAGAAGGGGACATTGATGATAACTTTCCCGATGAGCAGCTGTATGCCATGGTAAGTGAGGTAAGTAACTTAAATTTTGAAACACCTTGGTTTGCAGATTTTGCTAACTATTTGGCTGTTAGGGAACTTCCTAAGGACTTAACTTATCAAGCAAAGAAGAAATTCTTTTCTTATTTAAAATATTACTTTTGGGAGAATCCCTTTTTGTTTAGATTATGTAAGGATCACATGATCCGACAATGTGTGGCATGGCCCGAAACAATGAACATTCTTAGTCAATGCCATGCTGGACCAGCTGGTGGTCATATGGGAGCCAATAGAACTGTTCAAAAGGTACTGAAATCAGGATTTTATTGGCCCACTTTATTTAGGGATAGCTACGAATTTGTAAACTGCTGTGATCGATGCCAAAGGACTGGAAACATTTCATCTCGTGATGAGATGCCCCAAAATGGGATTTTAGTTTGTGAAATCTTTGATGTATGGGGGATTGACTTTATGGGACCCTTTCCCAATACCTTTGGTAACAAATACATTCTTGTAGCTATAGACTATGTATCTAAATGGCCTGAAGCCTAAGCCTTGGCAACCAATGATGCTAGGGTTGTGGTGAAATTTTTGAAGAAATTGTTTTCTCGATTTGGTACACCAAAAGCAATTATAAGTGATAGGGGTACTCACTTTTGTAACTTTCAGCTTGCGAAAGTTTTCAAAAGATTAGGAGTTACACATAGGTTTGCTACTCCCTATCATCCCTAAACTAGTGGCCAAGTTGAGAACACGAATAGGGAGATTAAAAGAATTTTGAAAAAAACTGTACAGCGATCCCGAAAGGATTGGTCCGAGAAATTGGACAATGCTCTATTGTCTTTTAGGACTTCATTCAAAACTCCCTTGGGCAGTACACCATTTAGGCTGGTATATGGAAAGGCTTGCCATTTACCTGTTGAAATAGAACATAATGCATATTGGGCCATAAAACAGATTAACATTGATCTAGCTTGTGCAGGCGAAAGGTGAAAATTACAGGTAAACGAGTTAGAGGAGTGGAGATTGCAAGCTTATCACAATGCGAGAATGTATAAGGAATGTACCAAGAGATGGCACGATGCTCGCATTAACGAACGAAAAGAGTTTCAAGCTGGAGATCAGGTATTACTGTACAATTCAAGGCTTCGACTCTTTCCAGATAAGTTGAAATCTTGATGGTCTGGTCCTTTTACTGTCAAGGAAGTTTTCCCCTACGGAGTGGTTGCAATAACTCACCCAGAAGAAGGAGATTTTAAAGTCAATGGGCACAGGCTCAAACTTTATTTTGGAGGGGAAATACAAGACTTGAAGGAGGTTTTACACCTCCAAGACTAGGAACAATTGCCCTAAGCGTCCAACTAATACGACGTTAAAGAAGTGCTGGGTGGGAGGCAACCCACCACTTTATTCGTTCTTTAATTATTATGTCTTTAATTTCTGCATTTTTGGTTTAAAATAATAATAATAATAATAATAATATGTTTCATCTAAATTATCTTTTAGTGTATGCATGCTCACATTGAGGACAATGTGAATTTTTAAGTGTGGGGTGCATTTTGTGTTTTAAGTTATCCTTGTTTAGGTTTAGTTAATGTTTTCTTTAAATAACTCAATTTTGGAAAGTTCAATTGTTATAAACATTGTTGATAGATGACTTTTGAATTTTAGAAGCATGAATTTGAGAATTGAGTAGAATTGATACTTTTTGTCAATTTTGTTGGTTTTTCCTTGCATCACCATCAACCAAGTGAGAAATTGAGCCATCAACTTATTATTCTTTGTATGGGAAAACATCTTTGATTGATGACTTGCTAGAACTTGCTTTGATATACATTTTAAGACTACATAAAAATTTCAATTTGGCATCAAGATGATTAAGGAAATTAGGTGAACCCACTTTGGCTTAAAAAGACCAACCCTAATTTTAACCTTAGCTAGCCAATTTTGAGCCTATTTCGTTTTTCCTTTTCTTCCTTTTTCACAACATCATTAGCTTGAACCTTGTTGTTTTAACTCTTACCCTTTCATTAGGTCAAGAGCATCTTAAGAGCATTTACGACCAAGTGTTGTGTTGAATTAAGTGTGGGGTTAAATTTAGTAGGTTTAAGATTGCAAAATAAAAAAAAATCAAAATCAAATAAAAAGAAGAAAAATAAGAATAATTGTTCTTGTTAATAGGGTTGGAATATGTTACGAGATGTAATAAGTGAGTTCCATTGAAAAGTTCTTTAAATGTCAAGGGATAGATAAGAGGAAGGTTTTTTGGGATCATTGGGTTATTTATATGATTGGATGCTTCATTCTTAAAGTGCTCTTGAACTTAATGATTAAGCTCACATTTCCTAAATGTCATCCCTCTGCCTTAACCCCATTACAACCCAATAAAAGACCTTTTGATTGATGCTTGATTGTAATTAAGTAGTGGAGGTTTGATAGATAAGCAAGCCTATGGCAATAATCTTTCATTGATTGTTATGAGTGTAAACACCACCTTGATCAAACACTTTCTAAGAGTTGGTGAGGGAGTGACAACATAGGTTATGCATGGAAAGCCACTTAATTGCATTGGTATCGATTTTGTTTGATTTAATATTGATTGTAGATTTAAGGATAGGGAAGTCTTGATGCAATTTTTATAACTCTTGAACTTGACAAAATTTTTGTGTTTAGTCTGTTTTGAGTTTAGCCTTGCTTAGGGACAAGCAAGGATTTAAGTGTGGGGTATTTGATAAGAGTATTTTTATACTTGTTTTTAGTATGATTTCTATGTATTTTTAGTTAATGTTTCATTTGATTTTGGTTTAAAGTTTGTTTTAAGTGTTTGTTTTAGGTCAAAGTGCAAAAACTCCCTTGGATGATCAAAACAATGAAGAAAGAGCATGAATCAAGCAAGACATGGCCAAGCCAAAGCAAGCTTGGCCGTGTCCCTCAAAATTACTTCAAGGCAGCAGATGACATGCCCAAGAGACATGGCTAAGCCTTTGGTTGTGTCTCACCCAAAGAGAAAAAATCAAAGAGACCAAGAAAGGAAGGAAAATTTGGCAGAAGAAGACACTGACACGGCCACAAGCTTGGCCGTGTCCCATCCAAGCCAAAGAACCAAGGAAGGAAAAGAAATGAACTAGAAGCCAACACACCCAAATGACACGCCCAAGCCAGTGGCCGTGTCACATGACACGGCCACAAGCTTGGCCGTGTCACCCTTGGAAACAAAGAGGGTAAGTTGACGAAGATAGAAGCAGAAAGTGACACACCCACATGACACGGCCAGGAGCTTGGCCGTGTCACTTAGAAGAAAACAAGGAAACAAAGGCAGAAGGTGACATGGCCAGCAAGCATGGCCGTGTCACATAGGGCAACTTTGAAATGTTCAAATTTTTCTGCAGACAAGTGGGGAACAAAGACTAGTTTTAGTCAAAAGTAATATTAGACAAAAGAAAAGCTTGCCTAATTTGAGGAAAAGAAAGATTGAACAAAGGGAATGTAACACCCCGATACCCCATATAAATACTGTACATATACCAGGTACACATACAATATGTATATAGAGTATAAGAATGTCACTTTTCATCACCATTATAACTCTTTACTTTAATTTTTAAAACCATAATACATTTAAATCATATGAAAGTATTTACAAAATGGTTATTCTTATCATGGTAATACATAAATATAAGTTACATTGTTTCTTCCAAAGATTCATTTATACAAATGAATACATTCTTATGAAAATACAGTATAATTACATGCATGCACCACCATCTAGTTGGTCTCGAACTACACTTGTCCTCGTTGTGACATAGTAGCTTATCTCCAGCTTCATCACCTATATACCTGCGCGATTAAGATAACCGCGCTAAGCTCGAAAGCTTAGTAGTACAAGTAACCATTAAAATATACAATATAAAGGAAACATACCTCATATGTTTAGTCTCATGTTTTAACATTTTCTTACTCTGTTTTCCCCTTTTTCAATGCATTCTTCATATAATCCTATTAACCTTATAGAGGATATACATATACACATATAACATAACCATCAAACATAATTCAATAAATTGATAGAACCTTCATATTATGATACTTACCAATTTCACCTCATACATATCATATATATCATTTTATACTTTATAATCGCATATTGCATATAACTTCACAAACCATATCTCCTTTCAATAATTCATGTATGTTATATAATCATATCACTAACCACAATTCATCATTCACAACTCACATTTCCAACAAAGGCAACATAAATCCCATTACTCATTTATTTCAACTTGTATATACATCACATTAACAACAAAGACAGACTCGGGCCCAAAAGACACTAATATGTCATTCAAAGTTCAGAGTTAATGCTTTGGTTTTGTTATCACATTTATCAATATCATATACCCAACTAGGCTTCAAGGATTAAGTTCAACCAAGCTTCAAGGGGAGCAAAGCATGCTAAGCTTCTACCCAACTTGGCTTCAAGAACTAACCCAACCTAGCTTCAAGGGTGGTAACATCTCAATTAGGCTTCAAGGATTCAATCCAACCTAACTTCAAGAGATTGTTACACTTATTAGGCATGCCACCAACAACAAAACTCTGAAAATGAATAACACATTAGTCACACAATTCATTTATTATTTCATTATCAATTTCATTCTCATTCTCATCATCATTTACATCATCATAGCCAACCACAATGGCATCATTTAGGCAAAACATGCCTCATTTATCTCATTCTCAATATCATAGCCAACCACAATGGCTTTATACATCATCACCTCTCAATTTACATTTCATATTCCATCACAATATCACATTTCATAGTTCACCACAATATCACATTATCACATTTCATAGTTCATCACAATATCACATTATCACATTTCATAGTTCATCACAATATCACATTATCACATTTCATAGTTCATCTTTGATATTTATATACATAATCATTCATTACTCAAGTATGCACAATCAATTGCATTACCATATAAATTGGAATACACATCATACAAATCATATCCTCACATCTTTCACATTTCATAACATATATATATTGAATGCCTTCACATCTTATATGTATTAATGTATTATCATATCTCTTATCTTTTCATTGCGTATACAATATTAATATTTATTTTAACAATATACTTATATGCAATCCAATAGGGTTTTGTACTTACCTCTAAAGAACTCACTCCCATATAACTTCTCTTCCATAGATCTTTCAATACTTGGATTAGGGCAATTCCATCTCTTAAAACTTGAATCCTTTATCAAATCTTCATCTCTATCATCAAATCTCTTTGAGATATAAGTTTATTATCTTGAAAGTTAAAGTTAAGAGAATAGTTATAAAGAGATGAAGTGATAAAATATTTTGAATGTAATAATGGAATGTAACATAAGTATGTTAAAGGATGATTGAATTTTTGCATATAGATAAGGTATTTGAGAGTATAATGAGTTATTTTTGAATATTGGATGAGAATGTAATAAGGTATAAAGATTTTTATCGTGACAAGTTGTGGAATTGAATAATATAATTGACTCTAAGGGGGAGAGTGCAAACTATGTGATTTGAGGAAAATTTTAAATGGTGTATTGGTAAGAATGGAATGTTATTGTACTGAGTAATTTCGAGGACGAAATTTTTTTTAGGGGGAGAGAATTGTAATATCCCGGAATAGACCCTAAGAGTTTTGGAGTTATTGTTGTTGTATTTGGATTTAATGTATATGTGTATATGTGAAATATAAGGATAATATATGTAAGACATATACATATACATCACATATACATGGGATATATATAATGGTGAAGGATAAGTGAGTTGTATATATATTTGTATAACTAAATAATAATAATAATAATAAAGACAAAAAGAAAAGAGAAGAAGAAAATCAAAGAAAGAATATGTGGTGGAGATTTAAAGTATTATTATTATTATTACTATTGTTATTGTTATTGTTATTGTTATTGTTATTATTATTATTATTATTATATATATATACATATATGGATAAGGACAAAGGAAAGAAGTAGAAACTTCTTCTTCCATCTACTCCTTCTTCGTCTTCTTCGTTCTTCTTGGCCGAGAGAGAGAGAGAGAGAGAGAGAGAGAGAGAGAGAGAGAGAGAGAGAGAAAGAGAGAAAGATGTGATTTTCTTATCAAATCTCTTGAATTCCTTAAGAAATTTGGTAAGAAAATCACATCTTTCTCTCTTTCTCTCTCTCTCTCTCTCTCTCTCTCTCTCTCTCTCTCTCTCGGCCAAGAAGAACGAAGAAGACGAAGAAGGAGTAGAAGGAAGAAGAAGTTTCTACTTCTTTCCTTTGTCCTTATCCATATATATATATATATATAATAATAATAATAATAATAATAACAATAACAATAACAATAACAATAACAATAGTAATAATAATAATAATACTTTAAATCTCCACCACATATTCTTTCTTTGATTTTCTTCTTCTCTTTTCTTTTTGTCTTTATTATTATTATTATTATTTAGTTATACAAATATATATACAACTCACTTATCCTTCACCATTATATATATCCCATGTATATGTGATGTATATGTATATGTCTTACATATATTATCCTTATATTTCACATATACACATATACATTAAATCCAAATACAACAACAATAACTCCAAAACTCTTAGGGTCTATTCCGGGATATTACAATTCTCTCCCCCTAAAAAAAATTTCGTCCTCGAAATTACTCAGTACAATAACATTCCATTCTTACCAATACACCATTTAAAATTTTCATCAAATCACATAGTTTGCACTCTCCCCCTTAGAGTCAATTATATTATTCAATTCCACAACTTGTCACGATAAAAATCTTTATACCTTATTACATTCTCATCCAATATTCAAAAATAACTCATTATACTCTCAAATACCTTATCTATATGCAAAAATTCAATCATCCTTTAACATACTTATGTTACATTCCATTATTACATTCAAAATATTTTATCACTTCATCTCTTTATAACTATTCTCTTAACTTTAACTTTCAAGATCATAAACTTATATCTTAATATTAATTATCCCATCATTACAATTATCCTTACAAACAAACATTTATCAAACCTTCATTGATAATAATATTCTTATTTCTCATACACTTCATTCCTTCTCTAGTATTTTCTCACTTAACATCAATATTAATACAATGCTTTTGAACTTACTTTACAGGAAATCAACTTCTTCCCTTTTCTCATCATTAAAATTGATATAATTCAATTAATTCATGTCCGTTCATCTATCAAAATTTTACATTGTATACATCATTATTTATCTCTTATGCCTTTAGCACAACCATACATATTAAATCTCAATAATAATTCACAATTATAGCAAAAATCCAGATCAATTGATTTATTCTCCACAATATCTTAACATCATAATCTTGTTTGATTCAAATCAATAGTTCACTTATCTAAATTTATCATGAATAACCATCCACTTTAATTTATCTTTCAATATACACATAGTTTATCTTTCATTATCTCAATACAATTCCACCAAAATTCATAATTATCTCATACCATGCTTATCATTCATAGTTTACTCACTCAAATATTAAACCCATCCACTTATACACCGTATACCATAAACATAATCAATATAGCTCTCAAACACATTCTGCAATCTTCTTTCATTATCATCTTCTCACTTATCATATCATTACTATATTAACAATAATTACCTTTTTCTCACATTACTCATAACTTAAAGTATTTCCACAATTCTCTTTCTGTCTTTTCTTTTCCAGAATTATAACCAAATTGCTAACACAAAAACCATAAAATACACTTCATCAATCATAACCGTTAATCATGTTTCTAGAAACATAATTATCAATCTTACCAAAGTAGTATTACAGTTATACTTTCTTAGTCTCAATTCTGTGGATAACAAAGTTAATCGGCCAAATACCATAAATACACTATATGGCCATAGGAGATTAATGATCACATCTGAAACTTATAAATCAATATTGTTCCTCTATTATTTTATTTCCAACTTTCCAATTATACTACTAAGTTGCATCACAAATATAATATCTCCATTCTCCAAACTTTACTACATCCAAAATTAACATATGTCAACTCTATCTCAACACAATTTACTCTTAATTATTTGATCACCATTTGCATGTCTCATATACAACAATATTATCCTTAACCTCTCCTTCACACATCATTCAATCTTATACAGATCTTACATAAATTTCATTCTTTATACTTTCTTTTTCCCTTATAATTTCTTATTAAATTTATATACACAGAACATTTCCTCACACAAATACTTTGGCTCATAACATTTATGATAGCCAAATTCAGTTATTATCATAACAATATTACTGTCCACCATTTCCCAAATTAATCCTTATTTCCATAACCATTTCACTATCCAACATTTCTTAAGTTTATTCTTATTTTCATTTCATCACATACTCTTTACGTCAATCAAGGCCTAATCTCTCTTAGGTCCACTACTATATGCAATGTCATTTCTAATATACATCAAATATGCAATTATATAACACATCCATAGATCACATTCACAATGTGATTTACTTTCCACATTTCTTACATTTTACAATTACATTCATATCAAAAACTCATTCCACATTTTCTATACATGTATACACATAATCATACAATGATATTTAATTCCTCTTTTACATATTTTCAACACAATTTAACATTTTACTATTCCGTGAACAACATCATTTTTATCCCTTTTTGGCATGACTTAAGTTGTTTATCAACCCAACACATATACATTATCACCATGATATTACTTCACAAAATCTTAGTCACGCTACTAAGGTGACATCTCTCTCACATATATTTTTAAATGCATTAGTATACCATCTATACATCCATTTGTTTATTCTTCAACACATAGATATATATATATATATATATTACTCACATATCTATACACATGTACATTACATCCACTCATATATACATTGGGCTCAATAATCTCTTTATACTCTCCAAGTCTAATTATGACAAATCTCAATTTCTTAAATCCACATTGATCCATCCCATTTCTTACTGTCAATATTATCCCATGACCTAGCTTTGCTCAGGTTTGTCAATGCAAGCATAATCATTCTCATACTATCAATCACATTATTCAATTTAATAGTACTCTCATATACAGTAATATTCATTCCACAAGCTCATGGGTTTAACTTACATTAAGATTATCAATACTCAAATAGTCTTTACCCAAATTCCATTAACACTATAATTTCACAACTTACTACTTTACTTAAACTTCCATTCACTCATCTTATGTTCTTAATATCAACTTAAAAAAAAACATCTTATATATACACATTACAAAACAACCTCAAAGTATATTCTTTTCACAAATATTAAAGCTCATTTCCAAAAATCTAATTATCACATCTTTCCACCATTAATATGAGCTTTAACAACACTCAAGCGTATCACATTTCTAACATTAAAATCACAATGTTTGCATTTAAAACAGCAATGCAACAACACCATTATATTTCCTTATTTAACCAACATCATCTCTTTTTCTTTTAAAAACTTTAACTTTACATATTCAAATCATAAATGGTCAAACTTTGTCTATACCCATCAACTCATTCAATATACCACCATACTCTCTTCATTTAAATAACATAACTTTCAATATTCACAATTCGACATTATTTCCTCTGTCTAGCAAACTCAACATAAACTTTCTTATAAAGAGGTTTAAAGTATAGAAGAAAGAGTACATACTCTTATCTTAATTTGATTTTCAACTCATTTCCAACTTTATTTTCCTTTCCATTTCTTTATTTTTCAATTCATATTATGTCATACATAATATTACTCATAAACATCAATATTACATTCCATGTTGCACATGACATAACATTTTTCATATGTCTCATCAACATGCATATTTCACATTACATTTCGTAATTCGTTTCTCATAAATAATTAGGCACTATGCCTCAATTATAATTCATTTCCAACATCATTGCCAACAATCATGGTTTCTTCTCACATCAACATAGTATACACATATATCATCAACTATATTAAACATCTCATGTAACACAAATATTTTACAAATCATATTATGCCACATCCGAGACCAACCTAGGTGTTAATGCATGTGCATGTATCAAAATTTTCATTCTTTTTATTTTCATTTATCATCATTTTTTTTTAAAACTTTTCTTTGTAAATTTACTTAGGCCGAGAATCTCGAAACCTAAGCTCTGATACCAAAATAATTGTAACACCCCGATACCCCATATAAATACTGTACATATACCAGGTACACATACAATATGTATATAGAGTATAAGAATGTCATTTTTCATCACCATTATAACTCTTTACTTTAATTTTTAAAACCATAATACATTTAAATCATATGAAAGTATTTACAAAATGGTTATTCTTATCATGGTAATACATAAATATAAGTTACATTGTTTCTTCCAAAGATTCATTTATACAAATGAATACATTCTTATGAAAATACAGTATAATTACATGCATGCACCACCATCTAGTTGGTCTCGAACTACACTTGTCCTCGTTGTGACATAGTAGCTTATCTCCAGCTTCATCACCTATATACCTGCGCGATTAAGATAACCGCGCTAAGCTCGAAAGCTTAGTAGTACAAGTAACCATTAAAATATACAATATAAAGGAAACATACCTCATATGTTTAGTCTCATGTTTTAACATTTTCTTACTCTGTTTTCCCCTTTTTCAATGCATTCTTCATATAATCATATTAACCTTATAGAGGATATACATATACACATATAACATAACCATCAAACATAATTCAATAAATTGATAGAACCTTCATATTATGATACTTACCAATTTCACCTCATACATATCATATATATCATTTTATACTTTATAATCGCATATTGCATATAACTTCACAAACCATATCTCCTTTCAATAATTCATGTATGTTATATAATCATATCACTAACCACAATTCATCATTCACAACTCACATTTCCAACAAAGGCAACATAAATCCCATTACTCATTTATTTCAACTTGTATATACATCACATTAACAACAAAGACAGACTCGGGCCCAAAAGACACTAATATGTCATTCAAAGTTCAGAGTTAATGCTTTGGTTTTGTTATCACATTTATCAATATCATATACCCAACTAGGCTTCAAGGATTAAGTTCAACCAAGCTTCAAGGGGAGCAAAGCATGCTAAGCTTCTACCCAACTTGGCTTCAAGAACTAACCCAACCTAGCTTCAAGGGTGGTAACATCTCAATTAGGCTTCAAGGATTCAATCCAACCTAACTTCAAGAGATTGTTACACTTATTAGGCATGCCACCAACAACAAAACTCTGAAAATGAATAACACATTAGTCACACAATTCATTTATTATTTCATTATCAATTTCATTCTCATTCTCATCATCATTTACATCATCATAGCCAACCACAATGGCATCATTTAGGCAAAACATGCCTCATTTATCTCATTCTCAATATCATAGCCAACCACAATGGCTTTATACATCATCACCTCTCAATTTACATTTCATATTCCATCACAATATCACATTTCATAGTTCACCACAATATCACATTATCACATTTCATAGTTCATCACAATATCACATTATCACATTTCATAGTTCATCACAATATCACATTATCACATTTCATAGTTCATCTTTGATATTTATATACATAATCATTCATTACTCAAGTATGCACAATCAATTGCATTACCATATAAATTGGAATACACATCATACAAATCATATCCTCACATCTTTCACATTTCATAACATATATATATTGAATGCCTTCACATCTTATATGTATTAATGTATTATCATATCTCTTATCTTTTCATTGCGTATACAATATTAATATTTATTTTAACAATATACTTATATGCAATCCAATAGGGTTTTGTACTTACCTCTAAAGAACTCACTCCCATATAACTTCTCTTCCATAGATCTTTCAATACTTGGATTAGGGCAATTCCATCTCTTAAAACTTGAATCCTTTATCAAATCTTCATCTCTTTCATCAAATCTCTTGAATTCCTTAAGAAATTTGGTAAGAAAATCACATCTTTCTCTCTTTCTCTCTCTCTCTCTCTCTCTCTCTCTCTCTCTCTCTCTCTCTCTCTCTCGGCCAAGAAGAACGAAGAAGACGAAGAAGGAGTAGAAGGAAGAAGAAGTTTCTACTTCTTTCCTTTGTCCTTATCCATATATATATATATATAATAATAATAATAATAATAATAACAATAACAATAACAATAACAATAGTAATAATAATAATAATACTTTAAATCTCCACCACATATTCTTTCTTTGATTTTCTTCTTCTCTTTTCTTTTTGTCTTTATTATTATTATTATTATTATTTAGTTATACAAATATATATACAACTCACTTATCCTTCACCATTATATATATCCCATGTATATGTGATGTATATGTATATGTCTTACATATATTATCCTTATATTTCACATATACACATATACATTAAATCCAAATACAACAACAATAACTCCAAAACTCTTAGGGTCTATTCCGGGATATTACAGGGAATGTGGGAGAAAAAGTGAGTTGGAAGCATGACTTGAGCTTTGGAGGGAAATAAAAAGAGAAGAAGAGGGAGTTTTTAGGGGATTCTGGAGCTTGGGACTTGGAGACTGGAACAAGGGAGAAGGAACTAACTGCTGGAGCAAAGAGGAGAGTCTTGAGCTGAGTTTGAAGAAGGAGATACATCCTATACAAAGGCCTAAACCAAGAATCAAGGATTGAAGTGAAGAAATACAAATTATTCGCCATGAATTGTTTGGTTTCATTTACTCATTTCTCTTGTTCTGTTCTTCTGGTTTTGAACATGAACTAATTCCTTCTCTATCTAGATATTGATGAACCCTAGCTTATTTGTATGGATTGAATAATTATATTTAGTTGAATCATTTAATTGAGTTGTTTTATTCTTATGATGCTTAATGATTTATTTCCAATTGATAATAGCATGCTTATTGATTGGTTGCAATTTTCATATTATTGTCTTAAGAAAGCTTGATATGAATTGATTACTCATAAGGGTTGAGGATTGATTGGGGTGCTAGAGATAGACTTACAAGATCCTTTGGTTTATGGTTCCTTGTTCTTAATGCATGATCTATTTAATTGTGTTTGAGAAGAGATTCTGACACTCTACTTTGTGATTAGGGATTAATTCACTCGAGAGAGGTTTTAGTCTAATTTAGAGGAATGCCAACTCAACTCTATTGAATGATTTAACTGAATTGATTGTTCATAAATATCATTGAGGCTAGGGGGAGTCAATATCTGGATAGTATTATTATTATCAATCCTTTTTGCACATTTAATTTCCCTTTACTTTTAATTATTAAATTAGTTGTTTTAAATTACAAAGCATCACACAACTATTAATTTGCTAAACAATGGTTAAGGTTTGCACTAGTACTTGGCCTTGTCCCCAGTGGAACGATAACTCACTCACTACTATATTACTTGGGTGACCTGTGCACTTGCGGAATTGCAATCGTGCACTAAGCGGCACGCACCATCAACTATATCCCTAAGTTGGTTTACATCCATACTCTCAGTGAAGCACTTGAATCAAAATCATTGTTGTAAGTGGTGTTGTTGTATGCTCTTGAATTACTATGCTCCAAGTCTGTAAGCCATGATTGGCGAGTCTCTTTTCCTAGGTGTTTTGGTCAATAAAAACATCAGTAGGGGATATTCTTATTTTTGGAAAAATTTCATACACTAGATAACCAATAGTTGTATTTCTAAATACATAAGTCGGTCCATAATAATTCCTACCAATTAAGCCTTAATACTTTAGATACATTGAAAAATTTAAGCAACATTTTTGCCATGCTTTGGATTAAAACCAAATTAATAGGTTTATTATAAATGGACTTCTTATTTGGAAAAACAACTAATGCCCCATGCCTCAAACAAGCCTACAACTAACAAATCTTGGTATCAAATAATGCCCATAATTGATTTTAGTATTCTATAAATGACCCAACTATTTATAAGCCCATACCAAAAATTTTGATCATTTGTAGAAAGGTTTTAACTTCAAAGCTTGATTTGGGCTATAATGTAAAGAATGGTTTAAGGTCATTTTCTTAAAAATATTTTTAAGCCAACTACAAAAAGTTTATTTCAAAAATTAATGTTTGGGCCATGACCCATCTTTCTTGGAAAAGGACTTGAAGCCTATTTAGAAAAAGTTTTGAAAATAATTTTTGATTTAGGCTTAAAAAAATTTTGGGCCATAAAATAATTTTGGGCTTATACCATAATTAGATCATACTAGAAAAAGACAAACCGAATGGGCCATAATTCAAACCAAGATATGTTTATCATAGTTAAATAGTAAGCATTTAGGCTAAACCTAAGGAACATTACTAGGCGAACTATATGGGCTTTTGTCTTTAGGGTAAACAGGCTTAGGTTCCCATAGTAAGTATATACCAAAAGGTATAAAGGCTATAGTGATGCTCGATCTCTATACTTTGAATGAAAGTATGGTATCACTTACAAACACATAACATGGGTTCCATAGGGTATCCTAACTCACACATAATGCAATTCTAAATGATGCAATGAATAATATCATAATAATAAAGAAAAAAATAAAAAGAACAATGGAATCAACTTTGCTTATCCTTAGTGGAGTTGCCACTGTGAGTGGAGATTTTTGCCCCCACTCTCAGTGGAATGATTCTTGTGACTTCAGTATTGTTAGGCTCTGGGCTTTAGAGAACATGAGAATAAACCGGAGAACTTGGAGTCGCCACCTAGATGGGCCGAGAAGATAGAAAGGAATGGATGCTTCGATTCCTAAGGAATTCCCAACCCTTACTTGGGTTTGGAAGTTTGGTATGCATGAGGAAGGTCAAAATGACCCAACACCCCCATATTGCTTGCTTCATTAGAATCGGCCTCCTTTTCATGTATAGATTATTACGATACTACCTATATTACATGCGATTAGGTAAACTAAAGTAAATTATAAATAAATCAAATAATCAAGTAAAATGGGCACTCATACAAGATGGAAACATGCCTTTATAATGTCTAATGTCCAATAAAAGTAAATAAAATAGGACATCCACCAATTGGTGGAAACGTGTCCTTTACAATGTTTCTTATGACTTCGGCATTATTAGCCTCTGGGACTTAGAGAATATGGACCTAAACTCAGAGAATTTGGAGTCACCACTTGGATAGGTCAACAAGATAGGAAGGGGTGGATGACTCGATTCCTAAGAAATTCCTAATCCCTACTTGGGTTCGAAAAGTTAAATATACATGGGGAAGGTGAGAATGACCCAGCACCCCCATAACTCCCGATTCATTGGAACTAGCCTCCTTTTCAGGTCTAAATATTATAAAATTCTTATATTATTATGATACTACACATATTACATGTGATTAGGTAAACTAAATGATATTATAAATAAATCAACAAACAAAGAAAATTGGCACTCATGTAATATGGAAACACGCCCTTATAATGTCTAATGTCCAATAAAAACAAATAAAATAGAACACCAACTGATTGGTGGAAATGTGTCCTTTACGATGTTCCAAAATCCTTAAAATAAATTAAGCGATTAAAATAAATAAGGCACATATAAAATGGAAACATGCCTTTTACATTGTCTTTAAAAATCCAACCAATAACAAATAAGTATAATTCAATAAAATGAGTGATAAGACAATTGAAATGCATCATCCATCAAAAAGCATATAACAATAAATCAATTAATAAAGATTAGGCTTTCACCATTAATAGGGTTTTAGGCTTTTTTACTAATTAAATTAGGTTTTCCTACAAAACTAAGGTTTAAACACACAAATCTAAGGTTCAATCTTAAACTGGGTTTTAAATACTTAAAATTAGGATTTTACATGTGAAACTAGGACTACAACATACAAGAAAGGGTTTTGGAAGATTAAACTAAGTATTAAACATGCAAACTTGGGTTTTGGAAATTAAACTAAACACGTAAGTCAGTAATGCAAGATTAGGGTTTAATGCTAATTTATGTTTTAGATCAAATTAGAAATCAAGGTTTGTTTCTTGAAGTTCCCAAAATTAAATTTGTAAGGAAAAGATCACATTGCCCCTAATTCTTAAACCAATATAAAGGTGACTCATAGAAATTTAAACAAAGTAATAAGATCATAACTGCATTCTAAGCTCCACCAATTTTAATTCGTTGAACCAAGCTTGTTAATGTTAGTTGATGGTATTGCTTGGATCAATTATAATCTTGGCTGAGTGAAGCAATATAGCGACAGTTATTTCTTTGAGCTACTGCCTCTCCTTTATGACTGTTGAGTTTTGGTTATATTGTCTCTATTTGATTTTGATCAATTGCTACTAACTTCTGTGTCTCTCTCTCTGTTTATTTTTATGGCTCTCGACTACTCTCTATTTCTAAATAAAATCTTGTATTTATAAGCTTTCATTAGGGAAAACTCACTCGATCATCCTCATGCAATTTAAACTCCCCCTTTGCTTATCTGAAACTTGGCAAAATTTAAGCACAAGTAGGAATATATCTAGATTGAAATGAGGACTCATGTCAAATTGGCTGTGGCCAATTCGATATGAAATTGGTTCATATCGAATTAGCATAGTGCTCATGTATAATTGGCATGGTGTCTGTATAGTGCTCATGTCTAATTAGCATAGTGCTCATGTATAATTAGCATAGTGCCTTCCTACATCAGACCAGAGTCAGTTTGGACTTTTAAAATTGGACGGGACTTGGTTTAAGCTTCTTAAAATTGGATTGGACTTAATTCGAGCCTCCTAATCAGAACTAAACTCATTCAGGACCGAAATTAAGGGTTTACAGTAGTTTTAGAAGCCAAGCTACCAGAGATGGAATGGGTATTAAGTAGATACATGCATTTGGCTTTACTGGAATAAAGAAGGCTAAAAGAACTGTATCATCACTAACTTTACAAAAGAAATATAACTCAGACTTTTAATAGAAGAGTCCATATCAGAAGACTTAAAGTTGGTGACCTAGTGCTTAAACAATGTAAAGCAAATGTCTCAGACCCATGAGGAAAGTTCAAACCAAGTTGGGAAGGGCCTTATGTTATTAATGGTGTAATGAAGAAGGGTGCGGTCAAGTTGTCAAACATGGATGGAAATGAGTTCAGCGAACCAACAAACATTGGTAGGTTGAAGAAATTCTATGTTTGAAAAAAAAGATGCTCGCTGGGTTAAAAACCCAAAAGGGCAACCTAGGAAAAATTAGAGCAGCCCGCTAGTTCCTAAAGGGCTAAAAAATGAGAGAAAATTGCTAGCTAGAAAACCTGAGAAGGCTAGTTGGCGATATGAGTATTTTTGTGTACACTTGATATATGTTTTTGGTCATTCCCAATTTAATGAGACAGTGTTAATAATAAAACTGTTCTATGTACACCATGTCGAATAGCAACCAAAAGGTTAAAATAAATTGCATAGTAGCAAAACGTGATGACAAATCATTGT
The DNA here is from genome assembly GCA_947685225.1 of Garcia nutans. Taxonomy (NCBI): domain Eukaryota; kingdom Viridiplantae; phylum Streptophyta; class Magnoliopsida; order Malpighiales; family Euphorbiaceae; genus Garcia; species Garcia nutans. The sequence continues at coordinate 35,919,069 of CANTUV010000039.1, read as the reverse complement.
AAAAAAGATATATCTTTCTTCCTAACATCATTTTATCTAAAGATTGATAATTGCATAATTCATGGCAGCCAGTAAGTATAATGCACAGGCCAGCTATGCCTTAGGTGATTCAAAAAGGCTTCAGTCAGTAGAGGCATGTCCAGGTTAGCAATAAAATCAAAATCTCGAGGCTGAGCTCCGTACTGGTGACTAAGGGGGTGAGGATCATAACAAGCACCTCGGCGAAGGACAGCAAGTGGAACGTACATCAAATATGTATGGGTGGTAATATGATTGATTTTACACTAAGGCACCAACCAGGGGATATTGATAACAACTCTTGAACTAATCCACTCGATCCATTCAGCATGCGAAAAAGCAGGTTGAAGAAATTTTCTTGCATAATGTTGTATGGGTAAGTATCTTGCAAGATCTATAGCTGGGATGTCAAGCAAGCAAAGCGTTCCTACAACCAGATATGAGGAAAAGAAGGTATTATTTAAAAAAGAGAAAGAAAGAGAGCCCGCTAGGTTGAAAACCCATAAGGGCTACATAGGCAAAAGTTTGGGTGGTCCGCTAGCTCCGAAAACCCACAATGGCAGACTAGAAAAAAATTAGGACCAAAATAAAAATAAAGGCTCACTAGTTCTAAAAACCTGTAAGGGCAGGCTAAGCAAAAGTTAGAGCAATACATGAATGATGACCTAAATTGAAAATTTGAAAGGGCAGTTTAGGTAGTTACCTAAAGCAGCAAGAGACTTCCAGTTAGCTTTCATGAAGAACCTGTTTTGAATTAGTCCAATCCAACTAGGGTTTTAGCTAAAATCAAAGGTACTAGTAAAAATCCTTCCTCCATTTGGTCCATAATGTCTAATACTCGTGGATCAATTCACCATCCGAAGAAACAAGCACGAATTGACCATGTAAAAATAAGCAGAACATGTGCCCCCATTCTTTCGTGGGAGCCAAGTGCGAGATGTTGCGCTCTACTTAACACTACTAAAAGTAACTCTCGCAAGTATATGAGATTATTATAGTAACGGTGATCGCCCCAAGGTCGCCTCACAAGGAAGTTGTTTATTTGCAATAGTTTGATTAAAATGAAAGAAAAAGGGATTAAAGAATGAATTGGTAATATTGAAGATTGTTGAAGAAATTTAAAATGATAAACAAGATAAAACAATGGGTTTGCAAGAATTAATATTAAGCTTTCAAGAGAATACCTAGGATACAAATCGATCTAATCGAGTTTAATTCTCAAATATTCATTGACAAAACCTTGTAACTTAATTTCTTAATTTTAATTTCTAATTATTAATTCATTAGTTCTCACATTCATGAATTAATAAAAACCAATTATTTTGAATCTTGAAAATTAAGTGAAGCCTATAACTTATATTTCTAATTCATTCTTAGAGTTATTGAATTCATAATTCCAATATAAAGTTTTGCCTCTCAGTTTTTACTCAATATCTAAAGATCAATAGGTGACAAATCTATTAACCTGCCATTCAATTAAATGCAATCAATCCATAAAAGACTAATTAATGGAAACTATAGAAATAAAACTTCTAATTATATCTATTGCAAATCTTAGGCATAAACAGTCTAGTTACTCATCATAACAATATAGAAAACTACTTCAATAGAATTTAAATTACAAAACTTCATTGAAATATTAATGTATTTAACAAATAAATTATAAAAATTAAATGAATTCAAGGAATAGAAAAACTTGGTTTGAAGATAACTAGAGTTGATCTTCTCTTGTTCTTTCTCCACCTTTGCTTGAGTTTGATGAAGCATCCTCAAACCTCCTCCAAAAGCTTTGCAAATTAAGTCTTGTGCAGAAAAAGCATGAATAAAAAAAATCTCCCTAAAACTAATTTTCTCTTCTGGACTCCAAAAACTCCTCTACTTCTTCCTCTCTCCAAAAACTCCTTCCAGCTACTCAAAATTCATGCTTATATATCTCATGTCCCAGCAATAATCACTTTCTGCCCATACTTAAGAGTCCCCATTAAAATTGTTTTGAATTAAAACATGCTTTCCAGCCTTGCATCAACTTGTTCCACTTCAATTTGTTTCCTCTTTTAAAATTTTTAAAACTTTCTCTTAAAAACAAGCAGCTCACATTTTATCTTCAAAAAAATTCCTTTTGTCTCTGTCCCACAAAAGTTTTTAAAAATAAAAAGGAATCTCTCATAGACACAGTCAAGATTGGATTGTCTTGGCCATGTCTCTTAAACTTCTCATTGGACATGGCCAAGATGATTGGGTGTGTATAACACTACCAATTCTTGGTTCTTATTTTCTTAAGGTGGAACATGGCTAAGTCATCTCCTGTCTTGGCCATATAGTGTGACACAACCAATGACATGGACAAGTCTTCTATATGTGTCCAGTTCTATATCTTTAAATTCTTTCTTATGAAAGACATGGCTAAGCTTCATGTTTGTCCTGGCAATGTCATATGACAAAGCTAGTGACACAGCCAGGTGTAGTGGGTGTCTCACATTTGTATAAATTTTTACTTTCCTTAATGAGGGACACGGCCAAGCTTGAAGACATCTTTTCTGTGTTCAATATTCTTTCTTCCAAATTAGCTTCAACAAGTGAATTTTGTCACTTTAGCTCCATTTTATAAAGGTTCATGCCTTAACCTAAAACACAAAAACTTCAAGCAAACTTAAACAATATTTTAGGAAAAATAAATAAAAAGCTAATAAGATTGTCCTAAATATACATATACAAATGATCATAACAATTACCCCACACTTAATTCTTTGATTGTCCCCAAGACAAGTTATAAATTAAATAAAACAAATCTTCACCACTTAATTACAATCAAGCATCAATCATAAGTTCTTTGATTTGATTGTAATGGGGCTAAGGTAAATGTATGACATTTAGGAATGTGAGCTATACATTAAGTTCAAGAGCACCTCTAAGACTAGCCACCAAACACAAGTATTTCCCAAAAATCTCAAAGCAAAATTTACCCACTTCCACACAAATGCTAAATACCTTTTATAAAAGAATTTGAACCATCTTGTTTAATTTAAGAACACTATTGCAACAAAACATAAAGTAACCTTAAGAAACTGAACAATAATTTTACTTTTCATTTTTAGTTTTATTTTTATTTTGTTAGGGTTTAAATCATAATAAGTGGATGAAAATCAAATAAAAAGCTGAGAATTAATAAGAGGATTCTTACAAGAAAAGTCTCAATCTTAGATCACCAAATTTAACCCTACACATTAATTGACAAAACAACCCAATTATTAAATCCCTCATGTGCTCTTGCTCCTAATAAAAGGACAAGAAATGAAAGAAAACAGTTTTACGGCTAATGTTATTGTGTAAAAGAAAGAAATGGAAAAATGAAATAGGCTCAAAATTGGCTTACTAAAGAGATATATATATATATAAGGTTGGCCTTTAAGATAAATTGGTGTACCTAATTGCCTTAATCATATTGATGCCTAATTAAAATTTTAATGTGGTCTCAAAATGCAAGTCTAAGCAAGTTCTAGTAATATATTAATCAAGAATGAGCACTCAAAGAATAACAAGCTGGTAACCAACTTCAAAGGTTCAATTTCTCAAAAGTTTAAAGGTAGTAGTGCAAAGAATAACCATTGAAATTGATAATAGGCACCAATTATATTCAATTATCAATTTCATGCTTCAAAAATTTCAAAGGTCATCTATCAATAATCTTATAACAACTGAATTTTTCACAACTCATTTATTCAAAGAAAACATTATATTACTAAACTCAACAAAAGTAGGTTAAAAATAAAATATGACTAAACTCAACAAAAGTAGGTTAAAAGTAAAACTTTGCACCCCACACTTAAAGATTTACATTGTCCCCAATGTGAATATGCATAAATCAAAAGAAAAGAAGTTTAGGTAAAACTTGTTTTCCACTATTCCACGGTGATAGACAAAGAGCCACTTTCAACCTTACTAAAATCAAACATTAATTGTTCCACAAAGAAATAACCAAAACATTAACATAAAGTACCACTTACTAAAAGTAGAAATTAAAATATCCAAAAACAACAAATACTTAAAGCTTTCATATGATAGGTTGAGGCTACTGCTACGGAGGTTGTTGTGAGCGGGGATTTTTGCCCCCACTCACATGTGGAATGGTTCTTGCGACTTCGGCACTATTAGGCTTATGGCCTTAGAGAACACGGGCCTAAACTCTGAGAAAATAGAGTCACCAACCGGACGGGCCGAGAAAATAAAAAGGGGTGGATGACTCGATTCCTAAGGAATCCCTAACCCCCTAATGGGTTGAAAAGTTGGGTACATGCGGAGAAGTTGAGAAATGGCCCAGCACTCTCACAATGCCCGGTTCATTGGAACCGGCCTTCTTTTTAGGTCTTAATATTATAAAATTCTTAAATATAATGATATTATCCATACTACATATAATAATAATTATAATAATGCATCATTATATTAAAATCAAAGGAATGTTCAAACAAAATAAATAAATAATACCCATCCGAGGATGTAAATGTGTCCTTACATCGTCCAATGTCTAAAACTAAATAGGACACCCACCAAAAGGTGAAAACGTGTCCTTTACATTAATCCCAAAAATATGAAAGAAATTAAATTATATGATACTTAATTAATGAGGTACCCGATCACAGAAACATACCTCTTACATTATTAATATTAAGATAAATAAGTAATTATAAAGAGAATATCCATCCATGATAAATTAAACATTGAAGATAAATTGATCATCAAAACATATAATAAACTGCATAATTTAATCTAGAACTAAATAAAGCAATAAATGTATAAGTCAAAAGTTTACATATTAAATTAGGGTTTCTTGGATGAAATTAGGATTTTGTAGGTTTAGATTTACAAAACTAATAATACTATTATGATTTGAAAGATTATTCCTACTGTGATGAATATTAAAAAAAATAAATGAAGGTACTGTGGTATATTAATTAAATAAGCATGCACTTGAAGAAGATTAAGCTATCATGTTACTGGATGGATTAAAATTCAAATATAATCTATTATGAATTAATTTAAGTAGAGAAAGAACATATTCAATACTTGAAATAATCAAAGCATGTTATAATAATTTAATTAAGAATGCACCTTCGTTGTTGGTTCCTCCACAATTTATGGAATAAATTTTGGCTGACCAATCACCAAGACAGAAGACCTAGCTTTCTGCCTTGATTACTTCAGTCTCCTTGCTTATTGTTTTATTTTAGTATTTGCTCACTGCCTTTATGTCTTGCAGGTTTTTTTTTGTTTGCTAGTTTTAGGGTTTATTGTTTTACTACCAAAAAATCACCAAAGTGCATCCTCTGAATAATTTTTCAAAGTCCAAAAGAATTTTCTAAAAGTCCAAAAAGTTTCTCTTAAAAGAAATGTCCCAAAGAAATCCAAACAGTGTCGTCTCCCTTTTTTGTTTTGTATTTCTGCCTCCAGTCCCAATCCAATCCCCAATTTGTGTGTTTTAATGTGATATTTATAGGCAATTAAAAGAAAAACCTAGTATGTTAAGGAAAATCAAAACCTATTTAGGAAAATATTAAAAACCAAGCTAAATAAGGATTTGTCAAAATTGGTCGTGGGCGCGGGCTGCTGCTGGGCAAAATTGTGCTGACGAGAATTGTCGTGCTACCGCGAGTCGCTCTTTGATCCGTTTGATTTTTTATTTTTTTTCCTTTTATTTTATTTTTTATTAAAAACAAATATTATTATTATTAAAAATAAAAATAAATAAAATAAAATTGTACCGACCCCACTTGCACGGTCTTACGACAGCTGGTCTATTGGGCCTTTTTTCCGTAGGTGGACTGTAGTCCCAGCCCTCAACCAAGTAGGCTGCCACAGTACTGGACTGCCCTCGTGGGCCCTCCAGCAGGATTTGTTTATTTGGCTCCCAAAGGAGTCACCTTCCCAGATCGAACACCTGACCTCTCCCTTAAGAGAGCCAGCGAGCACAATCCAGTACCATTTCTACTAAATGGTACTGGATTGTGCTCGCTGGCTCTCTTAAGGGAGAGGTTAGGTGTTCGATCCAGGGAGGCAACTCCTTTGGGAGCCAAATAAATAAATCCTGCTGGAGGGCCCTCGAGGGTAGTCCAGTACTGTGGCGGCCTGCAGGGTTGAGGGCTGGGACTACGGTCCACCTACAGGAGAAAAGGCCCAATAGACCAGTTGTCGTAAGACCGTGCAGGTGGGGTCATTACAAAAATAATATAAATAATAAATAATAAATAAAAAATTATATTATTGAAATAATTATTAAAATAAATAATAAATATTAAAATAAATAAATAACAAATACTAAAATAAATAATAAATACCACAAAAATTATTTTAGACTATTTTAAAATCTTTGGACTGGACCTGGTAAAAATTAAGGGTCTACAGTTGTGAAGATGATCCAGCTGAAGGGTGAAGGCTAAGAATCCTGGCTAAGTTGTTGTTGATGAGTTCCAGTTGATTAAGCACTTCAGTATGATTTCGATCAACTTTGTCTTCTAAGGCCTTTATCTTACTAATCAACTCAAAATTATCTAGTACTGGGGCATCTTCATCTAAATCTAGTGAATCAGAATTAGATTCATCATCAACATGTGGTCGTTTATGTTTATCCCCCTGTGTACGTGGATCACAAGAAGTCATTACTTAAGCTCCTCCACTTTTAGTTATCATACGCATTTTCTCCAGGGTGACTATATCCAATACATCACTTCTAGAAATTCTTTGCATGTTGCAACTATTATGATCAAAGTCTTTTTCAAGAGCAATGGCAAGGGTGGTGACCAATCCACCAATACAAATTGCACGTTTTCTTTTATGGGCCACATATCCAAAACATTAGCTAACCAATAACGGTGCTTATGGGTATAGCATTGACGACATAATCCAAGAAAATTAACACATTAAGTTTAACTACCCCAAGACTTTCCTTCCTAGCAAAGAAACTACAGGCCATAAACTTGTTCATGTATCTTAATGCCGAGTTTGTCAATTGAGTTGCTTTGGCAAATTTAGCCACATATATCTCGCCCGACCCTAATTCACCCCATGCAAATTGTTGCTTGAAATCATTAGGAATAGTTCTATACCCCCTCATGAGAGAAACCAAATATTCCATTCAATTGATCAATAGTAATCATGTGTTGTTTCCCATCCAATTTAAGCCCTAGCCTAGTGCAAAGCTTAGAGTCATCTCTTTCTACTCTAAGGGAGGAAACAAACTCGAGAGTTAATTGTTGGAATCTCAAGGTTTAAGAGTGATAAACTTCTCCAATTGCAAGTTCTTCACATATAATTCAATGTTCTCCCTAATGTTCAAAGCATTCAAGGAATCATCACTCATTTACCTTGAAGGGAAAAATCCCTTTGCTTGAATGGCTAATCTCCTTGAAGATGATGGTGGTTGCCTCCTTCTATGATGTGAAACTTGCTTGGTTCTTGGCATCTTGATCTTGATGGAAATGGAATTAAAGAAGATTTGATGGTGTTTTATTGAAGAAAAATCAAGAAATTTGATGAAAAATTGGATATTTAAGGGATGAGTGGTGTCTTGGCCATGTGAGGATCGGTGTTATAGAGAGGGAAAATGGTGTTTAGAGTTTGAATGATGGAGAAATGAGGGAGAGGATTAGTATAAAGGCTTTAACAAGAGCAACATGGCCAAGTTAGTTTGTCTTGGCCGTGTCAGTATTTTTGCTGGAGACACGGCTATGAACACGGCCAAGCTATGAAGCCATATCTAGTTCTGTGTAAATCGAATCTTCAATTTGTTGTGCATGACATGGCCAAGTCATCTCTTGACTTGGCCATGTGGTGTGACACGGCCAATGACATGGCCAAGCAGTCTAGCCGTGTCAACTACTGCCCAAATTTAGATTTTCTTTTTGAAAATTTGATATTCAACCCATGTTGTTCCTATATTGGCCGTCTCTCTGAGTATGTCAGCTTCTACCCAATTTTGCTTAATCCTTCTCCTTCATTTTCTTTCTCCTGAAACTCAACCACAATAAAATAACTCATTATAGCACCTATTCCATTTAATTTATTCAAACTTTCAACAAACTATCTTAAACAAATTAGAAATAAAAAATATTTGAAATTAAATAAAACAAAGAATTCCAAACCAATGGGTTGCCTCCCATCAAGCGATTCTTTAATGTTGTAATAGCTAGAAGTAGTTGCTTACACATCAATGAATACCATACTTTCTGTAACACCCTTATACCTTAAATACATATAATATGTATACCTTGTATACATAAAATACATATCTAAGACATAAGGATACAATAGTAAGTACATTAAGAAACCCTGACTTGGATATTAAAAATAATTTATAAATTATAAAAGATAATTATCTAAAAAAATTTCGCTAGAGTTTTATTTATATTTTCAATAAATTCCATAATTAACAAAAACACAACCTGCATTGAAAGTACCCTTCCAAGATAAAATTTCTCAAATTCTATTGTTGCGCTCAAATTAACTCTACCACAAAGCGTCACTCGCAAGTATACGAGGTAGCTGTAGAAAAGGTGATCGCCCCAAGGTCATCTCACAAGGAAGCTAAAGTGGCTAATTGATTATCAAATTAAAAGTAACAAGTAATGAATAAATTTAAATTGCTAAATACTGAAGAAGAATGATTGTAGTTTAAAAACAAATAAAGTAAATTAAGCTGATGTTTTGATTCACTTGATAAAAAGGTCTAGGGTTTGCACTTCTCTACTACTGATATGTATGAATGGTTATTCCTCTTAACTAATTTAATTTCAAAGATTAAATCTCAAACAACTTAATTAATTGAGTCAAGGAAATAAGCTCTCGCATTCAAACCTCTTACAACTAATCTTGTTATAATTGAAACAATCTTTTTAATAGGTTATATCTCTAATTCACCTAAGTCCCTAATTGAATTGTTTCAGCATTAGATTTCATCTCTCAATCCATCATCTAATACCTAAAACACATAATTGGTGGCAAATCAATTATTTATTAACAAAATTCCATTCAATCAAGGCTAAAGAAATTATTAGCTAAGAGAATAACCAATTCATACAATCATAGCAGATCCATACAAACCCTAGACTAGATCAAATTAGTTCATGATGCAATCAAACATACTCATCTCATTAATATTCAAAGAAATCAAATTAGACATGATAATATCCATTAATACAATTTCAATGAAAATAAAGAGAATAAGTTCGAGAACAAAACCAAGTTACAAACTCCTTGAAGCTTCAGAAGAATCTCTTGTTCAAATCTTGCAAGAAGGATGTATCAATGGATAGAACAATCTAATCTAAGCTAAAGTAACCAAAAGTGTAATCAAAATTAAAGAAAACAATTCAAAACCCTAAGCTCACTCTCAGACAGCTAAATCAGCTCTCCAAATCGTCAACAGTCCCAAACCCTAGCTTTTCTTTTCCTTTTATATGAAATGTCCGCTTTAAAATTCCCTGCGTGTTTGGTTTATGAGGGACACGGCCAAGTCAGAAGTGACTTTGTAATATCCTCATTTATGCCCTAGAAGTTTTGCATATTGTTGTTGTTGTTATTGTTATAAATTGGATTGAATGTATATGATGGGATAAGAAAAGAATTAGGGTTTAGAGAGAATGGTATATGTTGTGTATATGATGATATATATAACATATAAATGGGTCAAAGGAAGAGAGATATTTTTATGTGATATGTGTAATTACTATCATGGGCATACATGAGACAAAAGTTAAGTTAAATGATTAAGGGCAATTTGGTAATTGCTTGAATTGAATCACATGGTGGATATTTAAAGAAGAGTTGACTTTGGTTTATTCATAATTTCTTCTTCTTCTTCATGTGTGTGGCCGGCTCCTCCATAGAGAAAGGAAAGCAAGTGGTGAAGAGAGGATCTTGATGTGTTGAGCTCAAATTGAAGGAAGATTAAGTGTTCAAGTGTTGATTCAAGAAGTTTTAACTAAGGTAAGATCTTTCCTTTGATTTCTTTCCTACTTTTGAAGTGGTATGGGAAGTTAATTAGGGTTTGATGATTTGATGATGAGATGTGTTTATGATTTATTCTCAAGTGTTGAAATGGAATTAAAGATAAGAAGCTAGGTTGGTGTTGGTGATGGAAGAGTAAGAGTGTGTTTAGTGAATTCTTTTTCTGTTTTACAATTAGTAAAGGCTGTGACTTGTATGATTTTTAATTAATTATAGAAAAATGTTCTTGAAGTGAATTTTTGATATGTTGTGCCTCTATGAGTCTAGAATGACTGAAAAATATGTTGATTCGATTTTGGATAGGTTATGAGTTTAGAAAGATTATTTTTATTAGACCTGTTCCAGCAGGTACCTTAACTGAGACAGCTCTATTTCGGGATTTTTAATAAAATGTAGAAAAATCATATTCAATTGAATTTTGGATATGTTGTTGCTTAGTGAGTCTAGTATTTGAGAAAAATAATTTGGAACCACGTTGATTGAAATTGATTTATGAAATTCACAAAGTTCAGAACTGCTGCCAGGATGCAGGGCAATTGGGGCAGTCTGGTTAGGTGAACTATTTGACCAAGATTTTGTGTTCAGTTTGATCTGAAATTTTAAAGGAATGATTTTAAGATACAAAACTAAATTCTGTAAAAAATTTAGAATTTTTAGTCAAGTAGATTATTTTATACAATTTTTCAAAATAAGGATAAAATGGAGTCTAAAACCAGAATGTACTATTCATATGGTCATTTTGCTAATACTCCTTTTGGATTAGATTGTGAAGAGGTTGAATTGCCCTAACCGTGTCCTTCAAGTGGCTGACCGTGTCCCTCAATTGTGTAGGTTAGGGTTTTAATTCTTTGTTGTTCTTGCATTGTTGAGATTGAACAATGTTATGTTATGCATTGTGAATGGTAATGTGTTTCATGAGTAATGTGGAATGAAATGTTGATATTTATGAATGATGCTATGTGAGATATAATGTGATCATGGATGAGATAAATATATACTTGAATAATGAAATGTTATATTGTGAAATGAAATGTGAAGCCATTGTTATTGGCTAAGGTGATTCAATGGAGATAAATGAGGCATGTTTGCCTAAATGATAATGAGAATTGAGAATGAATTGTGTGGCTAATGTGTTATTCCATTTTCAGAGTTTGTTGTTGGTGGCATGCCTAATAAGTGTAACAATCTCTTGAAGTTAGGTTGGATTGAATCCTTGAAGCCTAATTGAGATGTTGCCACCCTTGAAGCTAGGTTGGACTTAGTCCTTGAAGCCTAGTTGGGTATATGATATTGATAAATGTGATAACAAAACCAAAACATTAACTCTGAAAATTGAATGGCATATTAGTATGTCTTGGGCCCATGCTTGTCTTTGTTTAGTGTTGATTATGAATGGTTAAATGAATATTAATGAAGTATATGAAAAGATATTGAAATGTGATATGTAAAGTGAAAGTATGTTGTTAGTTTTGCATATATGATGTTACATGTATATTATGGATTGAGAAATGACATTGCATTGCACTAAGTCATATCATTTGCATGATTATCTTACTAAGCCGTTGGCTTAGCGCGATAGTGTTTAATCGCGCAGGTAATAGAGTTGATAGAGTTGAACCCGAGAGTTCATCAAGACCAAGTGTGAGTAGACCTTGAAGAATTCATTTTGGGAGCTTAAAGATCAGAGCAAACTTGCCAATCATGTATAATTCTTTATATTTTTGTAAAGAAATGTTTAATATGTAAATATGTAAATATTTTATAACTTCCGCTGTGTAATATTTTAATGTATAATGAATAGGGTATGGTATCAAGTTTTAAAGTGTTTTGAATGTTAAGAGAACCGTAGCATCCCTATGTTTGGTGCACTTATGCTACATTGTGGTGTTGTAGTGTGCTTGTACCAGGTGTGGGGGTGTTACAATAAACCTTTACTTTATTTTGTACTAGAAGTGTAAATCTTATTTGCAGGTTGTAGTTGAGGTTATAAGGGGGATTTATTGGGAGTGTATTGAGAATGATTTTGTTTGCATTGGTTTGTGTAAAATGTTTAAAAAAAAAAAACTAGTTTTGTCGACACTTGGGACTCAATTTTTAGGCAAAACTATGGCAAAATTTCTATTAAAATTGGAACTAAAATTTGACTAAGTAAAATTGGTAGCAACATTAGGTTAGTGTGGCGCCTCTACTCAGCTTACACATGTAGGTCGGGAAGGGGTGTTACAATTGTTTTGGTATCAGAGCCTAGGTTTGAGATTCTCAACCTAGGTAAAATGTAATAAAAAGACTATTTTGAACTTTAAAAGTGGTATTTGAATAATATACATGTTTGGGATTGGCAACCTCTGATCTTTAATAAGTTGTATTATGCTGTGTTTGCAGACATAGGTTGTGATGGATCCTCTTCTGCGTCAGTCAGCTGAGGGTAGTGCAGAGAGTGTTGCTCCTGATGAGGGAGCTAGGGTTGATAGTGCTGAGGAGGTACCTGCTTCGGTATCAGGGAGACCAGCTGGTGAGGAGGTTCCACCAGTCTGGCTTAGGCATGTGGTAGATGCTTTGAGGCAAGCACCAGTGCAACCACCGCCACCACCCCCACAGCCTTTGGTGTCAGCAAGGCATTATGACAAACTAAGGAAGTATGGAGCCGAAGATTTTATAGGTACTACTGATCCAGCAGTAGCTGAGCAATGGTTAGACAAAGTTCAGAGAATCTTTGTTCAATTGCAAGCTACTTCAGAGGAAAGGTTTGATTATGCAAGATCCTTGTTGCAGAAGGATGCATATAGTTGGTGGAAGACAGTGCCCCATTCTATGGATGATCCACCTACCTTATCCTATGCAGATTTTCTGAGAGAATTTGAATTGAAGTACACTCCAAGGGAGTATAAAGATGGGAAGAAAAGAGAGTTTTTAGATTTGAGGCAAGATCACCGGACCGTAACGGAGTATGAGATTGAATTTATTCGGTTGAGTGAGTATGCTGGGGGTATTATTTCAGATGAGATAGATCGATGTCGGAGATTTGAGGAGGGATTGAGGCCCTCTATCATGTGTCTGGTAGCTGGATTCAGATATCATGATTTTTCCCAGCTTGTGGCAGCAGCTCGAAGTGTAGAGCGAGCCCAGGGTATTGCAGCGGCTGCTTCAGAAGAAGAGACTAGAGTAAGAAGGCCCCAGTTTGAGGCAGGGTCTTCATCTGCTAAGAGAGGTAGGGGAAGTTTTATTCCTCGAGTTAGCAGGAGTCAGAGGCCAGCGGGTAGGTCGGCACAGTTTCAGAGGCAGAGATTTAGACCTACAGCTTCAGTGGCGAGTGCTCTGACCCCAGTGACTCAGAGATCCACTCTACCAGTATGCATTCATTGTGGTAGGCCACATGGTGGTCCTTGTTGGAAGACTGGTGTGGCAGGAGTATGCTTCAGATGTGGGTCTCCCGATCATTTTGTTAGAGATTGCCCTGAGAGGCAAGAGCAGATGTCAGCTGATACTGCAGCTTCTCGACTTAGTGTGAGGGGAGGTCGAGGAGGCAGGGGTTTTGGTAGAGGTGGCAGATCCGGGTTCAGTGCTAGAGGAGGTGCTATATCCAGGGAGAGTAGGCCAGAGGAGGTTGGTTCTTCCCAGAGGATGTATGTTATGCAGAGGCAACCAGATGCTTCGGCAGTCATAGCTGGTACTTTTTCTTTATTTGATATATCAGTACTTGCTTTAATTGATCCGGGTTCCACACATTCTTATATTAGTGTATCTATTTTGCTTGTGTCTGATTTGCATGCTGAGTCCCTAGGATTTGATGTATTGGTGACAAATCCTTTAGGGCATAGTGTGGTTGTGAGTAAGGTGCACCGAGATAGTGCAGTGAGGGTGCAAGGTGAGGAGTTTCTTGGAGACTTGATTGAGATGCCATTTAAGGAATACGATGTGATCCTAGGCATGGACTGGCTATCTAGACATGGAGCGGTGGTAGACTGTAAAAAGAAAATTGTTTTTTTGAGAACCGGTGATGGTAAAGATGTGATAGTATCTAATGAGCAGGAACAGCTAGCCTCCTTATTTGTTTCAGCTGTTACAGCCAGGAGGTTTATTAGAAAGGGGTGTGAAGCCTACCTTGCTCATGTGATGGATACTAGAGTGAAGGGTTCTCCCATTGATAGTATTGCCACAGTTACAGAGTTCTCTGATGTTTTTCCAGAGGAGTTGCCAGGATTGCCTCCTGAGAGAGAGGTGGAGTTCGGTATTGAATTGTTGCCTGGTACCACTCCTATCTCTATTACTCCTTACAGAATGGCACCAGCAGAATTGAGGGAGTTGAAAGTGCAATTACAGGAGTTGTTGGACAAAGGATTTATTCGCCCCAGTGTTTCTCCTTGGGGAGCTCCTGTGCTATTTGTGAAGAAGAAAGATGGTACTATGAGGTTGTGTATCGATTATAGGCAATTGAACAAGGTGACTATTAAAAATAAATATCCTTTGCCTAGAATCGATGATCTCTTTGATCAATTGAAAGGTGCAGCTGTGTTTTCTAAAATTGATTTGAGATCTGGGTACCATCAGCTGAGAGTCAGAGCTGAGGATGTTCCGAAGACCGCCTTTCGGACCAGGTATGGGCATTATGAATTTCTAGTTATGCCTTTTGGTCTAACGAATGCACCTGCAGCTTTTATGGATTTGATGAATAGGGTGTTTAGGCCCTATTTGGATCAGTTTGTAGTGGTCTTCATTGATGATATACTAGTGTATTCGCGAAATGAAGAGGAACATGACAAGCATCTGCGAATTGTATTGCAGATTTTGAGAGAGAAGCAGTTGTTTGCCAAATTGTCGAAGTGTGAGTTCTGGTTGGATCAAGTCGCTTTTCTCGGACATATTGTTTCAGCTGAAGGCATTAGAGTTGATCCGAGTAAAGTTGAAGCCATTTTAAATTGGAGTCCACCCAAGTCTGTGACAGAGATTAGAAGTTTTCTGGGTTTGGCAGGCTATTACCGGCGGTTTGTAAAAGGGTTTTCTTTGATAGCTACTCCACTCACCAGATTGCTTCGTAAGGGAGTGAGGTTCTTGTGGACAGATCAGTGTCAGGCTAGTTTTGAGCAGTTGAGAGAGTTGTTGACTCAAGCGCCTGTTCTTACTTTACCTGTTGAAGGCAAACCATATGTGATTTACAGTGATGCTTCACATAGAGGTTTGGGGTGTGTATTGATGCAGGAAGGGAAAGTTATAGCTTATGCATCTCGACAGTTGAAACCGCATGAGCTTAACTATCCGACCCATGATTTGGAATTGGCTGCCATTGTGTTTGCATTGAAGATTTGGCACCACTATCTGTTTGGGGAGAAATGTTTCATTTACACTGATCATAAGAGTTTAAAGTATTTGGGTGTCTAGAAAGAACTCAATCTTCGTCAGAGGAGATGGTTAGAATTGATTAAAGACTACGACTGTTTGATTGATTATCATCCAGGTAAAGCAAATGTAGTTGCTGATGCCTTGAGTCGGAAGTCTTTAGCTGGTTTAACAGTTTACTCGCTCTCGTTGCTTGTTGAATTGAGAGCATTGCATGCTAGCTTTGTACCTTGTGATGATGGTGCATTGTTGGCACAATTGCAAGTGAGACCAGTTTTGTTGAATCAGATCAGAGAAGCTCAGTTGACTGATATGAAGATTCAGAAGATTATTTCAGATTGTCAGAGTGGAAAGAGTAGAGATTTTGTTGTGAAGAGTGATGGGAGCCTATGGTTTAAAAACAGATTATGTGTACCCGATGATGCTGATTTGAAGAAGATTATTTTGGAAGAAGCTCATCAGTCAATATTTGCTATGCATCCGGGTAATATGAAGATGTATCATGATTTGAGACAGCATTATTGGTGGATTGGTTTGAAGAGAGACATTGCAGATTTTGTGTCGAAATGTCTCACTTGTCAGAAGGTTAAAGCAGAGCATCAAGTTCCAACCGGGTTGCTTCAACCGTTGTCAGTACCAGAATGGAAGTGGGAAAGAGTGACAATGGATTTTGTGTCTGGGTTGCCATTGACACAAAAGAAACATGATGCCATATGGGTGATTGTGGATAGATTGACTAAGACAGCTCATTTCCTTCCGGTTTGGATGGATTACTCTTTGGAGAGATTGGCTGAGTTGTATATCCATGAGATTGTGAGACTGCATGGTGTTCCAACTTCTTTAGTGTCTGATCGAGATCCCAGGTTTACTTCCAGATTTTGGAAGAGTTTGCATAGTGCTTTAGGTTCTCGACTGCACTTTAGCACTGCTTTTCATCCACAGACGGATGGACAGTCAGAGAGGGTGATACAAATTCTTGAAGACATGTTGAGAAGCTGTGTCATTGATTTCACTGGAAGTTGGGATAGATTTTTACCTCTTGTGGAGTTTGCATACAACAACAGTCACCAATCCAACATTGGTATGGCACCATTTGAAGCATTGTATGGCAGACGATGTAAGACACCTCTTTGTTGGAGTGAAATTGGGGAAGGTAAGTTAATTGGGCCTGATTTGATTCAAGAAACTGAAGAAAAAGTAAAGCTAATTCGAGGCAGATTGAAAGCAGCTTCAGACCGACAGAAGTCTTATGCAGATTTGAAGAGGAGAGACATAGAGTTTGATGTTGGAGATAAGGTGTTTTTGAAAGTATCTCCTTGGAAGAAGATTTTGAGGTTCGGTCGGAAAGGAAAATTGAGTCCTCGTTTCATTGGGCCGTATGAAGTGTTAGAAAGAGTTGGGCCAGTGGCGTATCGACTTGCTTTGCCACTTGAGTTGGATCGTATTCATAACGTATTTCATGTTTCTATGTTGAGGAGGTATAGATCGGATCCATCTCATGTGTTGCCGATTGAGTCAATTGAAGTAAATCCTGATTTGACATTTGAAGAGGAACCAGTTGCTATTTTGGCACGTGATGTGAAAGAATTGAGAAACAAGAGAGTGCCACTTGTGAAGATTTTGTGGAAAAATCATGGAAAAGAAGAAGCAACTTGGGAAAGTGAACAATCCATGCGAGAGCAATATCCGCAATTGTTTCAGCTTTAATATCAGGTAATTTCGAGGATGAAATTTTCTTTTTAGAGGGGGAGAATTGTAATATCCTCATTTATGCCCTAGAAGTTTTGCATATTGTTGTTGTTGTTATTGTTGTAAATTGGATTGAATGTATATGATGGGATAAGAAAAGAATTAGGGTTTAGAGAGAATGGTATATGTTGTGTATATGATGATATATATAACATATAAATGGGTCAAAGGAAGAGTCAAAGGAAGAGAGATATTTTTATGTGATATGTGTAATTACTATCATGGGCATACATGAGACAAAAGTTAAGTTAAATGATTAAGGGCAATTTGGTAATTGCTTGAATTGAATCACATGGTGGATATTTAAAGAAGAGTTGACTTTGGTTTATTCATAATTTCTTCTTCTTCTTCATGTGTGTGGCCGGCTCCTCCATAGAGAAAGGAAAGCAAGTGGTGAAGAGAGGATCTTGATGTGTTGAGCTCAAATTGAAGGAAGATTAAGTGTTCAAGTGTTGATTCAAGAAGTTTTAACTAAGGTAAGATCTTTCCTTTGATTTCTTTCCTACTTTTGAAGTGGTATGGGAAGTTAATTAGGGTTTGATGATTTGATGATGAGATGTGTTTATGATTTATTCTCAAGTGTTGAAATGGAATTAAAGATAAGAAGCTAGGTTGGTGTTGGTGATGGAAGAGTAAGAGTGTGTTTAGTGAATTCTTTTTCTGTTTTACAATTAGTAAAGGCTGTGACTTGTATGATTTTTAATTAATTATAGAAAAATGTTCTTGAAATGAATTTTTGATATGTTGTGCCTCTATGAGTCTAGAATGACTGAAAAATATGCTGATTCGATTTTGGATAGGTTATGAGTTTAGAAAGATTATTTTTATTAGACCTGTTCCAGCAGGTACCTTAACTGAGACAGCTCTATTTTGGGATTTTTAATAAAATGTAGAAAAATCATATTCAATTGAATTTTGGATATGTTGTTGCTTAGTGAGTCTAGTATTTGAGAAAAATAATTTGGAACCACGTTGATTGAAAT
This sequence comes from Garcia nutans, assembly GCA_947685225.1. Taxonomy (NCBI): domain Eukaryota; kingdom Viridiplantae; phylum Streptophyta; class Magnoliopsida; order Malpighiales; family Euphorbiaceae; genus Garcia; species Garcia nutans. The sequence goes on along the minus strand of CANTUV010000039.1, from coordinate 35,900,986 downwards.
TGATTTATGAAATTCACAAAGTTCAGAACTGCTGCCAGGATGCAGGGCAATTGGGGCAGTCTGGTTAGGTGAACTATTTGACCAAGATTTTGTGTTCAGTTTGATCTGAAATTTTAAAGGAATGATTTTAAGATACAAAACTAAATTCTGTAAAAAATTTAGAATTTTTAGTCAAGTAGATTATTTTATAAAATTTTTCAAAATAAGGATAAAATGGAGTCTAAAACCAGAATGTACTATTCATATGGTCATTTTGCTAATACTCCTTTTGGATTAGATTGTGAAGAGGTTGAATTGCCCTAACCGTGTCCTTCAAGTGGCTGACCGTGTCCCTCAATTGTGTAGGTTAGGGTTTTAATTCTTTGTTGTTCTTGCATTGTTGAGATTGAACAATGTTATGTTATGCATTGTGAATGGTAATGTGTTTCATGAGTAATGTGGAATGAAATGTTGATATTTATGAATGATGCTATGTGAGATATAATGTGATCATGGATGAGATAAATATATACTTGAATAATGAAATGTTATATTGTGAAATGAAATGTGAAGCCATTGTTATTGGCTAAGGTGATTCAATGGAGATAAATGAGGCATGTTTGCCTAAATGATAATAAGAATTGAGAATGAATTGTGTGGCTAATGTGTTATTCCATTTTCAGAGTTTGTTGTTGGTGGCATGCCTAATAAGTGTAACAATCTCTTGAAGTTAGGTTGGATTGAATCCTTGAAGCCTAATTGAGATGTTACCACCCTTGAAGCTAGGTTGGACTTAGTCCTTGAAGCCTAGTTGGGTATATGATATTGATAAATGTGATAACAAAACCAAAACATTAACTCTGAAAATTGAATGGCATATTAGTATGTCTTGGGCCCATGCTTGTCTTTGTTTAGTGTTGATTATGAATGGTTAAATGAATATTAATGAAGTATATGAAAAGATATTGAAATGTGATATGTAAAGTGAAAGTATGTTGTTAGTTTTGCATATATGATGTTACATGTATATTATGGATTGAGAAATGACATTGCATTGCACTAAGTCATATCATTTGCATGATTATCTTACTAAGCCGTTGGCTTAGCGCGATAGTGTTTAATCGCGCAGGTAATAGAGTTGATAGAGTTGAACCCGAGAGTTCATCAAGACCAAGTGTGAGTAGACCTTGAAGAATTCATTTTGGGAGCTTAAAGATCAGAGCAAACTTGCCAATCATGTATAATTCTTTATATTTTTGTAAAGAAATGTTTAATATGTAAATATGTAAATATTTTATAACTTCCGCTGTGTAATATTTTAATGTATAATGAATAGGGTATGGTATCAAGTTTTAAAGTGTTTTGAATGTTAAGAGAACCGTAGCATCCCTATGTTTGGTGCACTTATGCTACATTGTGGTGTTGTAGTGTGCTTGTACCAGGTGTGGGGGTGTTACAATAAACCTTTACTTTATTTTGTACTAGAAGTGTAAATCTTATTTGCAGGTTGTAGTTGAGGTTATAAGGGGGATTTATTGGGAGTGTATTGAGAATGATTTTGTTTGCATTGGTTTGTGTAAAATGTTTAAAAAAAAAAACTAGTTTTGTCGACACTTGGGACTCAATTTTTAGGCAAAACTATGGCAAAATTTCTATTAAAATTGGAACTAAAATTTGACTAAGTAAAATTGGTAGCAACATTAGGTTAGTGTGGCGCCTCTACTCAGCTTACACATGTAGGTCGGGAAGGGGTGTTACAATTGTTTTGGTATCAGAGCCTAGGTTTGAGATTCTCAACCTAGGTAAAATGTAATAAAAAGACTATTTTGAACTTTAAAAGTGGTATTTGAATAATATACATGTTTGGGATTGGCAACCTCTGATCTTTAATAAGTTGTATTATGCTGTGTTTGCAGACATAGGTTGTGATGGATCCTCTTCTGCGTCAGTCAGCTGAGGGTAGTGCAGAGAGTGTTGCTCCTGATGAGGGAGCTAGGGTTGATAGTGCTGAGGAGGTACCTGCTTCGGTATCAGGGAGACCAGCTGGTGAGGAGGTTCCACCAGTCTGGCTTAGGCATGTGGTAGATGCTTTGAGGCAAGCACCAGTGCAACCACCGCCACCACCCCCACAGCCTTTGGTGTCAGCAAGGCATTATGACAAACTAAGGAAGTATGGAGCCGAAGATTTTATAGGTACTACTGATCCAGCAGTAGCTGAGCAATGGTTAGACAAAGTTCAGAGAATCTTTGTTCAATTGCAAGCTACTTCAGAGGAAAGGTTTGATTATGCAAGATCCTTGTTGCAGAAGGATGCATATAGTTGGTGGAAGACAGTGCCCCATTCTATGGATGATCCACCTACCTTATCCTATGCAGATTTTCTGAGAGAATTTGAATTGAAGTACACTCCAAGGGAGTATAAAGATGGGAAGAAAAGAGAGTTTTTAGATTTGAGGCAAGATCACCGGACCGTAACGGAGTATGAGATTGAATTTATTCGGTTGAGTGAGTATGCTGGGGGTATTATTTCAGATGAGATAGATCGATGTCGGAGATTTGAGGAGGGATTGAGGCCCTCTATCATGTGTCTGGTAGCTGGATTCAGATATCATGATTTTTCCCAGCATGTGGCAGCAGCTCGAAGTGTAGAGCGAGCCCAGGGTATTGCAGCGGCTGCTTCAGAAGAAGAGACTAGAGTAAGAAGGCCCCAGTTTGAGGCAGGGTCTTCATCTGCTAAGAGAGGTAGGGGAAGTTTTATTCCTCGAGTTAGCAGGAGTCAGAGGCCAGCGGGTAGGTCGGCACAGTTTCAGAGGCAGAGATTTAGACCTACAGCTTCAGTGGCGAGTGCTCCGACCCAGTGACTCAGAGATCCACTCTACCAGTATGCATTCATTGTGGTAGGCCACATGGTGGTCCTTGTTGGAAGACTGGTGTGGCAGGAGTATGCTTCAGATGTGGGTCTCCCGATCATTTTGTTAGAGATTGCCCTGAGAGGCAAGAGCAGATGTCAACTGATACTGCAGCTTCTCGACTTAGTGTGAGGGGAGGTTGAGGAGGCAGGGGTTTTGGTAGAGGTGGCAGATCCGGGTTCAGTGCTAGAGGAGGTGCTATATCCAGGGAGAGTAGGCCAGAGGAGGTTGGTTCTTCCCAGAGGATGTATGTTATGCAGAGGCAACCAGATGCTTCGGCAGTCATAGCTGGTACTTTTTCTTTATTTGATATATCAGTACTTGCTTTAATTGATCCGGGTTCCACACATTCTTATATTAGTGCATCTATTTTTCCTATGTCTGATTTGCATGCTGAGTCCCTAGGATTTGATGTATTGGTGACAAATCCTTTAGGGCATAGTGTGGTTGTGAGTAAGGTGCACCGAGATAGTGCAGTGAGGGTGCAAGGTGAGGAGTTTCTTGGAGACTTGATTGAGATGCCATTTAAGGAATACAATGTGATCCTAGGCATGGACTGGCTATCTAGACATGGAGCGGTGGTAGACTGTAAAAAGAAAATTATTTTTTTGAGAACCGGTGATGGTAAAGATGTGATAGTATCTAATGAGCAGGAACAGCTAGCCTCCTTATTTGTTTCAGCTGTTACAGCCAGGAGGTTTATTAGAAAGGGGTGTGAAGCCTACCTTGCTCATGTGATGGATACTAGAGTGAAGGGTTCTCCCATTGATAGTATTGCCACAGTTACAGAGTTCTCTGATGTTTTTCCAGAGGAGTTGCCAGGATTGCCTCCTGAGAGAGAGGTGGAGTTCGGTATTGAATTGTTGCCTGGTACCACTCCTATCTCTATTACTCCTTACAGAATGGCACCAGCAGAATTGAGGGAGTTGAAAGTGCAATTACAGGAGTTGTTGGACAAAGGATTTATTCGCCCCAGTGTTTCTCCTTGGGGAGCTCCTGTGCTATTTGTGAAGAAGAAAGATGGTACTATGAGGTTGTGTATCGATTATAGGCAATTGAACAAGGTGACTATTAAAAATAAATATCCTTTGCCTAGAATCGATGATCTCTTTGATCAATTGAAAGGTGCAGCTGTGTTTTCTAAAATTGATTTGAGATCTGGGTACCATCAGCTGAGAGTCAGAGCTGAGGATGTTCCGAAGACCGCCTTTCGGACCAGGTATGGGCATTATGAATTTCTAGTTATGCCTTTTGGTCTAACGAATGCACCTGCAGCTTTTATGGATTTGATGAATAGGGTGTTTAGGCCCTATTTGGATCAGTTTGTAGTGGTCTTCATTGATGATATACTAGTGTATTCGCGGAATGAAGAGGAACATGACAAGCATCTGCGGATTGTATTGCAGATTTTGAGAGAGAAGCAGTTGTTTGCCAAATTGTCGAAGTGTGAGTTCTGGTTGGATCAAGTCGCTTTTCTCGGACATATTGTTTCAGCTGAAGGCATTAGAGTTGATCCGAGTAAAGTTGAAGCCATTTTAAATTGGAGTCCACCCAAGTCTGTGACAGAGATTAGAAGTTTTCTGGGTTTGGCAGGCTTCAATGGTTAATCACTCAAACCACTCATGACTGCATACTGCCATAAACTTGCTTAATTATCCAATCTCTCTCACTGATTTTCTCAAGAAATAATCAGAAGGTCTTTTATTTGGATGCAATGGGGCTAAGGTGAAGGTGTGAGAAAAGACATTTAGGCTGGAGCATCAAGAAATGGAGTATCTAAATTAGACACTATTCTTGCTAAGAAACTCATAACTCCTTCAAATAGCATACTCACCAACCCTTGATACCTCACATACTTGCATAGCCAAAGAAAAAATGCATGAGTCGACATTCCTCTTTTGATAACCAATGCTAGAACATATTTGACTTTTGTATATATATATATATCCTTTTTTTTATTTATTTTCTCTTTTTCTTTTTCTTTTATTATATATAATAATTTTTTTTAATACATATATATACAAAGTATAACATTGCATGGAACATCTAGCTTAAAATGTAGAGGAAAAGAATAATCAACTCTTAATCAAATACAATGTGCAAAGTATGCATTCAACCCCCAAATAGCAATATCATTCTCTCTCTCTTTTTTTTTTTACTTGCTTACCCCACACTTTGAAATAAACCACCCTATTGTCATATCATAAAACTCCATTCCTTAAAGCAGGTATGATGATAATAAGAGAATGCTAAGTTGAGAATTGTGTTGATCAAACAAGAAAATGTCAAAGGCTCAACTTGGCTCACTAAGGAATTTAATATTAAGGGAGGTCTTTTTAAGCTAAAGGGCTAACCTAATTTGCCTTCATCATTTTAAAACTTGAGATTAAATCATAATGTGAGTTCAATTAGTATGCAAAAGCAAACTCTAGAGATGCAAAATCATGAAGGTGCACACTTAAGAAAAGAAAATCAACTGATAATAATATCAAATTATGAGGCTCAAAACTCACACAGGTGGGTTCATAAAGATTTATATGTCATAAATTGCAGAATGTGAAAATTGATCCTGAATGAATTCAAATGCTAATCTCTATGCTGATACTAAAGTCTCAACTATAATGCTAAAATCACAGAAAAGATCAATAAATTTTCAACAATTATGCCATGCACAACAAACACAATAAAACACACCAAGGCAAACAAAACAAAAAGAAAGCTAAAAGATTACCCCACACTTTAGAATTTTCATTGTCCTCAATGGAAAACAAGAATAATAAAGAAAAAGAATTAAAGGACAACCTGTCTTCCATCATACCCTGGTGAGGCAAAACACTAACTTTCATCACAGACACAAATGTTCAAAAACAAAATACAAGAGAGCATAGGGTTTCCATTTATTTAAACTAAAAAAATAAAATCAAAATTGCTAAATATAAAATTATAACTATGAAAAAGAAATTCAAACTAATGGGTTGCCTCCCATTAAGTGCTTCTTTAATGTCATAAAGCTGGACATCACTACAAGGCCTAGGGATCGTGGATCAAAGTGCTGTTAATGATCCTCACTTCTTGAAATCCTTCTTTATATGGTTTAACTCTATGTCTATTTGCTTTAAAAGTCTTATTAGTTCTAGAGTTAAACAATTCAATGGCACCAGAAGGACATACCTTACTTACCTCGAAAGGACCATTCCATCGAGACTTGAATTTACCTGGAAACAGATGGAGTCAATAATTAAAAAGTAAAACTTTCATACCTGGACTCAATGTCTTTCGCACAATAAATCTGTCATGAAGTGCTTTTGTGCAATCCTTGTAAATCCTCGAGCTCTCATACGCCTTTGGGTTAGAGCACCTTTGGGTCTCCCTCACTGTTTTTGCCCCCTCTTCTAAGGTCAGCTTCAGCTCCAATTTATCTGATGAACCTGTCTGCAAGAAAGCATCTGAAACAACTGCTACACAATTAATTAAAGAACATTCCTCATATAAAGCAGTTGTAGGAATAGGAGAAGTGTTAAAAATAGAAAATTCAACAGTTTGTCCTAAGACAGTCATTGACAACTTACCATTTTTAACGTCTATTAAGGTGTTGGTAGTAGCCATGAAAGGCCTACCCAGCAATATAGTGTGTGCTGATGGTGTAGGGTTACTCCCTTCCATGTCAAGAACTATGAAATCCACAGGTACTATCAACCCTCCAACCTTAACTAACACATCTTCTATAACCCCTTTCGGGAATCTAAAAGAACTATCAGCTAATTGCAAAAGCATTTTTGTCGGTTTAAGTTCCCCTAGTTCTAATTCTTTATACACAGAGTAAGGCATCAAGTTCACACTAGCTCCTAGATCACACATGCCATCAGTCCCCTTTCCATTCCTGACAGTAATTTGAATTATAAAGCTTCCAGGATCCTTTAGTTTGGGAGGTAGTTTATGCTGCAAAACAGCACTAGCTACCTCGGAAACTATCACCTTTTCATTCGGCTCATACCTCTTTTTCTTGGTGATCAGCTCTTTGAAGAATTTTGCATAAGCCGGCATGTTCTTTACTGCTTCAAGTAAGTGTAAGTTAATACTCACCTTAGACAGCATGTTGAAGATGTTAGAAATTTGCTTATCTTTTTTTATCATCATCCTTCAACCTACTGGGGAATGGTATAGGAGGCCGGTATGGATTGCTTGCCTTATGTAAATCTGCTGAAGGGGACTTCTCCATTGATTTATCTCCAACACCTTTGTTCTCTGGATCTCCTTCCTTCTTGTTCCCTTGGTCACCTGCATTCACAGAGTCATTTTCAACATTAGTGTTAATTACCTTACCACTTCTAAGAACAGTCACTGATTATGCCTACTCAGGTTGACTTGGGAATTTCCCCTTCTGTTGAATCTGCATTTGTTGTGCAAGTTGTCCAACTTGTGTCTCCACTTTCTTAAAAGATGCTTCTAAGGAATCTAGCCTCTTGTTTGTTATCTCTTGATTCTTAGCACTGACCTGGATAAAAGCCTGTAAACTTTCCTCCAAACTCTCTACCTTAGACTTCCCTTGATTTGAGGATTGGCCCTGCTCTTGGTTCTGTCTTTGAAGCAAATGGAAAGGCTACTGAGAATTATTTGTTGCCCAAGAAAAATTTGGGTGATTCCTCCAACCAGGATTGTATGAATTTGAATAAGGATCATTCCGAGCTCTTGGTTGAAATCCTCCCATAACATTGACTTGCTCAGCTTCATTCCCATATGATTCATATGCAGAGGGGCAACTGTTTGCTCCATGCCCTAAAGTTCCACAGATTCCACACACTTCTTGAGTAGATGAAGAAATATTATTCTTCATGTTCAGCATCTGCACTTGCCTTGTCAACTCAGCTATCTGATTTACCATCTCACTATTGGTTTCCAATTGGTTCACCCCTTTACTTCTTCTTCTTACACTCTTCTGTTGAGAATTAGCTCCCAACATCTCAAAAATATCATAAGTTTCATCAGATGTCTTTTCCCCCATGGCTCCCCCAGCTGCATTGTCAACAGTGTTCTGAAATTGATGGGTTAGACCATCATAGAAAAACTGATTAAGAAGTTGAAGTGGGTAGTGATGATGTGGACACTGGATCAATAGCATCTTGAATCTGTCCCAAGCCTCATGAAATGGCTCTCCTTCAAATTGTGAGAATGTAGCAATCTTCCCTCTCAACTCAGTTGTCTTTTGATGTGAATAAAACTTGCCCATGATTTTATTATAAACTTGCTCCCAAGTTGTCAGTGAGTTTTCAGGCAACATCATGAGCCAGCTCTTTGCCCTATCCTTCAAAGTATAAGGGAAACATCTCATCCTCTACTGATCTTTTGTTAGTCCTCCCAAAGGAAAAGTGTTGAGCGTGGAGTAGAAATCCCGAATAAAGTTCAAAGGATCTTCATTTGGAACTCCATAAAATGACGGCAGCATGTTGTAGTGAATGTTCTTCAACTCATAATTTCTTGCTGCATCTGTCAGTCTTATGCAAGAAGTGGAAGTCCCAATGACAGGTCTAGCAAAATCTCTCATGGTTCTTTGTCTTTCTTCAGCCATTTTAACTGATTGTGCAGAATCTGACTCAAATTCAGAAGTGTCCTCCTCTGTATCAAATCCGGTGTAGAGCTCAAACTCTTCTCTGCTCCTTTTCACTCTCTGAATTTCTGGAATGAATGGATGTAGCTCTCCTTAGAGTGATCTCCTGCCTTGCATAAACAGAACTTTTTTCTAGAAAAAGAAATTATTAAAAGCAAAAGAAAAATAAAATAAAATGAAAACAGTGAAAAATAATCTAGAATATTTTTGCCTAATAAACAATTTCGCCAATTAGCCTCCCCGGCAACGGCGCCAAAAACTTTTTGCGCTCAAATTAACTCTACCACAAAGCATCACTCGCAAGTATACGAGGTAGCTATAGCAAAGGTGATCACCCCAAGGTCGTCTCACAGGGAAGCTAAAGTGGCTAATTGATTATCAAATTAAAAGTAACAAGTAATGAATAAATTTAAATTGCTAAATACTGAAGAAGAATGATTGTAGTTTAAAAACAAATAAAGTAAATTAAGCTGATGTTTTGATTCACTTGATAAAAAGGTCTAGGGTTTGCACTTCTCTACTACTGATATGTATGAATGGTTATTCCTCTTAACTAATTTAATTTCAAAGATTAAATCTCAAACAACTTAATTAATTGAGTCAAGGAAATAAGCTCTCGCATTCAAACCTCTTACAACTAATCATGTTATAATTGAAACAATCTTTTTAATAGGTTATATCTCTAATTCACCTAAGTCCCTAATTGAATTGTTCCAGCATTAGACTTCATCTCTCAATCCATCATCTAATACCTAAAACACATAATTGGTGGCCAATCAATTATATATTAACAAAATTCCATTCAATCAAGGCTAAAGAAAATATTAGCTAAGAGAATAACCAATTCATACAATCATACCAGATCCATACAAACCCTAGACTAAATCAAATTAGTTCATGATGCAATCAAACATACTCATCTCATTAATATTCAAAGAAATCAAATTAGACATGATAATATCCATTAATACAATTTCAATGAAAATAAAGAGAATAAGTTCGAGAACAAAACCAAGTTACAAACTCCTTGAAGCTTCTGAAGAATCTCTTGTTCAAATCTTGCAAGAAGGATGTATCAATGGCTAGAACAATCTAATCTAAGCTAAAGTAATCAAAAGTGTAATCAAATTAAAGAAAACAATTCAAAACCCTAAGCTCACTCTTAGACGGCTAAATCAGCTCTCCAAATCGTCAACAGTCCCAAACCCTAGCTTTTCTTTTCCTTTTATATGAAACGTCCGCTTTAAAATTCGCTGCGTGTTTGGTTCATGAGGGACACGGCCAAGTTAGAAGTGACTTGGCCGTGTTGGAGTGCATTGGAGGGACACGGCCACTGACTTGGCCGTGTCCCTTGCATGTGTTCACTTCTGCTTACTTCACTTCTTTCTTCTTCTTTGGTTGAGTGACACGGCCAAGTCAGAGGTGACTTGGCCTTATTGGAGCTTTGTGGAGGGACACGGCCACTGACTTGGCCGTGTCCCTTGCCTGTATTTGCTTCTGTGAAGATTTGCTTCTCTTTTGCCTTGGAACTAAGTGAGACATGGCCAAGTGAATGTGACTTGGCCGTGTTGATCTTCTTTGGAGGGACACGGCCACTGACTTGGCCGTGTCCCTTGCTTGTGTCTCCCTCTGTGATTGCTCTTCCTTTTTAACTTGGTATGGGACACAGCCAGTGACTTGGCCGTGTCCTCTGCCTGTGTCAGCCACTGCCCCTTTCTCTTTCAATTTGTTTCCTTGCCTTTTTCAACCTAACACAAAACTCAAAATAAACTTAAAACAAGAAGTAAATAGACAATAACAAACAAAACATAAAACCATACTAAAAACTAGATAAAAAATAACATAAACACTGAAATAAACTAACACTACCAAAATTAATGAAAACACTAAACAAACCGATAAAAACTAACAAAATACCTAAATAAAACAATAATTATCATAATAAACAAGACACAAATCTATAACAAAAACTAATAAAACATCTATCATCTCTTCATTAATTACTCAAATACTTAAATACTCATATAAAATGTATAAGACACTAAACATTTCCCAAAATCATAATATTATCAGTTCCCATTTCTTTATACAAAAAATTTATCATTCAATAAATAAAAATAATGTACATTATATACCTACTCAAAATTATATAATACCTCCTTTGTTTTAAATACATATACAAATGAATCCCCAACCCCCTAATGGGTTCGAAAAATTGGGTACGTGTGGGGAAGGTGAGAAATGGCCCAGCACCCCCACAATGCCCGGTTCATTGGAGCTGGCCTCCTTTGCAGGTCTTAATATTATAAAATTCTTAAGTATAATAATATTATCCATATTACATGCAACAATTAAAATAAAGCATCATTATATTAAAATTAAAGTAATGTCCAAACGAAGCAAATAAATGGACACCCATCCAAGGATGGAAACATGTACTTATATCATCCATATCTAAACTAAATAGGACACCCACCGAAAGATGGAAATATATCCTTTATATTGGTCCAAAATATAAAAGCACTTTAAATTACATAATACTTAACTAATGAGGTACCCACAAAGTGGAAACATACCTCTTACAATTTTAATACTAAAACAAACAAATAATAATCATAATAGTAAAGAAAATATCCATCCATGATAAATTAAATAAATCAAGCATTGAAATTAAATAAATAAACCATCAAAACATATAATAAACTACATAATCAAATCTAAAATTAAATAAAGCAAATAAAGATACAAATTTAGGTTTATGTCTCAATTTAGAATTCTTTAGTTAACATTTAGGGTTTTGGGGATTTTGAAATTATTATTATTATTATTTAGGCTACTGTGAAGATTTTGAGAAAAAGGAATGGATTAGGGTTTTATAAATTTAAGAAAGTATTAAGGGTTTTGGTTAATCAAATTAGGGTTTAGGGCTAACATCATGAAATTAGGGTTTTGGACTTCTAAAGACATTAGGTTTATAATTCATGTTTACTGGATTGTGATTTTAGGTTTACTGGATTATGGCTTTAGGCTTTAGATTTATTTGTCATAAAATTTTGAGGTTTTAAGAATTAGGGTTTAGGGTGTTAATGAACTTGTCATAAAGTTTTGATGCTTTAAGAATTTAGGGTTTAGGAAAACTAGGGTTTACTGTATTGAGTTTTGAGAAAATTAGGGTTTTTGATATTTTGGAAAACATATTTGATTTTAGGATTTAAGAAAACAGTTTAGAGTTTTTTAAAAATAATTGTGATTTTTAGAAACTGTAAAGAAGATTAGGGTTTGGAAATTTAAGAAGACATTTGGAAATTTTAGACAAAAAGTTAGAGTTTAGATGAAAATAGTTCGAGGAAAACAATTTATGATTTTTAATGTTTTTGAAATAGAAGAAACAATTTAGGGTTTTTAAGGTTTTTGGAAGCAGAAGAGTAATTTAGGGTTTTAAAGGTTTTTTGAAACAGAAGAAACAATTTAGGGTTTTAAAGTGTTTTGGAAAGAGAAGAATAGTTTTAGGGTTTTGAAGTTTTGATCACTGATTAAGGCTACTGGATGAATGTAAAACATATTAGTAAGTTTAATAATTTAGGTTACTGACTTAATATAAAAAACAAATGATAGAAATATTGTAAGTTCAAATTTTCAATCTTCTGTTGGATTTTCCGCTCCCCTTTTTTTTTTTGTGTTTAGTCCATATTTATAGAAATATTTTATCCTTCATTCCTAATTATTCACGGCATCTTTATTGAATAAGAAAAGGAAACCAAAACCTAATTGTATTAGGTTTCGGAAAATTTGCGTTGGAAAAATTTTGCTGGCGAAAAAAAACTATTGCGGAAAAACTGCCCTGGCAAAAAAATCTGCCGCAGCTGGCTCGACAGCGTGCGCGGAACGGGCCCGTAGGCCATTTCGCTGGCAGGAAATTTCTGCAGGCGAAATACCCACGGGCCCGCGCTGACTTTCGGCCACTATTTTTTCGTCGCCGATTTTTTTTGTTATTTTTTATTTTTTATTATTTTTGAATTTTTATTCATTTTACCATTTTTTACTAAAATAAATATTAAAATTAATTAAGATACCATAAAAATAATTTTGGACTAACTAAAATATATTGGACAACACAAAAATTATTTTGGACTAATTAAAATATATTGGACCGGACCGGGTCAAAAATTAAGGGTCTACAAAACCCTAAATTGTTCCTTCTATTTCCAAAAACCCTAAAAAATGCTTTTTTGTTTCCAAAAACCTTAAATTATTTTGCCTACTTCCAAAAACTATATAAAACTCTAAACTGTTTTCTCAAATCCTAAAACAAACATATTTTTCGAAACACCAAAAACCCTAATTCTCTCAAAACCAAAACAGTAAACCCTAAATTTTCCTAAACCCTAATTCATTGAATTTAAAACCCCAAACTAGTTAATCTAAACCCTAAATACCAATCCTCAAAACCTTAAAATCTTATAAACCTAAACCTTAAAACTCAATACATTAAATTTAAAATCACAATCCAGTAACCAAGAACTATAAATATAATGTTTTAATATTCTAAAACCTTAATTTCATAATGTTACCCCTAAACCCTAATTCGATTCATGAAACCCTAATCCATTCCAACTTTCCAAAACCTTTACAGTAGGCTAAACAAATAACAATAATAATACTAAAATTCCAAAACCCTAAATGTTAATTGAAGAACTTTAAATAGAAACAGTAAACCCTAATTTGTATCTTTACTTACTTTATTTTTAGATTTGATTATGTTGTTTATTTATGCTTGTATGGTTGATTTATTTAATTTCAATGCTTGATTTATTTAATTTATCATGGATGAATGTTTATTTTGATTGATGTTTAATATCTTTGATGAATGATTTATTTATGATGAATGTTTATTTACTTTTATCGATTTATTTTGATTTCCAAATGTTGTAAGAGGTATGTTTCCACTTTGTGGGTACCTTATTAATTAAGTTCTATGTAATTTAAATTACTTTTATATTTTGGACCAATGTAAAGGACATGTTTCTACCTTTTGGTGGGTGTCCTATTAGTTTAGACATGGATGATGTAAGGACATGTTTCCATCTTCGGATGGGTGTCCATTTATTTGCTTTGTTTGGACATTGCTTTGATTTTAATACAATGATGCTTTATTTCAATTGTTGTGTGTAATATGGATAATATTTTTATATTTAAGAATTTTATAATATTAAGACCTGTAAAGGAGGCCGATTCCAATGAATCGGACATTGTGGGGGTGCTGGGCCATTTCTCACCTTCCCCTCACTTACCCAACTTTCCGAACCTATTAGGGGGTTAGGGATTCCTTGGCAATCGAGTCATCCACCCCTTTCTTTTTCCCGGCCTGTCCGGGTGGTGACTCCATTTTCTTCGGACTTAGGTCCGTGTTCTCTAAGGACCCAAGCCTAAACAGTGCCAAAGTCGCAAGAACCATTCCACCGGGAGTGGGGGCAAAAATCCCCGCTCACAGTATTGCTTCACACGGAGATGAGGGTTTCCAGTAACATTTTACCTAGCAAGGGAAGGCATCTTGAATTTATAAGGGACCTCCTCATCTTGTTCAAATAGTTTGTCGATCTCGGACATCTCTTCGGTTTTCATCTTCTTCTCGAATTTCTTCTCCAAATCAGCAATCAGTTTCTCAACATAAGAAGTTTCAGTGTTTTCAAAAGTGTTCTTCTCAACAACCTTTGGCTCCTTCTTTTTATCTTGAGGATCTTGGAAGTATAGGGCCCAGTATTCATCACCATCCATAACCATCATATCATCATCGAAGACTACTTCACTAACTTTAGCCTTTCCCTTGTCTTTCTTGGTGCTTGCAGATGCTTCAGCAGTGTTCCCAAACATTACAGCCATTTGACTTTTAATGATCTCAGCTCGGGCCCTCTTTAGTTCATCCATCTTGGCATTGAGGGCGTCATCCAACATCTTTTGAATCTACTCAGGTTCCATTACTTTTGGTGAGAAGCTAACTGAGTTGTTGCTGGATTCTTCATCACCAGCGTAGGTTAAATTGTCGTAGGCTTTTAAACTGTTCTAATCCAGGGCTGTGAGCCAGAGAGGATCAATGATATGAGATGCAAATGTATGTATGCATGTATGTATGTATGTACATACAAGTAACAAACAAACAAAGATAATTAGGACGTTCCTTCCAACCTTATAACTTTCACATATGGATAGTGAGTCTTTTTTTCCTAGGTATATGGTTAACAAAATACCAACATGGGGTATCTTGTTTTTGAACAATTCTCTCAGAAGTTTCAACCAATAGTTATATTTTAAAAATGGAAATCAGTTCATGATAATTTCTATTAATTAGATTTTAATCCATTCAATCAACTAAAGTAGCTCTTATGCCATATTGGATTAAAACCAAATTAAGAGGTTTATTATAAATAGATTTCTCACTTGAAAAAGTAACTAATGATTCATGCCAAAAATAAGCCCATGGTTAATAATTCTTAGTATAAACTAGGCTCACAATTGATTTTTAGTATTTCGTAATTGATCTAAATAATTTGCAGGCTCTTTGTAAGGAAAGGTTGGATGAAATGCAAAAATAGTTTTATTTGAAAAATCCGTTGTAAAAAAGATTTTTAGAAAAAATGGATTTTTAACTTTGTATTTGAGTCATGAGAAAAGAATTTTTTGATTTATTTTTAGAAAAGTTTTATGTCCAAAGACCATCTTGAAAAGTTTTGAAAATAGCTTTGGTCTTTTGGATTTAGAGGAAAAAATTATTTGAGCTCACAATGTAATTAGGTCTTATTAGAAAAAGAATAAACCAAATAAGCCATGATTTAAGCCAAGATAAATTAACCATAGTCAAACAATAAGTATTTGGGGTAAAAACCTAAGGAAAGTAACTAGGCCAATTACATGAGCTTTAGTCTTTGGGTTGAAAAGGCTTAGGTTCCCATAGCAAGTATATACCAAAAGGTACAAGGCTATGAGTGGTTATGCCATGCTCAATCTCCATACCTTGAGTGAAAATATGGTATCCCTCACATAATACATCACGGGTAACATGAGCGTCCTAACTCACACACATTATGAGCGGGGATTTTCGCCCCCAGTCCCAGTGAAATGGTTCTTGCGACTTCGGCACTGTTTAGGCTCAGGGCCTTAGAGAACATGGACCTAAGCCCGGAGAAAATGGAGTCGACACCCGGACGGGCCGAGAAAAAAGAAAGGGGTGGATGACTCGATTCCTAAGGAATCCCCAACCCCCTAATGGGTTTGGAACATTGGGTACGTGTGGTGAAGGTGAGAAATGGCCCAGCACCCCCACAATGCCCGGTTCATTGGAACCGGCCTCCTTTGCAGGTCTTAATATTATAAAATTCTTAAATATAACAATATTGTCCATATTGCATGCAACAATTAAAATAAAGCATCATTATATTACAATCAAAGCAATGGCCAAACAAAATAAATAAATGGACGCCCATCCGAGGATGAAAACATGTCCTTGCATCATTCATGTCTAAACTAAATAGGACACCCACCGAAAGGTGGAAACATGTCCTTTACATTGGTCCAAAATATAAAAGCAATTTAAATTACATAAAATTTAACTAATGAGGTACCCAATATTGGAAACATATCTCTTACAATTTGAATACCAAAACAAACAAATAATAAACATAATAATAAAGAAAATATCCATCCATGATAAATTAAATAAATCAAGCATTGAAATTAAATAAATCAACCATCAAAACATATAATAAACTGCATAATCAAATCTAAAATTAAATAAAGCAAGTAAAGATATAAATTTAGGTTTATGTCTCAATTTAGGGTTCTTTAATTAACATTTAGGGTTTTGAGGATTTTGGAATTATTATTATTATTATTTAGGCTACTGTGAGGATTTTGGAAAATTGGAATGGATTAGGGTTTTATAAATTTAAGAAAGTAGTAAGGGTTTTGGTTAATCAAATTAGGGTTTAGGGCTAACATCATGAAATTAGGGTTTTGGAATCTTAAGACATTTGGTTTATAATTAATGTTTACTAGATTGTTATTTTAGGTTTACTGGATTATGGCTTTAGGGTTTAGATTTATTTGTCATAAAATTTTGTGGTTTTAAGAATTAGGGTTTAGGTTGTTGATGAACTTGTCATAAAGTTTTGATGCTTTATGAATTTAGGGTTTAGGAAAACAAGGGTTTAATGTATTGAGTTTTGAGAAAATTAGGGTTTTTGGTATTTTGGAAAACATATTTGATCTTAGGATTTAAGGAAACAATTTAGAGTTTCTATAAAAACAATTATGATTTTTAGAAACTGTAAAGAAGATTAGGGTTTGGAGATTTAAGAAGACATTTGGAATCTTTGGACAAAAAGTTAGGATATAGATGAAAATAGTTCGCGGAAAATAATTTAGGGTTTTAAAGTTTTTGGAAACAGAAGAAATAATTTAGGGTTTTTAAGGTTTTTGGAAGCAGAAGAGTAATTTAGAATTTTTGAAGTTTTGGAAATGGGAGAGAAACAATTTAGGGTTTTAAAGGTTTCTGGAAAGAGAAGACAAATTTTATGGTTTTGAAATTTTGATCACTAACTAAGGCTACTGGATGAATGTGTGATTTAATGTAAAACATATTACTAAGTTTAATAATTTAGGTTACTGACTTAATATTAAAAACAAATGATAGAAACATTATAAATAACATCAAATCAAAGATTTAAAATTAAACCTCCGTTTGTTGGTTCCTCCACAATTTGCTTCTGGGTGAACAAAGACAAAGGCGGTGTCACTGCGTTTGATGGATTGATTGCTTCTTGTTTCTTGCTACTTAGGGCTTTTCTTTTGGCCGATCAAATGGTTGAGTCTCCAATCCAATCAAATAATTTTTTTCCCGATCAAAGTCCCTAGTCCCTTAATTATGTATTTTAATGAGATATTTATAGGAAAAATCATAATCCTACTTCTAGTTGTCTAAGGAAACTAAAACTAATTAGGAAAAGAAACCAAAACCAAATAGAATTTGGTTTCGAAAAAAACTGCGTTGGAAAATTGCGCTGGCAAAAAAAACTGCTGCGGGCCAAGAATTGCGAGCGCTGGAAAATTGCGGGCAAAAAACTGGGCGGCATTTTTATTTAACTTTAGCATTTTTATTAAAAATTATTAAAAAACTGGGCGGCATATTTATTTAACTTTAGCATTTTTATTTTATTAAAAATTATAAATAATAAAAATTAAAATAAATATTATTTAATTAAAATACTACAAAAAAAATTTTGGACTATATAAAAAATATTGGACCAGACTGGGTAAAAAATTAAGAGTCTACAATTTGCCCTCTGCTTGAATGATCTGAGACTACAGCAAAAGAGAGTGAAAAGCAATAAGACTTAATTTTTCTGAGATGGTTTAGGTTTTGGTTTCTAGACCCGGTTCGAGTTCTAGACTCAAGGGTAATTTTAGGTTCTTGACCTAAGGGTAATCTGGACTTAAGAATAATTTGGGTTTTGGACCCAAGCTAAGTTCTGGACTTAAGAGGGATTTTAGGTTCTAACCTAAAAGTTATTAGGGTTCTGAAGCTGAGCTAAGTTCTGGACTTAAGAGTCATTAGGGTTCTGGACCCGAGCTAAGTTTTGGACTTAAGAGGAAATTTTAGGTTCTGGACCTAAGGGTAATTTGGGTTCTGGACCCGAGCTAAGAGAGATTTAATTGTCTGCAAAAAATAATTATAGTCAATAGTATGCTAAAGGAAATTGGAAAAAATTTAGCTAATTTTTACCGTGCATATATCTTTTTCTTGCCTCCTGCGTGTAAAAATATTTTAAAAGTACAAAAATATTTATATACATGCAAATATCTGAATGATTAAATTGAATAACTGAGTTTCCTATTTATTTACTGTGTAGTCATTGTTTATACACTATTCACTACAATTCATTTGCTATTTATAAATAGTAACTTACTATTCATCAATAGTAAATTTACTTTTTTTCTTTTTTCACGAGAATATTGTTCTTCTTTTGTCTTTTTCCTTTGCCATTTCTCGATATAAATGCAGCAGATTTCTTCATTTCATTCACAGCAGATTTCTTCGTTTCATTAATTCATAGCTATAAATCTTTTATTTTAGAGAGTTTACCATAAAGTTTTTGAAAAAATGCATGCTTCAAGATCAGGAACTCGATCTAATGCTGATTTATTAGAGTTTATTCGGCAGCATAAAGATGAAAATATAAGTTTACTAGCCGGGATGCCACTTCATCGCAGTTCAAATCAAAAGAGCAATGTAATTATTTAATTATTTATTTTAAAAGCAAATTATTATTTTTTTGTTGTTTTTTTCTTCTTTTATATTTTTTTCTTTTATTTTCTTCTTTTATTTTTTCTTTTATGTTTCTTTTTTATATTATATTTTTGTTTGTTTTTTGTTTGTTTTCTTTTTATTTATTTATTTTAGATTTAGAAAAAATAAATTAATTAGATGAATATATTTAAGAATTTAAGTAAATAGATAGACTAAAAATAGAATATAAATAAGTTTAGCTTAAAAATCGGTGGTTTTAATATAATGATATACTTACCTTGTGTTAACTTACCTGGCTCCATGTTAGCATGATCGTTGCATTATTCGAGGCAGAGGGTGTGTCTACAAAGCCCAACAATGGTATGATGTAGCGCCTTCTCGGGTAAGGCAGATTATCCGAGATTGCAATTTTGAAAGTTTCATCTTGCAATTACCATCTGAGGAGTATCCGATAGACAGGAGTGTAGTTCAAGCTTTGTCAGAATGGTGGATGGACACAACTCATACTTTTCATTTCCCATTAGAGAGATGATAATTGGTCCAGTTGACTTTGCTGCTATAACCGGCATTCTGTACTATGGCCTTTCGGTCCCCCTTACCAATGATATTTTGACATTCGAAGAAATTAATTAGTATGGAACCATCATTTAAAGGGCCTTTCAAGATAAAAATTGAGCCAATTCATAGTTATTGGATGAACTACGAAGGACAGGTTCATAGAGACAGCCAAACAGTATGCTCGAGGATTTTTGCTGTATTTGCTCAGGTTGACCATTTTAGGCAGCACCGAATCTGCAATCCATTTGTCGCCCTTACTGATATGAGGATGGTACTGCTTTATGGCTGGGGTGAAGCTGGCCTTTCCTGTCTTTACCATGGTCTTGACAAAATTTGCAGAAATAAGAAGTCTTTTGTTGGCTTTATGGTGGTTGTCAATTCCATTTTTATTCTTGCATGAATTTGATTTTTATTATTGTTGTAGGTATGGGCATATGAGCACAATCTTGTGAAGGTGTCTGGTATTTCTTGAGAGAGAGTCAGGTATTCGATATTAAATTTTTGGTTGTCAGATCATGTAGAAGTTCTCGGCTCTCACCATGTGCATACCCAATGCTCTG
Organism: Garcia nutans; assembly: GCA_947685225.1. Classification (NCBI taxonomy): domain Eukaryota; kingdom Viridiplantae; phylum Streptophyta; class Magnoliopsida; order Malpighiales; family Euphorbiaceae; genus Garcia; species Garcia nutans. The sequence goes on along the minus strand of CANTUV010000039.1, from coordinate 35,881,075 downwards.
TCTTGAGCTGCTTAACCTGGGACCAGGTAAAATAGCATTAGTATACTTTAAAATTTATATAAAAGTTTACTTACCTTATGTCATTTTGTAGGTGAATTTGGCCTGGTGGAACACAGAAGAGCGGACAAACTGGACTTCCTCCATGAATGCCGCATTGCCTTTGCAACATACCCGCCGAGTTATTGCTGGCCCTGTGTCTAGTGGCTGGTTTCTCTGAGAGAGAGTATACGAGTAGTTTCTTAGTCCCGAGCAGATAAGGATCCCGATGCATTACCCGGAGTATACCTTAAAGATCACATCAATGCTGGAGAATGCATGGTGGTTGGCCCGGCACGGTTATGATGTTGAAACCTTTCTCTATCCACCGGGTGCATCTTATACCCAGTTTATTCAAATAGGGCTTTTGAACTTTGACGTATCTCATATTGGTGTATGGGAAATTCCCAAAGAAAATGAGGATAGAGATGAAGAGGAACATCATAGAGAAGGAGGAGAGTTTGTTCCATATCTCAGGGTTAGCACTTCTCAGGTAAACTTTTACCATTTTTCCATTGCAATCACTTCTTTCTTAACTTATTTTGAATTTTTTAATGATTGTTGCAGGTTGCTAGCTCATTTGATCATGAGGCTGGACCTTCTTTTACTGCTTCTTCATTTGCTCATTCTAGTCCACAGGATATGCCATCTCATCCACTGGGTGTTGACATGAATTACCTGGTAAGTTTTCTTGTTTCATTGTAATTTATGCTATATGTATGCATGATTATGTATGCTCTTACGCCTTTTCTTTCTGGCTCACAGTGGATGCGTGAAGAACAAAACAAGAAACTTCAAGAAGAGCTGGCCACTAGTCATCAACAGGTTTCCCATTTTGAAATTTGTACCATTAGTCAGAGCAAAATTTTCGAGACTTCCGGATTCAGGGGATGAGAGATCCTGGTGCTTCTTCATCTAGAGGCCCTCAAGCTGATGACCATGAGATCCTTTCATCTACTTTTGATGAGGACCGTTACAAATTGGAACTCCAAGGTAATAGAGATTCTAGTGCACCTATTTCGGGCAGACTCGAGATGGGTGATTTGCCTCCTCCTCCAGCAGGCGATGATTTTTTCAAAGCTTTATTTGATGATCTACCACCTCCTTCAGAGTGATGTATGAATATTGTATCAATTGAGGAAATATTGTATAAAAAAATACTAATGAAAATATATAATTTTTATCTTTACTGCAACTTTTTTTTTCTTTTCACATTCATAGTCACACCAATTAACTAAAACCAAATGCAACACGGCAATTAAAGAGCTTTCATCCCCAATTCCCTTTCCTCATGCATCTCGGTCTCACACTTTCCTTATTAATTTTGGAATAGCACAATCCTCCTAAATAAATCACTTTTCACACCATAATTTCATAAAGAAGCCAAAAAAAATCCTTTTAACAATTCTAATTTTCCTTCCGCCTTCCATCAACAATGACCAAACTCCATTTGAAGAAAATAAAAGTTCTATTTAAAAATATGAATGCCATTCATTGGAAACAAATATCTTGGTCAAAGATTGATACTTTAAAGTGTTTTCAAAATGTTAAATTGTACAATTCTTTTTTACATGCCATGGCTTCTTTTCGGAATGTGAATTCTAGGACATTTAAAATTAATGGCTTTGAAATATGTCCCTTGATTGAAGAATTTGAAGCCATCATTGGATATCCAAGCAATCAACAAATGGTGTTACCTATATTGATTTCCAAGACTCAACAAAAGCTGCAGATGTTATTTCAACTTTCAAAACCCAAAGTTCTACAGTTGATGAGAGGCGAGAAAATTCTGCTTGCTCCCTTAATTGACTTTTGTCTTTCTCATTTGGCTCCTACTAAGGCATGGGGATGTATGCTTTGTCTATGCTTGCTTGGCCAATTCTTGCTTGTTTCTTCTAATGGGGATATTGATCCATGAGTATAGGATATCATGGACCAAATAGAAGGAGGCTTGTCACTGATACCCGTGATCTTAGCCGAGACTTTAGTTGGATTAGACCAACTTAAATCAGGATTGTCCAAGAGACTGACCGGGAGTCCATTGTTGCTTTAGGTAATTACCTAAACTGCCTTTTTGGGTTTTCAATTTAGGTTTTCTCTTTCTTCTTCTTCTTTTTTTTATATTGCTCTAATTTTTGCCTAGTCAGCCCATGTGGGTTTTCGGAACTAGTGAGTTGTCCTAATTTTTGCCTAAGCCGCCCTTGCGGGTTTTCAACTTAGCGGATCTCTTTTTTATTATTATTTTTTATTGCTCTAATTTTTGCCTAGTCCGCCCATGTGGGTTTTCAAAACTAGCGAGTTGTCCTAATTTTTGCCTAAGCTGCCCTTACGGGTTTTCAACTTAGCAGACTCTTTTTTTTAATTTAATTTTCCCTCACAGATTTGGCTTCAGGAACGTCTCTCCCTTAAATAAAAAGAGTTCAATTTCACCTCGAAAGTTTATCAAAGCAAGTTCTAAGACTGACTAGGACCTAGACAAAGGTAATTATGCAGGAGCCCTCTCTATGTAAGCATACACAACTCAATGCTATAGAGCAATTTCCTCATCTAGTAAAGTCATTCAAGTCATGATGCCTAGACACAATAATTTATAAACATCAAGCTAAATTCCTCATTGGTTGAGCACCAAAATGAACAAAGACCAACAAAATTTTGATGAAAGTAATTTGTTCAAACAAACTTGAAAAACATAATTGTTCAAATTAAATATTAAAGAAAGCAACATTCAAGCTAAGGAAAGTTCATTAAGTTTAAGCCTCTTTTCCTTTCACATCTTCAATATCCCCATCTTGAAAGGATGATAAAACAAAATCCTCTTCTAATCCTTTTCCTACCATGAAGGTTGCTGGCGGTGGCAACCTGTTGAACCTTGGAAATGGATTTCCTTTGGTATTGGGCTTGTCCGGCTTAGTGTTTAGATCATTTTTCGTACTAGTTTTTAAAGTGATTTTATGTGTTTTTAGTTAATGTTTTGATGGATTTTTGTTTTAAGTTTGTTTAAAGTGCAAAAACACCCTTGGAAGATCAAAACAGTGCAGGTAAAGCATGAACCAAGCAAGACATGGCAAAGCCAAATCAAGATTGGCCGTGTCCCTCAAAGATTGGTGATGGCAGAGCTTGACACGGCTAAGAGACACGGCCAAGCCACTGGCCGTGTCCCATTTGAGCCAAAAAAAGGAGAAAAAGAAGCAAAACAGAAGAAGACACACTTAGTAACACGGCCAAGCCACTGGCCATGTCACATGACATGGCCAGCAAGCTTGGCCGTGTCCCATTTCATGCCAACAAGACTTGGAGCAAGCAAAAAAGGAAAGAAAAGAAGCAAAAGCAAACACACTCACATGACACGACCAAGCCAGTGAGCTTGGCCGTGTCACCCCTTGAGACCAAAAGAAAAGAAAGAAAAAGAAAGAAAGAAAAAGGTCAGTGAAGGACACAGCCAGATGGCTTGGCCGTGTCCCAAGGAAAATTGAGAGACACGGCCAAGCCACTCTTGGCTTGGCCGTGTCACACCTAAAACATTTGACTTCTTTTGCATGAAGTGGGGAACAAAGTGGGAGACAATGCCTTGTGCTTGCCAAAAGAAATATTAAACAAAGAAATAGTGGGGAACAAAGTGAAATGGTGTGAGTTGGAAGGCATGAGTTGTGTTTTTGAATGAATTAAAAAGAGAAGAAGAGGGAAATTGGAGGGGGAGTCTTGGCTTCTTGGAGCTAAATTTCTGCTACACATTTGGGAGAGGGAGAGAGTGACACTCTCCTTTGTCCCTTTATCTTCATCTCCATTTCCATCCTCTCCACCTTCTCCATCTTCCATTGATAAGATCTTTGAGGTTCTTTGGGATAAGTTGGGTTAACAAGCTCTTGAAGGTTGAAGAAGCTTCATTGAAAGGATTGGTGACTTGAGAGAGCTCCCTAGAAGTTTTGAATATTATTGTTGTTTTAATTGGGGGATAATTGTAATATCCCAATGTATGCCCTAGAAGTTTTGAATATTATTGTTGTTTTAATTGGATTGAATGTATATGTTGATTTGAAAGAAAAAAAAAGAATGTTTATGTATTGTTTAAAAAGGAAAGTAATGTGTAGAGAGAAAGTGTATATGTTGGGTATATGGTTATATATATAACATATACATTAGTCAAAAGGGATGGTCAATGGAAGAGGATATTTATTTGTGATATGTGAAATTACTTAAATGGGCATATAAGTGACAAAGGTTAAGTTAATTGGATGAGGGCATTTAGGTAATTGCTTTGTTAGAATTGCTTGGTGGAGATTTAAAGAAGAAGAGAAGTTTGACTTGTGTTTATTTTTCTTTTCTTCTCATTTGTGTGCCGGCTATCCAAGATAAGAGAGAGCAAGAGTAATGCTAGAATCAAATTGAAGGAGGAATCAAAGGTTTTGGTTGGAGATTTGTGAAATTTCTTCATTTAAGGTAAGTACTCTCTTGTTTCCTTTTGTTATTTTGAAGTTGTGTATAAGATGAGTTATAATTTGTTGATATTATGATTTGGTGTGTTTGAGATATGTTTACAAGTGTTGAAATTGATTGTAAGTTAAAAGAAATTGAATTGGTGTTGGTTTTGTTTTGAAGATGGTGAGTTAAGTGGATGTTGATGGTGAAAGATCAAGAGTGAAGTTGGTTTTAGGGTTTTGAGGTGGTAAATGATTATATGTATGGTTAATGTGAATATTGTGTTAAACATGCAAAATAAGTGTTAATGACTTTGATTACATCCATTTGAATGAGTTTATGTTGTGCATAATGTGTTTAATTTCAATCAAAAGAGTGTTGGCTATGGTTAGGGTTTTTGTTCATAAGAGACACGGCTAAACCAAGGAAGAGACACGGCCAAGCTAAAGAATTTTTGAGAGACACGGCCAAGTCTATGGAAATTTGGCCGTGTTGGATAAATTTTGGAGAAGACACGGCCGTGTCCCTTGCCATGTTTGCTTCTGTTTCTTTTGGTTGAGAGACACGGCCACAAGCTTGGCCGTGTCCCTTGAGTGTGTTGGCCACTGTGATTTTTCCTTGCTCTTCTTACATGGTTGAGATTGAACTTACATTTGATAATGCATATGATACTATATGAACAAGGTTATGTATTATGCATTGTGAATCTTGTGAATGGTAATGTGTATATGAATAATGTACTTTGAAATGCTATATTAATGAGGCTATATGTATAATATGAATGGAGATATGAAATGATATGAGGCCATTGTGATTTGGCTATGATGATTCCATTGAAAGAACATAAGGCATGTTTGCCTAATTGATGATGAGAATTGAGAATGAGATAATAAATGATTTGTGTGTCTAATGTGTTATTCATTTTTAGAGTTTTTTTGTTGGTGGCATGCCTATTGGTAACATTCTCTTGAAGTTAGGTTGGATTTGATCCTTGAAGCCTAATTGAGATGTTACAACCCTTGAAGCTAGGTTGGGTTGGTTCTTGAAGCCAAGTTGGGTTGATACTTAGCATGCTTTGTTCCCCTTGAAGCTTGGTTGAACCTAATCCTTGAAGCCTAGTTGGGTTTATGATAGTAATAAATGTGATAGTAAAACCAAAGCACTAACTCTGAAAATTGAATGGCATATTAGAGTGTTTTGGGCCCATGCTTGTCTTTGTATATAATGTGATTCTTGAATGGTAAAATCAATGAAACTATGAAGATGTAATATGAATATTGTTAGGACATTGAATGTAGTATGATGTGATAATGTGATGTGCTTCTATGTGTATGGTTTATGAAATATAAAGGTGTGATGTTAGCTTTTCACTTATGATGTTAACTTTATGATTTAGTTGTGTAACATTATTTTGCCTTAAAGTATAATGTTGGTATATTTTGTACTACTAAGCCGATGGCTTAGCGCGATAGTGTTTGATCGCGCAGGTGACAAAGTTGAACCTGAGAGCTCCTCGAGACCAAGTGAGACTAGACATTGAGGATTTTTCTTTTGGGACTTAAAGATCAGAGAAGAGCTGCCAATCATGTATATATTCTATGTTTTGTAAACTTTGATTTATAACATATTTTTAATAACTTCCGCTGTGAATTATTAAACATTTTATATATAGTGTCTTTTGGACTTCTTTTATTTGTTTGAGATTGGTTTCACTTATTTACAAAGATATTTGTTGTGTTTTTCTTAAACCGTGGCATTTTCTATATTCAGTATACGTATATTACAATCGTTTAAGCATGCTTGGTACGTATACAGGGTATAGAGGTGTTACATTGCTGGCGAAAAAAAACTGCTGCGGAAAAACTGCGCTGGCAAAAAAATCTGCCACAGCTAGCTGCGACAGCGCGCACAGAACGGGCCCGTAGGCCATTTTGCCATCAGAAAATTCCTGCGGGCGAAATGCCCACGGGCCCGCGCTGACTTTCGGTGACGATTTTTTCGTCCAGATTTTTTTTGTTAATTTTTATTTTTTATTATTTTTGAATTTTTATTCATTTTACCATTTTTTACTAAAATAAATATTAAATTAATTAAGATACCATAAAAATTATTTTGGACTAACTAAAATATATTGGACAACACAAAAATTATTTTGGACTAATTAAAATATATTGGACCGGACCGGGTCAAAAATTAAGGGTCTACAAAACCCTAAATTGTTCCTTCTATTTCCAAAAACCCTAAAAAATGCTTTTCTGTTTCCAAAAACTTAAATTATTTTGCCTACTTCCAAAAACTTTATAAAACTCTAAACTGTTTTCTCAAATCCTAAAACCAAACATATTTTTTGAAACACCAAAAACCCTAATTCTCTCAAAACCAATACAGTAAACCCTAAATTTTCCTAAATCCTAATTCATTGAATTTAAAACCCCAAACTAGTTAATCTAAACCCTAAATACTAATCCTCAAAACCTTAAAATCTTATAAACCTAAACCTTAAAACTCAATACAGTAAATTTAAAATCACAATTCAGTAACCAAGAACTATAAACCTAATGTTTTAATATTCTAAAACCCTAATTTCATAATGTTACCCCTAAACCCTAATTCGATTCATGAAATCCTAATCCCTTCCAATTTTCTAAAACCTTTACAGTAGGCTAAACAAATAACAATAATAACACTAAAATTCCAAAACCCTAAATGTTAATTAAAGAACTTTAAATAGAAACAGTAAACCCTAATTTGTATCTTTACTTGCTTTATTTTTAGATTTGATTATGTAGTTTATTTTATGCTTGGATGGTTGATTTATTTAATTTCAATGCTTGATTTATTTAATTTATCATGGATGAATGTTTATTTTGATTGATGTTTAATATCTTTGATGAATGATTTATTTATGATGAATGTTTATTTACTTTTATCGATTTATTTTGATTTCCAAATGTTGTAAGAGGTATGTTTCCCCAATATTTTGGACCAATGTAAAGGACATGTTTCTACCTTTTGGTGGGTGTCCTATTAGTTTAGACATGGATGATGTAAGGACATGTTTCCATCTTCGGATGGGTGTCCATTTATTTGCTTTGTTTGGACATTACTTTGATTTTAATATAATGATGCTTTATTTCAATTATTGTGTGTAATATGGATAATATTGTTATATTTAAGAATTTTATAATATTAAGACCTGTAAAGGAGGCCGGTTCCAATGAACCGGGCGTTGTGGGGTGTTGGGCCATTTCTCACCTTCCCCTCACATACCCAACTTTTCAGACCCATTAGGGGGTTGGAAATTCCTTAGGAATCGAGCCATCCACCCCTTTCTTTTTCCCAGCCTGTCCTGGTGGTGACTCCATTTTCTCTAGACTTAGGTCCGTGTTCTCTAAGGACCCAACCCTAAACAGTGCCGAAGTTGCAAGAACCATTCCACCGGGAGTGGGGGCAAAAATTCCCGCTAACAGTATTGTTTCACATGGAGATGAGGGTTTCCAATAACATTTTACCTAGCAAAGGAAGGCATCTGTAGACCCTTAATTTTTGACCCAATCCGATCCAATATGCTTTATTTAGTCCAAAATGATTTTTGTTGTTTAATTGGTCCAAAATAATTCTAATTAAAACTTTTTTACCTCAGTATCTAATTTTTAGTAGTAAAAAATGAAAATAAACAAATAAAAATTAAAAATAAAAATAAAAATAAAAATCGGAGTCGGAAAAAAATCGGCAGCAAAAAGTGGTCGCGCGGGCCCGTTGGGCCAACAGTGGCTCGCCTACGGGCCCGTCGCCAGAATTTTTGCCAGCGCAAATTTTTTAGCTGCAATTTTTAGAATTCTAATCCAATTAGATTTTAATTTCTTTTTTTTATTATTACTTACCTTAATTAATTAGGAATAAACAACCTAAAAACCACTATAAATAAGGACCAATTAAACCAAATCAAAGAAGGAAAAACTTTTCATGATAGCTTTAGGTTTTGAAACCAAATCAAGGAAGGAAAGGGAAAACTCAATTCAATTGATATTTATAGCAGCATTAGCAGCAGTAGCACGAAAAAAGGGAGAAGAAAAGAGGCAATCAAAGCTTGTCTTTGGAGCTAGTTCATCCAAGAAGAGTTATTTTTTGGAGAATCAACAAAAGAAGGTATGTTTTAATTCTTTTGATTTATGTTTTACAATAGCAAATCTATAAAATTTAAGTTTTCAAATCAAAGATCTAATAACTTTAACTTAATTTTTCCAAGATTAGAACATTAAAACGTGAACCTCTTTTCTAAGAGGACTCAAAATTGTTATTTTTTCTTTTTAAAAACCTTAAAACACTCATTTAACATATTTTTCTACAAAACCAAAATAAAATTCTGTTTCATTTAAGATTTTAAAGTAGGCTCTTTTCACTAAAAAAAACCTTTTAAAACATCTTTTCTACTTATAAAAACTTCAATCCATGTGTTTAAATTCATAAAATCTCATAAAATATCAAGTTGCTATTTAAAACCCTAAAATTAAATTCCTTGGCCGAGAACCCCAATTTGAAAGCCTAAAATCCAAAAATCATCTTTTAAACCTAAAGTAATAAACCCTAACCCTTTAAAAACCTTAAACCCTAATTTTTATGAACTTTAAACCCTTTAAAACATAAAAAACTCAAAAAAGTCACAGTAGCTTAAATCATTATTTAAAATCATGAATTAAAAATATTTCAAAAGTGTCTAAAACTCAAGTTTTATTATTTCATCATTTAAACTTTAATTTGATTAATCAAAGTGTCTTGATAACCTTTAAAAAAATATAAAACCTAATCTATTTTAATTACCTAAAAAGTCATAGTAGCTTAAACTTTAGAATTTCCAAAGCCTTAACACATGAGGTAAATAACCCTAAATAGAAATAGTAGCTATACTTGAACTTTTATTTGTTTCATTCAATTCCATATTTATTTATACCTTGATTTATTTCTTATGCTTTAATTTATTTAATTTTAATACTTGATTTATTTAATTTATCATGGATGGATGTTTGTTTTATATTTTGGTTAATACTTTTAATGAATGATTTATATATTATGGATGATTATTTACCTTTATTAATTAATTTAGACTTCCAAAAGTTGTAAGAGGTATGTTTCCACTTGGTGGGTACCTCATTAGTTAAACATCATGTAATTTAATTTTCTCTTCTATTTTAGAACTTATGTAAAGGGCATGTTTCTACCTTTTGGTGGGTGTCCTACTTAGGCATGTGATGTAAGGACATGTTTTCCATCCTTGGATGAGTGTCCATTTATTTGTTTTGTTTTGTTTGGACATTGCTTTGATTTTAATATAATGATGCTTTCTTTTTATTGTGTGTAGTATGAATAATGTTATTATACTTAAGAATTTTATAATATTAAGACCTGTAAAGGAGGCCGGTTCCAATGAACCGGGCATTGTGGGGGTGCTGGGCCATTTCTCACCTTCCCCACACGTACCCAACTTTTCGAACCCATTAGGGGGTTGTGGATTCCTTAGGAATCGAGTCATCCACCCCTTTCTTTTTCCCAGCCCGTCCGGGTGGCGACTCCATTTTCTTCGGACTTAGGTTCGTGTTCTCTAAGGCCCCGAGCCTAAACAGTGCCGAAGTCGCAAGAACCATTCCACCGGGAGTGGGGGCGAAAATCCCCGCTCACAGCATCTTGAATTTATAAGGGACCTCCTCATCTTGTTCAAATAGTTTGTTGATCTGGGACATCTATTCGGTTTTCAGCTTCTTCTTGAATTTCTTCTCCAAATCAGCAATCAGTTTCTCAACATAAGAAGTTTCAGTCTTTTCAAAAGTTGTCTTCTCAACAACCTTTGGCTCCTTCTTTTTATCTTGAGGATCTTGGAAGTATAGGGCCCGGTATTCATTACCATCCATAACCATCATATCATCATCGAAGACTACTTCACTAACTTTAGCCTTTCCCTTATCTTTCTTGGTGCTTGCGGAAGCTTCAGCAGTGTTCCCAAACATTACAGCCATTTGACTTTTAATGATCTCAGCTAGGTCCCTAGTTCATCCATCTTGGCATTCAGGGCGTCATCCAAAATCTTTTGAATCTACTCAAGTTCCATTACTTTTGGTGAGAAGCTAACTGAGTTGTTGTTGGATTCTTCATCACCAGCGTAGGTTAAATTGTCGTAGGCTTTTAAATTGTTCTAATCCAGGGCTGTGAGACAGAGAAGATCAATGATATGAGATGCAAATGTATGTATGCATGTATGTATGTATGTATGTACAAGTAACAAATAAACAAAGATAATTAGGACGTTCCTTCCAACCTTATAACTTCCACATATGGATGGTGAGTCTTTTTTCCTAGGTATATGGTTAACAAAATACCAACATGGGGTATCTTGTTTTTGAAAAATTCTCTCAGAAGTTTCAATCAATAGTTATATTTTAAAAATGGAAATCAGTTCATGATGATTTCCATTAATTAGATTTTAATCCATTCAACCAACTAAAGTAGCTTTTATGCTATATTGGATTAAAACCAAATTAAGAGGTTTATTATAAATAGATTTTTCACTTGAAAAAGTAACTAATGATTCATGCCAAAAATAAGCCCATGGTTAATAATTCTTAGTATAAACTAGGCTCACAATTGATTTTTGGTATTTCATAATTGATCTAAATAATTTGCAAGCTCTTTGTAAGGAAAGGTTGGATGAAATGCAAAAATAGTTTTATTTGAAAAATCCGTTGTAAAAAAGATTTTTAGAAAAAATGGATTTTTAACTTTGTATTTGAGTCATGAGAAAAGAATTTTTTAATTTTTTTTTAGAAACGTTTTATGTCCAAAGACCATCTTGAAAAGTTTTGAAAATAGCTTTGGTCTTTTGGATTTAGAGGAAAAAATTATTTGAGCTCACAATGTAATTAGGTCTTATTAGAAAAATAATAAACCAAATAAGCCATGATTTAAGCCAAGATAAATTAACCATAGTCAAACAATAAGTATTTGGGGTAAAAACCTAAGGAATGTAACTAGGCCAATTACATGAGCTTTAGTCTTTGGGTTGAAAAGGCTTAGGTTCCCATAGCAAGTATATACCAAAAGGTACAAGGCTATGAGTGGTTATGCCATGCTCAATCTCCATACCTTGAGTGAAAATATGGTATCCCTCACATAATACATCATGGGTAACATAATCGTCCTAACTCACGCACATTATGAGCGGGGATTTTCGCCCCCAGTCCCGGTGAAATGGTTCTTGCGACTTCAGCACTGTTTAGGCTCAGGGCCTTAGAGAACATGGACCTAAGCCCGGAGAAAATGGAGTCGACACCCGGACGGGCCGGGAAAAAAGAAATGGGTGGATGACTCGATTCCTAAGGAATCCCCAACCCCCTAATGGGTTTGGAAAGTTGGGTACGTGTGGGGAAGGTGAGAAATGGCCCAGCACCCCCACAATGCCCGGTTCATTGGAACCAGCCTCCTTTGCAGGTCTTAATATTATAAAATTCTTAAATATAACAATATTATCCATATTACAAGCAACAATTAAAATAAAGCATCATTATATTACAATCAAAGCAATGTCCAAACAAAATAAATAAATGGACACCTATCTGAGGATGTAAACATGTCCTTACATCGTTCATGTCTAAACTAAATAGGACACCCACCGAAAGGTGGAAACATGTCCTTTACATTGGTCCAAAATATAAAAGCAATTTAAATTACATAAAATTTAACTAATGAGGTACCCAATAATGGAAACATACCTCTTACAATTTGAATACTAAAACAAACAAATAATAATCATAATAATAAAGAAAATATCCATCCATGATAAATTAAATAAATCAAGCATTGAAATTAAATAAATCAACCATTAAAACATATAATAAATTACATAATCAAATCTAAAATTAAATAAAGCAAGTAAAGATATAAATTTAGGTTTATGTCTCAATTTAGGGTTCTTTAATTAACATTTAGGGTTTTGAGGATTTTGGAATTATTATTATTATTATTTAGGCTACTGTGAGGATTTTGGAAAATTGGAATGGATTAGGGTTTTATAAATTTAAGAAAGTAGTAAGGATTTTGGTTTATCAAATTAGGGTTTAGGGCTAACATCATGAAATTAGGGTTTTGGAATCTTAAGACATTAGGTTTATAATTAATGTTTACTGGATTGTTATTTTAGGTTTACTGGATTATGGCTTTAGGGTTTAGATTTATTTGTCATAAAATTTTGAGGTTTTAAGAATTAGGGTTTAGGTTGTTGATGAACTTGTCATAAAGTTTTGATGCTTTAAGAATTTAGGGTTTAGGAAAACTAGGGTTTACTGTATTGAGTTTTGAGAAAATTAGTGTTTTTGGTATTTTGGAAAACATATTTGATCTTAGGATTTAAGAAAACAATTTAGAGTTTTAATAAAAATAATTATGATGTTTAGAAACTGTAAAGAAGATTAGGGTTTGGAGATTTAAGAAGACATTTGGAAACTTGGGACAAAAAGTTAGGATTTAGATGAAAATAGTTCGGGGAAAATAATTTAGAGTTTTAAAGTTTTTGGAAACAGAAGAAACAATTTAGGGTTTTTAAGGTTCTTGGAAGCAGAAGAGTAATTTAGGATTTTTGAAGTTTTGGAAATGGGAGAGAAACAATTTAGGGTTTTAAAGGTTTCTGGAAAGAGAAGAACAATTTTATGGTTTTGAAATTTTGATCACTAACTAAGGCTACTGGATGAATGTACGATTTAATGTAAAACATATTACTAAGTTTAATAATTTAGGTTACTGACTTAATATCAAAAACAAACGATAGAAAAATTATAAATAACATCAAATCAAAGATTTAAAATCAAACATCTGTTCGTTGGTTCCTCCACAATTTGCTTCTGGGTGAACAAAGACAAAGGTAGTGTCACTACGTTTGATGGATTGATTGCTTCTTGTTTCTTGCTTCTTAGGGCTTTTCTTTTGGCCGATCGAATGGTTGAGTCTCCAATCCAATCAAATAATTTTTTTCCCGATCAAAGTCCCTAGTCCCTTAATTCTGTGTTTTAATGTGGTATTTATAGGAAAAATCATAATCCTACTTCTAGTTGTCTAAGGAAACTAAAACTAATTAGGAAAAGAAACCAAAACCAAATAGAATTTGAACTGCGTTGGAAAATTGCGCTGGCAAAAAAAACTGCTGCGGGCCAAGAATTGCAAGCGCTGGAAAATTGCGGGCAAAAAACTGGGCGGCTAGCCAATTCGCCTTTGGAGATGAATTTTTTTCGTCGTCGATTTTTATTTATTTATTTATTTATTTAACTTTAGCATTTTTATTTTTATTAAAAATTATAAATAATAAATACTAAAATAAATATTATTTAATTAAAATACCACAAAAATTATTTTTTACTATATAAAAAATATCGGACCAGACTAGGTCAAAAATTAAGGGTCTACAGTTTGCCCTCTGCTTGAACGATCTGAGACTACATTAAAAGAGAGTGAAAAGCAATAAGGCTTAATTTTTCTGAGATGGTTTAGGTTTTGGGTTCTAGACCCGATTCGAGTTCTGGACTCAAGGGTAATTTTAGGTTCTGGACTTAAGGGTAATTTAGGTTCTGGACCTAAGCTAAGTTCTGGACTTAAGGATAATTTGGGTTTTGGACCCAAGCTAAGTTCTGGACTTAAGAGGGATTTTAGGTTCTGGACCTAAAAGTTATTAGGGTTCTGAGCCCGAGCTAAGTTCTGGACTTAAGAGTCATTAGGGTTTTGGACCCAAGATAAGTTCTGGACTTAAGAGGAAATTTTAGGTTCTAGACCTAAGGGTAATTTGGGTTCTGGACCCGAGCTAAGTTTTGGACTTAAGGGTAATTTAGCTTCTGGACCCGAGCTAAGAGAGATTTAATTGTCTGCAAAAAATAATTGTAGTCAATAGTATGCTAAAGGAAATTACAAAAAATTTAGCTAATTTTTACCGTGCATATATCTTTTTCTTGCCTCCTGCGTGTAAAAATATTTTAAAAGTACAAAAATATTTATATACATGCAAATATCTGAATGATTAAATTGAATAATTGAGTTTCCTATTTATTTACTGTGTAGTCACTGTTTATGCACTATTCACTACAATTCATTTACTATTTGTAAATAGTAACTTACTATTTATCAATAGTAAATTTACTTTTTTTCTTTTTTCACGAGAATACTGTTCTTCTTTTGTCTTTTTCCTTTGCCATTTCTCGATATAAATGCAGCAGATTTCTTCATTTCATTCACAGCTGATTTCTTCATTTCATTCATTCATAGCTATAAATCTTTTATTTTAGAGAGTTTAGCATAAAGTTTTTGAAAAAATGCATGCTTCAATATCAGGAACTCGATCTAATGCTGAGTTATTGGAGTTTATTCGGTAGCATAAAGATGGAAATATAAGTCTACTAGCCAGGATGCCACTTCATCGCAGTTCAAATCAAAAGAGCAATGTAATTATTTAATTATTTATTTGAAAAGCAAATTATTATTTTTTTGTTGTTTTTTTCTTCTTTTATATTTTTTTCTTTTCTTTTCTTCTTTTCTTCTTTCTTTTTTGTTTCTTTTTTAAATTATATTTCTGTTTGTTTTTTGTTTATTTTCTTTTTATTTATTTTTTTTAGATTTAGAAAAAATAAATTAATTAGATGAATATATTTAAGAATTTAAGTAAATAGATAGACTAAAAATATAATATAAATAAGTTTAGCTTAAAAATCGGTGGTATTGATATAATGATATACTTACCTTGTGTTAACTTACTTGGCTCCATGTTAGCATGATCGTTGCATTATTCGGGGCGGAGGGTGTGTCTACAAAGCCCAACAATGGTATGATGTAACGCCTTCTCGGGTAAGGAAGATTATCCGAGATTGCGGTTTTGAAAGTTTCATCTTGCAATTACTATCTGAGGAGTATCCGATAGACAGGAGTGTAGTTCAAGCTTTGTCAGAATGGTGGATGGACATAACTCATACTTTTCATTTCCCATTGGAGAGATGACAATTAGTCCAGTTGACTTTGCTGCTATAACAGGCATCCGGTACTATGGCCTTTCGGTCCCCCTTACCAATGATATTCTGACATTCGAAGAAATCCAACAGTTAATTAGTATGGAACCATCATTTAAAAGGCCTTTCAAGATAAAAATTGAGCCAATTCATAGTTATTGGATGAACTACGAAGGACAGGTTCACAGAGACACAGCCAAACAGTATGCTCAAGGATTTTTGTTGTATTTGCTCGGGTTGACCATTTTAGGCAGCACTGAATCCGCAATCCATTTGTCGGTGTTGAGGGCCCTTACTGATATGAGGATGGTATCGCTTTACGACTGGGGTGAAGCTGGTCTTTCCTGTCTTTACCATGGTCTTGACAAAATTTGCAGAAATAAAGTAGTCTTTTGTTGGCTTTATGGTGGTTGTCGAGGTACTCTTCTTCCACCAATGTCAATTCCATTTTTATTCTTGCATGAATTTGATTTTTATTATTGTTGTAGGTATAGGCATATGAGCACAATCTTGTGAAGGTGCCTGGTATTTCTTGAGAGAGAGTCAGGTATCCGATATTAAATTTTTGGTTGTCAGATCATGTAGAAGTTCTCGGCTCTCACCATGTGCATACCCAACGCTTTGTCTTGAGCTGCTTAACCTGGGACTAGGTAAAATAGCATTAGTATACTTTAAAATTTATATAAAAGTTTACTTACCATATGTCATTTTGTAGGTGAATTTGGCCTGGTGGAACACAAAAGAGCGGACAAACTGGACTTTCTCCATGAATGTCGCACTGTGTCTAGTGGCTAGTTTCTCGGAGAGAGAGTATACGAGTAGTTTCTTGGTCCCGAGCAGATAAGGATTCCGATGCGTTGCCCAGAGTATACCTTGAAGATCACATCAATGCTGGAGAATGCATGGTGGTTAGCCCGACACGGTTATGATGTTAAAACCTTTCTCTATCCACCGGGTGCATCTTATACCCAGTTTATTCAAATAGGGCTTTTGAACTTTGACGTATCTCCTGTTGGTGTATGGGAAATTCCTGAAGAAAATGAGGATAGAGATGAAGAGGAACATCATAGAGAAGGAGGAGAGTTTGTTCCACATCTCGGGGTTAGCACTTCTCAGGTAAACTTTTACCATTTTTCCATTGCAATCGCTTCTTTCTTAACTTATTTTGAATTTTTTTTATGATTGTTGCAGGTTGCTAGCTCATTTGATCATGAGGTTGGACCTTCTTTTACTGCTCCTTCATTTGCTCATTCTAGTCCACTGGATATGCCATCTCATCCACAGGGCGTTGACATGAATTAACTGGTAAGTTTTCTTGTTTCATGGTAATTTATGCTATATGTATGCATGATTATATATGCGCTTAGTCTTTTTCTTTCTAGCTCACAGAGAATGCGTGAAGAACAAAACAAGAAACTTCAAGAAGAGCTGGCCGCTAGTCATCAACAGGTTTCCCTTTTTGAAAATTTGTACCATCAGTCAAAGCAAAAGTTTTGAGACTTCCGGATTCAAGGGATGAGAGATCCTGGCGCTTCTTCATCTAGAGGCCCTCAAGCTGATGACCATGAGATCCTTTCATCTACTTCTGATCAGGACCATTACAGATTGGAACTCCAAGGTAAGAGAGATTCCGGTGCACCTACTTCGGGCGGACTCGAGACGGGTGATTTGCCTCCTCCTCCAACAGGCGATGATTTTTTCAAAGCTTTATTTGATGATCTACCACCTCCTTCAGAGTGATGTATGAATATTGTATCAATTGAGGAAATATTGTATAAAAAGATACTAATGAAAATATATAATTTTATCTTTACTGCAACTTTTTTTTTCTTTTCCCATTCACAGTCACACCAATTAACTAAAACCAAATGCAACACGGCAATTAAAGAGCTTTCATCGCCAATTACCTTTCCTCATGCATCTCGGTCTCACGCTTTCCTTATTAATTTTGGAATAGCACAATCCTCCTATATAAATCATTTTTCACACCATAATTTCATACAGAAGCCAAAAAAAACTCCTTTTAACAATTCTAATTTTCCTTCTGCCTTCCATCAACAATGACCGAACTCCATTTGAAGAAAATAAAAGTTCTATTTAAAAATATGAATGCCATTCATTGGAAACAAATATCTTGGTCAAAGATTGATACTTTAAAGTGCTTTCAAAATGTTAAATTGGACAATTCTTTTTTACATGCCATGGCTTCTTTTTGGAATGTGAATTCTAGGACATTTAAAATTAATGGCTTTGAAATATGTCCCTTGATTGAAGAATTTGAAGCCATCCTTGGATATCCAAGCAATCAACAAATGGTGTTACCTATATTGATTTCCAAGACTCAACAAAAGATGCAGATGTTATTTCAACTTTCAAAACCTGAAGTTCTACAGTTGATGAGAGGTGAGAAAATTCTGCTTGCTCCCTTAATTGACTTTTGTCTTTCTCATTTGGCTCCTACTAAGGCATGGGCACGTATGCTTTGTCTATGCTTGCTTGGCCAATTCTTACTTGTTTCTTCTGATGGGGATATTGATCCACGAGTATTGGATATCATGGACCAAATAAAAAGAGGCTTGTCGCTGATACCCATGATCTTAGCTGAGACTTTAGTTGGATTAGACAAACTTAAATCAGGATTGTCCAAGAGACTGACCGGGAGTCCATTGTTGCTTTAGGTAATTACCTAAACTACTCTTTTGGGTTTTCAATTTAGGTTTCTCTTTCTTCTTCTTCTTTTTTTTATATTGCTCTAATTTTTGCCTAGTCAACCCATACGGGTTTTCGAAACTAGTGAGCTGTCCTAACAATTGTTGGTTTTGAAGTGAGTTATTAGTTCTTAAGAATTAGGGTTTTAAGAGGCTTGATAGGAGAGTTGAGAATTTGAAAAGGCTATCATCTACTCCTTCAAGAAGAGAACCAATTGTTCAAGAGAGCTGGAAGTTCATCATCACGCACCAAGAAGGAGCCACGAAAGAGACGAGAGTCCGATTTTTAGCATCTTCAAAAAGGGGTTTTTCTAACTCTTTCTTTTATTCCAATTCTTATTTGTTGTTGTTTATTAAGAACATTAATATTGCAATGTATAATTTTGATTTGGTTTATATTGAATTGAGTATTTGTTTAAAACATATGATGAGCTAAATTACTCATGCTTGGGGTTGTAGTATATTTGATTAAATGATTTGATTTGATGATTCCATTGATATACCTTGTTATATGTTGATTGCATTGTAATTAAAGGTAAATTGATAGATTGGCCACCTATTGATTACTTAATATTGAATGACAGACCAAGAGGAGAAGTTTAATATCGGAACTATGCAATTGACTACCTTAAGAATGAATTAGAAATATAGGTTCTAGGGTTTATTAATTTGCTAATGTTAAATAATTGGTTGTTGTTAATTCATATAAGTGAGAACTAGTGAATTGATAATTGGCTAATTAATCTTAAGAAACTAATTAAGATTCAAGGTTATATTAATGGATAATCGGATAATTGAACATTTGATTAAATGAATCTACAACCCTAGGCATCATTTCCATAATTGAAATTCTCATGCATAAAATCACTCGTTTTAATTTCTAAGGATAATTACGGTCCACCAATTCAATCACAAAATCGAATAAGTGTTGTGCAGAATAAGTGTGGGGTTGAATTCAATGGGCTTTACATTAGTTGGATACCCTATAAAAAAAATGAATAATGAAAATTAAAATAATAGTTGTTGTTCTTGTCGGAAGGGTTGTAATAATTCTGGAAATTATCTTTGCAAATTAAACAAATGGAGTCCCTTAAAAGCACATAAATGCTTAGTGCTAAGTGATTGAGATGAATTATGGGATCGTTGATCATGCTACATTGCTTACTTCACTCTTGAAGTACTCTTGACCTAAATGAACTAACTCACTCTCCCAAATGTCATACCTTTTCCTTAGCCCCGTTACAACCAAATAAAAGACCTTATGATTGATGCTTGATTGTGATTAGGTGGTGGAGATTTGATCGATAAGCAAGCCTATAGTCCTAATCTTTCATTGAATGTTGAGAGCTTAAACACTACCCAATTAAACACTTGAGAGGTTTTGTGAGGGAGTGACAATTTTGGTATGCATTGATTGACCATTAAATTACTTGAGTACCGATTATTCTTGATTCGATTATGATTGCGGATTTAATAAGATGGGAGTCTTAATGCATCCTTATAACTCTTGAACTTGATAATATTTATCTTGTTTTATTTGTTTTGATTTTAACTTTGCTTGGGGACAATCAAAGGATTAAGTGTGGGGTAATTGTTTAGATAAATTTTGTATATATTTTCTATGAGGTTTATGTCGATTTTAAGTTAATTTTCATGTTAAATTGCACTCAAGTTTGTTTGAAGTTATTGATTTAGGTTGGAGTACAGTCGATGGAGCCACTTGATCAAAATTTGTGGAATTTGTGGAGAAAATCAAGTGACACGGCCAAGCTTGTCATGGCTTGGCCGTGTCCTTCATCAAAAGAAGTAGAAACAAGGAAAATTAGGAGACACGGCCAGAACTAACATGGCTTGGCCTTGTCCCTCAAGGAAACAAGTCTAGTAGCGAACACGGCCATGAGACATGGCCAAGCCACTGGCCATGTCTCTCCAAAGGAACAAAAGAGCAAAGAAAGCAAAGAAAGAAAAGAAATACACAGAGACAGACACCATCACTGGACATGCCCAGGACACTGGCCGTGTCACATGACACGGCCGTGTCCTTGGCCGTGTCTCACAAGGGCAAGCATACAGAATGGGACACGGCCAGAAGCTTGGCCGTGTCCCCAAGAAAGAAAGCCACTAGACACGGCCAAGCTCCATATGGCTTGGCCGTGTCACCCTGGGTCCTTAGCTGGTTTGCATGAGAAATGAGCTGGTGTGTTTTAGTGGGAGACAAAAAGAACAAAAAAGAGTGAAAAGTGGGAGGATTTTATGGAAGAAAGGTATAAAGAAATTAGTAAGTGGGAGACAAGGCATGATGGGTGTCTTAAACAATTGAAAGTGCAAGAGCATGGGGATTAAAAAATGGATTTTGAATTAATTTAGAAGACATTCTCTACACTTCCACTTGTCCATCATCTTCCTCATCTTCTTCCTTGGTTCTAGCTTGAGAGAGGAAGACCATTCACCATCTTCATTCACCATTTCTTTTCACACACCAAGAGCAAAAACAATTGTTGGTTTTGAAGTGAGTTATTAGTTCTTAAGAATTAGGGTTTTAAGAGGCTTGATAGGAGAGTTGAGAATTTGAGAAGGCTATCATCTACTCCTTCAAGAAGAGAACCAATTGTTCAAGAGAGCTGGAAGTTCATCATCACGCACCAAGAAGGAGCCACGAAAGAGACGAGAGTCTGATTTTTAGCAACTTCAAAAAGGGGTTTTTCTAACTCTTTCTTTTATTCCAATTTTTATTTGTTGTTGTGTATTAAGAACATTAATATTGCAATGTATAATTTTGATTTGGTTTATATTGAATTGAGTATTTGTTTAAAACATATGATGAGCTAAATTACTCATGCTTGGGGTTGTAGTATATTTGATTAAATGATTTGATTTGATGATTCCATTGATATACCTTGTTATATGTTGATTGCATTGTAATTAAAGGTAAATTGATAGATTGGCCACCTATTGATTACTTAATATTGAATGACGGACTGAGAGGAGTAGTTTAATATCGGAACTATGCAATTGACTACCCTAAGAATGAATTAGAAATATAGGTTCTAGGGTGTATTAATTTGCTAATGTTAAATAATTGGTTGTTCTTAATTCATATAAGTGAGAACTTGTGAATTGATAATTGGCTAATTAATCTTAAGAAACAAATTAAGATTCAAGGTTATATTAATGGATAATCGGATAATTGAACATTTGAGTAAATGAATCTACAACCCTAGGCATCATTTCCATAATTGAAATTCTCTTGCATAAAATCACTCGTTTTAATTTCTAAGGATAATTACTGTCCACCAATTCAATCACAAAATCGAATTTATTATTCCATGCTAATCGATCTATTACTTGCAAGTCCTTCCTTGGAAAATGACCTTGGGGCGATCACCGTCACTACAATAGCCTCGTATACTTGCGAGTGCCGCTTTGTGATAGTGTTGATTTAAGCGTAACAGGATGGTGCAAGAATAATTTAAACCTAAAATTAACGTGCGTAGGGTTGAAGTGTGTGATGAGTGTACAAGATCAAATCGATTCTTGGGAAGGTGCCTAGGGTTATAGGTCCATTCAATCAAAGCTCAATTCTCAAATATCCATTCACATAACCTTGTAAATTAATTTGTTCCTTAAGGTTAATTAGTCAATTATCCATCCATTAGTTCTCACATTCATGAATTAGCAATAACCAATTATTTCACCTTATCAAATTAATGAAACCCTAGAACTTATATTTCGAATTCATTCATAGGGTGGTCGATTATATAGTTCCGATATTGGATTTCACTTCTCGGTCCTTCATCCAATATTCAAAGATCAATAGGTAGCTAATCTATCAACCTAGCATTTAATGCAATACAATCAACCAATCAACCAATCAACAAGGAACATCAATGTAAATATCAAATCAAGACATTCAACCAAATATACTACAAGCCCTAGGCATGGGTATTTAGCTCAACATCATCAATTTAAAACATTCATTCAACTCAATATAAAACAAATACAAATTGTTCATTGCAATATCAATCTCTTAATACAACAACAACAATAGAAATGAATTAAAAGAGAGAATAGAAAAACCCCTTGTGAAGATGCCAAGAGTAGAATTACTATTCTTCCTCCTAGCTCCACTTTGATGCATGATGAAGAACTCAAGCCCTCTTCAATGGTTGATTCCCCTTTGCAATGTCGAATTGAGCTTTCTCAAGTCACCAAACCTTTGGATGGAGCTTTCTCAAGTCACTAACCCTTCAATGGACTATGCCTTTGGAAGATGGAATGGAGCTTTCTCAAGTCACCAATCCTTTCAATGAAGCTTCTTTAACCTTCAGGAGCTTGTTAACCCAACTTATCCGAAAGAATCTCAAAGAACTTGTCAATGGAAGATGGAGAAAGTGGAGAGGATGGAAATGGAGGTTGGAGGTGAAGGGACAAGGAGAGTGTCACTCTCTCCCTCTCCCAAACGTGTAGCAGAAATTGGGTCCAAGAAGCCAAGTAGTCTCCCCCAATTTCCCTCCTCTTCTCCTTTTAATTCATTCAAAATACACACTCATGCCTTCCAACTCACACTACTTCACCTTGTTCCCCACTTTGTCTTTGTTTAATATTTCTTTTGGCAAACACAAGGATTTGTTCCCCACTTTGTCCCCCACTTCGTGTAGAAGAATTCAAATATATTCAGTGTGACACAGCCAAGCCAAGAGTGGCTTGGCCGTGTCTCTTGTTTTCCTTTGGGACACGGCCAAGCCATCTGGCCGTGTCCTTCACTGCTTCCTTTCTTTCTTCTTTCTTTTCTTTCTTTCATTTGGTCTTAAGGGGTGACACGACCAAGCTTGTGGCTGTGTCATGTGACACGGCTACAAGCTTGGCCGTGTCATGTGGGTGTGTCCACTTCTATTTCTTTTCTTTCCTTCTTTGCTTGCTCCAAGTGACTTTGGCATGAAATGGGACACGGCCAGGCTTGCTGGCATGTGTCATATGACACGGCCAGTGGCTTGGACGTGTCATTGAGTGTGTCCACCTCTGCTTGCTTCTTTTCCTTCTCTTCTTTGGCTCAAGATGGTACACGGCGAAAGCTTGCTGGCCGTGTCATGTGACACGGCCAGTGGCTTGGCCATGTCACTTGGGTGTGTCTCTTCCTGCTTCTTCATTTTTGCTCTTTCTTTGCTTTGGTCTTTGTTTTGTTCCTTGAATGAGACACGGCCAGAGGCTTGGCCGTGTCTCATGGCCGTGTCAAGCTCTGCCATCTTCATTCTTTGAGGGACACGGCCAAGCTTGATTTGGCTTGGCCATGTCTTGCTTGGTTCATGCTTTTCCTGCACTGTTTTGATCTTCCAAGGGTGTTTTACACCTAAAACAAACACTTTAAACACACTTAAAACAAAAATCAATCAAAACATTAACTAAAAACGTATAAAAATCACACTAAAAACTAGTACAAAAATGATCTAAACACTGGACATCTTTGTTGACTTCATCATATCCCAACCCTTTCTTGGAGGTTTGAGTTTTGAAATCTGGAAGCTTTGTCAAACCAGCCTTGCCCTTTCCAAGACTAGCTCTGGGAAGGTAGTTCATGCTCTTCATCATGTTTAAGACCTTAGAGTCCACTACTTCATAATCAGAAATTGCAGCTATTTGGAAGCTATTGAACCTCTCAATCATTAGAGCATTAACAACCTCATTATCTTCGACCTCGATGACCACTGTCTCATCTCCGTTAGGGAACTTGATCTTTTGATGAAGGGTGGAAGGAACTCTACCAAGAGGATGAAACCATGGTCGTCCCAAGAGTAGGGCAAAGGTAATAGTGTGAGCGGGGATTTTTGCCCCCACTCCAGGTAAGAATGGTTCTTGCGACTTCAGCACTGTTTAGGCTCGGGGCCTTAGAGAACATGGACCTAAGTTTGGAGAAAATGGAGTAGCCACCCGGACGGGCTGGGAAAAAGAAAGGGGTGGATGACTTGATTCCTAAGGAATCCCCAACCCTCTAATGGGTTCGGAAAGTTGGGTACATGTGGGGAAGGTGAGAAATGGCCCAGCACCCCCACAACGCCCGGTTCATTGGAACCGGCCTCCTTTACAGGTCTTAATATTATAAAATTCTTAAATATAACAATATTATCCATATTACACATAATAATTAAAATAAAGCATCGATATATTGAAAATTAAAATAATGTCCAAGCAAAACAAATAAATGGACACCCATCCGAAGATGGAAACATGCCCTTACATAATCCATGCCTAAACAGGACACCCACCGAAAGGTAGAAGCATGTCCTTTACATTGGTTCTAAAATAGAAAAGCAAATGAAATTACATGATATTTAACTAATGAGGTACCCACCAAGTGGAAACATACCTCTTACAACATTTGGAAATCAAAATAAATCGATAAAGTAAATAACCATTCTTTATAAATAAATCATTCATCAAAGGTATTAAACATCAATAGAAAGTAAACATCCATCCATAATAAATTAAATAAACCAAGCATTGAACTTAAATAAATTAAAGCATATAAAATAAATCAAAGTATAATCAAATATAAAATTGAATAAAGCAAATAAAAATTCAAATTAGGGCTACTGTTTCTATTTAAGTTTCTTTATTTAATGTGTTTAGGGTTTTGGAATTCATGGGTTTAAGCTATTGTAAATTTTAAAAGAATTGACATGGAGCAAAGTTTTATAATTTAAGAGGTTGATAAAGTTCTTTAATTAACCAAATTAGTGTTTGAGAAGTGAAATCATGAAACTAGGGTTTGGACATTTTAAAACATTGGATTTATGTTTCACGGTTACTTACTATGTAGAATTATAACATTTAGATTTATATGGTTTTAAGGTTTTAAAAATTAGGGTTTAGAAAAATTAGGGTTTAGGTTAGCTAGTTTAGGGTTTACTGTTTTGAGTTTTGGAGTTGAATTAGGATTTTAGAATTTGAAAATCAATTGATAATTTTATGAAACTTTATGAAAATAAACAAAATGATTTATGGTTTATAGAAACATAAAAGATATTTTTTAGGGTTTGTGGAAAGAAACAGATTTAATTTATGATTTTGAAGAATTGGAAGGCAAATTAGGGTTTTAAGATTTTAAAGAAACAAAAACAACTATTTTAAAACTTTTGAAAAACAAAGAGACGAATTAAGATTTTTAAACTTTAGAAAAGGCAAATTAAGGTTCTAGGGTTATTGAATCAAAAGAGATCATTGGATTATTTAAGCTACAGTGAAAGAAGTTAGACATTCATACCTCCGTTTGTTGGTTCCACCAAAAATTTCTTCTTGGATGAACAAGAGCAAAGACAAGCTTTGCTGCCTTTGTTGAATTAAATTGCTTGCTTGCTTCTTCCTCTCAAATCTCAAATTCCACTATTTGATCCAAGTCCGATTGTGTAATATCCCAAAGTATACCCTAAAAGTTTTGGAGTTATTGTTGTATTTGGATTTAAAGCATATGTTTAATTGAAAGAGAAAGGAAGATAAATTAATAATAAAGGAAATATTATTAGAGATAGATGTATATGGAGGATAATATGTACACATATGGTATTTGGAAAATATGGAAAATATAAATGAAATATATAAGAGATATACATATACCAACATATACATCTCATATATATATTGTATACATTGGTGTAGGAAAGTAAGTATATATAATAATAAAAGAAAAAGAAGAAAAGGAAAGTCAAAGGGAAGGATATGTGGTGGAGGATTTTTGTAATATTTATTATATTATTATATATATATGATATGTATGGGAAAAAGAAGAAAAGATCTTCTTTCCTTCTTCTTCTTCTTCTTCTTTTTGCACGAGAGAGAGAGAGAAAGAGAGAGAGAGAGAGAGAGGGAGATGTGATTTTGGTTGGTTTATACACCAAATTCTTAAGGGTTTTAAGAGAGTTGAAGTTGGAGATTGAAGATTTGGCATAATATCCAAGTAAGTGTTCATTTCTTTGAGTTGATTCTATTGATTGTGTTTATATTTGATTTGGTTAGTGTGTGAAGATGATGATAGTGAAAGATTAAAGTTATAGATATGTTAAATTGGTATTTAGATGATGATAATTTGGGTTATTTGTGAGGATGATGATGAATTGTTGAAATTGTTGAGTAAGGGTTTAGTATAAATGAATTGGGAATTTGAGTAGATGATTCATGGTGATGTATATAATGATTATTATTATGATATATTGAAGTTATATAAGTGTTAAATTGATGGGTAATTGATGAATATAACCAAGATGTTGATTAAGGGTGATGAAGTATGAGTTTTGAAGTGTTTGTGTTTTCATGGATGAGAGTTCGAATGCATGATTTTTGCCTGACAAGGCCAGTGACACGGCCATGTTGTTGGGCGTGTCGACGGTACTGAGTTTGACGTTTGTGACACGACCATTAACACGGCCATGTTACTGAGCGTGTCATAGCTACTGTGAGAAAAAGTAATTGACACGGCCATGAACACGCCCGTGTTGTTGGGCGTGTCAATGTTTCTGTGAGGCAGAATGAATGACACGTCCATTAAGACGACCGTGTTACTAAGCGTGTCAAAGCTTCTGTATTGTTGGCTTAGGGCACGATCATGGACACGCCCGTGTTGGTGAGCGTGTCATGTGTAGAGTTTGCCCTAGTTAGTTATCCTTCTTGTTTTCTTATATGTATAATTATCTTTGGATTAGGTTTTGAAGAGATTGTGTTGCCTTAACCTATATGTTGAGAATTCTTGGAAGAGGAAGTGTATAGATTGTTGGGAGTTGTTCTTGAGGTAAGTATAAGCTTACATGAATGCATTCTTTTTCATGATTGTGAGACTTAACACATTTAGTTATAAATGTGTTAAGTAATTTTCTATATTGTTAATACAATGTGACTAATGTTATGATTTGTATAGTGTGAAAGATATGATGATCATTCAAAAAGGTATGTGCAATGCAATTTGTTATGATAAATACTTTATTTATTAATTCAAAATATATTATGTATATTCTATTGATGAGTTGTTTTAATGTGAATTAAGGTATGATAAGATGCAAAACCCTTGTGATTGACTATGATGATTCAAATGAAATAAGTGGGGCATGTTTGCCTAAATGATAATGTTTAATGCAATTGATGATATATACTCTCTTGATGAGATGTGGAGCCATGGTTGTTGGCTATGATGATGTAAATAAGATAATTGAGGCAGGGTTGCCTAGTTGATTATGGAATAAGAAATGAGAAATGAGTTGAGAAAGAAATTGATAAAGAGATATTGTGTGCCTAATATGTTAATTCAATTTTCAGAGTTCTGGATTTGGCGGCATGCCTATGAAATATATGAAAGGTAACAGTCTTGCCGGGTTGAGGATCTCTTCAATTTGAGTTGAATTGAGGTCCAAGAGACTGGGTTTGTTACACTATGTGAATTATGAATATGAAATATATGAAAAGTAACAGTCTTGCCGGGTTGAGGATCTCCTTGGTTTATCCGGGTTTAGGTCCAAGAGACTGGGTCTATTACAGGTAACAGTCTTGCCGGGTTGAGGATCTCCTCGAGTTAGCGGGTAGAGGTCCAAGAGACTGGGTCTGTTATCCTATCCATGGATAGAGATACATATATTGCCTACGGGCTTGATTATTGTGATTATAGACCAAAGCAGTAACTCTAAACTTTGAATAACATATTAGTGTCTTGTGGGCCCATGCTTGTCTTTGTTTAAATGTGATTTATGAAATGTGAAATGGATGAATAATGAGACCTATGTTTACCTTTGTTGGAAATGTGCTTCATGACTGGTGAATTGTGAATAATGAAGTAATTGAATAAAATAAGGATATGTAATGTTATAATGTATGACATGTAATATGTGTATTGATATATTCATTGTGCGTATTAGTGATGGAATTGTGGTTGGTGTTAATGATATATATATATGAGTATAATATATGAGATTAGTAGAGATATATGAAAGGTGTAATTGAAAAGGGAAACCGTGATAAGAAATTAATGATACATGAAGTTAAAATATATATATGTTAGAATTTCTGCAATGTATGTTTATATTATTTATTTGTACTACGAAGCTCTCGGGCTTAGCGCGGTTGTGTAATCGCGCAGGTGAGTAGGTGGTAGATCCGAAGTCATTCGTTATGCCACGAGAAGAGTAAGAGTTTGTCGAGACCAACTAGGAGGTGATGCATACATGTATAAATATTATGCTGTATCTTTGACAAGAATGTATTCAGATGTATAAATTAAGTTTTGATAAATATAAGATTATTGTATATATGTAAGATCATTAAAAGTATAATGATTTTGTAAATGTTCTTAATATTAATGTAATATTGTTTGAACTCAGTTAGAGGTTTTTAAATTTTAACAAAAAGTGACATTTTTATACTTTATATACGTACTATATGTATACCCGGTATATGTATAGTATTTATATAAGGTATGGGGGTGTGACAATTATTTTGGTATCAGAGCTTAGGTTCGAGATTCTCGTCCTAAGTGGAATTAAAAAGAAAAAGGTTTTGAAAAGTCTAAATAGAATTAAAAAGGACAAGTTTTGAAATGAGATTTGTATTACATGCATATGCATTAACACCTAGGTTGGTCTCGGATGTGGCATTATGTGAATTGTACTGTGTTTGAATTAGAGGAGATGGATGGTATTATGTGGATGAAGTTCCACATGAAAGGAAAAAAAAATGATATGGAAACATTTATACAAGTTTAATTGATAAATGAAGGAATGAGAATTTATTCAATTAAAGTAAAGTAAATTGTTAAATGTGTTTGGAGTATAAAGAAATGAATAGGAGAATAAAGTTGGAAATGAGTTAAAAGAAAAATCAAGACTAAAGTATGTACTCTTTCCTTTACATTTTGAATCTCTTTCTAATAAACCTTATGTTTGGGTTACTAGAGAGAGGTAATATTGTTGGATTATTATTATGAATAGATATGTTATTAAAATGAAGAGAGTATAGTGGAATATTGAGTGAGTTGATTGGTATAAACAAAATGTGATCATTTAAGATTTGGGTATATAAAGTTAAGTTTTTTTTAAAAGAAAAAGAGACGATATTGGTTAAGTAAGAAGATATAATGGTGTTGTATGCATTGTTGTATTAATGCAAACATGAGAAATATGATATGCTTAAGTGTTGTTAAAGCTCATGTTAATGGTAGTAATATGTGACATTTGGATTTTTGGAATGAGCTTTAACAATTGTGAAAGTTATATGTTTTGATGTTGCTTTGTGGTATATATACAAGATGTTTTAAAGTTGATATTAAGAAAAATGAGATTAGTAAATTGAAGTTTAGGTGAAGTAGTAAGTTGAAAAGTTAAAGTTTTAATGGACTTTGATAAAGATTATTTAGATATTGATGGTTTAATATATATTCAATACATGAGCTATGTGAAATGAATAATATTGCACATGAAAGTATTATGAATTGAGTAATGTGATTGATATTATGAGAATTTGTTTTGAAGTAAAAAGAAAGTGATTGAGCGAGTGAAAATGAGTTACCTTAAGTCATTTAATTAAAAGGGTAAAGATGGATATGGAAGTATATATAAAAAAAAATTTAGAGAGATGTCACATTAACAGTGTGACTATGATGTATGTGAAGTGTTATTATGGTTAGAATGTATATATTTATTGTGCTAAAGAATAATTTAAGCCATGTTAAAAGAACGAGAATGATAATGTTCAAAGAAAAGTAATAAATGTTAAATTTGTATGGATTGTATGTAAAAGAAAAATTAAATATACATATATAATTATGTGTATACATGTATAAGATATGTGAAATGAGTTTTTCAATATGACTGTAAATGAAGTATATAAGAAATGTGGAAAGTAAATCACATTATAAATGTGCTCTATGAATGTGCATGTCGTATAACTATTGGTCTAATGATATTAAAAATGATATTGCATGTATTAGTGAACCTAAGAGAGATTAAGTCTTGAACTATGTAAAACTAGGTGGATTATGTGACGAAATTGAGAATGGAATGGACTTGAGTAATACTGGACACTGGAAATTGTTATAGTGATCACTGAACTTGATGATCATATAATATTTTGAGTTCTAAGGTATTTACATGTGGAAATGTTCTATGTACATGAGTATAATAAGAAAATGAAAGGAAGAAGGGAAGTATAATATCTATAAATTCTAAAAGAGATAGATTAGAAATGGAGTAGCAAATGGAAATTTTATTAGATTTGCATAAGATTGAATATGAATATGTAAGAAATGTTAAAACATGAATTAAGCTAATGATGATCATATAATTGAGTACAAATTGGGTTGAAATGGAGTTGAAATGTGTTAACTTTTGGTGTAGCCAAAGTTTAGAAATGAATATATAATTCTTGTAGTATAATTTAGTTTTGGTAATTGGAAAGGTTGGAAGCAGAATAATAAAGGAACGGTATGGATTTATAAGCTTTAGGCATGACCATTAATCTCCTATGATCCTATGATTTGTTTAAAATATTTTGGTCGATTAATTTTGTTATCCACAGATTTAGAACTGAGATAATATGACTGTAGTACAATTTTGGTGAGATTGATAATTATGTTTTTAGAAGCATGATCAAGAGTTATGACTGGTAAAGTTATACTTTATCATTTTATGTTAGAAATTTGGTTATATTTACGAAAAGTAAGGAAAGAGAAGAGAAATGTAAAATGTTTTGAGTTATGGATAATGTGGTAAAAAGGTTATTATTGTAAAATTAGTAGTGATATGAAATGTGAGGAGATATTATATGGGAGAAATTACAAAATATGATTGAAAGTTATACTGAATAAGTGGATGAATTTAAGGTTTCAGTGAATGAACTATGGGTAATAAATATGGTATGATATAATCATGAGAATTTTGTGGAAATTGTCCTAAGATAATCTGAAGGGATTTGTTATTATTGATCATAGTCTCAAAAAGCTGAAGATGGATCCAAAGATATTAGAATTTGGATATAAGTTTGACCTAATGGAATTAGGTCATATATATATATATATTGTGAAATCTGATGATAAATTTAAATAAGTTAATTGTTGGTTTGAATTGACTAAGATTGAGATGTTAGTATATGGTGACAGATGGATCGATTGATCTAGATTTTGCTAAGGTTGCGAATCATTATTGAGATTTAATATGTATAGTTGTACTAAGAGTGTAAACTTTAAATGATAATGTAAATGATGTAATATTCTGACAAATGAATGGACGTGAATGTATTGAGTTATATCAGTTGTAAATGATGATAAAAAGGAAAAAGATTGATTACATGTAAAATAAGTTTAAAGTTATTGTACTAATATTTATGTTAAGTGAGAAACATGCTAAAGAAGGAATTAAGTGTATGAAAAATAAGGATATTGTTATCAATTAAGGTTTGATAGATGTCTATTTTGAAAGTGATTGTAATGACGGGATAATCAATATTAAGATTTAACTCAATGATTTTTAGGGTTAAATTAAGAGAGTAATTATAAAGAGATGAAGTAATATAATATCTTGAAGATAATGATTAGACGAAGTATAAGTATATTCTAAAATGATCTGATTTTTGTATAAAGATAAATTAAGTGGGAATGTGATGAGTTATTTTGAATAATTGGTTAAGAAAGTAATAAGATATATAAATAGATATAATGATGAGTTATGAAATGTAGAGAAGATGATTGACTCTAAGGGGGAGATTAAAAGTTGTATGATTTAATGACATAATAACTTGAGAATATAATTAACTTCATATGGAAGTTAAGATGGTATTGGGTTAAGAATGGATTACTATTATACTAGATACTTTCGAGGACGAAATTATTTAAGGGGGGAGAGAATTGTAATATCCCAAAGTATACCCTAAAAGTTTTGGAGTTATTGTTGTATTTGGATTTAAAGTATATGTTTAATTGAAAGAGAAAGGAAGATAAATTAATAATAAAGGAAATATTATTAGAGATAGATGTATATGGAGGATAATATGTAGACATATGGTATTTGGAAAATATGGAAAATATAAATGAAATATATAAGAGATATACATATACCAACATATACATCTCATATATATATTGTATACATTGGTGTAGGAAAGTAAGTATATATAATAATAAAAGAAAAAGAAGAAAAGGAAAGTCAAAGGGAAGGATATGTGGTGGAGGATTTTTGTAATATTTATTATATTATTATATATATATATGATATGTATGGGAAAAAGAAGAAAAGATCTTCTTTCCTTCTTCTTCTTCTTCTTTTTGCACGAGAGAGAGAGAGAGAGAGAGAGAGAGAGAGATGTGATTTTGGTTGGTTTATACACCAAATTCTTAAGGGTTTTAAGAGAGTTGAAGTTGGAGATTGAAGATTTGGCATAATATCCAAATAAGTGTTCATTTCTTTGAGTTGATTCTATTGATTGTGTTTATATTTGATTTGGTTAGTGTGTGAAGATGATGATAGTGAAAGATTAAAGTTATAGATATGTTAAATTGGTATTTAAATGATGATAATTTGGGTTATTTGTGAGGATGATGATGAATTGTTGAAATTGTTGAGTAAGGGTTTAGTATAAATGAATTGGGAATTTGAGTAGATGATTCATGGTGATGTATATAATGATTATTATTATGATATATTGAAGTTATATAAGTGTTAAATTGATGGGTAATTGATGAATATAACCAAGATGTTGATTAAGGGTGATGAAGTATGAGTTTTGAAGTGTTTGTGTTTTCATGGATGAGAGTTCGAATGCATGATTTTTGCCTGACACGGCCAGTGACACGGCCATGTTGTTGGGCGTGTCGAACGTACTGAGTTTGACGTTTGTGACACGACCATTAACACGGCCATGTTACTGAGCGTGTCATAGCTACTGTGAGAAAAAGTAATTGACACGGCCATGAACACGTGTTTTATTAGTTTTTGTTATAGTTTTGTTTCTTGTTTGTTATGTTAATTATTGTTTTATTTAGGTATTTTGTTAGTTTTAATTGGTTCGTTTAGTGTTTTCTTTAATTGTGTAGTTTTAGTTTATTTCTGTGTTTATGTCATTTTTTATTTAATTTTTAGTATGTGTTTATGTTTTGTTGGATATTGTTTATTTAATTCTTGTTTAAGTTTTGTTTGCCAGTTTTGTGTAAGGTTAAAACAGTAAGGAAACAAATTGAAGATGAAATGGGCAGTAGCTGACACAGGCAGAGGACACGGCTAAGTCACTGGCCGTGTCCCATACCAAGATTAAATTGAAGAGCAAGTCCCAGTAGCAGACACAAGCAAGGGACACGGCCAAGTCATGTGGCCGTGTCCCTCCAAAGAAGAGCAACACGGCCAAGTCACCTTGACTTGGCCGTGTCTCACTTGTTACCAAAGGAAAGGAAGATCGAAAATTAAACAGAAGCGAACACAGGCAAGGGACACGGCCAAGTCACTGGCCGTGTCCCTCCAAAGTGATCTAACACGGCCAAGTCAAGCCTCATCTGGCCGTGTGACTCAACCAAAGAAGAAAAGAAGAAATTCTGAAGCAGTAGGTGACACATGCAAGGGACACGGCCGTGTCACCTGGCCGTGTCCCTACAACAAGCCCTCACACGGCCGTGTCCCTCATCACCTGGCCGTGTCCCTCATGAACCAAACGCGCACTGAATTTTTAAAGCCGACGTTTCGTATAAAAGCAAAAAGAAAGTTAGGGTTTTGGGACTGTTGATGATTTTGGAGAAGTTTTTGAGCCGTCAGAGAGAGTGAAGTTAGGGTTTAGCTTTGTTTTCTTGATTTTTGATTTCACATTTGAATACTTTAGCTTAGATTAGATTGTTCTAGCCATTGTTTCATCCTTCTTGCAAGATTCGAACAAGAGATTATTCAGAAGCTTCAAGGAGTTGTAACTTGGTTTTGTTCTTGAACTTATTCTCTTTATTTTTATTGAATGGATATTATCATGTCTATTTCGATTTCTTTGAACATCAATGAGATGAATATGTTTGATTGCATTATGAACTAATTTGATCTAGTCTAGGGTTTGTATGGATTTGCTATGATTGTATGCATTGGTTATTCTCTTAACTAATGATTTCTTTAGCCTTTATTGAATGAAATATTGTTAACATATAATTGATTGGCCACCAATTGTGTGTTTTAGGTATTAGATGATGGATTGAGAGATGAAGTCAAATGCTGGAACAATTCAATTAAGGACTTAGGTGAATTAGAGATATAACCTATTAAAAAGATTGTTTCAATTATAACAAGATTAGTTGTAAGAGGTTTGAATGCGAGAGCTTATTTCCTTGACTCAATTAATTAAGTTGTTTGAGATTTAATCTTAGGAATTAACTTAGTTAAGAGGAATAACCGTTCATACATAAGAGTAGTAGAGAAGTGCAAACCCTAGACCCTTTTATCAATTGAATCAAAACATCAGCTTTTGTTTATTTTTATCGTTTTCAACTTAAATCAATCTTCTTCATTACTTTGCAATTTAAATTTCTTTACTACTTGTTACTTTTAATTTGATAATCAATTACCCACTTTGGCTTCCTTGTGAGACGACCTTGGGGCGATCACCTTTGCTACAGCTACCTCGTATACTTGCGAGTGACGCTTTGTGGTAGAGTTAATTTGAGCGCAACAACACGCCCGTGTTGTTGGGCGTGTCAATGTTTCTGTGAGGCAGAATGAATGACACGTCCATTAACACGACCATGTTACTAAGCGTGTCAAAGCTTTTGTATTGTTGGCTTAGGGCACGATCATGGACACGACCGTGTTGGTGAGCGTGTCATGTGTAGAGTTTGCCCTAGTTAGTTATCCTTCTTGTTTTCTTATATGTATAATTATCTTTGGATTAGGTTTTGAAGAGATTGTGTTGCCTTAACCTATATGTTGAGAATTCTTGGAAGAGGAAGTGTATAGATTGTTGGGAGTTGTTCTTGAGGTAAGTACAAGCTTACATGAATGCATTCTTTTTCATGATTGTGAGACTTAACACATTTAGTTATAAATGTGTTAAGTAATTTTCTATATTGTTAATACAATGTGACTAATGTTATGATTTGTATAGTGTGAAAGATATGATGATCATTCAAAAAGGTATGTGCAATGCAATTTGTTATGATAAATACTTTATTTATGAATTCAAAATATATTATGTATATTCTATTGATGAGTTGTTTTAATGTGAATTAAGGTATGATAAGATGCAAAACCATTGTGATTGACTATGATGATTCAAATGAAATAAGTGGGGCATGTTTGCCTAAATGATGATGTTTAATGCAATTGATGATATATACTCTCTTGATGAGATGTGGAGCCATGGTTGTGGCTATGATGATGTAAATGAGATAATTGAGGCAGGGTTGCCTAGTTGATTGTGGAATAAGAAATGAGAAATGAGTTGAGAAAGAAATTGATAAAGAGATATTGTGTGCCTAATATGTTAATTCAATTTTTAGAGTTCTGGATTTGGCGGCATGCCTATGAAATATATGAAAGGTAACAGTCTTGCCGGGTTGAGGATCTCTTCAATTTGAGTTGAATTGAGGTCCAAGAGACTGGGTCTGTTACATTATGTGAATTATGAATATGAAATATATGAAAAGTAACAGTCTTGCTGGGTTGAGGATCACCTTGGTTTATCCGGGTTTAGGTCCAAGAGACTGGGTCTGTTACAGGTAACAGTCTTGCCGGGTTGAGGATCTCCTCGAGTTAGCGGGTAGAGGTCCAAGAGACTGGGTCTGTTACCCTATCCATGGATAGAGATACATATATTGCCTACGGGCTTGATTATTGTGATTATAGACCAAAGCAGTAACTCTGAACTTTGAATAACATATTAGTGTCTTGTGGGCCCATGCTTGTCTTTGTTTAAATGTGATTTATGAAATGTGAAATGGATGAATAATGAGACCTATGTTTACCTTTGTTGGAAATGTGCTTCATGACTGGTGAATTGTGAATAATGAAGTAATTGAATAAAATAAGGATATGTAATGTTATAATGTATGACATGTAATATGTGTATTGATATATTCATTGTGAGTATTAGTGATGGAATTGTGGTTGGTGTTAATGATATATATATATATGAGTATAATATATGATATTAGTAGAGATATATGAAAGGTGTAATTGAAAAGGGAAACCATGATAAGAAATTAATGATACATAAAGTTAAAATATATATATATGTTAGAATTTCTGCAATGTATGTTTATATTATTTATTTGTACTACTAAGCTCTCGGGCTTAGCGCGGTTGTGTAATCGCGCAAGTGAGTAGGTGGTAGATCTGAAGTCATTCGTTATGCCACGAGAAGAGTAAGAGTTTGTCGAGACCAACTAGGAGGTGATGCATACATGTATAAATATTATGCTGTATCTTTGACAAGAATGTATTCAGATGTATAAATGAAGTTTTGATAAATATAAGATTATTATATATATGTAAGATCATTAAAAGTATAATGATTTTGTAAATGTTCTTAATATTAATGTAATATTGTTTGAACTCAGTTAGAGGTTTTTAAATTGTAACAAAAAGTGACATTTTTATACTTTATATACGTACTATATGTATATCCGGTATATGTATAGTATTTATATAAGGTATGGGGGTGTGACAGATTGCTCCTAGTTTTTTTTCCCAAATTTTGATCTAAATTTCGACTCCAAAATCCCCCCTTTTTTTGTTGTTTTAGTCCTTATTTATAGAAGATTTTTATGATTAATTTTAGTTATTCACGGAATCTAACATTAATTAAGAAAAGGAAACCGAAACCTAATTGTATTTTGTTTCGAAAAAATTTGCGTCGGAAAAATTTTGCTGGCGAAAAAAAACTGCTGCAAAAAAATTGCGCTGGCGAAAAAAAACTAATGCGAAAAAATTACGCTGGCAAAAAAGCTGCAGTAGGAGGCAGCGGGCTGCGGCGGGCGAAATTGGCCTGCGGGCGAAATGCCTTTGGCCGTTTCGTCCACGCTGATTTTCCCCGATGATTTTTTCGTCGTCTATTTTTTCATTCCCGATTTTTATTTTTATTTTTATTTTTTTGTTTATTTTTATTTTTTATTTTTTATTAATAAAAATTAGATACTAAAGCAAATATTATTTAATTAAGATAACAAAAATTGTTTTGGACTAATTAAAATATATTGGACAACACAAAAATGATTTTGGAGTAATTAAAATATATTGGACCGGACTTGGTAAAAAATTAAGGGTCTACAAATAGGTATGTCCAAAACAACAAATTCAACAATATATTCAATTGTACGAACCTTGACAACAGCTTTGAAAGTTCCTTCGGCATGTCTCTTGGTGTTGTCATAAGCCCGAATGGTTACCTCATTTGGGTTTAGATCCCTTGTTGACATGGCTAGTTTTAGCAATATTTTAAGCGGACAAATATTTATGGCGGACCCATCATCAGCCATTACACATGGAGTCCTTTTCCCTTTGATTTCTATTTTAATAAAGAGAGGGCAGATGTGATCTCTCCCCTCTTCTGGTAAATCCGCATCTGAGAAAGATACCGCTCCCATATTAACTTCGCTCTTCTCTTCAATATCTTCACATTTCATTACTCCTTCAATTTTTATGAAGTTGATCAGCTCCTCCGGTGTTATGGAGATAGAAATTAGCATGCTAGCCAAGGCCTTGGCCATAGTTTCTCGGTGCTTTTTAGAAGTAGCCATTAAATCCCAAATGCTAACACTTGCTTGGGTTCTTTTCAATTGCTTGAGTATGGTATCATATTCCTCATCTTTATTCCCTACTTCAACTTCCTTTCCTTTATTAACTTCTACCTCCTTAGGTGGTGGCCTTGCATAAGGCTTACCGGATCTAGTGTTCATTACTTCATCTTCTTAGGGCTCGGACTAGGTCCATTCCTTCTTTTTGGATACAAGATCATCATCATTATTGCTTGAGTCCCAAAACCCATTCACAACACAAATTGCTACTTCTTTACCCATCATAGCTTGTTTAACCTCGTCAAATACCTCTTCTTCTTTGGTTGCTTCTCCACCCACATCTTGGAAAGAAGACATGACAAAACTTTCACGCAAAACCTCCTCCAATCATGAAGGTGGCCAGTGGTGGTACTCTATTGAACTTTGGTAATGGATTGTCATTGGTGTTTGGCTTGTTGGGCTCAGGCAGCTTTCCACTATCAATCAAATTTTGGATCTCATTCCTCAACCTCACACATCTATCCGTGTCATGCCCTTGCATTTGATGAAACTGACAAAATGCTTTAGTGTCAAAATTAGGTGGAAGAGAGTTAGGCAAAGGATGAGGATTTAAGGGTTGTAACAATCCCTTCCTTTGAAACTTATTGAGAACCCAAGACATCATTTTCCCCAATTCTGAAAACTATCTTCTTGTTCCTTGGTTAGTGGCATTAACACAAACTGCCTTTTGCATGCCTTGGTTACCAGAATGACTATTTCCTTTCTCGTTTCTTTTTGTTGAAAAATGGTTCTTCTCCCTTTCCCATTCTTCAATTTGTGGACCAGCTAGGAGAAGATCTTTGAAATCACAGATGAGTGTATGAGACATTCTTTCATGAAGACTAGGCAACACCCCTCTCACAATCATTCTTATTTTATCAGATTCATCGGGCTTCTTTTTTAGCAAAGCGGCCTTATTTCTCCATCTTTTCACATAGTCCACAAAATTCTCATTTGGTCGTTGCCTAATGGACTCAACTTCCATTAAGGTAACTTTCATTTCAACATTGTATTCATATTGTTAGATGAAGGCCTTGTACAGCATATCCCAACTCTTTTGTGTTCCTTCTTCTAAGGTACTGAACCAATTTTGGATAACAGGATCCAATAAGAGTATGAAGTACCTTAGAGTTTGAGCCTTAGTACCTTGGGCGGACTGCATGGCAGTGATATACTGCTTCACATGGAGGTGAGGATTTCTTGTTCCATCAAACTTTGCAAAGGTTGGCATCTTAAAATTGTATGAAACTTCTTTGTCTAGCTCAAAAAATTTGTCAACTTCAGACGTTTCTTCGGTTTTTAGCTTCTCAAATTTCTTTTCTAAATCTACAATCATCTTTTCAACATCAGAAGTCTCTGTTTTCTCCACGGCTGATCTTTCAACAATCTTTGGTTCTTTCTTCTTGTCTTGAGGATCTTGGAAGTATTGAGCCCAATCTTCATCATCATCAATGATCACCTTATCATAATCAAAAACCACTTCACCAACTTTAGCCTTCCCTTTGTCCTTTGGCTTCTTAGTGCTAGCAGATGCTTCGGCATGATTTCCTAAAATTGCAGCCAATTGGATCTTCATGGTCTGAGCCAAGGCCTCTTTTAATTCTTCCATCTTGGCATTGAGGGCGTCGTCCACCATTCTTTGAATTTGTTCAAGCTCCATTGCTTTTGGTGAGCAAGTGATTGAGTTGCTACTAGATTCTTCGTCTCCGGCATAGGTCGGATTGTCGTAAGCTTTTGAACTGTCGTAATCCAGGGCTTTGAGCCGGAGAGGATCAATGATATGAGATGCAAATGTATATATTCATGTATGCACAAACAATCAACAAAGATAAGTAGAATGTCCCTTCCAACCTTATAACATCCACACACGAATGGCGAGTCTCTTTTCCTAGGTACATGGTTAACAAAATACCAATATGGGGTATCTTGTTTTTTGAATAATTCCCTCGGACATTTCAACTAATAGTTATAATTTCAAAAATGGAAATCAGTTCATGATAATTCCCATTAATTAGGTTTTATTCCATTCAACCAACTAAAGTAGCTTTTATGCTACATTGGATTAAAAATAAATTAAGAGGCTTATTATAAATAGATTTCTCACTTGAAAAAGAAACTAATGATTCATGCCAAAAACAAGCCCATGATTAATAACTCTTAGTATAAACTAGGCTCACAATTGACTTTTAGTATTTCGTAATTGACCTAAATAATTTGCAAGCTCTTTGTAAGAAAAAGTTGGATGAAAGTAATTTTGTTTCTAAGCCCTTGTAAAAAGATTTTAGAAAAAATGGTTTTTGGGCTTAGTATTTGGGTCATGAGAAAAAGAATTTGTTTATGGAAAGGTTATATATCCAAAGACCATTTTGAAAATTTTTGAAAATTGCTTTGGTCTTTTGGACTTTAAAGAAAAATTTATTTGAGCTCACAATATAATTAGGTCATATTAGAAAAAGAACAAACCAAATAAGCCATGATTTAAATTAAGATAAATTAACCATAGTCAAACAACATGCATTTGGGGTAAAACCTAAAGAAATTAACTAGGCCAATTACATGAGCTTTAGTCTTTGGGTTAAAAGGCTTAGGTTCCATAGCAAGTATATACCAAATGGTACAAGGCTATGAGTGGTTATGCCATGCTCAATCTCCATACCTTGAGTGAAAGTATGGTATCCTTACATAACACAACACGGGCGTCCTAACTCACGCACACAATGCAATCTAGTATGATGCAATGGATAATATCATGATAAGAAAGAATAGAATAATATAAAGGCCAACGGAATCAACTTCTCTTATCCCCAGTGGAGTCGCCACTGTGAGCAGGGATTTTCTCCCCCACTCCAGGTGGAATGGTTCTTATGACTTCGGCACTGTTCAGGCTCGGGGCCTTAGAGGACATGGGCCTAAACCCGGAGAAAATGAAATCGCCACCCGGAGGGGTTGGGAAAAAAAAGGGGTGGATGACTCGTTCCTAAGGAATCCCCAACCCCCTAATGGGTTCAAAAAGTTGGGTACGTGTGGGGAAGGTGAGAAATGGCCCAGCACCCCCACAACGCCCAGTTCATTGAACTGGCCTCCTTTGCAGGTCTTATTATTGTAAAATTCTTAAATTTAACAATATTATCCATATTACATGGAGAAATTAAAATAAAGCATCATTATATTAAAATCAAAGCAATGTCCAAACAAAGTAAATAAATGGACACCCATCCGAGGATGGAAACATGTCCTTACATCGTTCATTTCTAAACTAAATAGGACACCCACCGAAAGGTGAAAACATATCCTTTACATTGGTCTAAAATATAAAAGCAATTTAAATTACATAAAATTTAACTAATGAGGTACCCAATAATAGAAACGTACCTCTTACAATTTGAATACTAAAACAAACAAATAATAATCATAATAATAAAGAAAATATCCATCCATGATAAATTAAATAAATCAAACATTGAAATTAAATAAATTAACCATCAAAACATATAATAAACTACATAATTAAATCTAAAATTAAATAAAATAAGCAAAGATATAAATTTAGGTTTATGTCTCAATTTAGGGTTCTTTAATTAACATTTAGGGTTTTGAGGATTTTGAAATTATTATTATTATTATTTAGGCTACTATGAGTATTTTGGAAAATTGGAATGGATTAGGGTTTTATAAATTTAAGAAAGTAGTAAGGGTTTTGGTTAATCAAATTAGGGTTTAGGGCTAACATCATGAAATTAGGGTTTTGGAGTCTTAAGACATTAGGTTTATAATTCATGTTTACTGGATTGTACATACACTGTCTTTGCCAAAGCTCATCCAAAATTCACATTTAAACTATTTTCTTGGAGCCAACAAATGATTGTATGCTTTAAATTAAATAAATACTATGTGTTTTAATTGTTTTAAACATTGAAAGTGTTCATTCTTAATTTAACTAAAATCACAGTATGCAACTTCTGCTTAAATACTATATGTTAGTTTGTATGAAATGTATATTATTGTTTTGTTCATAACCTTTAAAACCAGTAAACTTATTTTGCATGGATTGTTTATTTTTTTATTTTTTATTGCCGAAGATGAATTGGCTTGGGCCATTTCGCCGCAGGTTTTTCTGCGGCAAAATGGCCACAGGCCAATTCGCCACAGGATTTTCCTGCGGCGAACTGGCTGGCCCGCGCCCAGCGCCCGCAGTAATTATTTTTGCCAACGCACTTTTGCATGCCTGGTCCACACGCGGTTTTGTCAAAACCCTATTCTACTTGATTTTTAATTTTATTTCCTTAGACAATTAGGACTAGGTTTATGATTTTTCTTATAAATACCACATTAAAGACATAGAATGAGGATCTAAAATATTTTATTGGACTTTGGACTTTTGGATTTTTTTTGGCCAAACAAGAGAACCTTGAAGGAGCAAGAGGCAGTGAGCAAACAACAACAATCCATCAAAGGCAGCCTACACTGTCTTTATTATTGTTCAACCAGAATTCAATGATTGTGGTGGAACCAACGACGGAGGTTTGAATCTTTATTTCTTTGCTCATCTTTATAGTAGCTTCATCATTCAAATTGGATTAATTGTTTGAACGTGCAATAGATGATCAATTGTTCTACTTACCATCCAAACTCTATTTGAAAACCCTAAAAACTTTTTACCAAAACCCTAATGCCTTAATACCCATA
The DNA here is from genome assembly GCA_947685225.1 of Garcia nutans. Lineage (NCBI taxonomy): Eukaryota > Viridiplantae > Streptophyta > Magnoliopsida > Malpighiales > Euphorbiaceae > Garcia > Garcia nutans. The sequence continues at coordinate 35,838,449 of CANTUV010000039.1, read as the reverse complement.
AAATATAATTTTGAAAATTAAAACCCTAATTACACTTTCCTAAAACCAAAAAACAATAATTTTTTTTCCAAAACCCTAACCAAAATCTATTTTTCTGAGATTCACAGTAGCATTATTTTTTTTAAGTGTCAAAAGCTTTAACCCTAATTAATTCTTCTTTCCAAAATCACACAATAAGCATTATTCTTTTAAAAATAACATTAATTCCTTAAAATCTCAGAACCCTATTTTCTAAATCTTAAACCCTAAAATCTTAATTTTCAACACCAAACCTACGACCCTAAAAGCCAGTTTCCAAGTCTTTATGGGCTCGTCGAAGGGGTCAATATTTATTTGTGCATTATAAGTCATTATGTTTAACTTCCTTTATTATGATTATTCAAAATACAGTAGCTTTATTCCAAATACAAACCTAAACCCTAATTTCTTCAAACCATAAATCTTAATTAATTCTATTTTCTAAATCATCACAGTAGCTTGTTCCTTTCAAATATCTAAAGATTTTATTTTATTTTCATAGGCTTCAATCTTATTTACTTAAACCCTAAAGTTATATACTTACTGTTTTATTTAAATTAAATGAATGATTTATTTATGATGAATGGTTGTTTACTTTTATTGATTTGCTTAGGTTTCAAAACATTGTAAGAGGTATGTTTCCACTTTATGGATACCTCATTAATTAATTTTCATGTAATTTAAATTGTTCTTATATTTTGGGATTAATGTAAAGGACACATTTCCACCTTTTGGTGGGTGTCCTATTTAGTTTTAGACATGGACTATGTAAGGACATGTTTCCATCCTCGGATGGGTGTCCATTTATTTGTTTTGTTTGGATATTGCTTTGATTTTAATATAATGATGCTTTATTTTAATTGTTGCATATAATATGGATAATATTGTAAAATTTAAGAATTTTATAATATTAAGACATGCAAAGGAGGCCGGTTCCAATGAACCGGGTGTTGTGGGGGTGCTGGGCCATTTCTCACATTCCCCACACGTACCTAACTTTTGGAACCCATTAAGGGGTTGGGAATTCCTTAGGAATCGATTCATCCATCCCTTTCTTTTTTCCGGTCCGTCCGGATAGAGACTCCATTTTCTCTGGGCTTAGGCAAGTGTTCTCTAAGGCCCAGAGCCTAAACAGTGCTAAAGTCGCAAGAGCTATTTCACAGGGAGTGAGGGAGAAAATCCCCGCTTACACAACCTATTACTCACAATCACATTAAAACTTTTTTTATGAAAAACTTCACAGTAGCTTTTAAAACTAAGAAAAAATAATCACAGTAGCTTTTCTATGGTTATTTATCTTATGGTTGTTTAAACCTTAAAATCTTTAATTAGTTTTTCACAAAATCTAAACACTAATTCATGTGAAACCTTAAGCCACAAAACATTATTTTTTATAAACACCGAACCCTAAGTTATTTTTTTCCTAAAAACCCTAATTACATAATTTTTGCCCTAAACCCTAATCGGATTAACCACAAACCCTAAATTACATTAAACCTTAATTTTTTAATCTAAATCCCAAAACCCTGAGTGATATTTAAGAAATCCTAAGTTGATACATAAACCTAAATTTGCATCTTTATTTGCTTCATTATTAAATGAATATTTGTTATATATTTTGATTAGTGATTTATTTATATCTTCAATTTATATCTTCGATGAATGATTTATTTATGATGAATTGTTAGTTGGTTATTTTTATTGATTTGTTTTGGTTTCAAGAAATTGTAAGAGGTATGTTTCCATATTTTGGGTACCTCATGTTATGAGAATCATGTAATTTAATTTATTTTAAGTGTCGGATCAATGTAAAGGATACATTTCCACCAATTGGTGGGTATCCTACTTTATTTATTTTCTTTTGGAAATTGGATAACTGTAAAGGCATGTTTTCATCCATGGATGGGTGCCTTCTTGTTTGTTTTGTTTGGACATTGTTGTGATTTTAATGAAGTATTTATTTGTTCTTATGATCGCATGTAGTATGGATAATAATTTTGTATTAATTAAGAATTTTATTATATTAAGACCTGAAAAGGAGGCCGCTTCCAATAAACTAGGCATTGTGGGGGTGCTGGGTCATTCTCACCTTCCCCACACATACCTAACTTTCCGAACCCATTAGGGGCCTGGGAATTTCTTATTAATCGAGTCATCTACCCCTTTCTTTTTCCAGGCCTGTCCAGGTGGTGACTCAATTTTCTTTGGGCTTAGGCCCGTGCTCTCTAAGGCCTGAGCCTAATAGTGCTGAAGTCGCAAGGACCATTCCATATGGGAGTGGGGGTGAAAATCCCCGCTCACATATTATGTGTTTAACCGTCTTTTAATTACATTTCATCTTACATATTATTCCTTCATTTAGTCTTAATATTATAAATGTACAATACTACTTTAAAGGAATAGAAACATCCTTTAAAGCATACCAAAATTTTTAATATCATTCAGATAAATTCAATTTAATAGTTGCAAATTAATGTACTTACTTTAATTTGACAATTTCCAAGCCAACTCCACCTTCCAACTCAAACTTCACCAAAGACTTTCTTCACTTTGATTTTACAACCTCACATTACTCAATCCTAAACCGCATTATAATTTTTAATATAGCATTAGCAACTCATTTAAACACACTTTAGTCTTTCACTCACTAATTACATCATTTTTACACAAAAATTTCACCAAAATCTTATTTTCACCAAAACCCTACTTTCAGCATTACCCAAAATTTCACCATTCAAAACTACTACTCAACCTATCCATTTCCATCATTCAACTATAAATTCATTATATTTTCATCAAAACAATATTAAAACAATTCATTTCCACAATTATCAAACACTCTTTCAAAAACCCTATTTACACATAATATGGCCACAACCCTAACTTTATCCAAGCCCAACCATATTAAAATTTTAACCATAAAATCACCATATATGTACTATAAGAACATTAAATTATTCCATTTCAACAATTATATGCATCCATACTAAAACTCTAATTTTTACATAACCCTAAATTTATCAACCATGCCCTTTTTAATCATCCAATCAATAAATCACTATACAATCATCATTTTAGCTTGATTTTTATCAATTTTTAACAATTAAATCATATCTCTCTCTAGCTATATCAAACACATTCATGCATATTCAAAACTACAAACTTTAAGAACAAATATAGTTTCTTGATTCTTGATTTTTCTTCAGAATTTTCTTAAAATCCTCTTGAATTTCCTATGAATTTGATGTATTTGGAGAGAAATCTCTCTCTCTCACTCTTCTACAAATAGAGTTCAGATATGGAAAAATAAGAAGTAGAGAAACGACTCCTTTTTCCTTTAATTCCCATTCTTATCCCTTTATTTTATAATTACTTAATTAAATATCTTAATATCTTTAATTTCCACTAATAATCTATTTTCCTTATTTGAATTTTCTTTCTTCTCTTATTATTATTATTATTATTATTATTATTATTATTATTATTATTATTATTATTATTATCATTATTGTTACTATTATTATCAAATTTGTCAACACAACTTTATACATGGCATATATGTGATGTATATTTTATGTATATGTATATGGTTTATATATCTCATATATATGTATATGTAATGTATACGTAATATATATGTAATATATATTTTTACTTATATGAATATGTAATGTGTATCTGTTTTATTAGTTTTTGTCATAGAATTGTAACTTATTTATTATGATTATTATTGTTTTCTATATGTATTTTGGTAGTTTTAATCTGTTTATTTAGTGATTTCATCAATTTTGGTAGTTTTAATTTATCCTAGTGCTTATGTAATTTTTTGTTCTAGTTTTTAGTGTGATGTTTATGTGTTTTTGGTTAATGTTTCATTTGATTCTTGTTTAAAGTTTGTTTCAAGTGTTTATTTTAGGTTAATGTGCAAAAAACTCCCTTGGAAGATCAAAACAAAGAAAGAAAAGCATGAAGCAGCAAGACATGGCCAAGCCAAATCATTCTTGGCCATGTCACCTCGAGGAAATTTTTGGCAGATCATGACACGGGCAGGAGACACCGCCAAGCCACTGGCCGTGTCTCACCTAAATGGAAAAACCAAGGGAACCAAGAAAGGAAGGAAATTTTGGCAGAAGCTGACACCGGCAGGTGACAAGGCCAAGCCACTGGCCGTGTCACATGACACGGCCACAAGCTTGGTCGTGTCCTATATTTAGCCAAGAAAGAAGAGCAAAGAAAGAAGAGAATCAGTAGGTGACACTAGCAGGTGACACGCCCAAGCCACTGGCCGTGTCACATGACATGGCCAGGAGCTTGGCCGTGTCACTCTCATTTCCACAGAAGCAAAGAAGAGCAAGAACACACAGAAGCTGACACACCCAAGTGACACGGCCAAGCCACTGGTTGTGTCACATGACACGGCCACAAGCTTGGCCGTGTCACTCCATGGGGCTAAGAAAAGAAAGGAAACACAAATTTTGAGCGAGGGTTTTGTATAAATAAGAAGATTAGGGCAAGAGAAAGGGGTTACACATTTTTCCAGCCGTCCAACACAAACTTTTCCGCTATTCTTCATTTTCTTTTGAATTTTGATTTCACTTTCATGCAAAAACTCTAGATCAAATTGGTTTTAGCCATTGCATTATTTTTTTAGCAAAAATATGAGCAAGAGATTCTTCAGAAGCCAAAGGAAGTTTGTAATTTGGTTTTGTTCTCAAACTCTATCTCTTAAGTTTCATTGGAATTGTATTCATGAACTCTCTAATGTCTAAATTAATTTCTTTGAATTTTAATGAGATGAATTTGTTTGATAGCATCATTATGAACTAATTTTGATCTAGTATAGGGTTTGTATGGATCTACTATGATTGTATGAAATGGTTATTGTTCTTAACTGAATTATTTCTTTTATCCTTAATTGAATGGATTAAAGTTAATATATAATTGATTGGCCACCAATTATGTGTTTGAGGTGTTAGATGAAGAATTGAGAAATGAAGTCTATTGCTGGAACAATTCAATTAAGGACTTAGGTGAATTAGAAATATAAACCTAAGAAAAAGATCATTTCAATTGTAACAAGACTATTTAAAAGAGGTTTGAATGAGAAAGATTATTTCCATTATTCGATTAATTAAGTTGCTTGAAATCTATTCTTTGAAATTAAATCGGTTGAGAGGAATAGCCATTCATACATATAAGTTAGTAGTGAAGTGCAAACCCTAGACCTTTCTATTAAGTGAATCTACATATCTGTTCAGTTTACTTTCATTGTTCTAAATTCAACTCGTTCTATTTTCATTAGTTGTTTAGCAATTTAATTTTATTGATAATTTGTTATTTACGATTTGATAAATAATTAGCTATTCTAGCTTCCTTTTGAGACGACCTTGAGGTGTTCACCAAAATACTACAGCAGCCTCGTATACTTGCAAGTGTAGTTCTAGTAGTGTTTATTAGAGCGCAACAAGTTTTTGGCGCCGCTGCCGGGGAAGTTAATTGGCATAATTGTTTATTAGGCATAAATATTTTAAATTATTTTTCATTGTTTACATTTTATTTTATTTTTCTTTTGCTTTTAATAATTCCTCTTTTTAGAAATTTTGTTTATGCAAGGCAGGAGATCACTCGGAGGAGAGCTTTGCCCAATTATTCTAGAAATTCAGAGAGTGAAAAGGAGCAGAGAAGAGTTTGAACTATATACCAGGTTTGATACAGAGGAGGAAATTTCTGTTTTTGAGTCGGATACTGCACAATCTACCAATATGGGAGATGAAAGGCAAAGAACTATGAGGGATTTTGCCTAACCTGTCATTGGGACTTCCACCTCATGTATAATATTGACAAATGCAGCAAGAAATTATGAGTTGAAGAATATCCATTACAACATGCTGCCATCTTTCTATGGAGTTTCGAATGAAGATCCCTTGAATTTTATCCGGGATTTCTACTCCACCCTCAACACATTTCCCTTGGAAGGACTAACAGAAGACCAGTTGAGGATGAGGTGTTTTCCATACACATTAAAGGATAGGAAAAAGAGTTAGCTTATGATGTTGCCTGAAAATTCTTTGACAACTTGGGAGCAAGTCTATAACAAGTTTATGGGCAAAATTTACTCACATCAGAAGATAGCTGAATTAAGAGGAAAAATAGCTACATTCTCTCAATTCGAAGGAGAGCCATTTCATAAGGCTTGGGACAGGTTTAAGATGTTGTTAATCCAGTGTCCACACCATCACTACCCACTTCAACTTCTAAATCAGTTTTTCTACAATGGTCTAACCCAGCAATTTCAGAATACTGTTGATAACGCAGCTGGGGGAGCTGTGGGAGAAAAGACAACAGACGAGACTTATGAAATCTTTGAAATGTTGGGAGCTAATTCTCAACAGAAAAGTGTAAGAGGAAGAAGTAAAGGGAAATCAATTGGAAGCTAACAGTGAGATGTTCAATCAAATAGCTGAATTGACAAGGCAAGTGCAGATGCTGAACATGAAGAACAATACTTCTTCATCCACTCAAGAAGTGTGTGGAATTTGTGGAACTTTTGGGCATGGAGCAAATATATGCCCCTCTGCATACGAGTCTTATGGGAATGAAGCTGAGCAAGTCAATGCTATGGGGGGATATCAACCAAGGGCCCAGAATAATCCTTTCTCAAACATTTACAATCGTGGTTGGCGGAATCATCCAAACTTTTCCTGGGCAACAAATAATTCTCAACAACCTTTCCATTTGCTCCAGAGACAAAATCAACCGCCGGGGCAATCTTCAAATCAAGGGCAGCCTAAGAGAGAGAGTTTGGAGGATAGTTTACATGCTTTTATCCAAGTCAGTACCAAGAATCAAGAGATGAATAACAAAAGGCTGGATTCATTAGAAGCATCTTTCAAGAAAGTGGAGACCCAAGTGGGACAACTTGCACAACAGATGTAGATTCAACAAAAAGGAAAATTTCCGAGTCAACCTGAGCAGTCATAAGCAGTGACTGTTCTTAGAAGTGGCAAGGTAATAAATAATGATGTTGAAATTAATTCTATGAATGCAGGTGATCAAGAGAACAAAAAGGAAGGAGAACTAGAGGACAAGGGTGCTGGAGAAAAATCAATGGAGAAATCTCCTTCAGCAGACTTACACAAGGCAAGTAATCCTTACCGGCCACCTATTCCATTCCCTAGCAGGTTGAAGAATGATAAACAAGATAAGCAATTTTCAGACATCTTCAATATGCTGTCTAAGGTAAGTATTAACTTACCTTTACTTGAAGCAATAAAGAACATGCCGGCTTATGCCAAATTCTTCAAGGAATTGAACACCAAGAAAAAGAGGTATGAGCCAAATGAAAAGGTGATAGTATCAGAGGTAGCTAGTGCTGTTCTGCAACATAAACTACCTACGAAGCTAAAGGATCCTGGTAGTTTCATAATTCAAATTACTATGGGTAATGGGAAGGGGACTGATGGCATGTGTGATTTAGGAGCCAGTGTTAATTTGATGCCTTATTCTGTGTATCTCGAATTAGAACTTGGGGAACTTAAACCTACCAAAATGGTCTTGCAATTAGCTGATAGATCTCTTAGATTCCCGAAAGGAGTTATAGAAGATGTGTTAGTTAAGGTTAGTGGGTTGATAGTGCCTGTGGATTTTATAGTTCTTGACATGGAAGGAAATAACCCTACACCATCCGCACACACTATTCTACTGGGTAGGCCTTTTATGGCTACGACCAACACCTTAATTAATGTTAAAAATGGTAAATTGTCAATGACTGTCTTGGGATAAACGGTTGAATTTTCTATTTTTAACACTTCTCCCATTCGTACAACTGCATTATATGAGGATTGCTCTTTGATTGATTGTATTGATGCAGTTGTTTCAGATGTTTTCTTGCAAATAGGTTCTTCGGATAAATTGGAGTTGGCACTGACCTTAGATCGTGGCTTGGATATTTTTGACTCAGAAATAGCCAGTTGCCTTGAGTTATTAGAGAGTGTTGAAATAGAGGAACTTAAGGAGGACCCAGCATTTGAGCTCCCCTCCATCCAAAAAGAAGAGAATAATCCTTCACTTGAGTTAGAGCTGAAAGAGTTATCTAAAAATCTGAAATATGTGTTTGTAGGAGATCACAACACCTTACCTATGATAATATCTAGCGAACTTAGTGAAAGGGAAGAGATGAGGTTGGTGAGTGAACTAAAAAGATTGAAAAGAGCAATAGGATGGGGATTGAGTGATATCAAAGGTATTAGCCCTTCAATGTGCATGCATAGAATTATCTTAGAAGAGGGAGCTAAACCTGTGAGAGAGACCCAAAGGCGCCTTAACCCAAATATGAGTGAAGTGGTTAAGAAGGAAGTGCTTAAATTGCTTGATGAAGGAGTGATATATCCGATAGGCAATAGTGAGTGGGTTAGCCCAGTACATGTAGTGCCTAAGAAATCAGGAATCACTGTGGTAAAAAATGAGAAGAATGAATTGGTTCCTACTAGATGCTGGATAAACTTTCTGGACACTCACATTATTGCTTTTTGGATGGACTTTTAGGTTATTATCAGGTGCTGATATCACCAGAGGATCAGTCCAAGACCACCTTTACTTGCCCTTTTAGGACTTATGCATTTCGGCGTATGCCCTTTGGCTTGTGCAATGCGCCTGCAACTTTTCAAAGATGCATGATGTCAGTTTTCACGGACATGATAGATGATTTTATTGAGGTATTTATGGATGATTTTTCTATTTTTGGTTACTCTTTTGATAATTGCCTCAGTAAACTTGTTCTTGTGCTTGAGAGATGCATTGAATGTAACCTCACTTTGAGTTGGGAAAAGAGTCATTTTATGGTTACTCAGGGCATTGTATTAGGCCATGTTGTGTCTAGTAAAGGGATTGAGGTGGATAAAGCTAAGGTAGAGTTGATTGCTAAGTTATCCCCACCTACCTCTGTTAAGGGAATAAGAAGCTTTCTAGGGCATGCAGGTTTTTACCGGAGGTTTATTAAATATTTTTCTAAAATAAGCCAACCATTGTGTCATTTGCTTGGGAAAGATGTTCCATTTGAATTTATTGAACAATGCATGCAAGCCTTTAATTCCCTTAAGGAAAAATTGACCAGTGCACCGGTAATTGTAGCTCCTGTTTGGTCCTTACCTTTTGAGATTATGTGTGATGCCTCCAACCATGCAGTAGGAGCTGTCCTTGGGCAAAGGGCTGAGAAATTTTTGAGAGTGATCTATTATGCTAGCTTGACCCTAAATAGTGCACAAGTTAATTACACAACAACTAAAAAAGAAATGCTAGCTGTTGTTTTTGCCTTAGATAAGTTTAGAGCATATTTAATTGGGTCTAAAATTATTGTGCATTCAGATCATGCAGCTCTAAAACATCTTTTGACAAAACAACATGCTAAACCTCGTTTAATTAGATGGGTGTTATTATTGCAAGAATTTGATTTTCAAATCAAAGACTAAGGGAAGTGAAAATGTTGTAGCTGATCATTTATCTAGATTACCTTTCTTTGGTGAAAATCTTGCATCTGATAGCATTCATAGAAATCTAGAAGCATTTCTTGATGAGCAGTCGTTTGCAGTAATGAATTCACATTAGTTTGCAGATATTGCTAACTATCTTGCTTGTGGTATTTTGCGTTCTAACATGTCATTTCAGGAAAAGAAAAGGTTTTTGCACATGAGTAAATTCTATTTTTGGGATGAACCTTACCTATTCCGGATATGCAAAGATGATATAGTTCGCAGGTGTGTATCTGAGGAAGAACAACTTAGTATTCTTCAATTTTGTCATGACCTTCACTGTGGTGGTCATTTTAGAGGGAGAAAGACTGCAGAAAAAGTGCTTCAAAGTGGATTTTACTGGCCTACTCTATTAAAAGATGCTCAAGAATATTGTAAGCATTGTGACCGCTGTCAAAGAGTAGGTAACATTGGAAGGAGGAATGAAATGCCCCTTCAATCTTATATTGTTGTTGAACTGTTTGATGTTTGGGGAATAGACTTCATGGGTCCTTTTCCCAAGTCTTTTGGTTATGAGTACATTTTAGTTGCTATTGATTATGTTTCAAAATGGGTGGAGGCAATCCCCACCCGTACTAATGATGCTAATGTGGTTGACAAATTTGTGAAGGAATACATTCTTAGCAGATTTGGAATGCCAAGAGTGATAGTCAGTGATGGGGGAAGTCATTTCTGCAACAAAAGTTTTGAGAAATTAATGCACAAATTGGGTGTGAAACAAAAGGTGGTGACCCTGTAATATCCCAAATTGTACCCTAGGAGTATTGGATTAATTGTTGGATTATTGTTGATATTAATTGGATTTTGGGTATAAGCTTAATTGAAAGAGAAAAAGGAATATTAGAAAGTGTATATGTGGTGTATATGAGTTATATATGTTTGCAAGTCAAAGGAAGAGGTTTTGTTATTATTTAATTGTGTTTAAGAAGTGATTAAGTGAGTTTTGTGTAGTGGAGGAAGATATTTTATTTGTTTAATATTAAATGAAAGGTGGAGAGGGTTTTAAGGAAAGTGGATGGAGAGAGAGAAGGTTTGATTTGATTTTTGGTTTCTCTTTCTTCCTTCTCTTCACGTGACAACCATTCTCTCTTTTCCTTTTTCTTTCATTTCCTTTTTCCCTTTTCATTTTCTGTGTTCTTCGGCCAGCAGAAACAAGAGAGAGAGGAAGAGAGTTAGCTCTCCAAGATCAAGAGTAGAGAAGTTTTTAAGAGTTCAAGGAAGGGATTTAAGAGTTTCTTCTTCTTTGGTAAGTGTTTTCTTGACTCTTTGAGTTGTTTTGAGTTGATTGGATATTTGATGGTTTGAGATGTGTTTTTGAGTATTTGGTTCTTGGGTTTATGGATTTTGAGGTTTGATTGAGGAAAAGAGTAAGGTTGTTGGCAAGGTAGAGATGGGTTGGTGTTAAAGATTTGTAGTGATGAGTATGAGTGGTGATTTGAGTTTGATATATATATATGTTTTGGGTTGCTTTGTGGTTGTTGTAAGTACAACTATTTGTTTACAAACATGCATATAATATGTTTTGATGATGTAAATAAGTATTGAGGATGTTGGTTGTGTCCATTCTAAATGAGGTTATGTTGTGTATAATGTGTTTGATGTTAAACAAAAGAAAGGTTGTTAAAGTTAGGGTTTATGCATGAGACACGTGAATTGGGGCGGTCGCGATTATTGAAGTGCGGTCGCGACTTAGATCGAACTTCTGACCGTGAAACCTACTGTGTTAAGGTTTCATCTTTGTTTGTGAAGTGCGGTCGCGACTCAGATCGGATTTCTGACCGCGAAATCTACTGTGATAAATTTTATCTTTTGACTGTGTAGAACGGTCGCGATTTAGCTTGGTGCGACCGCGATAGTCGTTCTGTTCTGTTTTATTTGAAGTAAGTAAAGAATGTAAAGCATGTTGCTTATATGATAATGTAATGTGAATTGTGATTGATTATGATAATTAAGATGACATGTGAGGCCATTGTGCTTGGGCCAAGATGATTCAAATGAAATGATTGAGACATGATTGCCTAATAAATTATGAATTGTGAAATGAATTGTGAAAGAATAAATGAAATGTTAGTATGCCTAATGTGTTGATTCAACTTTCAGAGTCCTGTATTTGATGGCATGCCTATAACTCATTGGATAGGCGAAATGGGAGGCCCGTAAGCCGAGTCCAATTTGAGTAATGTTTATGAATCACTGGATAGGTGAAATGGGAGGCCCGTAAACCGATTCCAGTTGTAAAATGTGAATATGGAATGATGGTGAAATGGGAGACCCGTAAACCACTTCCATTTGAGAATTTGTAACAGTCTAATCAGGTTGAGGATCTCCTCATGTTAATGGGTTGATGGTCCAAGAGACTGGGTCTGTTACGCTATCCATGGATAGAGTTATGATATATATTGCCTACGGGCTTAATGATTGTGATATTGAATCAAACACAGGGACTCTGAACTTTGAATAACATATTAGGGTGTTTTGGGCCCAGGTATGTCTTAGGTTTAATGTAATTTAGGATTTATGAATCGTGACCATTGCCTAATGAAATTGATGATTAATGATATATTATAATGTTCTGAAATGTAATTACGGTATGGTAATGTATGATGAATAAGTTATGACTTGATGTGTATTATGTACTTGATTGAGTGTCATGAGCATTGCATCAAGCATTTTGATAGTGTAGTTGTTTTACTAAGCCGTTGGCTTAGCGCGATTGTGTCCATCGCGCAGGTGTTAGAGAAGAACCCGAGAGATCCACTAGACCGAGTGAGTCTAGGAATTGAAGAGTTGTGTAGGACTTAAAGATCAAAGGGAAAGCTGCCAATCATGTATAGACTCTTTATGTTTTGTAAAGAATTGGATTTAATGTATATGTATATAATTTTGTAAATTTGTACTTGGACATATTTATATATGCAAATACATTTGATAAATTCCGCTGCGTATTAAATCAAATGTTTATACTTATTTTGTTTTATTTTAATAGTAAATACCATTATACTATATATATATATATTGCAAATTGTTTATGGAAAAATGTAGCATTCTTAGGTTCTATGTATGTTCATTACATGGTGGTGATATGTAGTGAACGTATTTGGAATTTAAGGGTGTTACAAATTGTTTTGGTATCAGAGCCTAGGTTTGAGATTCTCAACCTAGGTAAAATGTAATAAAAAGAATAATTTGATTTTAAAAGTTGATTTTTAATAAAATATATGTTGGTATTGGCAGCCTTTGATCTTTAATAAGGTGTATTTGGTCGTGTTTGCAGAGATAGGTAGTAATGGATCCCCATTCACGGCAGTCTGTTGAGGGAAGTGCAGAGAGTATAGCTCCTGTTGAGAGTAGGGAGGGTGCTAGAGTTGAGGTAGCCAGTGAGGTACCTGCTTCAGTGTCGGGCAGACCAGCAGGTGATGAGGTTCCACCAGCCTGGTTTAGACATATGATGGAAGTTATGAGGCAAGCACCAGTGCAACCTCCACCACCACCTCAGCCTCAGGTACCAGTGAGACAATATGATAAACTGAGGAAGTTTGGGGCAGAGGATTTTCTGGGTACGATAGATCCAGCTGTGGCAGAACAGTGGCTTGATAAAGTTCAGAGAATTTTTATTCAGTTGCAAGCCACGTCAGAGGAGAAGTTTGATTATGCTAGGTCATTATTACAGAAGGACGCTTATGACTGGTGGAAGACCGTACCACATGCCATGGATGATCCACCCACATTGACCTATGCTGATTTCCATAGGGAATTTGAATTGAAGTATACTCCTAGGGAGTATAAGGATGTGAAGAAAATGGAGTTCTTGAGTTTGAAACAAGATCATCGTACAGTAACTGAATATGAAGTGGAGTTTATTCGATTAAGTCATTATGCGGGAGGCATTATATCAGATGAAATTGACAGATGTAGGAGATTCGAAGAGGGGTTGAGGCCTTCTCTTGTATGTCATGTGGCTGGATCCAGATATACTGATTTCTCTCAGCTTGTGGCAGCAGCACGGAGTGTGGAAAGAGTTCAAAGCATTGCAGCTGCATCTGAGGAAGAGACTAGAGTGAGAAGACCCCAGTTTGAGGCAGGGTCTTCATCAGTGAAGAGGGGCAGAGGGAGCTTTGTTCCTAGAGTGGGAAGGAGTCAGAGGCCGATGAGTAGGTCAGGGCAGTTTCATAGACAGAGATCAAGACCTGCAGCTTCTGTGGCTAGTGCACCGACTTCCTTTATTCAAAGATCCACTCCGCTGGCATGTGAGCAATGTGGGAAGATTCATGTGGGTGCTTGTAGGAGGATTGGTGGACCGGGTGTGTGCTTCCATTGTGGGTCGCCTGACCATTTCATTAGAGAGTGTCCTGAGATGCAGGACCAGAGGTCATTGGAATCTGCAGCTTCTCGGCAGAGTTTTAGCAGAGGAGGTCGAGGAAGCAGGGGTTTCAGCCGAGGGGGTAGATCTGGGTATAGTCAGAGAGGAGGATCTGCACCCAGGGATGGCAGACCAGATGAGGCTGGGCCTTCTCAGCGGGTTTATGTGATGCAGAGACAGCCTGATGCTTCTGCAGTCATAGCTGGTACTTTTTCTTTATGTGGCATATCTGTACTTGCTTTGATTGACCCTGGATCCACACATTCTTACATAAGTGCATCCGTATTGCCTGTATCTGAAATGCATGCTGAGTCCCTAGGATTTGATGTGTTGGTGACAAATCCTTTAGGGCATAGCGTAATTGTTAGTAAGGTGCATAAAGATTGTGCGGTAGTGGTGCAGGGTGAGAAGTTTTGTGGTGATTTGATTGAGATGCCATTTAAAGAATTTGATTTGATTCTTGGCATGGATTGGCTGTCTAGGCATGGAGCTGTGGTAGATTGTAAGAAGAAGTGTGTTACTTTGAGAACTAGTGATGATAGAGTAGTGTTGGTATCTAGTGAGCAGAGACAGCTTGCATCTTTGTTTGTTTCAGCTGTTGCAGCTAGGAAGATGATCAGAAAAGGGTGTGAAGCTTATCTTGCTCATGTGTTGGATACCAGAGTAGTAGGGTCTCAATTGGATAGCATTCCCACAGTTTCAGAATTCCCAGATGTTTTTCCAGAGGAGTTGCCAGGATTGCTTCCTGAGAGAGAGGTGGAGTTTGGTATTGAGTTGTTACCAGGTACCACTCCTATCTCTATTACTCCTTATAGAATGGCACCTGTCGAATTAAGAGAATTGAAGGTGCAGTTGCAAGAGTTGCTGGATAAGGGTTTTATTCGCCCTAGTGTGTCGCCATGGGGAGCTCCTGTTTTGTTTGTTAAGAAAAAGGATGGTACTATGAGGTTGTGTATCGATTATAGGCAATTGAACAAGCTAACTATTAAGAATAAATACCCTTTGCCTAGAATCGATGATCTCTTTGATCAATTGAAGGGAGCAGCTGTGTTTTCTAAAATTGATTTGAGATCGGGGTATCATCAATTGCGGGTTAGAGCTGAGGATGTGCCAAAAACAGCTTTTCGAACCAGATATGGGCATTATGAGTTTTTGGTAATGCCATTTGGTTTGACGAATGCACCCGCCACTTTTATGGACTTGATGAATAGGGTGTTTAGGCCCTATTTGGATCAGTTTGTGGTAGTGTTTATAGATGATATCTTGGTGTATTCGCGAAATGAAGAGGAGCATAGTGAGCATCTTCGGATTGTGTTACAAATCTTGAGAGAGAAGCAGTTGTTTGCCAAATTATCGAAGTGTGAATTCTGGCTTGACCAAGTAGCTTTTCTCGGTCATATTGTGTCAGCAGATGGCATTAGGGTTGACCCGAGTAAAGTTGAAGCTATTCTAAATTGGAGTCCACCGAAGACTGTGACTGAAGTTAGAAGTTTTCTGGGATTGGCCGGCTATTATCGACGTTTTGTGAAAGGATTTTCTTTAATAGCTACTCCACTCACCAGATTGCTTCGGAAGGGAATTAAATTTGTGTGGACTGATCAATGCCAGACCAGTTTTGAGCAGTTGAAAGAAATGTTGACTCAAGCACCTGTTCTCACTTTACCTGTGGAAGATAAACCATATGTGATCTACAGTGATGCTTCACATAATGGTTTGGGTTGTGTGTTGATGCAAGAGGGTAAAGTGATAGCTTATGCTTCTCGACAGTTGAAACCGCATGAGCTCAATTATCCAACTCATGATTTGGAGTTGGCAGCCATTGTGTTTGCTTTGAAGATTTGGCGTCATTATTTATTTGGAGAGAAATGTTTCATCTATACTGATCACAAAAGTTTGAAGTATTTGGGTGTTCAGAAGGAGCTAAATCTTCGGCAAAGGAGATGGTTGGAATTGATTAAAGACTACGACTGCTTGATTGACTATCATCCAGGTAAAGCAAATGTTGTTGCTGATGCCTTGAGTCGGAAGTCTTTAGCTGGTTTAACAGTTTACTCGCTCTCGTTGCTTGTTGAGTTGAGAGCATTGTGTGCTAGCTTTGTACCTTGTGATGATGGTGCATTGTTGGCACAATTGCAAGTGAGACCAGTTTTGTTGGATCAGATCAAAGAAGCTCAGTTGACTGATGAGAAAATTCAGAGGATTGTGTCAGTTTGTCAACAGGGGGAGAGCCGAGATTTTGTTGTGAGAGATGATGGGAGCTTATGGTTTAAGAGTAGACTGTGTATGCCTGATGATGATAATTTAAGAAAAATTATTTTAGAAGAAGCACACCAATCAACTTTTGCTATGCATCCGGGTAGTACCAAGATGTATCATGATTTGAGACAACATTATTGGTGGTCCGGTATGAAGAGAGATATTGCAGAGTTTGTGTCTAAATGTCTCACTTGTCAGAGGGTGAAAGCCGAGCATCAAGTTCCAACTGGGTTGCTTCAACCTTTGTCAGTGCCTGAGTGGAAGTGGGATAGAGTAACTATGGACTTTGTGTCTGGTTTGCCTTTGACACAAAGGAAGCATGATGCCATATGGGTGATTGTGGATAGATTGACTAAGACAGCTCATTTCCTTCCGGTGCGGATGGATTACTCTTTGGAGAAGTTGGCTGAGCTGTATATCCATGAGATTGTGAAATTGCATGGTGTCCCAATTTCTTTAGTGTCTGATCGAGATCCTAGATTCACCTCGAGATTTTGGAAGAGTTTGCATGGAGCTTTAGGTTCTCGATTGCATTTCAGTACTGCTTTCCATCCCCAGACAGATGGACAGTCAGAGAGAGTGATACAGATCATTGAGGATATGTTGAGAAGCTGTGTCATTGATTTCTCTGGAAGTTGGGACGGATTTTTGCCACTTGTGGAATTTGCCTATAATAACAGTCATCAATCGAGCATTGGTATGGCACCATTTGAGGCACTGTATGGTAGACGGTGCAGAACACCTCTTTGTTGGAGTGAACTTGGTGAAGGAAAAATAATTGGCCCTGATTTGATTCAAGAAACGGAAGAGAAAGTGAAGTTGATTCGAGGCAGGTTAAAAGCAGCTTCAGACCGACAGAAGTCTTATGCAGATCTGAAAAGGAGAGACATAAAATTTGATGTTGGAAATAAGGTATTTTTGAAAGTATCTCCTTGGAAGAAGATTTTGAGGTTCGGTCGGAAAGGAAAATTGAGTCCTCGTTTCATTGGGCCGTATGAAGTGTTAGAAAGAGTTGGGCCAGTGGCGTATCGACTTGCTTTGCCACCTGAGTTGGATCGTATTCATAATGTGTTTCATGTTTCTATGTTGAGGAGATATAGGTCGGATCCATCTCATGTGTTGTCAGTTGAATCTATTGAGGTAAGTCCAGATCTGACATTTGAAGAGGAACCAGTTGCTATTTTGGCACATGAAGTGAAAGAGTTGAGGAACAAGAAGGTGCCACTTGTGAAAGTTCTATGGAAGAACCATGGGAGAGAAGAGGCTACTTGGGAAAGTGAGCAATCTATGCGAGACCAGTATCCTCATTTGTTTCGGACTTGATTTCAGGTAATTTCGAGGACGAAATTCTTTTAAGAGGGGGAGAATTGTAATATCCCAAATTGTACCCTAGGAGTATTGGATTAATTGTTGGATTATTGTTGATATTAATTGGATTTTGGGTATAAGCTTAATTGAAAGAGAAAAAGGAATATTAGAAAGTGTATATGTGGTGTATATGAGTTATATATGTTTGCAAGTCAAAGGAAGAGGTTTTGTTATTATTTAATTGTGTTTAAGAAGTGATTAAGTGAGTTTTGTGTAGTGGAGGAAGATATTTTATTTGTTTAATATTAAATGAAAGGTGGAGAGGGTTTTAAGGAAAGTGGATGGAGAGAGAGAAGGTTTGATTTGATTTTTGGTTTCTCTTTCTTCCTTCTCTTCACGTGACAACCATTCTCTCTTTTCCTTTTTCTTTCATTTCCTTTTTCCCTTTTCATTTTCTGTGTTCTTCGGCCAGCAGAAACAAGAGAGAGAGGAAGAGAGTTAGCTCTCCAAGATCAAGAGTAGAGAAGTTTTTAAGAGTTCAAGGAAGGGATTTAAGAGTTTCTTCTTCTTTGGTAAGTGTTTTCTTGACTCTTTGAGTTGTTTTGAGTTGATTGGATATTTGATGGTTTGAGATGTGTTTTTGAGTATTTGGTTCTTGGGTTTATGGATTTTGAGGTTTGATTGAGGAAAAGAGTAAGGTTGTTGGCAAGGTAGAGATGGGTTGGTGTTAAAGATTTGTAGTGATGAGTATGAGTGGTGATTTGAGTTTGATATATATATATGTTTTGGGTTGCTTTGTGGTTGTTGTAAGTACAACTATTTGTTTACAAACATGCATATAATATGTTTTGATGATGTAAATAAGTATTGAGGATGTTGGTTGTGTCCATTCTAAATGAGGTTATGTTGTGTATAATGTGTTTGATGTTAAACAAAAGAAAGGTTGTTAAAGTTAGGGTTTATGCATGAGACACGTGAATTGGGGCGGTCGCGATTATTGAAGTGCGGTCGCGACTTAGATCGAACTTCTGACCGTGAAACCTACTGTGTTAAGGTTTCATCTTTGTTTGTGAAGTGCGGTCGCGACTCAGATCGGATTTCTGACCGCGAAATCTACTGTGATAAATTTTATCTTTTGACTGTGTAGAACGGTCGCGATTTAGCTTGGTGCGACCGCGATAGTCGTTCTGTTCTGTTTTATTTGAAGTAAGTAAAGAATGTAAAGCATGTTGCTTATATGATAATGTAATGTGAATTGTGATTGATTATGATAATTAAGATGACATGTGAGGCCATTGTGCTTGGGCCAAGATGATTCAAATGAAATGATTGAGACATGATTGCCTAATAAATTATGAATTGTGAAATGAATTGTGAAAGAATAAATGAAATGTTAGTATGCCTAATGTGTTGATTCAACTTTCAGAGTCCTGTATTTGATGGCATGCCTATAACTCATTGGATAGGCGAAATGGGAGGCCCGTAAGCCGAGTCCAATTTGAGTAATGTTTATGAATCACTGGATAGGTGAAATGGGAGGCCCGTAAACCGATTCCAGTTGTAAAATGTGAATATGGAATGATGGTGAAATGGGAGACCCGTAAACCACTTCCATTTGAGAATTTGTAACAGTCTAATCAGGTTGAGGATCTCCTCATGTTAATGGGTTGATGGTCCAAGAGACTGGGTCTGTTACGCTATCCATGGATAGAGTTATGATATATATTGCCTACGGGCTTAATGATTGTGATATTGAATCAAACACAGGGACTCTGAACTTTGAATAACATATTAGGGTGTTTTGGGCCCAGGTATGTCTTAGGTTTAATGTAATTTAGGATTTATGAATCGTGACCATTGCCTAATGAAATTGATGATTAATGATATATTATAATGTTCTGAAATGTAATTACGGTATGGTAATGTATGATGAATAAGTTATGACTTGATGTGTATTATGTACTTGATTGAGTGTCATGAGCATTGCATCAAGCATTTTGATAGTGTAGTTGTTTTACTAAGCCGTTGGCTTAGCGCGATTGTGTCCATCGCGCAGGTGTTAGAGAAGAACCCGAGAGATCCACTAGACCGAGTGAGTCTAGGAATTGAAGAGTTGTGTAGGACTTAAAGATCAAAGGGAAAGCTGCCAATCATGTATAGACTCTTTATGTTTTGTAAAGAATTGGATTTAATGTATATGTATATAATTTTGTAAATTTGTACTTGGACATATTTATATATGCAAATACATTTGATAAATTCCGCTGCGTATTAAATCAAATGTTTATACTTATTTTGTTTTATTTTAATAGTAAATACCATTATACTATATATATATATATTGCAAATTGTTTATGGAAAAATGTAGCATTCTTAGGTTCTATGTATGTTCATTACATGGTGGTGATATGTAGTGAACGTATTTGGAATTTAAGGGTGTTACAGACCCCATACCATCCACAGACTTCAGGACAAGTTGAGACATCCAACAAGCAAATCAAAGGAATTCTGGAAAAAACAGTCAACTTATCAAGGGAGGATTGGGCAAGTAGATTGAATGATGCATTGTGGGCATATCGAACTGCTTTCAAGACTCCTTTGGGTATGAGTCCATACCGATTGGTTTTCGGTAAGGCTTGTCATTTACCAGTGGAGTTGGAGCACAAGGCGTATTGGGCAATTAAGACTCTGAATTTAGATTTGGACAAGGCAAAGAGAGAACGTTTTTTGTAAATTTCAGGGTTAGATGAACTAAGGAACGAGGCATATGAGAGTTTGAGGATTTATAAGGACCGCACTAAAGCTCTTCATGACAGAATTTTAGTACGAAAGACATTAAGCCCAGGTATGAAGGTTTTGCTTTTTAATTCTCATCTCCGGCTATTTCCAAGAAAACTCAAGTCTTGATGGAGTGGTCCTTTCGAGATAACTTAGGTATATCCTTCCGGTGCTATAGAATTGTTTAACTCTCAAATAAATGAAACTTTTAAAGTAAATGGACAGAGAGTTAAACCATATAATGAAGGGTTCCAAGAAGTAAGGATCATCGATAGTACTTTGATCTACGATCCTTAAGTCTTGCAGTAATGTCCAGCTACACAACATTAAAGAAGCGCTAAATCGGAGGCAACCCATCGGTTTGTATTTCCTTTCATAGTTACAATTTCCTATTTAGCAATTTTAATTTCATATTTGGTTTAAATAAATAGAATGGGTGCTTTGATCGGTTTTTATTTTTTTAATGTGTTCCAGGGTTAATCAAGGAAGAGGATTGCATTTCTTTTAGATTTGGTGACACAAAAATAAAAAAAAAGCCAAAATGGCAGTGAAGGACACTGCCACTTGACACGGCCAAGCCACTGGCCGTGTCAAGCAAACCCAAAAATACACAGTCTCAGACATGGCCAAAAGGCTTGGCCGTGTCCTTGGCCATGTCACAGAGACACGGCCAAGCTTATGCCCGTGTCCCTTTCTTTGTCTTGTAATCTTTTATTTTACAGTATCAAACACGTTCAGGGGACACGGCCAAGTCACTGGCCGTGTCCCTCCAAACCCATCAAACACGGCCAAGCTAAACCAAGCTTGGCCGTGTCACATCAATTTTCAAACATAAAAACACGATTTCAGCCATTTTCTTTCATTTTAAATCCCTAGTTTCCCTTTTCCTTTCTCTCTCTCTCGACTTTCTCGCTTCAGAACTTCCATGTTCATTTTCTAAAAGCTTCAAAAATCCCATTAATTCTCCATTTTTCTTCACCAAAACCAAAATCAACCCGTTCAATCTTCTTCTTTTCTCATCAAACACCAATTAAATTTGTTAAAGCTTCAAATTTTTCCAAATCTATCAATATGCCTAGAACAAAGATGGTGTCCCACCACAAGAGGAGGCAACCTCCAACTGCAGCTCCATCTTCATCTTCTTCATCTTCAAGGAGAGCGACTTTTTTAGCTAGGGGTTTCTTTCCAACGAGATATGTAAGTGATGAATCCCTTAATGCTCTTCATATTAGGGATAATTTTTATAGCTATGTTCAAAACCTTGGGTGGGAGAAATTAGTCTCCCTTCGACCTTTGCAATTTCAAGAGTTTACTTTGGAATTTTTAACCTCTCTTAAGGTTGAAAGAGATGAACAGAAAATTTGCACTAGGTTGAATTTTAAATTGCTTGGGAAACCATGTGTAGTTAGTATTGAGCAATTGAATGCTATCTTTGGTTTCCATCAACAAGGGGAAAAATCTGTACCTAAGGGTTTTAAACAGCAATTTGCATGGGGAGCACTGGGCTTGGGAACATATGTGGCCAAATCGGCCAAGGCAACAAAATTGAGTAATCCCGCTCTAAGATATTTACATCGCTTTATGTCTTGTGGGTTCTTTACATGGAAGGAAAGCCCAGGTGTAGTGGAAATTAGCGAGCTCTTTTTCTTAGACTGTGCTTGTAATGCCATACCCATTAGTGCTGGCTATTGGTTGGCCGATGTTTTTGACAATGTGGTAAACAAAAAGAAGGGTGCTATTTGTATTGGAGGATTGGTTACCACTTTAACGACAGCCCTTCTTGATGATTTTGACCCGAGTAACTGCCGTATGACTAAAATTTTGGGTAATGATTCATTAGACCTGGCCACACTTGAGAAGATGCATATGGTTGTGAACAGAGGAGGGGCCTATGTGATGGCTTCAGTTGAGCCAGATACATTGGGGGACCGACAAAAGAGAACACGAGTCCATGAGGAGTCCGACTCGAATTCTCTTGATTTGGATGAAGATACTCCTGTCCCGAACAATCAGGAGATCCTTAATAGGATAGAAGCACTGGAAAGCAAGATCGATCATAACCATGCTGCGGTCTTGCAATAGTTGGACCAAATCAATAGCAACCTTGCTAAGATACTGAGCCTCCATCCTTTAGCTGCATCATCATCACATGCTCCTTCACCGTTGATCAAATTGGCTCTAATCTTTTGAGAAAATTCATTACTTTCTTATGTTTAGTTATAGCATATTTTCGTTGTTATTTTTCATTTTTTTAATGTTAACACTTTATATTTTGGTTATTTTATATATATTGTATTTTGTTCCTGAACAATTGATGCTTGTGAATGAAAAGGTAGCGTTTGCCTCACAAGGGAATGATGGAAAACAGGTTGTACCTTAACTCTTTTTCTTTATTATCCTTGTTTCCATTGAGGACAATGTAATTCATAAGTGTGGGGTAATCTTTAAGCTTTCCTTTAATTTTTGTTTTGTTTGTCTTTGTGTGTTATATTGTGCGTTGATCATGGCATAATTGTTGGAAACTTATTGACTTTTCTGTAATTCTAGCATTATATTTGAACCTTTAGTATCAGCATAGAGATTAGCATTTGAATTCATTCAGGATCGATTTTCACATTCTGTAATTCATGACATATAAATCTTTGAGAATCCACCCTTTGTGAGTTTTGAGCCTCATAGATTGAATATTATTGTCAATCGATTTTCTTTTCTTAAGTGTGCACCTTCATGATTTTGCATCTCTAGAGCTTGCTTTTGCATACTAATTGAACTCACATTATGATTTCATCTCAAGTTTTAAAATGATGAAGGCAAATTAGGATTACCCCCTTTAGCTTAAAAAGACCTCCCTTAATTATGAATTCCTTAGTGAGCCAAGTTGAGCCTTTGACTTTTTCTTGATTGATCAACACAATTTACATCTCAACATTTTCCTATTATCATCATACCTTCTTTAAGGAATGGAGTTTCTTATGATATGACAATAGGGTGGTTTAATTCATAAGTGTGGGGTAAGCAATTAAAAAAAAATAGTATTGCTTTAGTAAGATTTGGGGCTGAAATGCATACTTTGCACATTGTATTTAACTAAGAGTCGTTATTCTTTTCCTCTACATTTTGAGCTAGATGTTCAATGCACTTTTATATTTTGTATATATATATATTTAATAAAAATAAATAAAAGAGACGATATATATATATACAAAATTCATATATTTTCTAGCATTAGTCATCAAAGAGGAATTTCGACTCATGTACTTTTCTTTAAGTATGCAAGTATGTGAGATTATCAAGGGTTGGTGAATATGCCATTTGAGGGAGTTACGAGTTTCTAAGCAAGCGTATTGTCTAATTTAGATACTCCATTTCTTGATGTTCCAACTTAAATGTCTTTTCTCACACCTTCACCTTAGCCCCATTACATCCAAACAAAAAGACCTTTGGATTATTTCTTGAGAAAATCAGTGAGAGAGATTGGATGATTAAGTAAGTTTATGGCAATATACAGTCATGAGTGGTTTGAGTGAATTAACCTTTGAAATTGAGTGAAACACTTAGATGAGAGATGAGATTTGTTGTGTCTGAATTAATGAATGAGTTAAGAAAAACTTGATTGAAGTAAATTGCATTTATTTATGGCTGAGTCTTAAAGGATTTCATCTTATATACTTGAATTATAGTTAAGGTTATTTGAGTTTTTAATTTATGCCATATGAATTTGCTTGAGGACAAGCAAAGTTTTAAGTGTGGGGTAGTTGTTTTATTAGTTTTTGTCATAGAATTGTAACTTATTTATTATGACGATTATTGTTTTCTATATGCATTTTGGTAGTTTTAATTTGTTTATTTAGTGATTTCATCAATTTTGTTAGTTTTAATTTATCCTAGTGCTTATGTCATTTTTTGTACTAGTTTTTAGTGTGATGTTTATGTGTTTTTGGTTAATGTTTCATTTGATTCTTGTTTAAAGTTTGTTTCAAGTGTTTGTTTTAGGTTAATGTGCAAAAAACTCCTTGGAAGATCAAAACAAAGAAAGAAAAGCATGAAGCAGCAAGACATGGCCAAGCCAAATCAAGCTTGGCCGTGTCACCTTGAGGAAATTTTTGGCAGATCATGACACGGGCAGGAGACATGGCCAAGCCACTGGCTGTGTCTCACCTAAAGGGCAAAACCAAGGGAACCAAGAAAGGAAGGAAAATTTGGCAGAAGCTGACACTAGCAGGTGACACGGCCAAGCCACTGGCCGTGTCCCATATTTAGCCAAGAAAGAAGAGCAAAGAAAGAAGAGAATCAGTAGGTGACACTGGCAAGTGACACAGCCAAGCCACTGGCCGTGTCACATGACACAGCCAGGAGCTTGGCCGTGTCACTCTCATTTCCACAGAAGCAAAGAAGAGCAAGAAGACACAAAAGCTAACACACCCAGGTGACACGGCCAAGCCACTGGCCGTGTCACATGACACGGCCACAAGCTTGGCCGTGTCACTCCATGGGGCTAAGGAAAGAAAGGAAACGTGGATTTTGAGAGAGGTTTTTTAAAAATAAGAAGATTAGGGTAAGAGAAAGGGGTTACACATTTTTCCAGCCTTCCAACACAAACTTTTCAGCTATTCTTCATTTTCTTTTGAATTTTGATTTCACTTTCATGCAAAAACTCTAGATCAAATTGGTTTTAGCCATTGCATTATTCTTTTAGCAAAAATCTGAGAAGAGATTCTTCAGAAGCCAAAGGAAGTTTGTAATTTGGTTTTGTTCTCAAACTCTATCTCTTAAGTTTCATTGGAATTGTATTCATTAACTCTCTAATGTCTAAATTAATTTATTTGAATTTTAATGAGATGAATTTGTTTGATAGCATCATTATGAACTAATTTTGATCTAGTCTAGGATTTGTATGGATCTACTATGATTGTATGAAATGGTTATTGCTCTTAACTAAATTATTTCTTTTATCCTTAATTGAATGGATTAAAGCTAACATATAATTGATTGGCCACCAATTATGTGTTTGAGGTATTAGATGAAGAATTGAGAAATGAAGTCTAATGCTGGAACAATTCAATTAAGGACTTAGGTGAATTAGAAATATAAACCTAAGAAAAGGATCATTTCAATTGTAACAAGACTATTTCAAAGAGGTTTGAATGCGAGAGCTTATTTCCTTTATTCGATTAATTAAGTTGCTTGAAATCTGTTCTTTGAAATTAAATCAGTTGAGAGGAATAGACGTTCATACATATAGGTTAGTAGTGAAGTGCAAACCCTAGACCTTTCTATTAAGTGAATCAACATATTTGTTCAGTTTACTTTCATTGTTCTAAATTCAACTCGTTTTGTTTTCATTAGTTGTTTAGCAATTTAATTTTATTGATAATTTGTTATTTACGATTTGATAAATAATTAGCTATTCTAGCTTCCTTGTGAGACGACCTTGAGGTGTTCTCCAAAATACTACAGCAGCCTCATATACTTGCGAGTGTAGTTCTAGTATGTTTATTAGAGCACAACAAGTTTTTTTTGTATCTCATGTATACCTCAAGTACACATTAGGAGTACATCGAGTATATATTAAATATTTAATAAGAATTCAACATATATAATGAGTATATGTTAGGTATATACTATATATACACTATGTATACATTATGTATATACCACACATATACTTCTCCCAATACTCTAATTAACCTTTAAATACTTATTTAACCTATCCAAATTTCTATAATCACTATGTATACATTATGCATATACCACACATATACTTCTCCCAATACTTAATTAACCTTTAAATACTTCTAAATAAATATATATTTCTATAATAATATTAAATAATCTGATTATGATCTGGGGAAGGTTCTACTTGATATTTGGTGGCTTTAAGCTAACCCAAACCCTAGGATAATTGCACCCTACCGTCTCGAAATTAAATTTGAGGTGGGATGTGATAGAGATGGTATCAGAGGATCATTGTAGAGTCCCATTCTTTAGGAATACTAAGTATAAGAATCTAATATTCTAAGAAAGACTGATAGGTGCACCAACAGAGATTTGCATTCATCTGATTAGTATGTTCTCTTTAATATTCTATTTACTCATGCATGGTTTGATATGATTCTTTTCCTTCTATACTGAATATGCTGCTATGTAAGAAAGCCCATACTCCTGTTCCAAGTGTTCCATTACCATGTTATGAGCAACAATGTTATTTGATGGAGCATCTTCTTCTCCTAGAGAGAATCAGAGAGGATCCACACCTCCCCAGAACCAGGAATTGATATAATAGGAATAGTCATAAGATTAGATTCATTGCAATGCAATGTATAAATTTTAGTTGAAACTATAGAAGAACAGAGGCAACAGTAGCTTCTACATGCCCCTGTAAATCCAATAGAACCTCAACCACTTGGGATAGATCTGGAAGATGAAAGGAAACCGTTAGAATGTTTTTTGGAGTTTGAAAGATAGAACAAACCCCTGACATGTCAGTTTCTGAATATGCTAGGAGATTTAATTGTTTGAGCAAGTATATTCCAGCTCTGGTTCTAGATGAGGCAACTATGATGTACCAATTCCGATGAGGATTGGTGACCACATTGTATAAGATACTAGCTATTCATGATTTTACTTCTTACTCACAATGTAATACCCTTATACCCTATATACATATAATACATATATCTATATATGCAGAGTACATGCATAAAATACAAAAATATCTCATCAATTCACTGAAGAAACCATTATAATTGACCTCAAAATATTTGTATTATTTAAAGAAAAATCTAACTGATAAATCCATACGTTTTATAAATTTTGAAGTAGTACATTTAATAAAAATTCTTTGGGAAAATTTCAACAGAGTTTTATATGTAATTTCAATATTCTCCAAAACATCAAACAAACAACCCGTATAAAGAAATTCACACTCCCAAAATAACAATATTTCCAACCATTCTCCAAGTCACCACTTAATCAATACACATTCAAGTCTTTTAACTTAAAACATCATTTATCATAATTAAATTCTTATATATATATATATATATATACACACACAACCATCCCAAATCTTTAAGAATAAACACAAGTGGTATAAATTAATAGACATAAACCAAATACATAAAAATCATAACTATACATGTATGCAATTGACAATGTTGATCTTGTGGCACCTATGATCTCTAAACTTTATCCACAACTTGGATCCCTCTATTTAACAATTTTATCAACTGCACGATTCATACAACCGTGCTAAGCCTATAGCATAATGGTACATATATAAAAACAACATATATATACATTGAAATGCTTTAACTCAATAATGTAATTTGCAATATCGGTATAACCATTATTTATTTTAAAATTCATTTATCATCTGTCCTTATATTCAAACTCACAAACACACATGTATTCACACATACATACATTAGGCCTAAAACCCCTATACAATTTCCAAGTCTAGTTATCACAACATTATTTTCACAGCCCAACTCTGTTCGGGTCCATTTCCAATCTCATTCTCATGACCTAGCTCTGCTCAAGTCAAGACCTAGCTCTACTCAGGTCTATCAATGCATGCATAATCAAATTTCTACAGTACTGGATAAGTAATTATATAGGGTTAACAAAAACATAGTATCACTTACATTTTTCCTCTCATTTTTCATTTCCCAAGTGATCAACCTTATTATGATCACTTCTGCATCACATTTCATATTTTAATTTCATTTGTCAATTTCTTATTACTTCATAACCAATTTCTACAATATTAACCACATTACGCGTTATATAGTCCTTTTCACAATTTTAATCACATTTCATCTTTTTCCATATTTCTCACTCCCATTATTAATTTCTCTTTACAATTTCTACATCTTAAATATTTCCATATTTTTCTTCATATTACTTGACACATTATTCATTTCTCATCTTTTTCAATCATTTTTCACATTTTATACACTACACACATAACCATTGTAATAGCCCTTCTACAATGGCTTATCTTTCATACCCCATGCACTTTATGTACAAACATTAATTTTACATTGAGCAAATGTCCAATGTGACATTTATCATATAACTATGCCACATCACATAGGTTATGCAAATATCCACATTTTAAAGACAACATATACATTATAACAAATCATATTTAATAAAATCTCAAGTCATTTAAATATGTACTAACCTTTCCTTAGCTCCAAATTCAATCCAAGCCCCTTTTCAAGCCAAAACCCTAACTCCACCACTATCACCAATTTGGCCTACACACACATAACCCAAGAACAAGCAAAATTATTCATTTAAAATCACTTCCATGTTCAATGTATATCAAATTATCATTATTTATTCAATTTTCATTAAAATCCCATTAAAAACCTATTTTCACCATCACTACTTTTTTCAAACTCCATTCTAGCCAACTTATTTTCAACATTTAACCTTAAATTCAGTACTTACATCTCAAAATAACAATAAAACAACTCACTTCAATAATTATATCAATCTCTATCCAAAATCCTAATTTCACATAACCTTCCATAAACCCTAACTTCATTCAACCCTATTCATATCCAATTTCTAACCATAAAATCATAGCATTTACACTAAATTAACATTAAATCATTCCATTATAATAAATATAGTCATAAAAACCCCAATTTTAACATAGTTACTCGATAACCCTAAATTCACAATTTATGCTCATCTCAACAAATCATCACATATCCATTATTCTAACTCAATTACCATCAATTTTAGCAATTTAAAACCACTTTCTCTCCCTAACCATCTCAAACATAATCTTAAAATCAAATAAAACAAGGTTAAAAGAATAACTACTTGTTTTCTTGATTTTCCTTCAAAATCTCCTTGAAACCTTTGAATTCTTGTAAAACTTTAATGATTAAAAGACAAAAAAATCCCCCTTTTCTCTCTTAAAGATTTCAGCCCCAAAAAAGAAGAATGAAGAAGATAATATTTTCTTTATTTTCCTTTTTCATTTCTATCCATTTCTATTTATTATTTTATTATTTATTTAATATTTTATCATTTTCCCTAGCCACACATTTTCTTCTTCTTTTGACTTTCTTTTTATTTTATTATTTATTTAATTATCATCTTCCCATCCATAAATATATATATGTACATATATTTTATTTTATTTATATGTTAGGTATATTTTATGCATATGTATATGTAATGTATATGTCAAGTATATATCTTGTATTTCTCTCTTCCAACATATCAACTACCCTCCAAAATTAATTATTTAACAGTATTTGAAATTCATGGGTGTTACACACAATTGGTGGATAAATCAAGGTTGATAAAAAAAAATCAAGAGATGGCAGCACATAGTGCATGAGAGTACCAAAAGAAGAGTAGGCTTAGATGTTCAAGTGGAATCAAGGGTAGGAAAGAAAATAATGCAAAAGGAAAGAGAAGGCAAGGAACTCAGCCTGTCCAAATAGGACAAGGTTGGGGAGTGATTGGTATATTACCTCCAAGACCTCCTGTAGGTGGAGTCTGACCTAGTATGACTACTCCAACAATATGACCAAGTATATTGCCCTATGCAACTTGTGGAAAACAACATCATGGAGAATGTTGCATGTTAGCTGGGACTTATTTTCAATGTGGTCAACTTGGACACATGGTAAGGGATTATCCTCAGCCACCAACTGTGAAGCAACCTTAGATTTCTTAGCCTATAGTTCAAATGATTAGAGCACAAATGAAGGACAAAGAGAAAACCGAAATGGTAGGACACAGAAAAATCAACCACCTATCGAATGAGGAAGAGGAAGAGTGTTTACCCTTACACTATAGGAAGCCCAAGCATCCAATAATGTGATCACAAGTATTTTACCAATCCAATCTACTAGAGCAAGGGTATTGTTTGATTCTAGGGCTACACACTCATTTGTTTCCGCATACTTTGTATCTAACTAAACACACCTCAAAAAAGATTAAAAGATCACTTAGCCTTGGCTACACCATTAGACGAAGAAATGGAAATAGTTAACTAGTACCTAGCTTATACTATATTCTTAAACTGAAAAACCTTAATAGTTGATTTATTAGAGTTACATGTGATACTAGGGATGGATTGGTTAGCCAAATATCATGATACCCTAGATTGTAAAGAAAAGAAAGTCACTTTGTGTTTACCATCAGGTGAGACCTTAGAATACCAAGGGGAAAGGAGTGAAACAACCTATAACATGATTTCTACTATAGGACCAAGACATTTGATGCGAAAGGGATGTAGAGGTTACCTTGCTCATGTTAGGGACTTAGAGGCCAATACCCTTAGACTTATGGATATTCCAATTATCAAGGAATTTCCTAATGTATTTCCAGAGGATCTGCCAGGATTACCACTAAAAAGAGAAATAGAATTTACTATAGACCTATTGCCAGGTACCCAATCTATACCTATTCCACCATACCAAATGGAACCTGCAAAACTGAAGGAGTTAAAGATGCAACTGCAAGACCTTCTAGAAAAAGGTTACATCTAACCTAGTAATTCACCCTATGCCCTGTACTATTCAATAAGAAGATAGATGGAAGCCTTCAAATGTGTATTGATTATCGACTATTAAATAAGGTGACAATTCCAAATAAATATCCTCTGTCGAGGATAAAAGATCTATTTGATTAATTGAAAGGAGCAAAATATTTTTCTAAAATCAACCTACGATCTGGATATCACCAACTAAGGATTACATTAGAAGACATTCCTAAGACTACTTTTCGTACCATATACGATCATTATGAGTTTCTAGTACTACCTTTCAAACTAACTAATGCCCCAACATCTTTTTATAGATTTGATGAACCGGGTTTTCAAACCCTTTCTAGATTAGTTTATTGTCATATTTATACATTATTTACTAATATATTCCAAGATTCGAGAAAAATATGAAACTCATTTGAGAATAGTGCTATAAACATTAAGAGAACACAAACTGTATGCTAAGTTCTCTAAATGTGAATTCTGGCTAGAGGAAGTAGCATTTCTGGGACATATTATTAGTGGAAAAGTTTTGAAAGTATATCCTAGGAAAGCAGAATATGTGCTTAATTTTAATGTGGCTAAATTTGGAGTTTTCTAGGTATGTCCATTATTACCGAATATTTCTTAAGAATTTCTCCCATATAATAGCACCACTCACTAAATTGACTAAAAAATCTACTAAGTTCTAGTGGGATGAGAAATGTGAAGAAAGTTTTAAACAATTGAAGGCTTGATTAGTTTTTGCACCTATCCTAGCACTTCTAGTTGAAGGGGGAAAGTATATTGTGTATTGTGATGCATCCCAAATAAGGTTAGGGTTTGTGCTCATGCAAGATGAAAGAGTGATTGCATTTGCCTCTCAGCAGTTATGGAAACATGAAGGAAATTCTCCCACACATGATCTATAGATGGCAATAATAGTCTTTGCATTAAAGATCCATATACAGTATTTATATAGAGAAAGGTGTGAAATCTACACAAATCATAAAATTTAAAGAATATTTTAGAGCAGAGGGTTATAAATCTATACTAACAAAGATGGGTAGAATTGCTAAAGGATTATGATTGTGAGATAATGTATCACCCTGGAAAGGCTAATGTAGTAGCTGACACCCTGTGTAGAAAGTCAGTTGGAAGTTTAGCACATGTTTGAATATTTCGGAGACCTCTAATCAGAAAAATTCATGATCTATATGACTCTAGAGTGTAATTTGAAATCTCTAAACAAGGGATTTTTTTGTGCTCACCTGTATATAAAACCCATATTATAGACAAAATACTAGAGGTGAAAGAAAAGGATCATATTCTACGTATGATTAGGAAAAATATGGAAAAAGGTCAGGCGCCATAATTTCAAGTTATAGATGGAATACTAAGACATGGTAATAGGTGTGTGCTGGATGTACATGATCTATGACATCAGATATTGAATGAAGCTCATCATACTAAATGTAGCATGCATCTAGGAGCTACTAAAATGTATCGTGATCTTAAAACACATTACTAATGGTCGAGAATGAAAAAGGAGATTGTTGAATTTGTGGCTAAGTGTTTAACCTGTCAACAGTAAAGATTGAACATCAGATACCTTCAAAATTGTTATAAGAATTACCATTAATAGAATGGAAATGCGAGTTAGTTATGATGGACTTTGTCATTGGATTACCTCACATAGTTACCGAGCATAATGCTATTTGGGTGATAGTGGATCAACTTACCAAGATAGCACATTTTTTTGCCAGTTAAGGTGACGTATACTGCTTCTCAATATGCTCAATTATACCTTGATAAGATAGTCACTCTACATGGAGTGCCAATCTCTATTATTTCTGATAGAGGCTCACAATGCATTATGGAAAAAGTTCTAGGAAGCATTAGGCACCGAGCTAGATTTTAATATTACTTTTCACCCATAAGTTTGTGGATAATCTAAATCCACAATACAAACCTTAGAAGATATGCTAAGGATGTGTATCCTTGATTTTGGAGGTAGTTGGGATTGACACCAACCGTTGATAGAATTCACTTATAATAAGAGTTACCATTCTACCATAGAGATGGCTCTGTATGAAGCTCTATACGAAAGGAAATGTAGATAACCATTGTGTTAGAGTGACATATGCAAAGAAATATAAAAGGACCAAAATTAGTGTTATAATCATGTATATATGTGTTTTTAGGGTACTTTTATTTGATTTTTAGTTGCTTTCTAAATGATTTGTTCAAGTTGTTATAAGGAATTTAAGCTAAAGAAAAATAATTAACAAAAAGAAGTGGAAGGTGCTAAATCCATCATTTGAGGGGATTAAGAGAGGAAGATCAAGCATAAAAGGTCCAACATGAAGATGAAACTTAGGCAGACTTGGACACGCTCATCCATCTTGGCCATGTAACATCTAAGTCAGAAGGCTTAAGGTAGAAGGAGACATAGGCAGCCATCTTGGCTATGTCACATCACAAAACCATGACTAGGATTCAATTTGGCCATGTCTCTCACAAGCAAGAAGAGAAACAAGTGCTAGCATGGCAAAATTAAACACAAGCAAGAGTCTTGGTGTAGACCCTTAATTTTTGACCTAGTCCAATCCGATATTTTTAAACAGTCCCAAATAATTTTTATGGTGTTTTAATTAAATAATATTTATTTTTCATAAAAATAAAAAAAGTAATAATAAAAAGGATAAAAAATAATAAATAAATAAATAAAAATCGGCGACAAAAAATTTTCATCGTGGGTGACGAATTGGCTTGGGCCAATTCGCCATAGGAAAAACCTGCGGCGAACGGTGAATTGGCCACAAGCCAATTTGCCACAGGAAGATCCTACGGCAATTTGGCCTGGCTCGTGCCCAAGCCAGCAGCACCAGAGCCCAGCACCCACAGATTTTCTTTGCCAGCGCACTTTCGCATGCCCGGCCCATGCACGATTTTGCCAAAACCCTATTCTACTTGGTTCTTAATATTGTTTCCTAAAACATTTTTTATTACCTTAGCCAATTAGTATTAGGTTTTTATTTTTTTTCTTATAAATACCACATTAAAGACAGATTGAGGGGGAAAAATTTTTGGAGCTGAAATTTTTTATCGAACTTTGGACTTTTGGATTTTTTTCGGCCAAAAAAGAGAACCTTGAAGGAGCAAGAGTCAATGAGCAAGCAACAATAATCCATCAAAGGCAACCAACACTGTCTTTATTATTGTTCAACCAGAATTCAAAGATTATGGTGGAACCAACAATGAAGGTTTTAATATCTATTTCTTTGCTTATCTTTACAGTAGCTTCATCATTCAAATTGGATTAATTATTTAAACGTGAAATACATGATCAATTGTTCTACTTACCATCCAAACTCTATTTGAAATCCTAAAAACTATTTTTCAAAACACTAAGACCTTAATACTCGTAAAACATATTTTTGAAATCTAAAACCCTAATTACACTTTTCTAAAACCACAAAATAATAATCTTTTTTCTCAAAACCATAATCAATTCTATTTTTCTAAGATTTATAGTAGCTTATTTCTTCCAATTTTGAATCCCTATTTCCTAAATCTTAAACCCTAAATCTTAATTTTCAACAACAAAACCTACAATCCTAAAAGCCAGTTTTCAAAATTTTATTTTTGCATTATGAGTCTGTGTACTTAACTTTCTTTTTTCCAAAGCCCTAATTTAGTAATTAAAATTGTAAAACCTCATTTTAAGATGTAACCCTAAATTTATACATTTATTACTTTATTTAATTTTAAATTAGATTATGTAGTTTATTATAAGTTTTGGTGATTGATTTATTTAATTTCGATATTTAATTTGTTTATCATGAATAGATGTTTACTTTTATTGATTTGTTTTGATTTCAAAACTTTGTGAGAGGTATGTTTCCATATGTTAGGTACCTCATGTATTAAGCATCAGGTAATTTAAATTGCTTTTATATTTTGGACCAATGGAAAGGACACGTTTCCACCTTTCAGTAGGTGTCCTATTTAGTTTTAGACATGGACAATGTAAGGACATGTTTCCATCCTCGGATGGGTGTCCGTTTATTTATTTTATTTGGACATTGCTTTGACTTTAATATAATGATGCTTTATTTTAATTGTTGCATGTAGTATGGGTAATATTGTTATATTTAAGAATTTTATAATATTAAGACCTGCAAAGGAGGTCGGTTCCAATGAATCGGGCATTGTGGGGGGTGTTGGGCCATTTCTCACCTTCCCCACATGTACCTAACTTTTCGAACCCATTAAGAGGTTGGGAATTCCTTAGGAATCGAGTCATCCACTCCTTTCTTTTTCCTGGCCCGTCCGAGTGGTGATTCCATTTTCTCCAGGCTTAGGCCTGTGTTCTCTAAGTCGCAAGAACCATTCCACCGGGAGTGGGGGCGAAAATCCCCACTCACACCTGGCCGTGTCACCCATCTATGTCACATCACATGGCTAAGACAACTTGTTCTTGGCCATGTTCCACTCAAGAAAGCAAAGCTTTTGAACTTGGTAGTAATGGACACATGCAAACATCTTGGCCACGTCCAACTTAAAGAATGAAATGCAAGGCCAAGCCATGCCAAGCCTGGCTGTGTCTCTCAACTAAAGAAGCAAAATGAAGGCAAATATATGATTTGTAAAGTGAGACAACGAAATGTGGCACATCAAAATAAATGGAATGGTGAGTTTTTAAATAAAAAGGAAGATGGATTGTTGGATAGAGTGGGAACAAATGGTAATGGCATGAGAAAAGGAAGGAATTTTAATGAATAAAAGAAGAAAACCTTTTGAAATAAAAGGAAGTTTTTGAAGAGAGAGAGGGCATCTCCATTATTTATATTCATCATAGACATTATCTTGATTAGGATCCATTCTTTTAAACACAACCACTCACACGGCCATGTCTTGTTGAAGCTCCATTTTTAGATATACATAGAAGAAGATAGGGAGAAAGCAAGATAGATGGCTAAGACTTCATCTTTGAAATAAGGGTTTTCAGCAAGCCATTTTGGAGGAGTGGATTGAGAGATCATCAAATCCAAGTTGAGCGAGGAAGAGCAATCTAAACTCATCTTCAAACGGGTTCTTTTATCCCTTCAATTTATTCATTTTTTTTTTCAGAATTTGATTGTGAAACACATTAATATTCCAATGAAGTTTTGTAATTTGAATTCTATTGAAATGGTGTTTATGTCTATTTAATGATAAGCTAAACTATTTATGCCTAGGACTGGTAGTAAATTTGATTAAATGATTTAGTTCAATAAATTCCATTAATATTCCTTGTCTTATGTTGAATGCATTGAATTGATTGTTATGTTGATAGATTGGCCACCTATTGATCTATAGATATTGAATGAAGAACCGAGAGGTGAAATTTGTTATTGGAACTATATATTCAACTACCCTAAGAATGAATTAGAAATATAAGTTCTAGAGTTCACTTAATTTTCAATATAAATAATCGATTATGTTAATTCATGAATGTGAGAACTTATGAATCGATAATTGCTAATTAATCTCAAGAAAAAAAAAATTAAGTTACAAGGCTATATTAATGGATAATTTGACAATTAAAATTTTGATTAAATTGATCAATAAATCCCAGGTACCCTTCCAAGAATTTGAACCAATCATTAGCATACCAATAATTGTTCACTTGCAATTTTACTTTTATTACGATTTCAACAACATTGCAAACATCGCACACTTATTCTTTAATTTCTTTTGTTTGAATCAAATTATTACGAATAACACCTTTCTTGTGAGATGACCTTGGGGCAATCACCTTTACTATAACAACCTCATATACAATGGAGTGCAATAAGTTTTTGGCGCCATTATCGGGGAAGACAGTTTAGGTGATATTTTGATTCTTTTATTTTAATTGTTTAAGTGTTTCTTTTTGAATTGCTTAGGTAATTTATGCAAGGATGAAGGTCCCAAGACAATGAACTTGTTCCATTTGTAGACAATATTCATAGACTTCCTAGAACCAAGGGAGTGGATCCTTTGGGACAAGAAGGGCAAGACATTTAGGAGTAATTTGAAGAGGACATAGAAGTAGAAATTGGTGAAGTGGAAGAACCACCAATGAAGGAGTTTGCCCGAACAGTTATTGAGGTAACTACATCATGCATACGGTTGAGCAATGCAACAAGAAATTATGAATTGAAAAATACTCATTATAACATGCTTCCATCTTTTCATGGAATGCTGAATGAAGATCCTCTCAACTTCATTCGTGATTTTTATTCAACTTTTTACACATTCCCTTTGCAAACATTATTGGAGGATGAGCTTAAAATGAGGTATTTCACATACACATTGAAGGATAGAGCCAAGGCATGGTTGATGACCCTATCAAATAATTCCTTGACTCCCTGGACTGAAGTCTATAACAAATTCATGAGTAAATTCTACTCACACTAAAAGACAAAAGAGCTTCGGGGGAACATTGCAATATTCACTCAAATGGATGGTAAACCATTCCATAAAGCATGGGATCACTTCAAATCTTTATTATTTCAGTGCCCTCATCATCATTATCCTCAATAATTACTTAATCAATTCTTCTATGATGGGCTCACACAGCAAAGTCAGAATATAGTAGATAATGCAGCCAAAGGAGCCAAGGCTGAGAAAACAACTACTTAAACTATAAGGTTGTTTAAAATGCTAGGAGCAAATTCATAGCAAAAGAGCATAGGAAAAAGACGAGTAGGAGCTTATGATGTGAATGCTAATTCTGAAATGGCAAGGCAAATAGCGAAGTTGGCAAGTTAAGTCAAAATGTTAAATGAAAGAGGAAACCACCCAATGCCTAGTCAAGAAGTATGTGTGGTATGTGGTATTTCTGGACATAGTACAAATATGTGTTTGGAAAGCTTTGATAAATTCCAAGAAGCATAAGAGAAAGTGAATGCCTTAGATGGTTTTCCACAAAGAGGAAGAAATGATCCATACTCCAACTCTTATAATCCAAGGTGGAGGAGCCATCCAAATTTCTCTTGGAAAAATCAGTAATTTCTACCTCAATAATCTTTTCAATCTTCTCAAAGAGGTCGTCAATTTCAAGGACAATCTTCAAACCATGATCAACCAAAGAAACCATTATTGGAGGATAATTTGAATGCTTCCATTCAAATTAGCACTCAAAATCAAAAGGTGAATAACAAGCGATTTGAGTCTTTGGAAGCATCACTTCAGAAGGTGGAAACTCAAGTGGGGCAATTAGCAAATCAACTTTAAAATCAACAAAAAGGGAA
Organism: Garcia nutans; assembly: GCA_947685225.1. Classification (NCBI taxonomy): domain Eukaryota; kingdom Viridiplantae; phylum Streptophyta; class Magnoliopsida; order Malpighiales; family Euphorbiaceae; genus Garcia; species Garcia nutans. Next base: position 35,800,418 of record CANTUV010000039.1, on the reverse strand, counting down.
ATTTCCAAGCCAGCCGGAACAAGCTAAAGAAGTTACAATTTTGAGAAGTGGAAAGGGGTAATTGATAACAAAGTCAGTAACTCTTTGGATGCAAGAAATGGTGAAGAAGAAAATGACATGGAAGCAAGAAAATCAAAGGATGAGAACATGGAGACATCATCAAAATTGCATACATCTTCCAACCCTTACATGCCACCAATCCCTTTTCCAAGTAGATTTAAGGGTTAGAAGAAAGATAAGCAATTTGCTGAAATCTATGACATACTCTCAAAGGAAAGTATTAATATTCCTTTACTTGAGGTAATTAAGAATATGCTAACTTATGCCAAATTTTTCAAAGAATTAAACAATAAAAAGAAAAGATATGAGCCAAATGAAAAGGTGATAGTGTCGGAAGTGGCAAGTGTTGTTTTACAACACAAGCTACCTCCTAAGCTAAAGGATCATGAAAGTTTCATAATCAACATTTTTATGGGAAATGAGAAGGAAACAATTGGCATGTGTATTTGGGGGCTAGCATAAACTTAATTCCTTATTCAATTTACTTGAAATTAGAGCTTAGGGAACTTAAACCAACCAACATGTCTTGTAATTGGCAGATAGAACTCTTAGATCTTCGAAGGGAATTCTAGTGCAAGTTGGTGGTTTAATAATTCCAATGGACTTTATAGTCCTTAATATGGGGAAAAAGATCCCTAGTGATATTTAGCATAATATTTTGTTAGAAAGGCCTTTCATGGCCACAACTAACACCCTAATAGAAGTTAAAAAATGAAAATTATCCATGACTAATTTAGGGCAGATGGTAGTATTTTTAATTTTTAACACTTTCCCCATTCCCACTACTGCTATTTATGATAATTGTTCTATCATTGATTATATTGATCTTGTTGTTGAAGATTTTTTCTTGCAAGAAAGTAGTGAAGACAAGTTTGAATTGGCCTTGACTTTAGGAGAAGAGGTCGAGATTACAGATAGGGGAATTGAGGAATGCAAATTGATATTAGATGAGGAAATTGATGAGGCTGGGTTTAATGAAATTAGGATAGAGGAAGAGGAGATTCAACCAAGAGTAGTTGAGCTTAAAGAACTCCCAAAACACCTAAAGTATGCATTTCTATGGGAGGACCGCACACAACCAGTGATTATTTCTTCATCCTTCATTTTAGAGGAAGAGGAAAATGTTGTGAAAGTATTAAAAAATTCAAGATAGCCATTGATTAGGGATTGAGCGATATCAAGGTATTAGTCCATCCATGTGTATGCATAGAATAGTTTTATAAGAGGGAGTTAAACTGGTGAGAGAAGGCTAAAGGAGACTTAACCCAAACATGAGCGAAGTAGTTCAGAAGGAGGTTCTAAAGCTCCTTGATGAGGGAGTAATCTACCCTATAGCTGATAGTGAGTGGGTTAGTCACGTACATGTGGTGCCAAAGAAAGATGGATTGACTGTAGTTCAAAATGAGAAGAAAGAGTTGGTACCAACTCGGATGCAAACTGGGTGAAGAATGTGTGTAAACTATAGGAAGTTAAACAATGTACCCAGGAAAGATCATTTTCCTTTGTCATTTATTGATCAAATGATAGATTGATTATCTGGACATGCTTTTTATTATTTTCATGATGGTGTTTTAGGTTATTATCAAGTCCCTATAGCACAAGAGGATTAATCTAAGACTACTTTCACATGTCCTTTTTGGACATTTGATTTTGGAATAATTTTGTGTGGACTTGCAATGCACCAAGAACATTTCAAAGATGCATACTTTCCATTTTTGGTAATTCTTTTGATGATTATTTACATAAGTTACTCTAGTACTTGAAAGATGTATTGAATGCAATCTAACTTTAAGTTGGGAAAAGAGTGATTTTATAGTTGATCATTGCATTGTTTTAGGGCATGTTGCTTCCCATAAAGGTATTGAAGTGGATAAAGCTAAAGTTGAATTGATTATGAATCTACCACCCTCCACATCTGTTAAAGGGATTAGAAGTTTTTTTAGGACATGCTGGATTCTATAGACAGTTCATAAAGGACTTTTCAAAAATTTCACGTCCTTTGTGTCATTTGCTTGGGAAAGATGTTCCATTTGTCTTTGTTGATAAGTGCTTAGAAGCTTTTAACATTCTGAAAGAAAAATTAACTTCTACTGCTATGATTGATGCCCCTAATTGGAATTTGGCTTTCGAAATCATGTGTGATGCATCAAATTATGCTATTGTAGCCGTTTTGGGCCAAAGGGTTAATAAATTATTATGTGCAATTTATTATGCAAGTTTGTCTTTAAATAATGTGTAGACCCTTAATTTTTGACCCAATCCGATCCAATATGCTTTATTTAGTTTAAAATGATTTTTCTTGTTTAATTGGTCCAAAATAATTTTAATTAAATAATTTTTACCTTAGCAATTTTTTGAATCCTAATCCAATTAGGTTTTAATTTCTTTTTTTTTATTAATATTACTTACCTTAATTAATTAGGAATAAACAACCTAAAAACCATTATAAATAAGGACCAATTAAACCAAATCAAAGGAGGAAAAAATTTACACAGTGAACTTGGGATTGGAAACCAAATCAAGGAAGGAAAAGCAAAAAATCAATTCAATTGATTTTTAAGGGAGGAGCACCACGAATTAAGCAATTCAAAGGCAACAAAGGCTTGTCTTTGGAGCTAGTTCATCCAAGAAGAATTGTTTTTGGAGGAATCAACAAAAGAAGGTATGTTAAACTCTTTTTGATTCATGTTTTACAGTAGCAAATCTATAAAATTTAAGTTTTTTAAATCAAAAATCATAGAACTTGAATTTAATTTTTCCAAAGTTAAAATAATAAAAACGTGACTTTCTTTTCTAAAATGACTTAAAATTGTTATTTTTTCTTCTTAAAAATCTTAAAACTCTAATTGAACATATTTTTCTACAAAACCAAAATCAAATTCTGTTTCTTTTAAGATTTTAAAGTAGGTTCTATTTCATTCAAAAAACCTTAAAAAACATCTTTTCTACTTATAAAAACTTTAATCCATTTGCTTAAATTCATAAAACTTCATAAAATATCAAATTGCTTTTTAAAATCCTAAAAATAATTCATTACCCGAGAACCCTAATTTCAAAGCCTAAATCCAAAATTCAACTTTTAAACCTAAAATAATGAACCCTAATCCTTTTAAAACCTTAAAACCTAATTTTTATGAACCCTAATCCTTTTAAAACATAAAAAAAACATAAAAACCAAAAAAAATCACACAGTAGCTTAAATCACTATTTAAAATCATGAATTAAAAAGTATTTCAAAGTGTCTAAAACCCTAGTTTCAAGATTTCACCATTCAAACCTTAATTTGTTTAATCAAAGTGTCTTGCCAACCCTTTAAAACATAAAACCCTAATCTATTTTAATTCCCTAAAAAGTCACAGTAGCTTAACTTTAGAATTTCCAAAACCTTAACACATGAGATAAAGAACCCTAAATAGAAATAGTAGCTATACTTGAACTTTTATTTGTTTTATTCAATTCCATATTTATTTATACCTTGATTTATTTCTTTTGCTTTAATTTATTTAACTTTAATACTTGATTTATTTAATTTATCATGGATGGATGTTTGTTAATAGCTTTTAATGAATGATTTATTTATTATGGATGATTATTTACTTTTTTTTCAATTAATTTAGACTTCCAAAAGTTGTAAGAGGTATGTTTCCACTTGGTGGGTACCTCATTAGTTAAACATCATGTAATTTAATTTTCTTTTCTATTTTAGAACTTATGTAAGGGCATGTTTCTACCTTTTGGTGGGTGTCCTATCTAGGCATGTGATGTAAGGACATGTTTCCATCCTTGGATGGGTGTCCATTTATTTACTTTGTTTGGACATTACTTTGATTTTAATATATTGATGCTTTCTTTTAATTATTGTGTGTAATATGGATAATATTGTTATATTTAAGAATTTTATAATATTAAGACCTGTAAAGGAGGCCGGTTCCAATGAACCGGGCATTGTGGGGGTGCTTGGCCATTTCTCACCTTCCCCACACGTACCCAACTTTCCGAACCCATTAGGGGGTTGGGGATTCCTTAGGAATTGAGTCATCCACCCCTTTCTTTTTTACCGACCCGTCCGGGTGGCGACTCCATTTTCTCCGGACTTAGGTCCGTGTTCTCTAAGGCCCCGAGCCTAAACAGTGCCGAAGTCGCAAGAACCATTCCACCGAGAGTGGGGGCAAAAATCCTCGCTCACAGTGGCGACTCCACTAGGGATAAGAGAAGTTGATTCCATTGGTCTTTATATTATTCTATTCTTTCTTATAATGATATTATCCATTGCATCATATTAGATTGCATTGTGTGCGTGAGTTAGGATGCCCGTGTTACCCATATTGTGTTATGTAAGGGATACCATACTTTCACTCAAGGTATGGAGATCGAGCATGGCATAACCACTCATAGCCTTGTACCATTTGGTATATACTTGCTATGGGAACCTAAGCCTTTTAACCCAAAGACTAAAGCCATGTAATTGGCCTAGTTACTTTCCTTAGGTTTTACCCCAAATGCATGTTGTTTGACTATGGTTAGTTTATCTTAGTCTAAATCATGGCTTATTTGGTTTGTTCTTTTTCTAATATGACCTAAGTATATTGCAAGCTCAAAATAAATTTTTCTTTAAAAGTCCAAAAGACCAAAGCTATTTTCAAAATTTTTCAAGATGGTCTTTGGACATAAGACTTTTCTAAAAACAAATTAAAAATTCTTTGTCCCATGGCCCAAATACTAAGCCCGAAATCCACTTCTCTAAAAATCTTTTTATAATGGGCTTAGAAACAAAATTCTTACAAAGAGCTTGCAAAATTTTAGGTCAATTATGAAATACCAAAAATCAATTGTGGGCCTAGTTTACACTAAGAATAAATTACTATGGGCTTGTTTTTGGCATGAACCACTAGTTACCTCTTTTCAAGTGAGAAATATATTTATAATAAGCCTCTTAATTTTGTTTTAATCCAACATAGCATAAAAGCTACTTTGGTTGGTTGAATGGATTAAAACCTAATTAATGGGAATTATTATGGATTGATTTCCATTTTCGAAAATATAACTATTGGTTGAAACGTCCGAGGGAATTATTCGAAAGCAAGGTACCCTATGTTGGTATTTTGGTTAACCATATACTTAGGAAAAGAGACTTGCCATTCGTGTGTGGATGTTATAAGGTTGGAAGGAACATCCTATTTATCCTTATTTGTTGTTTGTGCATACATGCATACATGCATACATTGGCATCTCATATCATTAATCCTCTTTGGCTCACAGCCCTGGATTACGATAGTTCAAACTTACAATCCGACCTACGCTGGAGACGAGATATCTAGCAACAACTCAATCACTTGCTCACCAAAAACAATGGAGCCCGAACAAATTCAAAGAATGGTGGATGAAGCCCTCAATGCCAAGATGGAAGAAATAAAAGAGGCCCTAGCTGAAACCATGAGGAACCAATTGACTGCAATCTTAGAAAACCATGTCGAGGCATCTGCTAGCACTAAGAAGCCAAAGGACAAAGGGAAGATGAAAATTAATGAAGTGGCTTGTGATGATGAGAAGGTGATCATTGATGATGATGATTGGGCTCAATACTACCAAGATCTTCAAGATAAAAATGAGCCAAAGGTTGTTGAGAGATCAACTATAGAAAAGACCGAGACATCTGATGTTGAAAAGATGATTGCTGATTTAGAAAATAAATTTGAGAAGAAGTTAAAGACCGAAGAGATGTCCGAAGTTGACAAGTTATTTGAACAAGATGAAGAGGTCCCTTATAAATTCAAGATGCCTTCCTTTGCTAAGTATAATGGCACTGGAAATCCTCATCTCCATGTGAAGCAGTATATCACTGCCATGCAATCTGCCTGAGCTACTAAGGCTCAAACCCTAAGGTACTTCATGCTCTCATTGGATCCTACTGTCCAAAATTGGTTCAATACCTTAGATGATGGAACACAAAAGAGATGGGATCTACTTTACAAAGCCTTCATCCAACAATATGGATATAATGTTGAGTTGGAAGTTACCTTGATGGAAGTGGAGTCCATTAGGCAAAGACCGAATGAGAATTTTGTAGATTATGTCAAGAGATGGAGAAACAAGGCTGCTTTGCTCAAGAAAAGGCCCGATGAATATGATCAAATAAGGATGATCGTGAGAGGTGTCCTGCTCAATCTCCGCGAAAGGATGTCTCACACCCTTATAAGGGACTTTAAAGATCTTCTCCAAGCTGGTCTAAAAATTGAAGAATGGGAAAGGGAGAAGAATCGCTTTTCAATAAGAAGGAATGAGAAAGGGAACAACCAGCCTAACAATCAAAGCACACAAAAAGAAGTTGATGTTAATGTAACCGATCAAGGGAATAAAAGACAATTCTCAAAATTGGGGAAACCTTTATCTTGTGTTTTTAGCAAGCTGCAAAAGAAAGGGTTGTTACAACCATTGGCCCCTCGACCTCTACATAATCCACTGCCACCAAACTTCAATGCTGAGGCCTTCTGTCAATTTCATCAAATGCGAGGGCATGAAACAGATAAATGTGCTCGTCTAAGGCATGAGATTCAAGACCTAATCGATAGTGGAAAACTACCCGAGTCGGATAAGCCCAACACCAAAGACAATCCATTACCAAGGTTCAATAGAGTACCTCCACCGGCAACCTTCATGGTGGGAAAAGGATTGGAAGAAGATTTTGTTTTATCATCCTTTCAAGATGGGGATATTGAAGATGTGAAAGGAAAAGAAGCCTAACTCAATGAACTTTCCTTAGCTTGAATGTTGCTTTTCAATCTTACTTTCTTTAATATTTTGGAACTATTGTGTTTTTCAAATTTAAATTTGTTTGAATAAATTATTTTTATCATAAATTTTATTGGTCTTTGTTCATTTTGGTGCTCAACCAATGAGGAATTTAGCTTGATGATTATAAATTAATGTGTCTAGGCATCATGACTCGAATGACTTTACTAGATGAGGGAATTGCTCTATAACATTGAGTTGTGTATGCTTACTTAGAGAGGGCTCCTGCATAATTATCTTTGTCTAGGTCTTAGTCAGTCTTAAAATATGCTTTGACAAATTTTCGAGGCGAAATTGAACTCTGCTTATTTAAGGGAGAGATGATCTAGGCATTGTTTGGTTAGCCAACAACTAGTATCCACCCAATTAAATATCAAACCCTAGTTGTCCCTTTGAGCCTTCATAAAATTTTAGCTTTCTTTTCATTGGCATATAACCTCAACAACCTACCTTGAGCTGTTGTGATACTTTTAACAAGTCTTATGATCACAAAGGTGAAAAGGCAAGAAGATCAAAGAAAGAAATGAATAGTCAAGACTATGAAGATAGTTGAAGTTCTCAAGACCATAAGGGTAGTTGATGTTTTCAAGACCATAAGGATAGTTGATGTTCTCAAAACCTTAAGGGTAGTTGAAGTTCCCTTAATGTCTCCAATATATCAAGACAACATTAACATTAGAGTAACAAATGATTTATCCCTGTTAAAGAAGATTTATGTTACTCCACTCATCCATTATTGGAAGCCCAAGTTGGTACAAACAAGACAACTATGTTTGAGCTAGGGCCAAAAAAAAAGAAAAAAAAAGAAAAAGAAAAGAAAAAGAAAAGAAAGAAAAAAGAGAATAGAAAAAGAAAAAAGAAAGAAAAAGAAGATAAAACTTAAAAAGGCGGTTCAGAAAGCCAACTGAGTTCCCTTTTACCTAAAGCAGCAAAAGGCTTCCAACCCAACCAAAGATTCAATTAAAATTGGAGAAAAAGGAGAAAGAGTGCTTAAAAGTTCTGTACTTGACAGTCCTACAAGGAAGAAGGACAAAATGACAAAATGATCAAAGAAAGGGAGGAGTAAGAAAAATGAAATGAATTTGGGTCTTAAACTCTTTGAAAGAGCAAAGACTGTCCTGATCAACATCCAGATTAATTCCAAGAAGAATTTGGAGTCTAGTGAGATTGCCTCCAAGATGCCTAAAATTCAAACAAGAAATTTATAGTGTGAGGGTTTGTCCATTGTGTCACACCAGCTCCTATCTCAAAATGGCCTTCATTTAACCCATGTCCCTTATAGACCCCATTTCAAGCCTATCAAAGACCTGTTAATCTCTCTTGGTAGGTAGAGTCTATTAGGGGAGATAGTTTGAATAAGCATGCATATGAGATAGACAATATTTAAACTCAAATGAGACCTTTGGCCAAGCAATGTGTATGTGCCTATATGAAGTGCAACAGTTCTTGCTTAAATAGAAATGATTCCCGAGTTTAGTACGGTAACTAGGATTGTCATTTTATAGATATGTTAATTTGGAAAAATCAAGTCCTGATGTACATTAACATTAATTTGGCAAAGCCAACATTTGATTTCAAAATCAAAATTCAAAAAAAAAAAGTTTTGTCATACAAAGCCTTCAAGTTAAGGGAAGTATGTTGAATCTCCAAAGGACATATTGGGCAAAGGAAATGATTATTGGCAAGCTGCCAATTGACATGCTGAAACATAATTTGAAATGGATGCATCCCTAACTCTACCATTAGGGGACTCTACCACTCATGTTCTCAACATCTTGAAGATGAAAGCCACAAATGCAAAAGCTTTCGAGCATTCCCATGCAAGACTTGAACAAGCGTCAAAAGGAGTCAATGAGAACACTTCTGCTGATCACCTCAGTCTGTGAGTCAATAAAACCACTGTAAGTATCATTCATACATATCATGCATACACGAGCCTGTCACATCGCACTTTCTTGTCTTGTGTTGTCTATTCCTTGTCAAAATGAACAGCAAGCAATCAAAAGAAGATATCAAATCAGGGGGGCATAGAAAACCCATTGCTTGAGAAACCTCCAGTAATCTTAAAAAGAGAAGAAATGTGTGCTTATGCGAAGAACAAGATGGCAAAACTATCAATCAAAGCTTGCATGGAAAAAAATCTTTGGTTTGAGCCTACATAGGGGGCAAAGTTTCTCCTTTTCAATTTTTTGAGTTTATATACCAAATATTTTTAAAACTCACTTACAAATATTTTGCCACACAGGGGGGCAAGGAGAGGATATAAGTTCCAAATAAGAATAGCTAAATCTTTACAAAAAGAAAGAACAAAAGAATGGAACATTAGAACTCTTAAAAGAATGAAGATGCAAAAGACGAAAGATCAATCGAGCTAAAAGAGCTGAAGCCAGGGTAAAGACCCAACCTCCAATGGATAAAGATCAATGTTTCAAGGGTAAAGACAAGATGTCAAAAGATGAAGATTCATTTTCAAGGATAAAGTCCTGGTCTCAAAGGATGAAGATCCATTTTGAGGGTGAAGAACCACTATAGAACAGCTGGAGCAGTCAGACTTTCCAACTAAAAGGTTAGTCAAAATCAATTCAAGCTAGGGTCCAAGTACCTAATCCCGGGTCCAAGTACCCAATCTTGGGTCCAAGTACCCAAAATCAATTCAAGCTCGGGTCCAAGTACCCAATCTCGGGTCCAAGTACCCAAATCAAATCAATCTCAGGTCCAAGCACCAAAATTCAAATCAGCCTCGGGTCCAAGTACCCAATTTCGGGTCCAAGTACCCAATCTCGAGTCCAAGTACTCAATCTTGGGTCTAAGTACCCAAATCAAATCATTCTCGGGTCTAAGTACCCAATTTCGGGACCAAGTACCCAATCTCGGGTCCAAGTACCTAATATCGGGTCCAAGTACCCAATCTCGAGTCCAAGTACTGAATCTTGGGTCTAAGTACCCAAATCAAATCAATCTCGGGTCCAAGTACCCAATTCTGGGTCCAAGTACCCAAATTCCATTCAATCTTAGGTCCAAGTACCCAAATAACTGCCCGCTGGAAATTTCTGTGGGCCAGCGCAAAATTTTTCAACGTAATTTTTTGAATCCTAATCCAATTAGGTTTTAATTTCTTTTTTTTTTATTAATATTACTTACCTTAATTAATTAGGAATAAACAACCTAAAAACCATTATAAATAAGGACCAATTAAACCAAATCAAAGGAGGAAAAAATTTACACAGTGAACTTGGGATTGGAAAAAAAATCAAGGAAGGAAAAGCAAAAAATCAATTCAATTGATTTTTAAGGGAGGAGCACCACGAATTAAGCAATTCAAAGGCAACAAAGGCTTGTCTTTGGAGCTAGTTCATCCAAGAAGAATTGTTTTTGGAGGAATCAACAAAAGAAGGTATGTTAAACTCTTTTTGATTCATGTTTTACAGTAGCAAATCTATAAAATTTAAGTTTTTTAAATCAAAAATCATAGAACTTGAATTTAATTTTTCCAAAGTCAAAACAATAAAAACGTGACTTTCTTTTCTAAAAAGACTTAAAATTGTTATTTTTTCTTCTTAAAATTCTTAAAACTCTAATTGAACATATTTTTCTACAAAACCAAAATCAAATTCTGTTTCTTTTAAGACTTTAAAGTAGGTTCTATTTCATTCAAAAAGCCTTAAAAAACATCTTTTCTACTTATAAAAACTTCAATCCATTTGTTTAAATTCATAAAACTTCATAAAATATCAAATTGCTTTTTAAAACCCTAAAAATAATTCATTACCCGAGAACCCTAATTTCAAAGCCTAAATCAAAAATTCAACTTTTAAACCTAAAATAATGAACCCTAATCCTTTTAAAACCTTAAACCCTAATTTTTATGAACCCTAATCCTTTTAAAATAAAAAAAAACATAAAAACTAAAAAAATCACACAGTAGCTTAAATCACTATTTTAAATCATGAATTAAAAAGTATTTCAAAGTGTCTAAAACCCTAGTTTCAAGATTTCACCATTCAAACCATAATTTGTTTAATCAAAGTGTCTTGCCAACCCTTTAAAACATAAAACCCTAATATATTTTAATTCCCTAAAAAGTCACAGTAGCTTAACTTTAGAATTTCCAAAACCTTAACACATGAGATAAAGAACCCTAAATAGAAATAGTAGCTATACTTGAACTTTTATTTGTTTTATTCAATTCCATATTTATTTATACCTTGATTTATTTCCTATGCTTTAATTTATTTAATTTTAATACTTGATATATTTAATTTATCATGGTTGGACGTTTGTTAATAGCTTTTAATGAATGATTTATTTATTATGGATGATTATTTACTTTTTTATAATTAATTTAGACTTCCAAAAGTTGTAAGAGGTATGTTTCCACTTGGTGGGTACCTCATTAGTTAAACATCATGTAATTTAATTTTCTTTTCTATTTTAGAACTTATGTAAAGGGCATGTTTCTACCTTTTGGTGGGTGTCCTATCTAGGCATGTGATGTAAGGACATGTTTCCATCCTTGGATGGGTGTCCATTTATTTACTTTGTTTGGACATTACTTTGATTTTAATATATTGATGCTTTCTTTTAATTATTATGTGTAATATGGATAATATTGTTATATTTAAGAATTTTATAATATTAAGACCTGTAAAGGAGGCCGGTTCCAATGAACCGGGCGTTGTGGGGGTGCTGGGCCATTTCTCACCTTCCCCACACGTACCCAACTTTTCGAACCTATTAGGGGGTTGGGGATTCCTTAGGAATCGAGTTATCCACCCCTTTCTTTTTTCCCGGCCCGTCCGGGTGGCGACTCCATTTTCTTCAGACTTAGGTCCGTGTTCTCCAAGGCCCCGAGCCTAAACAGTGCCGAAGTCACAAGAACCATTCCACCGGGTGTGGGGGCAAAAATCCCCGCTCACATAATGCACAAGTAAATTACACAACCATTGAAAGAGAAATGTTAGATGTGGTATTTATACTTGACAAATTTAGATCTTGTCTGCTAGGTTCTAAAGTCATAGAATTTTTGGACTATACAGCCTTGAAATACCTATTGACTAAACCATAAGCTAAACTTAGGCTCATTCAATGGGTTTTGATGTTGCAATAATTTGATGTTGAAATTAAGGATAGGAAGGGAAGTGAAAATGTAGTGGCCGACCATCTTTCTAGATTGCATTCTCATGATGATGATACACAAATTACTTATGAAAATGCCTTTAAGAAATTTCATGATGAACACTTGTTTTCTTTAACTCAAGCACCATGGTATGCCGACATTGCTAACTATCTTTCTTGTGGTGTCTTGAGGAAAGTCTTGAATTTCAAGGTAAGAAAGACATTTCTACATTCCTGTAAGTATTACTTTTGGGACAACCCATATTTGTTTAGAATTTGCAAGGATGAAATTATCAGAAGATCCATGCAAGAAGAAGAGCAATTACAATTATTGCAATTTTTCCATAATATGTATTGTGGAGGGCACTTTGGAGGAAAGAAAACCGCTGAGAAGGTTCTTCAAAGTGATTTGTATTAGCCTTCTCTTTTCAAAGATGCTTATAACTTTTGTATCAGATGTGATAGATGCCAAAGAGTAGGAAATATAAGCAAAAGAAATGAAATGTCTCTTTCTATATTTATTGTGGTTAAATTTTTGATGTATCCATTTCTCAAATCTTTTGGTTTTTAATATATCCTTCTTTTTGTCGATTATGTATCCAAGTGGATAGAGGCTATACCCACAAGGACCAATGATGCTCATGTTGTTTTGAAATTCTTGAAGAAAAATATTTTGAGCAGGTTTGGGATCCCTAAAGCAATAGTGAGTGATGGAGGAAGTCATTTTTACAACAAATGATTTGAAAGGTTAATGACCAAGATGGGAATTCAACATAAAGTGACAACTCTATATTATCCCCAAACATCTAGAAGCACTGTGGGCATATCAAACAGCTTTCAAAATACCCTTGGAAATGAGTCCTTATAGATTGGTTTATGGAAAGGCTAGCCACTTACAGTGGAGTTGGAGCGCAAGGCTTATTGGGCAATTAAAGCTACAAACATGGACTTGAATGGAGCGAAAGAGCATAGATGTTCCAAATTTCAAAGCTGGATGAGCTTAGAAATGAAGTATATGAGAGTTCAAGGATCTACAAGGAGAAAACCGAGGCCATGCACGATAACATGATCCTTAGAAGAACCTTTGAACAAGGAATGAAAGTCTTTTTATTCAATTCAAGGATGCAATTGTTCCCCAAAAAATTGAAGTCCCATTAGAGTGGACCATTTCAAGTAGTTCAAACATTTCCATATGAAGTTGTTGAATTGATGATTTTGAAAACCAATGAGACATTTAGAGTGAATGGGCAAAGGGGAAACCCTATTTGGAATAGCTCCAAGTTGCAAAAATCATAGAAGGCATGGTATTCATTGATGAATGATGTAACGACATCCAGCTACTATGATGTTAAAGAAGTGCTTGATGGGAGGCAACCAATTGGTTTTCAATTCTTTATTTTTTATTTATTTTTATGGATTTTGATTTCTTAATTTTTCATGATCAATTGTTAAGCTTGAATAAATTTAGTTGGAATAGATATTGTGATATGCTATTTTGTTGAATTCAGTTTCAGGGAAACAGAAAAAAAATTGTAGTGGATGACACACCCAACAAAAATGGCTAAGATAGCACCAACATAGATAATTCCAAAAGCTGACATGACCAAGAATCTTAATCGTGTTCAAGGTCATGTAAAGCTTCCCTCAAAACCTGTTCTTACACAGTCCTGAACATGGCCTAACATCTTGACCGTGTCACCAAGCCATGTCAACCCTCATCCAATTGTTGAAAATTATACAGACCCAGACATGGCCAAACATTTTGGCCGTGTCATCAAGCTGTGTTAACACTCATTTTTAAAAACAAAATTTCCAGAAGCAAACACAGCCATCAATCTTGGTTGTGTCACTCACACACGGCCAAGATAAATCAATCTTGGTTGTGTCACTCATTTTTAATAAAAACCCGATCTTCACCCTCATTTTTCCATTTTTCAAACCCTAAGAAATTTCCCTCTCCCTCTATCGCCATAGCCACATGGCCAAGATCACCCAAAAGCTCAAATCTTTAGTTTTTTTTAACCAAAATTCATTGTTTTCTTTACTAAATCATAAGAAAAGCAGTTCCATCTCCATTACAATCAAGATCAACATGCCTAGGACAAAGATGGTATCTCACCATAAGAGAAGAGCTCCACCAGCATCAACCTCTTCACCTTCCTCAAGAAAAATGGCAATCCAAGCAAGAGGTTTCTTTCCCTCAAGGTTTGTGAGTGATGATGCTTTAAATGCTTTGAAAATGAGGGAGAATTTTATTACATATGTGAAAAACCTTAGTTGGGAGAAATTCATCACTCTTAGACCTAAAAAATTTCAAGAGTTAACTCTTCAATTTATTGCCTTCCTTAAGGTTGAAAAAGATGAATCAAAGCTTTGCTCTAGGCTGACTTTTAAATTGAATGGGAGGTGGCACATTCTTTCAACTAAACAATTGAATGACATTTTTTGATTCTCTCTTGAGGGGTATAAGACTATATCCAAGGATTTCAAACAATAATCTACATGGGTTGATTTGGGTTTGGGGGGAATGTATGTGGCCAAATCAACCAAGGAAACACAATTAGGAAACCCTATATTAAGGTATTTACATCGATTCATGGCATATAGTTTCTTTGCTCGAAAGGAGAGTCCTAAGGTTGTTAAAGTCAATGAATTGTTCTTGTTATGGTGTGCTTACCATGCTACCCCCATTAGCACTATATATTGGTTAACAGATATCTTGTATAATGTTGTTAATAAGAGGAAATTTCAATCTCAAAACTTATAAAATGTAATGAATTTTGGGGGTAGCATGGTGGGATAGTGTCAACATTGGCACTTGCTCTAGATGAAAATTTCAATTTCAAAACTTATAAAATGTAATGAATTTTAGGTAGTGATATGCTTGATGTAGTGATTGGAGAAAATGAGCATGATAACAAAAACGGGTGAGGGGGTCAAGATGGCTTCTGGTAAGCCTAGTTCTTGAGATGAAAGGTAGAAGCAGGCCCGAGTCGATGATGGCTCGGATTCTAATTTATTGAGCCTAAATAAGGATGCTCTAGTTCCAAAAAAATCAGGAGATAATAAGCAGGATTGAAGCACTTGAAGATAAGGTGGACCGTAATCATGTGCAAGTGCTTAATCAATTGGAGCTTATCAACAACAACTTGGCTAGGATTCTTAGTCTCCATCCTTATGCAGCATCATCTTCATAACCTCCACCCCAATAGCTTTAGATTGATACTTGAATAATCTTTATTTTTAGTTTTAGTTGTTATTTGATTTATGTTTTAATTAGTACATTATGCCATGGTGTTTGTTTCATCACTATTATTACTGTGTGTTTTTAAACCATGAAGTTGGTTACTTTAAATTTATCTTTTTATGATCAATTTACATGTGTTTCAAGCAAGGTTGAAAGTATCAATTTGTGCCACACCATGGAATGATAAAAATAGGTACTATCTAAACTTGGATTCTTTGTTATTATTGTTTGTTCACATTGGGGGCAGTGTGAATCTTTAAGTGTGGGGTGCAAATTTTTACTTTTAACTTCTTTCACTTTATTTTCCATTTTAAATGTTGTGATATTTAAATTTTCAAATCAATGTTAGTCTTATGTTCCTATTTTTCTTTGAAAAATGAATTTTGAAAAGTTAGCAGTTATAAGATTGTGGATAGATGGACTTTGAAATTTTTGAAGCATGAAATTAAGAATTGAATAGAATTGATATTTATTGACAATTTTGATGGATTTTCCTTGCAACTACCTTTAACTTGCAAAGAATTGAGCCTTCATAAGTTGGATACCAACTTATTATCCTTTATTTGTAGAGAGCACCCTAGCTCGAATCGTTACTAGAACTTACTTAAAAATGCATTCAAAGCCACGAAAAATTTTCAATTAGGCATCAACATGATTAAGGCATTTAGGTATATCCACTTAGCTTGAAAAGCCAACCCTTATACATCCTTAGTAAGCCAACAATGAGCCTACATCATTTTTCCACTTCTTTCTTTTATACAATAGTGTTAGCCTTAAACCATTTTCTACCAAGTCTAATCCATTCATTAGGAACAAGAGCATTTGAAAAAATAGTAAGTAAAAGTTATAGTGTCAATTAAGTGTGGGGGTTGAATCGAGTGGGTTGAAAGTTGTAAATAAAACTTTTTGATAGCACAAATTTCTTCATATATCATTGAATCCAACATAGGAATCAATTTATGTTCCTACCATTAAAAAAATGATGCCCTTATAGCCAGGGTGGAACAAGCTAGGTTAAAGAATGAGAGGATACTACTCCTCCATATGAGACGATCAAGCATTAAGAGAAGTGATTATTTTGGAAATTGTCGTGTCATATATGTTGCTTCATTCTTTAAGTGCTCTTGAACCTAATGAGTGAGCCCACATTCCCAAAATGTCACACCTCAACCTTAAGCCCCATTATAACCAATAAAGACCTTATGATTGATGCTTAATTATAATTGAGTGGCGGAGACTTGATTCTTAAAGCAAGCCTATGGGAACACTCATTCATTGGTGTAAAGAGCGAAAACACTATCCTATTCAAACATCTGAGAGATTTAGTGAGGGAGTGCCACTAAGGTATGCATGAAAAGCTATCGAATTGTGTAAGTATTAAATTTAAATGATTCAAAAATGAGTGTGGACATTATGAAAAGGGAAGTCTTGAAGTTATCTTATAACAGCTGACCTTCCTTACTTTGTTTTCTTCGTTTGACTTTGCTTGGGGACAAGAAAAGAATTAAGTGTGGGGTAGTTTTTATAATCATGTATATATGTGTTTTTTAGGGTACTTTTATTTGATTTTTTGTTGCTTTCTAAATGATTTGTTCAAGTTGTTATAAGGAATTTTAGCTAAAGCAAAATGATTAACAAAAAGAAGTGGAAGGTGCTAAGTCCATCATTTAAGCAGATTAAGAGTGGAAGATCAAGCACAAAAGGTCCAACATAGAACAAGACACATTCAGTGTCTTGGCCTTGTCCACCATGAAGATGAAACTTAGGCAGACTTGGACATGATCATCCATCTTGGCCGTGTAACATTCTAGGTGAGAAGACTTGTAGGCAGAAGGAGACATAGGCAGCCATCTTGGCTGTGTCACATCACACGGCCAAGACTAGGATTCAAGTTGGTCGTGTCTCTCACAAGCAAGAAGATAAACAAGTGTAAGCTTGGCAGAACTGAACACAGGTAAGAGTCTTGGCCGTGTTACCCATCCATGCCACATCACATAGCCAAGACAACTTGTTCTTGGTCGTGTTCCACTCAAGAAAGCAAAGCTTTTAAACTTGGCAGTAATGGACACATGAAAACATCTTGACCGTCTCCAAGGTGATGAATGGAATGCACGGCCAAGCCATGCCAAGCTTGGCCATGTCTCTCAACTGAAGAAGCAAAATGAAGGCAAAAATATGAGCTGTAAAGTGAGATAAAGAAATGTGGTATAGCAGAATAAGAGGAATGGTGAGTTTTTAAATAAAAAGGAAGATAGATTGTTGGAGAGAGTGGAAACAAATGTTAATGGCAGGAGAAAAGGAAGGAATTTTTAATGAAAAAAAAGATGACAACCTTTTGAAATAAAAGGTGGTTTTTAAAGAGAGAGAAGGCATCTCCATATTTATATTCATCACAGGCATTATCTCCATCAGGATCCATTCTCTCAAACACACCCACTCACATGGCCATGTCTTGTTGACGTACCATTTTTAGATATACATAGAAGAAGATAGGGAGAAAGCAAGACACATGGCCAAGACTTCATCTTGGAAACAAGGGTTTTCAGCAAGCCATTTTGGGGGAGAAGATTGAGAGATCATCAAATCCAAGTTGAGCGAGGAAGAGCAATTAAACTCATCTTCAAGCAGGTTCTTTTATCCCTTCAATTTATTCATTTTTTTAGAATTTGATTGTGAAATACAATAATATTCCAATGAGGTTTTGCAATTTGAATTATATTGAAATGGATGTTTATGTTGATTTGATGATGAGCTAAGCTATTTATGCCTAGGATTTGTAGTAAATTTGATTAAATTATTCAATTCAATAAATTCCATTAACATGCCTTGTCTTATGTTGAATTCATTAAATTGAATGTTAAGTTGATAGATTGGCCACCTATTTATCTATAGATATTAAATGAAGAACCGAAAGGTGAAATTTGATATTGGAACTATGTATTCAACTACCCTAAATCAATATAAGTTCTAGGGTTCACTTCATTTGCAATTTAAATAATTGATTATATTAATTCATGAATGTGAGAACTATTGAATTTATAATTGCTAATTAATCATAAGAAACAAATTATGTTACAAGGCTATATTATTGAATAATTTGAGAATTAAAAATTTGATTAAATTGATCTATAAATCTAAGGTACCCTTCCAAGAATTTGAACCAATCATTAGCATAGCGATAATTGTTCACTTGCAATTTTACTTTTATTACGATTTCAACAACATTGCAAACATCGCACACTTATTCTTCAATTTCTTTTGTTTCAATCAAATTTTTACGAATAACACCTTCCTTGTGAGATTACCTTGGGGAAATCACCATTACTATAACAACCTCATATATTTGCGAGTGTTACTTTTAGTAGTATTAAGTGGAGCACAACAATAAGTCCAATACATCATAGAGAAAATACCGTTGATCCATGAAAGGTTAAAGACAACCTTTAGCAGACAATGGAATTATGCATATCCTAAATGGAAAGATGTCCAATTTTTCTATAGAGGATCAAGTGTTTTTGAAAGTCTCACTGATGAAAGAAATAATGAGATTCGGGAAGGAATAATGGGATTTGGGAAACGAGGTAAATTATCACCTTGATACATATGTTCTTTTGAAATTTTGAAAAGAGTCAGAGGAGTTTCCTATGGACTAGCTTTACCTTATAATCTAAAGCATATACATCCTATTTTCCATATTTCCATGTTATAGAAATATATTTTTGATCCAAGTCATGTGTTGTAAGAGCCTATTCTAAAATTACAGTCTAATCTATCTCATAAAGAAACCCCTATAGCTATAGTTAATCATCGGGTTAGGAAATTAAAAAATAAAAGATATTCATATGGTTAAAATGTTATGGTGTAGCCAAACTAGTGAGGAATATACTTGGAATATAAAAGCAAAAATGCAATATTTGTACCGAACTTTGTTCTATCATTAATTAGCAATCGACTTTGTTCTATAATTAAATTTGAGGATGAATTTTTTATAATGAGGGAAGAATGTAAAGCCCTACCTAAATAAATCTAAACAATGAATATATTAAGAATACTTGGACGGGAAAAATTTAAAAGAATTAAATAACTCAACAAGCATAATTAATTTTGGTTGGGTTGAAAAATTAAAATTCAAGTTAATGTCAATTAGTAATTGTGAGCGGGGATTTTTGCCCCCACTCCCGGTGGAATGGTTCTTGTGACTTCAGCACTGTTTAGGCTCAGGGCCTTAGAGAACATGGACCTAAGCCCAGAGAAAATGGAGTAGCCATCCGGACGGGCCGGGAAAAAGAAAGGGGTGGATGACTCGATTCCTAAGGAATCCCCAACCCCCTAATGGGTTAAGAAAGTTGGGCACGTGTGGGGAAGGTGAGAAATGACCCAGCACCCCCACAATGCCCAGTTCATTGGAGCCGGCCTCCTTTATAGGTCTTAATATTATAAAATTCTTAAATATAACAACATTATCCATATTACACACAATAATTAAAATAAAGCATCGATATATTGAAAATCAAAACAATGTCCAAACAAAACAAATAAATGGACACCCATCCGAGGATGGAAACATGTCCTTACATACCATGCCTAAATAGGACACCCACCGAAAGGTAGAAACATATCCTTTACATTGGTTCTAAAATAGAAAAGCAATTTAAATTACATGATATTTAACTAATGAGGTACCCACCAAGTGGAAACATACCTCTTACAACATTTGGAAATCTAAATAAATTGATAAAAGTAAATAACCATTCATCATAAATAAATCATTCATCAAAGGTATTAACCATCAATAGAAAGTAAACATCTATCCATGATAAATTAAATAAACCAAGCATTGAACTTAAATAAATTGAAGCATATAAAATAAATCAAAGCATAATCAAATATAAAATTGAATAAGGCAAATAAAAATTCAAAATTATGGCTACTGCTTCCATTTAGGGTTCTTTATTTCATGTGATTAGGGTTTTGGAATTTATGGAATTAGGCTACTGTGAGTTTTTAAAGGAATTAAATAGATTAAGGTTTTATGTTTTAAAAGGTTGATAAAGTTCTTTGATTAACCAAATTAGTGTTTGAATGGTGAAATCATGAAACTAGGGTTTGGACACTTTCAAATACTTAGATTTATAGTTTATGGTTATTCATTGAATTATGGTTTCAAGCTTACTGTGTTCGAATATGTTTATAGGGTTTTAAAGTTTTAAAGAATTAGGGTTTAGAAAACTTTAAGGTTTAGGTTTTAAGGGAGTTAGGGTTCACTGTTTTGGATTTTGGAGTTGAATTGGGGTTTTAGGATTTTTGATTTAGGGTTTCAGGGAATGTATTTTATTTTTAGAATTTGGAAAAAACAATTGACAACTTTATGAAGTTTTATGAAAATGATTTAATGTTTATAGAAACAAAAAAGAAGTTTTTAAGGCTTTTGGAAAGAAACAGAACTCAAATTAGGGTTTTGAAAATTTGGAAAACTAATTTTTGGTCTTGGGGTTTTGAAGAAACAAAACTAATAACTTTAAACTTTTGGAAAACAAAGCAACAAATTAAGGTTTTCAAACTTTAGAAAAAGTGAATTGAGGTTCTAGGGTTTTTGAATTAAAAGAAACAAAGGGATGATTTAGCTACTGTGAAGAATAGAATTTAAACAATTGATGCATACCTCCATTTGTTGGTTCCACCAAAAATTTCTTCTTTGATGAACAAAAACAAAAACAAGCTTTGCTACCTTTGAATTGCCTGGATTGTTTTTCTGCTCTCTCAACAAAATGGATTGATTTACTGCCTTTCCTACACAATTTCGGATCCAATTTTTTGATCCATCCTCCTCCGATTTCATCCTCCTTTTTATGCTGTTTTTGGTCTTATTTATAGAAGAATTTTGTGGTTCATTCCTAATTATTCACGGAACATCATATTGATAAGAAAAGGAAACCGAAACCTCATTGCATTAGGTTTTGGAAAAATTTGCGTCGGAAAAATTTTGTTGGCGAAAAAAAACTGCTGCGGAAAAAATGCGCTGGTGAAAAAAATTGCCGCAGTTGGCTGCGGCAGGGGCGAGGGACTGGCCTGCTGGCCATTTCGCCCATAGGAAATTCCTATAGGCGAAATGGCCTGGCCATTCAGGCCATTTCGCTCGCAGGATTTTCTTGTGAGCGAAATGGCTTTCCCTCCCAGGACCATGTCCCGCGCGCTGGTTTTCGGAGATGATTTTTTCGTTGCCGATTTTTCCGTCGTAGATTTTTTATTTTTATTTTTATTTTTTGATTTGTTTATTCTTATTTTTTATTAATAAAAATTAGATACTAAAGCAAAAATTATTTAATTAAGATAACAAAAATTATTTTGGACTATTTAAAATATATTAGACAACATAAAAATTATTTTGGACTAAATAAAATATATCGGACTGGATTGGGTAAAAAATTAAGGGCCTACAGTTTGCCCCCTGCTTGAATGATCTGAGACTTTAGTGAAAGAAAGTGAAAAGCAATAAGACTTAATTTTTGAGATGGTTGAGGTTTTGGGTTCTGGACCCGGTTCGAGTTCTGGACTCAAGGATAATTCTAGGTTCTGCACCTAAGAAAAATTTGGGTTCTGGACCCGAGCTAAGTTCTTGGACTTCGAAAAGATTCTAGGTTCTGGACCTAAGTAAAGTTTGGGTTCTGGACCCGAGCTAAGTTCTGGACTTAAAAGAGATTCTAGGTTCTGGACCTAAGAAAAATTTGGGTTCTGGACCCGAGCTAAGTTCTGGACTTAGAAGAGATTCTAGGTTCCGAACCTAAGAAAAATTTGGGTTCTGGACCCGAGCTAAGTTCTTGGACTTAGAAATAATTCTAAGTTCTAGACCTAAAGAAAATTTTGGCTCTGGACCCAAGCTAAGTTCTGGACTTAAAAAAGATTCTAGGTTCTAGACCTAAGGGTAATTTGGGTTCTGGACCTGAGCTAAGTTCTAGACTTAGAAATAAATTCTAGGTTCTGGACCTAAGGAAAATTTGGATTCTGGACCCGAGCTAAGTTCTAGACTTAGAAAAGATCATAGGTTCTGGACCTAAAGAAAATTTGGTTTATGGACCCGAGCTAATAATTTTTTATTTTAAAAGGTTTGGCTAATTTTTATGCCTATGTCTTCTTCTTGCCGTAATTATTTGAATGATTAAAGTGAATAATTAAATTTACTATTTATTTACTGTGTAGTCACTGTTCATGCACTATTTACTATTTATAATAGTAAATTTACTATTCGGAAATAGTAGCAAATAGTATATACTACTAGAAATAGTAATTATACTATTTATCAATAGTAATACTATTCATGAATAGTAAAATATACTATTCATAAATGGTAAAGTTTACTATTCATGAATAGTAACTTACTTTTGAATTTTTGTTTTTTCCCTTGCTGTTTCTCTATAAAAACCCACGATTTCTTCAATGTTATTCACATCAAAACTTTCAAATTCTATAATCCTCTCAAATTTCATTCAATTTTAGCACATATTTTTCAAAAATATGCATGCTTCAAGGTCAGGGACTCATTCTAATGTCGAGTTATTGGAGTTTATTCGGCATCATGAAGATGAAAATATAGATATACTAGCCGGGATGCTGCTTCACCGCAGTTCCAACGAAAAGAGTGCGGTAATTATTTTTCTCTTTCTTTTCTCTTGATTTTTCGTCTTTCTTTTTTTTATATTTATTTTTTTCTTATATTTTTATTATATTTTTTTCTTATTATTTTTTATTTATTATTTTTTGATTTTTTACTATTCATATTTTTTCTATCATTTATTATTATTTTTGATATTTGATTTTGTATTATTACTTTTTTTTTGAAAATTTGGGAAAAATATATTAATTTAAGCATATAGGATAATATGTACTTACCTGATATTAACTTACCTGGGTCTGTATTAGCATGATCATTACGTTGTTCGGGCTGGAGGGTGTATTTACAAAGCCCGACAATGGTACAATGTAGTACCTTCTCGGGTAAGGCGGATTATCCGATATTGCGCCATTGAGCAGTTCATCTTACAATTGCCATCCGAGGAATATCAGATAGATCGGAGCGTAGTCCAGGCGCTTGCAGAGCCATGGTTGGACACAACCCACACTTTTCACTTGCCCATTGGAGAGATGACAATTGGTCTGATCGATTTTACTGCTATAACCGGCTTTCGATATGATGGTGTTCCGATTCCTTTGACCAACGATATTTTAATATTTGAAGAAATTCAGAAATTAATTGGTATGGAACCATCATATAAAGGGCCTTTTAAGATAAAAATTGAGCCAATCCATAACTATTGGATGAACTACGAAGGACGGATTCACAAAGATACGGCTGAACAGTATGCTCGAGGATTTTTGTTATATCTGCTTGGGTCGACCATCTTAGGCAGCACTGAATCCTCCATCCACTTGTCAGTGTTGAGTGCCCTTTCTTATTTCAGAATGGTACCATCTTCTGGCTGGGGTGAAGCTGGTCTCGCATGTCTTTACCATGGTCTTGATAAACTTTGCCGAAACAAGAAGTCTTTTGTCGACTTGATGGCAGTTGTCGAGGTATTCTTCTTCTACCAATGTCATTTCCACTCTTTTCTTGTATGAATTTGATCTTTATGGTTATTTTAGGTATGGGCATATGAACACAACCTCATGAGGGTACCAAGTATTTCCCGAGATAGGATCGGGTTTCTAAGATTAAATTTCTTGTTGTCTGATCGTGTGGATGCTCCCGGCTCTCGCCATGTGAATACTCATCACTTTGTGTTGAGCCGCTTAACCTGGGACCAGGTAAAATAACATTATTATGCTTTAAATTCTATGTGAAAGTTTACTTACCTTATGTTATTTTGTAGGTGAATTTGGCCTGGTGGAGCCCAGAATAGAGGACAAACTGGTCTCCCTTGATGAGGGCTACACTGTCTTTCCAACATTCTTGTCGAGTCATCGCTGGCCTAGTGTCTAGTGGCTGGTTTCTTAGAGAGAGAGAGTTTATGGGTGGTTTTTAGGTCCAGAGCAATGGCAGGTTTCGATGCATATCCTAGAATATACTTTAAATATTATGTCGATGCCGGAGGATGCATGATGGCTGGCTCGGTACGGTTATGGTGCTGAGTCATTTCTCCATCCGCCGGGTGCATCCTATGCCCGTTTTACTCAAAGAAGGCTCTTATACTTTGATGTACCTCCTGTTGGTATGAGGGAGATTTTCGACGAAAATGAGGGTAGAGATGAAGAGGAACATCATGGAGATGCAAGAGAGTCTGTTCCACATCTTGGGGCCAGTACTTCTCAGATAAAACTTTTACCACTTTTCCCTTGCAACTGCTTTTTTTTTCTTTGATTCTTTAATGATTGTTGTAGGCTGTTAGCTCATTTGATCATGAGGCTGGACCTTCTTTTACTGCCCCTTCATTTACTCATTCTGGCTCGCCAGATATGCCATCTCATCCGCAGGGCATTAATATGAACTACCTGGTAAATTTCTTATTTCATAGTAGTTTATGCTGTATGTATGCATGATTATGTATGCTTTTACATTTTTCCTTTTTGGCTCATAATGGATTTTCGAAGAACAAAATAGGAAACTTCAAGAAGAGTTGGCTAGAAGTCGTCAGCAGGCTTCTCATTTTGAAAATTTATATCATCAATCCGAGCAACATTTCCGAGACTTTTGATTTCAGGGGATGAGGGATCCCGATGCTTCTTCATCAAGAGGCCCCCAGACTGATAACCATGAGATTCTTTCGTCTGCTTCTGATGAGGACCATGATGGATCGAAACTTCAAGGTAATAGGAATTTTGGTGCTCCTGCTTTGGGTGATCCTGGGACGAGTAACTTGCCAAATTTTGGTGTTCCCTCTTTGGGCAGACTTGGGATGAGTGATTTGCCCCCTCCTCCAACAGGCGATGACTTTTTCAGGGCTTTATTTGATGACCTACCACCACCCTCTCAATGATGTATAAATATTGTATCAATTGTATAAATATTGTACAATAATGAAAAAATTAAATTTCCATCTTTACTGTAACTTTTTTTTTCATTACTGCATCACAATTATTAAACTCTTTTTTTTTATCATAGTGCATCATAATTTCATAATTCACATCCACATCATTTTGCTAAACCAAATTCAACTTGGTAAAGGAAATTGTCACCAATTCCTTTCCTTATGCCATATGGTCTTACCCTTTTCCATCACCTTTTCCTTATCAATTTTGGAAAGGGTTTGCTTCTTCTATATAAATCACTTTTCATGCCATATTTCATACAGAATTCAAAATTCTTTCCATTCCCATGCAAAGAACTCCCTTTAACAATTTTAATTTTTCTTTATTCATCCACCATGACCGAACATCATTTAAAGAAGATAAAAATTCTATTTAAGAATATGGATGTCATTCATTGGAATCAAATTTCGTGGTCAAAACTTGATGTTTTAAAATGTTTTCAAAATGTTAAATTGGACCACTCCTTCTTACATGTCGTGGCTTCCTTTTGAAATACGGATTCTAGGGTATTTAAAATTAATGGCTTTGAAATATGTCCCTTGATTGAAGAATTTGAGGCCATCCTTGGATATCCAAATAATCAACAAATGGCGTTACCCACATTGATTTCCAAGACTCAATAGAAGATGCATATGTTATTTCAAATTCCAAAACCCGAAGTTCTTCAGTTGATGAATGGTGAAAAATTCTACTTGCTCCCTTGATTGATTTTTGTCTCTCTCATTTGGCTCCTACTAAGGCATGGGGATGCATGCTTTGTCTTTGCTTGCTCGGTCAATTCTTGCTTATTTCTTCCGACGGTGATATTGATCCATGAGTATTGGATATTATGGACCAAATGGAAGGAGGCTTATCACCGGTACCTGTGATCTTAGCCGAGACTTTAGTTGGATTAGACCGACTTAAATTATGATCGTCAAAGAGACTGACTGGGAGTCCATTGCTACTTTAAGTAATTACCTAAACTGCCCTTTCGGGTTTTCAATTTAGGTTTTCTATTTTCTTCTTTTCTTTATTGCTCTAATTTTTGCCTAGTCCGCCCATGTGGGTTTTCGAAACTAGCGAGCTGTCCTAATTTTTGCCTAAGCTGCCATTGCAGGTTTTCAACTTAGCGGACTTTTCTTTTTATTATATTTTTTATTGCTCTAATTTTTGCCTAGTCTGCCCATGTGGGTTTTCGGAACTAGCAAGCTATCCTAATTTTTGCCTAAGCTGTCCTTACGGGTTTTCAACTTAGCAGACTTTTTTTTATTTAATTTAATTCTTTCTTCACAGATTTGGCTTCAGGAGTGTCTTTGTTTTCTTGATACACCATCCATGGACTTTTCCAGGTACCTGCCATGCCATCATTCTGCTAGGAAGCTACTCCATCCTGCTTCTTCATATGCTGACTGGGTTGATTGGATCCACTCACGCTCTGAAGTTAATATTCGTTGGTTGATACCTTGGTGGAAGATTTCTCGTGTCACCATGCGGACATACTTGATGTATGTTCCCCTTGCTTCTATTTGTCAAGGTACTTGCTATGATCCTCACCGACTTGGCTGCCAGTATGGAGCTGGGCCTCGTAATTCTGACTTTACTCCCGACTTAGACATGCCTTGCTTGACTAAAGCCTACTTGGATCGGCTGAGGCAAAGCTGGCCTGCACGTTACACTTATCTACTGCCATAGATTTTACATTTGTCAATTCAGAAAGTGTATTGTTAGGATGAAAAATAATTAAAGTAATAAAAGATGCTTCTTTTCCATTTATAATTTGTCATCACCTTTTGCTATTGCGTTTATTTATTTCATCCATATCTGGTCAAATACTTATAATAGTGCACATAGAACAATTTTAACATTAATTATGTTTTATTAAATTGGGGAACAACAAAACATAAAGCCAGTATACACAAGATCACTCCTGTTGCCAACTAGCCTTTCGGGTTTTCTAATTGACAATTTTCTCTCTTTTAGCCCTAATTGTTGCCTAGCCCGCCCTTTCGGGTTTTCGGGGCTAGCGGACTGCTATAACTTTTGCCTAGGCCGCTCTTTTTGGGTTTTCAACCTAGCGAGCTGTCTTTTTTATTTTTTATACATAAAACTTCTTCAACCTTTCAATGTTTACTGGCTCACTAAATTTGTTACAGTCCATGTCTGTTAACTTCACCGCACCTTAGTTCATGACTTGTTTCATGACATATGGTCCTTCCCAGCTAGGCCTGAAATTCCCTCTTGGATCAGATACATTAGGCTTACATTGCTTCAACACCAAATCCCCAACTCTGAATTTTCTAATTTTAACCCTTCTATTGTAGGCCTGAGCTATCTTCTTTTGATACAGTTAGTGATGATACAGTGCCTTTAACCTTCTCTCTTCTAGTAGAGCTAACTGTGTGTATCTGCTTGCTACCCATTCAGTTTCAGGCAGTTCAGCTTCCAAGACTACTCTCAATGACTTGATCTCTATTTCAATTGGCAACACTGCTTCCATCCTGTAAACCAAAGAGAATTGTGTCATTCCAGTAGGCGTTCGCATACTTGTCCTATATCCCCATAAAGCAAAGGGAAGCATCTCTGACCAATCCCTGTAAGTCTTGGTCATTTTGGACAAAATTTGCTTAATTTTCTTATTTGTTGCTTCTATTGCACCATTGGCGTTTGTTCTATGATGATGGATTTGGTACTTTGAGAACAAATCCTTAGCTGCTCCTTGAAACTGTACCCCATTGTCTGATATCACACTGTGCGGGACCCCATATCTGTAGATGAGCTTCTTTTCAATAAATCTAGCCATTTGGCTTGCACCCAGTTTGTTGAAGGATTCGGCTTTGACCCATTTTGAATGTTACCACAATGAAACGGTGACCGTTTGAAGCTGTCGGATGTATCTCTCCTATAATGTCGATACCCCAGGTGGCAAATGGCCAGGGTGAAGACATAGAATGAAATTCTTCAGGAGGCATGTGATTCAAGTTACCATACATCTGACATTGTTGGCACTTCTTGACAAACTTAATACAATCTTTCTCCATGGTCAACCAGTAATAACCTTGTCGAATAATCTTCTTAACTAGGGCCAAACCACTCATGTGTGGACCGCAATTTCCCTCATGTATTTCTGACATGATGCGCTCCACTTCAGGCTTTCTTAAACATCTCAAATGCACACCATCAGGCCATCTTTGATATAACTCTCCATGGAATGTGATGTATTACAATGACCACTGCCTTATGGCTCTTCTCTCTTTCTTTGTTGCCCCCAGCGGGTATTCTCTTTCCTCCAAAAATTGCCTCATAGTATCATACCACGCATCATGATCCGTATCAATTTCCATGATTGTCTCATATTCATAGCAAGGAGTTGATGAACTGGTCAAGATCAGAGGCTTAAGGAATAAGCTGACAGGGTTTTCCCATACCGAAGCCAATGTGGCTAGGGCATCAGTCATCTGTTTTTTTTTATCTCGATAGGTGTATAAACCTACACTCCTTAAAGTTCTTCTTCATCATGGTCAGGTAATGGTGGTATGGTTTTAATTTTTCTTCTTTCAACTCCCACTCTCCATTTACTTGGGATACTACTAGCAATGAATCACCAAAAACTTCCACCTTATCTACCTTCATAATCATTAGGGTTTCCAAACTGAAAATACAAGCTTCGTACTCCACCATGTTATTGGTTGCCCTAAATTTCAACTTTTTGGCTAAAGGGATGAGTTCCCCTTCGGGCGATTCTAGTATAACTCCCAAACTTGCTCCTTTCCTGTTTACTGCCCCATCAAAATACATTTTCCACCCTTGCACTTCAATTGCTTCTAAATGTTCATCCGAAAATTCCAAGATTACCTCCTCGCTTTCTGGTAATGGTTGTTGGGCCAGGAATTCTGCCACCACTCTACCTTTGATTGTTTTCCTGGTTACATACTCAATCTCAAATTCTTCTAATATTATCAACCATCGACCATATTTCCCAATCAAAGAGGGTGTCTCCCTTAAGTACTTCATGGGATCCAACCTGGAAATTGCTTGCAGACTATACGATTGAAAGTAATGCCGCAACTTCTTAGAAGACCAAATCATGGCTATACAGGTCTTTTCAATGATACTATACTTAATTTCATAAGGTAGGAGCTTTCTACTCAAATAATAAACTGCATGCTCAATCCCTGACTCATTTGCTTGGGCTAGCATGGCTCCTATCGACTCTTCTTCTACTGCTAAGTATAGTAATAGAGGTTTGCCGGGTTTAGGTGGTCTTAAAATAGGTGGATTCAACAAATGCTCTTTTATTCGCTCAAAGGCCTTTTGACATTCTTCATTCCATATGACAGGCTGATTCTTTCTAAGCAACTTGAAGATAGGCTCACGGATTGTTGTGAGCTTTGCTATAAATCTGCTAATGTATTGTAGTTTACGAATGAATCCCCGAACTTCTCTCTCAGTCTTAGGGGCTGGCATATCCCTGATTGCTTTAACTTTGTCAGGATCAATCTCAATGCCATTTGGACCAATCACATGTCCAAATAATTTACCTGAGGTAACCCCAAACACACACTTCTTCTGGTTTAATCTTAGCTTATATTTCAAAGCTCTATCGAAGAATAATTCTAAGTTTTGGAACTATTGCTCCCTTGTATCAGATTTAACCATCATATCATCAACATATACTTCAACTTCTTTGAGCATCATGTCATGAAATAGTGTGGTGGCCATCCTTTGGTAGGTTGCTCCAACATTCTTTAAGCCGAACGACATCACCCTATAACAAAATATACCCCATGTAGTAATGAAATCAGTATTGGTTTTATCCTCTTGGGCCATTAACACTTGATTGTATCCGGAAAATCCACCTACAAATGAGTGCAGTACACTAGAGGCTGCACTATCAATAAGAACATCTATATGAGGTAAAGGAAAATCACCCTTAGGGGAAGCCTTGTTCAAATCTCTATAGTCCACACAGACCCTTATTCTCCCATCTTTCTTTGGAACGGGTACTATGTTCGCTAGCCAATCTGGATATTCTATCACTTCAAGGAACTTCACTTGTATTTGCTTAGTGACCTCTTCTTTAACCAATTCAGCCCACTCAGGTCTTAATCGCCTAAGCTTTTGTTTGACAGGTTTCATGTGAGTGTAAGTAGGAATATGATGCTCGGCTATGTCTCGATCTATTCCATGCATATCCTCATAAGACCAAGCAAACACTTCTTCATATTTTTTGAATATTTTTTCAAATCTCTCTCTCTCATCAGGAGTAAGGTTGGATGCTTTGCTAATTTTTTTAGGATTTTCGGTTGTTCCCAAATTTAATGATTGTGTGTTAATAGAATTAATATTAAAGATGCTCATGTAACTGCTATTTGAATGTATGCAACCATCATGAGAAACATCACACAAGTAAGCAAAATCAGACTTTATTGCATTCATTTTGGAAAAGAAAACATCATCATCCTCATACAAAGTAGAAAAATTAAAATCAAAATCAAAATCATTGTTCTCAAAATCATAAAGCAGGATGTCTTCAAACTTTTCTTCAACCAGGGCAGCAATCTCCTCCGGAGTCTTCTCGACTTCAGGAAAACTTCATTCTTCTCTTATGGATTGGATTCTTTATTGGCTAACAAGGTGAGCTGGCCGACTAGCTCGGCCACATCTGCAAAAATTTCAAAACCCGGGATCAACTTTCCCATGAACATGATTGGCTCGGGCTTTCCTTGGAGTGGTCCCATATTTGGAGCTTTGACAAAGATCTCTTCAAGTGGTGGCAAGCTCATCTTCTCACTCTTCTTTGGCTGGACATCGTTGTCTTCATCATATCCCAACCCTTTCTTGGAAGTTTGAGTTCTAAAATCTGGCAATTTTGTCAAACCGGCTTTACCCTTTCCAAGACCAGCTCCGGGAAGGTAGTTCATGTTCTTCATCATATTCATGACTTTGGAGTCCACTACTTTATCATCAGAAATTACAGCTACTTGAAAATCATTGAGAGGCCTTTCAATCATTAGAGCATTAACAATCTCATTATCTTTAGCTTCAATGACCACTGTCTCATTTCCGTTGGGGAACTTGATATTTTGATGAAGGGTGGAAGGAACTCCACCAAGAGGATGAAACCATGGTCACCCCAAGAGCAAGGCGAAGGTAACCGGCATGTCTAACACAACAAACTCAATAATAGATTCAATTGGACCAACCTTGACAGCCGCTTTGAAAGTCCCTTCGGCATGCCTCTTAGTGTTGTCATAAGCACGAATTGTTACCTCGGTCGGGTTTAGATCTCTTGTTGACATGGCTAGCTTTGGCAATATCTTAAGTGGACAAACATTTATGGCGGACCTATCATCCACCATTACACATGGAGTCCTCTTCCCTTTGACCTCTATCTTGATAAAGAGAGGGCGGATGTGGTCTCTCCCCTCCTCCGGTAAATCCGCAACTGAAAAAGAAACCGCTCCCATATTAACTTCGCTCTTCTCTTGAACCTCTTCACACTTCATTACCCCTCCAATTTTTATGAAGTTGATGAGCTTCTCCGATGTTGTGGAGGTAGAAATTGGCATGCTAGCTAAGGCTTTGGCCATAGTTTCTCGGTGCTTTTTAGAAGTAGCTAATAAGTCCTAAATGCTAACACTTGCTTGTGTTCTTTTCAATTGCTTGAGCACAGCATCATCTTCTTCTTCTTTATTTCCTACTTCAACCTCCTTACCCTTATTAGTTTCTACCTCCTTAGGTGGTGGCCTTGCATAAGGTTTACCGGATCTAGTGTTCATTACTTTATCTTCTTTGGGCTCGGACCAAGTCCACTCCTCCTTCTTGGATACAGAATCATCATCGCTATCGTTTGAATCCCAAAACCCATTGACAACACAAATTATTATTTCTTCACCCATCACAGCTTGTTTAATCCCATCAAATACCTCTTCTTCTTTGGTTGCTTCTCTACCCACATCTTGAAAAGAAGACATGACAAAATCCTATGCAAACCTCCTCCAATCATGAAGGTTGCCGGGGGTACTCTATTGAACTTTGGTAATGGGTTGTCTTTGGTGTTTGGCTTTTTGGGCTCGGGTAGCTTCCCATTATCAATTAGATTTTGGATCTCATGTCTCAACCTCACACATCTATTCGTGTCATGCCTTTGCATTTGGTGAAATTGATAAAATGCTTTAGTGTGAAAGTTAGGTGGGAGAGGGTTAGGCAAAGGGCGAGGATTTAAGGGTTGTAGCAATCCCTTTCTTTGAAGTTTATTGAGAACCCAAGACATCGGTTTCCCCAATTCCAAAAATTGTCTCCTCGTTTCTTGGTTAGTAGCATTAATACTGACTGCCTTTTGCTTGCTTTGGCTACCAGATTGATAGTTCCCTTTCTCATTCCTTTTTGTTACAAAACAGTTCTTCTCTCTTTCCCATTCTTCAATTTGTAAACCATCTTGAAAAAGGTCTTTGAAATCATGGATGAGTGTATGAGACATCCTCTCATGAAGACTAGGCAACACCCCTCTCACAATCATCCTTATTTGATCGGATTCATCAGGCCTCTTCTTGAGTAAAGCAGCCTTGTTTCTCCATCTCTTCACATAATCCACAAAATTCTCATTCGACCTTTGCCTAATGGACTCCACTTCCATTAAGGTAACTTCCAACTCGACATTATACCTATATTGCTGGATGAAGGCCTTGTATAGCAAATCCCAATTCTTTTGTGTTTCATCATCTAAGGTATTGAACCAATTTTGGACAACAGGGTCCAATGAGAGCATGAAGTACCTTAGAGTTTGAGCCTTAGTAGCTCGGCCAGACTGCATAGCAGTGATATACTGCTTCACATGGAGATGAGGATTTCCAATACCATTGTATCTAGCAAAGGATGGCATCTTGAACTTATAAGGGACCTCCTCATCTTGTTCAAATAGTTTATCGATCTCAGACATCTCTTCGATTTTCAGCTTCTTCTCAAATTTCTTTTCTAAATCAACAATCATCTTTTCAACATCGGATGTCTCGGTCTTTTCAATAGTTGCCTTCTCAACAACCTTCGGTTCTTTCTTCTTATCTTGAGCATCTTGGTAGTATTGAGCCCAATCATCATCATCATCAATGATCACTTTTTCATCATCAAAAACCACTTCACCAACTTTGGTCTTCCCTTTGTCCTTTGGCTTCTTAGTGCTAGCAGATGCCTCGGCATGATTCTCTAAGATTGCAGTCAATTGGTTCTTCATGGTCTCAGCTAGGGCCTCTTTTATTTCTTCCATCTTGGCGTTGAAGGCCTAATCCACCATCCTTTGAATTTGTTCGGGCTCCATTGTTTTTGGTGAGCAAGTGATTGAGTCGCTGCTAGATACTTTGTCTCCGGCGTAGGTCAGATTGTTGTAAGCTTTTGACCTATCGTAATCCAGGGCTATGAACTAGAGGGGATCAATGATATGAGATGCAAATGTATGCATGTATGCACGAACAACAAACAAGGACAAATTAGGATGCTCATTCCAACCTTATAACTTCCACACATGAATGGCGAGTCTCTTTTCCTAGGTATATAGTTAACAAAATACCAACATGGGGTACCTTGTTTTTGAATATTTCCCTCGGACGTTTCAACCAATAGTTATATTTTCAAAAATGGAAATCATTTCATAATAATTCCCATTAATTAGGTTTTAATCCATTCAACCAGCTAAAGTAGCTTTTATGCTATATTGGATTAAAACAAAATTAAGAGGTTTATTATAAATAGATTTCTTACTTGAAAAAGTAACTAATGATTCATGCCAAAAACAAGCCCATGATTAATTACACTTAGTATAAACTAGGCTCACAATTGATTTTTGGTATTTCATAATTGACCTAAATATTTTTGCAAGCTCCTTATAAGAAAAGGTTGGATAAAAACAATTTTGTTTCTAAGCCCATTGCAAAAAGATTTTAGAAAAAAACATATTTTGGGCTTAGTATTTGGGCCATAAGCAAAAGAATTTTTGATTTATTTTTAGAAAAGTTTTATGTCCAAAGACCATTTTAAAAAGTTTTGAAAATAGCTTCGGTCTTTTGGATTTTAAAGAAAAAATTACTTTAAGCTTACAATATACTTAGGTCATATTAGAAAAAGAGCAAACCAAATAAGCCATGATTTAAGCCAAGACAAATTAACCATAGTCAAACATCATGCATTTGGGGTAAAACCTAAGAAATGTAACTAGGCCAATTACATGAGCTTTAGTCTTTGGGTAAAAAGGCTTAGGTCCCCATAGCATGTATATACCAAATGGTACGAGGCTATGAGTGGTTATGCCATGCTCAATCTCCATACATTGAGTCAAAGTATGGTATCCCTTACATAACACAACACGGATAAAACGGGCATCCTAACTCACGCACACGAAGCAATCTAATTTGATGCAATGGATAATATCATTATAAGAAAGAATAGAATAATATAAAGACCAACGGAATCAACTTCTCTTATCCCCAGTGGAGTCGCCACTGTGAGCGGGAATTTTTGCCCCCACTCCCGGTGGAATGGTTCTTGCGACTTCGGTACTATTTAGGCTCGGGGCCTTAGAGAACACGAACCAAAGTCCGGAGAAAATGAAGTCACCACCCGGATGGGCCTGGAAAAAGAGAGGGGTGGATGACTCGATTCCTAAGTGTTAGCCAAATGATCTCAATTTTGATCCTTGACAACTCAAATTGAATGACTTATTTAACATTTGTTTGAAGAAGCTTGTTCCAGGATTAGGTTGTTTCAAATAAAGTTGATCAGAGCATGTTTAGCGGTCGCACAAGACATGCAGACGACCGCCTCATTCAATTAAAGGATGAAACCATATCACAGTAGGTTTCGCGGTTAGAAACCCGACCTCTGTCGTGACCGCACTTACACAAGAGCGACCATCCTACATTCATGGATGACCGCAACACAAAAAACCCAAATCATCCAAATTACAGTAAGGTTCGCGGTGACAAGAACAGTGAAGGATACGATCTTGCTTATCACTTTAGTGACCGCCCTTTGATATCCATGACCACTCTAATGATTTAGGAGAAATTTGCTTAAACTGACAGTAGTGTTCGCGTCCTAAGGTGCGTCCAGAAGTTCGACGCGAGTGTCTCAACTCGACCGTGAGATGTCACCTAGGGCGACCGCGAAATTCATATTTAGGCGGACTTTCATTTTGCCCAGTCAGAGAATGCCAAGTGTGATGACCGTTATAAACTCACTTCAGCATTCAAAAAGGGCGACCACACCTATCATACGTGCGACCATCTCGACAACCACAGCATGGGCAAGATTCCTGCTGTAGAGCACTCAAATTCGACCGTTGAAGCAAATTTAAATGCAGCGACCAGTCCTTGACCAAGGATGACCGTGTGAGACATGAGAGCGACCATCCTTATATGAAGGACGATAGCGAAATGCTTCAAACAGTTTACTGAAAAAGGTCTAAACTGCCAAGACTTTATTCTCACTATCTATAATGGCTAGTTAGACCACATTGGCTATAAATACATTGCTACTCTAAGAAAATAAAAAAAAGAAGAGAGAATCAAAGATTTTATAGCCAAGCAACATATTTTCTTTTACTTAAACTTACATTTGAATTGTAATGAATGTTAGGTGTAAGCATTGAAAACACCATTGTAAAAGTTTGAGTGTGAGCTTGGAAAACACTTAGGTTGTGAGAGTGAGCCTGGTAAAACTCTTGTAAAGGTTGTGAGAGTAAGCCTAGTAAAACTCTTGTAAGTGGTTTGAGTGTTAGCCTTAGTAAAACACTTGTCAAGTTAGGTGTGAACTTGTAAAAACACTAAATTTGTAAGTGAGCTTGTAAAACTTCAAAGATTAGTGATACCTTAACAAGTTGTTAAGAAAGTGGATGTAGGATTGAAGAAAATCCGAACCACTATAAATCTTGTGCGTTCTTTCTTTTATTCACTACTCAACCATTTCTCTATTCCGCATTTCTTGTTTGTTGAGTTTTTAATTTGCCATCATTTCTAGAGAAAACCAATTCCCCCCCCCCCCCCACCCCCCACCCTCTTGTTTGCCATCTTGGGACAACAAATTGTAACACCCCTTCCCGACCTATGAATAAGCCGAGGAGGAATGTTACATCGGGATACGAGCTCTGGTTATGTCAGCTTACTTAATGTTCCTTATAAAAATTTTCTAAAAATTTTGACGGAGTCTCCCTTAAAATTCTAGGTCCCAAGTGTCGACAAAACTGATTTTTCTTATTTTTGAAAAATATTTTGTTTCACAATTCAACTCAAGCACACTCCCAATAATCCACCCTTATAACCTCAACTACAATCCTACAAGAAGAATTGACACTTCTATATTCACAACCCAACTCAATTCAAAACCATACAGTTATTATACATTACTAGATTTACATGTTACATCAAGTTATCTCTTTGTATTGTTCAAATAAGTACATGCCAATTTCAATACCAAAATACAAAATGAAGAGCACCACCTAAGTTTGTTGATGACCGACAGATCACAGGACTCCTCTGCTCACTACTGGCTCCTTGCTAATAGCCTACGAGTTTAGAAGAAACTAAACTCGCTAAGCATTGCTTAGTGGGTACTTTAACTAATTATGGAAAATAAATAATAAAAGCATATTGCACTTTTAAAAGCAATGAGTCATATTGAAAAATAATATCACAGTAAAAACAATCCATACATGTCATATATTCAGTTATAATCATTTTATCAGTTCGCTTCACAAGGTAATTTGGTAGACTAACGTATGGTAAGGAACTAACTGAAACAACTGTATATATATTTTGTGGCTGTGGCCCTAAAAAAATTGCGGACTAAGCCCTGTGGAATCTGTGGCCGAAGCCCTCGGTCTGGAGTCCTATATAACTCGGGCGATTGCCCTATATAACTCGGACTGAAGTCCTATATTAAAGCAGCACTGCATATAGTATGATATATCATACCCTTACCCTACTCAGTACTATCCCAGATACCCAGCGGAGCCAAAATTTTCATGCCATTTCTTAATCGAATAGCATTATACAATTATTGACTTATGTTTCTTATATTATTTCAATGTGAAATATCATATTTTGTCATTTTAATAACATATTATACTCATTTATATGCATAAGGAATCAATTGTATTACTTTTGAAAAATGACCAAATGAATATTAGCAAAATGACCATATGAATAGTAAATTCAACTTGATCCTTATTTTGAAAAATTTTATAAAATAATCTACTTGACTAAAAACTCTAAAATTTTTACAAAATTTAGTTTTACATCTTAAAATCATTCCTTTAAAATTTCAGATCAAACTGGACACAAAATCTTGGTCAAGTTGTTCACCCAACCAAACTGCTCCAGTTGCCCTGCATAGTGGCAGCAGTTCTAAATTTTGTTAATTCCATAATTTAAATTCAATCAATGTGGTTCCAAATTATTTTTCTCAAATACTAGACTCACTAAAAAACAACATATCCAAAATTCAATTGAATATTAGTTTTCTAAATTTTATTAAAAATCCAGAAACATGGCTGTCTCAGTCAAGGTACCTCCTAGAGCAGGTTTAACAGAAATAATTTTTCCATAATCATAACCATTCCGAATTCAACTCAAAATATTTTCCGTCATTCTAGACACATTGTGGCACAACATATCAAAAATTCACTTCAAGAACATTTTTCTATATTTAATTAAAAATCATATAAGTCACAGAATTTCACTAATTCTATAACAGAAAAATTTCAAGAAAATGAACAAACAATTAGTTAAAGTACCAAACCTT
The DNA here is from genome assembly GCA_947685225.1 of Garcia nutans. Lineage (NCBI taxonomy): Eukaryota > Viridiplantae > Streptophyta > Magnoliopsida > Malpighiales > Euphorbiaceae > Garcia > Garcia nutans. The sequence continues at coordinate 35,762,416 of CANTUV010000039.1, read as the reverse complement.
GCTTTTTCTTAGTCCTTTATCTATATCACTTCCTTTCCTTCCTTGTCTCCTTGATTTCCTATGAAATTTAACATCACATATACAAAGGTAAGAACCCTAGGTATAGACATAGTCTTATCTTATGATTTTTCTAATGGTTGCTAGCTTATTTTCACCATTAAACACCATTATTTCTTTCATCAAATCCTTCAAATAATTATTTCTTGAACTTTCTACAAATCTAGCTACATGAACCCTAATTTCAATCTCTTAAATTAACCATTAATCCATGAAATTAAAACTAGAGATATGTTTCTCTTACCTTATAATCTTGTTTGTCACCAAAAGCATTAAACTTTAGAAAAATCACCTCCTTCTTCCTTCTCTTATGGTTTGGACGAGTTCACCATGTAAGAGAGGGATTTTATTTTCTTTCCTTAGCTTATTTTGATCCAAATGGCAGCCATAAGTGGTGAAAATATGTTGGTATAGATGTTGACTTCCAATTGGTACACCTTATAGCAAAAATGGCCACTTTTAATTGGTCCACTTACCTTCTTCTTTTATCTATTTATTTGGCAAGCCATTAGGCTTCCTTTTATTCATATTTTGACCCCCTCAACTTTCTTGTGCTGTAATTTTATAGTCTAGGGTGTGAAAAATACCAAAATAGCCTCCAGCGATTAATCGATTGTAACTTTTAAACTGTGCGTTTTCGGGAAAAATTGAAACCCACGGTTATGACCCGATTAATCCCGAGAACACATTTATGGCATCCGTTAGGGTCACTATTAAGAATCGACACAACTTTTTAGAAAATTACTCTTAGGTCCTCGGCCTTTTGAAAAATTACCTTTAGGTCCCGTCGACTTCACGGGCCTCCTTTGCATACCGATTTTGTTTTTGACTATCTCGAGCCTCTATTTGACCACTTATTTATGTCCTTCTTACCTAATACTCAACTACCTAAACTTTGGGATGTGACAGTTCTACCTCCCTTAATTTAAGTTTCGCCCCGAAACTTACTTATTCATGCATGATTCTTACGTGTAATTACACATCATCAATATAACTAATAATCGTCACATATACACACATATGTACTCAAGATACTGATTTTAAACTTACGTACCTTCATTTCCTTCTTCTGCTTTATTCTCTTCTGCCCTCATGTAATATATCTTGGCTGGCGCTCTCGATTCAGGGCGATCTACTATTGTTTTATTAGTTTTTGTTATAAGTTTTGTGTCTTGTTTATTATGTTTATTATTATTTTATTTAAGTATTTCGTTAGTTTTTATCGGTTTGTCTAGTGTTATCTTTAGTTGTGTATTTTAGTTTATTTTTAGTTTTATGTCGTTTTTGATATAGTTTTTAGTTTGTGTTTATGTTTGTCGGTTATTGTTTATTTACTTCGTGTTTTAAGTTTGTTTTGAGTTTTGTCATAGGTTAAAACAGGCAAGGAAACGAATTGAAGATGAAATGGGCAGTAGCTAACACAGGCAGAGGACACGGCCAAGTCACTGGCCGTGTCCCATACCATGATTAAATTGAAGAGCAAGTCTCAGTAGAAGACACAAGCAAGGGACACGGCCAAGTCACCTGGCCGTGTCCCTCCAAAGAAGAGCAACACGGCCAAGTCATCTTGACTTGGCCGTGTCTCATTTGTTACCAAAGGAAAGGAAGAGTAAAGTAGACAAAGGCAGACACAAGCAAGGGACACGGCCATGTCACCTGGTCGTGTCCCTCAAACATGATGCAACACGGCCAAGTCAAGCTCCACTTGGCCGTGTCATTCAACAAGAAGAAAAGAAGATCAAAGGGCAGGCAGTAGTGGACACATGCAGGGGACACGGCCGTGTCACCTGGCCGTGTCCCTCCAACAAGCCCTCACACAGCCGTGTCCCTCATCACCTGGCTGTGTCCCTCATGAATCAAATGCGCACCGAATTTTAAAGCCGACGTTTCGTATAAAAGCAAAAAGAAAGTTAGGTTTTAGGGGGGTTGACAATTTTGAGAGAAAAGTTCAGCCGTCTGAGAGAGATCTTAGGGTTTAAACATTTGTTTTCTTGCATTTTTTGATTTTACTTTGGATTAAACTAGTTTAGATTAGATTGTTCATGCCATTGTTTCATCCTTCTTGCAAGATTCGATCAAGAGATTCATCAAAAGCTTCAAGGAGTTTGTAACTTGGTTTTATTCTTAAACTTTGTCTCTTTAGTTTCATTGAAATTTTGTTTATGAACATTATCATGTTTAAATTGATTTCTTTGATTATTAATGAGATGAGTATGTTTGATAACATCATGAACTAATTTAATATAGTCTAGGGTTTGTATGGATTTGCTATGAATTGTATGAATTGGTTATTCTCTTAACTAATGATTTCTTTAGCCTTTATTGAATGAAAAATTGTTACATATAATTGATTGGCCACCAATTGTGTGTTCTAGGTATTAGATGATGGATTGAGAGATGAAGTCTAATACTGGAATAATTCAATTTAGGACTTAGGTGAATTAGAGATATAACCTATTAAAAGATTGTTTCAATTATAACAAGATTAGTTGTAAGAGGTTTGAATGCGATAGCTTATTTCCTTAACTCAATTAATTAAGTTGTTTGAGATTTAATCTTAGGGAGTTAAATTAGTTAAGTGGAATAACTTTTCATACATATCAGTAGTAGAGAAGTGCAAACCCTAGACCCTTTTATCAAGTGAATCAAAACATCAGCTTTGTTTATTTTATTGTTTTTAACTTCAATTAAATCAATCTTTTCATACTTTGCAATTTAAATTTCTTTAATTACTTGTTACTTTTAATTTGATAATCAATTACCCACTTTGGCTTCCTTGAGAGATGACCTTTGGGCGATCACCTTTGCTACAGCTACCTCGTATACTTGCGAGTGACGCTTTGTGGTAGAGTTAATTCGAGCGCAACATGTTTTTGGCGCCGCTGCCGGGGAAGCTAATTGGCGTAATTGTTTATTTAAAAAAAACAAAAATATTTTAGATTATTTTTCATTGTTTTCATTTTATTTTATTTGTCTTTTGCTTTTGATATTTCTTTTTCTAGAAATTTTTGTTTATGCAAGGCAGGAGATCACTCGAAGGAGAGCTACATCCTTTTATTCCAGAAATTCAGAGAATGAAGAGGAGCAGGGAAGAGTTTGAGCTCTACACCGGATTTGATACTTCAGAGGAAGACATTTCGGATTTTGAGTCAGAATCTGCACAATCAGTTAAAATGGCTGAAGAAAGACAAAGAACCATGAGAGATTTTGCTAGACCTGTCATTGGGACTTCCACTTCTTGCATAAGACTGACAGATGCAGCAAGGAACTATGAGTTGAAGAACATTCATTACAATATGCTGCCATCATTCTATGGAGTTCCAAATGAAGATCCTTTGAATTTTATTCGGGATTTCTACTCCACCCTCAACACTTTTCCTTTGGGAGGACTAACAGAAGATCAGTTGAGGATGAGATGTTTCCCTTATACTTTGAAGGATAGGGCAAAGAGTTGGCTCATGATGTTGCCTGAAAATTCACTGACAACTTGGGAGCAAGTTTACAATAAATTCATGGGCAAGTTCTATTCACACCAAAAGACAGCTGAGTTGAGAGGGAAGATTGCTACATTCTCTCAATTTGACGGAGAGCCATTTCATGAGGCTTGGGACAGATTTAAGATGTTACTGATTCAGTGTCCACATCATCACTACCCACTTCAACTTCTTAATCAGTTTTTCTATGATGGTCTCACCCAGCAATTTCAAAATACTGTTGATAATGCAGCTGGGGGAGCCATGGGAGAAAAGACAGCTGATGAGACTTATGAGATCTTTGAGATGTTGGGAGCTAATTCTCAACAAAAGAGTGTAACGGGAAGAAGCAAGGGGGTGAATCAACTGGAAGCCAATACTAAAATGGTTAGTCAAATAGCTGAGTTGACAAGACAGGTTCAGATGCTAAACATGAAGAACAATGTTTCTTCATCTACTCAAGAAGTGTGTGGAATCTGTAGGACATTAGGGCATGGAGCAAATATATGTCCCTCTGCATATGAGTCTTTTGGGAATGAAGCTGAGCAAGTTAATGCTATGGGGGGATTTCAACCAAGAGCTAGGAATGATCCTTACTCCAACACTTACAATCCTGGTTGGAGGAGTCGCCCCAATTTTTCCTGGACAATAAATAATGCTCAACAGCCATTCCATTTGCTTCAGAGATAGAACCAACAGCAGGGCCAATCCTCAAATCAAGGTCAGCCTAAAAGAGAGAGTTTAGAGGACAGTTTACAAGCTTTCATCAAAGTCAGTGCTCAAAACCAAGAGATGAACAACAAGAGGTTGGATTCCTTGGAAGCATCTTTTAAGAAGGTGGAGACCCAAGTGGGGGCAACTTGCACAACAGATGCAGATTCAACAAAAGGGGAAGTTTCCAAGTCAACCTGAGCAGGCACAAGCAGTGACTGTTCTTAGGAGTGGCAAGGTAATTAATAACAATGTTGAAAATAATTATGTGAATGCAGGTGAGCAAGAGAAGAAAAAGGAAGGAGAATTAGAGAACAAAGGTGCTGAAGAAAGAACAATGGAGAAGACCCCTACACCAGATTTGCACAGGGCAAGCAATCCATACAGGCCACCTATACCATTCCCTAGCAGGTTGAAGGATGATAAAACAGATAAGCAGTTTTCAGATATCTTCAACATGCTATCTAAGGTAAGTATCAACTTACCATTACTTGAAGCAATTAAGAACATGCCGGCTTATGCTAAATTCTTCAAAGAACTGAATACCAAGAAAAAAAGGTATGAGCCGAATGAAAAGGTGATAGTTTCTGAGGTAGCTAGTGCTGTTTTGCAGCATAAACTACCCCCTAAGCTAAAGGATCCTGGAAGCTTTATTATTCAAATTGCTATGGGGAATGGAAAATGTACTGATGGCATGTGTGATCTGGGAGCTAGTGTAAATCTAATGCCTTACTCTGTGTACCTTGACTTAGAATTAGGGGAACTTAAGCCAACAAAAATGGTGTTGCAATTAGCTGATAGATCTCTTAGATTCCCGAAAGGGGTTATAGAAGATGTGTTAGTTAAAGTTGGTGGTTTGATAGTACCTGTGGATTTCATTGTTCTTGACATGGAGGTAAGTAATTCTTCACCATCTGCACACACCATTCTGCTGGGTAGGCCTTTTATGGCGACTACAAATACTTTGATAGATGTTAAGAATGGAAAATTATCAATGACTGTTTTGGGACAAACTGTGGAATTTTCTATTTTTAACACTTCTCCTATTCCTACAACTGCTTTATATGAGGATTGTTCTTTCATTGATTGTGTTGATGCAGTTGTTTCAGATGTTTTCTTGCAGACAGGTTCCTCTGACAAATTGGAGCTGGCATTGACTTTGGATAGTGATTTGGAAATTTTTGATGCAGAAATAGCCAGTTGTCTTAAGACCTTAGGAAGTGCTGAAGTAGAGGAGCTTAAGGAGGACCCAGTTTGTGAGCTTCCCACCATTCAAAAAGAAGAGAAGAACCCCTCACTAGAATTAGAGCTGAAAGAGTTACCTAAGAACCTGAAATATGTGTTTTTGGGAGATCACAATACTTTACCTGTGATAATATCTAGTGAACTTAGTGAAGGGGAGGAGATGAGGTTAGTGAGTGAGCTTAAAAGATTGAAGAGAGCAATAGGATGGGGATTGAGTGACATCAAGGGTATTAGCCCTTCTATGTGCATGCATAGAATCACTTTAGAAGAGGGAGCTAAACCTGTGAGGGAGACCCAAAGGCGACTTAACCCAAATATGAGTGAAGTGGTTAAGAAGGAAGTGCTCAAATTGCTGGATGAAGGAGTAATTTATCCAATTGCTAATAGTGAGTGGGTGAGCCCAGTACATGTAGTTCCTAAGAAATCTGGAATCACTGTGGTGAAAAATGAGAATAATGAGTTGGTTCCTACTAGGACTACTACTGGGTGGAGAATGTGCATTGATTATAGGAAGTTGAACAATGCTACAAAGAAAGATCATTTTCCTCTTCCTTTTATTGATCAGATGTTAGATAAACTTTCTGGACACTCACATTATTATTTTTTGGATGGCCTTTCAGGTTACTATCAGGTGCCAATAGCTCCAGAGGATCAGTCCAAGACAACCTTTACTTGCCCTTTTGGGACTTATGCATTTCGACGTATGCCCTTTGGCTTGTGCAATGCACCTGTAACTTTTCAGAGATGCATGATGTCTGTCTTCTCAGATATGATCGACGATTTTATTGAGGTATTTATGGATGATTTTTCTGTTTTTGGTAATTCTTTTGATAATTGCCTCGATAAACTTGTTCGTGTGCTTGAGAGATGCATTGAATGTAACCTCACTTTAAGTTGGGAAAAGAGTCATTTTATGGTTACTCAGGGCATTGTCTTAGGTCATGTGGTGTCGAGTAAAGGGATTGAGGTGGATAAGGCTAAAATTGAATTGATTGCTAAGTTACCCCCACCTACCTCTGTTAAGGGAATAAGAAGTTTTTTAGGGCATGCAGGATTTTACAGGAGGTTTATTAAGGATTTTTCCAAAATAAGCCAACCATTGTGCCATTTATTGAGGAAAGATGTTCCATTTGAATTTACAGCACAATGCATGCAAGCTTTTAATTCCCTTAAGGAAAAATTGACTAGTGCACCTGTGATTGTAGCTCCTGTCTGGTCTTTACCTTTTGAAATCATGTGTGATGCTTCTAATCATGCAGTAGGAGCTGTTCTTGGGCAAAGGGTTGATAAATACTTGAGAGTAATTTATTATGCTAGTTTAACCCTGAATAGTGCACAAATGAACTACACCACAACTGAGAAGGAAATGCTAGCTGTTGTTTTTGCTTTAGACAAATTTAGAGCTTATTTAATTGGGTTAAAAATTATTGTTCATTATGACCATGCAGCTCTTAAATATCTTTTAACAAAACAGCATGCTAAACCGCGCTTAATTAGATGGGTGTTGTTATTGCAAGAATTTGATTTCCAGATCAGGGATACTAAGGGTAGTGAGAACGTTGTTGCTGATCATCTATCCAGATTACCCTACTTTAGTGAAAATCTTGCATCTGATAGCATTCATAAAAATTTAGAAGCATTTCCTGATGAGCATTTGTTTGTGGTAATTAATACACCTTGGTTTGCAGATATTGCTAACTATCTTGCTTGTGGAATTTTGCGATCTAACATGTCTTTTCAGGAAAAGAAAAGGTTTTTACACTTGAGTAAGTTTTATTTTTGGGATGAACCTTATCTATTCCGGATTTGCAAAGACGAGATAGTTCGCAGGTGTGTTTCTGAGGAAGAACAACTGAGTGTTCTTCAATTTTGTCATGACCTTCACTGTGGGGGTCATTTTGGAGGAAGAAAGACTGCAGAAAAGGTGCTTCAAAGTGGTTTTTACTGGCCTACTTTATTTAAAGATGCCCAAGACTATTGTAAGCACTGTGATCGTTGCCAAAGAGTAGGTAACATTGGAAGGAGGAATGAAATGCCCCTTCAGTCATATATTGTTGTTGAACTGTTTGATGTGTGGGGAATAGACTTCATGGGTCCTTTCCCCAAGTCCTTTGGTTATGAATACATTTTAGTTGCTGTTGATTATGTTTCCAAATGGGTGGAGCCAATCCCCACCCATACTAATGATGCTAATATTGTTGTTAAATTTGTGAAGGAAAACATTCTTAGCAGGTTTGGCACACCAAGGGTGATAGTCAGTGATGGGGGGAGCCATTTTTGCAACAGGCTTTTTGAGAAGTTAATGCATAAATCCGGTGTGAAGCATAAGGTGGCAACCCCATACCATCCACAGACTTCTGGACAAGTGGAAACATCCAACAAGCAGCTAAAAGGAATTCTGGATAAAACAGTCAACACATCCAGGAAGGATTGGGCAAGCAGATTGCACGATGCACTATAGGCATATCGGACTACTTTCAAAACTCCTCTAGGTATGAGTCCATATCGATTGGTGTTTGGAAAAGCTTGTCACTTACCAGTGGAGTTGGAGCACAGAGCATATTGGGCAATCAAGACTCTGAATTTGGACTTGGACAAAGCGAAGAGAGAAAGATTTCTACAAATTTCGGAGTTAGATGAGCTGCGGAATGAGGCTTATGAGAGCTCGAGAATTTACAAGGATCGCACTAAAGCACTTCATGATAAAATTATAGTGCGAAAGACATTGAGTCCAGGTATGAAGGTTTTACTTTTTAACTCACGACTCCGTCTTTTTCCAGGTAAACTCAAGTCTCGATGGAGTGGTCCTTTCGAGATAAGTCAGGTATATCCTTCTGGTGCAATTGAATTACTTAACTCTAGAATAGGTGAGACTTTCAAAGTGAATGGACAGAGAGTTAAGCCATACAATGAAGGATTTTAGGAAGTGAGGGTCATTGACAGCACTTTGATTCATGATCCCTAGGCCTTGCATGATGTCCAGCTTTATGACATTAAAGAAGTGCTAAATGGGAGGCAACCCATCGGTTTGCATTTATTTTTCATAGTTGTAATTTTAAGTTTAACAAGTTTTAATTTATGTTCGGTTTCAATAAATGGACTGTGCTTTGATCGGTTTTTTTTTCTTTACTTTGTGTTTCAGGGTGTTTAACGAAGAATGGTTGCAAAATCATTGAAAAAAAAAAGTTTAAAGTTTATAAAAAGGCAGTAGGTGACACGGCCAAAGGACTTGGCCGTGTCCCTTGGTCGTGTCCCACACTGGACACGGCCACAACTCCTTCAAAAAAAATTTTGAACGATTTTGCAATTCCATACAGATTTGGACACAACCAGGGGACACGGCCGTGTCACCTGGCCGTGTCCCCTAAAAACTTTGAGACACGGCCGTGTGCTCTCCACTTGGCCGTGTCCCTTCACTTTCACACACAGACACGGCCGAGTCAGCACACACACGGCCGTGTACCTTCAATTTTTGACTTTTAAAAGCCCGATTTTGCCCAGTTTTATTTCATAAATCCCTAACTTTTCTATCTTCTTCTCTCTCGCTCTCTCGTTCTCTGCAACACCAAAACCCTTGATTTTTATTTTCAAAACTCCATCTCTTCTGTTAAAACTTCAAATTACTCCAACAAAACTTGAGATTATCACTTAACACTTCCTCTTTACTCATATTATTTTGATTTAATTCAGTTTTGGGTGTTAATTTCTCAGATTTCATGTCGCCAAGAACTAAAATTGTACCACACCGTAAGAAGAAGAAATCTGGTGCCGAAGGAGCTTTGTCATCCTCCTCAACTTTATCTCTCAAGAGGGCAAGTCTTTTGGCTCGGGGTTTTTTCCCCACAAGGTATGTGAATGACGAATCTCTAGATGCTTTGCAAATGAGGACTGCTTTTTATAGATATGTGCAATATCTTGGGTGGGAGACTTTTGTTTCATTGAGACCTTTGCAGTTTGAGGAGCTCACCCTAGAATTTTTGACAACTCTTAAGGTAGAAAGGGATGATAAGAAAATTTGCAGGAGATTGATGTTTAAATTAATGGGTAGATCGTTTGTGCTTACTATTGATCAGTTGAATGATATCTATGGTTTTCATCAACATGGGGAAAGATCGATACCCAAAGATTTTAGACAACAATTTGCTTGGGGTGCCTTGGGCTCGGGTACTTATGTGGCCAAATCGGCCAAAGCATCTAAATTGTGGAACCCTACTTTGAGATATTTGCACAGGTTTATGTCATGTGGGTTCTTTGCAAGGAAGGAGAGCCCGGGTGTGGTTGAGTCGAGTGAGCTATTTTTCTTGGACTGTGTTTTGAATGAGATGAATATTAGTGCCGGCTATTGGTTAGCCGATGTTTTTGATACTGCAGCTAATAAGAGGAGGGGGGCTATTTGTGTTGGAGGATTGATCACTACATTAGCAATAGCCCTTGTTGAGGATTTTGACCCGAGCACTACTCGGATGACTCGAATTTTGCGTAATGATTCCTTGGACTTAGCTACCCTTGAGAAGATGCACATGGTGGTGCATAGGAGAGGGACTTTTGTGATGCCGTCAGCTGATCCTGAAGCACCGGGGGATAGGCAGAAGAGGGCCCGGGTCGAAGAGGAGTCTGACTCAGATTCTCTTGACTTAGATGAGGATGCTCCAGTTTCAGAGAGTCTAGAGATACTTCGGAGGATTGAAGCCCTGGAGGGCAAGGTAGATCGATTGGAGGGAAAGGTAGATGGACTGACAGGCACGGTGGACCAAAACCATATTGAGATGTTGCAACAGATGGATCAGATTAACAGCAACCTTGCCAAAATCCTGAGTCTTCATCCCTCGGCTGCATCATCTTCCCACCCGCCTTTTCCTTAGACTTTGTGTTCCTTGCTTTATTTTATTTAGTGTACTTTTGTTTTATGTTTCGTTTTTGTTTTTTATGTTAAAACTTTTGTGTTTGGATATTTTATTGTACTTTTGTTATAAAACTTTTGTGTTTGTGATGGAAAGCTAGGATTTTGCCTCACCAGGTACGATGGAAGACAGGTTGTCCTTTAACTCTTTTTATTATTCTTGTTTTCCATTGAGGACAATGTCAATTTTAAGTGTGGGGTACTCTTTAAGCTTTCCTTTAATTCTTGTTTTGCTTATTGTGGTTGTTTTGTTTATTGTGTTTGTTGTGCATGGTATAATTGTTGAAAATTTATTGATCTTTTCTTTGATTCTAGCATTATAGTTGAGACTTTGGTATCAGCATAGAAATGAGCATTTGAATTCATTCGGGATTAATTTTCGCATTCTGCAATTCATGACATGTAAATCTTTGTGAACCCACCTGTGTGAGTTTTGAGCCTCATAAAATTTGATATTTTTGTCAATTGATTTTCTTTTCTTAAGTGTGCACCTTCATGATGTTGCATCTCTAGAGTTTGCTTTTGCATACTTATTGAACTCACATTATGATTTAATCTCAAGTTTTAAAATGATGAAAGCGAATTAGGTTAGCCCCTTTAGCTTAAAGAGACTTCCCTTTATATTGATTTCCTTAGTGAGCCAAGTTGAGCCATTGACCGTTTCTTGTTTGATTAACACAATTCTCAACTTAACATGTTCTTATTATCATCATACCTATGCATTAAGGAATGGAGTTGTATGATTAGACAATAGGTTAGTTTATTTCAAGTGTGGGGTAAGTAAAAAAAAATATGGAATTCTTAATCGAGGGTTGAAATGCATACTTTGCATATTGTATTTGATTAAGAGTCAGTATTCTTTTCCTCTACATTTTAAGCTAGATGTTCCATTAAGTTTATACTTTGTATATATATATAAAAAAAATATATAAACTCAATAAAAAAAAAGTGAAAATAAAACAAAAAGAGATATATATATATATACAAAGTTCATATATTTTCTAGCCTTAGAGGAATTTTGACTCGTGTACTTTTCTTTTAGTGTGTAAGTATGTAAGATTGTTAAGGGTTGGTAAGTATGCTATTTGAAGGAGTTATGAAATTCTTCGCAAGAGTAGTGTCTAATTTAGATACTCCATTTCTTGATGCTCCAGCTTAAATGTCTTTTCTCACACCTTACCTTAGCCCCATTACATCCAAATAAAAGACCTTCGGATTATTTCTTGAGAAAATCAGTGAGGGAGATTGGATAATTAAGCAAGTTTATGGCAGTATGCACTCATGAGTGGTATGAGTGATTAACCTTTGAAATCGAGTGAAACACTTAGTTGAGAGATAAGATTTGTATGTCTGGATCAATGAATGAGTTAAGAAAATCTTGATTGAAGGAAATTGCAATTATTTATGTCTGATGTCTTATAGTATTTCATCTATGTTCTGGAATTATAGTTAAGGTTGTTTGAATTTTTAATTTATGCCATGTGAATTTGCTTGAGGACAAGCAAAGTTTTAAGTGTGGGGTAGTTGTTTTATTAGTTTTTGTTATAAGTTTTGTGTCTTGTTTATTATGTTAATTATTGTTTTATTTAAGTATTTCGTTAGTTTTTATCGGTTTGTCTAGTGTTATCTTTAGTTGTGTATTTTAGTTTATTTTTAGTTTTATGTCGTTTTTGATATAGTTTTTAGTTTGTGTTTATGTTTGTCGGTTATTGTTTATTTACTTCGTGTTTTAAGTTTGTTTTGAGTTTTGTCATAGGTTAAAACAGGCAAGGAAACGAATTGAAGATGAAATGGGCAGTAGCTGACACAGGCAGAGTGTCCCATACCAAGATTAAATTGAAGAGCAAGTCCCAGTAGCAGACACAAGCAAGGGACACGACCAAGTCACCTGGCCGTGTCCCTCCAAAGAAGAGCAACACGGCCAAGTCATCTTGACTTAGTCGTGTCTCATTTGTTACCAAAGGAAAGGAAGAGTAAAGTAGATAGAGGCAGACACAAGCAAGGGACACGGCCGTGTCACCTGGCCGTGTCCCTCAAACATGATGCAACACGGCCAAGTCAAGCTCCACTTGGCCATGTCATTCAACAAGAAGAAAAGAAGATCAAAGGGCAGGCAGTAGTGGACACATGCAGGGGACACGGCCGTGTCACCTGGCCGTGTCCCTCCAACAAGCCCTCACACAGCCGTGTCCCTCATCACCTGGCCGTGTCCCTCATGAATCAAACGCAAACCAAATTTTAAAGCCGACGTTTCGTATAAAAGTAAAAAGAAAGTTAGGTTTTAGGGGGGTTGACAATTTTGAGAGAAAAGTTCAGCCGTCTGAGAGAGATCTTAGGGTTTAAACATTTATTTTCTTGTATTTTTTGATTTTACTTTGGATTAAACTAGTTTAGATTAGATTGTCACGCCATTGTTTCATCCTTCTTGCAAGATTCGATCAAAAGATTCATCAAAAGCTTCAAGGAGTTTGTAACTTGGTTTTATTCTTAAACTTTGTCTCTTTAGTTTCATTGAAATTTTGTTTATGAACATTATCATGTTTAAATTGATTTCTTTGATTATTAATGAGATGAGTATGTTTGATAACATCATGAACTAATTTAATCTAGTCTAGGGTTTGTATGGATTTGCTATGAATTATATGAATTGGTTATTCTCTTAACTAATGATTTCTTTAGCCTTTATTGAATGAAAAATTGTTACATATAATTGATTGGCCACCAATTGTGTGTTCTAGGTATTAGATGATGGATTGAGAGATGAAGTCTAATACTGGAATAATTTAATTTAGGACTTAGGTGAATTAGAGATATAACCTATTAAAAGATTGTTTCAATTATAACAAGATTAGTTGTAAGAGGTTTGAATGAGATAGCTTATTTCCTTAACTCAATTAATTAAGTTGTTTGAGATTTAATCTTAGGGAATTAAATTAGTTAAGTGGAATAACCATTCATACATATCAGTAGTAGAGAAGTGCAAACCCTAGACCCTTTTATCAAGTGAATCAAAACATCAGTTTTGTTTATTTTATTGTTTTTAACTTCAATTAAATCAATCTTTTCATACTTTGCAATTTAAATTTCTTTAATTACTTGTTACTTTTAATTTGATAATCAATTACCCACTTTGGCTTCCTTGAGAGACGACCTTGGGGTGATCACCTTTGCTATAGCTACCTCGTATACTTGCGAGTGACGCTTTGTGGTAGAGTTAATTCGAGCGCAACAACTGTCTCCGATCTTGTTCCTATTTGATTACTACCATTTTCTCTGCCTCTTCCTCTTTCTCGACCTTTACCGCTACTACTTGCTACTTGTGTTCTTTCAGGAACTTTTGAAATCTCTGCCACATTTCTAGGACAATCCTTCTTAAGGTGATCAGTGGCACCACAAAGTATACAAGCTCCAGTAACTAACCAACATTCTCCCCTATGCTTTCGTCCACAATGCTCACACGAGGGGTATGGTGTATATTCAGTCCTTCCAGAACCTTTACTTGATCCTCTGCTTATTCCTCCTGTGCTGGCTACTGAGGTAGCTTGAAAATTAGGTCCTTTAGATGGACTTAAATTCTGCTTTACACTCATAAAGGATCCTTCACCCTTAGCTCTCTTGCTAGCAGACTTATTATTACCTGGGGCACTCTGTGCTTGCTCTCTTTTCTGTTGAATTCTCTGTTGATGATTCCTCAGATTTACTTGCACCTTTTCAACATCCAATGCTTTAGCCACCAACTTTGAAAACTCTGTATTATCCAATGCCACTAGCTGTATCTTAATTTCATCATTAAGTCCTTCTAAAAATTTCTCACACCGCTCAACTTCAGTTTCTATTAACTTCTTTCCATACTTACTAAGGCGCGTAAACTCCTTCTCATATTCTAATACCGTCATTCTGCCTTATTTCAAATGAATGAACTCATTGCGCCTTGCAGTCAAATATGCATCAGTGATATACCTCTTTTTAAACTCACTCTTAAAGAATTCCCAAGTTCGTTGTTCTGGTGGAACCCGCTGCTGCGTGGTATCCCACCATATGTACGCCTCTTCTGTCAGGAGCGAGGTAGCACAAACCACTCTTTCCTCTGGAGTGCATTGGAGCTGGTCAAGAACTCTAATGATACTATCTAACCAATATTCTGCTTCCTCATATCCCTCTTCACGACCAGCCTTAAATTCCTTTGCACCATACTTTCTTAACTTCTCGATCGGGGGTTTCCTATCTCCCTCAGCAGCAGGGCCCCTTCCAGCCATTTGCTGAAAAGCTGTTGCAATCTGCCTAAGATAAGTCTCCAGACCAGGTATTTCAGCTGCTGCTGACACCTGATCTATAAGCTTCCCCAGCATCTGCAGACCCAGATGCTTGCGATTCTACGTTTCGTTCCATAGCTTGCCATGAATCTAGAGACATCCTACATTGACAAAATAGCTATCTGCTTAATTCATCAACATATAACTCGATTATCAATTCCTATCTGGCATGTACCTCTACCTATTCATCATATAACTTTCTCCTTACTTTATCTTACATGGTACACATAGTTACTTACTTACTACCTATCTCCCAGAATCGACTAAACCAATGCTCTGATACCACAAATTGTAACACCCCTTCCCGACCTATGAATAAGCCGAGGAGGAATGCTACATCGGGATACGAGCTCTGGTTATGTTAGCTTACTTAATGTTCCTTATAAAAATTTTCCAAAAATTTTGACGGAGTCTCCCTTAAAATTCTAGGTCACAAGTGTCGACAAAACTGATTTTTCTTATTTTTGAAAAATATTTTGTTTCACAATTCAACTCAAGCACACTCCCAATAATCCACCCTTATAACCTAAACTACAATCCTGCAAGAAGAATTCATACTTCTATATTCACAACCCAACTCAATTCAAAATCATACAGTTATTATACATTACTAGATTTACATGCTACATCAAGTTATCTCTTTGTATTGTTCAAATAAGTACATGCTATTTTCAATACTAAAATACAAAATGAAGAGCACCACCTAAGTTTGTTGATGACTGACAGATCGCAAGACTCCTCTGCTCGCTACTGGCTCCTTGCTAATAGCCTACGAGTTTAGAAGAAACTGAACTCGCTAAGCATTGCTTAGTGGGTACTTTAACTAATTACGGAAAAAAAAATAATAAAAGCATAATGCACTTTTAAAAGCAATGAGTCATATTGAAAAATAATATCACAGTAAAAACAATCCATACATGTCATATATTCAGTTATTATCATTTTATCAGTTCGCTCCACAAGGTAAGTTGGTAGACTAACGTATGGTAAGGAACTAACTGAAACAACTGTATATATATTCTGTGGCTGTGGCCATAAAAAAATTGCGGACCAAGCCCTGTGGAATCTGTGGCCGAAGCCCTCGGACCGGAGTCCTATATAACTCGGGCGATTGCCCTATATAACTCAGACCGAAGTCCTATATAGCTCGGGTCGTCACCCTATATAACTCGGACCGAAGTCCTTTATTAAAGCAGCACTGCATATAGTATGATATATCATACCCTTACCCTACTCAGTACTATCCTAGATACCTAGTGGAGCCAAAATTTTCATGCCATTTCTTAATCGAATATGCATTATACAATTATCGACTTATGTTTCGTATATTATTTCAACGTGAAATATCATATTTTGTCATTTTAATAACATATTATACTCATTTATATGCATAAGGAATCAATTGGATTACTTTTGAAAAATGACCAAATGAATATTAGCAAAATGACCATATGAATAGTAAATTCTGGTTTTGGACTCAACTTGATCCTTATTTTGAAAAATTGTATAAAATAATCTACTTGACTACAAACTCTAAAATTTTTACAGAATTTAGTTTTACATCTTAAAATCATTCCTTTAAAATTTCAGATCAAACCCTTATAACCTCAACTACAATCCTGCAAGAAGAATTCAAACTTCTATATTCACGACCCAATTCAATTTAAAACCATACAGTTATTATACATTACTAGATTTGCATGCTACATCAAGTTATCTCTTTGTATTGTTCAAATAAGTACATGCCAGTTTCTAATACCAAAATATAAAATGAAGAGTACCACCTAAGTTTGTTGATGACCGACAGATCGCAGGACTCCTCTACTCGCTACTGGCTCCTTGCTAATAGCCTACGAGTTTAGAAGAAACTAAACTCGCTAAGCATTGCTTAGTAGGTATTTTAACTAATTATGGAAAATAAATAATAAAAGCATAATGCACTTTTAAAAGCAATGAGTCGTATTGAAAAATAATATCACAGTAAAAACAATACATACATGTCATATATTCAGTTATTATCATTTTATCAGTTCGCTCTACAAGGTAATTTGGTAGACTAACGTATGGTAAGGAACCAACTGAAACAACTGTATATATATTCTGTGGCTGTGGCCCTAAAAAAAATTACGGACCAGGCCCTATGGAATCTGTGGCCCAAGCCCTCGGACCGGAGTCCTATATAACTCGGGCGATTGCCCTATATAACTCGGACCGAAGTCCTATATAGCTCGGGTCGTCACCCTATATAACTCGGATCGAAGTCCTATATAGCTCGGGTTGTCACCCTATATAACTCGGACTGAAGTCCTATATTAAAGCAGCACTGCATATATTATGATATATCATACCCTTACCCTACTCAGTACTATCCCAGATACCCAGTGGAGCTAAAATTTTAATGCCATTTCTTAATCGAATATGCATTATACAATTATCGACTTATGTTTCTTATATTATTTCAACATGAAATATCATATTTTGTCATTTTAATAACATATTATGCTCATTTATATGCATAAGGAATCAATTGGATTACTTTTGAAAAATGACCAAATGAATATTAGCAAAATGACCATATGAATAGTAAATTCTGGTTTTGGACTCAACTTGATCCTTATTTTACAAAATTGTATAAAATAATCTATTTGACTAAAAACTCTAAAATTTTTACATAATTTAGTTTTACATCTTAAAATCATTCTTTTAAAATTTCAGATCAAACTGGACACAAAATCTTGGTCAAGTAGTTCACCCAACCAGACTGCTCCAGTTACCCTGCATCTTGGCAGCAGTTCTAAATTTTGTGAATTCCGTAATTTAAATTCAATCAATGTGGTTCCAAATTATTTTTATAAAATACTAGACTCACTAAAAAACAACATATCCAAAATTCAATTGAGGATTATTTTTCTAAATGTTATTAAAAATCCAGAAACATGGCTGTCTCAGTCAAGGTACCTCCTAGAGCAGGTCTAACAGAAATAATTTTTCCATAATCATAACCATTCCGAATTCAACTCAAAATTTTTTCAGTCATTCTAGACGCATTGAGTCACAAAATATAAAAAACTTACTTCAAGATCATTTTTCTATATTTAATTAAAAATCATACAATTCACATAATTTCACTAATTCTAAAACAGAAAAGTTTCAAGAAAATGAACAAACAATTAGTTAAAGTACCAAACCTTGCTTGTCCTTGCTCTTCTTGTCTATTTAACTTCCTTTCCTCTCTAATCTCCTTGATTTCCTATGAATTTAACATGTCACATATGAAAGAACAAACCCTAGATATGAACATGATGCTACCTTATGATTTTCTAACAATCCTTTACTTATTCTTACTAATAATCGCCATTTTCATCATTTCCTTTAAGTAGTTTATCATTTTTCACCATAATCATCAACTTACTAATACTTTCCCAACATGAACATAATATCAAATCTTCCTAAACATAGCCTAATACCTAATTCTAATGAAAGAATAAGACTTAGGATGGTATCTTACCTTATTTCCTATTGAATTTCACTTGAAAAATGGCTTAGACTTGAAAATTTTCTCCTTTAAAATGGAAGGGAGGGGGGAGTACGACCTAAGGAAGAAGAGAAGTGGTGATGGTGGTGTTTTTTGATCCTTTACTTGTGTTTGGAAGACCAAACTTAGTTGTTTATAATTTAATTTCCATTTGAATAATTTGTTTATTTTCAATAGCCATGATTTGTCCAACCCATTTGGACTTAATGGCTAGGATTTGGCCACTTGAAAGTGGCTTTTTGTTCTTTTAAAATTTTCCCCCAAAGTTATATTTAATTACAAAATTGCCCCTCCGGTGGAAATGCCCAAAATACCCTTGTCGAAAAATCGCCCGTAACTTACAAACCGTGCATTTTCGGGAAAAATCGTGCGCCACCATTACGACCCGATTAATCCCGAGAACACATTTATGGCATCCATTAGGGTCACTATTAAGAACCGACACAACTTTTTGAAAAATTACTCTTAGGTCCCCGGCCTTTCAAAAAATTACCTTTAGGTCCCGTCGACTTCACGGGCCTCATTTGCATACCGATTTTGTTTTTTACTATCTCGAGCCTCTATTTGACCACTTATTTATTCTTGCCTAATACTCGACTACCTAAACTTTGGGATGTGACACAATTGGTATCAGAGCTTGAAATTTCTTAAACTTAATTGTGAAATTTGATCCACTATGGCAACTTCTTCTTCATCAAACTCTATCTCTCATGGAAATCTTAACACTATTCTTAGATCCTACTTTGATGGAACTGATTATTCCTGCTGGAAACACAAAATGTATTTGTTTCTAGACAGTGAAGGGATTGAACTATGGGATTTTGTGGAAAGTGAGTGGAAACCTCCCACTTATGAAGTTGATGGTATTCAAGTTCCCTTTCCCAAAGCACAATGGTCAACTATCAATGTCAAAGATCGATTCAAGAATAATAGACCCGCTTCCATCTTGATGAATTCCATCTCAAGAGAAGAAGGTGGAAGAGTTCAACATTTAACTTGTGCACATTGCATTTGGAAGACACTCGAAAACTACCATGAAGGTACGACTCAAGTAAGATTCACCAAGAAACAAATGCATGTTCATGAGTATGAGCTATTCAAGATGAAATCAAATGAAAACGTCACCGACATGACAAATCACTTGCTTGCTATTGTCAATGAACTAAAGAAGGCAAGGTATATGATCAAGGTGATGTAAACAGTAAAATCTTGAGAGCCCTAAGAGCTAGAAAGAACTTTGAATCAAAAGTATCATCCATTGAAGAAGCTCATGATTTTAGCACATTGAGAACCGACGAGCTTGTGGGAAAACTACTCACATTTGAGCTACACAGTGAAAAAGAAGAAGATCAAGGTGAAAAAGAAAAGAGAAAACAAATTGCTCTCAAAGCAATCAAAGAAGTTGAGAGCTCAAGCAACGAAGGTACTGATGATGAAGATGAAATGGCAATGTTCTAAAAAAGAATCAATGAATGGAAAAGGAAGAAAAGATTACAAGCAAATAAAGGTACACTTCCTAAATTCTCCCTCAAAGATAAAGAAAAGAAAAATGAGATAAAATGCTAAACTGGTCACATTAAATTGGATTGCTTCAAAGTAAAGAATAAAAGGAAATGGGACAAAGAAAAGAAAAAGTCTCTCAAAGCCACATGGGATGACTCCTCTTCAAGTGAAGAAGAAGAAGAATAAGGAATTGCAAATATATGTCTCATGGCTATTGAAGATGACTCCAATGAGGTAAGTACTCAATCCTTTTATCTAGTAGCACATAATGATATTGATGATCTAGATGATAGTGATTTAATTGAGCACATGAACTTTAAAATAGAAAAATATTTTTCTAAAATGATGATCTATAAAGAAAAAAGCTCTAAGTTAGAAAAGGATTTTATATGCTTAAAGAACTCTACCTTAGAATTGAAAACCTCAAATGAACACTTGATGAATTCAATAGAAGAGATAAATAAAAACTCACATGACATAGAAAAATTTATTAAAGAGAATGAAATTTTGAAGCATGAACTAAAAGAACTAAAAGAATCAATTTCAAGATTTCATAAAGGAAAGGAAGCCTTAGATACATTAATTGGTAACCAAAGATCACCCTCCTCAAAATATGGATTAGGATTCAATGGATCGACCAACATTAAACTAAGCAAACCAACATTTGTAAAAGAATCTACAACTAAAATTTCTAATGTTGATATTGTAAAGAACAAAGATGCTCGCACCAAGTCTAAAAGTACCAAAAGAACTTCCTATGTTCACTAGGAAATAAAGCTAAAAGTAACCATGCATTTATGTACACTAAACTTGCACAAAAGCAATCACATATTTGTAGTTGTATGCATAATACTTGGAATACAAAAAGAAAAATGCAGAAATATAAAATACCATGGCAATGCGCATATTGCATGAAATTCGGACACACAAGTTTTTTCTGTCATATAAGAAAGGCTCATCTCAAGTTAGAAGACACCTTTATTACTAACCATAAAGGACTCAACTTCATTTGGGTACCTAAGAGAAGATGACCAAAATTACCTTGTAGGTATGCCTAAAATCTACTATCAACGAAAGCACATGGCTTGTGGATAGTGGGTGCTCAAGGCATATGACCGGAAATACAAAGCTCTTTACAAGTATTACCTACAAACATGGAGGTAATGTAACTTTTGGAAATAATGTTAAAGGTAAAATTATTGGTGTTGGCTCCATTGGTTCAATTGGTAAAGATTTAATAGAAGATGTATGGCTTGTTGATGGGTTGAAACATAATTTGCTAAGTGTTAGTCAATTATGTGATAAAGCTTACTTTGTTAATTTTGATTCCAAAGAATGCAAGATCACAAATTCAAATGGTGTTATCATATTTAAGGGTACTAGGACAAACAACACTTATAATATTAACATATATTCAAATCATGCATTTAAATGTCTAATGTCTACTAATAATGGTGCATGGTTATGGCATAGAAGACTAGGACATGCTGGTATGGATCAATTAAAATATATTTGTAATGAAAACCTAGTTGATGGTCTCCCTAAGATAAAATATGATAAAGATAGAATTTGTGAACCTTGTCAACGTGGTAAGCAACATAAAAGTTCATTTAAATCAAAGAATGTTATAAGCACCTCTAGACCTTTAGAGCTCATTCATTTGGATTTGTTTGGACCAAATAGAGTTACAAGCTTAGGAGGCAAATTATATGCATTTGTTCTTGTTGATGATTACTCTAGATTCACATGGGTTAATTTCTTAGCTCAAAAGAATGAAGCTTTTAATTACTTCAAAACGTTTGCAAAAAGAGTTCAAAATGAAAAAGGGTATGTGATCACATCTATTAGAAGTGATCATGGCAAACAATTTGAGAATGAAAATTTCGAAAGCCTTTGTGATGAACTTGGCATTTCACATAATTTTTCTGCTCTTAGAACTATTAGTGTATGTGCCCTAGGCCATTTATTTGGATCTTTATGTTATACATTTATTATTAATAAATGAGGTTTTATTATCATTAATGTTTGTATGCATGTTACACAATTTTGATATTTGTCCCTGGTTTATTATTGTTATAGAGATAAAAAATAATAATTCTTAACCAGTATGAACATTGATTTGATAATCATCAGATGGTTATGTGTATAGTGATACAAATCAATTTCATAGATACTTGTTAGAGAACAATGTATTGGATAGACCCATCATGAGATTACTACATGGGTTAGTGTCATAAGTAAATCTCATGATAGTTATGTATTAATTCTTTGACTTGAGATTGTCATAGTTTCCAATATAAGGACTATTATATTTTGACATGATCAAACATTATCCGTAACTGGATAGTAATAAAGGTTATGATCATATATGATAGAAATTATGTAGAGGATAATGAACAATCAAGATAGAATTTGTCCATCTCTTTGAGAGAGATATCTTTTAGGCCCCTCGATAAGTGAGACTGTGAAATGCATGGCCGTGCTCAAATGAATTGATAGTGTGATCAATTTCATTTGTTTTTATCAGTCTACTTGGAGATCGAGTAATCATAAGTTTGGACAATATAAGTATGACGTTGACCATGATTTATGTTAAAGCTAGATATCGTGTGACAAAGGGATTAATGCATGTACTATTATTAGGCAAATTGGACATTCCTTATATTAATTGAGTAGTTGTAATGCCTTGCTAGAGGCCAATTATGACTTGTTAATTTAATAGAGATTAAATTGACTGCCAATTAATATGGGCCTATCGGGTCACACACAAGAATGCGCTTTGGGTTGGATATAATATTAATAATATTAATATTAGATATTAATATTTATTATTATTTTCATTTTCATTTTTTTATATATATATATTATTAGATAATATATTCAGAATCCTAATTAGATTTGGATTCTGAATTTGACTTATATTCAGAATCCTTATTAGCTTTGGATTCTGAATTTGACTTATCTTATCCAATTTCGAATTGGATTCTGGAGTGATTATATTCACTCCAGACGTTAAGTCTTCTTAGAAGTAACATAAAAAAAAAGAACGGAAAAGGAACCCTAATACGTTTTAGAGAAAACGTTTTTTCAGCCTTCGCCGTTGTAGAGAGCTAGCACTCCAGACGGTAGCATTCGTGTGGATACACGATAGAGGGTGTTTCGCGATCGAGGCATCTCTTCCAAACTGTGATTTCGAATCATCAACAGGTTAGTTCTTTGAACACTTTTGTCGAATTAAACGAACAGCATGGATCTTGATGGGAAATCAAAGATCAAAATTTTTCCGCTGCGTGTTTTTGGTTTGCTGTGATCTCGTTGATTTCCTAACAGTGGTATCAGAGCCACTTGTTGTTTTCGTTTAAGTCAAAAATGCCATGTTGACATGATTACATGAGATATATTGATTTCGTATGGCATGTTAACTATAAAACCCTAATTCATTTTTCATATGATGAGAAAGGATTGGTTTTTGGTTTCGTTTCTGTAAAACCCTAATTCGTTTTTCATATGATGAGAAAGGATTGGTGTTTTTAATTTCGTTTTCATGAGACGATCACGTATATATGATTGGTTGATTAAAACAATTTTCATATGATGAAAACGATTAAGTTTATATGTGATATAAACATTTGGTAATGATTCTGTAATGGGTTGTACATATTCGAAATAAAACAGTAAGAAAGTTAATGGGATTAACGATTCTGTTTTAGGGTTTCGCCAAAGAAAAATGTTAATTAGATTAACGTTTCTGTTTGGCTTCGAGGGGAGCTACCCCTCGACCCTGCCCAGGGGCATTACCCCTTCGGAACCCTGCCCGCTGACCGGCCAGCGGGAGCCCCGCCCGCTAACCGGCTAGAAATCTTCATTTTGTTGAACTAAAAGGTGCAGTAGAATTCCAGTGTCAACTCTTTGCAAGCAAGCTCATTTATGGAGAACAGTTGTTCCCATCCTGGTTGGTTAATCAGTTCCCGAATGTCGGCTGCAATGTTGACTAGCTCCATAGCTTCCCAATCCAAAACATGAGGTGGGGACCAATCCTTGTTGCCAAAAAGCTCAAACCACTTTCTTTCCTTGGAATTTGAGAAATGAAGGCATTTGTGGTTTGCCATGAACTTGGAGATTGGTCGTGTAATGGGTTGGCTTGAACTGTCTTCCCCTTGTGCTCATTTTGTAGGGAGCTTGGAGGATGGTTGTTTATGAGGGCCAATTGTCTGCAAAACAAACAAGAATTACACAATAACAACAAAGATGAAACTATACGAAACACCGACAAAAGACCGACATAAGGTTACTGAAATACCGGCATTATAACGATAAAGCACAACATATATTCCAACAAAATGAATGCCAACGGCCAATTTAAAACAAGTTTAACCAACATATATCAGCAAAACATAACCAACATATACCAACAAAAAATTGATCTAAGCCAAAAATAGCGATGAACCAATTCTAACAAGGGCAATTATTTAGATTCACAAATGAAACCTTGTATCCATAGCCCAACAAAAAAAAGAAGAAGAAAACAGTTGATAATACAAAGGCAAACTAAATAAATCAAATGATGAATAAAAATAAAATCAAAATAAATCAAAAACTTAATAAAATCCAAAATAAATCAAAATAAATCAACTGCCGAATAAATCAAAATAAATCTCTCAAAAGTCGGAATAAATCTCAAAATGCTAAGGAAAATAAGAGAAAATACAAGAAATCCATAAGAAATAGCAAAACAAATCCAAAAAAATCGCAGAAGGGAGAGTTCATAGCTGAAAAATGCGAAAAATGTGTGGAACCAAATGTAAAGTGAGTGGATCCACGAAAAAAAATGCAAAACAGGAGTTAAAATCCCTTCTAGAGTGAGTGGGTGTGTGAGTGCGGCAGTGGGAGTGCAAAAAATTTGAGAGAAAATGAGAGATAAGGGAGAATGGAAGGGTTTTTTGGCTTTAAAATAGAGTTCGGGCGGTTATTAAACTAGTCGGCACCTCCCAGTGACACACCTGTGTTGTTGGGCTTGTCAGATGTGCTCGGATACTGTGTATATGACATGCCCAATGACATGCTCATGTCCATTGTAATATCCCAATGTGTGCCTTAGAAGTTTTGAATATTGTTGTTGTTTTAAGTTGGATTGAATGTTTATGTTAGTTGCAAGAGAAAAGAAATTGAAAAGAGAATGTTTATGTGTTGTTTAAAAAGGAAAGTAGTGTGTAGAGAGTAAGTGTATATGTTGGGTATATGGTAATATATATAACATATTTATTGGTCAAAATGAGTGGTCAAGGGAAGAAGATATTTTATTTGTTATATGTGAAATTACTTTAAAGGGCACTTGATTAGAAGAAAGCTAGAACAAGTGAGAAGAGGGTATGTTGGTAATTTTCTTTGTGGAACACTTGGTGGAGATTTAAAGAGAAGTTGACTTTGTTTTCTTCATCATCTTTTCCTCTTTTCCATGTGTGTGGCCGGCTCCTTCAAAGACAAAAGGAAGCAAGAGAGCAAGAGAGGTTGTTGAAGTTCTAAGCTCAAATTGAAAGAAGAATTAAGCGATTAAGTTGGAGATTTGTGAAATTTATCAACTTTGGTAAGTTCTTTCTCTTGTTTCCTTTGTTATTTTTGAAGATGTGTTTGAGTTGAGTTATGATTTGTGAATATTATGATTAGGTGTGTTTGTGATTTGTTTATAAGTGTTGAAGTTGATTTTTAAATGAGAAGTTAAGTTGGTGTTTGAATTGAAAGAGTGAGTTGTGTTTATATTAGGGTTTTGAAGTGATAAGTGAAGTGTAACTTGAGTTTAATCAAGTATTTTCATAGATTTTCATGTTGTTTGTGTTTGTTGGAGTTGTAAGCTCAAAATATGTGATTTTGATGGAAGGCAGTAGCATTGTGAATGCCACGCCCGTGGCCTTGGTTGCCATGGCAGTGGTCAAGTTTAACCATGGCCGTGGAGGTGTGGAGCATGGGAGGCAGAATCATAATCTAACCCACGCCCGTGGGGTTTGAGGTGGCCACGGCCGTGGGCTTTTAAATGTGATGTTAAGTGATATTTTGTAATCTAAAGGTCTAAGATGAAGTTAATAAGTGATAAATTGTATGGAAATTCATGTATTGTCTCAATTTTTGGATTAGGTTTTGAAAGAAGGTGAGTTGCCCTAGTTTGGGAAGTAGAATCTTGGAAAAGGAAAGTGTTTAGAGTAGTGTGAATTGTTATTGAGGTAAGTACAAATCTTGCATTATTGCATTGTTAATGCATATGAATAATGTGATGTTGTGTACAATGTGGAACATACATTCATATGATGTTGAGATTGAATATACATTTGATGATATTGATGATGTTTATGAACAATGTACTTTGTTATATTTATGTCAATGATGCCATAAGTATAATGTGAAAGATATGATGTAAATGATTGTGTATTTGAAAGATGAGTTGCTATAATGTTATGTTTTGCATAATGTGAATTGAGATAAGTGAGGCACGTATGCCTATGTGATGATGTTTAATGTATTTGGTTATGTATACTTGAATAATGAAGTGTGATAATGACAATTGAGACATGATAAGATATGAGGCCATTGTGATTGGCTATGATGATTCAAAAGAGACATGAAGCCATTGTGTTTGGCTATGATGATGAGAATTGAGAATGAAATAAATAATGAAATAATAAATGAGTTGTGTGGCTAATGTGTTATTCCATTTTCAGAGTTTGTTGTTGGTGGCATGCCTATTATTAGTAACAATCTCTGGAAGTTAGGTTGGACTTGGTCCTTGAAGCCTAATTGAGATGTTACCACCCTTGAAGCTAGGTTGGGTTGGTTCTTGAAGCCAAGTTGGGTTGATACTTAGCATGCTTTGTTCCCCTTGAAGCTTGGTTGAACCTAATCCTTGAAGCCTAGTTGGGTTTATGATAATGATAAATGTGATAACAAAACCAAAGCATTAACTCTGAAAATTGAATGGCATATTAGTGTGTTTTGGGCCCATGCTTGTCTTTGTATTTAATGTGATTCTTGAATGGTAAAATTAATGGAACTATGAAGATGTAATATGAATGTTGTTATGACATTGAATAAAGTATGATGTGGAAATGTGATATTCTTTTAAATGATGTATGAGATTAATTGTGACATTATATCATATTAAAGCATCATGTTAGTATACTTTGTACTACTAAGCCGTGGGCTTAGCGCGATAGTGTTTGATCGCGCAGGTGACAGAGTTGAACCTGAGAGCTCCTCGAGACCAAGTGAGACTAGACATTGAGGATTTTCTTTTGGGACTTAAAGATCAGACAAGAACTGCCAATCATGTATATATATTCTATGTTTTGTAATCTTTGATTTATAACATATTTGTAATAACTTCTGCTGTGAATTAATAAATGTTTTTATATATGGTGTCTTTTGGATTTCTTTTAAAATGTTTGAGATTGGTTTCACTTATTTACAAAGATATTTGTTGTGTATTATTTTTAAACTGTGACATTTTCTATATTCAGTATACGTATATTACGATCGTTTAAGCATGCTTGGTACGTATACGGGAGATAGGGGTGTTACAATTGTTTTGGTATCAGAGCCTAGGTTTGAGATTCTCAACCTAGGTCAAGTGTAAGAAAAAGAATGTTTTGATTTTAAAAAGTGGATTTTTGAATAACATACATGTTGGTATTGGCAGTCTCTGATCTTTAATGAGAAGTATTCTGCTGTGTTTGCAGATATAGGTTGTGATGGATCCTCATTTGCGTAAGTCAGTTGAGGGAAGTGCGGAGAGTGTTGCTCCTGATGATGGAGCTAGAGTGGATAGTGCTGGAGAGGCACCTGCTTCTGTGTCAGGGGGACTAGCTGGTGAGGATGTTCCACCAGTTTGGCTTAGGCATGTGGTAGAGATTATGAGGCAAGCACTAGTGCAACCACCGCCACCTCCACAGCCTTTGGTATCAGTGAGACAGTATGATAAATTAAGGAAGTACGGAGCAGAAGATTTCTTGGGTACTATTGATCCAGCTGTAGCTGAGCAGTGGCTAGATAAAGTACAGAGAATATTTGTTCAGTTACAAGCCACTCCAGAAGAAAAATTTGATTATGCAAGATCCTTGTTGCAGAAGGATGCATATAACTGGTGGAAGACAGTGCCTCATGCTATGGATGATCCACCTACCTTGTCCTATGCTGATTTTCTAAGAGAGTTTGAATTGAAGTATACTCTGAGGGAGTATAAGGATGTGAAGAAAATGGAGTTTCTAAGCTTAAAGTAAGATCACCGGACTGTGACAGAATATGAGTTAGAGTTTATCCGGTTGAGCCAGTATGCTGGGGGTATTATATCTGATGAGATAGATAGATGCAGGAGATTTGAGGAGGGATTGAGGCCCTCTATCTTGTGTCTTGTGGCTGGATCTAGATATCATGATTTTTCCCAGCTTGTGGCAAAAGCTCGGAGTGTGGAAAGAGCTCAGGTTATTGCAGCTGCTTCAGAGGAAGAGATCAGGGTTAGAAGGCCCCAGTTTGAGGCAGGGTCTTCATCTGTGAAAAGAGGTAAAGGAAGTTTTGTTCCTCGAGTTAGTAGGAGTCAGAGGCCAGCTGGTAGGTCAGTTCAGTTTCAGAGGCAGAGATCGAGACCTACAGTTTCAGTGGCGAGTGCTCCGACCCCATTGACTCAGAGATCCACTCTACCCATATGTATTCATTGTGGTAGGCCACATGGTGGTACTTGTTGGAGGACTGGGGTGGCAGGGGTATGTTTCAGATGTGGATCGCCTGATCATTTTGTTAGAGATTGTCCTGAGAGGCAAGAGCAGATGTCGGTAGATTCTGAAGCTTCTCGACCTGGTGTG
Source organism: Garcia nutans (assembly GCA_947685225.1). Classification (NCBI taxonomy): domain Eukaryota; kingdom Viridiplantae; phylum Streptophyta; class Magnoliopsida; order Malpighiales; family Euphorbiaceae; genus Garcia; species Garcia nutans. The sequence goes on along the minus strand of CANTUV010000039.1, from coordinate 35,733,836 downwards.
AGGGGAGGTCGAGGAGGCAGAATTTTCAGCAAAGGAGGTAGATCTGGGTTCAGTCCTAGAGGAGGTTCTACATGCAGAGAGAGTAGACCAGAGGAGACTGGATCTTCTCAGAGGATATATGTGATGCAGAGGCAGCCAGATGCTTCGGCAGTCATAGCTGGTTCTTTTTCTTTATTTGGTATTTCTGTACTTGCTTTGATTGATCCCGGATCCACACATTCATATATTAGTGCATATGTTTTGCCTGTGTCTGATATGCATGCTGAATCCCTAGGATTTGATGTATTGGTGACAAATCCTTTAGGGCATAGTGTGATTGTTCACAAAGTGCACCGAGATAGTGCAGTGGTGGTTCAAGGTGAGGAGTTCCTTGGAGATTTGATTGAGATGCCTTTTAAGGAATATGATGTGATCCTAGGCATGGATTGGTTATCTAGACATGGAGCTATGGTAGACTGTAAAAAGAAAGTTGTTACTTTGAGAACCAACAATGGTAGAGAGGTGTTAGTATCTAGTGAGCAAGGACAGCAGCATCCTTGTTTGTTTCAGCTGTTGCAGCTAGAAGATTGATTAGAAAAGGGTGTGATGCTTACCTTGCTCATATTTTGGATACGAGGGTAAGGGGTTCTCAAATTGAGAGTATACCTACAGTTGCAGAATTTCCAGATGTGTTTCCAGAAGAGTTGCCAGGGTTGCCTCCTGAGAGAGAGGTGGAATTTGGTATTGAATTATTGCCTGGTACCACTCCTATCTCTATTACTCCTTATAGAATGGCACCTGCTGAACTGAGAGAATTGAAAGTGCAGTTGCAGGAGTTGTTGGATAAAGGGTTTGTTCGCCCTAGTGTTTCACCGTGGGGAGCTCCTGTTTTATTTGTGAAGAAAAAGGATGGTACTATGAGATTGTGTATCGATTATAGGCAATTGAACAAGGTGACTATTAAAAATAAATATCCTTTGCCTAGAATTGATGATCTCTTTGATCAATTGAAGGGTGCAGCTGTGTTTTCCAAAATTGATTTGAGATCAGGGTACCATCAGTTGAGGGTTAGAGCTGAAGATGTTCCTAAGATAGCCTTTCGTACAAGGTATGGGCATTATGAGTTTCTAGTTATGCCTTTTGGTTTGACGAATGCACCTGCAGCTTTAATGGATTTGATGAATAGGGTGTTTAGGCCCTATCTGGATCAGTTTGTAGTGGTCTTTATTTATGACATTTTTGTGTATTCGCGTAATGAGGAGGAGCATGACATGCATCTGCGGATTGTGTTGCAAATTTTGAGAGAGAAGCAATTGTTTGCTAAACTGTCAAAGTGTGAGTTTTGGCTTGATCAAGTAACTTTTCTCGGTCATATAGTTTCAGCAGAAGGCATTAGAGTTGATCCGAGTAAAGTTGAAGTTATTTTGAATTGGAGTCCACCAAAATCTGTGACTGAAGTTAGAAGTTTTCTGGGTTTGGCAGGCTATTACCGACGGTTTGTGAAAGGATTTTCTTTGATAGCTACTCCACTTGCCAGATTACTTCGAAAGGGAGTTAGATTTGTGTGGACAGATCAATGTCAGGCTAGCTTTGAACAGTTGAGAGAAATATTGACTCAAGCGCCTGTTCTTACTTTACCTGTGGAAGATAAACCATATTTGATCTACAGTGATGCTTCACATAGTGGTTTGGGTTGTGTGCTGATGCAAGAAGGTAAAGTTATAGCTTATGCTTCTCGACAGTTGAAGCCGCATGAGCTTAACTATCCGACGCATGATTTAGAGTTGGCAGCCATTGTGTTTGCATTGAAGATTTGGCGACATTATCTGTATGGAGAGAAGTGTTTTATCTATACAGACCATAAAAGTTTGAAATATTTGGGGGTGCAGAGAGAACTTAATCTTCGACAGAGGAGATGGTTGGAGTTGATTAAAGACTACGACTATTTGATTGATTATCACCCTGGCAAGGCAAATGTTGTTGCTGATGCCTTGAGTCGGAAGTCTTTAGCAGGTTTGACTGTCTATTCGCTCTCGTTGCTTGTTGAATTGAGAGCATTGCATGTTAATTTTATATCTTGTGATGATGGTGCATTGTTGGCACAGTTGCAATTGAAACCAATATTGTTGGATCAGATTAAAAAGGCTCAATTGGCTGATGAGAAGATTCAAAAGATTGTTTCAGATTGCGAGAGTGGAAAGAGTAGAGATTTTATTGTGAGAAATGATGGGAGTCTTTGGTTTAAGAACAGATTGTGTGTACCTGATGATGCTAATTTGAGAAGGATTATTTTAGAAGAAGCACATCAATCAGTATTTGCTATGCATCCGGGCAATACAAAGATGTATCATGATTTGAAGCAATATTACTGGTGGTCCAGTATGAAGAGAGACATAGCGGAGTTTGTATCCAAATGTCTCACATGTCAGAGGGTAAAAGCTGAGCATCAGGTTCCAACAGGGTTACTTCAACCGTTATCAGTGCCTGAATGGAAATGGGATAGAGTGACAATGGATTTTGTGTCTGGTCTACCATTAACACAAAGGAAGCATGATGCTATTTGGGTGATTGTGGATAGGCTGACTAAGACAGCTCATTTTCTCCCGGTTAGGATGGATTATTCTCTGGAAAGGTTAGCTGAGCTGTATATTCATGAGATTGTGAAGTTACATGGTGTCCCAATTTCTCTAGTGTCTGATCGAGATCCCCGGTTTACTTCAAGATTTTGGAAGAGTTTACATGGTGCTTTGGGTTCTCGATTACACTTCAGTACTGCTTTTCATCCGCAGACAGATGGGCAGTCAGAGAGAGTGATACAGATTATTGAGGACATGTTGCGAAGCTGTGTCATTGATTTCTCTGGAAGTTGGGATAGATTCTTATCACTTGTGGAATTTGCTTACAATAACAGTCATCAATCCAGTATTGGTATGGCACCATTCGAAGCATTGTATGGTAGACGGTGTAGGACACCTCTATGTTGGAATGAACTTGGAGAAGGTAAGTTAATTGGTCCTGATTTAGTTAAAGAAACTGAAGAGAAAGTGAAAATGATTCGAGATAGGTTGAAAGCAGCTTCAGATCGACAGAAGTCTTATGCAGATTTAAAAAGAAGAGACATAGAGTTTGAGATTGGAGATAAGGTATTTTTGAAAGTGTCTCCTTGGAAGAAGATCCTGAGGTTTGGTCGAAAAGGAAAATTGAGTCCTCGTTTCATTGGACCGTATGAAGTTTTGGAAAGAGTTGGGCCAGTTGCTTATCGGCTTGCTTTACCACCTGAGTTGGATAGGATCCATAATGTATTCCATGTTTCTATGTTGAGGAGATACAGAACGGATCCATCTCATGTTTTGCCAATTGAAGCTATCGAAGTGAGTTCATATCTGACATTTGAAGAAGAACCAATTGTTATTTTGGCATATGAAGTGAAAGAGTTGAGGAATAAGAAAGTGCCTTTGGTGAAAGTTCTATGGAAGAATCATGGGAGAGAAGAGGCAACTTAGGAAAGTGAGCAAGCAATGCGAGATCAATATCCTCAGTTATTTCGGACTTGATAACAGGTAATTTCGAGGACGAAATTTCTTTTTAGAGGGGGAGAATTGTAATATCCCAATGTATGCCTTAGAAGTTTTGAATATTGTTGTTGTTTTAAGTTGGATTGAATGTTTATGTTAGTTGCAAGAGAAAAGAAATTGAAAAGAGAATGTTTATGTATTGTTTAAAAAGGAAAGTAGTGTGTAGAGAGTAAGTGTATATGTTGGGTATATGGTAATATATATAACATATATATTGGTCAAAATGAGTGGTCAAGGGAAGAAGATATTTTATTTGTTATATGTGAAATTACTTTAAAGGGCACTTGATTAGAAGAAAGCTATAACAAGTGAGAAGAGGGTATGTTGGTAATTTTCTTTGTGGAACACTTGGTGGAGATTTAAAGAGAAGTTGACTTTGTTTTCTTCATCATCTTTTCCTCTTTTCCATGTGTGTGGCTGGCTCCTTCAAAGACAAAAGGAAGCAAGAGAGCAAGAGAGGTTCTTGAAGTTCTAAGCTCAAATTGAAAGAAGAATTAAGTGATTAAGTTGGAGATTTGTGAAATTTATCAACTTTGGTAAGTTCTTTCTCTTGTTTCCTTTATTATTTTTGAAGTTGTGTTTGAGTTGAGTTATGATTTGTGAATATTATGATTAGGTGTGTTTGTGATTTGTTTATAAGTGTTGAAGTTGATTTTTAAATGACAAGTTAAGTTGGTGTTTGAATTGAAAGAGTGAGTTGTGTTTATATTAGGGTTTTGAAGTGATAAGTGAAGCGTAACTTGAGTTTAATAAAGTATTTTAATAGATTTTCATGTTGTTTGTGTTTGTTGGAGTTGTAAGCTCAAAATATGTGATTTTGATGGAAGGCAGTAGCATTGTGAATGCCACGCCCGTGGCCTTGGTTGCCATGGCCGTGGTCAAGTTTAACCATGGCCGTTGAGGTGTGGAGCATGGGAGGCAGAATCATAATCTAACCCACGCCCGTGGGGGTTGAGGTGGCCACGGCCGTGGGCTTTTAAATGTGATGTTAAGTGATACTTTGTAATCTAAAGGTCTAAGATGAAGTTAATAAGTGATAAATTGTATGGAAATTCATGTATTGTCTCAATTTTTGGATTAGGTTTTGAAAGAAGGTGAGTTGCCCTAGTTTGGGAAGTGAAGAATCTTGGAAAAGGAAAGTGTTTAGAGTAGTGTGAATTGTTATTGAGGTAAGTACAAATCTTGCATTATTGCATTGTTAATGCATATGAATAATGTGATGTTGTGTACAATGTGGAACATACATTCATATGATGTTGAGATTGAATATACATTTGATGATATTGATGATGTTTATGAACAATGTACTTTGTTATATTTATGTCAATGATGCCATAAGTATAATGTGAAAGATATGATGTAAATGATTGTGTATTTGAAAGATGAGTTGCTATAATGTTATGTTTTGCATAATGTGAATTGAGATAAGTGAGGCACGTATGCCTATGTGATGATGTTTAATGTATTTGGTTATGTATACTTGAATAATGAAGTGTGATAATGAAAATTGAGACATGATAAGATATGAGGCCATTGTGATTGGCTATGATAATTCAAAAGAGACATGAAGCCATTGTGTTTGGCTATGATGATGAGAATTGAGAATGAAATAAATAATGAAATAATAAATGAGTTGTGTAGCTAATGTGTTATTCCATTTTCAGAGTTTGTTGTTGGTGGCATGCCTATTATTAGTAACAATCTCTGGAAGTTAGGTTGGACTTGGTCCTTGAAGCCTAATTGAGATGTTACCACCCTTGAAGCTAGGTTGGGTTGGTTCTTGAAGCCAAGTTGGGTTGATACTTAGCATGCTTTGTTCCCCTTGAAGCTTGGTTGAACCTAATCCTTGAAGCCTAGTTGAGTTTATGATAATGATAAATGTGATAACAAAACCAAAGTATTAACTCTGAAAATTGAATGGCATATTAGTGTGCTTTGGGCCCATGCTTGTCTTTGTATTTAATGTGATTCTTGAATGGTAAAATTAATGGAACTATGAAGATGTAATATGAATGTTGTTATGACATTGAATAAAGTATGATGTGGAAATGTGATATTCTTTTAAATGATGTATGAGATTAATTGTGACATTATATCATATTAAAGCATCATGTTAGTATACTTTGTACTACTAAGCCGTGGGCTTAGCGCGATAGTGTATGATCGCGCAGGTGACAGAGTTGAACCTAAGAGCTCCTCGAGACCAAGTGAGACTGGACATTGAGGATTTTCTTTTGGGACTTAAAGATCAGACAAGAACTGCCAATCATGTATATATATATTCTATGTTTTGTAATCTTTGATTTATAACATATTTGTAATAACTCCCGCTGTGAATTAATAAATGTTTTTATATATGGTGTCTTTTGGATTTCTTTTAAAATGTTTGAGATTGGTTTCACTTACTTACAAAGATATTTGTTGTGTATTATTTTTAAACTGTGACATTTTCTATATTCAGTATACGTATATTACGATCGTTTAAGCATGCTTGGTACGTATACGGAAGATAGGGGTGTTACATCCATAGGTGTGTCACAGGTAATGGATGAATACGTAAACAACACGCCCAATGACAGACACATGTCTGTGGGTGTGTCACAGGTACTGTGACACAAATGAAATGACACACCCAGTGGTCTGGGAGTGTCCTTTGGGCATGCTGGCCCTCACTCTCTCTATTTTATATTTTGGGCCATGACCAGTGACACGTGGGTGTCACTGGATGCACCATCGCTACTATGTGTAAATTAAAATGGCATGCTCAGTGACACGGGCGTGTCACAGGGAGTGTTGTAGCTACTTGGAATCTCAAATTTAGCCAAATCGACATGTGTTATAGCTTCTGGGGAGATTGTTAGTGTATGTGCCCTAGGCCATTTATTTGGATCTTTATGTTATACATTCATTATTAATAAATGAGGTTTTATTATCATTATTGTTTGTTTGCATGTTATACAATAGAGATAAAAAAATAATTCTTAACCAGTATGGACATTGATTTGATAATCTTCAGATGGTTATGTGTATAGTGATACAAATCAATTTCATAGATACTTGTTAGAGAACAATGTATTGGATAGACCCATCATGAGATTACTACATGGGTAAGTGTCATAAGTAAATCTCATGATAGGTATGTATTAATTCTTTGACTTGAGATTGTCATAGTTTCCAATATAAGGACTATTATATTTTGACATGATCAAACATTATCCGTAACTGGATATTAATAAAGGTTATGATCATATATGATAGAAATTATGTAGAGGATAATGAACAATCAAGATAGAATTTGTCCCTCTCTTTGAGAGAGATATCTTTTGGGCCCCTTGATAAGTGAGACTGTGAAACGCATGGTCGTGCTCAAATGAATTGATAGTGTGATCAATTTCATTTGTTTTTATCAGTCTACTTGGAGATCGAGTAATCAAAAGTTTGGACAATATAAGTATGACGTTGACCATGACTTATGTTCAAGCTAGATATCGTGTGACAAAGGGATTAATGCATGTACTATTATTAGGCAAATTGGACATTCCTTATATTAATTGGGTAGTTGTAACACCTTGCTAGAGGCCAATTATGACTTATTGGTTTAATAGAGATTAAATTGGCTGCCAATTAATATGGGCCTATCGGGTCACACACAAGAATGCGCTTTGGGCTGGATATAATATTAATAATATTAATATTAGATATTAATATTTATTATTATTATTATTATTTTCATTTTTTTATATATATATTATTAGATAATATATTTAGAATCCTAATTAGATTTGGATTCTGAATTTGACTTACCTTATCCAATTATATATATTATTAGATAATATATTCAGAATCCAAATCTAATTAGGATTCTGAATTTGACTTACCTTATCCAATTTCGAATTGGATTCTGGAGTGATTATATTCACTCTAGACGTTAAGTCTTCATATAGGTAACATTAGAAAATAAAAAGAGAATGAAAAAACTTTGAAACCCTAATACGTTTTAGAGAAAACGTTTTTTCAGCCTTCGCCATTGCAGAGAGCTAGCACTCCAGACGGTAGCATTCGTGTGGATACGCGATAGAGGGTGTTTCGCGATCGAGGCATCTCTTCCAAACTGTGATTTCGAATCATCAACAGGTTAGTTCTTTGTACACTTTCGTCGAATTAAACGAACGTCATGGATCCTGGTGGGAAATAAGAGATCAAAAATTTTTCCGCTGCGTGTTTTTGTTTGCAGTGATCTCCTTGATTTCCTAACAGTGGTATTAGAGCCACTTGTTGTTTTCGTTTAAGTCAAAAATGCCATGTTGATATAATTACATGAGATATATTGATTTCGTATGGCATGTTAACTATAAAACCCTAATTCATTTTTCATATGATGAGAAAGGATTGGTTTTTGGTTTCGTTTCTGTAAAACTCTAATTCATTTTTCATATGATGAGAAAGGATTGGTGTTTTTAATTTCGTTTTCATGAGATGATCACGTATATATGATTGGTTGATTAAAACGATTTTCATATGATGAAAACGATTAAGTTTATATGTGATATAAACATTTGGTAATGATTCTGCAATGGGTTGTACATATTCGAAATAAATTAGTAAGAAAGTTAATGAGATTAACGATTCTGTTTTAGGGTTTTGCCAAAGAAAAATGTTAATGAGATTAACGTTTCTGTTTGGCTTCGAGGGGAGCTGCCCCTCGACCCCGCTCAGGGGCGCTGCCCCTTCGGAACCTCGCCCGCTGACCGGCCAGCGGGAGCCCCGCCCGCTAACCGGCTAGAAATCTTCATTTTGTTGAACTAAAAGGTGCAGTAGAATTCCAGTGTCAACTCTTTGCAAGCAAGCTCATTTATGGAGAACAGTTGTTCCCATCCTGGTTGGTTGATCAGTTCCCGAATGTCGGCTGCAATGTTGGCTAGCTCCATAGCTTCCCAATCCAAAACATGAGGTGGGGACCAATCCTTGTTGCCAAAAAGCTCAAACCACTTTCTTTCCTTGGAATTTGAGAATTGAAGGCATTTGTGGTTTGCCATGAACTTGGAGGTTGGTCGTGTAATGGGTTGGCTTGAACTGTCTTCCCCTTGTGCTCATTTTGTAGGGAGCTTGGAGGATGGTTGTTTATGAGGGCCCATTGTCTGCAAAACAAACAAGAATTACACAATAACAACAAAGATGAAACTATACGAAACACCGACAAAAGACCGACATAAGGTTACTGAAATACCGGCATTATAACGATAAAGCACAACATATATTCCAACAAAATGAATGCCAATGGCCAATTTAAAACAAGTTTAACCAACATATATCAGCAAAAACGTAACCAACATATACCAACAAAAAATTGATCTAAGCCAAAAATAGCGATGAACCAATTCTAACAAGGGCAATTATTTAGATTCACAAATGAAACCTTGTATCCATAGCCCAACAAAAAAAAATATAGAACAGTTGATAATACAAAGGCAAACTAGATAAATCAAATGGCGAATAAAAATAAAATCAAATAAATCAAAAACTGAATAAAATAAAAAATAAATCAAAATAAATCAAATGCCGAATAAATCAAAATAAATCTCTCAAAAGTCGGAATAAATCTCAAAATGCTAAGGAAAATAAGAGAAAATACAAGATATCCATAAGAAATAGCAAAACAAATCCAAAAAAATCGCAGAAGGGAGAGTTCATAGCTGAAAAATGCGAAAAACGTGTGGAACCAAATGTAAAGTGAGTGGATCCATGAAAAAATGCAAAACGGGAGTTAAAATCCCTTCTAGAGTGAGTGGGTGTGTGAGTGCGACAGTGGGAGTGCAAAAAATTTGAGAGAAAATGAGAGATAAGGGAGAATGGAAGGGTTTTTTGGCTTTAAAATAGAGTTCGGGCGGTTATTAAAATAGTCGGCACCTCCCAGTGACACGCCTGTGTTGTTGGGCGTGTCAGATGTGCTCAGATACTGTGTATACGACATGCCTAATGACATGCTCATGTCCATAGGTGTGTCACAGGTAATGGATGAATAAGTAAACAACACGCCCAATGACAGACACATGTCTGTGGGTGTGTCACAGGTACTGTGACACCAATGAAATGACACACCCAGTGGTCTGGGAGTGTCCTTTGGGCATGCTGGCCCTCTCTCTCTCTATTTTATATTTTTGGGCCATGACCAGTGACACGTGGGTGTCACTGGATGCACCATAGCTACTATGTGTAAATTAAAATGGCATGCTCAGTGACACGGGCGTGTTACTGGGATTGTTGTAGCTACTTGGAATCTCAAATTTAGCCAAATCGACATGTGTTATAGCTTCTGGGGAGATTGTTACTGTATGTGCCCTAGGCCATTTATTTGGATCTTTATGTTATACATTCATTATTAATAAATGATATTTTATTATCATTATTGTTTGTTTGCATGTTACACAATTTTGATATTTGTCCCTGGTTTATTATTGTTATAGAGATAAAAAATAATTCTTAACCAGTATGGAAATTGATTTGATAATCTTCAGATGGTTATGTGTATAGTGATGCAAATCTATTTCATAGATACTTGTTAGAGAACAATGTATTGGATAGACCCATCATGAGATTACTACATGGGTTAGTGTCATAAGTAAATCTCATGATAGTTATGTATTAAATCTTTGACTTGAGATTGTCATAGTTTCCAATATAAGGACTATTCTATTTTGACATGATCAAACATTATCCGTAACTGGATAGTAATAAAGGTTATGATCATATATGATAGAAATTATGTAGAGGATAATGAACAATCAAGATAGAATTTTTCCCTCTCTTTGAGAGAGATATCTTTTGGGCCCCTCGATAAGTGAGACTGTGAAATGCATGGTCGTGCTCAAATAAATTGATAGTGTGATCAATTTCATTCGTTTTTAACAGTCTACTTGGAGATCGAGTAATCATAAGTTTGGACAATATAAGTATGACGTTGACCATGACTTATGTTCAAGCTAGATATCGTGTGACAAAGGGATTAATGCATGTACTATTATTAGGCAAATTGGACATTCCTTATATTAATTGGGTAGTTGTAACGCCTTGCTAGAGGCCAATTATGACTTGTTGGTTTAATAGAGATTAAATTGGCTGCCAATTAATATGGGCCTATCGGGTCACACACAAGAATGCGCTTTGGGCTGGATATAATATTAATAATATTAATATTAGATATTAATATTTATTATTATTATTATTGTTTTTTTTTATATATATTATTAGATAATATATTTAGAATCCTAATTAGATTTGGATTCTGAATTTGACTTACCTTATCCAATTATATATATTATTAGATAATATATTCAGAATCCAAATCTAATTAGGATTCTGAATTTGACTTACCTTATCCAATTTCGAATTGGATTCTGGAGTGATTATATTCACTCTAGACGTTAAGTCTTCATATAGGTAACATTAGAAAATAAAAAGAGAATGAAAAAACTCTGAAACCCTAATACGTTTTAGAGAAAATGTTTTTTCAGCCTTCGCCATTGCAGAGAGCTAGCACTCCAAACGGTAGCATTCGTCTGGATACGGGATAGAGGGTGTTTCGCGATCGAGGCATCTCTTCCAAACTGTGATTTCGAATCATCAACAGGTTAGTTCTTTGTACACTTTCATCGAATTAAACGAACAGCATGGATCCTGGTGGGAAATCAGAGATCAAAAATTTTTCCGCTGCGTGTTTTTGTTTGCAGTGATCTCCTTAATTTCCTAACAGTGGTATCAGAGCCACTTGTTGTTTTCGTTTAAGTTGAAAATGCCATGTTGATATGATTACATGAGATATATTGATTTTGTATGGCATGTTAACTATAAAACCCTAATTCATTTTTCATATGATGAGAAAGGATTGGTTTTTGGTTTCGTTTCTGTAAAACCCTAATTCTTTTTTCATATGATGAGAAAGGATTGGTGTTTTTAATTTCGTTTTCATGAGATGATCACGTATATATGATTGGTTGATTAAAACGATTTTCATATGATGAAAATGATTAAGTTTATATGTGATATAAACATTTGGTAATGATTCTGTAATGGGTTGTACATATTCGAAATAAAATAGTAAGAAAGTTAATGAGATTAATGATTCTGTTTTAGGGTTTTGCCAAAGAAAAATGTTAATGAGATTAACATTTCTGTTTGGCTTCGACGGGAGCTGCCCCTCGACCCGCCCAGGGGTGCTGCCCCTTAGGAACCCCGCCCGCTGACCGGCCAGCGGGAGCCCCGCCCGCTAACCGGCTAGAAATCTTCATTTTGTTGAACTAAAAGGTGCAGTAGAATTCCAGTGTCAACTCTTTGCAAGCAAGCTCATTTATGGAGAACAGTTGTTCCCATCCTGGTTGGTTGATCAGTTCCCGAATGTCGGCTGCAATGTTAGCTAGCTCCATAGCTTCCCAATCCAAAACATGAGGTGGGGACCAATCCTTGTTGCCAAAAAGCTCAAACCACTTTCTTTCCTTGGAATTTGAGAATTGAAGGCATTTGTGGTTTGCCATGAGCTTGGAGGTTGGTCGTGTAACGGGTTGGCTTGAAATGTCTTCCCCTTGTGCTCATTTTGTAGGGAGCTTGGAGGATGGTTGTTTATGAGGGCCCATTGTCTACAAAACAAACAAGAATTACACAATAACAACAAAGATGAAACTATACGAAACACCGACAAAAGACCGACATAAGGTTACTGAAATACCGGCATTATAACGATAAAGCACAACATATATTCCAGCAAAATGAATGCCAACGGCCAATTTAAAACAAGTTTAACCAACATATATCAGAAAATACATAACCAACATATACCAACAAAAAATTGATCTAAGCCAAAAATAGCGATGAACCAATTCTAACAAGGGCAATTATTTAGATTCACAAATTAAACCTTGTATCCATAGCCCAACAAAAAAAAGAAAACAGTTGATAATACAAAGGCAAACTAAATAAATCAAATGGCGAATAAAAATAAAATCAAAAACTGAATAAAATCCAAAATAAATCAAATGCCGAATAAATCAAAATAAATCTCTCAAAAGTCGGAATAAATCTCAAAATGCTAAGGAAAATAAGAGAAAATACAAGAAATCCATAAGAAATAGCAAAAAAAATCCAAAAAAATCGCAGAAGGGAGAGTTCATAGCTGAAAATTGCGAAAAACGTGTGGAACCAAATGTAAAGTGAGTGGATCCACGAAAAAATGCAAAACGGGAGTTAAAATCCCTTCTAGAGTGAGTGGGGTGTGTGAGTGCAGCAGTGGGAGTGCAAAAAATTTGAGAGAAAATGAGAGATAAGGGAGAAAGGAAGGGTTTTTTGGCTTTAAAATAGAGTTCGGGCGGTTATTAAACTAGTCGGCACCTCCCAGTGACACGCCTGAGTTGTTGGGCGTGTCAGATGTGCTCGGATACTGTGTATACGACATGCCTAATGACATGCTCATGTCCATAGGTGTGTCACAGGTAATGGATGAATAAGTAAACAACACGCCCAATGACAGACACATGTCTGTGGGTGTGTCACAGGTACTGTGACACCAATGAAATGACACACCCAATGGTCTGGGAGTGTCCTTTGGGCATGCTGGTCCTCTCTCTCTCTATTTTATATTTTTGGGCCATGACCAGTGACGCGTGGGTGTCACTGGATGGACCATAGCTACTATGTGTAAATTAAAATGGCATGCTCAGTGACACGGGCGTGTCACTAGGAGTGTTGTAGCTACTTGGAATCTCAAATTTAGCCAAATCGACATGTGTTATAGCTTCTGGGAAGATTGTTAGTGTATGTGCCCTAGGCCATTTATTTGGATCTTTATGTTATACATTCATTATTAATAAATGAGGTTTTATTATCATTATAGTTTGTTTGCATGTTACACAATTTTGATATTTGTCCCTGGTTTATTATTTTTATAGAGATAAAAAATAATAATTCTTAACCAGTATGGACATTGATTTGATAATCTTCAGATGGTTATGTGTATAGTGATACAAATCAATTTCATAGATACTTGTTAGAGAATAATGTATTGGATAGACCCATCATGAGATTACTATATGGGTTAGTGTCATAAGTAAATCTCATGATAGCTATGTATTAATTCTTTGACTTGAGATTGTCATAGTTTCCAATATAAGGACTATTATATTTTGACATGATCAAACATTATCCTTAACTGGATAGTACTAAACGTTATGATCATATATGATAGAAATTATGTAGAGGATAATGAACAATCAAGATAGAATTTGTCCCTCTCTTTGAGAGAGATATCTTTTGGGCCCCTCGATAAGTGAGACTGTGAAATGCATGGCCGTGCTCAAATAAATTGATAGTGTGATCAATTTCATTTTTTTTATCAGTCTACTTGGAGATCGAGTAATCATAAGTTTGGACAATATAAGTATGACGTTGACCATGACTTATGTTCAAGCTAGATATTGTGTGACAAAGGGATTAATGCATGTACTATTATTAGGCAAATTGGACATTCCTTATATTAATTGGGTAGTTGTAACGCCTTACTAGAGGCCAATTATGACTTGTTGGTTTAATAGAGATTAAATTGACTGCCAATTAATATGGGCCTATCGGGTCACACACAAGAATGCGCTTTGGGCTGGATATAATATTAATAATATTAATATTAGATATTAATATTAATATTTATTATTATTATTATTTTCATTTTTTTATATATATATTATTAGATAATATATTTAGAATCCTAATTAGATTTGGATTCTGAATTTGACTTACCTTATCCAATTATATATATTATTAGATAATATATTCATAATCCAAATCTAATTAGGATTCTGAATTTGACTTACCTTATCCAATTTCGAATTGGATTCTGGAGTGATTATATTCACTCTAGACGTTAAGTCGTCATATAGGTAACATTAGAAAATAAAAAGAGAATGAAAAAACTTTGAAACCCTAATACATTTTAGAGAAAACGTTTTTTCATCCTTCGCCATTGCAGAGAGCTAGCACTCCAGACGGTAGCATTCGTGTGGATACGCGATAGAGGGCGTTTCGCGATCGAGGCATCTCTTCCAAACTGTGATTTTGAATCATCAACAGGTTAGTTCTTTGTACACTTTCGTCGAATTAAACGAACAGCATGGATCCTGGTGGGAAATCAGAGATCAAAAATTTTTCCGCTGCATGTTTTTGTTTGCAGTGATCTCCTTGATTTCCTAACAGTGGTATCAGAGCCACTTGTTGTTTTTGTTTAAGTCTAAAATGCCATGTTGATATGATTACATGAGATATATTGATTTCGTATGGCATGTTAACTATAAAACCCTAATTCGTTTTTCATATGATGAGAAAGGATTGGTTTTTGGTTTCGTTTCTGTAAAACCGTAATTCGTTTTTCATATGATGAGAAAGGATTGGTGTTTTTAATTTTGTTTTCATGAGATGATCACGTATATATGATTGGTTGATTAAAATGATTTTCATATGATGAAAACGATTAAGTTTATATGTGATATAAACATTTGGTATTGATTTTGTAATGGGTTGTACATATTCGAAATAAAACAGTAAGAAGGTTATTGAGATTAACGTTTTTTTTTTGCTTCGAGGGGCGCTGCCCCTCGACCCCACCCAGGGGCGCTGCCCCTTCGGAACCCCACCCGCTGACCGGCCAGCGGGAGCCCCGCCCGCTAACCGGCTAGCGGGACCGCCGTATGTTCGCGCCCTATAGTTCGTTACCGCGACATTAAGAATGTCAATATATTTGTTTCTATTTAACATGTTGGTGATGAATATGTTATGTTTGTTTGATGTCTTGGCATGGTGCATAGCATGGCCTTATGAACTATGTGATTGGTTTATTCATGTCTTAATTTTGGGTAAATACGGCCTGCGTGTCGTTTATTTTGTTGTAATTTATTTTACTAGTAGTTAGATTTTCTTTTATTGTAATAAATGAAGATTCAAGCTACAATGTTTGTGATGGAGATTCATACCAAGGAGAAGATGGTGATGGAAGCACAAGCTCAAGTTTTGAAGATATGTAATATTGCAAGTGTTGTAATAGATAGGTTTTTCACCTAGGGTTGCCTTTATGATCTTCATTTGGTCTCTTGAAGATCATATTTAGTTTGGCCATGCTATGTCACGTTTACATATTTTGTCATTTGGTATATGATGCTTATGTGATAAATTATATATATGCATATAGGATGCTAAAATATAATGATATGTAATGCAAGACATGATAATAATTTAGTTGAACCCTCATTAATAATTTAAGTCTAAATGCCATCCACGTTTTGAACACCTATCAAAACTAAGATTGTATTAAAGTAGGTATTGCCAAAGCAATATGCTTTAAACATTCCTAGCTATGTAGGATGAGTAATAGTGTTACTCATATGTTTTAATATGTTTTAAAATTGGTTAGACTTAATTAGGCTATCAAAATGGTTTTGGGCCTAAGGCATTAGATGGAATTCAACATGCTATGACATATGATGTCAATTTTCCATAATTACTAAGAGTTACATGAGATGTAATTGGTAAAGATGTTACCTACCTAAATAACTTGATTTTAAGCGTCACGCCAAAGCTGAGTTTAGAATTAAGTGAAATACGGATCTTAGCCTACTAAAATATTTTTTTTTAGAGGGTTATATTTTTAGTAGGAGTTTAAATAATTTTAACCTCATTATTAATTAAAATTTGACTTTGCATATTTATCAACAGATGGCTGCTAATAACAATTCCACCTTATCACTGTGATCTATCCTTGAGAAGGAAAAGCTGAAAGAATGTGGGACTAATTTTGTTGACTGGTTTAGGAACCTGATAATTGTTCTCAAACAAGAGAAAAAGTCCTACGTGCTTGATGAAGCTATCCCTGACCCACCTCCTGCTGATGCTTCTAATGCTGCTAAGAGTAAGCATAAGAAGCATGTGGATGATTCCAATGACATAGGATGTCTTATGTTGGCTACCATGTGTCCAGGACTTCAGAAGGATTTGGAACACTTAGAGGCTTATGAGATGAGTGTGCATCTCAAACAAGCTTTCCAACAACAGGCTAGGCAAGATAGGTTTAACACCGCTGTTGCATTATTTGACTGCAAAATGTCTAAAGGTGAATCTGTTAGTGCTCATGTTTTGAAGATGAAAGGCTATCTAGATCACCTTGCTAGACTTGGATATCCCCTGAGTTTAGAACTCTCCACGGATTTGATCCTACATTCATTGCCTAGCAGTTTCTCACAGTTTGTCATGAACTATAACATGAATGACATGGAGAAATCCATTCCTTAGCTACATGGTATGCTCAAAACTGCTGAGGGGAATATCAAAAAGCCTACCCAAATATTGAATGTCAATATTAAACAAATGAAAAAGAAAGCCAAAGATACTAAAGGCAAGGGTAAGGCAAAAGGTGCTAAAGGGTCCAAGGGACAAGCTAAACCAAAACCTGAACCTAAGGCTAAAGTTCCTAAGGAAGGGACTTGTTTCCATTGCAACAAGCCTGGGCATTGGAAGAGAAATTGTCAACTCTATTTGGATGAGTTAAAGAAGTTGAAGGGTAGTGCGACTACATCTTAGGGACTCAAAAGGAGTAGGATGCTGAAGAAGGGCGAAGTGGACCTACGTGTTGGCAATAGAACAAGAGTTGCTGCTATAGCTGTAGGAACTTATGAACTTGTTATGCCCAATGGGTTTTTGTTAATTTTGAACAATTGCTTTTATGTTCCTACTATGAGTAGGAATCTTATTTCAGTATCTGTTTTGGATGATGAAGGTTATTCATTTTTTTATTAAGAATAAGAAATGTTCTATTTTTTGATAAAAATGATTTGCTTTATGGTATTGTAAATTCTTATAATGGCCTTTATATCCTTAATCTTGATGATTCTAATGGTAATGATATCTATAACATAACTTCTAAGAGAACTAAGCCAAATGAGTTAAACCCTACTTATTCATGGCATTGTCGCCTTAGCCATATAAATGAGAAACGCATTTCTAAGCTCCATCAAGATGGATTATTAGTTTCATTTGATTTTGAATCATTTGAAACATGTGAGTCTTGTTTGCTTGGTAAGATGACAAAGGATCCTTTTACTGGGCATAGTGAAAGGGCTAATGATTTATTAGGCTTGATACATACAGATGTATGTGGTCCTTTTAGCATTAGTGCCGGAGGAGGATTTCGATACTTCATTACTTTTACTGATGATTTCAGTAGGTATGGCTATGTCTACCTAATGAAACATAAGCATGAGTCTTTTGAAATGTTTAGAACTTTTCAAAATGAAGTACAAAATCAACTTGGTAAAACAATTAAACTACTTCGATCAGATCGAGGTGGTGAATATTTGAGCCAAGAGTTTGATGATCATCTAAGGGATTGTGGAATTGTTTCACAACTGACTCCTCCAGGAACTCCACAGTGGAATGGAGTTTCTGAAAGGAGAAATCGAACTCTATTAGATATGGTTCGATCAATGATGAGTCAAGCGGATCTTCCTTTATCTTTTTGGGGTTATGCCTTAGAGACAGCTGCATTCATTCTGAACCGTGTGCCATCTAAGGCGGTTGAAAAGACACCATATGAGATATGGACAGGTAAGACACCTAGTTTGTCTTTTCTTAAGATTTGGGGTTGTGAAGCTTATGTGAAAAGACCAGTTTCAGATAAGTTAGCTCCAAAGTCTATCAAATGTAATTTTTGTGGGGTATCCTAAGGAAACTAAAGGATACTATTTCTATACTCCTTCAGAGAACAAAGTGTTTGTTGCTCGAAATGGGATCTTTTTGGAAAAAGGAATTTCTTTCTAAGAGAACTAGTGGGAGTATAGTAGAACTTGAGGAAACTCAAGTACCACAAGAAATCATTGAGCCATCTATAGAGCCTATTTCAGAACCACAAATAGTTGTGGAGTCTGAAGATGTAACACAAATCCCTCGCATGTCTGATAGGACACGTCGTCAGCCAGAGAGATATGGATTTCTTGTGACTGATGATAGTGAAGTAATGCTCATAGATCAAGATGAGCCTACTGCCTATCAAGAAGCTGTGTCAGGTCCAGATTCAGACAAATGGCTTGGAGCCATGAAATCTGAGATGCAATCTATGTTTGACAACCAAGTTTGGTCTTTAATTGATCCTCCAGAGGGTATTAAGACTATTGGTTGCAAATGGGTTTTCAAGAAGAAAACTGACATGGATGGGAATGTGCAGACCTATAAAGCAAGGCTTGTTGCAAAAGGTTTCAAGCAAACTCATGGTATAGACTATGATGAAACCTTTTCACCAGTTGCTATGCTTAAGTCTGTTAGAATTCTCATTGCCATTGCAGCATACTATGATTATGAGATATGGCAAATGGATGTCAAAACTGCTTTCCTTAATGGAAACTTGCTTGAGGATGTGTATATGACACAACCTAAGGGTTTTGTAAATCCTGAGAATTCTACAAAGGTTTGCAAGCTTCAAAGATCCATTTATGGATTGAAGCAAGCATCTCGAAGCTGGAATCTTTGTTTTGATGAAACAGTTAGGAACTTTGGTTTCATCAAGAATGAAGATGAACCTTGTGTTTACAAGATGGTTAGTGGGAGTGCAGTAGTGTTTTTAGTCTTATATGTGGATGACATATTACTCATTGGGAATGATATCCCTACCTTGCAAAAGGTTAAGACTTGGTTAGGGAATTCTTTCTCAATGAAAGACTTAGGTGAGGCTGCCTATATCCTTGGTATAAAGATCTACAGAGATAGATCTAGAAGGATAATTGGCCTGAGTCAAAGTACATACATAGATAAAGTGTTGAAGAGGTTCAACATGCAAGATTCCAAAAAGGGATTCTTGCCTATGTCTCATGGCATTCATCTCAGCAAGAGTCAATGTCCTATGACATCTGATGAGCGAGATCGAATGAATAAGATTCCTTATGCTTCTGCTATAGGATCTATTATGTATGCCATGTTATGTACTAGACCAGATGTCTCATATCCATTAAGCGCAACTAGTAGATTTCAAGCTGATCCCGGTGAAGGTCACTGGACAACTGTCAAGAATATTCTTAAGTACCTTCAAAGGACTAAAGATGTATTCTTGGTTTATGGAGGTTTGGAAGATGAGCTAGTTGTAAATGGTTACACAGATGCTAGTTTCCAAACTGACATAGATGATTTTAGATCGCAGTCAGGTTTTGTATTCACATTGAATGGTGGAGCTGTTAGTTGGAAGAGTTCAAAACAAAGCACTGTGGCTGATTCTACAACAGAGGCTAAGTATATAGCAGCATCAGATGCAGCTAAAGAAGCAATCTGGTTGAAGAAATTCATCACTGAGCTAAGAGTGGTGCCTAGCATTACAAATCCTGTGGACATTTATTGTGACAATAATGGTGCCATAGCACAGGCAAAAGAGCCTAGATCTCATCAAAGGTCTAAGCATATACTCAGGCATTTTCACCTCATTCGAGACATTATCGATAGAGGAGATATCAAGATATGCAAAGTTGACACAAATGATAAAATAGCAGATCCATTAACAAAGCCTCTCTCACGGGTCAAGCATGATCAGCACACTAGATCTATGGGTCTTAGAAATTTGTAGGCCTAGTGCAAGTGGGAGATTGTTAGTGTATGTGCCCTAGGCCATTTATTTGGATCTTTATTTTATACATTTATTATTAATAAATGAGGTTTTATTATCATTATTGTTTGTTTGCATGTTACACAATTTTGATATTTGTCTCTGGTTTATTATTGTTATAGAGATAAAAAAAATAATTCTTAACCAGTATGAACATTGATTTGATAATCATCAGATGGTTATGTGTATAGTGATACAAATCAATTTCATAGATACTTGTTAGAGAATAATGTATTGGATAGACCCATCATGAGATTACTACATGGGTTAGTGTCATAAGTAAATCTCATGATAGTTATGTATTAATTCTTTAACTTGAGATTGTCATAGTTTCCAATATAAGGACTATTATATTTTGACATGATCAAACATTATCCGTAACTGGATAGTAATAAAGGTTATGATCATATATGATAGAAATTATGTAGAGGATAATGAACAATCAAGATAGAATTTGTCCCTCTCTTTGAGAGAGATATCTTTTGGGCCCCTCGATAAGTGAGACTGTGAAATGCATGGCCGTGCTCAAATGAATTGATAGTGTGATCAATTTCATTTGTTTTTATCAGTCTACTTGGAGATCGAGTAATCATAAGTTTGGACAATATAAGTATGACATTGACCATGACTTATGTTCAAGCTAGATATCGTGTGACAAAGGGATTAATGCATGTACTATTATTAGGCAAATTGGATATTCCTTATATTAATTGAGTAGTTGTAACGCCTTGCTAGAGGCCAATTATGACTTGTTAATTTAATAGAGATTAAATTGACTGCCAATTAATATGGGCCTATCGGGTCACACACAAGAATGCGCTTTGGGCTGGATATAATATTAATAATAATAATATTAGATATTAATATTTATTATTATTATTATTTTCGTTTATATATATATATTATTAGATAATATATTCAGAATCCTAATTATATTTGGATTCTGAATTTGACTTATATTCAGAATCCTTATTAGTTTTGGATTCTGAATTTGACTTATCTTATCCAATTTCGAATTGGATTCTGGAGTGATTATATTCACTCCAGACGTTAAGTCTTCTTAGAAGTAACATAAAAAAAAGAACGAAAAAGGAACCCTAATACGTTTTAGAGAAAACGTTTTTTCAGCCTTCGCCGTTGTAGAGAGCTAGCACTCCAGACGGTAGCATTCGTGTGGATACACGATAGAGGGTGTTTCGCGATCGAGGCATCTCTTCCAAACTGTGATTTCGAATCATCAACAGGTTAGTTCTTTGAACACTTTTGTCGAATTAAACGAACAGCATGGATCCTGATGGGAAATCAAAGATCAAAATTTTTCCGCTGCGTGTTTTTGGTTTGCTGTGATCTCCTTGATTTCCTAACAAGAACTACACAACAAAATGGTGTAGTTGAAAGGAAAAATAGAACCTTAATTGAAATGGCTAGAACAATGCTCAATGAATATGATTTACCATCTTATTTTTGGGCAGAAGCCGTTAATACAGCTTGTTACATTGCAAATCGTGTTTACAAAAGGCATTTAACTAATAAAACTTCTTATGAGCTATGGAATGGAAGAATTCCCAGAATTGGATACTTTAGAGTATTTGGATGCAAATGCTTTATATTGAAGACCAAAGAAAATCTTGGAAAATTTTCATCCAAATCAGATGAAGGCATATTCCTAGGATACTCATTATATAGCAAAGCATATAGAGCATTTAACATGAAAACTCTAGTTGTTGAAGAAACAATGCATGTTGTATTTGATGAATCATCTAAACTTGATCAAAAGAAAGGTAGTACTTTCAATGACCCTGCAGGTACTCTTGAACCTCATGAAAATATTGATGCTCCAAAGATCAATCAGTATGAACTTGAAGAAAAGACTCAAGATCTACCTAAGGATTGGCAATACAAGAAAGATCATCCTAAGGAACTCATCATTCGTGAAACATCTAAGGGAGTAATTACTAGATTTAAAATTAATCATATAGATGTTAATTTTGCTTTTGTTTCTCAAATTGAGCCAAAGACCATTGAGGAGGCTCTAAACGATGAAAGTTGCAATGCAAGATGAACTTAATCAATTTGAAAGAAATAATGTTTGGCAACTCACTCCTAGACCTACAGATCACTCTATCATAGGATGCAAATGGGTATATAGGAATAAGCTTGATGAAAATGGTCACATTGTTAGGAACAAAGCAAGGTTGGTAGCCAAAGGCTATAATCAAGAAGAAGGTATTGACTATGATGAAACATTTGCCCCTGTAGCCAGATTAGAAGCTATTAGAATATTACTTGCTTTTGCATGTCACATGAACTTTAAACTCTTTCAAATGGATGTTAGAAGTGAATTTCTAAATGGACTTATAAGCGAAGAAGTTTATGTAGAACAACCTCCTGGTTTTGAAAACTACAAATTTCCTAAACATGTTTTCAAACTTACCAAAGCTTTATATGGATTGAAACAAGCACCAAGAGCTTGGTATGATAAACTAAGTGCATATTTGCTTGGAAATGGTTTTTCATAAGGAAAAGTAGATACAACTCTCTTTGTTAAAAAGGACAAACATAACATTTTAATTGTACAAATTTATGTGGATGAAATAATATTTGGAGCTTCTAATGAAACCTTGTGCAAAGACATTGCTTGTTGTATGACTAGGGAATTTGAAATGAGCATGATGGGTGAACTCAAGTTCTTCCTTGAACTGCAAATCAAGCAATGTGAAGATGGGATCTTCATCAACCAATCCAAATATACAAAAGAACTCATCAAGAAATTTGTAATGGATGGCTGTAAAACTAGCAAGACTCCTATAAGCACACTCTTGAAATTGGGTAAAGATGAAAATGGTAAAGCAGTAGATGAAAAGAAATATCGAGGTATTATCGAATCACTACTTTACTTAACCGCTTCTAGACTTGATATAATGTATGGTGTATGTCTTTGTGCTAGATTTCAAACTTGTCCTAAAGAATCACACTTGAATGCTACTAAGAGAATTTTGAAATATTTAAGTGGTACAATGCATTTAGGACTTTGGTATCCTAAAAACACATCATTTCATATCTTAGGTTTTTCAGATGCAGATTATGCTGGTAGTATCTTAGATAGAAAGAGCACAACAGGAGCATGTCACTTTCTTGGTAATTGTCTAGCTTATTGGCATAGTAAGAAATAAGCATCGGTTGCTTTATCCATAATGGAAGCCGAATATGTTGCAACATGTTTTTATTGCACACAAGTATTATGGATGAAACAACAATTACTTGACTATGGCAAAGTATTTAACATCTCCATTAAATGTGACAATACTAGTGCTATCAATTTGTCTAAAAATCCTATCCAACACTCTAGATCCAAACATATAGATATTAGACATCATTTTTTGAGAGAAAATGTACAAAATCAGAATATAGTCCTAGAGTTTATAGATACACATAATCAACTTGCCGATATCTTTACAAAACCTTTGAACGAAGATAGGCTCAACTTTATTAAACTTAATTTAGGTATGATTGATGGAATTACTCTAAATAAATAAAAATTTGGATATCAATTTCTTAAAATTTTTGCTTAAAATTATAAAAATCCTTCATTCTTTTTTGACTCTTTCATTTCTGAGTCACTCACGTTCGCTCCAATGCCTTTAGCGATCGCTATCTTACCAGCCAGATTCATCTAAATTAATACCTCTGTGCGCGGTCGAGAAACCTTGTGCGCGGTTGCAATAATTTGAACAGTTTCAACCGTTGCAGACTTTCTCTGCACCCGCGAGCACACTAATTTTGTTAATGGTCACTATAGTACATTTCGCTATCGCACCTATACAAATAGGCGACCGCACTCTGTACACTCTGCTCAAAATTTTGTAACTGTTGGCTGTATGACAGGTCACGTTTCTTAACTCTCAATAGTCATAAACGGCTATTTTCTCAATTTCTTTTATTTAAGACCATTATACATTAGTTTCTTGGATATTTTACTTCTTATAACATTCAAACTTCCCTCCAAATCTCTAAATTCCTCTCAAGATCATCTCCTTCTCAAAACACTCTCTGTTTTCCAGTTTTCTTCCTGTTCTGCAACTCTAATGGCTCCAAAAAAGAAAATAACCTCCAAAGGGAAAGGGAAAGGAAAGAAACCATCAGGAATCATCATAAGAGAACCAATTGTTGATCCTCCATCTCCTCCACAGTCTAGAAGAGGTGAGAAAATTCATAAACCTCACCACCAAATCCCTGAGGAAGATGTGAGATATGCCATGCTGAAGAGAAAGAAAGTTGAGGGAACCAAATCTCCTTTTGGTGGGATGCTCTCTACCCTCAACATTAAAGATGAGATTGAAAGTTTACTTGAAGTTCTTGGCTGGAGGAAATTCGTATTTCCTGAAGAGGTAGGCTATTCTAGTTTAAGTAAGGAATTTCTCATGTCTTTTCAGATTGAAAAGAGTACAAATTCTGCACTGGGGTGGTATGGGGTTAGATTTAAGTTATTTGATCAATACCAAGCCTTAACATTAGAAGACTTTGGCAAAATCTGGGACTTTCCTGTTGATGGAATAACCTCCTACAATGATTTAACCTTCTCCAACCAAACACTCTCTACCTTTTGGCAAGAAATTTCTGTGGAAACCTCATTTGAAAATGAGTCAAAAGCTAGACACATCAAATCCCTCACCCATTGGATGCTTCATAGGATCATCACCTACACCATTCATCAAAGGGCTGATGGGAATGAAAAGGTAACAAAAAGAGACCTCATCTTCTTATATGCTTTCACCCACAACATCCAAATGAACACAACCAAGTTCTTGATTGACACTCTATATCATCATGCTGTTACAAGAACTGGAACTTTCTTCTTGTCCTCACAAATAACTCAAATAGCTAGGCACATGAACTTACTAAATGATCTCAACTTAGCTACCTTGAGAAACCCTTTCAATCTTGCCTCTAGTGCCATCACCATTGACTATCTAGAATATGCTGGCTGTGTAAGAAAGATTGAGGGTACATATGTGTATTACTTTGGCAAATGAGGTATTGTGGATAGACAAAAGAAAAGACCAAGATACACAATTGAGGAAGAAGGAGACTCTTTGGAAGTTCCTGTTGAACTACCTCCAAAAACTACTTTATCTAAACCTACCCAGGAAACTACTTCATCTCTTACAAAACTGATTCTCAAAGCTATCAACTCTCTCTCCAGGAAACTCTCTTGATTCAAGAAAAGTGTCTCCAAAAGATTCCATCACTTGAACAAGAAAATTGACCTTATATCTCACATGCATCATGATCTCTATGACATGCAAGGCAAACTGGACTTGCCTCAATGAAATCTTGAGGATTGGGATATAAGTGATCATACACAAAGTCTCCCTGAAGAAGAAGAGTCTATCAGCACTAGCTCTACCTCTAATGTTCCTCTTGATCAGGGGCAAAGTTAGATTTTTAATAGAAGGGGGGCAAAATTTTACTTATAATTTTAACTTCATCTTTAATTTTTTTTTCATATTGTTGTCTTAATGCTCACTAAATTAATAAAATATATATATATATATATACATACACTTACAAATTTATTTGATACATGAAAAAATAAAGAGAAAATAATATTATTTCACGAAGATAATCTTTTAAGAAAAAAGTTGAATAAAAAAATTATAACATAATATTTAAAGTAGAAATAATAAAATCAAAAATCAAAATCAAAAAGAAGAAAATTAAAAGAATTTTTTTTAAAAAAAATTGAAGATTCAAACCTTATGTTATTTTTCAATTTCTTTATTTTTTTATTCTCTTTCAATTTCTTCCTAATATCTTGATTTATTGGATGAGTTTAAGTTAATTTAGTTGAAGAAATTTGTCTCTTTTTTTTTCTCCATGAAGAGTATATATTTTTTTCAATTTTTTTAGAAAAATATATTTATTTGGTAAAAAAATAATTTACTTGGATTTTTTTTACTTAATCTAAAAAAGTGACAGAAAATAATTTAAATTTTGAAGGGGAGCAAATAAAAAATTTTAAATTTTTACTATATATATATGTATGTATTTTTTTTTTTTGAAAATAGAAGGGGGGCAGTTGCCCCCCTTCCTTTGTACATGCCTTCACCCCTGCTCTTGATAAGGGAAAAGCTCCTTTAGAAGAAGAAGAGATAGATGAGGATGAAGATTCTGATTAGTTTATTTTTTCCTGTTTTTGGTTATGTTATGTTGTTTTGTTTTATCTTGTTTTCTTTTTCCTATCTTACATTATCCTTGTACTGCCCTCTATCATTAAACATATTGTTTGTTATACACCAAGTTGTTCATTATCTTTTTATATTTTTTTTTCTTCTATGCATTTTGCCTATGACAATGGGGGAGAAAGATAGCCAAATAATGATAATGATTGTTTAATAATGTAAGATAGCCAAATGAATGAAATAAATGTTATTAAAATAGGAATGATTGTTTACCAATGCACCAAGTTATACTCCAACTTAAAACATGAGTCATGCATATGTTTAGGGCGAGCATTATAACAAATTTATTAACATTCAACACATGTGAGCCAATCTAAGTTATATCCTTGTTAATTTATATCTTCATTCCATTTGATTGTCAAAGTCAAATGGGGGAGATTGTTAGCCAAATGATCTCAATTTTGATCCTTGACAACTCAAATTGAATGACTTATTTAACATGTGTTTGAAGAAGCTTGTTGCAGGATTAGGTTGTTTAAAATAAAGTTGATCAGAACATGTTTAGCGGTCGCTTAAGACATGGAGACGACCGCCCCATTCAATTGAATGATGAAACCATATCACAGTAGGTTTCGCGGTCAGAAACCCGACCTCCGTTGCGACCGTACTTACACAAGAGCGACCGTCCTACATTCATGGACGACTGCAACACAAGAAACCCAAATCATCCAAATTACAGTAAGGTTTGTGGTGACAAGAACGGTGAAGGATACGGTCTTGCTTATCACTTTAGTGACCTCCCTTTGATATCAGCGACCGCTCTAATGATTCAGAAGAAATCTGCTTAAACTGATAGTAGTGTTCACGTCCTAAGGTGCGTCCAGAAGTTCGATGCGAGTGTCTCAACTCAGCCGCGAGATGTCAACTAGGGCGACCATGAAATTCATATTTAGGCAGACTTTCATTTTGCCCAGTCAAAGAATGCCACGTGTGATGACCGTTATAAACTCACTTCAGCATTTAAAAAGGGCGACCGCACCTATTATATGCGCAACAGTCCCGACAACCACAGCATGGGCAAGATTCCTACTGCAGAGCACTCAAATTTAACTGTTGAAGCAAATTTAAATGCAACGACCGTTCCTTGACCAAGGACGACCGCGTGAGACATGAGAGCGACCATCCTTGTATGAAGGAGGACCGTGAAATGCTTCGAACAGTTTACTGAAAAAGGTCTAAACTGCCAAGACTTTATTCTCACTATCTATAACGGCTAGTTAGACCACATTGGCTATAAATACATTGCTACTCTAAGAAAATAAAAAAGAGAAGAGAGAATCAAAGATTTTATAGCCAAGCAACATTTTTTCTTTTACTTAAACTTACATTTGAATTGTAATGAATGTTAGGTGTAAGCATTGAAAACACCATTGTAAAAGTTTGAGTGTGAGCTTGGAAAACACTTAGGTTGTGAGAGTGAGCCAGGTAAAACTCTTGTAAAGGTTGTGAGAGTAAGCCTAGTAAAACTCTTGTAAGTGGTTTGAGTGTTAGCCTTAGTAAAACACTTGTCAAGTTAGGTGTGAACTTGTAAAAACACCAAAGTTGGAAGTGAGCTTGTAAAACTTCAAAGATTAGTGATACCTTAACAAGTTGTTAAGGAAGTGGATGTAGGATTGAAGAAAATCTGAACCACTATAAATCTTGTGCGTTCTTTCTTTTATTCACTGCTCAACCATTTCTCTATTCCGCATTTCTTGTTTGTTGAGTTTTTAATTTGCCATCATTTCTAGAGGAAACCAATTCACCCCCCCCCCTCTTGGTTGCTATCTTGGGACAACACTAAGGAATCCCCAACCCCCTAATGGGTTCAGAAAGTTGGGTACGTGTGGGGAAGGTGAGAAATGGCCCAGCACCCCCACAACGCCCGGTTCATTGGAACCAGCCTCCTTTACAGGTTTTAATATTATAAAATTCTTAAATATAACAACATTATCCATATTACACACAATAATTAAAATAAAGCATCGATATATTGAAAATCAAAACAATGTCCAAACAAAACAAATAAATGGACACTCATCCGAGGATGGGAACATGTCCTTACATCCCATGCCTAAATAGGACACTCACCGAAAGGTAGAAACATATCCTTTACATTGGTTCTAAAATAGAAAAGCAATTTAAATTACATGATATTTAACTAATGAGGTACCCACCAAGTGGAAACATACCTCTTACAACATTTGGAAATCTAAATAAATTGATAAAAGTAAATAACCATTCATCATAAATAAATCATTCATCAAAGGTATTAAACATCAATAGAAAGTAAACATCTATCCATGATAAATTAAATAAACCAAGAATTGAACTTAAATAAATTGAAGCATATAAAATAAATCAAAGAATAATCAAATATAAAATTGAATAAGGCAAATAAAAATTCAAAATTATGAATACTGTTTTCATTTAGGGTTCTTTATTTCATGTGTTTAGGGTTTTGGAATTTATGGAATTAGGCTACTGTGAGTTTTTAAAGGAATTAAATAGATTAAGGTTTTATGTTTTAAAAGGTTGATAAAGTTCTTTGATTAACCAAATTAGTGGTTGAATGGTGAAATCATGAAACTAGGATTTAGACACTTTCAAATACTTAGATTTATGGTTTACGGTTATTCATTGAATTATGATTTCAAGCTTACTGTGTTTGAATATGTTTATAGGGTTTTAAAGTTTTAAAGAATTAGGGTTTAGAAAACTTTAAGGTTTAGGTTTTAAGGGAGTTAGGGTTCAATGTTTTGGATTTTGGAGTTGAATTAGGGTTTTAGGATTTTTGATTTAGGGTTTCGGAGAATGTATTTTATTTTTAGAATTTGGAAAAAACAATTGATAACTTTATGAAGTTTTATGAAAATGATTTAAAGTTTATAGAAACAAAAAAGAAGTTTTTAAGGCTTTTGGAAAGAAACAGAACTCAAATTAGGGTTCTGAAAATTTGGAAAACTAATTTTTGGTCCTGGGGTTTTGAAGAAACAAAACTAATAACTTTAAACTTTTGGAAAACAAAGCAACGAATTAAGGTTTTCAAACTTTAGAAAAAGTGAATTGAGGTTCTAGGGTTTTTGAATTAAAAGAAACAAAGGGATGATTTAGCTACTATAAAGAATAGAATTTAAACAATTGATGCATACCTCCGTTTGTTGGTTCCACTAAAAATTTCTTCTTGGATGAACAAAAACAAAGGCAAACTTTGCTGCCTTTGAATTGCCTGAATTTTTTTTTTCTGCTCTCTCAAAAAATTGGATTGATTTACTGCCTTTCCTACTCAATTTTGGATCCCATTTTTTGATCCATCCTCCTCCGATTTCTTCTTCCTTTTTGTGTTGTTTTTGGTCTTATTTATAGAAGAAATTTATGGTTCACTCCTAATTATTCATGGAACATAATATTGATAAGAAAAGGAAACCGAAACCTAATTGCATTAGGTTTCAGAAAAATTTACGTCGGAAAAATTTCGCTAGCGAAAAAAAAATGTTGCGGAAAAAATGCGCTGGCAAAAAAAAATTGCCGCAGTTGGCTGCGGCAGGGATGAGGTACTGGCCTGCGGGCCATTTCGCCCGTAGGAAATTCCTGTGAGTGAAATGGCTTTCCCGCAGAAAAATTATGTTGGCAAAATGGCCCACGGCCATGTCCCACGTGCTGGTTTCCGTGACGATTTTTTCATCTCTGATTTTTCCGTCGTCGATTTTTTATTTTATTTTTTGATTTTGATTTATTTATTTTTATTTTTTATTAATAAAAACTAGATACTAAAGCAAAAATTATTTAATTAAGATAACAAAAATTATTTTGGACTATTTAAAATATATTAGACAACACAAAAATTATTTTGGACTAAATAAAATATATCGAACTGGATTGGGTCAAAAATTAAGGGTCTACAGTAATGAAATTGGTTATCTTCAAATATGTAATTCTATATATATATATTCGGCATATTGTGAACTCCTAATTTTGCATATAATTCAGAAAAATTAAGAGGATTAAAATTTAAAATTAGAAAATGCACATTCATATTTCTTGCATAAAAAAAATATTATCGCAATAGATGCAGCCGATCTGTGCCTGGCACGACCCGTCCATACCTGGCTTAGCTAGGGATGCACGCGCTAACAGTCACGTCATTCATAGCTCGGATGACATTTCTGACTTGTATAAATAAAATTCCTCTATTCTTGTTTAGGGACCAAAATTCTAGACCCCAAAACTCTGTAGAATTACACCCATGATAAAAATTATGCATATTAATTCCTATATCTTTCATCAATTAATTTTATTTTAATCTGCTCTCACAAGTAGAGTTACAAAGAGGCAAAGCCCTCCAACCTTTCATGAAGAAAAAGTGACTACCCAAGGTATTTGTTTTTTCCCTTCATCTATTTTCAATTCTGTAATTAATTAACTAAAATCAGTTAATTAAAATGCCTTTGCAATTAAAGGCATAAACTATTTATGGCTCTTATTCCCATTCAAATGAGATAAGTTAGCACACTCAGAATATCATCCCGAATAGCAAGCCCTCACCTAAATAACTAATCGGTCCTTTTATTTTGATTTTTCCTCTATTATTATTTGTTATTTTCTTTGCTATTATTATTATTCCTCTTTCTATTTTTTTCACTTGATATTTTGGGCTCCATTGCAAATTTGGTGAGTTTTGCAATGGACACCCTTATAAGGATATTTTGGGCTCCATTCAAATTTGGTGATATTTTTTTCCATTGAGTAAATTAATTAATTGGGGATTTATGCTCAACCTAGAACCCATAATGATTAGAGTTGAAGCTCTTCTGAAAATATTATTTTGATAGAGTTGTAATATTTACTTTTTTGCACTACATTTATGAAGGTCATATTATTAAATGTCCATGCATCATAATAATGTAATTCATAATTAACTATGGTATAATCTATGAAAATCACATTTTCCTTAAATCAAAAAATTTAAAATCATTCAAAGAGAAATACAAATTTATTTTTATCAAATTGGTATGAAAATTTAGCCTGGGACCCATAGTGATCGGTTTTGGACGAATCATTTTTGGGTAAAAATCAATTTAATTTTTGGATTTTATTAAATAGGTTTTCCTTAATTTTCCCAAATCAAATAAACTAAGGTGGCAACTCTCCAATTTATGCTTTTCAAAATAAAAGATATCATCCCTTTTTAGAACAAAAGGAGAGTCTCTTTTTTTTAAAAAAAAATATAAACAAGTCTTTTCAAAATGAAAGGTAATTTTAAACCCGTGCTTACTAAACTGACTAGAGACTGTATACGGCAGTATCATATAAGACTAACCCCAATGAGCATTTCGGCTTGAGATTTCTGAGTGGGCCGGATCGGAGCTTGGGCGAGGACTCACAATTGGCGACTCCACTGGGGACATTTAAAATTTTCAAAGTAAAATTTTTTTAGGCTCTTGTTAAAAACCATTTTTCCCCTTGATTAATTTTCTCCTTCATCATGTATAAGGGTTTCTTACCCTTTAGTTTTAGGAAATCATAGGTAGCAAGTAGCCTCCACCTGATAGCCTTCATTAGGTATGTTATAAGATAGCAAAAGCATCCAACCCATGACGAATCCTTAATCTTTTTAAGGTGTAACAGATGTGCACGTACTATTGGACCCATGCCAGATTCATTATATGTCGTGTGGTTAGGCATATCGTTGTCTTAGTGTGATGGGACTCGTTGGACTAAACCATCCTTGGCATGTAAAGGCCATAAACCCTATCCATAAGTGGTATGCATTATAATCCTATTATAAAATGGTTTTCATTCATGCAATACATGCATCATTACATGTATATTATCCATACAATTTTAAGGAAAATTTCCTCTAAATCCTTACTCAAACATGAAGTTGTAGCCTTAAATCAAACCCTAAAATCACATATTAATCCAAAATGATAAAAACTCAGCCAAACCCGAGCTTAAACTCATCCCAAAAATCAAAAGAACTGTAATAGCTCAGTTACCCAATAACAAGGGGAAGACCCACCGACCCACCTGTAACATTCTTATACCCTATATACATACAGTACATATATCTCGTTTATGTAAAATACATATATAGAATATAAGAGTACCATGATAAACTCCATAAAAAAATTCTCACTTTAATTAATATAAATAATTATTAATAAATAAATATATACTTAAGTAGTAAATTGTTAAGAATACAAATTTATGAAGAAAATCTCTGGAAAACATTTGTCAGAGTTTTGTCTGTAAATTCAATGTTCCCCAAAATCAAATATTCAACCTGCATAGAAATACACACTCCCAAAATACATTTTTCACCCATTCTCCAAATCACCAATTCATATATGCACATTCAAGTTCATAACTCAAAACATTATTTAACATAATTAAATAGTTACATAAGTTTATATATATATACAACTATCTCAAATCTTTAAGACAAACTTGAGTTTTATAATTTAATATGCATAACCCAAAATACTTAAAACTTTGACTTTACAAGAATGCAAATAACACATATGATCTCGTAGCACTCTAGGTCACCAGTATCAACCACAATCTGGATTTCTCTACTTAGCGACTCTCTTATATGTATGATTCACACAACCGCGCTAAGCCTATAGCTTAGTGGTGCATATATATATAACAACTACATACATTTATAAATTGAAATATTTTAACTTCATAGTGAATTTTGCAATATTAATGTAGCCACATTTCCTTGACCATTCAATCATTATATATTTACATATACATATATATCCAAATCTACCATCACACAGATTCACACATACATTGGGCCTAATAACCACTATACAATAATCTTGTCACGATTTTACATCAATTTTCATGATCCAGCTCTGCTCGGATCCATTTCCAATTTTAATCTCATGACTTAGCATTGCTCAGGCCGGTCAATGCATGCATAATTAAACTCAATAGTAGTGGACAAGTAATTGTATAGGTTACATACACACAATCACTTATTATTCTTTTCTTATTATTCTTTTACATTGTCATCTCTTTATTACATTTCTGAATTCCATCACATTTACTCTTTCTTTCATAGTTTCCACATTTTCTCTCATTTCTTGTCAAATTATTCATTTCTTCTCATTTTCAATCATTTTTAGCATATTTCATATTATACATTATGCACATAACCCTTGTAATAGCCATTCTACAATGGATCTTCTTTCATACCTCATGCATTTCATACATAAACATTAATTTTACATTGAGCAAATGCCCAATGTGACCCTCATCACATAACCATGCCACATTGCTTAGGTTATGTGAACATCTACATTTTTTAAGATATTATATACATTATGCCAAATCACATTTTTTGAAAAGACAAATTACTAAAATATGTACTAACCTTATTTCTTTTTTCCAAGCCAAACCCTAAACTTCACCACTGTAGACCCTTAATTTTTGACCCAATCCGGTCCAATATGTTTTATTTAGTCTAAAATGATTTTTGTTGTCTAATTGGTCCAAAATAATTTTTATTAAATAATTTTTGCTTTACTATCTAATTTTTATTAATAAAAAATAGAAATAAACAAATAAAAGTCAAAAAATAAAAATCAGAGTCAAAAAAATCGGCAACAAAAAAAGCATCACCCGGGCCCATGGCATTTTGCCCGCAGGAAATTCCTGCAGGCAAAATCACTGTGCTATTTCGCACGTAGAAATTTTCTGCCTGCAAAATTGCTTACGGGCCCGCTCCGCGGTCGCTGCCGCAGCCAGCTGCAGCAGATTTTTTTGCCAGCGCAGTTTTTCGGCAGCAGTTTTTTTTCGGCAGCACAAATTCTCCAACGTAAATTTTTCAAAACCTAA
This sequence comes from Garcia nutans, assembly GCA_947685225.1. Lineage (NCBI taxonomy): Eukaryota > Viridiplantae > Streptophyta > Magnoliopsida > Malpighiales > Euphorbiaceae > Garcia > Garcia nutans. The sequence continues at coordinate 35,699,544 of CANTUV010000039.1, read as the reverse complement.
TCCAATTAGGTTTTAGTTTCTTTTTTTTATTGATATTACTTACCTTAACTAATTAGGAATAAACAACCTCAAACCACTATAAATAAGGACCAAAGACAATTAATTTAGGGGAGGCAAAAAATCCAAGAGTAGTTTGGAAAATTTGAAACCAAATCAAGGAAGGAAAAGAAGAAATTCAATTCAACTCTTTCCTGGAACAGCAGCAGCACGATTTACAGGATTCAAAGGCAAAAAAGGCTTGTCTTTGGAGCTAGTTCATCCAAGAAGAATTGTTTTTGGAGAAATCATCAAAAGAAGGTATGTGGTAATTAATTTTCTTTAATTTTTTTTTACACAGTAGCAAATTTATGAAATCAAAATTAAAAACCTTTGAACTTTAATTTAGTTTTTCTAAAGCCAAAAAAACCTTGTTTCATTAGTTTATCTTCCAAAAGGCTTAAAATTGTTATTTTTTCTTCTTAAAAATCTTAAAACTCTAATTGAACATATTTTTCAACAAAACTAAGATGTAAATTCTGCTTCTTTTAAAATTTTAAAGTAGGTTCTATTTCCTTCAAAAAGTCTTCTAAAACATCTTTTCTAGTTATAAAAACTTTAATTCACTTGTTTAAATTCATAAAATTCCATAAAATATTTAATTGTCTTCCAAACCCTAAGATTAAAATTACCATCCGAGACCCTAAATTCCAAAATATCAAATCCAAATTCAACTTCCAAAACCTAAAATAATGAACCCTAATCCTTTTAAAACTTTAAACCCTAATCCTTTTAAAACATTAAAAACATAAAAATATAAAAACATGAATTTTACACAGTAGCTTAGAAACCCAATAACCAAAAATCACAAATCAAAGTATTTTAAAGTGTCTAAAACCCTAGTTTCATGATTTCACCATTCAAATATTAATTTAGGTAATCAAAATGTCTTACCAACCTTTTAAAAACATAAAATCTTTAATCTATTTTAATTCCATAAAAGTCACAGTAGCTTAAATTTATGAAATTTCCAAAATCTTACCACATGAGATAAAGAAATCTAAATGGAAATAGTAGCTATAATTTGGACTTTTTTTATTTGCTTTATTCAATTCTATATTTGATTATGCTTTGATTTATTTTACATGCCTTAATTTATTTAATTTCAATACTTGATTTATTTAATTTATCATGGATGGATGTTTATTTTATATTTTGATTAATAGCTTTGATGAATGATTTATTTATGATGAATGATTATTTACTTTTGTCAATTAAATTAGACTTCCAAATGTTGTAAGAGGTATGTTTCCACTTGGTGGGTACCTCATTAGTTAAATATCATGTAATTTAATTTATTTTTTTTAAAACTTATGTAAAGGGCATGTTTCTACCTTTTGGTGGGTGTCCTATCTAGGCATGTGATGTAAGGACATGTTTCCATCCTTGGATGGGTGTCCATTTATTTGCTTTGTTTGGACATTGATTTGATTTTAATATATTGATGCTTTATTGTTATATTTAAGAATTTTATAATATTAAGACCTATAAAGGAGGCCGGTTCCAATAAACCGGGCGTTGTGGGGGTGTTGGGCCATTTCTCACCTTCCCCACACGTACCCAACTTTTCAAACCTATTAAGGGGTTGGGGATTCCTTAGGAATCGAGTCATCCACACTTTTCTTTTTTCTAGTCTGTCCGGGTGGCGACTCCATTTTTCTCCGGACTTAGGTCCGTGTTCTCTAAGGCCCCGAGCCTAAACAGTGCCGAAGTCGCAAGAACCATTCCACCGGGAGTGGGGGCGAAAATCCCCACTCATAACCACCTTTATCACTTTGGCCTACGCACACACATAATCCAACAATAAGCAACATTATTCATTTAAATCAGTTCCATACCCAATGTACATTAAACTATCATTATCTAAACAATTTTCATCAAAATTCCATTAAAACCAAAAATTCATAACTTGCTACTTTATCCAAACTTCAACCAACTCAACTCATTTCCAACATTTAACCACAAAATCATTACTTACATACTAAAATAACAATAAAACAACTCATTTTCACAATTATCAAAACCTCTTCCAAAAACCCTAATTTCACATAAGACACCCATGACCCTAACTTCATCCAAACTTACCCATAATCAATTTCTAGCCATAAAATCATCATATACATATTAAAACAACACTAAATTCATCCATTCCCATAATTATAACCACCCATATTAGAAACCCTAATTACACATATTTACTACTAAACCCTAATTTCATTGTTTATGTCCATTTCAACCAATTAATCAACAAATCACCATATATTCATCATTTTAACATCATTTCTATCTAATTTAGCAATTTAATACTACTCTCTCTCTAACTATTTCAAACATAATGATAAAACCAAAGAAATAAAGCTTTAAAGAGAAAGAATTTACTTGTTTTCTTGACTTCTCTTCAAAATCCTCTTAAAACCTTAGGATTTCTTAAGTAATTTGTAATGTTTAGAATAGAAACTCACTCTCTCTCTCTCTCTAACTTGAATTTTCGGCCATGGAAGAAAATAAGTGAAGAAGATGATTACTTTTTTGCTTCTTCCTAATTTCCTATCCATAAATATACATATATTAACTATTTACTTAATTAATTAATTAATTTACTTTTAGTTTCAACCACATATTCCTTTTTTATTTTGACTTTTTTATTATTATTTAATTTCCATTCTGCCAGTCATAATTATTTATATATAAATTTATATTTCACTTATATTTTATTTATATGCCAAGCATATTTTTTGTATATATATGTGATGTATACACCAAGGATATCTTATGTATATATCTTATATATATTATGTATATATCCTATATTTCTCTCTTCCAATATATTAACTACCCTTCAAATTAATTATTTAATAATATCTAAAATTTATGGGTGTTACACCACCCACTTTTTCAAAAGGAGCATCAACCTTATTCATTTTATCCTCATCAAAACATGAGCCCTAGTCTTAAAGCTATACCATCAATGGTCAAATACTTTTGGTAAAGTTTAAAAAAAAAACTTCAACAATAATTTTTTATTTCTAAAGCAAAGAAAAAAGAAGTATTAGAAAAAGAAGTCGAACATACATGCATTAGCCAGAGTCCCAAAACAAAGCGACTAATTGTCTGAAACCTAGCATCATAAAATGCTAATCTCATTCAAAGCACTAACCTCACCCTCTTTCATTTTCCCAAGATACCCATGGCTCAAACTACTAAATCCCATGAAATACAAGCTTTTGTTGAAGCCATTTTCAAGAAGCAACGGGAAAGGTTTAAGGACATGTTGATTTGTCAAGAAACTGATTTGAACAGAACGCTAGTTGAATCTTTGAGTGAATAGCACAACTCAATTATGACTGAGGTCCTGAACATGTTGTGTGAAAAGCAACCAAATATCAGTTCATCATCCAACCAACCCCCACCTATGGTTGACCTTACACAATAAGGGACTGCAACAGAGACACCTAAGGTTCTTCCACCTAGCTTCCATGTGAATCCTTTTCAAAGGGTAGAATACCTTGGGACCCACCTTCTTATGGAGAATTTAGTAGTAATGGAGAAGCATATTGAAAACTTTAAGCAATATGATGAGACATTTGACCTAGAGTCTTTGACCTTATCTCATGAGGCTCGCTTACCACCCAAATTCAAAATGCTTGAGATGGATAAGTTTGATGGCATCACTTTCCCCAAAACTCATCTTAAGATGTATATAGGCCCCCCCCCCAAACCCACAGAACTCAACGATGAGCTCCTGGCTCAACTATTCCAAAGGTCTCTCATAGGTGCTGCAGTGATATGGTTTATAGACCTTGATAAGAAGAAGTACTGGCCTCGGGAGGATATCTGTAATGGTTTCATAAAGCAATACCGCTACAAAATTAAAGTGGATATTACAAGAAGAGAACTTAAGACCACTAAGCAAAATCAGAAGGAATCCTTTTCCTCATCCCTTACGAGGTGGAGGGGAAAGTCAACACAAATAGGTAATCGCCCTTCAAAAAAAGAGCAAATTGATATCATTGTCAAGAACCTACTGCCTATTTATCAAACCCATCTACAAACATAGTATTTGTCCACCTTCAAAGCTCTTATTGCCACTGCTACTAAAATTCAAGACTTGATGCATACTGGCTAAATCAAGGATGAGATAGCCTCCTCCCCGAGGTTTAGAAGGAACCCAAACTTTAGTAGCCCTTAGATTACAAATTAGAAGGTAGGTGAATTGGCCAATATCACTCCCTGGCCACAGCTTCATTTGGAAAGGAACTAACAACAAAGAACCTTTATTGATCTGGGAATGCCCCTCAGCTTGGTCTATAAAATGGCCTTGGAGGCTCAATTGATTTAGCCCCTTAATCCTAAGCCTGCTCCAAACCCACTTCCTAAATGTCAATGAGTATAGCAAATACCATCAAAACATGGGCCATAAGACGGATGCATGTAGGAACCTTAAACACTGGATCTATGATCTCATTGAAAATAGATCGATTCTACCACTGAGGCGACCTAGCATTAATACTAATTCGCTGCCAACTCATCAAAGTATTAATACCATCACCTCATTGGTTGATGATGAAGTGAATCCCACTTCTCTAATTCAAGACTATTGCTATGTGTTGGACCTAAATGACTTTATGGATGAAGTCAATGCAATGACTAGAAGTGGGAGAGTTACGCAGCCACTCTTAGACCTATCACAATCAATACCAACACTAAAGCAGTGCTAATACCAAGAGCAAACCCTACTCCTAAACCAGAAGAGGATCCCATCCTAAAATAACTAAAAAAGACCCAATCTAGACTTTCTATTTGGAGCCTCCTTCAATCTAGCTATCCTCATCACGAAGCTCTTTGCAAGGCTTTGAGCCAAATTCAAATGCCAGGCAAAACCACCCCTGAAGCTCTGGTTGCATGCATGACCAAGTCAGCTGCTATGTCCTTCTTATATAAGGACCTTCTGAGTGAGAATGATCATAATCATGCTCTCTACATCCCTATTTTGGCATGCAAAAAGACAGTGCCAATGGTATCAGTGAATAGCTCAACAATAAATGTTAATCCACTCAAAGTGGCAAGTTGTATGGGGATTGAGATGTCTGAGCTAATACCCTCTGATAAAATTTTGAGAGCATATGATAATACAAGGAGAGAAGTCCTAGGGGTAGCCAATATTAAAGTGACGATTTGCCCTGTAGAATAAGAAATCCTTTTCCAAGTTTTAGAAGTCCTAGCATGCTTTAACTTGTTACATGGAAGGCCCTGAATTCACAAAAAAAAAAAAAAGCTATTCTATCCTCCCTTCATCAAAAACTCAAATTCCCATATAAAGATGGGATGGTTACTATAAAAGGGGACCTAAATAGAAATCCAGACCTTGAATCTCAAGTGCCAATTTTGGAAATTAAGCTCGAACCTTTAGCTATAACTCTGTCAGGGTTCACTTTTGACTCAATTCAATTCATAGAAGAAGAGGTAGGTAATGAACGTGTTCCTTTTGATTTTGACCCATATGGCAAACCAATTGTTGCTAACATTCTTAAACACATAAAATATTTTCTTGGAATGGGATTGGGTATGAACCAATAAGGAATACAATATTTCCCAAAGTGTCCTTTAGTCCAACCACCATTTCATTTAGGCTACAAGCTGAAAAAAGAAGATGTGGAAGAAATGGAGGAAAGAGCTAAGCAAATACCCCAATGTAAAAGGACAATAGAAATATTTAACTAGCCCATGAATCCTTATTTCAAAACCTTTAATGGATACTTAGTTAAAGAAAGAACATATTTCCTTTATTATGGATTCCCCAAACCATGGTTGAATCCAATTACTAATGAACTAATGCCAGGATTTGAATTTTTTTTTTTAATGCCAAGCTTAGCTTAGAAGATAGGGAACCTGCCTTGGAGAGGGTAGAATATCTTGAGAATAATATAAAGCCTAGTTTGTTTCAAGTAGTTGTGTTAGAAGAAGGAGTCGAATCAACTTTGAACCACCTGATCCAATCAACTGTAGTAATACCCAATAATTGGTATTTCAAAAAGAATGGCGGTCCATCATCAAAGTCTACCCTATCTATAGTAGAATCAGATTTCTAGCCAAGTTAAGAGTCAACCCTCCAGTCAAATTCTATACTTATGTCAGATACTAAGCCAAGAATCTAGTTTGAGTTCAAAGTGAAGTCAAGCTCCAAGTTAAACACCAAGTCTGAGTCTTCTAGTTTAGAATTTGAGTCTATCATTTCTGAGTCTGGTTCTTTGAAATCATCTAATTTTTAGTCTAGCTAAAATGAAAAACCTTGTAATCATTTCATCATCAATAAAAGTTCTAAGGTTTTTGTTTATTTCCCTTTGTCTCCTAATGAGCATTATGAAATATTCAATATAAATGAAATTAATGAAGACAAATAAACAATAAATCTGGGAACATCAGAAGTACCAAAAAAATACATACATTGCATTCTCAGTCAACCATAAACAAGAACTAAAGGTACCTCTCGAATAAATCCAGGATTGCTTTACATGGCAAGTAAGTGATATGATAGGATTGGATCCCTCCATAGCAGTGCATAAGATTCCTACATTTGATCACATGAAACCAGTCAAACAGAAACTTTACCAGCTCAAACTAGAATTTCCCTTAAAGAACAAGGAAGAAATAACTAAGCTATTAGAAAATCTGGTTCATATAGTTCATCATGTACCCTTAATGGTAGCTAATATTATTCTAGTGCTAAAGAAATATGAGAAGGTTTGCATGTGTGTGGATTACAGAGATCTCAATAAGGCATGTCTAAAAGATGACTTCCCTATGCCCCACATTGACCTCCTAATTGATAGATTGTCTACATTTGAGGTGGTTTCATTAACTGACCTTTATACTAGTTATAATCAAATCTTAGTTTATCCTTCTGATAAGGAGAAGACAACCTTCATGGCAGAGTGGGGCATTTACTGTTACACGGTCATGCCCTTCAACCTTAAGAACATTAGGGCAACCTATCAAAGAATGGCCACTACACTCTTCCATGACATAATGTATCACGATGTGGAGGCTTATGTAGACTATATGATTATTAAATCAAAGAAAGCTAAGATGCATATAGAGGCTTCAGGACAATTCTTCCTTAGACTTCATCAGTACAACTTGAAACTCGACCTTGCCAAATGTGTGTTCAGAGTACATATTTGTAGGACACATGGTCAGTTATTAGTGAATTGAGGTTGATCTTGCTAAATCCAAGGTAATTCTTGAAATGCCTGCACCCAAGATAAAAAGAAATCAGGGGATTCTTGGGTCACCTGCAGTACATTAGCTGATTCATTTTGCAGATGGTTGACGTATGTGGGCCCATTTTCAAAATACTCAAGAAAGATTTCCCAACCAAATGGAATGACAAATGCCAAGATTCATTTGAAAAGATCAGGCAATACCTTTTGTCACCACCAGTTTTGCAACCTCTAAGACCTAGTGAGCCTTTACTCCTTTATCTTTTAGTGACAGAAGAACCCATGGGAGCCATGTGAGCTTTACATGAGGAAGGATCAAGAAAGGAGTTTGCTATTTATTACCTTAGAAAAAGATTATTAGCTTATGAACTTAAATACAATCATATTGAAAAGTTGCGTTTGGCTCTAGTATGGGTGTGTTAGAAATTATACCACTACTTGGGCTCTTACACCATACAAGTGAATACAACTAAGAGTCCCTTGAAATTCCTTATGGAAAGGCTAGTTCTGGATAGTAAAAAGGCATGTTAGCTTGCAGTCCTAGTCACCTTTGATTTAAAGTTTATGGCTCTCAAGGTGATCAAAGGAAATGTAGTAGCCGACCAATTAGTTGCTGCTCCTATTTAGGATATGATTGAAGAGCCTGAGTTCCCAGATGAGGATATCATGAATATTAACAAGTATGCGTCATGTATTTTGATGGTGTATCTACTATGGCATCGGTATTTTCCTCATCACTCTAGAAGAGGAGCAAATACCATTGGTAATAAAGTTGGCTTTTGAATTTACTAACAATGAGATAGAATTGGAAGCCTGCATAACTAGGTTGGAAGTGACCTTGAAGTTGAAATTCAAAAACTTAAAGGTATACGGAGACTCTAACCTTATTGTATCTCAAGCATTGGGAAAGTGGAAAATAAGAGAAGAACGTCTGGTTCCTTACCATCGATGCTTGGAAATTCTAGCACATTAATTTGAAGAAGTTTCATTCCATTACCTACTTCAATCTAGGAAACAATTTGATAAATTTAAATGGTAATTTTCCCCATCACCATTAGTGTGAAAACTCAGCTAGCATACTATGCCATAGTTCAAGTGTTAGATAAGAAGCTGTGGTTTTGGGACATTCTTAACTTTGTTTAAAAATGTGAATACCCCAAATAGGCCTTAAAAGCTAACCAAAGAACTCTTAAACAACTAACATGTCATTACATTCTAAATAATGATGTGTTATATAAGTGTTCCTAAAATAATATTGACCTCGAATGTATGGATGAATTTGAAGCAAAACAGATAAAGGAATGGGTCACGATGATGAGTAGGGTCCCCACATGAATAGGATCACCTTGGCTAGAAAAATCACTAATCTAGGTTATCATTGGCTTACCATGAGAGAAGATTATTCAAATTTTGATAAGAAGTGCCACAATTGCCAAATATATACTAAGCTTCAAAGATAGCCTCTAATCTCATTGCATCTTACCACAACCCCCTGGCCGTTTGTAACATGGGGATTTGATGTAATAGGAAAGATCACCCCTAAGTCATCTAATGGGCATGCGTTCTTACTTGTAACCATAGATTATTTTACTAAGCAAGTGGAAGCAGCCTCCTACTCTATCCTCAATGCTAAGAAGGTAGCTCATTTCATCTATATCAACACCATTTGTCAATATTAAGTTCCCTTTGAAATTATATCATACAATGGATCATACTTCCAAAAGGAGGTAGTATAGTTAATGGCAAAGTATAAGATACAATATCACAGGTCTTCTCTTTATCGACCTCAAACCAATAGAGCTATTGAGGTGATCAATAAAACCATAAAGAATATTTTGCAAAAAGATGATGCACAGTCATAAGAGTTGGTGTGAGCAGGGATGTTTGCCCCCAATCCCATATGGAATGGTTATTGTGACATCAGCACTATTAGGCTCAGGGCCTTAGAGAACACAGGCCTAAGCCCAGAGAAAATGGAATCACCAACCGGATGGGCTGGGAAAAAGGAAGGGGTGGATGACTCGATTCCTAAGGAATCCCCAACCCCCTATTGGGTTCAAAAAGTTGGGTACGTGTGGGGAAGGTGAAAAATAGCCCAGCACCGCCACAATGTCCGGTTCATTGGAACCGGCCTCCTTTTCAGGTCTTAATATTATGAAATTCATAAATATAATGATATTATCCATACTACATGCAATAATTAAAATAAAGCATCATTATATTAAAATCAAAGTAATGTTCGAACAAAATAAATAAATGGACACCCATCTGAGGATGGAAACATGTTCTTACATCATCCAATGTCTAAAACTAAATAGGACACCCACCAAAAGGTGGAAATGTGTCTTTTATATTAATCCCAAAATATAAAAATACTTTAAATTACATGAAAATTAATTAATGAGGTGCCCAATCATGGAAACATACCTCATACAATTTTAATAAACAACTAATAATTGAAAAAATATTCATCCATAATAAATTAAATAAACCAAACATCAAAATTAAATAAATCAATCATCAAAATATATAATACACTACACAATCAAATCTAAAATTAAATAAAGCAATAAATATATCAATTAAGGGTTTACATCTTGAATTAAGGCTTTAGAATTTAGATTCAAAAAAATTAGGGTTTGATATAAATTAGGGTTTTTGGTTAATAATATGCAATTATTATTATTACTTAAAATACTTAGGCTACTGTGGACTTTAGAAAAATAAAATTGATTAGAGTTTTGTAGTTTTAAGAGAATAATAGGGTTTAGGTAAATTAAATTAGGGTTTTGGATGATTGGATGATGAGTCTATAAGTAATTATAAAAATTATTGAAAAATCCTATCCATGAATTATTAACACAGTAAGTTAAATGAATTAAGTGTTGAAATTAATCAATGTATTTAACTGGATGGGTTAATAAGAATGTTACTTGTGTTGTAGGCTCTACCAAATTGATGTGTTGATCCAAGCTATCTTTTCCTTTTCTGCCTAGAATAATTGATTCTTAGTTGAAGACTTTGTGATCCAAAGATCAGCCACTACCACTTTGCTTTGCTTTCTTCTTTGTTTTCAGATTGTTTTCTTCCTTGCTTGATGTTACTCAATTGCTTTTTGATGATTCCCATTTTATCAAACTGCTCTAGTCCAAGTTTCTTAAAGAAAAATACCAATAATAATTTCTAAATAATGTATACAAAAAATTAGAAAGTCTCTGCCCCTTTTTTATTTTGCATTTCTGCCCGAAAAAAGAAAAAAAAAAGCCAACTCCTAGTCTATGTGAATTGTTCCAAGATTTCCAGTCTGTCAATCCCCCTTTTTTTGTGTGTTTTAATGTGATATTTATAGGAAATTAAAAGAAAAAAACTAGTATGTTAAGGAAAACCAAAATCTATTTTGGAAAATATTAAAAACCAAGCTAAATAAGGATTTGTCAAAATTGACTGCAGGTGCGGGCTACTGGGCGTTACTGCATGTGGCGAACTGCATTGGTGAGAATTGCTGCGGTGAATTGGCTGCCAGCAGCCAATTGCTGCTTGCCGCACGGCAGCACTACCGCGCGTCGCTCGCTGATCCGTTCAATTTTTTATTTTTTATTTTTGCTTTTAATTTTATTTTTTATTAAAAAATTATTATTATTATTATTAAATAATAAATAATAGTAAATAAAATAAATATTATAAATAATAAATAAAATAAATATTATATTATTAAAATAAATAATAAATATTAAAATAAATCACAAAAATTATTTCGGATCATTTTAAAATCTTTGGACTGGACTTGGTCAAAAATTAAGGGCCTACAGTTTGCCCTCTGCTTGAACAATCTGAGACTTTCAGTAGAAGAGAGCGAAAAGCAACATGACTTTGAGTAGATTTTGGATTATGATGGGTTTTCAAAAAAGATTTGGGTATTTGGTCCTGAGATTGGGTACTTGGACCAGAGATTGGGAACTTAGATCCGAGATTGGGTACTTAGACCCGAGTCTGAATTTTGAATTGGGTATTTGGACCCGAAAAAGATTTGGGTGCTTAGATCCGAGATTGAATTTTATTTGCGTACTTGGACCCGAGACTGAATTAGGTACTTGGACCCGAGATTAAATTGGGTACTTAGACCCGAGACTGGGTATTTGGACCCTAGATTGAATGGGGTACTTGGACTTGAGATTGAACTTAATTTACCTTTTATCAATTGAGAATTCTGGCTGCTCTGACTATTTCATTCTTTAATGGATTGCGGGTCTTCACCATCAAAATGGATCTTCATCCTTGGACCTTGGATCTTCATCCTTGGCATCAGGCCTTCACCCTTGAAAATGTCTCTTCATCCTTGGAGATTGGGTCTTCACCCTTGAAAGTGGATCTTCATCCTTGGAAATCAGGTTTTCACCTTTGAAAGTGGATCTTCATCCTTGGCATCGGGTTTCACCCTTAAAAATGGATCTTTATCCTTTAAGCTGGATCTTCATCCTTGGAGATTGGGTCTTTACCCTTGAAAGTGGATCTTCATCCTTGGATATTATGTCTTCACCCTTGAAATTGGATCTTCATCCTTTAAGCTGGATCTTAATCCTTTGCAGGGTCTTCACCCTTCAAAATGGATCTTCATCCTTTGGACTTCGGGTCTTCACTCTTTTAAGTTGGATCTTCATCCTTGGCATCGAGTCTTCACCCTTGAAAATGGATCTTCATCCTTGGAAATTGAGTCTTCACCCTTTAAATTGGATCTTCATCCTTTTGAACTTTTGTCCTATATTATCTTTAACTCTTCTAGTTGGACTAATCTTTTGTCTTTTGCATCTTCATTCTTTTGATAGTTCTAATGTTCCATTCTTTTGCACTTTTTGTAAAAAAATTCATCCATTTTTTTAGTTGGCCCCTTATATCTTCTCTTTGCCCCCTGTGTGGCAAAAATATTGAAAGTGAGTCTGTAAATTTTTTGTACATGCATAAACTCAAAAATTGAAGAGAGAGACTTTGCCCCCTGTGTAGACTCAAACCAAAGATTTTTTCATACAGGCTTTGATTGATGTTTTTGTTGTTTAGTTCTTCGCACAAGCATGCATTTCTTCTTTTTGCAAAATGGTTAGAACTTCCTCAAGCAATGTGCCTTCCATGCAACCTGATTCCATGTCCACTTCATGTTTGCTTTATAGAGTATTGCTATTTACTTTTGACAAAGAAAAATGCAGTGTGATATGCTCATGTATTCACGATATACATGAGTAATATTTACAGTGGTTCCATCGACTCACAGACCGAGGTGATCAGCTGAAGTGTTCTCATTGACTCCTTCCAAATGCCTATTAAAGTCTTGCATTGGAATGACAGAAAGTTTTGCATTTATGGCTTTTATCTTCAAGATGTTGAAAACATGAGTGGTGAGGCCCAAGCAGTGGAGTCAGGGATACATTCATTTCAAACTATGATTCAGCATGTCAGTTAGTAGCTTCTTCATAACCTTGCCAACAATCATTTACTTTTCCCTATGTGTCCTTCGAGGTTTGACTGTTCAACATATTTCCCTTAACTTAAAGGCTTTTTACAACAATAAAATAGTTTTTTTTTAAATCAAATGTTGACTTTGTCAAATCAATATCATTGTACCACAGGACTCGATTTTCCAAATTAACATATCTATAACATGACAACCTTAGTTACCATACTAGACTCGGGAATTATTTCTAATTTAAGCAAGAACTGTTGCACTTCAGATATGCACATACACATTACTTGGGCAAAGGTCTTATTGAGTTTGAATATTGTGTATCTCATATGCATGCTTATTAAAACTATCTCCACTAATAGACTCTACCTACCAAGAGAGATCAATAGGTCTTTAATGGGCTTAAAATGGGGTTGATAAGGGACATAGATTAAATGAAAGCCATTTCCAGATCGGAGTTGATGTGACACTGTTGATAAACCTTCCCACTATGATTTTCTGTTGGAGCCATAGGCAGTTGGAAACATGAAAAGATAGTGCTTTGAACATTCTTCTTTCTTTTTGACGTTAATCTGGATCTCGATTGGGACAGTCTTTGCCTTTGCAAAAAGTTTGTACCCAAATTCATTTCTTTTCTTCTTTTCCCTTTTTTTCTCTTTATTTTTCTTACTCTTCCATTTCTTTGAGCATTTTATCATTTTGTCCTTCCCTGTAGGATTGTTAAGTATAGGACTTTTAAAAACCAGATGGTCTTTCCCCTTATTCTCTGATTTTGATCAAATCTTTGGATGGGCTAGACCAATTCTAGTCAAACTGTCCTTATAAACCAAATGAAAGTCTTTTGCTGCTTTAGGTAAAAGAGAACTCAGTTGGATTTCTGAATTGTTTTGGATTTTATTTTGTTTTCTTTTTCTTCTTTTTTTCTTTTTCCTTTCTTTTCTTTTTCCTTTTTTTTTTGGTTGGGTCTTAATTCCAAAAGAATTGTCTTGACTAAAGATGAGTGGAGTAGAGTGAATCTACTTCAGTGAGGATAAATTATTTGTTATTCTGATGTCATCTTAATAAATTGGAGATATTAGGTCTAGCATCAGGTGAACTTCAACTACCCTTATAGTTTTAAGAACATCAACTATCCTTATGGTCTTGGCTATGCATTCCCTTCTTTTTGATCTTCTTGCCTCTTCACCTTAGTGATCAGAAGACTTGTCAAAAGTATCACAATAGCTCAAGGTAGGTTGTTGGGTTTACTAGCCAATGAAAAGAAAGCTAAATTTTTATGAAGGCTTAAAGGGACAACGAGGGACTGATATTTAATTGGGTGGATACTAGTTGTTGGCTCATCAAACAATACCTAGATCATCTCTTCCTTAAAAAAGCAGAGTTCAATTTTACCTTGAAAGTCTATCAAAGCATATTATAAGATTGACTAGGACCTAGACAAAGGTCATTATGCAGGAGCCCTCTCTAGGTAAGCACACACAACTCAATGCTATCAAACAATTCCCTCATCTAGTAAAGTCATTCAAATCATGATGTCTAAATACATTAATTTATGAACATCAAGCTAGATTCCTCATTGGTTGAGCACTAAAATGAGCAAAGATCAACAAAAATTTAATGAAAATAATTTATTCAAGCAACTTTAAATTTGAAAAACATGATTGTTCCATAAAACACCAAATAAAGAAAATAAAACAAAAAACCAAACAAGCCAAGGGAAGTTTGTTGAGTTAAGCTTCTTCCCCTTTCACATCTTCAATATTGCCATCTTGAAAAGAGGATAAGACAAGATCTTCCTCCAATCCTCCTCCTACCATGAAAGTTGCTAGTGGTGGCACTCTGTTGAACCTAGGCAGAGGATTGCTTTTGGTATTGGGCTTATCCAGCTCGGGTAGCCTACCGCTATTAATCAAATCTTGGATCTCATACTTCAATCGAGTACATCTATCTATCTCATGTCCTTGAGTCTGATAAAATTGACAAAAAGCATTACTATCAAATTTTGGGGCTAAAGGATTTAGCAAAGGTCGAGGGGTCAATGGCTGTAATAGTTCCTCCTTTTGGAGCTTGTTGGAAACCCAAGACAAAGGCTTTCCCATATCTGAAAACTATCTTCTATTTTCTTGACCAATTGTATTGACATCGACTTCCTTCTGGGTATTTTGATTGCCAGACTGATAATTTCATTTTGCAAAAAAATGGTTCTTCTCTCCTTCCCATTCTTCTATTAGCAAGCCAGCTTGAAGAAGATCTTTGATTTCCCTTATGAGGGTGTGAGATAGCCTTTCATAGAGATTAGGCAGGATGCCTCTGACTATCATTCTTATCTGATCAGATTCATCAGGCCTCTTCCTAAGCAATGCAGCCTTATTCATTCACCTTTTCACATAGTCCACAAAATTCTCATTTGGCCTTTGTCTAATGCACTCAACTTCGATTAAGGTAACTTCCAACTCGACATTGTATCCATATTGTTGAATGAAAGCTTGTATAATGATTCTCAACTCTTTTGAGTACTATCCTCTAAGGTGTTGAACCAATTTTAGACAACAGGGTCCAATGAAAGCATGAAGTACCTTAGAGTTTGAGCCTTATGTAGACCCTTAATTTTTGACCCAGTCCGGTCCAATATGTTTTATTTAGTCCAAAATGATTTTTGTTGTCTAATTGGTCCAAAATAATTTTTGTTAAATAATTTTTGCTTTAGTATCTAATTTTTAATAATAAAAAATAAAAATAAACAAATAAAAGTCAAAAAATAAAAATAAAAATCGGCATCGAAAAAATCGGTGACGAAAAAATCGTCATACGGGCCCGTGGGCATTTCGCCCGCAGATTTTTTCTGCGGGCGAAATGGCAAAGCTCGCAGGATTTTCCTGCGAGTGAAATGGCACACGCTATTTCGCCCGCAGGAATTTCCTACGGGTGACGCCCTCTCCTCGCCTACTGCCGCAGCCAGCTGCGGCAGATTTTTTTTGCCAGCGCATTTTTTCCTGTGCCAATTTTTTTCGGCAGGGATATTTTTCCGACACAAATTTTTTAAAACCTAATTCAATTAGGTTTTGATTTCCTTTTCTTATCAATATTACTTACCGTGATTAATTAGGAATAAACCATATGAAACCTCTATAAATAAGGACCAAAGACAATCAAATAAAGAGGAGACCGAAAGGACAAAAAAATTGGACAGTAGGAGGGAAATCCAAATCCGTGAAGGAAAAGCTTGAATTCAATTGATTTTTAAAGTAGAAGAAACACGATTTAAGGGGGTCAAAAGGCAAAAAAGGCTGGTCTTTGGAGCTTGTTCATCCAAGAAGCAGTTTTGGTGCAACTTACAAAATAAGGTATGAAATTCTAATTTCTTTATACTTTACACAGTAGCATAAACTAATAAATGATGTCTTTTAATTCAAAAACCCTAAAACCTTAATTCCCTTTGTTCAAAGTTTAAAAACACTAATTCATTGTTTTATTTTCCAAAAAGGCTTAAAATTGTTATTTTTATTTCTTTAAAATCTTAAAACCCCAATTAAACATATTTTTCAACAAAACTAAAATTTGATTCTGTTTCTTTCAAAATTTTAAACTAGGTTATGTTTCTTTCAAAAAGCTTTAAAAAACATCTTTTCTATTTATAAAAACTTTAATCTGTTTGTTTAAATTCATAAAACTTCATAAAATTATCAA
The DNA here is from genome assembly GCA_947685225.1 of Garcia nutans. Lineage (NCBI taxonomy): Eukaryota > Viridiplantae > Streptophyta > Magnoliopsida > Malpighiales > Euphorbiaceae > Garcia > Garcia nutans. The sequence goes on along the minus strand of CANTUV010000039.1, from coordinate 35,683,149 downwards.
ATTGATTTCCAAATTCTAAAAGCCAATTCATCACCCGAGACCCTAATTTTAAATCCTAAAACCCAAATTCAACTTCCAAACTTAAAATAGTAACCTTTAACCCCTTTAAAACCTTAAACCCTAACTTTTTCTAAACCTTAATCCTTTAAAACATTAAAAACCATAAAAACATAAATATTTTAAATTTACACAGTAAGCTTAAAATCACCATTTAAAACCATGAATCAAAAGTATTTTAAAGTGTCTAAAACCCTAGTTTCATGATTTCACCATTCAAACCTTAATTTGTTTAATCAAAGAGTCTTACCAACCTTTTAAAACATAAAACCACAATCTATTTTAATTCCTTAAAAAAGTCATAGTAGCGTAATTTTATGAATTCCAAAACCTTAACACATGTGATAAAGAACCCTAAATGGAAACAGTAGCTATAATTTGGATTTTTATTTACCTTATTCAATTCCATATTTTATCATGCTTTGTTTTATTTCTTATGCTTTAATTTATTTAAATTCAATGCTTGGTTTATTTTATTTATCATAGATGGATGTTTACTTTTCATTGATATTTAGTATCTTTGATGAATGATTTATTTATGATAAATGGTTATTTACTTTTTTCAATTTATTTAGATTTTTAAATGTTGTAAGAGGTATGTTTCCACTTGGTGGGTACCTCATTAGTTAAAATCATGTAATTTAATTTGCTTTTCTATCTTAGAACCTATGTAAAGGGCATGTTTCTACCTTTCGGTGGGTGTCCTATTTAGGCATGTGATGTAAGGACATGTTTCCATCTTCGGATGGGTGTCCATTTATTTGTTTTGTTTTGTTTGGACATTGCTTTGATTTTAATATAATGATGCTTTCTTTTTATTTTGTGTAGTATGGATAATATTGTTGTATTTAAGAATTTTATAATATTAAGAACTGTAAAGGAGGCCGGTTCCAATGAACCGGGCGTTGTGGGGGGTGCTGGGCCATTTCTCACCTTCCCCACAAGTACCTAACTTTTCGAACCCATTAGGGGGTTGGGGATTCCTTAGGAATTGAGTCATCCACCCCTTTCTTTTTCCCTGCCCGTCCGGGTGGAGACTCCATTTTCTTCGGACTTAGGTCCGTGTTCTCTAAGGCCCCAAGCCTAAACAGTGCCGAAGTCGCAAGAACCATTCCACTGGGAGTGGGGGCAAAAATCTCCGCTCATAGTGGTGACTCCACTGGGGATAAGAGAAGTTGATTCCGTTGGTCTTTATATTATTCTATTCTTTCTTATAATGATATTATCCATTGCATCATCTTAGATTGCATTGTGTGCGTGAGTTAGGACGCCCGTGTTACCCGTGTTATGTTATATAAGGGATACCATACTTTTCACTCAAGGTATGGAGATCGAGCATGGCATAACCACTCATAGCCTCGTACCGTTTGGTATATACTTGCTATGGCAACCTAAGCCTTTTTACCCAAAGACTAAAGCTCATGTAATTGGCCTAGTTACTTTCCTTAGGTTTTACCCCAAATGCATGTTGTTTGACTATGTTTAATTTATTTTAGCTTAAAACATGGCTTATTTGGTTTGTTCTTTTTCTAATATGACCTAAGTATATTGTAAGCTCAAAAAAAAATTTTCTTTAAAGTCCAAAAGACTAAAGCTATTTTCAAAATTTTTCAAGTTGGTCTTTGGACATAAGACTTTTCTAAATAAAAAATTCTTTGGCCCATGGCCTAAATACTAAGCCCAAAATCTATTTTTCTAAAATCTTTTACAATGGGCTTATAAACAAAACTATTTTTACCCAACCTTTCTTACAAAGAGCTTGCAAAATTATTTAGGTCAATTATGAAATACCAAAAATCAATTGTGGGCCTAGTTTATTAACCATGGGCTTGTTTTTGGCATGAACCATTAGTTACCTTTTTTAAGTGAGAAATCTATCTATAATAAACCTCTTAATTTAGTTTTAATCCAGTATAGCATGAAGGCTACTTTAGTTGATTGAATGGATTAAAACATAATTAATAGGAATTATTATGGATTGAATTCCATTTTCGAAAATATAACTATTGGTTGAAACGTCCGAGGGAATTATTCGAAAACAAGATGCCCCATGTTGGTATTTTGTTAACCATATACCTAGGAAAAGAGACTCGCCATTCATGTGTGGATGTTATAAGGTTGAAAGGAACGTCCTATTTATCCTTATTTGTTGATTTGTTTGTGCATACATGCATACATTTGCATCTCATATCATTGATCCTCTCTGGCTCACAGCCCTGGATTACGATAGCACAAAAGCTTATAACAATCTGACCTATGCTGGAGATGAAGTATCTAGCAATGACTCAATCACTTGCTCACCAAAAACAATGGAGCTCGAACAAATTCAAAGGATGGTGGATGAGGCCCTCAATGCCAAGATGGAAGAAATCAAAGAGGCCCTAGCTGAGACCATGAAGAACCAGTTGACTGCAATCTTAGCGAACCATGTCGAGGCGTCTGCTAGCACTAAAAAACCAAAGGACAAAGGGAAGACCAAAGTTAGTGAAGTGGTTTTTGATGATGAAAAGGTGATCATTGATGATGATGATGATTGGGCTCAATACTACCAAGATGTTCAAGAGAAGAAGAAAGAACCGAAGGTTGCTGAGAAAGTAACTATTGAAAAGACCGAGACATCTGATGTTGAAAAGATGATTGTTGATTTAGAAAAGAAATTTGAGAAGAAGCTGAAAACCGAAAAGATGTCTGAGATCGACAAACTATTTGAACAAGATGAAGAGGTCCCTTATAAATTCAAAATGCCTTCCTTTGCTAAGTACAATGGCACCGAAAATCCTTGTCTTCATGTGAGGCAATACATCACTGCCATGCAGTCTTCCCGAGCTACTAAGGCTCAAACCCTAAGGTACTTTATGCTCTCATTAGACCCTGTTGTCCAAAATTGGTTCAATACCTTAGATGATGGAACACAAAAGAGTTGGGATCTACTTTACAAAGCCTTCATCCAACAATATGGATATAATGTTGAGTTGGAAGTTACCTTGATGGAAGTGGAGTCCATGAGGCAAAGGCCGAATGAGAATTTTTGTAGATTATGTTAAGAGATGGAGAAACAAGGTCGCTTTACTCAAGAAGAGGCCCAATGAATCCAATCAAATAAGGATGATTGTGAGAGGGGTGTTGCCTAATCTTCATGAGAGGATGTCCCATACACTCATCCGTGATTTCAAAGACCTTCTCCAAGCCGGTTTGCAAATTGAAGAATGGGAAAGGGAGAAGAGCCGCTTTGCAACAAAAAAGGAATGAGAAAGGGAGCTATCAACTTGGTAGCCAAAGCATGCAAAAGGTCATCGATGTTAATGCTACTAACCAAAGAACAAGGAGACAATTTTCAGAATTGGAAAAAGATGTCTTGGGTTCTTAACAAGCTTCAAAGAAAAGGATTGCTACAACCCTTAAATCCTCATCCATTGCCTAACCCTCTCCCACCTAATTTTGACACCAAAGCATTTTGCCAATTTCACCAAATGCAAGGACATGACATGGATAGATGTGTGAGGTTGAGACATGAGATCCAAAATCTAATTGATAATGGGAAGCTACCCGAGCCCAATAAGCCAAACACCAAAGACAACCCATTACCAAAATTCAATAGGGTACCGCCACTGGCAACCTTCATGATTGGAGGAGGTTTGCATGAAGCCTTTGTCATGTCTTCTTTTCAAGATGTGGGTGGAGAAGCAACCAAAGAAGAAGAAGAGGCATTTGAACAAGCTATGATGGGTGGAGAAGTAAAAATTTGTGTTGTCAACAGTTTTTGGGATTCAAGTGATAGTGATGATGATATTATACCCAAGAAGGAGGAGTGGACTTGGTCCGAGCCCGAAGAAGATGAGGTGATGAATACTAGATCCGGTAAGCCTTACGCAAGGCCACCACCTAAGGAGATAGAAACTAATAAGGGGAAGGAAGTTGAAGTAGAAGAAGATGACGTTGTGCTTAAGCAATTGAAAAGAACCCAAGCAACTGTTAGCATTTGGGACCTGTTAGCTACTTTTAAAAAGCACCGAGAAACTATGGCCAAAGCCCTGGCTAGCATGCCAATTTCTACCTCCACAACACTAGAGGAGTTGATCAACTTCATAAAAATTGGGGAAGTAATGAAATGTGAAGAGGTCCAAGAAAAGAGTGAAGTTAATATGGGAGCAGTTTCTTTTTCAGATGCGGACTTACCGGAGGAGGTGAGAGACCACATCTGCCCTCTCTTTATCAAAATAAAAGTCAAGGGGAAGAGGACTCCATGTGTAATGGTCAATGATGGGTCCGCCATAAATGTTTGTCCACTTAAGATATTGCCAAAGCTAGCCATATCAATAAGAGATCTAAACCCAACCGCGGTGACAATTCGTGCTTATGACAACACTAAGAGCCGAAGGGACTTTCAAAGCGGTCGACAAGGTTGGGCCAATTGAATCTATTGTTGAATTTGTTGTTTTAGACATACCAGTTACCTTCACCTTACTCTTGGGGCAACCATGGTTTTCACCCTCTTGGTGGAGTTCCTTCCACCCTTCATCAAAAGATCAAATTCCCCAACGTAAATGAGACAGTGGTCATTGAAGCTAAAGATAATGAGATTTTTAATGCTCTAATGGTTGAGAGGCCTCTCAATGGTTTTCAAGTGGCTGCAATTTCTGATGATGAAGTCATGGAATCCAAAGTCTTGAATATGATGAAGAACATGAACTACCTTCCCAGAGCTGGTCTTGGAAAGGGTAAGGCCGGTTTAACAAAGTTACCAGATTTTAGAACTCAAACTTCCAAGAAAGGGTTGGGATATGATGAAGACAACGATGTCCAGCCAAAGAAGAGTGAGAAGATGAGCTTCCCACCACTTGAAGAGATCTTTGTCAAAGCTCCAGATATGGGACCACTCCAAGGAAGGCCTGAGCCAATCATGTTCATGGGTAAGTTAATCCCAGGTTTTGAAATTTTTGCAGATATTGCTAGCTAGTGGAGCAAATGAAGAAAGAGCTCACCTTGTCAACCAACAAATAATCCAATCCAAAAGAGAATAATGAAGCTACCCTGAAAGCCGAGAAGACTCCGGAAGAGATTGCCACCTGGTTGAAGAAAAGTTTGAAGACATCCTGCTTTATGATTCTGAGAACAATGATTTTGATTTTGATTTTAATTTGTCTGCTTTGTATGAGGATGATGATGTTTTCTTTTCCAAAATGAATGCAATAAAGTCTGATTTTGCTTACTTGTGTGATGTTTTTCCTGATGGTTGCATACATTCAAATAGCAGTTACATGAGCATCTTTAATATTAATTCTGTTAACACGCAATCATTAAATTTGGGAACAACTAAAAATCCTAAAAACATTAGCAAAGCATCCGACCTTACTCTTGATTAGAGAGAGATATTTGAAAAAATATTCAAAAAATATGAAGAAGTGTTTGCTTGGTCTTATAAAGATATGCCGGGGATAGATCGAGACACAGCCGAGCATCACATTCCTACTTACACTCACATTAAACCTGTCAAACAAAAGCTTAGGCTATTAAGACCTGAGTGGGCTAAATTGGTTAAAGAAGAGGTCACTAAGCAAATACAAGTGAAGTTCCTTGAAGTGATAGAATACCCAGATTGGCTAACCAACATAGTACCTGTGCCAAAGAAAGATGGAAGGATAAGGGTTTATGTGGATTATAGAGATTTAAACAAGGCTTCCCCTAAGGATGATTTTCCTTTACCTCATATAGATGTTCTCATTGATAGTGCAGCCTCTAGCATGCTACACTCGTTTGTAGATGGATTTTTCGGATACAATCAAGTGTTAATGGCCCAAGAGGATAAAGCCAAAACTGGCTTCATTACTACATGGGGTATATTATGTTATAGGGTGATGCCGTTCGGCTTAAAGAATGCTGAAGCAACCTACCAAAGGATGGCCACCACACTATTTCATGATATGAAGCACAAAGAAGTTGAAGTATATGTTGATGATATGATGGTCAAGTCAGATACAAGGGAGTAACACTTCCAAAACTTAGAATTATTCTTTAATAGAGCTTTGAAATATAAGCTAAGATTAAACCTGAAGAAGTGTGTATTCGGTGTTACTTCAAGCAAATTATTGGGACATGTAATTGGTCTGAATGGCATTGAGATTGATCCTGACAAAGTTAAAGCAATCAGGGATATGCCTACCCCAAAGACGGAGAGAGAAGTTCGGGGATTTATTGGTAAATTGCAGTACATTAGCAGATTTATAGCAAAGCTCACAACAATTTGTGAGCCTATCTTCAAATTGCTTAGAAAGAATCAGCCAGTCGTATGGAATGAAGAATGTCAAAAGACCTTGGATCGAATAAAAGAGTATTTGTTGAATCCACCTATTTTGAAACCACCTAAACCCGGCAAACCTCTATTACTATACTTAACAGTAGAAGAAGAGTCGATAGGAGCCATGCTAGCCCAAGCAGATGAGTCGGGAATTGAGCATGCCATTTACTATTTGAGTAGAAAGCTCCTACCTTATGAAATTAAGTATAGTATCATCAAAAAGACCTGTATAGCCGTGGTTTGGTTTTCTAAGAAGTTGCAGCATTACTTTCAATCATATAGTGTGCAAGCAATTTCCAGGTTGGATCCAATAAAGTACTTAAGGGAGACACCCTCTTTAATTGGGAAATATGGTCGATGGTTGATAATATTAGAGGAATTTGAGATTGAGTATGTAACCAGGAAAACAATCAAAGGAAGAGCAGTGGCAGAATTCCTGGCTCAACAACCATTACCAGAAAGTGAAGAGGTAATCTTGGAATTTCCAGATGAACATTTAGAAGTAATTGAAGTACAAGGGTGGAAAATGTATTTTGATGGAGTGGTAAATAGGAAAGGAGTAGGTTTGGGAGTTATACTAGAATCACCCAAAGGAGAACTTATCCCTTTAGCCAAAAGTTGAAATTTAGGGCAACCAATAATATGATGGAGTACGAAGCTTGTGTTTTAGGTTTGGAAACCCTAATGATTATGAAGGTGGATAAGGTGGAAGTTTATGGCGATTCATTGCTAGTAGTATCCTAAGTAAATGGAGAGTCGGAGTTGAAAGAGGAAAAATTAAAGCCATACCACCGTTATTTGACCATGATGAAGAAGAATTTTAAGGAGTATAGGTTTATACACTTGTCAAGAGAAGAAAATCAGATGGCTGATGCCCTGGCCACATTGGCTTCGATATAGGAAAATCCTGCCAGCTTATTCCTTAAGCCTCTAATCTTGACCAGTTCATCAACTCCTTGCTATAAATATGAAACAATCATGGAAATTGATACAAACCATGATGCGTAGTATGATACTATAAGGCGATTTTTGGAGGAAAGAGAATACCCGCCGGGGGCAACAAAGAAAGAAAGAAGAGCCGTAAGGCGATGGTCATTACAATACATCACCTTCCATGGAGAGTTATATCGAAGATGGCCTGATGGAGTGCATTTAAGATGTTTAAGAAAACCTGAAGTGGAGCGCATCATGTCAGAAATACATGTGGGAAGTTACGGTCCGCACATGAGTGGTTTGGCCCTAGTTAAGAAGGTTATTCGACAAGGTTGCTATTGATTAACCATGGAGAGAGACTGTATTGAGTTTGTAAAGAAGTGTCAGCAATGTCAGATGTATGGTAACTTGAATCACATGCCTCCTGAAGAACTTCATTCAATGTCTTCACCCTGGCCATTTGCCTCCTGGGGTATCGACATTATAGGAGAGATACATCCGACAGCCTTAAACGGTCACCGTTTCATTGTAGTAGCAGTTGATTATTTTTAAAAATGGGTCGAAGCCGAATCCTTCAACAAGCTGGGTGCAAGTCAAATGGCTTGGTTTATAAAAAAGAACCTCATCTACAGATATGGGGTCCCGTACAGTGTGATATCAGACAATGGGGTACAGTTTCAAGGAGCAGTTAAAGGTTTATTTTCAAAGTACCAAATCCATCATCATCGATCCTCTCCTTATAGACCAAAGGCTAATGGTGCAGTAGAAGCAACAAACAAGACAATTAAGCAAATCTTGTCCAAAATGACCAAGACTTACAGGGATTGGTCAGAGATGCTTCCTTTGCTTTATGGGGATATAGGACAAGTGTACGAACACCTACTGGGATGACACCGTTCTCTTTGGTTTATAGGATGGAAGAGGTATTGCCAATTGAAATTGAGATCAAGTCACTGAGAGTAGTCTTGGAAGCTGAACTGCCTGAAAAGGAATGGGTAGCAAGCAGATACACATAATTAGCTCTATTAGAAGAGAGAATATTAAAGGCGTTGTATCATCACCAACTGTATCAAAAGAAGATAGCTTGGGCCTACAATAGAAAGGTTAAGGTCATAAAATTCAGAGTTGGGGATTTGGTGTTGAAGCAATGTAGGCCTAATGTATCTGATCCAAGAGGGAAGTTCAGACCTAGCTGGGAAGGGCCATATGTAGTGAAACAAGTCATGAACAAAGGTGAAGTAAAGTTATCAGACATGGACGGAAATGAATTTAGTGAGCCCGTAAACGTTGACAGGTTGAAGAAATTTTATGTATGAAAAAAAAAAAGAAAGAGCTCGCTAGGTTGAAAACCCAAAAAGGGCGGCCTAGGCAAAAGTTAGAGTAGTCCGCTAGTTTCAAAAACCCGAAAGGGCGGGCTAGGCAACAATTAGGGCCAAATGAGAGAAAATAGTCAATTAGAAAACCCAAAAGGGCTAGTTGGCAACAGGAGTGATCTTGAGTATGATGGCTTTATGCTTGGTTTGTCCCCAATATAATAAAACAAAATTAATGTTAAAATTGTTCTTTGTGCACTGTTATAAGTATTTAACCAGATATGGATGAAATAAATAATCATAATTGCGAAAGGTGATGACAAATTATAAATGGAAAAGAAGCATCTTTTATTACTTTAGTTATTTTTTGTCCTAACAAAACACTTTCTGAATTGACAAATGTAAAATCTATGGCAGTCGATAAGTGTAACGTGCAGGCCAGCTTTGCCACAGCCGATCCAAGTAGGCTTTAGTCAAGCAAGGCATGTCTAAGTCAGAAGCAAAGTCAGAATCACAAGGCTCAGCTCCATACTAACGGCCAAATCAGCAAGGATCATAGCATGTACCTTGACAAAGAGCAGCAAAGGGAACGTACATCAAGTATGTCCACATGGTGATACGAGAAATCTTCCACCAAGGTACCAACCAACGGATATTGACTTCAGATCGTGAGTGGATCCAATCGACCCAGTCAGCATATGAAGAAGCAGGATGGAGTAGCTTCCTAGCAGAATGATGACGTGGTAGGTATCTGGCAAAATCCATGGAGGGAGTATCAAGCAAACAAAGACGCTCCTGAAGCCAAATCTGTGAAGAAAGAATTAAATTAAAAAAAAGAGTCCGCTAAGTTGAAAACCCGCAAGGGCAACTTAGGCAAAAATTAGGACAGCTCGCTAGTTTCGAAAACACATATGGGCAGACTAGGCAAAAATTAGAGTAATAAAAAATATAATTAAAAAATAAAAAAAAGAAAGAGGTATGCTAAGTTGAAAACTCACAAGGGCAGCTTAGGCAAAAATTAGGATAGCTCGCTAGTTCCGAAAACCCGCATGGGAGGACTAGGCAAAAGTTAGAGCAATAAAAAGAAAAAAAAACCCAAATTAAAAACCCGAAAGGGTAGTTTAGGTAATTACCTGAAGCAGCAACGGACTTCCAATCAGTCTCTTTGACGATCCTGATTTAAATCGGTCTAATCCAACTAAGGTCTCGGCTAAAATCAAAGGTACCGGTGACAAGCCTCCTTCCATTAGGTCCATAATATCCAATACTCATGGTTCAATATTGCCGTCAGAAGAAACAAGCAAGAATTGGCCGAGCAAGTAAAGACAAAGCATGCATCCCCATGCCTTAGTAGGAGCCAAATGAGAGAAACAAAAGTCAATCAAAGGAGCAAGTAGAATTTTTTCACCTCTCGTCAACCGAAGAACTTCGGGTTTTGGAATTTGAAATAACATCTGCATCTTCTGTTGAGTCTTGGAAATCAATGTGGGTAACTCCATTTGTTGATTATTTGGATATCCAAGGATGGCCTCAAATTCTTCAATCAAGGGACACATTTCAAAGCCATTAATTCTAAATACCCTAGAATCCGTATCCCACAAGGAAGCCACGGCATGTAAGGAGTGGTCCAATTTGACATTTTGAAAACCTTTTAAAACATCAAACTTTGACCATGAAATTTTCTTCCAATGGATGCATCCATATTCTTAAATAGAATTTTTATTTTCTTTAAATAGTGCTCGGTCATGGTTGATGAATAAAGGAGAACTAAAATTGTTAAAAGGGTCTTCACGTTGAAAGGGAAAAGAATTTTGGTTTTTGTATTAAAAGGGGCATGCAAGGTGATTTATATAGAAGAAAATAAACCTTTTCCAAAGGTGATAAGGAAAAGTGATGGGGAAGGATAAGAACATATGGCATAAGGAAAAGAATTGGTGATAATTTCCTTTACCACATTGGATTTGGTTTAGCAAATAAGGTGGATTTAATTATGAAATTATGATGTAATGTAAAAAAAAAAAATTTGTGCAGTAACAAAAAAATAATGAAAAAAAAAATTGTGCAGTAATGAAAAAATAATGAAAAAAAAAAGAAGAGAGTTACAGTAAAGAGGAAAATTGTATTCTTTTATTAGTTTATGTATCACTGAGAGGGTGCTTGTAAGTCATCAAATAAAGCCTTGAAAAGGATTGTCACCTGTTGGAGGAGGGGGCAAATTGCTCGTCCCAGGATCACCTGAAGCGGGAGCACCAAAATCCCTATTACCTTGAGATTCTGATCTGTCATGATCCTCATTAGACACAGACGAAAGGATCTCATGGTCATCAGGCTGGGGACCTCTTAATAAGGAAGTGTCAGGATCCCTCATCCTCTAAAATCGGAAGTCTCGGAAATGTTGTTCGGATTGATGATATAAACTTTCAAAATGAGAAGCCTGCTGACGACTTGCAGCCAACTCTTCTTGAAGTTTCCTTTTCTGTTCTTCGAGCATCTGCTGTGAGTCAAAAAGGAAAAAAGGTAAGAGCATACATAATCATGCATACATATAGCATAAATTACCATGAAATTGGGAACGTAACAGGTAATTCAAATCAATACCTTGCGAAGTAAAGAATCAAAAAGAAGATATCAAATCAAGGGGGCATGGAAAGCCTATTTGCATGTAGAAGCCCCAGTCATTTTGCAAAAGAATAAATGCGTGCTTATGCAAAGAACTAGACAAGAAAAACATCAATCAAAGCTGGCAAAGCTGGCATGAAAGAAAAAATCCTTGGGGGGCAAGGAGAGGATACGAGGTCAAATTAAAGATAGCTGAATTTTTGCAAAAAGGAAGAACAAAAGAATGGAACATTAGAACTCTCAAAAGAATGAAGATGCAAAAGACAAAAGATCAGTTCAGCTAAGAGAGTTGAAGCTAGGGTAAAGAGCCGACCTCCAAAGGATGAAGATCCATTCTGAAGGTTAAGAACCACCATGCATAGAACAGCCAGAGCAGTCAGACTTCTCAACTAAAAGGTTAGTCAAATTCATTCTAGGGTCCAAGTACCCAATCTCGGGTCCAAGTACCCAAATCAAATCAATCTCGGGTCCAAGTACCCAAATTAGATCAAAATCAATTCGAATCGGGTCTAGAACCCAAATTTTTCCCTTAGGTCCAGAACCTAGAATCTCTTCTAAGTCCAAAACTTAGCTCGGGTCCAGAACCGAAATTTACCATTAGGTCCAGAACCTAGAATTATTTCTAAGTCCAGAACTTAGCTCGGGTCCAGAACCCAAACTTTTCTTTAGGACTAGAACCTAGAATTATCCTTGAGTCCAGAACTCGAATAGGGTCGAAAACCCAAATTTTTCTTAGGTCCAGAACCTAGAATCATCCTTGAGTCCAGAACTCGAACCGGGTCCAGAACCCAAATTTTTCTTTAGGTCCAGAACCTAGAATTATCCTTGAGTCCAGAACTCGAACGGGGTCCAGAATCCAAATTTTTCCTAAGTCCAGAACCTAGAATCATCCTGGAGTCCAGAACTCGAACCGGGTCCAGAACCCAAATTTTCCTTAGGTCCAGAACCTAGAATCATCCTTGAGTCCAGAACTCGAACCGGGTCCAGAACCCAAATTTTTCTTAGGTCCAGAACCTAGAATCATCCTTGAGTCCAGAACTCTTACCGGGTCCAGAACCCAAATTTTCCTTAGGTCGAGAACCTAGAATTATCCTTGAGTCCAAAACTCGAACCGGGTCTAGAACCCAAATTTTCCTTAGGTCTAGAACCTAGAATTTATCCTTGAGTCCAGAACTCAAACCGGGTTCAGAACCCAAAACCTCAACCATCTCAAAAATTAAGTCTTATTGCTTTTCACTCTCTTTCACTAAAGTTTCAGATCATTCAAGCAGGGGGCAAACTGTAGACCCTTAATTTTTGACCCAGTCTGGTCTAATATGTTTTATTTAGTCCAAAATGATTTTTATTGCCTAATTGGTCCAAAATAATTTTTGTTAAATAATTTTTGCTTTAGTATCTAATTTTTATTAATAAAAAATAAAAATAAACAAATAAAAGTCAAAAATAAAAATAAAAATCAGTGTCGAAAAAATCAGTGACGAAAAAATCGTCGCACGAGCCTGTGGGCATTTCGCCTGCAGAAGTTGCCTGCCATTTTGCCCACAGATTTTTTCTGCGGGCAAAAGGGCAAAGGCTTTGCCATTTTGCTCGAAGGATTTTCATGAGAGCGAAATGGTTGCCAGCAGGAATTTCCTATGGGCAACGCCCGCTCCTCGTCTACTGCCGTAGCCAGGTGCGGCAGATTTTTTTGCCAGCGCATTTTTTCCTTCGGCAATTCATCACCCGAGACCCTAATTTTAAATCCTAAAACCCTAATTCAACTTCCAAACTTAAAATAGTAAACTTTAACCCCTTTAAAACCTTAAACCTTAACTTTTTCTAAACCTTAATCCTTTAAAACATTAAAAACCATAAAAACATAAATATTTTAAATTTACACAGTAAGCTTGAAATCACCATTTAAAACCATGAATCAAAAGTATTTTAAAGTGTCTAAAACCCTAGTTTCATGATTTCACCATTCAAACCTTAATTTGTTTAATCAAAGAGTCTTACCAACCTTTTAAAACATAAAGCCACGATCTATTTTAATTCCATAAAAAAGTCACAGTAGCCTAATTTTATGATTTCCAAAACCTTAACACATGAGATAAAGAACCCTAAATGGAAACAGTAGCTATAATTTGGATTTTTATTTACCTTATTCAATTCCATATTTTATCATGCCTTGTTTTATTTCTTATGCTTTAATTTATTTAAATTCAATGCTTGGTTTATTTTATTTATCATATATGGATGTTTACTTTTTATTGATATTTAGTACCTTTGATGAATGATTTATTTATGATGAATGCTTATTTACTTTTATCAATTTATTTAGATTTTTAAATGTTGTAAGAAGTATGTTTCCACTTGGTGGGTACCTCATTAGTTAAAATCATGTAATTTAATTTGCTTTTCTATCTTAGAACCTATGTAAAGAGCATGTTTCTACCTTTTGGTGGGTGTCCTATTTAGGCATGTGATGTAAGGACATGTTTACATCTGCGGATGGGTGTCCATTTATTTGTTTTGTTTTGTTTGGACATTGCTTTGATTTTAATATAATGATGCTTTCTTTTTATTGTGTGTAGTATGGATAATATTGTTATATTTAAGAATTTTATAATATTAAGACCTGTAAAGGAGGTCGGTTCCAATGAACCAGGCGTTGTGGGGGGTGCTGGGCCATTTCTCACCTTCCCCACAAGTACGTAACTTTCCGAACCCATTAGGAGGTTGGGGATTCCTTAGGAATCGAGTCATCTACCCCTTTCTTTTTCCCGACCCGTCCGGGTGGCGACTCCATTTTCTCCAGACTTAGGTCCGTGTTCTCTAAGACCTCGAGCCTAAATAGTGCCAAAGTCGCAAGAACCATTCCACCGGGAGTGGGGGCGAAAATCCCCGCTCACACCTTAGTAGCTCTAGCTGACTGCATGGCAGTGATGTACTGCTTAACATGCAAGTGAAGATTTCTTATACCATTGTACCTAGCAAAGGAAGGCATCTTGAACTTATAAGGGACCTCCTCATCTTGTTCGAAAAACTTGTCTACCTCCGATATTTCTTCAGTTTTTAGCTTCTTCTCGAATTTCTTCTCCAAATCAGCTATTAGTTTCTCAACATTAGCAAATTCAGCTTTCTTTTCGGTAGTTTTCTTTTCTTTTTTCTCCTCTTATTGATCTTGGTAGTATTGTTCCCAGTCATCATCATTAATCATTACTTTGCAACATCAAAAGCCACTTCACCAACATTAGCCTTCCCTTTGTCCTTCAGCTTCTTGGTGCTAGCAGATGCCTCGGCATTATTCCCTAAAATTGTAGTCAATTGGTTCTTCATAGTCTCAGCCAGGGCCTCCTTTAGTTCTTCCATTTTGGTATTGATAGCATCATCCACCATTCTTTGAATTTGTTCGGGCTCCATTGCTCTTGGTGAGAAGGTAATTGAGTCACTGCAGGATTCTATGTCACTGGCATAGGCATGGTTTTCATACGCTCTTGAACTACTGTACTCTAGGTCTATGAGACAGAAAGGATTAATGATATGTTATGCAATGCATGTATGCATGTATGTATGCATGTATGTATGTATGCACAAACAACAAACAAATAAAGATAATTATGACGTTCCTTCCAACCTTATAACTTCCACACATAAATGGCGAGTCTCTTTTCCTAGGTATGTGGTCAACAAAATACCAACATGGGATATTTTGTTTTCAAAAAATTCCCTCAGACGATTTAACCAATAGTTGCATTTTCAAACATGGAAGTCGGTCCATGATAATTCCCATTAATTAAGCTTTAATCCATTGAATCTCAACTAAAATAGCTTTTATGCTATATTGGATTAAACAAAATTAAGAGGTTCATCATAAATACATTTCTTATTTAAAAAAGTAACTAGTGATTCTTGCCGAAAATAAGCCCATGAATAATAGTTCTTAGCATAAGCTAGGCTCATAATTAATTTTTGATATTTTCATAATTGACCTAAATATTTGTAAGCTCTTTGTAATCTCTGATAAAAAATAATTTTGTTGCAAAAACCTTTGGGCCATAAGGTAGAAAAAGATTTTTGACCCATCTTAAAAGGTTTTAATGTCCAAAGACCTTAAAAATTTTTAAAATAGTTTTGGTCGTTTGGATCTTAAAGGAAAAGAATTATTTTTGAGCTTATAATATAGATAGGTCATATTAGAAAAAGAACAAACCAAATAAGCCATGGTTCAAACCAAGATATATCAATCATAGTCAAACAATAAGCATTTGGATTAAAACCTAAGAAAAATAACTAGGCCAATTACATGACCTTTAGTCTTTGGGTTGAAAGGCTTAGGTTCCCATAGTAGGTATATACTAAAAGGTTCACGGCTATGAGTGGTTATGCCATGCTCGATCTCCATACCTTGAGTGAAAGTATGGTATCCCTCATATAACACAATACGGGTAACACGAGCGTCCAAACTCATGCACACAATGCAAACTAAATAATGTAATGGACAATATCATAATAAGAAAAAATAAAATAATATAAAGACTAATGGAATCAACTTCTCTTATCCCCAGTGGAGTCGCCACTGTGAGCGGGAATTTTCACCCCAATCCCATGTGGAATGATTCTTATGACTCCGACACTATTAGGCTCAGGGCCTTAGAGAACACGGGCCTAAGTCCAAAGAAAATGGTATCACCACCTGGATGGGCCGGGAAAAAGAAAGGGGTGGATGACTCAATTCCTAAGGAATCCCCAACCCCCTAATGTGTTCAGAAAGTTGGGTACGTGTGGGGAAGGTGAAAAATGGCCCAGCACTCCCACAACGTCCGGTTTATTGGAATCGTCCTCCTTTTCAGGTCTTAATCTTATGAAATTCTTAAATATAATGATATTATCCATACTACATGCAATAATTAAAATAAAGCATCATTATATTAAAATAAAAGCAATGTTCAAATAAAATAAATAAATGGACACCCATTCAAGGATGAAAACATGTACTTACATCGTCTAATGTCTAAAACTAAATAATACACCCAACAAAAGGTGGAAACGTGTCATTTACATTAATCCCAAAATATAAAAATAATTTAAATTACATGAAAATCAATTAATGAAGTACCCAATCATGGAAATATACCTCTTACAATTTTAATAAATAAATAATAATTGAAAAAATATTTATCCGTGATAAATTAAATAAACCAAACATCAAAATTAAATAAATCAAACATCAAAACATATAACAAACTACATAATCAAATCTAAAATTAAATAAAGCAATAAATATATCAATTTAGGGTTTACATCTTAAATTAAGGTTTTTAGGATTTAGATTCAAAAAAATTAAGGTTTGATATAAATTAGGGTTTTTGGTTAATAATATGCAATTACTATTATTACTTAAAATACTTAGACTATTGTGGACTTTAAAAAAATAAAATTGATTAGGGTTTGTAGTTCTAAGAGAATAATAGGGTATAGGTTAATCAAATTAGGGTTTCGGATGATTGGATGATGAGTCTATAAGTAATTATAAAAATTGTTGCAAAATCCTATCCATGAATTATTAACACTGTAAGTTAAATGAATTAAGTGTTGAAATTAATCAATGTATTTAACTGGATGGCTTAATAAGAATGTTACTTGTGTTGTAGGCTCCACCAAATTGATGTGTTGATCCAAGCTATCTTTTCCTTTTCTGCCTAAAACAATTGATTTTTGATTGAAGACTTTGTGATCCAAAGATCAGCCACTGCCACTGTAACACCTTTATACCCAATATACGTACACTACATACTCCCAACATATGTAATATACGTATAGAGGATACAAGAAAGTCACAACCTTTTTAAAACATTCAAAACATCATTTACAAAATCTGTATAAACTTAAATCATTTAGTCGATACCATATAAATAATAGTTGAGATATTACTTGATAATATATATATAACTTCATTACTAAAGATTCAACAAAAACATTTTCGATAGTTTTTCAGAATATACATATTTATATACATCCAAAATCAATATGTACAAAAATATAAAATATATACATGCTGAAAGTTCGTCTCTGATCTTGATGTCCAAAACAACACTGCTCTCACAATCTCGAGCCTAGACTCAACTCGGTCTAGCTGAACTCTCTGGCTCAACCGGATCTACCCTGTCACCTGCGCTATGAATCACAATCATGCTAGCCAGAAGCTTAGTGGTACAAACTTTGATAACAATATTATTCACTTGCAATGCTAATACACAACACATAAGGATATTATATCTCATAGTATTATATCATTATATCTCAATTAATTGTTCAATTATTCCACAATTCATAATTCACATTAAAGCACAGACAAGCATGGGCCCAAAAGGATCTAATATGCCATTCAAATTCCAGAGTTACTGCTTTGGTCCAATATAACAACATTTGTCTAGCCCGAAGGCGAATCATAATCACAATGAGGATTATCTCATATGTAACATCCCAACTAGGCTTCAAGGACATGGCCCAACCCAGCTTCAAGGGTCTACTACATTATGTAACACCCAACTAGGCTTCAAGGACCAAGCCCAACCTAGCTTCAAGGGATTGTTACTTTCTAGGTATGCCACCAAATACAAAACTCTAAAAATTGAATAACATACTAGGCACACAATTCTTTCATAATTTCATTTACAAATCCTTTCTCATTTTCTCATGATCAACTAGGCACAATGCCTCAAATATCTCATTTATATCAATGTAGCCATCACCTATGGCTTTACATACCATCATTAGTGTATACATAACATATTGCATTATCCATACATTTTAAGTCATCATCATATATTTCACATAGTTCACATTATGCATTTGTAACATTACAAATTATAGTATATTATTCATGCATCAACAATGTAGCAAGTAACTTAACACATTTTCCAACCAAATGTGTTAAGTCCCAATCTCATGTAAATATGAACAATTATTCAAAGTTTGTACTTACCTCTAATAGCAACAAACACTACTTCAACCTCCTCTTCCAAGATATCCCTCAACACTTGGATTAGGGTAGCTCAACTCTCTTCAAAGTCTAAACCAAATGTGATTATAAATAATCACTAAATGATACACAAAGGAAAAATAAGGAAAGGAACTATCTAGGGAAAACTCTACACATGACACGCTCAACAACACGGGCATGTCCACGACCGTGCCCAAAACCCACAACACAGAAACTTTAACATGCTCAGTAACATGGGCGTGTCACTGCACGTGTAAATGCTTCAACAACACAGAAGCTATGACACGCTCGGTGAAATGGGTGTGTCACTTCACGTGTCAATTCTCCTCCAACACAGTAGCTATGACACGCTCAGTGACATGGGCGTGTCACTTCACGTGTCAAAATTATAACATCACAATAGCTATGACATGCTTAGTGATATGGGCATGTCAATGGTCATGTCACCGACACTAAAAATAGAACCATCGACACGCCCAAAGGCATGGCCGTGCCACCGAGCGTGTCAGTCCAAAAACCTAATATCGACACAAAAATGCCACATCCAACTATCATCTTTCATTAACCTTTTTAACTCCAAACAAACTCAACCAAATCCATCATTATACCACATAATCCTTGTATAAACATTAAAACAACTCAATTACAAGCAAAATTACACAATCACAACCATAGTTCACAACTCAAAAATTACACAATCCACAACTCTTATTCTCTTCACCAAACTTAACCTTTTTCTTCAATCCAATCCCAAATTCATAACAAACTAAACAAAAGAACTTCAAACATCCCCAAGATCAACCATAGATACAAACTACACCAAACATTTAATTCACACATACAATCTTCCAAAGGAAATCAAAGAAACAAATTGGAAACTTACCAAATATGAAGAAAATCCTCAAAACACCAACTTGATCACTTGTAATCCTTCAATTGTATGAATTAGCTAGAAGCAAAATCTCTTTCCCTTTTGATGATGGTGGTGATCGGGCTCAAAGAAGAAGGAAGAAAAAGATGATGAAAATAGTCAATAACCACTCCACTAACAACTAACACTTTTAACCATATGAATTTTTCCTTCTTTAATTCTCCACCAAGCATTTTTATTATTATAATATAATAATCTCAAATATCCTCTTCCACTATCCATAATTAATATCTATTAAATTAAAATTTCCTTTGACCATGTTTAAATATTGACTTGTATATGTTGTATATATCTTCATATATACAACATATATACACTTCTCTTTTTCCTTTCTTTTCACTTAATCAAATATATATACTTTTAAATCCTTTAATTAATTTTTAAAATTAATATTTATTTCAAAATTTTGGTATATTATTTGGGATATTACAACTTTGCTTTGCTTTCTTCTTTGTTTTCAGATTGTTTTCTTCCTTGCTTGATGTTGCTCAATTGCTTTTTGATGATTCCCATTTTATCAAACTGCTCCAGTCCAAGTTTCTTAAAGAAAAATCCCAATAATAATTTTTGAATAATTTATACAAAAAATTAAAAAGTCTTTGTCCCTTTTTTTTGTGTTTCTGCTCTCGAAAAAAGAAAAAAAAGCCAACTAATAGTCTATGTGAATTGCTCCAAGATTTCCAGTCCGTCAATTCCCCTTTTCTATGTGTTTTTATGTGATATTTATAGGTAATTAAAAGAAAAAAACCTAGTATGTTAAGGAAAATCAAAATCTATTTTGGAAAATATTAAAAACCAAGCTAAATAAGGATTTGTCAAAATTGGCCACGGGCGCAGGCTGCTGGGCGTTTGATAAGTGCATAATTGATGATATTTTTCCCCTATTTCTTAATATGATTATTATCCAATTGAGTTTAATTTTTTTGTTCAAGTGCCTTTTTAGGATTAATTTCAGGAATTCCTTGTATTTTGAGGCTTATGGTCATTTCGGAGGGAATTACGAATGAAAGTCGAGGAAAAGAGCAAAATTCTTCAAGTGACACGCCAATGGACATGGGTGTGTCAATGGATGTGCCTTTGATACTGCCATACAGAAGCATTGACATGCCCATTGACATGGGCGTGTCACCAAGCATGCCTATTACAATGACTCACAGAAGCTGTGACACGCCCAGTGACATGGGTGTGTCACTGGACGTGCCATATATTCAAAATCCCAGTAGCAATGACATGCCCAGTGACATAGGCGTGTCACTGGGCGTGTCAGGCTAAAATATCTTGGTGCGCATGAGCCTAAATGCTATAGTAATACCGCAAGTGCACGGGTCACCCAAGTAATAAAGTAGTGAGTGAGTTATCGTTCCACTGAGGACAAGGTCAACTACTAGTGCAAATCTTAACCGTTGTTTAGCAAATCAATAGTTTTTTGATGTTTTGTAATTAAAAACAACTAATTTAATAACTTAAAGTAAAGGGAAATTAAATGTTGTGCAAAAAGGATTGATGATAATAATTGTAGACCATTAATTTTTGACCCAGTCCGGTCCAAAATAATTTGTGTTTTTAATATATTTTAATTGGTCCAAAAAAAAATTTTATCTTAATTAAATAATTTTTACTTTAGTATCTAATTTTTATTAATAAAAAATAAAAATAAATAAACAAAAATCAAAAAATAAAAATAAAAATCGGCGACGGAAAAATCGGTGAAGAAAAAATCGTCGCCGAAAGTCAGCGGGCCCGTGGGCTCCTGCGGGCAAAATAGGCCTGCAGGCCATTTCGCCCTCAGGAATTTCCTGCGGGCGAGATGGCCGGCAGGCCTTTTTCGCCTGCAGCCAGCTGCGGCAGCTTTTTCGCCAGCGCAATTTTTCCTGCGGCAGTTTTTTTCGCCAGCGCGATTTTTCCGCGGCAGTTTTTTTTTGCCAGCAAAATTTTTTAAATGCAAATTTTCCGAAACCTAATGCAATTAGCTTTCAGTTTCCTTTTCTTAATAAATAATGTATGCTGTGAACGACTAGAAAAAAACCACAAAAAACTTCTATAAATAAGTATGATTACAACACAAAGGGGAGAGGAAAAAGGAAGAAAATTGGACAGAAACTTGGGAGAGTTTAAAATCGTAACTGAGTAGGAAAACAGTGAACCACGCTGATTTTTTGAGAAAGCAGAAAAACAATTCAAGCAATTCAAAGGCAAAAAGGCTTGTCTTTGACCTTGTTCATCCAAGAAACAATTTTTGGTGAAACCTACAAAATAAGGTTTGAATTCTTAATTTCTTTTATTTTGTCACAGTAGCTTAGATTATCAAATTGTGTCTTTTAATTCATGAACCTAATAACCTCAATTCACTTTTTCTAAAGTTTCAAAACCTTAATTTGTTGCTTTGTTTTCCAAAAAGTTTAAAGTTGTTAGTTTTATTTCTTCAAAACCCCAAAACCTTAATTTGCTTTCCAAGTTTTCAAAAGCCAAAATTGAGTTTTGTTTATTTCCGAAAGCTCCAAAAATGTCTTTTTTTGCTTTATAAAATTTAAATCGTTTGTTTACTTTTATAAAGCTTCATAAAATTATCAATTGTTATTCTCCAAATCCTAAAATAAAATTCATTACCCGAAACCCTAAATTCAAAAATCCTAAAACCTAATTTAATTCCAAAACTCAAAATTGTAAACCCTAACCCCCCTAAAACCTTAAACCCTAATTTTTTTCTAAACTCTAATCCTTTAAAACTTTAAAAACAATAAAAACACAAATATTTTAATTTCACACAGTAAGCTTGAAACCATAAATCAAAAGTATCTTAAAGTGTTCAAACCCTAGTTTCATGATTTCACCATCCAAACATTAATTTGGTTAATCAAAGAGTTTTACCAACCTTTTAAAACATAAAATCTTTAATCCATTTTAATTCTCTTAAAATCACAGTAGCCTAAATTCCATAAATTCCAAAATCCTAAACACATGAAATAAAGAACCCTAAATGGAAACAGTAACTATAATTTAGATTTTTATTTGCCTTATTTAATTCTATATTTGATTATGCTTTGATTTATTTTATATGCTTTAATTTATTTAAGTTCAATGCTTGGTTTATTTAATTTGTCATGGATGGATGTTTACTTTCTATTTAATATCTTTGATGAATGATTTATTTGTTATGAATGGTTATTCACTTTTATCGATTTATTTAGATTTCCAAATGTTGTAAGAGGTATGTTTCCACTTGGTGGGTACCTCATTAGTTAAATATCATATAATTTAAATTGCTTTTCTATTTTAGAACCAATGTAAAGGACATGTTTCTACCTTTCGGTGGGTGTCCTATTTAGGCATGTGATGTAAGGACATGTTTCCATCTTTGGATGGGTGTCCATTTATTTGTTTTGCTTGGACCTTGCTTTGATTTTAATATATTGATGCTTTCTTTTAATTATTGTGTGTAATATGGATAATGTTGTTATATTTAAGAATTTTATAATTTTAAGACCTGTAAAGGAGGCCGGTTCCAATGAACCGGGCGTTGTGGGGGTGCTGGGCTATTTCTCACCTTTCACACACGTATCCAACTTTCCTAACCCATTAGGGGGTTGGGGATTCCTTAAGAATCGAGTCATCCACCCCTTTCTTTTTTCTCGGCCCGTCTAGGTGGCGACTCCATTTTCTTTGAACTTAGGTCCATGTTCTCTAAGGCCCCAAGCCTAAATAGTGCAGAAGTCGCAAGAACCATTCCACCAGGAGTAGGGGCAAAAATCCCCGCTCACAATAATACTATCCAGATATTGAATCCCCCTAGCCATAATTATATTTATTAAAATTAATTCAATTAAATTACATAATAGAGTTGAATTAGCATTCCTCTAACTTAGACTAAAACCTCTCTCAAGTGAATTAATCCCTAATCACTAAGTAGAGTGTTGGAATCTCTTCTCAAACACAATTAAATAGATCTTGCATTGAGAACAAGGAACTATAAACTAAAGGATCTTGTAAGTCTATCTCTAGCACTCCAATCAATCCTCAACCCTTATGAGTATTCAATTCATATCAAGCTTTCTCAAGTCAATAATATGAAAATTGCAACCAATCAATAAGCATGCTATTATCAATTGGAAATAAATCATTAAGCATCATAAGAATAAAATAACTCAATCAAATGATTCAATTAAATGAGATTATTCAATCCATACAAATAAGCTAGGGTTCATCAATATCTAGATAGAAAATGAATTAGTTCATGTTCAAAACCAGAAAAACAGAACAAGAGAAAAGAGTAAAAGAAACCAAACAATCCATGGCGAATAATTTGAATTTCTTCACTTTAATCCTTGATTCTTGGTTTAGGTCTTGTATAGGATGTATCTCCTTCTTCAAACTCAGCTCAAGACTCTCCTCTTTGCTTTAGTAGTTGGCTCCTTCTCCCTTTTTCACGTCTCCCTTCCTTCTTCATTTTCTTCTCCTTTTAACTCCCTTCAAAGCTCACAACCCATACCTTCTAGCTCATAGCTCATACCTTCCAACTCACACCACTCTCCCTTGTCTCCCACATTCCCTTTGTTTTATCTTTCTTTTCCTCAAATTAGGCAAGCTTTTCTTTTGTTTAATATTACTTTTGGCAAAAGCTAGTCTTTGTTCCCCACTTGTCTGCAAAAGAATTTAATTATTCAAGGTTGCCCTAGGTGACACGGCCAAGCTTGCTGGTCGTGTCTCTCACTTTGCTTGGGACACGGCCAAGCTTCCTGGCCGTGTCTCCTTCTACCATTTCTTTCCTTCTTTTCTTCTAGGTGACACGGCCAAGCTCCTGGCCGTGTCATGTGACACGGCCAGTGGCTTGGCCGTGTCATGTGGGTGTGTCACCTTCTGCTTCTAGCTTTGTCAATTTGTTTTCTTTGTTTCCAAGGGTGACACGGCCAAGCTCCTAGCCGTGTCATGTGACACGGCCAGTGGCTTGGCCATGTCATGTGATGGTGTCAGCTTTTGCCTTCATTTCTTTGGTTTCTTGGTTTTGGTCTTTAGGTGAGACACGGCCAGTGGCTTTGCCATGTCTCTTGGGCATGTTAGCTACTATCTTGGAATTCTTTTGAGGGACACAGCCAAGCTTGCTTTGGCTTGGCCATGTCTTGCTTGATTCATGCTCTTCCTTCATTGTTTTGATAATCCAATGGAGTTTTTGCACTTTAACCTAAAACAAACACTTAAAACAAACTTTAAACAAAAATCAAATGAAACATTAACTAAAAACACATAAAAATCATACTAAAAACAAGTACAAAAATGCTCTTATCATATCTACACTATAAAAGCTGAGCTGAAGTGCGAATTAGGGATCTGATTTTCATTCTTTACATCCTAGAGCCGACTTCTAGAGAGAAAAAGAGAGGAAGCTGAGATTGAAGGTGAAGACACATTCTACACAAGATCTAAACCAAGATTCAAGGATTCAAGCGAAGAAATACAAATCATTCACCATGGATTGTTTGGATTCTTTTACTTATTTCTTTTGTTCTGGTTTTCTAGTTTTGAACATGAACTAATTCATTCTCTATCTAGATATTGATGAACCCTAGCTTTATTATATGGATTGAATAATTTTATTTAATTAAATCATTTGATTGAGTTGTTTTATTCTTATGATGCTTAATAATTTATTTCCAATTGATAATAGCATGCCTATTGATTGGTTGCAATTTTGATATTATTGACTTGAGAAATTTGATATGAATAGAATACTCATAAGGATTGAGGATTGATTGGAGTGCTAGAGATAGACTTACAAGATCTTTTGTTTTATGATTACTTATTCTTAATGCAAGATCTATTTAATTTTGTTTGAGAAGAGATTCCAGCATTCTACTTAGTGATTAGGGATTAATTCACTTGAGAAAGGTTTTAGTCTAATTTAGAGGAATGCCAATTCAACTCTATTATTTGATTTAATTGAATTAATTTTCATAAATATATTTATGGCTAGGGGGATTCAATATCTGGATAGTATTTTCATCATCAATCCTTTTTGCACAACACTTAATCTCTCTTTACTTTAAGTTATTAAGTTAATTGTCTTTAATTACAAACTTCACAAAACTATTAATTTGCTAAACAACAGTTAAAATTTGCACTGGTACTTGGCCTTGTCCCTAGTGGAACGACAACTCACTCACTACTTTATTACTTGAGCGACCCGTGCACTTGCGGTATTGCAATAGCATAAGTTTGCGCCATCAGCGTTACTGCATGTGGTGAACTGTGCTGGCAAGAATTGCTGCAGGGCAGCAATTCGCCCTAGGCCCAAGCTGCTACAAATTGGCTGCCAGCAGCTAATTGCTGCTTGCCACACGTCGCTCGCCAATCCGTCCGATTTTTTATTTTTTTTTTACTTTTTATTTTATTTTTTATTAAAAACAAATATTATTATTAATAATAATAAATATTATATTATTAAAATAAATCACAAGAATTATTTTGGACAATTTTAAAATCTTTGAACTGGACTTGGTCAAAAATTAAGGGTCTACAGTTGGTAAGAGCATTTGCCTTTTCCATTTGGGGTTACAGGACTTCAGTCAAAATGCAACTAGGGTAACTCCTTTTTTTCTAGTGTATGGCATGGAAGCAATATTACCAATAAAGGTGGAGCTCTGGTTAGCCAGAACACTTCATGAAGGTCTCATCAATGAAACCGAATGAGTTAAGGCCTGCCATAACCAGCTGAATGTTATCGATGAAATGAGGATGGATTCCCTGTATAAGGTACAGAGGTATCAATAAAAGATAGCAAAGTACTATGACAAGAGAGTCAACGATCGAGGATTATAAGAAGGGCAATCAATTTTGAAAGAGATCAGGGCTCTGGTACACGACCCCAAAGGGAAGTTCAATCCAAATTGGACAAGACCATACTGTAGACCCTTAATTTTTGACCCGGTCCAGTCCAATATATTTTAATTAGTCCAAAATAATTTTTGTGTTGTCCGATATATTTTAGTTAGTCCAAAATAATTTTCATGGTATCTTAATTAATTTTAATATTTATTCTAGTAAAAATAGTGAAATTTAAAAATAATAAAAAATAACAAAAAAATCAGCGACGGAAAAATCGGCGACGAAAAAATCATCGCCGAAAGTCAGCACGGGCCCCTGGGCATTTCGCCCGCAAGAAATGGCCTATGGGCCCGTTCCGAGCGCGCTGCGGCAGCTTTTTCGCCAACGCAGTTTTTCAGCAGCAGTTTTTTTTTTTGAATTTCACTATTTTTTACTAAAATAAATATTAAAATTAATTAAGATACCATAAAAATTATTTTGGACTAACTAAAATATATCGGACAACACAAAAATTATTTTAGACTAATTAAAATATATTGGACTGGACCGGGTCAAAAATTAAGGGTCTACGCATGCCTAGTCAAGAAGATTGTGTCAGGAGGAGCAACGATACTCTCAAATTTAGATGGCATCGAGTTTTTAAGTCTATGTAACTGAGATTAGCT
The DNA here is from genome assembly GCA_947685225.1 of Garcia nutans. Classification (NCBI taxonomy): domain Eukaryota; kingdom Viridiplantae; phylum Streptophyta; class Magnoliopsida; order Malpighiales; family Euphorbiaceae; genus Garcia; species Garcia nutans. The sequence goes on along the minus strand of CANTUV010000039.1, from coordinate 35,656,535 downwards.
CAAGAGATATTTCACTTGATTACATTAGCATTTTTTTAAATAGAACTACGTTGACCTAATTCTAAAGAGAGAGAGAGAGAGAGAGAGCTCGACGAGCTGAAAACCCGAAAGGGTAGCTCAGGCAAAAGTTAGAACAATAAAATAATAAAAAGATACGTAGGAAGCTTTCTTTAGGTTCAGTCCAAATCATCACACAACAAACATTCATCTTATGTAACATGCAAATAAGAATATTTTTTTATTCCATAATGCTCATAAAAAGGTTTTCATCATAACATGAAAGTCCTCTGTATCTAAAGTCAAAATAAACCAAATCCTACTAGCTAAAATGTCTTCCCAAATAGTTTACCAAAAATAAACCCTAAACATTTAGGCAGTCTCGTCAGCAATCCCGTCTCCAGCTCGTTAATCAGAACCAATCATCGTACCTTCTCTCTAGGCTAAACCATGGTAATAAACTAGCCTTTGTACCCATCAACTATGTCTATCAGCCTAGATGGCTGCACAACATGAAACCCTTAAGCCTAGCCATTCATAATGGCACAGGTAGAAGTAGGTGTAATGACCGCATGAACATGAGTTATACCATAGGGTAGAACTCCCTACGAATGACCCATTTGCCTAAGAATTTGAGTCCCCTAGTAAAATGTCAACATAAATAAGACAAGAAAGCAAACAACCCTGAAGAAAAAACTCATAGTTAGAAAGGAGCAAATCTGATACCAAGGACAATACCACAAAACCTCATTCGGACTAAGTTTAAGCAGCTAAGAGATCCATGCCCTTTCTGAATCATGGAGGATAAGGATATGCCTACCTCTATAAGCAAAAGAAGAATAAGGAAGTCTAGCTGGCATTGCTACAATTTGAAGATGATCCCTTAACCAAACCTACAAATAGCCAAAAATAATTTTGCCTATAGAAGAATGGGAGTCATGGACCAATCCCCCTGGGCTTTGTACGCCCTATCGAGGCTGATAATCATCTTGGCTAGCAGAAGTGTAGCAATAGAGTGTGAGTCCTCCACCTACATAATCAGTGGAACTAAGCCAATTAGTCCCTAGCCTGGCTTCTCTTTGAATCAAAAACCACTAGTTAGGCAAAATGCCAAAGCACACAGTCACAGTCTCTGCCTCACTCTATCCTCGGTATCCTCCCAAAATTCAGCAATAATTGCACGCAGATTCACTTTATCATCCCTCACCACAAGAGTAGCCTCAGTCTCACTCAAATTAAACAACATCTGAAAAGCATGAAAATAACCAGTACAATGCTCAGGATTTGCCAACTCAGCCTCAGTGTTATATCCTAGAATGGCACTAAACTCCTCAAAAAGTAAGACACATCTCTTCCATCATGGCCCCAAATCTGAATACATGATCCATAGAGTCCCAAAATTTCATACAAGCCTAAATAAATTTTTTTTCTAGTTTCACTCCTTTCAAAGCAATGGCCAGTTAATTTTGTCCACTTTATCTAAATAAGCAGTCCACAGGTGCAAAGAGTGACTAAAAATAGGCTCCATAATAGCACAATCCAATATCAAAAAATTAAAAGCTCCTAAAAAGGCTCAAAAATCTTAATATAGCTATAAAAGTCAAAAAATAATCGCCCCAAATATAGCAAAAGGTACCTTCCACACAACATACAGACTATCCATGCAAGGCGCAGACAACTGCTCTAACGTCCTTATGATGAATGAATGAAAATTGATGAAAAATAATAACAAAAAAATAATAAATACAATATTTAAAAGGTACCGTTAGTTAACATTATCTAATAAAATCCAAAACAAATAAAAGTGTATAAATTAAAAATTATTTTAGTCATCCAACAGTGCATGCATCATAGTGCATCATTAAATGTAAAAACTAGGTCCTACATAAATAGGAAAAATAAAAAGGCTAGAAATTTATATGCTGCAACATCAGCATCTTGCTCCACACTTGAAATAAAGTTGGCCCAAGGTTATCAATAGAAAAGCCTCATAATGGCGAGCTATATGTAGGTGTGTTCCACCCATTTGTCAGGCCATTGTGCTAGAAAATGTAAAAGCTAAAAGGTAACATTTCACAAAGAGTAGTAAGAAACAAAAAGGTTTACCTCATGATGATTTTTTGGTAGCAGGATAATAGGAATTGCAGGCACAAGAGCCCTATCTTCACCATATTATCACCTGTAGAATAGATGATGGTGTCTCCTAATCAGTAATATAGGGTAACGACCTTAGGGAGCACAGAATGAGTCCCAGTGAAAATAAACTGAGAACCAACATGAGGACTACCTGGCACAGAAGCTGTGTCAATAAACCCTATATCAGAATCTGCCAGAGTCCTAGCTCTTGCCTAGCATGCAATACCTCGCCTAGCCCTAGCGACACTAGTCTCTGGATGAAGAAGCCTCAGATGAAGGATAAGTGTGTTGAGATTGGCTGCTCGGGTTGTTGGCAATAAAAGACATCAGAGAAGACTTACAAAAGTCGTCATACAATAAAAAAAAAACTAGTATATATAGCTATGAACATTTGTTATAGTGAAATTTATGACTCATAGCTAATAATGATTTCATTAGCTATGAAAAAAAGTCCCTCAAAACAAATTCTAAACTTTTTTTCAAATTGCATTTGTCATATCAAAAGTTAGCTTTTAGCTACATTTTTATAGCCTTAGTAGCACATCAAATGTTTCAGCCATAGTTCTTATTTTTATAGCCCTAGATGTGAAATTTTCATAGCAATAATTCTTATTATTAGCCATGAAAATTAATATTATGACTAAAAGTATAAAATAATAGCTACAAAATATATGATTTGTGACTAACTATAGTTTCATTTGCTATGAAACTTTGCCTCTTAAAGTAAAATCTTAACTTTTGTTTAAACTTTTAGTTATAATAGCAATAATTAGCTTTTAAGTTATAATATTTTAGTCCTAATAGCTAATTGAATATTTATCCATGAAAAATGTTATAATATATTATAAACATAGTAAAATATTAGAATTTAGTTACAAAATTTTCATATCCATAGCAAATTGATGTTATGGAAAATTGTGAGAGGAATTCCACATCGGGAAAAAGATACATTCAGTAAGGGATATATAAGTAAAAAAGACTCATAAATAATTAAAGTTTTAGTTGATGTGTGGTGTCAAGTCAGCAAGCGAGTGTGTTTCCTCATAAAATTCATGAAGAAGATCACCCAAGTAAGTGAGCTCCCCTGCTACAAGTGATATTAGAGCTAATGATTCGACAAGTTGTTCAGCAGGAACGAGTGTAAAGATAGTGGTTAGGTTTGATAACCTGGACTGATAGAAGTAGAAAAGGCTCTAGCGAAAAACTTGACATATTTGCTACAATTATTATTTTTGTAGCAAATATTTTCAAGTTTTAGTCATAAATATATATGCTTAAAGCTGATATTCAAGCATTGCTATAGATGTTATTTGCTATGACTAAATAAAATAAGCTTTTGCTAGAAATTTATTATTATTATGGCAAAAATATTTAAATTTTTAGTAATATAATTATTTCAAATATGGCAATAAGTACTAGCTCTTAGCCACAAAAATAAAAGTTACATGGCTAACTTTTAGCTGTGCCACTTCTAACTATAATGAGCTATAAAAATTATAGTCATGGCTAAAACATTTAGCTACACAAGTTTGTACTTTTAGCTACAATATATTCCATGGCTAGATGTACAAAATGTTGTAGTTATAATCCACCTCTAGAAGTGTAAAATTGGTGGCAAGGAGGCTATTGTAGTAATGAGGGTGAATAAGCATGGTTCCCCACAAATCTTGTCTGCAGGAGGTGCACATGGGACCACTCTTCCTATAGATGCATGGCTCATGAAACGTTCACCTAAAACTAGTACTATTGGGTGTTTAGCGATCAAAAGACTACTTGATAGTCAAAATAGAAAGCAGCCTGATTCAGATTATTGGGATTGGAGGGAATGAATTTCTCACTGAAAGTACATTACTTCACACACAGATCGAAAAGTGTCAAAAAAAATGTATATGTGTGTTACACTTACATTATTCATAAGCAGATTGTTAAAAATGGCCAGCAAGCCTCAAAAATCCAATTTTTATAGCCGGGATCTGTTATGGTCCATAAGAAAGACATCCAATTAGAGACTCCCTAGACCAGGTGCCAAGTCAGAAAAATATTCATAGGCTCATATCCATAATAGATAGTAAAATGGTAAAAGTCAATACACAAACTTTAACCATGTAAAATCAAGATGATGAAGATTAAGACCTCCACAAAACATGAGTTCCCCCAATAGAGTGGATTTTCCCTTGGGATAGTAAGCTCATTTCTTAATACATGGTGGCTAACATGGCACCACCCTAATTGAAATCATTTAAGCGGGATAAATCCTCCAAGCTCATCATGATGGCGAGGTCAATGGTATTGTACCAAGTGTGCCATAAAGTATACCCCAGTAGCAGTAAAATTACGCTATGAGTAATTTACAATGAATGGTGTTCAAGGTCGTTAGTTCTACTTATCAAATAATTAATGTGCCTTCTTAACCAAGTTTGAGAAACTATGGCTTCACTAGTTTCAGATATATGTGGGATGACACTAAGCAAGCTATGATTTTCTCCTCAGATAAACTCCTTTATTTGGAAATATTTCTAGGGGCATATCCCGAATGGGATGCCAGTCAGCAGATATGGGTCTTGAGGCATCATAGTTAATTCACCACATGAAAAATGAAAACAGTTGTTGGTATCCCACTATCTCTTAAATAAGGCCCGCAACAGGCCATGGTTTGCTTGCCCCATACAGTTAAGAGACAAAAGATCCATGAAGCCAGTAGGAAGTAATAATTCCTTCACCTCATTGGGAAGGATGAGATTCCCCTAGTTGGAATGACCACCTCGTAATTTCAATTGAGCATATTGCTAAAGTACAGTAAATAATAATAATTATATGATTATTTCATCTTAATTATTTAGCTCAAAGGCAATAAGAAAGGTGTTTTATTTTTTGTAGGAAAGCAAGGCAAGAAAGACATACCTTCACAAAGCTGGTCTATGAAGCATGGGTGTGCATATCTATCAGCAACTCTTCGACGGCCAGCACTTTAGCAGCTTTAGGAGGAGAGGTGAAAGATTGAGACATCTTGGAAAAACTTTGAATGAAGGCAAGACAGGAAGTGAGGAGAGGAGAAATGAGTAAAGCATCAAATGCTCCTCTTCTCCCTATTCATAGAGTTTTAACCCGAAAGGCAGTCCGAATGGCATAGTGCCAAACATGCTCAAATACACTCCAAAAATTAGAGAATGTCACTCTAGCCTGGTTCATTCTATCAATTTTTCTCAGGTTCACTTCATTGCATCAGTTTTAAATAGCAAATTGTTGTAATAGGGAGTAGCTGTGAACCTCTTTGCAACTAATTCAAAAAAAATTAGGAGGATTAAAATTAAAAATTAAAAAATGTATATATGTATATATGTATATACATGGTATGTACATTTATATTTATATAATTATATGTATAATGATTAAAATGGAAGTACATTTATAATTATATAATTATATGTATATATATGGTACTAATACTAATATATATATATAATAATAACAATAATAATGTTGTCAATTACATTTAATTAAAAACTAACCCTAAATACATATGTATATATTTTATGGTATATGCATGTATACTTATATAAACATATGAATAATTATTAAAATGAATATATGAAAAGGAAGGAAAATAATCAATGTATAATTACTGCTACATATATATGTATATATACATATATGTTAAAGTAAAATGGAAAATGATTAAAATTATATAAGTAAATAAATATGACATAGACTTATATATATGTAATGGTATATACATGTTTATGTATATGCATATACATATATAGTCATTAAAATGAAAATATGAAATAATACTTAGTAATCAAATGAATTTCTATATATTTATATATGATCTAACCCAAAAATTACTGAAGATTATTGAAATATTGGTAAAAATATGACCATGTGCAAAGAAGACTTATAAGTGAACAATTTTAAAGAAAATATAATTTATATTATGGATTAAGTTGTATGTAAAACCTTAATAATAAAACAAGAGAAGTATAATTAAATGGTAATATGCATAGATAATAATATAATTATGTATGATGATAAAGAAGATATAATCTAATAATGTGTGTAACAATATATATATATAACTAATGTAATATAGAAAGGATAAGTACCTATGCATCTATATATGTGCATACGTACATCATTACTATGATTGTTAAAATAAAATAAGGTTTAGTTAAATAATATATGTATATATATCATCATTTAGGTAAAAATATATATAAATAATGATATATATAGAATAAAAGATAAAGAATATATATGTTTTATGTATAGTTCTTAATTAAAAATAAAAAAGATAACTTGGCATATACATATGATTGGTTACTTGAGTAAAACAATATGAATAAATAAATAAATAAAGATTTTTACTTAAAGAAATATAAAGTATGAAATGTTAAAACATGCATGAGGTACATTGTATGCAAAGTATTATTGGATAAAATCAAAGTTGAATAGACCACATAAATCTTACATTTATACGTAAAAGTTAATAGTGAATATAAAATAAAAGAATAAGTTTCTAGTTGAATAAAATAAAGAAAACCTAGTCAATAAATAAAGTTGAAATTAATACAGTACAAGTAATATTAATAGTTATTACATATGATATAGGAAAGAGAGAAATAGGTGAATCCTCTAGCTTAAAGTGCAAGGCACCACAATAGGCTACAGGTGAGTGATAATCTAATGCGATTTGTGACTTGTTTCTGTTTTGAACTGCACTGGTTAACTTTAGCTAAGTAGTATCTTATTTTTATTTACACTCCAATTTCTATTACCCTGGGTTGCATTATATTTTGTTGAAAAACCCTTTATTCTGATTAATTATTTGTTCAAATAATTATTTTCGATTATCTGTTAATTGCTTAACCTATTCATTTTGATTCCTTTGGCACAAGTTATTATTGAGCCTCTTTTTTTTAATATCTCATTCTTTATTAAGATTATTTATTGATCTTATTTTATCAATCTTCTATTTGCTCTATGAAGTTTATCGTTGAGCTATTATTATTAACTCTGATTTCTTTATTAATTTTAGATCTATAATTATTATTATTTTTATGATTATTCTGATGAGACTACTTAATAAGCTTAATGTTTGACCTCTACTGTTGTGACATAGCCCAAATTTTGCGGGGTTAAACCACTAGACAGTGTATACTGGTGTTCCATTATATATAAAAGGGGGAAGTTACCGCTCTAATATACACCCAATGGCTTCTTTATTCTAAATGTCACAATATATATATATATGTTTATAACTGTGGTTATATATATTATCTATATTCATTCTATGAATTTTGAATCAGGTAAGATTTATTTATTTCTAATCCGTTGATCACTCCCTTTCTCACTCATTATGCTCGTGCCTCTATTTAAGTTATTTATTGATTATCCCACCTAGTTGCGTGTTGGATTATGATTCACTGAGTTGAAGGCTCACTCCTTGTCACCATTTTTTTCAGATTAGTGGTTTGCAAGTTGGAGCAACTAGATTTCTACTTCCCAGCTGCTTACTTCGTTGGTTAATACTAGAAGTAGTTTATGTAATAATAAATAAAGTTTGTAATATATTTCTGTTATGTAGTTCTCCATTGGATATAATGTCATATATGGAAAAGTATTTATGTTAAGAAGACTTTAGATACAAGTGAGATTGTATTAATAAATATATGTAATAATATTCAATATTTGATTATGATATTAGGAAGGTTTTTCATGGTATACGGTGTCTTTAATCTAACCCGAACCCTAGGATCATCACCATATTGAAATTGAGGTGGGATTTGACAATTTTAAATATTAAATTTAAAATATTAACTTCCTAGTCAATGATTCTATCTTTGACTCTTCTTCCCCTTTGCACTTCAAGATCACTTTTTCTTTTACTACCTTCCAACATATATGAAACTGATTGTTTTGTAACTAAGCATAGTTTGGAATGATGCATAGCTTTTTCAACCAGCCCATCAACATTTCCATCATCGTCTAAAATGTGAAATCCAACTTGCTCCAAAGCTACATATGATGATAAGTAGTGTTAGATAGATGACATTTTCTTTCAATTGAGATTTATTTTTATTTTCTATTCTTTCTTTGTAATGGTGTAAAGTGAGATTATGGGTAGATGGTTCTCTCACTACTGGCCATTCAATTGTTCTTTATATGCTTCCATTCAATTTATTAAATTTATTCATAATGTATTATGCAAGGGTTGATATTAGGAGTGTTTGCGCTGAGGCTGGTGTGGGCCCTTAATTTTTATACCAGTCTAAATATAATTTTCATTTGAAGGCCCAAAATAAACCAATTATAATTATTCAATATTTGGATCATTTCAATTTAATTTTATTGTGATTAATATTATTAAAAGGTAATTTGGTCAAACCGCTTGGCCCAAGCCTTCCCAATTCAACATGAGCAATAGCTCGTGCCAAATTGGTAGGAGCGGGCTAGCATCAACCTAGTTGTGCGCGGTTTCTCCAAGACCGTTGAGGTTCGATTTATCCGTCGAGGATCAGCAATTAGCAATAAGAATCAAGGATGAAAGAATAAAGAGAAAAGTAAAAATAAGAAAAGAAAAAAGAGAGCCAGTCACCATAATCAAGGCAGTGTCTAGGAAATTGCCAAATTGTCAAAGCTCGATCAAAGAACTAGGTTGATTCAGGCAGTAGAAAACAACAAGCTTGGTTCAAACTCTTTCAATTTGGTGAAGCCAACAAACAAAGGTTTGTTTCTTGTGTTTAATTCATTCAAATCATAAAAGTTATGTTATTATAATCTAATGTAGTACTTTGCAATATATTCAAACAATCCAATAGCAATGTTCATGTTTTCAAAATAATTTTGTTCATCACAGTAGCCAATATTAAACCTTGATCCTTAACTCCCAAAATCCTAATTTATTTAAACCCTAATTTACCTAAATACTAAACCTTCAAGCCTAAGTTCCATAAAGCCTAATATCCAAAATCCAATTCACCTAAAACCTAATTTACCTACACCCTAATATCCAAAATCCAATTCCCCTAATTTATCTAAACCCTAATCTACCTAAACCCTAATCCATATAAACCTTAGTCCATAAAAACCCTAAACACTTAACCTCAACCCATAAAAACCCTAAATTTTGATTATTTAAATTCCAAACCCAAAGCCTAAACCTTAAATCCAAAATTATTAAAAAACCTAAATGCTAATACTTAGCCCAAAACCTAAATCCCTAATCCAATAATCTAATTTCCATATCTAATCCAAAACCTCAAATGCTTAATGTCCTTAACCTTTAGTCCTTAAAAATCTTATTCCCAAATTTCCTAACCCTAATATAGTAGAGATAATTTAATACCAATTTTTTTATAGATAAATCCAAATACCAAAACCCTAATTCCAAATACCAAAAACCTAATTTCTCAAACACCAACTTCAAAACCCTAGTTTTATACATTTAATAATTTATTTAAGATTGAACCCTAAATTTTGATTATTTAATTTATAATATGCTTATGATGAGTGATTTATCAATGTTCTATTTTTGGTGATTTACATTTAGTTATTATAAATGTTATGAATGGTTTAATTCATTTGGTTCATTATTTTAATGTTGATTATTTTAGTTTCCATAATGTAAAAGGCATGTTTCCACTTCGTGGGTACCACATTAATTAAGATTAATGTAATTTAATTTATTTTGAGTTTTGGATCAATGTAAGGGGCATATTTTCATCAATGGTGGGTGCCCCGTCTTATTTATTTTATTTTCTTTTTAAACATTGGACATTGTAAAGGCACGTTTCCATCCACGGATGAGTGCCTTTTTTGTTTGATTCATTTTAATAAAATAATGGACATTTATTTTTTTTTAATTGCATGTATTATGGATGATTTTATAATATTTAAGGATTGAATAATATTTAGACCTTAAAAGGAGGCTTGTTCCAATGAGCCGAGCGTTATGGGGGTGTTGGGTCATTCTCACCTTCCCATACATATCCAACTTTTCGAACCAACTAGGTAGTTGGGGATTTCTTAGGAATCGAGTCATCCACCCCTTTCTTTTTCCCATCCTGTCCGGGTGGCGACTCCATTTTCTCCGAGTTTAGGCCCATGATCTCTAAGGCCCTGAGCCTAACAGTGCTGAAGTTGCAAGAACCATTCCACATGGGAGTGGGGGCAAAAATCCCCGCTAACAGTGGTGACTCCACTTGGGATAAGAGAAGTTGATTCCATTGATTTTTATATTATTTTATTCTTTCTTATTATGATATTATCCATTGCATCATTTAAATTACATTGTGTGCGTGAGTTAAGATGCCCGTATGACCCGTGTTGTGTTATGTAAGGGATATCATTCTTTCACTCAAGGTATGGAGATCGAGCATGGCATAACCACTCATAGCCTTATATATTTTGGTATATACTTTCTATGGGAGCCTAAAGCTTTTCAACCCAAAGATTGAAGCTCATGTAATTGGCCTAACTACTTTCCTTAGGTTTTTACCCAAATGTTTGTTGTTTGACTATGATGGATATATCTTGGTTCGAACCATGGCTTATTTGGTTTGTTCATTTTCTAATATGACTTACCTATGTTGTAAGCTCAAAATAGTTTTATTCTTTTAAGCCTAAAAGACCAAAATTATTTTCAAAATTTTTTAAGTTGGTCTTTGGACATAAAACCTTTTAAAGATGGGTCAAAAGTTCTTTTGCCTCATGGCCCAAATACAAAGCCCAAAATCCATTTTTTCTAAAATATTTTTACAGTAGGCTTTGAAATAAAACTATTTTTACACTTCATCCAAATTAAAACATTTTTCTTTAACGAGCTTACAACTGTCTAGGTCAATTATGGAATATCAAAAATTCAATTGTGGGCCTAATTATACCAAGAAATTGTTAATCATAGGCTTATTTATGACATGAATCATTAGTTATTTTTCCAAATAGGAAATCTATTCATGATAAACCTTTTAATTTCATTTTAATCCTTAATATAGCATAAAAGCTATTTCTAGTTGGTTCAATGAATTAAAACTTGGTTAATGAAAATTATCATGAATTGACCTCTATGTTTGAAAATACAACTATTGGTTAAAACCATCCAAGGGAATTTTTCAAAAATAAAATATCCCATGTTGATATTTTGTTGACCATATATCTAGGAAAAGAGACTCGTCATTCATGTGTAGAAGTTATAAGGTTGGAAGGAACATCCTATTTATCTTTCTTTGTCTATTACTTGTACATCCATGTATACATGCATACATGTATTGAATTACATGGCATTGATCCTTTCTGGCTCACAAACCTAGAGTACAGCAGTTCAAGAGTAATACAATGGCACCACCTACAACAATGATTTTGATTCAAGTGCTTCATTTGGAGGATGGATGCAAATTAGCTAAGGGATATAGTCGATAAAGTTGTCAAAGCTAGGATGGTCAAGCTACTGTAGACCCTTAATTTTTTACCTAGTCTGGTCCAATATATTTCAATTAGTCCAAAATAATTTTTGTGTTATCTTAATTAAATAATATTTATTTTAGTATTTATTTTTTATCATTATAATAATAATAAATAAATAAATAAAAATAAAAAAAAATTGGCGAAGAATTTTTTCGTCGCCGAAAACCAGTGGACGAACTGGCCTTGGGCCATTTCGCCCACAGGAGCTTCCTACGGGAGAAATGGCCCGCAGCCCGCCCCTCGCAATTTTTCGACGCGGTTCCTCGTAGCAGCCCGCAGTAGTTTTTTCACCAGCGAAATTTTTCCGATGCAATTTTTTTCGAAATCAAATTCTATTTGGTTTCGGTTTTCTTATCCTAATTAATGATAAATTCCTTAAACAATTGAAATTAAGCTTCCAAAATTTTCTATAAATAACACTAAAAAGACACAGAAAAAGGAGAGGACAATTAGGAAAAAAAACTTAAAGAAAAACTTTGGATCGGATAGTGGGACTTCAAAAATTCTAGCAAAAAGCAAGCAAATCAACGATTGATCAAAGGCAGCAACCTTGCCTTTGTCCTTGTTCATCCAGAAAATAACTTTTTGGTGGAACCAACAAATGAATGTTTGAATCTCTAATTTCTTTTTATTTTCTTACAGTAGCTTTGCTTCTTTGATTTATAAGATTATACATACAAAACTTTGGCCTTTGAATATGTAATAATTCATTTCTTTGTTTTCCAAAAATCTTAAATAGTTCCTTCTGTTTCTTTTAAAAACTCAAGAATCCTAATTCTATTTCTTCTAAAATTTATTAACCCTAATTCTATTTCTTCTAAAATTTAAGAACCTTAATTTTGTCTTTTCTAAACCTTAAAAACCCTAAAAAATACTTTTCTGTTACCAAAAACCTTAAATCGTTTTGCCTATTTCTAAAAACTTTATAAAACTCTAAATTGTTTTCTCAAATCCTAAAACCAAACATTCCGAAACACCAAAAACCCAAATTCTCTCAAAACCAAAACAATAAACCCTAAATTTTCCTAAACCCTAATTCATTGAATTTAAAACCCCAAACTAGTTAATTCAAACCCTAAAGCCATAATCTAATAAAACTAAAATAATAATCCAGTAACCAAGAGCTATAAACCTAATGTTTTAATTATTCTAAAACCCTAATTTCATATTGTTACCATTAAACCCTAATATGATTCATGAAACCCTAATCCATTTTAATTTTCCAAAACCTTTATAGTAGGTTAAACAAATACTAAAATACTAAAATTCCAAAACCCTAATATATTAATTAAAGAATTTTAAATAGAAACAGTAACTTTAATTTGTGTCTTTACTTGCTTTAGATTTAATTATGTAGTTCATTATATGCTTTGATTTATTTGTAATGCTTGATTTTTTTTAATTTATCATGGATGGATGTTTACTTTCTATTTTGATTGATGTTTAATATCTTTGATGAATGATTTATTTATGATGAGTGGTTATTTACTTTTATCGATTTATTTTGATTTCCAAATGTTGTAAGAGGTATGTTTCCACTTTGTGGGTACCTCATTAATTAAGTTCCATGTAATTTAAATTGCTTTTATATTTTAGACCAATGTAAAGGACATGTTTCTACCTCATGGTGGGTGTCCTATTTAGCATAGACATGGAGGATGTAAGGGCGTGTTTCCATCTTCGGATGGGTGTCCATTTATTTGTTTTGCTTGGACATTGCTTTGATTATTAATATAACGATGCTTTATTTCAATTATTGTGTGTAATATGGATAATATCGTTATACTTAAGAATTTTATAATATTAAGACCTGTAAAGGAGGCCGGTTCCAATGAACCGGGTGTTGTGGGGGTGCTGGGCCATTTCTCACCTTCCCCACACGTACCCAACTTTTCAAACCCATTTGGAAGTTGGGGATTCCTTAGGAATCGAGTCACTCACCCTTTTCTTTCTCCTGACCCATCCGGGTGGCGAATCCATTTTCTCCAGACTTAGGTCCATGTTCTCTAAGGCCCCGAGCCTAAACAGTGTCGAAGTCGCAAGAACCATTCCACCAGGAGTGGGGGCAAAAATCCCCGCTCACAGTGGTGACTCCACTGGGGATAAGAGAAGTTGATTCCGTTGGTCTTTATATTATTCTATTCTTTCTTATAATGATATTATCCATTGCATCATATTAGATTGCATCGTGTGTGTGAGTTAGGACGCCCATGTTACCCGTATTGTGTTATGTGAGGGATACCATACTTTCACTCAAGGTATGGAGATCGAGCATGGCATAACCACTCATAGCCTCGTACCATTTGGTATATACTTGCTATGGGAACCTAAGCCTTTTAACCCAAAGACTAAAGCTCATGTAATTGGCCTAGTTAGTTTCCTTAGGTTTTACCCCAAATGCTTGTTGTTTGACTATGATTAATTTGTCTTGGCTTAAATCATGGCTCATTTAGTTTGTTCTTTTTTAATATGACCCAAGTACATTTGTAAGCTCAAATAAATTTTTCTTTAAATTCCAAAAGACCAAAGCTATCTCAAAATATTTCAGGATGGTCTTTGGATATAAAACTTTTCTAAAAATAAATCAAAAATTCTTTTGCTCATGGCCCAAATACTAAGCCCAAAATCTATTTTTTTCTAAAGTCTTTTTACAATGAGCTTAGAAATAAAATTATGTTTATCCAACCTTTTCTCACAAAGAGCTTGCAAATTATTTAGGTCAATTATGAAATACCAAAAATCAACTGTGAACCTAGTTTATACTAGAATAATTAATCATGGGCTTGTTCTTGGCATGAAACATTAGTTACTTTTTTCAAGTGAGAAATCTATCTATAATAAACCTCTTAATTCAATTTTAATCCAATGTAGCATAAAAGCTACTATAGTTGGTTAAATGGATTAAAACCTAATTAATGGGAATTATTATGAATTGATTTTCATTTTCAAAAATATAGCTATTGGTTGAAACGTCCGAGGAAAATATTTGAGAACAAGGTACCCCATGTTGGTATTTTGTTAACCATATACCTAGGAAAAGAGACTCACCATTCGTGTGTGGATGTTATAAGGAACATCCTCATTATCTTTCTTTGTTGATTGTTTGTGCATACATTCATACATGCATACATTTGCATCTCATATCATTAATCCTTTTTGGCTCACAGCCCTGGATTACGAACGAAGTTCAAAAGCTTACAACAATCCGACCTACGTCGGCGACGAAGAATCTAGCAATGACTCAATCTCTTTTTCACCAAAAGTAATAGAGTCCGAACAAATTCAAGTAATGGTGGATGAAGCCCTCAATGCCAAGATGGAAGAAATAAAAGAGGCCATGGCCGAGACCATAAAGAATCAACTAGCTGCAATTTTAGGAAACAATGCCTAAGTATCTGCTAGCACTAAGAAGCCAAAGGACAAGGGGAAGGCTAAAATTGGTGAAGTGGCTTTTGATGATGGCAAGGTGATCATTGATGATGATGACGATTGGGCTCAATACTTCCAAGATCCTCAAGACAAAAAGGAGCCAAAGGTTGTTGGGAAGACAACTATTGAAAAGACCGAGACATCTGATGTTGAGAAGATGATTGCTGATTTAGAAAAGAAATTTGAGAAGAAGCTGAAAACCGAAGAGATGTCCGAGATCGACAAATTATTTGAACAAGATGAGGAGGTCCCTTATAAGCTCAAGATGCCTTCCTTCGCTAGGTACAATGGTACTGGAAACCCCCATCTCCATGTGAAGCAGTATATCATTGCTATACAGTCTGCCCGAGCTACTAAGGCTCAAACTGTAAGGTACTTCATACTCTCATTAGACCTTGTTGTCCAAAATTGGTTCAACACCTTAGAGGAAAGTACTCAAAAAGATTGGGACATGTTATACAAGGCTTTCATTCAGCAATAAGGGTATAATATCGAGTTGGAAGTTACCTTAATGGAATTTGAGTCCATTAGACAAAGGCCAAATGAGAATTTTGTATACTATATGAAAAGATGGAGAAATAAGGCTGCTTTACTCAAGAAAAGGCCCAATGAATCTGATCAAATAAGGATGATCGTCAGAGGCGTCCTGCCCAACCTCCTTGAAAGGCTATCTCACACCCTTATAAGAGACTTCAAAGATCTTCTCCAAGCTGGTCTACAAATTGAAGAGTGGGAATGTGAGAAGAATCACTTTTCATTAAAAAGGAATGAGAAAGGAAACTACCAGTCGGGCAATCAAAGCACACAAAAAGAAGTTGATGTTAATGCCACTAGTCAAGAAGGAATGAGGCAGTTTTTAGAATTAGGGAAGCCTGTAACACCCCTTCCCGGCCTACATGTGTAAGCCAAGTAGAGGCGCCACACTAACCTAATGTTGCTACCAATTTTACTTAGTCAAATTTTAGTTCCGATTTTTACAGAAATTTGGCCAGAGGTTCGCCTAGAAATTTGGTCCCAAGTGTCGACAAAACTGGTCTTTCTGATTTTTGAAAACATTTTTTTTTACACAAACCAATGCGAACACAATTAGTCTCAATACACTCCCAATGAATCCCCCTTATAACCTCAACTACAAACCTGCAAGAAGAATTCACACTTCTAGTACAAAATAAAGTAAAGGTTTATTATTATTACATACTACTAACGTACAGTATAACATAGTAATTCTCAATCTTATATATACATATACATGCCACAACTAGTTAACTCATAATGGAAACTAAGAGATCTACCCTGAGATGCTGTGGGTCTGGTCGTCGCTTCCCAAGAGTTAGCTACTGCTCCGAACCTACAAGTCAAGAAAAACTTAACTCGCTGAGCAATGTCACTCAGTGGGTACTTTACTAATGAAAATATAAGTAAAACATGAAAGCATTTGAAATAAAAGGAAATAATTAAATCAAAAATCAACCAACATTAAACCAATGGAAGTTATTGTACATTCAATGTAGATATGCTTTCAATAAATGTAAAAACCATAATTCAAACTCATTTTGCATTACGTAGTTAAAAAAAACAGGACTTTGGCTCTACTGGTATATAGGGAACCATAGCGATAAGGCAGTGGCCCTCACCACTGTAACATAGGTGGCCCTCACCACCATTATCATTTCACAGGAATGGCCCTCACCATCCTGGTTATAGCCAATGGCCTTCACCACTGGCTTCAGTGGCCCTCACCACTGAATAAAATATCATATCAGTATCAAATCAATCACAATAATGAGCAGTACTACATGCGTTAGTATAGTGCACCATACCCTTATCTAGTACCCCCAACTACTTAGCAAAGCATAAAGGTTAAAATGATTCAATTTAAGTCTCAAACTTCATTTTAGAATGACTCGAGAAATCATTTTAATTCCCGTCGCGCTTTGCCATTTACGCCGCACCCCACATTCTTTAGTCAAACCATTACCCTTTTTCACATATTTAACATCCACAATAAACATATCAAACATTTCAAAGCATTCCTCAAAAGGTCACAAATTGACCAAATGAATAGTGTCGCGGTGCGTAAAATCGGCAACGCAAAAGGCAAGCGCCAAATGAATAGTAAAATATGGGTTTTCGTCAAAATTTCAGTCCACTTCAGTCATGCATTTGACCAGGTAAATGATCTTATTTTTGGTTGAAATTTTACAGGAAACTTATTTCATATGTTGACTAATTGCATGTAACACCCCTTCCTGGCCTACATGTAATATCCTCATATATGCCCTAGAAGTTGTGATTATGTTGTTGTTGTTGTTATATAATTGGATTGAATATATGTGTTAAATTACAAGAGAAAAGAAATAGAGAAAAGAAATAGAGAAAAGAATGTTTATGTATATGTGATTTGGGAAAGAATTTAGGGTTTAGAGAGAATGGTATATGTTGTGTATATGATGATATATATAACATATAAGTTGGTCAAAATGAAGAGTCAAGGAAAGAAGATATTTATTTTTGTTAAGTGTGAAGTTACTATAAAGGGCATGTAATCAATGGTAATCAAGACAAATGGTATAAGGGTGTTTAGGTAATTACTCTTGTTGAATCACTTGGTGGAGATTTAAAGAGGTGATATTTTGTCTTTTCTTCATTTCCTTCTTCTTCTTCTTCTTCTCTTCTCCACGTTGGTTGGCTCCTCCTTAGACAAGAGAGAGCAAAGTGAGATTTGTTTAATTCTAACATCAAATTGAAGGGAGAATCAAAGGATTTAATTGAAGATTTGTGGAATTCAACAACTTAGGTAAGTTCTTTCTCTTGATTTTCCTTTGTTCTTTTGAAATTGTGTTTGGGATTGGTGAGTTGATATGGATGGTTGATTAAGTGTGTTTGTGATGTGTTTTTAAGCATTAAGTTTTGAAGGAAGTGAATTGTCATTGATTTGGGAAGTGAAGAAGTCTTGGAAAAGGAAGTGTTTAGAAGTGGTGCTTAAGGTAAGTACACACTTGTTTCTCTTGCTAATTGAAGTTGTTTGAAGGTTTGATTGTTATATGTTGGTGATGAAAATGTTGTGATGAGTATGTAAAATAATTGTTAATAATGTTGATTATGTCCATTTGAATGAGGTTATGTTGTGTACAATGTTTTTTAAGTTAACCAAAAGAAGTTTGGCTACATTTAGGGTTTATGTATGAGAAACGTAATTTGGGACGGTCGCTATTAGTCTTGGGCGGTCGCTATTTAGTCATGTGCGGTCGCGACTTAGGTCGGACTTCTGACCGCGAAACCTACTGTGATAGGGTTTCATCTTTTGATTGTGAAGTGCGGTCGCGACTTAGGTCGGACTTCTGACCGCGAAATCTACTGTGATAAGGTTTCATCGTGTAACTGTATGGCGCGGTCGTATTCAGGTGAGGCGCGACCGCTAGAAGTGTTCTGTTCTGCTTTATTTGAAGCAATTTAATTTTTGTAACAAGATTCTCAAATACATGTTAAATAGATCATCCATATGAGTTGTCAAGGATCAAAATAGAGATCATTTGTCTAACATCATTGTTGAGATTGAACAATGTTATATTATGTATTGTGAATGGTAATGTATTATATTGTTTGCATAACGGGACTAGTGTTATGACTTAAATAGCGCGAAAGAGGCGATGATCATTCAAAAAGGTACGTACAATGTAATTTGTTGTCCCAAGATGGCAACCAAGAGGGGGGGGGTGAATTGGTTTCGTCAAGAAATAATGACAATTTAAAAAACTCAACAAACAAGAAATGCGGAATAGAGAGTTGGTTGAGTAATGGAGGAAGGTAAGAACACACAAGATTTATAGTGGTTCGGATTTACTTCAATCCTACATCCACTTCCTTAACAACTTGTTAAGGTTCCACTAGTCTTTGAAGTTTTTACAAGCTCACTTCCAACTTTGGTGTTTTCACAAGTTCACACCTAACTTCACAAGTGTTTTTCTAAGGCTCACACTTACAACCCAAACAAGAGTTTTACAAGGCTCACTCTCTCAACCTAAGTGTTTCCCAAGCTTACACTCAAACTTATACAATAGTGTTTTCAATGCTAACACCTAACATTCATAACAATTCAAATACAAGTTTAAGCAAAAGGAAATTTGTTGCTTGGCTATGAAAATCTTTTCTTAATAATGTTATTTTTGTTTTCTCATGGAAACATTGTATTTATAGCCAATGTGGTCTTACTAGCCGTTATTGATGTTTTAATAATGTCTTGGCAGATTAGACCTTCTTTACTTAAACTGTCCGAAGCACTTCGCGGTCGCCCTTCATACAAGGATGGTCGCGCTCATGCTTCCTGCGGTCGTCCTTTTAACAAGGGACGGTCGCTACTTTTAAAAAATCTTCAACGGTCGAATTTTAGTGCTCTGCAGCTGGAATCTTGCCCATGATGTGTTTGTCGGACCGTTTCTTGCCCATACTGTGTTTGTCGGGACGGTCGCGCATCACAAAGTGCGGTCGCCCTTTTTTGAATACTGAAGTGGGATTACAACGGTCATGTCACGTGTCACTTTCTGACAGAGCAAAAGAGATGTCCGCCATAATTTGAATCTTCGCGGTCGCCCTTGGTAGGTTTTCGCGGTCGAACTCACATTCTCGCGTCGAACTTTTAGACGCACCTGAGGACGCGAACACTACTGTCTCTTTGAGCAATTTCTTCTTGAATTGTTGGGCGGTCGCGACTTTAAATGAGACGGTCGCTAAAGTGGTAAGCGAGGTCGAATCATTCACCGTTCTTGTCACCGCGAACCTTACTGTGATTGTAATGATTTAAGTTCCTTGAGTAGCGGTCGGGCAAATATTAGGACTGTCGCTATTCTGTAGGAGCGGTCGCGACTGAGGTCGAACTTCTGACCGCGAAACCTACTGTGACAAGGTTTCATTCTGTAATTGCTTGGAGCGGTCGTATTCAGGTGAGGTGCGACCGCTATAATTGTTTTGTTTACTTTTAATTGAAGCAACCTAATCCTGCAACAAGATTTCTCAAACACAAGTTAAATAGATCATCCATTTGAGTTGTCAAGGATCAAAATTAAGATCATTTGTCTAACAATCTCCCCCATTTTGACTTTGACAATTCAAATGGAATGATGAGAAAAATAATAAGTCTAAAATACTCCCCCTTAACATATGCAACAATCATCATTAAGAGCATTGTGATTAATAGTTTATCTTGGTGCAAAGGTTATTGTTTGATGCAAACATTTCTCCCCTATTGCAAATATTCAACATTATTGTTCTTATTCTTGTTTTCCCATTTTTGTATACTGTTACTTGGTTCATTCCACTTGGTTCATTCCATTTTGGTATTGTTCTCCCCCATTGGCATAGGCAAAATGAAACAAATGTTAAGCAAAACAAGCATATAAAAGTGCAAACAATGAAAGGGAATATAAACATTATATATATGAAAGTGGAGGAAAGTACAAAGAAGGATTAAAACAAGCATTTTAAAATGCAAACAATAAGAAAAATCTAAGCTATTCTGAGTCATCATCTAACTCTAACTCTTCTTCAACTAAAGGAGCTTTCCCTTTATCTTGAGGTGTAACAGAGGCAGAGCTAGTACTAATGGACTCTTCTTCTTCAGCAACGCTTTGGGTGTGATCACTTATATCCCAATCTTCAAGATTGCATTGAGGCAAGTCCAATTTGCCTTGCATGTCATAAAGATCATGGTGCATGTGGGATATAAGGTCTATCCTCTTGTTTAAGTGCTGGAATCTCTTGGAGACACTTTTCTTGAACTTAGAGAGTTTCCTTGAGAGAGTCTTGATTGCTTGGAGGATGAGTTGTGTGGAGGATGAAGCAGTTTCTTGAGCAACTTTTGATGAAGTTGCTTTTGGGGGTAATTCCACAGCAACTTCTACAGAATCTCCCTCTTCCTCAATTGTATACCTTGGCCTTTTCTTTTGTTTGTCCATAACACCTTTCTTGCCAAAGGAGTATACATATGATCCTTCAATTTTCTTTACACATCCAGCATGCTATAAGTAATCTATTGTGATAGCACTAGAGGCTAGAGTGAAAGGGTTTCTCAAAGTGGCTAAGTTTAAATCATTCAGAAGGTTTAGGTGCCTAGCTATTTGAGTAACTTGAGAGGATAGGAAGAAGGTACCAGTTCTTGTAACAGCATGATGATAAAAGGTATCAATCAAGAACTTGGTTGTGTTCATTTTAATGTTGTGGGTGAAAGCATAGAGAAAGATAAGGTCTCTCTTGGTTACTTTCTCATTCCCATCTGCTCTTTGGTGAATGGTATAGGTGATAATCCTATGGAGCATCCAGTGGGTGAGAGATTTGATGTGCCTGGCTTTAGATTCCTTTTCAAAGGAAGTTTCAATGGAAATTTCTCGCCAGAAATCAGAAAGGGTTGGGTTTGAGAAGATTTGGTCATTGTAGGAGGTTATACCTTCAGAAGGGAAGTTCCAAATTCTGCCAAAATCTTCAAGGGTTAAGAATCGATACCGATCAAAGAGTTTGAACCTAACCCCATACCACCCTAGTGCAGAGTTTGCACTCTTCTCTATCTGGAATGACATTAGAAACTCCTTACTTAGACTAGAGTAACCTACTTCTTCTGGAAAGATAAAATTTCTCCATCCAAGGACATCCAACAATCCTTCAATTTCGTCCTTGATGCCCAAGGCAGACAGCATCCCACCAAAAGGTGATTTGGTGCCTTCAACCTTCTTCTTCTTTAGCATGGCATACCTAATGTCTTCCTCAGTGGTTTGGTGATGAGGTTTGTGAATTTTTTCACCCCTTTTTGATTGTGGAGGAGATGGAGGTTCAACAACAGGTTCTCTAATGGTGATTCCTGGAACTCTCTTAGCTTGACCCTTAATTTTGGAAGTGGTTTTTCTTTTGGGAGCCATTAGATTAGAAAGAGTAGAAGTAAACTGGAAAACAGAGGGTGATTGAGATGTAGAAGTTTTTTAGGGTTTCAGAAGTAAGTTTGTGTGCTTTGATAGGCAAAATATCAGATAAACTGTTGCAAAACACTTTTAAATAGATGAAGTAAAGAAAATAGTCGTTTATGACTGTTGAGAGTTAAGAGTTGCGACCTGTCACACAGCCAACGGTTATAAATTTTCGAGCAGAGTGTACAAGGTGCGGTCGCAGATTTAACAAGGTGCGATCGCGAAATGGTGTACAGCGACCATTATTATGATCAGTACGCTCGCGAGTGAGGAAAACATCTGTAACGGTCGAAACTATTCAAATTGGTGCGATCGCGCACAAATTTTCTCGACCGCGCTCAGAGAATTTTATTGAATGAAACTAGCAGACGAAGTAGCGAGCGCGAAAGAACACTGGAGCGACCGCTACATACTCAAAAATAAAAGATTCAAGGAAAGATGGAAGATATTCTAAGTGTGTTAAGAAAAATTAATTTCATGCACATAGAAACTTTATTTTAAGGCAAAAATTCTAATTAACTCAAAGTGATTCCATCAATCATTCCTAAATTGAGTTTGATGAAGTTAAGTCTATCTTCATTCAAGGGTTTTGTAAAGACATCAGCAAGTTGATTTTCTGTATCTATGAATTCTAAGGTTATATTCTGATTTTGTACATTTTCTCTTAAGAAATGATGTCTAATATCTATGTGTTTGGATCTAGAATGTTGGATAGGATTCTTAGACAAATTGATAGCACTAGTGTTGTCACATTTAATGGAGATATTGTTAAACTTTTTACCATAGTCAAGCAATTGTTGTTTCATCCATAATACTTGTGTGCAACAAAAACATGCTGCAACATATTCAGCTTCCGTTGTGGATAAAGCAACTGATGCTTGTTTCTTACTATGCCAAGACACTAGACAATTACCAAGAAAGTGACATGCTCCTGTTGTGCTTTTCCTATCTAATATACTACCAGCATAATCTGCATCTGAAAATCCTATAATATGAAATGATGTGTTTTTAGGATACCAAAGTCCTAAATGTATTGTACCGCTCAAATATTTCAAGATTCTCTTAGTGGCATTCAAGTGTGATTCTTTAGGACTAGTTTGAAATCTAGCACAAAGACATACACTATACATTATATCAGGCCTAGAAGCAGTTAAGTAAAGTAGTGATCCGATGATACCTCGATATTTCTTCTCATCTACTGCTTTACCATTATCATCTTTACCTAATTTCAATGATGTGCTCATAGGAGTTTTGCTAGTTTTGCAGCCATCCATTCCAAATTTCCTGATGAGTTCTTTTGTATATTTGGATTGGTTGATGAAGATCCCATCTTTACATTGCTTGACTTGCAGTCCAAGGAAAAACTTGAGTTCACCCATCATGCTCATTTCAAATTCCCTAGTCATACAAGAAGCAAATTCTTTGCACAGGGCTTCATTAGTAGCTCCAAATATTATGTCATCCACATAAATTTGTACAATCAAAATGTTGTGCTTATCCTTTTTAACAAAAAGAGTTGTGTCTACTTTTCCTTTTGAAAAACCATTTTCAAGCAAATATGCACTAAGTTTATCATACCAAGCTCTAGGTGCTTGCTTTAATCCATATAAAGCTTTGGTAAGTTTGAAAACATGATCAGGAAATTTGTAGTTTTCAAAACCAGGAGGTTGTTCAACATAAACTTCTTCATTTATGAGTCCGTTTAGAAATGCACTTTTAACATCCATTTGATAAAGCTTAAAATTCATATGACATGCAAAAGCAAGTAATATTCTAATAGCTTCCAATCTAGCTACGGGGGCAAAGGTTTCATCATAGTCAATACCTTCTTCTTGATTATAACCTTTGGCTACCAATCTTGCTTTATTTCTAATGATGTGACCATTTTCATCAAGCTTATTCCTATAAACCCATTTGCATCCTATTATAGAATGATCTATAGGTCTAGGAGTAAGTTGCCAAACATTATTTCTTTCAAATTGATTAAGTTCATCTTGCATTGCAATTATCCAATTTTCATCATTTAAAGCTTCCTCAATAGTTTTTGGTTCAATTTGAGAAACAAAAGCAACATTAACATCAACATGATTAATTTTAGATCTAGTAGTTACTCCCTTTGATGTTTCTCCAATGATGAGTTCCTTTGGATGATCTTTCTTGTATTGCCAATCCTTAGGTAGATCTTGAGCCTTTTCTTCAAGTTGATTGATCTTCGGAGCATCAATAGATTCAAGAGGTTCAAGAGTGCCTGCAGGGTCATTGAAAGTAATACCTTTCTTTTGATCAAGTTTAGATGATTCATCAAATACAACATGCATTGATTCTTCTATAACTAGAGTTTTCATATTAAATACTCTATATGCTTTGCTATATGATGAATATCCTAAGAATATGCCTTCATCTGATTTAGATGAGAATTTTCCAAGATTATCCTTGGTATTCAATATGAAGCATTTGCATCCAAATACTCTAAAATATCCAATTCTGGGTATTCTTCCATTCCATAGCTCATAAGAAGTTTTATTAGTTAAATGCCTTTTATAAACACGATTTGCAATGTAACAAGCTGTATTAACGGCTTCCGCCCAAAAATAAGATGGTAAATCATATTCATTGAGCATTGTTCTAGCCATTTCAATTAAAGTTCTATTTTTCCTTTCAACTACACCATTTTGCTGTGGAGTTCTAGGAGCAGAAAAATTGTGTGAAATGCCAATTTCATTGCAAAAGTTTTCAAAGTTTTCATTTTCAAATTCTTTGCCATGATCACTTCTAATAGATGTGATCACATATCCTTTTTCATTTTGAACTCTTTTTGCAAAGGTTTTGAAGTAATTAAAGGCTGCATTCTTTTGAGCTAAGAAATTAACCCATGTGAATCTAGAGTAGTCATCAACAAGAACAAATGCATATGATTTGCCTCCTAAGCTTGTAACTCTATTTGGTCCAAACAAGTCTAAATGAATGAGCTCTAAAGGTCTAGAGGTGCTTATAACATTCTTTGTTTTAAATGAGCTTTTATGTTGCTTACCATGTTGACAAGGTTCACAAATCCTATCTTTATCATATTTTATCTTAGGTAAGCCATCAACTAAATTCTCATTACAAATATATTTCAATTGATCCATACCAGCATGTCCTAGTCTTCTATGCCATAACCATGCATCATTATTAGTGGACATTAAACATGTATGATCAAAATGTATGCTTACATTGTAAGTGTTGTTTGTTCTAGTACCCTTAAATATGATAACATCATTTGAATTTGTGATTTTGCATTCCTTGGAATCAAACTTAACAAAGTATGCTTTATCACAAAGTTGACTAACACTTAGCAAGTTATGTTTCAAACCATCAACAAGCCATACATCTTCAATTAAATCCTTACCAATAGAACCAATGGAGCCAACACCAAGAATTTTACCTTTAGCATTGTTTCCAAAAGTTACGTTACCTCCATGTTTATAGGTAATACTTGTAAAGAGCTTTGCATTTCCAGTCATATGCCTTGAGCATCCACTATCCACAAGCCATGTGCTTTCATTGGTAGTAGATTTTAGGCATACCTGCAAGCCAATTGTGGTCATCCTTTTTTAGGTACCCACATATAGTTGGGTCCTTGATGGTTAGTAGAAAGAGTGCCTTCTAAATTTAGATGAGCTTTTCTTATATAACAATAGAAATTTTTGTGACCAAATTTCATGCAATATGTGCATTGCCATGGTATTCTATGCTTCTGCATTTTTCTTTTTGCATTATACATACAACTACAAGTATGTGATTTCTTTTGTACAAGTTTAGTAAACAACAATGCATAATTGTTTTTGGCTTTATCTCCTAGTGAACCGTAAGAAGTTCTTTTAGACTTGGTGCAAGCATGAACATCAGAAATTTTAGTTGTAGATGCTTTCACAAAAGTTGGTTTACTAGGTGCAATGTTGGTTGAGCCATTGAATCCTAATCCATATTTCAAGGAAGGTGATCTTTGATTATTAATTAATGTGTTCAATGCTTCCTTTCCTTTATGAAATCTGGAAATTGATTCTTTTAGTTCTTTTAGTTCATGCTTCAATGTCTCATTTTCTTTAATCACCTTTTCTAAGTCATATGAGCTTTTATTTAATTCTCCTATTGTATTCATTAAGTGTTCATTTGAGGTTTTCAATTCTAAGGTAGAGTTCTTTAAGCATATAAAATCCTTTTCTAACTTAGAGTTTTTCTCTTTATAGAGCATCATTTTAGAGAAATATTTTTCTATTTTAGAATTCATGTGCTCAATCAAATCACTATCATTTATATCACTTATATCATCATGTGCTACAAGATCAAAGGATTGAGTACTTACCTCATTGGAGTCATCTTCAATAGCCATGAGACAAAGATTTGCAATTCCTTCCTCTTCTTCTTCTTCACTTGAGGAAGAGTCATCCCATGTGGCTTTGAGAGACTTTTTCTTTTCTTTATCCCATTTCCTTTTGTTTTTTAATTTGTAGCAATCCGACTTGATGTGACCGGTTTTTCCACATTCATAGCATTTTACCTCATTTTTCTTTTCTTTATCTTTGAAGGAGAATTTTGGAGGTGTACCTTTGTTTGCTTGTAGTCTTTTCTTCCTTTTCCATTCATTCATTCTTTTTGAGAACATTGCCATTTCATCTTCATCATCAGTACCTTCATTGCTTGAGCTCTCATCTTCTTTGATTGCTTTGAGTGCAATTGGTTTTCTCTTTTCTTTCTCACCTTGATCTTCTTCTTTTTCACTGTGCAGCTCAAAAGTGAGTAATTTACCAACTAGCTCGTCGGTTCTTAATGTGCTGAGATCATGAGCTTCTTCTATGGATGATACTTTGGATTCAAAGTTCTTTCTAGCTCTTAGGGCTCTCAAGATTTTACTGTTTACATCACCTTGATCATATACCTTGCCATACTTCTTCAGTTCATTGACAATAGCAAGCAAGCGATTTGTCATGTCGGTGACATTTTCATTTGGTTTCATCTTGAATAGCTCATACTCATGAACATGCATTTGTTTCTTGGTAAATCTTACTTGAGTTGTACCTTCATGGTAGTTTTCAAGTGTTTTCCAAATACAATGTGCACAAGTTAAATGTTGAACTCTTCCACCTTCTTCTCTTGAAATGGAGTTCATCAAGATGGAAGCAGCTCTATTGTTCTTAAATCGATCTCTGATATTGCTAGTTGACCATTGAGCTTTGGGAAGTGGAACTTGAATACCGTCAACCTCATGAGTAGGAGATTTCCACTCATTTTCCACGAAATCCCATAGTTCAATCCCTTCACTGTCTAGAAACAAATACATTTTGTGTTTCCAGTATGAGTAATCCATTCCATCAAAGTAGGGTCTAAGAATAGAGTTAAGATTTCCATGAGAGCTTGATGAAGAAGAAGTTGCCATTGTGGATCAGATTTCACAATTAAGTTTAAGAAATCTCAGGGCTCTGATACCAATTGTTGTCCCAAGATGGCAACCAAGAGGGGGGGTGAATTGGTTTCGTCAAGAAATAATGACAATTTAAAAAACTCAACAAACAAGAAATGCGGAATAGAGAGTTGGTTGAGTAATGGAGGAAGGTAAGAACACACAAGATTTATAGTGGTTCGGATTTACTTCAATCCTACATCCACTTCCTTAACAACTTGTTAAGGTTCCACTAGTCTTTGAAGTTTTTACAAGCTCACTTCCAACTTTGGTGTTTTCACAAGTTCACACCTAACTTCACAAGTGTTTTTCTAAGGCTCACACTTACAACCCAAACAAGAGTTTTACAAGGCTCACTCTCTCAACCTAAGTGTTTCCCAAGCTTACACTCAAACTTATACAATAGTGTTTTCAATGCTAACACCTAACATTCATAACAATTCAAATACAAGTTTAAGCAAAAGGAAATTTGTTGCTTGGCTATGAAAATCTTTTCTTAATAATGTTATTTTTGTTTTCTCATGGAAACATTGTATTTATAGCCAATGTGGTCTTACTAGCCGTTATTGATGTTTTAATAATGTCTTGGCAGATTAGACCTTCTTTACTTAAACTGTCCGAAGCACTTCGCGGTCGCCCTTCATACAAGGATGGTCGCGCTCATGCTTCCTGCGGTCGTCCTTTTAACAAGGGACGGTCGCTACTTTTAAAAAATCTTCAACGGTCGAATTTTAGTGCTCTGCAGCTGGAATCTTGCCCATGATGTGTTTGTCGGACCGTTTCTTGCCCATGCTGTGTTTGTCGGGACGGTCGCGCATCACAAAGTGCGGTCGCCCTTTTTTGAATACTGAAGTGGGATTACAACGGTCATGTCACGTGTCACTTTCTGACAGAGCAAAAGAGATGTCCGCCATAATTTGAATCTTCGCGGTCACCCTTGGTAGGTTTTCGCGGTCGAACTCACATTCTCGCGTCGAACTTCTGGACGCACCTGAGGACGCGAACACTACTGTCTCTTTGAGCAATTTCTTCTTGAATTGTTGGGCGGTCGCGACTTTAAATGAGACGGTCGCTAAAGTGGTAAGCGAGGTCGAATCATTCACCGTTCTTGTCACCGCGAACCTTACTGTGATTGTAATGATTTAAGTTCCTTGAGTAGCGGTCGGGCAAATATTAGGACTGTCGCTATTCTGTAGGAGCGGTCGCGACTGAGGTCGAACTTCTGACCGCGAAACCTACTGTGACAAGGTTTCATTCTGTAATTGCTTGGAGCGGTCGTATTCAGGTGAGGTGCGACCGCTATAATTGTTCTGTTTACTTTTAATTGAAGCAACCTAATCCTGCAACAAGATTTCTCAAACACAAGTTAAATAGATCATCCATTTGAGTTGTCAAGGATCAAAATTAAGATCATTTGTCTAACATAATTTGTTATGATAAACGTTTTAATAATGAATGATGTTAATGTGTCTTGAGAAATGATTGAAATGAAATAAATAGACATATTGTTTATATGATGATGAATTTAAGATACATATGTAATGAAATTAATGATGTATGTTCGAATAATGTCATGTTCGTGTAGTTAATGTAATTGGTGTTGTATATATATATATATCAATGATGATGTGTATGATGTGAAGCCATTGTGATTGGCAATGATGATTCAAATGAGATGTGAAGCCATTGTGATTGGCTATGATGATTCAATTGAAAGAGATAAGGCATGTTTGCCTAATTGATGATGAGATTGATAATGAAATAATAAATGAATTGTGTAACTAATGTGTTATTCGATTTCAGAGTTCTGGGTTTGGAGGCATGCCTATAAAATGAAAAAGGTAACAGTCTTGCCGGGTTGAGGATCTCTTCGTTTTGAGTTGAATTGAGATCCAAGAGACTGGGTCTGTTACACTATGAGAAATTGTAATTATGAGATATATGATTGGTAACAGTCTTGCCGGGTTGAGGATCACCTCGAGTTTAGCCGAGTTGATGATCCAAGAGACTGGGTCTGTTACGCTATCCATGGATAGAGATATTGATATATGATGCCTACGGGCTTGATAATTATGATTATAGACCAAAGCAGTAACTCTGAACTTTGAATAACATATTAGTGTTTTGGGCCCGAGTCTGTCTTTATTGTCAATGTGAAATGCAAGTATTGAAATATTGATTGTGAGTATTAATACTGAATTATGCTTGGTGAATTGTGAATAATATAATGTTATTAAGTGTAATATGTAAATGAATTGTGATTTATGATTTGTATGATATGTAATTTGTGTATTGCAATAATGAGTGATATGATGTGTAATGTGTGTATTGCAATAATGAGTGGTATGATAGGTAAAGTGTGTATTGCAACAATGATTGGTATGGTATATATATAATGTAGGAGTATTAATATATTGGTTTTGAGTATTGGTGATGCATTGGGGTTGGTGATAATATTATGTATATATGTACATCATATATGAAATTAGCTATGATATATTAAAGATGAAATTAAAAAGAAAAGAAGATATGATAAGAACTAATTATATATTGAATTGATGTATCATTATATGTCAATACTTCTATACTATATGTTTATATCTTTATAGTTGGACTACTAAGCTCTCGGGCTTAGCGCGGGTGTTTATTCGCGCAGGTTTATAGATGGAAGATATGAAGTCTTTTATTATGCCACAAGAAGAGTAAAGTTTGTCGAGACCAACTAGAGGGTAATGCATACATGTATAAATTTTTAATTATCATGTATTTCTGACGAGAGAGTATTTATATGTATAAATAAAGTTTTGATAAAGATAATGATTTTGTAAATGTTATTTAAATTAATGTATTATGGTTTGAACTCTGTTACAGGTTTTTAAAAGGTAACGAAAAGTGACATCCTTATACTTTATATATTTACTGTATGTATACTAGGTATACGTATAGTACTTATATAGGGTATCGGGGTGTTACACTACATGTGTAAGTCGAGTAGAGGCGTCACACTAACCTAATGTTGCTACCAATTTTACTTAGTCAAATTTTAGTTCTGGTTTTTATGGAAATTTTGCCAGAGGTTTGCCTAGAAATTGGGTCCCAAGTGTCGACAAAACTGGTTTTTCTGATTTTTGAAAACATTTTTACACAAACCAATGTGAATACAATCAGTTTCAATACACTCCCAAATGAATCCACCTTATAACCTCAACTACAAACCTGCAAGAAGAGTTCACACTTCTAATACAAAATATAGTAGAGGTTTATTATTATTACATACTACTACCATACAGTATAACATAGTAATTCTCAATTTTATATATACATATACATGCCACAACTAGCTAACTCATAATGGAAACTAAGAGATCTACCCTGAGATGCTGTGGGTCTGGTCGTCGCTTCCCCAAAAGATAGCTACTGCTCCAAACCTACGAGTGAAGGAAAACTTAACTCGCTGAGCAATGTCGCTCAGATGAAAATATAGTTAAAACATGAAAGCATTTGAAATAAATGGAAATAATTAAATCATAAATCAACCAACATTAAGCCAATGAAAATTATTGTACATTCAATGTAAATATGCTTTCAACAAATGTAAAAACCATAATTCAAACTCATTTTACATTACATAGTTTTAAAAAATAATAACCGGACTTTGGCTCTACTGGTATAGGGAACCATAACGATAAGGCAGTGGCCCTCACCACTGTAACATAGGTGGCCCTCACTACCGATATCAAATCACAGGAATGGCCCTCACCATCCTAGTTGTAACCAATGGCCCTCACCATTGGCCCCAATGGCCCTCACCATTGAGTTCAGATCATAACAATTCAATCACAATATCAAGCAGTACTGCATAAGTTAGTATAGTGCACCATACCCTTATCGACCACCCCCACTACCCAGTAGAGCATAAAGGTTAAAATGATTCAATTTAAGTCTCAAACTTCATTTTAGAATGACTCGAGAAATTATTTTAATTTCCGTTGCACTTTGCCATTTACGCCGCGCACCGCATTCTTTAGTCAAACCATTACTCTTTTTCACATATTTAACATCCACAATAAATATATCAAACATTTCAAAGCATTCCTCAAAAGGTCACAAATTGACCAAATGAATAGTATCGCGGCACGTAAAATCGGCAACGCAAAATGGCATGACCAAATGAATAGTAAAATCTGGATTTTCGTCAAAATTTTAGTCCATTTCAGTCATGCATTTGACCAAGTAAATGATCTTATTTTTGGCTAAAATTTTACAGAAAACTCATTTCATATGTTGACTAATTGCATGTAAAATTTTGTTGAAAAATTCATTCATTTGCTACCTCAAACAACTGCCACAAAAAGAGTCCAGAAAACTGCCACAAAAAGAGTCCAGAAAACTGCCATTTTGGGACCATTTCGGCCCAAACATATGAAATACATGAAATAGTTTATTTTTCTTTTCCAAATCAATATGAGTGCTTATTTAATGATAAAGTGAAGATTCAAACACTTTTCTTTGACAACTTTTGCATGTTTAACTTAAATCAAACTAATTAAAGTTCATCAAATCAACTTGCCAAATTTTTCTCAAAACCTTTGGTTTAAATTAAATTTAAACAACTCAATTGTCATAAGAACCCAAGAACATAACTCAAACATTTAATTTAAACTCAATCAATACATTTAAGCATCGACATCAAAAATTCCATAAACCAAAGTTCGTAAGAAAAATAAAATTTCTTTTATGGTAAAGTACCAAACCTTGTTCTTTTAATTTCCCTTTGATTTCCTTCTTCTCCTTCCTTAATCTTTGTTTCTCCTTCAAGAAATTCAAGAACACAACCTTAAACATAAACCTTAGCAATTTAGAACAGTAAGCTATCCTCCATTTCTTTTCAAACTAAATCCTAATCTAACCTTATTAAACCTTAGAAACCTTGATTCTTCCATTTAATTAATCAATATCATCACTACTTAAATTTTCCCAATTCCACCATAAGAACCCTAATTTCCAACCTTCCAATAGATATATAAATACTTAAAATTGATACTGGAATTGAATTCTACATACTTGAAAACCATAAAACTCACCTTGAACTTGAATCAAACTTGACAAAAATTAGAAACTCTTTGGTGTTCTTTCTATGGTGGCCGAAAGTTTGGAGGTGAGAGAGAGAGTTTTGTTCTTCTTGCTATGATGATATATATATAGTGAAATGATGTCCACTTTTGGGTTGGATGAATACTTTAGGGCCAATTGTCCACATCTTTTTCTTTTCTTCTTTTTATAAACCCTAAATGGCTAATTTCCATTTGTCTCTTTCTTTTATTTATTTAAAACCCAAGCCCTTGGACTTTCTTTTAATTATATTTTGGCCCCCCAACCTCCTTGTGCTGAAATTTTATGGTCTAGAGTGTGAAAAGACCAAAATACCCTCCAACGATTAATCGATCGTAACTTTTAAACTGTACAGTTCCACGAGGCAAACTACATATGGTTTTGATCCTCTCAACCTCTGCTTTCTATTTTTGAAGTCTATTTTAGGTTTCCAAGTCATTTTGAAAAATTACCAATAAGCCCTCGACTTTTTACAAAATTCCCTTTAAGTCCTTTCTTTGCTCGGGTTTTGCCCGGCTCCGTTTCTTCTGACGATCATTTCATATCCAACCCCTTGACGTCCTCTACTCACTCTTATGTTTATTTCCTACTTTAGATTCATGTATAAATTTTTATTAATAATGACTAAAATGGCCCTAGTCTACATGTCTTCATTTCTCTCTAACGGGGCATTTTCTGGAAAAACTGTTACTCGTCGTTGCGACCCAATTTTTCTCTACTCTCCATTTTTGGAGTCTGTTATGTGCACTATTAAGAATCTCCAGTACAACTTTTGAAAATTACAGTCACCTCCCCAAAACTTTACATTTTTTTTCAATTAGGTCCCATTGATCCTATAGTCTTATCTGGGGCCGTTGTCAGGAAGTATCTTCTCCTTTCCCCTTCTCTCACTGTGCACATGACTACTAGACATAAATACAGTGGGCGAATGTGACATTGCATGTAAAATTTCGTCGAAAAATTCCATCGTTTGCTGCCTCAACTGGCTGCCCAAAGTTAGGTCCAGAATTGGATCCCAAAGGGCACCAATTCGGCCCACACTTGCATTTGGTGCAAAATTTTTTATTTTTATGTTTTAAACCCATTTCAAAGCTTCCCTAATAATGTGATGAAGACTTAGACACTTCCCTTTTAAAATAACTTGATTGTTTAAATCTATTTGGACTAAATGGAGTTCATAAACTCTTTTACCAAAATCATTGGAAACATTAGATTTCATTTGAATTTAAACAACCCAATCACCTCATGGATTTAAAAATACCACTCAACAATTGAATTCAAACTCAAACAACACATTTATGCATCCATAGCAAAAGTTCCATAGATAAAGTTTTGGTAAGAAAATGAAAGGAAAATTAATTCTTCCAAGGTAAAGTACCAAACCTTGTTCTTTTAATTCCCCTTTGCTTTTCCTTCTTCTCCTTCCTTAATCTTTGTTTTTCCTTTAAGAAATTCAAGAACATAACCTTAAACATAAACCTTAGAAATTTAGAACACTAAGCTACCCTCCAAATTCATATGAATTTCTACCTAAATTATCCATCTCTCATCATTAATCAACATATTTTTCCATTAAATTCATTTTCTAACCATCCTACAAACTTTCCCCAAATTCAACCTTTATGAACTCTAATTTCCAATATTCCAATAGATATATAAATACTTAAAATTGATACAAGAATTGAATTCTACATGCTTTAAAACCTTAAAACTCACCTTGAACTTGAATCAAACTTGACAAAAATTAGAAATTCTTTGGTGTTCTTCTTATGGAGGCCCACGGTTTGGGAGAGTTTTTGGGGGAGATTTTGTGTTCTTCTTGCTATAATATATATAGTGGAAATGATGTCCACTTTTGGGGTGGATGAATACTTTAGGCCATTTGTCCATCCCTTTTACTTTTCTTCTTTTAATAAATTCTAAATGGCTAATTATGATTGGCCATCAAAAGATATTTATATTTTTCTTCCCAATTAAATCCTCCAACTTGTCCCTCTTCCCATTTGGTACCCCAATTTATTCCATGTCACCCATATGGTACCTACATGGAACCGGGCCCATTTTACGCTCCGGCGATTAATCGATCGTAACTTTTAAACTGTACAGTTCCACGAGGCAAACTACATATGGTTTTAATCCTTTCGACCTCTAATTTTTATTTTTAAAGTCTATTTTAGGTTTCCAAGTCATTTTGAAAATCTACCAATAAGCCCTCAACTTTTTAAAAATTCCCTTTAGGTCCTTTCTTTGCTCGGGTTTGCCCGGGCTCTGTTTCTACTGACGATCATTTCATATTCAACCCCTCGACGTCCTCTACGCACTCGTGTGTTTATTTCCTACTTTGGATTCATGTATAAATTTTAATTAATAATGACCAAAATGCCCCTAGTCTACATGTCTTCGTTTCTCTCTAACGGGGTGTTTCCTGGAAAAATCGTTATGCGTCGTTGCGACCCGATTTTTCTCTACTCTCCATTTTTGGAGTCTGTTATGTGCACTATTAAGAACCTCCAGTACAACTTTTGGAAATTACAGTCACCTCCCCAAAACTTTGCATTTTTTCAATTAGGTCCCATTGGTCCTATAGCCTTATCTGGGGCCGTTGTCAGGAATTGACTTCTCCTTTCCCCTTCTCTCACTGTGCACGTGCCTGCCATGCATAAATGCGGTGGGCGAATGTGACAGTTCCTCCCTCATTAATTTAGGCTTCGTCCCGAAGCCCATCAGGTGAAAATAAATATGGGTACTGCTTCCTCATAGTTTCTTCGCGTTCCCATGTGGCTTCTTCTACTTTGTGATTCCTCCAAAGCACTTTGACCAATGGGATCTTCTTATTCCGCAACTCTTTGATTTCCCGTGCTAAGATTTCTACCGGCTCTTCCTCGTATGTCAGGTCAGGTTGAATCTCGATGTCTTGAGCTTGTATGACGTGGGTTGGATCTGAATGATACCTCCTTAGCATTGAAATGTGGAAAACATCATGTATTTTACTTAATTCGGGTGGTAACACCAACTGGTAAGCTACTGGACCTACCCGTTTGATGATCTCATATGGTCCGATGAATCTAGGGCTTAGCTTGCCTTTCTGTTTAAATCGTAACACCTTCTTCCAAGGAAAGACTTTGAGGAATACTCTGTCGCTGACCTCGAACTGTATGTCTTTCCTCTTTAGGTCCGCGTATGATTTTTGCCTGTCCGCCGCTGCTTTTAATCAGTCTCGAATGATCTCTACCTTTTCCTCAGTTTCCTTAACTATGTCTGGCCCCAACATCTTTTCCTCGCTCAATTCTGTCCAGCAAACTGAAGTTCTGAATTTCTAACCGTACAGTGCTTCGTAAGGAGCCATTTGTATGTTGGATTGATAGTTGTTGTTGTACGCGAATTCCATTAAGCTCAGGTGTTTGTCCCAGCTGCCTTTAAATTCTAAAATGCACGCCCTCAGCATATCTTTCAAAACTTGAATCACTCTTTCCTACTGTCCATCTGTCTGGGGATGGAATGTTGTACTGTGGTACGTTCGAGTCCCAAGGGCTGTTTGGAACTTCTGCCAAAAATTTGACGTAAAGCGTGGATCTCGATATGATATGATTGAAGTTGGAACTCCATGGAGACGCACGATCTCTTTGATGTACAAGTCTTCCAATTTGTCTAGCGAGTAATCCACACGTACTGGTAAGAAATGAGCAGACTTAGTAAGCTGATCCACGATTACCCAGATCGCATCATGTTTGTCCTTAGTCATAGGCAATCCTGTGACAAAATCCATAGTAATACGGTCCCATTTCCAGGTTGGAATCGTGATAGGTTGTAGTAGTCCTGAGGGTAGTTGATGTTCCGCTTTCACTTGCTGACAGATCAGACACTTCGTCACGTGATCCACAATGTCTCTTTTCATTCCTGGCCACCAGTAATACTCCTTCAAGTCCCGGTACATTTTCGTTGCTCCCGGATGCATTGTGTAAGGACTGTTATGAGCTTCTTGCCAAATCTGTTTCTTCAGTTCCTCGGACTTAGGTACCACCATTCTCTTCTTGTAGTATAGGATACCATCTGGACGAAGTTGATAATCTCCTGGCGAATTCTCCTGCGCCTGTTGACTCCACTTCTTCACTTGTTCATCTTCCTTCTGAGCCTCACGTATTTGTTGATGTAAGGTAGGTCGCACGTGCATTTCAGCAAAGATAGCTCCATCTTCTGTGGGCTCTAATTCTACCCTCATAGCACGTAGCGCTTGTATTGACTTTCTACTAAGTGCATCTGCTACGACATTCGCTTTGCCCAGGTGATAGTTAATCATATAGTCGTAGTTGGCTAACAATTGCATCCATTTTTGCTGTCGCAGGTTTAAATCTTTCTGCATGGGTAGGTACTTCAGACTTTGATGATCCGTATAATTGTAACACTTTTCCCCGTATAAGTAGTGCCTCCACGTCTTGAAAGCCAAAACAATCGCTGCTAGTTCTAAGTCATGCGTGGGATAATTCTTTTCGTGTGGCTTGAGCTGTCGAGAGACATATGCAATGACTTTGCCCTCCTGCATCGATACGCAACCTAACCCGATGTGGGATGCATCGCTATAGATCACAAAATCTTTTCCTGATTCGGGTTGTATAAGAATGGGCGCGTCAGTAAGTTTTTGCTTCAGCCTTTCAAATCTCCGTTGGCAAGCTTCGATCCACTGGAATTTGGTATTCTTCTGAAGTAGCTTGGTCATAGGTGCAGCGATCATGGAAAACCCTTTGATGAATCTCTGATAATATCCTGCTAACCCCAAGAAACTACGGACTTCCGTTACTGTCTTAGGTGGCTTCCATTCCAATACCGCTTCTATTTTCTTGGGATCGACCCGTATTCCTTCTGCCGATACAA
Organism: Garcia nutans; assembly: GCA_947685225.1. NCBI lineage: Eukaryota > Viridiplantae > Streptophyta > Magnoliopsida > Malpighiales > Euphorbiaceae > Garcia > Garcia nutans. The sequence continues at coordinate 35,619,140 of CANTUV010000039.1, read as the reverse complement.
TATCTCCCAAGAAGGCTACTTCTTCCAACCAAAATTGGCATTTGCTAAATTTAGCGTATAACTGTTTCTCTGGCAGGGTTTACAATATGATCCTAAGGTCACGATCATGGTCCTCTCGATTCTTTGAATACACCAATATGTCATCAATGAATACAACCACGAACTGATCCAAATATGGGTGGAAGATTCTGTTCATCAGATCCATGAATACTGCAGGTGCGTTAGTTAATCTGAAAGGCATAACAATGAATTCATAATGTCCATAGCAAGTTCTAAATGCGGTTTTTGGTATGTCTTTGTCTTTGATCCCCAATTGATGATAACCCGATCGTAGATCGATTTTTGAAAAGACTCTAGCACCTTTGAGTTGATCAAACAAATCATCTATGCGAGGTAGCAGATACTTGTTCTTGATGGTCAGCTTATTGAGTTGACGGTAATCCACACACAACCTTAGGGATCCGTCTTTCTTTTTCACGAACAATAATGGCGCTCCCCATGGTGACACGCTTGGCCTAATGAACCCCTTGTTTAAAAGTTCATGTAGCTGTACCTTTAGTTCTTTTAACTCCGCTGGCGCCATTCGGTAAGGTGCGATGGATACTAGTGCAACTCCCGGGTACACGTCTATGGTGAATTCCACCTCTCGTTTAGGTGGTAATCCGTGTAAATCGTCAGGAAATACGTCGGGGAAATCACAAATAGTAGGTATATCTTGTAGCTTCAATGCCTCTTCTTTCGCTTCTAACGCGCATAACAGATATGCCTTGCAGCCTTTTTGCACTAACCTCTTAGCCGTCATAGTGGAAATGATGTTAGTTAGATAGTCCTTCCTCTTTCCCACTAAGGTCACTTCGTCGCCGTCTGCCGTATGCAGAGTAACTCTCTTCCATTTACAGTCAACCAGTGCATCGTGTTTGACCAACCAATCCATCCCAAGGATAGCGTCGAATTCTTGAAATGGTAGTTCAAATAAGTCTCCCCAAAAGATACGTCCGTGTATCTCTACGGGGCAATCTTTCACTACCTTCCTCGTAATCACCTTACTCCCTAATGGGCTAGTAACTAATATTCCCTCTTCCTCTACTTCTACCTTTAGGTTCCCAAGTTTTTCATTTTTCGTGCATATATATGAGTGTGAAGAACCCGGATCTATTAAAATGTAAAGTGGAACTCCAAACATAGACAACTGACCTACAATCATGTCTAGCGTTTCTTCATCTTCTCGCCCCCTCATGGCATACATTCTAGCAGGAGCCCACGCTTCTGGTTGATCCACCGTCTCAGACTGCACGTGTGACGGATTTCAGCCCCTACCTCTGCCTCGGCCTCGCCCTGCTGTCGCTTGCGATCCCTCAGTCTCCCTAGGTAGATTCTGCATTCGCCGGGGACACTCTCGCATAAGGTGGTCTAAAGATCCACATATGTAGCATGCAAATGTCCGACCCCAACATTCTCCCGTGTGGCAGCGTCCGCATTGATCACAGCTTGGATTAGTATTTTTGCCTTCATTACCTCTCGGACCGATAGAAAAGTTACCTCCGCTTTGGTTGAATCCTCTTCCTTGCCCTCTTCCGGATCGTCCGGTACTAGCGACTGAGGTGGCTTGACTTGGGCCACTGCGATTCGATCCCTGATTATAACCCCGGCGTTGACCGCCTCCCGTGGAACCACTGCCTTGGAATCGCTTCCTTGATGATTGGTAGTTTCCCGAATAGTTTTGGGTACCTCTCTTCTATCTCATCTTCTGTCTTCTATTCTGCTCATCAGACTGACACTGCTCCACTTCAATAGCTCGGGTGACTAACACAAAAAATTCCTTAATATAAGCAGCAATCAGCTGCACCTTAATCTCATTATTCAATCTGTCTAAGAATTGTTTACATCGATCTTCCTCGTCTTCTATTGCTTTCTTAGCATACCTGCTTAATCTGGTGAACTCCCTTTCATACTCTGTCATTGTCATTCGCCCCTGCTTCAAGTGTAGAAACTCTTTCCTCCTGGCATTGAGATATGCTTCAGAAATAAACTTTCTCTTAAATTCTTTCACAAAGAAGTCCCATGTCCTCTGCTCTTGTGGAACTCGTTGTTGGACTGTGTCCCACCAGACATACGCTTCTTCCACTAACAAGGAAGTAGCGCACACAACTCGCTCCTCTGGAGTACACTATAACTGATCTAAGGCTCGTACCGTTCCTTCCAGCCAATACTCGGCTGTAGAAGAATCATCGTCCCTTTGGGCCCTAAACTCCTTCGCCCCGTACTTTCTTATCTTTTCGATTGGGGGTTTCCTTTCCCCTCCTACAGTAGGTACTGGTACGGGTGCTGGCGCTAGTGGTGGTGCCAAGGCGGTGCCGGCTATCTGTCCTAATACGGTAGCCATTTGTTGCAACATTTCGTTGGGAATAGGAGCATCAGCTGGTGGTTGCTCAAATGCAGGTATCTCTGATACATGCGTTTCTACGGTTCGGGAGGCCTGAGACTCGACCTCCTCCTCTATATCACGTTGCGCTACTCGTGACATCTAAAGAACAGAGCAAAATGTATACAATCCCATCATCAATAACGACCCAGACCAACAGCATTATATTACCCTAGGTGGCATGTATATAAAGATAAAACTCTTAAATAACACATATACAACACAGCTTTTATTTATTTCCAAGCCAAAGTATTTACATTACTAGGAAGCCCTTATGTACATTCTAAAATTTAGGACTCCTTACTACTATATCATCATGTCATACTACCATACAATATTTACACAATACCCCGATGTCACATATGTACATAACCAAAAGAACCTCCAAAAAGCAACACATCTCGAAGCTTAGTGAGTAGGTGCCCTAGGTGAGGTGGCACTATCAGACAAATACTCTTCTATCTCAGGATCAAACTCTGGGTCATGCGATGCTTCACCAGGTAAGTGCTGGCCTAGCTCCTGGACCCTCTCCTGCAAAGTACGGATCTCTCTATGTGCTACCGCGAGGCTCCTACAGGCACTATCAAACTCCACTCTATGACTAAGCCTGTCCTCCTTTAACATCTGCACGTCTCTTATCAAGGAGGTAATCATCTCATGTTTTAATCTCAGGTCTTCACGATCCTGTATACTTCGATCTGCCAAAATTTCTATGGTATCATCTTGCTCCTGCACTATCTGCTTTAGCCTCTCTACTTCCATCCTCAGCTCCCTCATCTCATCGTTTCGATCACCCATAATTACTCCTGTTATAATTAGAATAACATAACTAACAATACTACACACATGTATAGTTACATAATTAGATCCCCTAACCTAACCCTATGTGTCATACATTTAAGGTTTAGTTCAACTAACTACCTAAGACCGGCTAAACCGAAGCTCTGATACCAAAAATTGTAAAACCCCTTCCCGGCCTACATGTGTAAGTCGAGTAGAGGCGCCACACTAACCTAATGTTGCTACCAATTTTACTTAGTCAAATTTTAGTTCCGGTTTTTACAGAAATTTGGCCAGAGGTTCACCTAGAAATTTGGTCCCAAGTGTCGACAAAACTGGTCTTTCTGATTTTTGAAAACATTTTTTTTTACACAAACCAATGCGAACACATTTAGTCTCAATACACTCCCAACGAATCCCCCTTATAACCTCAACTACAAACCTGCAAGAAGAATTCACACTTCTAGTACAAAATAAAGTAGAGGTTTATTATTATTACATACTACTAACGTACAGTATAACATAGTAATTCTCAATCTTATATATACATATACATGCCACAACTAGTTAACTCATAATGGAAACTAAGAGATCTACCCTGAAATGTTGTGGGTCTGGTCGTCGCTTCCCAAGAGTTAGCTACTGCTCCGAACCTACGAGTCAAGGAAAACTTAACTCGCTGAGCAATGTCGCTCAGTGGGTACTTTACCGATGAAAATATAAGTAAAACATGAAAGCATTTGAAATAAAAGGAAATAATTAAATCAAAAATCAACCAACATTAAACCAATGGAAGTTATTGTACATTCAGTGTAGATATGCTTTCAACAAATGTAAAAACCATAATTCAAACTCATTGTGCATTACGTAGTTAAAAAAAAAACAAGACTTTGGCTCTACTGGTATATAGGGAACCATAGAGATAAGGCAGTGGCCCTCAACACTGTAACATAGGTGGCCCTCACCACCATTATCATATCACAGGAATGGCCTCACCATCCTGGTTATAGCCAATGGCCCTCACCACTGGCTTCAGTGGCCCTCACCACTGAATAAAATATCATATCAGTATCAAATCAATCATAATAATGAGCAGTACTGCATGCGTTAGTATAGTGCACCATACCCTTATCTACCACCCCCAATTACCCAGCAGAGCATAAAGGTTAAAATGATTTAATTTAAGTCTCAAACTTCATTTTAGAATGACTCGAGAAATTATTTTAATTCCCGTCGCGCTTTGCCATTTACGCCGCGCCCCACATTTTTTAGTCAAACCAATACCCTTTTTCACATATTTAACATCCACAATAAACATATCAAACATTTCAAAGCATTCCTCAAAAGGTCACAAATTGACCAAATGAATAGTGTCGCGGTGCGTAAAATCGGCAACGCAAAAGGCAAGCGCCAAATGAATAGTAAAATCTGGGTTTTCGTCAAAATTTCAGTCCACTTCAGTCATGCATTTGACCAGGTAAATGATCTTATTTTTGGTTGAAATTTTATAGGAAACTTATTTCATATGTTGACTAATTGCATGTAAAATGTCTTCGAAAAATTCCATTGTTTTCTGCCTCAACTGGCTGCCCAAAGTTAGGTCCAGAATTGGATCCCAAAGGGCACCAATTCGGCCCACACTTGCATTTGGTGCAAATTTGTTTATTTTTCTGTTTTAAACCCATTTCAAAGCTTCCCTAATAATGTGATGAAGACTTAGACACTTCCCTTTTAAAATAACTTGATTGTTTAAATCAATTTGGACTAAATGGAGTTCATAAACTCTTTTACCAAAATCATTGGAAACATTAGATTTCATTTGAATTTAAACAACCCAATCACCACATGGATTTAAAAATACCACTCAACAATTGAATTCAAACTCAAACAACACATTTATGCATCCATAGCAAAAGTTCCATAGATAAAGTTTTGGTAAGAAAATGAAAGGAAAATTAATTCTTCCAAGGTAAAGTACCAAACCTTGTTCTTTTAATTCCCATTTGCTTTTCCTTCTTCTCCTTCCTTAATCTTTGTTTTTCCTTCAAGAAATTCAAGAACACAACCTTAAACATAAACCTTAGAAATTTAGAACAATAAGCTACCCTCTAAATTCATATGAATTTCTACCTAAATTATCCATCTCTCATCATTAATCAACATATTTTTCCATTAAATTCATTTTCTAACCATCCTACAAACTTTCCCCAAATTCAACCTTTATGAACTCTAATTTCCAATATTCCAATAGATATATAAATGCTTAAAATTGATACTAGAATTGAATTCTACATGCTTTAAAACCTTAAAATTCACCTTGAACTTGAATCAAACTTGACAAAAATTAGAAATTCTTTGGTGTTCTTCTTATGGAGGCCGACGGTTTGGGAGAGTTTTTGGGGGAGATTTTGTGTTCTTCTTGCTATGATATATATAGTGGAAATGATGTCCACTTTTAGGGTGGATGAATACTTTAGGGCCATTTATCCATCCCTTTTACTTTTCTTCTTTTAATAAATTCTAAATGGCTAATTATGATTGGCCATCAAAAGATATTTATATTTTTCTTCCCAATTAAATCCTCCAACTTGTCCCTCTTCCCATTTGGTACCCCAATTTGTTCCATGTCACCCATATGGTACCTATATAGAACCGGGCCCATTTTACGCTCCGGCGATTAATCGATCGTAATTTTTAAACCGTACAGTTCCACGAGGCAAACTACATATGGTTTTGATCCTCTCGACCTCTACTTTCTATTTTTAAAGTATATTTTAGGTTTCCAAGTCATTTTAAAAATTTACCAATAAGCCCTCGACTTTTTACAAAATTCCCTTTAGGTCCTTTCTTTGCTCGGGTTTGCCCGGGCTCTGTTTCTACTGACGATCGTTTCATATTCAACCCCTCGACGTCCTCTACGCACTAGTGTGTTTATTTCCATTATGTCACATCACCTCCTATCTCAAAATGGCCTTCATTTAATCCATGTCCCTTATAGACCCCGTTACAAGCCTATTAAAGACTTGTTGATCTCTCTTGGTAGGTAGAGTCTATTAGTGGAGATAGTTTGAATAAGCATGCATATGAGATAGACAATATTTAAACTCAATGAGACCTTTGGCCAAGTAATGTGTATGTGTCTATCTGAAGTGCAACAGTTCTTGCTTAAATAGAAATGATTCCCGAGTTTAGTACGGTAACTAGGGTTGTCATGTTATAGATATGTTAATTTAGAAAAATCAAGTCCTGAGGTACATTGACATCGATTTGGCAAAGCCAACATTTGATTTCAAAATCAAAATTCAAAAAATAATAAATATTTTTTTTTCACGTGAATCCTTCAAGTTAAGGGAAAAATGTTGAACAATCAAACCTCGAAGGACACATTGGGCAAAGGAAATGATTATTGGCAAGGTCATGAACAAGCTACCAATTAAAATACTGAATCATAATTTGAAATGGATGTATCTCTGCTGTTTGGGGCCTCCATTATTCATATTTTCAAAATCTTAAAGATAAAAGCCATAAATGTGGAGCATTGTGTCATTCCAATGCAAGACCTAAGTGAGCATCTGAAAGGAACCAATGAGAACACTTTAGCTAATCACCTCGGACTGTGAGTCGATAGAACGACTGTAAGTATCATTCATGCATATCATGCATACATGAGCATATCACATCACACTTTCTTGTCTTGTATTGTCTATCCTTTGACAAAGTGAACAATAAACACCCTGTAATAAACAATCAAAAGAAGATATCAAATCAGGGGGGCATGGAAAGCCCATTGCTTGAGAAAGTTCCAATAATTTTGCAAAGAGAAGAAATGCGTGCTTGGGCGAAGAACTAGACAACAAGAACATCAATCAGAGCCCGCATAGAAAAATCATGGGTTTGAGCCTACACAGGGGGCAAAGTTTCTCCTTTTCAGTTTTTAAGTTTATGCATGAACAAAATATTTTGACTCACTTCTAATATTTTACCACGCAGGGGGGTAAGGAGAGGATATGAACGCTAGCTGAAAATAGCTGAATTTTTGCAAAAGGAAGAACAAAAGAATAGAAAATTAGAATTCTCAAAAGAATGAGGATGCAAAACATAAGATCAGTTCAGCTAAAAAACCCAAAGCCAGGTTATAGACCTGGCCTCCAATGGATAAAGATCCATGTTTCAAGGGTAAAGACCCGGCCTCCAATGGATAAAGTTCCATGTTTCAGGGTAAAGACCTGATTTCCAATGGATAAAGATCCATGTTTCAAGGGTAAAGACCCGATTTTCAATGAATAAAGATCCATATTTCAAAGGGTGAAGACCCGAAGTCCAAAGGATGAAGATCCATTTTCAAGGGTGAAGACCCGATTTTCAAGGATGAAGATCCATTTTCAAAGGTGAAGACCTGATTCCATGGATGAATATCCAATTTAAAGGATGAAGATCCACTTTCAAGGGTGAAGACCTGATTTCCAAGGATGAAGATCCATTTTCAAAGGTGAAGACCTGATCCCAGGGATGAAGATCCACTTTCAAGGGTGAAGACCCAATCTCCAAGGATGAAGATCCGTTTTCAACGGTGAAGATCTGATGCTAAGGATAAAGATCCAAGGTCCAATGATGAAGATCCATTTTCAGGGTGAAGAACCACAATGCATAGAACAGCCAGAGCAGTCAGACTTCTCAACTGATAAAAGGTCAGTCAAACTTAGTCTCGGGTCCAAGTACCCAATCTCAGGTCCAAGTACCCAAATCAAATTCAATCTCAGGTCCAAGTACCCAAATCAAATTCAGTCTCGGGTCCAAGTACCCAATCTCGGGTCCAAGTACCCAAATCAAATCCAATCTTGGGTCCAAGTATCCAAATCAAATTCAATCTCGGGTCTAAGTATCCAATCTCGGGTCCAAGTACCCAAATCAAATTCAATCACGGAACCAAGTACCCAATCTCGGTCCAAGTACCCAAATTAAAATCAAATCTCAGGTCCAAGTACCGAAATCAAATCAATCTCAGGTCCAAATACCCAAATCAAATCAATCTCGGGTTCAAGTACCCAATTCCAGGTCCAAGTACCCAAATTCAATCTAGTCTCGGGTCCAAGTACCCAAATCAAATTCAATCCCGGGTCCAGAACCCAAAACCTCAACCATCTCAAAAAAATTAAGTCTTATTGCTTTTCACTCTCTTTTACTAAAGTATCAGATCATTCAAGCAGAGGGAAAACTATAGACCCTTAATTTTTGACCCAGTTCGGGCCAATATATTTCAATTAGTCCAAAATAAATTTTGTGTTATCTTAATTAAATAATATTTTTTTAGTATTTATTTTTTATCATTACAATAATAATAATAAATTAATTAAAATAAAAATAAATCGGCGACGAAAAAATTCATCGCCAAAAACCAATGGATGAACTGGCCTTGGGCCATTTTGCCTGCAGGATTTTCCTGCAGGCAAAATGGCCCACAGCCTGCCCCTCCCAATTTTTCGACGCGGTTCCTCACAGCAGCCCGTAGCAGTTTTTTCGCCAGCAAAATTTTTTCGACGCAATTTTTTCCGAGACCAAATTCTATTTGGTTTCGGTTTCCTTTTCCTAATTAATGATAAATTCCTTAAACAATTAGAATTAAGCTTCCAAAATTTCCTATAAATAACACTAAAAAGACAAAGAAAAAGGAGAGGACAATCAGGAAAAAAACTTAAAGAAAAACTTTGGATCTGATAGTGGGACTTCGAAAATTCTAGCAATAAGCAAGCAAATCAACGATTGATCAAAGGCAGCAACCTTGCCTTTGTCCTTGTTCATCCAGAAAATAACTTTTTAGTGGAACCAACAAACGAAGGTTTGAATCTCTAATTTCTTTTTATTTTCTTACAGTAGCTTTGCTTCTTTGATTTATAAGATTATACATACAAAACTTTGGTCTTTGAATATGTAATATTTCTTTTCTTTGTTTTCCAAAAATCTTAAATCGTTCCTTCTGTTTCTTTTAAAAACTCAAGAATCCTAATTCTATTTCTTCTAAAATTTAATAACCCTAATTCTATTTCTTCTAAAATTTAAGAACCCTAATTCTGTCTTTTCTAAACCTTAAAAACCCTAAAAAAATACTTTTCTGTTACCAATAACCTTAAATCATTTTGCCTATTTCCAAAAACTTTATAAAACTCTAAATTGTTTTCTCAAATCCTAAAATCAAACATTTTGAAACACCAAAAACCCTAATTCTCTCAAAACCAAAATAGTAAACCCTAAATTTTCCTAAACCCTAATTCATTGAATTTAAAACCCCAAACTAGTTAATTCAAACCCTAAAGCCATAATCTAATAAAACTAAAATAATAATCCAGTAACCAAGAGCTATAAACCTAATGTTTTAATTATTCTAAAACCCTAATTTCATATTGTTACCCTTAAACCCTAATTTGATTCATGAAACCCTAATCCATTTTAATTTTTCAAAACCTTTATAGTAGGTTAAACAAATACTAAAATTCCAAAACCCTAATATATTAATTAAAGAATTTTAAATAGAAACAGTAACCCTAATTTGTGTCTTTACTTGCTTTAGATTTAATTATGTAGTTCATTATATGCTTTGATTTATTTGTAATGCTTTATTTTTTTAATTTATCATGGATGGATGTTTACTTTCTATTTTGATTGATGTTTAATATCTTTGATGAATGATTTATTTATGATGAGTGCTTATTTACTTTTATCGATTTATTTTGATTTCCAAATGTTGTAAGAGGTATGTTTCCACTTTGTGGGTACCTCATTAATTAAGTTCTATGTAATTTAAATTGCTTTTATATTTTAGACCAATGTAAAGGACATGTTTCTACCTCATGGTGGGTGTCCTATTTAGCATAGACATGGAGGATGTAAGGGCATGTTTCCATCTTCGGATGGGTGTCCATTTATTTGTTTTGCTTGGACATTGATTTGATTTTTAATATAACGATGCTTTATTTCAATTATTGTGTGTAATATGGATAATATTGTTATACTTAAGAATTTTATAATATTAAGACCTGTAAAGGAGGCCGGTTCTAATGAACCGGGCGTTGTGGGGGGTGCTGGGCCATTTCTCACCTTCCCCACACGTACCAACTTTCCGAACCCATTAGGGAGTTGGGGATTCCTTAGGAATCGAGTCATCCACCCCTTTCTTTTTCCCAGCCCATTCGAGTGGCGACTCCATTTTTTCTGGACTGAGGTTCGTGTTCTCTAAGGCCCTGAGCCTAAACAGTGCTGAAGTTGCAAGAACCATTCCACCAGGAGTGGGAGCGAAAATCCCCGTTCACTGCTACAGGAATAATTGGCTGAAATTATGAAGACCCAGTTGATTGAAATTCTGGAGATCATCAACAATGCTAATGATGCATCTCCCATTGACAAAAAGAAGAAGGGAAAGGCAACATTAACAAGGAACAAGTCCACTGATAAAGATCAAATGGAAAATGAGGGGCCAATACCTATTCTATGAGACCAGTTGAACCATGTGTTGTCTAAGTGGAGCAATAAGGGTGGTTACCACCCTAGTGGGCAAAGGGAAAGAAGAGTTGTTAAGAAAATGCAACAACTGAACTAGTAAAGAAGTGTAAATTTTTAAGAATTGGGGGAACCTTTGTCAAAGATATTAGAAAATCTAATGAAGATGAATTTGCTACAACCATTGGCACCTTGACCTCTACACAAACCTCTACCATCAAATTTTAATGCCAAGGTCTTCTGTCAATTCCATCAAGTGCAAGGGCATGAGACAGATAAATGTGTTCGATTAGGGCAAGAGATCCAAGATTTAATTGACAGTGGAAAGATACTTAAGTTTGATAAGCCAACCACTAGGAATAATCCTATGTCTAAATTTGGAAGGGCATCGCCACTTGCAACTTTGATGATGGAGGGAGGATTGGAGGAGAGTTTTATCTTGTCATCTTATCATGATATGGATAGAGAAGCTGCTAAAGAGGAGGTGCTACTAAGCAAGCTTGGACTAACTATGGATGATGAAGCAATGATCCTTGATGATGGAAAAATCTTTGCCCTTGATATGCCTAAATAAATGAAGCATCTTCGACTCCAACTCAATAAAACTTCCCTTGGATTATTTGTTTTATTTTCTATCTTTGATATTTTTTTTTTCAAATTAAGATTGTTTGAATATATTACTTTCATTAAATTTTTGTTTATGTTGGTATTTGCTCATTTTGGTGCCCAACCAATGATGAGTCTAGCTTGATATTCATGAATTAGTGTATCTATGCATTATAATTCGAATGACTTTATTAGGTAAGAGAATTTTTCTGTTGCATTGAGTTATGAATGCTTACTTAGAGAGGGCTTCTACATAATTATGAGTTTCTAGGTCATAGTCAGTTTTAGAACATACTTTAACGAACTTTCGAGGCAAAATTGAACTCTGCTTATTTAAGGGAGAGATGATCTAGGCATTATTATTTGGTGAGCCAAAAACTAGCATCCGCCCTATTAATAGCAATCCCTAGTTGTCCTTTTAAGCCTTTATGAGATTTTAACCTACTCTTTATTGTCTTGTAAGCTCGATAACCTATCCTATATTATTGTGACTCTTAGGAAAGAAGATCAAAGAGAAGGATATATAGTCAAGACTATATAGATAGTTGAAGGACACCTGAATTAGACCTAATATCACAAACTTATTAAGATAAAGTTAGGACTAAAACATATTTATGCCACTGCACTCATCCATTATCAGAACACAAGTTGGTATAAACAAGACAACTCTTTTAGAGCTATGACCTAAAATAAGAAGAAGTAAAAAAGGAAAAAGAAAGAAAAAGAAGAAAAGAAAAGGCAAAAAAGAGAAAACAAAAGTAAGAAAGAAAGAGAAAGAAGAAGAAGAAGGAAAAAGAAAAAAGAAAAAAGAAAATAAAACCCAAGAAGGCGGTTCCAAAAGACAACCGAGTTCTTTTTTACCTAAAATAAGCAAAAGACTTCCACTTAGACTTGAATTAGTCCAGCCCAACCAAAGACTCAAATACATAGGGGAAAGACCATCTTTCATTTTATCCAACATAGCTTCAGGTCTCCAATCTTGAAAGTCTTAGACTCGATATTCCAAAAGGGAAGAGGACGAAAAGAAAGAGGAAGAAAAAGGGTGGTCTAAAGATCAAAATAGTATTTCTACTAATAAAAGGAAGGACATTAAAGCTTTGTGTTTTCATAAAGTTAGAAGAAAATGCTAGCCAAAAGGTGAAAATGGAACCTCTAACAGCATATGGTTCCACTAGAAAGTTTGTAATGTGAAAATTTATCCATAGTGTCACATCAACTCCAATTTACAAATGGCCTCCGCTTAACCCATGTCCCTTATAGACTCTGTTTCAAGCCTATTAAAGACTTATTGATCTCTCTTGGTAGGTAGAGTCTATTAGTGGAGATAGCTTGAATAAGCATGTATATGAGATAGACAATATTTAAACTCGATAAGACCTTTGGCCAAGTAATGTGTATGTGCCCATCTGAAGTGCAACTGTTCTTGCTTAAATGGAAATGATTTTTGAGTTTAGTACGGTAACTAGGGTTGTCTTGTTATAGTTATGATAATTTGGAAATCAAGTCCTGAGGTACAATGATACTCATTTGACAAAGCCAAAATATGATTTTAAGATTTTTTTTTTAAAAAAAAATTCTCATATGAAACCTTCAAGATAAGGGAAGTACGTTGCATTTTCAAACCTCAAAGGACATAATGGGCAAAAGAGGGCTAATGAAAGGATCACTTACAAGGTCATGTCATCAAGAAGTTACCAACCAAATGGATGTTTCTCGTGTCTCTACCCTGCTGGGGCCCTCATTACTCATACTTTGTACATCTAAAAGATAAAAGCCATAGATGTAAAATCTTCTGATGTTATAATGCAAGATCTGAACTAGCATCTGGAAGGAATCCATGGGAGCACTTCAACTTATCACCTCAGTCTGTGAGTTAGTGGAACTACTGTAAGTATTATTCATGCATATCATGCATACATGAGCATATCATAATGCTTTTTTTTTGTCTTGCGTTGTCTATTCTTTGTCAAAGTGAATAGCAAACACCATGCAAAGTAAACAATCAAAGTAGATATGGAATCGGAGGCATGGAAGACCCATTGCTTAAGGAAGATCCAATCACTTTACAAAAAATGGAGATGCATGCTTGTGCAAGAAACCAGACAAAACGCAAACATCAATCAGAGCCTACATGAAAAAAGAAATAAATGGGGGCAAAGAGAAGATATAAGGGCTAGCTAAAAAATAGTTGAATTTTTTTGCAAAATGAAGAACAAAAGAATGGAACAAGAAGAACTGAAGCCCCCAAAAGAATGAAGATGCAAAAGATAAAATATTAGTCTAGCTAGAAGAGTTGAAACCAATATAGGACCCGATGTCCAAGAATGAAGATCCATTTTGAAGGGTGAAGATCCGATATCCTAGGATGAAGATCCATTTTAAAGGGTGAAGACCTGATGTCCAAAGGATGCAGATCCAATTTGAAGGGTGAAGACCCGACATCCAAAGAATGAAGATCCATTTTAAAAAGTGAAGACCTGATGTCCAAAGAATAAAGATCCAATTTGAAGGGTGAAGACCCGAAGTCCAACAATGAAAATCCAATTTGAAAGGGTGAAGACCCACAATCCATTGAAGAATGAAACAACTAGCTCGAAGAAAGTCAAAACTCTCAACTGATAAAAGGTCAGTCAGCTAGAAGAGCTAAAATTGATGGCTAGAAGAAAGCCAGAACTCTCAACTGATAGAAGGTCAATTAAATCTAGTCTCGGGTCTAAGTACCCAAATCAAATTTAGTTTCGGGTCCAAGTATCCAAATAGAATTCAGTCTCGGGTCCAAGTACCCAAATCAAATTTAGTTTTGAGCCCAAGTACCCAAATCAAATTCAATTTTAGGTCCAAGTACCCAAATCAAATTTAGTTTTGGGTCTAAGTACCCAAATCAATTTTACTTTCGGGTCTAAGTACCCAAATCAAATTCAGTTTCAAGTCCAATTACCCAAATTAAATTCAGTCTCGAGTCCAAATACACAAATCAAATTCAATTTCAGGTTCAAGTACCCAAATCAAATTCAGTCTCAGGTCCAAGTATCCAAATTAAATTCAATCCTGGGTCTAAGTACCCAAATCAAATCCAGTTTTAGGTCGAGAACCCAAATCCAATTTCAAGACGTGAACCCAAACTATTTTTCGAGTTTAGAACTCAATCCGGGTCCAGAACCCAAACCAACTCTGGTCTAAAACCTAAATTATTTTTTTAGTCCAAAACTCAATCCGACTCTAGAACACAAACCAACTCAGGTCCAGAATCAAAATTATTTTTTTGAGTCCATAACTCAACCGGGTCCAAAACCCAAACCAACTTGTGTAATACCCCGATTTTTTATGTACTTTGGAATAGTAGTTATGAGAGAATATATTGGTGAAATAGGTAAAGAAAATATAATAAGAGATAGATGTGTATGAAGGATGTTATATATATATTATGTATTTGAAATTATAGAAAATATAAATACAATACATAGGACATATGCGTATATCAACATATACACCACATATATATGATGTATATATTGATGTAGGAAAATTTAATTTTAAATAATTAATTAATAATAATAATGATAATAATGATAAGAGAAAGGAGAAATGAAAGTCAAAAGAAGGAAAAATATTATTGGTGGAAAATTTAGATGGAAAGTAATTATATTATGATATATATAAGATAAGGATGGAAATTTAAAGAGAGCTTTCTTTCTTTCTTTTTCTTCTTCTTCCTCTTTGGAACGTGGGAATTAAGAGAGAGTGAGGAGAGCTTGATTTTTTTCATATAAACACTAAATTCATAATAGTTTTAAGATATTTGAAGGTGGATATTGAAGATTTAACAAAGAATTCAAGTGCTCTTTTCCTTGAGCTGATTTTTTATGGATTTTAAGTATATATGTATATGTGATATGATTAGTGAGAGAAAGTGATGATTAATTGAATAAAATGATAAGAATGATATGTGGAATTGATGCATAGATGAAGTAAATATGATTATTTGTGAGAGATGATGATAGATAGTGAAATTGGGGAAAAGGTGATAAGGAAAAGAGTAAGGGTTTTGTATAAATGAGTTGGGAATTGAGTAAATTGATATATGGATGATTGTATGAATGAATTATATGATGATTATTGTTATAATTTTGTGTTTAGGCTAAGGGAGATCAAGAGAATAAGAGTAAGCTTGGATTAACCAAGGTTTGTACATATAATTTATTTGGTTTGTACATATAATTTGCTTGATTTGTGCATATGATCTTCAGTAAGTATATACTTGAATCATGCTCTTATTTTCGGTTTGCATCATTCTAAGTTATTAGGTGTGTGTTTTTTTTGTTGAAAATGGTGTAAAAGAGTGATTCTGGGATGCCATGGGCGTGGCTATACAGGACTACGGTTGTGGGATTGGACGAGGGGTTGTTTCATGTGAAAACGGTCAAGAAATAGAAGCAAAATGAATGCCACAGGCGTGGCCTTTGGATGCCACCACTGTGGGGGTCTTAAATAGTATTTTATAACTTCATTTCACATCCCACGGGCATGGCTATTGGATGCCACGGCTGTGGGGTTGCTTTATTGATGTTTGTTGCTATATTTTACACTATACGGGCACAGTAAATGGCTTGCATAGCTATGTCTTTATATATATTGAATTGAAAATGTATATGTGATTATAAAGTGAATAATTATGATAAAAAATGTTGAATATATAAAATGTTGGTATGTTGATGAGTCATATGGTGAGTGTAGCTCATGCTTGCAGGATGAAAATATGAAATGGGAAATGTGGTTTGTTGTGTATACATTAAAGATATTATGTAAAGCCATTGGTGATGGCTAGATTGTATAAAATGTGATATTATGATTATATGATGATGTTGATATAAATGAGATAAATGAGGCAATATGCCTAGCTTGATCATGAGAAAATGAGAAAGAGATTGATAATGAAAATATGAAATAATTATGTGCCTAGTATGTTATTCAATTTTTAGAGTCTTGTGTTTGGCGGCACGCCTATATTTGCCTATGGAGCTAGACGCTTGACGTCATTGTGAAAATATTTTTGAGGTGAAAATACTGGGTCGTAAGTCTCAGAAACAAGTCTTTGAAGCTGGGCTGGGTGAAAAGACCGTGTTGTAAGCCCATGCCTAGTTGGACTGATATATTGATATTTTACCTTCGAGGCTAGACACATGGTGTCATTATGGACTAAAATAGTAACTCTGAGATTTGAATGATGTATTAGTTGTTTGGGCCCATGCTTGTGTATGTGATGGTGTGGTACCTATTGTATATAAAACCTGTGATGGTTAAATGAGAAATACGATAGTGATTATGGAATGATATGATCACAATAGATATGCAAATTACTGAAAAGGAATGTGGCATAAGAAAATATGCTAAATGATGAGAAATGAATTGTTGAAAGACTTGAGTAGAGCTAAGTCTTTGATATTAAAAATGAGATTGTGGATATAATGTGATGTGTAATATGTATATGGTTGTGGAAATTATGTGTATTGTTTTATGAATATTATGATAAGCCATCAAATTGTGGCTTATGTTAAAGATATAGATAAATTATGAAATTAGTGAGAAGATATGAAAAGTGCATTGAAAATGAAAAACATGATAAGAATATGATGATAAATAATGTTAGCAATGTGAGTATTACTTTCTGTAATGTATGTATATGATATTTATATGTACTACTAAGCTTTCGAGCTTAGCACGGTTGTATAAATTGCGCAGGTGAGTAGATGGTTAATTTAGGAGTCAAATAGTTATGCCATGAGAAGAGTAAGAGTATTTCGAGACCAACTAGAAGATGGTGCATACATGTATAATTTTATCATGATGTATTTTGATAAAAATTGTATATGTACATAAGTAAATTTTAGAAAAGACAATGTAATTTATATATATGTAATATAATCAAAAGTATAATGGTTTTGTAAATGTTCTTTTATTAAAAATATATCATTGATATGGAACTAAGGTAAGGGATTTAAACAATACTAAAGCGTGACATCCTTATATTTTATATACGTATTGTATGTATACAGAGTATATGTATAGTACTTATATAGAGTATATGGGTGTTACAATTATTTTATTAGAAGAAATGGTACTCGTTTCAGGATAAAGACTCTCTTAAGGAGGTCTTGGGATCGAAACAAGGGAGGCAACTCTTAATTGAGCCAAATAAACAAATCCTACTGTGGAACCGTGAGGGAAAGCAGTACTGTAGTAGTCCCTTGAAGCGGGCTGGGTGAAAAGACCGAGTCGTAAGCCCAGGGCCATTGGGATGTTACAACTTGGGTCTAGAAGCCATATTATTTTGAGTCCAAAACTTAGTCTAGGTCCAGAACCCAAATCTATCTGGATCCAGAACCTAAGCTATTTTATAAGTCAAGAACTCAATTCGAATCCAAAACCCAAACCATTTCTGAGTCCAAAACTCAGTCTGGGTCCAGAACCCCAACCATTTTGGGGTCTAGAGCTCAATCCGGGTCAGAAACCTGAACTAATCCAATCTTTTCAAATTAAATTGCTTTTCACTCTCTGAATAAATTCAAGATTATTCAAGCAGGGGGCAAGACTGTAGACCCTTAATTTTAGTACTGATCCTAATATAATTTTCATTTGAAGGCCCAAAATATACCAATTATAATTATTCAATATTTGGATCATGTCGATTCGGTTTTATTGTGACTAATATGATTAAAAAGTTATTTGGTCAGATCGCTTGGTCTAAGCCTTGCCAATTCAACTTGAGGATGCAGTTCATGTCAAATTGGCATAAACCAATTCAATATGAGCAAGATTTCTCATGTCGATGCTCATAGTTGTGCCAAATTAGCAAGAGCGGGCTAGCATCAATCTAGTTGTGCGCAGTTTCTCCAAGGCCGTTGAGGATTGAATTATCCAAAGTTAAGAGGGATTAAGGGAATTTCCCTAATATCTCTTATAAAAGGCAATCAATTGAAAAAAGAAAGGATCGGCAATTAGTAGTAAGAATCAAGGAGGCAAGAAGAAAGAGAAAAGAAAAAAACAAGAAAAGAAAAAAGAGAACCAATCTCAATAATCAAGGTAGTGTCTAGGCAATTGCCAAATTGCCAAAGCTTGATCAAAGAACTAGATTGATTCAGGTAGTAAAAAAAAACAAGCTTGAACTTTTTTAATTTGGTGGAGCCAATATACGAAGGTTTATTTTGTAACATCCCAAATCCCAGATTGGTAAGAAATAGACATATCCTATAACTTGAGCTCGAATTTCATCCAAGTTAATGACAAAATTAGAGAGTCTCAAAGAAGACTTAATTGTTTATTTGTGTCTTAGATAGATGTAAAACTTGAAATTACTCAATTTGGAGCGGTACAGAATAAGATATGATGGATTTAGTAGACAATGTGCAAGCTGCCTCAGGACAGCATAGTAGGCTGGACTTCGAAGGACCGTCAAAAATCAGATATAGCTCGGATTGACCTGAAATTTTGAGACAATGTAGCCCCGGATGTCTAGTTTCAGTGGGAATAAGAATTACTTAATTTTGAGTTGTGAGTAAAAAGATATTAAGAAAGAAAGACAGCAAGGTCAGGAAGGGATATCAAAAGGACCTAAGTGAAAATTTCTCAAAAGTTAGGGGTAACTATGTAAACTTAAAAATTAAGAGTCGAAAGTTCTTAATAGTGCCCATATCCAACCCCGGAAGAATATTCTAGAGATTAATCGGGTCTCAATGACGTGTAACGATTTTTCTAGGAAATGTCTCGTTAAAGAAAAACGAAGACATTTTGACTAGGGGCATTTTGGTCATTATCAATTAAAGTTATACATGAATTTAAAGTAGGAAATAAAAAAATGAGTACGTAGAGGATGACGAGGGGTGATATATGAAATGATCGTCACTAGAAACGGAGCCGGAAGAAAACCCGAGCAAGGAAAGGACCTAAAGGGAATTTTGTAAAAAGTTGAGGGCTTATCGGTAATTTTTCAAAATGATTTGAAAACCTAAAATAGACCTTATAAATAGAAAGTAGAGGTCGATAGGATCAAAACTATATCTAGTTTGACTCGTGGAACTGTACGGTTTAAAAGATATGATCGATTAATCGCCGGAACATAAAGTGGGCTCGGTTTCATGTCGGGACCGTATGGGTAACACGGGACAACTTTAGGGTATCCAATGAGAAGAGGGACAAGTGGGAAGAAGTAATGGGAAAGAAAACTATAAAAAATCTCTTGTTGACCAATCAAAAGTAACCATTTAGCATGAGTATTAAATGAAGAAAGAGAAAGGTGGACAAGTGGTCTTAAAGGATTTATCCAACACATAAGGTGATCATCATTTCCCTTATATATATATTATGAAATGAAGAACCAATTTCTCTCTTTTCCACTTACAAATTTCGGCCACAATAGGAAATACCAAAGGACTTCCAAGTTTTTTTCCAAGTTTGATTTTCAAGGTAAGTTTTAAGGTTTTCAAGTATGTAGACTTTAATTTTAGTATCAATTTTAGGTATTTATATATTTATTGGGAGATTTGAGATTAGAGTCTTTATGTGGAATTGAAAAAAATTTAAGTAAGTGATGAGATTAATGGATTAAATGGAAGAATCAAGATGTATAAAGTTTAATAAGGTTGGATTAGGGTTTTGGTTGAAAAGAAATGGAGGATAACTTATTATTTTAAATTTCTAAGGTTTATGTTGTATCTTGAATTTATTGAAGGAGAAATAAAGAATTAAGGAAGGAGAAGAAGGAAAAGCTAAGAGGAATTAAAGAAATAAGGTTTGGTACTTTACCTTTGAATAATTAATTTTGGGTTGTTTAAATTTAATTGAAACCACATGTTTTGAGAAAATTTGGCAAGTTGATTTGGTAAGTTGTTTTGGATTTTAATTAGTTTGATTTTAGTTAAACATGAAAAAGTTATCAAAGGGAAGTGTTTGAATCTTCACTTTACTATTAAAGAAGCCTTCATATTGATTTGCAAAAGAAAAATAAACTATCCTATGTATTTCATATGTTTGGGCCGAAATGGTCTCAAAAAGACAGCTTTCTGGATCTTTTTGTGGCAATTGGTTGAGGTAGCTAATGAATGAATTTTTCAACGAAATTTTACATGCAATTATTCAACATATGAAATAAGTTTTCTGTAAAATTTCAGCCAAAAATAAGATCATTTACTTGGTCAAATGCATGACTGAAGTGGACTGAAATTTTGACGAAAACCCAGATTTTACTATTCATTTGGTCATGCCATTTTGAGTTATCGATTTTCGTGCCGCGACACTATTCATTTGATCAATTTGTGATCTTTTGAGGAATACTTTGAAATGTTTAATATATTTATTGTGGATATTAAATATGTGAAAAAGGGGAATGGTTTGACTAAAGAATGTGTTGCGCGGCATAAATGGCAAAGTGCGATGAGAATTAAAATGATTTCTCGAATCATTCTAAAAATGAAGTTTGAGACTTAAAGTGAATTATTTTAACCTTTTTGCTCTACTGGATAGTGGGAGTGGTAGATAAGGGTATGGTGCACTATACTAACTTATGCAGTACTGCCACTTATTGTGTTTGATACGCCCCGGCGGTTACCTTCGGGTATAGGCCGTGGAGCGGAGATGTTGTGAAATTGTGATTGGAATGCCCCGGTGGTTACCTTCGGGTATAGGCCGTGGAGCGGAGATGTTATGAAATTGTGATTTAAATGCTCCGGCGGTTACCTACGGGTATAGGCCGTAGAGCGGAATTGGTTACAACCAGGATGGGGAGGCCCATTCCTGTGATCTGATATCGGTGGTGAGGGCCACCTATGTTACAGTGGGGAGGCCCACTGCCTTATCACTATGGTTCCCTATATACCAGTAGAGCCTGAGCCAAAATCGTGTTTCTTTTAAACCACGTAATGCAAAATGAGTTTGAATTATGGTTTTTACATTTGTTGGAAGCATATTTACACTGGATGTACAGAAACTTCCATTGGTTTAAGGTTGGTTGATTTATGATTTAATTATTTCATTTTGTTTCAAAGGCTTTCATGTTTTACTTATATTTTCATCGGTAAAGTACCCACTGAGCGACAACGCTCAGCGAGTTAAGTTTTCCTTAACTCGTAGGTTCGGAGCAGTAGATAAATCTTGGGGAAGCAATGACCAGACCACAGCAAATCTCAGGGGTTGATCTTTTAGTTCCATTATGAGTTAGTTAGTTGTGGCATGTATATGAATAAATATAAAAGAGAATTTCTATGTTATAATTGTATGTTAGTAGTGTGTAATAATCATAAACCTTTACTTTATGTTGTATTAGAAGTGTGAACTCTTCGTGCAGGTTTGTAGTTGAGGGTATAAGGTGGATTCATTGGGAGTGCATTAAATTTGATAGTATTCACATTGGTCTGTGTAAAGTGTTTTCAAAAATCAGAAAAACAAGTTTTGTCGACACTTGGGATCCAAATTTCTAGGCGAAACTATGGCAAAATTTCTATAAAAATCGGGACTAAAATTTGACGAAGTAAATTGGTAGCAACGTTAGGATAGTGTGGCGCCTCTACTCGGCTTACACATGTAGGTTGGGAAGGGGTGTTACATATTTCCTGCGTTTAATTCATTCAAATCACAATAGTTATGTAATTATAATCTCATGCAGTAGTTTGCAATATATTCAAACAATCTAGTAGCAATGTTCATGTTTTCAAAATAATTTTGTTCATCACAATAGCCAATATTAGACCTGGATCTTAACCCCCAAAATCCTAATTTACTTAAACCCTAATTCACCTAAACCCTAATTTACCTAAGTCCTAAACCTTTAAGCCTAAGTTACATAAACCCTAATATCCATAATCCAATTCACCTAAACCTTAATTTACCTAAACCCTAATTTAACTAAAACCTAATCTACCTAAACCCTAATCCATATAAACCCTAATCCATAAAAACCCTAAACACTTAACCTCAACCTATAAAAAACCCTAAATTTTGATTATTTAAATTACAAACCCAAAGCCCAAACCTTAAATCCAAAATTATTAAAAAAAAAAAACCTAAACCCTAATACTTAGTCCAAAATCTAAAGCCCTAATCCAATAAATCTAATTTCCATATCTAATCCAAAACCTCAAATCCTTAATGTCCAGAACCTTTAATCCAGAAAAATCTTATTCTAAAATTTCCTAAACCTAATCCAGTAGATATAACTTAAAACCAATTTGATTAAAGCTAAATCCAAATACAAAAGCCCTAATTTTATACATTTAATAATTTATTTAAGATTGAACCCTAAATTTTGATTATTTAATTTATAATATGCTTATGACGAGTGATTTATCAATGTTCTATTTTTGTTGATTTACTTTTAATTATTATAAATGTTATGAATGGTTTAATTCATTTGGTTCATTATTTTAATGTTGATTATTTTAGTTTCCATAATATAAGAGGCATGTTTCCACTTCGTGGGTACCTCACTAATTAAGATTAATATAATTTAATTTATTTTGCATTTTGGATCAATGTAAGGGGCATGTTTTCAACTATGGTGGGTGCCCCATCTTATTTATTTTCTTTTCTTTTTGAATATTGGATATTGTAAAGGCATATTTTCATCCACGGATAGGTACCTGTTTTGTTTATTTTATTTTAATAAAATGTTGGATGTTTATTTTTTTAAAATTGCATGTATTATGGATAATTTTATAATATTTAAGGATTTAATAATATTTAGATATAAAAAAGAAGCTTGTTCCAATGAACCGGGAGTTATGGGGGTGCTGGGTTATTCTCACCTTCTCCATACGTACCCAACTTTCCCAACCCACTATAGGGTTGGAAATTTCTTAGAAATCGAGTCATCCACCCCTTTTTTTTCTCAGCTCGTCGGGGTGGCGACTCCATTTTCTTTGGGTTAGGGTCATGTTCTCTAAGACCCTGAGTCTAATAGTGCCGAAGTCGCAAGAACCATTCCACATGGAAGTGGAGGTAAAAATTTTTGCTCACAGTTGGGATGTATGCTTTGTTGTTTATGTGTGTTTAATTTTATTCAATTTTGCATTTCATTAAATAGTTAAGGAGCAAGTTTTATTTTACATACAAGTGAGAGCTACCATCATTAAAAATTGGCACTGCCAATGAAAATGTGTGCATAAATTAGTGAGTTTTCCTAAAACTTGAAAACTGCTCGGTGGTTGATGTATATGACATTTTTTAGGGTTAAAAGTTTGCAATTTTGTAAGAAATAATTCATAATCAACTTTAAATCCATCTTTCATTTGATCAAGAATCCTCTGCATTTCAAAAAACAAGCCTAATCTTCCAAAATTGCATATACAACACACTGAAACTCAAACAATGATGGTTTCAATTCAATCAAATCTTCTGCTTCTTTAGTCCTATTCATTTCACACAACCCGCTAATCATATATTATTAGCCAAACAAGCAAAACAATCATCAAAACCTAAGACCTAATTTGGTTTGGAGTGAGGCTCGACCATATTGCAATAAAAGAGAGCGCTCTTTTCGATTTATCAAGCAACGCAATAACATTAGCAACTAGTTTGGGTTCCAGCCAAACCACTGTGCTTTTGTGATCTTAAATATAGTTGCGAAAAAAATAAATTTGTAAGGACCTACTTTTGAAAGACACACATACAGAGAGAGAGAGAGAGAGAGAGAGAGAGAGAGAGAGAGAGAGAGAGAGAGAGAGAGAGGAGAGGTGAAAGTAAGTGGAATGAGGAGAGAGGAGATGAAATAAGCTTCTGATGTGTTGCTTTAGAATGGAAAAAGAAGAAGAAAGCAATGGGGAAGAGTTAATAATGAAAATACGCTATAAAAGAAAGCAATGGTGATTTTGAAAAGGAAATATAAAAAATAATCTAAAATTGAAAAAAATTAAAATTAAAAAATATATATATGCACAGTGAATGCAAAAATGAAATTTAAAAAATGATAATTGATGTAATTTGTAAGCCTAAACATTAAGGTGCAACTTTACTCTTTTTGAAATGCTAAAAGTATTGGTAGGGTTGTAATCGAACTGAGCCGAGCTTTGAAAAGCTTAAGCTCGGCTCATTATAAAATAGTGAGTTCGAATTCAAACTCGAATCGAGCCCGAGCCGAACCCGAGCTTATATCGAGCAAACTCATATATTATATATCTCGAGCTTAAACTCGAGTTTGATTTAAATAAGTTTAACGAACTCAATAAACTTATTTAAATTTTTATTTTTTTATTCATCTTTTCTATATTTTCATAAAAGATATATTAAAATTAATATTTTTATGAAAAATAAATAATATGATTATATATTAACAAAAATAAAATATTATATTATTATAATGTAACGAGCTAGCTTACGAGCTTAATTTATGACTATTTTAAATGAGTCAGCTCACGAGCTAATGAGTCGAGTATTTCATAGCTCTGAATGAGTTTTTACCGAGCTGAGACTCAAACCGAGTTCGAGTAGCTTAACTTATTGACCGGCTTGCCAAACATTTAGCTAAACACAAATAGACAAGACAATACTGATTGTCCTCCGTAGGCTTTTCGCGTAATATTGTCAAGGGATTATCCATTTTGTTATGTGTGGCCGATGACAATGCAGACTCCTCACTCTTCATTCTTCACTTCTTCCTTCTTCCATGGCCGCCACTCCCTCTCACTTGACCTCATCTTTCCCTCAAAAGAACTCTTTTAACCCTCCTTGTATTCCCATTTCCCGCCGCCTTCAGCCGCACCGTTTTAGTCACAACTCCGCATTGCCCAAAAAATACCAATTTGTCTCTCTATGGAATCCCAAATCTCACCCAAAAGCCAAAATTACGTGCAAGGCCACCCAAGTTTCAGTTAGTGAGGAATCTCCAAGTTCCGATGGTAGTGGCGGTGGCGAAAATTGGGTTCCTAACTTCCTGTAGTTCCGTTGGCGGCGCTGCCTAAAGGTGAAAGGCGGGTGATCATTCAAGATGGAGAGACGATATTGTTGCTTTGGTATAAAGATGAGGTTTTCGCTATTGAGAATAGGTCTCCTGCTGAAGGGGCTTATACTGAAGGACTCGTTAATGCCAAGCTAACCCAGGTTTCATTTCAGTTTTTTACTCAATTATAAACTTAATAACGCTAAAATTCTTTAGATTTTCAGCTTTGGAATTTTGATTTGTAGTGGACAGTGACTACTTTTTCCATAGTGTAGCTTTATTCAGTGAAAATGTTAATGGGACATGCATTCGGCCAAGGAAAGATTGGTTTAGGCACCAGTTTTAGTATTGTGATTAGTGTCTTATGTCTATCAATTTCGCATAAACATCAATTTATCTAAATCTTGAAAGTGATGGAGTTTTTCCTAAATTCTGAAGACTAATGCCTGTCTGATTTGGAAACTTGGTTGTGGAAGTTGTTTAATTAGAGAGGCAATGTGAATATGGTGGATTGAACTTTGATGTCACTACTTGTAGATAATTCCTGACCATTGAAGAGATGCTGGCATACATTGGGAATTAATGGCTTTTATTGGTGGTTCTATTTCTAGTCTTTTCCTTGCTCTATCTCATATGCAGTTTCCTGTGCAAATGTACAAACAGCACAGATGTATTATTGGATTGATGGACGACACATCAATCATTTATGCATTTCATAATATTGTTGATATGAGATGAATTAATGGAGCTTATTCATGTTTGGTGTATTCATATTTGATTGGATTGGAAGTTTAAGTAAACAATTTTTAACTCACAGGAACTAGGAGGTAGTAGCCTTGTTTGGAGTCCCCATAATTGGTATTTGCTTATTGACAATTCACATCAAGAGTTTTTGGCAACAATAACGGTGAGGAAAGGGAACATCAAATTTAACCACCCATTTTACCAACTTTTGAAGTTGTATAGGGGCTTCTTGAGTCTCATAAATTAGGACTTATGGTCTAGTAACATTGATGGTTAGGTTATTCCATAGTAAACTTCTCTCAGGGTATTGGATTCAATCTCAGGGCTTTGAGATTGCTAGTTTGGATCAGAGTTAGGGCCTAATCAACTTGAAAGAAAAAGGGGGTTTTCTTCCTTATAAGAGATTCTACAATGTGAAAAATCATTTGTTGTGAATATTGCTTTTTCTTTACTTTATAGATATTTGGTGATGCTGTTGAAAATTGGATGTTATTGCATTACAAAAGCCGAGCACATACTGTCTGTAGCATATTGACCTGGGAGATTGAAGTAGGTCCCAAATTTATAATTCATTTTCCACCTATTTGACAAAGAATGAAAGAATGAGTTTGGAGTTTTATCTTCAATGCCACATCAATACGTATGACAATCAAATTAAAGTAAAACACTTATAATCTGTAGTGATCTTCTCCTACAATTTTTCTTCAAAACAAGGAGTCCACACCTGTATATTTGTAGTCATATATTTGTCAATCTTTGTAGAGTAAGTTCTATGCGTGTGTAAACTTATTGGAAGTCCATTCGAGCATTGCATTAACCTTATGATGTTTTTTATGACAAAGAAAGCTAGACATTACAAATACTTTGCATTTATTCTTTTTTGCAGGATGGTTGTATAGTTTGCCCAACAACTGATAGCACATTTGATCTCCGGACTGGAGCAATCAAAGATTGGTATCCAAAAAATCCTGTGCTGAGGGTTCTCACACCAGCTTTGAGAACACTCTTTGTTTATCCAGTAAAAACTGATGAAGAAAATATCTACATCAGCATGAGAGGACCTGCTATAAAATCAGATGCATCTGCTGAAATAGTCTTTAGTGGGAAGGCTCAACCTGGTTTGACTGCAAGTGATGTCAACGTGGATCAGGTAACTAAATTAAGTAGTGTGCAAACTCACTCTTTACACATAGTTTTATTATAACAATTAACTTTCAAATATGCCACCTTCCTTAAAGGTAAATCGGAAGACAAAAATCCTAAATTATCAACTTTTTAAAGTAAAATTACTGATTTTTAGGTAGGCAATAGTAATGGCCCTCACTGTTGATGAAGAAAAATAATGGTTAGAATGCTTTATTCTTGAATTTATATCAAGGAATCTAGTTATCTAAACAACTTGGTGATTTATTATAAAACTGTAGTTGATCGGTTGATTATCTTCATATGGAATTATGGGAATGCTTTATTCTTGAATTTATATCAAGGAATCTAGTTATCTAAACAAATTGGTGATTTATTATAAAACTGTAGTTGATTGGTTGATTATCTTCATATGGAATTATGGGAGATGTAATGGAGTTCCATATTGGTTTTATGTTATCCTGAAACAAAATGCTCTATAATTGTCTTTAGGCAAAAATGGTAGTTGATGAGGATCTAGAGGGGTTTGGCTTCACCGGCAAGAATGAATTGATAAATGGGAAGGCAGCTGCAATTGGCTTCTTCTTGTTATTAGATTTTGAGCTCTTGACTGGTAAAGGTCTCCTCAAAAGAACAAGCTTCTTGGACTTTCTTTATGCTATATCTAATGCTTTCAACTAGAAGCTACGTAGCTTCTTTAAAAGGTGAGCAGAATCTTCGTTTCATAAGAAGGTAAATTTTAAATTTTCTATTCACTCCATTTTTTTGTACACAATCTCTCTTTTTTTTTTTCCAAGTTTCTTATTTTCTTGATCTGCTATTGTATATTGTTCAAAAAAATAGACAGTTGATTGATGGTTATATTTTGATCCCCATATGTGTGATAAATACTGAATTTCCAAATTAAATAAGACCATCATCAGATGGTTTGCTCAATTTTGAACTTTCATTGCCTGTGGATAGGTTGTGGTAATTTATGATTGTTGGCCTAGATGCTTGTGTTTTGCAGTATGTTGGTAAAAATTCTTGGCTTAGCAGCCAATTCCTGTCCTGTAAGAAAAATTCTTGGCTACTTTTGGTATAGTATCTATTGTGAATATATCTATTGTTTTGCCAAATGTAAATATATGCCTTTTATATCTCACATTGTATACACCTGACGCAAGTGTCCGTTTGATTTGGCTTCTAAAAGCCAACGGTCAACGGTTAAACATCTGAACATCCAACAGCTTGTTTGTTTTAAAGAAAATAAATGGAATTAAAAAGAAAATATTTTTTTTTCTTTATTTGAATAATAATTTAAAAAAAAATGACAAGAATGGAAATTTTAACTTTCTAATTTCCTTTCAGAATTCCAAAATATTTCCTTTATTTTTGTCTTTTACATTAAAATCCATGTACCTTTTGAACGGTTCAAAAGTTTTACCTCTTAAGAGGTTTTATATATGGTATAAACATTAAATTATTAATTACATAAAATTCATCAAATAAAGATTTTATTTGTCATTTTATAACTTATTATAATTTCAATAGCTGAATTACCGAAGACTTTAAATTATTTGCAATATTTGATAGATAACAACTAACAGCTCAAGTCTCGTGTATAAGTGTCCGCCGCCGCTGAATAAAGCAGCCCCGAGCTTTGTTTTCCTCTACACAGAATCGATCTAAATTTATTTCACAGCTTGAAAAGCTCTTCCCCTTCTTAGTGAAGTTTATTTTCTCTTTCAAAGAGTTTTTTTACCCATCTATTGCCTGTGGTCTCTCATTTTGTCAGCATTCCTTTCTATCTGGGACTGTTTTAAAGTAAGTGATTTTATCGCTTTTTATGCTTCTTCCTTTAGTCAGCCATAGTTCATGGAATATCACAAAAATATCTTGGCTTCCAGAAGTTAACCTATCTTTTCTTAGCTTTGTTGTTGTATCAAAGTACCTTCAGCATTCCCATTTGAAGCCTCGATTGCTCTCTATCTGAAACTATGATCGGACGTCAACATGTTATACTCCAACTGCTTTAACTTTTTCGCAGAGATTTTATTTGCTCCAGTCTGTTGAGCCTTTGGTTCGTGTATTTCTTATTTTTCTTTCCTCAACTCACATTGATCTTACATATGAGGATGGTATGGAGCGGTAACATGAGAATTTTTCGGTTCTTATGTTTGTCAAGGGAAACCCTTCATGGGAATTTCCTAATCGTTGTTAAGGCCTTCCTTGTTGATCCTTTAAGGCCAGTTAGTCATGGGTTAGGCTTCTTTATTCTTGGTTTCGAACTTTTATGGGATAGATTGCGTAACTTCTATTTTGTTTTTGCACCTTCTAGAGATCCCAGGTCTTATAAAGGTTTTCTATAATTTTTGTTTCTTTTAGTGTATTTCTCCTTTATTGGGCAAAAAAAAATGGATCTAAATTTGAGTTTTAAAAAAAACTGTCTATTAAAGTAAAAAAATTTGTACCATTTTTTGCTAGTTTAATGATATTAATACTCTTCTTTTTATCAATGTATTATTTTTCACTTTGGCAATGATCATATTATACATTTGTCGGAATATGTTTAGAGTTTTAGAGATATCACGAGAAAAAAAAAATCTCGCAAGTTATTGCGGGTGTTACTAAAAATTATAATAATTTTAAGTAAATAAAAAAATTAAATTACAAAAATTATTAAATTAAATCTGAACAAAATTTAAATAATAACAATTAAAAAATAAGTCTAATTAAAAATTAAATAACATAAATTGGAAAAAATAAATCTTAATCAAATAATAAATCTAAACAAAAATTAAAATAAAACAATTTATATACCTAAAATTAAAATAAAATCCTAACAAAAAATTAAATTATAGAAATTAAAACCTAACAAAATCATCATTAGTACTATTAAGTCCATGATTAGAATTAATAATGGAATATTTATTCGAAATTATAGTGTTCAATAGAAATAAATAATAAATCAAATGAAATATAGAAAAACATATAAAAATAAAAGTAAAAGTATAAAAAAAATAATAAAAGTAATGTATTACCTATTTATAGTAGAATAATAGTATTGTGGTTTTGAAGCTAAATAGTTTTGTGGGAAAAGAGAATAAGAGTTATGGTTTTTTTATTATCTAATTATTATTAATATTAAATAGGATATCACAATTTTATATGAACTCTTCGAATAAATATAATTATTATCAATATCAAAAAAAAGATATTATAATTCTATTTAAACTTTTTAAATAAATATAAATTAATATCAAATATAATATTTTAATTTTATTTAAACCCTCCAAATAAATATCTATTACATAATAAATAATAAATTTAAATAAAAATTAAAATAAAATTATTAACGTAACTAAAATTAAAATAAAACTCTAACAAAAAATTAAATTATAGAAATTAAAACCTAGACCTTTAGAAAAAAATCATCATTAGTACTATGGAGTCCATGATTAGAATTAATAACGGAATATTCAATTGAAAATATGGTATGTAAACAAAAATAAATGAAAAATTAAATAATAGATTAAACGAAATATAAAAAAAATATTAGAATTGAAAGCAAAAACATAAAAAAATGTGATAGATTACCGATACATAATAGAACAATAGTATTATGATTTTGAAACTAAATAATTTTGTGGGAAAAATATAATAATAACGTAGTAGTTATGATTTTTTTATATTATATATATAATTATTATTAATATCAAATATAATATCATAATTATTTTTAAACTTTTTAAATAAATATAAATTAATATCAAATAATAAATTTAATTTGAAGTATTAAATTAATTGAGACAATGACACATAGTATTATTGTGCCAGTGTTAGATGTTTTAGTATTATGCTAGAATAGAACCCCGCATAATATTGCGGGTATTTTTATTTTTTTTAATCATATGATAATTTCAATAAATAATTATTTATTTATAATTATAACTAAAGAAAACAATAATGATATATATATAAATCTAAGCAAATAATTTATAGTTATCAAATTACAAAATATAGAGATATTTGTAATTCAATTATATCATCATAATAGTCCATGTAAATAATAGAAATTATTTGTTAAACTAAATAAACCAATACCATTAATAATGAAGCTTTATTAATTTTTTATCAAATAATATTAAAACTTAATATAAATAAATTAAAGGATAATAATTATTTATTATTAATATCAGATATGATATCCTAATTATCCTAATTACTTGATTATCAGTTTTAATAAATAATAAATTTAATATTTTAAAATTTTAATTTGATAATTAATATAGGATATTTTTAATTTAATATCTAAAATTAATAATTTATCCTATAATTATTTTTTTTCAAGTATTTAACTAACAAAATAAATACTTAATAAATAAACTAAAAGAAACTATCAAAATAGAAAATTTTTATTTTTTAGCAATTTTTGTAGTGATTGAAAGAATTTTTTTTAATGAAGTTATGCAACATAGTTTTTATTATTTATTATTAATATTTTTATATTTTTAAATATTTAATTATTATATTTTTTAATAAAAAAATATTGATATTTAAAATAATACAGAAATATAACAAATTTGAATCAAAGAAACGAAGTAGTTTTAATACATTCACAACAATCAGACTTTTGCTGAGACACAGTAAAATGATCCATGCGAGTATAAAGACGCAAAATTTCTGTTTTGAAACTGTTTCAAGTATTATTTCTTTTTTTTATTCGATTTTTTTTAAAATTCTATTCTATATTCAAAATTAGAATTGGGAAAGTTTATTTAACAAAATATTAGAATAAGATTATTTTAATCATAAAAAATTATTTAATATTTAATATTTAATTTAAAAATTAATTTCTACTTATAATTACATTTTTTTCAAGTATTTAACTAACACCATTCGACTCAAAAATAAATAATGACTAAGCATAAAACATAAATACAAAAAATTATACACATGTGTATATTTTTTAATTCAATCATTGACTCAGTAGTTTTATGTGCATATATACATACATTTAATTAATAATTTGAGTAAGTTAATTGAGTTAATAAAAATAAACAATAAACTAAATATATAAAAAATTATCATTGATAAAAGTAAAAATATAATAAATATGAAATATTAGCTACCACTTAATTGAGATGATTATCTAAATATTTTAGTTTATGCTATTAAAACGATAACTTCCCATCTATCCCAATTAAAGAATCTAGAAATTTAAATGATATTACCTAGCACCTACATCTTCTTGCTAACTCTGAAGTAAATTTAAAAAAAATAAATAAAGATCAATAATTAATATAACTAATTGCTAGAGAAGAATAAAAAAGAAATACAAAAAGATTATGTTTTTAATAGTATTATGCTACGTGGCACGCAGTGATATTCATTTTAATATTATATATAGATATTGATATATAAATTTTGGATGCATATTAGTCATTTTACCAAAGGAAACAATAATTCCTTTTCTTTTTTTCCAATTTAATTGTGCGGAACTAACTAAAGGTGTTGGTAACTATTATATATGCAATCATGGTGAAATGAATATGAGTAATATATTAATTTTGTTAGGCCTAATCTATAAATAATATCCCTAACGATCCTTTAATTTAATCAATGCTTTTGCACAACAAACAACTCATATCTCTTATCACGCAATGATTTTCATTGGTCGGCAAAATTCACTTCACCAAATCAGATTTCCATTATTACTAGAAATCAGTACGTGGATTGAAATTATTTGGCTGATTTATGTAATACTTCACATCATTATGTTTTGAATGGTGGTGGGCCAAGTGAAAACATGTGTGTGAATTTAAATATGGTTTCTTGGCAAGCTTTCTGCGATGCTACTACTTTTAGTAGGAATGATGTTTCGAGTGGGGCTGGTGTTATTGAGGATGGTGAGGGAAGGTTTTTTTTTTTTAATCAAGAAGTAGTAATTTTTATAGATAAACTATTTATAACGGATATATGGAGAACCCATATTATCCGAGTTTACAATACACTTAAGAAAATTTGGCAAAGAATTAAAAGACAAATAGACAGCAGGCTTCATTCTCATTCTACAGTCTATGGCAAGGAAATTTGCGGCTTGATTACCCTCCCTGAATGTATGTAGTATAGCCAAGTTTGAACTGTCAATGAAGTTTTTAATGTGGCTGGCCATTTGTTGTTGATGTAGAAATCCGGGAAAATGTAATTTGATGATGAACCCATGCTGAGTCAGTCTCTCTTTCCAGCGGCAAGTAATGTTTCTGAATACACCATTGGATTCCTTCAAAAGCAGCTTGCAATTCAACTTGGTTGGGATTAGAAGCCCGTAAGAAAAAACTGAGACCTGTTATAAAGTATCCATTGCAATCCCTGACAATAACTCCACCGGTCGCCATATTCACAGTCACCGAAGCGTTGACATTAAGCTTTAATCTTGGTGAAACTGGTTTACGCCAATATATGAGAGTTAGCTTTAATTTGCACCTTTTGCCAAATTGTTCTGGCAAGAATTCTTAAAATAAAGCAATGGACTTTGCAAATTTGACAGAGGAATGAGCTACTCCCCAATTAAAAATCGAGGTGAGGATGGACCTGATAATATTTGGACTATATACCTCCTCGCCACCCCATGTAATTTTACAAAAGGCTAGCCATATGTGATAGAGAATTACCTGAGGAATGAAGGCCATGACTTTGCCCGCCAGCGAGTTAGGAGAGAATTGGGACCACCACAACATGAATTCTTGTTTAATTGTGCACTGGACCAAGGCATTGTATTGCAAAAATTGTTGGAAAAATTGCCAAATTTTTATGGTTTAAGCACAGAGTTAGAACATGTGAAAAACAGCTGAGGCTATAACATTGAGGATTGTTTTGTTTTTTCTTAAGGATCACTTCCATTCTAGTGGTTATATTTTTATTGATTGTCAAGAGCTTTTTTATGCTTTAAACTTTCAAGCTCTTGACATTTCGGATTTTAGTACTATTGTCTTGATTGCAAATATATTTTAGAGGGTAGGCCGGATATCCAGATTAGGTGAATTCGGCGCAATATGAATGGTTCTACTCATACTCTTGCTAGAGCATCTATTCGATTTTTTCACCACTTTGTATTTGGAGAGCTATTCCTGATGTTCTCCTTCATCATTATTCTTAATATAAAGTTTGGTCATTTTACTTCAAAAAAAAAAACTCATATCTCTTATACTCGAGAACAATGTCAACTTGGTGAAATAATTAAACTTCAACTCTCTTTATTAAGAATAAAACTTCAACTCTCTTATTTTATTCCTAAAAAGAGTGCATCTAGATTATTAACAAATTGTTAAGTTGGTTTCTAAACTAATTTCTATATTTCTAAACGACACTAAAAATAAAATGTTTGGTATTTACTAAATTATTGATTCAATTGAGTATCCAATAATGAGATACATAATATAATAGAGAAGTTTAAACTCTAATGTATATTATTTTCTATTATTCTTTTATAAGTAAAAAAATGTATAAAATTAGAAACATTTTCCGAATTAAAATATTTATAAAACTGAGATTTTGGAAATTCATGAAAGTGAGATATATGTTAAACATATCAAATAACAAGTGATTTTATTTTTCTCTTTATTTTTTTGTGTATATATAAGTGCTGATCTCTTTGATTTTTTTTATTCGCATATAGATTAATGGGTTGAGTTAATACTTAAATTAAAAATGAAGCTTATATCATATAAAATACATATAATATTGAGATATTTTTTAAAAAAATGGAATTCAATTAATAATTAAAATGAAAAAGTTTATTTATCTATTTCTGCATTCTTAGTATTAAATTTCATTATTGATATATTTTTTAGTTTAAAAATCACTCGAATTGTTTTTTACCGTTTTATAGTTAAAAAATAAACACTTGACTCTGATTCATAAAAAGCTAATGAGAATTTGAGTTGAAAAGTCATAATATTTAATATATTGTCAATTTGACACTTATAATTAACATTTATACAGTATATACATTATATCTTGGTTAAACAAAATTCATATATAAAAAATTAATTTCTTTTACTCAATTCCATAGAAGAAATTATCGTTAAGGAAGATATTATTCCACTACTAGTCCTATATATGGTCTGGTCAACACAATTCTTACACCTTAAACACAAATTTACACTATATTTATATAATTTGGGTCAAAATTTAGCATATTATTAGTTATAAATCACACCTTTAATATGAATATATCATCAATCCTAATAAAATAAAATAAATAAAACTTGAATTTTCTTAATTTTAGAGCCTTCTAAATCTTTATCAAATTATCATTTGTTTGTAAACTAATTTCTAAATTTTTAAGATAGTAAAAATAAAATTTGTTATTACTAAATTGTTGATTCATAAATTTGAGGATCCAATAACAATTTTGAAGACATATAATAGAATTATAAAAGACTGAAAATTTGATGATATTTGAAGCTAAAATATACTTTATATTAAAAGCTGTGTTTTTATTTTTCTAAAGACTTTTCCCTAATTCTAGAGTTTAAATAAAAAAAAACTATCAAATCAATTTGGCACGTGAATTGTATACCTTTTAAAATAAGAGTAAAAACCACGGGAGGTGGAAAATGTTGATGTTACTGATGAGAAATTTGTGGCTAAGAAATCTCTTCCAAGGGTTAATTTTAACAACAGTGCCTTTGAATGGTGAGGCAACTCAAGTTGGCTCTGGTGGCGATGGTGTGGCGTTGGTAGAAGACCCTTTCTACCCATGTTTCCCACCTCAAATGACCTAATTCTCCAATGCTTTTTTTTTTTCTCTTTCACGACCCATCATAATTAAAGTCTTTTTACTTTCAAGTTGCTAAAAATTTAATTAGAGGTATAAATAAGTTAAATTATTTGAATTTTATTTATACCTCGATTCAACAAAAATTTATTTAGAATTGAATTTATTTAGAAGATAATATAATTTAGACTACTCATTTATAAAATAAATCAAATTTATATAAAATATATTCAACTCATCTATTTTCCAAAATGACTCAGTTATAAGTTTATAAAACTAATTCATTAAATTTACAAGCTAACTCATTTGTTAAACTCATCAATAAATTTAAAGTGTATACATTTAGATTGTAATTTTTAGTTATTTATTTTTTTTAAAATTCAAAATATTTTTAATTTTTGTTTTATATTTTTTAAGAACATGTTATATTTTTAAAGTTATATATAATTATTAAAATTTTAATTATTAAAAATAAAAAATATTTTTTAAAAAAATTAATTGTAATCTTTAAAATAAAAAAAATATGATAAAAAGAGAAAGAAATAGGCTTTTAGATAAAAAAAACAGTTCTATTGATATAAAATATTCTTTTAAAATCAAAAGCTTTAACCATATTTTATGTATTTCATATTTAGCGTGAAAATAATTTTTATTTAATTAAAAAAAATTAATAATATTACTGAACATATTTTGATATTTTAAAAAAAATTTAAAACTAAAAAGCAAAAATTATATTGAACATTTATATTCTATAATTTAAAGAATAAGTTGAAATCACTCTATAAACAGTGATTTCAGCTTCTCTTATTCATTTTATCCTTTGTTTTTATTATTATTTTTTTAGCCCATTATTTTTATATTTAATTATTATTTTATTTTAATTAGTGTTATTTCTTTTTAACTATTATTTTTATCACTAATTATTATTTTATTTTAATTAGTGTTATTTTTTTAATCCTTACTCTTGTTGTTAATTTGTTTTTAATTTAATTTTTTCTTATATATTTAGATTTCATTGTTATGTAGTTTTTTTAGAATTTACATACTCAATTACTCTTCATATAATATTAGAATTACATATGATCTTAATATTCATTTTTTGTATATTTTATTTACTCATCAATTTTATTTTTAACTATTTTAATGCATTTTAAATATTTTTTATAATTAAATAGTTAAGATTATTTTTTAAAATAAAATAAAATATGTATATTTAAAAAAAAAATACAGGGCAACATTCTAGTAGCCTTAATAATTAACTAAGATTCGTCATTTGACTCGAGTACAAGCTCATGATTTCACTCCTATATAGGCTCGTGACATAGCTTGTTTGCATACTCACTTATCATATATTATTGTGTAAACTTGATCAAATAGTCATTGTAAATTTTTAAAATATATATTTAAATATATTAATTTATTATGTAATTTGATTTATATAATTTATTATATCACATATTATATGTCATAAATAAATTAAATAATATAAAAAATATTTTAATTCGATAAATTTTATATAAAATTATATTATATATTATATTTTTGAATTAAGAATATAAAATTCATTCAATAGTAAATGAACCTTAAGTTAATATAATATTTAGTAGAAATATATATATATATATATAAAGTTTCAAAAGAACAAATTTATTATTGTTAGGAAAAATAAATTTCATTATATAATCTGATTAGCACAGTGTAGAAAGGTAAATTAACAACATAATGATTTATAATAGAATACAAAATTATAAATTGATATTTTATGTCAATAATTTATAATAGAATATGAAATTATAAATTGATATTTAATGTGGATAATATGAAATTGTTATGATTTAATTTGTAAATTATTTGGAAAACAAAAATTTAATACAAGGTGTTATATTTATGGATTTTATGATAAATACATAATGGGGCATGACTTTTTGAAATGAGTTATGAGATTCATTTTATATCAAAATTCCTAATTTGTATTTTTAAATGTTTAACAATATTTCATTCACTAGTCCATATGAGACCGTTTTGACCTTTAAATCTTTCATTTACATAAATTTTTATAACATATCTTTTACTATATAAAAATTTTAGTTGATGAAATTTAATTAAAAAAAATGGTTGATGAAATTTAGTGCCGAATGGTCCCAAAATTTTCCGGATAAAATAATAACGGTTTTGAAAATATTTTGTTAAAATTTTATAATAAATTATACTTTTAAAGTAAATATATATATATATATATAAGTTTACATGTTGTCAATAACTAATAGAAAAGTGTGATGATACAACTTTTAATATAAATTGAAAATTTAAGTTTAACTTATACAAGTTATATTTTTTTTATGCATTTGTTTTTTTAACATATATATATATATATTTGTCTTTTAATAATTAGACATATATATTTATATATTTAACTATAACTAAATATACTATTTTCATATTAATTATTGAGTAACTTTAATTATATTTCAAAATTTATATATAATTAAAATTAATTAAATTATTTTTAACATATTAATCTTTAAGAATTATTTTATTTGTTATATCTTATATAATAATAAAACTAAATTAAAAAATATAAAAAAAATCGGTTATTATTTAGTTATACGATTCAGAACGGTTCAAAATAATTCTCGGCATGGATATGTTCTGAAATCGTCTCATATTAAAAAAAAATTTAGTATAATTTGGATTAGAAAAAGTCAAAAATTAATGAAACTTTTAAGTTTTGAAATTTTTTTTTCTAATTATTCGGGTCGATTCGAAAATCTCTAAGATCCATTTTTAGCCCTAGTTGACCGTTCATCGATCTTTATCTGCACTGTAATAATAAATCATATAAATTTTATAACTTAATAATTTAATTTATTTAAATACATATTTTAAAAAATATATAATAATTGTTCAATCAAGTTATTGCTAATATATATTAAACAGTTTACAAATGAGTTATAATATTCGAGCTAAATCATGGGTTTGTTATCTATTTGTCCAAAAAAAATCATGGGTTTGTATTCGAGCTAAATGACAAGTCTGATTAAGGAGCTAATTACTAAATACACTAACAATTTCAATATGTAATACCTCTAATTTTTTAATATTAAATAAAATAAATTAAATTTGGATAAATTAAATAAATGATTTGAATGAAAAATAAAAGGATTTTAAATGAAAAAGTAAAATGTATATTTGAAATATATTTGAAGTAAATATGATATATACATATACCTAACATATACTACACATATAAAAGAATAATATATATATAGATAAGAATGGAAAGAAAGAGAATATGCTTTTTGCTTCTTCTTCTTCTTCTTCCTTTGTTTCTTCTTTGTCACGAGTTAGAGAGAGAGAGAGTAAGGGAGAGTTTGTTCATCTTTCATACATCAATTTTATAAGGGATTTCAAAGATTCAAGTGAAGATTTTGAGGATTTTTTATCAATTGGTAAGTTTCTCTATCATTTTGTAAGTTTTTTTAAATTCTATGGAAGAACTTGGTATTTTAATTTTGGGGATTGTGTATTAGTATGTTTTAATAGTTTATTTGGATATGTATGAAGATGTTGTGAGTAGCTAATGATGATTTTTAAGGTTGGATTGAAAGAGAAGAGATTTCTTTTCTTTCTTCTTCTTTGAATGTGTTATGAGAGGAAATGATGATTGATTGAATAAGATGATAGTTATGATATGTTAGAGTTATATATGTGCTGAATTGATAGATAATTCATGGATATAAACTAAGATGATGATTAATGGTGTTGTAGTGTTGAGTTTGAAATGATTGTGTTCATTTGGTTGAGAGTTTGAAATGCAGGACTTTTGCCTGACACGGCCAGTGACACAGCCATATCTTTGGGTGTGTCAACGGTGCTGAGTTCAACATTGATAACATGACTAGTAACACAACCATATCCCTATGCGTGTCATAGCTTCTGTGAGGCAGAATAATTGACACGACCATGAACACGCCCGTATTGTTGGGCGTGTCAAACTTTCTGTGAGGCAGAATAAATGATACGGGCAGTGACACACCCATGCCATTGGACGTGGCAATGCTTCTGTATGAGTGGGTTAATAGCACAGTCATCAATACGCCCGTATTATTGGACGTGTTACTTGATAATAACTCTTTTCTTTGTCTTTCATTTGTAATTCTTATTTAAATTATTTGATATTGAGAATGCCTTAGAATGTGATATTAAATGGTTGTTTATGATCACAATTGGTATAGGCATTGAGAGAGAGTAGTTTGCCCAACCCTAGTGTTGAAGGGCAACTTGGAAGACAAGGTTGGAGGAAGTTTTAAAGCTTGTTTTGGAGTGTTTCCTAAGGTATGTACAAACTCTTAATAAATGAAATGTGAATGCATTACATTTAGTCTAACACATTTTGGATGAAAAATGTGTTAAGCTACTTGATACATTAAGTATTCATGAACATAGTGCTACGACATGTGAAGTGTTATGTGTCACATCCGCCCACAGCATTTATGCATAGCAGTCACGTGCACAGTGAGAGAAGGGGAAAGGAGAAGTCAATTCCTGACAACGGCCCCAGATAAGTCTAGAGGACTAATGTGACCTAATTGAAGAAATGCAAAGTTTTGAGGAGGTAACTGTAATTACCAAAAGTTGTTCCGGAGGTCCTTAATAGTGCATATAACAGACTCCAGAAATGGAAAGTAGAGAAAAATCGGGTAGCAACGGCGCGACACGATTTTTTCTGAAAACGCACGGTTTGAAAGATATAGGGGATTTTGACCAGGGGCATTATGGTTATTTCTAAAAGTGTCTCGAAAGTAATAATGGATCTCAAAAATGAAAAGTAGAGGAAAACTGAGTCAAAAAGTGTACCACAGCATTCGGCGGAAGTGCGCGGTTTAAAAGTTACGAACGAGTAATCGCCGGAGGGTATTTTGGTCTTTTTACACCTTAGACCATAAAATTACAGCACAAGGAAGTTGAGAGGTCAAAATATAATTAAAAGAAAGTCCAAGGGCTTGGGTTTTAAATAAATAAAAGAAAGAGACATTTGGACCAATGAAAATTAGCCATTTTGCCGCTTAAGTGTACCAATGGGAAACCAACACTTATACCAACACATCTTAACATCTCTTAGCTGCCATTTGGAGGAGAGAACAGCAAAAAAATAAAAAGCCAAGAGCTCTCCTTTGTTCTTGCTTTGGCCGAATAGAAGAGAAAGGGAAAAGAGAGAGTGATTTTTTTTTCAAGTAGCTATTTTTGGTTGCAAACTTTGGTGGAGAATAAGACTTTAAGGTAAGGGGTTTTATTTGTAGCTTTAATTTCATAAATTGTTGGCTATTTTAAGAGATCTAAGTTAAGGTTCATAAAGGTTGAATTTGGGGAAAGTTTGTAGCATGGTTTGAAAATGAATTTAATGGAAAAATATGTTGATTAATGATGAGAGATGGTTATTTTAGGAAGAAATTCATATGAATTTGGAGGGTAGCTTATTGTTCTAAATTTCTAAGTTTTATGTTTAAGGTTGTGTTCTTGAATTTCTTGAAGGAGAAACAAAGATTAAGGAAGGAGAAGAAGGAAAAGCAAAAGGGAATTAAAAGAATAAGGTTTGGTACTTTACCTTGGAAGAATTAATTTTCCTTTCAATTTCTTACCAAAACTTTATCTATGAAACTTTTGCTATGGATGCATAAATGTGTTGTTTGAGTTTGAATAGAATTGTTGAATGGTATTTTTAAATCCATGTAGTGATTGGGTTGTTTAAATTCAAATGAAATCTAATGTTTCCAATGATTTTGGTAAAAGAGTTTATGAGCTCCATTTAGTCCAAATTGATTTAAACAATCAAGTTATTTTAAAAGGAAAGTGTCTAAGTCTTCATTACATTATTAGGGAAGCTTTGAAATGGGTTTAAAACAGAAAAATAAAAAAAAAATTGCACCAAATGCAAGTGTGGGCCGAATTGATGCCCTTTGGGATCCAATTCTGGACCTAATTTTGGGCAGCCAGTTGAGGAAGCAAACGATGGAATTTTTTGACGAAATTTTACATGCAATTAGTCAACATATGAAATAAGTTTTCTGTAAAATTTCAGCCAAAAATAAGATCATTTAC
Source organism: Garcia nutans (assembly GCA_947685225.1). Classification (NCBI taxonomy): domain Eukaryota; kingdom Viridiplantae; phylum Streptophyta; class Magnoliopsida; order Malpighiales; family Euphorbiaceae; genus Garcia; species Garcia nutans. The sequence goes on along the minus strand of CANTUV010000039.1, from coordinate 35,577,170 downwards.
CTGGTCAAATGTAAGACTGAAGTGGACTGAAATCTTAACAAAAACCCAGATTTTACTATTCATTTGGCGCTTGCCTTTTGCGTTGCCGATTTTACGCGCCGCGACACTATTCATTTGGTCAATTTGTGATCTTTTGAGGAATGCTTTGAAATGTTTGATATGTTTATTGTGGATGTTAAAAATGTGAAAAAGGGTAATGGTTTGACTAAAGAATGTGGTGCACGGTGTAAATGGCAAAGCGCGATGGGAATTAAAATATTTTCTCGAGCCATTCTAAAATGAAGCTTCAGACTTAAATTGAATTATTTTAACATTTATGCTCTGCTGGGTAGTTGGGGGTGGCAAATAAGGGTATGGTGCACTATATTAACTTATGCAGTACTGCTTGATATTGTGATTGAATTGTTATGATCTGAATGGTGAGGGCCATTGAAGCCAGTGGTGAGGGCCATTGGTTATAACCAGGATAGTGAGGGTCATTCCTGTGATATGATAATGGTGGTGAGGGCCACCTATGTTACAGTGGTGAGGGCTGCTGCCTTATCGCTATGGTTCCTTATATACAAGTAGAGCCAAAGTCCCGTTTTTTTTAAACTACGTAATGCAAAATGAGTTTGAATTATGGTTTTTTACATTTGTTGAAAGCATATTTACACTGAATGTACAATAACTTCCATTGGTTTAATGTTGGTTAATTTTTTATTTAATTATTTCCTTTTATTTCAAATGCTTTCATGTTTTACTTTTATCTCCATTGGTAAAGTACCCACTGAGCGACATTGCTCAGCGAGTTAAGTTTTCCTTGACTCGTAGGTTCGTAGCAATAGCTAACTCTTGGAAAGCGATGACCAGACCCACAGCATCTCAGGGTAGATCTCCTAGTTTCCATTATGAGTTAACTAGTTGTGGCATGTATATGTATATATAAGTTTGAGAATTACTATGTTATACTGTACGTTAGTAGTATGTAATAATAATAAATCTCTACTTTATTTTGTACTAGAAGTGTAAATTCTTCTTGCAGGTTTGTAGTTGAGGTTATAGGGGGGATTCATTGGGAGTGTATTGATACTGATTGTGTTTGCATTGGTTTGTGTAAAAATATTTTCAATAATCAGAAAAACCAGTTTTGTCAGCACTTGGGACCCAATTTCTAGGCGAACCTTTGGCAAAATTTCTGTAAAAATCGAAACTAAAATTTGACTAAGTAAAATTGGTAGCAACATTAGGTTAGTGTGGTGCCCCTACTCGGCTTATACACGTAGGCCGGGAAGGGGTGTTACAATTTTTAGTATCAGAGCTCCGGTTTAGCCGATTCTGGGTAGTTAGTTGAACTGAACCTTAAATGTATGACACATAGAGTTAGGTTAGGGGTTCTAATTATGTAACTATACATGTGTGTAGTATTATTAGTTATGTTATTCTAATTATAACAGGAGTAATTATGGGTGATCGAAATGATGAGATGAGGGAGCTGAGGATGGAAGTAGAGAGGCTAAAGCAGATAGTGCAGGAGCAAGATGATACCATAGAAATTCTGGCAGATCGAAGTATACAGGATCGTGAAGACCTGAGATTAAAACATGAGATGATTACCTCCTTGATAAGAGACGTGCAGATGTTAAAGGAGGACAGGCTTAGTCATAGAGTGGAGTTTGATAGTGCCTGTAGGAGCCTCGGGGTAGCACATAGAGAGATCCGTGCTTTGCAGGAGAGGGTCCAGGAGCTAGGCCAGCACTTACCTGGTGAAGCATCGCATGACCCAGAGTTTGATCCTGAGATAGAAGAGTATTTGTCTGACAGTGCCACCTCACCTAGGGCACCTATTCACTGAGCTTCGAGATGTGTTGCTTTTTGGAGGTTCTTTTGGTTATGTACATATGTGACATTGGGATATCGTGTAAATATTGTATGGTAGTATGACATGATGATATAGTAGTAAGGAGTCCTAAATTTTGGAATGTACATAAGGGCTTCCTAGTAATGTAAATACTTTTGCTTGGAAATAAATAAAAGCTGTGTTGTATATGTGTTATTTAAGAGTTTTATCTTTATATACATGCCACCTAGGGTAATATAATGCTGTTGGTCTGGGTCGTTATTGATGATGGGATTGTATACGTTTTGCTCTGTTCTTTAGATGTCGCGAGTAGCGCAGCGTGATATAGAGTAGGAGGTCGAGTCTCAGGCCTCCCGAACTGTAGAAATGCATGTATCAGAGATACCTGCATCTGAGCAACCACCAGCTGATGCTCCTATTCCCAACGAAATGTTGCAACAAATGGTTGCCGTATTACGGCAGATAGCCGGCGCCGCCCCGACACTACCACCAGTGCCAGCACCCATACCAGTACCTACTGTAGGAGGGGAAAGGAAACCCCCTATCGAAAAGATAAGAAAGTACGGGAAAAAAAAAAATTTTGGGCCCGAAGGGATGATAATTCTTCTACAGCCAAGTATTGGCTGGAAGGAACGTACGAGCCTTAGATCAGTTACAGTGTACTCCAGAGGAGCGAGTTGTGTGCGCTACTTCCTTGTTAGTGGAAGAAGCGTATGTCTGGTGGGACACAGTTCAACAACGAGTTCCATTAGAGCAGAGGACATGGGACTTCTTTGTGAGAGAATTTAAGAGAAAGTTTATTTCTGAAGCATATCTCGACGCTAGGAGGAAAGAGTTTCTACACTTGAAGCAAGGGCGAATGACAGTGACAGAGTACGAAAGGGAATTCACCAAATTAAGCAGGTATGCTAAGAAAGTGATAGAAGATGAGGAAGATCGATGTAAACAATTCTTAGACGAATTGAATAATGAGATTAAGGTGCAGCTGATTGCTGCTCATATTAAGGAATTTTCTGTGTTAGTCATCCGAGCTATTGAAGTGGAGCAGTGTCAGTCTGATGAGCAGAATAGAACAGAAGATGAAACAAAAGAGAGGTACCCAAAACTATTCGGGAAACTACCAATCATCAAGGAAGCGATTCCAAGGCAGTGGTTCCACGGGAGGCAGTCAACGCCGGGGTTACAGTCAGGGATCGAATTGCAGTGGCCCAAGTCAAGCCACCTCAGTCGCTAGTACAGGACGATCCGGAAGAGGGCAAGGAAGAGGATTTAACCGAAGCGGAGGTAACTTTTCTACCGGTCCGAGAGGTAATGAAGGCAAAAATACTAATTCACCCTATGATCAATGCGGACGCCGCCACATGGGAGAATGTTGGGGTCGGACATTTGCATGTTACATATGTGGATCTCTAGATCACCTTATGCGAGAGTGTCCCCAGCGAATGCAGAATCTACCTACGGAGACTGAGGGATCGCAAGCGGCAGCAGGGCGAGGTCGAGGCAGAGGTAGGGGTGGAAATCCATCACGTGTGCAGTCTGAGACGGTGAATCGATCAGAAGTGAGGGCTCCTACTAGAATGTATGCCATGAGGGGGCGAGAAGATGAAGAAGCGCTAGACGTGATTGCAGGTCAGTTGTCTATGTTTGGAGTTTCGCTTTACGTTTTAATAGATCCGGGTTCTTCACACTCATATATATGCACGAAAAATAAAAAACTTGGGAACCTAAAGGTAGAACTAGAGGAAGAGGGAATATTAATTGCTAGCCCATTAGGGAGTGAGGTGATTACGAAGAAGGTAGTGAAAGATTTCCCCGTGGAGATACACGGACGTATCTTTTGGGGAGACTTATTTGAACTACCATTTCAAGAATTCGACGCTATCCTTGGGATGGATTGGTTGGCCAAACACGATGCACTGGTTGACTGTAAACGGAAGAGAGTTACTCTGCATACGTCAGACGGCGATGAAGTGACCTTAGTGGGAAAGAGGAAGGACTATCTAACTAAAATCATTTCCGCTATGACAGCTAAGAGGTTAGTGCAAAAAGGCTGCGAGGCATACTTGTTATGCGCGTTAGAAGCGAAAGAAGAGGCACCGAAGCTACAAGATATACCTACTGTTTGCGATTTTTCTGACGTATTTCCTGACGATTTACCCGGATTACCACCTAAATGAGAGGTGAAATTCACCATAGACGTGTACCCGGGAGTTGCACCAGTATCCATCGCACCTTGCTGAATGGCGCCAGCAGAGCTAAAAGAACTAAAGGTACAGCTACAAGAACTTTTAGACAAGGGGTTCATTAGGCCAAGCGTGTCGCCATGGGGAGCGCCAGTATTGTTCGTGAAAAAGAAAGACCGATCCCTAAGGTTGTGTGTGGATTACCGTCAACTCAATAAGCTAACCATCAAGAACAAGTATCCGCTACCTCGCATAGACGATTTGTTTGATCAAATCAAAGGTGCTGGAGTCTTTTCAAAAATCGATCTACGATCGGGTTATCATCAATTGGGGATCAAAGATGAAGACATACCAAAAACTGCATTCAGAACTCGCTATGGACATTATGGATTCATTGTTATGCCTTTCGGATTAACGAACGCACCTGCAGTATTCATGGATATGATGAACATAATCTTCCACCCGTATTTGGATCAGTTGGTGGTTGTATTCATTGACGACATATTGGTGTATTCAAAGAATCGAGAGGACCATGATCGCCACCTTAGGATCGTTTTGCAAACCCTGCGAGAGAAGCAGTTATACGCTAAATTCAGCAAATGCGAATTTTGGTTGGAAGAAGTAGCCTTCTTGGGACATATTATATCGGCAGAAGGAATAAGGGTCGATCCCAAGAAAATAGAAGCAGTATTGGAATGGAAGCCACCTAAGACAGTAATGGAAGTCCGTAGTTTCTTGGGGTTAGCAGGATATTATCGGAGATTCGTCAAAGGGTTTTCCATGATCGCCCCACCTATGACCAAGCTACTTCAGAAGAATGCCAAATTCCAGTGGACCGATGCTTGCCAACAGAGCTTTGAAAGGCTAAAGCAAAAACTTACTGAAGCGCCCATTCTTATACAACCCGAATCAGGAAAAGATTTTGTGATCTATAGCGATGCATCGCACATCGGGTTAGGTTGTGTATTGATGCAGGAGGGCAAAGTCATTGCGTATGTCTCTTGACAGCTCAAGCTACACGAAAAGAATTATCCCACGCATGACTTAGAACTAGCAGCGATTGTTTTGGCTTTCAAGACGTGGAGGCACTACCTATACGGGGAAAAGTGTTACATTTATACAGATCATCAAAGCCTGAAGTACCTACCCATGCAGAAAGATTTAAACCTGCGACAGTGAAAATGGATGCAATTGTTAGCCAACTACGACTATACGATTAACTATCACCCGGGCAAAGCGAATGTCGTAGCAGATGCACTTAGTAGGAAGTCAATGCAAGCGCTACGTGCTATGAGGGTAGAATTAGAGCCCACAGAAGATGGAGCTATCTTTGCAGAAATGCACGTGCGACCTACCTTACATCAACAAATACGTGAGGCTCAGAAGGAAGATGAACAAGTGAAGAAGTGGAGTCAACAGGCGCAGGAGAATTCATCAGGAGATTATCAAATTCGTCCAAATGGTATCCAATACTACAAGAAGAGAATGGTGGTACCTAAGTCCGAGGAACTAAAGAAACAGATTTTGCAAGAAGCTCATAACAGTCCTTACACAATGCATCTGGGAGCAACAAAAATGTACTGGGACTTGAAGGAGTATTACTGGTGGCCAGGAATGAAAAAAGACATCGTGGATCACGTGACGAAGTGTCTAACCTGTCAGCAAGTGAAAGCGGAACATCAACTACCCTCAGGACTACTACAACCTATTACGATTCCAACCTGGAAATGGGACCGTATTACTATGGATTTTGTCATAGGATTGCCTATGACTAGGGACAAACATGACGCGATCTGGGTAATCGTGGATCGGCTTACTAAGTCCACTCATTTCTTACCAGTACGTGTGGATTACTCGCTAGACAAGTTGGCAGACTTGTACATCAAAGAGATCGTATGTCTCCACGGAGTTCCAACTTCCATCATATCATATCGAGATCCACGCTTTACGTCAAAATTTTGGCAGAAATTCCAAACAGCCCTTGGGACTCAAACGTATCACAGTACAGCATTCCATCCCCAGACAGACGGACAGTCGGAAAGAGTGATTCAAGTTTTGGAAGATATGTTGAGGGCGTGAGTTTTAGAATTTAAAGGCAGCTGGGACAAACACCTGAGCTTAATGGAATTCGCGTACAACAACAGCTATCAATCCAGCATACAAATGGCTCCTTACGAAGCACTGTACGGTTAGAAATGTAGAACTCCAGTTTGCTGGACAGAATTGAGCGGGGAAAAGATGTTGGGGCTAGACATAGTTAAGGAAACTAAGGAAAAGGTAGAGATCATTCGAGACCGATTAAAATTAGCGGCGGACAGGCAAAAATCATACGTGGACCTAAAGAGGAAAGACATACAGTTGGAGGTCGGCGACAGAGTATTCCTCAAAGTCTCTCCTTGGAAGAAGGTGTTACGATTTAAACAGAAAGGCAAGCTAAGCCCTAGATTCATCGGACCATATGAGATCATCAAACGAGTAGGTCCGGTAGCTTACCAGTTGGCATTACCACCCGAATTAAGTAAAATACATGATGTTTTCCACGTTTCAATGCTAAGGAGGTATCGTTCAGATCCAACCCATGTCATACAAGCTCAAGACATCGAGATTCAGCCCGACCTGACATACAAGGAAGAGCCGGTAGAAATCCTAGCACAGGAAATCAAAGAGTTGCGGAATAAGAAGATCCCATTGGTCAAAGTGCTTTGGAGGAATCACAAAGTAGAAGAAGCTACATGGGAACGTGAAGAAACTATGAGGAAGCAATACCCATATTTATTTCCACCTGATGGGCTTCGGGACGAAGCCTAAATTAACTAGGGAGGAACTGTCACATCCGCCCACCGCATTTATGCATAGCAGTCACGTGCACAGTGAGAGAAGGGGAAAGGAGAAGTCAATTCCTGACAACGGCCCCAGATAAGGCTAGAGGACCAATGTGACCTAATTGAAGAAATGCAAAGTTTTGAGGAGGTAACTGTAATTACCAAAAGTTGTTCCGGAGGTCCTTAATAGTGCATATAACAGACTCCAGAAATGGAAAGTAGAGAAAAATCGGGTAGCAACGGCGCGACACGGTTTTTTCTGAAAACGCACGGTTTGAAAGATATAGGGGATTTTGACCAGGGGCATTATGGTCATTTTCAAAAGTGTCTCGAAAGTAATAATGGATCTCAAAAATGAAAAGTAGAGGAAAACTGAGTCAAAAAGTGTACCACAACATTCGGCGGAAGTGCGCGGTTTAAAAGTTATGAACGAGTAATCGCCGGAGGGTATTTTGGTCTTTTCACACCTTAGACCATAAAATTACAGCACAAGGAGGTTGAGAGGCCAAAATATAATTAAAAGAAACTCCAAGGGCTTGGGTTTTAAATAAATAAAAGAAAGAGACATTTGGACCAATGAAAATTAGTCATTTTCCCACTTAAGTGTACCAATGGGAAACCAACACTTACACTAACACATCTTAACCTCTCTTAGCTGCCATTTGGAGGAGAGAACAGCAAAAAAATAAAAGCCAAGAGCTCTCCTTTGTTCTTGCTTTGGCCGAATAGAAGAGAAAGGGAAAAGAGAGAGTGATTTTTTTTCAAGTAGCTATTTTTGGTTGCAAACTTTGGTGATAAGACTTTAAGGTAAGGGGTTTTATTTGTAGCTTTAATTTCATAAATTGTTGGCTATTTTAAGAGATCTAAGTTAAGGTTCATAAAGGTTGAATTTGGGAAAAGTTTGTAGGATGGTTAGAAAATGAATTTAATGGAAAAATATGTTGATTAATGATGAGAGATGGTTATTTTAGGAAGAAATTCATATGAATTTGGAGGGTAGCTTATTGTTCTAAATTTCTAAGTTTTATGTTTAAGGTTGTGTTCTTGAATTTCTTGAAGGAGAAACAAAGATTAAGGAAGGAGAAGAAGGAAAAGCAAAAGTGAATTAAAAGAATAAGGTTTGGTACTTTACCTTGAAAGAATTAATTTTCCTTTCAATTTCTTACCAAAACTTTATCCAGGATGGTGAGGGCCATTCCTGTGATATGATAATGGTGGTGAGGGCCACCTATGTTACAGTGGTGAGGGCCGCTGCCTTATCGCTATGGTTCCCTATATACCAGTAGAGCTAAAGTCCTATTTTTTTTAAACTACGTAATGCAAAATGAGTTTGAATTATGGTTTTTTACATTTGTTGAAAGCATATTTACACTGAATGTACAATAACTTCCATTGGTTTAATGTTGGTTAATTTTTGATTTAATTATTTCCTTTTATTTCAAATGCTTTCATGTTTTACTTTTATCTCCATTGGTAAAGTACCCACTGAGCGACATTGCTCAGCGAGTTAAGTTTTTCTTGACTCGTAGGTTCAGAGCAGTAGCTAACTCTTGGGAAGTGACGACCAGACCCACAGCATCTCAGGGTAGATCTCCTAGTTTCCATTATGAGTTAACTAGTTGTGGCATGTATATATATATATATAAGTTTGAGATTATTATGTTATACTGTACGTTAGTAGTATGTAATAATAATAAATCTCTACTTTATTTTGTACTAGAAGTGTAAATTCTTCTTGCAGGTTTGTAGTTGAGGTTATAAGGGGGATTCATTGGGAGTGTATTGATACTGATTGTGTTCACATTAGTTTGTGTAAAAATGTTTTCAAAAATTAGAAAAACTAGTTTTGTCGATACTTGGGACCCAATTTCTAGGCGAACCTCTGGCAAAATTTCTGTAAAAACCGGAACTAAATTTTGACTAAGTAAAATTGGTAGCAACATTAGGTTAGTGTGGCGCCCCTACTTGGCTGATACACGTAGGCCGGGAAGGGATGTTACATTATGTATGCATTATTATATATTGTGAAAAGCCATTGTTAATGGCTATATTGAATAGGATGTGAAATGTGTGTAAAGTGTCAAATGATCCAAAGTGTTTGAGTAATGTGATTTCATTATGAAATATTAAAAATAAATAACATTGATATGAATGAGAAAATAAAAAAATGAGAAAAGAATTGAGAATGGAAATTGTGAATTAATTTTGTGCCTAATATATTATTCAATTTTCAGAGTTCTATATTTGGCGGCATGCCTATATTTGCCTATGGGGCTAGACGCTTGGCATCACTGTGAAAATATTTTTGAGGTGAAAAGATCGGGTCGTAAGCCTCAGAAATAAGTCCTTGAAACTAGACTGGGTAAAAAGACCGGGTGGTAAGCTCATGCCTAGTTGGACTATTATATTAATATTTTACCTTTGGGGCTAAACACATGGTGTCATTATGAACCAAAATAGTAACTCTGAGATTTGAATAATATATTAGTTGTTTGGGCCATGCTTGTATATGTGTTTTGTGTGAATTATCAAGTGATGAAAGCATATATCCAAAAATGATATTGATTACCATATGATGGCATAGTATATTAGCATTTTGTATTGGCATTGTTTTTGAGTTTTGTTGTTATCTGTGAACACCCAAATTTTGAGGCTCGGAGAGTCGATTTTATCAAGACTGCAAACAACCGAGCCGGACCGAAGGCCTACGGTAAAATTCACCGAAAATATATCAATATGGTACTTGAAATGTCCGGGACGACGTGAGGATCACAGATATGGTCTCGAAATATTTTTCGGAGGTCCGTAGCTCCCAAAAAATCGGTTTGAACGAAGATCGGGCGGGCCGATAGACCGTTTCGGGGGCAGAGCCGCCGTCTGAGGCGGCCGGGCCGCTGACATCCATGGCGGCTCCGCCGCCGTCCAGCCCGGATTTTGCCTATATATAGCTGTTTCGGGTTCTTTAGAAGGGTTGGAAAAATTTTGGAGGGGGAGGAATTAATCTGTAATAAAAAATCATAATCGAAAGTCCAAGAAAACGAGATCTGGAACTTCGAAGTGGGAAGATTCTAAGCAAGGTAATATTCTAATCAATTCTTTGTCAATTTAAACATTTCATAAGCATTCCATCTTCTTCTCAATTTCTTCTTGGTCAAAGACCTAATCCTTTTAGGTCTAAGGCCTAATAGACTAATTAATCAATCTGTTGGCACGAAGTCCAAATTACATCTTTTCGGTACAAAGTACCTAAATTTCACAATTAAAATCAACTTTTTGGCACGGAGCCTAAATCGCACCTTTTTTCGGTACCAAGTACCTAAATTTCACATTTAGCACTAAGTGCTAAAACTCACCATTTTGGCATGAAGCCCGACAATGCAGGCCAAAGGCCCAAAATTTGCATCCTTTTGGTACAAAGTACCTAAAATTGCACAATGTAGCACTAAGTGCTACATCTTACAATTTTGGCATAAAGCCCGACAATGCAGGCCAAAGGCCCAAAATTTGCATCCTTTTGGTACAAAGTACCTAAAATTGCACAATGTAGCACTAAGTGCTACATCTTACAATTTTGGCATAAGGCCCGACAACACAGGCCAAAGGCCTAAAAATTGCATTCTTTTGGTACAAAGTACCTAAAATTGCACCATTTAGCACTAAGTGCTAAATTTCACAAATTTGGCAAAAAGCCCGATCAATACTTGGCATGAAGCCCGACACCAGCACGAAGCACTAAGTGCTCAAAATCTCACATTTGGCATGAAGCCTAAATTGCACTCCTTTGGTACAAAGTACCTAAATTTCACCATTTAGCACTAAGTGCTAAACCTCTCAATCCTTGGCATGAAGCCCGACAATGCACGAAGCATACACACACACATGCATGAAGCATAATTTTTATCTCCTTTAAATAGGCTTTTCCGAACTACATGGGCTTTGATCTTCTATTCAAACGGGAGTATGTAGGCATATTTGGGATTCACCCCAAGTAGCAAGTCCGCTATTTATTAACAATCTGTTTGTTTTTCTTTTCTTCATCCCTTTTATGTTTATTTCTTTTTTATTACAAAGTTAGTCGAATACATGACATAATCCCCGAATCCTCCTTGGGTTCGCAGATTAGAGACCTTTACATTGGATGCATCTATTGGAGTCAAACAAGAGTTTTCTTAGTTTTTCCCTTTGAACAGAAAAAACTGAGTGGCGACTCCTGACAACGAGTGAACGTCCATCCGAATCCTTTTCGGGTGGAAAATCGAGGTTCACATTATCAAAGTTTGTACCACTAGGCTTCGGCTTAGCGCGATTGTAACTCATCGCTCATGTGACAGGGGTGATTCGGTAGAGCCGGAGAGTTCTACTAGACCAGATCGAGTCTAGACTTGTGTTATTGGAGTTTGAAGTGTTTATGCTACAACAATATCAGTGCCACTTTGCGAACATGTACATATCTTACTTCATAGTATATTTTGATATTATGCATATTATATTATGTTTTGAGAATATATATATATATATATATTGTAAATTATAAATGATGTTTAAATAATTAAGAAATGTGAGAATTTTGTGTATTCTCATATGCACATATATGTTTTTGTACAGATATTTTGAGTAATAAAGGAGTATGAAAATTTTTATTAAACCGGATTGTGATATTTTTATATCGTATACACATATCTTATATATTAAGAGTGTGTGTATTATACGTTTATAGGATATAAGGATGCTACATAATAAATAAGCTAGCTTAAAAAGTCTAACATAAGAGTTGATTTATAAGCTTATAAATGAGTTTATTCACAAGTCTTCCAAATAAGCAGTTTGCAATTTTGACGAGACTAAGTATCTTTTGATTGGGACTTATTTTATTTAATTAGCGAGCAATTTGACTTCTAAATCAGTTGGATCCTAAACAAGCTTTTATTGAATTAATTAAGACTCGAATTAAGTATGTGTAATTTGGCTTATTTTCATTCAAAACTTTAACTATGAAAAAGAAATTGAATTCATATTTTCCATTATTGTTATATATAATTAGCCTATATTGGAATTTTGATGATAACAGTATTTTTTATAAAATTTTATTCAATAAAGTATTTTTTTTATAAAATTTTATTCAATAAAATCCCATAAATTAAAAAAAAATCCAAGAATTTCATTGAAAAAGACATAAATTAACATTTTTAAAATTTTAACAAATAATGTAAAATTTTGATTGGCGAGCTATATATTTTTATATTAAAAAATGTAAATCCTACGACTATAATAATAATAATAATAATAATAATAATAATAATAATAGTATCACCTAAATACAAGAAATATATAAGACATAATATTAACATCAAGAAATTTATTGACTTGAAATCTCCTTAATTTTATAGAATTTTTATATTTAAAATTCTAGAGTTCTTAACTTGAAATATTGATAGATGTCTAGAGAATTGTTTTTATAGAAGTCAACTAACAAGTTTTAATATTTTATAATAAATAGAGTTATTTATTTATCAAAATGTGGAATAAAATGAAATTATTATATAAGTATGAAAATTTCAGTATAATAATAATAATAATAATAATAATAATAATAATAATAATAATAATAATAATAATACTCCCTCCATTCCCTTTTGAGTGTTCATTTTTATTATTTCACCGAGATTATGAAAATCATTTATTAATATTGTGTCCCATCAAGCTACATAACCCATCAAGCTATGTCCTTTAAGCAGAGGCGTAAGCTGAGACCTCCAGGTTGGATAATTTGTTGCTGTAAGTTTCAATGGTAATTGAGCACCATTGATAGATATAAGCGTCCGTCTGGAAGAGTGAGCAACCGTTCCGCTGCCAGAAGCCATGAATAACCACAAGGTTTAATTCGAAAAAAAAAATAAAACAGATAAAGGATCACTGCTCTGATACCATATAAAGGAATCGAATAGCAAGAAGAAGAAGATATTTTGCTTCTGTTATTGATGTTCTTTTAAATATACAAAGAGTCCAACTACTGCTAATATTAGTTACAGAAACAGCTATCTATATTTACAAAGAGAGCTATCTACAATAACAGAATCGTAACAATATACTAAGTTAAACTACTAACTGAACTTATCCTTATTACTCCCCCTGCAAGATAGAAGTTCCATCATGGAGACCTATCTTGGATCTATTTTGCTGGAATTTTAACTTGGCTAATGGTTTAGTTAGCATATCTGCTAACTGATCATGAGATGAAATGTGTGTTACACGAAGCTCATTTCGTTGAACCAGTTCACGCACAAAGTGAACATCAATTTCTAGATGTTTCATTTTTGAATGAAACACAGGGTTCTTGCAAGTGTACATAGCAGAAATATTATCACAGTAAATCACAGGTGTTGATACCTTAACTCCAAACTCAGTAAGTAAGGATTGAACCCATCGGACTTCAGCTATCGTACTTGCCACGGCTCGATATTCAGCCTCTGTTCTTGATCTTGCAATGGTTCGTTGCTTTTTGGAAATCCAGCTAATAGGTACCTTACCCAGATACAACAGATATCTTGTAGTACATGTTCTATCCGATGGATCACCAGCCCAATCGGCGTCTGAAAAAGCATGAAAAGCAAGTTATGTTTGCTTCTTAATCAATATCCCAAAATTAATCTTTGACTTTAAGTAGCGAAGCAGCCGTTTTAATGCCAACCAATCCGAAGAACTTGGAGACTGCATAAATTGGGACAGCTTGTTTACAGTAAAAGCAATATCCGGTCTTGTAAGACTAAGATATTGTAAACCGCCTATGAGCTTTCGGTAAGTAGTGACATTTTCAGCTTGCACCCCTGGGTTTGTTTTCTTGAGACTACTATCAACAACAATCGGTGTAGTCATAATTTTTGCACCTTCCATTTTGCCTTGTTCACGCAGCTTTCGAATATAATGGTGTTGAGATAAAAAGAGTCCACTTGCTATTCGATGCACGTTCATGCCAAGAAACAATGATAGGGGTTGTGGATCTTTTAATGAGAACTTATGACCAAGAGCTGCAATAAACTTTGAAACAAACCCATTATTGTTTCCAGTAATGATTATATCATCCACGTAAATAAGAAAGTAACAATATATGCCATCCTTGATATAATAAAATAAGGAGTGATCACACTTTGACAATTGAAATCCATAATTAATAGTGAATACCCGTAATGCTTGATACCAAGTGCGTGACGCTTGTTTTAAACCATAAAGAGCCTTAATTAACTTACACACATGAGTCGGCTTTGATGGATCCTTGAAGCCAGGTGGTTGTTGCATAAACACTTCTTCGGTTAAGGGACCATGCAAGAAAGCATTGTTAACATCCAATTGTATCAAAGGCCATGATTTTGAAATTGCCAAAGTGAGAACAAGTCTGACTGTTACTGGTTTAACCACCGGACTAAAAATTTCATTGTAATCAACACCCGGCCTTTGATTATACCCACGAGCCACTAATCTTGCTTTATACCGCTGTATAGAACCATCTGCATTCCTCTTTATCCTGAAAATCCATTTACAGCCTATCAAGTTATGATCAGCATCAAAAGGAACAAGCTCCCAAGTATTGTTATCAAGCAAAGCGTTAAACTCATTAGACATCGCTTTACGCCATTCAGGAATTGCCAAAGCCTGTTTAACCGAATTAGGTTCTGGTACTGTGGGTAGGGGATGCTTAGTAACAAGATTTATAATTTTTGGCTTATAGATATTGTTCATTGATCTGGTTACCATTGGGTGTGTGTTAATTGTTGAAGAAATACCAGCAGACAGTGTCCTATTTTCTTGATTCGAAACTGGTAAAACAGACTCAGATAGAGGCAACGAAACTGATTCAGAAACAGCAGGTTCAACAGAATCATTATGAACAGAATCAATAGCAGTTATAGGAATAGCAGAATCTGTAGAAACAGTCGACACATTTTGAAACGGAACAATAGCAGAAATAGGTTCATTTAAAGGAATATCATACCAGATGGACTGAGAAAAGGATTCATTCGAAGCATGAGTAGAAAAAGGAAATTGATTCTCAATGAAAACTACATGCCGAGATTCATAAAATTTTCCTGTGTCAATATTATAACAAACATAAGCACTCTTGTTAGAAGAATATCCAAGAAATACACACGGAATGGATCGGCTGTCAAATTTGGATTTCATGTATGGCCGCAAACAAGGGTAACAAAGACACCCAAAAACTCGTAACGACTCAAAATGAGGAGAAATCCCAAATAATTTCTGATATGGAGACTCTAATTTTAGTTCAAAAGTGGGCATACGATTGATTAGATAGGCTGCGGTTCGAAAAGCAAAACTCCAAAATTGTAATGGTAATGAGGCTGTTTGTAATAATGTGAGGCCAGTTTCAACCAAATGCTGATGTCTGCGTTCTGCAGTACCATTATGTTGAGGCGTGTGAGGTGAAGTTTGTAGATGGTTAATGCCATTTTGCTGAAAATATTTTCTAAGAGCAATATATTCACCCCCCCCCCCCCCCCCAAATCTGTATACATGGTTTTTATTTTGGAGTTGAAGGTGTTTTCTACAAGTTTTTGAAAAACTGGAAATATTTCATAAACCTGTGACTTAGCTTTTAAGGGATACAACCATATATATTTCGTGAAGTGATCGACAAATATGATATAATAGCGAAAACCATCTACTGAATTAACCAGAGCCGGCCCCCATAAATCAGAATAAACAAGCTCTAAAGGTTTACTACTAACCAAAGATGACACACCAAAAGATAGCTTATGGCTTTTATTACATCGACAAGGATTACAAACACTATCCTTAATAATTGACATAGGAATTTTGAACTTAGACAAAACATAATTGAAAATCTTTGAACTCGGATGACCAAGCCATTGATGCCAAGACACAGAAGATAATTGAACATGATTACACCTAAAAGAACCCAGATTACGAAACTATCGGAGCTTATAGAAAGATTGATCAAGTGGACCTTTGAACAGAATCTCCCCTGTGGATTGATCCTTTATAAGATAAAAATGAGAAAAGAATTCAATAGAGACATGATTAGAATCACAAAATTGAGGGACATAAATTAAATTGGACTTGGCTTTAGGCACATATAAAACATTGTGAAGAGAACAAGCTTTCGAAGGTAAAGAAATAGTACCAGAACCTATTTGGGAAATAGATAAACCTGAACCGTCAGTCAATTGCAAATCATCAATTCCATCATAAGTAAAATGTAGAGACAGATCGTTTAAGTCATTTGTAACATGATGAGAAGCTACAGAATCTAGCAACCAGGATGCATTATTATGTGGTTGTGTACTGGTAGCATTTGCCTGAGGTTTCTGCTGAGAAAGATTCGCAAAATAACACTTGGCCTTGAAACATTGTTTAACTGAACGTCCAAAACGTTCACAAAATTGACACTGAACTTTTGACCGAGACCCATCCACTTGAGATTTTTGTTCGGAACCTCTTTCAATAGAAACAATCACAGAAGACGTATTACTAGTATGTTGTCGACCAGAACCAGTGGAAGTAAATCTGTTAGTGTTCGATTTTCGAACATTATTTGCAACAATTGGAATACTCTCAAGAGGAGAATCAATTTGCTTTAAATATAATTCATGCGCTAATAACTTATCTTAAAGTTCATCAAAGGATACTACTGTATCACGAGCATGGATGGCTGCAGCAATAGCACCAAACTCAGGTCCAACTCCACCGAGAACTTGAACCACCAAATCGACATCACTGACTAGACTTCCACAAATCGAAAGCTCTTCTGCAATATTCTTTACAATGTTCAAATACTCAGACATAGATCGAGACTCTCTCTTGGTTCGAGAAAGCTTATCTCGCAGAGATAGAACTCTGGTAGCAGATTTATTCGCTTAGGAAACTTGCAATTTCTTCCAAACTTATGCAGAAGTTTCTGCATCAGCAATCACATTCATAATTGAAACTGAGAGAGAGGATCGTAAAGCAACGAGAATGAGTTGGTCTTGACACTCCCAAAACTCAAACTCCGGATTTGAAATCTTTTCTCCCTCCTTAGTTATAATCGTAGCCGAAGGAGCTGTAACAATCCCTAATACATAACCCATCAAGCTATGTCCTTTAAGCAGAGGCGTAAGTTGAGACCTCCAGGTTGGATAATTTGTTGCTGTAAGTTTCAATGGTAATTGAGCACCATTGATAGATATAAGCGTCCGTCTGGAAGAGTGAGCAACCGTTCCGCTGCCAGAAGCCATGAATAACCACAAGGTTTAATTCGAAAAAAAAAATAAAACAGATAAAGGATCACTGCTCTGATACCATATAAAGGAATCGAATAGCAAGAAGAAGAAGATATTTTGCTTCTGTTATTGATGTTCTTTTAAATATACAAAGAGTCCAACTACTGCTAATATTAGTTACAGAAACAACTATCTATGTTTACAAAGAGAGCTATCTACAACAATAGAATCATAACAATATACCAAGTTAAAATACTAACTGAACTTATCCTTATTAGATAGAGGTTAAAAAGCAGATTTTATCATAAACTGAATTTATGAGATTTTTTTATAATTATAATCATATAACTAAAAACTTAAAACCATTAAATCATATTTAGAATATTTAGAATTTGAGGAAATCAAAATTTATTTATTTAAAAAATAATATATGTAATAAATATATTTAAAAAATAAAAAAAATTAGGGAGCTAAGGCCCTCTTCAAATATAAATAGGTTCGCCTCTGTTCTCTTCTGAGCAAGCTTTCTTTAGACTTAAATACCAGTGCCATTAAGTATCTTTATATTTATGTTGTAACTATTCATTGATAATAGTCTTAAAAAACTATGTAATAATAATAATAATAATTAAAAATTATCTCAAAATAATAATAATAATAATAATTTAAAATAAGATAAAAATAATAAATTTTATATGCTTAAAATACTATGTCAAATATCAAACTCCAACTATATGCATATATTGGTTGACTTATCTTAATAAAATATATAGTATTACTAATTGAGGCTTGTGCTTTAGTTATGGACACGTGATGAAAAGCGAAAACATTGCTCGCTGCCTGTATCTTATGTTGTGTGTTGGTGGACTCATTTTGTAATTCTCATTATACCTTAAACTTTTAAGAAAGGTTAAACTATATAAAAAGAAAAAAGAGAGAGAGAAAGTATATAAAATAATCTTGTAATTTTATATTTGAAACATAAATGTAAAATTTAAAATATAAAGTTACATTAAATAGAAACATTAAATGTAAGTTTAAAAAATTAAATGTAAAATTAAAAAAATTATATTTGAAACATTAAATGTGAAATTTAAAAAATTATGATCAATTGTCAATAAAAAACGTAAAATTTATACTTATTTAATTTTTCAGTAAAGTTGCTAATAAGATATTATTATTTATCTATTGATAAATTTTAGAATTTAAACAGGCATGCAATTTTGTCTGCACTATGTAATAGTCTATATATTTTACATTATATTTAAATGAATAAATAATTTATATATTGATATATAATTAATATAGAAAAGATAATATTATATATAAATACATGCAATATTAAAAATTTATATATATATTTATATATTATAAAAATATTTATAATAAGATATGTTTAATGTATTAAGATTTGTTTTTAATTGATTTGAGATTTGATAAAAATAAATAATTAAAATATTAATTTTTAATTTTATTGCTTTAATTAAAAAAATAAAAAAATATTTTGAATACAAAAGAATATGTAAAAATTTATTATTTCTTAAATTATTTTGGAAAAAAATTATAAAATTTAATTGAAAATGATATGACTAAATAGAAAAATAAAAATGGTATAATAATAAATAATTATATTAAAATTTTTATTAAGTTAGTATAATAAAAATATTTTTAAATAAGCAAAAATATTCAAAACAAAGTAAATATAATAAAATTATTCACTTGTTAAATTTTCACTTGTTAAAATTTTTAAAGAAAATAATTATAAATTTACTTGAAAATAGAGAAAAAGAAAAATTATAAATTTATCAAAAAGTTTATTACTTGTTAATTTCTTTTTAAGTAAAAGTATTTATTGAAGGAAAAATGTTAGCAAATATTGATAGGGGATTCCATGAGACAAGAGATGCTTGGATGAGTTGTTTCTTGTTTTTTTATTTTTATTTTAATATAATATTAATTTAAGGAAAAACATTTACAATAATAAATAAATTGATTGATGAATAGTTTATGCATCATTTTGTTTTTATAAGGTCTAATAAAATAAAAATTTTATATTATTTTCATCAACTTATCATTAGCATAAAATGTGATAGAGTATGGGAATTAAATAATTATGGACTAAAATGGTGTTTGGCAAAATGAAAATTAAATATCAAAAAATTAAGTGTTAAAGTTAATATAATTTTTAAATTATAAAAATATTTAAAATTTTAATTACTTATTATATTCGTTATAATTTTAATGTATTATTTTAAGTTATTTTTTATTTAATTGAAAATTTTATGATTGTTACTAAATTAATAAAAATAATAAAGTGCTCAAAATTTAAATTTTCAATATTGAAATAAAATTAATAAATACTCCTCCTAAACAAATTCAATTGAAGACTATATTTAATTAACAAAAAAAAAAAGACAGTTCACTGTATTTTATTAAACTATAAAAGTTTAATGGCAAGATAATAAGTGTGATATTATATATAATATGTATAGAGAGAGAGAATATTTTTTTCATTCATATAAGTGAGATAAGTAAAAACGAGGAAAATTAAAAATAGAAGGCAATGGTAAAATTGAAAATTTTATTTTAGTCGGTGTTTTGGTATATTATATAATATAATATCAAAGACTTAAATATGAAAGTAAATGATCGATATTAGAAAATAAGAAAATACATAATTTTTAAAATCTACTGTCAGTTTGATTAATTACAAACATATAAAACTATAATATAACAATAGTTACTATCATCATAAAATTAAGGCTATGGTCCATCAATCAAGCATCTCCTTTGTTAGAAATCACAATCATATTAAAATCATTGTAATGTCCGGGTCGGGTGAGGAGTTACTTAGGAGAGATACTAGTTTGAAGTGTATGCTTGAGGTGCTTAAGCTAGCACGTAAAAAAGTATAGGAAAAAAAAAACTCACATTAGTTATAGGATGAGATGAAAAGAAGTTTAAATAGGTCAACTCAAAACTATCTAAACAACTTGGATTAACCATTCTAGAGCCACGGGTTGGGCCTTGAAACAACATATTAATTGAAGTCAGTATTAGGCTGGGCCATTATGATTAAATTTCATATGTTTATAACATCAAGTTTGACTTAGAAATTTTATATACAGATCCTCGTCTAGATAAACTTCATGAGAAGGAAAGCCATTTATTGGAGGAATAAAATACCTATTGGAAAATGGAAGAACAATATTCGTACTTGTAATATTTCGATTTTTGATGTACTTTAGAATAATAGTTATGAGATAGTATATTGGTGAAATAGGTAAAGAAAATATAATAAAAGATAGATGTGTATGAAGGATGTTATATATATATATATTATGTATTTGAAATATATGAAAAATATAAATACAATATATAGAACATATATATATATATATCAACATATACATCACATATACATGATGTATATATTGGTGTAGGAAAAGTTAATTTTAAATAATTAATTAATAATAATAATGATAATAATGATAAGAGAAAGGAGAAATGAAAGTCAAAAGAAGGACAAATATCATTGGTGAAAAATTTAGGTGGAAAGTAATTATATTATTATATATATATATATAAGATAAGGATGGAAATTTAAAGAGAGCTTTCTTTCTTTCTTTTTCTTCTTCTTCCTCTTTGGAACGTGGGAATTGAGAGAGTGTGAGTAGAGCTTGATTTTGTTCATATACACACTAAATTCATAAGAGTTTTAAGAGATTTGAAGGTGGATATTGAAGATTTAACAAAGAATTCAAGTAAGTGCTCTTTTCCTTGAGCTGATTTTTTTTTATGAATTTTAAGTATATATGTATATGTGATATGATTAGTGAGAGAAAGTGATGATTAATTGAATAAAATGATAAGAATGATATGTTGAATTGATGCATAGATGAAGTAAATATGATTATTTGTGAGAGATGATGATAGATAGTGTAATTGGGGAAAAGATGATAAGGAAAAGAGTAAGGGTTTTGTATAAATGAGTTGGAAATTGAGTAAATTGATATATGAATGATTGTATAAATGAATTATATGATGATTATTGTTATGATTTTGTGTTTAGGCTAATGGGGATCAAGAGAAGAAGAGTAAGTTTGGATTAACCAAGGTTTGTACATATAATTTACTTTATTTGTACATATGATCTTGAGTAAGTATATACCTGAATCATGCTCTTATTTTTAGTTTGTATCATTCTAAGTTGTTAGGTGTGTGTTTTGTTGTTGAAAATGATGTAAAAGAGTGATTCTGGAATGCTATGGGCATGGCCATGCAGGACCACAGTTGTGGGATTGGACGAGGGGCTGTTTCATGTGAAAACGGTGAAGAAACAGAAGCGAAATGAATGCCATGGGCATGGCCTTTGGATACCACGGCCATAGGGGTCTTAAATAGTAATTTACAGCTTCATTTCACATTCCACGGGCATGGTTATTGGATTCCACGGCCGTGGGGTTGCTTTATTGATGTTTGTTGCTATATTTTACACTGTACGGGCATGGTAAATGGCTTGCATAGCTATGTCTTTATATATATTGAATTGAAAATGTATATGTAATTATAAAGTGAATAATTATGATAAAATATGTTGATTATGCAAAATGTTGGCATGTTGATGAGTCATATGGTGAGTGTAGCTCATGCTTGCAGGATGAAAATATGAAATGAGAAATGTGGTTTGTTGTGTATACATTAAAGATATTATATAAAGTCATTGGTGATGGCTAGATTGTATAAAATGTGATATTATGATTATATGATGATGTTGATATAAATGAGATGAATGAGGCAATGTGCCTAGCTTGATCATGAGAAATGAGAATGAGATTGATAATGAAAATATAAAATAATTATGTGCCTAGCATGTTATTCAATTTTTAGAGTTCTGTATTTGGCGGAATGCCTATATTTGCCTATGGGGCTAAACGCTTGACGTCATTATGAAAATATTTTTGAGGTGAAAAGACAGGGTCGTAAGCCTCAGAAACAAGTTCTTGAAGCTAGGCTGGGTGAAAAGACCGGATCGTAAGCCCATGCCTAGTTGGACTGATATATTGATATTTTACCTTAAGGGCTAGACACATGGTGTAATTATGGACTAAAATAGTAACTCTGAGATTTGAATAATGTATTAGCTGTTTGGGCCCATACTTGTGTATGTGATGTTGTGGTACCTATTGTATATAAAATCTGTGATGGTTAAATGAAAAATATGATAGTGATTATGGAATGATATGATCACAATACATATACAAATTACTGAAAATTAATGTGGCATAAGAAAATATGTTAAATAATGAGAAATAAATTGTTGAAAGACTTGAGCAGAGCTAAGTCTTGATATTGAAAATGAGATTATGAAAATATAATGTGATGTGTAATATGTATATGGTTGTAAAAATTGTGTGTATTGTTCCATGAATATTATGATAAGCCATCGAATTGTGGCTTATGTTAAAGATATGATAAATTATGAAATTAGTGAGAAAATATGAAAAGTGCATTGAAAATGAAAAACATTCTAAGAATATGATGATAAATGATGTTAGCAATGTGAGTATGACTTTCTGTAATGTATGTATATGATATTTATAGTACTACTAAGCTTTTAAGCTTAGCGCGGTTGTGTAAATCGCGTAGGTGAGTAGATGGTTGATCTGGGAGTCAAACAGTTGTGCCACGAGAAGAGTAAGAGTATTTTGAGATCAACTAGAAGGTGGTGCATACATGTACAATTTTATTATGATGTATTTTGATAAAAGTTATATATGTACATAAGTAAATTTCAGAAAAAGACAATGCAATTTATATATATGTAATATAATCAAAAGTATAATGGTTTTTTAAATGTTCTTTTCTTAAAAATATATCGTTGATATGGAACTAAGGTAAGGGATTTAAACAATACTGAAACGTAACATCCTTATATTTTATATATGTATTGTATGTATACAGGGTATATGTACAGTACTTATATAGAGTATATGAGTGTTACAATTATTTTGGTATCAGAGCTTAGGTTTGAGATTCTCAGCCTAAGTAGATTTTTAAAAAAAAAAGAGATGAAAATTTTTGAAAAGTGAAACTTGTGATATATGCATATGCATTAACAACTAGGTTAGTCTCGGATGTGACATTATTGATTTGTGATGTGTTGTATTTGAATTACATGAGTTGGATGATAGTGTGTGAATGAGACTTTACATGAAAGTAAAGCTAGAGAAAGAAATAATATGGAAAAATTTGTATAAGTTTAATTGATAAATTAAAGAATTGAAGTTTACTTAAGTAAAACTAATTTTAAAATTATTGATTATTGAAATGTGTTTGTGAAATAAGTTATAAGGGAATGAATATGAGAATAATGTTGGAAATGAGTTATAAAAAATTCATCAAGATTTAAGTAAGTACTTCTTCTTTAAAGCTTGGTTCTCTTTCTAATGAAGATTATGTTTGGATTGCAAGAGAGAGAAAATGTTGTTTGATTGTTAAAATGGGTAGAAATGATATTAAAATGAAGAGAGTATGAAAGAGTATTGGTTAGTTTGTTGATATAGACAAAGTGTGAAAATTAAGGATTTGGTTATATTGGTTAGTTTTTTTCCCTTTATTTCTTTCTTCTTCTTTCTCTCTTTCTTCTTTCTTTCTCTCTTTCTCCTTCTTCTTTATTCCTTCTCTTTTCTTTCTTCTTTTTATTTTTTCTTCTTTCTCCTCTCTCCCTCTCTTTTTATTTTCCTTTTTCTGCTTGCGCTTCCCCCTCTTTCTATTTTCTTCTCTTGCATTTAGATTAAAGGTATGTATTTTTTTTGCTTATTTATTTATTTATATTTTTGTAATTAGTAATAATTTTTAGAATAAATATTATATTTTGTTGAATACATAATATTTAAAAAAAGAATTTTTATAAATTATTTGGTAGAATGATTTTTAGAAATTATTAATTTATTTTTAGATTGAATAAATTATTTGATTGAATAAATAATTTTATTTTTAGATTAAATTAATTATTTGATTAAATAAATAATTTTCAGAATACAATTTTTAAAATTATTTGATAGATTGATTTATGTTTTAGAGAAATGTTAGAATAAGTATTTTTTAGCAATTATTTAGTGAAATAAATTATTTTTATATTTAATAAATTATTTGTTAGAATAATAATTTTTAGAATAAATAAATTATTTGATTGAATAATTATTTTATTAATTAAATAATTTTTAGAATAAATTATTTCTTATAGAAATTAGTTGAAAAAATAAATTATTTTTTAAAAATTATTTGGTAAATAATTTAATTTTTATGTAATTAGAATAAATATTTTTTAGAATAAATTATTTAATAGAATAAATTTTTTTGGGAATCAATTATTTTAGAAATTAAAAATAAAATAATTTTTTTTAAAAAATAAAATAATTAAAAAAAAATAAAATAGTTTTTTAAAAAAATAAAATCATTTGAAAATAATTTATTTTATTTTTTAAAAAATAATTTATTTTATTTTAAAAAATAATTTATTTTATTTTTTAAAAAATAATTTATTTTATTTTTTAAAATAGATTAATAATTTAGCAAATCTGTAGTTAAATTTATCTTTACTAAAGGACAATAAAATTAAGTAGCAATATATATAATTAGTGACGAAAATAATCATTGCTAAATACTGACATACTCAAAATTTTATCGCTAATTCTCATTTTTTTTGCAGTGACAATAGAAAATGGAAATGAAACTAATGCTATAACCAGAATTCTAGATCCACATGTTGTTCATAGTCGTGGAAGGCAAAAAAAAATTATATCAAAATTAGATTCTAGAAGAACATGGCAAAAAAGTAAGAAGAAAAGGCTGCAAATTCCGCTACATGCAATAATGTTCGCGAGGTATGCCATATTATATTGTAATTGTTAAACAATTTACCGTACTTTAAAATTCAAAATTTTGATTTTTTGATATTTTTTCTTCCAGGATTACATAAATCTAAATGAGCCAGTTATAGGGATTCAAGGCAGCCAAGCTGTGTAATAGATATTGTGAAATTCCTAATTTGTGAGTGCATTGGGAACCAAATTGCAAAATTCCTAATTTTTTAATTTATGATTTGTGGCTACAAATTCATGATTTATGAATTGTTTGAGATTTTGAATTTGTTTTACATATATTGAGTAGGAACTATAATGCTGCAAAAAGATATTGTTTCTGAGTTGTTGCTACAAGTTCTACATGAAATTGTGCAGGAAATATTATGATGTTGTTTAAACTTATGATTTGAGCTACAAATTCATGACTTCTTAATTGTTCGACATTCTAAATTTGCTTTTCAAATGTAGTGCAACAACTATAATGTTTAAGTTTTAGTTCTTTTTAAGTTAGTGCTACAGTTTCTTCATGAAATTATGCAGAAAATTTTGTACTCCATTTTTAGTTTATGATTTGATGTTTCTGAGTAATTACTATAGTTTATATTGCATTTTTTGAAATAGTATGCAAAATATGTAATACAGAATTGTTGGAAGAAATTGCATTTATGGAGACTATGTTGCAGGTTAGTCTTCCCATTAGTGGAATACCGTGATAATAAATTTAGGTGTATGCATAAACTATGAATTTCAACATATGTTCTTTTATTTGCATAATTCAATCATTTCCATGTAATATTAAGTATTGAACAAAAGGTACTCAGTAGTTTTACAACTATAGCTTAATTTTTGAAGGTAATAAAATATATTAATATATGCAATGTCCATAATAATATTCAAAATTACCTTAAATGAAATCAAATTAACATCAATTTAAATTATTTCCATGTAATTTTAACTACTAAACGAAATATTATTAGGCGCAAGTAAATGATTTCTTATATATTTAACTTTTTTTTATTTAACTTATGTCAACTATACATGGCTTAATTGTGGAAGTTAATCAATTAGATCAACATATGCAATTGCCATAATAGTCTTTAAAATTACCTCAAATGAAATCAAATTAATGTAATTAAATTTAAATTATTTCCTTGTAATATTAACGACTAAATGAAATTTGCATAACTATTAGGAGCAAGTAAATGATTTCTTATATTCACTTTATTTGATTTAATTTATGCCAACCATAACTTAATTTTGGAAGTTAATCAATTAGATTAATATATGCAATTACCTTAATAATCTTACAAATTTACAAATATGTGCAACTTATGTTAATTGCATGATCATTCCAACTGTTAATTACCTTAACCATTCTTCTTTTCTTTTATGAAAACCCTTTATGAATGTAATATAATTATAGTTTTTTTTTGCTAATATTATAATTTGCATATTGGGAAATCCCTGATTTTTGGCTTTGTTATTATGTTAGGTAATATGATAATTTTGCATATTGTTGTATTAAATTTATCCAATTAAATTTTGCCAATGTAATATAATTATGTTTTTATTAAAGTTAAAACATCACAATTATATATATAAATAGGCATAAAAAATGGTTTTTTAACAAGCGAGATTGAGTAAGTGTTTTTGGTGATATAATACTAATGTTTATTATTCTTGTACTTTAAACCTTATAATAATAATGCAATATAATTAAAGTTTACAATTAGAAATTTTAAACAATACTTGTAATTGATATAATTGTCATATTAGTAGGTCGAACATACATTTTGTTTATGTAAAATGTACATTCTATCTAGACATTGGAATAGACCAATAACTATTTAGGTGCTAGACAAATGAAAAGTATACTTCAAGTTTCTAGCCTTTGTGAATTGAACTTTTGTGTCCTTTGCAATATAGAGGTCTTGAACAATATTGCTTCATCCTCTTGTCAGGCGGCACATTACAGAATAGCATCCAGAGGAAGATGATGTGATCCTCCTATACTGATAGAAAACTACATAGGTTTTCTCTCCATCAAGCTGCATTATGGTGATCTTACTATCTTCTCTAATAAGCTTCTCTGCCTTTTCTTTCTGTAGAATATGTTGTTGTTTTAAGCAATAAAACACAACAAAGAATAAACAAGAAGTGGGAGAGGAAATGAGGTGCAAAGAGAATATTTTTATTCAACATGAAGAGTCTTTTTAAAGGCATATTTGCAACAAAACAATCAGAAAAATCTCACTAAATATTTTTATAATCTCTAATTATTTTTCTAAAAATAAGAAATCATAATCTTACTAGTAACCAACTTATTGACTAAATCAAAATTAATAAAAATATTTAAAAAATAATAAAGATTTCTACATTATTTTTTAACACTCCCCCTTAATATAGAAATCTCTAGCACCTAACAACCCTTAAGCTTTATTTTTTTGAAAGAAAAAAATATGCTTGTGCATTAATCGATGCTAGAAAAGCTTTTCTTCCTTCGATTGTTGATTCATAGCAAATTTAGTTTGTTGTTGGGTCTTGCATACTCTTTCCATGTGACCCATTAGGCCACATTTGTTGCAATTGGCATTTGGTCTCCACCAACATTTGAAATGTTGATGATTTGTTTTCTTACAATAAGTGCAAGGTGGATAACTTTTAATTTTGTTTATTGATCTTGCTATATTCGCACCTTCAACGCAACCTTCTTCCCTCATTGATCTTCTTTGTTCAAATGCCTGCAATACATGTAAAAATTCTGCCAAGGTAATAATTGACATTTCTGTAAAACTTTCCAAAGAGGAGATCATGGTTTCATATTTTTCAGGCAACGTGATTAAAATTTTTTGAATTTTTTTTTCATTGAAAAATTTCTTATCATGTAATCTCACCTTATCTGCTACATTTAGCAATCTGTTAGCATATTCCTTGACTATTTCTGAAACTTTTATTTTTTCCATGTCAAATTTGTGAATCATATTCATTACTTGCATGTTCTTCATCCTTTCATTGCTTTCATACTTCTCTTTGAGATACTCCCAAATGTCTACAATAGATTCTTTTTGCATAATTTTGGTTAGGATTGATAGTGAAACAACATAGAGTAAGAAAGCCTTAGTTGTAGCTTTTGTTGTTTTTTTCTCTTTATTTTTAATTTGAGCTTGTGTTCGATTGTTTCCAAGCGAATGAATCTCATAGTCTTCTTCTACAGCTTCCCAAAGATCCAAAGCTTCGAGATGAACTATCATTTGAACTGACCACACTTTATAATTTTCTCCATCAAATTTTTGTGGAGCCATTGATGCAAAGTAGTTTGATTGTCCCTCCATTTGCACTTATATAGTTATGGTTATAGCTACTGATTATGGTTATAGATTTGGAAATGGTTATAGTTATGAATATGGTTGGAGTTATGAATATAGTCTTCTTCTACAACTTTCCAAAGATCCAAAGCTTCGAGATGAACTATCATTTGAACTGACCACGCTTTATAATATTCTCCATCAAATTTTGGTGGAGCCATTGATGCAAAGTAGTTTGATTGTCCCTCCATTTGCACTTATAGTTATGGTTATAGCTATTGACTATGGTTATGGATATGGTTATAAATTTGGAAATGGTTATAGTTATGAATATGGTTTTAGTTATGGTTATGGGTATGGGGTATGGATATGATTATAGAGATTTTATAGGTCCCTTGAGATCATTTATTGCTCTGATATCAAATGTTGTTGTTTTAATCAAAAGAACACAGTAAAGGATAAACAAGAAGTGTGGGAGGCAGGGGTGGAACGACCATGGGGTCGTGTGAGGTCACACGACCCCCCCTCACCGGTGACCAGAAGAGATAAAGCCGGTGGAGGAGCTAAACACAACCCCTGTTGAAGGGGGCTGAGTTGCAGATGATTTGCAGCGAGGGGTAGACGAACCCCCCTCACTGCAAATACTTTTATTTTTTTTTATATAAATTAGTCTCTGGCAAAACGGTGCCAGGGGTAAATTTAAAAAAAAAAAAAAACCGGCCCAAGCGAAATGACGCCGTTTCGCTTGGGCCGGTTCAAAAATAAAAAAGGGGTTGCGTTTTCTCCTCTTCTCTTCTCCTTCTTCCCTCTCCCCCTTCCCTCCCCAAGTTGAACCAGCCACCAGCAGCAGCAGCCCAGGCAGGGCAGCCCCACCACCGTCAGTGCACGCCGCTGACCTCCTCAGTAAAATCCTGGTTCAGCCACTGGTGGGAGGAAATAAGGTGCAAAGAGCATATTTTTATTCAACATGAAGAGCCTTTTTAAAGGCATATTTGCAACAAAACAATTAGAAAAATCTCACTAAATATTTTCATAATCTCTAATTATTTTCCTAAAAATAAGAAATCATAATCATACTAGTAACCAACTTATTGACTAAATCAAAATTAATAAAAATATCTAGAAAATAATAAAGATTTCTACATTAATTTCTACATTTTGTTTATGTAAACTGGAATAGACCAAGGCTAGACATTGGAATAGACCAATAACTATTTAGGCGTTGGAATAGACAAATGAAAAGTATTCTTCAGGTTTCTAGCCTTTATGAATTGAACTTTTGTGTCCTTTGCAATATGAGGTCTTGAACAATATTGCTTCATCCTTTTGTTAGGCGGCACACTACAGAATAGCATCTAGAGGAAGATAATGTGATCTTCCTATACTGATAGAAAACAACATAGGTTTTCTCTCCACCAATCTGCATTATGGTGATCTTACTATCTTCTCTAATATGCTCCTCCGCCTTTTCTCTCGGTAGAATCTGTACCATTAAAATAGTTAAATGTTATATTAAATTTGTGAATCAAACAAAATATTTAACTAAAATTTAGAAACCATGAGGAAAACTTACATGATGGTATTTGTACTCATTTGAGTTGCATTCAACAGAGAAAGTAAGACTGTGCTCTTCATTTCCTTCAGAATTTTCTATAAAATGATTTAAAGTAACAATTATTAAAAATAAATATGTAATGATAAAAATATATTAACACAATATAGTTCCATATGATCATTCGAGCTTCGATCGATGTATGCTGAAAAAGGTTGAATATATGCAGGTAATTACATATAATTTCATTATGTCTAGTTTTGTACTATTTGAGCAAGAAACACATGCAAAAATTAAGCAGAAAGAAGAACTTACAATCATATACATAATTGATTGTAATGTAGGGCATAATTTGGATTTTTAACAGATGTCCAATATGTTGGAGAAGAAGTAGAAGATAAAGACCGGAACCTTTTACAAATGAAAAAAACAGAGTTTTATATGGAAATTACTTCATTTATTGCTATCTAAAAAATAACAAACAAATGCCTAATTTATAGGCTTTACAGGAACGAAAAAAACTTCAAAAATATGAAAGATAACAACAATGCTATTTTCAAGCCACTACTTGAACTATTTTATTCCACTAATAGAGGAAAAGAACCACGTAAAAACTGAACTTGACTAATTCTTTTGCACGTGCTTTGAATTAGTCATCAACACTCCCCCTTAATTCAAAGCTGCAAACTCCCATTAGCTGCCTCTGATATTCTTGCTTGTTCTTTGGTAGAGACTTGGTCAGTATGTTTGCCGCTTGCTCATTTGTTTGACAATATTCCAGCTTAATTACCTCGTCTACTACAAGCTCTCTAATGTAGTGCATCCGGATGTCTATATGCTTAGTCCTCCCATGATGTGTTGGATTTCTTGCCATGGCAAATGTGGACCTGTTATCACACAAAATTCTTGTTGCATTTAATTGCCGCTGACCAAGATCTTCAAGAATTCTCCTTAACCATACCACTGACAGGCTGATGCAGTTGCTGCAACATACTCAGCTTCTGAAGTTGATAATGCAGTTGAACTTTGCTTCTTAGAACTCCAGGAAATTGCTGTTGAACCTAACTTAAAGATAAAACCAGATGTGCTTTTCTTGTCCTCCACACAGCCCGCCCAATCGCTGTCAGTATATCCAACTAACTCAAAAGCTTTAAAACTTGCATACCATAAGCCATAATCAATTGTACCAGCAACGTAACGTATGATTCTTTTAGCTGCTCCAAAGTGGTGTTTAGTTGGACTTTGCATAAATCTGCAAACCACTCCAACTAGAAAAGCTATATCTGGCCTTGTATGAACCAGATATATTAAACCTCCAACCAAGCTTCTGAACTGAGTTGCATCAGCTTTCTCTGTTCCATCTTCTTTCTATAACTTCTCATTAAGATTCATTGCTGTGGCTGCTGCTTTGCAATCTTTCATTCAAAACTTCAATAATAAATCAGTTGCATATTTTTTTTGTGATACAAAGATACCATCTTCTCCTTGCTTGATCTCCAAACCAAGAAAATAATAAAGCAAACCCAAATCTGTCATATCAAATTCTTTCTTCATGCTACACTTAAATTCTTGAATTAGTGAGGATGATGATCCCATGTAAATCATGTCATCAACATATAAACAGACAACAAGGAAGTCATTGGTACCTTGCCTTTTTAGATAGAGTGTTGGCTCATTCTTGCTGCATTCAAAACCATTTTGAAGAAAATAAGAATCAATTCTACTGTACCAAGCTCGTGAAGCTTGCTTCAAGCCTCACAACGCCCTTTTCAACTTGTAAACACACTTCTCTTTTCCAGGAACAACGAAACCATCAGGTTGATTCATGTACACTTCTTCACTCAAGTCCCCATTCAGAAACGCTGACTTGACATCAAACTGATACACTAGCCATTTTAGTTGAGCTGCAAGTGCTAGTAAGATTCTCACAGTTTCAAAGCGAGCCACAGGTGAGAATGGTTCGTCGTAATCCACACCATGCTGTTGGGAATAACCTTTTACGATGAGTCGTGCCTTGTATTGTTGTACACTTCCATCAGGATGAAGTTTAGTTCTATAAACCCATTTTACTCCAATTATATTTTTGCGGAGGTTCCACCAAATCCCATGTTTGGTTCTTCTTAATTGCCTCAATCTCCTCCTTCATTGCTGTACCCCATTCTTCTTTTTCTACTGCTTCATTAAATGTGAATGGATCAGCTACAAACAAAGCCTGCGTTTCTTCATAGATTTCCTCTAAGCTTCTGAACTTCAGTGGTGGTGAATCACTTTCAAGAGAGTTCATCATGCTAGAGTTTGCACCTTTCTCTTGTGATGGCTTGATAGGAGATGTTGGTGTCTGCTTGGAGACTTTGGAGAAGAGGTTATTGGCGTTTTCACTTGCCATTCAGCCACTGGTTCATCAAGCAATTTGGGCACTTTAAATTGCAACTCTCCTTTCTCCTCTTGCCAACCCCAGCTTGCGTCTTCATTAAATTCAACATTTATGCTTATAATCATCTTGCCACTAGAAGGGTTATACAACCTATATACTTTAGATTCAATGCTATAACCAATAAATATGCACTTAATTGACTTCTCAACAAGTTTGGAACGTTTAATAGCATCAACTAAAACATAGGCAATACAACCGAATACCTTTAAGTGACTCACCAAGGGCTTTCTTCCATACCAGGCTTCATATGGAGTCTGATTCTGAACAACTTTTGTTGGTGAAAGATTCAATAAATACACTGCTGTTGCAACTCCTTCAGCCCATAACTCATTTGGAAGATTCTTTGCCTTCATCATACTCCTGGCCATCTCCATCACCGTGCGATTCTTTCGCTCGGCAACCCCATTCTTCTCTGAAGTATATGGTGTTGTAAGCTCCCTTTGAATCCCGTTTACATCACAAAAATTTTGGAACTCTTTTGATGTGAACTCATCTCCTCTATCCATTTTTAGCGCCTTAATGCAATTGCCACTTTGTTTCTCCACCAAAGTTTTAAATTTTTTGAATAATTCAAATGCTTGGGACTTGAATTCAAGAAAATAAATCTAGCTCATGCGGCTATAATCATCTGTGAACAACAGGAAATAACAGTTCCCACCAAAGGATTTGGTTTGCATGGGACCTCATAGATCAGCATGAACAATTTCAAGACAATGAGTTCCTCTTCTGGCCTTGCCAACTGGAAAGGATTTCCTGCTTTGCTTGCCATATATACACACTTCACACATCTCCAGTGATTCAATGCTTGGTAAACCATACACCATTTCCTTTTGATTCAGCAACTTGAGTCCCTTCTCATTTAAATGCCCATACCTCAAATGCCAAAGCCTTGACTCACTGTTTTGTTTAACCACAAGAGCTCGGTCATACACACTGGAAATTTTAAGAGGAAATAGCTAGTTTTGTGTCATTCAGACATTCACCATAACTTGACCAGATTTCTGTTGGGAAAATCGGGTAATTTTCCCTCAAACTACAACTAGTGAATTGCACTGATTCGGTAATTTCCAGGAAAGACTACTGAATAGTCTCCTTAGACAAAATTACCATTCCAAATAAATTCCCAGGAAAGGCTGGAGGGGTCACAAATGGTCCCTCTTAAAACTCAGTCTCCTAGACAGAACTTACTTGCACAGTATATTATCACAACCTAAACCCGTGTATATATGAATAGTACCGTACACATGAATAGTAAAATACACCCAAATAAATAGTACAATACACTACAAATAAACCCGACAAATAAATATTGAATACTATACTAATACAGAAAAGAAACAAAATAAATGCGGAATAAATAAAAGAGACAAGGAAAGAACACACCCGAAAATTTGATAACGGAGTTCGGCTAAATATGCCTATGTCTCCGAGCACCACTTGAGGCAGCCTGCTCTTATTAATTTGGGAAGAGAAGACCAAATTTACAATATACAAATTTTCAAAAATGTATACTAATTTTTTGGGATACAAATAATTAAGAAGGGATGAGTTATTTATAAGGCAACTAACTCACCCCTAATTCTTAAAACTTTCGATGTGGGATTGCAAAACATTAAGCCACAGCCACCAACTTTGACACCAAAGCCATCAAGTTTGACAATTTCTTGTCCTTGACAACACACGAATTATCATCAAATAGCATAGAATATCCACTTCCCATGAGCTGACCGATGCTTAATAAGTTTTGAGATAGACTAGGAATGAAATAAACATTGTAGAGCAGCTTGGTATTACCATGACTATTTTCGATGGCTACTGTACCTTTTCCCTCCACTTGCATTTGCTAATCATCTCCTAGCCTCACTTTTAGCTTGAATGATTCATCAAATTCCTTAAAGAGTGACTTAATCCCTGTCATGTGATTTGAGCATCCGCTGTCCAGGAACCAAATATTGCTTGATGGTACTGCTTCTCCATGAAAGGCCATGAAAAGCTTTAATTCATCTTTCTCATTCTTGACATAATTTGCTTGATTTTCACGCTGCCAACATTCTGACTTGTAATGCACATACTGCTTGCACTTGTAACACTGAATATGGCTTTAATCTTTCTTTCCAACACGTTGATGTTCCTCCTGTCTTCCTTCTCCTCTTTGATTGCCTCCTTTACCTCGGCCTCCTCTTGCCTGAGAACCACTACGACGACGATCACTAGAGCCTTTCTTCTCCATCACATGGAAAGCCTTCTCCTCGTTCTTTTCCAAGGTTCTATTCAAGCGAGCTTTACGGGACTGTAGTGACCCCATTAGCTCGTCATATGAATATTTTTCCAGATCCTTGGATTCTTTAATTGCTTTCACAACATGATTGAACTTGCTTGTCAAGCTCCTCAACACCTCTGCCACAGTGGTCTGGTCAGTAATTTCATCTCCATAAGACCTCAACTGATTTTTGATGGTTGAGACCCGAGAGAGAAAATCATCTACTGTTTCTCCAGCTTGCATTTGCAAGGTCTCAAACTCACACCGTAATGACTGAAGCTTCACTGTGATCACCTTAGAAGAACCTTGATAGGCGGTCTGCAATGTCACCCAGGCTTCATTTGCTGTTGCAGCTGCAGCAATTTTTGAGAAGATCAATTCATGCACTGCCTGCTGAATGAAGAACAATGCTTTAGAGTCCTTTGCATTCTCCTTTTCTTTCGCCTCATCCTCATCAGAGTAGCCATTTTCAACCAAGTCCCACAAATCTTGGGACTTAAAAAGAGTTCTCATCTTAATGCTGCAGAACTCATAGCTCTCTCCTTTGAAAACTGGGATTGCTGGCTAAGATAAACTTATAGAGTTACTACTGCTACCTGCCATGACTTAACGCCCCTTTAGTTCTTGATAACCAGACTCTGATACCAATTTTGTTGGAGAAGAAGTAGAAGATAAAGACCGAAACCTTTTACAAATAAAAAAATAGAGTTTTATATGAAAATTACTTCATTTATTGATATCTAAAAAATAACAAACAAATGCCTAATTTATAGGCTTTATAGGAACGAAAAAAACTTCAAAAATATGAAAGATAACAACAATGGTATTTTCAAGCCACTACTTGAACTATTTTATTCCACCAACAGAGGAAAAGAACGACGTAAAAACTGAACTTGACAAATTCTTTTGCACGTGCTTTGAATTAGTCATCAACACAATAATCTAACATGGGCAGCTATAGTGCACATCTACTGAAATTGTATCAACTCAATAATAATGGGCCCGAGTTAGTAATTGTCATTGCAAGCTTATGGAAACTGAGGATTGATTTATCAATTTCCACCTCATGTAGGGAAGGTGATCCTTTGGAGGACACCATGATGTGCAAGGATGAAGTAAAAGTACTTTATATAGGGTGTAGCTAGTTATTTGCACAAAAATTAGCTAAAAGAAGTAATCTTTAAATAATATGATATTAGACTCGGATAAATAATATTATATCTAACATAGACAATGAAGGTAGAACACCAAACATTTATCAAAAGAAGATCTTTTAGACCTAAAAAATTGTTTATGGAGAATTAAAAAAAGATATTTTACAGTTGCTTAACTATAAGCATTAAAGTAAAAATAATTGTGATAAGCCTCAACAACCTAAATTAAAAAAAAACAAATAAAAATTAAGAAAAAAGAAAAAAAAAATGAAAGATAATATCTCTATCCTTCACCAACATGAGTGTAGCATATGGGCAGAAAACACATGAACAAAATTAATACAAAACAAGATAAATGATTATATAAAACCTATCAAAATTAATATAGCATCATTGATAACATAACTACCTATCTATATTAGCAAATAATTAACACAAAAGAAAACGTCTAAGAATAAAAATTAAAAGTCCTATTCAACATTACAACATATCCCATTTCTAACACTTCAATACCATCATTTTTGATAAAATTCTCATCAAATATCACATTAAGAATGATAATTCCAAAGATTAAGTATATGATATTATATCACACAAATAAGGCAGATTGGACTTACTGGGGGGGAGGGGGGGGGGGGGGGGGGAGGGTTTGGGACGAGTAATCTATCTCGCACAGGGGCGAAGACACTAGTATTTGAAGGGGGCAGCTGCCCCCTTCTGTTTTGAAAATTATATATATATATGTATATATATTATTAAAATTTTTAAAATATTTAATTGCCCCCCTTTAAATTTTTTAAAAAATATATGATATTTTTATTTTATCTCTCTTCACTAAAAAGTATGGCTTCGCCCCTGATCTCGCACCAATCCTTTAATACCCAAACCCGAAAAACACTAGGTCTTTGTAATATGAATTCCAAGTTTATTTCCATGTGCTTTGCCTTTATGTAGGAGAATCCATGTGCTTTGCCTTTACGTAGGAGAAGCAATCATAAAGCCCTTTAAACATTTCATAGGCTCCTTCCTTTATGATGGTAGCATCCCATCAGCTGTCATCAGGAAGATGAAACTTAACATTATCACTGTCAATTTTTGAATTTGGTAATGCTCTACAAGCTCTTATCATACACAGCTTGGCCAGGATTAAAACAAGGAATAAATCACTCAAAAGTATATAACTTGAAAATTTTTTGCCATGGTTTAGAAAATCAACTTACCATTGTACCACTATGAATCTCAGCATGCACAAGTGTTTTTGCAAAGTGAAACTCCTCCATTGGAATCCGCTTGATATCCAAGAGTGGAAGAAGAAGAAGTTCAAAAGTTATTTAATTTGAATGGCTTTGTTTTTGTTAGTGAGTGCTGAGATTATACCAAAAATAATAGAATATTTGTTTGTAGACAAAAATCAATTGTGAATGTATGGTGATCCTTAAAGTTAAGGAGGAAAAAATGAGTGTTTGTTGGTTTTACTTTTTTTACTATGGAAAGTTGACCTCTCCTATAAAAGAGAGGTTACTAGAAACGTTTGTGAAAATATGTATGTTGATGTAAAGTTTGTACAAGAAGGAAGAAAATGAAGGAAAGAAGGAAGAAAAGTTACAAAATGCTTCTAATTTATATTCTAAGTATTTTGCATATAATATAAATTTCATATTTTTCTTTTCTTCCTTCCAAAAATCCAACATGGTATCAGAGCGCTAATAATCTTTAAGGGGTCTCTATTTGGAAATTTTGCTTACGAGTTTGTTAAAAATCTATTTTTGAAATTCTAGTTTGAAAGATTTGAACGAAAATATAGGAAATGCTTGCTTTGTTTTTGAAATCTTATTCCTAAGATTCAAAAGTTTTTTTTTGTGTTAAATAGTTTCTCTCTCTAGCTGCTGTTATGATGATGCTATTTAATAAACAACTTGAAAAAGAGACCGCCAAGTCTTATAAACTACAAGAAAGGTTTTTAAACCATCTTCAAGGACCGACAAGTCCATATAAACTACAAAAATCTCATTGAATGAGACCAACAAGTTTACAAATTGCTCTATGAAGAGACATGTGTCTCAAAATTACAAAATGGATGGAAAAGACCATCAGATACGTAAACTGAATGAAGAGGACCTTCATGTCTTAAAACTAAAAATTTGATGAATTTGTATGAGACCAATTCAAGTCTTTAAACTAAATTTTTTTAAATGAAAATTTAAAGGGACCATCATATCCATAAACTAAAATGTTGAAGTTTGTTGAGGCTATGAGCCATGTTTGCTTAGTTCTTTAGTAGTCATAACCTCAACAAAATGTGTGAAGAAATTCTGGATGCTTGCAATGAAAAGAGTTTTCCCTATCAAGGAGAAGCAACCAAGAAAAAATTCTAAGAAAAGACAGGTTATAAACAAGGAGGAGCAGCCACAAAGATTTGAAAATGATGTTGAAGTTCAAAGTTTCCAGTCATAATCTTAGCAAGGAGGAGTGTTAGTGAGTGCTGAGATTATACCAAAAATTATGGAACATTTGTTTGTAGACAAAAATCAATTGTGAATGTGTGGTGATCCTTAAAGTTAGGGAGACAAAATTGAGTGTTGATTTTACTTTTTCAACTACGGACAGTTGACCTCTCCTATAAAAGAGAGGCTACTAGAAACGTATATGAAAATATACATGTTAATATAAACTTTGTAAAAGAAGGAAGGAAGAAAATGAAGAAAGGAAGGAAGAAAAATCTGCAATATTTTTCTGATTTCTATTCTATGTTCTCTGCATATCTTTTTAGTTTTAATATAAATTTCATATTTTCCTTTTCTTCCTTACAAAAAAAAAAACAATAGTTTTCTTCTTGTTCAATAGATATTTTATTGGAAAGAAAAAATGTATTGTAGTTCAAAGTAGAAACTTAAGTTTTTTTTTCCCTCTATTCTAGGTGTTTTGATGGTGGTTAATTGGTGACATATTAAATATGATTTTTTTTTGTCAAATTATTGGTTTAGGGATTTAATGCTTTTACTTAATGAATTAACGTTAATGGAGATTGAATTATTCATATTTTAAATTTTATAATGATAAGTTTTTATAATAATATATAATACTAATGTTTAGACTTTATAATACTATTATGGTAGTATAATACTATTATCCTCGTAAATTTTATGGTCTCCTACTTTAGAATTTATAAAACTAACCAATTGAATTATTCCTATTTTAAACTTTATAATTATACATTTTGATGGTAATGTAATACTTACTTTTCAGACTTTATAATACTATTATGGTAGTATAATACTATTATTCTAGTAAACTTTATGGTCACCTACATTAGAATTTATAATACTAACCGATTGAATTGTTCGTATTTTAAACTTTGTAATTATAAGTTTTGATGGTAATGTAATACTTATTTTTTAGACTTTACAATATTATTATGGTAATATGATACTATTATTCTTGTACACTTTATTAGTCTCCTACTTTGGACTCCATAATACTAACCAATTGAACTATTCCTATTTTAAACTTTTTAATTATAAGTGTTTATTTTAATATAATATAATACTTTAGACTTTATATGTAATACTATTATGGAAATGTAAATAAAGACTATTATTTTTGTTTACCTTATTATTAATGTAATATATTTACAGTTTATAATTACAAAATTTTAAAGTAGTATTAAATTGATATAGTTAATTAGAGTTGTCTAGCAAAAAATTAGGAATATATTTGTTAAGTAAAATAAGGTAGTATTTCAATTTTCCATAATTTTGTATTATACTTATGCAACTAAAGTTAATTTGTAAAAATCAAACCGAACTGATCGGTTCAACTGGTTAAATCAGGAATCGGACTAGTGTCAAGTCTGTTTGGCATAAAAACTCATTGAAAATGATAAATAAATTAAAAGTATAGATCTTGGGTGTTGAACCCACTCCAATGCATTTCAAATTGATAGTCCATCGTGTCACCATTTTTTAAGTTAAACCATCATAACTATACATATTATTTACCTTAAATATTTTCATATTTCATATTTTGTTTAATATAATTAAATATGCATAAAAATTAGTATATAACAATGGAGATTGAATTATAAATTTTATGGTAATATAATATTAATGTTTATTATTTTAGTAAATTATATTATTCTCATAAATTTTATTATTCTCCTACTTTAGACTTTATTATACCAATGTAATATAATTAGAGTTTATAATTAGAAATTTTAAAAATATAATTAAATTGATGTTAATTATACTTTATTTTAATATTTCATATTTAATATAGTATGTATAAATAGGCATAAAATTGATTGAAACGAAAAAAAAGGGACTGCATCCAACATGATTATGCTTAATATATAAAGAGTCATGATCAAATTAGTTACTATAAATCAGTTGTGAGGCCTTGCCCGAGCACTGAATCCATCCCGCTAAAATGGAGCCAAAATGCTCATTTAGGTTTGAACTCATATTACACTGCCACGTATGGTCTCTAGTTAGTTCTACAAGCATGATTTTAAAAATTGGTTTTTTTATTTTGAAAAAAGATTTACTCTCCTTTTATTTTAAAAATATATGATAGCTTTATTTTGAAAGTTTGATTGGAGAGTGCCACCTCAATTTATTGGTTTTGGGAAAATTTAAAAAAAAAACTCATTTTTGCTGACTTCAAGAAAAATGGTTAATTTTATATCAAAAAGATGTTAGTCCGAAACTAATTACGATGAGTTTTATACTAAGTTTTTAAGTTGATTTTAAGTAACAAAATAATCCTCTTTAACTAAACCTTAACTCTTGAAAAATTGATTTTTATGCAATGACAATTAAAATATGAATGACAAATAATTATATGTGTGCAATTATAATCATTACATTATCCAAATGCAAAAGTAAAAATAAAGTTACAATCCCAAATTGTCGTACATAGAGGAGCATTGACTTCAACCCTTAGGGGTACTAGGTTATGCATAAATTTCTAGAAAAAATTAATAATTACAACTCCAAGATTACATACATAGAGGAGCATTAACTCAACTGTTTTAGGGATGACTAATTACAAATCTTCAAAAGAAATCAATTTAAGCAAAAAAATAATTAAAATAATAACATAAAACAAATTAAATCAAAATAAAATAATTTAAAGAAATGAATTAATAAATAAAGAGGAAAAAATTATATGGCTTTTAATGGACTCGCTATTTGAAGTAAAATTTCAAACATTTTTAGTTATCCCTTTTGAATTGGACTCAAAGCCTCTCAATAGTTTGATCCTTTGATTATAAAAGGTAAGGATTAATTATTTATGTTTGGTTATATTACTAAATTGACAAAGATTGGGTTAGAGAAATATCTTTATAGAGTTTCTCTTAGTTGTCTTGACGCACTACAAGAAAATTGAGAATTAGCAACGAACAAAATCTGTCGCTAATTCTAAAAAATTCGTCGCTAACAATCATTAGCGACATATTAGTAACGGATTTGATGTTGTTTCAATTTATGTTGTCGTTGAAAAAATAGCGACGACCTATTTACTCCGTCGGTATTTAGCGACAAATTTTTCCATCGCTACTTAATCTTGTCGTCCTTTTAGTGAAGACAAATTTAGCGACGAAAAATCTTTCGCTAAATTATTAATTTATTTAAAAAATAAAATAAATTATTTTTTTTTGCTAAATCCGTCGCTAAATTATTAATTTATTTTAGAAAAAAATAATTTTTAAAAAATAAAATAAATTATTTTTGAAATAATTTATTTTATTTTTAATTTCTAAAGTAATTTATTCCCAAAAATATTTATTCTATTAAATAATTTATTCTAAAAAATATTTATTCTAATCAATAATTTATTTACATAAAAATTAAATTATGTACCAAATAATATCTAAAAAATAATTTTTAACTTCTCTAAGAAATAATTTACTCTAACATTTATCTAAAACATAAAAATAAATTATTCCACTAAATAAATTCTTAAAAAAAATTTATTCTAACACTAAAACATAAATCAATATATTAATTAATTTCAAAAAATTTATTCTAAAAATTATTTATTCAATCAAATAATTAATTCAATTTAAAAATAAATTATTCAACCTAATAATTTCTAAAAAAATTCTACCAAATAATTTCTAAATTTTTTTTCTATATATTATTTATTCAAAAAAATATAATATTTATTCTAAAAATTATTACTAATTATAAAAATATAAATAAATAAACAATCTAAAAAATACATACCTTCAATCAATTTGCAAAACGATAAAACTTTCAATCAAAATGCAAGAGAAGAAGGGAGAAAGAGGAGGAAGAGGAGGAACAAAAAAAAGAAGAGAGAGGAGAAAGAAGAAAGAAAAAAGAAAGAAAGAAAGAAAGAAAAGAGAAGAAAGAAGAAGGAGAAAAACAGAAAGAAAGAAAGAAAGAAAGAAAGAAGGAAGGAAAAAAAGCTGAAAAGAATAAATATTTAGATTTTAGTAATGGAATTAGTTCCACTGCTAAAAAGACGCGGTATATTTTTAAAAATTTATTATTAGCGACGGAAATAAGTTATGTTGCAGGATTTACAAAAATTCCGCATATTCTTTAAAATATTTAAAATTAGCGATGAAGATAAATTTCGTCACTAATTAGCCAGCAAAACATTTTTGCTTTTATTTTTAAATAATTAAAAATTAACGATGGAATAGTTCAATCACTAATTCAGATGAAATTAGCGACAGATAGAGTGTTCTGTTGCTAATTAGCGACGAAAATAAATTTCGTCTCTATTTTTATTTATTAGCGACAGATATTTAATACTGGTGTTAAATGCAATGCGTCAATAGTTGGTGCTAGATTTAGTGACAGATTTAGCGATGAATTTATTATGTCGCTTAATCCGTCACTAATATGCCGCTAAACCATTGCTAATAATTTTTCGTCTCTAATTTATCGCTATTTAGCGACGGATAAAAATTTGTCGCTAATGTCCGTCACTAATTTGTATTTTTCTTGTAGTAACATAAGATAGAAGCACTTTTTTACTTCGTAATTCCACCACTCTTGGGCTTTAAACAAGAGAAAAATTT
The DNA here is from genome assembly GCA_947685225.1 of Garcia nutans. Lineage (NCBI taxonomy): Eukaryota > Viridiplantae > Streptophyta > Magnoliopsida > Malpighiales > Euphorbiaceae > Garcia > Garcia nutans. The sequence continues at coordinate 35,534,463 of CANTUV010000039.1, read as the reverse complement.
AATGAAGAGGGGAAGAAGGAAAAAAATAATTATTTGATAATTAATAAATTTTAGAATAAATTGAGTATTAATTTAAGTGTATTTTCTACTAGAATTCTTCTTTAAAAAAATTTATAATTAAAGACTACTATTTATAGGGGAAAATAGTTTAGAAAATCAAATTTTAGGGACAAAATCCGCCTTAAATGCTGCTGGCTGCTTGTTATGCGGGAGGCGCGGACCCATATCTTTTGCTTTTTTGGGCCCCTTTGACCTCTGTTTTGGGTGATTCCAAATGTATTGGGTTTGTATTCATCTCCCCTTTCATGTGGGCATAAACATTAAGGCTCACATAAGTATGAATTATCATAAATTTGTTAATGTACAAATAGGCATGATTGTGGTTATTATATATAAATTAGAAATAGTCATTTGTTAGTATGGTAATTAAACATGATTGTTGTTAATTATATATCGATAAGCATTATCAAATTTCATAAGAGGATGTATATATAAGTTTATGAGACAATGTATATAAATAAGGATACTTTATTTCATCAATAGATGTTTTTGCCAAATTGTTTCATTGACACATTACATAATTTCCCCACTGCATGCATATATCATACTCCTCATGAATTTGCAATCACAATCATAGGTTTTGGTGCATTCCGAGTCTCCAATAGAATAATGACAACTTTTTTCGATACTTATGGTGCCAATAAGTTAAGAAATACTGACAAATATAAATATCTTTCAATAAATAAATGAATAGTGCATTAAAGAGAAAAATAGTTACTGAGAGATATCCAAATCCATCGGAAGTCGATAATGAAAAAGGCAGGCTATTAAATTGAATCAAAATATTATCGATATATTTATGATCTCTTAATAAATTGTAAAACTCTAAACTGAAAAGTGATAACCATTACTGAGAGATTTAACTATCTCTCGATAAATAGTACTGAAGAGGTGCGACTATTAATTTAAATTAAATACATTTATCAACTAGTTGACATATCTCTCGGCAAGTTGTAAAATCATAGATTGAAAAGTCATCTTCATTATCAAGAGATTACATTGTCTTGTGGCAACTTGCAAACCCTAGAATGAAAAATCATGTCATTTATCGAGAGATAGTGAAGGGACACGACTGTTGATTTACATTAAATACATTTATTGATTGATTCTTGCATCTCTTGGTAAACAATAAAATCATATACTAAAAAGTCATCTTAATTACTGAGAGATTTTGATATTTATCGATATTTGGTAATGAAGAGGTGCAACTACTAATTTAAATTAAATATACTTTGCTAACAAAACAACATATTTCTTAGCACCTTGCAAAATACTACACTGAAAAGTTACTTCATTTATGAGAGCCAACACAATTGCTCGATATATGGCAATGAAGATGTGCAACTATTAATTTATATTAAATATATTTACCGATCGATTTGTAAATCTATCGAAAAAATTGCAAAATCCTATACTGAAAAGTCACCTCCATTCCTAAGAGATTTCATAATCTCTCGATAAATGGTAATGAAGAGATGTGACTATTAGTTTAAAATAAATATATTTATCGACAAAATAATAAATCTCTCGACACCTTCTTGGTAAATGGTAATGAAGAGGCACAACTATTGATTTACATTAAATATATTTACCGAATGATTTTTTTTCTCTAAAAAAATAGCAAAATCCTAAATTGGAAAATGATAACCATTACCAAGAGATTTTGCTATATGTCGGTAATTGGTAATGATGAGGCATGACTATTAATTTAAATTAAAGTTATTTATCGACTGATTAGGAAATCTCTCGGTAACATGCAAAATCCTAAGCTAAAAAGTAACGTATATTACCAGGAGAGGAGCTTATCTCTCAATAAATTCAATAGAGTTTATCGAAAGAATTAAGTGTTTCTTGGTAAATGTAACTCTAGATATAAATTCTTTCTTTCTTCCTCTCTCACTAATCTCCTTTTTCTTCTTCTCTTTCTTCTTCCTTTGGTTTTCTCCTTTAATTTCTTACTCTCTTGATTTTTCTCTTGCTTTACAGTGGATTTTATTTTCTGTTAAATTTTTTTTTCATCGTCCGACGAAGGGTGTCCAAGTCAGTTAATTTTATGTTGTTTTCTTCTATTTTTTTTCTCTTTTCTGTAACATGTTTTGTTCATTTTTTTCTCTATTTCCTTTTTATTAATTTTTGTTTGTTATGAAATTTTTTTTAGTTTTTTATTTGCTTATTGGGGTCAGTTTTTGGTGCTTTTTGAGGTCATTTTTTCCTATCAATATTTCAGTCTTCAAGTAAGTTTAATTTTTTTGCTATGTTTTATCTTTTTTAGTTTCTGCACCTTTATAATGTAATGTAGTATTTGTTGTAATGTAGATTTGTGATTTTAGGATGATTTAATTTTTTTTTTTTTATGAAATGTGTATACCTGTGATGAATTTGGTAAATTTGTTTTTGTTAATTTTGCTAAGTTTGTAAATCTAGTTGGAATTCTGGAAATTTTTTGTTAATTTGTTTAATTTTCTATATCTGATTTAATTTTTTTCTTAATTTTGCTAAGTTTGTGAAATTTAAATTATGTTGAATTCTAGAGATTTTTTATTTTACTGTTTTATTTTTAATTATGCTGGGACATAGAATTTTTTTAATTAGGTTCAAATTTTTAAGTAGGTGAACATTTGGATTTTTTTAATTAGCTTGAAACCTGTAAATTTTTTTAATTAAGTTCAACTATGTAATTTTGGGAAATTCTGGAAATTAATTAGTTTAAATTAAATATAAACTTTTTAATTATGTTGACATATTTGAAATTTTTTTAATTAGGCTGATATCAGTAATTTTTGGAAAATTCTAAAAATTGTTTAATTAGGTTAAAATGTGTAATTTTTTAAGTAGGTTGAAATTTGGAAATTTTTATAAATTGTGGGATTTTATAAATCTAGAATGTGGTTGAAGTGCCAGTTTACTCATGTTAGAAGAGAGGGGAATAAAGCAACACATGCTATGGCTCAATTGGGCATCTGCTTTAACACCATGTAATGTTTCTGTTTTTATCGAGGAAGTTCCATCTTCTGTAACATCTCCTGACAATTTTCACATAAAGTTATTAGAGAATGTTATGCGATATACTATCAGTACTCTAATCAATTCATTGACAAAGTTTCCTTTCAAAATGTTACTAACAAGAATCTTCAAATAATAATACAATATGTATAATTAAACACTTATAAATTCAACATTTAAACCAATTTCCAATATTTCTAATAATCCAAATACTAATTATAAATCAGATAACCATCAAAAGTTCGTCAAATAAAATAAATATATAATACATTGCTTTATTTGATAATCATTCACTAGAATCTCAAATTTCGTCTTCTAAATATATATATATATATATATATATTCTTTTCATATTTACAAATTTATACAATCTCTCAAATAGCCAAACTAAATTGTATATATACATTTCATAACTTATGAGTACAATATACAAAAGATCTCTATATGTACTGTAGATAATTTTTGAGATCCTTAATTTCACTACTTAACTTGTTTCGATATCATGATACCTGCGTGTCAAAAAATAATTCTAACATGATAAGCAAAGCTTAGTGGTGCTTGTATAAATATATTTTGTCACTTAATATTAAAAAAATACTTAAAAAATTATAGTAATAACACTTAGTTTTAAGAAATATTTTAATATATTAACTATTTTCAATAACAAACCAACATAATATTTTGATTACACAAAATAATAACTTTAACTTTATAAAAGTTATCATGCTATATTATACTTTCGGTTTTGCAACTTTTCTCTTTATGAACCATTTTATTTAAGACTTACTTTTTTATTTATTAATATTGCTCATAATACGCTTATTTTATTTTTCAGTAAGTCTTACCTTTTAGTTTCACATATAGGATAATTTCATTCAATCTATAATTTTTAGTACTTAAATTTAGTACTATACTTTGGAGCATTTTGTATCTTATATCATTATATACACTTTCAATCTTTATAACACTTAGAAAGTTATTGATCAATTCAATAACTTGAGCATAACATTTCTATTACGTGCATTATAACTTTCACTTATAAACATTAATATATACATTACCAATCACTTTCACATTGTAACACGGTAAGTCAAATTTAGGTAACTGACTTATAATATTATTTTGTATTTCTTTCATTATTCATAACATCATATTCACATATATTTTTAATTTAGATAACTTCATTAAATATGCCCATACATACTAAACTCAGATCATAAGTTTGGATAACAGGTTAGTATAGCAATTTTAATGCCAAGTCTCAAGAATATATATATAATGGCAATTATGTCCACTGTCACTGATGACACAATGTGTCCATTAATGTCATGAGATGCTCACTATCACTATGGCTATCCTTCCTCTGGTTAGCCATTCAATCCAAACCTAGATCTAAAATCAGTATGATTTGTGCAATTCATTAGTTTTGATTAACACTGAATTGTTTATATCATTTCAATGATACAATACTTTTATCAACATTTAGTATTATATATATTTGTCACATATCCAAAGTTTATCACTCTTTTTCATACTTTTAACACATACACATGAATTCTCAACACAAAAGTAAGAAACATAAACATTTTAGCCTCATACTAGGTCCGCATATCACAAAATACAAGCCAAAAACATCATCCAGGTATCCCATGGCCATGGCATCTCAACCTCATGCCCGTGGGATACAAAATGAACCTGTCAAATGCCTTTGTAGACCCCCATGGCCGTGGTCTTCAAGACCCACGACCGTGGCATTCAAAATGGCTCTGTTTTTTAAAAATTTTTAAAGAAACAGCCTCACTTCAACCCCACGGCTGTGGCACTCAATTACCACGCTCGTGACATTGGTTTTGGGTCTATTTTAGGAGTAATTCTTCCTCCAACAGTCCCGACTTCAATACCACGCCTATGACACCTTTAAGCCACGCCCGTGGCATCCCAAAATCATATGTTTTGTACTTTTAACTTCATTAAACACAAATATATTGAAGATCTAAGTTAAAAATATATCAAAACCAAATATTTGACATAAAAAGAGTTCATATCAAATAATTTACTAAAACTTCACTTAATCAAACTTTCAACCATCTCACATGGCCAAAAACAACATCAAACCATCCAATTCTCTTAAGGGTTAAATTAAGAGTCAAACTCATCACATAAAAGTTATTTTTTACTCATCAATCTAGTTAATCAATACTTTCAAGAAATATTTTATTATAAATAACTCAATCAATCAATTCAAACATTAAAACTCATAAAAATTCATATATTTGCAAATTATAATACATAAGCACATACTCCTTTAAAATTCCTCTTTCTCTTTCTTTTCTTTCTTTCCCTTTGATTATTTATTGATAATATTGCCTTTTCTAGCTTATTCTTCTAAAAATCTATACCTATATGTGATTTTCTCTTAATCCTTGATTAACTTGATGAAAGGAAGAAGAAAATAGAGAAGATGGTGATGGTGGTGGAAGATGGTGTGGGAGATGGTAGAAGAAATGAAAAGTTTCCACACACACACACATGTACACATATATATATATAGTTTAATCAAGTGAGGGAATGCTCATAATAACTATGGTGCACCCTCATTCTTAACTGTTGATTCTAAATCGAGTTTTAATCTCGTAAAATCGTAAAAATAATTTCTTTAATAAATTTTGAGATATATTATTCACTATTCTCTGCTTATAATATTTATCCACATTAATTTTATCACTATACATTATCAATTATCAATATTATTTAAAAAGTTTCATGTTTAAAATCTTAACCATTACAATTCTCCCCCACTAAAGAAATTTCGTCCTCGAAATTTTTTGTTATGTCAATAAGCCATTTAATTCATAATTAATCTTAAATCTCACATAAAATCAATTATTTTATTAATTGACATAACTTTTATTTATTATTTTTTTCTTTATGTCTGATATCACTCAATGTAACACTTTCAGAATAATCTTATTATAGAACTGCAGAAGATTCGACTCTACACACTTATACTATTCAAGTTCAATTCTATAATTGCCTTTAATTCTCTTTAGATTTTTTTTAAAATATAATTTATGTCATTACATTCCACTGTTATAGATATATCTCTTTCTTTCCCTTATATGCTGAACTTTAAATCCTAGTTCTGAATAGTGGGTCACTAATGGCAAGTAAATGCCCACTGTAACAATATTGCAAAAGGCCCACTATGGCATGAATGCCCACTATAATGATATGGCTAAAGGCCCACTATGGCACAAATGTCCACTGTAATGATATGGTCAAAGGCCCACTATGGCACGAACGCCCACTGTAATTATATTGGGATCAGAGATCCTCTATGACGCAAAGTGTCCACTATTGGCATAAAAGCCAATATCACTGGGACATAAAATATGTCCTCTATGGAAGAGAGTACCCACTGTTACTATGGCATAAAATGCCCATTGTCATTTTGGATATTCATCCTTTAGCTAATTCGAAAACTAGATTTAACATCAGTATAATCGAACAATACATTTATTTCACTTTTTAAAATTATTTTCAATCATAATATCTTCTGGTATAGAAAAGTTTCTTTTTAAATTATTTTCTTATTACTGTGAATTTATAAGATATAAGCAATTATTTCAATCACATTTATCTTATGAACATATATACATGTTATATTTGTTTCTGATTAGTTCAACTAATTTTATTTATTCGTCAATCTTTATCTTTCAAATCACTTCTATGTTTCCACTATAATAATGAAATCTAAATAGATTTTCACTCTTACTAGTTTAATTCTTTTTTTTTAACATATTAAGAATTCACAACTATTCTTTCACTTTAAGAGTATATATACACATATAATGTATTCACTATGTTTAATACACACACACACACACATATACATATATATATATATATTTCTACCTTGATCCACAGTACATCATTTCACTAGAAGGGTTAAACTACCTACAAATCTCACTACAGTCTTTTCTTTTCACATTATCAATTCCTTTCTTTCTATTGTAATCAATTAGTATCAGTTAACTCTTTAACACTTTTATATATAATTTATAACTTGTCTTCAATCACCAAATAATGTTATTATTATGTATTCCATAAGTACACAATATGTAAATCTCACATTCTTACTTTCATTACTCAATCAATTCATATATACACTTCTTTGTTTTCTTTATCTTGCTCTTCAAACTATTTAAAATCATTAATTATTCATCAATATATCATTCTTCTCATCTTGCTTCGTAAATTATCTTATTTCTTCACGAATAATGTGAAATCCACTAATCACTTGTAATAATCTTTTATCTTTTCTCTAACCTTACACTTATTGCAAATATCCAATTACATTTATCCATACTTTCCTCAAGTTTTCTTCACATATAAGTTTCATCATTTAATGGATTAATTGCATTTCAATCTTATAAGCAATCTTTTGTCAATTATAACTGTTTCCAAGATGTATTCAATAATTCACTACTAATTTCACCCATAAACTCTACTCTGTGAAAGTATAAGAAGGTAGAAATATGCATGGGCAAATGCATGATCGTACAAGTGATCATGCACATCACTGCTTGAATTATTTTTTTTTAAATTTGAAGAATAGAAGTATGCATAGCCAGATGCATGACCATGCGAATGGTCATACAGGTCTCTATTGAAATTTCCTTTCAATGTTTTAAGGGCACAAACATATGCATGTCCATATGAATGATCATGCAGCTCACTGTTGGGATTTCTTCTCAAAGTTTGAAGAATAGAAATTTGCACAAGCATACGCATGACTATGCAAATGATCATACGTATCTCTACTAGAATTTCTTTTCATGATTTAATCAATAAGTTATCAATAATTTAACTCAAACAAATTAAGAAAACAGAATCTAACCCTTCAAAGCACAATCAAATTCAAATCCAAACTTCCATAACCCTAAAATCTTTCAAAACCATATTTTCTTCCACAACCTTATATCAACTCATAAATGATTCAATGATAAATTTAATCATTGTTTTAGTTAATAATCAATGAATACACATTTACATATTGTAAGAATAACTTTACTATCATAAAAGTAAATTTTTATACTCGTATTTTTCACAATTATTCAATACACAATATCTTTCACAAGTAATGGTGTTTTTTTCTCGATAGGTCAAACTTAGATTAGTTAAAATCCATCAAAACTTGATTTTTCTACCAATTCTCCATGATTTCTATGGTGAGAAATGGAAGAAGAAGAAAAAGAGATGAAGATGGAGGTGGAGATGATAAGTATGACGTTTTAGAAGATAATAGAAGACACTAGAAATCTTTATATAGGTTTTAGGACTTTTATCCAATACACTCACTTGTACAATAGTTTCAATGCATTCACTTTCTTTAATTAACTATCATTCCAATTTTTAACATTGAAACATTATAAAAATAATTACTTTAGACACTTTAAAACCCCCATTATCCATATAAATTACAGCTCGAATTCATTTCGGGCTATAAGAGTATTTTCATAATTTCTTACCTCTTCAAAATCTTTTCCAAAAATATGGATATTATCCATACTCGGATTTAATGTTACTCTTATTAAAGCTTATTTAACCTTATCACTATCAGTTCCAAATGCTCAAGCTACAAATAATATCATAATCAATACAATTTACACTTATATATTCACTTAATGCGGAAAATCAATACTTAAAATTTTAGAGCATGACAATTCTCATTCTCGTAAGAAATTTCATTCTCGAAATTTATCTATATGTCATAATTCATTCCTCAGATTCCAATAAATTATTACACTTTCACTGTATTACTTTGATATTTCTTTTTAACTACTCATATCTTGTTTTCTTTTCATATCCTTCTTTTTTACAAATAAGTCTAGTGCGCTCCAAACAATATACTATGAATTCTCAATCAATTCTTAGAAAATATTCTACTACCATAAACATATGAAATATCAATTGTATCAAACACATATCCACTTATTCGATTCACATAACTTAGACAATTGCATTTCACTTTTTTCATAACTCCACATGCCATAAACACCTAAACCATGCTCTGATACCACTAAATGTAACATCCCCTGGCAATTCTCACATAAAATTATCAGAGAATATTACTCAATATACTATCAGTACTCTAATCAATTCATTGACAAAGTTTTCTTTCAAAATGTTACTAATAAAAATCTTTAAATAATAATACAATTTGTATAATTCAAGACTTATAAATCCAACATTTAAACTAATCTCCAATATTTCTAATAATCCAAATATAAATGAGATAACCATCATAAGTTTGTCAAATCAAATAAATATATAATACATTACTTTATTTGATAATCATTCACTAGAATCTCAAACTTCGTCCTCTAAATATATATATATATATATATATTCCTTTCATGTTTATAAATTTGTACAATTTCTCAAATAGCCAAACTAAATTGTATATATTTTTCATAACTTATGAGTACAATATACAAAAAATTTCTATATGTACTATAGATAATTTCTGAGATTCTTAATTTCACTACTTAACTTGCTTCGATGTCATAATACCTGCATTTAGAAAATAATTTTAAAACGCTAAGCAAAGCTTAGTGGTGCTTGTATAAATATATTTTGTCACTTAATATTAAAGAAAAATACTTATGGAAATATAGTAATAACATTTAGTTTTAAGAAATATTTTAATATATTAACTATTTTCAATAACAAACCAACATAATATTTTGATTACATAAAATAATAACTTTAACTTTATAAAAGTCATCATGTTATATTATACTTTCGGTATTGCAACTTTTCTCTTTATGAACCATTTTATTTAAGACTTACTTTCTCATTTATTAACATTTCTCATAATATGCTTATTTTATTTTTCAGTAAGTCTTACTTTTCAGTTTCACATATAGGATAATTTCATTCAATCTATAATTTTTAGCACTTAAATTTAGTACTATACTTTATAGCACTTTGTATCTTATATTATTATATACACTTTTAATCATTATAATACTTAGAAATATTGATCAATTCAATAACTTGAGCATAACATTTCTATTCCGTGCATTAGAACTTTCACTTGTAAACATTAATATATACATTACCAATCACTTTCACATTGTAACACAGTAAGTCAAATTTAGGTAACTGACTTATATTATTATTTTGCATTTCTTCCATTATTCATAATATCATATTCACATATATTTTTAATTTAGATAACTTCATTAAATATGCCTATACATACTTAACTCAGACTATAGGTTTGGATAACAGGTTAGTGTAGCAATTTTAATGCCAAGTCTCAAGAATATATATATAATGGCAATTATGTCCACTGTCACTGATGACACAATGTGTCCATTAATGGCATGAGATGCCCACTATCACTATGGCTATCCTTCCTCTGGTTAGCCATTCAATCCAAACCTAGATCTAAAATCAGTATGATTTGGGCAATTCATTAGTTTTGATTAACACTGAATTGTTTATATCATTTCAATGATACAATACTTTTATCAACATTTACTATTATATATATTTGTCACATATCCAAAGTTTATCACTCTTTTTCATACTTTTAACACATGCATATGAATTCTCAACATAAAAGTAAGAAACATAAACATTTTAGCCTCATACTAGGCCCGTATATCACAAAATACAAGCCAAAAATATCATCTAGGTACCTCATGGCCGTGGCATCTCAAACCCACGCCCATGGGATACAAAATGAACCTGTCAAATGCCTTTGTAGACCCCTACGGTCGTGGCCTTCAGGGCCCACGGCCGTGGCATTCAGAATGACTCTGTTTTATCAAAATTTTTAAAGAAATTGCCTCACTTTCAACCCCACGATCATGGCAATCAATTGCCACTCCCATGACATTGGTTTTGGGTCTATTTTTGGAGTAATTCTTTCTTCAGCAGTCTCGACTTCGATACCACGCCCATGGCACCTTTATGCCACGCCCGTGGCATCCCAAAATAATGTATTTTGCACTTTTAACTCCATTAAACACAAATATATTGAAGATCTAAGTTAAAAATGTATCAAAACCAAATTTTTGACATAAAAATAGTTCATATCAAATAATTTACTAAAACTTCACTTAATCAAACTTTCAACCATTTCACATGGCTAAAAACAACATCAAACCACCCAATTCTCTTTACGGTTAAATTAAGTGTCAAACTCATTATAAAAAAGTTATTTTTCACTCATCAATCTAGTTAATCAATACTTTCAAGAAATATTTTAGTATAAATAACTCAATCAATCAATTCAAACATTAAAACTTATAAAATTCATATATTTGCAAATTATAATACATAAGCACATACGTCTTTAAAATTCCTCTTTCTCTTTCTTTTCTTTCTTTTCCTTTGATTACTTATTGATAATCTTGCCTTTTCTAGCTTATTGTTCTAAAAATCTATACATATATGTGATTTTTTCTTAATCCTTGATTAACTTGATGAAAGGAAGAAAAAAAATAGAAAAGAAGGTGATGGTGGTGGAAGATGGCGTGGGAGATGGAAGAAGAAATGAGAAGTTTCCACACACACACACATGTACACACATATATATAGTTCAATCAAGTGAGGGAATGCTCATAATAATTATGATGCACCCTCATTCTTAACCGTTTATTATAAATCGAGTTTTAATCTCGTAAAAATAATTTCTTCAGTAAATTTTGAGTTATATTATTCACTATTCTCTGATTATAACATTTATTCATATTACTTTTATCATTATACATTATCAATTATCAATATTAGTTAAAAAGTTTCATGTTTAAAATCTTGACAATTACATCTTCTGTTTACCCTTTTGTATTGGATGAGTATGCTATTTCAATGATTTGATAAAACTCCATATTTTCACGTAACTTTTGTTTTATAATTTTTGGACAATTTATTTTTATTAGGTGAATTATTTTGGAATTGTTGATATTTTAGGGTGTAGGTTATGAAAAATTAAAGCTATGGTTTTATTTTTAATGTTATATTTATACTGGCTGAATACATCAATTGCCCCCTGAATTTGGTAGCTTTGGTCATTTTGCTTTCTGTATTTATGCATTTGCCAGATTACCCCCTGTACTTATTTATTTTATTTCAATAGACACTTATATAATCACATATTGGTCACTTTGCCCCTTGTACTTGTACATTTTATATCAAATAGGCACTTATATGCAATTGTAGTACTTTCTTTGTCTAGGTATCTGTTGATTATGAAATAGACAAGTACAAGGGATAAAGTAATCAATATGTGATTAAATAAGTGTCTATTGAGATAAAATAGATAAGTAATGGGGTAATCTGGCAAATACATAATTATAGGAAGCAAAATGATCAAAACTGCATTAAAGTTATGTTTAATTATATTTTTTATATATATTAGTAAGTATATATTTAGAAATTAGATTTGTAGTTATATATAATTAATAATGCAATATTTTTTTTAGTTAAACAATTCTTAAATGTGTTGATGAATATATAAAATTTTATATTAATTTGAATTTATTTTTATGATTTGTTCTTGGCTAATTGAATTGCAAGGTTATGTATGAATTTTAATTTTTTATATTTTGTTGAATGTGATGGATGTTTGTAATTGTATCTAGTTTTGTTAATTTGCCTCGACAATAGCATCACGTTATCTATCTATTAGTCATCAAATATTTTATACAAGAATGCAATGAGTCCAAAGCACAGATGCTAAAGACATAATTAATATTCAAAATGTAAATCTAAAAAAATGTAATGAATAAATAGAATTTGTGAGTAAAATAAACTTAATAAATAATTTAAAATGAGACAATAAACCTAATATATTGTATAAGTAATAAATTCATTCAAAAAGCATAAATAATAAATATCCATTAATACGATGTTTAGCACTCAACAAATAAATTAACTTCAATAAGCATAAATAATAAAGGCTATCAATAAACCCACAAACCCACAAGTGATACTCATTCTGTCCCGCTGAAATTGTTATGTTTGCAAAAAAAAAATTATCCTTTTCAAATTATCACTTTATAAAATAAAAAAAAATTAATTAGTTTTTTTCAACTATACATTTATCATTAATTACTCAATTAATGAAGTAATAGTATAATATTAATGAATTAATAGAGGATATTTTAATCCGTTTAAAATGATTTTTATAATATCTAGAGAATTTAATAACTTTCTTAACAGTGTGCAGGTGTCATGTAAGAATAGAGCACATAAACTAAGATAATAATTAATAATTATAAATTTTGTAAAAAAATATAATAGTTTACTTAATTACCCTTTTTTACAAAATTTATAATAGTTTACTTAATTACCCTTTTTTAAGTATTTTTAATCATTAATTATTAAAATTAAGGAGATATAATAAGGAAAAATTTGAAACTTTATAATTAATTTTACTTTACATTTATAAAAACGATATTTAAAGTTGAATATTTTTTTTTCTTATATATACTTAAAGTGAAACGAAGTGAGTAAATAATTTGCCCATGAAGACTATTATTAAATTAAATAAACTCAAACAACATAAATTATAAAACCCCATAAATAATACTGCATCCGTTTCGTTTAAATTATTGCTTTTGCAAAAAAAATTTGTCCAACTTATATTGTAACTTTATAAAATTAATAAAAATTACATAACCTTTTTTCAATTGTACTCTTGTTGTTAATGAGTTAATTAATGAAGATAGAATAAAATATTTTTATTATTAGTGACTTAATAGAGGATATTTTAGTCCATTTAAAATAACTTTATATAATATTGAGAGAATTTAATAATTTTTTTAATAAGTGCGCATGAGCTGAAAGCGACAATCTAAACAGGGCGGAGATAATAATAAGGGACATTTACAAACTACTCATAAAAATAATTTTTTTTTCAAAAATACTACACAAAAAGAAAATATTTACACTTCTAAAAAAGTTTAAGTTAAATTTTTTAAAAATACCTCACTTTTTACAAAAATAAATTTTTTTTTCAAAAAAAATTTATCTTTCTCTTATTACAAACAATATTTTACTTTAGTTTTCATATTTTTTTAAACTTTATTATTAAATAAATATGTTTTAATAAAATAATAATATTTAATATTTAAAATTATTTTTTAACATATAAATATACTAATTTTTATAAAGAAAAAATTTAATTTTAAATACAAATAACAAATAACACTAAAAAAATATAAAAAAGTGAAATATATAAATATATATTAATAAAATTAATAAAATTTATTTTTAAATAAATATTACATATTATACACATAAAAAATAAAGTTTAAAAATATTTTTTTATATAGATGTTGTATGTATGTTATATGTAATGTAGATACTATGTAGATATTATAGATATTGTGTGTATATTTTATATTTATTGTGTATGTTATGTGCATTTTGTGTGTAATGTGTGTATGTAAAATTAAAAAAAATAAAGTTAAAATAATATTAAATTAATTGTGTAAATTTTTGTGTTTATGTTTGGTGTATGTTGTATATATATCTATGTCTATTATGTGTGTAATGTATATATAGTATATATATTATGTATGTGTGTGCTTTTTATACGTATGTGGAGAATAACAAAAAATTATTTATACATAAAAACACATAAATAGAAAAAAATTAAAATAATACAGAAAAATTAAAATCACTGTCAATAAAACTTAAACATAAAAAAATGCACAAGTATAAAAATGAAAAAAAATAAAAAACGAACAACCATATGAGTGAAAAGATGACCACATTTTGCAGTATTCTTTGTAAATTTTCCAATAAATAATGAACTTAATAAATAATAAACATTCAAAAAGCTTAAATTATAAAGCCCATAACTTTTGTTAAATGATGCACCTAAATAATTTAAATAAAATCCAAAAGCAATTATAATAAAACCCATAAAAAATGAATAATGAACTTAATAAATAATAAAAATTCAAAAAGAATAAATTATAAAGCCCATTACTTTTGTTAAATAATGCAATAAGTAATTTAAATAAAATCTAAAAGCATTATAATAAAGCCCATTAAATAATAAATAATGTACTTAATATATTAAATTGATACAGAAAACTATAATGTGAATTTAGAAACTATATAGTGCGTATAGTTTGAATTCTTTTTTTTTATCAATAATTTCGTTATTATTTTTTGTGAATTATTTGACTATATGTTATTGTTTACTTTGCAACTATTTATAAGATAATTTATTTATACTTATTTTATAAATAGATAATTAGCGATTATTTATTTATTTATATGAAGTGTTTGTAGTTGTGATATGTTGCTATGGTTTGGATGATATATGGGTGAAATGAAGTGTTTTTTATTTATTTATTTATTATTATTATTATAGGGACATTAGAAATTAGTTTGGTAGTCATATTGTTAGGGAAAATTTTGCCAAAATTTATGCTGAAATATAGGTCGAAATATACTTGTTTATAGTTCTAATGATAAATTTATAATATAAATGCCTCTTAATACTCATTTGGTGAGCTTTTCATTTTTGTATATAAATAATAACTCACTAAAATGTCCAAGTTGGATATTTTAAAAATAACAATATATATTTATATAAATTATCAGTTATGCGAGACAATTGTTCATAAATTTTGTAGAAAATTGGTAGCATTTCTCTCCAATTGTTCGCCAAATGTATACCAAATATCATAAACAATCAATTTTTTATTATTATTTATGATATTTGATGTTGTGTGCTTAGAGAACCAAGGAGAATTGTTGCCAATTTTCTATAAAATTGATAACAGATTTCGCTAAACTATTAATTAAGATATATATTGTGTTTTTGAATGGATTAAACTCTTACCCTTTAGGAAGGTGATATGAGGAGATATAATTTAACTAACAAAACATTTTATTGATTATTAATTAATTAGAAAATATTTGATTAGATACGTCTTGAGGACTAGAGAGAGGATTATCTAAATCTATACTTAGTGGTCGATCATCTGGAGGGCGAATGATCGATGATAGATCTAGAAGATTTGATGAGTTGGAGGGGAGTACATCTCAGACTCCATGGCTGAGAGATACTTCTGAGGGCCCTCCTGCAGACTCTCTGTAGACCCCTAAATTTGGCTCTAAATAAATTTGGTCCCAATTAAAAAGTTCAAGTTGAATTTGGTCCAATTTTAAAAGCTTAAATTAAAATTTGGATATAATTAAAAGCCCGAACTGACTATAGTTCGATTTAAAAAGGGGTGAAATGACTGGACTAATGAATGAACCATATATTAAGTATGGTAAATCATTTTGGACCGCCATGTGCATCACGCCCTATATTTCATTAAAGAGTTAATATTAAGATTTGCTAGTGGATTGCAATTTGTGATTAATCTTAATTTCCTTTTAATTAAGCTCTAATTTTATAATTTTTATATAATAATTTATATATTTGTGGATTGTAATTTTTATTTGAATTTTAAGATTGTAAAAGGCATATTTTCATTTTGTAAGTGTCTTGTTTATTTAATTTGCTTCTTTTATTTAATTTATATTTGAGAATTAATATTCGTTGGTTTCCTATCTTACTTTACTTGTATTTTAAACATTTGTAAGGGCATGTTTTTATCTCGTATGAGTGCCTATTTTATTATTTTAGCTATATGATTGTTCTTTATTTTATTTACTTTTAATAGCTTGTAATATGAATAATATTATAATAATATAAAATTTTAATAATATTTAGACTTGAAAAGGAGGCCGGTTCCAATGAACCAGGCATTATGGGGTCCTGGGTCACTTCTCACATTTTTTATGCTTACCCAACTTTTTGAACCCAGTAGGGGTTGTGGATTCCTTAAGAATAGAGTCATCCACCTCTTCTATTTTCTTCCCAGCCCATCCGGGTGGTAACTGCTATTCTCCGGGCTTAGGTCCATATTTTCTAAGGCCAAGAGCTTAACAGTGTCGAAGTCACAATATCCATTCCACCGGGAGTGGGGGCAAAAATCTTTGCTCACACCCTCATAATGATCTTATTACCACAAATGATCAAACTCCTTATGGTGACTTGTTTCCTGTCAAGGCATAGATCAATGATGCTAGTATAGCAGCATCAACAATATATGGTGGACTTGGGGGTCTATATGGGTCACTATCCACGAACAAGAGTAAGTATTTTGTATTCTGCATAATTTATAGTTTGTTTTATTTTTTTAATTAATGTATGTGTTATTTTCTATTTTAGTTCTATGTTAGAGCCATCTAGGACATGCTCGCACCGTATTCGTAAAATTATGCAAGAGATGATGGATCTAGTAGGAATTAAATAAAAGGCCTTGTTGCAAGAGACAAACAATTTTTATTTTCAAGAGTTTAAGGTAAGTAACATAAAATTTTAAAGTTAAATAAATAACTATTAGTTTTATTAATATTGCTAAATACTAATTATTTATTTTTTATTTTGCAAAAATATTTTTAATGGGATCTTGCGATTGATGCCCTAGTCAGGATTGCTTTTATGAAGAAGACTGTTATTTCTTATGGTGATATGCCAAGAGAAATTAGAGATAAGTTGAAGCAGCCTACCTTCATAAGTGATGACCTTTGGACATCTCTACAGGTTTGCTGGACTTTTGCTAAGGGACAGGCTCATTCAACTGTTGCCTCTTGTAACATGTTGTTTAGTATTGTGGATGGTGCAAGTTTATTTATATATATTAGAGGTAGTAGATCTTATTATGATCATACATGAGCACTTTTAAGTGTAATAAATTATTTAATAATATTTATAATGACATTTTTAATAGTTATATTAAGAATACTATTTTTTATTTATATTATTTTTTAACTAAATATAGGAAGCAAAGTTGGCCTAGCCCCCACCAATTATGAGCTCTTCCTCCACGCACATACTAAAGGTCATGACATGCAGACTTTCATTGATTAGTAGTCATGGAATGTAAATGTAAGTTAGCTCATGAATTATATTTTTAATAAATAATTTTTTATCAACTCTAAAAATAACTATAAATATTATTGTTGCAGGATCGTTTCAATGCATCCCAGGACCATATGTCTCAGTCCAATACCTTAGTTGATGAGTCTGAGCTATTTTTATCCACTGTAGGAGGGGAGAAGAAGAAGAAGATTTATGGACTTGGGTTGTAGTTTGTTACCTCTGCTTCTTCTACTTCATTTGCCAATTTACCTGCTTTAGAACAACAGATCGAATAATTAAAGGCAAGCTTAGAAGAGCGAGATTGCACATTTCAAGAGCAATTGTAGGCCTAAGTCAATCGGGAGGTCAAGCAACAACTGTAGCAGTTTATGGATAGCTTCATGGTGGCCTGCGGATTTGATCCTTCACAGCTGTGTCCAACTCTTGCTCCACCTCTACTCCACTTGCACTTCTATTCTCTTAGGACATTTTAGTTTTTATTATTCAATTGATTGTAATTAATCAACACAATTTATTATTACTTAGTATATTCAATATTTTATTAGTATTATTGATACACTAATTTATATTATTAATACGATTTTTAATTGAATTTATATACATTGATTTTTATATATAAATATTTTAGTATTTTATTATAATTTGTTATTTTAAATTATATAATCTATAAATATTTTAAAAAATAAAATAATAATTTACCGACTAATGCAGTATTTGTCAGTAAATTAATATTTTTTTCTGGAATTTACTGAGAGCATAATTGTTAGCAATACTGACAAATGTAATCTGTTGATAAATTTCTAAATAGTTTTTAACTATTCGCCGATAAAAATATTATCGGTATCATTGAAAGATAGACCATTAGTCGGTAAATTCAAAATATTTTTTTCTCAACTTATTAACAACGTCTGCCATATTTATTAACAATGTACCAATAAAATTTCTATTAGTATTACCAACAATAATTTTCTAAAAATTTTGTCTCGATAATTACCTACTGAGATTTTTATGGGAATTACCTACATTTAATTTCTGTTAGCAACTTCACGATATTTATAGAGAGAAGTAAATTTCTGTCAATATTGTGTTCACTGATAAAGTTATTGACAATAAATTTTTTCGATAAGTAGTCTCTCAATAAAACATATTACTGAAAAAAAAGTAATGATTACCAAGAAAAATATTTGTTGGATTACCAAGAAAAGTTTTCATTGGTAATCCGGTACAGTCTTGTAGTTACTCATTTTAATTATTTGGTAGAAGAATATCAATTCTAGGGTGGAATGATTGTTCCTAGGGGAGCCAAAGTGGACAGAAGTCTCGTAAATGTTCATTCTTAGCTAGAATGGCCAATCGAAGCATCGAGTGCTTGTTCTAAGGACAGAATGGTTGTTCCAAAGGCCGAAACACCCATTTTGTAGGTTATAAGCCCTTTTGAACTAATGGTTTCTACACATAGGCCCTTTTATAAACAAAATAGAATAAGAAAACTGTTTTGTTGCTCTTGGTGATATATGCCACATTCTGAATCCTAGTATAACCAATTATTGCAAGCCATCTTAGCATTGATACATAAAAATTTGTAAAACTCCTTCCTTTTTTTCAACACCTTTTTCCCCAGAAAAAATTGAGATTGTTACTATGGTTTTTGTTATAATTTCCATTTATGTATCGTTTGCAAAATAAGTCCATATGCACATTCAAAGAAGTTACTATACACAATTATAAGTTTAGCAAATAAAAAGTAATAAACTATGCCACTATCATGCAGATTTTCTAAGAACCTCACCTCATTATATTCAACATGTGTAACAAACAAATACTAGAGAAAAACCCATTGTCATTCTTAGCTTCAGTTCATGATAAACCAAAAACAAAGTATTGATAGAATTATATGTCATTAACAAAAAAAATAACTTATACCAACAAAATATATCCATATGGCTTATTGTCTAAAAAGCACTTGCCATGTAAAAACATCATATATCACATTTTTTAAATTTGGTTCCATTCCCGAACTAGGAGCACCATGCGTCAAGTGCATTAAATATTCCTTGCGTTCATGCTCTAGGCAACCAGAGAATTTTCTCACCCTAGTAGCATTTGTAGTAAAAAAAATTCATAAGCTTGGTAGCGGATATGCACATCAAGGTTAATCTTCAAGGTTAATCTTCAATAACTCATCATACACTTCATCATCTGAATAAACACGTTGGGGTGTTCTTTCAACAATTTCATATCTTTTTATAGGAATAGAATTTCCTTCCTTAAGAACTTCAACACCATTGTCAATGGCTTATTTAATATTATTAATATCTTTTGCAATTACACTCTTTTTTTTGGAGATGTTTTTGAAATAAGATCAGAGTTAAACTGAGAAGTGATATCACAACATCGAATGAAATTGTCTACATATTGTCTCAATAGAATGATGAAAAAAGACAACCACCACATGAAGTTTGAAATTATGTGTGGTAATGATGAGAAATATGGCTACTTTTTCTTCCACTGAACAACACACACTATCTTTGAGAAGACCAATATTTTGAAGTTTCGTACAAAGAAATAAGAATGCATTTGTTCCCATACGAATGAGATTGTGAGAATCAATACTGTGATTTTTTAGATGATTCATTACTTTATGTCGAATTTGTTCTCTCTCTTGATTTAGTGAGTTTTTCTCTATGATGGATCGATGTATAAAACTTGGAAGGCTAAGAACATGTACATGGCATATTACCTGAATGACGGCCACTCACCTCATTCTATCCCATTCATTCCATTCATCTTCCGAGTTATCTTCTTTAAGGATGTGGAAATCTAAATTATCCATGTAGGTATTTGGATGAATTCATCTATTTCTATCTAAGTGCAGAGATTTTTGTTTAGATAGTCTTTACTTATTCTGTAATTTTGGGTGAAAATTTGTGTTCAAATTTATGTAGGAAGTCCATTTGTATTAGTAATACCGTTTGAGTTAGGTAAGAGGTAAGGTCATTGTCACACCCTATTTTTAGAATTGTGACAGTCCTAGGATCTAGGTAGGCTTAAGGTCATCAGACACCATGTGGAACTCTATATATAACTAATATATTTTCACACATATTGTTTATCTTGATTAATTATTTAGGTGTGTTATTGTCAACGTAATCACTTTTATTACTAACCCTAGATCTTTTGATATATTCATTCACAATTATTTTAATGTCATATATTTAATACACATTATAATTTATATTCATATAATGCTATACCATTCACAACAATGCTAAGGAGCATATAGAGTACATACAACTTAACACATTTACTACATACAGTAATTTTTAGCAAACTACATTGTTCACTACTTCTTGCTTGAAGAAAGAAATCAAGAAGTTGATGGTGTTAGATCCTCTGTACCTGAAACCATAGACGATTGGATGAATAATCAACTTAATGAGATTATAGTGTCACAAAGGTAGGATGTACAATACAAATATCTCAAGATTCAAGAATAATAATGGCATAAGATGGTTGTGCAATTAAAGTATTATCAATAGGGTTTAGCAATTCAAATAATAATATAATAGATAAATAGCATAAATAATGGCAGATAATCGGACTAATATCACATAGCAAATCAAATAATATAAGAGATAAACATATAACAATAACACTGAAGAAAATATATTACTATATACATTCCAGTTCTATCACACATCACACACATAAGGGCAGTGAATTCTCTCTTTTTATCACAAGTCTTTATGCGCATGTACCCTGATGATATAGCCCCCACTAAGTCAAGATTCTATCATATTGGCTAAGAAAATAGCTTGATATGATCACATAGGCCTAGAGGCCAAATGGGATTTCACAATTTATAAATACAAGAACACAATCAGCAAAAGTATCAAATAGTTCAAGTTTCAACAATGGTTCACATCATCAAAGAATTCCAAAGTAACAAAGGAAGGGTTAAATATTATGACTCACCTTTAACCTGGAAATTTGATCCCTCTAAATTACTGATAATTTTGGGTTGGTTCCATAGAAATATTTGACCTACATTCACAATCACACACATATTACACACTTACAATCATTTCTAGCTTATTATTTATCATTCAAGGTTCTTTAAACTTTTTATTGATTAATGTACATATTGGGGAAGATTTATTTTGCTACATTAAGTCCTCATTTGGTTTGGTTTGGTCCATGTTATCATATGCCATTTTACATTTACATACATTTTCATATGTAGGTTTACATTTTAGGCTATTGTTATCACTTATAGTTCATTATCTTTTTCATACATTCCTTAATTTGTTCATATGGCACCCATGCCTTGTTTTAACACTTTACTATGTTCTTAAATTCATTTTGTATTTTATGGACTTAAAATATCACAAAATTATATTACAACAGGGCTATGCAATTAAGTAAGTTCCAATTACATACAATCAGCCTATTTAAACACATTGGCTATCTCTAATTAATTGATTTACTTATTCATTTAATTAGCATTTGGGCTTTTTAGGATACTAAATATACATGTTAAGCTTTATGTTCGTATATTACATGCTCATGTTCATGATCTAGTCACAAGTATTTTGTTATGCTCAATTCTGCACAAATTAACAAATTCAGTTAATCCAATTTTACTTCTTAGAGTTTAGATGCTTTAACTATCCTTTATATTCCTCAATTTGTTAAAATGCCAATTTTGTTCAATTAGGTTCCTCAATTGCTCTCGATTCACATAGCATGCATATTAGGTTCTTTTGTATCTATCAAGTTCCTTTGTTTTCCTTTTTGTATTTCAATCCCAATTCAGGTTTATTCAATATGGTTTTGCTCCATTTTATATGGCTTATATGTATTTTATAGGGTTATGGCACATTCCAAGTTAATTGCATTAGAGTTTTAAGTGCATTTCAAATTATAGTAACTTAGGTACTTTAAGGTTTGTTTGGAACCTTTCAACTTTAACTTCATTTCATTCAATGGTTCCTTTATGATTCTGGTTGGCCACTTTAATTTCTAGCATATCCCACACTAATATAATTTTTTTTTTGGTCAAACCACACTAATATAATTAATTACTTAACAATCCACACCCGATCGGTTAGGTACACAGTCAATTTGAATTTTAGGATTTTAATTTAAGTACTTTTGGGTTTTTGTTTCCATCACTTTAGCACTCTATAATTTTATTTCAATCAAAATTTTTCTTTACTTTATTCATTTAATTTGTACAATATTTAGGCTACTACACCTGAATTCTATCTAGGGTATTATAGTCATATTTGATCGATAAAGAATACTAAGTCCTATTATCATTATCTTTTTTTTGTCTGTATCATTTTTATTGTAACTAGAACTATATAAAACTTAAAAGGAAAAAAAATCAATGGATGGGGCTACCCTAAGAAGTTCAATTTACATCATATGTATTGCTGCGTCTATGTTTATATGCTATGTCTGCGCAATTTTAATATTTGCTCTCAGCCCTATAATTTGGTATGAGGGCACTTAGTGGCCTGTGTGTAAATGAATAGTAGTGTTTTGAGAGAACCAATAAAGTTTCCTATTAGACTTGTTGAAGCCTTCATTAAATTTGTCTTTTGTAAATTCTATACATCTTCAATCACAATCATGTCAATTTTCATTATTATTTATTTAAAAATATGAAAAAGAAATTGTGTGTTAGAACCACAACTAGATTGCTAATAATATAAACATTAGCTTTAATAGATTCCTAACATGGTTCTTCAGGTTATAATATAATGTTTTTCTGAAAAATCCATCATAAAAAACAACCAATGAAATGGAGCTTACACATTAAATAGGGGAAGATAAATAATTAAACCAAGAACAAATGTGTGCACATAATTTATGATGTCAAATGCTCATACACAGAAAATAACAAGATTCAAATATGAAAAATCCAATTAAAAGAAGCAAAAGTTTAAATAAGATTACTTACCGATAACTGTGAAACCCATATGATTCGCTCCCATTAATTGACCATTCATTGATAAAAAAAATCACAACAAAATCATACTGATTATAATGTTTCTTAAAAAAAATTGTGAATTTTATTTGATTAATACAAATAGTTTATAGAAGTTTCTTACCTTTTATTGGTTACTGGTTGCAGTAGTGTTGCAAATAAAAAGAAAAGTAGTTTATGTTAGGTTTATATAATTTGCTAAGGATAAATTAGTATTTTTATAAATTATGTATTTTTTTCAATTTCCTGCTTTTTATCTCTAAATTGGTGGGAAACAATTTTGGAGGATTGTAGGGAGACTAGAGGAATCCATTTCTATTCTTTTCCCTCTTTTCCTTTATTTTTGTCCAAATAAAAGAATTGAGGGAAATATAATTTACATTCTCCTCTCTTTTTTTCCATCCATTTTCATCAAAATAAACAAATGCTAAAAGTTTAGGTGAAGTTCGAGCCGTAAATAAAGCTTAAATAGTTCTAATAATAAATATCATGAAATTGATTTTATTTTGAAAAATTAAATTATTTTATAAAATTAAATATTTTTATTAATTGATATAGGATTGACTGATTAGGTTGAATAATTAAAATGAGCAATTGATCCTAGATTCTAATTATTTTGATTGATTCAAACAGATTATGAATCGAATTTAAATGAAGGGTTCAAATTGACTCATCAGGCATATTGAAATTTACCACCCTTAAACATAAGTAGCTTAAGTGATTATATGATATAAATAATAGACGTGTATCAAATCTCTATTTAAAAAAATATAAATAATGAGTAGATTCATTAAATTTTCAAATAATTAAATAAATAAAATCATATATATATATATATATATCATAACTAGGTCTACATTCAGTAATCTAATAATTATCATATTTAAAAAATAATAATATACACGTAAATTTCGTTAAGATTTTGGTGACTAGAATTTCATGTTTAGCCATTTAAATCTGGCTCATGGTTCAATTGAGCTACCAAACAACATTCTAAATATTCTAAATATAAATTCAAGTTTGAATATTTCTCACTCTCCTAATACTTCAAAAAAAGAAAAAGAATGATATATATTTCTTAGTCTTCCTTTGCAGAATGTAATAGTTTGAGGGAGATGCTTAGCTGAATTTTACAAACAATTGGTTTAATATTGCTATTGAAGTTAATAATGAGGAGGTTTATTATGCTATGTTAACCAACAATGAGAATAATGAGGAGGTTTATTATGCTATGTTAACCAACAATGAGAATTTATCTCAATTGAAACTGTTTATTTTATTGCAAAATTTTTTAAAATTTGAACAGAAAAAAATTACAGATGTTCCTTTCTCTTAGATTGGGGTGCTCATGTTTTAGTTAGGGTTATCCCTTTTTATGCTAGTACTCATTATTAGGATTCTATTTTACCTTTTCTTTCTGATGCTCTGTCTCATGATGTCTTTGCCCAAAGATGATAAATTAAGGGTGTATGAAGAAAGTCTATTTGGCTTGGATTTAGTACTGATTTTTGAAATTGGTAAACTTGTTTTTTTTTTAACTGAATTTTTAATAATATCTGGTTCTCATAGTAATAAAAAAAAAAGTAGTCGGTCTTGGAAATTTCAGCCCAAAAAATTTCTAACTCATCAAAGATAGATCAACATCTACACGAGTTGATCATTTGATTGTTTAAAATTTAATCTTAAACAGGGGTTTCGCATTCCAGATTTAAAACAATAAGCAAATAAATAATTATACTTTCATGCTTGATTTGGAGCATACTTCCTCTAATTCTATGTTTACATAAATTCAAATATTCAAAATCCATTTTTATTTCTAACCTTTTTCATAGTAATATATAAAATTACTTATAGGTTGAAATGGACAAAATCTTTAAATAATATCCCCACATATTCACCAAATTTCAAAAAATTCCAAACTGATGATGCCTAAAAAAACACATTTTGTTTTTGAAGTGTATGAACAAAACCTTTAATTACAAATTCACGGAGCCAAAGGCTTCTTTTATTCCAGTTTCTGCATATGCAGTGGACTGTGGCTGTTGAAGCAAATAGGACCTGCAGTAAGAAGTTTCCTAGGAGGGGAGCCTTCCAGAAAATTTCTCCCAGTGCCTACCAGAGAAGTTCTTCTTGCACTAGGCGTCGAGTGCAGCAACCGGAATGTCCAATTCAGAATACTCGGTGCAAAAACCCTATAGAGGAGGAATATATCATACCAACTAGGAAATTTAACATAATGGTGCCCTCGACATGCGCCAGATACTATTGACTTTGCATACTCTTCTACTGGACCACCTGCTGCTTGCACCTAAAACAAAAAAGGGTATGAATCTGGAGATTTAGTAACTTCATCGGGAGAGCATGGCACAGCAATAAATATTGCTCCTTTGAGTCTGGAAGGTCATTAGAGATGAGTTCAAATTGAAGCCCTTTGCAGAAAGAATGGGAAAGATTATGTATCATAAATGACCTTCATCTAATAACGCTTTCGAAAGAGGTAGCCTTATGCATTAGAAATGCCAAAATTAGTAGCCTTATCCATGAGAAATGTGAAAAATTAAGGTATCGATTTTGAAATTCGAATGACTAGTTGACAACTACAAATAGCAAATATAAGGAGTATGCATCAACTAGGACTTTGATGTTGTATTGATCATTCGATTATACTAGTGAAAGTTTGGTTTTAGGACAATCAATTTAAATATATAATGGTGGAGACTTACCTCTCTTTCTTCTATCCATTGCATTTCTGCGCCCTCCTCTAGCCTGAACTTTCCTCTGCTTATTTCACTTCCAATCCAACCATGTGTTGCTATTGTTATTCCAATATCACCATTCAATTCGAATCTCAAAGTCTCATAGAAGTTCACCAAAGCAGCTTTTGCGGCCTAAACAAAAAAGAAAGAACAAAAAACAAAGCACATTATGGCATTGTTTGGAGAAACTCATTTGGAAGATTCAATTCAATTCCTTCAATGTCTGTAACACAACAAAACAAACTATCCCAGAATATATATGTTTTGAAAGAAAAAATTAACAGTAATCCTTCACTATATATATACTCACAGCATATAAACTCATTCTTGGCAGAGGTAACCAATTCTCAACTGCTGCATTAACAATGATTCGCCCACTAGTCTGATGAAGGTAAGGAAAGGCAACAAAAGTTGGATATAAGTTTCCCCAAAAATTTATGTCCTGAGAAATCATCAAATTACATTATGCAATTAGTTTTGGACTAATTCTGATAAAATAAAAGAACAAGTTTGTAACAACCCGAAAGAAAGAAGAATAATAGAGAACAGAACAGAAAGAATAGAGAAGAATAGAAAGAAAGAGATAGAAGAGAAAATCAGAATTAAGGGAGAAGGGAGAATAGAGAAGAGAAATGAATTAGAAAATGCTGATTATCATAATAATGCTCCTGCTACGTACACTCCTGAATTATAGGAGAATGAAACTAAAAGACAAATAACTAAAAGACAAAATAACAGAAATTATACCAATTGCTCACACTATCAGCTATAACTAAATCTTCCAATCATTTACTTATCTCAACAATCCAGCTAGGCAATTCGTATTCGTACTTCCAGTCATCCAGCTTGCCTCTAACTGATTTCCTTTAGCTCCTTCCCTTTCCTTCTCCTTTGATATGTAACAATGCCTACTCCTTTTAGCCATTCTTGTCCCCAAGAATGCATAACATCAGGAAACTGATTAGAGATGAAGGTTAAATCTTCCCAAGTAGCATCAGAGTGTGGGAGGTTAAGCCATTTCACCAAAATCTGTTGAACATGCTGATTACCTCGAAGGATGACTCTAGAATTCAGAAATTTTTCTGGACCTACTGCTGGTTCTGTTTCCTGAAAGCGGGGAAGTTCAGCAATAGGAACCTTGTGGCTGCCAATCTTCTTCTTTAACAAAGAAACATGGAAAACTGGATGAATTCTTGAGTGTGCTGGCAGTCTCAGTCTATAAGCTACTGCACCCACTTTTTCAATCACCTCAAATGACCCATAGTACTTAGCTGATAACTTCAGATGTCTTCTTAAGGCTACTGAAGTTTGACGGCAAGGTTGAAGCTTCAAATAAACCATATCTCCCACTTCAAAACTTCTTTCAGTTCTTTTAGAATCAGCATACACTTTCATCCTGTGTTGGGCTAGTAATAGATTCTCTTTGAGTAGTGCCTGTATCTGTTCTCTTTCTGTTAACCAATCTGCAACTGCTGCTACTTCACTGGTGGTGTTTAAAAGCATAGGTGAAACGGGATTATACCCATATAAAGCCTGAAAAGGAGTCATCTGAATAGCAGATTGGTAGGAGGTATTATACCACCACTCTGCTAATGCTAACCAGTCACTCCATTGATTTGGTTTCAAGTGAGTTATGCATCGCAGGTATGTTTCAAGAGTTCTATTCAATCTTTCTGTTTGACCATCGGTTTGAGGATGATAAGATGTGCTCATGTGCAGCTGGACTCCTAATAGTTTAAACAACTCCTTCCAGAACAAGCTTGTAAACACTTTATCTCTGTCTGAAACTATAACCTGAGGAACACCATGCAGCTTACCAATATGATTCATGAAGGCTGTGGCCACTATCGTAGCTGAGAATGGGTGAGATAAGGGCACAAAATGTGCTGATTTTGTTAAACTATCCACCACTACTAAGATAGTGTTGAAGCCTCTCGATTTGGGTAATTGCTCAATGAAATCCATGCTAATATTAGCCCAAGCAGTAGCAGGAATAGGTAATGGTTGAAGTAAACCAGGGTAAGAACAATTTTCACCTTTACATTTGCTGCAAACATCACATTTCTGAACCCAATCTTCTATTGATTTCTTCAAGTCAGGCCAATAGAAATGATTTCTCATTCTGTGGTATGTACTCTGTATCCCAGAATGGCCCCCTAAAGGGCTGTCATGGAATTGGTTCAACAATTTGATCCTTAAGTCAGTAGATTTGCCTATGTACAACTTCCCCTTATATCGCAAAAGACCTTTCTGCAAAGAATAATTACTCTGGGAATTAGAACCAATAGCAGTAGAAAGAAGAAGGTCTTGTGCTACAGGATCATCAATATAAGAATTCTCCACTTCAGTGATCCAAGCAGGCACGACTATGGAAGCATACAGCTGACTGTCCATATAATGTTGTCTGGATAAGGCATCTGCTGCCTTGTTTTCTCTCCCCTTTTTGTAATGAATCTTGTACTGCAACCCAAGCAATTTAGTTATGCCTTTCTGTTGGACACAAGTATGGAGTCTTTGTTCCAGAAGATGTTTGATACTTTGATGATCTGTTTTGATGATGAAACTGCCTTGTTCAAGGTAATGTCTCCATTTTGTTGCTACAAAGATAATAGCTAGCAATTCTCGTTCATAAGCTGAGAGGTTTTGATTTCTGGGGCTCAAATGCTTTGAAATGTAAGCAATGGGTCTTCCTTGCTGCATTAACACCGCTCCTATCCCACTGCCACTTGCATCACATTCCAATACAAATGGGTGGTCAAAATTGGGAAGTGCAAGAACAGGTGCAGTAGTCATTATATTCTTAAGATTGTCAAAAGCTGTTTGTGCTTCAGGATTCCATTTGAAGGAATTTTTCTTAAGTAATTCGGTGAGAGGTTTGCAGATCACTCCATACCCTTGAATAAATCTTCTATAATATCCTGTCAGCCCCAAAAACCCTCTCAACTGCTTCAGTGTTGTTGGAACAGGCCACTCTACCATGGCACGAATCTTAGAGTTATCAGTAGAGACTCCTTCTGCAGAAATTACATGACCCAGATATTCCACTGCATTACTTCCAAAGACACATTTTTTCTTCTTGGCAAATAGCTGCTGCTCTAATAAAATTTGGAAAACAATTTCCAAGTGATGTAAGTGATCAGTGAATGACTTACTGTAAATCAAGATGTCATCGAAGAAGACCAAAACAAATCTTCTAAGATGTGGCTGGAAAATCTTATTCATCAAGGCTTGAAATGTGGCAGGTGCATTGGTTAGCCCAAAGGGCATAACCTTGAACTCATAATGGCCAATGTGAGTTTTGAAGGCAGTTTTGTGGATGTCAGCAGGTTCAAGCCTGATTTGATGGTAACCAGCCCGCAAATCTATCTTGGAGAAAACTACTGCTCCATATAACTCATCCAATAAGTCTTCTATAATTGGAATAGGGTATTTATTTTTAGCAGTAAGCTCATTCAGTTGCCTATAGTCAACACAAAACCTCCAACTGCCATCCTTCTTTTTGACTAACAAGGCAGGCGAAGAAAAAGGACTCTGGCTTTGCTGAATAATAGAACTGTCTAACATTTCTGCAGTCAATTTTTCAATTTCAGCTTTTTGAAAGTGAGGGTAACGATAAGGTCTTAGACTAACAGCTTCTGAGTTTGGTTTAAGAGGAATGCTGTGGTTGATATCTCTAAAGGGTGGTAATTGGGAATGTTTGAGAAAGAGTTGGTTGTATTTGGTAATGAGGGATTGAAGGGAGCTCTGGAATTGAGAGTTGTGGTAGCAAGGAACTGGGATAGGCTGGCAAGTAGTAAGCTGAATTGAGAACAATCTAGCTGTTACTCCACTCCATCCTCTCTGTATAATCTTCCCCAACTCCTTCCCACTCATTAAACTTAACTGCCCTGTCTCTGTAATACCCTTCAACTCGACTTGTTTCCCATCTTTCCTAAACAACAATTTACAGCTCACAAAATCCATGGTAATGGGGTTATAAGCCTTCATCCAATCCACCCCAAGCACCATATCATAGTCACCTAATTCCAGTATCCGCAGATCAAAGGAAAACTTCAATCCTTACATTACCCAGCCACAGCCCTGACATTTGGACCTCACAGTCAGCTTCCTACCGTCTGCTACAGTTACTGCCATTGGGTTAACAGTAACTGTAGGCAGCTTCAGCTCCTCCACTACTTTAGGATCTATAAAACTGTGAGAGCTACCAGAATCGACTAAGATAATAATCGATCTGTTTTTAATAAGCCCTTTTAATCTTATTGTATTATCAGCGTGCGTACCGTCAATCAGATGTAGCGACAGCTGAGCCTGTTCAATCGTCTCTTCTTCATCCATCTCTTCAACGGCCTGCCATTCTTCTGACTCCAATTTGGCCTCATCCAAACCTTCAACTCCTTGCAACGTCATCATCGGTTTCGACGTGCAACGGTGGCCAGGAAAGTACCGATCTCCACAACGGTAACAAGTGTTAGATCCTCTCCTGTTAGGATTGTGAGAGGCGAGGGATTTTGGGTTATTGTTTTGCTGTGATTTAGGGGTAAAAGAATTAATGGTTTTAGGATTTTGGACGATCAGGTTGTTAGTAGTAATGAGTTTTGGTGTTTGGGCCTGGGTCGGGTTGAAGTTGGACTTCTGAAACACTGCGTTTTGCGAGCGGTACTTTCGTTGAGCTGCTTCACTAACAATCTCCTGAAGCCTGGCCTGCTCACAGGCGGTGCTCAAGGAATCCGGTTGCAGCATCCTCACCATGGCACCGATTTCTTCCTTCAATCCGCCCAGGAAACTTGAAAGATAGTAAGCTTCTGAGAGGTTAGGGTTTATTCTTCCAACTTTTGCCTTCGCCTCCTCAAACTCCTCTTGATAGTTCTTCACCGATCCCGTCTGACGGAGTTTGTGGAAGTCAGTCACTACATCTTCCACCGGTGACTCTCTGAAACGTCTGAGTAGAGCTTGAGAAAACTCTTCCCAACCAGCAGCTTCATGCGTTTGAACCCAATCCCAGAACCATCTTTCAGCCACATCGGAAAGATACAAACTAGCTAACTCCACTTTCCTCTCCTCAGGCACTTCATAAATTTTAAAGTATTTACCACATTTCCACAACCAAGATTGAGTGTCCATACCTTCAAAGATGGGTAAATCCATCTTAGGTAGCAATCAATTATAGTATCCTTGTCCTCCACCCCACTGAGCAGTACCGTTAAACACCTGTCCTCTCTCATCTATTCCTTCATCATCTACTTTGCTTTTGATTTCATGGGTTCTCAAATGTGGATTGGGTAATAATCCTTTCTGAGAAACAGAAGGATCTCCAATTAGCTGTTCTTTACCTTTACCCTGTAAACTCATAAGGACTTGCATCAATTGTCCTAGTTGGGTACTCAGTTTAAGTTGCTCCTCACGCAATTGATCAAAATTGCGATGGTGTTCCTTTTGCATGGATTCCATCCTGAGATGCATTTCTTCTTGAAGAGAGACGAGTCGATCAACTTCTTCTGTCTCATCTGTGACAGCAGTAGAGGTTTCTTCTGCACCTACACCTCTGTTTTTCTTAAACTTGCTCATAATGATAATTGTGATTGATTGGCCGAGTATCGTGCGCTCTGATACCAATTTGTAACAACCTGAAAGAAAGAAGAATAATAGAGAACAGAACAGAAAGAATAGAGAAGAATAGAAAGAAAGAGATAGAAGAGAAAATCAGAATTAAGGGAGAAGGGAGAATAGAGAAGAGAAAGGAATTAGAAAATGCTGATTATCATAATAATGCTCCTGCTGCGTACACTCCTGAATTATAGGAGAATGAAACTAAAAGACAAATAACTAAAAGACAAAATAACAGAAATTATACCAATTGCTCACACTATCAGCTATAACTAAATCTTCCAATCATTTACTTATCTCAACAATCCAGCTAGGCAATTCGTATTCATACTTCCAGTCATCCAGCCTGCCTCTAACTGATTTCCTTTAGCTCCTTCCCTTTCCTTCTCGTTTGATATGTAACAAAGTTCCTAGTGTGCAAATATTCTCTTTCAAAAGCAAGTTAGACACATTATATATCTTCTCATTCATTCATGCATCCTATATAATAAACCTTACCAGCAAATGGGGAAACACAGAAGTGTCTGTAACTTCTTCAACATAGAATGTGTGTCCGAGACTTGCTGTGTTTACTAGATGATCCACTGCATAGTGAAAACACAAAAATTAAAATAAGGAAACTCATACAATGATGAGCTTTTCACTTGTCTAAGAAAGGAAAAAAAACATGATGAAGATGATAAGTGCATACACCGTCCATAAAAGTTTATAGTCTCATTGACAAATCTCCGACAATCTTCTTCCTTGACAACATCGGCAGCCATAATCATAACATGTTTTGCACCCATATCTCTAGCTTTTTCACTGATCCCTCGGAGTCTGTTTTCTCTCCTTGCAACCAATACAAGATTTGCCCCTCTTTTTGCATATTCATATGCAATTTGCTGCAATCATAATGATCAATTCAATAATACGCCTATGCAATCAACACAAGAATTCTAATACACATTGAGTGTATCTTCATGTTACTATGTAGAAGGGATCTTTCAGAAGGGTAATTTTCGAGAGTGAGCATAAATGCAATGATTTTGTAAGTGATGGAAGAAAGGGTCTTTGTTCTCCTCATTCTTGACTCTGTCGCAAATCTTATTTCATATAAATTATTATGCCATTAAACTCCACCTATGAAATTTCTAAGGCACTTAGATTAAATGGTAATAAGTGGGATCTCAAGTTTGAGTGAGCTAGATTTACCAAAAATAAACTGGAGTTCAAATTCCAATACAAGCAAAATAAAAAGAAATTGTTCGTGGTCTAATCAAAGAATTAACTGACCCTTGGGGTTCTCAGCTTATCATATTAAACATTAAAATTTCAGAAATTTAAGTGATATTCACTTTTTCCCCACATTCTCTGTTATCAATCAATAAGCAAGTAAATTAAGGCAAAAAATTGTGCTAAACGAAAGAATAAAAACACGAGTAATTACCTCTCCTATACCAGAAGAAGCACCAGTGATAATAACCACTTTATCTTCCATATTCTCACTAAAAAAAAGATTTATAAAGCCACCCACAGGTATTAATATAGCTCAAAGCTGGCCATGCACAAGCTAACATCACTAAACTAGCTGGTGGGGCAACCCAATTCAACACAGAATTCACAAAATCCATCATCACAATCTTAATTAACTAACTAATTACTTGCTCTGAGAGAAAAAAAAACAGAGCAGAAGAGAGCAAAAAAGGGAGAGGAGAAGAAGAGAGGATAAAAGAAAGTAATTTATTGTTAATAAGAAGTTGTTTGTTCTGTGATTATTATGAAGATGAACACGTGGTGTTTGGAAAGATGGAATAAATGACGAATGGAAGACTTGTTTGGATGTTCTTGCATGATAACGATAACTCTATTTATAGTTTGTGCTCAGTTTTTTTCTTCAATTGGGAGATCAAAGATGGCATCATCTTCTGTTCTTATAAGACACCTGCGCATGGGTCAGTACTGCCCCAATTTTCAACATTTTCTATGATGGACCAGAATTTGATATGTTGATAAGGGCTAAAGATAAAGATATAAAGGGTCATATGGCACGTCGCACGTCATCCCTTTTTTGGTTTAATAATGGTGAAAAAATAGGCATATTTTGTTGCAAGGCGTGTGAAAATTTTTGGAATTCAATCCATAGATTTTAATTTGATTTCATTAGTTTATGTTTTATATTTGAGTAAAATTAGATTTATATTTTTAAAAAATTTTAAATTCGGTTGAATAATTTGGTTAAAATTTATTTTTCTATTTAAATTTAAATTGGATCAATAAATATGTATTATATATATTTATAATACACATTATATAATTTTATATATTAGATATATTTATAATATATATTATATAATTCGATTTAATCTGACTAAACTCGATCAAATATGAGAATATATCGGTCAACCAAAAATATTTTAAACTTTTTATTATATAATTTTATACGATCGAATTGAAATATACTCTACTAGATTATTTAGTTTAATAGTAGCACTCAAAGATAAATTTAGGGTTGTTTATGAAGATTGAAAACCACACTAACTTTGTTTGGCCCGATCCAAACTAATCAAATTAAATCAAGTTAGGAAAAGATAAATTAGACTTTTGATAAAAATATAAAAAAAATTAAAAATAATTTTAAATTTACCATATTTATAAAATATTTATCAAAATATCAGAATTTATAAGATATTTATTAAAATATCATATTTTTATTAGTTTACAAAGTGTTTACAAAGAGTTTATAATAAGTTTATCATGAGTTTATAATGAGTTTATAAATTTTACACGGTTTATAATAAGTTTATTATGAGTTTATAATAAAATAACTAAAATATCCTTGATAAAAAAAATAAAAATTTTAAAAAATATGGTAAAGGGTGTTATTTTTTCAAGAGAAATTTATGCTAAATATGTAATTTGGCCGCCCAATTTTCAAATTTACAGGCCATTATTGTATATTTTTTTTCATTTTTTGCTTCTTTTTTTTTATTTTTACGGAAAAGGTTGCGATTTTTTTTTCTAGCTGTATTTCTTTTCATTTTTTGTTCTTTTTATTTATGTTTTTTGTTTAAAAATAAAGTTTTCGATGTCATATTCTTAATATGTATAAGAAAATATACATAATATATATATAACGTATATAAAATATACATACAACAAACATCATCAACACAATATACACGAAACATTTAAAGAATATATTTAATTTTTTTAATATTATACTCACAATATATACACAACATTCACGTAATATTAATATCACAAATTCACAACATCAATATAATATATACATAATATATATAATAAATACATAATATATACACAATATGGATCTAACATCTACAATATCAACATAACATCTACATAAAAATATATAAAAC
The DNA here is from genome assembly GCA_947685225.1 of Garcia nutans. NCBI lineage: Eukaryota > Viridiplantae > Streptophyta > Magnoliopsida > Malpighiales > Euphorbiaceae > Garcia > Garcia nutans. Next base: position 35,498,706 of record CANTUV010000039.1, on the reverse strand, counting down.
ATACACGTAATATTTACATAATAAAATTTATTTTTTAATTTATTTTTTATGTCTATCATATATAAAATTTATTTTAAAAATAAATTTAATAAATTTTATTAATAAAGTTTTTATATATTTTGCTTTTTATATTATTTTTGTGAGTGTTATTTCTTATTTGTAATAAAAATTAAAAATTTTATTTTATAAAAATTAATATATTTTACATATTGAAAATATAATTTAAAAATATTAATTTTTATTATTTTTATTGGATTTATCAATTGTGAGGACTTATTGTATTGAGAAACTAAAAAAAATTGTGCTCCGACATCCATTTCAAGCTAATATTATTTCATAGTCCATTCCCCCTTTTGTATTATTCCCTAAAATAACAATTAATTATTTTTATAAAAAATATGATTATATATGTTTTATTATATTTTCATTTTAATTTAAGATATATTTATTAAATATTTTTAATACATAAAATTAAACATGTGTATAATAAGTTAAGTGATTATAATTTGAGACAAATAAAAAAATTGCCTATTAATTTGACGAAAAAAGTATAATTTTGTTGAGTGTTTTCTAAAAGCCAAAGCAAGGAAATAAGTTGAGTGCAGCAAAAGGGAGGCGCGGAAGGAGATTAAGGCCACCATCCACCACTATTTTATGAAAAGAAATTTCAATTTCTACTTTCACTTCAAAAATTTAATTTGAAAACAACTTATATAAAATTTTAAAATTCACTTATTGCAAAAAAAAAATATTAAACTTTGAATCCAAAAAACCAAATCTTGTAAATTATATATTATATATTAATAGAGTGTTTAGTTGTATCAAAATTTTAGAAAAGTTGATAAAATAATCATCTTTGATAAAAAAAAATATTATGTTTATTTATAAATAATTTATATAAAATAAAATGTTAGACCCACTAAATTTTATCTATCAGTTGATAAAATATTTTATATAAGGAGAATATAGAAAATTATTTTACTGAAAAAAGAGATTATGAGGTCTAATATTAAAAGATAATTATACCAATGCTTTAGGATATGGTAAAATAAGTAAGATATATTATAAAGATAGTTTAGACATTACTTAAACTTTTTCAGTAAAATTAAATTGTGAGCAAATAAATTAATATTTTTTTAAATTTATTTTCTTAGTGTTTTATTATATCTTTCAAACACGGTAATATAATTTTTACCAATAAAATATAATTTCAGTAATATCTCTATAAAATATATTATTAGTAATAAGTTTTCTCAACAATCTACCAAACGACCCATTAAACTCCTACCAAAATTAATAGTAAATTTCTACTTAAACCAAACTTATTTTTTTTTATTTTTCAATTTACTTTCTTTTTTATTTTTTATTTTTTATTTATATTTTTCATCTTTTTAGTCATTATTCATTTTTTATTAACTTAAATAAAACAATAAAATAATTTAAATATAACCTTTTTAATTAAAATATGTATAATTATGAAATTACAGTTAAAAACTTAAAATGTATATTAAATTATATCTATTCCATTAAAAGAAATAAAATGTTATTATACAAATTAAACAATTAAAATTTGCCAATCTTTTTACTTCACTTATAGAATAAATATTTTTACTTAAAAACATTAATAAGTAATGAATTTTCAAGTAAATTTATAATTTTTTTCTTATGTCATTATTTTTAGATAAAATTATAATTTTTTTCATTTTTTTAAAAAAAGTCTATATTAAACATATTTTATCATAAATATTTTTATAATATGTGAATATAAATTTTTTAATATTATATATATAATATTGCTTTTTATATACTAATTGTATTAATATACAAATTATTTTTTAATTTACAATAATATAAAATCTTTTATAAACCGCACTACAGTGCAGGCAAATTTACTTACTTGTAATATACTAAAAGAGTCCCACCTAATAAATAGTGTGATTAAAAAAAAAAAAAAAACAACCTTCTTCTTTCGAATTTTTAGTTTTACCATTTTCCTTTTTTCTTTTTTGTTTATATACTAAAACTCCTACATTAAATGAGAAGTGCAATTTCAAATTTAACCTTTATTTTTTTTCCTTTTCTTACTTTCCTATTTCTTTTTTTTTTCCTTCTTTTTTTCTTTTTTCATTTATATTTCTTTACCATTTTATGTTATTTTTTATTTACTTTTTTATTTTTAAAATTTACTTCCCTTTTAAAATATAAGATTTTCCTTTTTTTTTTTTAAATTTTTCTATAAAAAATATATTACTAACTAATTAATTAATTTTGCCTTTTCTTTTTAATTCATGAACTATTATATTTTGCCTTTTTATTAAATTTTTTATTTTTTTTAACTCATGAGATATTATTATTATTGTTGTTGTTGTTGTTGTTCTCTATAAGTCATAATGATTTCTCAAAGTTTTTATTTTTATTTTAACTTTAAATGAAATTTATGAGTCAAATTTTTAGAAGATTGAATTTTAATTTTTAAATTGATAATATAAATTTTATTATCTTAAAAATAATTTAAAATGATCATGTTATTAATTATAATTAAATTTAGAGTTTTTTCTTATTTGATTTTATTTTTTTAATAAGTTTTTACCCCTATTTTAAATGGAAGGTCAAAAGCCAAAAAAAAAATAAAGAATACATCAAAACATCAGCAAATAGTTTTTTTTACTACACTTAAAGATTTTTTCATTATACAAAGATTTTTTTTATTGTATAGATTTAATTTAAATTTTAATATATATATTTTTTTTGTTAATCTGCCACTTTTATATTTCTCTTTCTATCAAAAAGCAATATATTATGGTTTTTAATTTAAATTAACAAATAAAAAATTTTCATTTATTTTTTATAATCAAATCACTAATTTGAATTATTTTTTAATTTTTTAATCAAAGCAATATAATAAAAAATTAATATTATAATTATTTCTTCTGATCAATGAATTCTCAAATTAATTTATAAAATATTTTAATATATTATTATAAATTTTTTTATAATATGTAAATATGAAATTTTTTAAAATTATGTATATTTATATGCATAATGCTAATTTTATATAATAATAATAATATATAAATTATTTTTTTATTTAAAATAATATAAAAAATCATAAATGGCAGCAAAGTGCAGGCCAATATTTATATGCTTTGTATATACTAAAACTGTCACAAAGAACATTTTTTTTTGTTACAGTGGATTTCCTATTTAACCGGCTTTAATTTTTGAATTTTCAATTTTACCTATATTTCTCTCTCTCTCTCTTTTTTTTGTTTTTTGCTTTTTTTAAACCAATTTTGCCTTTTGTTTTTTAGTTCCTTTTCTTTCCTCCAGGCCCAACAATCTACAAAAAATTATTTTACAATTTGCATCTCTTTCTTATTTTTTTTTTATTTTTTTTATCTATTAGTAATGAACTGTAATGTAAAAAATATTTATACTCTTTTATTAAATTAATTAATAAATTTACAATGTACAATAATAAATCTCATAGCATATTAATCAAACCTTTAGCCATTTATTCATAACTTTCTTCTTTAAATTTTTGTTTTTTTTTGAATTCTATTTAATTTATTATTTTAGCCATCTTATTTATATATTTAGCTATAAATTTTAAATTTTCTTTTATTATCCATATTAAATTTTAATTTTATCATAACAAAACTTAAAATTATAGTCCATGTTTAAATTTAATTTTAAAACTTTAAAAAATAATTAATAAATATTTCAAATATTTCCCATAAATTATTAAATAATTATTATTTAAAAAATTTAAATACATTTGATTTTTTATTTTTTAAAATTTTTTTATATCAGTAATATCTTGAACTTATTGAGATCTAAAATAGATCATTATTATATACTATAATTTATATTATCTAATACATATATATTTTTTGAATGTTATATCAGGGGAGGGAGAATCGATTATGGTCAATTGCTCAACGAAGAATACGTAATTTACTGTTAGGCTAAGCTTTAGTGCGCTATAAATTTAAAAAGATTTAATCTAATTTTTACATCTTATTAGTTTCAAAAATTAAAATTATAAAATACATGAATATTTGTTGCTAAAAATTAATCTTTTAAATGTCTTTTCAACATAATTACAACTAATTATGTTATTTAAAATATTTTTATATAAATAAATTGATGTATTTCATTATTTTTATATAAAATAATTTTTAAATAATGTATTTCATCAGAGAAAAATAATTACAATTAAATATTGAATTTTAAATATTTTTGAAAAATAATTTCATTTTCTACAAAAAACTAATATTTAATATTTGATTTGTTTGTAATACATTAAACAAATTTACTATAAATATTTTATAATATATATGAAAATTTTTAATATTATACAATATTATATATATTTTAATTATTTTAATATATAAATTATTTTTCACTTAAACTGTATAAAATATTATAAAAAGCTGTGTAGCACCGCCATTATTTGGCTTGTAAGTTACTAAATAAACGCATTTATCAAAATAATAAAAAACATATGCCTTAATATTATGATCACAACTTAATATTTTTTGAATTAAATATGAACTTAAAAAAATCCACCATTTGCCAATTTGTTAGAAAATTTGGCAGGACACATTTTTTTGTCATACTTGATCTATCTTCTTCCCCCAAATGTATACATTTGTTTATTTTTTTTTTCATTTCCTTTTCATTCTCCCATAAATTTTCTTTCATTTTCCATATCCATCTTCTTCCAATTTTTTTCTCTTTCCCTTCTCCCATAAATTTTATTTCATTTTCTAGATCCATCCTCTTCTATTTTTTTTTCTTTTCCTTTCTCTCAAAGATTTTCTTTCATTCTCCTTCAAGCCAAGCAACATTGAGAAAAATTAAAAGAAGAAATTGATTCATAAGGAAAGGTAATATCAAAGTGAAACTATTGCTTTCTTATTCTTATACACATACTCTTTACCCATAATACCCAAATATTGGAAAACTATTGGTTCATCTTCTATCATCGTGGAGATTGAGAACCAAGGGCCATCAATGACCAAACCACTACCAATCAAAAGTTTGTTAGACATAATTTGTTAGACATACATGATTCAAAATGCTTATAAACCTAATAGCATATGAATCAAATGCTAAAAAATAAGAATTATAATTACCTCATATCATTACAATTTCTTCTTAGTAATTTCCATTAATACCTTGTCAATTTAGCTTTGGTATGTCAAAGCTAATGATTTCAAAATTGATAGCATATTTTCTCTGAATAAAAATCATAGATTGAAGGATCTTGCAAAGTTAATGCTATATATAATATTTTTCATCAAAACATTATTGAAGAAACATATTTATATTGAAAAGATATGCCCATATTGTATAGACATATTTGAAGAGACATGACCATAATACATTGACATGCCGATATCAAAGAAACAAGTCTATACTGAAGGGACATGTCTATTACAATAGGTATTTTATTATAGAACCATTTTTGGGTGTTGTAATTTATATTTTTCCACTTAGTCTATATACCTAAATACTAAAAGAGAAATATTTTAAATGAATCATGACGGTAAGTCCTCTAAGAATGAATATTATTTTCTACATATCACAATGCATCATGTTTCTTAAAATATGCTCACACTTCCTAATGAATAAACTCTATGTTTGTTTAAGATCCATACATTAATGATATTTCTCAAATCAAATGAATATGCACACAAAGAAAACTAAATATGTGAAACATCAAAACTGAGTTTCATTAAATTAATAATATTCATTCTTATAACTAGATTACATAATAGGACCAAGTCCCATCCTAAATACATGATCCTTGAATTTAAATGGTGGTATGCCCTTATTAAAAGGGTCATCGATCATTAATTAACTTAATGCTAACATGATCACTAACCACTTTTTTTTTATCTTTAACATATTCTCTTATGGCTAAATACTTAATATTAATGCGTTTACTTCTGTTAGTGTATGTGCCCTAGGCCATTTATTTGGATCTTTATGTTATATGTTCATTATTAATAAATGAGGTTTTATTATCATTATTGTTTGTTTGCATGTTACACAATTTTGATATTTGTCCCTGGTTTATTATTGTTATAGAGATAAAAAAATAATTCTTAACCAGTATGAACATTGATTTGATAATCATCAGATGGTTATGTGTATATTGATACAAATCAATTTCATAGATACTTGTTAGAGAACAATGTATTGGATAGACCCATCATGAGATTACTACATGGGTTAGTGTCATAAGTAAATCTCATGATAGTTATGTATTAATTCTTTGACTTGAGATTGTCATAGTTTCCAATATAAGGACTATTATATTTTGACATGATCAAACATTATCCGTAACTAGATAGTAATAAAGGTTATGATCATATATGAAAGAAATTATGTAGAGGATAATGAACAATCAAGATAGAATTTGTCTCTCTCTTTGAGAGAGATATCTTTTGGGCCCCTCGATAAGTGAGACTGTGAAATGCATGGCCGTGCTCAAATGAATTGATAGTGTGATCAATTTCATTTGTTTTTATCAGTCTACTTAGAGATCGAGTAATCATAAGTTTGGACAATATAAGTATGACGTTGACCATGACTTATGTTCAAGCTAGATATCGTGTGACAAAGGGATTAATGCATGTACTATTATTAGGCAAATTGGACATTCCTTATATTAATTGGGTAGTTGTAACGCCTTGCTAGAGGCCAATTATGACTTGTTGGTTTAATAGAAATTAAATTGACTGCCAATTAATATGGGCCTATCGGGTCACACACAAGAATGCGCTTTGGGCTAGATATAATATTAATAATATTAATATTAGATATTAATATTTATTATTATTAATATTTTCGTTTATATATATATATTATTAGATGATATATTCAGAATCCTAATTAGATTTGGATTCTGAATTTGACTTACCTTATTCAATTATATATATTATTAGATAATATATTCAGAATCCTAATTAGATTTGGATTCTGAATTTGACTTACCTTATCCAATTTCGAATTGGATTCTGGAGTGATTATATTCACTCCAGACGTTGAGTCTCGATAGAGGTAACTTTAGAAAATAAAAAGAGAATGAAAAAGAAACCCTAATACTTTTTTAGAGAAAACGTTTTTCAGCCTTCGCCGTTGCAGAGAGCTAGCACTCCAGACGGTAGCATTCGTGTGGATACACGATAGAGGGTGTTTCACGATCGAGGCATCTCTTCCAAACTATGATTTCGAATCATCAACAGGTTAGTTCTTTGAACACTTTTTGTCTAATTAAACGAACAGCATGGATCCGGATGGGAAATCAAAGATCAAAATTTTTTTTCCGCTGCGTGTTTTATCAACAGTAATCTCCTTCATTTCCTAACAGTGGTATCAAAGCCACTTGTTGTTTTCGTTTAAGTCGAAAATGCCATGTTTGTAACACCCCATCTTAGCCTACGTTTATAGACCAAGATGGACTGTTATCTCATGGTGATTGTATCTTAACATTTTACTTAGCCAATTTTACATGCAGATTTTAAAAAAAATTTGCCATAACCTCCCCTAAAAATGGAAGTCCCAAGTGTCGCCAAAACTGATTTTTCTTTATTTTTGAAAAACATTTTGTTTCACAATTCAACTCAAGCACACTCCCAATAATCCACCCTTATAACCTCAACCACAATCCTGCAAGAAGAATTCACACTTCTATACTTGCATACATAAGTGCTAAACCAAAATAAGATTTATTAGATTACTAGCAGTGTACGTGTTCTAGCTTTTCATTATTATACATTTATTTGCTAGATCATACAAGCTTATGTACATGCCATATTGCTACAATCAATCATATCCACACTCCTACCCAACATAGTAGTAGTCAAGGCCAGCTGCGCAGGACATGCTGCAATTCGTCTCCTCGTTTAACCTACGAGTTTAGAGGGAAACTAAACTCGCTAAGCAATTGCTTAGTGGGTACTTAAATCATTGCAATAAATAAATAAAATGAAAGAATGATTTGAACATACATTTATATACTTTAAATACTTGAAAGGAATAAATACAAAACACAGATGGTAAAAAGGCTTGACTGAATAATTTGAATTTAAATCATTTTTCTTGCTTTTATCATTTTGGTTGCTCTACTGGTTTAACAGAACGTCAGCGGATAAGGAAGGGTCATGATAAACATATATCGTCATGATCATATTTCATTATCTTTCATCATAATTCTTGCACATGTGCCAATGGCCATATCATTGCATCATTGATCATGTCATTGTAATCATCGGCCTTCAGTCGGAATATCATATCATGTCATAAGCAGTACTGCAGTAATAGTATGATGCATCATACCCTTATCTCAAGGGTTCTGATATACAAAGTAGAGCATAAGTAATTTATTAAATTACTTTGGTCATGATATTCAATAGGTCATGATTTTTCCATAAGGCATATATTACTAGGATAACTTCTCATGATGCCTTTCTGATCATTTCCAATTCTCCTTCATGTCATTTGATATGATTTAACATCAATCCATAACATAATATTCCAGTTTTAACACATTTAGAAAAATGACCAAATGAATAGTAGCGCGGTGCGTAAAATCGGCAACGCAATGGCGCGCGACAACTAAATAGTAAAATCTGTTTTTACTGCTGAAAATCAGTCGACTTTGGTAACAGTTTTGACTAAGTAAACAACCTTATTTTTGGATGAATTTTTGCAGGAAAACACTTTCATAAGTTAACTAAATGCATGTAAAATTTCGTCAAAAAATTCTTTCGTTTGCCCCTTCAACGGACTGCCCAAAATGAAAGCTGCAGAATGGTGCCCAAAAGGGACCATTCGGCCCAATTTTCCAAACTTGAGGGAAATTCATTTTTTTCTTGCAAAATTGATTTTTAGAATCCTTTTGTGATACCATTGAAGGACTAAGGGTCCCTCTTCCAAAAATCAAACCAAAGGAGTGATTAAAAACTCATCAAAGTTTATGAATAATTGCATCAATTTAGCTAGTTTGTTTTGTTTTCATTCTTTTCACAATCAATTGATTACAAATGGTTCAAGAGCACTTTCCCACATATTTACCACACATAATAACATCATTTCAAATCCATTTCAAAAATCCCATAATGCAAAATATGTGAATTAATTGAAAAGGCAATGATTTAAGTACCAAACCTTGTTTATTTGCTTTGTTCCTTGCTTGTCTTATTCTTTCTTCCCTTCTTCTTCTTTATCCCTTTGATTTCCTATAATTTTCATAACTTCCATAATAAGAACATTATAAAAACCATATGTTCAAGCCTTGATTCTTGCTATCTTAAGCTATTAATTACCATTTATTCATCACTTCTACATGTATGAATCATTTACTCTAATTTCTCTTCACTTTCTTATCTTTCCCATAATCTTCCCAACTTTTCTTTCATTGATAACTTGAAAAATATCAATCAAATGAATAAACTAAAGCTAGAATTGGAATCCTTACCTTAAAATAAAGCTTTTCCTTCCAAAAATCCACTTGAACACTTGAAAAAAATTCCTTCCCTTTTGTTGGTGGAGAGAATACGGCATGCCTCTCAAAAATGGAGAAAAAATGTGTCCTTAATTCTTTAATCATCCTTCTCTCCCTTTTTATATTTTTCCATTTTCCATTTATTTAATTAATTTCATTTTGGAGGGTTAAGATGTAACCACCACAAAAGTATCTTAACTAGGATGGTGCCATATGGAGGGTTAAGATTAATCCAATCCAAAAGTGTCTTTAAACAAGATTTTGCCATGTGTCCTCTTCTAGAAAATTACTATGCCATGTGTCCCTTTTCTAGAAAATGGGTGGAAGTGAAAAGACCAAAATACCCTTCAATGGAAGGTTTTGCCTTTTCTTCGTAACCGGGTAGTTTTACGACTCGTAAAATGTACTGTTCTCCTCCTTTCAACCTCTCGTTTCCATTTCCGACATTCATCCTTGATTTTGAACTAATTTATAAAAATACACTCATGCCCTTGACTTTTGTAAAAATTCCCTTTAGGTCCTTACGTGATTCGGGTCTCCACTTAGGTTCGTTCTTCAACATCGATCACTGCGGAGTCCTTCCGTTTACTTCGGATACCTTTACTTGTCTTGTTTTCCAGTGTATAAATTATTATCACAAGAATGACAAAAATACCCTTGGTCAAGAATCCACTGTATCTCTCAAACTATGCATTTTCGGGAAAAACCGTGGTGTTCCGTTTCGACCCAATTTTTCTCTACTTTCCATTTCTGGAGTCTGTTATATGCACTATTAAGAACCTCCAGTACAACTTTTTTGAAAATTACAGTTACCTCCCCAAAACTTTTTGAAATTACAGTCACCTCCCCAAAACTTTTACAATCTTTTTAGTTAGGTCCTTTTTGTCCTATAAAGCTTCCTTTCACTTTGTGTTCTTTGGTGATTACTCGGGACAGCTCCTCTTACTGTACATGGACGTACTGTACATATGTACAAATTGGGTCGTGACAATGTTGATATGATTACATGAGATATATTGATTTCGTATGGCATGTTAATTATAAAACCTTAATTCGTTTTTCATATGATGAGAAAGGATTGTTTTTGGTTTCGTTTCTGTAAAACCCTAATTCGTTTTTCATATGATGAGAAAGGATTGGTGTTTTTAATTTTGTTTTCATGAGATGATCACGTATATATGATTGGTTGATTAAAAAAATTTTCATATGATGAAAACGACTAAGTTTATATGTGATATAAACATTTGGTAATGATTCTGTAATGGGTTGTACATATTCGAAATAAAACAGTAAGAAGGTTAATGAGATTAACGATTCTGTTTTAGGGTTTCGCCAAAGAAAAATGTTAATGAGATTAACATTTCTGTTTGGCTTGGAGGGGCGCTGCCCCTCGACCCCGCCCAGGGGCCCTGCCCCTTCGGAACCCCGCCCGCTGACCGGCCAGCGGGAACCCCGCCCGCTAACAGGCTAGCGGGACTGCCGTATGTTCGCGCCCTATAGTTCATTACCGTGACATTAAGAATGTCAATATATTTGTTTCTATTTAACATGTTGGTGATGAATATGTTATGTTTGTTTGATGTCTTGGCATGGTGCATAGCATGGCCTTATGACCTATGTGATTGGTTTATTTATATCTTAATTTTGGGTAAATACGGCCTGCGTGTCGTTTATTTTGTTGTAATTTATTTTACTAGTAGTTAGATTTTCTTTTATTGTAATAAATGAAGATTCAAGCTCCAATGTTTATGATGGAGAGTCATACCAAGGAGAAGATGGTTCCATGGTGATGGAAGCACAAGCTCAAGTTTTGAAGATATGTAACATTGCAAGTGTTGTAATAGATAGGTTTTTCACCTAGGGTTGCCTTTATGATCTTCATTTGGTCTCTTGAAGATCATATTTAGTTTGGCCATGCTATGTCACGTTTACATATTTTGTCATTTGGTATATGATGCTTATGTGATAAATTATATATATGCATATAGGATGCTAAAATATAATGATATGTAATGCAAGACATGATAATAATTTAGTTGAACCCTCATTAATAATTTAAGTCTAAATGCCATCCACGTTTTGAACACCTATCAAAACTAAGATTGTATTAAAGTAGGTATTCCAAAGCAATATGCTTTAAACATTCCTAGCTAAGTAGGACGAGTAATAGTGTTACTCATATGTTTTAAAATTGGTTAGACTTAATTAGGCTATCAAAATGGTTTTGGGCCTAAGGCATTAGATGGAATTCAACATGCTATGACATATGATGTCAATATTCCATAATTACTAAGAGTTACATGAGATGTAATTGGTAAAGATGTTACCAACCTAAATAACTTGATTTTAAGCGTCACGCCAAAGCTGAGTTTAGAATTAAGTGAAATACGGATCTTAGCCTACTAAAATTTTTCTTTAGAGGGTTATATTTTTAGTAGGAGTTTAAATAATTTTAACCTCATTATTAATTAAAATTTGACTTTGCATATTTATCAACAGATGGCTGCTAATAACAATTCCACCTTATCACTGCGATCTATCCTTGAGAAGGAAAAACTGAAAGAATGTGGGACTAATTTTGTTGACTGGTTTAGGAACCTGAGAATTGTTCTCAAACAAGAGAAAAAGTCCTACGTGCTTGATGAAGCTATCCCTGACCCACCTCCTGCTGATGTTTCTAATGCTGCTAAGAGTAAGCATAAGAAGCATGTGGATGATTCAAATGACATAGGATGTCTTATGTTGGCTACTATGTGTCCAGGACTTCAGAAGGATCTGGAACACTTAGAGGCTTATGAGATGAGTGTGCATCTCAAACAAGCTTTCCAACAACAGGCTAGGCAAGATTGGTTTAACACCACTGTTGCATTATTTGATTGTAAAATGTCTGAAGGTGAATCTGTTAGTGCTCATGTTTTGAAGATGAAAGGCTATCTAGATCACCTTGCTAGACTTGGATATCCCCTGAGTTTAGAACTCTCCACGGATTTGATCCTACATTCATTGCCTAGCAGTTTCTCATAGTTTGTCATGAACTATAACATGAATGACATGGAGAAATCCATTCCTGAGCTACATGGTATGCTCAAAACTGCTGAGGGGAATATCAAAAAGCCTACCCAAATATTGAATGTCAATATTAAACAAATGAAAAAGAAAACCAAATATATTAAAGGCAAGGGTAAGGCAAAAGGTGCTAAAGGGTCCAAGGGACAAGCTAAACCAAAACCTGAACCTAAGGCTAAAGTTCCTAAGGAAGGGACTTGTTTCCATTGCAACAAGCCTGGGCATTGGAAGAGAAATTGTCAACTCTATTTGGATGAGTTAAAGAAGTTGAAGGGTAGTGCGACTACATCTTCAGGTATTTATGTTATAGAAATTAATTTATCTATTCCTTCTTCCTGGGTATTAGATACCGGATGTGGATCTCATATTTGTACAAATATGCAGGGACTCAAAAGGAGTAGGATGCTGAAGAAGGGCGAAGTGGACCTACGTGTTGGCAATAGAGCAAGAGTTGCTGCTATAGCTGTAGGAACTTATGAACTTGTTATGCCCAATGGGTTTTTGTTAATTTTGAACAATTGCTTTTATGTTCCTACTATGAGTAGGAATCTTATTTCAGTATCTGTTTTGGATGATGAAGGTTATTCATTTTTTATTAAGAATAAGAAATATTCTATTTTTGATAAAAATAATTTGCTTTATGGTATTGCAAATTCTTATAATGGCCTTTATATCCTTAATCTTGATGATTCTAATGGTAATGATATCTATAACATAACTTCTTAGAGAACTAAGCCAAATGAGTTAAACCCTACTTATTTATGGCATTGTCGCCTTAGCCATATCAATGAGAAACGCATTTCTAAGCTCCATCAAGATGGATTATTAGATTCATTTGATTTTGAATCATTTGAAACATGTGAGTCTTGTTTGCTTGGTAAGATGACAAAGGATCCTTTTACTGGGCATAGTGAAAGGGCTAATGATTTATTGGGCTTGATACATACAGATGTATGTGGTCCTTTTAGCATTAGTGCCAGAGGAGGATTTCGATACTTCATTACTTTTACTGATGATTTCAGTAGGTATGGCTATGTCTACCTAATGAAACATAAGCATGAGTCTTTTGAAATGTTTAGAACTTTTCAAAATGAAGTACAAAATCAACTTGGTAAAACAATTAAACAACTTCGATCAGATCGAGGTGGTGAATATTTGAGCCAAGAGTTTGATGATCATCTAAGGGATTGTGGAATTGTTTCACAACTGACTCCTCCATGAACTCCACAGTGGAATGGAGTTTCTGAAAGGAGAAATCAAACTCTATTAGATATGGTTCGATCAATGATGAGTCAAGCGGATCTTCCTTTATCTTTTTGGGGTCATGCCTTGGAGACAGCTGCATTCATTCTGAACCGTGTACCATCTAAGGCGGTTGAAAAGACACCATATGAGATATGGACAGGTAAGACACCTAGTTTGTCTTTTCTTAAGATTTGGGGTTGTGAAGCTTATGTGAAAAGACCAGTTTCAGATAAGTTAGCTCCAAAGTCTATCAAATGTAATTTTGTGGGGTATCCTAAGGAAACTAAAGGATACTATTTCTATACTCCTTTAGAGAACAAAGTGTTTGTTGCTCGAAATGGGATCTTTTTGGAAAAGAAATTTCTTTCTAAGAGAACTAGTGGGAGTATAGTAGAACTTGAGGAAACTCAAGTACCACAAGAAATCATTGAGCCGTCTATAGAGCCTATTTCAGAACAACAAATAGTTGTGGAGTCTGAAGATGTAACACAAATCCCTCGCAGGTCTGATAGGACACGTCGTCAGCCAGAGAGATATGGATTTCTTATGACTGATGATAGTGAAGTAATGCTCATAGATCAAGATGAGCCTACCACCTATCAAGAAGCCGTGTCAGGTCCAGATTCAGACAAATGGCTTGGAGCCATGAAATCTGAGATGCAATCTATGTTTGACAACCAAGTTTGGTCTTTAATTGATCCTCCAGAGGGTATTAAGACTATTGGTTGCAAATGGGTTTTCAAGAAGAAAACTGACATGGATGGGAATGTGCAGACCTATAAAGCAAGGCTTGTTGCAAAAGGTTTCAAGCAAACTCATGGTATAGACTATGATGAAACTTTTTCACCAGTTGCTATGCTTAAGTCTGTTAGAATTCTCATTGCCATTGCAGCATACTATGATTATGAGATATGGCAAATGGATGTCAAAACCGCTTTCCTTAATGGAAACTTGCTTGAGGATGTGTATATGACACAACCTGAGGGTTTTGTAAATCCTGAGAATTCTACAAAGGTTTGCAAGCTTCAAAGATCCATTTATGGATTGAAGCAAGCATCTCGAAGTTGGAATCTTCATTTTGATGAAACAGTTAGGAACTTTGGTTTCATCAAGAATGAAGATGAACCTTGTGTTTACAAGATGGTTAGTGGGAGTGCAGTAGTGTTTTTAGTCTTATATGTGGATGACATATTACTCATTGGGAATGATATCCCTACCTTGCAAAAGGTTAAGACTTGGTTAGGGAATTCTTTCTCAATGAAAGACTTAGGTGAGGCTGCCTATATCCTTGGTATAAAGATCTATAGAGATAGATCTAGAAGGATAATTGGCCTGAGTCAAAGTACATACATAGATAAAGTGTTGAAGAGGTTCAACATGCAAGATTCCAAAAAGGGATTCTTGCCTATGTCTCATGGCATTCATCTCAGCAAGAGTCAATGTCCTATGACATCTGATGAGCGAGATCGAATGAATAAGATTCCTTATGCTTCTGCTATAGGATCTATTATGTATGTCATGTTATGTACTAGACCAGATGTCTCATATCCATTAAGCGCAACTAGTAGATTTCAAGCTGATCCTGGTGAAGGTCACTGGACAGCTGTCAAGAATATTCTTAAGTACCTTCGAAGGACTAAAGATTTATTCTTGGTTTATGGAGGTTTGGAAGATGTGCTAGTTGTAAATGGTTACACAGATGCTATTTTCCAAACTGACATAGATGATTTTAGATCGCAGTCAGGTTTTGTATTCACATTGAATGGTGGAGCTGTTAGTTGGAAGAGTTCAAAACAAAGCACTGTGGCTGATTCTACAATAGAGGCTGAGTATATAGCAGCATCAGATGCAGCTAAGGAAGCAGTCTGGTTGAAGAAATTCATCACTGAGCTAGGAGTGGTGCCTAGCATTGCAAATCCTGTGGACATTTATTGTGACAACAATGGTGCCATAGCACAGGCAAAAGAGCCTAGATCTCATCAAAGGTCTAAGCATATACTCAGGCGTTTTCACCTCATTCGAGACATTATCGATAGAGGAGATATCAAGATATGCAAAGTTGACACAAATGATAACATAGCAGATCCATTAAGAAAGCCTCTCTCACGGGTCAAGCATGATCAGCACACTAGATCTATGGGTCTTAGAAATTTGTAGGCCTAGTGCAAGTGGGAGATTGTTAGTGTATGTGCCCTAGGCCATTTATTTGGATCTTTATGTTATATGTTCATTATTAATAAATGAGGTTTTATTATCATTATTGTTTGTTTGCATGTTACACAATTTTGATATTTGTCCCTGGTTTATTATTGTTATAGAGATAAAAAAATAATTCTTAACCAGTATGAACATTGATTTGATAATCATCAGATGGTTATGTGTATATTGATACAAATCAATTTCATAGATACTTGTTAGAGAACAATGAATTGGATAGACCCATCATGAGATTACTACATGGGTTAGTGTCATAAGTAAATCTCATGATAGTTATGTATTAATTCTTTGACTTGAGATTGTCATAGTTTCCAATATAAGGACTATTATATTTTGACATGATCAAACATTATCCGTAACTGGATAGTAATAAAGGTTATGATCATATATGATAGAAATTATGTAGAGGATAATGAACAATCAAGATAGAATTTGTCCCTCTCTTTGAGAGAGATATCTTTTGGGCCCCTCGATAAGTGAGACTGTGAAATGCATGGCCGTGCTCAAATGAATTGATAGTGTGATCAATTTCATTTGTTTTTATCAGTCTACTTGGAGATCGAGTAATCATAAGTTTGGACAATATAAGTATGACGTTGACCATGACTTATGTTCAAGCTAGATATTGTGTGACAAAGGGATTAATGCATGTACTATTATTAGGCAAATTGGACATTCCTTATATTAATTGGGTAGTTGTAACGCCTTGCTAGAGGCCAATTATGACTTATTGGTTTAATAGAGATTAAATTGACTGCCAATTAATATGGGCCTATCGGGTCACACACAAGAATGCGCTTTGGGCTGGATATAATATTAATAATATTAATATTAGATATTAATATTTATTATTATTAATATTTTCGTTTATATATATATATATTATTAGATGATATATTCAGAATCCTAATTAGATTTGGATTCTGAATTTGACTTACCTTATTCAATTATATATATTATTAGATAATATATTCAGAATCCTAATTAGATTTGGATTCTGAATTTGACTTACCTTATCCAATTTCGAATTGGATTCTGGAGTGATTATATTCACTCCAGACGTTAAGTCTCGATAGAGGTAACTTTAGAAAATAAAAAGAGAACGAAAAAGAAACCCTAATACGTTTTTAGAGAAAACGTTTTTCAGCCTTCGCCGTTGCAGAGAGCTAGCACTCCAGACGGTAGCATTCGTGTGGATACGCGATAGAGGGTGTTTCACGATCGAGGCATCTCTTCCAAACTGTGATTTTGAATCATCAACAGGTTAGTTCTTTGAACACTTTTTGTCGAATTAAACGAACAGCATGGATCCTGATGGGAAATCAAAGATCAATTTTTTTTTCCGCTGCGTGTTTTATCAACAGTAATCTCCTTGATTTCCTAACAACTTCGACTACCACTTTTGTTGTTTTTAGCCATAAAAGCAACAATTGAATTGTTATAATTATTCTTAATGGCTTGGAGATAGAATCAATAATTATAAGCCCATATATGAAACTCAACCATACACCATTTGCAATGGGCTTAAAATAAGTAACAATCTCAGCCTCTATAGTAGAAGTATTAGTCAATGTCTGTTTAGTAATTCTCCAAGATATAGCTCAACTAGCCATCATAAAAATATATCATGATGTTGATTTGCATGAATCAACACAACCAACAAAGTATGAATCAGAGTACCTAATACATCCAAATTTTTAGTCCATGTTAGCACTTGATTTTAACCAAACAATTTGCACAACTCATAACCTGATGATGAAACCAAGTTGCTCTTCTGATTTGGTGAATTTTCTTTATTAAAATCATGAAAATGATGGAATAGGTTTGAATGGATGAAAATAGACCTAATTGTGGTGAACACGGTCTAAAAATCTGGAAAAAAAAAAGGATAAAAAGCTTCAACTAGCCTTTGACAGGCCATCCATGTGGATGCCCTCTAGCCTAGGTAAATCCTCCGCACCAACTTTCACCCCTATTCACTGCAACCCACACTAAACATATGTGCAAATAGTTCAAATATCCTTATGGATGTTGCACATCAGATAAGGCAAAAAATCATTTTTGATATTTCGTAGGACTATATCTTTTCTAACTTGATTCTATTTGATTTGTTTCCTCAAAATAAACCTTTAGGAAGCTTTTTAATGAAACTTTAGGAACCCTAGCCCTATAAATACATATTAAACACATTTTTAAGGGGGACCCCACTCTAAAAAGATAAAGAACCTATCCTAAGCAACTAAGAGTCTTCTTGAACCAATCACTTCACCTTTGATTCTAGTAGCAAAACCATAAAATCCAGAACCTAAAAGCTCATATAAATCAATCCAACTTGCTTCCAAAAAGAAAAAAAAATCAAAATAGTGATCCTTTGCTCCAGGTTCAATAAGAAACCAATTTGATCCATCAAAGATTCAAAGATTTGATTTGATCCAGGCCTTAAATCTCAACAAACTTGATGTGTTCATCAAACTAGGTCGGTTGTCTATCCTTCTTACAAGTTCTTTTAATTTTTGTGAGTTTAATAAGGAAAATTAGCTTAAATTGAAAGATCATAATTTTGATTTGGCAAAACCTAATGGTTCAAATCTACTAAGCTTTTTTATTAAATTTAAACTAGCTTTTTTAAAGATACTTTAATTGATTTGCTAATACCATAATTTTCTAATGTGGTTCACATGGAAAAATGAGATCACTTAGAGTTGGCATGATAGTTTGATAACATGTTTTCTTACGAATGATTATTAATGTAGGAAATACATGTTTAGTTGCTATATATGAAGCTTAATTATGTTTATTCTTAATATTTTGATTAGATACTAAACATGTTATGCTGAGCTTGTTTTTTTTAGAAAGTTATTAATGTTTGCCTTCATAACATGATAATATGATATTTATTCATTTTCATCTCATGTCATACATTTTGTTTGCTTATTTTATATCCTCTTCTATATAAACTGTCATTAGACTTTCATACTAAAAGGCTTCTAGGCAAAAGCAAAGAGTAGTTAATATAGATGTAATTGGTCTAATGACTAGTAGTTTGCCATCATCGAACCCAATATAGAGAATTAGGCAGACCCTCTTCACTAATGATCATTTGCTAAGTCAACCCACATTTTGAGATATGTTTTCTAAGTCTACACCAAGTGAAGACTCTCATTTTTGGATCTTACAAAGGCCATCTAGAGAGAATTTTGGTTGTTCTTCCTCCTATCTAATAGGATGAACTTCAACAGATGGGTTTGGGAGTTTTCCAGCATCTTTCTTTTGATAGGATTAATATTCCCCTACTTAGGGCCGCCTCTTTCTATTGGGATCCTAGTGATCATGTTCCCCTCTTTGGAGACAAGGAATTGTGTCCCTTGATTGAAGAGTTTTCTGCCATCACGGGTTTTTAGGAATTGATGTGAAAAGTTGATCGGAAGCCTCCTTCTCCCATAGTTAACACTTTTTTCTTATTTCCCCTTTGTGTATAATTTTATTTTCTTCTTAATAGGGTCTTAAATATGGCTTTAGGAAAAATTGATGGTTGTAGGCCCTGTGCGTAGGTCAAGCAGAGTCGCCACTCGATGCAGGCTTAGAATACATATCTCAAAAGGAGGGCAGACTTAACAGATGAACCTCAGAGAAGAGGGATAACTAGATTTTCTATACTTGGTTCGATGATGACACACTACTAATCACTAGACCGAGTAGATCTATATGGACCATTCATCTTGCATGTGCCTAAATCCTTTTTTATAATGCAAGTCTAATGACAATTGTATGTATAATAACAAATAAATAAATAAATAATTATGTATGCATGGATCATAGATAATATCATGGCATCATATTATAAACATCATTAAGAAGTATATTCATAACATTATCCAATAAGAACATGTTAAACAACTAATCCTAAGAACTAATATAGACAAACTTATTTATCATGCTTCAAAGATTAAAATCAATGAAGCATAATCATTGATACTTTTATTTATCATACCAAACCTATGTTATCTCATCATTCCATGTGAACAACATGTTAAACATCAAGTTATGACATCAACAAATCTACAAAAGACAATCCTTTAAAAAATTGATTTAGATTTGATAAAATAAGATGTTAAGTTTGAACCCTCAGGTTTCACCAAAATATGTTTTTAATCTTTCAATTTTAGTCAGTTTTCATATGAAAGGTTGAATTAATAACCTAGAAGCAATGAACACAACATATTTGTAGACCTTTAAGCAAAACTGAATTTCCTTAAGCCCTTGTGATTCTATGTTATTTGCAAATGATTTCCTTCAAAATATTACTCCAAAATCTCTAACAATAATTTCTTCCTTCTTTATATCTAGCAAAGATTGGATTTGAGTGAGTTTTAATGGACTAAAGCTATTGGACTGATGGAAAAAGAGAGCTCTTAGTTGCTTTAGTTGGATATTTAGGTGTTTCAAAAGATTGAAATTCAAGATACCCTAATAAGATAAGTTTGAGGTGTATTTATATGCATAGGGTTCCATTGCCAGTCTCCCTAATAAGATGAAAATGGATTTTAAGAAACAAATTGAATAGAATCAAACTAAATAGGTAAAGTCCTATAAAATCTCAAAAACATATTTTATACCTAATCTGATGCGAATGCGGATGTTCTATGTGGGCTAGCATAGGTCCCTACACAAAACTAGTAAGGAGCTTTTGCCTGGATAGAAGACATTCGCGCAGATGTTCCAGACATCTACACAAATAGCTAGGGTTTGGTTACTTCTTTTTCTTCTTTTCTTTTGATATTTTAATCCATTCCTTGAAACTTTTTGGGCCGTGTTCATTGTAATTAGGTTTGTCTTTATCCAATCAAATTTATTATACCATTTTATGAGTTTAATTACAAATTCTACCTAACCAAAAGAGCAACTTGGTCTCATCATTGGGTTATGAGTTGTGCAAATCATTTGGTCAAAATCAAATGCTAACAGTTTCCCCCTACTTTAACAGAATTCAACCAAGACACACCTTTTGAATTCCTGTATGTTGAGAAACCTGAGGATGAGACCTATTGAGTCTTTTGGGTTTGATTTTTTTATTCTTGTTTGAAGTCATAAAATAGTAAAGTAAAGTTAATGGATTGAAAACTAGCTAAAGGGAATGATTTGGAATGTCAAGAGATGGCTTAGAAGCATGGAAGAAAGACCCTACTGGCTAACCATCTACACAGAAGAAGGAACCACTATGCGAAAGTCCCTTGGCCAAGCAATAATGCCACATAAAACTCTACATAGTAGACCTAGTAGCAAGTGCAGAACCACTGCATGGAAGTTCCCTATTGTCATACGAAGGTTCCATGACAAATCAGACAATAGATCAAATCTTTAAAGATTTTGAAGAATCTTTCTTTTTTATTTTGATTCATCATATTTGTTTCCTCAGTGCACATCTTTAACTAATCATGAAGCTTTCTAAAGTAACCCCTAAGCCTATAAATTCATATCAAACTAACTTTTGGAGGATCCCAACATCTCTTAGCTAAAAAAAACACCTATTAGTCTTTAAAAGAGCCAAAGCCCTTGTTATCCCAATGAAGTGCAATAGATATTTCATCCTACATACTCCTCAAGATCTAGAAGCATTGGCGATTCAAAGAAGAAGGTCTGTTCATTGTTGATTATCAAAGTTTCTGTTCATCCAAGCTTGCTTGAATCTTGGCGAGGTGTGATTTAGCATATCAAGTGTCCAAGAGTTGTTTTGTTCACTGCTTTTGAGGTGGGTTGTTTAATCCTTTAGGCTTGCTTTGCCTATTTTTGGACTATGGATGAGAACTTGTCTACATTAAAAGTATATGAATCTAGCTTGGTAAACCTGAGGGTTTAAACTCTACAAAAATATCTTTATTAAATTTTATAAGCTTGATTAATACATCTTTGGTTGATTGTTTATGATTGAAAATTATGATCTTATGGAATGATGAGATAACTAAGATGGCATGACTAGGTCGATGATTATGCCTTTAAATATGTCATTTTTATGATTTACCTATAAAAAAAAGCTAGAACAATCCAAATTGACTTATACTGAATCTTAACTTGATTTTATATAGTCTTTGCCAAATTAATCTTATTGAAAATGAACTTGATAAGTATTAAATATGACTCTGAATCTTTATGATGATTGCCATGATATTTGCCATAAACATGCATACACTTTGTTTGTTTTATTTATTTGTTATTATATATCAATTGTCATTAGAATCACATCTTTAAAAAGGCTTCTTGGGAAATGCAAAGAGTGGTGCATACAAATTGCTTAGTCTAGTGAATAGTAGTTTACATCATCGAACCCAGTACAAAAAATAGAGTTTGACCCTTGTGTCAACCCACATTTTAGATTTGTATTCTTGGTCTGCACCGAGTGGCAACTATGTTTTGGCCTACTTACAGTCTTGCATATTAATATTTGTCATTCATGCTATTAGTTTTCATCACATGAAAAACCAAATTTTACCAAAGGTTAAAGTTTCTTTAAAGGGTAATCTCCTTTTACTTAAAACTTGAAGACCTATCGCAAAACCCAAATCTTGATTTATTTTAGACTAGTGTCTTTTGGGTGAAAGTTAAATCTTTTCTGTGGAGTCAACTAAAAAAGGTTTTTATATAAATTTTTTCATAAAAAAATAACTTAAGGTTGCGACTCTTTCAAAAATGGTTTTCACAACAAATCCATCTTTCTTTTCAAAATAAGAGAAAAAAAATCCTTTTTGAAATAAAAAGATCAAATTTTAAGCTCGTACTTATTAAACTGATTGGTGATCAAACTCGGGGGTTTTCTATGAGATCAAACCCAAATGAGCATTTTGGCTCCCTTTTAATGGGTTAGATTCATAGTTGGGTGAGGCCTCACAATACTACTTGGTGAACTCATCACAAATGTCTCGCCAAGTCTGATATTTTTCTTTGTCTAAATCCATAAACCATCTCATGGATGCTTCTATAAGTGATTGCCAGAATAGTTGAGCAAGGAGCTCATTTGTTACCCCAAGTGAAGGGAGAGCATGAAAGATACATCTTGATATAAGTTTTTGGGCATGTAGTACCATCAAATCTGTCCATGCTAGGCATCTTGAACTTGGAAGGTATTCTAGCAATTGGGGATATGTCTAAGGAGTCCACATCAACATACTTCTCATGTAATATCCTCATGTATGCCCTAGAAGTCTTGGTTATATTGTTGTTGTTGTTATTGTTATAAATTGGATTGAATGTATATGATGTGTTAAGAAAAGAAATTGGGAGGAGAATGCTTGTGTATATGTGTTTTGGAAAGAAAATAGGGTTTAGAGAGAATGGTATATGTTGTGTATATGATGATATATATAACATATAAAATGGTCAAAGGGAGAGAGTCAATGCAAGAGGAGATTTTTATATGGCATGTGAAATTACTTAATTGGGTTTATAAGAGACAAAAGCTAAGTTAAATGATGAGGGGTATTTGAGTAATTGCTTGAAGTGGAATGCATGGTGGAGATTAAAAGAAGAAAAGGTGTTTGACTTGTGCATTTTCTTCTTTCTTTCTTGAAGAGGCCGGCCATTGAAGAGAAGAGAGAGCAAGAGAGGTATTCATGGTGCTAGAAGCAAATTGAAGAAGCAATCAAAGGATTTGACAAGAGAATTGTGGAATTTCTTCATCTTAGGTAAGAAATCTCTTGAATTCCTTTGGTAATTTTGAGGTTATGTCTATATTGAATTGTGATTTGTTGATGTGATGATTTGGTGTGTTTGGTATGTGTTTAAATGTTTTGGTTGATGTGTTTTAATAAGGAATATTGTGTTAAACATGTAGAATTTGTGTTTAGAACATTGATTCCATTCATTTGAAACATGTTATATGGTGTTTGATGAGTTTGAGTGCAATTGGAGGAGAGTTGTGCATATTAGGGTTTGTGTTTTGGGAGACACGGCCAAAAGCAATGTGAGACACGGCCAAGCCAAGGGATTTTGGGCGTGTTGGATTAGTTTTTGGGTGACATGGCCGTGTTCCCAAGCCGTGTTAGCTACTGTGAATTTTGGTTTAAGAGACACGGCCACAAGCTTGGCCGTGTCCCTTGCCTGTGTTGCTTACTGTCCAAGTGGGTTGAGTGACACGGCCACAAGCTTGGCCGTGTCCCTCAAGTGGGCTGCCCGTGTCCCTCAAGTGTGATAGTTAGGGTTTTCATTCTTTGATCTTATTGCATTGCTTTGGTTCTCCAAAGGTAGGTTGGTCCTTAAACCTAACCCTAAACACTTTAAACACACTTGAATCAATGAATGATATAATCAAATGCATGTGTAAGGTCCTAAAGCTATGAATCATATCAATTGTTCTTTGCCCTAATTGCATTGTTGAGATTGAACAATGTTATGTTATGCATTGTGAATCGTAATGTGTTTCATAAGTAATATACATTGAAATGTATATCAAAGATGCAATGATAATTCAAATAAGACATGATATGAGACAATGCCATTGTGTTTGGCTATGATGATGTGATTGAAAGAAATAAGGCATGTTTGCCTAAATGTTGTTGAGAATTGAGAATGAAAATGATAATTGAATAATAAATGAATTGTGTGGCTAATGTGTTATTCCATTTTCAGAGTTGGTTGTTGGTGGCATGCCTAATAAGTGTAACAATCTCTTGAAGTTAGGTTGGATTGAATCCTTGAAGCCTAATTGAGATGTTACCACCCTTGAAGCTAGGTTGGGTTAGTTCTTGAAGCCAAGTTGGGTAGAAGCTTAGCATGCTTTGCTCCCCTTGAAGCTTGGTTGAACTTAATCCTTGAAGCCTAGTTGGGTATATGATATTGATAAATGTGATAACAAAACCAAAGCATTAACTCTGAAAATTGAATGGCATATTAGTGTGTCTTGGGCCCATGCTTGTCTTTGTTTAGTGTTGATTATGAATGGTTAAATGAATACTAATGAGGTATATGAAAAGATATTGAAATGTGATATGTAATGTGAAAATATGTTGTTAGTTTTGCATATATGATGTTATATGTATAATATGGATTGAGAAATGACATTGCATTGCACTAAGTCATATCATTTGCATGATTATCTTACTAAGCCGTTGGCTTAGTGCGATAGTGTTTAATCGCGCAGGTAATAGAGTTGATAGAGTTGAACCCGAGAGTTCATCAAGACCAAGTGAGAGTAGACCTTGAAGAATCCATTTTGGGAGCTTAAAGATCAGAGCAAACTTGCCAATCATGTATATTTCTTTATATTTTGTAAAGAAATGTTTAATACGTAAATATGTACTTATTTTATAACTTCCGCTGTGTAATATTTAAGTGTATATATATATAACTAATATGTTTTGTTTTATAAGTAAATGATCTACTTTTCTATAATGTATAATGATAAGGGTATTGTATCAAGTTTTAAAGTGTTTTGAATGTTAAGAGAACCGTAGCATCCCTATGTTTGGTGCACTTATGCTACATTGTTGTGATTGTAGTGTGTGTGCATTGGATATGGGGGTGTTACATCTCATTATACTTAAAGTTCTTAATTGTTCTTTCTAGAGCTTTGATCTTTTCAAGGAGCTTCACGCTTTCTTGGGAGGCTTCTCCCTCTTGAGAAAGACTCAAGGTGGGAGTGGTGTTTGATGAAGGTTCAGAGGTGGCTCTTCCTTAGGTTAGTCAATGGCTAGCACATTTATTGTTGGGATATGGTTTGGTGGCACTAAAGCATTTTGGCTTGAGGTTGGGGAGCTGGGGGGATTTGAGAGGTGGGGGCTATATTGGTGGCTAAATCAGGAGGATTGGACTACAAAGGAGGAGGCATAGAGATAGTATGGATCATCCCTGAGACATCTTGAAGGATTGAATTCCTTTTGTCACTAGGATTATTGGCGAAGGTTTTGATGAGATAAGCTTATTGGTTGGCTAGCATGGTGCATAAATTTTCCTCATGTCTCTTGTGGAGGGCTTCAATGGATAGGTCTAGCTCAGTGTGTTGGCCATTTGTGCCTTCAAAAAGGAAAGGAAAGGGATGAGTAAAAACAAAGATGGGTTATAGGAAAAACAAGCTACAAGTGGTGCATTTAGGCCATATAGTGATAGACTAGTCTATCATGGTTTAGACTTCACTTAGAATGGACTGACATTGACTATACAAGGAATTAGTAAGGCAGTATCATAATTTTGTAAAAAGGTTTGCAAAGTGGTCCTTATGCATCCTACGGAAGAAAGAATGGGGTCATCATCATTTGACACTTGGATTCCTTCCAAAAGGAAAAAATTCTCTTTAACCAAACATGTTCTTAAGTCACCTTAGATAAAAGCAAGATAAGGCATGGTGTAACACCTCCTACATAGGCCATACACTTACCTACATAGGAGATGTCACCTAACATTCACAATTGTTCTATATATATCTATGTATATACTAAAGAAATAAAGTCATAATACTTTTTAAGCATTAATGCAACTCTTAAACTTTATATAGAACACACATATATCCATATATTTATAAAGAACTCTTAAAAGACTTACATTATTATCAAATTCTCAAACTACTCTCAAACTAATACAACTGTCATACAAAATTATAAAGATTTGCTATTTGAACCATAACGAGTACAATATTTACAATATTGTTCATTGAACCTTGATGATGCAGTTGTCCAAGAACGTAAGTCTCTCACTCCGCGGTTTCAACTCTCCTTGTTTGATCTGCGTGTCAGAAAATAATTCCAACACGCTAAGCAAAGCTTAGTGGTGCTTATGTATTTATAATATACAAGAAATTTAATAAAAAGAGATCTAGCAATTAAGTAATTTAGAAACATCGTCTTACAAACTTTCCAAATGTTAAATAAAGCAATTAGCTAACTTCATTGTAAATTGAAATACTAAATACAATTAGATTCAAAATTAACTAATTTATTGACAACTGAATAACACATTATTTTCATTATAGATAACTATTTTAATTATGCCCAAACACACTGATGGACAACGGGTCACTGATGGCAATTGAATGCCGCTGTATAGAATTTTGGCCAATGGCCCACTATGGCAAGAATGCCCACTGAATATGATGATACCGAGTGTCTATTGATGGCACAGAGTGCCCACTAACACTTTGGATATCCTCCCTTTTGGCTAGCCATTCAATCCCAAGCTAGATCTAAAATCAATATGATTAGGGCAATTCATTAGTCTGTAGTTAACATTGAATTGTATATATCATTTCAATGAAACAATACTTTCATCAACATTTAGTATTATATATATTTATCACAATTTCAACATGTATCACTCTTTTTCATACTTTCAACACTTACACAATACAAAAGTAATAAATATAAACATAGTAGCCTCATACTAGGCTCGTATATCACAAAATACAAGTCAAAAACATCAATTAGGTATCCACGGCTGTGGCAACTCAACCCCACACCCGTGGGATACAAAATGAAGCTGTAAAATGATGTTGAAGACCCCCACGGTCATGGCCTTCCAAGGCCACGGTCGTGGCATATAAAACTGCTATGGTTTATCGAATTTTTTTTTTGACGAAACAACATCACTTTTAATCCCACGGTCGTGGCATCTCAGTGGCCACGACCGTGGCATTGATTTTGGGACTGTTTTCGGAGTAATTCTTCATCGAATAATCTGAACTTTGATCCCACACCCATGGCACCTTAAAACCACTCCCGTGGCATCTTAACATCATGTATTTTACACTTGTAACTTCATAAAATACAAATATAATGAAGATCGAAGATAAAAATGAATCAACATCAAAGTTTTGACATGAAAAGACTTTATATCTAATACCTTACTAAAACTTTAATTAATCAAGTATTTAACAAATGATCTACTCATCAACTTTCACAATCATCATTCAAAATTAAGAAAAACAACATCAACAACTTCAATTTCTACTTATATCACACAATAATTCATTTATCCAATTTTTAGGAAATATCTCCTCTAAATGACCCAATAAACTAATTTAAACATGAAATTGAAAGAAAAATAAATATTTGTAAATTAAAATACATAAACGCATACCTCTTTAACTCTTCTTCTCTACTTACTTGTTAATAATCTCAACTTTCTATCTTAATCTTCTCAAAACTTATAACTAAACATTGTTTGCTCTTTGTTTTTGATTAAAATCTTGGAAGGAAGGAAGCAAGAAGGACTTTTGATGGTTAAGGTGGTGCTGAACGTGAATGATGATGAGAGAAAAGAAATTTCTACACTCTTACACCTGTCCATACACACACACACACACAAATATATACAACTCAATCTAGTGTGGCCATTCTCATCTTAGTTATGGTGCACCCTCTTTCTTAACCGTTGATTCTAATTCGATTTTAACTCTCATAAGACCGTAAAAATAATTAATTGCTTCGGTAAATTTTTGAGATCTACTATTTACATTACTTATCCATATCACTTATATCACAATTCTCTATTAATTATCACTATTAATTTAAAAGTTTAGTATCTAAAATTTTAAACATTACAATTCTCCCCCTCTAAAGAAATTTCGTCCTCAAAATTTACCTGTTATAGACGCTAGAAATAGTTGAGGATATTGTTGTCTCATTATCTCTTCGCTTTCCTAAGTGGCTTCCTCTATCGAATGATTCTTCACAACACTTTGACTAAAGGAATGCGCTTATTACTCAACTCCTTTATTTCATGAGCTAAGATAGCCACTGGTTCTTCTTCATAATTCAAATCTGGCTGAATTTCAATAGACTCTACCTGAATCACATGTGTAGAATCTGATCTATAGCACCTAAGCATCGACACATGAAATACATTATGAATCTTAGCCAATTTTGGAGGCAAAGCTAGTCGATAGGCTACTGGACCTACACGTTCCAGTATTTCATATGGTGCAATGAACCTAGGACTTAATTTACCTTTCTTTCCAAAGAGAAGAACTTTCTTCCACGGTGATACTTTTAAAAATACCTTATCCCCCACATTATACTCAATATCACCCCGTTTCAAATCGGCATAAGATTTTTGTCTGTCCATTGCAATTTGTAATCGATCCTTTATAAGCTTTACTTTGTCTTCAGTTTGTTTTATGAGATCAGGCCCTATAAGTTTGCTCTCATTCAATTCCACCCAACAAAATGGAGTTCTACACTTCCTTCCACAGAGTGCCTCATATGGAGCCATTCCAATACTCGTTTGATAGCTGTTGTTATAGGAAAATTCTACTAAAGGTAGATATTTATCCCAGCTACCTTCAAAATTGATTACACAACTTCGAAGCATATCCTTAAGTATTTGTATCACCCTTTCTGATTAACCATTTATTTGGGGATGAAATGCAGTACTAAAATGAAGTCGAGTACCCAATGCTTACTGAAAACTTTCCCAAAATCTAGATGTAAAACGAGGGTCTCGATATGAGATAATAGACACTGGTAGTCCATGAAGCCTGACTATCTCATTAACATACAACTCTGCAAGTTTATTCATTGAATAATCAACTCGAATGGGAAGGAAATGAGTTGATTTAGTTAATCGATCAACAATTACCCAAATTGTATCATGCTTCTTTTGGGTATTTGGAAGTCCAGTCACAAAATCCATGGTGATTCTATCCCACTTCCATTCTGGTATTGATATAGATTGCAAAAGACCTGATGGAACTTGATGTTCTGCTTTGACTTGCTGACATACTAAATATCAAGTCACATATTCAGTAATATCTCTTTTCATACTAGGTCACCAACAATAAGATTTCAAATCTTGGTACATCTTATTGCTTCCAGGATGTACAGTATACATAGTATTGTGAGCTTCACCAAGAATACATTCCTTTAGTTCCTTCACATCAGGTACACACAATCCATCTCTATAATACACTCCATCATCTTTTGACACAACATAATCTGGCTTTTCCCCTTCATGCACTTGTTTCAAAAGTTCTAACAATTTTTTATTTTGTTTCTGAGCTTCTATCACTTTTTGCCTAATGGTTGGTTCAACCCTCAATTCTGCTAACATAACACATGATATCATTTCGTTTATGTAATATATATATATATATAATGTAACACCCCTATATCCTGTATACGTACCAAGCATGCTTAAACGATCGTAATATACGTATACTGAATATAGAAAATGTCACAGTTTAAAAAAAAAACACAACAAATATCTTTGTAAATAAGTGAAACCAATCTCAAACAAATAAAAGAAATCCAAAAGACACCATATATAAAATGTTTAATAATTCACAGCGGAAGTGATTACAAATATGTTATAAATCAAAGTTTACAAAACATATAATATATACATGATTGGCAGCTCTTCTCTGATCTTTAAGTCCCAAAAGAGAAATCCTCAATGTCTAGTCTCACTTGGTCTCGAAGAGCTCTCAGGTTCAACTCTGTTACCTGCGCAATCAAACACTATCGCGCTAAGCCAACGGCTTAGTAGTACAAAGTATGCTAGCATGATGCTTTAGTGAAATGTAATGTCACACATTTTATTAATAAATCAACATCATAGATGGAAGGCTAACAACATACCTATATATTGCATAAAATACACATATATAAACATATCACATTTTAACATCCTTCCATATAACTCATTAGTCAATCATTTTACCATTCATAAATCACATTAAACAAAGACAAGCATGGGCCCAAAACACACTAATATACCATTCAATTTTCAGAGTAGATGTTTTGGTTCAATCATCACATTTATCATTATCATAAACCCAACTAGGCTTTAAGGATTAGGTTCAACCAAGCTTCAAGGGGAACAAAGCATGCTAAGTCTCAACCCAACTTGGCTTCAAGAACCAACCCAACCTAGCTTCAAGGGTTGTAACATCTCAATTAGGCTTCAAGGACTAGATCCAACCAAGCTTCAAGGGGAGTAAAACATGTTAAACTTCTACCCAACTTGGCTTCAAGGATCAAGCCCAACCTAACTTCAAGAGAGTGTTACTATCATTAGGCATGCCACCAACAACAAACTCTGAAAATTGAATAACACATTAGTCACACAATTCATTTATTATTTCATTCTCAATTCTCATCATCAATTAGGCAAACATGACTTATATCTTTCAATTGAATCATCATAGCCAATCACAATGGCCTCATATCATATCATATCTCAATTCATATTATACATATAGCATCATTGATATAACATTTCAAAATACATATTTCATATAACACATTACCATTCACAAGATTCACAATGCATATAACATAACATTGTTCATATAGTATCATATGCATCATCATTATCTTCAAATGTATATTCATTCTCAACAATGCAAGAAGAGCAAAGAAACAATCACAGTAGCCAACACACTCAAGGGACACGGCCAAGCTTGTGGCCGTGTCTCTCAACACAAAATCAAGCCGAGGCAGACACGGCCGTGTCTCTCAACAAAAATCAGGCAGTAGCAAACATGGGCAAGGGACACGGCCAAGCCAGTGGCCGTGTCTCTCCAAAAATCATCCAACACGGCCAAATTTCCTTAGACTTGGCCGTGTCTCCCAAAAATTCTTTGGTTTGGCTGTGTCTCTTCCTTAGTTTGGCCGTGTCTCTCATGATTAAAAACCCTAAATATGGCCAAATCTCTTTTGATTGAATTTAAACACATTGTGCACAACATAACCTCATTCAAATGAATATAAACAATGTCATTAACACATATCTTGCATGCTCATCACAATATTCACATTAACAATACATCAACAATACATTTAATCACTCACCACTTTAAAACCCTAAAACCAACATCACTCTTATTCTTTCAATATCAACATCCAGTTAACTTACCATCTTCAAACCAAAACCAACACCAATTTAACTTTGTAACTTACAATCAATTTCAACACTGATAAACACATCTCAAACACACCAAATCATTATAACAACAAATCATAACTCACCTCAAACACAACTTCAAAGATAACAAAGGAAAACAAGAGAGTACTTACAACAATTGAAGAAATTTCACAAATTTCCAACTTAATCACTTGATTCTTCCTTCAATTTGAGCTTAGAACTTCAAGATCCTCTCTTGCTCTCTTGCTCTCTTTTGTCTTTGGATGAGCCGGCCACCATAAGGGAAAAGAAGAAAAGATGATGAAGAAAAGTCAAATTATCATCTCTTTAAATCTCCACCAAGCAATTCTAACAAGACAATTACCAACATACCCTCTTCTCACTTGTTCTAACTACCCTTCATCCACATGCCCTTTTTAGTAATTTCACTCATCCCAAATTAAAATATCTTCTTCCCTTGACTCTCCATTTGACCAACATATATGTTATATATATTAACATATATACAGCATATACATTCCATTAACACAATCATTTCCTTTGTAAAAACATATATACATTAAATTCAAATCAAACAACAATTGAATTAAAACTTCTAGGGCACACTTAGGGATATTACAATTCTCCCCCTCTAAAAAGAAATTTCGTCCCCGAAATTACCTGTCATTAAGTCTGAAAAAGTTGAGGATATTGATCTCGCATTGATTGCTCACTCTCCCAAGTTGCCTCTTCTCTTCCATGATTCTTCCATAGAACCTTCACCAAAGGCACTTTCTTATTTCTTAATTCTTTCACTTCACGTGCCAAAATAGCAATTGGTTCTTCTTCAAATGTCAAATCTGGACTCACTTCGATAGATTCAATTGGCAACACATGAGAAGGATTCGACCTATATCTCCTCAACATAGAAACATGAAATACATTATGGATCCTATCCAACTCAGGTGGCAAGGCAAGCCGATAAGCAATTGGTCCAATTCTTTCTAAAACTTCATACGGTCCAATGAAACGAGGACTCAATTTCCCTTTCCGACCAAACCTCAAGATCTTCTTCCAAGGAGACACTTTCAAAAATACCTTATCTCCTATATTATACTCAATGTCTCTCCTCTTCAAATCTGAATAAGACTTATGTCGATCTGAAGCTGTTTTCAACCTATCTCGAATCATTATCACTTTCTCTTCAGTTTCTTTAACCAGATCAGGACCAATTATCTTACTTTCTCCAAGCTCATTCCAACATAAAGGTGTCCTACACCGTCTACCATACAGTGCTTCGAATGGTGCCATACCAATGCTGGATTGATGACTGTTATTGTAAGCAAATTCCACAAGTGGTAAGAATCCATCCCAACTTCCAGAGAAATCAATAACATAGCTTCTCAACATATCCTTGATAATCTGTATCACTCTCTCTGACTGTCCATCTGTCTGCGGATGGAAAGCAGTACTGAAGTGTAATCGAGAACCCAAAGCACCATTTAAACTCTTCCAAAATCTGGAAGTAAACCGGGGATCTCGATCAGACACTATAGAAATTGGGACACCATGCAACTTCACAATCTCATGGATATACAGCTCAGCTAACCTCTCCAAAGAGTAATCCATCCGAACCGGAAGAAAATGAGCTATCTTAGTCAACCTGTCAACAATTACCCAAATAGCATCATGCTTCCTTTGTGTCAATGGTAAACCAGACACAAAATCCATGGTCACTCTATCCCATTTCCATTCAGGCACTGACAAAGGTTGAAGCAACCCGGTTGGAACTTGATGCTCAGCTTTTACCCTCTGACATGTGAGACATTTGGACACAAACTCCGCTATGTCTCTCTTCATACCGGACCACCAGTAATAGTGCTTCAAATCATGATACATCTTTGTATTGCCCGGATGCATAGCAAATACTGACTGATGGGCTTCTTCTAAAATGATCTTTCTCAAATTAGCATCATCAGGTACACACAATCTGTTCTTAAACCAAAGACTCCCATCACTTCTCACAATAAAATCTTGACTCTTTCCATTCTGACAATCTGAAACAATCTTTTGAATCTTCTCATCAGCCAATTGAGCCTCTTTAATCTGATCCAACAAAACTGGTTTCAATTCCAATTGTGCCAACAATGCACCATCATCACAAGATACAAAACTAGCATGCAACACTCTCAACTCAACAAGCAACGAGAGCGAATAAACAGTCAAATCTGCTAAAGACTTCCGACTCAAGGCATCAGCAACAACATTTGCTTTACCAGGATGATAATCAATCAAACAGTCATAGTCTTTAATCAACTCCAACCATCTCCTCTGTCGAAGATTGAGCTCTCTTTGGACACCCAAATATTTCAAACTCTTATGATCAGTATAGATAAAACACTTCTCCCCATACAAATAGTGTCGCCAAATCTTCAATGCAAACACAATGGCTGCTAACTCTAAATCATGGGTCGGATAATTGACCTCATGCGGTTTCAACTGTCGAGAAGCATAAGCTATAACTTTACCTTCTTGCATCAGAACACAACCCAAACCATTATGTGAAGCATCACTATAAATCACATATGGTTTATCTTCCACAGGTAAAGTAAGAACAGGCGCTTGAGTCAACATTTCTCTCAACTAATCAAAGCTAGCCTGACACTGATCTGTCCACATAAATCTAACTCCATTTCGAAGCAATCTGGTAAGTGGAGTAGCTATCAAAGAAAATCCTTTCACAAACCATCGGTAATAGCCTGCCAAACCCAGAAAACTTCTAACTTCAGTCACAGACTTTAGTGGACTCCAATTCAAAATAGCTTCAACTTTACTCGGATAAACTCTAATACCTTCCGCTGAAACTATATGACCGAGAAAAGTTACTTGATTCAGCCAAAACTCACACTTCGACAGTTTAGCAAACAATTGCTTCTCTCTCAAAATTTGCAACACAATCCGCAGATGCATGTCATGCTCTTCTTCATTACGCGAATACACCAAAATGTCATCAATAAAGACCACTACAAACTAATCCAGATAGGGCCTAAACACCCTATTCATCAAGTCCATAAAAACTGCAGGTGCATTCGTCAAACCAAAAGGCATAACTAGAAACTCATAATGCCTATACCTGGTCCGAAAGGCGGTCTTAGGAACATCTTCAGCTCTGACCCTCAACTGATGGTACCCTGATCTCAAATCAATTTTAGAAAACACTGCTGCACCCTTCAATTGATCAAAGAGATCATCAATTCTAGGCAAAAGATATTTATTTTTAATAGTCACCTTGTTCAATTGCCTATAATCGATACACAATCTCATAGTACCATCCTTCTTTTTCATAAACAAGACAGGAGCTCCCCACGGTGAAACACTAGGGCGAACAAACCCTTTATCCAACAACTCCTGCAATTGCACCTTCAATTCTCTCAGTTCAGCAGGTGCCATTCTATAAGGAGCAATAGAAATAGGAGTGGTACTAGGCAATAATTCAATACCAAACTCCACCTCTCTCTCAGGAGGCAACCCTGGCAACTCCTCTGGAAACACATCTGGAAACTCTGTAACTGTAGGTATACTATCAATTTGAGAACCCTTTACTCTAGTATCCACCACATGAGCAAGATAAGCGTCACACCCCTTTCTAATTAATCTCCTAGCTGCAACAGCTGAAACAAACAAGGATGCTAGCTGTCCCTGCTCACTAGATACTATCACCTCACTTCCATCACCAGTTCTCAAAGTAACAATTTTCTTTTTACAATCCACCATGGCTCCATGTCTAGATAACCAGTCCATGCCTAGGATCACATCATATTCCTTAAAAGGCATCTCAATCAAATCTCCAAGGAACTCTTCACCTTGAACCACTACCGCACTATCTCGGTGCACTTTGCTAACAATCACACTATGCCCTAAAGGATTTGTCACCAATACATCAAATCCTAGGGATTCAACATGCATATCAGACACAGGAAAAACAGATGCACTAATATATGAATGCGTGGATCCGGGATCAATCAAAGCAAGTACTGAAATACCAAATAAAGAAAAAGTACCAACTATGACTGCCGAAGCATCTGGTTGCCTCTGCATCACATAAATCCTCTGAGAAGATCCAACCCCCTCTGATCTACTCTCCCTGGATGTAGAACCTCCTCTAGAACTGAACCCAAATCTGCCTCCTCTGCCGAAACCTCTGCCTCCTCGACCTCCCCTCACACTAGGTCGAGAAGCTGCAGAATCTACTGACATCTGCTCTTGCCTCTCCAGACAATCTCTAACAAAATGATCAGGTGATCCACATTTAAAGCATACCCCTGCTACACCAGTCTTCCAACAAGTACCACCATGTGGCCTACCACAATGAATGCATACGGGTAGAGTGGCTCTCTGAGTCACTGGGGTCAGAGCACTCGCCACTGAAACTGTAGGTCTAGATCTCTGCCTCTGAAATTGTACTGACCTACCCGTTGGCCTCTGACTCCTACTAACCCGAGGAATAAAACTTCCTTTACCTCTCTTTGCAGATGAAGACCCTGCCTCAAACTGGGGTCTTCTAACCCTGATCTCTTCCTCAGAAGCAGCCGCTGCAATATTCTGAGCTCTTTCCACACTCCTAGCTGCTGCCACAAGCTGGGAAAAATCATGATATCTAGATCCAGCCACAAGACACAGAATAGAGGGCCTCAATCCCTCCTCAAATCTCCTGCATCTATCTATCTCATCAGATATAATACCCCCAGCATAATGGCTCAACCGTATAAACTCAACCTCATATTCCGTTACGGTCCGGTAATCTTGCTTCAAGCTTAGAAACTCCATTTTCTTCACATCTTTGTACTCCCTTGGAGTGTACTTCAATTCAAACTCTCTTAGAAAATCAGCATAGGACAATGTAGGTGGATCATCCATAGCATGAGGCACTGTCTTCCACCAATCATATGCATCCTTCTGCAAAAATGATCTTGCATAATCAAATCTTTCCTCTGGAGTGGCTTGCAACTGAACAAATATTCTCTGTACTTTATCTAGCCACTGCTCAGCTACAGCTGGATCAATAGTACCCAAGAAATCTTCTGCTCCATACTTCCGTAATTTGTCATAATGCCTCACTGATACCAAAGGCTGTGGGGGTGGTGGCGGTGGTTGCACAGGTGCTTGCCTCAAAGCCTCAACCACATGCCTAAGCCAAACTGGTGGAACCTCCTCACCAGCTGGTCTCCCCGACACAGAAGCAGGTACCTCTCCAGCACTATCCACTCTAGCTCCCTCTCTAACCTCATCAGGAGCTATGCTCTCCGCATTACCCTCTACTGACTGTCGCAAGTGAGAATCCATCACAACCTATGTCTGCAAACACAGCAGAATACCTCTCATTAAAGATCAGAGACTGCCAATCCCAAACATGTATATTATTCAAAAACCAAAATTTTTAAGTCAAAATACTCTTTTTCTTACACTTTACCTAGGTTGAGAATCTCAAACCTAGGCTCAGATACCAAAATAATTGTAACACCCCTATATCCTGTATACATACCAAGCATGCTTAAACGATCGTAATATACGTATACTGAATATAAAAAATGTCACAGTTTAAAAAAAAACACAACAAATATCTTTGTAAATAAGTGAAACCAATCTCAAACAAATAAAAGAAATCCAAAAGACACCATATATAAAATGTTTAATAATTCACAGCGGAAGTGATTACAAATATGTTATAAATCAAAGTTTACAAAACATAGAATATATACATGATTAGCAGCTCTTCTCTGATCTTTAAGTCCCAAAAGAGAAATCCTCAATGTCTAGTCTCACTTGGTCTCGAAGAGCTCTTAGGTTCAACTCTGTCACCTGCGCGATCAAACACTATCGCGCTAAGCCAACGACTTAGTAGTACAAAGTATGCTAGCATGATGCTTTAGTGAAATGTAATGTCACACATTTTATTAATAAATCAACATCATAGATGGAAGGCTAACAACATACCTATATATTGCATAAAATACACATATATAAACATATCACATTTCAACATCCTTCCATATAACTCATTAGTCAATCATTTTTCCATTCATAAATCACATTAAACAAAGACAAGCATGGGCCCAAAACACACTAATATACCATTCAATTTTCAGAGTAGATGTTTTGGTTCAATCATCACATTTATCATTATCATAAACCCAACTAGGCTTTAAGGATTAGGTTCAACCAAGCTTCAAGGGGAACAAAGCATGCTAAGTCTCAACCCAACTTGGCTTCAAGAACCAACCCAACCTAGCTTCAAGGGTTGTAACATCTCAATTAGGCTTCAAGGACTAGATCCAACCAAGCTTCAAGGGGAGTAAAACATGTTAAACTTCTACCCAACTTGGCTT
The DNA here is from genome assembly GCA_947685225.1 of Garcia nutans. Classification (NCBI taxonomy): domain Eukaryota; kingdom Viridiplantae; phylum Streptophyta; class Magnoliopsida; order Malpighiales; family Euphorbiaceae; genus Garcia; species Garcia nutans. The sequence continues at coordinate 35,460,450 of CANTUV010000039.1, read as the reverse complement.
CAAGGATCAAGCCCAACCTAACTTCAAGAGAGTGTTACTATCATTAGGCATGCCACCAACAACAAACTCTGAAAATTGAATAACACATTAGTCACACAATTCATTTATTATTTCATTCTCAATTCTCATCATCAATTAGGCAAACATGACTTATATCTTTCAATTGAATCATCATAGCCAATCACAATGGCCTCATATCATATCATATCTCAATTCATATTATACATATAGCATCATTGATATAACATTTCAAAATACATAATTCATATAACACATTACCATTCACAAGATTCACAATGCATATAACATAACATTGTTCATATAGTATCATATGCATCATCATTATCTTCAAATGTATATTCATTCTCAACAATGCAAGAAGAGCAAAGAAACAATCACAGTAGCCAACACACTCAAGGGACACGGCCAAGCTTGTGGCCGTGTCTCTCAACACAAAATCAAGCCGAGGCAGACACGGGCAAGGGACACGGCCGTGTCTCTCAACAAAAATCAGGCAGTGGCAAACATGGGCAAGGGACACGGCCAAGCCAGTGGCCGTGTCTCTCCAAAAATCATCCAACACGGCCAAATTTCCTTAGACTTGGCCGTGTCTCCCAAAAATTCTTTGGTTTGGCTGTGTCTCTTCCTTAGTTTGGCCGTGTCTCTCATGATTAAAAACCCTAAACATGGCCAAATCTCTTTTGATTGAATTTAAACACATTGTGCACAACATAACCTCATTCAAATGAATATAAACAATGTCATTAACACATATCTTGCATCCTCATCACAATATTCACATTAAAAATACATCAACAATACATTTAATCACTCACCACTTTAAAATCCTAAAACCAACATCACTCTTATTCTTTCAATATCAACATCCACTTAACTTACCATCTTCAAACCAAAACCAACACCAATTTAACTTTGTAACTTACAATCAATTTCAACACTTATAAACACATCTCAAACACACCAAATCATTATAACAACAAATCATAACTCACCTCAAACACAACTTCAAAGATAAAAAAGGAAAACAAGAGAGTACTTACAACAATTGAAGAAATTTCACAAATTTCCAACTTAATCACTTGATTCTTCCTTCAATTTGAGCTTAGAACTTCAAGATCCTCTCTTGCTCTCTTGCTCTCTTTTGTCTTTGGATGAGCCGGCCACCATAAGGGAAAAGAAGAAAAGATGATGAAGAAAAGTCAAATTATCATCTCTTTAAATCTCCACCAAGCAATTCTAACAAGACAATTACCAACATACCCTCTTCTCACTTGTTCTAACTACCCTTCATCCACATGCCCTTTTTAGTAATTTCACTCATCCCAAATTAAAATATCTTCTTCCCTTGACTCTCCATTTGACCAACATATATGTTATATATATTAACATATATACAACATATACATTCCATTAACACAATCATTTCCTTTGCAAAAACATATATTCATTAAATTCAAATCAAACAACAATTGAATTAAAACTTCTAGGGCACACTTAGGGATATTACATATAATGTTAAAATATTCTGTATACAACATACCTGCTAAAGTCTTTCGACTTAAAGCATTAGCTACCACATTAGCTTTTCCAGGATGATAGTCGATAATACAATCATAATCCTTGATCAATTCCATCCATCTTCTCTGCCTTAATTTCAATTCTTTTTGTGTTGGCAAATATTTTAAACTTTTATGATCAGTGAAAATATAACACCTTTCACCATACAAATAATGTCGCCAGATTTTAAGAGCAAATACAATAGCAGCTAACTCTAAATCATGTGTAGGGTAATTCAATTCATGAGATTTTAATTGCCTAGAAGCATAAGCAATTACCTTACCCTCTTGCATCAATACACAACCAAGTCCTTGATGAGAAGCATCACTATAAATAACATAGTCTTTACCTGGAATTGGTTGAGTTAAGATAAGCGCTTCAGTCAATATCGCCTTCAATTGTTCAAAACTAGCTTGACATTGAGCATTCCACTCAAATTTAATTTCTTTTCTAAGGAGCTTCGTTAAGGGAAGTGCTATCTTCGAAAACCCTTGCACAAATCTTCTATAATATCCAACCAACCCAAGGAAACTTCGGACTTCTGTTATATTCTTTGGTGGTTGCCAATTCAAAATGGTCTCAATTTTACTTGGATCCACATGAATACCATCAGTTGACACTACATGTCCTAGAAATGCCACTTCCGTCAACCAAAAATCACACTTCGATAATTTAGCATACAATTGATTCTCTCTGAGTGTCTGTAGTATAATTCTCAAATGCTTATCATGATCCTCTCTATTTTTAGAATAAACTAGTATATCATCAATAAAAACAACTACGAACTGGTCTAAATAGGGTTTAAAGACTCGATTCATCAAGTCCATAAAAGCTGCTAGAGCATTAGTTAAACCAAAGGGCATAACCAAAAATTCATAATGTCCATATCAAGTTCTAAAAGCTGTTTTTGGAATATCTACTTCTTTAATTTTCATCTGATAATAACCCAATTTAAGATCAATTTTTGAGAAAACACCCGCTCCTCTCAGCTGATCAAATAAGTCATCAATCCTAGGTAACGGGCACTTATTCTTAATAGTCACTTTATTCAACTGTCAATAATCTATACATAATCTTAAGGTACCATCCTTCTTCTTCACAAACAAAATCGGTGCACCCCAAGGTGACACACTAGGTTTTATAAATCCTTTGTCAAGCAATTCTTGGAGTTGCACCTTTAATTCTTTTAATTCCAGAGGTGCCATTCTATAAGGTGGAATAGAAATTGGTGTTGTACCTGGAACTACATCAATAACAAATTCTACCTCTCTCTCTGGTGGTACTCCAGGTAATTCTTTCGAAAAAACATCCGAAAACTCACTCACTGTAGGTATGTCTCCCAAAACCTTGCTTGAATGTCGTGTATCATTAACATAAGCAAGATAAGCTTCACATCTCTTCCTAATTATCCTTCTAGCTTTAGCTGCAGAAATCAAACTAGAAGGATAAAATTGTTTTTCTCCTTGGACTACAATTTCACCATAACCCAGACTCTTAAAAGTTACAACTTTCCTACAGCAATCCATAACTGCTTGATGTCGGAACAACCAATCTATTCCCAAGATTACATCAAAATCATGGAATGGTAGTTCAATCAAATCAGCAGAAAGCTCCACATCATGAACTCTAAGTGGACAATTTCGATATACTCTATTTACCTTCACACTATGGCTTAAGGGATTTGTAACTTCTATCTCATAATCAAGTTTATCAACACACATTTTCCTTCCTAAAGCTATAGTTGTACAAATATAAGAATGTGTAGAACCAGGATCTAACAATGCATATACATCAAGACCAAGTAAAGAAAATTTACCAACTACAACATTAGGAGCATCCTAGTCTTCCACAGCTTTCATGGCATAAGCCCTAGCTGGAGCATTGCCTCGAGTCTGAGGTCTATCCTCTGTTTCAGATCCTCTCTACTGACTACCACTGGGTCAACCACCTCTACCTGCCCTACGGTTTGACTGAGACCTCTGTACAGAACTTTGTCCTTCCACAACTTCTAATTCTTTTATTATTGGACAATCTTTGATTTTATGCTCCAAAGAACCACATTTCAAACAAGCCCCCTTTTGAAACTAACAATCTTCAATTGCATGACCCTTACCACTATATTGACAAGGTGTAGTAACAATTCTTAAAGAAGAGTCTGAATCCACTCCAAACCTCCCACCTCTAGATTTTTGAAAACTAGCTCCACTTCCTCTACTAAACCCCTGAGTTTGGGCTTGACTATTTCTCTGTCTTTTTTGGCTACCTTGTTGTTGTTCACTAGAAAATCCCTTCTTGAATTGTTGTTTTCTTCCCTGTTCTATAGTGACTGCCGCATTAACAAGAGTAGAAAACTCCTTAATCCTCATTGCGAAGTGAATAAAAAAACAAAAATAAAAAAAAAATAAAAAAAAATCGGCAATGAAAAAATCAGCGAGGAAAAAATCGTCGCCGAAAGTCAGCGCGGGCCCGTGGGCATTTCGCCCGCAAGAATTTCCTGCTGGCAAAATAGCCCATAGGCCCATTTTTCCAGCGCTGCGGCAGCTTTTTTGCCAACGCAAATTTTCTGCAGCAGTTTTTTTTCGCCAGCGGAATTTTTCCGTAGCAGTTTTTTTTCACCAGCGAAATTTTTCCGACGCAAATTTTTCGAAACCTAATACAATTAGGTTTCGGTTTCTTTTCTTAATGAATATTATGTTTCGTGAATAATTAGAATTAACCATAGAAGTCTTCTATAAATAAGACCAAAAATAACACAAAAAGGGATCAAGAAATCGGAGGAGAAAGTGGAGACCGAAGGTGAGAAGGAAAACCTTGAATCAAGCTGATTTTTTGAGAGAGAAAAAAAATAATTCAAGTAATTCAAAGGCAAAAAAGCTTGTCTTTGACCTTGTTCATCCAAGAAGCAATTTTTGGTGTAACCTATGAAAGAATGTTTGAATTCTTAATTTCTTTTATTTTTTCACAGTAGCTAAATCATCCCATTCTTTCTTTTAATTCAAAAATTTTAGAACCTCAATTCAATTTTTCTAAGTTTTAAAAATCTTAATTCGTTGCTTTATTTTCTAAAAAGTTTAAAGTTGTTAGTTTTGTTCCTTAAAAACCCCAAAACCCTAATTTGCTCTCAAAATTATCAAAACCCTAAATTGAGTTCTGTTTCTTCCCAAAAGCCCTAAAAACTTCTTTTTTGCTTTTATAATCTTTAAATCGTTTTGTTTATTTTCATAAAACTTCATAAAATTATCAATTATTTTTCTAAATTCTAAAAACTAATTCATTCTCCGAAACCCTAATTCAAAAATCCTAAAACCCTAATTCAACTCTCAAACCTTAAACCGTGAAATCTAATTCCCTTAAAACCTTAAACCCTAAAGTTTTCTAAACCCTAATCCTTTAAAACTTTAAAAAACAATATAAACATAAATGTTATAATTTTACACAGTAAGCTTAAAAATATAATTCAGTAACTAATAGTCATAATCTAAATGTTTTGAAGAGCCCAAACTCTAATTTCATGATTTTACATCACAAACACTAGTTTGGTTAATCAAAGAATTTTATCAACCTTTTAAAACATAAAACCTTAATCTATTTTAATTCCTTTAAAAACTCACAGTAGCCTAATTCCATAAATTGCAAAACCCTAAACACATGAAATAAAGAATCTTAAATAGAAACAATAGCCCTAATTTGAATTTTTATTTGCCTTATTCAAATTTATATTTGATTATACTTTGATTTATTTTATATGCTTTAATTTATTTAAGTTCAATGCCTGATTTATTTAATTTCTCATGGATGGATATTTACTTTCAATTGATATTTAATACCTTTGATGAATAATTTATTTATGATGAATGATTATTTACTTTTATCAATTTATTTAGATTTCCAAATGTTGTAAGAGGTATGTTTCCACTTTGTGGATACCTCATTAGTTAAATATCATGTAATTTAAATTGCTTTTCTATTTTAGAACCAATGTAAAGGACATGTTTCTACCTTTCGGTGGGTGTCCTATTTAGGCATGAGATGTAAGGACATGTTTCCATCCTTGGATGGGTGTCCATTTATTTGCTTTGTTTGGACATTGTTTTGATTTTAATATAATGATGCTTTGTTTTAATTATTGTGTGTAATATGGATAATGTTGTTATACTTAAGAATTTTATAATATTAAGACTTGTAAAGGAGGCCGGTTCCAATGAACCGGGCGTTGTGGGGGTGCTGGGCCATTTCTCACCTTTCCCACATGTACCCAACTTTCTAAACCCATTAGGGGTTGGGATTCCTTAGGAATTGAGTCATCCACCCCTTTCTTTTTTTCCGGCCTGTCCGGGTGGTGACTCCATTTTCTCCAGACCTAGGTCCGTATTCTCTAAGGCCCCGAGCCTAAACAGTGCCGAAGTCGCAAGAACCATTCCACTGGGAGTGGGGACGAAAATCCCCTCTCACAGTGGCGACTCCATTGGGGATAAGAGAAGTTGATTCCGTTGGTCTTTATATTATTCTATTCTTTCTTATAATGATATTATCCATTGCATCATATTATATTGCATCGTGTGCGTGAGTTAGGACACCCGTGTTACCCGTGTTGTGTTATGTAAGGGATACCATACTTTCACTCTAGGTATGGAGATCGAGCATGACATAACCACTCATAGCCTCGTACCATTTGATATATACTTGATATGGGAACCTAAGCCTTTTTACCCAAAGACTAAAGTTCATGTAATTGGCCTAGTTACTTAGGTTTTTACCCCAAATGCATGTTGTTTGACTATAGTTAATTTATCTTGGCTTAAATCATGGCTTATTTGGTTTGTTCTTTTTCTAATATGATCTAAGTATATTGTAAGCTCAAAATAAATTTTTCTTCCAAAAGACCAAAGCTATTTTCAAAATTTTTCAAGATGGTCTTTGGACATAAGACTTTTCTAAAAATAAATCAAAAATTATTTTGCTTATAGCCCAAATACTAAGCCCAAAATCTATTTTTTCTAAGATCTTTTTACAATGGGCTTAGAAATAAAATTATTTTCATCCAACCTTTTCTTACAAAGAGCTTGCAAAATATTTAGGTCAATTACGAAATACCAAAAAATCAATTGTGAGCCTAGTTTATACTAAGAATAATTAATCATGGGCTTGTTTTCGACATGAATCATTAGTTACCTTTTCAAATGAGAAATCTATCTATAATAAACCTCTTAATTTAGTTTTAATCCAATATAGCATAAAAGCTAGTATAGTTGGTTGAATGGATTAAAACCTAATTAATGGGAATTACTATGAATGGATTTCCATTTTTGAAAATATAACTATTGGTTGAAACGTCCGAGGGAATTATTTGAAAATAAGATATCCCATGTTGGTATTTTGTTAATACCTAGGAAAAGAGACTCGCCATTCGTGTGTGGATGTTATAAGGTTGGAAGGAACGTCCTATTTGTCCTTGTTTGTTAATTATTCGTGCATACATGCATACATTCACACATTTGCATCTCATGTCATTGATCCTTTCTGGCTCACAGCCCTGGATTATGATAGTTCAAAAGCTTACAACAATCCAACCAACACCGGAGATGAAGTATCTAGCAATGACTCAATCACTTGCTCACCAAAAATAATGGAGCCCGAACAAAGTCAAAGGATGGTGGATGAGGCCCTCAACGCCAAGATGGAAGAAATAAAAGAGGCCCTAGCTGAGACCATAAAGAACCAATTGACTGCAATCTTAGAGAATCATGCCGAAGCATCTGCTAGCACTAAAAAGCCAAAGGACAAAGAGAAGACTAAAGTTGGTGAAGTGGTTTTTGATGATGAAAATGTGATCATTGATGATGATTATGATTGGGCTCAATACTACCAAGATGCTCAAAAGAAGAAAAAGGAACCGAAGATTGTTGAAAGATCAACTATGGAGAAGACCGAAACTTCTGATATTGAAAAGATGATTGTTGATTTAGAAAAGAAATTTGGAAGCTGAAAACTGAAGAAATGTCCGAAGTTGACAAATTATTTGAGTTAGATGAAGAAGTCCTGTACAAGTTCAAGATGCCATCCTTTGCAAAGTACAATGGCACTGGAAATCCTCATCTCCATGTGAAGCAGTATATCATTGCTATGCAGTCTGCCCGAGCTACTAAGGCTCAAACCCTAAGGTACTTCATGCTCTCATTGGACCCTGTTGTCCAAAATTTGTTCAATACCTTAGATGATGGAACACAAAAGAGTTGGAATTTGCTATACAAGGCCTTCATCCAGCAATATGAATATAATGTCGAGATGGAAGTTACCTTAATGGAAGTGGAGTCCATTAGACAAAGGCCAAATGAAAATTTTGTGGACTATGTGAAACGATAGAGAAATAAGGCTGCTTTGCTCAAGAAAAGGCCCGATGAATCTGATCAAATAAGAATGATCATGAGAGGCGTCCTGCCCAATCTCCATGAAAGGATGTCTCACACCCTTATAAGGGATTTCAAGGATCTTCTCTAAGCTGGTCTGCTAACTGAAGAGTGGGAAAGGGAGAAGAATCACTTTTCAATAAAAAAATGAGAAAGGGAATTATCAGCCTAGCAATCAAAGTACGCAAAAGAAGTTGATGTTAATGTGGCTGGTCAAGAAAATAAAAGACAATTCTCAGAATTGGGGAAACCTCTATCTTGGGTTTTTAGCAAGCTGCAAAAGAAAGGCAATAACCGTTAGCTCCTCGATCACTACATAATCCACTGCCACCAAACTTCAATGCCGAGGCCTTCTGTCAATTTCATCAAATGCGAGGACATGAAACAGATAAATGTGCTCGTCTAAGGCATGAGATCCAAGATCTAATTGATAGTGGTAAGCTACCCGAGTTGGGTAAGCCCAACACCAAAGATAATCCATTACCAAGGTTCAATAGAGCACCTCCACCGGCAACCTTTATGGTGGGAAAAGGATTGGAAGAAGTTTTTGTTTTATCATCCTTTCAAGATGGAAACATTGATGATGTGAAAGGAAAAGAAGCTTAAACTCAACGAACCTTCCTTAACTTGAATGTTGCTTTTCAATTTTAATTTCTTTAATATTTTGGAACTATTATGTTTTTCAAATTTAAAATTGCTTGAATAAATTACTTTCATCAAAATTTTTGTTGGTCTTTGTTCATTTTGGTGCTCAACCAATGAGGAATCTAGCTTGATGTTCATAAATTAATATATTTATGCATCATGACTTGAATGATTTTATTAGATAAAGGAACTGCTCTATAGCATTGAGTTGTGTATGCTTACTTAGAGATGGCTCCTGCATAATTACCTTTGTCTAGGTCCTAGTCAGTCTTAGAACATGCTTTGACAAACTTTCGAGGAGAAATTGAACTCTGCTTATTTAAGAGAGAAATGATCTAGGCATTGTTTGATTAGCCAACAACTAGTGTCCACCCTATTAAATATCAATCCCTAGTTGTCCCTTTGGGTCTTCATAAAATTTTAGTTTTCTTTTCATTGGCTTATAAACCTCAATAACCTACCCTGAGCTGTTGTGATACTTTTGACAAGTCTTATGATCACTAAGATAAAGAGGCAAGAAGATCAAAGAAAATAATGATTAGTTAAGATCATGAAGATAGTTGAAGTTCTTAAGACCATAAGGGTAGTTGATGTTTTCAAGACCATAAGGATAGTTGATGTTCTCAAAACCATACGGGTAGTTGAAGTTCCCTTAATATCTCCAATATATCAAGACAACATCAACATCAGAGTAACAAATGATTTATCCCAGTTAAAGAAGATTTATGTTACTCCACTCATCCATTATTGGAAGCCCAAGTTGGTACAAATAAGACAACTCTGTTTGAGCTAGAACCAAAAAAGGAAAGAAAGAAAGAAAAAGAAAGAAAAAAGAGAAAAGAAAGAAAAATAAAAGAAAAGAAAAAAAAGAAAAAAAATAAAACCTAAAAAGGCGGTTTAGAAAGCCAACTGAGTTTTCTTTTACCTAAAGTAGCAAAAGGCTTCCATTTGGATCATAAAGACATTTTTACTTGAATTGGTCCAACCCAACCAAAGATTCAATCAAATTTGGAGAAAAAAATAGGAAGACCATCCAGTTCTTGAAAATTCTGTACTTGATAGTCCTACAAGAAAGAAGGACAAAATGATAAAAGAAAGGGAAGAGTAATAAAAGAGAAAGAAGAGGGAAGAGTAAGAAAAATAAAGACGAAAGAAAAGGGAAAAGAAGAAAAGAAACGAATTTGGATCTTAAACTTTTTGCAAGGGCAAAGACTGTCCTAATCAAGATCCAGATTAATGCCAAGAAGATAGAAGGAATTTAGAGTCTAGCAAGATTGCCTCCAAGCTGCCTAAAATTCAAACAAGAAATTTATAGTGTGAGGGTTTGTCCATTGTGTCACATCAGCTCCTATCTCAAAATGGCCTTCATTTAAGCCATGTCCCTCATAGACCCCATTTCAAGCCTATCAAAGACCTGTTGATCTCTCTTGGTAGGTAGAGTCTATTAGTGGAGATAGTTTGGATAAGCATGCATATGAGATAGACAATATTTAAATTCAATGAGACCTTTGGCCAAGTAATGCGTATGTGCCTATCTGAAGTGCAACAATTCTTGCTTAAATAGAAATGATTCCCGAGTTTAGTATGGTAACTAGGGTTGTCATGTTATAGATATGTTAATTTGGAAAATCAAGTCTTGAGGTGCATTGACATTAATTTGGCAAAGCCAACATTTGATTTTGGTGCGCGCTAGCTACGCTATAGCAATACCGCAAGTGCACGGGTCGACCAAGTAATAAAGTTGTAACACCCCCATATCCAATGCACACACACTACAACCACAACAATGTAGCATAAGTGCACCAAACATAGGGATGCTACGGTTCTCTTAACATTCAAAACACTTTAAAACTTGATACAATACCCTTATCATTATACATTATAGAAAAGTAGATCAGTTACTTATAAAACAAAACATATTAGTTATATATATATATATATACACTTAAATATTACACAGCGAAAGTTATAAAATATGTACATATTTACGTATTAAACATTTCTTTACAAAATATAAAGAAATATACATGATTGGCAAGTTTGCTCTGATCTTTAAGCTCCCAAAATGGATTCTTCAAGGTCTACTCTCACTTGGTCTTGATGAACTCTCGGGTTCAACTCTATCAACTCTATTACCTGCGCGATTAAACACTATCGCGCTAAGCCAAGGGCTTAGTAAGATAAAACATGCAATGGATATGCTTTAATGCAATACAATGTCAATTCTAATTCATATCATATATGTAACAACATAGATGCAAAGCTAATAACATCCCTTTTTCATTTTATAACCAACATACATATATGCATATCACATTTCAACATCATTGCATATACTTCATTATTTAATCATTTAATCAACCATAAACAACAATAAACAAATCATGACTCTCATTAAACAAAGACAAGCATTGGGCCCGAAACACACTAATATGCAATTCAATTTTCAGAGTTAATGCTTTGGTTTGTTATCACATTTATCAATATCATATACCCAACTAGGCTTCAAGGATTAAGTTCAACCAAGCTTCAAGGGGAGCAAAGCATGCTAAGCTTCAACCCAACTTGGCTTCAAGAACTAACCCAACCTAGCTTCAAGGGTGGTAACATCTCAATTAGGCTTCAAGGATTCAATCCAACCTAACTTCAAGAGATTGCTACACTTATTAGGCATGCCACCAACAACAAACTCTGAAAATGGAATAACACATTAGCCACACAATTCATTTAGTTTTCATTCTCAATTCTCATTATCATTTAGGCAAACATGCCTCATTTATCTCCATTGAATCACCTTAGCCAATAACAATGGCTTCACATTTCATTTCACAATATAACACTTCATTATTCAAGTGTATATTTATCTCATCCATGATCACATTATATCTCACATAGCATCATTCATAAATATCAACATTTCATTCCACATTACTCATGAAACACATTACCATTCACAATGCATAACATAACATTGTTCAATCTCAACAATGCAAGAACAATTTATATTATTCATAGCTTTAGGATCATCTACAAGTGTTTGATTAAGTCATTCCTTGGGTTAAGTATGTTTAAAATGTTTATGTTTAGGTTTAGAGATCAAACTACCTTTGAAGAATCCAAACCATGCAAAAAGAGAATCAAGAAATCAAACAATATCCAACTCATTTGAGGGACACGCCCAGCCCACTTGAGGAACACGGCCTTGTCTCTAAAAAATAAAAGAGGCAGTAGCCAACACAAATAAATGACACGGGCGTGTCTCTTCATGGCTTCTGGCCGTGTCACCCATGCACATAACCTTAACTAAAACCAACACTTTCTCAATTGCACTCAAACACAATATTCATCATATAACATGTTTCATATGAACATAATCAATGTTCTAAACACATATTCACCGCCAGCATTACTTCACAATACATTAATATAACAATTAAACACACATCATCTCAAAACACTAAAATCACCATCCTTCTCCACCTTTCAAAATCAACATTAACCACTTCCAACAACACCACCTATTTAAACTATTAACTTAAAACCAATTTAACACTTGAAAACAAATCATAAACACATCTCATCATCAAATCATCAAACCCTAATTAACTTCCCATACCACTTCAAAAGAATGAAAGAAATCAAAGGGAAGATCTTACCTTAGTTAAAAACTTCTTGAATCAACACTTGAACACTTAATCTTCCTTCAATTTTGAACTCAACTCATCAAGAACCTCTCTTCACCTCTTGCTTCCCTTTGTCTATGGAGGAGCCGGCCACTTCATGAAAGAAAGAAGAAAATGATGAGGAAACAAAGTCAAATTTTGCTTTTAATCTCCACCAAGTAATCTTATCCAAGCAATTACCAAATTGCCCTTAACCATATAACTAACCTTTTGTCTCATATAAGCCCACATATGTAATTACACACTTAACACAAAAATATCTCTCTTCCTTTGACTCTTCCTTTAACCCATTTATATTTTATATATATCATCATATACACAACATATACCATTTTCTCTAACCCCATTTCTTTCCAAAACACATATACACAAGCATTCTCCTCCCAATTTCTTTTCTTAACACATCATATACATTCAATCCAATTTATAACAATAACAACAACAACAATATAACCAAGACTTCTAGGGCATACATGAGGATATTACAATTCTCCCCCTCTAAAAAGAAATTTCGTCCTCGAAATTACCTTATATCAAATTTGAAACAATTGCGGATATTGCTCTCGCATGGATTGTTCACTTTCCCAAGTTGCTTCTTCTTTTCCATGATTCTTCTACAAAATCTTCACAAGTGGAACTCTCTTGTTTCTCAACTCTTTCACATCACGTGCCAAAATAGCAACTGGTTCCTCTTCAAATGTCAAATCAGGATTTACTTTAATTGACTCAATCAGCAACACATGAGATGGATCCGACCTATACCTCCTCAACATAGAAACATGAAATACGTTATGAATACGATCCAACTCAGGTGGCAAAGCAAGTCGATACGCCACTGGCCCAACTCTTTCTAACACTTCATACGGCCCAATGAAACGAGGACTCAATTTTCCTTTCCGACCGAACCTCAAAATCTTCTTCCAAGGAGATACTTTCAAAAATACCTTATCTCCCACATCAAACTCTATGTCTCTCCTCTTCAGATCTGCATAAGACTTCTGTCGGTCTGAAGCTGCTTTCAATCTGCCTCGAATCAGCTTTACTTTTTCTTCAGTTTCTTGAATCAAATCAGGCCCAATTAACTTACCTTCCCCAATTTCACTCCAACAAAGAGGTGTCCTACACCGTCTGCCATACAATGCTTCAAATGGTGCCATACCAATGCTGGATTGGTGACTGTTGTTGTAAGCAAACTCCACAAGTGGTAAAAACCTATCCCAACTTCCAGAGAAATCGATGACACAGCTTCTCAACATATCTTCAAGAATCTGTATCACCCTCTCTGACTGTCCATCTGTCTGTGGATGAAAAGCAGTGCTGAAGTGCAGTCGAGAACCCAAAGCACTATGCAAACTCTTCCAAAATCTTGAAGTAAACCTGGGATCTCGATCAGATACTAAAGAAGTTGGAACACCATGCAACTTCACAATCTCATGGATATACAGCTCAGCCAACCTCTCCAAAGAGTAATCCATCCGCACCGGAAGGAAATGAGCTGTCTTAGTCAATCTATCCACAATCACCCATATGGCATCATGTTTCCTTTGTGTCAATGGCAATCCAGACACAAAGTCCATTGTCACTCTTTCCCACTTCCATTCTGGCACTGACAACGGTTGAAGCAACCCGGTTGGAACTTGATGCTCTGCTTTAACCTTCTGACAAGTGAGACATTTCGATACAAACTCAGCAATGTCTCTCTTCAACCCAATCCACTAGTAATGCTGTCTCAAATCATGATACATCTTCGTATTACCCGGATGCATAGCAAACATCGACTGATGAGCTTCTTCCAAAATGACCCTTTTCAAATCAGCATCATCGGGTACACACAATCTGCTCTTGAACCAGAGACTTCCATCACTCTTCACAACAAAATCTCTACCCTTACCACTCTGACAATCCGAAACAATCTTCTGTATCTTTTTATCGGCCAACTGAGCTTCTTTGATTTGATCTAACAAAACCGGCTTCAATTGCAACTGTGCCAATAATGCACCATCAACACAAGGTACAAAACTGGCATGCAATGTTCTCAACTCAACAAGCAACGAGAGCGAGTAAACTGTTAAACCAGCTAAAGACTTCCGACTCAAGGCATCAGCAACAACATTTGCTTTACCTGGATGATAATCAATCAAGCAGTCGTAGTCTTTAATCAATTCTAACCATCTCCTCTGACAAAGATTGAGTTCTTTCTGGACACCCAAATACTTCAAACTCTTGTGATCAGTGTAGATGAAACATTTCTCCCCAAACAGATAGTGGCGCCAAATCTTCAATGCAAACACAATGGCAGCCAATTCCAAATCATGGGTCGGATAGTTAAGCTCATGCGGTTTCAACTGTCTAGATGCATAAGCTATAACTTTCCCTTCATGCATCAATACACACCCCAAACCTCTATGTGAAGCATCACTGTAGATCACATATGGTTTGCCTTCAACAGGTAAAGTAAGAACAGGCGCTTGAGTTAACATTTCTCTCAACTGCTCAAAACTCGCCTGACACTGATCTGTCCACAAAAGCCTCACTCCCTTACGAAGCAATCTGGTGAGTGGAGTAGCTATCAAAGAAAACCCTTTCACAAACCGCCGGTAATAGCCTGCCAAACCTAGAAAACTTCTAACCTCTGTCACAGACTTGGGTGGACTCCAATTCAAAATTGCTTCAACTTTGCTCGGATCAACTCTGATGCCTTCTGCAGAAACAATATGTCCAAGAAAAGCTACTTGATCCAACCAAAACTCACACTTCGACAATTTGGCAAATAACTGCTTTTCTCTCAAAATCTGCAACACAATCCGCAGATGCATATCATGTTCCTCTTCATTCCGCAAATACACCAGAATGTCATCGATGAAGACGACTACAAACTGATCCAGATAGGGCCTAAACACCCTATTGATCAAATCCATAAAAGCTGCAGGTGCATTCGTCAGACCAAAAGGCATAACTAAAAATTCATAATGCCCATACCTGGTCCGAAAGGCGGTCTTAGGAACATCTTCAGCTCTGACTCTCAGCTGATGGTACCCTGATCTCAAATCAATTTTAGAAAACACAGCTGCACCCTTCAATTGATCAAAGAGATCATCGATTCTAGGCAAAGGATATTTATTTTTAATAGTCACCTTGTTCAATTGCCTATAATCGATACACAACCTCATAGTACCATCTTTCTTTTTCATAAATAGCACAGGAGCTCCCCAAGGAGAAACACTGGGGCGAATAAATCCTTTGTCCAACAACTCCTGTAATTGCACTTTCAATTCCCTCAATTCTGCTGGTGCCATTCTATAAGGAGTAATAGAGATAGGAGTGGTACCAGGCAACAATTCGATACCGAACTCCACCTCTCTCTCAGGAGGCAATCCTGGCAACTCCTCTGGAAAAACATCAGGGAAATCTGCAACTGTGGCAATACTATCAATGGGAGAACCCTTCACTCTAGTATCTACCACATGAGCAAGATAGGCTTCACACCCCTTTCTAATCAATCTCCTAGCTGCAACAGCTGAAACAAATAAGGAGGCTAGCTGTTCCTGCTCATTAGATACTATCACCTCTCTACCATCACCCGTTTTCAAAGAAACAATTTTCTTTTTACAATCCACCACAGCTCCATGTCTAGCTAACCAATCCATACCTAAGATCACATCATACTCCTTAAATGGCATCTCAATCAAGTCTCCAAAGAACTCCTCACCTTGCACCCTCACTGCACTATCTCGGTGTACCTTACTCACAACCACACTATGCCCTAACGGATTTGTCACCAACACATCAAATCCTAGGGACTCAGCATGCACATCAAATACAGGCAATACAGATGCACTAACATATGAATGCGTGGAACCCGGATCAATCAAAGAAAGTACAGAAAAACCAAATAAGGAAAAAGTACCAGCAATGACTGCCGAAGCATCTGGCTGCCTCTGCATAACATACATCCTCTGGGAAGAACCAACCTCCTCTGGTCTACTCTCCCTGGAGGTAGCACCTCCTCTAGAACTGTACCCCAGTCTACCTCCTCGGCTGACACCTCTGCCTCCTCGGCCTCCCCTCACACTAGGTCGAGAAGCTGCTGTATCAACTGACGTCTGCTCTTGCTTCTCAGGGCAATCTCTCACAAAGTGATCAGGTGACCCACACCTGAAACAAACCCCTGCTACACCAGTCTTCCAGCAAGGACCACCATGTGGCCTACCACAATGGATGCAGATGGGTAAGGTGGATCTCTGAACCATAGGGGTCGGAGCACTCGCCACTGAAGCTGCAGGTCTAAATCTCTGCCTCTGTAACTGCACTGACCTACCCGCTGGTCTCTGGCTCCTACTACTCCGAGGAACAATACTTCCTCTACCCCTCTTCGCAGAAGAAGACCCTGCCTCGAACTGGGGCCTTCTAACCCTAACCTCTTCTTCTGAAGCAACCGCAATACCCTGAGCTCGCTCTACACTTCGAGCTGCTGCCACAAGCTGTGAGAAATCCTGATATCTGGATCCAGCTACTAAGCACATAATCGAGGGCCTCAATCCCTCCTCAAACCCCCGACATCTATCAATCTCATCAGCAATGATACCCCCAGCATACTGACTCAGTCGAATAAACTCAACTTCATACTCAGTAACAGTCTTGCTGTCTTGCTTCAAGCTTAAGAACTCCATCTTCTTCATGTCTTTATACTCCCTAGGAGTATACTTCAACTCAAATTCCCTCAGAAAATCAGTGTAAGACAGTGTTGGAGGATCATCCATAGAATGGGGCACCGTCTTCCACCAATCGTAGGCGTCCTTCTGTAGCAAAGATCTTGCATAATCAAACTTTTCCTCTGAGGTGGCTTGCAACTGAATAAATACCCTCTGAACTCTATCAAGCCACTGTTCTGCTACAGCCGGATCAACTGTACCAAAGAAATCCTCTGCTCCATACTTCCTTAGCTTATCATAGTGCCTCACTGGTACTGAAGGCTGAGGGGGTGGTGGCACTGGTTGCACTGGTGCTTGCCTCATAACTTCCATCATATGTCTAAACCAGGCTGGCGGAACCTCCTCTCCAGTTAGTCTACCCGACACCGAAGCAGGTGCCTCCTCAACACTATCAACTCTAGCTCCCTCCGCAGGAGCAATACTCTCGGCACTACCCTCAATCGACTGACGTGAGTGAGAATCCATCACAACCTAACACTGCAAACACAACATACTACATCTTATTAAAGATCAGAGGTTGCCAATCCCAAACATGTATATTATTCAAAAACCACTTTTAAAGTCAAAATAGTCTTTTTATTACATTTTACCTAGGTTGAGAATCTCAAACCTAGGCTCTGATACCAAAACAATTGTAACACCCCCATATCCAATGCACACACACTACAACCACAACAATGTAGCATAAGTGCACCAAACATAGGGATGCTACGGTTCTCTTAACATTCAAAACACTTTAAAACTTGATACAATACCCTTATCATTATACATTATAGAAAAGTAGATCATTTACTTATAAAGCAAAACATATTAGTTATATATATATACACTTAAATATTACACAGCGGAAGTTATAAAATATGTACATATTTACGTATTAAACATTTCTTTACAAAATATAAAGAAATATACATGATTGGCAAGTTTGCTCTGATCTTTAAGCTCCCAAAATGGATTCTTCAAGGTCTACTCTCACTTGGTCTTGATGAACTCTCGGGTTCAACTCTATCAACTCTATTACCTGCGCGATTAAACACTATCGCGCTAAGCCAAGGGCTTAGTAAGATAAAACATGCAATGGATATGCTTTAATGCAATACAATGTCAATTCTAATTCATATCATATATGTAACAACATAGATGCAAAGCTAATAACATCCCTTTTTCATTTTATAACCAACATACATATATGCATATCACATTTCAACATCATTGCATATACTTCATTATTTAATCATTTAATCAACCATAAACAACAATAAACAAATCATGACTCTCATTAAACAAAGACAAGCATTGGGCCCAAAACACACTAATATGCAATTCAATTTTCAGAGTTAATGCTTTGGTTTGTTATCACATTTATCAATATCATATACCCAACTAGGCTTCAAGGATTAAGTTCAACCAAGCTTCAAGGGGAGCAAAGCATGCTAAGCTTCAACCCAACTTGGCTTCAAGAACTAACCCAACCTAGCTTCAAGGGTGGTAACATCTCAATTAGGCTTCAAGGATTCAATCCAACCTAACTTCAAGAGATTGCTACACTTATTAGGCATGCCACCAACAACAAACTCTGAAAATGGAATAACACATTAGCCACACAATTCATTTAGTTTTCATTCTCAATTCTCATTATCATTTAGGCAAACATGCCTCATTTATCTCCATTGAATCACCTTAGCCAATAACAATGGCTTCACATTTCATTTCACAATATAACACTTCATTATTCAAGTGTATATTTATCTCATCCATGATCACATTATATCTCACATAGCATCATTCATAAATATCAACATTTCATTCCACATTACTCATGAAACACATTACCATTCACAATGCATAACATAACATTGTTCAATCTCAACAATGCAAGAACAATTTATATTATTCATAGCTTTAGGATCATCTACAAGTGTTTGATTAAGTCATTCCTTGGGTTAAGTATGTTTAAAATGTTTATGTTTAGGTTTAGAGATCAAACTACCTTTGAAGAATCCAAACCATGCAAAAAGAGAATCAAGAAATCAAACAATATCCAACTCATTTGAGGGACACGCCCAGCCCACTTGAGGAACACGGCCGTGTCTCTAAAAAATAAAAGAGGCAGTAGCCAACACAAATAAATGACACGGGCGTGTCTCTTCATGGCTTCTGGCCGTGTCACCCATGCACATAACCTTAACTAAAACCAACACTTTCTCAATTGCACTCAAACACAATATTCATCATATAACATGTTTCATATGAACATAATCAATGTTCTAAACACATATTCACCGCCAGCATTACTTCACAATACATTAATATAACAATTAAACACACATCATCTCAAAACACTAAAATCACCATCCTTCTCCACCTTTCAAAATCAACATTAACCACTTCCAACAACACCACCTATTTAAACTATTAACTTAAAACCAATTTAACACTTGAAAACAAATCATAAACACATCTCATCATCAAATCATCAAACCCTAATTAACTTCCCATACCACTTCAAAAGAATGAAAGAAATCAAAGGGAAGATCTTACCTTAGTTAAAAACTTCTTGAATCAACACTTGAACACTTAATCTTCCTTCAATTTTGAACTCAACTCATCAAGAACCTCTCTTCACCTCTTGCTTCCCTTTGTCTATGGAGGAGCCGGCCACTTCATGAAAGAAAGAAGAAAATGATGAGGAAACAAAGTCAAATTTTGCTTTTAATCTCCACCAAGTAATCTTATCCAAGCAATTACCAAATTGCCCTTAACCATATAACTAACCTTTTGTCTCATATAAGCCCACATATGTAATTACACACTTAACATAAAAATATCTCTCTTCCTTTGACTCTTCCTTTGACCCATTTATATGTTATATATATCATCATATACACAACTTATACCATTCTCTCTAACCCCATTTCTTTCCAAAACACATATACACAAGCATTCTCCTCCCAATTTCTTTTCTTAACACATCATATACATTCAATCCAATTTATAACAATAACAACAACAACAATATAACCAAGACTTCTAGGGCATACATGAGGATATTACAAAAGTAGTGAGTGAGTTATCATTCCACTAAGGACAAGGTCAAGTACTAGTGCAAATCTTAACCGTTGTTTAGCAAATCAATAGGTTTGTGATGTGATGTAATTAAAAACAATTAATCTAATGACTAAAAGTAAAGGGAAATTAAATGTTGAGCAAAAAGGATTGATGGTAATAAAACTATCCAGATATTGAATCCCCCTAGCCTCAATGATATTTACGAACATCAATTCAGTTAAATCATTTAATATAGTTGAGTTGGCATTCCTCTAACTTAGACTAAAACCTCTCTCGAGTGAATTAATCCCTAATCACTAAGTAGAGTGCCAGAATCTCTTCTCAAACACAATTAATTAGATCTTGCATTAAGAACAAGGAACTATAAACCAAAGGATCTTGTAAGTCTATCTCTAGTACTCCAATCAATCCTCAACCCTTAAGAGTATTCAATTCATATCAAGCTTTCTCAAGTCAATAATATGAAAATTGCAACCAATCAATAAGCATGCTATTATCAATTGGAAATAGATCATTAAGTATCATAAGAATAAAACAACTCAATCAAATGATTCAACTAAATATAATTATTCAATCCATACAAATAAGCTAGGGTTCATCAATATCTAGATAGAGAATGAATTAGTTCATATTCAAAACCAGAAAAATAGAACAAGAAAAATGAATAAAAGAAACCAAACAATCCATGGCGAATAATTTGTATTTCTTCACTTCAATCCTTGATTCTTGATTTAGATCTTGTTTAGAGTATGTTTTCACCCTCAATCTCAGCTCCAAAACTCTCCTCTTTGCTTTAGAAGTCAGCTCTAGGTTATAAGATATGAAATTCGGCTCCTTAATTCGTGCTTCAGCACAGCTTTTATAGTGCAGATAATTTCACCTGACATGCCCATTGACACGACCATGTCACTAAGCGTGTCATTGCCATTGAGATTTTGAACATAAGGCACATCCAGTGACACGCCCATGTCACTGGGCGTGTCACAACTACTGTGAAACATTGCAAAAGGCACGCTTGGTGACACGCCCATGTCACTGGGCGTGTCAATGCTTCTGTATGCAGCATCAAGGGCACGTCCATTGGCACGCCCATGTCCATGGGCGTGTCCATTGATGAATTTTGTTCTTTTCTTCTACTTTCATCCGTAATTCCTCCGAAATAACTATAAGCCTCAAAATACAGAGAATTCCTGAAATTAACCCTAAAATACACTTTGAACAAACAAATTAAACTCAATTGGATAATAATCATATTAAGAAATAGGAATAAAATATCATCAATTGTGCACTTATCAGATTTCAAAATCAAAATTCAAATAAAAAAAGTGTTTTGTCATACAAAGCCTTCAAGTTAAGGGAAGTATGTTGAATCTCCAAAGGGCACATTGGGCAAAGGAAATGATTATTGGCAAGGTCATGAAGAAGCTATCAACTGACATGTTGAGACATAGTTTGAAATAGATGAATCCCTAACTCTACTGCTTATGGTCTCCATTATTCATGTTTTCAACATCTTGAAGATAAAAGCCACAAATACAAAGCTTTCGATCATTCCAATGTAAGACTTGAACGAGCATCGAAAAGGAGTTAACGAGAATACTTTTGCTGATCACCTCGATCTGTGAGTCAATGAAACCGCTGTGAGTATTATCATGCATATCATTCATACATGAGCATATAACGTCACACTTTCTTGTCTTGTATTGTCTATTCTATATCAAAGTGAACAGCAAACACTCTGTGAAGTAAAGAATCAAAAGAAGATGTCAAATCAGGGGGGCATGGAAAGCCCATTGCTTGATGTTTAGATCATTTTTGTACTTGTTTTTAGTATGATTTTATGTGTTTTTAGTTAATGTTTCTTTTGATTTTTGTTTAAAGTTTGTTTGGAGTGTTTTTTTTAGGTTTAAGTTCAAAAACACCCTTGGAAGATCAAAACAAAGAAAGAAGAGCATGAATCAAGCATGACATGGCCAAGCCAAATGAAGCTTGGCCGTGTCACCTCAAAGGAATGAAATGGCAGCAAGTGACACGGCCAACAAGCTTGGCCGTGTCACTCTCATCTCCAAATAACAAAGAAGAGCAAGGAGCAAAAAAAAAGAAGACACACTCAATGACACGGCCAAGCCACTGGCCGTGTCACATGACACAGCCAGTGGCTTAGCCGTGTCCCATTTCATGCCAAATAACACTTGGAGCAAGCAAAGAATGAAAGAAAAGAAGCAGAAGGTGACACGGCCACAAGCTTGGCCGTGTCACTCCTTGAAGAACAAAGAAAAGAAGGAAAGAAAGAAGAAGGCAGTGAAGGACACAGCCAGCAAGCTTGGCCGTGTCCCAAAGACAAATGAGAGACACGACCAAGCCAAATCAAGCTTGGCCGTGTCACCCTTAATTTATATAAATTCCTTTGCGCGAAAGAAAGAGAAAGAGGGGAAGATGGCTAGGGTTTGAAAAGGAGAGCAAAGAAAAGAGAAGAAGGGGGCAAACACAATTTGGGATGAGGAGAGAGTGACACTCTCCTTATCCCTTCATCTTAATCCTCCATTTTTATCTTCTCCATCTTCCATTGACAAGATCTTTGAGATTCTTTGGGATAAATTGGGTTAACAAGCTCCTAAAGGTTGAAAAAGCTTCATTGAAGGATTGGTGACTTGAGAAAGCTCCATTCCACATTGCAAAGGAGAATCACCATTGAAGAGGGCTTGAGTTCTTCATCATACATCAAAGTGGAGCTAGGAGGAAGACTAGTAATCCTACTATTGGCATCTACAAGGGGTTTTTCTATTCTCTCTTTTAATTCATTTCAATATTGTTTTTGTTGAATTAAGAGAATTGATATTGCAATGAACAATTTGTATTTGATTTATATTGAGTTGAATGAATGTTTTAAATTGATGATGTTGAGCTAAATACCCATGCCTAGGGTTTGTAGTAGATTTGATTGAATGCTTTGATTTGATATTTCCATTAATGTACCTTGTTGTTGGTTGATTGCATTAGATTGTATGCTAGGTTGATAGATTAGCTACCTATTGATCTCTAGATATTGAATGAAGGACCGAGAGGTGAAATTTGATATCAGAATTATGCAATCGACTACCCTAAGAATGAATTAGAAATATAAGTTCTAGGGTTTATTAATTTGCAAATGTAAAATAATTGGTTATTGTTAATTCATGAATGTGAGAACTAATGAATTGGTGATTGACTAATTAACCTTAAGGAACAAATTAATTTACAAGGTTATGTTAATGAATAATTTGATAATTGAGCTTTGATTGAATGGACCTATAGCCCTAGGCACCTTCCCAAGAAGTGATTCGATCTTGTACAACCATCACACGCATCAACCCTACACTCCTTAATCTTAGGTTTAAATTATTCTCGCACCATTCCAACACAACAAACTTCCGCATTTAAATAACTTGTCAATCAAGCTATTATGAACTACACCTTCTTTGAAAAATGACCTTGGGGAGATCACCTTTTCTACAACTACCTCGTATACTTGCGAGTGATGCTTGTAGTAGTACTTAATTCTAGCGCAACAAGTTTTTGGCGCCGTTGCTGGGGAAAGCTGTTTAAGTGGTGATAGTTTGATTTTTCTTTTCAATTTAATTGTTTGTTTATTTTCTTTGAATTGTTTGTTTATTTTGTTTGATTTTTATTTATTTTGTTTTCATTAAATTGCCGAGTGCCTTTTGTAAATATGCAATTTTCAAGGTATGTAGGGGTTTATGATGATAATTCTGATTCTCACATGGCATGGCAATTAGCAGAATAAATGAACCAACTTAAGATGCTAAATGCAAGAGGACGAGCACCTATGCCTACTCGTGAAGTATGTTCAACTTATGGCATTGCAGGATATAGCACAAACATGTGTTCATTTGGTTATGGACAATACCAAGAGAGGCAAGAGGAAGAATATGCCTATGAAAGTTTCCAGCCAAGGGGTAGAAATGACCCATATTCCACTCCTTATAATCCAAATTGGAGAAACTACCTAGATTTTTCTTGGGAAAACCAGTAGCAAATTCCACTTCAAAATTTTTTTCAACCTTACCAAAGAAGTTCTTACTCTCAAGAACAATATTCAAATCAAGAGTACCTTAAGACACCAACATTTGAAGATAGTTTGAATGCCTTCATTCAAACTAGTGCACAAAATCAAGATCGACTGAAGGAACCCACTTTGGAAGATAGTTTGACTGCCTTCATTCAAATTAGTGCACAAAATCAGGATCAATGCAAGAAATCCACAGTGGAAGATGATTTGAATGCTTACCTTCAAATTGGCACACAAAATCAAGAAGGGAGCAATGAGAGGTTTGATTCTTTGGAAGAATAATTGAAGAGGGTGAAAACTCAAGTTGGGCAACTGGCACATCAACTCCAAGCACATCAAAAGGAGGAATTTCCTAGCCAATTGGAGCAAGTTAAGGTAATCACAAATTTGAGGTGTGAACAGGTAATATATAACAGTTTTTGTGATTCCTTTGATGCAGGAACTAATTAAGAAGAAGATGGCGAGGAGATACAACCAAACATAGAGGAGTTAATTCAATCAAAGGAGGAGGAGGATTTGGAAGCATTGACTTCGACAACATTGCATGGATCTCCAAATCCTTGTATGCCACCAATCCCGTTCCTAAGTAGGCTGAATGGAGAGAAACAAGGTATGCAACTTTCTAAATTCGATGACATGCCCTGTAGTGAAGATAGTGTAGATAAGCTTAAGGTGGTAATGACCTTAGAAGTAGAGCCTAATTTTTCCAATTTAGAAATTGAGGAGAGCGATTTGCTATTAAATGATGAGATTGTTGAGAGGGAGCTTCAAATTGCTAAAGAGGATGAAAAAGTGATTCAACCAAACTTGGTTGAACTTAAAAAGACCCTAAGAATTTTGAAAGATGTTTTGGTTGGGGAGTACAGTATGCAACAAATTATCATCTCTCCCACTCTTGGTGGTGAGAACGAGCAAAAAATCATGTATAACCATGTTGCAAAATGAAAAAGATTTTTACCACGTCCCTATAGCATTAGAGGATCAAGTTAAGACAACCCTCACATATTCTATTTGGACAATTGCTCTTCCAAGGATGCTACCTAGACTTTGCAATACATTGGGCACATTTCAAAGTTGCATGATGTTCATCCTCTTAGATATGGGCGACAATTGCACTATGAATGGAAGGATCCCTGTACATCGCATATGGGAACGATAAAAATTAGGTTTCATCTAAACCCTCTCTGTAGTATATGCATGCTCACATTGAGGACAATGTGAATTTTTAAGTGTGGGGTGCATTTTGTGCTTTGTGTTTTTACTTTTAAGTGCATTATGTGTTTTTACTTTTAACTTATTTTTGTTTAATTTTTGTTTAATGTTTATCTTGTTTTTCTTTGAATAAATGAATTTTGGAAAGTTAAATTGTTATAAAAATTGTTGATAGATGACCTTTGAATTTTTGAAGCATGAATTGGAGAATTGAGTAGAATTGGTGCTTATTGTCAATTTTGTTGGTTTTTCTTTGCATCGCCATTAACCTAGTGAGTAATTGAGCCATCAACTTATCATTATTGTTGTGGGTGAACATCTTTGATTGATGATTTGCTAGAACTTGATTTGAAATGCATTTTAAGATTACATAAAAATTTCAATTTGGCATCAAGATGATTAAGGCAATTAGGTGAACCCACTTTGGTTTAAGAAGACCAACCCTATATTCAACATTAGTTAGCCAATTTTGAGCTTATTTTATTTTTCCTTTTCTTTCTTTTTCATAACACCATTAGCTTGAACCTTGTTGTTTAACTCTTATCCTTTCATTAGGTCAAGAGCATTTTAAAAATGTTTATGACTGAGTGTTGTGTTGAATTAAGTGTGGGGTTAAATTTAGTAGGTTTAAGATTGCAAAGCAAAATAAATATATATATATATATATAAAAGAAAAAGAGAAATATATATATATATATATAATAATAAGAATAATTGTTGTTCTTGTTGAAAGGGTTGGAATGTATCATTGCAAGATTTAATAAGTGAGTTCTCTTGAAAAGCTCTTTAATGTCAAGGGGTAGATGAGTGGAAGGTGTTTTGGAATTGTTGGGTTATACATTTGATCGGTTACTTCATTCTTGGAGTGCTCTTGAACTTAATGATTAAGCTCACATTTCCTAAATATCATACCTTGACCTTAGCCCCATTACAACCCAATAAAAGACCTTTTGATTGATGCTTGATTGTAATTTTGTTGTGGAGATTTGATTGATAAGCAAGCCTATGGCAATAATCTTTCATTGATTGTTATGAGTGTAAACACCACCATGATCAAACACTTGTAAGAGTTGGTGAGGGAGTGACATCATTTGTTTTGCATGGAAAGCCACTTAATTGCATTGGTCTCGATTTTGTTTGATTCGATATTGATTGCAGATTTAGGGATAGGGAAGTCTTGATGCATCTTTATAACTCTTGAACTTAACAAAATTTATCTTGTTTCATGTTTCGATTTTAGCCTTGCTTGGGGACAAGCAGGGAATTAAGTGTGGGGTAGTTGTTTAGATAATTTTTGCACTTGTTTTTAGTATGATTTTATGTGTTTTTAGTTAGTGTTTCTTTTGATTTTTGTTTAAAGTTTGTTTGGAGTGTTTACTTTTAGGTTTAGGTGCAAAAACACCATTGGAAGATCAAAACAAAGAAAGAAGAGCATGAATCAAGCATGACATGGCCAAGCCAAATGAAGCTTGGCCGTGTCACCTCAAAGGAAAGAAATGGCAGCAAGTGACACGGCCAACAAGCTTGGCCGTGTCACTCTCATCTCCAAAGAACAAAGAAGAGCAAGGAGCAAAACAGAAGAAGACACACTCAATGACATGGCCAAGCCACTGGCCGTGTCACATGACACGGCCAGCAAGAATGGCCGTGTCCCATTTCATGCCAAAGAACACTTGGAGCAAGCAAAGAATGAAAGAAAAGAAGCAGAAGGTGACACACCCAAGTGACACAGCCACAAGCTTGGCCGTGTCACTCCTTGAAGAACAAAGAAAAGAAGGAAAGAAAGAAGAAGGCAGTGAAGGACACGGCCAATAAGCTTGGCCGTGTCCCAAAGAAAAATGAGAGACACGACCAAGCCACATCAAGCTTGGCCGTGTCACCCTTAATTTATATAAATTCTTTTGCGCAAAAGAAAGAGAAAGAGGGGAAGACGGCTAGGGTTTGAAAAGGAGAGAAAAGAAAAGAGAAGGAGGGGGCAAACACAATTTGGGATGAGGAGAGAGTGACACTCTCCTTATCCCTTCATCTTCATCCTCTATTTTTATCTTCTCCATCTTCCATTGACAAGATCTTTGAAATTCTTTGGAATAAATTAGGTTAACAAGCTCCTAAAGGTTGAAAAAGCTTCATTGAAGGATTGGTGACTTGAGAAAGCTCCATTCCATATTGCAAAGGAGAATCACCATTGAAGAGGGCTTGAGTTCTTCATCATACATCAAAGTGGAGCTAGGAGGAAGACTAGTAATCCTACTCTTGGCATCTACAAGGGGTTTTTCAATTATCTCTTTTAATTCATTTCAATATTATTTTTGTTGTATTAAGAGAATTGATATTGCAATGAACAATTTGTATTTGATTTATATTGAGTTGAATGAATGTTTTAAATTGATGATGTTGAGCTAAATACCAATGCCTAGGGTTTGTAGTATATTTGATTGAATGCTTTGATTTGATATTTCCATTGATGTACCTTGTTGTTGGTTGATTGCATTGGATTGTATGCTAGGTTGATAGATTAGCTACCTATTGATCTCTAGATATTGAATGAAGGACCGAGAGGTGAAATTTGATATCGGAATTATGCAATTGACTACCCTAAGAATGAATTAGAAATATAAGTTCTAGGGTTTATTAATTTGCAAATGTAAAATAATTGGTTATTGTTAATTCATGAATGTGAGAACTAATGAATTGGTGATTGACTAATTAACCTTAAGGAACAAATTAATTTATAAGGTTATGTTAATGGATAATTTGATAATTGAGCTTTGATTGAATGGACCTATAACCCTAGGCACCTTCCCAAGAAGCGATTCGATCTTGTACAACCATCACACGCATCAACCCTACACTCCTTAATCTTAGGTTTAAATTATTCTCGCACCATTCCAACACAACAAACTTTCGCATTTAAATAACTTGTCAATCAAGCTATTACGAACTACACCTTCTTTGGGAAATGACCTTGGGGCGATCACCTATTCTACAACTACCTCGTATACTTGCGAGTGACGCTTGTAGTAGTACTTAATTCTAGCGCAACACTTGAGAAAGCTTCAGTAATGTTGCAAAGAGAAGAAATACGTGCTTATGCAAAGAATGAGACAAGAAAAACATCAATCAAAGATGGCATGAAAGAAAAAATCATTGGGGGGCAAGGAGAGGATACAAGGTCCAATTAAAGATAGCTGAATTTTTGCAAAAAAGAAGAACAAAAGAATGGAACATTAGAACTCTCAAAAGAATGAAGATGCAAAAGACAAAAGATCAGTTTATCTAAGAGAGCTGAAGCTAGGGTAAAGACCCAATCTCTAATGGATAAATATCCATTTTCAAGGGTGAAGACCTGAAGTCCAAAGGATGAAGATCCATTTCAAGGGTGAAGACCCGATTTCCAAAGGATGAAAGTCCATTTTCAAGGGTGAAGACCCGATCTCCAATGGATGAAGGTCCGTGTTTCAAGGGTGAAGACCCAATCTCTAATGGATAAAGATCCAATTTCAGAGGGTGAAGACCCGAAGTCCAAAGGATGAAGATCCATTTTCAAGGGTGAAGACTCGATCTCAAAGGATGAAGATCCATTCTGAGGGTGAAGAACCACCATGCATAGAATAGCCGGAGCAGTCAGACTTCTCAACTAAAAGGTTAGTCAAATTCATTCTCGGGTCCAAGTACCGATTCTCAGGTCCAAGTACCCAAATTAATTCAATCTCGGGTCCAAGTACCCAAAACAAATTAATCTCGGGTCCAAGTATCCAAATCAAATTCGAATCTCGAGTCAAAGTACCAGTTTAGGATTGAGTATCCAAATCCAGTTTAGGATCGAGTATCCAAATCCAATTTAGGATCGAGTATCCCAATCCAAGTTAGGATCGAGTATCCAAATCCAGTTTAGGATCGAGCATCCAAATCTAGTTTGGGATCGAGTATCCCAATCCAAGTTAGGATCGAGTATCCAAATCCAGTTTAGGATCGAGTATCTAAATCCAGTTAGGATCAAGTATCCCAATCCAATTTAGGATCGAGTATCCAAGTCCAGTTAGGATCGAGTATCCCAATCCCATTTTGGATAGAATCCAGTTTAGGATTGATATCCAAGTCCAGTTAGGATCGAATATCCCAATCCCATTTAGGATCGAGTATCCAAATCCAATTTAGGATCGAGTATCCAAATCCAGTTTAGGATCGATATCCAAGTCCAGTTAGGATTGAGTATCCCAATCCAATTTAGGAACGAGTATCCAAATCCAGTTAGGATCGATTATCCAAATCTAGTTTAGGATCGAGTATCCAAATCTCTCGGGTCTAGAACCCAAATTTTCCTTAGATCCAGAACCTAGAATCTTTTTTAAGTTCAGAACTTAGCTCGGGTCCAGAACCCAAATTTTCTTTATTTCCAGAACCTAGAATCTTTTCTAAGTCCAAAACTTAGCTCAGGTCCAGAACCCAAATTTTCCTTAGGACCAGAACCTAGAATCTTTTCTAAGTCCAGAACTTAGCTCAGGTCCAGAACCTAAAATTATCCTTGAGTCTAGAACTCGAACTGGGTACAGAACCCAAAACCTCAACCATCTCAAAAATTAAGTCTTGTTGCTTTTCACTCTCTAAAGTCTCAGATCGTTCAAGCAGGGGGCAAACTGTAGACCCTTAATTTTTTACCTAGTCCGATCCAATATATTTTAGTTAGTCTAAAATAATTTTTGTGTTGTCCAATATATTTTAATTAGTCCAAAATAATTTTTGTAGTATCTTGATTAATTTTAATATTTATTTTAGTAAAAAATGGTGAAGTGAATAAAAAATCAAAAATAATAAAAAATCAGCACGGGCTCGTGGGCATTTCGCCCGCAGGAAACTCCTGCGGGCGAAATAACCCGCATGCCCATTTCCTCCGCGCTGCAGCAGCTTTTTCACCAGCACAATTTTTCTGCAGCAGTTTTTTTTTTGCCAGCGTAATTTTTCTGCAGTAGTTTTTTTTCGCAAGCGAAATTTACGCAAATTTTCTGAAACCTAATACAATTAGGTTTCGATTTCCTTTTCTTAAAGAATATTATGTTCTGTGAATAATTGGAATTAACCATATAAGTCTTCTATAAATAAGACTAAAAACAACAAAAAAAGGGATCAAGAAATCGGAGGAGAAAGTGGAGACCGAAACTGAGAAGGAAAACCTTGAATCAAGCTGATTTTTTGAGAGAGCAGAAAAACAATTCAAGTAATTCAAAGGTAAAAAAGCTTGTCTTTGACCTTATTCATCCAAGAAGCAATTTTTGGTGTAACCTACGAAAGAAGGTTTGAATTCTTAATTTCTTTTATTTTTTTCACAGTAGCTAAATCATCCCATTCTTTCTTTTAATTAAAAAATTTTAGAACCTCAATTCACTTTTTCTAAGGTTTAAAAATCTTAATTCGTTGCTTTGTTTTCTAAAAAGTTTAAAGTTGTTAGTTTTGTTCCTTCAAAACCCCAAAACCCTAATTTACTTTCCAAATTATCAAAACCCTAAATTGAGTTCTGTTTCTTCCCAGGAGCCCTAAAAACTTCTTTTTTGCTTTTATAAACTTGAAATCATTTTGTTTATTTTCATAAAACTTCATAAAATTATCAATTGTTTTTCTAAATTCTAAAAACTAATTCATTCTCCGAAACCCTAATTTAAAAATCCTAAAACCCTAATTCAACTCCCAAACCTAAAACCATGAAATCTAATTCCCTTAAAACCTTAAACCCTAAAGTTTTCTAAACCCTAATCCTTTAAAACTTCAAAAAACCATATAAACATAAATGTTATAATTTTACATAGTAAGCCTAAAAATATAACTCAGTAACTAATAGTCATAATCTAAATGTTTTGAAGAGCCCAAACTCTAATTTCATGATTTTACATAACAAACACTAGTTTGGTTAATCAAAGAATTTTATCAACCTTTTAAAACATAAAACTTTAATCTATTTTAATTCCTTGAAAAACTCACAGTAGCCTAATTCCATAAATTCCAAAACCCTAAACACATGAAATAAAGAATCTTAAATAGAAACAGTAGCCCTAATTTTAATTTTTATTTGCCTTATTCAAATTTATATTTGATTATGCTTTGATTTATTTTATATGATTTAATTTATTTAAGTTCAATGCTTGGTTTATTTAATTTCTCATGGATGGATGTTTACTTTCAATTGATATTTAGTACCTTTGATGAATAATTTATTTATGATGACTGGTTTTTTACTTTTATCAATTTATTTAGATTTTCAAATGTTGTAAGAGGTATGTTTCCACTTTGTGGATACCTCATTAGTTAAATATCATGTAATTTAAATTGCTTTTCTATTTTAGAACCAATGTAAAGGACATGTTTCTACCTTTAGGTGGGTGTCCTATTTAGGCATGAGATGTAAGGACATGTTTCCATCCTTGGATGGATGTCCATTTATTTGCTTTGTTTGGACATTGCTTTGATTTTAATATAATGATGGTTTCTTTTAATTATTGTGTGTAATATGGATAATGTTGTTATACTTAAGAATTTTATAATATTAAGACCTGTAAAGGAGGCCGGTTCCAATGAACCGGGCATTGTGGGGGTGCTGTGCAATTTCTCACCTTCCCCACACGTACCCAACTTTCCGAACCCATTAGAGGGTTGGGGATTCCTTAGGAATCGAGTCATCTACCCCTTTCTTTTTTCCCGGCCCGTCTGGGTGGCGACTCCATTTTCTCCGGACCTAGGTCCGTGTTCTCTAAGGCCCCGAGCCTAAATAGTGCAGAAGTCGTAAGAACCATTGCACCTGGAGTGGGGGCAAAAATCTCCGCTCACACCGTGCCTTCATGTGGCTTGTTCATGTCTTAGCCCATGTCTTCTACTGCTCAAAACTTATTAAAAACTTCTCTTTTTTTTCTCTTTCTTTGAAACTTAACCATAACAAAATAACCAATCATAGTACCTATTCCAGATAAATTCATTCATAATCTAACAAACTAGCAGTGAAAATCTAGAAATTCAAAATCACTAAAATAAAAGGAATAAAGAAATGCAAACTAATGGGTTGCCTCCCATCAAGCGCTTCTTTAATGTCATAATAACTGGACGTAGTTTCCTCATACATCAGCAAATACAATTATTTCTATGGCTTTTGTAACCTTTGTTGCTCAAGATAAAATTTCACCTTTGGTCATTTACCTTAAAAGTCTCATTGATCTTCAAATTTAACAACTCTAGAACTCCATATGGGAATACTTGAATAACTTGAAAGGGTCCACTCCAGTGAGACTTCAATTTCCCAGGGAATAACCTCATTCTTAAATTAAATAAAAGAACTTTCATCCCAGGCTCAAAATTTCTTCTCAGGATCATCTTGTCATGCAGCACCTTCATTTTTCCTTTTAGATCCTTAAACTCTTATAAGCTTTATTTCTGCAGACCCTTGATTTTGGCCCTAGCTAGTTTAATCCTAAATAAAGAAGGCCTAGTCAAGTTTAGTCCATTCTTAAAGACTTAAACCTATTTTAAATCCTTTAATTAGATTTGTTCAATTTTATAAGGCCTAAAATAAGCCAGTTCAACCTTTAAAACACTAAATAGGTTTGTCTTGAAGGTTTGGTTAGGTTTAATTCGATGTGGGCTATTAATTACACTTCAAATTAAATATGGGTGTACCAATGTCGAATTGGGATGCCCCAATTCGATATGAGACGGATGTCCCATATCGAATTAGGACTTCCCCAGTTCGATATGGACCCCAATTTGATATGGGGACCAATTTTGGGGACTCCATATCGAATTAGGCAATCCAAATTTGATATGGATCTTGTCCATGTCAAATTAGGATTACCGATTCGATATGGACTTTGATTCCATGTCGGATTAAAATTGTTTTAGTTTGACATGGTCTTGGTTTGCCTCAAATAGAATTAGTTTTAATCCGACATACTCACGATTTCTCTCAAATTAAAAATAATCTAATTTGATATGATTCAGAAAACCATTTTTAAATAGGAAGTTAAAGGCTAGCTGATAAGGTTTTAACCTAATATATTCTTCTTTAAATATAGGATTAAAAAGAACAAGAAGGGATTAGCAACACAACATTAGCACAGGTAGCAACATCTTAATAGATAGAGAGCAACAAAGCAACTAAAAGATTGTAAAAGAGGAAAATAACCATTAAGCGCGGAGAAGATTATAAACCAAATTATAAACCAGAAGACAGTAGCATACTATCTTCACCTTGTTCAACTGAGATTTTATCACTGGTGCAAAAATAAATGGCTAAAATATATGGCATAACAGTAAAAAGTGATGACAAATCAGAATAGAGGAAAATATCTTTCATTTTTTATCCTAACATCATTTTATTTAAAGATTGGCAATTGTAGAATTCATAGAAGCCAATAAGTGCAACGTACAAGCCAGCTTTACCTCAAGCGATCTAAAAAAGCTTCATTCAACAAAGGCATGTCAATGGTAATGAGATTTTCCACCAACACTATAAGAAAAATACAAATTGGCAATGGAAATTAGCGATGGATTATTATCCATCAATCCATTGCTAAATTGCGACAAATTAGCAATAAATTTAGCGACGGAAAAAACATGTCGCTAAATATGACTCCAACCATTGGCGCCTTACATTTAGCAACGGTATTACATAGCCGTCGCTAAAAATCATCTCTAATAATAAAAATAATGATAGAATTTAGCGACGAAATTTATTTATGTTGCTAATTTCATCGATAAGTAGCGACGAAACCTATATTTGTCGTTGATTTCATATGAATTAGCAATGAAACTATTTTGTCTCTAATTTTTAAATATTTTAAAATACATGCACCATTTTATGGCGCTAACTAGTGACAAAACTTATCTTCATCGCTAATTAGAAATGGAACTAAATATAGGTAGATTTTTGGTGCGGGTTTTTAGCGACGAAACATAATTCTGTCACTAAATATAATTTTAAATATTTTAAAATATTGGCAAGGTTTTCATGCGGACTTTTAGCTACAGAACATAATTCCATTGCTAATAATAAATTTTTGAATATAAGGCGCGTCTTTTTAGCGACAGAAGTCTCTAAAAACTTAATATTTATTCTTCTTAACTTTTTTTCTTTATTTGTTTCTTCTTCTTTCTTCTTTCTCTATTTCATATCTCTTTCTCTCTTTTTATTCCTTCTTTCTTCCTTCTTTTTTTTTTCTCTCTTTTCATTCTTCTTTTTCTTTTATCTTTTATTTTTTATCTTTCTTCTTTCTCCTTTCTCTCTCTCTCTCTCTCTCTCTCTCTCTCTCTCTCTCTCTCTTTCTTCTTCCTCTTCCTCCTCTTTCTCTTTTTTTCTCTTGCATTTAGATAGAAGGTATGCATTTTTTTTGCATATTTATTTAATTATATTTTTATAATTAGTAATTATTTTTAGAATAAATATTATATTTTGTTGAACAAATAATAATCTTTTAGAAATTATTTGGTAGAATAATGTTTCAAAATTATTAGGTTGGATAATTTATTTTTAGATTGAATAAATTATTTGATTGAATAAATAATTTTATTTTTAGATTTAATTAATTATTTGATTGAATAAATAATTTTTAGAATAAAATTTTTGAAATAATTTGATAGATTGATTTATATTTTAAAGAAATGTTAGAATAAATATTTTTTAGAATTATTTAGTGGAATAATTTATTTTTATATTCAATAAATTATTTGTTAGAATACTAATTTTTAGACTAAATAAATTATTTAATTAAATAATTATTTTATTGATTAAATAAATTTTAGAATAAATTATTTCTTAGAGAAATTAGTTAAAAACATAAAATATTTTTTAGAAATTATTTAATAAATAATTTAATTTTTATGTGAATAAATTATTTATTAGAATAAATATTTTTTAGAATAAATTATTTAATAGAATAAATAAATTTTGAGAATAAATTAATTTTGAAATTAAAAATAAAAGAAATTATTTTTAACAAAATAAAATACTTTTTAAAAAATATATTAAATTATTTTTTAAAAAATAATTTATTTTATTTTTTAAAAAATAAATTAATAATTTTGCGACGAATTTTCGGTCACTAAATTTGTCTTAAATAAAGGACAACAAGATTAAATAGCAACGAAATATATATTATTAGCGACGGAAAAATATGTCGCTAAATACTGAAAGTCTCAAAATTCTGTCGCTAGTTTTTTAGTGACAATATGGATTTTTCGGCTGCTAATTTTTATTTTTCTTGTAGAGCAAGGCACCACCTAGCACATGTTGATAATAACTCTTGAACTAATCCACTCAATCTAGTCAGCATTTGAAGAAGCAGGACAAAATAGTTTCCTTGTAGAGTATGCCGTGATGATATCTTGCATGATCCACAACTGGGATATCAAGCAAGCAAAAGCATTTTTGTAGCCAAATTTGAATGAAAACATATGTATAAAGAGAGGGGAGAGAGAGAGAGAGGGAGAGAGAGAGAGAGCCCGCTAAGTTAAAAACTTACAAGGGCAGCCTAGATAAAAATTAGGGCAATATTTTTATTTCAAAAGCCCGCAAGGGCAGATTAGGTAAAAATTAGGATAAAAATAATAACAATAATAATAATAAAAGCTTGCTAATTCTGAAAACCCGCAAGAGCGGACTAAGCAAAAATTAAAGCAATAAATAAATGGTGACCTAAATTGAAAATTTGAAAGGGCGGTTCAGGAAATTATCTAAAGCAACAAAAGATTTTTGACCAACCTTCCTGAAGAACCAGTTCTGAATTGATCCAATCTGACTAGAGTTTCAGCTAAAATTAAAGGAATGGGTGAAAACCCACCATCCATTTGGTCCACAATGTCTAGCACCATGGGTCAATATCACCATTAGAAGAGATGAGCATGAATTTTCCAAATAAACACAAGTAGAACATCAGCCTCCATGCTTTTGTGGGAACCACCCAGGATGTGCAAAAATAAATCAAAGGACCAAGAAAAATTTTCTCACCTTTGGTTAATTGAAGAACTTCAGATTTTGAAATCTAAAATATCATTTGCATTTTTTTTATGAGATCTTGAGAAAAATATGGGCAATGCTATTTGACAATCACTTGAATATTCAAGGATGACTTCAAATTCTTCAACCATGGAACACAGCTCAAAATTGTCAATTTTAAAAGTCCTAGATTCCACATTCCAAAAAGAAGCCACAACATGCAAGAATGTTTGATTTAATATGATGATTTGAAAGCACTTTAAAGCATTAATTTTAGACCAAGATATTTGTTTCCAGTGAATGGGTTCAAGGCTCTTAAATAAGTTCTTCATCTTTCTTAAATTGTCCTTAGTCATAATTCCTAATTGGGATCCGTTGTTAAAAATAAATTATTGAGATCTGTTTGTGTGCTTTCAAAAAGAGCAATGAATGGTTTAAATAGAGAAATTTTGGAGACTAACTTTAAACATTGATATTACAGGTATGTTAATATCCATTATAATACAAGGCAATTAAATTAGAAGATTACTAAGGAGAGGCAGGTGATCCATAGTCAAACAATGCTCTAAAGAAATCATCTTTTAAAGTCTCAAAAGTTCTGCTCCTACTGATGAAATAAGTTCTTGAAATGAGCAACATTTTGAAAACTGACATTTAATTCTTCTTATAGTTTCTTATTATGTTCTTCGAGCTTCCTTTGTAAGCTAAAAAGAGAATAACTAAGAACATGCATTTTTCATGTATACATATAACATAAGCAAATATGAAATAGGAAAACAGACAATATAATTCAGATCAAAGCCCTGAGGACCCAATGATGAGCTAGTATCTCGGTGGTGCCATAAAAGGAGCAAATGAAGATGTCTACGGGTGAGATGGAGCTGAATGGAATGGTCCAGCTTAATCATGAGAAAAACTGGCAGATAAAAATGGTAGGATACCCAATTGTCCAATTGCCTACAAGATTCATGGAGTTAGATAATCCAACACAAGAGAACAATTCTGCATAATATATTTACATGTGTGAAGTTGACCTGAAAGGAGCCAACCCAGTGTTGCTATGAGAATGGGTAGAAGACCCTACTCTTTCTTTTTCCTTCTCCCCTTCACCATCATCAGCACCCTCCTCCTCTTCATTATCATTCTCTCCATCATCATCATCATCATCATCATCATCATCATCATCATCATCATCTATATTATCCTTCTTCTTCTTCTTCTTTTTCTCATTCTTCTTCTTCTCCTCCTCCTCCTTCTCCTCCTCCTTCTTCTTCTTCTCCTTCTCCTTCTCTTTCTTCTTCATCATCAAACATCCCTTAGACACCGATTGAGGGGACTAGAAAAATATGTTCTTGGATAAAGTCGATGTATGAAGATTTGGTTGCAAAAGCAGAAAAGATTGTACATCATAACCATCCTGAGCATGCCATTAAGCATCTTCTTGCATGGATATAATATTCAACATCGACTTCGGAATGTCTACAGGTACCCTTCATTGACTTGGACCAAAGAACTAGTTATATACCCACTCACCAAGAAACCAACAACTAGAGACTACCTAGCAAGGATTCGATGAAAATTTTGTAAGGGCAATGCCACATTCATGGCTGCGGTCTAATTAACCGCTTATCAGCTCTCCACCACGTAATGGTCACCTACAAAGTTTCTAAAAGAAGGTAAGTTGACTTTTATAAATTTTAATACTAATGCTAATTTTCTTTTTACCTTCTCCTAGGTCAATTGACTTAAGTGATGGCGGTGGGAATGCATATGATGAGAGTCATGCTTTTCTTTGCGACCTGACAACTAGAATTTTAACATCAGGTACCCAACCCTCCATCCAAAAACATTGGGAATTTTCACAAGATAGTGCTCGTACACCAAACTTGAAAAATTAATCAAAGTTAGGATTACAGAAGCCTATTAATTGGATTAAAGATGACCATAAACAGGTGAATGAACTTTTATTCCCACACAATTTGTCAAAACCATGGTATACATAAAAAAGGCCTACTTACCGCTAGTTATAATGTTGAACAAGATCAAGGATTGCTAAAGCTCGTAGTATCAACAAATGAAAAGTTGATTCAAAACTACACAAAATAATGGATCCAATCAATTACAATAGGAACTCAAGGGTATATTGTTCAGCTTTTTTCCCAAATACGGGTAAGGTATAACCCATCCAATAATCCTGAATTGGTTCATATTTAATCTTGGATGATTCTTTTATTAAGGGGTCAAGGCCTATCAAGCAACAGATTTGGTCATAAGTCAGAGTTCATCTAAAAAAGGGATTGGGATGCCATGACATGCAATGCTCGTAATAGCAGAAAAGTTAATCGCACCAATTGTCATTTCTCCCACTGGTAAGTGAAAAGTATGGGTGGTATCCATCCACCATTTTGCCAATGCCTAGATCACACATTTGTCAATTTGAAATTTTAGCATGGGCACTTGCAAAACAAAATCCTCAAATCCACATTCTCTATTCATCTGCTTAACAACAGGAGATGCTTTATTGTGCCACTCACGTGCTTTATAAACACATCCGCCGCCGCGGGCATCACAACTGTCAGCCTATATAACAAAGTGAATAAGTTATAATTTATGCTCTTAATTCTTCATATACATGCAAAATAAATAGGTCCTAGTAATTTATTTTATGACATTTTAATTTTCCTTAATGCTTTTAAATATTTTCTTTAAATAGATTTTTAATACAAGTAAGGTAAATTAATTCTAGCAATTTATTTTAAGTGTTTTAATTTTTCTTTCATTTAATAATTTTTTTCCTTTTAAGTGACTTCCATAAATTTTCTTTATTTTAACATTTTTTTAAACATCCACTAATAAATTTTTCTAATACGTTTTGTTGTAGCAAAATGATAAAAGATAATACTTACTTGAGATTTTTTCACCTCGATTGCAATGTGGTGGCATCCCAGCTAAAATTGAGACCCTACCATGCTAATTGGTCTGGATATGGAGTAATAGCTGAGTATTTGAATGAGTTTCAACTTTATAAGTGTGGCGAATTCATTCCATGATATGCCTTGAAAGTGGCTTAAGACGAGGAGAAATAAAGAAGCAAAGAAATGTTTGTAAAATGAAGAAGAGACTTTGAAGCATATTATTAAAAGAAACTTTGTCGGCCATTATAAAGAGTATGAAAATTATTTGGCTCATGATGAAGTAAAATAATAATAATAATAATAATAATAATAATAATAATAATAATAATAATAATAATAATAATAAAGTAAAGGAGAGATGAATTGATTATTGCCACTGTGTTGTTTTCGAAGCTTTGTAAAAATTATTAATAGTAGTAGTTGAAGGACAAAGAATAGTTTGGCAATATGTGAATTATTGGTTCAAAGAATAGTTGGACCAAATAATTCATTTGAATTTACAGAATTACGAAGGCTTCATATAGTCATTGAATTTATAGACTCACAAGGACACAATAATTTATTGTTGGTCTAAATTTATGGGTGTCTAAAATTATTTTTTATCAGTAAAAATATTTTTTCACACTGGGGGCAAGGGTATATAAAAAGGTACCTAACATAGTAGACAGATGAAAAATAGCAAAAATTTTTGCTAACTTTTGGCCTCAGGACTTTTTTCAAACAAGATTAAAAATTTAATTCAGATTTTTTAAATCATCTAACACAGACTGCCTATAGTTATAACAAAACTCCAAACTTGGATCAACAGAATTTCTATAAGCTCACATTTAATGAATCATCCATTAGAAGATCCTAGTTTAATTGAAGCATTTAGACCAACTTGGATTCTTTGAAGCATCAGAGTTTATTTGAAGCACTTGGACCAGCTAAGATTTATTGAAACACCCACTTGAAGGTCCCAAGTTTATTTGATTCACTCGTACCAACTCAGATTTATTGATGTAATATCCCGATTTTTGAAGTACTTTGAAATACTAAATATGGGAGAGTAAATAGTTTTGATGGGTAGAGAAAATATAAGATGAATATGTATAATATATGTATATGTTATATATATTTGAAATAAATATGATATATATAAGACATATACATATACCTAAAATATACAACACATATGAATGAGGTATACATTGGTGGTGGGAAAGTTGATAGTTATGATTAAAATAATAATAATAAAAAGAAGTGGAAGTCAAAAGAAAAAAGGAGATGATTGGTGGGTTGTTAATTAATTAATTAACATATATTATAATATATATGTATAGATAAAGATGGAAATAAAAAGGAAGAAATATTTCTTCTTCTTTCTTCTTCTTCTTTGAATGTGAGTTAGAGAGAGAGGTGAGAAGAGAGTGAGTTTTTCATATATATATCAAATTCACAAGGGATTTTAAGAGGATTTAAGTGGATATTGAAGGTTTTTAACAAGGAATTCAAGTAAGTGTTCATTTCTAAGCTTGTTTTTATGGATTTTAAATATATGAGTGATATGGGTGGTTTTATTGTTGTGTTGATATATAAATGATGAAAACATGATTAGATATTGAGGATGATGATAGATGGAGCAATTTGGGAAAAAGGGTGATAAGGAAAAGAATAAGGGTTTTGTAGAAATGAGTTGGGAAATGAGTGAATTGGTATATGGATGATTGTATAAATGAATTATAATGATGATTGTTGTTGATGATGTTGTGTTAGGCCAAGAGGGATCAAGTGGAGAAGAGTAATCTTAGGATAGACAAGGTTTGTACATATAATCTCTTTGGTATGTACATATTAACCATTCTTTTTGATATGCATGTTGAAGTGATGAAACTTATGCAAAGTGTGATTTTTGGGTGCCATGGGCGTGGATATGGAAAGCCACTACCATGAGCCTTAAACTAACTCTGTTTGCTTGAGATTTTTAGGAGAAACAAAAGTATATTGTACGCCATAGGCGTCACCCTTGAGTGCCACGACCGTTGGATTATATATGAAGTTGTTTCATGTGAGTTTTGGGTAGAGCAGTAGCATTTTGTATGCCATAGGCATGGCCCTTGGATAACACGATTGTGGGGGGTTTCCAAAGGTGTTTGACAGCCTCATTTAACATCCCACAGGCACGACTATTGAATGCCACGGCCATAGGGTTGGTTTGACAAGGTTTAGAGCTTCATTTTATGGTATACTAGTATGGTTTGTGGCTTACATGGCTATATCTTTTTATATTATGTTCATTATATTAAATGGAAGTGTATGTATGTGAATTATGTCATAAGATGAGTGTGGCTCATGTATGCATGATGTGAAATGGAAATGTGGAGTGATCACGGACAGTGGTGATCACCGGAAAAGCATAAAGTAATGAGCATATGATAATGAAATGTAAAGTGATGTTATATGTTTGTAGCCAACACAATTACCTATCCATTTGTGTTGAGATTGATTTGATATGCATAATAAGTCCTAAGCAGAGCTAGGCCTTGAGGTGCATATATTGATAAATCTGAGTAGAGCTAGGCCTTGACCTAAGTAGTGATAGGTCATGTGATTGAGATTTGTGGTGGTTCTGAGCAGAGCTGGACCATGAGGCTATGTTAACCGGACATGATAATTGTATAGAAGTATTGGATCCAATAGTGTAATTATGCATGAGTATGGGATATGATTCCTAACAGTATATTTGTGTATGAGTATAATATATATGTATGAGTATGTGAAATGAGATCAATGTATGTATATGTTGTTTATATGTATCACTAAGCCTTCAAGCTTAGCGCGGTTGTGTGAATCATGCATGTAAGTACAGTTTTGATCCTAGAGTTGGAGGGTTGTGTCACAAGCAGAGTAAGAGTTCTAGACCAACTAGAAGGTGGTGCATGCATGTACATTTCTTTATTTTGTAGTTTGATCATATGTATATGTATATAAGTGGATTTTGAAAAAGACATTGTATATTTGTATATATGTAATCTAATGAAAAGTATAACCATTTTGGAAATGTTACTTTCAAAAGAATGAGATTGGATAATGGGAAATGTTCTTTTATTAAATATATAATTGATGTGGAACTAAGATAAGGGCTTAAACAATATTGTAACGTGATATCCTTATATTTTATATAGGCATTATACATATACGAGGTATATGTATGGTAATTTTATAGGGTATAGGGGTGTTACAATTGAAGCATCCACTTGAAGTTCTCAAGTTTATTTGAAGTACTCAGACCAGCTCAGATTTATTGAAGCATCCAAGATCAGTCTAGATTTATTAAAGCATTTGGCAAATCAAATTGCTTTTCACTCTCTTTAAAAAAATTTTAAGATCGGTCAAGTAGGGGGCAAAACTATAGACCCTCAATTTTGGCTCTTAATAAATCTGGTACCAATTAAAAAGCCCAAGAAATTCAAATTACCACATAGGCCCAAATTGGCCATGAGTCATGGTGAATTGGCCAAGGCTCAAGGCAAATCACCAAGAGTACATGGCTTGGTCCGGCCCAATACTTTAATTTTTGTTAAATCTAATTAAACTCAACTTATTCAAATAATCACAAGGTTTTCTAATAAAATTCGGACTTTCCAACCAGATTAACCTTAATATAACCCCAATTCAACGTTATAAAAGGAGGGTTAAATGAACAATGAGGGGGATGGTAATTAAGTAGGAACTAAGAACAGGCAAAACAAAAGATACAATGAGTGAAAAAGCAATAAAAAATAAAAGAGGTAGAGATCAAACACAGAAATTCTTATTTGATACTACTTAGCCAAAAACCCTATTGATCCAAACCATTAAAGATTTTTCAAATATCAATTTTCACAGAGGGATTGTGCCCGTCCAGTCATGAGGCTTGGTTCAATACAATTATTTGGTGTAGCCAAAAACGCTGGTAATGACCTCCAATACTTATATTTATGTAATTTAATTATCATCTTTGTTTATTAACTTTGTAGATCCATTTTAATTTGCTTTATTGTTTTGATATACTAAAACCTAATTTTATGAGAAAAACCCAAATTGCAGTCAAAACCCTAATTTCATTAACTAAAATCATAATTTTATGATTAAATCTAATTTCATTGATTAGTCCCAAATTTTATGATTATTTGTGTAATGATTAATTACATATTTGGATTATTTATTATTTAGATTTAAGGATGTAAAAGGCACGTTTTCATAGTTCGTGGGTGCCTTGTTTATTTTATTTGTTCGTATTTCTTCTGTTTGGATTTTAAGGAATTGTAAGAGACGTGTTTCCACTCTTTTGTAGGTATCCTATTTTATGTGTATTTTGGATTGTTGGACATTGTAAGAGTATGTTTTCATCTACTATGTGTACTCATTTTATTGTTTAATTTATGACATGGTGATTTTTTTCATTTTATTTAGTTTAATTGCTTGTGATATGAGTAATATTATAACAATATAAAAATTTAATAATATTTATACCTGAAAAGGAGGCCGGTTCCAATGAACTAGGTGTTGTGGAGGTGATGAGCCACTTCTCACCTTCCTCACGCGTACCTATGAGAGGGGATTTTCGCCCCCACTCCCATTTGTAATGGTTCTTGCAACTTTGGTACTGTTAGGCTTAGGGCTTTAGAGAACACGGGCTTAAATCTAGAGAAAATAGAGTCACCACCCGCACAAGCTGGGAAAAAGAAAGGGGTGGATGACTGAATTCCAAAGGAATCTCCGACCCCCTAGTGGGTTCAGATAGTTGGGTATGTGTAGGGAAGGTGAGAATGACCCAGTACCCCTACAACGCTCTGTTCCTTGGAACCGGCCTCCTTTTCAGGTCTTAATATTATAAAATTCTTAATTATTATGATATAATCCATATTACATGCGATAATAAGAATAAAAAAATACTTCATTAAAAATCATAGCAATGTTCAAACAAAATAAATAAATAGACACCCATCCGAGGATGGAAATATGTCCTTAAATTGTCTAACATCTAAAACTAAATAGGACACCCACCAAAAGGTAGAA
This sequence comes from Garcia nutans, assembly GCA_947685225.1. Lineage (NCBI taxonomy): Eukaryota > Viridiplantae > Streptophyta > Magnoliopsida > Malpighiales > Euphorbiaceae > Garcia > Garcia nutans. Next base: position 35,416,151 of record CANTUV010000039.1, on the reverse strand, counting down.
ACGTGTCCTTTACATTGATCCGAAACTTGAAATAAATTAAATTACTTGATGCTCAATTCATGAGGTACCCATATCATGGAAACATGCCTCTTACAATTTTTAAAACCAAAATAAGCCAATGAAAATAATCAACCATTTATCATAAAATAAACCATTCATCATGGATTAAATAAACCATCAATCAAAACATATAATAAATATGCATCTAACTTAAATAAAGGAATAAAGATACAAGTTTAGGTTTATGTCTCGAATTAGGGTTTCTTAAATAATATTTATGATTTTGGCGTTATACCATGTTTTTAGGATTTTAGAAGAAATAAATTAAGGTTTAGTTTTTATGAAAATAATGTTGGAGTTTAAGGTTTAAATAAATTAAGGTTTGGTATTTATGAAAACTGATCAAAGTTTAGGGTGTATACGAATTAAGTCACTGTGACAATACTTTTGAAAGAGCTTAAATGAAGCTACTGTGAAGTTTTATGAAAAAATCTTAAGTGAGGTTGTTGCAGTATATTGATTAAATAATCATGCAATAGAAAAAAATAACAAATAACAAATATCCTGAGCCAACAAGTTACTGGATCTAGTTTGTATGATTTAGCAAAATAATAATTGTATTTTGCACTCCATGTAAACTAGCATGAATTGATTTTAAAAGAAACAACCTACTGGAGCTTTAATTAGATGAAGAACAAACTTATTCAATATTTAAAACAATCAAAGCATATTATATTTATTTAATTTAGAGTGTACCATTATTTGTTGGCTCCACCAAAATCTTTGGATGAAAATTCTGGATGAGCTCTAGCAAGATAGTGAATTCACTGCCTTTGTAAGGTTTTTTGTGTCTTTGATCTTCTTCGCCTCTCGTTTTCTCTGTTTCCTTTGTTGATGAAATTTTCTAGGGTTTTTTCGTTGATGAAGTTTGGTTACTGAGTTTTTGTAGAGTCCCAGCAGCCAACCCAAAGGTCCAAAGTCCCTCCTCAAGTTTTTAAACCTATATTTATAATAACATCCATTAGGTTAAGCATGAAAGTTTTCCTTTTTAAGAATGGGTTATTCTGATGCATGTCGAATTCATGGGTTTGACACAAACCGTGACCATATCAAATTAGAATACTTGAATTTGAGGTAAACCAAGTCCGTCTCGAATTCAAGTGATTTAATTTCGATAGAATTCGAGTCCATATTGAAATATACATTCGGATTCGACATGGTATTTTGATATAGGGCTGCCCCATATTAAAATAGGAGAGCCCCATTTTGATATGGGGCTGCCCCATATCGAATTGGGAGCACCAATTCGATATGGGGAGCTTCCATATTGAATTGGGAGGCTCCCAATTCGATATGGGGCTTCCCCATGTCAAATTGGGTGTCCTAATTCGACATGGAACACCCCTATTAGCTAAAGGCTACCCAAATCAAGTTAAAAACCAACCAAACCTTCAAATTGGATCCATTTAGGGTTTAGTGCACCTGTATCAAATAAAAACCAACCAAATATTTTAAATCAGACCCAATTAACATTTTAAAAGTTTAATTAGCTTATTTTAGGCCTCATTAAAATATATTAATCCGATCAAAGGTTTGGAATTAACACTAGACTAGCTGGGACCAAAATCAAGGGTCTATAGTACCCAACTTTCCAAACCCAGTAGGATAGCCAAAATCAAGGGTCTTCACCCTTCAAAATGGATCTTCATCCATGAACTTTAGTTCTTCACCCTTTAAATTAGATCCTCATCCTTTTGGACATTTGTCCTATATTGGCTTCAGCTCTTCTAGTTGGATTGATCTTTTATCTTTTGCATCTTCATTCTCTTAAGAGTCTTACTTTCTTCTTGTTTTATTCTTTTTGTTCTTCCTTTTGCAAAAAATTCAGCTATTTTTTAGCTGACTCTTATATCTTCTCCTTGCCCCTACTTGGCAAAATATTTTAAAGTGAGTTTGAAAATGTTTTGCTCATGCATAAACTCAAAAATTAAAAAGGAAAAACTTTACCCCCTGTGTAGGCTCAAACCAATGATTTTTTTATGTAGGCCCTAATTGATGTTTGCATATTGTTTTCTCCCTTGCATAAGCATGCATTTCTTCTTTTGTAAAATGACTGGAGCTTCCTTAAGCAATGAGCTTTCCATGCCCCCTGATTCAATATCTTCTTTTGATTCTTTACTTCATAGGGTGTTTGCTGTTTACTTTGACAAATTATAGGTAATTCAAGATAACCAAATGCAATGTGATATGCTCATGTATGCTTGATATGCATGAATAATACTTATAATGGTTCTATAGACTCACAGACCGAGGTGCTTAGCTGAAGTGTTCTCATTGGCTCCTTCCAGATGCTCGTTCAAGTCTTGCTTTGGAATGACATAAGGCTTTGCATTTATGGCTTTTATCTTAAAGATGTTGAAAAAATGAGCAGTAGAGACCCTAAGTGGCAGATTTAGAGATACATCCATTTCAAACTATGATTCAACATGTGTAGACCCTTAATTTTTGACCTAGTCTGGTCCGATATTTTTTATATAGTCCAAAATAATTTTTATGGTATTTTAATTAAATAATATTTATTTTAGTATTTAGTATTTATAATTTTTTATAATAATAAAAAATAAATAAATAAATATAATAAATAAACAAAAATAAATAAAAATAAATAAACAAAAATAAAATAATAATAAATAAATAAATAAATAAAAATAAAAATCGTCGACAAAGTGGAATTGGCCAAAGCCAATAGCCCGCAGGAATTTCCTGTGGCAAATTGGCTAGCCACCCCAGCCAATGCTCGCAAATCCTTGCAGTTTCGCTAGTAATTTTTTTGCCAGCGCAATTTTCCAACGCAGTTTTTCCGAAACCAAATTCTATTTGGTTTTGGTTTCTTTTCCTAATTAATTTTAGTTTCCTTAAACAATTAGAAGTAAGTTTATGATTTTTCCTATAAATAACACATTAAAACTCAGATTTTTGGGGGGAATCGAAAATTTGTGTTACTAAGCTAGACTTGGGACTTCAGATTTGAGAGAAACAAGAAACGGCAAAAAAGCTAGCAATAAGAAACAATCAATCCATCAAAGGCAGCAACCTTGCCTTTGTCTTTGTTCATCCAGAAATCAAATTTTTGTGGAACCAACGAACGGAGGTTTGATTATAAATCTTTTGTTTAATGTTATTTGCAATATTTCTATCGTTTGTTTTTCTAAGTAATCTAAATTATTAAAATTAGTAATATATCATACATTCTTCCAGTAGCCTTAGCCAATGATCTAAAACTTTAAAACCCTAAAACTATTCCTCTCTTCCCATGAACCTTAAAACCCTTATACTTAAATTGATGTTTCCAAAACCTTAAAAACCCTAAATTTCTCTCCTGTTTCCAAAACCTTAAAAACCCTAAATTTCTCTCCCATTTCCAAAAACTTCAAAACCCTAAAACTACTCTTCTGCTTCCAAAAATCTTAAAAACCCTAAACTACTCTTCTGCTTTCAAAAATCTTAAAAACCCTAAACTACTCTTCTATTTCCAAAAACTTCACAAACCCTAAATTACTCTTCTGTTTCCAAAAACCTTAAAAACTAAATTGTTTCTTCTGTTTCAAAAAGCTTAAAACCCTAAATTGTTTTTCCCAACTATTTTCATCTACACCATAACTTTTTTTCCAAAATCTCCAAATGTTTTCTTAAATCTCCAAACAATAGTTCTCTTTACGTTTTCTAAAAATCATAATTATTTTATAAAACTCTAAACTGTTTTCTTAAATCCTAAAACCAAATATGTTTTCCAAAATACCAAAAAACCCTAATTCTCCCAAAAACAAAAACAGTAAACCCTAGTTTCTCTAAACCCTAATCTAGTGAACTTAAAAACCCAATTTAATGAATCTAAACCCTAAAGCCTTGATCCTGCAAACTTAAAATAACAATCTAGTAAATATGAATTATAAACCCCAATGTCTTAAGATTCCAAAATCCTAATTTCATAATGTTACCCCTAAACCCTAATTTGATCAACCCGAAAAACCTTACTGCTTTCTTAAATTCATAAAACCCTAATCCATTCCAATTTTCCAAAACCTTTACCGTAGCCTAAACAAATAACAATAATAATACTAAAATCCCAAAACCCTAAATGTTAATTAAAGAACTTTAAATAGAAAGAGTAAACCCTAATTTGTATCTTTACTTGTTTTACTTAATTTTAGATTTGATTATGTAGTTTATTATATGCTTTGAGGCTGATTTATTTAATTTTATTTCTTAATTTATTTAATTTATCATGGATGGATGTTTTCTTTATTGTTATTATTTATTTGTTTTAGTATTAAAATTGTAAGAGGTATGTTTCCACTTTGTGGGTACCTCATTAGTTAAATATCATGTAATTTAAATTGCTTTTATATTTTTGACCAATGTAAAGGATATGTTTCTACCTTTCAGTGGGTGTCCTATTTAGTTTAGACATGGAAGATGTAAGGACATGTTTCCATCTTCGGGTGGGTGTCCATTTATTTATTTTGCTTGGTCATTGCTTTGATTTTAATATAACAATGCTTTATTTCAATTGTTGCATGTAATATGGATAATATTGTTATACTTAAGAATTTTATAATTTTAAGACCTGCAAAGGAGGCCGATTCCAATGAACCAGGTGTTGTAGGGGTGCTGGGCCATTTCTCACCTTCCGCACACGTACCCAACTTTCCGAACCCATTAGGGGGTTGGGGATTCCTTAGGAATCAAGTCATCCAACCCTTTCTTTTTTCTAGCTTGTCCGGGTGGCAACTCTATTTTCTCCGGACTTAGGTCCATGTTCTTTAAGGCCCCGATCCTAAACAGTGCTGAAGTTGCAAGAACCATTCCACCGGGAGTGGGGGCAAAAATCTCCGCTCACAGTGGCGACTCCACTGGGGATAAGAGAAGTTGATTCCATTGGTCTTTTTATTATTCTATTCTTTCTTATCATGATATTATCCATTGCATCATATTAGATTGCATCGTGTGCTTGAGTTAGGATGCCCGTGTTACCCGTGTTGTGTTATGTAAGGGATACCATACTTTCACTCAAGGTATGGAGATCGAGCATGGCATAACCATTCATAGCCTCGTACCATTTGGTATATACTTGCTATTGGAACCTAAGCCTTTTAACCCAAAGACTAAAGCTCATGTAATTGGCCTAGTTACTTTCCTTAGGTTTTACCCCAAATGCTTATTGTTTGACTATGATTAATTTATCTTGGTTTAAATCATGGCTTATTTGGTTTGTTCTTTTTCTAATATGACCTACGTATATTGTAAGCTCAAAATAAATTTTTCTCTAAAGTCCAAAAGACCAAAGCTATTTTCAAAACTTTTCAAGATGGTCTTTGGATATAAAACTTTTCTAAAAATAAATCAAAAATTCTTTCCTCATGACTCAAATACAATGCCCAAAATCCATTTTTTCTAAAATCTTTTTACAATGGGCTTGGAAACAAAATTATTTTCATCCAACCTTTAATTACAAAGAGCTTGCAAATTATTTAGTTCAATTATAAAATATTAAAAATTAATTGTGAGCCTAGTTTATACTAAGAAATAATTAATCATGGGCTTGTTTTTGGCATGAATCATTTGTTACTTTTTCTAGTGAGAAATCTATTCATAATATACCTCTTAATTTAGTTTTAATCCAATATAACATAAAAGCTACTTTAGTTGGTTAAATGGATTAAAACCTAATTAATGGGAATTATCATGAACTGATTTTCATTTTCAAAACTATAACTATTGGTTGAAACATCCGAGGGAAATATTCAAAAATAAGGTACCCCATGTTGGTATTTTGTTAACCATATACCTAGGAAAAGAGACTCACCATTCGTGTGTGTATGTTATAAGGTCGGAAGGAACGTCCTAATTATCTTTCTTTGTTGATTGTTTGCGCATACATGCATACATGCATACATTTGCATCTCATATCATTAATCCTTTCTGGCTCACAGCCCTGGATTATGACAGTTCAAAAGCTTATGACAATCCGACCTACGCCCGAGATGAAGAATCTAGCAATGACTCAATCTCTTTTTCACCAAAAGCAATGGAGCCCGAACAAATTCAAAGAATGGTGGACGACGCCCTCAATGCCAAGATGGAAGAAATAAAAGAGGCCCTGGTTGAGACCATAAAGAACCAATTGACTACAATTTTAGGAAATAATGCCGAAGCATCTGCTAGCACTAAGAAGCCAAAGGACAAGGGGAAGGCTAAAATTGGTGAAGTGGTTTTTGATGATGATAAGGTGATCATTGATGATGATGATGATTTGGCTCAATACTTCCAAGATCCGCAAGACAAAAAATTCTGATTTGAGAAGATGATTGCTGATTTAGAAAAGACATTTAAAAAGAAATTGAAAACCGAAGAGATGTTTGAGATCGACAAACTATTTGAACAAGAAGAGGAGGTCCCTTATAAGTTCAAGATGCCATCCTTTGCAAAGTTTGATGGAACCAAAAATCCTCACCTCCATGTGAAGCAGTATATCACTGCTATGCAATCTGCCCAAGCTACTAAGGCTCAAACTTTAAGATATTTCATGCTCTCATTGGACCCTGTTGTCCAAAATTGGTTTAATACCTTAGAGGATAGTACTAAAAAAGATTAGGATATGTTGTACAAGGCTTTGATTCAACAATATGGATACAACATCGAGATGGAAGTTACCTTAATGGAAGTTGAGTCCATTAGACAAAGGCCAGACGAAAATTTTGTGGACTATGTGAAAAGATGGAGAAATAAGGCCGCTTTGCTCAAGAAGAGGCCCGATGAATCTGATCAAATAAGAATGATTGTGAGAGGGGTGTTGTCTAGTCTTCATGAAAGGATGTCTCACATACTCATCCGTGATTTCAAAGATCTTCTCTAAGCTGGTCTACAAATTGAAGAGTGTGAAAGGGAGAAGAACCGCTTTTTGGCAAGAAGGAATGAGAAAGGGAATTAGCAGCCTAGCAATCAAAGTACACAAAAGGAACTTAATGCCACTATTTAAGGAGGAATGAGGCAGTTTTTAGAATTAGGGAAGCCACTGTCTTGGGTTCTCAATAAGCTACAAAAGAAGGGATTGTTACAACCCTTGACTCGTCGTCCTTTGCCTAATCCTCTTCCACCTAACTTTGATACTAATGCATTTTGCCAATTCCATCAAAGGCCTGGACATGAAACGGACAATTGTATGAAGTTGAGGAATGAGATCTAGAATTTAATTGATAATGGCAAGTTGCCTGAGCCAGATAAGCCCAATACCAAAGGTAATCCATTTCCAAGGTTCAACAGGGTGCCACCACTAACAACCTTCATGGTAGGAAAAGGATTGGAAGAAGATTTTGTTTTATCATCATTTCAAGATAAAGATGTGAAAGGAAAAGAAGCTTAACTCAACAAACTTTCCTTAGCTTGAATGTTGCTTTTCAATTTTACTTTCTTTAATATTTAATTGGAACAATCATGTTTTTTAAATTTAAATTTGTTTGAATAAATTACTTTCATCAAAATTTTTGTTAGTCTTCGTTCATTTTAGTGCTCAACCAATGAGGAATCTAGCTTGATAATTCATGAATTAATATATTTATGCATCATGACTCGAATGACTTTACTAGGTGAGGGAATTGCTCTATAGCATTGGGTTGTGTATGCTCATTTAGAGAGGGCTCCTGCATAATTATCTTTATCTAGGTCCTAGTCAGTCTTAGAACATACTTATACAAACTTTCAAGGAAAAATTGAACTCTACTTATTTAAGGGAGAAATGATCTAGGCATTGTTTGGTTAGCCAACAACTAGTATCCACCCATGCCTACAAAAATAATAAAAATCAAATTCATACAAGAATAAGAATGGAATTGACATTGGTGGAAGAACAGTACCTTGACAACCGCCATAAAGCCAACAAAAGACTTCTTATTTCGGCAAATTTTGTCAAGACCATGTAAAGACAGGCAAGACCAGCTTCACCCCAGCCGTAAAGTGGTACCATCCTCATATAAGTAAGGGCCCTCAACACTGACAAATGGATGACAGATTTGGTGCTGCCTAAAATGGTCGACCCCAGCAAATACAATAAAAATCCTTGAGCATACTGTTGGGCTGTGTCTCTATGAACCCATCCTTCATAGTTCATCCAATAACTACAAATTGGCTCGATTTTTATCTTGAAAGGCCCTTTAAATGATGGTTCCATACCAATTAATTGTTGAATTTCTTCAAATGTCAGAATATCATTGGTAAAATGAATAGGAAGACCATCATACCAAATGCCGGTTATAGCAGCAAAGTCAACCGGACCAATTTTCATCTCTCCAATGGGAAAATGAAAAGTATGAGTTGTGTCCAACTATCGTTCTACAAGCGCCTGGACTACGCTTTGATCTATCAGATACTCCTCGGATGGTAATTGTAAGATGAAGCTCTCAAAACTGCAATCTCGGATAATCTGCCTTACCCGAGAAGGCGCTACATCATACCATTGTCAGGCTTTGTAGATACACCCTCCGCCCCGAATAATGCAACGATCACGCTAACACGGAGCCAGGTAAGTTAATACCATGTAAGTATATCATTATTCTATTCTTAAATTAAAATATTTTTCCTAAATTTTCTAAAAAAACAGAAAATATGAAGAAAAAAAAACAAACAAATAAAAATAATAATAATAAAAAAACAAAAACAAAAATAATTTGCTGTTAAAATAAATAATTACCTTGCTCTTTTGATTTGAACTACGATGAAGCGGCATCCCGGCTAGTAGACCTATATTTTCATCTTCATGCCGCCGAATAAATTCCAATAACTCAGCATTAAAATGAGTTCCTGATCTTGAAGCATGCATTTTTTTTCAAAACTGTATGCTAAACTTGAAAGGCTTATAGATGAAATGAAGAAGTTTGCTGTGAATGAAATGAAAAAATCGGCCGTTTATATAGAGGAACGGCAAAGGAAAAAAAATTTTAAAAGTAAATTTCACTATTCATGAATAGTAGGTTACTATTTATAAATAGTGGGATACTATTTATAAATAGTAGGTTACTATTTACGAATAGTAAATAGTGCATAAACAGTGACTACACAGTAAATAAATAGGAAACTCAATTATTTAATTTAATCATTTAAATACTTGCGTGTATATAAATATTTTATACTTTTAAAATATTTTTACATGCAAGGGGCAAGGAGAAGATATATGCATATGTATGGTAAAAATTAGCTAAATTTTTTGCAAATTCTTTTAGTATACTACTGACTATAATTATTTTTTGCAGACAATTAAATCTTTCTTAAGTCTAGAACTTAGCTCGGGTCCAGAACCCAAATTATCCTTAGGTCCAGAACCTAAAATCTCTTTTAAGTCCAGAACTTAGCTCGGGTCCAGAACCCAAATTACCTTTAGGTCCAGAACCTAAAATTTCTCTTAAGTCCAGAACTTAGACCCAAATTACCCTTAGGTCCAGAACCTAAAATCTCTCTTAAGTCTAGAACTTAGCTCGGGTCCAGAACCCAAATTTCCCTTAGGTTCAGAACCTAAAATCTCTTTTAAGTCCAGAACTTAGCTCGGGTCCAGAACCCAAATTACCCTTAGGTCCAGAACCTAAAATTTCTCTTAAGTCTAGAACTTGGCTCGGGTCCGGAATTCAAATTACCCTTAGGTCCAGAACCTAAAATCTCTTTTAAGTCCAAAACTTAGCTCGGGTCTAGAACCCAAATTACCCTTAGGTCGAGAACCTAAAATCTCTTTTAAGTCCAGAGCTTAGCTCGGGTCCAGAACCCAAATTACCTTTAGGTTCAGAACCTAAAATTTCTCTTAAGTCCATAATTTAGTTCGGGTCTGGAACCAAAATTACCCTTAGGTCCAAAACCTAAAATCTCTCTTAAGTCCAAAACTTAGTTCGGGTCCAGAACTCAAATTATCCTTAGGTCCAGAACCTAAAATCTCTTTTAAGTCCAGAACATAGCTCGGATTTAGAACCCAAATTACCCTTAGGTCCAGAACCTAAAATTATTCTTGAGTCCAAAACTCAAATTGGGTCTAGAACCCAAAACCTCAACCATCTCAAAAATTAAGTCTGATTGCTTTTCACTCTCTTTTGTTGTAGTCTCAGATCGTTCAAGCAGGGGGCAAACTGTAGACCCTTAATTTTTAACCCAGTCTGTTCTGATATTTTGTATATAGTCCAAAATAATTTTTGTGGTATTTTAATTAAATAATATTTATTTTAGTATTTAGTATTTATAATTTTTTATAATAATAAAAAAATAAATAAAGAAAAATAAAGAAAAATAATAATAATTAAATAAATAAAATTAAAAAATAAAAATAAAAAATAAATAAACAAAAATAAAAAATAATAATAAAAATAAAAATAAAAATCGGATGACGAAAAAATTCATTGCAGAAAGTGGAATTGGCCAAGGCCAATTCGCCCGTAGGAATTTCATACGGGCAAAATGGCCTAACACCATTTCCTGCAGCGAATTGGCCAGCTGCCCCAGCCAACGCTCACAAATCCTCGCAGTTTCGCTAGCAATATTTTTGCCAGCGCAATTTTCTAACACATTTTTTTCTGAAACCAAATTCTATTTGGTTTTGCTTTCTTTTCCTAATTAATTTTAGTTTCCTTAAATAATTAGAAGTATGTTTATGATTTTTCCTATAAATAACACATTAAAACTCAGACTTTTGGGAGGGATTAAAAATTTGTGTTACTAAGCTAGACTTGGGACTTCAGATTTGAGAGAAACAAGAAACGGCAAAAAAGTTAGCAACAAGAAGCAATCAATCCATCAAAGGCAGCAACCTTGCCTTTGTCTTTGTTCATCCAGAAATTAAATTTTGGTGGAACCAACGAACGGAGGTTTTATTATAAATCTTTGGTTTAATGTTATTTGCAATATTTCTATCGTTTGTTTTTCTAAGTAATCTAAATTATTAAAATTAGTAATATATCATACATTCTTCCAGTAGCCTTAGCCAATGATCTAAAACTTTAAAACCTTAAAACTGTTCCTCTCTTCCCATGAACCTTAAAAACCTAATACTTAAATTGCTGTTTCCAAAGCCTTAAAAACCCTAAATAGCTCTCCCGTTTCCAAAACCTTAAAAACCCTAAATTTCTGTCCCATTTCCAAAAACTTCAAAACCCTAAAACTACTCTTCTGATTCCAAAAATCTTAAAAACCCTAAACTACTCTTCTGCTTCCAAAAATCTTAAAAACCCTAAACTACTCTTCTATTTCCAAAAACTTCACAAACCCTAAATTACTCTTCTGTTTCCAAAAACCTTAAAAACTAAATTGTTTCTTATATTTCCAAAAGCTTAAAACCCTAAATTGTTTTTCCCAACTATTTTCATCTACACCATAACGTTTTGTCCAAAAGCTCCAAATATTTTCTTAGTTCTCTTTACATTTTCTAAAAATATAATTATTTTATAAAACTCTAAACTGTTTTCATAAATCCTAAAACCAAATATGTTTTCCAAAATACCAAAAAACCCTAATTCTCCCAAAAACAAAAATAGTAAACTCTAGATTCCCTAAACCCTAATCTAGTGAACTTAAAAACCCAATTTAATGAATCTAAACCCTAAACCTATGATCCAGCAAACTTAAAATCACAATCTAGTAAATATGAATTATAAACCCTAATGTCTTAAGATTCCAAAACACTAATTTCATAATGTTACCCCTAAACCCTAATTTGATCAACCAAAAAAACCTTACTGCTTTCTCAAATTCATAAAACCCTAATCCATTCCAATTTTCCAAAACCTTTACAATAGCCTAAACAAATAACAATAATAATACTAAAAATTCCAAAACGCTAAATGTTAATTAAAGAACTTTAAATAGAAACAGTAAACCCTAATTTGTATCTTTACTTGCTTTATTTAATTTTAGATTTGATTATGTAGTTTATTATATGCTTTGATGGTTGATTTATTTAATTTCAGTGCTTGATTTATTTAATTTATCATGGATGGATGTTTTCTTTGTTGTTATTATTTGTTTGTTTTAGTATTAAAATTGTAAGAGGTATGTTTCCACTTTGTGGGTACCTCATTAGTTAAATATCATGTAATTTAAATTGCTTTTATATTTTGGACCAATGTAAAGGACATGTTTCTACCTTTCGGTGGGTGTCCTATTTAGTATAGACATGGATGATGTAAGGACATGTTTCCATCTTCGGGTGGGTGTCCATTTATTTATTTTGCTTGGACATTACTTAGATTTTAATATAACAATGCTTTATTTCAATTGTTGCTTGTAATATGGATAATATTTTTATACTTAAGAATTTTATAATATTAAGACCTGCAAAGAAGGCCGGTTCCAATGAACCAGGCGTTGTGGGGGGTGTTGGGCCATTTCTCTCCTTCCCCACACGTACCCAACTTTTCGAACCCATTAAGGGGTTGGGGATTCCTTAGGAATCAAGTCATCCACCCCTTTATTTTTCCCGGACCATTCGGGTGGCGACTCCATTTTCTCCGGACTTAGATCTGTGTTCTTTAATGCCCCGAGCCTAAACAGTGCGGAAGTTGCAATAACCATTCCACCGAGAGTGGGGGCGAAAATCCCCCCTCACAGCATGTCAATTGGTAGTTTCTTCATAACCTTGCCAATAATCATTTCCTTTGCCAAATGTGTCCTTCGAGGTTCGATGGTTCGACATACTCCCCTTAACTTAAAGGCTTTATACGAAACTTTTTTTCCTTTTTTTGAATTTTGAATTTTGATTTTGAAATCAAATGTTTGCTTTGCCAAATCAATGTCAATTTATCTCAGGACTCAATTTTCTAAATTAACATATCTATAACATGACAACCCTAATCACTGTACTAAACTCGAGAATCATTTCTATTTGAGCAAGAACTGTTGCACTTCAGATAGGCACATACATATTACTTAGCCAAAGGTCTCATTGAGTTTAAATATTTTCTATCTCATATGTATGCTTATTCAAATTATCTCCACTAATAGACTCTACCTACCAAGAGAGATCAACAGGCCTTGGATAGGCTTGAAATGGGGTCTATAAGGGACACGAGTTAAATGAAGGCCAAAATTGAGATTGGAGCAGATGTGGCACTACTGACAAACCTTCACACTATTAACTTCTTATTTTGATAGTTGGAAGTGTGAATACTCGAATTTTGAGGCTTGGAAAGCTGATTTCTCCAGACAGCAAAATGCCGACTCAGACTGGGTGACTTTGGAAAAGTTCACCGGAGATATATCGATATGGTACTTGAAATGTCCGGAACGACACGTGGATCGTAGAAATGGTCTCAGAATATTTTTTGGAGGTCTGTAGCTCCTGAAAAACCAGTTTGAGCGAAAATCGTGCCAGCTGATGTGTTTTTTTTAGGCCGAACCACCGCATGCAGCGGTCCAACCGCTGCGACCAACGGTTCAATCACCGCACTTCGCGGTTCAACCGCTGAGTTGCCCTTTTGGAAGTCCAACCGCCGTGCACAGCGGTTCGACCGCCGTGTAGGGTTTCAACTGCCGCCCTTTTTTCCTCCTCTGGCAAGTCAACCGTCGTCCACGGTGGTTCAACCACCGGGACCAGCGGTTCAACCGCCATTCAGGTCTGAATTTGGTCCGATTTTCACTACAAATAGCCCCCAGAACGGTCAGAAAAAGAGCAGGCTTCGTGTTGACGAACTCCCAATCTTTCTATACGCTTAGGCACTTCTCTTCTACTCGTCTTTGCATAAATCTAACCTTGTGCTGCAGGAATCAACTAAAATTAGATCAAGAAAGCAGGAATCAAGAATCATAATCCAAGGTCCAAGAAAACAAGATCTGGAGCTTCGAAGTGGGAAAATCCTAAGCAAGGTAATATCATAATTCATGCTTTGTCAATTCAAGCATGTCATAAGCATTACACCTTCTTCTTAATTTCTTATTGGTCAAAGACCTAATCCTTTTAGGTCTAAGGCCTAATTAACTAATCAATCGATCTTTCGGCATTAAGCCATGAATCAATCAACCCTTTTGGCCAAAGGCCTAAAATTTGCATCCTTTTGGTACAAGGTACCTAAATTTCACAATTTTGCACTAAGTGCTAATTAAATCACACAATGAACAAAGCATACACACACACATGCATGAAGCATAATTCTTATCGCCTTTGAATAGGCACTATCGAACTACATGGGCTTTGATCTCCCATTCAAACGGGGGTATGTAGGCATATTTTGAGATTCACCTCAAATAGCAAGTCCACAATCCACTAACAATTTGTTTGTCCCTTTCCTTGTTTTTTTAAGTTTGTTTCTTTTTTGCAAGTTAATCAAATGCATAACATAGTCCCCGAATCCTCCTTGGGTTCATAGATTAGAAACCTTTACATTGGATGCATTATTGGAGTCAAATAAAGGTTTTCTTAGTTTTACCCTTTGAACAAAAAAAACTGAGTGGTGACTCCCAACAACAAGTGAATGTTCATCCAAATCCTTTTTGGGTGGAATTAGAGGTTCACAATCTGGCGACTGCACTGAGGAGTTCCTAGTAGACTATAATTGCTTATTTGACTAACTTGCCCTTCTTTAGGGTACTTTTATTTGTTTTGTAGGGTACCTTAGCAATGTTTATCCTTTCTTTAAGGATATTGGAATTGAAGATTGACAAAAGGAATCTTTTTCCTTTGATGGATCCCTTGTTTGATTAATTGTGCATTTGTTTTGTCATTTAGAGAATCTTTTTCTCTTGCATTATATGGGGGAATCCTTTTTCCTCCATTGTATAAAAATTATTTTCAAATGAATTTCTTCTCTTTCTGTTCAAAGTTCTGAGTCTGGATAGCAAGTAGCGCTGACCGGCAGGTCTCCTTGATTATGCCGGCGGACAGCCAAAGCGTCCTCCCTGTTACCGCAAACCATTTCAATCCTTTTGGAATGGCCCACGAGTATATCATACACTTTGACCCACGCGAAACTCCTTGTTTCACATGTGGTAGGTATATCTTACTCGAGGTTCAAGGGTCCCTATTATAAGCCCATTCTCTACTTTCATTCAACAATAGAACCCTCCCTTAGGTTGTATGTACCCAATGATAGTGCCACATTCCATTAAAATGAATTATGATGTGATGAGGTGCATTCATTCAACATAACAACATTGTTTTGGGGAAAATCTTTTGATATATACAAGTGGACCAAGAGTCTTCCTACCCTACACACTACCCTAATCCTTTACCCTTAACCTTTGCAGGTACCCACCATCCGTGTGCCTTCACCTACACAAGCTACACCAACTCCAACTATGCAATCACCCACAAGTTCTACTACCCCAACTTCACCAACTACTCCAATTGCTGAAATGGCTACGATTGAACAGATTAAGGCCTTGTTAGATGGACAGGTTAGGGAGATTGAAGCTAGGATGCAAGAAAGATTTGATGAAGCTTTGACTGCCCAAAGGGTAGCCATCTTGATCGAATTGGGAGGGGCACCAAAGACAGCCACTACTCCTGGAAATCTAGGGAAAGAACCTACTGTGGGGCAAACTAGTACCCCCACGATTGCTCAGAGTAATACCCCTGTCATCAATTTAGAGGATCCACCCTCTAAGAATGCTACTGAAACTGATGAACTGACAAAGAAACTTGAATTGCTTGAAAGGTCAATCACTGCCATGAAAACTCATAAAGTGGTGGTAGACATGGATTCCTTATCCTTGTTTCCCCAAGCTAGATTTCCTCCAAAATTCAAGATGCCGGGGATGGACAGATTTGATGGGACTACTTGCCCTAAAACCCACCTGAAGATGTATGTGGGGGCCTTAAGCCCTTGGGGTTTAAATGATGAGCTCTTTTCTCAACTATTCCAACAATCCTTGACTGATGCTGCCCTTAAATGGTTTGTAAGCTTGGATCGTGCCAAGATCAAGACCTAGGAAGACATCTGCAATGCATTTAACACTCAATACCACTACAATATTGAGGTGGATGTCACTAGAAGGGAGCTTGAGACTACCAAGCAGAACAACAATGAACCCTTCTCCTCGTTCCTTACGAGGTGGAGGGCAAAGGCTGCCCAAATGATCAATCGCCCTTCAGAACAGGAGCAAATTGATATCATAATCAATAATTTAAGGCCTACATATCAAGCTCACCCAATACCTGCCTACTTTCAAATCGCTTATTACGACTGTAACCAAGGTAGAAGATTTGATACAATTGGGTAAGATAGTAGATGAGGGAGCTACTTCGAAGTACAAGAAACAAGGCCAAGCTGCTTCCTCAAGCAAGGTCAATGAAGTGGCCAATATTGCCCCTGCGAATCCTTTACGTGTGGGCAATCTTGGGCAGAGAAACTAGCCAAGAAGGCAATATACCGACCTTGGGATGCCCCTTCATCTGGTGTTTAAAAAGGCCGTGGAAGGAAAGTACTTGAAGCCTTTGGACCCAAGGCCTCCTCCAAACCCATTACCCTCCAATTATAGTGTCAATGAGTACTGTGAATACCACCAAGGAAATGGGCATAGAACAGATGCTTGCTGGACTTTGAAAAACCGCATCCAGGATCTGGTGGATAGTGGTGACATCATTCCTCTCAAGAGTCAACCAAACATTAATACTAACCCTTTGCCCAATCATTTCATCCACGCCATCACTGTGGAAGAAGAGCTATTTGATCCATTAAAACTTCTCTTGGAGATGAATGAAGTATATGTGCTGGATCTGAATGACCTCGCTGAAGAGGTCGATGCTTTGACAAGAAGCGGAAGGCAATATCAGCCACTTTACTTGGGGGAAGTCCCTAAAACTCCAAGTCACCCCTATAAAAAGATGCCAGAACTAAAGGAAGACCCTGTCCTCGCTCAGCTTAAAAAAACTCAAGCTAAGGTGTCAATTTGGGAGCTCCTTGCTTCCTCATTCCCACACCGTCAGGCTCTCAGCAAAGCTTTGATTCAGCTCGATACATCAGTAGACACAAGCCCAGAAGCTTTGGTGGCCACTTTGACCCAATCAACCAAGGCATTGAGTATCCGGTTTTTTGATGTAGACCTACCAGAAGATGGCAGGAAACACAATGATGCTCTATACATCACCTTACAAACTAGGGGAAAGAATGTGCCCATGGTTCTCGTTGATAATGGGTCAGCCTTAAATGTATGTCCTTTGAAAGTAGCAAGCTGTCTGGGATTGGAGGCTACATATCTTACACCTTCTGATCAAATTGTTAAAGCATATGATAACACTCGAAGAGAAATTTTGGGTGTTGCTACTCTAGAAGTTGCTATTGGACCGGTAAAAATGGGAGTGCCGTTCCAAGTCATTGATGTACCCACGAGCTTTAATCTCCTCCTTGGAAGGCCGTGGATTCATCAGAATAATGTTGTCCCTTCTTCATTACATCAAAAACTTAAGTTCCCTTTTGAAGGAAAAATCATCACTATCAAAGGAGACACATGTGAAATCAACAAGAAAACCACGGATCAGTCCCTCTTTGAGGTTGTTCCTGGTGAAACTGCTATGGCATTGGCTGGGTTCCATTATGACACTGTTCAATGCATTGAAGGAGAAAGACCAAAAGGGCCATTCATTCTATATGACTTTGGGGAGGTCCAAGTCAATTGCCTGGTAGGAATGATGCTAAGGGTAGGTCTGCTACCCGGAATGGAAATGATAAGGTCTGGGAGGAAATCATCCATAGTGCGGCCATGGGAAGAACCTGAGAATAAGGAAACTTTTGGCTTGGGGTACAAACCCACAGACGAGGAGATAGAAGAGTTTGAGCATGGGAAGAAGAAAAAGAAGACTTGGTGGGCAAAAAGCCTCAAAATGCGCCCTTACTTTAGAACTCTGAACGGTCACTTCTGCAAGCCTGGAAAAGCAGTTCCTTACTGTGGTTTCTAGGAGCCATTATATTCTCCCAAGACTGGAAAGAAGCTACCGGGTTTTGAGATATTCGCTGATGTTTTAGCCATAAAGGAAGAAGAGCCATAACCTATAACTGACCCACAAGTGGAAGATTTCATGCGGCCTAGTCTCTTTGATGAGGTTGATATGATAATTAATTTCGAAGACAAAAGGGACTTCACGAAGCTGATCAAGAAAACAGATGGACCGCTGACAAACTGGTACACCGAGGAGGGACAAGCTGCTATAATCAAACCTAGTCCTGTGTCACACCCTGAACCTGGGTCTTGTACTGAGTCAAATCCTGAGTCAAACACCGAGTCAGAGTCCAGTTCTGAGTCTTCTATAGCTTTAGATTTAGAGAACCCTAATGTCAAATTTAATGTAACCTTGGAGAATGACTCCGCCATTATTAATAAAACTGTTCAAATTCTTGGTTACCCTGTGTCTTTTGCTTTCCAGGTATTATCTAGAAAAAAATGAAATAAATGAAATAAAAGAAATAAATGAAAAGATAATAATTGGCAAAGAAAATGAATATACATACATTGCATATGATTGTATGAATAAAGAACAGGTTGTTGAGTGCATCAGAAAGTATGTCGACTGCTTCATGTGGAAGACAAGTGATGTCACGGGAATAGACCCAGCCATAGCAGTCCATAAGATTCCGCTATACCCAGATGCAAAGCCGGTTAAGCAGAAGTTGAGAAGAATGAAGCCATAATGGTCTTTGAAAATTAAAGAAGAGGTTGCCAAGCAACTGGATAATAAGTTCATAGAACCAATTGTCTACCCTTCTTGGCTAGCAAACATTGTGTCGGTCTCGAAGAAAGACGGAAAGGTCAGGATGTGTGTTGACTACAGAGATTTGAATAAGGCTTGTCCCAAGGATGATTTCCCGCTACCACACATCAATTTGCTAATAGACAGGATGACTGGGCATATGATGGTTTCCATGACTGACCTTGCGGTTGGGTACAATCAGATCATGGTGCAACTACTAGACAAAGAGAAGACAACTTTCATTACAGAATGGGGCACTTTCTGCTACAGGGTTACGCCTTTTGGATTGATAAATGCAGGGGCTACCTACCAAAGGATGGCGACAACAGTCTTTCATGACATGATTCACAAAGAAGTAGAAGTGTATGTTGACGATATGATTGTCAAGTCAAAATCTCCAGAAGAGCACGTTGAAGCACTTGAGAAGTTTTTCCTTAGACTTCGCAAGTATAATTTGAAGCTTAATCCTGCAAAGTGCCTCTTTGGTGCAACATCAAGCTTATTTTTGGGATATTTGGTCAGTAAGAAAGGAATAGAAATTGATCCAGCAAAGTCAAAGGCTATTCTGGAAATGCCTCCACCAAGAACAGAAAAGGAGATTCGAGGTTTGCTAGGTAGATTATAGTATATCAGTCAATTCATATCGCAGTTGGCAGAGACTTGCGGTCCCATCTTTAAGCCACTAAGGAAAGGTGCTTCACAAGAATGGAATGAAGACTGCCATAAGGCCTTTGACAAGATCAAAGAATACTTGTTAAGTCTGCCAATTCTGCAACCTCCCAGAATGGGAAAACCTCTACTCTTGTATTTGTCTGTAACAGATGAAGCCATGGGTGCAATGCTAGCTCAAGAGGCCAAAGGTACAAAGGTGGAAAATGCAATTTACTACCTCAGCAAAAAGGATGCTGGACTATGAGTTAAAGTATAACAAGATTGAGAAGTTGTGTTTAGTGTTGTATTGGGCTTGCACGAAGTTACAGCACTACTTGTCTTCTCACACTACTTATGTCATCGCAGAACAGAGTCTCTTGAAATTCCTTATGGAGAGGCCTATTTTGGACAGCAAAATGGCAAAGTGGGTGTCAACATTGGCAGCCTTTGACTTAAAATTCATTCAAAGGAAAGCTGTGAAAGGTGGGGCAATAGCTGACTAGTTAGCAGAATTACCCGTAAAAGACGAGGTGCGAAAAATGAATTTCCCTGACGAAGACCTCTTGAATGTGGAAAGGAGTGTTTGGGATATGTACTTTGATGGGGCATCCAATTATCATGGAAATGGAATTGGGGTTGTGTTCAAAACTCCTTGTGGAGAATACATTCCATTTGCAGTTAAACTTGACTTTAGCTGCACAAACAATGAAGCAGAATATGAAGCTTGCATCAATGGGCTTGAAGCTGCCCTAGAATTGGGGATTAAGAACCTAAAGGTCTATGGTGATTCTATTTTAATAGTATCACAAGCTTTAAGGAAATGGAAGATAAGAGAAGAGCGTTTGGTTCCTTACCTACAACGCCTTGATCATTTGGCAACAATTCGATGATCTGTCCTTTGAATATCGCCCAAGAGCAAAGAATCAATTTGCTGATGCCCTGGCTACTTTAGCTTCCATGGCCAATATCAAGGAGGGGAAAGCCATTCGTCCATTGAAAGTTCAGCTTCAGAAACAACCAGCCCATATAATGCACTTGGCCGATGGTAAGCCATGGTTTTGGGATATCAAGAGTTATCTCAAGGATGGAAGTTATCCGGAGGGATCATCAAAGGTTGATCAGAGGGCAATAAGGCAGCTAGCCATGTGTTACATTCTTAATGGAGATATCCTCTACAAAAGAAGTTGGAATGGAATGCACCTAAGGTGTGTGAATGAAGCAGAGGCTAAGCGGATAATGGAAATGGTACATGGTGGCGAATCAGGACCGCATATGTATGGGATCGCCTTGGCTCAAAAAATAGCCAATCTAGGATATTATTGGTCCACCATGAATACAGACTGTGTGGCATTTGTGCAAGAATGCCATCAGTGTCAGATATTTGCTAAGCTGCAGAAGCAACCTCCCATTGCCCTGAATCCAATCACTTCTCCATGGCCCTTCGCTACTTGGGGAATAGATATAATTGGAAAAATACATCCAAAAGCCTCGAATGGACATCAGTTTATCTTGGTAGCAGTGGATTACTTCACAAAGTGGGTTGAAGCAGCTTCCTATGCAGAATTAGACGCCAAAAAGGTAGCACAGTTTGTCCGAACCAACATCCTTTGTCGGTACGGAACGCCATTTGAGATTATCACTGATAATGGAACTCATTTCCAAGCAGAATTTGCTAAACTCTTGAAGGATAAGAAGGTCCATCATCATAAGTCCTCTCCTTATAGATCTCAAACAAATGGAGCTGTAGAAGCAGCAAATAAATCTATAAAGGTGATCATACAAAAAATGATCAAGGAACATAGGGGTTGGCATGAGAAGTTACCACTGGCCTTGTGGGGATATAGAACATCAATTAGAACTCCTACTGGGGCAACCCCGTATTCACTGGTGTACAGAATGGAAACAGTACTCCCCATTGAACTGGAAGTTCAATCGGCGAGAATAATTCAAGAAAATCAGATAAATGAAGCTGAATGGATCAGCAATTATCATCATCAGTTGTTGGGTTTGGATGAAAAAAGACTTCAAGCTCTACATCAAATTCAAGGGTACCAAAGGTGAATGTCTAGGCATTTCAACAAAAAGGTCAAAAACTGGAAGTTGGAAGAAGGCTGTTTGGTCCTAAAAGAAATCAGAGCACCTGTTTCAAATCCTCGTGGGAAGTTTCGTCCTCATTGGGCGGGACCCTACATTTTGAAAAAGTACTTTCCGGTGGAGCCATCATCTTAACTGATTTGGATGGGTTAGAATTCACAAATCCATGTAACATGGATCAGTTAAAGAGATATTATGTATAAAGAAGCACTAAAAAAGGAACTACATTAGACCTGATTCTCGCAAACTAATTCGAGATATGTAGGCAGCTCTCCTTGAGCACGGTCTAAATTTTAATAAAAATCATTGATTCATTTTTCTTTTGCCAGCATAAAAAAAAGAGAGAGAGAAAAGAAAAGAAAGAAAAATCCCGCTAAGTCGAAAACCCACAAAGGGCGGCTTAGGCAATAGTGGGGCCCACTAAGTCGAAAACCTGCAAAGGGCGGCTTAGGCAAGAATGGGTAAGAGCTCGCTAAGTTGAAAATCCGAAAGGACAGCTTAAGCAAAAATTAGAGCAAGTAAATAAAGTAGATAATGCTTGGAAAGCAAATAAAAGAGTCATTCCAAAAAGAGTCATTCATTCCGAAAAGAGTCATTCATTCCAAAAAGAGTCATTCATTCCATGAAAAATAAACCAATCAAAAGAGTCAAACCATAAGTCCAAAGCTTCAAATGAACCAAAAAGGTAAAAGCAATCCAAAAAAGCAGACAATAGAGTCAACCCTAGGGTCTAAATCCTACGCCTCCTACATGGGGCAGAGTCTTCGGTATCTTCCTTAGCTCCGGAACTCTCTGCAGCATCTATCTTCTCCTCGTTGAGAGGAACCACCTCCTCTCCCTCCAGCTCCTACAGCAATGCATGCCTCCTTGGCTTTTCAATTGGCCAAACTTCGGCTATAAACCAAGTTCTATACTCTGGAGTAGGCTGGACAAGGGAAGGCTCTGCAAAAGGCCTAATCATCTGATGGTTCCTAACCCAAGTTTGAAGAACAACTCGAGTAACTCCGGGAGTAATAGGGGCAGCAATAGTAAACCCAACAGGAAGAGGAACCCTCTGATCAATCCCCATCTGCCTAAGGAGGCGAGAAGCACTATACCATGTACTATGAGTGAAACCAAGAAGGTAGACATGGTTATGCATTGCATTTGCCTCCATGAAGCGAGAAATTCCATACCAAGAGATGTACCACAGCAATTCTTCTGGTCCAAGCTCATATAACCAGATAATCCACCTAGTCATAGAAGGAAAAGAAACCTGGATTCTTCTAGTACGATACTGAGAAGGGTTATAAGTCAAGGCATGGGGAGCGGCAACCACTCGGAGATGGTCTCTCAGCCAAACCTAAAAAAAATAGATCCTTTCTATTTACAAAGGAAAAAAAAACGATAACAAACAAAAGGTATAACAAAATTACCTGAAGAAT
The DNA here is from genome assembly GCA_947685225.1 of Garcia nutans. Taxonomy (NCBI): domain Eukaryota; kingdom Viridiplantae; phylum Streptophyta; class Magnoliopsida; order Malpighiales; family Euphorbiaceae; genus Garcia; species Garcia nutans. Next base: position 35,393,279 of record CANTUV010000039.1, on the reverse strand, counting down.
GATCGGAGTAACAGTCCAATCTTCAAATCCAAGTGCAGTTCTGTCAAGACTCTGAATAGTCTCAGCTAGAATCATACCACCAATGTAGTTAAGTTCTTCCATCTGCCTAATCATGGGGCAAAGCTTTAAATCTCCAAAGACAGGGTCACGGTTGAAAAGAAACCCAGCTAACAGGCAGAAAATAAAAGCTCGCATCCTATGCTTCAGTTGAATCTCATCTTCAAAATTAGCAGTCAGGAATGCATCAATCAAAGGAAGCAAGATCACCTTATTCCCATCCACAATCATAGCTTGAGCTTGAGGCCTTATAAAATTGAAAAGCCTCTGAAAAGACCCCACATAGCCAACTCGAACATCATGCCTTACAAGAGGGGCATTTGGGTCACATCCAATAATTGAGCAGAATTCCTCAAAAAGAGGACACATCTCGTCCATCCGGGCATCAAATCTGAAGACGTGAGCTTGGGGATCCCAAAATCTGATACAAGCATGCAAGAAATCCTAATCTACAGCTACGCCTCTAAGAGTAGCAACAGCTTTCAATCCATATCTTCCCATGTTGATCCTTTCAACATTATGGAGGCTCTTGGTCCATTTATGCATCACATGGTTAAAAAGAGGGTTCATTGTTGAGGGAAAAATAAAAATCCTGTAGTAAAAAACCTGTTTTCTAGCTTGAAAGTCGTAAAAATACACTGCAGTTACATTTTTTATATACTGCCCTGGACCCAGATGGCGGTTCAACCGCTGCCTCGGCGGTCCAACCTCTGCCTCCGGCGGTCCAACAGCCACCGACCCAGTTTTCAGTTCCTATTTTTTGCTGTTTTGTGAAATTCTTGTGTTTTGGCCCTGTTTAGGCCCTGTTAGTTACTATTTTTGGGGTTGTTTCAGGGATTTTCTGAAAATAAATTTCTATAAAACAAGCATCATACATACATGTTTGCTGTCAATGCCAACAAATAAATGCAGGTTGTATCTAAGTTCAAATAACAGGTGGAAAACATGGAAAGTACAAAGTACAGAAGGAATATAATCTAGATACAAAAGGAAAACAAGACAAATATGAAAAATCAGCGCCGGGCTCTCCGTCTTTGCGTCCTGTCCTGCCTCTCATAAGCACTATAAGTCCAAGCACCAGACAGCTCATCCGACAAAGCAGTGATCAGTGCCGCCATGTCAGCAACTAGGCCCGCAGGTACCTGCAAAAAAGCATCGAATCACAGTCAATTTCAAGAGAACTTTATGAATCCTTTTCATGAAAAGTTCTAAAAGAATACCTGAGTGATATGAGCAAGGCTCCGATATGGTACACCCTCCACACTGATCGGTCAGATCATCCAACCGTCGGGTGTATGATAGCGAACATCATAAGGCAGCCTCAGGTCGGCCAAAGCAGGGTCCAATTGACGATATTCGCAAGAATAGATGGGGGAGGCCTCAAATGTGATGAACTGCCACTTGCTCCAGTATATGATGGGCCAGCTCTGAAAGCAGAAGCCTTGGCCCTAGAGGAAGAAGGTCTGTCAGCTGGCCGGCTGGTAGAGGGATGGTCTCCCGAAGTGCTAGTAGTGGGAACTGAAGAATGCGAGGACCGATGAGGTGGTGCAGGGTCGAACCGTATCCCAATGCGTGGCATTAGTCGCTGAAGGCAGTAGAAATCATAATCATCATCATGGACATAGGCCTACTCAAAGGGATCACCCTCATACTAGGACGCAGTGATTGGCAGAAGCGTCAGAGATAGCATATCATCAGGGGGATCCAGTGGAGCTTCACGGAAATCGGCGATCTGGAAAGTCACTCTCTCAGCGAGATAATACCGTCGATACTCTGGATGGGGAAGTATGAATCGACGGTGAGTCAGGAACTGTGATCGCTGAAAGCTGTGATCCTGAATAATCCACTCTGACAGCCGACTAGACATCGCTGTAAAGACAACATGTAAAAATTTATTATGTTAGTGAATCATTTTCTCTAATACAATAAATAAGGATGAGGATAAAGTATTTACCAAGTCCATGGAGCAGCTATCGAAGAATGATCTCAGCTCTCTGATAGGAAGCTTCCTCTTTGGTGCTTCTATCCTGTCTCTATACCATCTCCAAGCAATGGGAGAAAGAGGATCTGTAGGGGCAGGTAGCTCATGAAGGAAAGGGGTGACACCAGGAAAGTACTCGTAAGCCCAAGTCTGAAAAAAATGAAGAGGATATCAGAATTGGTGTATGTCAACATATATAAGATAAAGGAAATGTTCTTTACATTACCTCCCAGAAGTAGTACAGGCCGCATGGAGCAATGCGGGTATAGCAGAGATCTGACATGTCATCGTACAATCTACACAGTATCATGCTAGCCCAATCGTATGTCTGAAGTCATGTCAGGTCGAGTAGGCTCTTCAGCACATTGAGACTCACTGCCTCCTTCCTGTTTGCTAAGAAGGAGCTAGCAAACAGGAGAATCAGGGTAAACCTGGCCACCTGGGCAACAATAAGATCGCCTACCTCGTAGTGAGCATAGATGCCTGGCGCCTGCTCTACAAGCCACTTCCGCTGAATGTAGCGAGGTGCATGATGTCAAGGATAGTCGACCCCGATCAAAGTAACCATGTCGGCTGAAGGAATGTCCTGCCGCCAGTCAGCATAGAACTTCACCATCTCAACGCCGAAGAGAATCTCGAAAATGACGGAAAAGTCGGTAGGCGTCATCGTCATCTCCCCCCAAGCAAAATGGAAGGTATCAGTAGTGGGCCACCATCGCTCGGCCAGTGCGCAGATCAGCTCCCTGTGGATATCTCTGCCCACATCTATGGTCCTCAAACGGTGGAGGAAAGCAGGTCTGATAAGATCCCCCACCGGATGCCCGGCATCAAAGATGTGAGCCGAAATAGTGCTCATGGGACTCTCGGCGATAGATATCCTAATCGTAGTGTCCTAAAAAAAAGAGAGATTTTCTAATTCATTATTAGGAATAATTTGGGGGCAACTGCAGAAAAATTTAAGTTTCTTCCCCAATGGGGTTTGACTTCCTAGAGGATTATTTCTAAGTTCTTTACTATAAATAATTACTGATAGCAGCGCTTAGTGAAGCCTAGTATTACTTCTGATTCATTACTAGAGCTAATTCAAGTACATGTAAAGGAAAGATTCCTAGAATTTATTTCTAAGTTCTTTACTGGAAATAAATAAAATTCCTAAGCATGCATACTAGATGAGTAAAGGGGAAGGTACTTACCTCATAGGAGCCGGTCCGGGAGCTGTGCTTCTCCTCCTCGAGTAAAAGATTACAGGAAGGGAGTGGGATGTCGAAGTCCTCTAGGCCAAAGAAATCCATCGTCGAGAGAAAGTTTGGAGGAAAGGAAAGAAGGAGAAGGAATGAACGTAAATGAAAATGAAATAGAAATGAGCCTATTTATAAGGAAAAGGTGAAAACGTGGGTCTTTTGCACCTTGCTCAAAATTCTCATTTCTAATGACCACTGAGCCCCATAAATTATTTTTATGGACCCCAGTGGGGGGGGGGGGGGGGGGGGGGGGCAATTGTGAATACTCAAATTTTGAGGCTTGGAAAGCTGATTTCTCCAGACCGCAAAATGCCGACTCAGACTGGGTGACTTTGGAAAAGTTCACCGGAGATATATCGATATGGTACTTGAAATGTCTGGAACGACACGTGGATCGTAGAAATGGTCTCGGAATATTTTTTGGAGGTCCGTAGCTCCCGAAAAATCAGTTTGAGCAAAAATCGTGTGAGTTGATGTGTTTTTTTTTGGAGGCCGAACCGCCGCATCCAGTGGTCCAACCGCCGCGACCAACGGTTCAACCGCCGCACGCCGCGGTTCAACCACCGCCTAGGTTTCAACCGCCGAGTTGCCCTTTTGGAAGTCCAACCGCCATGCACAGCAGTTCAACCGCCGCACACAGCGGTTCGACCGCCGTGTAGGGTTTCAACCGCCGCCCTTTTTTCCTCTTCTGGCAAGTCAACTATCGTCCATGGCAGTTCAACCGCCATTCAGGTCCGAATTTGGTCCGATTTTCACTATAAATAGCCCCCAGAATGATCAGAAAAAGAGCCGGCTTCATGTTGGCGAACTCCCTATCTTTCTATACGCTTAGGCGCTTGTCTTCTACTCTTCTTTGCATAAATCTAACCTTGTGCTGCAGGAATCAACTAAAATCAGATCAAGAAAGCAGGAATCAAGAATCATAATCCAAGGTCCAAGAAAACAAGATCTGGAGCTTCGAAGTGGGAAAATCCTAAGCAAGGTAATATCCTAATTCATCATTTGTCAATTCACGCATGTCATAAGCATTACACCTTCTTCTTAATTTCTTTTTGGTCAAAGACCTAATCCTTTTAGGTCTAAGGCCTAATTAACTAATCAATCAATCTTTCGGTATTAAGCCATGAATTAATCAACCCTTTTGGCCAAAGGCCTAAAATTTGCATCCTTTTGGTACAAGGTACCTAAATTTCACAATTTTGCACTAAGTGCTAATTAAATCTCACAATGCACAAAGCATACACACACACATGCATGAAGCATAATTCTTATCGCCTTTGAATAGGCACTATCGAACTACATGGGCTTTGATCTCCCATTCAAATGGGAGTATGTAGGCATATTTTGAGATTCACCTCAAATAGCAAGTCCACAATCCACTAACAATTTATTTGTCCTTTTCCTTCTTTTTTTAGGTTTGTTTCTTTTTTACAAGTTAATCAAATGCATAACATAGTCCCCGTATCCTCCTTGGGTTCGTAGATTAGAAACATTTACATTGGATGCATTATTGGAGTCAAATAAGGGTTTTCTTAGTTTTACCCTTTAAACAAAAAAAACTGAGTGGCGACTCCCAACAACAAGTGAATGTTCATCCAAATCCTTTTTGGGTGGAATTAGAGGTTCACAGGAAGCATGAAAAGATAAAGCTTTGAACGTTCTTTTTTTTTTATCTTGGCATGAATATGGAGCTTGATTAGGATAGTCTTTGCCTTTGCAGAAAGTTTGGTACCCATATTTCTTTTCTTTTCTTCTTTTCCCTTTTCTCTCCTTCTCCTCTTCCTTCTTTTTTTTATTTATATATCATTTTGTCATTCTCTCCTGCAGGGCTGTCAATTACAAGACTTTTAAGCACTAGATGACCTTTCTCCTACCTTTTCTAATTTTGGTTGAATTTCTTGTTGGATTGGACCAATTTAAGTCAAATTATCTTTGCCTTCTACTGCTTAGGTAAAGGAAAACTTGGTTGGCTTTCTAAACTGTCTTTTCTGTTTTATTTTCTCTTCCTTTTCTTTTCTTCTTCTTCTTCTTCTTCTTTTTTCTTTCTTCTTCTTTTTTTTCTCCTCTCTCTTTTTTCCTTTCTATTTTTTTATTTTTTTCTTTTTATTCCTTAGTGATCAGAAGACTTTCTAAAAGTGTAACAATAGCTCAGGGTAGGTCATCGGGCTTACAAGCCAATAAAGAGAAAGCTAAAATCTTATGAAAGATCAAAGGGACAACTAGGGATTGATATTTAATAGGGTAAATACTAGTTGTTGGCTTATTAAACAATGACTAGATCATCTCTTCCTTAAATAAATAGAGTTCAATTTTACCTCAAAAGTTTGTCATTCGAATTATAATGCATAAATATGTTAATTTATAAATATCAAGCTGAATGTATCATTGGTTGAGCACTAAAATGAACAAAGACCATGAAAAATTTGATGAAAATAATTTATTCAAACAAACATAATTTAAAAAACATAATTGGTCCAATTAAATATAAAAGAAAGCAAATAAATAAAGCAATAATCCAACCTAAGGGAAGTTTGTTCAATAAAATTTCTCCTCATTCCACATCTTTGATATTCCAATATTAAAAGACAAAATCTTCCTCCACTCCTTCTCCTACCATGAAGATTGCTGGTGGTGGCATTCTTTCAAAATCGGGCAAAGGATTGCTTTTGGTGTTAGGCTTGCTAGGTTTAGGCAAATTTCCACTATCAATCGAATTTTGGATCTCATGTTTTAGTCATAAGAATTTCTCCATCTCATGTCCTTTTGTCTGATGAAATTGACAAAAGGCTTCAGTATCAAATTTTGGGGGTAAAGGGTTTGGCAAAGGTCAAGAGTCCAATGGCTGTAATAGTCCTGTCTTTTGTAGTTTGTTTAAAACCCAAGACAAAGGTTTTCCCAGATCTAAAAATTGTCTTCTATTTGCTTGACCAGTTGTATTGACATCGACTTCTTTATGTGTACTTTGATTGCCAGAATGATAATTTCATTTTGCAGAAAATGGTTATTCTCTCTTTCCCACTCTTCTATTTGCAATCCAGCTTGGAGAAGATCTCTGAAATCCCTTATACGGGTGTGAGACAGCCTCTCATAAAGGTTGGGTAGGATGCCTCTAACTATCATTCTGATCTGGTCTGACTCATTAGGCCTCCTTTTGAGAAGTGCAGCCTTATTTCTCCATCTCTTTACATAATCAACAAAGTTCTCATTTCGTCTTTGCCTAATGGTCTCTACCTCCATCAAGGTAACTTCTAGCTCGATATTATACCCATACTGCTATATGAAGACTTTGTATAGCATATCCCAATCTTTTTTAGTACTTTCCCCTAAGGTGTTAACCAATTTTGGACAACAGGGTCCAATAAAAGCATGAAGTACCTTAGAGTTTGAGCCTTAGTAGCTCTAGCAGACTGCATGACAGTGATGTACTACTTAACATGCAAGTGAGGATTTCTTATACCATTATGCCTAGCAAAGGAAGGCATCTTGAACTTATAAGGGACCTCCTCATCTTTTTCGAATAGCTTGTCTATTTCTGACATCTCATTAGCTTTTAGCTTCTTCTCAAATTTCTTCTCTAAATTAGCAATTAGTTTCTCGACATCTGAAGTTTCAGTCTTTTCCACGGCTAGTCTTTCAATAACCTTCAACTCCTTCTTTTTGTCTTAAGGATCTTGAAAGTATTGAGCCCAGTCATCATCATCAATCATTAGTTTGTCATCATCAGAGGCTGCTTCACCAATCTTAGCCTTCCCTTTGTCCTTAGGCTTCTTTGTGCTGGCAGATGCCTCGATAGTGTTTCCCAAAGTACAGCCAGTTGACTTCTCATAGTCTCAGCCAGGACCTCCTTCAATTCTTTCATCTTGGCATTGAGGGCATCGTCCACCATCTTTTGAATTTGCTCAGGATCCATTATTTTCGGTGAGAAGCTAATAGAGTTGCTGCTGTCATTGGCACATGTTTGGTCGTCGTACACTTTTGAACTATTGTACTCCAAGTTTGTGAGCCAGAAAGGATTAATGATATGTTATGTAATGCGTGTATGCATGTATTCACAAACAAAAAATAAACAAAGATAATTAGTATGTCCCTTCCAACCTTATAACTTCCACACACGAATGGCGAGTCTCTTTTTTTAGGTAAATGTTAACAAAATACCAACATGGGATATTTCATTTTTGAAATATTCCCTCAGACGATTTCACTAATAGTTATATTTTCAAAAATGGAAATCAATTCATGATAATTCCCATTAATTAGGCTTTAATCCATCCAATCAACTAAAGTAGCTTTTATGCTATTTTGGATAAAAACTAAATTAAGAGGTTTATTATAAATAGATTTCTCACTTGAAAAAGTAACTAATGATTCATGCCAAAAACAAGCCCATGATTAATAATTCTTAGTATAAGCTAGGCTCACAATTGATTTTTGGTATTTTCATAATTGACCTAATTATTCATAAGCTCTTTCAAAAGGTTGTGAAAATAATTTTGTTTCTATGCCCATTGTAAAAAGATTTTAGAAAAAAGGATTTTGGGCTTTGTATTTGGGTCATGAGAAAAGAATTTTTGACCTGTTTTGGAAAAGTTTTATGTCCAAAGACCATTTTGAAAATTTTGAAAATTTTGAAAATAGTTTTGGTCATTTGGATCTTAAAGGAAAATAATTATTTTTGAGCTTACAATATAGGTGGGTCATATTATAAAAAGAACAAACCAAATAAGCCATGATTTAAACCAAGATAAATTAACCATAGTCAAACAACAAGCATTTGAGGTAAAAAAAACCTAAAAAAAATAACTAGGTCAATTACATGAGCTTAAGACTTGGGTTGAAAAGCTTTAGGTTCCCAGAACAAGTATATACCAAAAGGTACAAGGCTATGAGTAGTTATGCCATGCTCAATATCCATACCTTGAGTGAAAGTATGGTATCCCTTACATAATACAACATGGGTAACACAGGCATCCTAACTCACATACACAATGCAATCTAAATGATGTAATGGATAATATAATAATAAGAAAGAATAAAATAATAAAAAGACTAACGGAATCAACTTCTCTTGTCCCCAGTGGAGTCGCCCTTGTGAGCGGGAATTTTCGTCCCCACTCCCATGTGGAATGGTTCTTGTGACTTTGGCATTGTTAGGCTTAGGGCCTTAGAGAACACATGCCTAAACTCGAAGAAAATAGAGTCACCACTCGGACGGGCTGGGAAAAAGAAAGGGGTGGATAACTCAATTCCTAAGAAATTATAATACCCCGATTTTTTATGTAGTTTGGAATAGTAGTTATGAGAGAGTATATTGGTGAAATAGGTAAAGAAAATATAATAAGAGATAGATGTGTATGAAGGATGTTAAATATATATATATATTGTATTTGAAATATATGGGAAATATAAATACAATATATAAGACATATACATATATCAACATGATGTATACATTGGTGTAGAAAAAGTAAATTTTAAATAATTAATTAATAATGATAATAATGATAATAATGAAAAGAGAAAGGAGAAATGAAAGTCAAAAGAAGGACACATATTATTGGTGGGAAAATTTAGGTGGCAATAATTATATTATTATATATATGTAAGATAAGGATGAAAATTGAAAGGAGAGATTTCTTTCTTTCTTTCTTCGCCTTCTTCTTCTCTTTGAACGTGGGAATAGAGAGAGAGAGAGAGAGAGAGAGAAGAGTTTGATTTTGTTCATATACACACCAAATTCATTAGAGTCTTAAGAGAATTGAAGTTGGATATTGAAGATTTGGCAAAGAATTGAAGTAAGTGCTCTTTTCCTTGAGTTGAATTTTATACATTTTGAGTTTATATGTGATATGGTTTGTGAGAGAAAGTGATGATTAATTGAATATTATGATGATAATAAAATATTGAAGTATATATATATGTTGAATTGGTGCTTAGATGATGAAAATATAATTATTTGTGAGGATGATGATGAGTAGTTGAAATTGAGGAATATGTGTGATAAGGAAAAGAGTAAGGGCTTAGTATAAATGAGTTGGGAATTAAGTAAATTGATACATGGATGATTCTATAAATGAATTATATAATGATTATTATTATGATATGTTGGAGTTATATAAGTGTTAAATGGATGGGCGAATTATGAATATAAACTAAGATGATTATTAAGGGTGTTGTAGTATTGATTTTAGAATGATTGTGTTCATATTGTTGAAAGTTCAAAATGCATAACATTTTCCTGACACGTCCAGTGATACGGCCATATCATTGGGCTTGTCAACGGTGCTGAGTTTAATATTGATGACATGGCCATGTCTCTGGACTTGTTGTGGCTACTGTGAGATAAGATAATTGACACAGTAATGAACTCTCCCGTGTTGTAAGGCATGTCAAAGTTTCTATAAGGAAAAAATGAATGACATGGGCAGTTACACGCTTATATCATTGGACGTGTCAATGCTTCTATATGAATGAGTTAATGACACGGTCATTAACACGCCCATGTTGTTGGGCGTGTCACTTAAGAATAACTCTTTTTGTTATTTTTCATTTGTAATTCCTATTTAAATGATTTGAACATCAAGAATGCCTTAGAATGTGATAGTAAATGGTTATTTATGGTCACATTTGGTATAGACATTGAGAGACACTAGTTTGCCCAACCTTACTGCTGAAGGGCAACTTTGAAGAGAAGGTTAGAGGAAATTTTTTAAAGCTTATTTTGGAGTGTTTCATAAGGTAAGTACAAACTTGGAATAATTGCTTATATTTGCATGACATTTGGACTTAACACATTCGGTTGGAAAATGTGTTATGTTACTTGCTACATTGTTGGTGCATGAGTAATATGCTATGATTTGTATAATGTAACAAATGCATTATATGTAATGTGAACTATGTGCAAAATATGATAATGACCCAAAATGTATGGGTAACGTAAATTGTTATGTATACATTAAAAATGGTATGTAAAGACATTGGTGATGACTATATTGATATAAATGAGATAATTGAGGTATTATGCCTAGCTTGATCTTGAGAAAATGAGAAAGATATTGATAATGGAATTATGAAAGAATTGTGTGCCTAGTATGTTATTCAATTTTCAGAGTTTTATGTTTGGCAGCATGCCTAAAACGTAACAGTCCCTTGAAGTTGGGTTGGCCTTGGTCCTTCAAGCCTATTTGGGTGTTACATGATGTAACAGACCCTTGAAGCTATGTTGGGCCTAGTCCTTGAAGCCTAGTTGGGATGTTACATACGAGGTAATCCTCATTGTGATTATGATTTGCCTTCGGGCTAGACACATGGTGTCATCTTTGGCCAAAGCAGTAACTTTGGAATTTGAATAGCATATTAGATTCTTTTGGGCCCATGCTTGTGTTTGTTTTTATGTGAATTATGAATTGTGGAATAATTGAGTAATATATTAAGATATAATGTTATGAGATATATGATGGTGATCATGGAATGATGTGATCACAATACATAAACAAGTTAATGAAAAGGAATGTGGGTTAAGAAAATATACTAAATGATGAGAAATGAATTGTTGAAAGACTTGAGCAGAGCTAAGTCTTGATATTGAAAATGAGATTTTGGAAATATAAAGTGATGTGTAATATGTATATGGATGTGGAAATTGTGTGTATTGTTTCATGAATTTATGATAAGCCATCAAATTGTGACTAATTTTAAATATATATATATATAAATTATGAAATTAGTGAAAAGTTATGAAAAGTGCATTGAAAATGGAAAACATGATAAGAATATGATGATAAATGATGTTAATATGTGAGAATGAATTTTTGTAATGTATGTATTTAATATTTATTTTTACAACTAAGCTTTCGAACTTAGCACAATTGTGTAAATTGCACAGGTCAGTAGATGGTTGATAAGAAAGTCAAACAGTTGTGCCACGAGACGAGTAAAAGTATTTCGAGACCAACTAGAAGGTGGTGCATACATGTACAATTTTATTATGTTGTATTTTGATAAAAATGTATATGTACATAAGTAAATTTTGGAAAAGACAATGTAATTTATATATATCTATTATAATCAAAAGTATAATGTTTTGTAAATGTTCTTTAATTAAAAATGTATCATTTTTATGGAACTAAGGTAATGTATTTAAATAATAATGAAATATGACATCCTTATAGTTTATATACGTATTATATGTATACAAGGTATATGTATAGTACTTATATAGAGTATATGGATGTTACAATTATTTTGGTATTAGAGCTTAGGTTTGAGATTCTCAGCCTAAGGAGATTTAAAAAAAAAAGAAAGAAAGAGATGGAAATTTCTAAAAAAAAATGAAACTTGTGATACATGCATATGCATTAACATCTAGGTTGGTCTCGGATGTGGCATTATGTGATTTGTGATGTGATGTATTTGAATTACATGAGTTGGATGATAGTGTGTGAATAAGGCTTTACATGAAAGTAAAGCTAGAGAAAGAAATGATATGGAAAAATTTGTATAAGTTTAATTGAAAAATTAAAGGATTGGAGTTTACATAAGTAAAACTAATTTCAAAATTATTGAATATTGAAATGTGTTTGTGAAATAGGATATAAGAGAATGTATATGAGAATAATGTTGGAAATGAGTTAAAAAAATCATCAAGATTTAAGTAAGTACCTCTTCTCTAAAGCTTGGTTCTCTTTCTAATAAAGACTATGTTTAGATTGCTAGCGAGAGAAAATATTATTTGATTGTTAAAATGGGTAGATATGATATTAAAATGAAGAGAGTATGGGGGAATATTGGGTTGGTTGGTTAAGATGGACAAGATGTGAAAATTTAGGGTTTGGTTATGTAAAGTTAAGGTTTTTAAGAATAGATGATGTTGGTTAATGTGAGGAGATATATTAGTGTTTTTTTAATGCAAATATTGTGATTTTAATGTTAGAAATGTGATATGCTTGAGTTTTGTTAAAACTCATGTTAATGGTGGTAATATGTGAAATTTGAATTTTTGAAATGGGCTTTCATAATTGTGAAAATGATGTGTTTTGATGTTATATTACTATATAAATAATGTTTTTTTAATTTAAATATTAAAAAAATGAAATTAGTAGATTGGAGTTTAAGTAAAGTAGTAAGTTGAGAGTTTGGAGTTTTAATGGAATTTTAATGAGGATTACTTAGATACCGATAGTTTAATGTATATTAAGCTTATGAGCTATTTTGAATGAATAATATTGCTTATGAAAGTATTATGTAATGTGTATTGTGGTTGATAATATAAAAATTTATTATGAAATAAAGGAAAATGATTAAGCAAGTGAAAATGAGTTACTTTAGGTAATTGGATTGAAAATGATGAAATGGATATAAAGGGTATGATAAATGCATAAAAAAAATGTGAGAGAGATGTCACATTGAAAATGTGACTAAGATTTATATGAAGTGTTGAAAAAAATATATAATATAACAAGGAAATTAGTTAAGAGAAGGACAGTTAAAAAAATGTTAATTATGTTGTGGTTAGAGTGTATATATATGTTGAGTTGATGAATAACCTAAGTCATGTCAAAAGAATGAGAAATGATAATGTTCTCTGAAATGTGATAAATGTTAAATTTGTATAGATTGTATGTAAAAGAGGAATTAAGTATAATTATATGATTATGTGCATACATGTATATGATATGTGAGATGAGTTTTTCAATATGAACGCAATTATAATATGTTAGAAAATGTGGAAAGTAAGTCACATTATGAATGTGAGTTATGAATGTGTATGTGGATGATTAAAAAAAATATTTGTTGTGTGTTTGTTACCTTATACAATTTCTTGTCTAGTGATATTGAGAATGATATTGCATGTATTAGTAGACCTAAGAGAGATTAGGTCTTGACCTGTGCAAAGCTAGGTCATGTGATGAAATTGAGAGTGAGAATGGACTCGAGCAACACTAAATAGTGAAATTGTTATTGTAATAATTGAACTTGATGATTGCATAATGTTTTGGGCCCAAAGTATATGCGTGTGGAAATGTTCTATGTATATGTGTATAATAAGAGATTGTAAGGAAAAAGGGAAGTATAATGAATGAAAATTTTTTGAAAGAGATAGATTAGAAATGGAGTAATAAATGGAAACTGTGTAAAATTTGCTTATGAACAAATGTGTATATGTAAGAGATGTTAATGATAATATTGTTGAAACATGAGTTAGGCTAATGATGATCAAGTGATCAAGAGTAAATTGCTTTGAAACAGAGTTGAAATGTGTTAACTCTTTGTGTAGCAGAAGTTTAGAGAATGAATATGTGATCTTTGCGATATGAACTTAGCATTGTGATTGGAAATGTTTGAAGAAGAATGATAGAGGGGCAGTATTGATTTATAAGCCACAGGCGTGACTAGTAATATGCCATGGCCATATGATTTGTTTAGTATATTGGCCTCTTAGTTTTGTTATCCACAAGCATGGGCCTGAGATGACATGACCGTAGGATAGTTTTGGTGAGATTGATAGTTATGCTTCAAGAAACATGGTCAAGATTTATGGTTTGTATAGTTGTATCTCATAATTTTATGCTAGAAATTTGTTTATAATTATAGAAAGTATGGAAAGAGAAGAGAATTGTGAAAATGTAACAAGTTATGGATAATTTGATAGGAAAGTGATTATGTAAATATAGTAATGGTATGAAAATGTGAGGAGATGATAAATGGGAGAAATTACAAAACGTGACTGAGAGCTATATTGAATATGTTAAAAAAAATGGTATAATGTGAATAAGTTGATGGAAATGATGTTTAAGTGAATGAGCTTTGGGTAATGAATATGGTATGAGATAATCATGAGAATTATGTGGAGATTGTATTGAGATTATAGAAAAAAAATATGTGAATATTGAAAAATAATTTGAAGTGATTTGTTATAAATAATCATTAATTTCAGAAAGTTGAAATAATGGATCCGAAGAGACCAAAGTTTGAATATAAGTTTGACCTAATAGAGTTAGGTCATATATTGAAATATAATGATAAGTTTAACTGAGTTAATTGTTGACTTTAATTGAATAAGGTTGCAACATTTATATTGTGATAGTTAGCTCAATTGATCTAGATTTTGCTAAGGTTGCGAATCATTATTGAGATTTAATATGTATAGTTATATTAAGAGTATGAGAGATATGTGATACTGTATATGATATAATATTCTGATATGTGTATGGACATGAAATGAGTTAAGGTATATCAGTTGTAAATGATTATAAAAGGAAAAAGGTTGATTATCATTAAAGTAAGATTAAAGATATTGTATTAATGTTAATGCTAAGTGAAGAACATGTTAAAAAAATTTAATTAAGTGTATCAGAAATAAGAAAATTGTTATCAATTAAGGTTTGCAAGTGTCTATTTGTAAATATAAGAAAGAGATAGATAAACAATGATACAATTATGAAAATGACTGTGGTGACTGGATAGTCGGTGTTAAGAAATAATTCAATAACCTTTAAATTTAAGGTTAAGAGAGTATATTTATAAAATGATGAAGTGATAAAATATCTTGAGTATAATAGATGGTATTTTATTAAGTATGGATTATTAGCGTACTGGATAATTTCGAGGACGAAATTATTTAAAGGGGAGAGAATTGTAATACCCCAATTTTTGATGTACTTTGGAATAGTAGTTATAAAAGAGTATATTGGTGAAATAGGTAAAGAAAATATAATAAGAGATAGATGTGTATGAAGGATGTTAAGTATATATATTGTATTTGAAATATATGGGAGATATAAATACCATATATAAGACATATACATATATCAACAAATACACCATATATACATGATGTATACATTGGTGTAGGAAAAGTAAATTTTAAATAAATAATTAATAATAATAATAATGATAATAATGACAAGAGAAAGGAGAAATGAAAGTCAAAAGAAGGACAAATATTATTGGTGGGAAAATTTAGGTGGCAATAATTATATTATTATATATATATATAAGATAAGGATGAAAATTGAAAGGAGAGATTTCTTTCTTTCTTTCTTTCTTCTCCTTTTTCTTCCTCTTTGAACGTGGGAATAGAGAGAGAGAGAGCGAAGAGTTTGATTTTATTCATATACACACCAAATTCATAAGAGTCTTAAGAGAATTGAAGATGGATATTGAAGATTTGGCAAAGAATTCAAGTGCTTTTTTCCTTGAGTTGATTTTTATAGATTTTGAGTTTATATGTGATATGGTTAGTGAGAGAAAGTGATGATTAATTGAACATTATGATGATAATGAAATATTGAAGTATATATATATATATATGTTGAATTGGTGCTTAGATGATGAAAATATAATTATTTGTGAGGATGATGATGAGTAGTTGAAATTGAGGAATAAGGGTTATAACGAAAAGAACAAGGGTTTAGTATAAATGAGTTGGGAATTGAGTAAATTGATACATGGATGATTCTATAAATGAATTATATAATGATTATTATTATGATATGTTGGAGTTATATAAGTGTTGAATTGATGGGTGAATTATGAATATAAACTAAGATGATGATTAAGGGTGCTGTAGTATTGTAACACCCCCACATTCAGTACACACACACTACAACACCACAATATAGCATATGTGCACCGAACATAGGAGTGCTACGGCTTTTCATCAATATTCAAAACATTTTTATATAATACCATCATCTTTCTCAATATACATTATAGATATATAAATACATTTAAGTAGTACACAGCGGAAGTTATAAAATATTTACACATATGAAAACATTTGAGTACATATTTATCATTACATATATATTTACAATATAAACAAAATCTTTACAAAATATAAAAGAGTTATACATGATTGGCAAATCTCCTCTGATCTTTAAGTTCCCAAAATCAACTCTTCAATGTCTACTCTCACTTGGTCTAGAAGAGCTCTCGGGTTCAACTCTATTACCTGCGCGATTAAACACTATCGCGCTAAGCCAAGGGCTTAGTAAGACAAATCATGCTAATGTTATGCTTTAGTGCAATGCAATGTTTCATATATGTATTAACAAATCAATATCAATGATACACACTCAATCAATATAGATCATAATCAACAAACAATATTCTGTGAATAGTCCGTTTCATCATTTAAGTAATATTAACATTTCATTACATTAGAACATCATTTATGATATACATAAAACCTAGACACCTATGGGCCCATCAAGTACTTAATACGATATTCAGAGTTCAGAGTTACTGCTTTGGTTCATAGTCACAATAATCACGCCCGTAGGCAATGTATATACATGTATCTCTATCCATGGATAGTGTAACAGACCCAGTCTCTTGGACCATCAACTCAACACATATGAGGAGATCCTCAACCCGGCAAGACTGTTACAAATCATATATCTCATATTCACAATTCTCATAGTGTAATAGACCCAGTCTCTTGGACCATCAACTCAACACATATGAGGAGATCCTCAACCCGGCAAGACTGTTACCTTTCATCATTTCTTAGGCATGCCACCCAAATCCAGAACTCTGAAACTGAATAACATATTAAACAAACAATTCATTTATTATATAGTTACCATTTCCATTCTCAAATTCTCATCACCTTTAGGCAAACATGCCTTCTTTCTTTCAATATCATCATCATAGCCAATCACAATGGCTTTACATCACATTTCACCTCTTATTTGAATCATCATAGCATCTTTGATATAACATTTCAATATACATTATTCATGAAACACATAACCATCCACAATGCATAACATAACATTGTTCAATCTCAACAATGCAATTAGGGCAAAGAATAATTTATATCATTCATAGCTTTAAGATCTTCCATATGCATTTGTTTAGGTCAATCATTGTTTAAATGTGTTTAGGTTTAGGTTAAGGTACCAACTTACCTTAAAAGGACCAAAACAATGCAAATAGAACAAAGTATAAAAACCCTAACCCACACATTTGAGGGACACGGGCAGCCACTTGAGGGAAACGGCCAAGCTTATGGCCGTGTCACTCAACCCACTTGGACAGTAAGCAACACGGGCAAGGGACACGGCCAAGCTTGTGACCGTGTCTCCCAAAACCAAAATCCAGTAGTGAACACGGCTAAGGGACACGGCCGTGTCACCCAAAAACTAATCCAACATGCCCAAAATCCCTTGGCTTGGCCGTGTCTCTCCTTTCCTTTGGTCGTGTCACTCATCACCAAAACCCTAAATGTAACCAACCCTCTTCCAAATGCATTTGAACATATAATTCCCAACACAAACTCACCCAAATGGATATAACTCATGTCATAACACATATTCATCACAATAACCACTTAAACAACACATTTGAACACAAACCATCTCAAAACCCTAACTCAAACTTTACTCTTGATTTTCCACTATCAATCTTCACTTATTTTTCCATAATCACAACCAAACCAACACCAATTCCAATTTTTAACTTTAAATCAATTCTAACACTTGCAAACACATATCAAATACACCAAATCATTACATCAACAAATCACACTTCACTTTAAACATAACTTCAAAATTAACAAAGGAAAACAAGAGATTTCTTACCTAAGATGAAGAAATTCCACAATTCTCTTGTCAAATCCTTTGATTGCTTCTTCAATTTACTTCTTGCCTCAAGAACACCTCCCTTTCTCTTTGCTATTTGGAGAGCCGGCCACTTCAAGAAAGAAAGAAGAAACTGCACAAGTCAAACACCTTTTCTTCTTTTAATCTCCACCATGCATTCCACTTCAAGCAATTACTCAAATACCCCTCATCATTTAACTTAGCTTTTGTCTCTTATAAGCCCAATTAAGTAATTGCACATTCCACATAAAAAATCGCCTCTTGCATTGACTCTCTCTCTTTGACCATTTTATATGTTATATATATCACCATATACACAGCATATAAACTTGTCTCTAAACCCTATTTCTTCCCAAAACACATATACATATACTTTCCTTTTCTCAATTTAAACCAACAACAACAACAACAATAACAACAATAACAACAATAGCAATAACATAATCAAAACTTCTAGACCACAAATGAGGATATTACAAGTATTGATTTTAGAATGACAGTGTTCATATTGTTTAGAGTTCAAAATGCAAAACTTTTGCCTAACACGGCCATATCATTGGGCGTGTCAACGGTTCTGAGTTTAACTTTGATGACACGACCATTAACACGGCCATGTCTTTGGACATGTCGTGGCTACTGTGAGATAAGATAATGGACATGGCAATGAACATGTCCGTGTTGTTGGGCGTGTCAAAGTTTGGTAGTGACACGCCCATATAATTGGATGTGTCAATGCTTTTGTATGAATGAGCTAATGACAAGTTCATTAACACGCCTGTTATTGGGCGTGTCACTTGAGAATAACTATTTTTGTTATTTTTCATTTGTAATTCCTATTTAAATGATTTCAATGTTAAGAATGCCTTAGAATGTGCTACAAAATGGTTGTTTATGATCACATTTGATATAAGCATTGAGAAAGAGTAGTTTGCCCAACCTTAGTATTGAAGGGCAACTTTGAAGAGAAGGTTAGAGGAAGTTTTAAAGCTTATTTTGGAGTGTTTCATAAGATAAGTAAAAACTTAGAATAATTGCTTATATTTGCATGACGTTTGGACTTAACACATTTGGTTGAAAAATGTGTTAAGTTACTTACTACATTGTTGGTGCATGAGTAATATGCTATGATTTGTATGATGTCACAAATGCATTATATGTAATGTGAACTATGTGCAAAATATGATAATGACCCAAAATGTATAGGTAACGTAATTTGTTATGTATACATTAAAAATGGTATGTAAAGACATTAGTGATGACTATATTGATATAAATGAGATAATTGAGGCATTATGCCTAGATTGATCTTGAGAAAATGAGAAAGATATTGATAATGAAATTATGAAAGAATTGTGTGCCTAGTATGTTATTCAATTTTCAGAGTTTTGTGTTTGGTGGCATGCTTAAAACATAACAATCCCTTGAAGTTGGGTTGGGCTTGGTCCTTGAAGCCTAGTTAGGTGTTACATGATGTAGCAGACCATTGAAGCTGTGTTGGGCCTAGTCCTTGAAGCCTAGTTGGGATGTTACATATGAGGTAATCCTCATTGTGATTATGATTTGCCTTCAGGCTAGACACATGGTGTCATCTTTGGCCAAAGCAGTAACTCTAGGATTTGAATAGCATATTAGATTCTTTTGGGCCCATGCTTGTGTTTGTTTTTATGTGAATTATGAATTGTGGAATAATTGAGTAATATATTAAGATATAATGTTATGAGATCTATGTTGGTGATCATGGAATGATATGATCACAATACATAAACAAATTAATGAAAAGGAATGTGGGTTAAGAAAATATGCTAAATAATGAGAAATGAATTGTTGAAAGACTTGAGCAGAGCCAAGTCTTGATATTGAAAATGAGATTTTAGAAATATAAAGTGATGTGTAATATGTATATGGATGTGGAAATTGTGTGTATTGTTTCATGAATTTATGATAAGCCATCGAATTGTGATTAATTTTAAATATATATATATATATAATTATGAAATTAGTGAAAATTTATGAAAAGTGCATTGAAATGGAAAACATGATAAGAATATGATGATAAATGATGTTAATATGTGAGAATGAATTTTTTAATGTATGCATTTAATATTTATTTCTACAACTAAGCTTTCGAGCTTAGCACAGTTGTTTAAATTGTGCATGTGAGTAGATGGTTGATCTGAAAGTCAAATAGTTGTGCCACGAAAAGAGCAAAAGTATTTCGAGACCAACTAGAAGGTGGTGCATACATGTACAATTTTATTATGTTGTATTTTGTTAAAAATGTATATGTACACAAGTGAATTTTGGAAAGGACAACGTAATTTATATATATCTATTATAATAAAAAGTATAATGGTTTTGTAAATGTTCTTTAATTAAAAATGTATCATTGTTATGGAACTAAGGTAAGGTATTTAAATAATAATGAAATGTGACATCCTTATATTTTATATACGTATTGTGTTTATACATGGTATAATTTATAGTACTTATATAGAGCATATGGGTGTTACAGAAATCCCCAACCCCCTAGTAGGTTCAAAAAGTTGGGTACGTGTGAGGAAGGTGAGAATGACCTAGCACCCCCATAATGCTCAGTTCATTGGAACCGACCTCCTTTTCTAGCATTAATATTATAAAATTCTTAATTATTATGATATAATTCATGCTATATGTGATAATAATAATAAACAAATACTTTATTAAAAATCATAGCAATGTTCAAACAAAATAAATAAATGGACACCCATCCGAGGATGGAAACGTGTCCTTAAATCGTCTAACATCTAAAACTAAATAGAAAACTCACCAAAAGGTGAAAACGTGTCCTTTACATTGATCTGAAACTTGAAATAAATTAAATTACATGATGCTAAATTCATGAGGTACCCATATCATGGAAACATACCTTTTACAATTTTTGAATCCAAAACAAGCCAATAAAAATAATCAACCATTTATCATAAAATAAACCATTCATCATGGAATAAATAAACTATCAATCAAAACATATAAATAACATGCATCTAACTTAAATAAAGGAATAAA
This sequence comes from Garcia nutans, assembly GCA_947685225.1. NCBI lineage: Eukaryota > Viridiplantae > Streptophyta > Magnoliopsida > Malpighiales > Euphorbiaceae > Garcia > Garcia nutans. The sequence continues at coordinate 35,372,349 of CANTUV010000039.1, read as the reverse complement.
GATATAAGTTTAGATTTATGTCTCGAATTAGGGTTTCTTAAATAATATTTAGGGTTTTGGGGTTATATCATGTAATTAGGGTTTAGAAAGAAATAAATTAGGGTTTGGTATTTATGAAAAATAATGTTGGAGTTTAAGGTTTAAATAAATTAGGGTTTGGTATTTATGAAAACTAATGAAAGTTTAGGGTTTATATGAATTAAGTCACTGTGACAATACTTTTTAAAGAGCTTAAATGAAGCTACTGTGAGGTTATATGGGAAAATCTTAAGTGAGGTTGTTGTAGTATATTGATTAAATAATCATGCAATAGAAAAAAAATAGCAAATAGCAAATATCCTAAGCCAACAAGTTACTGGATCTAGTCCGTATGATTTTGCAAAACAATAACAGTATTCTGCACTCCATGTAAACTAGCATCAATTGATTTTAAAAGAAACAAAATACTGGAACTTTAATTAGATGAAGAATGAACTTATTCAATATTAAAAAAATCAAAGCATATTGTATTTATTTAATTTAGAGTGTACTGTCATTTCTTGGCTCCACCAAAATCTTTGGATGAAAATTCTGGATGAGCTATATCAAGGCAGTGAATTCACTGCCTTTGTAAGATTTTTTTGTGTCTTTGATCTTCTTTATCTCTCATTTTCTCTGTTTCCTTTGTTGTTCAAATTTGCTAGGGTTTGTTTGCTGATGAAGTTTGGTTACTGAGTTTACAGAGTCCCAGCAGCCAGCTCAAAGGTCCAAAGTCTCTAATCAGGTTTTTACAACCTGTATTTATAATAACATCCATCAGATTAAGCATGAAAGTTTTCCTTTTTAAGAATGGGTTATTTTGATGCATGTCGAATTCATGGGTTCAACAAATACCAAGACAATATCAAATTAGAATCGTTTGAATTTGAGGTAAACCAAGTCTGTCTCGAATTCAAGTGATTTAATTTTGACAAAATCTGAGTCCATGTCGAAATATACATCTGGATTTGACATGAAAAGAAAAAACCTGCCCCATATCAGACTGGAAGAGCCCTATTTTGATATGGAGCTGCTCCATATTGAAATAGGGCTCCATTTTGATTTGGGAATAGCCCCATATCAAAATGGGAGAGCCCCATCTCAATATGGGGCTGCCCCATATCGAATTGGGCCTCCCAATTTGAAATGGGGAGCCTCCATATCGAATTGGGAGGCTCCCAATTGGGGCTTCCCCATATTGAATTGGGTGTCCTAATTCAACATGGAACGCCATTATTACTTAAAGGCTACCCAAATCAAGTGAAAAACCAACCAAATCTTCAAATTGGACCCGTTTGGGGTTTAGTGCACCTGTATCAAATAAAAACCAACCAAATCTTTTAAATCAGACCTAATTAGGATTTTAAAAGTTTAATTAGCTTATTTTAGGCCTCATTAAAATATATTAATCATATCAAAGGTTTGGAATTAACACCGGACTAGTTGGGGCCAAAATCAAGGGTCTAGAGTACCCAACTTTCTAAACCCAATAGAAGTTGGAAATTTCTTAGGAATCGAGTCATCCACCCCTTCTATTGTCTTCATGGCTTATCCAGGTAGAAATTCCTATTCTTCAGGCTTAGGCCCATATTCTCTAAGGCCTAGAGCCTAACAGTGTCGAAGTCACAATGACCGTTTCACCGGGAGTATAAGCAAAATTTAACATATCATTTCATTCATATTAGCATCACAATTGTACATGATCAAACAATATTTAAATTTTCATCAACAATTTGCCCAAGAATTAGGGGTCTTTGTCAGAATATGACAATATATATATAGTTATTGGTAGCCTAAGGACAAATCCTGGCAACCTGGGTTCAATGATGACACTGGCGGCACAAAGAGAAAATAATCATGGTTATACATATGTGCAGAGCTGCCCCCAAAGGGTGAACAACCTAATATACATCCCAAAGGTTATATGTATACCAAGCGTTGTCCCAAAGACAATATCATAATCATAACTTGTCAATTCATTTAACATCTCGTCATCATAGGTGTAATATCCTAAAATATACCCTAAAAGTGTTGGGGTTACTGTGGTATTTGGATTCAATGTGTGTATTGAAGGAAAGAGAAAAGAAGAAGAAAGTCAAAAGGAATTGTGTGTGGTGGAGATTTAATGGTATAATTGTTATTATTGTTATTATTATTGTTATTGTTGTTATTATTATTATTATTATTATTATTATTATTATTATTATTATTATATATATATATTTGAGATAAGAACGAAGGAAGAGAGGAGAACCTTCTTTCTTTCTTCTTCTTCTGTTCTTCTTCTTCGGGGACAAGAGAGCACGAGAGAGAGAGAGAGAGAGCACGAGAGAGAGAGAGAAAGGTGATCTTCATCAAAATTTCTTAAGGATTTTAAGAGTATTGAAGATGGAGATGAAGATTTGGCAACATATTCAAGTAAGTACTCATTTCTTGAGTTGAATTTATTGATTATACTTATATATATAGGTTTTTATCTTCTTAGTTGGATTTCTTTTGGATTTAGGTTATGTTTGGTTTGATTGGTGTGTAAGGGGATGATAACAAGAGATTGAAGTATATAAATGTGTGAAATTAACATCTAAGTGTTGATGAGTTGAGATAATTGTAAGGAAAATGATGAAATGTTGATTTGGGGTTTGGTTTGGATGAATTTCGAGTGTTTGGTCTTTAAATTATTGTAGGACACGGCCAAGTTATGAGAGACACGGCCAAGTTAGGGCAAATTTGGCCGTGTTGGATGAGTTTTGGAGAGACACGGCCACTGGCTTGGCCGTGTCCCTTGCCTGTGTTTGCTACTGTCTGATTTATGTTGAGAGACACGGCCGTGTCCCTTGCCCGTGTCTGGTACTGGATTGTTGTGTTGAGAGACACGGCCACTGGCTTGGCCGTGTCCATTGCCTGTGTTTGCTACTGCTTGAATTGATATTGAGTGACACGGCCACAAGCTTGGCCGTGTCCCTTGGGCGTGTTGGCTACTGGATGTTATATTGGGAGACACGGCCACAAGCTTGGCCGTGTCCCTTGAGGGTGTTTGCTATTGTGTTTGTTACTTGGTCATCAAACATTATTGGATCTTCAAATGTCTTTTGTATCTAAACACATTTAAAACAGTAATGATCCAACCAAATGTATATGGAAGATTCTAAATCCATGAATAAGGTAAATTGTTATGTATATGTATACTTGAGTGATGAATTGAATTGATCAATATGATTTGATGATAATGTTGATATTATATGAACCATGTTAGGTTTTATGCATTGCCAATCTCATGAATTGTATTGTATTATATGTAGATTAATGGTGCATATGAATAATGGCATGTTGTGTATAATGTGGAATATCATGAGATCATTGATGATGAATTACTTTAATGTTATGATTGAAGCATGCCTATATGGTATGATTGATTCATGATATGTTTGTTTAGTAATGTAATTGATGTTGCATATCTCAATGATGAAACTTGAAATGTGATTTGAGATATAATGTGATATAAAGCCATTGTTCTTGGCAATGATGACTCAAATGTGATATAAAGCCATTGTGATTGGCTATGGTGATGCAATTGAAAGAAATAAGGCATGTTTGCCTAAATGATGATGAGAATTGAGAATAGAAATGATAATGAAATAATAAATGAATTGTGTGACTAATGTGTTATTCCATTTTCAGAGTTTGTTGTTGGTGGCATGCCTATTAGTAACAATCTCTTGAAGTTAGGTTGGATTTGATCCTTGAAGCCAAGTTGGGTTGAAGTTTAACATGTTTTACTCCCCTTGAAGCTTGGTTGGGTCTAATCCTTGAAGCCTAATTGAGATGTTACAACCCTTGAAGCTAGGTTGGGTTTGGTTCTTGAAGCCAAGTTGGGTTGATACTTAGCATGCTTTGTTCCCCTTGAAGCTTGGTTGAGCCTAATCCTTGAAGCCTAGTTGGGTCTATGATAATGATAAATGTGATGAATAAACCAAAGCATTACTCTGAAAATTGAATGGCATATTAGTGTGTCTTGGGCCCATGCTTGACTTTGTGTAATGTGAGTCATGAATGGTAACATGATTGATAAATAAGATATATGGAAACAATGTTGAAACAAATGAATAATGAGATCTATGAATGCTTTTGATGGAAATGTGTTTCATGATTAATGAATTGTGAATAAAATGATGTTATGAAGTATGAGTTTGTAATATGTGTATTGATATGTTGAAAGTGAACATGGCTTAAGGAGTTCTGTGGAGATATGAGGTTATGGAATTGTTGTGTGATGTGTAACATGTTTGTGAATGTGGAATTTGTGAGAATTGTTCTTATAAAGGTTTGAATGGTGTTTTGTTGTAACAATATATATACATATATATGTGTATATGAAATAGAAAGGGTAAGTATTGTGTTGTGAATATGCTATGTAATGATGTATTTAATTTATGAGATTAGTGGCAATATATGAAGAATCTATTGAGAAAGGAAAACGTGGTAAGAGAACAATAAAACATGATGCTAAAATTATAAGGTATGATTATTTTGTAATGTATACTTTATTATTTATTTGTACTACTAAGCTCTCGGGCTTAGCGCGGTTGTGTAATCGCGCAGGTATTTATGCGGATGATCTGGATGCCTAGCTGCTATGCCACGAGAAAAGTAAGAGTGTCTCGAGACCAACTAGAAGGTGATGCATACATGTGTGATTTTTAGTTATGACTTACTTTTTGATAAGAATCATGATTTTTATAAATGTTTCTTAAATTAACATAATGTTGCTTGAATTCGGATAAAGATTTTTAAATAGAAACTAAAAGTGACATTCTTATACTTTATATACGCATTGTATGTATACCAGGTATATGTATAGTGCTTATATGGAGTATAGGGGCATTACAGTTATTTTGGTATCAGAGCTTAGGTTCGAGATTCTCGGCCTAAGTAAAAATTAAAAAGAGAAAGTTTTGAAAAGCTTAAAGAGAAGTAAAAAGAAAATTTTTGAAGAGTTTAAATAAGAATTGAAAAGAAGATTTTGGAAATGCAATTGGTAAGACATGCATATGCATTCACATCTAGGTTGGTCTCGAACGTGGCATTGAGTGAATTGTGAATTGTGAATTGTGATGTATTTGAGTTACATGAGATGAGATAAATGATAGTGTGTAAATGAGGTTTTATATGAAAGCAAATCTAGAAATGTTGATAATTGAGAAGATGAGTGTGATATAAAGAAATGATATGGAAAGTATAAGTAAAAAGTTTGAGTATTGGTATGTATTTGGCATATAAAGAAATGGCTAGAAGAATTAAGTGGGAAATGAGTTAGAAACAAATTAAGATTAAAGTATGTGATCTAGCCTCTATTGTTTGAATCTCTTCCTAATAAACTTTATGGTTGGATTTATAGAAAGAGGAAATATTGTTGGATGGGTAATATGAAAAGATATATTATGTAAATGCAAAGAGTACAGTGAACTATTGAATGAGTTGATTGGTATAGATTAAGTGTGATAATGTAAGGTGTCGATATGTAAAGTTAAAGTTATGTTCAAAAGAAAAAGAGATGATGTTGGTTAAGTATAAATATACATTGGTGTTGTTTGTATTGTTATTTTAATGCAAACATGGTGATTTCACTATTAGAAATGTGATATGCTTGAATATTGTGAAAGCTCATGTAAATGGTGATGATATGTGATATTTAGATTTTTGGAATGAGTTTAATAATGGTGAAACATATATGTTTTGATGTTGCTTTGTGGTATATACATATAAAATGTTTTAAAGTTGATATTAAGAGAATGAGATGAATAAATTGAAGTTTAAGTAAATTAGTAAGTTAAAAATTTATAGTTTTAATGGAATGTGAATAAAGAGCAATTAAATATTAATAGTTTAATGTATTTACATGAGATATATGAAATGAATATTAGTGCACATGAAAGTATTAGGAATTGAGCAAAAGAAAATGAGTTACTTTAAGTAATTTGATTGGAAAGGATGAAAATGATTATGAAAGATGTGTTAAAGATATTTATAAACAAATGTGAGAGAGATATCACATTGGAAATGTGATTAAGCTCCTTGTGAAATAAGGTTCTAAGTAGAGTGTATATATTTATTGAAGGTAATGAATAACTTAAGTTATGATAAACAAATGAGTATGATGATAGTCAAAGGAAAGTGGTAAATATTAAATTTGTATAAACTATATGAAAAAGGGAAATTTAATAAATTGCATAATTATGTGTTTATATAAAGAGGATTTGTGAAATGAACTTTTGATATGAATGTGATCTATGAAGGTGTGGATAATATGTTTATTATTTTATATCATTACATGTTTAATGGTATTAGAAGTGAGAATGGACCTGGGTAATATTGAACAGTGAAATTGTTATAGCAATAACTAAATGAGACTATCATAAGATGTGTTGGAACTCAAAGTATTTGTGTGTGAAAGTGTTTTATGTATAGATGTATAATAAGAAATTGTAAGGACAGAATTATGTACTTGAAATTTTTAAAAAGAGATGGATTGGAAATGGAGTAATGAATGATACTTGTGTAAGATTTGTATCTAATTGAAGGTTGGGAGTAGAAAATGTTAAGGATAATATTATCGAACATGAGTTGGGTTAATGATGATCAGATAATCAAAAGCAAACTGTTTTGGAGATGGAATTAAAATGTGTTAATTCTTGGTGTAATAAAAGCTTGGAGAATAAATATATAATTTATGTGATACAAGTTAGTATTATAATTGTAAAGGTTGGAAATTGAATAATAGAAGAACAATATTGATTTACAACCCCTAAGTGTGATTGTTAATATATCATTGTCATATGATTTGGTTAGTGTGATTAGTGATTAGTTTTATTATCTTCAGATTTAGAATTGAGATGGATAACTATGTTTCCAGAAACATGGTTAAAAGATATGATTGGTGAAGTTATATCTTATATTTACGATATTAAAAATTTAATTGTATTTATGAGAAGTAAAGCAAGGGAAGAGAATTGTGATAATGTTTTAAGCTATGAATTGTGTGATAGAACAATAATTACATAAATATAGTAATATTGGGTGAAGTGAAGAAATAATAAAAAAGGAAGGAATTGTAATCATGACTGAAAGTTATATAGGATACATTTACAGTGTAAAGTGATTATGTGAATCAACTTAAAATTTATGGGAGTATGAATAATGTAAATTAATATGTATATATCAATAATGTTGGAAATGATATGATTGTATAATGAGATGTTAATTATAATTAATGATATACGTGTATACTATTTTGATGTAATGAGAAACTATGATTATTGGCAATGATGTTAGAAATGAATTATAATGGAGGTAGAGTACCTAATTGATTATGAAAAATGAATTGTGAAAAGATAAATGAACGGACTTATCTGTCTCCTGTGGAACCATGCGGACCCAATGTGTTGGGCAACCAAACTTGGATTACCAACCTGGTTGGGGGAAAAGCTCGTTTATGAAGTTATAGTTGTTGGCAATATTGATAAATTTTGAATGAGTATAAGAAATGATGATATAATTATTGAAATAAAGAAATGTATATGTATAAGCATGATTCATATTGATTGAATATATGAATTTGGAAAGAGTAGAATTTGAATATAAGTTTGACCTAATGAACTTAGGTTATATATAAGTATATATGGTAAAATTCAATGATAAATTTCAATAAGTTGATTGTTGGTTTGAATCAAATAAAGTTGAAATGTTAGTATATTGTGATAGATAAATCGATGGATCTAGGTTTAGTTAAAGTTGCAAGGCAATATTGAGATTTAATATGTGCAATTGTATTGGGAGTGTAAGATTTAATGGTAATGTGTATGATGTAATATTCTGATTTATGAATGAACATAAATAAATTGAGGTATATTAATTGTACATGGTGAGAAATAAACTCATGAGAGTAAGGATATAGTTATCCATTGATGTTTGGTAAATGTTTATTTTGAAAGTGATGGTAAAAATGGAATAAACAATGCTAAGATATTGATTAATGATTTTTGAGGTTAAAGTTAAGAGAATATCTATAAAGAGTTAAAGTGATAATCTGACTTTAGTACAAAGATAAAATGTATTGGAGATGTTATGAGATATCTTGATTGCTTTATTGAGAAAGTAATAAGAGGTAAAGATATATATATATATACCTATACAATGATAAATTATGAATTTCAGAGAAGATGATTATCTTTAAGGGGGAGAGTAGAAGATATGAGATTTAATAAAACTATATTGTAAGATACGATTATCTTTATATGAAAATTAAGATAGGGAATAGTTCTAAATGGGTTGTTATTATACTGGATAATTTCGAGGACGAAATTATTTAAGGGGGAGAGAATTGTAATATCTTAAAATATACCCTAAAAGTGTTGGGGTTACTGTGGTATTTGGATTCAATGTGTGTATTGAAGGAAAGAGAAAAGAAGAAGAAAGTCAAAAGGAATTGTGTGTGGTGGAGATTTAATGGTATAATTGTTATTATTGTTATTATTATTGTTATTGTTGTTATTATTATTATTATTATTATTATTATTATTATATATATATTTGAGATAAGAACGAAGGAAGAGAGGAGAACCTTCTTTCTTTCTTCTTCTTCTGTTCTTCTTCTTCGGGGACAAGAGAGCACGAGAGAGAGAGAGAGCACGAGAGAGAGAGAGAAAGGTGATCTTCATCAAAATTTCTTAAGGATTTTAAGAGTATTGAAGATGGAGATGAAGATTTGGCAACATATTCAAGTAAGTACTCATTTCTTGAGTTGAATTTATTGATTATACTTATATATATAGGTTTTTATCTTCTTAGTTGGATTTCTTTTGGATTTAGGTTATGTTTGGTTTGATTGGTGTGTAAGGGGATGATAACAAGAGATTGAAGTATATAAATGTGTGAAATTAACATCTAAGTGTTGATGAGTTGAGATAATTGTAAGGAAAATGATGAAATGTTGATTTGGGGTTTGGTTTGGATGAATTTCGAGTGTTTGGTCTTTAAATTATTGTAGGACACGGCCAAGTTATGAGAGACACGGCCAAGTTAGGGCAAATTTGGCCGTGTTGGATGAGTTTTGGAGAGACACGGCCACTGGCTTGGCCGTGTCCCTTGCCTGTGTTTGCTACTGTCTGATTTATGTTGAGAGACACGGCCGTGTCCCTTGCCCGTGTCTGGTACTGGATTGTTGTGTTGAGAGACACGGCCACTGGCTTGGCCGTGTCCATTGCCCGTGTTTGCTACTGCTTGAATTGATATTGAGTGACACGGCCACAAGCTTGGCCGTGTCCCTTGGGCGTGTTGGCTACTGGATGTTATATTGGGAGACACGGCCACAAGCTTGGCCGTGTCCCTTGAGGGTGTTTGCTATTGTGTTTGTTACTTGGTCATCAAACATTATTGGATCTTCAAATGTCTTTTGTATCTAAACACATTTAAAACAGTAATGATCCAACCAAATGTATATGGAAGATTCTAAATCCATGAATAAGGTAAATTGTTATGTATATGTATACTTGAGTGATGAATTGAATTGATCAATATGATTTGATGATAATGTTGATATTATATGAACCATGTTAGGTTTTATGCATTGCCAATCTCATGAATTGTATTGTATTATATGTAGATTAATGGTGCATATGAATAATGGCATGTTGTGTATAATGTGGAATATCATGAGATCATTGATGATGAATTACTTTAATGTTATGATTGAAGCATGCCTATATGGTATGATTGATTCATGATATGTTTGTTTAGTAATGTAATTGATGTTGCATATCTCAATGATGAAACTTGAAATGTGATTTGAGATATAATGTGATATAAAGCCATTGTTCTTGGCAATGATGACTCAAATGTGATATAAAGCCATTGTGATTGGCTATGGTGATGCAATTGAAAGAAATAAGGCATGTTTGCCTAAATGATGATGAGAATTGAGAATAGAAATGATAATGAAATAATAAATGAATTGTGTGACTAATGTGTTATTCCATTTTCAGAGTTTGTTGTTGGTGGCATGCCTATTAGTAACAATCTCTTGAAGTTAGGTTGGATTTGATCCTTGAAGCCAAGTTGGGTTGAAGTTTAACATGTTTTACTCCCCTTGAAGCTTGGTTGGGTCTAATCCTTGAAGCCTAATTGAGATGTTACAACCCTTGAAGCTAGGTTGGGTTTGGTTCTTGAAGCCAAGTTGGGTTGATACTTAGCATGCTTTGTTCCCCTTGAAGCTTGGTTGAGCCTAATCCTTGAAGCCTAGTTGGGTCTATGATAATGATAAATGTGATGAATAAACCAAAGCATTACTCTGAAAATTGAATGGCATATTAGTGTGTCTTGGGCCCATGCTTGTCTTTGTGTAATGTGAGTCATGAATGGTAACATGATTGATAAATAAGATATATGGAAACAATGTTGAAACAAATGAATAATGAGATCTATGAATGCTTTTGATGGAAATGTGTTTCATGATTAATGAATTGTGAATAAAATGATGTTATGAAGTATGAGTTTGTAATATGTGTATTGATATGTTGAAAGTGAACATGGCTTAAGGAGTTCTGTGGAGATATGAGGTTATGGAATTGTTGTGTGATGTGTAACATGTTTGTGAATGTGGAATTTGTGAGAATTGTTCTTATAAAGGTTTGAATGGTGTTTTGTTGTAACAATATATATACATATATATGTGTATATGAAATAGAAAGGGTAAGTATTGTGTTGTGAATATGCTATGTAATGATGTATTTAATTTATGAGATTAGTGGCAATATATGAAGAATCTATTGAGAAAGGAAAACGTGGTAAGAGAACAATAAAACATGATGCTAAAATTATAAGGTATGATTATTTTGTAATGTATACTTTATTATTTATTTGTACTACTAAGCTCTCGGGCTTAGCGCGGTTGTGTAATCGCGCAGGTATTTATGCGGATGATCTGGATGCCTATCTGCTATGCCACGAGAAAAGTAAGAGTGTCTCGAGACCAACTAGAAGGTGATGCATACATGTGTGATTTTTAGTTATGATTTACTTTTTGATAAGAATCATGATTTTTATAAATGTTTCTTAAATTAACATAATGTTGCTTGAATTCGGATAAAGATTTTTAAATAGAAACTAAAAGTGACATTCTTATACTTTATATACGCATTGTATGTATACCAGGTATATGTATAGTGCTTATATGGAGTATAGGGGCGTTACAATAGGTGCCTCTTTTAGAAAACATATAATGAGTGTATTCAGAGCATTTATTTAGTTGTATCCATAAATAATCATCATTTCCATAATTCAAACATCAACATGCTATTGTTTGTTCCTTTTTAAATATATTCATAAATAAGATTTTCTCTTTTCAAATTTCTTTATAAATTGAATGTCATCAAAAATTTTTTTTTACAAATCATATATATATACTTTAATTAAATATCAATGTTATATAATTATTCACTTACATTGATCAACAAATATTGATGTTATATAATTATATACTTTCACCATATATTTAGTTGGATGAAATGGCCCGGAGCCCCGCCCTGCAATTTTTGATTCTCCAGCGCTTGCAGCAGCCCGCAGCTGTTTTTTCACCAGCAAAATTTTTCCCCAGCAGTTTTTTTTGCCAGCAAAATTTTTCTGAGGCAATTTTTTTTGAAACCAAATTATATTTGCTTTCGGTTTTCTTTTCGTAATTAATGTTAGATTCTATAAACAATTAAGATTAATCATTGAAATTTCTTATAAATAAGACTAAAAACAACACAGAAAAAGGGGGAGAAACTTTTGGTGAAAAGCTTTGAAAGGAGATCGGACTTTTAAAATTCTTTTTGGTAGTGAAAACAATCAGACTTTTTGAGAGAAGAATAAGCAACCAAGCAATCAATCCATCAAAGGCAGCCATCTTGCCTTTGTCCTTGTTCATCCAAGAAGCAATTTTGGTGGAACCAACAAACGAAGGTTTGAATATCTAATATTTTTCTTTACAGTAGCTTCAATCATTAAATTGTTTCTTTTGATTTTAAAAACCTTAATTAGTTTCCTTTTTCCAAAAATCATAAAATTGTTTTTCTGTTTCTTCTAAAACCTAAGAACCCTAATCTATTTCTTCAAAATCTTAAAACCCTAATCTACTTTCCAACTTTCCAAAACTTTAAATCATTTTGTAAATTCCCAAAACACTAAACCTTTTCCAATTTCCAAAACCTTAAAACACTAAATTGATCCTTTTATTTCCAAAAACCCTAAAAAATATTTTCCATCTCCAAAAAGCCTTAAATCGTCTTGCCAATTTCCAAAAACTTTATAAACTCTAAATTATTTTCTCCAATTCCCAAATCAAGACAGTAACCCCAAACTAGCTAATCGAAACCCTAAGTGTTCTTAAACCCTAATTCCCTTAAAATCTTAAACCCTAGTTTTCCTAAACCCTAATCCTTAAAACCTTATAACCTAAATATTAAAATTCAACACAGTAAGCCTAAAAACAACAATCCAGTAGCTAATGATCATAAACCTAATGTTTTAATATCCAAACCCTAATTTCATGATTTTACCCCTTAAACCCTAATTTGGTTAATCAAAGAACCTTATCAATCTCTTAAATTATAAAACCTTAATCCATTTCAATTCCCTTAAAACTTACAGTAGCTTAAACCAATAAATTCCAAAACCCTAAACATTAAATAAAGAATCTTAAATAGAAACAGTAGCCTTAATTTGTATTTTTACTTGCTTTATTTATTCTTAGATTTGATTGTGTAGTTCATTATATGCTTTGATTTATTTTATATGCTTTAATTTATTTAAGTTCAATGCTTAATTTATTTAAATTATCATTGATGAATGTTTATATTTTGATTGATGTTTAATATCTTTGATGAATGATTTATTTATTATGAATGGTTATTTACTTTTATCGATTTATTTTTGATTTCCAAACATTGTAAGAGGTTTGTTTCCACTTTGTGGGTACCTCATTAGTTAAATATCATATAATTTAAATTGCTTTTATATTTTGGACCAATGTAAAGGACATGTTTCTACCTTTCGGTGGGTGTCCTATTAGTTTAGACATGGATGATGTAAGGACATGTTTTCATCCTTGGATGGGTGTCCATTTACTTGCTTTGTTTGGACATTGCTTTGATTTTAATACAATGATGCTTTATTTCAATTGTTGCGTGTAATATGGATAATATTGTTATACTTAAGAATTTTATAATATTAAGACCTGTAAAAGAGGTCGGTTCCAATGAATTGGGCGTTGTGGGGGTTCTGGGCCATTTCTCACCTTCCCCACATGTACCCAACTTTTTGAACCCATTAGGGGATTGGGGATTCCTTAGGAATTGAGTCATCCACCCCTTTCTTTTTCCCGGCCCATTCGGGTGGCGACTCCATTTTCTTCGGACTTAGGTTCGTGTTCTCTAAGGCCTTGAGCCTAAACAGTGCTGAAGTCGCAAGAACCATTCCACCGGGAGTGGGGGCAAAAATCCCCGCTCATAGGTGCAAGGCAACATGAGCCAATGCTCATGTATACTTGGAGGGTCCAAGTCGATATGAGCATTGCTCATGCCTATTTGGATACTCCAAATCAACTTGAGTTGGCTCCATGTCGATTTGGTCATTCCAAATCGACATGAATCTTAAGTCATCCTTTAATCAGAGTCTTAATTGGGTTTAAAATTCAAATAAACTCCAGATAAACAAGGGAGAGTTCTAGTGGGATGTGGATTATCGAGCTAAGGTTTCCATAGTTGTGCATTATAAATACAAGGTTACATTCAGTGATTAGGGCGGGCCGAAATCATCAATTAAGTAATTAAGAGGACAAGAGACTGAGAGTGGCGATTAGCAATTGAACTAGGAGAGAGCGATCATTAGCAATAAAAATTGGCAGCAAGAGTTAACAAACAATAAGACTTAAGAAGAATCAATTAATATACAGAGCAATCTAAGAAGTATGAACTAAAACCATCCTTGATTGCACTGAACCTCTAACCAAAAACTAAAGTTGATTCAAATAGTAAGCTTGGTTCATCTCTTTCAATTTGGTGGAGCCAACAATGAAGGTGTGTTTTCTATGTTTCACTCATTTATCATAGTAGCTATGTTTATCATGATTTCATACAGTGATCTGTATATTATTTAATTTCACAGTAGCAATTTACATTCCATGAATTAAAATAACACAACAGTAGCTCATTTAAATAAACATTTAGCCATCATTGTGGTAAATATGTCTAGTAGTTTAGTTCTTAATTTAAACCTTTAATTTAATTGGCTAAACCCCTAATTACATATTTTGAAAAACCAAAATCTTAAATTATGGCTTTAAACACCTAATCTTATAACCCTAGTTTTAAATATTCAAAACCCTAATTCCCAACCAAACAGTAATTCTCCATCAAAATCATATCTTGAAAACTATATATCTTTCGGGGCACTGCCCCGATCCCCTGCAAGGATCGCTGCCTTATATTTCATTAATGAGTTAATATTAAGATCTATTTGTAAATTGTAATTTTTATAATTAACTTTAACTTCATTAATTTAGCTCTAATTTACAATTGTTTATGCAATGATTGGTTATTTGTTTGATTACTTACTTTACCATGGATGGTTATTAAGTATTTATTGATTGTATTTTTAATAGACTTGTAAAAGGCAAGTTTCTATTTGTGGGTGCCTTATTTGTTTAATTTATTTATTTTCTCTAGTTTAATATATTTAAAGAATTTGGGATAATTGTAAGGTACATGTTTCCATCAATTTGTGGGTGTCCTATATGTTTTCATTCTGTACGGGTGCCCATTTTATTGGTTTGGACTTTCTTAATTTTAATACATATTGTGAGCAGGGATTTTCACTCCCACTCATGATTGAATGGTTCTTGCGACTTCGACACTATTAGGTTCGGGGCCTTAGAGAATACGGGCCTAAGCTCGGAGAAAATGACGTCGCCACTCGGACGATTCGGGAAAAAGGTGGATGACTCAATTCCTAAGGAATCCCCATCCCCTTAATGGGTTTAAAAGGTTGGGTACATGTGGGAAAGGTGAGAAATGGCCCAGTACCCCCACAATGCCCGGTTCATTGGAACTGGCCTCCTTTGCAGGTCTTAATATTATAAAATTCTTAAATATAATGATATTATTCATACTACATGCGGTCATAAGAATAATAAATACTTTATTAAAATCACAATAATGTCCAAATAAAATAAATAAATGGACACTCATCCGAGGATAGAAACATGTCCTTACATCGTCTAAAATCTAGAACTAAATAGGATACCTACTAAAAGGTGAAAATGTGTCCTTTACATTGATCTAAAAACTTTAAAATAAACTAAATATCATGATGCCCACAATATAAGGTACCCAAAATATGGAAACATACCTCTTACAATGTTTTGCAACCAAAGCAAATCAATAAAAATAACCAACCATTCATCACAAGTAAATTATTAATCAAGGATATGAAACATTGATCAAAATATATAATAAACATTCGTCTAACTTAAATAAAGCAGTAAGTATATAAATTTAGGGTTTATGCATCAATTAGGGTCTCTTGAATAAAATTAGGGTTTCATTGGTTTTATGTTTAACAATTAGGGTTTTTTTAATTACTGGATTAGTCAATTGAGAAATATTTAATATAAAAGAAATAATATGGCTACTGGATATTTAAATCACAGATTAGGTTTGAAATAAATTAGGGTTTAAATATAAAGAATGGATGTTTTGGATTTAGGGTTTCGGAAGTTGTCTGCAAATAGGATTTGAAAGTTAAATATTTGGAAAGAATAGGCTACTGTGATAATTTAAAAAAACATAATTATTTTTATTATTTAAAAAAAGCTTAAGATACTGTATTAATTAAGTGAAAAAGAACTAATTAGGGGTTTTTGTTTTAAGAAAATAGAATTTGAGTTTTTTTTTTAAGAAAGAAGAACTTGAGATTTAGGTTTTAAAGAGTGATTAGGGTTTGAATTAAATAGATTAAAGCTCTTAAGTTAACTACTGTGAATTTTAAAAATTTAAAAACCACTATCCAATTGCATGTATCAATTTTGATGTATCAATTGCTACTGGATGAGAGTTAAAATCAAACTTTAAATACACATACCTGCATTTGAAGGCTCCACCAAGAATTGTTGGTAAAATTCTTGGCCGAGCTTAACACCAAGGCAGAAGATTGCTTGCTACCTTGATCACTTCTTATTACTTTATTGTTGCTTGTTTTCTCTAGTCCTTGAATCAGTTGCTAAATAGTCCGAATAATTCTTGAACCAATTCCCTTCCTCCCCCTGATTTCATATCTTCTTTTGATTCTTTACTTCATAGGGTGTTCGTTGTTCACTTTAACAAAGAATATACAATACAATACAAGAAAATGCAATGTGATATGCTCATGTATGCATGATATGCATGAATAATACTTACAGTGGTTCCATCGACTCATAAACCGAGGTGATCACTGAAGTGTCTCCTTTCAGATGCCTGTTCAGGTCCTGCATTGGAATGACAAAAGGCTTTGCATTTATGGCTTTTATCTTTAAGATGTTGAAAATATGAGCGGTGAGGCCCAAGCATCAGAGATACATCCATTTTATGCTAGGATTCAGCACGCCAGTTGGTAACTTTTCACAACCTTGCAAATAATCATTTACTTTGCCCAATGTGTCTTTTGAAATTTAACAGTTCAACATACTTCCCTTAACTTGAAGGCTTTGTATGAAAAAAACACACATTTTTTTAAATCTAAAAATCATTTTTTGGCTTTGTCAAATTAGTGTCATTTTACCTCGGGACTCGATTTTTCAAATTAACATATCTATAATATACAACCCTAGTTACTACACTAAACTTGGGAATTATTTCTATTAAAGCAAGAACTGTTGCACTTCAGATAGGCACATACACATTACTTGGCCAAAGGTCTCATTGAGTTTGAATATTATCTATCTCATATGTATGCTTATCCAAACTATCTCCAATAATAGACTCTACCTACTATGAGCGGGGAGTATTGCCCCTACTTCCGGTGGAATGGTTCTTGCGACTTCAGCACTGTTTAGGCTCGGGACCTTAGAGAACACGAGCCTAAGCTTGAAGAAAATGGAGTCGCCACCCGGACGGGCCGAAAAAAATAAAGGGGTGGATGACTCGATTCCTAAGGAATCCCTAACCCCCTAATGGGTTTAAAAAGTTGGGTACGTGTGGGGAAGGTGAGAAATGGCCCAGCACCCCCCACAATGCCCGGTTCATTGGAACCAGCATCTTTTACAGGTCTTAATATTATAAAATTCTTAAATATAACAATATTGTCCATATTACATGCAACAATTGAAATAAAGCATTGATATATTAAAATCAAAGCAATGTCCAAGCAAAGCAAATAAATGGACACCCATCCGAAGATGGAAACATGTCCTTACATCATCCATATCTAAACTAATAGGACACGCACCAAAAGGCAGAAACATGTCCTTTACATTGGTCTAAAATATAAAAGCAATTTAAATTACATGATATTTAACTAATGAGGTACCCACAAAGTGGAAACATACCTCTTACAACATTGGAAATCTAGGTAAATCAATAAAAGTAAATAACCATTCATCATAAATAAATCATTCATCAAAGATATCAATCAAAATATATAATAAACATTCATTCATGATAAATTAAGTAAATCAAGCATTGAAATTAAATAAATCAATCATCAAAGCATATAATAAACTATATAATCAAATATAAAATTAAATAAAGCAAGTAAAGATACAAATTAAGGTTTACTGTTTCCATTTAAAGTTCTTTAATTAATATTTAGGGTTTTGGAGCCTTAAGATATTATTATTGTTATTTACTTAGGCTACTGTGAGTTTTGGAAAATTGGAATGGATTAGGGTTTCATGAAATCAAATTAGGGTTTAAGGGTAACATTATGAAATTAGGGTTTTTAGGATATTTTAAAACATTTAGCTTTATAATTTTTAGCTACTGGATTATTATTTTGGATTTACTATATTAGGTTTGAATGTTTAGTTTTATAAGGTTTTAAGGTTTTAAGGTTTTAAGGATTAGGGTTTAGGAAAACTAGGGCTTACGATTTTGGGGGAATTAGGGTTTAGGAAAACTTAGGGTTTAGATTAACTAGTTTGGGGTTTACTATCTTGGTTTTGGAATTGAGGAAAATAGTTTAGAGTTTTATAAAGTAATTGTGATTTTTAGAAACTGTGAAGTGAGTTTAGAATTTGGGTATTTAATAAAACATTCGAAAATTTTGGAAAAGAATGAGAAGAAAATAGTTTAGGGTTTTTTTAAAAGCTTTTGGAAATAAGAAAAAAGTTTTAAGGTTTTTTGGAAACAAAGAGTATCTTTTAGGGTTTTTTGGAAATAGAAGGAACGATTTAGGGTTCTAAGGTTTTGAAGAAACAGAAAAGTGCTCTTAAGTTTTATAAGAAACATAAAAATAATCTTTAGGGTTTTTGAAAATAGAAAAGACGATTTAGGGTTTTTAAGTTATTTGGAAACATAAAAGTATTTTTAGGGTTTTTAAGGTTTAGAAGAAACAGAAAAGACCATTTATGTCATTGAACAGAAGCCATTTCGCCCGCAGGAAACTCCTGTGGGCGAAATGGCCCAAGGCCATTTCGTCCAATGGCTTTCGGCGATGAAAAATTTCGTCGCCGATTTTTTTGTCCCCGATTTTTATTTTTATTTATTTATTATTATAATAATTTTTAAAAATTATAAAAAGTAAATACTAAAACAAATATTATTTAATTAGGATAAAATAAAAATTATTTTGGACTAATTAAACTATATTTGACCGGACTGGGTCAAAAATAAAGAGTCTACAGTTTGCCCCCTTCTTGAACGATCTGAGACTTTAGTAAAAGAGAGTGAAAAGCAATAAGACTTAATTTTTCTGAGATGGTTGAGGTTTTGGGTTCTGGACCCAGTTCAAGTTCTGAACTCAAGGATAATTTTAGGTTCTGGACCTAAGGGTAATTTCTAGTTCTGGACCCGGTTCGAGTTCTGGACTCAAGGATAATTTTAGGTTCTAGACCTAAGGGTAATTTTGGGTTATGAACCCAAACTAAGTTCTGGACTTAAAAGGAATTTTAGGTTCTGGACCTAAGGATAATTTGGGTTCTGGACTCGAGCTAAGTTTTGGACTTAAAAGAGATTTTAGGTTCTGGACCCGAGCTAAGTTCTGGACTTAAAATGGATTTTAGGTTCTGGACCTAAGGATAATTTGGGTTCTGGACCCGAGCTAAGTTTTGGACTTAGGAGAATTTTTAGGTTCTGGACCTAAGGATAATTTGGGTTATGGACCCGACCTAAGTTCTTGGCTTGTGAGGATTTTTAGGTTCTGGACCTAAGGATGATTTGGGTTCTGGACCCTAGCTAATAGAGATTTTAGGTTCTGGACCTAGAGGTAATTCGGGTTCTGGACCCTAGCTAATAGAGATGTAATTATCTGCAAAAAATAATTATATGCACATAGCATAAAAAAAATTACCTAATTTTTATGCACATATATTCTCCTTGCCCCTGCGTATAAAAATAATTTAATAGTACAAAAATATTTATGTACACGCTAGTATATTTGAATGATTAAATTTACTGTTTATTTACTGTGTTGTTACTGTTTATGCACTATTTACTATTTATAAATAGTAATCTACTATTTATAAATAGTATCCTAAATAGTAATATACTATTTGTAAATAGTAATTTACTATTGTAAATAGTATAATACTATTCATTGATAGTAAAATTTACTATTCATCAATAGTAAAATTTACTTTTTGAATTTTGTTTTTTTCTTTGCCGTTCCTCTATATAAACGAACGAATTTTTTTTATTTCATTCACAACAAATTTTCATTCCTTTCCTTTATAGCTATAGTTCTCTCAAATATAGTTTTGAAAAAAAATGCATGTTTCAAGATCAGGAACTCATTCTAATATTGAGTTATTGGAGTTTATTCGGCATCATAAAGATAGAAATATAGATCTACTAGCAGGGATGCCGCTTCATCGTAGTTCAAATCAAAAGAGCGCGGTAATTATTTTATTCTTTTCTTTTCTTTTCCTTTGTTCGTCTTTTTGTTATTTATTTATTTATTTATTTTTCTTTTTCATTTTTTTTATTTAAATTTTTTATGCTTTTTTTTATTATTATGTTTGTTTTTATATTTTATTTATATTTTTATATTATTATTATTTTTTAGAAAATTTAGGAAAAATATATTAATTTAAGCAGATAGAATAATATGTACTTACCTAGCTCCGTGTTAGCGTGATCTTTGTGTTGTTTGGGTCGGAGGGTGTATCTACAAAGCCCGACAATGGTATGATGTAGCTCATTCTCTGGTAAGGCAGAATATCCGAGATTGCGGTTTTGAGAGCTTCATCTTACAATTACCATCCGAGGAGTATCTGATAGACCGGAGCGTAGTCCAGGTACTTGCAGAATGATGGTTGGACACAACTCATACTTTTCACTTGCCCATTTGAGAGATGACAATTGGTCCGGTCGACTTTGCTGCTATAACCAGCATTCGGTATGATGGTGTTCCGGTTCCTCTTACCAACGATATTTTGACATTTGAAGAAATTTAACAATTAATTGGTATGGAACCATCATTTAAAGGGCCTTTTAAGATAAAAATCGAGCCAATTCGAAGTTATTGGATGAACTACGAAGGATGGGTTCACAGAGACACGACCTAACAATATGCTTGAGGATTTTTGTTATATTTGCTTCGGTCAACCATCTTAAGCAGCACTGAATTCGCCATCCATTTGTCAGTGTTGAGGGCCCTTTCTTATTTTAGGACGGTACCATTTTATGGCTGGGGTGAAGCTGGTCTCACCTGTATTTACCATGGTCTTGATAAAATTTATCGAAATAAGAAGTCTTTTATCGGCTTTATGGCAGTTGTCGAGGTACTCTTCTTCTACCAATGTCAATTCCATTCTTTTTTTTTGTATGAATTTGATCTCTATTGTTGTTGTAGGCATGGGCATATGAAAACAACCTCGTGAGGGTGCATGGTATTTTCTGAGAGAGAGTCGGGTATCCGAGATTAAATTTTTGGTTGTCAAATCACGTGGACCTTCCCAGCTCTCACCATGTGCATACCCAACTCTTCGTGTTGAGCTGTTTAACCTGGGACCAGGTAAAATAACATTAGTATACTTTAAAATTTATGTGAAAGTTTGCTTACCTTATGTTATTTTGCAGGTAAATTTGGCCTGGGTGGACAAACTGGACTCCCTCATGAATGCTGCATTATCTTTTCAACATACTCACCGAGTCATCGCTGGTCTAGTGTCTAGTGGCTAATTTTTCAGAGAGAGTTTATGAGTGGTTTCTTGGTCCAGAGCAGCAGAGGGTCCCGATGTGTTGCCCGTAATATACTTTAAATGTTATATCAATGCCGGAGGATGCATGGTGGTTGGCTCAGCACGGTTATGGTGTTGAAACATTCCTCTATCTGTCGGGTGTATCTTATGCCCATTTTATTCAAATGAGGCTCTTGAACTTTGATGTACCTCCTATTGGTGTACGAAAAATTTTCGAAAAAAGTGAGGGTAGAGATAAAGGGGAACATCATGGAGATGCAGGAGAGTTTGTTCCACATCTCGGGGCTAGCACTTCTCAGGTAAAACTTTTACCATTTTTCATTGTAATTGCTTCTTTCTTAACTTATTTTGATTTTTTAATGATTGTTGCAGGTTGCTGGCTCATTTGATCATGAGGCTGGACCTTCTTTTACTGCTCCTTTGTTTGCTCATTCTAGTCCGCCAGATATGCCATCTCATCCTTAGGGCATTGATATGAATTACCTGGTGAGTTTTCTTGTTTATGCTATATGTATGCATGATTATGTATGCTCTTACCTTTTCCCTTTCTGGCTCACAGTGGATGCTTGAAGAACAAAATAAGAAACTTCAAGAAGAGTTGGCCGCTAGTCGTCAGCAGGCTTCTCATTTCAAAAATTTGTATCATCAATTAGAACAAAATTTTTGAGACTTCTGATTTCAAGGGATGAGGGATCCTGGTTGTAATGGTCAAGATGTTAAACAGGGACGTTTTGACTAATAATGAAAACTTGATAGTGTATAGTGACCAAAGTCTTGTGGATAAATGCTATATGTAGAGAAGAGTAAATTGTGTAACTTAAAACTTTACTGAAAAGAGTATTTTTACTGTTTTACGAGATGAAAACTCGATTTAAAATCAACGGTTAAGAATAAGGGTGCACTATAGTTATTATGAGCATTCCCTCACTAGATTAAAAAAATTATACATATATATATGTGTATATGTGTCAATTGTGTAGAATTTTCTGATTTCTTTCTTCTTTCTTCTCTCCACGCCACCATCACCAACACCACCAAAGTTTCTTCTTTCTTCTTTCTTCTTTCTTTCTTTGATTTGAATCAAAACTAAGATAAGATTACATCTAAATATAAGTGTTGAGAAGATTAAG
This sequence comes from Garcia nutans, assembly GCA_947685225.1. Lineage (NCBI taxonomy): Eukaryota > Viridiplantae > Streptophyta > Magnoliopsida > Malpighiales > Euphorbiaceae > Garcia > Garcia nutans. The sequence goes on along the minus strand of CANTUV010000039.1, from coordinate 35,349,774 downwards.
TTGGAAAAGTGGTGATTAACAACAAGGTATGTGCTTTTGATTTATACTTTTCAAAAATATGAATTTTTATGAGTTTTAATGATTTAATTGAATGATTGAGTTATATATAATGATATATGTCTTGAAAGTATTGATTAAATAGATTGATGAGTGAAAAATAACTTTTATATGATGGGTTTTGATCCTTAACTCAACCTTTATGAGAATTGAATGGTTTGATGTTGGTTTTATTCATAGGAAATGATTAAAAGTTTGATTGAGTGAAGTTGTGGTAAAATATTTGATATGAATTTTTTTTCTATCAAAACTTTGAGTTTGATACATTTTGATCGTAGATCTTAAACATGTTTGTGTTTAATGAAGTTAAAAGTACAAAATACATGATTTTACTCCGAAAATAGTCCCAAAATCGATGCCACGGCCGTGGCAATTGAGTGCCACGACCGTGGGATTGAAAGTGATGTTGTTTCTTCAAAAACATTCGATAAAACAGAGCAAGTTCCAATGCCACGTGTAACATCCCGAATTCCAGATTGGTAAGAAACAGACATTGAGGATATGATTTAGGTTTAGAACAAAGGAGTTTAGAACATGACCTATAACTTGAACTCCAATTTCATCCAAGTTAATGACAAAAATTAAAGAGTCTCAAAGAAGACTTAATTGTTTATTTGTGTCTTATCTAGACGTATAACTTGAAATTACTCAATTTTGAGTTGTACAGAATAAGATATGATGGATTTAGTAGACAATGTGTAAGCTGCCTCATACAGCATAGTAGGCTTGAATTTAAAGGACCGTCAAAAATCAGATATAGCTCGGATCGACTTGAAAGTTTGATACAATATAGCCTCGGATGTCTAGTTTCAGTGGGAATAAGAATTACTTAATTTGGAGTTGTGAGTAAAAAGATATTAATAAAGAAAGACAGCAAGGTCAGGAAGGGATATCAAAAGGACCTAAGTGAGAATTTCTCAAAAGTTAGGGGCAACTATGTAAACTTAAAAATTAAGTATCGGAAGTTCTTAATAGTGCCCATATCCGACCCCGGAATAATATTCTCAAGATTAATCGGGTCATAACCGTGGGTTTCAATTTTGCCCAAAAACGCACAGTTTAATAGTTACAATCGATTAATCGCCGGAACGTAAAGTGGGTCTGGTTTCGTGTCGGGACCGTATGGGTAACACGAGACAACTTTAGGGTATCCAATGGGAAGAGGGACAAGTGGGAAGAAGTAATGGGAAAGAAAACTATAAAAATCTCTTGTTGGCCAATCAAAAGTGGATCATAATTAGCCATATAGCATTTATTAAAAGAAGAAAAGAAAAAGAGATGGACAAATGGCCCTAAGGCATTCATCCACCCCAAAAGTGGATCATAATTAGCCATATAGCATTTATTAAAAGAAGAAAAGAAAAAGAGATGGACAAATGGCCCTAAGGCATTCATCCACCCTAAAAGTGGATCGTAATTAGCCATATAGCATTTATTAAAAGAAGAAGGCAAGTGGACCAATTAAAAGTGGCCATTTTTGCTATAAGGTGTACCAATTGGAAGTCAACATCTATTCACCACTTATGGCTGCCATTTGGATCAAAATAAGCTAAGGAAAGAAAGTATAAAAACCCTCTCTTGCATGGTGAATTCGTCGAAACCATAAGAGAAGGAAGAAGGAGGTGATTTTTCCAAAGTTTAAGGCTTTTGGTTTAAAGATTTTGGTGACAAACAAGATTATAAGGAAATCAAGGAGACAAGGAAGGAAAGGAAGTGATATAGAATAAGGACTAAGGAAAAGCAAGGTTTGGTACTTTAACATAAAAGAAATTTTATTTTCTTACAAACTTTTGTTCATATGGTATATATATGCGTGTATATGGTATATATGTGAATACATATGATACATATGTGAGTATATGTGGTATTTGTGTAAGTATATATATTGTATATACATGGAGAATATGTGGTATATATATATGAAGTGAATGGGTATATATGAAATGTTATACATGTTCTACTCGGTAAATGGGTAAAACCGGTCTGGAATGGGGGTTATATCGTATGAGGTCAAGACCATGGCAACTAGTCGTGTGAGACCAAGACCACGCAGTTATGTTGTATATTCCATATTGTGTGAGACCAAGACCATGGCAATTAGTCGTGTGAGGTCAAGACCACGCGTAAATATACGAGGCCTCATTTCGGGATCGGTGTATTCATAATTACCTTGTGGAGCGAAATGATAAAATGATAAAAACTGAATATATGACATGTGTGGATTGTTTTTACTGTGATATTATTTTTCAATACGACTCATTACTTTTAAAAGTGCATTATGCTTTTATTATTTATTTTTCGTAATTAGTTAAAGTACCCACTAAGCAATGCTTAGCGAGTTTAGTTTCTTCTAAACTCGTAGGTTATTAGCAAGGAGCCAGTAGCGAGCAGAAGAGTCCTGCGATCCGCCAGTCATCATCAAACTTAGGTGGTGCTCTTTATTTTGTATTTTGGTATTAGAAACTTGCATGTACTTATTTGAGCAATACAAAGAGTTAACTTGATGTAGCATGTATATATAGTAATGTATAATAACTGTATGGTTTTGAATTGAATTGGATTGTGGATATAGAAGTGTGAATTCTTCTTGCAGGATTTGTAGTTGAGGTTATAAGGGTGGATTATTGGGAGTGTGCTTATATTGAATTGTGAAACAAAATATTTTTCAAAAATAAGAAAAATCAGTTTTGTCGACACTTGGGACCTCTATTTTTGGGGGAGGTTATGGCAAATTTTTTTTAAAAATCTATACTTAAAATTGGCTAAGTAAAATATTAAGACACAACCACCATGAGATAACAGTCCATCTTGGTCTATAAAAAATGTAACACCCCATCTTAGCCTACGTTTATAGACCAAGATGGACTGTTATCTCATGGTAGTTGTGTCTTAATATTTTACTTAGCCAATTTTAAGTGCAGATTTTAAAAAAAATTTGCCATAACCTCCCCTAAAAATGGAGGTCCCAAGTGTAGACAAAACTGATTTTTCTTATTTTTGAAAAATATTTTGTTTCACAATTCAACTCAAGCACACTCCCAATAATCCACCCTTATAACCTCAACTATAATCCTGCAAGAAGAATTCACACTTCTATATTCACAACCCAACTCAATTTAAAACCATACAGTTATTATACATTACTAGATTTACATGCTACATCAAGTTATCTCTTTGTATTGTTTAAATAAGTACATGCCAGTTTCTAATACCAAAATACAAAATGAAGAGCACCACCTAAGTTTGTTGATGACCGACAGATCGCAGGACTCCTATGCTCGCTACTGGCTCCTTGCTAATAATCTACGAGTTTAGAACCTTGCTCTTTAATTCCCTTTTGAAAATTTTTCTGTTTTACAATTAGTAAAATGCTGTGACTTGTATGATTTTTAATTAAATATAGAAAAATTATTTTGAGTTGAAATTTGGATATGTTGTTGTTTAGTAAGTCTAGTATTTGAGAAAAATAATTTGGAACCACATTGATTGAATTTAATTTATGGAATTCATAAAATTCAGAACTGCTGCCAGGATGCAGGGAAACTGGAGCAGTCTGGTTGGGTGAACTAGTTGACCAAGATTTTGTGTCCAGTTTGATATAAAAAATAAATTATGCAAAAATTTTAGAGTTTTTAGCCAAGTGTATTATTTTATACAAATTTTCTAATACAAGAATTAAGTTGGGTCAGGAACCAGAGTTTATTGTTTATATGGAAATTTTTCATTATTAACTTGGTCAAAAACTTGGTGTGGGTGTTTTATCATTTTATTTTTGGTATTGAGTTTAAGTATGATATGAAGAATAAATTAAGATGGAAAATATGTGAATACATATGATATATATGTGAGTATATGTAATATCTGTGTAAATATATATTGTATATACATGGAGAATATGTGGTATATATACGAAGTGAATGGGTATATATGAAATGTTATTTATGCTCTACTCGGTAAATGGGTAAAACCGGTCTGGAATGGGGGTTTGGCATGCCATCCTACTGGCAGTACTGTCTTAACGGCTTCGGTCGGGATATTACTTACGCGCGCGGTTATATCCTGTGAGGTCAAGATCATGGCAACTAGTCGTGTGAGACCAAGACCACGCAGTTATATCGTGTGAGGTCAAGATCATGGCAACTAGTCGTGTGAGACCAAGACCATGGCGATTAGTCATGTGAGGTCAAGACCACACGTAACTCTATACGAGGCCTCATTCCGAGATCGGTGTATTCGTAATTACCTTGTGGAGCGAAATGATAAAATGATAATAACTGAATATATGACATGTATGGATTGCTTTTACTGTGATATTATTTTTCAATACGACTCATTGCTTTTAAAAGTGTATTATGCTTTTATTATTTATTTTCCGTAATTAGTTAAAGTACCCACTAAGCAATGCTTAGCGAGTTTAGTTTCTTCTAAACTCGTAGGTTATTAGAAAGGAGCCAATAATGAGTAGAGGAGTCCTGCGATCTGCCGGTCATCAACAAACTTAGGTGGTGCTCTTCATTTTGTATTTTGGCATTAGAAATTGGCATGTACTTATTTGAACAATACAAAGAGATAACTTGATGTAGCATGTAAATCTAGTAATGTATAATAACTGTATGGTTTTGAATTAAGTTGGGTTGTGAATATAGAAGTGTGAACTTTTCTTGCAGGATTGTAGTTGAGGTTATAAGGGTGGATTATTGGGATTGTGCTTGAGTTGAATTGTAAAACAAAATATTTTTCAAAAATAAGAAAAATCAGTTTTGTCTACACTTGGGACCTCCATTTTTAGGGGAGGTTATGGCAAATTTTTTTTTAAAATCTATACTTAAAATTGGCTAAGTAAAATATTAAGACACAACCACCATGAGATAACAGTCCGTCTTGGTCTATAAATGTAGGCTAAGATGGGGTGTTACATTTAGTGGTATCAGAGCATGGGTTTAGTCGATTCTGGGAGATAGGTAGTAAGTAAATAACTATGTGTGCCATGTAAGATAAAGTAAGGAGAAAGTTATATGATGAATAGGTAGATGTACATGCCAGATAAGAATTGATAATTGAGTTATATGTTGATGAACTAAGCAGATAATTATTTATGTCAATATAGTATGTCTCTAGATTCGTGGAACAAAACTAAGAATCACAAGCTATGTGTAATTATACGTAAGAATCATGCATGAATAAGTAAGTTTCGGGACGAAACTTAAATTAAGGGGGATAGAATTGTAACATCCTGAATTCCAGATTGGTAAGAAACATACATTGAGGATATGATTTAGGCTTAGAACAAAGGAGTTTAGAACATGACCTATAACTTGAACTCGAATTTCATCCAAGTTAATGAAAAAATTAAAGAGTCTCAAAGAAAACTTAATTGTTTATTTGTGTCTTATCTAGACGTATAACTTGAAATTACTCAATTTTGAGTTGTACAGAATAAGATATGATGGATTTAGTAGACAATGTGTAAGCTGCCTCAGGACAGCATAGTAGGCTTGAATTTAAAGGACCGTCAAAAATCAGATATAGTTCGGATCGACTTGAAAGTTTGATACAATATAGCCTCAGATGTCTAGTTTCAGTGGGAATAAGAATTACTTAATTTGGAGTTGTGAGTAAAAAGATATTAATAAAGAAAGACAGCAAGGTCAGGAAGGGATATCAAAAGGACCTAAGTGAGAATTTCTCAAAAGTTAGGGGCAACTATGTAAACTTAAAAATTAAGTGTCGGAAGTTCTTAATAGTGCTCATATCCGACCCCGGAAGAATATTCTCTAGATTAATCGGGTCATAACCGTGGGTTTCAATTTTGCCCGAAAACGCACGGTTTAATAGTTACAATCGATTAATCGCTGGAACGTAAAGTGGGTCCGGTTTCGTGTCGGGACCATATGGGTAACACGGGACAACTTTAGGGTATCCAATGGGAAGAGGGACAAGTGGGAAGAAGTAATTGGAAAGAAAACTATAAAAATCTCTTGTTGGCCAATCAAAAGTGGATCATAATTAGCCATATAGCATTTATTAAAAGAAGAAAAGAAAAAGAGATGGACAAATGGCCCTAAGGCATTCATCCACCCCAAAAGTGGATCATAATTAGCCATATAGCATTTATTAAAAGAAGAAAAGAAAAAGAGATGGACAAATGGCCCTAAGGCATTCATCCACCCCAAAAGTGGATCATAATTAGCCATATAGCATTTATTAAAAGAAGAAGGCAAGTGGACCAATTAAAAGTGGCCATTTTTGCTATAAGGTGTACCAATTGGAAGTCAACATCTATTCACCACTTATGGCTGCCATTTGGATCAAAATAAGCTAAGGAAAGAAAGTATAAAAACCCTCTCTTGCATGGTGAATTCGTCGAAACCATAAGAGAAGGAAGAAGGAGGTGATTTTTCCAAAGTTTAAGGCTTTTGGTTTAAAGATTTTGGTGACAAACAAGATTATAAGGAAATCAAGGAGACAAGGAAGGAAAGGAAGTGATATAGAATAAGGACTAAGGAAAAGCAAGGTTTGGTACTTTAACATAAAAGAAATTTTATTTTCTTACAAACTTTTGTTCATATGGTATATATATGCGTGTATATGGTATATATGTGAATACATATGATACGTATGTGAGTATATGTGGTATATGTGTAAGTATATATTGTATATACATGGAGAATATGTGGTATATATATACGAAGTGAATGGGTATATATGAAATGTTATACATGTTCTACTCGGTAAATGGGTAAAACCGGTCTGGAATGGGGGTTATATCATGTGAGGTCAAGACCATGGCAACTAGTCGTGTGAGACCAAGACCACGAAGGTTATGTTGTATATTCCATATCGTGTGAGACCAAGACCATGGCAATTAGTCATGTGAGGTCAAGACCACACGTAACTCTATACGAGGCCTCATTCCGAGATCGGTGTATTCGTAATTACCTTGTGGAGCGAATTGATAAAATGATAATAACTGAATATATGACATGTATGGATTGCTTTTACTGTGATATTATTTTTCAATACGACTCATTGCTTTTAAAAGTGTATTATGCTTTTATTATTTATTTTTCGTAATTAGTTAAAGTACCCACTAAGCAATGCTTAGCGAGTTTAGTTTCTTCTAAACTCGTAGGTTATTAGAAAGGAGCCAATAATGAGCAGAGGAGTCTTGCGATCTGCCGATCATCAACAAACTTAGGTGGTGCTCTTCATTTTGTATTTTGGCATTAGAAACTGGCATGTACATATTTGAACAATACAAAGAGATAACTTAATGTAGCATGTAAATCTAGTAATGTATAATAACTGTATGGTTTTGAATTTAGTTGGGTTGTGAATATAGAAGTGTGAACTTTTCTTGCAGGATTGTAGTTGAGGTTATAAGGGTGGATTATTGGGAGTGTGCTTGAGTTGAATTGTAAAACAAAATGTTTTTCAAAAATAAGAAAAATCAGTTTTGTCGACACTTGGGACCTCCATTTTTAGGGGAGGTTATGGCAAAATTTTTTTTTTAAATCTGCACTTAAAATTGGTTAAGTAAAATATTAAGACACAACTACCATGAGATAAAAGTCCCTCTTGGTCTATAAACGTAGGCTAAGATGGGGTGTTACACCACGACCGTGGCCCTTGAAGACCACGACCGTGGGGGTTTTAAAACAAAGTGGACAGACTTGTTTGCTATCCCACAGTCGTGGGGTTGTGAGGCCACGACCGTGGGGACCTACATAGTATTTTTGGCTTGTAATTTGTGATCTACGGGACTAGTATGAGACTAATATGTGAATAATTGTATTGAAAATTCATGTGTATGTGTTAAATGCATGAAAAAGAGTGAGAAACTTTAGATAAGTGACAAATATATATCATACTAAATGTTGCTAAGAGTAATGTACCAAGGTCATGATATAAACAAGTGAAATAATATAAACAAGTGCTTATATAAACAAGTGAGTGTTTATATAAACAAGTGTTAATCAATGACATGAGACTAATATGTGTATAGTCCATACTTTTTTGTTAATGTGTTAAATGTATGAAAACGAGTGATAAACTTTAGATACGTGACACACATATATATCCTACCAAATGTTGATAAGAGTATAGTATCAATGAAAGGAAATAAACAATTTAGTGTTCATCAAAATTAATGAATTGCCCAAATCATACTAAATTTATAACTAGCTTTGGATTGAATGGCTAACCAGAGGATATATAGCTACAGTGATACTGGGCACCTCGTGCCATTAATGGACACATTGTGTTATCAGTGATAGTGGGCATAATTGCCATTATAAATTATTGAGATTTATACATTAACATGTTATCCAAACCTATGATCTAAGTTTAGTATGTATGGGCATAATTAATGAAATTATAGGTGAACATGATAGTTGTGACTAATGAAAGAAATGTAAAATAATAATAAAAGTCAATTACTTGAAATTGAAGTATTGTGTTATAGTGTAAAAGTGAGTGTTAATAAATATATTAATGCTTACAAGTGAAAGTACTAATGCATGTAATGGATATGTTATGCTCAATGTTTTGAATTAATCAAGTGATTGAAAGTTTAAATAATGATGTGAGATATAAAGTACTTTAAAGTATAGTACTAAAATTAAGTGCTGAAAAGTATAGAATGAATGAAATGATACTATATGTGAACTTGTAAAGGAAGACTTATTGAAAATAAAATAAGCGTATTGTGAACAATGTTATCAAATGAGAAAACAAGTCTTGAATAAAATGATTCTTAATGAAACAAGTTGCAATATCGAAAGTATTGCATTATATGATAACTTTTATACAGGGATAATTATTATTTTGTGTAATCAACATGGTATGTTGATTTGATACTGAATTTAGTTCATATATTGAATTACTTCTTAAAACTAAGTGTTATTACTATATTTTCATAAGTATATTTCTTTAATAGTAAGTGATAAAATATGTGTATACAAGCACCACTAAGCTTTGCTTAGCATGTTAGAATTATTTTCTGACACGCAGGCATTAGGACATCAGAGCAAGATAAGAACAGATGAAGATCTTATGTTTATTGTATTCATAAGTTATAAGGTGTATGTATATAGATACTTCAATTTAGCTATTTAAGAGCTTGTATAAATTTTGTAAACATAAGAAGATTTATGTATTTAAAGAATGAAGTTTGAGATTCTAGTGAATGAGTATATTGAAAGAAATGTATTGTTTATTTATTTGATTTGATGAACTTATAAAGTTTATCTGATTGATATTGGAGATATTGGAAATTGGTTTAAATATTATATCTATAAGGGTTGTGATATACAGATTGTATTATTATTTGAAAATTTTTATTTATGATAAGAGTTTTCTATGAATTGATTAGAGCGCAAATAGTATATCGAATAACATTCTCTGATAGGTTTAGGCGTTTCTAGCATGCGGAGTAATGGGAGAAGTGAAATGTAATTGTCTAAGTTATGTGAAGTGAATAAGTGGATATGTGATATTCTATATGTTTATGGTAATAGAATGTTTACTAAGAATTGATTGACAATTCGTAGTGTATTGTTTGGAGTGCACTAGATCTATTTGTGATAAAGAATGATGTGAAAAGAAAACAAGATATGAGTAGCGAAAGAGATATGTCAAAGTAACACAGTGAAAGTGTAATAATTTATTAGAATTTGAGGAATGAATTATGACATAGTGATAAATTCGAGCATGAAATTTCGTACGAGAATGAGAATTGTCATGTTGTACAACATTAAGTATTGATGTTCTACATTAAGTGAGTGAATATATGAGTGTCAAAGTGGAGTGATTATAATATGAGTATTTGAAATTGATGGTGCTAAGGTTAAATAAGCCTTAATAAGAGTAATATTAAATCTGAGTATGGATAAGATCCGTATAGTGGAAAAAGATTTCGAAGAGATAAGAAATTATGAAAATACCTTTCTAGCTCGAAATGAATTCAAGCTGTACTTTGAATGTGAAATATGGATAATGGAGTGTTAAAGTGTCAAAAGTAATTATTTTTAGAATGTTTCAACGTTAAGGATTGAAGTGATAGTTAAATGAAAGCACGTGAATGCATCGAAACTATTGTATAAGTGAGTATATTGGATAACAAGCCTAAAAATTATTTAAAGATTTCTAGTGTCTTCTATTGTCTTCTAAAACTTCATCAAAACAAAAGATTGAAATGAAAAGTAATGTAAGAGCATTGATAAAGAGGCTAGAGCTTGAATACCACTTAGTGTGCTATTTATTGAAATGATCTTGAGTTTTATTATGACAAGAGATTTGTGAATTGATAAAACACCATTACTTGTGAATATATGGTGTATTAAATAATTGTGAAAAATATGAGTATAAAACTTTACTTCTATGATAGTAAAGTTCTTCGTGCAATATGTAAAGGTGTATTTAACTGGAACAATGATTAAATTTATCATTGAATCATTTAAGAGTTAATATACGGCTGTGAAAGAAAATAACGTTGAAAGAGTTTAGGGTTATGAAAATTGCGATTTGAATATGATTGTGCTTTGAGGATCCTGTTTCCTCAATTTGTATGAGTTTAGTTAATGATTACTTATTGATTAAATCATGAAAAGAAATTCTAGTAGTGTTACGCATGATTATTTGTACAGTCATGCATATGCTTGTGTAAATTTCTATTCTTCAAACTTTGAGAAGAACTTCCAATAGTGAGGTGCATGATCATTCATATGGAGATGCATTTGGCTATGCATAGTGTTATTCTTCAAAACTTTAAAAAAAAATTGAAACAGTGTGTGCATGATCACTTGCATGGTCATGCATTTGCTTATGCGTATTTCTACCTTCTGATACCTTCACAAAGTAGAGTGGTGGAAATAGTTATAATTGACAAAAGATTGCTTATAAGAGTGAAATGAAATCAATCCATTAAGTGATGAAATTGAAATGTGAAGAAAATGTGAGGAAAATATGGATAAATGTAATTGGATATGTGAAAGAAGTGTAAAGGTAGAGAAAAGATAAAAGACAATTACAAGTGATTAGTGGATTTAACATTATTCATGAAGAAATAAGATAATTTCCGAAGTAAGGTGAGAAGCATGATAGATTGATAAATCAGTAATGATTGTACAGAATTTAAGGAGCAAGTTAAAGAAACTAAAGAGGTATATACAAATTGATTGAGTAATGAAAGTAAGAATGTGAGATTTACATATAGTGTATTTATGAAATATGTGATAGTAACATTGTTTAGTGATTAAAGACAAGTTATAGATTATATATAGAAGTGTTAAAGAGTTACTTAATACTAATTGATTGCAAATAGAAAGAAAGGAAGTGATAATGTAAAAAGAAAAGAATGTAGTGAGATTTGAAGGTAGTGAACCCTTCTAGTGAAATAATGTATGGTAGAACAAGTTAGCAATATATACATATATGTGTGTGTGTGTGTGTGTGTGAATGTGTGTATGAGACATAGAGAATAAAGTATAAATGTACATGTACTCTTAAAGTGAAAGAATAGTGATAAATTCTTAATATATTAAGAAAAGAATGAAACAAGTAAAGAGTGGAAATCTTTATAGATTTCATTATTACAGTGGACACATGAAAATGATTTGAAAAGATAAAGATTGATGAATAAATAAAATCAATCGAACTAATCGAAAACAAGTATAATGTGTATATGTGTTGTGTTTGAAATGATTGTTTATATCTGATACACTTACAGTAAGAAACAAACATTGCAAAGAGAAAGTGTTATATTCCATTCAAAGAGAAAGTGTTATATTTCAAAGTATAGTATAATTGACAATACTTTGTACCATTGAAAGAAATGATACTGATGTTAAATCTAGTTTCCGAATTAGCTAAAGGGTAAATATTCAAAGTGATAGTGGGCATTTTATGCCATATTGACAGTGGGCACTCTGTGCCATAGAGGACACTTATGTTCCATATCAAAAGTGGGCACTTTGTGCCATAGAGGACATTATTTTTTATATATGTCCCAATGATATTGGCATCTATGCCATCAGTGGACACTTTGCATCATAGAGAACCTTTGGTTCCTTTCTCTCAGTGGTCACTCCGTGACATCATATACAGTGGGCATTCATGCCATAGTGGGCCTTTGGTCATATTGATACAGTGGGCATTTACTTGCCATCAGTGACCCGCTATCTGGAACTAGGATTTAATGTTCAATATATAAGAGAAAGAATGCGATATATATATAACAGTGGAATGTAATGAGATAAATTAGAAAAAAAAATTAAAGAGGAATAAAGGTAAAGTCAAAATTGAACTTGCAAAGTGTAAGTGTGTAGAGTTGAATAATCTTCTACAGTTCTATAAGACGATTATTTTAAAAGTGTTACGTGGATTGATAAGTTAATAAAATCATTGATTGTATGTGAAATTTGAAATTATTGAAAAAAAAAAGTAAATAGCTTAGTGCCATAGTATGTAAATTTCGAGGATGAAATTTCTTTAGTGGGGGAGAATTGTAATGGTCAAGATGTTAAATAGGGACGTTTTGACTAATAATGAAAACTTGATAGTGTACAGTGACCAAAGTCTTGTGGATAAATGCTATATGTAGAGAAGAGTAAATTGTGTATCTTAAAACTTTACTGAAAAGAGTATTTTCACTGTTTTACGTGATGAAAACTCAATTTAAAATCAACGGTTAAGAATGAGGGTGCACTATAGTTATTATGAGCATTCCCTCACTAGATTAAAAATATTATACATATATATATGTGTATATGTGTCAATTGTGTAGAATTTTTTGATTTCTTTCTTCCTTCTTCTCTCTATGCCACCATCACCAACACCACCAAAGTTTCTTCTTTCTTCTTTCTTTCTATGATTTGAATCAAAACTAAGATAAGTTTACATCTAAATATAAGTGTTGAGAAGATTAAGTTGGAAAACTGGTGATTAACAACAAGGTATGTGCTTTTGATTTATACTTTGCAAAAATATGAATTTTTATGAGTTTTAATTGTTTAATTGAATGATTGAGTTATGTATAATGATATATGTCTTGAAAGTATTGATTAAATAGATTGATGAGTGAAAAATAACTTTTATATGATGGGTTTTGATCCTTAACTCAACCTTTATGAGAATTGAATGGTTTGATGTTGGTTTTATTCATAGGAAATGATTAAAAGTTTGATTGAGTGAAGTTGTGGTAAAATATTTGATATGAATTCTTTTTCTATCAAAACTTTGAGTTTGATACATTTTCATCTTAGATCTTAAACATGTTTGTGTTTAATGAAGTTAAAAGTGCAGAATACATGATTTTACTCCGAAAATAGTCCCAAAATCAATGCCACGGCTGTGGCAATTGAGTGCCATGACCGTGGGATTGAAAGTGATGCTGTTTCTTCAAAAACATTCGATAAAATAGAGCAAGTTCCAATGCCACGACCGTGGCCCTTGAAGGCCATGACCGTGGGGGTTTTAAAGCAAAGTGGACAGACTTGTTTGTTATCCCACGGTCGTGGGGTTGTGAGGCCACGACCGTGGGGACCTAATTAGTGTTTTTGGCTTGTAATTTGTGATCTACGGGACTAGTATGAGACTAATATGTGAATAATTGTATTGAAAATTCATGTGTATGTGTTAAATGCATGAAAAAGAGTGAGAAACTTTAGATAAGTGACAAATATATATCATACTAAATGTTACTAAGAGTAATGTACCAAGGTCATGATATAAACAAGTAAAATAATATAAACAAGTCCTTATATAAACAAGTGAGTGTTTATATAAACAAGTGTTAATCAATGACATGAGACTAATATGTGTATAGTCCATACTTTTGTGTTAATGTGTTAAATGTATGAAAACGAGTGATAAACTTTAGATACATGACACACATATATATCCTACCAAATGTTGATAAGAGTATAGTATCAATGAAAGGAAATAAACAATTTAGTGTTCATCAAAATTAATGAATTGCCCAAATCATACTAAATTTATAACTAGCTTTGGATTGAATGGCTAACCAGAGGATGGATTGCTACAGTGATAGTGGGCACCTCGTGCCATTAATGGACACATCGTGTTATCAGTGATATTGGGCATAATTGCCATTATAAATTCTTGAGATTTCTACACTAACATGTTATCCAAACCTATGATCTAAGTTTAGTATGTATGGACATAATTAATGAAATTATATGTGAACATTATAGTTGTGACTAATGAAAGAAATGTAAAATAATAATAAAAGTCAATTACTTGAAATTGAAGTATTGTGTTATAGTGTAAAAGTGAGTGTTAATAAATATATTAATGCTTACAAGTGAAAGTACTAATGCATGTAATGGATATGTTATGCTCAATGTTTTGAATTAATCAAATGATTGAAAGTGTATATAATGATGTGAGATATAAAGTACTTTAAAGTATAGTACTAAAATTAAGTGCTGAAAAGTATAGAATGAATGAAATGATACTATATGTGAACTTGTAAAGGAAGACTTATTGAAAAACAAAATAAGCGTATTGTGAACAATGTTATCAAATGAGAAAACAAGTCTTGAATAAAATGATTCTTAATGAAACAAGTTGCAATATCGAAAGTATTGCATTATATGATAACTTTTATACAGGGATAATTATTATTTTGTGTAATCAACATGGTATGTTGATTTGATACTGAATTTAGTTCATATATTGAATTATTTCTTAAAACTAAGTGTTATTACTATATTTTCATAAGTATATTTCTTTAATATTAAGTGATAAAATATGTGTATACAAGCACCACTAAGCTTTGCTTAGCGTGTTAGAATTATTTTCTGACACGCAGGCATGAGGACATCAGAGCAAGATAAGAACATATGAAGATCTTGTGTTTATTGTATTCATAAGTTATAAGGTGTATGTATATAGATACTTCAATTTAGCTATTTAAGAGCTTGTATAAATTTTGTAAACATAAGAAGATTTATGTATTTAAAGAATGAAGTTTGAGATTCTAGTGAATGAGTATATTGAAAGAAATGTATTGTTTATTTATTTGATTTGATGAACTTATAAAGTTTATCTGATTGATATTGGAGATATTGGAAATTGGTTTAAATATTAGATCTATAAGGGTTGTGATATACAGATTGTATTATTATTTGAAAATTTTTATTTATGATAAGAGTTTTATATGAATTGATTGGAGCGTGAATAGTATATCGAATAACATTCTCTGATAGTTTTTATATAAGAATTGTCAGAGGATGTTACACTGGTGTTTCTTCATCTAAAGGCTCCCGAACTAATGACCATGAGATCCTTTCATCCACATTCGATGAGGACCGTGACAGATCGAAACTTCAAGGTAATAGGAATTTTGGTGCTCCTGCTTCGGGCGAACTCGGGATGAGTAATTTGCCTCCTCCTCCAATAGGCGATGATTTTTTTTGGGCTTTATTTGATGACCTACTACCACCTTCTTAGTGATGTATAAATATTGTATCAATTGTATAAACATTGTACAATAAAAATAATAATGATAATATATAATGTTTATTTTACTTCAACTTCTTCTTTTTATCATCATTACTGTGCCACAATTATTATACTTTCTTTTTCATATTTCAATATTTACATAGCATCACTTACAAAGCCAAATGTAACATGGTAAAGTAATTTTGTCGCTAATTCTTTTCCTCATGCATCACGGTCTCATGTTTTTTCCTTATCATCTTTTCCTTATCAATTTTGGAAAAGGATGTTTCTACTATATAAATTACTCTTCACGCCATAATTTAATACAAAAACTAATACTCCTTTTATCAATTCTAATTTTCCTTCATCCTTTAACAATGACCGAACTTTATTTAAAGAAGATAAAAACTCTATTTAAGAATATGGATGCTATTCACTGAAAGCAAATGTCTTGGTCAAAAGTCGATATTTTAAAGTGTTTTCAAAATGTTAAATTGGACCACTCCATTTTACATGCCATTACTTCTTTTTGGAATATGGATTCTAGGGCATTTAAAATTAATGGCTTTGAAATATGTCCCTTGATTGAAGAATTTGAGGCCATCCTTGGATATCCAAATAATCAACAAATGGTGTTACCCATATTGATTTCCAAGATTCAACAGAAGATGCAGATGTTATTTCAAATTTCAAAGCCCAAAGTTCTTTAGTTGATGAGAGGTGAGAAAATTCTACTTGCTCCCTTGATTGATTTTTGTCTCTCTCATTTGGCTCCTGCTAAGGCATGGGGGTGCATGTTCTATCTTTGCTTGCTTGGCCAATTCTTGCTTGTTTCTTCTGATGGCGATATTGATCCACGAGTATTGGATAATATGGACCAAATGGAAGGAGGTTTATCGCCAATACCTGTGATCTTATCCAAGACTTTAATTGGATTAGACCAACTTAAGTCAGGATTGTCAAAGAGACTGACCGGGAGTCCATTATTGCTTCAGGTAATTACCTAAACTGCCCTTTTGGGTTTTCAATTTAGGTTTTCTTTCTTTTTTTTTTATTTTATTTTGCTCTAATTTTTGCCTACTCCTCCCATGCGGGTTTTTGAAACTAGCGAGTTGTCCTAATTTTTGCCTAAGCTGCCCTTATGGGTTTTCAACTTAGCAGACTCTTTTTTATTATATTATATATTGCTCTAATTTTTGCCTAGTTTGTCCCTGTGGGTTTTCAGAGCTAGCTAGCTGTCCTGATTTTTGCCTAAGCTGCCCTTGCGAGTTTTCAACTTAGCAGACCTTTTTTTTTAATTTAATTTCCCACACAGATTTGGCATCAGGAGCGTCTTTGCTTGCTTGATACTCCATCCATGGATTTTTCCAGATATCTGCCACGTCATCATTCCACTAGGAAACTACTCCATCCTGTTTCTTCATATGCTGATTGGATTGACTGGATCCACTCACACGCTGAAGTCAACATCCGTTGGTTGGTACCTTGGTGGAAGATTTCTCATGTCACCATGCGGACATACTTGATGTATGTTCCCCTTGCTGCTCTTCGTCAAGGTACTTGCTATGATCCTCGCCGACTTGGCCGTCAGTATGGAGCTGAGCCTCGCGATTCTAAATTCACTCCCAATTTCGACATGCCTTGCTTGACTGAAGCTTACTTGGATCGGCTGAGGCAAAGCTGGCCTGCACGTTACACTTATCGTCTGCCATAGATTTTACATTTGTCAATTCAGAAAGTGTATTGTTAGGATAAAAAACAATTAAAGTAATAAAAGATGCTTCTTTTGCTTTCTATAATTTGTCATCACCTTTTGCTATTGTGTTTATTTATTTCATCCATATCTGGTCAAATACTTATAACAGTGGATATAGAACAATTTTAGCATTAATTATGTTTTATTAAATTGGGGAACAACCAAACATAAAGCCAGCATACACAAGATCACTTCTGTTGCCAACTAGCCCTTTCGGATTTTCTAATTGATGATTTTCTCTCATTTAGCCCTAATTGTTGCCTAGCCCGCCCTTTCAGGTTTTCAGGACTAGCGGATTGCTCTAACTTTTACCTAGGCCGCCCTTTTTGGGTTTTCAACCTAGCGAGCTCTTTTTATTTTTTTATTTTTTTTCTCTTTTTTATACATAAAACCTCTTAAACCTATCCATGTTCACTGGTTCACTGAACTCGTTTTTGTCCATGTTCGATGGCTTCACTGCACCCTTGTTCATGACTTGTTTCAAGACATATGGCCCTTCCCAGCTAGGCCTAAACTTCCCTCTCGGATCAGATACATTAGGCTTACATTGTTTCAACACTAAATCCCTGACTCTGAGTTTTTTTATCTTAACCCTTCTATTGTAGGCCCGAGCTATCCTCTTTTGACACAGTTGATGATGATACAGTGCCTTTAAACTTCTATCCTCTAGTGAAGCTAACTGTGTGTATCTGCTTGCTACCCATTCCGTTTTAGGCAGTTCGGCTTTCAAGGCTACTCTCAATGACTTGATCTCTATTTCAATTGGCAACACTGCTTCCATCCCGTAAATAAAAAAGAATGGTGTCATTCCAATAGGTATTAGCACACTTGTCCTATATCCCCATAAAGCAAAGGGAAGCATCTCTGACCAATCCCTGTAAGTCTTGGTCATCTTGGACAGAATTTGCTTAATTGTCTTTTTTGTTGCTTCTAACGCACCATTAGCCTTTGGTCTATAAGGAGAGGATCTATGATGATGGATTCGGTACTTCGAGAATAAATCCTTAACTGCTCCTTGAAACTGCACCCCATTGTCTGATATCACACTGTGCGGGACCCCATATCTGCAGATGAGGTTCTTTTTAATAAATCTAGCCATTTGATTTGTGCCCAGTTTGTTGAAGGATTCGGTTTTAACCCATTTCAAAAAATAATCTACTGCTACTACAATGAAATGATGACCGTTTGAGGCTATCAAATATATCTCTCCTATAATGTTGATACCTCAAGTGGCGAAGGGCCAGGGTGAAGACATAGAATGTAATTCTTCAGGAGGCATGTGATTCAAGTTACCATACATCTGACATTATTGGCACTTCTTTACGAACTCAATACAATCTCTCTCCATGGTCAACCAGTAGTAACCTTGTCGAATAATCTTCTTAACTAGGGTCAAACTACTCATATGCGGTCCGCAACTTCCCGCATGTATTTCTGACATAATATGCTCCACTTCAGGCTTCCTCAAGCATCTCAAATGCACCCCCATTTAGCCATCTTCGATATAAATCCCCACGGAATGTGATGTATTGAAAATACCACCACCTTATGGCTCTTTTTGCTTTCTTTGTTGCCCCCGACGGGTATTCTCTTTCCTCCAAAAATTGCCTTATAGTGTCATACCACGCATCATGGTCTATATCAATTTCCATGATTGTCTCATATTCATAACAAGGAGTTGATGAACTGGTCAAAATCAGAGGCTTAAGGAATAAGCTACAGGATTTTCCCATACCGAAGCCAATGTGGCTAGGGCATCAGCCATCTGATTTTCTTCTCTTGATAGGTGTATAAATCTACACTCTTTAAAGTTCTTCTTCATCATGGTCAAGTAATGGTGGTATGGTTTTAATTTTTCTTCTTTCAACTCCCACTCTCCATTTACTTGGGAGACTATTAGCAATGAGTCGCCAAAAACTTCTACCTTATCCACCTTCATAATCATTAGGGTTTCCAAACCAAAGATACAAGCTTCGTACTCTACTATATTATTTGTTGCCCTAAATTTCAACTTTTTGGCTAAAGGGATAAGTTCCCCTTCAGGCAATTCTAGTATGACTCCCAAACCTGCTCCTTTCCTGTTTACTGCTCCATCAAAATACATTTTCCACCCTTGTACTTCAATTGCCTTTAAATGTTCATCCAAAAATTCCAAGACTACCTCTTCGCTATTTGGTAATGGTTGTTGAGCCAGGAATTCTGTCGCCGCTCTACCTTTGATTATTTTCCTGGTTACATACTTAATCTCAAATTCTTCTAATATTATCAAACAGCGACCATATTTCCCAATCAAAGAGGGTGTCTCTCTTAAGTATTTCATTAGGTCCAACCTAGAAATTATTGCACACTATAAGATTGAAAGTAATGCCGCAACTTCTTAGAAGACCAAACTAAGGCTATGCAGGTTTTTTCAATAATACTATACTTAATTTCATAAGGTAGGAGATTTCGACTAAAATAGTAAACCGCATGCTCAATCCTTGACTCATCTGCTTGGGCTAGCATGGCTCCTATTGATTCTTCTTCTACTGATAAGTATAGTAATAGAGGTTTTTCGGGTTTAGGTGGTTTTAAAATAGATGGATTCAACAAATACTCTTTTATTCGCTCAAAGACCTTTTGACACTCTTCATTCCATATGACCGGCTAATTCTTTTTAAGCAATTTGAAGATAGGCTTACAGATTGTTGTGAGCTTTGCTATGAATCAGCTAATGTATTGTAATTTACCAATGAATCCTCATACTTCTCTCTCCATCTTTGGGGCTGGCATATCCTTGATTGCTTTAAATTTGTCAGGATCAATCTCAATGCCATTCGGACCAATCACATGTCCCAACAATTTACCTGAGGTAACCCAAAACACATACTTCTTCGAGTTTAATCTTAGCTTATATTTCAATGCTCTATCAAAGAATAATTCTAAGTTTTGGAAGTGTTGTTCCCTTGTATCCGACTTCACCATAATATCATCAACATATACTTCAACTTCTTTGTGCATCATGTCATGAAATAGTGTGGTGGCCATCCTTTGGTAGGTTGCTCCAGCATTCTTTAAGCCGAACGGCATCACCCTATAATAAAATATGCCCCATGTAGTAATGAAAGCAGTTTTAGCTTTATCCTCTTGGGCCATTAACACTTGGTTGTATCTGAAAAATCCATCTACAACCGAGTGTAGCATGCTAGAGGCTATACTATCAATGAGAACATCTATATGAGGCAAAGGAAAATTATCTTTAGGGGATGCCTTATTCAAATCTCTATAGTCCACACAGACCCTTATTCTTCCATCTTTCTTTGGCACTGGTACTATATTGGCTAGCCAATTTGGATATTCTATCACTTCAAGGAACTTTACTTGTATTTGTTTAGTGACCTCTTCTTTAACAAATTCAGCCCACTCAGGTCTTAATCGCCTAAGCTTTTGTTTAACAGGTTTCATGTGAGTGTAAGTAGGAATAAGATGTTCGGCTATGTCTCGATCTATACCAGGAATATCCTTATAAGACCAAGCAAATACTTCTTCATATTTTTGAATATTTTTTCAAATCTCTCTCTCTCATCAAGAGTAAGGTCAGATGCTATACTAATGTTTTTAGGATTTTTGATTGTTCCTAAATTTAATGATTGTGTGTTAACATAATTAATATTAAAGATGCTCATGTAACTGCTATTTAAATGTATGCAACCATCAGGAGAAACATCATACAAGTAAGCAAAATCAGATTTTATTGCATTAATTTTGGAAAAGAAAACATCATCATCCTCATACAAAGTAGACAAATTAAAATCAAAATCAAAATCATTGTTCTCAGAATCATAAGGCAGAATGTCTTCAAACTTCACTTCAACCAGGGCAGCAATCTCCTTCGGAGTCTTCTCGGCTTTCAGGACAACTTCCTTCTTCTCTTCTGGATTGGATTCTTTGTTGGCTAACAGGGTGAGCTCTTACTTCACTTGCTCCACTAGCTCAGCAACATCTGTAAAAATTTCAAAACCTGGGATCAACTTTCCCATGAACATGATTGGCTCGGTCTTTCCTTGGAGTGGTCCCATGTTTGGAGCTTTTGATAAAGATCTCTTCAAGTGGTGGGAAGCTCATCTTCTCATTTTTCTTTGGCTGGACATTGTTGGCTTCATCATATCCCAACCCCTTCTTGGAAGTTTGAGTTCAAATATCTGGCAGCTTTGTCAAACTGGCCTTACCCTTTCCAAGACTAGCTCCGGGAAGGTAGTTCATGTTCTTCATCATATTCAAGGCTTTGGAGTCCACTACTTCATCATCAGAAATTGTAGCTACTTGAAAACCATTGAGAGGCCTCTCAATCATTAGAGTGTTAACAATCTCATTATCTTCAGCTTCGATGACCACTGTCTCATCTCCGTTAGGGAACTTGATCTTTTGATGAAGGGTGGAAGGAACTCCACTAAGAGGATGAAACCATGATCGTCCCAAGAGTAAGGCAAAGGTAACAGGTATGTCCAAAATAACAAATTTAACAATAGATTCAATTGGACCAACCTTGATGACAGCTTTGAAATTCCTTCAGCGTGTCTCTTAGTATTGTCATAAGCCCGAATGGTTTCCTTGGTCGGGTTTAGATCCCTTGTTGACATGACTAGATTTGGCAATATTTTAAGTGGACAAACATTTATGGTAGACCCATCATCGACCATTACACATGGAGTCATTTTCCCTTTGATTTCTATTTTGATAAAGAGAGGGCGGATGTGATCTCTCCCCTCCTCCTGTAAGCCTGCATCTGAGAAAGAAACCGCTCCCATATTAACTTCACTCTTCTCTTGAACATCTTCACATTTCATTACCCCTCCAATTTTTATGAAGTTGATCAGCTCCTCCGGTGTTGTGGAGGTAGAAATTGGCATGCTAGCTAAGGCCTTGGCCATAGTTTCTCGATGCTTTTTAGAAGTAAGCAATAAGTCACAAATGCTATCACTTGCTTGGGTTCTTTTCAATTGCTTAAGCACATCATCATCTTCCTCTTCTTTATTTCCTACTTCAATTTCCTTTCCCTTATTAATTTCTACCTCCTTAGGCGGTGGCCTTGCATAACGCTTACTGGATCTAGTATTCATTACTTCATCTTCTTCGGGCTTGGACCAAGTCCACTCCTCCTTCTTGGATACAAGATCGTTGGCCGGTGTCAAATCTGCCAAAGTTAATAATCTTACTGCCAACTTAAAGAATTTGAAGAAAATGGTGAGTAAGGTTGAAATCCACAGAGACTAGAGATTAAAAATATTATTTTTAAAACCAGAAAGTAAGAATGAACTATGAAAGGGAGATTTGGATTTAAGAACAATGAATTTAACGTATGCAATAATTTAAAGTAGAAAAATCAATTAGAGCAATAATTCCAGCCAAAGGTTATTTTAGTGCTAGTTTAATTGTGTTGATCATAGATAAAAAAAAATATACTCATAAATTCAATCAATAAATCAGTTATAGATGCTAAAAAAAACGCTTCTAGCATCCTAATCTCTCCATATCAATCGATTAAACAATACAACGTGCTATGAAAAATCTCTTACCAATAATTAAATTTGACATGCGCCTAGAATTAATTAATTGATAGCTTAAAGAATGAGAGAGACCCAATCCTAACTAATAAACTATACGCATAGTTCATTCAAGTTAGATTATTTACCTTCTTAATATAACTTGAAAATCTGGTTCTAATCAAATTATATTAATTGCTATAAACATTAATTTGATCAAACAATTACGGATTTGATTAAACTAATTAGCATTTTATTATTCTAACTTAACTAAACAATTGGCCAAATTATCTAATCAATTAGAATAACATCCACCAAAACCATTAAGCACAGAAAATAAATAAATATTGAAGAATTAAAATGAGTAAATGAAGAATTGATCTCACAACACTTGGGGAGAACTAACACTTGATTAAACCTTTAGTTGGAATAAAGAGGACTTAGCCACACATGGCCATTTTTAAACTTACAAAACTAAAGAGAAGATTGTTCTAAACAAAAACTTAGATATCCAAACTAATAGCTCATCTCCCCTTTTATAGAAGAGAAGTGAAGACTATTTCAAAAGAAAATTGAGAAAAATATATTTACAATCAAATCAAATCCAATAAAATAAAATCCCATGATCCTCTATGTTCTTCAAAACCTTTGAATATATCCTCCAAGAAAAATTCAGCAGCTCCTCATCTTTGACTTAGTAACTTTATCCCAAAAAGACAATAAATTATGTCAACTAATACCTGCATCTATTTAACCACATAGTTCAACAAACCCATTAAAAATACCAAATTATATAACCAAAATAATCACATTATCATAAGTTATTTGGCACAAATAATGAACCCATCATATTCCCCCACACTTAATATTTGCTTGTCCTCAAGGAAAAACTCAATCTACACAAAAGGAAAAATCACCCAACTCTTCACAACTCTTACAAGAACATCTTTAGAAAAAGAACCTTAATTACAAAAGTAAAGTTGAGTTGAATACTCAAATCTGAAATCCATGGAGAATAAAGAATTGAATTTACATTCTTTCAAACATAATAGACAAGGCTTGAACTTTATAAATTTAAACATGCAATTTAAGTTCCATATCAATTAAACCATTGCTTAAAGAATTATTTGTTAAACAGCTTGGTCACAGAAAATCATAGCAATCACACACAAAACAAATAATGCTGAACTTTTATTTATTTATTTATTTAGTTTTGGTGCTTGAGCATTTATCGAATGCCTGAGTGTGTCATCATTGGTAACCCGCTTGCGGGTACTTGGAGTCACAAACTCAAGTGGCTACTAACACTACTCTTTGCCCAAACTCGGACAGCGGAGTACCTCGACTGCTCAAGTCTTAATTTAATTACTATTTTTTTAATTAATTTTTTTAACAATTTAGTAACCTTAAATTCAAAAGTAAACACACACACACATACTCATCTCCATACCCAAGCTGTTTATACAATAATTGGAAAAGCAATGGACGTGAATTATGATCAAGCAATTCTGAAATTTAACCAGTATTCATTCAAGCCTCATATATTATATCAAAAAGAATAACTAAATTCAATAATTTATTCTAAATGGACAAGAGATAATCGCTATCAAATTAACTTTACTCAAGTAATTAAGATTGTTTTTCTATCGAATTCAAAGGGTTGTTCTAAGTTAAGAAAAAATTCCCTAAAATTATCTCATCAAAATTTCTGCTATTCAACATCAATATCAAATTCAAGCAAATATTAGAACAAATTACACACATTTTAACAGTACCCAACAAAAATTGCAGCTACTTATTACAATACCCAGCAAAACCCAGCAAAAATTTTAACCAAAACAATTAGCAAATGAACAAATTTTCAATAAAATTGGAACCTTATACCACATTCATTTCTAGCTCAAAATTCCTTCCCCACACTTAAATTACATTGTCCCAATGTAAAACCCATCACAAATCTAAGCAAACCAAAACAAAAATTGAAAATTATGCCCAAGAAAACTTACCTGAACAGCTGGATTTGTAATCTGAAATCAAAAGAGGGGACGCATCTATTTGGTACAAACCTTTCAATCACTGCAACTAGAAGAAGAGGGAACAATTCTGAGTCCACTAATCTGGCTCCATTTTGCTGGTGTTGGGAGATCTGAATAGAGATGAAATATCTTCTTTGTTTGATTTGCTTTGACGCCAACAACAGAGAAATGAATAAGGGTTTGTTTTTTAACCTTTTGAAAATCTTTATGTGGCTGTAAAAATAACACATGGGTTAAAAATAATAAATGTTAACAAAAATTAAACCCTTCCAAACGGTGTACAGCTAGACCACAAATACAACTTGCTTACACCACCATTAAAATTCTAAGCCACGCATCTGCTTCCAATTTAAGAGGAACAAAACTAAAATTAAACTTATTGAAGAAGAAAACTAACAAATCTTATTTATTGAAAGAGAAAGAAAAAGAATAAATAAGAAAAGAGAAAAAAAAACAAATAAAATAATAATAAAACGGAAACAAATAAACAAAACAAAACTTCCCTTTTTCAAACCTAAACCGCAGGAACTCCCAATGAAATTTCCTCTGTTTCAACAGCTCGAAACCCTTCATAAAAGGGTTTCAATCTGTGTCCATTAACCTTAAAAATTTTATTAGTCTCCAAACTTTGAATTTCTACTGCACCATGAGGAAAAATATTGATAACCACAAAAGGTCCTATCCATCTTGACCTTAACTTTCCAGGAAACAACTTCAGTCTTGAATGATAGAGTAAAACTTTCTAGCCAATTAAAAATTGCTTTCTTGAAATTGAATTATCATGAAAGGCCTTAGTTTTCTCCTTATAAATCCGAGAACTCTCATAAGCATCATTTCTAATCTTTTCCAGCTCTTGTAATTGTAACTTCCTATGCTTGCCAACTGCATCCACATCCATATTGCACTTCTTTACAGCCCAATAAGCTCGATGTTCTAATTCCACCGGTAAATGGCATGGTTTCCAAAAAACCATTCGGTAAGGAGACATTCCTATAGGTGTCTTATAGGCTGTGCGATACGCCCATAGAGCCTTCCGATTTGGACTAACTGTTTTCTCCAAAATTGACTTAATTTCCCTATTCGACACTTCCGCTTGCCCGCTTGTTTGAGGATGGTAGGCAGTAGAAGTTCGATGAGTGACCCCATATTTCTTGAAGAGAGCTTCCATTGTCTTATTACAAAAATATGTCCCTCGATCGCTAATAATAGCCCTTAGAGTTCCAAACCTGGCAAAAATATTAGACTTCACAAAATCCACAACAGTTTTAGCATTATCATTTCGACAAGCCTTAGCTTCTATCCACTTAGAAACATAATCAACAGCAAGCAATATGTAAGTGTAACCAAAAGAAGAAGGAAAAGGACCCATGAAGTCTATACCCCACACATCAAAAATTTCACAAATCAAGATAGGATTAAGGGGCATTTGATCACTATGTCCTAAATTTCCAGTTCTTTGACAATTAGCACAAGCTTTACAAAAAATATATGAATCATGGAATAATGTTGGCCAAAAAATCCACATTCAAGAACCTTACGAGATGTTCTCTTAGGCCCAAAATGACCACCACAAGTATAAGAATGACAAAATTTAAGAATGGACTCAACCTCATCATTAGTGACACACCTTCTAATTATTTGATCTGAACAATATTTCCACAAATAAGGATCATCCCAAGCATAGTATTTGGCCTCACTTTTAATTTTATCTTTTTCATACTTAGTTAAATCATCAGGCAATGATCTAGTGACTAAGTAATTGACAATATCAGCAAACCAAGGAATACTATTACTTAAAGAGAAAAGATACTCATCCGGAAATGCATCATTCAAAGGTAGTGTTTCCTCTATCAAAGGTACCCGGCTAAGATGGTCTGCCACCAAATTTTCAGACCCCTTTTTGTCTCTAATTTCTACATCAAATTTTTGTATTAACAAAATCCATCTTATTAGCCTAGGTTTAGCTTCTTTCTCCTTCAACAAATACTGCAAAGCTGCATGATCAGAAAACACAATAACCTTAGTGCAAAGCAAATAAGAACAAAATTTTTCTAAAGCAAATATAATAGCTAACAGCTCCTTTTCCATTGTGGAGTAATTGCTTTGAGCACTATCAAGTGTTCTTGAGGCATAATAAATAACATGAGGTTCCTTGCCAATTTTTTGCCCAAGAACAGCCCCTACAGTACGATTGCTAGCGTCACACATTATCTCAAATGTAAAATTCCAGTTTGGAGCTTGAACAATTGGGGTTGTAATCAACTTCTCTTTCAATATATCAAATGCTTGCTTGCAGGCTTCATCAAACTGAAAATCAACATCCTTTTGCAAGAGTCTACATAAAGGTTGAGCAATCTTTAAGAAGTCCTTGATAAACCGCCGATAAAAACCTGCATGTCCAAGAAAAGAGCGAACTTCCCGTACACTTACGGGGTAAGGTAAAGATTTTATAACATCGACTTTTGCCTTATCTACCTCTATACCCCTAGAAGAAACAATATGAACCAAAATAAGCCCTTGATCAACCATAAAATGACATTTTTCATAATTAAGAACAAGGTTAGATTCTAAGCATCTTTCCAAAACCTTTTCAAGATTCATTAAACAGTCTTCAAAACAATTTCCATAAACAGTAAAATCATCCATAAAAACTTCTATAATGCTCTCTACATAATCAGAAAAAATACTTACCATACATCGTTGAAACGTTGCTGGGGCATTGCAAAGCCCAAAAGGCATTCGTCGGTAAGCGAAAGTTCCAAATGGACATGTGAATGTTATCTTTTCTTGGTCTTCGGGTGCAACTGGAATTTGATAAAAACCTGAATATCCATCTAAACAACAGTAATGAGTCTTACCCGCTAACCTTTCAAGCATCTGGTCAATAAATGGCAACGGAAAATGATCTTTCCTCGTTGCTGCATTTAGTTTCCTGTAATCTATACAAACATGCCATCCATTTTGAACTCGAGTAGGAACTAACTCACCATCAGGATTTTCTACCACAGTAATGCCCGTTTTCTTAGGTACTACTTGAACAGGGCTTACCCACTTGCTATCCGAAATTGGATAAATCACACCAGAATCCAAAAGCTTTACAATTTCTTTCTTGAAGACCTCCATCATGGGTGGGTTTAGATGCCTCTGTGCTTCTCTCCTTGGCCTGCTATCTTCTTCAAGCAAAATCTTATGCATGCATGTAGATGGACTTATGCCTTTAATGTCAGCAATAGTCCACCCTATAGCATTCTTATACTTCATAAGAACCTGAATTAACTTCTCCTCCTCCTCCTTCTTGAGTTTATTTGAAATAACCACTGGAAGGGTTTCTTCTTCACCCAAAAACACATACTTCAAATGTTGGGGCAGCGGCTTAAGCTCCAATTTTGGTGGCTGCAAAACAGAAGGCAAAAGAGCATGGTGACATTTAGGTAAATTAATTATAGGTCCATCATTTACCTTAGGATCTTGTGCTTTTAGTGCAAGCACCACTTCATTCAATTCTTCTTCAACCACAAACTTCTCGTTAAGCTTTCCAAGGCTGTCTGAGTTTAAGTCATTGCAAAGCACAATCTTAAGCTTATCTTCTTCACTCAAATGGAACACTTTTTCACTCAATGGTTCAATAACATCTATGCCACAAACAGAAGAAACATCATTAGGAAATTTCATGGCATCATAAACATTAAATTTAATCACCTCACCATCAAATTCCATGGTCAATGTGCCCTCATACACATCTAACTTAGTTCTAGCGGTACTAAGAAAAGGTCTTCCAAGCAGTAAATTACAAGTATTAGAAGATTTATCATCCTCCATGTCAATAACATAAAAATCTGCTAGAAATATTAAACTATTTACCTGAACTAGCACATCCTCCAATACTCCCTTAGGGTAAACTATGGATCTATCGGCAAGAACAATAAGTACCCCAGTTTCTTTTGAAGGACCAGCATTTAATTGCAAATAAATAGAATAAGGCATTACATTTATTGATGCTCCTAAATCACACATAGCCCTATCAATTCCGAAATTACCAATTTGACAAGATATGACAAACATACCTTTATCTTTACATTTTTGTGGTAATTTCCTTTGAAGCACATCAGAAACATTTTCTCCTACATTAATTTTCTCACATCCAGACAATTTCTTTTTATTGATGCACAACTCTTTAAGAAATTTTGCGTACCTAGGTATCTTCTTTATTGCATCAAGCAATGGCATATTGATTTCCACTTTCTGAAATATGTCGAGAATTTCTTTCTCTTCGTTTTCCCTCTTAGACTTGGCAAATCTTTAAGGAAAAGGGGGCTGAATCTCCAGAATTTCAGATTTCTCCAACTCCGCACCATCGGTTGGCTTGACCTTCTCTACTTCTTCCTCCAGTACCAAGTCACGTACACATTTTTTTTCTGCTGGAATTTCTAGCTCCTTGCCACTCCTCAAAGTAATTGCATTTGCATTTTGTTTTGGATTCAAAATAGTTTGAGAAGGTAACTTACCTTGAGACTCTAACTTATCCAATGAAGTGGCTAATTGGCTAACTTGGTTCTCCAAATTTTGGATGCTAGTTCATGTCTCTTGCTGAAATTGCATAGTGTTAGTAGCAAGTGATTTAACAATGTCTTCAAGAGACATACCTGAACTAGAAGATCCATGATCAGGTGCTGGCTGCCTATTCTGAAATTTTGGAAAATTTGACGGCTTTGTTCTGTAGCTCAAATTTGGATGGTCTCGCCAGCCCGGATTATAGGTATTTGAATGCGGATCATATTTTCGTTGAGGTCCTGAAAAATTTCCCATTGCATTGGCTTGTTCTTGACTTTCATCTTGCAAAGTTGGACACATGTCTGTAGGATGTCCAGTATAGGCGTAAATTCCACAAGCTTTAACTTGCTGCCCTTTTCCTACAACCAAATTCTGAACCAAAGATGTTAAATCATTAATTTTATTTTCAAGAGAAGAAACACTTACCTCATTAATATTTCTCGAAGGTTTATGGCGAGACCCGAATTGTTGGGAATTTACAGCCATCGTGGAAATCAATTCCCTTGTAGCTTGGGGAGTTTTATTATCGATTGCTCCGCCACTTGCTGCATCTATCATTTGCCTCTCCATAGGTAATAAACCTTCATAAAAATACTGTATTAAGGCTTGATAAAAAAATCCATGTTACGGACAGCTTGCGCACATTTTCTTAAATCTCTCCCAATACTCATGTAGAGTTTCATTATTCTTTTGTCGACTCCCACAAATATCTCTTCTAATGCTGGCAGCCCTTGAAGCATGAAAGAATTTATCTAAGAAATTTCTTATCATTTCTGTCCATGATGTAATAGATCCGGATGGCAAATAAAATAACCATTCTTTGGCAGAATCGGCTAAAGAGAAAGGAAAAGCTCTTAATTTTATTTGTTCCTCAGAAATTCCATGGGGTTTCATGGTAGAACATACAACATGAAATTCCTTTAAATGTTTGTGAGGATCTTCATTCAACAAACCTCTAAAAGTGGGCAATAATTGAATCAAACCTGATTTAGGCCCAAATGCAGCCTCAAAGGCTGGGTATGTGATGCAAAGAGGAGTTTGATTAATTGGAGGTGTTGCCAACTCCCTTAATGTTCTCTGATCAGCCATCTCCTCTTCCGGTTCGAACTCACCTGAACTTTTACAAAGTTCAAGAACAACAGTCTCTTCTGGGTGTGAAGTAGTTGTAGGAACTTCAGGATCAATTGTTTGCTCTAGAGTTATTGTAGCAGTTGTAGACAATTGTTTCTTCTGCTTTGCCTCTTTTCTCAATCGTCTAGCAGTTTTCTCAATTTCAGAATCGTATTGGAGATCACCTATACTATCTGATCTGGTCATAAAAAAACAATATAATTAATTAACTCTAATCCCCGGCAGCGGTGCTAAAATTTGGCCGATGTCGAATCCGCCAAAGTTAATAATCTTACTGCCAACTTAAAGAATTTGAAGAAAATGGTGAGTAAGGTTGAAATCCACATAGACTAGAGATTAAAAATATTATTTTTAAAACCAAAAAGTAAGAATGAACTATGAAAGGGAGATTTGGATTTAAGAACAATGAATTTAACGTATGCAATAATTTAAAGTAGAAAATCAATTAGAGCAATAATTCCAGCCAAAGGTTATTTTAGTGCTAGTTTAATTGTGTTGATCATAGATAAAAAAATATACTCATAAATTCAATTAATAAATCAGTTATAGACACTAAAAAAATGCTTCTAGCATCCTAATCTCTCCATATCAATCGATTAAACAAGACAACGCGCTATGAAAAATCTCTTACCAATAATTAAATCTGACATGCGCCTAGAATTAATTAATTGATAGCTTAAAGAATGAGAGAGACCCAATCCTAACTAATAAACTATACGCATAGTTCATTCAAGTTAGATTATTTACCTTCTTAATATAACTTGAAAATCTAGTTCTAATCAAATTATATTAATTGCTACAAACATTAATTTGATCAAACAATTACGGATTTGATTAAACTAATTAGCATTTTATTATTCTAACTTAACTAAACATTTGGCCAAATTATCTAATCAATTAGAATAACATCCACCAAAACCATTAAGCACAGAAAATAAATAAATATTGAAGAATTAAAATGAGTAAATGAAGAATTGATCTCACAACACTTAGGGAGAACTAACACTTGATTAAACCTTTAGCTGGAATAAAGAGGACTTAGCCACACATGGCCATTTTAAACTTACAAAACTAAAGAGAAGATTGTTATAAACAAAAACTTAGATATCCAAACTAATAGCTCATCTCCCCTTTTATAGAAGAGAAGTGAAGACTATTTCAAAAGAAAATTGAGAAAAATATATTTACAATCAAATCAAATCCAATAAAATAAAATCCCATGATCCTCTATGTTCTTCAAAACCTTTGAATATATCCTCCAAGAAAAATTCAGCAGCTCCTCATCTTTGACTTAGTAACTATATCCCAAAAAGACAATAAATTATGTCAACTAATACCTGCATCTATTTAACCACATAGACCAACAAACCCATCAAAAATACCAAATTATATAACCAAAATAATCACATTATCATAAGTTATTTGGCACAAATAATGAACCCATCAATCGTCCTCACTATCGCTTGAATCTCAAAACCCATTGACAACACAAATTGCTACTTCTTTACCCACCATAGCTTGTTTAATTTTGTCAAATACCTCTTCTTCTTTGGTTGCTTCTCCACCCACATCTTGGAAAGAAGACATGACAAAATCTTCATGCAAACCTCCTCTAATCATAAAGGTTGCCGGTGGTGGTACTTTATTGAACTTTGGTAAAGGGTTGTCTTTGGTGTTTGGCTTGTTGGGCTCGAGCAGCTTCCCACTATCAATTAGATTTTGGATCTCATGTCTCAACCTTACACATCTATCTGTGTCATTCCCTTGCATTTGATGAAACTGACAAAATGCTTTAATGTCGAAATTAGGTGGGAGAGGATTAGGCAAAGGATGAGGATTTAAGGGTTGTAACAATCCCTTCCTTTATAGCTTATTGAGAACCCAAGACATTGGTTTCCCCAATTCCAAAAACTGTCTCCATGTTCCTTGGCTAGTAGCGTTAACACCGACCGCTTTTGCATGCTTTGGCTACCAGATTGATAGTTTCCTTCCTCGTTCCTTCTTATTGAAAAATAGTTCTTCTCTCTCTCCCATTCTTCAATTTGCAAACTATCTTGGAGAAAGTCTTTGAAATCACTGATGAGTGTATGAGACATCCTCTCATGAAGAGTAGGTAACACTCCTCTCACAATCATCCTTATTTGATCGGATTTATTGGGCCTTTTCTTGAGCAAAGCGGCCTTATTTCTCCATCTATTCACATAATCCACAAAATTCTCATTCGACCTTTGTCTAATGGACTCCACTTCCATTAAGGTAACTTCCATCTTGATATTATATCTATATTGCTGGATGAAGGCCTCGTATAGCAAATCCCAACTCTTTTGTATTCCATCATCTAAGGTATTGAACCAATTTTGGACAACAGCATAAAGTACCTTAGAGTTTGAGCCTTAGTAGCTCGGGCAAATTGAATAGCAGTGATATACTACTTCAATGGAGATGAGGGTTTTTTATTTCATTAAACTTCGCAAAAGATGGCATTTCGAACTTGTACAAAACTTCTTCATCTAGCTCAAATAATTTGTCAACTTCGGACATTTCTTCGGTTTTCAGTTTCTTCTCAAATTTCTTTTCTAAATCAGCAATCATCTTTTCAACATCAGAAGTTTCGATTTTCTCTATAGTTGATTTTTCAACAATCTTTGGTTCTTTCTTCTTGTCTTGAGAATCTTGGTAGCATTGAGCCCAATCATCATCATCATCAATGATCACCTTTTCATCATCAAAAACCACTTCACCAACTTTAGTCTTCCCTTTGTCCCTTGGCTTCTTAATGCTAGCAGATGCTTCAGTGTAATTTTTTAAAATTGCAGTCAATTGGTTCTTCATGGTCTCAGTTAAGGCCTCTTTTATTTCTTCCATCTTGGCATTGAGGGCTTCATCCACCATTCTTTCAATTTGTTTGGGCTCCATTACTTTTGGTGAGCAAGTGATTGAGTCGTTGCTAGATTCTTCGCTTCTGGTGTAGGTCGGATTGTCGTAAGCTTTTGAACTGTCGTAATCTAGGGCTGTGAGCTAGAAAAGATCAATGATGCATGTATGCATGTACGCACAAAAATCAACAAATAAGGACTAATAGGACATTCCTTCCAACCTTATAACATCCACACATGAATGGCGAGTCTCTTTTCCTAGGTATATGTTTAACAAAATACCAACATGGGGTACCTTGTTTTCAAATATTTCTCTCGGACGTTTTAACCAATAGTTATATTTTCAAAAATGGAAATCAATCCATGATAATTCCCATTAATTAGGTTTTAATCCATTCAACCAACTAAAGTAGCTTTTATGTTGTATTGGATTAAAACTAAATCAAGAGGTTTATTATAAATAGATTTCTCACTTGAAAAACCAACTAATGATTCATGCCAAAAACAAGCCCATGATTAATTATTCTTAGTATAAACTAGGCTCACAATTTGCAAGCTCTTTGTAAGAAAGGGTTGGATGAAAATATTTTTGTTTCTAAGCTGTTGCACTCTAATAAACACTACTAGAACTACACTCGCAAGTATACGAGGCTGCTGTAGTATTTTGGTGAACACCTCAAGGTCGTCTCACAAGGAAGCTAGATAAACTAATTATTTATCAAATCGTAAATAACAATTATCAATTAAATTAAATTGCTACACAACTAATGAAAACAGAACGAGTTGAATTTAGAACAATGAAAGTAAACTGAACAGATATATTGATTCACTTAATAGAAAAGTCTAGGGTTTGCACTTCTCTACTAATTTATATGTATGAATGGTTATTTCTCTCAACTAGTTTAATTCCAAAGATCATATTTCAAGCAACTTAATTAATCAAATCAAGGAAATAAGCTCTTGCATTCAAACTTCTTTCAATTAATCTTATTACAATCAAAATGATCTTTTCCTTAGGTATCTCTAATTCACCTAAGTCCTTAATTGAATTGTTCCAGCATTAGACTTCATTTCTCAATCCTTCATCTAAATACCTCAAACACATAATTGGTGGCCAATCAATTATATATTAACATTAATCCATTCAATTAAAGATAGAAGAAATAATTCAGTTAAGAGTAATAACCATTTCATACAATCATAGTATATCCATACAAACCCTAAACTAGATCAAAATTAGTTCATAATGATGCTATCAAACAAATTCATCTCATTAAAATTCAATGAAATTAATTTAGACATTAGAGAATTCATAAATACAATTCCAATGAAACTTAAGAGATAGAGTTTGAGAACAAAACCAATTTACAAACTTCCTTTGGCTTCTGAAGAATCTCTTGCTCAGATTTTTACTAAAAGAATAATGCAATGGCTAAAACTAATTTGATCTAGAGTGTTTGCATGAAAGTGAAATCAAAATTCAAAAGAAAAGTGAAGAATAGCTGAAAAGTTTATGTTGGACGGCTAGAAGAGTGGATCCTTTTTCTCTTGCCCTAATCTTCTTATTTATACAAAACCCTCTCTAAAAATTCTCGCTTTCTTTCTTTCTCTGGTCCCATGGAGTGACATGGCCAAGCTTGTGGCCGTGTCATAACGGCTTGACCATGTCACCTGGGTGTGTCAGCTTTTGTTTCTTTCCTTTCTCTTCTTTGTTCTTTGAAGATGAGAGTGACATGACTAAGCTCCTGGCCGTGTCATGTGACACGACCAGTGGCTTGGCCGTGTCACCTGCCAGTGTCACCTACTGATTCTCTTCTTTCTTTGCTCTTCTTTCTTGGCTTAATATGGGACACGGCCAAGCTTGTGGCCGTGTCACCTGCCAGTGTCAGCTTCTGTCAAATTTTCCTTTCTTTCTTGGTTCCCTTGGTTTTACCCTTTAGGTGAGACACGGCCAGTGGCTTGGCCGTGTCTCCTGCCCGTGTCATGATCTGCCAAAAATTTCATTGAGGTGACATGGCCAAGCTTGATTTGGCTTGGCCATGTCTTGCTGCTTCACGCTCTTCTTTCTTTGTTTTGATCTTCCAAGGGAGTTTTTTGCACATTAACCTAAAACAAACACTTGAAACAAACTTTAAACAAGAATCAAATGAAACATTAACCAAAAACACATAAACATCACACTAAAAACTATTACAAAAATGACATAAACACTAGGATAAATTAAAACTACCAAAATTGATGAAATCACTAAATAAACAGATTAAAACTACCAAAATGCATGAAGAAAACTATAATAATCATAATAAATAAATTACAATTTTATGACAAAAACTAATAAAACAACTACCCCACACTTAAAACTTTGCTTGTCCTCAAGAAAATTTACATAACATAAATTTAAAACTCAAATAACCTTAACTATAATTCAAGTATATAAGATGAAATCCTTTAAGCCTCAGCAATAAATAAATGCAATTTACTTCAATCAAGATTTTCTTAACTCATTTATTAATTCAGACATAACAAATCTCAACTCTCATCTAAGTGTTTCTCTCAATTTCAAAGGTTAATTCACTCAAACCAATCATGACTGCATACTGCCATAAACTTGCTTAATTATCCAATCTCCCTCACTGATTTTTCTCAAGAAATAATCCGAAGGTCTTTCTGTTTGGATGTAAGGTGAAGGTGTGAGAATAGACATTTAAGTTTGATCATTAAGAAATGGAGTATCTAAATTAGACAATAATCTTGCGTAGAAACTCGTAACTCTCTCAAATAGCATATTCACCAACCCTTGATAGTCTCACATACTTGCATACTTAAAGAAAAGTAAATGAGTCAAAATTCCTCTTTGATGACTAATGCTAGAAAATATATGAATTTTGTATATATATATATATATATCTTCTCTTTTTATTTTTATTTATTATTTTTCATATATATATATATACAAAATATAAAATTGCATTGAACATCTAGCTCAAATGTAGAGGAAAAGAGTAATTGACTCTTAGTCAAATACAATGTGCAAAGTATGCATTTCAGCCCCAAATCTTACTAAAGCAATACTATTTTTTTTTAATTGCTTACCCCACACTTATGAATTAAACCACCCTATTGTCATATCATAAGAAACTTCATTCCTTAATGAAGGTATGATGATAATAGAAAAATGTTGAGTTGTGAATTGTATTGATCAATCAAGAAAAAGTCAAAGGCTCAACTTGGCTCACTAAGGAATTCATAATTAAGGGAGGTCTTTTTAAGCTAAAGGGGGTAATTCTAATTTGCCATCATCATTTTAAAACTTGAGATGAAATCATAATGTGAGTTCAATTAGTATGCAAAAGCAAGCTCTAGAGATGCAAAATCATGAAGGTGCACACTTAAGAAAGAAAGTTGATTTACAATAATATTCAATCTATGAGGCTCAAAACTCACAAAGAGTTGGTTCTCAGAGATTTATATATCATGTATAGCAGAATGTGAAAATTGATCCTGAATGAATTCAAATGCTAATCTCTATGCTGATACTAAAGGCTCAAATGTAATGCTAGAATTACAGAAAAGTCAATAAGTTTCCAACAATTATGCCATGAACAACGTACAATATAGCACACAAAGACAAACAAAACATAAATTAAAGGAAAGCTTAAAGATTACCCAACACTTATGAGTTACATTGTCCTCAATGGAAACAAGGATAATAAAGAAAAAGAGTTAAGGTATAACGTGTTTTCCATTGTTCCCTTGTGAGGCAAACGCTACCTTTTCATCCACAAACATCAATTGTTCAGAAACAAAATACAATATATATAAAATAACCAAAATATAAAGTGTTAACATTAAAAACAAAAATGAAAAATAACAATGAAAATATGGGATAACTAAACACAAGAAAGTAAGAAATTTTCTCAAAAGGTTGCAGCCGATTTGATCTATGGTGATGGAGGATGTGATGATGATGCAGCTGAAGGATGGAGGCTCAGAATCTTAGCAAGGTTGCTATTGATTTTGTCCAACTATTGCAGGACCATAGCATGGTTACGATCGACCTTGCTTTCCAGTGCTTCTATCCTATTAATGATCTCCTGATTGTCCGGGACCAGAGCATCTTCATCCAAATCAAGAGAATCTAAGTCATACTCCTCATGGAATCGTGTTCTCTTTTGTCGGTCCCCCGGTGCATCTGGCTCAACTGAAGCCATCACATAGGCTCCTCCTCTTTTTACAACCATATGCATCTTCTCAAGTGTGGCCAGGTCTAATGAATCATTACCCAAAATTGTAGTCATACGGTAGTTACTCGGGTCAAAATCATCAAGAAGGGCTATCGCTAAAGTGGTAACTAATCCTCCAATACAAATAGCACCCTTCTTTTTATTTGCCACATTGTCAAAAATATCAGCCAACCAATAGCCGGCACTAACGGGTATGGCATTACAAGCACAGTCTAAGAAAAAGAGTTCGCTAATTTCCACAACACCTATGCTTTCCTTCCATGCAAAGAACCCACAAGACATAAAGCGATGTACATATCTTAGAGCGGGATTACTCAATTTTGTTGCCTTGGCCAATTTGGCCACATGTATTCCCGAGCCCAGTGCTCCCCATGCAAATTGCTGTTTAAAACCCTTAAGTATAGATTTTTCCCCTTGATGTTGGAAACCAAAGATAACATTCAATTGCTCAATACTAATTACACATGGTTTCCCAAGCAATTTAAAATTTAACCTAGTGCAAATTTTCTGTTCATCACTTTCAACCTTAAGAGAGGTTAAAAATTCCATAGTAAGCTCTTAAAATTGCAAAGGTCGAAGGGAGACTAATTTCTCCCACCCAAGGTTTTGAACAGAGCTATAAAAATTATCCTTAATATGAAGAGCATTAAGGGATTCATCGCTTACATACCTCGTTGGAAAGAAACCCCTAGCTAGAAGAATCGCTCTCCTTGAAGATGAAGAAGATGAAGATGGAGCTGAAGTTGGAGGTTGCCTCCTCTTGTGGTGGGAAACCATCTTTGTTCTAGTCATATTGATAGTTTTGGTGAAAATTGAAGCTTTAATGAATTTAATTGGTTTTTGATGAGAAAAAAAGAAGGTTGAATGGGTTTAATTTGGTTTTGGTGAAGAAAAATGGAGAATATAGTGGGATTTTGGAGCTTTTAGAAAATGATTATGGAGGTTTTAGAGAGAAGGAGCCGAGAGAGAGAGAAAGGAAAAAGGGAAACTAGGGGTTTAAAATGAAAGAAAAGGGCTAAAATCATATTTTTAAGCTTGGAAATAAAGGTGACAGAACCAAGCTTGATTTAGCTTGGCCGTGTCTAAAACTTTTGGAGGGACACGGCCAGCTGCTTGGCTGTGTCCCTTGAATGTGTTTGCTACTGTGAAAGAAGAAATTGCAAGACAAAGAAAGGAACACGGGCATAGGTTTGGCCGTGTTTGTGTGACACGGCTAAGAACACAGTAAAGCCTTTTGACCGTGTCTGAGCCTGTGTGTTTTGGGCTTGCTTGACACGGCCAGTGGCTTGGCTGTGTCAAGTGACAGTGTCCTTCACTGCCATTTTGCCTTTTTTTTTGTGTCACCAAATCTAAAAGAAATGCAATCTTCTTCCTTGCTTAACCCTGAAACACATTAAAAAAAATAAAATCTTATCAAAGCACCCATTCCATTTTATTTAAACCAAACATGAAATTGATATTGCTAAATATGAAATTGTAACTATGAAAAGAATTGCAAACCGATGGGTTACCTCCCATTTAGCGCTACTTTAACGTCGTGTAGCTGGATATT
Organism: Garcia nutans; assembly: GCA_947685225.1. Taxonomy (NCBI): domain Eukaryota; kingdom Viridiplantae; phylum Streptophyta; class Magnoliopsida; order Malpighiales; family Euphorbiaceae; genus Garcia; species Garcia nutans. The sequence goes on along the minus strand of CANTUV010000039.1, from coordinate 35,310,584 downwards.
ACTGCAAGACTTAAGGATCGTAGATCAAAGTACTATCGACGATCCTTGCTTCTTGGAACCCCTCATTATATGGTTTAACTCTCTGTCCATTTACTTTAAAAGTTTCATTCATTCGAGAATTAAGCAATTCTATAGCACCGGAAGGATATACCTGAGTTATCTCGAAAGGACCACTCCATCGAGACTTGAGTTTTCCTGGAAATAGTCAGAGATGAGAATTAAAAAGCAAAACCTTCATACCTGGGCTCAATGTCTTTCGTACTAAAATTCTGTCATGAAGTGCTTTAGTGTAGTCCTTATAAATTCTCGAACTCTCATATGCCTCGTTCCTTAGTTCATCTAACTCCGAAATTTGCAGAAAATGTTCTCTCTTTGCCTTGTCCAAATCTAAATTCAGAGTCTTAATTGCCCAATATGTCTTGTGCTCTAACTCCACTGGTAAATGACAAGCCTTATCGAAAACCAATCGGTATGGACTCATACCCAAGGGAGTCTTGAAAGCAGTTCGATATGCCCACAATGCATCATTCAATCTACTTGCCCAATCCTTCCTTGATGAGTTGACTGTTTTTTCTAGAATTCCTTTGATTTGCTTGTTGGATGTCTCAACTTGTCCTGAAGTCTGTGGATGGTATGGGGTCGCCACCTTGTGTTTCACACCTGACTTGTGCATTAATTTCTCAAAATGTTTGTTGTAGAAATGACTTACCCCATCACTGACTATCACTCTTGGCATGCCAAATCTGCTAAGAATGTATTCCTTCATAAATTTAACAACCACGTTAGCATCATTAGTTCGGGTGGGGATTGCCTCCACCCATTTTGAAACATAATCAACAGCAACTAAAATGTACTCATAACCAAAAGATTTGGGACCCATGAAGTCTATTCCCCAAACATCAAACAATTCAACAATAATATAAGATTGAAGGGGCATTTCATTCCTCCTCCCAATGTTACCTACTCTTTGACAGCGGTCACAATGCTTACAATATTCTTGAGCATCTTTGAATAGAGTAGGCCAGTAAAATCCACTTTGAAGCACTTTTTCTGCAGTCTTTCTCCCTCCAAAAGGACCACCACAGTGAAGGTCATGACAAAATTGAAGAACACTCAGTTGTTCTTCCTCAAATACACACCTGTGAACTATCTCATCTTTGCATATCCGAAATAGGTAAGGTTCATCCCAAAAATAGAATTTACTCATGTGCAAAAACCTTTTCTTTTCCTGAAATGACATGTCAGAACGCAAAATACCACAAGTAAGATAGTTAGCAATATCTGCAAACCAAGGTGAATTCATTACCGCAAACAACTGCTCATCAGGAAATGCTTCTAGATTTCTATGAATGCTATCAGATGTAAGATTTTCACCAAAGAAAGGTAATCTAGATAAATGATCAGCTACAACATTTTCACTTCCCTTAGTATCTTTGATTTGAAAATCAAATTCTTGCAATAATAGCACCTATCTAATTAAATGAGGTTTAGCATGTTGTTTTGTCAAGAGATATTTTAGAGCTGCATGATCTGAATGCACAATAATTTTAGACCCAATCAAATATGCTCTAAACTTATCTAAGGCAAAAGCAACAGCAAGCATTTCTTTCTCAGTTGTTGTGTAATTAACTTATGCACTATTTAGGGTCAAGCTAGCATAATAGATCACTCTCAAAAATTTCTCAACCCTTTGCCCAAGGACAACTCCTACTGCATGGTTGGAGGCATCACACATAATTTCAAAAGGTAAAGACCAAACAGGAGCTACAATTACCGGTGCACTGGTCAATTTTTCCTTAAGGGAATTAAAGGCTTGCATGCATTGTGCAGTAAATTCAAATGGAACATCTTTCCCAAGCAAATGACACAATGGTTGGCTTATTTTAGAAAAATCTTTAATAAACCTCTGGTAAAAACCAGCATGCCCTAGAAAGCTTCTTATTCCCTTAACAGAGGTAGGTGGGGGTAACTTAGCAATCAACTCTACCTTAGCTTTATCCACCTCAATCCCTTTACTAGACACAACATGGCCTAATACAATGCCGTGAGTAACCATGAAATGACTCTTTTCCTAACTCAAAGTGAGGTTACATTCAATGCATCTCTCAAGCACAAGAACAAGTTTACTGAGGCAATTATCAAAAGAGTCACCAAAAATAGAAAAATTGTCCATAAATACCTCAATAAAATAATCTATCATGTCCGTGAAAACAGACATCATGCATCTCTGAAAAGTTGCAGGCACGTTGCACAAGCCAAAGGGTATATGCCGAAATGCATAAATCCCAAAAGGGCAAGTAAAAGTGGTCTTGGATTGATCCTCTAGTGATATTGGCACTTGATAATAACCTGAAAGTCCATCCAAAAAGCAATAATGTGAGTGTCTAGAAAGTTTATCCAGCATCTGATCAATAAAAGGAAGAGGGAAATGATCTTTCTTTGTGGCATTTTTCAACTTCCTATAGTCGATACACATTCTCCACCCAGTGGTAGTCCTAGTAGGAACCAATTCATTCTTTTCATTTTTTACCACAGTGATTCCTGATTTCTTAGGCACTACATGTACTGGGCTAACCCACTCACTATTGGCTATTTGGTATGTCACTCCTTCATCAAGCAATTTAAGCACTTCCTTCTTAACCACTTCACTCATGTTTGGGTTAAGGTGCCTTTAGGTCTCTCTCACAGGTTTAGCTCCCTCTTCTAAGATAATTCTATGCATACACATTGAAGGGCTAATACCTTTGATATCACTCAATCCCCATCCTATTTTTTAATTCACTCACCAACTTCATCTCTTCCCTTTCACTAAGTTCGCAAGAAATTATCACAGGTAAGGTGTTGTGATCTCCTAAAAACACATATTTCAGATTTTTAGGAAACTCTTTTAGCTCTAACTCAAGTGAAGGATTATTCTCTGCTTTTTCGATGGAGGGAAGCTCAAATGCTGGGTCCTCCTTAAGTTCCTCTATTTCAGCACTTTCTAATATCTCAAGGCAACTGGTTATTTCTGAGTCAAAAAATATCCAAGCCACGATCTAAGGTCAATACCAGCTCCAATTTATCAGAAGAACCTATTTGCAAGAAAACATCTGAAACAACTGCGTCAATACAATCAATCAAAAAGCAATCCTCATATAATGCAGTTGTAGGAATGGGAGAAGTGTTAAAAATAGAAAATTTAACCATTTGTCCCAAGATAGTCATTGACAATTTACCATTTTTAACATCAATGAAGGTGTTGGTCGTAGCCATAAAAGGCCTACCCAGTAGAATAGTGTGTGCGGATGGTGTAGGGTTATTTCCTTTCATGTCAAGAACTATAAAATCCACAGGCACTATCAACCCACCAACCTTAACTAACACATCTTCTATAACTCCTTTCGAGAATCTAAGAGATCTGTTAACTAATTGCAAGACCATTTTGGTAGGTTTAAGTTTCCTAAGTTATAATTCAAGATACACAGAATAAGGCATCAAATTAACACTGGCTCCTAAATCACACGTGCCATCAGTCCCCTTTCCATTACCTATAGTAATTTTAATTATGAAACTGCCAGGATCCTTTAGCTTCGGAGGTAGTTTATGTTGCAGAACAGCACTAGCTACCTCTGATACTATCACCTTTTCATTTGGCTCATACCTCTTTTTCTTGGTGTTTAATTCCTTGAAGAATTTAGTGTAAGCCGGCATGTTCTTTATTGCTTCAAGTAAAGGTAAGTTAATACTTATCTTAGACAGCATGTTGAAGATGTCTGTAAATTGTTACCTTGTTTATCATTCTTCAACTTGCTGGGAAATGGTATAGGTGGCCGGTAAGGATTACTTGCCTTGTTTAAATCTGTTGAAGGAGATTTTTCCATTGATTTTTCTCCAGCACCCTTGTCCTCTAGTTCTCCTTCCTTTTTGTTCTCTTGATCACCTGCATTCATAGAATTATTTTCAACATCATTATCTATTACCTTGCCACTTCTAAGAACAGTCACTGCTTGTGCTTACTCAGGTTGACTCGGGAATTTTCCTTTTTATTGAATCTGCATCTGTTGTGCAAGTTGTCCCACTTGGGTCTCCACTTTCTTAAAAGATGCTTCTAATGAATCCAACCTTTTGTTATTCATCTCTTGATTCTTGGTACTGACTTGGATAAAAGCATGTAAACTATCCTCCAAACTCTCTCTCTTAGGTTCCCTTGATTTGAAGACTACCCCGGCGGTTGATTTTGTCTCTGGAGAAAATGGAAAGGTTGTTGAGAATTATTTGTTGCCGAGGAAAAGTTTGGATGATTCCGCCAACCGGGATTGTAAGTGTTTGAGAAAGGATCATTCCGGGCCCTTGGTTGATATCCCCCCATAGCATTGACTTGCTCAGCCTCATTTCCATAAGATTCGTATGCAGAGGGGCATATATTTGCTCCATGCCAAAAGTTTCACAAATTCCACACACTTCTTGAGTGGATGAAGAAGTATTGTTCTTCATGTTCAGCATCTGCACTTGCCTTGTCAATTCAACTATCTGATTGACCATCTCACTGTTGGCTTCCAATTGATTTACCCCTTTACTTCTTCCTCTTACACTTTTTTGTTGGGAATTAGCTCCCAACTTTTCAAAGATTTCATAAGTCTCATCTACTATCTTTTCTCCAATAGCTCTCCCAGCTGCATTATCAACAGTATTCTGAAATTGCTGGGTTAGACCATCGTAGAAAAACTGATTCAATAGTTGAAGTGGGTAGTGATGGTGTGGACATTGGATTAACAACATCTTAAACCTGTCCCAAGCCTCATGAAATGGCTCTCCTTCAAATTGAACAAATGTAGCTATTTTTCCTCTTAATTCAGCTGTCTTCTGATGTGAGTAAAAATTGCCCATAAACTTGTTATAAACTTGCTCCCAAGTTGTCAAAGAATTTTCAGGCAACATCATAAGCCAGCTCTTTGCCCTATCGTTTAATGCGTATGGAAAACACCTCATTCTCATCTGGTCTTCTATTAGTCCTCCCAATGGAAATGTGTTGAGGGTGGAGTAGAAATCCCGGATAAAATTCAAAGGATCTTCATTAGGAACTCCATAGAAAGATGGCAGCATGTTGTAATGGATATTCTTCAACTCATAATTTCTTGCTTCATCTGTCAATCTTATACATGAGGTGGAGGTCCCTATGACAGGTTTGGTAAAATCCCTCATAGTTCTTTGCCTTTCGTCTCCCATATTTGTAGATTGTGCAGTATCTGACTCAAACATCATAAATTTTCTCCTCTGTATCAAACCCGGTATACAATTCAAACTCTTCTCTGCTCCTTTTCACTCTCTGAATTTCTAGAATAATTGGGTAAAGCTCTCCTCCGAGTGATCTCATGCCTTGCATAAACAAAATTTCTAAAAAAAAAGGAATTATTAAAAGCAAAAGAAAAATAAAATGTAAACAATGAAAAATAATTTAAAATATTTATGCCTAATAAACAATTACGCCAATTAGCTTCCCCGGCAGCGGCGCCAAAAACTTGTTGCGCTCTAATAAACACTACTAGAACTACACTCGCAAGTATATGAGGATACTGTAGTATTTTGGTGAACACCTCAAGGTCGTCTCACAAGGAAGCTAGATAAGCTAATTATTTATCAAATCGTAAATAACAAATTATCAATAAAATTAAATTGCTAAACAACTAATGAAAACAGAACGAGTTGAATTCAGAACAATGAAAGTAAACTGAACAGATATATTGATTCACTTAATAGAAAAGTCTAGGGTTTGCACTTCTCTACTAATTTATATGTATGAATGGTTATTTCTCTCAACTAGTTTAATTCCAAAGATCATATTTCAAGCAACTTAATTAATCAAATCAAGGAAATAAGCTCTCGCATTCAAACTTCTTTCAATTAATCTTATTACAATCAAAATGATCTTTTCCTTAGGTTTATATCTCTAATTCACCTAAGTCCCTAATTGAATTGTTCCAGCATTAGACTTCATTTCTCAATCCTTCATCTAAATACCTCAAACACATAATTGGTGGCCAATCAATTATATATTAACATTAATCCATTCAATTAAAGATAGAAGAAATAATTCAGTTAAGAGCAATAACCATTTCATACAAACATAGTAGATCCATACAAACCCTAAACTAGATCAAAATTAGTTCATAATGATGCTATCAAACAAATTCATCTCATTAAAATTCAAAGAAATTAATTTAGACATTAGAGAATTCATAAATACAATTCCAATAAAACGTAAGAGATAGAGTTTGAGAACAAAACCAATTTACAAACTTCCTTTGGCTTCTGAAGAATCTCTTGCTCAGATTTTTGCTAAAAGAATAATGCAATGGCTAAAACTAATTTAATCTAGAGTGTTTGCATGAAAGTGAAATCAAAATTCAAAAGAAAAGTGAAGAATAGCTGAAAAGTTTATGTTGGACGGCTGGAAGATTGGATCCTTTTTCTCTTGCCCTAATCTTCTTATTTATACAAAACCCTCACTAAAAATCCATGCTTTCTTTCTTTCTCTGGTCCCATGGAGTGACACGGCCAAGCTTGTGGCCGTGTCACCTAGGTGTGTCAGCTTCTGTTTCTTTCCTTTCTCTTCTTTGTTCTTTGAAAATGAGAGTGACACGACTATGCTCCTGACCGTGTCATGTGACACGGCCAGTGGCTTGGCCGTGTCACCTGCCAGTGTCACTTACTGATTCTCTTCTTTCTTTGCTCTTCTTTCTTGGCTTAATATGGGACATGGCCAAGCTTGTGGCCGTGTCATGTGACATGGCTAGTGGCTTGCCCGTGTCACCTGCCAGTGTCAGCTTCTGTCAAATTTTACTTTCTTTCTTGGTTCTCTTGGTTTTACCCTTTAGGTGAGACACGGCCAGTGGCTTGGCCGTGTCTCCTGCCCATGTCATGATCTACCAAAAATTTCCTTGAGGTGACACAACCAAGCTTGATTTGGCTTGGCCATGTCTTGCTGCTTAATGCTCTTCTTTCTTTGTTTTGATCTTCCAAGGGAGTTTTTTGCACATTAACCTAAAACAAACACTTGAAACAAACTTTAAACAAGAATCAAATGAAACATTAACCAAAAACACATAAAAATCACACTAAAAACTAGTACAAAAATGACATAAACACTGGCATAAATTAAAACTACCAAAATTGATGAAATCACTAAATAAAGAGATTAAAACTACCAAAATGCATGAAGAAAATAATAATAATCATAATAAATAAACTACAACTTTATGACAAAAACTAATAAAACATAAGCCCATTGTAAAAAGATTTTTAGAAAAAAATGGATTTTGGGCTTAGTATTTGGGTCATGAACAAAAAATATTTTATTTGTTTTTAGAAAGATTTTATGTCCAAAGACCATCTTAAAGAGTTTTGAAAATTTTTTTAGTCTTTTGGATGTTAAAGAAAAATTTATTTTGAGCTTACAATGTACTTAGGTCATATTAGAAAAAGAACAAACTAAATAATCCATGATTTAAGCCAAGACAAATTAACCATAGTCAAACAACATGCATTTGGGATAAAACCTAAGAAAAGTAACTAGGCCAATTATATGAGCTTTAGTCTTTGGGTTAAAAGGCTTAAGTTCCCATAGCAATTATATACCAAATGGTACGAGGCTATGAGTGGTTATGACATGCTCGATCTCCACACCTTGAGTGAAAGTATGGTATCCCTTACATAACACAACACGAGTAACACGAGCATCCTAACTCACACACACGATGCAATCTAACATGATGCAATGGATAATATTATTATTAGAAAGAATAGAATAATATAAAGACCAACAGAATCAACTTCTCTTATCCCCAGTGGAGTCGTCACTGTGAGCGGGAATTTTTTCCCCCACTCCCAGTGGAATGATTCTTGTGACTTCAGCACTGTTTAGGCTCGAGGCCTTAGAGAACACGGACCTAAGCCCGGAGAAAATGGAGTCGCCACCCGGACGGGCCAAGAAAAAAAAAGGGTGGATGACTCGATTCCTAAGGAATCTCCAGCCCCCTAATAGGTTCGAAAAGTTAGGTACATGTAGGGAAGGTGAGAAATGGCCCAACACCCCCATAATGACCGGTTCATTGAAACCGACCTCCTTTACAAGTCTTAATATTATAAAATTCTTAAATATAACAATATTATCCATATTACATGCAATAATTGAAATAAAGCATCGATTTATTAAAATCAAAGCAACGTCCAAGCAAAGCAAATAAATGGGCGCCAATCCGAAGATGGAAACATGTCCTTACATCATCCATGTCTAAACTAATAAGACACCCACCAAAAGGTAGAAACATGTCCTTTACATTGGTCTAAAATATAAAAGTAATTTAAATTACATGATATTTAACTAATGAGGTACCCACAAAGTGGAAACATACCTCTTACAACATTTGAAAATCTAGATAAATCAATAAAATTAAATAACCATTCATCATAAATAAATCATTCATCAAAGATATCAATCAAAATATATAATAAACATTCATTCATGATAAATTAAGTAAATCAAGCATTGAAATTAAATAAATCAATCATCAAAGCATATAATAAACTATATAATCAAATATAAAATTAAATAAAGCAAGTAAATATACAAATTAAGGTATACTGTTTCCATTTAAAGTTCTTTAATTAATATTTAGGGTTTTGGAGCCTTCAGATATTATTATTGTTATTTACTTAGGCTACTGTAAGTTTTGGAAAATTGGAATGGATTAGGGTTTCATGAATCAAATTAGGGTTTAAGGGTAACATTATGAAATTAGGGTTTTTAGGATATTTTGAAACATTTAGCTTTATAATTTTTAGCTACTGGATTATTATTTTGGATTTACTATTTTGGGTTTGAATGTTTAGGTTTTGAATGTTTAGGTTTATAAGGTTTTAAGGTTTTAAGGATTAGGGTTTACGAAAACTAGGGTTTACGGTTTTGGGGGAATTAGGGTTTAGGAAAACTTAGGGTTTAGATTAACTAGTTTGGGGTTTACTGTCTTGGTTTTGGAATTGAGGAAAATAGTTTAGAGTTTTATAAAGTAATTGTGATTTTTAGAAACTGTGAAGTGAGTTTAGAATTTGGATATTTAACAAAACATTCGGAAATTTTGGAAAAGAATGAGAAGAAAATAGTTTAGGGTTTTTTTAAAAGATTTTGGAAATAAGAAAAACGTTTTAAGGTTTTTTTGGAAACAAAAGAGTATCTTTTAAGGTTTTTTTGGAAATAGAAGGAACGATTTAGGGTTCTATGGTTTTGAAGAAACAGAAAAGTGCTCTTAAGTTTTATAAGAAACAGAAAAATAATCTTTAGGGTTTTTGAAAATAGAAAAGACGATTTAGGGTTTTTAAGCTATTTGGAAACAGAAAAGTATTTTTATGGTTTTTAAGGTTTAGAAGAAACATAAAAGACCATTTATGTCATTGAAATGAAGATCAATGTTACTACATATTTATAGATCAAGGTTTTATGTGTATAATCTTATGAATAAAAAAAAAACAAAGCTACTGTAAGAAACTAAAAAGAAATTAGAGATTCAAACCTTTGTTAGTTGGTTCCACCAAAAATTGCTTCTTGGATGAACAAGGACAAAGGCAAGTTGCTGCCTTTGATGATTTCTGAATTTCTTGCTTATTGCTCCTTTCAAATCTCAAGTCCTAAATTCAAAGTTTTAATCCTCCAAGTCCCGACCTCTAGATCCCCTTAAAATCTAGTCCGATCCCTTTTTTTCCCCTCTTTTGTGTCTTTTTAGCGTTATTTATAGGAAATTTTGGAAGCTTAACTCCAATTGTTTAAGGAAACTAAAATTACTTAGGAAAAGAAACCGAAACCAAATAGAATTTTATTTCAGAAAAAATTGCATCGAAAAAATTTCGCTGGCGAAAACTGTGACTGGTTGCAAGCTTGCGAGCACTGGCATGGAAAATTGCGGGATTTTCCTACGGGCGAAATGGCCCAAGGCCATTTCGTCTAATGGCTTTTGGCGATGAAATTTTTCTTCGCCGATTTTTCCGTCGTCGATTTTTATTTTTATTTTTATTTATTTATTTATTATTTTTTATTATTATAAAAATTTTAAAATTTATAAAAAATAAATACTAAAATAAATATTATTTAATTAAGATAACACAAAATTATTTTGGACTAATTAAAATATATTGGACCGGACTAGGTCAAAAATTAAGGGTCTACACCTACCAAGAGTGATCAACAGGTCTTTGATAGGCTTGAAATGGGGTCTATAAGGGACATGGGTTAAATGAAGGCCATTTGTAAGTTGGAGTTGATGTGATACTATGGACAAGCCTTCATACTACAAACTTCTTATTGGAACTTTAGGCAGTTGGAAACATGAAAAGATAGAGCTTTGAATATTCTCCCATCTTCTTGGCATTAATCTATATCTTGATTGGGACAGTCTTTTTCCTTATAAAAAGATTGATATCCACATTCCTTTTCTTTCTTCTTTTCCCTTTTCTTTCTCTTTCTTTTCCTTACTCCTTCTTTTCTTTAAGCATTTTATCATTTTATCCTTCTTTCTTGTAGGACTGTTAAGCATAGGACTTTCAAAAACTAGATGATCTTTCTCCTACCTCTCTGATTTTGATCGAATTTTTAATTTGGTTGGGCCAATTTTAGTCAAACTGTCCTCATAAACCAAATGGAAGTCTTTTGCTACCTTAGGTAAAAGAAAACTTGGTTGGATTTCTGAACCGTTTTTGGTTTTATTTTCTTTTATTTTTCTTTTCTTTCTTCTTTCCTCTTTTTTCTTCTCATTTTTTAATTTTTTTTGTCCTAACTCTAAAAGAGTTGTCTTACTAGTACCAACTTGTATTTTGGTAATGGATGAGTGGAGTGGTATTAGTATGCTTCAATCCTGACTTTATCTGTGATAGTTGGTCTAATTCAAGTGAACTTCAACTACCCTTATGGTCTTGAGAACTTCAACTATCGTCATGGTCTCGACTATTCATTTCTTTCTTTGATCTTCTTGTCTCTTCACCTTAATGATCATAAGACTTGTTAAAAGTGTAATAACAGCTCAGGGTAGGTTGTTGGGGTTATAAGTCAATAAAGAGAAATTTGAAATTTTATGAAGGCTCAAAGGGACAACTGAGGATTGATATTTAATAGAGTGGATACTAGTTGTTGGTTCGTCAAACAATGCCAAGATCATCTCTCCCTAAAATAAGCAGAGTTCAATTTCACCTCAAAAGTTTATCAAAGCATGTTCTAAGATTGACTATGACCTAGACAAAGGTCATTATGTAGGAGCCCTCTCTAAGTAAGCATACACAACTCAATGATGTAGAACAATTCCCTCATCTAGTAAAGTCATTCAAACCATGATGCATAGATTAATTTATGATTAACAAGCTAGACTCGTCATTGCTTGAGCACCAAAATGAATAAAGACCAACAAAAATTTGATGAAAGTAATTTATAAAAACGACTTTAAATTTGAAAAATATAATTGTTCCAATTAAATATTAAAGAAAGAATAGAGAAACACTGCAAGCTAAGGAAAGTTTGTTGAACAAAATTTCTCCTCATTCCACATCTTTAATACTCTCATCTTGAAAAGATTATAAAATAAAATCTTCTTTCAATCAATTTCCTACCATGAAGGTTGTTGGTGGTGGCAGTCTGTTGAACCTTGGCAAAGGATTGTCTTTTATGCTGGGCTTATCAGGCTCAAACAGCTTACCACTGTCAATTAAATTTTGGATCTCATATTTTAGTTATAAGCATTTTTCTATCTCATGTCCTTGTGTCTGATGAAATTCACAAAAGGCTTTAGTATCAAATTTTGGTGGTAAAGGATTCAGCAAAGGTCGATGGGCCAATGGTTGTAATAGTCTCTTCTTTTGTAACTTGTTGAAGACCTAAGACAAAGGCTTCCCCAGATCTGAAAACTACCTTTTATTTGCTTGACCAGTTCTATTGACATCGACTTCTTTATGTGTACTTTGACTGCCAGACTGATAATTCCATTTTACAGAAAAATGGTTCTTCTCTCTTTTCCAGTCTTCTATTTGCAAACCAACTTGTAAGAGGTCCTTGAAATCCCTTATAAGGGTGTGAGACAACATCTCACGAAGGTTAGGTAGGATGCCTCTGACTATCATTCTGAGCTGATTTGATTCATCGGGCCTCTTCTTGAGCAAAAACACCTTGTTTGTCCATCTCTTCACATAGTCCACAAAATTCTCATTTGGTCATTGCCTAATGGCTTCCACCTCCATCAAGGTAACTTTCAGCTCGACATTATGACCATACTATTGAATGAAATCCTTGTACAACATGTCCCAATCTTTTTGAGTACTTTCCTCTAAGGTGTTGAACCAATTTTGGATGATAGGGTCCAATGAAAGCATGAAATATCTTAGAGTTTGAGCCTTAGTGGCTCATGAAGACTGTATAGCAGTGATGTACTGCTTCACATGGAGATGAGGGTTTCCAGTACCATTATACCTAGCGAAGGAAGGCATCTTGAAATTATAAGGGACCTCCTCATCTTGTTCAAGTAGTTTGTCGATCTAGGACAACTCTTCGATTTTCAGCTCCTTCTCAAATTTCTTTTCTAAATCAGCAATCATCTTCTCAACATCAGAAGTTTTGGTCTTTCTAAAAGTTGTCTTCTCAACAACCTTTGGCTCCTTCTTTTTATCTTGAGGATCTTGGAAGTATTGGGCCTAGTATTCATCACCATCCATAACCATCTTGTCATCATCAAAGACTACTTCACAAACTTTAGCCTTTCTCTTATCTTTCTTGGTGCTTGTGGATGCTTCAATAGTGTTCCCAAACATTGCAACCATTTGACTTTTCATGATCTCAGCTAGGGCCATCTTTAGTTCTTCCATCTTGACTTTAAGGGCATCATCCAATATCTTTTGAATCTGCTCAGGTTCCATTGCTTTTAGTGAGAAGCTAACTGAGTTGTTGCTGGATTCTTCATCTTCGGCGTAGGTCAGATTGTCATAGGCTTTTGAACTGCTGTAATCCAAGGTTGTGAGCCAGAGAGGATTAATGATATGTGATGCAAATGTATGTATGCATGTATGTACAAACAACAAACAAAGATAGGTAGAACGTCCCTTCCAAACTTATAACTTCCACACACAAATGACGAGTCTCTTTTCCTAGGTATATTGTTAACAAAATACCAATATGGGGTATCTTATTTTCAAATAATTCCCTTGGATGGTTCAACCAATAGTTACATTTTCTAATATAGAAGTCGGTCCATGATAATTTCCATTAATTAAGCTTTAATCCATTGAATCTTAACTAAAATAACTTTTATGCTATATTGGATTAAAACTAAATTAAGAGGTTTATCATAAATAGATTTCTCTATTTGAAAAAGTAACTAGTTGATTAATGCCAAAAACAAGCCCATGGTTAATAATTCTTGGTATAAGCTAGGCTCACAATTGATTTTTGGTATTTCATAATTGACCTAAATATTTGTAAGCTCTTTTGTAATCTATAAAAATAATTTTGGGCCATGAGGTGTAAAAAGATTTTTGACCCATACTTGAAAGGTTTTTAATGTCCAAAGCCCTTCTTGAAAATTTTGAAAATAGTTTTGGTCTTTTGGATCTTAAAGGAAAAGAATTATTTTTGAGCTTACTATATAGGTAGGTCATATTAAAAAAAGAACAAACCAAATAAGCCATAGTTTAAACTAAGATAAATTAACCATAGTCAAACAACAAGCATTTAGGGTAAAATCTAAGGAAAGTAATTATGCCAATTACATGAGCTTTAGTCTTTGGATTAAAAGTCTTAGGTTTCCATAGCAAGTATATACCAAAAGGTACAAGGCTATGAGTGGTTATGCCATGCTCGTTCTCCATATCTTGAGTAAAAGTATGATATCCCTTGCATAACACAACACGGGTAACATGGGCATCCTAACTCACGCACGTGATGCAATCTAAATGATGCAATGGATAATATCATGATAAGAAATAATAGAATAATATAAAGACCAACGAAATCAACTTCTCTTATACCCAGTGGAGTCGCCACTATGAGCGGGGATTTTTGCCCCCACTCCATGTGGAATGGTTTTTGCGACTTCGGCACTGTTAGGCTCAGGGCCTTAGAGAACACGGGCCTAAACTCGAAGAAAATGGAGTAGCCACCCCGAAGGGCTAAAAAAAAGAAAGGGCCCCAACCCTCTAATGGGTTCGGCCGTTGTGGGGATGCTAGGTCATTTCTCACCTTCCCCACACGTACCCAACTTTCTGAACCTATTAGGGGGTTGGGGATTCCTTAGGAATCAAGTCATCCACCCTTTTATTTTTCTCGGCCTATCAGGATGGCAACTTCATTTTCTCCAAGTTTAGGCTCGTGTTCTTTAAGGCCCCGAGCCTAATAGTGTCGAAATCGTAAGAACCATTACACCGGGAGTGGGGGAGAAATCTCCGCTCACATATATTTTTTTATTTCCATTGCATGTAGTAGGGATGCATACCCTGAGCCTAACAGTGCCAAAGTCGCAAGAATCATTCCGCCGGGAGTGGGGGGGGGTGAAAATCCCTGCTCACACATAATAAGCTAAGAGTTTAATAATATTAAGACTTGAAAAGGATGTCAGTTCCAATGAACCGGGTGCTATGGGGGTGTTGGTTTATTTCTCACATTCCCTATTCATACCCAACTTTTCGAACCTAATAGAGGGTTGAAGATTCCTTAGGAATTCAGTCATCCACCTCTTTCTTTTTCCTAGCCTGTCGGGTGGGGACTCCATTTTCTTCAGGTTTAGGCCCGCGTTCTCTAAGGCCTTGAGCCTAACAGTGCCGAAGTCGCAAAAGCCATTCCACATGAGAGTGAGGATGAAAATCCCGCTTTTAATTAAATTGCATCTATTGTATGTATTTGTTCATTCTTGGTATGTTGTATATACATTATATGTATATATTTGTAAATATTATGAGAAAATATTGTGTTATGTCTATATATATTATATGAAAATAGCAATTTTTTTTGCCAATTTTTTTTTGTTAACGATAAGACCTAATTAAAAATAAATTTAATTTCTAATAAGTGAAACATTTTTTATTTTTCTTTTTGAAAGTCGATAAAGCCTATAGCCCATACAGAATCCCCATTGAGGTATTGGAAATGCCTATAAGATGTAGGAGTTATATGATTGACTGCTTTATTTAACAAAATCCTGAGCACAAAGAAAATGTCATATGAATGGAGACAGAGCAGCTTGGTACCAATTTTTAAAAATAAGGGAGATTCAAAGTTCTTCGAACTATAGAGGTATAAATCTTATAAGTCACACTATGAAATTATGGAAGATAGTTATGGAATATCATTTTTCCTTAGATACTTGTGTCTACCTAAATCAATTTGGATTTATGCCCTGCTAATCAATTATGGGAGCAATCCTTTTTTTTTTAGAGATTTGATGGAAAAGTACAGGGAGATGAACAAAGATTTACATATAATTTTCATTAACTTAGAGAAGGTTTTTTATAGAGTCCCTAAAGAAGTTTATGGTGGGTCATGGAGTGCAGGAGGGAATTAATTAGATATATACAAGTTCTTAAGGATATGTATAATGGAGTTATCACTAGCATCCGTATAGTTGGAGGGAATAATAAAGATTTTCCAGTTTTTATTGGGTTACACCAAAGTTCAACATTGAGTCCCTATCTTTTTACCTTGATCTTAGATGATCTAACAAGATATATACAGGACGATATCTCATGGTACATGTTGTTTGCTAATGACATCATGTTAATAGATGAGACCCAAGCTAGAGTAAGTAGGAAGTTAAATTTATGTAGAAACACTTTGGAATGCAAGAGTTCTAAGTAGAATTAAGATGGAGTTTATGCATTATGGGTTTAGTAATACAAATGGAGAAATGGGTGAAGTGGTTTTGGACAGAGTGCAAGTGTCTTATAACACACATTTCAAGTATCTTGAATCAATTCTTCAAAAGGATAAGAGTGCAAACAAGATGTTAGCCATATGATTAAAGTAGGTTGGATAAGGTAGATGAGTGCCACAAGAATATAATGTGATTGGAAGGTATGTTCTATCGCACTGTAATACGACCTCCTATGATATATGGTAGCGAGTGTTAGATTTTAAAAGGACAATATACAGGTAAGATGCATGTTGCTGAAATGAAAATGCCAATATAGATTTGTAGACATACTAAAATGGATAGAATTCTAATGAATGCATTAAAGAAAATGTGAGGGTTGCTCCTATTGAGGATAAAATAAGGAGCACAAACTGATAATGTGATTTGGCCATATGAAACAAAGATCTAATGATGCACTTATTAGAAAAACCATACTAGCTAGTTAAGGTGGATATATATAGCTAGGGGAGGTAGATATAAGCCTAAATTAACTTGAAAAAAAGTGGTTTAGAATGATTTTATGGTCCTACATCTCTTTGAAAATATAGTTCATAATCACTCCAAGTGGAAAAAGAGAATCCATATAACCAACCCTAATTAATTTGAGATTTTGTT
This sequence comes from Garcia nutans, assembly GCA_947685225.1. NCBI lineage: Eukaryota > Viridiplantae > Streptophyta > Magnoliopsida > Malpighiales > Euphorbiaceae > Garcia > Garcia nutans. The sequence goes on along the minus strand of CANTUV010000039.1, from coordinate 35,294,061 downwards.
GAGTTGAGATTAAGAAGGAATCAATAGTAAAATGCATATAATTCAAGAACTCATTAGAATATAATAAACAATTTATCCTAGTCATTATTCACTAATGGGTCGTCTGGTAGATTATTGAAAAAATTAATTACTGAAAATATATTTTATATAAATATATTACTGAGATTATATTTTATTGAAAAAAATTATATTACCATATTTGGAAGATGCAACAAAATACTGAAAAATTGGATTGAAAAAAATATTAAGTTATTTGGTTACAATTCAACTTTAGTGAAAAAGTTTAAGCAATGCCTAAACTATTCTTCTAACATTTCTTTTTTATTTTACCAAATTTCAAAGCAAGAGTATAATTATTTATTGACATAGAATCCCACAATCCTCTTTCTAATTAAAAAGAAAGATATAAGATTAAAAATGAGTTGTGCTTTTGAAAAATAAAAAAAGAAGATTTAAAAAAAGTATAACTGAAAAATAAAAAAAAATTATAAACAAAAAATTAAGAGTAATAAAAAAAATGAAAATTAGGTATATGGTGTAATTTCCTTTTTGTATATTTAGTAACCGATTTATTTTTTTTTTTGTTTTATTTTATAATTTCAAAGTTGAGATTGTGTCATTCTTAACCATTAAAAAAAACAAAGCTAAAAAGATATTTATGCAATACCATTTTATAATTTAAAACTTTAGAATAATAAATTATGATGATGCGCCGGTAGTAATTGGTGATCATCAAGAATAATTACTAACAACAATTAGTAAACTGATCAATATTTATTTTATATATTTAAAATATCATCATGATTAATTTGTTAAACTAAAAAAAGAATTAATTCCTTTTTTTTTCTTTAATGAATAGCATAAAATTTTCCTTTTGATGATTATTTTTAAAATTTTCAAAAGAGCAAGCATAGATTTTTAAATGGGATTTCTACAAAAATACTCAAAAAAGTATTTTTAAAAATGTATAATTTTTTTCTTTTAAATATATACACACTTTCCCATTTTTAAATTTAAAAATATTCTACTTTCAGAGATACTTATATAAACATATTTTTTTAATTTTTAATTTTTCAATTTCAAATGTGTTCACCTTCAGATTTATATATATTATTTTGGGTTGGAAGACTTTTCTTCCATTTAAAAAACTATTTTCCCCCCTTGTCTAAGTCAGAAAAATTTTTAGTGGATGAAGACATAGTCAAGCCTTGGGTCTTTAATAATTTAACCTGGTGTAAATTAAATATTAAACTGACGTTGCAGTGTCATTTTAATTACTCAACTTGAAATATAAATTTATCATCATATCATACATGATTCATAAATTTGATTTAAAAGCTAAAGGGACTTGAATTCCATGTCAAGCATAAATTTGGCAGAACCCGACCAGTTTAGGTTGGCGAAATTCAAATCAGAGTTGAAACAAACTCGAGAGGACCTAAACCTAGAATAGACTGCCTTAGTTGCATATCAAAAATAGTGGATTAGTTTCTATATAAACTTGAACGGTCAATCATGAAATGTTTGTCAAGAACAAAGTGAATAAGCAATGGGACTCTCTCATAAATTAGTCCTTGTAGAAAAGTTCTTACTGTTAGTCTTTGTGGTAGCAGCTGCGCCACCACCACCACCACCATCCCCGTCACCGCCACCTCAAACAAAGTCGGGTTGTCCAGACAGCTGCGGAAACATAACCATCCCATACCCATTTGGACTAAATAAAGGTTGCTACCTTGAAACTTTTCACATAAACTGTACCAATCTCAATAAACCAATTTTACCCATAAAAAACACCACAAATGTTCTATCCATATCTATTGACCATTCCCAGCTGCAAGTTCTATCTTCAGTAACATATCAATGTTTTAACCAATCATCAGATCCCAATGAAGACTTAATACAGTATCAATTATTTGATTTCTTCCCTTTCACAATTTCCCAAGTCAGAAACAAATTTACAGTTGTGGGATGTGATGCTTTTGCTGCACTTATCAGCCCAGTGGACTACCATAACGCTGCTTGTTATTCACTGTGTGATAACATTGTTAATGTCACAAATGGGTCTTGTTCTGGTTCAGGTTGCTGCGAATCTTCAATTCCTAATGGGGTTCAATCTTTTGTGATTGCAACCACCGTAGCTAATATAACAAATGCCTCTAGTTTTAATCCTTGTAGCTATGCTTTTATAGTTGAAGAGGGCATGTGTAATTTTTCCTCTTTGGATTTGTTTGATTTGAGGGGTGTTAAAGAAGTTCCAATGGTTCTTGATTGGGCTATTGGGAATATCACTTGTAAAGAAGCTCAAGAAAATGAAGAAAGTTATGCCTGTAAAGAGAATAGTAAGTGCTCTGATTCTCCTAATGGATTTGGATATGTTTGCAAATGTTCTTTGGGTTACCACGGAAATCCATATCTTCAAAATGGTTGCCAAGGTGTGTCATTCATTTGTGATATTATGGACCTAGTTGTCTTAACTCTTCAACTTCATTTGCTTCATCAATAAAATATTTTATTAGTTAGATACATTTAAATGCTGAAATATTGGAATTAACTATTTTACCCACTTTTTATTTTTAATTGTCATTTTCTTTACTTTTTTTTTTTGAAATTTTATTAGAAAATGAAAGAAACTTGAAAAAAAAAAAAAGTTGAGATTTTTGAATAGGAGTGAAATAAAAGATAATGGAGAGCTAAAAAAGAAACTGAAAAAAAAAATGAAAAGAGAGAAGGAAGATTTATGAAGTGGAAATTTACCATGTGCAGCATCATTCTATTGGAAAAATTAAATGATTAATTCTAATTTTTCAATAGGAAAAATATTTGGGATTAACATCCTTTCATGTTAACATAAATAAGACATATTATGTTCATATAATCTTAACCGTTAGTTTGACAATAGATATCATGGTTGAGATACATTACTAAAAATAACTTTGAATTTTAATGAAAGTATTACAGTTTAATAAAAAATAAAATCTTAATTTCGTTCTTCTTTTATTTCTAAGTAATATTTTAGATTAATATTTTTTAACTGCATTGCGAAAGATAAGTATTATGAGGTACTCCAACTTTAATCATGTGACTTACATCTTCTTTTCAATATTTTTTAACTGCATTGCTCATCAATATTATTTTAATAAATATCATAAAAATTAAGATAAATATTTTATTTTATATTTTTTATAATATAATTTGTTGTTAATTAAATATAAATTATTTATATTTATTTATTATATTTATTTATATTTTATTATTCTTATTACTTCACAATGAGCCTGTAAGAGATTAGAAAATATAAGATTTATAACTGCTACGTAAGCTGATAAAAACATATAAATTATAATTTTATAATTTATTATTCTAAAAATTAAAATTTAATAAGTTAAGGATTTAAAAAAATATAATATTAAAATTTAAAAAGTTATGAATTTAAAAAGATAATGAATAATTAAATATTATCAATTATTATTTAAAATATTATATTATATTATTATATTATTAAATCTGAATAAATCTTGTTAAATTATGGATCAATTATGAATTTGGATTGGTGTCTAGTCCAGTTATAAAAATATTACTTCTTAGTAAAAAACTACTTCATTAAACAATAATAAATTATTTTTGAAAAATAAATATATAAATAAAAAATAAAATATTTAAAAAATTTACATGAACATCAGTATTTAGTTTGAATTTCTTTGCTTTTTTTGTGATAATAATGATTTATTATGTTTTTGCTAAAATAATATATGTAGTTTTTTTTTAGTAAGGCAAATGATATATATATATGGATAAGTGGCATAAATTAATTTAGCATAATTTATTAATAATATTAGAGTCTATTAATAGTATATTATGCGATAGTAAATAATTATTTCTCTCACAGTCTAATTTATTATATTTAATCTGTAATGAGTTTATTATGAAATATATAATTTTAATTTTTTAATTATTTGTTAATATATGTTTTTGTTTAATATTTTTTTGTTTATTAATTTAATTTATTGACTATTATGATAAAAAAATATTATTATAAATTAATTATGTTCATAATTAAGTAAAAATTATATTCACGTATCCTGCGGGCTAGTGCCTAGTTAAAGAATAAATATGTTCATAAAAGAAAAATAAACAACTTTCAACAAATTAAAAAAATAAGATAATAATATCAATAAATCTACAAATAGAAATTAAAACAATTGGGTTATTATCAGGCTTTTTTTTATTCAAAACAAATAAGGAAGGGAAAACATTGACAGAGAAAAGGAGAGAGGTTTACTCTTAAAAAATGAATAAATCTTATAGTATCATATTCATATATATATATATATATATGAATTTGGTAAGATTTAAGCTACCATGTATAGCATTGATGTAATTAATTAATGATGTTCTTCAAATTACAAGTCCTCTTTTATTTTCTTCTTATTATTTTTATTCGTTCGATCAAATGACTATTTCTTTTTTAATTTTTTTTAATGTTAGATATCAACGAATGTGAAGATCTTGATCTATTATAGAAAAGAATTCCTTTGAGAATACAGTAGGAAATTTCACATGCGGTTGCTCCCAGGGTCGCCGTGGGGATGGCAAAAATGATGGAAAAGGATGCTTTCTTGATAATCAATTACCACTTAACAATATTCTTGGTATATCTCTATTTCTTTTTATGTTTAATAATTTTGACGTGAAAAATAGAATTTTACTATTTTTTCCAATCATGCATGATTTTCTTTTTTCCATGATTATTCAAATTTTAATAGGACCAATGTATTTCTCCTATATGCTATGATTAGTAATTATTAGTACTAAAATTTATTTACTTTAAGTTGATTTTCTTTGTAGGAGTCGGCATAGGCTTTTTGATTATGCTTTTGGTGGTTTCTTAGCTATATTTCGAACTAAGAAAAAGACGTCTCATTCAACTAGAAAAATACTTCAAAGAAAATGGTGGCTATCTATTACGAGAAAAACTCTCTGAACATGAAGAAGGAAATTCAATGAAAACAACTAAAATTTTCACAGAAAAAGAGCTCAAGAAGGCGACCAACAACTACCATGAAAGTCAAATTCTTGGTAAAGTAGGTCAAGGTACAGTCTACAAAGGAATATTATCGAATAATCAAATAGTTGCTGTCAAGAAATCAAAAATCGGAGATGAAAATCAAATTGAAGGATTCATAAATGAAGTGATCATTCTTTCTCAAATCAATCATAGAAAAGTGGTGAAATTGTTGGGTTGTTGTTTAGAGACTCAAGTTCCATTACTAGTTTATGAATTTGTGACTAATGGGGCTCTCTTTGACTATATACATAATAATGACACCAACACAATAAGCTGGGGAATTCGGTTAAAGATAGCATCAGAAGTTGCCGAAGCACTTTCTTATATGCATTCTACTGCTTCTACGCCAATCATTCATCGTGATATCAAAACAGCAAATGTACTTTTGGATGATAATTATATGGCAAAGGTATCTGATTTCGGAGCTTCAAAGTTAATCCCTGTTGATAAAACAGAGTTGAGAACTCTTGTGCAAGGTACATTAGGATACTTAGATCCTGAATACCTGCATACAAGTCAATTAACAGAAAAGAGCGATGTTTATAGCTTTGGTGTGGTTCTTATAGAGTTACTAACAAGAAAAAAGGCTATTTCTTATGTTAGAAGAGAAGAAGAGAGGAATTTGGCGAAGTACTTTTCTTTTTTAGTTCAAGAACATCGATTATTTGAAGTTCTTGATCAAGAGTTGTTGGTGAGTGAGAAAAACATTCAGCAGATAAAAGCTGTAGCAACATTGGCTAGAAGTTGCGTTAGTGTTAAAGGAGATGAAAGGCCGACAATGAAGGAAATTGCAATTGAATTACAAAGTTTGTGTTCAAATGAGAAACATCCATGGGACAAGAATGACTTTCCCAAAGAAGAAGAACAAAGCTTGCTTTTGGGGCAAACATCGTCGGATAATTTTGTTGATGATAACTTTGGTGGAACCACTCATAATGACAGTATAGTGGAATCATTTGCATTTGAAATTGGAAATGGGAGATGATTTATATTGTTTTTTTCTAGTTATTGCTTTCCCCTACTTGAAACAAGCTATTGAAATATGGCTTAATAATTTTATCAATATTTTAAGCAATAAGTGAAATTTTACTTTCTTCTATTTTTATGAATTAACTTTGATCAATAAAAGAACAATTTAAAGAAGCAAAAAATGAATTAGGTTGAAATTGCTATATCTTACTATTCTCATTTCACAATTATACAGTATAAAGAATAATTTACAAAAGGAAACTACAAAATTAAGAGCATATATCAAGGACCCAAATCAATGGGTTACAAAAGTTAATTACAAAGAACAATTTGGCAACAATAATAGGACAACTAATCCTCCTTATTTACAATAAATCATTGAATATGATTTGTTGTATATAAGGAGGAAATATTTACAACAAATCAATGGGATCTGATTTGCTGTAAATAAGGAGGGAAAATATTAGAGAATAATTAGTTCCCTTCAATATGCTCCTGCAAGATAGGCGGTGGCTCAATGACGCTTATCTTGGATCAATGTTGCTGATATAAAATGGATGGTATAATTTTGGTGAGGGAGTCAAGTAACTGATAGGCAAAATGAACATGATATACATTGAGAGTCTCAACATTAACATGTTCACGAACGAAGTGATAATCGATAGAAACATGATTCATACGACTATGGAATATCGGATTTTGACTCAAAAAGGTTGCTTCAAGATTAACACAATAGATTGTTGGAATATAATTAAGAGAAAGGCGTAATTCTTGCAACAAATGAACTGCCCAATTGCCTTCTATAACGACATAGCTTTGTAATTTGCTTCCGTTGAAGAATGAGCAATGGTTTCTTTTTTCTTTTTAGAAGACCAACTAATGGGAGGGTCAACTAGAAAGAGAACATAAGCTCCTGTTGAGGATCGATCATTTGGATTTCCAGCCCAATCAGAATCAGAATAGGCATTGAGGAAAATAGGAGATGAAGGCTTGTATTTGAGTCCAAAGTGATATGATGCCTTTAAGTACTAAAGAACTCTCTAGGCTATCTGCCAATGAATTTGAGAGGGCGTATGCATATACTGAGATAAACGATTGACATTGAATGTAATGTCTATCCTGGTGAAGGATAAGTATTGAAGAGCACCTAATAGTTGGCAATAGGGCTTGGGATCTACTGAAGGAGAACCATCCTCAATTTTTAGAATAGTTGATGTTTCTTTTTATAAAAGAATATTTTATTAATATAACTTTAAATGGGAAAAAATATATTTGAGGGATGGGAACTACCCAAACAACCCAAATTACCCATACAAATCATCCTGGTAGCATCCTAAAAATATGTGAAAAAACCTCAGAATATCGGATTACAGGAAGTACACATATATTCAAGGATATTTATTATTCCATAAAACACAACTGAATAATAGCTTTATAATGAAACTTCACAAATCCAGCCAAGCTTCTAGATAGTCTTCCCGAGTGGTGCAAGACTTAGCTAGGTGATCTGCCACAAAATTTGCTTTATGAAATGCATATTGGAATAGAAGCACTTTTATATTCAACAACAACGCATCAATCTCACATTTAATATATATCTCTAAATTTTCATGGAACCTCATCAATAGTAGCGTTGACCCAGGATATTTAATGTCCTATATTTAGTAATCATAGGCCTATATTTAATGTCCTCCCTAGTGTAGGAGAACTTGAGTGTAGCTTGGATTGCCCTAAATTCGGCCTCGTTAGAGTCCATCACCCCTACATAGTATGAGAAAACTACTATACATATACCAATGGAATTTCTCAGGATGCCACCAAACCCAGCATGTCTAGGTTTGCCAAAGGCCGAACTATCAATATTTCATTTTAGGGAATCACAGGCGGGAGGCTACTAGAGGGTTAAAGGTCTAGCACATTTAGCTAGTTGCCAATTCTTGACATAGTTAGATGAAAGGAAAAATTGATCTATAGAGTATGGAAATTTTAGGTAGGCAGTGAATGTCCAAGATGCAAGTCTGATTAGTATGGTGTCAAATAACTTCTGGATATTAAGAGAATAATTATTGAATACTATGTTGTTTCTTTCTAACCAGATTGACCAAATAGTAACATAAAATGAGGAGAACCATACCTGTTTAGCAAAATTACCATAAGCAGAGCACTCCCATTATGTGAAGAGCAAAGCTAATGATTTTGGAAAACACCATGATTGATCCCACCAATCAATCAGTTTAGTCCAGATAGACCAAGAGATTGGAAAATTCAACAGCAAATGATCAGCATCTTTTTTTTCTATACGGCACAGATCATACAATGGATCAAGAAGCCCAATTTTAGCCAGATTATTCCTCGCATTTATTTTCCCATGAATAGCTTACCAAGAGAATATTTCTTCTTGTGATGGTGCATATGTTCTCCAGATGTTTTTCCAAGCAAGTTGTGGTTGAATGATGTTTAAGGAGTTCAAATGATCAGTCATAGATTTGATAGTTTATTTGCCGGCATTATTAAATCTCTACAGTGGCCTATCTTCAAAGGAGAGTTTGGGTTGAAACTCGCTAATGCAATGGAGGAGAGACATAAACAATTCAGTTTCCCATACAAAGAGATCTCTACGCCATTCAATATTCCAATTCCAAGTGCATTCTACCCAATATCCAACATCTACAACTACACAGTCTTGGTCATAAGCTAGAACAAATAGTCTTGGATAAGCTTGCTGCAGAGTAAAATTTCCTGTCCAAAGGTATTTCTAGAACTTGATAGACTTCCCATTTCCTAACCAGAAGAGCACTCCTTTAAGAATGAATTCCTTGCAAGACTCATTCATAAAAGTTAATTTGATAATGTCTCCCCATAAGCCCAAGAAATTTTTGCAATCAAGACGTGAGTGTAGTGAAATCATCCCATATTTTCCCACTATTACCCGTTTCCACAGAGATTGATTCTTGTCAATCAAATTCCATAACCATTTGAAAAGAAGAGCCTTATTTTTTGAAAGTACGGAGCTGATTCTCAACCCACCTAGATGCTTTGCTTTCTTAATGGTTTCCCAACTAATTAAATGTAGATTATGTTTCCCATCAACCCCATTCCAAAAGAAGTTTCTTTGGATCTTCGTGATTTCCATAGCCACATGTTTGGGTAGTCTGAAGAGAGACATGTAATACAAAGGCAGACTATTAAGCATCAATTTTATAAGTGTTAATCTCCCAGCAAATCACAGACAATGAGCTCTCCATCTAGCTAATTTCTACTTAATTTTGTGAATGAAAGGTGCCCAAGTAGCTTTGCAGTGAGGCTTTGCACCTAAAGAAAGTCCAAGGTAGGTGATAGGTAGAGAAGCTCACTTACAGTTAAGATGCATTGTTGCCTATCGATCCCAGCCTTTTGACGTATTCAAACCCACAATGATGCTCTTCTAGAAATTGACTTTGAGCCTAACTATAAGTTAAAAGCACCTCATGATTCTCTTGAGATTGACCAGACAATCAATATTAGCAGGATAAAAGAGTAAAGTATCATCTACAAACTGAAGAAATGAGATTAGATTATCCACCACTTTAATGGAAATACCATGCATCAATCCTAGGCTAACAACTTAATTTAACAATACACTCAGGCCTTCAGTAGCTATAGATAATAATAGTGGTGATAAAGGGTCACACTGGCGGATCCCTTTCTGCATATGAATAGGTTGAGTAGTAGAACCATTCATAAGTATGGGTAACTTATTATTCTATGTACACCCTTGCATCCATTTAATCCAGTGTTCTCCAAAACCCATACAAGACATAACCTATAAATGGTAGCCCTAAGAGTCTGAATCTAAGGTTTTTTCAAAGTCGAGCCTGATGAGTGCACCAAGAAAATTTCTCTTCTTGCATTTGCTGATGACTTCATTTGCAACTAGGATGCCATCAAGAATATTTTTTCCTTATACAAAAGCAGATTGACTACCCCTAATTATCCTAGGAGCAACAGACTTAAGGTGGGTTGCTAAAGCCTTAGCCAAGATTTTATACATACCATGAATGAGGCTAATGGGGCAAAATTTTCTTATAGTATCACCATTATCAATCTTGGGAATAAGGTCAAGGAAAGAATTTTTAATAGCCTATGCACTCTCCCTGATTCCCAGAAGTTATGTACCAATATCATAAGGCCATTGTGAATTAAGTGCCAGAATATTTAGTAGAATAGCATATTGAATCCATCTAGGCCTAGAGCTTTACAACCTTCACAATTAAATACTGCCAATCAAAGCTCATCAAGAGTGAAGGGCTTCTCAAGAATGTTTGCTAACTAAGAGTTCAACTGTGAGAATTGAATGTCTACAAACTGAGGATGCCAGGTAATATTTTCCTAAAACAGGGCAAAAAAGTAGTTAGTGATTTTAGTTTTGATGTCATATACTTCAGTTAATACCGTTCTATCCATCTGCAGAAGGCTATGGAATTTCTATTATGCCGAATAGTTGCTGATAAGTAGAAGGAGTGAGTATTTCTATCCCTTTCCTTTAGCCACTAAACTCTAGACATTTGTCTCTAATATACTCACTTTACTTGTGTTTAGTCAATAGTTTTGTCCAAAGTAGTCACCTTCATCTGATGAGTGAAGCATCCTATGGAGTTGATTCAAGGGATAGATCAATTACATCAATTTGGTCTTCCATAGCAACTATGTCATGATCCATATTACCAAATACACTACAATTCTACATAATAAGTTTCTTCCGAATGTAGTTAAGTCTTGAGAGTATTAAGAGGTTCTGTTAGGAGGTAAATGACATTGCATCAACCAATTACCAATCAACTCAATGAACCCTGGATGTGGGAACCATCAGTTAAGGAAACAAAAAGGATTGGGTCCCTAATTAAGATTATCCTATTCGAGGACCAGAGGACAGTGGTCTGAAAGTCCTTTCCTAAGTCCTCAGAGTTTGAGGCTAGGGAAATTTAATAGCCAATCATGATTGATAAGGATTCTGTCAATTCTGCTGCCACCTTTGCTATTTGACTAGTCAAGATTATGCCCTAGGTGTGGTTAGTCGATTAGTTCGCAATCGTCTAGGAATTGTATGAAGTTTGCTACCCCCTACAGAGTATAGACTTGATCTCCATTCTTCACTTCTGATAACTTCATTGAAGTCACCCATAACTAACCACAGAGCGATAATAGACAATCTTAGATTCTTGATTTCATCCCAAAGTCTATTTCTTTCACATTCATTATTTGGCCCATATATGATGATGATTGCACAGCGAAAGGAAGGCAAGACCCATTATCCTTGTAGTGAGATCCAATTAGACCCCTTGGAAGTGAGATCACATGAGAATGGTGATTTACTCCATGAAACAAATAAGCCACCAGCTACATTGACAACATCAGTGGAGATCTAATCGACATCACAATTCCCCCAAAAAGATTTACAGGTGGTTGAATCAGTGATGCAAATTTTCATTTCTATAATTGCCACCAACTCTAATCTTTTTTTTTGTACCCAATTCCTTACAATAATTCTTTTAAACTTGGCCCTAGAGCCCTAATATTCCATACCATCATCTTTATTTTATATTTGAGGACACAACTTTAAAAATTTCTTTGCTGATAATAATGCTGAAGCCTTGGCAGATCTTTTCTTTTTTTGACATTTTGAATAATCTTAGTCCTTCTCCTACTTCCCATGCTTTACCAACATTAGTTTCCAGGTCCTTAGCATATACAGATTATGTTTGCTCTTGGCTACTAGGCATTGCATCAGCATCAACTTTTGATTTAGGTACCCAGTGGTTCTTCTTGGAATTAATCAGCATAGGCTTATTGTTGATGATGGTTTCAGGGTTGGGGTTGTCAGAATGAAGGGCACAGATTGAATATGTAAGGTTTGGGTTTGATTTTCTAGAGCATTTTTTAGTTTTAGGAAGAGTTCTTAGCAAAGAAAGCTTATTCAGAGCTGAGCATTTTTTATTCTTTTTCTAGTTACCTTTGACCTTAATGAAAGAGCATACATGCCTACTGAGAAGGTCTAAATCATTGGCTAGGTCTTCAAGCAAGGCAGCATAGGTAGGGCATTTATTATCCAGTTGGGCTAATACAATGGATCCATCAGATTGAGTATCATAGTTGGGGCAGTCTGTTTTGTCAAGTGGTCTGATAGAGCTGTTGCGCTCAAATTAACTCTACCACAAAGCGTCACTCGCAAGTATACGAGGTAGCTGTAGCAAAGGTGATCACCCCAAGGTCGTTCTCTCAAGGAAGCTAAAGTGGTTAATTGCTTATCAGATTATGTTTAACAAATAATAAAGAGATTTATAAATTGCTAAATAATGAAGAAGATTGATGAAAGTTTAAAACAATAAAAGTAAATTGAGCTGTGTTTTGATTCACTTGATAGAATGGTCTAGGGTTTGCACTTCTCTACTACTTATATGTATGAACGGTTATTCCTCTTAACTAATTCAATTTCAAAGATCAAATCTCAAACAACTCAACTAATCAAGTCAAGGAAATAAGCTCTCGCATTCAAACCTCTTTCAACTAATCTTGTTATAAGTGAAATAATCTTTTTAATAGGTTATATCTCTAATTCACCTAAGTCCCTAATTGAATTGTTCAAGTATTAAACTTCATCTCTCGATACATCATCTAATACCTTAAACACATAATTGGTGATCAATCAATTATATATTAACAATGTTTCATTCAATCAAGGCTAAAGAAATTATTAGCTAAGAGAATAACCAAATCATACAATCATAGCAGATCCATACAAACCCTAGACTAGATCAAATTAGTTCATAATGATTTCAAGCATACTCATCTCATTAATATTCAAAGAAATCAACTTAGACATGCTAATGTTCATAAATACAATTTCAATGAAAATAAGAGATAAAGTTCAAGAACAAAACCAAATTACAAACTCCTTGAAGCTTCTGAAGAATCTCTAGTTCAAATCTTGCAAGAAGGATGTCTCAATGGCTAGAACAATCTAATCTAAGCTAGTTTTGATCCAAAGTGAAATCAAAATCAAAGGAAACAAATGTTATCTAAAACCCTATTCTCTTGACGGCTCAAAATCTGTTCTAAATCGTCCAAAACGTTTTCAAACCCTCGCTCCTCTTTTCCTTTTATATGAAATGTCGGCTTTAAAATTCGGTGCGCGTTTGGTTGATGAGGGACACGGCCAAGTCAGAAGTGACTTGGCCGTGTGAGTATATTTTTGGAGGGACACGGCCACAAGACTTGGCCGTGTCCCTTGCATGTGTCCACTTCTATTTGACTCTTCTTTCTTCTTCTTTGATTGAGTGACACGACCAAGTGGAGCTTGACTTGGCCGTGTTGCACCTTGTTGGAGGGACACGGCCAGGTGACTTGGCCGTGTCCCTTGCCTGTGTCTTCCACTGTGAGTTTTTAGTCTTCTTTGCCTTTGGAATTGGTGACACACGGCCAAGTCAGAAGTGACTTGGCCGTGTTGGAGCATTTTTGGAGGGACATGGCCATGTTTGAGGTGACTTGGCCGTGTTGCTTCATTTTGGAGAGACATGGCCAGTGACATGGCCATGTCGCTTGCATGTGTCGCCTACTGTGATGATTTCTTCTTCTTTTCCTTTGGAACTAGGTGAGACACGGCCAAGTTGATGGTGACTTGGCCGTGTTTGAGCATATTTGGAGGGACATGGCCATGTTTGAGGTGACTTGGCCGTGTTGCTTCATTTTGGAGAGACATGGCCAGTGACATGGCCATGTCGCTTGCATGTGTCACCTACTGTGATGATTTCTTCTTCTGTCTTGGTTCCTTGGCTTTTTTAACCTAAAACAAAACTCAAACAAACTTTAAATAAAAGTAAATAAACAATAACCAATAAAACATAAACACCATACTACAAACTAGATCAAAAACGACATAAACACTGAAATAAACTAAAACTACAAAATTAACAAAAACATTAAATAAACCGATTTAAACTAATAAAATACCTAAATAAAACAATAATTATTATAATAAACAAGACACAAATCTATAACAAAAACTAACAAAACAACTACCCCACACTTACAACTTTGCTTGTCCTCAAGCAAATTCACATGGCATAAATTAAAAACTCACACAACCTTAACTATAATTCCAACATAAGATGATATACTTTAAGAATCAAACATAAATAATTGCAATTTCCTTCAATCAAGATTTTCTTAACTCATTCATTAATTCAGACATACAAATCTCATCTCTCTTCTAAGTGTTTCGCTCGATTCAAAGGTTAATCACTTAAACCACTCATGACCGCATACTACCATAAACTTGATTAATTATCCAATCTCTCTCACTGATTTTTTCAAGAAATAATCCGAAGGTCTTTCATTTGGATGTAATGGGGCTAAGGTAAAGGTGTGAGAAAAGACATTCAGGCTGGAGCATCAAGAAATGGAGTATCTAAATTAGACACTACTCTTGCTAAGAAACTCATAACTTCTCCAAATAGCATACTCACCAACCCTTGATATCTCACATACTTGCATTCTCAAAGAAAAATACATGAGTCGACATTCCTCTTTTGATAACCAATGCTAGAACATATTTGACTTTTGTATATATATATATATCTCCCTTTTTTTTCTCTTTTTTTTTCTTTTATTATATATATATATATATTTTTAATACATATATATACAAAATATAACATTGCATAGATCATCTAGCTTAACATGTAGAGGAAAAGAATAGTCAACTCTTAATCAAATACAAAGTGCAAAGTATGCATTTTAACCCCCAAATAGCAATACCATTTTTTTTTTACTTGCTTACCCCACACTTTGAAATAAACCACCCTATTGTCATATCATAAACTCCATTCCTTAATGCAGGTATGATGATAATAAGAACATGTTAAGTTGAGAATTATGTTGATCAAACAATAAAAAGGTTAAAGGCTCAACTTGGCTCACTAAGGAATTAAATATTAAGGGAGGTCTTTTTAAGCTAAAGGGCTAACCTAATTTGCCTTCATCATTTTAAAACTTGAGATTAAATCATAATGTGAGTTCAATTAGCATGCAAAAGCAAACTCTAGAGATGCAACATCATGAAGGTGCACACTTAAGAAAAGACATTCACTTGAAAATAATATCAAATTATGAGGCTCAAAACTCACATAGGTAGGTTCTCAAAGATTTATATGTCATAAATTGCAGAATGTGAAAATTAACCCTGAATGAATTCAAATGCTAATCCCTATGCTAATTCTAAAGTCTCAACTATAATGCTAGAATCACAGAAAAGATCAATAAATTTTCAACAATTATACCATGCACAACACAATAAAACATACCAAGGCAACCAAAACAAAAATTAAGGAAAAGCTAAAAGATTACCCCACACTTTATAATTTACATTGTCCTCAATGGAAAACAAGAATAATAAAGAAAAAGAGTTTAAGTACAACCTGTCTTCCATCGTCCCCTGGTGAGGCAAAACCTAGCTTTTTATCACAGACACAAATGTTCAAAAATAATATGCAAGAGAGCTTTAGGGTTTCTATTTATTCAAACTAAAATAAAATCAAAATTGCAAAATATAAAATTATAACTATGAAAAAGAAATTCAAACTAATGGGTTGCCTCCCATTTAGCGCTTCTTTAATGTCATAAAGCTGGACATCATGCAAGGCCTAGGGATCATGGATCAAAGTGCTATCAATGACCCTCAATTCCTGAAATCCTTCTTTATATAGCTTAACTCTATGTCTACTTGCTTTAAAAATCTTATTGTTTCTAGAGTTTAGCAATTCAATTGCACCAGAAGGACATACCTTAATTACCTCAAAAGGACCACTCCATCTAGATTTGGGTTTACCTGGAAACAGACTGAGTCGATAGTTAAAAAGTAAAACTTTCATACCTGGACTCAATGTCTTTGGCACAATATATCTGTCATGACTTGCCTTAGTGCGATCCTTGTAAACTCTTGAGCTCTCATCTGCTTTTGGGTTAAAGCACCTTTGGATCTCCCTTACTGATTTGACCCCCTCTTCTAAAGTCAGTGTCAACTCCAATTTATCTGGGGAACCTGTTTGCAAGAAATCACCTGAAACAACTGCATCCACACATTCAATGAAAGAACATTCCTCATATAAAGCAGTTGTAGGAATGGGAGAAGTGTTAAAAAATAGAAAAATCAACAGTTTGTCCTAAGACATTCATTGACAACTTACCATTTTTAACATCTATCAAAGTGTTGGTAGTAGCCATGAAAGGCCTACCCAGCAGAATAGTGTGTGCAGATGGTGAAGAGTTATTTCCTTCCATGTCAAGTACTATGAAGTCCAAAGGCACTATTAACCCTTCAACCTTAACTAACACATCTTCTATAATCCCTTTCGGGAATCTAAAAGACCTATCAGCTAATTGCAACACCATATTTGTCTGTTTAAGCTCCCCTAGTTCTAATTCTTTAAACACAGAATAAGGCATCAAATTCACACTAGCTCCTAGATCACACATACCCTCAGTTCCTTTGCCATTCCCCACAGAAATTTGAATTATAAAGCTTCCAGGATCCTTTAGTTTGGGAGGTAGTTTATGCTGCAGAACATCACTAGCTACCTCTGAAACTATCACCTTTTCATTCATCTCATACCTCTTTTTCTTGGTGATCAACTCTTTGAAGAACTTGGTATAAGCCGGCATGTTCTTTATTGCCTCAAGTAAGGGTAAGTTAATACTTACCTTAGACAGCATGTTGAAGATGTTAGAAAATTGCTTATCTGGTTTATCATCCTTCAACCTGCTAGGGAATGGTACAGGTGGCCGGTATGGGTTGCTTGCCTTATGTAGATCTGCTGTAGGGGACTTCTCCACTGATCTTTCTCCAGCACCTTTGTTCTTTGGTTCTCCTTCCTCCTTGTTCTCTTTGTTACCTGCATTCACAGAATCATTTTCAACATTGTTATAAATTTCCTTACCACTTCTAAGAACAGTCACTGATTGTGCCTGCTCAGTTTGACTTGGGAATTTCCACTTTTGTTGAATCTTCATTTGTTGTGCAAGTTGTCCAACTTGTGTCTCCACCTTCTTAAAAGATGCTTCTAGTGAATCCAGTCTCTTGTTAGTCACCTCTTGATTTTTAGCACTGACTTGGATAAAAGCTTGTAAACTTTCCTCCAAGCTCTCTATCCTAGACTTCCCTTGATTCGAGGATTGGCCCAACTCTTGATTCTGTCCTTGAAGCAAATGGAAAGGCTGCTGAGAATTATTCTTTGCCCAAGAAAAATTTGGGTGATTCCTCTAACCAGGGTTGTAAGTGTTGGAGTAAGGATCATTTCTAGCCCTGGGTTGGAATCCTCCCATAACATTGACCTGCTCAGCTTCATTCCCATAGGACTCATATGCAGAGGGGCAAATATTTGCTCCATGCCCCAGAGTTCCACAAATTTCACATGCTTCATGAGTAGAAGAAGAAATATTATTCTTCATATTCAGCATCTGCACTTGCTTTGTCAACTCAGCTATCTGATTGACCATCTCACTATTGGCTTCTAGTTGATTCACCCCTTTACTTATTCCCCTTACATTTTTCTGTTGAGAATTAGCTCCCAACATCTCAAAGATCTCATAAGTTTCAGCTGCTATCTTTTCTCCCATGGCTCCCCCAGCTGCATTATCAACAGTGTTCTGAAATTGCTGGGTTAGACCATCATAGAAAAACTGGTTCAGAAGTTGAAGTGGATAGTGATGATGTGGACACTGGATCAATAACATTTTAAATCTGTCCTAAGCCTCATGAAATGGCTCTCCTTCAAATTGAGAGAATGTAGCAATCTTCCCTCTCAACTCAGCTGTCTTCTGATGTGAATAGAACTTGCCCATGAATTTATTATAAACTTGCTCCCAAGTTGTCTGTGAGTTTTCGGGCAACATCATAAGCCAGCCCTTTGCTTTATCTTTCAAAGTATATGGAAAACACCGCATCCTCAACTGATCCTCTGTTAATCCTCCCAATGGAAAAGTGTTGAGGGTGGAGTAGAAATCCCGAATAAAGTTCAAATGATCTTCATTTGGAACTCCATAGAATGAGGGCAGCATATTGTAATGGATGTTCTTCAATTCATAGTTTCTTGCTGCATCTGTCAGTCTTATGCAAGAAGTGGAAGTTCCAATGACAGGTCTAGCAAAGTCTCTCATCGTCCTTTGTCTTTATTCAGCCATTTTAACAGATTGCGCAGATTCCGACTCACAATCAGAAGTGTCCTCCTCTGAAGTATCAAATCCTGTGTAAAGCTCAAACTCTTCCATGCTCCTTTTCACCCTCTGAATTTCTGGAATGAATGGATGTAGCTCTCCTTCGAGTGATTTCCTGCCTTGCATAAACAGAATTGTCTAGAAAAAGAAACAATTAAAAGCAAAAGACAAAATAAAATAAAATGAAAACAATGAAAAATAATCTAAAATATTTATATATATATATATATATTTTTATAAACAATTACGCCAATTAACCTCCCCGGCAGCGGCGCCAAAAACTTGTTGCGCTCAAATTAACTCTACCACAAAGCGTCACTCGCAAGTATACGAGGTAGCTGTAGCAAAGGTGATCGCCCCAAGGTCGTTCTATCAAGGAAGCTAAAGTGGTTAATTGCTTATCAGATTATGTTTAATAAATAATAAAGAGATTTATAAATTGCTAAATAATGAAGAAGATTGATGAAAGTTTAAAACAATAAAAGTAAATTGAGCTGTGTTTTGATTCACTTGATAGAATGGTCTAGGGTTTGCACTTCTCTACTACTTATATGTATGAACGGTTATTCCTCTTAACTAATTCAATTTCAAAGATCAAATCTCAAACAACTCAACTAATCAAGTCAAGGAAATAAGCTCTCGCATTCAAACCTCTTTCAACTAATCTTGTTATAAGTGAAATAATCTTTTAAATAGGTTATATCTCTAATTCACCTAAGTCCCTAATTGAATTGTTCAAGTATTAAACTTCATCTCTCGATACATCATCTAATACCTTAAAACACATAATTGGTGATCAATCAATTATATATTAACAATGTTTCATTCAATCAAGGCTAAAGAAATTATTAGCTAAGAGAATAACCAAATCATACAATCATAGCAGATCCATACAAATCCTAGACTAGATCAAATTAGTTCATAATGATTTCAAGCATACTCATCTCATTAATATTCAAAGAAATCAACTTAGACATGCTAATGTTCATAAATACAATTTCAATGAAAATAAGAGATAAAGTTCAAGAACAAAACCAAATTACAAACTCCTTGAAGCTTCTGAAGAATCTCTTGTTCAAATCTTGCAAGAAGGATGTCTCAATGGCTAGAACAATATAATCTAAGCTAGTTTTGATCCAAAGTGAAATCAAAATCAAAGGAAACAAATGTTATCTAAAACCCTATTCTCTTGATGGCTTAAAATCTGTTCTAAATCGCCCAAAACGTTTTCAAACCCTCGCTCCTCTTTTCCTTTTATATGAAATGTCGGCTTTAAAATTCGGTGCGCGTTTGGTTGATGAGGGACACGGCCAAGTCAGAAGTGACTTGGCCGTGTGAGTATATTTTTGGAGGGACACGGCCACAAGACTTGGCCGTGTCCCTTGCATGTGTCCACTTCTGTTTGACTCTTCTTTCTTCTTCTTTGATTGAGTGACACGGCCAAGTGGAGCTTGACTTGGCCGTGTTGCACCTTGTTGGAGGGACACGGCCAGGTGACTTGGCCGTGTCCCTTGCCTGTGTCTTCCACTGTGAGTTTTTAGTCTTCTTTGCCTTTGGAATCGGTGAGACACGGCCAAGTCAGAAGTGACTTGGCCGTGTTGGAGCATTTTTGGAGGGACATGGCCATGTTTGAGGTGACATGGCCGTGTTGCTTCATTTTGGAGAGACATGGCCATGTCGCTTGCATGTGTCGCCTACTGTGATGATTTCTTCTTCTTTTCCTTTGGAACTAGGTGAGACACGGCCAAGTTGATGGTGACTTGGCCATGTTTGAGCATATTTGGAGGGACATGGCCATGTTTGAGGTGACTTGGCCGTGTTGAGTATATTTTTGGAGGGACACGGCCACAAGACTTGGCCGTGTCCCTTGCATGTGTCCACTTCTGTTTGACTCTTCTTTCTTCTTCTTTGATTGAGTGACACGGCCAAGTGGAGCTTGACTTGGCCGTGTTGCACCTTGTTGGAGGGACACGGCCAGGTGACTTGGCCGTGTCCCTTGCCTGTGTCTTCCACTGTGAGTTTTTAGTCTTCTTTGCCTTTGGAATCGGTGAGACACGGCCAAGTCAGAAGTGACTTGGCCGTGTTGGAGCATTTTTGGAGGGACATGGCCATGTTTGAGGTGACATGGCCGTGTTGCTTCATTTTGGAGAGACATGGCCATGTCGCTTGCATGTGTCGCCTACTGTGATGATTTCTTCTTCTTTTCCTTTGGAACTAGGTGAGACACGGCCAAGTTGATGGTGACTTGGCCATGTTTGAGCATATTTGGAGGGACATGGCCATGTTTGAGGTGACTTGGCCGTGTTGCTTCATTTTGGAGAGACATGGCCAGTGACATGGCCATGTCGCTTGCATGTGTCGCCTACTGTGATGATTTCTTCTTCTGTCTTGGTTCCTTCGCTTTTTTAACCTAAAACAAAACTCAAACAAACTTTAAACAAAAGTAAATAAACAATAACCAACAAAACATAAACACCATACTACAAACTAGATCAAAAACGACATAAACACTGAAATAAACTAAAACTACAAAATTAACAAAAACATTAAATAAACCGATTTAAACTAATAAAATACCTAAATAAAATAATAATTATTATAATAAACAAGACACAAATCTATAACAAAAACTAACAAAACAAGAGCCCAGAGCAATGTTGATTGGCTTGAATAAGGAGCTAAAATACCATCTGTATCTTGATTGTCTTCCACAACAGAATTGCTATGGCGAGTGTGAATCCCAGAATTGTTGTGGTGAGTGGTGGTGTCATATGGTTGAGGCAAACAACATAGGCAAGTTGGCAATGGCATGCAGGTATGGGCATGTACCCACGAAGGTGAAGGACATGTGTAGGGGTGGTGTTTGCCATGCTGAGAGGTAATAAAAATTTTGCCTCGGTAATTGGAGTCCCCGATCAGTGAGGTTTAGCAACCTGAAGTTTTTTCGCCATGGCACACCGGCAAGGAGTATTGTAACTCTCGATCATCAGATCTACGAGAGACACTTGGGTGATCGAGCTGAGTGAGTCTATCAGAGCTTGGATCGGAGGCCATCAGAGTTTCTATGGAGCACCTTTCCTCTGATATATTAATTCGATAAGATTCACCATCAATATTAACTTGGTTAAAGTCAGCAAAAATGATTTTATCCTTGCAAATGAGAATTCTAGCATAATCATATCTTTCTCAATTAGCAATGGTTGAATCCGTTCTAATATAAGAGCCTGAAAGATTAGCAATTAAGGAAAAAAAATGCTTCATTCCAAGTATGGAGAGGTACATTATCCAATCTAAGCCACGAATCTTTAGCCAAGTATGAAATTCTTATCCCATCTTTTGACATAGCTAATCATGTCATGAAGCCAAGTACCGATCTTGACTGAGAAATTCATTTAGCACTTCCTTGTTATCAAAGGATATAAGCACATATTTACCACCCATTGGCATAACCATGCACTTCAATTTTCTATTGTCAATGATAAAATCATGCAGATTCCATAGATGTTCAAATGATATGACTTCCCCAATCATAGAGGCATGTAGCCAAGCAGTGTCAATTTCGTTGGTCCGAAATGAGGTAATTCGTTCATTCGATAGCCTAGCCATACCTATAGCATCATGATGCATATCAGTTTTAATAATGTCTACAAAAGAACGAGCAGGTTTGAATGAATGGGGTGGGTTTGGGACCCTCTAAGGCATATCTGCAAGTTTTACCCAGATTCTATTTCTTCTGAGGTGAGTTCTGTTAGTACCAAGGATTGCATTGTTTGCTTCTTGGATGGTTTTGTATCAACAAACCAATATTTAACATTTTTATTTCTTCTCAATTTTTTTGGTATGAACACATCATACACTTTGCCAAATTTGCTGAATAGATGGGCTAGGTCATTAGTAGTAACTTCCAAGGGAAGAAAAATCCATGAAAAGAGAAATGAATCTCTTTCGCCATTGGGTTCCCAAACTAAGGCTTATTTTTTTTGTTGTCGTCTCCTGTGGGTTTCCTATTGTCTCCAATGAGGACACTTCTGTAGGATAGAGATTTTAGGCTAGGATTGATATGATGAGCTTTTTCATGTTGATGTGGGTGGGGTAGGATTGGTATGGTGGGAATGGGTGGTAACGGTTGGTTCTGCATCACCTTCAATATTTTGCTTCGTCACTTAGCTGTATTCCTTAACATACTTAGAAGTAATGTAATAGCTTTTGACAAAAATCCCCTATTCAAAAATGAGTAGCTTAACTATATTCCATCCATTTTCTATGAAGAAGTGCAAGGTCCTATTTCTGCTTTATTTTCTGCTGAATTTGACCGCTCTTTTCATTAATGCTATTGTAACCTTTGTTGGCAATCAGACGGATGGGATTACATTGTTATAATTTAAGGAAAAAATTTATCTTGACCCTCAAAATGTGATGAGTTCGTGGAATCATTCTGTCCATTTCTGCAATTGGAAAGGCATTACATGTGGTCACAAGCATAAAAGAGTCACCGTGCTTGATCTTCGATCTTAGAATAACTGATGTTGAAATGAGAGTTTGAACTTCTTTAGCATCCATCATGTTGAACCATTGTAATAGATCTGTAATATACTTTTGTTATGAGACAAACAAACCATCACCTGTGTTGCAAACCTCAATACCCAAAAAATATGTTAAAGGAGACAAGTCTTTGAGAGAGAATCATTGTGCTAGTGAAAGATTTACTCGAATGATTGCATTTTTGGAAGAGCCAGTAAGTATAACATCATCAACATATATAATGAGATAGACAACATGATGTTGCTCATGATAAATAATAAAGTATCATATGTTGAGTTGATGAATCCAAATGAGAGTAAAAAGGTAGTGAGTTCATTATACCATGCTCTGGGGGCTTGTTGAAGGTCGTGTATGGCTTTATGAAGTTTACATACATAAGATGGATATCGATCATTAACAATTCCAGGCGGTTGTTGCATGTCCAAGATCCAATTAAAAGAGTTGAAATTTTGTCGAGATGAGTAGTTGGCTTTTGGTGCTGAATGTGATAGAGAACGATAGACTTTGGCTATATGACCAAATTTGTCACATAATTGGCATTGGTCTTTTGGCTTATTGAGTGTAGATTGGCACCAATTGTTGTCTGTCAGTGGAAAGTGGTTTATGGAGTTGGATTGGCCACGAGATCCATTTCCATAACTGCCATTAGAAGATCTGTTAAATTGACGATTGAAGCTTGTATTCCTAGAATGATTATGATAATTTTAGTTTAATCGTTGGCTAAATTGAGATATGATGGCTAGTTGTTCATGTGTTGCTGTAGTAGCATGTTGGAGAAACACTTCATGACCGGATAATTTATCATAGAGTTCATTAAATGAAAAAGGTGTGTCACGAGCTCGAATGACATCACTTATTTCTTTGTAATAAGAATTGAGCCCACTCAGAACCTTAATGGTTAATTCTTCAAAACTTAAAGGAGATCCAGCAATTGCACGTTCATCAATAATTGTTCATATTTCACCAAGATTTTGTGCAATAGTTTGAGAATCCTTGATAATATGAGATAATTTTTCATGAAGACTATAAATTCGAGTTTGGAATTTATTTTCATAGGTTGCAATAAGTCCATTCCAAGCTTCTTTTAATGACATAGTTGTGGTGACAAAAGGGGCTATAGCTAGATCAACTGATGTCAAAATGAGATTGCCAATTAAATTGGCATAACCATGATTTGTTGTCAAGGATAAATTTAGATGGTACTGAGAGAGGCTGTAGGCACTTAATTTTGGACTAGGTCTCAAATCTCAAGAAATAATAATATAATAATAAATAATAAAAAAAAGAGTTGAGCAGAATTCAAACCTTAGCTATCATAATAAGAAAATAAAAAATTCAGCTATTTTTTAGATGGCCATTATATCCTCTCTTTGCCCCCTCTATGTAGACTCAAACCAATGATTTTTTTCTTCTTGTAGGCTCTAATTGATGTTTGTGTTCTATCTAGTTCCTTGTACAAGCGTGCATCTCCATTTTGTAAAGTGACTGGATCTTCCTCACGCAATGGGCCTTTTATGCCCTCTAATTCCATATCTGCTTCATGGAGTATATGCTGTTCCTTTTAACAAAGGATAGGCAATACAAGACAACAAACTACATTATGATATGCTCTTGTATGCATGATATGCTTGAATAATATTTACAGTGGTTCTATTGACTTACAGACCAAGATGGTAAGCCAAAGCACTCTTATTGGTTCTTTCCACATGCTCATTCAGGTCTTGCATTAGAATAATAGAAGTCTTTGCATCTATAGCTTTATTTCTAAAATATTGAAAACATGAGTAGTGGGGCCTAAGCATAGTAGAGACACAAGAGACATCCATTTGGCTGGCAGCTTCTTCATGACATGACCTTGCATGTGATCCTTTCATTAGCCCTCTTTCTTTTGCCCATTATGTCCTTTGAGGTTTGACAATGTAACATACTTCCCTTAACTTGAAGGTTTGTGCAACAAGAAAATAGTTTTTCTTTAAATCACATTTTGGCTTTGTCAAATCAGTGTCCATATACCTCAGGACTCAATTTTTAAATTAACATATATATATAGCATTATAACCCTAGTTACAATACTAAACTTGGGAATTATTTTTATTTGAGCAAGAATTGTTGCACTTCAGATAGGCACATACATATTACTTGGCCAAAGGTCTCATTGAGTTTAAATATTATCTATCTCATATGTATGTTTATCCAAACTATCTCCACTAATAGACTCTACCTATCAAGAGAGATCAACAGGTCTTTAATAGGCTTGAAATGGGGTTTATAGAAGACATGGGTTAATTGAAGGCTATTTTTAGATCAGAGTTCATGTGACACTACTGACAGACCTTCACACGACAATATGCTTGTTGGAACTATATATTGTTGAGGTTCCATTTTCACCTTCTGGGCATCACTTTTATCTTCTGACTTCATGAACATACAAAGCTTGAATGTCCTTCCATCTTTTTGGCAGAAATCTTTTTCCAATAAGTATTGTCGTATTCTTTAGACCACACTTTTTCTTACTCTTTCTTTTCATCCTTCTTCCTTTTGGAAAATCAAGTCTAAGACTTTCAAGATTGCGGACCTGAAGCTATATTGGATAAGATGAAAGATGGTCTTTCCATTAATTCTTTAATTTAAATCTTTGTCTAGATGAGACCAATTCAAGTCAATATGTTCTTATAAACTAAGTGGAAGTCTTCTGTTGTTTTAGGTAAAAAGGAACTCAGTTGGCTTTCTGAATCGCCTTTCTAGGTTTTTTCTTTCTTTATTTTTTGTTTGTTTTCCTCTTTTTCCTTTTTTTTCTTTCCCCTTTTTTTCTTTTCTTTTTTTTAGATTTTAGCTGTAAGAGTTGTCTCGTTTGTAACAACTTGTGTTTCTGTTAATGGTTAAGTGGCATAAATTTGCTTCAGTCTTAACTTTATATCAATAAATCTGTGATATTAGGTCTAATTCAGTTGTCCTTCAACTATCATTATAGACTTGACTATATATCCTTCTTTTGATCTTCTTTCCCTTTTGTTCCTTAGTGATCATAAGACTTGTCAAAAGTGTAACAACAGCTCAGGGTAGATCATTGAGTTTACAAGCCAATGAAAAGTAAGCTAAAATTTTATGAAGGCTCAAAGGGACAACTAGGGATTGATTTTAATGGGGCGGACACTAGTTTTTGGCCAACCAAACAATGCCTAGATCATCTCCCCCTTAAATAAGTAGCGTTCAATTTTGCCTCGAAAGTTCATCAAAGTATGTTCTAAAATTGACTAGGACCTAGACACTCATAATTGTGCAGGAGCCCTCTCTAAGTAAGCATACACAGCTCAATGCAATAGAAAAATTTTCTCACATAGTAAAGTCATTCGAATTAAAATTCATAGATACACTAATTCATGAATACCAAGCTAGATTTGTCATTGGTTGAACACTATAATAACAAAAGCAAACAAAATTATAAATTCAATAAAAGTAATTTATTTAAACAATTTTAATTTGAAAAATATAATTATTCCAATTAAATACTAAGGGAAGTTTGTTGAGTTGGGCATCTTCTCTCTTCACATCTTCAATACTTTTATCTTGAAAGGAGTATAAGATAAGATCTTCCTTCAATTCTCCTCCTACCATGAAGGTTGCTAGTAGAGGTACTCTTCCAAATTTAGGCAAAGGATTGCTCTTGTTATTGGGATTATCCGGCTCAAGTAGCTTACCACTGTCAATAAGATCTTGAATTTCATGCTTTAATCAAACACATTTATCTGTCTCATGTCCTTGCACTTGATGAAATTGACAGAAGACCTTGGCATTAAAATTTTATGGCAGAAGCTTGTGTCAAGGTTGAGGTGCCAATGGTTATAGCAAATCTATCTTCATTAGATTTTCTAACATCTTTGACAAAGGTTCCCCCATGTCTGAAAATTTAGGCTTCTTTATTGGTTCAGTTGTTGCATTTTTCTCAAGACCTCTTCTTTCCCTTTGACTTTGCCCACTGGGGTGGTAGCCACCCTTATCATTCTATTTAGATAGCACATGGTTCGACTGGTCTTATAGAATAGGGATTGTCCTCTTATTTTTCATTTGAAATCTATCAGTGGACATGTTCCTTGTTAATGTTGCCTTTCCTTTCTTCTTTATATTAATTGGAGATGCCTCATTAGCATTATTGATGATCTCTAGAGTTTCAATCAACTGGGTCTTCATAATTTCAGCCAATTGATCTCGCAGCTCAGCCATCTTTGCTTTGACAACTTCATCGACTATATCCTTTAGCTGGTTTACATCCATCCTCCTAATAAAGCACTTGAATCAAAATCAAAATTGTAGGTGGTGTCGTTGTATGCTCTTGAACTACTATACTTCAGGTCTGTGAGCCAGAAAGGATCAATGCCATGTAATGCAACGCATGTATGCATGTATTCATATATGCACAAGTAACAAATAAAGAAAGATAATTAGGACGTTCTTTCTAACCTTATTTCTTTCACACACGGATGACAAATCTCTTTTCCTTAGTATATGGTTAATAAGATACCACCATGGGATATCTTATTTTCAAAAAAATTCACTCAGACGAATTAACCAATAATTATACTTTCAAATTCAGAAGTGGGTCCATGATAATTCTCCTTGATTAAGTCTTAATCCATTGGTCCAACAAAAGATAGCTTTTATGCTATGTCGAATTAAAACTAAATTAAAAGGTTCATCATAAATAGATTTTCCTCTTTGAAAAGAATTAATCATTCATGCCAAAAACAAGCCCATGATTAATATGTTCTTCGTGTCAATTAGGCCCACAATTATTTTTTTTTGTTATTCCATAATTGACCTAGATAGTTGCAAGCTCATTAATGAAAAATGTTTTAATTTGGATCAAGTGCAAAAATAGTTTTATTTCAAAGCCTATTGTAAAAAGGTTTGTTTAAAAATAAATTTTGTATGAGGTAGAAAAGAATTTTTAACCTATTTTAGAAAAGTTTTATGCCCAAAAACCATCTTGAAATTTTTGAAACTAGTTTTGGTCTTTTGGATTTAAAGGAAAAATTATTTTAAGCTTGCAATATAATTAGGTCATATTAGAAAAAGCACAAACCAAATAAGCCATGGTTCAAACCAAGATATATCAATCATAGTCAAATAATAAGTATTTGGGTAAAAGAACCTAAGGAAAGTAGCTAAGCCAATTATATGAGCTTTAGTCTTTGGGTTGAGAAGTTTAGGTTCCCATAGCAAGTATATACCAAAAGGTACAAGGCTATAAGTGGTTATGCCATGTTCGATTTCCATACCTTGAGTGAAAGTATAGTATCCCTTACAAAACACAACACGGGTTACACGGGCGTCCTAACTCACACACACAATCAATCTAAATGATGCAATAGATAATATCATAATAAGAAAGAATAAAATAATATAAAGACTAAAGGAATCAACTTCTCTTATCCCCAATGGAGTCGCCACTGTAAGCGGGAATTTTCTCCACCACTCCCATATGGAATAGTTCTTACAACTTCAGCACTGTTAGGCTCAAGGCCTTAGAGAATATGGGTCTAAACCCGGAGAAAATGGAGTCACCACCTGGATAGACCGGGAAAAGAAAGGGGTGGATGACTCCATTTTCTCCAGATTTATTAGTTTTTAGAAAACAAAGCAACATAAGGGAGTAAGTCATATCCTAGTAAAAGAGTCATGAATTAGGCTTGCCGGGTGATGAAGTTGTCGTTGCCATTAAGTTTAACAGAGAGTTGAGAAGTCAAATTTTGGTTAGGTTGTGTAATTAGATTGATAATAGATTTAAAGGTTAAGTTTAGGGAAGATAAATTTGCAGAGTTGATAGGTGAGGTTTCATTATTTGAGTGATCTGCCATAATGAAAGGGGCTAGAAAAAAAAAAGGGTTGAGGATCAAAGGAGGTAACAGAACAACTAATCCTCCTTATTTAGAGAAAATCATTGAATATGATTTGCTATAAATAAGGAGGGAAAATATTAGAGAATAATTAGTTTTCTTTAATACTATTTATAATATTAGAAATATAAACTATTCTTGACTAGTAATTCACAAATTAAAGTTTTTACATTGAGTGGCTTATTGATATGTTATCAAAGTTTCTTTAATCAAGAGTCTGAATGTTACTCATCCATTTTTCATTTCAAATCTCTTATTAATTAAATTTCAAGAATAAATTTAGAAGCACAAAAGCACTCTTCAATTCTAAAATACTTCTTTCAAAGATGTCTTATAACATTGAAGAGACAAAATTAAAGGTGCACAATGCTCCATAACCAAATTACCACAACCCACCACCTTTAGTTGGTCCTCCACATAGTGAACCTCCTCCTGCTTAAGGCCACCCTCTTCCACCACATCCTGGCCAAGCTCCTCCACCTGAGCTACCTCACCATGGCCACCACCATATATACTTAATTAATTATAAAGGAGAATTGAAGCTATTTATGTAGTGTTATATATGTTACACTGTATTAGAAGTATGGTTATAAATATTTTTAATATTTGCATTAGTAATTTACCATTTTCCTAACTATATTATATTGGTTGGCTTCTGTGCAATGTCCTAAGTTTGTGTAAGTCATGGTGTTTACAAAATGATTGCCAAATTGTATCCTTGAGACTTAAATCAGTAATGACTGAGATCATTGATAACTACAAAACAACATTCATTAAAGGAAGGAATATTTGGATAATGTCTTAATAGCTAATGAAGTTTTTGACTCGTGCAAAAGAACCAATTTCAGGTGTGTTCTGCTGAAACTTGATTTCCAAAAAGCCTTTGACTATATTTCATAGGATTATCTCATGAAGGTTATGTCCATGATGGGATTTAAGGATAAATGGACTGAACGGATCACCTCATGCATCAAATAAGTACATTTTTATGTTTTAATCAATGGCTTCTCAATTGTTCCCTTTGTATTGTAAAGGGGTATTCATTAAGGTGACCCCCCTCTCACCTCTCTTATTTGATAGCAATTGAAGGACTGTCGGCTATTCTAAACAAAGCAAAGAATTTGAGCCTGATAAAAGGTTCCAATCTCAAAGGAAGGTTAGTCGGCGGAATTTTCAATTCACAAATGATAAAATTGTATTTTGTCCTAGTGATAAGGATCGCCTTTTAAATCTTAGGCGTATTTTGAGATTTTTTGAGCTAATATAGAGTTTAAATTCATAATTGTAAATTCAAAAAACTATTACTAAAGTATCTCGAAACACCCCCTAAGTGCCAATCTCAGACATATAAGTATATAAAATTACACATTTTGTGATAAATTTTCCAGTTATGTAAAAAACTAATTTGTCATAAAATATTAATTAATTATTACAATATTATAATAGTATCACTAATAAATTTATTTCATGATAATATTTTTTGCATCACGTTTAATAAGTTTTTTTTATCACTAAATCACATCTTTTGTGATGATAAAAAAATTTAGTAACATTTGTATATGGAGGTAAAATTTCCCACTAAAAATTTGGAGAAAAATATTTTAGTGACAATATAGTATTAATTGATTATGATTTTTGATGTCATTGAATTGCAATTTATAGTGACAATATAATTTGTTGTCACTAATTTATTAATTACAAAGGTGACATATTATTTTGCCACTAATAATCATATATCATGACGAAAAGTAAATATTTGTCATAATTGTATTTGAATGTAAAAATTTATTTCAAAAACTTTAGTGAAAAATATTTAGAAAGTGATACAATATTCATTTGTTATGATTTTTTATCACACAAACTGCAATTTACAATAATAACATAATTACCATCAATAATTTATTAATTAAAAAAGTGACAATTTCATTTTGGTACCAATAATCATGTATCATGATGATACACAAGTTCGTCACAATTTTATTATTTGGAGGTAAAACTTTTTTCTAAAAATATATTGGTGAAAAAAATATTTGAATGATGATATAATATTCATTAGTTACAATTTTTACTGTCAAGAAATTTCAATTTACAATGACAGTATCATTTATCGTCATTAATTTGTTTATTAGAAAAATGATAATATCATTTTGTCACTCATAATCATATATCATGATGATATATTAATTTGTTACCATTGCATTTGGAGGTAAATAATTTCTTTCAAAAATATATTTATGATTATTATTTAAATAACGGTTTAATATTCATTAGTTATGATTTTTAAGTCATAAAAGTCAATGTACAATGACAATATCATTTATTATCGCTAATTGTTGATTCGAAAAGTGATAATATTCTTTTGCCAACAGCAATAAGTTATCGTGATGATAAATGAATTCGTCATCATTGTATTTGAAGGTAAATAATTTTTTTAAGAAATATATTTATGAAAAATATTTGAATGATAATATAATATTTATTAGTGTCGATTTATGATGTCACGAAATTGCAATTTACATTAGCAATATCATTCACTATCATTAATTGATTGATTAGAAAAGTGACAATTTCATTTTGTCACCAATAATCATATATTGCGACGATACATAAGTTCGTCACAATTTTATTTGGAGGTAAAAAATTTCTCTCAAAAGCATATTGGTGAAAAATATTTAAATGATAATATAATATTCATTTAGGTACAATTTTTTATGTCGCAAAATTTTAACTTGCAATGACAATATCATTTATCATCACTAATACTTTTATTAGTATTAATGTGTGAATTATTATTATGAGTAAATAAAATTCCAAACCCAAATAATATTGTTTGAATATTATTATTGTTTATATTATGAAAAGAAAGATAAATCTTTTATTTGAGGGAGAGAGAAGGAATCTAACAGAAGATAAAAAGAGATGAGAGAGGGAGAAAAATGCTTCAATTGGTTTTTGCTTCGATCTGCCGCCATCTAGTCACCTACGATCGACATGTGCCGACCAGGGAAGATCTTCATTGTCCGACGAGTCCAACGCCATTAAGATCACTGCCAATGGCTGTCGGACAGTGATGCACGTGTGGCACGAACTTGATGCCGACGTGAAATTTTGACTAGGTTTCCCATAGTTTTCCTAATCTTTTTTTTTTACGAAACTGGTATTTTTGAGATCATCTCCTTATGTGCTTCAATTTAACATATCATTTGTAAATTATAGATAAGCTTTAGAAATTACCTATATATAATTTAATTATTCTTAATTAACTATAATTAATTAAGATTTATGAATTAAAATGAATTTAAAAATGACTTTCGAATTAGTTAATTAGTTGGATGCAATTAAAGATAAAGAAGTTTAAAATAAATAAAAGTAGCTAACTAACTAAATAATAATCATAATAATTATATCAAATAATTAAATTTGGTTAATCATTATAAATTTTGAATATTGAACTAAAATTTATTTAGTTGTCTAATAAAT
This sequence comes from Garcia nutans, assembly GCA_947685225.1. NCBI lineage: Eukaryota > Viridiplantae > Streptophyta > Magnoliopsida > Malpighiales > Euphorbiaceae > Garcia > Garcia nutans. The sequence goes on along the minus strand of CANTUV010000039.1, from coordinate 35,261,865 downwards.
TGAGTTAAAATTATTATTTTCTAGTTAATTGTTTAATTAGAATGATTTAATCTACTAATTGATTTAGATTAATTAATCAATGATTTAAGATCTAATTATAGTTATTATTTACCAATTTATAGAATTAATTAATTATATTGAATTTTGGGTATAAATATATGTATGAAATTTTTTAATTAATTGGAAGAAAATAATTAGTAGTTGGTTGATTAAATTATATTTTTAATTATCATTAAATTATTATTTATATAAGATTAGTAATTATTAATTAGATTTTGTTAATTAATTATTAAAAGATTAAATTAAGTGGCAAATATAATATTTTTAAAAATCCATAAAAACGAAATATTTTATTAAAAATTGTATTGTTATTGTAATATCTTGCAAAAAAATTTTAATAATTGTATAGTTAAAGTTATTACTAGTGTAAAAAAATTAATTTAAAAATTAATTTATAATAATAATAATAAAGAAGTGGAACAATTAGGTAAGAATATATATATATATATAGTGGAGTGTAAATAGTAATACTTAACAATAAAAAATAGTGGACAAAGTATTAAAACCACTAGAAATTTAATTATAATTAGTAGTGGAAATAATTAGGTAAAACAAAAATAAAATAATAATAAATAATTAAAGTCAAGAAATTTGGTAAAATTAGATACTTTTAATTTGAATCATTAAAATTGGAATGACCATTAATAAGATTAGTTTATTAATTAAAGAAGGGAAAATTAAAGAAAGAAAGAAAGAAAGAAAACACAAAGAATGAGAAGGAGAGGTGGACGGACAGACATAGAGAAGAGAAAAGAAAATTAAAATAAAATAAATAAAGAAGGGAGAAGAGAAGATGAGCTTAGTAGTTTGAGGATTGGAGGTAGGAATGGATAAAGATTTGAAGAAAGAATTTCAATACTTAAAAATAGGTGAGTATTCTAAAGATCCTTAATTTAAAAGCTTTAAAAAGATAAAATTTAAATTAAATTTTAAGTTATGGTTTATATTCAATTAGATTTAAGGGATAACTTAATTGATAAAGAAGGTAAAGTAGTACGGAATTGATTTATAATGCATGCAGGAATTTTCTATTCCTATTATTTAAAGAAGTTGAACGAATTTTTAGATTAATATAAAGAAGCTCAATGAGTATGAAATTTTAACTGACAGTTTTTCAATGTGTTGAGAGTTGATATATAAAATTCCATAATTTTAAAGAATAATTTACTATTTATTACATATATAAGAATATAATATGTTAAAATAGATCTAGGAATTCAGAATCTGTAAAAATTGAAAAACTTATTTAAAAATCATTATAAACCAATCCATAAACATTTGAATTTTTATATACAAGATCATATATATGTTTGGGACATATGGTTATAATTTAATAAAATGGAGGTTTTGATATGAAAATAAAATCAAATTTTGACACTGTGAGAGAATCAAATGAAAGAACATAATCAATAGGATTGAATAAACATAATTTAAAAATATATTAAATGGAAGTATAAAATTCTTATATTTAATATAAACTATTCTATACATGTATAGGTTACTTGGTTAAAATTTTATGAATTTTTATAAAGTTTTGATACCTATAAAAAGTTAGAAAAAGGGTACTGCCGGAAGAAGTGTTAAAAGAACAGAATCTATAGGTTAGAAAAACCTAATTTTTAAATATAGTAAATGAATGTAGAAAAATCTAAACTTTTATATATAAGTCCATATATGTGTCTAGTATACATATTAAAATTTTAAGTAAATTTATTAGGAAATCCGTCTAATTATTTTAAGTAAATTGAGATTGCCAAAGAAGTTAGGAAATCCGTCTAATTAATTTGTGGAGATTGAAGAATAAATAAATGGTGTCTAGTAATAAATGGAGATTAAATAATGGTGTCTAGTGATATATATGTGTGTGTGTGTGTTTGTGTGAATATGTATGAAATTAGTTAAGAAATTTATAAATTACTATGTTATTATTATTAAGTACTAAGTTTATTAATTAAAATATTTATTTATTTAAATTATAATTATTATTAATATTATTATCAAATTTATTATAGTAATTAAGATTAATAATAATAATAATAATAATAAATTGAAATAAAGGTAATTCAAAAATAAATTGATTAATTTAGTAATAATTATTTTTCATAGAATTATTTTTAATGTAAATAGTTATTATTAATGTAAGGATTAATAATTAAATAATTGAGTTAATAATTAGTTATTAATTGTTAAATAAATATATTGAATATTTGATTTCTAAATGATTTAATAGTTAAAGTATTATTTTTAAAGTTTCTAAAACTAATTATTTATTTAAAATTTATATTAATTAGAATAATTAAATTATCATTATTAATGTTATTATTATTATTCCTATTTAATTATTATTATATTAATTTTTATTAATATTATTATTATATAAAAATGAACAATAGTAATTATTAAAATATAATTAATGTCAAGTAGTAATTGATTGTTAATATTGTTATGGTTGTAGTAATTAAATATTATTATTTAGTTTATCATTAAAATTCATTATAATTATTATGACTAGTAAATATCAATTTTAGTATTATTATTACTATTATTAATATTATTAGTGTAGTTATTATTATAATTATAGAAATTTAATATGTCAAAATAAGAAAAATTGAAGTAAATAATAATATTTGATTTAAAGGATATTTTTGTAAAAGTTTAATTATTAAAGAACTATTCAAGTAAATTTATAATGAATATTAAATTTAAATAATTCTCATAATTAAAAGTAATCATGTAAGTTTATATTTAATAAAATAATAAGAAAATATATTATTTTCATTATTACTGTGGTGAGTTAATATTTTTAGAAAAACTAAAATGAATAAATTATTAATTATAATTGAAAGATAATTATAAACTTATTTTCTTAGAATTTATTCAACATTAATTTACTGTATAATTTAAATATTAAATAGATATCTTGTAAGTAAACTAAATAAACATTATTAAAAGTTTAATAGAATAAATTTATTAGTAACATTAATATTATAATAATAAAAATAAATAAATTAAATTAATATAATTGTATATTGAGATATTTTAAATACTTAGCATTTTTGAATATTAAAATTATAATAAATTGATGAAAATTATATAGGACAATTAGATAAATAGGTAGATTATGAAAATTAGAAAAATGACTGACTTATGCTAAAATATAGTTTAAACTTTATTAGAAATTAGGTATAGTTTTTATGCGCATTCTTATATTATAATACGTTGATAATTTTAGGATATTCTTTAGTTAATAATTATTTTATCACTCTAGGAGTGGATTCAACAGTTGAGATAAATCATGGAGGTAATACAGTTTGATGTACAAATTTAGCTTTTGGCTAAGATGAGTGGGTAAATGTGTAACATTATATTTCTAAAGTATTATATATATTTATGATTTTAAAAAAGAATTTACAGAATTGAAGATGATTTATTTTTGAATAATACCTATTTTCTTATTAATTGAGAACAAATAATGGTAGTTTAAATTTTTATATATGTGATAGATTTATTATATTGTGCTGAATAATTAATTCATATACACTCTTATTATAATCCTGCGAGATCGCACCTTGATGACAGATGTTTATATAAATTAAATATATTATAATTTATCCTTGGTGAGATAATTACTCTGCACATTTTTATTGAAGTTATTTCTCTTTGGACTTGCCAGATAAGTCATCATGCGCCATTGAATTGAAGTTGGATCAGTAAAAATTATATTTGAGTATATATAAAAGATGCAGGAATTGAATTATTTCTTATTTTTCTGAGAATTAAGAAATATTTAAAAGTTATGTTTATGATTTCAAGAATTAATTATCCAACTAATTATTGATTAAATACGTGTTAAGTATTTTTAAACATTGTTTGTTCTCCCTTATTAAATATTTACTTATTCACTGAATAGTTGGACTCATCCCATTATTATTAATATTTTTAGATATTTTTTGAAGATCAACTAGGTAGACTTCATTAGAGTATAGACTATTTAATTTAAAATTCTTCTGCATATAGAAGAGGTTGGGCCAACAAATTAATATTTTCAGTTTAATTTTAGTTTGAAAATTATTTAAATTTTTGTAAAATATCTTTCATGATGTAGATGATATAATAAATATTATAAATGATCATATACTTGTGAGAGTTATGAATTAAATAAATTGTAATTTGAGATTTATAATAACATAAGTTCACCCTAACTTTGGAGAGCTGAGGTATGACAATTAAGATTATAATAATCAAGTAATAATTATCATTAATATTATTAATATTATTATTAATATTATTATTATTACTATCATTATTATAATTATTACTTTTAAATTTACTTTAGTTTATTACAATAATTATTATTTGTATTATTATTATTATCATTTAATGTTAAACATAATATAAACTAATAAATTTGAAATAATGGTAATTAAAAAGTTATTATATATTTTAGATTAATGAAATATTGTTAAAAAACTAAATAAATTATAATATTATTATTATTGTTATTATTGGTTTTATTATAAATAATTATTGTAATGCCTCTGGTTTTATTAAGTATAATTAAATTACTAATTTGGAAGATTAATGAAAGTGTTAGAAGGTGGAAAATATAAAATGTATATATAAAATATATATTAAATATAACTAACATATAAAAATTATTAGTAAAAGGTAAATTGGTAAAAACTAAAAAGGTAAAAGTAAAAAAATAAATAAAATAATAATTAAATAATAATAATTAAATAAAATTAATAAAAATAAAAATAAAATTAAAAATAGATAGTGGAAGCTGATGGAATTTAGATATTTATTATTAATTAATTAGTAATAGTAAAAATAATAAAATAAATCAAAAATAAAATTATTTTGAATGTAAGAAGGAAAATTAGAAATTAAATATTTATTATTAATTATTTAATTAAATATTTATATATATTTATATGGTTAGAAAAAAAAAAGAGAGATATAAAGTCAAACTATTAAAACTTCTTCTTCCTCTCTTCAAGCTTTAAACGATTTCTCCATGGATGGGTAAGAAGGATTTTGCTTCAATCAAACAACCAATTTTTAGAAGAATTTTCAAGAATCAAAAGGAGTTTTAGTGGATTTTCAACCAAATGGTAAGCTTTCTTAACTAATTTTGAAGTTTCCTTTAAATTTTTGAACATGTGTAATATGCAATTTTGATGAGAGATGAGATAATTATTGAAATGGGTTTGTAAGATGTTATTTTGATGAGGAGGCAAGGATTCTATACTTATATGGTGGATTTGTTTAAGTTTAGCTGAAGTTTGGATGAATTAGGGTTGAATTTAGGACTTTGGAAAAGTGTTGATAAAGAATTAATGTTTATTTGTTTTCATGGTTTAAATCATGTTATTAAATGATTTTAATGATGGAAATGAACTTAGATTGCCAATTAGAATTGATTAGAATGAAGTTTCAAAATTAAAAAGACCTAGAGCCAAAGTTTGAAAATTGGTGGGAATGTTGTCTAAGTAGTATTTAATAGTTAAAATGATTTAAAATATGATTCTAAATAATTGTAAACATTCATATTGAGTACATAGTAAATGTACAACCCTAGTGGTGAAGGATATGTTGAGGAAGTGGTGATAAAATGGGCTTTCTAGCTTGGAAGTGTTGAAATCTAAGATTAGTACATACTTTGATAGAAATGTGTTAAAATGCATTTGGTTGGCATGCTACATTATTGTTTGATATTGGGACTTTGTCACTTTGATGTGTGAATTCACATGCAAAGTGTATGGTTATGGGTTAAAAAGCATGAAAAGTATAATATGTGAACATTTAAGCCATTTTAAAATGATTATTGACATTGTTAGTTATGTTTGTGATAAAAATGCAATTATGCCAATTATAGGGCATAATTCGGCCATCATGGGAAAGTGGCAAGGAAATTAATGAAAATAATAATTAAGTGTGAAAACATTGTGAAATGATGGTAAAAGTACAAAAAGAATGGAAAATGTCATAATTACCAAAGTATGAGAAAAGTATGAAAATGTATATATAGTGTGTGTACCCTATGTAATATCATTTTCTAGAGTATTATGTTTGGTGATATGATATGGCATGTCTATGATTGCCTTCGGGCAAAAAGTTGGGCGTCATTGTTACATGATTTTCTTTCGGGCTAGACTTTGAGCGTCACTACTTTATAAGTGCCTTCGGTCTAGACATTGGTGTAAAAAAATGTCCAAAATAATAACTCTGAAACTTGAATATTATATAGGTTAATTGGCCCCAATTCATGTGAATGTGACATGTGGTGTTTGAAAATGAAAGATGCATAAGATTTAATATGAAATTTTCATGCCACATTATGATTTTCAAAAGAAAGACATTTTGCATTTTTCTCATTTAATTTTAGTTATTATCAAAGTATGTACCGCTAGACAAAATGCTTAGCATGATTGAATTTCATTGCGTAGGTGTCAGAGTAGATATAAAGAGTTCTGCTAAGCCTAACTAGGTCTAGGACTTGAGGATTTTACTAGAAGTTGACAGTTGCCACCAAACCAAAGCCACTGCATAGCATGTAAAAATTTGGTGTTGGTTAATCACATTATGTTTGTATAAGTTATGGTTTATATAACAAAAAGTTGAAAACTTAGTGTTAGGGATTAAGTGTTGTGGATATCAAAAGTATTCTTTATATATATAAACCTTGTTTAAATTATTTATATATTGAATTACTTTTTGGATATATAAATGAACCTGTGATCTTGATGATTTTTAAGATATGTGACGGTTGTTGGAGGTTTGTATAAAGTTATATGTATATTTAGGAGTGTAAAATTTTATGCAGGTTAAATTGTGATTTTGGGTAATGTCTGAAGTACAGACAAAACTCTAGTGAAATTTTTTCTAGGGATTTTTCCTTAACATTTGTATTTTTTATAACAAAAAGGCTAATATATACTTTTATTTATACATTTAAGTATAATTCAAGAATTAAAATATTTTCTTATAAATATATGAAAATTTTCAAACGACAAGGATGGTGACATTCTTATACTCTATATGCATATTTTACATATACAAATTGTATGTACTATACGTATATTTGTTACAAGGGTATTACAATTATTGAAAATTTAGAAGAAAGTATCGTAAAGTAATTAAATTTTATATTAGTATTATTATTATTATTTTAAAGTATAACAAAATAAGAAAATTTAAGTGAATGATATTATTGTTATTTTATTCATTTATAGTATAATGTTATTATTGATGTTAATATAGGTTTATCATGAAAACTAAATTAAATAAGTTTTAAAAAATATATATCTATATATGTTAATTTATTTTAATTGTAGACAAATATGAAAATTTTATTTTCTTAAAATGTTAAATGCAATCGAATGAATTAGTTAATAATATAAATAATATCATTAATATTATTAAATTATTTAAATAAACGAGCTAAATTAATATAATTTAACTGTATATTAACTTATTACAAATACTTAGTAAATTTTAGTCATCCAAATTATTTTGAGTCATTGAAAATATTGTTAGAGGATTAAGATGGGCAATTGGCTTAACAATTGGGAAAAATACTCATTGGAGTATAATTTTTGAAATTTTAGAAAAAACTAAATTACGGTGAAACTCCATTGAAATTTTATTAGAATTTAAGCAACGTTTTCATGTATAGTTTCCAGAGTATACATCTATAGTAGCTGATAAAATTTAAGTTATACCTTAAATTAAATATTAATTTAGGAACGAACTCAGCTGCAATTGTTGAATATATAAGAGATCTTGTTGGTTAGACGAGTACAGTCTTTGGTCTAAATAAGTGGATAAATATGTAACATTGTATTTTTAAAAAAATATTATATATATATGATTTTAAGGGAAAGAATTTACAAAATTTAAAAGGATGATTTATTTTTGAATGTTGCTTATTTTCTAATAAATTGAGAACAATAATGGGAGTTGAGTTTTTCATATATGTGAATGATTTATTATACTATGGCTGAATAAATATTCATATACACTTTTGCTATAATCCTGCATGATCACACCTTAATGACTGGTGTTTATAGAATTATAAATATTGTTCTTTAGGAACAATGCTTGGTATAAATATAACCTTTGGGACGTATATTGAGTGGTTTGCCCTTTAAGGGTATTACTCTGCATATGTGTATTGGAGTTATTTATCCTTAGCTACAAGGTAAGTCATCATGCACCTTTGGATTGAAGAGAAATCAGTAAAAATTATATTTGAGTCTATACAAATAATTTTTGAGCTGAATTATTCGTATTATTCAGAGATTTAAGAAATGTTTGAAAGTTATGTTTGAGATTTCAAGTATGTTAACCAAACCCTCCTATTTTTTATCTTATGTAATCCAATTGAATTTACCTAACACTTGCATCAATTTTCATTTTGCAGGAAGTTATTTCCTTTGAAGGAAATATGAAAAATCTGATCGGACCACATAAAAGACTGACCAGACCATTAATGACCAAATGAGCCAAAAAGACATAGAAGGTTTCACGATGGAGAGTACTCCCAAAATCACACCATACCACGTGAAGTCTGACTAGACCATATGTCATACCAACCGGACCCTTGAATGAGAAAAAAGCTAAATCACACAGAAGGATTCAAGGTCAGAAGTACTTCCATTTTCTCAGAGTACCACATAAGTCTGACCAGACTCAATAATATTTTGACCGGACCAGACAAGCCAATTTTCTCTAAAATATCCAGTAGGTTTCCAAATCGAGGGTACGCCTATAAATTGGACGGACCAAAAAAATTTCGACGGGACCTGATGCAAGAACAATTGGACTATTTAAAAATTACTCAAGTCAGAAGCCGTTAGATCTCCACTCAATAAGTGGAAGCCACGTGGACCAATAGTTGGAAGAGTATTGAGCAGAATTTCAATTACTTAGACTAGACCATGCATAATTCGGACTAAACCACAATATATCCAACTAGACCTTTATAAGTCTGACCAGGAAATTGCTCTGCCAGAGAAATTAGTGAAAGATAAGAATCAAACATGTTGGTCCCAACTTCAAATAGCTAATTCATGACGTGAAGGCTATAAATAACTTATGTAACTTCATTTTAAAGTAGTTTTTGATTTATAATAGCCATCTTGAACATCTTTCTTTCTTTTGCATGAAAATCACTTTTTATACTAATTGAGTGTTAGGTGTGAGCATTAAACACCATCTTAAGTTTGAGTGTGAGCTTGAAAACACTTAGGTTGTGAGAGCGAGCCTGGAAAAACTCTTGTAACAGTTGTGAGGAAGTAATCTCAAACCATTATAAGTAGTTTGGTGTGAGCTAGAGAAAACACCAAGTTAGAGTTAAGCCTGTAAAAACTCAAAGCTAGTGAACCTTAATAAGTTGTTAAGGAAGTGGATGTAGGATTAAGAAAAATTCGAACCACTATAAATCTTTGTGTTCCATCTTCTACTTAATCTTCTTCTACATCTTCTACACTTATTTTTAATCTTTGAATTTTTTTGAATTAACCATCTTTTCTTAAGCCAAACCAATTCATCCCCCCCTTAGTTGCTATCTTGAGATAACAATTAGTATCAAAGCATGTCAATTTCTTAAACTTAATTGTAAAATTTGATCCAAAATGGCAACCTCTTCTTCATCCTCTCATGGAAATCTTAACTCTCTTCTTAGACCATACTTTGATGGAACCAATTATTCCTATTCGAAACACAAAATGTTTTTTTTTCTAGATAGTGAGGGAATAGAGCTTTGGGACTATGTTGAAAGTGAGTGGAAGCCTCCTACTCATGAAGTTGGGGGTGTCTAAGTTTCTCTTCCCAAATCACAATGGTCAAATGCCAACATAAAAGATAGATTCAAAATCCATAGGGCAGCCTCCATCTTATTGAATTCTATTTCAAGAGAAGAAGGTGGGAGAATCCAACATCTCACTTGTGCTCATTGCATTTGGAAAACTCTTGAGAACTATCATGAGGGTACTAACCAAGTAAGGCTCACCAAGAAGCAAATGTATATACATGAGTATGAGCTATTCAAGATGAAGCACAATGAAAATGTTACCGATGTGACAAATCAATTACTTGCCATCGTCAATGAATTAAAGAAATATGGCAAAATATATGATCAAGATGAAGTCAATAGCAAAATCTTTAGAGCACTTAGAGGCAAGAAGAAATTTGAGTCTAAGGTTTCTTCAATAGAAGAAGCTCATGATCTAAGTTCCTTGAGAACTGATGAACATGTCAAAAAACTACTCACCTTTGAATTACATTCCGAAAGATATGAAGAACAAGGTGAGAAAGAAAAGAGAAAAGCAATAGCTCTAAAAGAAATCAAAGAAGTTGAGAGCTCAAGTAATGAAGATAGTGATGATGAGGAAGAAAGGGCAATGTTTTCTAAAAGGATGAATGATTGGAAGAGAAATAGAATATTGCAAACTAACAAAGGTACACTTTCTAAAACTTCCTTCAAAGATAAAAAGAATGAAGTAAAATGCTCTGAATGTGGCAAATTCGGGCATATCAAGTAGAATTGCTTCAAATTTAAGAACAAATAGAAGTGGGATAAAGAAAAGAAGAAATCACTCAAAGCTACATGGGATGACTCTTCCTTAAGTGAAGAAGAAGAAGAAGATGAGGAAGAAATTGCTAAACTATGTCTCATAGCTATTGAGGATGAAAAAGACTCCAATGAGGTAGGTACTCAACCCTTGAATTTATTTGAATATGATGATAATGCTTTAGATGATAATGATATGATTGAACATATAAATCTTAGGATAGAAAAATATTTTTCTAAGATGAAATTTTATAAGGATAAATGCTCTAAGCTTGAAAAATACTTTGCTAACTTAAAAAAAAAAATTCTACCTTAGAATTAAAGACTTCAAATGAACAATTGTTGAAATCACTTGATACAATGAATAAAGATTCACATAACTTAGAAAATGTGATAAAGGAAAATGAAACTTTAAAGCATGAACTAAAGGAACTTAAGGAATAAATTTCAAAATTTCTTAAAGGAAAAGAAGCATTAGATACATTAATTGATAATCAAAGGTCACCATCCTTGAAACATGGTTTGGGCTTCAATGGATCATTCAATACTACATCTAGAACACCCATATTTGTAAAAGTATCTACAACTCAAACCTCTAGTGTTGAAGTTGTAAAGAACACCAATGCACAAACTAAGCCTAAAAATCCTAAAAGGATTACATTGGGTACACAAAACTCTAGAACTATGGTTCCAAGAGCAAATCATCCGTTCATATACACTAGGCATGAACACAAACACAAAAATTCATAAAAACCAATTCATAAGTGTAATTGTGTGTATAGTTCATTGAATTTCAATAGAAAAGTGCATAAGTATAGAACATTGTATTAATGCAAATATTGTATGAAATTTGGCCGTAAGAGCACATTTTGTTATATTAGGAAGGCTCATCTCAAGTTAGAGGATATTCTACCACTAACCCCTAAGGACCCAACTTCATTTGGGTACCTAAAAGAAGATAAACATTATTGCTTTTGTAGGTATGTCTAAAATATACTATCAATGAGAGTTCTTGATTTATGGATAGTGGACGTTCAAGGAATATGACGGGTTGGGTACAACTCTCACTTATAAGCATGGAGGTAATGTTACTTTTGGAAACAATACTTAATGTAAAATAATTGGCATTGGCTCCATTGGCATGCTTGGTAAAAATTTGATTGAAAATGTTTGGCTTGTTGATGGGTTGAATCATAATTTGCTTAGTGCAAGTCAATTGTGTGATAAAGGATATAATGTAAATTTTGATTCTAAAGGATGCAAAGTTACAAATTTAAATCGTGAAATTGCATTCAAAGGAGCTAGAATCAGTAACAAATATAGAATTAACATAAATTCCAACAATGAATTTGAATGTTTGATTTCTATTTATAATGGTGCTTGGTTGTGGCATAGAAGACTAGGAAATGCTAGTATGGATCATTTGCAATGCATTAGTAAAGAAGAGCTAGTTGATGGTCTTCCCAAAGTCAAATTTAACAAAGATAGAACATGCGAACCTTGTCAATTTGGTAAGCAACATTAGTGCATATTTGGTTGAAAATGATTTTTCAAAAGGCAAAGTTAACACAACTCTTTTTGTTAAAAAGAATAGGCTTAATATATTAATTGTGCAAATTTATGTTGATGAAATTATATTTGGTGCAACTAATGAATTCTTATGCAAAGAATTTGCTTCTTATATGACTAGGGAATTTGAAATGAGCATGATGGGTGAACTCAAATTCTTCCTTGGGCTACAAATCAAGCAATGCAAAGATGGGAACTTCATTAACCAATCCAAGTACACAAGGGAACTCCTTAGGAAATTTGGAATGGACGATTGCAAGTCAAGCAAAACTCCCATGAGCACATCTTTAAAGCTTGATCAGGATGAAAGTATTAAGGCAGTAGATGAGAAAAAATATCGAGGTATTATCAGATCTTTACTTTACTTAACCGCTTCTAAACCCAATATAATGTATAGTGTTTATTTGTGTGCTAGATTTCAATCATGCCCTAGGGAATCTCATTTGAATGCTACTAAACAAATTTTGAAATACTTGAATGGCCTATTGCATTTAGGACTTTTGTATCCCAGGAATACATCATTCGATGTATTAGGCTTTTCGGATGCCGATTATGCCTTTAGACTTTTGGATAGAAAGAGCATGACTGGGGCATGTCATTTTCATGGTGAATGCCTAGTTTCTTGGTTTAGCAAGAAACAAGTGTCGGTTGCCCTATCTACCGTGGAAGTCGAATATATTGCTGCATGTTTTTGTTGCACTCAAGTTCTTTGGATGAAACAACAATTATTTGACTATGGAAAATCTTTTGAACACATTTCCATTAAGTGTAATAACATTAGTGCCATAAATTTATCCAAAAATCCAATTCAACATTCTAGGTCAAAATATATAGATATTAGGCATCATTTCTTAAGAGATAATATCCAAAACTAAAATATTGTCCTAGAGTTCATTGATACATAAAATCAACTTGCTGACATATTCACCAAACCCCTAAATGAAGAAAGGTTGAATTTTATAAAACAACACTTAAGAATGTTAGATGGGAGCACAATTTCATAAGCTCAACACTACTTGAAAAAATCTACTTTACTTGATCCAAATCAATATCTATTTTTGATCAAATATTTGTATCTTCACTTTAAAAAAATCTTTTTCCTTGAAAAATTTTGATTTTTGAGAGTTTTTCGATTGGACCATCCTTTAGTCCGACTGCACTTATTAGAAAATTCTTGATTTCATTTTTTCTGCAAAAAGTATGGTTAAACTTTCTATGATATGACCAGAATTTTTTAAAATTTTATGACTGTTATACTTAAAAGTTAAATTCCATTCTATCCTTTCATAGTCTAACCATACTTTCCAAAAATTTCAAATTTCACCACCAGACTTCTCAAAGTTCGACTAGACTTCTCCAAGTCTGATTGGACTTAACCTTTGAATTTAAAAATTTCTAGCCATTGGAACTCAATAAAAACGTGCATATTTTGTCTCCAACACCTATAAACGGCCATTTCTCATCCTAAACTTTATAAATACCCCTCAATATCAGTTTTTTACATTCTTTTATCAAAATCTAAACACTTAAATACTAAAAACACTCAAACTTACTTGAATTAAACTCTCTTCTTCATCTATTATTTGTTAAACTAAACAATGGCACCTAAAGAACACAAGAAGAAGGCTTCAAGAGCTGAAAAAGGAAAGGGAATTGATGCCCCTTCTCAACAAAAAGAAGCTCCTAGAAGAAGCCATAATATAAGGTTCAAAGATGAAGAAGAAAGATAAAGGTATGCTATCCTAAAAGATAAACCTATAGAACCAAGCTGTCTCTTCTCCACCCTCACTCTAGAATCCTTAGGGATTGAGAATGACATTAGGCATTCTCTTAGAACCTTGGGATAGGAAAAATTCATGTTCTTGGAGCATGATGATCTTAGTTGAGAATCCTTAACAAAGGAATTCCTAATAACCTTGGTTGTTAGCAAAAAGAGCACAAATCCCTTAGGCTATTATGGTGTTTCCTTTAGATTATTCAACCAAGAATATGGCCTTACCCTAGAAGATTTCTCAACCATTTGGGGCTTTCAAATTGAAGGCATCTCTCAAATCTCTACCTCTCCCCTAACTCCTGAAGTTTAACTAGAATTTTGGAAAGAAATTTCCATTGAAACCTCTCTCCATAAATAATCCAATGCCAATAACCTTAGAACCCTCACTTATTAGATGTTGCATAGGATTGTCACCTATACCATTAGTGCTAGGGGTGAGAGCAATGAGAAAGTAACCCAAAAGGACTTACTCTTCCTCTTTTACTTTATTAGAGGTCAATCCATCCAAATAGAAAAATTCCTCATTGACACTTTCCTACACATTAGGAAAACTAAGTTAGGACTCATCCTTCTCTCTTCACAAATAACATAAATAGCAAAATGTGTTAGTGCACTTACACCAAGAAACAAAGTAACCCTCTCCAATCCTCTAGATCCCACCAAAAAATCCATAAACATAGGCTATCTCAAACATGCCAAATGTATTAGGGATTATGATGGGAACTATGTCTACATACTAGGAGCACTAAGTGCTATGGCTCAACAAATAAAAAGACCAAGGATTATAGAGGAAGGTGAAGAGACCTTTCAAATGGAATTCCCAAGAACCCTAACTCCAAGACCTTAAGCCTCCATCCTTCAACTTCTTCAAGACATTCAAGGATAAATGAACTTACAAAGCTCGAGAATAGATAAGATTACAAGTGACATCTCTCATCTTCACCTTGACATTCAATCCATCCAAGAAGCATTAGAATTACCAAAATGCTTTAAAGATGAACCTAGCTTGCACCCTCCATTCATAGCTCCTATCCTCAAGAAGAAGAAGGAGAAGTTACTGCCTCTCAACCAAGGGAAGTTGAGGAAGGAGATCATGGTGAACAGGAACATGGAGAAGAAGAGGGAGATGAAGAAGAAGAGGATGAAGAAAGTGAAAATGATGATTAGACCTTAGATTTTTTTTCATGTTGTACTTAAGTTTGTCTAAATTAATGAAATTGTTATTGAATTTTGCTTCATTAAATTGCTTTTGGTGTCTAACTCAATGCATTACAATTACATGTTTCCTTTATTTTTGCCTTTGTTAAAGGGGGAGAAAAACTTAAAAAATTGAATTGAATAAAAACTTGAATGCACTAATTACATTTGAATCAGAAAATTAAATAAAGAAATTGTAAAATAATCAATTCAAATGAAGCATTCATTAAGGCAGATCATATTAAATATTTGTTACACTTTTAGAGTTTCAAATTCAATTTAATTGCCAAAGTCAAAAAGGAGGAGATTGTTAACCAAACCTCCTATTATTGAACTTAGGCAATAAAATTGAATTGACCTAACACTTACACCAAGTTTCATTTTGCAGGAAGTTATTTCCTTTGAAGGAAATATGAAAAGTTCGATCAGACCACAAAGAAGACCGACCAGATCATTGATGAACAAATGAGCCAAAAAGACACATAAGGTTTCGCGGTGGAGAGTACTCCCAAAATCTCACCATACCATGTGAAGTCCAACCGCACCATATGTCATACCGACCGGACCCTTGAATGAGAAAAGAGCTAAGTCACATAGAAGGATTCACAGTCAGAAGTACTCCCATTTTCTCAGAGTACCACATAAGTCCGATCGGACTCAATGATATTTCGACCGGACAATACAAGCCAATTTTCTCCAAAATATCCAGTAGGTTTTCTAGTTGAGGATACACCCAAAAATTGGATGGACCAAAGAAAGATCGACAGGACCTGATGCAAGACCAACTGGACTATTTAAAAATTACTCAAGTTAAAAGTCGCTGGATCTCCACTCAATAAGTGGAAGCCACATGGACCAACCATTGGAAGAGCATTAAGTAGAATTTCAATTACTTTGACTAAACCATGCATAATTCTGACCAGAACACACTACTTTCAACCGAACCTTTATAAATCTGATAAAAAAATTACTCTAGCAGAGAAATTAGTGGAAGACAAGAATCAAATATGTTGGTCCCAACTTCAAATGGCAAATTCTTGACTTGAAGGCTATAAATACCTTATGTAACTTCATTTTAAGTAGTTTTTGATTTGTAATAGCCTTCTCAAACATCTTTCTTTATTTTGCATCAAAATTACTTTTTACATTAATTGAGTGTTGGGTGTGAGGATTAAACACCATCTTAAGTTTGAGTGTGAGCATGAAAACACTTAGGTTGTGAGAGTGAGCCTAGAAAAATGCTTGTAAGGGTTGTGAGGAAGTAATCTCAATCCATTAGAAGTAGTTTGGTGTGAGCTAGAGAAAACATCAAGTTATAGTTAAGCTTGTAAAAACTCAAAGCTAGTAGAACCTTAACAAGTTGTTAAGGAAGTGGATGTAGGATTAAGGCAAATCTGAACCACTATAAATCTTTGTGTTCCATCTTCTACTTAATCTTCTTCTACATCTTCTACACTTATTTTTAATCTTTGAATTTTTTGAATTAACCATCTTTTCTTAAGCCAAACCAATTCACCCCCTCTTGGTTACTATCTTGGGACAACAAAGTATGAGTTATTAAGCTAAATAAAGATAATATTTGTAAATATATATATTATTTAAACTTTGTTTATTCTCCCTTGTTATGTATTTATTTATTAACTGAGTAGTTAGACTCAACCCTTTATTATATAAATAATTTCTGATACAGTTGGAGAATAAATTGGTAGAATACCTCTCCTTTTATTTCCACCAGCGCAAAGAAGAGGTTGGGCCAACATATTAGTATTTATCATTTGTTTTTCCTAAAGAATTGTCTATGTTATTATGATGAACAATATTAAAGATATACTTAAAGATAATAATATTTGTTGGGTGATGATTTATTTGTTTTATACCTTTAGATATGTGTATTTGAAGGATACTAAGTATTTGGGTTTATGAATTGTGATTATATAGTAACTTATTATGGTTCTTCTTAAGATTATAGAGGAGACAAAGTCAGATACAGGTTATGTAATATCCTCATTTATGCCCTAGAAGTTTTGCATATTGTTGTTGTTGTTAATGTTATATATTGGATTGAATATATGTGTTAAATTGTAAGAGAAAAGAAATTGAGAAGAGAAAGTATATGTATATGTATTTTGGGAAGAAATAGGGTTTAGAGACAAATTTATATGTTGTGTATATGTTAATATATATGACATATAAAGTGGTCAAAAGGATTGGTCAATGCAAGAGAAGATATTTATTTGAGATTGGTAAATTACTTAATTGGGCACATATAAGACAAAAAGATAATTATGTGAATAAGGGCACTTTGGTAATTGCTTGGATAAAATCACATGGTGGATATTTAAAGAAGTTTTGACTTGTGTTTTCTTCATCATTTTCTTCTTCTTCTTCTTGTTGATGGCCGGCCCTCCATAGCCAAAGAGAAAGAAAGAGACAAGTGATGGTTTTGATGATTTCAAGCTTAAATTGAAGAAAGATTAAGTGTTCAAGTGTTGATTTAAGAAGTTTTTAACTAAGGTAAGATCTTTTCTCTAATTTCTTCAATTCTTTTGAAGTGGTATGATTAAGTTGCTTATGGTATGATTGTGAGTATTGATTTTGCTTGATAGATGAGAAGTTGGGTTGGTGTTGGTGATGGAAGAGTAAGATTGGTGTTTAGTGAAATTGTTTCTGTTTTAGGATTAGTAAAGGCTGTGACTTGTATGATTTTTAATTAATTTTAGAAAAATGTTCTTGAAGTGAATTTTTGATATATTGTGCCTCTATGAGTCTAGAATGACTGAAAAATATGTTGATTCGATTTTGGAATGGTTATGAGTTTAGATAGATTATTTTCATTAGACCTGTTCCAGCAAGTACCTTAACTGGGACAGCTATATTTCGGGATTTTTAATAAAATGTAGAAAAATCATATCCAATCGAATTTTGGATATGTTGTTGCTTATTGAGTTTAGTATTTGAGAAAAATAATTTGGAATCACGTTGATTGAATTTGATTTATGGAATTCACAAAGTTCAGAACTGCTGCCAGGATGCAGGGCAATTGGGGCAGTCTGGTTAGGTGAACTATTTGACCAAGATTTTGTGTTCAGTTTGATATGAAATTTTAAAGGGATGATTTTAAGATACAAAACTAAATTCTGTAAAAATTTTAGAATTTTTAGTCAAGTAGATTATTTTATACAATTTTTCAAAATAAGGATAAAATGGAGTTTAAAAACCAGAATGTACTATTTGTGGTTAGGGTTTTAATTCTTTGTTCTTCTTGCATTGCTTTGGTTCTTCAAAGGTAGGTTGGTCCTTAAACCTAACCCTAAACACTTTAAATACACTTGAATCAATGAATGTTATAATCAATTGTTCTTTGCCCTAATTGCATTGTTGAGATTGAACAATGTTATGTTGTGCATTGTGAATGGTAATGTGTTTCATGAGTAATGTGGAATGAAATGTTGATATTTATGAATGATGCTATGTGAAATATAATGTGATCATGGATGAGATATATATATATATATATATACTTGAATAATGAGATGTTATATTGTGAAATGAAATGTGAAGCCATTGTTACTGGCTAAGATGATGTAATTGAAAGAAAGAAGGCATGTTTGCCTAAATGTGATGAGAATTGAGAATGGAAATGAATTGTTTGTTTAATATGTTATTCAGTTTCAGAGTTCTGGATTTGGGTGGCATGCCTAAGAAATGATGAAAGGTAACAGTCTTGCCGGGTTGAGGACCTCCTCATAGGTGTTGAGTTGATGGTCCAAGAGACTGGGTCTGTTACACTATGAGATATATGATTTGTAACAGTCTTGCCGGGTTGAGGATCTCCTCATATGTGTTGAGTTGACGATCCAAGAGACTGGGTCTGTTACACTATCCATGGATAGAGATACATGTATATACATTGCCTACGGGCGTGATTATTGTGACTATGAACCAAAGCAGTAACTCTGAACTCTGAATATCGTATTAAATACTTGTTGGGCCCATAGGTGTCAAGGTTATATGAATGTCCTAAATAATGTTATGAGTTTAATGAAATGAGATGTTGGTTATGGAGTATGATTGATTAATGTTGAATGTGAAAAGATGTTGAAATGTGGTATGCTCATATGACTATGATTTGTGAAATGCATAATTGTGTGGTTAACTTTATATTTATGATGTTGATCTTATCAATAACATATGTGGCATTGCATTTCATTAAAGCATACTGTTAGCATGTTTTATCTTACTAAGCCGTTGGCTTAGCGCGATAGTGTTTAATCGCACAGGTAGTAGAGTGGATAGAGTTGAACCCGAGAGTTCATCAAGACCTAGTGAGAGTAGACCTTGAAGAATCCATTTTGGGAGCTTAAAGATCAGAGCAGACTTGCCAATCATGTATAAATTTTATGTGTTGTAAAACTTGAGTTTTGATGTATATGAATTTGTAAATATGTAAATATTTTATAACTTCCGCTGTGTAATATTTAAATATGGGGGTTGTCACAAAACCTTTATTTTATGTTGTACTAGAAGTGTAAATCCTTTTTGCAGGTGTAGTTGAGGTTACAAGGGGGATTTATTGGGAGTGTACTGAGAATGATTTTGTTTGCATTGGTTTGTGTAAAATGTTTTTTTAAAATAAGAAAAAAACCAGTTTTGTCGACACTTGGGACTCAATTTTTAGGCGAAACTATGGCAAAAATTTTGTAAAAAAAATCGGAACTAAAATTTGACTAAGTAAAATTGGTAGCAACATTAGGTTAGTGTGGCGCCTCTACTCAGCTTACATATGTAGGTTGGGAAGGGGTGTTACAGGTTAAGTCCACCCTAGTATTATGAGAGTGGGGTATGACATTTTGCGGTATCATAGCATATGTTATAAATTCTGTAGATTTTTATGTGATGACATATAGGAATCTCGGTGTCTAGGGATAAAATACTCATTTCAATTTCTAGTGTATCTGTCAAATTTCTCGAGTTCAAGAGCAAAGATCTTTTAATGCTGCATATTGGGGGGAATTATGCATGAGTCAAATGATATTTTGAACTTAAATTGCATTTGCATATCATTTTAGTCACATTAACATCACAGTCGTATAATTAAAAGTACTAAAATTTTTTATAAATACTTTGCCCAAGAATTAGTGGAATTTGTCAGAATACATTATTATATATATGTTGCTATTTATGAGTATATGTTATATATAGGAATGTCACATAGTTAACCTATTTTATATACTTATTTTTGTCAAACTATGCCTTTACAAGTACAAGTTGGCAGAGGCTGTGGTAGTACCTATGGTTTTAGGAATCGAGTTGTTAGATTGTTAAATGTTGGCCAACCTCGTAATCTTAATCGATTTTTAGTCAAGATACTCATATTCTTATCGATTCGGGTTCCACACGTTCATTTATATCTCATGCATTTGCTATTCACATGGATGAGAACTTAAGTTCTTTAGATAGTGGTTTAGTGGTGAGTTTTCCAATTGGGCCTCACATGGTTTGCGAGCATGTGTATAAGAACTACATGATTAAGGTGGGTGAAAGTTAATTATTGGTAGATTTACTTTTTCTACATTGTCAAGAATACGATGTCATCTTAGGGATGGATTGGCTATCTCGACATCATGCCACCATTGATTATTATGAGAAGCTAGAAGTGTTTGATCAGCTTGGGGATTCTAAGCTTATCTTTTAAGGTGAGCAAAAATTTTCCCACTCTACTATGATTTCTTCTATGGTAGCAAAAATGTTATTAAGTAGGGATTGATAAGCATATTTGGCATATATGGTCGATTCACATTTAGAAGGGCTAAAAACTAGAGAATATTCTTATAGCATGTGAATTCATAGAAGTATTTCTAGAAGAGCTTCCAAGTTTAGCTCCTGATAAAGAGGTTGATGTTCAGCCTGGAGCAACTCCTATTTCTCAAGCTCCTTATAGAATCGCTCATGTGAAGTTGAAGGAATTTAATGTGTAGTTGCAGGAATTATTGGATAAAGGATTCATTAGACTTAGCATTTCACCTTAGGTAGCTCATATGTTGTTTATGAAGAGAAAAAGATGGATCCATGCAATTATGCATTGATTATAGATAGTTAAATTGGGTCACTATTTAGAATAAATATCCTTTGCCCTGCATCAGTGATCATTTAGACCAACTTCAAGGTGCTAAAGTCTTTTCTAAGATAGACTTGCGATCTGATTATCATCAGTTGAAAATTAAAGAGTTGGTTGTGCCTAAGACAACCTTTAGGACTCGCTATGGCATTATGAATTCTTAGT
Source organism: Garcia nutans (assembly GCA_947685225.1). Taxonomy (NCBI): domain Eukaryota; kingdom Viridiplantae; phylum Streptophyta; class Magnoliopsida; order Malpighiales; family Euphorbiaceae; genus Garcia; species Garcia nutans. The sequence goes on along the minus strand of CANTUV010000039.1, from coordinate 35,240,403 downwards.
AATGCCATTTGGGCTAATCAATGCCCCAGCTGCTTTTATGGATTTTATGAATAGGGTGTTTTATCCTTATATGGATAGGTTTATAATTGTATTTATTGATAATATTCTAGTATATTCTCTAAGTAGAGTGGAGCATGAGGAACACCTAAGAATTGTATTACATATCCTAAAGAGTAAGCAGTTGTATGCCAAGCTTAGTGTAGACCCTTAATTTTGGCCCTAAGCAAGTATTATCCCAATTAAAGAAGGGCAAGATAAGTTTGGTCCGATTTTAAAAGCTTAAACCTATTTTATAGCTTTGAATTAGGTTGGTCCAGTTTTAAAAGGACTAAAGTAAGTTGGATTAATTTTTAAATCCCTAAACCTAGTCCAATTTAATATTTAAAGACCAAAATAGGTTCGATTCAATTTTAAAATGTAAAACTAGTTGGACTGGACCCTAAATATAAAATCATGAAGAATTGGCTCAGTCAATTTGCCATGGGGGCCTCCATGACAAATTGGCCTTGCCAATTCCCCATGGTATGGGTTCCATGGCGAATTGGCAATTCCTAATTTGCCATGGTCTTTTAATCCGGGTATAATTTTCTTTACTAAGTAATTTTAGACTTCCTAATTAAGATCGATCTTCGATTAGCCGTTGGATTAGTGTACTAGGGTTTGGGCTTTAAACCCTTTTTTCCTATAAATATAGAGGTTAGGAAATAACATGAATTAAGAATGATCAGCCAAAAAGAAACAAAACATATACACAACAATCCAAAAGGCAGGAACTAAAAGACTGCCTCGATTGCATTGAACCTCCAGCCAAAACCTTAGTGGATTCAGGCAATAAGCTGGGCCATCTCCTTAAATTTGGTGGAGATAACAAACAAAGGTGTGTTTTCTTGTTTAATTCATTTAAGCTTAACTAAGGTTATCCTTGATCATTGTCTTTAACGTTTACTGCTTTCATTGTTTCATCTAGCAGCTATTTTACTTTCGAATATCATCACGCAGTAAGTTAGTTTAGCTTGCAATAATTATGTAAACCCTTTAAATCATCATCATCTTTGAATAATAACATATTAAGACATCTAGTAGCCTAACCATTAATAGTATTAATTTCAATATAAAGAGAACCCTAATAATATGATTTAATTTGATTCAAAACTCAAATCCATTAGGTTTAGTTTTAAATTACATGTTCTAACCCTGCATTTTTTTTAATCCAAGAGCTCTAGTTTATTTCACAAAACCCTAATTTAATCCTCAAAACACTAGTTTGCATGTTTTTAAAACCAAAACCCTACTTTAATCTCAAACCCTAATTCATATTCAAAAATCCTAGTTTTATTTCAAAACACTAACTTGCATATTTAAACATTAATTGAGAATTATAACCTAATCCCACAACTATCCTAATTCCACAACAAAACTTATTTTGTAATTCATTCACCTTTTGAGGGCGCTACCCCCGATCCCTCGCAAGCCCCCTTGATCCCCCCACTAACCGGCTAGCGGGACTGCTGTAGGCGCGACTCATGTCGTTGCACCCTATATTTCCTTAATGGGTTAATATTAAGATGTGTTTGTTTATTTTCTTTTAATTATTTAAATATTTTCATATGTGTTATATTATTTTTCCTTGCTTTATTCTTTTCCTCAGATTTACTTATACTTTGGACATTGTACATTGTAAGGGCATGTTTCCATCCTCGGATGAGTGCCCATTTTATTTATTTTACTTTATAACTACATGTAATATGTATGATGTCATGATATTTAAGAATCCTATAATATTTAGACCTTAAAAGGAGGCTGGTTCTAATGAACCAGGCATTATGGGGGTGTTGGGTCATTCTCACATTGCCCATATGTACCCAACTTTCCCCACCCGAATAGGGGGTTGAGGATTCCTTAGGAATCAAGTCATCCACCCATTTCTTTATTCCTGGCCCATTCGGCTGGAGACTTTATTTTCTCCTAGTTTAAGCCTATATTCTCTAAGGCCCTAAGCCCAACAGTGCCAAAGTCGCAAGAACCATTCCACCAGGAGAGGAGGCAAAACTCTCAATTCACATTTAGTAAATGTGAATTCTTGTTGGATAGAGTGGTATTTTTGTTTCATGTTTTATCAGCAAAGGAAGTTTATATTGATCCTAAAAAAATAGAGGCAGTGATGAACTGGGAACCACCAACTAATCCTACAGAGGTAAGGAGTTTCTTAGGCTTGGCAGGGTGTTATTGTCATTTTATATAAGACTTCTCCATTATTGCATCACCTTTAACAAAACAGCTAAGGAAAAATGTGAAGTTTAACTAGACTGAGGAATGCCAATAGAGCTTTGAAAAACTAAAAGCTTGTTTGACTTCAGCTTCTGTTGTTACTCCTCATTCAGGCAATGGTGGTTATATGGTGTACAGTGATGCTTCACGAAAAGGTATGTGGTGTGTCTTGATGCAACCTGAAAAGGTAATAGCTTATGCATGTAGACATCTTCAATCTCATGAAATTAATTACCCTACTCATGCTCTGAAACTTGTTATAGTGGTTTTACTTTAAAAATTTAAAGGCATTATCTCTATGGAGAAAAGTGGTAGATATTCATAGACTATAAGAGTTTAAAGTATCTTCTCTCTCAGAAATAGTTAAACTAGAGATAGAGGTGATGGTTTGAGTTACTAAAGGATTATGAATGCACTATAGAGTATCACCCTGAGAAGGCTAATGTGGTAGCTGATGCTCTAAGTCAGAAATCTCATAGTGGCCTTTTCCATGTCAAAACAATACGACTTCCATTGTTATTTGATATACGATCCTTGGGAATGAATTCGATGGTGAATGACTCTAGAGAATTATTAGCAACTTTAAAAGTTAGTCTGATCCTAGTAGAAAGAATTAGATAAACTCAAGTTCTAGATAGAGAAATGAAGAAGATCATTGATGGTGTGAGAGCAGATACTCATATAGACTATTCTATTAGAGAAGATGGCACTTTGGTGCTTGGTAATAGATTATGTGTACCTAATGTTGATTCTTTAAAAAGAGAGATAATGGAAGAAGCTCATTATTATCTATATTCTATACATGCAAGTAGTACCAAGATGTATAAAATACATAAAGAAAACTATTGGTGGTAGGGTATGAAGAAGGATGTGGTAGACTTTGTAGAAAAATGTTTGGTGTGCTAATAAGTTAAGGTAGAACATCAACATCCTTCAGGTCTTCTGCAATCTTTTTTCAATTTCTAAATGGAAATAGGAGCACATTACCATGGACTTTGTTTCCAGGTTGCTTCATACTCAGTAGGGTCATGATGTTATTTGGGTGATTATAGATAAGTTGACAAAGTCATCTCACTTATTGCCTATCATGATAGATTTCTGTTTAGATAAACTTACATAAATTTATATGAAAGAGATTGTGAGATTGCATGATGCTCTGGTATCCATAGTTTTATACAAGGATCCATTGCTTACTTTTAGATTTTGGCCTAGGATGCAGAATGCATCAGGTACAAATGTGAATTTCAACACTTCTTTTCACCGACAAACTGACTGTCAGTCTTTTCGTACTATTCAAATCTTGGAGAATAAGCTTATAGCTTATGTCATGGAATTCAAAAGAAGTTGGGATAAATATTTATCATTGATGGATTTTGCTTACAATAACATCTTCCATTCAAGTATTTGTATGACACCTTATGAAGCATTATATGGAAGAAAATATAGAACTCTAGTATGTTGGAATGAAGCTGGACAAAGAGAATTAGTAGGTCCAGAATTGGTCTAATTATCTACTGATAAAATTTAGCTAATCATAAGTAGATTAAAAATTATACAAGAAAGATAAAAGAGTTATGTGGACTTAAAGAGAAAGGATATTGAGTATGATGTGGGAGATAAAGTGTTTTTAAAAATCCTCTCAATGGAAGGGTGTAGTGTGATTTGGTAAATGTGGAAAGTTAAGTCCTCGATTTATTGGGCCTTATAAGATTGTGGAAAAGATCTGCCTTATTTCTTATTTACTTGTACTACCACCAGAATTATCACAAACACATGATATCTTTCATGTATCCATATTGAGAAGCTATATAAGTGATCCTTCAAATATACTCTAAATACAACCAGTAGAATTACGAGAAAATTTGACTTATGCGGAAGAACCAGTTGAGATTTTAGTCCTAGAGAAAAAAGTGTTGAGAAACAAGGTTATTCTTCTAGCGAAAGTCTTATGGAGTAATCATTCAATAAAAAAAGCAACTTGGGAGAGAGAATAAGATATGCTTGCTCAATATCCTTATTTGTTTTCATCTAAAACTAGTAAAAATTCAAGGATAAATTTTCTTTAAGGGGAGAGCGTGAACGGAGATTTTTGCCCCCACTCCCGGTGGAATGGTTCTTGTGACTTCGGCACTGTTTAGACCCGGGGCCTTAGAGAACATGGACCTAAGTCCGAAAAAAAGGGGTGGATGACTCGATTCCTAAGGAATCCCTAACCCCTTAATGGGTTCGGAAAGTTAAGTACGTGTGGGGAAGGTGAGAAATGGCCCAGCACCCCCACAACGCCCGATTCATTGGAACCGGCCTCCTTTATAGGTCTTAATATTATAAAATTCTTAAATATAACAATATTATCCATATTACACAAAATAATTAAAATAAAGCATCAATATATTGAAAATCAAAACAATGTCCAAGCAAAACAAATAAATGGACAGCCATCCGAAGATGGAGACATGCCCTTACATAATCCATACCTAAATAGGACACCCACTGAAAGGTAAAAAATATTTCCTTTACATTGGTTCTAAAATAGAAAAGCAATTTAAATTACATGATATTTAACTAATGAGGTACCCACCAAGGAGAAACATACCTCTTACAACATTTGGAAATCTAAATAAATCAATAAAGTAAATAACCATTCATCATAAATAAATCATTCATCAAAGATATCAATCAAAATATAAAATAAACATTCATCGATGATAAACTAAAATAATCAAGCATTGAACTTAAATAAATCAATAAAGCATTGAAAATAAATTAAAGCATAGTCAAATATAAAATTGAATAAAGCAAGTAAAGATTCAAATTAGGGCTACTGTTTCTATTTAAGATTCTTTATTTAATGTGTTTAGGATTTTGGAATTTATGAGTTTAAGCTACTGTGAGTTTTAATGGAATTGAAATGTATTAAAGTTTTATAATTTAAAAGATTGATAAAATTCTTTGATTAACCAAATTAATGTTTGAGAAGTGAAATCATGAAACTAGGATTTGAACACTTTAAAACATTAGGTTTATGATTTACGATTACTTACTGTGTAGAATTATAACATTTAAATTTATATGGTTTTAAGGTTTAAAAGATTAGGATATAGAAAAATTAGGGTTTAAGGTTTTAAGGGAATTAGGGTTTAAGAAAACTAGGGCTTAGAATAATTTGGTTTGAGGTTACTGTCTTGATTCTAAAATTGAATTAGGGTTTAGTGTTTTCCGAGAATATATTTTATTTTAGAATTTAGAGAAACAATTTATAGTTTTATGAAGTTTTATGAAAATGAACAAAATGATTTAAGGCTTATAGAAACAAAAAAGATATTTTCTAGGGTTTTTGGAAAGAAACAGATTCAATTTAAGGTTTTGAAAAATTGGAAAGCAAATTAGGGTTTTGAGATTTTGAAGAAACAAAAATAACAATTTTAAGATTTTTGGAAAACAAATAAACGAATTAAGGTTTTTAAGTTTTAGAAAAGGTAAATTAAAGTTCTAGGTTTTTTTGAATCAAAGGAGATAATTGAATTATTTAAGCTACTGTGAAGAAATTAGACATTCATACCTCCGTTTGTTGGTTATACCAAAAATTTCTTCTTGAATGAACAAGAACAAAGACAAGCTTTGCTGCCTTTGATGAATTAAATTGCTTGTTTGCTCTCTCAAAAATCCGATAGATTTTACTTCCAGAAGGAATTCTTAAAATTCAAAGTTTTCCTCCTCAATTTCAGTCTCCAATCTCACCTCTTGTCCTCTTTTGTGTTGTTTTAGTCCTTATTTATAGAAGATTTTTATGATTAATTTTTTACTTATTCGTGGAATCTAACATTAATTAAGAAAAGGAAACCGAAACCTAATTGAATTTGGTTTTCGGAAAAATTGCGCTGACGAAAAAGTTGCCGCAGCTGGCTGCGGCCTGCGGGCGAAAATTGGCCTGCGGGCCATTTCATCCCACGCTGATTTTTGGCGATGATTTTTTCATCGCCGATTTTTATTTTTATTTTTATTATTTTTATTTGTTTATTATTTTTATTTGTTTATTTTTTATTAATAAAAATTAAATACTAAAGTAAATATTATTTAATTAAGATAACAAAAATTGTTTTGGACTAATTAAAATATATTGGACAATACAAAAATGATTTTGGACTAATTAAAATATATCGGACCGGACTAGGTCAAAAATTAAGGGTCTATAGTTTGCCCCCTGCTTGAATGATCTGAGACTTTAGTGAAAGAGAGTGAAAAGCAATAAGACTTAATTTTTTAGACAATTGAGGACTTGGGTTCTAAACCCAAGAGATTTGGATACTCGATCCTAATTGGATTCGGATACTCGATCCTAATTGGATTCGGATACTCGATCCTAAACTGGATTTGGATACTCGATCCTAACTAGATTCGGATACTCGATCCTAAACTGGATTGGGATACTCGATCCTAAATTGGATTTGGATACTCGATCCTAACAGGATTTGGATACTTGATCCTAAACTAGATTCGGATACTCGATCGTAACTGAATTAGGATACTCGATCGTAACTGAATTTGGATACTCGATCCTAAACTGTATTCGGAACTCGATCCTAAACTTGATTCGGATACTCGATCATAACTAGATTTGGATACTCGATCCTAACTGGATTTGGATACTCGATCCTAAATTAGATTTGGATGCTCGATCCTAACAAGACTTGGATGCTCGATGCTAAACTGGATTTGGATGCTCAATCCTAAATTGGATTTAGATACTCGATCCTAAACTGGATTGGGATACTCTATCCTAACTGGATTTGGATACTCGATCCTAACTGGATTTGGATACTCGATCCTAAATTGGGTTTGGATACTCGATCCTAACTGGATTTGGATACTTGATCCTAAATTGGATTGGGATACTTTGACTCGAGATTGAATTCGATTTGATTGACCTTTTATTAGTTGAGAATTCTGGCATAACTGGTTGTTCCATTTTTATGAATTGTAGGTCTTTACGAACCAAAAATAGATCTTTATCTATTGGAAATTGAGCCTTTAACCTAGGAACATGGATCTTTATCCATTGGAGATTGGGTCTTTACCCGTGAAACATGGATCTTTATCCATTGGAAATCGGGTCTTTACCCTTGAAATATGAATCTTTATCCATTTGAAATCGGGTCTTCACCCTTGAAACAAGGATCTTTATCCTTCGGACTTTGGGTCTTTACCCTTTGAAATATGGATCTTTATTCATTGAAAATTGGGTTTTTAACCTTGAAACATGGATCTTTATCCATTGAAAATCGGGCCTTTACCCTTGAAATATGGATCTTTATCCATTGGAAATCGGGTCTTTACCCTTGAAACATGGATCTTTATCCATTGGAAATCTGGCCTTTACCCTTGAAATAAGGATCTTTATCCATTGGAAATTGGGTCTTTATCCTTGAAACATGGATCTTTATCCATTAGAAATTGGGTCTTTACCCTTGAAACATGGATCTTTATCCATTGGAAATTGGGTCTTTACCCTTGAAATATGGATCTTTATCCATTGAAATTCGGGTCTTTACCTTTGAAACATGGATCTTTATCCATTGGAAATTAGGTCTTTACCCTTGAAACATGGATCTTTATCCATTGGAAATTGGGCCTTTACCCTGACTTCAGCTCTTTTAGCTGGACTGACCTTCTATGCAGGCTCTGATTGATGTTTTTGCCGTCTAGTTCTTCGCACAAGCACGTATTTCTTCTTTTGTAAAATGACTAGAGCTTCCACGAGCAAATAGGCTTTCCATGCCCCCCTTGATTCAATATCTTCTTTTGATTCTTTACTTTGCAAGGTATTTGCTGTTCACTTTGAAAAGGAATAGGCAATACAAGACAAGAAAGTGCGATGTGATATGCTCATGTATGCATGATATGCATGAATAATACTTACAGTCGTTCAATCGACTCACAGACTGAGGTGATCAGCAGAAGTGTTCTCATTGGTTCCTTTTTGATGCTCGTTCAAGTCTTGCATTGGAATGATCGAAAGCTTTGTATTTTTGGCTTTTATCTTCAAGATGTTGAAAACACGAGTGGTGGAGATCCCAAGTTACAGAGTCAGGGATACATCCTTTTTAAACTATGTTTCAGCATGTTAGTTGATAGCTTCTTCATGACCTTGCCAATGATCATTTTCTTTGCCCAATGTGTCTTTTGGAGGTCCAATATACTTCCCTTAATTTGACGGCTTTGTATGACAAAACTCCTTTTTTTTTTTGAATTTTTTTTTGGAATTTTGATTTTGAAATCAAATTTTGGCTTTGCCAAATTAATGTCAATACACCTCAGGACTTGATTTTCCAAATTAACATATCTATAACACTACAACCCTAGTTACTGTACTAAACTAGGGAATTATTTCTATTTAAGCAAGAATTGTTGCACTTCAGATAGGCACATACACATTACTTAGCCAAAGGTCTCATTTGAGTTTAAATATTGTCTATCTCATATGACTGCTTATCCAAACTATCTCCACTAATAGACTCTACCTACCAAGAGAGATCAACAGGTCTTTGATAGGCTTGAAATGAGGTCTATGAGGGACATGGGTTAAATGAAGGCCATTTTGAGATAGGAGCTGATGTGACACAATGGACAAACCCTCACACTATAAATTTCTTGTTTGAATTTTAGGCAGCTTTGAGGCAATCTTGCTATACTCTAAATTCCTTCTATCTTCTTGGCATTAATCTGGATCTTGATTAGGACAGTCTTTGCTCTTGTAAAAAATTTAAGACCTAAATTCATTTATTTTCATCTTTTTCCTTTTCTTTCCTCTTTATTTTTCTTACTCTTCCCTTTTCTTTCTCTTTCCTTACTCTTCGCTTTCTTTCTCTTTCCTTACTTTTATCATTTTGTCCTTCTTTCTTGTAGGACTATCAAGTACATAACTTTTAAGAACCGGATGGTCTTTCTCCTTTTTCTCTTATTTTGATCGAATCTTTAGTTGGGTTGGACCAATTCAAGTCAAAATGTCCTTATAACCCAAATGGAAGCCTTTTGTTGCTTTAGGTAAAAGAGAACTCAGTTGGCTTTCTGAACCGCCTTTTTAGGTTTTATTTTTCTTCTCTCTTTTTTCTTCTCTTTTTTTTTGTTTGGTTCTAGCTCTAAAAGAGTTGTCTTATTTGTACTAATTTGGGCTTCCAATAATGGATAAGTGGAGTAATAAAAATCTTCTTTAATAGGGATAAATCATTTGTTACTCTGATGTTCATGTTTTCTTGATATATTGGAGATAGTAAGTGAACTTCAACTACCCTTATGATTTTGAGAACATCAACTATCCTTATGGTCTTGAAAACATCAACTACCCTTATGGTCTTGAGAACTTCAACTACCCTTATGGTCTTGAGAACTTCAATTATCTTCATGGTTTGACTATTCATTTCTTTCTTTGATCTTCTTACCTTTTTGTCTTAGTGATCATAAGACTTGTCAAAAGTATCACAACAGCTCAGGGTAGGTTGTTGGGGTTTGTAAGCCAATGAAAAGAAAGCTAAAATTTTATGAAGGCTCAAAGGGACAACTAGGGATTGATATTTAATAGGGTAGATACTAGTTGTTAGTTAACCAAGCAATGCCTAGATCATCTCTCTCTTAAATAAGCAGAGTTCAATTTCACCTCGAATGTTTGTCAAAGCATGTTCTAAGACTGACTAGGACCTAGACAAAGATAATTATGCAGGAGCCCTCTCTAAGTAAGCATACACAACTCAATGCTATAGAGTAATTTCCTCACCTAGTAAAGTCATTCGAGTCATGATGCATAAATATATTAATTTATCAACATCAAGCTAAATTCCTCATCGGTTGAGAACCAAAATGAACAAAGACCAACAAAATTTTTGATAAAAGTAATTTATTCAAACAAATTTGAAAAACATAATTGTTCAAATTAAATATTAAAGAAAGCAACATTCAAGCTAAGGAAAGTTCGTTGAATTGGAGTCAAAGATACTTCATTCATTTAGACAGATAAGGGCAAGGATTTTTTCCATCATTAAGGATCATGGCTTCATCATCCATAGTTAATCCAAACTTGTTTAGTAGTACATCATCTTTAGCAGCTTCTCTATCCATATCATCATGAGATGACATGATAAAACTCTTCATGAAGGTTGCAAGAGGTGGCTCCCTTCCAATTTTAGAGAGAGGCTTATTCTTAGTGTTAGGCTTATCTCATGCCTCAACTTCATACGTTGTCCGTTTCGTGTGCCTTTGATGGAATTGGCAAAATGCTTTAATATCAAAGTTAGGCGAAAAAGGATTAGGCAAAGGACAAGGAGTCAATGATTGTAACAGTCCCTTCTTCATTAGATTCTCCAACATTTTTGACAAAGGTTCCCCCAAGTCTGAAAATTTACTCCTCTTTGCTGGTTCAGTTGCTGCACTTTTCTCAACACCTCTTCTTTTCTTTTGATTTTGCTCTTTGAGATGGTAGCCGCTCCTATTGTTCCATTCAGACAGCATATGGTTCGGCTAATCTTGTAGAATAGGGATTGATCCTCCATTTTTCATCTGATCTCTATTAGTGAACATGTTCTCCATTGAGGCTACCTTTCCCCTCTTTCTTATGTCAATGGGAGATGCCTTATCAGCATTATTGATGATCTCCACAATTTCATTCAACTGGGTCATCATAATTTCAACCAATTGGTCTTGTAGTTCGACCATCCTAGCTTCAACAACCTCATCGATTATATCCCTTAGCTGGTTTACATCCATCCTCCCAATGAAGCACTTGAATCAATAATCAATGCTGTAGATGATATCGTTGTAAGCTCTTGAATTGTCATACTCCAAGTCTGTGAGCCAGAGAGGATCAATGATATGAGATGCAAATGCATGCATGTATGCATGTATGCACAAACAATTAACAAACAAGGACAAATAGGACGTTCCTTCCAACCTTATAACATCCATACACGAATGGCGAGTCTCTTTTTCTAGGTATATGGTTAACAAAATACCAACATGGGGTACCTTGTTTTCGAATATTTCCCTCGAACGTTTCAACCAATAGTTATATTTTCGAAAATAGAAATCCATTCATAGTAATTCCCATTAATTAGCTTTTAATCCATTCAACCAACTATAGTAGCTTTTATGCTATATTGGATTAAAACCAAATTAAGAGGTTTATTATAGATAGATTTCTCACTTGAAAAGAGTAACTAATAGTTCATGCCAAAAACAAGCGCATGATTAATTATTCTTAGTATAAACTAGGCTCACAATTGATTTTTGGTATTCCTTAATTGACCTAAATAATTTGCAAGCTCTTTGTAAGAAAAGGTTGGATAAAAACAATTTTATTTCTAAGCCCATTGTAAAACGATCTTAGAAAAAATGGATTTTGGGCTTAGTATTTGGGCCATGAGCCAAAGATTTTTTTATTTATTTTTAGAAAAGTCTTATGTCCAAAGACCATCTTGAAAAGTTTTGAAAATAACTTTGGTCTTTTGGATTTAGAGAAAAGTTTATTTTGAGCTTACAATGTACTTAGGTCATATTAGAAAAAGAACAAACCAAATAAGCCATGATTTAAGCCAAGATAAATTAACCATAGTCAAACAACATGCATTTGGGGTAAAACCTAAGGAAAGTAACTAGGCCAATTACATGAGCTTTAGTCTTTGGGTAAAAAGGCTTAGGTTCCCATAGCAAGTATATACCAAATGGTACGAGGCTATGAGTGGTTATTTCATGCTCGATCTCCATACCTTGAGTGAAAGTATGGTATCCCTTACATAACATAACACGGGTAACACGAGCATCCTAACTAACGCACACATTTCAATCTAATATGATGCAATGGATAATAATATTATAAGAAAGAATAGAATAATAAAAAGACCAACGGAATCAACTTCTCTTATCCCCAGTGGAGTCGCCACTGTGAGCGGGGATTTTCGCCCCCATTTCCCGGTGGAATGGTTCTTGCGACTTCGGCACTGTTTAGGCTCGGGGCCTTAGAGAACACGGACCTAAGTCCAAAAAAAATGGAGTCGCCACCCGGACAGGCTGGGAAAAAGAAAGGGGTGGATGACTCGATTCCTAAGGAATCTCCAACCTCATAATGGGTTCGGAAAGTTAGGTACGTGTGGGGAAGGTGAGAAATGGCCCAGCACCCCCACAACGCCCGATTCATTGGAACCGGCCTCCTTTATAGGTCTTAATATTATAAAATTCTTAAATATAACAATATTATCCATATTACACACAATAAGTAAAATAAAGCATCAATATATTAAAAATCAAAACAATGTCCAAGCAAAACAAATAAATGGACACCCATCCGAAGATGGAGACATGCCCTTACATAATCCATGCCTAAATAGGACACCCACCGAAAGGTAGAAACATGTCCTTTACATTGGTTCTAAAATAGAAAAGCAATTTAAATTACATGATATTTAACTAATGAGGTACCCACCAAGGGGAAACATACCTCTTACAACATTTGGAAATCTAAATAAATCAATAAAGTAAATAACCATTCATCATAAATAAATCATTCATCAAAGATATCAATCAAAATATAAAATAAACATTCATCGATGATAAACTAAAATAATCAAGCATTGAACTTAAATAAATCAATAAAGCATTGAAAATAAATTAAAGCATAGTTAAATATAAAATTGAATAAAGCAAGTAAAGATTTAAATTAGGGCTACTGTTTCTATTTAAGATTCTTTATTTAATGTGTTTAGGGTTTTGAAATTTATGAGTTTAAGCTACTGTGAGTTTTAATGGAATTGAAATGTATTAAAGTTTTATAATTTAAAAGATTGATAAAATTCTTTGATTAACCAAATTAATGTTTGAGAAGTGAAATCATGAAACTAGGATTTGAACACTTTAAAACATTAGGTTTATGATTTATGGTTACTTACTGTGCAGAATTATAACATTTAAATTTATATGGTTTTAAGTTTTTAAAGATTAGGATATAGAAAAATTAGGGTTTAAGGGAATTAGGGTTTAAGAAAACTAGGGCTTAAAATAATTTGGTTTGAGGTTACTGTCTTGATTCTAAAATTGAATTAGGGTTTAGTGTTTTTCGAGAATATATTTTATTTTAGAATTTGGAGAAATAATTTAGAGTTTTATGAAGTTTTATGAAAATGAACAAATTGATTTAAGGTTTATAGAAACAAAAAAGATATTTTCTAGGGTTTTTGGAAAGAAACAGATTCAATTTAAGGTTTTGAAAAATTGGAAAGCAAATTAGGGTTTTGAGATTTTGAAGAAACAAAAATAACAATTTTAAGATTTTTGGAAAACAAATAAACGAATTAAGGTTTTTAAGTTTTAGAAAAGGTAAATTAAAGTTCTAGGTTTTTTTTTATTTAAAAGAGACAATTGAATTATTTAAGCTACTGTGAAGAACTTAGACATTCATACCTCCGTTTGTTGGTTACACCAAAAATTTCTTCTTGGATGAACAAGAACAAAGACAAGCTTTGCTGTCTTTGATGAATTAAATTGCTTGTTTGCTCTCTCAAAAATCCGATCGATTTTACTGCTAGAAGGAATTCTTAAAATTCAAAATTTTCCTCCTCAATTTTGGTCTCCAATCTCTCATCTTGTGCTCTTTTGTGTTGTTTTAGTCCTTATTTATAGAAGATTTTTATGATTAATTTTTTAATTATTTACGGAATCTAACATTAATTAAGAAAAGAAAATCGAAACCTAATTGTAATTGGTTTCAAAAAAATTTACGTCGGAAAAATTGCGCTGGCAAAAAAAAACTGCTGCGGAAAAATTGCACTGGCGAAAAAGTTGCCGCAGCTGGCTGCGGGCTCCAGGCAAAAATTGGCCTGCAGGCCATTTCGTCCCATGCTGATTTTCGGCGATGATTTTTCTGTCGCCAATTTTTATTTTTATTTTTTATGTATTTGTTTATTATTATTTTTTATTTTTTATGAATAAAAATTAAATACTAAAGTAAATATTATTTAATTAAGATAACAAAAATTATTTTGGACTAATTAAAATATATTGGACAACACAAAAATAATTTTGGACTAATTAAAATATATCGGACCGGACTGGGTTAAAAATTAAGGGTCTATAGAGAGTAATGTAATAACCTGTATTAATATAATATTAATAAATAATATTTAACTTATTAAATTAAGTTAATTTGTTAAAAAAAATAAAAAATAAAAATATATAGATAAATAAATAAACAAATAAATAAATAAAAACAAACAAAACTAAACAATTGAAGTCAGAATTATTAGTGTAGTAGGTGTATTATTAAAGTTTGAATTATTAGTTTTAGTGTGTTAATTATTAGTGAGAGTAAACAAAATACTAAACCCAAATAATATTGTCTGAACATTATTAGCATTTGTATTATTAATAGAAAGATAAATCATTTATTCGAGAGAGAGAGAGAAGGAATCTGATAGAAGAGAAAAAGAGGGGAGAGAAGGAGAAAAATGCATCACTTGGTTGAAAAAAGCATCACTTGGTTTTTTCTCCGATCTATCACCATCCGATCACCAATGACCGACATGTACAGGCCAAGGAAGATCATCATTGTCCGACAAGTCCAATGCTATCAGGATCACAGCCAATGGCTATCAAATGGTGATGCAAGTGCGGCACTAACTTGATGCCGGCGTGAAATTTCGACAAGATTTTTGATAGTTTTTCGATCTTCTTTTCCGATGAAACTGCTATTTTTGAGATCTTTTTTTGATGAGCTTCGATTTCACATATCATTTGCAAATTAAGGATAAGTTTTAGAAATTAACTATATCCATAATTAATTATAATAATTATAATTAATTAAATTTAATTAATTAAGATTTATAAATTAAAATGAATTCAGAAATGATATTCTAATTAGTTGATTAGTTGGATGCAATTAAAAGAGAAGAAATTTAAAATAAATAGAAGTAGATAAATAAATAAATAAATAATCATAATAATATATCAAATCATTAAATTTGGTTAATCATTATAAATTTTGAATATTAAACTAAAATTTATTTAGTTGTCTAATAAATTGTGTCAAAATTATTATTTTCTAGTTAACTATATAATTAGAATGTTTTAATTTACTAATTGATTTAGATTAATTAATCAATGATTTAAGATCTAATTGTAGTTATTATTTACCAATTTATAGAATTAATTAATTATATTTAAATATAGGTATAAATATATGTATGAAATTTGTTAATTAATTGGAAGATGTTGTCCCAAGATGGCAACCAAGAGGGGGGTGAATTGGTTGTCTCAAAAAATAATGACAATTTAAAAAACTCAACAAACAAGAAATGCGGAATAGAGAAATGGTTGAGTAATGAAAGAAAGAAAGAACACACAAGATTTATAGTGGTTCGGATTTACTTCAATCCTACCTCCACTTCCTTAACAACTTGTTAAGGTTCCACTAATCTTTGAAGTTTTTACAAGCTCACTTCCAACTTTGGTGTTTTCACAAGTTTACACCTAACTTGACAAGTGTTTTGCTAAGGCTTACACTCAAGAACCTTTGAAGGAGTTTTTAAGGCTCACTCTCACAACCTAAATAAGAGTTTTACAAGGCTTACTCTCACAACCCAAGTGTTTTCCAAGCTCACACTCAAACGTATACAATGGTGTTTTCAATGCTTACACCTAACATTCATTACAATTCAAATGTAAGTTTAAGTAAAAGAAAGTTTGTTGCTTGGCTATGAAATTCTTTTATCTCACTTCTCATTGTATTTATAGCCAATGTGGTCTTACTAGCCGTTATTGATAGTGAGAATAAAGTCTTGGCAGTTTAGACCTTCTTCAGTAAACTGTCCGAAGCATTTCGCGGTCGTCCTTCATATAAGAATGGTCGCGCTAATGTTATACGTGGTCGTCCTTGGACAAGGTACGGTCGCTGAATTTAAATATGCGTCAACGGTCGAATTTGAGTGCTCTGCAGCAGGAATCTTGCCCATGCTATGGTTGTCGGGACAGTCGCGCATGTCAAAGGTGTGGTCGCCCTTTTTGAATGTTGAAGTGAGTTTATAACGGTCATCGCACGTGGCATTCTTTGACTGGGCAAAAATGAATGTCCGCCTAAATATGAATTTCGAGGTAGCCCTAGGTGACATCTCGCGGTCGAGTTGAGATACTCGCGTCGAACTTCTGGACGCACCTGAGGACGCGAACACTGCTGTCTCTTTAAGCAAATTTCTCCTAAATTGGCAGAGCGGTCGCGAATAACAACGGGCGGTCTCTAAAGTGATAAGCGAGGTCGTATCCTTCGCCGTTCTTGTCACCGCGAACCTTACTGTGATTAGGATGATTTGGGTTCCTTGTGTGGCGGTCGTCCATAACTTGGGACGGTCGCTCTTCTTTAAGTGCGGTCGCGACTGAGGTCGGGTTTCTGACCGCGAAACCTACTGTGATAAGGTTTCATCCTTTGATTGAATGGTTCGGTCGTATTCAGGTCTTGTGCGACAGCTATAAATGTTCTGTTCAGCTTTATTTGGAGCAACCTAAGCCTGCAACAAGATTCTTCAAACACATATTAAATAGATCATTCAATTTGAGTTGTCAAGGATCAAAATTGAGATCATTTGTCTAACAATCTCCCCCATTTTGACTTTGACAATCAAATGGAATGATAATATAAATTATAAAAAATATAACAAGTCTAAAATTTGCTCATGTGTTGAATGTTAATGAATTTGTTTTAATGCTCCCCCTTAACATATGCATGAATCATGGTTAAGTATATATTGGTGCATTGATGCATTAGAAGGATATTATTTGATATTATTTGATTATCTTGCATTAGTTAAACAATCATTCCAAGTTGTTTACTATTTCTCCCCCATTGTCATAGGCAAAATGCATAACAGAAAGCAAGAAGTTAAGCTACTAAACATCTTGTTTATAAAAATAGAGGAAAGTACAAAGATATAGTAAACATGAGAAAGCAAGATAAAGCAACATATCAAGTCATAACACAAAATAAAAATGTAAACTATTCAGAATTGTCATCCTCATCTATCTCTTCTTCTACTAAAGGAGCTTTTCCTTTATCAAGAGGAACAAAAGAGGTAGAGCTAGTACTAATAGATTCTTCTTCTTCAGGAAGGCTTTGTGTATGATCACTTATATCCCAATCTTCAAGATTGCATTGAGGCAGGTCCAGTTTGCCTTGCATATCATAGAGATCATGATGCATGTGAGATATAAGGTCAATTCTCTTATTCAAGTGATGGAATCTCTTGGAGACACTTTTCTTGAATCGAGAGAGTTTCCTGGAGAGATATTTGATAGCTTTGAGGATGAGTTGTGTAGAGGATGAAGTAGTTTCTTGAGTAGCTTTTGATGAAGTAGCTTTTGGAGGTAATTCAACAGCAACTTCCAGAGAGTCTCCTTCTTCCTCAATTGTGTATCTTTTCTTTTGTCTATCCACAATTCCTTTTTTGCCAAAATAATACACATATGTACCTTCAATCTTGCTTACACATCCAGCATGTTCTAGATAGTCAATAGTGATGGCACTAGAGGCAAGATTGAAAGGGTTTCTCAATGTAGCTAAGTTGAGATCATTTAGTAAATTCAGGTGCCTAGCTATTTGAGTTATTTGTGAGGATAAGAAGAAAGTTCCAGTTCTTGTAACTGCATGATGATATAGGGTGTCAATCAAGAACTTGGTTGTGTTCATTTGGATGTTGTGGGTGAAAGCATATAAAAATATGAGGTCTCTTTTTGTTACCTTTTCATTCTCATCAGCTCTTTGATGGATGGTGTAGGTGATGATCCTATGAAGCATCCAATGGGTGAGGGATTTGATGTGTCTAGCTTTTGATTCTTTTTCAAAAGATGTTTCCACAGAAATTTCTTGCCAAAAGGCAGAGAGTGTTTGGTTGGAGAAGGATAAATCATTGTAGGAGGTTATACCATCAGCATGAAAGTCCCAGACTTTGCCAAAGTCTTCTAGGGTTAAGGCTTGGTATTGATCAAATAACTTAAATCTAACCCCATACCATCCCAGTGCAGAGTTAGCACTCTTTTCAATTTGAAAAGACATGAGGAATTCCTTGCTTAAACTAGAATAACCTACCTCCTCAGGAAATACAAATTTTCTCCATCCAAGAACATCCAGTAATCTTTCAATCTCATCCTTGATATTAAGGGCAGAGAGCATCCCACCAAAAGGAGATTTGGTTCCCTCAACTTTCTTTCTCTTCAGCATGGCATATCTCACATCTTCCTCAGAGGTTTGGTGGTGAGGTTTGTGAATTTTCTCACCTCTTCTAGACTATGGAGGAGATGGAGGATCATCTGTTGGTTCTCTTATTGTGATTCCTGAAGATTTCTTTCCCTTTCCTTTTACTTTGGAGGTTATCTTCTTTTTGGGAGCCATCAGGATTGAAGAACAGGAAGAAAACTGGAAAACAGGGGGTGTTTTGAGAAGAAGATGATTTAGAGGGATGTTTGTATGTTGTAAGAAGCAAAATATCCAAGAAACTGATGTATTATACTCTTAAATAGAAGAAATTAAGAAAATAGCCGTTTATGACTGTTGAGAGTTAAGAATTGCGACCTGTCATATAGCCAACGGTTACAAAATTTCGAGCAGAGTGTACAGAGTGCGGTCACAAATTTGCAAGGGTGAGATCACGAAATGTGATCTAGCGACCATTAGCAAGATTAGTGCTCTCGCGGGTGCAGAAATTGTCTGTAACGGTCGAAACTGTTCAAATTATTGTGTCCGCGCACAAGATTTCTCGACCGCGCACAGAGATATTTATTTAGATGAATCTGGCAGACAAGATAGCGATCGCTAAGGACGCTGGAACGAACTCGACTGACTCAGAAATGAAAGAGTCAAAGAAAGATGGAAGATTTTTCTAATATTTAGGCAAAAAGTTTATGGACATAGAAACTTCATTGATAGGCAATTTTTTATTAATTCAGAGTAATTCCATCAATCATTCCTAAATTAAGTTTAATGAAGTTAAGTCTATCTTCATTCAAAGGTTTTGTAAAGATATCAGCAAGTTGATTATGTGTATCTATAAACTCTAGGATTATATTCTGATTTTGTACATTTTCTCTCAAGAAATGGTGTCTAATATCTATATTTTTGGATCTAGAGTGTTGGATAGGATTTTTAGACAAATTGATAGCACTAGTGTTGTCACATTTAATGGAGATATTGTTAAATACTTTGCCATAGTCAAGTAATTGTTGTTTCATCCATAATACTCGTGTGCAACAAAAACATGCTGCAACATATTCGGCTTCCGTTGTGGATAAAGCAACCGATGCTTGTTTCTTACTATGCCTAGAAACTAGACAATTACCAAGAAAGTGACATGCTCCTGTAGTGCTCTTCCTATCTAAGATACTACCAGCATAATCTACATCTGAAAAGCCTATGATATGAAATGATGTGTTTTTAGGATACCAAAGTCCTAAATGCATTGTACCACTTAAATATTTCAAAATTCTCTTAGTAGCATTCAAGTGTGATTCTTTAGGACAAGTTTGAAATCTAGCACAAAGACATACACTATACATTATATCAGGTCTAAAAGCGGTTAAGTAAAGTAGTGATTCGATAATACCTCGATATTTCTTTTCATCTACTGCTTTACCATTTTCATCTTTACCTAATTTCAAGGATGTGCTCATAGGAGTTTTGCTAGTTTTGCAGCCATCCATTCCAAATTTCTTGATGAGTTCTTTTGTATATTTGGATTGGTTGATGAAGAAGCCATCTTCACATTGCTTGACTTGCAGTCCAAGGAAGAACTTGAGTTCACCCATCATGCTCATTTCAAATTCCCTAGTCACACAAGAAGCAAATTCTTTGCACAAGGCTTCATTAGTAGCTCCAAATATTATGTCATCCACATAAATTTGTACAATTAAAATGTTATGCTTGTCCTTTTTAACAAAGAGAGTTGTGTCTACTTTTCCATTTGAAAAACCATTGTCAAGTAAATATGCACTTAGTTTATCATACCAAGCTCTTGGTGCTTGTTTCAATCCATATAAAGCTTTGGTAAGTTTGAAAACATGATCAGGAAATTTGTAGTTTTCAAAACCAGGAGGTTGTTCTACATAAACTTTTTCGCTTATAAGTCCGTTTAGAAATGCACTTTTAACATCCATTTGAAAGAGTTTAAAGTTCATGTGACATGCAAAAGCAAGTAATATTCTAATAGCTTCTAATCTGGCTACAGGGGCAAAAGTTTCATCATAGTCAATACCTTCTTCTTGATTATAGCCTTTGGCTACCAATCTTGCTTTATTCCTAACAATGTGACCATTTTCATCAATCTTATTCCCATAGACCCATTTGCATCTTATGATAGAGTGATCTGTAGGTCTAGGAGTAAGTTGCCAAACATTATTTCTTTCAAATTGATTAAGTTCATCTTGCATTGTAGTTATCCAATTTTTATCATTTAAAGCCTCCTTAACAGTCTTTGGCTCAATTTGAGAAACAAAAGCAAAATTAACATCTATATGATTAATTTTAGATCTAGTAATTACTCCCTTAGATGTTTCTCCAATGATGAGTTCCTTAGGATGGTCTTTCTTGTATTGCCAATCCTTAGGTAGATCTTGGGTCTTTTCTTCAAGTTCATACTGATTGATCTTTGGAGCATCAATAGTTTTAAGAGGTTTAAGAGTACCTTTAGCATTGTTTCCAAAAGTTACATTACCTCCATGTTTGTAGGTAATACTTGTAAAGAGCTTTGCATTCCCGGTCATATGCCTTGAGCACCCACTATCCACAAGCCATGTGCTTTCATTGATAGTAGATTTTAGGCATACCTGCAAGGCAATAGTGATCATCTTCTCTTAGGTACCCACATGAAGTTGGGTCCTTGATGGTTAGTAATAAAGGTGCCTTCTAACTTGAGATGAGCCTTTCTTATATGACAAGAAAAATTTTTGTGTCCGAATTTCATGCAATATGTGCATTGCCATGGTATTCTATATTTCTGCATTTTTCTTTTTGTATTCAAAGTATTATGCATACAACTACAAGTATGTGATTGCTTTTGTGCAAGTTTAGTGTACAAAAATGCATAATTATTTTTGGCTTTATTTCCTAGTGAACCATAAGAAGTTCTTTTGGTACTTTTAGACTTGGTGCAAGCATCTTTGATATGAACATCAGAAATTTCAATTGTAGATGCTTTTACAAATGTTGGTTTTCTTGGTGCAATGTTGGTTGAGCCATTGAATCCTAATCCATATTTTAAGGAGGGTGATCTTTGGTTATCAATTAATGTGTTTAATGCTTCCTTTCCTTTATGAAATCTGAAAATTGATTCTTTTAGTTCTTTTAGTTCATGCTTCAAAATTTCATTTTCTTTAATAACTTTTTCTAAGTAATGTGAGTTTTTATTTAACTCTCTTATCGTATTCATCAAGTGTTCATTTGAGGTTTTCAATTCTAAGGTAGATTTCTTTAAGCATATAAAATCCTTTTCTAACTTAGAGTTTTTCTCTTTATAGAGCATCATTTTAGAAAAATATTTTTCTATTTTAAAGTTCATGTGCTCAATCAAATAACTATCATCTAGATCATTTATATCATTATGTGCTACTAGATCAAAGGATTGAGTACTTACCTCATTGGAGTCATCTTCAATAGCCATGAGACACAGGTTTGCAATTCCTTCTTCTTCTTCTTCTTCACTTGAAGAGGAGTCATCCCATGTGGCTTTGAGAGACTTTTTCTTTTCATTATCCCAATTCCTTTTGTTCTTTACTTTGAAGCAATCCGATTTAATGTGACTAATTTTTCCACATTCATAGCACTTTACCTCATTTTTCTTTTCTTTATCTTTGAAGGAGAATTTAGGAAGTGTACCTTTATTTGCTTGTAATCTTTTCTTCCTTTTCCATTCATTGATTCTTTTTGAGAACATTTCCATTTCATCTTCATCATCAATACCTTCGCTGCTTGAGCTCTCAACTTCTTTGATTGCTTTGAGTGCAATTGGTTTTCTCTTTTCTTTTTCACCTTGATCTTCTTCTTTCTCACTGTGTAGCTCAAATGTGAGTAGTTTTCCAACTAGCTCGTCGATTCTTAATGTGCTGAGATCATGAGCTTCTTCTATGGATGATACTTTTGATTCAAAGTTTTTTCTAGCTCTTAGGGCTCTTAAGATTTTACTGTTTACATCACCTTGATCATATACCTTGCCATACTTCTTTAGTTCATTGACAATAGCAAGCAAGCGATTGGTCATGTCGGTGACATTTTCATTTGATTTAATCTTGAATAGCTCATACTCATGGACATGCATTTGTTTCTTGGTGAATCTCACTTTAGTCGTACCTTCATGGTAGTTTTTGAGTGTTTACCAAATGCAATGTGCACAAGTTAAATGTTGAACTCTTCCACCTTCTTCTCTTGAAATGGAATTCATCAAGATGGAAGCGGCTCTATTGTTCTTGAATTGATCTTTGACATTGATAGTTGACCATTGTGCTTTGGGAAGTGTAACTTGAATACCGTCAGCTTCATAAGTGGGAGGTTTCCACTCACTTTCCATGAAATCCCATAGTTCAATCCCTTCACTGTCTAGAAACAAATACATTTTGTGTTTCCAGTAGGATCAAATTTCCATAGTGGATCAAATTTGACAATTAAGTTTAAGAAACTTCAGGCTCTAATACCAATTGTTGTCCCAAGATGGCAACCAAGAGGGGGGGGGGTAAATTGGTTGTCTCAAGAAATAATGACAATTTAAAAAACTCAACAAACAAGAAATGCGGAATAGAGAAATGGTTGAGTAATGAAAGAAAGAAAGAACACACAAGATTTATAGTGGTTCAGATTTACTTCAATCCTACCTCCACTTCCTTAACAACTTGTTAAGGTTCTACTAATCTTTGAAGTTTTTACAAGCTCACTTCCAACTTTAGTGTTTTCACAAGTTTACACCTAACTTGACAAGTGTTTTGCTAAGGCTTACACTCAAGAACCTTTGAAGGAGTTTTTAAGGCTCGCTCTCACAACCTAAACAAGAGTTTTACAAGGCTTACTCTCACAACCCAAGTGTTTTCCAAGCTCACACTCAAACTTATACAATGGTGTTTTCAATGCTTACACCTAACATTCATTACAATTCAAATGTAAGTTTAAGTAAAAGAAAGTTTGTTGCTTGGCTATGAAATTCTTTTATCTCACTTCTCATTTCATCTTTTTCTTATAGAAGCAATGTATTTATAGCCAATGTGGTCTTACTAGCCGTTATTGATAGTGAGAATAAAGTCTTGGCAGTTTAGACCTTCTTCAGTAAACTGTTCGAAGCATTTCGCGGTCGTCCTTCATATAAGGATGGTCGCGCTAATGTCATACGCGGTCGTCCTTGGACAAGGTACGGTCGCTGAATTTAAATATGATTCAACGGTCAAATTTGAGTGCTCTGCAGCAGGAATCTTGCCCATACTGTGGTTGTCGGGACGGTCGCGCATGTCAAAGGTGCGGTCGCCCTTTTTGAATGTTGAAGTGGGTTTATAACGATCATCACACGTGGCATTCTTTGACTGGGCAAAAATGAATGTCCGCCTAAATATGAATTTCGCGGTCGCCCTAGGTGACATCTCGCGGTCGAGTTGAGATATTCGCGTCGAACTTCTGGATGCACCTGAGGATGCGAACACTACTGTCTCTTTAAGCAAATTTCTCCTGAATTGGAAGAGCTGTCGCGAATACCAACGGGCGGTCGCTAAAGTGATAAGCGAGGCCGTAT
Source organism: Garcia nutans (assembly GCA_947685225.1). Classification (NCBI taxonomy): domain Eukaryota; kingdom Viridiplantae; phylum Streptophyta; class Magnoliopsida; order Malpighiales; family Euphorbiaceae; genus Garcia; species Garcia nutans. The sequence goes on along the minus strand of CANTUV010000039.1, from coordinate 35,216,359 downwards.
CCTTCGCCGTTCTTGTCACCGCGTACCTTACTGTGATTAGAATGATTTGGGTTCCTTGTGTGGCGGTCGTCCATAAATTGGGACGGTCGCTCTTCTTTAAGTGCGGTCGCGACTGAGGTCGGGTTTCTGACCGCGAAACCTACTGTGATAAGGTTTCATCCTTTGATTGAATGGTGCGGTCGTATTCAGGTCTTGTGCGACCGCTATAAATGTTCTGTTCAACTTTATTTGGAGCAACCTAAGCCTGCAACAAGATTCTTCAAACACATGTTAAATAGATCATTCAATTTGAGTTGTCAATGATCAAAATTGAGATCATTTGTCTAATAGAAGAAAATAATTAGCAGTTGGTTATAAGATTACTAATTATTAATTAGATTGAATTAATTAATTATTAAATGATAAAATTAAGTGGCAAATATATAATGTTTAAAAAATCTTAAAACTAAATATTTTATTAAAATTTGCAAAGTTATGATTATAATAATCATATTATTATTATTATTATTATTATTATTATTATTATTGTTGTTGTTGTTGTTGTTGTCGTTGTTGTTGTAATTATTATTATTATTTAAATTTACTTTACTTTATAAGAATAATTATTTTTTTATTATCATCATTTAATGTTAAACATAACATAAACAAATAAATTTGAAATAATGGCAATTAAATAGTTATTATATAATTGTGATTATTCAAATAATGTTAAAAATCTTAATAAATTATAATAGTAATACTATTATTGTTATTATTGATTTATTATAAATAATTATTGGAAATTTAGAAGAAAGAATTATAAATTATATAAATTGTATATTAATATTATTATTTTAAAGTATAACAAAATAAGAAAATTTAACTAAATGATATTATTGTTGTTTTATTCATTTATAGTATAATGTTATTATTGATGTTAATATAGGTTTATCTTGAAAACTAAATTAAATAAGGTTTAATATATATATATATGTATGTATGTTAATTTATTTTAATTGTAGATAAATATGAAAATTTTATTTTCTAAAAATGCCAAAGATTGAATAAATGTTATTTAAATGTAATTGAATGAATTAGTTAATACTATAAATATTATCATTAATATTATTAAACTATTAAAATAAATGAACTAAATTAATATAATTTAATTATATATTAACATATTACAAATACTTAATGAAGACATCCAAATTATATTGAGTCATTGAAAATATTTTTAGAGGATTAAGATGGATAATTGGCTTAACAATTAGGAAAATACTCATTGGAATATAATTTTTGAAATATTGGAAAAAACAAAATTACGCCGAAACTCCATTGAAATTTTGTTACAATTTAATGAACGTTTTCATGTATTAATTTCATAGCATACGTCCATAGTAGCTGCTAAAATTTAGGTTATACCTTAAATTAAATATTATTTTATATTATTTTTAAAACAAACTCAACAACAATTGTTGAATATATAAGATATCATGTAACACCCCTATACCCCGTATGCGTACACAGCATGCTAATACGATCGTAATATACATATACTGAATATAGGAATGCCACGGTTTACCAAAGACTCAATATTCCTTTAATACAATATGAACAAATTTGAAACATTTAAAAGAAATTATAAAACACAAAAGATAAAGTGTTTATTCAAAACGCAACGGAAAGTATTACAAATATTTACAAATACATATACTTCAAAACTCAAGTTTTTACAAAACATAAAATATATATACTTGTTTGGCAATATGTCTTTGATCTTTAAGCTCCACTATCAACCTCAAAAATCTAGACTCTACTCGGTCTAGAGGAACTCTCCGGTTCTTCCCTGTCACCTGCGCGATGAATCACACTTGCGCTAAGCCAACGGCTTAGTGGTACAAACTACAATACTATGATGCTTCAAGGCCATGCTAATGTCATACAATCAAGTTTCAAAAACAATTTAAGAGAATACTATATTTCAAACCTTATAATCTTCAATAACTTATTACATTATTTATGAAGTAATACACAATTTAAACAAACACAAGCATGGGCCCAAAAGAATCTATTATGTTATTCAAAGTTCAGAGTTACTGCTTTGGTCCATATCACAATCATTAAGCCCGTAGGCGATATATATATCTCTATCCATGGATAGTGTAACAGACCCAGTCTCTTGGACCATCAACCCGGTGCAACCCAAGGAGATCCTCAACCCGGCTAGACTGTTACTGTTTTTGAGGCTTACAACCCAGTCTTTTCACCCCAAAAACATCACATTTCACATTTATCATTTCACATTTTTCAATTGGAATCGGCTTACGACCCGGTCATTTCACCTATCCAGTGATTCATAGGCATGCCGCCAAACTCAAAACTCTGAAAATTGAATTAACATATTAGGCACACAATTATTTCATTTATCTCTTTATCAATTTCTTTCTCAATTCATTTGTCATTTCATATTCCACAATCAACTAGGCAACCATGCCTTAATTTCCTCATTTGCATCATCATAAGCAACAACCATGGCCTCATATCTCATATTATCTCAAATCACATTTATACAATTCATTATCTCATCATATCTTTCACATTTCACATGTCATATTCCATATATGCAAACATGCTTCAATCATCTCATTATGTCTCAATTCATCATTGATGTATACATAGCAATTTACATTATTAATAGATTTAGAATCTTCAACATACATTCCACATAATTCCCATTGTGTACAATATAGCATTATTAATATGCATCAACAATGTAATAGATTACTTAACACATTTATAACCAAATGTGTTAAGGTCCAAGACATATAAATATATGCAATCAAATATGGTTTGTACTTACCTCAAGGACAACTCTCACCAAACTCCTCTTCCAAGAATCCACAACACTTGGATTAAGGCAACTCAACCCTCTTCAAAATCTAAACCAAAGGAATGATACACATAAGATAATAAGACTAAGAACCAACTAGGGCAAACTCTACACATGACATGCTCAACAACACGGGTGTGTCCCTGACCGTGCCCTAAACTCTCAACACAGAAGGTTTGACACACTCAGAACCACGGGCATGTCACTGAACGTGCAGTACATTCTGTCTCACAGAAACATTGACACGTTCAACAACACGAGAGTGCTCATGGCCGTGTCAATCCTTCACCAACACAGTAGCTATGACACGCTCAATGACATGGGCGTGTCACTGGACATGTAAATGCTACTGCAACACAGAACCATCGACACACCCAAAGACTTGGCCGTGTTCATGGGCGTGTCAGGCCAAAAATCCAGATTCCGGCAACATCAACAACACAACCAACAAACCACTTTCTTCCACCATTTTCCACTTCAAACAAACTGAACTAAACACACCCAAAAACCATAATAATTTGCAAAACACCAAAACACTTCAAAACATGCGTCAAACACCACTTTTCAACCATCACGTACCCACAACTCTTACTCTTTCAACATCAAACCTAACTCCTTCTTTACAATCCAACACCAACATCAAAATCAATTAAACCAAATACTCTCAAATACATCTTAATCAAACATATTCACATACCATCAATAATCAACCAACAAATTCAAACACATCTTAAAAAAAATCAAGGAATCAAGAGGAAACTTACCAAGGATGAAGAAACTTTTAAATTTCCAACTTGATCACTTGAAAACTTCCTTAAATCTTGAGTTTAGAAGATCAAATCTCTTCTTGCTCTCTTGATTCTTTGATAGCCGGCCAAAAGAAGAGAAAAGGAAAGAAAGAAAATGGACCACGGAGAAAGAAAGAAAGAAAGAAGAAAAGAAAGAAATCAAAGTCAAATCTCATCCACTATCTCCTCAAAACCCTCTCCTCCAAGCATTAAACAATAAAATATTCAAAATATCTTCTTCCACTCATACCACTAACTCAATTTCCAATTCATTAATTTCCTTATAATTAATTAATGACAATTAGTTCTTTCTTTGACTTTCATTTATTTGACTTGTATATGTTGTGTATATTTCTATATATACAACATATACACCCTCTCTTAAATTCTTTTCTCTTCCCAATTAATCATATACATTAAATCCAATACAACAACAATAATTACTTCAAAACTTCTAAGGCATATTTTGGGATGTTACATATCATATTGGTTAGATGAGTACCATCTTTGGTCCAGGTAAGTGGATAAATATGTAATATTGTATTTTTAAAAAAAAATATTTTATATACAAATTTCAATATGATGATTTATTTTTGAATGTTGCTTATTTTCTAATAAATTGAGAACAAATATTGGTAGTTGAGTTTTTCATATATGCGAATAATTGATTATATTGTGGCTAAATAAATATTTATATACACTCTTGTTATAATCCTGTATGATCACACTATGAAGATGGGTGTTTTTAGAATTATAAATATTGTTCTTTGGGAACAACACTTGGTATACATATAGCCTTTAGGGCGTAAATTGAATGGTTTGCTCTTTGGAGAAATTACTCTGCACATGTGTATTGAAGTTATTTCTCCTTAGGCTGCGAGGTAAGTCATCATGCGCCTTTAGATTTGTCAGCCAAACCCTGGCATGATTACTTTATTTTTTATCTTAGGCAATCAAATTGAATAGAACTATCATTTGTATTAAGTTATAGTTTGCAGGAAGATAAACTTTTAAAGAAATCTTGAACAGTATGATTGGACCACACTGAAGACCGACCAGACTCTTTAGAGTAAAATTTATATAAAAAGGTTCGTGGTGTAAAGTACTCCTAAGATTTCACCATACCATTAGTAGATCGCTCAGACCATGGACAAGTCTGATTGCACCAATGGTTGTGATAAATGGAAATTCACACAGTGAGTTTCATGGTCAAAAGTACTCATATTTTCTCAGAGTACCAAAGAAGTTCGACCTGACCATAAAGAATTTCGACCAGACATTTGAAACAGAATTTGTCCAAAACATCTAGTAAATTTCATGACCAAAGGTATGCCTAAAAATTAGGCATACCATTAGAAATTCGATCGAACTATTTAAATATTCTTTAAATCAGAAGCCATTATGTCTCCACTCAGTTAGTGGATGACACGTAAACCAACCATTGAAGGAGCATTAGTCAGATTTTCTAAAAAGTACAACCGAACTTTTATTATTCCGATTAGCCTTATGGAAGTATGATCGAACTGGGTCTAGTTCGACCATGAAAATGCTTTGGACAATTATCTAGTGGAAGATAAGAATCAAACATGTTGGCTCATATCCCAAATGGCTAGTTGAAGACTTGAAGGCTATAAATACCTCAAGAAATTTTATTTTTGTGTAAGATTGTGATTGTAATTACCAAACAAAACAACTTTCATTTATTTGCATCAAAACTATGTTTGTATTGATTGAGTGTTAGGTGTGAGCATTAAACACCATCAAAAGTTTGAGTGTGAGCTTAGAAATACTTAAGTTGTGAGAGTGAACCTAGAAAAACTCTTATAAGAGTTGTGAGGATTGATCTCAAACCATTGTAATTATTTGGTGTGAGCTAGTGAAAACACCTAGTTAGAGTTAAGCTTGTAAAAACTCAAGACTAGTGGAACTTTAACAAAATGTTAAGGAAGTGAATGTAGGATTGAGATAAATCCAAACCACTATATCTCTTTGTGTTCTTTCTTCTATACTCTACTCAATCTTCTTCTACGTCTTCTTCATCTCTTGCTTTTAAATTTTAAATTTACCATCACTATTCATATCAACCAATTCACCCTCCCTTCTTGGTTGCTAATTTGGGATAACAATTGGTATTAGAGCTAGTAAATTTTGTCAAACTTAACTGTGAAATTTGATCCAAAATGGCAACCATTCCACCAACAAACACCTCTACATATAAAAACCTAAATTCATTCCTTAGACCCTATTTTGATAGAATGGATTATTCTTATTGGAAACACAAGATGTTTTTGTTCCTAAATAGTGAAGGAATTGAACTTTGGGATTTTGTTAAAAATGAGTGGAAACCTCCTACTTATGAAGTTGTTGTTGTCTAAGTTTCTCTTCCTAAATCACAATGGTCAAATACTAATGTGAGAGATGGTTCAAGAACAATAGGGCAGCCATCTTGATGAATTCAATATCAAGAGAAGAAGGTGGGAGAGTCCAACATCTCACTTGTGTGCATTGCATTTGGAAAACTATTGAGAACTATCATGAGAGTACTATCCAAGTGAGGCTCACAAAGAAGCAAATGTATGTACATGAGTATGAGCTATTCAAGATGAAGCCCAACAAAAATGTCATTGACATGACAAACTGCTTTCTTGCAATTGTCAACAAATTAAAGAAATATGGTAAGATATACGAACAAGATGATGTCAATAGAAAAATCTTGAGAGAATTTAGAGAAAAGAAGAAATTTGAGTCCAAAGTTTCTTCAATTGAAGAAGCTCATGACCATAGCTCCTTGAGAACAGATGAACTAGTCAAAAAACTGCTCACCTTTGAATTGCACACCGAAAGAGAAGAAGAGCAAGGTGAAAAGGATAAGAGAAAAGCAATAGCTCTCAAAGCCATCAAAGAAGTTGAGAGCTTAAATGATGAAGATAGTGACGATGAAGAAGAATTGACTATGCTATCCAAAAGGATAACTGATTGGAAGAGAAAGAGAATACTGCAAGCTAACAAAGCTACATTTCTTAAATCCTCCTTCAAAGATAAAGATAAAAAGAATGAAGGGAAATGTTATAAATGTGGCAAATCCTGTCACATCAAGTTGGATTACTTCAAATTGAAAAAACAAAAGGAAGTGGGATAAGGAAAAGATGAGATCACTCAAAGCTACATGGGATGATGATTCCTTAACTGAAGAAGAAGAGGAAGAAGATGAAGAAATTGTAAATATATGTCTCATGGCTATTGAAGATCATAATAACTTCAATGAGGTAAGTATCCCATCTTTAAACTTAATTGCATATGATGATGATGTTGATGATGCTTTAGATGAAAATGGTTTGATTAAACATACGGACCTTATCATAGAAAAGTATTTCTCTAAGATGAAATTTTATAAAGATAAATGTTCCAATTTAAAAAAGGATTTTGAGTCATTGAAAAACTCTATATTAGAATTGAAGACCTCAAATGAAAACTTGTTGAAATAAATTGATGAAATGACTAAAAACTCACATGGCTTAAAAAATGTGTTCAAGAAAAATAAAATATTAAAGGATGAAAAAAAGAGTTAAAAGAATCAATTTCAAAATTTTACAAGGGAAAAGATGCCTTAGATACATTGATCAATAACCAAAGACCTCCCTCTTTGAAACATGGTTTAGGATTCATTGGCTCATCTAAAACTTCATCTAATGTACCTGTAACATCCCGAATCCCAAATTGGTAAGAAACAGACATAGAGGATATGATTTAGGCTTAGAACAAAGAATTTAGAACATGTTTAGAACATGACCTATAACTTGAGCTCGAATTTCATCCAAGTTAATGGTAGAATTAGAGAGTCTCAAAGAAGACTTAATTGTTTATTTTTTCTTAGCTAAATTTATAACTTGAAATTACTCAATTTGGAGTTGTACAGAATAAGATATGATGGATTTAGTAGACAATGTGCAAGCTGCATCAGGACAGCATAGTAGGCTTGAATTCGAAGGACCCTCAAAAATAAGATATAGCTCGGATCGACATGAAATTTTGACACAATGTAGCCCCAGATGTCTAGTTGTAGTGGAAATAAGAATTACTTAATTTGGAGTTGTGAGTAAAAAGATATTAATAAAGAAAGACAGCAAGGTCAGGAAGGGATATCAAAAGGACCTAAGTGAAAATTTCTCAAAAGTTAGGGGCAACTATGTAAACTTAAAAATTAAGTGTCGGAAGTTCTTAATAGTGCCCATATCCGACCCCAGAAGAATATTCTTGAGATTAATCGGGTCATAACCGTGGGTTTCAATTTTTCCCGAAAACGCACGGTTTAAAAATTACAATCGATTAATCGCTGGAGGGTATTTTGATATTTTCACACCCTAGACTATAAAATTACAGCACAAGAAAGTTGAGGGGGTCAAAATATGAATAAAAGGAAGCCTAATGGCTTGCCAAATAAATAGATAAAAGAAGAAGGCAAGTGGACCAATTAAAAGTGGCCATTTTTGCTATAAGGTGTACCAATTGGAAGTCAACATCTATACCAACATATTTTCACCACTTATGGCTGCCATTTGGATCAAAATAAGCTAAGGAAAGAAAAAAAAAAGCCCTCTCTTACATGGTGAACTCGTCCAAACCATAAGAGAAGGAAGAAGGAGGTGATTTTTTCCAAAGTTTAAGGCTTTTGGATGAAGATTTTGGTGACAAACAAGATTATAAGGTAAGAGAAACCTATCTCTAGTTTTAATTTCATGGATTAATGGTTAATTTAAGAGATTGAAATTAGGGTTCATGTATCTAGATTTGGAGAAAATTCAAGAAATAATTATTTGAAGGATTTGATGAAAGAAATAATGGTTTTAAGGTTAGAGGAGATTAGATTGAGGAAAAATTGCCAAGAAATGAATTGATAGCTTATGTTTTCAAACCATAGGATGTATGTTTAAAGTGTGTATGCTGGAATTCTTGTAGGAAATCAAGAAAAGCTAAAGGAAAAAGAAGAAAAAGATCAAAGATGAGCTAAGGAAAGCAAAGGGGAAAAAGGTTTGGTACTTTAACCTTCTTGAATTAGTGATCTCTATTGCCTTTGCATTTGGATGTGTAATTGCTATAATTGTTCATGTACTTGAGTTGTGGTGGTTATGTGGTTGAGATTTATGATGATATAGAAGTGTTTGTTGTGTATTGATTGATTTTGGGGTTGAGGTTATAAGGGAGGTAAATATGGGAGTGCTATGTTGTGTTGTTTTGTTGCAGCCAGCCAAGTGTCCTGCATTTTTCTGGATCTTCAACCGAAATTTAGACTAGAAACATGATAGAAATAGAACTTGACAAATAAGAATTAATTGTTCTAAATTAAGTCAGTAAACCATAGGCTTTGAAACCAACTCATTTGCATGTGTGGAATGAAAGTTATGATCAAAATGATACCAGGCGTACAAACTGAAAAACTGAGATTCCTCAGTCAGTAACCTGTGACTTTGGACTACGTTTAGGTGACCTTAATGACACATTTAGAAGCTGTGAAAGAATACTTAAATGTACCCTTATGTGTTAGGAAACCATATAATTTTTAATTTCCTAAATCCCACTTGTAGATAAAAATATATGATCAAAGGAGTATAACTCATGCACACTGGAATTGTGAAACCGGACAGACTGAGATTTGTGCCTTGAGTCCAGGTTTTGGTCCATTTACCTCAGGAATTAGATGTTGTGATAGAAGCTATAAATGAACCATTGTATGTTGGTGAATCATAGGAGTTGTATTCATCTCGATTGGACTTAAAATGTAGAAGTTACACATAAATGAGCGAACCATGCGCAGGCAGACCCTAGCAGAATGCAGGGCTGAATTAGAAATTGTGCTAAACATCACGTGTTGCCTGTTTCAAACTGAAATTTTTACTGAGTATAGCCTTATGTGTCTAGTTTAATTTAATATAAGAATCGTCTCAATCCGATTTGCGTAGGTAAAGTTATAAATGAAATAGTACGAATTGCGCAGACTTGAGTAACCAATTGGCCAGGGAAGAGTTCAAGGAGTCATCAAGAATTATGTGTAACAAATTTAAATCTAGAAATTTAACCATAAGAACTCATATGAGTCTAGTTCAAGTGAAAACAAGAATTTTTACATTCGGATTAGTAGAACAAAAGTTATTGGGGAAATAAGATAACAAGGTACATAAGAAACTAAATGCTAGAATTCACTGTTCATTTGGTAAGAAATAAATGAGGTATAATTGAGATAAAATATTCGTCTGGAATGAAATAAATTATCAAAAATATGCTCTTGAAAGCTTGACCAATTAAGAACAAGATAGCATTTTTTCGTTTTTTGAAAATCACATCCCAATTGTGTTTTATTTAGATTTTAAAGCCCAACGAGGGATTTTTGTAGTGTTGTAAAACCCGGTGTGGCCTAAAAAGTGCAGTCTGGCCCAAAGGCCCGGAATGAAAACTTTGAACTACAAATTAGTTCTATTGAGCTGATTTAGGATAAAAATAGATAGATTCCTAATCACCGGTGCCCTATGAATTTTTAATAAAATAAATTTCAAACCGTCAAAATATTAAACTCGGCAAAGGGTAATAAACATTATTCAGTTGGTTAATTTCTTATATGACTTATCCAAACCTTAACAAATATATGTGAACTTAATGAAAGGAGCATATGAACACACGAATAACCATTCATGCCAAACTACCGAAGGAAAGCATAGGACAAAGATAGTGAATACAGAACTTTAATTCATGCATAAGTTATTTAACAAACGGAACTCAAAACAAGAGAGTATTGGGCCTACAATGATAAAGAAATTATAATGCCATAAAATACAAATACATAACCATCAGATCGGTAATCAACAGCAATGTTAGGCAACTAACAGACATAGGATGAGGTACCATCCAGTGGCAGTAAATCAATAGAAATGAATAGCATACTGTCATAAAAGCTTAACAAATAATAGGAGAAATATAATAAGAACCTGAGAATGTTTATATTGATGATTGGGTTGGCTGTGCCATATCTGTAACATTGTGTGGTTTGCATCTAATTTCTATTTAATGGTTAAAGTACCCACTAAGCTATATGCTTAGCGAGTTTAGTTTTCTAAACTCATAGGTTATGGAGTCCAAGCTGACAAATGGGAAGCTACAAAGGAGCACCAGAGTGCACAACAGGAGGCGAAGTGAGGAACAAAGCAAAGTTTAGTTTGGCATGTACTGTTAAGGACTTTCATAATGTAATTATAACAATTAAAGAAATGATTAATTTATTATTATTTGTAATAAAAAGAAAAAAATTTTATTTAGTACATGTTCTGTATACCATGTTGCATATACTGTAGCACACTTGGCTCGGCTAGAAATAGTCGGGTTAAGGGGTGTTACAATTTTTGGTATCAGAGCATAGATTTAGCCGTTCCTGGGCGGTTAACCATAGGAAAGTACATGCCAATTAGGATATGGAGGAAAGGTAAACAGAGTGAGATAGAAAGATATCAGGTAGAAAGAGGTTAATGCAATGAGTGAATATGATTAACATGAAACAGTAAGCCCTGTACTAGTTAGAAATTGAGAAATATATGACAATTGGAATAGACGGTTAGTAAGAAATGATAGAAAGTAGACCGAAAGGTGCATATATATACAGATACATAGTATGATAGAAAGAAATTAGATAGTGGCAGACATTCAGAAGGTTAAAAAGAATGAACAGTAAGTTAAGAATAGAAACCAAAAATTTATATGAGCAAGATAAATACACATAAGGGCAAAAACAAGTATGTTAAAGACCGAAATATATGCAATAAAGGTTAAGGTAATTATGAGAGGTAAGTAGTAAAAGCAACGAAAGAATAATAACGAATAGAATACCGACCATAATACAAGAGTCTAAAATTGAAAGAGTGAAGAATAATAGTACGGCAAGAAAAAAAATCATAGAAAATAAAATTGAGAACTAAGAAAAGGAAGCAAAACTAGTTAGATTCTCCAGGATTAATGCTTTACCTGGTTGAAATCATGTGTTCCTTATATAATGAACTATTTAAACTTGTGTTGGAAATGTTTGGTAATGTGTTCTGACAACTTGAGAATTTTTTTTTGTGCCTATGTGTGCATTGATATGAATGTGATTCAATCATGTTAAATGAGTTTGATTACTATGCCAATATTATGTGATTGACTTATTATGGGAATGTTATGGTTGCTGAATTGAAAATAAAGCTATGAATGATTGGACCCACAAATCAATGTACATGTGATATATCATAAATTGTACAAAGCATATCCATGTGAGACATACCGAACACGGTGCATATAATATCTATACTTAAGTGAGACATACTGAGTAGTATACATACAATATTTAAATGTCTTCACATAAAACGTAACATATACTGTACAAACAGAAATACATACCATACATACATAAAGACATGCTAAATAATACATATGCAGAAAGAGAATAAAGAGATGAAACAGTGGAAAGCCTGATACTTGAAAAATATAAGGCTCATAAAGTATAGCACTGGGGAAATAAATAATATGACAGTATGAGTGAATAAAAATGCCAATGAGCCCGTATATTCCACTGAGCATTGTGAATGAGCCACGAAATGGCTCAAGATATGATATGGTGACATTCATGCAGATGTGAATACATATGAAACATATGGCAATCCGTGCATATAGAAAGCAGGAAAGAATGAAGGAAAGAGAATAAAATATTAGAAAGATATGCTTACCTTGGTAATTCAGATTGAATCAGAGTTGGGATGAGTGTATTTATATGGCATTAACATTTATACTCAATGGTGAGGGCCATTGGGGCCACTGGTGAGGGCCACTGGTTTGATATTTATCTGGCACCGATATATATACTCAGTGGTGAGGGCCACTGGGGCCAATGGTGAGGGCCATTGGTTTGATGAAAAAAAAGTGGAGAGGGCCACTCCTGTGATATGATGGCATTGATATGAACTCAGTGGTGAGGGCCACTAGGGCCAATGGTGAGGGCCATTGGTTGATTATAGAGTGGTGAGGGCCACTCCTGTGATATGAAAATGGTGGTGAGGGCCACCTGTGCCATGGAAATGAAACGGTGGTGAGGGCCACCCGTGCCATGCTGGTACCATATGGTATTGCCTCATCCCACTTTGATTCTACTATTATTACCTTGAGGACCTAAGTAAGAAAAATATGTGATAATATACAGATGAAAAAAAAGTATATATGAAAATAAACAGAAAGTGAATTGAAACATATTCAAAAAAGAAAGGAAAGAAAGAGTATGAAATGTAATAAAAAAGGAAAGATGTTCTCACCTTATGTTGGGATCGGACATAACCAACATAGAGCGAGACACGTAATGAAATAAATAGTACTTAAAGAATAATGGTATCATGGACTGATCACCCATGAGCTATTATTCGAGATGTATATATGACAACACAAGGAAAGTCAGATGAGCTGATACTTAAGGAATGCCACCACACTGCACGAATATACATAGGACATACAAATTCAGTAAGAAGTAAATAAAGAATAACCACAATGCAAAGAGAAGGAAGCTTAGAAATGAATACATTAGAAAGTGAAAAATTTACAAGAAGGAATGAGAAAGAACAAACATGAATCAAAGTTGAAGGAAATACAAGAGAGTAATAGTGATGCTTCGAATGAGAAATCGTGACAAAAGTCAAAGCATGTTGAACCACATAATAGTCTATCGGACAATCTTATAGAATAATAAACAACAAGTGAGCAGAGATGGGAAGAAAATAGAATACAAAAGGTAAAACAAGTGAATCTTAAAATAGTTAATCCCAGTAAATGAATAAGTGTCAAAATAAGGCAATGCGTAAACAATATAGAGAGATGACAGAGAGCAATCAAGTGAATAAGGTGAAAGAGTGGCAAAAGCAATAGACAGTAGTTAAAGAACATCAATTATATAGAATGAGTAAGCTTCGGGGTGAAGCTTAAATTAAGGGGGATAGAATTGTAACATCCTGAATCCTAGATTGGTAAGAAACATATATAGAGGATATGATTTAGGCTTAGAACAAAGAAGTTTAGAACATGACCTATAACTTGAGCTTGAATTTCATCAAAGTTAATGATAGAATTAGAGTCTCAAAGAAGTCTTAATTGTTTATTGTGTCTTAGCTAGATGTATAACTTAAAATTACACAATTTAGAGTTGTACAGAATAAGATATGATGGATTTAGTAGACAATGTGCAAGCTGCCTCAGGACAGCATAGTAGGCTTGAATTTGAAGGACTGTCAAAAATCAGATATATAGCTCGGATGGACCTAAAATTTTTACACGATGTATCCCCAGACGTCTAGTTTCCGTGGACATGAGAATTACTTAATTTGGAGTTGTGAGTAAAAATATATTAATAAAGAAAGACAGCAAGGTCAGGAAGGGATATCAAAAGGACCTAAGTGAAAATTTCTCAAAAGTTAGGGGCAACTATGTAAACTTAAAAATTAAGTGTCGGAAGTTCTTAATAGTATCCATATCCAACCCTGGAAGAATATTCTCGAGATTAATCGGGTCATAACCGTGGGTTTCAATTTTTCCCGAATACGCACGGTTTAAAAGTTACAATCGATTAATCGCTGGAGGGTATTTTGATATTTTCACACCCTAGACTATAAAATTACAGCACAAGAAAGTTGAAGGGGTCAAAATATGAATAAAAGGAAGCCTAATGGCTTGCCAAATAAATAGATAAAAGAAGAAGGCAAGTGGACCAATTAAAAGTGGCCATTTTTGCAATAAGGTGTACCAATTGGAAGTCAACATCTATACCAACATATTTTCACCACTTATGGCTGCCATTTGGATCAAAATAAGCTAAGGAAAGAAAATAAAAGCCCTCTCTTACATGGTGAACTCGTCCAAACCATAAGAGAAGGAAGAATGAGGTGATTTTTCCAAAGTTTAAGGCTTTTGGTTGAAGATTTTGGTGACAAACAAGATTATAAGGTAAGAGAAACCTATCTCTAGTTTTAATTTCATGGATTAATGGTTAATTTAAGAAATTGAAATTAGGGTTCATGTAGCTAGATTTGGAGAAAATTCAAGAAATAATTATTTGAAGGATTTGATGAAAGAAATAATGGTTTTAAGGTTAGAGGAGATTAGATTGAGGAAAAATTGGCAAGAAATGAATTGGTAGCTTATGTTTTCAAACCATAGGATGTATGTTTAAAGTGTGTATACTGGAATTCTTGTAGGAAATCAAGAAAAGCTAAAGGAAAAAGAAGAAAAAGATCAAAGATGAGCTAAGGAAAGCAAAGGGGAAAAAGGTTTGGTACTTTAACCTTCTTGAATTAGTGATCTCTATTGCCTTTGCATTTGGATGTGTAATTGCTATAATTGTTCATGTGCTTGAGCTGTGGTGGTTATGTGGTTGAGATTTATGATGATATAGAAGTGTTTTTTGTGTATTGATTGATTTTGGGATTGAGGTTATAAGGGAGGTAAATATGGGAGTGCTATGTTGTGTTGTTTTGTTGCAGCCAGCCATGTGTCCTACATTTTTCTTGACATTCAACCGAAATTTAGACTAGTAAAATGATAGAACTAGAACTTGACAAAGAACACTTAATTGTGCTACATTAAGTCAGTAAACCATAGGCTTTGAAACCAACTCATTTGCATGTGTGGAATGAAAGTTATGATCAAAATGATACCAGGCGTACAAACTGAAAAACTGAGATTCCTCAGTCAGTAAGCTGTGACATGGGACTACGTTTAGGTGACCTTAATGACACATTTAGAAGCTGTGAAAAATACTTAAATGTACCCTTATGTGTTAGGAAACCATAGAATTTGGAATTTCCTAAATCCCACTTGTAGATAAAAATATATGATCAAAAGAGTATAACTCATGCACACTGGAATTGTGAAACCGGACAGACTGAGATTTGTGCCTTGAGTCCAGGTTTTGGTCCATTTACCTCAGGAATTAGATGTTGTGATAGAAGATATAAATGAACCCTTGTATGTTGGTGAATCATAGGAGTTGGATTCATCTCGATTGGACTTAAAATGTAGAAGTTACACACGAATGAGCGAACCATGCGCAGGCAGACCCTAGCAGACTGCAGGGCTGAATTAGAAATTGTGCCAAACATCACGTGTTGCCTGTTTTAAGCTAAAGTTTTTACTGAA
Source organism: Garcia nutans (assembly GCA_947685225.1). Taxonomy (NCBI): domain Eukaryota; kingdom Viridiplantae; phylum Streptophyta; class Magnoliopsida; order Malpighiales; family Euphorbiaceae; genus Garcia; species Garcia nutans. Next base: position 35,200,513 of record CANTUV010000039.1, on the reverse strand, counting down.
TATAGCCTTTGCGTAGGTAAAGTTATAAATGAAAAAGTATGAATTGCGCAGACTTGAGTAACCAATTGGCCAGGGAAGAGTTCAAGGAGTCATCAATAATTATGTGTAACAAATTTAAATCTAGAAATTTAACCATAAGAACTCATATGAGTCTAGTTCGAGTGAAAACAATAATTTTTACATTCGGATTAGTAGAACAAAAGTTATTGGGGAAATAAGATAACAAGGTACATAAGAAACTAAATGCTAGAATTCAATGTTCATTTGGTAAGAAATAAATGAGGTATAATTGAGATAAAATATTCATTTGGAATGAAATAAATTATCAAAAATATGCTCTTGAAAGCTTGACCAATTAAGAACAAGATAGCATTTTTTCGTTTTTTGAAAATCACATCCCAATTGTGTTTTATTTAGATTTTAAAGCCCAACGAGGGATTTTTTCAATGTTGTAAAACCCGGTGTGGCCTAAAAAGTGCAGTCAGGCCCAAAGGCCCAGAATAAAAACTTTGAACTACAAATTAGTTCTATTGAGCTGATTTAGGATAAAAATAGACAGATTCCTAATCACTGGTGCCCTATGAATTTTTAATAAAATAAATTTCGAACCGTCAAAATATTAAACTCGGCAAAGGGTAATAAACATTATTCAGTTGGTTAATTTCTTATATGACTTATCCAAACCTTAACAAATATATGTGAACTTAATGAAAGGAGCATATGAGCACACGAATAACCATTCATGCCAAACTACCGAAGGAAAGCATAGGACAAAGATAGTGAATACACAACTTTAATTCATGCATAAGTTATTTAGCAAACGGAACTCAAAACAAGAGAGTATTGGGCCTACAATGATAAAGAAATTATAATGCCATAAAATACAAATACATAACCATCAGATCGGTAATCAACAGCAATGTTAGGCAACTAACAGACATAGGTTGAGGTACCATCCAGTGGCAGTAAATCAATAGAAATGAATAGCATACTGTCATAAAAGCTTAACAAATAATAGGAGAAATATAATAAGAACCTGAGAATGTTTATATTGATGATTGGTTTGGCTGTGCCATATCTGTAACATTGTGTGGTTTGCATCTAATTTCTATTTAACGGTTAAAGTACCCACTAAGCTATATGCTTAGCGAGTTTAGTTTTCTAAACTCGTAGGTTTTGGAGTCCAAGCTGACAAATGGGAAGCTACAAAGGAGCACCAGAGTGCGCAACAGGAGGCGAAGTGAGGAGCAAAGCAAAGTTTAGTTTGGCATGTACTGTTAAGGACTTTCAAAATGTAATTATAACAATTAAAGAAATGTGTAAATTATTATTATTTGTAATAAAAAGGAAAAAAATTTTATTTAGTACATGTTCTGTATACCATGTTGCATATACTATAGCACACTTGGCTCGGCTAAAAATAGTCGGGTTAAGGGGTGTTACAATACCAATATTGTAAAAGTATCTACAACTCAAACCTCTAGTGTTGAAGTTGTAAAAAACACTAATACACAAACTAAACCTAAAAATCCTAAAAGGATTACATTGAGTTCACAAAGCTCTAGAACTAAATTTCCAAGAGAAAATCATGCATTCATGTATACAAGGCATGTACATAAACACAAAAATGCATAAAAACAATCTCATTCAACACATGATTTCAATTGTGTGCATGCCTCATTCAATTTCAATAGTAAAGTGCATGTGTATAAAACCTTGTTTCAATGCACTTATTGTATGAAATTTGGAGACAAGAGCATATTTTGCTATATTAGAAAGACTCATCTCAAGTTAGAGGATCCCTCTACTACTAACCCTCAAAGACCCAACTTCATTTGGGTACCTAAAAGAAAATGAACATTGTTGTTTTGTAGGTATGCCTAAAATCCACTATCAATGAAACTGTTTGGCTTATGGATAGTGGATGCCTGAGGCATATGATGGGCAATGCAAAGTTTTTTACAACACTAACTTACAAGCATAGAGATAATGTTACATTTGGAAATAATGCTCGAGGTAAAATCATTGATATTGGTTCTATTAGCATGCTCGGAAAGAATATGATTGAAAATGTATGGCTTGTTGATGGGTTGAAACATAATTTGCTTAGTATGAGTCAATTATATGATAAAGGATATGATGCAAGTTTTAACTCTAAAGGATGCAAAGTTATAGATTCAAATGGTGAACTTGTATTCAAAGGAGTTATAATTAGCAAAACATATAAAATTGACTTACATTCACTACAAAAAAAAATGTCATTTACAACAAAGATATAGGAGTTAATATATTTGCAAAACATATTTGTGAGTTGTCATATTTTTTTTTATTTTCACTAATAGTATAATAGGTTGTCACCAATAGTTATTTTTGGCGAAAAAATTTGGCACCATATTATTAGTGACAAAATCTTGTGAGTTGTAGCAAAAAAAAATTATTTACAACCAAATATGTCACTTCATTGTAAAATCTTAGTTATTAGCTAGGTTATAAAAGATTTTGTAGCAAATAAAAAAAGAATTTATAATGAAAAAATTCATACCATATTATTAGCGATGAGTATTTATATGTTGCCGCAAATAGATTAATGTTTGTGAGAGATTAGAATATTTTAATGTAAATAGAGAATTAAAAATATGTCATTTGCACTAAAGGTTTAGGAATTGATGCTAAAACTTGTCGCTAATAGACTTTTAGCAATAACAATTTCTATGTCGTTGCAAAACATGTTTGTTAGCTGTCATAATTTTTTTTTATATTATCACTAATAGTATAATAGATCATCACTAATAGTTTTTTTTTTTGAAAAATTTGGCGCCATATTATTAGCGACGACATCTTGTGAGTCATAGCAAAAGAAAAATTATTTACAACCAAATATGTCACTTCGTTGCAAAATCTTAGTTATTATCGAGGGTATAAAAGTTTTTAAAGAAAATAAAAAAGAATTTATAATGAAAAAATTTGTACCATATTATTAGCAAAGAGTATTTATATAATGTCACAAATAGAATAATATTTGTGAGATATTAGAATAGATAAAATGTATCATTTGCATCAAAGGTTTATGAGTCGATTTTAAAACTTGTCACTAATAAATTTTTAGTGATAACAATTTCTATGCTGTGGCAAAAAATTTTTGTTAGTTGTCACAATTTTTTTATATTGTTACTAATAATATAATAAGTCGTCACTTATAATTATTTTTTGGTGGAAAAATTTGGTGTCATACTATTAGTGACGACATCTTGTAAGTCATAGCAATAGAAAGATTATTTCTAGCCAAATATGTCACTTCGTTGCAAAATTTTAGTTATTATCCAGGGTGTAAAACTTTTTGTAGCAAATAAAACATAAAACTTATATTGAAAAAAATCTATACTATATCATTAGCGATGACTATTTATATATTGTTACAAATAGATTAATATTTGTGAGAGATTAGAATAATTCGTTGTAAATAACGATTAATCTTTTGCAGGAAAATGCTGACCCCTTATTTTTTATGATGAAATTTTATAAGTAGTCTGTAATATCCCAAAGTATACCCTAAAAGTTTTGGAATATTTATTGTTGTATTTGGATTAAATGTATATGTTTAATTGGAAAGAGAAAGGAGGTAAGGGAAGAGTGTATATGTTGTATATATAGTTATATATACAACATATACAAGTCAAAGAAATGGAAGTCAAAAGATGATTATTTAATGATTTTAAATTAATTAAATTAATTAAAAGGAAATTGAATGAGTGGAAGAGGACATTTTAGATTATTTTAATATTAAATTGCTTAGTGGAGGTTTAAGTGGAGAATAAGTGTTTGACTTTGCCTCTTGTTCTTCTTCATTTTCTTCTTCTTTCTTTGGTTGGCTGGCACTCTCCAAAGAAATAGAGGAAGAGAGTTTTTGATTTTTCCAAGCTCAAGATTGAAGGAGATTTCAAGTGATTAAGTTGGAAATCTAAGAAATTTCATCATTTTTGGTAAGTTTCCACTTGATTCCCTTGTTTTATTTTAAGTTATATTTGAGTTTGATGGTTGATTATTGATAGTATGAGTATGTTTGATTGTGGTGTGTTTGAGAGTGTTGGGGTTGAATTGAAGAGAAGGAGTTAGGTTGGTGTTGGAAGAGTAAAGAGTTGTGTTTATGTTATGGTTGTGAATTGGTGATTGATGTAAATATTGAGTTTGATCAATTAGTATTTTAGATCTTCAAGATCTTTGTGTTTAATAAAGTTAAAAGCATAGAATACATGAGTGTGATCCGAAACAGAAGCAAAATGGATGCCACGACCGTGGGGGTTTTAAGCAAAGTGGGCAGATTCGTTTGCTATCCCACGACCGTGGAGGTTGTGAGGCCACGACCGTGGGGACCTAGATAGTGGTTTTGGCTTGTATTTTATGATCTACGGGCCTAGTATGAGACTAATAGGTGAATGATTGTATTGGAATTCATGTGTATTTTTAAATAAGTGTGTATTATTCCTTTTGAATTAGGTTGTGAAGAGGTTGAGTTGCCCTAATCCAAGTAGTGAAGAATTCTTGGAAGAGGAAGTGTATAGATTGGTGTGAGTTGTTCTTAAGGTAAGTACAAACTTACATGGTTGCATACATTTATATGATTTTGACATTTAACACATTTGGTTGTAAATGTGTTAAGTAATTTATTACATTGTTAATACATTTGATTAATGTTATGATTTGCATAATGTGAAAGATATGATGATCATTCAAAATGTATTTTCAATGCAATTGGTTATGTATACTTTAATGATGAATTGCTTTAATATGATTTGAGATATGATGAGATGTGAAGCCATTGTGGTTGGCTATAATGATTCAAATGAAATGATTGAGGCATGGTTGCCTAGATGATTATGAAGAAATGTGAAGCCATTGTTGTTGGCTATAATATTGCAAATGAAATAATTGAGGCATGGTTGCCTAGATGATTATGAAGAAATGAGAATGGAATTGATAATGAAATAATGAAAGAATTATGTGTCTAATATGTTAGTCAATTTTCAGAGTTTTGTTGTTGGTGGCATGCCTAATAGTAACAATCTCTTGAAGCTGGGTTGGGCTTGATCCTTGAACCCAAGTTGGGTTGAAGTTTAGCATGCTTTACTCCCCTTGAAGCTTGGTTGGGTCTAGTCCTTGAAGCCTAGTTGAGATGTTACAACCCTTGAAGCTAGGTTGGGTTTGGTCCTTGAAGCCAAGTTGGGTTGATACTTAGCATGCTTCGTTCCCCTTGAAGCTTGGTTGGGCCTAATCCTTGAAGCCTAGTTGGGATAATGATAAATGTGATAATTGAACCAAAACATTAACTCTGAAAGTTGAATAGCATATTAGTGTCTTTTGGGCCCATGCTTGTCTTTGTTTAAATGTGAATCATAAATGGTGAAACAAATGAATAATAAAATTTAATGTAAGGTTTTGAAATATGATATTCTTATGTATTGTTTATAATATTTGAATGTGTGATATTGGCATTGCATTGAAGCATATTGTTATTGTAGTTTGTACCACTAAGTCGTTGGCTTAGTACGATTGTGGTTCATAGCGCAGGTGACAGGGTAGAACCAGAGAGTTCAGCTAGACCGAGTTGAGTCTAGACTCTGATGTGTTGATAGTGGGCTTAAAGATCAGAGACGAACTGCCAAACATGTATAAATTTTATGTTTTGTAAAATTTGATTTTTGATGTATATATATTTTCCGCTGCGTATTGAATGAAGGTTTTATCTATTGTACTTTATAATATAATTTGAATGTTTTCAAGTTTTCTCATAATATGGTTAATTTTAAATTTAAAAGATTGGGTTGTTTAATATAAACCGTGGCACTCTTGTATCCGGTATACGTATATTAAAGATGTAGTAGTGTGTAGTGTGTGTATATGGGGTATAGGGGTTTTACAACTATTTTGATATCAGAGCCTAGGTTTGAGATTCTCAACCTAGGTAAATTGTAAGAAAAAAAAGAATATTTTAATTTTAAAAGTTGGGTTTTGAATAAAATACATGTTTTGGTATTGGCAGTCTCTGATCTTTAATGAGGTATATTCTGCTGTGTTTGCAGATATAGGTAGTGATGGCGTCTCAGTCACGTCAGTCCGTAGAAGGTAGTGCTAAGAGTGTAGCTCCTGAAGAGGGTAGATATGGAGCTAGGGTTGAGAGAGTTGGAGAGGCACCTGTTCCTATGCCAGAGAGATCAGCTACTGATGAGGTTCTGCCAGTTTGGTTACGGCATGTGGTAGAATTGTTGAGGCAAGCTCCAGTACAGCAGCCGCCGCCGCCACCACAGCCGCAAGTGCCGGTAAGACATTATGATAAATTAAGAAAGTATGGGGCTAAGGATTTCTTTGGCACTGCAGATCCTGTAGTAGCTGAGCAGTGGTTGGATAGAGTTCAGAGAGTATTTATCCAGTTGCAAGCCACTCCTGAAGAGAAGTTTGATTATGCTAGATCCCTTCTGCAGAAAGATGCTTATGATTGGTGGAAGACGGTTCCACATGCCATGGATGATCCACCAACGTTGTCTTATAGTGATTTTCTGAGGGAGTTTGAGCAGAAATATACTCCAAGGGAGTATAAGGATGTCAAGAAAATAGAATTTCTGAATCTGAGACAGGAGAACCGAACAGTGACAGAGTATGAGATTGAGTATATCCGGTTGAGTCACTATGCCGGGGGGGATTATTTCTGATGAGATTGGCTGGTGTAGAAGATTTGAGGAGGGGTTAAGGCCCTCTATTATGTGCATTGTTGCTGGTTCTCGGTATCAGGATTTTTCTCAGTTGGTTGCAGCAGCTAGAAGTGTTAAAAGAGCGCAGGGTATTGCAACAGCTGCTACTGAGGAGGAGACTAGAGTTAGGAGATCCCAATTTGAAGCAGGGTCTTCATCTATTAAGAGAGGTAGAGGAAGTTTTGTTCCGAGAGTCAGTAGGAGCCAGAGACAGTCGGGTAGGTCAGTTCAGTATCAGAGGCAGAGACCGAGACCTACAGTTTCTGTAGCGAGTGCTCCGACTCCAGTGGTTCAGAGATCCATTCCACCTATATGTATTCATTGTGGTAGGACACATGGGGGTGCTTATTGGAAGACGGGTGGATCAGGAGTATGTTTTAGATGTGGGTCACCAGCTCATTTTATCAAAGATTGCCCTGAGCTACAGGATGATAGACAGACTGATACTGCAGCTTCCCAACCTAGTGTTAGCAGAGGTGGTCGAGGGGGCAGAGGTTTCAGTAGAGGTGGTCGACCTGGTATTAGTCAGAGAGGAGGCTCTACATCCGGAGGCAGTAGGCCAGATGAGGCTGGGTCTTCTCAGCGAGTGTATGTGATACAGAGGCATATTATTAGCGATGCATATGTATATATGGTTGCAATAGATTTATATTTGCAAGAAATTAGAAATTTTGATCATAAATATTTATAATTTATTTGATTTGGAGAGAGAATTTGGTACAATAATAATATTTATTTTAATTGAAAAAATTGGCACCATATATTTTATAAGAATTAGAATCAATCCTTCAATCTTGTAACCTAAAGACAAAATTAGTAACCAATAATTGTTGCAAGAATTTAGAATTTAAGCCTTTGTATCCAAATTGCAGAGAAAAGATAAATTAAAAGGCTAGAGTCTAACTGAAACTAATACCTCTCAAAAATATTTTAATGACAAAAATACTTTTTCCATCATTGCGAATAATATTCATTTCAATTTTCATCATTTATATTTATGTTTATATTAATAAACATATTTAAATAAAATAATAAAAAATCATATTTTAAATTACTTTTTCAACATATAAAATATATTAATTTTTATAAAGAGAAAATTTTAATTATTTCTCATTATTAACTTCAAAGTTTTATTTTATAACTTTTAATTGAAAATACTTGTTGTGAGGCATGAAATTGGTTGTATTTCTTTTCTTTTTTAATATTTTTCAACCAAAAATTTTCATACAATGACAGCAATATTAATTGATATGAAACTAATAAGTGTATTATGTGTATCATGTTTATATGTTGTATATATATTATTTATATGTCTATATCTAATGGGTGTATGTTGTGTATATGTTCTAAATATGCTGAATTACAATTGATAAATAACATATACCTTTTTTATGTTATTTCATCATATTGTATGTGTTGTATATGTTTCTTTGTTTGTTATGTGTATATCATATATATATTGTGTGTATATTGTGTACACGTTTATATGTGTTGCGAATATAAGAACAACAAAATTATATTAAATAAAAAATTTATTTAATAAAAAATTAAAGAAAATATATTAAATTTATTAAACTTTAAGACATATACATGAAAATTAAAAAAAAAACCTCATACATTGATAAATTCAAATTAAAATTTACTATTCCATAAAACTGTTACTAATAAGTGTATAGTTGATGATATTTTTACCCCTATTTCTTAGTGTATTTATTGTCAAATTGAGTTTAATTTGTTTGTTCAAGTGTTTACTAGGGTTGATTCCAGGAACCTTTTACATGTTGGGACCTTAAGGTTATTTAGGCCATAATCACGAATGAAAAACAAGGAAAGGAGTTATTTTGGGCAAATTCTTCAATTGACACGCCCAGTGACATGGGCGTGTCAATGGCCGTGTCATTCAACTACTTTATAGAAGCTTTGACATGCCCGGAAACATGGGCATGTCACTGAATGTGCCATTGATCATGCCTTACAGAAGCTGTGACACACCCTAGGACACGGGGGTGTCACTAACCGTGTCCCTAACTCAGCATTGCAGTAACAATGACATGCCCAAGGACATAGACGTGTCACTGCCCATGTCATTATAGCTCAGAAACAACACCATTGACATGCCCATAGACACGCCCTTATCAATGGGTGTGTCAGGCAAAATTTCTGAGCTATAAAATCTGACCTAAAGTGTGAAGTAGGGATCAGTTTTTATTATTAGAGCCGACTTTCTGATAAAAAGAGAGTTTTGGGCAGCTGAGAGTGAAGGAGAAGATCTAATTGATACGAGATTTAAATCAAGATTCAAGGATTGAAGTGAAGAAACACAAATCATTCATTATGGATTGTTTAAATTCTTTTACTTATTTCTTTTGTTTTGGTTTTCTGGTTATGAACATGAGCAAAATTATTTCTATATAGATATTGATGAACCCTAGCCTTATTGTATGTATTGAATAATTCTTATTAAATTAAATCATTTGATTGAGTTGTTTTATCCTTTTGATTCTTAGTTTCTTATTTCCAATTGATAATAGCATGCTTATTGATTGGTTGCAATTTTCATATTATTGACTTGAGAAAGCTTGATATGAACAGAATTTTTATTAGGATTGAGGGTTGATTGGAGTGCTACAGATAGATTACAAGACCCTTTGGTTCAAATTTCCTTGTTCTTATTGCATGATCTATTTAATTATGCTTGAGAAGAGATACCTAGCATTCTACTTAGTGATTAGGGATTAATTCACTCGAGAGAGATTTTGGTCTAATTTAGAGGAATGCCAATTCAACACTATTATTTGATTTAATTAAATTGATATTCATAAATATTTTTATGGCTAGGGGAGTTCAATATCTGGATAGTATTTTCATCATCAACTCTTTTTGCACAATATTCAATTTTTTTTTATTTTAATTTATTAAGTAATTCTTCTTTTATTTCAATCATCACAAAAACTATTGATTTACTAAACAACAGTTGAGATTTGTATAGTACTTGATCTTGTCCCCAGTGGAACGATATCTTACTCACTATTTTATTACTTGCGTGACCCGTGTACTTGCGGTAACACTGCGATAGCACAGATTCACCATCAAGTTATTTGCATTGTTGCCGAGGACAATGATTTTCAATATTAGTAATATAATCAAGACTGCTGATTTACTTTTTATTTTTATTTATTTTAACATTGGTTCTTGCTTGTTGATTGTCATTTTAGGTACTTCTTCCCACTTAACACTAGAGCTAGCTCTTCTCAATTACTTGAATTAGATCCAAAGCTAGAGAGAATATTAAGGAGAAAGCGAAAGGAAGAAAGGAAAGCAATTCTGGCAGAAACGGAACCAAACTTGGAAGATTTAAGCTCAGAAGAAGAACTTGAAGTGATGGCAGGAAATGAACAAAGGAAAATGCAAGAATTTGCTAAGCCCACTCTTAATGGCATTGATTCAAGCATACAGAGGCTGACAGTTGCTGCAAACAAATTTGAGATAAAGGCAAATGTTATTCAAATGGTGCAGCAAACTTGCTAGTTTGATGGGTTCCCAGATGAAGATCCTAATGCACATATTGAGAATTTTTTGAAAATATGTGACACGTTCAAGATACAGATTATCTCAAAAGATGTAATTAAGTTGAGATTGTTCCTATTTTCACTGAGAGACCAGCCAAAGAAATGGCTGAAATCTTTTCCCCTAAACACTTTCACCACATGGGGTCAGTTGGCAGAAAAATTCCTAGAGAAATACTTCCCACCGTCCAAGACTGCCAAGTTGAGGAATGATATTTCATCTTTTCTTCAGCAAGATGGTGAGACCCTTTATGATGCTTGGGACAGTTTTAAAGATGTATTGAGAAGGTGTCCTTGTCATGGGCTTTCACTATTTTTTCAAATTCAAACTTTCTACAATGGATTGAATTATACAAGCAAGCAATCCATTAATGCAGCAGCCGAGGGTACCATAAATAATAGGACACCTAAACAAGCAAGGGATTTCATTGAAGATATGGCCCTTACCAATTATCAGTGGCAAACTCCAAGGGAACAAGGAAAACTAAGGGCCCCTGGTTCACATAAATTAGATCTTGTGGTGGCTTTGATAGCACAATTGGAAGTAATGAATTAAAAAGATTAATTCTTTACCTTCATATTTAGGGGAATCAATGCAGATGATGTCTTGTGAAGGGTGTGGGGGTGGATATCAAAGTCAAGATTGCCAAAGTGGCAATATGTTTGCAAGACAAGAGCAAGTGGATTATGTTGGAAATATGCTAAGGCAATAACAGAACAACCCCTACAACGACACATATAATCCGGGGTGAAGAAATTATCGTAGTTTCTCCTGGAGTAATCAGAATAATCTAAAGCATCTCCCTGGATTTCAGTAGCCTCAACATCAACAAGCTGCCCCTCCAAGAAAAAGCAATTTGGAAGACATGATGGAGAAGTTTATAGCAGCATTAGAAAATATATTTCAATCAATTGAAACCACCTTTAGAAATTAGCAAGCCTCCATTCAGAATTTAGAGAACCAAATAGGGCAAATTGCCAAGTTACTCAGTGAAAGACCACAAGGGAGCTTGCCTAGCAATACTAAGGCAAACCTGAAGGAGTAGCTAAAGGCAATTACTCTAAGGAGTGGAAAGAAAATTAAGGGTGCGGAGGTTGAAAAAAGAGAAGAAGTGGTTGAGGAAGAGGCTGAGACACAAGAAAAAGAACGTAACCGTACTGTCACTTTGGGTGAGAAGGCTGCAGTGGAAAATGAGAAAGGGAATCAACCATAAGAACCTAGTCGAATAGTGAAGGAATACCAACCTTGAGTACCATATCCAGCAAGGTTGAACAACGACAAAATGGACGCTCGATTCAGTAAGTTTCTTGAACTCTTTAAATAACTGCACATTAATATTTCATTTGCTGAAACTTTATCACAGATGCCCAAATAAGCTAAATTTTTAAAAGATCTCCTTTCTAACAAAAGGAAACTTGGGGAAGTATCTTTGGTACAATTATCAAAAAAGAGTTTAGCAATTTTACAAAAGAGGTTGCCTGATAAATTAAAAGATCCTAGTAGTTTTACTATTCTATGTTTGATAGGTAATCTTGAAATTAAAAGTGCATTGGCAGATTTGGGGGCTAGCATAAGTGTTATGCTCTATAAAATGTTCAAAGAGTTAGGTATTGGAGAACCTAAACCAACAGTCATGACCATTCAACTTGCTGATAAGTCAGTAATCCACCCTTGTGGTATTATAGAGGATGTGTTGGTAACAGTTGGGGATTTCATTTTTCCCAATGATTTTGTTCTCATTAATGTAGATGAGGACGCGCATGTTTCTCTTATCCTTGGTAGGCCATTTTTGAATACAGCTCATGCACTTATCGATATCCATGATGGCACATTGACCTTAAGAGTGGGAAGCGAGAAAGTTGTTCTTAATATACATTATGCTATGAGGTACCCACTTACACTCAATGAGGTGGATTCATGTAATGATATCATTGAGCATGAAATCTTAAATTGTGTTACTAACATTGTTTCTAAAGATCCCCTTGAGTTGTGTTTATTATAGGATAATGTTGAGGATCAAGAAGCACTGGAGCAACTTGCTTATCTTAAAGCAAGCAAATCATTTTAAGTGTCGATTATATGAAACCATTGAAATGCCAAAAGAACAGAAGCCGCAACCATATGCGATTGATCCACCCTATTTGGAACTTAAGATCCTTCCAGATCATCTTGAGTATGGATTCCTGGGAAAGGAGAATAATTGCCAATTATTTTGAGTTCCCACCTATCTTCTGAGCAGAAGGTAAAACTCATCGAGTTGTTACAAAAGCATAAGTAAGTTATAGCTTGGAAGATAGCAGACATTAAGGGTATTAATCCATCCTATTGCAATCATAAAATACTAATAGAGGATGAATTCAATCCAGTGGTGCAACCACAACGGAGACTAAACCCTAAGTTGAAAAAAGTAGTTAAAGCTGAAGTAATCAAACTACTTGATGTGGGAATTATATATCAAATTTTGGATAGCTCTTGGGTTAGCCCGGTTTAGGTAGTACCAAAGAAAGGGGGGACGACGGTGGTTGCCAATGAAAATAATGAGCTAATTTCAACAAGAACAGTTACCAGTTGGAGGGTTTGCATAGACTACCAGAAGTTGAATGATGCAACTAGGAAGGACCATTTTCCTTTGCCCTTCATTGATAAGATGTTGGACAGATTATCCAGGCATGAATACTACTGCTTTTTGGATGGCCTTTCATTCTACTTCCAAAATCCTATTACCCTAAAAGACAAAAAAAAAACTACATTCACCTGTTCATATGGGACATTCGCATATCGAAGGATGCCATTCAGATTATGCAATGCACCTACAACTTTTCAATGGTGCATGGTGGCAATCTTCGATGAGCTTATTGAGGATATTATAGAGGTGTTCATGGATGATTTTTCAGTTTATGGAAGCTCATTTAAAAGATGTTTAGAAAACCATGAGAGGGTCTTAATAAGATGTAAAAAAACAAACCTGGTGCTTAATTGGGAGAAATGTCATTTCATGATTCAAGAAGGAATCATATTGAGGTGGACAAGGCTAAGGTGGAAACGACTGAGAACCTACCAGCCCCCACATCAGTTAAGGCCATCAGAAGCTTTTTAGGACACATCAGTTAAGGCCATCAGAAGCTTTTTAGGACATGCAGGCTTCTATCAAAGGTTTATATGAGATTTTTCTAAGATAGCTCGCCCTCTAACAAGACTACTTGAGAAGGATGTTGATTTTGTGTTTGACAAGTAATGTTTAAGAGATTTCAACTCTTAAGGAGAAATTGACCCATGCTCCAATCATGATGGCTCTCGATTAGGATTTACCATTTGAACTAATGTGTGATGCAAGTGATTTTGCAGTGGGGGCAGTTTTGGGTCAAGACAAGGAGAAGCATTTTCAGCCCATCTATTATGTAAGCAAGACTCTGAATGCAGCCCATGCCAATTACATAGCTATAGAGAAAGAACTTCTACCTATGGTTTTTTCTTTTGACAAGTTTAGATTTTATCTGATCTTGTCCAAAGTGATTATTTATACGGACCACTCGACTTTGAGGTATTTATTTGCAAAAATTGATGCAAAGCCTAGGCTAATTCATTGGGTTTTGTTATTGTAGGAATTTGACTTGAAGATTCAAGATAAAAAAGGAGATGAAATTCTAGTAACATATCACCTTTCTGACTTAGAGAACCCAACCTTGGAGAAGTTTGAAGAAGGTGACATTGATGATCATTTCCCTAATGAGCAGCTTTATGCCATAGTAAGTGAGGTAAATGGTTTAACTTTTGAAATGCCTTAGTTTGTAGATTTTGCTAATTACTTAGCTTCTAGGGAACTCCCTAAAGATATGACTTATCAAGAGAAGAAGAAATTCTTTTCTGACTTGAAATATTACTTTTGTGATGATCCTTTCTTGTTTAGGCTATGTAAAGACCACATGATCCTGCGTTACGTGGCATGGCCAGAAACAATAATGAATATTCTCCGTCATTGTCATGCTGAACCAACTGGTGGTCATATGGGAGCCAATAGGACTGCTCAAAAGGTGCTAGAATCAAGATTTTATTGGCCTACTCTGGTTAGGGATAGCTATGACTTTGTGAAATGTTGTGATCATTGTCAAAGAATTGGAAATATCTCATCTAGTGATGAGATGCCCCAAAATAGAATTCTAGTGTGTGAAGTCTTTGATGTATGGGGAATCGACTTTATGGGATCGTTTCCTAGTTCCTTTGGTAATAAATATATTCTCGTAGCTATAGACTATGTCTCTAAATCGCATGAAGCCTAAGCTTTAGCAACGAATGATGCTAAGGTAGTGATGAAGTTTTGGAAAACGTTATTTTCTAGATTTGGTACACCAAAAGTGATCATAAGTGATAAGGGTACTTACTTTTGCAATGCTCAGCTTGAGAAAGTTTTCAAAAGGCTAGGTGTTACACATAGGTTTTCTACTCCTTACCATCCCCAAACTAGTGGCCAAGTTGAGAACACAAGTAGGGAAATAAAAAGAATTCTTAAGAAAACTATAGAGCAATCCCGAAAGGATTACTTTGAGAAATTGGACAATGCTCTATAGGCCTTTAGGACTGCATTTAAAACTCCCGTGGGTACTACGCTATTTAGGCTGGTATATCGCAAGGCTTGTCATTTACCTGTAGAAATTGAACATAATGCTTATTAGGCTATAAAACATATTAACCTTGATCTAGTTATACAGGCGAAATACCATAAAAAGAAGTTTTTTTAGGTATTATTGTATAATTCGAGACTTTGACTTTTTTTAGGTAAGTTAAAATCAAGATGGCATGGTCCGTTTATAGTCAAAGAAGTTTTTTCCTATAGGATGGTCGAAATTTCTCATCCAGAAAAAGGGATTTTAAAGTTAATGGGTAAAGGCTTAAACTGTAATTAGGGGGAGACTTGAATGAGCTGAAGGAGGTTTTATACCTCTAAAACTAGGGATGAACCACTCCTGAACGTCCAACTAATACGATATTAAAGAAGTACTGGGTGGGAGACAACCCACCATTTCATTTGTATTTGATATTTATTTCTTTAATCTTCATGTTTTTAGTTTGTTTCGTTGATTTTTAATTCCTTTATCATTGGCCGGTTGAGTGTTGTTTTAAGTTCACTTGAATATGTAAAGGGAATTTCTCTTTTGAGGGGCAACTTGAGCTTAATTGAGAGACACGCCCATTTCCCTGGGTGTGTGTAAACCCTTAATTTTTTACTAAGTCCAGTCAAATATTTTAAAATAAGTCCAAAATATTTTTTGTGGTATTTATTATTTATTTTAATACTTATTTTAATATTTATTTAATATTTATTTTATTTATTTTTAATATATATATATAATAAAAAATAAAAAATCGGATAGACCAATTTTCTGAGCGACACGCGGCAAGGCAGTTCGCCGCAGGCCGAAAGGGCCTGCCCCAATTCGCTGCAGGTGCATGTTGCAATGAATTGGGTAGCTCCTCGCAAGTGCTCGCCTGATTGTTCGCATCCCAGCCTCATTGCTCGTGTCTCAGCAACCCATGCTAGCACGTTGGCTGATTTTTTCCAAAATTCTTTTTTTACGCAAAAACGTCAATTAATTTCCTAAATAGTTTTAACTTCTTGAACATATTAGGTTTTATTTTAAATTCTATAAATAGTAGTCTTAAACACAGAAATAAGGACAATAAAAATTACTCAAGAATTATGATTGAACATTTGAACTTTGAAGCAACCCGAAGCAACCAAGAAGAAAAAGAACACTCCTATCCACAAGGCAACAAGGCTGTGTTGTCTTGATCAAAGCTCACCCAGAATTCTCATTCAACGATTTTGGTGGAGCCAACAAATGACTATATATTCTAAATTAAATAAATATAATATGATTTGATTATTTTAAATATTGAATAAGTTCGTTCTTCATCTAATTAAAGTTACACTAGGCTGGTTCTTTTAAAATCAATTCATAGTTTACATGGAGTGCAGATTTCTGTTATTATTTTTCTACATCATATAAACTAAAACAAGTAAACTTGCTAGCTTAGGATATTTATTTGTTTTCTATTGTACATGGTTAATTTACCAATATGTTACACAGACTCACTTAAGATTTTTTCATAAAAACTCACTGTAGCTTTATTTAAGCTCTTTAAAAATATTCACAGTGACTTTAATTCGTATAAACTTTAAAACTTTGATCAGCTTTCAAAAATCCCAAAACCCTATTTTCTAAATCTTAAACCCTAAAATCTTAATTTTCAACACTAAAACCTACAACCCTAAAAGCCAGTTTTTAAAATTTTTTGGGGTGCTGCCCCTTGACCCTAGTAGAATGATATCTTACTCACTATTTTATTACTTGCATGACCCGTGCACTTGTAGTAACATTGCGATAGCACTGATTCGCCATCAGTCACTAATACTAATAGCAACGAAAAATATATCATTAGCAATAAAATTCGTTAGTCACTAATAAGTAATTTTTTTATAGTGATTCAAACAATGCATTTGAATGTTTGATTACCATTAGTAATGATGCTTGGTTATGGCATAGAAGACTAAGACATATTAGTATGGATCACTTACAATGCATTAATAAAGAAGAACTAGTTGATGATCTCCCTAAAGTAAAATTTGATAAAGATAGGACTTGTCAACCTTGTCAATTTGATAAGCAACATAGAAGTTCATTCAAATTTAAAAATATTGTAAGCACTTCTAGAACTCATTCACATGGATTGGTTTATACCAACTAGAGTTGCTATCTTAGGTGGCAAGTTATATGCATTTGTACTTGTTGATAATTACTCAAGGTTTACATGGGTTAAATTCCTAGATCAAAAGAATGAAGCTTTCAATCATTTTAAAATATTTGCAAAAAGAGTTCAAAATAAAAAGGCTATGTAATCACATCTATTAAAAGTGACCATGGCAAATATTTTGAAAATGGGAACTTTGAAAATTTTTGCAATAAGTTTAGTATTTCACATAACTTTTTTGGCTCCTAGAACACCACAACAAAATGGTGTGGTTGAAAGAAAAAATAGAACATTTGTTGAAATGGCTAGGACAATGCTTAATGAGTAAGATTTACCATCTTACTTTTGGGCGAAAGCCGTTAATATCGCATGTTATATTTCAAATCATGTTTAAAAAAGGCCTTTAATAAAACTTCTTATGAGCTATGGAATGGAATAATATCCAAAATTTCATACCTTAGAGTGTTTGGATGCAAATGCTTTATATTAAATACCAAAGATAATCTTGAAAATTTCTCATCCAAATCGGATGAAGGCATATTTTTAGGGTATTCATCATCTAGCAAAGCATATAAAGTATTTAATAAGAGAACATTAGTAGTTGAAGAATCAATGCATGTTGTTTTTGATGAAGCCTCTAAACTTTATCAAAGGAAAGATAGCGTTCTTGATGATTTTATAGGTACATTTGAACAAAAAGAAACAATTAATGTTCTAAAGAATAATCATGATGAATAAGAAAAAGAGTCTCGAGAGCTACTTAAAGGTTGGCAGTACTAGAAGGATCATCCAAAAGAATTCATCATTAGTGATACATCAAAGGGAGTAACTGCTAGATCCAAACTTAAATACTTAAATGTTAATGTTGCTTTTTTTCTCAAATTGAGCCAAGGACCATTGAGGAGGCTCTTAGTGAAGAATGTTGGGCAATTTCTATGCAAGATGAACTCAAATAACTTGAGAGAAATAATGTATGGGAACTTGTTCCTAGACCTAAAGACCATCTAATTATAAGATGTAAATAGATATATAGGAATAAGCTTGATGAAAATGGTCTCATTACTAGAAACAAAGCTAGATTGGTAGCCAAAAGGCTATAACCAAGAGAAAGGCATTGACTATGATAAGACATTTGCCCCCGTAGCTAGATTAGCTATTAGAATATTACTTGCATTTGAATGTCACATGAATTTTAAACTTTTCAAATAGATGTTAAAAGTACATTTCTAAATGGGTTTATAAATGAGGAAGTTTATGTAGAACAACCTCCCGGTTTTGAAGATTATAAATTTTCAAATCATATTTTTAAACTTACCAAAGCAATATATGGATTAAAACAAGCTCCAAAAGCTTGGTATGATAGACTTAGTGAATACTTGCTTGAAAATGGATTTTCAAAAGGCAAAGTTGACACCACTCTTTTTCTTAAAATGAAAATACATAACATTTTAAGTGTGCAAATTTATGTTAATAACATTATATTTGGTGCTACTAATGAATTTTTGTGCAAGGAATTTCCTTCATGTATGACTAGGGAATTTGAATTGAGCATGATGGGTAAACTCAAATTCTTCCTTAGACTAGTAATGAACTCAAATTCTTCCTTAGACTAGAAATCAAGCAATACAAGGTTGGGATCTTTATTAACCAATCCAAGTACACAAAGGAACTCCTAAAGAAGTTTGGAATGGATAGTTGCAAATCAAGTAAAACTCCTATGAGCACATCTTTGAAACTTGAAAAAGATAAAAATGGTAAGGCAGTAGATGAGAAGAAATATCAAGATATTATTGGATCACTACTTTATTTAACTGCTTCTAGACCGAATATAATGTATAATGTATGTTTGTGTGCTAGATTTCAATCTTGTCCTAGGGAATCTCATTTAAATGCAACTAAAAGGATTTTAAAATACTTGAGTGGTACATTATATTTAGGTCTATAGTATCCTAGAAACACATCATTTGACATATTAGTCTTTTTCAATGTTGATTTTGCCAGTAGCCTACTAGATAGGAAAAGTACCGCCAGAGCATATTATTTTCTTGGTGAATGCTTAGTTTCTTAGTTTAGCAAGAAATAAGTGTCAGTTGCTTTCTCTACCCCAAAAACCGAATATGTTGCTGTATGTTTTTGTTGCATACAAGTTCTTTGGATAAAACAACAATTGTTGGATTATTACAAAACTTTTGATCACATTCCCATTAAATGTGATAACACTAGTGCCATTAATCTATCTAAAAATCCAATTCAACACTCTAGGTCAAAACATATAGACATTAGATATCATTTCTTAAGAGACAATGTTCTAAATCAAAATGTAGTCTTAGAATTCATTGAAACTCAAAACTAACTTGTTGATATCTTTACAACCTTAAATGAAGAAAGGTTAAACTTCATAAAGCAACATTTAGGGATGAAAGATGGAAACACCTTAATGTAGGATTTGGAATTGCTTAAAAAAACTTATATTACATTATCTAAATTTTTAAAATTTTTCCCGATCGGACCACCTTACAGTTCGATCGTACTTGTTTCATAATCATTAATTTCAAATTTTTCGTAAAAGTATGACCATGCTCTCAGTGGTATGACTGGAATATTTCAAAATTCTCTAACCGTTGTACCTAAAATTAAAATCCCATTTGTTCCTACTATAGTTCGACATGATTTATGATTTTTTAAAATTCACCACCGGACTCACAGTAGTCCGACCGGACTTTTGCTCTATTTTAAAATTTTTCTAGTCGCTAGAAATCATTCAAAATGTGCAAATACTTCTCCAACAGCTATAAATGGCTAGTTTTCAACAACATCGCTATAAATACCCCCCAATATCAGTGTTTCCAACTTTTTATCAAATTCTAAACACTTAAACACTCAAAACACACAAACTCTCTTAAAACTTCTTCTTTCCTTCATTTACTTTCTCAATCAAACTTATTGGCTCCCAAAGAACACAAAAGAAAAGCATCAAGATATAAAAAAGGCAAGGGAATTACTACCTCCTCTCAACAAGAAGAACCACCAAGAAGAAGCCATAAGATAAGATTCAAAGATGATGAAGAAAGACAAAGGTATGTTATCCTTAAAATTAAAATTGTGTAACCAAACCATCTCTTCTCCACCCTCACTCTAGAATCTCTAGGTATTGAAAATGATGTTAGAGGTTGTCTCCAAACCTTAGGATGGGAGAAATTTATCTTCTTGGAGCGTGATGACCTTGGTTAGGAGACCTTGACAAATGAGTTTCTCACAACCTTGGTTGTTAGCAAAAAGAGCACCAACCCCTTAGGTTATAATGGCATATCCTTTAGGTTCTTTAACCAAGAATATGGTCGTACCTTAGAGGATATTTTATCTATTTGGGGTTTTCAATTAGAAGGAATTTCACACATCTCAAAAACTGTCCTCACTCCTGAAGTTCAATTGAAATTTTGGAAAGAAAGTTCCATTAAAGCCTCCCTTCATTAGCAATCCAATGCCAAGAACCTTAGGACTCTGACCTATTGGATGTTGCATAGGATTATCACCTATACAATTATTGTTAGGGAAGAAAGCAATGAAAAAGTAACACAAAAAGATCTCCTCTTCCTTTATTGTCTCATTAGAGGCGAAGCCATTCAAATAGGAAAATTCCTAATTAACACATTTCTACATATTAGGAAAACTAAATCTGGACTTATTCTTCTCTCCTTCTAAATAACACAAATTGCCAAATATGTTGGTGCACTTACACCAACAAATAAAGCCACTCTCTCCAATGCTCTTGATCCCACAACAAAATCCATAAATATAGGCTATCTCAAATATGCAAGTGTATTAGGGGTGAGGATGGGACATATGTCTACCTTTTAGGAATACTAGGTGCTAGAGCTCAACAAAGTAAAAGACCTAGGATTGTAGAAGAATGAAGAGACATTTCAAATAGAATTTCCTAGAACTCTAACCACAAGACCTCAATCTTTTATCCTCTAACTTCTCCAAGATATTCATGGTCAAGTGAGCTCCCAACGAACAAGAATTGATAGCCTTACCAACCAAATCTCTCATCTTCATCTTGACATTCAACAAATTCAAGAAGCTTTGGGACTACCAAAATGTTTTGATTATGAACCAAGCCTATCTCCTTCAATCAATGGTTCCTCTCCTCATGAAGAAGTGGGTGAAGCTGCTATCTCTCACCTAAGTGATGAAGAAGAAGAAGGAGATAAAGAAGAAGAGGGGGATAAAGAAGAAGAGGGGGATAAAGAAGAAGAAGGGGATGAAGAAAATGATGATGATGATGGCAATAACAACCAAAATGATTACAACTTAATTTATCATTCTATTGTACTTGTTGTTATCATTTAATTTTTCAATGTTGTTCTTGCATTTGTTTGATGAATGCTTCATCTTGCTTCTATTTTTTTAACTCCTTCTTTCTCAATTATTTTTGCCTTTGTCAAAGGGGGAGAAATGAATTTGAATAATTAAAGTTAATATTAAAAGTTAATATTAAAAGACCAATTTACATGAAGCACTTATTAAGGGGGAGAAAATCAACTCAATTTTACTTAAACACACTTTGAATTCAATTTAATTTCCAAAGTCAAAAAGAGGGAGATTGTTAGCCAAACCCTATGCATTATTACTCTATTTTTTATCTTAGGCAATCAAATTGAATAGAACTAACATTTATATCAAGTTACATTTTGTAGGAGGATAAACTTTTGAAGAAATCTTGGAAGGTACGATCAGACCACACTAATGATCAACCTAACTTTTTATACCAACATAAGTAAAATTTACACAGAAAAGTTCACTGTGGAAAGTACTCCTAAGATTTCACCATACCATTGGCAATTCATTCAGACCATAGATGAGTCCAACCACACCATTGGTTATGATAAATGGAAATTCACAAAGTTCCACAATCAAGAGTAATCACATTTTCTCAGAGTACTAGAGAAGTCTGATTGGAACATAGAGCATTTTGACCGAACTTTTGAAGTAGAATTTATCCAAAACATCCAGTAAAGTTTCCGACCAAAGGTATGTCCAGAAATTGAATGTACCATAAAAAATTCGACTAGACCAGATGCAAGTCCGATTGGACTATTTAAATATTCTTCAAATCAGAAGTCATTATGTCTCCACTTAGTTAGTGGATGACACGTGGACCAACCATTGAAACAGCATTAGTCAGATTTTCAAAACGTACAACCGAACTTTTATTATTCCGATCGGCCTTATGAAAGTATGACTGGACTGGGTTTATTCCGACTATGAAAGTGCTCTAGACAATAATTTAGTGAAAGACAAGAATCAAACATGTCGGCGCCTACCCTAAAAGGCTAGTTGAAGACTTAAAGGCTATAAATACCTCAAGAAACTTCATTTTTTATATAAGATTGTGATTGTAATTGTAAAATAAAACAACTTTCATTTCTTTGCATTAAACCTACATGTAATATCCCAAAATACACCCTAAAAATTTTGGAGTTATCGTTGTTTTTGGATTTAATGTGTATGGTTAATGGAAAGAGAAAAGAAATAAAGAGAGAGTGTAGATGTTGTATATATATATATATATAACATATACAAGTCAAAGAAATATAAGTCCTAAGAAGATAAATTAATAAAAAGGAAATATTATAATAGATAGATGTATATGGAGGATAATATGTATACATATGGTATTTAGAAAATATGGGAAATATAAATACAATATATAAGGTATATACATATACCAACATATACATTACATATACCTAATGTATAAAGTGGTGTAGGAAAAGTAAGTTTTTATAATTAATTAATTAATAATAATAATAAAAGAAAAAGAAGAAAAGAAAGTCAAAAGAGAAGGAAAGTGTGTGGTGGAGGTTTTATTTTAGAAATAATTAATTATTATTATTATTATTATTATTATTATTATATATATATGATAAACATGAAAAGAAGAGGAGAAAAGATATTTTTTCTTCTTCTTCTTCTTCTTGCACGAGAGAGAGAGAAAGAGAAAGAGAAATGAGATTTTATTTGCATACACAACAAATTTATAAAGGTTTTGAGAGAATTGAAGATGGAGATTGAAGATTTGGCAAAATATTCAAGTAAGTGTTTATCTCTTTGAGTTGATTTCTATTGATTTTATGTATATGTGATTTGGGTTAGTGTGTGAAGATAATGATAGTAAAAGATTAAAGGTTATAGATATGTTGAATTGGAATTTTGATAATGATTATATAGTTATTTGTGGGGATGATGATGGATTTATTGAAATTGGTTAGTAAGGGTTTAATATGTATGAGTTGGAGAATTGAATAATTGATGTAGGATTGAGGTATGTTTGTGTTTAATGAAGTTAAAAACATAGAATACATGAGTTTGGTCCGAAAATAGAGGCATTTTTTATGCCACGCCCGTGGCCCTTGGCTGCCACGACCGTGGCCATTGGAAGCCATGGCCGTGGAGGTGTCAAACAAAAGAGACAGATTCACTTTCTATGCCATGGCCGTGGGAGTGGGAAGGCCACGACCGTGGGGGTTGTTAGAGCAATTGGGCAAAATTGTTTGCTATGCCACGCCCATGGGGGTTGGTAGGCCACGACCGTGGGGTCCTAGAGAGAGATGTTGGTTTATAATTTGTGATCTAAGGGTCTAGTATGAGGTTGATAAATGAATAATTCTATTGAATTCATATGTATCTTTGAGTAAGTGTGTGTTATTCCTTGTGGATTAGGTTGTGAAGAAAGGTTTTGCCCTAATCCAAGTATTGAAATTATTGGAAGATGAGTTTGGTGTTGTGTGATGGCTCATGAGGTAAGTACAAATTTATATAATTGCATTTATGTACATGATTTGAGACTTAACACATTTGTTTGTAAATGTGTTAAGTAATTTATTATATTGTTAATATAATTTGATTAAGGTTATAATTAGATGATGTGAAAGATATGAAGATCATTAAAAAGGTATGTACATATTATATTATTGCATGCATTCATATGATGTTGAGATTTAACATCTATTTGATTGCAAATGTGTTAGGAAATCTAATGCATTGTTGATGCTTATGAATAAGGTTATGTTTGGTATAATGTGAATTGAGACATAATGAGATGTGAACTCTATTGATGAAATGAGGAACCATGATGGTTGGTTATAATGATATGATGAATTATTTTAATGAGAGTTGAGATGATTTGATATATGAGGCCATGATTGTTGGCTATGATCATGCAAATGAAATATAATTGAGGCATGGTTGCCTAATGAACTATGAGAAATCAAATGAAAAGAGTTTGATAAAGAGGCAAATGAAATAATTGTGTGCCTAATATGTTAATTCACTTTTCAGAGTTCTGGGTTTGGCGGTATGCCTATGAAATATTTGAAAAGTAACAGTCTTGCCGGGTTGAGGATCTCTTCAATTTGAGTTGAATTGAGGTTGAAGAGACTGGGTCTGTTACACTATGTGAATTATTGATATGAAATATATGAAAGTAACAGTCTTGCCGGGTTGAGGATCTCCTCGATTTAGTCGGGTTGATGGTCCAAGAGACTGGGTCTGTTACAGGTAACAGTCTTGCCGGGTTGAGGATCTCCTCAAGTTTATTGAGTTGATGGTCCAAGAGACTGGGTCTGTTACACTATCCATGGATAGATATATATATATATATATTGCCTACGAGCTTGATGATTATGATATGGACCAAAGCAGTAACTCTGAACTTTGAATAACGTATTAGATCCTTTTTGGGCCCATGCTTGTGTTTGTTTAAATATGATTCATGAAATGTGCAATGAATGAATGATGAGACTTATGCTCGTCTTGGTTTAAATGTAAATTATGTTGAACAATAAGATGTGCAAGTACCACATGAAATTACAATATGATGTATAATATGAATGTGGATGTGGACATTGTTAATATTATTTTATGGATATTCTAATAAGTTATGGAATTGTGGTTTGCATCAATAATATATGTGTGCAAGGATATAATGACAGGATTAGTAGAAATACATGTATATATGGATATGGAAGGTGTAATTGAAATAGGAAAACATGATTAGAAAATAATGATATAAGAAATTAACATATGAATATGATTTTCCATAATGTATGTTTATAATATTTATTTGTACTACTAAGCTCTTTGGCTTAGCGCGGTTGTGTAATCGCGCAGGTGAGTAGGTGGTAGATTTCAAGTCAATCGGTATGCCACGAGAAAGGTATGAGTATCTCGAGACCAACTAGAAGGTGGTGCATTCATGTATAATATAAATATGTTGTATTTTGACAATAATTTATTTATCTGCATAAGTGTATTTTTATTTAAGAAGAGAGTATTATTATATATATATATGTAAGACCTTTGAAAGTAGAATGATTTTGTAAATGTACTATTCTTTGAACTCCGATTAAAGTTTTCAACTATAATGATCAATGACATTCTTATACTTTATATACGTACTGTATGTATACCAGGTATATGCATAGTACTTTTATGGAGTATTGGGGTGTCACAATTATTTTGGTATCAGAGCCTAGGTTCGAGATTCTTGGCCTAAGTAGAATTTAAAAAGAACAAAGTTTTGAAAAGTCTAAATAGAATTAAAAAGAAAAGTTTTGAAATGAAATTTGTGATACATGCATATGCATTAACACCTAGGTTGGTCTCGAACGTGGCATTATGTGATTTGTGATGTATCTGAATTACATTAGATGGATGATAGTGTGTGAATAAAATTTTATATGAAAGTAAGATTGGAGAAAGAAATGATATGAAAAAAAAAATGTTGGTCAAGTAAGAAGATATATTGGTGTTGTTTGTATTGTTAATTTAATGTAAACATTGTGATTTCAATGTTAGAAATGTGATATGCTGGAATATTGTGAAAGCTCATGTTAATGGTGATAATGTGTGACATTTGAATTTTTGAAATGAGCTTAATAATTGTGAAAATTATATGTTCTGATGCTGCTTGGTGGTATATATATAAGATGTTTTTATAAGAAAAGATGAGATTTGTAAATTGAAGTATAGGTGAGATAGTGATTTGAGAATTTAGAATTTTAATGGACTATTGATAAAGATTATTTATATATCGATAGTTTAATGTATGTTAAGCATATGAGCTAATTGAAGGAATATTATTGCATATGAGAAGTTGTTCTGAAGTTAAAAGAAAGTGAATAAGCGAGTGAAAATGAGTTACTTCAAGTTATTTGATTGAAAAGGGTAAAAATGGTTGGAGGTATATTAAATGCTTTTACAGACAAAAGTAAAAGAGATGTCACATTAGAAATGTGACTAAGATGTATGTGAAGTGTTATTGTGGTTAGAATATATATATCTGTTGAATTGATAACTACTTTACATCATATTAAAAGAATGAGAATGATAATGTTCAAAGGAAAATGATAAACATTAAATTTGTATAGATTGTGTGCGAAAGAGGAATTAAGTAAAAGTGCATAATTAAGTGTATACATGTAAAGGGTATGTGAGATGAGTTCTTCGATATGAAGGTAATTGTAATATGTAAGAAATATGGAAATGTGAGTCACATTGTGGATGTGACCTATGAAAGTGTAGGTGATATAACTAATGGTCTAAAGATATTAAGAATGATATTGCATATATTAGTGAACCTAAGAGAGATTAGGTCTTAACTTGTGCAAAGCTAGATAGACTATGTAACGAAATTAAGTATGAGAATGGACTTGAGTAATATTGAATGATGAAATTGTTATGGTAATCACTGAACCTGATGATCATATAATATTTTGAGTCCCAAAGTATTTACATGTGGGAAGGTTCTATGTACATGTGTATAATAAGAAATTGTAAGGAAGAAGGGAAGTATAATGTATACAAATTTTAAAAGAGATAGATTAGAAATGGAGTAGCAAATGGAAATTGTGTTGGATTTGCATATGATTGAATATGTATATGTAAGAAATGTTAATAGTAATATGGTTGAAACATGAATTAAGCTAATGATGATCATATAATTGAGTGCAAATTGGGTTGAAACGGAGTTGGAATGTGTTAACTTTTGGTGCAGCAAAAGTTTAGAGAATGAATATGTAATTCTTGTGATATGATTTAGCTTTGTAATTGGAAAGGTTGGAAGCAGAATAGTAAAGAAACAATATGGATTTATAAGCTTCACGCTTAATCATTAATCTCTTATGGTCATATGATTTGTTTAGTATATTTGGCTGATTAGTTTTGTTATTCATATATTTGGAAATGAGATAATATGACTGTAATACAATTTTGGTAAGATTGATAATTATGTTTCTAGAAACATGACCAAGAGTTATGACTGGTAAAGTTATACTTTATTATTTTATGTTAGAGATTTGGTTATAGTTATGAAACGTAAGGAAAAAAAAAGAAATGTAAAGTGTTTTGAGTTATAGCTAATGTGATAAAAAGGTAATTATTGTAAATATAGTAATGATATGAAATGTAAGGAGATATTAAAAAGGGAGAAATTACAAAATGTGACTGAAAGTTATATTGAATATGTTTATGGTATAAAGTGAATAAATGAATGGACTTGAGGTTTAAGTGAATGAACTATAGATAGTTGATATGGTATGAGATTATCATGAGAATTGGTGGAAATTAAACTACGATAATAGAAAATAAACTATATGTATATTGAAAGATAATTTGAAGTGATTTGTTATCATGATAATTTGACTGAATATGGATCTGAAGAGATCAGGATTTGAATATAAGTTTGCCCTAATGGAATTAGGATATATATATAGATATATTATGAAATTTCGTGATAACTTTAAATAAATTAATCGTTGGTTTGAATTGAATAAGATTGAAATGTGGGTATTTTGTGACAAATAGATCAATTGATCTAGATTTCGCTAAGGTTACGAATTAATATTGAGATATAATATGTATAGTGTACTAAAAGTATAAAATTTAAATGATAAAGTATGTGATTTAATATTCTGACTAATGAATGGATATGAATAAATTGAGTTATATCAATTGTAAATGATAACAAAAGGGAAAAAGATTGATTATATGTAAAGAAAATTGAAAGGCATTGTATTGATATTTATGCTAAGTGAGAAGCGTGATAAAGAAGGAATCAAATGGATGGAAAATAAGAATGGTAGTAATTAAATGGATGAACAATATTAATTTGTATCAATTAAGGTTCGACAAATATTTATTTTGAAAGTAACTGTAGTGACGGGATAAGCAATATTAAGAGATAAATCAATGATTTTAAGGTTAAAGTTAAAAGAGTAATTATAAAGAGATGAGTGACTCAAAGGGGGAGAGTTGAAGTTATATGATTGGACGACATCATACCTCAATGATATAATGAACTTTATATGAAAGCTAAGATAGTAATGTGTTAAGAATGATTGTTATTGTACTAGATAATTTCGAGGACGAAATTAATCAAGGGGGAGAGAATTGTAATATCCCAAAATACACCCTAAAAGTTTTGGAGTTATCGTTGTTTTTGGATTTAATGTGTATGGTTAATGGAAAGAGAAAAGAAATAAAGAGAGAGTGTAGATGTTGTATATATATATATAACATATACAAGTCAAAGAAATATAAGTCCTAAGAAGATAAATTAATAAAAAGGAAATATTATAATAGATAGATGTATATGGAGGATAATATGTAGACATATGGTATTTAGAAAATATGGGAAATATAAATACAATATATAAGGTATATACATATACCAACATATACATTACATATACCTAATGTATAAAGTGGTGTAGGAAAAGTAAGTTTATATAATTAATTAATTAATAATAATAATAAAAGAAAAAGAAGAAAAGAAAGTCAAAAGAGAAGGAAAGTGTGTGGTGGAGGTTTTTTTAGAAATAATAATTATTTTTTTTTATTAAAGGTGGGCGGTACCACCGGTAATTTTTATTAATATCTCAAATGGGGAAAAATATTGTCAGTCAATACAAAGCCCTTAATAAACTTGGGCAAGGAATTGAAATTTTCAAAAATTCTAGACACTCTATTGATACGACTATAATAAGCTAAATAATGAGCTGCTAGATTACCCTCCCTATAAATATGAACAATAGAAACAGATTCAGGGAGAGAAATAAGCCAAGCTAATGAGGATGGTACAGGGCCATGATGAGAAGCAAGATCAACCACCTGCATGGAATCAACTTTAGCAATAATCTGCTTATAACCCAAAGAAAAAATCCATTGAAGACTATGAAATAAGGCTTGGACCTCAGCATTAAAGGGACTTGTTGCCTGCAGAATAAAACATTTACCTATAATAAAATTACCATGATCATCACGCAACAAAGCTCCTCCCGACACTAAAGACTCCGAATAGGAGGCATCAACATTCAACTTCACAAAACCACTTCTCGGTTTAACCCAATATACCAATTTCGGTTTCACAGCCCTCTTCCCAAAATTTGCAGGTAAAATATCTCTAAAAGCTGTAGTATGAGAAGCAAATTTAGATGATGTAAAAGCCACTCCCCAATGTAACAAAGTTTTTGAGATAAGTAAATGAACTGAATTAAAATCCACTGTTTCACCACCCCAAAAAATCCTGCAATAAGTCAACCAAATGGAATACAAAATAATCAATGGAATAAGTCGACAAAGTCTGCTTCTTAGGTTGGATGATTTAGCATTAAGCCACCAACTCATAAGCTCTCCTCGAAGAGTAATAGAGGAACTCCTGTCATGAGGAATGATTTGGGCTCTATAATACTTCCAAATATTGCTTCTGTCATTTAGCTTATGTTTGTCCATTTTGTTTAAGGGATGAAGAAATAATAATAATAATAATTATTATTATATATATGATAAACATGAAAAGAAGAGGAGAAAAGATATTTTTTCTTCTTCTTCTTCTTCTTGCACGAGAGAGAGAGAAAGAGAAAGAGAAATGAGATTTTATTTGCATACACAACAAATTTATATATATTAGACTATTAAATAAGAGAAAGAGAAAGAGAAAGATAAATTTATATATATTAGACTATTAAAGAGAAAGAGAAAGAGAAATGAGATTTTATTTGCATCACTATATATTAGACTATTAAATGAAATCATTTCTATATTATCTTCAGAACCAATTTCTAATGGATAAAGATCCATATTTCAAGAGTAAAGACCCGATCTCTAATGGATAAAGATCCATGTTTCAAGGGTAAAGACCTGATCTCCAGTGGATAAAGATCCATATTTGAAGGGTGAAGACCCGATCTCCAATAGATAAAAATCCATGTTTCAAGGGTAAAGACCCGATTTCTAATGGATAAAGATCCATATTTCAAGGGTAAAGACTCGATCTCTAATAGATAAAGATCCATGTTGCAAGGGTAAAAACCCGATTTTCAATGGATAAAGATCCATATTTCAGGAGGTAAAGACCTGACCTCTAACGGATAAAGATCCATGTTTCAAGGGTAAAGACCCAATCTCCAATGGATAAAGATCCATGTTTTAAGGGTAAAGACCCAATCTCTAATGGATAAAGATCCATGTTTCAAGGGTAAAGATCCCATCTCCAATAGATAAAGATCCATATTTCAAGGGTAAAGATTCAATACTCAATGGATAAAGAACTATGTTTCAAGGGTAAAGACCCAATTTCAATAGATAAAAATCTATATTTGGTAAGTAAAGACCCACAATCCATTAAAGAATGGAACAACCCAAGTCTTTTTCGAGTCCAAAACTCAAACCGGGTCCAGAGCCCAAACCATCTCGGGTCTAGAACCCAAATTACCCTTAAGTCTAGAACTTAACTCCAATGGATAAAGATCCATGTTTTAAGGGTAAAGACCCGATCTCCAATAGATAAAAATCCATGTTTCAAGGGTAAAGATCCGATTTCTAATGGATAAAGATCCATATTTCAAGGGTAAAGACCCGATCTCTAATAGATAA
The DNA here is from genome assembly GCA_947685225.1 of Garcia nutans. Taxonomy (NCBI): domain Eukaryota; kingdom Viridiplantae; phylum Streptophyta; class Magnoliopsida; order Malpighiales; family Euphorbiaceae; genus Garcia; species Garcia nutans. The sequence goes on along the minus strand of CANTUV010000039.1, from coordinate 35,169,518 downwards.
AGATCCATGTTGCAAGGGTAAAGACCCGATTTTCAATGGATAAAGATCCATATTTCAAGAGGTAAAGACCTGATCTCTAATGGATAAAGATCCATGTTTCAAGGGTAAAGACCCAATCTCCAATGGATAAAGATCCATATTTTAAGGGTAAAGACCCAATCTCTAATGGATAAAAATCCATGTTTCAAGGGTAAAGATCCCATCTCCAATAGATAAAGATCCATATTTCATGGGTAAAGATCCGATACTCAATGGATAAAGAACTATGTTTCAAGGGTAAAGACCCAATTTTCAATAGATAAAAATCTATATTTGGTAAGTAAAGACCCACAATCCATTAAAGAATGGAACAACCCAAGTGTTTTTCGAGTCCAGAACTCAAACCGGGTCCAGAGCCCAAACCGTCTCGAGTCTAGAACCCAAATTACCCTTAAGTCCAGAACTTAACTCGGGTCTAGAACCCAAATTATCCTTAAGTCTAGAACTTGGATTGGGTCCAGAACCCAAATTACTCTTAAGTCCAGAACTTAGCTCAGGTCCAGAATTCAAATTACCGTTAAGTCCAGAACTTAGCTCGAGTCCAGAACCCAAACCATCCCGAGTCCAGAACCCAAGTCTTTCTCGAGTCCAGAACTCAAACTGAGTTCAGAACTCAAATCATCTCGGGTCCAAAACCCAAGCCTTTTTCAAGTCCAGAACTCGAAAAAGGTCCAAAACCTAAACCATCTCGGATCCAGAAGCCAAGTCTTTTCTGAGCCCAGAACTCGAACTGGGTCCAGAACCCAAATTCCAAACCATCTCAGGAAAATTAAAAATTAGTCTTGTTGCTTTTCACTCTCTTTTACCAAGTCTCAGATCGTTCAAGCAAGGGGCAAACTATAGACCCTTAATTTTTAACCTAGTCAAATCCGATAGTTAAAAATAATTTTTGTGATATTTTAATTATTTAATTACTTATAATATTTAATAGTTATTTTTAATAAAAATAAAAAATATAATTAAAAATAATTTTTGTGATATTTTAATTATTTAATTACTTATAATATTTAATAGTTATTTTTAATAAAAATAAAAAATATAAAAATATAAAAAATATAAAAAATAAAAATCGGGCTGATCGACAAGCAATGCACGGCAGCGTTGCCACGCGGCAACCCATTTTGCTGCAAAAATTGTCTGTGGTGAATTGGGCACTGCCCGTCGGGTCCATTGTTTTACTTGACAGCCCGCTGCCAATTTTTTTTTATCAAACCTTGTTTTACTTGATTTTTTAGTTTTTCCTAAATAGATAGTATTTCCTCATTAAAATAGGATTAAGACTTTATTTTTCAAATAAATACCACATTAAAACACGAGAAAAGGGGACGGAAAGAAAAACGGAGAAAACCCTAGGAGACGAAAAAAAGAAAAAGAAGTGGACGAGAAAAGAGAGACAAAAAACCCTAGAGGAGGAAGAGGGTCGGCAATTAGATTTAGAGAAGTAAAACAGCAAGGCAGGAAACAACAAAAAAATAAATTATCAACAATCGAGGAGTAAACAATGAACATTCATCAACCAACAAAGGCAGTGATCACCATCTTTGATCTTTGCTGGACCAGAAATAAATATTAATGCAGACCATAGCTTGGAGTCAATAAACAATTTGGTGGAACCTTCAATGCAGGTTTTGTATCTTAATCTTGAATTTGCTTAAACATTCAATTGTTATATCATTTTTGTTCTTACTGGTTTTCATTTATTTATTTTTGTTATCACTTTGATTCAATAGTCTAAATTGATAAACCCTAATTATATATATCCTGTTCATTATTGTTTCATCCAATAGCTCAAAAATTCAGAGAATTCCAAACCCTAATCTTCTTTATAGTTTCTAAAAACTTTAATCTTAATTATTTCTATAAAACTCTAAACTGTTTTATTAAATCATAAGATCGAATATGTTTTTCAAAATATCAAAAACCCTAAACTACCTTATTAATTCTCAAAACCTTTACCCCCAGTGTCTTAATTCCTTAATTTTTATAAACCCTAATCATCTTAAAACCCAATCGAGTAAACCCTAGTTTTCCTAAACCCTAATTCTTAAAACATCAAAACTTTATGACAAGTTCATCAACACCCTAAAGCCCTAATCCAGTGAACCTAAAACCCAATCTAGTAAATCTAAAATCCTAATTCCTAACTCAGTAACCATAATCTAGTGAACCTAAAACCCAATCTTTTAAAATTATAAACCTTAATGTCTTAAGGTTCCAAAACCCTAATTTCATGATGTTAGCCCTAAACCCTAATTTGATTAACCAAAAACCTTACTACTTTCTTAAATTTATAAAAGCCTAATCCATTCCATTTTTTCCAAAAAGTCTCACAGTAGCCTAAATAATAATAATAATAATTTCAAAATCCCAAATCCCTAAATGTTAATTAAAGAACCCTAAATTTATATATTTATTACTTTATTTAATTTTAGATTTGATTATGTAGTTTATTATATGTTTTGATGGTTGATTTATTTAATTTCAATACTTGATTTATTTAATTTATCATGGTTGGATATTTTCATTATTATTATGATTATTATTTATTTATTTTAGTATTAAAATTTTAAAAGGTATGTTTCCACTTTGTGGGTACCTCATTAGTTAAATTTTATGTAATTTAAATTATTTTTATATTTTGGGATTAATGTATATTTAGTTTTAGACATGGACGATGTAAGGATATGTTTCCATCCTTGGATGGGTGTCCATTTATTTGTTTTGTTTGGACATTGCTTTGATTTTAATATAATGATGCTTTATTTTAATTGTTGCATGTAATATGGATAATATTGTTATACTTAAGGATTTTGTAATATTAAGACCTACAAAGGAGGCCGGTTCTAATGAACCGGGTGTTGTGGGGATGCTGGGTCATTTCTCACCTTCCCCATACATATACAACTTTCTGAACCCATTAAGGGGTTAGGGATTCCTTAGGAATCGAGTCATCCACCCCTTTCTTTTTCCCGGCCCATCCGGGTGGCAACTCCATTTTCTTCGGGCTTAGGCCCGTGTTCACTAAGGCCCCGAGCCTAAATAGTACCGAAGTTGCAAGAACTATTCCACCAGGAGTGGGGGCGAAAATCCCAGCTCACACATGTTACGTGCCTTAGTTGAGAGATGGTGGGATACCACCAATTGTTTTCACTTTTCATGTAGTGAACTACCTATTATGCCTTAAGACTTGTAGTTGTTGATTGGCATCCTATTTAGGATATGCCCTCTGGAACTATTTCCAAACTGGAGGAGTTTCTTCGAGAAGCAAATTATAGACCTGCTAGGCATCATCCCGTCTATTCCTAAAATCGATGAAGCCATAGTTTCTCGCACTTAGTTAAGGGGGCACATTAATTCTTTGATAAGGAGACATAACGACCTTGAATACTATTCCTTTCAAATTGTTCACATCATAATTTTACTGCTACTGGGGTGTACTTTCTAGAACACTTGGAATGATAACGTTAACCTCGCCATTCTAATGATCTTGGAGGAATTATTCCATCTTAATGATTTCAATTGGGGTGGTGTTGTATTAGCCACCATTTATGAAGAAATGAGTCGATAGTCCCGAGGGTAAATCCACTCTATTGGAGAAACTCACTTCTTCTGGGAGGTAAGTACCTTTATCATCTTGAATTTATATGGTTGAGGTTTGTGCACTAACCTTTACCATCTTTCTACCTATTACAGATGTAGGCTTACGAATATTTCTCTAACTTGGCACTTGGTCTAGGGAGTCCTCAATTGGATCCCTTTCCTGTGGGTCATTGTTAGTTGCCTAATAATATATCTTGGCCATGCAACTTAGATTTTTAAGGTATGCGGGCCATTTTTAACAATCTGCTGGTGAATAATGTAAGTGTAACACACACACACATATATATATATATTCTCTTTTTTATAATTTTTTATACTTTTCCTTCTGTAGGTGAAGTGGTGTCCTTTCAGCGTGAGATTCATTCCCTCCAATCCCGATCATCTGAATCAGACTACTTTTTATTCTAACTGATGAGTAGTCTTTCAATTGCCGAAGGGTCAATAATACTATTTAGATGAGTGCTTTTGTAATGTTAAAAATTTTAAATACTAAACTTTGATTTAATTTTGATAATTGATAATGAATTGTGATATAAGTGGTATGGATAAGTGATTTAAATAGTGAATCTTAAAATTTTGCTGAAGAAATTATGTATTTTTACTGTTTTACGAGATTAAAAATTGAATTAGAATCAAAGGATAAGAAAGAGGGTGCACCATAGCTAAGATGAGATTGGCCATACTAGATTAAGTTGTATATATATAGGTGTATGGATAGGTGTATTTATGTAGAAACTTTTCTTTCTTTCTTCTTCTTTCTTCTTTCCACGTTCATCACCATCTTTACCACCAAAACTCCTCCTTTCTTCCTTCCTTTCAAGTCTTTGATCAAAACCTAAGAGAAAATAATATCTAGTTATAAGTTTTTAAAAGATTAAGCTGGAAAAGTTGAGATCATCAACAAGTGATTAGAGAAAAAGAAGAGTTTGAAGAGGTATGTGTTTATGTATTTTTGATTTGTTGCCTAATGGTTTCCACCTCCATCAAGGTAACTTCCAGCTTGACATTGTACCCATACTATTGAATGAAAGCCTTGTATAGCAAATCCCAGCTCTTTTGAGTGTCGTTCTCCAAGGTGTTGAACCAGTTTTGCACAACAAGGTCCAATAAGAGCATAAAGTACCTTAGAGTTTTAGCCTTTGTAGCTCGAACAGACTGCATAGCAGTGATGTACTACTTACCATGCAAGTGAGGATTTCCTATACCGTTGTACCTAGCAAAGGAAGGCATTTTGAACTTGTAAGGGACCTCTTCATCTAGCTCAAACAACTTGTCGACCTCCGACATTTCTTCAGTTTTTAGCTTCTTCTAGAATTTCTTTTCCAAATCAGCAATTAGTTTCTCAACATCTGAAATTTCTGTCTTTTCTACTGCCAATCTTTCAACAACCTTTGGCTTCTTTTTCTTATCTTGAGGATCTTTGAAATATTGAGCCCAGTAGTCATCATCATCAATGACTACTTCGTCATCTTCAAATGCTACTTCACAAACCTTAGCCTTTGCCTTGTCTTTCTTGGTGCTTGTGGATGCCTCAGCAGTGTTCCCAAACATTGCAGCCATTTGACTTTTCATGATCTCAGCTAGGGTAGTTCTTCCATCTTGACTTCAAGGGCATCATCCAACATCTTTTGAATCTGCTCAGGTTCCATTGCTTTTGGTGAGAAGCTAACTGAGTTGTTACTAGATTCTTCGTCACCGATGAATGTCAGATTGTCATAGGCTTTTGAACTATTGTAATATAGGGCTGTGAGCTAGAGAGGATCAATGATGATGCAAATGTATGCATGAATGCATGTATGCACAAATAACAAACAAAGATAGTTAGGACATCCCTTCCAAACTTATAACTTCCACACATAAATGTCGAGTCTCTTTTCTTAGGTATATGGTCAACAAAATACCAATGTGGGATATTTTATTTTTGAAAAGTTCCCTTTGACGGTTCAACCAATAGTTATATTTTCAAAAATGGAAATCAGTTCATGATAATTCCCATTAATTTGGTTTTAATCCATTCAACCAATAAATAGATTTCTCACTTGAAAAAGTAACTAATGATTCATGCCAAAAACAAGCCCATGATTAATAATTCTTAGTATAAACTAGGCTCACAATTGATTTTTGGTATTTTCATAATTGACCTAAATATTCGTAAGCTTTTTCAAAAGGTTGTGAAAATAATTTTTCCTAAGCCCATTGTAAAAAGATTTTAGAAAAAATGGATATTGGGCTTTGTATTTGGGTCATGAGAAAAGAATTTTTGACTTATTTTGGAAAAGTTATGTCTAAAGACCAGTTTGAAAATTTTAAAAATAGCTTTGGTCTTTTGGATTTAGAGGAAAAAATATTTTAGCTCACAATGTAATTAGGTCATATTATAAAAAGAACAAACCAAATAAGTCATGATTTAAACCAAGATAAATTAACAATAGTCAAACAACAAGCATTTGGGGTAAAACCTAAGGAAAGTAGCTAGGCCAATTACATGAGCTTTAGTCTTTGGGTTGAAAGGCTTAGGTTTCCATATCAAGTATATACTAAAAGGTACAAGGCTATGAGTGGTTATGCCATGCTCGATCTCCATACCTTGAGTGAAAGTATGGTATCCCTTACATAACACAACACGGGTAACATGGGCATCCTAACTCATACACATGATGCAATCTAAATAATGCAATGGATAATATCATAATAAGAAAGAATAGAATAATATAAATACCAATGGAATCAACTTCTCTTATCCCCAGTGGAGTCACCACTGTGAGTGGGGATGTTCTTGCAACTTTGGCACTGTTAGGCTCAGTGCCTTAGAGAACATAGGCCTAAACCTGGAGAAAATGGAGTCACCACCCGGATTGGCCAGGAAAAAAGAAAGGGGTGGATGACTCGATTCCTAAGGAATCCCCAACCCCTTATTGGGTTTGAAAAGTTCTGTACATGTGGGAAAGGTGAGAATGATCCAGCACCCCCACAATGCCTGGTTCATTTGAACCGACCTCCTTTTCAGGTCTTAATATTATAAAATTCTTAAATATAATGACATTACTCATATTATAAAATTCTTAAATTACATGAAGTTTAAATAATGAGATACCCACAAGGTGGAAACATATCCCTTACATAATGAAAATAAAGTAAACCAATAAAAGACATTCAATCATTCATTATGAAAGTAAACCATTCATTGTAAGCCAAATAAAGATCAAGATATGAAGATGAAAACTAATTATGTAAAGAAGGATTCAAATAACAATTAATGTCTAAATATACAAGCTAGGTTTTATGAACTATGATTTAGGAAACTAGGGTTTATGGTTTTAAATTATTGGAATTAAGGTTTTAGATTGTGGGGTCTTGGTTTTGGGAATCACAGTTTAAGAATTTTAAGGTTCCTTGACTAGGGTTTGGGAAAATTGGGTTTTGACATTGTGGGAACAAATTTGGGTCTTCTCACATTAGGGTTTTAAGTCTACTAGGCTACGATTTTGGTGTTTTGGGTAGAATAATTTGAAAGTATGGTTTTTAGATGACAAGTCTTAGAAGAGATTAGGGTTTTTATTCATTATTTTAGAAAAACAGTGATTTGGGGAAATAAATTAAGGTTTTGGAAAAAACGATTAGGGTTTTGGGATTTAATGAAACAGTATAAGGTTTTGGACAAAAATAATTTAAGGCTTTAAGTTCTAACAAAATAATTTAGGGTTTTTGGGATTAATTAGCCACTGGGACATTAGGTTTAAAGGTTTTAAGGAATTAGATGAGGGTTTAAGGATTTAATGAATTAGAGTTTTTGTTCATAAAACTTATAATTCAGATTAAATAATTTTATGCTACTGGAAAAACTAATATCAATGAAACATTTAAAAGAAAGCATGTTATGGTTACTGTGAAAAATTATTGGTTAAGATCAAACCTTCATTGTTGGTTCCACCATAATTGCAATGTTGTAATTCTGGGGAAACCTTGATCAAGACAACACAGCTTGGTGCCTTATTGATGGAAGTGTTCTTCTTGTTCTTTGCTGCTTCAGGTTGCTTCAAGATTTAAAATTCCAATCATATTCTCTAAAGCTTTGAGCCTAATAGTGCCGAAGTCACAAGAACCATTCCACCAGGAGTGGAGGCTAAAATCCTTGCTCACAGTGGCAACTCCGGTGAGGATAAGAGAAGTTGATTCTGTTGGTCTTCATATTATTTAATTCTTTATTATTATATTTTATTCATTGTATAACTTAGATTGCATTGCGTGTGTGAGTTAGGATTCCCTGTGGAACCCCTGTTATGCAAGTGCAAGTGATACAATACTTTCACTCACGGTATGGAGATCGAGCATTGCATAACCACTCATAGCTTTGTACATTTTGGTATATATTTGCTATGGGTACCTAAGCCTTTTTAACCCAAAGACTAAAGCCCATGTAGTTGGCCTAATTACTTTCCTTAGGCTTACTCGAATTGCTTGTTGTTTGACTATGGTTAACTAGTTTTAGTTTGAGTTATGGCCTATTTGGTTTATTCTTTCCTAATATGACCTAATTGTGATGTAAGCCTAAAAGTTCAAAATCATATTCAAACTTTTTCAAAATGGACTTTAGGCATAAAACACTTTTTTATGGATTAAAAATTATTACTATCTCATGGCCCAAGCACAAAGCTCGATTTTTGAAATAATTTTTTATGGGCTTTGAAAATATTTTCAAAAATATTTTTCTCGAAATGGGCTTACAAATAGTTAGGTCAATTATGGAATACTATAATCAATTATGGGTCTAATTGATGCCAAGGTTTGTTAATCATGGGTTTATTTGTGGCATGAATCATTAGTTTCTTTTCCATCTAAGAAATCTATTTACGATAAACCTTTTTTAGCCTTAATCTATAATGTAGCATAAAATCTATTTCCCAGTCAGCCCAATGGATTAAAACTCATTTAATGAGAGTTATCATGAACTGAGTTCTTATTTGAAAAAACAACTATTGGTTAATTCGTCTTAGTAACTCAAAAATAAAGTATCCTCCCACTACAAAAAAATAGCAATCTACGACGCAATCTGCGACACCATTAACGACGAAATCAATGACCAAAATACGATAGCGACAATATCAGCGACGAACAGTGAGAAAAATCGATCGGACGGTAATGTCCTGGTCGCTAAAAAATCAACGACAAATCAGCGACCAATTGTGCGTGTCGTTGATTAGTGACAAATCAGCGACAAAACAGAGACAAATTCAACGACATTTTCATTTTTGGCGGGAATTATTTATTCCCGCTGAAAGTCGTCGCTGATTTAGCTTTGGTCGTTGAATTGTCTCTGTTTGGGTCGTTAATTTAGTCGCTGAATTTGTCGCTAATTTGCTCGCTAAATTTTGTCGCTGATGTGTCGCAGAATATGCCGCAATATTTTTCTCGTTGTTTCAGTCGTTGATTTGTCGCAGAATTCAATATTTTTTTTGTCACCTTTGGTCGCTGATTTTGTCGCAATTTTGTTGCAATTTTGTAATTGTTTGGCTATATTTTTCTAGTATTCCAATTTTTTTTTGTCTATACATTTTCAAGAACTTGTTGAATTTCAAATATAATAACCAAACCTGTTTATAAAATAGTTATTCATTACAATAATAATCAAATAACACAACATTCATAATTAAGTTATTAGTGGCAATAAGTATACATAAACAATTCGAATGTAAAGTTTACCCCTTAAGAAAGTATATTGAACACATAAGGTCTTAATAATCAGTCACTCCAAACACAAACAAAGAGAACACCAACTATAATAATCCGACACTCCAAACACAAATAAAGAGAACACAAACTTTAATAATCCAACACTCCAAACACAAACAAAGAAAACACCAACTTTGATAATCCGACACTCCAAACACAAACAAAGAGAACACCAACTATCAAGTATATCCTACATACGAACATCGTCTTCCTCCACATTGTCATTTGCCGGAGCAGGAGGAGCATTTGTTTTCCTTCGTTGCTCAGATAAGAATATTTCTCCTACCAAAGATATATGCAAATCAAATTACATTTTTAACTATTTAATCTAAAATAGGATAAAAAAATTAAATTAACTTGAGAAGAAACAAAGTCATACATAAACTAACTCGGAGCGCTTATCAATGAAGACTTTATTTCTATCGGTTTTGCTTGCACATTTAAAAATAACTTAAGGTGCAAGTGCATTTTGAGTTAAAACTTAGTTTGCGTTGATTGTACCATATCTCACTAAAAATAACTCATTCATTTTTCAAAACTCAACACCATGGTATAGATTGAGGTTTATATTCTGCATTACCTAAAAAAATTTGGCCCTATGTTTCGCCATAAAGACAGAAGGTAACAATAGTGCATATAGTTTTTCATAGAAGTTGGGATACTCCAGGCCGTGCTGAGAGATAAGGCTAAAGAGGCCGCTAAGTGCCATTACACTCACAACACCACCAATATCATATGATCTTGTTAAGAAGTCACTGCACATTATCAGATAGCAATGAGAATTCATCATATGGTAGGAAGGTACATCATATCCTTGAGAAGAAAGCACTTGGTTTGATAGCATACCATAACATTATCGGGTTAGAGATATAAGGAATGACTGCCTGATGTAGATTAACAAGGACCTGAACATAAATAAAGCAAGTTAGAAAAAAGAGAGAGAGAGAGAGAGCATAATATGAACTATAGGCTATAGCGAGGGAAAAGAATGTTGAAGGGCATGCTCCAAAGAACTAATATCACGCATGTCTCATAGATTTAAATATTAAAAGTACAAGCATTCTGTAGTCAGTAGTAAATGCTCAGATGACTAAGTACTGTTGGGAAAATGAAACTAGTATAAAGAGATAAGACTATCAAACATTCATTGAATATATGTTAGATTGAGAGGATTCACAAGCACCGACAATATGCGAAAAGAGATTTATATTTTGTCATGTGAGATGAAGCGCCAATGAAGAAGTAAACTAAATCCTGTTATAAAACTAATGGTGATAACAATGTTACAAAGAAGAAACAGCTAGCATTGTACGGTTAGGATCTGAAGTTGATTACCAGTTAACTTTGATTCAGGGAGATTATGACTGCTATATTTTAGAAGATGCATTGCACAATGTTATGATGTCGAAACAAGCTGCAACATGCAGTGCTTGTTCCTTTGCAAGCTCAAACTGTGGAGCAAGAGACTTGCTAAATGGAAAAAAATAAGGCATAAGTTAAAACTTCTGCTTGAAGCATACAGTAATAAAGCTTTCAAGCATAGAGCCAGGAGATTAAGTTGATACTAAGTAGATGAATTAACTAACAACTAGATCACAGGTTCCCTTTGTCAAAAACCTAGGACCTACAGCATCCTAGCCCAGCCCAACCCCACCCCACCAACCCCTTTCAACGTAAACCAACGCACAACAAAACATTCATTGGAATTGAAAACACTTAATGGAAGTTCCAAGTATAAACAGAGGCCTACCTCTTTGTACACATCAACAGGAAGAGGTAACCTGAGAAATGAAATCCATGCCTTTGTGAACTTTAATTTCATCTTTTTCTTGATATTGACAGCAGATAAACCCTGAATTAATGGCAGGTGAAAAATGAGGAACACAGATGAATATATATAAAAAGATACATGAGAATCTAACAGATGCAAAAATAGAGAGGAAAACTTGAAACTGAAAATGGGAAAAAAATCTGCATGAATAAGAATTGATCACTCACATTTTTATTATGTTTCTCAGATTTGAGCTGTTTATCTTCCTTTTTGGGGAGCTCAGAAAGCTCCTCAGTCTCATCTTTTTCTGATGAGAATTCTGGTGTGCACAGAAATTATGGAACTTAAAATTTTAGGTAAAGAAGAAAGTTTGTAAAACGAAGTTGATGAAGGGGGAGTATGCATGCATAAGTTAATCCTAAAAGAACTGAGAAAAGACCACAAGGAAATCACCTGAGCCACTCCACATATCATAATCAGAATTCACCTTTGGGTCCTCTAGAGTGGGGATATGTGATATAATATAATGTATCTTGTGAATAGAGTGATCCGTGCTGGAATAAAATACATAAATAGTTGAATGTTGAGTTGACTAAGCAGCATTAGAACAATTTTTACACAAAGAACACAGTCAACCTTGAGCAATTTTATTATCGAAAAATAAGAAAAGAAAGTGAAAAATACATTATAACATTCGATTGAAATGATCAAGTTTAAAAAATTATAGTAACAAATGATGACATCACATGCCAATTATATAGAATATTACTAGTAATAAATAGACATGAAATAGATTTCCATTTAAGGATAAAATAAGGGAATACAAATTGACTTGGTTTGACCATATGATGCAAGGACCTAGCAATGCGCCTACCAGAAAGACTTAACATTTGAGATAGATATAGTTAAGAAGGGCAGGGATAGGTCTAAACTAACATGAAAATGAGTTAACTTGAGATTAAGCCTTTCTTGAGTTGAATTGTAAAATTCATTTGGAAGTAAATTTCCATGATATGACAAATTAAAAATGTGGAATTCCACAGCATTTATGTTTACAACAAATCTATATTCAGAACATATATGATAATTGTCTAAAAACCTTGGGAGAGAGACTCGAAAGTGTGAAGGAGATAGGGCCAGTCCAAAATTTTAAACTGTAAAATTCATTAGAAATTCCAACAATTTTGAGGGAACATGATTTAGTTATGTTAAGTTCCACATATCCCATAATTGAAATGATCCTTTTTTTTCACATACTAAACATGAAAGTGTCAGATTTCAATTCAATTCCACAAGTGGAGATGATGGCAGACTTGCACTATTATGAAGCAATATGTGATAAAATAAATAAATATATATATAATTAATGGGCAAATGACAATAAGCCTACAATATTATGAAGTAATCTGTGATATATAGCCGAATAAAACCTTCCTCCATTCCCGAGCTTGACCAACTCCATAAGCGAATCTAACATAACTTCCTAATAAAACAGTTTAGAAAATAGCAACACAAGCAAGAAAATTAGGCAAACCCATAAAGAAATAAACAATTTAAAGCTCGTTTTGAAAGAAAATGTGGAATGGGCATTTTATAAAATTAAACAAGATAATGCAAATAAGATCACTTTCAAGGCTTCCTCAGCCTGCTCTGACAAGAGAAGATCGATAAGCAACTTTACAAACTCATCGAACTTAGAACGAAGGCAAGTCCTATAAATAAGTTCAGCATCATCCTCATCCTTTGTCGTCGTTTTTGCCTTCTTGGTAGAAGAAGAAGAAGGGAGGGAGGGGAGGAGAGGGGTGAAAAAGGATTGGAGAGAAAGAATGGATTCAAGAACGTATTGAGGAGGGACATTTGAGGAGATGAAAGTGAGAAGGAGAGGGAGATTATTAATATGAGTTCTTGAAGAAAGAAGCTGTTGCCCTAGGGCTTTCATCTCTTTCAGTGTATATTTTGATTTCAATTTCGATTTCGATTTTGATATTGATTTTGATTGTTTGTCCATTTTAAGAGTTGGTGTTTGGCAAGAAAGAAATATCAGTAATTGATTCAGAGATAGGAGGTGGTGGTGTGGAGGCGGCAGCGAAAGGAGACGAGAGGAGGAAGGGTTTGGGTTTTAGGGTGGTTTATATAGTATTATGCAACACGGCGTCGCATGATGAAGGCTTGCTAAACGACACTGTTTTGTGAATTTTTTGAAGTGGAATTAGCGAAGCACAAGTAGATTTAGCAATGAAAACAAAAACAAAGAGTAAATTAGGGCTCACGATGTCAGCAGCAGAAAAATACTCCCTCCGTATCATTTACATAGAAAAAGTAAAATGGACACGAAAATTAAGGAAATTTTACTTTTTCCATCTCTATTTACTTAAATACCCCTAAAAAAAATATCCCTCAAATTAAACTTTTAAGGCAAGGGTATAAATGGTATTTTATCTCATTCCACTCCCCAAAATTTACCTAAAATGGCATATTTTCTATATAAAAGATACACCAAAAAAGGAAATTTTCCCTATGTAAATGATACGGAGGGAGTAATAATCAAAACCAAGAATTTAATAATCAACCCAACATAAATTATCGCATTCAGATTTTTCTCTTCGCTTTCGTTTGGCTGTAATTTGTTAATTTTCTTTTCTAAACTATATATATATTCATTCCAAATTTTAGATTTTAATTAATATTTAGTTTTTATAATTATACAATGAAACATAAATGTCAAAACTTATATTTTGAAAGTCTTGCAATATAATGAAATTCACAAGTTAAATTTCATATTTTGAACAATAAATTTGATTATTATTTGGTTTTTTGTTTATTAATAACGGAATTCCTTTATCAAAATTTAAAATTTTGAATTATTAATCCATTTTAAAAAAGTTAAATATACTCAAATTAAAATACTTTAGTAAAATAAAAAATATTAAATTTTGTTTTACATTTAAATGTTTGTTTTAACATTTTTTTATTTTAATTAGAAAAGGTTTCACGTGATGTTGCAATTATTTTTGCTAAATATGTATATACTAATTTCTATTTTATTTTCTATTCTCCTCAAATGTCCCTCCTCAATACGTGAAAATAATTTAAAATAGAAAATAATATGTATATACTAATTTCTATTTTTTATTTTCTACTTTAAAATAGAAAATAAAATTAATTTCTCGCTAATGGGTCGCTATATTCTCGCAAATTAACGATAATTCTGCGACTAAATATTTTTCTCGCAAATCAGCGAGCCATTTAGTTACTAATTAGCGACCAATTACTTTAAAATAGAAAATAAAATTAATTTCTCGCTAATCCGTCGCAATATTCTCGCAAATTAACGATAATTCTGCGACTAAATATTTTTCTCGCAAATCAGCGAGCCATTTAACGACTAATTAGCGACTAATTACTTTAAAATAGAAAATAAAACTAATTTCTCGCTAATGGGTACTATATTCTCGCAAATCAGCGAGCCATTTAGCAACTAATTACTTTAAAATAGAAAATAAAATTAATTTCTCGCTAATCCGTCGCAATATTCTCGCAAATTAACGATAATTCTACGACTAAATATTTTTCTCGCAAATCAGCAAGCCATTTAGCGACTAATTAGCAACTAATTACTTTAAAATAGAAAATAAAATTAATTTCTCGCTAATTGGTCGCTATATTCTCGCAAATTAACGATAATTCTGCGACTAAATATTTTTCTCGCAAATCAGCAAGCCATTTAGCGACTAATTAGCGACCAATTACTTTAAAATAGAAAATAAAATTAATTTCTCGCTAATTGGTCGCTATATTCTCGCAAATTATCGATAATTCTGCGACTAAATATTTTTCTCGCAAATCAGCGAGCCATTTAGCGACTAATTAGCGACAAAAAACTTTCCAATAAAAAATAAACACATTCTTTACTAATTTGTCGTAAATTAGTCGTAACGTCGTCGCTGATTGTCGGCGCCAAAATTTGGTGCAAAATTCAGCGACACATTCAGCGAGAAACTACTTTTTATCGCTATTCAGCGACAGATTCTACGACCATTTTTTTTGTCGTTAATCAGCGATACATTTAGCGACCCATTCAGCGACGGAATGTTGGAAAGACGCTTATCTTGATTCTTTGTCATAAAGTTATCGTTGATAAAGTCGCTAATCAGCGACGAAATAAGAGTTGTCGCAGAATGCGTCGCTGATTGCGCTTTTTTTTGTAGTGTCCGTTGATATCTTTGTTGACCATAACACATAAGAAAAAAGACTTGCCACTCGTGTGTTGATGATATAAGTTTGCAAGGGACATCCTGACTTTACTTGTTTGTTTTTTTGCTACATGTGCATACATGAATACATGCATTGCATTACATCAGCATTAACCCTTTTGTAGATCCTAAATTTTTGACCCAGTCCAGTCCAAAGATTTTAAAACAGTCCAAAATATTTTTTTGAGGTATTTTAATATTTATTATTTATTTTAATAAAATTTATTACTTATAATATTTATTTTATTTTTATAAAATTTAAAAGTTATTTTTAATAAAAATAAAAAATATCAAATAAAAAATAAAAAAAAATCGACGGCGGCAGAATCGGCGACGAAAGTCACTAGCAACGAATTGGCCACAGGCCAATTTTCCGTAGGAAAAACCTGCGACAAAATTGCGCCCCGTGTGCAATTTTACCCACTCCCAGCCAGATCCTCACGCAGCAGCGCCCAACGCCAGTCTCACCCGGCCCGCGCACAGTTTTCCCAAAACCTTATTTTACTTGGTTTTTAATATTTTCCTAAATAGTTTTATTTTCTTAACCAATTAGTATTAGATTTTTACTTTTTATTATAAATACCACATTAAAAACACAGAAAAGGAAAGAATTTTATTCAGCCAAGAGGAATTTTATTCGGCCAGAAAGGGAGAATTGGATTCGGCCAAAAAGGAGGAAATTTTATTCGGCCATAAGGGAAAATTTACGGAGGAATTATTTGGACTTTTTCTTAGCAATTGGTTCGGGAAATAGACTTTGGAAATTTGAAAGGGAAAAGCAACAAAAATAAAGGAGAAACCCTAGCAGCCAAAGGAGCAAAAATTATTGAACGAAGGAAGCAACTGGCAGTGTCAAAGGAATTGCCAAATTGCCAAACTTCAACAGAAAAAATAATTGACTCAGGCAGTAGCAAAAATTAAATAAAAGCTTGGTTCAAATCTTTTAATTTTGGTGGAGCCAACGAATGAAGGTTTGTTGTTATGTTTAATTCATTTAAATTATAATAGTTACATTATTGTTATCTCATGCATTAATTTACTAGACATTCAAATAAATCATTAGCCATATTTACGTTTGTTTTATTCATCGCAGTAGAGGACATTAAAATCCAAACCCTATTTTGAAATACACAGTGACCATGTTTTTATCAAAACCCTAAGCCCTAGCACTATCTTCATAAAAGTTCAAAATTTTTATCAAAACCCTAACCCTAATTTCTAAACTAAAAAACCCTTAATCATATTTTTCTCAAACCCTAAAATTAGTTTTCAAAATTTTCAACACCAAAACCTATAATCTTAAAGACCAATTTTTAAAATTTTCCGGGGTGCTGCCCCCTTGACCCCCGCCCGCTAACCGACTAGTGGGATCACCTTATGGGCTCGTCGAAGTGGTCAATAGTTAGTTATGTATTATAAGTCTTTGTATTTAACTTTTTTTATTTTAAACCCTAATTTAGTTATTCTAAAAACCTTAATTTAAGATATAAAACCTAAATTTATATATTTACTGCTTGATTTAATTTTAGATTTAATTATGTAGTTTATTATATGTTTTGATGATTGATTTATTTAATTTCAATGCTTGATTTATTTAATTTATCATGGATGAATATTTTTTCAATTTTATTTATTTATTAAAACTGTAAGAGGTATGTTTCCATGATTGGGTACCTCATTAATTAATTTTCATGTAATTTAATTTGCTTTTATATTTTGGGATTAATGTAAAGGACACGTTTTCACCTTTTGGTGGGTGTCCTATTTATTTTTAGATATTAGACGATGTAAGAACATATTTCCATCATCGGATAGGTGTCCATTTATTGCATGTAGTATGGATAATATCATTATATTTAAGAATTCTATAATATTAAGACCTGAAAAGGAGGTTGGTTCCAATGAACCGGGCATTGTGGGGGGTGTTGGGCCATTTCTCACCTTCCCCACACGTACCCAACTTTCTAAACCCATTAGGGAGTTGGGGATTCCTTAGGAATCGAGTCATCCACCCCTTTCTATTTTTTCAGCCCGTCTGGGTGGCGACTCTATTTTCTCTAGGCTTAAGCATGTGTTCTCTAAGGCTCTAAGCCTAAACAGTGTCGAAGTCACAAGAACTATTCCATCGAGAGTGGGGATAAAAATCCCTGCTCACACCTTTCTAGCTCATAAACCAGGAATACAACAGTTTAAGATCTTATGACAACCCGACCTATGTCAGTAACTCAGAGCCTAGTTAATGACAAAAACTAATGGATCCTAAGCAAGTTCAGAACCTAGTTAATGAGGCCCGAGCCTTAAAGATGGAAGAGCTAAAGGGAACCTTGGTTGAGGCTGCGAGGAGTCAATTAGCTGCACTACTTAAAGGTAATAATATCAAAGCATCTGCTAGTACCAAGAAGCAAAAAGACAATTAGCTACACTACTTCAATTAGCTACACTACTTGAAGGTAATAATATCGAAGTATCTGCTAGTACCAAGAAGCAAAAAGACAAAGGGAAGGCTATGGTAGGAGAGGTAGCCTTTGATAATGAGAAGGTAGTAATTGATGATTATGACTTGGAAAAATACTTCTAAGACCAACAGGACAAGAAAAAAGAAAGGAAAGTGGAGAAGACTGAAAAAATGCATGATTGCTGACTTGGAATGGAAATTTGAAAACAAACTGAAGATGGAAGAGATGTCAGAGGTAGACAAATTATTTGAAGATGATGAAATAGTTCCTTACAAATTTAAAATGCCTCCATTTGCTAAGTTTGATGGAATTGGGAATCCCCATCTGCATGTCAATTAGTACACCATTGCCATGCAGTTTACTAGATCTACTAAGGCCCAAACTCTAAGGTATTTCATGCTGTCATTAGATCCTTTTGTGCAAAATTGTTTCAACACCTTAGAGGAAGGTACTAAAAAGAATTGGAATTTGTTATACAAAGCCTTCATTCAACAATATGGGTATAATATTGAACTTGAAGTGACCCTGATGGAGGTGGAGACCATCGTACATAAGCAAAATAAGAGGTTTGTTGACTTCATGAAGAGGTAAAGGAACAAAGCTGCTCTTCTAAAGAAGAGGCCTGATGAATCTGACCATATTAGAATGATAGTGAGAGGTGTTCAGCCCAATCTTCATGAGAGGCTATCCCACACTCTTATAAAGGATTTCAAAGACTTCTCCAAGCTGATTTATAAATAGAAGAATGGGAAAAGGAGAAGAAATGCTTTGCTAGGAAAAGAAACGCTTTGCTGGAAGAAGAAATGAGAAGGGAAGTTATCAATATGGCGACAGAATACACAAAAAGCAGTGGAAGTCAATGCAGCTACTAGTCAAAGGAGTTCTCAAATTTATGGAGACCTTTGTCTTGGGTTTCCAATAAGCTGCAAAAGAGCAGATTTTTACAGCCATTAGCCCCATGACCTCTACCAAATCCACTTCCATCAAACTTCAATGCCAAAGCCTTCTGCCAATTCCACTAGGTGCAAGGGCATGAGACAAATAATTGCATCAGGCTAAAGCATGAGATTCAAAATCTGATTGACAGCGGGAAATTGCCTGAACCCAACAAGCCTAATACAAAGGTCAATCCTTTGCCTAATTTTAATAGGGTGCCTCTACTAGCAACTTTCATGATAGGAGGAAGTCTAGACGAAAGCTGTATTTTATCATCCTTTCAAGACATAGGTGAAGAAGTTACAAGAAGGGAAGTTTTACTTACTAAATTAGCTGTGGGTGAGGAGATATTGACCATCTTGTAGACCCTTAATTTTTTACCTAGTTTAGTCCGATATTTTTAAAACAATCCAAAATAATTTTTGTGGTATTTTAATTAAATAATATTTATTTTAATATTCATTACTTATAATATTTATTTTTAATAAAAATAAAAAAGGATAATAGTAAAAAATAATAAATAATAAATGAATAAAAATCGATGGCGAAAGAATCAGCGACAAAAAATCATCGCCAAAAATGAATTGGCTTGGGCCAATTCACCGCAGGAATTTGCTGCGGCAAATTGGCTGGCCCGCGACCCAGTTTGCACACAACTCTCGCAGCTGGCCAATCCGTAGTCTGCAGTAGTTTTTGCCAGTGCAGTTTTTTCTGAAACCAAATTCTACTTGGTTTTTATTTCTTTTCCTAAATGGTTTTGATTTCCTTATACAATTAGAATTTAGTTTTGATTTTTTTTTCCTATAAATACCACATTAAGACATACAAAAAGGGGACTTTGGGGGATGAAAAAAAAAAGAGAAAACACTAGAGAAGAAAAAGAAAAAAGGGACAGAAGGAGAGAAAAGAGAAAAAAAACCCTAGGGGTTGGCAATTAGATTGAGAAGAGTAAAAACATCAAGGCAGAAAATAGTAAAAATAAATTATCAACAATCGAGGAGTAAACAATCAACATTCATAAACCAACAAAAGCAGTGATCACTATGTTTTAACATTGCTCAGCCATAAATAAATATTGATGCAGGCAGTAGCTTGGAGTTAATAAACAATTTGGTAGAACCTTCAACGCATGTTTTTTTGTCTTATTCTTGAATTTGCTTAAGCATTCAATTGTTATATCATTCTTGTTCTTACTGGTTTTCATTTGTTTATTTTTGTTATCACTTTGATTCAATATTCTAAATTGATAATATATTTTGTTCATTATTGTTTCATCTAATAGCTCAAAAATTCAGAGAATTCCAAATCCTAATCCATCTTGTAAATCCAAAAGCCCTGAAACTTCAAAATGTCTCCTTAATTCTCCAAACTCTAATCTTCTTTACAGTTTCTAAAAACTTTAATCTTAATTGTTTCTATAAAACTCTAAACTATTTTCTTAAATCCTAAGATCGAATATGTTTTCCAAAATATCAAAAACCCTAAACTATCTTATTAATTCTCAAAACCCTAACCCAAGTATCATAATTCCTTAATTTTCCTAAACCCTAATTTTCTTAAAACCCAATCCAGTAAACCCTAGTTTTCCTAAACCCTAATTCTTAAAACATCAAAACTTTATGACAAGTTCATCAACACCCTAAAGCCCTAATCCTGTGAACATAAAATCCAATCTAGTAAATAAAAAATCCTAATTCCTAACTCAGTAACCATAATTCAGTGAACCTAAAACCTAATCTTTTAAAATTATATACCCTAATGTCTTAAGATTCCAAAACACTAATTTCATGATGTTGCCCCTAAACCCTAATTTGATTAACCAAAAACCTTACTACTTTCTTAAATTTATAAACCTAATCCATTCCATTTTTCCAAAAATCCTCACAGTATCCTAAATAATAAATATAATAATTTCAAAATCCCAAAACCCTAAATGTTAATTAAAGAACTCTAAATTGAGACATAAACCTAAATTTGTATCTTTATTTGCTTTATTTAATTTGAGATTTGATTATGTAGTTTATTATTGAGGGTTGTCGAAACCACCAAGATAATTCCTGCTCAACTGTAAAACAAAAACTGTAGAAAGTGTGAGAAGGGTCGAACCCTAGGGACTAGCCTTGCCCAAGGCTAACCAGAACTGACAGTGAACTGAAAATTAAAAGTAAAAGAAAAACGGGGATTTGTGTAATTAATTATGTAAAACGAAATTAAACAGCAAAATTGATAATAAAAACCTGAACAATGGGAGGTGAATTCAGTCAAAGAAAGTTCGCGGTATGAGATTCACTTGGATTGATCATCGGACTAAAAATAATCTTTTAATATCAAATCACAGACAAGTTATAGCCATCGAAAAAGCATCTCCGGCCAATCTTTCCGTTTATAATAGATTAAGCAAGACAAGCGCTATGAATAACCCCTAATTGATTAACAACCCTAATACAAGCGACAGAATTTAATTAATCAATTGCAATAAACTCTAGAAAGACCTAGCCCTAATCAACAAACCTAAAAGCAAGATTCATTTAAATCAGATCATACAATTACTTAATATAACCCGAAAGCCTGGTTACAATCAGATTATATCAATCGCTACAAGCATCAAATCAACTAAACAATTACGGATTCAGCATCAATGATTAGCTATATGCATCTTATTAATCAATTGATTGATCAGTTCAATAAATTAACAAAACACATTAAGGAATATAGTTTTCCAATAAACTGCAGTAAAAGTATGAATGTAATAATCAATTAAAAGCAAATAAGAACATTAAAACCTCACAATCCTGAAGAATCTCAACCTTAAATCAACCTCCAACTGATTAGAGAGTTTAGCCACGCATGGCTAATGAAGAAGACATTGAAAAGTTATGAAAAATGTTCTGAAATTCGTAACTATGCAGAAGGTAGAAGAGAACTCCCGTAAAAAGACCTAAAACACGATTATAATGTCTAAAATTAGGGCCCCACCATAATATTACAAAAGTGCCCTTTAAAATATAATTAATTCTTCTTCCTAAGGCTTAAAATAGGCTCAAAACGACATCCCAAGTCGTAGTTCCAATCATAGAATTAAACCAGCCCCGTTCCAGCAAGATTCGGCATTAGCCTTGGGCAAGGCTAACTCCAGACTGCAGCAAAACGTCCTTCAAAAATTCCACCTTCAAGTCCTTTGCTCATAAATGCTCCAATTAAGCTCCAAATGGTTCCTTTTAGTTAAATCCAACATTCCCTAACCAAAACAATAAAAACCAAATAAATTCTCATATTTAAGCACAAATATCAACATATAAACACAAGATTAGGTACTAAAACTATGTTGGATTTACACACTAACAATTATATGTTTTGATGGTTGATTTATTTAATTTTTATGCCTGATTTATTTAATTTATCATGGATGGATATTTTCTTTATTATTATTATGATTATTATTTATTTATTTTGGTATTAAAATTGTAAGAGGTATGTTTCCATTATTGGGTACCTCATTAATTAATTTTCATGCAATTTAAATTGCTTTTATATTTTGGACCAATGTAAAGGACACGTTTCCACCTTTCAGTGGATGTCCTATTTAAATTTAGACATGGACGATGCAAGGACATGTTTCCATCCTCGGATGGGTGTCCATTTATTTGTTTTGTTTGGACATTGCTTTGATTTTAATATAACGATGCTTTATTTTAATTGTTGCATGTAGTATGGATAATATTGTTATATTTAAGAATTTTATAATATTAAGACTTGCAAAGGAGGTCGGTTCCAATGAACCGGGCATTGTATGGGTACTGGGTCATTTCTCACCTTCCCCACATGTACCCAACTTTCTAAACCCATTAGGGGGTTGGGGATTCCTTAGGAATTGAGTCATCCACCCTTTTTTTTTTCCTAGCCCATCCGAGTGGCAACTCCATTTTCTCTAGGCCTAGGCCCGTGTTCTCTAAGGCCCTGAGGCTAAACAGTGCCGAAGTCGTAAGAAACATTCTATCGAGAGTGGGGTTGAAAATTCCCGCTCACACATCTGTATGGTAAATGAGTTTTTTTGACTCAACTGACAGTGATGGTGAATCAGAATCCATGGAAGAAAAGTGGACCTAGTACGAGCTTGAAGAGGATGAAGTGCTAAATAATCAGTCTAGTAAACCTTATGGAAGATCTCTACCAAAAGAAGTTAAAGTTGACAAAGTGAAGGATGCTGAAATAGGAGGCAAAAAAGATGAAGACTATACAGTCCTTAAGAAATTGAAAAGGCCTCAAGCAAGCATCAACAGTTGGGATCTACTGGCTACATCCAAGAAACATCATGAAACTATGGCCAAAGCTTTAGCTGGCACGCTGATTTCCATTTCTATAACACTAGAGGAGCTGGTTAATTTTGTAAGAGCTAAAGGAGTGATGAAATGTGAAGAGGGGAAACAAGGTCAAAGCATGTATGGTTTATTTTTTAGATGTTGACCTTCTAGAAGATGGAAAGGACCATGTCTACCCACTTTTCATTAAGGTAGAGTTCCAGAGAAAGAGAACTCATTGTATAATTGTTGATAATGGCTCTGCTATAAATGTTTGCCCACTCAAGATCTTGCCAAAGCTTGCCATGATGACTCATGATCTAAAGCTATCTGATGTAACAATTCGGGATTATAACAACAATAGGAGACAAGCATAATGAACTTTCAATACCTTGGTAAAGGTAGGACCTATTGAATCCATGGTGAAATTTATAGTTCTGGATATACCAATTATCTTTGTATTAATGCTAGGTCACCCATGTTTTCCCCCTCATGGTCGAGGTCCTTCTACACTCCATTAAAATATCAAGTTTCCAAGTGATGATGGGATGATAGTAATTGATGCGGACAATAGTGAAGCAGTCCATGCTCTCATGGTGGAAAGGACCCTCAATGGTTTCCAAATAGTCCATATTTCTAAAGATATGATAATGGATTCCAAGGTTCTGGCTATGATGAAGTAGATGAACTACTTGCCAGGTATCGGACTTAGAAAAGGAAGAGCGGGTATGGCAGATCTCCCACATTTTAAGACTCAGGTATCAAAGAAGGGGCTAAGTTATGAAGGAACAGATAGAGGTATTCACCTAAAGGCACACAAGAAGATGGAATTCCCTCCACTTAAGGAGATATTTGTCAAAGCTCAAGAACTGAGACCACTATAAGAGAAATAGAGACCATCATGTTCATGGGAAAGATAATTCCTGCGTTCGAGATTTTTACTGATATTGCTGAGCTTGGTGAATAGGAGAAAAATAGGATCACCCACCAGTTAATCAGGAGGAGGCAAAAGAAGTTGGCCCAAGAGTCCTGAAGACTTCAGAAGAGATTGTTGCACTCATTTAAAATCAATTTGAAGATCTTGTAATTTATGATGATGAAAACATTGATTTTGATTCTAATTTTGATTTTGATTTGTCTGTTCTTTATGAGTATGATGATGTTTTCTTTTCCAAAATGAATGCAATAAATTTTTATTTTGCTTACTTGTGTGATGTTTTTGCTAATGGTTTCACACATCAATGTGGTAATTACATAAGTATTTTTAATATTAACTTTGTTGACACTTAATCATTAAATTTGGAAACACAAGAAAATCCTAAAAAAATTAGCATAACATCCAATCTTACTCCTGAAGAAAGTGAGAGATTAGATAAAATATTCTAAAAATATGAAGAAGTCTTTGCTTGGTCTTATGATGATATGCCTGGAATTGATTAGGATATTACTGAACACATGATCCTAACCTACACTCACATAAAGCCCATCAAGAAGATGTTGAGGCGCCTAAGACCGGAATGGGCAGAACTGGTCGAGGAAGAAGTCATGAAGCAGTTACAAGTGAAATTCTTAGAGATGACTTCCCTTTACCTCATGTAGATGTCCTTATTGATAACACAGCCCCTAGCATGCTACACTCATTTGTAGATGAATTTTTTGGATACAATCAAGTGTTATTGGTCCAAAAGGATAAAGTCAAAATTACTTTAATAACTACAATGGGTATATTTTGTTATAGGGTGATGCCGTTTGGATTAAAGAATGCTAGAGAAACCTATCAAAGGATGGCCACGACCTTGTTTTCAGATATGATGCATAAGGAAATTAAGGTGTATATTAATTATATGATGGTGAAGTCGGAAACAAGAGAGCAACATTTCCAAAACTTGGAAAATGTTTTTGAAAGAGTAGTCAAATATAAACTTAGGTTGAACCTAAAGAGGTGTGTGTTTGGACAGGTAAGATGTTGGGACACGTTATTGGCCTGAAAGACATTGAAATTGATCTTGAAAAAGTTATGGTAATCAGAGATATGTTAGTCCCTAAGATGGAAAAGGAGGTAAGGTGGTTTATTGGAAGGTTGCAGTACATAAGCAAGTTCATTGAAAGACTCACAACCATTTATGAACCTATCTTTAAGCTGCTCAAGAAGAACCAACCAATAGAATGGAATGATGAGTGCCATAAGGCTTTTGAGTGAATAAAAGAATACTTGTTGAATCCACCTGTTCTGAAAGTGCAAAACTTGGCAGACCATTGATATTGTACTTAGCAGTAGAAGAAGGATCAATATGAGCAATGCTAGCCCAAGCCGATGAATCAGGAGTCGAGTATGCAATCTACTAATTAAGTAGAAACTCCTGCCTTATGAGATCAAGTATAGTATCATTGAAAAGACTTGCATTACCATGGTTTGGTCATCAAAGAAATTATGGCATTACTTTCAATCTTATAGTGTGTAAGCAATCTCCAAGTTGAATCCAGTAAAATTCTTGAGAGAAACACCCTGATTGATTGGTGATGGCAAATTTGTGCTATTACAATGTTACCGCAAGTGCAAGTGCATGGGTTGCGTAAGTAATAAAATAATGAGTAAGATATCATTCCACTAGGGACAAGGTCAAGTACTAGTGCAAATTTTAACTGTTGTTAAGTAAATCAATAGTTTTTTTGTGATAATTAAAATAAAAGATGAATTACTAAATAAATTAAGGTAAAGAAAAATTGAATATTGTGCAAAAAGAGTTGATGATGAAAATACTATCCAGCTATTGAATCCCCCGAGCCATAAAAATATTTATGAATATCAATTCAATTAAAACAAGTAATAGAGCTGAATTGACATTCCTCTAAATTAGATCAAAACCTCTCTCAAGTGAATTAATCCCTAATCACTAAGTAGAATGCTAGAAATCCTATCTCAAGCATAATTAAATAAATCTTGCAATAAGAACAAGGAAATTAAAACCAAAGCGTCTTGTAATTCTATCTCTAACACTCCAATCAACCCTAAATCCTAATGAAAATTATGTTCATATCAAGCTTTCTCAAGTTAATAATTTGAAAATTGAAACCGATTAATAAGCATGTTATTATCAATTGGAAATAAGAAATTAAGAATCAAAAGGATAAAATAACTCGATAAAATGATTTAATTTAATAAGAACAATTCAATTCATATAATAAGGCTAGGTTCATCAATATCTAGATAGAAACAATTTAGCTCATGTTCATAACCAGAAAATTAAAATAAAAGAAATGAGTAGAAGAATTCAAACAATCCATAATGAATGATTTGTGTTTCTTCACTTCAATCCTTGATTTAGATCTCGTATGAAATGGATCTTCACCTTCACTCTCAGCTGTGAAAACTCTCTTTTTTTTCTCAGGAAATTAGCTCTAGTAATAAAAAATAGATCCCTAATTCGCACTTCAGCTAAGATTTGTAGCCTAGAAATTTTGCCTAACACTCCCATTGACACGTGCATGCCTATGGGTGTGTCAACGGTGCTGTTTCCAACTTTAATAACATGGGCAGTGACACTCCCATGTCCATGGGCACATCATTGCTATTGCAATGCTAGTTTAAGGACACGGTCAGTGACATGCCCATATCCTGGGGCATGTCATAGCTTCTGTAAGGCAGGATCAATGGCACGTTCAGTGACATGCCCATGTTTCTAGGTGTGTCGAAGCTTCTATAAAGTAGTTAAATGACACGACCATTGATACGCCCATGTCACTGGGTGTGTCAATTGAAGAATTTACCCAAAATAGCTCTTTTTCTTGTCTTTCATTCATGATTTCAGCCTAAATAACCTTAAGGTCCCAACATGTAAAAGGTTCCTGGAATCAACCCTAATAAACACTTGAACAAACAAATTAAACTTAATTTGACAATAAATATAGTAAGAGATAGGGGCCAAAATATCATCAACTATACACTTGTCAAATTCCCCCACACTTGAGTTTTTGTTTGTCCTCAAGCAAACCAAATCACTATAATAAGCATAAATGAAGGACCCCTCTATATCAAAAGAAAATAAAAGTTTTATAATACTCGAATCAGAAAACCTGACATTCTCAACCAAAAACTAATTCTCAAACATGATAGCTGAATGGAGAAGCTTCAAAACAAAAATCTCACACATCTAAAATTTAAAAATTCAGAGGTAAAAGATTAAGCATAAAATTCCAAGAACTCAAAAGTTATGAACAAAGTAAGAAAGTGTAAATTTTCTCTTAAGTTCTTTGACCCCTTTGTAAAATGCATTGAGTGAACAATTGTTTTTTTCTTTTTCTTTTCTTTAAAGGATCCCAATTTGTTTAAACTGATACTAACTTTTTGACGCAAAGATAAAAATTTGTGCTGACACCTGGTTACTCAGTTAGAATCACCATTCAAATGGCTACTAGCACTATTTATAATTCTAACTCATTCATTTCAATTCAAGAGTTAAAATTAGCGAAACATGGATAAATTTTCATAGCTCCTAAAAAATTGTTTTAATTTATTATATTTATTATTTTTTTAATTTATTTTCAAGGAAAGTGGTCAAGAACTTAAGATAATAAAGATGTCATACAAAGTTTTACTCAAGTATCTAAGGAATTGGAACATGCTAAAAAATGTAACTAAGTCTTTAAACTTCAGATGTGCAACTCTCATCAATTAACTACTTAATTCGAACTATCACATTTAGTCTTTAGCAATCAATTAAGAAAACTGAGTGAACCTCAACAAGATATTGTCATTCATTAAAACAACCATTAATTTAATATAAAGAGGAACTATTTCACTTTATACTATTATGGCAATCTAGTTTACTTGAACCTAAAAATAAAGTTGAAGAAACTAAATGAGACAAATGAATTAAATGGCAAGAATGAAATAACAAAAGCTCAATCTAGAAAATATACCTCTCCCCCACACTTAAGACACACATTATCCCCAATGTGTGTAAAATAAGAAAAAGAACAAAAGAGAGAGAGAATTGTCCTGTCATGTCCATGAATTGACATATATGAATATGGTTCCAAAAGCATTGCAAAGTTGAATTAGATATAGGACAAAAACAGACAAGCAAAATTGTGAAGGTACAAAGATATATAAAAAATAATAATAATAAAAAGAAAGATAGAAATACAGAATTAAATGTACAATCATTCAAAAGAAAATAAAAATAATATATAATAGAATAATAAAAAAATAAAAAGAAAATAATGAAGTAAAGAAAAACTAAGTTAGTCATTCATGGGCTCAACACTAGAATCATCACTAGCACCGGTATCATCACCGCTGGCACTGGTATCATCACTAGAACTATCATCTAAAACATCAACACTGGGCATTGGGGGCTGGTATGGTGGAGGCGGTGGCTGTGAAGGGCTAAACCCCTGAGACCTCCAAAACTCGAGCATGGACTACTCGAGCCATTGCCTACTCAGTATCTCGTGATCCAGTTACGCTTGGAAGGATGAGTAGTGCTGCTCTACGAAACACTGGATATGGTCCAGATGAGTCAATAATTTTTTCTTACATAGCTTTATGTTTCCCATTTTTCCTTCAATCCTACAGATCTGCCTCTCAAAATCAGTGGGTTTCCTATCATCATCCCACTCAACATTAACCAAATGGCACCAGTCTCAAGAGGTAGGGGCTGAAGTAAAAGATTGACTAATGGAAGAAGAAGGTCTAGTTGTGATGGATAGGCTGGGGACATCTATCGGTGGAGGTGGAGGTATGTCCAAAGTGGAGGCAGGAGAAACTGGCTCAGAATGAGCAGGAAGAACTGGCTCAGAATCCATTAGTGGTGCCTGTAGGCCCACTACCTTCTCCCAGTTTATTCTCTTTAAGGTGTCCATACCTAAAAGCTTGGGGACCCATCCACCTTCATCTGTAGGAATCCATCCAAACACCCAAACTGTGAGCCAACCTTGTGACATACATGCCACTATGTAAATTAGCCGGTACTCCTTTCTTGGACTACTCATAGAAGAAATGTGTGATGGCATAAGCCATATTACATCAAATCTTCTGAACCATGCAGTTCAAGAAGAATAAATCCCACAAGCTAACTATTCCTGTGCTACTTTGCTGAGCTGTAAGAGTGTGAACCAAAAGATTATGCACCACCTGGCAAGGAAAAAATTCAAAATTGGATGCCTTGGACACCTTAGGCTGATATTTATCTATATTGTATACAAATGTCCTCCAAACCTGAGGAGGAATAACATCATACTCGGCAAAGTCTACCTCAGTGTTAAGATACTCAACCATCTATACATCCTCCGTAATAAATAAACCTAAATGCATGCCAAGTTTATTAATGTTCAAGTGAAATTGCTAACCTCCCAACTGGAACTTCATCATCGACTCAATAATGGATATCTTATTTTTATCAAACAGGAAAGTGCAGTAGAACTCCACTGTATGAAGGCTCATTGATGAAAAAGAGTTGTTCCCATCCCGGTTGGTTTATCAAATTCCAGATCTCGGTTGCAATATTGGCTTTTTCCATAGCACCCAAATCCAAAACCCTAGGTGGCGACCAACCCTTGTTTCCTAATAGTTCAAACCATTTCCATTCCTCCGAAGTTGAGAATTGAAGCACTTGTGGCTTGCCCTAAATTTAGAAGTTGGGTGCATAGCTAGTTGGCTTGAGCTTCCTTCACCTCTAGCTCATTTGGTTGATAATTTGGATGGCATTTGTTTGCGAGGTATCTGCAAAATAAATAAGAACATCCTCAAAACATTAATAATACTAAAACATTGACATTGGATAGGGTTATCAAAACACCGATATTATAATAATAGAGCACAACA
Source organism: Garcia nutans (assembly GCA_947685225.1). Lineage (NCBI taxonomy): Eukaryota > Viridiplantae > Streptophyta > Magnoliopsida > Malpighiales > Euphorbiaceae > Garcia > Garcia nutans. The sequence continues at coordinate 35,139,609 of CANTUV010000039.1, read as the reverse complement.
CATAATCAAAGAAAATATTACTAAGTACACCAACACAATTAAACCAACAATAGCAATGCATTCAAACAACAAAAGCAATAAAACTAAACCAACAAGAGCGATGAAACAATTCTAAGTGTGAGCGGGGATTTTTGCCCCCACTCTTAATGGAATGGTTCTTGTGACTTCGGCACTCTTTAGGCTCAGGGCCTTAGAGAACATGGACCTAAGTTCGGAGAAAATGGAGTCTCCACATGGATGGGCGGGGAAAAAGAAAGGGGTGGATGACTCGATTTCTAAGGAATCCCCAATCCCCTAATGGGTTTGAAAAATTGGGTACATGTGGGGAAGGTGAGAAATGACCCAGCAACCCCACAACACCCGGTTCATTGGAACCGGCCTCCTTTACAGGTCTTAATATTATAAAATTCTTAAATATAACAATATTATCCATATTACACATAATAATTAAAATAAAATATCATTATATTAAAATCAAAGCAATGTCCAAGTAGAGCAAATAAATGGACACCCATCCGAAGATGGAAACATTCCCTTACATCATCCATATCTAAACTAATAGGACACCCACCAAAAGGTAGAAACATGCCCTTTACATCAGTCTAAAATATAAAAGCAATTTAAATTACATGATATTTAATTAATGAGGTACCCACAAAGTGGAAACATACCTGTTACAACATTTAAAAATCAAAATAAATCAATAGAAGTAAATAACCATTCATCATAAATAAATCATTCATCAAAGATATCAATCAAAATATAAAATAAGCATCCATCCATGATAAATTAAATAAATCAAGCATTGAAAATAAATCAACCACCAAAGCATAGAATAGACTACATAATCAAATCTAAAATAAGGCAAGTAAAGATACAAATTAGGGCTACTGTTCCTATTTAAAGTTCTTTAATTAATATTTTAGGGTTTTGGAATCTTAAGATATTATTATTTTTATTTTTTTAGGCTACTGTAAGTTTTAAGAGAATTAAAATGGATTAGAATTTCATGAATCAAATTAGGGTTTAGGGGTAACATTATGAAATTAGGGTTTTAGAATAATTCAAACATTAGGTTTATAATTCTTGGTTACTGGATTGTTGTTTTGGATTTACTGTAATGAGTTTGAATGTTTAGGTTTATAAGGTTTTAAGCTTTTAAGGATTAGGTTTAGGAAAACTAGGGTTTATGGTTTTGGTTTTGAGGGAATTAGGGTTTAAGAAAACTAAGGGTTAGATTAACTAGTTTGGGCTTTACTGTTTTGGTTTTGGAGTTGAAGAAAATAGTTTAGTTTTATAAAGTAATTATGATTTTTAGAAACTGTAAAGTGAGTTAGGGCTTGGAGATTTAACAAAACATTTGGAAATTTTAGAAAAGGATTAGAAGAAAACAGTTTAGGGTTTTTAAGATCTTTTGGAAATAGAAAGAGTATTTTTAAGGGTTTTTGTAACAAGGAAAAATTTAGGGTTCTAAGATATTGAAGAAACAGAAAAGTATTTTTAGGGTTCTTAAGGTTTAGAAGAAACAGAAAAGTATTTTTAGGGTTTTTTGAGGTTTAGAAGAACAGAAAAGCATTTTTAGGGTTTTTTGAGGTTTAGAAGAAACATAAAAGATCATTTATGTCATTGAAACGAAGATCAACGTTACAACATATTTATAGATCAAGGTTTTGTGTGTATAATCTTATGAATAAAAAAACAAAGCAACTGTAAGAAAATAAAAAGAAATTAAAGATTCAAACCTTTATACATTGGTTCTACCAAAAATTGCTTCTTGGATGAACGGAGATAAAGGCAAAGTTGCTGCCTTTGATAAATTGTTAATGACTTTGCTTGTTACTCTCAAATCCAAAGTCCCAAATTCAAAGTTCTAGTTCTCCAAAAGTTTCTCTTCTTAAAATCCAGTCCGATCCCCTCACTGCCAAGTCCCTCTTTGTTTCCTCCTTTTTAGTGTTATTTATAGGAAAAGTTATAATCCTAGTTCTAATTGTTTAAGGAAACTAAAATTACTTAGGAGAAGAAACCAAAACCAAATAGAATTTTGTTTCAGAAAAAATTGCATTGGAAAAATTTTACTGGTGAAAACTGCGACGGGATATGAGTGGCTGCGAGGAATTGCGGGGCACGGCCAGCAGGCCATTTCATCAAATTACCTTTGGCGACGAATTTTTTTCGTCGCCGATTTTTATTTTTATTTATGTATTTATTATTAATAATTTTTTATTACTATAATTATAAAAAATAAAAACTAAAACAAATATTATTTAATTAAGATAACACAAAAATTATTTTGGACTAAATAAAATATATTAGACCGGACTGGGTAAAAAATTAAGGGTCTACAGTTTGCCCCCTGCTTGAACGATTTGAGACTTTAGTAAAAGAAAGTGAAAAGCAATAAGACTTAATTTTTCTAAGATGGTTGAGGTTTTGGGTTCTGGGCTCGGTTTGAGTTCTAGACTCAAAGAATAATTTTAGGTTCTGGACCTAAGGGTAATTTTGGGTTTTGGACCCGGGCTAAGTTCTAGACTTAAAAGAGATTTTAGGTTCTGGACCCGAACTAAGTTTTGGGCTTAAAAGGGATTTTAGGTTCTGGACCTAAGGATGATTTGGGTTTTGGACCCGAGCTAAGTTCTAGACATAGAATAGATTTTAGGTTCTGGACCTAAGGATAATTTGGGTTATGGACCCGAGCTAAGTTTTGGACTTAGAAGAGATTTTAGGTTCCGGACCTAAGGATAAATTGAATTCTGGACTCGAGGTAATTTCTAGACTTAGAAGAGATTCTAGGTTCTGAACCTAATGATAATTTGGGTTCTGGACCCGAGCTAAGTTCTGAACTTAGAAGAGATTCTAGGTTCTGGACCTAAGTATAATTTGGGTTCTGGACCCGAAACTAGATTTGGATACTCGATCCTAAACTAGACTTGGATACTCGATCCTAAACTAGATTCAGATACTCGATCCTAACTGGATTTGGATACTCGATCCTGAACTAGATTTAGATACTCGATCCTAACTGGATTTGGATACTTGATCCTAACTTGGATTTGGATACTCGACCCTAACTGGATTTGGATACTTGATCCTAACTGGATTTGAATACTCGATCCTAACTGGATTTGGATGCTCGATCCTAACTGGATTTGGATACTCGATCCTAAATGAATTTGGATACTAGATCCTAACTTGGATTGGGATACTCGATCCTAACTGGATTTGGATACTCGATCCTAAATTGGATTGGGATACTTGATCCTAACTGGATTTGGATACTCGATACTAAACTGGATTGGGATACTCAATCTTAACTGGATTTGGATACTCGATCTTAACTGGATTTGGATACTGGATCCTAAACTGGACTTGGATACTCGATCCTAAAATGGGTTTGGATACTCGATCCTAAATGGATTTGGATACTCGATCCTAACTGGATTTGGATACTCGATGCTAAACTGGATTTGGATCCTCGATCCTAATTGGATTTAGATACTCAACCCTAAATTGGATTACGATACTCGATCCTAAACTGGATTTGGATATTCGATCCCAAACTAGACTTGGATACTCAATCCTAAACTGGATTCGGATACTAACTGGATTTTGATGCTCGATCCTAAACTGGATTTAATTTGGGTTCTTGGGCCCGTGACTGGGTACTTGGACCCAAGATTGGATTGGATTTGATTGACCTTTTATCAGCTGAGGATTCTGACTGGTCTGGCTGTTCTATGCATTATGGTTCTTCACCCTCAAAATGGATCTTCATCATTGGACCTTGGATCCTTAGCATCGGATCTTCACCTTTGAAATTGGATTTTCATCCTTTAAGCTGGATCTTGATTTTTTTTTATCATTGGTGAGTATTCCTGCCTGTCACGCGGGCGACCCGGGTTCATTCCCCAGCAGCGGCACCAAAAACTTGTTGCGCTCGAGTTAAGTACATCAATGGAAATATCAAATCAAAGAATTCAATCAAATATACTACAAACCCTAGGCATGGGTATTTAGCTCAACATCATCAATTTAAAATATTCATTCAACTCAATATAAATCAAATATAAATTGTTCATTGCAATAATTCTCTTAATATAACAAAAATAATATTGAAATGAATTAAAAGAGAGAATAGAAAAACCCCTTGTAGATGCCAAGAGTAGGATTACTAGTCTTCCTCTTAGCTCCACCTTGATATATGATGAAGAACTCAAGCCCTCTTCAATGGATGATTCTCCTTTGCAACGTGGAATGGAGCTTTCTCAAGTCACCAATCCTTTAATTGATTATGCCTTTGAGAGATGGAATGGAGCTTTCTCAAGTCACCAATCCTTCAATGAAGCTTCTTCAACCTTTAAGAGCTTGTTAACCCACTTTATCCCGAAGAATCTCAAAGATCTTATCAATGGAAGATGGAGAAGATGGAGAGGATAGAAATGGAGGATGAAGATGAAGGGACATGGAGAGTGTCACTCTCCTTCTCCCAAATCGTGTTCTTTTCCTCCTTTTATTTGTTTTCCCCCTTTTCTCTTTTCTTTTTTGCCCCCAGAAAACCGTAGCCTTCTCCCCTCGGCTTCTCTCCTTTTTTCCTGCAAAAGAATTCAAATATATTAAGGGTGACACGGCCAAGCTTGCTTCGGCTTGGCCGTGTCTCTCATTTTTCTTTGGGACATGGCCAAGCTTGTTGGCCATGTCCATCACTGCTTCTTTCTTTCTTTCTTTTCTTTCTTTTCTTTGGTCTCAAGGGGTGACACAGCCAAGCTCCTGGCCGTGTCATGTGACACGACCAGTGGCTTGGCCTTGTCATGTGGGTGTGTCCTCTTCTGTTTCTTCATTTTTGCTCTTTCTTTGCTTTGGTTTCTTTGTTTTGCTCCTTGGGTGAGACACGGCCAGTGGCTTGGCCATGTCTCCTGGCCTTGTCAAGCTCTGCCTTGAATTTCTTGAAGGAACACGGCCAAGCTTGATTTGGCTTGGCCATGTCTTGCTTGATTCATGCTTTTCCTGCACTGTTTTGATCTTCCAAGGGAGTTTTTACGCTTAAAACCTCAAACAAACACTTTAAACAAACTTAAAACAAAAATCAATCAAAACATTAACTAAGAACACATAAAAATCACACTAAAAACTAGTACAAAAATGATCTAAACAACTATCCCACACTTAATTCCTTGCTTATCCCCAAGCAAGGCTAAAATAAAAACACTAAACAAGATAAATTTTGTTAAGTTCAAGAGTTATAAGAATGCATCAAGACTTCCCTATCTCTAAGTCCGCAATCAATATCGAATCAAACAAAATTGATACCCATGCAATTAAGTGGTTTTCCATGCATAACCTATGTTTTCGCTCCCTCACCAACTCTTACAAGTGTTTGATCATGGTGGTGTTTACACTCATAACAATTAATGAAAGAATATTACCATAGGCTTACTTATCAATCAAATCTCCACCACAAAATTACAATCAAGCATCAATCAAAAGGTCTTTCTTTTGGTTGTAATGGGGTTAAGGTAAAGGCATGACATTTAGGAAATGTGAGCTTAATCATTAAGTTCAAGAGCACTTCAAGAATGAAGTAACCATTCATATATATATATATACCCCAACAATTCCAAAACACCTTCCACTCATCTACCCTTTGTCATTAAAGAGCTTTTTAAGGGAACTCACTTATTAAATCTTGCAATGATTATTCCCAAACATATTCCAACCCTTTCAACAAGAATATCAATTATTCTTATTCTTATTATTTTTTTTCTCTTCTTCTTTTTTTATTTGTATTTATTTGTTTATTTGTTTATTTTCTATTTTTTTTAGGGTTTGCAACTGAATAACATAATAGTTTACAATCTTAAACCTACTAAAATGCTTAATTCAACACAACACCCGGCCATAAGCACTCTTAAAATCCTCTTGACCTAATGAAAGGGTAAGAGACAAAATAGCATGATTTAAAGTTAGTAGTGTTGCGAAAAAGAAAGAAAAGGGAAAATGAAATAGGCTCAAAATTGGCTAAGTAAGGTTGAATATAGGGTTGGTCTTTTTAAGCCAAAGTGGTTCACCTAATTGCCTTAATCATCTTGATGCCTAACTGAAATTTTTATGTAGTCTCAAAATGCATGTCAAAGCAAGTTCTAGCAATTCATCAATCAAAGATGTTCACCCACAACAATAATGATAAGTTGATGGCTCAATTCCTCACTAGGTTAATGGCAATGCAAGGGAAAAACCAACAAAATTGACAATAAGCACCAATTCTAATCAATTCTCAAATTCATGCGTCAAAAATTCAAAGGTCATCCATCAACAATTTATAACAATTGAACTTTTCAAAATTCATTTATTCAAAGAAAAACATTAACTAAACTTAAACAAAAACAAGTTAAAAGTAAAAACACGAAATAAAAACACGAAATGCACCCCACACTTAAAGATTCACATTGTCCTCAATGTGAGCATGCATAAACTAAGAGATAGAGTTTAGATGAAACCTGATTTCCATCGTTCTCATATGCGATGTACAATGCTCCTTCCACCCATAATGCAATTGTCGCTCATGTCTGCAGGGATGGATAGCATACAACTCTAAAGAATACCTGATGTATTGCTATGCCTAAGTAGCGGTATTTGAAAACATGTGAAGGTCATCTTAGGGTAATCCTCCAGTGCAATAGGAACTTTGTAAAACCCTTTTTCATTGTGCAACATGGTTCTATCCATTATATGCTCTTCTTCACCACCAAGAGTAGAAGAGATGATTTTTAGGGACTCTTTAAGTTCAACCAAGTTTGGTTGAATCACTTCTTCTTCCATTTTAACAATGTCAAGTCCCCTCTCAACAACCTCAGCATCTAAAATTAGCTTACTCTCCTCATTTTCTAAATTGGGTAATACCTGCTCTTCTTCTAAGGTCCTGGCTATCTCAAGCTTATTTTCACTATCTTCACTATAGGGCATGTCATAAAGTTTAGAAAGTTGTATACCTTGATTCTCTTCCTTCAGCCAACTTGGGAATGGAATTGGGGGCATATAAGGATTTGGAGGTTCATGCAATTTTTTCGATGTTGATGCTTCCAAATTCTCCTCCTCCTCTGATCGAACTAACTCCTCTATGTTTGGTTGTATCTCCTTGCCGTTTTCTTCTTGATTAGTACCTGCATCAAAGGAATCACAAAATTTGTTATATATTACCTGTTCACTCCTCAAATTTGTGATTACCTTGACTTACTCCAATTGGCTAGGAAATTCCTCCTTTTGGTGTGCTTGGAGTTGATGTGCCAGTTGCCCAACTTGAATTTCCACCCTCTTTAATGATTCCTCCAAAGAATCAAACCTCTCATTGCTCCCTTCCTGATTTTGTGTGCTAATTTGAAGGTAAGCATTCAAATCATCTTCCACTATGGATTTCTTGCATTGATTTTGATTTTGTGCACTAATTTGAATGAAGGCATTCAAACTATCTTCCAAAGTGGGTTCCTTAAGTCGATCTTGATTTTGTGCACTAGTTTGAATGAAAGCATTCAAACTATCCTCCAATGAGGGTTTCTTAAGGCTATCTTGATTTAAATATTGTTCTTGAGAGTAAGGACCTCTTTGTTAAGGTTGGAAACAATTTTGAGGTGGAATGTGTTGTTGATATTCCTAAGAAAAATTTGGTTGGCTTCCCCAGCTTGGGTTGTAAGGATTAGAATATTAGTAATTTCTACCCATTTGCTGGAAACTATCAAAGTCATCTTCTTCCTCTTGCCATTCTTGGTATTGTGCGAAACCGAATGAGCATGTATTTACACTATTCCCTGCATTGCCACATGATGCACATATCTCTTGGCGTGGCATAGGTGCTCTTCCTCTTACATTTAGCACCTTAAGTTGATTCAACAATTCTGCTAATTGCCATGCCATTTCAGACTCATCGTTCCTATCATAAACTTCCCCGTGCCTTGAGAACTGCATCTTTACAAAAGGCACTTAGTAACTTAAAGAAAATAAACAAATAATTAAATTGAAAGAAAATCAAATAAAACAAACAAACAATTCAAAGAAAACAAGCAAACAATTAAATAAAAAAATTCAAACTATCACTACTTAAATAGCCTTCCCCGGCAGCGGCGCTAAAAACTTGTTGCGCTCGAGTTAAGCACTACTACAAGCGTCACTCGCAATTATACGAGGTAGTTGTAGCAAAAGTGATCACCCCAAGGTCATCTCACAAGGAAGGTGTAGTTCGTAATAGCTTAATTGACAACTAATTTAAAAATGAAAGTTTGTTGTTTGGAATGGTGCAGGAGTAATTTAAACAGAAGAATAATGAGTGTAAGGGTTAATGTATGTGATGGTTGTACAAGATCAAATCGATTCTTGGGAAGGTGTGTAGGGTTATAGGTCCATTCAATCAAAGCTTAATTCTCATATTATCCATTAACTTAACCTTGTAATTAATTTGTTTCTTAAGTTTAATTAGTCAATTATCAATTCATTAGTTTTCACATTCATGAATCCACAACAACCAATTGTTTTACATTTGCAAATTAATGAACCCTAGAACTTATATTTCTAATTCATTCTTAGGGTAGTCGATTGCATAATTTCGATATCATTTAGGTTCCAAAAAACCTTCCACTCATCTACCCTTTGTCATTGAAGAGCTTTTTAAGGGAACTCGCTTATTAAATCTTACAATGATTATTCCCAAACATATTCCAACTCTTTCAACAAGAACATCAATTATTCTTATTCTTATTATTTTTTTTTATTTTTCTCTTCTTCTTTTTTTTACTTGTATTTATTTATTTTTTTTATTTTCTATTTTTTTTAGGTTTACAACTAAATAACATAATAGTTTGCAATTTTAAACCTACTAAATTTAATCCCACAGTTAATTCAACACAACACCCAGCCATAAACACTCTTAAAATGCTCTTGACCTAATGAAAGGGTAAGAGACAAAATAGCATGATTCAAAGTTAGTATTGTTGCGAAAAAGAAAGAAAAGGAAAAATGAAATAGGCTCAAAATTGGCTAACTAAGGTTGAATATAGGGTTGGTCTTTTTAAGCCAAAGTGGGTTCACATAATTGCCTTAATCATCTTGATGCCTAATTGAAATTTTTATGTAGTCTCAAAATGCATGTCAAAGCAAGTTCTAGCAATTCATCAATCAAAGATGTTCACCCACAACAATAATGATAAGTTGATGGCTCAATTGCTCACTAGGTTAATGGCAATGCAAGGGAAAAACCAACAAAATTGACAATAAGCACCAATTCTAATCAATTCTCAAATTCATGCTTCAAAAATTCAAAGGTCATCCATCAACAATTTATAACAATTGAACTTTTCAAAATTCATTTATTCAAAGAAAAACATTAACTAAACTTAAACAAAAACAAGTTAAAAGTAAAAACACGAAATAAAAACATGAAATGCACCCCACAATTAGAAAGGTGCCTAGGGTTATAGGTCCATTCAATCAAAGCTCAATTCTCATATTATCCATTAACTTAACCTTGTAATTAATTTGTTTCTTAAGTTTAATTAGTCAATTACCAATTCATTAGTTTTCACATTCATGAATCAACAACAACCAATTGTTTTACATTTGCAAATTAATGAACCCTAGAACTTATATTTCTAATTCATTCTTAGGGTAGTCGATTGCATAATTTCGAAATCAAATTTCTCCTCTCGGTCCTTCATTCAATATCTAGAGATCAATAGGTAGCTAATCTATCAACCTAGCATACAATCCAATGCAATCAACCAATAATAAGGTACATCAATGGAAATATCAAATCAAAGCATTCAATCAAATATACTACAAACCCTAGGCATGGGTATTTAGCTCAACATCATCAATTTAAAATATTCATTCAACTCAATATAAATCAAATACAAATTGTTCATTGCAATATCAATTCTCTTAATACAACAAAAACAATATTGAAATGAATTAAAAGAGAGAATAGAAAAACCCCTTGTAGATGCCAAGAGTAGGATTACTAGTCTTCCTCCTAGCTCCACCTTGATATATGATGAAGAACTCAAGCCCTCTTCAATGGATGATTCTCCTTTGCAACGTGGAATGGAGCTTTCTCAAGTCACCAATCCTTCAATTTATTATGCCTTTGAGAGATGGAATGGAGCTTTCTCAAGTCACCAATCCTTCAATGAAGTTTCTTCAACCTTTAAGAGCTTGTTAACCCACTTTATCCCAAAGAATCTCAAAGTTCTTATCAATGGAAGATGGAGAAGATGGAGAGGATAGAAATGGAGGATGAAGATGAAGGGACAAGGAGAGTGTCACTCTCCTTCTTCCAAATCGTGTTCTTTTCCTCCTTTTATTTGTTTTCCCCCTTTTCTCTTTTCTTTTCCGCCCCCAGAAAACCCTAGCCTTCTCCCCCCGACTTCTCTCCTTTTTCCGTGCAAAAGAATTCAAATACATTAAGGGTGACACGGCCAAGCTTGCTTTGGCTTGGCCGTTTCTCTCATTTTTCTTTGGGACACGGCCAAGCTTGCTGGCCGTGTCCATCACTACTTCTTTCTTTCTTTCTTTTCTTTCTTTTCTTTGGTCTCAAGGGGTAACACGACCAAGCTCCTGGCCGTGTCATGTGACACGGCCAACTGCTTGGTCGTGTCATGTGGGTGTGTCCTATTCTGTTTCTTAATTTTTGCTCTTTCTTTGCTTTGGTTTCTTTATTTTTCTCCATGATGAGACACGGCCAGTGGCTTGGCCGTGTCTCCTGGCCGTGTCAAGCTCTACCTTGAATTTTTTGAGGGAACACAGCCAAGCTTGATTTGGCTTGGCCATGTCTTGCTTGATTCATGCTTTTCCTGTACTGTTTTGATCATCCAAGGGAGTTTTTACACTTAAACCTAAAACAAACACTTTAAACAAACTTAAAACAAAAATCAATCAAAACATTAACTAAGAACACATAAAAATCACACTAAAAACTAGTACAAAAATTATCTAAACAGTTCTTCACCCTCAAAATGGATCTTCATCATTGGGCCTTGGAACTTCATCCTTAGCATCGAATCTTCACCTTTGAAAATGGATTTTCATCCTTTAAGCTGGATCTTGATTTTTTTATCATTTGCATCTTCATTCTTTTGATAGTTCTAATGTTCCATTCTTTTGCTCTTCCTTTTTGCAAAAAATCAGCTATTTTTAGTTGGCCCTCATATCTTCTTCTACCCCCTACATGGCAAAATATTTGCAAGTGAGTTTGAAAATTATATATATATAAACTCAAAAAATTGAAAAGGAGAAACTTTGCCCCATGCGTAGGCCCAAACCCATGATTTTTCTATGCGGGCTCTGATTGATATTTTTGTTGTCTAGTTCTTCGCACAAGCACACATTTCTTCTCTTTGCAAAATTACTGGAACTTTCTCATGCAATGGGCCTTCTATGCCCCCCTAATTTGATATCGTCTTTTGATTGTTTACTTCACAGGGTGTTTGCTGTTCACTTTAATAAAGAATAGACAATACAAGACAAGAAAGTGCGATATGATATGCTCATATATGCATGATATGCATGAATGATACTTACAGTTGTTCCATTGACCCACAAACCAAGGTGTTCAGAAGAAGTATTCTCATTGGTTTCTTTTTGATGCTCATTCAAGTGTTGTATTGGAATGATCGAAAGCTTTGCATTTGTGGTTTTTATCTTCAAGATGTTGAAAACACAAGTGGTGGAGACTCCAAGCAGCAGAGTTAGGGATACATCCATTTCAAACTATGTTTCAGCATGCCAGATGGTAGCTTCTTCTTGACCTTGCCATTAATCATTTACTTTGCCCATTGTGTTTTTTGAGATTCGACAATTCAACATACTCCTCTTAACTTGAAGGCTTTGTATGATAAAAATATTTTTTATTTTTGGTTTTTAATTTTGATTTTAAAATCAAATGTTGGCTTTGCCAAATCAATGTCGATGTACCTCAAGACTTGATTTTTCCAAATTAACATATCCATAGCATGACAACCCTAGTTTCCATACTAAACTCGGGAATCATTTCTATTTAAGCAAGAACTATTACACTTCAGATAGGCACATGCACATTACTTGGCCAAAGGTCTCATTAAGTTTAAATATTGTCTATCTCATATGCATGCTTATTCAAACTATCTCCACTAATAGACTCTACCTACCAAGAGAGATCAACAGGTCTTTGATAGGCTTGAAATGGGGTCTATAAGGGACATGGGTTAAATGAAGGCCATTTGTAAGTGGGAGCCAATGTGACACAATGGACAAACCTTCACACTACAAACTGCTTGTTGAAACTTTTGGGAGCATGAAAAGACAGAGCTTTGAACATTCTTCTTTCTTTTTGGCGTTAACCTGAATCTTGATTGGGATAGTCTTTGCCCTTGCATAAAGTTTGGTAACCAAATTCATTTATTTTCTTCTTCTCCCTTTTCTTCCTTTTTTTATTTTTCTTGCTCTTCCTTTCTTTGAGCATTTTATCAGATTTGTCCTTCTTCCTTGTGGGAGTGTCAAGTATAAAACTTTCAGGAGCTAGATGGTCTTTCTCCCTTTTCTCTAATTTTGATCAAATCTTTGGTTGGGTTGGACCAATTCAAGTCAAAATGTCCATATAAACCAAATGGGAGCCTTTTGCTGCTTTAGGTAAAAGAGAACTCAGTTGGCTTTCTGAACCACCTTTTTAGGTTTTACCCTTTTTCTTTTTTCCTTTTTTTTTCTTTTTTTTCCTCCTCTCTTTTTTTTTATTTTTTTTTGTTCTAACTCTAAAAGAGTTGTCTTGTTTGTACTAACTTGGGCTTCCAATAACAGATGAGTGGAGTGACATAATCTTCTTTAACAGGGATAAATCATTTGTTACTCTGAGTTTGTCTTGATATATTGGAGATATTAAGAAAACTTCAACTACCCTTATTGTCTTGAGAACTTTAACTACCCTTATGGTCTTGAGAACTTCAACTATCTTCATAGTATTGAGAACTTCAACTATCTTTGTGGTATTCATTTCTTTCTTTGATCTTCTTACCTCTTCATCTTAGTGATCATAAGACTTGTCAAAAGTATCACAACAGCTCAGGGTAGGTTGTTGGGGTTTGTAATCCAATGAGAAGAAAGCTAAAAATTTTATGAAGGCTCAAAGGGAAAACTAGGGATTGATATTTAATAGGGTGGATACAAGTTGTTGGCTAACCAAACAATGCCTAGATCATTTTGCTCTTAAATAAATAGAGTTCAATTTCGCCTCGAAAGTTTGTCAAAGCATGTTCTAAGACTGATTAGGACCTAGACAAAGGTAATTATGTAGGAGCCCTCTCTAAGTAAGCATACACAACTCAATGCTATAGAGCAATTCCCTCACCTAGTAAAGTCATTCGAGTCATGATGCATAAATATATTAATTCATGAATTATCAAGCTAGATTCCTTATTGGTTGAGCACCAAAAAGAACAAAGACCAATAAATTTTTCAATAAAAGTAATTTATTCAAACAAATTTAAATTTGAAAAACATGATTGTTCAAATTAAATATTAAAGAAAGTAAAATTAAAAAGCAATATTCAAGCTAAGGAAAGTTCGTTGAGTTTAAGCTTCTTTTCCTTTCACATATTCAATATCTTCATCTTGAAAGGATGATAAAACAAAATCTTCTTCTAATCCTTTTCCTACCATGAAGGTTGTTGGTGGTGGAATTCTTCCAAATTTAGCCAAAGGGTTGTTCTTGGTATTGGGCTTATCCGGCTCGGGTAGCTTACCACTGTCGATTAAATCTTGGATCTCATGCCTTATATGAGAACATTTATCTATTTGATGCCCTTGCATTTGATGAAATTGACAGAAGTCCTCGGCATTGAAGTTTGGTGGCAGTGGATTATATAACGGTAGAGGAGCTAACAGTTGTAAAAACCCTTTCTTTTGCAGATTGCTAAAAACCCAAGATAGAGGTTTCCCCAATTCTAAGAATTATCTTTAATTTCCTTGACCAGTCACATTAACATCAGCTTCTTTTTATTTGCTTTGATTGCTAGGCTGATAATTCCCTTTCTCATTCCTTCTTATTGAAAAGCAATTTTTCTCCCTTTCCCACTCTTCAATTTGTAGTCCAGCTTGGAGAAGATCTTTGAAATCCCTTATAAGGGTGTGAGACATCCTTTCATGGAGATTAGGCAGGACACCTCTCACAATCATCCTTACTTGATCAGATTCGTCGGGCCTTTTCTTAAGCAAAGCGGCCTTATTTCTCCATTATTTCACATAGTCCACAAAATTCTCATTTGGTCATTGCCTAATTGCTTCCACCTCCAGCAAGGTTACTTCTAGCTCGACATTGTACCCATATTGCTGAATGAAAGCCTTGTACAACATGTCCCAATCTTTTTGAGTACTTTCTTCTAAAGTGTTGAACCAATTTTGGATAACAGGGTCCAATGAGAGCATGAAATACCTCAGAGTTTAAGCTTTAGTAACTCGGGCAGACTGCAGGGCAGTGATGTACTGCTTCACATGGAGATGAGGATTTCCAGTACCATTGTATCTAGCAAAGGATGGCATCTTGAATCTGTACAGAACTTTGTCTATCTCAAATAAATTGTCAACTTCGAACATTTCTTCGGTTTTCAACTTCTTCTCAAATTTCTTTTCTAAATCAGCAATCATCTTCTAAACATTAGAAGTCTCAGTCTTTTCAATAGTTGCCTTCTTAATAGCCTTTGGCTCCTTTTTATCTTGAGGTTCTTAGAAGTATTGAGCCCAGCCATCATCATCAATGATCACCTTATCATCATTAAAAACCACTTCACCAACTTTAGTCTTCCTTTGTCCTTTGGCTTCTTAGTGCTAGCAGATGCTTCGGCATTGTTTCCTAAAATTGCAGCTAGTTGATTCTTTATGATTTTGGCATTGAGGGCATCATCCACCATTCTTTGAATTTTTTTAGGATCCATTGCTTTTGGTGAAAAAGAGATTGAGTCATTGCTAGATTCTTCGATTTCGACGTAGGTCGGATTGTCGTAAGCTTTTGAACTGTCGTAATCCAGGGCTGTGAGCCAGAAAGAATTAATGATATAAGATGCAAATGTATGCATGTATGCACAAACAATTAACAAACAAAGACAAATAGGATGTTCCTTCCAACCTTATAACATCCACACACGAATGGCAAGTCTCTTTTCCTAGGTATATGGTTAACAAAATACCAACATAGGGTACCTTGTTTTTGAAATTTCCCTTGGACGTTTCAACCAATATCTATATTTTCAAAAATGAAAATCAGTTCATAATAATTTCCATTAATTAGGTTTCAATCCATTTAACCAACTACAATAGCTTTTATGCTATACTGGATTAAAACTAAATTAAGAGGTTTATTACACTTGAAAAAAAGTAACTAATGATTCACGCCAAAAACAAGCCTATGATTAATTATTCTTAGTATAAACTAGGCTCACAATTGATTTTTAGTATTTCTTAATTGACCTAAATAATTTATAAGCTCTTTGTAAGAAAAGGTTGGATAAAAACAATTTTGTTTCTAAACCCATTGTAAAAAGATTTTAGAAAAAATGGATTTTAGGCTTAGTATTTGGGTTATGAGCAAAAGTGACAGCAGGAACCTATGCTATTGAAATACCGCAAGTGCATGGGTCACTCAAGTAATAAAGTAGTGAGTGAGTTATCGTTCCACTGAGGACAAGGCTAAGTACTAGTGCAAATTTTAACCGTTGTTTAGTGACTGAATAGTTTTATGAAGTTTTGTAATTAAAGATAATTAACTTAATAAATGAAAATAAAGAGAAATTGAGAGTTGAATAAATTGATTGATGATGATAATACTGTCCAACTATTGAATCCCCCTAGCCAAAATTATATTTATGAAAATCAATTCAATTAAACCAAATGATAGAGTTGAATTGGTATTCCGCTAAATTAGACTAAAACCTTTTTGAAGCGAATTAATCCTTAATCACTAAGTAGAATGCCAGAATCTCTTCTCCAACATAATTAAATAGATCTTGCATTAAGAATAAGGATTTATAAACCAAAGGATCTTGTAAGTCTATCTCTAGTACCCCAATCAATCCTCAATTCTTATGAATATTCAATTCATATCAAGCTTTCTCAAGTCAATAATATGAAAATTGCAACCAATCAATAAGCATGCTATTATTAATTGGAAATAGATCATTAAGCATCATAATAATAAAACAACTCAATCAAATGATTCAATTTAATAAAATTATTCAATCCATACAACAAAGCTAGGGTTCATCAATATCTAGATAGAGAATAAATTAGTTCATGATCAAAATCAGAAAACTAGAACAAGAGAAATAAGAAAAAGAATCCAAACAATCCATTGCGAATAATTCATATATCTTCACTTGAATCCTTGAATCTTGGTTTAGATCTTGTTTAAAATATTTCTTCACCCTCAATCTCAGCTCCAAAACTCTCCTCTTTACTTTAGAAGTCGGCTCTAGGTTATAAAATATGAAAATTGGATCCTTAATTCATGCTTCAGCGCAGCTTTTATAGTGCAGATAATTTTGCCTGACACGCCCGTTGACACGCCCATGTCACTGGGCATGCCATTGCCACTGAGATTTTGAACATAAGGCACGTCCAATGACATGCCCAATTTCCATCAATCCATAACCCAACTATAGCTATTACAATAGTTCCTGAGCAATTGATCAAGATCACTAAGTTAACCTCAACAAGAAATTGTCATTTAGGAAATAAAAAATTAATTAAACATATAAAGGGGAACCATCTCAATTCACAATTATTACAATAACCTAGCTTTCTTAAATCCAAAAAATAATTTGCAGGAATTAATTGAGACAAATGAATCAAATAGAAAGAATGAAATAGTAAAAATTCAATCAAGAAAGTATACCTCTACCCAACACTTAAGACGCACATTGTCTCCAATGTGTGTGCAAAACAAGAAATAATGAAGAGAGAGAAAAAACTGCCCTTTCATGTCCATGAATGGATAAATATGAGTACGGTGCCAAGAGTATGGTGAAGGCGGATTTGCTTCAAAACAAAAATCTAATATGCAAAAACAAGGTTAAGACATAAATAAATGAAATAAACAAACAAAAGAAACAGTTTGTAAAGAAAATAACAATTGCCCAAAAGCAATGAAAAAGAAAGAAACATAAAAAGAATATTAAATAAGCAAAGAAATGAAAATAAATTAAATTAAAATAAAAATGTGGGCTAGTCAAAAATCGGCGCATCGCCGAAATTGTCACTGCTGGTCTCATCATCGGAGACATCAACTTGAGGTGCAGGTGCAGGAGCAGGGGCAGGTGTTGGTAATTTCTTCTCCTCCGCCAAAAATCCATACTCAAGGTGATCTGTAAGGGGCTTTAGTTCAAAGTTGGGTGGATCAATCACCGATGGTTTTGGCTTCTCTTCCTTTGGCATCTCAGAAGTCTCATATGCCCTGCATTTGAACAATTTGCTTGCTTCAAGAAAAGCAAGTTGTTCCATTGCTTCTTAATCCTCAACATTTTCTTACAATAAGCACAACTCAAGGGGATCCTTGGAAACAATGTTAGTAACACAATTTACGGTCTCATGCTCAATAACATCATTGCCCGACTCTGCCTCATCAAGTGAAAGTGAATGTTTCATAGCATTATATATCCTAAAAAATAACCTTATCATCACCCACTCTCAAAGTTAGGGTGCCATTATGAACATCGATAAGGACACGGGCTGTATTTAAAAATGGCCTACAATAATAAGTGAAACATCCACATCCTCATCAATATCAATGACAACAAAATCATTGGGGAAAATGAAATCCCCAACTTTTACCAACACATCTTCTATAATGCCACGAGGGTGGTCTACTGACTTATCAGCAAGTTGGATGGTCATTAGTGTTGGTTTAGGGTTACCAATGCCTAACTCTTTAAACATTTTATAGGGCATAACACTTATGCTAGCCCCCAAATTAGCTAATGCACTTTTAACCTCAAGGTTACCTATCAAACATGGAATGGTGAAACTACCTGGATCTTTTAACTTCTTAGGTAACCTCCTTTGCAAAATTTGCAACTCTTTTCAGACAAATGCACTAAAGACACCTTTTATTAGAAAGGATATCTTTCAAAAATTTAGCATATTTAGGCATCTGTGACAAAGCCTCAGCAAATGGAATGTTAATGTGCAATTGTTTGAAAAGTTCAAGAAACTTACCGAACTGAGCATCAATCTTGTCCTTGTTCAACCTCGCCGAATATGGTACTCTAGGTCGGTATTCCTTCATTATGGAGTTGCTGTCTTGTGGCTGCTTCTCTTTCTCACTTTCTTATGCAGCTTGCTTTTCTGAAGTGACAGGAGGATTGTCTTCTTTATCATTTTCTTGTACTTCAGCCCTTTTCTCTGCCACTTCTCCTTTTTTCTCATCCACATTACCCTTGATCTCTTTTCCACTCCTTAGTGTAATTGCCTTAAGCTGCTCTTTAGGATTTGCCTCAGTGTTGCTAGGCAAACTTCCTTGTGGTCTCTCACTGAGCAACTTGGCAATTTGCCCCACCTAATTCTCCAAATTATGAATAGAGGCTTGCTGATTTCTTAAGGAGGTTTCAGTTGATTGGAACCTGGTTTTAGAAGGTGTTATAAATTTCTCCATCATGTCCTTCAAATTACTCTTTCTTGAAGGGGCAACTTGTTGATGTTTGGGCTACTGGAATCTAGGGGAAGGTCGTGGATTATTCCATGAGAAATTAGGATGATTTCTCCACCCCGGATTGTATGTGTTGCTGTAGGGATTATTCTGCTGTTGCCTTGGCATGTTTCCAACATAATCTACTTGCTCTTGCCTAGCAAACATGTTGCCACTTAGGCAATCATGACTTTGATGTCCACCCCCACACCATTCGCAGGACATCACCTGCATCACTTTCCCTGAAGAAGAAGAAGCTAAAGAATCGATCTTTTTGTTCATTGCTTTCAACTGTGCTGAAAGTGCAACTACGGGATCCAATTGATGTGAACCAGTAGCCCTTAATTTTCCTTGTTCCCTTGGGGTTTTCCACTGATAATTTGTAAGGGCCATGTCTTCAATCAAATCCCTTACTTCTTCAGGTGTTTTATTGTTTGTGGTACCTCCTTCAGCTGCATTGATGGACTACTTACTTGAGTAACTCAATCCATTATAGAAAGTTTGGATCTGAAGCCACAGTGGAAGCCCATGGTGAGGACATCTTCTTAATAAATCCTTAAATCTCTCCCAAGCATCATATAGGGTTTCACCATCTAGCTGGAGGAAAGAAGAAATATCATTCCTCAACTTAGCAGTCTTGGACGGTGGAAAATACTTCTCTAAAAAATTTTCTGCTAGTTGGTCCCATGTAGTGAAAGTGTTAGGGGGAAAAGACTTCAGCCACTTCTTTGGTCGGCCTCTGAGTGTGAATGGAAACAACCTCAGCCTGATTGCATCTTTTGAGACATTCTGTATCTTAAATGTGTCACATATTTTCAGAAAAGTTTCAATGTGTGCATTGGGATCTTCATCCTAAAATTCATCAAACTGACAGGTCTGCTGCACCATTTGAATGACATTTGTTTTTATCTCAAATTTATTGGCAGTAATCACTGGTCTTTGTATACTCGATTCAGCCCCATTAAGAGTAGGCCTAGCAAACTCTTGCATCGTCCTTGGCTCATTTTCTGCCATTTCTTCTTCTAGGATGGGATCATCAAAGTTCGATTTCATCTCTGCCAGAACTATTTCCTCTTCTTCCTTTTGCCTTCTTCTCAATGTTTTCTCTAACTCTTGATCTAATTCAAAAAGTTGGGAAGAGCTAGCTCGGGTCATAAACAGGAAGAAGTACCTAGAATGATAGTCAAAAAGCAAGAACTTATGTTAAAACAAAATAAAATAAAAACTAAATCAACAGTCTTAATTATATTACTAATACTGAAAACCGTTGTCCTCGGCAATGGCGCCAAAAACCTGACAGCAGAAACCTATGCTATTGCAATACCGCAAGTGCACGGGTTGCTCAAGTAATAAAGTAGTGAGTGAGTTATCATTCTAATAAGGACAAGGCTAAGTACTAGTGCAAATTTTAACCGTTGTTTAGTGACTCAATAATTTTGTGAAGTTTTGTAATTAAAGATAATTAACTTAATAAATGAAAATTGAGAGTTGTATAAATTGATTGATGATGATGATACTATCTAGATATTGAATCCCCCTAGCCACAATTATATTTATGAAAATCAATTCAATTAAACCAAATGATAGAGTTGAATTGGTATTCCTCTAAATTAGACTAAAACCTTTCTCAAGAGAATTAATCCTTAATCACTAAGTAGAATGCCGGAATCTCTTCTTAAACATAATTAAATAGATCTTGCATTAAGAATAAGGAATTATAAACCAAAGGATCTTGTAAGTCTATCTCTAGTATCCCAATCAATCCACAATTCTTATGAATATTCAATTCATATCAAGCTTTCTCAAGTCAATAATATGAAAATTGCAACCAATCAATAAGCATGCTATTATTAACTGGAAATAGATCATTAAGCATCATAAGAATAAAACAACTCAATCAAATGATTCAATTTAATAAAATTATTCAATCCATACAATAAAGCTAGGGTTCATCAATATCTAGATAGAGAATAAATTAGTTCATGTTCAAAATTAGAAAACTAGAACAAGAGAAATAAAAAAAAGAATCCAAACAATCCATTGCGAATAATTCGTATATCTTCACTTGAATCCTTGAATCTTGGTTTAGATCTTATTTAAAATATGTCTTCACCCTCAATATCAGCTCCAAAACTCTCCTCTTTGCTTTAGAAGTCGGGTCTAGGTTATAAAATATGAAAATTGGATCCTTAATTCGTGCTTTAGCGCAGCTTTTATAGTGCAAATAATTTTTCCTGACACGCCCATGTCACTTGGCGTGTCATTGCCACTAAGATTTTGAACATAAGGCACGTCCAGTGACACGCCCATGTCACTGGGCGTGTCACAGCTACTGTGAAACATTGCAAAAGGCATGCTTGGTGACACGCCCATGTCACTGGGGGTGTCAATGCTTCTGTATGCAGGATCAAGGGCACGTCCATTGACACGCCCATGTCCATGGGCGTGTCCATTGATGAATTTTGCTCTTTTCTTCTACTTTCATCCGTAATTCCTCTGAAATGACCATAAGCGTCAAAATATAGAGAATTCTTGAAATTAACCCTAAAAGACACTTGAACAAACAAATTAAACTCAATTGGATAATAATAATATTAAGAAATAGGGGCAAAATATAATCAATTGTGCACTTATCAAAAAGAATTTTTGATTTGTTTTTAGAAAAGTCTTATGTCCAAAGACCATCTTGAAAAGTATTGAAAATAGCTTTGGTCTTTTGGACTTTACAGAAAATTTTATTTTGAGCTTACAATGTACTTAGGTCATATTAGAAAAAGAGCAAGCCAAATGAGCCATTATTTAGATAAATTAACCATAGTTAAACAACATGCATTTGGGGTAAAACCTAAGGAAAGTAACTAGACCAATTACATGAGCTTTAATCTTTGGGTTGAAAGGCTTAGGTTCCCATAGCAAGTATATACCAAATGGTACGAGGCTATGAGTGGTTATGCCATGCTCGATCTCCATACATTGAGTGAAAGTATGGTATCCCTTACATAACACAACACGGGTAACACGGGCATCCTAACTCACGCACACGATGCAATCTAATATGATGCAATGGATAATATCATTATAAGAAAGAATAGAATAATAAAAATACCAATAAAATCAACTTCTCTTATCCCCAGTGGAGTCGCCACTGTGAGCGGGGATTTTTGCCCCCACTCCCGGTGGAATGGTTCTTGCGACTTCGGCACTGTTTAGGCTCGGGGCCTTAGAGAACACGGACCTAAGTTTGGAGAAAATAGAGTCACCACCCGAACAGGTTGGGAAAAATAAAGGGGTGGATGACTCGATTCCTAAGGAATCCCCAACCCCTAATGGGTTTGGAAAGTTAGGTACGTGTGGGGAAGGTGAGAAATGGCCCAGCACCCCCATAACGCTCGGTTCATTGGAACCGGCCTCCTTTATAGGTCTTAATATTATAAAATTATTAAATATAACAATATTATCCATATTGCACACAATAATTGAAATAAAGCATCGTTATATTAAAATCAAAGCAATGTCCAAGCAGAGCAAATAAATGGACACCTATCCGAAGATGGAAACATGCCCTTACATCATCCATGTCTAAACTAATAGGACACCCACCAAAAGGTAGAAACATGTCCTTTACATTAGTCTAAAATATAAAATCAATTAAAATTACATGATATTTAATTAATGAGGTACCCACAAAGTGGAAACATACTTCTTACAACATTTGAAAATCAAAATAAATCGATAGAAGTAAATAACCATTCATCATAAATAAATCATTCATTAAAGATATCAATCAAAATATAAAATAAGCATCCATCTATGATAAATTAAATAAATCAAACATTGAAAATAAATCAACTACCAAAGCATAGAATAGACTACATAATCAAATCTAAAATAAAGCAAGTAAAGATACAATTTAGGGTTATTGTTCCTATTTAAAGTTCTTTAATTAATATTTTAGGGTTTTGGAATCTTAAGATATTATTATTGTTATTTGTTTAGGCTACTATAAGTTTTAGGAGAATTAAAATGGATTAGGGTTTCATGAATCAAATTAGGGTTTAGGGGTAACATTATGAAATTAGGGTTTTAGAATAATTAAAACATTAGGTTTATAATTCTTGGTTGCTGGATTGTTGTTTTGGGTTTAGTGTAATGAGTTTGAATGTTTAGGTTTATAAGGTTTTAAGTTTTTAAGGATTAGGTTTAGGAAAACTAGGGTTTACGATTTTGGTTTTAAGGGAATTAGGGTTTAAGAAAACTAAGGGTTTAGATTAACTAGTTTGGGGTTTACTGTTTTGGTTTTGGAGTTGAAGAAAATAGTTTAGTTTTATAAAGTAATTATGATTTTTTAGAAACTGTAAAGTGAGTTAGGGTTTGGAGATTTAACAAAATATTTGGAAATTTTGGAAAAGGATTAGAAGAAAACAGTTTAGGGTTTTTAAGATCTTTTGGAAATAGAAAAAACGATTTAAGGTTTTTGGAAACAAAAGAGTATTTTTTTTAGGGTTTTTGGAACAAGGAAAAATTTAGGGTTCTAAGGTTTTGAAGAAACAGAAAAATATTTTTAGGATTCTTAAGGTTTAGAAGAAACAGAAAAGTATTTTTAGGGTTTTTTGAGGTTTAAAAGAACAGAAAAGTATTTTTAGGGTTTTTTGAGGTTTAGAAGAAACAGAAAAGATCATTTATGTCATTGAAACTGAAGATCAACATTACTACATATTTATAGATCAAGGTTTTGTGTGTATAATCTTATGAATAAAAAAACAAAGCTACTGTAAGAAAATAAAAAGAAATTAGAGATTCAAACCTTCGTACATTGGTTCCACCAAAAATTTCTTCTTGGATGAACAGAGACAAAGGCAAAGTTGCTGCCTTTGATAAATTGTTAATAATGGCTTTGCTTGCTACTGTCAAATCTCAAGTCCCAAATTCAAAGTTCTAGTTCTCCAAAGGTTTCTCTTCTTAAAATCCAGTCCGATCCCCTCACTGCCAAGTCCCCCTTTGTTTCCTCCTTTTTAGTGTTATTTGTAGGAAAATTTATAATCCTAGTTCTAATTGTTTAAGGAAACTAAAATTACTTAGGAAAAGAAACCGAAACCAAATAGAATTTGGTTTCAAAAAAATTTGCATCAAAAAAATTTTGCTAGCAAAAACTGCGACGGGCTGCGAGTGGCTGCGAGGAATTGTGTCGAAAATTGCAAGGCGCGGCCAACAGGCCATTTCGTCCAATTACCTTCGTCGCCGATTTTAATTTTTATTTATTTATTATTATTTTTTTATTACTATAATTATAAAAAATAAAAACTAAAACAAATATTATTTAATTAAGATAACACAAAAATTATTTTGGACTAAATAAAATATATTGGACCGGACTAGGTCAAAAATTAAGGGTCTACACTAAGCAAGAGCAATTATTTAAATCCACACATTAAACAGTGCCCCCATAACATTCATCACTCCAATTCTATATGTCTCCATAGCCTAACACATTAAAACAAAGAAATTTCAAGATGGGTGCATAAACAATCAATAAATAGTGCGCAAATATGTTCAACTCAAATCTTACAATAGAATCCTCAAAAGCATAATGAGTAAATCACAACACATCCTTAAAACAAGGGTCAAAACTCAAAATCCCTAGAAATTCCTTAGATTTGCAAGAAATCCCGAAGTAATTTTAAGAAAAATAAGACAAAAAAAAATATAAAAGTTAGGGCACATACCTGAAATTAGGTGTGAAGGATGTGTGAAAATCGAACAAAATGAATGTAATCCTCTCCAAATCATGAAATGGGAATCAAAATCCCCTCTAGACTAATTAGGTGTGTGATTTCGAGTGTGAGAGTGTGAGAATTTTGAGAGAAAATGAACAAAAAGGGGAAGAGAAGAGAGAAAACTGTTTAAAATAAACTCAGGCTCACTTTTAAAACACGTCGACACGCCTACTGACATGCATGTGTCCTTGGGCATGTCACAACTACTGCATTTGAGCGAGTACGGCATGCTCACTGACACGTACTTGTCGATGGGCGTGTTATTGCTACTGTGACTAAAATAAATCGACACGTCTAGTGATATGGGCGTGTCACTGGGTGTGTGGTTGCTACTATAAATCTCATAAATTTAACAAAAATGACACGACCAGTGACATGGACGTGTCCATAGGCGTGTTTTAGCTACTGTGGTGCCATTTAAATGACACGTCCGTGTCCATAGGCGTGTTACGGCAACTGTCTCTAAAAATGAATGACCCACCCATGACATGGGCGTGTCTCTAAATCAAGCTCAAGTTGTGCCTCAAAAGAGAAATTCCCTCTACATATTCAAGTGAACTTAAAACAACACACCACCAACCAAATGATAGAAGAATTAAAAATCAATGAAACAAACTAAAAACATGAAAATTAAAGAAACAAATATTAAAAACAAATAAAATGGTGGGTTGTCTCTCACCCTACACTTCTTTAATGTTGTATTAGTTAGTCGTTCAGGAGTAGTTCATCCCTAGTCTTGGAGATATAAAACCTCCTTTAGCTCATTCAAGTCTCCCCCTAAATACAGTTTAGGTCTTTGCCCATTAACCATAAAATCCCATTTTTCTGTATGAGTAATTTCGATCGTCCCAGAGGGAAAAACTTCTTTGATTGTAAATGGACCAGACCATCTTGATTTTAACATACCTGGAAAAAGTTGAAGCCTCGAATTGTACAATAATACCTGATCTCAAACATGAAACTCTTTATGTTCCTTACTGTGAACATCATGACATCTCTTAGTCTGCTCCTTATACATCCTTGCATTATCATAAGCTTGTAATCTCCATTCATTCAACTCATTGATATGCAATTTCCTCCTTTCACCTGCACTAGCTAGATTAAGGGAAATCTGTTTTATAGCTCAATAAGCATTATGTTCAATTTTTATAGGTAAATGACAAGCCTAAAGGTAAATGACAAGCCTAATTTTTATAAGCATTATGTTCAATTTTTATAGCTAAATGGCATAGTACCCAAAGGAGTTTTGAATGCAGTCCTAAAGGCCCATAGAACATTGTCCAATTTCTCGGACCAATCCTTTCGGGATTGCTCTACAGTTTTTTTCAAGAATTCTTTTTATTTTCCTATTTGTGTTCTCAACTTGGCCACTAGTTTGGGGATGGTAAGGAGTAGAAAACCTATGTGTAACACCCAGCCTTTTGAAAACTTTCTCAAGCAAAGCATTACAAAAGTGAGTACCCTTATCACTTATGATCACTTTTGGTATACCAAATCAAGAAAACAACTTTTTCAAAAACTTCATCACTACCCTAGCATCATTCATTGCTAAAGCTTGGACTTCATGCCATTTAGAGACATAGTTTATAGCTACAAGAATATATTTGTTACCAAAAGAACTAGGAAACGGTCCCATAAAATTGATCCCCCATACATCAAAGACTTCATACACAAGAATTCCATTTTGGGGCATTTCATCACGAGATGAAATATTTCTAGTTCTTTGAAAATGATCACAAAATTTCACAAAGTCATAGCTATCCCTAAATAGAGTGGGCCAATAAAATCCTGATTCTAGCACCTTTTGAGTAGTCTTATTGGCTCCCATATGACCACCAGCTGGTCCAGCATGACAATGAAAGAGAATATTCATCATTTAGGGCCATGCCACGCAGCGCCGAATCATATGGTCTTTACATAACCTAAATAAGAAAGGATCCTCCCAAAAGTAATATTTTATTTGGAAAAGAATTTCTTCTTTTCTTGATAAGTGATATCTTTAGGGAGTTCCCTAGCTGCCAAGTAATTAGCAAAATCTGCAAACCAAGGTATTTCAAAAGTTGAACCACTTACCTCACTTACCATGGCATAAAGTTACTCATCGGGAAAATGATGATCAATATCCCCTTTTTCAAACTTCTCTAAGGTTGGGTTCTCCAAGCGAGAAAGGTGATTTGCTGTTAGATCTTCATCACCCTTTTTTCCTTGAATATTCAAATCAAATTCCAATAATAATAAAACCCAACGAATTAGCCTAGGCTTTGCATCATTTTTTGCAAATAAATACCTCAAAGCCGAGTGGTATGTATAAACAATCACTTTAGAAAAGATCATATATGATCTAAACTTGCCAAAAGTAAAAACCACAGCTAGAAGTTCTTTCTTTATTGTTGTGTAATTGGCCTGGGCTGCATTCAGAGTCTTGCTTGAATAATAGATGGGCTAAAAATGCTTCTCCTTGTGTTGACCCAAAACTGCCCCCACTGCAAAATCACTTGCATCACATATTAGTTCAAATGGTAGATTCTAATCGAGAGCCACCGTGATTGGAGCATGGGTCAATTTCTCCTTAAGAGTTGTGAAATCTCTTAAGCATTCCTCGTTTAACACAAAATCAACATCCTTCTCACGGAGTCTTGTTAGAGGATGAGTTATCTTAGAAAAATCTCGTATGAACCTCTGATAGAAGCTTACATGTCCTAAAAAGCTTTTGATGGCCTTAACTGATGTGGGGGTGGTAGTTTCTCAATGGTTTCCACCTTAGCCTAGTCAACCTCAATACCCTTGCTTGAAATCTTGTATCCCAACATGATTCCTTCTTGAACCATGAAATGACATTTTTCCCAAATAAGCACCAAGTTTGTTTCCTCACATCTTATTAAGACCCTCTTAAGGTTTTCCAAACATCCTTCGAATGAGTTGTCATAAATCGAGTAATCATCCATGAACACCTCCATAATATTCTCAATAAGCTCATCAAAGATTTCCACCATACACCATTGAAAAGTTGCAGGCGCATTGCACATTCCAAATGGCATCCTTCGATATGTGAATGCCCCATATGGACAGGTGAATGTAGTTTTCTCTTAGTCTTCTAGGGCAATAGGAATTTGGAAGTAGCTTGAAAGGCCATCCAAAAAGTAGTAGTACTCATACCTAGATAATCTCTCTAACATCTGATCAATGAAGGGCAAAGGAAAATGGTCCTTCCTAGTTGCATCATTCAACTTCCAGTAGTTGATGCAAACCCTCCAACTGGTAATTGTTCTTGTTGGAATTAGCTCATTATTTTCATTGGGAATCACCATCATCCCTCCTTTCTTTGGTACTACCTGAACCAGGCTCACCCAAGAGCTATCCAAAATCAAAATTATAATTCCCACATCAAGTAGTTTGATTACTTCAGCTTTAACTACATCTTTCATCTTAGGGTTTAGTCTGCATTATGGTTGCACCACTGGCTTGAATTCATCCTCCATCAGTATTTTATGAGTGCAATAGGATGGACTAATACCCTTGATGTATACTATCTTCCAAGCTATAACTTGCTTATGCTTTTGTAATAACTCGATGAGTTTTACCTTCTGCTCAAAAGATAGGTGGGAACTCAAAATAACTAGCAATTTATTCTCCTCCCCTAGGAATCCATACTCAAGATGATCCGAAAGGGTCTTAATTTTCAAATTGGGTTGATCAATCACATATGGTTGTGGCTTCTATTCTTTTGGCATTTCAATGGTTTCATACGCCCGACACCTAAATGATTTGCTTGCTTCAAGATAAGCAAGTTGCTCCATTGCTACTTGATCCTCAACATTATCCTGCAATAAACACAACTCAAGGGGATCCTTGGAAACAATGTTAGTAACACAATTTAAGGTTTCATGCTCAATGATCTCATTGCATGAATTCACCTCATTGAGTGTAAGTGGGTGCTTCATAGCATAATGTATATTAAAAACTACTTTCTCGCTTCCCACTCTTAAGGTCAATGTGCCATCATGGACATCGGCGTAGGCTGTATTCAAAAATGGCCTAGCAAGGATATGCAAAACTCCTACCTGATCATCTATATCAATGAAAACAAAATCATTAGGGAAAATGAAATCCCCGACTTTTACCAACACATCCTCTATAATACCACAAGGGTGGATTACTGACTTATTAACAATTTGAATGGTCATGAGTGTTGATTTAGGTTCTCTGACACCTAACTCTTTAAACATCTTGTAGGGCATAACACTTATGATAGCCCCCAAATCAGCCAATGCACTTTTAACTTCAAGGTTACCTATCAAACATGGAATAGTAAAACTACAAGGATCGTTTAATTTCTTAGGCAACCTCTTTTGCAAAATTATTGAACTCTTTTTCAACAATTGAACCAAAGATACTTCCTCAAGTTTCCTTTTGTTAGAAAGGAGATCTTTCAAAATTTTAGCATATTTAGGCATTTGCGATAAAGCTTCACCAAATGGAATTTTAATGTGTAGTTGTTTAAAGAGTTCAAGAAACTTATTGAACGGAGCATCAATCTTGTCCTTGTTCAACCTTGCTGGATATGACACTCGAGGTTGGCATTCCTTCACTATTGGATTGGGTTCTTGTGGTTGATTCCCTTTCTCATTTTCCACTGCAACCTTCTCACCCAAAGTGACAGTAGGGTTATCTTCTTTTTCTTGTGTCTCAGCCTCTTCCTCAACCACTTCTTCTTTTTTCTCAACCACACCACCCTTAATTTCCTTTCCATTCCTTAGAGTAATTTCCTTTAGCTGATCCTTCGGGTTTGCCTCGGTATTGCTAGGAAAGCTCCTTGTGGTCTTTCACTAAGTAACTTGGCAATTTTCCCCACCTGATTTTCCTAATTGTAAATGGAGGCTTGCTGATTTTTAAGGATGGTTTCTATTGATTGAAATCTAGTTTCTAAAGCTGCTGTAAACTTCTCCATCATGTCCTCCAAATTGCTCTTTCTTGGAGGAGCAGCTTGTTGATGTTGAGGCTGCTAAAATCTAGGGGGAGGTCTTGGATTATTCTGATTATTCCAGGAGAAATTAAGATGATTTCTCCACCCCAGATTATATGAGTTACTATAGGGGTTATTCTATTGTTGCCTTGGCATATTCCCAACATAATCCACCTGCTCCTGTCTAGCAAACATATTGCCACTTTGGAAAACTTGAGTTTGATGTCAACCCCCACACCATTCATAAGACATCACCTACTTTGATTTCCCCGAAGATGAAGCTAAAGAATCAATCTTTTTATTCATTGCTTCCAATTATGCTGTCAAAGCCACCATAGGATCCAATTGATGTGAACCAGTGGCCCTCAGTTTTCCTTGTTCCCTTTAAGTTTGCCACTGATAATTTGTAAGGGCCATATCTTCAATCAAATCCCTGTTTTGTTAAGGTATCTTATTATTTATGGTACCCCCGGTTGCTGCATTAATGGATTGCTTGCTTGCATAATTCAATCCATTGTAGAAAGTTTGAATCTGAAGCCATAGTGGAAGCCCATGATGAGGACACCTTTGTTTAGATCATTTTTGTACTAGTTTTTAGTATGATTTTATGTGTGTTTTAGTTAATGTTTTGATTAATTTTTGTTTTAAGTGTGTTTAAAGTGTTTGTTTTAGGTTTAAGTGTAAAAACACCCTTGGAAGATCAAAATAGTGCAGGAAAAGCATGAACCAAGCAAGACATGGCCAAGCCAAATCAGGCTTGGCCGTGTCCCTCAAAGATTGGTGTTGGCAGAGCTTGACATTACCAAGAGATACGGCCAAGCCTCTGGCCGTGTCTCATTCAAAGACCAAAACAAAGAACAAAGGAAAGAAAGAGCAAAAATGAAGAAGCACGAAGAGACACACTCAGTGACACGGCCAAGCCACTGGCCGTGTCACATGACACGGCCAGTAAGCTTGGCTGTGTCCCATCTTGAGCCAAAGAAGAGAAGGAAAAGAAGCAAGCAGAGGAAGACACACTCAGTGACACGCCCAAGCTTGTGGCCGTGTCACATGACACGGCCAAGCCAAGAGCAAGCTTGTTTTTGTCCCATTTCATGCCAACAAGACTTGGAGCAAGCAAAGAGGGAAAGAAAAGAAGCAGAAGCAAACACACCCACATGACATGGCCAAGCCAGTGGCCGTGTCACATGACACGGCCACAAGCTTGGCCGTGTCACTCCTTGAGACCAAATGAAAGAAAGAAAAGAAAGAAGAAAGAAAGGAAACAGTGAAGGACAGAGCCAGCTAGCTTGGTCGTGTCCCATGAAAATTGAGGGACACGGCCACTAGCTTAGCCGTGTCACCTCATGGAAAGAAAGAAAAGAACAAGAGACACGGCCAAGCTACTTTTGGCTTGGCCGTGTCACACCAAAAACATTCGATTTCTTTTGCACGAAGTGGGGAACAAAGTGGGAGACAATGCATTGTGCTTGCCAAAAGAAATATTAAACAAATAAATAGTGGGGAACAAAGTGATATGGTATGAGTTGGAAGGCATGGGTGTGTATTTTGAATGAATTAAAAAGAGAAGAAGAGGGAAATAGAGGGGCTGGTTGGTGTTCTTGGAGCCAAATTTCTGCTACACATTTGGGAGAGGGAGAGAGTGACACTCTCCCTTACCCCTTCATCTTCATCTCCATTTCCATTCTCTCCACCTTCTCCATCTTCCATTGACAAGTTCTTTGAGATTCTTTAGGATAAATTGGGTTAAACAAGCTCTTGAAGGTTGAAGAAGCTTCATTGAAGGGATTGGTGACTTGAGAAAGCTCCATTCCATCTTCCAAAGGCAAATCAATTGAAGAGTTGGTGACTTGAGAAAGCTCCATCCAAAGGTTTGGTGACTTTAGAAAGCTCCATTCCATATTGCAAAGGGGAATCAACCATTGAAGAGGGCTTGAGTTCTTCATCAAATACATCAAGTGGAGCTAGGAGGAAGATTAGTAATCCTACTCTCGGCATCTTCACAAGGGGTTTTTCTATTCTCTCTTTTAATTCATTTCTATTGTTGTTGTTGTATTAAGAGATTGATATTACAATGAACAATTTGTATTTGATTTATATTGAGTTGAATGGTTGTTTTAAATTGATGATGTTAAGCTAAATACCCATGCCTAGGGTTTGTAGTATATTTGATTGAATGCCTTGATTTGATATTTCCATTGATGTACCTTGTTGTTGGTTGATTGCATTGGATTGTATGCTAGGTTGATAGATTAGCTACATATTGATCTCTAGATATTGAATGAAGGATCGAGAGGTGAAATTCGATATTGGAATTATGCAATTGACTACCCTATGAATGAATTAGAAATATAAGTTCTAGGGTTTTGTTAATTTGGTAATGTAAAAGAATTGGTCATTGTTAATTCATGAATGTGAGAACTAATGGATTGGTAATTGACTAATTAACCTTAAGGAACAAATTAATTTACAAGGTTATGTTAATGGATAATTGAGAATTTAGCTTTGATTGAATGGACCTATGACCCTAGGCACCTTCCCAAGAATCAATTTGATCTTGTACATCCATCACACACCAATCCTACACAACACTTTTAGTTTTAATTGTTTTAAAGTCGCAACTCAAACATTAAACTTCCGCATTTAAATAACTTGTCAATCAAGCTATTACAAACCACACCTTCTTGGGGAAACGACCTTGGGGCAATCACCTTTGCTACAGCTACCTCGTATACTTGCGAGTGACGCTTTGTAGTAGTACTTAATTCGAGCGCAACAAGTTTTTGGGCTCCAAGAACACCAATAAGTTTTTGGGCTCCAAGTTTTTGTAGTAGTACTTTTCACTAAGTATAATGCTAGGAATCTCTTCTCAAGCATAATTAAATAGATCTTGCAATAAGAATGAGGAAATTCAAACCAAAGGGTCCTGTAAGTCTATCTCTAGCACGCCAATCAACCCTCAATCCTAATGAAAATTTTGTTCATATCAAGCTTTTTCAAGTCAATAATATAAAAATTGCAACCAATCAATAAGCATGCAATTATCAATTGGAAATAAGAAATTAAGAATCAAAAGGATAAAATAACTCAATCAAATGATTTAATTTAATCAGAACTATTCAATCCTTACAATAAGGCTAGGGTTCATCAATATCTTGATAGAAATAATTTAGCTCAGGTTCATAACTAGAAAACCATAACAAAAGAAATGAGTAGAAGAATTCAAACAATCCATAATGAATGATTTGTGTTTCTTAATTTCAATCATTGATTCTTGATTTAGATCTCGTATGAATTGAATCATCACCTTCACTCTCAGCTGCCAAAACTCTCTTTTTTCTCAGGAAATTAGCTCTAATAATAAAAACCGAATCCCTAATTCGCAATTCAGCTCAGATTTTGTAGCCCATAAATTTAGCCTGACATGCCCATTGACACGTGTGTGTCTGTGGGCATGTCAACGATGTTGTTTCCAACTTTAATGACATAGGCAGTGACACGGCCATGTTCTTAGGCATGTCATTACTACTGCAATGCTGGGTTAAGGACACGATTAATGACATGCCCATGTCTTAGGGAGTGTCGCAGCTTCCGTGAGGTAGGATCAATGGCACATTCTGGGTGTGTCAAAGCTTTTGTAAAGTAGTTGGATGACATAACCATTGTCACGCCCATGTCACTAGGCATGTCAATTGAAGAATTTGCCCAAAATAGCTCTTTTCCTTGTCTTTCATCTGTGATTCTGACCTAAATAATCTAAAGGTCCCAATGTTTAAAAGGTTCCTAGAATCAACCCTAATAAACACTTGAACAAGCATATTAAACTCAATTTGATAATAAATATACTAAGAAATAGGGAAAAAATATCATCAACTACACACTTTATCAATAAGGAAGTGTGGTTGGTGGTTAATAATTCTAGAAGAATTGACATTGAGTACATAACCAAGAAAATCATTAAAGGGAGAGCACTAGTGGAATTCCTGGCTCAACAACTGCTGCATGAAAGTGAAGAAGTGACCTTCGCATTTTGGACGAACACTTGGGGGCAATAGAAGTGAAGAATAAAGGATGAGGATGTACTTTGATGGAGCTATAAACAAGAAGGGAGCTAGATTAGGGGTTATATTAGAATCACCTGAAGGAGAGCTCATCCCCTTGTCCAAGAAATTAAAATTCAAGTTAACCAATACATGTTGGAATGCGAAGCATGTATCTTTGGGTTGGAAACCTTAATAGGGATAAAGGTTGATAAAGCACAGGTTTTTGGTGACTCATTGCTAGTGATATCTCAAGTGAATGGAGAATGGGAATAAAAAGAAGAAAAGCTAAAACCATAACATGATTACCTAACAATAATGAGGAAGAACTTCAAGAATTGTAGATTCACACACCTGCCAAGGGAAGAAAACCATATGGCCGATGATTTAGCCACATTGGCTTCAATATAGGAGGATCCTGTAATTATTCCTTAAGCCTCAAGTTTTGACTGGCTCATCAACTCCTTGCTGTGAGTATGAGATGATTATGGAGACTGGGATAGACAATGATGCATGGTATGATACAATTAAGCAGTTCTTGGAAAGTCAGGATTATCCGCCGGGTGCAACAGAAGAAGAAAAAAGAGCAATAAGGCAATGGTCATTATAATACATCACTTTCCAAGGGGAATTATATCGAAGGTGGCCTAATGGGATGCACGTAAGACGTATAAAGAAGTTTGAAGTTGAGCATATCATGTCAGAAATACATAGAGGATCTTATGGGCCCCACATGAATGGCTTAGCTCTGGTGAAGAAGATAATTTAGCAAGGCTACTATTGGTTGACCATGAAAAAAGATTGTATTGATTTTGTGTGAAAATGTTAACACTACCAGCTGTATGGGAATTTGAACCATTTACCTCCCGAAGAGTTGTATTCTATGTCTTTGCCTTGGCCATTCGCAGCTTAGGGGATAGACATTATTGGGGAAATATACCCAACAGCTTCAAATAGTCATCGAAATAAAGTTGTGGTAATTGATTATTTTTCAAAGTGGGTGGAAGCCGAATCTTTTAACAAACTAGGGGCAAGGCAAATGATTTGATTTATTGAAAGAAATCTTATCTGCAGATATGGAGTTCCACACAGCATAGTATCGGACAACAAAGTGAGATTCCAAGGGGTCATTAGGGATTTGTTTGCTAAATATGAAATTTCTCATCATCAGTCTTCTTCATATAGACCAAAAGCGAATGGCGCAGTGGAAGTAACTAATAAAACATGTAAGTAGATTCTTTCTAAGATGACTAAGACATACATATATTAGGCAGAGGTGCTCCCATTTGCCTTATGGTGGTATAGAACAAGCATGCACACTCCGACTGGAATGACACCATTTTCTCTGGTATATAGAATGGAGGCGATATTGCCTAGTAAAATTGAAGTCAAATTTCTAAGGGTAGTAGCAGAAGCTAAGTTGCTGGAAACAGAATGGGTACTAAACAGATACACACAGTTGGCCTTATTGGAAGAGTGGAGGTTAAAAGCACTTATCATCATCAGATTTACTAAAGAAAGATAGCTCGGGCTTACAATAAAAGAGTCCATGGTAGAAGACTTGAGGTTGGTGATCTAGTACTAAAATAATGCAAACCAAATACTCTGAATCCAGGAAGGAAGTTAAGACCAAGCTGGGAAGGGCCTTACGTCTTGAAAAAAGTAATAAAGAAAGGCATGATCAAGATAGCTGACATGGATGGGAATGAGTTTAGCGAACCAGTAAACATTGACTGGCCGAAGAGATTCTATGTCTAATTTAAAAATAAAAGGTGAAGAGTAAGCTCGCTATAGACCCTTATTTTTTGACCAAGTCTAGTCTAATATTTTAAAATAGTCCGAAAATAATTTTTATAGTATTTATTGTTTATTTTAATATTTAATACTTATATAATATTTATTTTAATAACATAATATTAGTTATTATTTATTTTAATAATATAATTATTTATGAATATTTTATTTTAATATATAATATTTATTATTTATTTTAATATAATATTTATTATTTAAAATATTAAAAGAAAAAAAAGGAAATTATAAATATTTATTTTTAATATAATATTTATTTTTAAAAATAAAAATAAAAATACATTAAAGTTGTTACGTAAAGCCATTGGTGATGGCTATATTTAGATAAATGAGATAACTAAGGCATTGTGCTTAGTTTGATCATGAGAAAATGAAAAAGATATTGACAATGGAAAAATGAAATAATTATGTACCTAGTATGTTATTCAATTTCCAAAGTTCTATGTTTGGTGGCATGCCTATGACGTAGCAGTCCCTTGAAGCTGGGTTGAGCCTAGCCCTTAAAGACTAGTTGGGATGTTACATAGGAGGTTATCCTCATTATGATATGAATTGCCTTCAGGGCTAGCTTTTAAGCAATTACTTGATTTGCTTTTGGGGCTAGACACATGGTGCCAACTTGGACCAAAACAGTAACTCTAGGATTTGAATAGCATATTAGATCCTTTGGGCCCATGCTTGTGTTTGTTTTTCTGTGAATTATAAATTGTGGAACAATTTAGCAATATATTAAGATAAAGTGTTATGAGATATAATATCCTTATGCATTGTGCATCGGCATTGCATTTGAATTTTATTATTATCAAAGTTTGTATTACTAGGCTTTTGGCTTAGCGCGATTGTGATTCATCCCGCAGATGTCAGGATAGATCAGGTTGAGCGGGAGAGTTCGTCTAGACCAAGCCAGATCTAGGCTTGAGATCTTGAGTGCAGAGTTGATTGTTGGACATCAAGATTAAAGAAAAACTGCCAGCATGTACGTATTTTATATTTTTGTACATATTGACTTCATGTATGTTATATTATATTTTGATGTATATATATGTATATATATCGCAAACTATCAAAAATGTTTTGGATAAATATTTGGTAATAAAGCTATGTATGCGTTTTAGCAAGTAATATTTTATCTATTATTTACATTATATGAGTTAAATTAATTAAGTTTATACATATTAAAAAAGGTAAGGGTTTTTATTAAAATGGGTTGTGGCATTCTTGTATTTTATATTCGTATATTACATATGTTGGGTGTATGTATTGTATGTATATAGGGTACAAGGGTATTACATAAGATGTAAACCTAAATTTATATATTTATTCTTTATTTAAGTTAAATGCATAGTTTATTATATATCTTTGATGAATAATTTATTTATGATGATGGTTGGTTGTTCTTATTAATTTATTTTGGTTTTAAGAAATTGTAAGAGGTATGTTTCCATGTTATGGATACCTCATTAGTTAAGCTTAATGTAATTTAAATTATTTTCATATTTTGGAATTAATATAAAGGACACATTTCCACCTCTTGATGGGTATCCTATTTAGTTTTAGACATTAGACGATGTAAGGACTTGTTTCCATCCTTGGATGGGTGTCCATTTTTTGTTTTGTTTGGACATTATTATGATTTTTAATAAGGTATTTATTTATTCTCATGATTGCAAGTATTATGGATGATATTATTATATTTAAGAATTTTATAATATTAAGACCTGAAAAAAAAGCCGGTCCCAATAAATCGGGCGTTATGGGGGTGATGTGCCATTTCTCACCTTCCCCATACGTACCAACTTTTCAAACACAATACGAGGTTGGGGATTCCTTAGAAATTAAGTCATCCACCCTTTTTTTCCAGCCCGTCTGGGAGGCGACTCCAATTTATCCAGGCTTAAGCCTATGTTCTCTAAGGCCTCAAGCCTAACAGTGTCAAAGTCGCAAGAACCATTCCACACGGGTGTGGGGCAAAAATCCCTGCTCAAACTCACTAAGTTGAAAAATTAAAAGGGTGACCTAGGAAAAAATTAGAGCATTCTGCTAATTCCAGAAACCCAAAAGTGCGGATAAGGCAACAATTAAGGCTAAAAGATAAGAGAAATTGTTAACTAGAAAACCTGAAAGGGTTATTTGATGAAATGATGTACACTTGATATAGGTTTATAGTTGTTCCTAATTTAATGAGACAAAGTTAATAATAAAATTATTTTATGTGCACCATGTTAATATCAACCAAAAGGCTAAAATAAATTGCATAATGGAAAAAGGTGATGACAAATCATAATAAAAAGAAAATGTCTTTTATCCTAACATCATTTTATCTAAAGACTGACAATTAAAGAATTTATTGCCACTGATAAGTGTAATGTGTAGTCTAGCTTTGCCTCAGATGATCCAAGAAAGCTTCAGTCAGCATAGGCATGTCCAAATCAGCTGTAAAGTCAAAATCTCGAGGTTGAGCTCCATATTGGTGACTAAGGTGGAGAGGATCATAGCAAGTACCTCGACAAAGAGTAGTAAGTGGAACAAATATCAAATATGTCCGAGTGGTAACATGCCTAATTTTTCACCAAGGCACTAAGCCAAAGGATGTTGGTAACAGCTCTAGAACTAATCCACTCGATCCATCCAATATATGAAGAACCGTGTCAAAGAAGTTTTCTTGCAGAATGGTGTCAATGTAAGTACCTTGCACGATCTACAGCTGGGGTGTCAAGCAAGCAAAAGCAATCCTGCAGCTAGATCTGAGAAATAAGGTATAAAAAAAAAAGGCTGCTAGGTTGTAAGCCCACAAGGGCAGCCTAGGCAAAATTTAGGACAATCCACTAGCTTTAAAAATCCGTAAGGGCAAACTAGGCAAAAATTAGGACCAAAATAAAAAAAAATATGGAAAAGCTCACTAGAGTCGAAAACTCGCAAGGGCGAACTAGGAAAAAATTAGAGTAAAAAAATAAAAAAGGGGTACCTAAATTGAAAACTCAAAAAGGTGGTTTAGGTAATGAACTGAAGCAGCAAAATACTTCCAAACAGTCTTCTCGAAGAACATATTTTGAATTGGTCCAATTCGACTAGGGTTTCAGCTATGATCAAGGGTATTGGTGAAAGACCTACTTCCATTTAGTCCACAATGCCCAATATTTGCGGATCAATGTCCCCATCAGAAGAGACAAGCAAGAATTGACTATGTAGACATAAGCAAAATATGCATCCCCAAGCCTTAGTGGGACATGTACAAAAGTCAATTAAAGGACCAAGAAGAATTTTGTCACCTCTGGTCAATTGAAGAACTTCAGGCTTTGAAAGGTCGAATAGTATCCGCATTTTTTGAGGGGGTTTTGAGGATAATATGGGCAATGCTATTTCATGATTACTTGGATATCAGAGTATGGCTTCAAATCATTCAATCATGGAATATAAATCAAAGCTACTTATCTTAAAAGTTCTAGATCTTACATACTAAAATGAGGCCATGGCATGCAAGAAAGATTAATTCAGCTTAATATTATGAAAGCACTTTAAAGTATTAATTTGAAAATAATCTATTTGTTGCTAATGAATAGTTTCAAGATTCTTGAATAGATTCTTCATCTTCTTCAAATTAGCCTCGGACATTATTGAAGTCGTTAAGGTTGAAAATCATTTACTTTGGTAAAGAAACAATCAAAGGATTACTTGCATTGAATGATTATGATGTTAGCTAAATTGACAAAGGAAGAAGAATGGTAATGATTTAAATAAGTAGTTGCTTGAAAACCAAACTGCAAAAAGAAAAGGAAAACATGTTGCACGTTGGGTTTGGTAGCCAAATCTATCATGGTTTTATAGAAATATTTACCACAGGTTTATGGAATTCATATTTCAATATGGATACTGTGTTGTGTCCATTGGAAAAGGTATAAGGATTAAAAATAGTTGCAGAAAAAGCATTAAAAAAAGCAAGTTAGAAAGTCAAAAGATAAAAGTTAATTAATTTTATTACAAACTATTTATTTTACATGTCTAACACAAGCCAATTAAATTACAACATCATAGGAATGGAGAAAGCAGTCCATAATCAAATAAAGCTCTGAAGAAATCATCACTTGACAAAGGAGGAAGCACATCATCCACCCAAGATCTACTTGATGAAGGTGCGTTGGGATCTTTGTCACCCCCAGAATCAACCCTAGAATAGTCATCGACTGACAAAGGAAGAGGCATGTCATGGTCATGGTCATCGGCCTGGGCTCCACTAAAAGAAGACACACTAGTATCTCTCATGGTCCCGAAATGGTATAAATCTTGGAAATGAGTAGTATCTTGATGGCTGGCATCCAATTCCCGATGGCTGGTAGCTAACTCTTCTTGCAATTTCTTATTTTGTTCTTCAAGAGTTCACTGTGAGCCAGAAAAGGAAAAGGTAAGATATTCATAATCATTCATACATACATCATAAATCAATGTGAAATAAGATGACAGGCTAGGTAGTCCAAGTAGAAGCCCCGAGACAACACATTCGGATGAGAAGAAGGAGAAAATGAAGAAAATTGTCGCTGAACTAGAGTAGCATATGATGGCCCAGCTTCATGATCAAATGAACTGATAACCTGCAATAACCAAAAAAGAGTTACAACAAATTAAGAAGAAGTAGTTATAATGACAAAATGTTAAGCATTCACTAGAAAAAGTGCTAGCCCTAAAATAGACACGAGAATGGAAAGAAGACCTTCTCTCCTCCTCCTCACCTTCTTATTCTTCTTCTCCTTCTTCCATTTCTTCTTCTTCCTCCTCCTCTTCTTCTGCTTCTTCTTCTTCCTCTTCTTCATCTTCTCCCATAGGAAGCCCTCAAACACAAATAGGAGAAACTTCAAAATTTAGAAGCTGATCCCAAATAAATTGAACATATGACACATCTAGTAAGAGCAGTAAGGTCCCGATATCAAAGTCATTGCGTGCATGACTCTAATAAGGTTCTGGAATGCACATGGTGCTTAGTACAAATGATGGGATGTCTGCTGGTACCCTCTACTGGTCAGGACCGAGGAACCAGTTATACACTCGTTCACTAAGAAACCAGCCACTATAAACTAGACCGATAATGATTCGACTAGAATCTTGTAAGGCCAGTTCATTGTTCATACATGGAGTCCAGTTGTTCCTCTCATCAGCTCCTCAACAAGCCATGTCCACCTGTAGAAAAGTAAATAGGTCAGTTATTTTGCTCATAAGTTTTGATATTAATATTAACATTTCTTTTACTTGGTCCCAGGTCAACCGACTTATGTGGTAGTGATAAGTGTGCACATGATGGATACCAGGCACCTCTCTGCTGCCCAGTAGCCAGAAGCTTAGTCTTGGATATCCTACTCGCTGCCTAGTAGTGCTGGGAACCCTCACTAGGTTGTGCTCATATGTCCAAACCTATACATAAAAGGGAAGGTCAAAATCCATACATAAGCATTATTTGCATCAATAGTTATAAGAAAGTGATACTTTGGCAACAGCCATAAAACAAGTGAAGGATCTTTTATCCCTGCAAATTGCATCAAAACCATGATAAAGGCAGGCAAGGCCAGCCTGTGCCCAAGCATAAAGGGGTATAAGGTAAAAATCGGCAAGGGCACGTAGCATCGATAAGTGGATGGCAGACTCAGTGCTACACAATATGGTAGACCTTAGTAGATATAATAAGAAACCTAGGGTATATTATTCCGCCCTCTCATTAAGCACGGGTATAGTGTAATTTATCTAGTACTCTTGGATGGGCTCATATTTGATTTTGTAAGGTCCTCTAAAATGGGGCCTAACATCGATCAATTATTGAATTTCATCATTAGTTAAGATATTGCTAGTTGAAGGAATAGGGATCCCATGACATCAAAGGCCCATTATGGTAGCAAAATTAATCGAATCAATGGTCATTTCTCCAATGGATAAGTGAAAGGTATAGGTAGTGTCAATCCA
Organism: Garcia nutans; assembly: GCA_947685225.1. NCBI lineage: Eukaryota > Viridiplantae > Streptophyta > Magnoliopsida > Malpighiales > Euphorbiaceae > Garcia > Garcia nutans. The sequence continues at coordinate 35,098,398 of CANTUV010000039.1, read as the reverse complement.
TTGCTCTGCCAATGCTTGGATTACACTCCTATCAATTTGAAATCCTTGGGGTGGCAATTGCAAAATAAAATTTTCAAAGATGCTTTCTCAGACCATCCTTTTTACTGGAGGTGGGGTCCGATTATACCATTGGCAGGCTTTGTGAATATTTCCTTTCTCATGAATCTCACAACCATCATACTATCAAAATAATAGGTAAGTCAAGCGAGGTAAGTAAATAAATCCTATAAATTTCTTTTCTGCACTTTAATAATAGTCCTAATTATTTTAAATTTATATTCATATATATATTTTTATTCATATATATATTTTTTTTCTACATTAATTTATCAATCTCTCTTATGAATTTTCTCTAAATAAATTCTATAAATTAATTTTCATGTATATTTTTTGAGCGATAGTATTTATCATTAAATTATACTAATAATTTTTATGCTAATAAGCTATTAAATTGCAACAAAATGACACTTACTTAAAATGATGCTTACTTGCATTTTTTTCCTTGGTACTACAGTGAAGATGCATCCCGACTAAGAGAGAAATTTGTTCAATCTTGCTCAAATAGAGTTAAGTAAGAAGCTCATTATTTGAACGTGGTCCGACCCTGGAAGAATGTTGATTATCTGCCATTTATAAATAAAAGGTGCTAAAAATTCTAGAAGTTTAAAACACTAAATGAACTTTGAAGGTGATGAAAATTTTCTATGGTTTTGAATCAAACTGATTGTGTAGTTTCTTTGTATAGAGGAAACTGAAGTGTTCGATGGACATGAATAACAATGAGTTGGAAAAGTAAAATTGAAAAAAAAAAAGGAGTAAAATGAAAGCAAAGAAAAGAACAAACAAAGAAAAGAAAGGAATCACTTCAATTGCATAAATAATGCAAACTGATGAGAAAAGAAAAGCACCTACCTAAGCTAACACTTATTCATACACGTACAGTAAATTGATATTTATTATGGGTCTAAATTTATGCGTGTTTAAAAATAAATTTTTTCAATATAAATATTTTTTCCACACATGAGGCAAGGATATATAGGGATATGGTTAAAAATAGTTAAATTTTTTACAAACCTAAATAGCCAAAATTTTTGTAAAACAAATAAATTTTTTGGGTCTAGAACCCAAAAATAATTTTTTGGTCCATAACCCAAACCAATTTTTTAGGTCCATAATCCAAATCAAATTTTTAGGTCCATAACCCAAACCAATTTTTGGGTCCAAAACCAAAATCAAATTTTCGGGTCCAGAACCTATAATAATTTTTCGGGTCCAGAATTCAAATTAATTTTTGGGTCTAGAACCCAAATTAATTTTTCGGATCAAAAACCCAAATCAAAATTGTCAGGTCTAGAACCCAAACTAATTTTTTGGTTCAGAACCCAAACTAATTTTTTGGGTCCAAAATCAAAATCAAAATTTTGGGTCAAGAACCCAAACCAATTTTTTGGGATCAAAACCCAAATTAATTTTTGGGTTCAGAACCAAAACTAATTTTTTGAGCTCAGAACCCAAATTAAATTGTCCGGTCTACAATCCAAATCAATTTTCGGGTCCAGAATCCAAACTAATTTTTTGGGTCCAGAGCCCAAATCAAATTGTTAGTTCCAGACTTAAACAATTTTTTTGGGTCCAGAATCCAAATCAAATTGTTGTGTCCAGAGCCCAAACCAAATTTTGATTCTAGAACCCAAACCAATTTCATAGGTCAAGAACCCAAATCAAATTGTCGGGTTTAGAACCCAAACCAATTTTTAAGTCCAGAACTCAAATCAAATTGTGAAGTCTGGAACCCAAACCAATTATCGAGTCCAGAACCTAAACTAATTTTTTAGGTCCAAAACCCAAATTAAATTTTTGAGTCCAGAACCCAAACCAATTTTTCTTATCCAAAACCCAAATTAAATTGTCGGATCCAAAACCCAAACCAAATTTTGGATCCAAAACCCAAATCAAATTTTCTGGTCCATAACCCAAATCAATTTTCGTGTACAAAACCTAAATTAATTTTTAGGTCTAGAACCCAAACTAATATTTTGGTCCAAAACCCAAATTAAATTTTGTGATCCAGAACCCAATCCAATTTTTTAGATTCAGAAACTAAATCAAATTGTCGGGTCCAGAACCCAAACAATTTTTTGAGTATAGAATCCGAATTAATTTTTTTGGTCCAGAACCTAAATCAAATTTTTAGGTCTAGAACTCAAAACCAATTTTCAGATCAAGAAATAAAACTAAATTTATGGTATAGAATCCAAATCAGATTTTTGGGTCCAGAAACCAAATTAAATTTTTGGGTCCAGAACCAATGTGCCCAGGCAATCCGATTTCCAAATCAAATTGGAATGTCCGAGATTAATTCAAAGCCTGCTAAAATAAATTCCTTTTTACTCTCCAAATAAATTTAAGATTATTCAAGTAAGGGACAAAAATGTGGGCCCTTAATTTTGACCCAAATTAAATTCAAGAAGCTTAAACATGGTCTGTTATAATTTTAAAAAGTTTAAACTTAGTTTAAAAGCTTGAATCAGAACTGGTCCAATTTATAAAGGCTCAAATTAAACTTGTGAAATAGGTTCGGTCTGAAATTTTAAAAATTGAATTCGGTTTGAGTCGAAGTAGGTCCAAATCGAAATGAGCTTAACCCATGTCGATTTGGACACTTCAAATTGACATGAACTGCTCCAAATCGACATGAACTCTATTTTTAGATGATTCTAAATGAGTTTGGAATCCTAATTGTGCTTAACTAGTACAAATTTTGGAACTAGATTAGGATGGATAAAGAGGGTTAACCCTAATTGATACTATATAAACAGAAAGGAAGAAAGCAAAGGCAGGGCAGCAAGGTTTAATGATTAAGAGTTGAACTTATATACACCAAAAATACTAAGAGAGGAAGCAGTAGAATAAGACAGTAGCATTGAGTTCGGATCTTCAAGGCATAAACCAATACCTCCTTTGATCCAGGCTTGCAAAGACACGAGCTTGGTTGAACCTATTATATTGGGTATAACCAACAAATGCAGGTTTGAATTCCTAAATTTTATTTATTTTAATATTATACCGTGTCTTCATTCCATAATATGATCCAACAAAAGTTAATTAAAATTGGTGGTTTGTAGTTTAACTTCATCTAGTGAGTAATGGTTTGAGTTCAATGTGGTTTGAATCTTCATTACATAATTGACTTTGCTCAAAACCTAATTTTTTACTTCTAAGGTCATAGTTTATTAGTTATCATTAGTTTACATGTTTAATTTGTGCAATGAAACCATACCCATGCATGCTTTGATCACAAAAATCCTAATTTACATCCTAAAGCTCCAAACCTTGATCCTGTAAATCCAAATCCTAGTTCCAAACTCTGATCCTAAATCTACTAAGCATTAATCCTAATCCGAAGTCCGTCAAGTTTGTAAAACTAATCCCCATTCTATCAAACCAATAACCCCAACTATGTAATATCTAAACCCAAACCTTAACCATAATCCTAAATTTGTAAAACTAATACCCTAATCCAGAAACCCTAGTTTCTTATGCCAAAACCCTAAAAAACCAGAATTTGCATGATTATAAAAACCTAATTTGCATATTTATAACACCCTAATTTTATTAGTTTAAATCTTGATTTATTATCATGTATTTGATGATGAATGATATGTTTAGATTACTTGTTGATGATTGAATTATGTTTATGAACTTGTCATTTGGGATTTTAAGTATTTTTAAAAGGTATGTTTCCACTTCGTGGGTGCCTCATTTATTTTAATTATGTATTTTAAGGATTTTGGGATAGTTGTAAAGGGCATGTTTCTACCTTTTGGTGGGTGTTATATTTTATTTATTTGCATGAATATTTGAGGACTGTAAGGATATGTTTCCATCTAAGGATGGACACCCATTTTGTTTGATTTGTTTTAATAATATGATTGATGTTTATTTTATTTAATTGCATGTAATATGGATAATATAATAATAATAAAGAATTTAATAATATCTAGACTTGAAAGGGAGGTTGGTTCCAATGAATCGAGCGCTATAGGGGTGCTGGGTCATTCTCACCTTCCCAATGTGTACCCAACTTTCCAAACCAATAGTGGGTTGGGGATTCCTTAGGAATTGAGTCATCCACCCCTTTTTTTTCTTTCCCAGACCATCTAGGTGACAACTTTATTTCTCTGGGTTTAGGCTCGTATTCTCTAAGGCCTCGAGCCTAGCAGTGTTACAGTTGCAAGAACCATTCCACTTGGAGTGAGGTGAAAATCCATGCTCAAATTTAGTTTTATGACCAGTACCCTAATGATACTCATAATATTCATTGACATTTCACCATTTAGGAAGAGGATTCAAAGCTAGATTAGGATCAAGAGGCTAAATCAAGTGACCTTCCACAACCTTCTTGTATAACTAACATAGAGGCATTCCTAAGTCAGTAAAAGTTCTTTGTTGTTGGCTCCTTTTCAAATGGAGTTTTGGTTGGGGGATAATATTGGCTACTTTCCTTACTTGCTGACTGGCAACCTAGGGACTATTGAAGTTTTGGCTTTTCCTAAATCTTTATGAGGAGGCTATCTCATCCTTAATTTGACCAATGTGCATTAGATCTTCAATTTTGGTGGTTGTAGCAACAAGGGCTTTGAAAGTGGGTAGATATTGGGTTTGCATGTGAGTCTCGTAGACATGTAGGAAGTTATTGATAATAAAATCAATATGTTCTTGCTCTGAAGGGATATTGACCATTTATGCTGCCTTCCTCGCCATCTCGTAAGGAACGAGTTGAAGGGCTCCCTATGGTTTTTCTTAGTAGTCTCAAGATCTCTTCTTGTAACATCTGCCTTTATGTTATAGTGGTACTATTTAGTGAAAGCATTGTAGACATCTTCCCATGTTTGGTTTTTTTCTTGCCAATGTCTATGAACAATCTGATGGCTGTACCTGTGAGGGACCTTTAGAATAGTATAGAAGGAGCTCACCATTGAGCCTCATTGGCTTAAGGGCCCCAACATACATTTTGAGATGAGTCTTAGGGAAAGTTGTGCCATCAAACTTGTCCATTTCAGGCATCTTCAACTTAGGTGGCAAGCGAGCCTCAGGATATAGGGTCAAGGACTCAAGGTCAAAGGTCTCATCATGATGCTTAAAATTCTCAATCTGTTTGTCCATTGCTTCTAACTTTTCTAGGAGAATGCAGGTTTCAAGTCGCTCCCCCTTTTAAAAAGGATTTGCAGGGGACTCGGTGGGAGAATCTTCAGTGTCTCAGTGGAAAATCCTTGTTGTGGAGTTCAACCATGGGTGGGGGTTGATTGGAAGATGAATCAATATCAGGCTTTTTTTAAGCAACATGTTCTGTTCCTCATTCATGATTGAGTTGCGTTTTGCACTTAAAGAATCAAGCAATGTCTTGTTGAAGTCTGTCTATTGGATAACCAATGTATTCTTAAAATTTTTCTCTTACTTCTTGAGGATGGCATCAAAGAAAGCTTACATTTCATGGAATTCAGTGGTTTATTGCATGGGTACTGTGGGAAAATGAAAGAAAGTGGGGTTAGTGTTTTGCATGTTATGATGCTAGGATTTATCATGTTTTGGAACTGTGGCCAAAGTATGGATAACTGTGTCAACTTTTCAAGGTAAGGCAAGAAAACTTGGGGTTTTAGGTGGCTCATAGATTTTTTTCTGGAATCCTTTTCAGATTTTAACAAAATTTTAGACCATTAATGGTGGAGGGTCCTAAAACTATGGCTCATGTTTTGATGACATTGATTGATTTGTATTTTTAGAGGAAGCGATTAGGCCGATGCTGCCTCCCCATTTTTTATTTCTCTAAAATGAGTACAACCTATGTGGTTGAAACCCGAGCTGGGCTGAATTTTATCATTTTGGATAAAGTATGTATGTGATGATACATGAGTGCATGAATGAAAACCATTTCATGAAGACGCTACAATGCATTCCATTTATGGTCAAGGTCTATGGCCTTTATATGTATGAGGGTGGTTTAGTCTAAAGGTCCCATCGCACTAAGACCATACCTAACCACATGAGAAATAATGAATCTAGCATGGGTCCAACAATATGTGCATATCTGTTGCACCTCAAAAGGTTTTAGGATTCATCATGGGTTGGATGTTGTCGCTATCCCCCAACATACATAATGAAGGTTGCCATGTGGATGTGTAACGTCCCTAATATTTTTGAAATTAAATAAAATAAAATAAATTTAAATTTAAATAAGTTAAAGAAATGATTTGAATGGAAAATGAAAGGATTTTAAGTGAAAAAGTAGAATGTATATATGAAATATACTTGACATATACGTAACATATACATTAGTCAACTCTTTTAAAAGAAAAATCAAAAGTTTAAGGGCAAAATGGTAATTATACCTTATAAACTTAAAATTATTGAAATAAATTTAAAATAAATTATTTTTGGTTGGAAGAGGCAATTTGGGGTTTTAAAATAATTAAATAATTATTTATTTATTAAAATAAAATAATATTTATATATGGTCATATTTTTTTAAGTGGAAAGAAAGAGAAAATTAAAAATTAGTCTTCTTCTTCTTTAAAAAAAATGAAATTCCATGGCTCCATGGGAGTGGTTTTTCATCATCCAAATACTCATTTTGACAAGATTTTTCAAGAATTAATTGAAGTTTTGGTGGATCTCCAATAGGTTAGTAAGCTTCTTTTCTTAATTTTTGATTTTCTATGAAACTATGAATATGTGGATTTTGGAATTTTCTATTAGCATGATTTAATAGTTTAATTGGGTCTGAATGAAGCTATTTTGACTAATTATTAATTATTTTCAAGTTAAATGGAAGAAAGGATTAAGTTTGGGATGAGTTGGGTGAAGAGAGAGAATTTAGGGTTATGAAAAATTTGGATTCCTGGAATCATGTGTTTTAATTGTGCAAATTGATTCCAAATGTGTTGTTTTGATGTATAAACAAGGATTTTAAAGTGAAGTGAAAAATTTGGTTATGTTTGGTTAGAGTTTGGATGAGTTAGTGTTGAGTTTAGGGTTTTGGAAAGAGAATTTTTAAAGAATGGTGAATTGTTGAATTTTAATGTTTAAATCGTGTTAATTCATGGTATTAGTGAAGGAAATAAACTTAGATTAATAATTGGAATACGTTAGAATGAAAAACCTTCATTGGTGAAGGTTATGCCATTTTAGGGTTTTGAATAAGAGTGAGTATTTAAGTAATGTGTATGAATGAAACATGTTAAAATATGTTTTTAATAATATAAATAAACTTAAAATACTAATTTAAATGGAATAGAATGAAATTCTAATGTTAAAGTAAGAAAAGGCTAAATTTTTGGAATTTATATAGGAGTGATGTTTAATTAGGGTTTAATGTTGGAAATGCCTTGAAATGTGATATTAAATGATTTTATTGAATCACATTATGTATAGGCATTTAAGGAGAAATGAATTGCGCAACCCTGGTGTTGAAGAGCAGTTTGAAAGTGAAGGTTGGTTGGAGATTTTAAGCTTGCATTTAAGTGCTTAGTGAGGTAAGTACATGCTTTGATAGTTTTAAAGTACTTGCATTTAATCTTGGCTTAACACATAAAATGTGTTAAGCTACTTGATCATTTGAAAATCCATATACATTGTGTTATGGCATGTGAGTTGATGTGTATGCATTATAAACATTGTGAAAAGCCATTATAAATGTCTAAATGGTATGAAATGTGATTTTATTATGAAGTACCCTGTGATGTGATGAAGCGAAATAACCTTGATATGAATGAGAAAAATGGATTATGAGAAAGGAATTGAGAATGGGATATATGAAATAATTGTGTGTCTAGTATGTTATTCAATTTTTAGAGTTTTGTGTTTAGCGGCATGCCTAGGATATAACAGTCCCTTGAGCTGGGTTGGGCATAGCCTTTGAAGCCTAGTTGGCATATTACAAATGAGGTTATCCTCACTATTTGCCTTTGGGGCTAGACGCTTGGCGTCACAATGATATGATTTTCCTTCAAGGCTAGACACTTGGTGTCAATTTGGACCAAAATAGTAACTCTAGAATTTGAATAATGTATTAGTTTATTGAGCCCATGCTTGTATGTGTGTTTGTGTGAATCATAAACAAATGAAAAATTATGTTATTAAATTGAATGGATTACTACATTGTGGCATAGCATGCAAATGCATTATGCATTGGCATTGTGTTAAAGTTTTACTTTTATAAAAGTTGTACTGCTAGGCTTTTAGCTTAGTGCAATTGTAATTTATCGCGCAGGTGACAGAGGAGATCCGGTCGAGCCGGAGAGTTCTTCTAAAATGGGTCAGGTATAGATTTGAGATAGCTCATTGAGCAAATTTTGGACACATCAAGAATAAGCCTTTTGCTATCATGCATACATTTTATGTTTTTGTACATTATTAAATCATGTATATTATGTTTATGATTTTAAAGTATATGCATTGTAAGTTATAACAACTTTTAGATAAATTGTGTAGGATGGATTTTTATATGTGCGTTTTGGATATATATTTATATATATATGAATATGTATAAATGTTTTGAGAAAATGTGGAAAATTGAGAAGTTAAGGTGAAGATGTGGTTTATTGTTTATTGGAAGTGTTCTTTTTGCAGGTTGTGTAATTGATAAATTTGAGGATGTTCAAATTACAGACAAAACTTTGGCTAATTTTTCCCAGAGATTTTCATATAAAATATTTATTTTGAGTTCATATAAAAAGTAAAGAATATTTATATACTATTTAATTTATGTATTTAGTATTTGAAATTTTATATAAAAAATGTGAAAATTTTTATTGAACCGTGTCGTGGAATTTTTATATCGTATATGCGTATTCTACATATACTGGGTGTGTGTATTATATGTGTATAGGGTATAAGGGTGTAACATTTATTTTGGTATCAGAGCCTAGGTTTGAGGTTCTCGACCTAGGTGGGTTGTAAGAGACAGAAAATTGAGATTTTTAAATATGGTTTTTAAATATGATACATGCATTGGCACTGGCAGTTTCTGATCTCTGATGTGGCAATTTCTGTTGTGTTTGCATATATAGGTAGTTATGGTGTCTCAGATGCATCAGTCTGCAGAGGGTAGTGCTGAGAGTGTGGCTCCTGGTGAGGGTAGAGATGGAGCTAGAGCTGAGATTGCTGGAGGGGCACCTGCTCCTATGCCAGAGAGACCTGCAGTTGATGAGATTTCTCTGGGCTGGGTATGACATGTGTTGGAGTTGTTAAGGCAGGCTCCAGTGCAACAACTGCCGCTGCAACTATAGTTGCTGATGAGGAAATATGATAAGCTGAGAAAGTTTGGAGCTGAGGACTATATTGGTACTACAGACCTTGCTGTAGCAGAGCAGTGGCTAGACATGGTCTAGAGAGTGTTCATTCAGTTGCAAGCTAGTCCAGAAGAGAGGTTTGATTATGCCAGATCTCTTCTGCAGAGGGATGCATATGATTGGTGGAAGATGATTTCTCGTGCTCTAGATGATCCACCAGTGCTGACATATGATGATTTCCTGTGGGAGTTCGAGCAGAAGTATATTCCGAGGGAGTACAAGGATACAAAGAAGAGAGAGTTCTTAAGTTTGAGGCAGGATACCAGGACAGTGACTGAGTATGAAATAGAGTTTATTCTGTTCAGCCAGTATGCTGATGGGATCATTTCTGATGAGATTGATTGATGTCGGAGGTTTGAGGAGGGCTTAAGACCCTCTATTATGTGCTTAGTGGTAGGCTCCCAGTATTAGAATTTTTCCCAGTTGGTTGCAGTTGCCAAGAGTGTAAAGAGGGCATAGGGTCTTGCAGCAGCTGCCAGAGCGGAGGAGAGCAGCGTTAGGAGACCCCAAGGTGAGGTAGGGTCTTCATTAGTGAAGATAGGTCAAGCGGGATATCCTCAAAGGTTCAGTAGGAGCTAGGGGTAGCCTGGCAGGTAATCAAAGAGAGGCAGAGATAGAGACCTACAACCTCAGTGGCTAGTGCCCCGACCCAGTGATTCAGAGGCCTGCTCCACCTACTTGTGTTCATTATGGTAGGATACATGGAGGTGCTTGTCGGAGGACAGGTGCACCAATAGTGTGTTATAGATGTAGGTCACCAAATCATTTCTTCAGAGATTGCCCAGAGCCACCAGAGGATAGACAGACAGATACAGTAGCTTCTAGACCCAGTGTTAGAAGGGGTCATGGTGGCAGAGGTTTTGGCAGAGGGGGTCAGACATGGTCTGGTCAGAGAGGAGGTTCTGCAGTAGGTAGTAGACCAGTTGAGGGAGGGCCATTACAGCGAGTATTTGTGATGTAGAGGAAGCCAGATGCTTCAGCCGTTATTGCTAGTACTTTTTCATTATTTGGTACTTCACTTCTTGCTTTGATAGACCCTGGGTCGACTCTTTCTTACATTAGTGCATCCATATTTTCTGTGAGTGATTTGCATTATGAGTCCCTAATTTTTGATATTTTGGTAATAAATCCTTTAGGGCATAGTGTTGTGGTTAGTATGGTGCACCGAGATAGTCCAGTTGTTGTTCAGGATGAGGAGTTTCTCGATGACCTGATTGAGATGCATTTCAAGGAGTATTATTTGATTTTAGGCATGGATTGGTTATCTAGGCATGGGGCTATGGTAGATTGTCAGCAAAAGTGTGTTACCCTGAGAACCTATGATGGTAGAAATGTGATGGTATCTAATGAGCAGAGACATCTTCCATCCATGTTTGTTTCAGTTGTTCCAGCGAGGAGGATGATTCAGAAGGGATGTGAGGCTTATCTTGCTCATTTTCTAGATACCAATGTAGTGGGTTCCCAGCTTGACAGTATACCTACAGTTTCCAAGTTTCCAGATGTTTTTCCTGATGAGTTGCCAGGGATACCTCCTGAGAGAGAGATTGAGTTTGGTATCAATTTGTTGCCCGGTACCACTCCCATCTCTATTACTCCTTATCGTATGACACTTGCTGAGTTGAGAGAATTGAAGGTACAGTTGCAGGAGTTGTTGGATAAAGCGTTCGTTCGCCTTGAGAAGAAGAAGGATGGCACCTTAAGATTGTGTATTGATTATAGGTAGTTGAATGAGGTGACCATCAAGAACAAGTATCCATTACCTCGAATATATGATCTCTTTAATCAGTTGAAAGGAGCAGCAATATTCTCTAAGATTGATCTGAGATCAGGGTACCATCAGTTAAGAGTCAGAGGTGAAGATGTACCTAAGATAGCTTTTCGCACGATGTATAGGCATTATGAGTTCTTGGCGATGCCTTTTGGATTGACGAATGCACCAACAACATTTATGGATTTGATGAACAGGGTGTTTAGACCATACTTAGATCAGATTGTGGTGGTCTTCATTAATGATATTCTGGTGTATTCGCGTAATGAGGAAGATCATGGCAGGCACTTGCGGATTGTACTGTAGACTTTGAGAGAGAAGCAGTTGTATACCAAGCTATCTAAGTGTGAGTTCTGGCTCAATCAGTTAGCTTTTCTCGATCATGTAGTGTCAGCACAGGGTATTAGAGTTGGTCCGAGTAAAGTTGAGGCTATCTTGAATTGAAGTCCACCAAAGACTGTGACAGAGGTTAGAAGTTTTCTAGGTTTAGCAGGATATTATCGTCGGTTTGTGAAAGGTTTTTTCTATGATAGCTACACCACTCACCAGATTACTTCAGAAAGGAGTTAGATTTGTGTGGACAGATCAGTGTCAGGAGAGTTTTGAGCAGCTGAGGAAGATGTTGACTTAGGCTCCTATTCTTACCCTGTATCTTGAATTGGTAAACCATATTTGATATACAATGATGCTTCACATAGTGGTTTAGGTTGTGTGCTGATGCAGGAAGGTAGAGTTATTGCTTATGCCTCTTGATAGTTGAAGCCACATGAGCTGAATTACCCGACGCATGATTTGGAAATAGCAGCTATAGTTTTTGCATTGAAGATTTAGCGGCATTACTTATATGGGGAGAAATGCTTCATTTATACTGATCATAATAGTTTAAAGTATCTGGGTGATCAGATAAAGCTGAATCTTCGGCAGAGACGATGGTTAGAGTTGATTAAAGACTATGACTGTTTGATTGATTATCATCCTGGCAAGGCAAATGTTGTTGTTGATGCCTTGAATCAGAAGTATTTGGTAGGTTTGACTGCTTATTCGCTCTCATTGCTTATTGAGTTGAGAGCGCTGCATGCCAGATTTGAGTCTTTTGATGATGGTGCATTGATGGCTTAGTTGCAATTGAGGCCGGTGTTGTTGGATCAGGTTAGGGAAGCCCAGTTGGCAGATGAGAAGACCCAAAAGATTGTGTCAAATTTCCAAAAGGGGGAGAGTCGAGACTTTCATGTGAGAGATGATGGCAGTCTATGGTATAGAGATAGTTTGTGCATTCCTAATGATGCAGGATTGAAGAGGATGATATTAGAGGAAGCACATCAGTCAGTTTATGCTATGCATCCCGGTAGTACCAAGATGTATCAAGATTTAAAATAGCATTATTGGTGGTCAGGTATGAAGAGGGACATAGCAGAGTTTGTATCTAGATGTCTCACTTGCCAGAAAGTGAAGGTTGAGCACCAAGTTCCTTCAGGGTTGTTTCAGCCATTATCAGTACCGGAGTAGAAATATGAGCGAGTGATGATGGATTTTGTGACTGGACTGCCTTTGACCCAGAAGAAGTATGATGCAATATGGGTGATAGTTGATCGGATGATGAAGACCGCTCATTTTCTTCCAGTTCGGATGGATTACTCACTTGAGAGATTGGTTGAGCTGTATATCAGTGAGATAGTGAGGTTGCATGGAGTCCCAATTTCTTTAGTGTCAGACCGAGATCGTCAGTTTACATCAAGGTTTTGGAGGGGTTTGCAGGATGCATTGGATTCTTTGTTACATTTTAGTACTACTTTCTATCCTCAAAAAGATGGGCAGTTAGAGAGAGTGATACAGATTTTAGAGGATATGTTGAGGAGTTGTATCATTGATTTCAATGGGAGTTAGGATAGATTCTTACCACTAATTGAGTTTGCATATAACAACATTCATCAGTCCAGTATTGGGATGGAACCTTATGAGGCCTTGTATGGCAGAAGATGCAGGACACCTTTGTGTTGGGATGAGGTTGCAGAAGGTAAATTGGTCGGTCCTGATTTTATTAAAGAAATAGAAGAGAAAATGAAATTGATTCGAGGTCGGCTGAAAGCAGCTTCAGACAGACATAAATCCTATACATATTTGAAGAGGAAAGATATAGCATTCAGTGTGAGAGAAAAAGTGTTTCTAAAGGTATCTCCAAGGAAGAAGATTTTGAGATTCGATCGCAAAGGGAAGTTGAGTCCTCGTTTCATAGGACCATATGAGATTCTGGAAAGAGTTGGTCCATTGGCTTACAGATTGGCCGTGTCACCTGAGTTAGACTGGATACATAATGTCTTCCATGTCTCTATGCTTTAGAGTTACATGTCAGACCCATCTCGTATCCTATAAGTGGAGTCTATTGAGGTGAGCCCGGATTTGATTTACGAGGAAGAACTAGTGGCGATTTTGGCACGAGAATTAAAAGAGCTGAGGAACAAGAAGGTGCCACTTGTGAAAGTCCTTTGGAGGAATCATGTAACTGAGGAGGTGACATGGGAGAGTGAGCAGACAATGCGAAGTCAGTTTTTCCAATTGTTCCAGAGTTGATAGCAGGTAGTTTTGCGGATGAAATTTTTCTTTAGGGGGGAGAGAATTGCAACGTCCCTAATATTTTTAGAATTAAATAAAATTAAAAAAAATTAGATTTAAATAACTTAAAGAAATGATTTAAATGGGAAATGAAAGGATTTTAAGTGAAAAATTAGAATGTATATGTGAAATATACCTAACATATACTTAACATATAAATTAGTCAACACTTTTAAAAGAAAAATCAAAAGTCTAAGGGCAAAATAGTAATTATACAATATAAACTTAAAATTATTTAAATAAATTAAAAATAAATTATTTTTGGTTGGAAGAGGTAATTTGGGGTCTTAAAATAATTAAATAATTAATTATTTATTAAAATAAAATAATATTTATATATGGTCATATTTTTTTAAGTGGAAAGAAAGAGAAAATTAAAAATTAGTCTTTTTCTTCTTCTTTTACAAAAGAACGAAATTTCATGGTTCCATGGGAGAGATTTTTCTTCATCCAAATACTCATTTTGATAAGAATTTTCAAGATTTAATTGAAGTTTTGGTGGATTTCCAATAGGTTAGTAAGCTTCTTTTCTTAATTTTTGATTTTCTATGAAACTATGAATATGTGAATTTTGGAATATTCTATTAGCATGATTTAATTGTTTAATTGGGTATGAATGAAGGTATTTTGATTAATTATTAATGATTTTCAAGTTAAATGGAAGAAAGGATTAAGTTTGGGATGAGTTGGGTGAAGAGAGAATTTAGGGTTATGCAAAATTTTGATTCTTGAAATCATGTGTTTTAATTGTGCAAATTGATTCCAAATGTGTTGTTTTGATGTATAAACAAGGATTTTAAAGTCAAATGGTAGATTTGGTTAAGTTTGGCTAGAATTTAGATGAGGTAGCATTGAGTTTAGGGTTTTGGAAAGAGAATTTTTAAAGAATGGTGAATTGTTGAATTTTAATGTTTAAATCATGTTAATTTATGGTATTAGTGAAGGAAATAAGCTTAGATTAATAATTGGAATAGGTTAGAATGAAAAACCTTCATTGGTTAAGGTTATGCCATTTTAGGATTTTGAATAAGAGTGAGTATTTAAGTATTGTGTATGAATAAAACATGTTAAAATATGTTTTTAATAATATAAATAAACTTAAAACACTAATTTCAATGGAATAGACTGGAATTCTAATGTTAAAGTATGGAAAGGCTAAATTTTTAAAATTTGTATAAGAGTGATGTTTAATTAAGGTTTAATGTTGGAAATGCCTTAAAATGTGATCTTAAATGATTGTATTTAATGACATCGTGCATAGGCATTAAGGAGAAGTGAATTGCGCAACCCTAGTGTTGAAGAGCAATTTGAAAGTGAAAGTTGGTGGGAGATTTTAAGCTTGCATTTAAGTGCTTAGTGAGGTAAGTACATGCTTTGATAGTTTTAAAGCACTTGCATTTAATTTTTGCTTAACAAATTTTAAATGGAAAATGTGTTAAGCTACTTTATCATTTGAAAATCCATATAAATTGTGTTATGGCATGTGAGTTGATGTGTATGCATTATAAACATTGTGAAAAGCCATTGTAAATGGTTAAATTGTATGGAATGTGATTTTATTATGAAATACCCTGTGATGTGATGAAATGAAATAACATTGATATGAATGAGAAAAATGGAATATGAGAAAAGAATTGAGAATGGGACATATGAAATAATTATGTGTCTAGTATGTTATTCAATTTTCAGAGTTTTGTTTTTGGTAGCATGCCTAGGATATAACTGTCCCTTAAAGCTGGGTTGGGCGTAGACCTTGATGCCTAGTTGCGATGTTACAAATGAGGTTATCCTCACTATTTGCCTTTGGGGCCAGACGCTTGGCGTCACTATGATATGATTTGCTTTCGGGGCTAGACACTTAGTGTCAATTTGGACCAAAACGGTAACTCTGGAATTTAAATAATGTATTAGTATATTGGGCCCATGCTTGTATGTGTGTTTGTGTGAATCATAAACAAATGAAAAATTATGTTATTAAATGGAATGGAAAATTACATTGTGGCATAGCATGAAAATGCATTATGTATTGGCACTGTGTTAAAGTTTTACTTTTATCAAAGTTGTACTGCTAGGCTTTTAGCTTAGCACGATTGTAATTTATCGCGCAGGTGACAGGGGAGATTCGGTCGAGCCAGAGAGTTCTTCTAGATGGGGCTAAGTCTAGATTTGAGATTGCTCGTTGAGCAAATTTTGGAAACATCAAGAACAAGCCTTTTGCCATCATGTATACAGTTTATGTTTTTGTACATTATGAAATCATGTATATTTATGTTTATGATTTTAAAGTATATGTATTGTAAGTTATAAAGACTATTGGATAAATTGTGTAGGATGGGTTTTTATATGTGTGTTTTGGATATTTATATATATATATATATATGAATATGTATAAATGTTTTGAGAAAATGTGGAAAAATTGAGAAGTTAAGGTGAAGATGTGGTTTATTGTTTATTGGAAGTGTTCTTTTTGCAGGTTGTGTTTTGATAAATTTTGGGATGTCCAAATTACAGATAAAACTCTGGCGAATTTTTTCCAGAGATTTTCATATAAAATATTTATTTTGAGTTCCTATAACAAGTAAAGAATATTTATATACTATTTAATTTTATATATTTAGTATTTGAAATTTTAAATCAGAAATGTGAAAATTTTTATGAAACCGTGTCATGATATTTTTGTACCATATATGCATAATCTACATATACTGGGTGTGTGTATTATACGTGTATAGGGTATAAGGGTGTTATATTTATTTACTTGAAGAATTGGTACTCGTTTGGTCATAAAGACTCTCTTATGGGGGAGGTCTTGGGAATGAAACGAGGAAGGCAACCCTTGACTTGGGCCAAATAAACAAATCCTGCTGTGGAACAGTGAGGGGAACCAGTACTGTAGCAGTCCCTTGAAGCGGGCTGGGTGAAAAGACCGAGTCATAAGCCCAAGGCTATTGGGATATTACAGTTAAAAAGGTACCTTTTTAACTGTAACATCCCAATGGCCCTGAGCTTATGACTTGGTCTTTTCACCAGTGCGCTTCAAGGGACTCCTACAGTACTGCTTCCCCTCACGGTTCCACAGCAGGATTTGTTTATTTGGCTCAATTAAGAGTCGCCTCCCTCGTTTCGATCCCAAGACCTCCTTAAGAGTGTCTTTACCACTGAACAAGTACCATTTCTTCTACTAGAAGAAATGGTACTCGTTCAGTGGTAAAGACACTCTTAAGGAGGTCTTGGGATCGAAACGAGGGAGGCGACTTTTAATTGAGCCAAATAAATAAATCCTGTTGTGGAACCGCGAGGGGAAGCAGTACTGTAGCAGTCCCTTAAAGCGAGCTCGGTGAAAAGATCGAGTTTTAAGCCCAGGGCCATTCGGATGTTAAAAGATGGTACTTGCTGCCCGGGACTTCCTAAAAATAAAAAGTAAAGAACCCTTATGTATGAAAAAGGAGAAATTCAATCAAAGATAAAAAATAGTTTTTGAAAAGAACCCCCTAAAAATTTTATTTTGAAAAATTGTATAGTCCCCAATGCAGTTGCCAAGTTGTGAGACCTTGCCCAAGCACCAATGGTCTGGTCTGTCGATAAGGAGGAGCCAGAAATGCTCTTTTGAACTTTTTCGCACATGACACCACCGCGTACGGTCTCCACTCAGTTTAGTAAGTACGAGTTTAAAATCATCTTTTATTTTGAAAAGATTTGTTCCTTTTATTGAAAGAAACTCTCATTTTATTTTGAAAAAGGATGGTGGCTTTTATTTTAAAAAGCCAAAATTGGAGAGTCACCACATAAATTTTATTTGGTTGTCAGGAAAAATAAAGAAAAAACATGTTTAATTGACTCCATTAAATTCAGCTAATTTTTACCCAAAAAGGTCACCAACCTCAAACCAATCACGATGGGCTCCGGGCTGAGTTTTCATACCAGTAAAAGGAAAATGATTTCTTTTATCTCTCTTTGATTGATTTAGTCCTTCTTTTGATTGATTTAATGAAAAATTTAATTTTTATGGACCATGCCATGAACAAATATAGATAACAAAATATTTCAATTTATGCACAAATTAATAAAGATGATATTCAAAAATGCAGTGCAGAATAGTAAAAATATTAAAATTCCTCTAAAATGATTCTAGGGAAGTGTTTAGATCAATTTTGTATATATTTTCTATGATGATTTTGTTGATTTTAAGTTAATTTTCATGTTAATTTGTACTTAAGTTTGTTTGAAGTTGCTGATTTAGGTTGAAGTACATTTGATGGAGCTATTTAATCAAGATTTGATGGACTTTGTTGGAGAAAAACATGTGATATGGCCAAGCTTGTCATGGCTTGGCCGTGTCTCTCATCAAAAGAAGAAGAAATCAAAGACAAGGCAGGACACGGCCAGGATTAACTAAGCTTGGCCGTGTCCCTCAAGCAAACATGTCCAGAAGCAGACACGGCCATGAGACACGGCCAAGCCACTGGCCGTGTCTCACCAAAGGAACAAAAGGCCAAGAAAGAAAAGAAAGAAGCAGAGACTGACACCATCAAGAGACACTGCCAAGCCACCGGTCGTGTCACATGACATGGCAGTGTCCTTAGCCGTGTCTCACTAAAGGAACAAAAGGCAGCAAGGGACACTGCCAGAAGCTTGGCCGTGTCCCAAGAAAGAAAAGATAAACCAAGAGACACGGCCAATGAGCTTGGCCGTGTCACCCTGGATCTCTTAGCTGGCTTGCACGAGGTGTGAATTGTTGTGTATTAGTGGGTGAAAAAAAGGATAAAAAGTAGTGAAAGGTGGAAGGATTTATGGAGGAAACATATAAAGAAATTGGAAAGTGGGAGAAAAAGAGTGATGGGTGTCTTAAAAATTCAAAGTGGAAGAGCATGAAGGGAATAGAAAAATAGATTGAATATATTGAGTGGACATTCTCTACACCATAATCATCTTCTTCCTTGGTTCTTGCTTGAGAGAGTAAGACACCATTCTCTCCATCTTCATTCACCATTTCCTTTCACACATCAAGAGCAAAGACAATCGTTGGATTTGAAGTGAGTAGCTAGTTCTTGAGAATTAGGGTTTTAAGAGGCTTGATTGGAGAGTTGAGAACTTGAGAGAGCTATCATTCATCCTTCAAGAAGAGAGCCATTTGTTCAAGAGAGCTTGGAAGTTCATCATCACACATCAAAGAGGGAGCTACGAAAGAGACAAGGAGTCCAATTTTTAGCATCTCCAAAAGGGGTTTTTCTAACTCTTTCTTTTAATCCATTTCTTATTTGTTGTTGTTGTATTAAGAACATTAATATTCCAATTAATAACTTTGATTTGGTTTATACTGAAATGAGCATTTTTTTAAAGAGTATGATGAGCTAATTTACTCATGCTTTGGGTTGTAGTATATTTGATTAAATGATTTGATTTGATGATTCCATTGATATACCTTGTTATTGGTTGATTGCATTGAAATTAAAAGTGAATTGATAGATTGGCCACCTATTGATTACTTAATATTGAATGACGGACCGAGAGGAGAAGTTTAATATCGGAACTATGCAATTGACTACCCTAAGAATGAAATAGAAATATAAGTTCTAGGGTTTATTAATTTGCAAATGTCAAATAATTGGTTGTTGTTAATTTATAAATGTGAAAACTAGTGAATTAATAATTGACTAATTAATCTTAAGAAACAAATTAAGGTACAAGGTTATATTAATGGATAATTTGATAATTAAACATTTGATTAAATGGACCTACACCCTAGGCATCATTTCCATAATTGAATTTATCTTGCACAAAATCACTCATTTTCATTTCTAAGGTTAATTACAATTCACCAATCCAATCACACACTCAAGTTTATTATTTCATGTTAATCGAACTATTGCACGCAATTCCTTCCTTATGAGACGACCTTGGGGTGATCACCGTCACTGCAATAGCCTCGTATACTTGCGAGTGCCGCTTTGTGATAGTATTAATTTAAGCACAACAGGAAGCTTCAACTCTAGCCCTTATGGGTCCTAGGTTGAGCATAAATCCTAGAATAATGAACAAACTAGAAAAAAGCAAAGGAGAATATAAGCATAATAATCAAAACATCTATTTGTAAGACTCACCAGACTTGCAAATGGATCCCGAAAGGAAAGAAAACAATGGATATACTGAAACTAACAATTAAGAATAACATAAAAGGTAAACAAATTAAAATGAAAGAGGAAGTTGGTTGTTAAGATGTGGGCTCGCCACTCAAAATGATAACCTAACTGTGCCTACTTTTCTTGTTTTATGAGAATCAGAGATGTAAGTAGTTCATGCCCTTTGATTACAAAAGGGCTTTGAATTAACCAATTTTATGAATTGATTAATTACCAAATTTAAGAAAGGACTTTAGAAAGTAGAAACCTTACCTTAGGTACACGCTTTCCCTTAACCATGGGTTGGAGAGTTTTACCACGTCGAAGCTCCACTTGCATGGGGAACAATCAAAACTAGTTAATTTTAGTCCAGAATTTTCAAAATAAAAAAGGAAAATCTAAATCTTAATTAATTTATGTTGCAAACGTGTTTCGAAAGAGTTTCGAGATTAGAAAAAAAATTAGACCTCTAAATAAGAGGGGTAGACTCCTATTTATTGGAGTTGAAAATCAGCATCGGTCCCCAGGCAATGCAAATTAGCCGGACTACACATGGCAAGCCCGCTGCATAAGTGGCTGGCTGCATATTGCACGGCTTGGTCGAGGGAGCAGTGGCAAGTTGCACAAGGTGCGGCGAGCTGCACCTGGCCTGACCTGTTCATGCCTTGCATGGATTATCGTGCTTTGTGCAGCCTACGCAGCCTAGTCATTTCATCTACTCTTTTTTTATTATAAAAATAATGGAAAATGTAATATATTTTTCTTAATTTATCCTTCTCCTAATTATATAAGCCAAATGCAAAATTAAGGGTTCACAGTCCCTAGTGGTTTAAGCCATGTGGCTCAGATGAAGTAGGGTAAGGTCCCATATAGCTCGGTGAAATTGGATATGGTCCCTAATGGTTTAAGTCATATGGACAAGTAGGGTATGGCCCCTTAGGTTTGAGCCTTGTAGCTGGGCTATGCTTCTATCATTGTTTGAGCAATTCCTATTTACTTAGTTCCGGCCTAAGGGTTAATGTTTAAAGGGTTAAGCCATTGTGGCTATTGTTTATGTCTAAAGGTCAGGCCATTACACCTTAAGTTATGTATGATGGTTAGGTTTATACTAATGAGATAAGCCAATATGGCTTAGGTTTGATTCCTAATGGCTAGGTCAAAATGGTTCAGCTAGTGCAGCCTAGTTTTGGTGATTGAGCTGATAATGATCGAGTCAATGCGGCATCAATTTTTTTTTTATGGGTTAAGCCGATATGGCCTTAGTTATGGAGATTGGTCAAGCCAATCATGGCTTTGGTCTAAAAGGTTAAGCCTATGAGGCTTAAATTTTGATGTGTTTGGTAAAGCTAATATAGCTTGGTTCATGTTTGATGGGTAGAGCCTACGGGGCTTGGTTTCATGTTTGATGGTTTAGCCAATGTGGCTTGGTTTATGTGGTAAACCCATATGGTTCAAGTTGTGTGGGCAAAGCCGATATAGCTTGGGTAGGTTTGTGCTCTATGGGTCAAGCCAATGTATCTTGGTTTATGTTAATTTTATTTAGATTTAATGTGGTTTCAAGTCTATAACTTAACTTGGATTGATTTTTTAGGGAATGGTGCCTTAAAATTATAGGGATAGTGTCAATGAAATGCATGCATGTATGCATGAATAAAATCAAATTTATGGCATAGGATTATCATACATGCCACTTAATGGTAAGGTTTATGGCCTTTACATGCAAAAGGTGGTTTAGTCCAAAGGGGTCCCATCACACTAAGACGGCGATATACCTAACCACATCACAAATAATAAATCTGGCGTGGGTCCAACAATACGTGCATGTCCATTACACCTCAAAAGGATTGAGTATTCATCGCGGGTTGGATACTTTCACTATCCCCCAGCATACCTAATGAAGGTTGTCAAGTGGATGCTACTTGCTATCCAAGGTTTCCTAAAACTAAAGGGTAAGAAACCCTTATGCATGATAAATGAGAAAAATCAATCAAAGAAAAAATAGTTTTTAAAAAAGCAAATTAAAATTTTCTTTTGAAAATTAAAATTTTCCACCCTCTTCAATGATTCCTCCAAAGAATCAAACCTCTCATTGATTCCTTCCTGAATTTCTGTGCTAGTTTGAAGGTAAGCATTCAAATCATCTTCCACTGTGGATTTCTCGAATTGATCATGGTTTTGTGAGCTAATTTGAATGAAGGCATTCAAACTATCTTCCAAAGTGGGTTCCTTAAGTTTACTTTGATTTTGCGTGCTAATTTGAATGAAGGCATTCAAACTATCTTCTAATGTGGGTGGCTTAAGGTACTCTTGATTTGAATATTGTTCTTGATAGTAAGAACTTCTTTGGCAAGGTTGAAAAAAATTTGGAGGTGGAATGTGCTGCTGGTTTTCCCAAGAAAAATTTGTGTGGCTTCCCCATCTTGAATTATAAGGTCTAGGGCATGGGTCATTTCCACCCATTTGCTGGAAACTTTCATAGGCATATTCTTCCTCTTGCCTCTCTTGATATTGTCCATAACCAAATGAACACATGTTTGCGCTATGTCCTGCAATGCCACATGCAGAACATACTTCACGAGTAGGCATAGATGTTTGTCCTCTTGCATTTAGCATCTTAAGTTGGTTCGTTAATTTTGTAATTGCCATGCCATGTCAGAATCAAGGTTATCGTCATAAACCCATGCATACCTTGAAAATTGCATATTTACACAAGGAACTTAGCAACTTAAAGAAAACAAACAAATAATTAAATTGAAAGAAAAACAAAACAAACAAACAATTCACAGAAAATAAACAAACAATGAAAAGAAAAATCAAACTATTACTACTGCGACAGCCTTCCCCGGTAGCGGCGCCAAAAACTTATTGCGCTCGAATTAAGTACTACTACAAAGCGTCACTCGCATGTATACGAGGTAGTTGTAGCAAAGGTGATCGCCCCAAGGTCGTTTCCCCAAGAAGGTGTGGTTCTTAATAGCTTGATTAAAGCAATTAAATTAAAAGCAAGAGTTTGTTGTTTGGAATTATAAAAGAACAATTTAAACCTAAGATTAAGGAGTGTAGGGTTGATGTATGAAGATTGTACAAGATCAAATCGATTCTTGGGAATATGCCTAGGGTTATAGGTCCATTCAATCAAAGCTCAATTCTCAATTATTCATTAACATAACCTTGTAAATTAATTTGTTCCTTAAGGTTAATTAGTCAATTACCAATTCATTAGTTCTCACATTCATGAATTAACAATGACCAGTTCTTTTACATTTGCAAATTAATAAACCCTAGAACTTATATTTCTAATTCATTCATAGGGTAGTCGATTGCATAATTCCAATATCGAATTTCACCTCTCGGTCCTTCATTCAATATCTAGAGATCAATAGGTAGCTAATCTATCAACCTAGCATACAATCCAATGCAATCAACCAACACAAGGTACATCAATGGAAATATTAAATCAAAGAATTCAATCAAATATACTACAAACCCTAGGCATGGGTATTTAGCTCAACATCATCAATTTAAAACAACCATTCAACTCAATATGAATCAAATACAAATTGTTCATTGCAATATCAATCTCTTAATGCAACAAAAACAATATTGAAATGAATTAAAAGAGAGAATAGAAAAACCCCTTGTGAAGATGCCAAGAGTAGGATTGCTAGTCTTCCTCCTAGCTCCACTTTGATGTTTGATGAAGAACTCAAGCCCTCTACAATGGTTGATTCCCCTTTTGCAATATGGAATGGAGCTTTCTCAAGTCTCCATACCTTCAATTGATTGTGTCTTTGGAAGATAGAATGGAGCTTTCTCCAGTCACCAATCCTTTCAATGATGTTTCAACCCTCAAGAGCTTGTTAACCCAACTTATCCCAAAGAACCTCAAAGATCTTTTCAATGGAAGATGGAGAAGATGAAGATGGAGGATGAAGATGAGGGACAAGGAGAGTGTCACTCTCTCCTCATCCCAAATTGTGTTTTCCCTCTTCTTCTCTTTTCTTTTCTCTAACTCAAACCCTAGCCGTCTCCTCATTTTCTGTCGTGCGAAAGAGCTTAAATAGATTTTAAGAGTGACACGGCCAAGCCAAGAAAGACTTGGCCGTGTCTCTTGTACTTTTTCTTGCTTTCCATGAGGTGACACGGCCAAGCCAAGGTTGGCTTGGCCGTGTCTCTTGATTTCCATGGGACACGGCCAAGCCAGTTGGTCGTGTCCCTCATTGTGGCTTCTTCTTTCTTTCTTTTATTTGTTCTTCAAGGAGGTGACATGGCCAAGCCAAGAGTGGCTTGGCCGTGTCTCATGTGATCTTCATCTTTTCTTTCTTCTTTGGAATGGTGAGTGATACGGCCAAGCTTAAGTGAGCTTGGCCGTGTTTGACATGCTTGGAGGGACACGACCACAAGCTTGGCCGTGTCCCTTGAGTGTGTCACCTTCTGTCTATTTGTTCTTCTTTCTTTTTTTCCTTGGCTTGGTATAGGACACGGCCAAGTCTCCTGGGTGTGTCATGTGACACGGCCAGTGGCTTGGCTGTGTCCTCTGAGTGTGTCAGTCACTGCCCAAATTTCCCTTCTCTCTTGGTTCCTTTGTTTTTACCCTTAAGATGATGTTTGCATATTAACCTAAAATAAACACTTAAACAAACTTTAAACAAGAATCAAATAAACATTAACTAACAACAAATAAACACCAAACTAAAAACTAGAACAAAAATGACATAAACACTGAAATAAATTAAAACTACCAAAATTGATGAAAACACTAAATAAACATATTAAAGCTACAAAAATACCTAAATAAAACAATAATCATTATAATAAATAAGATATAATTCTATGACAAAAACTAATAAAACAACTCGCCAACTGTGAAGGCCTTGCCCGAGTGCCAATGAGGAGGAGTCTGAATTGCTTTTTTTGGGCTAATCTCACACAATACTACCGCGTACTGTCTCCAGTCAGTTTGGTAAGCACGAGTTTAGAAATATCTTTTATTTTGAAAAGATTTTGTTTCTTTTTTTTTTATTTAAAAGAAACTCTTCTTTTATTTTGAAAAGAGATGATGGCTTTTATTTTGTAAAGCAAAGATTGGAGAGTCGCCATCTTAATTTTCTTTTATTGTCAAGAAAATTTAAGAAAAAACCCATTTCATTGACTATGTTAAATCCAGTTAATGTTTACCTGAAAGGACACTAGTACAAAACCAATTATGATTGGTCCTGGGTTAAGTTTTCATACCAAATTTGATAAAATGATTTTTTTTCCTCTCTTTCATTGATTTTAACCTTTTAGAATTGATAAAAATGGAATTTTTGCAACATTCTAAAATGTTAAAAAATTTCTAATTTTTAAAAAATTTGATAAAATAAATTATAATTTAAAAGAATAAATTAAATTAAGTGATTTTAAATGAAAAAGTGGAATATATATGTAATATATATGAAAAATATACATAACATATAAAAGTCAAAATTTTTTTAAAAGAAAAGGGTATTTTGGTAATTAAATCTTATAAATTCAAAATTAATAAAATAATTTAAAAATAAATTATTTTTTAATGGAATAGGGAAATTAGGACTTTTAATTTGTTAAATAAATAATTAAATAAATAATTATTAAATTATTTTAATATATATATATATATGGTTTAAAAAAAAAGATGAAAAGGAAAAGAAATATTAAAAAGTCTTCTTCTTCTTCTTCTTCTTCTTCTTCTTCTTCCTTTAGGAAATTTTCCATGGAAGCTTGGAGCAAGAATTTGATTCTTCCATACTCCATAAATTGAAGGATTTAACAACTTTCAAGTGGATTTTTGGTGATTTCCACCAAAATTAGTAAGTTTCCATCTCTTTTCTTTGAATACCATGGAATATTGAATTATGTAAGTTTTGGATTTTTGAAGTAGTATGTTATAATTGATGGAATTGGCGTGTATGATGTTATTTTGGGTAGTTAACAATGATTTTAAGGTTAGATTGAAGAGATGATGGAGTTTGGATAAAGAATGGTGAAGAGAGAGAATTTAGGGTTACGGAGTTTTGGGGTTTTGAAAACATGAGCTTTAATTGTGCAAATTGATTCCAAATGAGTTATTTTGATTCATAAACAAGTATTTTTAAAGTCAAATATTGGATTTGGTGGTGTTGGGTTGGAGTTTGAGAATGGAAGTGGAGATTTAGGGTTTTGGAAAAGTGATTTTCCAAAGTGGTTGAATTGTGTGATTTTATTTGTTTAAGCATGTTGTTTAGTGTTAAAAGTGATGAATATAAGTTTGAAATGAGTAATGGATTGTGTTGGAATGGAAAACCTTCAATGGGGGAAGGTTATGCCATTTTTAAGATTTTGTGTATAAGAGTGTATTTTTATAATGTAAATGATTTAAATGTATTAAAATATGTTTTTAATAATATAAATAAACTTAAAACACTAATTTAATTGTAGTAGAATGAAATTCCAATGTTGAAGTAAGGAAAGGCTAAATTTTTGGGAATTTGTAGGAGTGGTGTTTAACTATGGTTAAATGATGGAAATACCATCAAATGTGATACTAAATGATTATTACATTTGGCTTAGGCATTGAGGGAGGTTGATTTGCTTCATCCAAGTGGTGAAGTGCAAGTTAGAAATATTGGATTGGAGGTTGTTTTAAGCTTGCTTTGGGTTGTTAGTGGAGGTATGTACAAACTTTGAATATAATGTTTATATTTTCATGACATTTGGACTTAACACATTTTGGTTAGAAAATGTGTTAAGCTACTTGCTTCATTGATTGTGTATGAATAATGTGCTATGACATTTGTAATGTCATATATGTGTTAAATGCATTGTGAAAAGCCAATGATAATGGCTAAATTGTGTAAAGTGTGAAATATGCATATTATGTGAAAATACCCAAAGTAATTGGGTAATATGCTGTAAATGCAAAAATGAGATATGTGGCATCATCAAATGAATTGATATTGATAAAAATGAGAAAAATGAGAAAGATGTGAAAAATGAGAAAAGTGAGAAAAAGAAATGTGAAAATAAGGCAATGTGCCTAGATTGAAAATGTGAAAATGAGAAAGAGATTAATAAAGAGAAATGTGAATAAATTGTGTGTCTAGTATGTTATTCAATTTTCAGAGTTCTTGGTTTGGCGACATGCCTATGATTGCCTACGGGCTAAAAGATGGGCTGGTGAAAAGACCGGGTCGTAAGCTAGGTCCAGCTGATAAATATGATGTTTTTGGGGTGAAAAGACTAGGCCATAAGCCTCAAAAACAAATCCTTAAAGCTAGACTTAGTGAAAAGACTGGGTCATAAGCTCAGATCTAGTTGGATTATCCATGGATATATTACCTACGGGACTAGATACATGGTGTCATTATGAACCAAAGCAGTAACTCTAAAATTTGAATAGCATATTAGATCCTTTTGGGCCTACGCTTGTCTTTGCTTTAATGTGAATTATGAATTGTGATACAATTGATCAATATAATGTGATATAATGTTATGAGTTATGATTATGAAATATTTGAAAAATATAAGAAAGTGGAATGATGTGACATCTATATGCATTGTGCATTGCCATTGCATTGAGCTTTATTGTTATTATCAAAGTTTGTACCACTAGGGTTCGGCTTAGACTCAGCTGAGCCAGATATTTCTTCTCAACCAGGTCGGGTCTGGACTTATAGTTTATCTTGTTGAGTTGCTATCGAGATCAGAAACACTATCAGCAGCATGTATATATTTTTATGTTATTGTACATTTTAAGTATTATGCATAATATATTATGTTTTGGATTTTACGTATTGTATATTGTAAAAAAATATTTGGGTCAATGTATTTGAAATGGGAGAGTAAATGTGTTTTAAATTTTATGTATATATATATAAATATTTGAGAAACTTGGTGAAATTGAGAAGTATGGTTGAGATAGTGATATGAAATTATTTGGGAGTGTTTTCTTTTTGCAGGTTGTGTTTTGATAAATTCTGGGATGTCCAAATTATAGACAAAACTCTGGCAAATTTTTTCCAGAGATTTTTATATATAATATTTATTTTGGGTTCCTATAACAAGAATATTTATATGCTATTTAATTTTATATATTTAGAATTTGAAACTTTAAATTGGAAATGTGAAATTTTTTTATTAAACTAATCTGTGATATTTTTGTACCGTATATGCGTATTTTACATATGAGGATTAAAGAGTTTTCTACTCTTATTAATGCTGCAGTTTCTATAGAAAATGAGATTAAACAAGAGTATGGAAGAAGACAATAATCAAAGAAGGGATTTTCTAGTGAATAACAACAAGTTGGCCAGAAAAGATAGAGAAATATTCAAGCCCAAACTCAGGAATATGGTAGAGAAAGTGGAGCTAGTTTTTAGAGGTCTAGAGGTGGTATGTTTAGAGTTGCTACAGGTCATCTTCAAGGGATGTTACTACACCTTGTCAATATTGTGGTAAGGGCCATGTAAGTGAAGATTGTTGGTACCAAAAAGGGGCTTGTTTGAAATGTGGTTCTTTGGAGCATAAAATTAGAGATTGTCCAGCGATAAAAGAACTAGAAGTTGTTGAAGGACATAGCTCTATACAGAGGTCTCAGTCAGCCCGTAGGACAGGTAGAGGTGGTCGACCCAGTGTTAGTTAATAGAGAGTATCTAAAATAGTGGATAGACCTCAGACTCAAGGCAGTTCTCCAGCTAGGGCTTATGCCATGAAAGTTGTGGAGGACCAGGATGCTCCTGATGTTGTAGTTGGTAAATTTTCTTTAATTGGTCTTGATGTGTATGCATTGTTAGATCTTGGTTCTACACAATCTTATATATGTACATCTATAGCTTCAAGAAAGAAAATGTGTGTTGATAAACTGATTATAAGATAGAAGTTACTAATCCCTTAGGCCATAGTGTGATGGTAAATAGAGTATATCAAAATTGTCCACTTAGAGTTCATGAGGTAGAAATTCCTACTGATTTGATTGAACTTCCATTCCATGACTTTGATGCAATCTTGGGAATGGATTGGTTGTCCCGACATCAAGCAGTTATGGACTGCTGTAATAAAGTTGTGTCTCTTAAGATTTCGGGTTATGGTGAAATTATAGTCCGAGAAGAAAAATAATTTTACCCTTCTAGTTTGATTTCTGTAGCTAAAGCTAGAAGGTTTTAAGAAAAGTGTGAAGCTTACGTTGCTTATGTTAATGATATATGACATTCAAGCAAGGCTTTTGGGAGATATATCTACCATGAGTGAGTTTTCGAATATTTTTCCGGAGGAACTAAATAGAGTACCACCAAAGAAAGAGGTGGAATTTATTATTGATATAGTTTCGGGTACAACAACAATTTCTATTTTACCTTATAGAATGGCACCTTCGGAATTAAAAAAGTTAAAGGTGCAACTTCAGGAATTACTTGATCAGGGCTTTTATTAGACCTAGTATATCACCTTGGGGTGCACCGGTTTTATTTGTGATTAAGAAGGATGGTACCTTAA
This sequence comes from Garcia nutans, assembly GCA_947685225.1. Lineage (NCBI taxonomy): Eukaryota > Viridiplantae > Streptophyta > Magnoliopsida > Malpighiales > Euphorbiaceae > Garcia > Garcia nutans. The sequence continues at coordinate 35,069,062 of CANTUV010000039.1, read as the reverse complement.
GATTGTATATAGATTATCGACAGTTGAATAAAGTGACTATTAAAAATAAGTACCCGTTACATAAGATTGATGACTTTTTTTATCAGTTGAGGGGAGCAAGTGTTTTTCTCTAAGATTTATCTAAAATTGGGTTATTATCAGATGGAAGTTAATGAAGTAGATATTCCAAAGACAGATTTCAGAACTCGATATGGGCATTATGAATTTTTGGTTATGCCCTTTGGTTTAACTAAAGCTATGGCAGTGTAACACCTCTATACCCAATATACGTGCACCACATACATCCACAATATGTGATATACGTATACTAGATAAACTGCCATCACTTCTCAATTGAAAATCTCTACTCTCTCCCTTTTGGCAATCCAAAACAATCTTCTGAATTTTCTTATATGTCAACTGAGCCTCTCTTATCTGATCCAACAACACCGGCCTCAATTGCAACTGAGCCAACAAAGCACCATCATCACATGATTTAAAACTAGCATGTAATGCTCTCAACTCAACAAGCAACGAGAGCGAATAAATAGTCAAACTTGCCAAAGACTTTCGACTCAAGGCATCAGCAACAACATTTGCCTTGCCAGGATGATAATCTATCAAATAGTCATAGTCTTTAATCAACTCCAACCACCGTCTCTGCCGAAGATTTAGCTCCCTCTAAACACCCAAGTATTTCAAACTCTTGTGATCTGTATAAATGAAACACTTCTCCCCATAAAGGTAATGTCGCCAAATCCTCAAAGCAAAAACTATGGCTGCTAACTCTAAATCATGCGTCGGGTAATTAAGCTTATGTGGCTTCAACTGCCGCAAAGCATAAGCTATAGCTCTACCCTCTTGCATCAAAACACAACCTAAACCACTTGTGAAGCATCACTTTAACTTTACTCGGATCAACTCTTATACCCTCTGCTGAAACCACATGACCGAGAAAAGTCACTTGATCAAGCCAAAACACACATTTAGATAGCTTAGCATACAACTGCTTCTCTCTCAAGGTCTGCAATATAATTTGTAAATGCTTGTCATGATCCTCCTCATTATGCGAATACACCAAAATATCATCGATAAAGGCTACCACAAACTGATCTAAATAGGATCTAAACACCCTATTCATCAAATCCATAAAAGCTGCAGGTGCATTCGTCAATCCAAAAGGCATCACTAAGAATTCATAATGCCCATACCTCGTGCGAAAAGCTGTCTTAGGTACATCTTAAGCTTTGACTCTCAACTGATGGTACCCTTATCTCAAATCAATCTTGGAGAGAACTGTTGCTCCCTTTAACTGATCAAAGAGATCATCTATCCTATGCAAAGGATAATTATTCTTTATGGTCTACTTATTCAATTGTCTATAATCAATGCATAGTCTCAAAGTACCATCCTTCTTCTTCACAAATAAAATAGGCGCTCCCCACGGAGACACACTAAGGCAAATAAACTCTTTATCCAACAACTCCTGCAACTGAACCTTCAACTCTCTCAACTCAACAGGTGCCATACGATAAGGAGTAATAGAGATGGGAGTGGTACTAGGCAACAAATCGATACCAAACTGAACCTTTCTCTCTCAGGGGGTATCCCTGGCAACTCCTCAGGAAAAACATCTAGAAATTTAGCAACTGTGGGTATACTATCAAGCTGAGAACCCACTACTCTGGTATCTACCACATGAGAAAAATAAGCCTCACATCCTTTTTGAATCATCCTTCTAGCTGCAATAGCTGAAACAAACATGGATGCAAGTAGTCTCTGCTCACTAGATACCATCACACTTCTACCATCACTGGTTCTTAGGGTAACACACTTACTCTGAGAGTCTAACATAGCCCCATGCTTTGATAACCAATCCATGTCTAAAATCATATCATACTCTTTAAAAGGCATCTCAATCAAATCCCCAACGAATTCCTCATGTTGTACCACAACTGAACTATTACGATGCACCTTGCTAACTACCACACTATGCTCTAAAGGATTTATCACCAAAACATCAAATCCTAGGGACTCTGAATGGAATTCAGCCACAGGCAAGATAGATGCACTTATGTATGAATGCGTAGATCCAAGATCTATTAGAGCAAGAACTGAAATGCCAAATAAAAAAAATGTACCCGCAATGACGGCTGAAGCATTCGGCTGTCTCTACATCACATACAATCATTGAGATGGCCCAGCTTCATCTGGTCTACTACCTCCAGATGTAGAGCCTCCTCTCTGGCTAATCCCAAGTCGACCACCTCTACTAAAACCTCTGCCCCCTCGACCTCCTCTAACGCTGGGTCGAGAAGCTGCAGTATCAGTCTGTCTATCTTCTGGTATCTCAGGCAATCTTTGAAAAAATGATCCGGTGACCCACATCTATAACAAACTCCTAGTCCACCTGTCTTCCAACAAGCACCCCCCATGTGGCCTACCACAATGAACACATGTATAAGAAACTGGCCTGTGAACCACTGGGGTCGATGCACTAGCCATGGAAATTATAGGTCTCGATCTCTACCTCTGATACTGTACTGACCTACCAGGCTGCCTCTGGCTCCTACAGAATCTCAAAAAATAGCCTCCTTGGCCTCTCTTCACAAATGAAGACCCTGCCTCACTCAGGGGTCTCCTAGCTCTAGTCTCCCCCTCAATAATAGCTGCTGCAATACCCTGTGCTCTCTCAACACTCCTGGCAGCTGAAACCAACTGAGAAAAATCTTAATATCGGGAACCAGCGACAGTACACATAATAAAGGGTCTCAACCCCTCCTCAAATCTCTGACACCGATCTATCTCATCTAAAATAATTCCATTGGCATAATGACTCAATTGGATATACTCAATCTCATACTCTATCACTGTCTGATTATCCTGTCTCAGATTCAGAAACTCCATCTTCTTCTCATCCTTGTACTCCCTCGGAGTATACTTTTGCTCAAACTCCCATAGAAAATCACCATAAGTCAGGGTTGGTGGATCATCCAATGCATGTGGAATCGTCTTCCACCAATCATATGCATCTCTCTGCAGAAGGGATCTAGCATAATCAAACTTTTCCTCAAGAGCAGCTTACAGCTGGATAAATGCCCTCTGAACTCTATCTAACTACTGCTCAGCTATTACAGGATCTAGTACCAAAGAAATCCTCAGCTCCAAACTTCCTCAATTTATCATATTGCCTCATCGATACTTGTTGCTACGATTGCGGCGGCTGCTGCACTGGAGCCTGCCTTAATAACTCTGCTATATGTCATAACCAAACCGACGAAATCTCATTAGCTGTTGGTCTCTCTGGCACAGGAGCTGGTGCCTCTCTAGCTATCTCAACCCTAGCTCCATCTCTACCCTTAACAGGAGCTACACTCTCAGCATTACCCTCTATGGACTAACTTGTCTAAGATGCCATCACTGCCTATAAATACAAACACAGCAGAAGATTACCTCATCAAAGATCAGAAAATGCCAGTGCCAATGCATGTACCTTATTTAAAAACCATATTTTGAAATCTAAATTTTCTTTTTCTTATAATTCACCTAGGTTGAGAACCTTAAACCTAGGCTCTGATACCAAAACAAGTGTAACACCCCTATTCCCAATATACGTGCACCACATACATCCACAATGTGTGATATACGTATACTGGATACAAGAATGTCATAATCCATTTAAAATAAGTCAATCTTTAAACTTTAAAACCATATCATCATTTTTACACTCTAAGTAAACTTAAGACATTTAAATTATATTATAGAAAATAATAGATAAAATATTCATTGTTAAAATACGTATATATATATATATATCTTCATTACTCAAAAGTTTATCTAAAATATTTGTTTAATAAGCAGCGGAATATGCAGCAGAATATACATATGTATACATAAAAATCAATGTTTACAAAAATATAAAATTTATACATGTTGGCAGTTCGTCTATGATCTTGATGTCCAAAATCAACACTTCACAAAGGATCATAAGCCTAGACTCGACTCGGTCTAGCTGAACTTTTTGGCTCAACCGGATCTACCCCGTCACCTGCTCAATAAATCACAATTGCGCTAAGCCAGAAGCTTAGTGGTACAAACTTTGATTCAATATAGATTAATGCAATGTTGATGCACAACACATATGAATATAACAACTCATTACATTATATCTTAATATATTAATCATTTGCATCACATTTCATAATTGACATTAAAGCAAAGACAAGCATGAGCCCAAAAGAATCTAATATGCCATTCAAATTCCAAAGTTACTGTTTTGGTCCAATATTCATATTTATCTAGCCCGAAGGTGAATCATTATCACGATGAGGATTACCTCATATGTAATATCCCAACTAGGCTTCAAGGACTAGGCCCAACCCAGCTTCAAAGGGAGCACAACATCACCCAACTAGGCTTCAAGGACCAAGCCCAACCCAGCTTCAAGGGATTGTTACTTTTAGGCATGCCACCAACAACAAAACTCTAAAAATTGAATAACTTACTAGGCACATAATTCTTTCATAATTTCATTATCAAATCCTTTCTTATTTTCTCATGATCATCATAAGCTCAATGCCTCAAATATCCCATTTATATCAATATAGACATCACCAATGGCTTTACATATCATCATCAGGGTATACATAACAAATTACATTATTCATATATTTTGAAACCTCAACAAATATTTCAAATAGTTCACATAATGCAAATCATAGCACCATTCTCATACACCAACAATATAATAGGTAACTTAACACATTTTCTAACAAAATGTGTTAAGTCCCAAAGTCATGTAAATGTATGCAATCATTTAAGGTTTGTATTTACCTCTAAGAGCAATAAACACCAATTCTAATCTCCTCTTCCAAAAATCCTTCAACATTTGGATTGGAGTAATTCAAATCTCTTCAAAACCTAATCCAAAGGTGATTATACACGTTCACTTAGTGATACACAAGAGAAAATAAGAATAAGAACTATCTAGCGCAAACTCTACACATGACACGCTCAACAACACGGGCGTGTCCCTGATCGTGCCCTAAACCCATAACACAGAAGCTTTGACATGCTCAGTGACATGGACGTGTCACTGCATGTGTCAATCCTCCTCCAACACAGAAACTATGACACGCTTAGTGACATGGGCGTGTCACTGGACGTGTCGATTCTCCTACCACACAGAAGCTGTGATACGCTCAGTGACATGGGCGTGTCACTGGTCATGTCACCCATACAGAAAATAGAACCATCAACACCAAAATGCCACATCCAACAAACATCTTTCTTTTACCCTTTTCCACTCCAAACAAACTCAACCAAAACCATCAATATACCATAATTAACTTACATAACATCAAACAACTCAATTACATACATCAAAACACAATCACAGCCATATTTCACAACTCAAAGTCACACCACCCACAACTCTTGTTTTCTTCACAAAACATAACCCTTTTCTCTTCAATCCAACCCCAAAATCAAAGTTAACTAAAGAAAACAAGCTCAAACACACCAAAATCAACCATACACATAACTACACCAACCATCCACCAAACTCATATACACAAACTCAAAAGAAAACAAAGAATAAGTTGGAAACTTACCGAATATGAAGAAAAATCCTTAAAACTCCAACTTGATCTCTTGAAATCCTTCAATTGCTTGAGTTAGGAAGCAACAAAACCTCTCTTTCCTTTGCTAATGGTGGTGGCCGGTTATTAAAGAGAAGAAAGAAGAAGATGAAGATGAGCTTACCAACTCCATTTCACTTTTAGCCATATAAATCCCCTCTTTAATCTCAACCAAGCAATTAATATATTATAATAATATAAATATCAAATATAATCTTCCACTCACATTTAATTTCTATTTTAAATAATTTAATATATCATTTGACCATCTGACTTGTTGACTTGTATATGTTGTATATATCTTCATATATACAACATATACACACTTCCCTTTTTCCTTTCTTTCCACTTAATCATATATATATATACACTTTAAAATCATATAATTCAATTTCAACAATTAACATTTTCTAAATTTTAGGGTATCATTTGGGATATTACAGGCAGCTTTTATGGATTTGATGAATTGAGTCTTTAAACCCTATTTAGATCAGTTTATAGTTGTTTTCATTGATGACATATTGGTTTACTCTAGAAATAAAGAGGAACATGATGAACATTTAAGAATTGTACTACAAACACTAAGGGAGAATCAATTGTATGCTAAAATATCAAAATGTGATTTTTGGTTGATGGAAGTAGCATTTCCAGGTTATGTAGTGTCAGCTAATGCTATTCATGTGGATCCAAGTAAGATTGAGACTATTTTGAATTGGCAACCTCCAAAGAATATAACAGAAATTCGGAGGTTCCTTGGGTAAGCTAGATACTATAGAAGATTTGTGCAAGGGTTTTCGAAGATAGCACTTCATTTTACTAAGCTCCTTAGAAAAAAAAACTAAATTTCAGTGGAATGTCTAGTTTCAAGCTAGTTTTAAACAATTGAAGTCTATGTTGACTGAAGCGCCTGTATTGACACAACCAACTCTAGGTAAAGACTATGTTATTTATAGTGATGCTTCTCATTAGGGACTCGGTTGTGTATTGATGCAAGATGGTAAGGTAATTGCTTATGTTTCTAGGCAATTAAAATCTCATGAATTGAATTACCCTACACATGATTTGGAGTTGGCTGCTACTGTATTTGCTCTTAAGATTTTGCGACATTACTTGTACGAGGAAAAGTTATATATTTTCACTGACCATAAAAGTTTGAAATACTTGCCAACACAAAAAGAACTAAACTTAAGGTATAGGAGGTGGATGGAATTGATCAAAGATTATGATTGTATCATTGATTATCATCCTGGAAAAGATAATGTGGTAGCTAATGCTTTAAGTCGAAAGACTCTAGCAGGTATGTTATATATAGAATATTATAATACTATATGTATATATAAATTAAATAAAGTAAATGATATAATGTGTTATGTTAGCAAAATTGATGGTTGAACCAACCATTAGGCAAAAAGTGATAGAAGCTCAGAAACAAGATCAAAAGTTATTAGAAATTTTGAAATAAGTGCATAAGGGTAAAAGGCCAGATTATGTTGCATTAGAAGATGATGGATTGTATTATAGAGGTTGATTATGTGTACCTAATGTGAAGGAACTAAAGAAATGTATACTTAGTGAAGCTCATAATACTATGTATATTGTACATCCCAGAAGCAATAAGATGTACCATAATTTAAAGTCTCATTATTGGTGGCCTGGTATGAAAAGAGATATTAATGAATATGTGACTCGGTATTTAGTGTGTCAAAAAGTCAAAGCAGATCATCAAGTTCCATTAGGCCTTTTGCAACCTATATTAATACCAGAATTGTAACATCCTAAAATTTTTGAAAATTTCTAATTTTTGAAAAATTTGATAAAATAAATTATAATTTAAAAGGATAAATTAAATTAATAGTTTTAAATGAAAAATGAAGGGATTTTAAATGAAAAAGTGGAATATATATGTGATATATGTGCAAAATATACATAACATATAAAAGTCAACACTTTTTAAAAGAAAAGGGTATTTTGGTAATTAAATCTTATAAATTCAAAATTAATAAAATAATTCAAAAACAAATTATTTTTGAATGGAAGAGGGAAATAAGGACTTTTAATTTATTAAAAAAATAATTAAATAATTAAATATTAAATTATTTTAATATTTATATATTTATGTGGTTAAAAAAAGATGAAATGGAAAGAATATTTAAAATTCTTCTTCTTCTTCTTCTTCATCTTCTTCTTCTCAAGAACGTGGCTTCCATCGATAATTGAAGACCAAGGATTTTGCCTCTTCCATACTCCATAAATTGAAGGAATTAACATGTTTCAAGTGGATTTTTGGTGATTTCCACCAAAATTAGTAAGTTTCCATCTCTTTTCTTTGAATTCCTTGGAAATTTGGATTATGTGAGTTTGGAGATTTTGATGTAGTATGTTATAATTGTTGGAATTGGTGTGTATGATGTTATTTTGGATAGTTAACAATGATTCTAAAGTTAGATTGAAGAGATGATGGAGTTTGGTTAAAGAATGGTGAAGAGAGAAAATTTAGGGTTATGGATTTTTGGGATTTTGAAAACATGAACTTTAATTATGCAAATTGATTCCAAATGAGTTGTTTTGATTCATAAACAAGTATTTTAAAGTCAAATATTGGATTTGGTGGTGTTGGGTTGGAATTTGAGAATGGAAGTGGAGATTTAGGGTTTTGGAAAAGTGATTTTCCAAAGTGGATGAATTGTGTGATTTTATTTGTTTAAGAATGTTGTTTAGTGTTAAAAGTGATAATATAAGCTTGGAATGAGTAATGGATTGTGTTGGAATGGAAAACCTTCAATGAGGGAAAGGTTAGGCCATTTTTGAGATTTTGTGTATAAGAGTGCATTTTTATAATGTAAATGATTTAAATGTATTAAAATATGTTTTTAATAATATAAATAAACTTAAAACACTAATTTAATTGTAGTAGAATGGAATTCTAATGTTGAAGTAAGGAAAGGCTAAATTTTTGGAAATTTGTAGGAGTGATATTTAAATATGATTTAATGTTGGAAATGCCATTAAATGTGATACTAAATGATTTTTTGCTATCACATTTGGTTTAGGCATTGAGGGAGATTTATTTGCTTCATCCAAGTGGTGAAGGGCAAGTTAGAAAGATTGGATTGAAGGTTGTTTTTAGCTTGCTTTGGGTTGCTAGTGGAGTGTTGTCCCAAGATGGCAACCAAGAGGGGGGGGGGGGTGAATTGGTTTCCTCACAAAATGATGGCAAATTAAAAAACTCAACAAACACAAATGCAGAATAGAAAGTTGGTTGAGTAATGAAAGAAAGAAAGAACACACAAGATTTATAGTGGTTCGGATTTACCTCAATCCTACATCCACTTCCTTAACAACTTGTTAAGGTTCCACTATTCTTTGAAGTTTTTACAAGCTCACTTCCAACTTTGGTGTTTTCACAAGTTCACACCTAACTTCACAAGTGTTTTTCTAAGGCTCACACTTACAACCCAATCAAGAGTTTTACAAGGCTCACTCTCACAACCCAAGTGTTTCCCAAGCTTACACTCAAACTTATACAATGGTGTTTTCAATGATCACACCTAACATTCATTACAATTTAATTGTAAGTTTAAGTAAAAGAAAATTTGTTGCTTGGCTATGAAAATCTGATTTCTTGATTGTTCTTTTCACTTCACTATATTGTTTTCTCATAGAGACATTGTATTTATAGCCAATGTGGTCTTACTAGCCGTTATTGAAGTTTTGAATAAAGTCTTGGCAGAATAGACCTTCTTTACTTAAACTGTCCGAAGCTCTTCGCGGTCGCCCTTCATGCAAGGATGGTCGCGCTCATGCTTCTCGCGGTCGTCCTTTAACAAGGGACGGTCGCTGCTTTTGAAAAAGCTACAACGGTCGAATTTTAGTGCTCTGCAGCTGGAATCTTGTCCATGCTGTGTTTGTCGGACCGTTTCTTGCCCATGCTTTGTTTGTCGGGACGGTCGCGCCAAGCAGAGGTGCGGTCGCCCTTTTTGAATCTTCAAGTGGGTTTACAACGGTCATATTACATGTCATTCTCTGACAGAGCAAAACTGAATGTCCGCCATAATTTGAATCTCGCGGTCGCCCTATGCAGAATCTCGCGATCGAACTCACAGTTTCGCGTCGAACTTCTGGACGCACCTGTGGAAGCGAACACTACTGTCTCTTTGAGCAATTTCTTCTTGAATTGTTGGGCGGTCGCTATTCTGAATGGGCGGTCGCTAAATTGATTAGCGAGGTCGAATCATTCACCGTTCTTGTCACCGCGAACCTTACTGTGATTGTAATGATTTAAGTTCCTTGAGTAGCGGTCGGGCAAGTATTTTGGACGGCCGCCATTCTTGAGGCGCGGTCGCGACTGAGGTCGAACTTCTGACCACGAAACCTACTGTGATAAGGTTTCATTCTATAATTGCATGTAGCGGTCGTATTCTGGTCTGGTGCGACCGCTAGAATTGTTCTGTCTTGCTTTACTTAAGGCAACCTAATCCTGCAACAAGATTCTTAAACACAAGTTAAATAGATCATCCATTTGAGTTGTCAAGGATCAAAATAGAGATCTTTTGTCTAACAATCTCCCCCATTTTGACTTTGACAATTCAAATGGAATGATGAAAAAATAATAAGTCTAAAATGCTCCCCCTTGATTTATGCATAAGTCATGATTAAGAGCATTGTGATAATCTTGGTGCATTAGGTTATGTATAAACAGTTTAAACAATTCATTGTACTATTTTCTCCCCCATTGTTTCTCCCCTATTATGTTTACTGAGTTTCATTCCATTATGTTGTTATTTTCTCCCCCATTGTCATAGGCAAAATAAATCAAATGTTTAAACAAATGTGTCTTCCATTGGATAAGATATTAAAAGCAACAATCAAAACAACAACAAATAAGGAAAAACAAATAACATTTGAAACAAACATGTTTATTAAGGATAGAGAAAAGTACAAAGGCAGAAAATAAAGCAATAATCATATGAAAATGCAAACAATAGAGACAAAAAGTTTTAAGCTATTCAGAGTCATCATCTACATCTAGTTCTTCTTCAACTAAAGGAGCTTTTCCTTTAACTTTAGGAACAACAGAGGCAGAGCTAGTGCTGATGGACTCTTCTTCTTCAGGAATGCTTTGGGTATGATCACTTATATCCCAATCTTCAAGGTTGCACTGAGGCAAGTCCAATTTTCCTTGCATGTCATAGAGATCATGGTGCATATGAGATATAAGGTCAATTCTCTTGTTCAAGTGCTGAAATCTCTTGGAGACACTTTTCTTGAACTTGGAGAATTTCCTGGAAAGAGTTTTGATAGCTTGGAGGATGAGTTGAGTGGAGGATGAAGTAGTTTCTTGAGCAACTTTTGATGAAGTTGCTTTTGGAGGTAATTCCACAGCAACTTCAACTGAATCTCCTTCTTCCTCAATTGTATATCTTGGCCTCTTCTTTTGTTTATCCATTACTCCTTTCTTGCCAAAGTAGTATACATATGATCCTTCAATTTTCCTAACACATCCAGCATGCTCTAAGTAATCTATTGTGATAGCACTGGAAGCTAGAGTGAAAGGGTTTCTCAAGGTAGCTAAGTTCAAATCATTCAGAAGGTTTAGGTGCCTAGCTATTTGAGTAACTTGAGAGGATAGGAAGAATGTACCAGTTCTTGTAACAGCATGATGAAAGAAGGTGTCTATCAAGAACTTGGTGGAGTTTATTTTGATGTTATGGGTGAAAGCATACATAAAGATGAGGTCTCTTTTGGTGACTTTCTCATTTCCATCTGCTCTTTGGTGGATGGTATAAGTGATAATCCTATGGAGCATCCAGTGGGTGAGAGTTTTGATATGTCTGGCTTTGGATTCTTTTTCAATGGAAATTTCTTGCCAGAAATCAGAAAGGGTTCGGTTGGAGAACATTTGGTCATTGTAAGAGGTTATACCTTCAGAAGGGAAGTTCCAAATGCTACCAAAATCTTCTAGAGATAGGGCTTGGTATTGATCAAAGAGCTTAAATCTAACTCCATACCACCCTAGTGCAGAATTTGCACTCTTTTCTATTTGAAGAGACATCAGAAATTCTTTGCTAAGACTAGAGTAGCCTACCTCTTCTGGAAAGACAAATTTTCTCCATCTAAGGACATCCAACAATCTCTCAATTTCGTCCTTGATGCCCAATGCAGAAAGCATTCCACCAAAAGGTGATTTGGTGCCTTCAACCTTCTTTTTCTTAAGCATAGCATACCTAATGTCTTCCTCAGAGGTTTGGTGGTGAGGTTTGTGAATTTTCTCACCTCTTTTGGATTGAGGAGGAGATGGAGGTTCAACAACAGGTTCTCTAATGGTGATTCCTGGAACTCTCTTGGCTTGACCCTTAATTTTGGAGGTGGTTTTTCTTTTGGGAGCCATTGAAACAGAAAGAACAAAAGAGAGAAGGAAAACAGAGGTTCAATTGAATGACAGATGATGAGGAGAAGATTTTAGGGTTTCAGAATGTTTTTAGAAGCAAAATATCAAAGAAAATTATTTATTATGCTTTTAAATAGATGAAATAACGAAAATAGCCGTTTATGACTGTTGAAAGTCAAGATTTGCGACCTGTCACACAGCCAACGGTTATAAATTTTCGAGCAGAGTGTACAGGGTGCGGTCGCACATTGAACAAGGTGCGATCGCGAAATGAGGTCTAGCGACCATTTTCAAGATAAGTACGCTCGCGAGAGAAGAAATTGTCTTTAACGGTCGAAACTATTCAAATTGGTGCGGCCGCGCACAAAATTTTCTCGACCGCGCACAGAGTCATTAGTTTTGAATGAAACTGTCAGACAAGATAGCGATCGCGAAAGGACTCTGGAGCGACCGCTAAAGACTTAAAAATTGAAAGATTCATGGAAAGATAGAAAATATTTCTAGAGTGTTAAGAACCATTAAATTCATGCACATAGAAACTTCATTGATAGGCAATTAATTCAAAGTATTTCCATCAATCATTCCTAAATTAAGTTTAATAAAATTAAGTCTATCTTCATTCAATGGTTTTGTAAAGACATCCGCAAGTTGATTTTGTGTTTCAATAAATTCTAGAATTATGTTCTGATTTTGCACATTTTCACTCAAAAAATGATGTCTAATATCTATATGCTTGGATCTAGAATGTTGTATAGGATTCTTAGACAAATTGATAGCACTAGTGTTGTCACATTTAATGGAAATATTGTTAAAAACTTTACCATAGTCAAGCAATTGTTGTTTCATCCATAATACTTGTGTGCAACAAAAACAAGCTGCAACATATTCAGCTTCCGTTGTGGATAAAGCAACTGATGCTTGTTTCTTACTATGCCAAGAAACTAAACAATTACCAAGAAAGTGACATGCTCCTGTTGTGCTTTTTCTATCTAAGATACTACCTGCATAATCTGCATCTGAAAATCCTATAATATGAAATGATGTGTTCTTTGGATACCAAAGTCCTAATTGCATTGTACCACTTAAATATTTCAAGATTCTTTTAGTGGCATTCAAGTGTGATTCTTTAGGACAGGTTTGAAATCTAGCACATAGACATACACTGTACATTATATCAGGCCTAGATGTGGTTAAGTAAAGTAGTGATCCGATGATACCTCGATATTTCTTCTCATCTACTGCTTTACCATTGTCATCTTTACCTAACTTCAAGGATGTGCTCATGGGAGTTTTGCTAGTTTTGCAGCCATCCATTCCAAATTTCTTCATGAGTTCTCTTGTATATTTGGATTGGTTGATGAAGATCCCATCTTTACATTGCTTGACTTGCAATCCAAGGAAGAACTTGAGTTCACCCATCATGCTCATTTCAAATTCCCTGGTCATACAAGAAGCAAATTCTTTGCACAAGGCTTCATCAGTAGCTCCAAATATTATGTCATCCACATAAATTTGTACAATCAAAATGTTATGCTTATCCTTTTTAACAAAGAGAGTTGTGTCTACTTTTCCTTTTGCAAAACCATTTTCAAGCAAATATGCACTAAGTTTATCATACCATGCTCTAGGTGCTTGTTTCAATCCATATAAAGCTTTGGTAAGTTTGAAAACATGATCATGAAATTTGTAGTTTTCAAATCCAGGAGGTTGTTCAACATAAACTTCTTCATTTATGAGTCCGTTTAGAAATGCACTTTTAACATCCATTTGATAAAGCTTAAAATTCATATGACATGCAAAAGCAAGTAATATTCTAATAGCTTCTAATCTGGCTACAGGGGCAAAGGTTTCATCATAATCAATACCTTCTTCTTGATTATAACCTTTGGCTACCAATCTTGCTTTATTTCTAATAATGTGACCATTTTCATCAAGCTTATTCCTATAAACCCATTTGCATCCTATTATAGAATGATCTTTAGGTCTAGGAGTAAGTTGCCAAACATTATTTCTTTCAAATTGATTAAGTTCATCTTGCATTGCAGTTATCCAATTTTCATCATTTAAAGCTTCCTCAACAGTTTTTGGTTCAATTTGAGAAACAAAAGCAAAATTAACATCAACTTGATTAATTTTAGATCTAGTGATTACTCCCTTAGATGTTTCTCCAATGATGAGTTCCTTTGGATGATCTTTCTTGTATTGCCAATCCTTAGGTAGATCCTGAGTCTTTTCTTCAAGTTGATTGATCTTTGGAGCATCAATAGATTCAAGAGGTTCAAGATTATCTGCAGGGTCATTAAAAGTAATACCTTTCTTTTGATCAAGTTTAGATGATTCATCAAATACAACATGCATTGATTCTTCTATTACTAGAGTTTTCATGTTAAATACTCTATATGCTTTGCTATATGATGAATATCCTAAGAATATGCCTTCATCTGATTTGGATGAAAATTTTCCAAGATTATCCTTGGTATTCAATATGAAGCATTTGCATCCGAATACTCTAAAATATCCAATTCTGGGTATTCTTCCATTCCATAGCTCATAAGAAGTTTTATTAGTTAAATGCCTTTTGTAAACACGATTTGCAATGTAGCAAGCTGTATTAACGGCTTCTGCCCAAAAATAAGATGGTAAATCATATTCATTGAGCATTGTTCTAGCCATTTCAATTAAAGTTCTATTTTTCCTTTCAACTACACCATTTTGCTGTGGAGTTCTAGGAGCAGAAAAATTATGTGAAATGCCAAGTTCATGGCAAAAGGTTTCAAAATTTTCATTTTCAAATTCTTTACCATGATCACTTCTAATAGATGTGATCACATATCCTTTTTCATTTTGAACTCTTTTTGCAAATGTTTTGAAGCAATTAAAGGCTTCATTCTTTTGAGCTAAGAAATTAACCCATGTGAATCTAGAGTAATCATCAACAAGAACAAATGCATATGATTTGCCTCCTAAGCTTGTAACTCTATTTGGTCCAAACAAGTCTAAATGAATGAGCTCTAAAGGTCTAGAGGTACTTATAATACTCTTTGATTTAAATGAGCTTTTATGTTGCTTACCATGTTGACAAGGTTCACAAATTCTATCTTTATCATATTTTATCTTAGGTAAGCCATCAACTAAGTTCTCATTATAAATATATTTCAATTGATCCATACCAGCATGTCCTAGTCTTCTATGCCATAACCATGCATCATTATTAGTGGACATTAAACATGTATGATTTGAATGTATGCTGACTTTGTAAGTGTTGTTTGTTCTAGTACCTTTAAATATGATAACATCATTTGAGTTTGTGATTTTGCATTCCTTGGAATCAAACTCGACAAAGTATGCTTTATCACAAAGTTGACTAACACTTAGCAAGTTATGTTTCAAACCATCAACAAGCCATACATCTTCAATTAAATCCTTACCAATAGAACCAATGGAGCCAACACCAAGAATTTTACCTTTAGCATTATTTCCAAAAGTTACGTTACCTCCATGTTTGTAGGTAATACTTGTAAAGAGCTTTGCATTTCCAGTCATATGCCTTGAGCATCCAGTATCCACAAGCCATGTGCTTTCATTGGTAGTAGATTTTAGGCATACCTGCAAAACAATTGTGATCATCTTCTTTTAGGTACCCACTTGAAGTTGGGTCCTTGATGGTTAGTAGAAAAAGTGCCTTCTAACTTGAGATGTGCCTTTCTTATATAACAAGAAAAATTTTTGTGTCCAAATTTCATGCAATATGTGCATTGCCATGGTATTCTATTCTTCTGCATTTTTCTTTTTGCATTATACATACAACTACAAGTATGTGATTTCTTTTGTGCAAATTTAGTGAACAACAATGCATAATTATTTTTGGCTTTATCTCCTAGTGAACCATAACTAGTTCTTTTAGACTTGGTGCAAGCATCTTTGATATGAACATCAGAAATTTTAGTTGTAGATGCTTTCACAAATGTTGGTTTGCTAGGTGCAATGTTGGTTGAGCCATTGAATCCTAATCCATATTTCAAGGAAGGTGATCTTTGATTATTAATTAATGTGTTCAATGCTTCCTTTCCTTTATGAAATCTGGAAATTGATTCTTTTAGTTCTTTTAGTTCATGCTTCAATGTCTCATTCTCTTTAATCACTTTTTCTAAGTCATGTGAGTTTTTCTTTAATTCTCCTATTGTGTTCATCAAGTGTTCATTTGAGGTTTTCAATTCTAAGGTAGAATTCTTTAAGCATATATAATCTTTTTCTAACTTAGAGTTTTTCTCTTTGTAAAGCATCATTTTAGAATAATATTTTTCTATTTTAAAATTCATGTGCTCAATCAAATCACTATCATCTATATCATTTATATCATCATGTGCTACAAGATCAAAGGATTGAGTACTTACCTCATTGGAGTCATCTTCAATAGCCATGAGACATAGATTTGCAATTCCTTCTTCTTCTTCTTCCTCACTTGAAGAAGAGTCATCCCATGTGGCTTTGAGAGACTTTTTCTTTTCTTTATCCCATTTCCTTTTGTTCTTTAATTTGTAGCAATCCGATTTGATGTGACCAGTTTTTCCACATTCATAGCACTTTACCTCATTTTTCTTTTCTTTATCTTTGAAGGAGAATTTAGGAGGTGTACCTTTGTTTGCTTGTAATCTTTTCTTTCTTTTCCATTCATTGATTCTTTTTGAGAACATTGCCATTTCATCTTCATCATCAGTACCTTCATTGCTTGAGCTCTCAGCTTCTTTGATTGCTTTGAGTGCAATTGGTTTTCTCTTTTTTTTCTCACCTTGATCTTCTTCTTTTTCACTGTGCAGCTCAAAAGTGAGTAATTTACCAACTAGCTCGTCGGTTCTTAATGTGCTGAGATCATGAGCTTCTTCTATGGATGATACTTTGGATTCAAAGTTCTTTCTAGCTCTTAGGGCTCTCAAGATTTTACTGTTTACATCACCTTGATCATATACCTTGCCATACTTCTTTAGTTCATTGACAATAGCAAGCAAGCGATTTGTCATGTCGGTGACGTTTTCATTTGGTTTCATCTTGAATAGCTCATACTCATGAACATGCATTTGTTTTTTGGTGAATCTTACTTGAGTCGTACCTTCATGGTAGTTTTCAAGTGTTTTCCAAATGCAATGTGCACAAGTTAAATGTTGAACTCTTCCACCTTCTTCTCTTGAAATGGAGTTCATCAAGATGGAAGCAGCTCTATTGTTCTTGAATCGATCTCTGATATTGCTAGTTGACCATTGAGCTTTGGGAAGAGGAACTTGAATACCGTCAACTTCATGAGTAGGAGATTTCCACTCACTTTCCACGAAATCCCATAGTTCAATCCCTTCACTATCTAGAAACAAGTACATTTTGTGTTTCCAGTATGAGTAATCAGTTCCATCAAAATAGGGTCTAAGAATAGAGTTAAGATTTCCATGAGAGCTTGATGAAGAAGAAGTTGCCATAGTGGATCAGATTTCACAATTAAGTTTAAGAAATCTCAGGGCTCTGATACCAATTGTTGTCCCAAGATGGCAACCAAGAGGGGGGGTGAATTGGTTTCCTCACGAAATGATGGCAAATTAAAAAACTCAACAAACACAAATGCAGAATAGAAAGTTGGTTGAGTAATGAAAGAAAGAAAGAACACACAAGATTTATAGTGGTTCGGATTTACCTCAATCCTACATCCACTTCCTTAACAACTTGTTAAGGTTCCACTATTCTTTGAAGTTTTTACAAGCTCACTTCCAACTTTGGTGTTTTCACAAGTTCACACCTAACTTCACAAGTGTTTTTCTAAGGCTCACACTTACAACCCAATCAAGAGTTTTACAAGGCTCACTCTCACAACCCAAGTGTTTCCCAAGCTTACACTCAAACTTATACAATGGTGTTTTCAATGATCACACCTAACATTCATTACAATTTAATTGTAAGTTTAAGTAAAAGAAAATTTGTTGCTTGGCTATGAAAATCTGATTTCTTGATTGTTCTTTTCACTTCACTATATTGTTTTCTCATAGAGACATTGTATTTATAGCCAATGTGGTCTTACTAGCCGTTATTGAAGTTTTGAATAAAGTCTTGGCAGAATAGACCTTCTTTACTTAAACTGTCCGAAGCTCTTCGCGGTCGCCCTTCATGCAAGGATGGTCGCGCTCATGCTTCTCGCGGTCGTCCTTTAACAAGGGACGGTCGCTGCTTTTGAAAAAGCTACAACGGTCGAATTTTAGTGCTCTGCAGCTGGAATCTTGTCCATGCTGTGTTTGTCGGACCGTTTCTTGCCCATGCTTTATTTGTCGGGACGGTCGCGCCAAGCAGAGGTGCGGTCGCCCTTTTTGAATCTTCAAGTGGGTTTACAACGGTCATATTACGTGTCATTCTCTGACAGAGCAAAACTGAATGTCCGCCATAATTTGAATCTCGCGGTCGCCCTATGCAGAATCTCGCGATCGAACTCACAGTTTCGCGTCGAACTTCTGGACGCACCTGTGGACGCGAACACTACTGTCTCTTTGAGCAATTTCTTCTTGAATTGTTGGGCGGTCGCTATTCTGAATGGGCGGTCGCTAAATTGATTAGCGAGGTCGAATCATTCACCGTTCTTGTCACCGCGAACCTTACTGTGATTGTAATGATTTAAGTTCCTTGAGTAGCGGTCGGGCAAGTATTTTGGACGGCCGCCATTCTTGAGGCGCGGTCGCGACTGAGGTCGAACTTCTGACCGCGAAACCTACTGTGATAAGGTTTCATTCTATAATTGCATGTAGCGGTCGTATTCTGGTCTGGTGCGACCGCTAGAATTGTTCTGTCTTGCTTTACTTAAGGCAACCTAATCCTGCAACAAGATTCTTAAACACAAGTTAAATAGATCATCCATTTGAGTTGTCAAGGATCAAAATAGAGATCTTTTGTCTAACATGGAGGTATGTACAAACTTTGAATATAATATTTATATTTGCATAACATTTGGACTTTTGGTTGAAAAATGTGTTAAGCTATTTGGTTCATTGATTGTGTATGAATAATATGCTATGACATTTGTATTGTCATATATGTGTTAAATGCATTGCGAAAAGCCATTGATAGTGGCTAATTTGTGTAACATGTGAAATATGCATATTATGTGAAAATACCCAAAGTAATTGGGTAATGTGTTATGAATGCTAAAATGAAATATGTGTAATAATGAAATGAATTGATATTTATAAAAATGAGAAAAGTGAAAAAATGTGAAAGATGTGAAAAATGAGAAAAATGAGAAAAAAATGTGAAAATAAGGCAATGTGCCTAGATTGAATATGAGACAAAAAGAAAGAGATTAATAATGAGAAAAATGAATAAATTGTGTGCCTAGTATGTTATTCAATTTTTAGAGTTCTGGGTTTGGCGGCATGCCTATGATTGCCTACGGGCTATACGATGGAATGCTTAAGCCAGGCCAACTGATAAATATGATGTTTTTGGGGTGAAAAGACTGGGTCGTGAGCCTCAAAAACTGTAGCAGTCTAGCCGGGTTGAGGACCAAGATACTAGGGCCTAAGGGTCTAGCCGGGTTGAGGTCCAAAAGACTGGGGCTGTTACATTATCCATGGATATATACATATATATTGCCTACGGGGCTAGACACATGGTGTCATTATGGACCAAAGCAGTAACTCTGAAATTTGAATAGCATATTAGATCCTTTTTGGGCCCATGCTTGTCTTTGTTTTACTGTGAATTATGAATTATGATACAATTGAGTAATATAATGTTATGAGTTGCGCTTATGATTATTTGAAAAATATAAGAAAGTGGATTGATGTGACATTTATATGCATTGTGCATTTGGTATTGCATTGAGTTATATTATTATTATCAAAGTTTGTACCACTAGGCTTCGGCTTAGTGCGATTGTTTCCATAGCGCAGGTGACAGGGTAGACCCAGTTGAGCCAGAGAGTTCTTCTAGACTAGGTCGAGTCTAGACTTGTAGTCGAGCTTGTTGAGTTGCTATCGAGATCAGAAACACTACTAGCAACATGTATATATTTTTATGTTATTGTACATTTTGAGTTTTATGCATCATATATTATGTTTTGAATTTTACGTATTGTATATTATAAAGAATGTTTGGGCAATGTATTTAAAATGGGAGAGTAAGTGTCTTTTAAATTATATATATCTATATGTATAAATGTTTGAGGAAATTGGTGAAATTGAGATGTATGGTTGAGAGGGTGATTGGAAATTTTTGCGAGTGTTTTCTTTTTGCAGGTTGAGTAATTGCTAAATTTTGGGATATCCAAAATACAGATAAAACTCTGGCGAATTTTTCCAAGAGATTTTTATATATATTATTTATTTTGGGTTCTTATAACAAGTAAATAATATTTATATTCTATTTAATTTTTATATAGTTAGAATTTGAAATTTTAAGTTGGAAATGTAAAAAAAAAAATTTGTAAATCCGTCTGTGACATTTTTGTACCGTATATGCGTATTTCACATATGCTAGAAATATATTTTGTACGTATATAGGGTATAAGGGTGTTACATTTGTTTTGGTATTAGAGCCTAGGTTTGAGATTCTCGACCTAGGTGGGGATGATAGAAAGAGAAAATGGGGGATTTGAAAAATAGTTTTTAATTGTAATACATGCATTGGTACTGGCAGTTTCTGATCTCTGATATAGTATTTTCTGCTTTGTTTGCAGATATAGGTAGTTATAGCGTCTCGGCCGCATCAGGCTGCTGAGGGTAGTGCAGAGAGGTGGCTCCAGATGAGAGTAGAGATGGAGCTAGAGGTGTATCTGCTGGTAAGGTGTCTATTTTTGTACCTGTGAGACCACCAGCTGATGAGGTTCCGCCTGGCTGGGTATGGCATATGGTAGAGTTGTTGAGGCAGGCTCCAGTTCCGCCGCCGCCATAGCCACAGCCACAGCCGCAGTTACCGGTAAGGCAGTATGACAAACTGAGAAAGTATGGGGCTGAGGACTTTGTTAGTACTACAGACCCTGCTATAGCAGAGCAGTGGCTAGGCCGGGTTCAGAGGATATTTATTCAGTTACAGGCCAGTCCAGAAGAGAAGTTTGATTATGCTAGATCTCTTCAGCAGAGAGATGCATATGATTGGTGCAAGACGGTTCCACATGCTCTGGATGATCCAACAGTTCTGACCTATGATGATTTCTTGCGGGAATTTGAGCAAAAGTATACTCCGAGAGAGTATAAAGATGCAAAGAAGATGGAGTTCTTGAGTCTGAGACAGGATACTAGGATAGTGACCGAGTATGAGATCGAGTTTATCCGGTTGAGTCACTATGCTGGTGGGATCATTTCTGACGAGTTTGACAGGTGTAGGAGGTTTGAGGAGGGACTGAGACCCTCTATCATGTGCATCATTGCAGGCTCTCGGTATCAGGATTTCTCCCAGTTAGTTGCAGCTGCCAGGAGTGTTAAGAGGGCGCAGAATCTTGCAGCAGCTGCCAGGGTTGAGGAGACTAGAGTTAGGAGACCCCAGAGTGAGGCAGGGTCTTCATCAGTGAAGAGAGGCCGAGGGAGACATTTTCAGAGGTTTAGTAGGAGTCAGGGGCAGTTTGGCAGGTCAGTACAACAGCAGAGACAGAGACAGAGACCTGCAATTTCAGTGGCTAGTGCTTCAACCCAGTAGCTCAGAGACCTACTCCACCTACTTGCGTTCATTGTGGTAGAGTACACGGAGGTGTCTGCTGGTGGAGAGGTGCTTCGGGAGTGTGTTTCAGATGTGGATCATCAGACCATTTTATTAGAGATTGTCCCGAGCCACCAGAGGTTAGGCAGGCAGATACTGCATCTTCTCGACCTAGTGTAAGAGGGGATCATGGCGGCAGAGGTTTTAGTAGAGGTGGTCACCCTGGGTTTAGTCAGAGAGGAGGCTCTACATCCAGAGGCAGTAGGCCAGATGAGGTTGGGCCATCTCAGCGGGTTTATGTGATGCAGAGGCAGCCGGATGCTTCAGCCGTCATTGCGGGTACATTTTCTTTATTTGGTATTTCAGTCCTTGCTCTATTAGATCCTGGATCTATGCATTCATACATAAGTGCATCCATCTTGCCTGTGTCTAAATTGCATTCTGATTCCCTAGGATTTGATGTCTTGGTGACCAATCCTTTAGGGCATAGTGTTGTGGTGAGCAGGGTGCATCGAGATAGTCCAATTGTTGTTCAGGATGAGGAGTTTCTCGGTGACCTGATTGAGATGCCTTTTAGGGAATATGATCTAATTTTGGGTATGGATTGGTTATCCAATCATGGGGCTGTGGTAGACTGTCAGAAGAAATGTGTTACTTTGAGAACACGGGATGGTAGGGATGTTATAGTATCTAGTGAGCAGAGGTATCTTTCATCTATGTTTGTTTCAGCTTTTTCAGCTGGGAGAATGATTTAGAAGGGATGTGAGGCTTATCTTGCTCATGTTGTAGATACTAGAGTAGTGGGATCCCTGCTTGAAAGTATACCCATAGTTGCCGAGTTTCCAGATGTTTTCCCTGATGAGTTGCCAGGGGTACCTCTTGAGAGAGAAGTGGAGTTTGGTATCGATTTGTTACCTGGTACCACTCCTATCTCTATTACCCCTTATCGGATGGCACCTGCTGAGTTGAGAGAGTTGAAGGTGCAGTTGCAGGAGTTATTGGATAAAGGGTTTATCCGCCCTAGTGTGTCCCCGTGGGGAGCGCTTGTGTTGTTTGTGAAGAAGAAGGATGGCACCATGAGATTGTGTATTGATTATAGGCAGTTGAATAAGGTGACCATCAAGAACAAGTATCCTTTGCCTCGGATAGATGATCTCTTTGATCAGTTGAAGGGAGCAGCAGTATTCTCTAAGATTGATCTGAGATCAAGGTACCATCAGTTGAGAGTCAGAGATGTGGATGTACCCAAGATAGCTTTTCATATGAGGTATGGGCATTATGAGTTTCTGGTGATGCCTTTTGGATTGACGAATGCACCAGCAGCTTTTATGGATTTGATGAACAGGGTATTCAGACCATATTTGGATCAGTTTATGGTAGTCTTCATTGATGAAATCTTGGTGTTTTCGCGTAATGAGGAGGATCATGATAGGCATTTGCGGATCGTATTGCAGGCTCTTAGAGAAAAGCAGTTGTATGCTAAACTATCTAAGTGTGAGTTCTGGCTTGATTAGGTAGCTTTTCTTGGTCATGTGGTTTCAGCAGAGGGTATTAGAGTTGATCCGAGTAAAATTGAGGCTATCTTGAATTGGAGTCCACCAAAGACTGTGACAGAGGTTAGAAGTTTTCTGGGATTGGCAGGCTATTATCTTCGGTTTGTGAAGGGTTTTTCTATAATAGCTACACCACTCACCAAATTACTTCGGAAAGGAGTTAAATTTGTGTGGACAGATCGGTGTCAGGCGAGTTTTGAGCAGCTGAGAGAGATGTTAACTCAAGCTCCTGTCCTTACCCTGCCTGTGGAAGGTAAACCATATGTGATATACAGTGATGCTTCACATAGTGGTTTAGGTTGTGTTCTGATGCAGGAGGGTAGAGTCATTGCTTATGCCTCTCGACAGTTGAAACCGCATGAGCTAAATTATCCAACACATGATTTGGAGTTGGCAGCCATAGTTTTTGCTTTGAAGATTTGGCAACATTATCTTTATGGGGAGAAGTGTTTCATTTATACAGATCACAAGAGTTTGAAATACCTGGGTGTTCAAAGAGAGCTGAATCTTTGGCAGAGACGATGGTTAGAGTTGATTAAAGACTACGACTGTTTGATTGATTATCATCCTGGTAAGGCAAATGTTATTGCTGATGCCTTAAGTCAGAAATCTTTGGCAGGTTTTACTGCTTATTCACTCTCGTTGCTTGTTGAGTTGAAAGCATTGCATGCTAGATTTTAGTCTTCTGATGATGGTGCTTTGATGGCTCAGTTGCAGTTGAGGCCAATCTTGTTGGATCATATTAGGGAGGCTCAATTAGCAGATGAGAGAATTCAAAAAATTGTGTTGGTTTGTCAGAAAGGGGAAAGTCGATACTTTTATGTGAGGGATGATGGCAGTCTATGGTACAGAGATAGATTGTGTATTCCTGATGATGCAGAATTGAAAAGAATGATATTAGAGGAAGCACATCAGTCACTTTTTCCTATGCCCCCTAGGAGTACCAAGATGTATCAGGACTTGAAGCGACATTATTGGTGGTCAGGTATGAAGAGGGACATAGCAGAGTTTGTATCCAGATGTCTCACTTGCCAGAAAGTGAAGGCTGAGCACCAAGTTCCTTCAGGATTGCTCCAACCTTTATCAGTGCCAGAGTGGAAATGGGAGCGAGTGACAATGGATTTTGTGACTGGACTACCTTTGACTCAGAAGAAGCATGATGCAATCTGGGTGATAGTTGATCGGATGACGAAGATAGCTCATTTTCTTCCAGTTCGGATGGATTATTCTCTTGAGAGGTTGGCTGAGCTGTATATCAATGAGATAGTCAGGTTACATGGAGTCCCAGTTTCTTTGGTGTCGGATCAAGATCCCCGGTTTACTTCGAGGTTTTGAAAGAGTTTGCATAATGCTCTAGGTTCTCGATTGCATTTTAGTACTACTTTTCATCCTCAGATTGATGGACAGTCAGAGAGAGTGCTACAGATTTTGGAGGATATGTTGAGGAGGTGTATCATTGATTTTACTGGAATTGGGACAGATTTTTGCCATTAATTGAATTTATTTATAACAATAGTCATTTGTCGAGTATTGGGATGACTCCTTATGAGGCTTTATATGGTAGGAGATGCAGGACACCTTTGTGTTGGGATGAAGTTGGAGAAGGTAAACTGGTTGGTCCCGATTTGATTAAGGAAACAGAGGAGAAGGTGAAGGTGATTCGGGGTCATTTGAAAGTAGCTTCAGACCGGCAGAAATCTTATTTAGATTTAAAGAGAAGAGACATAGAGTTTTGTGTGGGATAAAGTGTTTCTAAAGGTGTCTCCATGGAAGAAGATTTTGAGATTTGGCCGCAAAGGAAAGTTGAGTCCTCGTTTCATAGGACCATATGAGGTGTTGGAGAGAGTTGGTCCAGTGGCTTATGGACTAGCTTTGCCGTCTGAGTTGGATCGAATACACAATGTTTTCCATGTCTCAATGCTTCAGAGATACAGGTCTGACCCATCTCATATCTTGCCAGTGGAGTCCATTGAGGTGAGTCCAGATCTGACTTATGAGGAAGAACCAGTGGCGATTTTGGCACGAGAGGCTAAAGAATTGAGGAATAAGAGGGTACCACTTTTGAAAGTCCTTTGGAGGAATCATGCCACTGAGGAGGCGACATGGGAAAGTGAGCAGGCGATACAGAGTCAGTTTTCCCATTTGTTCCAGACTTGAGGACAGGTAATTTCGTGGACGAAATTTGTTTTAGGGGGAGAGAATTGTAACATCCTAAAATTTTTGAAAATTTCTAATTTTTGGAAAATTTGATAAAATAAATTATAATTTAAAAGGATAAATTAAATTAATAGTTTTAAATGAAAAATGAAGGGATTTTAAATGAAAAAGTGGAATATATATGTGATATATGTGCAAAATATACATAACATATAAAAGTCAACACTTTTTAAAAGAAAAGGGTATTTTGGTAATTAAATCTTATAAATTCAAAATTAATAAAATAATTCAAAAACAAATTATTTTTGAATGGAAGAGGGAAATAAGGACTTTTAATTTATTAAAAAAATAATTAAATAATTAAATATTAAATTATTTTAGTATTTATATATATATGTGATTAAAAAAAAGATGAAAAGGAAAGAATATTTAAAAGTCTTCTTCTTCTTCTTCTTCTTCTTCTCAAGAACGTGGCTTCCATCGATAATTGAAGACCAAGGATTTTGCTTCTTCCATACTCCATAAATTGAAGGAATTAACATGTTTCAAGTGGATTTTTGGTGATTTCCACCAAAATTAGTAAGTTTCCATCTCTTTTCTTTGAATTCCTTGGAAATTTGGATTATGTGAGTTTGGAGATTTTGATGTAGTATGTTATAATTGTTGGAATTGGTGTGTATGATGTTATTTTGGATAGTTAACAATGATTCTAAAGTTAGATTGAAGAGATGATGGAGTTTGGTTAAAGAATGGTGAAGAGAGAGAATTTAGGGTTATGGATTTTTGGGGTTTTGAAAACATGAACTTTAATTGTGAAAATTGATTCCAAATGAGTTGTTTTGATTCATAAACAAGTATTTTAAAGTCAAATATTGGATTTGGTGGTGTTGGGTTGGAGTTTGAGAATAGAAGTGGAGATTTAGGGTTTTGGAAAAGTGATTTTCCAAAGTGGTTGAATTGTGTGATTTTATTTGTTTAAGCATGTTGTTTAGTGTTAAAAGTGATGAATATAAGCTTGGAATGAGTAATGGATTGTGTTGGAATGGAAAACCTTCAATGGGGGAAGGTTAGGCCATTTTTGAGATTTTGTGTATAAGAGTGTATTTTTATAATGTAAATTATTTAAATGTATTAAAATATGTTTTTAATAATATAAATAAACTTAAAACACTAATTTAATTGTAGTAGGATGGAATTCTAATGTTGAAGTAAGGAAATGCTAAATTTTTGAAAATTTGTAGGAGTGATGTGCAATTATGATTTAATATTGGAAATGCCATTAAATATGATACTAAATGATTTTTTGCTATCACATTTGGTATAGGTATTGAGGGAGATTTATTTGCTTCATCCAAGTGGTGAAGGGCAAGTTAGAAAGATTGGATTGAAGGTTGTTTTTAGCTTGCTTTGGGTTGCTAGTGGAGGTATGTACAAACTTTGAATATAATGTTTATATTTGCATAACATTTGGACTTAACACATTTTGGTTGAAAAATCTGTTAAGCTACTTGGTTCATTGATTGTGTATGAATAATATGCTATGACATTTGTAATGTCACATGTCTTAAATGCATTGTGAAAAGCCATTGATAATGGCTAATTTGTTTAACATGTGAAATATGCATATTATGTGAAAATACCCAAAGTAATTGGGTAATGTGTTGTGAATGCAAAAATGAAATATGTGTAATAATGAAATGAATTGATATTGATAAAAATGAGAAAAATGAGAAAGATGAGAAAGATGTGAAAAATGAGAAAAATGAGAAAAAAATGTGAAAATAAGGCAATGTACCTAGATTGAATATGTGACAAAAAGAAAGAGATTAATAATGAGAAAAATGAATAAATTGTGTGCCTAGTATGTTATTCAATTGTCAGAGTTCTGGGTTTGGCGGCATGCCTATGATTGCCTACGGGCTATATGCTGGAATGGTGAAAAGACTAGGTCGTAAGCCAGGCCAACTGATAAATATGATGTTTTTTGGGTGAAAAGACTGGGTCGTAAGCCTCAAAAACTATAGCAGTCTAGCCGGGTTGAGGACCAAGATACTGGGGCCTAAGGGTTTAGCCGGGTTGAGGTCCAAGAGACTGGGGCTGTTACATTATCCATGGATATATATATATATATTGCCTACGGGGCTAGACACATGGTGTCATTATGGACCAAAACAGTAACTCTGAAATTTGAATAGCATATTAGATCCTTTTTGGGCCCATGCTTGTCTTTGTTTTACTGTGAATTATGAATTATGATACAATTGAGTAATATAATGTTATGAGTTGTGCTTAGGAATTATTTGAAAAATATAAGAAAGTGTATTGATGTGACATTTATATGCATTGTGCATTTGGTATTGCATTGAGTTATATTATTATTATCAAAGTTTGTACCACTAGGCTTCTGCTTAGCGCGATTGTTTCCATCGTGCAGGTGACAGGGTAGACCCAGTTGCGCCAGAGAGTTCTTCTAGACCAGGTCGAGTCTGGACTTGTAGTCGAGCTTGTTGAGTTGCTATCGATACCAGAAACACTGCCAGCAACATGTATATATTTTTATGTTATTGTACATTTTGAGTTTTATACATAATATATTATCTTTTGAATTTTACTTATTGTATATTATAAAGAATGTTCGGGTCAATGTATTTGAAATGGGAGAGTAAGTGTCTTTTAAATTATATATATCTATATGTATAAATGTTTGAGAAAATTGGTGAAATTGAGAAGTATGGTTGAGAGGGTGATTGGAAATTATTGGGAGTGTTTTCTTTTTCTAGGTTGAGTAATTGCTAAATTTTGGGATATCCAAAATACAGACAAAACTCTGGCGAATTTTTCCCAGAGATTTATATATATATTATTTATTTTGGGTTCTTATAACAAGTAAATAATATTTATATTCTATTTAATTTTTATATATTTAGAATTTGAAATTTTAAGTTGGAAATGTAAAAAAAAAAATTGTAAATCCGTCTGTGATATTTTTGTACTGTAAATGCATATTTTACATATGCTAGAAATATGTTTTGTATGTATATAGGGTATGAGGGTATTACAAGAATGGAAGTGGGATAAAATCACCATGGATTTTGTGTCTGGCCTTCCGAACACCCAAAGGAAGCATGATATAATTTGTGTAATTGTTGATCGATTAACCAAATCAGCTCATTTCCTTCCCATTCGAGTGGATTATTCAATGGATAAACTTGTTGAATTGTATGTTAATGAGATAGTCAGGCTTTATGGGGTGCCAATGTCTATTATTTCAGATTGAGACCCTTGCTTTACTTCAAGATTTTAGGAAAGTTTTTAGAAAGCATTGGGTACTCAACTTCATTTTAGTATTGCTTTTCATCCACAGATGGATGAACAATCGGAAAGGGTGATACAAGTACTTAAAGATATGCTTAGAAGTTTTGTAATTGATTTTAAAGGTAGTTGGGATAGATATTTGTCTTTCTTAGAATTTGCCTATAACAACAGTTATCAAACGAGTATTGGAATGGCTCCATATGAAGCACTGTATGGAAGAAAGTGTAGAACTCCATTGTATTAGGTGGAATTGATTGAGAGCAAACTTGTGGGACCTAATCTTATAAGGCAAACTGAAGACAAAGTGAAGCTTATAAAGGATTGATTACAAATTGTGATGGATAGACAGAAATCTTATGCATATTTGAAATGACGTGATATTGAATATAGTGTGGGAGATAAGGTATTTTTAAAAGTATCACCATGGAAGAAGGTTCTTCACTTTGAAAATAAAGATAAACTAAGTCATAGGTTTATTGGGCCATATAAAATACTTAAATGTGTAGGTCCACTAGCTTATCGACTAGTGTTGCCTCCAGAACTGGCTAAGATTCATAATATTTTCCATGTATCGATGCTTAGACATTATAGATCAGATCCTTCACATGTGATTCAAGCAGAGTCCATCGAAATTCAGCGAAATTTGAATTATGAAGAAGAACCAGTGGCTATCTTAGCTTGTGAAGTAAAGGTGTTGCTTAATAAGCGCATTCCTTTAGTGAAAGTATTGTGGAGAAATCATTCGATATAGGAAGCCACTTGGGAAAGTGAAGAGACAATGAGACAACAATACCCTCAATTATTTTAAGAGTCCATAATAGGTAAATTTCGAGAGGAAAAATTTTATTTTTTAAAATTTTAAATACTAAACTCTTAATTTTATATTAATAATTGATAGTGAATTATGATATAAGTGACATGGATAAGTAGTGTAAATAGTAGATATTAAAAATTTACTGAAGAAATTATTTATTTTTATGGTTTTACGAGACTAAGAATCGAATTAAAATCAAAGGATAAGAAAGAGGGTGCACTATAGTTAAGATGAGAGTGACCACACTAGATTAAACCACATATATATATATATGTGGAAAGGTGTGTATGTGTGGAAACTTCTCTTTCTTTCTTTTTCCTTCTTCTTTCCATGTTCATCACCACCTTTACCACCAAAACTCTTCCTTTCTTCCTTTTTTTTCTAAGATTTTAATCAAAACTTAAGAGAAAATCACATCTAGATATAAGTTTTTAGAAGAATAAACTAAAAAAAAGTTAAGATTATCAATAAGTGATTAGAGAAAAAGAAGATTTTGAAGAGGTATATGCTTATGTATTTTGGATTTGCAACTATATGAATTTCTATGAATTTTGTTGTTTAAAAGTGATAGATTGAGTTATCTTTGATGAGTTTTTACTGAAAAATATTTGATAAATGCTCTTTCTATGTTAAAGAAACTAGTTTTCATCCATTGTTATCATATATTTTGATATATAGAGTTTAAGTTGATAAGTGTTCAAAATATAGAGTTTTGCTTGACACAGCCAGTGACATAACCATGCCACTGGGAGTGCCAACGATACTATATTTCAATATTGAGGAAACGACCAGTAACACGCTCGTGTCAGTGGGCGTGTCATGGCTACTGAGATAAAAGATAAATGACATGGCCAGTGACACGCCCATGTCAATGGGCATTTCGTAGCTACTATAATACAAGTTAAATGACATGGCTAGTGACATATCCGTGTCGTTAGGCTTGTCAAAGCTTATGTAAGAATGAGCAAATAACACGGTCAATGATACACCCATGTCATTGGGCGTGCCACTTGAAGAAATTGACCATAATAACTTTTTGCTTTGTTTTTCATTTGTAATCCTAGTTGTAATGATTATAAGTCCTCAAAGTGTAAAGGATTTCTTTTTGAAATCAACCCTAACAGGTAGTGTAACATATTTATTTTGAATATATGATAAAATATGTGTGATACCAAGTGTTGATCAAAGAATTATTTCATCGAAGTGTTGTGCATAATTTAATGTTAATTAAAAACTATTGAATTGTCCAAATCATACTGGTTTTAGATCTAGCTTAGGATTGAATGACTAGCCAAAAGGAGGATATCCAAAGTGGTAGTGGGTACTTTGTGCCATCAATGGACACTCTATGTCACCATATTCAGTGGGCATTCATGCCATAGTGGGCCATTGGCCAAAATTTTATATAATGAGCATTAAATTACCAACAGTGACCCGTTATCCAAACCTAGAATCTAAGTTTAGTGTGTATGGGCATAATTAAAGAAGTTATCTACTTTGAAAATAATATGTTATATGGATATTGTTGAATTAACGAATTCTAAATTTAATTGTGTTTAGTGTTTCAAGTTTAAATGAATTTATCAATTTCTTTATTTATTGTTCTAAAAGTGACACTTCCCATTGTTTCTAAATCATTTTATATATGGTTCTCTTTTCTTTAATTTTTCTTGCATATTGTGAATACATAAGCACTACTAAGTTTTGCTTAGCATGTTAGAATTATTTTCTAACGCACAATTCAAACTAGAAGAGTTGATACTGCAGAGTGAGAGATATACGTTCCTTGTCAATTGCATCACCAAGGTTCAATGAACAATATTCTAAATATTGTATTCTATATAATACACATTGCAATACTTTACACTTTTGTATGACAGTTGTATAAGTTTGAGATTAGTTTGAGAGTTATAATAGTGTAAACTAACAATAGGAGATCTTTATAAATTAACAGATATGTGTTTATAATATAGGTATGATTACATAGTTCTTTTGAAAGTTTAATAACTACTTTAATACATAAAAGTATTTTGGTTAAACTTTTGTGATAAGTATGTAGACTAGTGTGAATGTTAGGTGACATCTCCTATATAGTTAAGTGTACAGACTACATAGGGGGTGTTACACTCAGTCTCATTTTAGTAGGCAAAATAATTCTTGATTCATTCCAAATAAATATTTGGATTTTTGGTTGAATATTGAGATTCCAAATTCTAGACCATAAAGTGAAACTAAAACGGTCCCCTACTCACCCATGTAAATTAAGGCATGTGTAATACTCTAATTTAATAATATATTTCCCTATTTTGTCAAGATGCCATATGTTTAAACTTAGAGTAATACTAAAAATGACTCTAATATCTCTAATAGAAAAATGAGAAATCATTTTGTCCTTATCCCACCCTCCTTCACTAACTTTCATATTTGGATCAATAAAATCAATGTCGTCCTCCACCACAAAAGATTCCTCCTTACGAATCCATGGATCACTATGAACCCAAATCTTCTCACCATTTTCAACATGCCAACATATCACGAGAAAAAAAAATACTCTTCCATGTATAACTCGAATTAGCTCATACACATGCATTAAGAAAATTTGCCTGTGGAAATATTTAGCTTGGAGAACATGAAATAGAAGAGTATTTCCATTAGTAAGCAAATGGCGCCCTTGTTTTCCCAACATAGCTACATTAAAATAAAAGAGATCACAAAATCCCATCCCACCATCCTTTTTACTCAAACACCTTTGCTACTAAGAAAGTCGGTGAATACTACTGCCACAGTTACTACTCTCACCCCACCAAAAGGCTTTCATGATTTTATGTAGTCTATCGTACAAAGACTTAGGAAGAAGAAAAACCCTCATACAATAAGAAAGGATTGCTTGGGCCATGGATTTGATAAGGACCTCTTTACCTAACTTTGAAAGGAATTTGCTACTTAAACCATTCAGTTTTTTCCAAAGCCTTTATTTAAGAAAGCTAAAATTTTAGTTTTTATTTCTACCAATAAGAGAAGGTAGGCCTAAGTAAACCCCCTAACTCATTAGAAATCACCTATTTCATTTCTTTAACAACATTGTGGCTAAACGTAATACCTGATTTGTGAATGTCAATTAATTGCTCTAAAGCCTTCTCATATTCACTAAGGATACCTTTAACCTTTCTTGCTTCCTCAATTGTGGCTTTAAAGAAAAACAACAAGTCATCAGCCAACAATAGTGCGAACCTCAGTTTTCCGCCCGAAAAGGATCCGGGCGAAAGTTCACTCGTTGTCGGGAGTCGCCACTCAGTTTTTTCTGTTCAAAGGGAAAAACTAAGAAAACCCTTGTTTGACTCCAATTAATGCTTCCAATGTAAAGGCTTCTGATCTACGAACCCAAGGAGGATTCAGGGACTATGTCATGCATTTGACTAACTTGCAAACAAAAGGAGCAAAGAAATAAAAACCGATAGATTGTTGGTAAATTGTGGACTTGCTATTTGGGGTGAATCCCAAACATGCCTACATACTCCCGTTTGAATAGGAGATCAAAGCCCATGTAGTTCGGGAAAGCCTATTTAAAGGCGATGAAATTTATGCTTCATGCATGTGTGTGTGTATGCTTCGTGCATTGTCAGGCTTCATGCCAAAGATTGATTCAGCACTTAGTGCTAAATGGTGAGATTTAGGTACTTTGTACCAAAAAAGTGGGATTTAGGCTTCATGCCAAAGGTTGATTTTAATTGAGTCGGGCTTCATGCCAGAGTTGTGAAATTTAGCACTTAGTGCTAAATGGTGCAATTTTAGTTACTTTGTACCAAAAGGATGCAAATTTTGGGCCTTAGGCCTGCATTGCTGGGCTTCATGCCAAAATTGTGAGATTTAGCACTTAGTGCTAAATTGTGAAATTTTAGGTACTTTATACCAAAATGGTGTAATTTAGGCTCCGTGCCAAAAGGTTGATTTTAATTGTGAAATTTAGGTACTTTGTACCAAAAGGATTCAATTTAGGCTTCGTGCCAAAGAGGCTGATTGATTAGTCCATTAGGCCTTAGACCTAAAAGGATTAGGTCTTTAACCGAGAAGAAATTAAGAAGAAGATTGAATGCTTATGAGATGCTTAAATTGACAAATGATGGATTAGAATATTACCTTGCTTAGGATTTTTCCACTTCTAAGTTCCAGATCTTGTTACCTTACACTTTTGAGTATGATTCTTGCTTTCTACAACACAATATTAGAAATGCTTAAGCATAAAAAATTCGTCAGCACCTGGGCGTAGGATCATCAAAAGCCAACATGTTTTTCTGAACCCCTGAAGGCAATTTATAGGCAAAATCGGGCTGGATGGCGGCCGAGCCGCCGGTTTTGGCAGCCGAGCCGCCGTCCACGGTGGCCGAGACGCCGGAGTCACGGCGGCCGAGCCGCCGACTTTGGCGGCTGAGCCGCTGGGGTCACGGTGGCTGGGCCGCCGGTTTCGTCCGGTTTTCGCTCAAACTGATTTTTCGGGAGCTAGAGACCTCCAAAAATTATTCCGGGACCATATCCGTGATTCTCACATCGTCCCGGACATTTCAAGTACCATATCGATATAATTCCGATAAACTTCACCGCGGACCTTCGGTCCGGCTCGGTTGTCCGCAGTCTGAGAAAATTGGCTTTCCGAGCCTCAAAATTTGAGTGTTCACAATTGCCCCCCAGTGGGATCCATAAAAATGATTTATGGAGCCCAGTGGTCTTCTGAAGAGCGAATTTTGAGCGAGGGGTAAAAGATACGCCTTTTGGCACTTCCGGATTGCTTGCAACACTTCTGATTTTTTCTGTACCTGCACTTTCGTTTAGCACAAACAGTACATATGTATGCATGATGTCCTCTTTTATTTTCAAAAAGGATTTTTTTTTTGCAACCGTTGTATGCACAACTGGACCAAAAGTCTCCATAAGGTTGAAAGGATCAATATGGGAAGATATGGATTGAAAGCTGTTGCTACTCTTAGAGGCGTAGTTGTAGATTGGGATTTCTTGCATGCTTGTATCAGATTTTGGGATTCCCAAGCTCACGTCCTTAGATTTGGTGCCCGGATTGGAAGAGATGTGTCCTCTTTTTGAGGAATTCTGCTCAATTATTGGATGCGACCCAAATGCCCTTCTTGTAAGGCATGAGGTTCAAGTCGGCTATGTGGGGTCTTTTCAGAGGCTTTTCAATTTTACAAGGCCTCAAGCTCAAGCTATCAGTAATTATTTCTAGTAAAGAACTTAGAAATAATCCTCTAGGAGGTTCGACTCTACTGGGGAAGAAATTTGAATTTTTCTGAAGTTGCCCTCCAATTATTCCCGGAGTTACTCGAGCTGTTCTTCAAACTTGGGTTAGGAACCACAGATGATCAGGCCTTTTTGCAGAGCCTTCCCTTGTTCAGACTACTCCAGGGTATAGGACCTGGTTTATAGCTGAAGTTTGACCAATTGAAAAGCCAAGGAGGCATGCATTGCTGCAGGAGCTGGAGGGAGAGGAGGTAGTTCCTCTTAATGAGGGGGAGACAGATGCTGCTGAGAGTTCCGGAACTAAGGAAGATACCGAAGACTCTGCCCCACGTAGGAGACGCAGGATTTAGACTCTAGGGTTGACTCTTTTTTCTTTTCCTCTTTTTTTTTTTTTGTGGTTTGACTCTTTTTGGTTGGTTTTTGGTACTTTATGAAAGGAATGACTCTTTTTGAATGAATGACTCCCTTGGGAATGAATGACCTTTCTTGGCATGACTTTTTCCTTTGCTTTCCAAGCATTATCTACTTTATTTATTTGCTCTAATTTTTGCCTAAGTCGTCCTTTCGAATTTTCAACTTAGTGAGCTCTTACCCATTCTTGCCTAAGCCGCCCTTTGCGGGTTTTCAGCTTAGCGGGCCCCACTATTGCCTAAGCCGCCCTTTGTGGGTTTTCGGCTTAGCGGGATCTTTTGTTTTTGTTTTTTTGTTTTTTTTTTGTTGTTTTGTTGTTTTGTTGTTTTTTTTTCTTGGCAAAAGAAAGATGAATGAATGATTTTTATTAAAATTTAGACCGTGCTCAAGGAGAGCTGCCTACATATCGCGAATTTGTTTGCGAGAATCAGGTCTAATGTAGTTCATTTTGGAATGCATGATCATACATAATATTTCTTTAGTTGATCCAGATTGCATGGGTTTGTGAACTCCAGACCATCCAAATCAGACAAGATGATGGCTCCGCCGGAAAGTATTTTCTTCAAAATGTAGGGTCCCGCCCAATGAGGACGAAACTTCCCACGAGGATCTGTAACAGGTGTTCTAATCTCTTTCAGAACCAAACAACCTTCTTCCAACTTTCGATCTTTGACCTTTTTGTTGAAATGTCTGGCCATTCGCCTCTGATACCCTTGAATCTGATGTAGAGCTTGAAGTCTTCTTTCATCCAAACCCAACAACTGATGATGATAATTGCTGATCCATTCAGCTTCATTCATCTGACTTTCTTGAATTATCCTCGCCGATTGAACTTCCAGTTCAATGGGGAGTACTGCTTCCATTCCATATACTAGTGAATACGGGGTTGCCCCAGTAGGAGTTCTAATTGATGTTCTGTATCCCCACAAGGCCAATGGTAACTTCTCATGCCAACGCCTATGTTCCTTGATCATCTTTTGTATGATCACCTTTATAGACTTGTTCGCTGCTTCTATAGCTCCATTTGTTTGAGGTCTATAAGGAGAGGACTTATAATGCTGGACATTCTTATCCTTCAAGAGCTTAGCAAACTCTGCTTGGAAATGAGTTCCATTATCAGTGATAATTTCAAATGGTGTTCCATACCGACAAAGGATGTTGGTTCGGACAAACTGCGCGGCCTTTTTGGCATCTAATTCTGCATAGGAAGCTGCTTCAACCCACTTTGTGAAGTAATCCACTGCTACCGAGATAAACTGATGTCCATTCGAGGCTTTTGGATGTATTTTTTCCAATTATATCAATTCCCCAAGTAGCGAAGGGCCATGGAGAAGTGATTGTATTCAGGGCAACGGGAGGTTGCTTCTGCAGCTTAGCAAATATCTGACACTGATGGCATCCTTGCACAAATGCCACACAGTCTGTGTTCATGGTGGACCAATAATATCCCAAATTGGCCTGATGTTACACCAAAGAGTCACTTTGCAGGATTTAAGCTTCAAATTGTACTTGCGAAGTCTAAGGAAGAACTTCTCAAGTGCTTAGACGTGCTCTTCTGGAGATTTTGACTTGACAATCATATCATCAACATACACTTTTACTTCTATGTAAATCATGTCATGAAAGATTGTCGTTGCCATCCCGTCTATTAGCAAATCGATGTGTGGTAGCGGGAAATCGTCCTTGGGACAAGCTTTATTCAGATCTCTGTAGTTAACACACATCCTGACCTTTCCGTCTTTCTTTGGGACCGGAACAATGTTTGCTAACCAGGAAGGGTAGGCAATTGGTTCTATGAACTTATTGTCCAGTTGTTTGGCAACCTCCTCTTTAATTTTCAAAGACCATTCTGGCTTCATTCTGCTCAATTTTTGCTTAACCGGCTTTGCATCGGGGTATAGCGGAATCTTGTGAACTGCTATGGCTGGGTCTATTCCCGTGACATCACTTGTCTTCCATATGAAGCAGTCGGCATACTTTCTGATGCATTCAAGAACCTGCTCCTTATTCACACAATCACATGCATTGTATGTATGTTCATTTTCTTTGCCAATTATTATCTTTTGATTTATTTCTTTTATTTCATTTATTTCATTTTTGCTAGATAATACTTGGAAAGCAAAAGACACAGGGTGACCAAGAATTTGAAGAGTTTCATTGATAATGGTGGAGTCATTCTCCAAGATTACATTAAATGTGACATTTGGGTTCTCTAAATCTGAAGCTATAGAGGACTCAGAACTAGACTCTGGCTTGGTGTTTGACTCAGAATTTGACTCGGTACAAGACTCGGGTTCAAGGTGTGACACTGGACTAGTTTTGTCTACAGCAGCTTGTCCCTCCTCGACATACCAGTTCATCAGTGGTCCATCTGTTGTCTTGATCAGCTTTGTGAAGTCCCTTTTGTCTTCGACATTGGTTATCATAGCATCCTCATTAAAGAGACTAGGCTGCATGAAATCTTCCACAGTGATGGCATTGATGGAATAATTGGGCAAGGGGTTAGTGTTAATGTTTGGTTGCCTCCTGAGAGGAATGATGTCACCACTATCCACCAAATCCTGGATGCGGTTTTTCAAAGTCCAGCAAGCATCTGTTCTGTGCCCATTTCCTTGGTGGTACTCACAGTACTCATCGGCCCTGTAATTGGAGGGTAATGGGTTTGGAGGAGGCCTTGGGTCCAAAGGCTTCAAATATTTCCCTTCCACGGCCTTTTTAAACACTAGATGAAGGGGCATTCCAATGTCGGTATATTGCCTTCTTGGCTGATTTCTTTGCCCAAAATTGCCCACACGTAAAGGATTCTCAGGGGCAATATTGGCCACTTCATTAGCAGCTTGGCCTTGTTTTTTATACTTCGAGATAGCTTCTTCATCTACTATCTTACCCAATTGTATCAGATCTTCTACCTTGGTTGCAGTCGCAATGAGCAATTTGAAAGTAGCTAGGTATTGGGTTTGCAGTTGGGCTTGATATGTAGGCCTTAAATTTCTGATTATGATATCAATCTGCTCTTGTTCTGAAGGGCGATTGATCATTTGGGCGGCCTTTGCCCTCCACCTCGTAAGGAACGAGGAGAAGGGTTCATTGTTGTTCTGCTTGGTAGTCTCAAGTTCCCTTCTGGTGACATCCACCTCAATATTGTAGTGGTATTAAGAGTTAAATGCATTGCAGATGTCTTCCCAGGTCTTAATCTTGGCATGGTCCAGGCTTACAAACCACTTGAGGGCAGCACCAGTCAAAGATTGTTGGAATAATTGAGCAAAGAGCTCATCATTTAAACCCCAAGGGCTTAATGCCCCCACATACATCTTGAGGTGAGTTTTAGGGCAAGTAGTCCCATCAAATCTGTCCATCCCAGGCATCTTGAATTTTGGAGGCAATCTAGCTTGGGGAAACAAGGATAAAGAATCCATGTCTACCACCTCTTTATGAGTTTTCATGGCAGTGATTGACCTTTCCAGCAATTCAAGTTTTCTTTTCAGTTCATCAGTTTCAGTGACATTCTTAGGGGGTGGATCCTCCAAATTGATGACAGGGGTATTCTGAGCAGTCATGGGGGTATTAGTTTGTCCCACAATAGGTTCTTTTCCTAAATTTCCAGAAGTAGTGGCTGTCTTTGGTACCCCTCCCAATTCAGCCAAGATGGCTACCCTCTGGGCGGCTAAAGCTTCATCAATCTTTTCTTGCATCCTAGCTTCAATTTCTTTAGCCTGTCCATCTAACAAGGCCTTGATCTGTTCAATTGTAGCCATTTCAGGAATTGGAGTGGTTGGTGAAGTTGGAGTGGTAGAGCTTGTGGGTGATTGCCCAGTTGGAGTTGGTGTAGTTTGTGTAGGTGAAGGCACACGGACAGTGGGTACCTGAAAAGGTCAAGGGTAAAGGATCAGGGTAGTGTGTAGGGTAGGAAAACTCTTGGTCCACTTGCACATATCAAAAGATTTTCCCCAAAACCGTGTTGTTATGTTGCATGAATGCACCTCATCACATCACAATTCATTTTAATGGAATGTGACACTATCATTGGGTACATACAACCTAAGGGAAGGTTCTATTGGCACATGAAAAATAGAGAATCGACTTATAATAGGGACCCTTGAGTCTTGAGTAAGATATACCTAACCACATGTGAAACAAGGAGTTTCGCATGGGTCCAACAGTACGATTACTCATGGGCCACTCCAAAAGGATTGGAATGGTTTGCGACAACAGGGAGGACGCTTTGGCTGTCCGCCGGCATAATCAAGGAGACCTGCCGGTCAGCGCTACTTGCTATCCAGACTCAGAACTTTGAACAGAAAGAGAAGAAATTCATTTGAAAACAATTTTTTATGCAATGGAGGAAAATGATTCCCCCATATATGCAAGAGAAAAAGATTCTCTGAATGACAAAATAAATGCACAAGTAGTCAAACAATAGATCCATCAAAGGAAAAAGATTCCTTTCTTCAATCTTCAGTCCAATATCCTTAAAGGAAGGATATATATTGCTAAGGTACCCTGCAAAACAAATAAACGTACCCTAAAGAAGGGCAAATTAGTCAAATAAACAATAGTAGTCTACTAGAGTCCCATAAATTATTTTTTATGGTCTCTAGAAAGATTTCTTTTGTCAACTTTCAATTCCAATATCCTTAAAGAAAGGATAATCATTGCCAAGGTACCCTGCAAAATAAATAAAAGCACCATAAAGAATGGCAAGTTAGTAAAATAAACAATTGTAGTCCACTAAGATCCCATAAATTATTTTTATGGTCCCCAGTGGAGTCGCCAATTTGTGAACCTCGGTTTTTCGCCCGAAAAGGATCCGGGCGAAAGTTCACTCGTTGTCGGGAGTCGCCACTCAGTTTTTTCTGTTCAAAGGGAAAAACTAAGAAAACCCTTGTTTGACTCCAATTAATGCTTCCAATGTAAAGGCTTCTGATCTACGAACCCAAGGAGGATTCGGGGACTATGTCATGCAGTTGACTAACTTGCAAACAAAAGGAGCAAAGAAATAAAAACCGACAGATTGTTGGTAAATTGTGGACTTGCTATTTGGGGTGAATCCCAAACATGCCTACATACTCCCGTTTGAATAGGAGATCAAAGCCCATGTAGTTCGGGAAAGCCTATTTAAAGGCGATGAAATTTATGCTTCATGCATGTGTGTGTGTATGCTTCGTGCATTGTCAGGCTTCATGCCAAAGATTGATTCAGCACTTAGTGCTAAATGGTGAGATTTAGGTACTTTGTACCAAAAAAGTGGGATTTAGGCTTCATGCCAAAGGTTGATTTTAATTGAGTCGGGCTTCATGCCAGAGTTGTGAAATTTAGCACTTAGTGCTAAATGGTGCAATTTTAGGTACTTTGTACCAAAAGGATGCAAATTTTGGGCCTTAGGCCTGCATTGCCGGGCTTCATGCCAAAATTGTGAGATTTAGCACTTAGTGCTAAATTGTGAAATTTTAGGTACTTTATACCAAAATGGTGTAATTTAGGCTCCGTGCCAAAAGGTTGATTTTAATTGTGAAATTTAGGTACTTTGTACCAAAAGGATTCAATTTAGGCTTCGTGCCAAAGAGGCTGATTGATTAGTCCATTAGGCCTTAGACATAAAAGGATTAGGTCTTTAACCGAGAAGAAATTAAGAAGAAGATTGAATGCTTATGAGATGCTTAAATTGACAAATGATGGATTAGAATATTACCTTGCTTAGGATTTTTCCACTTCTAAGTTCCAGATCTTGTTACCTTACACTTTTGAGTATGATTCTTGCTTTCTACAACACAATATTAGAAATGCTTAAGCATAAAAAATTCGTCAGCACCTGGGCGTAGGATCATCAAAAGCCAACCTGTTTTTTCTGAACCCCTGAAGGCAATTTATAGGCAAAATCGGGGTTTTGGCGGCCGAGCAGCCGGTTTTGGCTGCCGAGACGCCGGAGTCACGGCGGCCGAGCCGCTGGGGTCACGATGGCTGGTCCGCCGGTTTCGTCTGGTTTTCGCTCAAACTGATTTTTCGGGAGCTAGAGACCTCCAAAAATTATTCCGGGACCATATCCGTGATTCTCACGTCGTCCCGGACATTTCAAGTACCATATCGATATAATTCCGGTGAACTTCACCGCGGACCTTCGGTACGGCTCGGTTGTCCGCAGTCTGAGAAAATTGGCTTTCCGAGCCTCAAAATTCGAGTGTTCACAAATAGGTGGTAAATCCTTAGCCCTCTAGCACATGCCCGACTGGCGAGTACCATGAATCCAACCCAAGCTTTTATGTTCCTTGAAGAGTACTAAAAGGCCTTCAACACAAATGATAAACAGGTAAGACGATAGCGGGTTCCCCTATCTCAAACCACTTTCTACCCCTTCTTAGTTAAATCTTGATTTCGCCAGTATTTATGTCACTTTTTAATTTTTTAAAATATTTTTATAATGTTTATATATTTTTAATATATTAAATGTATATTACATTTATATCTTTGAAAGTGAATACTTTTGGAATTAAAATTGAAAAGTGTGTGTATATCATGTATATCTATAAATAGATTATTTTGAAATTTTTTTTAAAAAAAGAAAAGTTTGTATATGTTTAAAAGAAAAAATAAGGGGTTATTTAGTTGTAGAAAATAACCTCAGTTTTTTAGAAAATTTTTCAAAAAAAAAAGGAAAATATAATTTGTTGTTTAGTTAGAAATATTTTCCATTTAGAAAATTAGAAAATAGTTTTCTATATTTATTAGCTAGTAGTTAAATTTTATAAAATTAATTTTAGTTATTTTCTAAATGGAAAGCACGCTTTTAAAAATGATAGAAGTTTGTTTTCTACTTCGATTCTTAC
This sequence comes from Garcia nutans, assembly GCA_947685225.1. NCBI lineage: Eukaryota > Viridiplantae > Streptophyta > Magnoliopsida > Malpighiales > Euphorbiaceae > Garcia > Garcia nutans. The sequence goes on along the minus strand of CANTUV010000039.1, from coordinate 35,027,081 downwards.
AGTTTTATTTTTATTTTTATTTTTATTTTTAGAAAATAGCTAGAGAATGAAATTTTTAAAAATTAGAAGATAGAAAAGAAAATTAAAAAAAATGAAAATGAAAAATATTTTCCCCAAGTTTTAGACATTTTTAAAAATGTTTTCATCTTTTACAGTGTTTTTTGTAGAAATCCTATTTATAAATCTATGTTTGCTATATTGAATTTTTTTTTTAAAAAAAAAGTTATCAAAAGGGAAATTTTATGGTATTTATTAAAGAGAAAAGGAAACAATTTTTCTTATTTTAACGAATTCATTATAATGATATTTTAAATGTATAAGATAAATATTTATTGATTTACAAATTCCTAATAGTCATTATTATTTATCATTAGCGAATCCAGAAAAATATTAGTTAGGGTGTATATATTGAATTTAAACATCGGAAATGAAGTAATAATATATTTATATATAAATATAGTAAAGCTAAAAATTAAATATATTAATAATCTTTTACTCATATGTTGTAAAGTACTACAATTGAATATGAGAAGTGACAATATTATTTTTATTAAATGATAGAAGAGATTTAGTATTTAATAAAATATTTTTTTAGACTAATTAGATTTAATTACTAGGCATATAATTTAAGATTATATGGGCTGTGTTTTTAACAAATTTAGATTAATTGGGCCTAAAGGGCTTAAACTAACAAAAAAAAAAATACTTCATTTGCACAAACATGACAAAAAGAAAAAAATTACAAATCTAATAAACATGCTTCTAAAATAACAAAACTACTACAAAAAAAAAAGATGGTGCCACCATCTTCTTTTTCTTCTTCTTCAATCAATAATTGAAAATCAAAAATCAAAAATCATTAAAAAATGAAGAAACCGAGATTGAAAACTCAAGAAAAACCATATCAGAAACAAATCATTATCATCATCTTCATCTAAACCTTCATCATCTTCTTCATCAACATCAATATAAAAACAATACTCATCAATAAAAAATGAAATATGAATCATCAAATAGTGAGGGGTCAAATAATTTCATTATATAGATATTTGGTAGTTATTAAATAGATGTTCTAGCATATTTAAGAGATGTTGCAAATGTTTAATAGTTGTTGCGTGTATGTTAAGTTTTTATTGTGTATGTTTTGTGGATATTATGCAAAAGTTGTGTGGATATTATGTAAATATAAAATTAAAATAAATAAAGTTAAAAAATATTAAATAAATTTTGTTGAAATTTTATAGATTTTCTGTGTATGTTTGTTAGATATGATAGATGTTTATATGGATATTGTGTGTATATCATATACTTGTGAGAATATGACATCAATAAATTATTTATGAATAAAAAATTAAAAATTAAAGCAAAAAATCATAAAAAATAATAATAATAAGTCAAAATGGACGTGAAAAGCTGTTAACATATGTTAATAATAGCTTAAAAATGAAAAAAAAAAGACACAGTAAAACTAAAAGTAAAAAAAAAAGAGTTATATTTGAAAATAAAAAGATAATTGCATAGATTTGAAAAAAGAAATTGGAAAGGGGGTAAATGGTGAGGGGTCTAACCGTTTTTTATTTGGGATTCAATTTTTTTTAATTGGAGTCTAATTTTTATTTTTAGTTGGTGTCCAATGATTAAAGGTTTATAATTCATATTTTACTTGTTTTAAACTTATTTGGGGTCCATTAACCTCATATAATATTAATTAAATTTGCCACTAATGTTGATGATCACCTATTATTAATAATGGATCATCATAATTTATTACTCTAAATTTTTTAAATTATAAAATTATATTACATATATACCTTCTTAGTTTTGATTTTTAAGGGTATTCACTTTCAGTACCCGAACAATAAGAATGAGAGAAACAAAAATCGATCCATCAGTTTCAGTTTAAAAAAACTTCAAATCTAAGCGCACCATAAATAAGTAGTTAATCAATTATCGACGAATGACATAAAATAGACGGTTAACCATTATTTTTTATTTTTAACTATTACATTGTATACATAAAATTAAAATTTAACAAGTTTCATATATGTGTAATAAAAAAATTTAAATACAACTCATTGCAAAAATAAATTTTAAAACAAATACATAATTAAAGGACAAAATACATATTTTAAATAAAAATATAATCTATCAAAATAATTATATATATATAATTTATAATTTATGTATAATTTATACATAATTTATAATCAATATATAAAAATTATAATATAATTATAAATTTACAAATTATATATATTTAATATGTATAAAGCATTTGGTTTGGTTAATCGAACTGAATAGTTTTTCATTAATAAAAATTGAAATTGAAATCGAGAACTAAAAATATTAAAAATTAAAAACCTAAACCTAAACCATTAGTTCAGTTAACTATAATTTTCAGTTTGGTTTGATCGATTTCGGTTTAATTTTTTTATTTAATTGGTTTTTTTAGAAGCTCTTCTTTTTTTATATTTAAGAATGGGGTACTCTCAACTTTGGAATTATAAAATAAATTAAAAAAAACTAAATCATTTATGAGATAGATAAAGAGGAAATTAAATCATAAATTCTAATTTAAGTTTTTTCTATTTTTACCATTGTTAATTTTGTATTTATACCTTTTATTGTTTTTTGTTTTACTTTTCTTACTTTTTTTTAAAAAAAATACTACTCTTTATGTGAGTTATGGCTTCCAACTTTGCAACTATAGTACTTGTTGTCCCAAGATGGCAACCAAGAGGGGGGGTGAATTGGTTTCTTCAAGAAATAATGACAATTTAAAAAACTCAACAAACAAGAAATGCGGAATAGAGAGTTGGTTGAGTAATGGAGGAAAGAAAGAACACACAAGATTTATAGTGGTTCAGATTTACTTCAATCCTACATCCACTTCCTTAACAACTTGTTAAGGTTCCACTAGTCTTTGAAGTTTTTACAAGCTCACTTCCAACTTTACAAGTGTTTTTCTTAGGCTCACACTTACAACCCAAACAAGAGTTTTACAAGGCTTACTCTCACAACCTAACAAGAGTTTTACAAGGCTTACTCTCACAACCCAAGTGTTTCCCAAGCTTACACTCAAACTTATACAATGGTGTTTTCAATGCTAACACCTAACATTCATAACAATTCAAATACAAGTTTAAGTAAAAGAAAATTTGTTGCTTGGCTATGAAAATCTTTTCTCAATATTGTCTCTCTTTTGTTTTCTCATAGAAACTTTGTATTTATAGCCAATGTGGTCATACTAGCCGTTATTGATGTTGAGAATAATGTCTTGGCAGATTAGACCTTCTTTACTTAAACTATCCGAAGCACTTCGCGGTCGCCCTTCATACAAGGATGGTCGCTCTCATGCTTCACGCGGTCATCCTTTTAACAAGGGACGGTCGCTACTTTTGAAAAACTTCAACGGTCGAATTTTAGTGCTCTGCAGCTGGAATCTTGCCCATGATGTGTTTGTCGGACCGTTTCTTGCCCATGCTGTGTTTGTCGGGACGGTCGCGCCAAGCAGAGGTGCGGTCGCCCTTTTTGAATATTGAAGTGGGTTTACAACGGTCATATCACGTGTCATTTTCTGACAGGGCAAAAGAGATGTCCGCCATAATTTGAATCTCGCGGTCGCCCTTGGTAGCCTATCGCGGTCGAACTCATATTCTCGCGTCGAACTTCTGGACGCACCTGAGGACGCGAACACTACTGTCTCTTTGAGCAATTTCTTCTTGAATTGTTGGGCGGTCGCGACTCTAAATGGGGCGGTCGCTAAAGTGGTAAGCGAGGTCGAATCATTCACCGTTCTTGTTACCGCGAACCTTACTGTGATTGTAATGATTTAAGTTCCTTGAGTAGCGGTCGGGCAAGTATTTGGACGGTCGCTATTCTGTATGAGCGGTCGCGACTATGGTCGAACTTCTGACCACGAAACCTACTGTGACAAGGTTTCATTCTGTAATTGCATGGAGCGGTCGTATTTAGGTGAGGTGCGACCGCTATAATTGTTCTGTTCACCTTTAATTGAAGCAACCTAATCCTGCAACAAGATTTCTCAAACACAAGTTAAATAGATCATCCATTTGAGTTGTCAAGGATCAAAATTAAGATCATTTGTCTAACAATCTCCCCCATTTTGACTTTGACAATTCAAATGGAATGATGAGAAAAATAATAAGTCTAAAATGCTCCCCCTTAACATATGCAACAATCATGGTTAAGAGCAATGTTGATTATTGGTTTATCTTGGTGCAAATGTTATACATTTCTCCCCCATAAACATTTATAAACATTTTCTCCCCTATTGCAAATGTTCAACATATTTCAACATGTATACTTGTGTCTCCCATTATTGTTCTTATTCTTGTTTTCCCCATTATTTTTTCTTATTCTTGTTTTCCATTTAGGTATTTTCTTCTCCCCCATTGTCATAGGCAAAATGAAACAAATGTTAAGCAAAACCATTAACAAAGCAATGAAAGGGAATATAAACATTATATATATTAAAGTGGAGGAAAGTACAAAGAGAGATTAAAACAAGCATATGAAAATGCAAACAATAAGAAAAATCTAATGCTATTCTGAGTCATCATCTAACTCTAACTCTTCTTCAATTAAAGGAGCTTTCCCTTTATCTTGAGGTGCAACAGAGGCAGAGCTAGTACTAATGGACTCTTTTATTCAGCAATGCTTTGGGTGTAATCACTTATATCCCAATCTTCAAGGTTGCATTGAGGCAAGTCCAATTTGCCTTGCATGTCATAAAGATCATGGTGCATGTGGGATATAAGGTCTATTCTCTTGTTCAAGTGCTGGAATCTCTTGGAGACACTTTTCTTGAACTTAGAGAGTTTCCTGGAGAGAGTCTTGATAGCTTGGAGGATGAGTTGTGTGGAGGATAAAGCAGTATCTTGAGCAGCTTTTGATGAAGTTGCTTTTGGGGGTAATTCCACAGCAACTTCTACAGAATCTCCCTCTCCCTCAATTTTATACCTTAGCCTTTTCTTTTGTTTGTCCATAACACCTTTCTTGCCAAAGGAGTATACATAAGATCCTTCAATCTTCCTTACACATCCAGCATGCTCTAAGTAATCTATTGTGATAGCACTAGAGGCTAGAGTGAAAGGGTTTCTCAAAGTGGCTAAGTTCAAATCATTCAGAAGGTTTAGGTGCCTAGCTATTTGAGTAACTTGAGAGGATAGGAAGAAGGTACCAGTTCTTGTAACAGCATGATGATAGAAGGTATCAATCAAGAACTTGGTGGTGTTTATTTTGATGTTGTGGGTGAAAGCATACAGAAAGATGAGGTCTCTTTTGGTGACTTTCTCATTCCCATCAGCTCTTTGGTGGATGGTGTAGGTGATGATCCTATGGAGCATCCAGTGGGTGAGAGATTTGATATGTCTGGCTTTAGATTCCTTTTCAAAAGAAGTTTCAATGGAAATTTCTCGCCAGAAATCAGAAAGGGTTTGGTTTGAGAAGATTTGGTCATTGTAAGAGGTTATACCTTCAGAAGGGAAGTTCCAAATGCTGCCAAAATCTTCTAGGGTTAAGGATTGATAATGATCAAAAAGCTTAAACCTTACCCCGTACCAACCTAGAGCAGAGTTTGCACTCTTTTCTATTTGAAGAGACATCAGAAATTCTTTGCTAAGACTGGAGTAGCCTACCTCTTCTGGAAAGACAAATTTTTCCCATCCAAGGACATCCAACAATCTCTCAATTTCGTCCTTGATGCCCAATGAAGAAAGCATCCCACCAAAAGGAGATTTGGTGCCTTCAACTTTCTTTTTCTTAAGCATTGCATACCTAATGTCTTCCTCAGAGGTTTGGTGGTGAGGTTTGTGAATTTTCTCACCTCTTCTAGACTGTGGAGGGGATGGAGGATCAACTACAGGTTCTCTAATGGTAATTCCTGGAACTCTCTTGGCTTGACCTTTAATTTTGGAGGTGGTTTTTCTTTTGGGAGCCATTGAAAACAGAAGGAGTAGGAGTAATCTGAAAAATAGAGCGTGATTGAGAAACAGATGAGATTGAGAGGTTTTTAGGGTTTCAGAGGGAGGTTTGTGTGCTTTGATAGGCAAAATATCATATAAACTGTTGTAACACACTCTTAAATAGATGGAATTAAGAAAATAGCCATTTATGACTGTTGAAAATGAAGAGTTCGACCTGTCACACAGCCAACGGTTATAAATTTTCGAGCAGAGTGTACAGGGTGCGGTCGCAGATTTGACAAGGTGCGATCGCGACATGGGGTCTAGCGACCATTAGTAAGATAGGTACGCTCGCGAGTGAAGAAACTGTCTGTAACAGTCGAAACTATTCAAATTGGTGCGGCCGCGCACAAATTTTCTCGACCGCGCACAGAGATTTTTATTGAATGAAACTGGCAGATGAGATAGCGATCGCGAAAGGACACTGGAGCGACTGCTACATTCTTAAAAAATGAAAGATTCAAGGGAAGATGGAAGATATTCTAAGTGTGTTAAGAAAAATTAATTTCATGCACATAGAAACTTTATCTTAAGGCAAAAATTTGGATTAACTCAAAGTGATTCCATCAATCATTCCTAAATTGAGTTTGATGAAGTTAAGTCAATCTTCATTCAAGGGTTTTGTAAAGACATTAGCGAATTGATTTTCTGTATCTATGAATTCTAGGATTATGTTCTGATTTTGTACATTTTCCCTCAAAAAATGATGTCTAATATCTATATGCTTGGATCTAGAATGTTGGATAGGATTTTTAGACAAATTGACAGCACTAGTGTTGTCACATTTAATGGAGATATTGTTAAACACTTTACCATAGTCAAGCAATTGTTGTTTCATCCATAATACTTGTGTGCAACAAAAACATGCTGCAACATATTCAGCTTCCGTTGTGGATAAGGCAACTGATGCTTGTTTCTTACTGTGCCAAGAAACTAGACAATTACCAAGAAAGTGACATGCTCCTGTTGTGCTTTTCCTATCTAAGATGCTACCAGCATAATCTGCATCTGAAAATCCTATAATATGAAATGATGTGTTTTTAGGATACCAAAGTCCTAAATGTATTGTACCACTCAAATATTTCAAGATTCTCTTAGTGGCATTCAAGTGTGATTCTTTAGGACTAGTTTGAAATCTAGCACAAAGACATACACTATACATTATATCAGGCCTAGAAGCAGTTAAGTAAAGTAGTGATCCGATGATACCTCGATATTTCTTCTCATCTACTGCTTTACCATTATCATCTTTACCTAATTTCAATGATGTGCTCATAGGAGTTTTGCTAGTTTTGCAGCCATCCATTCCAAATTTCTTGATGAGTTCTTTTGTATATTTGGATTGGTTGATGAAGATCCCATCTTTACATTGCTTGACTTGCAGTCCAAGGAAAAACTTGAGTTCACCCATCATGCTCATTTCAAATTCCCTAGTCATACAAGAAGCAAATTCTTTGCACAAGGCTTCATTAGTAGCTCCAAATATTATGTCATCCACATAAATTTGTACAATCAAAATGTTGTGCTTATCCTTTTTAACAAAAAGAGTTGTGTCTACTTTTCCTTTTGAAAAACCATTTTCAAGCAAATATGCACTAAGTTTATCATACCAAGCTCTAGGTGCTTGCTTTAATCCATATAAAGCTTTGGTAAGTTTGAAAACATGATCAGGAAATTTGTAGTTTTCAAAACCAGGAGGTTGTTCAACATAAACTTCTTCATTTATGAGTCCGTTTAAAAATGCACTTTTAACATCCATTTGATAAAGCTTAAAATTCATATGACATGCAAAAGCAAGTAATATTCTAATAGCTTCTAATCTGGCTACGGGGGCAAAGGTTTCATCATAATCAATACCTTCTTCTTGATTATAACCTTTGGCTACCAATCTTGCTTTATTTCTAATGATGTGACCATTTTCATCAAGCTTATTCCTATAAACCCATTTGCATCCTATTATAGAATGATCTATAGGTCTAGGAGTAAGTTGCCAAACATTATTTCTTTCAAATTGATTAAGTTCATCTTGCATTGCAGTTATCCAATTTTCATCATTTAAAGCTTCCTCAATAGTTTTTGGTTAAATTTGAGAAACAAAAGCAACATTAACATCAACATGATTAATTTTAGATCTAGTAGTCACTCCCTTTGATGTTTCTCCAATGATGAGTTCCTTTGGATGATCTTTCTTGTATTGCCAATCCTTAGGTAGATCTTGAGTCTTTTCTTCAAGTTGATTGATCTTTGGAGCATCAATAGATTCAAGAGGTTCAAGAGTACCTGCAGGGTCATTGAAAGTAATACCTTTCTTTTGATCAAGTTTAGATGATTCATCAAATACAACATGCATTGATTCTTCTATAACTAGAGTTTTCATATTAAATACTCTATATGCTTTGCTATATGATGAATATCCTAAGAATATGCCTTCATCTGATTTGGATGAGAATTTTTCAAGATTATCCTTGGTATTCAATATGAAGCATTTGCATCCAAATACTCTAAAATATCCAATTCTGGGTATTCTTCCATTCCATAGCTCATAAGAAGTTTTATTAGTTAAATGCCTTTTATAAACACGATTTGCAATGTAACAAGCTGTATTAATGGCTTCCGCCCAAAAATAAGATGGTAAATCATATTCATTGAGCATTGTCCTAGCCATTTCAATTAAAGTTCTATTTTTCCTTTCAACTACACCATTTTGCTGTGGAGTTCTAGGAGCAGAAAAATTGTGTGAAATGCCAAGTTCATTGCAAAAGTTTTCAAAGTTTTCATTTTCAAATTCTTTGCCATGATCACTTCTAATAGATGTGATCACATATCCTTTTTCGTTTTGAACTCTTTTTGCAAAAGTTTTGAAGTAATTAAAGGCTTCATTCTTTTGAGCTAAGAAATTAACCCATGTGAATCTAGAGTAGTCATCAACAAGAACAAATGCATATGATTTGCCTCCTAAGCTTGTAACTCTATTTGGTCCAAACAAATCCAAATGAATGAGCTCTAAAGGTCTAGATGTGCTTATAACACTCTTTGATTTAAATGAGCTTTTATGTTTCTTACCATGTTAACAAGGTTCACAAATCCTATTTTTATCATATTTTATCTTAGGTAAGCCATCAACTAAGTTCTCATTGCAAATATATTTCAATTGATCCATACCAGCATGTCCTAGTCTTCTATGCCATAACCATGCATCATTATTAGTGGACATTAAACATGTATGATTTGAATGTATGCTGACATTGTAAGTGTTGTTTGTTCTAGTGCCCTTAAATATGATAACATCATTTGAATTTGTGATCTTGCATTCTTTGGAATCAAACTTGACAAAGTATGCTTTATCACAAAGTTGACTAACACTTAGCAAGTTATGTTTCAAACCATCAACAAGCCATACATCTTCAATTAAATCCTTACCAATAGAACCAATGGAGCCAACACCAAGAATTTTACCTTTACCATTGTTTCCAAAAGTTACATTACCTCCATATTTATAGGTAATACTTGTAAAGAGCTTTGCATTTCCAGTCATATGCCTTGAGCATCCACTATCCACAAGCCATGTGCTTTCATTGATAGTAGATTTTAGGCATACCTGCAAGACAATTGTGATCATCTTCTTTTAGGTACCCACATGAAGTTGGGTCCTTGATGGTTAGTAGAAAAAGAGTCTTCTAGCTTGAGATGAGCCTTTCTTATATAACAATAGAAGTTTTTGTGACCAAATTTCATGCAATATGTGCATTGCCATGATATTCTATGCTTCTGCATTTTTCTTTTTGCATTATACATACAACTACAAGTATGTGATTTCTTTTGTACAAGTTTAGTGAATAACAATGCATAATTAATTTTGGCTTTATCTCCTAGTGAACCATAAGAAGTTCTTTTAGACTTGGTGCAAGCATCTTTGATATGAACATCAGAAATTTTAGTTGTAGATGCTTTCACAAAAGTTGGTTTACTAGGTGCAATGTTGGTTGAGCCATTGAATCCTAATCCATATTTCAAGGAAGGTGATCTTTGATTATTAATCAATGTGTTCAATGCTTCCTTTCCTTTATGAAATCTGGAAATTGATTCTTTTAGTTCTTTTAGTTCATGCTTCAATGCCTCATTCTCTTTAATCACCTTTTCTAAGTCATGTGATCTTTTATTTAATTCTCCTATTGTATTCACTAAGTGTTCATTTGAGGTTTTCAATTCTAAGGTAGAGTTCTTTAAGCATATAAAATCCTTTTCTAACTTAGAGTTTTTCTCTTTATAAAGCATCATTTTAGAGAAATATTTTTCTATTTTAAAATTCATGTGCTCAATCAAGTCACTATCATCTATATCATTTATATCATCATGTGCTACAAGATCAAGGGATTGAGTACTTACCTCATTGGAGTCATCTTCAATAGCCATGAGACAAAGATTTGCAATTCCTTCCTCTTCTTCTTCTTCACTTGAGGAAGAGTCATCCCATGTGGCTTTGAGAGACTTTTTCTTTTCTTTATCCCATTTCCTTTTGTTCTTTAATTTGTAGCAATCCGACTTGATGTGACCAGTTTTTCCACATTCATAGCACTTTACCTCATTTTTCTTTTCTTTATCTTTGAAGGAGAATTTAGGAGGTGTACCTTTGTTTGCTTGTAATCTTTTCTTCCTTTTCCATTCATTCATTCTTTTTGAGAACATTGCCATTTCATCTTCATCATCAGTACCTTCATTGCTTGAGCTCTCAGCTTCTTTGATTGCTTTGAGTGCAATTGGTTTTCTCTTTTCTTTCTCACCTTGATCTTCTTCTTTTTCACTGTGCAGCTCAAAAGTGAGTAATTTACCAACTAACTCGTCGGTTCTTAATGTGCTGAGATCATGAGCTTCTTCTATGGATGATACTTTGGATTCAAAGTTCTTTCTAGCTCTTAGGGCTCTCAAGATTTTACTGTTTACATCACCTTGATCATATACCTTGCCATACTTCTTTAGTTCATTGACAATAGCAAGCAAGCGATTTGTCATGTCTGTGACATTTTCATTTGGTTTCATCTTGAATAGCTCATACTCATGAACATGCATTTGTTTCTTGGTAAATCTTACCTGAGTTGTACCTTCATGATAGTTTTCAAGTGTTTTCCAAATGCAATGTGCACAAGTTAAATGTTGAACTCTTCCACCTTCTTCTCTTGAAATGGAGTTCATCAAGATGGAAGTAGCTCTATTATTCTTGAATCGATCTCTGATATTGCTAGTTGACCATTGAGCTTTGGGAAGTGGAACTTGAATACCGTCAACTTCATGAGTGGGAGATTTCCACTCATTTTCCATGAAATCCCATAGTTCAATCCCTTCACTATCTAGAAATAAATACATTTTGTGTTTCCAGTATGAGTAATCCATTCCATCAAAGTAGGGTCTAAGAATAGAATTAAGATTTCCATGAGAGCTTGATGAAGAAGAAGTTGCCATTGTGGATCAGATTTCACAATTAAGTTCAAGAAATCTCAGGGCTTTGATACCAATTGTTGTCCCAAGATGGCAACCAAGAGGGGGGGTGAATTGGTTTCTTCAAGAAATAATGACAATTTAAAAAACTCAACAAACAAGAAATGCGGAATAGAGAGTTGGTTGAGTAATGGAGGAAGGAAAGAACACACAAGATTTATAGTGGTTCGGATTTACTTCAATCCTACATCCACTTCCTTAACAACTTGTTAAGGTTCCACTAGTCTTTGAAGTTTTTACAAGCTCACTTCCAACTTTACAAGTGTTTTTCTTAGGCTCACACTTACAACCCAAACAAGAGTTTTACAAGGCTTACTCTCACAACCTAACAAGAGTTTTACAAGGCTTACTCTCACAACCCAAGTGTTTCCCAAGCTTACACTCAAACTTATACAATGGTGTTTTCAATGCTAACACCTAACATTCATAACAATTCAAATACAAGTTTAAGTAAAAGAAAATTTGTTGCTTGGCTATCAAAATCTTTTCTCAATATTGTCTCTCTTTTGTTTTCTCATAGAAACTTTGTATTTATAGCCAATGTGGTCTTACTAGCCGTTATTGATGTTGAGAATAATGTCTTGGCAGATTAGACCTTCTTTACTTAAACTATCCGAAGCACTTCGCGGTCGCCCTTCATACAAGGATGGTCGCTCTCATGCTTCACGCGGTCATCCTTTTAACAAGGGACGGTCGCTACTTTTGAAAAACTTCAACGGTCGAATTTTAGTGCTCTGCAGCTGGAATCTTGCCCATGATGTGTTTGTCGGACCGTTTCTTGCCCATGCTGTGTTTGTCGGGACGGTCGCGCCAGGCAGAGGTGTGGTCGCCCTTTTTGAATATTGAAGTGGGTTTACAACGGTCATATCACGTGTCATTTTCTGACAGGGCAAAAGAGATGTCCGCCATAATTTGAATCTCGCGGTCGCCCTTGGTAGCCTATCGCGGTCGAACTCATATTCTCGCGTCGAACTTCTGGACGCACCTGAGGACGCGAACACTACTGTCTCTTTGAGCAATTTCTTCTTGAATTGTTGGGCGGTCGCGACTCTAAATGGGGCGGTCGCTAAAGTGGTAAGCGAGGTCGAATCATTCACCGTTCTTGTTACCGCGAACCTTACTGTGATTGTAATGATTTAAGTTCCTTGAGTAGCGGTCGGGCAAGTATTTGGACGGTCGCTATTCTGTATGAGCGGTCGCGACTATGGTCGAACTTCTGACCGCAAAACCTACTGTGACAAGGTTTCATTCTGTAATTGCATGGAGCGATCGTATTTAGGTGAGGTGCGACCGCTATAATTGTTCTGTTCACCTTTAATTGAAGCAACCTAATCCTGCAACAAGATTTCTCAAACACAAGTTAAATAGATCATCCATTTGAGTTGTCAAGGATCAAAATTAAGATCATTTGTCTAACAGTACTATTGGGGTAGAGCTCTTAGGAGACACTAGGCCTAAGCCAGAGAAAGGAGTTGCCACCCGAAAGATCGAAAAAGAAAGGGGTGAAGATTCTTAGGAGAGAAATCCTCAAGTCCAACTATATTCAAAAAGTTAGATACACTTTAGAAAAGTAAAGAAATGGTTCTAGCATCCTCATACTCTCGGTTAATTGCAACCGACCTTCTCTTTGATCCTAACGACATGTCATTATCAATTATTGATGCATTACTTAAAATTAAACAACAATTTATAATGGAGTAAAACATATATTCGATTATTATTCCAGTATGCAGATGTGAATTAGAAAATGTATGCATGATGTAAAAAATAAGCCCTCACATAGTGAAAATAGACTCTTATAATCCTTCAAGAGGAATAAATCAAATAAAATAGAAAAGCCTACTACAATTCTTCTAAAAATTATATCATATTACAACCTACTACAAATAGTCTACAAAAAGGAAGATTACAACAATCCTTGGTTCAATCCTATTACATCAATTCTACGGAGGATAAAAATAACATAAATGGATCATGAAATGCAATATGGCAAACAATCATTCATAACATTAAATCAGATGAAGTCATATATATAACATAAATCATTATCTTAGGCTTTACATGAGTTATTACTTTTATCAGGTTATACTATTTAGATGTCAATATGTTTATTCAAACTAGTTCATGTTATCTAAATGTTGTTCTTTGGTCAGCCACATCACTAAGAGTGACAGTCACACCATACAAAGTGGCGAACTCACCATAGGCTCAAACAAGCCTGCTACTAAGAACATGACTTATACTCCAAGGTTACAGTAATGACAGAGATATCATTGGAATGAGCGGAATAACCATTCCTTTCATTGAACCTACTAGAAGGAATGAAGGAACTGTCATTTTCATTGCTTCGTCATCATTGTCCCTAGTAAAAACTTATTGCGCTATACTAAACTCTACTACAAAGTGACACTCATAAGTATACGAGGTTATTGTAGCAATGGTGATTGCCCCAAGGTCGTCTCAAAAGGAAGGTATTTGTTCATAATAATTTGATTAAAACAATATATTAATGTTTGAGCGTATGTTGTTGAAATGTAAAAAAAATCTAAGATTGCAAGTAAATTAAATAACGATTGCACAAAATTGATTGAAACTTTCAAAAGGATACCTAGGATTTACAATTCAATTTAATCAAATGTCTAATTTTTGAATTACCATTAACATAACCTTGTAACTTAATTTTTCTATTGTGATTAATTAGCTATTTTCAATTGATTAGTTCTCACATTTACGAATTAACAACAACTAATTATTTTAAATTTGCAAATTAAGAGTATCCTAGAACTTATATTTCTAATTCATTCTCTGGGTAGTTGAATGCATATTTCCAATATCAAATTTCACCTCTCAGTTCTTCTTTCAATATCTAGAGATTAATAGGTGGCCAATCTATCAACCTAACATATAATCCAATGCAAACAACCAATAGCAAGGTATATTAATGGAAATACTTGAATTAAATCATTTAATCAAATCTATTGCAAACCCTAGGCATGGATAATTTAGCTCATCATCATCAAATCAAAGCACATACTCATCTCATTTGAAATCAATTCATAAACATCCATTGAAATATTAATGTTCATAACAATTCAACAAAAATCTAGAAATGATTTAATTGAACTAATTCAAGAAATAACAAAACCTGGTTTGATCCTCCTTCCCACCAACGTGCACTAAATGAAGATGATACCCCTTTTTTAATAAAAAAAAACCAATTATTTTTCATGTGTCATTATCAATTGTCCCCTACTCTTTCAAAAAGAAACAGTTAAAAATCACCATTCCTCTTATTCTACTATTCCATAATTATTTGCCTCACTTTACAGCTCACTTAGTTGGCTTCATTAATTGAGTGACACGGCCAAGACATAAATGACTTGGCTGTGTCTAGCAATTTTACCTTGGACATGGCCAAGTCACTTGCCTGTGTCCTTCACTGCCTTTTAATGTATGTTCCTTGTGGGGAGACACAGGTAGAGACATGGCTAAGTCATGAGGTCGTGTCCCTTGCTACCTTCCATTCTTTCTTCAGCTGAGAAGAGACACGGCCAGTGACTTGGCCTTGTTACTTGCATGTGTTCTCTTTTGTCTCTTTTCTTTCTCTTTTCTTTAGTTGCACTTGTGGTGGGACACGGGTAGATGACACAGCTAAGATTCTTGCCCGTGTTCAATTTTGTCTAGCTTGCATTTGTTTCTCTCCTTGCTTATGAAAGACACGACCTTGTGAACTTAAGTCTTGCTCGTGTTATGTGACACGACCAAGATAGCTACCCGTGTCTCAATCTGTGTTATTCCTCTCTTAATCCCTCCAAATGATGGAGTTAACACCTTCCACCTCTTTTTTTGTTAATTGTTTTCCTTTAGCTTGAATTTCTTGCACAAATTGAAAAAATTTTATAAAAAACAACTAAAAATCAAATAAAAATACCAAAAGGACACATATATAAATGGTTATAACAATTAACCCACATTTAATCCTTTGCTTATCCCCAAGCAAGCTTAAACAAATAATAGGTTAGTGGTTATAAGATAGCTTCAAGACCTCCCTTTTCATAATTTCCATAATCTTCTTCGAATCATATAAAATCAATACTTACACAATTTGATATCTTTTCATGCATAACTAGTGACGCTCCCTTGCTAATTCCCTTAGGTATTTGAGTAGGATAGTGTTTTCACTCATTACCCGTGATGAGTGTTCCCATAAGCTTGCTTTAAGAATCAAGTCTCTGCCCCTCAACTACAATTAAGCATCAATCATAAGGTCTTTATTGGTTATAATGGGGCTTAAGGTTGAGGTGTGACATTTTTAGGAATGTAGATTCACTCATTAGGTTCAAGAGCACTTAAATAATGAAACAACATATGTGACACAAAGATTTCAAAAATAGTCACTCCTCTTAATATTTGATTTTCTGTATGAAGGAGTTTATTTATTTATTTCTCTCTCTCTCTCTCCCTTTTTTATTTTATTTGTTTTATTTTTGAATGAAATTTGTACAATCAAACAGTTTCATTTACAATTTTCAACCCCTCGATTTAACACCACACTTAATTGACACTATAACTTTAGATTCTAATTCCTCAAATGCTCTTGTTCCTAATGAAGGGACAAAACAAGGTAGAAAAATGGTTTGAGGCCAAGTGTAAAAGAAAGGAGTGGGATAATGATGTAGGTTCAAAGTTGGCTTACTAAGGAAGTATAAGGGTTGGCTTTTTAAGCTAAGTGGATATACCTAAATGTCTTACTCATGTTGACGCCTAACAAAATTTTTTTATGGCTTTGAAATGCATTTTTAAGCAAGTTCTAATAACAATTTGAGCAAGGGCTCTCTCAAAAAGAAGACACTAAGTTGGTGGCCAACTTATGAAGGCTCAATTAATCTCACAAGTTTAAAGGAGATGTGTGAGTGGGGATTTTTGCCCCCACTTCCTGTGGAATGGTTCTTGTGACTTCGACACTGTTTAGGCTTGGGGCCTTAGAGAACACAGACCTAAGTCTGGAGAAAATGGAGTCGCCACCTGGACGGGCCGGGAAAAAAGAAAGGGGTGGATGACTCAATTCCTAAGGAATCCCCAACCCCTTAATGGGTTCAGAAAGTTGGGTAAGAGTGGGGAAGGTGAGAAATGGCCCAGCACCCCCACAATGCCCGGTTCATTGGAACCAGCCTCCTTTACAGGTCTTAATACTATAAAATTCTTAAATACAACAATATTATCCATATTACACACAATAATTAAAAGAAAGCATCAATATATTAAAATCAAAGCAAGGTCCAAGCAAAACAAATAAATGGACACCCATCCGAAGATGGAAACATGTCCTTACATCACATGCCTAAGTAGGACATCCACCGAAAGGTAGAAACATGCCCTTTACATTGGTTCTAAAATAGAAAAGCAATTTAAATTACATGACTTTAACTAATGAGGTACCCACTAAGTGGAAACATACCTCTTACAACATTTAAAAATCTAAATAAATTGATAAAAGTAAATAACCATTCATCATAAATAAATCATTCATCAAAGGTATTAAATATTGATAAAAAGTAAATATCCATCCATAATAAATTAAATAAACCAAGTATTGAACTTTAATAAATTAAAGCATATAAAATAAATCAATGCATAATCAAGTATAGAATTGAATAAGGCAAATAAAAAATCTATGTTATAGCTACTGTTTCCATTTGGCATCCTTTATTTTATGTGTTTAGGATTTTGAATTTTCATGAATTTAAGTTACTGTGACTTTTTAAAGAATTAAAATAAATTAAGGATTTTATGTTTTAAAAGGTTGGTAAGACACTTTGATTAAATAAATTAAGGTTTGAATGGTGAATGGACACTTTAAAATACTTTTGATTTGTGGTTTTAAATGATGATTTCAAGCTTACTGTGATAATTTAAAATATTTGTGTCTTTATGGTTTTTAAAGTTTTAAAGGATTAAGGTTTAGAAAAATTTAGGGTTTAAGGTTTTAAAGGGGTTAAAGTTTACTATTTTAAGTTTGGAAGTTGAATTAGGGTTTTAGGATTTTAAAATTAGGGTCTCGGGTGATGAATTGGCTTTTAGAATTTGGAAATCAATTTGTTAATTTTATGAAGTTTTATGAATTTAAACAAACGGATTAAAGTTTTTATAAATAGAAAAGATGTTTTTTAAAGGTTTTTTGAAAGAATCAGTACCAAGTTAAAAGTTTTGAAATAAACAGAATTAAATTTTGATTTTGTTGAAAAATATGTTAAATTAGAGTTTTAAGATTTTGAAAAAGTAAAAATAATAATTTTAGGCTTTTTTGGAAAATAAAGCAACATATTAGTGTTTTTAAACTTTGAACAAAGGGAATTAAGGTTTTGGGGTTTTTGAATTAAAAGACATCATTTATTAGTTTATGCTACTGTGCAAAATATAAAGAAATTAGAATTTCATACCTTATTTTGTAAGTTGCACCAAAATTGTTTCTTGGATGAACAAGCTCCAAAAACAAGCCTTTTTGCCTTTTGAATCCCTTAAATCGTGTTTCTGCTACTTAAAAATCAATTGAATTCAAGTTTTTCCTTAACGGATTTGGATTTCCCTCCTACTGCCCAATTTTTGTCCCCTTTCGGCCTCCCTTAATTTCATTGCCTTTGGTCCTTATTTATAGAGGTTTCATATGGTTTATTCCTAATTAATCATGGAAAATAATATTGATAAGAAAAGGAAACCGAAACCTAATTAAACTAGGTTTCGAAAAATTTGCGTCGAAAAAATTGTGCTGCCGAAAAAAATTGCCGCAGGAAAAAATGTGCTGGAGAAAAAATCTGCCGCAGTCAATTGCGGCAGTGGGTGAGGAGCGGGCATCGCCTATAGGAAATTCCTGCAGGCGACCATTTCGCCTGCAGAAAAAATCTGCGGGCTAAATGGCTTGAGCCATTTCTCCCACTGGCAACTTCTGCGGGCGAAATGCCCACGGGCCCGCGTGACGATTTTTTCGTCACCGATTTTTCCGACGCCGATTTTTATTTTTATTTTTATTTTTTTGACTTTATTTGTTTATTTTTATTTTTTATTAAAAAAATTAGATACTAAAGCAAAAATTATTTAACAAAATTATTTTGGACCAATTAGACAACAAAAATCATTTTGGACTAAATAAAACATATTGGACCGGACTGGGTCAAAAATTAAGGGTCTACAGTTTGCCCCCTGCTTGAAAAATCTAAAACTTTAGTGAAAGAGAGTGAAAAGCAATAAGACTTAATTTTTGAGATGGTTAAGTTTTTGGGTTCTGGACCCGGTTTGAGTTCTGGACTCAAGGATAAATTCTAGGTTATAGACCTAAGGAAAATTTGGGTTCTGGACCCGATTCGAGTTCTGGACTCTCGACATAAGGAAAATTTGGGTTCTGGACCCAGTTCGAGTTCTGGACTCAAGGATGATTCTAGGTTCTGGGCCTAAGAAAAATTTGGGTTCTGGACCCAGTTCGAGTTATGGACTCAAGGATGATTCTAGGTTCTAGACCTAAGGAAAATTTGGGTTCTGGACCCGGTTCGAGTTCTGGACTCAAGGATGATTCTAGGTTCTAGACTTGAGGAAAATTTGGGTTCTGGACCCAGTTCAAGTTCTAGACTCAAGGGAGATTCTAGGTTCTGGACCTAAGGAAAATTTGGGTTCTGGACCCGGTTCGAGTTCTGGACTCAAGGATGATTCTAGGTTCTGGACCTAAGGAAAATTTGGGTTTTGGACCCGGTTCGAGTTCTGGACTCAAGGATAATTTTAGATTCTGGACCTAAGGAAAATTTGAGTTCTGGACCCGGTTCTAGTTCTAGACTCAAGGGAGATTCTAGGTTCTGAACCTAAGGAAAATTTGGGTTCTGGACCTGGTTCGAGTTTTGGACTCAAGTATGATTCTAGGCTCTGGACCTAAGGAAAATTTGAGTTCTGGACTCAAGTATGATTCTAGGCTCTGGACCTAAGGAAAAGTTGAGTTCTGGACTCAAGGATAATTCTAGGTTCTGAACCTAAGGAAAATTTGAGTTCTGGACCCGGTTCGAGTTTTGGACTCAATGATAATTCTAGGTTCCAGACCTAAGGGAAAATTTGGGTTCTGGACCCGATTCGAATGGATTTTGATCTAATTTGGGTACTTAGACCCGAGATTGATTTGATTTGGGTATTTGGACCCGAGATTGGGTACTTGGACCTGAGAATGAATTTGACTAACCTTTTAGTTGAGAAGTCTGACTGCTCCGGCTGTTCTATGCATGGTGGTTCTTAACCCTCAGAATGGATCTTCATCCTTTGGAGGTCAGGTCTTTACCCTGGCTTCAACTCTCTTAGCTGAACTGATCTTTTGCCTTTTGCATCTTCATTCTTTTGAGAGTTCTAATGTTCCATTATTTTGTTCTTCCTTTTTGCAAAAATTCAGCTATCTTTAATTGGTCCTTGTATCCTCTCCTTGCCCCCCCACTAAGGATTTTTCTTTCATGCCAGCTTTGATTGATGTTTTTCTTGTCTAGTTCTTTGCATAAGCACACATTTCTTCTTTCGCAAAACGACTGGGGCTTCCACAAGCAAATAGGCTTTCCATTCCCCCTTGATTTGATATCTTCTTTTTGATTCTTTACTTCGCAGGGTATTGATTTGAATTACCTAGTACGTTCCCAATTTCATGGTAATTTATGCTATATGTATGCATGATTATGTATGCTCTTACCTTTTTTCCTTTTTGGCTCACAGAAGATGCTCGAAGAACAGAAAAGGAAACTTCAAGAAGAGTTGGCTGCAAGTCGTCAGCAGGCTTCTCATTCTAAGAGTTTATATCATCAATCCAAACAAAATTTTCCTAACTTCCGATTTCAAGGGATGAGAGGTCCCATCGCTTCTTCATCGAGAGGCCCCCAGACTGATGAACATGAGATCCTTTTGTCTACTTCTGATGAAGACCATGACAGATCAGAACCTCAAGGTAATAGGGATTTTAGTGTTCCCGCTTCGGGTGATCCTGGGATGAGTAATTTGTCGAGTTTTGGTGCTCCCGCTTCTGGCAGACTCGGGATGAGTGATTTGCCCCCTCCTCCAACAGGCGACGATTTTTTCAAGTCTTTATTTGGTGACCTACCACCACCCTCTTAGTGATATGTAAAAATTGTAGCAATTGTAAAACATTGTACAATAATGAAAAATATACAATTTTCCTCTTTACTGTAAACCTTCTTTTTTTTTTATTACAGCACACCATTAATTTACATCCACTTCTCTTGTTAAACCAAATCCAATGTGGTAAAGGAAATTCATTGCCACTTCCTTTCCCTATGCCATGTGGTCTTATCCTTTCCCATCATCTTTTCCATTTCACTTTTGGAAAAGGTTTGTTTCCTCTATATAAATCACCCTTCATGCCATATTTTTAATTCGTAAACCAAAAATCTCTCTCTTTCAACGTGAAGACTCCCTTTAGCAATTTTAATTCTCCTTTATTCATCAACCATGACCAAGCACCATTT
Source organism: Garcia nutans (assembly GCA_947685225.1). Taxonomy (NCBI): domain Eukaryota; kingdom Viridiplantae; phylum Streptophyta; class Magnoliopsida; order Malpighiales; family Euphorbiaceae; genus Garcia; species Garcia nutans. Next base: position 35,006,104 of record CANTUV010000039.1, on the reverse strand, counting down.
AAAGAAAATAAAAATTCTATTTAAGAATATGTATGCCATCCATTGGAAGCAAATTTCATAGTCAAAGCTTGATGTTTTAAAATATTTTCAAAATGTCAAATTGGACCACTCCTTCTTACATGCCGTGGCTTCCTTTTGGGATACGGATTCTAGGGTATTTAGAATTAATGGCTTTGAAATATGTCCCTTGATTGAAGAATTTGAGGCCATCCTTGGATATCCCAATAATCAACAAATGGCATTACCCACATTGATTTCCAAGACTCAACAGAAGATGCAGATGTTATTTCAAATTCCAAAACCCGAAGTTCTTCGGTTGATGAGAGGTGAAAAAAATTCTACTTGCTCCTTTAATTGACTTTTGTTTTTCTCATTTGGCTCCTACTAAGGCATGGGGACGCATACTTTGTCTTTGCTTGCTCGGCCAATTCTTACTTGTTTCTTCTGACGGCGATATTGATCCACGAGTATTGGATATTATGGACCAAATGGAAGGAGGCTTGTCGCCGGTACATGTGATCTTAGCCGAGACCTTAGTTGGATTAGACTGATTTAAATCAAGATCATCAAAGAGACTGACTGGGAGTCCATTGCTGCTTCGGGTAATTACCTAAACTGCCCTTTCAGGTTTTCAATTTAGGTTTTCTTTTTTCTTCTTTTCTTTGTAGCTCTAATTTTTGCCTAGTCTGCCCAAGTGGGTTTTCGGAACTAGCGAGCTGTTCTAACTTTTGCCTAAGATGCTCCTGTGGGTTTACAACTTAGCGGACTTTTTTCTTTTTTTTACATATTTTTATTGCTCTAATTTTTGCCTATTCCGCCCATATGGGTTTTCGGAACTAGCGAGCTATCCTAATTTTTTCCTAAGCTGCCCTTGTGGGTTTTCAACTTAGCGGACTCTTTTTTCTTTTCTCTTCTTTTTTTAATTTAATTCTTTCTTCACAGATTTGGCTTCAGGAGCGTCTTTGTTTGCTTGATACTCCCTCCATGGATTTTGCCAGATACCTGCCACATCATCATTCTACTAGGAAGCTACTCCATCCTGCTTCTTCATATGCTGACTGAGTCGACTGGATCCACTCACGCTCTGAAGTCAATATCCGTTGGTTGGTACCTTGGTGGAAGATTTCTCATATCACCATGAGGACATACTTGATGTATGTTCCCCTTGCTGCTCTTCGTCAAGGTACATGTTATGATCCTTGCCGACTTGGGCGTCAGTATGGAGCTGAGCCTCGTGATTCTGACTTTGCTCCCAACCTAGACATGCCTTGCTTGACTGAAGCCTACTTGGATCGGTTAAGGCAAAGTTGGCCTGCACGTTACACTTATCGACTGCCATAGATTTTACATTTGTCAATTCAGAAAGTGTATTGTTAGGATGAAAAAATAATTAAAGTAATAAAAGATGCTTCTTTTCCATTTATAATTTGTCATCACCTTTTGCTATTGTGTTTATTTATTTCATCCATATCTAGTCAAATACTTATAATAGTGCACATGGAACAATTTTAACATCAATTCTGTTTTATTAAATTGAGGAACAACCAAACATAAAGCCAGCATACACAAGATCACTCTTGTTGCCAACTAGCCCTTTCGAATTTTCTAATTGACTATTTTCTCTCTTTTAGCCCTAATTGTTGCCTAGCCCGCCCTTTTGGGTTTTCAGGACTAGCGGACTGCTCTAACTTTTGCCTAGGCCGCCCTTTTTGGGTTTTCAACCTAGCGAGCTATTTCTTTTTTATTTTTATTTTATTTTTCATACATAAAATTTCTTCAACCTGTCAACGTTTACTGGCTCACTAAATTCATTCCCATCCATGTCTGATAACTTCACCGTACCTTTGCTCATGACTTGTTTCACGACATATGGCCCTTCCCAGCTAGGTCTGAACTTCCCTCTTGGATCAGACAGATTAGGCTTACATTGCTTTAACACCAAATCCCCAACTCTGAATTTTCTGATTTTAACCCTTCTATTGTAGGCCCGAGCTATCTTCTTTTGATACAGTTGGTGATGATGAAACACCTTTAATCTTCTCTTCTAATAGAGCTAATTATGTGTATCTGCTTGCTATCCATTCCGTTTCAGGTAGTTCAGCTTCCAAGACTACTCTCAGTGACTTGACCTCAATTTCAATTGGCAATACCGCTTCCATCCCATAAACCAAAGAGAACTGTGTCATTCCAGTAGGCATTCGCACACTTGTCCTATATCCCCATAAAGCAAAGGGGAGCATCTCTGACTAATCCCTGTAAGTCTTGGTCATCTTGGACAGAATTTGCTTAATTGTCTTATTTGTTACTTCTACTGCACCATTATCCTTTGGTCTATAAGGAGAGGATCGATGATGATGGATTTGGTACTTGGAGAATAAATCCTTAACTGCTCCTTGAAATTGTACCCCATTGTCTGATATCACACTGTGCGGGGCCCCATATCTGCAGATGAGGTTCTTTTCGATAAACCTAGCCATTTGACTTGCACCCAGCTTGTTGAAGGATTCAGCTTTGACCCATTTTGAAAAATAATCTACTGCTACTACAATGAATCGGTGACCGTTTGAAGCTGTAAGATGTATCTCTCCTATAATATCAATACCCTATGTGGCAAATGGCTAGGGTGAAGACATTGAATGCAGTTCTTTAGGAGGCACATGATTCAAGTTGCCATACATCTGACATTGTTGGCACTCTTGAAAAACTCAATCCAGTCACTCTCCATGGTCAACCAATAGTAACCTTGTCAAATAACGTTCTTAACTAGGGCCAAACCACTCATGTGCGGACCGCAACTTCCCGCATGTATTTCTGACATGATGTGCTCCACTTCAGGTTTTCTTAAACATCTTAAATGCACTCCATCAGGTTATCTTCGATATAATTCTCCATGGAAGGTGATGTATTGTAATGACCACCGCCTTATGGCTCTTCTCTCTCTTTTTGTTGCCCTCGGTGGGTATTCTCTTTCCTCCAAAAATCGTCTTATAGTATCATACCACGCATCATGGTCTGTATCAACTTCCATGATTGCCTCATATTCATAGCAAGGAGTTGATAAGCTGGTCAAGATTAGAGGCTTAAGGAATAGGTTAGCAGGATTTTCCCATACCGAAGCCAATGTAGCCAGGGCATCAGCCATCTGATTTTCTTCTCTTGATAGGTGTATAAACCTACACTCCTTAAAATTCTTCTTCATCATGGTCAAATAACGGTGGTATGGTTTTAATTTTTCTTCATTCAACTCCCATTCTCCATTTACTGGGGATACAACTAGCAATGAATCGCCATAAACTTCCACCTTATCCACCTTCATAATCATTAGGGTTTCCAAACTGAAAATACAAGCTTCGTACTCCACCATATTATTGGTTGCCCTAAATTTCAATTTTTTGGCTAAAGGGATGAGTTCCCCTTCGGGCGATTCTAGTATAACTCCCAAACCTGCTCCTTTCCTGTTTACCGCTCCATCAAAATACATTTTCCACCCTTGTACTTCAATTACTTCTAAATGTTCATCTGGAAATTCCAAGATTACCTCTTCACTTTCTGGTTGAGCCAGGAATTCTGCCACCGCTCTACCTTTGATTGTTTTCCTGGTTACATACTTGATCTCAAATTCTTCTAATATTATCAACCATCGACCATATTTCCCAATTAAAGAGGGTGTCTCCCTTAAGTACTTCATTGGATCCAACCTGGAAATTGCTTGCACACTATATGATTGAAAGTAATGCCGCAACTTCTTAGAAGACCAAACCACGACTATACAGGTCTTTTCGATGATACTATACTTAATTTCATAAGGTAGGAGCTTTTTACTCAAATAGTAAACGGCATGCTCAATCACCGACTCATCTGCTTGGGCTAGCATGGCTCCTATCGACTCTTCTTCTAATGCTAAGTATAGTAATAGAGGTTTGCCGGGTTTAGGTTTTTTCAAAATAGGTGGATTTAACAAATACTCTTTCATTCGATCAAAGGCCTTTTGACATTCTTCATTCCATACGACTGGCTGATTCTTTCTAAGCAACCTGAAGATAGGCTCACAGATTGTCATGAGCTTTGCTATAAATCTGCTAATGTACTGCAGTTTACCAATGAATCCCCAAACTTCTCTCTCTGTCTTTGGAGCTGGCATATCCCTGATTGCTTTGACTTTGTCAGGATCTATCTCAATACCATTCGGACCAATTACATGTCCCAATAATTTGCCTGAAGTAACACCGAAACACACTTCTTCGGGTTTAATCTTAGCTTATATTTCAAAGCTCTATCGAAGAATAACTCCAAGTTTTGGAAGTGTTGCTCCCTTGTGTCCGATTTCACCATCATATCATCAACATATACTTTAACTTCTTTGTGCATCAAGGAACTATGTTGACAGGCTTAATGTGAGTGTAAGTAGGAATCGGACACATAGTTCTTTGTGCATCAAGGAACTATGTTGGCTTAGCTTATATTCTATCACCAATCTGGGTATTCTATCACTTCAAGGAACTTCACTTGTATTTGCTTAGTGACCTCTTCTTTAACCAATTCAGCCCACTCAGGTTTTAGTCGCCTAAGCTTTTGTTTGACAGGCTTAATGTGAGTGTAAGTAGGAATGTGATGCTCGGCTATGTCTCGATCTATCCCCAGCATATCTTCATAAGACCAAGAAAACACTTCTTCATATTTTTTGAATATTTTTTCAAATCTCTCTCTCTCATCAGGAGTAAGGTCGGATGATATGCTAATGTTTTTAGGATTTTCAGTTGTTCCCAAATTTAATGATTGTGTGTTAACAGAATTAATATTAAAGATGCTCATGTAACTGCTATTTGAATGTATGCAACCATCAGGAGAAACATCACACAAGTAAGCAAAATCAGACTTTATTGCATTCATTTTGTAAAAGAAAACATCATCATTCTCATACAAAGCAGACAAATTAAAATCAAAATCATTGTTCTCAAAATCATAAAGCAGGATGTCTTCAAACTTTTCTTCAACCAGGGTGGCAATCTCCTTCGAAGTCTTCTCGGATTTCAGGGCAGCTTCATTCTTCTCTTTTGGATTGGATTCTTTGTTAATTGACAGGGCGAGCTCTTTCTTCACTTGCTCCACTAGCTCAGCAATATCTGCAAAAATTTCAAAACCTGGGATTAACTTACCCATGAACATGATTGGCTCAGGCCTTCCTTGGAGTGGTCCCATATCTGGAGCTTTGACAAAGATCTCTTCAAGTGGTGGGAAGCTCAACTTCTCACTCTTCTTTGGCAGGACATCGTTGTCTTCATCATATCCTAACCCTTTCTTGGAAGTTTGAGTTCTAAAATCTGGTAACTTTGTTAAACCGGCCTTACCCTTTCCAAGACTAGCTCTGGGAAGGTAGTTCATTTTCTTCATCATATTCAAGACTTTGGAGTCCACTACTTCATCATTAGAAATTGCAGCCACTTGAAAACTATCGAGAGGCCTCTCAACCATTAGAGCGTTAACAATCTCATTATCTTCAGCTTTAATGACCACTGTCTCATTTCCATTGGGGAATTTGATCTTTTGATGAAGGGTGGAAGGAACTCCACCAAGAGGGTGAAACCATGGTCTCCCCGAGAGCAAGGCGAAGGTAACTGGTATGTCTAAAACAACAAATTCAACAATAGATTCAATTGGCCCAACCTTGACGGCCACTTTGAAAGTCCCTTCGGCATGCCTCTTAGTGTTGTCATAAGCACGAATTGTCACCTCGGTTGGGTTTAGATCTCTTGTTGACATGGCTAGCTTTGGCAATATCTTAAGTGGAGAAACATTTATGGCAGACCCATCATCGACCATTACACATGGACTCCTCTTCCCCTTGACTTCTATTTTGATAAAGAGAGGGCGGATGTGGTCTCTCCCCTCCTCCGGTAAGTCTGCATCTGAAAAAGAAACTGTTCCCATATTAACTTCACTCTTTTCTTGGACCTCTTCACATTTCATTACTTCCCCAATTTTTATGAATTTGATCAACTCCTCCGGTGTTGTGGAGGTAGAAATTGGCATGCTAGCCAAGGCTTTGGCCATAGTTTCTCTGTGCTTTTTAGAAGTAGCTAACAGGTCCCAAATGCTAACACTTACTTGGGTTCTTTTTAATTGCTTGAGCACAACATCATTTTCTTCCACTTCAACTTCCATTCCCTTATTCGTTTCTACCTCCTTAGGTGGTGGCCTTGTGTAAGGCTTACCGGATCTAGTATTCATCACCTCATCTTCTTCGGGGTCAGACCAAGTCCACTCCTCCTTCTTAGATACAATATCATCATCACTATCACTTGAATCCCAAAACTCGTTGACAACACAAATTGCTACTTCTCCACCCATCATAGCTTGTTCAATTTTGACAAATGCCTCTTCTTCTTTGGTTGCTTTTTTTATCCACATCTTGAAAAGAAGACATGACAAAGTCCTCATGTAAACCTCCTCCAATCATGAAGGTCGCCGGTGGTGGTACCCTATTGAATTTTGGCAATGGGTTGTCTTTGGTGTTTGGCTTGTTGTGCTCGGGTAGCTTCCTATTATCAATTCGATTTTGAATCTCATGTCTCAACCTTACACATCTATCCATGTCATGCCCTTGCATTTGGTGAAATTGACAAAATGCTTTGGTGTCAAAGTTAGGTGGGAGAGGGTTAGGCAAAGGACGAGGATTTAAGGGTTGTAGCAATCCATTTCTTTGATGCTTGTTGAGAACCCAAGACATCGGTTTTCCCAATTTCGAAAATTGTCTCCTTGTTCCTTGGTTAGTAGCATTAACACTGACGGCCTTTTGCATGCCTTGACCACCAGATTGATAGCTTCCTTTCTCGTTCCTTTTTGTTGCTAAACGGCTCTTCTCCCTTTTCCATTCTTTAATTTGCAAACCAGCTTATTTGATCGAATTCATCTGGCCTCTTCTTGAGTAAAGCGACCTTGTTTCTCCATCGCTTCACATAGTCAACAAAATTCTCATTTGGCCTTTGCCTTATGGACTCCACTTCCATTAAAGTAACTTCTAACTCAACATTATATCCATATTTTTGGATGAAGGCTTTGTAAAGTAAATCCCAACTCTTTTGTGTTCCATCATCTAGGGTATTGAACCAGTTTTGGACAATAGGATCCAATGAGAGCATAAAATACCTTAGGGTTTGAGCCTTAGTATCTCAGGTAGACTGCATGGCAGTGATGTACTACTTCACATGGAGATGAGGATTTTCGATGCCATTGTACTTAGCAAAGGAAGGCATCTTGAATTTATAAGGGACCTCTTCATCTTGTTCAAATAGTTTGTTGATCTCAGACATCTCTTCAATTTTCAGCTTCTTCTCAAATTTCTTTTCTAAATTAGCAATCATCTTTTCAACATCAGATGTCTCGGTCTTTTCAATAGTTGCTTTCTCAGCAACCTTCGGTTCTTTCTTCTTCTCTTGAACATCTTGGTAGTATTGAGTCCAATCATCATCGTCATCAATGATCACCTTTTCATCATCAAAAACAACTTCACTAACTTTGGTCTTCCCTTTTTCCTTTGGTTTCTTAGTGCTAGCAGACGCCTCGGCATGGTTCTCTAAGATTGTAGTCAACTGGTTCTTCATGGTCTCAGCTAGGGCCTCTTTGATTTCTTCCATCTTGGCATTGAAGGCTTCATCCACCATTCTTTGAATTTGTTTAGGCTCCATTGTTTTAAGTGAGCAAGTGCTTGAGTCATTGCTAGATACTTCATCTCCGGCGTAGGTCGGATTGTTGTAAGGTTTAGAACTATTGTAATCCAGGGTTGTGAGCCAGAGAGGATCAATGATATGAGATGCAAATGTATGCATGTATGCATGTATGCACAAACAAATAAGGATAAATAGGATGTTCCTTCCAACCTTATAACATCCACACACGAATGGCGAGTCTCTTTTCCTAGGTATATTGTAACATCCCGAATCCCAGATTGGTAAGAAACAGACATAGAGGATATGATTTAGGCTTAGAACAAAGGAGTTTAGAACATGACCTATAATTTGAGCTTTTATTTTATCCAAGTTAATGACAGAATTAGAGAGTCTAAAAGAAGACTTAATTGTGTATTTGTGTCTTAGCTAGATGTATAACTTGAAATTACTTAATTTGGAGTTGTACAGAATAAGATATGATGGATTTAGTAGACAATGTGCAAGCTGCCTCAGGACAGCATAGTAGGCTTGATTCGAAGGACCGTCAAAAATCAGATATAGCTCGGATCGATCTGAAATTTTGACACAATGTAGCCTCAGATGTCTAGTTTCAGTGGGAATAAGAATTACTTAATTTATAGTTGTGAGTAAAACGATATTAGTAAAGAAAGACAGCAAGGTCAGGAAGGGATATCAAAAGGACCTAAGTGAAAATTTCTCAAAAGTTAGGGGCAACTATGTAAACTTAAAAATTAGGTGTCTGAAGTTCTTAACAGTGCCCATATCCGACCCTGAAAGAATATTCTCAAGATTAATCGGGTCATAATCATGGGTTTCAATTTTTCCCGAAAACGCACGGTTTAAAAGTTACAATCGATTAATCGCTGGAGGGTATTCTGATATTTTCACACCCTAGACTATAAAATTACAGCACAAGAAAGTTGAGGGGGTCAAAATATGAATAAAAGGAAGCCTAATGGCTTGCCAAATAAATAGATAAAAGAAGAAGGCAAGTGGACCAATTAAAAATGACCATTTTTGCTATAAGGTGTACCAATTGGAAGTCAACATCTATACCAACATATTTTCACCACTTATGGCTGCCATTTGGATCAAAATAAGCTAAGGAAAGAAAATAAAAGCCCTCTCTTACATGGTGAACTCGTCCAAACCATAAGAGAAGGAAGAAGGAGGTGATTTTTCCAAAGTTTAAGGCTTTTGGTTGAAGATTTTGGTGACAAACAAGATTATAAGGTAAGAGAAACCTATCTCTAGTTTTAATTTCATGGATTAATGGTTAATTTAAGAGATTGAAATTAGGGTTCATGTAGCAAGATGTGGAGAAAATTCAAGAAATAATTATTTGAAGGATTTGATGAAAGAAATAATGGTTTTAAGGTTAGAGGAGATTAGATTGAGGAAAAATTGGCAAGAAATGAATTGGTAGCTTATGTTTTCAAACCATAGGATGTATTTTTAAAGCGTGCATGCTGGAATTCTTCTAGGACATCAAGAAAAGCTAAAGGAAAAAGAAGAAAAAGATCAAAGATGAGCTAAGGAAAGCAAAGGGGAAAAAGGTTTGGTACTTTAAACTTCTTGAATTAGTGATCTCTATTGCCTTTGCATTTGGATGTGTAATTGCTATAATTGTTCATGTTCTTGAGTTGTGGTGGTTATGTGGTTGAGATTGATGATGATATAGAAGTGTTTGTTGTGTATTGATTGATTTTGGGGTTGAGGTTATAAGGGAGGTAAATATGGGAGTGCTATGTTGTGTTGTTTTGTTGCAGCCAGCCATGTGTCCTGCATTTTTTGGAACTTCAACCGAAATTTAGATTAGCCAAATGATAGAAATATAACTTGACAAAGAAGAATTAATTGTTCTCCATTAAGTCAGTAAACCATAGGCTTTGGAACCAACTCATTTTCATGTGTGGAATGAAAGTTATGATCAAAATGATACCAGGCGTACAAACTGAAAAACTGAGATTCCTCAGTCAGTAACCTGTGAATTGGGACTACGTTTAGGTGACCTTAATGACACATTTAGAAGCTGTGAAAGAATTAAATGTACCCTTATGTGTTAGGAAACCATATAATTTGGAATTTCCTAAATTCCACTTGTAGATAAAAAGATATGATCAAAAGAGTATAACTCATGCACACTGGAATTGTGAAACCGGACAGACTGAGATTTGTGCCTTGAGTCCAGGTTTTGGTCCATTTACCTCAGGAATTAGATGTTGTGATAGAAGATATAAATGAACCCTTGTATGTTGGTAAATCATAGGAGTTGGATTCATCTCGATTGGACTTAAAATGTAGAAGTTACACATGAATGAGCGAACCATGCACAGGCAGACCCTAGCAGACTGCAGGGCTGAATTAGAAATTGTTCCCAAAATCACGTGTTCCCTGTTTTAAGCTGAAATTTTTAAGGAATATATCCTTTTGTGTCTAGTTTAATTTAAGATAAGAATTGTCTCAATCCGAGTTGCTTAGGTAAAGTTATAAATGAAATAGTACACATTGCGCAGACTTGAGTAACCAATTGGCCAGGGAAGAGTTCAAGGAGTCATCAAGAATTATGTGTAACAAATTTAAATCTAGAAATTTAACCATAAGGACTCATATGAGTCTAGTTTGAGTGAAAACAAGAATGTTTACATTCGGATTAGTAGAACAAAAGTTATTGGGGAAATAAGATAACAAGGTACATAATAAACTAAATGCTAGAATTCACTGTTCATTTGGTAAGAAATAAATGAGGTATAATTGAGATAAAATATTCGTTTGGAATGAAATAAATTATAAAAAAATATGCTCTTGAAAGCTTGACCAATTAAGAACAAGATAGCATTTTTCGTTTTTTGAAAATCACATCCCAATTGTGTTTTATTTAGATTTTAAAGCCCACCGAGGGATTTTTGCAGTGTTGTAAAACCCAGTGTGGCCTAAAAAGTGCAGTCCGGCCCAAAGGCCCGGAATGAAAACTTTAAACTACAAATTAGTTCTATTGAGCTGATTTAAGATAAAAATAGACAGATTCCTAATCACTAGTGCCCTATGAATTTTTAATAAAATAAATTTCGAACCGTCAAAATATTAAACTCGGCAAAAGGGTAATAAACATTATTCAGTTGGTTAATTTCTTATATGACTTATCCAAATCTTAACAAATATATGTGAACTTAATGAAAGGAGCATATGAACATATGAATAACCATTCATGCCAAACTACCAAAGGAAAGCATAGGACAAAGATAGTGAATACACACCTTTAATTCATGCATAAGTTATTTAACAAACAGAACTCAAAACAAGAGAGTATTGGGCCTACAATGATAAAGAAATTATAATGCCATAAAATACAAATACATAACCATCAGATCGGTAATCAACAGCAATGTTAGGCAACTAACAGACATAGGATGAGGTACCATCCAGTGGCAGTAAATCAATAGAAATGAATAGCATACTGTCATAAAAGCTTAACAAATAATAGGAGAAATATAATAAGAACCTGAGAATGTTTATATTGATGATTGGGTTGGCTGTGCCATATCTGTAACAGTGTGTGGTTTGCATCTAATTTTTATTTAACGGTTAAAGTACCCACTAAGCTATATGCTTAACGAGTTTAGTTTTCTAAACTCGTAGGTTATGGAGTCCAAGCTGACAAATGGGAAGCTACATAGGAGCACCAGAGTGCGCAACAGGAGGCGAAGTGAGGAGCAAAGCAAAGTTTAGCTTGGCATGTACTGTTAAGGACTTTCAAAATGTAATTATAACAATTAAAGAAATGTGTAAATTATTATTATTTGAAATAAAAAGAAAAAAATTTATTTATTGCATGTTCTGTATACCATGTTGCATATACTGTAGCACACTTGGCTCGGCTGGAAATAGTCGGGTTAAGGGGTGTTGCATATATGGTTACAAAATACCAACATGGGGTACCTTGCTTTCTAATAATTCCCTCGGACATTTCAACCAATAGTTATATTTTCGAAAATGGAAGTCCATTCATAGTAATTCCCATTAATTAGGTTTTAATCCATTCAACCAACTAAAGTAGCTTTTATGCTATGTTGGATTAAAACAAAATTAAGAGGTTTATTATAAATAGATTTCTCACTTGAAAAAGGAAACTAATGGTTCATGCCAAAAACAAGCCCATGGTTAATTTGTTCTTAGTGTAAATTAGGCCCACAATTGATTTTTGGTATTTCTTAATTGACCTAAATATTTTTACAAGCTCTTTGTAAGAAAAGGTTGGGTGAAAATAGTTTTGTTTCTAAGCCCATTGTAAAAGATTTTAGAAAAATGGATTTTGGGCTTAGTATTTGGGCCATGGGCCAAAGAATTTTTGATTTGTTCTTAGAAAAGTCTTATGTCCAAGGACCATCTTAAAAAATTTTGAAAATAGCTTTGGTCTTTTGGACTTTAAAGAAAAATTTATTTTGAGCTTGCAAATGTACTTGGGTCATATTAGAAAAAGAACAAACCAAATAAGCCATGATTTAAACCAAGATAAATGAACCATAGTCAAACAACATGCATTTGAGGTAAAAACCTAAGGAAAGTAACTAGGCCAATTACATGAGCTTTAGTCTTTGGGTAAAAAGGCATAGGTTCCCATAGCAAGTATATACCATATGGTACAAGGCTATGAGTGGTTATGCCATGCTCGATCTCCATACCTTGAGTGAAAGTATGGTATCCCTTACATAACATAACACAGGTAACACGGGCGTCCTAACTCACGCACACGATGCAATCTAGGATGATGCAATGGATAATATCATTATAAGAAAGAATAGAATAATAAAAAGACAAACGGAATCAACTTCTCTTGTCCCTAGTGGAGTCGCCACTGTGAGCGGGGATTTTTGCCCCCACTTCCGGTGGAATGGTTCTTGCGATTTCGGCACTATTTAGGCTTGGGGCCTTAGAGAACACAGACCTAAGTCCAAAAAAAATGGAGTCGCCACCCGGATGGGCCGGGAAAAAAGAAAAGGGTAGATGACTTGATTTCTAAGGAATCCCCAACCCCTTAATGGGTTCGGAAAGTTGGGTACGTGTGGGGAAGGTGAGAAATGGCCCAGCACCCCCACAACGCCCGGTTCATTGGAATCGGCCTCCTTTACAGGTCTTAATATTGAGGTTTTATAATTTTAAAATCCTAAAACCCTAATTCAAAATATTAAGTTTACTATTTTAAGTTTGGAAGTTGAATTAGGGTTTTAGGATTTTAAAATTAGGGTCTCGGGTGATGAATTGGCTTTTAGAATTTGGAAATCAATTTGATAATTTTATGAAGTTTTATGAATTTAAACAAATGGATTAAATTTTTATAAATAGAAAAGATGTTTTTTAAAGGCTTTTTGAAAGAAACAGTACCAAGTTAAAAGTTTTGAAATAAACAGAATTAAGTTTTGATTTTGTTGAAAAATATGTTAAATTAGAGTTTTAAGATTTTAAAGAAGTAAAAATAATAATTTTAAGCTTTTTTGGAAAATAAAGCAACGGATTAGTGTTTTTAAACTTTGAACAAAGGGAATTAAGGTTTTGGGGTTTTTGAATTAAAAGACATCATTTATTAGTTTATGCTACTGTGTAAAATATAAAGAAATTAGAATTTCATACCTTATTTTGTAAGTTGCACCAAAATTGTTTCTTGGATGAACAAGCTCCAAAAACAAGCCTTTTTGCCTTTTGAATCCCTTAAATCGTGTTTCTGCTACTTAAAAATCAATTGAATTCAAGTTTTCCCTTCACAGATTTGGATTTCCCTCCTACTGCCCAATTTTTGTCCCCTTTCGGCCTCCCCTAATTTCAATGCCTTTGGTCCTTATTTATAGAGGTTTCATATGGTTTATTTCTAATTAATCATGGCAAATAATATTGATAAGAAAAGGAAACCGAAACCTAATTGAATTAGATTTCGAAAAATTTGCGTCGGAAAATTTGCGCTCCGAAAAAAATTACTGCAGGAAACAATGCGCTGGCAAAAAAATCAGCCTCAGTCAATTGCAGCAGTGGGCGAGGAGCGGGCGAAATGGCGTGTGCCATTTCACTCGCAGGAAAATCCTGTGAGCGAAATGGCAAAGCCATTTCGTCTACAGGCAACTTCTGCGGGCGAAATGCCCATGGGCCCGAGCGATGATTTTTTCGTCACCGATTTTTCCGAAGCAGTTTTTTATTTTTGTTTTTTGACTTTTGTTTGTTTATTTTTATTTTTTATTAATAAAAATTAGATACTAAAGAAAAAATTATTTAACAAAAATTATTTTGGACCAATTAGACAACAAAAATCATTTTGGACTAAATAAAACATATTGGACCGGACTGGGTCAAAAATTAAGGGTCTACAAGATGTAAGGAAAATCCATCCAAACTATAAATAAATATCAATTATATACAATTCTCAATTTCATGCTTCAAAACTTTCAAGGGTCGTCTATCAATAGTCTTATAACTACTAACTTATTATATAAGATTAACATTGATTTGAAAATTTAAATATCACAAAATTTAAAACAAAAATTAGAATGATCAAATGAAAGAAATTAAAAAAAATAAAATTTGAAACTACCCCACACTTTAAGGTCCACATTGTCCCCAATATGAAGAAACAATAATTAAACAAATGTAAGTTTAGATAGTACTTGTTTTTATCATCCCCTCATGTAGTACAAATTGATACTTTCAACTTTACTTGAAACACATGCAAATTGCTCGTAAAAAGATTAAATTTAAAGTAACAACTTTATAGATTAAAAAAACACATAGTAATCATAGTAACAAAAGAACATAAAGACATAATTTATTAATTAAATATTTAAGCAAACAACAACTAAATTTGATAATAAGGTTTGTTCAAGAATCAAGCTAAATTTATGGCAGAGGTTGTGAAGACAATGCGGCATAAGGATGGAGACTAAGAATCCTAGCCAAGTTGTTGTTGATAAGCTCCAGTTGATTAAGCAATTGAGCATGATTGCTATCCACCTTAACTTCAAGTGCTTCAATCATGCTTATTAACTCATGATTTTCTGGAACTGGACCATCCTCATTTAAGCTTAATGAATTAGAATTGGAGTCATCATTGACTCGGGCCTGCTTTTTGTCTTTCATCTCTAGCACTAGTCTCGATCGAAGCCATCTCAATCCCCTCTCCCCTCTTTGTAATCATGCACATTTTCTCCAATGTCGCTATATCAAGCATATCACTGCCCAAAATTCCTTGCATCCTACAAGTTTTAGGATTAAAATTTTCATCTAGAGCAAGTACCAATGTTGACATTGTCCCTCCAATGCAAATTGCTCCTTTCCTCCTATGAGCAACATTATCCAAGACATTCGCTAACCAAAATACCATGCTAATGGGGGTAGTATGATAAGCACATGATAACAAGAACAATTCATTAGTCTCAACGACTCTGGGACTTTCCTTCCAAGCAAAAAAACTACAAGCCATGAACCGATGTAAATAACTCAATGCTGAATTTCCCAATTATATGCCTTAGTCCATTTGGCTACAGACATCCCCCTCGAACCCAAATCAGCCTATGCCTATTGTTGGTTGAAGTTCTTGGGTATTATCTTGTACCACTCAAGAGAGAACCCAAAAATGTCATTCAACTATTCAATTGAATGATTATGTTGTCTCCCATTTAATTTGAAAACTATCCTAAAGCAAAGTTTTGATTCATCTTTTTCTACCTTAAGTGAGACAACAAATTCTTGAGTTAATTCTTCAAATTGTTTGAGTCTCAAAGTGATGAATGTCTCCCAACTAAGGTTCTTCACATAAGTAACAAAACTCTCCCTAATTTGCAAGGCATTCAAAGCATCATCACTAACATACCTTGAGGGAAAGAAACCTCTTGCTTGGATTGCCATTTTTCTTGAAGAAGATGAAGTGGTTGGTGCTCTTCTCCTATGGTGAGAAACCATCTTGGTCCTTAGCATGTTAATCTTGATTGAAATGGAGATTGGAGTATTTTATTCTTGATTTGGTGAAGAAAGTAATGAATTTTGGTGGAAAAAAACTTGGGATTTGAGGTTTTGGGTGATCTTGGCAATATGATATGGCGATATAGAGAGGGAAAAATTTAGGGTTTGAAAAATGTCAAATTAGGAGAGAAGCCCATGTTTTAAGAGTTTTAAAAAGTGAGAGACATGACCAAGATTGAATTGTCTTGGCCGCGTAAGGGGACACGACTACTGAACACGGCCAAGACTTTTGGCCATGTCTGCTACTGGGATAATTATTGTTTTCTAAAAGGAAAATGCTGGTTGACACGGCTTGATGACACAGCCAAGAAGATTGGTCATGTCTTCTACTAAATAATTTTGGTCATTTTGTGAAGTTCACCACGGCTTGGGAACATGGCCAAGAAGACTGGTCATGTTAGAGTATGTGCAAGAGTGGGTTTCCTAGGAAAAAATTGTCATGGGTTGAACATGGTCAAGACTCTTGTTCGTGCCAGCTTTTGGGTTTTATTAATTTTTTTATTTAGCCATGTAACCCATGCCTAATTTATTCAATCATCCCTTCATTTATTACCTTGAAACTCAACCAAAACAAAATACCTATCAGAGCACCCATTCCATTTACTTATTGCACACCAAAAGTGAAAATTGAAATTTCAAAATACAAAAATTTAATTATGGAAAGAAAGACAAACCGATGGATTGCCTCCCACTGAGCGCTTCCTTAACGTCGTATAAATGGACAAAGTTGCATCACTCATCAATGAAAATTATACTTTTTATGGTTTTGGGAACTTTGAGTGCTTCCAAATATGGTTTCATCCTTTGTCAATTTACTTTAAATGTCTTGTTAGTTTTTGAATTTAATAATTCAATAACTCCTTATGGAAATGTTTGAACTACTTGAAAGGGTCCATTCTAACGGGACTTTAATTTTTCGGGAAACAACTGCATCCTTGAATTGAACAAAAGGACTTTCATTCCTGGTTCAAAGGTTCTTCTGAGGATCATTTTGTCATTCATAGCTTTTGTTTTCTCCTTGTAGATCCTTGCACTCTCATAAGCCTCATTTCTAAGTTCATCAAGCTCATTTCTAAGTACAACATTCTTTACCCTTTTGCTCCTTCCAAGTCCATATTCGTAGCCTTGATTTCCCAATTAGCTTTATGGTATAATTCCACTGGTAGGTGGCCAGCCTTGCCAAAGACCAATCTATATGGACTCATTTCCAAAGGTGTCTTGAAAGCCTTCTAATAAGCCTATAGTGCTTTCGAAAGTCGGATTGACCAGTCTTTTCTCGTCGTACACACTGTCTTCTCTAAGATCCCATTAATTTATTTATTAGATATCTCAGCTTGTCTGGATGTTTGGGGGTGATATGGGGTTGCCACCTTGTGTCAAATGCCCATCTTGGTCATCAACCTTTTGAACCATTTGTTGTAAAAATGGCTACCTCCATCACTCACGATTGCCTTGGGGGTCCCAAACCTGCTTAAAATATTTTTCTTCAAGAATTTCAACACAACATTAGCATCATTAGTCCTAGTGAGGATAGTCTCAACCCACTTGGACACATAATCCACTATAAGAAGGATATATTCAAAGTTAAATGACTTGGGAAATGGCCCTATAAAGTCTACATAAAAAATTTCTACCATAATAAAAATATTGAGAGGCATTTCATTTTTTTTTTTTTTTTGCTAATGTTCCCTACTCTTTGGGATTTATCACATCTTATATAAAAATTTTAAGCCTCTTTGAAAAGAGTAGGCTAATACAAACCTCTTTGAAGAACCTTCTGGATAGTCTTCTTTCCTCCAAAATTCCCTCCACAATACATGTTGTGGCAAAATTGCAACACTTATGATTGCTCTTCTTTTGGCATGTATCTTCTGATAATTTCATCCCTGTAGATTTTAAACAAATAAGGCTCGTCCCAAAAGTAATACTTACAGGAATAAAGAAATCTTTTCCTTGCCTAAAAATTCAAATCTTTTCTCATAACACCATAAGAGAGATAGTTAGCAATATCGGTATACCAGGGTGCTGCAGTTAAAGCAAATAAGTGTTTGTCTGGAAATTTTTTAAAAGCATTTTCAAAAGCAATTTCATTATCATGATTATGGAAATTCAATCTAGAAAGATGATTAGCTACTACATTCTCACTTCCCTTCCTATCTTTAATTTCAACATCAAATTCTTGCAGCATCAAAACCCACCTAATGAGCCTAGGATTAACTTGTAATTTAGTCAGTAGGTATTTTAAGGCTGTGTGGTCTGAAAATACTATGACTTTAGAATCTATCAAATAAGATCTAAACTTCTCAAGTGCAAAAAGCACAACTAACATTTCTCTTTCAGTGGTTGTGTAATTCACTTATGCATCATTTAAAGATAAACTTGCATAATAAATTACGCACATCAATTTGTTCACTCTTTGGATCAAAACAGCTCTAATAGCATAATTTGATGCATCACACATGATTTTAAATGGCAAATCCCAATTTAGGGAAATAATTATATGGGCAGAAGTCAATTTTTCCTTTAAAATTTTAATTGCCTCTAAGCACTTTTCATAAAAAATAAATGCGACATCTTTTTCCAAGTAAATTGCACAAAAGAAGTGAAATTTTAGAAAAATATTTTATGAACCGCTTATAAAAGCCAGCATGTCCTAAGAAACTTCTAATCCCTCTAATCGACATGGGGGGTGGTAGATTCATAATCAAATCAACCTTAGCTTTCTCCACTTCAATCCCCTTATGGGAAACTACATGTCCCAAATCAATTCCATGATCAACCATAAAATGACTCTTTTCCCAACTCAAGGTAAGATTTCATTCAATGCATCTTTCAAGTATAAGACTTAACTTATGCAAAAAATGTAACACCCTTATATCATATATGCGTATAATATATACAACCAGTATAAGTAAAATATGCATATACGGTATAAAAATATCACAACAAGTTTAATAAAAATTTTCTATTTCCCCATTCCTTTATACAATTACATATATATATCAAAACACATAAAACCTCACATTACTCAATTATTCAAAACATTATTTATAATTTACAATATATATACATAATATCAAAAAGTACTATAATATAAAATATTTACATGCTGGCAAAATGGCTCTGATCTCGATATAGCAAAAATACTTCGAGCTCAACAAACACAAGCCTAGACCTAACTTGGTCTGGTAGAACTCTCTGGCTCTACCGAATCACCTCTATCACCTGTGTGATGAATTACAATCGGGCTAAGCTAAAGGCCTAGCGGTACAAACTTTGATAACAATAAAACGTTAAAATAATGCCAATGCAAAATGCTTATATGTTATGTCATATTGTGGCATCTAAGCTCACTTTTAAATATAGTCTTTCATCATATAATAATTCACTCAAATACATACACAAGCATGGGCTCAAACAAACTAATACATTATTTAAATCCTAGAGTTACTGTTTTGGTCTATAATGGCACCAAGTGTCTAGCCCTAAAGGCAAATCAAATAATACTCAAAAGCTATCCCCAAAGGCAAATCATATCATAGTGATGCCAGGCATCTAGTCCCGAAGGAAAATAGTGAGGATAACCTCATAGGCATGCCACCAAATACAAAACTCTGAAAATTGAATAACATACTAGGCACACAATTATTTCTTATTTTTCTTCATTAATTTCTTTCTCATTTTTCCATTTTCTCATTCATATCAACGTCATTTCATTTCAATTTATCACAATGTAGGATATTTCATAACAAAACCACATTTTATTCAATCTAGCCATTAACAATAGCTTTTCGTAATGCATATAATGCATATATAACAATTTACATGTCATAACACAATGTTCATGAATGTTCAATGTATTGAGTAGCTTAACACATTTTCCATCCAAAATGTATTAAGCCCAATCTAATGCCAAAATATCTAAATTATCAAAAGTTTGTACTTACCTTAGAAAGCATTCCCAAATAAGCTTTAAAACTTCCTCCAACCTTCTCTTCCAAGTTGCCCTTCACCACTAGGGTTGGGCAAACTACTTCCTCTCAATGCCTATACCAAATATGATCATAAACAACAATTTAATATCACATTGTAAGGAATTCTCAACATCAAACTATTTAAATAGGAATTATAAATGAAAGACAAAGAAAAGAGTTATTTTTTATAATATCTACAAGTGACACGCCCAACAATGTGGGCGTGTTAATGACCGTGTAATTAACCCACTCTTACAGAAGCTTTGACACGCCCAACGACACGGGCATGCTACTGGTCGTGTCATTTATCTTGCATTATAGTAGCTACGACATGCTCAACATCATGGCCATGTCACTGATTATGTCATCAACATTGAAACTCAGCACCATTGACACACCCAACGACATGGCCAAGTCACTGTCTGTGTCATGCAAAATTCTTGCATTTTGTACACTCAACCATTTCAACACAACCAATTCCAAACTCAACTTAAATTCAACCATTTCTTCAATCCAATCTTTAAATCATTATTAAATCTCAAAACAACTTCATACATACCCAAATAATTTATGAAAACAAGCTAATACACAATACCAAAATCCACACATCATATTCTTTCATAGAATTCCAAAGAACTTGTAATATTGATAAAGAAACTTACCAATTGATGAAGAAACTTCTAAAACTTCACTTGAATCCTTGAAATTCTTTAAATCCTTGGTGAATGGAAGAAGGAAGAAGCTCCCCTTATTCTCTCTCTCTAGCTTATGTTCAAGGAAGAAGAAGAAGGAAAAGGAAACACCTCTTCCTTTTCAATCCATCCTTATCTATATATATATTTAATATATATTAATTAATTAATAACAACCCACCAATCATCTTTTTCCATCTTTTGACTTCCACTTCTCTCTCTTGTTATTATTATTATTATTAATTAATCAAAAATCAACTTTTCCTACAAATAATTATACGTAATATATATGTGATGTATACCTTAGGTATATGTATATGTCTTATATATGTCATATTTACTTTAAATATATTTCAAATATACATTCTACCATATCACTTAAAATCCTTTCAATCCTTTCATCTGCTCTGAAACTTTCATCCGTAAAATTTCCTGCTATCAACTCTGAAACAACTGGGGATACTAACTCTGTATCATCTGCTCACTCTTCCACATTGCCTCCTTAGTGGCATGATTCCTCTAAAGAACTTTCACAAGTGACACCTTCTTGTTTCTCAACTCTTTGTCCTCTCATGCCAAAATCACCATTGGTTCTTCTTTGTGAGTTAGATCCGGGATCACCTTAATGGACTCTAGTCTAACTCAGGTGGCAGAGCCAATCTATAAGCCAGTGGGCCAACTCTCTCCAGAATCTCATATGGTCCTATGAAATGAGGACTCAACTTCCCTTTTTGACAAAATCTCATAATCTTCTTCCACAAAGACACCTTCAAAAACACTTTATCTCTCACATTAAACTCTATATCCTTCCTCTTCAAATATGTATAAGATTTCTGTCGATCTGAAGTTGCTTTCAGACGACCCCTAATCAAATACACTTTTTTTTCTGTTTCCTTAATCAAATCAGGACCAACCAGTTTACCTTCTCCAACCTCATCCCAACACAATGGTGTTTTGCATCTCCTGTCATACAAGGCCTCATAAGGTGCCATTCCAATAATTAACTAATGACTGTTATTGTAGGAAAACTCAATCAATGGTAATAACTTGTCCCAGCTCCCTATGAAATCAATGATACAAATCCTCAACATATCCTCTAGAATATGTATCACCCTCTCTGACTGTCCACTTGTCTTAGGATGGAAAGCAGTACTAAAATACAACCAAGAACCTACTGCATCCTACAAAGTCCTCTAAAATCTCAATGTAAATCGGGGATCTTGATCTGACACTAAAAAAACTAGGACTCCATGAAACTTCACTATCTCACTGATATACAGCTCAACAAACCTCTCAAGTGAGTAATTTATCTGAACTGGAAGAAAATGAGCTGTCTTCATTATCTTATCAATAATTATCCAAATTGCATCATGCTTCTTCTGGGTCAAAGGCAATCCAGTCACAAAATCCATCATCACTCGCTCCCATTTCCACTCTGGTATTGACAATGGCTGAAGCAACCCTAAAGAAACTTGGTGTTTAGCCTTCACTCTCTAGCAAGTGAGACATCTGGATATAAACTCTGCTATGTCCCTCTTCATACCTGACCACCAATAATACTGCTTTAAATCTTGATACATCTTGGTACTACCAAGGTGTATAGCATAAACTAACTAATATGCTTCCTCTAATATCATTCTCTTCAATCCTACATCATCAAGAATGCATAACCTATCTCTGTACCATAGATTGCCATCATTTCTCACATGAAAGTCTTGACTCTACCCCTTTTGGCAATCTAATACAATCTTCTGGATCTTCTCATCTGCCAACATGGCTTCCCTAACCTGATCCAACAACATTGGCCTCAATTGGAACTGAGCTATCAATGCACCATCATCAAAAGACTTAAATCTAGCATGCAACTCTCTCAGCTCAAAAAGCAACAAGAGCGAATAAGCAATTGCCAAGATGATAATGAATCAAACAGTCATAGTCTTTAATCAATTCTAACCATCATCTCTGTCGAAGATTCAACTCATTCTAAACGCCCAGACACTTCAAACTCTTATGATCAATATAAATGAAACTCTTCTTCCCATACAAGTAATGCCGCCAAATCTTCAATGCAAAAACTATGGCTACTAACTCCAAATCATGAGTCTGGTAATTCAGCTCATGTGGTTTCAATTGTCAAGATGCATAAGCAATGACTCTACCCTCCTACATTAAAACACAACCTAAACCACTATGTGAAGCATCACTGTATATATCATATGGTTTACCCTCCACAAGCAAGGTAAGGACAGGAGCCTGAGTCAACATCTCCCCCAACTACTCAAAACTCGCTTGACACCAATCTGTCCACACAAATCTAACTCCTTTTTAAAGTAATCTGGTGAGTGGTGTAGCTATCATAGAAAAACCCTTCACAAATCGACAATAGTATCCTGCCAAACCTAGAAAATTTCTAACCTCAGTCACAGTCTTCAGTGAACTCCAATTCAAGATGTACTCAACTTTACTCAGATAAACTCTAATACCCTCTGCTGATACCACATGACCTAGAAAAGTTACCTGATCGAGTCAAAACTCACACTTAGATAGCTTAGCATACAACTGCTTGTCTCTCAAAGTCTACAATACAATTCATAGATGCCTATCATGATCCTCCTCATTACGCGAATACACTAGAATATCATCAATAAAGACCACCACAAACTGATCTAAGTATGGTCTAAATACCCTGTTCATCAAATCCATAAATGCTGCTGGTGCATTCGTCAATCCAAAAGGCATCACCAAAATCTAATAATGCTCATACCTCATGCGGAAGGTTGTCTTGGGCACATCTACATCTCTAACTCTCAACTAATGGTACCTTGATCTCATATAAATCTTAGAGAATACTACTACTCCCTTCAACTGATCAAAGAGATCATCTATCCAAGGTAATGGATACTTATTCTTGATGGTCACCTTATTCAAATTCCTGTAATCAATACATAATCTCAAGGTGCTATCCTCCTTCTTCACAAACAAAATAGGTGCTCCCCATGGAGACACACTCGGGTGAATAAATCCTTTATCAAGCAACTCTTGCAACTGTAGCTTTAACTCCTTCAACTCTGCAGGTGCCATCTGATAAGGGGTAATAGAGATAGGAGTGGTACTAAGCAACAAATCAATACCAAACTCCACCTCTCTCTTGGGAGGTACCTCTAGCAACTCATCAGGGAAAATATCTAGGAAAATGAGAACTATAGGTATACTATCGAGTAGGAGTCCCACTACTCTGGTATCTACAACATGAGCAAGATATGCCTCAAATCCCTTTCAAATCATCCTCCTAGCTGATACAATTAAAATAAATATGGATGAAAGGTATCTCTGCTCACCATATACCACCACTTCTCTACCATCATGTGTTCTCAGGGTAACACATCTTCGCTGACAGTCTACCACAGCCTTATCCCTAGATAACCAATTCATGCCCAGAATCAGATCATACTCCTCGAAAGGCATCTCAATTAGGACTATCTCGGTGCACCCTGCTAACCATAACACTATGCCCTAAAGGATTTGTAACAAAAATATCAAATTCTAGGGACTTAGAATGCAAATCACTCACAAGCAGTATGGATGCACTCATATATAAATGACTTGACCTAGGGTCTATTAATGCAAGAACCGAAGTACCAAATAAAGTAAAAATATCAAATATAACAGCTAAAGCATCTGACAATCTTTGCATCACATAAACCACCTATGATGGCCCTGCATCCTCTAGTCTACTTTTTGCTATATAACCTCCTCTCTGACCAAACCCTGATCAACCTCCTCTGCCAAAACCTCTGCCACCATGACCCCCTCTGACATTGGGTCTAGAAACTAATGTATCTGTCTATCTATCATCTGGTGGCTCTGAAAAATCTCTGAGAAAATGTTATGGTGATCCACATCTATAACACACTGTTGGTGCACCTTTCCTCTAGCAGACACCTCCATGTGCCCTACCATAATGAACACAGGTAGGTAGAGCAGGCCTCTAAGTCACTAGGGTTAGGACACTAGCCATTGAGGCTGCAGGTCTCTGCCTCTGCTGATGTGCTGACCTGCTAAGCTGCCCCTGGCTCCTTCTGAACCTCTGAGGATATCCCCCTCGACCTCTCTTCATTGATGAAGACCCTGCCTCATCTTGGTTCTTCTAGTTCTACTTTCCTCTACTTTGGCTGCTGCTATAAGTCCCTGTGCCCTCTCTATACTCCTGGCAGCTACAACCAACTGAGAAAAATTCTAATACTGGGAGCTTGTTACTAAGCACATGATAGAGGGTCTCAGCCCCTCCTTAAACCTTCGACATCTGTCAAACTCATCTGATATAATCCCTCCAGCATACTGGCTCAGTCAGATGAACTCAAACTCATGCTCAGTTACTGTCCTGGTGTCCTACCTCAAACTCAAGAACTCCATCTTATTTGCATCCTTATACTCCCTTGTAGTATACTTTTTCTCAAATTCCCGCAGGAAATCGGCAAAGGTCAAAACTGGTGGATCAGTTGTACCATGGGGAAACATTTTCCACCACTTATAAGCATCGCCCTATAGAAGTGATCTAGCATAATCATACTTCTCCTCTGGACTAGCCTATAGCTGAATGAATACCCTTTGGACTCTATCTAGCCACCGCTTTGTTACAATAGGGTCTGTAGTGCCAACAAAATCCGTGGCTCCAAATTTCCTCAACTTGTCATATTTCTGCATCTGCAACTACTGCGGCGGCTACAACTATGGTTGTGGTGGCAACTGCAGCTGTTGAACTGGAGCCTACCTTAACAACTCTACTGTGAGCGGGGATTTTTGTCCCCACTCCCGGTAGAATGGTTCTTGCGACTTCGGCACTGTTTAGACTCGGGGCCTTAGAGAACACGGGCTTAAGCCCGGAGAAAATGGAGTCCCCACCCGGACGGGCTGGGAAAAAGAAAGGGGTGGATGACTCAATTCCTAAGGAATCTCTAACCCCTTAATGGGTTCGGAAAGTTGGGTATGTGTGGGGAAGGTGAGAAATGGCCCAGTACCCCCACAACGCCCGGTTCATTGGAATTGACCTCCTTTGCAGGTCTTAATATTATAAAATTCTTAAATATGATAATATTATCCATACTACATGCAATAATTAAAATAAACCCATCATTATATTAAAATCAAAGCAATGTCCAAACAAAGCAAATAAATGGACACCCATCCGAGGATGAAAACATGTCCTTACATCGTCCATGTCTAAAACTAAATAGGACATTCACGAAAGGTGGAAACATGTGCTTTAAATTGGTCCAAAATGTAAAAACAATTTAAATTACATAAAATTTAACTAATGAGGTACCCAATAATGGAAACATACCTCTTAAAATTTTAATACTAAGACAAAATAATAATAATCATAATAATAATAAAAATATCCATCTATGATAAATTAAATAAATCAAGTATTTAAAATTAAATAATCAAAACATATAATAAACTGTTTAATCAAATCTAAAATTTAATAAAGCAAACAAAGATACAAATTTAGGTTTATGTCTCAATTTAGGGTTTTGGGATTTTAAAATTATTATTATTATTATTTAGGCTACTGTGAGAATTTTCTTTTTGGGAAAAATGGGCTGGATTAGGGTTTTATAAATTTAAGAAAGTAGTAAGGTTTTTGGTTAATTAAATTAGGCTTTAGGGCTAACATCATGAAATTAGGGATTTTGGAATTCTAAGACATTAGGGTTTAAGACTCACGGTTAAGATATTTGGGTTTTAGGGTTTAAGGAATTTAAGGTTTAAGAAAAAAAGATTTATGGGATTAGGGTTTTGATATTCTTGGATTATCGGAAAAAAGGGTTTAGGATTTTAACTTACTACCTTTGAAAAATAATTTTTGATTTGGAGAAATAAATTAAAGTTTTGGAAGAATAATTAAGATTTTGGAGTTTAATAATGAAACGGTTTAAGCTTTTGGATAAAAATAGTTTAGGGTTTTGAGTTTCAATAAAATAACTTATGGTTCTTGAGGTTTTAGTAAACAAACTAGATACTGAAAAATTATTCAAACCCTTAACAGCTACTGGATGGTTTTAAGTTTTTATAAAACATGCAAGTGGAGCTATGAATACCAGCTGATTAATGTATTAACTAAAGCAAACAATTAAAGTTATTAAAACAAAGATCAAGTTACTGCATGTTCTTATTAATCAAAGAAAATAAAGCTACTGTAAACATGAATAATTTATGATTAAAGATCAAACCTACGTCGTTGGTTTCGCAAAAAGTTAATTTTTAGGTGAACAATGTGAAGACAATATGGACTTTGCCTTCTTCTTTGGTTGCTTGATATTTCTGTTTGTTGTTTTTCTTCGTTCTCAAAAAACTACTGTTGTTCTTCTCGGGTTTTTCTCCTCTCTTTCTTTAGGGTTTTTTCATGTTCTGTCTCTAGGGTTTTTTTCCTTTCGTCCTCCTTTCTAGTGTGTTTAATGTGGTATTTGTAGGAAAAAAAATAAAAACATAATCCTATTTTAATAAGGAAATACTAACTATTTAGGAAAAATTACAAAACCGTGTAAAATAAGGTTTCGTCAAAAAATCAGCAGCGCGTGGGTTGCCAGGCCTGCGGGCTGCGCTGGCCAAAAAACTACTGCGGGCGCGGGTCAAGCAAGCTGGGTAAGCCAGTTCGTCGCAAAACTGGGCAAGCCCAACTGCAGCGAATTGGGCACTACCTAATTCGCTGCAGAAATTTTCTTCGACGAATTCCCTCGCCGATCCGTTTGATTTTTTATTTTTTCATTTTATATATTTTTATATTATATTTTTATTAAAAATAATAATTAAATATTATTAGTAATTAAAATATTATTTAAATAGTTAAAATACCATAAAATTTATCTTGAACTATCGGATTGGACTGGGTCAAAAATTAAGGGTCTACAGTTTGCCCCTGCTTGAATGATCTGAGACTTTCAGTAAAAGAGAGTGAAAAGCAATATGACTTTTAGCATATTTTGGATGAGGATGGGTACTTGGATTCGATTTGAGCACTTAGACCCGTGATTGCATACTTGGATCCGAGATTGGATACTTGAACCAGAGATTGAATTAGATTTGGGTACTGAGACCCGAGATTGGGTACGTGGACCCGAGACTAAATTTGATTTGGGTACGTGGACCCAAGACTAAATTGGATTTGGGTACTTGGACCCGACATTGGATATGTGGACCTGAGACTAAATTTGATTTAGGTACTTGTACCCAAGACTTGTTACTTAGACCCGAGACTGAATTGAATTTAGTACTTGGACCCGAGATTACGTATTTGGACCTAATATTAGATTGGATTTGGGTACTTGGACCCGTGACTGGGTACTTGGATCCATGACTGAATTGCGTACTTGGACTCGAGACTGGGTACTTGGACC
The DNA here is from genome assembly GCA_947685225.1 of Garcia nutans. Taxonomy (NCBI): domain Eukaryota; kingdom Viridiplantae; phylum Streptophyta; class Magnoliopsida; order Malpighiales; family Euphorbiaceae; genus Garcia; species Garcia nutans. The sequence goes on along the minus strand of CANTUV010000039.1, from coordinate 34,978,352 downwards.
TGAGACTGAATTGAATTTGGGTACTTGGACCCAAAACTGGATTGGATTTGGGTTCTTAGACCCGTGATTGGGTACTTGAACTGAAAACTGGATACTTAAACCCGGGACTGAATTGAATTTGGGTACTTGGACACGAGATTGGGTACTTGGACTCGAAACTAGATTGGATTTGGGTACTTGGACCCGATATTGGGTACTTAGAGCCAAAACTAGATTGGATTTGGGTACTTGGACCCGTGATTGGATACTTAGACCCGAAACTTGATTGGATTTGGGTACTTGGACCCGTGACTGGGTACTTGGATCCGAGATTAAATTGGATTTCGGTACTGAGACTCGAGATTGGGTACTTGGACCCAAGACTGAATTTGATTTGGGTAGACTAAATTGGATTTGGGTACTTGGACCCGAGATTGAATTTGATTTGGGTACTTATACCAGTGATTGAATTTGATTTAGGTACTTGGACCCGAGACTGAATTGAGTTTGGCTACTTAGACCTGAGATTGAATTTGATTTGGGTACTTGGACCCGAGACTGGATACTTGGACCCATGACTGAATTGAATTTGGGTACTTGGACCCAAGATTGGGTACTTGGACCCGAAATTGGATTGGATTTGGGTACTTGGACCACGATTGGATTGGATTTGGGTACTTGGACTCGTGATTGGGTACTTGGGCCCAAAACTAGATTGGATTTAGGTACTTGGACCCGTGACTGGGTACTTGGACCCGAGATAGAATTGGATTTAGGTACTGAGACCCAAGATTAGGTACTTGGACCCGAGACTGAATTTGATTTGGGTACTTGGACCCAAGACTAAATTGGATTTGGGTACTTGGACCCGAGATTGGGTACTTGGACCCGAGATTAAATTTGATTTGGGTACTTATACCCGTGATTAAATTTGATTTGGGTACTTGGACCTGAGACTGAATTGAGTTTGGGTACTTGGACACAATATTGGGTACTTGGACCCAAAACTGGATTGGATTTGATTTGGGTACTTAGACCCGAGATTGAATTAGATTTCCCTGACCTTCTATCAGTTGAGGATTCTGGCTTAACTGGTTGTTCCATTCTTTTGTTCTTCCTTTTGAAAAAATTCAGCTAATTTTAGTTGGCCCTCATATCTTCTCCTTGCCCCCCTACGTGGCGAAATATTTGCAAGTGAGTTTGAAAATGTTTTGTATATAAACTCAAAAAATTGAAAAGGAGAAACTTTGCCCCCAGTGTAGGCTCAAACCAAAGATTTTTTTTTCATGCAAGCTTTGATTGAAGTTGTATTTTTTCTGGTTCCTTTCATAAACATGCATCTCTTCTTCCTTTTGCAAAATGACTAGAGCTTTCTCAAGCAATGGGTCTTCCATGCCCCCTAATTTAATATCTTCTTTTGATTCTTTACTTCACAGGATGTTTGCTGTTCACTTTGACAAAGAATAGACAATACAACACAAAAAAAAGTGCAATGCAATAAGCTCATGTATACACGATATGCATGGATAACACTTACAATGGTTCTATCAACTCACATACCGAGATGATCAACTAAAGTGTTCTCATTGATTTCTTTCAGATGCTTGTTTAGGTCTTGCATTGGAATGACAGAATGCTTCACATTTATGGCTTTTATCTTCAAGTTGTTGAAAATATGAATAATGGAGGCCCCAAACATCAGAAATACATCCATTTCAAATTATGATTCAGTATGTCAATTTGTAGCTTCTTCATAACCTTGCCAGTAATCACTTCCTTTGCCCAATGTGTCCTTCGAGGTTCGATAGTTCAACATACTCCCCTTAACTTGAAGGCTTTGAAAATTTCTTTTTTTTTAATTTTCAAATTTGAATTTTGATTTTGAAGTCAAATGTTGGCTTTGCCAAATCAATGTCGATTTACCTCAGGACTTAATTTTTCAAATTAACATATCTATAACTTGACAACCCTAGTAACCATACTAAACTCAGGAATCATTTCTATTTATGCAAGAATTGTTGCACTTCAGATAGGTACATACACATTACTTGGCCAAAGGTCTCATTGAGTTTAAATGTCTCTCATATGCATGCTTATTCAAACTATCTCCACTAATATACTCTACCTACCAAGAGAGATCAATAGGTCTTTGATAGGCTTGAAATGACGTCTATAAGGGACATGGGTTAAATGAAGGCCATTTGTAAGTTGGACCCGTTGTGACACTATGGGCAAACCCCCACACCATGATTTTTTGTTAGAGCCATAGGCAATTGGAAACATGAAAAGAAAGAGCTTTGAACATTCTTCTTTCTTTTTGGCGTTAACCTGAATCTTGATTGGGATAATCTTTGCCTTTGCAAAAAGTTTGGTACCCAAATTCATTTCTTTTTCTTCTTCTCCCTTTTCTTTCTTTTTATTTTTCTTACTCTTCCCTTTCTTTGAGCATTTTATCATTTTGTCCTTCTTCCTTGTATTACTGTCAAGTACAGAACTTTCAAGAACTGGATGGTCTTGCTCCTTTTCTCTAATTTTAATCGAATCTTTGGTTTGGTTGGACCAATTCAAGTCAAACTTTCCTTATAAACCAAGTAGAAGCCTTTTGCTGCTTTAGGTAAAAGAGAACTCAATTGGCTTTCTGAATCGCCTTTTTAGGTTTTATCTTTTTTTCTTTTCTTTTTTTCCTTTCTTTTTCTTTTTTTTTCTTTCTTTTTTTCCTCTTCTTTCCTCTTCTTTTCTTTCTTTTTTTTTTTGGTTCTAGCTCTAAAAGAGTTGTCTTGTTTGTACCAACTTGGGTTTCTAATAATGGATGAGTGGAGTGATATTAATCTGCTTCAGTCCTGACTTTATTTGTGTTATTTGGTCTAATTCAGGTGAACATCAACTACCCTTATGGTCTTGAGAACTTCAACTATCCTCATGATCTTGACTATTCATTTCTTTCTTTGATCTTCTTGCCTCTTCATCTTAGTAATCATAAGACTGGCCAAAAGTATCACAACAGCTCAAGGTAGGTTGTTGGGATTTGTAAGTCAATGAAAAGAAAGCTAAAATTTTATGAAGGCTCAAAGGGACAACTAGGGTTTGATATTTAATTGGGTGGATACTAGTTGTTGGCTCATCAAACAATGCCTAGATCATCTCTCCCTTAAATAAGCACAGTTTAATTTTGCCTCAAAAGTTTGTCAAAACATGTTCTAAGACTGACTAGGATCTAGACAAAAGTCATTATGTGGGAGACCTCTCTAAGTAAGCATACTCAACTCAATGCTATAGAGTAATTCCCTCACTTAGTAAAGTTATTCGAATCATGATGCATAAATATATTAACTCATGAATTATCAAGCTAGATTCCTCATTGGTTGAGCACCAAAATGAATAAATACCAACAAAAATTTTGATGAAATTAATTTATTCAAACAACTTTAAATTTGAAAAACATGATTGTTCCATAAAACACCAAATAAAGAAAATAAAACAAGAAAAACTAACAAGCCAAGGGAAGTTAAGTTAAGCTTCTTCTCCCTTCACATCTTCAATATTCCCATCATGAAAGGATGATAAAATAAAATCTTCTTCTATTCCTTTTTCCACCATGAAGGTTGTTGGTGGAGGTACTCTTCCAAATTTAGGCAAAGGATTGTTCTTGGTATTGGGCTTGTCTGGCTCAGGTAGCTTACCACTGTCGATTGGATTCTGGATCTCATACCTCAACTTCATACAATTCTCCGTTTCGTGTCCAAGCCTTTGATGGAATTGGCAAAATGCATTAGTATCAAAGTTAGGTGGAAGAGGATTAGGCAAAGGATGAGGAGTCAAGGGTTGTAACAATCCCTTCTTTTGTAGCTTATTGAGAACCCAAGACAGCGGCTTCCCTAATTTCAAAAACTGCCTCATTCCTCCTTGACTAGTGGCATTAACATCAACTTCTTTTTGTGTGCTTTGATTGCCTGAACAGGTAGTTCCCTTTCTCATTCCTTCTTATTGAAAAATGATTCTTCTCCCTTTCCCATTCTTCAATTTGTAGACCAACTTGGAGAAGATCTTTGAAATTCGAGATGAGTGTATGAGACATCCTTTCATGAAGACTAAGCAACACCCCTCTCACAATCATCCTTATTTGATTAGATTCATTGGGCCTCTTTCTGAGCAATGCAGCCTTATTCCTCCACCTTTTCACATAGTCCACAAAAATTCTCATTTGGCCTTTGTCTAATGGACTCAGCTTCTATTAAGGTAATTTCCAGCTCGACATTGTACCCATATTGCTGAATGAAAGCCTTGTACAACATGTCCCAATATTTTTGGGTATTTTCTTTTAAGGTGTTGAACCAATTTTGGACAATAGGGTCCAATGAGAGAATGAAATATTTTAGAGTTTGAGACTTAGTGGCTCAGGCAGACTGCATAGTAGTGATGTACTTCTTTACATAGAGATGAGGGTTTCCAGTACCATTATATCTAGCAAAGGAAGGCATCTTGAACTTATAGGGGACCTCCTCATCTTGTTCAAATAGTTTTTCTATCTCGGACATCTCATTGGTTTTCAACTTCTTCTCAAATTTCTTTTATAAATTTGCAATCATCTTCTCAACATCAGACATCTCGGTCTTTTCAATAGTTGTCTTCTCAACAACCTTCGACTCCTTTTTGTCTTGAGGATGTAGGAAGTATTGAGCCCAGTCATCATCATCATCAAGGACTACCTTGTCATCATAAAAAGCCACTTCACCAACCTTATCCTTCCTTTGTCCTTTGGCTTCTTGGTGCTAGCAGATGCTTCGGCATTGTTCCCTAAAATTACAGCCAATTGATCCTTCATGGTCTCAACCAGGGCCTCTTTTATTTCTTCCATATTGGCATTGAGGGCGTCATCCACCATTCTTTGAAATTGATCGGGTTCCATTGCTTTTGTTGAGCAAGTGATTGAGTCATTGGTAGATTCTTCATCTCCGGTGAAGGTTGGATTGTCGTAAGCTTTTGAACTATCATAATCCAAGGCTGTGAGCCTGAAAGGATTAATGATATGATATGTGATGCATGTATGCACAAACAATAAATAAAAAAATAGGACGTTCCTTCCAACCTTATAACTTCCACACACGGATGGCGAGTCTCTTTTCCTAGGTTTATGGTCAACAAAATGCCAACATGGGTATCTTGTTTTCGAATAATTCTCTCAGATGTTTCAACCAATAGTTATATTTTTAAAAATGAAAATCAGTTCATGATAATTCCCATTAATTAGGTTTTAATTCATTCAGCTAACTAAAGTAGCTTTTATGCTATATTGGATTAAAACTAAATTAAAAGATTTATTATAAGTAGATTTCTCACTTGAAAAAGTAACTAATGATTCATGCCAAAAACAAGCCCATGATTAATAATTCTTAGTATAAACTAGGCTCGCAATTGATTTTTGGTATTTTCATAATTGACCTTAATAATTTGTAAGCTCTTTCAAAGGTGGGATGAAATGAAAAAATAGTTTTGTTTGAAAAACCCATTATAAAAAGAATTTTAGAAAAAATGGATTTTTGACTTTGTATTTGAGTCATGAGAAAAGAATTTTTTTATTTATTTTTAGAAAAGTTTTATGTCTAAAGACCATTTTGAAAAATTTTGAAAATAGCTTTGGTCTTTTGGACTTTAAAGAAAAAAAATTATTTTGAGCTTACAATGTACTTAGGTCATATTAGAAAAAGAACAAACCAAATAAGCCATGATTTTAACCAAGATAAATTAACCATAGTCAAACAAAAAGCATTTGGGGTAAAACCTAAGGAAAGTAACTAGGCCAATTACATGAGCTTTAGTCTTTGGGTTAAAAGGCTTAGGTTCCCATAGCAAGTGTATGCCAAATGGTATAAGGCTATGAGTGGTTATGCCATGCTCGATCTCCATACCTTGAGTGAAAGTATGGTATCCCTTACATAACACAACACGGGTAACAAGGGCATCCTAACTCACGCACATGATGCAATGGATAATATCATGAGAAGAAAGAACAGAATAATATAAAGACCATTGGAATCAACTTCTCTTATCCCCAATGGAGTCGCCGCTGTGAGTGGAGATTTTTGCCCCCACTCCCGGTGGAATGGTTCTTGAGACTTAGAGAACACGGGCCTAAGCCTGAATGGACTGGGAAAAAGAAAGGGGTGAATGACTCGAATCCTAAGGAATCCCCAACCCCTTAATGGGTTCGGAAAGTTGGGTACGTGTAGGGAAGGTGAGAAATGGCCCAGCACCCCAACAATGCCAGGTTCATTGGAACCGGCCTCCTTTGTAAGTCTTAATATTATAAAATTCTTATATATGACAATATTATCCATACTATATGAAATAATTAAAATAAAGCATCATTATATTAAAATCAAAGCAATGTCCAAACAAAGCAAATAAATGGACACCTATCCGAGGATGGAAACATGTCCTTACATCGTTCATGTCTAAAAATAAATAGGACACCCATCGAAAGGTGGAAACATGTCCTTTACATTGGTCCAAAATATAAAAGCAATTTAAATTACATAAAATTTAACTAATGAGGAACCCAATAATGGAAACATACCTCTTACAATTTTAATACTAAGATAAACTAATAATAATCATAATAATAATAAAAATACCCATCCATGATAAATTAAATAAATCAAGTATTTAAAATGAAATAAATCAAAACATATAATAAACTACATAATCAAATCTAAAATTTAATAAAGCAAACAAAGATACAAATTTAGGTTTATGTCTCAATTTTGGGTTTTGATATTTTGGAACTATTATTATTATTATTTAGGCTAATGTGAGAATTTTTTTTTTGGAAAAAATGGGATGGATTAGGGTTTTATAAATTTAAGAAAATAGTAAGGTGTTTGGTTAATTAAATTAGGGTTTAGGGCTAACATCATGAAATTAGGGGTTTTGGAATTCTAAGACATTAGGGTTTAGGACTCATAGTTAAGATATTAGGCCTTTAGGGTTTAAGGAATTTAAGGTTTAAGAGAGAAAGATTTATGGGATTAGGGTTTTGATATTCTTTCATTATCGAAAAAAAGGGTTTCGGATTTTAACTTACTGCCTTTGAAAAATAATTTTGGATTTGGAGAAATAAATTAAAGTTTTGGAAGAATAATCAAGATTTTGGAATTTAATAATGAAACGGTTTAAGCTTTTGGATAAAAATAGTTTAGGGTATTGAGTTTCAATAAAATAACTTATGGTTCTTGAGGTTTTAGTAAACAAACTAGATTCTGACAATTGATTCAAACCCTCAACAACTATTGGATGGTTTTAAGTTTTTATAAAACATGCAAGTGGAGTTAAGAATACCAATTGATTAATGTATTAACTAAAGTAAACAATTAGAGTTGTTAAAACAAAGATCAAGTTACTGCATGTTCTTATTAATCAAAGAAAATAAAGCTATTGTAAACATGAATAATTTATGATTAAAGATCAAACCTCCATTGTTGGTTCTACCAAAAAATTGATTTCTGGGTGAACAATGTGAAGACAGTATGGACTTTGCTTTCTTTTTGGTTGTCTAGATATTTTTGTTTGTTGTTTTTCTTCGTTCTCAAAAAACTGCTGTTGTTCTTCTCGAGTTTTTCTCCTCTCTTTCTTTAGGGTTTTTCATGTTCTGTCTCCACGGTTTTTTTTCCTTTCGTCCTCCTTTATATTGTGCTTAATGTGGTATTTATAAGAAAAAAATAAAAACCTAATCCTATTTTAATAAGGAAACACTAACTATTTAGGAAAAATTATAAAACCGTGTAAAACAAGGTTTGGTCTAAAAATCGGAAGTGCTGCGGGCTACGAGCGCGGATTAGGCGAGCTGGGGAAGCCAGTTCATTGCAGAACTGTCACTTCTCTTCTAAGATATCCCTTTACACTTGGTTTAGGGTACTCAAGTCTCTTCCAATCCTATACCAAATGTGATTATAAGTAATCACCAAGTGATCCACAAAGGAAAATAAGGAAAAAAAAACTATCTAGGGCAAACTCTACCCATGACATGCTCAATAACACGGGCGTGTCCATGACCGTGCCCTAAACTCACAACACAAAAACTTTGACATGCTCAGTAACATGGGTGCATCACTGCACGTATAACAACTTCAACAACACAGAAACTATGACACGCTCAGTGACATGGGCGTGTCACTATTGCGCTCTAATAAACACTACTAAAGCTACACTCGCAAGTATACGAGGCTATTGTAGTATTTTGGTGAACAACTCAAGGTCGTCTCACAAGGAAGCTAGATAATTTTGATTATTTATCAAATCGTAAATAAAAAAATTATCAATAAATTTAAATTGCTAAACAACTAATGAAAACAGAAAGGAATTGAATTTAATGCAATGAAAGAAAATTGAACAGATATATTGATTCAATTAATAGAAAAGCCTAGGGTTTGCACTTCTCTACTAATTTATACGTATGAACGACTATTCCTCTTAACTGATTTAATTTCAAAGATCAGATTTCAAGCAACTTAATTAATCAAATTAAGGAAATAAGCTCTCGCATTCAATCCTTTTTCAATTAATCTTACTACAATCAAAATGATCTTTTCCTTAGGTTTATATTTCTAATTCACCTAAGTCCCTAATTAAATTATTCCAGTATTAGATTTCATTTCTCAATCCTTCATCTAAATGCCTAAAACACATAAATGGTGGCCAATCAATTATTTATTAACATCAATCCATTCAATTAAGGATAAAAGAAATAAACCAATTAAGAGAAATAACTAGTTCATACAATCATAGTAGATCCATACAAACCCTAGACTAGATCAAAATTAGTTCATAGTAATGCTATGAAACAAATTCATCTCATTAAAATTCAAAGAATTAATTTAAACATTAGAAAATTCATAAATACAATTTCAATGAAACTTAGAGATAGAGTTAAAGAACAAAACCCAATAACAATCTTCCATTGTCTTCTGAAGAATTTCTTGCTCAGATATTTGCTAAAAGAATAATGCAATGGCTAGAACTAATTTGATCTAGAGTGTTTGAATGAAAGTAAAATCAATCTTCTATGGTTTTATTATTTCAGAGAAAAACTCTCAGAGAAAAGTAAAGAACGGCTTAAAGAATGTGTGTTCTGGCTGAAGAAGTCCTCTCCTTTGACCTAATCTTATCTATTTATACAATTTCTTTCGCTAAAAATTTTGCGAACGCTGTAAATTTGAGCACTGGGTGTGACATGGCCACAAGCTTGGCCGTGTCATGTGACACGACCAGTGGCTTGGCCGTGTCACTTGAGTGTGTCCTCTTCTGCTTCTCTTTTTTTCCTTTGCATGAGATGGGACACGGCCAAGCTCCTAGCCGTGTCATGTGATACTGCCAGTGGCTTGGCCGTGTCTCTTGGGTGTGTCAGCTTCTATTTCTTTTCTTTGGTTCTTCCTTGTTCTTTGGCTCATGTGGGTGTGTCACCTTCTGCCATTTCTTTCCTTCTTTTCTTTTCTTTCTTTGGTTTCTTTGCTTTTGGTCTTCGGGTGAGACATGGCCAGTGGCTTGGTCATGTCTCCTGCCCATGTCAGCTTCTGCCAAAATTTCCTTTAAGGTGACACGGCCAAGCTTGATTTGGCTTGGCCATGTCTTGCTTGATTCATGCTCTTCTTTCTTTGCTTTGATCTTCCAAGGGAGTTTTTGCACTTTAACCTAAAACAAACACTTAAAATAGACTTTAAACAAAAATCAAAATGAAACATTAACTAAAAACACATAAATATCATACTAAAAACTAGTGCAAAAATGATCTGAACACTGGAATAAATTAAAACTACCAAAATGCTGAAATCACTAAATTAACAGATTAAAACTACCAAAATGCATGAAGAAAACAATAATTATCAAAATAAATAAATAGCAATTTGATGACAAAAACTAATAAAACAACTACCCCACACTTAAAACTTTGCTTGTCATCAAGCAAATTTACATGGCATAAATTAAAAACTCAATTAACCTTAACTATAATTCAAGTATATAAGATGAAATCCTTTAATACTTAGCAATAAATGAATGCAATTTACTTCAATCAAGATTTTTCTTAACTCATTCATTAATTTAGACATAACAAATATCATCTCTCATCTAAGCGTTTCTCTCAATTTCAAAGGTTAATTCACTCAAACCAATCATGATTGTATACTGCCATAAACTTGCTTAATTATCCAATCTCCCTCACTGATTTTTCAAGAAATAATCAGAAGGTCTTTTCATTTGGATGTAATGGGGCTAAGGTCAAGGTATGAGAAAAGACATTTAAGTTGGAACAATAAGAAATGGAGCATCTAAATTAGACAATATTCTTGCGTAGAAACTCGTAACTCCCTCATATGACATATTCACCAACCCTTGATAGTCTCAAATATTTGCATACTTAAAGAAAAGTAAATGAGTCGAAATTCCTCTTTGATGATTAATGCTAGAAAATATATGAATTTTGTATATATATATCTTCTCTCCTTTTTTTATTTTTATTTATTTATTTATATATATATATACAAAATATAAAAATAACATTGAACATCTAGCTCAAATATAGAAGAAAAGAATAATTGACTCTTAGTCAAATAAAATATGCAAAGTATGCATTTCAACCCCAAATCTCACTAAAACAATACTATTATTTTTTTATTTTTTTTGTTTACCCCATACTTATCAATTAAACCACTCCTATTGTCATATCATAAGAAACTCCATTCCTTAATGAAGGTATGATAATACTAGAAAATTGTTGAGTTGTTAATTGTGTTAATCAATCAAGAAAAGGTCAAAGGCTCAACTTGGCTCACTAAGGAATTCACAATTAAGGGATGTCTTTTTAAGCTAAAAGAGGGGCAATCCTAATTTGCCTTTATCATTTTAAAACTTAAGATGAAATCATAATATCATAATGTGAGTTCAATTAGTATGCAAAAGCAAGCTCTAAGGATACAAAATCATGAAGGTGCACAGTTAAGAAAAGAAAATTGATTGACAATAATATTCAATCTATGAGGCTCAAAACTTACAAATGGTGGGTTCTCAGAGATTTATATGTCATGAATTGCCGAACGTGAAAATTAATCCTAAATGAATTCAAATGCTAATCTCTATGCTGATACTAAAGGCTCAAATGTAATGCTAGAATTATAGAAAAGTCAATAAGTTTCCAACAATTATGCCATGAAAATAAGTTTCCAACAATTATGCCAAGAAAAACGCACAATATAACTCACAAAGAAAACAAAACAAAAATTAAAGAAAAGCTTAAAAATTACCTCACACTTATGAGTTACATTGTCCTCAATGTAAACAAAAGAAAAGATAGAAAGAACCTCTTTTGTGTCGCACATAGTGAAGCTTTAGTACAAATAATCAACATTAAAGAAAACAACTAAAGCAAATACCGCGACTTCAGCATAAACATGCGATCAAGGAAAGTTGGAACTGGATGGCACTCCTTGTACTACCCCACACTTAAAACTCAATGCTCCTGGCCTGTTCTCTGCAAGAAGAAAAACACTTCCAATCTCCAAACCATCAAGCCTTAAATAAAAATAGAAGGGAAAATAAATAAATAAACTGAAGATACTAAACTTAAAATGATAAAACGATAACAAATGGGTTGCCTCCCATCGAGCGCTTCTTTAACGTCGTCTTAGCTGGACGTTTTTGCAAGAATTAAGGATTGTAGATCAAAGTACTATCGACAGTCCTTACTTCTTGGAACCCCTCATTATATGGTTTAACCCTCTGTCCATTTACTTTAAAAGTTTCATTCTTTCGAGAGTTAAGTAATTCTATAGCACCGGAAGGATATACCTGAGTTATCTTGAAAGGACCGCTCCATCGAGACTTGAGTTTTCCTGGAAATAATCGGAGATGAGAATTGAAAAGCTAGACCTTCATACCTGGGCTCAATGTCTTTCATACTAAAATTCGGTCATGAAGTGCTTTAGTACGTTCCTTATAAATCCTCGAACTCTTATATGCCTCGTTCCTTAGTTCATCTAACTCCTAAATTTGCAAAAAATGTTCTCTCTTTGCCTTATCCAAATCTAAATTCAGAGTCATAATTGCCCAATACGCCTTATGCTCTAACTCCACTGGTAAATGACAAGCCTTACCGAAAACCAATCGGTATGGACTCATACCCAAGGGAGTCTTGAAAGGAGTTCGATATGCCCACAATGCGTCATTCAATCTACTTGCCCAATCCTTCCTTGATGAGTTGACTTTTTTTTCCAAAATTCCTTTGATTTGCTTGTTGGATGTCTCAACTTGTCCTAAAGTCTGTGGATGGTATGGGGCACCACTTTGTGTTTCACACCAGACTTGTGCATTAACTTCACGAAAAGTTTGTTGCGGAAATGACTTCCCCCCATCATTGACTATCACTCTTGGCGTGCTAAATCTGCTAAGAATGTATTCCTTCACAAATTTAACAACCACATTAGCATCATTAGTTCGGGTAGGGATTGCCTCCACCCATTTTGAAACATAATCAATAGCAACCAATATGTATTCATAACCAAAGGATTTGGGAAAAGGACCCATGAAGTCTATTCCCCAAACATCAAACAGTTCAACTACAATATAAGCTTGAAGGAGCATTTCATTCCTCCTGCCAATATTACCAACTCTTTGACAGCAGTCACAATGCATACAATATTCTTGAGCATCTTTGAATAGGGTAGGCTAATAAAATCCACTTTGAAGCACTTTTTCGGCAGTCTTTCTCCCTCCAAAATGACCACCGCAGTAAAGGTCTTGACAAAATTGAAGAACACTCAATCTTTATCTATCTATCTCATCTTTGCATATCCGGAATAGGTAAGGTTCATCCCAGAAATAGAATTTACTCATGTGCAAAAACCTTTTCTTTTCCTAAAATGACATGTCAGAACGCAAAATACCACAAGCAAGATAGTTAGCAATATCTGCAAACCATGGTGAATTCATTACCGCAAACAACTGTTCATCAGGAAATGCTTCTAGATTTCTATGAACACTATTACATGCAAGATTTTCATGAAAGAAAGGTAACCTAGATAAATGATCAGCTACAATATTTTCACTTCCCTTAGTATCCTTGATTTGAAAATCAAAATCTTGCAATAATAGCACCCATCTAATTAAACGAGGTTTAGCATGTTGTTTGGTTAAAAGATATTTTAAAGCTACGTGATCTGAATGCACAATAATTTTAGACCCAATGAAATAAGCTCTAAAATTTTCTAAGGCAAAAACAACAGCTACCATTTCTTTTTCAGTTGTTGTGTAATTAACTTGTGTGCTATTTAGGGTTAAGCTAGCATAATAAATCACTCTCAAAAATTTCTCAACCCTTTGCCCAAGGACAGCTCCTACTGCATGGTTGGATGCATCACACATAATTTCAAAAGGTAAGGACCAAACAGGAGCTACAATTACCGGTGCACTGGTCAATTTTTCCTTAAGGGAATTAAAAGCTTGCATGCATTGTGCAGTAAATACAAATGGAACATCTTTTCCAAGCAAATGACACAATGGTTGGCTTATTTTAGAAAAATCTTTAATAAACCTCCGGTAAAAACCCGCATGCCTTAGAAAGCTTCTTATTCCCTTAACAGAGGTAGGTGGGGGTAACTTAGCAATCAACTCTACCTTAGCTTTATCCACCTCAATCCCTTTACTTGACACAATATGGCCTAACACAATGCCATGAGTGACCATGAAATGACTTTTTTCCCAACTCAAAGTGAGATTACATTCAATGCATCTTTCAAGAACAAGAACAAGTTTACTGAGGCAATTATCAAAAGAGCCACCAAAAACAGAAAAATCATCCATAAATACCTCAATAAAGTCATATATCATGTCCGTGAAAATAGACATCATGCATCTCTGAAAATTTGTAGGCGCATTGCACAAGCCAAAGGGCATACGCCGAAATGCATAAGTCCCAAAAGGGCAAGTAAAAGTGGTATTGGATTGATCCTCTGGTGCTATCAGCACCTAATAATAACCTGAAAGTCCATCCAAAAAGTAATAGTGTGAGTGTCCAGAAAGTTTATCCAGCATTTGATCAATAAAAGGAAGAGGAAAATGATCTTTCTTTGTGGCATTATTTAACTTCCTATAGTCTATACACATTCTCCACCCAGTGGTAGTCCTAGTAGGAATCAATTCATCCTTTTCATTTTTTACCACAGTGATTCCTAATTTCTTAGGCACTAAATGTACTGGGCTAACCCACTCACTATTGGCTATTGGGTATATCACTCCTTCATCAAGCAATTTAAGCACTTCCTTCTTAACCACTTCACTCATGTTTGGGTTAAGGCACCTTTGGGTCTCTCTTACTGGTTTGGCTCCTTCTTCTAAGATAATTCTATGCATGCACATTGAAGGGCTAATACCTTTAATGTCACTCAACCCCCATCCTATAGCTCTTTTCAATCTTCTTAATTCACTCACCAACCTCATCTCTTCCCTTTCACTAAGTTCGCTAGAAATTATCACAAGTAAGGTGTCATGATCTCCTAAAAACACATATTTCAGGTTTTTAGGCAACTCTTTTAGCTCTAACTTAAGTGAAGGATTATTCTCTTCTTTTTGGATTGAGGGAAGCTCGAATGATGGTTCCTCTTTAAATTCCTCTATTTCAGCCCTTTCTAATATATCAATGCAACTGACTACTTCTGAGTAAAAAATATCCAGGTCACGATCTAAGGTCAGTGCCAGCTCCAATTTATCCGAAGAACCTGTTTGCAAGAAAACATCTAAAGCAACTGCGTCAATACAATCAATTAAAGAGCAATCCTCATATAATACAATTGTAGGAATAGGAGAAGTGTTAAAAATAGAAAATTCAACCGTTTGTCCCAAGACAGTCATTGACAATTTATCATTTTTAACATCAATCAAGGTGTTGGTCGTAGCCATAAAAGGCCTACCCAGTAGAATAGTATGTGCAGATGGTGTAGGGTTATCTCCTTCCATGTCCAGAACTATAAAATTCACAGGCACTATCAACCCACCAACTTTAACTAACACATCTTCTATAACTCCTTTCAGTAATCTAAGAGATCTGTCAGCTAATTGCAAGTCCATTTTAGTAGGTTTAAGTTCCCCAAGTTCTAATTCAAGATACACAAAGTAAGGCAACAAATTAACACTGGCTCCTAAATCACACATACCATCAGTCCCATTTCCATTAACCATAGTAATTTTAATTATGAAACTACCAGGATCCTTTAGCTTTGGAGGTAGTTTATGTTGCAAAACAGCACTAGCTACCTCTGATACTATCACCTTTTCATTTTGCTCATACCTCTTTTTCTTGGTGTTCAATTCTTTGAAGAATTTGGCATAAGCCGGCATATTCTTTATTGCTTCAAGTAAAGGTAAGTTAATACTTACCTTAGACAGCATGTTGAAGATATCTAAAAATTGCTTATCTTGTTTATCATTCTTCAATCTGCTGGGGAATGGTATATGTGGCCGGTAAGGATTACTTCCCTTGTGTAAATCTGTTGAAGGAGATTGCTCCATTGATTTTTCTCCATCACCCTTGTCCTCTGGTTCTCCTTCCTTTTTGTTTTCTTGATCTCCTGCATTCACAGAATTATTTTCAACACCATTATTTATTACCTTGCCACTTCTAAGAACAGTCACTGCTTGTGCTTACTCAGGTTGACTCAAAAATTTTCCTTTTTGTTGAATCTACATCTGTTGTGCAAGTTGTCCCACTTGGGTCTCCACTTTCTTGAAAGACGCTTCCAATGAATCCAACCTTTTGTTATTCATCTCTTAGTTCTTGGTACTGACTTGGATAAAAGCATGTAAACTATCCTCCAAACTGCCTCTCTTAGGCTGCCCTTGATTTGAATATTGCCCTGGCGTTTGATTTTGTATTTGGAGCAAATGGAAAGGTTGTTGGGAATTGTTTGTTGCCCATGAAAAGTTTGGATGATTCCGCCAACCAGGATTGTAAGTGTTTGAGTAAGGATCATTTCGGGCCCTTGGTTGATATCCCTCCATAGCGTTAACTTGCTCAGCCTCATTTCCATAAGACTCGTACGCAGAGGGGCATTTATTTGCTCCATGCCCAAAAGTTCCACAAATTCCACACACTTCTTGAGTGGATGAAAAAGCATTTTTCTTCATGTTCAGCATCTGCACTTGTCTTGTCAATTCAGCTATCTGATTGACCATCTCACTGTTGGCTTCCACTTGATTTACCCCTTTACTTCTTCCTCTTACACTTTTTTGTTGGGAATTAGCTCCCAACATTTCAAAGATTTAATAAGTCTCTTCTGCTCTCTTTTCTCTCATAGCTCCCCCAGCTGCATTATCAACAGTATTCTGAAATTACTGGGTTAGTCCATCATAGAAAAATTGATTCAGTAGTTAAAGTGGGTAGTGATGGTGTGGACACTGGATTAACAACATCTTAAACCTGTCCCAAGCCTCATGAAATGGCTCTCCATCCAATTGAGCAAATGTGGCTATTTTTCCTCTTAATTCAGCTGTCTTCTGATGTGAGTAAAATTTGCCCATAAAGTTGTTATATACTTGCTCCCAAGTTGTCAAAGAATTTTCAGGCAACATCATAAGCCAGCTTTTTGCCCTATCCTTTAATGTGTAAGGAAAACACCTCATCCTCAACTGGTCTTCTGTTAGTCCTCCCAATGGAAATGTGTTGAGGGTGGAGTAGAAATCCAGGATAAAATTCAAAGGATCCTTATTCGGAACTCCATAGAATGATGGCAACATGTTGCAATGGATACTCTTCAACTCTTAATTTCTTGCTGCAGCTGTCAATCTTATACATGAGGTGGAAGTCCTAATGACAAGTCTGGCAAAATCCCTCATAGTTCTTTGCCTCTCGTCTCCCATATTGGTAGATTGCGCAGTATCCGACTCAAAATCAGAAATTTCCTCCTCTATATCAAACCCGGTATACAATTCAAACTCTTCTCTGCTCCTTTTCACTCTTTGAATTTCTGAAATAAATGGGCAAAGCTCTGCTCCAAGTGATCTCCTACCTTGCATAAAAAAAATTTTGAAAGAAGGAATTATTTATAGCAAAAGAAAAATACAATAAAATATAAACAATGAAAAATAATTTAATATATATATATTACTGATAAACAATTACGCCAATTAGCTTTCCCGACAACGGCTCCAAAAACTTGTTGCGCTGTAATAAACACTACTAAAGCTACACTCGCAAGTATACGAGGCTGCTGTAGTATTTCAGTGAACACCTCAAGGTCGTCTCACAAGGAAGCTAGATAAGTTTAATTATTTATCAAATCGTCAATAACAAATTATCAATAAAATTAAATTGCTAAACAACTAATGAAAACAGAAAGGAATTGAATTTAATGCAATGAAAGAAAATTGAACAGATATATTGATTCACTTAATAGAAAAGCCTAGGGTTTGCACTTCTCTACTAATTTATACGTATGAACGGCTATTCCTCTTAACTGATTTAATTTCAAAGATCAGATTTCAAGCAACTTAATTAATCAAATTAAGGAAATAAGCTCTCGCATTTAATCCTTTTTCAATTAATCTTACTACAATCAAAATGATTTTTTTCTTAGGTTTATATTTCTAATTCACCTAAGTCCCTAACTAAATTATTCCAGTATTAGATTTCATTTCTCAACCCTTCATCTAAATACCTAAAACACATAAATGGTGGCCAATAAATTATATATTAACATCAATCCATTCAATTAAGGATAAAAGAAATAAACCAATTTAGAGAAATAACTAGTTCATACAATCATAGTAGATCAATACAAACCCTAGACTAGATCAAAATTAGTTCATAGTAATGCTATAAAACAAATTCATCTCATTAAAATTCAAAGAAATTAATTTAGACATTAGAGAATTCATAAGTACAATTTCAATGAAACTTAAGAGATAGAGTTAAAGAACAAAACCCAATTACAATCTTCCTTTGGCTTCTGAAGAATTTCTTGCTCAAATATTTGCTAAAAGAATAATGCAATGGCTAGAACTAATTTGATCTAGAGTGTTTGAATGAAAGTGAAATCAATCTTCTATGGTTTTATTGTTTCAGAGAAAAACTCTCAGAGAAAAGTAAAGAACGGCTCAAAGAATGTGTGTTACGGCTGAAGAAGTTCTCTCCTTTGACCTAATCTTATCTATTTATACAATTCCCTTTGCTAAATATTTTGTGCACACTGTAAATTTGAGCACTGGGTGTGACACGGCCACAAGCTTGGCCATGTCATGTGACACGGCCAGTGGCTTGGCCGTGTCACTTCAGTGTGTCCTCTTCTGCTTCTCTTTTGTTCCTTGGCATGAGATGGGACACGGCCAGTGGCTTGGCCGTTTCTCCTGGGTGTGTCAGCTTTTGTTTCTTTTCCTTTATTCTTCCTTGTTCTTTGGCTCAGGATGGGACACGGCTAGCTTGGACGTGTCATGTGGGTGTGTCACCTTCTGCCATTTCTTTCCTTCTTTTCTTTTCTTTCTTTGGTTTCTTTGCTTTTGGTCTTCAGGTGAGACATGGTCAGTGGCTTGGCTGTGTCTCCTGCCCGTGCCAGCTTCTACCAAAATTTCCTTTGAGGTGACACGGCCAAGCTTTATTTGGCTTGGCCATGTCTTGCTTTATTCATGCTCTTCTTTCTTTACTTTGATCTTCCGTGGGAGTTTTTGCACTTTAACCTAAAACAAACACTTAAAACAGACTTTAAACAAAAATCAAAATGAAACATTAACTAAAAACACATAAACATCATACAGAAAACTAGTGCAAAAATGATCTAAATACTGGAATAAATTAAAACTACCAAAATGCTGAAATCACTAAATTAACAGATTAAAACTACCAAAATGCATGAAGAAAATAATAATTATCATAATAAATAAATAGCAATTTGATGACAAAAACTAATAAAAAAGCCACCAACACTGAAAACAGAACCATTGACACGTCCAAAGGCATGGCAGTGTCGCTGGGCGTGTCAGGCCAAAAACCTGATATCGGCACAAAAATGCCACAACCAACAAACATCATTCTTCCCCCCCTTTCAACTCCACACAACTCAGCCAAAACCATCATTATACCACATGACACTTATGTAAACATCAAAATAACTCAAACACAATCAACAATACACAATCATAACCATATTTCACAACTCAAAACTTACACAATCCACAACTCTTATTTTCTTCACCAAACTTAACCTTTTTCTTCAATCCACCCCAAAATCATAGAAAATTAGACAAAAGAACTTCAAACATGCCAATTTCAACCATAAACACAACTACATCAAACATCCAACAAACTCATAAACACACTCTCAAAGGAAATCAAAGAAACAAGTTGGAAACTTACCAAATATGAAGAAAAATCCTTAAAACTCCAACTTGATCACTTGAAATCCTTCAATTGCTTGAGCTAGGAAGAAACAAAATCTCTTTCCCTTTGGATGAAGATGGTGGCCGACTCTCTTGGAGAAGAAAGAAGAAGATAAATATGGAAATAACAATAGTCAACAACTCATTCAACACTTTCCTTAAAACCACACAAATCCCTTGTTTTAATCTCCACCAAACAAATATATTAATATAATATTCTTAAAACCAAATATCCTCTTCCACTATCAAAACTTATCAATATCTAATTAAATAATTAAATATCATTTGACCATAATAAAAAGGTTGACTTGTATATATTGTATATATCTTCATATATACAATATATACACATCTCCTTCCTTTCTTTTTCATTTAATCAAATATATACACTAATCATTTAATTAATTTTCCAACAATTAATTTTTCCAAAATTTTAGGATATTATTTGGGATATTACAATTCTCCCCCTCTACAAATAAATTTTGTCCTCGAAATTACCTGCTCTCAAGTTTAAAACAACTGGGGATATTGATTCCACATCAACTACTCACTCTCCCATGTTTCCTCTTTCATAGCGTGGTTCTTCTAAAGAACTTTCACAAGTGGCACTTTCTTATTTCTCAATTCCTTCACCTCTCGTGCCAAAATAGCCACTAGTTCTTCATAAGTCAGATCTGGACTCACCTCAATTGACTCCACTGATAGAACGTGAGATGGATTTGACATGTACCTCCGAAGCATAGGGACATGGAAGACATTATGAATTTGATCCAACTCAAGAGGTAAATCTAGATGACATGCAACTGGTCCAACTCTTTCTAATACCTCATAAGGTCCAATGAAATGACGACTCAACTTCCCTCTGCGGCCAAATCTCAAAATTCTCTTCCAAGGAGACACTTTCAAAAATACTTTATCTCCTACACTAAACTCTATGTCTCTTCTCTTCAAATATGAATATGATTTATGTCTATTTGAGGCTTCTTTCAAATGATCCTGAATCACCTTCACCTTTTCTTCTGTTTCTTTTATCAAGTTGGGACCGACCAGTTTACCTTCTCCAACCTCATCCCAATACAAAGGTGTCCTGCACCTCCTACCATACAATGCCTCATAAGGTGCCATCCCAATACCGGACTGATGACTGTTATCATAAGCAAATTCCATCAGTGGTAAGAACCTGTCCCAACTTCCAGAGAAATCAATGACACAACTTCTCAACATGTTCTCCAAAATCTGTATCACTCTCTCTGACTGTCCATCTATCTGAGGATGGAAAGCAGTGCTAAAATGAAACCTAGAACCCAAAACATCATGCAAACTCTTCTAAAATCTTGAAGTAAATCGGGGATCTCGATCAGATACCAAAGAAATTGGGTCTTCATGCAATCTTACTATCTCACTGATATACAATTCAGCCAACTTCTCAAGAGAATAATCCATCTGAACTGGAAGAAAATGAGCTTTCTTCATCATCCGATCAATAATTACCCAGACGGCATCCTGCTTCTTCTGAGTCAAAGGCAACCCAGTCACAAAATCCATCATCACTCGCTCCCATTTCTATTCTGGCACTGATAATGGCTGAAGTAATCCCGAAGGAACTTAATGCTTTGCCTTCACTCTCTGGCAAGTGAGACATCTAGATACAAACTCTGCTATGTCCCTTTTCATACCTGACCACCAATAATATTGTTTCAAATCCCGATACATCTTGGTACTCCCAGAGCGCATAGCATAAGCTGACTAATGTGCTTTGTGCTTCCTCCAAAATTACCTTTTTCAGACTTGCAACATCAGGAACACACAACCTATTTCTGTACCACACACTGCCATCACTCATCACATGAAAGTCTCGAGTCTCCCCCTTTTGGCAATCCCTTACAGCTTTCTGGATTTTCTCATTTGCCAATTGAGTCTCTCTAATCTGATCCAACAACATCGACCTCAATTGCAACTGAGCCATCAATGCACCATCATCACAAGACTCAAATCTGGCATGCAATGCTCTCAATTCAACAAGCAACAAGAACGAATGAGTAGTCAAACCTGCCAAAAACTTTCGACTCAAGGCATCAACAACAACATTTGCCTTATCAGGATGATAGTCAATTAAACAGTCATAGTCTTTAATCAATTCTAACCATCATCTCTGTCAAAGATTCAGCTCTCTCTGAACACCCAGATATTTTAAACTCTTATGATCTATATAATGTAACACTTCTCCCCATACAAGTAATGTCACCAAATCTTCAAAGCAAAAACTATAACTGCTAACTCCAAGTTATGTAACACCCCTTCCCAACCTACGTGTGTAAGCTGAGTAGAGGCGCCACACTATCCTAATGTTGCTACCAATTTTACTTAGTCAAATTTTAGTTCCGATTTTTACAGAAATTTTGCCATAGTTTCGCCTAGAAATTGAATCCCAAGTGTCGACAAAACTGGTTTTTTTCTGATTTTTGAAAATATTTTTACACAAACCAATACAACCAAAATCATTCTCAGTACACTCCCAATAAATCCCCCTTATAACCTCAACTACAACCTGCAAAAAGGATTTACACTTCTAGTACAAAAATAAAGTAAAGGTTTATTATGAAATACAGTAGATAAAATATTTGTTCACTATGCAGCGGAAAGTAACAATATTTACAAATTCATATACATCAAAACTCAAGTTTTACAAAGCATAAAATTTATACATGTTTGGCAGTCAGTCTTCGATCTTTAAGCCCACTATTCACACTTCAAAATCTAGACTCAACTCGGCCTAGAGGAACTCTCTGGTTCTTCCCTGTCACCTGCGCGATGAACCACATTCGCGCTAAGCCAACGGCTTAGTGGTACAAACTACAGTACTATGATGCTTTAATGCCATGCTAATGTCATACAATCAAGATTCAAAAGAATACTATATTTCAAATCTTACCTGTTTCCATAATTTATCACAATATTGATGAAGTAACATTTACAAGTTTCATCATTCAAGAATCACATTTAAACAAACACAAGCATGGGCCCAAAAATAATCTAATATGCTATTCAAAGTTCAGTGTTACTGCTTTGGTCCATAATCATAATCATCAATACATTTATCCATGGATAATTAACTAGATTTGAGCTTACGACCCAGTCATTTCACTCAATCTAGTTTCAATAATTTGTTTTTGAGGTTTACGACCCGGTCATTTCACCCCAAAAACATCACATTTCACATTTTTCAACTGGAATCGGCTTACGACCCGGTCATTTCACCTATCCAGTGATTCATAGGCATGCCACCAAAACCAGAACTCTGAAAATTGAATAAACATATTAGGCACACAATCATTTTATTTATCTCTTTATCAATCTCTTTTCATTTCATTTCTCATAATTAATTAGGCAACCATGCCTCCATTATATATCTCATTTGCATTATCATAGCCAACAACCATGGCATCATATCTCATATGATCTCAAATCACAATAAAACAATTCTTCATAACATCATATCTTTTACATTTCATTTCATCATCACATCTTTCACATTTCATATTCCATATTTCATTTCATCATCATATAAGCAAATATGTTTCAACCATCTCATTATATTTCAAATCACATTTCATATTTCATTATTGGTATACACATAGCACATTACACTTCACAAAGTTCACATTATGCAAAACATAACATTATTAATATACATCAACAATGCATTAGATTCCTTATCACATTTATAATCAAATGTGTCTCAAGTCTCAATATTATATGAATGTATGCAATAATGTAGTTTGTACTTACCTTAAAACCAACTCACACCAATCTATACACTTACTCTTCCAAGAATCCTCAACACTTAGGCTAGGGCAATTCAACCTCTTCACAACCTAATCCAAAATGAATATTAGCAAAATGACCATATGAATAGTAAATTCTGGTTTTAGACTCAACTTTATCCTTATTTTGAAAAATTGTATAAAATAATCTACTTGACTAAAAACTCTAAAATTTTTACAGAACTTAGTTTTACATCTTAAAATCATTCCTTTAAAATTTTAGATCAAACTGAACACAAAATCTTGGTCAAATAGTTCACCCAACCAGACTGCCCCAATTGCCCTGCATCCTGGCAGCAGTTCTGAACTTTGTGAATTCCATAAATTAAATTCAATCAACGTGGTTCCAAATTATTTTTCTCAAATACTAGACTCACTAAGAAACAACATATCCAAAATGCACTTGGATATTATTTTTCTACATTTTATTAAAAATCCCGAAAGATAGCTGTCTCAGTTAAGGTACCTGCTGGAACAGGTCTAATAAGAATAATCTTTCCAAACTCATAACCATTCCAAAATCAAATCAACATATTTTTCAGTCATTCTAGACTCATAGAGGCACAACATATCAAAAATTCACTTCAAGAAAATTTTTCTATATTTAATTAAAAATCATACAAGTCACAGCCTTTACTAATTGTAAAACAGAAAAAATTTCACTAAACACAACTCTTACTCTTCCATCACCAACACCAACCTAACTTCTTATCTTTAATTCCATTTCAACACTTTTACACACACCATACACAAACACACTCCAACCATCAACAACACTCCATCAAACTCAAACAAAATTCCAAGTAGAACAAGAGAAATCAAGAGAAAACTTACCAAAAATGATGAACTTCTTGAATTTCTAACTTGTTTTCTTGAAATCTTCCTTCAATTTGAAACTTGGAACTCAAAACAACCTCTTGCTCTCTTGTCTTGGTGATACACGGCCACCCCAAAAGAAAAGAAGAAAATGAAAGAGATAAAAGAAGCAAAGTTAAATTTCCCCTCTCTTTAAACCTCCACCAAGCAATTTGAAAAGAAAATTACCTAAATACCCTCTTCTATACAATTAAACTCCCTTTCACTTACTTGCCCTTTTTAGTAATTTCATACATAACCAAAATAAATATCTTCTTCCTTTGACCATCCATTTGACTTGTGTATATGTTATATATATATCCATATATACAACATACACACTCCTCTTTAAATTATTTTCTCTTTCCAATAACATATACATTTTAATTCAAATAAAACAACAATTATACTAAAACTTCTAGGGCACATTTTGGGATATTACAATTCTCCCCCTCTAAAAAGAAATTTCGTCCTCGAAATTACCTGATATCAAGTCTGAAACAGTTGAGGATACTGATTTCGCATCGCTTGCTCACTTTCCCAAGTTGCCTCTTCTCTACCATGATTCTTCCAAAGAACCTTTACAAGTGGCACTTTCTTATTTCTCAACTCTTTCACTTCATGTGCCAAAATAGCAATTGGTTCTTCTTCAAAAGTTAGATCTGGACTCACCTCAATAGATTCAACTGGTAAAACATGAGATGGGTCAGATCTATACCTTCGCAACATAGAAACATGAAAGACATTATGGATTCTATCCAACTCAGGCGGCAAAGCAAGACGATAAGCAACTGGTCCAACTCTTTCTAATATCTCATATGGTCCAATGAAACGAGGACTTAGCTTCCCTTTTTGACCAAATCTCAATATCTTTTTCCAAGGAGACACTTTCAAAAATACTTTATCTCCAACATCAAACTCTATGTCTCTCCTCTTCAAATCTGAATAAGACTTCTGTCGGTCTGGAGCTGCTTTCAACCTATCCTGAATCATCTTCACTTTTTCTTCAGTCTCTTTAATCAGATCAGGACCAATCAATTTGCCTTCCCCAACTTCATTCCAGCATAGAGGCGTTCTACATCTTCTTCCATACAATGCCTCAAATGGTGCCATTCCAATACTGGATTGATGACTGTTGTTGTAAGCAAATTCTACAAGTGGCAAAAATCTGTCCCAACTTCCAGAGAAATCAATGACACAGCTTCTCAACATATCCTCAATAATCTGTATCACTCTCTCTGACTGCCCATCTATCTGCGGATGAAATGCAGTGCTAAAATGCAATCGAGAACCCAAAGCACCATGTAAACTCTTCCAAAATCTTGAAGTAAATCTAGGATCTCGATCAGACACTAAAGAGATTAGGACTCCATGCAACTTTACTATCTCATTGATGTACAACTCAGCTAACTTCTCAAGTGAAAAGTCCATTCGAACCGGAAGAAAATGAGCTGTCTTTGTCAACCTATCAACAATCACCCAAATGGCATCATGCTTCCTCTGTGTCATAGGCAAACCAGACACAAAATCCATTGTGATTCTCTCCCATTTCCATTCAGGCACCTTTAAAGGTTAAAGCAACCCTGTTGGAACTTGATGCTCAGCTTTAACCCTCTGAAAAGTGAGACATTTGGACACAAATTCTGTTATGTCTCTCTTCATACCAGACCACCAATAATGCTGTCTCAATTCATGGTACATCTTTGTACTTCCCGGATGCATAGCAAAAACCGATTGGTGTGCTTCCTCCAAAATAACCTTTTTCAAACTATCATTATCAGGAACACACAATCTATCCTTAAACCAAAGGCTACCATCACTTCTCACAAAGAAATCTCGGCTCTCCCCGTTTTGGCAATCTGAAATAATCTTCTGAATTTTCTCATCTATCAATTGAGCCTCCTTAATCTGATCTAACAATACTGGTCTCAATTGCAACTAAGCTAATAATGCACCATCATCACATGCTTCAAAACTAGCATGTAACGCTCTCAACTCAATAAGCAACGAGAGCGAATAAATAGCCAAACCTGCCAGAGACTTTCGACTCAAGGCGTCAGCAACTACATTTGCCTTACCAGGATGATAATCAATCAAACAGTTGTAGTCTTTGATCAGCTCTAACCATTGCCTTTGCCGAAGATTCAGCTCCCTCTGGACACCCAAATATTTCAAACTTTTATGATCCGTATAGATAAAACATTTCTCCCCATACAAGTAGTGTCGCCAAATCTTCAAAGCAAATACTATAGCTGCCAATTCCAAATCATGTGTTGGATAATTGAGCTCATGCGACTTCAACTGCCGAGAAGCATAAGCTACAACTTTACCCTCTTGCATCAAGACACATCCTAAACCATTATGTGAAGCATCACTGTAAATTACATAAGGTTTATCTTCCACGGGTAAAATAAGAACAGGTGCTTGAGTCAACATTTCTTTCAACTGATCAAAACTAGTTTGACACTAATCTGTCCACACAAATCTAACTCCCTTTCGAAGCACTCTGGTGAGTGGAGTAGCTATCAAAGAAAAACCTTTCACAAACCTTCGATAATAGCCTGCCAAACCCAGAAAACTTCTAACTTCAGTCACTGACTTTGGTGGACTCCAATTCAAAATGGCCTTAACTTTACTCGGATCAACTCTTATACCATCTGCTGAAACTATATGACCGAGAAAAGTTACTTGGTCAAGCCAAAACTCACACTTTGACAGCTTAGCATACAACTGCTTCTCTCTCAAGATCTGTAACACAATTCGCAGATGCTTGTCATGTTCTTCCTCATTACGTGAATACACCAAAATATCATCGACGAAAAACCACCACAAACTGATCCAGATAGGGCCTAAACACCCTATTCATCAAATCCATGAAAGCTGCAGGTGCATTCGTCAATCCAAAAGGCATTACCAAGAACTCATAATGCCCATATCTTGTGCAGAAAGCTGTCTTAGAAACATCTTCAGCTCTAACCCTCAATTGATGGTACCCTGATCTCAAATCAATTTTGGAAAACACCGCTGCTCCCTTCAACTGATCAAAGAGATCATCAATTCGGGGCAAAGGATACTTATTCTTGATAGTTACTTTGTTCAATTGCCTATAATCGATGCACAATCTTAAAGTACCATCCTTTTTCTTCACAAACAACACAGGAGCTCCCCACGGGGAAACACTAGGGCGAATAAACCCTTTATCCAACAACTCCTGCAACTGCACCTTCAACTCTCTCAATTCAGTAGGTGCCATTCGATAAGGAGTGATAGAGATGGGAGTGGTACCAGGCAAGAAATCGATACCAAACTCAACCTCTCTCTCAGGGGTTAACCCTGGCAACTCCTCTGGAAATACATCTGAAAACTCAGCAACTGTGGGTATACTATCAAGTTGAGAACCCATTACTCTGGTATCCAAAACATGAGCAAGATAAGCATCACACCCTTTTCTAGTCAACTTTCTGGCTGAAACAGCTGAAACCAACAAGGATGCAAGTTGTCTCTGCTCACTAGATACTAATATACTTCTACCATCACCAGTTCTCAAAGTAACACATTTCTTTTGACAATCCACCACAGCTCCATGCTTAGACAACCAATCCATGCCTAAGATCAAATCATATTCTTTAAAAGGCATTTCAATTAAATCACCAAGAAACTCCTCACCTTGCACCACAACAGCACTATCACGATGCACCCTACTCACCACAACACTATGTCCTAAAGGATTGGTCACTAAGACATCAAATCCTAAGGACTCTGAATGCAATTCAGACACAGGCAAGATAGATGCACTTATGTATGAATGAGTAGATCCTGGATCAATCAAAGCAAGTACTGAAATGCCAAATAAAGAAAATGTACCCGCTATAACTGCTGAAGCATCTGGCTGCCTCTGCATCACATATACTCTCTAAGAAGATCCGGCCTCATCTGGCCTGCTGCCCCTGGATGAAGATCCTCCTCTCTGACTAAACCCAAGTCTACCACCTCTACTGAAACCTCTGCCCTCTCGACCACCTCTGTTGACACTAGGTCGAGAAGCTGCAGTATCAGCCTGCCTATACTCCTGCTTCTCAGGACAATCTCTAACAAAATGAGCTGGTGACCCACATCTAAAACACCCAGCTGATCCACCAATCTTCCAACAAACTCCCCCATGGATCTTACCACAATGCTCACATACAAGTGGAGTAGACCTCTGAATCACTGGAGTCGGGACACTAGCTACAGAAACTGTCGATCTCGGCCTCTGCCTCTGATACTGAACTGATCTGCCTGACTGTCTCTGGGTTCTACTAGTTCTCGAAATAAAACCTCCTCGACCCCTCTTCATAGATGAAGACCCTACCTCAAAC
Organism: Garcia nutans; assembly: GCA_947685225.1. Taxonomy (NCBI): domain Eukaryota; kingdom Viridiplantae; phylum Streptophyta; class Magnoliopsida; order Malpighiales; family Euphorbiaceae; genus Garcia; species Garcia nutans. The sequence continues at coordinate 34,949,929 of CANTUV010000039.1, read as the reverse complement.
TGGGATCTCCTTACCCTGGTCTCTTCCTCAGTAGCAGCTGCTGCAATGCCCTGTGCTCTCTCAACACTTCTAGCTGCTGCAACAAGCTGAGAAAAATCCTGGTACCGGGAACCAGCCACAATGCACATGATAGAGGGTCTCAATCCCTCCTCAAATCTTCTGCATCGGTCTATTTCATCAGAGATAATTCCCCCGGCATATCGACTCAACCGGATATACTCAATCTCATACTCTGTTACTGTCCGGTTGTCTTGCCTCAAATTTAGGAATTCCATCTTCTTAATATCTTTATACTCCCTCGGAGTATATTTCTGCTCGAACTCCCTCAGAAAATCACCATAAGATAATGTAGGTGGATCATCCATGGCATGCGGAACCGTCTTCCACCAGTCATAGGCATCTTTCTGTAGGAGGGACCTGGCATAATCAAATTTCTCATCCGAAGTGGATTGCAATTGAATGAATATCCTCTGCACCTTATCCAACCACTGCTCAGCCACTGCAGGATCGGTAGTGCCCAAGAAATCTTCAGCCCCATATTTTCTTAACTTGACATAATGTCTTACCGGCATCTGAAGCTGTGGTGGTGGTGGTGGTGGCTGCACTGGAGCTCCCCTCAACAGTTCTACCATATGCCTTAACCAACCCGGCGGAGCCTCCTCAGCAGCTGATCTCTCTGGCACAGAAACAGGTGCCTCACTAACCCTCTCAATCCTAGCTCCATCTCTACTCTCTTCATGAGCTACACTTTCCGCACTACCCTCAACAGACTGTCGTGAATGAGATGCCATCTCTACCTATATCTGCAAACACAGCAGAATATTCCTCATTAAAGATCAAAGACTGCCATACAAAAACATGTATTTTACTCAAAAACCCACTTTAAAAATCAAAATATTCTTTTCTTACATTTCACCTAGGTTGAGAATCTCAAACCTGGCTCTGATACCAAAAATTGTAACACCCCTTCCCGACCTACGTGTGTAAGCTGAGTAGAGGCGCCACACTATCCTAATGTTGCTACCAATTTTACTTAGTTAAATTTTAGTTCCGATTTTTACAGAAATTTTGCCATAGTTTCGCCTAGAAATTGAATCCCAAGTGTCGACAAAACAGGTTTTTTTCTGATTTTTGAAAATATTTTTACACAAACCAATACAACCAAAATCATTCTCAATACACTCCCAATAAATCCCCCTTATAACCTCAACTACAACCTGCAAAAAGGATTTATACTTCTAGTACAAAAATAAAATAAAGGTTTATTATGAAATACAGTAGATAAAATATTTGTTCACTATGCAGCGGAAAGTAACAATATTTACAAATTCATATACATCAAAACTCAAGTTTTACAAAGCATAAAATTTATACATGTTTGGCAGTCAGTCTTCGATCTTTAAGCCCACTATTCACACTTCAAAATCTAGACTCGACTCGGCCTAGAGGAACTCTCTGGTTCTTCCCTGTCACCTTCGCGATGAACCACATTCGCGCTAAGCCAACGGCTTAGTGGTACAAACTACAGTACTATGATGCTTTAATGCCATGCTAATGTCATACAATCAAGATTCAAAAGAATACTATATTTCAAATCTTACCTGTTTCCATAATTTATCACAATATTGATGAAGTAACATTTACAAGTTTCACCATTCAAGAATCACATTTAAAAAAACACAAGCATGGGCCCAAAAATAATCTAATATGCTATTCAAAGTTCAGAGTTACTGCTTTGATCCATAATCATAATCATCAATACATTTATCCATGGATAATTAACTAGATTTGAGCTTACGACCCAGTCATTTCACTCAATCTAGTTTCAATAATTTGTTTTTGAGGTTTACGACCCGGTCATTTCACCCCAAAAACATCACATTTCACATTTTCCAACTGGAATTGCTTACGACCCGGTCATTTCACCTATCCAGTGATTCATAGGCATGCCACCAAAACCAGAACTCTGAAAATTGAATAAACATATTAGGCACACAATCATTTTATTTATCTCTTTATCAATCTCTTTTCATTTCATTTCTCATAATTAATTAGGCAACCATGCCTCCATTATATATCTCATTTGCATTATCATAGCCAACAACCATGGCATCATATCTCATATGATCTCAAATCACAATAAAACAATTCTTCATAACATCATATCTTTTACATTTCATTTCATCATCACATCTTTCACATTTCATATTCCATATTTCATTTCATCATCATATAAGCAAATATGTTTCAACCATCTCATTATATTTCAAATCACATTTCATATTTCATTATTGGTATACACATAGCACATTACACTTCACAAAGTTCACATTATGCAAAACATAACATTATTAATATACATCAACAATGCATTAGATTCCTTATCACATTTATAATCAAATGTGTCTCAAGTCTCAATATTATATGAATGTATGCAATAATGTAGTTTGTACTTACCTTAAAACCAACTCACACCAATCTATACACTTACTCTTCCAAGAATCCTCAACACTTAGACTAGGGCAATTCAACCTCTTCACAACCTAATCCAAAATGAATATTAGCAAAATGACCATATGAATAGTAAATTCTGGTTTTAGACTCAACTTTATCCTTATTTTGAAAAATTGTATAAAATAATCTACTTGACTAAAAACTCTAAAATTTTTACAGAACTTATTTTTACATCATAAAATAATTCCTTTAAAATTTCAGATCAAACTGAACACAAAATCTTGGTCAAATAGTTCACCCAACCAGACTGCCCCAATTGCCCTGCATCCTGGCAGCAGTTCTGAACTTTGTGAATTCCATAAATTAAATTCAATCAACGTGGTTCCAAATTATTTTTCTCAAATACTAGACTCACTAAGAAACAACATATCCAAAATGCACTTGGATATTATTTTTCTAAATTTTATTAAAAATCCCGAAATATAGCTGTCTCAGTTAAGGTACCTGCCGGAACAGGTCTAATAAGAATAATCTTTCCAAAATCATAACCATTCCAAAATCAAATCAACATATTTTTCAGTCATTCTAGACTCATAGAGGCACAACATATCAAAAATTCACTTCAAGAACATTTTGTTATATTTAATTAAAAATCATACAAGTCACAGACTTTACTAATTTTAAAACAGAAAAAATTTCTCTAAACACAACTCTTACTCTTCCATCACCAACACCAACCTAACTTCTTATCTTTAATTCCATTTCAACACTTTTACACACACCATACACAAACACACTCCAACCATCAACAACACTCCATCAAACTCAAACAAAATTCCAAATAGAACAAGAGAAATCAAGAGAAAACTTACCAAAAATGATGAACTTCTTGAATTTCTAACTTGTTTTCTTGAAATCTTCCTTCAATTTGAAACTTGGAACTCAAAACAACCTCTTGCTCTCTTGTCTTTGTGATACACGGCCACCCCAAAAGAAAAGAAGAAAATGAAAGAGATAAAAGAAGCAAAGTGAAATTTCCCCTCTCTTTAAACCTCCACCAAGCAATTTAAAAAGAAAATTACCTAAATACCCTCTTCTATACAATTAAACTCCCTTTCACTTACTTGCCCTTTTTAGTAATTTCATACATAACCAAAATAAATATCTTCTTCCTTTGACCATCCATTTGACTTGTGTATATATTATATATATATCCATATATACAACATATACACTCCTCTTTAAATTATTTTCTCTTTCCAATAACATATACATTTTAATTCAAATAAAACAACAATTATTCTAAAACTTCTAGGGCACATTTTGGGATATTACAAGTTATGCATCGAGTAATTAAGCTCATGCGGCTTCAACTGCCGAGAAGCATAAGCAATGACTCTACCATTTTGCATCAAAACACAACCTAAACCACTATGTGAAGCATTACTAAAAATCACATATGGTTTACCTTCCACAGGCAAAGTAAGGACAGGAGCCTGAGTCAACATCTCCTTCAACTGCTCAAAGCTCACTTGAAACTGATATGTCCACACAAATCTAACTCCCTTCTGAAGTAATCTGGTGAGTGGAGTAGCTAACATAGAAAAACCTTTCACAAACCGTCGATAATAGCCTGCCAAACCCATAAAAATTCTAACCTCTGTCACAGTCTTCGGTGTACTCCAATTCAAAATATCCTCAACTTTACTCGGATCAACTCTAATACCATCTGCTGAAATCACATGACCGAGAAAAGTCACTTGATCAAGCCAAAACTCACATTTAGACAGCTTAGCATACAACTGCTTCTCTCTTAAAGTCTGCAATATAATCCGCAAATGCTTATCATGAACCTCCTCATTATGCGAATACACCAAAATATCATCGATAAAAACCGCTACAAATTGATCTAGATAGGGTCTGAATACCCTGTTCATCAAATCCATAAAAGCTGCTGGCACATTCATCAACCCAAAAGGCATTACCAAGAACTCATAATTCTTATACCTTGTATGAAAAGCTGTCTTGGGTACATCTTCATCTCTAACTCTCAACTGATGGTATCCCGATCTGTTGACCCTTAGTTTTTGACCCAGTCCAATCCAATATATTTTATTTAGTCCAAAATAATTTTTATGTTATCTTAATTAAATAATATTTGTTTTAATATTTATTTTTTATAATTTTTAAAAAAATTTATAATAATAATAAATAAATAAATAAATAAAAATCAAACTCTGGAGGGAGAAAAACTTAGGACTAGAACTTTGAACTTGGGACTTCAGATTTGAGAGGAACAAGCAAAGCCATCAACAATTTATCAAAGGCAGCAACCTTGCCTTTGTCCTTGTTCATCCAAGAAGCAATTTTTGGTGGAACCAATGAACGAAGGTTTGAAATTCTAATTCCTTTTTTTTTTTAATTTTCTTATAGTAGCTTCAATCACTGAAAATTAATAAATTGTTTCTTTTGATTCTAAAAACCTTAGAACCCTAATTTATTTCTTCTAAACCTTAGAACCTTAAATCGTTTCTTCTATTTTCAAAAACCCTAAAAATTACTTTTTTATTTCTTCTAAAACTTAAGAACCCTAACCTATTTCTTCAAAACCTTAAAACCCTAAATTATTCCTTCTATTTCCAAAAACCCTAAAAAATACTCTTTTGTTTCCAAAAACCTTAAATCGTTTTTTATATTTCCAAAAGCTTTTAAAAACCCTAAACTGTTTTCTTCGAATTTTTTTCCAAAATTTCCAAATGTTTTGTTAAATATCCAAAATCTAAACTCACTTTATAGTTTCTAAAAAATCATAATTACTTTATAAAACTAAACTATTTTCTTCAACTCCAAAATCAAAACAGTAAACCCCCAAACCAGTAAATCTAAATCCTAAGTTTTTCTAAAACCCTAATTCCCTCAAAACCAATACGTAAACCCTAGTTTTCCTAAAACCTAATCCTTAAAACCTTATAAACCTAAACATTCAAACTCAATACAGTAAATCCAAAACAACAATCCAGTAACCAAGAATTATAAACCTAATGTTTTAATATCCTAAAACCCTAATTTCATAATGTTACCCCTAAACCCTAATTTGATTTATGAAACCCTAATCCATTCAATTTTTCTAAAACCTTTATAGTAGGTTAAACAAATAATAATAATAATACTAAAATCCCAAAACCCTAAATGTTAATTAAAGAACTTCAATAGAAACAGTAAACCTCAATTTGTATCTTTACTTGCTTTATTTTTTAGATTTGATTATGTACTCTATTATATGCCTTGGTGGTTGATTTATTTAATTTCAATGCTTGATTTATTTAATTTATTATGGATGAATGTTTATTATTTTTTATTGATGTTCAATATCTTTGATGAATGATTTATTTATGATGAATGGTTATTTATTTTTATCGATTTATTTTGATTTCCAAATGTTGTAAGAGGTATGTTTCCACTTTGTGGGTACCTCATTAATTAAATATCATGTAATTTAAATTTCTTTTATATTTTTGACCAATGTAAAGGATATGTTTCTGCCTTTTGGTGGGTGTCCTATTAGTTTAGACATAAACGATGTAAGGACATGTTTCCATCCTCGGATGGGTGTCCATTTATTTACTTTGTTTGGACATTGCTTTGATTTTTAATATAACGATGCTTTATTTCAATTGTTGCGTGTAATAAGGATAATATTGTTATATTTAAGAATTTTATAATATTAAGACCTGTAAAGGAGGCCGGTTCCAATGAACCGGGCATTGTGGGGGTGCTGGGCCATTTCTCACCTTCCTCACACGTACCCAACTTTTCGAACCCATTAGGGGGTTGGGGATTCCTTAGGAATCGAGTCATCCACCCCTTTTTTTTTCCTTGCCCGTCCGGGTGGCTACTCCATTTTCTCCTTTTTTTAGGTCCGTGTTCTCTAAGGGCCTGAGCCTAAACAGTGCTGAAGTCGTAAACCATTCCATCGGGAGTGGGGGCAAAAATCCCCGCTCACACGATATCAGATGAATCTTAGAGAAAACTGCTGCTCCCTTCAACTGATTAAAAAGATCATCTATCAGCGGCAAAGGATACTTGTTCTTGATGGTCACTTTATTCAACAGCCTATAATCAATACACAATCTTAAAGTACTATCCTTCTTCTTCACAAATAATACGGGCGCTCTCCACGGAGATACATTGGGGTGAACAAACCTTTTATCCAACAATTCTTGTAATTGCACCTTCAACTCTCTCAACTCAGTAGGTGCCATTCGATAAGGAGTAATAGAGATAGGAGTGGTACCAGGCAACAAATCGATACCAAACTCCACCTCTCTCTCAGGGGGTATCCCTGGTAACTCCTCAGGAAAAATATCTGAAAACTTTATAACTGTGAGTATACTGTCTAATTGAAAACCTACTACCCTGGTATCTACAACATGAGCAAGATAAGCATCACACCCTTTCTGAATCATCCTCCTAGCTGCAATAGCTGAAACAAACATGGATGCAAGATGTCTCTACTCACTAGGTACCATAACACTTCTACCATCACAGGTTCTCAAAGTAACACACTTATTCTGACAGTCTACCATAGCCCCATGCTTGGATAACCAATTCATGCCCAAAATTAGATCATACTCCTTAAAAGGCATCTCAATCAAGTCACCAAGGAACTACTTATCTTGAACCACAACCGAACTACCCCGGTGCACCCTGTTAACAACAACACTATGTCCTAAAGGATTTGTCACCAAAATATCAAATCCTAGGGACTCTGAATGCAAGTCAGTCAGAGGCAAGATGGATGCACTAATATATGAATGCATCGATCCTGGATCTATCAAAGCAAGAACTAAAGTACCAAATAAATAAAATGTACCAAAAATGACAGCTAAAGCATCCGGCTGCCTTTGCATCACATTAACCCGCTGTGATGGCCATGCCTTATCTGGCCTACTGCCTTCGGATGTAGAGCCTCCTCTCTAATTAGACCATGGCTGACCTCCTCTGCTAAAACCTCTGCCACATCGACCCCCTCTAATATTGGATCACGAAGCTGCAGTATCAGTTTGTCTACCCTCTGATGGCTCAGGGCAATCTTTGATGAAGTGATCTGGTGACCCACATCTATAACATACTCCTGGTTCACCTGTCTTCCAACAACCACCCCATGTGCCCTACCACAATGGACACATGTATCAGAAACTGGCCTCTGAACTACTGGGTTGGAGCACTAGCCACTGACACTGTAGGTCTCGATCTCTTCCTCTGCTGCTGCTGAACTGACCTACCATACTTCCCCTGACTCCTACTAAACCTCTGAAAATGACCTCCTCAGCCTCACTTCATAGATGACAACCCTGCCCCAAACGGGAGTCTCCTAACTCTGGTCTCCTCGTCCTTAGCAGCTGCTGCAAGACCTTGTGCTCTCTCAACACTCCTGGCAGCTACAACTAACTGGAAAAAATCATGATACCAGGAGCCTGCAATAATACAGATGATAGAGGGTCTCAACCCCTCCTCAAATCTCCAACACCGATCAATCTCATCTGAAATAATCCCACCGACATAATGACTCAACTGGATATACTTGATCTCATACTCTGTCATTGTCCGGTTATCGTGTCTTAGATTTAGAAACTCCATCTTCTTTCCATCTTTATATTCCCTCGGAGTATAATTCTGCTCAAACTCTCACAGGAAATCATCATAAGTCAAAGTTCGTGGATCATCCAAGGCATGTGGAACCGTCTTCCACCAATCATATGCATCCCTCTGCAAAAGAGATCTATCATAATCAAACTTTTCTTCATGAGTAGCCTGCAACTAGATGAATACTCTTTGAACTCTATCTAACCACTGCTCAGCTACAGCAGGGTCTGTAGTACCCACAAAGTCCTCCGCTCCAAACTTCCTTAACTTATCATATTGCCCCATCGGTACTTGTGGCAGCGGTTGTGATGGCGTCCTGCTGAACTGGAGACTGCCTCAACAACTCCACCATATGCCATACCCAAACCGGCAAAATCTCACCAACTGCTAGTCTCTCTGGCACAGGAGCAAGTGCCTCTCCAGCTATCTCAACTCTAGCTCCTTCTCTACCCTCAATAGGAGTTACACTCTCAGCACTACCCTCTACAGACTGATGTGTCTGAGGCACCATCACTACCTATATATGCAAACACAGCATGATTTACTACATCAAAGATCAGAAACTGCTAGTGCTAATGCATGTATCTTATTTAAAAACCATATTTTAAAATCACAATTTTCTTTCTTTTACAATCCACCTAGGTTAGTGCTAATGCATGTATCTTATTTAAAAACCATATTTAAAATCACAATTTTCTTTCTTTTACAATCCACCTAGGTTGAGAACCTCAAACCTAGGCTCTGATACCAAAATAAATGTAACACCCTTATACCCAATATACGTACACCACATATACTCACTATATGTAATATATGTATAGAGGATACAAGAATGTCACATCCTTTTTAAACAATCAAAATCAAATCATCATAAGTCAAATCTGTATAAATTTAAAACATACAATTGATATCATAAAAATAATAAATGAAACATTTCTGGTTAAAACACATATGTACCTTCATTACCTAAAAGTTTATCCAAAACATTTTTTATTGCGGAAGCGAAATATACATATTTATATACATCAAAATCAATATATATATATATACAAAAATCTAAAATATATATATGCTGGCAGTTCGTCTCTGATCTTGATGTCTAACAATCAACTCTTCAAAAGAGATCGCAAGCCTAGACTCGACACGGTCTAGCTGAACTCTCCGGCTCAACCGGATCTACCCTGTCACCTGTATGATGAATCATAATCACCCTAAGCCAAAAGCTTAGTGGTACAAACTTTGATAACAAAATAGTATAAATGAAATGCCAAAGTTCCACACATAAGGATATCATGCCTCATAGCAATATATCATAATATCTTGATATTTTATTCTATTGTTCACAATTCATAATTCACATTATAGCAAACACAAGCATGGACCCAAAAGGATTTAATACGCTATTCAAATTCCAGAGTTACTGCTTTGGTCTAATATATCAACATTTGTCTAGCCCGAAGGCGAATCATATTCACAATGTGGATTACCTCATATGTAACATCTCAACTAGGCTTTAAGGACCCAGCTTCAAGGGTCTGCTACATCATGTAACACCCAACTAGGCTTCAAGGACAAAACACAACCCAGCTTTAAGAGATTGTTACTTTTTAGGCTTGCCACCAACAACAAAACTCTAAAAATTGAATAACATACTAGGCAAACAATTCTTTCATAATTCCATTGTCAAATCCTTTCTCATTTTCTCATGATCAATAAGGCACAATGCCTCAAATATTTCATTTATATCAGTTTAGCCATCACCAATGGCTTTACATGCCATCATTAATGTATACATCACAAATTGCATTATCCATACATTTTGAATCATCATTATATATTTCACATAGTTCACATTATGCACATCATAACATATTACTCATGGATCAACAATGTAGTAAGTAGCTTAACACATTTTCCCAATCAAATGTGTTAAGTCCCAATGTCATATAAATATGAACAATTATTCAAAGTTTGTACTTACCTCTAACGCAACAATTACCACTTCAACCTCGTCTTCCAAGATATCCCTCTACACTTGGTTTAGGGTACTCAAGTCTCTTCCAATCCTATACCAAATGAGATGATAAGTAATCACCAAGTGATCCACAAAGGAAAATAAGGAAAAAAACTATCTAGGACAAACTCTACCAATGACACACTCAACAACTCAGGCATGTCCATGACCGTGCCCTAAACTCACAACATAGAAACTTTGACATGCTCAGTAACATGGGTGTGTCACTGCACGTATAACAACTTCAACAACACATAAGCTATGACATGCTCAGTGACATGGGCATGTCACTGGTCATGTCACCAACACTGAAAATAAAGCCATCGACACATCTAAAGGCATGGCAGTGTTACAGGGCGTGTCAGGCCAAAAACCTAATATCAGTACAAAAATGCCACAACCAACAAACATCTTTCATCACCCCCTTTCAACTCCACATGTAATATCCTCATTTATGCCCTAGAAGTTTTGTATGTTGTTGTTATTGTGGTTGTTTTAAATTGCAAGATAAAGAATTGAGAAAAGAAAAGTATATGTGTTTTGGGAAGGATTTAGGGTTTAGAGAGAATGGTATATGTTGTGTATATGTTGATATATATAACATATAAATGGGTCAAAGAAGAGTCAAGGTGTTGGTTAGTGGAAGAAGATATTTTTGTGTTGAGTGTGTAAGTACATATATGGGCTTATATAAGACAAAAGGTTAGTTATATGTTTGAGGGCATTTTGGTAATTGTTTGGATGAAATGCATGGTGGAGATTAAAAGAAGGAAAGAGAGGTTGACTTGTGCATTTTCTTTTCTTTTCTTGAAGAGGTGGCCGGCTCTCCATCAACAAGGGGGAAAGAGAAGTGTTCTTGATGCTATACTCAATTGATGAAAGAATTGAGAGATTTGGTGAAAGATTTATGGAATTTCTTCATATAAGGTAAGATCTTCTCTTTAATTTCTTCAATTCTTTTGAAGTGGTGTGAGAAAGGAATTAGGTTTTGTTGGTGTGATGATGAGATGAGTTTGTGTTATGTTTTTAAGTGTTAAAATTGATTGTAAGTTAATAGATGGAATTAGTGTTGGGTTGATTGTGAAGATTGTATGTTGAAATGGATGTTGTTTTTGAAAGATGAAAAAGGATGGTGATTAATTAGGGTTTTGAGATGGTGTTTGTTTAATTGTGATATTAATGTGTTTTAAAGTGATTATTGTAATGAATATGTGTTTAAAACATTGATTATGTTCATTTGAAGCATGTGGTATGATGTATATTGAGTTTAAATGCAATTTGGAAAGTGTTGGCTTTGGTTAGGGTTTTGATTATGGGTGACACGGCCAAAAGCTATGGGAAACACGGCCAAGACATGAAATTTTGAAGGTGTTGGATTGATTTTTGAGAGACACGGCCGTGTCCCCAAGCCGTGTTTGCTACTGCCAAAGTTTGGTTGAGAGACACGGCCACAAGCTTGGTCGTGTCCCTTGCCCGTGTTGCTTACTGTCCAATTGGTTTGAGTGACACGGCCACAAGCTTGGCCGTGTCCCTCAAGTGGCTGCCCGTGTCCCTCAATTGTGTAGGTTAAGGTTTTACTTCCTTGTTCTTTTTGCATTGCTTTGGTTCTCAAAAGGGTAGGTTGGTCCCTAAACCTAACCCTAAACATTTTAAATACACTTGAATCAATGAATGATATAATCAATTACATGTGTAAGGTTCTAAAGCTATGAATCATATCAATTGTTCTTTACCCTAATTGCATTGTTGAGATTGAATAATGTCATGTTATGCATTGTAAATCGTAATGTGTTTCATGAGTAATGAATATTGAAATGTATATCAAAGATGCAATGATAATTCAAATAAGACATGATATGAGACAATGCCATTGTGGTTGGCTATGATGTGATGCAATTGAAAGAAATAAGGCATGTTTGCCTAAATGTTGTTGAGAATTGAGAATGGAAATGATAATTGAATAATAAATGAATTGTGTGGCTAATGTGTTATTCCATTTTCAGAGTTGGTTGTTGGTGGCATGCCTAATAAGTGTAACAATCTCTTGAAGTTAGGTTGGATTGAATCCTTGAAGCCTAATTGAGATGTTACCACCCTTGAAGCTAGGTTGGGTTGGTTCTTGAAGCCAAGTTGGGTTGAAGCTTAGCATGCTTTGCTCCCCTTGAAGCTTGGTTGAACCTAATCCTTGAAGCCTAGTTGGGTATATGATATTGATAAATGTGATGATAGAACCAAAACATTAACTCTGAAAATTGAATGGCATATTAGTGTGTCTTGGGCCCATGCTTGTCTATGGTTAATGTGAGTCATGAATGATGCTTGTCTTTGCTTAATGTTGATTATGAATGATTAAATGAATACTACTGAGGTATATGATAAGATGTTGAAATATGATATGTCTATTTATGTTGAGTTATGAAATGTAAAGGCATGTTGTTAGTTTTGCATATATGATGTTACATGTATAATATGGATTGAGAATTGGCATTGCATTGCATCAAAGCAAAACATTAGCATGTTTTATCTTACTAAGCCGTTGGCTTAGCGCGATAGTGTTTGATCGCGCAGGTAATAGAGTTGGTAGAGTTGAACCCGAGAGTTCATCAAGACCGAGTGAGAGTAGACAGTGAAGAGTTGATTTTTGAGGACTTAAAGATCAGAGAAGACTTGCCAATCATGTATACTTCTTTTATATTTTGTAAAGTAATGTTTATAATGTAAATATGTACCTAATTTATAACTTCCGCTGTGTAATATTTAAATGTATATATGTATATCTAACATGTTTATATTTTAAGTCAATGACTTAATTTCTATAATGTATAATGATTAGGGTATTGTATCAAGTTTAAAATGTTTTGAATGTTGAAGAAAACCGTAGCATCCCTATGTTTGGTGCACTTATGCTACATTGTTGTGGTTGTAGTGTGTGTGCATTGGATGTGGGGGTGTTACAATTGTTTTGGTATCAGAGCCTAGGTTTGAGATTCTCAACCTAGGTAAAATGTAATAAAAAGAATATTTTTACTTAAAAAGTGGTTTTAAATAACACATATGTTTGGGATTGGCAACCTCTGATCTTTAATAAGGTGTGTCCTTTTTTGTGTTTGCAGTGTAGGTGTTGATGGATCCTCATTTGAGACAATCGGTTGAGGGTAGTGAGGAGAGTGTTGCTCCTGAGGATGGAGCTAGGGTTGATAGTGCTGGTGAGGCACCTGTTTCTGGGTCGGGTAGACCAGTAGGTGATGAGGTTCCGCCAGCCTGGTTTAGGAATATGATGGAAGCTATGAGACAAGCACCTGTGCAACCACAGCCACCACCCCCTCAGCCTTCAGTACCAGTAAGGCATTATGATAAACTGAGGAAATATGGAGCGGAGGATTTCTTAGGCACAGTTGATCCAGCTGTGGCAGAACAGTGGCTTGACAGAGTTCAGAGAGTATTTGTTCAGTTGCAAGCCACCTCAGAGGAAAAGTTTGACTATGCAAGATCTTTGCTACAGAAGGATGCCTACGATTGGTGGAAGACGGTGCCCCATTCTATGGATGATCCTCCAACACTGTCTTACACTGATTTCTTGAGAGAATTTGAGTTGAAGTATACTCCAAGGGAGTATAAGGATATGAAGAAGATGGAGTTCTTGAGCTTGAAGCAAGATAGCAAGACTGTAACTGAATATGAGGTTGAGTTTATTAGATTGAGTCATTATGCTGGTGGCATTATTGCTGATGAGATAGATAGATGCCGGAGGTTTCAGGAGGGATTGAGACCCTCTATCATGTGCTTAGTGGCCGGGTCTAGATATCACGATTTCTCCCAGCTAGTGGCAGCAGCTCGAGATGTAGAAAGGGCTCAAGTGATTGCAGCTGCATCAGAGGAAGAGGTCAGAGTGAGAAGGCCTCAGTTCGAGGCAGGGTCTTCTTCAGCAAAGAGGGGTAGAGGAAGCTTTGTTCCTCGGAGTAGTAGGAGCCAGAGACCAGCAGGTAGATCAGTGCAGTTCCAAAGGCAAAGATATAGACCTGCAGCTTCAGTGGCAAGTGCTCCGACCCCTATGGTTCAGAGATCCACCTTACCTATCTGCATCCATTGTGGGAGGCCACATGGTGGTCCTTGTTGGAAGGCTGGTGTTGCAGGGGTTTGTTTCAGGTGTGGGTCACCGGATCACTTTGTGAGAGACTGTCCGGAGAGACAGGAATTTATGCCAGTTGATTCTGCCGCTTCTCGAGCCAGTGTGAGGGGAGGTAGAGGAGGCAGAGGTGCCAGCCGAGGTGGTAGAGTAGGGTTCAGTTCTAGAGGTGGTGCTACATCCAGGGAAACTAGACCGGAGGAGGTTGGTTCTTCCCAGAGGATGTATGTTATGCAGAGACAGCCGGATGCATCGGCGGTCATAGCTGGTACTTTTTCTTTATTTGATACTGCAGTACTTGCTTTGATTGATCCGGGTTCCACCCATTCTTATATTAGTGCATCTGTATTGCCTGTGTTTGATGTGCATGCTGAGTCCCTAGGATTTGATGTTTTGGTGACAAATCCGTTAGGGCATAGTGTGATTGTGAGTAAAGTGCATCGAGATAGTGCAGTGAGGGTGCAGGGTGAGGAGTTCCTTGGGGATTTGATTGAGATGCCATTTAAGGAATATGATGTGATTTTAGGCATGGATTGGCTATCTGGACATGGAGCTGTGGTGGATTGTAAAAAGAAGATTGTTTCTTTGAGAACTAGTGATGGTAGAGAGGTGATAGTATCTAATGAGCAGGAACAGTTAGCTTCCTTATTTGTTTCAGCTGTTGCAGCCAGGAGATTGATTAGAAAGGGATGTGAAGCTTATCTTGCTCATGTGATAGATACTAGAGTAAGAAGTTCTCCTATTGATAGCATTGCCACAGTTGCAGAGTTCCCTGATGTTTTTCCTGAGGAGTTGCCAGGATTGCCTCCTGAGAGAGAGGTGGAGTTTGGTATTGAATTGTTGCCTGGTACCACTCCTATCTCGATTACTCCTTACAGAATAGCACCAGCAGAACTAAGAGAGTTAAAAGTGCAATTACAGGAGCTGTTGGATAAGGGATTCATTCGCCCCAGTGTTTCTCCTTGGGGAGCTCCTGTGCTGTTTGTGAAGAAGAAAGATGGTACCATGAGGTTATGTATCGACTATAGGCAATTGAACAAGGTGACAATTAAGAATAAATATCCTTTGCCTAGAATCGATGATCTCTTTGATCAATTGAAGGATGCAGCTGTGTTTTCTAAAATTGATCTGAGATCTGGGTACCATCAGCTGAGAGTCAAAGCTGAAGATGTTCCGAAGACCGCATTTCGGACCAGGTATGGGCATTATGAATTTTTAGTTATGCCTTTTGGTCTGACAAATGCACCTGCAGCTTTCATGGATTTGATGAATAGGGTGTTTAGGCCCTATTTGGATCAGTTTGTTGTGGTCTTCATCGATGATATTCTGGTGTATTCGAGGAATGAAGAGGAACATGATATGCATCTGCGGATTGTGTTGCAGATCTTGAGAGAAAAGCAATTATTTGCCAAATTGTCGAAGTGTGAGTTCTGGTTGGATCAAGTAGCTTTTCTTGGACATATTGTTTCAGCAGAAGGCATCAGAGTTGATCCGAGTAAAGTTGAAGCAATTTTGAATTGGAGTCCACCCAAGTCAGTGACAGAGGTTAGAAGTTTTCTGGGTTTGGCAGGCTATTACCGGCGGTTTGTGAAAGGGTTTTCTTTGATAGCTACTCCACTCACCAGATTGCTTCGTAAGGGAGTGAGGTTTGTGTGGACGGATCAGTGTCAAGCTAGCTTTGAGCAGTTGAGAGATATGTTAACTCAAGCGCCTGTTCTTACTTTACCTGTTGAAGGCAAACCATATGTGATCTACAGTGATGCTTCACATAGAGGTTTGGGTTGTGTGCTGATGCAGGAAGGGAAAGTTATAGCTTATGCATCTCGTCAGTTGAAACCGCATGAGCTTAACTACCCCACCCATGATTTGGAATTAGCAGCCATTGTGTTTGCATTAAAGATTTGGCGCCATTATCTGTTTGGGGAGAAATGTTTCATTTACACTGATCACAAAAGTTTGAAGTATTTGGGTGTTCAGAAAGAGCTCAACCTTCGGCAGAGGAGATGGTTGGAATTGATTAAAGACTACGACTGCTTGATTGATTATCATCCAGGTAAAGCAAATGTAGTTGCTGATGCCTTAAGTCGGAAGTCTTTAGCTGGTTTAACAGTTTACTCGCTCTCGTTGCTTGTTGAGTTGAGAGCTTTGCGTGCCAGTTTTGTACTTTGTGATGATGGTGCATTATTGGCACAGTTGCAATTGAAGCCGGTTTTGTTAGATCAGATCAAAGAGGCTCAGTTGACTGATAAGAAGATTCAGAAGATTATTGCAGATTGTCAGAGTAGAGAGAGTAGAGATTTTGTTGTGAGGAATGATGGGAGCCTATGGTTCAAGAACAGATTGTGTGTACCCGATAATGCTGATTTGAAGAGGGTCATTTTGGAAGAGGCACATCAGTCGATGTTTTCTATGCATCCGGGCAACACCAAGATGTATCATGACTTGAGACAGCATTACTGGTGGATTGGGTTGAAGAGAGACGTTGCTGAGTTTGTATCGAAATGTCTCACTTGTCAGAAGGTTAAAGCAGAGCATCAAGTTCCAACTGGGTTGCTTCAACCGTTGTCAGTGCCAGAATGGAAGTGGGATAGAGTGACCATGGACTTTGTGTCTGGTTTGCCATTGACACAAAAGAAACATGATGCCATATGGGTGATTGTGGATAGATTGACTAAGACAGCTCATTTCCTCCCAGTTCGGATGGATTATTCTTTGGAGAGGTTGGCTGAGCTGTACATCCAGGAGATTGTGAAATTGCATGGTGTTCCAACTTCTTTGGTGTCTGATCGAGATCCCAGGTGTACTTCAAGATTTTGGAAGAGTTTGCACAGAACTTTGGGTTCTCGACTACACTTCAGTACTGCTTTTCATCCACAGACGGATGGACAGTCTGAGAGGGTGATACAAATTGTTGAGGATATGTTGAGAAGCTGTGTCATCGATTTCTCTGGAAGTTGGGATAGATTCTTACCTCTTGTGGAGTTTGCTTACAACAACAGTCACCAATCCAGCATCGGAATGGCCCCATTCGAGGCATTGTATGGCAGACGGTGCAGAACACCTCTTTGTTGGAGTGAACTTGGTGATAGCAAGTTGATTGGGCCTGATTTGATTCAAGAAACTGAAGAGAAAGTGAAGTTGATTCGAGGCAGATTGAAAGCAGCTTCGGACCGACAGAAGTCCTATGCAGATCTGAAGAGGAGAGACATTCAGTTTGATGTTGGGGATAAGGTATTTTTGAAGGTATCTCCTTGGAAGAAGATTTTGAGGTTCGGTCGGAAAGGGAAATTGAGTCCTCGTTTCATCGGACCGTATGAAGTGTTGGAAAGAGTTGGGCCAGTGGCTTATCGGCTTGCTTTGCCACCTGAGTTGGATCGTATTCATAATGTGTTTCATGTTTCTATGTTGAGAAAGTACAGGTCGGATCCATCTCATGTGTTGCCATTTGAATCTATTGAAGTGAGCCCAGACTTGACATTTGAAGAGGAACCAATTGCTATCTTGGCACGGGAAGTGAAAGAATTGAGGAACAAGAGAGTGCCATTAGTGAAAATTCTTTGGAAGAATCATGCAAAAGAAGAAGCAACTTGGGAGAATGAGCAAACCATGCGAAAGCAATATCCTCAGCTGTTTCGGCCTTGATATCAGGTAATTTCGAGGACGAAATTTCTTTTTAGAGGGGGAGAATTGTAATATCCTCATTTATGCCCTAGAAGTTTTGTATGTTGTTGTTATTGTGGTTGTTTTAAATTGCAAGATAAAGAATTGAGAAAAGAAAAGTATATGTGTTTTGGGAAGGATTTAGGGTTTAGAGAGAATGGTATATGTTGTGTATATGTTGATATATATAACATATAAATGGGTCAAAGAAGAGTCAAGGTGTTGGTTAGTGGAAGAAGATATTTTTGTGTTGAGTGTGTAAGTACATATATGGGCTTATATAAGACAAAAGGTTAGTTATATGTTTGAGGGCATTTTGGTAATTGTTTGGATGAAATGCATGGTGGAGATTAAAAGAAGGAAAGAGAGGTTGACTTGTGCATTTTCTTTTCTTTTCTTGAAGAGGTGGCCGGCTCTCCATCAACAAGGGGGAAAGAGAAGTGTTCTTGATGCTATACTCAATTGATGAAAGAATTGAGAGATTTGGTGAAAGATTTATGGAATTTCTTCATATAAGGTAAGATCTTCTCTTTAATTTCTTCAATTCTTTTGAAGTGGTGTGAGAAAGGAATTAGGTTTTGTTGGTGTGATGATGAGATGAGTTTGTGTTATGTTTTTAAGTGTTAAAATTGATTGTAAGTTAATAGATGGAATTAGTGTTGGGTTGATTGTGAAGATTGTATGTTGAAATGGATGTTGTTTTTGAAAGATGAAAAAGGATGGTGATTAATTAGGGTTTTGAGATGGTGTTTGTTTAATTGTGATATTAATGTGTTTTAAAGTGATTATTGTAATGAATATGTGTTTAAAACATTGATTATGTTCATTTGAAGCATGTGGTATGATGTATATTGAGTTTAAATGCAATTTGGAAAGTGTTGGCTTTGGTTAGGGTTTTGATTATGGGTGACACGGCCAAAAGCTATGGGAAACACGGCCAAGACATGAAATTTTGAAGGTGTTGGATTGATTTTTGAGAGACACGGCCGTGTCCCCAAGCCGTGTTTGCTACTGCCAAAGTTTGGTTGAGAGACACGGCCACAAGCTTGGCCGTGTCCCTTGCCCGTGTTGCTTACTGTCCAATTGGTTTGAGTGACACGGCCACAAGCTTGGCCGTGTCCCTCAAGTGGCTGCCCGTGTCCCTCAATTGTGTAGGTTAAGGTTTTACTTCCTTGTTCTTTTTGCATTGCTTTGGTTCTCAAAAGGGTAGGTTGGTCCCTAAACCTAACCCTAAACATTTTAAATACACTTGAATCAATGAATGATATAATCAATTACATGTGTAAGGTTCTAAAGCTATGAATCATATCAATTGTTCTTTACCCTAATTGCATTGTTGAGATTGAATAATGTCATGTTATGCATTGTAAATCGTAATGTGTTTCATGAGTAATGAATATTGAAATGTATATCAAAGATGCAATGATAATTCAAATAAGACATGATATGAGACAATGCCATTGTGGTTGGCTATGATGTGATGCAATTGAAAGAAATAAGGCATGTTTGCCTAAATGTTGTTGAGAATTGAGAATGGAAATGATAATTGAATAATAAATGAATTGTGTGGCTAATGTGTTATTCCATTTTCAGAGTTGGTTGTTGGTGGCATGCCTAATAAGTGTAACAATCTCTTGAAGTTAGGTTGGATTGAATCCTTGAAGCCTAATTGAGATGTTACCACCCTTGAAGCTAGGTTGGGTTGGTTCTTGAAGCCAAGTTGGGTTGAAGCTTAGCATGCTTTGCTCCCCTTGAAGCTTGGTTGAACCTAATCCTTGAAGCCTAGTATGATATTGATAAATGTGATGATAGAACCAAAACATTAACTCTGAAAATTGAATGGCATATTAGTGTGCCTTGGGCCCATGCTTGTCTATGGTTAATGTGAGTCATGAATGATGCTTGTCTTTGCTTAATGTTGATTATGAATGATTAAATGAATACTACTGAGGTATATGATAAGATGTTGAAATATGATATGTCTATTTATGTTGAGTTATGAAATGTAAAGGCATGTTGTTAGTTTTGCATATATGATGTTACATGTATAATATGGATTGAGAATTGGCATTGCATTGCATCAAAGCAAAACATTAGCATGTTTTATCTTACTAAGCCGTTGGCTTAGCGCGATAGTGTTTGATCGCGCAGGTAATAGAGTTGGTAGAGTTGAACCCGAGAGTTCATCAAGACCGAGTGAGAGTAGACAGTGAAGAGTTGATTTTTGAGGACTTAAAGATCAGAGCAGACTTGCCAATCATGTATACTTCTTTTATATTTTGTAAAGTAATGTTTATAATGTAAATATGTACCTAATTTATAACTTCCGCTGTGTAATATTTAAATGTATATATGTATATCTAACATGTTTATATTTTAAGTCAATGACTTAATTTCTATAATGTATAATGATTAGGGTATTGTATCAAGTTTAAAATGTTTTGAATGTTGAAGAAAACCGTAGCATCCCTATGTTTGGTGCACTTATGCTACATTGTTGTGGTTGTAGTGTGTGTGCATTGGATGTGGGGGTGTTACACCACACAACTCAACCAAAACCATCATTATACCACATGACACTTATGTAAACATCAAATAACTCAAACACAATCAACAATACACAATCATAACCATATTTCACAACTCAAAACTTACACAATCCACAACTCTTATTTTCTTCACCAAACATAACCTTTTTCTTCAATCCACCCCAAAATCATAGCAAATTAGACAAAAGAACTTCAAACATACCAATTTCAACCATAAACATAACTACATCAAACATCCAACAAACTCATAAACACATTCTCAAAGGAAATCAAAGAAACAAGTTGGAAACTTACCAAACATGAAGAAAAATCCTTAAAACTCCAACTTTATCACTTGAAATCCTTCAATTGCTTGAGTTAGGAAGAAACAAAATCTCTTTCCCTTTGGATGAAGATGGTGGATGACTCTCTTGAAGAAGAAAGAAGAAGATGAAGATGGAAATAACAATAGTCAATAACTCAATCAACACTTTCCTTAAAACCACACAAATCCCTTCTTTTAATCTCCACCAAGCAAATATATTAATATAATATTCTTAAAACCAAATATCCTCTTCCACTAATATCTAATTAAATAATTAAATATCATTTGACCATAATAAAAAGGTTGACTTGTATATATTGTATATATCTTCATATATACAACATATACACATCTCCTTCCTTTCTTTTTCACTTAATCAAATATATACACTAATCATTTAATTAATTTTCCAACAATTAATATTTCTAAAATTTTAGGATATTATTTGGGATATTACATCCATCCTTATCTATATATATATAATCACTATACACTTAATTATACAATATATATATGTGATGTATATCTTAGGTATATGTATATGTCTTGTTTATTTCAAATATATTTTCAATATACATTATACTTTATCAATTAAATTCCTTTTATTTTCCATTTAAATCATTTATTTAATTTATCCAATTTAAAATTTTAATTTATTTTATTTAATTTTCAAAAATTACGGTTGTTACACATAGAGGGACTAATACCCTTGATATCACTCAACCCCCAACCTATGGCTCTCTTGAATTTTTTTAACACTCTCACAAGTTTATCTTCCTCATTAGTATGGAGAGCAGCTCAAATTAACACCGGTTGTGAGTTGTTCTCCCCAAGAAAGCATACTTTAAATGCTTTGGGAGTTCCTTAAGTTAAACCACTTTTGGTTGAATCTCTTCTTCCTCAATCTCAAGTCCCTCCTCATTATTCTCACTATCCAAAATGGACTTGCATTCTTTAATTTCCGTATAAAAAATCCGAATCTCTTAACCCAAAGTTAGGGCCATCTCTAACTTCTCTTCACTACTTTCCTACTGTGAGTGGGGATTTTTGCCCCCACTCCCTCGTGGAATGGTTCTTGAAATTCGAC
Source organism: Garcia nutans (assembly GCA_947685225.1). Taxonomy (NCBI): domain Eukaryota; kingdom Viridiplantae; phylum Streptophyta; class Magnoliopsida; order Malpighiales; family Euphorbiaceae; genus Garcia; species Garcia nutans. Next base: position 34,928,089 of record CANTUV010000039.1, on the reverse strand, counting down.
ACTGTTAGGCTCGGGGCCTTAGAGAACATGGGCCTAAACTAGGAGAAAATGGAGTCCCCACCCGGATGGACTGGAAAAAAAGAAAGGTTGGATGACTCAATTCCTAAGAAATCCCCAACACTCTAATAGGTTCAAAAAGTTGGGTATGTGTGGGGAAGGTGAGAAATGGCCCAGCACCCCCACAACGCCCGGTTCATTGAAATCGGCCTCCTTTTCAGGTCTTAATATTATAAAATTCTTAAATATAATGATATTATTCATACTACATGCTATCATAAGAATAAATAAATACTTTATTAAAATCACAATAATATCCAAACAAAATAAATAAATGGACACCCATCCGAGGATGGAAACATGTCCTTAGATTGTCCATATCTAAAATTAAATAGGACCCCCACCAAAAGGTGGAAACTTATCCTTTACTTAACTTCAAAATATGAAAATAATTGAAATTACATAAAGATTAATTAATGAGGTACCCAATCATGGAAACATACCTCTTACAATTTTTGAAACCAAAACTGTAACACCCCATCTCAGCCTACGTTTATAGACCAAGATGGACTGTTATCTCATAGTAATTGTGTCTTAATATTTTACTTAGCCAATTTTAAGTGCATATTTTTAAAAAAAATTTGCCAGAGTTTCCCCTATATTTAGGGGTCCCAAGTGTCACCAAAACTGATTTTTTTTTTTAAAACAATTTTGTTCTCAATCCAACAATCTCAATCAATCTCAAACACTTCCATAGTCGAACTCCTTATATCCTCCACTACAACCTGCATTAAAGTTTCACACTTCTATACACACATCCATACACACTAATTCATACAACATACATTAGTTAATATACTTAGCACACGTACTTTGGTCTTTTACTAGTCATACATACAATTCTTAGTTACACTAACATATGTACATGCCATTCTAGTTACATTACTTATAATATCTTTCTATCCGAAGAGTTGCCAACACCAGCTGCTCGGAACACTGCAGAAACCAGCTTCTCACTCAACCTACGAGTTTAGAAAGGAAACTAAACTCGCTAAGCGTTTGCTTAGTGGGTACATAAATCATTGCATTTCATAAATAAAATAAATGAGTAATTCAAAACATGCATTTGAATACTTTAAATAAATGAATAAGATATAAACATAATGATAAAAGATTAAATCCCATATTCTGAATTTATAAATTACTCATTTTGCTTTTATCAATATAGGTGCTCTACTGGTCTAACAGAACATCAGCGGATAAGGAAGAGTCATGATAAACATATCTCATCATGATCATATTTCATTATCTTTCATCATAATTCTTGCACATGTGCCAATGACCATTATCATTGCATCATTGATCATATCATTGTAATCATCGGCCTTCAGCCGGTATATCATATCATGTCATAAGTAGTACTGCAATAATAGTATGATGCATCATACCCTTATCTCAAGGGTTCTGATATACCAAGTAGAGCATAAATAATTTTTTAAATTACTTTGGTCATGATATTCAATAAGTCATGATTTTTCCATAATGCATATATTGTTGGAATAGCTTGTCATGATGCCTTTCTAATCATTTCCAATTCTCCTTCATGTCATTTGATATGATTTAACATCAATCCATAACATAATATTCAAGTTTTAACACATTTAGAAAAATGACCAAATGAATAGTAGCGCGGTGCGTAAAATCGGCAACGCAATGGCGCGCGACAACTAAATAGTAAAATCTGTTTTTACTGCTGAAAATTAGTCAACTTTGGCAAGAGTTTTGACTAAGTAAACAACCTTATTTTTGGATGAATTTTTGCAGGAAAACACTTTCATAAGTTAACTAAATGCATGTAAAATTTCGTCGAAAAATTCTTTCGTTTGCCCCTTCAACGGACTGCCCAAAATGAAAGCTGCAGAATGGTGCCCAAAAGGGACCATTCGGCCCAATTTTCCAAACTTGAGGGAAATTCATTTTTTTCTTGCAAAATTGATTTTTAGAATCCTTTTGTGATACCATTGAAGGGACTAAGGGTCCCTCTTCCAAAAATCAAACCAAAGGAGTGATTAAAAACTCATCAAAGTTTATGAATAATTGCATAAATTTAGCTAGTTTGTTTTGTTTTCATTCTTTTCACAATCAATTGATTACAAATGGTTCAAGAGCACTTTCCCACATATTTACCACACATAATAACATCATTTCAAAACCATTTCAAAAATCCCATAATGCAAAATATGTGAATTAACTGAAAAGGCAATGATTTAAGTACCAAACCTTAATTCTTTTTACTTGTTTCTAGTTCTTTTATGTCTTCTTTGCTTCCTTCTCTCTCACTTCTTGATTTCCTATAATTTTCATAAAATCCATGTCAAGAACATAATAAAATTTAAGTGCTTCATGCCTTCTTTTGCTAACTAAACTACTAGTCATCCTTTTTATCCTTAATCTTATATGTGCAAATCACCTCTTTCACTTTTCCTCAACTTTTTAAATTTTCTATAATCATCATATTTATTCTTTCATTTTTATCTTACAATTACTATAACCAATGAAAGAAATAGAACCATAGATGAATTTCCTTACCTCAAAATCTTATTCTCCACCAAAGTTTGCAATCTCTCCCAATTCTCCAAATTTGGCTACGTGAAAAGAAAAACAATCTCTCTCTCTTTTTCCTTCCTCCTATTTTCGGCCAAGCAAGAACAAAGAGAGTTCTTGGCTTTATTTTTGTGGTGTTCTCTCCTCCAAATGGCAGCCAAGAGAGGTTGATAGGTCATGGTGTAGATGTTGATTTCCCATTGGTACACATATGTGAGAAAATGGCCAATTCTCATTGGTCCAAATGTCTTCTTCTTTAATTTATTTACAACCCAAGCCCTTGGACTTCATCTTAATTATATTTTGGCCCCTCAACCTCATTGTGCTGTAATTTTATGCTCTAAGGTGTGAAAAGACCAAAATACCCTCCGGCGGTTACTCGTTCGTAACTTTTAAACCGCGCACTTTCGCCGAATGCTGTGGTACACTTTTTGACTCAGTTTTTCCTCTACTTTTCATTTTTGAGATCCTTTATTACTTTCGAGACACTTTTAAAAATGACCATGATGCCCCTGGTCAAAATCCCCTATATCTTCCAAACCGTGCTTTTTTGGGAAAAACCGTGTCGCACCGTTACTGTCCGATTTTTCTCTACTTTCCATTTATGGAGTCTGTTATGTGCACTATTAAGGACCTCCGGAACAACTTTTGGTAATTACGGTCACCTCCCCAAAACTTTACAATCTTTTCAAATAGGTCCTTTCAATTTTACAGAACTTCCCTTCACTTCGCGCTTTTGAGTAGCTTCTCGGGAGGGTTCCTCTTACTGTACATGGACGTACTGTACATATGTACAAATTGGGTCGTGACAAAAACAAATCAATAAAAGTAACAATCACTCATCATAAATAAATTATTCATTAAACATATAAATGAAAGATATAAATAAACCATTAATCAAAACATATAATAAACATGCTACTAACTTAAATAAAGCAAATAAAGATACAAGTTTAGGTTTATGTCTCAATTTAGTTTTAATTAACATTTAGGGTTTTAGGATTTTGGAATTAATATAATTTTTATTATTATTTTGGCTACTATGAGGGTTTTTAGAAAAATGGAATTGATTAGGCTTTTATAATTTTAAGAAAGTAGTAGGATTTTTGGTTAATCAAATTAGGGTTTAGGGCTAACATCATGAAATTAGGGTTTTTAGAAAGAATAAATTAGAGTTTGGTATTTAAAAAAAAAATATTTGTAACTTAAGGTTTTAAATGAATTAGGGTTTAGTGTTTCTGAAAACCAATCAAAATGTATAGATTATGTGAACTGTGAATATTTTTAAAAAAGATTTAAGGACTTTCATCCAGCAATAAGGGTATAATGTTGATATGGAAGTTACCTTAATGGAAGTGGAGTCCATTAGACAAAGGCCAAATGAGAATTTTGTGGACTATGTCAAAAGATGGAGAAATAAGGCTACTTTGCTCAAGAAGAGGCCCGATGAATCTGATCAAATAAGGATGATAATGAGAGGTGTCCTGCCCAATCTCCGTGAAAGGATGTCTCACACCCTTATAAGGGATTTCAAAGATCTTCTCCAAGCTGGTCTACAAATTGAAGAGTGTGAAAGGGAGAAAAATCGCTTTTCAATAAGAAGGAATGAGAAAGAAAATTATCAATCGGGCAATCAAAGCACACAAAAGGAAGTTGATGTTAATGTCACTAGTCAAGAAGGAATGAGGCAATTTTCAGAATTAGGGAAGCCGCTGTCTTGGATTATCAATAAGCTACAAAAGAAGGAATTGTTACAACCCTTGATCCCTCGTCCTTTGCCTAATCCTCTTCCACCTAAATTTGATACTAATGCATTTTGCCAGTTCCATCAAAGGCCTGGACACGAAACAGACAATTGTATGAAGTTGAGGCATGAGATCCATAATTTAATTGATAATAAAAAGTTGCCTGAGCCGGACAAGCCCAATACCAAAGGTAATCCATTTCCAAGGTTCAACAAGATGCCACCACCGGCAACCTTCATGGTAGGAAAAGGATTGGAAGAAGATATTGTTTTATCATCCTTTCAAGATGGGGATATTGAAGAGGTGAAAGGAAAAGAAGCTTAAACTCAATGAACTTTCCTTAGCATGAATGTTGCTTTTCAATTTTACTTTCTTTAATATCTAAATTGGAACAATCTTGTTTTTCAAATTTAAAGTTTGAATAAATTACTTTTATAAAAAATTTTATTGGTCTTTGTTCATTTTGGTGCTCAACCAATGAGGAATCTAGCTTGATAATTCATAAATTAATGTGTCTAGGCATCATGACTTGAATGACTTTACTAGGTGACGGAATTGCTCTATAGCATTGAGTTGTGTATGCTTACTTAGAGAGGGCTCCTGCATAATTATCTTTGTTTAGGTCCTAGTCAGTCTTAGAACATGCTTTGACAAACTTTTGAGGCGAAATTTAACTCTACTTATTTAAGGGAGAGATGATCTAGGCATTGTTTGGTTAGCCAACAACTAGTATCCACCCAATTAAATATCAATCCCTAGTTGTCCCTTTGAGCCTTCATTTTAGCTTTCTTTTCATTGGCATATAACCCCAACAACCTACCCTGAGCTGTTGTGATACTTTTGGCAAGTCTTATGATCACTAAGATGAAGAGGCAAGAAGATCAAAGAAAATAATGATTAGTCCAGATCATGAAGATAATTGAAGTTCTCAAGACCATAAGGGTAGTTGAAGTTCTTAAGATCATAAGGGTAGTTGAAGTTCTTAAGACCATAAGGGTAGTTGAAGTTCTCAAGACCATAAGGGTAGTTGATGTTTTCAACACCATGAGGATAGTTGATGTTATCAAAACTATAAGGGTAGTTGAAGTTCCCTTAATATCTCCAATATATCAAGACAACATCAACATCAAAGTAACAAAAGATTTATCCCTGTTAAGGAAGATTTATGTTACTCCACTCATCCATTATTGGAAGCCCAAGTCGGTACAAATAAGACAACTCTTTTAGAGCTAGAACCAAAAAAAAAGAGAAGAGAGAAGAAAAGAAAACAAAAAAGAGAAAAGAAAAAAAAAAGAGAAAAAAGAAAAGAAAACCCAAAATGGTTCAAAAAGCCAACTGAGTTCTCTTTTACCTAAGACAACAAAAGGCTTCCATTTGGTTTATAAGGATAGTTTGACTTGAATTGGTCTAACCCAACCAAAGATTCAATCAAAATAAATAAAAAAAAAAGGAGAAAGACCATTCGGTTCATGAAAGTTCTGTACTTGATAGTCATATAAGGAAGAAGGACAAAATGCTCAAAGAAAGGGAAGAGTAAGAGAAATCGCAAGGGCAAAAACTATCCTAATCAAGATCCAGATTAATGCCAAGAAGATAGAAGGAATTTAGAGTCTAGAAAGATTGCTCCCAACTGTCTAAAGTTCCAACAAGAAATTTACAGTGTGAAGTCCGTCCATTGTATCACACCAGCTCCAATCTCAAAATAGCCTTCACTTTAACCCATGTCCCTCATAGACCCCATTTCAATCCTATGAAAGACCTGTTGATCTCTCTTGGTAGGTAGAGTCTATTAGTGGAGATAGTTTGGATAAGCATGCATATGAGACAGACAATATTTAAACTCAAATGAGACCTTTGGTCAAGTAATGTGTATGTGCCTATCTGAAGTGCAACAGTTCTTGCTTAAATATAAATTATTCCCGAGTTTAGTACGGTAACTAGGGTTATCATGTTATAGATATGTTAATTTGGAAAAATCAAGTCCTGAGGTACATTGACATTAATTTGGCAATGCCAACATTTGATTTCAAAATTAAAATTCAAAAAAAAAACAAAAAAAAAGGAAAAGAAAAAGAGTGTTTTGTCATACAAAGCCTTCAAGTTAAGGGAAGTATGTTGAACCTCCAAAGGACACATTGGGCAAAGGAAATGATTATTAGCAAGGTCATGAAGAAGCTATCAACTGACATGCTGAAACATAGTTTGAAATAGATGAATACCTGACTCTGCGACTTGGGATATCCACCACTCATGTTTTCAACATCTTGAAGATAAAAGCCACAAATGCAAAAGCTTTTGATCATTCCAAATTTGAACGAGCATCTAAAAGGAATCAATAAGAATACTTCTGCTGATCACCTCAGTCTGTGAGTCAATAAAACCACTGTAAGTATCATTCATACATATCATGCATACATGAGCATATCACATCGCACTTTCTTGTCTTGTGTTGTCTATTCCTTGTCAAAATGAACAGCAAGCAATCAAAAGAAGATATCAAATCAGGGGGGGCATAGAAAGCCCATTGCTTGAGAAAGCTCCAGTAATTTTGCAAAAGAAGAAAAATGTGCTTATGCGATGAACTAGATGGCAAAAACATCAATCAGAGCCCACATAGAAAAATCATGGGTTTAAGCCTACACATGGGGCAAAGTTTCTCCTTTTCAATTTTTTGAGTCTATATATAAAAAATTCTTTGCCACGTAGGGGGGCAAGGAGAGGGTATGAAGGCTAGCTAAAAAGGGCTGAATTTTTTTTGCAAAAGTGCAAATGAAGTACAAGACAGAATGAAAAAAGAAGAAAATTAAAATTCTCAAAAGAATGAAGATACAAGAGACAAAATATCAGTCCAGCGAAAAGAGCTGAAGCCAGGGAAAAGACCCAATTTAAAGGATGAAGATCCAATTTTAAGGGTGAAAACCCGATCTCAAAGAAGGAAGATCCATTTTCAAAGGTGAAGAACCACAATGCATCGAACAGCCGGAGCAGTCAGACTTCTCAACTAAAAGGTTAGTCAAATTCATTCTCGGGTCCAAGTACCCAAATTAATTCAATCTCGGGTCCAAGTACCCAATCTCGGGTTCAAGTACCCAAATTAAATTAATCTCGGGCCCAAGTACCCAAATTAAATCCAAATCAATTCAATCTCGGGGGTCCAAGTACCCAAATCAAATTTCAATCTCTGGTCCAAGTACCCAAATCAATCTAATCTCAGGTCCAAGTACCCAAATCAAAATCATTCTCGAGTCCAAGTACCCAAATTCAATCCAATCTTGGGTCTAAGTATCCAAATCAAATCAATCTCGGCTCTAAGTACCCAAATTCAATCCAATCTCGGGTCCAAGTACCTATTCTCGGGTCGAAGTACCCAAATCAAATCAATCTCAGGCCTAAGTACCCATTCTCGGGTCCAAGTACCCAAATCAAATCAATCTCGGGTCCAAATACCCAAATCAAATTAATCTCGGGTCCAAGTACCCAAATTCAATCCAATCTTGAGTCCAAGTGCTAAATTAAATCAATCTCGGGTCCAAGTACCCACTCCTAGGTCCAAGTACCCAAATTCAATCCAATCTCAGGTCCAAGTACCTATTCTCGGGTTGAAGTACCCAAATCAAAATAATCTCGGGTCGAAGTACCCATTCTCGGGTCCAAGTACCCAAATCAAATTAATCTCAGGTCCAAGTACCCAATCTCGAGTCCAAGTACCCAAATCAAATTAATCTCGGGTCCAAGTACCCAAATTCAATCCAATCTCGGGTCCAAGTACCCAAATCAATTCAAGCTCAGGTCCAAGTACCCAATCTCGGGTCCAAGCACCCATTCTCAGGTCCAAGTACCCAAATTAAACCAATCTCGGGCCCAAGTGCCCAATCTCGGGTCCAAGTACTCAATTCAAATTCAAGCTCGGGTTCAAGTACCCAATCTCGGGTCCAAGTAGCCAAATCAAATTCATGCTCGGGTCCAAGTACCCAATCTCGGGTCCAAGTACCCAAATCAAATTCAGTCTCAGGTCCAAGTACCCAAAACAAATTCAAATAACCATCTCATCAAAAATTAGGTCTTGTTGCTTTTCACTCTCTAAAGTCTCAGATCATTCAAGCAGGGGACAAACTGTAGACCCTTAATTTTTAACCCAGTCCGGTCCAATATATTTTAGTTAGTCCAAAATAATTTTTATGGTATCTTGATTAATTTTAATATTTATTTTAGTAAAAAATGGTTAAATGAATAAAAAATCAAAAATAAAAAAATCAGCGACGAAAAAATCATCGCCGAAAGTCAGCGCGGGCTCGTGGGAATTTCTCCCGCAGGAGTTTCCTGCGTCCTGCTGGCGAAATGGCCTGCAGGCCCATTTCACCCTGCGGCAGCTTTTTCGCCAGCGCAATTTTTCCTGTGGCAGATTTTTTCGCCAGCACAATTTTTCCGCAGCTGTTTTTTTTTCCAACGAAATTTTTTCGACCCAAATTTTTCGAAACCTAATACAATTAGGTTTTGGTTTCCTTTTCTTATTCAATATTGTATGCCTTGAGTAACTAGGAATAAACCAAAAAAACTCCTATAAATAAGATCAATTACAACATAAAAAAAAGGAGAAATAAGGAAAAAATTGGACGGAAATTGGTGACCGAGAGTAAGGAGGAAAACTTGGAAACTTTAAAAATTCCTTCTGGCAGTAAATTTAATCGGACTTTGGAGGAAGCAAACAAGTAATTCAAAGGCAAAAAGGCTTGTCTTTGACCTTGTTCATCCAAGAAGCAATTTTTGGTGATATTTACAAAATAAGTTTTGAATTCTTAATTTCTTTTATTTTGTCATAGTAGCTAGATCACATAATTGTTCCTTTTAAATTAAAAGCCTCATCACCTCAATTCACCTTTTCTAAAGTATTAAAATCTTAAATCATTGCTTTATTTTTTCAAAAGTTTAAAGATATTAGTTTTATTTCTTCAAAACCCCAAAACCAAGATTTGCATCCCAAATTATCAAAACCCAAAATTGTGTTCTGTTTCCTTCCAAAAGACTTAAAAATATCTTTTTGCTCTTATAAACTATAAATCTTTTGTTTAAATTCATAAAACTTCATGAAATTGTCAATTTTCTTTCCAAATCCTAAAATAAAATTCATTACCCAAAACCCTAAATTCAAAAATCCTAAAACCCTGATTCAACTCCAAAACCTAAAATAGTGAACCCTAACCTCCTAAAAACCTTAACCTTAATTTTTTCTAAACCCTAATCATTTAAAACTTTAAAAAACTATATAAACACAAATATTTAATTTTACACAGTAAGCTTGAAACCAAAATTGTATGAGTAACCGTAAACCACAAATCAAAAGTATTTTAAAAGTGTTCAAACCTTAATTTCATGATTTTACATCACAAACCCTAATTTGGTTAATCAAAGAACTTTACCAACCTTTTAAAACATAAAATCTTAATCTATTTTAATTCCTTAAAAAACTCACAGTAGCCATAATTTAGACTTTTATTTGCTTTATTCAATTCTATATTTGATTATGCTTTGATTTATTTTATATGCTTTAATTTATTTTCAATGCTTGGTTTATTTTATTTATCATGGATGGATGTTTACTTTCTATTGATATTTAATGCCTTTCATGAATGATTTTTTGTTTATTTTTATCAATTTATTTAGATTGCCAAATGTTGTAAGAGGTATGTTTCCACTTGGTGGGTACCTCATTAGTTAAACATCATGTAATTTAAATTGCTTTTCTATTTTAGAACCAATGTAAATGACATGTTTCTACCTTTAGGTGGGTGTCCTATTTAGGCATGTGACGTAAGGACATGTTTTCATCTTTGGATGGGTGTCTTTCTTTTACTTATTGTGTGTGCATAAATTAGTGAGTTTTCCTAAAACTTGAAAACTGCTCGGTGGTTGATGTATATGACATTTTTTAGGCTTAAAAGTTTGCAATTTTGTAAGAAATAATTCATAATCAACTTTAAATCCATCTTTCATTTGATCAAGAATCCTCTGCATTTCAAAAAGCAAGCCTAATCTTCCAAAAATGCATATACAACACACTGAAACTCAAACAATGATAGTTTCAATTCAATCAAATCTTCTGCTTCTTTTGGCCTATTCATTTCACACGACCCGCTAATCATAGATTATTAGCCAAACAAGGAAAACAATCATCAAAACCTAAGACATAATTTGGTTTGGAGTGAGGCTCGACCAAATTGCAATAAAAGAGAGCGCTCTTTTCGGTTTATCAAGCAACGCAATAACATTAGGAACTAGTTTGGGTTCCAACCAAACCACTGTGCTTCTGTGATCTTAAATATAGCTGAAAAAAAAATTTGTAAGGACCTACTTTTGAAAGACACACATACAGAGAGAGAGAGAGAGAGAGAGAGAGAGAGAGAGAGAGAGAGAGCTATAGGGAAAGAGAGAGAGAGGAGAGGTGAAAGTAAGTGGAATGAGGAGAGAGGAGATGAAATAAGCTTCTAATGTGTTGCTTTAGAATGGAAAAAGAAGAAGAAAGCAATCGGGAAGAGTTAATAAGGAAAATACGCTATAAAAGAAAGCAATCGTGATTTTGAAAAGGAAATATAAAAAATGATCTAAAATTGAAAAAAAAAAGTTAAAATTAAGAAAATATATATGAATACAAAAATGAAATTTAAAAAATGATAATTGATGTAATTTGTAAGCCTAAACATTAGGATGCAACTTTACTCTTTTTGAAATGCTAAAAGTATTGGTAGGGCTGTAATCGAACTAAGCCAAGCTTTGAAAAGCTTAAGCTCGGCTCGTTATAAAATAGTTGAGTTCGAATTCGAACTCGAATCGAGCCCAAGCCGAATCCGAGCTTATATCGAGCAAGCTCATACATCATGTATCTCGAGCTTAAACTCAAACTTGATTTAAATAAGTTTAATGAACTCAATAAACTTATTTATTTTTTATTTTTTTATTCATCTTTTCTATATTTTCATGAAAGATATATTAAAATTAATATTTTTATAAAAGATAAACAATATATTAACAAAAATAAATATTATATTACTATAATGTTATATTTTACTATAAATTACTAATCTATTTTATATTATATATTATTTATTTTTATTTATCATATATATCATATATTAATAAATTATATAAATTAAATTAGTTAAAAAATTAATATATTCTCATACATAGTTTAATATATATAAATTAAATTATATATATTTTTAATTAAATATAATAAACGAATTAACTCACGAGCTTAATTCACGAGCTTTTTAAATGAATTAACTCACGAGTTAACAAGTCGAGTATTTTTTTAACTTGAACTTTACTCATTTAATAAATAAGCAGTTTGAGCTTAAAATTTTAAGAACTTTTAGTGAAGTGAAACTTAAACCGAGATTGAGCAGCAATGGCTTGGCAAACATTTAGCTAAACACAAATAGACAAGACAATACTAATTGTCCTCCATAGGCTTTTCGTGTAATATTGTCAATTATCCATTTTGTTATGATGACAATGCAGACTCTTCACTCTTCATTCTGCACTTCTTCCTTCTTCCATGGCCGCCACTCCCTCTCACTTGACCTCATCTTTCCCTCAAAATTACTCTTTTAACCCTCATCGTATTTCCATTTCCCGCCGCCTTCAGCCGCACCGTTTTAGTCACAACTCCGCATTGCTCAAAAAATACCAATTTGTCTCTCTATGGACTCCCAAATCTCACCCAAAAGGCAAAATTACGTGCAAGGCCACCCAAGTTTCAGTTAGTGAGGAATCTCCAAGTTCCGATAGTAGTGGCGGTGGCGAAAATTGGGTTCCTGTAGTTCCGTTGGCGGCGCTGCCTAAAGGTGAAAGGCGGGTGATCATTCAAGATGGAGAGACGATATTGTTGCTTTGGTATAAAGATGAGGTTTTCGCTATTGAGAATAGGTCTCCTGCTGAAGGGGCTTATACTGAAGGACTCGTTAATGCCAAGCTAACCCAGGTTTCATTTCAGTTTTTTACTCAATTATAAACTTAATAATGCTAAAATTCTTTAGATTTTCAGCTTTGGAATTTTGATTTGTAGTGGGTAGTGGCTACTTTTTCCTTAGTGTAGCTCTATTCAGTGAAAATGTTAATGGGACTTGCATTCGGCCAAGGAAAGACTGGTTTAGGCACCAGTTTTAGTATTGTGATTAGTGTCTTATGTCTATCAATTTTGCATAAACATTAATTTATCTAAATCTTGAAAGTGATGGAGTTTTTCCTGAATTCTGAAGATTAATGCCTGTCTGATTTGGAAACTTGGTTGTGGAAGTTGTTTAATTAGAGAGGCAATGTGAATATGGTGGATTGAACTTTGATGTCACTACTTGTAGATAATTCCTGACCATTGAAGAGATGCTGGCATACATTGGGAATTAATGGCTTTTATTGGTGGTTCTATTGCTAGTCTTTTCCTTGCTCTATCTCATATGCAGTTTCCTGTGCAAATGTACACACAGCACAGATGTATTATTGGATTGATGGACGACACATCAATCATTTATGCATTTCATAATATTGTTGATATGAGATGAATTAATGGAGCTTATTCATGTTTGGTGTATTCATATTTGATTGGATTGGAAGTTTAAGAAAACAATTTTTAACTCACAGGAACTAGGAGGTATTAGCCTTGTTTGGAGTCCCCATAATTGGTATTTGCTTATTGACAATTCACATCAAGAGTTTTTGGCAACAATAACGGTGAGGAAAGGGAACATATCAAATTTAACCACCCATTTTTACCAACTTTTGAAGTTGTGTAGGGGCTTCTTGAGTCTCATATATTAGGACTTATGGTTTAGTAACATTGATGGTTAGGTTATTCCATAGGAAATTTCTCTCAGGGTATTGGATTCAATCTCAGGGCTTTGAGATTGCTAGTTTGGATCAGATTTAGGGCCTAATCAACTTGAAAGAAAAAGGGGGCTTTCTTCCTTATAAGAGATTCTACAATGTGAAAAATCATTTGTTGTGAATATTGCTTTTTCTTTACTTTATAGATATTTGGTGATGCTGTTGAAAATTGGATGTTATTGCATTACAAAAGCCGAGCACATACTGTCTGTAGCATATTGACCTGGGAGTTTGAAGTAGGTCCCAAATTTATAATTCATTTTCCACCTATTTGACAAAGAATGAAAGAATGAGTTTGGAATTTTATCTTCAATGCCACATCAATATGTATGACAATCAAATTAAAGTAAAACACTTATAATCTGTAGTGATCTTCTCCTGCAAGTTTTCTTCAAAACAAGGAGTCCACACCTGTATATTTGTAGTCATATATTTGTCAATGCTTGTAGAGTAAGTTCTATGCGTGTGTAAGCTTGTTTGAAGTCCATTCGAGCATTGCATTAACCTTATGGTGTTTTTTATGACAAAGAAAGCAAGACATTACAAATACTTTGCATTTATTCTTTTTTGCAGGATGGTTGTATAGTTTGCCCAACAACTGATAGCGCATTTGATCTCCGGACTGGAGCAATCAAAGATTGGTATCCAAAAAATCCTGTGCTGAGGGTTCTCACACCAGCTTTGAGAACACTCTTTGTTTATCCAGTAAAAACTGATGAAGAAAATATCTACATCAGCATGAGAGGACCTGCTATAAAATCAGATGCATCTGCTGAAATAGTCTTTAGTGGGAAGGCTCAACCTGGTTTGACTGCAAGTGATGTCAACGTGGATCAGGTAACTAAATTAAGTAGTATGCAAACTCACTCTTTACACAAAGTTTTATTATAACAATTAACTTTCAAATATTTCACCTTCCTTAAAGGTAAATCGGAAGACAAAAATCCTAATGTATCAACTTTTTAAAGTAAAATTACTGATGATGAAGAAAAATAATGGGTAGAATGCTTTATTCTTGAATTTATATCAAGGAATCTAGTTATCTAAACAACTTGGTGATTTATTATAAAACTGTAGTTGATTGGTTGATTATCATCATATGGAATTATGGGAGATGTAATGGAGTTCCATATTGGTTTTATGTTATCCTGAAACAAAATGCTCTATAATTGTCTTTAGGTGAAAATGGTAGTGGATGAGGATCTACAGGGGTTTGGCTTCACCAGCAAGAATGAATTGATAAATGGGAAGGCAGCTGCAATTGGCTTCTTCTTGTTATTAGATTTTGAGCTCTTGACTGGTAAAGGTCTCCTCAATGGAACAAGCTTCTTGGACTTTCTTTATGCTATATCTAACATCCGAACATCCAACAGCTTGTTTGTTTTAAAGAAAATAAATGGAATTAGAAAGAATATATATTTTTTTTTCTTTATTTGAATAATAATTTTAAAAAAATAGACAAGAATGGGAATTTTAACATTCTAATTTCCCTTCAGAATTCTAAAATATTTCCTTTATTTTTGTCTTTTACATTAAAATCCGGTACCTTTTGAACGGTTCAAAAGTTTTACCTCTTAAGAGGTTTTTATATATGGTATAAACATTAAATTATTAATTACATATACTTAAAATTCATCAAATAAAGATTTTATTTGTCATTTTATAACTTAATTATAATTTCAATAGCTGAATTACCGAAGACATTAAATTATTTGCAATATTTGATAGATAACAACTAACAGCTCAAATCTCGTGTATAAGTGTCCGCCACCGCTGAATAAAACAGCCCCGAGCTTTGTTTTCCTCTACACTGAATCGATCTAAATTTATTTCACAGCTTGAAAAGCTCTTCCCCTTCTTAGTGAAGTTTATTTTCTCTCGAGTTTTTTTACCCATCTACAGCCTGTGGTCTCTCATATTTTCAGCATTCCTTTCTATCTGGGACTGTTTTAAAGTAAGTGATTTTATCGCTTTTTATGCTTCTTCCTTTTGTCAGCCATAGTTCATGGAATATCACAAAAATATCTTGGCTTCCAGAAGTTAACCTATCTTTTTTTAGCTTTTTTGTTGTATCAAAGTACCTTCAGCATTCCCATTTGAAGCCTCGATTGCTCTCTATCTGAAACTATGATCGGACATCAACATGTTATACTCCAACTGCTTTAACTTTTTGGCAGAGATTTTATTTGCTCCATTCTGTTGAGCCTTTGGTCCGTGTATTTCTTATTTTTCTTTTTTCAACTCACGATGATCTTACATATGAGGATGGTATGGAGCGGTAACATGAGAAATTTTCGGTTCTTATGTTTGTCAAGGGAAACCCGTCATGGGAATTTCCTAATCTTTGTTAAGGCCTTCCTTGTTGATCCTTTAAGGCCAGTTAGTCATGGGTTAGGCTTCTTTATTCTTTGTTTCGTACTTTTATGGGATAGACTGCGTAACTTCTATTTTGTTTTTGCACCTTCTAGAGATCCCAGGTCTTATAAAGGTTTTCTATAATTTATGTTTCTTTTAGTGCATTTCTCCTTTATTGGGCAAAAAAAAATGGATCTAAATTTGAGTTTTTAAAAAAACTGTCTATTAAAGTAAAAAATTTTGTACCATTTTTTGCTAGTTTAATGATATTAATACTCTTCTTTTTATCAATGTATTATTTTCACTTTGGCAATGATCATATTATACATTTGTCGGAATATGTTTAGAGTATTAGAGATATCACTAGAAAAAAAAAATCTCGCAAGTTATTGCGGGTGTTACTAAAAATTATAATAATTTTAAGTAAATAAAAAAAAATTAAATTACAAAAATTATTAAATTAAATCTGAACAAAATTTAAATAATAACAATTAAAAAATAAGTCTAACAAAAAATTAAATAACATAAATTGAAAAAAATAAAGCTTAATCAAATAATAA
Organism: Garcia nutans; assembly: GCA_947685225.1. Lineage (NCBI taxonomy): Eukaryota > Viridiplantae > Streptophyta > Magnoliopsida > Malpighiales > Euphorbiaceae > Garcia > Garcia nutans. Next base: position 34,911,951 of record CANTUV010000039.1, on the reverse strand, counting down.
ATCTAAACAAAAATTAAAATAAAACAATTTATATAACTAAAATTAAAATAAAATCCTAACAAAAAATTAAATTATAGAAATTAAAACCTAACAAAATCATCATTAGTACTATTAAGTCCATGATTAGAATTAATAATGGAATATTTATTCGAAATTATAGTGTTCAATAGAAATAAATAATAAATCAAATGAAATATAGAAAAACATATAAAAATAAAGTAAAAGTATAAAAAAATAATAAAAGTAATGTATTACCTATTTATAGTAGAATAATAGTATTGTGGTTTTGAAGTTAAATAGTTTTGTGGGAAAAGAGAATAAGAGTTATGGATTTTTTATTATCTAATTATTATTAATATTAAATAGAATATTATAATTTTATATGAACTCTTCAAATAAATATAATTATTATCAATATCAAAAAAGGATATTATAATTCTATTTGAACTTTTTAAATAAATATAAATTAATATCAAATATAATATTTTAATTCTATTTAAACCCTCCAAATAAATATCTATTACATAATAAATAATAAATTTAAATAAAAATTAAAATAAAATTATTAACTTAACTAAAATTAAAATAAAACTCTAACAAAAAATTAAATTATAGAAATTAAAACCTAGACCATTAGAAAAAAAACATCATTGGTACTATTGAGTCCATGATTAGAATTAATAACGGATTATTCAATTGAAAATATGGTATGTAAATAAAAATAAATGAAAAATTAAATAATAGATTAAACGAAATATAAAAAAATATTAGAATTGAAAGCAAAAATATAAAAAAAAATGTGATATATTACCGATACATAATAGAATAATAGTATTATGGTTTTGAAACTAAATAATTTTGTGGGAAAATATAATAATTACGTAGTAGTTATGATTTTTTTGTATTATATATATAATTATTATTAATATCAAATAGAATATCATAATCATTTTTACACTTTTTAAATAAATATAAATTAATGTCAAATAATAAATTTAATTTAAAGTATTAAATTAATTGAGACAATGACACATAGTATTATTGTGCAGTGTTAGCTGTTTTAGTATTATGTTAGAATAGAACCCCGCATGATATTGCGGGTATTTTTATTTTTATTTTTTTGAATCATATGATAATTTCAAATAAATAATTATTTATTTATAATTATAACTAAAGAAAACAATAATGATATATATATAAATCTAAGCAAATAATTTATAGTTATCAAATTACAAAATATAGAGATATTTGTAATTCAATAATATTATCATAATAGTCCATGTAAATAATAGAAATTATTTGTTAATCTAAATAAACCAATACCATTAATAACGAAGCTTTATTAATTTTTTATCTAATAATATTAAAACTTAATATAAATAAATTAAAGGATAATAATTAATTATTATTGATATCAGATATGATATCCTAATTACTTGATTATCAATTTTAATAAATAATAAATTTTAAATTTTAAAATTTTAATTTGATAATTAATATAGGATATTTTTAATTTAATATCTAAAATTAATAATTTATCTTATAATTATTTTTTTCAAGTATTTAACTAACAAAATAAATACTAAATAAATAAACTAAAAGAAACTATCAAAATAGAAAATTTTTATTTTTTAGCGATTTTGTAGTGATTGAAAGAATTTTTTTTAATGAAGTTATGCAACATAGTTTTTATTATTTATTGTTAATATTTTTATATTTTTTAAATATTTAAATATTATATTTTTTTAATAAAAAATATTGATACTTATAATAATACCAGAAATATAACAAATTTGAATCAAAGAAACGAAGTAGTTTTAATATATTCACAACAATTAGATTTTTACTAAGACATAGTAAAATGATCCATGCGAGTATAAAGACGGCAAAATTTCTGTTTTGAAGCTGTTTCAAGTATTATTTCTTTTTTTTATTCTATTTTTTTAAAATTCTATTCTATATTCAAAATTAGAATTGGGAAAGTTTATTTAACAAAATATTAGATTAAGATTATTTTAATCATAAAAATTTATTTAATTTTTAATATTTAATATTTAATTTAAAAATTAATTTCTACTTATAATTACATTTTTTTCAAGTATTTAACTAACACCATTCGACTCAAAAAAAAAAAAAAGACTAAGCATAAAACATAAATACAAAAAATTATACACGTGTATATTTTTTAATTCAATCATTGACTCAGTAGTTTTATGTGCATATATACATACATTTAATTAATAATTTGAGTAAGTTAATTGAGTTAATAAAAATAAACAATAAACTAAATATATAAAAAATTATCATTGATAAAAGTAAAAAATATAATAAATATGAAATATTAGCTACCACTTAATTGAGATGATTATCTAAATATTTTAGTTTATGCTATTAAAACGATAACTTCCCATCTATCCCAATTAAAGAATCTAGAAATTTAAATGATATTACCTTGCGCCTACATCTTCTTGCTAACTCTGAAGTAAATTAAAAAAAAATAAAGATCAATAATTAATATAACTAATTGCTAGAGAAGAATAAAAAAGAAATACAAAAAGATTATGTTTTTAATAGTATTATGCTACGTGCCACACAGTGACATTCATTTTAATATTATATATAGATATGGATATATAAATTTTGGATGCATATTAGTCATTTTACCAAAGGAAACAATAATTCCTTTTTTTTTCCATTTTAATTGTGCGGAACTAACTAAAGGTGTTGGTAACTATTATATATGCAATCATGGTGAAATGAATATGAGTAATATATTAATTTTGTTAGGCCTAATCTATAAATAATATCCCTAACGATCCTTTAATTTAATCAATGCTTTTGCACAACAAACAACTCATATCTCTTATCACGCAATGATTTTCATTGGTCGGCAAAATTCACTTCATCAAATCAGATTTCCATTATTACTAGAAATCAGCACGTGGATTGAAATTATTTGGCTGGTTTACGTGATACTTCACATTATTATGTTTTGAATGGTGGTGGGCCAAGTGAAAACATGTGCGTGAATTTAAATGTGGTTTCTTGGCAAGCTTTCTGCGATGCTGCTACTTTTAGTAGGGATGATGTTTCAGGTGGGGCTAGTGTTATTGAGGATGGTGAGAGAAGGTTTTTTTTTTAATCAATAAGCAGTAATTTTTATAGATAAACTATTTATAACATATATATAGAGAACCCATATTATCCGAATTTACAATGCACTTAAGAAAATTTGGCAAAGAATTAAAAGACAAATAGACAGCATGCTTCATTCTCATTCTACAGTCTATGGCAAGGAAATTTGCGGCTTGATTACCCTCCCTGAATGTATGTAGTATAGCCGAGTTTGAACTGTCAATTAAGTTTTTAATGTGGCTGGCCATTGTTGTTGATGTAGAAATCCGGGAGGATGTGATTTGATGATGAACCCATGCTGAGTCAGTCTCTCTTTCCAGAGGCAAGTAATGTTTCTGAATACACCATTGGATTCCTTCAAAAGCAGCTTGCAATTCAGCTTGGTTGGGATTAGAAGCCCGTAAGAAAAAACTGAGACCTGCTATAAAGCATACATTGCAATCCCTGACAATAACTCCACCGGTCGCCATATTCACAGTCACCGAAGCGTTGACATTAAGCTTGAATCTTTGTGAAACTGGTTTACGCCAATATACGAGAGTTGGCTTTAATTTGCACCTTTTGCCAAATTGTTCTAGCAAGAATTCTTAAAATAAAGCAATGGACTTTGCAAATTTGGCAGAGGAATGAGCTACTCCCCAATTAAAAATCGAGGTGAGGATGGACCTGATAATGTTTGGACTATATACCTCCTCGCCACCCCATGTAATTTTACAAAAGGCTAGCCATATGTGATAGAGAATTACGTGAGGAATGAAGGCCATGACTTTGCCCGCCAGCGAGTTAGGAGAGAATTGGGACCGCCACAACATGAATTCTTGTTTAATTGTGCGCTGGACCGAGGCATTGTATTGCAAAAATTGTTTGAAAAATTGCCAGATTTTCATGGTTTAAGCACAGAGGTAGAATATGTGAAAAACAGCTGAGGCTATAACATTGAGGATTGTTTTGTTTTTTCTTAAGGATCACTTCCATTCTAGTGGTTATATTTTTATTAATTGTCAATAGCTTTTTTATGCTTTAAACTTTCAAGCTCTTGACATTTTGGATTTTAGTACTATTGTCTTGATTGCAAATATATTTTAGAGGGTAGGCCGGATATCCAGGTTGTAATATCCTCATGTATGCCCTAGAAGTTTTGACTATGTTGTTGTTTTTGTTGTTGTTTTAAATTGGATTGAATGTAGATGTTATGTGAGAAGAAAAGAATTTGAGAAGAGAATGGTTATGTATATGTGTTTTGGGAAGGAAAATAGGGTTTAGAGAAAAGTGTATATGTTGTTTATATGTTAATATATATAACATATAAGTTGGTCAAATGCAAGGTCAATGGAAGAGAGATATTTTTATGGGATATGTGAAATTACATATATGGGCATGCAAGGGACAAAAGTTAGAACAAATGGTTAAGGGTGTTTTGGTAATTTTCCTTGTAGGAATTGCATGGTGGAGATTAAAAGAAGAAGAAGTGGTTGACTTGAGTTTATTTTCTTGTCTTTTTTTATGTGTGTGCCGGCCATTGAAGAAGAGAAAGAGTTAGAGAGGGCTTGAAGTTCTAAACTCAATTTGAAAGGAGATTCAAGGAATTAAGTGGAAGATTTGTGAAATTCATCAATTTTGGTAAGTCCTTTCTCTTGATTTTCTTTTGTTCTTTTGAAGTGGAGTTGGAAATGAATTTTTGGTTTGTTGAGATGATGATTAAATGTGTTTGTAATGAGTTTTTAAATGTTGTTTTTGATTTTAAGTGAAGAAGTTTAAGAGGTGTTGTTGTTGGAAGTGTTGAAGTTGATATTGTTTTAGGGTTTTGAAGTGTTACATGATGTTTTCCTTGTGTTTGCTTCATTATTTTCAAAGATCTTCTTGTGGTTGGTGTTTGTTGGAATTTTGGACTTGGAAATGGGATTTTGGCCGAGGGCAGTAGCCTTCTGGATGCCACGCCCGTGGCCTTGATTGGCCATGGCCGTGGCCATTGGTAGGCTTTTGGTGCCATGGCCGTGGAGGATGGAAGCTTGAGTGGCAGAATTGTTTTGTACCCCACGCCCGTGGTGGTTATGGTGGCCACGACCGTGGTCTATAATGTATGATGTTGAAGTGTAATTTTGTGATTTAAGGTTTAAGATGAAGTTATTAAGTGATTAAATGGTATTGGAACTGATGGATTATATCATTCTTTGGATTAGGGTTTGATAGTAGGTGATTTGCCCTAATTTGGGAAGTGAAGAACTTTGCAAGAAGGAAGGTGTTTAGAGTTGTGTGACTTGTGATTGAGGTAAGTACAAATCTTGTGTTGATGCATACATGTGACATTGCATTGATGATGCATATGAAGTTGAGATTGATCATATATATGATGATAATGGTAATGCATATGATACTATGTGATATTTCATGTATTGTGACTTATGTGATGAGTAATGTGTTTTGTTATGTTTATATCAATAATGCTATATGTATAATGTGATGGATATGTTGAGGATATGATTGTGTATTTGAAAGATGAAGTATTGTAATGTGATTTGAAATGTGATGGAATATAATGCCATTGTGATTGGCTATGATGATACAATTGAATTATGTATGGCATATTTGCCTAATTGATGAGGATGATTGAGAAAGAGTTTGATAAAGAGAATAAAGAAATAAGTGTATGCTTAATATGATATTCAGTTTCAGAGTTCTGATTTTTGGAGGCATGCCTATTTAATGAAAGGTAACAGTCTTGCCGGGTTGAGGATCTCTTCAAATTGAATTGAATTGAGGTCCAAGAGACTGGGTCTGTTACACAATGATAATTGATATTATGAGATATTTGATTTTAACAGTCTTGCCGGGTTGAGGATCTCCTCGAGTTAGATGAGTTGATGATCCAAGAGACTGGGTCTGTTACGCTATCCATGGATAGAGATATATATATATGTATTTGTTGCCTACGGGCTTGATAATTGTGTTTATGAACCAAAGCAGTAACTCTGAATTCTGAATATCGTATTAAATACTTGATGGGCCCATAGGTGTCTAGGTTTTATGTATATCATAAATGATGTTCTAATGTAGTGAAATGTTAATATTACTTAAATGATGAAACGGACTATTCACGGAATATTGTCTGTTGAATATGATCTTTATTGATTGAGTGTGTATCATTGATGTGGATTTGTTAATACATATATGAAACATTGCATTGCATTAAAGCATAACATTAGCATGATTTGTCTTACTAAGCCGTTGGCTTAGCGCGATAGTGTTAATCGCGCAGGTGATAGAGTTGAACCCGAGAGCTCTTCGAGACCTAGTGAGAGTAGACATTGAGGTGTTGATTTTGGACTTAAAGATCAGAGCAGACTTGCCAATCAAGTATAACTTCTTTATGTTTTGTAAAATATTGTTTATAATGTAAATATATGTATATTTGTAAATACAGATTTAAATGTTTTCATATATGTAAATAATTTTATAACTTCCGCTGTGTAATAATTAAATGTATGAATGTATGTATATATTGAATTTATTTTATACTACAATTTAATGACTTCTTTTCTATAATATATAATGATAAAGATTATGGTAGTATCTAAAATGTTTTGAATGTTAAGAAAATCCGTAACATCCCTATGTTTATTGCATGTATGCTACATTGTGGTATTGTAGTGTGCATGTAATGGATGTGGGGGTGTTACAGTTGTTTTGGTATCAGAGCCTAGGTTTGAGATTCTCAACCTAGGTAAAATGTAAGAAAAAGACTATTTTGATTTTTTTTAAAAAATGGTTTTTGAATAACATATATGTTTGGGATTGGCAATCTCTGATCTTTAATAAGATGTAATCTGCTGTGTTTGCAGACTTAGGTTGTGATGGATCCTCATTCGCGTCAGTCAGTTGAGGGAAGTGCGGAGAGTGTTGCTCCTGAGGATGGAGCTAGAGTTGATAGTGTTGGAGAGGCACCTGCTTCGGTGTCGGGTAGACCAGCTGGGGAGGAGGTTCCGCCAGCTTGGCTTAGGCATGTGGTAGAAGCTTTGAGGCAAGCACCAGTGCAACCACAGCCACCACCCCCTCAGCCTTTGGTATCTGTGAGGCACTATGACAAACTGAGGAAGTATGGAGCTGAAGATTTTATAGGTACTACTGATCCAGCAGTGGCTGAGCAGTGGTTAGACAAAGTACAGAGAATATTTGTTCAGTTGCAAGCCACTCCAGAGGAAAAGTTTGATTATGAAAGATCCTTGTTGCAGAAGGATGCATATAGTTGGTGGAAGACAGTGCCCCATTCTATGGATGATCCACCTACTTTATCCTATACAGATTTTCTCTCTTTCACCAATGCTTTTTTTTTTCTCTCTTTCACGACCCATCATAATTAAAGTCTTTTTACTTTCAAGTTGCTAAAAATTTAATTAGAGATATAAATAAGTTAAATTATTTGAATTTTATTTATACCTCGATTCAACAAAAATTTATTTAGAATTGAATTTATTTAGAAGATAATATAATTTAGACTACTCATTTATAAAATAAATCAAATTTATATAAAATATATTCAACTCATCTATTTTCCAAAATGACTCAGTTATAAGTTTATAAAACTAATTCATTAAATTTACAAGCTAACTCATTTGTTAAACTCATCAATAAATTTAAAGTGTATACATTTAGATTGTAATTTTTAGTTATTCATTTTTTTTAAATTCAAAATATTTTTAATTTTTGTTTTATATTTTTTAAGAACATGTTATATTTTTAAAGTTATATATAATTATTAAAATTTTAATTATTAAAAATAAAAAATATTTTTTAAAAAAATCAATTGTAATCTTTAAAATAAAAAAATATGATAAAAAGAGAAAGAAATAGGCTTTTAGATAAAAAAAAAGAGTTTTATTGATATAAAATAGTCTTTTAAAATCAAAAGCTTTAACCATATTTTATATATTTCATATTTAACGTGAAAATAATTTTTATTTAATTAAAAAATAAAAAATTAATAATATTACTGAACATATTTTGATATTTAAAAAAAATTAAAACTAAAAAGCAAAAATTATATTGAACATTTATATTCTATAATTTAAAGAATAAGTTGAAATCACTCTATAAACAGTGATTTCAGCTTCTCTTATTCATTTTATCCTTTGTTTTTATTATTATTTTTTTAGCCCATTATTTTTATATTTAATTATTATTTTATTTTAATTAGTGTTATTTCTTTTTAACTATTATTTTTATCACTAATTATTATTTTATTTTAATTAGTGTTATTTTTTTAATCCTTACTCTTGCTATTAATTTGTTTTTAATTTAATTTTTTCTTATATATTTAGAATTTATTGTTATGTAGTTTTTTTAGAGTTTACATACTCAATTACTCTTCATATAATATTAGAATTACATATGATCTTAATATTCATTTTTTGTATATTTTATTTACTCATCAATTTTATTTTTAACTATTTTAATGTATTTTAAATATTTTTTTATAATTAAATAGCTAAGATTATTTTATAAAATAAAATAAAATATGTATATTTAAAAAAAATACAGGGCAACATTCTAGTAGCCTTAATAATTAAATAAGATTCGTCATTTGACTCGAGTACAAGCTCATGATTTCACTCCTATATAGGCTCGTGACATAGCTTGTTTGCATACTCACTTATCATATATTATTTTGTAAACTTGATCAAATAGTCATTGTAAATTTTTAAAATATATATTTAAATATATTAATTTATTATGTAATTTGATTTATATAATTTATTATATCACATATTATATGTCATAAATAAATTAAAAAATATAAAAAATATTTTAATTCGATAAATTTTATATAAAATTATATTATATATTATATTTTTGAATTAAGAATATAAAATTCATTCAATAGCAAATGAACCTTAAGTTAATATAATATTTAGTAGAAATATATATATATATATATATATATAGAAAGTTTCAAAAGAACAAATTTATTATTGTTAGGAAAAATAAATTTCATTATATAATCTGATTAGCACAGTGTAGAAAGGTAAATTAACAACATAATGATTTATAATAGAATACAAAATTATAAATTGATATTTTATGTCAATAATTTATAATAGAATATGAAATTATAAATTGATATTTAATGTGGATAATATGAAATTGTTATGATTTAATTTGTAAATTATTTGGAAAACAAAAATTTAATACAAAGTGTTATATTTATGAATTTTATGATAAATACATAATGGGGCATGACTTTTTGAAATGAGTTATGAGATTCATTTTATATCAAAATTCCTAATTTGTATTTTTAAATGTTTAACAATATTTCATTCACTAGTCCATATGAGACCGTTTTGACCTTTAAATCTTTCATTTACATAAATTTTTAGTTTTTATGTTTCAATTATAATTGTTAACATATAAGAAATATAACACTTTTCAATCAAATAGTTTAAATTATCTACTTTAAAAGTATAATTTATTATAAATTTTAACAAAATATTTTCAAAACCGTCATTATTTTATCCGGAAAATTTTGGGACCATTTGGCACTAAATTTCATCAACCATTTTTTTAAATTAAATTTCATCAACTAAAATTTTTATATAGTAAAAGATATGTTATAAAAAAATAAAATTTTAATTTATACAAGAAATTTAAATATTTAAATATTTGTCAAACTACTAATGAATTTTGTTAGCATATATATATATATATATATAAGTTTACATGTTGTCAATAACTAATAGAAAAGTGTGATGATACAACTTTTAATATAAATTGAAAATTTAAGTTTAACTTATATAAGTTATATTTTTTTATGCATTTGTTTTTTTTTAACATATATATATATATATATATTTGTCTTTTAATAATTAGACATATATATTTATATATTTAACTATAACTAAATATACTATTTTCATATTAATTATTGAGTAACTTTAATTATATTTCAAAAATTATATATAATTAAAATTAATTAAATTATTTTTAACATATTAATCTTTAAGAATTATTTTATTTGTTATATCTTATATAATAATAAAACTAAATTAAAAAATAAAAAAAAATCGGTTATTATTTAGTTATACGATTCAGAATGGTTCAAAATAATTCTCGGCATGGATATGTTCTGAAATCGTCTTATATTAAAAAAAATTTAGTATAATTTGGATTAGAAAAAGTCAAAAATTAATGAAACTTTTAAGTTTTGAAATTTTTTTTTTCTAATTATTCGGGTCGATTCGAAAATCTCTAAGATCCATTTTTAGCCCTAGTTGACCGTTCAACGATCTTTATCTGCACTGTAATAATAAATCATATAAATTTTATAACTTAATAATTTAATTTATTTAAATACATATTTTAAAAAATATATAATAATTGTTCAATCAAGTTATTGCTAATATATATTAAACAGTTTACAAATGAGTTATAATATTCGAGCTAAATCATGGGTTTGCTATCTATTTGTCCAAAAAAAATCATGGGTTTGTATTCGAGCTAAATGACAAGTCTGATTAAGGAGCTAATTACTAAATACACTAACAAATTCAATATGTAATACCTCTAATTTTTTAATATAAAATAAAATAAATTAAATTTGGATAAATTAAATAAATGATTTGAATGAAAAATAAAATGATTTTAAATGAAAAAGTAAAATGTATATTTGAAATATATTTGAAGTAAATATGATATATACATATACCTAACATATACTACACATATAAAAGAATAATATATATATAGATAAGAATGGAAAGAAAGAGAATGTGCTTTTTGCTTCTTCTTCTTCTTCCTTTGTTTCTTCTTTGTCACGAGTTAGAGAGAGAGAGTAAGGGAGAGTTTGTTCATCTTTCATACATCAATTTTACAAGGGATTTCAAAGATTCAAGTGAAGATTTTGAGGATTTTTTATCAATTGGTAAGTTTCTCTATCATTTTGTAAGTTTTTTTTTTTAATTCTATGGAAGAACTTGGTATTTTAATTTTGGGGATTGTGTATTAGTATGTTTTAATAGTTTATTTGGATATGTATGAAGGTGTTGTGAGTAGCTAATGATGATTTTTAAGGTTGGATTGAAAGAGAAGAGATTTCTTTTCTTTCTTCTTCTTTGAATGTGTTATGAGAGGAAATGATGATTGATTGAATAAGATGATAGTTATGATATGTTAGAGTTATATATGTGCTGAATTGATAGATAATTCATGGATATAAACTAAGATGATGATTAATGGTGTTGTAGTGTTGAGTTTGAAATGATTGTGTTCATTTGGTTGAGAGTTTGAAATGCAGGACTTTTGCCTGACACGGCCAGTGACACAACCATATCTTTGGGTGTGTCAACGGTGCTGAGTTCAACATTGATAACATGACTAGTAACACAACCATATCCCTATGTGTGTCATAGCTTCTGTGAGGCAGAATAATTGACACGACTATGAACACGCCCGTATTGTTGGGCGTGTCAAACTTTCTGTGAGGCATAATAAATGATACGGGCAGTGACACACCCATGCCATTGGACGTGTCAATGCTTTTGTATGAGTGGGTTAATAGCACAGTCATCAATACGCCCGTATTATTGGACGTGTTACTTGATAATAACTCTTTTCTTTGTCTTTCATTTGTAATTCTTATTTAAATTATTTGATATTGAGAATGCCTTAGAATGTGATATTAAATGGTTGTTTATGATCACAATTGGTATAGGCATTGAGAGAGAGTAGTTTGCCCAACCCTAGTGTTGAAGGGCAACTTGGAAGACAAGGTTGGAGGAGGTTTTAAAGCTTGTTTTGGAGTGTTTCCTAAGATATGTACAAACTCTTAATAAATGAAATGTGAATGCATTACATTTAGTCTAACACATTTTGGATGAAAAATGTGTTAAGCTACTTGATACATTAAGTATTCATGAACATAGTGCTAAGACATGTGAAGTGTTATGTGTCACATCCGCCCACAGCATTTATGCATAGCAGTCACGTGCACAGTGAGAGAAGGGGAAAGGAGAAGTCAATTCCTGACAACGGCCCCAGATAAGGCTAGAGGACCAATGTGACCTAATTGAAGAAATGCAAAGTTTTGAGGAGGTAGCTGTAATTACCAAAAGTTGTGGAGGTCCTTAATAGTGCATATAACAGACTCCATAAATGGAAAGTAGAGAAAAATCGGGTAGCAACGGCGCGACACGGTTTTTTCTGAAAACGCACGGTTTGAAAGATATAGGGGATTTTGACCAGGGGCATTATGGTCATTTTTAAAAGTGTCTCGAAAGTAATAATGGATCTCAAAAATGAAAAGTAGAGGAAAATTGAGTCAAAAAGTGTACCACAGCATTCGGCGAAAGTGCGCGGTTTAAAAGTTACGAACGAGTAATCGCCGGAGGGTATTTTGGTCTTTTCACACCTTAGACCATAAAATTACAGCACAAGGAGGTTGAGGGGCCAAAATATAATTAAAAGAAATTCCAAGGGCTTGGGTTTTAAATAAATAAAAGAAAGAGACATTTGGACCAATGAAAATTAGCCATTTTGCCACTTAAGTGTACCAATGGAAAACCAACACTTATACCAACACATCTTAACCTCTCTTAGCTGCCATTTGGAGGAGAGAAAAGCAAAAAAATAAAACCCAAGAGCTCTCCTTTGTTCTTGCTTTGGCCGAATAGAAGAGAAAGGGAAAAGAGAGAGTGATTTTTTTTCAAGTAGCTATTTTTGGTTGCAAACTTTGGTGGAGAATAAGACTTTAAGGTAAGGGGTTTTATTTGTAGCTTTAATTTCATAAATTGTTGGCTATTTTAAGAGATCTAAGTTAAGGTTCATAAAGGTTGAATTTGGGGAAAGTTTGTAGGATGGTTAGAAAATGAATTTAATGGAAAAATATGTTGATTAATGATGAGAGATTGTTATTTTAGGAAGAAATTTATATGAATTTGGAGGGTAGCTTATTGTTCTAAATTTCTAAGTTTTATGTTTAAGGTTGTTTTCTTGAATTTCTTGAAGGAGAATCAAAGATTAAGGAAGGAGAAGAAGGAAAAGCAAAAGGGAATTAAAAGAATAAGGTTTGGTACTTTACCTTGGAAGAATTAATTTTCCTTTCAATTTCTTACCAAAACTTTATCTATGGAACTTTTGCTATGGATGCATAAATGTGTTGTTTGAGTTTGAATTGAATTGTTGAATGGTATTTTTAAATCCATGTAGTGATTGGGTTGTTTAAATTCAAATGAAATCTAATGTTTCCAATGATTTTGGTAAAAGAGTTTATGAGCTCCATTTAGTCCAAATTGATTTAAACAATCAAGTTATTTTAAAAGGGAAGTGTCTAAGTCTTCATTACATTATTAGGGAAGCTTTGAAATGGGTTTAAAACAGAAAAATAAAAAAAAATTTGCACCAAATGCAAGTGTGGGCCGAATTAGTGCCCTTTGGGATCCAATTCTGGACCTAATTTTGGGCAGCCAGTTGAGGCAGCAAGCGATGGAATTTTTTGACGAAATTTTACATGCAATTAGTCAACATATGATATAAGTTTTCTGTAAAATTTCAGCCAAAAATAAGATCATTTACCTGGTCAAATGTAAGACTGACGTGGACTGAAATCTTGACGAAAACCCAGATTTTACTATTCATTTGGCGCTTGCCTTTTGCGTTGCCGATTTTACGCGCCGCGACACTATTTATTTGGTCAATTTGTGACCTTTTGAGGAATGCTTTGAAATGTTTGATATGTTTATTGTGGATGTTAAAAATGTGAAAAAGGGTAATGGTTTGACTAAAGAATGTGGTGCACGGTGTAAATGGCAAAGCGCGATGTGAATTAAAATGTTTTCTCGAGCCATTCTAAAATGAAGCTTGAGACTTAAATTGAATCATTTTAACCTTTATGCTCTGCTGGGTAGTTGGGGGTGGCAAATAAGGGTATGGTGCACTATACTAACTTATGCAGTACTGCTTGATATTGCGATTGAATTGTTATGATCTGAACTCAATGGTGAGGGCCATTGAAGCCAGTGGTGAGGGCCATTGGTTATAACCAGGATGGTGAGGGCCATTCCTGTGATATGATAATGGTGGTGAGGGCCACCTATGTTACAGTGGTGAGGGCTGCTGCCTTATCGCTATGGTTCCCTATATACCAGTAGAGCCAAAGTCCTGTTTTTTTTAAACTACGTAATGCAAAATGAGTTTGAATTATGGTTTTTTACATTTGTTGAAAGCATATTTACACTGAATGTACAATAACTTCCATTGGTTTAATGTTGGTTAATTTTTTATTTAATTATTTCCTTTTATTTCAAATGCTTTCATGTTTTACTTTTATCTCCATTGGTAAAGTACCCACTGAGCGACATTGCTCAGCGAGTTAAGTTTTCCTTGACTCGTAGGTTCAGAGCAGTAGCTAACTCTTGGGCTCTTGGGAAGCGACGACCAGACCCACAACATCTCAGGGTAGATCTCCTAGTTTCCATTATGAGTTAACTAGTTGTGGCATGTATATGTATATATAAGTTTGAGAATTACTATGTTATACTGTACGTTAGTAGTATGTAATAATAATAAATCTCTACTTTATTTTGTACTAGAAGTGTAAATTCTTCTTGCAGGTTTGTAGTTGAGGTTATAGGGGAGATTCATTGGGAGTGTATTGATACTGATTGTGTTCGCATTGGTTTGTGTAAAAATATTTTCAATAATCAGAAAAACCAGTTTTGTCAACACTTGGGACCCAATTTCTAGGCGAACCTTTGGCAAAATTTCTATAAAAATCGGAACTAAAATTTGACTAAGTAAAATTGGTAGCAACATTAGGTTAGTGTGGTGCCCCTACTCGGCTTATACACGTAGGCCGGGAAGGGGTGTTACAATTTTTAGTATCAGAGCTTCGGTTTAGCCGATTCTGGGTAGTTAGTTGAACTGAACCTTAAATGTATGACACATAGGGTTAGGTTAGGGGTTCTAATTATGTAACTATACATGTGTGTAGTATTATTAGTTATGTTATTCTAATTATAACAGGAGTAATTATGGGTGATCGAAATGATGAGATGAGGGAGCTGAGGATGGAAGTAGAGAGGCTAAAGTAGATAGTGCAGGAGCAAGATGATACCATAGAAATTCTGGCAGATCGAAGTATACAGGATCGTGAAGACCTAAGATTAAAACATGAGATGATTACCTCCTTGATAAGAGACGTGCAGATGTTAAAGGAGGACATGCTTAGTCATAGAGTGGAGTTTGATAGTGCCTATAGGAGCCTCGGGGTAGCACATAGAGAGATCTGTGCTTTGCAGGAGAGGGTCCAGGAGCTAGGCCAGCACTTACCTGGTGAAGCATCGCATGACCCAGAGTTTGATCCTGAGATAGAAGAGTATTTGTCTGACAGTGCCACCTCACCTAGGGCACCTACTCACTGAGCTTCGAGATGTGTTGCTTTTTGGAGGTTCTTTTGGTTATGTACATATGTGACATCGGGATATCGTGTAAATATTGTATGGTAGTATGACATGATGATATAGTAGTAAGGAGTCCTAAATTTTGGAATGTACATAAGGGCTTCCTAGTAATGTAAATACTTTTGCTTGGAAATAAATAAAAGCTGTGTTGTATATGTGTTATTTAAGAGTTTTATCTTTATATACATGCCACCTAGGGTAATATAATGTTGTTGGTCTG
This sequence comes from Garcia nutans, assembly GCA_947685225.1. Lineage (NCBI taxonomy): Eukaryota > Viridiplantae > Streptophyta > Magnoliopsida > Malpighiales > Euphorbiaceae > Garcia > Garcia nutans. Next base: position 34,896,150 of record CANTUV010000039.1, on the reverse strand, counting down.
GGTCGTTATTGATGATGGGATTGTATACATTTTGCTCTGTTCTTTAGATGTCGCGAGTAGCGCAGCGTGATATAGAGGAGGAGGTCGAGTCTCAGGCCTCCCAAACTGTAGAAATGCATGTATCAGAGATACCTGCATCTGAGCAACCACCAGCTGATGCTCCTATTCCCAACGAAATGTTGCAACAAATGGCTGCCGTATTACTGCAGATAGCCGGCGCCGCCCCGACACTACCACCAGTGCCAGCACCCATACCAGTACCTGCTGTAGGAGGGGAAAGGAAACCCCCGATCGAAAAGATAAGAAAGTATGGGGCGAGGGAGTTTAGGGCCCGAAGGGATGATGATTCTTCTACAGCCAAGTATTGGCTGGAAGGAACGGTACGAGCCTTAGATCAGTTACAGTGTACTCCAGAGGAGCGAGTTGTGTGCGCTACTTCCTTGTTAGTGGAAGAAGCGTATGTCTGGTGGGACACAGTTCAACAACGAGTTCCATCAGAGCAGAGGACATGGGACTTCTTTGTGAGAGAATTTAAGAGAAAATTTATTTCTGAAGCATATCTCGACGCTAGGAGGAAAGAGTTTCTACACTTGAAGCAAGGGCGAATGACAGTGACAGAGTACGAAAGGGAATTCACCAGATTAAGCAGGTATGCTAAGAAAGCGATAGAAGATGAGGAAGATCGATGTAAACAATTCTTAGACGAATTGAATAATGAGATTAAGGTGCAGCTGATTGCTGCTCATATTAAGGAATTTTCTGTGTTAGTCATCCGAGCTATTGAAGTGGAGCAGTGTCAGTCTGATGAGCAGAATAGAACAGAAGATGAAACAGAAGAGAGGTACCCAAAACTATTCGGGAAACTACCAATCATCAAGGAAGCGATTCCAAGGCAGTGGTTCCACGGGAGGCAGTCAACGCCGGGGTTACAGTCAGGGATCGAATCGCAGTGGCCCAAGTCAAGCCACCTCAGTCGCTAGTACCGGACGATCCGGAAGAGGGCAAGGAAGAGGATTTAACCGAAGCGGAGGTAACTTTTCTACCGGTCCAAGAGGTAATGAAGGTAAAAATACTAATTCACCCTGTGATCAATGCGGACGCCGCCACATGGGAGAATGTTGGGGTCGGACATTTGCATGTTACATATGTGGATCTCTAGATCACCTTATGCGAGAGTGTCCCCAGCGAATGCAGAATCTACCTAGGGAGACTGAGGGATCTCAAGCGGCAGCAGGGCGAGGCCGAGGCAGAGGTAGGGGTGGAAATCCATCACGTGTGCAGTCTGAGACGGTGAATCGATCAGAAGTGAGGGCTCCTACTAGAATGTATGCCATGAGGGGGCGAGAAGATGAAGAAGCGCTAGATGTGATTGCAGGTCAGTTGTCTATGTTTGGAGTTTCGCTTTACGTTTTAATAGATCCGGGTTCTTCACACTCATATATATGCATGAAAAATAAAAAAACTTGGGAACCTAAAGGTAGAACTAGAGGAAGAGGGAATATTAGTTGCTAGCCCATTAGGGAGTGAGGTGATTACGAGGAAGGTAGTGAAAGATTTCCCTGTGGAGATACACAGACGTATCTTTTGGGGAGACTTATTTGAACTACCATTTCAAGAATTCGACGCTATCCTTGGGATGGATTGGTTGGCCAAACACGATGCACTGGTTGACTGTAAACAGAAGAGAGTTACTCTGCATACGTCAGACGGCGACGAAGTGACCTTAGTGGGAAAGAGGAAGGACTATCTAACTAAAATCATTTCCGCTATGACAGCTAAGAGGTTAGTGCAAAAAGGCTGCGAGGCATACTTGTTATGCGCGTTAGAAGAGAAAGAAGAGGCATCGAAGCTACAAGATATACCTACTGTTTGTGATTTTTCTGACGTATTTCCTGACGATTTACCCGGATTACCACCTAAACGAGAGGTGAAATTCACCATAGACGTGTACCCGGGAGCTGCACCAGTATCCATCGCACCTTACTGAATGGCGCCAGCGGAGCTAAAAGAACTAAAGGTACAGCTACAGGAACTTTTAGACAAGGGGTTCATTAGGCCAAGCGTGTCGCATTGGGGAGCGCCAGTATTGTTCGTGAAAAAGAAAGACCGATCCCTAAGGTTGTGTGTGGATTACCGTCAACTCAATAAGTTGACCATCAAGAACAAGTATCTGCTACCTCGCATAGACAATTTGTTTGATCAAATCAAAGGTGCTGGAGTCTTTTCAAAAATCGATCTACGATCGGGTTATCATCAATTGGGGATCAAAGATGAAGACATACCAAAAACTGCATTCAGAACTCGCTATGGACATTATGGATTCATTGTTATGCCTTTCGGATTAACGAACGCACCTGCAGTATTCATGGATATGATGAACAGAATCTTCCACCTGTATTTGGATCAGTTGGTGGTTGTATTCATTGACGACATATTGGTGTATTCAAAGAATCGAGAGGACCATGATCGCCACCTTAGGATCATTTTGCAAACCCTGCGAGAGAAGCAGTTATACGCTAAATTCAGCAAATGCGAATTTTGGTTGGAAGAAGTAGCCTTCTTGGGACATATTGTATCGGTAGAAGGAATAAGGGTCGATCCCAAGAAAATAGAAGCAGTATTGGAATGGAAGTCACCTAAGACAGTAACGGAAGTCCGTAGTTTCTTGGGGTTAGCAGGATATTATCGGAGATTCGTCAAAGGGTTTTCCATGATCGCCCCACCTATGACCAAGCTACTTCAGAAGAATGCCAAATTCCAGTGGACCGACGCTTGCCAACGGAGCTTTGAAAGGCTGAAGCAAAAACTTACTGAAGCGCCCATTCTTATACAACCCGAATCAGGAAAAGATTTTGTGATCTATAGCGATGCATCGCACATCGGGTTAGGTTGCGTATTGATGCAGGAGGGCAAAGTCATTGCGTATGTCTCTCGACAGCTCAAGCTACACGAAAAGAATTATCCCACGCATGACTTAGAACTAGCAGCGATTGTTTTGGCTTTCAAGACGTGGAGGCACTACCTATACGGGGAAAAGTGTTACATTTATACAGATCATCAAAGCCTGAAGTACCTACCCATGCAGAAAGATTTAAACCTGCGACAGCGAAAATGGATGCAATTGTTAGCCAACTACGACTATAAGATTAACTATCACCCGGGCAAAGCGAATGTCGTAGCAGATGCACTTAGTAGGAAGTCAATGCAAGCGCTACGTGCTATGAGGGTAGAATTAGAGCCCACGGAAGATGGAGCTATCTTTGCAGAAATGCACATGCGACCTACCTTACATCAACAAATACGTGAGGCTCAGAAGGAAGATGAACAAGTGAAGAAGTGGAGTCAACAGGCGCAGGAGAATTCATCAGGAGATTATCAAATTCGTCCAAATGGTATCCTATACTACAAGAAGAGAATGGTGGTACCTAAGTCCGAGGAACTGAAGAAACAGATTTTGCAAGAAGCTCATAACAGTCCTTACACAATGCATTCGGGAGCAACAAAAATGTACTGGGACTTGAAGGAGTATTACTGGTGGCCAGGAATGAAAAAAGACATCGTGGATCACGTGACGAAGTGTCTAACCTGTCAGCAAGTGAAAGCGGAACATCAACTACCCTCAGGACTACTACAACCTACTACGATTCCAACCTGGAAATGGGACCGTATTACTATGGATTTTGTCACAGGATTGCCTATGACTAGGGACAAACATGACGCGATCTGGGTAATCATGGATCAGCTTACTAAGTCGGCTCATTTCTTACCAGTACGTGTGGATTACTCGCTAGACAAGTTGGCAGACTTGTACATCAAAGAGATCGTATGTCTCCACGGAGTTCCAACTTCCATCATATCATATCGAGATCCACGCTTTACGTCAAATTTTTGGCAGAAATTCCAAACAGCCCTTGGGACTCGAACGTACCACAGTACATCATTCCATCCCCAGACGGACGGACAGTCGGAAAGAGTGATTCAAGTTTTGGAAGATATGTTGAGGGCGTGCGTTTTAGAATTTAAAGGCAGCTGGGACAAACACCTGAGCTTAATGGAATTCGCGTACAACAACAGCTATCAATCCAGCATACAAATGGCTCCTTACGAAGCACTGTACGGTCGAAAATGCAGAACTCTAGTTTGCTGGACAGAATTGAGCGAGGAAAAGATGTTGGGGCCAGACATAGTTAAGGAAACTGAGGAAAAGGTAGAGATCATTCGAGACAGATTAAAAGTAGCGGCGGACAGGCAAAAATCATACATGGACCTAAAGAGGAAAGACATACAGTTGGAGGTCGGCGACAGAGTATTCCTCAAAGTCTCTCCTTGGAAGAAGGTGTTACGATTTAAACAGAAAGGCAAGCTAAGCCCTAGATTCATCGGACCATATGAGATCATCAAACGAGTAGGTCCGGTAGCTTACAAGTTGGCATTACCACCCGAATTAAGTAAAATACATGATGTTTTCCACGTTTCAATGCTAAGGAGGTATCGTTCAGATCCAACCCACGTCATACAAGCTTAAGACATCGAGATTCAGCCCGACCTGACATACGAGGAAGAGCCGGTAGAAATCCTAGCACAGGAAATCAAAGAGTTGCGGAATAAGAAGATCCCATTGGTCAAAGTGCTTTGGAGGAATCACAAAGTAGAAGAAGCTACATGGGAACGCGAAGAAACTATGAAGAAGCAATACCCATATTTATTTCCACCTGATGGGCTTCGGGACGAAGCCTAAATTAACTAGGGAGGAACTGTCACATCCGCCCACCGCATTTATGCATAGCAGTCAAGTGCACAGTGAGAGAAGGGGAAAGGAGAAGTCAATTCCTGATAACGGCCCCAGATAAGGCTATAGGACCAATGAGACCTAATTGAAGAAATGCAAAGTTTTGGGGAGATGACTGTAATTACCAAAAGTTGTTCCGAAGGTCCTTAATAGTGCATATAATAGACTCCAGAAAAGGAAAGTAGAGAAAAATTGGGTAGCAACGGCGCGACACGGTTTTTTCCGAAAACGCACGGTTTGGAAGATATAGGGGATTTTGACCAGGGGCATTATGGTCATTTTTAAAAGTGTCTCGAAAGTAATAATGGATCTCAAAAATGAAAAGTAGAGGAAAACTGAGTCAAAAAGTGTACCACAATATTCGGCGAAAGTGCGCGGTTTAAAAGTTACGAATGAGTAATCGCCGGAGGGTATTTTGGTCTTTTCACACCTTAGACCATAAAATTACAGCACAAGGATGTTGAGGGGCCAAAATATAATTAAAAGAAAGTCCAAGGGCTTGGGTTTTAAATAAATAAAAGAAAGAGACATTTGGACCAATGAAAATTAGCCATTTTGCCACTTAAGTGTACCAATGGGAAACCAACACTTACACCAACACATCTTAACCTCTCTTAGCTACCATTTGGAGGAGAGAACAGCAAAAAAAATAAAAGCCAAGAGCTCTCCTTTGTTCTTGCTTTGGCCGAATAGAAGAGAAAGGGAAAAGAGAGAGTGATTTTTTTTCAAGTAGCTATTTTTTGTTGCAAACTTTAGTGATAAGACTTTAAGGTAAGGGGTTTTATTTGTAGCTTTAATTTCATAAATTGTTGGCTATTTTAAGAGATCTAAGTTAAGGTTCATAAATGTTGAATTTGGGAAAAGTTTGTAGGATGGTTAGAAAATGAATTTAATGGAAAAATATGTTGATTAATGATGAGAGATGGTTATTTTAGGAAGAAATTCATATGAATTTGGAGGGTAGCTTATTGTTCTAAATTTCTAAGTTTTATGTTTAAGGTTGTGTTCTTGAATTTCTTGAAGGAGAAACAAAGATTAAGGAAGGAGAAGAAGGAAAAGCAAAAGGGAATTAAAAGAATAAGGTTTGGTACTTTACCTTGGAAGAATTAATTTTCCTTTCAATTTCTTACCAAAACTTTATCCAGGATGGTGAGGGTCATTCCTGTGATATGATAATGGTGGTGAGGGCCACCTATGTTACAGTGGTGAGGGTCGCTGCCTTATCGCTATGGTTCCCTATATACCAGTAGAGCTAAAGTCCTATTTTTTTTAAACTACGTAATGCAAAATGAGTTTGAATTATGGTTTTTTACATTTGTTGAAAGCATATTTACACTGAATGTACAATAACTTCCATTGGTTTAATGTTGGTTAATTTTTTATTTAATTATTTCCTTTTATTTCAAATGCTTTCATGTTTTACTTTTATCTCCATTGGTAAAGTACCCACTGAGCGACATTGCTCAGCGAGTTAAGTTTTCCTTGACTCGTAGGTTCGGAGCAGTAGCTAACTCTTGGGAAGTGACGACCAGACCCACAGCATCTCAGGGTAGATCTCCTAGTTTCCATTATGAGTTAACTAGTTGTGGCATGTATATATATATATAAGTTTGAGATTACTATGTTATACTGTACGTTAGTAGTATGTAATAATAATAAATCTCTACTTTATTTTGTACTAGAAGTGTAAATTCTTCTTGCAGGTTTGTAGTTGAGGTTATAAGGGGGATTCATTGGGAGTGTATTGATACTGATTGTGTTCACATTGGTTTGTGTAAAAATGTTTTCAAAAATTAGAAAAACTAGTTTTGTCGATACTTGGGACCCAATTTCTAGGCGAACCTCTGGCAAAATTTCTGTAAAAACCGGAACTAAATTTTGACTAAGTAAAATTGGTAGCAATATTATGTTAGTGTGGCGCCCCTACTTGGCTGATACACGTAGGCCGGGAAGGGGTGTTACATTATGTATGCATTATTATATATTGTGAAAGCCATTGTTAATGGCTATATTGAATAGGATGTGAAATGTGTGTAAAGTGTCAAATGATCCAAAGTGTTTGAGTAATGTGATTTCATTATGAAATATTAAAAATAAATAACATTGATATGAATGAGAAAATAAAAAAAATGAGAAAAGAATTGAGAATGGAAATTGTGAATTAATTTTGTGCCTAATATATTATTCAATTTTCAGAGATTTATATTTGGCGGCATGCCTATATTTGCCTATGGGGCTAGACGTTTGGCATTACTGTGAAAATATTTTTGAGGTGAAAAGATCGGGTCGTAAGCCTCAGAAATAAGTCCTTGAAACTAGACTGGGTAAAAAGACCGGGTGGTAAGCTCATGCCTAGTTGGACTATTATATTAATATTTTACCTTTGAGGCTAGACACATGGTGTCATTATGAACCAAAAATAGTAACTCTGAGATTTGAATAATATATTAGTTGTTTGGGCCATGCTTGTATATGTGTTTTGTGTGAATTATCAATTGTTTTTGAGTTTTGTTGTTATCAAAGTTTGTACCACTAGGCTTCGGCTTAGCGCGATTGTAACTCATCGCTCATGTGACAGGGGTGATTCGGTAGAGCCGGAGAGTTCTATTAGACCAGATCGAGTCTACACTTGTGTTATTGGAGTTTGAAGTGTTTATGCTACAACAATATCAGTGCCACTTTGCGAACATGTACATATCTTACTTCATAATATATTTTGATATTATGCATATTATATTATGTTTTGAGAATATATATATATATATATATATTGTAAATTATAAATGATGTTTAAATAATTAAAAAATGTGAGAATTTTGTGTATTCTCATATGCACATATATGTTTTTGTACAGATATTTTGAGTAATAAAGGAGTATGAAAATTTTTATTAAACCGGATTGTGATATTTTTATATCGTATACACATATCTTATATATTAAGAGTGTGTGTATTATACGTTTATAGGATATAAGGATGCTACATAATAAATAAGCTAGCTTAAAAAGTCTAACATAAGAGTTGATTTATAAGCTTATAAATGAGTTTATTCACAAGTCTTCCAAATAAGCAGATTGCAATTTTGACGAGACTAAGTATCTTTTGATTGGGACTTATTTTATTTAATTAGCGAGCAATTTGACTTCTAAATCAGTTGGATCCTTAACAAGCTTTTATTGAATTAATTAAGACTCGAATTAAGTATGTGTAATTTGGCTTATTTACATTCAAAACTTTAACTATGAAAAAGAAATTGAATTCATATTTTCCATTATTGTTATATATAATTAGCCTATATTGGAATTTTGATGATAACAGTATTTTTTATAAAATTTTATTCAATAAAGTATTTTTTTTATAAAATTTTATTCAATAAAATCCCATAAATTAAAAAAAATCCAAGAATTTCATTGAAAAAGACATAAATTAACATTTTTAAAATTTTAACAAATAATGTAAAATTTTGATTGACGAGCTATATATTTTTATATTAAAAAATGTAAATCCTACGACTATAATAATAATAATAATAATAATAATAATAATAATAATAATAATAGTATCACCTAAATACAAGAAATATATAAGACATAATATTAACATCAAGAAATTTATTGACTTGAAATCTCCTTAATTTTATAGAATTTTTATATTTAAAATTCTAGAGTTCTTAACTTGAAATATTGATAGATGTCTAGAGAATTGTTTTTATAGAAGTCAACTAACAAGTTTTAATATTTTATAATAAATAGAGTTATTTATTTATCAAAATGTGGAATAAAATGAAATTATTATATAAGTATGAAAATTTCAGTATAATAATAATAATAATAATAATAATAATAATAATAATAATAATAATAATAATAATAATAATAATAATAATAATAATACTCCCTCCATTCCCTTTTGAGTGTTCATTTTTATTATTTCACCGAGATTATGAAAATCATTTATTAATATTGTGTTTTACTAAAATACTCTTTCACAAATAGAGAAAAAATATTTAATAAGTGGTTAAAACTTAATAAGTAAGGATGTTATTGAAATAAATGAATAATTATGTCTTGTTTTTCTAAATGGACACTTATTTAAGAACACAATTTTTTTAATGGACACTTAAAAAATGGAGGAAATAATAATAATGATAATAATAATAATAATAATAATAATAATAATAATAATAATAATAATAATAATAATAATAATAATAATAATAATAATATAGCACAGAGCAAGTCAGACCAACAAAGGCAACTTGGGAGTTGTGTGATTCAATTCAAGAAAACTACATATACACCCAACATGTTCTATGTATGAAGACAAACGTAGAACCAAACCAAAGTTCATGACGTCACGCATTAGGAAATCACTCAAATAGAATGTCTCCTTTCAAAAATAAAATAAAATCATCAATATTCATTCAATATCACGTTATATTCTGGATAATATAATCTTAAAGAATATTTAATATTAATTCTTAATTATATTAAAAAATATACTACAACAATTAATATTACCTATCAATTTTTTTTGGTATTAAAGAAGAATAATTAAGTACAAGTCTATTTTCATGTCATATTATAATTGTAGTTGCAATGCATTGTTATAAATGGATTTCATTTAATTTATTTTTAAAATTTTGTGTCAAAATCCAATTAATGAATAAGAAAGAGAAAAGGAATGGTAGATAAAAGATTAATTTTTGATAAATTATTCGTAGAAATAAATTCAAGTGAATTTTATAAATATATTATTTATTAATTAAATTCCCCAACACGTTTTAAGACCAAAATTTGGGTGCTTAATCAAATTGAGCTTTCCGCCTCTTAATTTCTTGTTCCCACCGCCTCCGACCAAGAGACCCACCGTCCCCTACTTTTTCTCTTATTGGATATAATGTATTGAAGCTATCCCTTCATTTTACTTTGATTTTTGAAAATTTTGACTTCCCCTCTTTCTTTGACTTTCCCCTTCTCAACCTGTACATTACCTTCCCATTTCACATTTCTTTATGCTCCGGCATTTCAAGAAGCCTTTTCGTTCTTATTTCTTTCTTTCTTTTCTTCTTCTTCTTCTTCTTCCTTTTTGTTTTTAAGAAATGAGTGGCTCCACCTCTACTGACACTACAACTACAAGCGCATTAGCTCAAAAGAAATACAAAGGAGTTCGTCGGCGAAAATGGGGGAAATGGGTATCAGAGATAAGAGTTCCAGGCAGTCAAGAAAGGCTTTGGTTAGGTTCTTACTCTTCGTCGGAGGCAGCAGCTGTGGCTCATGATGTAGCTTCTTATTGTTTAAAAGGACAATCTTCTATCGATAATCTAAATTTTCCCAATTTAGTGTTGCCTGCAAATATAAGAGCAGAAATGTCACCTAAATCTATACAGAAAGCAGCTTCAGATGCTGGCATGGCGATTGATGCTCAGATGATAATAAGTAGAATTGACTCTCCTAATAATGAAACCAGTGTAAATGAAGACAATGGAGGTGGTTGTAGTACTGGTGTTGTTTTAGCATCAAAGGCGGAGCAGCTCCGATGGGAAGAGGTTGTTGGTGGTGATGTAAATTGTGGTGCAAGTGGATATCATGAGTCTACTGAAGGTGGTGGAGATGGTTTAAGCATCTCTGTTGAAGATTATTTTTAATTTATATAAATATATATATTTATAGTTTCTCTTGGCTTCATAAAAAAGTATTCTCTTTCAATATTATATATATATATATATATATATGATGAGCCAATTTTTGGGCTTTTTTTTTTTTTTTTCTATCCCTTGAATATATTTGGCTCTAATCATTATCTGTTTTCCACATCGACTGGATCAACTCAAGTAATTATAGATTTCATAACAATTAATTTTGAATAATTTTAATTACTAAGAAATGAAATTGTGTAAAAGCATTTAATTGTCATAATTGCTGGTATATATTTCAGTTTTAACTAAGTACTTGTTTCATAATTTTAACTTGAATAAATGGAAATTTACAAACATTAAAACTATGATACACTTTTTAATTTTTTTAAAAAAATACTTTATATTTTTTGTATATTTTTGATATACTAAATGTATATTCAATATAGATTTTTAACAATTGAATATACATTTAATATACCAAATATATATGAAAAATATACCTCTAAAAAGGTATTTTTAAAATTAAAAGTTGAAAAAATGGTATTTTTGAAATTGAAATTAAAAAGAGGTATTTTTGAAAACATTTTTATTTTTAAGGTATTTTTGAAAAATCCCTTAATTTAATAGCATTGAATAGATCTATAGTAGTTGAACTCAATATTTTAGAGAAGACGCAGAGAGTATTAATACAAATTTTAAATTTTCTTTTAAAATAAATAGTATTTCTAATATTAATTTATTTCAACATATCCATATATAAAAATGTTAGGTTAAGTTTGATTGGATTAATAGACATTACTATATTTAATATTCAGCAATTTTTTTTAAAAAAATTTAGATAGTTAAGAGTTGAAATAGGATAATTTATTTTTGTTTTAAAGAATTTCAATTTTATTAAAAATTATTCAATTAAAAATAAATTGTTTTTATTATAGTATTTGCAAATTGCAACTTGCTTCTTTAACACTTTGGAAATTATAGGATTTTGTTTCTCTAATATTTACTTTGTATATTAAAGGCTGGATTCAATGGTTCTAGTGGTTGACTGCAAAGTTTGAAAACAATGGACTACAAATCACAAAAACTTGACCAGGCAATTAGATAATTTCCGAGTTTTTGTACATAAAATTAATATATTTAGGATAAATTATTATTTGTTCCTGAGGTTTAATCTGATTAATAAAATAACTCTTATTTTTGAAAAATTAATTAATTAGTCTCTTAATTTTGATTTTACCAACAAATTAGTTATTCTGTCCATTTATACCTTTAAAAACTGTAAAAAATTTAAATGCCCACATTTAACTCTAAAAATTTCCATTGCACACAACATAATTTTTTTTTATTGGTTACTAACAAAAAAGAAATAATTAATAGACAAATAAAATTAAAGAACAAAAAAAATAACAAGATTTTATATTGTAAATAAAAATTTCGAGGTATTACCATATAATCAAACGCAAAATTCAAACTTCTATTTCAAGAGGCTTGTTTTATGGAAACCAAAAATAAGAGAGAAAAAGTGACAAACTCATTGCGACTAATGAAATATTTATTAATTTCTAAAGGGGTAGTTGCTTATTAAGATTAATGCATTAGAATGTGTATTATTATAATAGAAGATATTTAATTAATTAGAAATTTATATTTTAAATTGATATTTTAAAATTAAAGTTTAATTAAAAGTTTGAATGATTATATGAATAATTAAATTGATAGTATAAAGGAATCGAATAGCAAGAAGAAGAAATTTTGCTTCTGTTATTGATGTTCTTTTAAATATACAAAGAGTCCAACTACTGCTAATATTAGTTACAGAAACAACTATCTATATTTACAAAGAGAGCTATCTACAATAACAGAATTGTAACAATATACCAAGTTAAACTACTAACTGAACTTATCCTTATTACTCCCCCGCAAGATAGAAGTTCCATCATGGAGACCTATCTTGGATCTATTTTGCTGGAATTTTAACTTGGCTAATGGTTTAGTTAGCATATCTGCTAACTGATCATGAGATGAAATGTGTGTTACACGAAGCTCATTTCATTGAACCAGTTCACGCACAAAGTGAACATCAATTTCTAGATGTTTCATTTTTGAATGAAACACAGGGTTCTTGCAAGTGTACATAGCAGAAATATTATCACAGTAAATCACAGGTGTTGATACCTTAACTCCAAACTCAGTAAGTAAGGATTGAACCCATCGGACTTCAGTTATCGTACTTGCCACGGCTCGATATTCAGCCTCTGTGCTTGATCTTGCAATGGTTCGTTGCTTCTTGGAAATCCAGCTAATAGGTACCTTACCCAGATACAACAGATATCTTGTAGTACATGTTCTATCCGATGGATCACCAGCCCAATCGGCGTCTGAAAAAGCATGAAAAGCAAGTTCTGTTTGCTTCTTAATCAATATCCCAAAATTAATCTTTGACTTTAAGTAGCGAAGCAGCCATTTTAATGCCAACCAATGCGAAGAACTTGGAGACTGCATAAATTGGGACAGCTTGTTTACAGTAAAAGCAATATCCGGTCTTGTAAGACTAAGTTATTGTAAACCGCCTATGAGCTTTCGGTAAGCAGTGACATTTTCAGCTTGCACCCCTGGGTTTGTTTTCTTGAGACTACTATCAACAACAATCGGTGTAGTCATAATTTTTGCACCTTCCATTTTGCCTTGTTCAAGCAGCTTTCGAATATAATGGTGTTGAGATAAAAAGAGTCCACTTGCTATTCGATGCACGTTCATGCCAAGAAACAATGATAGGGGTTGTGGATCTTTTAATGAGAACTTATGACCAAGAGCTGCAATAAACTTTGAAACAAACCCATTATTGTTTCCAGTGATGATTATATCATCCACATAAATAAGAAAGTAACAATATATGCCATCCTTGATATAATAAAATAAGGAGTGATCACACTTTGACAATTGAAATCCATAATTAATAGTGAATACCCGTAATGCTTGATACCAAGTGCGTGACGCTTGTTTTAAACCATAAAGAGCCTTAATTAACTTACACACATGAGTCGGCTTTGATGGATCCTTGAAGCCAGGTGGTTGTTGCATAAACACTTCTTCGGTTAAGGGACCATGCAAGAAAGCATTGTTAACATCCAATTGTATCAAAGGCCATGATTTTGAAATTGCCAAAGTGAGAACAAGTCTGTCTGTTACTGGTTTAACCACCGGACTGAAAATTTCATTGTAATCAACACCCAGCCTTTGATTATACCCACGAGCCACTAATCTTGCTTTTATACCGCTGTATAGAACCATCTGCATTCCTCTTTATCCTGAAAATCCATTTACAGCCTATCAAGTTATGATTAGCATCAAAAGGAACAAGCTCCCAAGTATTGTTATCAAGCAAAGCGTTAAACTCATCAGACATCGCTTTACGCCATTCAGGAATTGCCAAAGCCTGTTTAACCGAATTAGGTTCTGGTACTGTGGATAGGGGATGCTTAGTAACAAGATTTATAATTTTTGGCTTATAGATATTGTTCATTGATCTGGTTACCATTGGGTGTGTGTTAATTGTTGAAGAAATACCAGCAGACAGTGTCCTATTTTCTTGATTCGAAACTGGTAAAACAGACTCAGATAGAGGCAACGAAACTGATTCAGAAACAGCAGGTTCAACAGAATCATTATGAACAGAATCAATAGCAGTTATAGGAATAGCAGAATCTGTAGAAACAGTCGACACATTTTGAAACGGAACAATAGCAGAAATAGGTTCATTTAAAGAATAATCATACCAGATGGACTGAGAAAAGGATTCATTCGAAGCATGAGCAGAAAAAGGAAATTGATTCTCAATGAAAACTACATGCCGAGATTCATAAAATTTTCCTGTGTCAATATTATAACAAACATAAGCACTCTTGTTAGAAGAATATCCAAGAAATACACACGGAATGGATCGGCTGTCAAATTTGGATTTCATGTATGGTCGCAAACAAGGGTAACAAAGACACCCAAAAACTCGTAACGACTCAAAATGAGGAGAAACCCCAAATAATTTCTGATATGGAGACTCTAATTTTAGTTCAAAAGTGGGCATACGATTGATTAGATAGGCTGCGGTTCGAAAAGCAAAACTCCAAAATTGTAATGGTAATGAGGCTGTTTGTAATAATATGAGGCCAGTTTCAACCAAATGCTGATGTCTGCATTCTGCAGTACCATTATGTTGAGGCGTGTGAGGTGAAGTTTGTAGATGGTTAATGTCATTTTGCTGAAAATATTTTCTAAGAGCAATATATTCACCCCCCCCCCCCCCCCCATCTGTATACATGATTTTTATTTTGGAGTTGAAGGTGTTTTCTACATGTTTTTGAAAAACTGGAAATATTTCATAAATCCGTGACTTAGCTTTTAAGGGATACAACCATATATATTTCGTGAAGTGATCGACAAATATGATATAATAGCGAAAACCATCTACTGAATTAACTGGAGCCGGCTCCCATAAATCAGAATAAACAAGCTCTAAAGGTTTACTACTAACCAAAGATGACATACCAAAAGATAGCTTATGGCTTTTATTACATCGACAAGGATTACAAACACTATCCTTAATAATTGACATAGGAATTTTGAACTTAGACAAAACATAATTGAAAATCTTTGAACTCGGATGACCAGGCCATTGATGCCAAGACAAAGAAGATAATTGAACATGATTACACCTAAAAGAACCCAGATTACGAAACTATCGGAGCTTATAGAAAGATTGATCAAGTGGACCTTTGAACATAATCTCCCCCGTGGATTGATCCTTTATAAGATAAAAATGAGAAAAGAATTCAACAGAGACATGATTAGAATCACAAAATTGAGGCACATAAATTAAATTGGACTTGGCTTTAGGCACATATAAAACATTGTGAAGAGAACAAGCTTTCGAAGGTAAAGAAATAGTACCAGAACCTATTCGGGAAATAGATAAACCTGAACCGTCAGTCAATTGCAAATCATCAGTTCCATCATAAGTAAAATAAAGAGACAGATCGTTTAAGTCATTTGTAACATGATGAGAAGCTGCAGAATCCAGCAACCAGGATGCATTATTATGTGGTTGTGTACTGGTAGCATTTGCTTGAGGCTTCTGTTGAGAAAGATTCGCAAAATAACACTTGGCCTTGAAACATTGTTTAACTGAACGTCCAAAACGTTCACAAAATTGACACTGAACTTTTGACCGAGAACCATCCACTTGAGATTTTTGTTCGGAACCTCTTTCAATAGAAACAGTCACAGAAGACGCATTACTAGTATGTTGTCGACCAAAACCAGTGGAAGTAAATCTGTTAGTGTTCGATTTTCGAACATTATTTGCAACAATTGGAATACTCTCAAGAGGAGAATCAATTTGCTTTAAATATAATTCATGCGCTAATAACTTATCTTAGAGTTCATCAAAGGATACTACTGTATCACGAGCATGGATGGCTGCAGCAATAGCACCAAACTCAGGTCCAACTCCACCGAGAACTTGAACCACCAAATCGACATCACTGACTAGACTTCCACAAATCGAAAGCTCTTCTGCAATATTCTTTACAATGTTCAAATACTCAGGCATAGATCGAGACTCTCTCTTGGTTCGAGAAAGCTTATCTCGCAGAGATAGAACTCTGGTAGCAGATTTATTCGCATAGGAAACTTGCAATTTCTTCCAAACTTATGCAGAAGTTTCTGCATCAGCAATCACATTCATAATTGAAACTGAGAGAGAGGATCGTAAAGCAACGAGAATGAGTTGGTCTTGACACTCCCAAAACTCAAACTCCGGATTTGAAATCTTTTCTCCCTCCTTAGTTATAATCGTAGCCGAAGGAGCTTTAACAATCCCTAATACATAACCCATCAAGCTATGTCCTTTAAGCAGAGGCGTAAGCTGAGACCTCCAGGTTGGATAATTTGTTGCTGTAAGTTTCAATGGTAATTGAGCACCATTGATAGATATAAGCGTCCGTCTGGAAGAGTGAGCAACCGTTCCGCTGCCAGAAGCCATGAATAACCACAAGGTTTAATTCGAAAAAAAAAATATAAAACAGATAAAGGATCACTGCTCTGATACCATATAAAGGAATCGAATAGCAAGAAGAAGAAGATATTTTGCTTCTGTTATTGATGTTCTTTTAAATATACAAAGAGTCCAACTACTGCTAATATTAGTTACAGAAACAACTATCTATGTTTACAAAGAGAGCTATCTACAACAATAGAATCATAACAATATACCAAGTTAAAATACTAACTGAACTTATTCTTATTAGATAGAGGTTAAAAAGCAGATTTTATCATAAACTAAATTTATGAGATTTTTTTATAATTATAATCATATAACTAAAAACTTAAAACCATTAAATCATATTTAGAATATTTAGAATTTGAGGAAATCAAAATTTATTTATTTAAAAAATAATATATGTAATAAATATATTTAAAAAATAAAAAAAATTAGGGAGCTAAGGCCCTCTTCAAATATAAATAGGTTCGCCTCTGTTCTCTTCTGAGCAAGCTTTCTTTAGACTTAAATACCAGTGCCATTAAGTATCTTTATATTTATGTTGTAACTATTCATTGATAATAGTCTTAAAAAACTATGTAATAATAATAATAATAATTAAAAATTATCTCAAAATAATAATAATAATAATAATAATAATAATAATAATAATAATAATTTAAAATAAGATAAAAATAATAAATTTTATATGCTTAAAATACTATGTCAAATATCAAACTCCAACTATATGCATATATTGGTTGACTTATCTTAATAAAATATATAGTATTACTAATTGAGGCTTGTGCTTTAGTTATGGACACGTGATGAAAAGCGAAAACATTGCTCGCTGCCTGTATCTTATGTTGTGTGTTGGTGGACTCATTTTGTAATTCTCATTATACCTTAAACTTTTAAGAAAGGTTAAACTATATAAAAAGAAAAAAGAGAGAGAGAAAGTATATAAAATAATCTTGTAATTTTATATTTGAAACATAAATGTAAAATTTAAAATATAAAGTTACATTAAATAGAAACATTAAATGTAAGTTTAAAAAATTAAATGTAAAATTAAAAAAATTATATTTGAAACATTAAATGTGAAATTTAAAAAATTATGATCAATTGTCAATAAAAAACGTAAATTTTATACTTATTTAATTTTTCAGTAAAGTTGCTAATAAGATATTATTATTTATCTATTGATAAATTTTAGAATTTAAACAGGCATGCAATTTTGTCTGCACTATGTAATAGTCTATATATTTTACATTATATTTAAATGAATAAATAATTTATATATTGATATATAATTAATATAGAAAAGATAATATTATATATAAATACATGCAATATTAAAAATTTATATATATATATTTATATATTATAAAAATATTTATAATAAGATATGTTTAATGTATTAAGATTTGTTTTTAATTGATTTGAGATTTGATAAAAATAAATAATTAAAATATTAATTTTTAATTTTATTGCTTTAATTAAAAAAATAAAAAAAATAAAAAATATTTTGAATACAAAAGAATATGTAAAAATTTATTACTTCTTAAATTATTTTGGAAAAAAATTATAAAATTTAATTGAAAATGATATGACTAAATAGAAAAATAAAAATGGTATAATAATAAATAATTATATTAAAATTTTTATTAAGTTAGTATAATAAAAATATTTTTAAATAAGCAAAAATATTCAAAACAAAGTAAATATAATAAAATTATTCACTTGTTAAATTTTCACTTGTTAATTTTTTTAAAGAAAATAATTATAAATTTACTTGAAAATAGAGAAAAAGAAAAATTATAAATTTATCAAAAAGTTTATTACTTGTTAATTTCTTTTTAAGTAAAAGTATTTATTGAAGGAAAAATGTTAGCAAATATTGATAGGGGATTCCATGAGACAAGAGATGCTTGGATGAGTTGTTTCTTGTTTTTTTATTTTTATTTTAATATAATATTAATTTAAGGAAAAACATTTACAATAATAAATAAATTGATTGATGAATAGTTTATGCATTATTTTGTTTTTATAAGGTCTAATAAAATAAAAATTTTATATTATTTTCATCAACTTATCATTAGCATAAAATGTGATAGAGTATGGGAATTAAATAATTATGGACTAAAATGGTGTTTGGCAAAATGAAAATTAAATATCAAAAAATTAAGTGTTAAAGTTAATATAATTTTTAAATTATAAAAATATTTAAAATTTTAATTACTTATTATATTCGTTATAATTTTAATGTATTATTTTAAGTTATTTTTTATTTAATTGAAAATTTTATGATTGTTACTAAATTAATAAAAATAATAAAGTGCTCAAAATTTAAATTTTCAATATTGAAATAAAATTAATAAATACTCCTCCTAAACAAATTCAATTGAAGACTATATTTAATTAACAAAAAAAAAGACAGTTCACTGTATTTTATTAAACTATAAAAGTTTAATGGCAGGATAATAAATGTGATATTATATATAATATGTATAGAGAGAGAGAATATTTTTTTCATTCATATAAGTGAGATAAGTAAAAACGAGGAAAATTAAAAATAGAAGGCAATGGTAAAATTGAAAATTTACTATTTATTTTAGTCGGTGTTTTGGTATATAATATAATATAATATCAAAGACTTGAATATGAAAGTAAATGATCGATATTAGAAAATAAGAAAATACATAATTTTTAAAATCTACAGTCAGTTTGATTAATTACAAACATATAAAACTATAATATAACAATAGTTACTATCATCATAAAATTAAGGCTATGGTCTATCAATCAAGCATCACCTTTGTTAGAAATCACAATCATATTAAAATCATTGTAATGTCCGGGGTCGGGTGAGGAGTTACTTAGGAGAGATACTAGTTTGAAGTGTATGCTTGAGGTGCTTAAGCTAGCATGTCAAAAAGTATAGGAAAAAAAAACTCACATTAGTTATAGGATGAGATGAAAAGAAGTTTAAATACGTCAACTCAAAACTATCTAAATAATTTGGATTAACCATTCTAGAGCCATGGGTTGGGCCTTGAAACAACATATTAATTGAAGTCAGTATTAGGCTGGGCCATTATGATTAAATTTCATATGTTTAATAACATCAAGTTTGACTTAGAAATTTTATATACAGATCCTCGTCTAGATAAATTTCATGAGAAGGAAAGCCATTTATTGGAGGAATAAAATACCTATTGGAAAATGGAAGAACAATATTCGTACTTGTAATATCCCGATTTTTGATGTATTTTGGAGTAGTAGTTATGAGATAGTATATTGGTGAAATAGGTAAAGAAAATATAATAAAAGATAGATGTGAATGAAGGATGTTATATATATATATATTATGTATTTGAAATATATGAAAAATATAAATACAATATATAGAACATATATATATCAATATATACATCACATATACATGATGTATATATTGGTGTAGGAAAAGTTAATTTTAAATAATTAATTAATAATAATAATGATAATAATGATAAGAGAAAGGAGAAATGAAAGTCAAAAGAAGGAAAAATATCATTGGTGAAAAATTTAGGTGGAAAGTAATTATATTATTTTATATATATATAAGATAAGGATGGAAATTTAAAGAGAGCTTTCTTTCTTTCTTTTTCTTCTTCTTCCTCTTTGGAACGTGGGAATTGAGAGAGAGTGAATAGAGCTTGATTTTGTTTATATACACACTAAATTCATAAGAGTTTTAAGAGATTTGAAGGTGGATATTGAAGATTTAACAAAGAATTCAAGTAAGTGCTCTTTTCCTTGAGCTGATTTTTTATGAATTTTAAGTATATATGTATATGTGATATGATTAGTGAGAGAAAGTGATGATTAATTGAATAAAATGATAAGAATGATATGTTGAATTGATGCATAGATGAAGTAAATATGATTATTTGTGAGAGATGATGATAGATAGTGTAATTGGGGAAAAGATGATAAGGAAAAGAGTAAGGGTTTTGTATAAATGAGTTGGAAATTGAGTAAATTGATATATGAATGATTGTATGAATGAATTATATGATGATTATTGTTATGATTTTGTGTTTAGGCTAATGGGGATCAAGAGAAGAAGAGTAAGTTTTGATTAACCAATGTTTGTACATATAATTTATTTGGTTTGTACATATAATTTACTTTATTTGTACATATGATCTTGAGTAAGTATATACCTGAATCATGCTCTTATTTTTAGTTTGTATCATTCTAAGTTGTTAGGTGTGTGTTTTGTTGTTGAAAATGATGTAAAAGAGTGATTCTGGGATGCTATGGGCATGGCCATGCAGGACCACAATTGTGGGATTGGACAAGGGGCTGTTTCATGTGAAAACGGTGAAGAAACAGAAGGAAAATGAATGCCATGGGCATGACCTTTGGATACCACGGCCATAGGGGTCTTAAATAGTAATTTATAGCTTCATTTCACATTCCACGGGCATGGTTATTGGATGCCACAGCCGTAGGGTTGCTTTATTGATGTTTGTTGCTATATTTTACACTATACGGGCATAGTAAATAGCTTGCATAGCTATGTCTTTATATATATTGAATTGAAAATGTATATGTAATTATAAAGTGAATAATTATGATAAAATATGTTGATTATGCAAAATATTGGCATGTTGATGAGTCATATGGTGAGTGTAGCTCATGCTTGCAGAATGAAAATATGAAATGAGAAATATGGTTTGTTGTGTATACATTAAAGATATTATGTAAAGTCATTGGTGATGGCTAGATTGTATAAAATGTGATATTATGATTATATGATAATGTTGATATAAATGAGATGAATGAGGCAATGTGCCTAGCTTGATCATGAGAAAATGAGAAAGAGATTGATAATGAAAATATAAAATAATTATGTGCCTAGTATGTTATTCAATTTTTAGAGTTCTATATTTGGCGGCATGCCTATATTTGCCTATGGGGCTAAACGCTTGACGTCATTATGAAAATATTTTTGAGGTGAAAAGACAGGGTCGTAAGCCTCAGAAACAAGTCCTTGAAGCTAGGCTGGGTGAAAAGACCGGATCGTAAGCCCATGCCTAGTTGGACTGATATATTGATATTTTACCTTAAGGGCTAGACACATGGTGTAATTATGGACTAAAACAGTAACTCTGAGATTTGAATAATGTATTAGTTGTTTGGGCCCATACTTGTGTATGTGATGTTGTGGTACCTATTGTATATAAAATCTGTGATGGTTAAATGAAAAATATGATAGTGATTATGGAATGATATGATCACAATACATATACAAATTACTGAAAATTAATGTGGCATAAGAAAATATGTTAAATAATGAGAAATAAATTGTTGAAAGACTTGAGCAGAGCTAAGTCTTGATATTGAAAACGAGATTATGAAAATATAATGTGACGTGTAATATGTATATGGTTGTGAAAATTGTGTGTATTGTTCCATGAATATTATGATAAGCCATCGAATTGTGGCTTATGTTAAAGATATGATAAATTATGAAATTAGTGAGAAAATATAAAAAGTGCATTGAAAATGAAAAACATTCTAAGAATATGATGATAAATGATGTTAGTAATGTGATTATGACTTTCTGTAATGTATGTATATGATATTTATAGTACTACTAAGCTTTTAAGTTTAGCGCGGTTGAGTAAATCACGTAAGTGAGTAGATGGTTGATCTGGGAGTCAAACAGTTGTGCCATGAGAAGAGTAAGAGTATTTCGAGATCAACTAGAAGGTGGTGCATACATGTACAATTTTATTATGATGTATTTTGATAAAAGTTATATATGTACATAAGTAAATTTCGGAAAAGACAATACAATTTATATATATGTAATATAATCAAAAGTATAATGGTTTTTTAAATGTTCTTTTATTAAAAATATATCGTTGATATGGAACTAAGGTAAGGGATTTAAACAATACTGAAACGTAACATTCTTATATTTTATATATGTATTGTATGTATACAGGGTATATGTACAGTACTTATATAGAGTATATGAGTGTTACAATTATTTTGGTATCAGAGCTTAAGTTTGAGATTCTCAGCCTAAGTAGATTTTGAAAAAAAAAAAAGAGATGAAAATTTTTGAAAAGTGAAACTTGTGATACATGCATATGCATTAACAACTAGGTTAGTCTCGGATGTGACATTATGTGATTTGTGATGTGTTGTATTTGAATTACATGAGTTGGATGATAGTGTGTGAATGAGACTTTACATGAAAGTAAAGCTAGAGAAAGAAATAATATGAAAAAATTTGTATAAGTTTAATTGATAAATTAAAGAATTGAAGTTTACTTAAGTAAAACTAATTTTAAAATTATTGATTATTGAAATGTGTTTGTGAAATAAGTTATAAGGGAATGAATATGAGAATAATGTTGGAAATGAGTTATAAAAAAAATCATCAAGATTTAAGTACTTCTTCTTTAAAGCTTGGTTCTTTTTCTAATGAAGATTATGTTTGGATTGCTAGAGAGAGAAAAGGTTGTTTGATTGTTAAAATGGGTAGAAATGATATTAAAATGAAGAGAGTATGAAAGAATATTGGTTAGTTTGTTGATATGAACAAACTGTGAAAATTAAGGATTTGGTTATATTGGTTAGTTTTTTTTCCTTTCTCTCTTTCTTCTTTCTTTCTCTCTTTCTCCTTCTTCTTTCTTTCTCTCTTTCTCCTTCTTCTTTTTATTTTTTCTTTCTTTCTTTCTCCTCTCTCCCTCTCTTTTTATTTTCCTTTTTCTGCTTGCACTTCCCCCTCTTTCTCTTTTCTTCTCTTGCATTTAGATTAAAGGTATGTATTTTTTTTGCTTATTTATTTTTTTATTTATATTTTTGTAATTAGTAATAATTTTTAGAATAAATATTATATTTTGTTGAATACATAATATTTAAAAAAAGAATTTTTATAAATTATTTGGTAGAATGATTTTTAGAAATTATTAATTTATTTTTAGATTGAATAAATTATTTGATTGAATAAATAATTTTATTTTTAGACTAAATTAATTATTTGATTAAATAAATAATTTTCAGAATACATTTTTTAAAATTATTTGATAGATTGATTTATGTTTTAGAGAAATGTTAGAATAAATATTTTTTTAGCAATTATTTAGTGAAATAAATTATTTTTATATTTAATAAATTATTTGTTAGAATAATAATTTTTTAGAATAAATAAATTATTTGATTGAATAATTATTTTATTAATTAAATAATTTTTAGAATAAATTATTTCTTATAGAAATTAGTTGAAAAAATAAATTATTTTTTAAAAATTATTTGGTAAATAATTTAATTTTTATGTAATTAGAATAAATATTTTTTAGAATAAATTATTTAATAGAATAAATTTTTTTGGGAATCAATTATTTTAGAAATTAAAAATAAAATAATTTTTTTTAAAAAATAAAATAATTTAAAAAAAATAAAATAGTTTTTTTAAAAAATAAAATCATTTGAAAATAATTTATTTTATTTTTTTTAAATAGATTAATAATTTAGCAAATCTATAGTTAAATTTATCTTCACTAAAGGACAATAAAATTAAGCAGCGATATATATAATTAGTGACGAAAATAACCATTGCTAAATACTGACATACTCAAAATTTTATCGCTAATTCTCATTTTTTTTTGTAGTGACAATAGAAAATGGAAATGAAACTAATACTATAACCAGAATTCTAGATCCACATGTTGTTCATAGTCGTGGAAGGCAAAAAATAAAAATTGTATCAAAATTAGATTCTAGAAGAACATGGCAAAAAAGTAAGAAGAAGAAGGCTGCAAATTCCACTACATGCAATAATGTTCGCGAGGTATGCCATATTATATTGTAATTGTTAAACAATTTACCGTACTTTAAAATTCAAAATTTTGATTTTTTGATATTTTTTCTTCCAGGATTACATAAATCTAAATGAGCCAGTTATAGGGATTCAAGGCAGCCAAGCTGTGTAATAGATATTGTGAAATTCCTAATTTGTGAGTGTATTGGGAACCAAATTGCAAAATTCCTAATTTTTTAATTTATGATTTGTGGCTACAAATTCATGATTTATGAATTGTTTGAGATTTTGAATTTGTTTTACATACATTGAGTAGGAACTATAATGCTGCAAAAAGATATTGTTTCTGAGTTGTTGCTGCAAGTTCTACATGAAATTGTGCAGGAAATATTATGATGTTGTTTAAACTTATGATTTGAGCTACAAATTCATGACTTCTTAATTGTTCGACATTCTAAATTTGCTTTTCAAATGTAGTGCAACAACTATAATGTTTAAGTTTTAGTTCTTTTTAAGTTAGTGCTACAGTTTCTTCATGAAATTATGCAGAAAATTTTGTACTCCATTTTTTGTTTATGATTTGATGTTTCTGAGTAATTACTATAGTTTATATTGCATTTTTTGAAATAGTATGCAAAATATGTAATACAGAATTGTTGGAAGAAATTGCATTAATGGAGACTATGTTGCAGGTTAGTCTTCCCATTAGTGGAATACCGTGATAATAAATTTAGGTGTATGCATAGACTATGAATTTCAACCTATGTTCTTTTATTTGCATAATTCAATCATTTCCATGTAATATTAAGTATTGAACAAAAGGTACTAAGTAGTTTTACAACTATAGCTTAATTTTTGAAGGTAATCAAATATATTAATATATGCAATGTCCATAATAATATTCAAAATTACCTTAAATGAAATCAAATTAACATCAATTTAAATTATTTCCATGTAATAGTAACTACTAAACGAAATATTATTAGGCGCAAGTAAATGATTTCTTATATATTTAACTTTTTTTTATTTAACTTATGTCAACTATACATGGCTTAATTGTGGAAGCTAATCAATTAGATCAACATATGCAATTGCCATAATAGTCTTTAAAATTACCTCAAATGAAATCAAATTAATGTAATTAAATTTAAATTATTTCCTTGTAATATTAACGACTAAATGAAATTTGCATAACTATTAGGAGCAAGTAAATGATTTCTTATATTCACTTTATTTGATTTAATTTATGCCAACCATAACTTAATTTTGGAAGTTAATCAATTAGATTAATATATGCAATTACCATAATAATCTTACAAATTTACAAATATGTGCAACTTATGTTAATTGCATGATCATTCCAACTGTTAATTACCTTAACCATTCTTCTTTTCTTTTATGAAAATCCTTTACAAATGTAATATAATTATAGTTTTTTTTTGCCTAATATTATAATTTGCATATTGGGAAATCCCTGATTTTTGGCTTTGTTATTATGTTAGGTAATATGATAATTTTGCATATTGTTGTATTAAATTTATCCAATTAAATTTTGCCAATGTAATATAACTATGTTTTTATTAAAGTTAAAACATCACAATTATATATATAAATAGGCATAAAAAATGGTTTTTTAACAAGCAAGATTGAGTAAGTGTTTTTGGTGATATAATACTAATGTTTATTATTCTTGTAAACTTTATTATTCTTGTACTTTAAACCTTATAATAATAATGCAATATAATTAAAGTTTACAATTAGAAATTTTAAACAATACTTGTAATTGATATAATTGTCATATTAGTAGGTCGAACATACATTTTGTTTATGTAAAATGTACATTCTATCTAGACATTGGAATAGACCAATAACTATTTAGGTGTTAGACAAATGAAAAGTATTCTTCAGGTTTCTAGCCTTTGTGAATTGAACTTTTGTGTCCTTTTCAATATGGAGGTCTTGAACAATATTGCTTCATCCTCTTGTCAGGTGGCACATTACAGAATAGCATCCAGAGGAAGATGATGTGATCCTCCTATACTGATAGAAAACTACATAGGTTTTCTCTGCATCAAGCTGCATTATGGTGATCTTACTATCTTCTCTAATAAGCTTCTCTGCCTTTTCTTTCTGTAGAATCTGTTGTTGTTTTAAGCAATAAAACACAACAAAGAATAAACAAGAAGTGGGAGAGGAAATGAGGTGCAAAGAGAATATTTTTATTCAACATGAAGAGTCTTTTTAAAGGCATATTTGCAGCAAAACAATCAGAAAAATCTCACTAAATATTTTTATAATCTCTAATTATTTTTCTAAAAATAAGAAATCATAATCTTACTAGTAACCAACTTATTGACTAAATCAAAATTAATAAAAATATTTAAAAAATAATAAAGATTTCTACATTATTTTTTAACACTCCCCCTTAATGTAGAAATCTCTAGCACCTAACAACCCTTAAGCTTTATTTTTTTGAAAGAAAAAAAATATGCTTGTGCATTAATCGATGGTAGAAAAGCTTTTCTTTCTTCGATTGTTGATTCATAGCAAATTTAGTTTGTTGTTGGGTCTTGCATACTCTTTCCATGTGACCCATTAGGCCACATTTGTTGCACTTGGCATTTGGTCTCCACCAACATTTGAAATGTTGATGATTTGTTTTCTTACAATAAGTGCAAGGTGGATAACTTTTAATTTTGTTTATTGATCTTGCTAGATACGCACCTTCAACGCAACCTTCTTCCCTCATTGATCTTCTTTGTTCAAATGCCTACAATACATGTAAAAATTCTGCCAAGGTAATACTTGACATTTATGTAAAACTTTCCAAAGAGGAGATCATGGTTTCATATTTTTCAGGCAACGTGATTAAAATTTTTTGAATTTTTTTTTCATCAAAAAATTTCTTATCATGTAATCTCACCTTATCCGCTACATTTATCAATCTGTTAGCATATTCCTTGACTGTTTCTGAAACTTTTATTTTTTCCATGACAAATTTGTGAATCATATTCATTACCTGCATGTTCTTCATCCTTTCATTGCTTTCATACTTCTCTTTGAGATACTCCCAAATGTCTACAGTAGATTCTTTTTGCATAATTTTGGTTAGGATTGATAGTGAAACAACATAGAGTAAGAAAGCCTTAGTTGTAGCTTTTGTTGTTTTTTTCTCCTTATTTTTAATTTGAGCTTGTGTTCGATTGTTTTCAAGCGAATGAATCTCATAGTCTTCTTCTACAGCTTCCCAAAGATCCAAAGCTTTGAGATGAACTATCATTTGAACTGACCACACTTTATAATTTTCTCCATCAAATTTTTGTGGAGCCATTGATGCAAAGTAGTTTGATTGTCCCTCCATTTGCACTTATAGTTATGGTTATAGCTATTGATTATGGTTATGGATATGGTTATAGATTTGGAAATGGTTATAGTTATGAATATGGTTGTAGTTATGGTTATGGCTACGGGGTATGGATATGATTATAGAGATTTTATAGGTCTCTTGAGATCATTTATTGTTCTGATATCAAATGTTGTTGTTTTAAGCAAAAGAACACAGTAAAGGATAAACAAGAAGTGTGGGAGGAAATAAGGTGCAAAGAGCATATTTTTATTCAACACGAAGAGCCTTTTTAAAGGTATATTTGCAACAAAACAATCAGAAAAATCTCACTAAATATTTTCATAATCTCTAATTATTTTCCTAAAAATAAGAAATCATAATCATACTAGTAACCAACTTATTGACTAAATCAAAATTAATAAAAATATCTAGAAAATAATAAAGATTTCTACATTAATTTCTACATTTTGTTTATGTAAATTGGAATAGACCAAGGCTAGACATTGGAATAGACCAATAACTATTTAGGCGTTGGAATAGACAAATGAAAAGTATTCTTCAGGTTTCTAGCCTTTGTGAATTGAACTTTTGTGTCCTTTGCAATATGGAGGTCTTGAACAATATTGCTTCATCCTTTTGTCAGGCGGCACACTACAGAATAGCATCTAGAGGAAGATAATGTGATCCTCCTATACTGATAGAAAACAACATAGGTTTTCTCTCCACCAAGCTGCATTATGGTGATCTTACTATCTTCTCTAATATGCTCCTCCGCCTTTTCTCTCGGTAGAATCTGTACCATTAAAATAGTTAAATGTTATATTAAATTTGTGAATCAAACAAAATATTTAACTAAAATTTAGAAAACATGAGGAAAACTTACATGATGTTGTACTCAGTTGAGTTGCATTCAACAGAGAAAGTAAGACTGTGCTCCTCATTTCCTTGAGAATTTTCTATAAAATGATTTAAAGTAACAATTATTAAAAATAAATATGTAATGATAATAATATATTAACACAATATAGTTCCATATGATCATTCGAGCTTGGATCGATGTATGCTGAAAAAGGTTGAATATATGCAGGTAATTACATATAATTTCATTCTATGTCTAGTTTTGTACTATTTGAGCAAGAAACACATGCAAAAATTAAGCAGAAAGAAGAACTTACAATCATATACATAATTGATTGTAATGCAGTGCATAATTTGGATTTTTAACAGATGTCCAATATGTTGGAGAAGAAGTAGAAGATAAAGACTGGAACCTTTTACAAATGAAAAAAACAGAGTTTCATATGGAAATTACTTCATTTATTGCTATCTAAAAAATAACAAACAAATGCCTAATTTATAGGCTTTACAGGAACGAAAAAACTTCAAAAATATGAAAGATAACAACAATGCTATTTTCAAGTCACTACTTGAACTATTTTATTCCACTAACAGAGGAAAAGAACCACGTAAAAACTGAACTTGACTAATTCTTTTGCACGTGCTTTGAATTAGTCATCAACACTCCCCCTTAATTCAAAGCTGCAAACTCCCATTAGCTGCCTTTGATATTCTTGCTTGTTCTTTGGTAGAGACTTGGTCAGTATGTCTGCCGCTTGCTCATCTGTTTGACAATATTCCAGCTTGATTACCTCGTCTACTACAAGCTCTCTAATGTAGTGCATCCGGATGTCTATATGCTTAGTCCTCCCATGATGTGTTGGATTTCTTGCCATGGCAAATGTGGACCTATTATCACACAAAATTCTTGTTGCATTTAATTGCCGCTGACTAAGATCTTCAAGAATTCTCCTTAACCATACACACTGACAGGCTGATGCAGTTGCTGCAACATACTCAGCTTCTGAAGTTGATAATGCAGTTGAACTTTGCTTCTTAGAACTCCAGGAAATTGCTGTTGAACCTAACTTAAAGACAAAACCAGATGTGCTTTTCTTGTCCTCCACATAGCCCGCCCAATCACTGTCAGTATATCCAACTAACTCGAAAGCTTTAAAACTTGAATACCATAAGCCATAATCAATTGTACCAGCAACGTAACGTATGATTCTTTTAGCTGCTCCAAAGTGGTGTTTAGTTGGACTTTGCATAAATCTGTAAACCACTCCAACTAGAAAAGCTATATCTGACCTTGTATGAACCAGATATATTAAACCTCCAACCAAGCTTCTGAACTGAGTTGCATCAGCTTTCTCTGTTCCATCTTCTTTCTATAACTTCTCATTAAGATTCATCGCTGTGGCTGCTGTTTTGCAATCTTTCATTCAAAACTTCAATAATAAATCAGTTGCATATTTTTTTTGTGATACAAAGATACCATCTTCTCCTTGCTTGATCTCCAAACCAAGAAAATAATAAAGCAAACCCAAATCTGTCATATCAAATTCTTTCTTCATGCTACACTTAAATTCTTGAATTAGTGAGGATGATGATCCCATGTAAATCATGTCATCAACATATAAACAGACAACAAGGAAGTCATTGGTACCTTGCCTTTTTAGATAGAGTGTTGGCTCATTCTTGCTACGTTCAAAACCATTTTGAAGAAAATAAGAATCAATTCTACTGTACCAAACTCGTGGAGCTTGCTTCAAGCCGTACAACGCCCTTTTCAACTTGTAAACACGCTTCTCTTTTCCAGGAACAACGAAACCATCAGGTTGATTCATGTACACTTCTTCACTCAAGTCCCCATTCAGAAACGCTGACTTGACATCAAACTGATACACTAGCCATTTTAGTTGAGCTGCAAGTGCTAGTAAGATTCTCACAGTTTCAAAGCGAGCCGCAGGTGAGAATGTTTCGTCGTAATCCACACCATGCTGTTGGGAATAACCTTTTACGATGAGTCGTGCCTTGTATTGTTGTACACTTCCATCAGGATGAAGTTTAGTTCTATAAACCCATTTTACTCCAATTATATTTTTGCCTTTAGAAGGTTCCACCAAATCCCATGTTTGGTTCTTCTTAATTGCCTCAATCTCCTCCTCCATTGCTGTACCCCATTCTTCTTTTTCTACTGCCTTATTAAATGTGAATGGATCAGCTACAAACAAAGCCTGTGTTTCTTCATAGATTTCCTCTAAGCTTCTGAATTTCGGTGGTGGTGAATCACTTTCAAGAGAGTTCATCATGCTAGAGTTTGCACCTTTCTCTTGTGATGGCTTGATAGGAGATGTTGGTGTGCTTGGAGACTTTGGAGAAGAGGTTATTGGCATTTTCACTTGCCATTCAGCCACTGGTTCATCAAGCAATTTGGGCTCTTTAAATTGCAACTCTCCTTTCTCCTCTTGCCAACCCCAGCTTGCGTCTTCATTAAATTCAACA
This sequence comes from Garcia nutans, assembly GCA_947685225.1. Lineage (NCBI taxonomy): Eukaryota > Viridiplantae > Streptophyta > Magnoliopsida > Malpighiales > Euphorbiaceae > Garcia > Garcia nutans. The sequence goes on along the minus strand of CANTUV010000039.1, from coordinate 34,865,171 downwards.
TTTCTGCTTATAATCATCTTGCCACTAGAAGGGTTATACAACCTATATACTTTAGATTCAATGCTATAACCAATAAATATGCACTTAATTGACTTCTCATCAAGTTTGGAACGTTTAATAGCATCAACTAAAACATAGGCAATACAACCGAATACCTTTAAGTGACTCACCGAGGGCTTTCTTCCATACCAGGCTTCATATGGAGTCTGATTCTGAACAACTTTTGTTGGTGAAAGATTCAATAAATACACTGCTGTTGCAACTCCTTCAGCCCATAACTCATTTGAAAGATTCTTTGCCTTCATCATACTCCTGGCCATCTCCATCACCATGTGATTCTTTCGCTCGGCAACCCCGTTCTGCTCTGGAGTATATGGTGTTGTAAGCTCCCTTTGAATCCCGTTTACATCACAAAAATTTTGGAACTCTTTTGATGTGAACTCATCTCCTCTATCCTTTTTTAATGCCTTAATGCAATTGCCACTTTGTTTCTCCACCAAAGCTTTAAATTTTTTGAATAATTCAAATGCTTGGGACTTGAATTCAAGAAAATAAATCCAGCTCATGCGGCTGTAATCATCTGTGAACAACAAGAAATAACGGTTCCCACCAAAGGATTTGGTTTGCATGGGACCTCATAGATCAGCATGAACAATTTCAAGACAATGAGTTCCTCTTCTGGCCTTACCAACTGGAAAGGATTTCCTGCTTTGCTTGTCGTATATACACACTTCACACATCTCCAGTGATTCAATGCTTGGTAAACCATACACCATTTCCTTTTGATTCAGCAACTTGAGTCCCTTCTCATTTAAATGCCTATACCTCAAATGCCAAAGCCTTGACTCACTATTTTGGTTAACCACAAGAGCTCGGTCATACACACTGGAAATTTTAAGAGGAAATAGCTAGTTTTGTGTCATTCGGACATTCACCATAACTCGACCAGATTTCTTGTCCTTGACAACACACGAATTATCATCAAATAGCATAGAATATCCACTTCCTATGAGCTGACCGATGCTTAATAAGTTTTGAGATAGACTAGGAATGAAATAAACATTGTAGAGCAGCTTGGTATTACCATGACTATTTTCGATGGCTACTGTGCCTTTTCCCTCCACTTGCATTTGCTGATCATCTCCTAGCCTCACTTTTAGCTTGAATGATTCATCAAATTCCTTAAAGAGTGACTTAATCCCTGTCATGTGATTTGAGCATCCGCTGTCCAGGAACTAAATATTGCTTGATGGTACTGCTTCTCCATGAAAGGCCATGAAAAGCTTTAATTCATCTTTCTCATTCTTGACATAATTTGCTTGATTTTCACGCTGCCAACATTCTGACTTGTAATGCCCATACTGCTTGCACTTGTAACACTGAATATGGCTTTAATCTTTCTTTCCAACACGTTGATGTTCCTCCTGTCTTCCTTCTCCTCTTTGATTGCCTCCTCTACCTTGGCCTCCTCTTGCCTAAGAACCACTATGACGACGATCACTAGAGCCTTTCTTCTCCATCACATGGAAAGCCTTCTCCTCGTTCTTTTCCAAGGTTCTATTCAAGCGAGCTTCATGGGACTGTAGTGACCCCATTAGCTCGTCATATGAATATTTTTCCAGATCCTTGGATTCTTCAATTGCTTTCACAACATGATTGAACTTGCTTGTCAAGCTCCTCAACACCTTTGCCACAGTGGTCTGGTCAGTAATTTCATCTCCATAAGACCTCAACTGATTTTTGATGGTTGAGACCCGAGAGAGAAAATCATCTACTGTTTCTCCAGCTTGTATTTGCAAGGTCTCAAACTCACACCGTAATGACTGAAGCTTCACTGTGATCACCTTAGAATAACCTTGATAGGCGGTCTGCAATGTCACCCAGGCTTCATTTGCTGTTGCAGCTGCTACAATTTTTGAGAAGATCGATTCATGCACTGCCTGCTGAATGAAGAATAATGCTTTAGAGTCCTTTGCATTCTCCTTTTCTTTCACCTCATCCTCATCAGAGTAGCCATTTTCAACCAAGTCCCAAAAATCTTGGGACTTAAAAAGAGTTCTCATCTTAATGCTCCAGAACTCATAGCTCTCTCCTTTGAAAACTGGGATTGCTGGCTAAGATACACTTATAGAGTTACTGCTGCTACCTGCCATGACTTAACACCCCTTTAGTTCTTGATAACCAGGCTCTGATACCAATTTTGTTGGAGAAGAAGTAGAAGATAAAGACCAGAACCTTTTACAAATAAAAAAACAGAGTTTTATATGAAAATTACTTCATTTATTGATATCTAAAAAATAACAAACAAATGCCTAATTTATAGGATTTATAGGAACGAAAAAAACTTCAAAAATATGATAGATAACAACAATAGTATTTTCAAGCCACTACTTAAACTATTTTATTCCACTAACAGAGGAAAAGAACGACGTAAAAACTGAACTTGACAAATTCTTTTGTACGTGCTTTGAATTAGTCATCAACACAATAATCTAACATGGGCAGCTATAGTGCACATCTACTGAAATTGTATCAACTCAATAATAATGGGCCCGAGTTAGTAATTGTCATTGCAAGCTTATGGAAACTGAGGATTGATTTATCAATTTCCACCTCATGTAGGGAAGGTGATCCTTTGGAGGACACCATGATGTGCAAGGATGAAGTAAAAGTACTTTATATAGGGTGTAGCTAGTTATTTGCAATAAAATTAGCTAAAAGAAGTAATCTTTAAATAATATGATATTAGACTCGGATAAATAATATTATATTTAACATAGACAATGAAGGTAGAACACCAAACATTTATCAAAAGAAGATCTTTTAGACCTAAAAAATTGTTTATGGAGAATTAAAAAAAGATATTTTACAGTTGCTTAACTATAAGCATTAAAGTAAAAATAATTGTGATAAGCCTCAAAAACCTAAATTAAAAAAAAAACAAATGAAAATTAAGAAAAAAGAAAAAAAAATGAAAGATAGTATCTCTATCCTTCACCAACATGAGTGTAGCATATGGGCAGGAAACACATGAACAAAATTAATACAAAACAAGATAAATGATTATATAAAACCTATCAAAATTAATATAGCATCATTGATAACATAACTACCTATCTATTTTAGCACATAATTAACACAAAAGAAAACGTCTAAGAATAAAAATTAAAAGTCCTATTCAACATTACAACATATCCCATTTCTAACACTTCAATACCACCATTTTTGATAAAATTCTCATCAAATATCACATTAAGAATGATATTTCCAAAGATTAAGTATTTGATATTATATCACACAAATAAGGCATATTGGACTTGCTGGGGGGAGGGTTTGGGACGAGTAATCTATCTTGTACAGAGGCAAAGACACTAGTATTTAAAGGGGCAGCTGCCCCCTTATGTTTTGAAAATTATTTAATTTGAATGGCTTTGTTTTTGTTAGTGAGTGCTGAGATTATACCAAAAATAATAGAATATTTGTTTGTAGACAAAAATCAATTGTGAATGTATGGTGATCCTTAAAGTTAAGGAGGAAAAAATGAGTGTTTGTTGGTTTTACTTTTTTTACTATGGAAAGTTGACCTCTCCTATAAAAGAGAGGTTACTAGAAACATTTGTGAAAATATGTATGTTGATGTAAAGTTTGTACAAGAAGGAAGAAAATGAAGGAAAGAAGGAAGAAAAGTTACAAAATGCTTCTAATTTCTATTCTAAGTATTTTGCATATATTTAGTTTTAATATAAATTTAATATTTTTCTTTTCTTCCTTCCAAAAATTCAACATGGTATCAGAGCACTAATAATCTTTAAGGGGTCTCTATTTGGAAATTTTGCTTATGAATTTGTTAAAAATCTAATTTTGAAATTCTAGTTTGAAAGATCTGAACGAAAATATAGGAAATGCTTGCTTTGTTTTTGAAATCTTATTCCTAAGATTCAAAAGTTTTTTTTTTGTGTTAAATAGTTGCTCTCTCTTGATGTTGTTATGATGATGCTATTTAATAAACAACTTGAAAAAGAAACCGGAAAGTCTTATAAACTACAAGAAAGGTTTTTAAACCATCTTCAAGGGCCGGCAAGTCTATATAAACTACAAAAATCTCATTGAATGAGACCAACAAGTTTACAAATTGCTCTATGAAGAGACATGTGTCTCAAAACTACAAAATGGATGGAAAAGACCATTAGATATGTAAACTGAATGAAGAGGACCTTCATGTCTTAAAACTAAAAATTTGATGAATTTGTATGAGACCAATTCAAGTCTTTAAACTAAATTTTTTTAATGAAAATTTGAAGGGACCATCCTATCCATAAACTAAAATGTTAAAGTTTGTTTAGGCTATGAGCCATGTTTGCTTAGTTCTTTAGTAGTTCATAACCTCAACAAAATGTGTGAAGAAATTCTGGATGCTTGCAATGAAAAGAGTTTTCCCTATCAAAGAGAAGCAACCAAGAAAAAATTCTAAGAAAAGACAGGTTATAAACAAGGAGGAGCAACCACAAAGATTTGAAAATGATGTTGAATTTCAAAGTTTCCACCCATAATCTTAGCAAGGAGGAGTGTTAGTGAGTGCTGAGATTATACCAAAAATTATGGAACATTTGTTTGTAGACAAAAATCAATTGTGAATGTGTGGTGATCCTTAAAGTTAGGGAGATAAAATTGAGTGTTGATTTTACTTTTTTAACTACGGACAGTTGACCTCTCCTATAAAAGAGAGGCTACTGGAAACGTATATGAAAATATACATGTTAATATAAACTTTGTAAAAGAAGGAAGGAAGAAAATGAAGAAAGGAAGGAAGAAAAATCTGCAATATTTTTCTAATTTCTATTCTATGTTTTCTGCATATCTTTTTAGTTTTAATACAAATTTCATATTTTCCTTTTCTTCCCCACAAAAAAAAAAAAAAACTATAGTTTTCTTCTTGTTTAATGGATATTTTATTGGAAAGAAAAAATTTATTGTAGTTCAAAGTAGAAACTTAAGTTTTTTTTTTCCCTCTATTCTAGATGTTTTGATGGTGGTTAATTGGTGACATATTAAATTTGATTTTTTTTGTCAAATTATTGGTTTAGGGATTTAATGCTTTTACTTAATGAATTAACATTAATGGAGATTGAATTATTCATATTTTAAATTTTATAATGATAAGTTTTTATAATAATATATAATACTAATGTTTAGACTTTATAATACTATTATGGTAGTATAATACTATTATCCTCGTAAATTTTATGGTCTCCTACTTTAGAATTTATAAAACTAACCAATTGAATTATTCCTATTTTAAACTTTATAATTATAAGTTTTGATGGTAATGTAATACTTATTACTTTTCAGACTTTATAATACTATTATGGTAGTATAATACTATTATTCTAGTAAACTTTATGGTCACCTACATTAGAATTTATAATACTAACCGATTGAATTGTTCGTATTTTAAACTTTGTAATTATAAATTTTGATGGTAATGTAATACTTATTTTTTAGACTTTACAATATTATTATGGTAATATGATACTATTATTCTTGTACACTTTATTAGTCTCCTACTTTGGACTCCATAATACTAACCAATTGAACTATTCCTATTTTAACATTTTAATTATAAGTGTTTATTTTAATATAATATAATACTTTAGACTTTATATGTAATACTATTATGGAAATGTAAATAAAGACTATTATTCTTGTTTACCTTATTATTAATGTAATATATTTACAGTTTATAATTACAAAATTTTAAAGTAGTATTAAATTGACATAGTTAATTAGAGTTGTCTAGCAAAAAATTAGGAATGTATTTGTTAAGTAAAATAAGGTAGTATTTCGATTTTCCATAATTTTGTACTATACTTATGCAACTAAAGTTAATTTGTAAAAATCAAACCGGACTGATCGGTTCAACTGGTTAAATTAGGAATCGAACTAGTGTTAAGTATGTTTGGCATAAAAACTCATTGAAAATGATAAATAAATTAAAAGTATAGATCTTGGGTGTTGAACCCACTCCAATGCATTCCAAATTGATAGTCCATCGTGACGCCATTTTTTAAGTTAAACCATCATAACTATATATATTATTTACCTTAAATATTTTCATATTTCATATTTTGTTTAATATAATTAAATATGCATAAAAATTAGTATATAACAATGGAGATTGAATTATAAATTTTATGGTAATATAATATTAATGTTTATTATTTTAGTAAATTCTATTATTCTCATAAATTTTATTATTCTCCTACTTTAGACTTTATTATACCAATGTAAAATAATTAGAGTTTATAATTAGAAATTTTAAAAATATAATTAAATTGATGTTAATTATACTTTATTTTAATATTTCATATTTAATATAGTATGTATAAATAGGCATAAAATTGATTGAAACGAAAAAAAAGGGACTGCATCCAACATGATTATGCTTAATATATAAAGAGTCATGATCAAATTGGTTACTATAAATCAGTTGTGAGGCCTTGCCCGAGCACTGAATCCATCCCGCTAAAATGGAGCCAAAATGCTTATTTGGGTTTGAACTCATATTACACTGCCATGTATGGTCTCTACTAGTTCTACAAGCATGATTTTAAAAATTGGTTTTTTTATTTTGAAAAAAGATTTACTCTCCTTTTATTTTGAAAATATATGATAGCTTTATTTTGAAAGCTTGATTGGAGAGTGCCACCTCAATTTATTGGTTTTGGGAAAATTTAAAAAAAAAAACTCATTTTTGTTGACTTCAAGAAAAATGGTTAACTTTATATAAAAAAGATGTTAGTCCAAAACCAATTACGATGAGTTTTATACTAGGTTTTTAAGTTGATTTTAAGTAACAAAATAATCCTCTTTAACTAAACCTTAACTCTTGAAAAATTGATTTTTATGCAATGACAATTAAAATATGAATGACAAATAATTATATGTGTGCAATTATAATCATGACATTATCCAAATGCAAAAGTAAAAATAAAGTTACAATCCCAAATTGTTGTACATAGAGGAGCATTGACTTCAACCCTTATGGGTACTAGGTTATGCATAAATTTCTAGAAAAAATTAATAATTACAACTCCAAGATTACATACAGAGAGGAGCATTAACTCAACTGTTTTAGGGATGACTAATTACAAATCTTCAAAAGAAATCAATTTAAGCAAAAAAATAATTAAAATAATAACATAAAACAAATTAAATCAAAATAAAACAATTTAAAGAAATGAATTAATAAATAAAGAGGGAAAACTTATATGGCTTTTAATGGACTCGCTATTTGAAGTAAAATTTCAAACATTTTTAGTTATCCCTTTTGAATTGGACTCAAAGCCTCTCAATAGTTTGATCCTTTGATTATAAAAGGTGTTGCGCTCTAATTAACACTACTAGAACTACACTCGCAAGTATACGAGGCTGCTGTAGTATGTTGGTGAACACCTCAAGGTCGTCTCACAAGGAAGCTAGATAACCTAATTGATTATCAGATTGCAAATAAAAAATTATCAATAAATTTAATTGCTAACAACTAATGAAGACAGATCGAATAGAGTTTAAAACTATAAAAGTAAACTGAGCTGATATATTGATTCACTTAATAGAAAGGTCTAGGGTTTGCACTTCTCTACTAACTTATATGTATAAATGGTTATTCCTCTCAACCAATTTAATTTCAAAGATTAAATCTCAAGCAACTTAATTAATCGAATCAAGGAAATAAGCTCTCGCATTCAAACCTCTTTCAAATAATCTTGTTACAATTGAAATGATCTTTTTCTTAGGTTATATTTCTAATTCACCTAAGTCCCTAATTGAATTGTTCCAGCATTAGACTTCATCTCTCAATTCTTCATCTAATACCTCAAACACATAATTGGTGGCCAATCAATTATATATTAATAGTAATCCATTCAATCAAGGCTAGAGAAATAATTCAGTTAAGAGCAATAACCAATTCATACAATCATAGTAGATCCATACAAACCCTAGACTAGATCAAATTAGTTCATCATAATGCTATCAAACATATTCATCTCATTAAAATTCAAAGAAATCAATTTAGACATAATAGAATTCATGAATACAATTCCAATGAAACTTAAGAGATAAAGTTTAAGAACAAAACCAAATTACAAACTCCCTTTAGCTTCTGAAGAATCTCTTGTTCAGATCGTTGCTAGAAGAATGTTACAATGGCAAAAACAAATTTAATCTAGACTGTTTGCATCAAAGTGTAATAAAAAATCCAAAAGAAAACAAAATGGAAACCTAAAGTTAATGTTTTACGGCTGATCAATAATCTCTATAAATAAAACCCTAATCCTCTTATTTATAGGAATCCCCGCTCCAAAAATCCGCGTTTTCTTTCTTCCTTTAGTCCATGGAGTGACACGGCCAAGCTGGTGGCCGTGTCATGTGACACGGCCAAGCTGGTGGCCGTGTCATGTGACACGGCCAGTGGCTTGGCTGTGTCACTGAATGTGTCCGCTTCTGCTTCATATATACTTCTTTGGAATGGAGTGTGACACAGCCAAGCTCTTGGCCGTGTCATGTGACACGGCCAGTGGCTTGGCCGTGTCACCTGAGTGTGTCACCTACTGCTCTCTTTGTTCTTTGCTCTTCTTTCTTTGGAATCTTCCTTGGCTAAGTGTGGGACACGACCAGGAGTGGCTTGGCCGTGTCACCTGAGTGTGTCAGTTACTGCCCAAAATTTCCTTCTCTCTTGGTTCCTTGGTTTTGCCCTTTGCTTCATGCTATTCTTTCTTCCAAGGAAATAATTTACATATTAACCTAAAACAAACACTTAAATAAACTTTAAACAAGAATCAAATAAACATTAACCAACAACACATAAACACCACACTAAAATCTAGAACAAAAATGACATAAACACTGAAATAAATTAAAACTACCAAAATTGATGAAAACACTAAATAAACAGATTAAAACTACCAAAATACCTAAAGAAAACAATAATCATCATAATAAATAAGATACAATTCTATGACAAAAACTAATAAAACAACTACCCCACACTTAAAACTTTGCTTGTCCTCAAGCAAATTCATATGGCATAAATTAAAAACTCAAACAACTTTAACTATAATTCCAGTATATAAGATGAAATCCTTTAAGGCTCAACCATAAATAATTGCAATTTACTTCAATCAAGATTTTCTTAACTCATTCATTAATCCAGACATAACAAATCTCATCTCTCATCTAAGTGTTTCACTCGATTTCAAAGGTTAATTCACTCAATGTAACATCCTCTGACAATTCTTATATAAAAACTATCAGAGAATGTTAATCGATACACTGTTCACGCTCCAATCAATTCTTAGAAAACTCTCTTCATAATTAAAATTTTCAAATAATGATACAATCTGCATATCTTAACACTTATAGGTCCAACATTTAGACCAATTTCCAATATCTCCAATAATCCGAATAGAAATTATAAATCAGATAAACTTTATAAGTTCATCAAATCAAATACATAAACAATACTTTTCTTTCATGATACTCATTCACTAGAATCTCAAATTTCATTTTCTAACTACAAATATCCTTTTATGTTTACAAATTTATACAATCTCTCAAATATCCAAACTGAAGTATCTATATACATACACTTTATAACTTATGAATACAATAAACACAAGATCTTCATCTGTTCTTATCTTGCTCCGATATCCTGATACCTGCGTGTCAGAAAACAATTCTAACACGCTAAGCAAAGCTTAGTGGTGCTTGAATATACATATTTTATCACTTAATATTAAAGAAATATACTTATGAAAATATAGTAATAACACTTAGTTTTAAGAAGTATTTCTATATATAAACTAATTTCAATAACAAATCAACATATCATGCGGATTACACAAAATAAGAGCTATCCCTGTATAAAGTTATCATATAATACAATACTTTCGGTATTGCCTCTTGTCTCATTGAGAAGCAGCTTATTCAAGACTTGTTTTCTTATTTGATAACATTGTTCACAATACACTTATTTTGTTTTTCACTAAGTCTTTTTTTTCAAGTTTAGGTTCACATATAGGATCATTTTAGTCAATCTATACTTTTCAGCACTTACATTTAGTACTATACTTTAGAGCACTTTGTATCTCACATCATGTTATACACTTTCAATCATTTAATATACTTTGGAGCACTTTGTATCTCATAGCATTATATACACTTTCAATCATTTAATTAATTCAATACATTGAGCATAACATTTCCATTACGTTCATTAGAACTTTCACTTGTAAGCATTAATATATATATTAACAATCACTTTTACACTGGAACACAATACTTCAATTTCACGTAATTGACTTATATTAGTATTTTATATTTCTTTCATTAGTCACAACTATCATGTTCACATATATTTTCATTAATCATGCCCAAACATACTAAACTTAGATCATAGGTTTGGATAACATGTTAGTGTAGCAATCTCAAGAATTTATAATGGCAATTATGCCCACTTTCACTGATGACACAATGTGTCCACTAAAGGCACGAGGTGCCCACTATCACTGTGGCTATCCATTCTCTGGTTAACCATTCAATCCAAAGCTAGATATAAACTTAATATGATTTGGGCAATTCATTAATTTTGATGAACACTACATTATTTATTTCCTTTCATTGATACTATACTCTTATCAACATTTGGTAGAATATATATGTGTGTCACGTATCTAAAGTTTATCACTCATTTTCATACGTTTAACACATTAACACAAAAGTATGGACTATAACACATATTAGTCTCATGTTATTGATTAACACTTGTTTATATAAACACTCACTTGTTTATATAAGCACTTGTTTATATCATTTCACTTGTTTATACCATGATCTTGGTACATTACTCTTAGTAACATTTAGTATGATATATATTTGTCACTTATCTCAAGTTTCTCACTCTTTTTCATGCATTTAACACATACACATGAAGTCTCAATACAATTATTCACATATTAGTCTCATACTAGGCCCGTAGATCACACATTACAAGCCTAAAATACTATTTAGGTACCCCACGGCCGTGGCATCTCAACCCCACGCCCGTGGGATCCCAAATGAAGCTGTAAAATAAATTTGAAGGCCCCAAGGTCGTGGCATCAAAAACTTTTCTGTTCTCTCAAATTTTCTTGAAGAAATAGCATCACGTCTAATCCCACGGTCGTGGCACTCAATTGCCACGCCCGTGGCATTGATTTTGGGTCTGTTTTCGGAGTAAAAATCATGTATTCTGCACTTTTAACTTCATCAAACACAAACATATTAAAGATCTAAGATAATAAATGATCAAACTTAATATTTTGATAGAGAAAGCATTCATATCAAATACCTTCGCTTAATTAAACTTTTAACCATTTCATATGGATAAAAACATGATCAAATCCTTCACTTCTCATTAATATATCTTTATACATAACTTAATCAATCAATTAAATCATTTAAACTTGTAAAAAGTCATATTTTTATAAAATATAAATCAAAAGCACATACCTTGTTGATAATCACCACTTTTCCAACTTAATCTTAAGTTTTGATTCAACTCATGGAAAGAAAGAAGAAGAAAGAAGTGAAGATGGTGGTGATGGCGTGGAGAGAAAAAGAAATCAGAAACTTCTCCACACTCACACACATATGCACACACATATATATATATTTAATCTAGTGAGTGTAGGCTCATAATAACTATGGTGCACCCTCATTCTTAACTGTTGATTTTAAATCGAGTTTTAATATCGTAAAACAGTAAAAAAAATACTCTTTTCAGTAAAGTTTTAAAATACACAATTTACTATTCGTTACGTATAGCATTTATCCATCACACTTTTGTCACTATACACTTTGCATTTTTCAATATTTGTTGAAATGTCCTTGATTAAAATCTTGACTATTACACTCAAACCACTCATGACTGCATACTGCCATAAACTTGCTTAATTATCCAATCTCTCTCACTGATTTTCTCAAGAAATAATCCGAAGGTCTTTTATTTGGATGTAATGGGGCTAAGGTGAAGGTATGAGAAAAGACATTTAAGTTGGAACATCAAGAAATGGAGTATCTAAATTAGACAATACTCTTGCTTAGAAACTTGTAACTCCCCCAAATGGCCTATTCACCAACCTTTGATAATCTCGCATACTTGCATACTTAAAGAAAAGTACATGAGTCGACATTCCTCTTTGATGACTAATGCTAGAAAATATATGAATTTTGTATATATATATATATATCTTCTCTTTTATTTTCTTTTATATTATTATATATATATATATACAAAATATAACATTGCATGGAACATCTAGCTAAAATGTAGAGGAAAAGAATAACCGACTCTTAGCAAATACAATGTGCAAAGTATGCATTTCAGCCCCAAATCTTACTAAAGCAATACTATTTTTTTTAATTGCTTACCCCACACTTATGAATTAAACCACCCTATTGTCATATCATAAGAACTCCATTCCTTAATGCAGGTATGATGATAATAGGAAAATGTTGAGTTGTGAATTGTGTTCATCAATCAAGAAAAAGTCAAAGGCTCAACTTGGCTCACTAAGGAATTCATAATTAAGGGAGGTCTTTTTAAGCTAAAGGGATAATCCTAATTTTCCTTCATCATTTTAAAACTTGAGATGAAATCATAATGTGAGTTCAATTAGTATGCAAAAGCAAGCTCTAGAGATGCAAAATCATGAAGGTGCACACTTAAGAAAAGAAAATCAATTGACAATAATATTCAATCTATGAGGCTCAAAACTCACAAAGGGTGGGTTCTAAAAGATTTATATGTCATGAATTGCAGAATGTGAAAATTGATCCTGAATGAATTCAAATGCTAATCTCTATGCTGATACTAAAGTCTCAAATATAATGCTAGAATCATAGAAAAGTCAATAAGTTTTCAACAATTATGCCATGCACAACGCACAATATAACACACAACGACAAACAAAACAAGAATTAAAGGAAAGCTTAAAGATTACCCCACACTTATAAATTACATTGTCCTCAATGGAAACAAGGATAAAAAGAAAAAGAGTTAAGGTACAACATGTTTTCTATCGTTCCTCTGTGAGGCAAACCCTACCTTTTCATCACAAACAACAAATGTTCAAAAATAAAATACAATAAATAAAATAAAATATCCAAAATATAAAATGTTAACATTAAAAACAAAAACGAAAAATAACAACAAAAATATGCTATAACTAAACACAATAAATGAAGGAACTCTCTCAAAAGATTAGAGCCAATGTGATCTACGGTGAAGGAGGATGTGATGATGAAGCAGCCGAAGGATGAAGACTCAGAATCTTAGCAAGGTTGCTATTGATTTGGTCCAACTGTTGCAAGACCGCAGCATGGTTACGATCTACCTTGCTCTCCGGTGCCTCTATCCTATTAAGTATCTCCTGATTATCCGGGGCCGGAGCATCCTCTTCCAAATTAAGAGAATCTGAGTCGGACTCCTCCTGGACTCGTGTTCTCTTTTGTCTGCCCCCCGGTACTTCTGGCTCAGCTGAAGCCATCACATAAGCTCCTCCCCTGTGCACCACCATATGCATCTTTTCAAGTGTGGCCAAATCCAATGAATCATTACCCGTAATTTTAGTCATACGACAGGTACTCGGGTCAAAATCATCAAGGAGGGCTGTTGCCAATGTGGTAACCAATCCTCCAATACAAATAGCCCCCTTCTTTTTGTTTTCCACGTTATCAAAAACATCAGCCAACCAATAGCCGGTACTGATGGGTATTGCATTACAAGCACAATCTAAGAAAAAGAGCTCACTAAGTTCCACTACACCTGGGCTTTCCTTCCGAGAAAAGAACCCACAGGACATAAAGCGATGCAAATACCTCAAAAAGAAGGGGTCACGACAATGGCATATTGAAAGATCTGAAAAAAAAAATTGAAACTTAAACCGATTAAATTGATTTTTTATGAGAGAAGAAGAAGATTGAACGGAATAATTTCAGTTTTGGTGAAGGAAATTGAGAATTGATGGGAGTTTAGAAGCTTTGAAAGAACGACAATGGAGGTTTAGTGAGAGAGAAGTTGAGAGAGAGAAAGGAAACCAAAAATAAAACTAGGGATTAGAATGAACGAAAAGTGCTAAAACCGTGTTTTTAAACTTAAAAATTTAAGGGACAAAGCCAAGCTTGGGTGAGCTTGGCCGTGTCTGATGTGTTTGGAGGGACAAGGCCAGTGACTTGGCCGTGTCCCATGGGTGTGTTTGACACTGTGAACAAAGGATTGCAAAAAACAAAGAGAAGGGATTTTGGGTGAAGCTTGGCCGTGTCCCATGTGACACGGCCAAGCTTGTTGGCCGTGTCAGGGGCTGTGTAAAATGGTGTCTTTAGGGTTGGCTTGACACGGCCAGTGGCTTGGCCGTGTCAAGTGGCCGTGTCACTCATTGCCATTTGACTCTTTTTTTTAATATATTTTTTATTTTATATCACCTAATCTCAAAGAAATGCAATCCTATTCTTTGATTAACCCTGAAACACATTAGAAAAATAAAAACCGATCAAAGCACCCATTCCATTTATTTAAACCAAACATAAAATCAAAATTACTGAATATAAAATTACAACTATGAAAAGAAATGCAAACCGATGGGTTGCCTCCCATTTAGCGCTTCTTTAATGTCATATAGCTGGACATTACTGCAAGACTTAAGGATCGTAGATCAAAGTGCTATCGATGATCCTTACTTCTTGGAATCCTTGATTATATGGTTTAACTCTCTATCCATTTACTTTAAAAGTTTCATTTATTCGAGAGTTAAGCAATTCTATGGCACCGGAAGGATATACCTGAGTTATCTCGAAAGGACCACTCCATCGAGACTTGAGTTTTCCTGGAAACAGACGGAGACGAGAATTAAAAAGCAAAACTTTCATACCTGGGCTCAATGTCTTTCGCACTATAATTCTGTCATGAAGTGCTTTAGTCCGATCCTTATAAATCCTTGAAATCTCATATGCCTCATTCCTCAGTTCATCTAACTCTAAAATTTGCAGAAAACGCTCTCTCTTTGCCTTGTCCAAGTCTAAATTCAGAGTCTTGATTGCCCAATACGCTTTGTGCTCCAACTCCACTGGTAAATGACAAGCCTTACCAAAAACCAATCGGTATGGACTCATACCCAAAGGAGTCTTGAAAGCAGTCCGATATGCCCATAATGCATCATGCAATTTACTCACCCAATCCTTCCTTGATAAGTTGACTGTTTTCTCCAGAATTCCTTTAATTTGCTTGTTGGATGTTTCAACTTGTCCAGAAGTCTGTGGATGGTATGGGGTCGCCACCTTGTGTTTCACACCAGATTTGTGCATTAATTTCTCAAAAAGTTTGTTGCAAAAATGACTTCCCCCATCACTGACTATCACTCTTGGCGTGCCAAATCTTCTAAGAATATATTCCTTCACAAATTTAACAACCACATTAGCATCATTAGTACGGGTGGGGATTGCCTCCACCCATTTTGAAACATAATCAACAGCAACTAAAATATATTCATAACCAAAAGACTTGGGAAAAGGACCCATGAAGTCTATTCCCCACACATCAAACAGTTCAACAACAATATATGATTGAAGGGGCATTTCATTCCTCCTCCCAATGTTACCCACTCTTTGACAGCGGTCAAAATGCTTACAATATTCGTGAGCATCTTTGAATAGAGTAGGCCAGTAAAAACCACTTTGAAACACCTTTTCTGCGTCTTTCTTCCTCCAAAATGACCACCACAGTGAAGGTCATGACAAAATTGAAGAACACTCAATTGTTCTTCCTCAGATACACACCTGCGGACTATCTCATCTTTGCATATCCGGAATAGGTAAGGTTCATCCCAAAAATAAAATTTACTCACGTGCAAAAACTTTTTCTTTTCCTGAAATGACATGTTAGAACGCAAAATACCACAAGCAAGATAGTTAGCAATATCTGCAAACCAAGGTGCATTAATTACTACAAACAGATGCTCATCAGGAAATGCTTCTAAATTTTTATAAATGCTATCAGATGCAAGATTTTCATCAAAGAAAGGTAATCTAGATAAATGATCAGCTACAACATTTTCACTCCCCTTAGTATCTTTGATTTGGAAATCAAATTCTTGCAATAATAACACCCATCTAATTAAGCGCGGTTTAGCATGTTGTTTTGTTAAAAGATATTTTAGAGCTGCATGATCAGAATGCACAATAATTTTCGACCCAATTAAATATGCTCTAAACTTATCTAAAGCAAAAACAACAGCTAACATTTCCTTTTCAGTTGTTGTACAATTCATTTGCGCACTATTCAGGGTCAAGCTAGCGTAATATATCACTCTCAAAAAATTCTCAACCCTTTGCCCAAGAACAGCTCCTAATGCATGATTAGAGGCATCACACATAATTTCAAAAGGTAAAGACCAAACAGGAGCTACTATTACCGGTGCATTAGTCAATTTTTCTTTAAGGGAATTAAAGGCTTGCATGCATTGTGCAGTAAACTCAAATGGAACATCTTTCCCCAGCAAATGACACAATGGTTGGCTTATTTTAGAAAAATCCTTAATAAACCTCCGGTAAAAACCTGCGTGCCCTAGAAAACTTCTTATTCCCTTAACCGAGGTAGGTGGGGGTAACTTAGCAATCAACTCCTTATCCACCTCAATCCCTTTACTTGACACAACATGACCTAATACAATGCCCGGAGTAACCATGAAATGACTCTTTTTCCAACTTAAAGTGAGGTTACATTCAATGCATCTCTCAAGCACAAGAACAAGTTTATTGAGACAATTATTAAAAGAACTACCAAAAATAGAAAAGTCATCCATAAATACCTCAATAAAATCATCTATCATGTCTATGAAGACAGACATCATGCATCTCTGAAAAGTTGCAGGTGCATTGCACAAGCCAAAGGGCATACGCCGAAATGCATAAGTCCCAAAAGGGCAAGTAAAAGTAGTCTTAGATTGATCCTCTGGTGATATCGGCACTTGATAATAACCTGAAAGTCCATCCAAAAAGCAATAATGTGAGTGTCCAGAAAGTTTATCCAACATCTGATCAATAAAAGGAAGAGGAAAATGGTCTTTCTTTGTGGCATTGTTCAACTTCCTATAATCGATACACATTCTCCACCCAGTAGTAGTCCTAGTAGGAACCAATTCATTATTTTCATTTTTCACCACAGTGATTCCAGATTTCTTAGGCACTACATGTACTGGGCTCACCCACTTACTATTAGCTATTGGATATATCACTCCTTCATCAAGCAATTTGAGCACTTCCTTCTTAACCACTTCACTCATATTTGGGTTAAGGCGCCTTTGGGTCTCCCTCACAGGTTTAGCTCCTTCTTCTAAGGTGATTCTATGCATGCACATTGAAGGGCTAATACCTTTTATGTCACTCAATCCCCATCCTATTGCTCTTTTCAATCTTTTTAGCTCACTCACCAACCTCATCTCCTCCCCTTCACTAAGTTCGCTAGATATTATCACAGGTAAGGTGTTGTGATCTCCTAAAAACACATATTTCAGATTTTTAGGTAACTCTTTCAGCTCTAACTCAAGTGAAGGATTTTTCTCTTCCTTTTGGATGAAGGGAAGTTCAAACACTGGATCCTCCTTAAGTTCCTCTATTTCAGCACTCTCTAATGTCTCAAGGCAACTGGCAATTTCTGAATAAAAAATTTCCAAACCACAATCTAAGGTCAATGCCAGCTCCAATTTATCTGAGGAACCTGTCTGCAAGAAAACATCTGAAACAACTGCTTCAATACAATCAATTAAAGAGCAATCCTCATATAATGCAGTTGTAGGAATGGGAGAAGTGTTAAAAATAGAAAATTCAACCGTTTGTCTGTAAAACCCTTGGTTTTTGTATGATTTTAAGTCTAGGGGCAAAATGGTAATTTTGCACCTTAGGGGCAAAATAGTCATTTTGTGCCCTTTGATTGTCTTTTTGATACTCGGGGCGACGTGACGGTCGTTTTGAGTATAATATTGTATTTTTGGCTTCGGGGGATATTTTGGTCATTTTGGCGGTCTGAAAATTTTCGGATTTCGTTTTGCTATTTTTGATGTCATTTTGGTGACCGTGATGTCGTTACGGTTATTTTAAGTATAATTTTGCTAGGGGTTGTATTTCGGGAATTTTTCGGAAATTTATTAATTTTTTTATTAAAATAAATTAAATAAATTAAATTTGGGGTTAGTTGTAAATTTTTATAAGTTAGTTGGGTGATTTTTTGATTTTTTAAAGAGTTTTAGGGTGTTTTTAAATTAAAAAATTAATTTTGGGGCATATTGGTAATTTGTCAATTAAAAATCGTATAAATAGGGGTGTTAGGGCACCCAATTGAGGGTTTAATTAATTGTGCCGCCGGAGAGAGAAAAAAAAATCAATCAAAATTTTCTTCAAAAACAGTGGCCCGTCGTTTCGTCAGTGCGCGCGCCAGGGTGCCCGTGTCGTTTGGCGAGGCGCTGGCGTCGTTCGGCGGAGAGGCGCGAGCCAGGGGCTTGTCGTTCGGCGTGCGAAGCTCCGTCGTTTGGCGTGCTGCGGGCTGGCTCGCCGATGTCGTTTTGGCCTCTGTTCCAGCAGCTCAAATTTTCGAATTTTTGGGTTTTTTGAGGTTTTTCTTGATTCCTTTTGCATTATTTCGACTTCCATTTGATTAGTTCATGTTCATATCATATTGGGTTGGTATTTTTCTTAATTAATTTGGTTAAATTCGAATTATTATTTAATTAAATTGATTTTTACAAAAAAAGTTAGGTTTTGGGTTTTTTATTGTTTTGAAGGATTTTGATATTGAATTAATTGATTTGGCTAATGTGTTGGGTTCCAAAAATTGATGAAGGTATTGAGTTAGGGTTTGATTAAATTGATTTGGGTGTTAAGATTTTCGAATTAATTGTTTCTTTGAGTTTTTGGATGAATTAATTTTCGGCTGAAGTTTGATTTTTGTGCTGTATGTTTCCCAATTTTTAATTAAGTATTGGAACATGATAAAAATCTGAAATTTGGATGTGTGGCTCGAAATTGAGTCTAGTTTATGAGAAAAATAATTGTTGGGATTTTGGAGCATCGAATATTTCTGAAAAATTCAAGTTTGCTACTGTTGTCTGACAAACTGTGCTGTTGATGCTATTGCATCAACAGTAACTTTCGAAATTCATAGTAAAATGTATAAAAATGTTTTTGATTTGATTTTCATATATGTTGTAGTTCTGGAAGTCTAGTTTACAAGAAAAATATGTTGGGCTATATTTCTGTTTGTTATACGGTTGGAATAATTTGATCTTTCTACTGCTACCAGTATGGTAACTGGTTGTATGAATCCGATTTAAGAATTAAATTGAGGGACTTAGAGGTTTCTAAAAATTATGAAATTTTTATATGTTGTTTATGAGGATGTTGTTAATTCTAGAAAAATAATTTGGAGTCTGGTTCTAATTTTTAGGTTCCGAAATAAATTAAGAATTGACACTGCTGTTGGTTAAGGGTTTTCTGATGATGTCTGATTTGAGAATTATTTTGAAGGTCTTAGATGTCTTGAAAAAAAATTATGAAATTTTTATAGGTTGTCCATCCTGATGTCTATTATATGAGAAAATTATTTGGATAATTTGGTGGTAACGAAATGTGAAGGATTTATGATGATTTTTGCTGTACTGATTTTTAGTGGTTCAAATAGAACCAGAATGTTGTAAAATATTTTTGGGGTATCAAATAAATTTGGATTAATTTGAAATTCTGCACACATGTTATTTGGATGTTGGAGAAGCTACTGGAATGTTTCCAGAATTTTTGAGTGATGGAATTATTTTCTGGAAATTTTTGAGTTATTGAGACTACTTAAGAATTTTTTATCGGTTTTGGGTGTTGGTATGATTTATGATTTTTGCATAGGGACTGATGTGATATTATTTGATAAATGAGTTATAGAAATTGAGTTGAGGTTCTGGTTCTAATAAATTTTAGGTAATTAATTGATTATGTATTTTCGAGGTGCGATCGGTTTAACCTTTGGGTTGAACCATAATTTTGAGTTGAGTCGGGTTGGTTTCATCTTGGTTAATTGTTGGTTAAGTATTGGTCTTTTTGCATTCATAGCATGCATTGCATCCCTTATTATAGATGAGATAATGAGATTGATCATTGGAATATGTAATTATCTTTCCTTAGGCAATAATCCGGCTGAAGCTCGAGGTCAGTAGGTTGTGAGGGTTGTGCTAAGCTTTCTTTGGATACCAGGTAAGTTCTATGGGTGTATGTGATTATTTGTGTTGTGATTATTTGTGTTGTGCTACTTGCTAACAACTTATATATATAAACCCTTCTTATATATATTATCCTTTCTATATATTCACTATACTATTCTTTCGAACCCAGCCTCGTATGCTTTAGGAGACAGAGAAACTTGCATGTGATTGTATTTATGTGATAATATTGAATGTGATATTACTTGTGCTGTGTGATGGTGTGTCATGAAGGGGAAGGAGGTTACTGAGGCTTAATGCCTATACTGTTCTGAGGCTTAATGCCTATACTGCTACTGAGGCTTATGCCTATACTGTTTACTGAGGCTACATGCCTAATTACTGATTACTGTACTGTACTGAGAAGTTATAAGGGCGGATGTGACTGATATGATTACTGTACTGTTTACTGATTGGTGACCCCGACACACCATCTTGTTTGCTTAATTTGTGATTGTATTATATGTGCTGCTTATATAACTGTTAGATGTTTCTCTGCCTCTCACAGACTTGCTGGGCGTCTATAAAGCGCTCACACCCTTACAGATTGTCTTGCAGGTTTACAGTGATTGCCTTCGTCTATCTTCTTTCTCTTCTTGGCGAAGTCGATCAGGTTTTCCGTTTGTGTCATTGGTCTTTCTGCTTAGAGATTTCCGGATATTGAACTTTTGGGCGGATTGAATCCGAATCCCTTATTGTGTAATAAGTAGAACTTGTCTGCATTAGATTTCCTGAATGATTATATTGTGACTTGATTATATTGATGGTTTGCATTTGATATAGGATTGAGGATTATTTTAAGTATTGAACTATTTTGCACTTAGACTGTTATGAATGTTTTAATAGGCTTATGTGGTCGGACTTCGGTTTGGCTGCATGCCGGTCATGGCCCCCGGGTTGGGTCGTGACAAAAGTGGTATCAGAGCGGGTTAGATTCAGTCACACTTATAATTTGTCTAGTTGTATCCGGAAATCATTAGGAAAAATTCTTTCTGTGTTTCTTTTGCTTCCGCGTTAACCGAAGAGCTTATGAAAGCTAAATATCCCTATCTGTTTGAGTCTTCAGGTATGTTTTAGATTTCGAGGTCGAAATCATTTTAAGGGGGTTAGACTGTAATATTCTTCAGTTTTAGTGTTAGAGTACTTGCATACCAGCATAACATCATACTCATACATCGAATGATATTGTTTGTGACTGATGATTGACAATTGTATGCGATGGATCTTATTGAAAAGGTGTATGTGTAATGATGTTGAGTTACTTATTGAAAAGGTGTATGTGTAATGATGTTGAGTTACAGAATATTTCTGTTATTGGTTACAAAGGTACAGTATATTAATATTGTACAGAGATAATGTTATACTCGATTGATTGGCACTGATATTGACTGGGTTGAGCGCTAAGCGCTATCTATTGATTTTGTTTTGGTTATCTAATAATTGATTTTTATTTAATGGACTCTAAATAGATCAAACCTGGAATGGTCATTAGTGCTTGGTATCTTGTAGTTATGGCCTGATCAACCATAACGACATATACTGAGTAGACGATACCATCCGGATTTGTGTATAACTATTGTAATGACAGTTTTTGATGGATAATGATTGTGTTGGATTCAATTGCGTGGACGCAATTACTTTAAGGGGGTTAGATTGTAAAACCCTTGGTTTTTGTATGATTTTAAGTCTAGGGGCAAAATGGTAATTTTGCACCTTAGGGGCAAAATAGTCATTTTGTGCCCTTTGATTGTCTTTTTGATACTCGGGGCGACGTGACGGTCGTTTTGAGTATAATATTGTATTTTTGGCTTCGGGGGATATTTTGGTCATTTTGGCGGTCTGAAAATTTTCGGATTTCGTTTTGCTATTTTTGATGTCATTTTGGTGACCGTGATGTCGTTACGGTTATTTTAAGTATAATTTTGCTAGGGGTTGTATTTCGGGAATTTTTCGGAAATTTATTAATTTTTTTATTAAAATAAATTAAATAAATTAAATTTGGGGTTAGTTATAAATTTTTATAAGTTAGTTGGGTGATTTTTTGATTTTTTAAAGAGTTTTAGGGTGTTTTTAAATTAAAAAATTAATTTTGGGGCATATTGGTAATTTGTCAATTAAAAATCGTATAAATAGGGGTGTTAGGGCACCCAATTGAGGGTTTAATTAATTGTGCCGCCGGAGAGAGAAAAAAAAATCAATCAAAATTTTCTTCAAAAACAGTGGCCCGTCGTTTCGTCAGTGCGCGCGCCAGGGTGCCCGTGTCGTTTGGCGAGGCGCTGGCGTCGTTCGGCGGAGAGGCGCGAGCCAGGGGCTTGTCGTTCGGCGTGCGAAGCTCCGTCGTTTGGCGTGCTGCGGGCTGGCTCGCCGATGTCGTTTTGGCCTCTGTTCCAGCAGCTCAAATTTTCGAATTTTTGGGTTTTTTGAGGTTTTTCTTGATTCCTTTTGCATTATTTCGACTTCCATTTGATTAGTTCATGTTCATATCATATTGGGTTGGTATTTTTCTTAATTAATTTGGTTAAATTCGAATTATTATTTAATTAAATTGATTTTTACAAAAAAAGTTAGGTTTTGGGTTTTTTATTGTTTTGAAGGATTTTGATATTGAATTAATTGATTTGGCTAATGTGTTGGGTTCCAAAAATTGATGAAGGTATTGAGTTAGGGTTTGATTAAATTGATTTGGGTGTTAAGATTTTCGAATTAATTGTTTCTTTGAGTTTTTGGATGAATTAATTTTCTGCTGAAGTTTGATTTTTGTGCTGTATGTTTCCCGATTTTTAATTAAGTATTGGAACATGATAAAAATCTGAAATTTGGATGTGTGGCTCGAAATTGAGTCTAGTTTATGAGAAAAATAATTGTTGGGATTTTGGAGCATCGAATATTTCTGAAAAATTCAAGTTTGCTACTGTTGTCTGACAAACTGTGCTGTTGATGCTATTGCATCAACAGTAACTTTCGAAATTCATAGTAAAATGTATAAAAATGTTTTTGATTTGATTTTCATATATGTTGTAGTTCTGGAAGTCTAGTTTACAAGAAAAATATGTTGGGCTATATTTCTGTTTGTTATACGGTTGGAATAATTTGATCTTTCTACTGCTACCAGTATGGTAACTGGTTGTATGAATCCGATTTAAGAATTAAATTGAGGGACTTAGAGGTTTCTAAAAATTATGAAATTTTTATATGTTGTTTATGAGGATGTTGTTAATTCTAGAAAAATAATTTGGAGTCTGGTTCTAATTTTTAGGTTCCGAAATAAATTAAGAATTGACACTGCTGTTGGTTAAGGGTTTTCTGATGATGTCTGATTTGAGAATTATTTTGAAGGTCTTAGATGTCTTGAAAAAAAATTATGAAATTTTTATAGGTTGTCCATCCTGATGTCTATTATATGAGAAAATTATTTGGATAATTTGGTGGTAACGAAATGTGAAGGATTTATGATGATTTTTGCTGTACTGATTTTTAGTGGTTCAAATAGAACCAGAATGTTGTAAAATATTTTTGGGATATCAAATAAATTTGGATTAATTTGAAATTCTGCACACATGTTATTTGGATGTTGGAGAAGCTACTGGAATGTTTCCAGAATTTTTGAGTGATGGAATTATTTTCTGGAAATTTTTGAGTTATTGAGACTACTTAAGAATTTTTTATCGGTTTTGGGTGTTGGTATGATTTATGATTTTTGCATAGGGACTGATGTGATATTATTTGATAAATGAGTTATAGAAATTGAGTTGAGGTTCTGGTTCTAATAAATTTTAGGTAATTAATTGATTATGTATTTTCGAGGTGCGATCGGTTTAACCTTTGGGTTGAACCATAATTTTGAGTTGAGTCGGGTTGGTTTCATCTTGGTTAATTGTTGGTTAAGTATTGGTCTTTTTGCATTCATAGCATGCATTGCATCCCTTATTATAGATGAGATAATGAGATTGATCATTGGAATATGTAATTATCTTTCCTTAGGCAATAATCCGGCTGAAGCTCGAGGTCAGTAGGTTGTGAGGGTTGTGCTAAGCTTTCTTTGGATACCAGGTAAGTTCTATGGGTGTATGTGATTATTTGTGTTGTGATTATTTGTGTTGTGCTACTTGCTAACAACTTATATATATAAACCCTTCTTATATATATTATCCTTTCTATATATTCACTATACTATTCTTTCGAACCCAGCCTCGTATGCTTTAGGAGACAGAGAAACTTGCATGTGATTGTATTTATGTGATAATATTGAATGTGATATTACTTGTGCTGTGTGATGGTGTGTCATGAAGGGGAAGGAGGTTACTGAGGCTTAATGCCTATACTGTTCTGAGGCTTAATGCCTATACTGCTACTGAGGCTTATGCCTATACTGTTTACTGAGGCTACATGCCTAATTACTGATTACTGTACTGTACTGAGAAGTTATAAGGGCGGATGTGACTGATATGATTACTGTACTGTTTACTGATTGGTGACCCCGACACACCATCTTGTTTGCTTAATTTGTGATTGTATTATATGTGCTGCTTATATAACTGTTAGATGTTTCTCTGCCTCTCACAGACTTGCTGGGCGTCTATAAAGCGCTCACACCCTTACAGATTGTCTTGCAGGTTTACAGTGATTGCCTTCGTCTATCTTCTTTCTCTTCTTGGCGAAGTCGATCAGGTTTTCCGTTTGTGTCATTGGTCTTTCTGCTTAGAGATTTCCGGATATTGAACTTTTGGGCGGATTGAATCCGAATCCCTTATTGTGTAATAAGTAGAACTTGTCTGCATTAGATTTCCTGAATGATTATATTGTGACTTGATTATATTGATGGTTTGCATTTGATATAGGATTGAGGATTATTTTAAGTATTGAACTATTTTGCACTTAGACTGTTATGAATGTTTTAATAGGCTTATGTGGTCGGACTTCGGTTTGGCTGCATGCCGGTCATGGCCCCCGGGTTGGGTCGTGACATTGTCCCAAGACAGTCATTGACAATTTACCATTTTTAACATCTATCAAGGTGTTGGTGGTAGCCATAAAAGGTCTACCTAGTAGAATAGTGTGTGCAAATGGTGTAGGGTTACTTCCTTCCATGTCAAGAACTATAAAATCCACAGGCACTATCAACCCACCAACCTTAACTAACACATCTTCTATAACCCCTTTAGGGAATCTAAGAGATATATCAGCTAATTGCAACACCATTTTGGTAGGTTTAAGTTCCCCAAGTTCTAATTCAAGATACACAGAATAAGGCATCAAATTTACACTGGCTCCTAAATCACACATGCCATCAGTCCCCTTTCCATTACCCATAGTAATTTGAATTATGAAACTACCAGGATCCTTTAGCTTTGGAGGTAGTTTATGCTGCAAAATAGCACTAGCTACCTCTGATACTATCACCTTTTCATTTGGCTCATACCTCTTTTTCTTGGTGTTCAATTCCTTGAAGAATTTGGCATAAGCCGGCATGTTCTTTATTGCTTCAAGTAAGGGTAAGTTAATACTTACCTTGGACAGCATGTTGAAGATGTCTAAAAATTGCTTATCTTGTTTATCATTTTTCAACCTGCTGAGGAATGGTATAGGTGGCCGGTAAGGATTACTTGCCCTGTGTAAATCTACTGAAAGGGATTTCTCCATTGATCTTTCTCCAGCACCTTTGTTCTCTGGTTCTCCTTCCTTTTTGTTCTCTTGATCACCTGCATTCATAGAATTATTTTCAACATTATTGTTTATTACCTTGCCACTTCTAAGCACAGTCACTGATTGTGCCTGCTCAGGTTGACTTGGAAATTTCCCTTTTTGTTGAATCTGCATATGTTGTGCAAGTTGTCCCACTTGAGTCTCCACTTTCTTAAAAGATGCTTCTAATGAATCCAGCCTTTTGTTAGTCATCTCTTGATTCTTAGCACTGACTTGGATAAAGGCCTGTAAACTGTCCTCCAAACTCTCTCTCTTAGGCTGCCCTTGATTTGAAGATTGACCCTGCAGTTGGTTTTGTCTCTGGAGCAAATGGAAAGGCTGTTGAGAATTATTTGTTGCCCAGGAAAAATTTGGATGATTCTGCCAACCAGGATTGTAAGTGTTTGAATAAGGATCATTCCGGGCCCTTGGTTGATATCCTCCTATAGCATTGACTTGCTCAACCTCATTTCCATAAGATTCATATGCGGAGGGGCATATATTTGCTCCATGCCCAAAAGTTCCACAAATTCCACTCACTTCTTGAGTGGATGAAGAAGTATTGTTCTTCATGTTCAGCATCTGCACTTGCCTTGTCAATTCAGCTATCTGATTGACCATCTCATTGTTGGCTTCCAATTGATTCACCCCTTTACTTCTTCCTCTTACACTTTTCTATTGAGAATTAGCTCCCAACATTTCAAAAATTTCATAAGTTTCATCAGCTGTCTTTTCTCCCATAGCTTCCCCCAGCTGCGTTATCAACAGTGTTCTGAAATTGCTTGGTTAGACCATCGTAGAAAGACTGATTCAGAAGTTGAAGTGGGTAGTGATGGTGTGGACACTGGATCAATAACATCTTAAACCTGTCCCAAGCCTCATGAAATGGCTCTCTTTCAAATTGAGAGAATGTAGCTATTTTCCCTCTCAATTCAGCTGTCTTTCTGATGTGAGTAAAACTTGCCCATGAACTTGTTATAAACTTGCTCCCTAGTTGTCAAAGAATTTTCAGGCAACATCATAAGCCAGCTCTTTGCCCTATGCTTCAATGTATATGGAAAGCATCTCATCCTCAACTGGTCCTCTGTTAGTCCTCCCAATGGAAAAGTGTTGAGGGTGGAATAGAAATCCCGAATAAAGTTTAAAGGATCTTCATTTGGAACTCCATAGAATGATGGCAGCATGTTGTAATGGATGTTCTTCAACTCATAATTTCTTGCTGCATCTGTCAATCTTATGCAAGAGGTGGAGTTCCAATGACAGGTCTAGCAAAATCCCTCATAGTTCTTTGCCATTCTTCTCCCACATTGGTAGATTGTGCAGTATCCGACTCAAAATCAGAAGTGTCCTCCTCTGTATCAAATTCGGTGTACAGTTCAAACTCTTCTCTGCTCCTTTTCACTCTCTGAATTTCTGGAATAATTGGGTATAGCTCTCCTCCGAGTGATCTCCTGCCTTGCATAAATAAAATTTCTAGAAAAAGGAATTATTAAAAGCAAAAGACAAATAAAATCAAAAGTAAACAATGAAAAATAATCTAAAATATTTATGCCTAATAAACAATTACGCCAATTAGCTTCCCCGGCAACGGCGCCAAAAACTTGTTGCGCTCTAATTAACAATACTAGAACTACACTCGCAAGTATACGAGGCTGCTGTAGTATCTTGGTGAACACCTCAAGGTCGTCTCACAAGGAAGCAAGATAAGCTAATTGATTATCAGATTGCAAATAAAAAATTATCAATAAATTTAATTGTTAACAACTAATGAAGACAGATCGAATAGAGTTTAAAACTATAAAAGTAAACTGAGCTGATATATTGATTCACTTAATAGAAAGGTCTAGGGTTTGCACTTCTCTACTAACTTATATGTATGAATGGTTATTCCTCTCAACCAATTTAATTTCAAAGATTAAATCTCAAGCAACTTAATTAATCGAATCAAGGAAATAAGCTCTCGCATTCAAACCTCTTTCAAATAATCTTATTACAATTGAAATGATTTTTTTCTTAGGTTATATTTCTAATTCACCTAAGTCCTTAATTGAATTGTTCCAGCATTGGACTTCATCTCTCAATCCTTCATCTAATACCTCAAACACATAATTGGTGGCCAATCAATTATATATTAACAGTAATCCATTCAATCAAGGCTAGAGAAATAATTTAGTTAAGAGCAATAACCAATTCATACAATCATAGTAGATCCATACAAACTCTAGACTAGATCAAATTAGTTCATCATAATGCTATCAAACATATTCATCTCATTAAAATTCAAAGAAATCAATTTAGACATAATAGAATTCATGAATACAATTCCAATGAAACTTAAGAGATAAAGTTTGAGAACAAAACCAAATTACAAACTCCCTTTAGCTTCTGAAGAATCTCTTGTTCAGATCGTTGCTAGAAGAATGTTGCAATGGCAAAAACAAATTTAATCTAGACTGTTTGCATCAAAGTGTAATAAAAAATCCAAAAGAAAACAAAATGGAAACCTAAAGTTAATGTTTGATGGCTGATTAATAATCTCTCTAAATAAAACCCTAATCCACTTATTTATACGAAACCCCGCTCCAAAAATCCACGTTTTCTTTCTTCCTTTAGTCCATGGAGTGACACGGCCAAGCTGGTGGCCGTGTCATGTGACACGGCCAGTGGCTTGGCCGTGTCACTGAATGTGTCCGCTTCTGCTTCATATATACTTCTTTGGAATGGAGTGTGACACGGCCAAGCTCCTGGCCGTGTCATGTGACACGGCCAGTGGCTTGGCCGTGTCACCTGAGTGTGTCACCTACTGCTCTCTTTGTTCTTTGCTCTTCTTTCTTTGGTATCTTCCTTGGCTAAGTGTGGGACACGGCCAAGCTCCTGGCCGTGTCATGTGACACGGCTAGTGGCTTGGCCGTGTCACCTGAGTGTGTCAGTTACTGCCCAAATTTTCCTTCTCTCTTGGTTCCTTGGTTTTGCCCATTGCTTTATGCTATTCTTTCTTCCAAGGAAATAATTTGCATATTAACCTAAAACAAACACTTAAACAAACTTTAAACAAGAATCAAATAAACATTAACCAACAACACATAAAAACCACACTAAAAACTAGAACAAAAATGACATAAACACTGAAATAAATTAAAACTACCAAAATTGATGAAAACACTAAATAAAAAGATTAAAACTACCAAAATACCTAAAGAAAATAATAATCATCATAATAAATAAGATACAATTCTATGACAAAAACTAATAAAACAAAAGGTAAGGATTAATTATTTATATTTGGTTATATTACTAAACTGACAAAGATTGGGTTAGAGAAATATCTTTATAAAGTTTCTCTTAGTTGTCTTAACGCACTATAAGAAAATTGAGAATTAGCAACGGATAAAATCTGTCGCTAATTCTAAAAAATTCGTCGCTAACAATCATTAGCGACATATTAGTAACGGATTTGATGTTGTTTCTATTTACGTTGTTGCTGAAAAAATAGCGACGGCCCTTTTACTCCGTCGATATTTAGCGACGAATTTTTCCATCGCTACTTAATCTTGTCATTCTTTTAGTGAAGACAAATTTAGCGACGAAAAATCTTTTGCTAAATTATTAATTTATTTAAAAAAAATAAAATAAATTATTTTTCTTTGGCTAAATCCCTCTCTAAATTATTAATTTATTTTTGAAAAAAATAATTTTTAAAAAATAAAATAATTTATTTTTGAAATAATTTATTTTATTTTTAATTTCTAAAGTAATTTATTCCCAAAAATATTTATTCTATTAAATAATTTATTCTAAAAAATATTTATTCTAATCAATAATTTATTTACATAAAAATTAAATTATTTACCAAATAATATCTAAAAAATAATTTTTTAACTTCTCTAAGAAATAATTTACTCTAACATTTATCTAAAACATAAAAATAAATTATTCCACTAAATAAATTCTTAAAAAAATTTTATTTTAACATTTATCTAAAACATAAATCAATATATTAATTAATTTCAAAAAATTTATTCTAAAAATTATTTATTCAATCAAATAATTAATTCAATTTAAAAATAAATTATTCAACCTAATAATTTCTAAAAAAATTCTACCAAATAATTTCTAAAATTTTTTTCTATATATTATTTATTCAAAAAAATATAATATTTATTCTAAAAATTATTACTAATTATAATAATATAAATAAATAAACAATCTAAAAAATACATACCTTCAATCAATTTGCAAAACCATAAAACTTTCAATCAAAATGCAAGAGAAGAAGGGAGAAAGAGGAGGAAGGGGAGGAACAAAAAAAAAAAGAGAGAGGAGAAAGAAGAAAGAAAAAAAAAAGAAAGAAAGAAAGAAAGAAAGAAAGAAAGAAAGAAAAGAAGAAAGAAAAGAGAAGAAAGAAGAAGGAGAAAAACAGAAAGAAAGAAAAAAAGAAAGAAGGAAGGAAGGAAGGAAAAAAATGAAGGAAAAAAAGCTGAAAAGAATAAATATTTAGATTTTAGTAACGGAATTAGTTCCACTGCTAAAAAGACGCGATATATTTTTAAAAATTTATTATTAGCGACGGAAATAAGTTCTGTTGCAGGATTTACAAAAATTCCTCATATTCTTTAAAATATTTAAAATTAGCGATGAAGATAAATTTCGTCACTAATTAGCCAACAAAACATTTTTTCTTTTATTTTTAAATAATTAAAAATTAACGATGGAATAGTTCAATCACTAATTCAGATGAAATTAGCGACAGATAGAGTGTTATGTTGCTAATTAGTGACGAAAATAAATTTCGTCTCTATTTTTGTTTATTAGCGATGAGATTTAGCAACAGATATTTAATACTGGTGTTAATGCAATGCACCAATAGTTGGTGCTAGATTTAGTGACAGATTTAGCGATGAATTTATTCTATCGCTTAATCCATCACTAATATGCCGCTAAACCGTTGCTAATAATTTTTCGTCTCTAATTTATCGCTATTTAGCGACGGATAAAAATTTGTTGCTAATGTCCGTCACTAATTTGTATTTTTCTTGTAGTGGCATAAGATAGAAGCACTTTTTTACTTCGTAATTCCACCACTCTTGGGCTTTAAACAAGAGAAAAATTTAATGAAGAGGGGAAGAAGGAAAAAAATAATTATTTGATAATTAATCAATTTTAGAATAAATTGAGTATTAATTTAAGTGTATTTTCTACTAGAATTCTTCTTAAAAAAATTTATAATTAAAGACTACTATTTATAGGGGAAAATAGGTTAGAAAATCAAATTTTAGGGACAAAATCCGCCTTAAATGCTGCTGGCCGCTTGTTATGCGGGAGGTGCGGACCCATATCTTTTACTTTTTTGGTCCCCTTTGACCTCTGTTTTGGGTGATTCCAGATGTATTGGGTTTGTATTCATTTCCCCTTTCATGTGGACATAAACATTAAGGCTCACATAAGTATGAATTATCATAAATTTGTTAATGTACAAATAGGCATGATTGTGGTTACTATATATGAATTAGAAATAGTCATTTGTTAGTATGGTAATTAAACATGATTGTTGTTAATTATATATCGATAAGCAATATCAAATTTCATAAGAGGATGTATATATAAGTTCATGAGACAATGTATATAAATAAGGATACTTTATTTCATCAATAGATGTTTTTGTCAAATTGTTTCATTGACACATTACATAATTTCCCCACTACATGCATATATCATACTCCTCATGAATTTGCAATCACAATCATAGGTTTTGGTGCATTCCGAGTCTCCAATAGAATAATGACAACTTTTTTCGATACTTATGGTGCCAATAAGTTAAGAAATACTGACAAATATAAATGTCTTTCAATAAATAAATGAATAGTGCATTAAAGAGAAAAATAGTTACTGAGAGATATCCAAATCCATCGGAAGTCGATAATGAAAAAGGCAGGCTAT
This sequence comes from Garcia nutans, assembly GCA_947685225.1. NCBI lineage: Eukaryota > Viridiplantae > Streptophyta > Magnoliopsida > Malpighiales > Euphorbiaceae > Garcia > Garcia nutans. Next base: position 34,833,222 of record CANTUV010000039.1, on the reverse strand, counting down.
TAAATTGAATCAAAATATTATCGATATATTTATAGATCTCTTAACAAATTGTAAAACTCTAAACTGAAAAGTGATAACCATTACTGAGAGATTTAACTATCTCTCAATAAATAGTACTGAAGAGGTGCGACTATTAATTTAAATTAAATACATTTATCAACTAGTTGACATATCTCTCGGCAAGTTGTAAAATCATAGATTGAAAAGTCATCTTTATTATCAAGAGGTTACATTGTATGTGGCAACTTGCAAACCCTAGAATGAAAAATCATGTCATTTATCGAGAGATAGTGAAGGGACATGACTGTTGATTTACATTAAATACATTTATTGATTGATTCTTGCATCTCTTGGTAAACAATAAAATCCTATACTAAAAAGTCATCTTAATTACTGAGAGATTTTGATATTTATCGATAATTGGTAATGAAGAGGTGCAGCTACTAATTTAAATTAAATATACTTTGCTAACAAAACAACATATTTCTTGGCACCTTGCAAAATACTACACTGAAAAGTTACTTCATTTATGAGAGGCAACACAATTGCTCGATATATGGCAATGAAGATGTGCAACTATTAATTTATATTAAATATATTTATCGATCGATTTGTAAATCTATCAAAAAAATTGCAAAATCCTATACTGAAAAGTCACCTCCATTCCTAAGAGATTTCATAATCTCTCGATAAATGGTAATGAAGAGATGTGACTATTAGTTTAAAATAAATATATTTATCGACAAAATAATAAATCTCTCGACACCTTCTTGGTAAATGGTAATGAAGAGGCACAACTATTGATTTACATTAAATATATTTACCGACCGATTTTTTATCTCTAAAAAAATAGCAAAATCCTAAATTGGAAAATGATAACCATTACCAAGAGATTTTGCTATATGTCGGTAATTGGTAATGATGAGGCATGACTATTAATTTAAATTAAAGTTATTTATCGACTGATTAGGAAATCTCTCGGTAACATGCAAAATCCTGAGCTAAAAAGTAACGTATATTACCAGGAGAGGAGCTTATCCCTCGATAAATTCAATAGAGTTTATCGAAAGAATTAAGTGTTTCTTGGTAAATGTAACCCTAGATATAAATTCTTTCTTTCTTCCTCTCTCACTAATCTCCTTTTTCTTATTCTCTTTCTTCTTCCTTTGGTTTTCTCCTTTAATTTCTTGCTCTCTTGATTTTTCTCTTGCTTTACAGTGGATTTTATTTTCTGTTAATTTTTTTTTCATCGTCCGACGAAGGGTGTCCAAGTCAGTTAATTTTATGTTGTTTTCTTCTATTTTTTTCTCTTTTCTATAACATGTTTTGTTCATTTTTTTCTCTATTTCTTTTTTATTAATTTTTTTTGTTATGAAATTTTTTATTTGCTTATTGGGGTCAGTTTTTGGTGCTTTTTGAGGTCATTTTTTCCTATCAATATTTCAGTCTTCAAGTAAGTTTAATTTTTTTTGCTATGTTTTATCTTTTTTAGTTTCTGCACCTTTATAATGTAATGTAGTATTTGTTGTAATGTAGATTTGTGATTTTAGGATGATTTAATTTTTTTTTTATGAAATGTGTATACTTGTGATGAATTTGGTAAATTTGTTTTTGTTAATTTTGCTAAGTTTGTAAATCTAGTTGGAATTCTGGAAATGTTTTGTTAATTTGTTTAATTTTCTATATCTTATTTAATTTTTTTTCTTAATTTTGCTAAGTTTGTGAAATTTAAATTATGTTGAATTCTGGAGATTTTTTATTTACTGTTTTATTTTTAATTATGCTGGGACATATAATTTTTTTAATTAGGTTCAAATTTTTAAGTAGGTGAACATTTGGAGATTTTTTTTAATTAGCTTGAAACCTGTAAATTTTTTTAATTAAGTTCAACTATGTAATTTTGGGAAATTCTGGAAATTAATTTGTAATTAATTAGTTTAAATTAAATATAAACTTATTAATTATGTTGACATATTTGAAATTTTTTTAATTAGGTTGATATCAGTAATTTTTGGAAAATTCTAAAAATTGTTTAATTAGGTTAAAATGTGTAATTTTTTAAGTAGGTTGAAATTTGGAAATTTTTATAAATTGTGGGATTTTATAAATCTAGAATGTGGTTGAAGTGCCAGTTTACTCATGTTAGAAGAGAGGGGAATAAAGCAACACATGCTATGGCTCAATTGGGCATCTGCTTTAACACCATGTAATGTTTCTGTTTTTATCGAGGAAGTTCCATCTTCTGTAACATCCCCTGACAATTTTCACATAAAATTATTAGAGAATGTTATGCGATATACTATCAGTACTCTAATCAATTCATTGACAAAGTTTCCTTTCAAATGTTACTAACAAAAATCTTCAAATAATAATACAATATGTATAATTAAACACTTATAAATTCAACATTTAAACAAATTTCCAATATTTCTAATTATCCAAATACTAATTATAAATCAGATAACCTTCAAAAGTTCGTCAAATAAAATAAATATATAATACATTGCTTTATTTGATAATCATTCACTAGAATCTCAAACTTCATCTTCTAAATATATTTATTCTTTTCATGTTTACAAATTTATACAATCTCTCAAATAGCCAAACTAAATTGTATATATACATTTCATAACTTATGAGTACAATATACAAAAGATCTCTATATGTACTGTAGATAATTTCTGAGATCCTTAATTTCATTACTTAACTTGCTTCGATGTCATGATACCTGCGTGTCAGAAAATAATTCTAACATGATAAGCAAAGCTTAGTGGTGCTTGTATAAATATATTTTGTCACTTAATATTAAAAAAAATATAGTAATAACACTTAGTTTTAAGAAATATTTTAATATATTAACTATTTTCAATAACAAACCAACATAATATTTTGATTACACAAAATAATAACTTTAACTTTATAAAAGTTATCATGCTATATTATACTTTCGGTTTTGCAACTTTTCTCTTTATGAACCATTTTATTTAAGACTTACTTTTTTTATTTATTAATATTGCTCAAAATACGCTTATTTTATTTTTCAGTAAGTCTTACTTTTTAGTTTCGCATATAGGATAATTTCATTCAATCTATAATTTTTAGCACTTAAATTTAGTACTATACTTTGGAGCATTTTGTATTTTATATCATTATATACATTTTCAATCTTTATAACACTTAGAAAGTTATTGATCAATTCAATAACTTGAGCATAACATTTCTATTACGTGCATTATAACTTTCACTTGTAAACATTAATATATACATTACCAATCACTTTCATATTGTAATACAGTAAGTCAAATTTAGGTAACTGACTTATATTGTTATTTTGCATTTCTTCCATTATTCATAATATCATATTCACATATATTTTTAATTTAGATAACTTTGTTAAATATGCCTATATATACTAAACTCAGATCATAGGTTTGGATAACATGTTAGTATAGCAATTTTAATGCCAAGTCTCAAGAATATATATATAATGGAAATTATGTCCACTGTCACTGATGACACAATGTGTCCATTAATGGCATGAGATGCCCACTATCACTATGGCTATCCTTCCTCTGGTTAGCCATTCAATCCAAACCTAGATCTAAAATCAGTATGATTTGGGTAATTCATTAGTTTTGATTAACACTGAATTGTTTATATCATTTCAATGATACAATCCTTTTATCAACATTTAGTATTATATATATTTGTCACATATCCAAAGTTTATCACTCTTTTTCATACTTTTAACACATACACATGAATTCTCAACACAAAAGTAAGAAACATAAACATTTTAGCCTCATACTAGGCCCGCATATCACAAAATACAAGCCAAAAACATCATCCAGGTATCCCACGGCCGTGGCATCTCAACCCCATGCCCGTGGGATACAAAATGAACTTGTCAAATGCCTTTGTAGACCCCCATGGCAGTGGTCGTGGTCTTCAAGACCCACGGCCGTGGCATTCAAAATGACTCTGTTTTATCAAAATTTTTAAAGAAACAGCCTCACTTTCAACCCCACGGCCGTGGCACTCAATTACCACGCCCGTGACATTGGTTTTGGGTCTATTTTCAGAGTAATTCTTCCTCCAACAGTTTCGACTTCAATACCACGCCTATGACACCTTTAAGCCACGCCCGTGGCATCCCAAAATCATGTATTTTGTACTTTTAACTTCATTAAACACAAATATATTGAAGATCTAAGTTAAAAATATATCAAAACCAAATATTTGACATAAAAAGAGTTCATATCAAATAATTTACTAAAACTTCACTTATTCAAACTTTCAACCATCTCACATGGCCAAAAACAACATCAAACCACCCAATTCTCTTAAGGGTTAAATTAAGAGTCAAACTCATCACAAAAAAGTTATTTTTTACTCATCAATCTAGTTAATCAATACTTTCAAGAAATATTTTATTATAAATAACTCAATCAATCAATTCAAACATTAAAACTCATAAAAATTCATATATTTGCAAATTATAATGCATAAGCACATACCCCTTTAAAATTCCTCTTTCTCTTTCTTTTCTTTCTTTCCCTTTGATTACTTATTGATAATATTGCCTTTTCTAGCTTATTCTTCTAAAAATCTATACCTATATGTGATTTTCTCTTAATCCTTGATTAACTTAATGAAAGGAAGAAGAAAATAGAGAAGATGGTGACGGTGGTGGAAGATGGTGTGGGAGATGGTAGAAGAAATGAAAAGTTTCCACACACACACACACACACACATATATATATATAGTTTAATCAAGTGAGGGAATGCTCATAATAACTATGGTGCACCCTCATTCTTAACCGTTGATTCTAAATCGAGTTTTAATCTTGTAAAATCGTAAAAATAATTTCTTCAGTAAATTTTGAGATATATTATTCACTATTCTCTGCTTATAATATTTATCCACATTAATTTTATCACTATACATTATCAATTATCAATATTATTTAAAAAGTTTCATGTTTAAAATCTTAACCATTACAATTCTCCCCCACTAAAGAAATTTCATCCTTGAAATTTTTTTGTTATGTCAATAAGCCATTTAATTCATAATTAATCTTAAATCTCACATAAAATCAATTATTTTATTAATTGACATAACTTTTATTTATTATTTTTTTCTTTATGTCTGATATCACTCAATGTAACACTTTCAGAATAATCTTATTATAGAACTGCCGAAGATTCGACTCTACACACTTATACTATTTAAGTTCAATTCTATAATTGCCTTAAATTCTCTTTAGAGTTTTTTTAAAATATAATTTATGTCATTACATTCCACTGTTATAGATATATCTCTTTCTTTCCCTTTTATGCTGAACTTTAAATCCTAGTTCTGAATAGTGGGTTACTAATGGCAAGTAAATGCCCACTGTAACAATATGACAAAAGGCCCACTATGGCATGAATGCCCACTATAATGATATGGCCAAAGGAGGCCCACTATGGTACGAACGCCCACTGTAATTATAATGGGATCAGAGATCCTCTATGACGCAAAGTGTCCACTATTGGCATAAAAGTCAATATCACTGGGACATAAAATATGTCCTCTATGGAACAGAGTACCCACTGTTACTATGGCATAAAATGCCCATTGTCACTTTGGATATTCACCCTTTAGCTAATTCGAAAACTAGATTTAAAATCAGTATAATTGAACAATACATTTATTTCACTTTTTCAAATTATTTTCAATCATAATATCTTCTGGTATAGAAAAGTTTCTTTTTAAATTATTTTCTTATTACTGTGAATTTATAAGATATAAGCAATTATTTCAATCACATTTATCATATGAACATATATACATGTTATATTTGTTTCTGATTAGTTCAACTAATTTTATTTATTCGTCAATCTTTATCTTTCAAATCACTTCCATGTTTTCACTATAATAATGAAATTTAAATAGATTTTCACTCTTACTTGTTTAATTCTTTTTTTAACATATTAAGAATTCACAACTATTCTTTCACTTTAAGAGTATATATACACATATAATGTATTCACTATGTTTAATACACACACACACACACATATATATATATATTTCTACCTTGATCCACAGTACATCATTTCACTAGAAGGGTTAAACTACCTACAAATCTCACTACAGTATTTCCTTTTCACATTATCAATTCCTTTCTTTCTATTGTAATCAATTAGTATCAGTTAACTCTTTAACACTTTTATATATAATTTATAACTTGTCTTCAATCACCAAATAATGTTACTATTATGTATTCCATAAGTACACAATATGTAAATCTCACATTCTTACTTTCATTACTCAATCAATTCGTATATACACTTCTTTGTTTTCTTTATCTTGCTCTTCAAACTATTTAAAATCATTAATTATTCATCAATATATCATTCTTCTCATCTTGCTTCGTAAATTATCTTATTTCTTCACGAATAATGTGAAATCCACTAATCACTTCTAATCATCTTTTATCTTTTCTCTAACCATACGCTTATTTCAAATATCCAATTACATTTATCCATACTTTCCTCAAGTTTTCTTCATATATAAGTTTCATCATTTAATGGATTAATTTCATTTCAATCTTATATGCAATCTTTTGTCAATTATAACTGTTTCCAAGATGTATTCAATAATTCACTACTAATTTCACCCATAAACTCTACTCTGTGAAAGTATAAGAAGGTAGAAATATGCATGGGCAAATGCATGATCGTACAAGTGATCATGCACATCACTGCTTGAATTATTTTTTTTTTAAATTTGAAGAACAGAAGCATGCATAGCCAGATGCATGACCATGCGAATGGTCATACAGGTCTCTATTGAAATTTCCTTTCAAAGTTTTAAGGGCACAAACATATGCATGTCCATATGAATGATCATGCAGCTCACTGTTGGGATTTCTTCTCAAAGTTTGAAGAATAGAAATTTGCACAAGCATACGCATGACTATGCAAATGATCATGCGTATCTCTACTAGAATTTCTTTTCATGGTTTAATCAATAAGTTATCAATAATTTAACTCAAACAAATTAAGAAAACAGAATCTAACCCTTCAAAGCACAATCAAATTCAAATCCAAACTTCCATAACCCTAAAATCTTTCAAAACCATATTTTCTTCCACAATCTTATATCAACTCATAAATGATTCAATGATAAATTTAATCATTGTTTTAGTTAATAATCAATGAATACACATTTACATATTGTAAGAATAACTTTACTATCATAAAAGTAAATTTTTATACTCGTATTTTTCACAATTATTCAATACACAATTTCTTTCACAAGTAATGGTGTTTTTTTTCTCGATAGATCAAGCTTAGATTAGTTAAAATCCATCAAAACTTGGTTTTTCTACCAATTCTCCATGATTTCTATGGTGAGAAATGGAAGAAGAAGAAAAAGAGATGAAGATGGAGGTGGAGATGATAAGTATGACGTTTTAGAAGATAATAGGAGACACTAGAAATCTTTATATAGGTTTTAGGACTTTTATCCAATACACTCACTTATACAATAGTTTCAATGCATTCACTTTCTTTAATTAACTATCACTCCAATTTTTAACATTGAAACATTATAAAAATAATTACTTTAGACACTTTAAAACCCCCATTATCCATATAAATTACAGCTTGAATTCATTTCGGGCTATAAGAGTATTTTCATAATTTCTTACCTCTTCAAAATCTTTTCCAAAAATATGGATATTATCCATACTCGGATTTAATGTTACTCTTATTAAGGCTTATTTAACCTTATCACTATCAGTTCCAAATGCTCAAGCTACAAATAATATCATAATCAATACAATTTACACTTATATATTCACTTAATGCGGAAAATCAATACTTAAAATTTTAGAGCATGATAATTCTCATTCTCGTAAGAAATTTCATTCTCGAAATTTATCTATATGTCATAATTCATTCCTTAGATTCCAATAAATTATTACACTTTCACTGTATTACTTTGATATATCTTTTTAACTACTCATATCTTGTTTTCTTTTCATATCCTTCTTTTTTACAAATAAGTCTAGTGCGCTCCAAACAATATACTATGAATTCTCAATCAATTCTTAGAAAATATTCTACTACCATAAACATATGAAATATCAATTGTATCAATCACATATCCACTTATTCGATTCACATAACTTAGACAATTGCATTTCACTTTTTCCATAACTCCACATGCCAAAAACACCTAAACCATGCTCTGATACCACTAAATGTAACATCCCCTGGCAATTCTCACATAAAATTATCAGAGAATGTTACTCGATATACTATCAGTACTCTAATCAATTCATTGACAAAGTTTTCTTTCAAAATGTTGCTAACAAAAATCTTTAAATAATAATACAATCTGTATAATTCAAGACTTATAAATCCAACATTTAAACTAATCTCCAATATTTCTAATAATCCAAATATAATTGAGATAACCATCATAAGTTTGTCAAATCAAATAAATATATAATACATTGCTTTATTTGATAATCATTCACTATAATCTCAAACTTTGTCCTCTAAATATATATATTCCTTTCATGTTTATAAATTTGTACAATCTCTCAAATAGCCAAACTAAATTGTATATATATTTCATAACTTATGAGTACAACATACAAAAAATTTTAATATGTACTATAGATAATTTCTGAGATTTTTAATTTCACTACATAACTTGCTCCGATGTCATGATGCCTGCATGTTAGAAAATAATTTTAAAACGCTAAGCAAAGCTTAGTGGTGCTTGTATAAATATATTTTTTCACTTAATATTAAAGAAAAATACTTATGAAAATATAGTAATAACATTTAGTTTTAAGAAATATTTTAATATATTAACTATTTTCAATAACAAACCAACAATATTTTGATTACATAAAATAATAACTTTAACTTTATAAAAGTCATCATGTTATATTATACTTTCGGTATTTCAACTTTTCTCTTTATGAACCATAATATGCTTATTTTATTTTTCAGTAAGTCTTACTTTTCAGTTTCACATATAGGATAATTTCATTCAATCTATAATTTTTAGCCCTTAAATTTAGTACTATACTTTGTAGCACTTTGTATCTTATATTATTATATACACTTTTAATCATTATAACACTTAGAAAAATATTGATCAATTCAATAACTTGAGCATAACATTTCTATTCCATGCATTAGAACTTTCACTTGTAAACATTAATATATACATTACCAATCACTTTCATATTGTAACACAGTAAGTCAAATTTAGGTAACTGACTTATATTATTATTTTGCATTTCCTCCATTATTCATAATATCATATTCACATATATTTTTAATTTAGATAACTTCATTAAATATGCCTATATATACTAAACTCAGATCATAGGTTTGGATAACAGGTTAGTGTAGTAATTTTAATGCCAAGTCTCAAGTATATATATATATAATGGCAATTATGTCCACTGTCACTGATGACACAATGTGTCCATTAATGGCATGAGATGCCCACTATTACTATGGCTATCATTCCTCTGGTTAGTCATTCAATCCAAACCTAGATCTAAAATCAGTATGATTTGGGCAATTCATTAGTTTTGATTAACACTGAATTGTTTATGTCATTTCAATGATACAATACTTTTATCAACATTTAGTATTATATATATTTGTCATATATCCAAAGTTTATCACTCTTTTTCATACTTTTAACACATACATATGAATTCTCAACACAAAAGTAAGAAACATAAACATTTTAGCCTCATACTAGGCCCGTATATCACAAAATACAAGCCAAAAATATCATCTAGGTACCTCACGGCCGTGGCATCTCAACCCCACGCCCATGGGATACAAAATGAACCTGTCAAATGCCTTTGTAGACCCCTACGGTCGTGGCCTTCAAGGCCCATGGCCGTGGCATTCAGAATGACTCTATTTTATCAAAAATTTTAAAGAAATTGCCTCACTTTCAACCCCACGATCGTGGCACTCAATTGCCACTCCCGTGGCATTGGTTTTAGGTCTGTTTTCAAAGTAATTCTTTCTCCAGCAGTCTCGACTTTGATACCACGCCCATGGCACCTTTAAGCCATGCCCGTGGCATCCCAAAATCATGTATTTTGCACTTTTAACTTCATTAAACACAAATATGTTGAAGATCTAAGTTAAAAATGTATCAAAACCAAATTTTTGATATAAAAAGAGTTCATATCAAATAATTTACTAAAACTTCACTTAATCAAACTTTCAACCATCTCACATGGCTAAAAACAACATCAAACCACCCAATTCTCTTTAGGGTTAAATTAAGAGTCAAACTCATTACAAAAAAGTTATTTTTCACTCATCAATCTAGTTAATCAATACTTTCAAGAAATATTTTAGTATAAATAACTCAATCAATCAATTCAAACATTAAAACTCATAAAATTCATATATTTGCAAATTATAATACATAAGCACATACCTCTTTAAAATTCCTCTTTCTCTTTCTTTTCTTTCTTTCCCTTTGATTACTTATTGATAATCTTGCCTTTTCTAGCTTATTCTTCTAAAAATCTATACATGTATGTGATTTTCTCTTAATCCTTGATTAACTTGATGAAAGGAAGAAAAAAATAGAAAAGAAGGTGATGGTGGTGGAAGATGGCGTGGGAGATGGAAGAAGAAATGAGAAGTTTCCACACACACACACATGTACACACATATATATAGTTCAATCAAGTGAGGGAATGCTCATAATAACTATAGTGCACCCTCATTCTTAACCGTTTATTATAAATCGAGTTTTAATCTCGTAAAAATAATTTCTTCAGTAAATTTTGAGTTATATTATTCACTATTCTCTACTTATAACATTTATTCATATTACTTTTATCACTATACATTATCAATTATCAATATTAGTTAAAAAGTTTCATGTTTAAAATCTTGACAATTACATCTTCTGTTTACCCTTTTGTATTGGATGACTATGCTATTTCAATGATTTGATAAAACTCCATATTTTCACGTAACTTTTGTTTTATAATTTTTGGACAATTTATTTTTATTAGGTGAATTATTTTGGAATTGTTGATATTTTAGGGTGTAGGTTATGAAAAATTAAAGCTTTTATTTTTAATGTTATATTTATATTGGCTGAATACATCAATTGCCCCCTGAATTTAGCAGCTTTGGTCATTTTGCTTTCTGTATTTATGCATTTGCTAGATTACCCCATGTACTTATTTATTTTATTTCAATAGACACTTATATAATCACATATTGGTCACTTTGCCCCTTGTACTTGTACATTTTATATCAAATAGGCACTTATATGCAATTGTAGTACTTTCTTTGTCTAGGTATCTGTTGATTATGAAATAGACAAGTACAAGGGACAAAGTAATCAATATGTGATTATATAAGTGTCTATTGAAATAAAATAGATAAGTAATGGGGTAATCTGGCAAATACATAATTATAGGAAGCAAAATGATCAAAACTTCCAAGTTCAAGGGGTTGCAGATGTATTAGGCATATTTATATTAATTAAAGTTATGTTTAATTATATTTTTATATATATATTAGTAAGTATATATTTAGAAATTAGATTTGTAGTTATATATAATTAATAATGCAATATTTTTTTTAGTTAAACAATTCTTAAATGTGTTGATGAATATATAAAATTTTATATTAATTTGAATTTATTTTTATGATTTGTTCTTGGCTAATTGAATTGCAAGGTTATGTATGAATTTTAATTTTTTATATTTTGTTGAATGTGATGGATGTTTGTAATTGTATCTAGTTTTGTTAATTTGCCTCGACAATAGCATCACGTTATCTATCTATCAGTCATCAAATATTTTATACAAGAATGCAATGAGTCCAAAGCACAGATGCTAAAGACATAATTAATATTCAAAATGTAACTCTAAAAAAATGTAATGAATAAATAGAATTTGTGAGTAAAAAAACTTAATAAATAATTTAAAATGAGACAATAAACCTAATATATTGTATAAGTAATAAATTCATTCAAAAAGCATAAATGATAAATATCCATTAATACGATGTTTAGCACTCAACAAATAAATTAACTTCAATAAGCATAAATAATAAAGGCTATCAATAAACCCACAAACCCACAAGTGATACTCATTCTGTCCCGCTGAAATTGTTATGTTTGCAAAAAAAAATTATCCTTTTATAAAATAAAAAAAAATAATTAATTTTTTTCAACTATACCCTTATCATTAATTACTCAGTTAATGAAGTAATAGTATAATATTAATTAATTAATAGATGATATTTTAATCCGTTTAAAATGATTTTTATAATATCTAGAGAATTTAATAACTTTCTTAACAGTTTGCAGGTGTCGTGTAAGGATAGAGCACATAAACTAAGATAATAATTAATAATTATAAATTTTGTAAAAAAAATATAATAGTTTACTTAATTACCCTTTTTTACAAAATTTATAATAGTTTACTTAATTACCCTTTTTTAAGTATTTTTACTCATTAATTATTAAAATTAAGGAGATATAATAAGGAAAAATTTGAAACTTTATAATTAATTTTACTTTACATTTATAAAAACGATATTTAAAGTAGAATAATTTTTTTTCTTACATATACTTAAAGTGAAACGAAGTGAGTAAATAATTTGCCCATGAAGACTATTATTAAATTAAATAAACTCAAACAACATAAATTATAAAACCCCATAAATAATACTACATCCGTTTCGTTTAAATTATTGCTTTTGCAAAAAAAATTTGTCCAACTTATATTGTAACTTTATAAAATTAATAAAAATTACATAACCTTTTTTCAATTGTTGTTAATGAGTTAATTAATGAAGATAGAATAGAATATTTTTATTATTAGTGACTTAATGGAGGATATTTTAGTCCATTTAAAATAATTTTATATAATATTGAGAGAATTTAATAATTTTTTTAACAAGTGCGCATGAGCTGAAAGCGACAATCTAAACAGGGCGGAGATAATAATAGGGGACATTTACAAACTACTCATAAAAATAATTTTTTTTTTCAAAAATACTACACAAAAAGAAAATATTTACACTTCTAAAAAGGTTTAAGTTAAATTTTTTAAAAATACCTCACTTTTTACAAAAATAAGATTTTTTTTTTCAAAAAAAAATTTATCTTTCTCTTATTACAAACAATATTTTACTTTAATTTTCATATTTTTTTAAACTTTACTATTAAATAAATATGTTTTAATAAAATAATAATATTTAATATTTAAAATTATTTTTTTAACATATAAATATACTAATTTTTATAAAGAAAAAATTTAATTTTAAATACAAATAACACTAAAAAAATATAAAAAAGTGAAATATATAAATATATATTAATAAAATTTATTTTTAAATAAATATTACATATTATACACATAAAAAATAAAGTTTAAAAATATTTTTTTATATAGATGTTGTATGTATGTTATATGTAATGTAGATACTATGTAGATATTATAGATATTGTGTGTATATTTTATATTTATTGTGCATGTTATGTGCATTTTGTGTGTAATGTGTGTATATAAAATTAAAAAAATAAAGTTAAAATAATATTAAATTAATTGTGTAAATTTTTGTGTTTATGTTTGGTGTATATTGTATATATATCTATGTTATGTGTGTAATGTATATATAGTATATATATTATGTATGTGTGTGCTTTTTATACATATGTGGAGAATAAAAAAAAATTTATTTATACATAAAAACACATAAATAGAAAAAAATTAAAATAATACAGAAAAATTAAAATCACTGTGAATAAAACTTAAACATAAAAAAATGCACAAGTATAAAAATGAAAAAAATAAAAAACGAACAACCATATGAGTGAAAAGATGACCACATTTTGCAGTATTCTTTGTAAATTTTCCAATAAATAATGAACTTAATAAATAATAAACATTCAAAAAGCTTAAATTATAAAGCCCATAACTTTTGTTAAATGATGCACCTAAATAATTTAAATAAAATCCAAAAGCAATTATAATAAAACCCATAAAAAATGAATAATGAACTTAATAAATAATAAAAATTCAAAAAGAATAAACTATAAAGCCCATTACTTTTGTTAAATAATGCAATAAGTAATTTAAATAAAATCTAAAAGCATTATAATAAAGCCCATTAAATAATAAATAATGTACTTAATATATTAAATTGATACAAAAAACTATAATGTGAATTTAGAAACTATATAGTGCGTATAGTTTGAATTCTTTTTTTATCAATAATTTCGTTATTATTTTTTGTGAATTATTTGACTATATGTTATTGTTTACTTTGCAACTATTTATAAGATAATTTATTTATACTCATTTTATAAATAGATAATTAGCGATTATTTATTTATTTATTTATATGAAGTGTTTGTAGTTGTGATATGTTGCTATGGTTTGGATGATATATGGGTGAAATGAAGTGTTTTTTTTTTTATTATTATAGGGACTTTAGAAATTAGTTTGGTAGTCATATTGTTAGGGAAAATTTTGCCAAAATTTATGCTGAAATATAGGTCGAAATATACTTGTTTATAATTCTAATGATAAATTTAGAATATAAATGCCTCAATACTCATTTGGCGAGCTTTTCATTTTTGTATATAAATAATAACTCACTAAAATGTCCAAGTTGGATATTTTAGAAATAACAATATATATTTATATAAATTATCAGTTACGCGAGACAATTGTTCATAAATTTTGTAGAAAATTGGTAGCATTTCTCTCCAATTGTTCTCCAAATGTATACCAAATATCATAAACAATCAATTTTTTTTTTATTATTTCTGATATTTGACATTGTGTGCTTAGAGAACCAAGGGGAATTGTTGCCATTTTTCTATAAAATTGATAACAGATTTCGCTAAACTATTAATTAAGATATATATTGTGTTTTTGAATGGATTAAACTCTTACCCTTTAGGAAGGTGATATGAGGAGATATAATTTAATTAACAAAACATTTTATTGATTATTAATTAATTAGAAAATATTTGATTAGATACGTCTTGAGGACTAGAGAGAGGATTATCTAAATCTATACTTAGTGGTCGATCATCTGGAGGGCGAATGATCGATGATAGATCTAGAAGATTCGATGAGTTGGAGGGGAGTACATCTCAGACTCCATGGCTGAGAGATACTTCTGAGGGCCCTCTTGCAGACTCTCTATAGACCCCTAAATTTGGCTCTAAATAAATTTGGTCCCAATTAAAAAGTTCAAGTTGAATTTGGTCCAATTTTAAAAGCTTAAATTAAAATTTGGATATAATTAAAAGCCCGAACTGACTATAGTTCGATTTAAAAAGGGGTGAAATGACCAGACTAATGAATGGACCATATATTAAGTATGGTAAATCGTTTTGGACCGCCATGTGCATCACGCCCTATATTTCATTAAAGAGTTAATATTAAGATTTGCTAGTGGATTGCAATTTGTGATTAATCTTAATTTCCTTTTAATTAAGCTCTAATTTTATAATTTTTGTATAATAATTTATATATTTGTGGATTGTAATTTTTATTTGAATTTTAAGATTGTAAAAGGCATATTTCCACTTTGTAAGTGTCTTGTTTATTTAATTTGCTTCTTTTATTTAGTTTATATTTGAAAATTAATATTCGTTGGTTTCCCATCTTACTTTACTTGTATTTTAAACATTTGTAAGGGCATATTTTTATCTCGTATGAGTACCTATTTTATTATTTTAGCTATATGATTGTTCTTTATTTTATTTACTTTTAATAGCTTGTAATATGGATAATATTATAATAATATAAAATTTTAATAATATTTAGACTTGAAAAGGAGGTCGGTTCCAATGAACCAGGCGTTATGGGGTCCTGGGTCACTTCTTACCTTTTTTATGCGTGCCCAACTTTCTGAACCCAGTAGGGGCTGTGGATTCCTTAAGAATAGAGTCATCCACCCCTTCTATTTTCTTCCCAGCCCATCCGGGTGGTAACTGCTATTCTCCGAGCTTAGGTCCATATTTTCTAAAGCCAAGAGCTTAACAGTGTCGAAGTCGCAATATCCATTCCACTGGGAGTGGGGGCAAAAATCTTTGCTCACACCCTCATAATGATCTTATGATCACAAATGATCAAACTCCTTATGGTGACTTGTTTCCTGTCAAGGCATAGATCAATGATGCTAGTATAGTAGCATCAACAATAGATGGTGGACTTGGGCGTCTATATGGGTCACTATCTACGAACAAGAGTAAGTATTTTGTATTCTGCATAATTTATAGTTTGTTTTATTTTTTTTAATTAATGTATGTGTTATTTTCTATTTTAGTTCTATGTTAGAGCCATCTAGGACATGCTCGCACCGTATTCATAAAATTATGCAAGAGAGGATGGATCTAGTAGGAATTAAATAAAAGGCCTTGTTGCAAGAGACAAACAATTTTTATTTTCAAGAGTTTAAGGTAAGTAACATAAAATTTTAAAGTTAAATAATTAATAACTATTAGTTTTATTAATATTGCTAAATACTAATTATTTATTTTTTATTTTGCAAAAATATTTTTAATGGGATCTTGCGATTGATGCCCTAGTCAGGATTGCTTTTATGAAGAAGACTGTTATTTCATGTGGTGATATGCTAAGAGAAATTAGAGATAAGTTGAAGCGGCCTACCTTCATAAGTGATGACCTTTGGACATCTCTACAGGTTTGCTGGACTTTTGCTAAGGGACAAGCTCATTCAACTGTTGCCTCGTGTAACATGTTGTTTAGTGTTGTGGATGGTGCAAGTTTATTTATATATATTAGAGGTAGTAGATCTCATTATGATCATACATGAGCACTTTTAAGTGTAATAAATTATTTAATAATATTTATAATAACATTTTTAATAGTTATATTAAGAATACTATTTTTTATTTATATTAATTTTTAACTTAATATAGGAAGCAAAGTTGGCCTAGCCCCCACCAATTATGAGCTCTTCCTCCACGCACATACTAAAGGTCATGACATGCAGACTTTCATTGATTAGTAGTCATGGAATGTAAATGTAAGTTAGTTCATGAATTATATTTTTAATAAATAATTTTTTATCAACTCTAAAAATAACTATAAATATTATTGTTGCAGGATCGTTTCAATGCATCCCAGGACCATATGTCTCAGTCCAATACCTTAGTTGATGAGTCTGAGCTATTTTTATCCACTGTAGGAGGGGAGAAGAAGAAGAAGATTTATGGACTTGGGTTGTAGTTTGTTACCTCTGCTTCTTCTACTTCATTTGCCAATTTACCTGCTTTAGAACAACATATCGAATAATTAAAGGCAAGATTAGAAGAGCGAGATCGCACATTTCAAGAGCAATTGTAGGCCTAAGTCCATCAGGAGGTCAAGCAACAACTGCAGCAGTTTATGGATAGCTTCATGGTGGCCTGCGGATTTGATCCTTCATAGCTGTGTTCGACTCTTGCTCCACCTCTACTCCACTTGCACTTCTATTCTCTTAGGACATTTTAGTTTTTATTATTCAATTGATTGTAATTAATCTACACATTTTATTATTACTTAGTATATTCAATATTTTATTAGTATTATTGATACACTAATTTATATTATTAATACGATTTTTAATTGAATTTATATACATTGATTTTTATATATAAATATTTTAGTATTTTATTATAATTTGTTATTTTAAATTATATAATCTATAAATATTTTAAAAAATAAAATAATAATTTACCGACTAATGCAATATTTGTCAATAAATTAATATTTTTTTCTGGAATTTACTGAGAGCATAATTGTAAGCAATACTGACAAATGTAATCTGTTGATAAATTTCTAAATAGTTTTTAACTATTCACCGATAAAAATATTATCGGTATCATTGAAAGATAGACCATTAGTCGGTAAATTCAAAATATTTTTTCTCAACTTATTAACAACGTCTGCCATATTTATTAACAATGTACCAATAAAATTTCTATTAGTATTACCAACAATATTTTTCTAAAAATTTTGTCTCGATAATTACCTACTGAGATTTTTATGGTAATTATCGACATTTAATTTATGTTAGCAACTTCATGATATTTATAGAGAGAAGTAAATTTCTGTCAGTATTGTGTTCGCTGATAAAGTTATTGACAATAAATTTTTTCGATCAGTAATCTTTCAATAAAACATATTATTGAAAAAAAATTAATGATTACCAAGAAAATTTTTTGTTGGATTATCAAGAAAATTTTTCATTGGTAATCCGGTGCAGTCTTGTAGTGACTCATTTTAATTATTTGGTAGAAGAATGTCAATTCTAGGGTGGAATAATTGTTCCTAGGGGAGCCAAAGTGGACAGAAGTCTCGTAAATGTTCATTCTTAGCTAGAATGGCCAATCCAAGCATCGAGTGCTTGTTCTAAGGACAGAATGGTTGTTCCAAAGGCCGAAACACCCATTCCGTAGGTTATAAGCCCTTTTGAACTGATGGTTTCTACACATAGGCCCTTTTATAAACAAAATAGAATAAGAAAACTGTTTTGTTGCTCTTGGTGATATATGCCACATCCGGAATCCTAGTATAACCAATTATTGCATGCCATCTTAGCACTGATACATAAAAATTTGTAAAACTCCTTCCTTTTTTTCAACACCTTTTTCCCCAGAAAAAATTGAGATCGTTACTATGGTTTTTGTTATAATTTCCATTTATGTATCGTTTGCAAAATAAGTCCATATGCACATTCAAAGAAATTACTATACATAATTATAAGTTTAACAAATAAAAAGTAATAAACTATGCCACTATCATGCAGATTTTCTAAGAACCTCACCTCATTATATTCAACACGTGTAACAAACAAATACTAGAGAAAAACCCATTGTCATTCTTAGCTTCAGTTCATGATACACGAAAAACAAAGTATTGATAGAATTATATGTCATTAAAAAAAATAACTTATACCAACAAAAATAACTTATATGTCTAAAAAGCACTTGCCATGTAAAAACATCATACATCACATTTTTTAAATTTGGTTCCATTCCCGAACTAGGAGCACCATGCGTCAAGTGCATTAAATATTCCTTGCATTCATGCTCTAGGCAACCAGAGAATTTTCTCACCCTAGTAGCATTTGTAGTAAAAAAAATTCATAAGCTTGGTAGCGGATGTGCACATCAAGGTTAATCTTCAATAACTCATCATACACTTCATCATCTGAATAAACACGTTGGGGTGTTCTTTCAACAATTTCATTTCTTTTTATAGCAATAGAATTTCCTTCCTTAAGAACTTCAACAACATTGTCAATGGCTTATTTAATACTATTAATATCTTTTGCAATTACACTCTTTCTTTTTTTTTGGAGATGTTTCTGAAATAAGATCAGAGTTAAACTGAGAAGTGATATCACACACGTAACATCGAATGAAATTGTCTACATATTGTCTCAATAGAATGATGAAAAAAGACAACCACCACATGAAGTTTGAAACTATGTGTGGTAATGAAGAGAAATATGGCTACTTTTTCTTCCACTGAACAACACACACTATCTTTGAGAAGACCAATATTTTGAAGTTTCATACAAAGAAATAAGAATGCATTTGTTCCCATACGAATGAGATTGTGAGAATCGATACTATGATTTTTTAGATGATTCATTACTTTATGTCGAATTTGTTCTCTCTCTTGATTGAGTGAGTTTTTCTCTATGATGGATTGATGTATAAAACTTGGAAGGCTAAGAACATGTACATGGCATATTACTTGAATGACAGCCACTCACCTCATTCTCTCCCATTCATTCCATTCATCTTCCGAGTTATCTTCTTCAAGGATGTGGAAATCTAAATTATCCATGTAGGTATTTGGATGAATTCATCTATTTCTGTCTAAGTGCAGAGATTTTTGTTTAGATAGTCTTTACTTATTCTGTAATTTTGGGTGAAATTTTGTGTTCAAATTTATGTAGGAAGTCCATTTGTATTAGTAATACCGTTTGAGTTAGGTAAGAGGTAAGGTCATTGTCACAACCTATTTTTAGAATTGTGACAGTCCTAGGATCTAGGTAGACTTAAGGTCATCAGACACCACGTGGAACTCTATATATAACTAATATATTTTCACACATATTGTTTATCTTGATTAATTATTTAGGTGTGTTATTGTCAACTTAATCACTTTTATTACTAACCCTAGATCTTTTGATATATTCATTCACAATTATTTTAATGTCATATATTTAATACACATTATAATTTATATTCATATAATGCTATACAATTCACAACAATGCTAAGGAACATCTAGAGTACATACGACTTAACACATTTACTACAACAGTAATTTTTAGCAAACTACATTGTTCACTACTTCTTGATTAAAGAAAGAAATCAAGAGGTTGATGGTGTTAGATCCCCTCTACCTGAAACCATAGACGATTGGATGAATAATCAACTCAATGAGATTATAGCATAATACAAGTGTAGGATGCACAATACAAATATCTCAAGATTCAAGAATAATAATGGCATAAGATGGTTGTGCAATTAAAGTATTATCAATAAGGTTTAGCAATTCAAATAATAATATAATAGATAAATAGCATAAATAATGGCAAATAATCAGACTAATATCACATAGCAAATCAAATAATATAAGAGATAAACATATAACAATAACACTGAAGAAAATATATTACTATATACATTCCAGTTCTATCACACATTACACACATAAGGGCAGTGAATTCTCTCTTTTTATCACAAGTCTTTATGTGCACATACCCTAATGATATAGCCCCCACTAAGTCAAGATTCTATCATATTGGCTAAGAAAATAGCTTGATATGATCACATAGGCCTAGAGGCCAAATGGGATTTCACAATTTATAAATACAAGAACACAATCAGCAAAAGTATCAAATAGTTCAAGTTTCAACAATGGTTCACATCATCAAAGAATTCCAAAGTAACAACGGAAGGGTTAAATATTATGACTCACCTTTAACCTGGAAATTTGATCCCTCTAAATTACTGATAATTTTGGGTTGGTTCCATAGAAATATTTGACCTACATTCACAATCACACACATATTACACACTTACATTCATTTCTAGCTTATTATTTATCATTCAAGGTTCTTTAAACTTTTTATTGATTAATGTACATATTGGGGAAGATTTATTTTGCTACATTAAGTCCTCATTTGGTTTGGTTTGGTCCATGTTATCATATGCCATTTTACATTTACATACATTTTCATATGTAGGTTTACATTTTAGGCTATTGTTATCACTTATAGTTCATTATCTTTTTCATACATTCCTTAATTTGTTCATATGGCACCCATGCCTTGTTTTAACACTTTACTATGTTCTTAAATTCATTTTGTATTTTATGGACTTAAAATATCACAAAATCATATTACAATAGGGCTATGCAATTAAGTAAGTTCCAATTACATACAATCAGCCTATTTAAACACATTGGCTATCTCTAATTAATTGATTTACTTATTCATTTAATTAGCATTTGGGCTTTTTAGGACACTAAATATACATGTTAAGCTTTATGTTCGTATATTACATGCTCATGTTCATGATCTAGTCACAAGTATTTTGTTATGCTCAATTCTGCACAAATTAACAAATTCAGTTAATCCAATTTTACTTCTTAGAGTTTAGATGCTTTTAACTATCCTTTATATTCCTTAATTTGTTAAAATGCCAATTTTGTTCAATTAGGTTCCTCAATTGCTCTCGATTCACATAGCATGCATATTACGGTTCTTTTGTATCTATCAAGTTCCTTTGTTTTCCTTTTTGTATTTCAATCCCAATTTAGGTTTATTCAATTTGGTTTTGCTCCATTTTATATGGCTTATATGTATTTTATAGGGTTATGGCACATTCCAAGTTAATTGCATTAGAGTTTTAAGTGCATTTCAAATTATAGTAACTTAGGTACTTTAAGGTTTGTTTGGAACCTTTCAACTTTAACTTCATTTCATTCAATGGTTCCTTTATGATTCTGGTTGGCCACTTTAATTTCTAGCATATCCCACACTAATATAATTTTTTTTTTGTCAAGCCACACTAATATAATTAATTACTTAACAATCCACACCCGATCGATTAGGCACACAGTCATTTTGAATTTTAGGATTTTAATTTAAGTACTTTTGGGTTTTTGTTTCCATCACTTTAGCACTCTATAATTTTATTTCAATCAAAATTTTTCTTTACTTTATTCATTTAATTTGTACAACATTTAGACTACTACACCTGAATTCTATCTAGGGTATTATAGTCATATTTGATCGATAAAGAAGACTAAGTCCTATTATCATTATCTTTTTTTTGTCTGTATCATTTTTATTGTAACTAGAACTATATAAAACTTAAAAGAAAAAAAAAATCAATGGATGGGGCTACCCTAAGAGGTTCAATTTACATCATATGTATTGCTGCGTCTATGTTTATATGCTGTCTGCGCAATTTTAATATTTGCTCTCAGCTCTATAATTTGGTATGAGGGCACTTAGTGGCCTGTGTGTAAATGAATAGTAGTGTTTTGAGAGAACCAATAAAGTTTCCTATTAGACTTGTTGAAGCCTTCATTAAATTTGTCTTTTGTAAATTCTATACATCTTCAATCACAATCATGTCAATTTTCATTATTATTTATTTAAAAATATGAAAAAGAAATTGTGTGTTAGAACCACAACTAGATTGCTAATAATATAAACATTAGCTTTAATAGATTCCTAACATGGTTCTTCAGGTTATAATATAATGTTTTTCTGAAAAATCCATCATAAAAAACAACCAATGAAATGGAGCTTACACATTAAATAGGGGAAGATAAATAATTAAACCAAGAACAAATGTGTGCACATAATTTATGATGTCAAATGCTCATACACAGAAAATAACAAGATTCAAATATGAAAAATCCAATTAAAAGAAGCAAAAGTTTAAATAAGATTACTTACCGATAACTGTAAAACCCATATGATTCGCTCCCATTAATTGACCATTCATTGATAATAAAAAATCACAACAAAATCATATTGATTATAATGTTTCTTAAAAAAATTGTGAATTTTATTTGATTAATACAAATAGTTTATAGAAGTTTCTTACCTCTTATTGGTTACTGGTTGCAGTAGTGTTGCAAATAAAAAGAAAAGTAGTTTATGTTAGGTTTATATAATTTGCTAAGGATAAATTAGTATTTTTATAAATTAGGTATTTTTTTTAATTTCCTGCTTTTTATCTCTAAATTGGTGGGAAACAATTTTGGAGGATTGGAGGGAGACTAGAGGAATTCACTTCTATTCTTTTCCCTCTTTTCCTTTATTTTTGTCCAAATAAAAGAATTGAGGGAAATATAATTTACGTTCTCCTCTTTTCCATCCATTTTCATCGAAATAAACAAATGCTAAAAGTTCAGGTGAAGTTCGATTAAATAAAGCTTAAATAGTTCTAATAATAAATATCATGAAATTGATTTTATTTTGAAAAATTAAATTATTTTATAAAATTAAATATTTTTATTAATTGATATAGGATTGACTGATTAGGTTGAATAATTAAAATGAGCAATTGATCCTAGATTCTAATTATTTTGATTGATTCAAACAGGTTATGAATCGAATTTAAATGAAGGGTTCAAATTGACTCATCAGGCATATTGAAATTTACCACCCTTAAACATAAGTAGCTTAAGTGATTATATGATATAAATAATAGACGTGTATCAAATCTCTATTTTAAAAAATATAAATAATGAGTAGATTCATTAAATTTTCAAATAATTAAATAAATAAAATCATATATATATATATATCATAACTAGGTCTACATTCAGTAATTTAATAATTATCATATTTAAAAAAAAATAATATACACGTAAATTTCGTTAAGATTTTGGTGACTAGAATTTCATGTTTAGCCATTTAAATCTGGCTCATGGTTCAATTGAGCTACCAAACAACATTCTAAATATTCTAAATATAAATTCAAGTTTGAATATTTCTCACTCTCCTAATACTTTAAAAAAAGAAAAAGAATGATATATATTTCTTAGTCTTCCTTTGCAGAATGTAATAGTTTGAGGGAGATGCTTAGCTGAATTTTACAAACAATTGGTTTAATATTGCTATTGAAGTTAATAATGAGGAGGTTTATTATGCTATGTTAACCAGCAATGAGAATTTATCTCAATTGAAACTGTTTATTTTATTGCAAATTTTTTTAAAATTTGAACAGAAAAAAATTACAGATGTTCCTTTCTCTTAGATTGGGCTGCTCATGTTTTAGTTAGGGTGATCCCTTTATATGCTAGTACTCATTATTAGGATTCTATTTTACCTTTTCTTTCTGATGCTCTGTCTCATGATGTCTTTGCCCAAAGATGATAAATTAAGGGTGTATGAAGAAAGTCTATTTGGCTTGGAATTAATACTGATTTTTGAAATTGGTAAACTTGTTTTTTTTTTAACTGAATTTTTAATAATATCTGGTTCTCATAGTAATAAAAAAAAAAAAGTAGTCGGTCTTGGAAATTTCAGCCCAAAAAATTTCTTACTCATCAAAGATAGATCAACATCTACACGAGTTGATCATTTGATTGTTTAAAATTTAATCTTAAACAGGGGTTTCGCATTCCAAATTTAAAACAATAAGCAAATAAATAATTATACTTTCATGCTTGACTTGGAGCATACTTCCTCTAATTCTATGTTTACATAAATTCAAATATTCAAAATCCATTTTTATTTCTAACCTTTTTCATAGTAATATATAAAATTACTTATAGGTTGAAATGAACAAAATCTTTAAATAATATCCCCACTTATTCACCAAATTTCAAAAAATTCCAAACTGATGATGCCTAAAAAAAACACATTTTGTTTTTGAAGTGTATGAACAAAACCTTTAATTACAAATTCACTGAGCCAAAGGCTTCTTTTATTCCAGTTTCTGCATATGCAGTGGAATGTGGCTGTTGAAGCTAATAGGACCTGCAGTAAGAAGTTTCCTGGGAGGGGAGCCTTCCAGAAAATTTCTCCCAGTGCCTACCAGAGAAGTTCTTCTTGCACTATGCGTCGAGTGCAGCAACCGGAATGTCCAATTCAGAATACTCGGTGCAAAAACCCTATAGAGGAGGAATATATCATACCAACTAGGAAATTTAACATAATGATCCCCTCGACATGCGCCAGATACTATTGACTTTGCATACTCTTCTACTGGACCACCTGCTGCTTGCACCTAAAACAAAAAAGGGTATGAATCTGGAGATTTAGTAACTTCATCGGGAGAGCATGGCACAGCAATAAATATTGCTCCTTTGAGTCTGGAAGGTCATTAGAGATGAGTTCAAATTGAAGCCCTTTGCAGAAAGAATGGGAAAGATTATGTATCATAAATGACCTTCATCTAATAACGCTTTCGAAAGAGGTAGCCTTATGCATTAGAAATGCCAAAATTAGTAGCCTTATCCATGAGAAATGTGAAAAATTAAGGTATTGATTTTGAAATTCTAATGACTAGTTGACAACTACAAATAGCAAATATAAGGAGTATGCATCAACTAGGACTTTGATGTTGTATTGATCATTCGATTATACTAGTGAAAGTTTGGTTTGAGGACAATCAATTTAAATATATAATGGTGGAGACTTACCTCTCTTTCTTCAATCCATTGCATTTCTGCGCCCTCCTCTAGCCTGAACTTTCCTCTGCTTATTTCACTTCCAATCCAACCATGTGTTGCTATTGTTATTCCAATATCACCATTCAGTTCGAATCTCAAAGTCTCATAGAAGTTCACCAAAGCAGCTTTTGCGGCCTAAATAAAAAAGAAAGAACAAAAAACAAAGCACATTATGGCATTGTTTGGAGAAACTCATTTGGAAGATTCAATTCAATTCCTTCAATGTCTATAACACAACAAAACAAACTATCCCAGAATATATATGTTTTGAAAGAAAAAATTAACAGTAATCCTTCACTATATATATACTCACAGCATATAAACTCATTCTTGGCAGAGGTAACCAATTCTCAACTGCTGCATTAACAATGATTCGCCCACTAGTCTGACGAAGGTAAGGAAAAGCAACAAAAGATGGATATACGTTTCCCCAAAAATTTATGTCCTGAGAAATCATCAAATTACATTCTGCAATTAGTTTTGGACTAATTCTGATAAAATAAAAGAACAAGTTCCTAGTGTGCAAATATTCTCTTTCAAAAGCAAGTTAGACACATTATATATCTTCTCATTCATTCATGCATCCTATATAATAAACCTTACCAGCAAATGGGGAAACACAGAAGTGTCTGTAACTTCTTCAACATAGAATGTGTGTCCGAGACTTGCTGTGTTTACTAGATGATCCACTGCATAGTGAAAACACAAAAATTAAAATAAGGAAACTCATACAATGATGAGCTTTTCACTTGTCTAAGAAAGGAAACAAAACATGATGAAGATGATAAGGGCATACACCGTCCATAAAAGTTTATAGTCTCACTGACAAATCTCCGACAATCTTCTTCCTTGACAACATCGGCAGCCATAATCATAACATGTTTTGCACCCATATCTCTAGCTTTTTCACTGATCCCTCGGAGTCTGTTTTCTCTCCTTGCAACCAATACAAGATTTGCCCCTCTTTTTGCATATTCATATGCAATTTGCTGCAATCATAATGATCAATTCAATAATACGCCTATGCAATCAACACAAGAATTCTAATACACATTGAGTGTATCTTCATGTTACTATGTAGAAGGGATCTTTCAGAAGGGTAATTTTCAAGAGTGAGCAAAAATGCAATGATTTTGTAAGTGATGGAAGAAAGGGTCTTTGTTCTCCTCATTCTTGACTCTGTCGCAAATCTTATTTCATATAAATTATTATGCTATTAAACTCCACCTATGAAATTTCTAAGGCACTTATATTAAATGGTAATAAGTGGGATCTCAAGTTTGAGTGAGCTAGATTTACCAAAAATAAACTGGAGTTCAAATTCCAATACAAGCAAAATAAAAAGAAATTGTTCGTGGTCTAATCAAAGAATTAACTGACCCTTGGGGTTCTCAGCTTATCATGTTAAACATTAAAATTTCAGAAATTTAAGTGATATTCACTTTTTCCCCACATTCTCTGTTATCAATCAATAAGCAAGTAAATTAAGGCAAAAAATTGTGCTAAACGAAAGAATAAAAACACGAGTAATTACCTCTCCTATACCAGAAGAAGCACCAGTGATAATAACCACTTTATCTTCCATATTCTCACTAAAAAAAGATTTATAAAGCCACTCACAGGTATTAATAAAGCTCAAAGCTGGCCATGCACAAGCTAACATCACTAAACTAGCTGGAGGGGCAACCCAATTCAACACAGAATTCACAAAATCCATCATCACAATCTTAATTAACTAACTAATTACTTGCTCTGAGAGAAAAAAAACAGAGCAGAAGAGTGCAAAAAATGGAGAGGAGAAGAAGAGAGGATAAAAGAAAGTAATTTATTGTTAATAAGAAGTTGTTTGGTCTGTGATTATTATGAAGATGAAAACGTGGTGTTTGGAAAGATGGAATAAATGACGAATGGAAGACTTGTTTGGATGTTCTTGCATGATAACAATAACTCTATTTATAGTTTGTGCTCAGTTTTTTTCTTCAATTGGGAGATCAAAGATGGCATCATCTTCTGTTCTTATAAGACACCTGCGCATGGGTCAGTAGTGCCCCAATTTTCAACATTTTCTATGATGGACCAGAATTTGATACGTTGATAAGGACTAAAGATAAAGATATAAAGGGTCATATGGCACGTCGCACGTCATCCCTTTTTTGGTTTAATAATGGTGAAAAATTAGGCATATTTTGTTGCAAGGCGTGTGAAAATTTTTGGAATTCAATCCATAGATTTTAATTTGATTTCATTAGTTTATGTTTTATATTTGAGTAAAATTAGATTTATATTTTTAAAAAATTTTAAATTCGGTTGAATAATTTGGTTAAAATTTATTTTTTTATTTAAATTTAAATCGGATCAATAAATATGTATTATATATATTTATAATATACATTATATAATTTTATATATTAGATATATTTATAATATATATTATATAATTCGATTTAATCTTACTAAACTCGGTCAAATATGAGATTATATTGATCAGCCAAAAATATTTTAAACTTTTTACTATATAATTTTATACGATCGAATTGAAATATATTCTACCAGATTATTTAGTTTAATAGTAGCACTCAAGGATAAATTTAGGGTTGTTTATGAAGATTGAAAACCACACTAACTTTGCTTGGCCCGATCCAAACTAATCAAATTAAATCGAGTTAGGAAAAGATAAATTAGATTTTTGATAAAAATACAAGAAAAATTAAAAATAATTTCAAATTTACCATATTTATAAAATATTTATCAAAATATCAGAATTTATAAAATATTTATCAAAATATCATATTTTTATTAGTTTGCAATGTGTTTACAATGAGTTTATAATAAGTTTATCATGAGTTTATAATGAGTTTATAAATTTTACACAGTTTATAATAAGTTTATTATGAATTTATAATAAAATAACTAAAATACCCTTGATAAAAAAATAAAAATTAAAAAAAAATATGTAGAGAGTGTTATTTTTTTAAGAAAAATTTATGCTAAATATGTGATTTGGCCGCCCAATTTTCAAATTTACAGGCCATTATTATATATATATTTTTTCATTTCATGCTTCTTCTTTTTTATTTTTACGGAAAAGGTTGAGATTTTTTTTTTCTAGTTGTATTTCTTTTCATTTTTTGTTCTTTTCATTTATGTTTTTTGTTCAAAAATAAATTTTTTTTATGTCATATTCTTAATATGCATAAGAAAATATGCATAATAACGTATATAAAATACACATACAACAAACATCATCAATATAATATACACGAAACATTTAAAGAATACATTTAATTTTTTAAATATTATACTCATACAATATATGCACAACATTCACATAATATTAATATCACAAATACACAACATCAACATAATATATACATAACATATATAATAAATACATAATATACACACAATATGGATCTAACATCTATGATATCAACATAACATCTACATAAAAATATATAAAACATACACGTAATATTTATATAATAAAATTTATTTTTTAATTTATTTTTTATGTCTATCATATATAAAATTTATTTTAAAAATAAATTTAATAAATTTTATTAATAAAGTTTTTATATATTTTGCTTTTTATATTATTTTTGTGAGTGTTATTTCTTATTTGTAATAAAAATAAAAAATTTTATTTTATAAAAATTAATATATTTTACATATTGAAAATATAATTTAAAAATATTAATGTTTATTATTTTTATTGGATTTATCAATTGTGAGGACTTATTGTATTGAGAAACTAAAAAAAATTGTGCTCCGACATCCATTTCAAGCTAATATTATTTCATAGTCCATTCTCCCTTTTGTATTATTCCCTAAAATAATAATTAATTATTTTTTATAAAAAATATGATTATATATATTTTATTATATTTTCATTTTAATTTAAGATATATTTATTAAATATTTTTAATACATAACATTAAACATGTGTATAATAAGTTAAGTGATTATAATTTGAGACAAATAAAAAAATTGCCTATTAATTTGACGAAAAAAGTATAATTTTGGTGAGTGTTTTCTAAAAGCCAAAGCAAGGAAATAAGTTGAGTGCAGCAAAAGGGAGGCGCGGAAGGAGATTAAGGCCACCATCCACCACTATTTTATGAAAAGAAATTTCAATTTCTACTTTCACTTCAAAAATTTAATTTGAAAACAACTTTTATAAAATTTTAAAATTCACTTATTGCAAAAAAAAAAACTTATTAAACTTTGAATCTAAAAAACCAAATCTTGTAAATTATATATTATATATTAATAGAGTGTTTAGTTGTATCAAAATTTTAGAAAAGTTGATAAAATAATCATCTTTGATAAAAAAAATATTATGTTTATTTATAAATAATTTATATAAAATAAAATATTAGACTCATTAAATTTTATCTATCAGTTGATAAAATATTTTATATAAGGAGAATGTAGAAAATTATTTTACTGAAAAAAGAGATTATGAGGTCTAATATTAAAAGATAATTATACCAATGCTTTAGGATATGGTAAAATAAGTAAGATATATTATAAAAGTAGTTTAGGCATTACTTAAACTTTTTCAGTAAAATTAGATTGTGACAAAATAAATTAATATTTTTTTAATTTATTTTCTTAGTGTTTTATTATATCTTTTAAATACGGTAATATAATTTTTACCAATAAAATATAATTTCAGTAATATTTCTATAAAATATATTAATAGCAATAAGTTTTCTCAATAATCCACCAAACAACCCATAAAATTCCTACCAAATAAATAGTAAATTTCTACTTAAACCATCCTTATTTTTTTTTATTTTTCAATTTACTTTCTTTTTTATTTTTTATTTTTTATTTATATTTTTCATCTTTTTATTCATTATTCATTTTTTTATTAACTTAAATAAAACAATCAAATAATTTAAATATAACCTTTTTAATTAAAATATGTATAATTATGAAATTACAGTTAAAAACTTAAAATGTATATTAAAATATATCTATTCCATTAAAAGAAATAAAATGTTATTATACAAATTCAACAATTAAAATTTGCCAATCATTTTCCTTCACTTATAGAATAAATATTTTTACTTAAAAACATTAATAAGTAATGAATTTTCAAGTAAATTTATAATTTTTTTCTTATGTCATTATTTTTAGATAAAATTATAATTTTTTTCATTTTTTTAAAAAAAAGTCTATATTAAACATATTTTATCATAAATTTTTTTATAATATGTGAATATAAATTTTTTAATATTATATATATAATATTGCTTTTTATATACTAATTGTATTAATATACAAATTATTTTTTAATTTACAATAATATAAAATCTTTTATAAACCGCACTATAGTGCAGGCAATTTTACTTGCTTGTAATATACTAAAAGAGTCCCACCTAAAAAATAGTGTGATTAAAAAAAAAAAAAACCTTCTTCTTTCGAATTTTTAGTTTTACCATTTTCCTTTTTTCTTTTTTGTTTATATACTAAAACTCCTACATTAAATGAGTAGTGCAATTTCAAATTTAACCTTTTTTTTTTCCTTTTCTTACCTTCCTTTTTCTTTTTTTTTCCCTTCTTTTTTACTTTTTTCATTTATATTTCTTTACCATTTTATGTTATTTTTTATTTACTTTTTTTATTTTTAAATTTTACTTCCCTTTTAAAATATAAGACTTTCCTTTTTTTTATTTTTTCTATAAAAAAATATATTACTAACTAATTAATTAATTTTGCCTTTTCTTTTTAATTCATAAACTATTATATTTTGCCTTTTTATTAAATTTTTTATTTTTTTAACTCATGAGATATTATTATTATTGTTGTTGTTGTTGTTCTCTAAAAGTCATAATGACTTCTCAAACTTTTTATTTTTATTTTAACTTTAAATGAAATTTATGAGTCAAATTTTTAGAAGATTGAATTTTAAATTTTAAATTGATAATATAAATTTTATTATCTTAAAAATAATTTAAAATGATCATGTTATTAATTATAATTAAATTTAGAGTTTTCTCTCATTTGATTTTATTTTTTTAATAAGTTTTTTACCCCTATTTTAAATGGAAGGTCAAAAGCCAAAAAACAAAAAAATTGATAATACATCAAAACATCAGCAAATAGTTTTTTTACTACACTTAAAAGATTTTTTCATTATACAAAGATTTTTTTATTGTATAGATTTAATTTAAATTTTAATATATATTTTTTGTTAATCTGCCACTTTTATATTTCTCTTTCTATCAAAAAGCAATAAATTATGGTTTTTTAATTTAAATTAACAAATAATAAATTTTCATTTATTTTTTATAATCAAATCACTAATTTGAATTATTTTTTAATTTTTTAATCAAAGCAATATAATAAAAAATTAATATTATAATTATTTCTTCTGATCAATGAATTTTCAAATTAATTTATCAAATATTTTAATATATTATTATAAATTTTTTTATAATATGTAAATATGAAATTTTTTAAAATTATGTATATTTATATGCATAATGCTAATTTTATATAATAATAATAATAATAATATATAATTTATTTTTTTATTTAAAATAATATAAAAAATTATAAATGGCAGCAAAGTGCAGGCCAATATTTATATGCTTGTATATACTAAAACTGTCACAAAGAACATTAATTTTTGTTACAGTGAATTTCCTATTTAACCGGCTTTAATTTTTGAATTTTGAATTTTACCTATATTTCTCTCTCTCTCTCTCTCTTTTGCTTTTTTGAAACCAATTTTGCCTTTTGTTTTTTAGTTCCTTTTCTTTCCTCCAGGCCCAACAATCTACAAAAAAATATTTTACAATTTGCATCTCTTTCTTTTTTTATTTATTTTATTTTATTTTTTTCCTCCAGGCCCAACAATCTACAAAAAAATATTTATACTCTTTTATTAAATTAATTAATAAATTTACAATGTACAATAATAAATCTCATAGCATATTAATCAAACCTTTAGCCATTTATTCATAACTTTCTTCTTTAAATTTTTGTTTTTTTTAATTCTATTTAATTTATTATTTTAGCCATCTTATTTATATATTTAGCTAAATTTTAAATTTTCTTTCAATATCCATATTAAAATTTAATTTTATCATAACATAACTTAAAATTATAGTCCATATTTAAATTTAATTTTAAAACTTTAAAAAATAATTAATAAATATTTCAAATATTTCCCATAAATTATTAAATAATTATTATTTAAAAAATTTAAATACATTTGATTTTTTATTTTTTAAAAATTTTTTATATCAGTAATGTCTTGAACTTATTGAGATCTAAAATAGATCATTATTATATACTAAAATTTATATTATCTACCAGAAAATAATAAATTTTAAAAAAAAACTTAATTTAATTTTTACATCTTATTAATTTCAAAAAAAAATTATAAAATACATGAACATGTGTTGCTAAAAATTAATCTTTTAAATGTCTTTTCAATATAATTACAACTAATTATGTTATTTAAAATATTTTTATATAAATAAATTGATGTATTTCATTATTTTTATATAAAATAATTTTTAAATAATGTATTTCATCAGAGAAAAATAATTACAATTAAATAGTGAATTTTAAATATTTTTGAAAAATAATTTCATTTTCTACAAAAAACTAATATTGAATATTTGATTTGTTTGTAATACATTAAACAAATTTTCTATAAATATTTTATAATATATATGAAAATTTTTAATATTATATAATATTATATATATATTAATTATATTAATATATAAATTATTTTTCACTTAAACTGTATAAAATATTATAAAAAGCTGCGTAGCACCGCCATTATTTGGCTTGTAAGTTACTGAATAAACTCATTTATCAAAATAATAAAAAACATATGCCTTAATATTATGATCACAACTTAATATTTTTTGAATTAAATATGAACTTAAAAAAATCTACCATTTGCCAATTTGTTAGAAAATTTGGCGGGACTCATTTTTTTGTCATACTTGATCTATCTTCTTCCCCAAATGTATACATTTGCTTTTTTTTTTTTTTTTTTCATTTCCTTTTCATTCTCCCATAAATTTTCTTTCATTTTCCATATCCACCTTCTTCCAATTTTTTTTCTTTCCCTTCTCCATCTTCTTCCAATTTTTTTTTCTTTCCCTCCTCCCATAAATTTTCTTTCATTTTCTAGATCCATCCTCTTCTATTTTTTTTTTCTTTTCCTTTCTCTCAAAGATTTTCTTTCATTCTCCTTCAAGCCAAAGCAACATTGAGAAAAATTAAAAGAAGAAATTGATTCATAAGGAAAGATAATATCAAAGTGAAATTATTGCTTTCTTATTCTTATACACATACTCTTTACCCATAATACCCAAATATTGGAAAACTATTGGTTCATCTTCTATCGTCGTGGAGATTGAGAACCAAGGGCCATCAATGACCAAACCACTACCAATCAAAAGTTTGTTAGACATAATTTGTTAGACATACATGATTCAAAATGCTTATAAACCTAATAGCATATGAATCAAATGCTAAAAAATAAGAATTATAATTACCTCCTATCATTACAATTTCTTCTTAGTAATTTCTATTAATACCTTGTCAATTTAGATTTGGTACGTCAAAGCTAATGATTTCAAAATTGATAGCATATTTTCTCTGAATAAAAATCATAGATTGAAGGATCTTGCAAAGTTAATGCTATATATAATATTTTTCATCAAAACATTATTGAAGAAACATATTTATATTGAAAAGATATGCCCATATTGTATAGACATATTTGAAGAGACATGACCATATTACAGTGACATGCCGATATCAAAAAAACAAGTCTATACTGAAGGGACATGTCAATTACAATAGGTATTTTATTATAGAACAACTTTTGGGTGTTGTAATTTATATTTTTCCACTTAGTCTATATACCTAAATGCTAAAAGAGAAATATTTTAAATGAATCATGACGGTAAGTCCTCTAAGAATGAATATTATTTTCTACATATCACAATGCATCATGTTTCTTAAAATATGCTCACACTTCCTAACGAATAAACTATATGTTTGTTTAAGGTCCATACATTAATGATATTTCTCAAATCAAATGAATATGCACACAAAGAAAACTAAATATGTGAAACATCAAAATTGAGTTTCATTGAATTAATAATATTCATTCTTATAACTAGATTACATAATAGGACCAAGTCCCATCCTAAATACATGATCCTTGAATTTAAATGGTGGTATGCCCTTAGTAAAAGGATCATCGATCATTAATTAACTTAATGCTGGCATGATCACTAACCATTTTTTTTTATCTTTAACATATTCTCTTATGGCTAAATACTTAATATTAATGCGTTTACTTTGACTACCACTTTTCTTGTTTTTAGCCATAAAAGCAACAATTGAATTGTCATAATTATTCTTAATGGCTTGGAGATAGAATCAATAATTATAAGCCCATATATGAAACTCAACCATACACCATTTGCAATGGGCTTAGAATAAGTAACAAGCTCAGCCTCTATGGTAGAAGTATCAGTTAATGTCTGTTTAGTAATTCTCCAAGATATAGCTCAACTAGGCATCATAAAAATATATCATGATGTCGATTTGCATGAATCAACAAAACCAACAAAGTATGAATCAGAGTACCTAATACATCCAAATTTTTAGTCCATGTTAGCACTTGATTTTGACCAAACAATTTGCACAACTCATAACCCGATGATGAAACCAAGTTGCTCTTTTGATTTGGTGAATTTTCTTTATTAAAATAATGAAAATGATGGAATAGGTTTGAATGGATGAAAATAGACCTAATTGTGATGAACACAGTCTAAAAATCTGAAAAAAAAAGGATAAAAAGCTTCAACTAGCCTTTGACAAGGCATCCATGTGGATGCCCTCTAGCCTAGGTAAATCCTCCACACCAACTTTCACCCCTATTCAGTGCAACCCACACTAAACATATGTGCAAATAGTTCAAATATCCTTATGGATGTTGCACATCAGATAAGGCAAAAAAACATTTTTGATATTTCGTAGGACTCTATCTTTTCTAACTTGATTCTATTTGATTTGTTTCCTCAAAATAAACCTTTATTTGTTTAGGAAGCTTTTTAATGAAACTTTAGGAACCCTAGCCCTATAAATACATATTAAACACATTTTTAAGGGGGATCCCTCTCTAAAAAGATAAAGAACCTATCCTAAGCAACTAAGAGTCTTCTTGAATCAATCACTTCACCTTTGATTCTAGTAGCACAACCATGAAATCCAGAACCTAAAAGCTCATACAAATCAATCCAACTTGCTTCCAAAAAGAAAAAAAACTTGATGTGTTCATCAAATTAGGTCGGTTGTCTATCCTTCTTACAAGTTCTATTAATTTTTTGAGTTTAATCAGGAAAATTAGCCTAAATTGAAAGATCATAATTTTGATTTGGCAAAACCTGATGGTTCAAATCTACTAAGCCTTTTTATCAAATTTAAACTAGCTTTTTTTTAAGATACTTTAATTGATTTTCTAATACCATAATTTTCTAATGTGGTTCACATGGAAAAATGAGATCACTTAGAGTTGGCATGATATTTTGATAACATGTTTTCTTATGAATGATCTGCTATCATTAGTGTAGGAAATACATGTTTAGTTGCTATATATGAAGCTTAATTATGTTTATTCTCAATATTTTAATTAGATACTAAACATGTTATGCTGAGCTTGTTTTTTTAGAAAGTTATTAATGTTTGCCTTCATAACATGATAATATGATATTTATTGTAACACACTTATACCCTATATACGTATAATACATATTTTCAGCATATGTAAAATACGCATATACGGTATAAAAAATATCACAAACCGATTTAATAAAACTTTTCACATTTCTATTTTAAAATTTTAAATACTAAATATATAAAATTAAATAGTATATAAATATTCTTTACTAGCTATAATAACCCGAAATAACATTTTATATAAAAATCTCTGGGAAAAATAGCCAGAGTTTTGTTTGTAATTTGGACGTTCCCAAAATTCAACAAAACACAACCTGCATAAAACAAACACTCCAAATAAAATCAATTCACCATTTCACCAATACTTCTCAATTTCTCCATATTTTCTCAAAATGCTTATATATAGGTATATATATATCAACATCACATATAAGATCCCATCTTAAACAAATTATTCAAATCATTCTTTACAATTTACATTATATACTTCAAAAATATATCATAACATATATAATATCAAAATATACTGTAATATCAAATATCTACATGCTAGAAACTGGCTCTGATCTTGATGTATCGAAAAAAAACTCTTCAAGCTAAAAAAAATATAAACATAGAACCGACCAGGTCTAGTAGAACTCTCCGGCTCTACCAAAACGTCCATGACATCTGCGTGACGAATTATAATTGCGCTAAGCCGAAGCCTAATGGTACAAACTTTGATAACAATATAGTCCAAATGTAATGTCAATGCACAACACATATATATATCACAACTCATGACATTATATCTCATTATATTGTTCAATTGTATACAATTCATAATTCACATTAAAATAAAGACAAGCATGGGCCCAAAAGGATCTAATATGCTATTCAAATTTTAGAGTTACTACTTTGGTCCATAATGATACTTTGTGTCTGGCCCCGTAGGTAATATATTCATGGATAATTCAACTAGATCTGAGCTTATGACCCAGTCTTTTTACTCAGTTTAGCTTCAAGGAATTATTTTTGAGGCTTACGACCCGGTCTTTTCACTCTAAAAATATCATATTTATCAGCTGGGCCCGGCTTATAACCTGGTCTTTTCACCTGTCCAGCAATTCATAGGCATGCCGCCAAACCCAGAACTCTGAAAATTGAATAACATACTAGGCACACAATTTATTTATATTTCTCATTATCAAATTCTTTCATAATTCCTTTATCAAAACTTTTCTCATTTTCTCATGATCAAACTAGGCACATTGCCTTATTTTTCACTTTTCTCATTTTTCTTTTTTATATCAAAATCAATTCATTACATTTTGTTTTCACATATCTCATCACATTATACCACATTTCTTTTCATTTTCAACACATTACCTTGGTACTTCAACATAATACACATTATGCATATCATAACATAATTCACATTCATCAACAGTATATTAAGTAACTTAACACATTTCTCAACTAAATGTGTTAAGTCCCAATATCATGTAAATATATGCAGTCATTCAAAGTTTATACTTACCTCCACTAGCAACCCAAAGCAAGCTTAAAACAACCTCCAATCCCATCCTTACAACTTACCCTTCACCACTTGGATGAAGCAAATCAACCTCCCTCAATGCCTATATCAAATGTGATTATAAACAATCATTTAATATCACATTCTAAGGCATTCTCAACATCAAACCTTCATTTAACAACACTCTTGCAAAATTTTAAAAATTAAGTCTTTCCTTACTTTAACTTAGCAAATCCATATTAACCCATTAAATTATTGTTTTGAGTTTATTTATATCATTACAAATATATTTTAACATATTTAAACAATTACATTAATTAATCACATGCTTATATTCAAAATCCTAAAATGGCATAACCTTCACTGTTGAAGGATCTCCATTCCAACTCAATCCAATTATCATTTCAATCTTATTTCCACCACTTATATCATTAAATAACATGATTTAAGCATTAAAATCAAACAATTAGTCATTCTTTGAAAATTCACTTTTCCAAAACCCTAAATCAATACTACCATCTTCAAACTCTATCCAAACTTAACTAAATCCATCATTTGATTTTAAAATCCTTGTTTATGCATCAAAACAATACATTTGGAACCAATTTGCACAATTAAAACTCATGATTTCAAAAACTCAAATGTTTTATAACCCTAAATTCTCTCTCTTCACCAAACTGAACTTAAATTCAACCATTTCTTAAATCTAACCTTAAAATTATTGTTAATCACTTAAAATAACTTCATCCATATCCAAATAGATAATTAAATCTTAGAACTTCAAAAATCCAAAACACACATATTCAAACTTTCATGGAAATCCAAAGAAAAAGTGAGTAAACTTACTAATTAAAGAGGAAAACCTTAAAAATCTACTTGAAACTTTGTAAATATTTCAATTAAATGAGTTTGGAAGAAGCAAATCTCTCTCTTGAAGCCATGAAAATCGGCCTTGAAGGAAAGAAGAAGAATTTGATGAAAAAAAAGTGATTTTCTCTTTCCTCCCACTCACATTTTCAACATTATATATATTATTATTTTAATATATTTTTAATTAATTAATTAATTATTTAATTAATTAAAATCCCAAAATATTATCTTCCATCCAAAATTATTTATTTTTGAATTATTTTATTAATTTTAAAATTTTAAAATTTAATTACCAAAATACCCTTTTACTTTGACTTTTCTTTTAAAAAGTATTGACTTTTATATGTTTTATATATTTACATATATATCACATATATATTCTACTTTTTCATTTAAAATCCTTTCATTTTTCATTTAAAACCATTAATTTAATTTATCCATTTAAATTATAATTTATTTTTTAAAATTTTCAAAAAATAGTACTTTTCAAAAAATTTGGGATATTACACATATGCACAAGTAATGTGTATCTTATATACACATCAAATGTACCTTATATGTGTATTAAATATATTAAGTATGTAATGTATTAATCCAACATATACAATTAATATACCATATGTATATGTTATATATACTTTAGATATATATATTGAGTATATATAAAATTTTATATCCCCAAAATCACGGATGTGACAATTTTCTCCCCCTTAAATAATTTCGTCCTTGAAATTATCCAGTACGGTAATAAATTATCCAAATCATTATTTCATCAAATTACATAATTTCTATTCTTCCCCTTAGGTTCATTCTCAATTACCTCTTTACCATTCCATAACTCATCATTATACTGTCTATTTACTCAAACAGTCACAACAGATTATTATATCTTCAATCGAATTGTCATTAGACAAAATTAGTTCATCTCCTTAATATATATACACCACACACCTATTGCACTTAAGATATCTGATCACTTCATTATCTTAAAAATGTACTCTCATCACCTTAAATTCAAATGTTAATAACTTTTATCTTAACACAATAATTTTACACATCTTCACTTTGATCCTACTCTTAATACAATTACCACATATTAATTTAATATCACCATTATACAACAACAAAATCTTATTTTCTTATTAAGATTCATTCCAATTATACTATAACTAACACTTTTCTTTTATAATTATTTGAAACTAATATAACTTAGCTCCTTTCATATGCATATACATATTAAAACGCTGTATTATGCACATTATCACATAGCTTGTATATTCTTAATACAACTACATACATTGAATTTC
Organism: Garcia nutans; assembly: GCA_947685225.1. Classification (NCBI taxonomy): domain Eukaryota; kingdom Viridiplantae; phylum Streptophyta; class Magnoliopsida; order Malpighiales; family Euphorbiaceae; genus Garcia; species Garcia nutans. Next base: position 34,793,029 of record CANTUV010000039.1, on the reverse strand, counting down.
AATAAATACTTGTAAACTTATTACATTTCAAATCAATTAATCTAACTATCACAATATGACCATCACAATCTTATTCTATTCTGACCAACCTTTAGTCTATTTTAAATTCATCAATCTGTTTTTCATTCATGACCTAATTCTATTAGGTCAAATTTATTCTCAAATCTTAATTCCCTTCAAATTCATCATTATAGATAATATTCATTTCCTCTAGTCTCATTCACTTTAAACATCATTTTCATCAACTTATTCATTTTATACCACCTTCAAACACATTCAATACAGCTCTTACTCACATTTCTTATAGTTACCATATTTACAAAAATTACTTTTCTTACACATCATTTAAAGCTCATCATATTTTCACAATTCTCTTCTGTTCCACACTTTCTATAATTATAAACAAATTTCTAACATAAAATTATAAGATACAACTATACAAACCATAAATCTTGACCATGTTTCTTGTAGCATAACTATCAATCTCACCAAATCTATCCAACGGTCATGTCATCTCAGGCCCATGCCCGTGGATAACAAAACTAATTGGTCAATTTACTAAACAAATCATACGACCATGGCATAATAATGGTCATGCCTATGGCTTATAAATAAATACTGCTACTCTATCATTCTTCTTCAAACATTTCCAATCACAACATTAAGTTCGTATTGCAAAAATCACATATTTATTTTTTTAAATCTTTTGCTATACAAAGAGTTAACACATTTCAGCTCTGTTTCAAAACAATTTACTTTTGATCACTTCTGTTCAAAACAATTTACTCTTAATCACTTGATCATCATTAGCCTAACTCAAGTTTTAACAATATTATCATTAACATCTCTTACATATACACATTCGTTTATATGCTAATTTTACACAATTTCCATTTATTACTCCATTTCTAATCTATCTCTTATAAAAATTTTCATTCATTTTTTTTTTCACTTCCATACTTTCTTCATTATACTTTCTTTTTCCTTACAATCTCTTCTTTATACGCATATACTTTGGGCCTAAAACACTATACAATCATCAAGTTCAGTTGTTACAATAACAATTTCGCCGTCCAACACTGCTTAGGTCCATTCTCAATCTCAATTTCATCACATGACCTAACTCTATGTAGGTCAAGACCTAATCTCTCTTAGGTATATTAATACTTGCAATATCATTCTCAAAATCACTAGACAAGTAATTATATAAGGTTACAAACACTCGATAATATTTTTTTAATCATCCACATACACATTCGTAAGTCATATTCATAATGTGACTTACTTTCCACATTTTCTTATATATCACAATTGTGTTTATATTGAAAAATCTCATCACACATATCATACAATTATACGCAATTCCTCTTTTACATACAACCTATACAAAGTTAACATTTATCACCTTTCAGAGAACATTATCATTTCTCATTCTTTTGACATTACTTAGGTTATTCATCAATTCAACATATATATACACTTTGACCACAATATAATTAACATCTTTCTTATTTAATAGCCCATCTTTTAAATAAGTTTCTTATTATATTTATTCTGCTAACACTTGACATAAATCTTAGTCACGTTTCCAATGTGACATCTCTCTCACATTTTTTTATGCATTGATCACACCTTTCATATCCATTTTCATCATTTCCAATTCAATTAACTAAAGTAACTCATTTTCACTTGCTTAATCATTTCCCTTTATTTCATAACAAATTTCTATATTATCAACCACATTACACCTTAGTTAGTACTTTTATAAACAATATTACTCATTCAAAATTACTCCCATGCTTATTAAACATTAAACTATCAATATCTAAACAATCCTCATCGAAATTCCCTTACAACTCTAAATTTCCAACTTACTACTTTACTTAAATTTCATTTTATTAATCTCACTTTCAAGAGCTAACTTTATAAACATTATTTTTATATTAATATAACATCAAAACACATCACTTTCAAAATTATGGAAACCCATTTCAAAAATTCAAATTTCATATAATGCAACCAACAACATGAACCTCACCAAATCCTATCCATATCACATTCTCAATCTTAAGATCATAACATTTACTTTTAAACAACACTAATTTATTTCCTTACACTAATTAACATCATCAATTAGATATCCTACTTCTACATACTCAAACCCTAAATTATGTATCATTCATTTTTTTTATGAACTCTTTGTTCTAAATTATTAAAACTCCATATTCCTTCTTCATACTTCTACCCATATGCATATAAATTTTCATAATTGTTCTTATTCATTTGTCTCATGAAATTAATTTATTACTCATGTAAACAAAATTATTTGACTTTCTTAGTTTCATGTCACTCTTACTTTCAATTTTTATATTCCTTACCAATTCTTTATAAAAGCTTGTAAACTTTTATCCATGTGCACTTGACATATATATGGACTTATATTTAAAGTTTTAGATTTTTCCAAGTTGATTTAATATATTTAAAAATTAAATCTTCCAAAATCAGAGAATCTATCTCTTTAATAATTTCTCTGGCAGCACCCGGTTGTCCATTTTTTTCAGGTATCATACCTTAATAAACATTCATAAAATTTTAACCATATGTTATAGGAATACATATGATATTGGGTGTAAATTTTCACATTTTTCTGGGTTTGTTTGCTATGGTTTTTAAATATGTTTCTCAATTTCTACAGATTCTGAGTTTCTGGAACTCCTCAATCTGTGTTATTCTACCTTTCTTAATTAGTAATTCATCTTTAAAAATTATAAAATTTTATACATTATATTCTAACATATAGAAAAACTTTTCATTAAATTTCAAACTCATCCAACATTCTTATATTTATTTAAAAATTCGAACAATATCATTTTACAGCACACCTATAAAATTTTCTATAACTATCATGCCCATTTCTCAAACTTTTTATTTCATATCTTAAATCATTTCATTAATTATTTTTCTTAATTTCACTTATTCATCAATTGAATCAACTATGAATTTTAATTTCAAATAAAAGTTCCAAAAATTCTTAATCCATACGCTCCAGAATGACATTTCTTTTGTGTCACTATGATCTATATAACCCAGACGCCATCTCAACTCATATCCATTATATCAAATGGACATTGCCACATCAGGGATCAGATAAATTGCCAGCGCCAATGCATGCATCACAATTGAAAATTATTTTTTTATTCCAATTTTCTCTCTCTAACAACTTACCTAGGTCGAGAACCTCAAACCTAGGCTCTGATACCAAAATAAATGTAACACCCTTATACCCTATATACGTATAATACATATTTTCCGCATATGTAAAATATGCATACACGGTATAAAAATATCACAAACCGATTTAATAAAAAATTTTACATTTCTGTTTTAAAATTTTAAATAGTAAATATATAAAATTAAATAGTATATAAATATTCTTTACTAGCTATAGTAACCCAAAATAACATTTTATATGAAAATCTCTGGAAAAAATTCGCCAGAGTTTTGTCTGTAATTTGGACATTCCCAAAATTCAACAAAACACAACTTGCATAAAACAAACACTCGAAATAAAATCAATTCACCATTTCACCAATACTTCTCAATTTCTCCATATTTTCTCAAAATACTTATATATAGGTATATATATATATCAATATCACATATAAGATCCCATCTTAAACAAATTATTCAAATCATTCTTTACAATTTACATTATATACTTCAAAAACATATCATAACATATATATAATATCAAAATATACTGTAATATCAAATATCTACATGCTAGCAACTGGCTCTGATCTTGATGTATTGAAAAAAAACTCTTCAAGCTAAAAAAAAATACAAACCTAGAACCGACCAGGTCTAGTAGAACTCTTAAGCTCTACCAAAACGTCCATGACACCTGCGCGATGAATTATAATCGTGCTAAGCCGAAGCCTAGTGGTACAAACTTTGATAACAATATAGTCCAAATGTAATGTCAATGCACAACACATATATATATCACAACTCATAACATTATATCTCATTATATTGCTCAATTGTATCACAATTCATAATTCACATTAAAGCAAAGAAAAGCATGGGCCCAAAAGGATCTAAGATGCTATTCAAATTTCAGAGTTACTGCTTTGGTCCATAATGACACCTTGTGTCTAGCCTCGTAGACAATATATCCATGGATAATCCAACTAGATCTGAGCTTATGAGCCAGTCTTTTCACTCAGTCTAGCTTCAAGGATTTATTTTTGAGGCTTACGACCCGGTCTTTTCACCCCAAAAACATCATATTTATCAGCTAGGCCTGGCTTACAACCCGGTCTTTTCACCTGCGCAGCAATTCATAGGCATGCCGCCAAACCCCGAACTTTGAAAATTGAATAACATACTAGGTACACAATTTATTTATATTTCTTATTATCAAATTCTTTCATAATTCCTTTATCAAAACTTTTCTCATTTTCTCATGATGAAACTAGGTACATTGTCTTATTATATAATCTTTTTCTCACTTTTCTCATATTTCTCTTTTATATCAAAATCAATTCATTACATTTTGTTTTCACATATCTCATCACATTATAACACATTTCTTTTTATTTTCAACACATTACCTTGGTACTTCAACATAATACGCATTATGCATATCATAACATAATTCACATTCATCAACAGTATATTAAGTAACTTAACACATTTCCCAACTAAATGTGTTAAGTTCCAATGTCATGTAAATATATGCAGTCATTCAAAGTTTGTATTTATCTCCACTAGCAACCCAAAGCAAGCTTAAAATAACTTCCAATCCTATCCTTACAACTTTCCCTTCACCACTTGAATGAAGCAAATCAACCTCCCTCAATGCCTATATCAAATGTGATCATAAACAATCATTTAATATCACATTCTAAGGCATTCTCAACATCAAACCTTAATTTAACAACACTCCTATAAAATTTCAAAAATTAAGTCTTTCCTTACTTTAACTTAGCAAATCCATATTAACCCATTAAATTATTGTTTTGAGTTTATTTATATCATTACAAACATATTTTAACAAGTTTAAACCAATTACATTAATTAACCACATGCTTATATTCAAAACCCTAAAATGGCATAACCTTCACCATTGAAGGATCTCCATTCCAACTCAATCCAATTATCATTTCAATATTATTTCCACCACTTATATTATTAAATAACATGATTTAAGCATTAAAATCAAACAATTAATCATTCTTTGAAAATTCACTTTTCCAAAACCCTAAATCAATACTACCATCTTCAAACTCTATCCAAACTTAACTAAATCTATCATTTGATTTTAAAATCCTTGTTTATACATCAAAAAAACACATTTGGAACCAATTTGCATAATTAAAACTCATGATTTCAAAAACTCAAATGTTCCATAACCCTAAATTCTCTCTCTTCACCAAGCTCAACTTAAATTCAACTATTTCTTAAATCTAACCTTAAAATCATTGTTAATCACTTAAAATAACTTCATCCATATCCAAATAGATAATTAAATCTTAGAACTTCAAAAACCCAAAACACACATATTCAAAGAAACTTACTAATTAAAGTGGAAAACCTTAAAAATCCACTTGAAACTTTGTAAATATTTCAATTAAATGAGTTTGGAAGAAGCAAATCTCTCTCTTGAAACCATGGAAATCGGCCTTGAAGGAAAGAAGAAGAAGAAGATGAAGAAAAAAGTGATTTTCTCTTTCCTCCCACTCACATTTCAACCTTATATATATTATTATTTTAATATATTTTTAATTAATTAATTAAAACTCCAAAATATTATCTTCCATCCAAAATTATTTATTTTTGAATTAATTTATTAATTTTAAATTTCTAAGATTTAATTACCAAAATACCCTTTTACTTTGACTTTTCTTTTAAAAAGTGTTGACTTTTATATGTTGTATATATTTTACGTATATATCACATATATATTCCACTTTTTCATTTAAAATTCCTTCATTTTTCATTTAAATCCATTAATTTAATTTATCCATTTAAATTATAATTTATTTTATTAAATTTCCAAAAATTAAAACTTTTCAAAAAATTTGGGATATTACACATATGCACAAGTAATGTGTATCTTATATACACATCAAATGTACCTTATATGTGTACTAAATATATTAAGTATGTAATGTAGTAATCCAACATATACAATTAATATGCTATATGTATATGTTATATATACTCTAGATATATATATTGAGTATATATATAATTTTATATCTCTAAAATCACGGATGTGGCATTTATTCATTTTCATCTCATGTCATGCATTTTGTTTGCTTATTTTATATCCTCTTCTATATAAACTGTCATTAGACTTTCATACTAAAAGGCTTCTAGGCAAATGCAAAGAGTAATTAATATAGATGTAATTGGTCTAGTGACTAGTATTTTGCCATCATCGAATCCAATATAGAGAATTAGGCAGACCCTCTTCATTAATGATCATTTGCTAAGTCAACCCACATTTTGAGATATGTTTATAAGTCTACACCAAGTGAAGACTCCCATTTTTGGATCTTACAAAGGCCATCTAGAGAGAATTCTGGTTGTTTTTCCTCCTATCTGATAGGATGAACTTCAATAGATGGGTTTGGGAGTTTTCCAGCATCTTTCTTCCATCAGGATTAATATTTCCCTACTTAGGGCCGCCTCTTTCTATTGGGATCCTAGTGATCATGTTTCCCTCTTTGGAGACAAGGAATTGTGTCCCTTGATTGAAGAGTTTTCTGCCATCATGGGTTTTTAGGAATTGATGTGAAAAGTTTATTGGAAGCCTCCTTCTCCCATAGTTAACACTTTTTTCTTATTTCCCCTTTGTGCATAATTTTATTTTCTTCTTAATAGGGTCTTAAATATGGCTTTAGGAAAAATTGATGGTTGCAGGCCCTGTGCGTAGGTCAAGCAGAGTCGCCACTCAATGCAGACTTAGAATACATATCTAAAAAGGAGGGCTGACTTAATAGATGAACCTCAGAGAAGAGGGATAACTAGATTTTCTATACTTGGTTCGATGATGACACACTACTAATCACTAGACCGAGTAGATCTATATGGACCATTCATCTTGCATTTGCCTAAATCCTTTTTTATAATGCAAGTCTAATGACAATTGTATATATAATAACAAATAAATAAATAAATAATTATGTATGCATGGATCATAGATAATATCATGGCATCATATTATAAGCATCATTAAGAAATATATCCATAACATTATCCAATAAGAACATGTTAAACAACTAATCCTAAGAACTAATATAGACAAACTTATTTATCATGCTTTAGAGATTAAAATCAATGAAGCATAATCATTGATAATTTTATTTATCATACCAAACCTATGTTATCTCATCATTCCATGTGAACAACATGTTAAACATCAAGTTATGACATCAAAAAATCTATAAAAGACAATCCTTTTAAAAAATTGATTTATATTTGATAAAATAAGATGTTAAGTTTGAACCCTCAGGTTTCACCAAAATATGTTTTTAATCTTTCAATTTTAGTCAGTTTTCATATGAAAGGTTGAATTACTAACCTAGAAGCAATGAACACAACATATTTGTAGACCTTTAAGCACACATGAATTTCCTTAAGCCTTTGTGATTCTATGTTATTTGCAAATGATTTCCTTCAAAATATTACTCCAAAATCTCTAACAATAATTTCTTCCTTCTTTATATCTAGCAAAGATTGGATTTGAGTGAGTTTTAATGGACTAAAGCTACTGGATTGATGGAAAAAGAGAGCTCTTAGTTGCTTTAGTTGGATATTTAGGTGTTTCAAAAGATTGAAATTCAAGATGCCCTAAAAAGATAAGTTTGAGGTGTATTTATATGCATAGGGTTCCATTGCCAGTCTCCCTAATAAGATGAAAATGGATTTTAAGAAACAGATTGAATAGAATCAAACTAAATAGGTAAAGTCCTATAAGATCTCAAAAACATATTTTATACCTAATATGATGTGAATGCAGATGTTCTATGTGGGCTAGCAAAGGTCCCTACACAGAACTAGTACGAAGCTTTTGCCTGGATAGAAGACATTCGCTCAGATGTTCCAGACATCTACACAAATAGCTAAGGTTTGGTTACTTCTTTTTCTTCTTTTCTTTTGATATTTTAATCCATTCCTTGAAACTTTTTGGGCTGTGTTCATTGTAATTAGGTTTGTCTTCATCCAATCAAATCTATTATACCATTTTTATGAATTTAATTACAAATTCTACCTAACCAAAAGAGCAACTTGGTCTCAACATTGGGTTATGAGTTGTGCAAATCGTTTGGTCAAAATCAGATGCTAACAGTTTGCCCCTACTTTAATAGAATTCAACCAAGACACACCTTTTGAATTCCTGTATGTTGAGAAACCCGAGGATGAGACCTATTGAGTCTTTTGGGTTTGATTTTTTTTTCTTATTTGAAGTCGTAAAATAGTAAAGTAAAGTTAATGGATTGAAAACTAGCTAAAGGGAATGATTTGGAATGTCAAGAGATGGCTTAGAAGCATGGAAGAAAGACCCTACTAGCCAACCATCTACACAGAAGAAGGAACCACTATGCGAAAGTCCCTTGGCCAAGCAATACTGCCATATAAAACTCTATATAGTAGACCTAGTAGCAAGTGCAGAACCACTACATGGAAGTTCCCTATTGTCATACGAAGGTTTCATGACAAATCAAACAATAGATCAAATCTTTAAAGATTTTGAAGATTCTTTCTTTTTTATTTTGATTCCATCATATTTGTTTCCTCAGTGCACATCTTTAACTAATTATGAAGCTTTCTAAAGTAACCCCTAAGCCTATAAATTCATATCAAACCAACTTTTGGAGGATTTCAACATCTCTTAACTAAAAAAAAACACCTATTAGTCTTTAAAAGAGCAAAGGCCTTGTTATCCCAATGAAGTCCAATAGATATTTCATCCTACATACTCCTCAAGATCTAGAAGCATTGGTGATTCAAAGAAGAAGGTTTTTTCATTGTTAATTTTCAAAGTTTCCATTCATCTAAGCTTGCTTGAATCTTAGCGAGGTGTGATTTAGCATATCAAGTGTCCAAGAGTTATTTTGTTCACTGCTTTTGAGGTGGGTTGCTTAATCCTTTAAGCTTGCTTTGCCTATTTTTTGGTCTATGGGCATGAGAACTTGTCTACACTAAAAGTATATGAATCTAGCTTGGTAAACCTGAGGGTTTAAACTCTACAAAACTATCTTTATTAAATTTTATAAGCTTGATTAATACATCTTTGGTTGATTTTTTATGATTGAAAATTATGTTCTTATGGAATGATGAGATAATTAAGATGGCATGACTAGGTTGATGATTATGCCTTTAAATATGTCATTTTTATGATTTACCTATAAAAAAAGAGCTAAAACAATCCAAATTGACTTATACTAAATCTTAACTTGATTTTATATAGTCTTTGCCAAATTAATCTTATTGAAAATGAACTTGATAAGTATTAAATATGACTTTGAATCTTTATGATGATTGCCATGATATATGCCATAAACATGCATACACTTTGTTTGTTTTATGTTAGACAAATGATCTCAATTTTGATCCTTGACAACTCAAATTGAATGATCCATTTAACATGTGTTTGGAGAATCTTGTTGCAGGCTTAGGTTGCTTCAAATAAAGCTGAACAGAACACTTCTAGCGGTCGCACAAAACCTGAATACGACCGCACCATTCAATTAAAGGAAGAAACCTTATCACAGTAGGTTTCGCGGTCAGAAACCTGACCTCAGTCGCGACCGCACTTAAAGACTAGCGACCGTCCCAAGTTATGGACGACCGCTACTCAAGGACCTCAAATCATTATAATCATAGTAAGGTTCGCGGTGACAAGAATGGTGAATGATACGGCCTCACTTACCACTTTAGCGACCGCGCCTTCATATTCGCGACCGCTCTGCCAATGCAGGAGAAAATTGCTTAAAGAGACAGTAGTGTTCGCGTCCTCAGGTGCGTCCAGAAGTTCGACGCGAGTTTCTCAACTCGACTGCGAGATGATACCTAGGGCGACCGCGACATTCAAATTTTGGCGGACATTTCTTCTGCCTTGTCAGAAAATGACACGTGACATGACCGTTATAATCCCACTTCAACATTCAAAAAGGGCGACCGCACCTTTGTGATGCGTGACCGTCCCGACAACCACAACATGGGCAAGATTCCTGCTGCAGAGCACTCAAATTCGACCGTTGAAGCTTTTTTAAATTCAGCGACCGTACCTAATCCAAGGACGACCGCGTGAGATATGAGCGCGATCATCCTTGTATGAAGGACGACCGCGAAATTCTTCGGACAGTTTAATAAAGAAGGTCTAGACTGCCAAAACTTTATTCTCACTATCAATAATGGCTAGTAAGACCACATTGGCTATAAATACAGTGCTTCTACAAGAAAAGCAATAAGAAGTGAAGCAAGAAAAAAGAATTTGATAGCCAAGCAACAACTTTTCTTTTACTTAAACTTACATTTGAATTGTAATGAATGTTAGGTGTTAGCATTGAAAACACCATTGTATAAGTTTGAGTGTGAGCTTGGAAAACACTTGGGTTGTGAGATTAAGCCTTGCAAAACTCTTGTTTAGGTTGTGAGAGTGAGCCTTAAAAACTCCTTTAAAGGTTCTTGAGTGTAAGCCTTAGAAAAACACTTGTGAAGTTAGGTGTGAACTTGTGAAAACACCAAAGTTGGAAGTGAGCTTGTAAAAACTTCAAGATTAGTGAAACCTTAACAAGTTGTTAAGGAAGTGGATGTAGGATTGAAGTAAATCCGAACCACTATAAATCTTGTGTGGTCTTTCTTTCTTCCATTACTCAACCATCTCTCTATTCTGCATTTCTATTTTGTTGAGTTTTTTAATTGTCATTATTTCTGGAGGAAACCAATTCACCCCTCCCCCTCTTGGTTGCCATCTTGGGACAACATTTTATTTATTTCTTATTATATATCAATTGTCATTAGAATCACATCTTTAAAAAGGCTTCTTAGCAAATGCAAAGAGTGGTTGTAATATCCCATATAATACCCTAAAATTTTTGAAAATATTATTTGTTGAGAATTAATTAAATGATTTAAAGTATATATATATATAAATATAATTAAGGAAAAAGGAAGGAGATGTGTATATGTTGTATATATGTAGATATATACATTATATACAAGTCAATATCTTAATATGGTCAAGAGATATTTTTATTAAATAGTAATTAATTATTGATAGTGGAAGATGGCATATTTGAGGTTATATTATAATATTATTATATTAATTAATTGATTGGTGGAGAGTGAATTAGGGACGTGTTTGGTTAAAAGAATAGTGTGTGGTTTGAGTTGTGGTTGACTTTCATCTTCTTCTTCTTCTTTCTTCTCCAAGAGAGCCGGCCACCATTTTCATCCAAAGGAAAAAAGGTTTTGCTTCTTCCTAACTCAAGCAATTAAAGGATTTCAAGTGATCAAGTTGGAGTTTTAAGGATTTTTCATCAGTTTTGGTAAGTTCCAACTTGTTTCTTTGATTTCCTTTGAGAGTGTGTTTATGAGTTTGTTGGAGGATTGGCACGTCCAGTGACACGCCCATGTTACTGAGCGTGTCACAGCTTCTGTGTTGTAGTAGTATTAACATGTCCAGTGACATGCCCATGTAACTGAGCATGTCATTGCTACTATATTGTTAGGGAATTGACATGCCAATGTCGCTGAGCGTGTCAAAGCTTCTATGTTATGGGTTTAGGGCACGGCCATGGACACGCCTGTGTTGTTGAGCGTGTCAAGTGTAGAGTTTGCCCTAGATAGTTCTTATTCTTATTTCCTATGTGTATCACTAAGTGAGTATTTATAATCATCTTTGGATTAGGTTTTGAAGAGAATTGAGTTATCAATCCAAGTGTTGGGAGATATCTTGGAAGAGGAGGTTGAAGTGGTGTTGTTGCTTTTAGAGGTAAATACAAACTTTGAATGATTGCATACATTTACATGACTTTGGGACTTAACACATTTGGTTGGAAAATGTGTTAAGTTACTTAATATATTATTGATGAATGAGAAATATGTTACGATATACATAATGTGAATTACGTTGATGTATCAAAGTAATGTGTTGAAATTGAAAAGAAATGTGGAATAATGTGATGAAATATGTGAAAACATAATGTAATAAATTGATATGATATAAAAGAGAAAAATGACAAAAGTGGAAAAAAAAGATGATATAATAAGGCAATGTGCCTAATTTGATCATGAGAAAATGAGAAAAGAATTTGAGAATGGAATTATGAAAGAATTTGATAATAAGAAATATGAATAAATTGTGTGCCTAGTATGTTATTCAATTTTTAGAGTTCTGAGTTTGGCGGCATGCCTATGACTTGCTGGGCAGGTGAAAAGGCCGGGTCGTAAGCTGGGCCCAGCTGATAAATGTGACGTTTTTAGGGTGAAAAGACCTGGTTGTAAGCCTAAAAAACAAATCCTTGAATCTAGACTGAGTGAAAAGACTGGGTCATAAGCTCAGATCTAGTTGGATTATCCATGGATATATATATATATATATTGCCTATGGGGCTAGACACAAGGTGTCATTATGGACCAAAGCAGTAACTCTGAAATTTGAATAGCATATTAGATCCTTTTTGGTCCCATGCTTGTCTTTGCTTTAATGTGAATTATGAATATTAAAACAATTGAGATATAGTGTTATGTGATATGATATCCTTTTGTGTTATGCATTGGCATTACATTTGAACTATATTGTTATCAAAGTTTGCACCATTAAGCTTTTGGCTTAGCACGATTGTGGTTCATCGCACAGGTGACAGGGTAGATCTGTTTGTGCCGGAGAGCTCGTCTAGACCGAGTCGAGTCTAGGCTTGAGACTTTGAGATCAGAGTTATTTTTGGAACATCAAAATCAGAGACAAACTGCCAGCATGTATAAATCTTATATTTTTGTACATATTGATTTTGGATGTATATAAATATCTATATTTCGCTTGCGCAATCTATCAAAAATGTTTTGGATAAACTTTTGGGTAATGAATATATATATATGTGTGTTTTAACAAGAAATGTTTCCTTTCCTCTAGTATTTATATAATTTAAGTTAAATATTTTAAGTTTATACAGATTTTACAAATGTGAATTGATTCTTTAAAAGAAAGTTGTGACATTCTTGTATCCTCTATACGTATATTACATATAGTGAGTATATGTGGTGTACGTATGTTGGGTATAAGGGTGTTACATTTGTTTTGGTATCAGAGCCTAGGTTTGAGGTTCTCAACCTAGGTGAATTGTAAGAAAAAGAAAATTTAGATTTTAAAATATGATTTTTAATTAAGATACATGCATTGGCACTGGCAGTTTCTGGTGTTTGCAGACATAGGTAGTGATGGCATCTCAGACACGTTAGTCTGTAGAGGGTAGTGCTGAAAGTGTAGCTCCTGTTGATGGTAGAGATGGAGCTAGATTTGAGATAACTGGAGGCACCTGCTCCTGTGCCAGAGAGACCAGTAGTTGATGAGATTCCACCGGTTTGGTTATGACATATGGTAGAGTTATTGAGGTTGGCTCCATTTTAGCAGCCACTGCTGCCACAACCACAGCCGTAGTTGTCGGTGAGGAAGTATGATAAATTGAGGAAGTTCAGAGCTGAGGACTTCTTTGGCACTACAGATGTAGCTGAGCAGTGGTTAGATAGAGTCCAAAGGGTATTCATCCAGCTGCAAGCTACTTTTGAAGAAAAGTTTGATTATGCTAGATCCCTTTTGCAGAGAGATGAATATGATTGGTGGAAGACGATTTTGCATGCCTTGGATGATCCACCAACCTTGACTTGTGATGATTTCCTGCGAGAGTTTGAGCAGAAGTATACTCCGAGGGAGTATAAAGATGCGAAGAAGATAGAGTTTTTGAGTTTCAACCAGGATACCAGGACAGTGACCGAGTATGAGATTGAGTTTATCCGGTTGAGTCACTATGCTGGTGAGATTATTTCTGATGAGATTGATCGGTGTAGGAGGTTTGAGGAGTGGTTAAGAACCTCTATCATGTGTATTATTGCAGGCTCCCGGTATCAGGATTTTTCCCAGTTGGTTGCAGCAGCCAGGAGTGTTGAGAGAGCACAGAGTCTGGCAGCAGCTGCTAGAGATGAGGAGAACAGGGTTAGGAGACCTCAGAGTGAGGCAGGATCTTCATCTATGAAGAGAGGCCGAGGAGGATATTTTTCAAGGTTCAGTAGGAGCCAGAGGCAGTTTGGTAGGTCAGTTCAGCAGCAGAGGCAGAGATCGAGACTTACAACTTCTGTGGCTAGTACACCGACCCCAGTGGCTCAGAGGTATGCTCCACCTACTTGTATTCATTATGGTAGAGCACACGGAGGTGATTGTTGGTGGAGAGGTACTTCGGGAGTGTATTTTAGATGTGGTGTAACAGCCCTATACCCCATATACGTACACAGCATGCTATTACGATCGTAATATATGTATATTGAATATAGGTATGTCACGGTTTATAAAACATACAAATAAATCCCTTTTCTATAATATGAATAAATTTAAAACATTTAAGTTATATTATAAAACACAATAGATAAAATGTTTATTCAAAATGCAACGAAAAATATAACAAATATTTACAAATACATATACATCAAAACTCAAGTTTTACAAAACATAAAATATATACATGTTTGGCAATATGTCTTTGATCTTTAAGCTCCACTATCAACACCTCAAGATCTAGACTCTACTCGGCCTAGAGGAACTCTCCGGTTCTTCCCTGTCACCTGCGCGATGAATCACATTCGCGCTAAGCCAACGGCTTAGTGGTACAAACTACAATAGTACTATGTTTTGATGCAATGCCAATGTCACACAATAAATTTTCATACACCATTCAAAGGAATATTATATTTCAACACCTTACTTCATTCAACATCATATTGAAAACAAAGACAAGAATGGGCCCAAAAATACTAATATGCCATTCAACTTTCAGAGTTAATGTTTTGGTTTAATTATCACATTTATCATTATCATTATCCTAACTAGGCTTCAAGGATTTAGGTTCAACCAAGCTTTAAGGGGAACAAAGCATGCTAAGTATCAACCCAACTTGGCTTCAAAAACCAAACCCAACCTAGCTTCAAGGGTTGTAACATCTCAATTAGGCTTCAAGGACTAGACCCAACCAAGCTTCAAGGGGAGTTAAGCATGCTAAACTTCAACCCAACTTGGCTTTAAGGATCAAACCCAACCTAACTTCAAGAGATTGTTACTATAGGCATGCCACCAACAACAAAACTCTGAAAATGGAATAACACATTAGCCACACAATTCATTAATTATTTCATTATCAATTTCATTCTCATTTACTCATCATCACTTAGGCAACCATGTCTCAATCATCTCATTGGCATCATTATCATTTTAGCCAACAACCATGGCTCCATATCTCATCAAGAGAGTATATATATATATATCATCAATTGCATTGCATATCATCTAGGCAAACATGCCTCATTTATGTCATTTACATCATTATAACCAACCACATTGGTTTCACATCTCATTATATCTCAATTTACATTAATCAATTCACATTATACCAATCATAACATTTATCACATGAATTAACAATGTAATCAATTACTTAACATATGTACAATCAAACATGTTAAGTATCAAAATCATATAAATGCATGCAACCATGTAGCTTGTACTTACCTTAAGATAATTCACACTAATCTATACCCTTCCTCTTCCAAAAACTCTTCACCACTTAGGTTAAGGCAAATCAACCTCTTCACAACCTAATCCAAAAGGAATAATACACATGAGACAAAATAGATAAAGCCAACTAGGGAAAACTCTATACATGACACGCTCAACAACACGGACGTGTCCCTGACCGTGCCTTAAACTCACCACACAGAAGCTTTGACACGCTCAGAACCACGGGCGTGTCACCGGACGTGTAATACATTCTGTGTCATAGAAACATTGACACGTCCAACAACACGGGCGTGCTCATGGCCGTGTCAATCCATCAACATTATAGTAGCTATGACACGCTCAGTGACATGGGCGTGTCACTGTTCGTGTCACCCATCCAAAAACACAGAACCATTGACACGCCTAAAGATCTGGTCATGCTCATGGGTGTGTCAGGCTAAAAATCCAGTTTCCGGCAACATCAACACTACATCCAACAAACCACTTTCTTTCACCATTTCTCACTTCAAACAAACTTAATTAAACACACCCAAAAACCATAACAAACTTACAAAAACACCAAAACAACTCAAAACATACATCAAACACAATTTGTAATCATCACCACAAACCCAAAACACAACCACAACACTTTCTCTTCCAACAAACTTACTCTTTCCTTCAATCCAACTTAACTTCTTATCTTTAACTCAATTCCAACACATACAAATACACCACAATCAAACAACACATATCAAACACACTCCTACTATCAACAACAATCTATCAAACTCAAACATATCTTCAATTAAAACAAAAGAAATTAAGAGAGAACTTACCAAAGTTGATGAAACTTCACAATTTCCAACTTAATCTCTTGAATCTTTCTTCAATTTGCTCTTAGAAATCAAAAACCCTCTCTTGCTCTCTTGTCTTTGTGATGTCCGGCCAAGCAATTAGAAAAGAAGAAAAGGAAAAGAAAATGAGAAGGAAAAGTCAAATACTCAATCTATTAAAACCTCCACAAAGTATTTTAATATTAAAATAATCAAATTTCATCTATTCCATCCATTTTATTTTCTTATTTTCCTTTAATTAATTAATTCATTAATAATACAAATAAATATCTTCTTTGACCATAATTCACTTTGACTTGTGTATATGTTGTATATATTTCCATATATACAACATATACACTCTCTTCAATTCTTTTCTCTTCCCAATGAATCATATACATTTAATCCAAATAAAACAACAATTATATCAAAACTTCTAGGGCACACTTTGGGATATTACAATTCTCCCCCTCTAAAAAGAAATTTCGTCCTCGAAATTACCTGATATCAAGTTTGAAACAATTGAGGATATTGATCTCGCATTGCTTGCTCACTTTCCCAAGTTGCCTCTTCTCTACTATGATTCTTCCAAAGAACCTTCACCAATGGCACTTTCTTATTTCTCAACTCTTTCATTTCATGTGCCAAAATAGCAACTGGTTCTTCTTCAAATGTCAGATCCAAACTCACCTCAATAGATTCAACTGGCAAGATATGAGTTGGGTCTGATATGTACTTCTGCAACATAGAAACATGGAAGACATTATGGATTTTATCCAACTCAGGCGGCAAAGCAAGACGATAAGCAACTGGCCCAACTCTTTCTAAAATTTCATACGGTCCAATGAAACGAGGACTCAGCTTCCCTTTTTGACCAAATCTTAAAATCTTTTTCCAAGGAGATACTTTTAAAAATACCTTATCTCCAACATCAAATTCTATGTCTCTCCTCTTCAAATCTGAATAAGACTTCTGCCGATCTGAAGCTGCTTTCAACCGATCCTGAATTATCTTCACTTTCTCTTCAGTCTCTTTAACCAAATCAGGACCAATTAACTTGCCTTCTCCAATTTCATTCCAACATAAAGGTGTTCTGCATCTTCTACCATACAATGCCTCAAATGGTGCCATACCAATACTAGATTGATGACTGTTGTTGTAAGCAAATTCCACAAGTGGTAAAAATTTGTCCCAACTTACAGAGAAATCAATGACACAGCTTCTCAACATATCCTCAATAATCTGTATCACTCTCTCTGACTGTCCATCTGTCTGTGGATGAAAAGCAGTACTAAAGTGTAATCGAGAACCCAAAGCACCATGTAAACTCTTCCAAAACCTCGAAGTAAACCGGGGATATCGATCAGACACTAAAGAAATTGGGACTCCATGCAACTTCACTATCTCACTAATATACAGTTCAACCAACCTTTCAAGAGAATAATCCATCCGAACTGGAAGAAAATGAGCTGTCTTAATCAATCGATCAACAATCACCCAGATAGCATCATGCTTCTTCTGAGTTAAAGGCAACCCAGATACAAAATCCATTGTCACTCTCTCCCATTTCCATTCAGGCACTGTTAAAGGTTGAATCAACCTTGTTGGAACTTGATGCTCAGCTTTCACCTTTTGACAAGTGAGACATTTGGAAACAAATTCCGCTATATCTCTCTTCATACCAGACCACCAGTAGTGTTGTTTCAAATCATGGTACATCTTTGTACTACCCGGATGCATAGCAAAAATTGATTGGTGTGCTTCCTCTAAAATAATCTTTCTTAAACTATCATCATCAGGAACACACAACCTATCCTTGAACCAAAGGCTACCATCACTTTTCACATAGAAATCTCGGCTCTCCCCATTTTGGCAATCTGATATAATCTTCTGAATTTTCTCATCAGCCAATTGAGCCTCCTTTATCTGATCCAGCAATACTGGTCTTAACTGCAACTGAGCCAACAATGCACCATTAGCACATGATTCAAAACTAGCATGCAACGCTCTTAACTCAATAAGCAACGAGAGCGAAAACACAGTCAAACCTGCCAAAGACTTCTGACTCAAGGCATCAGCAACAACATTTGCCTTACCAAGATGATAATCAATCAAACAGTCGTAGTCTTTAATCAGTTCTAACCATCGCCTTTGCCGAAGATTCAGCTCCTTCTGAACACCCAAATATTTCAAACTTTTGTGATCCGTATAGATAAAACATTTCTCCCCATATAAGTAGTGTCGCCAAATCTTCAAAGCAAACACTATAGCTGCTAATTTCAAATCATGTGTCGGAGAATTGAGCTCATGCGGCTTCAGCTGTAAAGAAGCATAAGCTACCACTTTACCCTCTTGCATCAAAACACATCCTAAACCATTATGTGAAGCATCACTGTAAATCACATATGGTTTATCTTCCACGGGTAAAGTAAGAACAGGTACTTGAGTCAACATTTCTTTCAACTGCTCAAAGCTAGCTTGACACTGATCCGTCCACACAAACCTAACTCCCTTCCGAAGCAATCTGGTGAGTGGAGTAGCTATCAAAGAAAAACCTTTCACAAATTGTCGATAATATCCTGCCAAGCCCAGAAAACTTCTAACTTCAGTCACAGACTTTGGTGGACTCCAATTCAAAATAGCTTCAACTTTACTTGGATCGACTCTTATACCATCTGCTGAAACTATATGACCCAGAAAAGTTACTTGGTCAAGCCAAAACTCACACTTTGACAGCTTAGCATACAACTGCTTCTCTCTCAAGATCTGTAACACAATCCGTAGATGCTTGTTATGCTCCTCCTTATTACGTGAATATACCAAAATATCATCGATGAAAACTACCACAAACTGATCCAGATAGGGCCTAAACACCCTATTCATCAAATCCATGAAAGCTGCAGGTGCGTTCGTCAACCCAAAAGGCATCACCAAAAACTCATAATGCCCATATTTGGTGCGGAAAGCTGTCTTAGAAACATCTTCAGCTCTAACTCTCAGTTGATGGTACCCTGATCTCAAATCAATCTTGGAAAACACCACTGCTCCCTTCAATTAATCAAAGAGATCATCAATCCTAGGCAAAGGATATTTATTCTTAATAGTCACTTTATTCAATTGCCTATAATCAATGCATAACCTCAAAGTACCATCCTTCTTCTTCACAAACAACACAGGAGCTCCCCAAGGAGAAACACTAGGGCGAATAA
Organism: Garcia nutans; assembly: GCA_947685225.1. Taxonomy (NCBI): domain Eukaryota; kingdom Viridiplantae; phylum Streptophyta; class Magnoliopsida; order Malpighiales; family Euphorbiaceae; genus Garcia; species Garcia nutans. The sequence goes on along the minus strand of CANTUV010000039.1, from coordinate 34,773,203 downwards.
ACCCTTTATCCAACAACTCCTGTAACTGCACCTTCAACTCTCTCAATTCAGTAGGTGCCATTCGATAAGGAGTGATAGAGATGGGAGTGGTACCAGGCAACAAATCGATACCAAACTCAACCTCTCTCTCAGGGGGTAACCCTGGTAACTCCTCAGGAAACACATCCGGAAAATCTGTGACTGTAGTTATACTATCAAATTGAGAACCCACTACTCTAGTATCCACCACATGAGCAAGATAAGCATCACACCCTTTTCTAATCAACTTTCTAGCTGTTACAGCTGATACAAACAAGGATGCAAGTTGTCTCTGCTCACTATATACCATCACACTTTTACCATCACTGGTTCTCAAAGTCACACACTTCTTTTGACAATCTTCCACAGCTCCATGCTTAGACAACCAATCCATGCCTAAGATTAAATCATACTCCTTAAAAGGCATTTCAATCAGATCACCAAGAAACTCCTCACCTTGCACCACAACAGCACTATCACGATGCACCTTACTCACCACAACACTATGTCCTAAAGGATTTGTCACCAAGACATCAAATCCTAAGGACTCTGAATGCAATTCAGACACAGGCAATATGGATGCACTTATATATGAATGAGTAGATCCCGGATCAATCAAAGCAATAACTGAAATACCAAATAAAGAGAATGTACCCTCTATAACTGCTGAAGCATCCGGCTGCCTCTGCATCACATATACTCTCTGAGAAGATCCGGCCTCATCTGGCCTACTACCTCTGGATCAAGATCCTCCTCTCTGACCAAACCCGGGTCTACCACCTCTACTGAAACTTCTGCCCCCTCGACCACCTCTGCTGACACTGGGTCGAGAAACTGCAGTATCAGTCTGTCTATCATCCTGCATCTCGGGGTAATCTTTAATAAAATGATCTGGTGACCCACATCTAAAGCATACTCCGGATACACTAGTCTTCCAACAAACTGGGGCCTACCACAGTGAACACATACAGGTGGAGTAGACCTTTGCATAACGGGAGTCGGGGCACTCGCTACAGAGACTGTCGGTCTCGGCCTCTGCCTCTGATACTGCACTGATCTGCCCGACTGCCTCTGACTCCTACTGATCCTCGGAATAAAACTTCCTCTACCCCTCTTCACAGATGAAGACCCTGCCTCAAACTGGGGTCTCCTTACTCTAGTCTCCTCCTCAGTAGCAGCTGCTGCAATGCTCTGCGCTCTCTCAACACTTCTAGCTGCTGCAACTAGCTGAGAGAAATCCTGGTACCGGGAACTAGCCACAATGCACATAATAGAGGGCCTCAATCCCTCCTCAAATCTTCTGCACCAGTCTATTTCATCAGAGATAATTCCCCCGGCATAGCGACTCAACCGGATGTACTCAATCTCATACTCTGTTACCGTCCGGTTGTTTTGTTTCAAATTCAAGAATTCCATCTTCTTAATATCTTTATACTCCCTCGGAGTATATTTCTGCTCGAATTCCCTCAGAAAATCACCATAAGATAATGTAGGTGGATCATCCATGGCATGAGGAACTGTCTTCCACCAGTCATAGGCATCTTTCTGTAGGAGGGATCTGGCATTGTCAAATTTCTCATCTGGAGTAGCTTGCAACTGGATGAATATCCTCACTTTATCCAACCACTGCTCAGCCACTGTAGGATCGGTAGTACCCAAGAAATCTTCAGCCCCATATTTTCTCAACTTATCATAATGTCTTACCGGCACTTGAGGCTGTGGTGGTGGTGGTGGCTGCACTGGAGCTGGCCTCAATAGTTCTATCATATGCCTTAACCAACCCGGCGGAACCTCCTCTGCAGTTGATCTCTCTGGCACAGAAACAGGTGCCTCACTAACTCTATCTACTCTAGCTCCATCTCTACTCTCTCCTGGAGCTACACTCTCAGCACTTCCTTCTACAGTCTGACGTGAATGGGACTCCATTACTACCTATATCTGCAAACACAGCAGAATATTCCTCATTAAAGATCAAAGACTGCCATACCAAAACATGTATTTTACTCAAAAACCAACTTTTAAAATCAAAATATTCTTTTTCTTACAATTCACCTAGGTTGAGAATCTCAAACCTAGGCTCTGATACCAAAACAATTGTAACACCCCTATATCCCGTATACGTACACAACATGCTATTACGATCGTAATATACGTATACTGAATATAGGTATGTCACGGTTTATAAAACATACAAATAAATCCCTTTTTCTATAATATGAATAAATTTTAAAACATTTAAGTTATATTATAAAACACAATAAATAAAATGTTTATTCAAAACGCAATGGAAAATATAACAAATATTTACAAATACATATACATCAAAACTCAAGTTTTACAAAACATAAAATATATACATGTTTGGCAATATGTCTTTGATCTTTAAGCTCCACTATCAACACCTGAAGATCTAGACTCTACTCGGCCTAGAGGAACTCTCCGGTTCTTCCCTATCACCTGCGCGATGAATCACATTCGCGCTAAGCCAACGGCTTAGTGGTACAAACTACAATAGTACTATGTTTTGATGCAATGCCAATGTCACACAATAAATTTTCATACACCATTCAAAGGAATATTATATTTCAACACCTTACTTCATTCAACATCATATTGAAAACAAAGACAAGCATGGGCCCAAAAACACTAATATGCCATTCAACTTTCAGAGTTAATGTTTTGGTTTAATTATCACATTTATCATTATCATTATCCCAACTAGTCTTCAAGGATTTAGGTTCAACCAAGCTTTAAGGGGAACAAAGCATGCTAAGTATCAACCTAACTTGGCTTCAAGAACCAAACCCAACCTAGCTTCAAGGGTTGTAACATCTCAATTAGGCTTCAAGGACTAGACCCAACCAAGCTTCAATGGGAGTTAAGCATGCTAAACTTCAACCAAACTTGGCTTCAAGGATCAAGCCCAACCTAAATTCAAGAGATTGTTACTATAGGCATGCCATCAACAACAAAACTCTAAAAATGGAATAACACATTAGCCACACAATTCATTAATTATTTCATTATCAATTTCATTCTCATTTACTCATCATCACTTAGGCAACCATGTCTCAATCATCTCATTGGCATCCTTATCATTTTAGCCAACAACCATGGCTCCATATCTCATCAAGAGAGTATATATATATATATATATCATCAATTGCATTTCATATCAGCTAGGCAAACATGCCTCAATTATGTCATTTACATCATTATAACCAACCACATTGGTTTCACATCTCATTATATCTCAATTTACATTAATCAATTCACATTATACCAATCATAACATTTATCACATGAATTAACAATGTAATCAATTACTTAACATATGTACAATCAAACATGTTAAGTATCAAAATCATATAAATGCATGCAACCATGTAGCTTGTACTTACCTTAAGATAATTCACACCAATCTATACCCTTCCTCTTCCAAAAACTCTTCACCACTTAGGTTAAGGAAAATCAACCTCTTCACAACCTAATCCAAAAGGAATAATACACATGAGACAAAATAGATAAAGCCAACTAGGGCAAAATCTATACATGACACGCTCAACAACACGAGCGTGTCCCTGACCGTGCCCTAAACTCACCACACAGAAGCTTTGACACGCTAAGAACCACGGGCGTGTCACCGGACGTGTAATACATTCTGTGTCACAGAAACATCGACACGTCCAACAACACGAGCGTGCTCATGGCCGTGTCAATCCATCAACATTACAGTAGCTATGACACGCTCAGTGACATGGGCATGTCACTGTTCATGTCACCCATCCAAAAACACAGAACCATTGACACGCCTAAAGATCTGGTCATGCTCATGGGCGTGTCAGGCCAAAAATCCAGTTTCCGGCAACATCAACACTACATCGAACAAACCACTTTCTTTCACCATTTCTCACTTCAAACAAACTTAATTAAACACACCTAAAAACCATAACAAACTTACAAAAATACCAAAACAACTCAAAACATACATCAAACACAATTCATAATCATCACCACAAACACAAAACACAACCACAACACTTTCTCTTCCAACAAACTTACTCTTTCCTTCAATCCAACTTAACTTCTTATCTTTAACTCAATTCCAACACATACAAATACACCACAATCAAACAACACATATCAAACACATTCCTACTATCAACAACAATCTATCAAACTCAAACATATCTTCAATTAAAACCAAAGAAATCAAGAGAGAACTTACCAAAGTTGATGAAACTTCACAATTTCCAACTTAATCTCTTGAATCTTTCTTCAATTTGCTCTTAGAAATCAAAAACCCTCTCTTGCTCTCTTGTCTTTGTGATGTCTGGCCAAGCAATTAGAAAAGAAGAAAAGGAAAAGAAAATGAGAAGGAAAAGTCAAATACTCAATCTCTTAAAACCTCCACCAAGTGTTTTAATATTAAAATAATCAAATTTCCTCTCTTCCATCCATTTTATTTTCTTATTTTCCTTTAATTAATTAATTCATTAATAATACAAATAAATATCTTCTTTGACCATAATTCACTTTGACTTGTGTATATGTTGTATATATTTCCATATATACAACATATACACTCTCTTGAATTCTCTTCTCTTCCCAATGAATCATATACATTTAATCCAAATAAAACAACAATTATATCAAAACTTCTAGGGCACACTTTGGGATATTACATGTGGGACACCAGATCATTTCGTCAGAGATTGTCTAGACCCACCAGAGGATAGACAGGCAGATTCTGCAGCTTCTCGACCCAGTGTTAGAGGGGGTCATGGTGGCAGAGGTGCTAGTAGAGGAGGTTGGACATGGTCTGGTTAGAGAGGAGGTTCCTCAGCCATAGGCAGTAGACCAGATGAGGCAGGACCATCTCACCGAGTTTATGTGATGCAGAGGCAGCCAGATGCTTCAGCTGTCATTGCTGGTACATTTTCTTTATTTGGTATTTCAGTTCTTGCTCTAATAGATCCTGGATCTACTCATTCATACATAAGTGCATCTATCTTGCCTCTGACTAATTTTCATTCTGAGTCCTTAGGATTTGATGTCTTGGTGACAAATCCTTCAGGGCATAATGATGTAGTTAGTAAGGTGCACCATGATAGTTCGGTTGTTGTTCAGGATGAGGAGTTTTTCGGTGACCTGATTGAGATGCCTTTTAAGGAATATGATTTGATCTTAGGCATGGATTGGTTATCTAAGCATGGGGCTTTGGTAGATTGTCAGAAGAAGTGTGTTACCCATAGAACCGAAGATGGTAGAAGTGTGATGGTATCTAATGAGCAGAGACATCTTTCATCCAAGTTTGTTTCAGTTGTTTCAGCTAGAAGGATGATTCCGAAAGGATGTGAGGCTTATCTTGCTCATGTTATGGATACCAGAGTAGTAGGTTCCCAGCTTGATAGTATACCCACAGTTGCTGAATTCCCAGATGTTTTTCCTGAGGAGTTGCCAGGGATACCCCCTGAGAGAGAGGTTGAGTTTGGTATCGATTTGTTGCCTGGTACCACTCCCATCTCTATTACTCCTTATCGAATGGTACCTACTGAGTTGAGAGGGTTGAAGGTGCAGTTACAGGAGTTATTGGATAAAGAGTTCGTTCACCCTAGTGTGTCACCATGGGGAGCGCCCATTTTATTTGTAAAGAAGAAGGATGGTACCTTAAGATTGTACATTGATTATCAACAATTGAATAAGGTGACCATCAAGAACAAGTATTCTTTGCCTAGGATAGATGATCTCTTTGATTAGTTAAAAGGAGCAGCAATTTTCTCTAAGATTGATTTGAGATCAAGGTACCATCAGTTGAGAATCAGAGATGAAGATGTACCTAAGACAGCTTTCCGTACAAAGTATGGACATTATGAGTTTTTGGTGATGCCTTTTGGGTTGACGAATGCACCAGCAACATTTATGGATCTGATGAACAGGGTGTTCAGATCTTATCTAGATCAATTTGTAGTGGTTTTTATCGATGATATTTTAGTGTATTCTCGTAATAAGGAGGAGCAAGACAAGCATTTATGGATTGTATTGTAGACTTTGAGAGAGAAGTAGTTGCATGTTAAGCTGTCTAAATGTGAGTTTTGGCTTAATCAGGTGACTTTTCTCTGTCATGTGGTTTCAGCAGAGGGTATTAGAGTTGATCCGAGCAAAGTTGAAGCTATTTTGAATTGGAGTCCACCGAAGACTGTGACAAAAGTTAGAAGTTTTTTGGGTTTGGCAGGCTATTATTGATAGTTTGTGAAAGGTTTTTCTATGATAGCTACTCCACTCACCAGATTACTTCGGAAGGGAGTTAGATTTGTGTGGATAGATAGATGTCAGGTGAGTTTTGAGCAGCTGAAGGAGATGTTGATTCAAGCTCCTGTCCTTACCCTGCTTGTGGAAGGTAAACCATATGTGATATATAGTGATGCTTCACATAGTGGTTTAGGTTGTATTTTGATGCAAGATGGCAGAGTCATTGCTTATGCTTCTCGTCAGTTGAAGCCGCATGAGCTGAATTACCCGACACATGATTTGGAGTTAGCAGCTATAGTCTTTATGGGGAGAAGTGTTTCATTTATATGGTTCACAATAGTTTGAAATACTTGGGTGTTCAGAAAGAGTTGAATCTTCGGCAGAGATGATGGTTAGAGTTGATTAAAGACTATGACTGTTTAATTGATTATCATCCTGGTAAGGCAAATGTAGTTGCTGATGCCTTTAGTTGAAAATCTTTGGTAGGTTTGACTGCTTATTTACTCTCGTTGCTTGTTGAGTTGAGAGCATTGCATGCTCGATTTGAATTATGTGATGATGGTGCTTTGATGGCTCAGTTGCAGTTGAGGCCAATGTTGTTGGATCATATTAGAGAGGCTCAGTTGGCAGATGAGAAAATTCAGAAAGTTGTTTTGGATTGCCAAAAGGGGGAGAGCCAAGATTTTCTTGTGAGAAGTGATGGCAGTTTATGGTACAAAGATAGATTGTGTGTTCCTGATGATGCAAGACTGAAAAAGATTATTTTGGAGGAAGCACAACCGTCGGCCTATGCTATGCACCATGGGAGTACCAAGATGTATCAGGATTTGAAGCAATATTATTGGTGGTCAGGTATGAAGAGGGACATAGCACAGTTTGTATCTAGATGTCTCACATGCCAGAGAGTGAAGGCTGACACCAAGTTCCTTCGGGATTACTTCAGCCATTAACAATGCCAGAATGGAAATGGGAGCGAGTAACGATAGATTTTGTGATTGGGTTGCCGTTAACTCAGAAGAAGCATGATGCCATCAGGGTAATTGTTGATCAGATGATAAAGACAACTCACTTCCTTCCAGTTCGGATGGATTATTCTCTTGAGAGGTTGGCTGAGCTGTATATTAGTGAAATAGTGAAGTTACATGGAGTCCCAATTTCTTTGGTGTCTGATCGAGATCCCCAGTTTACTTCGAGATTTTGGAAGAGTTTGCATAATGCTTTGGGTTCTTGGTTATATTTTAACACTGCTTTTCATCCTAAGATAGATGGGCAGTCAGAGAGAGTGATACAGATTTTAGAAGATATGTTGAGAGGTTGTATCATCAATTTCTTTAGGAGTTGGGACAAATTTTTGTCATTGATTGAGTTTGCTTATAACAACAGTCATCAATCCAGTATTAAAATGGTACTTTATGAGGCATTGTATGGTAGGAGGTGCAGGACACCTTTGTGTTGGGTTGAGGTTGGAGAAGGTAAACTGGTTAGTCCCGACTTGATAAAAGAAACAGAAGAGAAAGTGAAGGTGATTCGAGATTGTTTGAAAGCAGCCTTAGACCGACATAAATCATATTTAGATTTGAAGAGAAGAGACATAGAGTTCAGTGTAGGAGATAAAGTATTTTTGAAAGTGTCTCCTTAGAAGAGAATTTTGAGATTTGGTCGTAAAGGAAAGTTGAGTCCACGTTTCATAGGACCTTATGAGGTACTGGAAAGAGTTGGACCAGTTGCCTATTGCCTAGCTTTACTGCCTGAGTTGGATCGAATTCACAATGTCTTCCATGTTTCTATGCTTTGGAGGTACAGATCAGACCCATCTCACGCTCTGTCAGAAGAATCAATTGAGGTGAGTCTAGATCTGACTCATGAGGAAGAATCAGTGGCTATTTTGGCACGTGAAGTGAAAGAGTTGAGAAATAAGAAAGTGCCACTTGTGAAGGTTCTTTAGAAGAATCATGCTATGAATGAAGCAGCATGGGAGAGTGAACAGATGATTCGGGATCAGTATTCTCAGTTGTTCCACACTTGAGAACAGGTAATTTCGAGAATGAAATTTATTTATAGAGGGGGAGAATTGTAATATCCCATATAATACCCCAAAATTTTTGGAAATATTATTTGTTGAGAATTAATTAAATGATTTAAAGTATATATATATATATAATTAAGGAAAAAGGAAGAAGATGTGTATATGTTGTATATATGTAGATATATACATTATATACAAGTCAATATCTTAATATGGTCAAGAGATATTTTTATTAAATAGTAATTAATTATTGATAGTGGAAGATGACATATTTAAGGTTATATTATAATATTATTATATTAATTAATTGCTTGGTGGAGAGTGAATTAGGGACATGTGTTTGGTTAAAAGAATAGTGTGTGGTTTGAGTTATGGTTGACTTTCATCTTCATCTTCTTCTTTCTTCTCCAAGAGAGCCGGCCACCATTTTCATCCAAAGGAAAAGAGGTTTTGCTTCTTCCTAACTCAAGCAATTGAAGGATTTCAAGTGATCAAATTGGAGTTTTAAGGATTTTTCATCAGTTTTGGTAAGTTCCAACTTGTTTCTTTGATTTCCTTTGAGAGTGTGTTTATGAGTTTGTTGGAGGATTGGAACGTCCAATGACACGCCTATGTCACTAAGCGTGTCACAGCTTCTGTGTTGTAGTAGTATTGACATGTCTAGTGACATGCCCATGTCACTGAGCGTGTCATAACTACTGTGTTGTTGGAGAATTGACACGTGCAGTGACACGCCCAAGTCACTGAGCGTGTCAATGCTTCTGTGTTGTGGGTTTAGGGCCATGGACACGCCCGTGTTTTTGAGCATGTCAAGTGTAGAGTTTGCCCTAGATAGTTCTTATTCTTATTTCCTATGTGTATCACCAAGTGAGTATTTATAATCACCTTTGGATTAGGTTTTGAAGAGAATTGAGTTATCAATCCAAGTGTTGAGAGATATCTTAGAAGAGGAGGTTAAAGTGGTGTTGTTTCTTTTAGAGGTAAGTACAAACTTTGAATGATTGCAAACATTTACATGACTTTGGGACATAACACATTTGGTTAGAAAAATGTGTTAAGTTACTTAATAAATTATTTATGAATGAGAAATATGTTACGATATGCATAATGTGAATTACGTTAATGTATCAAAGTAATGTGTTGAAATTGAAAAGAAATGTGGAATAATGTGATGAAATATGTGAAAACATAATGTAATAAATTGATATGATATAAAAGAGAAAAATGAGAAAAGTGGAAAAAAAGATGATATAAGGCAATGTGCCTAATTTGATCATGAGAAAATGAGAAAGAATTTGAAAATGGAATTATGAAAGGATTTGATAATGAGAAATATGAATAAATTGTGTGCCTAGTATGTTATTCAATTTTCAGAGTTCTGGGTTTGGCGGCATGCCTATGAATTGCTGGGCAGGTGAAAAGATCAGGTCGTAAGCCGGGCCCAGCTGATAAATGTGATATTTTTGGGGTGAAAAGACTGGGTCGTAAGCCTCAAAAACAAATTCTTGAAGCTAGAGTGAGTGAAAAGACTGGGTCGTAAGCTCAGATCTAGTTGGATTATCTATGGATATATATATTGCTTACGGGGCTAGACACAAGGTGTCATTATGGACCAAAGCAGTAACTCTAAAATTTGAATAGCATATTAGATCCTTTTTGGGCCCATGCTTGTCTTTGCTTTAATATGAATTATGAATATTAAAACAATTGAGATATAGTGTTATGTGATATGATATCCTTTTGTATTATGCATTGGCATTACATTTGAACTATATTGTTATCAAAGTTTGTACCATTAAGCTTTTGGCTTAGCGTGATTGTGGTTCATCGCAGGTGATAGGGTAGATTCGGTTGTGCCAGAGAGCTCGTCTAGACCGAGTCGAGTCTAGGCTTGAGATTTTGAGATCAGAGTTGTTTATGGAACATCAAGATCAGAGACAAACTACCAGCATGTATAAATCTTATATTTTTATACATATTGATTTTGGATGTATATAAATATGTAAATTTCGCTTCCGCAATCTATCAAAAATATTTTGGATAAACTTTTGGGTAATGAAGATATATATATATGTGTGTGTGTGTGTGTGTTTTAACAAGAAATGTTTCCTTTCCTCTAGTATTTATATAATTTAAGTTAAATATTTTAAGTTTATACAGATTTTACAAATGTGAATTGATTCTTTCAAAAAAAGTTATGACATTCTTATATCCTCTATACGTATATTACATATAGTAAGTATATATGGTGTACGTATATTAGTTATAAGGGTGTTACAGTGGTGCATACAAATTGCTTAGTCTAGTGACTAGTAGTTTGCATCATCGAACCCAGTACAAAAAATAGAATTTGACCCTTGTGTCAACCCACATTTTAGATTTGTATTCTTAGTCTGCACCGAGTGGCAACTATGTTTTAGCCTACTTACAGTCATGCATATTAATATTTGTCATTCATGCTATTACTTTTCATCACATGAAAAATCAAATTTTACCAAAGGTTAAAGTTTCTTTAAAGGGTAATCTCCTTTTACTTAAAACTTGAAGACCTATCTTAAAACCCATCGTGACTTATTTTAGACTAATGTCTTTTGGGTGAAAATTAAAAATTTTCTGTGGAGTCAACTAAAAAGGGCTTTTGTATAAAATTTTTCATAAAAAAATAACTTGAGGTTGCGACTCTCTCAAAAATGGTTTTCACAACAAATCCATCTTTCTTTTCAAAATAAGAGAAAAAAAATCCTTTTCTAAATAAAAAGGTCAAATTTTAAGCTTGTACTTACTGAACTGATTGGTGATCAAACTCGGTGGTTTTCTATGAGATCAAACCCAAATGAGCATTTTGGCTCCCTTTTAATGGGTTAGACTCGTACTTGGGTGAGGCCCCACAATACTGCATGGTGAACTCATTACAAATGTCTCGCCAAGTCTGATATTTTTCTTTGTCTAAATCCATAAACCATCTCATGGCTGCTTCTATAAGTGATTGCTAGAATAGTTGAGGAAGGAGCTCATTTGTTACCCCAAGTGAAGTGAGAGCATAAACATACATCTTGCGATGAGTCTTTGGGCATGTAGTACCATCAAATATTTCCATGCTAGGCATCTTGAACTTGGAAGGTATTCTAGCAATTGGGGATATGTCTAAGGAGTCCACATCAACATACTTCTCATTATGCTTAAAGTTCTTAATTGTTCTTTCTAGAGCTTTGATATTTTCAAGGAGCTTCATGTTTTCTTGGGAGGCTTCTCCCTCTTAAGAAAGACTCAAGGTGGGAGTGGTGTTTGATAAAGGTTTAGAGGTGGCTCTTCCTTGGGTTAGTCAATGGCTAGCACATTTATTGTTGGGATATGGTTTGGTGGCACTAAAGCATTTTGGCTTGAGGTTTGGGGAGCTGGGGGGATTTGAGAGGTGGGGGCTATATTGCTGGCTAAATTAGGAGGATTGGACTACAGAGGAGGAGGTATAGAGATAGTATGGATCATCCCCGAGACATCTTGAAGGATTGAATTCCTTTTGTCACTAGGATTATTGGCGAAGGTTTTGATGAGATCAGCTTATTGGTTGGCTAGCATGGTGCATAAATTTTCCTCATGTCTCTTGTGGAGGGCTTCAATGGATAGGTTTAGCTCAGTGTGTTGGCCATTTGTGCCTTTAAAAAGGAAAGGAAAGGGATGAGTAAAAACAAAGATGGGTTATAGGGAAAACAAGCTACAAGTGGTACATTTAGGCCGTATAGTGATAGACTAGTATATCATGGTTTAGACTTCACTTAGAATGGACTGACATTGACTATACAAGGAATTAGCAAGGCAAGTATCATAATTTTGCAAAAAGGTTTGCAAAGTGGTCCTTATGCATCCTACAGAAGAAAGAATGGGGTCATCATCATTTGACACTTGGATTGTCATATCCCAAAAATTAGGTAGTCGAGTATTAGGCAAGAAGGACATAAATAAGTGGTCAAATAGAGGCTCGAGATAGTCAAAAACAAAATCAATGTGCAAAGGAGGCCCATGAAGTCAACGGGACCTAAAGGTAATTTTTTGAAAGGTCGAGGACCTAAGAGTAATTTTCCTAAAAGTTGTGTCGTTTCTTAATAGTGACCCTAACGGATGCCATAAATGTGTTCTCGAAATTAATCGGGTCGTAATGGTGGCGCACAATTTTTCCCGAAAACACACGGTTTGTAAGTTACGGGCGATTTCCCGACAAGGGCATTTTGGATATTTCCACCGGAGGGGCAATTTTGTAATTAAATATAAATTTGGGGGCAAAATTTAAAAGAATAAAAAGCCACTTTCAAGTGGCCAAATCCTAGCCATTAAGTCCAAATGGGTTGGACAAATCATGGCCATTGAAAATAAACAAATTAATTAAATGGAAATTAAATTATAAACAACTAATTTTGGTCTTCCAAACACAAGTAAAGGATCAAAAAAACACCACCATCACCACTTTTCTTCTTCCTTAGGTCGTGCTCCCCCCTCCCTTCCATTTTTAAGGAGAAAATTTTCAAGTCTAAGCCATTTTTCAAGTGAAATTCAATAGGAAATAAGGTAAGATACCATCCTAAGTCTTATTCTTTCATTAGAATTAGGTATTAGGCTATATTTAGGAAGATTTGATATTATGTTCATGTTGGGAAAGTATTAGTAAGTTGATGATTATGGTGAAAAATGATAAACTACTTAAAGGAAATGATGAAAATGGTGATTATTAGTAAGAATAAGTAAAGGATTGTTAGAAAATCATAAGGTAGCATCATGTTCATATCTAGGGTTTGTTCTTACATATGTGACATGTTAAATTCATAGGAAATCAAGGAGATTAGAGAGGAAAGGTAGTGAAGTAGACAAGAAGAGCAAGGAAAAGCAAGGTTTGGTACTTTAACTAATTGTTTGTTCATTTTCTTGAAATTTTTCTGTTTTAGAATTAGTGAAATGCTGTGACTTGTATAATTTTTAATTAAATATAGAAAAATTTTCTTGAAGTGAACTTTTGATATGTTGTGCCTAAATGCGTCTAGAATGACTGAAAAATATTTTGAGTTGAATTCGGAATGGTTATGATTATGGAAAAAGTATTTCTGTCAGACCTGCTCTAGGAGGTACCTTGATTGAGACAGCCATGTTTCCGGATTTTTAATAAAATTTAGAAAAATAATCTTCAATACAATTTTGGATATGTTGTTGTTTAGTGAGTCTAGTATTTGAGAAAAATAATTTGGAACCACATTGATTGAATTTAATTTACGGAATTCACAAAATTCAGAACTGCTTTTAGGATGCAGGGCAACTGGAGCAGTCTGGGGTGAACTACTTGACCAAGATTTTGTGTCCAGATTGATCTGAAATTTTAAAGGAATGATTTTAAGATGTAAAACTAAATTCTGTAAAAATTTTAGAGTTTTTAGTCAATTAGATTATTTTATACAAATTTTCAAAATAAGGATCAAGTAGAGTCCAAAACCAGAATTTACTATTTATATGGTCATTTTGCTAATATTCATTTGCTCATTTTTCAAAAGTAATCCAATTGATTCCTTATGCATATAAATGAGCATAATATGTTATTAAAATGACAAAATATGATATTTCACGTTGAAATAATATAAGAACCATAAGTCGATAATTGTATAATGCATATTCGATTAAGAAATGACATGAGAATTTTGGCTCCACTGGGTATCTGGGATAGTACTGAGCAGGGTAAGGGTATGATATATCATACTATATGCAGTGCTGCTTTAATATAGGACTTCGGTCTGAGTTATATAGGGTGACGACCCGAGCTATATAGGACTTCGGTTTGAGTTATATAGGGCAATCGCCCGAGTTATATAGGACTCCGGTCCGAGGGCTTCGGCCACAGATTCCACAGGGCTTGGTCCAAAATTTTTTTAGGGCCACAGCCACAGAATATATATACAGTTGTTTCAGTTAGTTCCTTACCATACGTTAGTCTACCAAATTACCTTGTGGAGCGAACTGATAAAATGATAATAACTGAATATATGACATGTATGTATTGTTTTTACTGTGATATTATTTTTCAATACGACTCATTACTTTTAAAAGTGCATTATGCTTTTATTATTTATTTTCCGTAATTAGTTAAAGTACCCACTAAGCAATGCTTAGCGAGTTTAGTTTCTTTTAAACTCGTAGGTTATTAGCAAGGAGCGAGTAGCGAGCAGAGGAGTCGTGCGATCTGTCGGTCATCAACAAACTTAGGTGGTGCTCTTCATTTTGTATTTTGGTATTAGAAACTGGCATGTACTTATTTGAACAATACAAAGAGATAACTTGATGTAGCATGTAAATCTAGTAATGTATAGTAACTGTATGGTTTTAAATTGAGTTGGGTTGTGAATATAGAAGTGTGAATTCTTCTTGCAGGATTGTAGTTGAGGTTTTAAGGGTGGATTATTGGTAGTGTGCTTGAGTTTAATTGTGAAACAAAATATTTTTCAAAAATAAGAAAAATCAGTTTTGTCGACACTTGGGACCTAGAATTTTAAGGGAGACTCCGTCAAAATTTTTGAAAAATTTTTAAAAGGAAGATTAAGTAGGCTGACATAACTAGAGCTCGTATCCCAATGTAGCATTCCTCCTCGGCTTATTCATAGGTCGGGAAGGGGTGTTACAATTGTGGTATCAGAGCCAGGTTTAGTCGATTCTGGGAGATAGGTAGTAAGTAAGTAACTATGTGTGCCATGTAAGATAAAGTAAGGAGAAAGTTATATGATGAATATAAAGTAAGGAGAAAGTTATATGATGAATAGGTAGATGTACATGCCAGATAGGAATTGATAATCAAGTTATATGTTGATGAATTAAGCAGATAGCTATTTATGTCAATGTAGGATGCCTCTAGATTCGTGGAAAGCTATGGAACGAAACGTAGAATCGCAAGCATCTGGGTCTGCAGATGCCGGGGAAGCTCATAGACTAGGGTTAGCAGCAGCTGAAATACCCGGTCCGGAGACTTATCTTAGGCAGATTGCAACAGCTTTTCAGCAAATGGCCGGAAGGGGCCCTACTGCTGAGGGAGATAGGAAACCCCCGATCGAGAAGTTAAGAAAGTATGGTGCAAAGGAATTTAAGGCTGGTCTTGAAGAGGGATCTGAGGAAGTAGAATATTGGTTAGATAGTATCATTAGAGTTCTTAACCAGCTCCAATGCACTTCGAAGGAAAGAGTGGTTTGTGCTACCTCGCTCCTGACAGAGGAGGCGTACATATGGTGGGATACCACGCAGCAGCGGGTTCCACCAGAACAGCAAACTGGGGAATTCTTCAAGAGTGAGTTTAAAAAGAGGTATATCATTGATGCATATTTGACTGCAAGGCGCAATGAGTTCATTCATTTGAAACAAGGCAGAATGACGGTATCAGAATATGAGAAGGAGTTTACGCGCCTTAGTAAGTATGGAAAGAAGTTAATAGAAACTGAAGCTGAGCGATGCGAGAAATTTTTAAAAGGACTTAATGATGAAATTAAGATACAGCTAGTGGCATTGGATAATACAGAGTTTTCAAAGTTGGTGGCTAAAGCATTGGATGTTGAAAGGGTGCAAGTAAATCTGATGAATCGTCAAGAGAGAATTCAACAGAAAAGCGAGCAAGCACAAAGTGCTCCAGGTAATCATCAGTCTGCTAGCATGAGAGCTAAGGGTGAAGGATCCTTTATGAGTGTAAAGCAGAATTTAAGACCATCTAAAGGACCAAATTTTCAAGCTACCTCAGTAGCCAGCATGGAAGGAATAAGCAGAGGATCAAGTAAAGGTTCTGGAAGGACCGAATATACACCATACCCCTTGTGTGAGCATTGTGGACGAAAGCATAGGGGAGAATGTTGGTTAGTTACTGGAGCTTGTATACTTTGTGGTGCCATTGATCACCTTAAGAAGGATTGTCCTAGAAATGTGGCAGAGATTTCAAAAGTTCCCGAAAGAACACAAGTAGCAAGTAGCAGCGGTAATGGTCGAGAAAGAGGAAGAGGCAGAGAAAATGGTAGTGATCAAATAGGAACAAGATCGGAGACAATAGATCGCCCTGAATCGAGAGCGCCAGCCAGGATATATTACATGAGGGCAGAAGAGAATAAAGCAGAAGAAGAAAATGAAGGTACGTAAGTTTAAAATCAGTGTCTTGAGTACATATGTGTGTATATGTGACGATTATTAGTTATATTGATGATGTGTAATTACACGTAAGAATCATGCATGAATAAGTAAGTTTCGGGGCGAAACTTAAATTAAGGGAGGTACAACTGTCACATCCCAAAGTTTAGGTACTCGAGTATTAGGCAAGAAGGACATAAATAAGTGGTCAAATAGAGGCTCGAGATAGTAAAAAACAAAATCGGTGTGCAAAGGAGGCCCGTGAAGTCGACGGGATCTAAAGGTAATTTTTTGAAAGGCCGAGGACCTAAGAGTAATTTTTCAAAAAGTTGTGTCGGTTCTTAATAGTGACCCTAACGGATGCCATAAATGTGTTCTCGGGATTAATCAGGTCGTAATGGTGGCTCACGATTTTTTCCGAAAATGCACGGTTTGTAAGTTACGGGCGATTTTTCGACAAGGGCATTTTGGACATTTCCACCGGAGGGGCGATTTTGTAATTAAATATAACTTTGGGGGCAAAATTTAAAAGAACAAAAAGCCACTTTCAAGTGGCCAAATCCTAGCCATTAAGTCCAAATGGGTTGGACAAATCATGGTCATTGAAAATAAATAAATTAATTAAATGGAAATTAAATTATAAACAACTAATTTTGGTCTTCCAAACACAAGTAAAGGATCAAAAAAACACCACCATCACCACTTTTCTTCTTCCTTAGGTCGTGCTCCCCCCCTCCCTTCCATTTTCAAGGAGAAAATTTCAAGTCTAAGCCATTTTTCAAGTGAAATTCAATAGGAAATAAGGTAAGATACCATCCTAAGTCTTATTCTTTCATTAGAATTAGGTATTAGGCTATGTTTAGGAAGATTTGATATTATGTTCATGTTGGGAAAGTATTAGTAAGTTGATGATTATGGTGAAAAATGATAAACTACTTAAAGGAAATGTTGAAAATGGTGATTATTAGTAAGAATAAGTAAAGGATTGTTAGAAAATCATAAGGTAGCATCATGTTCATATCTAGGGTTTGTTCTTACATATGTGACATGTTAAATTCATAGGAAATCAAGGAGATTAGAGAGGAAAGGTAGTGAAGTAGACAAGAAGAGCAAGGAAAAGCAAGGTTTGGTACTTTAACTAATTGTTTGTTCATTTTCTTGAAATTTTTCTGTTTTAGAATTAGTGAAATGCTGTGACTTGTATAATATTTAATTAAATATAGAAAAATGTTCTTAAAGTGAATTTTTGATATGTGTTGCCTAAATGCGTCTAGAATGACTGAAAAATATGTTGAGTTGAATTCGGAATGGTTATGATTATGGAAAAATTATTTTTGTTAGACCTACTCTAGGAGGTACCTTGATTGAGACAGCCATGTTTCCAGATTTTTAATAAAATTTAGAAAAATAATCTTCAATTGAATTTTGGATATATTGTTTTTTAGTGAGTCTAGTATTTTAAAAAAATAATTTGGAACCACATTGATTGAATTTAATTTACGGAATTCACAAAATTCAGAACTGCTGCCAGGATGCAGGGCAACTGGAGCAGTCTGGTTGGGTGAACTACTTGACCAAGATTTTGTATCCAGTTTGATCTGAAATTTTAAAGGAATGATTTTAAGATGTAAAACTAAATTCTGTAAAACTTTTAGAGTTTTTAGTCAAGTAGATTATTGTATACAATTTTTCAAAATAAGGATCAAGTTGAGTCCAAAACCAGAATTTACTATTCATATGGTCATTTTGCTAATATTCATTTGGTCATTTTTCAAATGTAATCCAATTGATTCCTTATGCATATAAATGAGCATAATATGTTATTAAAATGACAAAATATGATATTTCACATTGAAATAATATGAGAACCATAAGTCGATAATTGTATAATGCATATTCGATTAAGAAATGACATGAGAATTTTGGCTCCACTGGGTATCTGGGATAGTACTGAGCAGGGTAAGGTATGATATATCATACTATATGCAGTGCTGATTTAATATAGGACTTCGGTCCAAGTTATATAGGGTGACGACCCGAGCTATATAGGACTTCGGTCCGAGTTATATAGGGCAATCGCCCGAGTTATATAGGACTCCGGTCCGAGGGCTTCGGCCACAGATTCCACAGGGCTTGGTCCGAAATTTTTTTAGGGCCACAGCCACAGAATATATATACAGTTGTTTCAGTTAGTTCCTTACCATACGTTAGTCTACCAAATTACCTTGTGGAGCGAACTGATAAAATGATAATAAATGAATATATGACATGTATGGATTGTTTTTACTGTGATATTATTTTTCAATACGACTCATTGCTTTTAAAAGTGCATTATGCTTTTATTATTTATTTTCCGTAATTAGTTAAAGTACCCACTAAGCAATGCTTAGCGAGTTTAGTTTCTTTTAAACTCGTAGGTTATTAGCAAGGAGCCAGTAGCGAGCAGAGGAGTCGTGCAATCTGTCGGTCATCAATAAACTTAGGTGGTGCTCTTCATTTTGTATTTTGGTATTAGAAACTGGCATGTACTTATTTGAACAATACAAAGAGATAACTTGATGTAGCATGTAAATCTAGTAATGTATAATAACTGTATGGTTTTAAATTGAGTTGGGTTGTGAATATAGAAGTGTGAATTCTTCTTGCAGGATTGTAGTTGAGGTTATAAGGGTGGATTATTGGTAGTGTGCTTGAGTTGAATTGTGAAACAAAATGTTTTTCAAAAATAAGAAAAATCAGTTTTGTCGACACTTGGGACCTAGAATTTTAAGGGAGACTCCGTCAAAATTTTTGGAAAATTTTTATAAGGAACATTAAGTAGGTTGACATAACCAGAGCTTGTATCCCGATGTAGCATTCCTCCTCGGCTTATTCATAGGTCGGGAAGGGGTGTTACATGGATTCCTTCCAAAAGGAAAAAATTCTCTTTAACCAAGCATGTTCTTAAGTCACCTTAGATAAAAGCAAGATAAGGCATGGTCCCAAAGGAGTTGAGCCATAGGTTAATGTTCATGCTTAAAGATAAAACTTAGGGCTAAGGATTGAGCTTATGGTTTTGTAAGGTGTGGAAGGGTGAACCCTATGGAAGAAGCATGGCTATAGTGAGTTGAAATTGGATAAGGGAAAACTATGTCAAATTTAGATGATCAAAAATTTTTTTAGGCTTGTGGGGGAAATGGCTATGGGTATGGGTACTTAAGCAAAGAGAGAGCGGTGGAAATGTCTAAGGTTGAATTGGGCTAAGGAGTAGAAGGTTTAGTCCATAAATGCATATGGCTACCTTCTCAAACTAAGTTTTTTATGGCTCGTGATGTATGTATGCATAAAGAAAAAGGTTTTATGAATTTCTATGAGGAGCTGGACTATTATGGTATATAGAACATAAGGCTGGGTTCTAAGGACATTATATGAAAGAGGGTAAAAGCTAACCTAATCAAATAGGATTCAGTCATGCTTGAGCAGTGATATACCTAAAAACATGTCAGATAAAGAATCTAATGTGTGTCTAATAGTACGTGCATTCTTGTTACATCCCAAAAACGATTTGAGGATTGGTCGCAAGTGAGATTTGTAATACCCTTATACCTTACATATGTACAATACATATTTTCTGTAACATCCTAAAATTATTGAAAATTTCTAATTTTTGGAAAATTTGATAAAATAAATTATAATTTAAAAAGATAAATTAAATTAATAGTTTTAAATGAAAAATGAAGGGATTTTAAATGAAAAAGTGGAATATATATATGATATATATGCAAAATATACATAACATATAAAAGTCAACACTTTTTAAAAGAAAATGGTATTTTGGTAATTAAATCTTATAAATTCAAAATTAATAAAATAATTCAAAAACAAATTAATTTTGAATGGAAGAGGAAAATTAGGACTTTTAATTTATTAAAAAAATAATTAAATATTAAATATTAAATTATTTTAATATATATATATATGTGGTTAAAAAAAGGATGAAAGGAAAATAATATTAAAAATCTTCATCTTCTTCTTCTTCTTCTTCTTCAAGGATGTGGCTTCCATGGAAGCTTGAAGACCAAGGATTTTGCTTCTTCCATACTCCATAAATTGAAGGAATTAACAAGTTTCAAGTGGATTTTTGGTAATTTCCACCAAAATTAGTAAGTTTCCATCTCTTTTCTTTTAATTCCATGGAAGATGAGATTATGTGAGTTTTGAGATTTTGATGTAGTATGTTATAATTGTTGGAATTGGTGTGTATGATGTTATTTTGGGTAGTTAACAATGATTCTAAGGTTAGATTGAAGAGATGATGGAGTTTGGTTAAAGAATGGTGAAGAGAGAGAATTTAGAGTTATGGATTTTTGGGGTTTTGAAAACATGAATTTTAATTGTGCAAATTGTTTCCAAATGAGTTGTTTTGATTCATAAACAAGTATTTTAAAGTCAAATATTGGATTTGGTGGTGTTGGGTTGGAGTTTGAGAATGGAAGTGGAGATTTAGGGTTTTGGAAAAGTGATTTTCCAAAGTGGTTGAATTGTATGATTTTATTTGTTTAAGCATGTTATTTAGTGTTAAAAGGGATGAAAATAAGCTTGGAATGAGTAATGGATTATGTTGGAATGGAAAACCTTCAATGGGGGAAGGTTATGCCATTTTTTAGATTTTGTGTATAAGAGTGTATTTTTATAATGTAAATGATTTAAACGTATTAAAATATGTTTTTAATAATATAAATAAACTTAAAACACTAATTTAATTGTAGTAGAATGGAATTCCAATGTTGAAGTAAGGAAAGGCTAAATTTTTGGAAATTTGTAGGAGTGATGTGTAATTATGGTTTAATGTTGGAAATGCCATTAAATGTGATACTAAATGATTATTTGCTATCACATTTGGTTTAGGCATTGAGGGAGGTTGATTTGCTTCATCCAAGTGGTGAAGGGCAAGTTAGAAAGATTTGATTGAAGGTTGTTTTTAGCTTGCTTTGAGTTGCTAGTGGAGGTATATACAAACTTTGAATATAATGTTTATATTTGCATAACATTTGGACTTAACACATTTTGGTTGGAAAATGTGTTAAGTTACTTGGTTCATTGATTGTGTATGAATAATGTGCTATGACATTTGTAATGTCATATATGTGTTAAATGCATTGTGAAAAGCCATTGATAATGGCTAATTTGTGTAACATGTGAAATATGCATATTATGTGAAAATACCCAAAGTAATTAGGTAATGTGTTGTGAATGCAAAAATGAAATATGTGTAATAATGAAATGAATTGATATTGATAAAAATAAGAAAAGTGAGAAAAGTGAGAAAAATGAGAAAGATGTGAAAAATGAGAAAAGCGAGAAAAAAATGTGAAAATAAGGCAATGTGCCTAGATTGAATATGTGAAAATGAGAAAGAGATTAATAATGAGAAATAAGAATAAATTGCGTGCCTAATATGTTATTCAATTTTCAGAGTTCTGGGTTTGGTGGCATGCCTATGATTGCCTACGGGCTACACTCTGGAATGGTGAAAAGACTGGGTCGTAAGCCAGGCTAGCTGATAAATATGATATTTTTGGGGTGAAAAGACTGGGTCGTAATCCTCAAAAACTGTAGCAGTCTAGCCGAGTTAAGGACCAAGATACTGGGGCCTAAGGGTCTAGCCGGGTTGAGGTCCAAGAGACTGGGGCTGTTATATTATCCATGGATATATATATATTGCCTACGGGGCTAGACACATGGTGTCATTATGGACCAAAACAGTAACTCTGAAATTTGAATAGCATATTAGATCCTTTTTGGGCCCATGCTTGTCTTTGTTTTAATGTGAATTATGAATTATGAAATATTTGAAAAATATAAGAAAGTGGATTGGTGTGACATCTATATGCGTTATGCGTTATGCATTGGCATTGCATTGAGTTTTATTATTATTATCAAAGTTTGTACCACTAGGCTTCGGCTTAGCTCGATTGTTTTCATCGCGCAGGTGACATGGTAGACCCAGTTGAGCCAGAGAGTTTTTCTAGACCAGGTCGGGTCTAGACTTGTAGTTGAGCTTGTTGAGTTGCTATCGAGATCAGAAACACTGCCAGCAGCATGTATATATTTTTATGTTATTGTACATTTTTGAGTTTTATGCATAATATATTATGTTTTGGATTTTACGTATTGTATATTATAAAGAATATTTGGGTCATTGTATTTGAAATGGGAAAGTAAGTGTGTTTTAAATTATATATATCTATATGTATAAATGTTTGAGAAACTTGGTGAAATTGAGAAGTATGGTTGAGATGGTGATTTGAAATTATTTGGGAGTGTTTTCTTTTTTGCAGGTTGTGTTTTGATAAATTTTGGGATATCCAAATTACAGACAAAACTCTGACGAATTTTTCCCAGAGATTTTTTTATATATTATTTATTTTGGGTTCTTATAACAAGTAAAGAATATTTGTATTCTATTTAATTTTTAGATATTTCGAATTTTGAAATTTTAAATTGAAAATGTGAAAAAAAAAATTATTAAACCGGTCGGTGACATTTTTGTACCGTATATGCGTATTTTACATATGCTGAAAATATGTATTGTATGTATATAGGGTACAAGGGTGTTACATTTTCAACATATGTAAAATACACATATATGATACAAAAATGTCACAGACTGATTTAATAAAAATTTTCACATTTCTGATTTAAATTTTCTAATATTAAATATATAAAATTAAATAGTATATAAATATTCTTTACTTGTTATAGGAACTCAAAATAAATTGGCCAGAATTTTGTCTGTAATTTGGATGTTCCCAAAATTCAGCAAAACACAACATGCATAAGAAATACTCACAAATAATTTCAAATCACCATTTCACCCATACTCCTTAATTTCACCAAGTTTCTCAAACATTTATATATATATATATATAATTTAGAACACATTTAAACCCCCATTTCAAATAACTTAACCCAAATATTCTTTATAGTTTACAATACATAAAATTTAAAAACATGATGTAATATGCATAATACCCAAAATATATAATAATATAAAATATATACATGCTGCTGACAGTGTTTCTGATTTTGATATCAACTCTACAAGCACAACCACAAGTCTAGACCCGACCTAGCCTAGAAGAACTCTCCGGCTCAGCCAAATCTATCTTGTCACCTGCGAGATGTAAACAATTGCGCTAAGCCAAAAGCCTAGCAATACAAACTTGATAACAATAAAACTCAAACGCAATGTCAATGCACAATGCATATGGATATCACATATGTAACATTCGTGATTTTGGAGATATAAAATTGTATATACTCAATATATATATTTAGATTATGTATAACATATACATATGGTATATTAATTGTATATGCTGGATTAATACATTACATACTTAATATTTAATACACATATAAGGTACATTTGATGTGTATATAAGATACACATTACTTGTGCATATGTGTAATATCCCAAATTTTTGAAAAGTTCTAATTTTTTGAAATTTGATAAAATAAATTATAATTTAAATGGATAAATTAAATTAATGGTTTAAAATGAAAAATGAAGGGATTTTAAATGAAAAATTGGAACATATATGTGATATATATGTAAAATATACATAACATATAAAAGTCAACACTTTTTAAAAGAAAAGCCAAAGTAAAAGGGTATTTTGGTAATTAAATCTTAAAAATTTAAAATTAATAAAATAATTCAAAAATAAATTATTTTTGAATGGAAGAGGGAATTTATGACTTTTAATTTATTAAATAAATAATTAAATAATTAATTATTAAATTATTTATATATATATATATATATGGTTTAAAATAAAAGATGAAAAGAAAAAGAAAATTAAAAGTCTTCATCTTCTTTCTTCTTCTTCTCCAAGCCGAATTCTCCATGGCCAAAGAGGGAGATTTTTAGCGTCTTCCATCATCAAATTCTTTAAGCTTTCAAGGGAATAAGAGTAGTTTTGGTGATTTTTCAACAAGTAAGCTTTATTTCCAAAATTATGAAGTTCTTTAAAGCTTATTAATATGTATGAATTGAGTTTTTGAAAGAGCACGTTATAATTGTTGGAATGGGTATCGAAGATGCTCTTTTGATGAGTAAATAATGATTTTAAGGTTGGATTAAAGAAATGGTTGAGTTTGGGTAAGATTGGTGAAGAGAGAGAATTTAGGGTTATGGAACATTTGAGTTTTTGAAATCATGATTTTTAATTGTGTAAATTCATTTCAAATGAGTTGTTTTGATGCATAAACAAGTATTTTAAAGTCAAATATTGAATTTGGTTGTGTTTGGTTAGAGTTTGAAGGGGTAGTATTGATTTAGGGTTTTGGAAAAGTGAATTTCCAAAGAATGATTAATTGTTTGATTTTAATGCTTAAATAATGTTATTTAAGGATATAAGTGGTGGAAACAAGATTGAAATGATAATTGGATTGAGTTGGAATGGAGATCCTTCAATGGTAAAGGTTATGTCATTTTAGGGTTTTGGACATAAGCATGTGGTTAATTAATGTAATTGGTTTAAATAGGCTAAAATATGTTTCTAATGATATTAATAAACTTAAAACACTAATTTAAATGGCTTGATATGGTTTTTCAAAGTTAAAGTGAGGTGAAAATTAATTTTGGGATTTGGTTTAGAGTGATGTTTAATTATGGTTTGATGTTGAGAATACCTTAGAATGTGATATTAAAAGATTATGTATGATCACATTTGGTATAGGCATTGAGGGAGGTTGATTTGCTTCATCCAAGTGGTGAAGGGCAAGTTGGAAGGATAGGATTGGAGGTTGTGTTAAGCTTGCTTTGGGTTGCTAGTGGAGGTATGTACAAACTTTGAATATATTATTTATATTTGCATAACATTTGGGCTTAACACATTTTGGTTGAAAAATATGTTAAGTTACTTGGTTGATTGACTGAGTATGAATAATGTGCTATGACATTTGTAATGTCATATATGTGTTAAATGCATTGTGAAAAGCCATTGATAATGGCTAAATTGTGTAGAATGTGAAATATTTATATTATATGAAAATATCCAAAGTAATTGGGTAATGTGTTGTGAATGCAAAAATGAGATATGTGGAATAATGAAATGAATTGATATTGATAAAAATGAGAAAAGTGAGAAAAGTGAGAAAAATGAGAAAGAAATGTGAAAATGAGGCAATGTGCCTAGATTGAATATGTGACAATGAGAAAGAGATTAATAATGAGAAAAATGAAAAAATGAAAAAAAAAAGTGAGAAAAAGATGATATAATAAGGCAATGTGCCTACACTACAAAAAAACATGCTATCTGCGACGGACAGAATCCGTCGCAGATCCGTCGCAAATCCGTCGCAAATCAAGTTTTGCGACCGATCTGCGACCGATACGATCCGTTAGTAAAAAAGGCGTCACAATTTTCAATTTGCGACAGGCCGTCGCAGATTGCGACGGATTTGCAACCACTCGGCGGTTGCAAATCTCGCGCTTAAATTTTCGCGGGTAAAGGGCAGCCGTCGCAGATTCCGTCGCAGATTTCCGTCGCAGATTCCGTCATAGATTTCCATCGCAAATTCGTTGCAGATTCCATCGCAGATTGCCGTCACATATTCCGTCGCAGATTGTCGTCGCAGTATCTGTCGCAGATTTCGTCATAGATTTCAAATATCCTTCGCAGATTCGTAGCAAATCCGTAGTAATTTAATATTGATTTTTATTGGAACTATTTGTATTATCAATTAATTTTATGAGAACTTTATAAATACATTTGGAACATTTAAACACAATCTAAAAAAACACTCATTACATTGATAAAAATAATTCTTTTATTAATCTTCAATAGAATAAAATATTTTACAATTTAACTATACAAGTGTTAAGAACACTACTATAAATAATATATCTTGAAAATAACAATATAGATCTTCAATTATCATTTTCCATTGAATCATGACTTGCATCATCATTATTAACCTGCAAATAATATTAAAAAGAGTAAATGAAAAGAATAATATGATACACGTTAACAAAGTAATACTAACCGTGGTGTGTAGGCTTTTTCATTCAACTCGTGTAGCTGCTCAGGAATTTTGTATATACACAAGTTGTTTGTCGTCGGGTGCAGGTTTTCCAGCTCTCTTTGCATTGACTTTGCTAATTTATTCACATCAACTATTGTCTGAATCGCTGGCGCCGTTGCCTGCAACCAGAAGAAATAGAAATTTTATTTTATTTTATTACTGATTATGCATCAATATACATTTTTGAAAACTGACTTTGTATCTTATATCAAATGCATTTGAGAAATGCCATTTACATGATGAGTCAATTTGTCATTACTGAGAGCATAGATTATTCAATGAGATTATTTAACTCGGTAAACAAATACAAGATTTAAACATGCTTGTATCACATTCACTATGGTTCACACACGAACCAAGTTTTGTTATATGTGTCTGAAATGGACACTTATCCAAGATTTGGTCTAAATTGAAGTGTCCAAGGAAAGTACCCCTGTTTGAGTGTCAAGTATCAAGAGTAGGAACTGCAAAAAAAAAAAAAAAAGCCAAGAAAGAATTTCAATACCCTATGAATACAACAAACATTGACTGACTCAACATTATATATTGGAGTAAGAATTCCAGAAGATGCAAAAAAGTTACTCGTATATCAGTTAAGTTAAGATAAGCTACGCAAGGCAAGTCTTCTCCACATATCTTCATCATTATTTCCAACAATATATGCATGAATCCACTCAATTTTGTCTCCTCGCCTCTATGCTCCATGTGAAAATTAGAAAACTCATATCTTAATTGTAGTCTTCATGGCAAACTATATTGGCCATAGAGGGATTAATAGTTAACCTCCTTAGAGACTAAGAAACACCATTTATGAATGAATATGAATCAACAAAAGAAGCAACGACCAGTTCACAGCTTCTGAATTCAATGTGTGTTGCAGAGTACACCGAAGCCATAAAAGTCTTTTAGATATTGAATGAAAGAACGTTTTAATAGTTTTAAATGGTAGATTATAATTCAAGCATCTTAATTTATATTTTCAGCAACAATTTACATCATTATAATTAACTACATTCACAAAGCTCATAACAGCAGTTCAGGCATTCAAAGCAAGAGAGAGCAATACAGAGTTGTGAGAGAGTAATTGAGCATTGGTTATTCATATATGAACAATTCTGAATGAAGCACATGCAACAGCACCTATCAAGCACCCTGCTGCAACAATTTGAGGCTACCTTAACTAGCATGTCTGTCGCCTCAGGTGACTTTATTTCCTCAGTCCCTGGAGGAATGTTTGCTGCTGTTGCAGCCAAGTTGCCGAAGCCCACACCTAGACTCCCCAGGAAAATGATCTTCTGCGCTTCTGAGTTCACTTGCTTAAGTTGATTGATTTTGTTGAATACCTGGTTTGTGCGATTCTTTCAGGAAACTAAATAACTGAGCTCCATCACATGTAGATATTTTTCATCACTTGAAAATTAATAACTTCTAGGATAGATGGTGATCTGGAAATAAATAAGAGGTGTTCTAGAACCATTACGTATTTCTTATATATATTATCACCTTTGTGGATTTGCAATGTGAAACGAACTCGGGAGAAAGATGAGGAAATTTTAAATTCTTGATACAAATTGTGTAAAGTTAGAAGTTAGGCAGAAGCATACCTCCTGCATCAGAATTGTTTCTGGTGCTTTCTCCACTCTATCAGTTCGATGCAAAATCATACGGGTATATTCAGATGGGACCCCAGTTTGAATGCTCAATCTCACAATCTGCAACAGAACATATAATGCACATAACACTTCTGAAAGAGAAAAATAATTATTTTCATGCATATGTACTACCACCAGATGTCAGACATCAATTTACAAATAAATGAACAAAATCAACAAGCTGATAAATATCAGTTTCTTACCTGTACAAAGATAGAAAAAGAAAGAAAAGGTTTCTCCCCAACCTTTTTATGCCGAGCCTGAAATAAACTCATGGAAGATAAAAAGCAAGACTTGGTGAAAGAAAGCCAGATTCGGAGCTGGAGACAACCAAATGAAAGTGAAATTCTAGAGCAGTGCATAAATGACGGAAAATAAGTGAGAAAATTAATGGTTTATTGATTGGCTAAGAGAACAGAGTAAGGACGGAAAACAAAATACCCAATGTTGATTTTTTTTTATATAATTTATAAAAATGAAATATAGGACTAATCACATCAACCAAACCATTAAACACTACAAAAGCTCAATAAAAACAATCAATTTCTCACCAAACACCATAAATTAATAAATTGAGATTCAACAATATGCTAGTATCCTGCCTTTCCCACATTTCTCCCAGCAACCAAACACGGTTATTATCCAAACAAAAAATGAAGTAGACAAAAAAAAAAGAGGAAAAAGAAGGGGAAAGAGGTGAGAGAGAGAAAAAGTAGAACAAAAAAAATGAAAATATCTAGCTAAAGGAGAATTGAAGACCACAAACAAACCCAAAGCTTAACTCGTTGCATTTCAAATCAAACTTCCAAAAATAGCAATTACCATATAATTAAACCAATTATTTCCCAGGTGAAAAATTTTATAAAGTTTGAATCTTTAATCACAGAAGAGGAAGAAGAAGAAACTAAAATTCGAAAATGCAGCTTAAATTTTTAAAAAAAGAAAACGTGAAAGAAAAAAAAGGAAAGTGATCCAATCTAGAGAGTCTAGAAGGAAAGGAAAGTACCTGAATGTAGATTGTAATAAGAGAAAAAGGAATGGATCGAAGAGAGAAAGAGAAAGAGGGATAAAAAATGTGAGTAAGAGAGAGGAACAAGAAGGCAGAGTTGAACATTTGCAAAGAGAGGAAGAAACGACAGCGTTTGAGTAGTAGAAGAAAGAGCTTAGGAGCAAGTTGCAGAGACAGCAGCACTAGCTCTTTGGACATACTGTGACTGCGTGTTCTAGAGAGAGAAAGTAATAATAGAGAGAGAAAATGACATATTTTCAGTAAGAGAAAGAGCTAACAGGGAAGGTTACTTGACTTGGACCACCATTTTATAGATTCATACATTAACTTATTAAAATTGCAACAATAACAAAAAAGAGGGAGAGTTTAGTATGCTAATTATAATATTAGCAATACCCTTGACTCTGTCGTATTCCTCCATTACAGGTCTCAAATTCGAACTTCAAATATGAAATTTCTTTAAAATTTTGAAATAAAACAACTTGTCTAATTAATAAATCTGTTGGACTCGATTATATATGAATTTTAAGAATATAGTTCATATTAGATTTACACATTTAAGAATTATTCAATAGTGTTAATTGTATAAATTTTTAAAATTTGTAATAAATGATTTGTTTTTTTAAGTAAATTGCGAGCTTGAAAATGAAGCTTAAAACTTGTGTGTGATGGTATTATCTAGCATTAATGAAAAACAAAACAGAGAAGAGACAAAAGATTATAGGTTTTTTTTTTTTTGAAGGGAAAGCTTAGAGTTGAAATATAACAAAAATGATCAGACAAAAAAAACATATAACAAAAATGAGAAGAAAAAAAATTTAGAATGAGAAAGTGATTAAGAAATGGAAGTTTAAAAAGAAAGAGAGAGGAGCAAAGGCAATAATGGGTCAAAATGAGAATCATGAAACTAAATCTGAAGTTGATAGCTATTTAATATTTCTACTTTATGAAATAAGTTATGTTTGTAAAAATATTCGGCATTTGCGACAGAAATCTGCGACGAAAAATTTCCGTCACAAATTTGGGATGAATTTGCAACGATTTTGCGACGGATAAACACAGTGAAGGAATTTTTAGGAAGCCGTCGCAAATCGGTTGCAAATTCGTAGTAAATTTGCGACGGAAAAAATTTTCTACACCCAATCTGCGACAGAAAAAATTTTCGCCAAAAAAATACGCGGGTCTCTCTCCCGCCCAACTTTTGCGACGATTATTTGCGACGGAATGATTTTCGTAGCAGATTTACTACGGATTTGCAACCGATTTGCGACCAATTTCTCAAAATTCCTCTAACTTGTCCTTCCGTCGCAAATCCGTCGCAGATCCGTAGCAAATTTGCGACGGAAACAAGTCCGTCGCAGATATCCGTCGCAAATGCCGAATATTTTTGTAGTGTTGCGACGATAATTTGCGACGGAATGATTTTCGTCGCAGATCTGCGACGGATTTGCAACGGATTTGCAACCAATTTCTCAAAATTCCTCTGACTCATCCTTCCGTCACAAATCCGTCGCAGATCCGTAGCAACTTTGCGACGGAAACATGTCCGTCGCAGATTTCCGTCGCAAAATTCCGAATATTTTTATAGTGAAATTTGCGACGGCAATAGACGGTAGCAGATCTCCGTTGCAAATTGGTTTTTTTAGTGTTTTCTTTCTCGCGCCAAGTTTACGCGCCAACTTTTGCGACGATTATTTGCGACGGAATGATTTTCGTCGCAGATCTGCGACGGATTTGCAACGGATTTGCGACCAATTTCTCAAAATTCCTCTAATTTGTCCTTCCGTCACAAATCCGTCGCAGATCCGTAGCAAATTTTTCGACGGAAACATGTCCGTCGCAGATTTTCGTCGCAACTTCCGAATATTTTTGTAGTGCTAGTTTGATCATGAGAAAATGAGAAATGTTTTGATAAAGGAATTATGAAAGAATTTGATAATGAGAATTATGAATAAATTGCGTGCCTAGTATGTTATTCAATTTTTAGAGTTCTGGGTTTGGCGGCATGCCTATGATTGCCTACGAACTAAACGCTGGAATGGTGAAAAGACAGGGTCGTAAGCCAGGCCAGCTGATAAATATGATATTTTTGGGGTGAAAAGACTGGGTCATAAGCCTCAAAAACTGTAGTAGTCTAGCTGAGTTGAGGACTAAGATACTAGGACCTAAGGGTCTAGCCGGGTTGAGGTCTAAAAGACTGGGGCTGTTACATTATCAATGGATATATTGCCTACGGGGCTAGACTCTGAAAGCAATAACTCTGAAATTTGAATAGCATATTAGATCCTTTTTGGGCTCATGCTTGTCTTTGTTTTAATGTGAATTATGAATTGTGATACAATTGAGAAATATAATGTTATGAGTTGTGATTATGAAATATTTGAAAAATACAAGAAAATAGAATGATGTGACATCTATATGCATTGGCATTGAATTTAGTTTTCTTGTTATTATCAAAGTTTGTACCACTAGGCTTTGCCTTAGCGCGATTGTAATTCGTCGCGCAGGTGTCATGGATGATTTGGTAGAGCCGGAGAGTTCTACTAGACCTGGTCGGGTCTAGGTTTGTATTTATTGAGCTTGAAGAGCTGTTTTTGGGTACATCAAGATCAGAGCCAGTTGCCAGCATGTAGATATTTGATATTATAATGTATTTTGATATTATATATGTTATGATATGTTTGTGGAAGTATATAATGTAAATTGTAAAGAATGTTTTGAATAATTTGTTTAGATGTGATTTTAGATGTGTTGTTAATTTATATATCTATATATAAGTATTTTGAGAAAATATGGAGAAATTGAGAAGTATTGGTGAAATAGTGAATTGATTTTTATTGGGAGTGTTTGCTTTCTCCAGGTTGTGTTTTGCTGAATTTTGGAAACATCCAACTTACAAACAAAACTCTGGAGAATTTTTTTCAGAGATTTTCATATAAAATATTTATTTTGGATTCCTATAACAAGCAAATAATAGTTATATACTATTTATTTTATATATTAGTATTTGAAATCTTAAAACAGAAATGTGAAAATTTTTATTAAATCGGTCTATGACATTTTTATACCTTATATGTATTTTTTACATATGCTGAAAATATGTATTGTATGTATATAGGGTATAAGGATATTACATTTATTTTGGTATCAGAGCCTAGGTTTGAGATTCTCGACCTAGGTGGGTTGTTTGAGAGAGAAAATTGAAATTTTAAAAAAATAATTTTCAATTGTGATGTATGCATTGGTATTGATAATTTATCTGATCCCTGATGTGGCAATGTCCATTTGATATAATGGATATGAGTTGAGATGGCGTCTGGGTTGCATAGATCAGAGTGGCGCAATAGAAGCGTCATTATAGAGATTATGGATTAAGAATTTTTGGAACTTTTATTTGAAATTTAAAATTCATAACTGATTCACTTGATGAATAAGTAAAATTAGAATAACAATCTAGGAAATGATTTAAGATTTAAAAATAAAAATTTGAGAAATGAACATGATAGTTACAGAAAATTCTATAGGTGTACTGCAAAGTGATATTGTCTGAATTTTTGGACAAATCTAGAAATATTGGATGAGTTTGAACATTTAGTAGAAAGTTTTTTTTTTCTATATGTTAGAATCCAATGTATAAAATTTTATAAATTTTAAACATGGATCACTAATTAAGAAAAATAGAAGAACACAGATTGTTGGAGTAATTCCAGCAACTCAGAATATGTAGAAATTGAGAAAAAATAAATTTAGAAACTATGATAAACCAACCCAAAAAAATCTAAAAATTTACAAACAATATCATATGTATTCCTATAACATATAGTTAAAATTTCATGAATTTTTATTAAGGTTTGGTACCAGAAAAAATGGACAACCGGGTGCTGCCAGAGAAATTATTAAAGAGACAGATTCTCTGATTTTGGAAGATATAATTTCTAAATATATTAAATCAGCTTGGAAAAATCTAAAACATTAAATATAAGTCCATATATGTGTCAAGTGCACATGGATAAAATTTTACAAGCTTTTATAAAGAATTGGTAAGTAATATAAAAATTGAAAGTGAGATTGACATGAAACTGAGGAAGTCATGCAATTTTGTATAAGTAAGTAATAAATTAATTTTATGAGACAAATGAATGAAGAAAATTATAAACTTTATATACATATGGGTATAAGTATAGAAGGAATATGGAGTTTTTAATAATTTGCAACAAAGAGTTCATAATTAAAATCAAAGAGTGAAATCATATATGATAGCGAATTATTTATTATGGAATAATGATGCATGATTTGGGGTTGAGCGTGTAAAATTAAAGTATCTA
The DNA here is from genome assembly GCA_947685225.1 of Garcia nutans. Lineage (NCBI taxonomy): Eukaryota > Viridiplantae > Streptophyta > Magnoliopsida > Malpighiales > Euphorbiaceae > Garcia > Garcia nutans. The sequence continues at coordinate 34,739,720 of CANTUV010000039.1, read as the reverse complement.
AATGGATGATGTTAATTAGTATAATGAAATGAATTAGTGTGGTTTAAATGTAAATGTTATGATTTTAAGATTGGAAATGTGACATAGATGAGATTTGGTGAGGTTCATGTTGTTGATTGTATTATGTGGAATTTGAATTTTTGAAATGGGTTTTCATAATTTTGAAAGTGATGTGTTTTGATGTTATATTAATATAAAAATAATGTTTATAAAGTTAGATGTTGAAAATGAGATTAATAGAATGAAGTTTAAGTAGTAAGTTGGAAATTTAGAGTGGTAAGGGAATTTTGATGAAGATTGTTTAGATATTGATAGTTTAATGTTTAATAAGCATGAGATTAATTTTGAATGAGTAATATTATTTATGAAAATATCATGTAACATGTAATGTGGTTGATAATGTAGAAATTTGTTATGAAATAAAAGGAAAATGTTTAAGTAAGTAAAAATGAGTTACTTTAGGTAATTGAATTGGAAATGATGAAAAGGGATATGAAGGGTATGATAAATGCATAAAAAAAATGTGAAAGAGATGTCACATTGGAAATGTGAGTAAGATTTATGTGAGGTGTTAAAAATATATATATATATATAATAAGAAACTTATTTAAGAGATGGGCGATTAAATAAGAAGATGTTAATTATATTGTGGTCAGAGTGTATATATATGTTGAATTGATGAATAACCTAAGTAATGTCAAAAGAATGAGAAATGATAATGTTCTCTGAAAGGTGATAAATGTTAACTTTGTATAGGTTGCATGTAAAAGAGGAATTGAGTATAATTGTATGATTTGTGTGATGAGATTTTTTTTTTCAATATGAACACAAATATGATATATAAGAAAATGTGGAAAGTAAGTCACATTGTGATTATAACTTACGAATGTGTATGTGGATGATTAAAAAAAATGTTATCGAGTGTTTACTACCTTATACAAATACGTGTCTGGTGATATTGAGAATGATATTGCATATATTAATAGACCTAAGAGAGATTAGGTCTTGACCTGCATAGAGTTAGGTCATGTGATGAATTGAGTTTGAGAATGGACCCGAACAGAGCTGGACGGTGAAATTGTTATTTTAACAACTGAACTTGATGATTGTATAGTGTTTTAGGCCTAAAGTATATGCGTATAAATAAGAGATTGTAAGAAAAAGGAAAGTATAATGAAGAAAGTATGGAAATGGAAAATATATATATATATATATATATGAATGAAAATTTTTATAAGAGATAGATTAGAAATGGAGTAATAAATGGAAATTGTGTAAAATTATCATATGAACGAATGTGTATATGTAAGTGATGTTAATGATAATATTGTTGAAACATGAGTTAGGTTAATGATGATTAAGTGATCAAGAGTAAATTGCTTTGAAACAGAGCTGAAACGTGTTAACTTTTTGTGTAGCAAAAGATTAGAAAATGAATATGTGATTTTTGTGATACGAACTTAACATTGTGATTGGAAATGTTTGAAGAAGAATGATAGAGGAGCAGTATTTATTTATAAGCCACAGACGTGACCATTATTATGGCATGACCGTTGGAGAGTTTTGGTGAGATTGATAGTTATGCTTCAAGAAACATGGTCAAGACTTATGGTTTGCGTAGTTGGATCTTATAATTTTATGTTAGAAATTTGTTTATAATTATCGAAAGTATGAAAACAGAAGAGAATTGTGAAAATATAATGAGCTTTAAGTGATGTGTAAGAAAAGTGATTTGTGTAAATAGGGTAACTATAAGAAATGTGAGAAAATGGTAAATGAAAGGAATTATGAAAAGTGAGTAAGAGTTATAATGAATGTGTTTGAAAGTGGTATAAAATGAATAAGTTGATGAAAATGATGTGTAAAGTAAACGAGACTAGGGAAAATGAATATTATCTATAATGATGAATTCAAAGAGAATTAAAATTTGAGAATAAATTTGACCTAATAGAATTAGGTCATGAATTGAAAACAGATTGATGAATTTAAAATAGACTAAATGTTGGTCAGAATAGAATAAGGTTTTGATGGTCATATTGTGATAGTTAGATCAATTGATCCAAAATGTAATAAGTTTACAAGTATTTATTGAAATTCAATGTGTGTAGTTGTATTAAGAATATGCAAGCTATATGATAATGTGCTTAATAACATTCTGATATGTATATGCAAATGAAAGGAGCTAAGTTATATTAGTTTTAAATAATTATAAGAGAAAAATGTTAGTTATAGTATAATGGGAATGAATCTTATTAAGGAAATAAGATTTTGTTGTTGTATAATGGTAATGTCAAATTAATATGTGGTAATTGTATAAAGAGTAGGATCAAAGTGAAGATGCGTAAAATTATTGTGTTAAGATGTTGCGCTCGAATTAAGTACTACTACAAGCGTCACTCGCAAGTATACGAGGTAGCTGTAGCAAAGGTGATCGCCCCAAGGTCGTTTCCCCAAGAAGGTGTGGTTCGTAATAGCTTGATTGACAAATTATTTAAAATAGAAAGTTTGTTGTTTGGAATTGTAAAAGAACAATTTAAACCTAAGATTAACGGGCGTAGGGGTTGATGTGTGTGAAGGTTGTACAAGATCAAATCAGTTCTTGGGAAAGTGCCTAGGGTTATAGTTCCATTCAATCAAAGCTCAATTCTCAATTATCCATTAACATAGCCTTGTAATTAATTTGCTTAAGGTTAATTAGTCAATTACCAATTCATTAGTTCTCACATTCATGAAATAGCAATAACCAATTATTTTACATTTGCAAGTTAATAAAACCCTAGAACTTATATTTCTAATTCATTCATAGGGTGGTCGATTATATACTTCCGATATCGGATTTCACCTCACGATCCATCATCCAATATTCAAAGATTAATAGGTAGCTAATCTATCAACCTAGTATTTAATACAATACAATCAACCAATCAACAAGGAACATCAATGTAAATATCAAATCAAAACATTCAACCAAATATACTACAAACCCTAAGCATGGGTTTTTAGTTCAACATCATCAATTTAAAACATTCATTCAACTCAATATAAATCAAATACAAATTGTTCATTGCAATATCAATCTCTTAATAAAACAAAAACAATAAGAATGAATTAAAAGAGAGAATAGAAAAACCCTTGTAGATGCCAAGAGTAGGAATACTAGTCTTCCTTCTAGCTCCACTTTGATGTTTGATGAAGAACTCAAGCCCTCTTCAATGGTTGATTCCCCTTTTGTAATATGGAATGGAGCTTTCTCAAGTCACCAACCCTTAATTGATTGTGCCTTTGGAAGATGAAATGGAGCTTTCTCAAGTCACCAATCCTTTCAATGATGCTTCAACCCTCAAGAGCTTGTTAACCCAATTTAATCCCAAAGAACCTCAAAGATCTTCAATGGAAGATGGAAAAGATGAAGATGGAGGATGAAGATAAGGGACAAGGAGAGTGTCACTCTCTCCTCATCCCAAAATATGTTTGCTCGCTCCTCTCTTTTCTTTTCTCTCTGTTCTCAAAACCCTAGCCGTCCTCTTCAAAAGAAAAATTCCCTTTCTTATTTCATGCAACGAATTTATATAAATTTAGGGTGACACAGCCAAGCCAATAGTGGCTTGGCCGTGTTCTTGCTTCTTTTCTTCCTTTCCATGAGGTGACACGGCCAAGCCAAGGTTGGCTTGGCCGTATCTCTTGATCTCCATGGGACACGGCCAAGATAACTGGCCGTGTCCCTCACTGTGGCTCTTTCTTTCTTTCTTTCTTTTCTTTCTTTTCTTTAGTGGTGAGAGGTGAGTGACACGGCCAAGCCTTGGATTTCTTGGCCGTGTTTGAGCTCTTTTGGAGGGACACGGCCACAAGCTTGGGCGTGTCCCTTGGGTGTGTCTCCTTCTGTGGTTGTGGACTTATTCTTAGCTTGGTATGGGACACGGCCACAAGCTTGGCCGTGTCCCTTTAGTGTGTCAGAAATGATCTAAACAACTACCCCACACTTAACTCCTTGCTTGACCTCAAGCAAGACTAAAATCAAACACACTAAACAAGATGAATTTTGTTAAGTTCAAGAGTTATAAAGATGCATTAAGACTTCCTTATCCCTAAATCCACAATCAATATCGAATCAAACAAAATCGACACTCATGCAATTAAGTGGTTTTCCATGCAAAACCTATGTTGTCGCTCCCTCACCAACTCTTACAAGTGTTTGATCATAGTGGTGTTTACACTCATAACAATCAATGAAAGATTATTACCATAGGCTTGCTTATCAATCAAATCTCCACCACCAAATTTCAATCAAGCATCAATCAAAAGGTCTTTCTTTTGGTTGTAATGGGGCTAAGGTAAAGGCATGACATTTAGGAAATGTAAGCTTAATCATTAAGTTCAAGAGCACTTCAAGAGTGAAGTAACCGATCATACGTATAACTAACAATCCCAAAACACCTTCCTCTCATATACCCATTGACATTAAACAGCTTTTCAAGGAAACTCACTTATTCAATCTTGCAATAATACATTCCAACCCTTTCAACAAGAACAACAATTATTCTTATTATATATATATATATATATATTTCATTTTTATTATTTTGCTTTGCAATCTTAAACCTACTAAATTTAACCCCACACTTAATTCAACACAACACTCGGTCATAAATGTTCTTAAAATGCTCTTGACCTAATGAAAGGGTAAGAGTTAGACAACAAGGTTCAAGCTAATGGTGTATTGAAAAAGAAAGAAAAGGAAAATAAAATAAGCTCAAAATTGGCTAACTAAAGTTAAAAATAGGGTTGGTCTTTTTAAGCCAAAGTGGGTTCACCTAATTATCTTAATCATCTTGATGCCTAATTAAAAATTTTATTTAGTCTTAAAATGCATGTAAAAGCAAGTTCTAGCAATTCATCAATCAATGATGTTCACCCACAAAAAGAATAATAAGTTGATGGCTCAATTCCTCACTAGGTTAATGGCAATGCAAGGGAAAACCAACAAAATTGTCAATAAGCACCAATTCTACTCAATTCTCAATTTCATGCTTCAAAAATTCAAAGGTCATCTATCAACAATTTTATAATAGTTGAACTTTCTAAAACTCATTTATTCAAGGTAAAACATTATTAAACTTAAAAAGTAAAAACACAAAATGCACTTAAAAGTAAAAACTCAAAACATAAAATGTACCCCACACTTAAAGATTCACATTGTCCTCAATTTGAGCATGCATACTACAGAGGGGATTTAGATAAAACCTGATGTCCATCGTTCCCATATACGATGTGTAGGGCTCCTTCCACCCATAATGCAATTGGAACCCATGATTGAGAGGATGAACAAATGTAACTTTGAAATGTACCCGATGTATGGCAACCCCTAAATAGTATTCCTTGAAGAGAACATGTCTCAAAGGGACATGTGAAGGTCGCCTCGGGGTGATCCTCCAGTGCTATAGGAACATGGTAATAATCTTTGTCTTTGTGCAACCTGGGCATATCAGATTTCTGCTCTTCCTTACCACCAAGAGTAGTAGAAATGACTTTTGGGGACTCTTTAAGTTCAACCAAGTTTGGTTGAATCACTTCTTCATCCACTTTAACAATGTCAAGTCCCATCTCAACAACCTCAGCATCTTGCTCCTCATCCTTCAAGCTACATGGAAATGATTTGATGGCCTGTCAGGATTGGAAAATTCATGCAACTTTGGTGAGGTTAATGCCTCCAAATTCTCCTTCTCATTTGATTGGCTCAACTCTTCAATGTTGGTTTGTATCTCCTTACCATTATCTTCTTGATTAGTGCCTGCATCCAAAGAATCACAAAATTTGTTATATATTACCTGTTCACTCCTCAAATTTGTGATTACCTTGACTTGCTCCAATTGGCTAGGAAATTCCTCTTCTTGGTGTGCTTGGAGTTGATGTGCCAGTTGCCCAACTTGCTTTTCCATCCTCTTCAATGATTCCTCCAAAGAATCTAACCTCTCATTGATCCCTTCCTGATTTTGTGTGCTAATTTGAATGTAAGCATTCAAATCATCTTCCACTGTGGATTTCTTGTATTGAATCTGATTTTGTACACTAATTTGAATGAAGGCATTCAAAATATCTTCCAAAGTGGGTTCCTTAAGTCGATCTTGATTTTGTGCGCTAGTTTGAATGAAAGCATTCAAACTATCCTCCAATGTGGGTTTCTTAAGGAAATCTTGATTTGAATATTGTTCTTGAGAGTAAGAACTTCTCTGGTAAGGTTGAAAATAATTTTGAGGTGGAATGTGTTGCTGATTTTCCCAAGAAAAATTTGGTAGGCCTCCCCAGTTAGGATTATAAGGATTGGAATATGTGTCATTTCTACCCATTTGCTGGAATCCTTGGTAGTCATATTCTTCCTCTTGCCATTCTTGGTATCATCTAATACCCATTGAACATGTATTTGCACTATGGCCTACATTACCACATGCTGCACATATCTCTTGGCGTGGCATAGGTGCTCTTCCTCTTGCATTTAGCACCTTAAGTTGATTAGTCAATTCTGCTAATTGCCATGCCATTTCAGAATCATCGTTACTATCATTAACTCCCCCGTGCCTTGAAAACTGCATCTTTATAAAAAGCACTTAGCAACTTAAAGAAAAATAAACAAATAATTAAATTAAAAGACAAGTAAACAAAACAAACAAATAATTAAAAGAAAAACAAACAAACAATTAAAAGAAGAAAAATCAAACTATCACTACTTTAACAGCCTTCCCCGGCAACGGCGTCAAAAACTTGTTGCGCTCGAATTAAGTACTACTACAAGCGTCACTCACAAGTATACGAGGTAGCTGTAGCAAAGGTGATCGCCCCAAGGTCGTTTCCCCAAGAAGGTGTGGTTCGTAATAGCTTGATTGACAAATTATTTAAAATAGAAAGTTTGTTGTTTGAAATTGTAAAAGAACAATTTAAACCTAAGATTAACGGGCGTAGGGGTTGATGTGTGTGAAGGTTGTACAAGATCAAATCAGTTCTTGGGAAAGTGCCTAGGGTTATAGTTCCATTCAATCAAAGCTCAATTCTCAATTATCCATTAACATAGCCTTGTAATTAATTTGCTTAAGGTTAATTAGTCAATTACCAATTCATTAGTTCTCACATTCATGAAATAGCAATAACCAATTATTTTACATTTGCAAGTTAATAAAACCCTAGAACTTATATTTCTAATTCATTCATAGGGTGGTAGATTATATACTTCCGATATCGGATTTCACCTCACGGTCCATCATCCAATATTCAAAGATTAATAGGTAGCTAATCTATCAACCTAGTATTTAATACAATACAATCAACCAATCAACAAGGAACATCAATGTAAATATCAAATCAAAACATTCAACCAAATATACTACAAACCCTAAGCATGGGTTTTTAGTTCAACATCATCAATTTAAAACATTCATTCAACTCAATATAAATCAAATACAAACTGTTCATTGCAATATCAATCTCTTAATAAAACAAAAACAATAAGAATGAATTAAAAGAGAGAATAGAAAAACCCCTTGTAGATGCCAAGAGTAGGAATACTAGTCTTCCTTCTAGCTCCACTTTGATGTTTGATGAAGAACTCAAGCCCTCTTCAATGGTTGATTCCCCTTTTGCAATATGGAATGGAGCTTTCTCAAGTCACCAACCCTTAATTGATTGTGCCTTTGGAAGATGGAATGGAGCTTTCTCAAGTCACCAATCCTTACAATGATGCTTCAACCCTCAAGAGCTTGTTAACCCAATTTAATCCCAAAGAACCTCAAAGATCTTCAATGGAAGATGGAAAAGATGAAGATGGAGGATGAAGATAAGGGACAAGGAGAGTGTCACTCTCTCCTCATCCCAAAATATGTTTGCTCGCTCCTCTCTTTTCTTTTCTCTCTGTTCTCAAAACCCTAGCCGTCCTCTTCTAAAGAAAAATCCCCTTTCTTATTTCGTGCAACGAATTTATATAAATTTAGGGTGACACGACCAAGCCAAGAGTGGCTTGGCCGTGTTCTTGCTTCTTTTCTTCCTTTCCATGAGGTGACACGGCCAAGCCAAGGTTGGCTTGGCCGTGTCTCTTGATCTCCATGGCACACGGCCAAGACAACTGGCCGTGTCCCTCACTGTGGCTCTTCCTTTCTTTCTTTCTTTTCTTTCTTTTCTTTAGTGGTGAGAGGTGAGTGACACGGCCAAGCCTTGGATTGCTTGGCCGTGTTTAAGCTCTTTTGGAGGGACACGGCCACAAGCTTGGCCGTGTCCCTTGGGTGTGTCTCCTTCTGTGGTTGTGGACTTCTTCTTAGCTTGGTATGGGACACGGCCACAAGCTTGGCCGTGTCCCTTGAGTGTGTCAGCTACTGTTCTTCGTTCTTTGCTCTTCTTGCACTGTTTTGATCTTCCAAGGGTCTTTTTGTACCTAAACCTAAAACAAACACTTTAAACACACTTAAAATAAAAATTAATCAAAATATTAACTAAAACACACATAAAATCATACTAAAAACAAGTACAAAAATGATTTAAACATAAGATAAAAGTTATCAACATTTGAATTTAAGATGATGAGAGTATATTTTTAAGATAATGAAGTGATCCAATATCTTGAGTGCAATAGGTGTGTGGGTATATATATTAAAGAGATGAACTAATTTTTGTCTAATGACAATTCGATTAATGATATGATAATTTGTTGTGACTATTTGAGTAAATAGACAGTATAATGATGTGTTAGGAAATGGTAAAAATAAAATTAAGAATGAACCTAAGGGGGAGAATAGAAATTATGTAATTTGATAAAATACTGATTTGGATGATTTATTACCATACTGGATAATTTTGAGGACAAAATTATTAAAGGGGGAGAAAATTGTAACATCCGTAATTTTGGAGATATAAAATTGTATATACTCAATATATATATCTAGAGTATATATAACATATACATATGGTATATTAATTGTATATGTTGGATTAATACATTACATACTTAATATTTAATACACATAATTTGATGTGTATATAAGATACACATTACTTGTGCATGTGTAATATCCCAAAATTTTAAAAAATTTTAATTTTTGAAAATTTGATAAATAAATTATAATTTAAATGGATAAATTAAATTAATGGTTTTAAATGAAAAATGAAGGGATTTTAAAAGAAAAAGTGAAACATATATGTGATATATATGTAAAATATACATAATATATAAAAGTTAATACTTTTTAAAAGAAAAGTCAAAGTAAAAGAGTATTTTGGTAATTAAATCTTAAAAATTTAAAATTAATAAAATAATTCAAAATAAATTATTTTTGAATGGAAGAGGAAATTTATTGCTTATAATTTATTAAATAAATAATTAAATAATTAATTATTAAATTATTTTAATATATATATATATGGTTTAAAATAAAAGATGAAATGAAAAAGAAAATTAAAAGTCTTCATCTTCTTTCTTCTTCTTCTCCAAGCCGAATTCTCCGTGGCCAAAGAGGGAGATTTTTAGCTTCTTCCATCATCAAATTCTTCAAGCTTTCAAGGGAATAAGAGTAGTTTTGGTGATTTTCCAACAAGCAAGTAAGCTTTATTTCCAAAATTATGAAGTTCTTTAAAGATTATGAATATGTATGAATTGAGTTTTTGAAAGAGCATGTTATAATTGTTGGAATGGGTATGGAAGATGTTCTTTTGATGAGTAAATAATGATTTTAAGGTTGGATTAAAGAAATGGTTGAGTTAGGGTAAGATTGGTGAAGAGGGAATTTAGGGTTATGGAACATTTGAGTTTTTGAAATCATGATTTTTAATTGTGCAAATTGATTTCAAATGAGTTGTTTTGATGCATAAACAAGTATTTTAAAGTCAAATATTGGATTTGGTTGTGTTTGGTTAGAGTTTGAAGAGGGTAGTATTGATTTAGGGTTTTGGAAGGAAAAGTGAATTTTCAAAGAATGATTAATTGTTTGATTTTAATGCTTAAATCATGTTATTTAAGGATATAAGTGGTGGAAATAAGATTGAAATGATAATTGGATTGAGTTGGAATAGAGATCCTTCAATGGTGAAAGTTATGTCATTTTAGGTTTTTGGATATAAGCATGTGGTTAATTAATGTAATTGGTTTAAACATGCTAAAATATGTTTCTAATGATATTAATAAACTTAAAACACTAATTTAAATGGATTGATATGGTTTTTCAAAGTTAAGGTGAGGTGAAGCTTAATTTTGGGATTTGGTTTAGAGTGATGTTTAATTATGGTTTGATGTTGACAATACCTTAGAATGTGATATTAAATGATTATGTATGATCACATTTGGTATAGGCATTGAGGGAGGTTAATTTGCTTCATCCAAGTGGTGAAGGGCAAGTTGGAAGGATAGGATTGGAGGTTGTGTTAAGCTTGCTTTTGGTTGCTAGTGGAGGTAAGTACAAACTTTGAATATATTATTTATATTTGCATGACATTTTGGCTTAACATATTTTGGTTGGAAAATGTGTTAAGTTACTTGGTTCATTGATTGAGTATGAATAATGTGCTGTTACATTTGTAATGTCATATATGTGTTAAATGCATTGTGAAAAGCCATTGATAATGGCTAAATTATGTAGAATGTGAAATATGTATGTTATGTGAAAATATCCAAAGTAATTGGGTAATGTGTTATGAATGCAAAAATGAGATATGTGGAATAATGAAATGAATTTATATTGATAAAAATGAGAAAAGTGAGAAAATTAGAAAGAAATTTGAAAATAAGGCAATGTGCCTAGATTGAATATGTGACAATGAGAAAGAAATTAATAATGAGAAAAATGAATAAATGAAAAAACAAGTAAGAAAAAGATGATATAATAAGGCAATGTGCCTAGTTTGATCATGAGAAAAGTTTTGATAAAGGAATTATGAAAGAACTTGATAATGAGAATTATGAATAAATTGTGTGCCTAGTATGTTATTCAATATTTAGAGTTCTGGGTTTGGCTGTATGCCTATGATTGCCTATGGGCTAAACGCTGGAATGGTAAAAAGACTGGGTCGTAAGCCAGGCCAGCTAATAATTATGATGTTTTAAGGGTGAAAAGACTGGGTCGTAAGCCTAAAAAACTGCAGCAGTCTAGCCGGGTTGAGGACCAAGATACTGGGGCCTAAGGGTCTAGCTGGGTTGAGGTCCAAGAGACTGGGGCTGTTATATTATCCATGGATATATTGCCTACGGGGCTAGACACATGTTGTCATTATAGACCAAAGCAGTAACTCTGAAATTTGAATAGCATATTAGATCCTTTTTGGGCCCACGCTTGTCTTTGTTTTAATGTGAATTATGAACTGTGATACAATTGAGCAATATAATGTTATGAGTTGTGATTATGAAATTTTTCAAAAAAATAAGAAAATAGAATGATGTGACATCTATATGCTTTATGCATTGGCATTGCATTTAGTTTTATTGTTATTATCAAAGTTTGTACCACTAGGCTTCGGCTTAGCGCGATTGTAATTCGTCGCGCAGGCGTCATGGATGATTTGGTAGAGCCGGAGAGTTCTACTAGACCTGATCGGGTCTAGGTTTGTATTTATTGAGCTTGAAGAGTTATTTTTGGATACATCAAGATCAGAGCCAGTTGCTAGCATGTAGATATTTGATATTACAATGTATTTTGACATTATATATATTATGATATGTTTTTGGAAGTATATAATGTAAATTGTAAAGAATATTTTTAATAATTTGTTCAGATGTGATTTTATATGTGTTGTTAATTTATATATCTATATATAAGTATTTTGAGAAAATATGGAGAAATTGAGAAGTATTGGTGAAATGGTGAATTGATTTTTATTGGGAGTGTTTGCTTTATGCAGGTTGTGTTTTGCTAAATTTTGGGAACGTCCAAATTACAAACAAAACTATGGCAAATTTTTTCCAGAGATTTTCATATAAAATATTTATTTTGGATTCCTATAATAAGTAAAGAATATTTATATACTATTTATTTTATATATTAGTATTTCAAATCTTAAAACAGAAATGTGAAAATTTTTATTAAATTGGTCTATGACATTTTTATACCGTATATGCATATTTTACATATGCTGAAAATATGTATTGTACGTATATAGGGTATAAGGGTGTTGCAACATCATTTCATTTTCTCATACTTTTCAAATATTTTTGTAACACTCTTATACCATATATACGTACAATACATATTTCCAGCATATGTAAAATATGCATATACGGTATAAAAATGTCACAGACCGATTTAATAAAAAATTTTACATTTCTGTTTTAAAATTTCAAATACTAAATATATAAAATTAAATAATATATAAATATTCTTTACTTGCTATAGTAACTCGAAATAACATTTTATATGAAAATCTCTGGAAAAAATTTGCCAGAATTTTGTTTGTAATTTGGACGTTTCCAAAATTCAACAAAATACAACCTGTATAAAATAAACACTCCAAATAAAATTAATTCACCATTTCACCAATACTTCTCAATTTCTCCATATTTTCTCAAAATACTTATATATAGGTATATATATCAACATCACATATAAGATCCCATCTTAAATAAATTATTCAAATCATTCTTTACAATTGACATTATATACTTCAAAAACATATCATAACATATATTGTAATATCCTAGTGTATGCCCTAGAAGTTGTTTATGTTGTTGGTTTAAAATTTGGATTGAATGTATATATTATGTGATAAGAAAAGAAATTGGTAATAGAATGTTTATGTATTTGTGTTTTGGGAAAGAAAGAGGGTTTAGAGAAAAGTGTATATGTTGATTATATTGTAATATATATATAACATATAAGTTGGTCAAATGAAGAGTCAAGGGGGAAGAGATATTTATCTTGTTGAGTATGAAATTACCTAAATGGGCTTATAAATTAAAAGAAAGTTAGAACAAATGATTAAAGGGTGTTTTGGTAATTGCTTGAATTGGAACACTTGGTGGAGATTAAAAGAAGAGTTGACTTTATTTTTGTGGTTCATTTCTTCTTTCTTCTTTGTGTGGCCGGCTCCTCCATAAACAAAGGAAAGCAAGAGGCAAAGAGAAGATCTTGATGTGTTAAGCTCAAATTGAAGAAAGGCTAAGTGATCAAGTTGGTGATACAAGAAGTCTTATAACTTTGGTAAGTTCTCTTGTGATCTTTGTGCTTATTTTGAAATGATATTTGAGTTTGATAGATTTTGTTTTTAAGAATGTGTTGGTTGATTTTGAGATGTGAGAAGTGTTTGAGTGATTTGATGATGGATTTTGAGTATGGATTGAAGAAAAGAGTAAGTGGTTGGAAGAGATGATGTTGTATATGTGGTGAGGGTTTTGAGATGATTTTGTGTTTTATGTTTGATGTGTGTTTTGGCTTGTTTTGGTGTGTTGCAAGTTTTAGATGAGTTTTGAGTATGTTTTGTTAAGATGGTGTGAAGTGGATGTTGATGGATAAAAGTGTTTTGTTGAGTGTTTGGTTGTTTGATCGGAATCTTGATTTGTGGCCGGACACGCCCATGAGCACGTCCAGGGTTTTTAGGCGTGTCAATTGTGTTGGAGGCAGTAGGTTTGACACGACCAGTAACACGCTCGTGTTATTGAGCGTGTCATAGCTACTGTAAGATTTGAGAATTTACACGCCCAGGAACACGCCCATGTTGTTGAGCGTGTAAATACTTCTGTGTTGTGGAGTTAGGGCACGGTCATGAACACGCCCGTGTGGGTGAGCGTGTTAGGGTTAGGGTTTGCCCTAATTAATTCCTAATTGGATTATCTCTTGTGTATCCCTAAGCAAGTATATGCTATTACTTTTGATTTAGGTCTTGAAGATAGTGATTGATCATTGATCTAAGAGGTAGAAGGATCTTGAACAAGGAAGTGTTAAGGGTGGTGTGATTTGTTTTTTAGGTAAGTACAAAACCTATATGATTGTATGTAAGTACAAATGTGGCATTACTACATTGTTAATTTATATGAGCAATGTGTGTTGTTATGTTATATCAATGATGATATATATATATATATATATGAATAATGTGAATGACATGATGATGCAAATGATTGTGTATATGAAAGATGGAAATGTTATGATGTGAATTGAGATGAAATGGAATATAGAGCCATTGTGCTTGGCTATGTTGATTCATTTGAGAATGAAATTGATAACAAATTAATAAATGAGTTGTGTGGCTAATGTGTTATTCCATTTTCAGAGTTTGTTGTTGGTGGCATGCCTAATGATAGTAACAATCTCTTGAAGTTAGGTTGGGCTTGATTCTTGAAGCCAAGTTGGGTTGAAGTTTAACATGTTTTACTCCCCTTGAAGCTTGGTTGAGTCTAGTCCTTGAAGCCTAATTGAGATGTTACAACCCTTGAAGCTAGGTTGGGTTTGGTTCTTGAAGCCAAGTTGGGTTGAGACTTAGCATGCTTTGTTCCCCTTGAAGCTTGGTTGAACCTAATCCTTGAAGCCTAGTTGGGTATATGTGATAATGATAAATGTGATAAAACCAAAGCATTAACTCTGAAAATTGAATGGCATATTAGTGTGTTTTGGGCCCATGCTTGTCTTTGTTTATATGTGATTCATTGATGGTAAAATAATTGAGTAATGAACTTCATGAAAGAACTTTGAGATGTGATATGCTTATATGATTATGATTTGTGAAAGGCAAAGGTTTGATGTTAGCTCTTCACTTGATGTGGACATTAATGGAATGTGTGATATTGCATAGCATACAAGCATAATATTAACATGTTTTTTCTTACTAAGCCGTTGGCTTAGCGCGATAGTGTTGATCGCGCAGGTAACAGAGTTGAACCTGAGAGCTCTCCGAGACCGAGTGAGAGTAGACAGTGAAGAGTTTATTTGGGAAGATCAGAGAAAGCTGCCAATCATGTATAACTTCTTTATATTTTGTAAATATTGTTTATAATGTGAATATATGTATATTTGTAAATATGGATTTAAATGCTTTCATATATGTAACTATTTTATAAATTCCGCTGCGTACTAAATAAACATATCTATATCTACTTTGTTTTATTTTCCAAGTTAATTACTTATTATCTATATTGTATACTAAAAAAAGATTATGGTATCATTTAAAAGATGTTTTGAATGTTAAGAGAAAATCTGTAGCATTCCTATATTCGATACATGTATACTACTTTGTGGTGTATGTAGTGTGCATGTATTGGGTGTGGGGGTGTTACATATATAATATTAAAATATACTATAATATCAAATATCTACATGCTGGCAACTGGCTCTGATCTTGATGTACTGAAAAAATCTTCAAGCTCAATAAATACAAACCTAGACCCAACCAGGTCTAGTAGAACTCTCTGGCTCTACCAAAACGTCCATGACACTTGCGCGACGAATTACAAATCGCGCTAAGCCGAAGCCTATCGGTACAAACTTTGATAACAATATAGTCCAAATGTAATTTCAATGCACAACACATATCTATATCACAACTCATAACATTATATCTCATTATATTGCTCAATTGTATTATAATTCATAATTCACATTAAAGCAAAGACAAGCATGGGCCCAAAAGGATCTAATATGTTATTCAAATTTCAGAGTTACTGCTTTGGTCCATAATGACACCATGTGTCTAACCCCATAGGCAATATATCCATAGATAATATAACAGCCCCAGTCTCTTGAACCTCAACGCGGTTAGACCCTTAGGCACCAGTATCTTGTTTCTCAACCCGGCTAGACTGCTATAGTTTTTGAGGCTTACGACCCAGTCTTTTCACCCTAAAAACATCATATTTATCAGCTGGCCTGGATTACGACCCAGTCTTTTTACCATTCCAGCATTTAGCTCGTAGGCAATCATAGGCATGCCGCCAAACCCAAAACTCTGAAAATTGAATAACATACTAGGCACACAATTTATTCATATTTCTCATTATCAAATTCTTTCATAATTCCTTTATCAAAACTTTTCTCATTTTCTCAAGATCAAACTAGGCACATTGCCTTATTATATCTTCTTTTTTCTCATTTTTTTATTCATTTTTCTCATTATTAATCTCTTTCTCATTGTCACATATTCAATCAAGGCACATTGCCTTATTTTCATATTTTTTCTCATTTTTTTCTCATTTTTCACACATTTCTCATTTTTCTCACTTTTCTCATTTTTCTCATTTTTATCAATATCAATTCATTTCATTATTCCACATATCTCATTTTTGCATTCACAACACATTACCCAATTACTTTGTATTTTCACATAATATACATATTTCACATTCTTCACAATTTAGCCATTATCAATGGCTTTTCACAATACATTTAACACATATATGACATTACAAATGTCATAGCACATTATTCATACTCAATCAATGCACCAAGTAACTTAACACAATTTTCAACCAATATGTGTTAAGCCCAAATGTCATGTAAATATAAATAATATATTCAAAGTTTGTACATACTTCCACTAGCAACCCAAAGTAAACTTAACACAACCTCCAATCCTATCCTTCCAACTTGCCCTTCACCACTTGGATGAAGCAAATCAACCTCCCTCAATGCCTATATCAAATGTGATCATAAACAATCATCTAATATCACATTCTAAGGCATTCTCAACATCAAACCTTAATTTAACAACACTTCTACAAAATTTCAAAAATTAAATCTTTCCTTACTTTAACTTCGCAAATCCATATTAACCCATTAAATTATTGTTTTGAGTTTATTTATATCTTTACAAACATATTTTAACATGTTTAAACCAATTACATTAATTAACCACATGTTTATGTTCAAAATACTAAAATGGCGTAACCTTCACCATTGAAGGATCTCCATTCCAACTCAATCCAATTATCATTTCAATCTTATTCCACCACTTATATCATTAAATAACATGATTTAAGTATGAAAATCAAACAATTAATCATTCTTTAAAAATTCACTTTTCTAAAACCCTAAATCAATACTACCATCTTCAAACTCTATCCAAACTTAACTAAATCCATAATTTGATTTTAAAATCCTTGTTTATGCATCAAAATAACACATTTGGAACCAATTTGCACAATTAAAACTTATGATTTCAAAAACTCAAATATTCCATAACCCTAAATTCTCTCTCTTCACTAAACTCAACTTAAATTCAACCATTTTTTTAAATCTAACCTAAAAATCATTAATAACCAATCAAAACAACTTCATTCATATCTAATTAAGCAATTAAATCATGCTACTATGAAATCCAAAAATTCACATAACACATTTTTCCATAGAATAGGCAAAATTGGTAAAGAAGCTTAACAATTTATGAAGAATCTTCTAAAACTTCACTTAAATCCTTGAAATCTCTTCAATTATGGTTACTTCGAAGAAGGAAAATCCTCTATTGAAGCCATGATAGTCGGCGTTGAAGGAAAGAAAAAGAAGAAGATGAAAAAAAAATAATTTTCTCTTTCCTCCCACTCACATTTTCAACCTTATATATATTATTATTTTAATATATTTTTAATTAATTAATTAATTAATTAATTAAAATTCTAAAATATTATCTTCCATCCAAAATTATTTATTTTTGAATTATTTTATTAATTTTAAATGTTTAAGATTTAATTACCAAAATATCCTTTTACTTTGACTTTTTTCTTAAAAAGTATTGACTTTTATATGTTGTATATATTATATATATATCACATATTTATTCCACTTTTTCATTTAAAATCTCTTCATTTTTCATTTAAAACTATTAATTTAATTTATTCATTTTAAATTATAATTTATTTTATTAAATTTAAAAAAATTAGAACTTTCCAAAAAAATTTGGGATATTACACATTTGCACAAGTAATGTGTATCTTATATATACATCAAATGTACCTTATATGTGTATTAAATATATTAAGTATGTAATGTATTAATCCAACATTTACAATTAATATATCATATGTATATGTTATATATATACTCTAGATATATATATTGAGTATATATAAAATTTTATATCTCCAAAATCACGGATGTGACAATTTTATCCCCTTAAATAATTTCGTCCTCGAAATTATCCAGTACGGTAATAAATCATCTAAATGAAACATAATCTTAAAATCTAATCATAATTATTATTTCATCAAATTGCATAATTTCTATTCTCCCCCTTAAGTTCATTCTCAATTACTTTTTTTACCATTCCATAACTCATCATTATGCTGTCTATTTACTCAAACAATCATAATAGATTATCATATCATCAATCAAATTGCCATTAGATAAAATTAGTTCATCTCTTTAATATATATACACCACACACCTATTGCACTCAAGATATTTGATCAATTCATTATCTTAAAATATACTCTTATCACCTTAAATTCAAATGTTAATAACTTTTATCTTAACACAATAATTTTACACATCTTCACTTTGATCCTACTCTTTATACAATTACCACATATTAATTTAATACCACCGTTATACAACAACAAAATCTTATTTCCTTATTAAGATTCATTCCAATTATACTATAACTATCATAACTTAGCTCCTTTCATATGCATATACATATCAGAACGCTATATTATCCACATTATCACATAGCTTGCATATTCTTAATACAACTACATACATTGAATTTCAATAAATACTTATAAATTTTTACATTTCAGATCAATTGATCTAACTATCACAATATGACCATCACAACCTTATTCCATTCTGACTAACCTTTAGTCTATTTTAAATTCATCAATCTGTTTTCAATTTATTACCTAATTCTATTAGGTCAAATTTATTCTCAAATCTTAATTCCCTTTGAAATCATCATTACAGATAATATTCATTTCATCTAGCCTCATTCACTTTAAACAACATTTTCATCAACTTATTCATTTTATACCACTTTTAAACACATTCAATACAGCTCTTACTCACATTTCATAATTCCTTTCATTTACCCTTTTCTCACATTTCTTATAGTTACCATATTTACAAAAATCACTTTTCTTACACATCATTTAAAGCTCATCATATTTTCACAATTCTCTTATGTTCCACACTTTCTATAATTATAAACAAATTTATAACATAAAATTATAAGATACAACTATGCAAACCATAAATCTTGACCATGTTTCTTGTAGCATAACTATCAATCTCACCAAATCTATCCAACGGTCATGTCATCTCAGGCCCATACCCGTGGATAACAAAATTAATCGGTCAATATACTAAACAAATCATATGACCATGGCATAATAATGGTCATGCTGTGGCTTATAAATAAATACTGCCCCTCTATAATTCTTCTTCAAATATTTCCAATCACAACATTAAGTTCGTATCGCAAAAATCACATATTCATTTTTTAATCTTTTGCTACACAAAGAGTTAACACATTTCAGCTCTGTTTCAAAGTAATTTACTTTTGATCACTTCTGTTTCTAAACAATTTACTCTTAATCACTTGATCATCATTAGCCTAACTCAAGTTTCAACAATATTATCATTAACATCTCTTACATATACACATTCGTTCATATGCTAATTTTACACAATTTCTATTTATTAGTCCATTTCTAATCTATCTCTTATAAAAATTTTCATTAATTTTTTTTTTCACTTCTATACTTTCTTCATTATACTTTCCTTTTCCTTACAATCTCTTATTAATACACATATACTTTGGGCCCAACACTATACAATCATCAAGTTCAGTCGTTACAATAACAATTTCACCGTCCAACGCTGCTCGGGTCCATTCTCAATCTCAATTTCATCACATGACCTAACTCTACGCAGGTCAAGATCTAATCTCTCTTAGGTATATTAATTCTTGCAATATCATTCTCAATATCACTAAACAAGTAATTGTATAAGGTAACAAACACTCAATAACATTTTTTAAATCATCCACGTACACCTTCGTAAGTCATATTCACAATGTGACTTACTTTCCACATTTTCTTATATATCACAATTGTGTTCATATTGAAAAATCTCATCACACATATCATACAATTATACGCAATTCCTCTTTAACATACAACCTATACAAAGTTAACATTTATGACCTTTCAGAGAACATTATCATTTCTCATTCTTTTGACATTACTTAGGTCATTCATCAAATCAACATATATACACTCTGACCACAACATTATTAACATCTTCCTTATTTAATCGCCCATCTCTTAAATAAGTTTCTTATTATATATATATATATATATATATTTAACACCTCACATAAATCTTAGTCACATTTCCAATGTGACATCTCTCTCACATTGTTTTATGCATTTATCATACCCTTCATATCCCCTTTCATCATTTCCAATTCAATTACCTAAAGTAACTCATTTTTACTTACTTAATCATTTCCCTTTATTTCATAACAAATTTCTATATTATCAACCACATTACACCTTAGTTAGTACTTTTATAAATAATATTACTCATTCAAAATTACTCCCAAGCTTATTAAACATTAAACTATCAATATCTAAACAATCCTCATCGAAATTCCCTTACAACTCTAAATTTTCAACTTACTACTTTACTTAAACTTCATTCTATTAATCTCACTTTCAAGAGCTAACTTTATAAATATTATTTTTATATTAATATAACATCAAAACACATCACTTTCACAATTATGGAAACCCATTTCAAAAATTTAAATTTCATATAATGCAACTAACAACATGAACCTCACAACATCTCATTCATATCACATTCTCAATCTTAAGATCATAACATTTACTTTTAAAAAATACTAACTTATTTTCTTACACTAATTAACATCATCAATTAGATATCCTACTTTTACATACTCAAACCCTAAATAATGTATCATTCATTTTTTATGAACTCTTTATTCTAAATTATTAAAACTCCATATTCCTTCTTCATACTTCTACCCGTATGCATACAAATTTTCATAATTGTTCTTATTCATTTGTCTCATGAAATTAATTTATTACTCATGTACACAAAATTGTTTGACTTCCTTAGTTTCATGTCACTCTTATTTTCAATTTTTATATTCCTTACAAATTCTTTATAAAAGCCTGTAAACTTTTATCCATGTGCACTTGACACATATATGGACTTATATTTAAAGTTTTAGATTTTTCCAAGTTGATTTAATATATTTAAAAATTAAATCTTCCAAAATTAGAGAATCTGTCTCTTTAATAATTTCTCTGGTAGCACCCGGTTGTCTATTTGTTTCAGGTACCATACCTTAATAAAATTTATGAAATTTTAACCATATGTTATAAGAATACATATGATATTGGGTGTAAATGTTCATATTTTTTTGGGTTTATTTGCTATAGTTTTTAAATATGTTTCTCAATTTCTACAGATTCTGAGTTTTTGGAGCTCCTCAAACAATCTGTGTTCTTCTACCTTTCTTAATTAGTAATTCATCTTTAAAAATTATGAAATTTTATAAATTAGATTCCAACATATAGAAAAACTTTTCATTAAATTTTTAAACTCATCCAACATTCCTATATCTATTCAAAAGTTCAACAATATCATTTTACAGCACAACTATAAAATTTTCTGCAACCATCATGCCCATTTTTCAAACTTTTTATTTCATATCTTAAATCATTTCATAAATTATTTTTCTTAATTTCACTTATTTATAAATTGAATCAGCTATGAATTTTAATTTCAAATAAAAGTTTTAAAAATTCTTAATCCATACGCCCCATAATGACGTTTCTATTGTGCCACTCTGATCTATATAACCTAGACGCCATCTCAACTCATATCCATTATATCAAAAGGACATTGCTACATTAGAGATCAAATAAATTATCAGTGCCAATGCATCACAATTGAAAATTATTTTTTTTAAATTTTAATTTTCTCTCTCTAACAACCCACCTAGGTCGAGAACCTCGAACCTAGACTCTGATACCAAAATAAATTTAACACCCTTATACCCTATATACATACAATACATATTTCTAGCATATGTAAAATATGCATATACGGTACAAAAATGTCACAGACCGATTTAATAAAAATTTTCACATTTCTATTTTAAAATTTCAAATACTAAATACATAAAATTAAATAATATATAAATATTCTTTACTTGCTATAGTAACCCGAAATAACATTTTATATGAAAATCTCTGAAAAAAATTAGCCAAAATTTTTTTTGTAATTTGGACGTTTCCAAAATTCAACAAAACACAACCTGCATAAAACAAACACTCCAAATAAGATTAATTCACTATTTCATCAATACTTCTCAATTTCTCCATATTTTCTTAAAATACTTATATATAGGTATATATATCAACATCACATATAAGATCCCATCTTAAACAAATTATTCAAATCATTCTTTACAATTTATAGTATATATTTCAAAAACATATCATAACATATATAATATCAAAATATATTATAATATCAAATATCTACATGCTGGCAACTGGCTCTGATCTTGATATATTGAAAAACTCTTCAAGCTCAATAAGTACAAACCTAGACCCGACCATGTCTAGTAGAACTCTCCGGCTCTACCAAAACGTCCATGACATCTGCACGACGAATTATAATCGCACTAAGCCGAAGCCTAGTGGTACAAACTTTGATAACAATATAGTCCAGATGTAATGTCAATGCACAACACATATCTATATCACAACTCATAACATTATATCTTATTATATTGCTTAATTGTATCACAATTCATAATTCACATTAAAGCAAAGACAAGCATAGTCCCAAAAGGATCTAATATGCTATTCAAATTTCAGAGTTATTGCTTTGGTCCATAATGAAACCATGTGTCTAGCCCTGCAGGCAATATATCCATGGATAATGTAACAACCCCAGCCTCTTGAACCTCAACCCGGCTAGACCCTTAGGCCCTAGTATCTTGGTCCTCAACCTAGCTAGACTGCTACAGTTTTTTAGGCTTACGACCTAGTCTTTTCACCCCAAAAACATCATATTTATCAGTTGGCATGGCTTACAACCCAGTCTTTTCATCATTTCAGCGTTTAGCCCGTAGGCAATCATAGGCATGCCGCCAAACCCAAAACGCTAAAAATTGAATAACATACTAGGCACACAATTTATTCATATTTCTCATTATCAAATTCTTTCATAATTCCTTTATCAAAATTTTTCTCATTTTCTCATGATCAAACTAGGAACATTGCCTTATTATATCATCTTTTTCTCATTTTTTTGTATTCATTTTTCTCATTATTAATCTCTTTCTCATTGTCACATATTCAATCTAGGCACATTGCCTTATTTTCACTTTTTTTTTCTCATTTTTCACATCTTTCTCATTTTTCTCATTTTTATCAATATCAATTCATTTCATTATTCCACATATCTCATTTTTACATTCACAACACATTATCCAATTACTTTGGGTATTTTCACATAATATACATATTTCACATTCTACACAATTTAGCCATTATCAATGGATTTTCACAATGCATTTAACACATATATGACATTACAAATGTCATAGCACATTATTCATACTCAATCAATGCACCAAGTAACTTAACACATTTTTCAACCAATATGTGTTAAGCCCAAATGTTATGCAAATATAAACAATATATTCAAAGTTTGTACATACCTCCACTAGTAACCCAAAGCAAGCTTAACACAACCTCCAATCCTATCCTTCCAACTTGCCCTTCACTACTTAGATAAAGCAAATCAACCTCCCTCAATGTCTATATCAAATGTGATCATAAACAATCGTTTAATATCACATTCTAAGGCATTCTCAACATCAAACCTTAATTTAACAACACTCCTACAGAATTTCAAAAATTAAGTCTTTTCTTACTTTAACTTAGCGAATCCATATTAATCCATTAAATTATTGTTTTGAGTTTATTTATATCATTACAAACATATTTTAACATGTTTAAACCAATTACATTAATTAACCACATGCTTATGTTCAAAATACTAAAATGGCATAACCTTCACCATTGAAGGATCTCCATTCCAACTCAATCCAATTATCATTTCAATCTTATTTCGACCACTTATATCATTAAATAACATGATTTAAGCACTAAAATCAAACAATTAATCATTCTTTAAAAAATTCACTTTTCCAAAACCCTAAATCAATACTACGATCTTCAAACTCTATCCAAACTTAACTAAATCCATCATTTGATTTTAAAATCCTTGTTTATGCATCAAAATGACACATTTGGAACCAATTTGCACAATTAAAACTCATGATTTCAAAAACTCAAATGTTCCATAACCCTAAATTCTCTCTCTTCACTAAACTCAACTTAAATTCAACCATTTCTTAAATCTAACCTTAAAATCATTAATAACCAATCAAAACAACTTCATTCATATCCAATTAAGCAATTAAATCATGCTACTATGAAATCCAAAAATTCACATGACACACTTTTCCGTAGAATTGGTAAAATTGGTAAAGAAGCTTACCAATTTATGAAGAATCTTCTAAAACTTCACTTAAATCCTTGAAATCTCTTCAATTATGGTTGCTTGGAAGAAGGAAAATCCTCTCTTGAAGCCATGAAAGTCGGCCTTGAAGGAAAGAAGAAGAAGAAGATGAAAAAAAATGATTTTCTCTTTCCTCCCACTCACATTTTCAACCTTATATATATTATTATTTTAATATATTTTTAATTAATTAATTAATTAAAATTCTAAAATATTATCGTCCATCTAAAATTATTTATTTTTGAATTATTTTATTAATTTTAAATTTTTAAGATTTAATTACCAAAATTTTCTTTTACTTTGACTTTTTTTTTAAAAAGTATTGACTTTTATATGTTGTATATATTTTACATATATATCACATATATATTCCACTTTTTCATTTAAAATCCCTTCATTTTTCATTTAAAACCATTAATTTAATTTATCCATTTTAAATTATAATTTATTTTATTAAATTTTTAAAAATTAGAAGTTTTCAAAAAAAATTTGAGATATTACACATATGCACAAATTTAATAAAAATTTAATAAAAATTAATTCGCAGGTTGATGGAGCTAGAGTTGATAATACAAAATCATTAAAGTTTTCTCAATTATATGATTCGGTCCGAGACAAACATTGTGTGACCTTATCTTTTTCTATGATCTGGAACTCAGCTTTTCCATTGAAGATTTCTTTCCTGACATGGAGACTCCTTCTTAATGCATTGCCAACTGCTCAACGGTTATTAATTATGGGTTTCCACGGCCCATTTTGCTGTCCATTCTGCCACATAGCTCCTGGAACTGTAGATCATGTATTCTACTTTTGCCCGCAAATCCAAAAGGTGTGGAGGACTCTTGGATCATATTTTCTGAGTAGAAACTGTGTTTGTTCCTCATTGAGACAGGAATTTAAGTCATGGTGGCTAGTCTCTTTTCCCACTTCTCTTTCCGGATATCTTAGGCGTCTAATCCCCATGTCCATTGTTTGGTTCACCTGGCGTGTATACTGCAGCAAGACTTGGGGAGATGGAGAACTCTGTACGTCGATGATAATCCAGCAAGTGCGCCACTTTCTCTACTGCTGGGGAGTTATTAATTCGAACCGGAAATTTGCTAAAGGCAACACAACTGGTTTTGCAAATCTTTTACCTGCAAATTTTGGCTCTCTTAAACGGCAATTATCACTGGTCTCTTGGAGACGGCCAAACTCATTTAATTTCAAAGTGAATGTGGATGCTTCCTTCACCTCATCTTGTTCTTCGGGTGGGATCATTATTCGTAATAAATATGGCCAATTTGTTGCTGGTTCTTGCTTCCTCATCCAGGCCTCTTCCCCTCTGCATGCCGAACTTCAGGCCTTGAAGTATGGAATTGAATGGTGCTCTTCCATTATTCCAACTCCTTTTCATGTTGAAGTTGATTCTCTCCAAATTGTACAGCTTATTCAGTATCAACTCTCTCAAAACTTTAGTTCTACGATTGACAGAATTCGCCACTTTCTTGATTCTACTAACTCCGTTATCACTCATATCCATCGAGAAGGTAATCAAGTAGCCAATTTGCTAGCACAATTAAGTCGTAATTATGGTTCACCCTTTCTTTTCAATGATTTCAACTCCTTGCCCAAAGATGTTAAAGGGCTTATTATTTCTGATTGTATGGGCATCCCTTATTTGAGGTATAAATAATAAAAAAAAATATCTCCAAAATCACGGATGTGAAAATTTTACAATCCATAATTCACATAAAAACAAACACAAGCATGGGCCCAAAGATAACTATTATGTTATTCAAATTTTAGAGTTACTGTTTTGGTCTATAATGACACCATGTGTCTAGCCCCGAAGGTAAAATATCAATGTAATAGTCCAACTAGGTCTGAGCTTACGGCCCAGTCTTTTCACCATCCGTTTGGTCCATAATGTCTAGCACTCATGGTTCAATATCACCATTAGAAGAGACGAGAATGAATTTTCCAAATAAACACAAGTACAACATCAGTCTCCATGCTTTTGTGGGAGCCACCCAGGATGCGCAAAAATCAATCAAAGGACCAAGAAAAATTTTCTCACCTTTGGTTAATTGAAGAACTTCGGGTTTTGAAATCTAAAATATCATTTGCATTTTTTTATGAGATCTTGAGAAAAATATGGGCAATGCTATTTGACAATCACTTGAATATTCAAGGATGACTTCAAATTCTTCAATCATGGAATATAACTCAAAATTGTCAATTTTAAAAGTCCTAGATTCCACATTCCAAAAAGACATAGCATGCAAGAAGGTTTGATTTAATATGATGTTTTGAAAGCACTTTAAAGCATTAATTTTAGACCAAGATATTTGTTTCTAGTGAATGGCTTCAAGGCTCTTAAATAAGTTCTTCATCTTTCTTAAATAAGTTAGTCTCCAAAATTTCTCTATTTAAACCATTCATCTTTCATAATTCCTAATTGGGATCCGTTGTTAAAAATAAATTATTGAGATCTGTTTGTGTGCTTTCAAAAAGTGCAATGAATGGTTTAAATAGAGAAATTTTGGAGACTGACTTTAAAAATTGATATTACAGGTATGTTAATATCCATTATAATACAAGGCAATTAAATTAGAAGATTACTAAGGAGAGGGAGGTGATCCATAGTCAAACAATGCTTAAAGAAATCATCTCTTGAAGTCTCGAAAGTTCTGCTCCTACTGATGAAATAAGTTCTCGAAATGAGCAACATTTTGACAACTGACATTTAATTCTTCTTGTAGTTTCTTATTATGTTCCTCGAGCTTCCTCTGTAAGCCAAAAAGAGAAAAGCTAATAACATGCATTTTTCATGCATACATATAACATAAGCAGATATGAAATAGGAAAACATACAATATAATTCAAATCAAAGCCCTGAGGACCAAATGATGAGCTAGTATCCAGGTGGTGCCATAAAAGGAGCAAATGAAGATGTCTACGGGCGAGCTGAAGCTGAATGGAATGGTCCAGCTTAATCATGAGAAAAGCTGGCAGATAAAA
The DNA here is from genome assembly GCA_947685225.1 of Garcia nutans. NCBI lineage: Eukaryota > Viridiplantae > Streptophyta > Magnoliopsida > Malpighiales > Euphorbiaceae > Garcia > Garcia nutans. The sequence continues at coordinate 34,712,205 of CANTUV010000039.1, read as the reverse complement.
ATGGTGGGATGCCCAATTGTCCAATTGCCTATAAGATTCATATGGAGTTAGATAATCCAACACAAGAGAACAATTTTGCACAATATATTTGCATGTGTGAAGTTGACCTAAAAGGAGCCAACCCAGTGTTGCTATGAGAATGGGCAGAAGACCCTCCTCTTTCTTTTTCCTTCTCCCCTTCACCATCATCACCACCCTCCTCCTCTTCATTATCATTCTCTCCATCATCATCATCATCATCATCATCATCATCATCATCATCATCTACATTATCCTTCTTCTTCTTCTCCTCCTCCTCCTCCTCCTCCTCCTCCTCCTCCTCCTTCTTCTTCTCCTTCTCCTTCTCTTTCTTCTTCATCATCAAACATATAAAATAAACCGAGGATCTCGATCCGACAACAAAGAAATTGGAACTCCATGCAACTTCACTATCTCACTGATATACAGCTCAGCTAACTTCTCAAGAGAATAGTCCATCCGAACTGGAAGGAAATGAGCTGTCTTCGTCAATCGATCCACAATCACCCAAATTGCATCATGCTTCTTCTGAGTCAAAGGCAGACCAGTCACAAAATTCATTGTTACTCGCTCCCATTTCCACTCAGGCACTGATAAAGGTTGAAGCAACCCCGAAGAAACTTGGTGCTCTGCCTGCACTTTCTGACAAGTGAGACATTTGGATACAAACTCCACTATGTCCCTCTTCATACCTCACCACTAATAATGTTGCTTCAAATCATGATACATCTTAGTACTCCCAGGGTGCATAGCAAAAACTGACTGATGTGCTTCCTCTAAAATAATCTTTTTCAAACTTACATTATTAGGAACACACAATCTATCTTTGTACCAAAGACTGTCATCATTCCTCACACGAAAATCTCGACTCTCCCCTTTTTGGCAATCCAAAACAACTTTCCGAATTCTTTCATTTGCCAACTGAGCCTCTCTAATTTGATCTAGCAACACCGGTCACAATTGCAACTAAGCCAGCAAAGCACCATCATCACATGATTCAAAACTAGCATGCAACGCTCTCAACTCAACAAGCAACGAGAGCGAATAAGCAGCCACCCGCCAAAGACTTCCGACTCAAGGCATCAGCAACAACATTTACCTTACTAGGATGATAATCAATCAAACAGTCGAAGTCTTTAATCAACTCCAACCACCGTCTCTACCGAAGATTTAGCTCTCTCTGAATGCCCAAGTATTTCAAACTCTTGTGATCCGTATAAATGAAACACTTCTCCCCATAAAGGTAATGTCGCCAAATCTTCAAAGCAAACAATATGGCTGCCAACTCCAAATCATGCGTCGGGTAATTCAACTCATGCGGCTTTAACTGCCGAGAAGCATAAGCTATGACTCTACCCTCCTGCATCAAAACACAACCTAAACCACTATGTGAAGCATCATTATAAATCACATATGGTTTATCTTCCATAGGCACGGTAAGAATAGGAGCTTGTGTCAACATCTCCTTCAACTGCTCAAAGATCTCTTGACACTAATCTGTCCACACGAATCTAACTCCCTTTCGAAGTAATCTGGTAAGTGGAGTAGCTATCATAGAAAAACCTTTCACAAACCATTGATAATAGCTTGCCAAACCCAGAAAACTTCTAACTTCAGTCACAGTCTTCGGTGGACTCCAATTCAAAATAGCTTCAACTTTACTCGGATAAACTCTAATACCATCTGCTGAAACCACATGACCAAGAAAAGTTACTTGATCAAGCCAAAACTCACACTTAGACAACTTAGCATACAACTACTTCTCTCTCAAGGTCTGCAATACAATCCGCAAGTGCTCGTCATGCTCCTCCTTATTATGCAAATGCACCAAAATATCATCGATAAAGACCACCACAAACTGATCTAAATAGGGTCTAAACACCTTGTTCATCAAATCCATGAAAGTTGTTGGTGCATTCATCAATCCAAAGGCATCACCAAGAACTCATAATGCACATACCTTGTGCGGAAAGCTGTCTTGGGAACATCTTCCTCTCTGATTCTCAACTGATGGTACCCTGATCTCAGATCAATCTTAGAGAAAACTGCTGCTATTTTCAACTGATCAAAGAGATCATCTATCCTAGGCAAAGGATACTTATTCTTGATGGTCACTTTATTCAATTGCCTATAATCAATGCACAATCTTAAGGTACCATCCTTCTTCTTCACAAATAAAACAGGTGCTCCCCATGGAGACACACTAGGGCGAACAAACCCTTTATCCAACAACTCCTTCAACTGCACCTTCAACTCTCTCAACTCAGCAGGTGCAATTCGATAGGGAATAATAGAGATGGGAGTGGTACCAGGCAACAAATTGATACCAAACTTAACCTCTCTCTCAGGGGGTAACCCTGGCAACTCCTTAGGAAAAATATCTGGGAAATCAGCAACTGTGGGTATACTATCAAGTTGAGAACCCACTACTCTGGTATCTACAACATGAGCAAGATAAGCATCACACCCTTTTCGAATCATCCTCCTAACTGCAACAACTGAAACAAACATGGATGTAAGTTATCTCTGCTCACTACATACCATAACGCTTTTACCATCACCGGTTATAAAGGTAACATGCTTCTTCTAACAATCTACTATAGCTCCATGCTTAGACAACCAATCCATGCCTAGGATCAAATCATACTCCTTAAAAGGCATATCAATCAAATCGCCAAGAAACTCCTCATCCTGAACAACCACTGGGCTATCTCGGTACACCTTACTCACCACAACGCTATGCCCTAAAGGATTTGTCACCAAAACATCAAATCCTAGGGCCTAAAGTATGTAATATATTAATCCAACATATATAATTAATATACCATATGTATATGTTATATATATACTCTAGATATATATATTGAGTATATATAAAATTTTATATCTCCAAAATCACAGATGTGACAATTTTTTCCCCCTTAAATAATTTCATCTTCAAAATTATCCAGTACGGTCATAAATCATCCAAACGAAACATAATCTTAAAATCTAATCAAAATTATTATTTCATCAAATTGCATAATTTCTATTCTCCCCCTTAGGTTCATTCTCAATTACCTTTTTACCATTCCATAACTCATCATTATACTGTCTATTTACTCAAACAATCATTATAGATTATCATATCATCAATCGAATTGCCATTAGATAAAATAATTAATCTCTTTAATATATATACACCACACACCTATTACACTCAAGATATTTGATCACTTCATTATCTTAAAATATACTCGTATCACCTTAAATTCAAATGTTAATAACTTTTATCTTAACACAGTAATTTTACATATCTTCACTTTGATCCTACTCTTTATACAATTACCACATATTAATTTAATATCACCATTATACAACAACAAAATCTTATTTCCTTATTAAGATTCATTCCAATTATACTATAACTATCATAACTTTGCTCCTTTCATATGCATATACATATCAGAACGCTGTATTATGCACATTATCACATAGCTTGCATATTCTTAATACAACTACATACATTGAATTTTAATAAATACTTGTAAACTTATTACATTTCAGATCAATTGATCTAACTATCACAATATGACCATCACAGCCTTATTCCATTCTGACTAACCTTTAGTCTATTTTAAATTCATCAATCTATTTTCAATTCATTACCTAATTCTATTAGGTCAAATTTATTCTCAAATCTTAATTCCCTTTGAAATCATCATTACATATAATATTCATTTCATATAGTCTCATTCACTTTAAACATCATTTTCACCAACTTATTCATTTTATACCACTTTCAAACACATTCAATACAGCTCTTACTCAGATTTCATAATTTCTTTCATTTATCCTTTTTCTCACATTTCTTATAGTTACCATATTTACAAAAATCCCTTTTCTTACACATCATTTAAAGCTCATCATATTTTCACAATTCTCTTCTGTTCCACACTTTCTATAATTATAAACAAATTTCTAACATAAAATTATAAGATACAACAATGCAAACCATAAATCTTGACCATGTTTCTTGTAGCATAACTATCAATCTCACCAAATCTATCCAACGGTCATGTCATCTCAGGCCCATGCCCGTGGATAACAAAATTAATCGGTCAATATACTAAATAAATATTTCCAATCACAACGTTAAGTTCGTATCGCAAAAATCACATATTCATTTTTTAATCTTTTGCTACACAAAGAGTTAACACATTTCAGCTCTGTTTCAAAGCAATTTACTTTTGACCACTTCTGTTTCTAAACAATTTACTCTTAATCACTTGATCATCATTAGCCTAACTCAAGTTTCAACAATATTATCATTAACATCTCTTACATATACACATTCATTCATATGCTTATTTTACACAATTTCCATTTATTACTCAATTTCTAATCTATCTCTTATAAAAATTTTCATTCATTTTTTTTCACTTCCATACTTTCTTCATTATACTTTCCTTTTCCTTACAATCTCTTATTAATGCACATATACTTTGGGCCCAACACTAGACAATCATCAAGTTCAGTCATTATAATAACAATTTCACCATCCAACGCTGCTCAGGTCCATTCTCAATCTCAATTTCATCACATGACCTAACTCTACGCAGGTCAAGACCTAATCTCTGTTAGGTATATTAATACTTGCAATATCATTCTCAATATCACTAAACAAGTAATTATATAAGGTAACAAACACTCGATAACATTTTTTTTAATCATCCACATACACCTTCGTAAGTCATATTCACAATGTGACTTACTTTTCACATTTTCTTATATATCACAATTGTGTTCTTATTGAAAAATCTCATCACACATATCATACAATTATACGCAATTCCTCTTTGACATACAACCTATACAAAGTTAACATTTATGACCTTTCAGAGAACATTATCATTTCTCATTCTTTTGACATTACTTAGGTTATTCATCAATTCAACATATATATACACTCTGACCATAATATAATTAACATCTTCCTTATTTAATCGCCCATCTCTTAAATAAGTTTCTTTATATATATATATATATTTAACACCTCACATAAATCTTAGTCACATTTCCAATGTGACATCTCTCTCACTTTTTTTTATGCATTTACGATACTCTTCATATCCCTTTTCATCATTTCCAATTCAATTACCTAAAGTAACTCATTTTTACTTACTTAATCATTTCCCTTATTTCATAACAAATTTTGATATTATCAACCACATTACACCTTAGTTAGTACTTTTATAAATAATATTACTCATTCAAAATTACTCCCATGCTTATTAAACATTAAACTATCAATATCTAAATAATCCTCATCGAAATTCCCTTACAACTCTAAATTTTCAGCTTACTACTTTACTTAAACTTCATTCTATTAATCTCACTTTAAAGAGCTAACTTTATAAACATTATTTTTATATTAATATAACATCAAAACACATCACTTTCACAATTATGGAAACCCATTTCAAAAATTCAAATTTCATATAATGCAACCAACAACATGAACCTCACCAAATCTCATTCATATCACATTCTCAATCTTAAGATAATAACATTTACTTTTAAACGGCACTAATTCATTTCCTTGCACTAATTAACATCATCAATTAGATATCCTACTTTTACATACTCAAACCCTAAATCATGTATCATTCATTTTTTTTATGAACTCTTTTTCTAAATTATTAAAACTCCATATTCCTTCTTCATACTTCTACCCATATGCATACAAATATTCATAATTGTTCTTATTCATTTGTCTCATGAAATTAATTTATTACTCATGTACACAAAATTGTTTGACTTCCTTAATTTCATGTCACTCTTACTTTCAATTTTTATATTCCTTACAAATTCTTTATAAAAGCTTGTAAATTTTTATCCATGTGCACTTGACACATATATAGACTTATATTTAAAGTTTTAAATTTTACCAAGTTGATTTTGTCACATCCGTGATTTTGGAGATATAAAATTTTATATATACTCAATATATATATCTAGAGTATATATAACATATACATATAATATATTAATTGTATATGTTGGATTAATATGTTACATACTTAATATATTTAATACACATATAAGGTACATTTGATGTGTATATAAGATACACATTACTTATGCATATGTGTAATATCCCAAAATTTTTAAAAAATTCTAATTTTTAAAAATTTAATAAAATAAATTATAATTTAAATGGATAAATTAAATTAATGGTTTTAAATACAAAATGAAGGGATTTTAAATGAAAAAGTGGAATATATATGTGATATATATGTAAAATATATACAACATATAAAAATCAATACTTTTTAAAAGAAAAGTTAAAGTAAAAGGGTATTTTGGTAATTAAATCTTAGAAATTTAAAATTTATAAATTAATTCAAAAATAAATAATTTTGGATAGAAGATAATATTTTGGGGTTTTAATTAATTAATTAAATAATTAATTAATTAATTAAAAATATATTAAAATAATAATATATATAAGGTTAAAAATGTGAGTGGGAGAAAAGAGAAAATCACTTTTTTTCATCTTCTTCATCTTCTTTCCTTCAAGATCGACTTTCATGGCTTCAAGAGAGAGATTTGCTTCTTCCAAACTCATTTAATTGAAATATTTACAAAGTTTCAAGTGGATTTTTAAGGTTTTCCTCTTTAATTAGTAAGTTTACTCATTTTTTCTTTGGATTTTCATGAAAGTTTGAATATGTGTGTTTTGGATTTTTCAAGTTATAAGATTGAATTATCTATTTGGATATGGATGAAGTTATTTTAAGTGATTAACAATGATTTTAAGGTTAGATTTAAGAAATGGTTGAATTTAAGTCGAGTTTGGTGAAGAGAGAGAATTTAGGGTTATGGAACATTTGAGTTTTTGAAATCATGAGTTTTAATTGTGTAAATTGGTTCCAAATGTATTATTTTGATGCATAAACAAGGATTTTAAAATCAAATGATGGATTTAGTTAAGTTTGGATAGAGTTTGAAGATGGTAGTATTGATTTAGGGTTTTGGAAAAGTGAATTTTCAAAGAATGATTAATTGTTTGATTTTAATGCTTAAATCATGTTATTTAATGATATAAGTGGTGGAAATAAGATTGAAATGATAATTGGATTGAGTTGGAATAGATATCCTTCAATGGTGAAGGTCATGCCATTTTAGGGTTTTGAGCATAAGCGTGTGGTTAATTAATGTAATTGGTTTAAACATGCTAAAACATGTTTCTAATGATATTAATAAACTTAAAACACTAATTTGAATGGCTTGATATGGTTTTTCAAAGTTAAAGTGAGGTGAAGCTTAAATTTTGGATTTGGTTTAGAGTGATGTTTAATTATGGTTTGATGCTGAGAATACCTTAGAATGTGATATTAAATGATTATGTATGATCACATTTGGTATAGGCATTGAGGGAGGTTGATTTACTTCATCCAAGTGGTGAAGGACAAGTTGGAAGGATAGGATTGGAGGTTGTGTTAAGCTTGCTTTGGGTTGCTAGTGGAGGTATGTACAAACTTTGAATATATTGTTTATATTTACATGGTATTTGGGCTTAACACATTTTGGTTGGAAAATGTGTTAAGTTACTTGGTTCATTGATTGAGTATGAATAATGTGCTATGACATTTGTAATGTCATAAATGTGTTAAATGCATTGTGAAAAGCCATTGATAATGGCTAAATTGTGTAGAATGTGAAATATGTATATTATGTGCAAATATCCAAAGTAATTGGGTAATGTGTTGTGAATGCAAAAATGAGATATGTGGAATAATGAAATGAATTGATATTGATAAAAGTGAGAAAAATGAGAAAGATGCGAAAAATGAGAAAAATGAGAAAAAAAATGTGAAAATAAGGCAATGTGCCTAGTTTGATCATGAGAAAATGAGAAAAGTTTTGATAAAGGAATTGTGAAAGAATTTGATAATGAAAAATATGAATAAATTGTGTGCCTTGTATGTTATTCAATTTTCAGAGTTCAGGATTTGGCGGTATGCCTATGATTGCCTACGGGCTAAACACTGGAATGGTGAAAAGACTGGGTCGTAAGCCAGGCCCGCTGATAAATATTATATTTTTTGGGGTGAAAAGACTAGATCGTAAGTCTCAAAAACTATAGCAGTCTAGCCCGGTTGAGAACCAAGATACTGGGGCCTAAGGGTCTAGCCGGGTTGAGGTCCAAGAGACTGAGGCTGTTACATTATCCATGGATATATTGCCTACGGGGCTTGACACATGGTGTTGTTATGGACCAAAGCAGTAACTCTGAAATTTAAATAGCATATTAGATCCTTTTTGGGCCCATGCTTGTCTTTGCTTTAATGTGAATTATAAATTGTGATACAATTGAGTAATATAATGCTATGAGTTGTGATTATGAAATATTTGAAAAATATAAGAAAGTAGAATGATGTGATATCTATATGCATTTTGCATTGGCATTGCATTGAGTTTTATTATTATTATCAAAGTTTGTACCACTAGGCTTCGGTTTAGCGCAATTGTAATTCGTCGCGCAGGTGTCATGGATGATTTGGTGGAGCCGGAGAGTTCTAATAGACCTAGTCGGGTCTAGGTTTGTATTTTTTGAGCTTGAAGAGTTATTTTTGGGTACATCAAGATCAGAGTCAGTTGTCAACATGTAGATATCTGATATTACAATGTATTTTGATATTATATATGTTATGATATGATTTTGGAAGTATATTATGTAAATTGTAAGGAATGTTTTGAATAATTTGTTCAGATGAGATTTTATATGTGTTGTTAATTTATATATCTATATATAAATATTTTGAGAAAATATGGAGAAATTGAGAAGTATTGGTGAAATGGTAAATTGGTTTTTATTGGGAGTGTTTGCTTTATGCAGGTTGTGTTTTGCTGAATTTTGGGAACGTCCAAATTGCAAACAAAACTCTGGCGAATTTTTTTTAAAGATTTTCATATAAAATAGTTATTTTGGATTCCTATAACAAGCAAAGAATATTTATATACTATTTATTTTATATATTAGTATTTGAAATCTTAAAACAAAAATGTGAAAATTTTTATTAAATCGGTCTGTGACATTTTTATACCATATATGCGTATTTTACATATGCTGAATATGTATTGTACGTATATAGGGTATGAGGGTGTTACAGATTTAATATATTTAATACATTTTTATACCATATATGCGTATTTCTCTGGCAGCACCCGGTTGTCCATTTTTTTTCAGGAATCATACCTTAATAAAAATTCATGAAATTTTAACCATATGTTATAAGAATACATATGATATTGGGTGTAAAGTTTCATATTTTTCTGGGTTTATTTGTTATAGTTTTTAAATATATTTCTCAGTTTCTATAGATTCTGAGTTTCTGGAACTCCTCCAACAATCTGTGTTTTTCTATCTTTCTTAATTAGTAATTCATCTTTAAAAATTATGAAATTTTATACATTAGATTCTAACATATAGAAAAACTTTTCATTAAATTTTCAAACTCATTCAACATTCCTATATTTATTCAAAAATTCGACAATATCATTTTACAGCACACCTATAAAATTTTCTGTAACTATCATGCCCATTTTTCAAACTTATTATTTCATTTCTTAAATCATTTCATAAATTATTTGTCTTAATTTCACTTATTTGTCAATTGAATCAGCAATGAATTTTAATTTTAAATAAAAGTTTTTGAAAAATTCTTAAGCCATACGCCCCAGAATGACGTTTCTATTGTGCCACTCTGATCTATATAACCCAGACGCCATCTCAACTCATATCCATTATATCAAATGGACATTGCCACATCAGGGATCAGATAAATTACCAGTGCCAATGCATGCACACAATTGAAAATCATTTTTTTAAAATTCTAATTTTCTTTCTCTAACAACCCACCTAGGTCGAGAACCTCAAATCTAGGCTCTGATACCAAAATAAATGTAACACCCTTATACCCTATATACGTACAATACATATTTCCAGCATATGTAAAATATGCATATACGGTACAAAAATGCCACAGACCGATTCAATAAAAATTTTAAAATTTCTATTTTAAAATTTCAAATACTAAATATATAAAATTAAATAATATATAAATATTCTTTACTTGCTATAGTAACCCGAAATAACATTTTATATGAAAATCTCTGAAAACAATTCGCCAGAGTTTTGTTTGTAATTTGGACGTCTCCAAAATTCAACAAAACACAACCTGCATAAAACAAACACTTCAAATAAAATTAATTCACCATTTCACCAATACTTCTCAATTTCTCCATAAAAAAAAAGGGCAGCCAGGTGCACGAATGCTTTCGCAATGAGCGGGGTCCGGAGAAGGGTCGGACCCATTGGGTCTTTGTACACGGCCTCCCCTTGCAATTAATTGCAAGAGGCCATTTCCACGACTGGAACCCGTGACCTCAGGTCACACAGCTACAACACTTACCGTTGCGCCAAGGCTCCCCTTCATATTTTCTCAAAATACTTATATATAGGTATATATATCAACATCACATATAAGATCCCATCTTAAACAAATTATTCAAATCATTCTTTACAATTTACATTATATACTTCAAAAACATATCATAACATATATAATATCAAAATATACTGTAATATCAAATATCTACATGCTAGCAACTGGCTCTGATCTTGATGTACTGAAAAACTCTTCAAGCTCAATAAATACAAACCTAGACCCCAACCAGGTCTAGTAGAACTCTCTGGCTCTACCAAAACGTCCATGACACCTACGCGACAAATTACAATCAAGCTAAGCCGAAGCCTAGTGGTAAAAACTTTGATAACAATATAGTCCAAATGTAATGTCAATGCACAACACATATCTATATCACAACTCATAACATTATATCTCATTATATTGCTCAATTGTATCACAATTCATAATTCACATTAAAGTAAAGACAAGCATGGGCCCAAAAAGGATCTAATATGCTATTCAAATTTCAGAGTTACTGCTTTGGTCCATAATGACACCATGTGTCTAGCCCTGTAGGCAATATACCCATAGATAATATAACAGCTCCAGTCTCTTGAACCTCAACGTGGTTAGACCCTTAGGCCCCAGTATCTTGGTCCTCAACCCGGCTAAACTGCTACAGTTTTTGAGGCTTACGACCCAGTCTTTTCACCCCAAGCTGGCCTGGCTTACGATTCAGTCTTTTCACCATTCCAACGTTTAGCCCATAGGAAATCATAGGCATGTCGCCAAACCCAGAACTCTGAAAATTGAATAACATACTAGGCACACAATTTATTCATATTTCTCTTTATCAAATTCTTTCATAATTTCTTTATCAAAACTTTTCTCATTTTCTCATGATCAAACTAGGCACATTGCCTTATTATATCATTTTTTTCACATTTTTTAATTCATTTTTCTCATTATTAATCTCTTTCTCATTGTCACATATTCAATCTAGGCACATTGCCTTATTTTCACATTTTTTTTTCTCATTTTCACATCTTTCTCATTTTTCTCACTTTTCCTCATTTTTATCAATATCAATTCATTTCATTATTCCACATATATCATTTTTGCATTCACAACACATTACCCAATTACTTTGGGTGTTTTCACATAATATACATATTTTACATTCTACACAATTTAGCCATTATCAATGGCTTTCCACAATGCATTTAACACATTTATGACATTACAAATGTCATAGCACATTATTCATACTCAATCAATGCACCAAGTAACTTAACACATTTTTCAACCAATATGTGTTAAGCCTAAATGTCATGTAAATATAAACAATATATTCAATGTTTGTACATACCTCCACTAGCAACCCAAAGCAAGCTTAACACAACCTCTAATCCTATCCTTCCAACTTGCCCTTCACCACTAGGATGAAGCAAATCAACCTCCCTCAATGCCTATATTAAATGTGATCATAAATAATCATTTAATATCACATTCTAAGGCATTCTCAACAGCAAACCTTAATTTAACAACACTCCTACAAAATTTCAAAAATTAAGTAATTCCTTACTTTAACTTAGCAAATCCATATTAACCCATTAAATTATTATTTTGAGTTTATTTATATCATTACAAACATATTTTAACATGTTTAAACCAATTACATTAATTAACCACATGCTTATGTTCAAAATACTAAAATGGCGTAACCTTCACAATTGAAGGATCTCCATTCCAACTCAATCCAATTATCATTTCAATCTTATTTTCACCACTTATATCATTAAATAACATGATTTAAGCACTAAAATCAAACAATTAATCATTCTTTAAAAATTCACTTTTCCAAAACCCTAAATCAATACTACCATCTTCAAACTCTATCCAAACTTAACTAAATCCATCATTTGATTTTAAAATCCTTGTTTATGCATCAAAATGACACATTTGGAACCAATTTGCACAATTAAAACTCATGATTTCAAAAACTCAAATGTTTCATAACCCTAAATTCTCTCTCTTCACTAAACTCAACTTAAATTCAACCATTTTTTAAATCTAACCTTAAAATAATTAATAACCAATCAAAACAAATTCATTCATATCCAATTAAGCAATTAAATCATGCTACTATGAAATCCAAAAATTCACATAACACACTATTCCGTAGAATAGGCAAAATTGGTAAAGAAGCATACCAATTTTGAAGAATCTTCTAAAACTTTACTTAAATTCTTGAAATCTCTTCAATTATGGTTTCTTGGAAGAAGAAAAATCCTCTCTTGAAGCCATGAAAGTTGGCCTTGAAGGAAAGAAGAAGAAGATGATGAAAAAAAAATGATTTTCTCTTTCCTCCCACTCACATTTTCAACCTTATATATATTATTATTTTAATATATTTTTAATTAATTAATTAATTAATTAATTAAAATCCCAAAATATTATCTTCCATCCAAAATTATTTATTTTTGAATTATTTTATTAATTTTAAATTTCTATGATTTAATTATCAAAATACCCTTTTACTTTGACTTTTCTTTTAAAAAGTATTGATTTTTATATGTTGTATATATTTTACATATATATCACATATATATTCCACTTTTTCATTTAAAATCCCTTCATTTTTCATTAAAATCATTAATTTAATTTATCCATTTTAAATTATAATTTATTTTATTAAATTTTCAAAAATTAGAACTTTTCAAAAAAAATTGGGATATTACACATATGCACAAGTAATGTGTATCTTATATATACATCAAATGTACCTTATATGTGTATTAAATATATTAAGTATGTAATGTATTAATCCAACATATACAATTAATATACCATATGCATATGTTATATATATACTCTAGATATATATATTGAGTATATATAAAATTTTATATCTCCAAAATCACGGATGTGACAGGTAATGACCTCCAATACTTATATTTATGTAATTTAATTATCATCTTTGTTTATTAAGTTTGCAGATCCATTTTAATTTGCTTTATTGTCTTGATATACTAAAACCTAATTTTATGAGAAAAACCCAAATTGCAATCATAACCCTAATTTCATTAACTAAAATCATAATTTTATGATTAAATCTAATTTCATTTATTAGTCCCAAATTTTATGATTATTTGTGTAATGATTATTTACATATTTGGATTATTTATTATTAGGATTTAAGGATGTAAAAGGCACGTTTTCACAGTTCGTGGGTGCCTTGTTTATTTTATTTGTTCGTATTTCTTCTGTTTGGATTTTAAGGAATTGTAAGAGATGTGTTTCCACTCTTTTGTAGGTATCCTATTTTTTGTGTATTTTGGATTGTTGGACATTGTAAGAGTATGTTTCCATCTCGTATGAGCACTCATTTTATTGTTTGATTTATGACATGGTGATTTTTTTCATTTTTTAGTTTAATTGCTTGTGATATGAGTAATATTATAACAATATAAAAATTTAATAATATTTAGACCTGAAAAGGAGGCCGGTTCCAATGAACTAGGCATTGTGGAGGTGATGAGCTACTTCTCACCTTCCTCATATGTACCTATAAGCGGAAATTTTTTCACCCACTCCCATGTGCAATGGTTCTTGTGACTTCGATACTGTTAGGCTCAGGACCTTAGAGAACACGGGCCTAAATCCAAAGAAAATAGAGTCGCCACCCGGACATGCTGGGAAAAAAAAAGGGGTGGATGACTCGATTCTTAAGGAATCTCTGACCCCCTAGTGGGTTCGGACAGTTGGGTATGTGTAGGGAAGGTGAGAATGACCCAGCACCCCTACAATGCCCGGTTCCTTGGAACTTGCCTCCTTTTCAGGTCTTAATATTATAAAATTCTTAATTTTTATGATATAATCCATATTACATGCGATAATAAGAATAAACAAATACTTCATTAAAAATCATAGCAATGTTCAAACAAAATAAATAAATGGACACCAATCCGAGGATGGAAACATGTCCTTAAATCGTCTAACATCTAAAACTAAATAGGACACCCACCAAAAGGTAGAAATGTGTCCTTTACATTGATCTGAAACTTGAAATAAATTAAATTACATGATGCTCAATTCATGAGGTACCCATATCATGGAAACATACCTCTTATAATTTTTAAAACCAAAACAAGCCAATGAAAATAATAAACCATTTATCATAAAATAAACCGTTCATCATGGATTAAATAAACTATCAATCAAAACATATAATAAACATGCATCTAACTAAAATAAAGGAATAAAGATACAAGTTTAGGTTTATATCTCGAATTAGGGTTTCTTAAATAATATTTAGGGTTTTGGGGTTATACCATGTAATTAGGGTTTAGGAAGAAATAAATTAGGGTTTGGTTTTTATGAAAAATAAAGTTGGAGTTTAAGGTTTAAATAAATTAGGGTTTGGTATTTATGAAAACTGATCAAAGTTTAGGGTTTATACGAATTAAGTCACTGTGACAATACTTTTGAAAGAGCTTAAATGAAGCTACTGTGAAGTTTTATGGAAAAATCTTAAGTGAGGTTGTTGTAGTATATTGATTAAATAATCAAGCAATAGAAAAAAAATAACAAATAGCAAATATCCTAAGCCAACAAGTTACAGGATCTAGTTTGTATGATTTAGCAAAATAAAAATTGTATTCTGCACTCCATGTAAACTAGCATGAATTGATTTTAAAAGAAATAGCCTACTGGAACTTTAATTAGATGAAGAATGAACTTATTCAATATTTAAAACAATCAAAGCATATTGTATTTATTTAATTTAGAGTGTACCATCATTTGTTGGCTTCACCAAAATCTTTGGATGAAAATTCTGGACTAGCTCCACTAAGATAGTGAATTCACTGCCTTTGTAAGGTTTTTTGTGTCTTTGATCTTCTTCGTCTCTCGTTTTCTCTGTTTCCTTTATTGATGAAATTTGCTAGGGATTGTTCGTTGATGAAGTTTGGTTACTGAGTTTTTCTAGAGTCCTAGCAGCCAACCCAAAGGTCCAAAGTCCCTCTTTAGGTTTTTAAAACCTGTATTTATAATAACATCCATCAAGTTAAGCATGAGAGTTTTCCTTTTTAAGAATGGATTATTTTGATGCATGTCGAATTCACAGGTTCGATACAAACCGTGATCATATCAAATTAGAATACTTGAATTTGAGGTAAACCGAGTCTGTCTCGAATTCAAGTGATTTAATTTCAATAGAATCTGAGTCCATATTGAAATATACATTCGGATTCGACATAGAAAGAAAAAACCTGCCCCATATAGGACTAGGAGAGCCCTATTTTGATATGGGGCTGCCCCATATCGAATTGGGACCACCAATTCGATATGGGGAGCCTCTATATTGAATTGGGAGGCTCCCAATTTGATTTGGGGCTTCCCCATGTCAAATTAGGTGTCCTAATTTGACATGGAACACCCCTATTACCTAAAGGCTACCCAAATCAAGTGAAAAAACAACCAAACCTTCAAATTGGACCCATTTAGGGTTTAGTGCACCTGTATCAAATAAAAACCAACCAAATATTTTAAATCAGACCCAATTAGGATTTTAAAAGTTTAATTAGCTTATTTTAGGCCTCATTAAAATATATTAATCCGATCAAAGGTTTGGAATTAACACCAAACTAGCTGGGGCTAAAATCAAGGGTCTACAGTACCCAACTTTCCAAACCCAGTAGGATAGCCAAAATCAAGGGTCTTCACCCTTCAAAATGGATTTTCATCCTTGAACTTTGGGTCTTCACCCTTTAAATTGGATCCTCATCCTTTTATACATTTGTCCTATATTGGCTTCAGCTCTTCTAGTTGGACTGATCTTTTATCTTTTGCATCTTCATTCTTTTGAGAGTCTTACTTTCTTCTTGTTTTGTTCTTTTTGTTCTTCCTTTTGCAAAAAATTCAGCTATTTTTTAGTTGACTCTTATATCTTCGCCTTGCCCCTACGTGGCAAAATATTTTAAAGTGAGTTTGAAAATGTTTTGTTCATGCATAAACTCAAAAATTGAAAAGGATAAACTTTGCCCCCTGTGTAGGCTCAAACCAATGATTTTTTATGTAGGCTCTGATTGATGTTTGCATATTGTTTTGTCCCTTGCATAAGCATGCATTTCTTCTTTTACAAAATGACTGGAGCTTCCTTAAGCAATGGGCTTTCCATGGCCCCTGATTCAATATCTTCTTTTGATTCTTTACTTCACAGCGTGTTTGTTGTTTACTTTGACAAATTATAGGTAACATAAGATGACCAAATGCAATGTGATATGCTCATGTATGCATGATATGCATGAATAATACTTACAGTGGTTTTATTGACTCACAGACCGAGGTGCTTAGCTGAAGTGTTCTCATTAGCTCCTTCCAGATGCTCATTCAGATCTTGCTTTGGAATGACGTAAGGCTTTGCATTTATGGCTTTTATCTTAAAGATGTTGAAAACATGAGTAGTAGAGACCCTAAGCGACAGATTCAGAGATACAACCATTTCAAACTATGATTCAACATGTCAATTGGTAGTTTCTTCATAACCTTGCCAATAATCATTTCCTTTGCCAAATGTGTCCTTCGAGGTTTGATGGTTCGACATACTCCCCTTAACTTGAAGGCTTTATAAAAATTTTTTTCCTTTTTTTGAATTTTGAATTTTGATTTTGAAATCAAATGTTGGCTTTGCCAAATAAATGTCAATTTACCTCAGGACTCAATTTTCTAAATTAACATATCTATAATATGACAACCCTATTTACTGTACTAAACTCAGGAATCATTTCTATTTGAGCAAGAACTGTTGCACTTCAGATAGGCGCATACATATTACTTAGCCAAAGGTCTCATTGAGTTTAAATATTTTCTATCTCATATGCTTGCTTATTCAAACTATCTCCACTAATAGACTCTACCTATCAAAAGAGATCAACAGGTCTTGGATAGGCTTGAAATGGGGTCTATAAGGGACACGGGTTAAATGAAGGCCATAATTGAGATTGGAGCTGATGTGGCACTACTGACAAACCTTCACACTATTAACTTCTTATTTAGATAATTGGAAGCATGAAAAAATAGAGCTTTGAACATTTTTTTCTTATCTTGACATGAATATGGAGCTTGATTAGGACATCCTTTGCCTTTGCAGAAAGTTTGGTACCCATATTTCTTTTCTTTTCTTCTTTTCCCTTTTCTCTCCTTCTCCTTTTCCTTCTTTCTTTTTATTTATATATCATTTTGTCCTTCTCTTCTATAGGGCTGTCAATTACAAGACTTTCAAGCACTAGATGACCTTTCTCTTATCTTTTCTAATTTTGGTTGAATTTCTAGTTGGATTGGACCAATTTAAGTCAAACTATCTTTGCCTTCTACTGCTTTAGGTAAAGGAAAACTTGGTTGGCTTTCTAAACTACCTTTTCTATTTTCTTTTCTTTTCCTTTTCTTTTCTTCTTCTTCTTTTTTTTCTCCTCTCTCTTTTTTCCTTTTTATTTTTTTATTTTTTTCTTTTCTATTCCTTAATGATCAAAAGACTTTCTAAAAGTGTAACAATAGCTTAGGGTAGGTCATCGGGCTTACAAGCCAATAAAGTGAAAGCTAAAATCTTATGAAAGATCGAAGGGACAACTAGGGATTAATATTTAATAGGGTGGATACTAGTTGTTGGCTTATCAAACAATGACTAGATCATCTCTTCCTTAAATAAATAGAGTTTAATTTCACCTCGAAAGTTTGTCACAACATATTCTAAGACTGACCAGGACTTACACAAAGGTCATTATGCAGGAGCCCTCTCTAAGTAAGCATACACAACTCAATACAACAGAAAAAATCCCTCACCAAGTAAAGTCATTCGAATTATAATGTATAGACATGTTAATTTATAAATATCAAGCTAATTTTATCATCGGTTGAGCACCAAAATGAACAAAGACCATGAAAATTTTGATGAAAATAATTTATTCAAACAAACACAATTTAAAAAACATAATTGTTCTAATTAAATATAAAAGAAAGCAAAAAAATAGAGCAATAATCCAAGCTAAGGGAAGTTTGTTCAATAAAATTTATCCTCGTTCCACATCTTCGATATTCCAATATTAAAAGACAGAATCTTCCTCCACTTCTCCTCTTACCATGAAGGTTGCTGGTGGTGGCATTCCTTCAAAATCGGGCAAAGGATTACTTTTGGTGTTGGGCTTGCTAGGTTTAGGCAACTTTCCACTATCAATCGAATTTTGAATCTTATGTTTTAGTCATAAGCATTTGTCCATCTCATGTCCTTGTGTCTGATGAAATTGACAAAAGGCTTCAGTATCAAATTTTAGGGGTAAAGGGTTTGGCAAAGGTCAAGGGTCCAATGGCTGTAATAGTCCCTTCTTTTGTAGTTTGTTTAAAACCCAAGACAAACATTTTCCCATATCTGAAAATTATCTTTTTTTTGCTTGACTAGTTGTATTGACATCGACTTCTTTATATGTACTTTGATTACTAGACTAATAATTCCATTTTGCAGAAAAATGGTTCTTCTCTCTTTTCCACTCTTCTATTTGCAATTCAGCTTGGAGAAGATCTCTGAAATCCCTTATACGTGTGTGAGACAGCCTCTCATGAAGGTTGGACAGGATGCCTCTAACTATCATTCTGATCTGGTCCGACTCATCAGGCCTCCTTTTGAGAAGTGCAACCTTATTTCTCAATCTCTTTACATAATCAACAAAGTTCTCATTTGGTCTTTGCCTAATGGCCTCTACCTCCATCAAGGTAACTTTAGCTCGATATTATACCCATACTGCTAGATGAAGGCTTTGTACAGCATATCCCAATCTTTTTTAGTACTTTCCCCTAATGTGTTAACCAATTCTGGACAATAGGGTCTAATAAAAGCATGAAGTACCTTAGAGTTTGAGCCTTAGTAGATCTAGCAGACTGCATGGAAGTGATGTACTACTTAACATGCAAGTGAGTATTTCTTGTACCATTGTACCTAGCAAAGGAAGGCATCTTGAACCTATAAGGGACCTCATCATCTTTTTTGGATAACTTATATATTTTTGACATCTCATCAGCTTTTAGCTTCTTCTCAAATTTCTTCTCAAATCAGGATTCAATTTCTCGACATATGAAGTTTCAGTCTTTTCTATGGCTAGTCTTTCAACAACCTTCAAGTCCTTCTTCTTGTCTTAGGCTTCTTTGTGCTAGCAGATGCCTCGACAGTGTTTTCCAAAAGTACAGCCAGTTGACTCCTCATAGTCTCAACCAGGAACTCCTTCAATTCTTCCATCTTGGCATTGAGGGCATCGTCCACCATCTTTTGAATTTGCTCAGGATCCATTATTTTCGGTGAGAAGCTAATAGAGTTGCTGCTGTCACTGGCACATGTTTGGTCGTTGTACGCTTTTGAACTATTGTACTCCAAGTTTTTGAGCCGAAAAGGATCAATGATATGTTATGCAATGCGTGTATGCATGTATTCACAAACAACAAACAAATAAAGATAATTAGGACGTCCCTTCCAACCTTATAACTTCAACACACGAATGGCGAGTCTCTTTTCTTAGGTAAATAGTTAATAAAATACCAACATGGGATATTTTATTTTTGAAAAATTCCCTCAGACGATTTAACAAATAGTTATATTTTCAAAAATGAAAATCATTTCATGATAATTCCAATTAATTAGGCTTTAATCCATCCAATCAACTAAAGTAGCTTTTATGCTATATTGGATAAAAACTAAATTAAGAGGTTTATTATAAATAGATTTCTCACTTGAAAAAGTAACTAATAATTCATGCCAAAAACAAGCCCATGATTAATAATTCTTAGTACAAGCTAGGCTCACAATTGATTTTTGATATTTCCATAATTGAACTAAATATTCGTAAGCTCTTTCAAAATGTTGTGAAAATAATTTTGTTTCTATGACCGTTGTAAAAAGATTTTAGAAAAAATAGATTTTGGGCTTTGTATTTGGGTCATGAGAAAAGAATTTTTGACTTGTTTTGGAAAAGTTTTAAGTCCAAAGACCATTTTGAAAATTTTAAAATAGTTTTGGGCTTTTGGATCTTAAAGGAAAATAATTATTTTTGAGCTTACAATATAGTTGGGTCATATTAGAAAAAGAACAAACTAAATAAGCCATGATTTAAACCAAGATAAATTAACCATAGTCAAACAACAAGCATTTGAGGTAAAAAAAACCTAAGAAAAATAACTAGGTCAATTACATGAGCTTAAGTCTTGGGTTGAAAAGCTTTAGGTTCCCATAGCAAGTATATACCAAAAGGTACAAGGCTATGAGTCGTTATGCCATGCTCAATCTCATGTACACAATACAATCTAAATGATGTAATAGATAATATCATAATAAGAAAGAATAAAATAATAAAAAGACCAACGGAATCAACTTCTCTTGTCCCTAGTGGAGTCGCCACTGTGAGCGGAGATTTTCGTCCCCACTCCCATGTGGAATGGTTCTTGTGACTTCGACACTGTTAGGCTCAGGGCCTTAGAGAACATGAGCCTAAACCCGAAGAAAATGGAGTCGCCATCGAACGGGCTGGGAAAAAGAAAGGAGTGGATGACTCAATTCCTAAGAAATTATAATACACCGATTTTTGATGTACTTTGAAATAGTAGTTATGAGAGAGTATATTGGTGAAATAGGTAAAGAAAATATAATAAGAGATAGATGTGTATGAAGGATGCTAAATATATATATATTGTATTTGAAATATATGGGAAATATAAATACAATATATAAGACATATACATATATCAACATATACATCATATATACATGATGTATACATTGGTGTAGAAAAAGTAAATTTTAAATAATTAATTAATTAATAATGATGATGATAATAATGATAATAATGACAAGAGAAAGGAGAAATGAAAGTCAAAAGAAGGACAAATATTATTGGTGGGAAAATTTAGGTGGCAATAATTATATTATTATATATATATAAGATAAGGATGAAAATTGAAAGGAGAGATTTCTTTCTTTCTTCTCCTTCTTCTTCCTCTTTGAACATGGGAATAGAGAGAGAGAGAAGAGTTTGATTTTGTTCATATACACACCAAATTCATAAGAGTCTTAAGAGAATTAAAGGTGGATATTAAAGATTTGGCAAAGAATTCAAGTAAGTGATCTTTTCCTTGAGTTGATTTTTATAGATTTTGAGTTTATATGTGATATGGTTATTGAGAGAAAGTGATGATTAATTGAATATTATGACGATAATGAAATACTGAAGTATATATATATGTTGAATTGGTGCTTAGATGATGAAAATATAATTATTTGTGAGGATGATGATGAGTAGTTGAAATTGAGGAATAAGGGTGATAAGGAAAAGAGTAAGGGTTTAGTATAAATGAGCTGGGAATTAAGTAAATTGATACATGGATTATTCTATAAATGAATTATATAATGATTATTATTATGATATGTTGGAGTTATATAAGTGTTGAATTGATGGGTGAATTATGAATATAAACTAAGATGATGATTAAAGGTGTTGTAGTATTGATTTTAGAATGATCGTGTTCATATTGTTGAGAGTTCAAAATGCAAGGCATGTCAACGGTGCTGAGTTTAACATTGATGCCACGACCATTAACACGGCCATGTCTCTGGACGTGTCGTGGCTACTGTGAGATAAGATAATTGACACGGCAATGAACACGCCTGTGTTGTTGGGTGTGTCAAAGTTTCTATAAGGCAGAATGAATGATACAGGCAGTGACACACCCATATCATTGGACGTGTCAATGATTCTGTATGAATGAGTTAATGACATGATCATTAACAAACCCGTGTTGTTAGGCGTGTCACTTGAGAATAAATTTTTTTATTGTTTTTCATTTGTAATTCCTATTTAATTGATTTGAATGTTAAGAATGTCTTAAAATGTGATACTAAATGGTTTTTTATGATCACATTTGGTATAGGCATTGAGAGAGAGTAGTTTGCCCAACCTTAGTGTTGAAGGACAACTTGGAAGAGAAGGTTAGAGGAAATTTTAAAGCTTATTTTGGAGTGTTTCATAAGGTAAGTACAAACTTGGAATAATTTCTTATATTTGCATGACATTTGGGCTTAACACATTTGGTTGGAAAATATGTTAAGTTACTTACTATATTGTTGGTGCATGAGTAATATGCTATGATTTGTATAATATCACAAATGCTTTATATGTAATGTGAACTATGTGCAAAATATGATAATGACCCAAAATGTATGGGTAACGTAATTTGTTATGTATACATTAAAAATGGTATGTAAAGACATTAGAATGAGATAATTGAGGTATTATGCCTAGCCTAATCTTGAGAAAATGAGAAAGATATCGATAATGGAATTATTAAAGAATTGTGTGCCTAGTAAGTTATTCAATTTTCAGAGTTTTGTGTTTGGCGGCATGCCTAAAACGTAACAGTCCCTTGAAGCTGGGTTGGGCTTAGTCCTTGATGCCTAGTTGGGTGTTACATGATGTAGCAGACCCTTGAAGCTGGGTTGGGCCTAGTCCTTGAAGCCTAGTTGAGATGTTACATATGAGGTAATCCTCATTGTGATTATGATTTGCCTTCGGGCTAGACACATGGTGTCATCTTGGACCAAAGCAGTAACTCTGGGATTTGAATAGCATATTAGATTCTTTTGGGCCCAAGCTTGTGTTTGTTTTTATGTGAATTATGAATTGTGGAATAATTGAGTAATATATTAAGATATAATGTTATGAGATATATGATGGTGATCATGGAATGTTATAATCACAATACATAAACAAATTACTGAAAAGGAATTTGGTTTAAGAAAATATGCTAAATAATGAGAAATGAATTGTTGAAAGACTTGAGCAGAGCTAGGTCTTGATATTGAAAATGAGATTATGGAAATATAATGTGATTTGTAATATGTATATGGATGTGGAAATTGTGTGTATTGTTTCATGAATATTATGATAAGCCATCAAATTGTGACTAATGTTAAAGATATATATATATATATAAATTATGAAATTAGTGAAAAGTTATGAAAAGTGCATTGAAAATGGAAAACATGATAAGAATATGATGATAAATGATGTTAGTATGTGAGAATGAATTTCTGTAATGTATGTATTTAATATTTATTTGTACTACTAAGCTTTCGAGCTTAGCACGGTTGTGTAAATAGCGCAAGTGAGTAGATGGTTGATTTGACAGTCAAACAGTTGTGCCACGAGAAGAGTAAAAGTATTTCGAAATCAACTAGAAGGTGGTGCATACATGTACAATTTTATTATATTGTATTTTGATAAAAATGTATATGTACATAAGAGAATTTTGGAAAAGACAATGTAATTTATATATATATCTATTATAATCAAAAGTATAATGGTTTTGTAAATATTCTTTAATTAAAAATGTATCATTGTTATGGAATTAAGGTAAGGTATTTAAATAATAATGAAACGTGACATCCTTATATTTTATATACGTATTGTATGTATACAGGGTATATGTATAGTACTTATATAGAGTATATGGGTGTTACAATTATTTTAGTATCAGAGCTTAGGTTTGAGATTCTCAGCTTAAGGAGATTTAAAAAAAAGAAAGAAAGAGATGGAAATTTCTAAAAAAAAATGAAACTTGTGATATATGCATATGCATTAACATCTAGGTTGGTCTCGAATGTGGCATTATGTGATTTGTGATGTGATGTATTTGAATTATATGAGTTGGATGATAGTGTGTGAATGAGGCTTTACATGAAAGTAAAGCTAGAGAAAGAAATGATATGGAAAAATTTGTATAAGTTTAATTGATAAATTAAAGAATTGGAGTTTACTTAAGTAAAACTAATTTCGAAATTGTTGATTATTGAAATGTGTTTGTGAAATAGGTTATAAGAGAATGAATATGAGAAAAATGTTGGAAATGAGTTAAAAAAAATATCAAGATTTAAGTACCTCTTCTCTAAAGCTTGGTTCTCTTTCTAATAAAGACTATGTTTGGATTGCTAGAGAGAGAAAATATTGTTTGATTGTTAAAATTGGTAGATATGATATTAAAATGAAGAGAGTATGGGGGAATATTGGGTTGGTTGGTTGATATGGACAAGGTGTGAAAATTTAGGGTTTGGTTATGTAAAGTTAAGGTTTATAAGAATAGATGATGTTGGTTAATGTGAGGAGATATATTAGTGTTGTTTTAATGCAAATATTGTGATTTTAGTGTTAGAAATGTGATATGCTTGAGTGTTGTTAAAACTCATGTTAATGGTGGTAATATGTGAAATTTGAATTTTTGAAATGGGCTTTCATAATTGTGAAAATGATGTGTTTTGATGTTACATTACTATATAAATAATGTTTTTTTTAATTTAATTATTAAAACAAATGAGATTAGTAGATTGAAGTTTAAGTAAAGTAGTAAGTTGAGAGTTTGGAGTTTTAATGGAATTTTAATGAGGATTACTTAGATACCGATAGTTAATGTATATTAAGCTTATGAGCTATTTTGAATGAATAATATTGTATATGAAAGTATTATGTAATGTGTAATGTGGTTGATAATATAAAAATTTGTTATGAAATAAAGGAAAATGATTAAGCAAGTGAAAATGAGTTACTTTAGGTAATTGGATTGGAAATGATGAAAATGGATATGAAGGGTATGATAAATGCATAAAAAATGTGAGAGAGATGTCACATTGAAAATGTGACTAAGATTTATGTGAAGTGTTGAAAAAAAATATATAATATAACAAGGAAATTAGTTAAGAGAAGGGAGGTTAAAAAAATATTAATTATGTTGTGGTTAGAGTGTATATATATGTTGAGTTGATGAATAACCTACGTCATGTCAAAAGAATGAGAAATGATAATGTTCTCTGAAATGTGATAAATGTTAAATTTGTATAGATTGTATGTAAAAGAGGAATTAGGTATAATTGTATGATTATGTGTATACATGTATATGATATGTGAGATGAGTTTTTCAATATGAACGCAATTGTAATATATAAGAAAATGTGGAAAGTAAGTCACATTATGAATGTGACTTACGAATGTGTATGTGGATGATTAAAAAAAATTAGTGTGTTTGTTACCTTATACAATTACTTGTCTAGTTATATTGAGAATGATATTGCATGTATTAGTAGACCTAAGAGAGATTAGGTCTTGACCTGTGCAAAGCTAGGCCATGTGATGAAATTGAGAGTGAGAATGGACTCGAGCAACACTAAACAGTGAAATTGTTATTATAATAACTGAACTTGATGATTGCATAATGTTTTAGGCCCAAAGTATATGCATGTGGAAATGTTCTATGTATATGTGTATAATAAGAGATTGTAAGGAAAAAGGGAAGTATAATGAATGAAATTTTTTTTTAAGAGATAGATTAGAAATGGAGTAATAAATGGAAATTGTGTAAAATTTGCTTATGAACGAATGTGTATATGTAAGAGATGTTAATGATAATATTGTTGAAACAAGAGTTAGGCTAATGATGATCAAGTGATCAAGAGTAAATTGCTTTGAAACAGAGTTGAAATGTGTTAACTTTTTGTGTGGCAAAAGTTTAGAGAATGAATATGTGATCTTTGCGATACGAACTTAGCATTGTGATTGGAAATGTTTGAAGAAGAATGATAGAGGGGCAGTATTGATTTATAAGCCACAGGCGTGACTATTAATATGCCATGGCCATATGATTTGTTTAGTATATTGGCCGATTAGTTTTGTTATCCACGGGCATGGGCCTGAGATGACATGACCGTAGGATAGTTTTGATGAGATTGATAGTTATGCTTCAAGAAACATGGTCAAGATTTATGGTTTGTATAGTTGTATCTCATAATTTTATGTTAGAAATTTGTTTATAATTATAGAAAGTATGGAAAGAGAAGAAAATTGTGAAAATGCAATGAGTTATAGATAAGGTGATAGGAAAGTGATTATATAAATATAATAATGGTATGAAAATATGAGGAGATGATAAATGGGAGAAATTACAAAACATGACTGAGACTTATATTGAATATGTTCAAAAAAATGGTATAATGTGAATAAGTTGATGGAAATGATGGTTAAGTGAATGAACTTTGGGTAATGAATATGGTATGATATAATCATGAGAATTATGTGGAAATTGTATTGAGATTATAGAAAAAAATATATGAATATTGAAAAATAATTTAAAGTGATTTGTTATAAATAATCATTAATTTTAGAAAGTTGAAATAATGGATCCGAAGAGACCAAAATTTGAATATAAGTTTGACCTTATAGAGTTAGGTCATATATTGAAATATAATGATAAGTTTAAGTAAGTTAATTGTTGACTTGAATTGAATAAGGTTGCAACATTGGTATATTGTGATAGTTAGATCAATTGATCTAGATTTCGCTAATGTTGTGAATTATTATTGAGATTTAATATGTATAGTTATATTAAGAGTGTGAGAGATATGTGATACTGTATATGATATAATATTTTGATATGTGTATGGACATGAAATGAGTTAAGGTATATCAGTTGTAAATGATTATAAAAGGAAAAAGGTTGATTATCAGTAAATTAAGATTAAAGATATTGTATTAATGTTAATGCTAAGTGAAGAGCATGTTAAAAAAAAAGGAATTAAGTGTATCAGAAATAAGAAAATTGTTATCAATTAAGGTTTGACAAGTGTCTATTTGTAAATATAAGAAAGAGATAGATAAACAATGATACAATTCTGAAAATGACTGTGGTGACTGGATAGTCGGTGTTAAGATATAATTCAATAACCTTTAAATTTAAGATTAAGAGAGTATATTTATAAAATGATGAAGTGATAACATATCTTAAGCATAATAGATGGTATTTTATTAAGTATGGATTATTACCGTACTGGATAATTTCGAGGATGAAATTATTTAAGGGGGAGAGAATTGTAATACCTCGATTTTTGATGTACTTTGGAATAGTAGTTATGATAGAGTATATTGGTGAAATAGGTAAAGAAAATATAATAAGAAATAGATATGTATGAAGGATGTTAAATATATATATTGTATTTGAAATATATGGGAAATATAAATACAATATATAAAACATATACATATATCAACATATATGCCATATATACATGATGTATACATTGGTGTAGGAAAAGTAAATTTTAAATAATTAATTAATAATGATAATAATGATAATAATGATAATAATGACAAGAGCAAGGAGAAATGAAAGTCAAAAGAAGGACAAATATTATTAGTGGGAAAATTTAGGTGGAAATAATTATATTATTATATATATATATAAGATAGCGATGAAAATTGAAAGGAGAGATTTCTTTCTTTTTTTCTTTCTTTCTTCTCCTTCTTCTTCCTCTTTGAACGTGGGAATAGAGAGAGAGAGAGAAGAGTTTGATTTTGTTCATATACACAGCAAATTCACAAGAATCTTAAGAGAATTGAAGGTGGATATTGAAGATTTGGCAAAGAATTCAAGTAAGTGCTCTTTTCCTTGAGTTGATTTTTATATATTTTGAGTTTATATGTGATATGGTTAGTGAGAGAAAGTGATGATTAATTGAATATTTTGATGATAATGAAATATTGAAGTATATATATATATATGTTGAATTGGTGCTTAGATGATGAAAATATAATTATTTGTGAGGATGATGATGAGTAGTTGAAATTGAGGAATAAGGGTGATAAGGAAAAGAGTAAGAGTTTAGTATAAATGAGTTGGGAATTGAGTAAATTGATACATGGATGATTCTATAAATGAATTATATGATGATTATTATTATGATATGTTGGAGTTATATAAGTGTTGAATTGATGGGTGAATTATGAATATAAACTAAGATGATGATTAAGGGTGTTGTAGTTTTGATTTTAGAATGATTGTGTTCATATTGTTGAGTTCAAAATGCAGAACTTTTGCCTGACATGGCCAGTGATGCGGCCATGTCATTGGGAGGGTCAACGGTGCTGAGTTTAACATTGATGACATGACCATTAACACGGCCATGTCTCTGGACGTGTCGTGGCTACTATGAGATAAGATAATTGACACGACAATGAACACGCCCATGTTGTTGGGCATGTCAAAGTTTCTATAAGGTAAAATGAATGACACGGGCAGTGACACGCCCATATCATTGGACGTGTCAATGCTTCTGTATGAATGAGTTAATACGCCCGTGTTGTTGGGCGTGTCACTTGAGAATATCTCTTTTTGTTGTTTTTCATTTGTAATTCCTATTTAAATGATTTGAATGTTAAGAATGCCTTAGAATGTGCTATAAAATGGTTGTTTATGATCACATTTGGTATAGCCATTGAGAGAGAGTAGTTTGCCCAACCTTAGTATTGAAGGGCAACTTGGAAGAGAAGGTTAGAGGAAGTTTTAAAGCTTATTTTGGAGCGTTTCATAAGGTAAGTACAAACTTGGAATAATTGCTTATATTTGCATGACATTTGGACTTAACACATTTAGTTGGAAAATGTGTTAAGTTACTTACTACATTGTTGGTGCATGAGTAATATGCTATGATTTGTATGATGTCACAAATACATTATATGTAATGTGAACTATGTGCAAAATATGATAATGACCCAAAATGTATGGGTAACGTAATTTGTTATGTATACATTAAAAATGGTATGTAAAGACATTGGTGATGACTATATTGATATAAATGAGATAATTAAGGCATTACGCCTAGCTTGATCTTGAGAAAATGAGAAAGATATTGATAATGGAATTATGAAAGAATTGTGTGCCTAGTATGTTATTCAATATTCAGAGTTTTGTGTTTGGCGGCATACCTAAAACGTAACAGTCCCATGAAGTTGGGTTGGGCTTAGTCCTTGAAGCCTAGTTAGGTGTTACATGATGTAGTAGACCCTTGAAGCTGGGTTGGGCCTAGTCCTTGAAGCCTACTGGGATGGTACATATGAGATAATCCTCATTGTGATTATGATTTGCCTTCGGGCTAGACACATGGTGTCATCTTGGACCAAAGCAGTAACTCTAGAATTTGAATAGCATATTAGATTCTTTTGGGCCCATGCTTATGTTTGTTTTTATGTGAATTATGAATTGTGGAATAATTGAGCAATATATTAAGATATAATGTTATGAGATATATGATGGTGATCATGGAATGATACGATCATAATACATAAACAAATTACTAAAAAGGAATGTGACTTAAGAAAATATGCTAAATGATGAGAAATGAATTGTTGAAAGACTGGAGCAGAGCTAAGTCTTGATATTGAAAATGAGATTATGAAAATATAATGTGATGTGTAATATGTATATGGATGTGGAAATTGTGTGTATTGTTTCATGAATATTATGATAAGCCATTGAATTGTGACTAATGTTAAGGATATATATATATATATAAATTATGAAATTAGTGAAAAGTTATGAAAAGTGCATTGAAAATGGAAAATATGATAAGAATATGATGATAAATGATGTTAGTATGTGAGAATGAATTTCTGTAATGTATGTATTTAATATTTATTTGTACTACTAAGCTTTCGAGCTTAGCGCAATTGTGTAAATCGCGTAGGTGAGTAGATGGTTGATTTGACAGTCAAACAGTTGTGCCACGAGAACAGTAAAAGTATTTCGAGACCAACTAGAAGTCTGTGCATACATGTACAATTTTATTATGCTGTATTTTGATAAAAATGTATATGTACGTAAGTGAATTTTGGAAAAGACAATGTAATTTATATATATCTATTATAATCAAAAGTATAATGGTTTTGTAAATGTTCTTTAATTAAAAATGTATCGTTGTTATGCAACTAAGATAAGGTATTTAAATAATAATGAAACGTGACATCCTTATATTTTATATACATATTGTATGTATACAGGGTATATGTATAGTATTTATATAGAGTATATGAGTGTTACAGAAATCCCCAACCCCCTAGTGGGTTCAGAAAGTTGGGTACGTTTGAGGAAGGTAAGAATGACCCAACCCCCATAATGCCCAGTTCATTGGAACCGGCCTCCTTTTCAGGTCTTAATATTATAAAATTCTTAATTATTATGATATAATTCATACTACATGCGATAATAAGAATAAACAAATACTTTATTAAAAATCATAGCAATGTTCAAAAAAAATAAATAAATGGACACCCATCTGAGGATGAAAACGTGTCCTTAAATCGTCTAACATCTAAAACTAAATAGGAAACCTACCAAAAGGTGGAAACGTGTCCTTTACATTGATCTAAAACTTGAAATAAATTAAATTACATGATGCTCATTTCATGAGGTACCCATATCATGGAAACATACCTTTCACAATTTTTGAAACCAAAACAAGCCAATGAAAATAATCAACCATTTATCATAAAATAAACCATTCATCATGGAATAAATAAACTATCAATCAAAACATATAAAAACATGCATCTAACTTAAATAAAGGAATAAAGATACAAGTTTAGGTTTATGTCTCGAATTAGGGTTTCTTAACTAATATTTAGGGTTTTGGGGTTATATCATGTAATTAGGGTTTAGAAAGAAATAAATTAGGGTTTGGTACTTATGAAAAATAATGTTGGAGTTTATGGTTCAAATAAATTAGGGTTTAGTATTTATGAAAACTGATCAAAGTTTAGGGTTTATACGAATTAAGTCACTGTGACAATACTTTTTAAAGAGCTTAAATGAAGCTACTATGAGGTTATATGGAAAAATCTTAAGTGAGGTTGTTGTAGTATATTGATTAAATAATCATGCAATAGAAAGCAAATAACAAATAGCAAATATCCTGAGCCAACAAGTTACTAGATCTAGTCTGTATGATTTAGCAAAACAATAACAGTATCTGCACTCCATGTAAACTAGCATGAATTGATTTTAAAAGAAACAACCTACTGGAACTTTAATTAGATGAAGAATGAACTTATTCAATATTAAAACAATCAAAGAATATTGTATTTATTTAATTTAGAGTGTACTGTCATTTCTTGGCTCCACCAAAATCTTTGGATGAAAATTCTGGATGAGCTCTACCAAGACAGTGAATTCACTGCCTTTATAAAGTTTTTTGTGTCTTTGATCTTCTTTATCTCCCATTTTCTCTGTTTCCTTAGGGTTTGTTTGCTGATGAAGTTTGGTTACTGAGTTTACAGAGTCCTAGCAGCCAGCCTAAAGGTCCAAAGTTCCTCCTCAGGTTTTTACAACCTGTATTTATAATAACATCCATCAGATTAAGCATGACAGTTTTCCTTTTTAAGAATGGATTATTTTGATGCATGTCGAATTCATGGGTTCAACAAATACCGAGACAATATCGAATTAGAATCGATTGAATTTGAGGTAAACCGAGTCCGTCTCTAATTCAAGTGATTTAATTTTGATAGAATCCGAGTCCATATCGAAATATACATCTGGATTCGACATGGAAATAAAAAACCTGCCCCATATCAAACTGGGAGAGCCCTATTTCGATATGGGGCTGCCCCATATCGAAATAGGGCTCCATTTCGATTTGGGAATAGCCCCATATCGAAATGGGAGAGCCCCATTTCAATATGGGGCTACTCCATATCGAATTGGGCCTCCCAATTTGAAATGGGGAGCCTCCATATCGAATTAGGAGGCTCCCAATTAGGGCTTTCCCATGTTGAATTGGGTGTCCTAATTCGAAATGGAACACTACTATTACCTAAAGGCTACCCAAATCATGTGAAAAACTAACCAAACCTTCAAATTGGACCCATTTAGGGTTTAATGCACCTGTAGCAAATAAAAATCAACCAAATCTTTTAAATCAGACCTAATTAGGATTTTAAAAGTTTAATTAGCTTATTTTAGGCCTCATTAAAATATATTGATCATATCAAAGGTTTGGAATTAACACTGGACTAGCTAGGGCCAAAATCAAGGGTTTAGAGTACCCAACTTTCCAAACCCAGTAGGGTTTGGAAATTCCTTAGGAATTGAGTCATCCACCCCTTCTACTGTCTTCATGGCTTGTCCGGCTAAAAACTCCTATTCTTCAGGCTTAGGCCCATGTTTTCTAAGGCCTAGAGCCTAACAATGTCGAAGTCACAATAACCATTTCACCAGGAGTATAAGCAAAATTTAACATATCATTTCATTCATATCAGCATCACAATCGTACATGATCAAACAATATTTAAATTTTCATCAACACTAGAATTAAGGGTCTTTGTCAGAATACGAAAATATATATATAGTTATTGGTAGCCTAAGGACAAATCCTGGCATCCTAGGTTTAATGATGACACTGGTGGCACAAAGAGAAAATAATCATGGTTATACATATGTGCAAAGCTGCTCCCAAAGGGCGAACAACCTAATATACATCCCAAAGGCTATATGTATACCAAGCGTTGTTCCAAAGACAATATCATAATCATAATTTGTCAATTCATTTAACACCCCGTCATCATAGGTGCCTCTATTAGAAAACATATAATGAGTGTATTCAGAGCATTTATTTAGTTGTATCCATAAATAATCATCATTTCCATAATTCAAACATCAACATGCTATTGTTTGTTCCTTTTTAAATATATTCATAAATAAGGTTCTCTTTTCAATTTTCTTTATAAATTGAATTTCATCAAAAAAAAAATAACAAATCATATATATATATACTTTAATAAAATATCGATGTTATATAATTATCCACTCACATTGATCAACAATTATAATTGTCTAGCCAAAAAGATCACTTTTATATTCTACTTTTGTAGTTGGATCCATACCTAAGGTGATATAAAATAACTATTTACTAAGATATAACTTATTATTGTCAAACTAATATAAGATGAATAACAAGAAAGAAATGTGTAAGAATCATTCGTAAGATTCTAACGGAATTTTGGCAGAGTTTTGATGTAAATCAGACATTTCCAAATTTTAAAAAATACTCGAATGAGTATTATCACAATCAACAAATCCAATTGCCTTATCTGGCTCTCCATCAACAAACTCAAAAACACTCCAACAAAATTATTAGCTAAGTGTTGGTAAATATTTAAAATATCATGACATGTTATTAAATTGATTTTAATTCATTAGTTCAAAGCTTAATAATAATAATAACTTATGATAGTGATAATGCTAATAAAATGAATTTATTAAAATAATATTAATATTATTTACATAAATTTTCTTATTTTGCTATAATTTGAAATAATGATAATAATAATTAAAATAATAATGATATTATTATTATTTACTTAGATATTAACATTATTTGATTTATTCTTATTATAAAATAATTACTTAATTAGTTCAAAGATAATAGTTTATATTAAATAACAACAACAAGTCAAGGTAGATTGTCTGGTTCTGCCATAAAGGAAGAGAGAATCCGCTTCTACGGCACTTCATCAAAGATAGCAACTAACATTTAGAGAGCTAGTGTCTCGGGTCAACGAATGAATGAAGCTATGATCGTACCCGAATAGAGATGATGGTATTCCTCTTATGTCTCCAAGCCGGCCATAATAGAATAGATAGACGAAGAACAACAACAATAATAATAACTTGATTATCTAAATATATTAATATAAATTTTCATTAAGTACTTAGTTTTATAAACTTTAAACTTAATACATTAACTATTTAAATTAAATCATTTAGTGATCAAATATTTAATATATTTATTTGATACTTAATAATTAATTAATAACTCAATTATTTAATAAATAATAATTAAATGGTAGAAATAAATATAACTAAGTTAATCCCCTAATAATTTATTTTCTTTCAATTAATTAACCAATTCCATAAATATATTTACATATATTTAAATATAATTAATTAATTAATTCTATGAATTCTTAATAAAAATAATAATCCAATTATTAGGTTAGTTTTAATTATATATATTATGTTAATATTTTTTATTTTAAATTTAATTTTTACATTTAATACCTATTTACTTTCATTATTTATTTATTTATTTATTTATATTTTCTTTTAAATACAAATAACTAATCAACTAATTAAAATTATATATATATATATATATATTTTAAATTCACTTAATTTAATAAATTCTTAACTAATTACCTAATAATTAATTATTCATTAATATTATTCCAAATTAATTATTTTTAATTTTAATTTAAATTAATATATATATGTATTGTCTAAAACTCATCCAAAATTTACAAATGAGATGTCAAATTAAAGCTTATGAAGAGAGGATCTTAAAAATACTAAAATTGCTGGAAAAGGAGGTTGAAAAGTGGTTGAAATCTCATCTGACAGTCACGACTGATGTACTAATCGGACGACGCATGACTCCTAGTTTGGTGGTCGTTGGTGATGATTCTAGTTGCGATCGACTAGTCGGATGATGGCTATCCTCCCAAGTTAGCACATGTCACCAGAAAATGGATGGACAATGGTAGATTAGAGGAAAAATGAAACTAACACTTTCTCTCACCCTTTTTCTCTTTTCTCTATTACTTTCGTTCTCCTCAATAAATCACTCTCTCTCTCTCTCTCAATTAATGCAAATGTCTGATGGTTTTTAGTTGTTATAAACATTAATTATGATTTTTACTTTATATATTATTTGAATGAATAAATGAATAGGCATAAACCAGTAGCCTAATGGTAAAACTCTCTACTATTCACTCCCAAGGTCATTGGTTTGACTCCCAACCTTGTTTTCCTTTTTTTTTTTCTTTTCCTTTTCTATCTTTTTTTTAACAGAGTATTACATCATCACCCCTATTGTAGAGGATGTAAGGTCCAAAGCAACAAAAATCAAAGGGAAAGTGAGAGTTGATTAAAGATGTACAAGCAGTCAACTCCTTTGTTTTTCACATTCACAAACCAAAATTTGCGTTGCTTAAGCAGGGGGCAAACTGTAGACATGTAAAAGCTACACACTGTGTGTGCAATTCTGAAGAAAAAATGGCACTTTATGCAATTCTAAAAAAAATTGTCAGGTTCAACAATTTTATTGAGTTCGGTTTTCTTAGAAGCCGTTGTCATATGCCTATAAAAGGTCACCATTTTAGGGGTCCAAAACTAGCATTCCTTGAAGAAAGAAAAATACAAGGGAAGCAACTAACCAATAGTTTTAAACACCAACAAATCAAAATCAATTAACCAAACCAAGAGGAGATTACCCACAACAGATTTATTTGCAGATTAAACCCCTTGGAAACTCACTTTGACAACCAAGTAAAGAATAATTAAAAGGTACATTTTCCCTTATTCTAATGCTTCAAAATTGATCAGATTAATTTAAACATGTTATACCTGCTATATTACGAGGTCTAAAGCAATATAACAAGGATTAAACTAATAAACATATATCAAATGGTTTAGAATATGTAAAAACTTGAATGAAAATGGAAGAAGATCTTTATTTCCAAATATAATTTATGTTAAAATGGTTTCTAAACATTTATATGGTTTGTTTATAAGATATTCATACTTAAAAAATCATTAACTTTGATTTTTGACACATAAATCTCTATAATCAATCTCAAATGATGATTTTCTGCCCTGGGTAAAAAACATTGTCGAGCCCAACAATTTTATTGAGTCTAACAATTTTGAAAATTATTGAGTCCAACAATTTTATTGAATCTAACAATTTTGAAAATTGTTGAGTCCGATAATTTTTTGACTAAGTCTAATTTTTTTCATTTTTATTTTCATTCTGAATTTCCTCTTTACATTTATTATTATTATTATTATTATTATTATTATTATTATTATTATTATTATTATTGTTATTGTTATTATTGTTATTATCATTATTAGTTTCAATATTGTGACATCGCATTCATGCACACATCCTCTATATTTTTAGTAGAATCATTATACGTAGGC
The DNA here is from genome assembly GCA_947685225.1 of Garcia nutans. Taxonomy (NCBI): domain Eukaryota; kingdom Viridiplantae; phylum Streptophyta; class Magnoliopsida; order Malpighiales; family Euphorbiaceae; genus Garcia; species Garcia nutans. The sequence continues at coordinate 34,675,843 of CANTUV010000039.1, read as the reverse complement.
TCATGATGCAATTTTCTACTTTTAGATGAATATATAGAATTTATTTAAGGTTATGTAATTAATTAATTTTTTCTTTCCCTTTTTTGAAAATTATAAGGGCATGTTTACACTTCCATGAGTGCTCGTTTGGTATTTTATAACATACGCATCACATTCATCATTATTTTATATATATGTTAATGCATAAATTACTCGTTGTTTTAAACCGCTTAGTATATAATATTCTGAATAGCTCTAATTTACTAATTTATGAATCATAAAGGAGGCCAATTCTTTTGAACTAGGTGAATGTAAGTGGTAAGATAACTTCTTATCACTCTCATAAGGACCTAACTTCCCGAACCCATAAGGGGGATAAAGATTTCTCATGGAATCAAGAGTATGCTATCCCTCTATCATTTTCTTAATCCTACTGGCTGACTACTTCATTTCTTGTAGGTCTTTACTAGTTGACTCCCTGAGGTCAATAACCTGACTGTATTGAGACCCGATAATGCACAGAGCATGGACGGACTAGGTACCCACAGATAGATTGAATTTTAGTTGATAAAATATATACTTTTTTGTATGTTGTTGTAGACCCTTAGATTTGGGCCAGTTTAAACTCAAGAAGCTTATCTCGGTCTATTATTATTTTAAAGAGCCTAAACTTAATTTAAAAGATTGAAATTAAATTGGTTAAACTTATAAAAGATCAAATTAAATTTGTTCGGTCTAGAGATTAATTTTTTCAGACTGGTTTGAGTTGGGATGGGTGCAAGGCAACATGAGCCAATGCTCATATATACTTGGAGGATCCAAGTCGATATGAGCCTTGCTCATGTTGATTTGGACACTCCAAATCAACATAAGTTGGCTCCATGTCGATTTGGACATTCCAAATCGACATGAATCTTAAGTCATACTTTAATCAGAGTCTTAATTGGGTTTAAAATTCAAATAAACTCCAGATAAACAAGGGAGAGTTCTAGTGGGATGCGGATTATCGAGCTAAGGTTGCCCTAGTTGTGCATTATAAATATAAGGTTACATTCAGGGATTAGGGGGGCCGAAATCATCAATTAAGTAATTAAGAGGACAAGAGACTGAGAGTGGTGATTAGCAATTAAACTAGCAGAGAGTGATCATTAGTAATAAAAACAGGCAGCAAGAATTAACAAACAACAAGACTTAATAGGAATCAATTAATATACAGAGAAATCTAAGAAGCAGGAACCAAAACCATCCTCGATTGCACTAAACCTCTAGCCAAAACCTAAAGTTGATTCAAGCAGTAAGCTTGGTTCGTCTCTTTCAATTTGGTGGAGCTAACAACAAAGGTGTGTTTTCTGTGTTTCACTCATTTATCATAGTAGATATGTTTATCATGATTTCATACAGTGATCTGTAAATTATTTAATTTCACAGTAGCAATTTACATTCCATGAATTAAAATAACACAACAGTAGCTCATTTAAATAAACATTCAGCCACCATTGATGTAAATATGTCTAGTAGTTTAGTTCTTAATTTAAACCTTTAATTTAATTGGCTAAATCCCTATTTGCATATTTTGAAAAACCAAATTCTTAAATTATGGCTTTAAAACCCTAATCGTATAAAAACCCTAGTTTTAAATATTCAAAACCCTAATTCCCAACCAAACTGTAATTCCCCATCAAAATCATATCTTGAAAACTGTATATCTTTCGGGGGCACTTCCCCAATCCCCTGCAAGGATCGCTGCCTTATATTTCATTAATGGGTTAATATTAAGATATATTTGTAAATTGTAATTTTTATAATTAACTTTAACTTCATTAGTTTAGCTCTAATTTACAATTGTTTATGCAATGATTGGTTATTTGTTTGATTACTTGCTTTACCATAGATGATTATTAAGTATTTATTGATTGTATTTTTAATAGACTTGTAAAAGGAAAGTTTCTATTTGTGGGTGCCTTATTTGTTTAATTTATTTATTTTCTCTAGTTTAATATATTTAAAGACTTTGGGATAATTTTAAGGGACATGTTTCCACTAATTTGTGGGTGTCCTATATGTTTCCGTTCTGTACAGGTGCCCATTTTTTTGGTTTAGACTTTCTTGATTTTAATACATATTGTGAACGGGGATTTTCGCCCCCACTCCCGGTGGAATGGTTCTTGCGACTTCGGCGCTATTATGCTCAGGGCTTTAGAGAATACGGGCCAAAGCCTAGAAAAAATGAAGTCGCCACCCGGACGAGCCGGAAAAAAGGTGGATGACTCGATTTCTAAGGAATCCCTAACCCCTTAATGGGTTTGGAAAGTTGGGTACGTGAAAGAAAGGTGAGAAACGGCCCAGTACCCCCCACAACTCTCGGTTCATTGGAACTGGCCTCATTTGCAGGTCTTAATATTATAAAATTTTTAAATATAATGATATTTTCCATACTACATGCGATCATAAGAATAAATAAATAGTTTATTAAAATCACAATAATGTCTAAATAAAACAAATAAATGGACACCCATCCGAGGATGAAAACTTGTCCTTACATCGTCTAAAATCTAGAACTAAATAGGATACCTACTGAAAGGTGAAAATGTATCTTTTACATTGATCCAAAAACTTTAAAATAAACTAAATTTCATGATGCCCACAATATGAGGTACCCAAAATATGGAAACACACCTCTTACAATGTTTAGCAACCAAAGCAAATCAATAAAAATAACCAACCATTCATCACAAGTAAATTATTCATCCAGGATATGAAACATCGATCAAAATATATAATAAACATTCATCTAACTTAAATAAAGCAGTAAGTATATAAATTTAGGGTTTATGCATCAATTAGGGTCTCTTGAATAAAATTAGGGTTTCATGGGTTTTACATTTAACAATTAGGATTTTTTAATTACTGGATTAGTCAATTGAGAAATATTTAATATAAAGGAAATAATATGGCTACTGGATATTTGAATCAAAGATTAAGGTTGAAATAAATTATGGTTTAAATATAAAGAATGGATGTTTTGGATTTAGGTTTTCAGAATTTGTATGTAAATAGGATTTGAAAGTTAAGTATTTGGAAAGAATAGGCTATTGTGATAATTTGGAAAAACATAATAATAATTATTATTTAATGAAAGCTTAAGCTACTATAATAATTAAGTGAAAAAAGAACTAATTAGGGTTTTTTGTTTTAAGGGAACGAAATTTGAGTTTTTTTTAAGAAAGCAGAACTTGAGATTTAGGTTTTAAAGAGTGATTAGGGTTTGAATTAAATAGATTAAAGCTCTTAAGTTAACTACTATGAATTTTAAAAATTTAAAAACCATTATCCAATTGCAAGTATCAATTTTGATGTATCAATTGCTACTGGATGAGAGTTAAAATCAAAATTTAAATATACATACCTGCGTTTGAAAGCTCCACCAAAAATTATTGGCGCCGAGCTTAACACCAAGGCAGAAGATTGCTTACTGCCTTGATCAATTCTCATTGCTTTATTGTTGCTTGTTTCCTCTAGTCCTCGAATCAGTTGCTAAATAGTCCGAATAATTCTTGAATCAATTCCCTTCCTCCCCCCTGATTTCATATCTTCTTTTGATTCTTTACTTTATAGGGTGTTTGTTGTTCACTTTGATAAAGAATAGACAATACACTACAAGAAAATGCAATGTGATATGCTCATGCATGCATGATTAATACTTACAGTGGTTCTATTGACTCACAAACCGAGGTGATCAGCTGAAGTGTTCTCATTGTCTCCTTTCAGATGCCTATTCAGGTCTTGCATTGGAATGACAGAAGGCTTTGTATTTATGGCTTTTATCTTTAAGATGTTGAAAGTATGAGAGGTGAGGCCCCAGAGATACATCCATTTCATGCTAGGATTCAGCACGCCAGTTGGTAACTTTTCACAACCTTACAAATAATCATTTACTTTGCCCAATGTGTCTTTCAAAATTTGATGGTTCAACATACTTTCCTTAACTTGAAGGCTTCGTATGACAAAAACACATTTTTTTTAATCTTAAAATCATTTTTTGGCTTTGTCAAATTAGTGTCATTTTACCTCGGGACTTGATTTTTCAAATTAACATATCTATAACATACAACCCTAGTTACGGTACTAAACTTGGGAATTATTTCTACTTGAGCAAGAACTGTTGCACTTCAGATAGGCACATACACATTACTTGGCCAAAGATCTCATTGAGTTTGAATATTGTCTATCTCATATGCATGCTTATCCAAACTATCTCCACTAATAGACTCTACCTACCAAGAGAGATCAACAGGTCTTTGATAGGCTTGAAATGGGGTCTATAAGGGACATGAGTTAAATGAATGCCATTTGTAAGTTGGAGCTGATGTGATACTATGGACAAGCCTTCATATTACAAACTTCTTGTTGGAACTTTAGGCAATTGGAAACATGAAAAGATAGAGCTTTGAATATTCTCCCATCTTCTTGATGTTAATCTAGATCTTGATTGGGACAGTCTTTTTCCTTATAAAAAGATTGATACCCACATTCCTTTTCTTTCTTATTTTCCCTTTTCTTTCTCTTTCTTTTCCTTACTCCTTTTCTTTGAGCATTTTATCATTCTATCCTTCTTTCCTGTAGGACTGTTAAGTATAGGACTTTCAAAAACTAGATGGTCTTTCTCCTACCTCTCTGATTTTGATCAAATCTTTGATTGGGTTGGACCAATTCCAGTCAAACTGTCCTTATAAACCAAATGAAAGTATTTTGTTGCCTTAGGTAAAAGAGAACTCAGTTGGATTTCTGAATCATTTTGGGTTTTATTTTCTTTTATTTTTCTTTTCTTTCTTCTTTCCTCTTTTTTCTTCTCCTTTTTTGTTTTTTTTTTGTCCTAGCCCCAAAAGAGTTGTCTTGCTTGTACCAACTTGTATTTTTGTAATGGATAAGTGGAGTGGTATTAATCTGCTTCAGTCCTAACTTTATCTGTGATATTTGGTCAAATTCAGGTGAACTTCAATTACCCTTATGATCTTGAGAACTTCAACTATCCTCATGGTTTTGACTATTCGTCCCTTTCTTTGATCTTCTTGCCTCTTCACCTTAATGATCATAAGACTTGTCAAAAGTATAATAATAGCTTAGGGTTGGTTGTTGGGGTTATAAGTCAATAAAGAGAAAGTTGAAATTTTATGAAGGCTGAAAGGGACAACTGGGGATTGATATTTAATAGGGTGGATACTAGTTGTTGGCTCGTCAAATAATGCCAAGATCATCTCTCCCTAAAATAAGCAGAGTTCAATTTCACCTTGAAAGTTTATCAAAGCATGTTCTAAGATTGACTATGACCTAGACAAAGGTCATTATGCAGGAGCCCTCTCTAAGTAAGCATATACAACTCAATGATGTAGAACAATTCCCTCTTCTAGTAAAGTCATTCAAACCATGTTGCATAGATATATTAATTTATAATTATCAAGCTAGACTCATCATCGGTTGAGCACCAAAATGAATAAAGACCAACAAAAATTTGATGAAAGTAATTTATTCAAACGACTTTAAATTCAAAAAATATAATTGTTCCAATTAAATATTAAAGAAAGAATAGAGTAACACTCCAAGCTAAGGGAAGTTTGTTGAACAAAATTTCTCCTCATTCCATATCTTTAATACTCTCATCTTGAAAAGACGATAAAACAAAATCTTCTTCCAATCCTTTTTCTACCATGAAGGTTGTTGGTGGTGGCACTCTGTTAAACCTTGGTAAAGGATTGTCTTTTATGTTGGGCTTACCAGGCTCAGGCAGCTTACCATTGTCAATTAAATTTTGGATCTCATATTTTAGTTACAAGCATTTTTCTGTCTCTTGTCCTTATGTCTGATGAAATTCACAAAACTCTTTAATATCAAATTTTGGTGGTAAAGGATTCAACAAAGGTCGAGGGGCCAATGGCTGTAATAGTCCCTTCTTTTGTAGCTTGTTGAAGACCCAAGACAAAGGCTTCCCCAGATCTAAAAAATGCCTTCTATTTGCTTGACCAGTTGTATTGACATCGACTTCTTTATGTGTACTTTGATTACTAGACTGATAATTCCATTTTACAGAAAAATGGTTCTTCTCTCTTTTCCACTCTTCTATTTGCAAACCAACTTGTAAGAGGTCCTTGAAATCCCTTATAAGGGTGTGAGACAACCTCTCATAAAGGTTAGGCAGGACGCCTCTGACTATCATTCTGAGCTGATTTGATTCATCGGGCCTCTTCTTGAGCAAAAATACCTTGTTCCTCCATCTCTTCACATAGTCCACAAAATTCTCATTTGGTCATTGCCTAATGGCTTCCACCTCCATCAAGGTAACTTTCAGCTCGATATTATACCCATACTGCTGAATGAAAGCCTTGTACAACGTGTCCCAATCTTTTTGAGTACTTTCCTCTAAGGTGTTGAACCAATTTTAGATGACAGGGTACAATGAGAGCATGGAATATCTTAGAGTTTGAGCTTTAGTGGCTCAGGCAGACTGCATAGCAGTGATCTACTGCTTCACATGGAGATGAGGGTTTCTAGTACCATTGTACCTAGCAAAGGAAGGTATCTTGAACTTATAAGGGACCTCCTCATCTTGTTCAAATAGTTTGTCGATCTCGGACATCTCTTCGATTTTCAGCTTCTTCTCAAATTTCTTTTCTAAATCAGCAATCATCTTCTTAATATCAGAAGTTTTGGTCTTTTCAAAAGTTGTCTTCTCAACAACCATTGGCTTCTTCTTTTTATCTTGAGGATCTTGGAAGTATTGGGCCTAGTATTCATCACCATCCATAACCATCTTGTCATCATCAAAGACTACTTCACCAACTTTAGCCTTTCTCTTATCTTTCTCAGTGCTTGCAGATGCTTCAGCAGTGTTCCCAAACATTGCAGCCATTTGACTTTTCATGATCTCAGCTAGGGCCCTCTTTAGTTCTTCCATCTTGACTTCAAGGGCATCATCCAACATCTTTTGAATCTGCTCAGGTTCCATTTCTTTTAGTGAGAAGCTAACTGAGTTGTTGCTGGATTCTTTGTCTTCGGCGTAGGTCAGATTGTCGTAGGCTTTTGAACTGCTGTAATCCAGGGCTATGAGCCATAGAGGATTAATGATATGCGATGCAAATGTATGTATGCATGTATGCACAAACAACAAACAAAGATAGGTAGAACGTCCCTTCCAACCTTATAACTTCCACACACGGATGGTGAGTTTCTTTTCCTAGGTATATGGTTAACAAAATACCAACATGGGGTATCTTGTTTTTGAATAATTCCCTTGAACGGTACAACTAATAGTTACATTTTCTAATATAGAAGTCGGTCCATGATAATTTCCATTAATTAAGCTTTAATCCATTGAATCTTAACTAAAATAGCTTTTATGTTATATTGGATTAAAACTAAATTAAGAGGTTTATCATAAATAGATTTCTCTATTTGAAAAAGTAACTAGTTGATTCATGCCAAAAACAAACCCATTGTTAATAATTCTTGGTATAAGCTAGGCTCACAATTGATTTTTGGTATTTCATAATTGACCTAAATATTTGTAAGCTCTTTTGTAATCTAGAAAAATAATTTTGGGCCATGAGGTGTAAAAAGATTTTTGACCCATACTTGAAAGTTTTTAATGTCCAAAGCCCTTCTTGAAAATTTTGAAAATAGTTTTGGTCTTTTGGATCTTAAAGGAAAAGAATTATTTTTGAGCTTACAATATAGGTAGGTCATATTAGAAAAATAACAAACCAAATAAGCCATAGTTTAAACTAAGATAAATTAACCATAGTCAAACAACAAGCATTTAGGGTAAAATCTAAGAAAAGTAACTAGGCCAATTACATGAGCTTTAGTCTTTGGATTAAAAGGCTTCGGTTCCCATAGCAAGTATATACCAAAAGGTACAAGGCTATGAGTGGTTATGTCATGCTCAATCTCCATACCTTGAGTGAAAGTATGATATCCCTTACATAACACAACACGGGTAACACAGGCGTCCTAACTCACGCACGCGATGCAATCTAAATGATGCAATGGATAATATCATGATAAGAAAGAATAGAATAATATAAAGACCAACGGAATTAACTTCTCTTATCCCCAGTGGAGTCACCACTATGAGCGAGGATTTTTGCCCCCACTCTTGGTGGAATGGTTCTTGCGACTTCGGCACTATTAGGCTCAGGGCCTTAGAGAATACGGGCCTAAACTAGGAGAAAATGGAGTCGCCATCCAGACGGGCCTAGAAAAAGAAAGGGCTCCAAACCCCTATTGGGTTCGGGCGTTGTGGGTGTGTTGGGCCATTTCTCACCTTGTCCACACATACCCAACTTTTCGAACCCATTAGGGGGTTAGGAATTCCTTAGGAATTGAGTAATCCACCCCATTCTTTTTCCCAGCCTGTCCGGATGGCGACTCCATTTTCTCCAGGTTTAGGCCAATATTCTCTAAGGCCTTGAGCATAATAGTGTCAAAGTCATAAGAACCATTCCACCGGGAGTGGAGGCGAAAATCCCCACTCACATATATATTTTTATTTACATTGCATGTAGTAGGGAAGTCGCAAGAACCATTCCACCGGGAGTGGGGGGTGAAAATCTCCACTCACATATATTTTTTTATTTCCATTGCATGTAGTAGGGATACGTACCCTGAGCCTAACAGTGCCGAAGTCGCAAGAACCATTCCACTGGGAGTAGGGAGCGAAAATCTCCCCTCACACATTATAAGTTAAGAATTTAATAATATTAACACTTGAAAAGGATGTCGGTTCCAATGAACCGGGTGCTATGGGGGTGTTAGGTTATTTCTCACCTTTTCCATGCGTACCCAACTTTTCGAACCCAATAGAGGGTTAGGGATTCCTTAGGAAGGGATTTCTTAGGAATTCAGTCATCCACCTCTTTTTTTTTCCCGGTCTGTCGGGTGGCGACTCCATTTTCTCCGGGTTTAGGCCGCGTTCTCTAAAGCCCTAAGCCTAACAGTGCCGAAGTCACAAAAATCATTCCACATGGGAGTGAGGATAAAAATCCCCGCTCACAACTGTTTAATTAAATTGCATATATTGTATGTATTTGTTCATTGTTGGTATGTTGTATATACATTATATGTATATATTTGTAAATATTATAAGAAAATATTGTGTATATGTCTATATATATTATATGAAAATAGCAATTGTTTTTGCCAAAAATTTTTTGTTGTTAACGATAAGACCTAACTACAAATAAATTTAATTTCTAATAAGTGAAACATTGTTTATTTTTTCTTTTCGAAAGTTGATAAAGCCTATAGCCCATACCCATTGAGGTATTGGAAATGCCTATAAGATGTAGGAGTTATGTGATTCACTGCTTTATTTAACAAAATTCTAAGCACAAAGAAAATGTCAGATGAATGGAGACAGAGCAGCTTGGTACCAATTTTTAAAAACAAGGGAGATTCAAAGTTCTTCGAACTATAGAGGTATAAATCTTATAAGTCACACTATGAAATTATGGAAGAGAGTTATGGAATATCATTTATCCTTAGATACTTGTGTCTACCTGAACCAATTTGGATTTATGCCCTGCCGATCAATTATGGAAGCAATCCTTTTTTTTCCAGAGATTTAATGAAAAATATAGGGAGATGAACAATGATTTACATATGATTTTCATTAACTTAGAGAGGTTTTTAATAGAGTCCCTAAAGAAGTTTATGGTGGGTCATGGAGTGCAGGAGGGAATTAATTAGATATATACAAGTTCTTAAGGATATGTATAATGGAGTTATCACTAGCATCCGTATAGTTGGAGGGAATAATAAAGATTTTCCAGTTTTTAGTGGGTTACACCAAAGTTCAACATTGAGTCCCTATCTTTTTACCTTGATCTTAGATGATCTAACAAGATATATACAGGACGATATCCCATGGTACATGTTGTTTGCTAATGGCATCATGTTAATAGATGAGACCCAAGCTAGAGTAAGTAGGAAGTTAAAATTATGTAGAAACACTTTGGAATGCAAGAGTTCTAAGTAGAATTAAGATGGTTTTTATGCATTATGGGTTTAGTAATACAAATGGACAAATGGGTGAAGTGGTTTTGGACAGAGTGCAAGTGTCTTATAGCACACATTTCAAATATCTTGACTCAATTCTTCAAGAGGATAAGAGTGCAAACAAGATGTTAGCCATATGATTAAAGTAGGTTGGATAAGGTGGATAAGTGCCACAAGAATATTATGTGATTGGAAGGGAAGTTCTATCACACTGTAATACGACCTCCTATGATATATGGTAGCGAGTGTTAGATTTTGAAAGGACAATATACAGGTAAGATGCATGTTGCTGAAATGAAAATGCCAAGATAGATTTGTAGACATACTAAAATAGATAGAATTCTAATGAATGCATTAAAGAAAAGGTGAGGGTTGGTCCTATTGAGGATAAAATAAGGAACACAAACTAATAATGTGATTTGGCCATATGAAACAAAGATCTAATGATGCACTTATTAGAAAAACCATACTAGCTAGTTAAGGTAGATATATATAGCTAGGAGAGGTAGATATAAGCCTAAATTAACTTGAAAAAAAGTGGTTTAGAATGATTTTATGGTCCTATATCTCTTTGAAAATGTAGTACATAATCACTCCAAGTGGAAAAAGAGAATCCATATAACCAACCCTAATTAATTTGAGATTTTGTTGAGTTGAGATTAAGAAGGAATCAATAGTAAAATGCATATAATTCAAGAACTCATTAGACTATAATAAACAATTTTATCCTAGTCATTATTCACTAATGGGTCGTCTGGTAGATTATTGAAAAAATTAATTACTGAAAATATATTTTACATAAATATATTACTGAGATTATATTTTATTAGAAAAAATTATATTACCATGTTTGGAAGATGCAACAAAATACTGAAAAATTGAATTGAAAAAAAAATATTAAGTTGTTTGGTTACAATTCAACTTTAGTAAAAAAATTTAAGCAATGCCTAAACTATCATTCTAATATTTCTTTTTTATTTTACCAAATTTCAAAGCAAGAGTATAATTATCTATTGACATAGAATCCCACAATCCCCTTTCCAATTAAAAAAAAGATATAAGATTAATAATGAGTGTGCTTTTGAAAAATAAAAAAAGAAGACTTAAAAAAAGTATAACTAAAAAATAAAAATAAAAAAGTATAAACAAAAATTTAAGAGTAATAAAAATAAAAAAAAATATGAAAATTAAGTATATGGTGTAATTTCTTCTTTGTATATTTAGTAACCGATTTAATTTTTTTTTTATTTTATAATTTCAAAGTTGAGATTATGTCATTCTTAACCATTAAAAAAAAACAAAGCTAAAAAGATATATATGTAATACCATTTTATAATTTAAAACTTTAGAATAATAAATTATTATGATGCGCCGGTAGTAATTGGTGATCACCAAGAATAATTACTATCAACAATTAGTAAACTGATCAATATTTATTTTATATATTCAAAATATCATCATGATTAATTTGTTAAACTAAAAAAAAGAATTATTTCCTTTTTTTTTTCTTTAATGAATAGCATAAAATTTTCCTTTTGATGATTATTTTTAAAATTTTCAAAAGAGCAAGCATAGATTTTTAAATGGGATTTCTACAAAAATACTCAAAAATTTTTTTTTTAAAATGTATAATTTTTTCTTTTAAATATATACACACTTTCCCATTTTTAAATTTAAAAATATTCTACTTTCAGAGATACTTATATAAACATATTTTTTTAATTTTTAATTTTTCAATTTCAAATGTGTTCACCTTCAGATTTATATTTATAATTTTGGGTTGGAAGACTTTTCTTCCATTTAAAAAACTATTTTCCCGTGTCTAAGTCAGAAAAATTTTTAGTGGATGAAGACATAGTCAAGTCCTGGGTCTTTAATAATTTAACCTGGTGCAAATTAAATATTAAACTGACGTTGCAGTGTCATTTTAATTACTCAACTTGAAATATAAATTTATCATCATATCATACATGATTCATAAATTTGATTTAAAAGCTAAAGGGACTTGAATTCCATGTCAAACATAAATTTGGCAGAACCCGACCAGTTTAGGTTGGCGAAATTCAAATCAGAGTTGAACCAAACTCGAGAGGACCTAAACCTAGAATAGACTGCCTTAGATGCATATCAAAAATAGTGGATTAGTTTCTATATAAGCTTGAACGGTCAATCATGAAATGTTTGTCAAGAACAAAGTGAATAAGCAATGGGACTCTCACATAAATTAGTCCTTGTAGAAGAGTTCTTACTGTTAGTCTTTGTGGTAGCAGCTGCGCCACCACCAACACCACCATCCCCGTCACCCCCACCTCAAACAAAGTCGGGTTGTCCAGACAGCTGCGGAAACATAACCATCCCATAACCATTTGGACTAAATAAAGGTTGCTACCTGGATGAAACTTTTCACATAAACTGTACCAATCTCAATAAACCAATTTTACCCATAAAAAACACCACAAATGTTCTATCCATATCTATTGACCATTCCCAGCTGCAAGTTCTATCTTCAGTAACCTATCAATGTTTTAACCAATCATCAGATCCCAATGAAGACTTAATACAGGATCAATTATTTGATTTCTTTCCTTTCACAATTTCCCAAGTCAGAAACAAATTTACAGTTGTGGGATGTGATGCTTTTGCTGCACTTATCAGCCCAGTGGACTACCATAACGCTGCTTGTTATTCACTGTGTGATAAAATTGTTAATGTCACAAATGGGTCTTGTTCTGGTTCAGGTTGCTGCGAATATTCAATTCCTAATGGGGTTCAATCTTTTGTGATTGCAACCACCGTAGCTAATATAACAAATGCCTCTAGTTTTAATCCTTGTAGCTATGCTTTTATAGTTGAAGAGGGCATATGTAATTTTTCCTCTTTGGATTTGTTTGATTTGAGGGGTGTTAAAGCAGTTCCAATGGTTCTTGATTGGGCTATTGGGAATATCACTTGTAAAGAAGCTCAAAAAAATGAAGAAAGTTATGCCTGTAAAGAGAATAGTAAGTGCTCTGATTCTCCTAATGGATTTGGATATGTTTGCAAATGTTCTTTGGGTTACCACGGAAATCCATATCTTCAAAATGGTTGCCAAGGTGTGTCATTCATTTGTGATATTATGGACCTAGTTGTCTTAACTCTTCAACTTCATTTGCTTCATCAATAAAATATTTTATTAGTTAGATACATTTAAATGCTGAAATATTGGAATTAACTATTTTACCCACTTTTTATTTTTAATTGTCATTTTCTTTACTTTTTTTTTGAAATTTTATTAGAAAATGAAAGAAATTTGAAAAAAAAAGTTGAGATTTTTGAATAGGAGTGAAATAAAAGATAATGGAGAGCTAAAAAAGAAACTGAAAAAAAAAATGAAAAGAGAGAAGGGAGATTTATGAAGTGGAAATTTACCATGTGCAGTATCATTCTATTGGAAAAATTAAATGATTAATTCTAATTTTTCAATAGGAAAAATATTTGGGATTAACATCCTTTCATGTTAACATAAATAAGACATATTATATTCATATAATCTTAACCGTTAGTTTGACAATAGATATCATGATTGAGATACATTAATAAAAATAACTTTGAATTTTAATGAAAGTATTACAGTTTAATAAATAATAAAATCTTAATTTCGTTCTTCTTTTATTTCTAAGTAATATTTTAGATTAATATTTTTTAACTGCATTGCGAAAGAGTATATCATACTATTAAAATTGGAAAACGTCCAATTGAATAATGTCTAATGCAGACTTTTTAAAATGTTAATATTTTGGCTAATTAATTTTGATTAAATAATGTCATATGAATATAATTAAGTTTTTCTTTTTTCCCTTTTTTTGTTTTTGTTTTTGTAAGCAACCATACGCACAAAATAAAATATAAAATTTTACAAATCATAGAACATGTTATTGAATCCAACACGTAACAAAATAATATTCACAAGTAATCATAAGAAGAAAAATAACCATTCAACTATAAATATGTGACCTTTTATTCCCATTGAAATATTCAACATAAATACTTTTGGGAGCAATAATAACTCTCAATTTACATAAATATATAAAAGCCAAGAAAATTAAAACTCTTCAAAGATTGTCATATCATCTATTTCTAAGAATGCTACAATGTCATAATTTCTCAATTTATCATCCATTGCTCAATTTCACTTTATCTTTTCTTGATAAAAAAAAAACTAAAACCATTCAATTTGATATTGATTCAATATTCAATACTTTCTTTTTTAAATTAATTTTAATAATTTAGATAAAATTTAAAATTTAATAATTAATTACATTTGTGGTTTTTAATCTTCTATTAAATAATTACATATTAATTTAATTTCATAGTATTAATTAAATAAATTATATTTATGACTTTTAATTTTTTATAAATTAATTACACATTAATATAATTAAATAATATTGATTGATTTATATATTTTTTAAAAAAATTAAAAAGTTTTAAAAAGTATATGACTCTTGACCTTCATATTAAATTAATTATAAATAAAATAATTTATTTATTTATAATAATGATTAATTTATATATATAATTTTAAAATTAAATAATAAAATATATAACTTTTAACATTCCTAACAAATTAATCATAGATTGATCATTTATATAATAATAATATTTATATTAATAACACTTTCAACAAAAAAACTAATAACTACAAATTTTTCTACTCCCATTTTTCTCCCTATTTAAAAAAGTTTGCTTGAATTTTTTTTTAGTTTTTTTTTTCTCATTTTTGTAGAGTTCATGATTTTTTATAGCAAAATGTATATATTTTGTTTTTGATTAGTAAAAATGTCAAGTTATGTAATAAAAATATTATATTTTCTCATCAATATTATTTTAATAAATATCATAAAAATTAAGATAAATATTTTATTTTATATTTTTTACAATATAATTTGTTGTTAATTAATATAAATTATTTATATTTATTTATTATATTTATTTATATTTTATTATTCTTATTACCGCACAATGAGCTTGTAAGAGATTAGAAAATATAAGATTTATAACAGCTACGTAAGCTGATAAAAAAATATAAATTATAATTTTATAATTTATTATTATAAAAATTAAAATTTAAAAAGTTAAGGATTTAAAAAATGTAATATTAAAATTTAAAAAGTCATGAATTTAAAAAGATAATGAATAATTAAATATTATCAATTATTATTTAAAAAATTATATAATATTATTATATTATTAAATCTGAATAAATCTTGTTGAATTATGGATTGTAGCTCCTTAGGAAATCTGAATATAATATTATTATATTATTAAATCTGAATAAATCTGAATAACAACAATCAAGATACAGATGGTATTGTAGCTCCTGATTAAAGCCCAGTCAACATTGCTCTGGGCACTATCAGCCCACTTGACAAAACAGACTACCCCAACTATGATATTCAATCTGATGGATCCATTGTATTAGCCCAACTGGATAATAAATGCCCTACCTATGCTGCCTTGCTTGAAGACCTAGCCAATGATTTAGATGATTTGGACCTTCTCAGTAGGCATGTATGCTCTTTCATTAAGGTCAAAGGTAACTAGAAAAAGAATAAAAAATGCTCAGCTCTGAATAATCTTTCTTTGCTAAGAACTCTTCCTAAAACTAAAAAATGCTCTAGAAAATCAAACCCAAACCTTACATATTCAATCTGTGCCCTTCATTCTGACAACCCCAACTCTGAACCCATCATCAACAATAAGCCTATGCTGATTAATTCCAAGAAGAACCACTGGGTACGTAAATCAAAAGCTGATGCTGATGCAATGCCTAGTATCCAAGAGCAAACAGAATCTGTATATGCTAAGGACCTGGAAACTAATGTTGGTAAAGCATGGGAAGTAGGAGAAGGACTGAGATTATTCAAAATGTCAAAAAAAAGAAAAGACTTGCCAAGGCTTCAGCATTATTATCAGCAAAGAAATTTTTAAAGTTGTGTCCTCAAATATAAAATAAAGATGATAGTCTGGAATATTAGGGCTCTTGGGGCCAAGGTTAAAAGAATTATTGTAAGGAATTGAGTACAAAAAAAAAAGATTAGAGTTGGTGGCAATTATAGAAATGAAAATTTGCATCACTGAATCAACCACCTGTCAATCTTTTTGGGGGAATTGTGATGTCGATTGGATCTCCACTGATGTTGTCAATGTAGCTGGTGGCTTATTTGTTTCATGGAGTAAATCACCATTCTCATGTTATCTCACTTCCAAGGGGTCTAATTGGATCTCACTACAAGGACAATGGGTCTTGCCTTCCTTTCGCTGTGCAATCATCATCATATATGGGCCAAATAATGAATGTGAAAGAAATAGACTTTGGGATGAAATCAAGAATCTAAGATTGTCTATTATCGTTCCGTGGTTAGTTATGGGTGACTTCAATAAAGTTATCAGAAGTGAAGAATGGAGATCAAGTCTATACTCTATGGGGGTAGCAAACTTCATACAATTCCTAGACGATTGCGAACTAATCGACCAACCACTACTAGGGCATAATCTTGACTAGTCAAATAGCAAAGGTGGCAGCAGAATTGATAGAATCCTTATCAATCATGACTGGCTATTAAATTTCCCTAGCCTCAAACTCTGAGGACTTAGGAAAGGACTTTCAAACCACTGTCCTCTGGTCCTCGAATAGGATAATCTTAATTGGGGACCCAATCCTTTTTGTTTCCTTAACTGATGGTTCCCACATCCAAGGTTCATTGAGTTGATTGGTAATTGGTGGATGCAATGTCATTTACCTCCTAACAGAACCTCTTACTACTCTCAAGACTTAACTACATTCGGAAGAAACTTATTATGTAGAATTGTAGTGTATTTGGTAATATGGATCATGACATAGTTGCTATGGAAGACCAAATTGATGTAATTGATCTATCCCTTGAATCAACTCCATAGGATGCTTCACTCGTCAGATGAAGGTGACTACTTTGGACAAAACTGTGGACTAAACACAAGTAAAGTGAGTATATTGGAGACAAATGTCTAGAGTTTAGTGGCTAAAGGAAAGGGATAGAAATACTCACTTCTTCTACTTATCAGCAACTATTCGGCATAATAGAAATTCCATTAGCCTTCTGCAGATGGATAGAATGGTATTAACTGAAGTATATGACATCAAACTAAAATCACTAACTACTTTTTTGCCCTATTTTAGGAAAATATTACCTGGCATCCTCAGTTTGTAGACATTCAATTCTCACAGTTGAACTCTTAGTTAGCAAACATTCTTGAGAAGCCCTTCACTCTTGATGAGCTTTGATTGGCAGTATTTAATTGTGAAGGTTGTAAAGCTCCAGGCCTAGATGGATTCAATATGCTATTCTACTAAATATTCTGGCACTTAATTCACAATGGCCTTATGATATTGGTACATAACTTCTGGGAATCAGGGAGAGTGCCTCAGGCTATTAAAAATTCTTTCCTTGACCTTTTTCCCAAGAATGATAATGGTGATACTATAAGAAAATTTTGCCCCATTAGCCTCATTCATGGTATGTATAAAATCTTGGCTAAGGCTTTAGCAACCCACCTTAAGTCTGTTGCTCCTAGGATAATTAGGGGTAGTCAATCTGAATAAATCTTGTTGATATAAAATGGATGGTATGAGTCAACTAACTGATAGGCAAAATGAACATGATGTACATTAAGAGTCTTAACATTAACATGTTCACGACCGAAGTGATAATCGATAGAAACATGATTCATTCGACTATGGAATATCAGATTTTGACTCAAAAAGGTTGCTCCAAGATTAACACAATAGATTGTTGGAATATAATTAAGAGAAAGGCGTAATTCTTGCAACAAATGAACTGCCCAATTGCCTTCTGTAACGACATAGCTTTGTAATCTGCTTCCTTTGAAGAATGAGCAATGGTTTTTTTTTTCTTTTTAGAAGACCAACTATTGGGAGAGTCAACTAGAAAGAGAACATAAGCTCCTATTGGGGATTGATCATTTGGATTTCTAGCCCAATCAGAATCAGAATAGGCATTGAGGAAAATAGGAGATGAAGGCTTGTATTTGAGTCCAAAGTGATATGCTACCTTTAAGTACTGAAGAACTCTCTAGGCTATCTGCCAATGAATTTGAGAGGGCGTATGCATATACTGAGATAAACGATTGACATTGAATGTAATGTCTATCCTAGTGAAGGATAAGTATTGAAGAGCACCTAATAGTTGGCAATAGGGCTTGGGATCTACTGAAGGAGAACCATCCTCAATTTTTAGAATAGTTGATGTTTCTTTTTATAAAAGAAGATTTTATTAATATAACTTTAAATGGGGAAAAATATATTTGAGGGATGGGAACTACCCAAACAACCCAAATTACCCATACAGATCATCCTAGTAGCATCCTAAAAATATGTGAAAAAACCTCAGAATATCAGATTACAAGAAGTACACATATATTCAAGGATATTTATTATTCCATAAAACACAACTGAATAATAGCTTTATAATGAAACTTCACAAATCCAGCCAAGCTTCTAGGCAGTCTTCCCGAGTGGTGCAAGACTTAGCTAGGTGATCTGCCACAAAATTGGCTTCATGAAATGCATATTGGAATAGAAGCACTTTCATATTCAACAACAACGCTTCAATCTCACATTTAATATCTCTAAATTTTCAAGGAACCTCATCAATAGTAGCGTTGACCCAGGATATGTAATCATAGGCCTATATTTAATGTCCTCCCTAGTGTAGGAGAACTTGAGTGTAGTTTGGATTACCCTAAATTCGACCTCGTTAGAGTCCATCACCCCTACATAGTATGAGAAGACTACTATATATACCAATGGAATTTCTCAGGATGCCACCAAACCCAGCATGTCTAGGTTTGCCAAAGGCCGAACTATCAATATTTCATTTTAGGGAATCACAGGCGGGAGGCTACCAGTGGGTTAAAGGTCTAGTACATTTAGCTAGTTGCCAATTCTTGACATAGTTATATGAAAGGAAAAATTGATCTATAGAGTATGGAAAATTTAGGTAGGCAGTGAATGTCCAAGATGCAAGTCTGATTAGTATGGTGTCAAATAACTTCTGGATATTAAGAGAATAATTATTGAATACTATGTTGTTTCTTTCTAACCAGATTGACCAAATAGTATCATAAAATGAGGAGAACCATACCTGTTTAGCAAAATTACCATAAGCAGAGCACTCCCATTATGTGAAGAGCAAAGCTAGTGATTTTGGAAAACACCATGATTGATCCCACCAATCAATCAGTTTAGTCCAGATAGACCAAGAGATTGAAAAATTCAACAGCAAATGATCAGAATCTTCTTTTTCTATACAGCATAGAGGATATATATCATACAATGGATCAAGAAGCCCAATTTTAGCCAGATTATTCCTCGCATTTATTTTCCCATGAATAGCTTACCAAGAGAATATTTCTTCTTGTGATGGTGCATATGTTCTCCAGATGTTTTTCCAAGGAAGTTGTGGTTGAATGATGTTTAAGGAGTTCAAATGATCAGTCATAGATTTGATAGTTTATTTACCGGCATTATTAAACCTCCACAGTGGCCTATCTTCAAAGAAGAGTTTGGGTTGAAACTCGCTAATGCAATGGAGGAGAGACATAAACAATTCAGTTTCCATACAAAGATATCTCTACGCCATTCGATATTCCAATTCCAAGTGCATTCTACCCAATATCCAAAATCTACAACTACACAGTCTTGGTCATAAGCTAGAACAAATAGTCTTGGATAAGCTTGCTGCAGAGTAAAATTTCATGCCCAAAGGTCTTTCTAGAACTTGATAGACTTCCCATTTCCTAACCAAAAGAGCACTCCTTTTATGAATGAATTCCTTGCAAGACTCATTCATATATGTTAATTTGATAATGTCTCCCCATAAGCCCGAGAAATTTTTGCAATCAAGACATGAGTGTAGTGAAATCATCCCATATTTTCCCACTATTACCCGTTTCCACAGAGATTGATTCTTGTCAATCAAATTCCATAACCATTTTAAAAGAAGAGCCCTATTTTTTTAAAGTACGGAGTCGATTCCCAACCCACCTAGATGCTTTGCTTTCTTAATGGTTTCCCAACTAATTAAATGTAGATTATGTTTCCCATCAACCCCATTCCAAAAGAAGTTTCTTTGGATCTTCATGATTTCCATAGCCACATGTTTGGGTAGTCTGAAGAGAGACATGTAATACAAAGGCAGACTATTAAGCATCGATTTTATACGTGTTAATCTCCCAGCAAATCACAGACAATGAGCTCTCCATCCAGCTAGTTTCTACTTAATTTTGTGAATGAAAGGTGCCCAAGTAGCTTTGCAGTGAGGCTTTGCATCTAAAGAAAGTCCAAGGTAGGTGATAGGTAGAGAAGCTCACTTACAGTTAAGATGCATTGTTGCCTATCGATCCCATCCTTTTGACATATTCAAACCCACAATGATGCTCTTCTAGAAATTGACTTTGAGCCTAACTATAAGTTAAAAGCACCTCATGATTCTCTTGAGATTGACCAGATAATCAATATTAGCAGGATAAAAGAGTACAGTATCATCTACAAATTGAAGAAATGAGATTAGATTATCCACCACTTTAATGGAAATACTATGCATCAATCCTAGGCTAACAACTAATTTAACAATACACTCAGGCCTTCAGTAACTATAGATAATAATAGTGGTGATAAAGGGTCACACTAGCAGATCCCTTTCTGCATATGAATAGGTTGAGTAGTAGAACCATTCATAAGTATGGGTAACTTATTATTTTATGTACACCCTTGCATCCATTTAATCCAGTGTTTCCCAAAACCCATACAAGACATAACCTGTGAATGGTAGCCCCAAGAGTCTGAATCTAAGGTTTTTTCAAAGTCGAGTTTGATGAGTGCACCAAGAAAATTTCTCTTCTTGCATTTGCTGATGACTTCATTTGCAACTAGGATGCCATCAAGAATATTTCTTCCTTATACAAAAGCAGATTGACTACCCCTAATTATCCTAGGAGCAACAGACTTAAGGTGGGTTGCTAAAGCCTTAGCCAAGATTTTATACATACCATGAATGAGGCTAATGGGGCAAAATTTTCTTATAGCATCACCATTATCATTCTTGGGAATAAGGTCAAGGAAAGAATTTTTAATAGCCTGAGGCACTCTCCCTGATTCCCAGAAGTTATGTACTAATATCATAAGGCCATTGTGAATTAAGTGCCAGAATATTTAGTAGAATAGCATATTGAATCCATCTAGGCCTTGAGCTTTACAACCTTCACAATTAAATACTGTCAATCAAAGCTCATCAAGAGTGAAGGGCTTCTCAAGAATGTTTGCTAACTAAGAGTTCAACTGTGAGAATTGAATGTCTACAAACTGAGGATGCCAGGTAATATTTTCCTAAAACAGGGCAAAAAAGTAGTTAGTGATTTTAGTTTTGATGTCATATACTTCAGTTAATACCATTCTATCCATCTGTAGAAGGCTAATGGAATTTCTATTATGCCGAATAGTTGCTGATAAGTAGAAGAAGTGAGTATTTCTATCCCTTTCCTTTAGCCACTAAACTCTAGACATTTGTCTCCAATATACTCACTTTACTTGTGTTTAGTCCACAGTTTTGTCCAAAGTAGTCACCTTCATCTGATGAGTGAAGCATCCTATGGAGTTGATTCAAGGGATAGATCAATTACATCAATTTGGTCTTCCATAGCAACTATGTCATGATCCATATTACCAAATACACTACAATTCTACATAATAAGTTTCTTCCGAATGTAGTTAAGTCTTGAGAGTAGTAAGAGGTTCTGTTAGGAGGTAAATGACATTGCATCCACCAATTACCAATCAATTCAATGAACCCTGGATGTGGGAACCATCAGTTAAGGAAACAAAAAGGATTGGGTCCCCAATTAAGATTATCCTATTCGAGGACCAGAGGACAGTGGTCTGAAAGTCCTTTCCTAAGTCCTCAGAGTTTGAGGCTAGGGAAATTTAATAGCCAGTCATGATTGATAAGGATTCTATTAATTCTGCTGCCACCTTTGCTATTTGACTAGTCAAGATTATGCCCTAGGAGTGGTTGGTCGATTAGTTCGTAATCGTCTAGGAATTGTATGAAGTTTGCTACCCCCACAGAGTATAGACTTGATCTCCATTCTTCACTTCTGATAACTTTATTGAAGTCACCCATATCTAACCACGGAGCGATAATAGACAATCTTAGATTCTTGATTTCATCCCAAAGTCTATTTCTTTCACATTCATTATTTGGCCCATATATGATGATGATTGCACAGCGAAAGGAAGGCAAGACCCATTGTCCTTGTAGTGAGATCCAATTAGACCCCTTGGAAGTGAGATAACATGAGAATGGTGATTTACTCCATGAAACAAATAAGCCACCAGCTACATTGACAACATCAGTGGAGATCCAATCGACATCACAATTCCCCCAAAAAGATTGACAGGTGGTTGATTCAGTGATGCAAATTTTCATTTCTATAATTGCCACCAACTCTAATCTTTTTTTTTTGTACTCAATTCCTTACAATAATTCTTTTAACCTTGGCCCCAAGAGCCCTAATATTCCAGACCATCATCTTTATTTTATATTTGAGGACACAACTTTAAAAATTTCTTTGCTGATAATAATGTTGAAGCCTTGGCAAATCTTTTCTTTTTTTTTTGACATTTTGAATAATCTCAGTCCTTCTCCTACTTCCCATGCTTTACCAACATTAGTTTCCAGGTCCTTAGCATATACAGATTCTGTTTGCTCTTGGTTACTAGGCATTGCATCAGCATCAGCTTTTGATTTAGGTACCCAGTGTTTCTTCTTGGAATTAATCAGCATAGGCTTATTGTTGATGATGGGTTCAGGGTTGGGGTTGTCAGAATGAAGGGCACAGATTGAATATGTAAGGTTTGGGTTTGATTTTCTAGAGCATTTTTTAGTTTTAGGAAGAGTTCTTAGCAAAGAAAGATTATTCAGAGCTGAGCATTTTTTTATTCTTTTTCTAGTTACCTTTGACCTTAATGAAAGAGCATACATGCCTACTGAGAAGGTCCAAATCATCTAAATCATTGGCTAGGTCTTCAAGCAAGGCAGCATAGGTAGGGCATTTATTATCCAGTTGGGCTAATACAATGGATCCATCAGATTGAGTATCATAGTTGGGGCAGTCTGTTTTGTCAAGTGGGCTGATAGTGCCCAGAGCAATGTTGACTGGGCTTTAATCAGAAGCTACAATACCATCTGTATCTTGATTGTTGTAATATCCCAAAGTGTGCCCTAGAAGTTTTGATATTATTGTTGTGTAATTGGATTTAATGTATATGTTTCTTTGGAAAGAGAAAAGATTTATAAAGAGAGTGTATATGTTGTGTATATGAAAATATATACAACATATACCCAAGTCAAAGTCAAAGAAAGTTAGTGAAAGGAGATATTTATGTTGTGATTTATGGAATTAATTAATTAGAAGGAAATTTAAAATGAGTGGAAGAGATTAATGGATTATTTTAATATTAAATGTGTGGAGGAGAGAGTTTTGAGGAGAAGGTTGACTTTATTTTCTTCCTCTTCTTCTTTCCTTCTTTCTTTCTCGTGTATCACTTTTCTTTTCCTTTCCTTTTCTTTCCTTTTGGCAGGCAGTATCAAGAGAACAAGAGAGTGAGAAATTTGATCTTCTAAACTCAAGATCTAAGGAAGTTTTCAAGTGATCAAGTTGGAAATTTAAGAGTTTCTTCATCCTTGGTAAGTTTCCTCTTGATTCCTTGATTTTCTTTTAAGATGTGTTTGAGTTGTTGGTTGATTGTTGATGGTATGTGAATATGTTTGTTAAGATGTGTTTAAGAGTGTTTGGTTCAAGTGATTTTGGATTTTTGGGGTTGGATTGAAGGAAAGAGTAAGTTGTTGGAAGTGAATGTATTGTGGTTGTGTTTTGGGTTTGTGGTGATGATTTTGATTTGTGTTGGATGTATGTTTTAGTTGTTTTGGTGTTTTTGTAAGTTTGTTATGGTTCTTAGGTATGTTGAGCTAAGTTTGTTTGAAGTGGATTTTGGTGAAAGAAAGTGATTTATTGGTTGTGTTGTTGTTGCTGCCGGAATATGGGTTTTTGGCCTGATACGCCCATGAGCACGGCCAAGTCCTTGGGCGTGTCGATGGTTCTGTGTTTTTGGATGGGTGACACGAGTAGTGACACGCCCATGTCACTGAGCGTGTCACAGCTTCTGTGTAGTTGTAGTATTGACACGTCCAGTGACACGCCCATGTCACTGAGTGTGTCATAGCTACTGTGTTGGTGAAAAATTGACACGGCCGTGAACACGCCCATGTTGTTGGACGTGTCAATGTTTCTGTGAGATAGAATGTATTACACGATCAGTGACACGCCCGTGGTCCTGAGCGTGTCAAAGCTTCTGTGTTGTGAGGTTAGGGCACGGTCAGGGACACGCCCGTGTTGGTGAGCGTGTCATGTGTAGGGTTTGCCCTAGTTGGTTCTTAGTCTTGTTATCTCATGTGTATCTCTAAGTGAGTATGTATTATCACCTTTGGTTTAGGTATTGAAGAGATTGAATTGTCCTAACCTAGGTGGTGAAGAATTCTTGAAAGAGAAAGGTTGTAGATTGGTGTGAGTTGTTCCTAAGGTAAGTACAAACTACATTGTTGCATACATTCACATGATTTGATACTTAACATATTTGATTATACATATGCTAAGCAATTGATTACAGGGTTAATACATTTGATGAGATATGAAAGGTATGTTAATGCAATTGGTTGTGTATACTTGAATGATCGATTGATTTAATGTGATTTGAGATATAATGAGATATAAAACCAATGTGATTGGCTATGATGATGGTGTTAATGCAATTGATATTGTATATTATCTTGATGAGATGATTGAGGCATGGTTGCCTATTTTGATTATGAGATATGAAGCCATGGTTGTTGGCTATAATGATGAGAATGAAATGAATTGAGAAAGAAATGTATAAAGATATAAATGAAAAGATTATGTGTCTAATGTGTTATTCAACCTTCAGAGTTCTGGGCTTGGCGGCATGCCTATAAAGTACTGGATAGGTGAAAAGACCGGGTCGTAAGCCGATTCCAGTTGATAAATGTGAAATGTGAATTATAGTAACAGTCTTGCCGGGTTGAGGATCTCCTTGGTTTATCCAGGTTGAGGTCCAAGAGACTGGGTCTGTTACAGGTAACAGTCTTGCCGGGTTGAGGATCTCCTTGAGTTGAGCGGGTTGAGGTCCAAGAGACTGGGTCTGTTACCCTATCCATGGATAGAGATATATATATATATATTGCCTACGGGCTTAATGATTGTGATTATAGACCAAAGCAGTAACTCTAAACTTTGAATAACATATTAGTGTCTTTTGGGCCCAAGTCTGTCTTTGTTTTCAATGTGATTTATGAATGATGAAATAAATGACTAATGAGATTCTTGAGAATTGTTGATATGTTTGAGATTATAACATTTGCATTTCATTAAAGTATAATATTATTATAGTTTGTACCACTAAGCCGTTGGCTTAGCGTGATTGTGGTTCATCGCGCAGGTGACAGAGAAGAACCGAAGAGTTCCTCTAGGCCGAGTAGAGTCTAGATCTCGAGGTATTGATAGTGAAGTTTAAAGATCGAAGATATACTGCCAAACATGTATATATTTTATGTTTTGTAAAACTTGAGTTTTGATGTATAAATATTTGTAAATATTGGTTATATTTTCCGCTGCTTTTAAATAAACATTTTACCTTTTGTCTTTTATAATTTCTTTTAAATGATTTAAATTTGTTCATGTTTTTAAAAAGGGGTGAGTCATTTGTTTAGTACCATGGCATTTCTATATTCAGTATACGTATATTACGATCGTATTAGCATGCTGTGTACGTATACAGGTATAGGGGTGTTACAATTGTCTTCCACAACAGAATTGCTATGGCGAGTGTGAATCCCAGAATTGCTGTGGCGAGTGGTGGTGTCATATGGTTGAGGCAAACAGCATAGGCAAGTTGGCAGTGGCATGCAGGTATGGGCATGTACCCACGAAGGTGAAGGACATGTGCAGGGGTGGTGTTTGCCATGCTGAGAGGTAATAAAAAATTTGCCTCGGTAATTGGAGTCCCTGATCAGTGAGGTTTAGCAACCCGAAGTTTTTTTGCCATGGCACACCGGCAAGGAGTATTGTAACTCTCGATCATCAGATCTGCGAAAGACACTTGGGTGATCCAGCTGAGTGAGTCTATCAGAGCTTGGATCGGAGGCCATCAGAGTTTCTATGGAGCACCTTTCCTCTGATATATTAATTCGATAAGATTCATCATCAATATTAACTTGGTAAGAGTCAGCAAAAATGATTTTATCCGTGCAAATGAGAATTCTAGCATAATCATATCTTTCTCGATTAGCAATGGTTGAATACGTTCTAATATAAGAGCCTGAAAGATTAGCAATTAAGGAAAAAAATGCTTCATTCCAAGCATGGATAGGTACATTATCCAGTCTAAGCCACGAATCTATCGCCAAGTATGAAATTCTTATCCCATCTTTTGACATAGCTAATCATGTCATGAA
Organism: Garcia nutans; assembly: GCA_947685225.1. Classification (NCBI taxonomy): domain Eukaryota; kingdom Viridiplantae; phylum Streptophyta; class Magnoliopsida; order Malpighiales; family Euphorbiaceae; genus Garcia; species Garcia nutans. The sequence goes on along the minus strand of CANTUV010000039.1, from coordinate 34,649,189 downwards.
GCCAGGCCCGATCTTGACTGAGAAATTCATTTAGCGCTTCCTTGTTATCAAAGGATATAAGCACATATTTACCACCCATTGGCACAACCATGAACTTCAATTTTCTATTGTCAATGATAAAATCATGCAGATTCCATAGATGTTCAAATGATATGACTTCCCCAATCATAGAGGCATGTAGCCAAGTAGTGTCAATTTCGTTGGTCCGAAATGAGGTAATCCGTTCATTCGATAGCCTAGCCATACCTATAGCATCATGATGCATATTGGTTTTAATAATGTCTGCAAAAGAACGAGCAGGTTTGAATGAATGGGTTGGGTTTATATCATTGTTATTTGGGGCCCCCTAAGGCATATCTGTAAGTTTTACCCAGATTCTATTCCTTCTGAGGTGAGTTCCGTTGGTACCAAGGATTGCATTGTTTGCTTCTTGGATGGTTTTGTATCAACAAACCCATATTTAACATTTTTATTTCTTCTCAATTTTTTGGGTATGAACACATCATACACTTTGCCAAATTTGCTGAATAGATGGGCTAGGTCATTAGTAGTAACTTCCAAGGGAAGAAAAATCCATGAAAAGAGAAATGAATCTCTTTCGCCATTGGGTTCCCAAACTAAGCCTTTTTTTTTTGTTGTATCCTGTGGGTTTCCTATTGTCTCCAATGAGGACACTTCTATAGGATAGAGATTTTAGGGTAGGATTGATATGATGAGCTTTTTCATGTTGATGTGGGTGGGGTAGGATTGGTATGGTGGGAATTGGTGGTAAGGGTTGGTTCTGCATCACCTTCAATATTTTGCTTTGTCACTTAGCTGTATTCCTTAACATACTTAGAAGTAATGTAATAGCTTTTGACAAAAATCCCCTATTCAAAAATGAGTAGCTTAACTATATTCCATCCATTTTCTACGAAGAAGTGCAAGGTCCTATTTCTGCTTTATTTTCTGCTGAATTTGACTGCTCTTTTCATTAATGCTATTGTAACCTTTGTTGGCAATCAGACGGATGGGATTACATTGTTATAATTTAAGGCAAAAATTTATCTTGACCCTCAAAATGTGATGAGTTCATGGAATCATTCTGTCCATTTCTGCAATTGGAAAGGCATTACATGTGGTCGCAAGCATAAAAGAGTCACCATGCTTGATCTTCGATCTTAGAATAATTGATGTTGAAATGAGAGTTTCAACTTCTTTAGCATCCATTATGTTGAACCATTGTAATAGATCTGTAATATACTTTTGTTATGAACAAACAAACCATCACCTGTGTTGCAAACCTCAATACCCAAAAAATATGTTAAAGGAGACAAGTCTTTGAGAGAGAATCATTATGCTAGTGAAAGATTTACTCGAATGATTGCATTTTTGGAAGAGCCAGTAAGTATAACATCATCAACATATATAATGAGATAGACAACATAATGTTGCTCGTGCAAGATAAATAATAAAGTATCAGATGTTGAGTTGATGAATCCAAATGAGAGTAAAAAGGTAGTGAGTTCATTATACCATGCTCTTGGGGCTTGTCGAAGGTCGTATATGGCTTTATGAAGTTTACATACATAAGATGGATATCAATCATCAATAAATCTAGGCAGTTGTTGCATGTAGACATCTTCTGTAAGAGTACCTTGCAAAAATGTCTTGTTTACATCTAGTTCATAAAGTGGCCCTTTGTTGTATGCAGCGAAGGTCAAGATACCTTAAACGGTAGTTGGTTTAACTATCGGGTTGAATTTGGATGTGAATCCAATGTCGGGTCTTTAGTGAAAGCCTTTAGCAACTAGACGAGCTTTGTATCGATCAAGTGATCCATTTGATTTTTGTTTAAAGTGAAAAACCCACTTAAAATTGTAATATTTTCAGAGGAAGAGGCTAGGACAAGAGTCCATGTTTTATTGCAAATCATTGCATTTATTTCATCACTCATGGTATCTCTGTAACACTTGGATTTGGCAGCTTGGTTGTAAATGCTAGGAATACCTTGATGTTCGATTGAAACAACTAGTGCAAAGTAATTAGTTTGTTTTATTATTTATAAATATTATTTTCGGCCCTTTTGACAATATGAGAATGTAATGTTACTGATACTTACTTGTTATTAACATGAAGCAAGAACACTTTTTCTCGTTGTCCTGGAGGACTCGATTTCTACTTTTTTTGTCTTATTAGAGGACACATGAGATGGTGTTGAAGATGCAAGTGAAGGAGAAAAGTTCTGACTAAATGAGGATAGAGTGGAGGTTTCCAAAGGCTTGGACATGAGCACTGGTGGAATATCATGTGTACTGGTGGGTGATAATGGTCGTATATCATGTGGAAGATTTGTTGTTGATGAAGATGTAACGTCTAGCCACATGGTTGTATCATTATTTTGAGTTCTTGGAAAGTGTTGGGATAGTGTTTCAAAAGGGAAATTATTTTCAAGAAAGACAGCATGTCATGATAGTAAAGTTTGGATGTCTCTTGTCAAAGAATTTCTAGCAATGGTGGGTGGTAGAATAACCAAGGAAGAGACATGGTTTGGATTTTGGATCAAATTTATGAGAGGTGTATGGTTTCAACCAAGGAGAGCAAAGATACCCAAAGGTTCTAAGGGAAGTGTAGTTGGGCGTAATGCCAAATAAGGTTTCAAATGGTGATTTCCCATTGAGAATAGGTGTGGTTAGTCTATTTATCAAATAGGTGCCAGCTTGACAAGCATGAGACAAAATGGAATAAAGGCTTGATGAAGTAATGCAAGAGTGGTTTTCATGATATGTCTATGACGTCTTTCTGCACTACTTAAATATTGCGATGTATAGGGGGTGAGATTTGATGTTGAATGCCTATGTCAGCAAGAACTTTATGCAAGCCTTGATATTTTCCACCTCCATCTGAGTAAATAGTAACAATGGATAGGTTAAAAAGTTTCTCAACAAGTGATTTAAATTTTGAAAATATCAAAGACACATCAGACTTCCTTTTGAGGGGAAAAAGCCATATATATTTTGTAAAGTGATCAACAAAAATGACATAGAAGTAATTAGAGTTGGACCCCAAACATCAATATAAATAAATTCCAACGGTTTAGAACTAGTCAATGTGGATTTGGCGAAAGGAAGTCTATGACTTTTATTGCAAAAACATTAGTTACTATCTTTTATGGAAGACATTAAGACATGTAGATTAAAATTAGAGATAATTGATTGTAACATTCTGAGATTAGGTTGGCCTAATCTGCAATGCCATAAAGTTAGAGATGGACAGGAAATGGTAGTGAGATAAGCTATTGGGTAGGGTGAAAAGCCAGCCCATTCATAGAGCCTGATCCTATTCTGGCCTTGAGCAAGAGGTTCCTGTGTTCTCAAATCCTTCACAACAAAATAAGAGGGAAAAAATTCAATAGATTTGTTATTTTGAGAGCAAACTTAAGAGACAGAAATTAAATTTTTATGAATAGAAGGGGCACAACTAACATTTTTTAAAGAGAAGTTATGAGATGGAGTGTTAAGAGTAGTATGACCTGTATGAGTGATTTTAATACCATTGCCATCATTAAGAACCACATCATCTTGTCCAGTATATTTAGAGAAAGTCTAAAGATTTTGGTTTCAGATGCGACATGATGGGATGCTCCTATATCCAAGATCCAATTTGAAGAGTTGGAATTTTGTCGAGATGAGTAGTTGGCTTTTGGTGTTGAATGTTATAGAGAACGGTAGACTTTGGCTATATGGCCAAATTTGTCACATAATTGGCATTGGACTTTTGGCTTATTGAGTGCAGATTGGCACCAATTGTTGTCTGTCAGTGGAAAGTGGTATATGGAGTTGGATTGGCCACGAGGTCCATTTCCATAACTGCCATTAGAAGATCTGTTAAATTGACGATTGAAGCTTGTATTCCTAGAACGATTACGATAATTTTAGTTTGATCGTTGGCTAAATTGAGATATGATGGCTAGTTGTTCATGTGCTGCTGTAGTAGCATGTTGAAGAAACACTTCATGACCGGATAATTTATCATAGAGTTCACTAAATGAAAATGGTGTGTCACGAGCTCGAATGGCATCACTTATTTCTTTGTAATAGGAATTGAGCCCACTCAGAACCTTAATGGTTAATTCTTCAAAACTTAAAGGAGATCCAGCAATTGCAAGTTCATGAACAATTGTTCATATTTCACCAAGATTTTGTGCAATAGTTTGAGAATCCTTGATAATATGAGATAATTTTTCATGAAGACTATAAATTTGAGTTTGGAATTTATTTTCATAGGTTGCAATAAGTCCATCCCAAGCTTCTTTTAATGACATAGATGTGGCAACAAAAGGGGCTATAGCTAGATCAACTGATGTTAAAATGACATTGCCAATTAAATTGGCATAACCATGATTTGCTGATTGTTGTCAAGGATAAATTTAGATGGTACTGAGAGAGGTCGTAGACACTTAATTTTGGACCAGGTCTCAAATCTCAAGAAATAATAATATAATAATAAATAATAAAAAAAAGAGTTGAGCATAATTCAAACCTTAGCTATCATAATAAGAAAATAAAAAATTCAGCTATTTTTTAGCTGGCCATTATATCCTCTCTTTGCCCCCTCTATATAGACTCAAACCAATGATTGTGTCTTCTTGTAGGCTCTGATTGATATTTGTGTTTTGTCTAGTTCCTTGTACAAGCGTGCATCTCCATTTTGTAAAGTGACTGGATCTTCCTCACGCAATGGGCCTTTCATGCCCTCTGATTCCATATCTGCTTCATGGAGTATCTGATGTTCCTTTTAACAAAGTATAGGCAATACAAGACAACAAAATACATTATGATATGCTCTTGTATGCATGATATGCTTGAATAATACTTACAGTGGTTCTATTGACTTACAGACTAAGATGGAAAGCCAAAGAACTCTTATTGGTTCATTCCACATGCTCATTCAGGTCTTGCATTAGAATAATAGAAGTCTTTGCATCTATGGCTTTAGCTCTAAAATATTGAAAACATGAGTAGTGGGGCCTAAGCATAGTAGAGACACGAGAGATGTCCATTTGGTTGGCAGCTTCTTCATGACATGACCTTGCATGTGATCCTTTCATTAGCCCTCTTTCTTTTGCCCATTATGTCCTTTGAGGTTTGACAATGTAACATACTTCCCTTAACTTGAAGGTTTGTGCAACAAGAAAATATTTTTTCTTTAAGTCATATTTTGGCTTTGTCAAATCAGTGTCCATATACCTCAGGACTCGATTTTTAAATTAACATATATATATATATATAGCATTATAACCCTAGTTACAATACTAAACTTGGGAATTATTTTTATTTGAGCAAGAATTGTTGCACTTCAGATAGGCACATACATATTACTTGGCCAAAGGTCTCATTGAGTTTAAATATTATCTATCTCATATGCATGTTTATCCAAACTATCTCCACTAATAGACTCTACCTACCAAGAGAGATCAACAGGTCTTTAATAGGCTTGAAATGGGGTCTATAAAAGACATGGGTTAATTAAAGGCTATTTTTAGATCAAAGTTGATGTGACACTACTGACAGACCTTCACTGTAACACCCCGATACCCTATATAAGTACTATGCGTATACCTAGTATACATACAGTAAATATATAAAGTATAAGGATGTCACTTTTCGTTACCTTTTAAAAACCTGTAACAGAGTTCAAACCATAATACATTAATTTAAATAACATTTACAAAATCATTATCTTTATCAAAAACTTCATTTATACATATAAATACTCTCTCGTCAGAAATACATCATAATTAAAGTTTATACATGTATGCATTACCCTCTAGTTGGTCTCGACAAACTTTACTCTTCTTGTGGCATAACAAAAGACTTCATATCTTCCATCTATATACCTGCGCGAATAAACACCCGCGCTAAGCCCGAGAGCTTAGTAGTCCAACTATAAAATATAAACATATAGTATAGAAGTATTGACATATAATGATACATCAATTCAATATATAATTAGTTCTTATCATATCTTCTTTTCTTTTTAATTTCATCTTTAATATATCCTAGCTAATTTCAAATATGATGTACATATATACATAATATTATCACCAACCCCAATGCATCACCAATACTCAAAACCAATATATTAATACCCCTACATTATATATACCATACCAATCATTATTGCAATACACAAATTACATATCATACAAATCATAAATCACATTTACAATAAAGACAACCTTTATCATCAACCACAATTCATTTACATATTACACTTAATAACATTATATTATTCACAATTCACCAAGCATAAATCATTATTAATACTCACAATCAATACTTCAATACTTGCAATTCACATTGACAATAAAGACAGACTCGGGCCCAAAACACTAATATGTTATTCAAAGTTCAGAGTTACTGCTTTGGTTCATAGTCACAATCATCACGCCGTAGGCAATGTATATACATGTATCTCTATCCATGGATAGTGTAACAGACCCAGTCTCTTGGACCATCAACTCAACACATATGAGGAGATCCTCAACCCGGCAAGACTGTTACAAATCATATATCTCATATTCACAATTCTCATAGTGTAACAGACCCAGTCTCTTGGACCATCAACTCAACACATATGAGGAGATCCTCAACCCGGCAAGACTGTTACCTTTCATCATTTCTTAGGCATGCCACCCAAATCCAGAACTCTGAAACTGAATAACATATTAAACAAACAATTCATTTATTATTTCATTATCAATCTCATCATCAATTAGGCCAACATGCCTTATCTCTTTCAATTGAATTATCATAGCCAATCACAATGGCTTCATATCATATCATATCTCAATCCATATGATACATATAGCATCATTGATATCACATTTCAAAGTATATTATTCATATAATACATTGCCATACACAAGATTCACAATGCATATAACATAACATTTTCTCACTTCTCAAAACACATTAACATCATTCATTACTAGAGCATTTATCATAACAAATTGCACATACCATAAGAATGATCCTCATTTCTTCCTACCTTTCCCATTTCATATTTCATCCTTTATATATATTCTTCATTTACATTCACAATATAATAGCTTATTTAACACTTTCATCCCAATGTGTTAATGTTCAAAGACATATAAGGATATACAATCAAATAGGGTTTATGCTTACCTGGTTAATGATCTTCACATCCTTCACATCATTCAATCATCACCTTAGTCCAATTATGTTAACAATATAATAGATCACTTAACACATTTGCAAACAAATGTGTTAAGCCTCAAATTATGTAATTAAATACAATCATATGTATTGGTACTTACCTCAAGAACTAGTCCCATCAATCTATACATTTCTTTTCTTTCCAAGAATTCTCCACATTTAGGTTAATGCAACCCAATCTCTTCAAAACCTAATCCAAAGGAATATTAGCAAAATGACCATATGAATAGTACATTCTGGTTTAAGACTCCATTTTATCCTTATTTTGAAAAATTGTATAAAATAATCTACTTGACTAAAAATTCTAAAATTTTTACAGAATTTAGTTTTGTATCTTAAAATCATTCCTTTAAAATTTCATATCAAACTGAACACAAAATCTTGGTCAAATAGTTCACCTAACCAGACTGCCCCAATTGCCCTGCATCCTGGTGGCAGTTCTGAACTTTGTGAATTCCATAAATCAAATTCAACCAACGTGGTTCCAAATTATTTTTCTCAAATACTAAACTCACTAAACAACAACATATCCAAAATTCAATTGGATATGATTTTTCTACATTTTATTAAAAATCCCGAAATATAGCTGTCTCAGTTAAGGTACCTGCTGGAACAGATCTAAAAAAATAATCTTTCTAAACTCATAACCATTCCAAAATCGAATCAACATATTTTTCAGTAATTCTAGACTCATAGAGGCACAACATATCAAAAATTCACTTCAAGAACATTTTTCTATAATTAATTAAAAATCATACAAGTCACAGCCTTTACTAATTGTAAAACAGAAAAAAATTCACTAAACACAACTCTTACTCTTCCATCACCAACACCAACCTAGCTTCTTATCTTTAATTCCATTTCAACAATTTTACACACACCATACACAAACACACTCCATCAACCATCCATATCAACTCACCAATCCCAAACACAATTTCAAAAGAACAAAGGAAAATCAAGAGAAAGAACTTACCTAAGTTGTTGAATTCCACAAATCTTCAATTAAATCCTTTGATTCTCCCTTCAATTTGATGTTAGAATTAAACAAATCTCACTTTGCTCTCTCTTGTCTAAGGAGGAGCCAACCAACGTGGAGAAGAGAAGAAGAAGAAGAAGGAAATGAAGAAAAGACAAAATATCACCTCTTTAAATCTCCACCAAGTGATTCAACAAGAGTAATTACCTAAACACCCTTATACCATTTGTCTTGATTACCATTCATTACATGCCCTTTATAGTAACTTCACACTTAACAAAAATAAATATCTTCTTTCCTTGACTCTTCATTTTGACCAACTTATATGTTATATATATCATCATATACACAACATATACCATTCTCTCTAAACCCTAAATTATTTCCCAAATCACATATACATAAACATTCTTTTCTCTATTTCTTTTCTCTTGTAATTTAACACATATATTCAATCCAATTATATAACAACAACAACAACATAATCACAACTTCTAGGGCATATATGAGGATATTACATTCACACTATAATATGCTTGTTGGAACTATATATTATTAGAGGTTCCATTTTCACCTTCTGGGCATCACTTTTATCTTCTGACTTCATGAACATACAAAGCTTGAATGTCCTTCCATCTTTTTGGCAGAAATCTTGATCCAATAAGTATTGTCTTATTCTTTAAACCACACTTTTCTTACTCTTTCTTTTCGTCCTTCTTCCTTTTGGAAAATCAAGTCTAAGACTTTCAAGATTGCAGACCTAAAGCTATATTGGATAAAATGAAAGATGGCCTTTCCATTAATTCTTTAATTTAAATCTTTGGCTAGATGAGACCAATTCAAGTCAATATGTTCTTGTAAACTAAGTGGAAGTCTTCTGTTGCTTTAGGTAAAAAGGAACTCAATTGGCTTTCTGAATCGCCTTTTCTGGGTTTTTCTTTCTTTATTTTTTGTTTTTTTTTCCTCTTTTTCCTTTGTTTTTCTTTCCCCTTTTTTCTTTTCTTTTTTTTAGATTCTAGCTCTAAGAGTTGTCTCGTTTGTACCAACTTGTGTTTCTGTTAATGGTTGAGTGGCATAAATCTGCTTCAATCTTAACTTTATATCAATAAATCTGTGATATTAGGTCTAATTCAGTTGTCCTTCAACTATCATTATAGACTTGACTATATATCCTTCGTTTGATCTTCTTTCCCTTTTGTTCCTTAGTGATCATAAGACTTGTCAAAAGTGTAACAATAGCTCAGGGTAGGTCATTGAGTTTGCAAGCCAATGAAAAGTAAGCTAAAATTTTATGAAGGCTCAAAGGGACAACTAGGGATTGATTTTAATGGGGCGGACACTAGTTTTTGGCCAACCAAAAAATGCCTAAATCATCTCCCCCTTAAATAAGCAGCATTCAATTTTGCCTCGAAAGTTCATGAAAGTATGTTCTAAAATTCACTAGGACCTAGACACTCATAATTGTGCAGGAGCCCTCTCTAAGTAAGCATACACAGCTCAATGCAATAGAAAAATTTTCTCACATAGTAAAGTCATTCGAATTAAAATTCATAGATACACTAATTCATGAATATCAAGCTAGATTTGTCATTGGTTGAACACTATAATAACAAAAGCCAACAAAATTATAAATTCAATAAAAGTAATTTATTTAAACAATTTTAATTTGAAAAATATAATTATTCCAATTAAATACTAAAGACAGAAAAATAAGATGAGCAACATTCAAGCCAAGGGAAGTTTGTTGAGTTGGTCATCTTCTCTCTTCACATCTTCAATACTCTTATCTTGAAAAGAGTATAAGATAAGATCTTCCTTTAATTCTCCTCCTACTATGAAGGTTGCTAGTGGAGGTACTCTTCCAAATTTAGGCAAAGGATTGCTCTTGTTATTGGGATTATATGGCTCAAGTAGCTTACCACTGTCAATAAGATCTTGAATTTCATGCTTTAATCAAACACATTTATCTATTTCATGTCCTTGCACTAGATAAAATTGACAGAAGACCTTGGCATCAAAATTTGATGGCAGAAACTTGTGTCAAGGTTGAGGTGCCAATGGTTATAGCAAATCTATCTTCATTAGATTTTCTAACATCTTTGACAAAGGTTCCCCCATGTCTGAAATTTTAGGCTTCTTTATTGGTTCAGTTGTTGCATTTTTCTCAAGACCTCTTCTTTCCCTTTGACTTTGCCCACTGGGGTGGTAGCCACCCTCATCATTTCATTTAGATAGCACATGGTTCGACTGGTTATTGCGCTCAAATTAAGTACTATTACAAAGCGTCACTCGCAAGTATACGAGGTAGCTGTAGCTAAGGTGATCGCCCCAAGGTCGTTTCCCCAAGAAGGTGTGGTTCGTAATAGCTTGATTGACAAATTATTTAAATGCTGAAGTTTGTTGTTTGGAATTAATAACAATTTAAACCTAAGATTAAGGTGCGTAGGGCTGGTGTGTGATGGGTGTATAAGATCAAATCGATTCTTGGGATGGTGCCTAGGGTCATAGGTTCATTCAATCGAAGCCTAATTCTCAATTGTCCATTAACATAACCTTGTAAATTAATTTGTTCCTTAAGGTTAATTAGTCAATTACCAATCCATTAGTTTTCACATTCATGAATTAACAATGACCAATTCTTTTACATTACCAAATTAACAAAACCCTAGAACTTATATTCCTAATTCATTCATAGGGTGGTCGATTGTATAGTTCCGATATCGAATTTCACCTCTCGGTCCGTCATCCAATATTCAAAGATTAATAGGTAATCTATCAACCTAGCTTTTAATACAATACAATCAACCAACAACAAGGTACATCAATGTAAATATCAAATCAAAACATTCAACCAAATATGCTACAAACCCTAGGCATGGGTATTTAGCTCAACATCATCAATTTAACACATTCATTCAACTCAATATAAAATAAATACAAATTGTCCATTGCAATATCAATCTCTTAATACAATAACAACAATAAGAATGAATTAAAAGAGAGAATAGAAAAACCCCTTGTGAAGATGCCAAGAGTAGGATTGCTAGTCTTCCTCCTAGCTCCAGTTGATGTATGATGAAGAACTCAAGCCCTCTTCAATGATTGATTCCCCTTTGCAATATGGAATGGAGCTTTCTCAAGTCACCAAACCTTGGAATGGAGCTTGCCTTTGGTAGATGGAATGGAGCTTTCTCAAGTCACCAAACCTTGGAATGAAGCTTCTTCAACCTTCAAGAGATTGTTAACCCAATTTATCCCAAAGAACCTCAAAGATCTTATCAATGGAAGATGGAGAAGGTGGAAAGAATGGAAATGGAGATGAAGATGAAGGGACAAGGGAGAGTGTCACTCTCTCCCTCTCCCAAACATGTAGCAGAATTTGGCTCCAAGAAAAACCCAAGACTCCTCTCAATTTCCCTCTTTCTCTCTTTTTAATTCATTCAAAATACACACCCATGCCTTCCAACTCACACCATTTCACTTTGTTCCCCACTATTCTCTTGTTTAATATTTCTTTTGGCAAGCACAAGGCATTGTCTCCCCCTTTGTTCCCCACTTCGTGCAGAAGAATTTGAATGTTTTTGGTGTGACACGGCCAAGCCAAGAGTAGCTTGGCCATGTCTCTTGTTCTTTTCTTTCTTTCCATGAGGTGACACGGCCAAGCTAGTGGTCGTGTCCCTCAATTTTCATGGGACACGGCCAAGCTAGCTGGCTGTGTCCTTCACTACTTGCTTCTTTCTTTTCTTCATTCCTTTTGGTTTCAAGGGGTGACACGGCCAAGCTAGTGGCCGTGTCATGTGGGTGTGTTTGCTTCTGCTTCTTTTCTTTCCTTCTTTGCTTGCTCCAAGCCTTGTTGGCATGAAATGGGACACGGCTCATGTGACACGGCTAGTGGCTTGGCTGTGTCACTGAGTTTGTCCACCTCTGTTTGCTTCTTTTCCTTCTCTTCTTTGGCTCAAGCTTGGCCGTGTCATGTGACACGGCCAAGCTTGCTGGCCGTGTCATGTGACACGGCCAGTGGCTTGGCCGTGTCACTGAGTGTGTCTCTTCCTGCTTCCTTCGTTTTTTGCTCTTTCTTTGCTTTGGTCTTTGTTTTACTCCTTGAATGAGACATGGCCAGTGGCTTGGCCGTGTCTCTTGGCCGTGTCAAGCTCTGCCAACTTCATTCTTTGAGGGACACGGCCAAGCTTTATTTGGCTTGGCCATGTCTTGCTTGGTTCATGCTTTTCTTGCATTGTTTTGATCTTCCAAGGGTGTTTTTGCACCTAAACCTAAAACAAACACTTTAAACACAATTAAAACAAAAATCAATCAAAACATTAACTAAAAACACATAAAAATCATACTAAAAACAAGTACAAATATGATCTAAACAATGGTCTTATAGAATAGGGATTGTCCTCTTATTTTTCATTTGAAATCTATCAGTGGACATGTTCCTTGTTAATGTTGCCTTTCCTTTCTTCTTTATATTAATTGGAGATGCCTCATTAGCATTATTGATGATCTCTAGAGTTTCAATCAACTGAGTCTTCATAATTTCAGCCAATTGATCTCGCAGCTCAGCCATCTTAGCTTTGATAACTTCATCGACTATATCCCTTACCTGGTTTACATCCATCCTCCTAATAAATCACTTGAATCAAAATCAAAATTGTAGGTGGTGTCGTTGTATGCTCTTGAACTACTGTACTTCAGGTCTATGAGCCAGAAAGGATCAATGCCATGTAATGCAACGCATGTATGCATGTATTCATGTATGCACAAGTAACAAATAAAGAAAGATAATTAGGACGTTCTTTCTAACCTTATATCTTTCACACACGGATGGCAAGTCTCTTTTCCTTGGTATATGGTTAACAAGATACCACAATGGAATATCTTGTTTTCAAAAAAATTCACTCAGACAAATTAACCAATAATTATATTTTCAAATTCAGAAGTGGGTCCATGATAATTCTCCTTGATTAAGTCTTAATCCATTGGTCCAATAAAAGATAGCTTTTATGCTATGTCGAATTAAAACTAAATTAAAAGGTTCATCATAAATAGATTTTCCACTTTGAAAAGAATTAATGATTCATGCCAAAAAAAGCCCATGATTAATATGTTCTTGGTGTCAATTAGGCCCACAATTATTCTTTTGTTATTCCATAATTGACCTAGATAGTTGCAAGCTCGTTAATGAAAAATGTTTTAATTTGGATCAAGTGCAAAAATAGTTTTATTTCAAAGCCTATTGTAAAAAGGTTTGTTTAAAAATAAATTTTGTATGAGGTAGAAAAGAATTTTTAACCTATTTTAGAAAAGTTTTATGCCCAAAAACCATCTTGAAATTTTTGAAACTAGTTTTGGTCTTTCGGATTTAAAGGAAAAATTATTTTGAGCTTGCAATATAATTAGGTCATATTAGAAAAAGAACAAACCAAATAAGCCATGGTTCAAACCAAGATATATCAATCATAGTCAACTAATAAGCATTTGGGTAAAAGAACCTATGGAAAGTAGCTAAGCCAATTATATGAGCTTTAGTCTTTGGGTTGAGAAGTTTAGGTTCCCATAGTAAGTATATACCAAAAGGTACAAGGCTATAAGTGGTTATGCCATGTTCGATCTCCATACCTTGAGTGAAAGTATAGTATCCCTTACAGAACACAACATGGGTTACACGGGCGTCCTAACTCACACACACAATCAATCTAAATGATGCAATAGATAATATCATAATAAGAAAGAATAAAATAATATAAAGACTAAAGGAATTAACTTCTCTTATCCCCAATGGAGTCGCCACTATAAGCGAAAATTTTCTCCACCACTCCCATATGGAATAGTTCTTGCGACTTCAGCACTGTTAGGCTCAAGGCCTTAGAGAATATGGGTCTAAACCCAGAGAAAATGGAGTCACCACCTGGACGGACAGGGAAAAGAAAGGGGTGGATGACTCCATTTTCTCCAGATTTATTAGTGTTTAGAAAACAAAGCAACATAAGGGAGTAAGTCATATCCTAGTAAAAGAGTCATGAATTAGGCTTGCCGGGTGATGAAGTTGTCACTGCCATTAAGTTTAATAGAGAGTTGAGAAGTCAAATTTTGAGTGATAAATCGGTTAGGTTGTGTAATTAGATTGATAACAGATTCAAAGGTTAAGTTTAGGGTAGATAAATTTGCAGAGTTGATAGGTGAGGTTTCATTATTTGAGTGATCTACCATAATGAAAGGGGCTAGAAAAAAAAAGGGTTGAGGATCAAAGGAGGTAACAGAACAACTAATCCTCCTTATTTAGAGAAAATCATTGAATATGATTTGTTGTATATAAGGATGAAATATTTATAGCAAATCAATGAGATATGATTTGCTATAAATAAGGAGGGAAAATATTAGAGAATAATTAGTTTTCTTCAATACTATTTATAATATTAGAAATATAAAATATTCTTGACTAGTAATTCACAAATTAGAGTTTTTACATTCAGTGGCTTATTGATATGTTATCAAAGTTTCTTTAATCGAGAGTCTGAATGTTACTCATCCATTTTTAGAATACTTCTAAATTTCAAGAATAACTTTAGAAGCACAAAAGCACTCTTCAGTTCTAAAATACTTCTTTCAAAGATGTATTATAACATTGAAGAGACAAAATTAAAGGTGCACAATGCTCCATCACCAAATTACCACAACCCACCACCTTCAATTGGTCCTCCACATCGTGAACCTCCTCCTGCTTAAGGCCACCCTCTTCCACCACATCCTGGCCAAGCTCCTCCACCTGAGCTACCTCACCATGGCCACCACCATATATACTTAATTAATTATAAAGGAGAATTGAAGCTATTTATGTAGTGTTATATATGTTACGTTGTATTAGAAGTATGGTTATAAATATTTTTAATATTTGCATTAGTAATGTACCATTTTCCTAACTATATTATACTGGTTGGCTTCTGTGCAATGTCCTAAGTTTGTGTAAGATCATGGTGTTTACAAAATGATTGCCAAGATTTTATCCTTGAGACTTAAATCAGTAATGACTGAGATCATTGATAACTACAAAACAACATTCATTAAAGGAAGGAATATTTGGATAATGTCTTAATAGCTAATGAAGTTTTTGACTCGTGCAAAAGAACCAATTTCAGGTGTGTTCTGCTGAAACTTGATTTACTATATTTCATAGGATTATCTCATGAAGGTTATGTCCATGATGGGAGTTAAGGATAAATGGACTGAACGGATCATCTCATGCATCAAATAAGCACATTTTTATGTTTTAATCAATGGCTCCTCAATTGTTCCCTTTGTATTGTAAAGGGGTATTCATTAAGGTGATCCCCCTCTCACCTCTCTTATTTGATAGCAATTGAAGGACTTTCGGCTATTCTAAACAAAGCAAAGAATTTGAGCCTGATAAAAGGTACCAATCTCAAAGGAAAGTTAGTCTGCGCAATTTTCAATTCACAAATGATAAAATTGTATTTTGTCCTAGTGATGAGGATCGACTTTTAAATCTTAGGCGTATTTTGAGATTTTTTGAGCTAATATAGAGTTTAAATTCATAATTGTAAATTCAAAAAACTACTGCTAAAGTATCTCGAAACCCCCCTAAGTGCCAATCTCAGACATATAAGTACATAAAATTATACATTTTGTGATAAATTTTCTAGTTATGTAAAAAACTAATTTGTCATAAAATATTAATTAATTATTACAATATTATAATAGTATCACTAATAAATTTATTTCATGATAATATTTTTTTGCATCACTTTTAATAAGTTTTTTTTATCACTAAATCAAATCTTTTGTGATGATAAAAAAATTTAGCAACATTTGTATATGGAGGTAAAATTTCCCACTAAAAATTTGGAGAAAAATATTTTAGTGACAATATAGTATTAATTGATTATGATTTTTGATGTCATTGAATTGCAATTTATAGTGACAATATAATTTGTTGTCACTAATTTATTAATTACAAAGGTAACATATTATTTTGCCACTAATAATCATATATCATGACAAAAAGTAAATATTTGTCATAATTGTATTTGAATGTAAAAATTTATTTCAAAAAAATTAGTGAAAAAATATTTAGAAAGCGATACAATATTCATTTCTTATGATTTTTTATCACATAAAACTGCAATTTACAATAATAACATAATCACCATCAATAATTTATTAATTAGAAAAGTGACAATTTCATTTTGGTACCAATAATCATGTATCATGATGATACACAAGTTCGTCACAATTTTATTATTTGGAGGTAAAACGTTTTTCTAAAAATATATTGGTGAAAAAAATATTTGAATGACGATATAATATTCATTAGTTACAATTTTTACTGTCAAGAAATTTCAATTTACAATGACAGTATCATTTATCATCATTAATTTGTTTATTAGAAAAATGATAATATCATTTTGTCACTCATAATCATATATCATGATGATATATTAATTCGTTACCATTGCATTTGGAGGTAAATAATTTCTTTCAAAAATATATTTATGATAATTATTTAAATAACGGTTTAATATTCATCAGTTATGATTTTTAAGTCATAGAAGTCAATGTACAATGACAATATCATTTATTATCACTAATTGTTGATTCGAAAAGTGATAATATTCTTTTGCCAACAGCAATCAATTATCGTGATGATAAATGAATTCGTCATCATTGTATTTGAAGGTAAATAATTTTTTTAAGAAATCTATTTATGAAAAATATTTGAATGATAATATAATATTCATTAGTGTTGATTTATGATGTCAAGAAATTGCAATTTACATTAGCAATATCATTCACTATCATTAATTCATTGATTAGAAAAGTGACAATTCATTTTGTCACCAATAATCATATATTGCGACGATACATAAGTTCGTCACAATTTTATTTGGAGTTAAAAAATTTCTCTCAAAAGCATATTGGTGAAAAATATTTAAATGATAATATAATATTCATTTAGGTACAATTTTTTTGTCACAAAATTTTAACTTACTTTTATTAGTATTAATGTGTGAATTATTATTATGAGTAAATAAAATTCCAAACCCAAATAATATTGTTTGAATATTATTATTGTTTATTTATTAAAAGAAAGATAAATCTTTTATTTGAGGGAGAGAGAAGGAATCTAACAAAAGATAAAAAGAGAGGAGAGGGGGAGAAAAATGCTTCAATTGGTTTTTGCTTCGATCTGCCGCCGTCTAGTCACCTACGATCGACATGTACCGACCAGGGAAGATCTTCATTGTCCGACGAGTCCAATGCCATTAAGATCACCGCCAATGGCTGTCGGACAATGATGCACGTGTGGCATGAACTTGATGCCAACGTGAAATTTTGACTAGGTTTCCCATAGTTTTCCTAATCTTTTTTTTTTTTACGAAATTGGTATTTTTGAGATCATCTCTTTATGAGCTTCAATTTAACATATCATTTGCAAATTATAGATAAGCTTTAGAAATTACATATATATAATTTAATTATTCTTAATTATCTATAATTAATTAAGATTTATGAATTAAAATGAATTTAAAAATGACTTTCGAATTAGTTAATTAGTTGGATGCAATTAAAGATAAAGAAGTTTAAAATAAATAAAAGTAACTAACTAAATAAATAATAATCATAATAATTATATCAAATAATTAAATTTGGTTAATCATTATAAATTTTGAATATTAAACTAAAATTTATTTAGTTGTCTAATAAATTGAGTTAAAATTATTATTTTCTAGTTAATTGTTTAATTAGAATGATTTAATCTACTAATTGATTTAGATTAATTAATCAATGATTTAAGATCTAATTATAGTTATTATTTACCAATTTATAGAATTAATTAATTATATTGAAATTTGGGCATAAATATATGTATGAAATTTGTTAATTAATTGGAAGAAAATAATTAGTAGTTGGTTGATTAAATTATATTTTTAATTATCATTAAATTATTATTTACATAAGATTAGTAATTATTAATTAGATTATGTTAATTAATTATTAAATGATTAAATTAAGTTGCAAATATAATATTTTTAAAAATCCATAAAAACGAAATATTTTATTAAAAATTGTATTGTTATTGTAATATCTTGCAAAAAAATTTTAATAACTGTATAGTTAAAGTTATTACAAGTGTAAAAAAATTAATTTAAAATTTAATTAATAATAATAATAATAAAGAAGTGGAACAATTAGGTAAGAAAATATATATATATATATAGTAGAGTGTAAATAGTAATACTTAACAATAAAAAATAGTGGACAAAGTATTAAAACCACTAGAAATTTAATTATAATTAGTAGTGGAAATAATTAGGTAAAACAAAAATAAAATAATAATAAATAATTAAAGTCGAGAAATTTGGTAAAATTAGATACTTTTAATTTGAATCATTAAAATTGGAATGACCATTAATAAGATTAGTTTATTAATTAAAGAAGGGAAAATTAAAGAAAGAAAGAAAGAAAGAAAGAAAACACAAAGAATGAGAAGGAGAGTTGGACGGACAAACATAGAGAAAAGAAAAGAAAAATAAAATAAAATAAAATAAAGAAGGGAGAAGAGAAGATGAGCTTGGTAGTTTGAGGATTGGAGGTAGGAATGGAGAAAGATTTGAAGAAAGAATTTCAATACTTACAAATAGGTGAGTATTCTAAATATCCTTAATTTAAAAGCTTTAAAAAGATAAAATTTAAATTAAATTTTAAGTTATGGTTTATATTCAATTAGATTTAAGGGATAACTTGATTGATAAAGAAGGTAAAGTAGTAAGGAATTGATTTATAATGCATGCTGGAATTTTCTATTCCTATTATTTAAAGAAGTTGAACGAATTTTTAGATTAATATAAAGAAGCTCAATGAGTATGAAATTTTAACTGAGAGTTTGTCAATGTGTTGAGAGTTGATATATAAAATTCCATAATTTTAAAGAATGATTTACTATTTAATACATATATAAGAATATAATCTGTTAAAATGGATCTAGTAATTCAGAATCTGTAAAAATTGAGAAATGTATTTAAAAATCATTATAAACCAATCCATAAACATTTGAATTTTTATATACAAGATCATATATATGTCTGGGACATATGGTTATAATTTAATAAAATGGAGGTTTTAATATGAAAATAAAATCAAAATTTGACACTGTCAGAGTATCAAATGAAAGAACATAATTTATAGGATTGAATAAACATAATTTAAAAATATATTAAATGGAAGTATAAAATTCTTATATTTAATATAAACTATTCTATACATGTATAGGTTACTTGGTTAAAATTTCATGAATTTTTATAAAGTTTTGATACCTAGAAAAATTTAGAAAAAGGGTACTGCCTGAAGAAGTGTTAAAAGAACAGAATCTATAGGTTAGAAAAACCTAATTTTTAAATATAGTAAATGAATGTAGAAAACTCTAAACTTTTATATATAAGTCCATATATGTGTCTAGTATACATATTAAAATTTTAAGTAAATATTTAAAGATAAATAAAAAGTTAAAATTTGAGATTGCCAAAGAAGTTAGGAAATCCGTATGATTAATTTGTGGAGATTGAAGAATAAATAAATGGTGTCTAGTGATATATATGTGTGTGTGTGTGTGTGAATATGTATGAAATTAGTTAAGAAATTTATAAATTACTATGTTATTATTATTGAGTACTAAGTTTATTAATTAAAGTA
Organism: Garcia nutans; assembly: GCA_947685225.1. NCBI lineage: Eukaryota > Viridiplantae > Streptophyta > Magnoliopsida > Malpighiales > Euphorbiaceae > Garcia > Garcia nutans. Next base: position 34,629,275 of record CANTUV010000039.1, on the reverse strand, counting down.
TTTATTTATTTAAATTATAATTATTATTAATATTATTATCAAATTTATTATAGTAATTAAGATTAATAATAATAATAATAATAATAATAAAAATAATAAAAAATTGAAATAAAGGCAATTCAAAAATAAATTGATTAATTTAGTAATAATTATTTCTGTCATAGAATTATTTTTAATGTAAATAGTTATTATTAATGTAAGGATTAATAATTAAATAATTGAGTTAATTAGTTATTAATTGTTAAATAAATATATTGAATATTTGATTTCTAAATGATTTAATAGTTAAAGTATTATTTCTAAAGTTTCTAAAACTAATTATTTATTTAAATTTATATTAATTAGAATAATTAAATTATCATTATTAATGTTATTATTATTATTCCTATTTAATTATTATTATATTAATTTTCATTAATATTATTATTATATAAAAATGAACAATAGTAATTATTAAAATATAATTAATGTCAATTAGTAATTGATTGTTAATATTGTTATGGTTGTAGTAATTAAATATTATTATTTAGTTTATCATTAAAAATTATTATAATTATTATGACTAGTAAATATCAATTTTAGTATTATTATTACTATTATTACTATTATTATTGTAGTTATTATTATAATTATAGAAATTTAATATGTCAAAATAATAAAAATTGAATTCAATAATAATATTTGATTTAAAGGATATTTTTGTAAAAGTTTAATTATTAAAGAACTATTCAAGTAAATTTATAATGAATATTAAATTTAAATAATTCTCATAATTTAAAGTAATCATGTAAGTTTATGTTTAATAAAATAATAAGAAAATATATTATTTTCATTATTACTGTGGTGAGTTAATATTTTTAGAAAAACTAAAATAAATAAATTACTAATTATAATTGAAAGATAATTATAAACTTATTTTCATAGAATTTATGCAACATTAATTTACTATATAATTTAAATATTAAATAGATATCTTGTAAGTAAACTAAATAAACATTATTAAAAGTTTAATAGAATAAATTTATTAGTAACATTAATATTATAATAATAAAAATAAATAAATAAAATTAATATAATTGTATATTGAGATATTTTAAATACTTAGCATTTTTGAATATCAAAATTATAATAAATTGATGAAAATTATATAGGACAATTAGATAAATAGGTAGATTATGAAAATTAGAAAAATGACTGACTTATGCTAAAATATAGTTTAAACTTTATTGGAAATTAGGTATAGTTTTTATGCGCATTCTTATATTATAATACGTTGATAATTTTAGGATATTCTTTAGTTAATAATTATTTTATCACTCTAGGAGTGGATTCAACAGTTGAGATAAATCATGGAGGTAATACAGTTGGATTTACAAATTTAGCTTTTGACTAAGATGACTGGGTAAATGTGTAATATTATATTTCTAAAGTATTATATATATTTATGATTTTAGAAAAGAATTTACAGAATTGAAGATGATGATTTATTTTTGAATAATATCTATTTTCTTATAAATTAAGCACAAATAATGGTAGTTTAAATTTTTATATATGTGACAGATTGATTATATTGTGCTGAATAATTAATTTATATACACTCTTATTATAATCCTGCGAGATCGCACCTTGATGACGGATGTTTATATAAATTAAATATATTATAATTTATCCTTGGTGGGATAATTACTCTGCATATTTTTATTGAAGTTATTTCTCTTTGGACTTGCCAGATAAGTCATCATGCGCCCTTGAATTGAAGTTAGATCAGTAAAAATTATATTTGAGTATATATAAAAGATGCAGGAATTGAATTATTTCTGATTTTTCTGAGAATTAAGAACTATTTAAAAGTTATGTTTATGATTTCAAGAATTAATTATCCAACTAATTATTGATTAAATACGTATTAAGTATTTTTAAACCTTGTTTGTGCTCCATTATTAAATATTTACTTATTCACTGAATAGTTGGACTCACCCCATTATTATTAATATTTTTAGATATTTTTTGAAGATCAACTAGGTAGATTTCATTAGAGTATAGACTCTTTAATTTAAAATTCTTCTACATATAGAAAAGGTTGGGCTAACAAATTAATATTTTCAGTTTAATTTTAGTTTGAAAATTATTTAAATTTTTGTAAAATATCTTTCATGATGTAGATGATGTAATAAATATTATAAATGATCATATACTTGTGAGAAATATGAATTAAATAAGTTGTAATTTGAGATTTATAATAACATAAGTTCACCCTAACTTTGGAGAGTTGAGGTATGACAATTAAGATTATAATAATCAAGTAATAATTATCATTAATAATAATATTATTATTATTACTATCATTATTATAATTATTACTTTTAAATTTACTTTAGTTTATTACAATAATTATTATTTGTATTATTATTATTATTATTATCATTTAATGTTAAACATAATATAAACTAATAAATTTGAAATAATGGTAATTAAAAAGTTATTTTATATTTTAGATTAATCAAATGTTGTTAAAAAACTAAATAAATTATAATATTATTATTATTGTTATTATTGGTTTTATTATAAATAATTATTGTAATGCCCCTGGTTTTATTAAGTATAATTAAATTACTAATTTGGAAGATTAATGAAAGTGTTAGAAGGTGGAAAATATAAAATGCATATGTAAAATATATATTAAATATACCTAATATATAAAAATTATTACTAAAAGGTAAATTGGTAAAAACTATAAAGGTAAAAGTAAAAAAATAAATAAAAAAATAATTAAATAATAATAATTAAATAAAATTAATAAAATTAAAAATAAAATTAAAAATAGATACTGGAAGCTGATGGAATTTAGGTATTTATTATTAATTAATTAGTAATAGTAAAAATAATAAAATAAACCAAAAATAAAATTATTTTGAATGGAAGAAGGAAAATTAGAAATTAAATATTTATTATTAATTATTTAATTAAATATTTATATATATTTATATGGTTAGAAAAAAAAAAGAGAGATATAAAGTCAAACTATTAAAACTTCTTCTTCCTCTCTTCAAGCTTTAAACGATTTCTCCATGGATGGGTAAGAAAGATTTTGCTTCAATCAAACAACCAATTTTTAGAAGAATTTTCAAGAATCAAAAGGAGTTTTAGTGGATTTTCAACCAAATGGTAAGCTTTCTTAACTAATTTTGAAGTTTCCTTTAAATTTTTGAACATGTGTAATATGCAATTTTGATGAGAGATGAGATAATTATTGAAATGGTTTTGTAAGATGTTATTTTGATGAGGAGGCAATGATTTTATACTTATACGGTGGATTTGTTTAAGTTTAGCTAAAGTTTAGACGAATTAGGGTTGAATTTAGGACTTTGGAAAAGTGTTGATAAAGAATTAATGTTTATTTGTTTTCATGGTTTAAATCATGTTATTAAATAATTTTAATGATGGAAATGAACTTAGATTGCCAATTAGAATTGATTAGAATGAAGTTTCAAAATTAAAAAGACCTAGAGCCAAAGTTTGAAAATTGGTGGGAATGTTATCTAATTAGTATTTAATAGTTAAAATGATTTAAAATATGATTCTAAATAATTGTAAACATTCATATTGAGTACATAGTAAATGTCCAACCCTAGTGGTGAAGGATATGTTGAGGAAGTGGTGAGAAAATGGGCTTTCTAGCTTGGAAGTGTTGAAATCTAAGATTAGTACATACTTTGATAGAAATGTGTTAAAATGCATTTGGTTGGCATGCTACATTATTGTTTGATATTGGGACTTTGTCACTTTGATGTGTGAATTCACATGCAAAGTGTATAGTTATGGGTTAAAAAGCATGAAAAGTATAATATGTGAACATTTAAGCCATTTTAAAATGATTATTGACATTGTTAGCTATGTTTGTGATAAAAATGCAATTATGCCAATTATAGGGCATAATTCGGCCATCATGGGAAAGTGGCAAGGAAATTAATGAAAATAATAATTAAGTGTGAAAACATTGTGAAATGATGGTAAAAGTACAAAAAGAATGGAAAATGCCATAATTACCAAAGTATGAAAATGTATATATAGTGTGTGTTACCCTATGTAATATCATTTTCTAGAGTATTGTGTTTGGTGATATGATATGGCATGTCTATGATTGCCTTCGGGCAAGAAGCTGGGCGTCATTGTTACATGATTTTCTTTCGGGCTAGACTTTGAGCGTCACTTCTTTATAAGTGCCTTCGGTCTAGACATTGGTGTTAAAAATTATCCAAAATAATAACTCTGAAACTTAAATATTATATAGGTTAATTGGGCCCAATTCATATGAATGTGACATGTGGTGTTTGGAAATGAAAGATGCATTAGATTTAATATGAAATTTGCATGCCACATTATGATTTTCAAAAAAAAGACATTTTGCATTTTTCTCATTTAATTTTAGTTATTATCAAAGTATGTACCGCTAGACAAAATGCTTAGCGTGATTGAATTTCATTGTGTAGGTGTCAAAGTAGATATAAAGAGTTCTACTAGGCCTAACTAGGTCTAGGACTTGAGGATTTTACTAGAAGTTGACAGTTGCCACCAAACCAGAGCCACTGCATAGCATGTAAAAATTTGGTGTTGGTTAATCACATTATGTTTGTATAAGTTATGGTTTATATAATAAAAAGTTGAAAACTTAGTGTTAGGGATTAAGTGTTGTGGATATCAAAAGTATTCTTTATATATAAAAACCTTGTTTAAATTATTTATATATTGAATTACGTTTTGGATATATAAATGAACCTGTGATCTTGATGATTTTTAAGATATGTGACGGTTGTTGGAGGTTTGTATAAAGTTATATGTATATTTAGGAGTGTAAAATTTTATGCAGCTTAAATTGTGATTTTGGGTAATGTCTGAAGTACAGACAAAACTCTAGTGAAATTTTTTCTAGAAATTTTTCCTTAACATTTGTATTTTTTATAACAAAAAGGCTAAAACATACTTTTATTTATACATTTAAGTACAATTCAAGAATTAAAATATTTTCTTATAAATATATGAAAATTTTTAAACGACAAGGATGGTGACATTCTTATACTCTATATGCATATTTTACATATACAAAGTGTATGTACTATACGTATATTTGGTACAAGGGTATTACAATTATTGAAAATTTAGAAGAAAGTATCGTAAAGTAATTAAATTTTATATTAGTATTATTATTATTATGTTAAAGTATAACAAAATAAGAAAATTTAAGTGAATGATATTATTGTTATTTTATTCATTTATAGTATAATGTTATTATTGATGTTAATATAGGTTTATCATGAAAACTAAATTAAATAAGTTTTAAAAAATATATATCTATATATGATAATTTATTTTAATTGTAGACAAATATGAAAATTTTATTTTCTTAAAATGTTAAATGCAATCGAATGAATTAGTAAATAATATAAATAATATCATTAATATTATTAAATTATTTAAATAAACGAGCTAAATTAATATAATTTAATTGTATATTAACATATTACAAATACTTAGTAAATTTTAGTCATCCAAATTATTTTGAGTCATTGAAAATATTGTTAGAGGATTAAGATGGGCAATTGGCTTAACAATTGGGAAAAATACTCATTGGAGTATAATATTTGAAATTTTAGAAAAAACCAAATTACCGCGAAACTCCGTTGAAATTTTATTAGAATTTAAGCAACGTTTTCATGTATTCTTTCCAGAGTATACATCTATAGTAGCTGATAAAATTTAAGTTATACCTTAAATTAAATATTATTTTAGGAACGAACTCAGCTGCAATTGTTGAATATATAAGAGATATTGTTGGTTAGACGAGTACAGTCTTTGGTCTAAGTAAGTGGATAAATATGTAACATTGTATTTTTTAAAAAAATATTATATTATGATTTTAAGGGAAAGAATTTACAAAATTTAAAAGGATGATTTATTTTTGAATGTTTCTTATTTTCTAATAATTTGAGAACAATAATGGGAGTTGAGTTTTTCATATATGTGAATGATTTATTATACTATGGCTGAATAAATATTCATATACACTCTTGCTATAATCCTGCATGATCACACCTTAATAACTGGTGTTTATAGAATTATAAATATTATTCTTTAGGAACAATGCTTGGTATAAATATAACATTTGGGACGTATATTGAGTGGTTTGCCCTTTAAGGGTATTACTCTGCATATGTGTATTGAAGTTATTTATCCTTAGCTACAAGGTAAGTCATCATGCACCTTTGGATTGAAGAGGAATCAGTAAAAATTATATTTGAGTCTATACAAATAATTTTTGAGCTGAATTATTCGTATTATTCAGAGATCTAAGAAATGTTTGAAAGTTATGTTTGAGATTTCAAGTATGTTAACCAAACCCTCCTATTTTTTATCTTAGGTAATCCAATTGAATTTACCTAACACTTGCATCAATTTTCATTTTACAGGAAGTTATTTCCTTTGAAGGAAATATGAAAAATCCGATCGGACCACATAAAAGACTGACCGCACCATTGATGACCAAATGAGCCAAAAAGACACATAAGGTTTCATGATGGAGAGTACTCCCAAAATCACACCATACCACGTGAAGTCCGACTGGACCATATGTCATACCGACCGGACCCTTAAATGAGAAAAAAGATAAATCACACAGAAGGATTCAAGGTCAGAAGTACTTCCATTTTCTCAGAGTACCACATAAGTCTGACAGGACTCAATAATATTTTGACCGGACCATACAAGCCAATTTTCTCTAAAATATCCAGTAGGTTTCCAAATTGAGGGTACGCCTAACAATTGGACGGACCAAAAAAATTCCGACGGGACCTGATGCAAGAACAATTGGACTATTTAAAAATTACTCAAGTTAGAAGCCGTTAGATCTCCACTCAATAAGTGGAAGCCACGTGGACCAATAGTTGGAAGAGTATTAAGTAGAATTTCAATTACTTAGACCAGACTATGCATAATTCAGACCAAACTACAATATATCCAACTAGACCTTTATAAGTTCGACCAGGAAATTGCTCTGGCAGAGAAATTAGTGAAAGATAAGAATCAAACATGTTGGTCCCTACTTCAAATGGCTAATTCATGACTTGAAGGCTATAAATAACTTATGTAACTTCATTTTAAAGTAGTTTTTGATTTGTAATAGCCATCTTGAACATCTTTCTTTCTTTTGCATCAAAATCACTTTTTATATTAATTGAGTGTTAGGTGTGAGCATTAAACACCATCTTAAGTTTAAGTGTGAGCTTGAAAACACTTAGGTTGTGAGAGCGAGCCTGGAAAACTCTTGTAACAGTTGTGAGGATGTAATCTCAAACCATTGTAAGTAGTTTGGTGTGAGCTAGAGAAAAAATCAAGTTAGAGTTAAGCCTGTAAAAACTCAAAGCTAGTTAATCTTCTTCTACATCTTCTACACTTATTTTAAATCTTTGAATTTTTTTGAATTAACCATCTTTTCTTAAGCAAAACCAATTCATCCCCCCCTTAGTTGCTATCTTGAGATAACAATTAGTATCAAAGCATGTCAATTTCTTATACTTAATTGTGAAATTTGATCCAAAATGGCAACCTCTTCTTCATCCTCTCATGGAAATCTTAACTCTCTTCTTAGACCATACTTTGATGGAACCAATTATTCCTATTCAAAACACAAAACATTTTTTTTTCTAGATAGTGAGGGAATAGAGCTTTGGGACTATGTTGAAAGTGAGTGGAAGCCTCCTACTCATGAAGTTAGGGGTGTTTAAGTTTCTCTTCCCAAATCACAATGGTCAAATGCCAACATAAAAGATAGATTCAAAAACCATAGGGCAGCCTCCATCTTATTGAATTCTATTTCAAGAGAAGAAGGTGGGAGAATCCAACATCTCACTTGTGCTCATTGCATTTGGAAAACTCTTGAGAACTATCATGAGGATACTAACCAAGTAAGGCTCACCAAGAAGCAAATGTATATACATGAGTATGAACTATTCAAGATGAAGCACAATGAAAATGTTACCGACATGACAAATCGATTACTTGCCATCGTCAATGAATTAAAGAAATATGGCAAAATATATGATCAAGATGAAGTCAATAGCAAAATCTTGAGAGCACTTAGAGGCAAGAAGAACTTTGAGTCTAAAGTTTCTTCAATAGAAGAAGCTCATGATCTAAGTTCCTTGAGAACCGATGAACTTGTCAAAAAACTACTCACCTTCAAATTACATTCTGAAAGATATGAAGAACAAGGAGAGAAGGAAAAGAGAAAAGAAATAGCTCTAAAAGCAATCAAAGAAGTTGAGAGCTCAAGTAATGAAGATAGTGATGACGAGGAAGAAAGGGCAATGTTTTCTAAAAGGATGAATGATTGGAAGAGAAATAGAATATTGCAAACTAACAAAGGTACACTTTCTAAACCTTCCTTCAAAGATAAAAAGAATGAAGTAAAATGCTCTGAATGTGGCAAATCCGGGCATATCAAGTCGAATTGCTTCAAATTGAAGAACAAAAAGAAGTGGGATAAAGAAAAGAAGAAATCACTCAAAGCTACATGGGATGACTCTTCCTTAAGTGAAGAAGAAGAAGAAGATGAGGAAGAAATTGCTAATCTATGTCTCATGGCTATTGAGGATGAAAAAGACTCCAATGAGGTAGGTACTCAACCCTTGAATTTGTTTGAATATGATGATAATGCTTTAGATGTAATGATATGATTGAACATATGAATCTTAGGATAGAAAAATATTTTTCTAAGATGAAATTTTATAAGGATAAATGCTCTAAGCTTGAAAAATACTTTGCTAACTTAAAAAAATTCTACCTTAGAATTAAAGTCTTCAAATAAAAAATTGTTGAAATCACTTGATACAATGAATAAAGATTCACATAACTTAGAAAATGTGATTAAGGAAAATGAAACTTTGAAGCATGAACTAAAGGAACTTAAGGAATAAATTTCAAAATTTCTTAAAGGAAAAGAAGCATTAGATACATTAATTGATAATCAAAGGTCACCATCCTTGAAACATGGTTTGGGCTTCAATGGATCATTCAATACTACATCTAGAACACCCATATTTGTAAAAGTATCTACAACTCAAACCTCTAGTGTTGAAGTTGTAAAGAACACCAATGCACAAACTAAGCCTAAAAATCCTAAAAGGATTACATTGGGTACACAAAACTCTAGAACTAAGGTTCCAAGAGCAAATCATCCATTCATATACACTAGGCATGAACACAAACACAAAAATTCATAAAAACCAACTCATATGTGTAATTGTGTGTATAGTTCATTGAATTTCAATAGAAAAGTGCATAAGTATAGAACATTGTATCAATGCAAATATTGTATGAAATTTGGTCGTAAGAGCACATTTTGCTTTATTAGGAAGGCTCATCTCAAGTTAGAGGATCCTTCTGCCACTAACCCTTAAGGACCCAACTTCATTTGGGTACCTAAAAGAAGATAAACATTATTGCTTTTGTAGGTATGTCTAAAATATACTATCAATGAGAGTTCTTGATTTATGGATAGTGGACGTTCAAGGAATATGACGGGTTGGGTACAACTCTCACTTATAAGCATGGAGGTAATGTTACTTTTGGAAACAATACTTAATTTAAAATAATTGGCATTGGCTCCATTGGCATGCTTGGTAAAAATTTGATTGAAAATGTTTGGCTTGTTGATGGGTTGAATCACAATTTGCTTAGTGTAAGTCAATTGTGTGATAAAGGATATAATGTAAATTTTGATTCTAAAGGATGCAAAGTTACAAATTTAAATCGTGAAATTGCATTCAAAGGAGCTAGAATCAGTAACACATATAGAATTAACATAAATTCCAACAATGAATTTGAATGTTTGATTTCTATTTATAATGATGCTTGGTTGTGGCATAGAAGACTAAAACATGCTAATATGGATCATTTGCAATGCATTAGTAAAGAAGAGCTAGTTGATGGTCTTCCCAAAGTCAAATTTAACAAAGATAGAACATGCGAACCTTGTCAATTTGGTAAGCAACATAAAAGCTCATTTAAATCTAAAAATGTTGTAAGTACATCTAGAACTTTAGAACTTATTCATGTAGATTTGTTTGGACCAAATAGAGTTACTAGCCTAGGTGAAAAATTATATGCATTTGTACTTATGGATGACTACTCAAGGTTTACATGGGCAAACTTTCTAGCTTAAAAGAATGAAGCTTTTAACTATTTTAAAATATTTGCAAAAGGAGTTCAAAATAAAAAAAGGCTATGTGATCACATCTATTAGAAGTGATCATGGTAAAGAATTTGAAAATGTAAAATTTGAAAACTTTTGTAATGAACTTGGTATTTCACATAACTTTTCGGCTCCTAGAATACCACAACAAAATGGTGCGGTTGAAAGGAAAAATAGAACTTTAGTTAAAATGGCTAGAACAATGCTCAATGAGTATGAACTACCATCTTACTTTTGGGCGGAAGCCGTTAATAGTGCTTGTTACATTTCAAATCGTGTCTATAAAATTCCTTTGATAAAGAAAACTTCTTATGAGCTATGGAATGAAAGAATACCTAAAATTCATACCTTAGAGTATTTGGATGCAAATGCTTTACATTAAACACCAAGGATAATCTTGAAAAATTCTCATCCAAATTGGATGAAGGCATATTTTTAGGATATTCATCATTTAGAAAAGCAAATAGGGTATTCAATAAAAGAACTCTAGTGGTTGAAGAATCAATGCATGTCGTTTTTGATGAATCTTCTAAACTTGATCAAAGGAAAGGTAGTGTTCTTGATGATTTTGTAGGTACACTTGAACAAATTGATGCTCCAAAGAATAATCATGATGAACAAGATGAGGAGACTTAAAAGCTACCTAAGGATTTGGAATACAAGAAAGATCATCCAAAAGAACTCATCATTGGTGAAACATCAAAGGGAGTAACTACTTGATCCAAACTTAAACACTTAGATGTTAATTTTGCTTTTGTTTCTCAAATTGAGCCAAGCACAATTGATGAGGCTCTTAGTGATGAATATTGGGTGATTGCTATGCAAGATGAACTCAACCAATTTGAGAGAAATAATGTGTGGGAACTTGTTCCTAGACCTAAGGATCATCCAATTATTGGATGTAAATGGGTATGTAGGAATAAGCTTGATGAAAATGGTCTCATCACTAGAAATAAAGCTAGATTGGTAGCCAAAGGATATAACCAAGAGGAAGGCATAGACTATGATGAGACATTTACCCCCATTGCTAGATTAGAATCTATTAGGATACTACTTGCATTCGCATGTCACATGAATTTTAAACTTTTTCAAATGGATGTTAAAAGTGCATTTCTAAATGAATTTATCAATGAAGAAGTTTATGTTGAATAACCTCCCGGTTTTGAAGATTATAAATTTTCAAATTATATTTTTAAACTTACAAAGGCACTACATGGATTCAAATAAGCTCCAAGAGCTTGGTATGATAGACTTAGTGCATATTTGGTTGAAAATGATTTTTCAAAAGGCAAAGTTAACACAACTCTTTTTGTTAAAAAGAATAGGCTTAATATATTAATTGTGCAAATTTATGTTGATGAAATTATATTTGGTGCTACTAATGAATTCTTATGTGAAGAATTTGCTTCTTATATGACTAGGGAATTTGAAATGAGCATGATGGGTGAACTCAAATTCTTCCTTGGGCTACAAATCAAGCAATGCAAAGATGGGATCATCATTAACCAATCCAAGTACACAAGGGAACTCCTTAGGAAATTTGGAATGGACGATTGCAAGTCAAGCAAAACTCCTATGAGCACATCTCTAAAGCTTGACAAGGATGAAAGTGGTAAGGCAGTAGATGAGAAAAAATATCGAGGTATTATGGGATATTTACTTTACTTAACCGCATCTAAACCCGATATAATGTATAGTGTTTATTTGTGTGCTAGATTTCAATCATGCCCTAGGGAATCTCATTTGAATGCTACTAAACAAATTTTGAAATACTTGAATGACATATTGCATTTAGGACTTTTGTATCCCAGGAATACATCATTTGACGTATTAGGCTTTTCGGATGCCGATTATGCCGGCAGTCTTTTGGATAGAAAGAACATGACCGGGGCATGTCATTTTCATGGTGAATGCCTAGTTTCTTGGTTTAGCAAGAAACAAGTGTCGGTTGCCCTATCTACCGTGGAAGTCGAATATATTGCTGCATGTTTTTGTTGTACTCAAGTTCTTTGGATGAAACAACAATTATTTGACTATGGAAAATCTTTTGAACACATTTCCATTAAGTGTAATAACATTAGTGCCATAAATTTATCCAAAAATCCAATTCAACATTCTAGGTCAAAATATATCGATATTAGGCATCATTTCTTAAGAGATAATATCCAAAACTAAAATATTGTCCTAGAGTTCATTGATACATAAAATCAAATTTCTGACATATTCACCAAACCCCTAAATGAAGAAAGGTTGAATTTCATAAAACAACACTTAAGAATGTTAGATGGGAGCACAGTTTCATAAGCTCAACACTACTTGAAAAAATCTACTTTACTTGATCCAAATCAATATCTATTTTTGATCAAATATTTGTATCTTCACTTTAAAAATATCCTTTTCCTTGAAAAATTCCGATTTTTGAGAGTTTTCCAATTGGACCATCCTTTAGTCCGACTGCACTTATTAGAAAATTCTTGATTTCATTTTTTCTGCAAAAAGTATGATCAAACTTTCTATGATATGACCGGAATTTTTTAAAATTTTATGACCGTTATGCTTAAAAGTTAAATTCCATTCTATCCTTTCATAGTCTAACCATACTTTTCAAAAATTTCAAATTTCACCACCAGACTTCTCAAAGTTCGACTAGACTTCTCCAATTCTGATTGGACTTAACCTCTGAATTTAAAAATTTCTAGCCGTTGGAACTCAATAAAAACGTGCATATTTTGTCTCCAACACCTATAAACGGCCATTTTTCATCCTAAACTTTATAAATACCCCACAATATCAATTTTTTACATTCTTTTATCAAACTCTAAAAACTTAAATACTAAAAACACTCAAACTTACTTGAATTAAACTCTCTTCTTCATCTATTATTTGTTAAACTAAACAATGGCACCTAAAGAACACAAGAAGAAGGCTTCAAGAGCTGAAAAAGGAAAGCGAATTGATGCCCCTTCTCAACAAGAAGAAGCTCCTAGAAGAAGCCATAATATAAGGTTCAAAGATGAAGAAGAAAGACAAAGGTATGCTATCCTAAAAGATAAACCTATAGAACCAAGCCGTCTCTTCTCCACCCTCACTCTAGAATCATTAGGGATTGAGAATGACATTAGGCATTCTCTTAAAACCTTGGGATAGGAAAAATTCATGTTCTTGGAGCGTGATGATCTTGGTTGGGATTCCTTAACAAAGGAATTCCTAATAACCTTGGTTGTTAGCAAAAAGAGCACAAATCCCTTAGGCTATTATGGTGTTTCCTTTAGATTATTCAACCAAGAATATGGCCTTACCTTAGAAGATTTCTTATCCATTTGGGGCTGTCAAATTGAAGGCATCTCTCAAATCTCTACCTCTCCCCTAACTTCTGAAGTTTAACTAGAATTTTGGAAAGAAATTTCCATTAAAACCTCTCTCCATAAATAATCCAATGTCAATAATCTTAGAACCCTCACTTATTGGATGTTGCATAGGATTGTCACCTATACCATTAGTGCTAGGGGTGAGAGCAATGAGAAAGTAACCCAAAAGGACTTACTCTTCCTTTTTTACTTGATTAGAGGTCAATCCATCCAAATAGAAAAATTCCTCATTGACACTTTCCTACACATTAGGAAAACTAAGTCAGGACTCATCCTTCTCTCTTCACAAATAACATAAATAGCAAAATGTGTTAGTGCACTTACACCAACAAACAAAGTAACCCTCTCCAATCCTCTAGATCCCACTAAAAAATCCATAAACATAGGCTATCTCAAACATGCCAAATGTATTAGGGATCATAATGGGAACTATGTCTACATGCTAGGAGTACTAAGTGCTATGGCTCAACAAATAAAAAGACCAAGGATTGTAGAGGAAGGTGAAGAGACTTTTCAAATGGAATTCCCAAGAACCCTAACTGCAAGACCTTAATCCTCCATCCTTCAACTTCTTTAAGACATTCAAGGACAAATGAACTCACAAAGCTCGAGGATAGATAAGATTACAAGTGACATCTCTCATCTTCACCTTGACATTCAATCCATCCAAGAAGCATTAGAATTACCAAAATGCTTTGAAGATGAACCTAGCTTGTCACCCTCCATTCATAGCTCCTATCCTCAAGAAGAAGAAGGAAAAGTTACTACCTCTCAACCAAGGGAAGTTGAGGAAGGAGATCATGGTGAACAGGAACATGGAGAAGAAGAGGGAGATGAAGAAGAAGAGGATGAAGAAAGTGAAAATTATGATTAGACCTTAGATTTTTTTCATGTTGTACTTAAGTTTGTCTAAATTAATGAAATTGTTATTGAATTTTGCTTCATTAAATTGCTTTTGGTGTCTAACTCAATGCATTACAATTACATGTTTCCTTTATTTTTGCCTTTGTCAAAGGGGAAGAAAAACTTAAAAAATTGAATTGAATAAAAACTTGAATGCACGAATTACATTTGAATTAGAAAATTAAATAAAGGCATTGTAAAATAATCAATTCAAATGAAGCATTCATTAAGGCAGAGCATATTAAATATTTGTTACACTTTAGAGTTTCAAATTCAATTTAATTGCCAAAGTCAAAAAGGGGGAGATTGTTAACCAAACCTCCTATTTTTGATCTTAGGCAATAAAATTGAATTTACCTAACACTTACACCAACTTTCATTTTGCAGAAAGTTATTTCCTTTGAAGGAAATATGAAAAGTTTGATCAGACCACAAAGAAGACCGACCGGATCATTGATGACCAAATGAGCCAAAAAGACACAAAAGGTTTCACGGTGGAGAGCACTCCCAAAATCTCACCATACCATGTGAAGTCCAACCGCACCATATGTCATACCGACCGGACCCTTGAATGAGAAAAGAGCTAAGTCACATAGAAGGATTCACAGTCAGAAGTACTCCCATTTTCTCAGAGTACCACATAAGTCCGATCAGACTCAATGATATTCCGACCGGACAATACAAGCCAATTTTATCCAAAATATCCAGTAGGTTTTTTGGTTGAGGGTGCACCCAAAAATTGGACGGACCAAAGAAAGTTTGACCGGACTTGATGCAAGACCAACTGGACTATTTAAAAATTACTCAAGTTAGAAGTCGCTGGATCTCCACTCAATAAGTGGAAGCCACGTGGACCAACCATTGGAAGAGCATTAAGTAGAATTTCAATTACTCCGACCAGACCATGCATAATTCTAACCAGAACACACTACTTTCGACCGAACCTTTATAAATCCGATAAAAAAATTACTCTAGCAGAGAAATTAGTGGAAGACAAGAATCAAATATGTTGGTCTCAACTTCAAATGGCAAATTCTTGACTTGAAGGCTATAAATACCTTATGTAACTTCATTTTAAGTAGTTTTTGATTTGTAATAGCCTTCTCAAACATCTTTCTTTCTTTTGCATCAAAATTACTTTTTGCATTAATTGAGTGTTGGGTGTGAGGATTAAACACCATCTTAAGTTTAAGTGTGAGCATGAAAACACTTAGGTTGTGAGAGTGAGCCTAGAAAAATACTTGTAAGGGTTGTGAGGAAGTAATCTCAAACCATTATAAGTAGTTTGGTGTGAGCTAGAGAAAACATCAAGTTATAGTTAAGCTTGTGAAAACTCAAAGCTAGTAGAACCTTAACAAGTTGTTAAGGAAGTGGATGTAGGATTAAGGCAAATCTGAACCACTATAAATCTTTGTGTTCCATCTTCTACTTAATCTTCTTCTACACTTATTTTTAATCTTTGAATTTTTGAATTAACCATCTTTTCTTAAGCCAAACCAATTCACCCCCTCTTGGTTACTATCTTGGAACAACAAAGTATGAGTTATTAAGCTAATTAAAGATAATATTTGTATATATATATATTATTTAAACTTTGTTTATTCTCCCTTGTTATGTATTTATTTATTCACTGAGTAGTTGGACTCAACCCTTTATTATATAAATAATTTCTGATACAGTTGGAGAATAAATTGGTAGAATACCTCTCCTTTTATTTCCACCAGCGCATAGAAGAGGTTGGGCCAACATATTAGTATTTATCATTTGTTTTTCCTAATGAATTGTCTATGTTATTATGATGAACAATATTAAAGATATACTTAAAGATAATAATATTTGTTGGGTGATGATTTATTTGTTTTATACCTATAGATATGTGTATTTGAAGGATACTAAGTATTTGGGTTTATGAATTATGATTATATAGTAACTTATTATGGTTCTTCTTAAGATTATAGAGGAGACAAAGTCAGATTACAAGTTAAGTCCACCCTAGTATTATGAGAGTGGGGTATGACATTTTGTGGTATCATAGCATATGTTATAGATTTTGTAGATTTTTATGTGATGACATATAGGAATCTTGGTGACTAGGGATAAAATACTCATTTTAATTTCTAGCGTATCTGTCAAATTTCTCGAGTTCAAGAGCAAAGATCTTTTAATGCTGCATATTGGGGGGAATTATGCATGAGTCAAATGATGTTTTAAACTTAAATTGCATTTGCATATCATTTCAATCACATTAACATCACAGTCATATAATTAAAAGTACTAAAATTGTTTATAAATACTTTGCCCAATAATTAGTGGAATTTGTTAGAATACATTATTATATATATGTTGCTATTTATGAGTATATGTTATATATAGGAATGTCACATAGTTAACCTATTTTATATACTTATTTTTGTCAAACTATGCCTTTACAAGTACAAGTTGGCAGAGGCTGTGGTAGTACCTATGGTTTTAGGAATCGAGTTGTTAGATTGTTAAATGTTGGCCAACCTCGTAATCTTAATCGATTTTTAGTCAAGATACTCATGTTCTTATCGATTCGGGTTCCACACATTCATTTATATCTCATGCATTTTCTATTCACATGGATGAGAACTTAAGTTCTTTAGATAGTGGTTTTGTGGTGAGTTTTCCAATTGGGCCTCACATGGTTTGCGAGCATGTGTGTAAGAATTACGTGATTAAGGTGGGTGAAAGTTAATTATTGGTAGATTTACTTCTTCTACATTGTCAAGAATACGATGTCATCTTAGGGATGGATTGGCTATCTCGACATCGTGCCACCATTGATTGTTATGAGAAGCTAGAAGTGTTTGATCAGCTTGGGGATTCTAAGCTTATCTTTTACGGTGAGCAAAAATTTTCCCACTCTACTATGATTTCTGCTATGGTAGCAAAAATGTTATTAATTAGGGATTGTTAAGCATATTTAGCGTATGTGGTCGATTCACATTTAGAAGGGCTAAAAACTGGAGAATATTCTTATAGCATGTGAATTCATAGAAGTATTTCTAGAAGAGATTCCAAGTTTAGCTCCTGATAAAGAGGTTGATGTTCAGCCTGGAGCAACTCCTATTTCTCAAGCTCCTTATAGAATGGCTCATGCGAAGTTGAAGGAATTGAATGTGTAGTTGTAGGAATTATTGGATAAAGGATTCATTAGACTTAGCATTTCACCTTAGGTAGCTCATGTGTTGTTTATGAAGAGAAAAAGATGGATCCATGCAATTATGCATTGATTATAGATAGTTAAATCGTGTCACTATTTAGAATAAATATCCTTTGCTCTGCATCGGTGATCATTTAGACCAACTTCAAGGTGCTAAAGTCTTTTCTAAGATAGACTTGTGATCTGAGTATCATCAGTTGAAAATTAAAGAGTTGGTTGTGCCTAAGACAACCTTTAGGATTCGCTATGGCATTATGAATTCTTAGTAATGCCATTTGGGCTAATCAATGCCCCAGCTGCTTTTATGGATTTTATGAATAGGGTGTTTTATCCTTATATGGATAGGTTTATAATTGTATTTATTGATAATATTCTAGTGTATTCTCTAAGTAGAGTGGAGCATGAGGAACACCTAGGAATTGTATTACAGATCCTAAAGAGTAAGCAGTTGTATGCCAAGCTTAGTGTAGACCCTTAATTTTGGCCCTAAGCAAGTATTATCCCAATTAAAGAAGGGCAAGATAAGTTTGGTGTGATTTTAAAAGCTTAAACCTATTTTATAGCTTTGAATTAGGTTGGCCCAGTTTTAAAAGGACTAAAGTAAGTCGGATTAATTTTTAAATCCATAAACCTAGTCCAATTTAATATTTAAAGACCAAAATAGGTTCGATTCAATTTTAAAATGTAAAACTAAGTTGGAGTGGACCCTAAATATAAAATCATGAAGAATTGGCTCAGCCAATTTGCCATGGGGGCCTCCATCGCGAATTGGCCTTGCCAATTCCCTATGGTATGGGTTCCATGGCAAATTGGCAATTCCTAATTTGCCATGGTCTTTTAATCCGGGTATAATTTTCTTTACTAAGTAATTTTAGACTTCCTAATTAAGATCGATCTTTGATTAGCCGTTGGATTAGTGTATTAGGGTTTGGCCTTTAAACCCTTTTTTCCTATAAATATAGAGGTTAGGAAATAACATGGATTAAGAATGATCAGCCAAAAAGAAACAAAACATATACACAATATTCCAAAAGGCAGGAACTAAAAGACTGTCTCGATTGCATTGAACCTCTAGCCAAAACCTTAGTGGATTCAGGCAATAAGCTAGGTCATCTCCTTCAATTTGGTGGAGCCAACAAACAAAGGTGTGTTTTCATGTTTAATTCATTTAAGCTTAACTGAGGTTATCCTTGATTATTGTCTTTAACGTTTACTGCTTTCATTGTTTCATCTAGCAACTATTTTACTTTCGAATATCATCACGTAGTAAATTAGTTTAGCTTGCAATAATTATGTAAACCCTGTAAATCATCATCATCTTTGAACAATAACCTATTAAGACATCTAGTAGCCTAACCATTAACAATATTAATTTTAATATAAAGAGAACCCTAATAATATGATTTAATTTGATTCAAAACCCTAATCCATTAGGTTTAGTTTTAAATTACATGTTCTAACCCTGAATTTTTATTTTTTGATCCAAGAGCTCTAGTTTATTTCACAAAACCCTAATTTAATCCTCAAAACACTAGTTTGCATGTTTTTAAAACCAAAACCCTACTTTGATCCTAAACCCTAATTCATATTCAAAAACCCTAGTTTTATTTCAAAACACTAATTTGCATATTTAAACATTAATTGAGAATTATAACCTAATCCCACAACTAAATCCTAATTCCATAACAAAACTTATTTTGTAATTCATTCACCTTTTGAGGGCGCTGCCCCTGATCCCCCTCAAGCCCCCTTGACCCCCCCACTAACCGGTTAGCGGGACTGCTGTAGGCGCGACTCATGCCGTCGCGCCCTATATTTCCTTAATGGGTTAATATTAAGATGTGTTTGTTTATTTTCTTTTAATTATTCAATTATTTTCATATGTGTTATATTATTTTTCCTTGCTTTATTCTTTTTCTCAGATTTACTTATACTTTGGACATTATACATTATAAGGGCATGTTTTCATCCTCGGATGAGTGCCCATTTTATTTATTTTACTTTATAACTACATGTAATATGGATGATGTCATGATATTTAAGAATCCTATAATATTTACACCTTAAAAGGAGGCTGGTTCTAATGAACCAGGCATTATGGGGGTGTTGGGTCATTCTCACATTGCCCATATGTACCCAACTTTCCCCACCCGAATAGGGGGTTGAGGATTCCTTAGGAATCAAGTCATCCACCCCTTTCTTTATTCCTGGCCCATTCAGCTGGAGACTCTATTTTCTCCTGGTTTAAGCTTATATTCTCTAAGGCCCTGAGCCTAACAGTGCCAAAGTCGCAAGAACCATTCCACCAGGAGAGGGGGCAAAACTCTCAATTCACATTTAGTAAATGTGAATTCTTGTTGGATAGAGTGGTATTTTTGTTTCATGTTTTATCAGCAAAGGAAGTTTATATTGATCCTAAAAAAATAGAGGCAGTGATGAACTGGGAACCACCAACTAATCCTACAGAGGTAAGGAGTTTCTTAGGCTTGGCACGGGGTTATTGTCATTTTATACAAGACTACTCCATTATTGCATCACCTTTAACAAAACTGCTAAGGAAAAATGTGAAGTTTAACTAGACTGAGGAATGCCAACAGAGCTTTTAAAAACTAAAAACTTGTTTGACTTCAGCTCCTGTTGTTACTCTTCCTTCAGGCAATGGTGGTTATATGGTGTACAGTGATGCTTCATGAAAAGGTATGTGGTGTGTCTTGATGCAACCTGAAAAGGTAATAGCTTATGCATGTAGACTTCTTCAATCTCATGAAATTAATTACCCTACTCATGTTCTGGAACTTGTTATAGTGGTTTTTACTTTAAAAATTTAAAGGCATTATCTCTATGGAGAAAAGTGGTAGATATTCATAGACTATAAGAGTTTAAAGTATCTTCTCTCTCAGAAGGAGTTAAACTAGAGATTGAGGTGATGGTTTGAGTTACTAAAGGATTATGAATGCACTATAGAGTATCACCCTGAGAAGGCTAATGTGGTAGCTGATGCTCTAAGTCAGAAATCTCATAGTGGCCTTTTCCATGTCAAAACAATACGACTTCCATTGTTATTTGATATACGATCCTTGGGAATGAATTTGATGATGAATGACTCTAGAGAATTATTAGCAACTTTAAAAGTTAGTCTAATACTAGTAGAAAGAATTAGATAAACTCAAGTTCTAGATAGAGAAATGAAGAAGATCATTGATGGTGTGAGAGCAGATACTCATACAAACTATTCTATTAGAGAAGATGGCACTTTGGTGCTTGGTAATAGATTATGTGTACCGAATGCTGATTCTTTAAAAAGAGAGATAATGGAAGAAGCTCATTGTTCTGCATATTCTATACATCCAGGTAGTACCAAGATGTATAAAACACATAAAGAAAACTATTGGTGGCAGGGTATGAAGAAGGATGTGGTAGACTTTGTAGAAAAATGTTTGGTGTGCTAATAAGTTAAGGCAGAACATCAACATCCTTCAGGTCTTTTGCAATCTTTTTCAATTTATAAATGGAAATGGGAGCACACTACCATGGACTTTGTTTCCAGCTTGCCTCATACTCAGTAGGTGTAACGACCCCACCTGCACGGTCTTATGACAGCTGGTCTATTGGGCCTTTTCTCCCATAGGTCGACCGTAGTCCCAGCCCTCAACCCGGCAGGCCGCCACAGTACTGGACTGCCCTCGCGGGCCCTCCAGCAGGATTTGTTTATTTGGCTCCCAAAGGAGTCGCCTCCCGGATCGAACACCTGACCTCTCCCTTAAGAGAGCCAGCGAGCACAATCCGGATCCATAGTTTTAGACAAGGATCCATGGCTTACTTTTAGATTTTGGCCTAGGTTGCAAAATGCATTAGGTATAAATGTGAATTTCAACACTTCTTTTCACCCACAAACTGACTGTCAGTCTTTACATACTATTCAAATCTTGGAGAATAAGCTTATAGCTTGTGTCATGGAATTCAAAAGAAGTTGGGATAAATATTTATCATTGATGGAGTTTGATTACAATAACATCTTCCATTCAAGTATTTGTATGACACCTTATGAAGAATTATATGGAAGAAAATGTAGAACTCTAGTATGTTGGAATGAAGCTGGACAAAGAGAATTAGTAGATCCTGAATTGGTCTAATTAACTACTGATAAAATTTAGCTAATCATAAGCAGATTAAAAGTTATACAAGAAAGATAAAAGAGTTATATGGACTTGAAGAGAAAGGATATTGAGTATGATGTGGGAGATAAAGTGTTTTTAAAAAATCTCTCAAAGGAAGGGTGTAGTGTGATTTGTAAATGTGGAAAGTTAAGTCCTCGATTTATTGAGCCTTATGAGATTGTGAAAAAGATCTGCCTTATTTCTTATTTACTTGTACTTCCACCATAATTATCACAAACACATGATATCTTTCATGTATCCATATTGAGAAGCTACACAAGTGATCCTTCAAATATACTCTAAATACAACCAGTAGAATTATGAGAAATTTTGACTTATGAGGAAGAACCAGTTGAGATTTTAGTCCGAGAGGAAAAAGTGTTGAGAAACAAGGTTATTCTTCTAGCGAAAGTCTTATGGAGTAATCATTCAACAAAAGAAGCAACTTGGGAGAGAAAATAAGATATGCTTGCTTAATATCCTTATTTGTTTTCATCTAAAACTAGTAAAAATTCAGGGACAAATTTTCTTTAAGGGGAGAGTGTGAGCGGAGATTTTTGCCCCCACTCCCGGTGGAATGGTTCTTGAACTTCGGCACTATTTAGGCTCGGGGCCTTAGAGAACACGAACCTAAGTTCGAAAAAAATGGAGTCGCCACCCGGACAGGCTGGGAAAAAGAAAGGGGTGGATGACTCGATTTCTAAGGAATCTCCAACCCCCTAATGGGTTCGGAAAGTTGGGTACGTGTGGGGAAGTTGAGAAATGGCCCAGCACCCCCACAACGCCCGGTTCATTGGAACCGGCCTCCTTTATAGGTCTTAATATTATGAAATTCTTAAATATAACAATATTATCCATATTACACACAATAATTAAAATAAAGTATCAATATATTGAAAATTAAAACAATGTCTAAGCAAAACAAATAAATAGACAGTCATCCGAAGATGGAGACATGCCCTTACATAATCCATGCCTAAATAGGACACCCACTGAAAGGTAAAAATATATCCTTTACATTGGTTCTAAAATAGAAAAGCAATTTAAATTACATGATATTTAACTAATGAGGTACTCACCAAGGGGAAACATACCTCTTACAATATTTGGAAATCTAAATAAATCAATAAAGTAAATAACCATTCATCATAAATAAATCATTCATCAAAGATATCAATCAAAATATAAAATAAACATTCATCGATGATAAAATAAAATAATCAAGCATTGAACTTAAATAAATCAATAAAGCATTGAAAATAAATTAAAGCATAGTCAAATATAAAATTGAATAAAGCAAGTAAAGATTCAAATTAGGGCTACTGTTTCTATTTAAGATTCTTTATTTAATGTGTTTAGGATTTTGGAATTTATGAGTTTAAGCAACTGTGAGTTTTAATGGAATTGAAATGTATTAAAGTTTTATAATTTAAAAGATTGATAAAATTCTTTGATTAACCAAATTAATGTTTGAGAAGTGAAATCATGAAACTAGGATTTGAACACTTTAAAACATTAGGTTTATGATTTACGGTTACTTACTGTGTAGAATTATAACATTTAAATTTATATGGTTTTAAGGTTTTAAAGATTAGGATATAGAAAAATTAGGGTTTAAAGTTTTAAGGGAATTAGGGTTGAAGAAAACTAGGGCTTAGAATAATTTGGTTTGAGGTTACTGTCTTGATTCTAAAATTGAATTAGGGTTTAGTGTTTTCCGAGAATATATTTTATTTTAGAATTTGGAGAAACAAATTATAGTTTTATGAAAATGAACAAAATGATTTAAGGTTTATAGAAACAAAAAAGATATTTTCTAGGGTTTTTGGAAAGAAACAGATTCAATTTAAGGTTTTGAAAAATTGGAAAACAAATTAGGGTTTTGAGATTTTGAAGAAACAAAAATAACAATTTTAAGATTTTTGGAAAACAAATAAATGAATTAAGGTTTTTAAGTTTTAGAAAAGGTAAATTAAAGTTCTAGGTTTTTTTGAATCAAAGGAGATAATTGAATTATTTAAGCTACTGTGAAGAAATTAGACATTCATACCTCCGTTTGTTGGTTACACCAAAAATTTCTTCTTGGATGAACAAGAACAAAGACAAGCTTTGCTGCCTTTGATGAATTAAATTGCTTGTTTGCTCTCTCAAAATCCGATCGATTTTACTTCCAGAAGGAATTCTTATAATTCAAAGTTTTCCTCCTCAATTTCGGTCTCCAATCTCACCTCTTGTCCTCTTTTGTGTTGTTTTAGTCCTTATTTATAGAAGATTTTTATGATTAATTTTTTAATTATTCACAGAATCTAACATTAATTAAGAAAAGGAAACTGAAACCTAATTGTATTTGGTTTCGGAAAAATTTGCGTCAGAAAAATTTCGCTGGCAAAAAAAAAAAACTGCTACAGAAAAATTGCGCTGGCGAAAAAAACTACTACGAAAAAATTACGCTGGCAAAAAAGTTGCCGCAACTGGCTGCGGCCTGGGGGCGAAAATTGGCCTGCGGGCCATTTCGTCCCACGCTGATTTTCGGCGATGATTTTTTCATCGCCGATTTTTATTTTTATTTTTATTTTTTTATTTGTTTATTATTATTATTTGTTTATTTTTTATTAATAAAAATTAAATACTAAAGTAAATATTATTTAATTAAGATAACAAAAATTGTTTTGGACTAATTAAAATATATTGGACAACATAAAAATGATTTTGGACTAATTAAAATATATCGGATCGGACTGGGTCAAAAATTAAGGGTCTATAGTTTGCCCTCTGCTTGAATGATCTGAGACTTTAGTGAAAGAGAGTGAAAAGCAATAAGACTTAATTTTTGAGACGATTGAGGTCTTGGGTTCTAGACCCGAGAGATTTGGATACTCGATCCTAAACTACTTGGATACTCGATCCTAACTAGATTCGGATACTCGATCCTAAATTGGATTTGGATACTCGATCCTAACTAGATTCGGATACTCGATCCTAAATTGGATTGGGATACTCGATCCTAAATTGGATTGGGATATTCGATCCTAAACTGGATTTGTATACTCGATCCTAACTGGATTTGGATACTCGATCCTAAATTGGTTTTGGATACTCAATCCTAAACTGGATTCGAATACTCAATCCTAAACTGGATTTTGATACTCGATCCTAAACTGGATTAGGATACTCGATCGTAACTGGATTTGGATACTCGATCCTAAACTGGATTCGGATACTCGATCCTAAAATGGATTGGGATACTTGATCCTAACTAGATTTGGATACTCGATCCTAACTGGATTTGGATACTCGATCCTAAACTAGATTTGGATGGTCGATCCTAAGTGGACTTGGATGCTCGATCCTAAACTGGATTTGGATACTCGATCCTAAACTGGATTTGGATACTCGATCCTAACTGGATTTGGATACTCGATCCTAAATGGATTTGGATACTTGATCCTAAATTGGATTGGGATATTTTGACTCGAGATTGAATTTGATTTGATTAACCTTTTATTAGTTGAGAATTCTGGCATAACTGGTTGTTCCATTTTTATGAATTGTAGGTCTTTACCAACCAAAAATAGATCTTTATCTATTGGAAATTGAGTCTTTAACCTAGGAACATGGATATTTATCCATTGGAGATTGGGTCTTTACGCGTGAAACATGGATCTTTATCCATTGGAAATCGAGTCTTTACCCTTGAAATATGGATATTTATCCATTTGAAATCGGGTCTTTACCCTTGAAACAAGGATCTTTATCCTTCGGACTTTGGGTCTTTACCCTTTGAAATATGGATCTTTATTCATTGGAAATCGGGTCTTTACCCTTGAAACATGGATCTTTATCCATTGGAAATTGGGCCTTTACCCTTGAAATATGGATCTTTATCCATTGGAAATCAGGTCTTTATCCTTGAAACATGGATCTTTATCCATTGGAAATCTGGCCTTTACCCTTGAAATATGGATCTTTATCAATTGGAAATTGGGTCTTTACCCTTGAAACATGGATCTTTATCCATTGGAAATCAGGTCTTTACCCTTGAAATATGGATCTTTATCCATTGAAATTCGGGTCTTTACCCTTGAAACATGGATCTTTATCCATTGGAAATCAGGTCTTTACCCTTGAAACATGGATCTTTATCCATTGGAAATCAGGCCTTTACCCTGACTTCAGCTCTTTTAGCTAGACTAACCTTTTGTCTTTTGCATTTTCATTCTAATTTTTCTTTTGATTGATGATGATTTTTTTATTCTTTTGAGAATTCTTTTTCTTGTTCATTAATTAAACATGAATAAAAAAATTCAGCCTTTTTAACTAGCTTTCATATCTTCTCCTTGCCCCCCTCCGTGGCAAGATATTCAAAATATTTTGTTTATGCATAAACTCAAAAATTGAAAAGGAGAAGCGTTGCCCCCTATGTAGGCTTAAACCCATAATTTTTCTATGCGGGCTCTGATTGATGTTTTTGCCGTCTAGTTCTTTGCACAAGCACATATTTCTTCTTTTGCAAAATGACTAGAGCTTCCATGAGCAAATAGGTTTTCCATGCCCCCTTGATTCAATATCTTCTTTTGATTCTTTACTTCGCAAGGTATTTGCTGTTCACTTTGAAAAGGAATAGACAATACAAGACAAGAAAGTGCGACGTGATATGCTCATGTATGCATGATATGCATGAATAATACTTATAGTCGTTCCATCGACTCACAGACCGAGGTGATCAGCAGAAGTGTTCTCATTGGTTCCTTTTTGACTCTCGTTCAAGTCTTGTATTGGAATGATCGAAAGCTTTGCATTTGTGGCTTTTATCTTCAAGATGTTGAAAACACGAGTGGTGGAGATCCTAAGTTGCAGAGTCAGGGATACAACCTTTTTAAACTATGTTTCAGCATGTCAGTTGATAGCTTCTTCATGACCTTGCCAATAATCATTTTCTTTGCCCAATGTATCCTTCGGAGGTTCAATATACTTCCCTTAATTTGAAGGCTTTGTATGACAAAACTCCTTTTTTTTTGAATTTTTTTTTGAAATCAAATGTTGGCTTTGCCAAATTAATGTCAATGCACCTCAGGACTTGATTTTCCAAATTAACATATCTATAACACGACAACCCTAGTTACCATACTAAACTAGGGAATTATTTCTATTTAAGCAAGAATTGTTGCACTTCATATAGGCACATACACATTACTTAGCCAAAGGTCTCATTTGAGTTTAAATATTGTCTATCTCATATGATTGCTTATCCAAACTATCTCCACTAATAGACTCTACCTACCAAGAGAGATCAACAGGTCTTTGATAGGCTTGAAATGAGGTCTATGAGGGACATGGGTTAAATGAAGGCCATTTTGAGATAGGAGCTGATGTGACACAATGGACAAACCCTCACACTATAAATTTCTTGTTTGAATTTTAGGCAGCTTTGAGGCAATCTTGCTAGACTCCAAATTCCTTCTATCTTCTTGACATTAATCTTGATCTTGATTAGGACAGTCTTTGCTCTTGCAAGACCCAAATTCGTTTCTTTTCTTCTTTTTCCTTTTCTTTCCTCTTTATTTTTCTTACTCTTCCCTTTTCTTTCTCTTTCCTTACTCTTCCCTTTCTTTCTCTTTCCTTACTTTTATCATTTTGTCCTTCTTTCTTGTAGGACTATCAAGTACAAAACTTTCAAGAACCGGATGGTCTTGCTCCTTTTTCTCTGATTTTGATCGAATCTTTAGTTGGGTTGGACCAATTCAAGTCAAAATGTCCTTATAACCCAAATGGAAGCCTTTTGTTGCTTTAGGTAAAAGAGAACTCAGTTGGCTTTCTGAACCACCTTTTTAGGTTTTATTTTTCTTCTCTCTTTTTTCTTCTCTTCTTTTTTTTTGTTTGGTTTTAGCTCTAAAAGAGTTGTCTTGTTTGTACTAACTTGGGCTTCCAATAATGGATGAGTGGAGTAACAAAAATCTTCTTTAATAGGGATAAATCATTTGTTACTCTGATGTTGATGTTGTCTTGATATATTGGAGATAGTAAGTGAACTTCAACTACCCTTATGGTTTTGAGAACATCAACTATCCTTATGGTCTTGAAAACATCAACTACCCTTATGGTCTTGAGAACTTCAACTACCCTTATGGTCTTGAGAACTTCAACTACCCTTATGGTCTTGAGAACTTCAATTATCTTCATGGTTTGACTATTTGTTTCTTTCTTTGATCTTCTTACCTTTTCGTCTTAGTGATCATAAGACTTGTCAAAAGTATCATAACAGCTCAGGGTAGGTTGTTGGGGTTTGTAAGCCAATGAAAAGAAAGCTAAAATTTTATGAAGGATCAAAGGGAAAACTAGGGATTGATATTTAATAGGGTGGATATTAGTTGTTAGTTAACCAAACAATGCCTAGATCATCTCTCTCTTAAATAAGCAGAGTTCAATTTCACCTCAAAAGTTTGTCAAAGCATGTTCTAAGACTGACTAGGACCTAGACAAAGATAATTATGCAGGAGCCCGCTCTAAGTAAGCATACACAACTCAATGCTATAGAGTAATTCCCTCACCTAGTAAAGTCATTCAAGTCATGATGCATAAATATATTAATTTATCAACATCAAGCTAAATTCCTCATCGGTTGAGCACCAAAATGAATAAAGACCAACAAAATTTTTGATAAAAGTAATTTATTCAAACAAATTTGAAAAACATAATTGTTCAAATTAAATATTAAAGAAAGCAACATTCAAGCTAAGGAAAGTTCGTTGAATTGGAGTCAAAGATACTTCATTCATTTAGACAGATAAGGGCAAGGATTTTTTCCATCATTAAGGATCATGGCTTCATCATCCATAGTTAATCCAAACTTGTTTAGTAGTACATCATCTTTAGCAGCTTCTCTATCCATATCATGATGAGACGACAAGATAAAACTCTTTATGAAGGTTGCAAGAGGTGGCGCCCTTCCAATTTTACACGGAGGCTTATTCTTAGTGTTGGGCTTATCAGGCTCAAGCAGCCTTTCACTGTCAATTAAATTCTGGATCTCATGCCTCAACTTCATACAGTTGTCCGTTTCGTATGCCTTTGATGGAATTGGCAAAATTCTTTAATATCAAAGTTAGGCGGAAAAGGATTAGGCAAAGGACGAGGAGTTAATGGTTGTAACAATCCCTTCTTCATTAGATTCTCCAACATTTTTGACAAAGGTTCCCCCAAGTCTGAAAATTTATGCCTCTTTGCTGGTTCAGTTGCTGCACTTTTCTCAACACCTCTTCTTTTCTTTTGATTTTGCTCTTTGAGGTGGTAACCGCTCCTATTGTTCCATTCAGACAGCATATGGTTCGGCTAATCTTGTAGAATAGGGATTGATCCTCCATTTTTCATCTAATCTCTATTAGTGAATATGTTCTCTGTTGATGCTACCTTTCCCCTCTTTCTTATGTCAATGGGAGATGCCTTATCAGCATTATTGATGATCTCCACAATTTCACTCATCTGGGTCTTCATAATTTTAACCAATTGGTCTTGTAGTTCGACCATCCTAGCTTCGACAACCTCATCGATTATATCCCTTAGCTGGTTTGCATCCATCCTCCCAATGAAGCACTTAAATCAATAATCAATGCTGTAGATGATATCGTTGTAAGCTCTTGAATTGTCGTACTCCAAGTCTGTGAGTCAGAGAGGATCAATGATATGAGATGCAAATGCATGCATGCATGTATGTCTGCATAAACAATTAACAAACAAGGACAAATAGGACGTTCCTTCCAACCTTATAACATCCATACACGAATGGCGAGTCTCTTTTTCTAGGTATATGGTTAACAAAATACCAACATGGGGTACCTTTTTTCGAATATTTCCCTCGAACATTTCAACCAATAGTTATATTTTCGAAAATAGAAATTCATTCATAGTAATTCCCATTAATTAGCTTTTAATCCATTCAACCAACTATAGTAGCTTTTCTGCTATATTGGATTAAAACCAAATTAAGAGGTTTATTATAGATAGATTTCTCATTTGAAAAGAGTAACTAATGGTTCATGCCAAAAACAAGCCCATGATTAATTATTCTTAGTATAAACTAGGCTCACAATTGATTTTTGGTATTCCTTAATTGACCTAAATAATTTGCAAGCTCTTTGTAAGAAAAGGTTGGATAAAAATAATTTTATTTTTAAGCCCATTGTAAAAAGATCTTAGAAAAAATGGATTTTGGGCTTAGTATTTGGGCCATGAGCCAAAGAATTTTTTATTTGTTTTTAGAAAAGTCTTATGTCCAAAGACCATCTTGAAAAGTTTTGAAAATAGCTTTGGTCTTTTAGATTTAGAGAAAAGTTTATTTTGAGCTTACAATGTACTTAGGTCATATTAGAAAAAGAACAAACCAAATAAGTCATGATTTAAGCCAAGATAAATTAACCATAGTCAAACAACATGCATTTGGGGTAAAAACTAAGGAAAGTAACTAGGCCAATTACATGAGCTTTAGTCTTTGGGTAAAAAGGCTTAGGTTCCCATAACAAGTATATACCAAATGGTACGAGGCTATGAGTGGTTATTCCATGCTCGATCTTCATACCTTAAGTGAAAGTATGGCATCCCTTACATAACATAACACGGGTAACACGGGCTTCCTAACTCACGCACACAATGCAATCTAATATGATGCAATGGATAATAATATTATAAGAAAGAATAGAATAATAAAAAGACCAACGGAATCAACTTCTCTTATCCCCAGTGGAGTCGCCACTGCGAGCGGGGATTTTCGCCCTCACTCCCGGTGGAATGGTTCTTGCGACTTCGGCACTGTTTAGGCTCGGGGCCTTAGAGAACACGGACCTAAGTCCAAAGAAAATGGAGTCGCCACCTTGACAGGCTGGGAAAAAGAAAGGGGTGGATGACTTGATTCCTAAGGAATCCCCAACCCCCTAATGGGTTCAGAAAGTTGGGTACGTGTGGGGAAGGTGAGAAATGGCCCAGCACCCCCACAATGCCCGGTTCATTGGAACCGACCTCCTTTACAGGTCTTAATATTATAAAATTCTTAAATATAACAATATTATCCATATTACACACAATAATTTATATAAAGCATCAATATATTGAAAATCAAAATAATGTCCAAGCAAAACAAATAAATGGACACCCATCCAAAGATGGAGACATGCCCTTACATAATCCATGCCTAAATAGGACACCCACCGAAAGGTAAAAATATTTCCTTTACATTGGTTCTAAAATAGAAAAGCAATTTAAATTACTTGATATTTAACTAATGAGGTACCCACCAAGGGGAAACATACCTCTTACAACATTTGGAAATCTAAATAAATCAATAAAGTAAATAACCATTCATCATAAATAAATCATTCATCAAAGATATCAATCAAAATATAAAATAAACATTCATCCATGATAAACTAAAATAATCAAGCATTGAAATTAAATAAATCAATAAAGCTTTGAAAATAAATTAAAGCATAGTCAAATATAAAATTGAATAAAGCAAGTAAAGATTCAAATTAGGGCTACTGTTTTTATTTAAGATTCTTTATTTAATGTGTTTAGGGTTTTGAAATTTATGAGTTTAAGCTACTGTGAGTTTTAATGAAATTGAAATGTATTGAAGTTTTATAATTTAAAAGATTGATAAAATTCTTTGATTAACCAAATTAATGTTTGAGAAGTGAAATCATGAAACTAGGATTTGAAAACTTTAAAACATTAGGTTTATGATTTACGGTTACTTACTGTGTAGAATTATAACAATTAAATTTATATGGTTTTAAGGTTTTAAAGATTAGGATATAGAAAAATTAGGGTTTAAGAAAAATAGGGCTTAGAATAATTTTGTTGGAGGTTACTGTCTTGATTCTAAAATTGAATTAGGGTTTAGTGTTTTCCGAGAATATATTTTATTTTAGAATTTGGAGAAACAATTTATAGTTTTATGAAGTTTTATGAAAATGAGCAAATTGATTTAAGGTTTATAGAAACAAAAAATATATTTTCTAGGGTTTTTGGAAAGAAACGAATTCAATTTAAGGTTTTGAAAAATTGGAAAGCAAATTAGCGTTTTGAGATTTTGAAGAAACAAAAATAACAATTTTAAGATTTTTGGAAAACAAATAAACGAATTAAGGTTTTTAAGTTTTAGAAAAGGTAAATTAAAGTTCTAGGTTTTTTTGAATTAAAAGAGACAATATAATTATTTAAGCTACTGTGAAGAAATTAGACATTCATACCTTCGTTTGTTGGTTACACCAAAAATTTCTTCTTGGATGAACAAGAACAAAGACAAGCTTTGCTGCCTTTGATGAATTAAATTGCTTGTTTGTTCTCTCAAAAATCCGATCGATTTTACTGCTAGAAGGAATTCTTAAAATTCAAAGTTTTCCTCCTCAATTTCAGTCTCCAATCTCACCTCTTATCCTCTTTTGTGTTGTTTTAGTCCATATTTATAGAAGATTTTTATGATTAATTTTTTATTTATTCACGGAATCTAACATTAATTAAGAAAAGGAAATCGAAACCTAATTGTATTTGGTTTCAAAAAAAATTGCGTCGAAAAAATTGCGCTGGCGAAAAAAAAACAGCTGCAGAAAAATTGCGCTGGCAAAAAAGTTGCCGCAGCATGCTGCGGGCTATGGGCGAAAATTGGCCTGCGGGCCATTTCGCCCGCAGGAATTTCCTGCGGGCGAAATGGCCCTCGCTGATTTTCGGCGACTATTTTTCCATCGCCGATTTTTATTTTTATTTTTTATGTATTTGTTTATTATTATTATTATTATTTATTTTTTATTAATAAAAATTAAATACTAAAGTAAATATTTGTTTTATTAGTTTTTTCATAGAATTGTGTCTTATTCATTATGGTAATTATTGTTTTCTTTAGGTATTTTGGCAGTTTTAATATGTTTATTTAGTGTTTTCATTAATTTTGGTAGTTTTATTTTATTTAAGTGTTTGTGTTAATTTTGTCCTAGTTTTTAGTGTGTGTTTGTGTGTTGTTAGTTAATGTTTATTTGATTCTTGTTTAATGTGTTTTTCAAGTGTTTGAGTTAGGTTAATATGCAAGGAACCATACCAAGGATCAAGAGAGGAAGGAAAGACCAAGGAACCAAGAGGAAGAAAATAATGACAGTAGCTGACACATGCAGAGGACACAGCCAAGCTTGTGGTCATGTCCCATACCAAGCTAAGGAAGAATACCAAGACACAGAAGGTGACACACTCAAGGGACACGGCCAAGCTTGTGGCCGTGTCCCTCCAAATTTGTCAAACACAGCCAAGCTTCCTCCAAACTGGCCGTGTCACTCACCACTCCAAAGAAGAAAAGAAGAAAATCACACAGAAGCGAACACACTCAGGGGACACGGCCAAGCTTGTGGCCGTGTCCCTCCAAATTTGTCAAACACGGCCAAGTTGTCTAAGCTTGGCCATGTCACACTCAAGCCCAAAGAAAGAAGAAAGATGAAAATCAAACAGAGGCAGACACCTTCAGGGGACACAGCCAAGCTTGTGGTCGTGTCCCTCCAAGAACCTCAAACACGGCCAAGTTCACTTGAGCTTGGCCGTGTCACTCATGGATTAAAGAGAACGCTGATTTTTGGAGCGGAGGTTTCATATAAATATTAAAGTTAGGGTTTTCAAAGAGTGTTGAGAGTTTGAGAAATTTTTCAGCCGTCAAAGATAACTTAGGGTTTTATATCTTGTTTTCTTTGAGATTTTGATTACACTTTGATTCAAACTAATTAAATTAAATTTGTTTTAGCCATTGCCACATTCTTCTAGCAAGATCTGATCAAGAGATTCTTCAGAAGCTTAAAAGGAGTTTGTAATTTGGTTTTGTTCTCAAACTTTATCTCTTTAATTTCATTGGAATTGTATTCATGAATATTATTATGTCTAAATTGATTTCTTTGAATTTTAATGAGATGAGCATGTTTGATAACATTATTATGAACTAATTTGATCTAGTCTAGGGTTTGTATGGATCTGCTATGATTGTATGAATTGGTTATTGCTTTTAACTGAATTATTTCTTTAGCCTTGATTGAATGGAATTATTGTTAATATATAATTGATTGGCCACCAATTATGTGTTTTAAGGTATTAGATGAAGAATTGAGAGATAAAGTCTAATGCTGGAACAATTCAATTTGGAGCTTAGGTGAATTAGAGATATAACCTAAGAAAAAGATTATTTCAATTGTAACAAGATTATTTGAGAGAGGTTGGAATGCGAGAGCTTATTTCCTTGATTCGATTAATTAAGTTGCTTGAGATCTAATCTTTGAAATTAGATTGGTTGAGAGGAATAACCATTCATACATATAAGTAGTAGAGAAGTGCAAACCCTAGACCTTTCTATAAGTGAATCAATACATCTGCTTAGTTTACTTTTATATTTTAAACTCCAATCATCTATTTTCATTAGTTACTAGCAATTTAAATTTATTCTAATTTGTTATTTGCAACCTGATAATCAATTAGCTTATCTAGCTTCCTTGAGAGACGACCTTGGGGCGATCACCTTTGCTATAGCTACCTTGTATACTTGTGAGTGACGCTTATAGTAGAGTTAATTAGAGCACAACAAGTTTTTTGCGCCGCTGCCTGGGAAACTAATTGGCGAAATTGTTTATTAACATAGATATTTTTAATTATTTTTCATTGTTTACTTTTGATTTTATTTATCTTTTGCTTTTAATAATTCCTTTTTTCTAGAAATTTTATTTATGCAAGGAAGGAGATCACTTAGAGGAGAGCTATACCTAGTCATTTCAGAAATTCAGAGAGTGAAAAGGAGCATGGAAGAGTTTGAATTGTACACCGGATTTGATACTACAGAGGAGGACACTTTTGATTTTGAGTCGGAATCTGCACAATCTACCAACATGGGAGAAGAAAGACAAAGGACTATGAGAGATTTTGCTAGACCTATCTTTGGAACCTCCACCTCTTGCATAAGATTGACAGATGCAGCAAGAAATTATGAGTTGAAGAACATTCATTACAACATGCTGCCATCATTCTATGGAGTTCCAAATGAAGATCCTTTGAACTTTATCCGGGATTTTTATTCTACCCTCAACACTTTTCCATTGGGAGGACTAACAGAGGACTAGTTGAGGATGAGATGTTTCCCGTATACATTGAAGGATAGGGCAAAGAGTTGGCTTATGATGTTGCCCGAAAATTCTTTGACAACTTGGGAGCAAGTTTATAATAAATTTGTGGGTAAGTTTTACTCACCTCAGAAGATAGCTGAATTGAGAGGGAAGATTGCTACATTCTCTCAATTTGAAGGAGAACCATTTCATGAGGCTTGGGACAGATTCAAGATGTTATTGATCCAGTGTCCACACCATCACTACCCACTTCAACTTCTGAATAAGTTTTTCTATGATGGTCTAACCCAGAAATTTCAGAACACTGTTGATAATGCAGCTGGGGGAGCTATGGGAGAAAAGACAGCTGATGAAACTTATGAGATCTTTGAGATGTTGGGAGCTAATTCTCAACAGAAAAGTGTAAGAGGAAGAAGTAAAGGGGTAAATCAATTGGAAGCCAATAGTGAGATGGTCAATCAGATAGCTGAATTGACAAGGCAAGTGTAGATGCTGAATATGAAAAACATCATTACTTCATCCACTCAAGAAGTGTGTGGAATTTGTGGAACTTTCGGGCATGGAGCAAATATTTGCCCCTCCGCATATGAGTCTTATGGTATTGAAGCTGAGCAAGTCAATGCTATGGGGGGATATCAACCAAGGGCCCGGAATGATCCTTACTCAAATACTTACAATCCTGGTTGGCGGAATCATCCTAATTTTTCCTGGGCAACAAACAATTCTCAACAGCCTTTCCATTTGCTCCAGAGACAAAATCAACCGCAAGGTCAATCCTTAAATCAAGGGCAGCTTAAGATAGAGAGTTTGGAGGAAAGTTTATAGGCTTTTATCCAAGTCAGTGCTAAAAATCAAGAGATGACCAACAAGAGGCTGGATTCTTTAGAAGCATCTTTTAAGAAAGTGGAGACTCAAGTAGGGAGACTCGCACAACAGATGCAAATTCAACAAAAAGGGAAATTTCCAAGTCAACCTGAGCAGGCACAATCAGTGACTGTTCTTAGAAGTGGCAAGATAATTAACAATAATGTTGAAAATAATTCTGTGAATGCAGGTGACCATGAGAGCAAGAAGGAAGGAGAACTAGAGAACAAAGGTGCTGGAGAAAGATCAATGGAGAAATCCCCTTCAGGAAATTTACATAAGGCAAGCAATCCATACCTTACTTGGTTGAAGAATGATAAACAAGATAAGCAATTTTCTAACATCTTCAACATGCTGTCTAAGGTAAGTATTAACTTACCCTTACTTGAAGCAATAAAGAACATGCCAGCTTATGCCAAATTCTTCAAAGAACCGATCACCAAGAAAAAGAGGTATGAGCCGAATGAAAAGGTGAGAGTTTCAGAGGTAGCTAGTGTTGTTCTGCAGCATAAACTACCTCCCAAGCTAAAGGATCCTGGTAGCTTTATAATTCAACTTACTATGGGGAATGGAAAGGGGACTGATGGCATGTGTGATCTAGGAGCCAGTGTAAATTTGATGCCTTATTCTGTGTATCAAGAATTAGAACTAGGGGAACTTAAAACAACCAAAATGGTGTTGCAATTAGCTGATAGATCTCTTAGATTCCCGAAAGGGGTTATAGAAGATGTGTTAGTTAAGGTTGGAGGGTTGATAGTACCTGTGGATTTTATAGTTCTTGACATGGAAGGAAGTAACTCTACACCATCAGCACACACTATTTTGCTGGGTAGGCCTTTTATGGCTACTACCAACACCTTAATAGATGTTAAAAATGGTAAATTATCAATGACTATCTTGGGACAAAAGGTTGAATTTTCTATTTTTAACACTTCTCCCATTCCAACAACTGCTTTATATGAGGATTGTTCTTTAATTGATAGTGTTGATGCAGTTGTTTTAGATGTTTTCTTGCAGACAGGTTCCTCGGATAAATTGGAGGTGGCACTGACTTTAGATCGTGGTTTGGATATTTTTGATTCAGAAATAGTCAGTTGCCTTGAGACATTAGAGAGTGCTGAAATAGAGGAACTTAAGGAGGACCCAGTATTTGAACTTCCCTCCATCCAAAAGGAAGAGAAGAATCCTTCACTAGAGTTAGATGAGCTGAGGAATGAGGTATATGAGAGCTCGAGGAATTATAAGGATCGCACTAAAGCACTTTATGACAGAATTATAGTGCGAAAGACTTTGAGTCTAGGTATGAAAGTTTTACTTTTTAATTCTCATCTCTGTCTATTTCCAGGTAAACTCAAGTCTCGATGGAGTGGTCCTTTCGAGATAACTCAGGTATATCCTTCTGGTGCCATTGAATTGCTTAACTCTCGAACAAATGAGACTTTTAAAGTAAATAGACAGAGAGTTAAACCATACAATGAAGGGTTTCAAGAAGTTAGGATCATTGACAGCACTTTGATCCACGATCCCTAAGTCTTGTAGTGATGTCCAGCTATATGACATTAAAGAAGCATTAAATGGGAGGCAACCCATCGCTTTGCATTTCTTTTTCATAGTTATAATTTTAAATTTAGCAATTTTGATTTTATGTTTGGTTTAAATAAATGGAATGGGTGCTTTTATCTGTTTTTATTTTTCTAATGTGTTTCAGGGTTGATCAAAGAAGAGGACTGCAAATTCTTTAAGATTTGGTGATAAAAAAATAAAAATAAAAAAAAAGTCAAAAATGGCAGTAGAAGACACGGCCAACAAGCTTGGCCATGTCACATGGGACACGGCCAAGCCTCACAAAGAAAATTTTTTTTCCATTTCTTTTGTTTTTGAAAAATTTTTCACAGTAAGTGACACGGCCAAGGAGCTTGGCCGTGTCCTTGGCCGTGTCACATGGGACACGGCCAAGCTTCACCAAAAAATCACTTTTCTTTTATTTTTGCAAATTTTCCTTACAGTAGGTGACACACCCATGGGACACGGCCAAGTCACTGGCCGTGTCCCTCCAAGCACATCAGACACGGCCGTGTCAACCCAGACTTGGCTGTGTCTCTTCAAAACACACTAGACACGACCAAGCTCACCCAAGCTTGGCCGTGTCCCTTCACTTTTACACTTTAAAAACATGATTTTTGCACTGTTTGCTCATTCCAATCCCTAGATCTGTTTTGCTTTCTCTCTCGCTCTCTCGACTTCTCTCTCCCAAAACTCCATTATTTGTGTTTCAAAGCTTCAAAACCTCCATTAAATCTCAATTTTCTTCACCAAAACCAAAATTAATCCATTAAATCTTCTTCTTCTCTCACAAAAGATCAATTTAATTGGTTTAAACTTCAAATTTTTTTTTTTTCAGATCTTTCAAGATGCCAAGAACGAAGATGGTTTCCCATCGCAAGAAGAAGAGACCTACAACTGAAGGTGCATCTTCATCTTCATCGGTTCCATCTTTGAAGAGAGCAAATCTTTTGGCTCGGGGTTTCTTCCCGACGAGGTATGTTAATGATGAGTCCCTTGATGCTCTTAATATTAGGAATAATTTTTATCATTATGCTCAAATCCTTGGGTGGGAAAACCTAGTCTCCTTGCGACCTTTGCAATTTCAAGAGCTTACTTTGGAGTTCTTAATTTCTCTTAATGTTGAAAGAGATGCGCAGAAAATTTGCTCTAGGTTGAGTTTTAAGTTGTTTGGAAAATCAATTGTGATTAGTATTGAACAATTAAATGGTATATTTGGTTTCCATCAACATGGTGAAAGGTCGGTACCTAAGGAATTTAAACAACAATTTGCTTGGAGAGCTTTGGGCTCGGGGACTTATGTGGCCAAATCGGCCAAAGCAACTAAATTGAGCAATCCCGCTCTGAGGTATTTGCATCATTTTATGTCTTGTGGATTCTTTTCTAGAAAGGAAAGCCCGGGTGTAGTGGAATTGAGTGACCTATTTTTCTTAGATTGTGTGGTAATGCAGTGCCTAT
Source organism: Garcia nutans (assembly GCA_947685225.1). Taxonomy (NCBI): domain Eukaryota; kingdom Viridiplantae; phylum Streptophyta; class Magnoliopsida; order Malpighiales; family Euphorbiaceae; genus Garcia; species Garcia nutans. The sequence continues at coordinate 34,590,399 of CANTUV010000039.1, read as the reverse complement.
TAGTTCCGGCTATTGGTTAGCCGATGTTTTTGATAGTGTGGCAAACAAGAAGAAGGGGGCTATCTGTATTGGAGGATTGGTTACCTTGTTGGCCATAGCCCTTTTTGATGATTTTGACCCGAGTACCTGTCGCATGACTAGAATTACGGGTAATGATTCATTGGATTTGGCTACACTAGAGAAGATGCATATGGTGGTGCATAGAAGAGGGGCTTATATGATGGCTTCAGCTGAGCCAGAAGTACCGGGCGACAGACAGAAGAGAACTCGAGTTCAAGAGGAGTCCGATTCGAATTCTTTTGATTTAGATGAAGATGCTCCGGTCTTGGATAATTAGGAGATACTTAATAGGATTGAGGCCCTGGAGAGCAAGGTAGACCATAACCATGCTGCGGTCTTGCAACAGTTGGATCAAATTAATAGCAACCTTGCTAAGATTTTGAGTCTTCATCCCTCGGCTGCATCCTCTTCACATCCTCCTTCACCGTAGATCACATTGGCTCTAATCTTTGGAGAGATTTTTTCTTACTTTCTTGTGTTTAGTTATGGCATATTTGTGTTTGTATTTTTCATTTTTGTTTTTGATGTTAACATTTTATATTTTGGATATTTTATTTTATATATTGTATTTTGTTTTTGAACATTTGTGTTTTTGATGAAAAGTTAGGGTTTTGACTCACCAGGGACCGATGGAAAACAGGTTGAACCTTAACCCTTTTTCTTTATTATTCTTGTTGAGGACAATGTAAATTCTAAAGTGTGGGGTAATCTTTTAGCTTTTCTTTAATTTTTGTTTTCTTTGTCTTGGTGTGTTTTATTGTGCATTGTGCATGGTATAATTGTTGAAAACTTATTGATTTTTTCTGTGATTCTAGCATTATAGTTGAGACTTTAGTATCAACATAGAGATTAGCATTTGAATTCATTCAGGATCAATTTTCACATTCTGCAATTCATGACATATAAATCTTTGCGAACCCACCTTTGTGAGTTTTGAGCCTTATAGATTGAATATTAGTGTCAATTGATTTTCTTTTCTTAAGTGTGCACCTTCATGATTTTGCATCTCTAGAGCTTGCTTTTGCATACTAATTGAACTCACATTATGATTTCATCTCAAGTTTTAAAATGATGAAGGCAAATTAGGTTAGCCCTTTAGCTTAAAAAGACCTCCCTTAATTATGAATTCCTTAGTGAGCCAAGTTGAGTCTTTGACCTTTTCTTGATTGATCAACACAATTCACAACTTAACTTTCTCTTATTATCATCATACCTGCATTAAGGAATGGAGTTTCTTATGATATGACAATAGGGTGGTTTGATTCAAAAGTGTGGGGTAAGCAATTAAAAAAAAATTGTATTGCTAATTAGGGTTGAAATGCATACTTTGCACATTGTATTTGCTAAGAGTTGGTTATTCTTTTCCTCTTCATTTTAAGCTAGATGTTCCATGCAATTTTATATTATATATATATAAAAAAAAGAAGAAAAAGAAAGAGAAATATATATAAAAAAAGAAGAAGAGATAAATAAAAGAAAATGAAGAAAAGATATATATATATATATATATACAAAATTCATATATTTTCTAGCATTAGTTATCAAAGAGGAATGTCGACTCATGTACTTTTCTTTTAAGTATGCAAGTATGTAAGATTATCAAGGGTTGGTGAATATGCCATTTGAGGGAGCTATGAGTTTCTGAGCAAGAGTATTGTCTAATTTAGATACTCCATTTCTTGATGTTCCAGCTTAAATGTCTTTTCTCATACCTTCACCTTAGCCCCATTACATCCAAATAAAAAGACCTTCAGATTATTTCTTGAGAAAATCAGTGAGGGAGATTGGATAATTAAGAAAGTTTATGGTAGTATGCAGTCATGAGTGGTTTGAGTGGATTAACCTTTGAAATCGAGTGAAACACTTAGATGAGAGATGAGATTTGTATGTCTGGATTAATGAATGAGTTAAGAAAATCTTGATTGAAGGAAATTGCAATTATTTATGGCTGAGTCTTAAAGGATTTCATCTTATATACTGGAATTATAGTTAAGGTTATTTGAGTTTTTAATTTATGCCATGTGAATTTGCTTGAGGACAAGCAAAGTTTTAAGTGTGGGGTAGTTGTTTTATTAGTTTTTGTCATAGAATTATGTCTTATTCATTATGATAATTATTGTTTTCTTTAGGTATTTGGTAGTTTTAATATGTTTATTTAGTGTTTTCATTAATTTTGGTAGTTTTATTTTATTTAAGTGTTTGTGTTAATTTTGTCCTAGTTTTTAGTGTGTGTTTGTGTGTTGTTAGTTAATGTTTATTTGATTCTTGTTTAAAGTGTTTTTCAAGTGTTTGAGTTAGGTTAATATGCAAGGAACCATACCAAGGATCAAGAGAGGAAGGAAAGACCAAGGAACCAAGAGGAAGAAAATAATGACAGTAGCTGACACATGCAGAGGACACGGCCAAGCTTGTGGTCGTGTCCCATACCAAGCTAAGGAAGAAGACCAAGACACAGAAGGTGACACACTCAAGGAACACGGCCAAGCTTGTGGCCGTGTCCCTCCAAATTTGTCAAACACGGCCAAGCTTCCTCCAAACTGGTCGTGTCACTCACCACTCCAAAGAAGAAAAGAAGAAAATCACACAGAAGCGAACACACTCAGGGGACACGGCCAAGCTTATGGCCTTGTCCCTCCAAATTTGTCAAACACGGCCAAGTTGTCTAAGCTTGGCCGTGTCACACTCAAGCCCAAAGAAAGAAGAAAGATGAAAATCAAACAGAGGCAGACACCTTCAGGGGACACGGCCAAGCTTGTGGCCGTGTCCCTCCAAGAACCTCAAACACGGCCAAGTTCACTTGAGCTTGGCTGTGTAACTCATGGATTAAAGAGAACGCCGATTTTTGGAGCGAAGGTTTCGTATAAATATTAAAGTTAGAGTTTTCAAAGAGTGTTGAGAGTTTGAGAAATTTTTCAGCCGTCAAAGATAACTTAGGGTTTTATATCTTGTTTTCTTTGAGATTTTGATTACACTTTGATTCAAACTGATTAGATTAAATTTGTTTTAGCCATTGCCACATTCTTCTAGCAAGATCTGATCAAGAGATTCTTCAGAAGCTTAAAAGGAGTTTGTAATTTGATTTTGTTCTCAAACTTTATCTCTTTAATTTCATTGGAATTGTATTCATGAATATTATTATGTCTAAATTGATTTCTTTGAATTTTAATGAGATGAGCATGTTTGATAACATTATTATGAACTAATTTGATCTAGTCTAGGGTTTGTATGGATCTGCTATGATTGTATGAATTGGTTATTTCTTTTAACTGAATTATTTCTTTAGCCTTGATTGAATGGAATTATTGTTAATATATAATTGATTGGCCACCAATTATGTGTTTTAAGGTATTAGATGAAGAATTGAGAGATGAAGTCTAATGCTGGAACAATTCAATTTGGAGCTTAGGTGAATTAGAGATATAACCTAAGAAAAAGATTATTTCAATTGTAACAAGATTATTTGAGAGAGGTTTGAATGCGAGAGCTTATTTCTTTGATTCGATTAATTAAGTTGCTTGAGATCTAATCTTTGAAATTAAATTGGTTGAGAGGAATAACCATTCATACATATAAGTAGTAGAGAAGTGCAAACCCTAGACCTTTCTATAAGTGAATCAATACATCAGCTTAGTTTACTTTTATTATTTTAAACTCCAATCATCTATTTTCATTAGTTACTAGCAATTTAAATTTATTCTAATTTGTTATTTGCAACCTGATAATCAATTAGCCTATCTAGCTTCCTTGAGAGACGACCTTGGGGCGATCACCTTTGCTACAGCTACCTCGTATACTTGCGAGTGACGCTTATAGTAGAGTTAATTAGAGCGCAACAATATTATTTAATTAAGATAAAAAAATTATTTTAGTCTAATTAAAATATATTGGACAACACAAAAATAATTTTGGACTAATTAAAATATATCGGACCGGACTAGGCCAAAAATTAAGGGTCTACAGAGAGTAATGGAATAACTTGTATTAATATAATATTAATAAATAATATTTAACTTATTAAATTAAGTTAATTTGTTAAAAAAATAAAAAAAATAATATATAGATAAATAAATAAACAAATAAATAAATAAAAACAAACAAAACTAAACAATTGAAGTCAGAATTATTAGTGTAGTAGGTGTATTATTAAAGTTTGAATTATTAGTTTTAGTGTGTTAATTATTAGTGAGAGTAAACAAAATACTAAACCCAAATAATATTTTCTGAACATTATTAGCATTTGTATTATTAATAGAAAGATAAATCATTTATTTGAGAGAGAGAGAGAAGGAATCTGATAGAAGAGAAAAAGAGGGGAGAGAAGGAGAAAAATGCACCACTTGGTTGAAAAAAGCATCACTTGGTTTTTTCTCCGATCTATCACCATCCGATCACCGATGACCGACATGTACCGACCAAGGAAGATCATCATTTTCCGACAAGTCCAATGCTATCAGGATCACAGCCAATGGCTATCAAATGGTGATGCAAGTGCGGCACTAACTTGATGCCCGCGTGAAATTTCGACAAGATTTTTGATAGTTTTTCGATCTTCTTTTCCGATGAAACTGCTATTTTTGAGATCTTCTTTTTATGAGCTTCGATTTCACATATCATTTGCAAATTAAGGATAAGTTTAGAAATTACCTATATCCATAATTTAATTATAATAATTATAATTAATTAAATTTAATTAATTAAGATTTATAAATTAAAATGAATTCAGAAATGATATTCTAATTAGTTGATTAGTTGGATGAAATTAAAAGAGAAGAAATTTAAAATAAATAGAAGTAGATAAATAAATAAATAATAATCATAATAATTATATCAAATAATTAAATTTGGTTAATCATTATAAATTTTGAATATTAAACTAAAATTTATTTAGTTGTCTAATAAATTGTGTCAAAATTATTATTTTCTAGTTAACTATATAATTAGAATGTTTTAATTTACTAATTGATTTAGATTAATTAATCAATGATTTAAGATCTAATTGTAGTTATTATTTACCAATTTATAGAATTAATTAATTATATTTAAATATAGGTATAAATATATGTATGAAATTTGTTAATTAATTGGAAGAAAATAATTAGCAGTTGGTTATAAGATTACTAATTATTAATTAGATTGAATTAATTAATTATAAAATTATAAAATTAAGTGGCAAATATATAATGTTTAAAAAATCTTAAAACTAAATATTTTATTAAAATTTGTAAAGTTATGATTATAATAATCATATTATTATTATTATTGTTGTTGTTGTTGTTATAATTATTATTATTATTTAAATTTATTTTACTTTATTAGAATAATTATTTTTTGTATTATCATCATTTAATGTTAAACATAACATAAACAAATAAATTTGAAATAATGGTAATTAAATTGTTATTATATAATTGTGATTATTCAAATAATGTTAAAAATCTTAATAAATTATAATAGTAATACTATTATTGTTATTATTGATTTATTATAAATAATTATTGGAATTTTAGAAGAACGAATTATAAATTATATAAATTGTATATTAATATTATTATTTTAAAGTATAACAAAATAAAAAAATTTATCTGAATGATATTATTGTTATTTTATTCATTTATAGTATAATGTTATTATTGATGTTAATATAGGTTTATATTGAAAACTAAATTAAATAAGTTTTAATATATATATATATATGTATGTTAATTTATTTTAATTGTAGATAAATATGAAAATTTTATTTTCTAAAAATGCCAAAGATTGAATAAATGTTATTTAAATGTAATTGAATGAATTAGTTAATACTATAAATATTATCATTAATATTATTAAACTATTAAAATAAATGAACTAAATTAATATAATTTAATTATATATTAACAAATTACAAATACTTAGTGAAGACATCCAAATTATATTGAGTCATTGAAAATATTTTTAGAGGATTAAGATGGACAATTGGCTTAACAATTAGGAATATACTCATTGGAATATAATTTTTGAAATATTGGAAAAAACAAAATTAAGCCGAAACTCCATTGAAATTTTGTTACAATTTAATGAACGTTTTCATGTATTCATTTCATAGCATACGTCCATAGTAGCTGATAAAATTTAGGTTATACCTTAAATTAAATATTATTTTTATATTATTTTAAAAACAAACTCAGCAGCAATTGTTGAATATATAAGATATCATATTGGTTAGATGAGTACCATCTTTGGTCCAAGTAAGTGGATAATATGTAATATTGTATTTTTTAAAAACATTTTATATACAAAATTCAATATGATGATTTATTTTTGAATGTTGCTTATTTTCTAATAAATTGAGAACAAATATTGGTAGTTGAGTTTTTCATATATGCGAATAATTGATTATACTGTGGCTGGATAAATATTTATATACACTCTTGTTATAATCATGTATGATCACACTATGAAGACGGGTGTTTTTAGAATTATAAATACTGTTCTTTGGGAACAACGCTTGGTATACATATAGCCTTTAGGGCATAAATTGAATGGTTTGCTCTTTGGAGATATTACTCTGCACATGTGTATTGAAGTTATTTCTCCTTAGGCTGCGAGGTAAGTCATCATGCGCCTTTAGATTTGTTAACCAAACCCTGGCATGATTATTATATTATTGATCTTAGGCAATCAAATTGAATAGAACTATCATTTGTATTAAGTTATAGTTTGCAGGAAGATAAACTTTTAAAGAAATCTTGAACGGTACGATTGGACCACACTGAAGACCGACTAGACTCTTTAGAGTAAAATTTATATAAAAAGGTTCATGGTGTAAAGTACTCCTAAGATTTCACCATACCATTAGCAGTTCGCTCAGACCATGGACGAGTCTGATGGCACCATTGGTTGTGATAAATGGGAATTCACACAGTAAGTTTCACGGTCAAAAGTACTCATATTTTCTCAGAGTACCAAAGAAGTTTGACCTGACCATAAAGAATTTTGACCAGACTTTTGAAACAGAATTTGTCCAAAACATCTAGTAAAGTTCATGACCAAAGGTATGCCTAAAAATTGGGCATACCATTAGAAATTCGATCGAACTATTTAAATATTCTTTAAATCAGAAGCCATTATGTCTCCACTCAGTTAGTGGATGACACGTAAACCAACCGTTGAAGGAGCATTAGTCAGATTTTCTAAAAAGTACAACCGAACTTTTATTATTCTGATTAGCCTTATGGAAGTATGATCGAACTGGGTCTAGTCCGACCATGAAAATGCTTTGGACAATAATCTAGTGTAGGATAAGAATCAAACATGTTGGCTCATATCCCAAACGGCTAGTTGAAGACTTGAAGGCTATAAATACCTCAAGAAATTTTATTTTTGTGTAAGATTGTGATTGTAATTATCAAACAAAACAACTTTCATTTATTTGCATCAAAACTATGTTTGTATTGATTGAGTGTTAGGTGTGAGCATTAAACACCATCAAAAGTTTGAGTGTGAGCTTAGAAATACTTAGGTTATGAGAGTGAGCCTAGAAAAACTCTTATAAGAGTTGTGAGGATTGATCTCAAACCATTGTAATAATTTGGTGTGAGCTAGTGAAAACACCTAGTTAGAGTTAAGCTTGTAAAAACTCAAGACTAGTGGAACTTTAACAAAATGTTAAGGAAGTGAATGTAGGATTGAGGTAAATCCGAACCACTATAACTCTTTGTGTTCTTTCTTCTATACTCTACTCAATCTTCTTCTACATCTTCTTCATCTCTTGCTTTTAAATTTTAAATTTATCATCACTATTCATATCAACCAATTCACCCTCCCTTCTTGGTTGCTAATTTGGGATAACAATTGGTATCAGAGCTAGTGAATTTTGTCAAACTTAATTGTGAAATTTGATCCAAAATGGTAATCATTCCACCAACAAACACCTCTACATATGAAAACCTAAATTCATTCTTTAGACCCTATTTTGATAGAATGGATTATTCTTATTGGAAACACAAAATGTTTTTGTTCCTAGATAGTGAAGGAATTGAACTTTGGGATTTTGTTAAAAATGAGTGGAAACCTCCTACTTATGAAGTTGTTGTTGTCTAAGTTTCTCTTCCTAAATCACAATGGTCAAATGCTAATGTGAGAGATGGTTCAAGAACAATAGGGCAGCCATCTTGATGAATTCAATATCAAGAGAAGAAGGTGGGAGATTCCAACATCTCACTTGTGTGCATTACATTTGGAAAACTATTGAGAACTATCATGAGAGTACTATCCAAGTGAGGCTCACAAAGAAGCAAATGTATGCACATGAGTATGAACTATTCAAGATGAAGCCCAACAAAAATGTCACCGACATGACAAACTGCTTTCTTGCAATTGCCAACAAATTAAAGAAATATGGCAAGATATACGAACAAGATGATGTCAATAGAAAAATCTTGAGAGCATTTAGAGCAAAGAAGAACTTTGAGTCCAAAGTTTCTTCAATTGAGGAAGCTCATGACCATAGCTCCTTGAGAATAGATGAACTAGTCAGAAAACTACTCACCTTTGAATTGCACACCGAAAGAGAAGAAGAGCAAGGTGAAAAGGATAAGAGAAAAGCAATAGCTCTCAAAGCCATCAAAGAAGTTGAGAGCTTAAATGATGAAGATAGTGACGATGAAGAAGAATTGGCTATGCTATCCAAAAGGATAACTGATTGGAAGAGAAAGAGAATACTACAAGCTAACAAAGCTACATTTCTTAAATCCTCCTTCAAAGATAAAGATAAAAAGAATGAAGGGAGATGTTATAAATGTGGCAAATCCTGTCACATCAAGTCGGATTACTTCAAATTGAAAAAACAAAAGGAAGTGGGATAAGGAAAAGATGAGATCACTCAAAGCTACATGGGATGATGATTCCTTAACTGAAGAAGAAGAGGAAGAAGATGAAGAAATTGTAAATATATGTCTCATGGCTATTGAAGATGATAATAACTTCAATGAGGTAAGTATCCCATATTTAAACTTAATTGCATATGATAATGATGTTGATGATGCTTTAGATGAAAATGGTTTGATTTAACATACGGACCTTATCATAGAAAAGTATTTCTCTAAGATGAAATTTTATAAAGATAAAAGTTCCAATTTAAAAAAGGATTTTGTGTCATTGAAAAACTCTATATTAGAATTGAAGACCTCAAATGAAAACTTGTTGAAATCAATTGATGAAAACTCACATGGCTTAAAAAATGTGTTCAAGAAAAATAAAATATTAAAGGATGAAAAAAAGAGTTAAAAGAATCAATTTCAAAATTTTACAAGGGAAAAGAGGCCTTAGATACATTGATCAATAACCAAAGACCCCCCTCTTTGAAACTTGGTTTAGGATTCATTGGCTCACCTAACACTTCATCTAATGTACCAATATTTGTAAAAGTATCTACAACTCAACACTAATACACAAACTAAACCTAAAAATCCTAAAAGGATTACATTGGGTTCACAAGGCTCTAGAACTAAATTTCCAAGAGAAAATCATGCATTCATGTATACAAGGCATGTACATAAACACAAAAAATGCATAAAAACAATCTCATTCAACACATGATTGCAATTGTGTGCATGCCTCATTCAATTTCAATAGGAAAGTGCATGTGTATAAAACCTTGTTTTAATGCACTTATTGTATGAAATTTGGACACAAGAGCATATTTTGCTATATTAGAAAGACTCATCTCAAGTTAGAGGATCCCTCTATGTTGAGCTCGAATTAAGTACTACTACAAGCGTCACTCGCAAGTATACGAGGTAGTTGCAGAAAAGGTGATCGCCCCAAGGTCATCTCACAAGGAAGGTGTAGTTCGTAATAGCTTTATTAAAGCAATTAAATTAAAAGCGAGTTTATTGTTTTGAAATGGTACGAGCACAATTTAAACCTAAAATTAACGTGCGTAGGGTTGGTGTGTGAAGGTTGTACAAGATCAAATTGATTCTTGGGAATATGCCTAGGGTTATAGGTCCATTCAATCAAAGCTCAATTCTCAATTATCCATTAACATAACCTTGTAAATTAATTTGTTCCTTAAGGTTAATTAGTCAATTACCAATTCATTAGTTCTCACATTCATGAAATAGCAATAACCAATTATTTTACATTTGCAAATTAATGAAACCCTAGAACTTATATTTCTAATTCATTCATAGGGTAGTCGATTGCATAATTCAGATATCAAATTTCACCTCTCGGTCCTTCATTCAATATCTAGAGATCAATAGGTAGCTAATCTATTAACCTAGCATACAATCCAATGCAATCAACCAACAATAAGGTACATCAATGGAAATATCAAATCAAAGCATTCAATCAAATATACTACAAACCCTAAGCATGGGTTTTTAGCTCAACATCATCAATTTAAAACATTCATTCAACTCAATATAAATCAAATACAAATTGTTCATTGCAATATCAATTCTCTTAATACAACAAAAACAATATTGGAATGAAGTAAAAGAGAGAATAGAAAAACCCCTTGTAGATGCCAAGAGTAGGATTACTAGTCTTCCTCCTATCTCCACTTTGATGTATGATGAAGAACTCAAGCCCTCTTCAATGGTGATTCTCCTTTGCAATATGGAATGGAGCTTTCTCAAGTCACCAAGCCTTCAATTGATTATGCCTTTGAGAGATGGAATGGAGCTTTCTCAAGTCACCAAACCTTTCAATGAAGCTTCTTCAACCTTTAAGAGCTTGTTAACCCACTTGATCTTAAAGAACCTCAAAGATCTTGTCAATGGAAGATGGAGAAGATGAAAATGGAGGATGAAGATGAAGGGACAAGGAGAGTGTCACTCTCTCCTCATCCCAAATCGTGTTTGCCCCCTCCTTCTCTTTTCTTTTCTCTCTTTTTCCAAACCCTAGCCGTTTCCTCCTCTTTTTTCTTCTTTTCGTGCGAAAGAATTTATATTAAGGGTGACACGGCCAAGCTTGATTTGGCTTGGCCGTGTCTCTCATTTTTCTTTGGGACACAGCCAAGCTTGCTGACCGTGTCCTTCACTGCCTTCTTCTTTCTTTCTTTTCTTTGTTCTTCAAGGAGTGACATGGCCACTGGCTTGGCCGTGTCACTTGGGTGTGTCACCTTCTGCTTCTTTTCTTTCATTCTTTGCTTGTTCCAAGTGTTCTTTGGCATGAAATATGAGACGGCCAAGCTTGCTGGCCGTGTCATGTGACACGGCCAGTGGCTTGGCCGTGTCATTGAGAGTGTCTTCTTCTATTTTTCTCCTTGCTCTTCTTTGTTCGTTGGAGATGAGAGTGACACAGCTAAGCTTGTTGGCCGTGTCACTTCCTGCCATTTCTTTCCTTTGAGGTGACACGGCCAAGCTTCATTTGGCTTGGCCATGTCATGCTTGATTCATGCTCTTCTTTCTTTGTTTTAATCTTCCAAGGGTGTTTTTGCACTTAAACCTAAAACAAATAGTTTAAACAAACTTAAAACAAAAATCAATCAAAACATTAACTAAAAACACATAAAAATCATACTAAAAACAAGTATAAAAATGATCTAAACAACTACCCCACACTTAACTCCTTGCTTGTCCCCAAGCAAGGCTAAAATCAAAACATACTAACAAGATAATTTTGTTAAGTTCAAGAGTTATAAAGATGTATCAAGACTTCCCTATCCCTAAATCCGCAATCAATATCGAATCAAACAAAATCAACACCCATGCAATTAAGTGGTTTTCCATGCATAACCAATATTTTCACTCCCTCACCAACTCTTAAAAGTGTTTGATCATGGTGGTGTTTACACTCTTAACAATCAATGAAAGGTTATTGCCATAGGCTTGCTTATCAATCAAATCTCCACCACAAAATTACAATCAAGCATCAATCAAAATGTCTTTATTGGGTTGTAATGGAGCTAAGGTAAATGCGTGATATTTAGGAAATGTGAGTCATTAAGTTCAAGAGCACTTTAAGAATGAAGTACCTGATCATATACATAACCCAACAATCCCAAAACACCTTCCTCTCATCTACCCCTTGATATTAAAGAGCTTTTCAAGGGAACTCACTTATTAAATCTTGCAATGATACATTCCAACCCTTTCAATAAGAACAACAATTATTCTAATTATTTTTTTTTCTTTTTCTTTTTTTTTATTTTTTTTTATTTTTTTTGTTTATTTTTTTAGGGTTTTACAACTATGGGGTTTTGCAACTAAAAAAGATAATAGTTTGCAATCTTAAACCTACTAAATTTAACCCCGCACTTAATTCAACACAACACCCAGCCATAAACGCTCTTAAAATGGTCTTGACCTAATGAAAAGGGTAAGAGACAAAATAGCATGATTCAAAGTTAGTAGTGTTGCAAAAAAGAAAGAAAAGGGAAAATGAAATAGGCTCAAAATTGGCTAACTAAGGTTGAAAATAGGGTTGGTCTTTTTAAGCCAAAGTGGGTTCACCTAATTGCCTTAATCATCTTGATGCCTAATTGAAATTTTTATGTAGTCTCAAAATGCATGTCAAAGCAAGTTCTAGCAATTCATCAATCAAAGATGTTCACCCACAACAATAATGATAAGTTGATGGCTCAATTCCTCACTAGATTAATGGCAATGCAAGGGAAAAACCAACAAAGTTGACAATAAGCACCAATTCTACTCAATTCTCAAATTCATGCTTCAAAAATTCAAAGGTCATCTATCAACAATTTTATAACAATTGAACTTTCTAAATTTCATTTATTCAAAGAAAAACATTAAAAACATTAACTAAACTTAAACAAAAAAAATAACTTAAAAGTAAAAACACAAAACACAAAATGCACCCCACACTTAAAGATTCACATTGTCCTCAATGTGAGCATGCATCAACTAAAAGATAGGGTTTAGATGAAACCTGATTTCCATCGTTCCCATATGCGATGTACAATGCTCCTTCCACCCATAATGCAATTGTTGCTCATGTTTGCAGGGATGGATAGCATACAACTCCGAAGGATACCCGATGTATTGCTACGCCTAAGTAGCATTATTTGAAAACATGTGAAGACCATCTTAGGGTAATCATCTAGTGCAATAGGAACTTTGTAACACCCTTTTTCATTGTGCAACATGGTTCTATCCGTTGTATGCTCTTCTTCACCACCAAGAGTAGAAGAGATGATTTTTGGGGACTCTTTAAGTTTAACCAAGTTTGGTTGAATCACTTCTTCATTCACTCTAACAATGTCAAGTCCCATCTCAACAATCTCAGCATTTAAAATTAGCTTACACTCCTCAATTTCTAAATTGGGCATTTCATGCTCTTCTTCTAAGGTCATAGTCATCCCAATCTTATTTTCACTATCTCCTTGGGAGTGCATATTATAGATGTTAGAAAGTTTCTTACCTTGCTCCTCATCCTTCAAGCTACATGGAAATGGATTTGGTGGCCTATCAGGATTGGAAGATTCATGCAACTTTGGTAAGGTTGATGCCTCTAAATTCTCCTCCTCTATTGATTGGCTTGGCTCTTCTATGTTGGGTTGTATCTCCTCGCCATTATCTTCTTGATTAGTGCTTGCATCCAAAGAATCACAAAATTTGTTATATATCACCTGTTCACTCCTTAAATTTGTGATTACCTTGACTTGCTCCAATTGGCTAGGAAATTCCTCCATTTGGTGTGCTTGGAGTTGATATGCCAGTTGCCCAACTTGAATTTCCACCCTTTTCAATGATTCCTCCAAAGAATCAAACCTCTCATTAATCCCTTCCTGATTTTGTGTGCTAATTTGAAGGTAAGCATTCAAATCATCTTCCACTGTGGATTTCTTGCATTGATTCTGATTTTGTGCACTAATTTGAATGAAGGCATTCAAACTATCTTCCAAAGTGGATTTCTTAAGTCGATCTTGATTTTGTGCGATAGTTTGAATGAAGGCATTCAAACTATCCTCCAATGAGGATTCCTAAGGTAATCTTGATTTGAATATTGTTCTTGAGAGTAAGAACTTCTTTGGTAAGTTTGAAAACAATTTTGAGGTGGAATGTGTTGCTGATTTTCCCAAGAAAAATTTAGTTGGCTTCCCCAGCTTATGTTGTAAGGATTAGAATATTGGTCATTTCTACCCATTTGCTGGAAACTATCAAAATCATCTTCTTCCTCTTGCCATTCTTGGTATCGTGCGAAACCGAATGAGCATGTATTTGCACTATGCCCTGCATTGCCATATGCTGCACATATCTCTTGGCATGGCAGAGGTGCTCTTCCTCTTGCATTTAGCACCTTAAGTTGATTCATCAATTCTGCTAATTGCCATGCCATTTCAGACTCATCGTTCCTATTATAAACTCCCCCGTGCCTTGAAAACTGTATCTTTACAAAAGGCACTTAGCAACTTAAAGAAAACAAAAAAATAATTAAAATGACAGAAAATCAAACAAAACAAACAAACAATTCAAAGAAAACAAACAAACAATTAAATAAAAAAAATCAAACTATCACTACTTAAACAGCCTTCCCCGGCAATGGCGGCAAAAACTTGTGGCGCTTGAATTAAGTACTACTACAAGCGTCACTCGCAAGTATACAAGGTAGTTGCAGCAAAGGTGATCGCCCCAAGGTCGTCTCACAAGGAAGGTGTAGTTCATAATAGCTTGATTAAAGCAATTAAATTAAAAGCGAGTTTGTTGTTTTGAAATGGTGCGAGAACAATTTAAACCTAAAATTAACGTGCGTAGGGTTGGTGTGTGAAGGTTGTACAAGATCAAATCGATTCTTGGGAATATGCCTAGGGTTATAGGTCCATTCAATCAAAGCTCAATTCTTAATTATCCATTAACATAACCTTGTAAATTAATTTGTTCCTTAAGGTTAATTAGTCAATTACCAATTCATTAATTCTCACATTCATGAAATAGCAATAACCAATTATTTTACATTTGCAAATTAATGAAACCCTAGAACTTATATTTCTAATTCATTCATAGGGTAGTCGATTGCATAATTCCGATATCAAATTTCACCTCTCAGTCCTTCATTCAATATCTAGAGTTCAATAGGTAGCTAATCTATTAACCTAGCATATAATCCAATGCAATCAACCAACAACAAAGTACATCAATGAAAATATCAAATCAAAGCATTCAATCAAATATACTACAAACCCTAAGCATGGGTTTTTAGCTCAACATCATCAATTTAAAACATTCATTCAACTCAATATAAATCAAATACAAATTGTTCATTGCAATATCAATTCTCTTAATACAACAAAAACAATATTGGAATGAATTAAAAGAGAGAATAGAAAAACCCCTTGTAGATGCCAAGAGTAGGATTACTAGTCTTCCTCCTAGCTCCACTTTGATGTATGATGAAGAACTCAAGCCCTCTTTAATGGTGATTCTCCTTTGCAATATGGAATGGAGCTTTCTCAAGTCACCAAACCTTCAATTGATTATGCCTTTGAGAGATGGAATGGAGCTTTCTCAAGTCATCAAACCTTTCAATGAAGCTTCTTCAACCTTTAAGAGCTTGTTAACCCACTTGATCCGAAAGAACCTCAAAGATCTTGTCAATGGAAGATGGAGAAGATGAAAATGGAGGATGAAGATGAAGGGACAAGGAGAGTGTCACTCTCTCCTCATCCCAAATCGTGTTTGCCCCCTCCTCTTTTCTTTTCTCTCTTTTTCCAAACCCTAGCCATTTCCTCCTCTTTTTTCTTCTTTTCGTGCCAAAGAATTTATATAAATTAAGGGTGACACGACCAAGCTTGATTTGGCTTTGTTGTGTCTCTCATTTTTCTTTGGGACATGGCCAAGCTTGCTGACCGTGTCCTTCACTGCCTTCTTCTTTCTTTCTTTTCTTTGTTCTTCAAGGAGTGACACGGCCAAGCTTGTGGCCGTGTCATGTGACACAGCCACTGGCTTGGTCATGTCACTTGGGTGTGTCACCTTCTGCTTCTTTTTTTTCATTCTTTGCTTGCTCCAAGTGTTCTTTGGCATGAAATGGGACACGGCCAAGCTTGCTAGCAGTGTCATATGACACGGCCAGTGACTTGGCCGTGTCATTGAGTGTGTCTTCTTCTGTTTTGCTCCTTGTTCTTCTTTGTTCTTTGGAGATGAGAGTGACACGACCAAGCTTGTTGGCCGTGTCACTTGCTGCCATTTCTTTCCTTTGAGGTGACACGACCAAGCTTCATTTGGCTTGGCCATGTCATGCTTGATTCATGCTCTTCTTTCTTTGTTTTGATCTTCCAAGGGTGTTTTTGCACTTAAACCTAAAACAAACACTTTAAACAACCTTAAAACAAAAATCAATCAAAACATTAACTAAAAATACATAAAAATCATACTAAAAACAAGTAAAAAAAATGATCTAAACACTCTACTATTAACCCTCAAAGACCCAACTTCATTTGGGTACCTAAAAGAAAATGAACATTGTTGTTTTGTAGGTATGCCTAAAATCCACTATCAATGAAAATGTTTGGCTTATGGATAGTGGATGCCCGAGGCATATGACGGGCAATGCAAAGTTTTTTACAACACTCACTTACAAGCATAGAGATAATGTTACATTTGGAAATAATGCTCGAGGTAAAATCATTGATATTGGTTCTATTAGCATGCTCGGAAAGAATATGATTGAAAATGTATAGCTTGTTGATGGGTTAAAACATAATTTGCTTAGCATGAGTCAATTATATGATAAAGGATATAATGCAAGTTTTAACTCTAAAGGATGCAAAGTTATAGATTCAAATGGTGAACTTGTATTCAAAGGAGTTAGAATTAGCAAAACATATAAAATTGACTTACATTCACTACAAAAAAAAAATGTCATTTACAATAAAGATATAGGAGTTAATGCTAAAACTTGTTGCTAATAGACTTTTAGCGATAACAATTTCTATGTTGTTGCAAAACATATTTGTGAGTTGTCATAATTTTTTTTTATATTTTCACTAATAGTATAATAGGTTGTCACTAATAGTTATTTTTTGGCGAAAAAATTTGGCACCATATTATTAGTGAAAAAATCTTGTGAGTTGTAGCAAAAGAAAATTTATTTACAACCAAATATGTCACTTCGTTGTAAAATCTTAGTTATTAGCTAGGGTATAAAAGTTTTTGTAGCAAATAAAAAAAGAATTTATATTGAAAAAATTCATACCATATTATTAGCGATGAGTATTTATATGTTGTCGCAAATAGATTAATGTTTGTGAGAGATTAGAATAGTTTAATGCAAATAGAGAATTAAAAATATGTCATTTGCACTAAAGGTTTAGGAATTGATGCTAAAACTTGTCGCTAATAGACTTTTAGCAATAACAATTTCTATGTCGTTGCAAAACATGTTTGTTAGTTGTCACAATTTTTTTTATATTATCACTAATAGTATAATAGGTCATCACTAATAGTTTTTTTTTTTTTTGAAAAATTTGGCGCCATATTATTAGCGACGACATCTTGTGAGTCATAGCAAAAGAAAAATTATTTACAGCCAAATATGTCACTTCGTTGCAAAATCTTAGTTATTATCGAGGGTATAAAAGTTTTTAAAGAAAATAAAAAAGAATTTATATTGAAAAAATTTGTACCATATTATTAGCAAAGAGTATTTATATAATGTCACAAATAGATTAATATTTGTGATATATTAGAATAGTTTGTTGCAAATAGTAATTAAAAATGTATCATTTGCATCAAAGGTTTATGAGTCGATGTTAAAACTTGTCACTAATAAATTTTTAGTGATAACAATTTCTATGTTGTGGCAAAAAATTTTTGTTAGTTGTCACAATTTTTTTATATTGTTACTAATAATATAATAAGTCGTCACTTATAATTATTTTTTGGTGGAAAAATTTGGTGTCATACTATTAGTGACGACATCTTGTAAGTTATAGCAATAGAAAGATTATTTCTAGCCAAATATGTCACTTCGTTGCAAAATTTTAGTTATTATCCAGGGTGTAAAACTTTTTGTAGCAAATAAAACATAAAACTTATATTGAAAAAAATCTATACTATATTATTAGCGATGACTATTTATATATTGTTACAAATAGATTAATATTTGTGAGAGATTAGAATAGGTTGTTGTAAATAACGATTAATCTTTTGTAGGAAAATGTTGACCCCTTATTTTTTTATGATGAAATTTTATAGGTAGTCGCAATAGGTTAAATATTTGCGAAAGATTAGAAAAGTTTATCGCAAAAGTTAAATATTTTGGAGGAAAATTTTGGTATCATATTATTAGCGATGATTTTTTATAAGTAGTTGTAATAGGTTAATATTTGCAAGAGAACAGGAAGAATTATTGCAAATAGTGATCAATTTATTTAGAGGAAAATATTATTAGCAATGACTTTTTATATATTGTTGGAATAAAATTATATTTGCAAAAGATTAGAAAAGTTGATCACAAATAATAACTACTAATTTTGGAGGGAAGAATTAGTACTATATTATTAGCGATGACTTTTTATATATAGTCAGAATTGAGTAATATTTGCGAGAAAATAAAAAAATTGGATGCAAATATTGATAAATTTTTTGGAGGGAAAAATGTGTACCCATATTATTAGCGATGCATATGTATATGTGGTTGCAATAGATTTATATTTGCAAGAAATTAGAAAATTTGATCACAAATATTTATAATTTATTTGATTTGGAGAGAGAATTTGGTACAATAATAATATTTATTTTAATTGAAAAAATTGGCACCATATATTTTATAAGAATTTAGAATCAATCCTTCAATCTTGTAACCTAAAGACAAAATTAGTAACCAATAATTGTTGCAAGAATTTAGAATTTAAGCCTCTGTATCCAAATTGCAGAGAAAAAATAAATTAAAAGGCTAGAGTCTAACTGAAACTAATACCTCTCAAAAATATTTTAATGACAAAAATACTTTTTCCATCATTGCGAATAATATTCATTTCAATTTTCATCATTTATACTTATGTTTATATTAAATAAACATATTTAAATAAAATAATAAAAATTCATATTTTAAATTACTTTTTCAACATATAAAATATATTAATTTTTATAAAGAGAAAATTTTAATTATTTCTCATTATTAACTTCAAAGTTTTATTTTATAACTTTTAAGTATTTCTTTTCTTTTTTTAATATTTTTCAACCAAAAATTTTCATACAATGAGAGCAATATTAATTGATAAGAAACTAATAAGTGTATTATGTGTATCATGTTTATATGTTGTATATGTATTATTTATATGTCTATATCTAATGGGTGTATGTTGTGTATGTGTTCTAAATATGCTGAATTACAATTGATAAATAAGATATACCTTTTTTATGTTATTTCATCATATTGTATGTGTTGTATATGTTTCTTTGTTTGTTATGTGTATATAATATATATATTGTGTGTATATTGTGTACACGTTTATATGTGTTGCGAATATAAGAACAACAAAATTATATTAAATAAAAATTTATTAAATAAAAAATTAAAGAAAATATATTAAATTTATTAAACTTTAAGACATATACATGAAAATTACAAAAAAACCCTCATACATTGATAAATTCAAATTGAAAATTTACTATTCCATAAAACTGTTACTGATAAGTGTATAGTTGATGATGTTTTTGCCCCTATTTCTTAGTGTATTGATTGTCAAATTGAGTTTAATTTGTTTGTTCAAGTGTTTACTAGGGTTGATTCCAGGAACCTTTTACATGTTGGGACCTTAAGGTTATTTAGGCAATAATCACGAATGAAAGACAAGGAAAGGAGTTCTTTTGGGAAAATTCTTCAATTGACACGCCCACTGACATGGGCGTGTCAATGGCTGTGTCATTCAACTACTTTATAGAAGCTTTGACATGCCCGAAAACATGGGCATGTCACTGAACGTGCCATTGATCATGCCTTACAGAAGCTGTGACACACCCTAGGACACGGGCGTGTCACTAACCGTGTCCCTAACTCAGCATTGCAGTAACAATGACATGCCTAAGGACATAGACGTGTCACTGCCCATGTCATTATAGCTCAGAAACAACACCGTTGACATGCCCACAGACACGCCCTTATCAATAGGTGTGTCAGGCAAAATTTTTGAGCTATAAAATCTGACCTAAAGTGTGAATTAGGGATCAGTTTTTATTATTAGAGCCGACATCTTGAGAAAAAGAGAGTTTTGGGCAGCTGAGAGTGAAGGTGAAGATCCAATTGATACGAGATTTAAATCAAGATTCAAGGATTGAAGTGAAGAAACACAAATCATTCATTATGGATTGTTTGAATTCTTTTACTTATTTCTTTTGTTTTGGTTTTCTGGTTATGAACACGAGCTAAATTATTTCTATCTAGATATTGATGAACCCTAGCCTTGTTGTATGTATTGAATAATTCTTATTAAATTAAATCATTTGATTGAGTTGTTTTATCCTTTTGATTCTTAGTTTCTTATTTCCAATTGATAATAGCATGCTTATTGATTGGTTGCAATTTTCATATTATTGACTTGAGAAAGCTTGATATGAACATAATTTTTATTAGTATTGAGGGTTGATTGGAGTGCTACAGATAGATTACAAGTCCCTTTGGTTCAAATTTCCTTGTTCTTATTGCATGATCTATTTAATTATGCTTGAGAAGAAATACCTAGCATTCTACTTAGTGATTAGGGATTAATTCACTCGAGAGAGGTTTTGATCTAATTTAGAGGAATGCCAATTCAACACTATTATTTAATTTAATTAAATTGATATTCATAAATATTTTTATGGTTAGGGGAATTCAATATCTGGATAGTATTTTCATCATCAACTCTTTTTGCACAATATTCAATTTTTCTTTATTTTAATTTATTAAGTAATTCATCTTTTATTTCAATCATCACAAAAACTATTGATTTACTAAACAACAGTTGAGAATTGTATAGTACTTGAACTTGTCCCTAGTGGAACGATATCTTACTCACTATTTTATTACTTGCGTGACCCGTGTACTTGCGGTAACAGTGCGATAGCACATATTCACCATCAAGTTATTTGCGTTGTTGCCGAGGACAATGATTTTCAATATTAGTAATATAATCAAGACTGTTGATTTACTTTTTATTTTTATTTATTTTAACATTGGTTCTTGCTTGTTGATTGTCATTTTAGGTACTTCTTCCCATTTGACACTAGAGCTAGCTCTTCCCAATTACTTGAATTAGATCCAAAGCTAGAGAGAATATTAAGGAGAAAGCGGAAGGAAGAAAGGAAAGCGATTCTGGCATAAACGGAACCAAACTTGGAAGATTTAAGTTCAGAAGAAGAACTTGAAGTGATGGCAGGAAATGAACAAAGGAAAATGCAAGAATTTGCTAAGCCCACTCTTAATGGCACTAATTCAAGCATACAAAGGCTGGCAGTTGCTACAAACAAATTTGAGATAAAGGCAAATGTTATTCAAATGGTGCAGCAAACTTGCCAGTTTGATGGGTTCCCAGATGAAGATCTTAATGCACATATTGAGAATTTTTTGAAAATATGTGACACGTTCAATATACAGATTGTCTCAAAAGATGTAATTAAGTTGAGATTGTTCCTATTTTCACTGAGAGACCGGCCAAAGAAATGGCTGAAATCTTTTCCCCTAAACACTTTCACCACATGGGGTCAGTTGGCAGAAAAATTCCTAGAGAAATACTTCCCACCGTCCAAGACTGCCAAGTTGAGGAATGATATTTCATCTTTTCTTCAGCAAGATGGTGAGACCCTTTATGATGCTTGAAACAGTTTTAAAGATGTATTGAGAAGGTGTCCTTGTCATGGGCTTCCACTATGGCTTCAGATTCAAAATTTCTACAATGGATTGAATTATACAAGCAAGCAATCCATTAATGCAGCAGCCGAGGGTACCATAAATAATAGGACACCTAAACAAGCAAGGGATTTCATTGAAGATATGGCCCTTACCAATTATCAGTGGCAAACTCCAAGGGAACAAGGAAAACTAAGGGCCCCTGGTTCACATAAATTAGATCTTGTGGTGGCTTTGATAGCACAATTGGAAATAATGAATTAAAAGATTAATTCTTTACCTTCATCTTTAGGGGAATCAATGCAGATGATGTCTTGTGAAGGGTGTAGGGGTGGATATCAAAGTCAAGATTGCCAAAGTGGCAATATGTTTGCAAGACAAGAGCAAGTGGATTATGTTGGGAGTATGTTAAGGCAATAACAGAACAACCCCTACAACAACATATATAATCTGGGGTGAAGAAATTATCCTAGTTTCTCCAGGAGTAATCAGAATAATCTAAAGCATCTCCCTGGATTTCAGCAGCCTCAACATCAACAAGCTGCCCCTCCAAGAAAAAGAAATTTGGAGGACATGATGGAGAAGTTTATAGCAGCATTAGAAAATAGATTTCAATCAATTGAAACCACCTTTAGAAATTAGCAAGCCTCCATTCAGAATTTGGAGAACCAAATGGGGCAAATTGCCAAGTTACTCAATGAAAGACCACAAGGAAGCTTGCCTAGCAATATTGAGGCAAACCCAAAGGAGTAGCTGAAGGCAATTACTCTAAGGAGTGGAAAGAAAATTAAGGGTGCGGAGGTTGAAAAAAGAGAAGAAGTGGTTGAGGAAGAGGCTAAGACACAAGAAAAAGAAGATAACCCTACTATCACTTTGGGTGAGAAGGCTGCAGTGGAAAATGAGAAAGGGAATCAACCATAAGAACCCAGTCGAATAGTGAAGGAATACCGACCTCGAGTGCCATATCCAGCAAGGTTGAACAAGGACAAGATGGACGCTCGATTCAGTAAGTTTCTTGAACTCTTTAAATAACTGCACATTAATATTTCATTTGCTGAAGCTTTATCACAGATGCCCAAATAAGCTAAATTTTTTAAAGATCTCCTTTCTAACAAAAGGAAACTTGGGGAAGTATCTTTGGTGCAATTATCAAAAAAGAGTTTAGCAATTTTACAAAAGAGGTTGCCTGATAAATTAAAAGATCCTAGTAGTTTTACTATTCTATGTTTGATAGGTAATCTTGAAATTAAAAGTGCATTGGCAGATTTGGGGGCTAGCATAAGTGTTATGCTCTATAAAATGTTCAAAGAGTTAGGTGTTGGAGAACCTAAACCAACATTCATGACCATTCAACTTGCTGATAAGTCAGTAATCCACCCTTGTGGTATTATAGAGGATGTGTTGGTAACAGTCGGGGATTTCATTTTTCCTAATGATTTTGTTCTCATTGATGTAGATGAGTATCGGCCATTTTTGAATACAGCTCATGCCCTTATCGATATCCATGATGGCACATTGGCCTTAAGAGTGGGAAGTGAGAAAGTTGTTCTTAATATACATTATGCTTTGAGGCACCCACTTACACTCAATGAGGTGGACTCATGTAATGATATCATTGAGCATGAAATCTTAAATTGTGTTACTAACATTGTTTCTAAGGATCCCCTTGAGTTGTGTTTATTGTAGGATAATGTTGAGGATCAAGAAGCACTGGAGCAGCTTGCTTATCTTAAAGCAAGCAAATCATTTAAGTGTTGGGTGTATGAAACCATTGAAATGCCAAAAGAACAGAAGCCGCAACCATATGCGATTGATCCACCCCATTTGGAACTTAAGATCCTTCCGGATAATCTTGAGTATGGATTCCTGGGAAAGGAGAATAATTGCCAATTATTTTGAGTTCCCACCTATCTTCTGAGCAGAAGGTAAAACTCATCGAGTTGTTACAAAAGCATAAGTAAGTTATAGCTTGGAAGATAGCAGACATTAAGGGTATTAGTCCATCCTATTGCACTCACAAAATACTAATGGAGGATGAATTCAAGCCAGTGGTGCAACCACAACGGAGACTAAACCCTAAGATGAAAGAAGTAGTTAAAGCTAAAGTAATCAAACTACTTGATGTGCGAATTATATATCCAATTTTGGATAACTCTTGGGCTAGCCTGGTTTAGGTAGTGCCAAAGAAAGGTGGGATGATGGTGGTTTCCAATGAAAATAATGAGCTAATTCCAACAAGAACAGTTATCAGTTGGAGGGTTTGCATAGACTACCAGAAGTTGAATGATGCAACTAGGAAGGACCATTTTCCTTTGCCCTTCATTGATAAGATGTTGGATAGATTATCCAGGCATGAATACTACTGCTTTTTGGATGGCCTTTCATTCTACTTCCAAAATCCTATTACCCTAAAAGACCAAAAAAAAACTACATTCACCTGTTCAAAAGGGACATTCGCATATCGAAGGATGCCATTCAGATTATGCAACGAACCTACAACTTTTCAATGGGGCATGGTGGCAATCTTCGATGAGCTTATTAAGGATATTATAGAGGTGTTCATGGATGATTTCTCAGTTTATGGCAGCTCATTTAAAGGATGTTTAGAAAACCTTGAGAGGGTCTTAATAAGATGTAAAAAAACAAACCTGGTGCTTAGTTGGGAGAAATGTCATTTCATGATTCAAGAAGGAATCGTATTGAGGTGGACAAGGCTAAGGTGGAAACGACTGAGAACCTACAAGCCCCCACATCAGTTAAGGCCATCAGAAGCTTTTTAGGACATGCAGGCTTCTATCAGAGGTTTATATGAGATTTTTCTAAGATAGCTCGCTCTCTAACAAGACTACTTGAGAAGGATGTTAATTTTGTATTCAACAAGTAATATTTAAGAGATTTCAACTCTTAAGGAGAAATTGACCCATGCTCCAATCATGATGGCTCTCGATTGGGATTTACCATTTGAACTAATGTGTGATGCAAGTGATTTTACAGTGGGGGCAATTTTGGGTCAAGACAACGAGAAGCATTTTCAGCCCATCTATTATGTAAGCAAGACTCTGAATGCAGCCCATGCCAATTACATAGCTATAGAGAAATAACTTCTAGCTATGGTTTTTGCTTTTGACAAGTTTAGATCTTATCTGACCTTGTCCAAAGTGATTGTTTATACAGACCACTCGACTTTGAGGTATTTATTTGCAAAAATTGATGCAAAGGCTAGGCTAATTCGTTGGGTTTTGTTATTGTAGGAATTTGACTTGAAGATTCAAGATAAAAAAGGAGATGAAAATCTAGTAACATATCACCTTTATCACTTAGAGAACCCAACCTTGGAGAAGTTCGAAGAAGGGGACATTGATGATCATTTCCCTAATGAGCAGCTTTACGCCATAGTAAGTGAGGTAAATGGTTTAACTTTTGAAATGCCTTGGTATGTAGATTTTCTAATTACTTAGCTGCTAGGGAACTCCCTAAAGATATGACTTATCAAGAAAAGAAGAAATTCTTTTCTGACTTGAAATATTACTTTTGTGAGGATCCTTTCTTGTTTAGGCTATGTAAAGACCACATGATCCGGCGTTACGTGGCATGGCCAGAAATAATAATGAATATTCTTCGTCATTGTCATGCTGAACCAACTGGTGGTCATATGGGAGCCAATAGGACTGCTCAAAAGGTGCTAGAATCAAGATTTTATTGGCCCACTCTGTTTAGGGATAGTTTTGACTTTGTGAAATGTTGTGATCATTGTCAAAGAATTGGAAACATCTCATCTAGTGATGAGATGCCCCAAAATGGAATTCTAGTGTGTGAAGTCTTTGATATATGGGGAATCAACTTTATGGGACCGTTTCCTAGTTCCTTTGGTAATAAATATATTCTCATAGCTATAGACTATGTCTCTAAATCGCCTGAAGCCTAAGATTTAGCAACGAATGATGCTAAGGTAGTGATGAAGTTTTTGAAAAAGTTATTTTCTAGATTTGGTACACCAAAAGTGATCATAAGTGATAAGGGTACTTACTTTTGTAATGCTAAGCTTGAGAAAGTTTTCAAAAGGCTAGGTGTTACACATAAGTTTTCTACTCCTTACCATCCCTAAACTAGTGGCCAAGTTGAGAACACAAGAAGGGAAATAAAAAGAATTCTTAAGAAAACTATAGAGCAATCCTGAAAGGATTACTTTGAGAAATTGGACAATGCTCTATGGGCCTTTAGGACTGCATTTAAAACTCCCGTGGGTACTACGCTATTTAGGCTGGTATATCGCAAGGCTTGTCATTTACCTGTAGAAATTGAACATAATGCTTATTAGGCTATAAAACATATTAACCTTGATTTAGCTATACAGGTGAAAGGAGAAAATTGCAGATCAATGAGTTGGATGAATGGAGATTACAAGCTTATGATAATGCAAGGATGTATAAGGAGCGGACTAAGAGATGGCATGATGCTCACATTAAGGAATGAAAAGAGTTTTAAGTTGGAGATCAAGTATTATTGTATAATTTGAGGCTTTGACTTTTTTCAGGTAAGTTAAAATCAAGATGGTCTGGTCCGTTTATAGTCAAAGAAGTTTTTTCCTATAGGATGGTCGAAATTTCTCATCCAGAAAAAGGGATTTTAAGGTTAATGGGCAAAGGCTTAAACTGTATTTAGGGGGAGACTTGAATGAGCTGAAGGAGGTTTTATACCTACAAGACTAGGGATGAACTACTCCTGAATGTCCAACTAATACGATATTAAAGAAGTACTGGGTAGGAGACAACCCACCATTTCATTTGTTTTTGATATTTGTTTCTTTAATCTTCATGTTTTTAGTTTGTTTCGTTGATTTTTAATTCCTTTATCATTGGCCGGTTGAGTGTTGTTTTAAGTTCACTTGAATATGTAAAGGGAATTTCTCTTTTGAGGGGCAACTTGAGCTTAATTGAGAGACACGCCCATGTCCCTGGGTGTGTGTAGACACTTAATTTTTTACTAAGTCCAGTCAAATATTTTAAAATATGTCCAAAATATTTTTTGTGGTATTTATTATTTATTTTATTTTATTATTTATTTTAATACTTATTTTAATATTTATTATTTATTTTATTTATTTTTAATATATATATATAATAAAAAATAAAAAATCGGATAGACCAATTTTCTGAGCGACACGCGGCAAGGCAGTTCGCCGCAGGCCGAAAGGGCCTGCACCAATTCGTTGCAGGTGCATGTTGCAATGAATTGGGTAGCTCCTCGCAGGCGCTCGACCGATTGTTTGCATCCCAGCCTCATTGCTCGTGTCTCAGCAACCCGTGCCAGTGCGTTGGCCGATTTTTGCCAAAATTCTATTTTTACATGAAAACATCAATTAATTTCCTAAATAGTTTTAACTTCTTGAACATATTAGGTTTTATTTTAAATTCTATAAATAGTAGTCTTAGACATAGAAATAAGGACAACAAAAATTACTCAAGAATTATGATTGAACATTTGAACTTTGAAGCAACCCGAAGCAACCAAGAAGAAAAAGAACACTCCTATCCACAAGGCAACAAGGTTGTGTTGTCTTGATCAAAGCTCACCTAGAATTATCATTCAACGATTTTGGTGGAGCCAACAAATGACTATATATTCTAAATTAAATAAATATAATATGATTTGATTATTTTAAATATTGAATAAGTTCGTTCTTCATCTAATTAAAGTTACACTAGGTTGGTTCTTTTAAAATCAATTCATAGTTTACATGGAGTGCAGATTTCTGTTATTATTTTTCTACATCATATAAACTAAAACAAGTAAACTTGCTAGCTTAGGATATTTATTTGTTTTCTATTGTGCATGGTTATTTAACCAATATGCTACACAGACTCACTTAAGATTTTTTCATAAAAACTCACAGTAGCTTCATTTAAGCTCTTTAATTCACAGTGACTTTAATTCATATAAACTTTAAAACTTTGATCAGCTTTCAAAAATCCCAAAACCCTATTTTCTAAATCTTAAACCCTAAAATCTTAATTTTCAACACTAAAACCTACAACCTTAAAAGCCAGTTTTTAAAATTTTCTGGGACGCTGCCCCTTGACCCTAGTAGAATGATATCTTACTCACTATTTTATTACTTGCATGACCCGTGTACTTGCAGTAACATTGCGATAGCACTGATTCGCCATCAGTCACTAATATTAATAGCAACGAAAAATATATCATTAGCAACAAAATTCGTTAGTCACTAATAAGTAATTTTTTTATAGTGATTCAAACAATGCATTTGAATGTTTGATTACCATTAGTAATGATGTTTGGTTATGGCATAGAAGACTAAGACATATTAGTATGGATCACTTACAATACATTAATAAAGAAGAACTAGTTGATGATCTCCCTAAAGTAAAATTTGATAAAGATAGGACTTGTCAACCTTGTCAATTTGGTAAGCAACATAAAAGTTCATTCAAATTTAATAATATTGTAAGCACTTCTAGAACTCATTCACTTGGATTGGTTTATACCAAATAGAGTTGCTATCTTAGGTGGCAAATTATATGCATTTGTACTTGTTGATAATTACTCAAGGTTTACATGGGTTAAATTCCTAGATCAAAAGAATGAAGCTTTCAATCATTTTAAAATATTTGTAAAAAGAGTTCAAAATAAAAAGGCTATGTAATCACATCTATTAAAAGTGATCATGGCAAAGATTTTAAAAATGAGAACTTTAAAAATTTTTGCAATAAGTTTAGCATTTCACATAACTTTTTTGGCTCCTAGAACACCACAACAAAATGTTATGGTTGAAAGAAAAAATAGAACATTAGTTGAAATGGCTAGGACAATGCTCAACGAGTAAGATTTACCATCTTACTTTTGGGTGAAAGCCGTTAATACCGCATGTTATATTTCAAATCATGTTTACAAAAGGCCTTTAATAAACAAAACTTCTTATGAGCTATGGAATGGAATAATATCCAAAATTTCATACCTTAGAGTGTTTGGATGCAAATGCTTTATATTAAATACCAAAGATAATCTTGGAAATTTCTCATCCAAATCGGATGAAGGCATATTTTTAGGGTATTCATCATCTAGCAAAGCATATAGAGTATTTAATAAGAGAACATTAGTAGTTGAAGAATCAATGCATGTTGTTTTTGATGAATCCTCAAAACTTGATCAAAGGAAAGATAGCGTTCTTAATGATTTTATAAGTACATTTGAATAAAAAGAAACAATTAATGTTCCAAAGAATAATCATGATGAATAAGAAAAAGAGTTTCAAGAGCTACTTAAAGGTTGGCAGTACTAGAAGGATCATCCAAAACAATTTATCATTGGTGATACATCAAAGGGAGTAACTGCTAGATCTAAACTTAAATAATTAGATGTTAATGTTGCTTTTTTTTCTCAAATTGAGCCAAGGACCATTAAGGAGGCTCTTCGTGAAGAATGTTGGGTAATTGCTATGCAAGATGAACTTAAATAACTTGAGAGAAATAATGTATAGGAACTTGTTCCTAGACCTAAAGACCATCTAATTATAGGATGTAAATAGGTAAATAGGAATAAGCTTGATGAAAATGGTCTCATTACTAGAAACAAAGCTAGATTGGTAGCCAAAAGGCTATAACCAAGAGAAAGGCATTGACTATGATAAGACATTTGTCCCCGTAGCTAGATTAGCTATTAGAATATTACTTGTAGTTGAATGTCACAAGAATTTTAAACTTTTCAAATGGATGTTAAAAGTACATTTCTAAATGGGTTTATAAATGAGGAAGTTTATGTAGAACAACCTCCCGGTTTTGAAGATTATAAATTTCCAAATCATATTTTTAAACTTACCAAAGCAATATATGGATTAAAACAAGCTCTAAAAGCTTGGTATGATAGACTTAGTGAATACTTGCTTGAAAATGGATTTTCAAAAGGCAAAGTTGACACAACTCTTTTTCTTAAAATGAAAATACATAACATTTTAAGTGTGCAAATTTATGTTAATAACATATATTTGGTGCTACTAATGAATTTTTGTGCAAGGAATTTGCTTCATGTATGACTAAGGAATTTGAATTGAGCATGATGGGTAAACTCAAATTCTTCCCTAGACTAGTAATGAACTCAAATTCTTCCTTAGACTAGAAATCAAGCAATGCAAGGTTGGGATCTTTATTAACCAATCCAAGTACACAAAGGAACTCCTAAAGAAGTTTGGAATGGATAGTTGCAAATCAAGTAAAACTCCTATGAGCACATCTTTGAAACTTGAAAAAGATAAAAATGGTAAGGCAGTAGATGAGAAGAAATATCAAGATATTATTGGATCACTACTTTATTTAACTGCTTCTAGACCGGATATAATGTATAATGTATGTTTGTGTGCTAGATTTCAATCTTGTCCTAGGGAATCTCATTTAAATGCAACTAAAAGGATTTTAAAATACTTGAGTGGTACATTATATTTAGGTCTATAGTATCCTAGAAACACATCATTTGACATATTAGTCTTTTTCGATGTTGATTTTGCCAGTAGCCTACTAGATAGGAAAAGTACCGCTGGAGCATATTATTTTCTTGGTGAATGCTTAGTTTCTTGGTTTAGGAAGAAATAAGTGCCAGTTGCTTTCTCTACCCCAAAAACCGAATATGTTGATGTATGTTTTTGTTGCATACAAGTTCTTTGGATAAAACAACAATTGTTGGATTATTACAAAACTTTTGATCACATTCCCATTAAATGTGATAACACTAGTGCCATTAATCTATCTAAAAATCCAATTCAACACTCTAGGTCAAAATATATAGACATTAGACATCATTTCTTAAGAGACAATGTTCTAAATCAAAATGTAGTCTTAGAATTCATTGAAACTCAAAACCAACTTGTTGATATCTTTACAACCTTAAATGAAGAAAGGTTAAACTTCATAAAGCAACATTTAGGGATGAAAGATGGAAACACCTTAATGTAGGATTTGGAATTGCTTAAAAAAACTTATATTACATTATCTAAATTTCCCATTTGTATCTATTTTTTTTATCATACATTGGATCTTCTAATTAAAACACACAATTTCCCTAAAAGTCTTAATTTTTAAAATTTTTCCCGATCGGACCACCTTACAATTCGATCGTACTTGTTTCATAATCATTAATTTCAAATTTTTCGTAAAAGTATGACCATGCTCTCAGTGGTATGACTGGAATATTTCAAAATTCTCTGACTGTTGTACCTAACATTAAAATCCCATTTGTTCCTACTATAGTTTGACATGATTTTTATGATTTTTTAAAATTCACCATCGGACTCATAGTAGTCCGACTGGACTTTTGCTCTATTTTAAATTTTTTCTAGTCGTTGGAAATCATTCAAAATGTGCAAATACTTCTCCAATAGCTATAAATGGCTAGTTTTCAACCACATCACTATAAATACCCCCCAATATCAATGTTTGCAACTTTTTATCAAATTCTAAATACTTAAACACTCAAAACACACAAACTCTCTTAAAACTTCTTCTTTCCTTCATTTACTTTCTCAATCAAACTTATTGGCTCCCAAAGAACACAAAGAAAAGCATCAAGAGATGAAAAAGGCAAGGGAATTACTACCTCCTCTCAACAAGAAGAACCACAAAGAAGAAGCCATAAGATAATATTCAAAGATGATGAAGAAAGATAAAGGTATGTTATCCTTAAAGTTAAAATTGTATAACAAAACCATCTCTTCTCCACCCTCACTCTAGAATCTCTAGGTATTGAAAATGATGTTAGAGGTTGTCTCCAAACCTTAGGATGGGAGAAATTTATCTTCTTGGAGTGTGATGACCTTGGTTGGGAGACCTTGACAAATGAGTTTCTCACAACCTTGGTTGTTAGCAAAAAGAGCACCAACCCCTTAGGTTATTATGGCATATCCTTTAGGTTCTTTAACCAAGAATATGGTCGTACCTTAGAGGATTTTTGATCTATTTGGGGTTTTCAATTAGAAGGAGTTTCACACATCTCAAAAACTCTCCTCACTCCTGAAGTTCAATTGAAATTTTGGAAAGAAAGTTCCATTGAAACCTCCCTTCATTAGCAATCCAATGCCAAAAACCTTAGGACTCTGACCTATTGGATGTTGCATAGGATTATCACCTATACAATTAGTGCTAGGGAAGAAAGCAATGAAAAAGTAACACAAAAAGATCTCCTCTTCCTTTATTGTCTCATTAAAGGCGAAGCCATTCAAATAAGAAAATTCCTAATTAACACATTTCTACATATTAGGAAAACCAAATCTGGACTTATTCTTCTCTCCTTCTAAATAACACAATTGCCAAATATGTTGGTGCACTTACTCCAACAAATAAAGCCACTCTCTCCAATGCTCTTGATCCCACAACAAAATCCATAAATATAGGCTATCTCAAATATGCAAGTGTATTAGGGATGAGGATGGGACATATGTCTACCTTTTAGGAGTACTAGGTGCTAGAGCTCAACAAAGTAAAAGACCTAGGATTGTAGAAGAATGAAGAGACATTTCAAATAGAATTTCCTAGAACTCTAACCACAAGACCTCAATCTTGTATCCTCTAACTTCTCTAAGATATTCATGGTCAAGTGAACTCCCAACGAACAAGAATTGATAGCCTTACCAACCAAATCTGTCATCTTCATCTTGACATTCAACAAATTCAAGAAGCTTTGGGACTACCAAAATGTTTTGATTATGAACCAAGCCTATCTCCTTCAATCAATGGTTCCTCTCCTCATGAAGAAGTGGGTGAAGCTGCTATCTCTCACCTAAGGGATGAAGAAGAAGAAGGAGATAAAGAAGAAGAAGGGGATAAAGAAGAAGAAGGGGATGAAGAAAATGATGATGATGATGGCAATAACAACCAAAATGATTAAAACTTAATTTATCATTCTATTGTACTTGTTTCTATCATTTAATTTTTCAATGTTGTTCTTGCATTTGTTTAATGAATGCTTTTGAATGAATGCTTCATCTTGCTTCTATTTTTTTAACTCCTTCTTTCTCAATTATTTTTGCCTTTGTCAAAGGGGGAGAAATGAATTTGAATAATTAAAGTTAATATTAAAAGTTAATATTAAAAGACCAATTTACATGAAGCACTTATTAAGGGGGAGAAAATCAACTCAATTTTACTTAAACACACTTTGAATTCAATTTAATTGCCAAAGTCAAAAACAGGGAGATTGTTAGCCAAACCCTATGCATTATTACTCTATTTTTTATCTTAGGCAATCAAATTGAATAGAACTAACATTTATATCAACTTACGTTTTATAGGAGGATAAACTTTTGAAGAAATCTTGGAAGGTACGATCGGACCACACTAATGATCAACCTGACTTTTTATACCAACATAAGTAAAATTTACACAGAAAAGTTCACTGTGGAAAGTACTCCTAAGATTTCACCATACCATTGGCAATTCGTTCAGACCATAGATGAGTCCAACCACACCATTGGTTATGATAAATGGAAATTCACAAAGTAAGTTCCACGATCAAGAGTAATCACATTTTCTCAAAGTACTAGAGAAGTCTGATCGGAACATAAAGCATTTTGACCGGACTTTTGAAGAAGAATTTATCCAAAACATCCAGTAAAGTTTCCGACCAAAGGTATGTCCAGAAATTGAATGTACCATAAAAAATTCGACCGGACAAGATGCAAATCCGATTGGACTATTTAAATATTCTTCAAATCAGAAGTCATTATGTCTCCACTTAGTTAGTGGATGACACGTGGACCAACCATTGAAGGAGCATTAGTCAGATTTTCAAAATGTACAACTGAACTTTTATTATTCCGATCAGCCTTATGGAAGTATGACTGGACTGGGTTTAGTCGGACCATGAAAATGCTCTGGACAATAATTTAGTGAAAGACAAGAATCAAACATGTTCGCGCCTACCCCAAAAGGCTAGTTGAAGACTTAAAGGTTATAAATACCTTAAGAAACTTCATTTTTATATAAGATTGTGATTGTAATTGTAAAACAAAACAACTTTCATTTCTTTGCATCAAACCTACATTTGTATTGATTGAGTGTTAGATTTGAGCATTAAACACCATCAAAAGTTTGAGTGTGAACTTAGAAACACTTAGGTTGTGAAAGTGAGCCAGGGAAAACTCTTGTAGGGGTTGTGAGGATTGATCTCTAACCATTTAATAGTTTGGTGTGAGCAAGTGAAAATACCAAGTTAGAGTTAAGCTTGTAAAAACTCAAGACTAGTGGAACCTTAAAAAGTTGTTAAGGAAGTAGATGTAGGATTGAGGTAAATCCGAACCACTATATATCTTTGTGTTCTTTCTTCTATACTCCACTCAATCTTCTTCTATATCTTCTTCTATATCTTCTTCATCTCTTCCTTTTATGTTTTAAATTTACCATCACTCTTCATATCAACTAATTCTCCCCCCCCCCCTCTTGGTTGCTAATTTGGGACAATAAGATTGAAGAGGGATCAATGGGAATTATATTTTAGTAGATACAAATAATGTTGGAATTGAATTACTCATATTTTTCTGAGAGCTAAAAAATGTTTAAAAGTTATGTTTGAGATTTCATGTATTATTTATCCAGATGATTAAAGATAATATATGTAAATATTGACATATATATATTATTTAAACCTTGCTTGTTCTCTTTTATTACATATTTATCTATTCACTGAGTAGTTAGATTCACCTTTTCAATAGATAAACATTTTCAGATATAGTTAGAGAATAATTCGGTAGAATACCTCTCCTTTTATTTCCACCAGCATATAGAAGAGGTTGTTGGGCCAACATATTAGTATTATCATTTGTTTTTCCTAAAGAATTTTCTATGTTATTGTGATAAAAAATATTAAAAATGTACTTAAGATAATAATATCTGTTGGGTGATGATGTATTTGTCATACAACTATAGACATGTGTATTTGAAGGATACTAAGCACTTGGGTTTATAAATTGTGATTATATAATAAGTTGTTATGGTTCTTCTTAAGATTCTAGAGGAGGTAATGTCATATTACAGGTTAAGTTTACACATAGTATTAAGAGAGTGAGCTATAACAATATGTAAATTCATCACAAATGCATTTGGACGTAAAAAATATGTTTCCCAGAAATATATTCGTGGAAAATATTTGAATGATGATATAATATTCATTAACTAGTATTTTTTTATATCACAAAATTGTAATTTACAGTGACAATTTTATTTACCATCACCATTCATTGATTCGAAAAGTGACAATATCATTTTGTCATTAATAATCATATATCATGACAATACTTTGATTCATACCATTGCATTTGGAGGTAAATAATTTATTCTAAAAATATATTAGTGAAAAATATTTAAACTATCATATAATTTATATTAGCTATAATTTTTTAATATCACATAATTGCAATTTATAATGTCAATATCATTTACCGTCATTAATTAACTGATTAAAAAGTGACAATATCATTGTCACGAATAATTATATATCATGATGATATATAAGTATTTGTCACAATTACCTTTGGAGGTAAAAATTTCTTCTAAAAACTTTGATAAAAAATATTTAAATAAAGATATAATATTCATTTGCTATAATTTTTATGACTTACAATTACAAATTGCATTGATAACATCATTTGTTCTCACTAATTCATTGATTAGAAAAGTGATAGTATCGTTTGCCAGCAATAATTATATTTAATGATAAACAAATAATCACAACTGCATCTAGAGGGAAAAAATTCTATAAAAAAATTTGAAAAAAAATATTTTATTAACGATATAATATTCTTTTTAGGGTTTTTAGTATAATGAAAATTGTAATTTATAAGCACAATATCATTTTGCATCGCTAATTCCTTGATTGGAAGAGTTACACATTAATTTATGTCTGATACTCATATATTTTGGTGTGTCAGTCCACAGTGATATATATTCAAAACTTTGGGTCATTTGTGAATTCTACTAGGATTTGTTATACAAAAGGCAAAATTATAGCCATTTCTTCAAATATAGTTGAATTAAAAAAAGAAAATGAAAGCATGCACATGCACATGCACATGCACACATGTATTTCGGAACTCCAACAAGCTATATCAAGATAATCTATTTAGTTAAATCAAAATATTATACTCAAAGAGTTTTAAGACATTTTGATAACTTATGTATACGTTACCCTACATTGTTCAATTAATATTTTATACAGCTTATTCTTTCATTTACTTCAATAACATAAAGGGTAGTTTAGTCTTTTGCACAGTGCATATAAACAACATTATGTTGTTTCTGGAAGTAATGCGATCATAGTTTCAGATTTCTTCTTTTCCATTTTATCTCTACATTTCTTTATTTTCTTTTATTACATACAAAGATTTGGATCCTCACATGGTATCATAGCAGAGCCTTTCTTTCTCTTTTGATCTATTGATCATCGGTTTTTCCTTTGCCGGTCTTTTCATTCATTTTACTTTTGTGACTTGCTAAATTTTTTGACCTAGTTTATTCTATTTTGTTCTGAAATGATCTTATCTAAAGGGGGAAAGTTTTCATGATCTACGTTTGTTCATTAGATCTATGCTTTTTTCATTTGCTTTAGATTTGTTCTCAATTTATTGTTTCCCTGTAAATAATTTTTTTTTGGAATCTTCATTTTTTCGATTAGTTTTTTTTTGTGAAAACCCTATTTTCTTAGTATCTTACCATCTCTTTGGTTAATCATTTTTTTTACTCTGTTACTTGAGAATATTTTTCTTATTGTTGAATCATCATGGTTGAGGAAGATGAAACTTCGATTGCTACTGTGGTGTAGAAGCAAAATCAAATGATTTCTACTAAGGATGTTGGAGATCCTTATCATCTTCAAAACTCAGATCATCCAGGTATGATGTTAGTAACCTCTACTCTTACTTAACACAATTTCTTCTCTTGGAGTCGAGCTATGAAAATAACTTTGGCAGCCAAGATGAAGCTGGGATTTATTGATGGAAAATATCCAAAATCATAGGATGATTCCACTAAGTTTGATGCTTGGAGATGAGTTGATTGTATGGTCATCTCATGGATTCTTAACTCTATATCTAAGGAGTTAGTAGAGAACCGTGTTAAGAAAACTAAGGAGCTCTGGGATGAGCTAGAAGGGAGATATGGTGAGAGCAATGGTCCTCTGATCTATAAGATACAGAGGGAGGTTAGTTTAGTTACCTAGGGAACCTTGAGTGTGACAACTTACTATGGAAAGCTTAAGAAGCTTTGGGATGAGTTAGGTTGTTTGGTTTAGTTGTAAGTGTACTTATTCCACAGCTAGAGAGTCTGTCAATTTAGGTAATCTTACACAATTGACACAATTTCTGATGGGGTTGAATGATCAGTATGATCATGTTAAGAATCAAATTTTGTTGATAGAACCACTACCATTTGTTACTAAGGCTTACTCTATGGTACTGAGGGTAGAGAAGTAGAGGGAAACACATACTGGTACTGTTGATGGTGTCAATGCTAGTGCTTTGTTAGCTAGAGGCCAACCAGTTAATCAAGAGAATTATCAAACCTTAAATCGAGGTACTGGCAGAGGGACTTATTATAACGATGGTGTTAGGAAGGGTAAAGAGAATAATAAGGGTGAGAGGCATTGTACTCATTGTAATGTGCAAGGGCATGAAAAGGATAGTTGTTTTAAACTTATTGGCGATCCGGATTGGTACTTTGAGGGCAAGAGGTCTAAGGGGCAGGCTTAAGGTAGATTTGCTACTCATGTCGAGCATACTTTGGATGGGGCTACTGCAGAGTCTGATGTTGCTAAGCAACTTAATTTAACTACCACTATCACTTCTATAGTTGAAAAGGAAGTTCAATGACTTCTAAAAGGAAAGTGTTTGGATGAGATTCATTCTACTAATTACATCACATATGCATGTATCTTTCAATCTCATGTCAATATGACTACTTATATTGTTAATGGGTTTTGGATCATAGACTCAGGTGCCACTTGTCACATGTGTTTTACTAGTGTTAACATGACAAGTATCACCTCTTTAAACCCTCCTACCATTTTTACTTTGCCTAACAAAACTATAACTATAATTAAAAAAAATTGGCTCAGTTACATCACACCCTCACTTACTCTGATAAATGTTTTACTTATCCCTCAGTTTAGATATAATTTGTTATCTGTGAGTCAACTTGTTCATGATATTAAATTCAAAGTTATTTTTCATCAAACACATTATTTTATAGAGGACCTTTTGACTGAACAAGTCATTATTGTTGGCAAACTTCAAGCTAGTCTGTACATTCTTGATCATACCAGTTTTCTTGTAAGTAAAATACAACACTATCAAAATAAGAATTCGGCTATGCTGAATGTTGTTGAGAGTAAGTCTCCTATCTTTTTTCCAGAGTCTTTAAATAATGTGTCTTCCAATAATTCTATTTGTGTTCCTTTTGATCTGGTTCTTAAATGTTTGGGCCAGATATCTCTTAATAAAATTCAGCATTTAACATTTAAGGTCAAATATGATTCTACTCCTAGTCATTTTTGTGACATTTGTCCTTTGGCTAAACAACATAGGTTGCCTTTTCCATATAGTCCTTCTTATACTTCCAAACCTTTTGACTTGTTACATATAGATCTTTAAGGACCTCATAGGGTTCCATCTATTACAAAGGCACACTATGTGTTAACCATAGTCCATGATTACAGTAGAGCTATTTGGACTTTTATCTTAAAACATAAATCAGACACATTCGTTCATCTCAAAAAATTTTTGTCCTACTCTATTACTCAGTTTTCTACTCGTGTTAGGATTGTTAGACTGATAATGGTACAAAATTTTTAAGTGATGATTGTCAACAGTTGTTTTAAAATTCTGGTATAATACATTAGAAAACAACTATTTATACTCCTCAACAGAATAGTGTGGTAGAAAGAAAACATAGGCCTCTTTTAGAAGTTGCAAGATCTTTGAAGTTTCAAGCTCATTTACCCAAAAAATTTCTAAAGGGATGCTATTGTTACTGCTGGTATGCTTTTCGTTAGAAAGCTTATAAGTTATATAGCTTGGTCTCTTATTCCATTCTGGTTTCTAGAGATGTTCAATTTTTTGAAGACAATTTTCTTTACAAATATATTTCTTGTTCTTCTCAAGATGATTATTTTACTTCAACTCCTTTGTCTGGTAATTCAGTTTTTCCTTTTTTTTTTCCAATTCTTTCACTTCTCCCGTTTCATCAAATTCTTCTATTCTTGTATCTGTTTCTCATCCTTCTTCTCCTCTTTCAGTGCCCAACAGTAATCTTGTTCCTATACCTTTAAGATAGAGTACCAAAATTAAAACAAACCTAAACGGCTTGAAAATTATGTTTCAACAGTCCAACAAGTATCACACTCAGATCATCACACCTCTGGTGCTATCCTTTATCCTATTCAACCCATTCCTGATTCTTTAATTCCTTACCTAGATAAAACTTATTTAGACTTTGTGGCTAATGTCTCTATTGTTTCTGAACCTAAGACATACAATCAAGCTAAAACTTATCCTAATTTGGCAGCTGCCATGCAGAAAGAACTTTTGGCACTTGAACAAAATCAGACCTGGTTTGTTACTGACTTACCTCCCGGTAAGAAACCCATAGGTTGCAAATAGGTTTAGAAGATTAAATACAAACCAGATGGCATATTGAGAGGTACAAGGCTAGGCTAGTTGCTAACGATTACAACCAGATAGAGGGAGTAGACTATCATGATAGCTTTGCTCCTATGGCCAATAGTACGACTCTTTTGGTTGTAGCTTCAGTGAGACACTAGCCTATTCACCAAATAGATATCAATAATGTTTTTTTGCATGGTTTTTTGGGTGAAGACATTTATATGCATTTACTTGACGAATATCATACTTACGGTGAAAATAAAGTGTGCAAGTTGAAGAGGTCTCTCTATGTCCTCAAACAGGCTTCCAAATAATGGAATCTTGAATTCAAAACTACACAACTGAAACTGGGCTTCCTTCACTCCTTTAATGATTTTGCTTGTTTGTGAAATTTGTTGGTTCTTTATTTCTGGCTCTTATTCTGTTTGTTGATGATGTTTTGATTACTAACAATGATGAAGCTGCTATTTCTGGGTTAAAAAGGATTTGGATGATGCATTTACAATTAAGGATCTAAGGTTTGCTAAATATTTTATTGGTTTAGAAATTCATAGAACAGATAAAGGTATGTATCTTAAACAAAGGAAATATATTTTGGATGTTTTGTCTGATGATGGACTTATTGGTTGTAAACCAACTAAAACTCCATTTCCTTTTGGCTTGAAAATGCATGATGACACTTTTAATAATTTTCCTGAGCCTGAAAAATATAGAACATTAGTAGGTAGATTACTATACTTGAATTAAAGCAGACCTAACATTTCCTTTCATGCCCAGCAGGTGAGCCAGTTCATGAGTGCTCCTAGATATGTTCATTGGGATGTTGCATTTCATATTTTGAAATATCTGAAAGGGACTCCTTCTTCTGGTCTTTTCTTTTCTTCTCAGTCTTCCTTATCTCAGACTCCTTCTTCTGGTCTTTTCTTTTATGCTCAATCTTCTTTATCTCTTAGTGCTTCTTGTGATGTTGACTGGGGTACTTGTTCCTTGACTAGAAGATCTTTGACTAGTTATTGTGTGTTTGTGGGATCTTGCTTGATCAATTGGAAAAAAAAAAGAAGCAGGCCATTGTTGCAAGATCTTCTGCATAGGATGAGTATAGGAGTATGGCTAGTACTATGTGTGACTTGTAGTTTCTGACCTATCTTCTACAGGAATTTCACATGCCTATTATGTTGCCTATTCCATTGCATTGTGATAATCAGACAACCCTATATATAGCTGCTAATCTGATTTTTCATAAAAGAACTAAGCATTTGAAAATTGATTGTCACATTGTAAGGAATAAATTGAAACAGGGTTTCATTTCCACCTCTCATGTATCTTCTAAGCAGCAATTAGCAGATCTCTTCACCAAAGCTTTGGGTGCAAATGCTCATTTTTCTCTTCTATCCAAGATGGGATT
Source organism: Garcia nutans (assembly GCA_947685225.1). Lineage (NCBI taxonomy): Eukaryota > Viridiplantae > Streptophyta > Magnoliopsida > Malpighiales > Euphorbiaceae > Garcia > Garcia nutans. The sequence continues at coordinate 34,549,504 of CANTUV010000039.1, read as the reverse complement.
GCTTCTTCAATCTCAATCTTGAAGGGAGGTTGATAAGTTATGTATATGTTACCCTACATTGTTCAATTACTATTTTGTACAGCTTATTCTTTCATTTACTTCAATAATATAAAGGCTAGTTTAGTCTTTTGCACAGTGTATTTAAACAATACTATGTAGTTTCTGGAAGTAATGCAGTCATATTTTCATATTTCTTCTTTTTCATTTTCTCTCTACATTTCTTTATTTTCCTTCGTTACTTACAAAGACCTAGATCTTTACACATTCATATTAGGCTCCAATATACCTAGAATTAATTATATTTTTAAGCTCTGATTAATATGATAAGCACCATTCATAATCTCAAATATGATAAGTTCATCTTTAATTTTTTTTTCTTAATCGAATTGTATTCATTTTTATATTATAGAACAATTTTTGAATTTTAGACCACATCAGCACCATAAACTATTCTCAATTATATAATTAGTGATTAAATTACATATTGAAAATTAAATTTAGTTTACTTGATCAAAAGAAAAATAAAAAGAAAAAGAAAAAAATTATTTAGGAATTTAAAATAAATATTGAACCATGTTCCAAAGAATTACTCCATTCCCAATTTTATAGTCAGTCCAATGTGATGTTACTATATTGTTATACTTCTAATCATGCTGTTTGAAAAATTAAATTCAAGGAAAATAATTGTTATACTTCTAATCATGTTGTTTGAAAAATTAAATTCAAGCAAAATAAGTGGGAACAAAATTGAATCACTGATATGTTATTAAGCAATTAAAGGAAAATTAAATTATTATTATTTTTTAAATTTATTTTTTAATATATTTTTGGGCAACCAAATATAAAAGAGTTAACTGTGATTTATAGATATTCTAGCAAAATTTAAGAGAAAATAATAAAATTATAATAAAAAAAATGTTGGTTATCTCTTTAATTCCATTCCAAGCAAATTTATGGACAAATGCTCAGTTAAAAAAAAATCATGTACAAATGCAAGAAAAATAAAATAATTCATGGAACTTGCCACAATGAATCACTAAATAAAAGATCCCCTTCCCCTGATACAACTAACAACCCGTAAAAAAGGGTCAAAGATTAGTTTTCCTAATAATTACAAATCCAAAGATAGGATCTTTCTTATCAAATTAGGGTTTTTCTTTTATTTAATATCTCATTCAATGCCAGAATTCCTCTCTCTCTATATGTAACTCTGAAATCGATCATAGAAAGCTCAAAAAATGATGGATGTCTACTGGAATCAGCAACAACATCTTCTTATCACCTCCGGTGGCAATCTAAAATGAACTCTTTCCAACTAGGTACACACTCTTTTTCTTTCTAATAGTGAATATTAATTATAATAGCTTTTGGTAAACATATTTATTTCTTATGCATTTTAAAATTTTATTCTACTTAAATTGGGAACTAATTATGAGGGAAATTATTATCAATTTAATTAAAATTCTCTAGAACTTGTATTATGGTTATTAAATTAACTATTCTAAAAAATCTGGATTAGTTGTGGAGGGCATGGGTTTTTACTATGATTGTATACCAATTTAATAAAGGTTTTTTTTAAAAAAAACTTTCTAAGGTCTAGATCTATTTTATCCTAACTAAATTGATAGAGATTTGGAATTACAAAAATAATCCTTTTGAATAACAACATTTTTTTTATCAAAATGTATCAAAGTTCAAATGTTAACATTTTATCATTGATGCAATTTATATTGCATATTGCATTATTTTCAGGTCATTCTAAAAAAATTTATCTTGTAATAATTTGAATGTTTTTGGTCTACTTTTGTTTTTTATGCAAAATATTATTACCATTGTAGTTGTTGAAAGAAATACCTTAAATTATTTCTCCGTCTTCCTTTGTTGAATTAGAACTTAGAGTGACTATTAGCCATTAAAGACAAATTATTTCATCAATGAAATGTAGACTATTTATGCTACCACAAGTTGCTCTGCTTTTTTATGTCATGAAAGATGTTATTTAGATGAATCATTTTTGTAAATTAGTAACCTTAATGAGCTTATCTTGGTGTCAGATATACTTATGTTTATTATTCTTTTGACTACTATTTTTACGATGTTTTAGTTTAAGTATGAATGGATGGTGAAGTTGTTTTGTCATTAACTTATTCCTGCAAAATCCTAAAATAAATTGAAGCACATTTGTTAATTGCCTTCTTGTCGACTTAATGGGTCCCTAACATTGTCCTCCTCAAGTGAGATTTTCTAGTTGATGGCTTAAGGAAAGACCCTTTGGGAATAAAATACTAGGAATTTAGACATTCTCAAGTAAAATGATTAGTGCCTTTTATTGTCATTTTTAGATGCATTTCTTATTATCAAAACAAAAACTTTTTGTTGAGATATCCAAATTGTAGTTTTTCTTTTTAATAAATCCTTGTGAACATGGGAAGGTGTACGATAGAACCATAGAAGTTGATATTAGCTTCATTTTAGTGTTGTGCATAAATCCTAGATCTCTTAAGTTGCTTGCCACTTAAAATTCAAAATAAATACCCTTTGTTTTCTTTACTTTTATCTTTTTTTATGAAATTTTAAATGCCCTTATGTTATACCATTGTACATCGTAGAAGGAGAATTAGATTATTCTGATATTGAAATTTATCCTTAGTTTCTAGCTTTGAGCTTTTCAGATGTTGCAACTTAAGGACAACCTTCAATCAAGGTAGATATCAGGCTGTGAAGGATAAAAAAAACAATTGGATCAGTGCACGATCAATATTTGCAAAATACAGTAAGTCTTTTTAACTTCAAGGTCTTTTTTCAATTTTTTTAGGTTGTATTTAAAAAGTTGATTGCTTAAATACTCAACGTAAATAGTTGATTACTTGTATGTAATAGTTGGTTGCTTAAATAGTAGTACTAGCTATTGAATTAATTTAATTTTACACTTATTCAAGGGCATCTAATGCAGAGAATAATTAATTTTTGGAAAGTTTACTAGCTACTTTAACTCGTACGTTGAATACTTCATAACCTGTAACCTTAGAGCAATCTCCATTTCATGCTTTTTTATGAACAACTAATTGAATATCTATTATGTCACTAATATCATTAAAAATCTAATGACACTAGAATTTTATGACCAAACTGATTAGCTTTTATGACGATTGTTTTTAGTCATTTGGAGTACCATATATAATGATAATTTATGATATTAACACTACAAAGAACCAAGGATTTAGAGATGGTTATAATCGACGCAAAACACCTCTTCCGACAGTGAGAAAATCGTCGCAAATAAAGTTGTCGCTAGGTTACTTAGCAACAATTTTAGTCAACCGCTGGCATAACCGTCGCCAAACAATATTTTGCGATGGTTTACTAAATTTCACTTAATATAACTATTGCTAAAAATCAATTTATATTTTGTTTTGAAAAATTTAGTGATGGTTACGTAACTGTCGTTATATTTTGCTAATGAATATTTTGCAGCGGTCATATAACCGTCGCTATTTTATATATATAATATTATAACCATCGCGGAATTTATTTTATATTTTACAATATTGTCTTTGGCGATGGTTATGAACTATTGCAAAGTTTTTGTTATAATTTATATTATTACTTTTTGCCATGGTCAATAACTTTCGCAAAATTTATTTTATACTTTACATTACCACTTTTGCGACGGTTTATAACTGTTACAAAATTTAATTATTTTTTGATATTAATAATTGTAATGGTGTTCAAATTGTATCCCTATTTATAAACCTGTATCCATATTTATGAACTTGTATCTGATAATATTTTTTAATAAAATTTCATAATAAAAATAACCTTCAATAGTATTGTATTGAAAGCAACAAAACATTTAAGTTTTCATCATAAACACCAGCACTGAAAGATTATCTCGAAGCACTTAACTCCCTAAACAACTATCATACAATCTAATTCTCAACATAAGCAGAAAATTGTCAAGACACCAAAATCTCATATCGAACCAACTAATAGATACTAAGGAGTACCAAGTCGATTAACATCTTCATGATTATTCTGGCTAGCAGATGATGATGGTCTTGCAACTACTGGTGAGTCTTGTCTACCCCCTTCATCACGTGCCTAAATACGGAGAATCAAAATTGTACTTTAAATTTCAAATATTTAAAAAGTAATTATCTTATATATAATATATAATAATTAAATAGAATAATTCAAATAATATATATGCAAGGAACATACCATTCTAGAAAACAGATTTGTAAACTAAGCAGGCACCTCCCCATCAACCTTTTGTAAAAGATAAGTCAATACCCCTTGAAGCTCTCATCGCATAACTGTTTCTGCTTCCAATACTCCTTGAAGCTCTCGTCGCATAACTGTTTCATCTTCCAAGTGAGATTCCAACTTGTGCACTCTTTATTGTAGTTAAGCAACAATGATTAATGATTGTGAGGATAATGTCCCACTAGAAGTATGACTCGTGCTAAAAAAATAGTCACTAAATCCCCAGTTTTTCATTTATAAATGACAAATATTACATTTCAATCATGATGATAGTTTTGTTGTTATATATTATCATATATTATGACACAAATGTTGTCACCAAATAAAAATTTATTGCTAACACAAATAATATCATATTTAATTTCACTTGTAATTATGATGTACAATATTAAATGACAAACATTATGCTATAATCATGACTATAGTTTCATCGCTATATATAATTATATATTATGACACAAAAACTGTTGTTACCAAACAAAAATTTATTGATGACTCAAATAATATTGTTGTATTTAATCTCACTTTTAATGACAATATATAATATTAAATGAAAAAAATTATGTAATATATAAAATTTTAAATACTAAACTTTTAATTTAATATTGATAATTAATAGTGAATTGTGATGTAAGTTACACGGATAAGTGATGTGAATAGTGAATCTTAAAAATTTACTGAAGAAATTATTTATTTTTACAGTTTTACGAGACTAAAAATCAAATTAGAATAAAAGGATAAGAAAGATGGTGCACCATAGTTAAAATGAGATTGGCCACACTAGATTAAGCCATATATATGTGTGTGGATAGATGTGTATTTATGTAGAAACTTCTTTCTTCTTCTTCCATTTTCATCAACGTTCATCATCACCAACACCACCAAAAAAAAACTCCTCCTTTCTTCCTTCTTTTCAAGAATTTAGCTAAAATTTAAAAGAAAATCACAACTAGTCATAAGTTTAAGAAGATTAAGCTGGAAATGTTGAGATTATTAACAAGTGATTAAAGAAGAAAAGAGATTTTGAAAGAGGTAAGTGCTTATGTATTTTAATTTACAAATATTTGAATTTCTATGAGTTTTAATGTTTGAATTGATTGATTGAGTCATTTATAATGAATTATTTCTTAAAAATATTGATTAAATGGATTGATGAGTGAAAAATGAATTAAAAGAACTTATATGTGGTGAGTATGATTCTTAATTCAATCTTTATAAGAATTGGGTAGTTTGATGTTGTTTTTGCCATTAGTGATGATTGAAGGCTCGATTAATTGAAGTTTAAGTAAAGTATTAGTTGTAGACTATTTTATGTCAAAAAAAATTAGATTTGATTCATTTTTATCATAGGTTTTGAATATATTACGTTAAAATGGTTAAGTGTGCGAAATGCAGAATTTTTGCCTGACGTGGCCAGTGACATGTCCATGTTACTAGGCATGTCATAGCTACTGTATTTCAAAATAAATGATATGCCCAATGACACACCCATGTCGTTGGGGGTGTCAAAACTTTTGTAAAATGGGTAAATGACATGGTCATTGACACGCCTATATCATTGGGCGTGTCACTTAAAGAAATTTGCCCAAAATATCTCTTTTTCTTGTCTTTCACCCGTGATTTCGGCCTAAATGACTATAACGCCTTAAAGTGTAAAGGATTTTTGAAATCAACCCTAATTAGTAGTGTAATAAATTTTGAATATATGATAAATATGTGTAATACCAAGTGTTGATCAAATAATTGTTCCATTGAAGTGATATACATAATTCAATGTTAATTAAAACTAATGAATTGCCCAAATCATACTAATTTTAGATCTACCTTTGGATTGAATGGCTAGTCATAGGGAGGATAGCCATAGTGATAGTGGGCACCTTGTGCTATTAATAGACACATTGTGTTATCAGTGACAGTGGGCATAATTGCCATTATACATTCTTGGGATTTGGCATTAAAATTGCTACAATGACCCATTATCCAAACCTATAATCTGAGTTCAACGTGTATGGGGATATTTAATGAAGTTATCTATATTGAAAATATATGTGAATATGATGTTATGAATAATGGAAGAAATCCAAAACAATAATATAAGTCAATTATTTAAAATTGACTTACTCTGTTACAATGTGAAAGTGATTGATAATGTATATACTAATATTTCAAGTGAAAGTCCTAATGCATGGAATAGAAATGTTATATTCAAAATATTGAATTGATCAATAACTTTCTAAGTGTTATAAAGATTAAAAGTGTATATAATGATATAAGATACAAAGTGCTCCAAAGTATAGTACTAAATCTATGTGCCAAAATTATAAATTGAATGAAATTATCCCATATGTGAAACCGAAAAGTAAGACTTACTGAAAAATAAATAAGTGTAATATGAGCAATATTAACAAATGAGAAAGTAAGTGTTAAATAGAATGATTCAAAAATAAAAAAGTTGTAATACCGAAAGTGTAGTATAGCATGATGACTTTTATAAAGTTAAAGTTATTATTTTGTGTAATTAAAATATTATGTTGATTTCTTATTGAAAATATTTAATATATTGAAATATTTATTAAAACTGAGTATTATTACTATATTTTTGTAAGTATTTTTCTTTAATATAAAGTGAAAAAAATATGTTTATACAAGCACCATTAAGCTTTGCTTAGCGTGTTAGAATTACTTTCCGACACACTGGTATCAGGTCATTGGAGCAAGTTAAGAAGTGGAATTAAGGATATCAGAAATTATCTATAGTACGTATAGAGATCTTTTGTATATTGTACTTGTAAGTTATAAGGTATATATATATATGCAATTTATCTTATCTATTTGAGAGATTGTACAAATTTATAAACGAGAAAGGAAGATATGTATTTAGAGAATGAAGTTTTAGATTTTAGTGAATGATTATTAAATCAAGTAATGTATTAAATATTTATTTTTTATTGATAAACTTATGATGGTTATTTGATTTATAATTAATATTTGGTTTACTGGAGATATTGGAGATTGGTTTAAATATTAGATTTATAAGTGTTGTATTATACAGATTGTATTATTATTTGAAAATTTTTTTTGTAACACTTTAAAAGGAAACTTTGCCGATGAATTGATTAGAGTACTGATAGTATATTGAGTAACATTCTCTAATAGTTTTATGTGAGAATTGTCCAGGAATGTTACACATTACACTAATCATGACGATAGTTTAGCTATTATATATTATCATATATCATGATACAAAGGTTGTCATTGCCAAACAAAAGTTTATTGTTAATGCAAATGATATTGTCATATTTAGTCTGACTTTTAATGATGATATACAACATTAAATGACAAACATTATATTATAATCATGACAATATTTTTGTCACTATACATTATCAAATATCATGGTGCAAATGTTGTCGACACCAAATAAAAATTTATTACTGACGCAAACTATATTGTCATTTAATCTCACTTTTAATTGCGATATACAATATTAGATAACAAATTAATAATGCAAAATATGACGATATTAGTGTCACTTAAAGGAACATAATTGATGACGGTAATGTGTTTTTGTTATCAAAACTTTTATGGTGACGATAATAAATTTTGTCTCATATACAAAATATTACGAGGTTATAGTGATAATCTTCATTATGCTAAATTTTCGTCACCCAAAATAAATTATGATTTTAATGGTCACTATTTATCAATTTCTTGTAGTATATTGTTAGTAGAATCAAGAAGAAAATGGCTTCGTGGAAGGCCACTCATTTATCTTTGGATAGTAGACTAACCTTGATTAAAGTAGTATTAAATAACTTGCCCTTTCATTATCTATCTATTTGTAAGATTCCTCTTGGTATTTCTAAGGAAATTGAAAAAAATTCAAGAGTAATTCTTTTTGGTGGGGGATTGATGAAAAATGAAGGCTACATTGTATTAGTTGGGATATTGTTAAAAAAGCTAAGAAGTTTGATGGTTTGGGGATGTGCTCAATCCTCTAAGAAAATAAAGCTCTTCTCTTTAAATGGATATGAAGGCTAGGCCAATCGTATTGTTCTTTATAGAAGCAGGTTATCAAATCAAAGTTTGCAGGGAACAATGTGCATTTGGGAAGTTTTAGTGGCAATTTAACAATCTACTAGAAAGATATTGTGACTTCTACAAGTGATCCATGTTTGGCTAATATTATCAAACAAGGGTTAGAATATGGTTGGGCAAGGGTGACTTTATAAGGTTCTAGTCATACCTTTGGGTAGGATTAGAACCTCTCTCCAAAGTGTTTCCTAGATTATTTATTCTTTGCTACAATAAGGAGGGGAAAGTTATGGACTTTGGTTATTAGGCTAGCAATTCTTGGGTTTGGAGTTTTACTCAGAGAAAATATTTGTTTATGTGGGAAGAAGAGTTGTACTCTAATATGTTATCTGTGCTAGACAACAAATCTCCAAAGCTATACGATGAAGACAAGATGATCTAGAGCTTTAATAATAAAGGCATGTACATGATCAAGTCTTTCACAAAACAATTTGAGTTGCTTGCTTTAGCCCCCTCTGAACCATCTAATTGTGGTTATATTTCAATGTGGAAATCTTTAGTGCCTCCAAAAATTTAGATTTTTGTGTGGATGGATCTTCATGAAAAAATAAATATAAGGGATAATTTGGCTAAACATCAAAATTGGTATAATGGAACCTTCCCTAAATTTTTATCCACTCTGTAAGTCCAATATAGAGACTTTCAGTCATTTATTTCTCCATTGCTTTGTCTATTGGCATGTGAGGAGCTTTATTCTTGGTTGGTGGAACCAATTTTGGTGTACCCATTTTTATCTAAACCAGCTTTTTTTATTAATGGAACTTTTTTGCAATGTGGAATTTTGAAAGAAAGGTATGGTCTCTTGTTCTTTATAGAGTGATTTGGCCCTTTTGATTATTCCAAAATGAAATTATATCTAATAATGTGTAGTTGAATGTGAGGAAAATGATTAACTTAATTTTCCTGAGATTTGTGGTGTGGATGAAAGCATATTCCTCAGAGTTTCCTTATTTGGTGGAGCAAATTATTTGTAGTTGTGAGGTTTGGATTGATGGGGGAGCCAAAATGCTCAATTGGGCAGTTACCTACATAAAAGTGTTGAAATTACTCTTCCTCACGTTATATTATTCTCGGTGCTTTAGTCGTAGAAACAGGAATTTGAGTCATCATGTAAACTTATTTTTTTAAAAAGAAAAAAATTAAGAAAAATAAAAAATATAATTGACTCCAATTATATCCTAAGTTAATATCACTAGCCTTGAATCAAAGGATGGATTCAGGAGCTAGGTTTTTGCTTAGTTTAAGTAAACATGATTTGGCCTTAAATTAAATTAAAACTTGCAAAATAGTTTCATGAAAACGACAATTATAGTATGAAATGATAAGTAATAATGCAAGAATAATATAATATACATGGCATAGATAGTTCATCCACAAAATATAAAGATAAAATAAATAAAGTTTAACTTAAATTAGAATTAAAAATCCAAAAATAAGGAATTTCAACTCTATCCCTTATGGACTCTAGGAAAGGCACAAATTCCCCAAAAGAATGTAAAAAAAAAAAAAGTAAATGCAACATCTATAAGTTGCAAAGGAAAAAAAAGAGGGAAAATGTTTTTATTTAATAGGCTTGATGCTCGCATTGAAATTCCAAGTAAGCTCGCATATATCATGTTTGAATAGGAATAAAAGCATATGAAGTTCTATCCATTTTTCGATTGGGAGCTTTAACTTATAATTTTAGTTTTCTTAGTCTATGCTTATGCTAACATAATGTCTATGTCTAACCAAGTTTTAGGTTCAGTGTATGAGCTCAAGTCTAAAAATTCAAGTTTTAGGTTCAACATAATGGCCTAAGTCTAAAAGTCCAAGTTTTAAGCTCAATCTATGAGTCTAAATCTAAAAATCTAAGTTTTAGGTTCAATGTATGGGCCTAAACCTAAAAGTCCAAGTTTTAGGTTTAATATAAGTGCCTAAATCTAAAAGTCCAAATTTGTGGTTCAATGTATGAGCTTAAATCTAAAAGTCCAAGTTTTAGGTTCAATGTATGAGGCTAAATCTAAAAGTCCAAGTTTTAGATTCAATGTATAAGCCTAAATCTAAAAGTCTAAGTTTTAGGTTCAATGTATGAGCCTAAATCTAAAAGTCCCTTCATGAAAATGTCCAACTATAAAAGTGTCCATTTAGGATATCAAGCTGCCCTGCAGCAACCAGTGCTGCTGCGTGGGGTAAAAAATCTGCCATAAAAGTCCATTTTACTGCCACGATGAGCCATTTTGCTAGCTGCTCTGCATCAACCAGTGTTGCTGCATGGGGCAGAAAATCTGCCACAAAAGTCCATTTTGCTATTGCAAGCCATTTTACTAACACAACAACTTAAAGCCTCTTTCATTTGATTTTTTTACCTCAAAAACTCTATAAATAGCATCCCTCCTTCTAATTCTCCACATTCCAACCAATTAAACAAACCTAATTGGTAGTTCTCTCCTCTCTCTCTGTCCTTCTTCTTCTTCTTCTTCTAAAAATGAGAAAAGAATACTCAAACACGTTAAGAATCCTAAAGCCCAAAAAGAATTCTTAGAAAAACTTATGCAATCTTTAGGAGAAAATCTGAGACCATCCACTCCAAAAACCACATCTTATCCAGTAGTTCTTAGGAATTCTTATAATTTAACAACAATTCTAGGACAAGGCAAAGCTTCAAAACCATCAACCACAATTCAAAACCTCCAAGAGGAAATCGAATCCATCGAAATGGAATTAAAAGTACACAAATAGAGGAAACTTGAGGATTTATAGACACCCAAACACTTCTTTCAAAATTAGTGTATGAGGAAACCTACGAAAAGGGAGAGAAAGAAACAAAAGACGAGGAATCGAGAAAAAATTGAAACACTTGAAAATATTCCAAAATATTTTTTTTTTCTACTTAAAAAAACAACCTCTAGGAAATACCTGATCGAAGTTACTATTGTCCTCCCCGATAATTTTGAAATAAATATAATCGGCCTTTTCTATATAGGGGTTGATTTGAACTATCTAAGAAAAGATGTTGTTCCAAAGCGTTTTTAAGAAAAAACAAGAGAAAAACTTATTTCTACAAATAATTCAAAACTCACTATCACTTTAAAAACTGAGGCATCTATTGCTTTAGGGAATTTCAAAATTAAAATGTTTTATTTTAGTAAAAGAAATTCATCAGAGTGTTATATTTGGGACTCCCTATATAGTTAACTATGAAGAAATTTCTTTTAAAACCAAAGAATATAAATTGATTTTCCCTTTTATTGAAAATCTAAAGCTAAAGAATCTTAATTTCATAAAGGTTTGTTCCATTTATGAGAATAAGATTAATTGTATAATTATGGAAAAAGAAAATCAACTCTATTTTCTGAAATAAAAAGTATCACTAAAGAAAGTAGAACAACAACTTCAAAACCTCAACATCAACTACATCAATGTAGCTAAAATATTATGGTTAAATTTAAGTTTATTGTCACAATTTTGAAATATTGTAATAAGAACAATAAGAACAATTTTAAAACATTTAAGGAAATTCATAAAACACAATAGATAAAATGTTTATTCAAAACGCAGCGGAAAATATAACAAATATTTACAAATATATATACATTAAAACTCAAGCTTTACAAAACATAATATATATATATATGTTTGGCAGTATGTCTTTGATCTTTAAGCTTCACTATCAACACCTCAAAAAATCTAGACTCTACTCAGCCTAGAGGAACTCTCCGGTTCTTCCTTGTCACCTGCGCGATGAATCACACTCGCGCTAAGCCAACGGCTTAGTAGTACAAACTACAATACTATTATGCTTCAATGCCATGCTAATGTCATACAATCAAGTTTCAAAAACAATTCATACATATATTACACATCATGTTATATTTTCAAAGTTTAATTGTTCAACATAGTCTCCCAAGCCACATTCATTTCCAATGAGTTGCTTATGTATTATAATCATCTCTCAACATTATATTTCACTCCATAATTCATATTCAAGCAAAGACAAACATGTATCTCAATATTCATTTGTTTCACCTTTCAAGAATCACAATTAAATAAAAACAAGCATGGGCCCAAAAAGAAATCTAATATGTTATTCAAAGTTCAGAGTTACTGCTTTGGTTCATAATCACAATCATCAAGCCCGTAGGCGATATATATCTCTATCCATGGATAGTGTAACAGACCCAGTCTCTTGGACCTCAACCCGGCTAAACTCGAGGAGATCCTCAACCCGGCTAGACTGTTACTATTTTTGAGGCTTATGACCCAGTCATTTCACCCCAAAACATCACATTTCACTTCTATCATTTCATATTTTTCAACTGGAATCGGCTTACGACCCGGTCTTTTCACCTATGCAATGATTCATAGGCATGCCGCCAAACCCAGAACTCTGAAAATTGAATTAACATATTAGGCACACAATCATTTCATTTATCTCTTTATCAATTTCTTTTCATTTCATTTCTCATAATTAAATAGGCATCCATGCCCCAATTATATTTCATTTTCCTTATCATAGCCAACAATCATGGCCTCATACCTCATATCATCTCAACTCACATTAAACAATTCATCATATCATCATATCTTTCACATTACATATTCCATATTTCATTTCATCATCATGTAGGCAAATATGCTTCAACCATCTTATTTACATCATTATAACCAACCACATTGATTTTACATCTCATTATATCTCAAATCACATTAATCAATTCATCATTCAAGTGTATATATAACAAATGACATTAACACACATTTTACATGCTCATCACAACATACACATTATACCAAACAATACATTATTAATATGCATCAACAATGCATTAGATTTCTTAACACATTTACAATCAAATGTGTGTTAAGTCTCAACATCATATGAATGTATGCAATAATGTAGTTTGTACTTACCTTAAGCACCACTCACACAAATCTATACACTTCTTCTTCCAAAACTTCTTCACCACTTGAATTAGGGCAAATTATCTTCTTCAAGACCTAATCCAAAAATGATAAAATACATCAATTCCAATGCAAATATTCACTTAATAACCTCTTACTAGACCCTTAAATCACAAATTACAAATCAACATCTCCCTCTAGGACCCCATGGTCATGGCCTCCCAACCCCCACGGGCGTGGGTTAGAAAATGGTTCTGCCTCCCTTGCTCCAAACCTCCACGGCCATGGCTTCAAATGGCCACAGTCGTGGCAACCAAGGGCCACGGGCGTGGCATCCAAAATGCCTCTGTTTCAGATCAAATCCAAGAATTCTATGCTTCTAACTCCATCAAACACAATTTCATGAAAATAAACCAAAAACAATTACCCAAAATCAACATCTATAACAAACATCACCAATTCAAAACCCTAATACCAATACAACTTGACTCTTCCAACACAAACACCAACTTAACTTCTTATCTTTAACTCAATTCCACACATACAAACACTCCACAATCAAACCTATTCACACTATCAAAAATCAACAATCAACTCATTCACAACTTCAAATAAAATAAGAGAAATCAAGAGAGAACTTACCAAAGTTGATGAAACTTCACAATTTTCCAACTCAATCACTTGATTCTTCCCTCAATTTGCTCTTAGAATTCAAAAACCCTCTCTTGCTCTCTTGTCTTTGTGATGCCCGGCCAAGCAATTGGAAAAGAAGAAAATGAAGAGTAAAAGATGTAAAGTCAAATATTGATTCTTCAATTAAATCTCCACCAAGCACTATTTAATATTAAAATATTCCATTTAATTTCTTCCATTCATTTTATCTCTTTTAATTAATTCATTAATTCAAAAATAAATAAATATCTTCTTTATTTGACCATCCATTTTGACTTGTGTATTTGTTGTATATATGTCCATATATACAACATATACATTCTCTCTTCACTTCTTTTTCTTTCCAATTACACATATACATTCAATCCAATTACAACAAAAATATCAAAACTTCTAGGGCACACTTTGGGATATTACAATTCTCCCCCTCTAAAAAGAAATTCCATCCTCAAAATTACCTTATATCAAGTCTGAAACAGTTGAGGATGTTGATCTCGCATTGCTTGCTCACTTTCCCAAGTTGCCTCTTCTCTACCATAATTCTTCCAAAGAACCTTCACCAGAGGCACTTTCTTATTTCTCAACTCTTTCACTTCATGTGCCAAAATAGCAACTGGTTTTTCTTCAAATGTCAGATCCGAACTCACCTAAATGGATTGAACTGGCAAGATATGAGATGTATCTGATCTGTATCTCCGCAACATAGAAACATGGAATACATTATGGATTCTATCCAACTCAGGCGGCAAAGCAAGACGATAAGCAACTGGCCCAACTCTTCGGTCCAATGAAACGAGGACTCAGCTTCCCTTTTCGACCAAATCTTAAAATCTTTTTCCAAGGAGACACTTTCAAAAATACTTTATCTCCAATATCAAACTCTATGTCTCTTCTCTTCAAATCTGAATAAGATTTCTGCCGATCTGAAGCTGCTTTTAACCTATCCCGAATTATCTTCACTTTCTCTTCAGTGTCAGTGTCTTTAACCAAATCAGGACCAATTAACTTGCCCTCTCCAATTTCATTACAACATAAAGGCGTTCGGCATCTTCTACCATACAATGCTTCAAATGGTGCCATACCAATACTGGATTGATGACTGTTGTTGTAAGCAAATTCCACAAGTGGCAAAAATTTGTCCCAACTTCCAGAGAAATTAATGACACAGCTTCTCAACATATCCTCAATAATCTGTATCACTCTCTCTGACTGCCCATCTGTCTGTGGGTGAAAAGCAGTACTAAAGTGTAATCGAGAACCCAAAGCACCATGTAAACTCTTCCAGAACCTCGAAGTAAACCGGGGATCTCGATCAGAAACTAAAGAAATTGGGATTCCATGCAACTTCACTATCTCACTCATATACAGCTCAACCAATCTTTCAAGAGAATAGTCCCTCCGAACTGGAAGAAAATGAGCTATCTTAGTCAATTGATCAACAATCACCCATATAGCATCATGCTTTTTCTGAGTTAATGGCAAACCAGATACAAAATCCATTGTTACTCTCTCCCATTTCCATTTAGGCACTGTTAAAGGTTGAAGCAACCCTGCTGGAACTTGATGCTCAGCTTTCACCCTCTGGCAAGTGAGACATTTGGATACAAACTCTGCTATGTCTCTCTTCATACCTGACCACCAGTAATGCTGCTTCAAATCATGGTACATCTTTGTACTTCCTGGATGTATAGCAAAGACCGATTGGTATGCTTCCTCTAAAATAACCTTTCTCAAACTATCATCATCAGGAACACACAACCTATCCTTGAACCAAAGGCTACCATCATTTTTCACATAAAAATCTCGGCTCTCCCTATCTTGACAATCTGACACTATCTTCTAAATTTTCTCATCTGCCAATTGAGCCTCTTTTATCTGATCTACCAACATTGGCCTCAATTGCAATTGAGCCAATAATGCACCATCAGCACATGATTCAAAACTAGCATGTAACGCTCTCAACTCAACAAGCAACGAGAGCGAATACATAGTCAAACCTGCCAAAGACTTCCGACTCAAGGCATCAGCAACTACATTCGCCTTACCAGGATGATAATCAATTAAACAGTTGTAGTCTTTGATTAGCTCTAACCATCGCCTTTGCCGAAGATTCAGTTCCTTCTGAGATATTTCAAACTTTTATGATCCGTATAGATAAAACATTTCTCCCCATACAAGTAGTGTCGTCAAATCTTCAAAGCAAACACTATAGCTGCCAACTCCAAATCATGAGTCGGATAATTGAGCTCATGCGGCTTCAACTGCCGAGAAGCATAAGCTACAACTTTACCCTCTTGCATCAAAATGCATCCTAAACCATTATGTGAAGCATCACTATAAATCACATAAGGTTTATCTTCCACGGGTAAAGTAAGAACAGGCGCTTGAGTCAACATCTCTTTCAACTATTCAAAGCTAGCTTGACACTGATCCGTCCACACAAATCTAACTCCCTTCCAAAGCAATCTAGTGAGTGGAGTAGCTATCAAAGAAAAACCTTTCACAAACCGCCGGTAATAGCCTGCCAAACCCAGAAAACTTCTAACTTCAGTTACAGACTTTGGTGGACTCCAATTTAAGATAGCTTTAACTTTACTCGGATCAACTCTTATACCATCTGCTGAAACTATATGACCCAGAAAAGTAACTTGGTCAAGCCAAAACTCACACTTCGACAGCTTAGCATACAATTGCTTCTCTCTCAAGATCTGTAATACAATCCGCAAATGCTTGTCATGCTCTTCCACATTACGCGAATACACCAAAATATCATCAATAAAAACCACCACAAACTGATCCAGATAGGGCCTAAACACCCTATTCATCAAATCCATGAAAGCTGCAGGTGCATTCATCAACCCAAAAGGCATTACCAAGAACTCATAATGCCCATATCTTGTGCGGAAAGCTGTCTTAGAAACATCTTCAGCTCTAACCCTCAATTGATGGTACCCTGATCTCAAATCAATCTTGGAAAACACTGCTGCTCCCTTTAATTGATCAAAGAGATCATCAATTCTAGGCAAAGGATATTTATTCTTGATGGTTACTTTGTTCAATTGCCTATAATCAATGCATAACCTTAAAGTACCATCCTTCTTCTTCACAAATAACACAGGAGCTCCCCACGGTGAAACACTAGGGTGAATAAACCCTTTATCCAACAACTCCTGCAACTGCACTTTCAACTCCCTCAATTCAGCAAGTGCCATTCGATAAGGAGTAATAGAGATGGGAGTGGTACCAGGCAACAAATCGATACCAAACTCAACCTCTCTCTCAGGGGGTAACCCTGACAACTCTTCAGAAAACACATCCGGAAAATCTGCAACTATGGTTATACTATCAAGTTGAGAACCCACTACTCTAGTATCCACCACATGAGCAAGATAAGCATCACACCTTTTTCTAATCAACTTTCTAGCTGTTACAGCTGATACAAACAAAGATGCAAGTTGTCTCTGCTCACTAGATACCTTCACACTCCTACCATCACTGGTTCTCAAAGTGGCACACTTCTTTTGACAATCTACCACAGCTCCATGCTTAGACAACCAATCCATGCCTAAGATCAAATCATACTCCTTAAAAGGCATTTCAATCAGATCACCAAGAAACTCTTCACCTTGTACCACAACTGCACTATCACGATGCACCTTACTCACCATAACACTATGTCCTAAAGGATTTGTCACTAAAACATCAAATCCTAAGGACTTAGAATGAAATTCAGACACAGGCAAGATAGATGCACTTATATATATATGAGTAGATCCTGGATCAATCAAAGCAAGTACTGAAATACCAAATAAAGAAAATGTACCCGCTATAACTGCTGAAGCATCCGGCTGCCTCTGCATCACATATACTCTCTGAGAAGATCCGGCCTCATCTGGCCTACTGCCTCTGGATGAAGATCCTCCTCTCTGACTAAACCCAGGTCTACCACCTCTACTGAAACCTCTGCCCCCTCGACCACCTCTGCTGACACTAGGTCGAGAAGCTGCAGTATCAGCCTGTCTATACTCCTGCATCTCAGGACAATCTCTAACGAAATGAGCTGGTGACCCACATCTAAAACACCTAACTGGTCCACCAATCTTCCAACAAACACCTCCATGGGTCTTACCACAATGCTCACATACAGGTGGAGTAGACCTCTGAACCATAGGAGTTGGTGCACTAGCTACAGAAGCTGTCGGTCTCGGCCTCTGCCTCTGATACTGTACTGATCTGCCCGACTGTCTCTGGCTTCTACTGATCCTCGGAACAAAACTTCCTCTACCCCTCTTCATAGATGAAGACCCTACCTCAAACTGGGGTCTCCTTACTCTAGTCTCCTCCTCAGTAGCAGCTGCTGCAATGCTCTGCGCTCTCTCAACACTTCTAGCTGCTGCAACAAGCTGAGAGAAATCCTGGTACCGAGAACCAGCCACAATGCACATAATAGAGGGCCTCAATCCCTCCTCAAATCTTCTGCACCGGTCTATTTCATCAGAGATAATTCCCCCGGCATAGCGACTCAACCGGATGTACTCAATCTCATACTCTGTTACCGTCCGGTTGTCTTGCCTCAAATTCAAGAATTCCATCTTCTTAATATCTTTATACTCCCTTGGAGTATATTTCTGCTCGAACTCCCTCAGAAAATCACCATAGGATAATGTAGGTGGATCATCCATGGCATTAGGAACCGTCTTCCACCAGTCATAGGCATCTTTCTGAAGGAGGGATCTGGCATAGTCAAATTTTTCTTCAAAAGTGGCTTGTAACTGAATAAATATCCTCTGTACTTTGTCCAACCACTGCTTAGCCACTGCTGGATCTGTAGTGCCCAAGAAATCCTCAGCCCCATATTTTCTTAACTTATCATAATGTCTTACCGGCACCTGGGGCTGTGGTGGTGGTGGCTGCACTGGAGCTTGTCTAAATAATTCGACCATATGTCTTAACCAACCCGGTGGACCCTCATCTATAGCTGATCTCTCTGGCACAGAAACAGGTGCCTCACTAACTCTATCAACCCTAGCTCCCTCTCTACTCTCTTCAGGAGCTACACTCTCCGCACTACCTTCTACAGACTGTTGTGAATGAGATGTCATCACTACCTATATCCGCAAACACAACAGAATATACCTCATTAAAAATCAAAGACTGCCATACCAAAACATGTATCTTATTCAAAAACCAACTTTTAAAATCAAAATATTCTTTTTCTTACAATTGACCTAGGTTGAGAATCTCAAACCTAGGCTCTGATACCAAAATAATTGTAACACCCCGTATACGTACACAGCATGCTAATACGATCGTAATATACATATACTGAATATAGAAATGCCACGGTTTACAAAACATACAAACCATCCCTTTAATATAATTTGAACAATTTTAAAACATTTAAGGAAATTCATAAAACACAATAGATAAAATGTTTATTCAAAACGCAGCGGAAAATATAACAAATATTTACAAATATATATACATCAAAACTCAAGCTTTACAAAACATAAAATATATACATGTTTGGCAGTATGTCTTTGATCTTTAAGCTTCACTATCAACACCTCAAAAAAACTAGACTCTACTCGGCCTAGAGGAACTCTTCGGTTCTTCCCTGTCACCTGCGCGATGAATCACACTCGTTCTAAGCCAACGGCTTAGTGGTACAAACTACAATACTATTATGCTTCAATGCCATGCTAATGTCATACAATCAAGTTTCAAAAACAATTCATACATATATTACACATCATGTTATATTTTCAAAGTTTAATTGTTCAACATAGTCTCCCAAGCCACATTCATTTCCAATGAGTTGCTTATGTATTATAATCATCTCTCAACATTATATTTCACTCCATAATTCATATTCAAGCAAAGACAAACATGTATCTCAATATTCATTTGTTTCACCTTTCAAGAATCACAATTAAACAAAAACAAGCATGGGCCTAAAAAGAAATCTAATATGTTATTCAAAGTTCAGAGTTACTGCTTTGGTCCATAATCACAATCATCAAGCCCGTAGGCGATATATATATCTCTATCCATGGATAGTGTAACAGACCCAGTCTCTTGGACCTCAACCCGGCTAAACTCGAGGAGATCCTCAACCCGGCTAGACTATTAGTGTTTTTGAGGCTTACGACCCAATCATTTCACCCCAAAAACATCACATTTCACATTTTTCAACTGGAATCGGCTTACGACCCGGTCTTTTCACCTATCCAGTGATTCATAGGCATGCCGCCAAACCCAGAACTCTGAAAATTGAATTAACATATTAGGCACACAATCATTTCATTTATCTCTTTATCAATTTCTTTTCATTTCATTTCTCATAATTAAATAGGCATCCATGCCCCAATTATATTTCATTTGCCTTATCATAGCCAACAATCATGGCCTCATACCTCATATCATCTCAACTCACATTAAACAATTCATCATATCTTTCACATTACATATTCCATATTTCATTTCATCATCATGTAGGCAAATAGGCTTCAACCATCTTATTTACATCATTATAACCAACCACATTGATTTTACATCTCATTATATCTCAAATCACATTAATCAATTCATCATTCAAGTGTATATATAACAAATGACATTAACACACATTTTACATGCTCATCACAACATACACATTATACCAAACAATACATTATTAATATGCATCAACAATGCATTAGATTTCTTAACACATTTACAATCAAATGTGTGTTAAGTCTCAACATCATATGAATGTATGCAATAATGTAGTTTGTACTTACCTTAAGCACCACTCACACAAATCTATACACTTCTTCTTCCAACACTTCTTCACCACTTGAATTAGGGCAAATTATCTTCTTCAAGACCTAATCCAAAAATGATAAAATACATCAATTCCAATGCAAATATTCACTTAATAACCTCTTACTAGACCCTTAAATCACAAATTACAAATCAACATCTCCCTCTAGGACCCCACGGTCGTGGCCTCCCAACCCCCACGGGCGTGGGTTAGAAAATGGTTCTGCCTCCCTTGCTCCAAACCTCCACGGCCATGGCTTCAAATGGCCACAGTCGTGGCAACCAAGGGCCATGGGCGTGGCATCCAAAATGCCTCTGTTTCAGATCAAATCCAAGAATTCTATGCTTCTAACTCCATCAAACACAATTTCATGAAAATAAACCAAAAACAATTACCCAAACTCAACATCTACAACAAGCATCACCAATTCAAAACCCTAATACCAATACAACTTGACTCTTCCAACACAAACACCAACTTAACTTCTTATCTTTAACTCAATTCCACACATACAAACACACCACAATCAAACCTATTCACACTATCACAAATCAACAATCAACTCATTCACAACTTCAAATAAAACAAGAGAAATCAAGAGAGAACTTACCAAAGTTGATGAAACTTCACAATTTTCCAACTCAATCACTTGATTCTTCCCTCAATTTGCTCTTAGAATTCAAAAACCCTCTCTTGCTCTCTTGTCTTTGTGATGCCCGGCCAAGCAATTGGAAAAGAAGAAAATGAAGAGTAAAAGAAGTAAAGTCAAATATTTATTCTTCAATTAAATTTCCACCAAGCACTATTTAATATTAAAATATTCCATTTAATCTCTTCCATTCATTTTATCTCTTTTAATTAATTCATTAATTCAAAAATAAATAAATATCTTCTTTATTTGACCATCCATTTTGACTTGTATATATGTCCATATATACAACATATACATTCTCTCTTCACTTCTTTTTCTTTCCAATTACACATATACGTTCAATCCAATTACAACAAAAATATCAAAACTTCTAGGGCACACTTTGGGATATTACAACTTGATTCATTGATTGTATGTGAATAATATGCTAATGTCATATATGTGTTAAATGCATTGTGAAAAGCCATTGATAATGGCTAAATTGTGTAAAATGTGAAATATGCATATTATGTGAAAATACCCAAAGTAATTGTGTAATATGTTGTGAATACAAAAATGAGATATGTGGTATAATGATATGAATTGATATTGATAAAAATGAGAAAAGTGAGAAAAATGAGAAAGATGTGAAAAAATGAGAAAAGTGAGAAAAAAATGTGAAAATAAGGCAATGTGCCTAGATTGAATATGTGAAAATGAGAAAGAGATTAATAATGAGAAATATGAATAAATTGTGTGCCTAGTATGTTATTCAAATTTTAGAGTTTTGAGTTTGGCGGCATGCCTATTATTGCCTATGGGCTAAACACTGGAATGGTGAAAAGACTAGGTCGTAAGCCAGGTCAGCTGATAAATATGATTTTTTTGGGGCTAGGCCGTAAGCCTTAAAAACTGTAGCAGTCTAGCCGAGTTAGGCCAAGATACTGGGGCCTAAGGGTCTAGCCAGGTTGAGGTCCAAGAGACTGGGCTGTTACATTATCCATGGATATATTACCTACAGGGCTAGACACATGGTATCATTACGGACCAAAGCAGTAACTCTGAAATTTGATTAGCATATTAGATCTTTTTTGGGCCCATGCTTGTCTTTGCTTTAATGTGAATTATGAATTGTGATACAATTGAGCAATATAATGCTATGAGTTATGATTATGAAATATTTGAAAAATATAAGAAAGTAGAGTGATATGACATCTATATGCATTGTGCATTGGCATTGCATTGAGTTTTATTATTATTATCAAAGTTTGTACCACTAGGCTTCGACTTAGCGCGATTGTAATTCGTCGCGCAGGTGTCATGGATGATTTGGTAGAGTCGGAGAGTTCTACTAGACCTGGTAGGGTCTAGGTTTGTATTTATTGAGCTTGAAGAGTTATTTTTGGGCACTTCAAGATCAGAGCCAGTTACCAGCTTGTAGATATTTGATATTATAATATATTTTGATATTATATATATTATGATATGTTTTTGGAAGTATATAATGTAAATTGTAAAGATTGTTTTGAATAATTTGTTCAGAAGGGATTTTATATGTATTGTTAATTTATATATCTATATATAAGTATTTTGAGAAAATATGGAGAAATTGAGAAGTATTGGTGAAATGGTGAATTGATTTTTATTGGGAATGTTTGCTTTGTGCAAGTTGTGTTTTGCTGAATTTTGGGAATGTCCAAATTACAGACAAAACTCTGGAGAATTATTTTTAGAGATTTTTATATATATTATTTATTTTGGGTTCTTATAACAAGTAAACAATATTTATATTCTATTTAATTTTATATATTTAGAATTTGAAATTTTAAATTGGAAATGTGAAATTTTTTTTTATTAAACTGGTCTGTGACATTTTTATACCGTATATACGTATTTTACATATGCTGAAAATATGTATTGTACGTATATAGGGTATGAGGGTGTTACATTTATTTTGGTATCAGATCCTAGGTTTGAGGTTCTCAACCTAGGTGGGATGATAGAGAGAGAAAATTAGAATTTAAAAAAATAAAATGATTTTCAATTGTGATGCATGCATTGGCACTGGCAATTTATCTGATCTCTGATATTGCAATGTCCATTTGATATAATGGATATGAGTTGAGATGGCGTCTAGGTTGCATAGATCAGAGTGGCGCAGTGGAAGCGTCATTCTAGAGATTATGCATTAAAAATTTTTTGAACTTTTATTTGAAATTTAAAATTCATAGCTGATTCAATTGATGAATAAGTGAAATTAAGAAAAATAATTTATGAAATTATTTAAGATATGAAATAAAAAGTTTGAGAAATGGGCATGATAGTTACAGGAAAATTTTATAAGTGTACTGCAAAGTGATATTGTCTGAATTTTTGGACAAATCTAGAAATGTTAGATGAGTTTAAACATTTAATAGAAAGTTTTTCTATATGTTAGAATCCAATGTATAAAATTTTATAAATTTTAAAGATGGATCTCTAATTAAGAAAAATAGAAGAATACAGATTGTTGGAGTAATTTCAACAACTCAGAATATGTAGAAATTGGAAAAAAAATAAATTTAGAAACTATGGTAAACCAACTCAGAAAAATCTAAATATTTACACACAATATCATATGTATTCCTATAACATATGGTTAAAATTTCATGAATTTTTATTAAGGTTTTGTACCTAAAAAAAAATGGATAGTCGGGTGCTGCCAGAGAAATTATTAAAGAGACAGATTCTCTGATTTTGGAAGATTTAATTTTTAAATATATTAAATCAGCTTGGAAAAAAAATCTAAAACTTTATAAGTCCATATATGTGTGAAGTGCACATGGATAAAATTTTACAAGCTTTTATAAAGAATTGGTAAGGAATATAAAAATTGAAAGTGAGATTGACATGAAACTAAGGAAGTCATGCAGTTTTGTGTAAGTAAGTAATAAATTAATTTTATGAGATAAATGAATGAAGAAAATTATAAAATTTATATGCATATGGTTATAAGTATAGAACGAATACGAAGTTTTTAATAATTTACAACAAAGAGTTCATAATTAAAATCAAAGAGTGAAATCATATATGATAGCGAATTATTTATTATGGAATAATGATGCATGATTTAGGGTTAAATATGTAAAATTAAAGTATCTAAATGGATGATGTTAATTAGTTTAATGAAATGAATTAGTTTTGTTTAAATGTAAATGTTATGATTTTAAGATTGAAAATGTGACATGGATGAGATTTGGTGAGGTTTATGTTGTTGGTTGCAATTTATGAAATTTAAATTTTTGAAATGGGTTTCCATAATTGTGAAAGTAGTGTGTTTTGATGTTATATTAATATAAAAATAAAGTTTATAAAGTTAGCTCTTGAAAATGAGATTAATAGAATGAAGTTTAAGTAAAGTAGTAAGTTGAAAATTTAGAGTTGTAAGAGAATTTTGATGAAAATTATTTAGATATTGATAGTTTAATGTTTAATAAGCGTGAGAGTAATTTTGAATAATATTATTTATGAAAATATCATGTAACGTGTAATGTGGTTGATAATATAGAAATTTGTTATGAAATAAAAGGAAAATGATTAAGTAAGTAAAAATGAGTTACTTTAGGTAATTGCATTGGAAATGATGAAAAGGGATGTGAAGGGTATGATAAATGCATAAAAAAAATATGAGAGAGATGTCACATTGGAAATGTGACTAAGATTTATGTGAGGTGTTAAAATATATATATATATATAATAAGAAACTTATTTAAGAGATAGACGATTAAATAAGGAAGATGTTAATTATGTTGTGGTCAGAGTGTATATATATGTTGAATTGATGAATAACCTAAGTAATGTCAAAAGAATGAGAAATAATAATGTTCTCTGAAAGGTGATAAATGTTAACTTTGTATGGGTTGTATGTAAAAGAGGAATTGCGTATAATTGTATGGTATGTGTGATGAGATTTTTCAATATAAACACAATTGTGATATATAAAAAAAATGTGAAAAGTAAGTCACATTGTGAATATGACTTACGAATATGTATGTGGATGATTAAAAAAAAAATATTATCGAGTGTTTGTTACCTTATACAATTACTTGTCTAGTGATATTGAGAATGATATTGCAAGTATTAATATACCTAAGAGAGATTAGGTCTTGACCTACGTAGAGTTAGGTCATGTGATGAAATTGAGATTGAGGATGGACCCGAGCAGCATTGGACGATGAAATTGTTATTATAACAACTGAACTTGATGATTGTATAGTATTTTGGGCCCAAAGTATATGCATATAAATAAAAAATTGTAAGGAAAAGGAAAGTATAATGAAGAAAGTATGGAAGTGAAAAAAAAATGAATGAAAATTTTTATAAGAGATAGATTAGAAATGGAGTAATAAATGGAAATTGTGTAAAATTAGCATATGAACGAATGTGTATATGTAAGAGATGCTAATGATAATATTGTTGAAACTTGAGTTAGGCTAATGATGATCAAGTGATTAAGAGTAAATTGTTTTGAAACAGAAATGATCAAAAGTAAATTGCTTTGAAACAGAGCTGAAACGTGTTAACTTTTTGTGTAGCAAAAGATTAGAAAATGAACATGTGATTTTTCCGATACGAACTTAATATTGTGATTAGAAATATTTGAAGAAGAATGATAGAGGAGCAATATTTATTTATAAGCCACAGGCGTGACTATTATTATGGCATGACCGTTGGATAGTTTTGGTGAGATTGATAGTTATGCTTCAAGAAACATGGTCTAGACTTATGGTTTGCATAGTTGTATCTTATAATTTTATACTAGAAATTTGTTTATAATTATAGAAGGTGTGAAAACAGAAGAGAATTGTGAAAATATGATGAGCTTTAAATGATGTGTAAGAAAAGTTATTTGTTTAAATAGGGTAACTATAAGAAATGTGAGAAAATGGTAAATGAAAGAAATTATGAAATGTGAGTAAGAGTTATAATGAATGTGTATGAAAGTGGTATAAAATGAATAAGTTAATGAAAATGATGTGTAAAGTAAACGAGACTAAGGGAAGTGAATATTATCTGTAATGATAAATTCGAAGAGAATTAAAATTTGAGAATAAATTTGACCTATTAGAATTAGGTCATGAATTGAAAACAGATTGATGAATTTATAATAGACTAAAGGTTGGTCAGAATAGAATAAGGTTGTGATGGTCATATTGTGATAGTTAGATCAATTGATCCGAAATGTAATAAATTTACAAGTATTTATTGAAATTCAATGTGTGTAGTTGTATTAAGAATATACAAGCTATATGATAATGTGTTTAATACAGCATTCTGATATGTATATACATATGAAATGAGCTAAGTTATATTAGTTTCAAATAATTATAAGAGAAAAATGTTGATTATAGTATAATGGGAATGAATCTTATTAAGGAAATAAGATTTTGCTGTTGTATAATGGTGATGTCAAATTAATATGTTGTAATTGTATAAAGAGTAGGATCAAAGTGAAGATATGTAAAATTATTGTGTTAAGATAAAAGTTATCAACATTTGAATTTAAGGTGATGAGAGTATATTTTTAAGATAATGAAGTGATCAAATATCTTGAGTGCAATAGGTGAGTGGGTATATATATTAAAGAGAAGAACTAATTTTTGTATAATGACAATTCGATTGATGATATGATAATTGTTGTGACTGTTTGAGTAAATAGACAGTATAATGATGTGTTAGGGAATGGTAAAAAGGAAATTAAGAATGAATCTGAGGGAGAGGATAGAAATTATGTAATATGGTAAAATAACGATTTGGATAATTTATTACCATACTGGATAATTTTAAGGACGAAATTATTTAAGGGGGAGAAAATTATAACATCCGTGATTTTGGAGAAATTAAATAAGTATTTGGAGATATAAATTGTATATACTCAATATATATATCTAGAGTATATATAACATATATATATGGTATATTAATTGTATATGTTGGATTAATACATTACATACTTAATATTTAATACACATATAAGATACATTTGATGTGTATATAAGATACACATTACTTGTGCATATGTATAATATTTCAAATTTTTGAAAAGTTCTAATTTTTAAAAATTTGATAAAATAAATTATAATTTAAATGGATAAATTAAATTAATGATTTTAAATGAAAAATGAAGGGGTTTTAAATGAAAAAGTGGAACATACATGTGATGTATATGTAAAATATACATAACATATAAAAGTCAACACTTTTTAAAAGAAAAGAGTATTTTGGTAATTAAATCTTATAAATTTAAAATTAATAAAATATTCAAAAATAAATTATTTTTAAATGGAAGAGGAAAATTAGGACTTTTAATTTATCAAAAAAATAATTAAATAATTAAATATTAAATTATTTTAATATATATATGGCTTAAAAATAAAGATGAAAAGAAAAGGAAAATATTAAAAAGTCTTCGTCTTCTTCTTCTTCTTCCTTTTGGCCGAATTTTTCATGGGAGCTAGACCAAGATTTTGATTCTTCCATACTCCATAAATTGAAAGATTTAACAAGTTTCAAGTGGATTTTTGGTGATTTCCACCAAAATTAGTAAGTTTCCATCTCTTTTCTTTGAATTCCATGGAAGATCGTGTTATGTGAGAATTTGGATTTTGACGTAGTATGTTATAATTGTTGGAATTGGTGTATATGATGATATTTTAGGTAGTTAACAATGATTCTAAGGTTAGATTGAAGAGATGATGGAGTTTGGATAAAGAATGGTGAAGAGAGAGAATTTAGGGTTATGAATTTTTGGGTTTTGAAAATATGAACTTTAATTGTGCAAATTGGTTCTAAATGTGTTGTTTTGATTCATAAACAAGTATTTTAAAGTCAAATATTGGATTTGGTGGTGTTGGGTTGGAGTTTGAGAATGGAAGTGGAGATTTAGGATTTTGGAAAAGTGATTTTTCAAAGTTGTTGAATTGTGTGATTTTATTTGTTTAAGCATGTTGTTTAGTGTTAAAAGTGATGAATATAAGCTTAGAATGAGTAATGGATTGTGTTGGAATGGAAAACCTTCAATGGGAGAAGGTTATGCCATTTTTGAGATTTTGTATTTAAGAGTGTATTGTTATAATGTAAATGATTTAAATGTATTAAAATATGTTTTTAATGATATTAATAAACTTAAAACACTAATTTAAATGGTTTGATATGGTTTTTCAAAGTTAAAGTGAGGTGAAGCTTAATTTTGAGATTTGGTTTAGAGTGATGTTTAATTATGGTTTGATGCTGAGAATACATTAGAATGTGATATTAAATGATTATGTATGATCACATTTGGTAAAGGCATTTAGGGAGGTTGATTTGCTTCATCCAAGTGGTGAAGGGCAAGTTGGAAGGATAGGATTGGAGGTTGTGTTAAGCTTGCTTTGGGTTGCTAGTGGAGGTATGTACAAACTTTGAATGTATTGTTTATCTTTGCATGACATTTGGACTTAACATATTTTGGTTGAAAAATATTTTAAGCTACTTGGTTCATTGATTGTGTATGAATAATATGCTATGACATTTGTAATGTCATATATGTGCTAAATGTATTGTAAAAAGCCATTGATAATGGCTAAATTATGTAAAATGTGAAATATGCATATTATTTGAAAATACCCAAAGTAATTGGGTAATGTGTTGTGAATGCAAAAATGAGATACGTGGTATAATGAAATGAATTGATATTGATAAAAATGAGAAAAATGTGAAAGAAGTGAAAAAATGAGAAAAGTGAGAAAAAATTGTGAAAATAAGGCAATGTGCCTAGATTGAATATGTGAAAATGAGAAAGAGATTAATAATGAGAAATATGAATAAATTGTGTGCCTAGTATGTTATTCATTTTTTAGAGTTTTGAATTTGGCATCATGCCTATGATTGCCTACGGCCTAAACGCTGGAATGGTGAAAAGACTGGATCCTAAGCCAGGCCAGCTGATAAATATGATGTTTTTGGGGTGAAAAAACTGGGTCGTAAGCCTCAAAACTATAGCAGCCTAGCTGGGTTGAGAACCAAGATACTGGGGCCTAAGGGTTTAGCCGGGTTGAGGTCCAAGAGACTGGGGCTATTACATTATCCATGTATATATTACCTACGGGGCAAGACACATGGTATCATTATGGACCAAAGCAGTAACTCTGAAATTTGAATAGCATATTAGATAATTTTTGGGCCCATGCTTGTCTTTTCTTTAATGTGAATTATGAATTATGATATAATTGAGCAATATAATACTATGAGTTGTGATTATGAAATATTTGAAAAATATAAGAAAGTAGAGTGATGTGACATCTATATGCATTGTGCATTGGCATTGCATTAGTTTTATTATTATTATTATCAAAGTTTGTACCACTAGGCTTCGGCTTAGTGCGATTGTAATTCATCGCGCAGGGGTCATGGATGATTTGGTAGAGCCAGATAGTTCTACTAGACCTGGTCGGGTCTAGGTTTGCATTTATTGAGCTTGAAGAGTTATTTTTGGGCACATCAAGATCAGAGCCAGTTGCCAGTATGTAGATATTTGATATTACAATATATTTTGATATTATATATGTTATGATATGTTTTTGGAAGTACATAATGTAAATTGTAAAGAATGTTTTGAATAATTTGTTCAGAAGGGATTTTATATGTGTTGTTAATTTATATATCTATATATAAGTATTTTGAGAAAATATGGAGAAATTGAGAAGTATTAGTGAAATGGTAAATTGATTTTTATTGGGAGTGTTTGCTTTGTGCAGGTTGTGTTGTCCCAAGATGGCAACCAAGAGGGGGGGGGGGGGGTGAATTGGTTTCCTCTAGAAATGATGGAAAATTAAAAACTCAACAAACAAGAAATGCGGAATAGAGAAATGGTTGAGTAGTGAATAAAAGAAAGAACGCACAAGATTTATAGTGGTTCAGATTTTCTTCAATCCTACATCCACTTCCTTAACAACTTGTTAAGGTTTCACTAATCTTTGAAGTTTTACAAACTCACTTCCAACTTTGGTGTTTTTACAAGTTCACACCTAACTTGACAAGTGTTTTACTAAGGCTAGCACTCAAAACCTTTACAAGAGTTTTACTAGGCTTACTCTCACAACCTTTACAAGAGTTTTACCAGGCTCACTCTCACAACCTAAGTGTTTTCCAAGCTCACACTCAAACTTTTACAATGGTGTTTTCAATGCTTACACCTAACATTCATTACAATTCAAATGTAAGTTTAAGTAAAAGAAAATATGTTGCTTGGCTATAAAATCTTTGATTCTCTCTTTTCACCATTCTATTTTTCTTAGAGTAGGAATGTATTTATAGCCAATGTGGTCTAACTAGCCATTATAGATAGTAAGAATAAAGTCTTGGCAGTTTAGACCTTTTTCAGTAAACTGTTTGAAGAAATTCTCGATCGTCCTTCATACAAGGATGGTCGCGCTCATGTCTCACATGGTCATCCTTGGTCAAGGAATGGTCGCTGCATTTATATTTGCTTCAACGGTCAAATCTGAGTGCTCTGCAGCAGGAATCTTGCCCATGCTGTGGTTGTCGGGATGGTCGCATGTATGATAGGTGTGGTCGCCCTTTTTGAATGCTGAAGTGAGTTTATAACGGTCATCATGGCATTCTCTGACTGAGCAAAATGAAAGTCCACCTAAATATGAATTTCACGGTCGCCCTAGGTGACATCTCGCGATCTAGTTGAGACACTCGCGTCGAACTTCTAAACTCACCTTAGGACGCGAACACTACTGTCAGTTTAAGCATATTTTTTCCTGAATCATCAGAGCGGTCACGGATATCAAAGGGCAGTCGCTAAAGTGATAAGCAAGATCGTATCCTTCACCGTTCTTGTCACCGCGAACCTTACTGTAATTTGGATGATTTGGGTTTCTTGTGTTGCGGTCGTCCATGAATGTAGGACGGTCGCTCTTGTGTAAGTGCGGTCGCGACTGAGGTCGGGTTTCTGACCGCGAAACCTACTGTGATATGGTTTCATCGTTCAATTGAATGGGGCAGTCATCTCCATGTCTTGTGCGACCGCTAAACATGCTCTGTTCAACTTTATTTGAAACAAGCTTCTTCAAACACATGTTAAATAAGTCATTCAATTTGAGTTGTCAAGGATCAAAATTGAGATCATTTGGCTAACAATCTCCCCCATTTTGACTTTGACAATCAAATGGAATGAAGATATAAATTAACAAGGATATAACTTAGATTGGCTCACAATCTTTCCTTATTCAAATTGCTCATGTGTTGAATGTTAATAAATTTGTTATAATGCTCCCCCTAAACATATGCATGACTCATGTTTTATGTTGGAGTATAACTTGGTGCATTGGTAAACAATCATTCCTATTTTAATTATATTTATATCATTTGGCTATCTTGCATTAGTAAACAGTCATTCCTATCATTTGGCTATCTTTCTCCCCCATTGTCATAGGCAAAATGCATAAAAGAAAATATGTAAAGATAATGAACAACTTGGTGTATAACAAACAAAATTTTTAATAATAGAGGGCAGTACAAGGATAATGTAAGATAGGAACAAGATAAAACAAAACAACAAAACATAACCAAAAAATAGAAAAAAAAAATAAACTAATCAGAATCTTCATCCTCATCTATCTCTTCTTCTTCTAAAGGAGCTTTTCCCTTATCAAGAGGAACATTAGAGGTAGAGCTAGTGCTGATAGACTCTTCTTCTTCAGGGAGACTTTGTGTATGATCACTTATATCCCAATCCTCAAGATTGCATTGAGGCAAGTCCAGTTTGCCTTGCATGTCATAGAGATCATGATGCATGTGAGATATAAGGTCAATTCTCTTGTTCAAGTGATGGAATCTTTTGGAGACACTTTTCTTGAATCGAGAGAGTTTCCTGAAGAGAGAGTTGATAGCTTTGAGAATGAGTTTTGTAGGAGATGAAGTAGTTTCCTGGGTAGGTTTAGATGAAGTAGTTTTTGGAGGTAGTTCAATAGCAACTTCCAAGGAGTCTCCTTCTTCGTCAATTGTGTATCTTGGTCTTTTCTTTTGTCTATCCACAATACCTCGTTTGCCAAAGTAATACACATATGTACCCTCAATTTTCCTTACACAGCCAGCATGTTCTAGATAGTCAATGGTGATGGCACTAGAGGTAGTTTCTCAAGGTAGCTAAGATCATTTAGTAAGTTCATGTGCCTATCTATTTGAGTTATTTGTGAGGACAAGAAGAAAGTTCTAGTTCTTGTAACAGCATGATGATATAGAGTGTCAATCAAGAACTTGGTTGTGTTCATTTGGATGTTGTGGTTGAAAGCATATAAGAAGATGAGGTCTCTTTTTGTTACCTTTTCATTCCCATCAGCCCTTTGATGAATGGTGTAGGTGATGATCCTATGAAGCATCCAATGGGTGAGGGATTTGATGTGTCTAGCTTTTGACTCTTTTTCAAATGAGATTTCCACAGAAATTTCTTGCCAAAAGGTAGAGAGTGTTTGGTTGGAGAAGGTTAAATCATTGTAGGAGGTTATTCCATCAACAGGAAAGTCCCAGATTTTGCCAAAGTCTTCTAATGTTAAGGCTTGGTATTGGTCAAATAACTTAAATCTAACCCCATACCACCCCAGTGCAGAATTTACACTCTTTTCAATCTGAAAAGACATGAGAAATTCCTTACTTAAACTAGAATAGCCTACCTCTTCAGGAAATACGAATTTCCTCCAGCCAAGAACACCAAGTAAACTTTCAATCTCATCTTTAATGTTGAGGGCAGAGAGCATCCCACCAAAAGGAGATTTGGTTCCTTCAATTTTCTTTCTCTTAAGCATGACATATCTCACATCTTCCTCAGGGGTTTGGTGGCAAGGTTTATGAATTTTCTCACCTCTTCTAGACTGTGGAGGAGATGGAGGAACATCTGTTGGTTCTCTTATGATGATTCCTGAAGGTTTCTTTCCTTTCCCTTTCCCTTTGGAGGTTATTTTCTTTTAGGAGCCATTAGAGTTGAAGAGCAGGAAGAAAACTGGAAAACAGTGAGTGTTTTGAGAAGGAGATGATCTTGAGAGGATTTTAGAGATTTGGAGGGAAGTTTGTATGTTATAAGAAGTAAAATATCCAAGAAACTGATGTATAATGGTCTTAAATAGAAGAAATTAAGAAAATAGCCATTTATGACTGTTGAGAGTTAAGAAACGCGACCTGTCATATAGCCAACGGTTACAAAATTTTGAGCAGAGTGTACAGAGTGCGGTCGCCTATTTGTATCAGTGCGATCGCAAAATGTACTATAGCGACCATTAACAAAATTAGTGCGCTCACGGGTGCTGAGAAAGTCTGCAACGGTCGAAACTGTTCAAATTATTGCGACCGCGCACAAGGTTTCTTGACTGCGCATAGAGGTATTAATTTAGATGAATCTAGCTGGTAAGATAGCGATCGCTAAAGGCATTGGAGCGAACGCGAGTGACTCAGAAATGAAAGAGTCAAAAAATATGAAGGACAAAAATTTTAAGAAATTGATTTCCAAATTTTTATTCATTCAGGGTAATTCCATCAATCATACCTAAATTAAGTTTAATAAAGTTGAGCCTATCTTCATTCAAAGGTTTTGTAAAGATATCAGCAAGTTGATTATGTGTATCTATAAACTCTAGGACTATATTCTGATTTTGTACATTTTCTCTCAAAAAATGATGTCTAATATCTATATGTTTGGATCTAGAGTGTTGGATAGGATTTTAGACAAATTGATAGTACTAGTGTTGTCACATTTAATGGAGATGTTGTTAAATACTTTGCCATAGTCAAGCAATTGTTGTTTCATCCATAATACTTGTGTGCAACAAAAACATGCTGCAACATATTCGGCTTCCGTTGTGGATAAAGCAACCGATGCTTGTTTCTTACTATGCCAAGAAACTAGACAATTACCAAGAAAGTGACATGCTCCTATTGTGCTCTTTCTATCTAAGATACTACCAGCATAATCTGCATCTGAAAAACCTAAGATATGAAATGATGTGTTTTTAGGATACCAAAGTCCTAAATGCATTGTACCACTTAAATATTTCAAAATTCTCTTAGTAGCATTCAAGTGTGATTCTTTAGGACAAGTTTGAAATCTAGCATAAAGACATACACCATACATTATATCAAGTCTAGAAGCGGTTAAGTAAAGTAGTGATCCAATAATACCTCAATATTTCTTTTCATCTACTGCTTTACCATTTTCATCTTTACCCAATTTCAAGAATGTGCTCATAGGAGTCTTGCTAGTTTTGCAGCCATCCATTCCAAATTTCTTGATGAGTTCTTTTGTATATTTGGATTGGTTGATGAAGATTTCATCTTCACATTGCTTGATTTGTAGTCCAAGGAAGAACTTGAGTTCACCCATCATGCTCATTTCAAATTCCCTAGTCATACAACAAGCAAATTCTTTGCACAAGGTTTCATTAGTAGCTCCAAATATTATGTCATCCACATAAATTTGTACAATTAAAATGTTATGTTTGTCCTTTTTAACAAAGAGATTTGTATCTACTTTTCCTTTTGAAAAACCATTTTCAAACAAATATGCACTTAGTTTATCATACCAAGCTCTTGGTGCTTGTTTCAATCCATATAAAGCTTTGGTAAGTTTGAAAATATGATCAAGAAATTTGTAGTTTTCAAAACCAGGAGGTTGTTCTACATAAACTTCTTCGCTTATAAGTCCATTTAGAAATGCACTTTTAACATATATTTGAAAGAGTTTAAAGTTCATGTGACATGCAAAAGTAAGTAATATTCTAATAGCTTCTAATCTGGCTACAAGGGCAAATGTTTCATCATAGTCAATACCTTCTTCTTGATTATAGCCTTTGGCTACCAACCTTGCTTTGTTCCTAACAATGTGACCATTTTCATCAAGCTTATTCCTATAGACCCATTTGCATCCTATGATAGAGTGATCTGTATGCCAAACATTATTTCTTTCAAATTGATTAAGTTCATCTTGCATTGCAATCATCCAACTTTTATTGTTTAGAGCCTCCTCAATGGTTTTTGGCTTAATTTGAGAAACAAAAGCAAAATTAACATCTATATGATTAATTTTAGATCTAGTAATTACTCCTTTAGATGTTTCACCAATGATGAGTTCCTTAGGATGATCTTTCTTGTATTGCCAATCCTTAGATAGATCTTGAGTCTTTCTTCAAGTTCATGCTAATTGATTTTTGGAGCATCAATAGTTTCATGAGGTTCAAGAGTACCTGCAGGGTCATTGAAAGTACTACCTTTCTTTTGATCAAGTTTAGATGATTCATCAAATACAACATGCATTGATTCTTCAACAACTAGAGTTTTCATGTTAAATGCTCTATATACTTTGCTATATGATGAGTATCCTAGGAATATGCCTTCATCTGATTTGGATGAAAATTTTCCAAGGTTTTCCTTGGTGTTCAATATAAAGCATTTGCATCCAAATACTCTAAAATATCCAATTCTGGGAATTCTTCCATTCCATAGCTCATAAGAAGTTTTATTAGTTAAATGCCTTTTGTAAACACGATTTGCAATGTAACAAGTTGTATTAACTGCTTTTGCCCAAAAATAAGATGGTAAATCATATTCATTGAGCATTGTTCTAGCCATTTCAATTAAGGTTCTATTTTTCCTTGCAACTACACCATTTTGTTGTGGAGTTCTAGGAGCAGAAAAATTATGTGAAATGCCAAGTTCATCACAAAGACTTTCAAAATTTTCATTCTCAAATTCTTTGCCATGATCACTTCTAATAGATGTGATCACATATCCTTTTTCATTTTGAACTCTTTTTGCAAACGTTTTGAAGTAATTAAAAGCTTCATTCTTTTGAGCTAAGAATTTAACCCATGTGAATCTAGAGTAATCATTAACAAGAACAAATGCATATAATTTGCCTCCTAAGCTTGTAACTTTATTTGGTCCAAACAAATCCAAATGAATGAGCTCTAAAGGTCTAGAGGTACTTATAACATTCTTTGATTTAAATGAATCTTATGTTGCTTACCATGTTGACAAGTTTCACAAATGCTACCTTTATCATATTTTATCTTAGGGAGACCATCAACTAGGTTTTCATTACAAATATATTTTAATTGATCCATACCAGCATGTCCTAGTCTTTTATGCCATAACCATACATCATTATTAGTAGACATTAGACATTTAAATGCATGATTTGAATGTATGTTAATATTATAAGTGTTGTTTGTCCTAGTACCCTTAAATATGATAACACCATTTGAATTTGTGATCTTGCATCCTTTGGAATCAAAATTAACAATGTATGCTCTATCACATAGTTGACTAACACTTAGCAAATTATGTTTCAATCCATCAACAAGCCATACATCTTCTATTAAATCTTTACCAATTGAAGCAATGGACCCAACACCAATAATTTTACCTTTAGCATCATTTCCAAAAGTTACATTACCTCCATGTTTGTAGGTAATACTTGTAAAGAGCTTTGTATAACCGGTCATATGCCTTGAGCACCCACTATCCACAAGCCATGTGCTTTCATTGATAGTAGATTTTAGGCATACCTACAAGGCAATAGTGGTCATCTTCTCTTAGGTACCCACATGAAGTTGGGTCCTTGATGGTTAGTAATAAAGGTGTCTTCTAACTTGAGATGAGCCTTTCTTATATGATAGAAAAAACTTTTGTGTCCAAATTTCATGCAATATGTGCATTGCCATGGTATTTTATATTTCTACATTTTTCTTTTTGTATTCCAAGTATTATGCATAATACTACAAATATGTGATTGCCTTTTTGCAAGTTTAGTGTACATAAATGCATGATTACTTTTAGCTTTATTTCCTAGTGAACCATAAGAAGTTCTTTTGGTACTTTTAGACTTGGTGCGAGCATCTTTGTTTTTTACAATATCAACATTACAAATTTTAGTTGTAGATGCTTTTACAAATGTTGGTTTTCTTGGTTCAATGTTGGTCGATCCATTGAATCCTAATCCATAATTTAAGGAGGGTGATCTTTGGTTACCAATTAATGTTTCTAAGGCTTCCTTTCCTTTATGAAATCTTGAAATTGATTCTTTTAGTTCTTTTAGTTCATGCTTCAAAATTTCATTCTCTTTAATAATTTTTTCTAAGTCATGTGGGTTTTTATTTAACTCTTCTATTGAATTCATCAAGTGTTTATTTGAGGTTTTCAATTCTAAGGTAGAGTTCTTTAAGCATATAAAAATCCTTTTCTAACTTAGAGCTTTTTTCTTTATAGAGCATCATTTTAGAAAAATATTTTTCTATTTTAAAGTTCATGTGCTCAATCAAATCACTATCATCTAGATCATCAATATCATTATGTGCTACTAGATCAAAGGATTGAGTACTTACCTCATTGGAGTCATCTTCAATAGCCATGAGACATAGGTTTGCAATTCCTTCTTCTTCTTCTTCTTCACTTGAAGAGGAGTCATCCCATGTGGCTTTGAGAGACTTTTTCTTTTCTTTGTCCCATTTCCTTTTATTCTTTACTTTGAAGCAATCCGATTTAATGTGACCAGTTTTTCCACATTCATAGCACTTTACCTCATTTTTCTTTTCTTTATCTTTAAAGGAGAATTTAGGAAGTGTACCTTTATTTGCTTGTAATCTTTTCTTCCTTTTCCATTCATTGATTCTTTTTGACAACATTGCCATTTCATCTTCATCATCAGTACCTTCGTTGCTTGAGCTCTCAACTTCTTTGATTGCTTTGAGCGCAATTGGTTTTCTCTTTTCTTTTTCACCTTAATCTTCTTCTTTTTCACTGTGTAGCTCAAATGTGAGTAGTTTTCCCACAAGCTCGTCGGTTCTCAATGTGCTAAGATCATGAGCTTCTTCGATGGATGATACTTTTGATTCAAAGTTCTTTCTATCTCTTAGGGCTCTCAAGATTTTACTGTTTACATCACCTTGATCATATACCTTGCCATACTTCATTAGTTCATTGACAATAGCAAGCAAGCGATTTGTCATGTCGGTGACATTTTCATTTGATTTCATCTTGAATAGCTCATACTCATGAACATGCATTTGTTTCTTAGTGAATCTTACTTGAGTCATACCTTCATGGTAGTTTTCGAGTGTCTTCCAAATGCAATGTGCACAAGTTAAATGTCGAACTCTTCCACCTTCTTCTCTTGAGATGGAATTCATCAAGATGGAAGCGGCTCTATTGTTCTTGAATCGATCTTTGAAATTGATAGTTGACCATTGTGCTTTGGGAAGAGGAACTTGAATACCATCAACTTCATAAGTGGGAGGTTTCCACTCACTTTCCAAAAAATCCCATATTTCAATCCCTTCACTTTCTAGAAACAAATACATTTTGTGTTTCCAGTAGGAATAATCAGTTCCATCAAAGTAGGGTCTAAGAATAGTGTTAAGATTTCCATGAGAGATAGAGTTTGATGAAGAAGAAGTTGCCATAGTGGATCAAATTTCACAATTAAGTTTAAGAAATTTCAAGCTCTGATACCAATTGTTATCCCAAGATGGCAACCAAGAGGGGGGGTGAATTGGTTTCCTCTAGAAATGATGGCAAATTAAAAACTAAACAAACAAGAAATGCATAATAGAGAAATGGTTGAGTAGTGAATAAAAGAAAAAAGGCACAAGATTTATAGTGGTTCGGATTTTCTTCAATCCTACATCCACTTCCTTAACAACTTGTTAAGATTTTCTTCAATCCTAGCTCACTTCCAACTTTGATGTTTTTACAAGTTCACACCTAACTTGACAAGTGTTTCACTAAGGCTAACACTCACAACCTTTACACGAGTTTTACCAGGCTTACTCTCACAACCTTTACAAGAGTTTTACCAGGCTCAGTCTCACAACCTAAGTGTTTTCCAAGCTCACACTCAAACTTTTACAATGGTGTTTTCTGTCACATCTCAAAGTTTAGGTAGTCGAGTATTAGGTAAGAAGGACATAAATAAGTGGTCAAATAGAGGCTCGAGATAGTTAAAAATAAAATCGGTGTGCAAAGGAGGCCCGTGAAGTCGACGGGACCTAAAGGTAATTTTTCGAAAGTCCGAGGACCTAAGTGGAAATTTCTCAAAAGTTAGGGGCAACTATGTAAACTTAAAAATTAACTGTCGGAAGTTCTTAATAGTGCCCATATCCGACCCCAGAAGAATATTCTTGAGATTAATTGGATCATAACCTTGGGTTTCAATTTTTTCCGAAAACGCACGGTTTAAAAGTTACAATCGATTAATCGCTGGAGGTTATTTTGATATTTTCACATCCTAGACTATAAAATTACAACACAAGAAAATTGAGGGGGTCAAAATATGAATAAAAGGAAGCCTAAGGGCTTGCCAAATAAATAGATAAAAGAAGGAGGCAAGTGGGCCAATCATAAGTAGCCATTTAGCAATTATTAAAAGAAGAAAAGAAAAAGGGATGGACAAATGGCCGTAAGTCATTCATCCACCCCAAAAGTGGAACATAATTAGCCATATAGCATTTATTAAAGAAAGAAAAGAAAAAGATATGGACAAATGGCCCTAAGGCATTCATCCACCCCAAAAGTGGATCATAATTAGCCATATAGCATTTATTAAAAGAAGAAAAGAAAAAGAGATGGACAAATGGCCCTAAGGCATTCATCCACCCCAAAAGTGGATCATAATTAGCCATATAGCATTTATTAAAAGAAGAAAAGAAAAAGAGATGGACAAATGGCCCTAAGGCATTCATCCACCCCAAAAGTGGATCATAATTAGCCATATAGCATTTATTAAAAGAAGAAAAGAAAAAGAGATGGACAAATGGCCCTAAGGCATTCATCCACCCCAAAAGTGGATCATAATTAGCCATATAGCATTTATTAAAAGAAGAAGGCAAGTGGACCAATTAAAAGTGGCCATTTTTTTCTATAAGGTGTACCAATTAGAAGAAGGCAAATGGACCAATTAAAAGTGGCCATTTTTGCTATAAGGTGTACCAATTGGAAGTCAACATCTATTCACCACTTATGGCTGCCATTTGGATCAAAATAAGCTAAGGAAAGAAAGTATAAAAGCCCCCTCTTTGCATGGTGAATTCGTCCAAACCATAAGAGAAGGAAGAAGGAGATGATTTTTCCTAAGTTTAAGGCTTTTGATTTAAAGAGTTTGGTGACAAACAAGATTATAAGGAAATCAAGGTGTAACACCCCTACATCCTGTACACGCACACTACATAGCACCACAGTGTAGTATACACACACCGAACATAGAGATGCTACGGTTTCCTTTAACACTTGAATCATTTTAAAACATAAGACATTCTTTTTCATTATACAATATAGAAAATAAAGTAGTTTACTTGTATTATAAAACAAAGTAGATATAAACTTTTACTTAATACACAGCGGAAATTATAAATATATTTACATATGTGAATACATTCAAGTCCATGTTTACAGTTTTACCTATATTTACATTAAAGTCAATACTTTACAAAACATGAAGAAGTTATACATGTGTTAGTGTGTAAATCCAACATGATTTTAGTACCTAATCTTATGCTTTTATATTGATATTTGTGCTTAAATATGAGAATTTATTTGGTTTTTATTGTTTTGGTTAGGGAATGTTGGATTTAACTAAAAGGAACCATTTGGAGCTTAATTGGAGCATTTATGAGCAAAGGACTTGGAGCTGGAATTTTTGGAGGACGATTTGGAGCAGTCTGGAGTTAGCCTTGCCCAAGGCTAATGCCGAACCTTGCTGGAACGGGGCTGTTTTAATTAGAACGACTTAACCTACCATTCTGATGTCGTTTTGAGCTTAAATAGAGCTTAGGAAGAAGAATTAATTATATTTTAAAGGGAACTTTTGTAATATTATGGTGGGGCCCTAATTTTAGACATTATAATCGTGTTTTAGGTCTTTTTACGGGACTTCTCTTGCACCTGCGATTGAGTTACGAATTTGAGAACATTTTTCATAACTTTTCAATGTCTTCTTCATTAGCCATGCGTGGCTATACTCTCTAATCAGTTGGAGGTTGATTCAAGGTTGAGATTCTTCAGGATTGTGAGGTTTTAATGTTCTTATTTGCTTTTAATTGATTATTACATTCATACTTTTACTGCAGTTTATTGGAAAACTATATTCCTTAATGTGTTTTGTTAATTTATTGAACTGATCAATCAATTGATTAATAAGATGCATATAGCTAATCATTGATTCTGAATCCGTAATTGTTTAGTTGATTTGATGCTTGTAGCGATTGATATAATCTGATTGTAACAAGGCTTTCGGGTTATATTAAGTAATTGTATGATCTGATTTAAATGAATCTTGCTTTTAGGTTTGTTGATTAGGACTAGGTCTTTCTAGAGTTTATTGCAATTGATTAATTAAATTCTGTCGCTTGTATTAGGGTTGTTAATCAATTAGGGGTTATTCATAGCGCTTGTCTTGCTTAATCTATTATAAACGGAAAGATTGGCCGGAGATGCTTTTTCGATGGCTATAACTTGTCTGTGATTTGATATTAAAATATTATTTTTAGTCCGATGATCAATCCAAATGAATCTCATACCGCGAACTTCCTTTGACTGAATTCACCTCCCATTGTTCAGGTTTTTATTATCAATTTTACTGTTTAATTTCGTTTTACATAATTAATTACACAAATCCCTATTTTTCATTTACTTTTAATTTTCAGTTCATTGTCAGTTCTGGTTAGCCTTGGGCAAGGCTAGTCCCTAGGGTTCGACCCTTCTCACACTTTCTACAGTTTTTGTTTTACGGTTGAGCAGGAATTATTTTGGTGGTTTCGGCAACCATCAATTTTGGCGCCGCTGCCGGGGACTAGTTACTTTACTGTTTATTGTGTTTTTGGATGACCAGGTCTGAAAATTTGCCAATAGAATTTGATCCTGAGATAGAGAAGACAGCTCGCGCTTTGAGGAAGAAAGCTAAGGAACAAAAGTGGGCAGAAACGACTTCTACATCTAGTCCAGGAGTTGTAGCTGCTGGTTTGGTTGGATATTCAACCGAATTTGAAGAAGAAAGTATCGATCAAGAGGGATCTTCTACTGAATCTGTTAGAGAAGAAGAAATGGCTGATAACCGCACCGTTAGAGAGCTGCAAGCTGCCCCAATAGACCAGCAGCCCATGTGCATTATTTTTCCAACTATGGAGGCGCCATTTGAGATAAAATCTGGTCTAATTCACCAACTCCCTCTCTTCTATGGAATGAAGAATGAGAACCCACACAATTTTTTGAAGGAATTCCATGGAGTGTGTTCAAGTATGAAGCCACATGGTGTGACGGAAGAGCAAATCAAGTTGAGGGCATTTCCATTCACATTGAAGGATACTGCTAAGGAATGGTTACTAAATCTACCATCGGGTAGTATCACGTCATGGACAGAGATGGCCAGTGCATTCTTGGATAAATATTTTCCCGCCTCTAGAGCTGCTACTATCCGTAGGGAGATTAGTGGGATTAAGCAAAAGGATGTGGAGAGTCTTCATGACTATTGGGAGCGATTCAAGAAGTTATGTGCAAGCTGCCCACAACATGGGATGTCCGAACAATCCCTTCTCCAATATTTTTATGAAGGAATGCTTGCTATTGAAAGGAAAATGGTTGATGCTGCAAGTGGAGGAGCCCTTGTCAACAAAACTCCAGCTCAAGCAAAGGAGATCATATCGACCATGGCTGCCAACACGCAACAATTTGGATAAGCGGAAGATTCAACACGCAAAGTCTATGAGGTAAGTAATTCTTCCCTTGAAACTAAGCTAAATGAGCTAACTTGTGCTCTTAAAACTTTTACTGCAGGGCTTAATAAGAATGTCAGAGCGTGTGAAGTGTGCCACTCCTATGAACACCCAACTGAGGCTTGTTTATTGTGGCAAGAGGGTCAAGAGCAAGTCAACGCCATGGGAGGTTACTCTGGGCAGCCCCAAAGATCAAATTTTCCTCTCTCCAACACCTATGATGAGAGTTGGAAAAGGCATCCAAACCTCAGCTATGGGAATAGGAACCAGAATTTTCAAAATTTTCAGCAAGTTAGACCACCTCCTCAACAAGCTTCCAATTCAAGCATGTCTTTGGAAGCCATGGTCCAGTCCTTAGCTGCTAGCACATTAGCAATTCGAGAAGAAGCTAAAAGGGATATCAATGATGTTAATACAAGCTTGAATACCCTTCGACAAGAAACCAAGAGTACCTTG
This sequence comes from Garcia nutans, assembly GCA_947685225.1. Taxonomy (NCBI): domain Eukaryota; kingdom Viridiplantae; phylum Streptophyta; class Magnoliopsida; order Malpighiales; family Euphorbiaceae; genus Garcia; species Garcia nutans. The sequence continues at coordinate 34,505,919 of CANTUV010000039.1, read as the reverse complement.
CAGAATTTGGAAACTCAGATTGGGCAAATTGCCTCTTCCGTGAGTAAATTGGAGACACAAGGGAAGCTTCCTTCTCAAACGGTTGTTAACCCAAGAGAGAATGTGAGTGCCATTACTTTGCGTAGTGGTAAGGAGCTACATGCAGCAGACCCAAAGAAGGACAGCAGCAAGTCGAAGAGTGAAGCTGAAAAAGAAGTGGAGATATTGAAGGAAGAGCCTCTTAAGAAAGCAAAAGGGTGGATGGATGAGCCATTTCTCATACCACCTCCTTTTCCAGAGCGGTTTAGGCAATGCAAGAGGGAACAAGAAGAGAAAGATATCCTTGACATCTTTCGCAAGGTTGAGGTAAACATTCCTTTGCTTGATTTAATTAAACAAATACCTCGATATGCAAAGATTTTGAAGGAATTTTGTGTGAGCAAGAGAAAGCAAGCTGATGTTGAGAAAGTAAGTGTGGGGGAGAATGTCTCTGCAATTTTGCAAAGAAAACTTCCCCCAAAGTGTAAGGATGCAGGTATGTTTTCTATACCATGTAGAATAGGCAATGTGCATATTAAAAAAGCTTTGTGTGATTTAGGTGCATCTATAAATGTCATGCCATTGTCTATTTTCACATCTTTGAGTGTTGGTGAGCTGAAGAAAACTAGCATATGCATTGAACTAGCGGATAAATCTGTTATCTACCCGGAAGGGGTACTAGAAGATGTGTTAGTGCAAGTTGATGGTCTTATATTTCCTGCTGATTTCTTTGTTGTTGATATGAAGGATTCTAGGTCCTCAAATTCTAGTGACATCATTTTAGGAAGACCATTTCTTAGGACAGCTAGGACTAAAATTGACGTTTTTGATGGTATTCTTACCATGGAGCTAGATGGTGAACTCGTCAAATTTAGTATGTATGGTGAGGTTAAGGAAGTAAGTGACTTGTCTAGTGTGTGTGCCATAACTGATGTTGATCATAGTTCTGCAAATTCTTTTAAATTAGATGGTGAAAATGAGCTTAATATGATTTCTTCTAATAATTCTGATATGGTTGCCACTAACAAGTTCAAAGAAAAAGTTTGGTTTGATGAAAAGTTGCAGGGAACTGATCGTGAGAAGAGGGCATGTAAGTTGGGACTGAGGAAATTGCCTAGCAAATTGAAGTATGTGTTCACTGATGATGTACTTTTGGATGATAGAGACTCAATTTCCTTGATAGTTCCTTCGAATTTGAACATTAAGCAAGAGAAGGAGCTGACTTGTGTGCTAAATGGTTACAAGGATAAGTGCAAAAGGGCAGGAAATGTTGCCCATGGAACCTGGTTGGAGCTCGGTTGAAGGCATCGAAATGTCTAGTCTAAGACGTTAAACAAGGGCGCTTTCTGGGAGGCAACCCAGCTTAGGCTTGCCCAAGCCTAACTCTGTTTTTATTTGCTGTTTCAGTTTTTATTATTTTCAGCATTTTATTTTTATTTTGTTAGTCATCTTCTTCCTAAGTTTAAATTGCTTTCTTTACAATTCCTGGTAAAAAAAAAAAAGGGTTAAATGGACTTTAATGGTGGATACATTCTTTTTTGTAGAAAAAAAACTCATATTTTAAAATTGTTCACCGTATTTTAAAGAAGGGTCAGGTCATGGGAGTTTTAATTTATTTTTACCATGTGATGTTATTTGTCTAATATATTTTTAATTGATTTATTTTTACAGATGGGTAAATAGATTTTCTCTTCGTTCTCTCATGAATCACGACCAGCGCTGCTCCCAATCGCAAATTGCGATTGTAACCTCCAGCCACCGCCCGCTATTAATCATCTCAGTTCGTTCCACCGTCGCTCATTTTTCCCTCTCCTTCGATTCTGCACCCAAGTCGAAACAAGAATACCTTTCACAACCCATTCGACTCGTCTCTTCCAGTCTTCTATCTTTCTGCGAAAAATCATTCCTTCATCACTGTTTATTCACGCGAATCACAGAATCCCCAAATCATGAAAGACCTAGCCAATCGCATCCTTCTATTGCGAATTCAAACCACCATCTTCACCGAAAAAAAAAAAAACCAGATCGAGTTGTTTCCCCTTTTACTACGATTTTGAATCTGCAAGCTCTGCTCACCCACCACCCATTACCGAATCAGTCATGCCTTTGATCTTTTCAGTCGAGACTGTATTTTAGATTGCAGAAATAGAGGCAAAAGCTTAAGTTCTGCTGTCCAAACTTCCTTTCATTGCCGATCAAGCTGCAGAGAAAAAGAAAAAAAAACCCGCAACTTCAGTTTCCATTCCAGAATCAAACCACAGCAGCAGTAAACATCTAAATTGAGGTTTGTGCTCATAATTGTGGCGTTCCAGTTGCTCTATTTTCGTTTAAATTGTTTGCATCATCATTCAGGTACGCACTCTTTCTTCCAAACCTTTGTAATTCTAATTCTGTTGTGATTCTGAGCTGAAATAATTGAGAAACATTGCTTCACTACAATTCTGTTCTGAAATTGGTTGCTTTGGTGCTGAAAATTACTACAATTAATTGCTAGTTTGCTGCATAGGTTTGATTTAAATAGAGAAATATTCATTGAATTTGTTTGTTGAGGCCATATTGTGTTGCTGAATTTGATTTTGGTTTGTAAATTGAGCACCTTAGTTCACTTCCTTTTGCTTGGCTGGTATTGAGTTGTTTGTTGTTGGCATATGATTGACAGTTGAATGTTTTTTCTTGAAATGATCTTCATGTGCACAGTGTTGAGCTTTTCTAGCTAACAACTCTGTTTAAGTCCGTAATGTGCACCTGTAGTTGATGTTATGATTTTTGCTGTTGATTTTAAGTGCGCAGCTGCATTTTGAACTTTCATTGTCTGCTGGAATTACTGTGTTGGGCCTATATTGCATTGCTGACATTTATTTAATTTTGAAACAAATGCATTTTCAGTCTACTTTAGATATGTGCAAGCAAATTCTTAAAGACTGGACTTAGAAATTTATTGGAATGATTTGTTTTTGAAGAATGGTCGCATTTGTTTTGTTAAGTTGATACTTTTCGTAAGTGTGCATTTTGAAATATTGATTGTCCAGTTTCATTACATGAGAAGTGCAGTGTCACTAATTTCAGTCTTCCTTTGCCTTTGTGATATTACACTACTATGACTGATTTTAACTTTGATTTTGTGCTATATGATTACATTGATAATTTGGAAATCTGGACTGAATTACACTTGTTTAGGAGTTTGTTTTGCTTGGCCTGCACCTTGTTTCTAAGTTTTTCCAGGAAAATTATAATCTTGGCAATTTAATAAGGACAGTAGCCACCAGCCATGCAACATGTCTACAAGCAGCGACTTGTTACCACTGCTGCTATCCACTCCGAACCAGCAGCTTGTGCGTTGAACCAGGTTCTGTTTACAATTGCTGTATTGACAACGCAAAACAGGGCAGCACCTCTTACTTTCACTCTCTTTTAATTTATTTTGTTTAATCTTTTCCTACTTGTGTTTGATTGAAACTTGTCCACATTGAGGACAATGTGCGAACTAAGTGTGGGGGAGGGGTTTTAGCTGTTGAGGGGTTTTAAGCTATTGTTGCTGATATTTTGAGCTTAAACTATGTTTAATGCTGCTGCCATTATTTTGCTTTTGATGTATGCTCCATATATGGTCAATTTTTAAAATTTTGAGTTGTGGCGTGTGTTAAACTTTCCATTCTTGTTGCTGCCATATGCTTATTTCTGCTGTAAATTGGCCATTTAGACTGTTTTTGGATGAAATGCTTCTTAGTTCTATGCTAGGTACTTATCCTATGAATTATATAGATTAAAATATTTGAATGTTTGATATCTTGTGCTGATTTTGGAATTACTCAATGGGGTTTATTGTGTCCTATAACATGATTTGAAACTCTTAGGAAATTCTAGAGAGGAGAGCTTTACTTTTATAATTTAGTTGAACACATGTGAGAACTTTGAATGATGAGACTAGTGAGCGAAGACTTTAACTTGAGATTGACCATCATTGCACTTATGAATTTGGTTGCAATTGTTTACACTTTGAATTCTAAAAATTTGTTTTCCAAAACTTAGTTTCTTTTGATGGGTGTTTTTGAGAGCAATTTTCGAAGTAAAAATTTAGGATAGCTTCACAAATGCTAGAACTTTCTTTTACGTTCCCTTGAGGCGAAATCTTAGGCGAGTCTTGACTTTGGACATGATTTAGGCGTTCTTTTGGCCGACGTTATTATCCTTTTGTGTTTATCCCACCTTTATGTTACCGTTCTTTTAACCCCTTCTAGCCTACGAAGTATGCTAAATGCGTACTCTAAATTCTTTTCTTAGCCTACAATATAACCTTATACACCAAAAGCCCTTGCCTACCACCATTTTTGCAAGAAAATAATCTTTTTAATTATTTGTTGAGCACATGCATATGTTAGTAATTGGGTTTGACGCAATTGCATTTTGTTTATGATTTTGTTTAGTTTTTAGAATTAGTTCGTACAACCCATGCTTATTAGATGTATATTTTTCATGGGTTCTATTATTGTTGTAATTAGTTTTTATGATGTTCTTTAAAAAAAATAATAAAAAAAAGAAAAATAGAAAAAAAGTGAAAAAGTAAAAGAAAAAAAAAAGAAAGTTTATATTTTGTAATAGTATTGTTGGGAATAAGTTTTGTTGTAATTGTATATAGAATTTTTATTTTTAGTCGCATTTGTCATCATTTGAGTATTAAAGTTGAAACATCATGTATTGCTCCTTTGAGGTTAATCATGAGAAGATTTATTTTCTTGTTATTCTTTATCCTTACATTATCCTTTCTTTTCTAACCATCACCCCAGCCTTACCCGAATAAAGACCTATTGATCCTTGGTTGAGATTTGTTCTACATTAGTGGAGAGGGAATTTGGAGGAGAGCATATGGACGTTCACCGGTTTTTATTTTATTGAAGCTATGAAAATGTATTTTCAATGCTTTGTTAATTGCTCGATTAAATGCTTGTTGATTCAAACTCCGATTGGTCTGTGTGCGTGTTTTAAGAATCCTTAGTGTAACCTTTTTCAATTAAGTTCATAATGATGGAATGATATTGATAGTTGAGTTTTCAATTGTGATGTTGAATTGTTTGGGGAACTTGCACGTGTTTGATTGAATTTAAAGGTGAAGTTTGTGGTCTCCTATACAGATTTGATTTTGAGTTTTGAGTCATGCTTGAGGGCAAGCATGGGATAAGTGTGGGGGAATTTGTTAGTGTGTAAATCCAACATGATTTTAGTACCTAATCTTGTGCTTTTATATTGATATTTGTGCTTAAATATGAGAATTTATTTGGTTTTTATTGTTTTGGTTAGGGAATGTTGGATTTAACTAAAAGGAACCATTTGGAGCTTAATTGGAGCATTTATGAGCAAAGGACTTGGAGCTGGAATTTTTGGAGGACGATTTGGAGCAGTCTGGAGTTAGCCTTGCACAAGGCTAATGCCGAACCTTGCTGGAACGGGGCTGTTTTAATTAGAACGACTTAACCTACCATTCTGATGTCGTTTTGAGCTTAAATAGAGCTTAGGAAGAAGAATTAATTATATTTTAAAGGGCACTTTTGTAATATTATGGTGGGGCCCTAATTTTAGACATTATAATCGTGTTTTAGGTCTTTTTACGGGACTTCTCTTGCACCTGCGATTGAGTTACGAATTTGAGAACATTTTTCATAACTTTTCAATGTCTTCTTCATTAGCCATGCGTGGCTAAACTCTCTAATCAGTTGGAGGTTGATTCAAGGTTGAGATTCTTCAGGATTGTGAGGTTTTAATGTTCTTATTTGCTTTTAATTGATTATTACATTCATACTTTTACTGCAGTTTATTGGAAAACTATATTCCTTAATGTGTTTTGTTAATTTATTGAACTGATCAATCAATTGATTAATAAGATGCATATAGCTAATCATTGATGCTGAATCCGTAATTGTTTAGTTGATTTGATGCTTGTAGCGATTGATATAATCTGATTGTAACAAGGCTTTCGGGTTATATTAAGTAATTGTATGATCTGATTTAAATGAATCTTGCTTTTAGGTTTGTTGATTAGGACTAGGTCTTTCTAGAGTTTATTGCAATTGATTAATTAAATTTTGTCGCTTGTATTAGGGTTGTTAATCAATTAGGGGTTATTCATAGCGCTTGTCTTGCTTAATCTATTATAAACGGAAAGATTGGCCGGAGATGCTTTTTCGATGGCTATAACTTGTCTGTGATTTGATATTAAAAGATTATTTTTAGTCCGATGATCAATCCAAATGAATCTCATACCGCGAACTTCCTTTGACTGAATTCACCTCCCATTGTTCAGGTTTTTATTATCAATTTTGCTGTTTAATTTCGTTTTACATAATTAATTACACAAATCCCTATTTTTCATTTACTTTTAATTTTCAGTTCATTGTCAGTTCTGGTTAGCCTTGGGCAAGGCTAGTCCCTAGGGTTCGACCCTTCTCACACTTTCTACAGTTTTTGTTTTACGGTTGAGCAGGAATTATTTTGGTGGTTTCGGCAACCATCAACATGATTGGCAGCTTTTCTCTGATCTTTAAGTCCCAAAATAAAATCTTCAATGCCTAGACTCACTCGGTCTCGAGGAACTCTCGGGTTCAACTCTGTTACCTGCGCAATGAACCACAATCGCGCTGAGCCAACAGCTCAGTAGTACAAACGATACTAACAATATGCTTTAATGCAATGCAATGCCACACATTTCAATAACTTTCCATAGATCTCATTATTCAATCATTCAATCATTATTGAATCACAATTAAACAAAGACAAGCATGGGCCCAAAAGACACTAATATGCCATTCAATTTTCAGAGTTAATGCCTTGGTTCAATTATCACATTTATCAATATCATTATCCCAACTAGGCTTCAAGGATTAGGTTCAACCAAGCTTCAAGGGGAACAAAGCATGCTAAGTATCAACCCAACTTGGCTTCAAGAACAAAACCCAACCTAGCTTCAAGGGTTGTAACATCTCAATTAGGCTTCAAGGACTAGATCCAACCAAGCTTCAAGGGGAGTAAAACATGTTAAACTTCTACCCAACTTGGCTTCAAGGATCAAGCCCAACCTAACTTCAAGAGAGTGTTACTATCATTAGGCATGCCACCAACAACAAACTCTGAAAATGGAATAACACATTAAACACACAATTCATTCATTATTTCATTCTCAATTCTCATCATCAATTTGGCAAACATGCCTCATTAAAGTCATTATAGCCAACCACAATGGCTTTACATTCCATCACATCTCAATACCCATCTTAGCAATTCATCTTTCAAATGTACAATCATTTGCATCATTATATCATTCATATAACACATATATATATATATATATCATCATTGATATAAGCATAGCAAAGTACATTCTTCACAAGAATCAACAATGCAATAATGCAAGAAGTGTACTTACCTCAAAAGCAATTCACACAACTCAAAACACTCCCTTTCCCAAGGTTCTTATGCTTCTTAAATCAATGATAAATCACCTTCTTCAAGACCTAATCCAAGAATAATAACATACACTTGCTTAGGGATACACAAGAGGTAATCAAGTTAAGAGTTAACTAGGGCAAACTATACACATGACACGCTCAACCACACGGGCGTGTTCCTGACCGTGCCCTAACTCCACAACATAGAAGCTATTACACGCTCATGACCACGGGCGTGTCACTGGGCGTGTAATACATACTGCCTCACACAAAAACATCAACACGTCCAACAACCTGAATGTGCTCCTGGCCGTGTCAATTCTCCATTCTTACAGTAGCTATGACACGCTCAATAACACGGGCGTGTTACTGGCCGTGTCAAACCTACTGCCACACAGAACAATTGACACGCCTAAGGACCCTGGACGTGCTCATGGACGTGTCAGGCCAAAAACCCAGATTCCGGCCAAAACAACACCACAACTAACAAATCACTTCTATCCACCAACATCCACTTCCACCAAACTTAACAAAACTGTAATATCCCAATGTGTGCCCTAGAAGTTTGGATATAATTGTTGTTTGTTTGAATTATGTGTATATGTTATGTTGATAAGAAAAGAAATTGAAAAGAGAATGTTTATGTATGGTTTAATAAGGAAAGTAATGTGTAGAGAGAAAGTGTATATGTTGGGTATATGGTAATATATATAACATAAATGTTGGTCAAAATGAGGAGAGCAAGGGAGGTGATTTGATTTCTAAAATCAAATTGAAGGAAGAATCAAAGGATTAAGTTGGAGATTTGTGAAATTGCCTCAATTTTAGGTAAGTACTTTCTTGTTTTCCTTTGTTATCTTTGAAGTTGTGTTTGAGGTGAGTTATGATTTGTTGTTCTTATGATTTGGTGTGTTTGAGATGTATTTATAAGTGTTGAAATTGATTGTAGGTTACAAAGTTAAATAGGTGTTGGTTTTGGTTTGAAGATGGTATGTTAAGTGGATGTTGATATTGAAAGAATAAGAGTGATGTTGGTTTTAGGGTTTTGAAGTGGTAAGTGATTTAATGTGTTGTTGATGTATTGTTAATGTGAATATTGTGATGAGCATGCAAGATATGTGTTAATGACATTGTTTGTATTCATTTGAATGAGGTTATGTTGTGCACAATGTGTTTAAATTCAATCAAAAGAGATTTGGCCATGTTTAGGGTTTTTAATTATGAGAGACACGGCCAAACTAAGGAAGAGACACGGCCAAACCAAAGAATTTTTGGGAGACACGGCCAAGTCTAAGGAAATTTGGCCGTGTTGGATGATTTTTGGAGAGACACGGCCACTGTCTTGGCCGTGTCCCTTGCCCATGTTTGCCACTGCCTGATTTTTGTTGAGAGACACGGCCGTGTCCCTTGCCCGTGTCTGCTACTGGATTTTTGGGTTGAGAGACACGGCCACAAGCTTGGCCGTGTCCCTTGAGGGTGTTGGCTACTGTGATTGTTCCTTGCTTTTCTTACATTGTTTTGATTCTTCAAAGATCTTTTTGTACCTAACCCTAAAAGTAAACACTCTAAACACTTTTAAAACAAAGAATGATCCATACAAATGTATGTGGAAGATTATAAATCAATGAATAATCTAAAGTGTTAAGTATTATAATGATGATGCATATGATACAATATGAACAATGTTATGTTTTATGCATTGTGAATCTTGTGAATGGTGATGTGTTATATGAATAATGTACTTTGAAATGTTATATCAATGAGGCCATTGTGATTGGCTATGATAACTCAAATGTGATGTGAAGCCATTGTGATTGGCTATGATGATGCAATTGAAAGAAATAAGGCATGTTTGCCTAATTGATGATGAGAATTGAGAATGAAATAATAAATGAATTGTGTGACTAATGTGTTATTCAATTTTCAGAGTTTGTTGTTGGTGGCATACCTAATGATAGTAACACTCTCTTGAAGTTAGGTTGGGCTTGATCCTTGAAGCCAAGTTGGGTAGAAGTTTAACATGTTTTACTCCCCTTGAAGCTTGGTTGGATCTAGTCCTTGAAGCCTAATTGAGATGTTACAACCCTTGAGGCTAGGTTGGGTTGGTTCTTGAAGCCAAGTTGGGTTGAGACTTAGCATGCTTTGTTCCCCTTGAAGCTTGGTTGAACCTAATCCTTGAAGCCTAGTTGGGTTTATGATAATGATAAATGTGATGATTGAACCAAAACATCTACTCTGAAAATTGAATGGTATATTAGTGTGTTTTGGGCCCATGTTTGTCTTTGTTTAATGTGATTTATGAATGGTAAAATGATTGACTAATGAGTTATATGGAAGGATGTTGAAATGTGATATGTTTATATATGTGTACTTTATGAAATATATAGGTATGTTGTTAGCCTTCCATCTATGATGTTGATTTATTAATAAAATGTGTGACATTACATTGCACTAAAACGTAATGCTAGCATACTTTGTACTACTAAGCCGTTGGCTTAGCACGATAGTGTTTGATTGCGTAGGTGACAGAGTTGAACCCGAAGGCTCCTCGAGACCAAGTGAGACTAGACATTGAGGATTTTCTTTTGGGACTTAAAGATCAGAGAAGAGTTGCCAATCATGTATATATTCTATGTTTTGTAAACTTTGATTTATAACATATTTGTAATAACTTCCGCTGTGAATTATTAAACATTTTATATATAGTGTCTTTTGGATTTCTTTTATTTGTTTGAGATTGGTTTCACTTATTTACAAAGATATGTTGTGTCTTTTAAACCATGGCATTTTCTATATTCAGTATACGTATATTACGATCGTTTAAGCATGCTTGGTACGTATACAGGGTATAGAGGTGTTACAAAAACATACCCAAAAGCTACCTCAAACTTGCAACAACACCAAAACAAGCCAAAACACACATCAAACACAAATCACAAACATCATCAAAAACTCTAATCATAACCACAACTTAATCAATACCAACCAACTTACTCTTTTCTTCAATCCAACCCCAAAATCCAAAATCAAATTAACCAAATACTCTTAAACCCAACACAATCAAACCAAACACATTCTCAAACACAACTTCAACTCACAAACCCACAAAACTTCAAAAACAACACAAGAAATCAAGAGAGAACTTACCAAAGATGGAGAACTCTTAAACTTCCAACTTGATCTCTTGAAAACTCTCTTCAATCTTGAACTTGGAAGAACAAATCTCTATCTTGCTCTCTTTCTTCTTGATGGCCGGACAACACAAAAAAGCAAAGAGAAGAGAAGGAAAGAAAATGGTCCACGGCAAGGGAAGAAAGAAAGAAGAAAGAAAGAAAGAAGAAAGAGAGAAAGCAAAAGTCAAATCATCTCCTCAAAACCCTCTCCTCCAAGCAAAAATAATATTAAAATATTAAAATATCTTCTTCCACTTACTCTAACCCAATTACAAATAATTAAATAATCCTTTAAACATAATTAATCAATAAATTAATCTCTTCCTTTGACTTTCCCATTGACTTGTGCATATGTTATATATATTTACATATATACAACATATAAACTCTCTCTTCACTTATTTTCCTCTTTTCCAATTAAACACAAATACACTTACTTCAATTACAACAATTATTACACCAAACTTCTAGGGTATATTTTGGGATATTACACAAGGAGACAAGGAAGGAAAGGAAGTGATATAGAATAAGGACTAAGGAAAAGCAAGGTTTGGTACTTTAACATAAAAGAAATTTTATTTTCTTACAAACTTTTGTTCATATGGTATATATATGCGTGTATATGGTATATATGTGAATACATATGATACATATGTGAGTATATGTGGTATTTGTGTAAGTATATATTGTATATACATGGAGAATATGTGGTATATATATGAAGTGAATGGGTATATATGAAATGTTATATATGCTCTACTCGGTAAATGAGTAAAACCGGTCTGGAATGGGGGTTATATCGTGTGAGGTCAAGATCATGGCAACTAGTCGTGTGAGACCAAGACCACGCAGTTATATCGTGTGAGGTCAAGATCATGGCAACTAGTCGTGTGAGACCAAGACCACGCAGTTATATCGTGTGAGGTCAAGATCATGGAAACTAGTCATGTGAGACCAAGACAACGCTGTTATGTTGTATATTCCATATCGTGTGAGACCAAGACCATGGCAATTAGTAGTGTGAGGTCAAGACCACGCATAACTCTATACGTGGCCTCATTCCGAGATCGATGTATTCGTAATTACCTTGTGGAGCGAAATGATAAAATGATAATAACTGAATATATGACATGTATGGATTGTTTTTACTGTGATATTATTATTTTTATACAAATCATTACTTTTAAAAGTGCATTATGCTTTCAATATTTATTTCCCGTAATTAGTTAAAGTACCCACTAAGCAATGCTTAGCGAGTTTAGTTTCTTCTAAACTCGTAGGTTATTAGCAATGAGCCAGTAGCGAGCAGAAGAGTCCTGCGATCTGCCGGTCATCAACAAACTTAAGTGGTGCTCTTCATTTTGTATTTTGGTATTAGAAACTGGCATGTACATATTTGAACAATACAAAGAGATAACTTGATGTAGCATGTAAATCTAGTAATGTATAATAAATGTATGGTTTTGAATTGAGTTGGGTTGTGAATATAGAAGTGTGAATTCTTCTTGCAAGATTTGTAGTTGAGGTTATAAGGGAGGATTATCGGGAGTGTGCTTGTATTGAATTGTGAAATAAAATGTTTTTTAAAAATAAGAAAAATTAGTTTTGTCGACACTTAGGACCTCCATTTTTAGGGGAGGTTATGGCAAATTTTTTTTAAAATCTGTACTTAAAATTGGCTAAGTATGTAACACCCTTATATCCTGTATACGTACTAAGCATGCTTAAACGATCGTAATATACGTATACTGAATATAAAAGATGTCACGGTTTAAAAAGACACAACAAATATCTTTGTAAATAAGTGAAACCAATCTCAACAAATAAAAGAAATTCAAAAGACACTATATATAAAATGTTTAATAATTTACAGTGGAAGTTATTACAAATATGTTATAAATCAAAGTTTGCAAAACATAGAATATATACATAATTGGCAGCTCTTCTCTGATCTTTAAGTCCCAAAAGAAAAATCCTCAATGTCTAGTTTTACTCGGTCTCGAGGAGCCTTCAGGTTCAACTCTGTCACCTGCGCGATCAAACACTATCGCGCTAAGCCAACGGCTTAGTAGTACAAAGTATGCTAGCATTATGCATTAGTGCAATGTAATGTCACACATTTTATTAATAAATCAACATCATAGATGGAAGGCTAACAACATACCTATATATTTCATAAAGTACACATATATAAACATATCACATTTCCAACATCCTCCCATATAACTCATTAGTCAATCATTTTACCATTCATAAATCACATTAAACAAAGACAAGCATGGGCCCAAAACACACTAATATACCATTCAATTTTCAGAGTAGATGTTTTGGTTCAACCATCACATTTATCATTATCATAAACCCAACTAGGCTTCAAGGATTAGGTTCAACCAAGCTTCAAGGGGAACAAAGCATGCTAAGTCTCAACCCAACTTGGCTTCAAGAACCAACCCAATCTAGCTTCAAGGGTTGTAACATCTCAATTAGGCTTCAAGGACTAGATCCAACCAAGCTTCAAGGGGAGTAAAACATGTTAAACTTCTACCCAACTTGGCTTCAAGGATCAAGCCCAACCTAACTTCAAGAGAGTGTTACTATCATTAGGCATGCCACCAACAACAAACTCTGAAAATTGAATAACACATTAGTCACACAATTCATTTATTATTTCATTCTCAATTCTCATCATCAATTAGGCAAACATGCCTTATTTCTTTCAATTGAATCATCATAGCCAATCACAATGGCTTCACATCACATTTGAGTTATCATAACCAATCACAATGGCCTCATTGATATAACATTTCAAAGTACATTATTCATATAACACATTACCATTCACAAGATTCACAATGCATAAAACATAACATTGTTCATATTGTATCATATGCATCATCATTATAATACTTAACACTTTAGATTATTCATTGATTTATAATCTTCCACATACATTTGTATAGATCATTCTTTGTTTTAAAAGTGTTTAGAGTGTTTACTTTTAGGGTTAGGTATAAAAAGATCTTTGAAAAATCAAAACAATGTAAGAAAAGCAAGGAACAATCACAGTAGCCAACACCCTCAAGGGACATGGCCAAGCTTGTGGCCGTGTCTCTCAACCCAAAAATCCAGTAGCAGACACGGGTAAGAGACACCCGTGTCTCTCAACAAAAATTAGGTAGTGACAAACATGGGCAAGGGACACGGCCAAGACAGTGGCCGTGTCTCTCCAAAATCATCCAACACGGCCAAATTTCCTTAGACTTGGCCGTGTCTCCCAAAAATTCTTTGGTTTGGCCGTGTCTCTTCCTTAGTTTGGCTGTGTCTCCCATGATTAAAAACCCTAAACATGACCAAATCTCTTTTGATTGAATTTAAACACATTGTGTACAATATAACCTCATTCAAATGAATACAAACAATGTCATTAACACATATCTTGCATGCTCAACACAATATTCACATTAACAATACATCAACAACACATTAAATCACTTACCACATCAAAACCCTAAAACCAACATCACTCTTATTCTTTCAATATCAACATCCAATTAACATACCATCTTCAAACCAAAACCAACACCTATTTAACTTTGTAACCTACAATCCATTTCAACACTTATAAACACATCTCAAACACACCAAATCATAAGAACAACAAATCATAACTCACCTCAAACACAACTTCAAAGATAACAAAGGAAAACAAGAAAGTACTTACCACAATTGAAGAAATTTCACAAATCTCCAACCTAATCACTTGATTCTTCCTTCAATTTGAGCTTAGAAATCAAATCACCTCCCTTGCTCTCCTTTCCCTTTGGTAGCCGGCCAAGCAATGCAAAGAAGAGAAAATGAAGACAAGTCAAACTTCTCTTCTTCTTTAAATCTCCACCAAGCAATTCTAACAACACAATTACTTAAATGCCCTCATCCATTTAATTTAACTCTTTTAACTTTTATGCCCATTTAAGTAATTTCACATATCACAAATAAATATCTTCTTCCCTTGACTCCTCATTTTGACCAACATATATGTTATATATATTACCATATACCCAACATATACACTTTCTCTCTACACATTACTTTCCTTATTAAACCATACATAAACATTCTCTTTTCAATTTCTTTCTTATCAACATAACATATACACATAATTCAAACAAACAACAATTATATCCAAACTTCTAGGGCACACATTGGGATATTACAATTCTCCCCCTCTAAAAAGAAATTTCGCCCTCGAAATTACCTGATATCAAGTCTGAAATAGCTGAGGATATTGGTCTCGCATTGATTGCTCACTCTCCCAAGTTGCCTCTTCTCTTCCATGATTCTTCCATAGAACCTTCACTAAAGGCACTTTCTTATTTCTTAATTCTTTCACTTCACGTGCCAAAATAGCAATTGGTTCTTCTTCAAATGTCAAATCTGGACTCACTTCGATAGATTCAATTGGCAACACATGAGAAGGATCCGACCTGTATCTCCTCAACATAGAAACATGAAATACATTATGGATCCTATCCAACTCTGGTGGCAAGGCAAGCCGATAAGCAACTGATCCAATTCTTTCTAAAACTTCATACGGTCCAATGAAACGAGGACTCAATTTCCCTTTCCGACCAAACCTCAAGATCTTCTTCCAAGGAGACACTTTCAAAAATACCTTATCTCCCACATTATACTCAATGTCTCTCCTCTTCAAATCTGAATAAGATTTCTGTCGATCTGAAGTTGCTTTTAACCTATCTCGAATCATCTTAACTTTTTCCTCAGTTTCTTTAACCAAATCAGGACCAATTATCTTACCTTCCCCAAGCTCATTCCAAAATAGAGGTGTCCTACACCGTCTACCATACAGTGCTTCGAATGGTGCCATACGAATGCTGGATTGATGACTGTTATTGTAAGCAAATTCCACAAGTGGTAAGAATCTATCCCAACCTCCAGAGAAATCAATGACACAGCTTCTTAACATATCCTCGATAATCTGTATCACTCTCTCTGACTGTCCATCTGTCTGCGGATGGAAAGCAGTACTGAAGTGTAATCGAGAACCCAAAGCACCATGTAAACTCTTCCAAAACCTGAAAGTAAACCGGGGATCTCGATCAGACACTATAGAAATTGGGATACCATGTAACTTCACAATCTCATGGATATACAGCTCAGCTAACCTCTCCAAAGAGTAATCCATCCGAACCGGAAGAAAATGAGCTGTCTTAGTCAACCTATCAACAATTACCCAAATAGCATCATGCTTCCTTTGTGTCAATGGTAAACCAGACACAAAATCCATGGTCACTCTATCCCATTTCCATTCAGGCACTGACAAAGGTTGAAGCAACCCAGTTGGAACTTGATGCTCAGCTTTTACCCTCTGACATGTGAGACATTTGGACACAAACTCCGCTATCTCTCTCTTCATACCGGACCACCAGTAATAGTGCTTCAAATCATGATACATCTTTGTATTTCCCGGATGCATAGCAAACGCTGACTGATGTGCTTCTTCTAAAATGATCTTTCTCAAATTAGCATCATCAGGTACACACAATCTGTTTTTAAACCAAAGACTCCCATCACTTTTCACAATAAATCTCGACTCTTTCCATTTTGGCAATCTGAAATAATCTTTAGAATCTTCTCATCAGCCAATTGAACCTCTTTAATCTGATCCAACAAAACTGGTTTCAATTGCAACTGTGCCAACAATGCACCATCATCACAAGATACAAAACTGGCATGCAAAGCTCTCAACTCAACAAGCAACGAGAGCGAGTAAATAGTCAAACCTGCTAAAGACTTCCGACTCAAGGCATCAGCAACAACATTTGCCTTACCAGGATGATAATCAATCAAGCAGTCGTAGTCTTTAATCAACTCTAACCATCTCCTCTGCCAAGATTGAGCTCTCTTTGAACACCCAAATATTTTAAACTTTTATGATCAGTATAGATAAAACACTTCTCCCCATACAAATAGTGTCGCCAAATCTTCAATGCAAACACAATAGCTGCTAACTCTAAATCATGGGTTGGATAATTGAGCTCATACGGTTTCAATTGACGAGAAGCATAAGCTATCACTTTACCTTCTTGCATCAGAACACAACCCAAACCACTATGTGAAGCATCACTGTAAATCACATATGGTTTGCCTTCCACAGGTAAAGTAAGAACAGGCGCTTGAGTCAATATTTCTCTCAACTATTCAAAGCTAGCCTGACATTGATCTGTCCACACAAATCTAATTCCCTTTCGAAGTAATCTGGTAAGTGGAGTAGCTATCAAAGAAAATCCTTTCACAAACCGTCGGTAATAGCCTGCCAAACCCAGAAAACTTCTAACTTCGGTCACAGACTTTGGTGGACTCCAATTCAAAATAGCTTCAACTTTACTCGGATCAACTCTAATACCCTCTGCTGAAACTATATGACCAAGAAAAGTTACTTGATCCAGCCAAAATTCACACTTCGACAGTTTAGCAAACAATTGCTTCTCTCTCAAAATTTGCAACACAATCCGCAGATGCTTGTCATGTTCCTCCTCATTACGCGAATACACCAAAATGTCATCAATAAAGACCACTACAAACTGATCTAGATAGGGCCTAAACACCCTATTCATCAAATCCATAAAAGCTGCAGGTGCATTCGTCAAACCAAAAGGCATAACTAGAAACTCATAATGCCCATACCTGGTCTGAAAGGCGGTCTTAGGAACATCTTCAGCTCTGACCCTCAACTGATGGTACCCTGATCTCAAATCAATTTTAGAAAACACTGCTGCACCCTTCAATTGATCAAAGAGATCATCAATTCTAGGCAACGGATATTTATTTTTAATAGTCACCTTATTCAATTGCCTATAATCGATACACAATCTCATAGTACCATCCTTCTTTTTCACAAACAAGACAGGAGCTCCCCACGGTGAAACACTAGGGCGAACAAACCCTTTATCCAGCAACTCCTGCAATTGCACCTTCAATTCTCTCAGTTCAGCAGGTGCCATTCTATAAGGAGTAATAGAAATAGGAGTGGTATCAGGCAATAATTCAATACCAAATTCCACCTCTCTCTCAGGAGGCAACCCTGGCAACTCCTCTGGAAACACATCTGGAAACTCTGCAACTGTAGGTATACTATCAATTTGAGAACCCTTTACTCTAGTATCCACCACATGAGCAAGATAAGTGTCACACCCCTTTCTAATCAATCTCCTAGCTGCAACAGCTGAAACAAATAAGGATGCTAGCTGTCCCTGCTCACTAGATACTATCACCTCACTTCCATCACCAGTTCTTAAAGTAACAATTTTCTTTTTACAATCTACCATGGCTCCATGTCTAGATAACCAGTCCATGCCTAGGATCACATCATATTCCTTAAAAGGCATCTCAATCAAATCTCCAAGGAACTCCTCACCTTGAACCACCACTGCACTATCTCGGTGCACTTTGCTAACATTCACATTATGCCCTAAAGGATTTGTCACCAATACATCAAATCCTAAGGATTCAGCATGCACATCAGACACAGGCAAAACAGATGCACTAATATATGAATGTGTGGATCTGGGATCAATCAAAGCAAGTACTGAAATACCAAATAAAGAAAAAGTACCAGCTATGACTGCCGAAGCATATGGTTGTCTCTGCATCACATAAATCCTCTGAGAAGATCCAGCCTCCTCTGGTCTACTCTCCCTGGATGTAGAACCTCCTCTAGAACTGAACCCAGATCTGCCTCCTCTACTGAAACCTCTGCCTCCTCGACCTCCCCTCACATTAAGTCGGGAAGCTGCAGTATCCACTGACATCCGCTCCTGTCTCTCAGGACAATCTCTCACAAAATGATTGGGAGATCCACATCTGAAACATACCCCTGCTACACCAGTCTTCCAACAAGTACCACCATGTGGCCTACCACAATGAATGCATATGGGTAAGGTGGATCTCTGAGTCACTGGGGTCGGAGCACTCGCCACTGAAACTGTAGGTCTAGATCTCTGCCTCTGAAACTGTACCGACCTACCCGCTGGCCTCTGACTCCTACTAACCCGAGGAATAAAACTTCCTTTACCTCTCTTTGCAGATGAAGACCCTGCCTCAAACTAGGGTCTTCTAACCCTGATCTCTTCCTCTGAAGCAGCTACAATAACCTGAGCTCTCTCCACACTCCGAGCTGCTGCCACAAGCTGGGAAAAATCATGATATCTAGATCCAGCCACAAGACACAAGATAGAGGGCCTCAATCCCTCCTCAAATCTCCTGCATCTATCTATCTCATCAAATATAATACCCCCAGCATACTGGCTCAACCGGATAAACTCTAACTCATATTCCGTCACGGTCCGGTGATCTTGCTTCAAGCTTAGAAACTCCATTTTCTTCACATCCTTATACTCCCTCGGAGTATACTTCAATTCAAACTCTCCTAGAAAATCAGCATAGGACAAGGTAGGTGGATCATCCATAGCATGAGGCACTGTCTTCCACCAATTATATGCATCCTTTTGCAACAATGATCTTGCATAATCAAATTTTTCTTCTGGAGTGGCTTGTAACTGAACAAATATTCTCTATACTTTATCTAGCCACTGCTCAGCTACAGCTGGATCAATAGTACCCAAGAAATCTTCTACTCTGTACTTCCTTAATTTATCATACTGTCTCACTGATACCAAAGGCTGTGGGGGGTGGCGGTGGTTGCACTGGTGCTTGCCTCATAATCTCTACCACATGCCTAAGCCAAACTGGTGGAACATCCTCACCAGCTGGTCCCCCCGACACAGAAGCAGGTGCCTCTCCAGCACTATCCACTCTAGCTCCATCATCAAGAGCAACACTCTCCGCACTACTCTCAACTGACTGACGCAAATGAGGATCCATCACAACCTATATCTGCAAACACAGCAGAATACTTCTCATTAAAAATCAGAGACTGCCAATCCCAAACATGTATATTATTCAAAAACCAAATTTTTTAACTCAAAATACTCTTTTTCTTACACTTTACCTAGGTTGAGAATCTCAAACCTAGGCTCTGATAGCAAAACAATTGTAACACCCCTATATCCTGTATACGTACTAAGCATGCTTAAACGATCGTAATATACGTATACTGAATATAAAAGATGCCACGGTTTAAAAAGACACAACAAATATCTTTGTAAATAAGTGAAACCAATCTCAACAAATAAAAGAAATTCAAAAGACACTATATATAAAATGTTTAATAATTCACAGCGGAAGTTATTACAAATATGTTATAAATCAAAATTTACAAAACATAGAATATATACATGATTGGCAGCTCTTCTCTGATCTTTAAGTCCCAAAAGAAAAATCCTCAATGTCTAGTTTCACTCGGTCTCGAGGAGCCTTCAGGTTCAACTCTGTCACCTGCGCGATCAAACACTATCGCGCTAAGCCAACAGCTTAGTAGTAAAAAGTATGCTAGCATTATGCATTAGTGCAATGTAATATCACACATTTTATTAATAAATCAACATCATAGATGGAAGGCTAACAACATACCTATATATTTCATAAAGTACACATATATAAACATATCACATTTCCAACATCCTCCCATATAACTCTTTAGTCAATCATTTTACCATTCGTAAATCACATTAAACAAAGACAAGCATGGGCCCAAAACACACTAATATACCATTCAATTTTCAGAGTAGATGTTTTGGTTCAACCATCACATTTATCATTATCATAAACCCAACTAGGCTTCAAGGATTAGGTTCAACCAAGCTTCAAGGGGAACAAAGCATGATAAGTCTCAACCCAACTTGGCTTCAAGAACCAACCCAACCTAGCTTCAAGGGTTGTAACATCTCAATTAGGCTTCAAGGACTAGATCCAACCAAGCTTCAAGGGGGGTAAAACATGTTAAACTTCTACCCAACTTGGCTTCAAGGATCAAGCCCAACCTAACTTCAAGAGAGTGTTACTATCATTAGGCATGCCACCAACAACAAACTCTGAAAATTGAATAACACATTAGTCACACAATTCATTTATTATTTTATTCTCAATTCTCATCATCAATTAGGCAAACATGCCTTATTTCTTTCAATTGAATCATCATAGCCAATCACAATGGCTTCACATCACATTTGAGTTATCATAGCCAATCACAATGGCCTCATTGATATAACATTTCAAAGTACATTATTCATATAACACATTACCATTCACAAGATTCACAATGCATAAAACATAACATTGTTCATATTGTATCATATGCATCATCATTATAATACTTAACACTTTAGATTATTCATTGATTTATAATCTTCCACATACATTTGTATAGATCATTCTTTGTTTTAAAAGTGTTTAGAGTGTTTACTTTTAGGGTTAGGTACAAAAAGATCTTTGAAAAATCAAAACAATGTAAGAAAAGCAAGGAACAATCACAGTAGCCAACACCCTCAAGGGACACGGCCAAGCTTGTGGCCGTGTCTCTCAACCCAAAAATCCAGTAGCAGACACGGGTAAGGGACATGGCCGTGTCTCTCAACAAAAATCAGGCAGTGACAAACATGGGCAAGGGACACGGCCAAGACAGTGGCCGTGTCTCTCCAAAATCATCCAACACGGCCAAATTTCCTTAGACTTGGCCGTGTCTCCCAAAAATTCTTTGGTTTGGCCGTGTCTCTTCCTTAGTTTGGCCGTGTCTCCCATGATTAAAAACCCTAAACATGACCAAATCTCTTTTGATTGAATTTACACATTGTGTACAATATAACCTCATTCAAATGAATACAAACAATGTCATTAACACATATCTTGCATGCTCAACACAATATTCACATTAACAATACATCAACAACACATTAAATCACTTACCACTTCAAAACCCTAAAACCAACATCACTCTTATTCTTTCAATATCAACATCCAATTAACATACCATCTTCAAACCAAAACCAACACCTATTTAACTTTGTAACCTACAATCCATTTCAACACTTATAAACACATCTCAAACACACCAAATCATAAGAACAACAAATCATAACTCACCTCAAACACAACTTTAAAGATAACAAAGGAAAACAAGAAAGTACTTACCACAATTGAAGAAATTTCACAAATCTCCAACCTAATCACTTGATTCTTCCTTCAATTTGAGCTTAGAAATCAAATCACCTCCCTTGCTCTCCTTTCCCTTTGGTAGCTGGCCAAGCAATGCAAAGAAGAGAAAATGAAGACAAGTCAAACTTCTCTTCTTCTTTAAATTTCCACCAAGCAATTCTAACAACACAATTACTTAAAGCCCTCATCCATTTAACTTAACTCTTTTAACTTTTATGCCCATTTAAGTAATTTCACATATCACAAATAAATATCTTCTTCCCTTGACTCCTCATTTTGACCAACATATATGTTATATATATTACCATATACCCAACATATACACTTTCTCTCTACACATTACTTTCCTTATTAAACCATACATAAACATTCTCTTTTCAATTTCTTTCTTATCAACATAACATATACACATAATTCAAACAAACAACAATTATATCCAAACTTCTAGGACACACATTGGGATATTACAAAGTAAAATATTCAGACACAACCACCATGAGATAAATAGTCCATCTTGGTCTATAAACGTAGGCTAAGATGGGGTGTTACATTTGTGGTATCAGAGCATAGGTTTAGTCGATTCTGGGAGATAGGTAGTAAGTAAGTAACTATGTGTGCCATGTAAGATAAAATAAGGAGAAAGTTATATGATGAATAGGTAGATGTACATGCCAGATAGGAATTGATAATCGAGTTACATGTTGATGATGTGTAATTACACGTAAGAATCATGCATGAATAAGTAAGTTTTGGGGCGAAACTTAAATTAAGGGAGGTAGAACTGTCACATCTCAAAGTTTAGGTAGTCGAGTATTAGGTAAGAAGGACATAAATAAGTGGTCAAATAGAGGCTCGAGATAGTTAAAATAAAATCGGTGTGCAAAGGAGGCCCGTGAAGTCGACGGGACCTAAAGGTAATTTTTCGAAAGGCTGAGGACCTAAGTGGAAATTTCTCAAAAGTTAGGGGCAACTATGTAAACTTAAAAATTAACTGTCGGAAGTTCTTAATAGTGCCCATATCCGACCCCAGAAGAATATTCTCGAGATTAATTGGATCATAACCTTGGGTTTCAATTTTTCCCGAAAACGCACGGTTTAAAAGTTACAATCGATTAATCGCTGGAGGGTATTTTGATATTTTCACATCCTAGACTATAAAATTACAACACAAGAAAATTGAGGGGGTCAAAATATGAATAAAAGGAAGCCTAAGGGCTTGCCAAATAAATAGATAAAAGAAGGAGGCAAGTGGGCCAATCATAAGTAGCCATTTAGCAATTATTAAAAGAAGAAAAGAAAAAGGGATGGACAAATGGCCGTAAGGCATTCATCCACCCCAAAAGTGGAACATAATTAGCCATATAGCATTTATTAGAAAAAGAAAAGAAAAAGATATGGACAAATGGCCCTAAGGCATTCATCCACCCCAAAAGTGGATCATAATTAGCCATATAGCATTTATTAAAAGAAGAAAAGAAAAAGAGATGGACAAATGGCCCTAAGGCATTCATCCACCCCAAAAGTGGATCATAATTAGCCATATAGCATTTATTAAAAGAAGAAAAGAAAAAGAGATGGACAAATGGCCCTAAGGCATTCATCCACCCCAAAAGTGGATCATAATTAGCCATATAGCATTTATTAAAAGAAGAAGGCAAGTGGACCAATTAAAAGTGGCCATTTTTTTCTATAAGGTGTACCAATTAGAAGAAGGCAAATGGACCAATTAAAAGTGACCATTTTTGCTATAAGGTGTACCAATTGGAAGTCAACATCTATTCACCACTTATGGCTGCCATTTGAATCAAAATAAGCTAAGGAAAGAAAGTATAAAAGCCCCCTCTTGCATGGTGAATTTGTCCAAACCATAAGAGAAGGAAGAAGGAGATGATTTTTCCTAAGTTTAAGGCTTTTGATTTAAAGAGTTTGGTGACAAACAAGATTATAAGGAAATCAAGGAGACAAGGAAGGAAAGGAAGTGATATAGAATAAGGACTAAGGAAAAGCAAGGTTTGGTACTTTAACATAAAAGAAATTTTATTTTCTTACAAACTTTTGTTCATATGGTATATATATGCGTGTATATGGTATATATGTGAATACATATGATACATATGTGAGTATATGTGGTATTTGTGTAAGTATATATTGTATATACATGGAGAATATGTGGTATATATATGAAGTGAATGGGTATATATGAAATGTTATATATGCTCTACTCGGTAAATGAGTAAAACCGGTCTGGAATGGGGGTTATATCGTGTGAGGTCAAGATCATGGCAACTAGTCATGTGAGACCAAGACCACGTAGTTATATCGTGTGAGGTCAAGATCATGGCAACTAGTCGTGTGAGACCAAGACCACGCAGTTATATCGTGTGAGGTCAAGATCATGGAAACTAGTCATGTGAGACCAAGACCACGCAGTTATGTTGTATATTCCATATCGTGTGAGACCAAGACCATGGCAATTAGTCGTGTGAGGTCAAGACCACGCATAACTCTATACGAGGCCTCATTCCGAGATCGGTGTATTCGTAATTACCTTGTGGAGCGAAATGATAAAATGATAATAACTGAATATATGACATGTATGGATTGTTTTTACTGTGATATTATTTTTTTTATACGAATCATTACTTTTAAAAGTGCATTATGCTTTTAATATTTATTTCCCGTAATTAGTTAAAGTACCCACTAAGCAATGCTTAGCGAGTTTAGTTTCTTCTAAACTAGTAGGTTATTAGCAATGAGCCAGTAGCGAGCAGAAGAGTCCTGCGATCTGCCGGTCATCAACAAACTTAAGTGGTGCTCTTCATTTTGTATTTTGGTATTAGAAACTGGCATGTACTTATTTGAACAATACAAAGAGATAACTTGATGTAGCATGTAAATCTAGTAATGTATAATAACTGTATGGTTTTGAATTGAGTTGGGTTGTGAATATAGAAGTGTGAATTCTTCTTGCAGGATTTGTAGTTGAGGTTATAAGGGTGGATTATCGGGAGTGTGCTTGTATTGAATTGTGAAATAAAATATTTTTTAAAAATAAGAAAAATTAGTTTTGTCGACACTTAGGACCTCCATTTTTAGGGGAGGTTATGGCAAAATTTTTTTTTAAATCTGTACTTAAAATTGGCTAAGTAAAATATTAAGACACAACCACCATGAGATAAACAGTCCATCTTGGTCTATAAACATAGGCTAAGATGGGGTGTTACATTTTCAATGCTTACACCTAACATTCATTACAATTCAAATGTAAGTTTAAGTAAAAGAAAATATGTTGCTTGGCTATAAAATCTTTGATTCTCTCTTTTCATCATTCTATTTTTCTTAGAGTAGCAATGTATTTATAGCTAATGTGGTCTAACTAGCCGTTATAGATAGTGAGAATAAAGTCTTGGCAGTTTAGACCTTTTTCAATAAACTGTTTGAAGCATTTCGCGGTCGTCCTTCATACAAGGATGGTCGCGCTCATGTCTCACGCGGTCGTCCTTGGTCAAGGAATGGTCGCTGCATTTAAATTTGTTTCAACGGTCGAATTTGAGTGCTCTGTAGCAGGAATCTTGCCCATGCTGTGGTTGTCGGGATGGTAGCGTGTATGATATGTGCGGTCGCCCTTTTTGAATGTTGAAGTGAGTTTATAACGGTCATCACATGTGGCATTCTCTGACTGGGCAAAATGAAAGTCCGCCTAAATATGAATTTCGCGGTCGCCATAGGTGACATCTCGCGGACGAGTTGAGACACTCGCGTCGAACTTCTAGATGCACCTTAGGACGTGAACACTACTGTCAGTTTAAGCAGATTTCTCCTGAATCATCAGAGCGGTCGCGGATATCAAAGGGCGGTCGCTAAAGTGATAAGCAAGACCGTATCCTTCACCGTTTTTGTCACCGCGAACCTTACTGTAATTTGGATGATTTGGGTTTCTTGTGTTGCGGTCGTCCATGAATGTAGGACGGTCGCTCTTGTGTAAGTGTGGTCGCGATTGAGGTTGGGTTTCTGACCACGAAACCTACTGTGATATGGTTTCATCCTTCAATTGAATGGGGCGGTCGTCTCCATGTCTTGTGCGACCGCTAAACATGCTCTGTTCAACTTTATTTGAAACAACCTAATCCTGCAACAAGCTTCTTCAAACACATGTTAAATAAGTCATTCAATTTGAGTTATCAAGGATTAAAATTGAGATCATTTGGCTAACAGGTTGTGTTTTACTGAATTTTGGGAACGTCCAAATTACAGATAAAATACTGGCGAATTTTTCCTAGAGATTTTTATATATATTATTTATATTGGGTTCTTATAACAAGTAAAGAATATTTATATTCTATTTAATTTTATATATTTAGAATTTGAAATTTTAAATTGAAAATATAAAAAAAATTTATTAAACCGGTCTGTGATATTTTTATACCGTATATGCGTATTTTACATATGCTGAAAATATGTATTATACGTATATAGGGTATAAGGATGTTAAAACATATAGTAGATCTTCCATATGAAAGTGATTTCAATAAAAAGCAAATACCTATAAAAGGACAGACTATGCCAAATGAACCAAGATCTTGAAGCTAAAAAAATGCAAGATTTTGAGTCAAAAGGATTGATTACAAAGTCTAGATCTTCTCGGAGCTATGCAACATTTTATACGAATAAGTATATAAAAATAGAATGAAAAACTCCTAGACTTGTAATCAATTACAAACTATTAAATAAAGTCTTAAAATAGATAAGATACCTCATTCCTAACAAAAGAGATTTATTATAAAAATAACATTCTTCTTTTGTCTTTTTAAAATTTAATATGAAATTAAAATTTCAGCAAATTTATATTCAACTAAAAGTCTTATACAAAGTTATTTTCACTGTTTTATTTGGATAATATGAATAAACAATAATATCATTTGGATTAAAAAAAACTCCTTCTGAATTTCAAAAGATCATGAATAATATCTTTAATCCATATTCAAAATTTTACATTATCTATATAAATTAAGTGCTAATTTTCTCTGAATCAATATAACAACATTTCAAAAATTTTAAGACACACACACATATATATATATATATATATATATTCTTTTGAGTTGGACTTTTCTTGCATTTAAAAAACAAAATTTTCCCCTTGCCTAAGTCTAGAAAAATTTTTAAGTCAAGACCTATGTTTAGACCTGAGTCTTTAATAATTTAACCTGGTATAAATTAAATATTAAACTGACTTTGCACTGTCATATTAATTACTCAACTTGAAATATAAATTTATCATCGTATTATATACATGATTCACAAATTTGACTTAGGCTAGAGGGGCTTGAATTTGATTTGAAGGGTTGGGTTGGCTGCCGCTAAGTGGCTTAGTAACAAAGTTGATACTTATTAATCAATCAATTTTTTTTTCTGAACCATTATTAATCAATCAATTGATTATTGCAAAATAAAACAAATTAAGCCGACATTGAATAGGCTAATATCAAAGTTAGACACGAAATTTTGTCCCTTTCTTAAACACGAAATTTTATACTTTTCTTTTTCTCATTAAATTATTTTAGCCTTTTTCCTTTTCTTAAAAAATAAAAAAAAAATAAAAATCCCAAATTTTTATTTGAAAGTAGCTTTAAAATCATGTCATTTCGTTCTCAATCAACTTCAAAAAAATAAAAAATTTAAGTTCGTTTTTTAATGTGGAATAGAATGATCAAATGAATCACACCACGTTTACTTTTCTTTATCTAGATAATTAAATAATAAAATCACTATATATTAGACAATTAAATGAAATCATTCCTATATTATCTTCAGTCATAAAACATCAAATAGATAATTTTACGTTATAATAATTAATTAAAAAAATAAATTTTTAATCAAATTGCATCACTTATCTAAATTTGACCAGTTTGCGTTGGCGAAAATTCAAATCAGATTTGAACCAAACTCGAGACAACCTGGACCCAGAATACATTGCTTTAGTTGAATATCAAACATAGTGGATTAGTTTCTATATAAACAATGAAATGTTTGTCTGGAACAAAGTGAATAAGCAATGGGACTCTCTCGTAAAGTAATCCTTGTAGTAAAGTTGTTACTGTTAGTCTTTGTGGTAGCAGCCGCGCCACCACCACCACCACCATCCCGGTCACCCCCACCTCAAACTAAGTCGGGTTGCCCAGACAGTTGCGGAAACATAACCATCCCATACCCATTTGGATTAGATAAAGGTTGCTACCTTGATGAAACTTTTCACATAAACTGTACCAATCTCAATAAGCCAATTTTACCCATAAAAAACACCACAAACGTCCTATCCATATCTGTTGAAAATTCCCAGCTACAAGTTTTATCATCAATAACCTATAAATGTTTTAACCAATCATCAGATCCCGATGAAGGATATCAATTATTTGATTTCTCCCCTTTCACAATTTCCCAAATCGGAAACAAATTTACAGTTGTGGGATGTGGTTCTTTTGCTGCACTTATCAGTCCAGCGGACTACCATAATGCTGCTTGTTATTCTCTGTGTGATAACCTTGTTAATGTCACAAATGGGTCCTGTTCTGGTTCAGGTTGCTGCGAATCTTCAATTCCTAATGGTGTTCAATCTTTTTTTATTACAACCACCGTAATCAATATAACAAATGCCTCTAGTTTCAGTCCTTGTAGCTACGCTTTTGTAGTTGAAGAGAGTAAATACAACTTTTCCCCTTTGGATTTGATGGATTTGAGAGGTGTTAAAGAGTTTCCAATGGTTCTTGATTGGGCTATTGGGAATATCACTTGTAAAGAAGCTCAAGAAAATGAAAAAAGTTATGCTTGTAAAGAGAATAGTGAGTGCTTTGATTCTCCTAATGGATTTGGGTATGTTTGCAACTGTTCTTTGGGTTACCATGGAAATCCTTATCTAGAAGATGGCTGCCAAGGTATGTCCTTAATTTGTGATACTATGAAATTAGTAGTCTCAGCTCTTCAACTTCATTTGTTTCATGAATATAATACTTCTTTCATCCCAAATAGTTACACTCACCTCTTGTTTTATAAAGATTAAGAAAAATTAATTATTTTTTATTAAAAATATAAATTTATATATATATATAAATTTTTATTATATTTTTTATTTAGCATAGATATATTTAATAAGTAATATTAAATATTAGTATTACAGATATTTAATATGCTAATTAGTTATTAAAACACTAAGTTGGATATAATTTAGGATTGATAAAAATATAAAATGAATATATTTATTTGGGACGGATGCGGTATTTTTAGTTAGATACATTTAATTGCTAAAATATTAGAATTAAATATTTTACCTCTTCTCATATTTCACTTTTTTACTTTTAATTGTCATTTTCTTTACTTTTTTTTTTGAAATTTTATTAGAAAATGAAAGAAATTTGAGAAAAATTTGAGATTTTTGAAGAGGAGCGAAATGAAAGATAACGGAGAGTTAGAAAAGAAACTTGAAGAAAAAAAATGAAAAGAGGGAGATTTGTGAAGTGGAAATTTATCGTGTGCAATATCATTTTATTGGAATAATTAAATGATTAATTCTAATTTTTCAATAAGAAAAATATTTGAGATTTAACATCCTCTCATGTTTGCATAAATATAATATATTATATTCATATAATCTTAACCGTTAGTTTGACAATAGATGGTTGAGATATTACTAAAATATAAATTTGAATTTTAATGAGAGTATTAGTATTTAATAAATAATAGACTTTTTAAAATGTTAATATTTTGACCTTTCAAAATGTTAATAATTTGACTAATTAATTTTAAATGTCTAGTGTCATATGTCCAATTGGATAATGTCTGATATAGACTTAAGTGTTAATATTTTGACCTTTCAAAATGTTAATATTTTGACTAATTAACTTTAATTGAATAGTGTCATATGTCGAATTTGATAATGTCTGATATAGACTTTTTCAAAATGTTAATATTTTGACTTTTCAAAATGTTAATATTTTGACTAATTAATTTTAATTTACTAGTGCCATATGTCCAATTGGATAATGTCTGATATGGACTTTTTTAAAATGTTAATATTTTGACCTTTCAAAATGTTAATATTTTGACTAGTTAATTTTAATTGACTAGTGTCATATGAATATAATTAAGTTTTTCTTTTTCTGTTTTCCTTTTTTTGTTTTTGTAATCAATCATGCGCAAAAAATAAAATATAAAATTTTACAAATCAAAGAACATGTTATTTAATCAAACACGTAACAAAATAATATTCATAATTAATAATAAATAGAAAAATAATAATCATAATAACACACCCTACTCATATAATAACATAACTCAACTTCTACATTTTTAAAAAAGGTCGGTCATACAGTTATAAATATCTGATCTTTTATTCCCATTAAAGTCTTCAACATAAATACTTTTGGGAACAATAATAAGTCTAAATTAAAGAATAAATATGTTTCATAAAAGAAAAAAACAACTTCCAACAAATGAAAAAAATAAAATTAATAAATCTGCAAAGATAAATCAAAACAATTGGGTTATTATCAGGCTTTTTTTTTTACAAAACAAATAAGGGAAAACATTGACAGAGAAAAGGAGAGGAGGTTTTACTATGTATAGTATTGATGAATAAATGAATAAATCTTACAGTATCATATCCCCATATATGAATGTATAGTATTGACGTAATTAATTAATAATTTTCTCCAAATTACAAGTCCTCTGTCATTTTCTTTTTATTATTTTTATTTGTTCGATCAAATGACTTTTTTTTTAATTTTTTAAATAAATATATATATTTTTTTAATGTTAGATATCAACGAATGTGAAGATCCTGATCTAAACCAATGTGTAGAAAAGAATTTGTGTGAGAATACAGTAGGAAATTACACATGTGGTTGCTCCGAAGGTCGCCATGGGGATGGCAGAAAAGATGGAGAAGGGTGCTCTCTTGATAATCAATTACCACTTAACATCATTCTCGGTATATCTCTATTTCTTTTTTAGTAGGACCAATGTAATTCTCCTATACTATGATTAGTAATTACTAGTACTAAAATTTATTTACTTTAAGTTGATTTTCTTTGTAGGAGTCGGCATAGGCTTTTTGATTATGCTTTTGGTGGTTTCTTGGCTATATTTCGGATTAAGAAAAAGACGCTTCATTAAACTCAGAGAAAAATACTTCAAAGAAAATGGTGGCTATCTATTACGAGAAAAACTCTCTGAACATGAAGAAGGAAATTCAATGAAAACAACTAAAATTTTCACAGAAAAAGAGCTCAAACTGGCTACCAACAACTACCATGAAAGTCGAATTCTTGGTAAAGGAGGACAAGGTACAGTCTACAAAGGATTACTATCGAATGATCAAATAGTTGCAGTTAAGAAATCAAAAATCGGAGATGAAACTCAAATTGAAGGATTCATAAATGAGGTGATCATTCTTTCTCAAATCAATCATAGAAATGTTGTGAAATTATTGGGTTGTTGTTTAGAGACTCAAGTTCCATTATTAGTTTATGAATTTGTGACTAATGGAACTCTCTTTGACTATATACACAACAATGACACGAGCAATATAAGCTGGGAAATTCGGTTAAAGATAGCATCAGAAGTTGCCGAAGCACTTTCTTACATGCATTCTGCTGCTTCTACTCCAATCATTCATCGTGATATCAAAACAGCAAATGTACTTTTGGATGATAATTATATGGCAAAGGTATCTGATTTCGGTGCTTCAAAGTTAATCCCTGTTGATAAAACAGAGTTGACTACTCTTGTGCAAGGTACATTAGGATACTTGGATCCTGAATACCTGCATACAAGTCAATTAACAGAAAAGAGCGATGTTTATAGCTTTGGTGTGGTTCTTATAGAGTTATTAACAAGAAAAAAGGCTATTTCTTATGTTAGAAGAGAAGAAGAGAGGAATTTGGCGAGGTACTTCGCTATTTTAGTTCAAGAACATCGATTATTCGAAGTTCTTGATCAAGAGTTGTTGGTGAGTGAGAAAAACATTGAGCAGATAAAAGCGGTGGCAACATTGGCTAGAAGTTGCGTTAGTGTTAAAGGAGATGAAAGGCCTACAATGAAGGAAATTGCGAACGAGATACAAAGTTTGTGTTCAACTGAGAAACATCCATGGTACAAGAATGAATTTTCCAAAGAAGAAGAACAAAGCTTGCTTTTGGATGGGCAAACGTTGAATAATTTTGTTGGTGATAACTTTAGTAGAACTACTCAGAATGATAGTATAGTAGAAACATTTGCATTTGAAATTGGAAATGTAAGATGATGTATATTTTAGTTTTTTTTTCTTAATTTTTCTTCTCTAGGTATTGCTTTCCCTTTTTTTTTTTTTTTTTTTGAGATAAAAAGGAAACTTTATTAATCAACAAGACTATTAATGTCCTTTAGAACATGAGGTAAAACACTAATAGGAGCTTCCTCCAATAAAACAGAAGCAGAATTTGGAGCTAATTGCAAGGCCCATTTAGCAATGGCGTGCGCAGATACATTTCCTTGTCCACGTACATGGGAGAACCGGCATTCATTAAAACTACTAGCAAGACTCCATATATCAGCATGGAGCACACTTATAGGGGCCCTGGATGATTGTCGACTTTGTAGCACAGTATTTAGCGATTGACAATCTGTCTCAGCAATCACCTTCCTCAAGGAACAGTCTGCCGCAATTAGTAGTCCAAATCTAAGTGCTAGAGTTTCGGCCTGTTAGTTTTTAAAAGAATATAAAAATGAGAGCTAGAATTTAAGCAACCATTGTATGTATTTCTTATTCCATAAGACAAAATAGTAAAGCCTTTTATAGGCTTTATATATAACAAAATTAAGATAATATGGAGAAAATTTTGTATATTTTATTTTATAAATATTCTATTAACTACTAACAAAATCATAGGAACTAATTTTAACTTATCTTTATTTTAATTTTGAATCATTTTCTCAACACGCTCTCTTGATTTAAAATTACTTTAATTGCATATCTTCATTTCAAATCATTGCAGTTTATAGACAAGCCGGTCACTTCATTGACATGTTGGTCTTCATTATTTTTAGTTTAAAGACTTAAAAGGTCTTCATTAAAATTTGCCTTTTAAAGTCTTGCTTATATCACATTAATCATATTTCAGTTTATAGACTTGATGGTCCCTTGAATGTGCTTATGGTAATGATTGTGATTTTGGTTATGGATATGAGTATGGTTGTGGTTTATGGCTATGAATATAGTTGAAGTTTTGATTATATTCATGAATATAGATATAATTATAGTGAATGATATTATTATGGTTATGGTTATGGGCATGGTATGTTGTGGGTATTATTATAAAAAATTCATAGGCCCCTCTTCTTTCTTTTTTTCTTCATTTTCTCCATTATAAGTCTTAAAGATCAAACCAGACTCTGATATAAAATGTTGGTTTTTAAAAGAATATAAGAAAGAGAGCTGGAATTTAAGCAAGTATTGTATGTATCTCTTATTCTATAAGACAAAACAATAAAGCCTTTTATAGGCTTTACACATAACAAAATCAAGATAATATAGAGAAAAATCTATATATTTTATTTTGTAAATATTCTATTAACTACTAACAAAATCATATAAACTATTTTTGACTCATCTTTATTTTAATTTTGAATCATTTTCTCAACATCTCTACATCCAGTACATCCTTGACCATTACACCCGCTGAAGCAATCAACTCATCTCTTCTATCCCTAATTACTACACCCAGACCTGCTTCCCGCATATAAGCAGGGGCGAAGTCAAAATTTACAGGGAATGGGAGCAAAAAAATTCTCTTAAAATTTTAGTTTTTTACTCTTTTTATTTTTATTTTGTTGCTCGATGTACCATTCATATATAATTTTTATTTTATAAATTTATTAATTTATTAATAGACCATATTTATCTATCAAAAAAATAATTAAATTAATAAAAAAATATTAATATATTTATGTATATATATTTTTAAATTTATCTGATGATATATAAAAATAAACGAAAGAGGAAAAATATTAAATTATAAATAGTCTCTTAATAAATAATTGAAGTTAAAATTATTACATAAACAAAAAAAATTAAAAAAATTAAAATAAAAATAGATTTAAAAATGTTAAAGATTTTAAGTTTATGTTCTTTTTCATTTTTCATTCTTTTTATTACATTTTAATTTTTTCTTAGTTCTTTTTTTAGAAAATTTTCTTAATCTTTTTAATTCATTGAATGAGTTCAAAATAATTTAGTTGAAAATTTTATCTTTTTTTAAATTTCTTTTTTCTTTCTCTTTTTTACATTCGAAAATATCAATTTTTTTTTCAATTTATTTAAAAGAAAAATACAGCTTAGGAAAAAAATATTTATTAGGATTTATTTTCATTTTTTTCTATAAGCTAAATTTTAAGAGGGGCAAACAAAAAAATTTTAAAATTTTTAACAAATTTTAAAAAATATAAATATATATTATTTAAAATAAAAAAAAAAAGGAGAAGGGGGCAGTTGCCCCCTTCTATAATATGTAGCTCCGCCCTTGCATATAAGCCATATAATAAGCAACATCAATATTAACTTTATAAACATCAAACTCAGGCGCAACCCACATGCAAACAGCATTAGAAGATGTTGAGATCTTGCCAGACGTTTGCTGATATTCTGATAGAATTCGACATACCCTATGAATCGTTTGTGTCTCAGAAGAGTGAGAGCCTACATGTAGAAGCTGATTCCAGTCGATCCATATGCTCTAGAGTAGCATACTAAACAATTCTAGTGCCTTAACATCAACCTGATCTCTGACAGTCCTAAACCAAAGGAGTGGAGAAGACTCATTAAAAGCTTCTGACCGTAGACCCAACAGACACAACAACCACAATGCTCTACTTCTTTGGCAATCACGGAAGACATGTAGAGAGGATTCCAAACTTCCTCGACACTGTAAACAAACAGGATCCAAAGAATAAATATGTTTCATAAAAGAAAAAAAACAACTTCCAACAAATGAAAAAAATAAAATTAATAAATCTGCAAAGATAAATCAAAACAATTGGGTTATTATCAGGCTTTTTTTTTACAAAACAAATAAGGGAAAACATTGACAGAGAAAAGGAGAGGAGGTTTACTATGTATAGTATTGATGAATAAATGAATAAATCTTATAGTATCATATCCCCATATATGAATTTGGTAAGATTTAAGTTACCATGTATAGTATTGACGTAATTAATTAATAATGTTCTCCAAATTACAAGTCCTCTGTCATTTTCTTTTTATTATTTTTATTTGTTCGATCAAATGACTTTTTTTTAATTTTTTTAAATAAATATATATATTTTTTTAATGTTAGATATCAACGAATGTGAAGATCCTGATCTAAACCAATGTGTAGAAAAGAATTTGTGTGAGAATACAGTAGGAAATTACACATGTGGTTGCTCCGAAGGTCGCCATGGGGATGGCAGAAAAGATGGAAAAGGATGCTCTCTTGATAATCAATTACCACTTAACATCATTCTCGGTATATCTCTAATTCTTTTTTAATAGGACCAATGTATTTCTCCTATACTATGATTAGTAATTACTAGTACTAAAATTTATTTACTTTAAGTTGATTTTCTTTGTAGGAGTCGGCATAGGCTTTTTGATTATGCTTTTGGTGGTTTCTTCGCTATATTTCGGATTAAGAAAAAGACGCTTCGTTAAACTCAGAGAAAAATACTTCAAAGAAAATGGTGGCTATCTATTACGAGAAAAACTCTCTGAACATGAAGACGGAAATTCAATGAAAACAACTAAAATTTTCACAGAAAAAGAGCTCAAACTGGCCACCAACAACTACCATAAAAGTCGAATTCTTGGTAAAGGAGGACAAGGTACAGTCTACAAAGGATTACTATCGAATGATCAAATAGTTGCTGTTAAGAAATCAAAAATCGGAGATGAAACTCAAATTGAAGGATTCATAAATGAGGTCAAATGTTGTGAAATTATTGGGTTGTTGTTTAGAGACTCAAGTTCCATTATTAGTTTATGAATTTGTGACTAATGGGACTCTCTTTGACTATATACACAATAATGACACGAACAAAATAAGCTGGGAAATTCGGTTAAAGATAGCATCAGAAGTTGCCGAAGCACTTTCTTACATGCATTCTGCTGCTTCTACTCCAATCATTCATCGTGATATCAAAACAGCAAATGTACTTTTGGATGATAATTATATGGCAAAGGTATCTGATTTCGGAGCTTCAAAGTTAATCCCTGTTGATAAAACAGAGTTGACAACTCTTGTGCAAGGTACGTTAGGATACTTAGATCCTGAATACCTGCATACAAGTCAATTAACAGAAAAGAGCGATGTTTATAGCTTTGGTGTGGTTCTTATAGAGTTACTAACAAGAAAAACGGCTATTTCATATGTTAGAAGAGAAGAAGAGTTGGCGAAGTACTTTTCTGTTTTAGTTCAAGAACATCGATTATTTGAAGTTCTTGATCAAGAGTTGTTGGTGAGTGAGAAAAACATTCAGCAGATAAAAGCTGTAGCAACATTGGCTAGAAGTTGCGTTAGTGTTAAAGGAGATGAAAGGCCGACAATGAAGGAAATTGCAATTGAATTACAAAGTCTGTGTTCAAATGAGAAACATCCATGGGACAAGAATGACTTTCCCAAAGAAGAAGAAGAACAAAGCTTGCTTCTGGGGCAAACGTCGTCGGATAATTTTGTTGATGATAACTTTGGTGGAACCACTCAGAATGACAATATAGTGGAATCATTTGAATTTGAAATTGGAAATGGGAGATGATTTATATTGTTTTTTTCTAGTTATTGCTTTCCCCTACTTGAAACAAGCTATTGAAATACAACTTAATAATTTTATCAATATTTTAAGCAAAAAGTGAAATTTTATTTTCTTCTATTTTTATGAATTAACTTTGATCAATAAAAGAACAATTTAAAGAAGCAAAAAATGAATTGGGTTGAAATTGCTACATCTTACTATTCTCATTTCACAATTATATAGTATAAAGAATAATTTACAAATGGAAACTACAAAATTAAGAGCATATATCAAGGACCCAAATCAATGGGTTACAAAAGTTAATTACAAAGAATAATTTGGCAACAATAATAGGACAACTAATCCTCCTTATTTACGATAAATCAATGAATATGATTTGCTGTATATAAGGAGGAAATATTTACAACAAATCAATGGAATCTGATTTGCTGTAAATAAGGAGGAAAAATATTAGAGAATAATTAGTTCCCTTCAATATGCTCCTGCAAGATAGGCGGCGGCTCAATGACGCCTATCTTGGATCAATGATGCTGATATAAAATGGATGGTATAATTTTGGTGAGGGAGTCAACTAACTGATAGGCAGAATGAACATGATGTACATTGAGAGTCTCAACGTTAACATGTTCACGAACAAAGTGATAATCGATAGAAACATGATTCATGCGACTATGAAATATCGGATTTTGACGCAAAAAGGTTGCTCCAAGATTAGCACAATAGATTGTTGGAATATAATTAAGAGAAAGTCGTAATTCTTGCAACAAATGAACTACCCAATTGCCTCCTGTAACAACATAGCTTTGTAATCTGCTTCCGTTGAAGAATGAGCAATGGTTTTTTTTTTCTTTTTAGAAGACCAACTAATGGGAGAGTCAACTAGAAAGAGAACATAAGCTCCTCTTGAGGATCGATCATTTGGATTTCCAGCCCAATCAGAATCAGAATAGGCATTGAGGAAAATAGGAGATGAAGGCTTGTATTTGAGTCCAAAGTGATATGATACCTTTAAGAACTGAAGAACTATCTAGGCTGTCTGCCAATGAATTTGAGAGGGCGTATGCATATACTGAGATAAACGGTTGACATTGAATGCAATGTCTGTCCTGGTGAAGGATAAGTATTGAAGAGCACCTGATAGTTGGCAATAGGGCTTGGGATCTACTGAAGGGGAACCATCCTCAATTTTTAGAATAGTTGATGTTTCTTTTTATAAAAGAAGATTTTATTAATATAATTTTAAATGGGAACAAATATATTTGAGGGATGGGAACTACCCAAACAACCCAAATTACCCATACAAATCATCCTAGTAGCATCCTAAAAATATGTGAAAAAACCCCCAGAATATCAGATTACAGGAAGTACACATACATTCAAGGATATATATTATTCCATAAAACACAAATGAATAGTAGCTTTATAATGAAACTTCACAAATCCAGCCAAGCTTCTAGGTAGTCTTCCCGAGTGGTGCCATACTTAGTTAGGTGATCTGCCATAAATTTGGCTTCACGAAATGCATATTGGAATAGAACACTGTCATATTCAATAGCAACACATCAATCTCACATTTAATATCTCTAAATTTTCAAGGAACCTCATCAATAGTAGTGTTGACCCAGGATATTTAATGTCCTATATTTAGTAATTATAGGCTTATATTTAATGTCCTCCCTAGTGTAGGAGAACTTGAGTGTAGCTTGGATTACCCTAGGCCTCGTTAGAGTCCATCACCCCTACATAGTATGAGAAGACTACTATAAATATACCAATGGAATTTCTCAGGATGCCACCAAACCCAGCATGTCTAGGTTTGCCAAAGGCCAAACTATCAATATTTCATTTTAGGGAATCACAAGCGGGAGGCTAGGGTTAAAGGTCTAGCACATTTAGCTAGTTGCCAATTCTTGACATAGTTAGATGAAAGGAAAATTTGATCAATAGAGTATGGAAAATGCAGGTAGGCAGTGAATGTCCAAGATGCAAGTCTGATTAGTATGGTGTCAAACAACTTCTGGATATTAAGAGAATAATTATTGAATACTATGTTGTTTCTTTCTAACCAGATTGACCAAATAGTAGCATAAAATGAGGAGAACCATACCTGTTTAGCAAAATTACCATAAGCAGAGCACTCCCATTATGTGAAGAACAAAGCTAATGATTTTGGAAAACACCATGATTGATCCCACCAATCAATTAGTTTAGTCCAGATTGACCAAGAGATTGGAAAATTCAATAGCAAACGATCAGCATCTTCTTTTTCTATATGGCACAGAGGACATATATCATACAATGGATTAAGAAGCCCAATTTTAGCCAGATTATTCCTCGCATTTATTTTCCCATGAATAGTTTACCAAGCGAATATTTCTACTTTTTGGTGGTGCATATTTTCTCCAGATGTTTTTCCAAGGAAATTGTGGTTGAATGATGTTTAAGGAGTTCAAATGATAAGTCATAGATTTGATAGTTTATTTGCCGACATTATTAAACCTCCACAGTGGCCTATCTTCAAAGGAGAGTTTGGGTTGAAACTCGCTAATGCAAAGGAGGAGAGACATAAACAATTCAGTTTCCCATACAAAGAGATCTCTATGCCATTCGATATTCCAATTCCAAGTGCATTCTACCCAATATCCAACATCTACAACTACACAGTCTTGGTCATAAGCTAGAACAAATAGTCTTGGATAAGCTTGCTGCAGAGTAAAATTTCCTACCCTAAGGTATTTCTAGAACTTGATAGACTTCCCATTTCCTAACCAGAAGAGCACTCCTTTATAAATGATTTCCTTGCAAGACTCATTCATATATGTTAATTTGATAATGTCTCCCCATAAGCCTGAGAAATTTTTGCAATCAAGATGTGAGTGTAGTGAAATCATCCCATATTTTCCCACTATTACCCGTTCCACAGAGATTGATTCTTGTTAATCAAATTCCATAACCATTTGAAAAGAAGAGCCCTATTTTTTGCAAGTATGGAACCGATTCCCAACCCACCTATATGCTTTGCTTTATTAATGGTTTCCCAACTAATTAAATGTAGATTACATTTCCCATCAACCCCATTCCAAAAGAAGTTTCTTTGGATCTTTGTGATTTCCATAGCCACATATTTGGGTAGTCTGAAGAGAGACATGTAATACAAAGGCAAACTGTTAAGCATCGATTTTATAAGTGTTAATCTCCTAGAAAATCACAGACAATGAGCTCTACATCCAGCTAGTTTCTACTTAATTTTGTGAATGAAAGGTGCCCAAGTAGCTTTACAGCAAGGCTTTGCACCTAAAGGAAGTCCAAGGTAGGTGATAAGTAGAGAAGCTCACTTACAGTTAAGACGTGTTGTTGCCTGTCGATCCCATCCTTTTGACCTATTCAAACCCACAATGATGCTCTTCTGGAAATTGACTTTGAGCCTAACTATAAGTTAAAAGCACCTCATGATTCTCTTGAGATTGACCAGACAATCAATATTAGCAGGATAAAAGAATATAGTATCATCTACAAACTGAAGAAATGAGATTGGATTATCCACCACTTTAATGGAAATACCATGCATCAATCCTAGGCTAACAACTTAATTTAACAATACACTCAGGCCTTTAGTAACTATAGATAATAATAGTGGCGATAAAGGGTCACACTGGCATATCCCTTTCTGCATATGAATAGATTGAGTAGTAGAACCATTCATAAGTATGGATAACTGATTATTATATGTACACCCTTGCATCCATTTAATCCAGTGTTCCCCAAAACCCATACAAGACATAACCTGTGAATGGTAGCCCCATGAGTCTGAATCTAAGTTTTTTTCAAAGTCGTGTTTGATAAATGCACCATGAAACTTTCTCTTCTTGCATTTGCTGATGACTTCATTTGCAACTAGGACACCATCAAGAATATTTCTTCCTTATACAAAAGCAGATTGACCACCCCTAATAATCCTAGGAGCAACAGACTTAAGGTGGGTTGCTAAAGCCTTAGCCAAGATTTTATACATACCATGAATGAGGCTGATGGGGCAAAATTGTCTTATAGTATCACCATTATCAATCTTGGGAATAAGGTCAAGGAAAGAATTTTTAATAGCCTGAGGCAGTCTCCCCGATTCCCAGAAGTTATGTACCAACATCATAAGGCCATTGTGAATTAAGTGCCAGAATATTTAGTAGAATAGCATATTGAATCCATCTAGGCCTGGAGCTTTACAACCTTCACAATTAAATACTGCCAATCTAAGCTCATCAAGAGTGAAGGGCTTCTCAAGATTGTTTGCTAACTAAGAGTTCAACTGTGAGAATTGAATGTCTACAAACTGAGGATGCTAGGTAATATTTTCCTAAAACAGGGCAAAAAAGTAGTTAGTGATTTTAGTTTTGATGTCATATACTTCAGTTAATACCGTTCTATCTGTCTGCAAAAGGCTAATGGAATTTCTATTATGCCGAATAGTTGCTGATAAGTAGAAGAAGTGAGTATTTCTATCCCTTTCCTTTAGCCTCTGAACTCTAGACATCTGTCTCTAATATGACTCACTTGTTTTTAGTCCACAGTTTTGTCCAAAGTAGTCACCTTCATCTGATGAGTGAATCATCCTATGGAGTTGATTCATGGGATAGATCAATTACATCAATTTGGTCTTCTATAGCAACTATGTCATGATCAATATTACGAAATACACTACGATTCCACATAATAAGTTTCTTTCGAATGTAGTTAAGTCTTGAGAGCAGTAAGAGGATCTATTAGGAGGTAAATGGCATTGCATCCACCAATTACTAATCAGCTCAATGAACCCTGGATGTGAGAACCATAAGTTAAGTAAACAAAAAGGCTTGGGTCCCCAATTAAGATTATCCTATTCGAGGACCAGAGGATAGTGGTTCGAAAGTCCTTTACTAAGTCCTCAGAGTTTGAGGTTAGGGAAATTTAATAGCCAGTCATGATTGATAAGGACTCTGTCAATTCTGCTGCCACCTTTGCTATTTGACTAGTCAAGATTATGCCCTAGGAATGGTTGGTTGATTAGTTCGCAATCGTCTAGGAATTGTATGAAGTTTGCTACCCCCTACTAAGTATAGACTTGATCTCCATTCTTCACCTCTGATAACTTCATTGAAGTCGCCCATAACTAACCACAGAGCGATAATAGACAATCTTAGATTCTTGATTTCATCCCAAAGTCTATTTCTTTCACATTCATTATTTGGCCCATATATGATGATGATTGCACAATGAAAGGAAGACAAGACCCATTGTCCTTGTAGTGAGACCCAATTAGACCCCTTGGAAGTGAGATCACATGAGAATGGTGATTTACTCCATGAAACAAATAAGCCACCAGCTACATTGACAACATCAGTGGAGATCCAATCGACATCACAATTTCCCCAAAAAGATTTACAGGTGGTTGAATCAGTGATGCATATTTTCATTTCTGTAATTGCCACCAACTCTAATCTTTTTTTCGAACCCAATTCCTTACAATAATTCTTTTAACCTTGTCCCCAAGAGCCCTAATATTCCAAACCAACATCTTTATTTTATATTTGAGGACACAACTTTAAAAATTTCTTTGCTAATAATAATGCTGAAGCCTTGGCATATCTTTTCTTTTTCTGACATTTTGAATAATCTCAGTTCTTCTCCCACTTCCCATGCTTTACCAACATTAGTTTCCAGGTCCTCGGCATATATAGATTATGTTTGCTCTTAGTTACCAGGCATTGCATCAGCATCAACTTTTGATTTAGGTACTCGGTGGTTCTTCTTGGAATTAATCAACATAGGCTTGTTGTTGATGATGGGTTCAGGGTAGGGGTTGTTAGAATGAAGGGCACAGATTGAATATGTAAGGCTTGGGTTTGATTTTCTGGAGGATTTTTTAGTTTTAGGAAGAGTTCTTAGCAAAGAAAGCTTATTCAGAGCTGAACATTTTTTATTCTTTTTCTAGTTACCTTTGACCTTAATGAAAGAGCATACATGCCTACTGAGAAGGTCCAAATCATCTAAATCATTGGCTAGGTCTTCAAGCAAGACAACATAGGTAGGGCATTTATTATCCAGTTGGGCTAATACAATGGATCCATCAGATTGAGTATCATAGTTGGGGCTGTCACATCCGTGATTTTAGAGATATAAAATTTTATATATACTCAATATATATATCTAGAGTAGATATAACATATACATATGGTATATTAATTGTATATGTTGGATTAATACATTACATACTTAATATTTGATACACATACAAGGTACATTTGATGTGTATATAGATACACATTACTTGTGCATATGTGTAATATCCCAAATTTTTAAAAAATTCTAATTTTTGGAAATTTGATAAAATAAATTATAATTTAAATGGATAAATTAAATTTATGGTTTTAAATTAAAAATGAAGGGATTTTAAATGAAAAAGTAAAATATATATGCGATATATATGTAAAATATATACAACATACAAAAGTCAACACTTTTTAAAAGAAAAGTCAAAGTAAAAGGGTATTTTGGTAATTAAATCTTAGAAATTTAAAATTAATAAAATAATTCAAAAATAAATAATTTTGGATGGAAGATAATATTTTGGGGTTTTAATTAATTAACTAAATAAATAATTAAAAATATATTAAAATAATAATATATATAAGGTTGAAAATGTGATTGGGAGGAAAGAGAATTTTTTTTTTCATCTTCTTCTTCTTCTTTCCTTCAAGGCCGACTTTCATGGCTTCAAGAGAGGGATTTGCTTCTTCCATACTCCAAAAATTGAAGGATTTCAAATATTCAAAGTGGATTTTTGGTGATTTCCACCAAAATTAGTAAGTTTTCAACTTTTTTCTTTGAATTCTATAGAAAATTGGATTATGTTGAGTTTGAGGTTTTGATGCAGCATGGTATAATTATTGGAATGGATGTGTATGATGTTATTTTGGGTAGTTAACAATGATTTTAAGGTTGGATTAAAGAAATGGTTGAATTTAAGTTGAGTTTGATGAAGAGAGAGAATTTAGGGTTATGGAACATTTGAGTTTTTGAAATCGTGAGTTTTAATTGTGCAAATTGGTTCCAAATGTGTTGTTTTGATGCATAAACAAGGATTTTAAAATCAAATGATGGATTTAGTTAAGTTTGGATAGAGTTTGAAGATGGTAGTATTGATTTAGGGTTTTGGA
This sequence comes from Garcia nutans, assembly GCA_947685225.1. Lineage (NCBI taxonomy): Eukaryota > Viridiplantae > Streptophyta > Magnoliopsida > Malpighiales > Euphorbiaceae > Garcia > Garcia nutans. The sequence goes on along the minus strand of CANTUV010000039.1, from coordinate 34,462,155 downwards.
AAAGTGAATTTTCAAAGAATGATTAATTGTTTGATTTTAATGATTAAATCATGTTATTTAATGATATAAGTGGTGGAAATAAGATTGACATGATAATTGGATTGAGTTGGAATGGAGATCCTTCAATGGTGAAGGTTATGCCATTTTAGGGTTTCGAGCATAAGTATGTGGTTAATTAATGTAATTGGTTTAAACATGCTAAAACATGTTTCTAATGATATTAATAAACTTAAAACACTAATTTAAATGGCTTGATATGGTTTTTCAAAGTTAAAGTGAGGTGAAGCTTAATTTTGAAATTTGGTTTAGAGTGATGTTTAGTTATGGTTTGATGTTGAGAATACCTTTGAATGTGATATTAAATGATTATGTATGATTACATTTGGTATAGGCATTGAGGGAGGTTGATTTGCTTCATCCAAGTGGTGAAAGGCAAGTTGGAAGGATAAGATTGGAGGTTGTGTTAAGCTTGCTTTGGGTTGCTAGTGGAGGAATATACAAACTTTGAATATATTGTTTATATTTGCTTGACATTTGGGCTTAACACATTTTGGTTGAAAAATGTGTTAAGTTACTTGGTTCATTGATTGAGTATGAATAATATGCTATGACATTTGTAATGTCATATATGTGTTAAATGCATTGTGAAAAGCCATTGATAATGGCTAAATTGTGTAGAATGTGAAATATGTATATTATGTGAAAATATCCAAAGTAATTGGGTAATGTGTTGTAAATGCAAAAATGAGATATGTGGAATAATGAAATGAATTGATATTGATAAAAATGAGAAAAATGAGAAAAATGAGAAAAATGAGAAAGATGTGAAAAATGAGAAAAAAAATGTGAAAAAAAGGCAATGTGCTTAGATTGAATATGTGACAATGAGAAAGAGATTAATAATGAGAAAAATGAATAAATGAAAAAAAAAGTGAGAAAAAGATGATATAATAAGGCAATGTGCCTAGTTTGATCATGAGAAAATGAGAAAATTTTTGATAAAGGAATTATGAAAGAATTTGATAATGAGAAATATGAATAAATTGTGTGCCTAGTATGTTATTCAATTTTCAGAGTTCTGGGTTTGGCGGCATGCCTTTGATTGCCTACGGGCTAAACGCTGGAATGGGGTCGTAAGCCAGGCCAGCTGATAAATATGATATTTTTGGAGTGAAAAGACTGAGTCGTAAGCCTCAAAAACTGTAGCAGTCTAGCCGGGTTGAGGACCAAGATACTAGGGCCCAAGGGTCTAGGTGGGTTGAGGTCCAAGAGACTGGGGCTGTTACATTATCTGTGGATATATTGCCTACGGGGCTAGACATATGGTGTCATTATGGACCAAAGCAGTAACTCTGAAATTTGAATAGCATATTAGATCCTTTTTGGGCCCATGCTTGTCTTTGCTTTAATGTGAATTATGAATTGTGATACAATTGAGCAATATAATGCTATAAGTTGTGATTACGAAATATTTGAAAAATATAAGAAAGTAGAATGATGTGACATCTATATGCATTGTGCATTGGCATTGCATTGAGTTTTATTGTTATTATCAAAGTTTTTACCACTAGGCTTCGGCTTAGCGCGATTGTAATTTGTCGCGCAGGTGTCATGGATGATTTGGTAGAGCCAAAGAGTTTTACTAGACTTGGTCGGGTCTAGATTTGTATTTATTGAGCTTGAAGAGTTATTTTTGGGTACATCAAGATCAGAGCTACTTGCCAGCATGTAGATATTTGATATTACAATGTATTTTGATATTATATATGTTATGATATGTTTTTGGAAGTATATAATGTAAATTGTAAAGAATGTTTTGAATAATTTGTTTAGATAGAATTTTATATGTGTTGTTAATTTATATATCTATATATAAGTATTTTGAGAAAATATGGAGAAATTGAGAAGTATTGGTGAAATGGTGAATTGATTTTTATTGGGAGTGTTTGCTTTATGCAGGTTGTGTTTTGTTAAATTTTGGGAACGATCAAATTACAAATAAAACTCTGGCAAATTTTTTCTAGAGATTTTCATATAAAATATTTATTTTTGATTCGTATAACAAGCAAAGAATATTTATATACTATTTATTTTATATATCAGTATTTGAAATCTTAAAACAGAAATGTGAAAATTTTTATTAAATCAGTCTGTGACATTTTTATACCGTATATGCATATTTTACATATGCTGAAAATATGTATTGTACGTATATAGGGTATAAGGGTGTTACATTTATTTTGGTATCAGAGTCTAGGTTTGATGTTCTCGACCTAGGTGGATTGTTAGTGTAACATTCGTGATTTTGGAGAAATTAAATAAGTATTTGGAGATATAAATTATATATATTCAATATATATATCTAGAGTATACATAACATATACATATGGTATATTAATTGTATATGTTGGATTAATAAATTACATACTTAATATTTAATACACACATAAGGTACATTTGATGTGTATATAAGATATACATTACTTGTGCATATGTATAATATCCTAAATTTTTGAAAAGTGCTAATTTTTGGAAATTTGATAAAATAAATTATAATTTAATTGGATAAATTAAATTAATGGTTTTAAATGAAAAATGAAGGGGTTTAAAATGAAAAAGTGGATAATATATGTGATATATATGTAAAATATACATAACATATAAAAGTCAACACTTTTTTAATAGAAAAGTCAAAGTAAAAGGGTATTTTAGCAATTAAATCTTAGAAATTCAAAATTAATAAAATAATTCAAAAATAAATTATTTTTGAATGGAAGAGGAAATTTATGACTTTTAATTTATTAAATAAATAAATAATTATTAAATTATTTTAATATATATATATATATATGGTTAAAAATAAAAGATGAAAAGAAAAAGAAAATTTAAAAGTTTTTCATCATCTTCTTCTTCTCCATCAAGGGCTGGCCACCATGGCTATTAACCTCAAGAATTTTGATCTTCCATACTCCACAAATTGAAGGATTCAACAAGTTTAAAGTGGATTTTTTGGTGATTTCCACCAAAATTAGTAAGTTCCCAACTTCTTTCTTTGGATTTCATAGGAATTGTGATTATGTTTGTTTTGGGTTTTTAAAGTTCTAAGATTTAATTATCTATTTGGGTATATATGAAGTTATTTTAAGTGATTAACAATGATTTTAAGGTTGGATTAAAGAAATGGTTGAGTTTGGGTAAGATTGGTGAAGAGAGAGAATTTAGGGTTATGTAATTTTTGAAATTTTGAAATCATGGTTTTTAATTGTGTAAATTGATTCCAAATGAGTTGTTTTGATACATAAACAAGTATTTTAAAGTCAAATATTGGATTTGGTTGTATTTTGTTGGAGTTTGAAAATGGAAGTGGAGATTTAGGGTTTTGGAAAAGTGATTTTCCAAAGTGGTTGAATTGTGTGATTTTATTTGTTTAAGCATGTTTTTTAGTGTTAAAAGTGATGAATATAAGCTTGAAATGAGTAATGGATTGTGTTGGAATGGAAAACCTTCAATGGGGGAAGGTTATGCCATTTTTGAGATTTTGTGTATAAGAGTGTATTGTTATAATGTAAATGATTTAAATGTATTAAAATATGTTTTTAATGATATTAATAAACTTAAAACACTAATTTAAATGGTTTGATATGGTTTTTCAAAGTTAAAGTGAGGTGAAGCTTAATTTTGGGATTAGGTTTAGAGTGATGTTTAATTATGGTTTGATGTTGAGAATACCTTAGAATATGATATTAAATGATTATGTATGATCACATTTGGTATAGGCATTAAGGGAGGTTGATTTGCTTCATCCAAGTGGTGAAGGGCAAGTTGGAAGGATATGATTGGAGGTTGTATTAAGCTTGCTTTGGGTTGCTAGTAGAGGTATGTACAAACTTTGAGTATAATGTTTATATTTGCATGACATTTGGACTTAACACATTTTGGTTGAAAAAATGTGTTAAGCTACTTGGTTCATTGATTGAGTATGAATAATGTGCTATGACATTTGTAATATCATATATGTGTTAAATGCATTGTGAAAAGCCATTGATAATGGCTAGATTGTGTAAAGTGTGAAATATGCATATTATGTGAAAATACCCAAAGTAATTGGATAATGTGTTGTGAATAAAAAATGAGATATGTGGAATAATGAAATGAATTGATATTGATAAAAATGAGAAAAAATGAGAAAAATGAGAAAAATGAGAAAGATGTGAAAAATGAGAAAAATGAGAAAAAAATGTGAAAATAAGGCAATGAGCCTAGTTTGATTATGAGAAATAAAATGAGAAATGAATTGTAAAAGTATTTGATAATGAGATAAATGAATTAATTGTGTGCCTAGTATGTTATTCAATTTTCAGAGTTCTGGGTTTGGCGTCATGCCTATGAATTGCTAGGCAGGTGAAAAGACCGGGTCGTAAGCCGAGCCCAGCTGATAAATGATAAATATGATGTTTTTGAGGTGAAAAGACTGTGTTGTAAGCCTCAAAAACCGTAGCAGTCTAGCCGGGTTGAGGACCAAGATACTGGTAGAAATGGTACTCGTTCAGCTCATGGTTTCCTCTTAAGGGAGGAGGTCACGGGTTCGAATGAGGGAGGCGACCTCATTTGAGGCCAAATAAACAAATTCCTGCTCGGGAGCCGTGAGGTGAACGGGTACTGTGGCGGCCTGCTGGGTTGAGGGTTGGGACTAGGGTCCACCTACGGGAGAAAAGGCCCAATAGACCAGCTATCGTAAGACTGTGCTAGTGGGGTCGTTACAGTTAGAGAAAGAAAATTGGAATTAAAAAATAATAATTTTCAATTGTGATGCATGCATTGGCACTGACAATTTATTTGATCCCTGATGTGACAATGTCCATTTGATATAACGTATATGAGTTGAGATGGTGTCTGGGTTGCTAGATCAGAGTGGCGCAGTGGAAGCGTCATTTTAAAGATTATGGATTAAGAATTTTTGAAATTTTTATTTGAAATTTAAAATTCATACCTGATTCAATTGATGAATAAGTGAAATTAGAAAAAACAATATAGGAAATGATTTAAGATATAAAAAATAAAAAATTTGAGAAATGAGCATGATAGTTACAGAAAATTTTATAGGTGTGCTACAAAGTGATATTGTCTGAATTTTTGGACAAATCTAGAAATGTTGGATGAGTTTGAACATTTAATAGAAAATTTTTCTATATGTTAGAATCCAATGTATAAAATTTTATAAATTTTAAAGATGGATCTCTAATTAAGAAAAATAGAAGAACATAGATTGTTGGAGTAATTCCAGCAACTCATAATCTGTAGAAATTGAGAAAAAAATAAATTTAGAAACTACGGTAAACCAACCCAAAAAAATATGAAAATTTACATACAATATCATATGTATTACTATAAAATATGGTTAAAATTTTATGAATTTTGATTAAGGTTTGATATCTAAAAAACATGGACAACCGGGTGCTGCCAGAGAAATTATTAAAGAGACATATTCTCTAATTTTGGAAGATTTAATTTTTAAATATATTAAATCAGCTTGGAAAAATCTAAAACTTTAAATATAAGTCCATATATGTGTCAAGTGCACATGGATAAAATTTTACAAGCTTTTATAAAGAATTGGGAATATAAAAATAGAAAGTGAGATTGACATGAAACTGAGGAAGTCATACAGTTTTGTGTAAATTAGTAATAAATTAATTTTATGAGACAAATGAATGAAGAAAATTATAAAAATTTATATGCATATGGGTATAAGTATAGAAGGAATATGGAGTTTTTAATAATTTTCAACAAAGAGTTCATAATTAAAATCAAAGAGTGAAATCATATATCATAGCGAATTATTTATTATGGAATAATGATGCATGATTCAGGGTTGAGTGTGTAAAATTAAAGTATCTAAATGGTTGATGTTAATTAGTGCAATGAAATGAATTAGTGTTGTTTAAATGTAAATGTTATGGTTTTAAGATTGAAAATGTGACATGGATGAGATTTGGTAAGGTTCATGTTGTTGGTTGCAATATATGAAATTTGAATTTTTGAAATGGCTTTCCATAATTGTCAAAGTGATGTGTTTTGATGTTATATTAATATAAAAATAAAGTTTATAAAGTTAGCTCTTGAAAATGAGATTAATAGAATGAAGTTTAAGTATAGTAAGTTGGAAATTTAGAGTTGTAAGAGAATTTTGATGAAGATTGTTTAGATGCTGATAGTTTAATGTTTAATAAGCATGGGAGTAATTTTGAATGAGTAATATTATTTATGAAAATATCATGTAACGTGCAATGTGGTTGATAATATAGAAATTTGTTATGAAATAAAAGGGAAATGATTAAGTAAGTAAAAATGAGTTACTTTAGGTAATTACATTGGAAATGATGAAAAGGGATATAAAGGGTATGATAAATGCATAAAAAAAATGTGAGAGAGATGTCACATTGGAAATGTGACTAAGATTTATGTGAGGTGTTAAAAATATATATATATATATATATATAATAAGAAACTTATTTAAGAGATGGGCTATTAAATAAGGAAGATGTTATGTTGTGGTCAGAGTGTATATATATGTTGAGTTGATGAATAACCTAAGTAATGTCAAAAGAATGAGAAATGATAATGTTCTCTGAAAGGTGATAAATGTTAACTTTGTATAGGTTGTATGTAAAAGAAAAATTGAGTATAATTGTATGATTTGTGTGATGAGATTTTTTTTTCTATATGAACACAAATATGATATGTAAGAAAATGTGAAAAGTAAGTCATATTATGATTATAACTTACGAAGGTGTATGTGGATGATTAAAAAAAATGTTATCGAGTGTTTACTACCTTATACAAATATGTGTTTGGTGATATTAAGAATGATATTGCATGTATTTATTGACCTAAGGGAGATTAGGTCTTGACTTGTATAGAGTTAGGTCATGTGATAAATTGAGATTGAGAATGGATCCGAACAGAGCTGGACGGTGAAATTGTTATTTTAACAACTAAACTTGATGATTGTATAGTGTTTTGGGCCTTAAGTATATGCGTATAAATAAGAGATTGTAAGGAAAAGGAAAGTATAATGAAGAAAGTATGGAAATGGAATATATATATATATATGAATGAAAATTTTTATAATAGATAGATTAGAAATGGAGTAATAAATAAATTGTGTAAATTAGCATATGAACGAATGTGTATATGTAAGAGATGTTAATGATAATATTGTTGAAACATGAGTTAGGCTAATAATGATCAAGTAATCAAGAGTAAATTGCTTTGAAACAGAGCTGAAACGTGTTAACTTTTTGTGTAGAAAAAGATTAGAAAATGAATATGTGATTTTTGCGATACGAACTTAATATTGTGATTGGAAAAGTTTTAAGAAGAATGATAGAGGAGCAGTATTTATTTATAAGCCACAGGCGTGACCATTATTATGGCATGACCGTTGGATAGTTTTGGTGAGATTGATAGTTATGCTTCAAGAAACATGGTTAAGACTTATGGTTTGCATAATTGTATCTTATAATTTTATACTACTAAATTTGTTTATAATTATAGAAAGTGTGGAAATAGAAGAAAATTGTGAAAATATGATGAGCTTTAAATGATGTGTAAGAAAAGTGATTTGTGTAAATAGGGTAACTATAAGAAATGTAAGAAAATGGTAAATGAAAGGAATTATGAAATGTGAGTAAGAGTTATAATGAATGTGTTTGAAAGTGGTATAAAATGAATAAGTTTATTAAAATGATGTGTAAAGTAAACGAGACTAGGGGAAGTGAATATTATCTGTAATGATGAATTCGAAGAGAATTAAAATTTGAGAATAAATTTGACCTAATAGAATTAGGTCATGAATTGAAAACAGATTGATGAATTTAAAACAGACTAAAGGTTGGTCAGAATAGAATAAGGTTGTGATGGTAATATTGTGATAGTTAGATTAATTGATCCGAAATGGAATAAGTTGACAAGTATTTATTGAAATTCAATGTGCGTAGTTGCATTAAGAATATGCAAGCTATGTGATAATGTACATAATACAGCGTTTTGATATGTATATGCATATGAAAGGAGCTAAGTTATATTAGTTTCAAATAATTATAAGAGAAAAGTGTTAGTTATAGTATAATTGGAATGAATCTTAGTAAGGAAATAAGATTTTGTTGTTGTATAATGGTGATATTAATTAATATGTGGTAATTGTATAAAGAGTAGGATCAAAGTGAAGATGTGTAAAATTATTGTGCTAAGATAAAAGTTATTAACATTTGAATTTAAGGTAATGAGAGTATATTTTTAAGATAATGAAGTGATTGGATATCTTGAGTGCAATAGGTGTGTGGTGTATATATATTAAGGAGATGAACTAATTTTGTCTAATGACAATTCGATTGAAGATATGATAATCTGTTGTGACTGTTTGAGTAAATAGACAATATAATGATGAGTTATGAAATGGTAAAAAGGTAATTGAGAATGTACCTAAGGGGGAGAATAAAAATTATATAATTTGATGAAATAATGATTTGGATGATTTATTACAGTACTGGATAATTTCGAGGATGAAATTATTTAAGAGGGAGAAAGTTGTCACATCCGTGATTTTAGAGATATAAAATTTTATATATACTCAATATATATATCTAGAGTATATATAACATATACATATGATATATTAATTGTATATATTGGATTAATACATTACATACTTAATATTTGATACACATATAAGGTACATTTGATGTGTATATAAGACATACATTACTTGTGCATATGTGTAATATCCCAAATTTTTGAAAAGTTTAAATTTTTAGAAATTTGATAAAATAAATTATAATTTAAATGGATAAATTAAATTAATAGTTTTAAATGAAAAATGAAGGGATTTTAAATGAAAAAGTGGAATATATATGTAAAATATATACAACATATAAAAGTCAACACTTTTTTTAAAAAAAGTCAAAGTAAAAGGGTATTTTGGTAATTAAATCTTAGAAATTTAAAATTAATAAAATAATTTAAAAATAAATAATTTTGAATGGAAGATAATATTTTGGGGTTTTAATTAATTAAATAAATAATTAATTAAAAATATATTAAAATAATAATATATATAAGGTTGAGAATGTGAGTGGGAGGAAAGAGAAAATTTTTTTTTTCATCTTCTTCTTCTTTCCTTCAAGGTCGACTTTCATGGCTTCAAGAGAGGGATTTGCTTCTTCCATACTCCAAAAATTGAAGGATTTCAAGTATTCAAAGTGGATTTTTGGTGATTTCCACCAAAATTAGTACGTTTTCAACTCTTTTCTTTGAATTCTATAGAAAATTGGATTATATTGAGTTTGAGGTTTTGATGTAGCATGGTATAATTATTGGAATGGGTGTGTATGATGTTATTTTGGGTAGTTAACAATGATTTTAAGGTTGGATTAAAGAAATGGTTGAATTTAAGTTGAGTTTGGTGAAGAGAGAGAATTTAGGGTTATGGAACATTTGAGTTTTTGAAATCATGAGTTTTAATTGTGAAAATTGGTTCCAAATGTGTTGTTTTGATGCATAAACAAGGATTTTAAAATCAAATGATGGATTTAGTTAAGTTTGGATAGAGTTTGAAGATGGTAGTATTGATTTAGGGTTTTGGAAAAGTGAATTTTCAAAGAATGATTAATTGTTTTATTTTAATGCTTAAATCATGTTATTTAATGATATAAGTGGTGGAAATAAGATTGAAATGATAGTTGGATTGAGTTGGAATGGAGATCCTTCAATGGCGAAGGTTATGCCATTTTAGGGTTTTGAGCATAGGCGTGTGATTAATTAATGTAATTGGTTTAAACATGCCAAACACATGTTTCTAATGATGTTAATAAACTTAAAACACTAATTTAAATGGCTTGATATGGTTTTTTAAAGTCAAAGTGAGGTGAAGTTTAATTTTGGGATTTGGTTTAGAATGATGTTTAATTATGGTTTGATGTTGAGAATACCTTAGAATGTGATATTAAATTATTATGTATGATCACATTTGGTTTAGGCATTGAGGTAGGTTGATTTGCTTCATCCAAGTGGTGAAGGACAAGTTGGAAGGATAGGATTGGAGGTTGTGTTAAGCTTGCTTTGGGTTGCTAGTGGAGGTATGTACAAACTTTGAATATATTATTTATATTTGCATGACATTTGCGCTTAACACATTTTGGTTGGAAAATGTGTTAAGTTACTTGGTTCATTGATTGAGTATGAATAATGTGCTATGACATTTGTAATGTCATATATGTGTTAAATGCATTATGAAAAGCCATTGATAATGGCTTAATTGTGTAGAATGTGAAATATGTATATTATGTGAAAATACCCAAAGTAATTGGGTAATCTGTTGTGAATGCAAAAATGAGATATGTGGAATAATGAAATGAATTGATATTGATAAAAATGAGAAAAGTGAGAAAAAATGAGAAAGATGTGAAAAATGAGAAAAAAATATGAAAAAAAGGCAATGTGCCTAGATTGAATATGTGACAATGAGAAAGAGATTAATAATGAGAAAAATGAATAAATGAAAAAAAAAGTGAGAAAAAGATGATATAATAAGACAATGTGCCTAGTTTAATCATGAGAAAAAGAGAAAAGTTTTGATAAAGGAATTATGAAAGAATTTGATAATGAGAAATAAGAATAAATTGTGTGCCTAGTATGTTATTCAATTTTCAGAGTTCTGGGTTTGGCGGTATCTCTATGATTGCCTACGGGCTAAACGCTGGAATGGTGAAAAGACTGGGTCGTAAGCCAGGCCAGCTGATAAATATGATGTTTTTGGGGTGAAAAGACTGAGTCGTAAGCCTTAAAAACTGTAGCAGTATAGCTTAGTTAAGGACCAAGATACTGGGGCCCAAGGGTCTAGCCGGGTCGAGGTCTAAGAGACTGGGGCTGTTACATTATCCATGGATTTATTGCCTACGGGGCTAGATACATAGTGTCATTATGGACCAAAGCAGTAACTCTGAAATTTAAATAGCATATTAGATCCTTTTTGTGCCCATGCTTGTCTTTGCTTTAATGTGAATTATGAATTGTGATACAATTGAGCAATATAATGCTATAAGTTGTGATTATGAAATATTTGAAAAATATAAGAAAGTAGAATGATGTGACATCTATATGCATTGTGCATTGGCATTGCATTGAGTTTTTTTTATTATTAAAGTTTGTACCACTAGGCTTCGGCTTAGCGCGATTGTAATTCGTCGCGCAGGTGTCATGGATGATTTGGTAGAGCCAGAGAGTTCTACTAGACTTGGTCAGGTCTAGGTTTGTATTTATTGAGCTTGAAGGGTTGTTTTTGGGTACATCAAGATCAGAGCCACTTGCCAGCATGTAGATATTTGATATTACAATGTATTTTAATATTATATATATGTTATGATATGTTTTTGGAAGTATATAATGTAAATTGTAAAAAATGTTTTGAATAATTTGTTCAGATGGAATTTTATATATGTTGTTAATTTATATATCTATATATAAGTATTTTGAGAAAATATGGAGAAATTGAGAAGTATTGGTGAAATGGTAAATTGATTTTTTATTGAGAGTGTTTGCTTGATGTAGGTTGTGTTTTGCTGAATTTTGGGAACGATCAAATTATAAACAAAACTCTGGCGAATTTTTTCCACAGATTTTCATATAAAATATTTATTTTGGATTCCTATAACAAGCAAAGAATATTTATATACTATTTATTTTATATATCAGTATTTGAAATCTTAAAACAGAAATGTGAAAATTTTTATTAAATCGATCTGTGACATTTTTATACCGTATATGTGTATTTTACATATGCTGAAAATATGTATTGTACGTATATAGGGTATAAGGGTATTACAGAGGGAGTCTGTTTTGTTAAGTGGGTCGATAGAGCCCAAAGCAATGTTGACTGGGCTTGAATAAGGAGCAATAATACCATATGTATCTTGATTGTCTTCCACCATAGAATTGCTATGGTGAGTGTGAATCCCAGAATTGCTATGGTGAGTGGTGGTGTCATATGGTTAAGGCACAAACTTTTCTATCTGAGCATGTGACAACATAGGCAAGTTGGCAGTGTCATGCAGGTATGGGCATGTACCCACGAAGGTGGGGGACATGTGCAGGGGTGGTGTTTGCCATGCAGAGGTAATAAAAAATTTGCCTTGATAATTGGAGTCCCCGATCAGTGAGGTTTAGCAACCCCAAGTTTTTTTGCCATGGCACACCGGCAAGGAGTATTGTAACTCTCGATCATCAGATCTATGAGAGACACTCGGGTGATCGAGCTGAGTGAGTCTATCAGAGCTCAGATCGGAGGCCATCAGAGTTTCTATGGAGCACCTTTCCTCTAATATATTGATTCGATAAGATTCACCATCAATATTAACTTGGTAAGAGTTAGCAAAAATGATTTTATCCATGCAAATGAGAATTCTAGCATAATCATATCTCTCTCGATTAGCAATGGTTGAATCCATTCTAACATAAGAGCCCCAAAGATTAGCAATTAAGGAAAAAAAATGCTTCATTCCAAGCATGGAGAGGTACATTACCCAGTCTAAGCCATGAATCTATCGCCAAGTATGAAATTCTTATCCCATCTTTTGACATAGCTAATCATGTCATGAAGCCAGGCCCGATCTTGATTGAGAAATTCATTTAGCACTTCCTTGTTATCAAAGGATATAAGCACATATTTACCACCCATTGGCACAACCATGCACTTCAATTTTCTATTGTCATTGATAAAATCTTGCAGATTCCATAGATGTTCAAATGATATGACTTCCCCAATCATAGAGGCATGTAGCCAAGCAGTGTCAATTTCGTTGGTCCGAAATGATGTAATCCGTTCATTCGATAGCCTAGCCATACCTATAGCATCATGATGCATATCGATTTTAACAATGTCTGCAAAGGAACGAGCAGGTTTGAATGGATGGGGTGGGTTTATATCATTGTTATTTGGGGCCCCCTGAGGCATATCTGCAAGTTTTACCTAGATTCTATTCCTTCTGAGGTGAGTTCTGTTGGTACCAAGGATTGCACTGTTTGCTTCTTGGATGGTTTTGTATCAACAAACCCATATTTAACATTTTTATTTCTTCTCAATTTTTTGGGTATGAACACATCATACACTTTGCCAAAGCTGAATAGATGGGCTAGGTCATTAGTAGTAACTTCCAAGGGAAGAAAAATCCATGAAAAGAGAAATGAATCTCTATCGCCATTGGGTTCCCAAACTAAGGCTTTTTTTTTTGTCGTCTCTTGTGGGTTTCCTATTGTCTCTAATGAGGACGCTTCTGTAGGATAGAGATTTTAGGCTAGGATTGATATGATGAGCTTTTTCATGTTGATGTGGGTGGGGTAGGATTGGTATGGTGGGAGTGGGTGGTAAGGGTTGGTTCTGCATCACTTTCTATATTTTGCTTCGTCACTTAGCTGTATTCCTTAACATACTTAGAAGTAATGTAATAGATTTTGACAAAAATCCTCTATTCAGAAATGAGTAGCTTAACTATATTCCATCCATTTTCTACGTAGAAGTGCATGGTCCTATTTCTGCTTTATTTTCTGCTGAATTTGACCGCTCTTTTCATTAATGCTATTGCAACCTTTGTTGGCAATGAGACAGATGGGATTACATTGTTATAATTTAAGGCAAAAATTTATCTTGACCATCAAAACGTGATGAGTTCATGGAATCATTCTATCCATTTCTGTAATTGGAAAGGCATTACATATGGTCTCAAGAATAAAAGAGTCACCGTGCTTGATGTTCGGTCTTAGAATAACTGATGTTGAAATGGGAGTTTGAACTTCTTTATCATCCATCATGTTGAACCATTGTAATAGCTCTGTAATATACTTTTGTTATGAGACAAACAAACCATCACCTATGTTGCAAACCTCAATACCCAAAAAATATGTTAAAGGAGACAAGTCTTTGAGAGAGAATCATTGTGCTAGTGAAAGATTTACTCGAATGATTGCATTTTTGGAAGAGCCAGTAAGTATAACATCATCAGTATATATAATGAGATAGACAACATGATGTTGCTCATGCAAGATAAATAATAAAGTATCAGATGTTGAGTTGATGAATCCAAATGAGAGTAAAAAGGTAGTGAGTTCATTATACCATGCTCTTGGGGCTTGTCGAAGGCCATATATGGCTTTATGAAGTTTACATACATAAGATGGATATCGATCATCAATAAATCCAGGCGGTTGTTGCATGTAGACATCTTCTATAAGAGTACCTTGCAAAAATGTCTTGTTTACATCTAGTTGATAAATTGGCCCTTTGTAGTATGTAGCCAAGTTCAAGATACCTTAAACAGTAGTTGGTTTAACTATCGGGTTGAATTTGGATGTGAAGCCAATGTCAGGTCTTTAGTGAAAGCCTTTAGCAACTAGACGAGCTTTGTATAAGTCAAGTGATCCACTTGATTTTTGTTTAAAGCAAAAAACCCACTTACAATCGTAATATTTTCAAAGGAAGAGGCTAGGACAAGTGTCCATGTTTTATTGCAAATCATTGCATTTATTTCATCACTCATGGTATCTCTGTAGCACTTGGATTTGGCAGCTTGGTTGTAAATGCTAGGAATAACATGATGTTCGATTGAAACAACTAGTGCAAGGTAATTAGTTTGTTTTTTTATTTATAAATATTATTTTCGGCCCTTGTGACAATACGAGAAGGAAATGTTACTGATACTTACTTGTTATGAAGATGAAGCAAGAACACTTTTTCTCATTGTCCTAGAGGACTCAATTTCTACTTTTGTTGTCTCATTAGAGGACACATGAGATGGTGTTGAAGATGCAAGTGAAGGAGAAAAGTTCTAACTAAATGGGGATAGAGTGGAGGTTTCCAAAGGCTTGGACATGAGCACTGGTGGAATATCATGTGTAGTGGTGAGTGATAATGGTCATATATCATGTGGAAGATTTGTTGTTGATGAAGATGTAACATCTAGCCACATGGTTGTATAATTATTTTGAGTTCTTGGAAAGCATTGGGATAGTGTTTCAAAGCGGAAATTATTTTCAAGAAAGACAACATGCCGTGATAGTAAAGTTTGGATGTCTTTAGTCATAGCATTTCTAGCAATGGTGGGTGGTAGAATAACCAAGGAAGAGACATCGTTTGGATTTTGGATCAAATTTATGAGAGGTGTATGGTTTCAACGAAGGAGAGCAAAGATACCCAAAGGTTCTAAGAGAAGTGTAGATGGGTGTAATGCCAAATAAGGTTTCAAATGGTGATTTCCCATTGAGAATAGGTGTGGTTAGTCTATTTATCAAATAGGTGGCAGCTTGACAAGCATGAGACAAAATGGAATAGAGGATTGATGAAGTAATGCAAGAGTGGTTTTCATGATATGTCTATGACATCTTTCTGCACTACTTAAATATTGCGGTGTATGGGGGGTGAGATTAGATGTTGAATGCCTATGTCAATAAGAACTTTGTGCAACCCTTGATATTTTCCACCTCCATCTGAGTAAATAGTAACAATGGATAGGTTAAAAAATTTCTCAATAAGTGATTTAAATTGTGAAAATATCAAAGACACATCAGACTTCCTTTTGAGGGGAAAACGCCATATATATTTCGTAAAGTGATCAACAAAAATGACATAGAAGTAATCAGAGCTGGACCCCAAACATCAATATAAATAAATTCCAATGGTTTAGAACTAGTCAATGTGGATTTGGTGAAAGGAAGTCTATGACTTTTATTGCAAAAACATGAGTTACTATCTTTTATGGAAGACATAAGACATGTAGATTAAAATTAGAGATAATTGATTGTAACGTTCTGAGATTAGGATGGCCTAATATGCAATGCCATAAATTTAGAGATGGACAGGAAGTGGTAGTGAGATAAGCTATTAGGCAGGGTGAAAAGCCAATCCATTCATAGAGCCTGGTCCTATTCTGGCCTTGAGCAAGAGGTTCTTGTGTTCTCAAATCCTTCACAACAAAATAAGAGGGAAAAATAAAATAGATTTGTTATTTTGAGAGCAAACTTAAGAGACAGAAATTAAATTTTTATGAATAGAAGGGGCACAAATAACATTTTTTAAAGAGAAGTTATGAGATGGAGTGTTAAGAGTAGTATGACCTGTATAAGTGATTTTAATACCATTGCCATCATTAAGAACCACATCATCTTGTCCAGTACATTTAGAGAAAGTCTAAAGATTTTGGTTTCAAATGCGACATGATGGGATGCTCCTATATCCAAGATCCAATTTGAAGAGTTGGAATTTTGTTGAGATGAGTAGTTGGCTTTTGGTGCTAAATGTGATCGAGAACGGTAGACTTTGGCTATATGACCAAATTTGTCACATAATTGGCATTGGACTTTTGGCTTATTGAGTGCAGATTGGCACCAATTGTTGTTTGTCAGTGGAAAGTAGTTTATGGAGTTGGATTGGCCACGAGATCCATTTCCATAACTGCCATTAGAAGATCTGTTAAATTGACGATTGAAGCTTATATTCCTAAAATGATTATGATAATTTTAGTTTGATCATTGGCTAAATTGAGATATGATGGCTAGTTGTTCATGTGCTATTATAGTAGCATGTTGAAGAAACACTTCATGACCAGATAATTTATCATAGAGTTCATTAAAGGAAATGATGTGTCACGAGCTCGAATGGCATCACTTATTTCTGTGTAATAGGAATTGAGCCCACTCAAAACCTTAATGGTTAATTCTTCAAAACTTAAAGGAGATCCAACAATTGCAAGTTCATCAACAATTGTTCATATTTCACCAAGATTTTGTGCAATAGTTTGAGAACCCTCGATAATATGAGATAATTTTTCATGAAGACTATAAATTTGAGTTTGGAATTTATTTTCATAGGTTGCAATAAGTCCATCCCAAGCTTCTTTTAATGACATAGCTGTGGTGACAAAAGGAGCTATAGCTAGCTCAACTGATGCCAAAATGACATTGCCAATTAAATTATCTGGGTGTAACCATGATTTGCTGATTGTTGTCAAGGATAAATTTAGATGGTATTGAGAGAGGTTGAAGACACTTAATTTTGGACCAAGTCTCAAATCTCAAGAAATAATAATATAATAATAAATAATAAAAAAGAGAGTTGAGCAGAATTCAAACCTTAGCTATCATAATAAGAAAACAAAAAATTCAGCTATTTTTTAGTTGGTCATTATATCCTTTCTTTGCCCCCTCTATGTATACTCAAACCAATAATTTTGTTCTCTTGTAGGCTCTGATTGATGCTTGTGTTTTGTCTAGTTCCTTGTACAAGCGTGCATCTCCATTTTGTAAAGTGACTGGATCTTCCTCACGCAATGGGCCTTTCATGCCCCCTGATTCCATATCTACTTCATGTTTGCTTCATGAAGTATCTGTTGTTCCTTTTAGTAAAGGATAGGCAATACAAGACAACAAAATACATTATGATATGCTCTTGTATGCATGATATGCTTGATGTTAGTGTATATGCCCTAGGCCATTGATTTGGACCTTAATGTTATTCATTTTGTTATTAATAAAGAAGTTTTTATTATCATTGTTATGTTTGCATGTTATATATAATAATGATTATATCCCTGGTTTATTATTGTTATGGAGATAATAATAAATATAACTAGTGTAATATTGATTTGATAATCATAAGATGATTATAGGTATGAAGATACAAATCAATATTATGGATACATGTTAGAGAACAGTGTATTGGATAGACCCACATAGATATCACTTCATGGTTTAATGTCATAAGTGTATATCATAATAGTTTTCATTTAATCCTTTGACTTGAGATTGTCATAGTTTCCAACATAAGGAATATTATGTTTTGACATGATCAAACGTTATCTGTAACTAGATAATTATAAAGGTTATGCTTGAACATGGTATAAATTATGTAGAGGAAAATGAACAATCAAGATGGAATTTGTCCCTCTCTATGAGAGAGATATCTTCTGGGCCCCTCGATAAGTGTAACTGAGAAATGCATGGCCGTGCTCAAATAAGTTGATATAAGATCAATCTTATTTGTTTATCAGTTAACTTGGAGATCGAGTAATCATAAGTTTGGACAATATAAGTATGACATTTACTATGACTTATGTCCAAACTAGATATCGTGTGATAAAGGGATTAATGCATGTACTATTTCAGGTTTTCATTTATGATGATTCTCATGATTAATTGGGTAGTCGTAATGTCTTGCTAGAGGCCAATTATGATTTGTGCATTTCAATAGAGATTGAAATACACTACCAATTAATATGAGCCTATCGGGTCACACACATAGAACGTAGGCTGTACTTAAAATAATAATAATTAAAATTTTATTATTGTTGTTGGTATTATTATTATTATTAGATATTAATAATAATATTGTTATAATAATTATTATTAGATAATAATAATTAAAGACGTGGGTCCATATAGGATATGGACAGTTAGGGTTTTAAAAGGACTGGAGGCCTTGATGATATCATTATTATTCGTTTTAAAAGAAAACGGAAGAAGAAAAAAAAACCCTAATTTCGTTTTTGCAAAAAGTTCAGCCACTGCCGTTGGTGAGCTAGCACTCAGAACGGCGTACGTTTGTGTGGACTTCGTTAGAGGGTGTTCGTCTTCAGAAGGCAACATCTGTTAATCGCTTTGAAGCTACGCAAAAAGGTTAGTTTCGAATCTCTTTTATCGAACTGAATGGATCACATGGATCCTGTGAGTAAATCGAAAGAAATTTTTTTTGTTTTCCGCTGCGGCAAGGGTTGCAGATTCTTCTCGATTTTCTAACACTTGAATAATACTTACAGTGGTTATATTGACTTACAGACCGAGATGGTAAGCCAAAGCACTCTTATTGGTTCTTTCAAGATGCTCATTCAGGTCTTGCATTAGAATAATAGAAGTCTTTGCACCTATGGCTTTATCTCTAAAATATTGGAAACATGAGTAGCGGGGCCCAAGCATAGTAGAGACACGAGAGACATCCTTTTGGTTGGCAGCTTTTTCATGACATGACCTTGCATGTGATCCTTTCATTAGCCCTCTTTCTTTTGCCCATTATGTCCTTTGAGGTTTGACAATGTAACATACTTCCCATAACTTGAAGGTCTGTGCAACAAGAAAATAGTTTTTCTTTAAATCACATTTTGGCTTTGTCAAATCAGTGTCCATATACCTCAGGACTCAATTTTTAAATTAACATATATATATTTCATTATAACCCTAGTTACAATACTAAACTTGGGAATTATTTTCATTTGAACAAGAATTGTTGCACTTCAGATAGGCACATACATATTACTTGGCCAAAGGTCTCATTGAGTTTAAATATTATCTATCTCATATGCATGTTTATCCAAACTATCTCCACTAATAGACTCTACCTACCAAGAGAGATCAACAGGTCTTTAATAGGCTTGAAATGGGGTCTATAAAAGATATGGGTTAATTGAAAGCTATTTTTAGATCGAAGCTGATGTGACACTACTGACAGACCTTCACACTACAATATGCTTGTTGGAACTGTATATTGTTAGATGTTCCATTTTCACCTTCTGGGCATCACTTTTATCTTCTGACTTCATGAATATACAAAGCTTGAATGTCCTTCCATCTTTTTGGCAGAAATCTTGATCCAATAAGTATTGTCTTATTCTTTAGACCACCCTTTTTCTTACTCTTTCTTTCCGTCCTTCTCCCTTTTGGAAAATCAAGTCTAAGACTTTCAAGATTGCGGACCTAGAGCTATATTGGATAAAATGAAAGATGGTCTTTCCATTAATTCTTTGATTTGAATCTTTGGCTAGATGAGACCAATTCAAGTCAATCTGTCCTTGTAAACTAAGTGGAAGTCTTCTGCTGCTTTAGGTAAAAAGGAACTCAGTTGGCTTTCTGAATCGCCTTTTTGGGTTTTTTCTTTCTTTATTTTTTGTTTTTTTCCTCTTTTTCCTTTTTTTTCTTTCCCCTTTTTTCTTTTCTTTTTTTAGGTTCTAGCTCTAAGAGAGTTGCCTCGTTTGTATCAACTTGTATTTCTGATAATGGATGAGTGGCATAAATCTACTTCAGTCTTAACTTTATCTTAATAAGTCTGTGATATTAGGTCTAATTCAGGTGTCCTTCAACTATCATTATAGACCTGACTATGTATCCTTCTTTTGATCTTCTTTCCCTTTTGTTCCTTAGTGATCATAAGACTTGTCAAAAGTGTAACAATAGCTCAGGGTAGGTCATTGAGTTTGCAAGCCAATGAAAAGTAAGCTAAAATTTTATGAAGGCTCAAAGGGACAACTAGGGATTGATATTAATAGGGCAGACACTAGTTCTTGGCCAACCAAACAATGCCTAGATCATCTTTCCCTTAAATAAGCAGTGTTCAATTTTGCCTCTAAAGTTCATCAAAGTATGTTCTAAAATTGACTAGGACCTAAACACTCATAATTGTGCAGAAGCCCTCTCTAAGTAAGCATACACAACTCAATGCAACAGAAAAATTTTCTCAACTAGTAAAGTCATTCGAATTAAAATTCATAGATTCACTAATTCATGAATATCAAGCAAGATTTCTCATTGGTTGAACACTATAATAACAAAAGCCAACAAAATTATAAATTCAATAAAAGTAATTTATTCAAACAATTTTAATTTAAAAAACATAATTATTCTAATTAAATACTAAAGACAGCAAAATAAGACGAGCAACATTCAAGCCAAGGGAAGTTCATTGAGTTGGGCATCTTCTCTCTTCACATCTTCAATACTCTTATCTTGAAAGGAGTATAAGACAAGATCTTCCTCCAATTCTCCTCCTACCATGAAGGTTGCTAGTGGAGGTACTCTTCCAAATTTAGGTAAAGGATTGCTCTTGGTATTGGGATTATCCGGCTCAGGTAGCTTACCACTGTCAATAAGATCTTGAATTTCATGCTTTAATCAAACACATTTATTTGTCTCATGTCCTTGCACTTGATGGAATTGACAGAAGACCTTGGCATCAAAATTTGATGGCAGAAGCTTGTGTAAAGGTTGAGGTGCCAATGGTTATAGCAAATCCATCTTCATTAGATTTTCTAACATCTTTGACAAAGGTTCCCCCATGTCTAAAAATTTATGCTTCTTTATTGGTTCAGTTGTTGCATTTTTCTCAAGACCTCTTCTTTCCCTTTGACTTTGCTCACCGGGGTGGTAGCCACCCTTATCGTTCCATTTAGATAGCACATGGTTCGACTGTTCTTATAGAATAGGGATTGTCCCTTTATTTTTCATTTGATCTCTATCAGTGGACATGTTCCTTGTTAATGTTGCCTTTCCCTTCTTCTTTATATTAATTGGAGATGCCTCATTAGCATTATTAATGATCTCTAGAGTTTCAATCAACTGGGTCTTCATAATTTCAGCCAATTGATCCCGCAGCTCAACCATCTTAGCTTTGGCAACTTCATCGACTATATCCCTTAGCTGGTTTACATCCATCCTCCTAATAAAGCACTTGAATCAAAATAACAATTGTAGGTGGTGTCGTTGTATGCTCTTGAACTACTATACTTCAGGTCTGTGAGCCAGAAAGGATCAATGCCATGTAATGCAACGCGTATATGCATGTATTCATGTATGCACAAGTAACAGACAAAGAAAGATAATTAGGACGTTTCTTCTAACCTTATATCTTTCACACACGGATGGCAAGTCTCTTTTCCTAGGTATATGGTTAACAAGATACCACCATGGGATATCTTATTTTCAAAAAAATTCACTCGGACGAATTAACCAATAATTATACTTTCAAATTTAGAAGTGGGTCCATGATAATTCTCCTTAATTAAGTCTTAATCCATTGGTCTAACAAAAGATAGCTTTTATGCTATGTCGAATTAAAACTAAATTAAAAGGTTTATCATAAATAGATTTTCCACTTTGAAAAGAATTAATGATTCATGCCAAAAACAAGCCCATGATTAATATGTTCTTGGTGTCAATTAGGCCCATAATTAATTTTTTGTTATTCCATAATTGACCTAGATAGTTGTAAGCTCGTTAATGAAAAATGTTTTAATTTGGATGAAGTGCAAAAATAATTTTATTTCAAACCCCATTGTAAAAAGGTTTGTTTAAAAATAAATTTTGTATGAGATAGAAAAGAAATTTTGACCTATTTTAGAAAAGTTTTACACGGGCGTCCTAACTCACACACACAATGCGATCTAAATGATGCAATAGATAATATCATAATAAGAAAGAATAAAATAATATAAAGACCAATGGAATCAACTTCTCTTATCCCCAATGGAGTCGCCACTGTAAGTGGAAATTTTCTCCACCACTCCCATGTGGAATAGTTCTTGCGACTTCAGCACTGTTAGGCTCAAGGCCTTAGAGAATATGGGTCTAAATTAGGAGAAAATTGAGTCACCACCCGGATGGACCGGGAAAAGAAAGGGGTGGATGACTCCATTTTCTCCAGATTTATTAGGGTTTAGAAAACAAAGCAACATAAGGGAGTAAGTCATATCATAGTAAAAGAGTCATGAATTAGGCTTGCCGGGTGATGAAGTTGTCGCTGCCATTAAGTTTAATAGAGAGTTAAGCAGTCAAATTTTGAGTGATAAATCGGTTAGGTTGAGTAATTAGATTGATAACAGATTCAGAGGTTAAGTTTAGGGAAGATAAATTTACAGAGTTGTTAGGTGAGGTTTCATTATTTGAGTGATCTGCCATAATGAAAGGGGCTGGAAAAAAAAAGGGGTTAAGGATCAAAGGAGGTAACAGAACAACTAATCCTCCTTATTTAGAGAAAATCATTGAATATGATTTGTTGTATATAAGGATGAAATATTTATAGCAAATCAATGAGATATGATTTGCTATAAATAAGGAGGGAAAATATTAGAGAATAATTAGTTTTCTTCAATAATATTTATAATATTAGAAATATAAACTATTCTTGACTAGTAATTCACAAATTAGAGTTTTTACATTGAGTGGGTTATTGATATGTTATCAAAGTTTCTTTAATCGAGAGTCTGAATGTTACTCATCCATTTTTCATTTCAAATCTCTTATTAATTAAATTTCAAGAATAACTTTAGAAGCACAAAAGCACTCTTCAGTTCTAAAATACTTCTTTCAAAGATGTCTTATAACATTGAAGAGACAAAATTAAAGGTGCACAATGCTCCATCACCAAATTATCACAACCCACCACCTTCAGTTGGTCCTTGTTGCGCTTAAATTAACACTATCACAAAGTGGCACTCGCAAGTATACGAAGCTATTGCAGTGACGGTGATCGCCCTAAGGTCGTCTCACAAGGAAGGAATTGTGTGTAATAGTTCGATTAACATGAAATAATAAACTTGAGTGTGTGATTGGATTGGTGAATTGTAATTAACCTTAGAATTGGAAATGAGTGATTTTGTGCAAGATAAATTCAATTATGAAAATGATGCCTAGGGTTGTAGGTCCATTTAATCAAATGTTTAATTATCAAATTATCCATTAATATAACTTTGTACCTTAATTTGTTCCTTAAGATTAATTAGTCAATTATCAATTCACTAGTTTTCACATTTATGAATTAACAACAACCAATTACTTACATTAGCAAATTAATAAACCCTAGAACTTATATTTCTAATTTATTCTTAGGGTAGTCAATTGCATAGTTCCGATATTAAACTTCTCCTCTCGGTCCGTCATTCAATATTAAGTAATCAATAGGTGGCCAATATATCAATTTACCTTTAATTTCAATGCAATCAACCAATAACAAGGTATATCAATGGAATCATCAAATCAAATCATTCAATCAAATATACTACAACCCAAAGCATGAGTAAATTAGCTCATCATATTCTTTAAACAAATACTCATTTCAATATAAACCAAATCAAAGTTATTCATTGCAATATTAATGTTCTTAATACAACAACAACAAATAAGAAATGGATTAAAAGAAAGAGTTGGAAAAACCCCTTTTGGAGATGCTAAAACCTTGTCTCTTTTGTAGCTCCCTCTTTGATGTGTGATGATGAACTTCCAAACTCTCTTGAACAAATGGCTCTCTTCTTAAAGGATGAATGATAGCTCTCTCAAGTTCTCAACTCTCCAATCAAGCCTCTTAAAACCCTAATCCTCAAGAACTAGCTACTCCCTTCAAATCCAATGATTGTCTTTGCTCTTGGTGTGTGAAAAGAAATGGTGAATGAAGATGAGAATGGTGTCTTGCTCTCTCAAGCAAGAACCAAGGAAAAAGATGATCATGGTGTAGAGAATGTCCACTCAATATATTCAATCTATTTTCTATTCCCTCCATGCTCTTCCACTTTGAATTTTTAAGACAACCATCACTCTTTGTCTCCCACTTTCCAATTTCTTTATATGTTTTCTCCATAAATCCTTCCACCTTTCACTACTTTTTATCCTTTTTGTCACCCACTAATACACAACAATTCACACCTCGTGCAAGCCAGCTAAGAGATCCAGGGTGACACGGCCAAGCTTGTTGGTCGTGTCTCTTGGTTTTGCCTTTTTTTTCTTGGGACACGGCCAAGCTTCTGGCCGTGTCCCTTGCTTCCTTTCGTTCCCTTTGTGAGACAAGGCCAAGAACACGGCTGTGTCATTTGACACGGCCAGTGGCTTGTCCGTGTCCCTTGATGGTGTCAGTCTCTGCTTCTTTCTTTTCTTTCTTTGCCTTTTATTCCTTTGGTGAGACACGGCCAGTGGCTTAGCCGTGTCTCATGGCCGTGTTTGCTTCTGGACATGCTTGCTTGAGGGACATGGCCAAGCTTGGTTAATCCTAGCTGTGTCCCTTGCTTGTCTTTGATTTCTTCTTCTTTTGATGAGAGACATGGCCAAGCCATGACAAGCTTGGCCGTGTCACATGTTTTTCTCCAACAAGTCCACCAAATTTTGATTAAATAGCTCCATCAAATGTTCTTCAACCTAAATCAACAACTTCAAACAAACTTAAGTACAAATTAACATGAAAATTAACTTAAAATCAACAAAAACATCATAGAAAATATATACCAAATTGATCTAAACAATTACCCCACACTTAATCCTTTGCTTGTCTCCAAGCAAAGTTAAAATAAAAACAATTAAAACAAGATAAATATTGTCAAGTTCAAGAGTTATAAGGATGCATTAAGACTCCCATCTTATTAAATTCATAGTCATAATCGAATCAAGAATAATCGGTACTCAAGCAGCTTAATGGTCAATCTATGCATACCAAAAATTGTCACTCCCTCACAAAACCTCTTAAGTGTTTAATTGGGTAGTGTTTAAGCTCTCAACATTCAATGAAAGATTAAGACTATAGGCTTGCTTATCAATCAAATCTCCACCACCTAATCACAATCAAGCATCAATCATAAGGTCTTTTATTTGGTTGTAACGGGGCTAAGAAAAAGGTATGACATTTAGGAGAGTGAGTTAGTTCATTTAGGTCAAGAGTACTTCAAGAGTGAAGCAAGCAATGTAGCATGATCAACAATCCCACAATTCATCTCAATCACTTAGTACTAAGCATTTATGTGCTTTTAAGGAACTCCATTTTTTTAATTAGTAAAGATGATTTCCAAACTCATTACAACCCTTCCGACAAGAACAACAACTATTATTTTGATTTTCATTATTCATTTCATTTTTTTTATCATATATATATAATAGGGTATCCAACTAAAGAATACAACAATTTGAAATTTAAAGTCCATTGAATTCAACCCCACACTTTATTCAGCACAACACTCCATTAAAGCTCTTGAAATGCTCTTAATCTAATGAACAGGTAGAGTTAAAATGCAATGGTTCAAGCTGATGGTGTTGTGAAAAAAAAAGAAGGGAAAAATTAAATAAGCTCAAAGTTGGCGAAATAAGGTCGTATGTAAGGTTGGTCTTTTTAAGCCAAAATGGGTTACCCTAAATTGCCTTAATCATATTGATGCCTAATTGAAATCTTTATGTAGTCTCAAAATGCATGTCAAAGCAAGTTCTAGTAATTCATCAATCAAAGATGTTCACACATAAAAAGAATGATAAGTTGATGGCTCAATTCCTCACTAGTTTAATGGCAATGCAAAGAATAACCATCAGAATTGACAATAAGTACTAATTCTAATCAATTCTCAAATTCATGCTTCAAAAATTCAAAAGTCATCTATCAACAATCTTATAACAATTGAACTTATCAATATCCATCAAAATCAAATATAAAACAAAACACAAAACTTAACAAAACAAAAACACTTACGAAAATAGACAATTTATATTCATGAACAAAAGGCTTAGCACACACCCCACACTTTAAGTTTTGCATTGTCCTCAATGGAAACAAGGATAATAGAGAAAAAAAAGTTAAGGTACAACCTGTTTTCCATCGATCCCTTGTGATGCAAGTGCTACCTCTTCATCCACAAACAACAATTGTTCAAGAATAAAATACAATATATAAAATAAACACAATATAAAGAGTTAACAGTAAAAACAATAACAACAAAAATATGCAATAACTACAAATAAGAAAGTAACAAGTGTTTTCAAAAGGTTGGAGCTGATTGGATCTACGGTGATGGAGGATGGGACGATGATGCAGCTAAAGGGTGGAGGCTCAGAATTTTAGCAAGGTTGTTGTTGATTAGGTCCATTTGTTCTATGAATGCAGCATGGTTACGATCAACCTTGCTTTCCAATGCTTCAATCCTATTAAGGATCTCCTGATTGTCCGGGAATGGAGCATCTTTATCTAAATCTATAGAATCTGAGTCAGACTCCTCCTCGACTCGTGTTCTCTTTTGACAGCCCTCCAGTACCTCTGGCTCAGCTGAAGCCATAACATAGGCCCCTCCTTTTCTTGAAACCATATGCATCTTCTCGAGTGTGGCAAGATCTAATGAATCACTACCCGAGATCTTAGTCATCCGGCAGTTGCTCGGGTCAAAATCATCAAGGAGTGTCATTGGTAAAGTTGTAACTAATCCTTTGATGCAAATGGCACCCCTCTTTTTTTTGCCACATTGTCAAACACATTGGCTAACCAATAGCCGGTAAAAATGGGTATGGCATTGCTAGCACAGTCTAAAAAAAATAGTTCGCTTAGTTCTACCACCCCTGTGCTCTCTTTTCGTGCAAAGAATCCACATGACATAAAGCGTTGTAAGTACCTTAGGGCGGGATTTGCCAATTTCATAGCCTTGGCCGATTTGGCCACATAGGTTCCTGAGCCCAGTGCTCCCCATGCAAATTGTTGTCTAAAACTCTTAGGTACACATTGTTCCCCTTGTTGATGGAAACAAAATATATCGCTCAATTGCTCAATACTAATGACAAATGGTCTCCCAAGCAGTTTAAAATGTAACCTAATGCAAATCTTGTTGTCATTTCTTTCAACCTTAAGAGAGGTTAAAAATTCCAATGTAAGCTCTTGAAATTGCAAAGGTTTAAGGGAAACAAATCTCTCCCATCCAAGGTTTTGAACAAATCTATAAAAATTATCCCTAATATGAAGAGCATTAAGGGATTCTTCGCTAACATACCTCGTCGGAAAGAAACCCCTAGCGAGAAGAGTCGCTCTCCTTGAAGATGACGATGATGAAGATGGATTTGAAGATGGAGGTGGCCTCCTCTTGTGGTGAGACACCATCTTTGTTCTTGTCATTTTGATGATTTGGTGAAAATGAAGCTTAAACGGTTTTAATTGCTTTTAATGAGAAAAGAAGAAGATTGGATGAGGTTAGATTAGTTTTGATTAAGAAAATGGAAGATTTAATAGGAATTTGGAGCTTTAAGAAAGTGGTTATGGAGGTTTTGAGAGAGAGGGAGTCGAGAGAGAGAGAGAGGAGAGAAATGAGAGTTAGGGATTTAAAATGAAGGAAATGGGCTGAATTCGTAATTTAAAACTTGAAAATTAAAGTGACACGGCCAAGCTTGGTGAAGCTTGGCCGTGTATGATGGGTTTTGAGGGACACGGCCAGTGGCTTGGCCGTGTCCCTTGGGATTGGAGGGACACGGCCAGTGGCTTGGCCGTGTCCCTTGAGCGTGTTTGTTACTGGATCGAAAGAAAATTGCAAGCCAAATGAAAGGGACACTGGGAGAAGCTTGGCCGTGTCTATGTGACACGACCAAGACCTTTGGCCGTGTCTGCGTCTGTGTGTGCTTGGGTTTGCTTGACACGGCCAGTGGCTTGGCCGTGTCAAGTGGTCGTGTCTTACACTGCCAATTTGATTTTGAAAAATTTTTTTGATGGTTTATTTATGTCACCAAATCACAAAAATGCAATCTTCTTCTTTGTTTAACCCTGAAACACATTCAAGAAAAATGAAAATCGATCAAAGTACCCATTCCATTTTATTTAACTCAACATGAAATTAAAATTGCAAAAAAAAATTAAAATTGTAACTATGAAAAGAAATGCAAACCGATAGGTTACCTCCCATTTAGCGCTTCTTTAATGTCATATAGCTGGACATTGTTGCATCATTCGTCAACAAACTCCATGCTTTCCACCATTTTTGCAACTTCGATTTCTTCAAAGTAGGTCTTCACCCTTTGTCCATTGACCTTGAACTTCTCGTTGGTTTTTAAATTAAGCAACTCAACAACCCCATATGGGAATGTTTGAGTAACTTGAAAGGGTCCACTCCAACGTGACTTCAATTTTTCAGGAAACAACCGCATTCTTGAATTGAAGAGAAGGACTTTCATTCCCGATTCAAAAGTCCTTCGAAGAATCATCCTGTCATGAATAGCTTTTATCTTTTCCTTGAAGATCCTCGAACTCTCATAGGCTTCATTCCGAAGCTCATCAAGCTCGGAAATTTGAAGCATTCTTTGCTCCCTTGCTTCACCTAAGTCCATATTCGTGGTCATTATTGCCCAATAAGCCTTGTGCTCCAATTCCACCGGGAGGTGGCAAGCCTTTTCAAAGACCAACCTATAGGGACTTATTCCCAATGGGGTTTTAAAAGTAGTCCTATAAGCCCACAATTCTTCCGAGAGTCGGATTGACCTATCCTTACGAGTTGTGCTCACTGTCTTTTCTAAAATCCCCTTGATCTGCTTGTTTGAGATCTCAGGTTGCCCGGACATTTGGGGATGGTATGGAGTTGCCACTTTGTGTCGGATGCCCATCTTAGTCATCAACTTTTCAAACTATTTGTTGCAAAAATGGCTTCCTCCATCACTCACAATTGCCTTGGGGGTTCCAAACCTGCTCAAAATATTCTCCTTCACGAATTTTAACATAATGTTAGCATCATTAGTCCTAGTGGGGATGGCCTCAACCCACTTGGACACATAATCCACTGCTAGAAGGATATATTCAAAACCAAAGGATTTGGGAAATGGCCCCATGAAATCAATTCCCCATACATAAAAAATGTCAACCACAATAAAAATATTAAGGGGCATTTCATTCCGTTTGCTAATGTTTCCTACTTTTTGGCATTTATCATATCTTATACAAAAATAATAAGCATCCTTAAAAAGAGTAGGCCAATACAAACCGCTTTGAAGAATTTTCTCGGCGGTCTTTTTTCCTCCAAAATGTCCCCCGCAATACATATTGTGGCAAACTCTTCTGGCACACATCTTCTTATCACTTCATCCCTGCAAATTCTAAACAAGTAAGGCTCATACCAAAAATAATACTTACTTGTATGCAAGAATCTCTTCTTTGCCTGGAAGCTCAAATCCTTTCTCACTACACCACAAGAAAGATAATTAGCAATATCAGCATACCATGGTGCTTGAGTTAAAGAAAACAAGTATTCATCCATAAATTTTTCGAAAGCATTTTCACAAGCAATTTCAACATCATTGTCACAAGAGTTAAGTCTAGAAAGATGGTCGGCCACTATATTCTCGCTTCCTTTCCTATCTTTGATTTCAACATCGAATTCTTATAACATCAATACCCACCTAATGAGCCTAAGTTTAGCTTGTGGTTTGGTCAACAGGTATTTCAAGGCCGTATGATCAGAAAATACTATGACCTTAGAACCTATCAAGTAAGATCTAAATTTGTCTAGCGCAAACACCACATCTAACATTTCTCTCTCAGTGGTCATGTAATTTTCTTGTGCATCGTTCAACGATAAACTTGCATAATAAATTACACACATTAACTTATTCACTCGTTAGCCCAACACAGCTCCAATGGCAAAATTCGATGCATCGTACATAATTTCAAATGGCAAATCCCAATTTGGGGCAACAATTATAGGGGCAGAAGTTAGTTTCTCTTTCAAAATTTTAAAAGCTTCTAAGCACTTTTCATCAAAAACAAATGGGACATCTTTTCCTAACAAATGACACAAAGGGCGTGAAATTTTGGAAAAATCTTTTATAAACCTCCTATAAAATCCTGCGTGTCCCAAAAAACTTCTAATTCCCTTAACTGATGTGGGTGGAGGTAAGTTCACAATCAATTCAACCTTAGCCTTGTCCACCTCAATCCCTTCATGGGAAATAACATGCCCTAAAACAATTCCGTGATCAACCATAAAGTGACTCTTTTCCCAACTCAATGTAAGATTACATTCAATACACCTTTCAAGTACTAGAGTCAACTTTTCCAAACAATCATCAAAGGAATTACCAAAAATAGAAAAGTCATCCATGAATACCTCAATGCACTTGTCTAACATATCAAAAAATATGGAAAACATACACCTTTGAAATGTTCCCGGTGAATTGCAAAGTCCGAATGACATCCTTCGAAATGCAAATGTCCCAAAGGGACAAGTAAATGTAGTCTTTGGTTGATCTTCAGGTGCTATCGGGACTTGGTAGTAACCTGAAAGACCATCAAGAAAACAGTAAAAAGCATGTCCAAATAACCTATCAAGCT
The DNA here is from genome assembly GCA_947685225.1 of Garcia nutans. Classification (NCBI taxonomy): domain Eukaryota; kingdom Viridiplantae; phylum Streptophyta; class Magnoliopsida; order Malpighiales; family Euphorbiaceae; genus Garcia; species Garcia nutans. The sequence continues at coordinate 34,431,260 of CANTUV010000039.1, read as the reverse complement.
TTTGATCAATAAATGGCAAAGGAAAGTGATCTTTCTTGGTGACATTATTTAATTTCCTATAATCTATGCACATTCGCCACCCAGTTTGTGTTCATGTCGGTACCAACTCTCCTTTATCATTCTGGACCACTGTCAACCCTGTTTTCTTAGGCACAACATGAACAGGACTAACCTATTCACTATCAGCAATAGGGTAAATTACCCCTTCATCTAGTAATTTAAGGACCTCCTTCTTAACAACCTCTCTCATGTTAGGGTTTAGCCTCCTTTGAGGCTCTCTCACCGGTTTCTAAGATAATCTTATGCATGCACATAGAGGGACTAATACCCTTAATGTCACTCAATCCCCAATCTATAGCCTTCTTGAATTTTTTCAACATTGTTACAAGCTTATCTTGTTCCTCACTGGTAAGGGTAGCAGAAATTATCACTGGTTGAGAGTTATTTTCCCTAAGAAAAATATATTTTAAATGCTTGGGGAGTTCTTTAAGTTCAACCCTTGTAGTTGAATTTTCTCTTCTTCAACTTCAAATTCCTCCTCAACACTGTCATCGTCCAAAATGGATTTGTCTTCTTTATTTTTCTCATTGGAAATCTCTACTTTTTCTTACAATTTTAGAGTCCTTTCTAGCTTGTGTTTGCCATTATCCTGCAAGAAAACTTCTTTGACAGCACTATCAGTAAAATCAATGAAAGAGCAATCTTCATATAAAGCACCAGTGGGAATGGGGGAAGTGTTAAAAATTGAAAATTCTACAGTTTGTCCCAAAACGGTCATAGTTAATTTTCCATTTTTAACATCAATTAAAGTGTTAGTTGTAGCCATAAAAGGTCTCCCTAACAAAATTGCATGCTCGGCATCCCATGGGATTTCTCCCCCCATGTCTAAGACAATGAAATCGACGGGTACAATCAAACCTCCTACCTTTACTAGAACATCTTCTATGATTCCCTTAGGGTATCTAAGAGTTCTATCTGCTAGTTGTAAAACAATTTTGGTCGGTTTGAGTTCCCCAAGCTCTAGTTTCAAATAAATTGAGTATGGCATCAAATTAATACTAGCTCCGAGATCACACATGCCAATGGTTTCTTTCCCATTCCCCATAGAGATTCTCACTATAAAGCTCCCAGGATCTTTTATTTTAGGAGGTAACTTATGTTGTAAAACAGCACTCGTTACTTCCGAAACTATCACCTTTCATCCAACTCATACCTTATCTTCTTAGTATTTAGCTCTTTTAAGAATTTGGCATAAGATGGCATATTCTTTATTACCTCTAGTAAGGGTAGGTTGATACTTACCTTCGAAAGCATGTTATAAATTTCAGAAAATTGTTTATCATGCTTTTCATTTTTTAACCTGCTGGGAAACGAAATTGGTGGTCTGTATGGATTTGGAGATTTGTGCAGCTTTGGTGCAACTGATGCCTCCTCTCTATCCTCTTTAAGCTCATTTGGTTCAGCTTTTTCTTCTTGCATTTCCTTGCCATTATCTTGCATTGTACCAGCATCAAAGGAATTATCAATGTTATTATCACCGATTTTATTATCAAGTACCTTACCACTTCTCAAATCGGTGATTGCTTTGGCCTGCTCTGGTTGGCTTGGAAATTTACCTTTTTGATTGGCTTGAAGTTGATTAGCCAATTGACCCACTTGAGTTTCAACCTTCTTAAGCGATGCTTCTAAAGAGTCAAACCGCTTATTGTTCAATTCTTGATTTTGAGTGCTTACTTGAATGAAAGCATTCAAATTGTCTTCAAATGAAGGTTTCTTGACCTGCTCTAGATTTGAGGGTTGCCCTTGAAATTGGGGACCTCTTTGATATGGTTGGAAAGGCTGTTGAGGTGGAGCATGTTGTTGATTTTTTCATGAAAAATTGGGGTGATTCCTCCAACCGGGGTTATAAGAATTTGAATATGGGTCATTCCTACCCCTTTGTTGGAACCCTTCAAAAGCAAAAGCTTGTTCTTGCTCCTCTTGGAATGTATCAAAATTTGAGGGGCACACATTTTCTTGATGGCCTACAAGACTGCACGATGTGCATGACTCTTGGCTTGGTCCTGACAAGTTTCCTTTAGCATTCAACAATTTCACTTGTTTTGTCAGTTCTGCAATTTGCCTAGCCATTTCTGAGTTTGCACTTATCTTGTGTGCTCCTCTTCTCCTTTCTCCAATATTCTTTTGTTGGGAGTTTTCCCCCAACATTTCGAATAATGCAACTATTTCTGCAGCTGTTCTTTCACCCATTGCTCCCCCTGCTGCATTATCCACTGTGTTTTGACATTATTGAGTTAGCCCATCATAGAAGAATTGATTGAGCAACTGTTGTGGATAGTAATGGTGAGGGCACTGAAATAATAAGGATTTGAAGCGATCCCACACCTCATGAAATGGTTCTCCATCAAATTGGGTGAAAGTTGCAATACTCCCCCTAAGCTCCTTGGTCTTTTGGTGTGAATAAAACTTTCCCATAAATTTGTTGTAAACCTCTTTCCATGTGGTTAAAGAATTCTCCGGTAGGGTCATCAACCATGCTTTTGCTCTATCTTTCAAACTATATGGGAAACATCTCAACTTGAGTTCATCTTCTGTTACTGTTTGCAAAGGGAATGTATGCAATGTTGAGTAAAAATCCCGAATGAAGTTGAGAAGATCTTCATTCGGCAGTCCATGGAAGGATGGCAGCATACTATAGTGAGTATTTCTGAGTTCATAATTTCTCGCTGCGTTGCTCAACCGGATACAAGATGTGGTCACTCCGATGATCGGTCAGGCAAACTCCTTCATAGGTGGTTCTTGTGCATCACCCATCTCTGTTTCTATGTTCTCCTCAAACTGCTTGTCGGTATTTTCCCTTTCTTGCTCAATAGGATTCGGTCCCTCGGGTCTTGGAAGTCGATGGATGTTGTCTATAAATGGAACAAGTTCATTTCCTTGAGACCTCCGTCCATGCATAAAGTACCTAAGCAATTCAAAAAGAACACTTTAAACGATTTAACAAATAAATTAAAAGAATCAAACTATCAACAAAAATTGCCTTCCCCAGCAGCGGCGCCAAAAACTTGTTGCGCTTAAATTAACACTATCACAAAGCGGCACTCACAAGTATACGAGGCTATTACAGTGACGGTGATTGCCCCAAGGTCATCTCTCAAGGAAGGAATTGTGTGTAATAGTTCGATTAACATGAAATAATAAACTTGAGTGTGTGAATGGATTGGTGAATTGTAATTAACCTTAGAATTGGAAATGAGTGATTTTGTGCAAGATAAATTCAATTATGAAAATGATGCCTAGGGTTGTAGGTCCATTTAATCAAATGTTTAATTATCAAATTATCCATTAATATAACCTTGTACCTTAATTTTTTCCTTAAGATTAATTAGTCAATTATCAATTCACTAGTTTTCACATTTATGAATTAACAAAAACCAATTACTTTACATTAGCAAATTAATAAACCCTAAAACTTATATTTCTAATTCATTCTTAGGGTAGTCAATTGCATAGTTTCGATATTAAACTTCTCCTCTCGGTCCGTCATTCAATATTAAGTAATTAATAGGTGGCCAATCTATCAATTTACCTTTAATTTCAATGCAATCAACCAATAACAAGGTATATCAATGGAATCATCAAATCAAATCATTCAATCAAATATACTACAACCCAAAGCATGAGTAAATTAGCTCATCATATTCTTTAAACAAATACTCATTTCAATATAAACCAAATCAAAGTTATTCATTGCAATATTAATGTTCTTGATACAACAACAACAAATAAGAAATGGATTAAAAGAAAGAGTTGGAAAAACCCCTTTTGGAGATGCTAAAACCTTGTCTCTTTCGTAGCTCCCTCTTTGATGTGTGATGATGAACTTCCAAACTCTCTTGAACAAATGGCTCTCTTCTTGAAGGATGAATGATATCTCTCTCAAGTTCTCAACTCTCCAATCAAGCCTCTTAAAACCCTAATCCTCAAGAACTAGCTACTCCCTTCAAATCCAATGATTGTCTTTGCTCTTGGTGTGTGAAAAGAAATGGTGAATGAAGATGAGAATGGTTTCTTGCTCTCTCAAGCAAGAACCAAGGAAGAAGATGATCATGGTGTAGAGAATGTCCACTCAATATATTCAATCTATTTTTTATTCCCTCCATGCTCTTCCACTTTGAATTTTTAAGACAACCATCACTCTTTATCTCCCACTTTCCAATTTCTTTATATGTTTTCTCCATAAATCCTTCCACCTTTCACTACTTTTTATCCTTTTTGTCACCCACTAATACAAAACAATTCACACCTCGTGCAAGCCAGCTAAGAGATCTAGGGTGACACGACCAAGCTTGTTGGCCGTGTCTCTTGGTTTTGCCTTTTCTTTCTGGGTACACGGCCAAGCTTCTGGCCATGTCCCTTGCTGCCTTTCGTTCCCTTTGTGAGACACGGCCGTGTCATGTGACACAGCCAGTGGCTTGGCCGTGTCCCTTGATGGTGTCAGTCTCTGCTTCTTTCTTTTCTTTCTTTGCCATTTGTTCCTTTCGTGAGACATGGCCAAGTCTCATTGCTGTGTTTGCTTCTGGACATGCTTGCTTGAGGGCACGACCAAGCTTGGTTAATCCTGGCCGTGTCCCTTGCTTGTCTTTGATTTCTTCTTCTTTTGATGAGAGACATGACCAAGCCATGAGAAGCTTGGCCGTGTCACATGTTTTTCTCCAACAAGTCCACCAAATTTTGATTAAATAGCTCCATCAAATGTTCTTCAACCTAAATCAACAACTTCAAACAAATTTAAGTACAAATTAATATGAAAATTAACTTAAAATCAACAAAAACATCATAGAAAATATATACCAAATTGATCTAAACAGTCCTCCACATCGTGTACCTCCTCTTGCTTAAGGCCACCCTCTTCCACCACATCCTGGCCAAGCTCCTCCACCTGAGCTACCTCACCATGGCCACCACCATATATACTTAATTAATTATAAAGGAGAATTGAAGCTATTTATGTAGTGCTATATATGTTACGCTGTATTAGAAGTATGGTTACAAATATTTTTAATATTTGCATTAGTAATTTACCATTTTCCTAACTATATTATACTGGTTGGCTTCTATGTAATGTCCTAAGTTTGTGTAAGATCATGGTGTTTACAAAATGATTGCCAAGATTCTATCCTTGAGACTTAAATCAGTAATGACTGAGATCATTGATAACTACAAAACAACATTCATTAAAGGAAGGAATATTTGGATAATGTCTTAATAGCTAATGAAGTTTTTGACTCGTGCAAAAGAACCAATTTCAGGTGTGTTCTGCTGAAACTTGATTTCCAAAAAGCCTTTGACTATATTTCTTAGGATTATCTCGTGAAGGTTATGTCCATGATGGGATTTAGGGATAAATGGACTGAACGGATCACCTTATGCATCAAATAAGCACATTTTTATGTTTTAATCAATGGCTCCTCAATTGTTCCCTTTGTATTGTAAAGGGGTATTCATTAAGGTGATCCCCCTCTTGCCTCTCTTATTTGATAGCAATTGAAGGACTGTCGGCTGTTCTAAACAAAGTAAAGAATTTGAGCCTGATAAAGGTTCCAATCTCAAAGGAAGGTTAGTCAGCGCAATTTTTCAATTCACAAATGATAAAATTGTATTTTGTCCTAGTGATGAGGATCGCCTTTTAAATCTTAGGCGTATTTTGAGATTTTTTGAGCTAATATAGAGTTTAAATTCATAACTGTAAATTCAAAAAACTACTGCTAATGTATCTAGAAACCCCCCTAAGTGCCAATCTCAAACATATAAGTACATAAAATTACACATTTTGTGATAAATTTTCCAGTTATGTAAAAAACAAATTTGTCATAAAATATTAATTAATTATTACAATATTATAATAGTATCACTAATAAATTTATTTCTTGATAATATTTTTTTGCATCACTTTTAATAATTTTTTTTATCACTAAATCACATCTTTTGTGATGATAAAAAAATTTAGTAACATTTGTATATGGAGGTAAAATTTCCCACTATAAATTTGGAGAAAAATATTTTAGTGACAATATAGTATTAATTGATTATGATTTTTGATGTCATTGAATTGCAATTTATAGTGACAATATAATTTGTTGTCACTAATTTATTGATTACTATTTTGCCACTAATAATCATATATAATGACGAAAATTAAATATTTGTCATAATTGTATTTGAACGTAAAAATTTATTTTAAAAACTTTAGTGAAAAATATTTAAATAGCGATACAATATTCATTTGTTATGATTTTTTATCACACAAAACTGCAATTTACAATAACAACATAATTACCATCAATAATTTATTAATTAGAAAAGTGACAATTTCATTTTGGTACCAATAATCATGTATCATGATGATACACAAGTTCATCACAATTTTATTATTTAGAGGTAAAACTTTTTTCTAAAAATATATTGGTGGAAAAATATTTGAATTACGATATAATATTCATTAGTTACAATTTTTAATGTCAAGAAATTTTAATTTACAATGACAATATCATTTATCGTCATTAATTTGTTTATTAGAAAAGCGATAATATCATTTTGTCACTCATAATCTTATATCATGATGATATATTAATTCGTTACCATTGCATTTGGAGGTAAATAATTTCTTTCAAAAATATATTTATGATAATTATTTAAATAACGATTTAATATTCATCAGTTATGATTTTTATGTCATAGAAGTCAATTTACAATGACAATATCATTTATCATCGCTAATTGTTGATTTGAAAAGTGATAATATTCTTTTGCCAACAACAATCAGTTATCGTGATGATAAATTAATTCTTCATCATTGTATTTAAAGGTAAATAATTTTTTTAAGAAATATATTTATGAAAAATATTTGAATGATGATATAATATTTATTAGTGTCGATTTCTGATGTCACGAAATTGCAATTTACAATAGCAATATCATTCACTATCACTAATTCATTGATTAGAAAAGTGACAATTTCATTTTATCACCAATAATCATATATTGCGATGATACATAAGTTCGTCACAATTTTATTTGGAGGTAAAAAATTTCTCAAAAAAGCATATTGGTGAAAAATATTTAAATGATAATATAATATTCATTTAGGTACAATTTTTTATGTCACAAAATTTTAACTTACAATGACAATATCATTCACCATCACTAATACTTTTATTAGTATTAATGTGTGAATTATTATTGTGAGTAAACAAAATTCCAAACCCAAATAATATTGTTTGAATATTATTATTGTTTATATTATTAAAAGAAAGATAAATCTTTTATTTGAGGGAGAGAGAAGGAATCTAACAGAAAATAAAAAGAGAGGAGAGAGGGAGAAAAATGCTTCAATTGGTTTTTGCTTCGATTTGCCGCCATCTAGTCACCTACGACCGACATGTGCCGACCAGGGAAGATCTTCATTGTCCGACTAGTCTAACGCCATCAAGATCACCGCCAATGGTTGTCGAACAGTGATGCACGTGTGGCACGAACTTGATGCCAACGTGAAATTTTGACTAGGTTTCCCATAGTTTTCCTAGTCTTTTTTTTCCAACGAAACTGGTATTTTTGAGATCATCTCCTTATGAGCTTCAATTTAACATATCATTTGCAAATTATAGATAAGCTTTAGGAATTACCTATACATAATTTAATTATTCTTAATTAACTATAATTAATTAAGATTTATGAATTAAAATGAATTTAAAAATGACATTCGAATTAGTTAATTAGTTGGATGCAATTAAAGATAAAGAAGTTTAAAATAAATAGAAGTTACTAACTAAATAAATAATAATCATAATAATTATATCAAATAATTAAATTTGGTTAATTATTATAAATTTTGAATATTAAACTAAAATTTATTTAGTTGTCTAATAAATTGAGTTAAAATTATTATTTTCTAGTTAATTATTTAATTAGAATGATTTAATCTACTAATTGATTTAGATTAATTAATCAATGATTTACGATCTAATTATAGTTATTATTTACCAATATATAAAATTAATTAATTATATTGAAATTTGGGTAAAAATATATGTATGAAATTTGTTAATTAATTGGAAGAAAATAATTAGTAGTTGGTTGATGAAATTATATTTTTTATTGTCATTAAATTATTATTTATATAAGATTAGTAATTATTAATTAGATTATGTTAATTAATTATTAAATGATTAAATTAAGTGGCAAATATAATATTTTTAAAAATCCATAAAAATGAAATATTTTATTAAAAATTGTATTGTTATTGTAATATCTTAAAAAAAACTTTAATAATTGTATAGTTAAAGTTATTACTAGTGTAAAAAAATAATTTAAAATTTAATTAATAATAATAATAAAGAAGTGGAACAATTAGGTAAGAAAAAATATATATATATATAGTGGAGTGTAAATAGTAATACTTAATAATAAAAAATAATGGACAAAATATTAAAACCACTAGAAATTTAATTATAATTAGTAGTGGAAATAATTAGGTAAAACAAAAATAAAATAATAATAAATAATTACAGTGGGGAAATTAGGTAAAATTAGATACTTTTAATTTGAATCATTAAAATTGGAATGGCCATTAATAAGATTAGTTTATTAATTAAAGAAGGGAAAATTAAAGAAAGGAAGAAAGAAAATACAAAGAAAGAAAGAAAGAAAACACAAAGAATGAGAAGGAGAGGTGGACGGAGAGACATGGAGAAAAGAAAAGAAAAATAAAATAAAATAAAATAAAAAGGGGAGAAGAGAATATGAGCTTGGTGTTGCGCTTAAATCAACACTATCACAAAGCGGCACTCGCAAGTATACGAGGCTATTGTAGTGACGGTGGTCGCCCCAAGGTCGTTTCCCAAGGAAGGACGTGCAAGTAATAATTCGATTAGCATGGAATAATAAATTCGATTTTGTGATTGAATTGGTGGACCGTAATTATCCTTAGAATTTAAAACTAGTGATTTTATGCAAGAGAATTTCAATTATGGAAATGGTGCCTAGGGTTATAGGTCTATTTAATCAAATGTTCAATTATCCGATTATCCATTAATATAACCTTGAATCTTAATTTGTTTCTTAAGATTAATTAGCCAATTATCAATTCACTAGTTTTCACATTTATGAATCAACAACAACCAATTATTTGACATTATCAAATTAATAAACCCTAGAACTTATATTTCTAATTCATTCTTAGGGTAGTCAATTGCATAGTTCCGATATTAAACTTCTCCTCTCGGTCCGTCATTCAATATTAAGTAATCAATAGGTGGCCAATCTATCAATTTACCTTTAATTACAATGCAATCAACATATAACAAGGTATATCAATGGAATCGTCAAATCAAATCATTTAATCAAATATACTACAACCCCAAGCATGAGTAATTTAGCTCATCATATGTTTTAAACAAATACTCAATTCGATATAAACCAAATCAAAGTTACACATTGCAATATTAATGTTCTTAAAACACAACAACAAAAAAGAAATGGAATAAAAGAAAGAGTTAGAAAAACCCCTTTTTGAAGATACTAAAAATCGGACTCTCGTCTCTTTCGTGGCTCCTTCTTGGTGTGTAATGATGAACTTCCAGCTCTCTTGAACAATTGGTTCTCTTCTTGAAGGAGTGGATGATAGCTTTCTCAAATTCTCAACTCTCCAATCAAGCCTCTTAAAACCCTAATTCTTAAGAACTAATAACTCACTTCAAAACCAACAATTGCTTTTGCTCTTGGTGTATGTAAAGGAATGGTGAATGGAGATGGTGAAAATGGTCTTGCTCTCTCAAGCCAAGAACCAAGGAAGAAGATGATGAAGAACAAGCACCCCTCGGAAGTGTAGAGAATGTCCACTAAATTAATTCAAAATCCCTTTTCTAATCCCCGTGCTCCTCCACTTTCAATTGTTTAAGACACCCATAATGCCTTGTCTCCCACTTACTAGTTCTTTATACCTTTCTCACATAAAATCCTCCCACTTTTCACTCTTTTTCTTTTTTTTTTGTCACCCACTAAAACACAACAGCTCATTCCTCGTGCAAGCCAGCTAAGGACCCAGGGTGACACGGCCAAGCCAAATGGAGCCTGGCCGTGTCTAGTGACTTTCTTATTTGGGGACACGGCCAAGCTCCTGGCCGTGTCCCATTCTGTGTGCTTGTCCTTGTGAGACACGGCCAAGGACACGGCCGTGTCATGTAACACGGCCAGTGTCCTGGCCGTGTTCAGTGATGGTGTCTGTTTCTGTGTCTTTCTTTTCTTTCTTTGTCTCTTTGCTCTTTTTTGTTCCCTTGGAGAGACACGGCCAATGGCTTGGCCGTGTCTCCTGGCCGTGTTCGCTACTGGACTTGTTTCCTTGAGGGACACGGCCAAGCCATGTTAATCCTGGCCGTGTCTCATGTTTGTCCTTGATTCTTCTTCTTTTGATGAGGGACACGGCCAAGCCTTGGCAAGCTTGGCCGTGTCACTTGTTTTCTTCAACAAATTCACCCATTTTTGATTCCTTAGCTCCATCAAATGTACTTCAACCTAAATCAACAACTTCAAACATATTTAAGTACAATTAAACATGAAAATTAACTTAAAACCAATAAAAACATCATAGAAAATATATACAAAATTGATCTAAACAATTACCCCACACTTAATCCTTTGCTTGTCCCCAAGCAAAGTTAAAATCAAAACAAATAAAACAAGATGATATTGTCAAGTTCAAGAGTTATAAAAATGCATTAAGACTCCCATCTTATTAAATCCGCAATCATAATCGAATCAAGAATAATCGGTACTCAAGTAACTTAATGGTCAATCTATGCATACCAAAATTGTCACTCCCTCACAAAACCTCTCAAGTGTTTAATTGGGTAGTGTTTAAGCTCTCAACATTCAATGAAAGATTAGGACTATAGGCTTGCTTATCAATCAATTCTCCACCACCTAATCACAATCAAGCATCAATCATAAGGTCTTTTATTTGGTTGTAATGGGGCTAAGGAAAAGGTATGACATTTGGGAGAGTGAGTTAGTTCATTTAGGTCAAGAGTACTTCAAGAGTGAAGTAAGCAATGTAGCATGATCAACAATCCCATAATTCATCTCAATCACTTAGCACTAAGCATTTATGTGCTTTTAAGGGACTCTATTTTTTTAATTTGCAAAGATAATTTCCAAACTCATTACAACCCTTCCGACAAGAACAACAACTATTATTTTAATTTTCATTATTCATTTTTTTTTATTTTTTTTATTTATTTATTTTTTTTATAGGGTATCCAACTAATTTAAAACCCATTGAATTCAACCCCACACTTATTCTGCACAACACTCCATTAATGCTCTTAAAGTGCTCTTGATCTAATGAATGGGTAGAGTTAAAATATAATGGCTCAAGCCGATGGTGTTGTGAAAAAGAAAGAAGGAAAAAAATGAAATAAGCTCAAAGTTGGCGAACTAAGGTCGGATGTAAGGTTGGTCTTTTTAAGCCAAAATGGTTTGCCCTAAATTGCCTTAATCATGTTGATGCTTAATTGAAATTTTTATGTAGTCTCAAAATGCATGTCAAAGCAAGTTCTAGTAATTCATCAATCAAAGATGTTCACACATAAAAAGAATGATAAGTTGATGGCTCAATTACTCACTAGTTTAATGGCAATGCAAAGAATAACCATCAAAATTGACAATAAGTACTAACTCTAATCAATCCTCAAATTCATGCTTCAAAAATTTAAAGTCATCTATCAACATTCTTATAACAATTGAACTTATTAATATCCATCAAAATCAATTATAAAACAAAACAAGAAACTTAACAAAACAAGAACACTTACGAAAATAACAATTTATATTCATGAACAAAAGGCTTAGCACACACCCCACACGTTAAGTTTTACATTGTCCTCAATGGAAACAACGATATGTAAAGTAAAAAGTTAAGATACAACCTGTTTTCCCATCGATCCTTTGTGACGCAAGTGCTACCTTTTCATCCACAAACTACCATTGTTCAAGTGCAAAATATAATATATAAAATAAACATAATATAAAGAGTTAACATTAAAATCCAAAACAACAAAAACATGAAAGAACTACAAATAAGAAAATAACAAGTGATGTCAAAAGGTTGGAGCTGGTAGGATCTACGGTGGTGGAGGATAGGACGATGATGCAGCTGATGGGTGGAGGCTCAGAATTTTAGCGAGGTTGCTGTTGATTAGGTCCATTTGTTCCATGACTGCAGTATGATTACGGTCAATTTGTTCCATGGCTGCAGCATGGTTTCGGTCAACCCTGCTTTCCAATGCTTCAATCCTATGAAGGATCTCCTGATTGTTCGGGATTGGAGCATCTTCATCTAAATTTAGAGAATCCGAGTCGGAATCCTCCTCGACTCGTGCTCTCTTTTGGCGTCCCTCCGGTACCTCAGTCTCAGTTGAACCCATAACATACGCTCCTCCTTTTCTTGAAACCATGCGCATCTTCTCTAGGGTGGCAAGATCTAATGAATCATTCCTCGATATCTAAGTCATCTGGCAATTGCTCGGGTCAAAATTGTCAAGGAGTGCCATTGCTAAAATTGTAACTAATCCTCCGATACAAATGGCACCCCGCTTTTTATGTGCCACACTGTCAAACACGTCGGCTAACCAATAGCTGGTGCAAACGGGTACATTATTGCTAGCACAGTCTAAAAAGTATAGTTCGCTTAGTTCTACAACCCCTGTGCTCTCTTTTCTTGCAAAAAATCCACACGACATAAACCGGTGTAAGTACCTTAGGGCGGGATTTTTCAATTTCGTAGCCTTGGCCGATTTGGCCACATAGGTACCCGAGCCCAAAGCTCCCCATGCGAATTGTTGTTGAAAACTCTTAGGCACACATTGTTCCCCTTGTTGGTGAAAACCAAATATATCGCTCAATTGCTCAATTTTAAGCACAAATTGTCTCCCAAGCAGTTTAAAGTGTAACCTAATGCAAATCCTTTGGTCATTTTTTTCAACCTTAAGTGTGGTTAGAAATTCCAATGTAAGCTCCTCAAATTGCAAAGGTTTAAGGGAAACAAATCTATCCCACCCAAGATTATGAACAAATCCATAAAAATTATTTCGAATATGAAGAGCATCGAGGGATTCTTCGTTAACATACCTCATCGGAAAGAAACCCCGAGCGAGAAGAGTTGCTCTCCTTGGTGCTGACGATGATGAAGATGGAGCTGAAGGTGGGAGTCGCATCCTTTTGTGGTGAGACACCATTTTTGTTCTTGTCATTTTGATGATTTGGTGAAAATGAAAATTTCACAATTTTAATTGCTTTTAATGAGAAAAGAAAAGAAGTGGATGGGTTAAAATCAGTTTTGGTGAAGAAAAGTGAAAGATTTACTATGATTTTGAAGCTTGAAGATGGTGGCTATGGAGGTTTTTAGAGAGAGATCGAGAGAGAACGAGAGAGGAGAGAGAAAGATTTAGGGATTTAAAATGAAAAGCTGGGCAAAATTCGTGATTTTAAAACTAAAAGTTTAGGTGACACGGCCAAGCTTGGTGAAGCTTGGCCGTGTCTGATGGTTTTTGAGGGACACGGCCGTGTCCCTTGAACGTGTCTCGTTCTGGAAAAAAAAAATTGCAAAACAATTTTGGTGACACGGGGAGAGGCTTGGCCGTGTCTGTGTGACACGGCCAGGACCTCTGGCCATGTCTGCTTCTGTGGCATTTGGAGATTGTTTGACACGGGCAAGGACACGGCCAGGGCCTCTGGCCGTGTCTGCCTCTGTGTCTTTTGGAGCTACTGGACACGGGCAAGGACACGGCCAGGTCCTCTGGCCCTGTCTGCCTCTGCCAAATAGGTTTTGAAATTTTTTTTATTATTATTATTTGGTTTAGTTGTGTCACCAAATCACAAAAATGCAATCTTCTTCTTGGCTTAACCCTGAAACACATTCAAGAAAAAGAAAAACCGATCAACGCACCTATTCTATTTATTTAACTTAACATGAAATTAAAATTGCAAAAAATATAAAATTATAACAGTGAAAACAATTGCAAACCGATGGGTTGCCTCCCATTTAGCGCTTCTTTAATGTCGTATAGCTGGACATTGTTGCATCATTCGTTAATGAACACCATGCTTTCCACCATTTTTGCAACTTCGATGTCTTCCAAGTAGGGCTTCACCCTTTGTCCATTGACCTTGAATGTCTCGTTGGTTTTTAAATTAAGCAACTCAACAACCCCATAGGGAAATGTTTGAGTAACTTGAAAGGGTCCACTCCAACGTGACTTCAATTTTCCGGGAAACAACCGCATTCTTGAATTGAAGAGAAGGACTTTCATTCCCGGTTCAAAGGTCCTTCGAAGAATCATCCTGTCATGAATAGCTTTGGTCTTTTCCTTGAAGATCCTTGAACTCTCATAGGCTTCATTCCGAAGCTCATCAAGCTCGGAAATTTGAAGCATTCTTTGCTCCCTTGCTTCACCTAAGTCCATATTTGTGGTCTTTATTGCCCAATAAGCCTTGTGCTCCAATTCCACCGGGAGGTGGCATGCCTTGCCAAAGACCAACCTATAAGGACTCATTCCCAATGGGGTTTTATAAGCAGTCCTATAAGCCCACAATGCTTCCGAGAGTTGGATTGACCAATCCTTCCGAGTTGTGCTCACTGTTTTTTCTAAAATCCCCTTGATCTGCTTGTTTGAAATCTCAGCTTGCCCGGATGTTTGGGGATGATATGGAGTTGCCACTTTGTGTTGGATGCCCATCTTGGTCATCAACTTTTCAAACCATTTGTTGCAAAAATGGCTTCCTCCATCACTCACTATCGCCTTGGGGGTTCCAAACCTGCTCAAAATATTCTCCTTCACAAATTTTAACACAATGTTAGCATCATTGGTCCTAGTGGCGATTGCCTCAACCCACTTAGACACATAATCCACTGCTAGAAGAATATATTCAAAACCAAATGATTTGGGAAATGGCCCCATGAAATCAATTCCCCACACATCAAAAATATCAACCACAATAAAAATATTAAGGGGCATTTCGTTCCGTTTACTAATGTTTCCTACTCTTTGGCATTCATCACATCTTATACAAAAATGATAAGCATCTTTAAAAAGGGTAGGCCAATACAAACCGCTTTGAAGAATTTTCTCGGCTGTCTTCTTTCCTACAAAATGTCCCCCGCAATACAAACTGTGGCAATATTGTAGCACTTGTTTTTGTTCCTCTTCCGGCACACATCTTCTTATCACTTCATCCCTGCAAATTCTAAACAAGTAAGGCTCATCCTAAAAATAATACTTACACATATGCAGGAATCTCTTCTTTGCTTGGAAGCTCAAATCTTTTCTCACTACACCACAAGAAAGATAATTAGTTATATCAGCATACCATGGTGCTTGAGTTAAGGAAAACAAGTGTTCATCCGGGAATTTCTCAAAAGCATTTTCACAAGCAATTTCAGCATTATTTTCACAAGAGTTAAGTCTAGAAAGATGGTCGGCCACTACATTTTCACTTCCCTTTCTATCTTTGATTTCTACATCGAATTCTTGTAACATCAACACCCATCTAATGAGCCTAGGTTTAGCTTGTGGTTTGGTCAATAGGTATTTCAAAGCTGTATGATCAGAGAATACTATGACCTTAGAACCTATCAAGTAAGATCTAAATTTGTCTAGTGCAAATACCACAGCTAACATTTCTCTCTCAGTGGTTGTGTAATTTACTTGTGCATCATTTAAAGATAAACTTGCATAATAAATCACACACATCAACTTATTCACTCTTTGGCCCAAAACAGCTCCAATGGCAAAATTCGATGCATCGCACATAATTTCAAATGGCAAATCCCAATTTGGGGCAACAATTATAGGGGCAGAAGTTAGTTTTTCTTTCAAAATTTTAAAAGCCTCTAAGCACTTTTCATAAAAAAACAAATGGGACATCTTTTCCTAACAAATGACACAAAGGACGTGAAATTTTGGAAAAATCTTTTATGAACATCCTATAAAATCCTGCATGTCCCAAAAAACTTCTAATTCCCTTAACTGATGTGGGTGGAGGTAGGTTCACAATTAATTCAACTTTAGCTTTGTCTACCTCAATCCCTTCATGGGAAATAACATGCCCTAAAACAATTCCATGATCAACCATAAAGTGACTCTTTTCCCAACTCAATGTAAGATTACATTCAATACACCTTTTAAGTACTAGAGTCAACTTTTCCAAACAATCATCAAAGGAATTACCAAAGACAGAAAAGTCATCCATGAATACCTCAATGCACTTGTCTAACATATCAGAAAATATGGAAAGCATACACCTTTGAAATGTGCCCGGTGCATTGCAAAGTCCGAATGGCATCCTTCGAAATGCAAACGTCCCAAAGGGACAAGTAAATGTAGTCTTTGGTTGATCTTCTGGTGCTATCGGGACTTGGTAGTAACCTGAAAGACCATCAAGAAAACAGTAAAAAGAATGTCCAGATAATCTATCAAGCATTTGATCAATAAATGGCAAAGGAAAGTGATCTTTCTTGGTGACTTTATTTAATTTCCTATAATCTATGCACATCCGCCACCCAGTTTGTGTTCGTGTTGGTACCAACTCTCCTTTTTCATTCTGGACCACTGTCAACCCTGTTTTCTTAGGCACAACATGAACGGGACTAACCCATTCACTATCAGCAATAGGGTAAATTACCCCTTCATCCAGTAATTTAAGGACCTCCTTCTTAACAACCTCGCTAATGTTAGGGTTTAGTCTCCTTTGAGACTCTCTCACTGGTTTAGCCCCTTCCTCTAAAATGATCTTATGCATGCACATAGAGGGACTAATACCCTTAATGTCACTCAACCCCCAACCTATAGCCTTCTTGAATTTTTTCAACATTGTTACAAGCTTATTCTCTTCCTCACTGGTAAGGGTAGCAGAAATTATCACTGGTTGAGAGTTATTTTCCCCAAGAAAAGTATATTTTAAATGTTTGGGGAGTTCTTTAAGCTCAACCCCTTGTAGTTGAACTTGATCTTCCTCAATTTCAATTTCTTCCTCAACACTCTCATCGCCCAAGACGGAATTGTCTTCTTTATCCTCCTCATTGGAAATCTCTGCTTCTTCCTGCAATTTTAGAGCCTTTTCTAGCTTGTGTTCGCCATTTTCCTGCAAGAAAACTTCTTGGACAACACTATCAGTAAGATCAATGAAAGAGCAATCTTCATATAAAGAACTAGTGGGAATGGGGGAAGTGTTAAAAATTGAAAATTCTACAGTTTGTCCCAAAACGGTCATGGTTAATTTTCCATTTTTAACATCAATTAAAGTGTTAGTTGTGGCCATAAAAGGCCTTCCTAACAAAATTGCATGCTCGGCATCCCGTGGGATTTCTCCCCCCGTGTCTAAGACAATGAAATCGACGGGTACAATTAAACCTCCTACCTTCACTAGAACATCTTCTATGATTCCCTTAGGGTATCTAAGAGTTCTATCTGCTAATTGTAAAACCATTTTGGTTGGTTTGAGTTCCCCTAGCTCTAGATTCAGATAAATTGAGTATGGCATCAAATTAATGCTAGCTCCAAGATCACACATGCCAATGGTCTCTTTCCCATTCCCCATAGAGATTTTAACAATAAAGCTCCCAGGATCTTTTAGTTTAGGAGGTAACTTATGTTGTAAAACAGCACTTGTTACTTCCGAAACTATCACCTTCTCATCCAACTCATACCTTATCTTCTTAGTGTTAAGCTCTTTTAAGAATTTGGCATAAGATGGCATATTCTTTATCACCTCTAGTAAGGGTAGGTTGATACTTACCTTCGAAAGCATGTTATAAATTTCAGAAAATTGCTTATCATGTTTTTCATTTTTTAACCTGCTGGGAAATGGAATTGGTGGTCTGTACGGATTTGGAGATTTGTGCAGTTTTGGTGCAACGGATGCCTCCTCTTTGTCCTCCTTAAGCTCATTTGGTTCAGCTTCTTCTTCTTGCATTTCCTTGCCATTGCCTTGTGTTGTACCTGCATCAAAGGAATTATCAATGTTATTATCACCGATTTTATTATCAAGTACCTTACCACTTCTCAAAATGATGATTGCTTTGGCTTGCTCCGGTTGGCTTGGAAATTTCCCTTTTTGATTGGCTTGAAGTTGATTAGCCAATTGGCCCACTTGAGTTTCAACCTTCTTAAGCGATGCTTCTAAAGAGTCAAACCGCTTATTGTTCAATTCTTGATTTTGAGTGCTTACTTGAATGAAAGCATTCAAGTTGTCTTCAAATGAAGGTTTCTTGACTTGTTCTTGATTTGAGGGTTGCCCTTGAAATTGGGGACCTCTTTGATATGGTTGGAAGGGTTGTTGAGGTGGAGCATGTTGTTGATTTTTCCATGAAAAATTGGGGTGATTCCTCCAACCGGGGTTATAAGAATTTGAATATGGGTCATTCCTACCCCTTTGTTGGAACCCTTCAAAAGCAAAAGCTTGCTCTTGCTCCTCTTGAAATGAGTCAAAATTTGAGGGGCACACATTTGCTTGATGGCCTACAAGACCGCATGATGCGCATGACTCTTGGCTTGGTCCCGACAAGTTTCCTTTTGCATTCAACAATTTCACTTGCCTTGTCAGTTCTGCAATTTGCCTAGCCATTTCTGAGTTTGCACTTATCTCATGTGCTCCTCTTCTTCTTTCTCCAATGCTCTTTTGTTGGGAATTTTCCCCCAACATTTCGAACAATGCAACTATTTCTGCAGCTGTTCTTTCACCCATTGCACCCCCTGCTGCATTATCCACTGTATTTTGAGATTGTTGAGTTAGCCCATCATAAAAGAATTGATTGAGCAATTGTTGTGGATAATAGTGGTGAGGGCACTGAAATAATAATGATTTGAAGCGATCCCACGCCTCGTGAAATGGTTCTCCGTCAAACTGGGTGAAAGTTGCAATACTCCCCCTAAGCTCCTTGGTCTTTTGATGAGAATAGAACTTTCCCATAAATTTGTTGTAGACTTCAGTCCATGTGGTTAAAGAATTCTCCGGTAGGGTCATTAACCACGCTTTTGCCCTGTCCTTTAAACTGTACGGGAAACATCTCAGCTTCAGTTCATCTTCCGTTAATGTTTGCAAAGGGAACGTATGCAATGTTGAATAAAAATCTCGAATGAAGTTGAGAGGATCTTCATTCGGCAGTCCGTGGAAGGATGGCAGCATACTATAATGAGTATTTCTGAGTTCATAGTTTCTTGCTGCGTTGCTCAACCGGATACAAGATGTGGTCACTCCGATGATCGGTGGAGCAAACTCCTTCATGGGTGGCTCTTGTGCATCACCCATCTCTGTTTCTGTGTTCTCCTCAAATTGCTCTTCGGTATTTTCTTCTTCTTGCTCAAAAGGATTTGGTCTCTCGGATCTTGGACGTCTATGGATGTTGTCAATAAATGGAACAAGTTCGTTTCCTTGAGACCGTCGTCCGTGCATAAAGTACCTAAGCAATTCAAAAAGAACTCTTTAAACAATTTTAACAAATAAAATAAAAAAAAAATCAAACTATCACAAAAATTGCCCTCCCCGGCAGCGGCGCCAAAAACTTGTTGCGCTTAAATCAACACTATCACAAAGCGGCACTCGCAAGTATACGAGGCTATTGTAGTGACGGTGGTCGCCCCAAGGTCGTTTCCCAAGGAAGGACGTGCAAGTAATAATTCGATTAGCATGGAATAATAAATTCGATTTTGTGATTGAATTGGTGGACCGTAATTATCCTTAGAATTTAAAACTAGTGATTTTATGCAAGAGAATTTCAATTATGGAAATGGTGCCTAGGGTTATAGGTCTATTTAATCAAATGTTCAATTATCCGATTATCCATTAATATAACCTTGAATCTTAATTTGTTTCTTAAGATTAATTAGCCAATTATCAATTCACTAGTTTTCACATTTATGAATCAACAACAACCAATTATTTGACATTATCAAATTAATAAACCCTAGAACTTAAATTTCTAATTCATTCTTAGGGTAGTCTATTGCATAGTTCCGATATTAAACTTCTCCTCTCGGTCCGTCATTCAATATTAAGTAATCAATAGGTGGCCAATCTATCAATTTACCTTTAATTACAATGCAATCAACATATAACAAGGTATATCAATGGAATCGTCAAATCAAATCATTTAATCAAATATACTACAACCCCAAGCATGAGTAATTTAGCTCATCATATGTTTTAAACAAATACTCAATTCGATATAAACCAAATCAAAGTTACACATTGCAATATTAATGTTCTTAATACACAACAACAAAAAAGAAATGGAATAAAAGAAAGAGTTAGAAAAACCCCTTTTTGAAGATACTAAAAATCGGACTCTCGTCTCTTTCGTGGCTCCTTCTTGGTGTGTAATGATGAACTTCCAGCTCTCTTGAACAATTGGTTCTCTTCTTGAAGGAGTGGATGATAGCTTTCTCAAATTCTCAACTCTCCAATCAAGCCTCTTAAAACCCTAATTCTTAAGAACTAATAACTCACTTCAAAACCAACAATTGCTTTTGCTCTTGGTGTATGTAAAGGAATGGTGAATGGAAATGGTGAAAATGGTCTTGCTCTCTCAAGCCAAGAACCAAGGAAGAAGATGATGAAGAACAAGCACCCCTCGGAAGTGTAAAGAATGTCCACTAAATTAATTCAAAATCCCTTTTCTAATCCCCATGCTCCTCCACTTTCAATTGTTTAAGACACCCATAATGCCTTGTCTCCCACTTACTAGTTCTTTATACCTTTCTCACATAAAATCCTCCCACTTTTCACTCTTTTTCTTTCTTTTTGTCACCCACTAAAACACAACAGCTCATTCCTCGTGCAAGCCAGCTAAGGACCCAGGGTGACACGGCCAAGCCAAATGGAGCCTGGCCGTGTCTAGTGACTTTCTTATTTGGGGACACGGCCAAGCTCCTGGCCGTGTCCCATTCTGTGTGCTTGTCCTTGTGAGACATGGCCAAGGACACGGCCGTGTCATGTAACACGGCCAGTGTCCTGGCCTTGTTCAGTGATGGTGTCTGTTTCTGTGTCTTTCTTTTCTTTCTTTGCTTCTTTGCTCTTTTTTATTCCCTTGGAGAGACACGGCCAATGGCTTGGCCGTGTCTCCTGGCCGTGTTCGCTACTGGACATGTTTCCTTGAGGGACACGGCCAAGCCATGTTAATCCTGGCCGTGTCTCATGTTTGTCCTTGATTCTTCTTCTTTTGATGAGGGACACGGCCAAGCCTTGGCAAGCTTGGCCGTGTCACTTGTTTTCTTCAACAAATTCACCCATTTTTGATTCCTTAGCTCCATCAAATGTACTTCAACCTAAATCAACAACTTCAAACATATTTAAGTACAATTAAACATGAAAATTAACTTAAAACCAACAAAAACATCATAGAAAATATATACAAAATTGATCTAAACACTTGGTAGTTTGAGGATTGGAAGTAGGAATGGAGAAAGATTTAAAGAAAGAATTTCAATACTTACAAATAGGTGAGTATTCTAAAGATCTTTAATTTAAAAGCTTTAAAAAGATAAAATTTATATTAAATTTTAAGTTATAATTTATATTCAATTAGATTTAAGGGATAACTTAATTGATAAAGAAGGTAAAGTAGTAAGGAATTGATTTATAATGCGTGCTGGAATTTTCTATTCCTATTATGTAAAGAAGTTGAATAAATTTTTAGATTAATATAAAGAAGCTCAATGAGTATGAAATTTTAACTGAGAGTTTGTCAATATGTTGAGAGTTGATATATAAAATTCCATAATTTTAAAGAATGATTTACTATTTAATACAGATATAAGAATATAATCTGTTAAAATGGATCTAGTAATTCAGAATCTGTAAAAATTGAGAAACTTATTTAAAAATCATTTTAAACCAATCCATAAACATTTGAATTTTTATATACAAGATCATATATATGTCTGGGACATATGGTTGTAATTTAATAAAATGAAGGTTTTGATATGAAAATAAAATCAAATTTTAACACTGCGAGAGTATCAAATGAAAGAGAATCGATAGGATTGAATAAACATAATTTAAAAATACATTAAATGGAAGTATAAAATTCTTATATTTAATATAAACTATTCTATACATGTATAGGTTACTTGGTTAAAATTTCATGAATTTTTATAAAGTTTTGATGCCTAGAAAAATTTAAAAAATGGGTATTGCCAGAAGAAGTGTTAAAAGAACAGAATCTATATGTTAGAAAAACCTAATTTTTAAATATAGTAAATGAATGTAGAAAAATCTGAAATTTTATATATAAGTCCATATATGTGACTAGTATACATATTAAAATTTTAAATAAATATTTAAAGATAAATAAAAAGTTAAAAAATGAGATTGCCAAAGAAGTTAAAAAATCCGTCTGATTAATTTGTGGAGATTGAAGAATAAATGAATGGTGTCTAGTAATAAATGGAGATTAAATAAATGGTGTCTAGTGATATATATATATGTGTGTGTGTGTGTGAATATGTATGAAATTAGTTAAGAAATTTATAAATTACTATGTTATTACTATTAAGTAATAAGTTTCTAAATTAAAGTATTTATTTTTTTAAATTATAATTATTATTAATATTATTGTCAAATTTATTATAGCAATTAAGATTAATAATAATAATAATAATAAATTGAAATAAAGGTAATTCAAAAATAAATTGATTAATTTAGTAATAATTATTTCTGTCATAGAATTATTTTTAATGTAAATAGTTATTATTAATGTAAGGATTAATAACTAAATAATTGAGTTATTAATTAGTTATTAATTGTTAAATAAATATATTGAATATTTGATTTCTAAATTATTTAATAGTTAAAGTATTATTTTTAAAGTTTCTAAAACTAATTATTTATTTAAAATTTATATTAATTAGAATAATTAAATTATCATTATTAATGTTATTATTATTATTCCTATTTAATTATTATTATATTAATTTTTATTAATAATATTATTATATCAAAATGAACAATAGTAATTATTAAAATATAATTAATGTCAAGTAGTAATTGATTGTTAATATTGTTATGGTTGTAGTAATTAAATATTATTATTTAGTTTATCATTAAAAATTATTATAATTATTATGACTAGTAAATATCAATTTTAGTATCATTATTACTATTATTATTGTAGTTATTATTATAATTATAGAAATTTAATATGTCAAAATAAGAAAAATTGAAGTAAATAATAATATTCAATTTAAAGGATATTTTTGTAAAAGTTTAATTATTAAAGAACTATTCAAGTAAATTTATATTGAATATTAAATTTAAATAATTCTCATAATTAAAAGTAATCATGTAAGTTTATGTTTAATAAAATAATAAGAAAATATATTATTTTCATTATTACTGTGGTGAGTTAATATTTTTGGAAAAACTAAAATGAATAAATTATTAATTATAATTGAAAGATAATTATAAAATTATTTTATTAGAATTTATTCAACATTTATTTACTGTATAATTTAAATATTAAATAGATATCTTGTAAGCAAACTAAATAAACATTATTAAAAGTTTAATAGAATAAATTTATTAGTAACATTAATATTATAATAATAAAAATAAATAAATTAAATTTATATAATTGTATATTGAGATATTTTAAATACTTAGAATTTTTGAATATGAAAATTATAATAAATTGATGAAAATTATATAGGACAATTAGATAAATAGGTAGATTATGAAAATTAGAAAAATGACTCACTTACGCTAAAATATAGTTTAAACTTTATTAGAAATTAGGTATAGTTATAGTTTTTATGCGCATTCTCATATTATAATACGTTGATAATTTTAGGATATTCTTTAGTTAATAAT
The DNA here is from genome assembly GCA_947685225.1 of Garcia nutans. Classification (NCBI taxonomy): domain Eukaryota; kingdom Viridiplantae; phylum Streptophyta; class Magnoliopsida; order Malpighiales; family Euphorbiaceae; genus Garcia; species Garcia nutans. The sequence continues at coordinate 34,407,341 of CANTUV010000039.1, read as the reverse complement.
TATTTTATCACTCTAGAAGTGGATTCAACAGTTGAGATAAATCATGGAGGTAATACAGTTGGATTTATAAATTTAGCTTTTGGCTAAGGTGAGTGGGTAAATATGTAATATTATATTTCTAAAGTATTATATATATTTATGATTTTAGAAAAGAATTTACAGAATTGAAGATGATGATTTATTTTTGAATAATATCTATTTTCTTATAAATTAAGAACAAATAATGGTAGTTTAAATTTTTATATATGTAACTGATTGATTATATTATGCTAAATAATTAATTCGTATACACTCTTATTATAATCTTGCGAGATCACACCTTGATAACGGATGTTTATATAAATTAAATATATTATAATTTATCCTTGGCAGGATAATTGCTCTGCATATGTGTATTGAAATTATTTCTTATTGGACTTGCCAAATAAGTCATTGTGCGCCCTTGAATTGAAGTTAGATCAGTAAAAAATATATTTGAGTATATATAAAAGATGCATGAATTGAATTATTTCTGATTTTTCTGAGAATTAAGAAATATTTAAAAGTTATGTTTATGATTTTAAGAATTAATTATCCAGCTAATTATTGATTAAATACGTATTAAGTATTTTTAAACCTCGTTTATTCTCCCTTATTACATATTTACTTATTCACTGAATAGTTGGACTCACCCCATTATTATTAATATTTTTAGATATTTTTGAAGATCAACTTGGTAGACTTCATTAGAGCATAGGCACTTTAATTTAAAATTCTTCTGCATATAGAAAAGGTTGGGCCAATACATTAATATTTTCAGTTTGATTTTAGTTTGAAAATTATTTAAATTTTTATAAAATATCTTTCATGATATAGATAATGTAATAAATATTATAAATGATCATATACTTGTGAGAGATATGAATTAAATAAGTTGTAATTTGCTATTTATAATAAGATAAGTTCACCCTAGCTTTAGAGAGCTGAGGTATGACAATTAAGATTATAATAATCAAATAATAATTATCATTAATATAATTATTATTATTACTATCATTATTATAATTATTACTTTTAAATTTACTTTAGTTTATTACAATAATTATTATTTGTATTATTATTATTATCATCTAATGTTAAACATAATATAAGCTAATAAATTTGAAATAATGGTAATTAAAAAGTTATTATATATTTTTGATTAATCAAATATTATTAAAAAACTAAATAAATTATAATATTATTATTATTGTTATTATTGGTTTTATTATAAATAATTATTGTAATGCCCCTGGTTTTATTAAATATAATTAAATTACTAATTTGGAAGATTAATGAAAGTGTTAGAAGGTGAACTTAGAGTGACTGTTAGCCATTAAAGACATATTATTTCATCAATGAAATGTGGACTATTTATGCTACCACAAGTTGCTCTGCTTTTTTATGTCATGAAAGATATTGTTATTTATCATTTTTGTAAATTAGTAACCTTAATGAGCTTATCTTGGTGTTAGATATGTTTATTATTCTTTTGACTACTATTTTTACGATGTTTTAGTTTAAGTATGAATGGATGGTTAAGTTGTTTTGTCATTAACTTATTCCTGCAAAATCCTAAAATAAATTGAAGCACATTTGTTAATTGCCTTCTTGTCAACTTAATGGGTCCCTAACATTGTCCTCCTCAAGTGAGATTTTCTAGTTGATGGCTTAAGGAAAAACCCTTTGGGAATAAAATACCAGGAATTTAGACATTCTTAAGTAAATTGATTAGTGCCTCTTATTGTCATTTTTAGATTCATTTCTTATTACCAAAACAAAACCTTTTTGTTGAGATATCCAAATTGTAGTTTTTCTTTTTAATAAATCCTTGTGAACATGGGAAGGTGTACGATAGAACCATAGAAGTTGATATTAACTTCATTTTTAGTGTTGTGTATAAATCCTAGATCTCTTAAGTAGCTTGCCACTTAAAATTCAAAATAAATGCCCTTTGTTTTCTTACCTTTTATCTTTTTTTTATGAAATTTTAAATGCCCTTATGCTATACCATTGTACATCATAGAAGGAGAATTAGATTATTCTGATATTGAAATTTATCCTTAGTTTCTAGCTTTGAGCTTTCAGATGTTGCAACTTCAGGACAACCTTCAATCAAGGTAGATATCAGGCTGTGAAGGATAAAAGAAAACAATTGGATCAGTGCACGATCAATATTTGCAAAATACAGTAAGTCTTTTTAACTTCAAGGTCTTTTTTCAATTTTTTTAGGTTGTATTTAAAAAGTTGATTGCTTAAATACTCAACTTAAATAGTTGATTACTTGTATGTAATAGTTGGTTGCTTAAATAGTAGTACTAGCTATTGAATTAATTTAATTTTGCACTTATTCAAGGGCATCTAATGCAGAGAATAATTAATTTTTGGAAAGTTTACTAGCTACTTTAACTTGTACATTGAATACTTCTTAACCTGTAACCTTAGAGCAATCTCCATTTCATGCTTTTTTATAAACAACTAATTGAAAATCTATTATGTCACTAATATCATTAAAAATCTAATGACACTAGAATTTTATGACCAAACGGATTAGCTTTTATGATGATTACTTTTAGCCATTTAGAGTACCACATATAATGATAATTTATGATATTAACACTACAAAAAACCATGGATTTAGCGATGGTTATAACCGACGCTAAACACCTCTTCTGACAGTGAGAAAACTGTCGCAAATAAAGTTGTTGTTAGGTTACTTAGCAACAGTTTTGGTCAACCGCTGGCATAACCGTCGCCAAACAATATTTTGCGATGGTTTACTAAATTTCACTTAATATAACTATTGCTAAAAATCAATTTATATTTTGTCTTGAAAAATTTAGTGATGGTTATGTAGTTGTCGCTATATTTTGCTGATGAATATTTTGCAGCGGTTATATAACCGTCACTATTTTATATATATAATATTATAACCATCGCGGAATTTATTTTATATTTTACAATATTGTCTTTGGTGATGGTTATGAACTATTGCAAAGTTTTTGTTATAATTTATATTATTACTTTTTGCCACGGTCAATAACCGTCGCAAAATTTATTTTATACTTTACATTACCACTTTTGCAACGGTTTATAGCCGTTGCAAAATTTAATTATTTTCCAATATTAATAATTGTAATGGTGTTCAACTTGTATCCCTATTTATAAACCTGTATCCATATTTATGAACTTGTATCTGATAATATTTTTCAATAAAATTTCATAATAAAAATAACCTTCAATAGTATTGTATTGAAAGCAACAAAACATTTAAGTTTTCAACATAAACACCAGCACTAAAAGATTATCTTGAAGCACTTAACTCCTTAAACAACTTTCAATATACAATCTAATTCTCAACATAAGCAGAAAATTGTCAAGACACCAAAATCCCATATCGAACCAACTAATAGATACTAAGGAGTACCAAGTCGATTAACATCTTCATGATTATTCTGGCTAGCAGATGATGATGGTCTTGCAACTACTGGTAAGTCTTGTCTACCCCCTTCATCACGTGCCTAAATACGGAGAATCAAAATTGTACTTTAAATTTCAAATATTTAAAAAGTAATTATCTTATATATAATATATAATAATTAAATAGAATAATTCAAATAATATATATGTAAAGAACATACCATTCTAGAAAACAGATTTGTAAACTAAGCAGGCACCTCCCCATCAACCTTTTGTAAAAGATAAGTCAATACCCCTTGAAGCTCTCATCGCATAACTGTTTTTGCTTCCAATACTCCTTGAAGCTCTCATCGCATAACTGTTTTTGCTTCCAAGTGAGATTCCAACTTGTGCACTCCTTATTGTAGTTGAGAAGCAACGATTAATGATTGTGAGGATAATGTCTCACTAGAAGTATGACTCGTGCTAAAAATAGTCACTAAATCCCCAGTTTTTCATTTATAAATGAAAATATTACATTTCAATCATGATGATAGTTTTGTTGTTATATATTATCATATATTATGACACAAATGTTGTTGTCACTAAATGAAAATTTATTGCTAATACAAATAATGTCATATTTAATTTCACTTTTAATTATGATGTACAATATTAAATGACAAACATTATGCTATAATCATGACTATAGTTTCATCGCTATATATAATTATATATTATGACACAAATAGTGTTGTCACCAAACAAAAATTTATTGATGACTCAAATAATATTGTTATATTTAATCTCAGTTTTAATGACAATATATAATATTAAATGACAAAAATTATGTAATATTTAAAATTTTAAATACTAAACTTTTAATTTAATATTGATAATTAATAGTGAATTGTGATGTGAGTGGCACGGATAAGTGATGTGAATAGTGATTCTTAAAAATTTACTGAAGAAATTATTTATTTTTACAGTTTTACGAGACTAAAAATCAAATTAGAATCAAAGGATAAGAAAGATGGTGTACCATAGTTAAAATGAGATTGGCCACACTAGATTAAGCCATATATATGTGTGTGGACAAATGTGTATTTATGTAGAAACTTCTTTCTTCTTCTTCCTTTTTCATCAACGTTCATCATCACCAACACCACCAAAAAAACTTCTCCTTTCTTCCTTCTTTTCTAGAATTCAGCTAAAATTTAAAAGAAAATCACATCTAGTTATAAGTTTTTAGAAGAATAAGCTGGAAATGTTGAGATTATTAACAAGTGATTAAAGAAGAAAAGAGATTTTGAAAGAGGTAAGTGCTTATGTATTTTACTTTACAAATATTTGAATTTCTATGAGTTTTAATGTTTGAATTGTTTGATTGAGTCATTTATAATGAATTATTTCTTGAAAATATTGACTAAATGGATTGATGAGTGAAAAATCAATTAAAAGAACTTATATGTGGTGAGTATGATTCTTAATTCAATCTTTATAAGAATTGGGTAGTTTGATGTTGTTTTTTCCATAAGTGATGATTGAAGGCTCAATTAATTGAAGTTTAAGTAAAGTATTAGATGTAGACTATTTTATGCCAAAAAAATTAGATTTGATTCATTTTTATCATAGGTTTTGAATATAATGAGTTAAAACGGTTAAGTGTGCGAAATGCATAATTGCCTGACATGGCCAGTGACACACCCCTGTTACTAGGCATGTCATTGCTACTGTATTGCAAAATAAATGATATGCCTAGTGACACACCCATGTCGCTGGGCGTGTCAAAACTTTTGTAAAATGGGTAAATGACATGGTCATTGATACGCCTATATCATTGGGCATGTCACTTAAAGAACTTTGCCCAAAATATCTCTTTTTCTTGTCTTTCACCTGTGATTTCGGCCTAAATGACTATAAGGCCTTAAAGTGTAAAGGATTTTTGAAATCAACCCTAATTAATAGTGTAATAAATTTTGAATATATGATAAATATGTGTAATACCAGGTGTTGATCAAAGAATTGTTCCATTGAAGTGATATACATAATTCAATATTAATTAAAACTAATGAATTGCCCAAATCATACTAATTTTAGATCTACCTTTGGATTGAATGGCTAGTCATAGGGAGGATAACCATAGTGATAGTGGGCACCTCGTGCCATTAATGAACACATTGTGTCATCAGTGACAGTGGGCATAATTGTCATTATATATTCCTGGGATTTAGCATTAAAATTGCTACAATGACCCATTATCCAAACCTATAATCTGAGTTCAGCGTGTATGGGGATATTTAATGAAGTTATCTATATTAAAAATATATGTGAATATGATGTTATGAATAATGGAAGAAATGCAAAACAATAATATAAGTCAATTATTTAAAATTGACTTACTGTGTTACAATGTGAAAGGGATTGATAATGTATATACTAATATTTCAAGTGAAAGTCCTAATGCACGGAATAGAAATGTTATATTCAAAATATTGAATTGATTAATAACTTTCTAAGTGTTATAATGATTAAAAGTGTATATAATGATATAAGATACAAAGTTCTCCAAAGTATACTAAATCTATGTGCCAAAATTATAAATTGAATGAAATTATCCCATATGTGAAACCGAAAAGTAAGGCTTACTGAAAAATAAATAAGTGTAATATGAGCAATATTAACAAATGAGAAAGTAAGTCTTAAATATAATGATTCAAAAAGGGAAAAGTTACAATACCGAAAGTGTAGTATAGCATGATGACTTTTATAAAGTTAAAGTTATTATTTTGTGTAATCAAAATATTATGTAGTTTTGTTATTGAAAATATTTAATATATTGAAACGATTATAAAAACTGAGTATTATTACTATATTATTGTAAGTATTTTTCTTTAATATAAAGTGACAAAATATGTTTATACAAGCACCACTAAGCTTTGCTTAGCGTGTTAGAATTATTTTTGACACGCAGGTATCAGGCCATCGGAGCAAGTTAAGAAGTAAAATTAAGGATCTCAGGAATTATCTATCGTACATATCGAGATCTTTTGTATATTGTACTTGTAAGTTATGAAGTATATATATATGCAATTTATCTTGTCTATTTGAGAGATTATACAAATTTGTAAACGAGAAAGGAAGATATGTATTTAGAGAATGAAGTTTTAGATTTTAGTGAATGATTATTAAATCAAGTAATATATTATATATTTATTTTGGATTGACAAACTTATGATGGTAATCTGATTTATAATTAATATTTGTTTTATTGGAGATATTGGAGATTCGTTTAAATATTGGATTTATAAGTATTGTATTATATAGATTGTATTATTATTTGAAAATTTTTGTTAGTGACACTTTAAAAGGAAACTTTGCCGATGAATTGATTAGAGAACTAATAGTATATTGAGTAACATTCACTGATAGTTTTATATGAGAATTATCCTTTAGTGGTATCAGAACATGGTTTAGGCGTTTCCAGCATGTGGAGTTATAGGAGAAGTGAAATGCAATTGTCTAAGTTATATGAATCAAATAAGTGGATATGTATTTTGATAAAATTGATATTTCATATGTTTATGGTAGTAGAAAGTTTTCTAAGAATTGATTGAGAATTCATAGTGTATTATTTGGAGTGAACTAGACCTATTTGTGAAAAAGAAGGATGTGAAAAGAAAACAAAATATAAGTAGTTGAAGAGATATATAAAAGTAACACAGTGGAAGTGTAATAATTTATTGAAATCTGAGGAGTGAATTATGACAGATAGATAAATTTCAAGAATGAAATTTCTTACGAGAATGAGAATTGTCATGCTCTAAAATTTTAAGTACTGATTTTCTGCATTAAGTGAATATATGTGTAAATTGGATTGATTATGATATTATTTGTAGCTTAAGTATTTGGAACTGGTAGTAATAAGGTAAAATAAGACTTAATAAGAGTAACATTAAATCAGAGTATGGATAATATCGATATTTTTGGAAAAGATTTCGAAGAGGTAAGAAATTATAAAAGTACCCTTATAGCCTAAAATAAACTCGAGCTATAATTTAGATGTGAAATATGGATAATGGGATTTTAAAGTGTCAAAAGTAATTGTTTTTATAATGTTTCAACGTTAAAAAATTGGAGTAATAGTTAATTAAAGAAAATGAATGCATTGAAACTATTGTATAAGCGAGTATATTGGATAAAAGTCCTAAAACCTATTTAAAATTTTCTAGTGTCTTCTATTGTCTTCTAAAATGTCGTACTTATCATATTCACCTCCATCTTCATCTCTTTTTCTTCTTCTTCCATTTCTCACCATAGAAATCATGGATAATTGGTAGAAAAACTAAGTTTTGATGGATTTTAGCTAATCTAAGCTTGATCTATCAAGAAAAAAACCATTACTTGTGATATATATTGTGTATTAAATAATTGTGAAAAATATGAGTATAAAACTTTGCGTCTATGATAGTAAAGTTATTCTTACAATATGTAAATGTGTATTTATTGATTCTTAACTAAAACAATGATTAAATCCATCATTGAATCATTTATGAGTAGATTTAAGGTTGTGAAAGGAAATAAGGTTTTGAAAGAGTTTAGGGTTATGGAAGTTTAGATTTGAATTTGATTGTGCTTTGAAGGGTCGAATCCTGTTTCCTTAATTTGTTTGAGTTGAATTATTGATAACTTATTGATTAATTCATGAAAAAAAATTCTAGCAAATATATGTATGATCATTTGCATGGTCATGCATATGCTTATGCATATTTCAATTCTTCAAACTTTGAGAAGAAATCTCAATAGTGAGGCGCATGATCATTCACATGGTCATACATATACTTGTGTCCTTAAAACTTTGAAAGGAGATTTCAGTAGAGATGTATATGACCATTCGCATGGTAATGCATCTGACTATACATACTTATGTTCTTCAAAATTTTAAAAATAATTCAAGCAGTGATGTGCATGATCACTTGCATGGTCATGCATTTGCCCATGCATATTTCTACCTTCTTATACCTTCACAAAGTAGGGTTTATGGGTGGAATTAGTAGTCAATTATTGAATACATCTTGGAACAGTTATAATTGATGAGAGATTGCTTATAAGATTGAAATAAAATCAATCCATTAAATGATGAAACTTAGATGTGGTGAAAACTTGAGGAAAGATTGGATAAATGTAATTGGATATTTGAAATAAGTGTAAGGTTAAAGAAAAGATAGAAGATGATTACAAGCGATTAGTGGATTTCACATTATTCATGAAGAAATAAGATAATTTATGAAGTAAGGTAAGAAGAATGATATATTGATGAAACATTTATGATTTTAAATAGATTGAAGAGTAAAATAAAGAAAACAAAGAAGTGTATATACGAATTGATTGAGTAATGAAAGTAAGAATGTGAGATATACATATTGTGTACTTATGGAATACTTGATAGTAACATTATTTGGTGATTAAAGACAAGTTATAGATTATATATAGAAGTGTTAAAGACTTAATTGATACTAATTGATAACAATAGAAAGAAAGGAATTGATAATGTGAAAAGGAAAGAATGTAGTGAAATTTGAAGGTAGTTTAACCCTTCTAGTAAAATGATATATTGTGGATCAAGTTAGAAATATATATATGTGAGTGTGTATGTTAAACATAGTGAATACATTATATATGTACATATACTCTTAAAGTGAAAAAATAGTTGTGAATTCTTAAAATGTTAAGAAAAGAATTAAATAAGTAAGAGTGAAAATCTTTTTAGATTTCATTATTACAGTGGAAACATGGAAGTAATTTGAAAGATAAAGATTGATGAATAAATAAAATTAGTCAAACTAATAAAAAATAAATATAATGTGTATATATGTTCATATGATTAATGTCTTTGAAATAATTGCTGATATCTTATAAATTTACAGTAATAAGCAAACAATTTTAAAAGAAAAATTTCTATGCCAGAAGATGTTATGATTAAAATAATTTGAAGTAGTGAAATAAATGTATTTCCTGATTATACTGATATTAATATAGTTTTCGAATTAGCTAAAGGGTGAATATTCAAAGTGACAGTGAACATTTTATGCCATAGTGACAGTGGGCACTTTGTGCCATAGAGGACACATTTTATGTCCCAGTGATATTGGCTCTTATGCCAACAGTGGACGCTTTGCATCATAGAGGATCTTTGATCCCATTATTATTACAGTGGGCATTCGTGTAACACCCCTATACCCCATATATGTACACCACATATACCCACATCTGTAATATACATATACCGGATACAAAAATGTTACGACCTATTTGAAACAAACCAATCTTTATATTTAACAATATAAGAAAAACTAAAACATTTAAGTTATATTATAAAACATAATGGATAAAACATTTGCTTTGTTAAGCAGCGGAAAATGTAGCGGTATATACATATATATACATCAAAATCAATATTTACAAAATATATAGAGTTTATACATGCTTGGCAGTTCGTCTCTGATCTTGAAGTCCAAAAATCAACTCTTCACAAACCTAGACTCAACTCGGTCTAGCAAAACTCTCCGGTTTTAACCTGTCACCTGCGCGATGAACCACAATCGCGCTAAGCATACGGCTTAGTGGTATAAACTATGATGATAATATGTTTCAATGAAATGCCAATGTCATACTTTCAACCATTATAAACAATACACAAGAATATAATATTTCATAACATTAAATTAAATCATATTGTTCAATTATTTCATCTTTCATAATTCATATTTAAGCAAAGACAAGCATGGGCCCAAAAGAAACTAATATGTCATTCAAATTTCAGAGTTAATGTTTTGGTCCAATATCACATTTATCAAGCCCGTAGGTGAATCATTATCACAATGAGAAACATCTCATATGTAACATCCCAACTAGGCTTCAAGGACTAGGCCCAACCAAGCTTCAAGGGGAGCTCAAATCAACCCAACTTAGCTTCAAGGACCAAGCCCAACCTAGCTTTAAGGGATTGTTACTTTTAGGCATGCCACCAATAACAAAACTCTAAAAATTGAATAATATACTAGGCACACAATTGTTTCATTATTTCATTATCAATTCCATTCTCATTTTCTCATAATCATTTAGGCAGCCATGCCTTAATATTTCATTTACATCATTATAGCCAACATCAATGGCTTCACATCTCATCATTAGGGTATACATAACCAATTGCATTGTACATACATTTTGAATGTTCATTATATCTTTCACATTATGCAAATCATAGCATTAATCAATTGTATCAATAATGCAATAGATTACTTAACACATTTACAACCAAATGTGTTAAGTCCTAAAGTCATGTAAATGTATACAATCATGTAGGGTTTGTACTTACCTCAAGAGCAACTCACACCAATCTAACAACCTCCTCTTCTAAGAATACTTCAACACTTGGATTAGGGCAACTCAAACTCTTCAAAACCTAATCCAAAGTTAATTATACACACTCACTTAGTTATACACATAAGATAATAAGGATAAGAACCAACTAGGGCAACCTCTACACATGACACGATCAACAACACGGGCGTTTCCCTGACCGTATCCTAAACCCACAACACAGAAGCTTTGACACGCTCAGTGACATGGGCGTGTCATTGGTCGTGTCAATCCTCCTCTCACACAGAAGCTATGACACGCTCAGTGACATGGGTGTGTCACTGGTCGTGTCAATCCTTCCCCAACACAGTGGCTATGACACGCTCAGTGACATGGGCGTGTCACTGGACGTGTCAATCCACCAACATCACAGAAGCTGTGAAACGCTCAGTGACATGGGCATGTCACTGGTCGTGTCACCCATCCAGAAAATAGAACCATTGACACACCCAAAGACTTGGCCGTGCTCGTGGGCATGTCAGGCCAAAAATCCTGATTCTGACACCAACAACACCACATCCAATAAACATCTTACTTAACTCTTTTCCACTCCAAACAATCTTACCCAAAACCATTAATAAACCATACTAATCTTGCATAAACACCAAAACAACACAATACATACATCAAAACACAATCACAACCATCTTCATAATTCAACACATACACAAACCACAGCACTTGCTTTCTTCATCAAACTTAACCTTTCCTCCAAACCAACCCCAAAATCAAAATCAAATAAACAACACCATCTCAAACACATAAAAATTAACCATACACACATCATCAACAACCATTCACCAAACTCAATTCACAAACTCAAAAGAAAACTAAAGAATCAAGATGAAAACTTACCAAAAGTGATCAAAACCTTTAGAATTCCAACTTGATCACTTGAAACATCCTTCAATCTTGAGTTAGGAAATCACAAAACTCTCTCTTCCTTGGTTGATAATGGTGGCCGGCCAAAACAAAGAAAGAAGAAGAAGATGATGATAGAAAAACAAAGTCAACTTCTCTTAACCACAAAACCTCTCTTTAGATATCCACCAAGCAATTAAATATAATAAAATATTAATTACCTAAAATATCTTCTTCCACCATCACATAATTTCCCATTTATAAAATAACCAAAATATCCCCTTTGACCATTAATAAGTTAACTTGTATATGTTGTATATATCTCTATATATACAACATATACACACTTCTCTTCTCCTCTCTTACTACTTAAACATAAATATACTTTATATTCTTTAATCCAATTTCAATAATAATCATTCCAAAAATTTTAGGGTATAGTTTGGGATATTACAATTCTCCCCCTCTATAAATAAATTTCGTCCTCGAAATTACATGATCGCAAATCTGAAATAATTGAGGATACTGGTCTCGCATCACTTGCTCACTCTCCCAAGTTGCCTCTTCCTTAGCATGATTCTTCCAAAGAACCTTCACAAGTGACACTTTCTTATTTCTCAACTCTTTGACTTCATGTGCCAAAATAGCAATTGGTTCTTCTTCAAAAGTCAGATCTGGACTCACATCAATAGATTCAACTGACAAGATATGAGATGAGTCTAACCTGTACCTCCGCAGCATAGAAACATGGAAGACATTGTGAATTCGATCCAACTCAGGCGGCAAAGCAAGTCGATAAGCAACTGGTCCAACTCTCTCCAATACCTCATAATGTCCAATAAAATGAGGAATCAGCTTCCCTTTGTGGCCAAATCTCAAAATCTTCTTCCAAGGAGACACTTTCAAAAATACTTTATCTCCAACATTAAACTCTATGTCTTTCCTCTTCAAATCTGAATATGATTTCTGTCGATCTAAAGCTGCTTTTAACCGATCCTGAATTATTTTCACTTTCTCTTTTGTTTCTTTAATCAAATCGGGACCAACCAACTTACCTTCTCCAACTTCATCCCAACATAGAGGCATTCTGCATCTTCTACCAAACAATGCCTCTTAAGGTGCCATTCTAATACTGGACTGATGACTGTTATTATAAGCAAATTCCATCAATGGCAAAAATCTGTCCCAACTCCCAGAGAAATCAATGACACAGCTTCTCAACATATCCTCTAGAATCTGTATCACTCTCTCTGACTGCCCATCTGTCTGAGGATGGAAAGTAGTGCTAAAATGCAATCGAGAACCCAAAGCAGCATGCAAACTCTTCCAAAATCTCAAAGTGAATCGAGGATCTCGATCAGATACCAAAGAAATTGGGATTCCATGCAACTTCACTATCTCATTGATGTACAGCTCAGCCAACTTCTCCAGAGAATAGTCCATCCGAACAGGATGAAAATGAGCTATCTTTGTCAACCAATCAACAATCACCCAAATGACATCATGCTTCCTCTGAGTCAATGGCAAACCAGTCACAAAATCCATCGTTACACGTTCCCATTTCCATTCTGGCACTGATAAAGGTTGGAGCAACCTTGTAGGAACTTGGTGCTCAACTTTCACTCTCTGACAAGTGAGACATTTAGATGCAAATTCCGCTATGTCCCTCTTCATACCTGACCACCAATAATATTGTTTCAAATCATGATACATCTTGGTACTCCTAGGGGCATAGCAAAAGCCTACTGATGTGCTTCCTCTAAAATAGTCCTTCTCAATTTTGCATCATCAGGAACACACAATATATTTTTGAACCATAAACTACCATCACCTCTCACATGGAAATCTCGGCTCTCCTCCTTTTGGCAATCCGACACAACTTTCTGAATTTTCTCATCAGCCAACTGAGCCTCTTTAATCTAATAAAACAACATCGGTTTTAATTGCAAATGAGCTAACAAAGCACCATCACCACAAGCCTCAAAACTAGCATGCAGCGCTCTCAACTCAATAAGCAACGAGAGCGAATAAGCAGTCAAGCCTGCCAAAGACTTCTGACTCAATGCATCAGCAACAACATTTGCCTTACCAGGATGATAATCAATCAAACAATCGTAGTCTTTAATCAACTCCAACCACCATCTCTACCGAAAATTCAGCTCTCTCTGAACCCCCAAATATTTCAAACTCTTGTGATCTGTATAGATGAAACACTTCTCCCCATACAAGTGGTGTCGCCAAATCTTCAATGCAAAAACTATGGCTGCCAAGTCCAAATCATGCGTCGGATAATTCAACTCATGCGGCTTCAACTGTCGAGAAGCATAAGCTATGACTCTACCCTCCGGCATCAAAACACATCCTAAACCTTTATGTGAAGCATCACTGTAAATCACATATGGTTTATCTTCTAAAGGCAAGGTAAGAACAGGAGCTTGAGTCAACATCTCTTTCAACTGCTCAAAGCTTGCTTGACACTGATCTGTCCACACAAATCTAACTCCCTTCCAAAGTAATATGGTGAGTGGAGTAGCTATCAAAGAAAAACCCTTCACAAACCGTCGATAATAGCCTACCAAACCCATAAAACTTCTAACTTCAGTCACAGACTTCGGTGGACTCCAATTCAAAATGGCTTCAACTTTACTCGGATCAACTCTAATACCATCTGCTGAAACCACATGACCGAGAAAAGTCACTTGATGAAGACAAAACTCACACTTCGATAGCTTAGCATACAACTGCTTCTCTCAAGTTCTGCAATACAATCCGCAAGTGCTTATCATGATCCTTCTTATTATGCGAATACACCAAAATATCATCGATAAAGACCACCACAAACTGATCTAAATAAGGTCTAAACACCCTATTCATCAAATCCATGAAAGCTGCTAGTGCATTCGTCAATCCAAAAGGCATCACCAAGAACTCATAATGCCCATACCTTGTGCGGAAAGCTGTCTTAGATATATCTTCAGCTCTGACTCTCAACTGACCCTGATCTTAGATCAATCTTGGAAAATACTGCTGCTCCCTTCAACTGATTGAAGAGATCATCTATTCGAGGCAAATGATACTTATTCTTGATAGTTACCTTGTTCAACTGCCTATAATCAATGCACAGTCTCAAAGTACCATCTTTCTTCTTTACAGACAAAGCAGGTGCTCCCCACGGAGACACACTAGGGCGAACAAACCCTTTATTCAACAACTCCTGCAATTGTACCTTCAACTCTCTCAACTCAATAGGTGTCATTCGATAAGGAGTAATAGAGATAGGAGTGGTACCAGGCAACAAATCGATACCAAACTCAACCTCTCTCAGGGGGTCACCCTGGCAACTCCTCAGGAAAAACATTTGGAAATTCAAAAACTGTGGGTATACTATCAAGTTGAGAACCCACTACCCTGGTATCTACAACATGAGCAAGATAAACATCACACCCTTTCGGAATCAACCTCCTAGCTACAATAGCTGAAACAAACATGGATGCAAGTTGTCTCTGCTCACTCGATACCATCACACTTCTACCATCACTGGTTCTCAGAGTAACACACTTCTTCTCACAGTCTACCACAGCTCCATGCTTAGACAACCAATCCATGCCTAAGATCAAATCATACTCTTTAAAAGGCATTTCAATCAAATCACCCAAGAACTCCTCACCTTGCTCCACAACTGAACTACCACGTTGCACCTTGCTAACTACCACATTATGCCCTAAAGGATTTGTCACCAAGACATCAAATCTTAGGGACTCCGAATGCAATTCAGACACAGGCAAAATAGATGCACTTATGTATGAATGAGTAGATCCTAGATCAATTAGAGTAAGAACTGAAATGCCAAATAAAGAAAATATACCCGCAATGACAGCTGAAGCATTTGGCTGCCTCTGCATAACATACACTCGCTGAGATGGCCCAGCCTCATTTGGCCTACTACCTCCAGATGTAGAGCCTCCTCTCTGACTAATCCCAGGTCGACCACCTCTACTAACACCTCTGCCCCCTCGACCTCCTCTGTTGACACTAGGTCGAGAAGCTGCAGAATCTGCCTGCCTGTCCTCCTATAGCTCGGGACAATCTCTAATGAAATGATTCGGTGACCCACACCTAAAACATACTCCTGGTCCACCCGTCCTCCAGCAAGCACCCCCATGTGCCCTACCACAATGAATACATATAGGTGGAATGGATCTCTGAACCACTAGAGTCGGAGCATTCGTCACAGAAACTGTAGGTCTTAGTCTCTGTCTCTGATACTGAACTAACCTACCAGACTACCTCTGGCTCCTACTAATCCTCGGAACAAAACTTCCTCTGCCTCTCTTCATAGATGAAGACCCTACCTCAAACTGGGGTCTCCTAACTGTAGTCTCCTCCTCAGTAGCAGCTACTGCAATACTCTGTACTCTCTCAACACTTCTGGTTGCTACGGCCAACTGAGAAAAATCTTGGTACCCAGAACCAGCAACAATACACTTAATAGAGGGCCTCAATCCCTCCTCAAATCTCCTACACCGGTCAATCTCATATAAAATAATCTCATCAGCATATTGACTCAACCGGATGTACTCAATCTCATACTCTATCACTGTCCGGTTATCTTGTCTCAGATTCAGAAATTCCATCTTCTTAGCATCTTTATACTCCCTCGGAGTATACTTCTGCTCAAACTCCCACAGAAAATCACCATAAGACAAAGTCGGTGGATCATCCATGGCATGTGGAACTGTCTTCCACCAATCATAAGCATCTTTCTGCAGAAGTGATCTAGCGTAATCAAATTTCTCTTCAGGAGTAGCTTGCAGCTGAATAAATACCCTCTGAACTCTATCAAGTCACTGCTCAGCTACTGCAGGATCTGTAGTGCCAAAAAAATCTTCAGCCCCAAACTTTCTCAATTTATCATACTATCTCACCGATACTTGTGGTTGTGGTTGCAGTGGCGGCTGCTGCATTGGAGCTTGCCTCAACAGTTCTATCGCATGCCGTAACCAAACCGGCGAAATCTCATCAGCTGCTGGTCTCTCTGGCACAGGAGCAGGTGCCTTTCCATCTCTCTTAACCCTAGCTCCATCTCTACCCTCTTCAGGAGCTACACTCTCAGTACTACCCTCTATAGACTGACGTGACTGAGACGCCATCACTACCTATATCTGCAAACACAGCAAAATATACCTCATCAAAGATCAGAAACTGCCAGTGCCAAACCATGTATCTTATTCAAGAACCATATTTTAAAATCAAAATTTTCTTTTTCTTACAATTTACTTAGGTTGAGAATCTCAAACCTAGGCTTTGATACCAAAATAGTTATAACACCCCTATACCCCATATACGTACACCACATATACCCACATCTGTAATATACGTATACCGGATACAGGAATGTTACGGTCTATTTAAAACAAACCAATCTTTATATTTAACAATATAAGAAAAACTAAAACATTTAAGTTATATTATAAAACGTAATGGATAAAACATTTGTTGTTAAGTAGCGGAAAATGTAGCGGTATATATATATACATTAAAATCAATATTTACAAAATATATAGAGTTTATACATGCTTGGCAGTTCGTCTCTAATCTTGAAGTCCAAAAATCAACTCTTCATAAACCTAAACTCAACTCGGTCTAGCAAAACTCTCCGGTTCTAACCTGTCACCTGCGCGATGAACCACAATCGCTAAGCCTGCGGCTTAGTGGTACAAACTATGATGACAATATGCTTCAATGTAATACCAATGTCATACTTTCAACCATTATAAATAATACACAATAATATCATATTTCATATCATTAAATTAAATCATATTGTTCAATTATTTCATCATTCATAATTCATATTTAAGCAAAGACAAGTATGGGTCCAAAAGAAACTAATATGTCATTCAAGTTTTAGAGTTAATGTTTTGGTCCAAGCCCAACCCAACTTCAAAGGATTGTTACTTTTAGGCATGCCACCAATAACAAAACTCTAAAAATTGAATAACATACTAGGCACACAATTCTTTCATTATTTCATTATCAATTCCATTCTCATTTTCACATAATCATTTAGGCAACCATGCCTCAATATTTCATTTATATCATTATAGCCAACATCAGTGGCTTCACATCTCATCATTAGGGTATACATAACCAATTGCATTGTACATACATTTTGAATTTTCATTATATCTTTCACATTATGCAAATCATAGCATTAATCAATTGTATCAACAATGTAATAGATTACTTAACACATTTACAACCAAATGTGTTAAGCCCTAAAGTCATGTAAATGTATGCAATCATGTATGGTTTATACTTACCTCAAGAGCAACTCACACCAATCTAACAACCTCCTCTTCCAAGAATCCTTCAACACTTGGATTAGGGCAACTCAAACTCTTCAAAACCTAAACCAAAGGTAATTATACACACTCACTTAGTTATACACATAAGATAATAAGGATAAGAACCAACTAGGGCAACCTCTACACATGACACGCTCAACAACACGGGCGTGTCCCTGGCCGTACCCTAAACCCACAACACAGAAGCTTTGACACGCTCAGTGACATGGGCATGTCATTGGCCGTGTCAATCCTCCTCTCACACAGAAGCTATGACACGCTTAGTGACATGGGCATGTCACTGGCCATGTCAATCCTTCCCCAACATAATGGCTATGACACGCTCAGTGACATGGGCGTGTCACTGGACGTGTCAATCCACCAACATCACAGAAGCTGTGACACACTCAGTGACATGAGCATGTCACTGGTTATGTCACCCATCCAGAAAATAGAATCATTAACACGCCCAAAGACTTGGCCGTGCTCATGGGCGTGTCAGGCCAAAAATTCTGATTCTGACACCAACAACACAACATCCAATAAACATCTTACTTAACTCTTTTTCACTCCAAACAATCTTACCCAAAACCATCAATAAACCATACTAAACTTGCATAAACACCAAACCAACACAATACATACATCAAAACACAATCACAACCATCTTTACAATTCAACACATACACAAACCACAACACTTGCTTTCTTCATCAAACTTAACCTTTCCTCCAAACCAACCCCAAAATCAAAATCAAATAAACAAAACCATCTCAAAGACATCAAAATTAACCACACACACATCATCAACAACCATTCACCAAACTCAATTCACAAACTCAAAAGAAAACTAAAGAATCAAGATGAAAACTTACCAAAAGTGATCAAAACCTTTAGAATTCCAACTTGATCACTTGAAACATCCTTCAATCTTGAGTTAGGAAATCACAAAACTCTCTGTTCCTTGGTTGATAATGGTGGCCGGCCAAAACAAAGAAAGAAGAAGAAGAAGATGATAGAAAAACAAAGACAACTTTTCTTAACCACAAAACCTCTCTTCAGATATCTACCAAGCAATTAAATATAATAAAATATTAATTACCCAAAATTTCTTCTTCCACCATCACATAATTTCCCATTTATAAAATAACCAAAATATCCGCTTTGACCATTAATAAGAGAAGTGTGTATATGTTGTATATATCTCTATATATACAACATATACACACTTCTCTTCTCCTCTCTTGCTACTTAAACATAAATATACTTTATATTCTTTAATCCAATTTCAACAATAATCATTCCAAACATTTTAGGGTATAGTTTGGGATATTACAATTCGTGCCAAAGTGGGCCTTTGGCTATATCATTACAGTCGGCATTCGTGCCATAGTGGGCCATTGGCCATATCATTACACTGGGCATTTACTTGCCATCAGTGATCCGCTATTCAGAACTAGGATTTAAAATTCAGTATATAAGGAAACTAAAGAGATATATATATAATGGTAGAATGTAATGACATAAATTATAATTTAAAAAAAAGTTATATAAATTAATGAAATAATTGATTTTATGTGAGATTTAAGATTAATTATAAATTAAATGGCTTATTACCATAACAGGTAAATTTCGAGGATGAAATTTTTTTAGTGGGGGAGAATTGTAATGTTTAAAATTTTAAATACTAAACTTTTAATTTAATATTGATAATTGATAGTGAATTGTGATATAAGTGGCACAGATAAGTGATATGAATAGTGAATCTTAAAATTTTACTGAAGAAATTATTTAGTTTTATGTTTTTACGAGACTCAAAATCTAATTAGAATCAAAGGATAGGAAAGAGGGTGCACCGTAGTTAAAATGAGATTGGGTACACTAGATTAAGCCATATATATGTGTGTGGCAGATGTGTGTTTATGTAGAAACTTCTTTCTTCTTCTTCCTTTTTCATCCACGTTCATCGTATATATACGTGAGTGGACAGATGTGTGTTTATGTAGAAACTTCTTTCTTTTCTTCCTTTTTAATCCACGTTCATCATCACCAACACAAAAAAAAAAAAAAACTCCTCCTTTCTTCCTTATTTTAAAGAATTCAGCTAAAATTTAAAAAAAAATCATATCTAGTTATAAGTTTTTAGAAGAATAAGCTGAAAAAGTTGAGATTATCAACAAGTGATTAAAGAAAAAAAGAGATTTTGAAAGAGGTAAGTGCTTATGTATTTAATTTACAAATATTTGAATTTCTATGAGTTTTAAAGTTTGAATCAGTGTTTTCAGAACCAGACCGGTCATTGAACCGGTCTCCCTACTGGTTCAAGGTCCGACCGGGTTGAAACGGTTAAACCGGGTTTTTAATTTTTTTTATTTTAATATTTTATTAGGAAAATATATTTTTTAAGTGAAAAAAAATAAAATTTTATTTGAAAAAAATAATTTATTTGAAAAAAAATAATTTTTCAACCGGTTTTTGGTCAAAACCGGCCGATTTTGACCGGTTCAATTTAAAAACCCAGTTTTTAATCTATTTTGAAAAAATATGAAAACCGAACCGGACTAAATGGATTGATGAGTGAAAAATAAATTAAAAGAACTTATATGTGGTGAGTATGATTCTTAATTTAATCTTTATAAAGTTATAATATAAGTCAATTATCTAAAATTGACTTATTGTGTTACAATGTGAAAGGGATTGATAATGTATATACAAATATTTCAAGTGAAAGTCCTAATGTACGGAATAGAAATGTTATATTCAAAATATTGAATTGATTAATAACTTTCTAAGTGTTATAATGATTAAAAGTGTATATAATGATATAAGATACAAGTGCTCCAAAGTATACTAAATCTATGTGCCAAAATTATAAATTGAATGAAATTATCCCATATGTGAAACCGAAAAGTAAGGCTTACTGAAAAATAAATAAGTGTAATATTAGCAATATTAACAAATGAGAAAGTAAGTGTTAAATAGAATGATTCAAAAACAAAAAAGTTGTAATACCGAACGTGTAGTATAGCATGATGACTTTTATAAAGTTAAAGTCATTATTTTGTGTAATTAAAATATTATGTTGATTTCTTATTGAAAATATTTAATATATTGAAATATTTATCAAAACTCAATATTATTACTATTTTTTTGTAAGTATTTTTCTTTAATATAAAGTGAAAAAATATATTTATATAAGCACCATTAAGCTTTGCTTAGCGTGTTAGAATTATTTTCTGACACACTGGTATCAGGTCATCGGAGCAAGATAAGAAGTGAAATTAAAGATCTCAGGAATTATCTATAGTACATATAGAGATCTTTTGTATATTGTACTTGTAAGTTATGAGATATATATATATATATATATATATATACAATTTATCTTATCTATTTGAGAGATTGTACAAATTTGTAAACGAGAAAGGAAGATATGTATTTAGAAAATGAAGTTTTAGATTTTATTAAATGATTATTAAATCAAGAATGTATTATATATTTATTTTTTATTGATAAACTTATGATGGTTACCTAATTTATAATTAATATTTGGTTTATTAGAGATATTGGAGATTAGTTTAAATATTAGATTTATAAATGTTGTATTATACAGATTGTATTATTATTTGAAAATTTTTGTTAGTAACACTTTAAAAGGAAACTTTGCCAATGAATTGATTAGAGTACTGATTGTATATTGAGTAACATTCTCTGATAGTTTTATGTGAGAATTGTCCAGGAATGTTACACATTACACTAATCATGATGATAGCTTAGCTATTATATATTATAATATATCATAATACAAAGGTTGTCATCGCCAAACAAAAGTTTATTGTTAATGCAAATGATATTGTCATATTTAGTCTGACTTTTAATGATGATATACAACATTAAATGACAAACATTATATTATAATCATGACAATGTTTTTGTCATTATACATTATCAAATATCGTGGTGCAAATGTTGTCGACACCAAATAAAAATTTATTACTGACGCAAACTATCTTGTCATATTTAATCTCACTTTTAATTACGATATACAATATTAAATAATAAATTAATAATGCAAAATATGATGATATTAGGTCACTTAAAGGAACATAATTGATGACGGTAATGTGTTTTTGTTATCAAAACTTGAAGTTATGGTGACGACAATAAATTTTGTCTCATAAACAAAATATTACGAGGTTATAGTGATAATCTTCATGACGCTAAATTTTCGTCACCAAAAATAAATTATGATTTTAACCGTCACTATTTATCAATTTTCTTGTAGTATATTGCTAGAAGAATCAAGAAGAAAATGGCTTCGTGGAAGGCCACTCATTTATCTTTGGCTAGTAGACTAACCTTGATTAAAGTAGTATTAAATAACTTGCCCTTTCATTATCTATCTATCTGTAAGATTCCTCTTGGTATTTCTAAGGAAATTGAAAAAAATTCAAGTGCAATTCTTTTTGGTGGGGGATTGATGAAAAATGATGGCTACATTGTATTAGTTGGAATATTGTTAAAAAACTAAGAAGTTTGATGGTTTGGGGATGTGCTCAATCCTCTAAGAAAATTAAGCTCTTCTCTTTAAATGGATATGAAGGCTATGCCAATCGTATTGTTCTTTATAGAAGCAGGTTATTAGATCAAAGTTTGCAGGGAACAATGTGCATTTGGGAAGTTTTAGTGGCAACTTAACAACATACTAGAAAGATATTGTGACTTCTGCAAGTGATCCATGCCTGGCTAATATTATCAAACAAGGGGTTAGAATATGGTTGGGCAAGGGTGACTTTATAAGGTTCTAGACATACCTTTGGGTAGGATTAGAACCTCTCTCCAAAGTGTTTCCTAGATTATTTATTCTTTGCTACAATAAGGAGGGGAAAGTTATGGATTCTGGTTATTGGGCTAGCAATTCTTGGGTTTGGAGTTTTACTTGGAGAAAATCTTTGTTTATGTGGGAAGAAGAGTTGTACTCTAATATGTTATCTGTGCTAGACAACAAATCTCCAAAGCTATACGATGAAGACAAGATGATCTAGAGCTTTAATAATAAAGGTATGTACATGATCAAGTCTTTCACAAAACAATTTGAGTTGCTTGCTTCAGCCTCATCTCAACCATCTAATTGTGGTTATATTTCAATGTAGAACTCTTTAGTGCCTCTAAATGTTTAGATTTTTGTACGAATGGATCTTCATGAAAAAAATAAATATAAAGGATAATTTGGCTAAACATTAAAATTGGTATAATCGAACCTGCCCTAAATTTCTATCCACTCTGTAAATAGAGACTTTCAGTCATTTATTTCTCCATTGCTTTGTCTATTGGCATGTGTGGAGCTTTATTCTTGGTTGGTGGAACCAATTTTGGTGTACCCATTTTAATCTAAACCAGCTTTTTTTATTAATGGAACTTTTTTGCAATGTGGAATTTTGAAAGAAAGGTATGGTCTCTTGTTCTTTATAGAGTGATTTGGCCCTTTTGATTATTCCAAAATGAAATTATATTTAACAATATGTAGTTGAATGTGAGGAAACTAATTAACTTAATTTTTGTGAGATTTGTGGTGTGGATGAAAGCATATTCCTCAGAGTTTCCTTATTCGGTGGAGCAAATTATTTGTAGCTATGAGGTTTGGATTAATGGGGGAGCCAAAATGCTCATTTGGGCAGTTACCTACATAAAAGTGTTGAAATTACTCTTCCTCACTATTATTCTCGGTGTTTTAGTCGTAGAAACATGAATTTGAGTCGTTATGTAAACTTATTTTTTAAAAAAGAAAAAAAATAAGAAAAATAAAAAAATATAATTGACTCCAATTATATCCTAAGTTAATATCACTAGCCTTAAATCAAAGGATGGATTCAAGAGCTAGGTTTTTGCTTAGTTTAAGTAAATATGGTTTAGCCTTAAATTAAATTAAAACTTGCAAAATAGTTTCATGAAAACGACAATTATAGTATGAAATGATAAGTAATAATGCAAGAATAATATAATATACATGGCATAGATAGTTCATCCACAAAATATAAAGATAAAGTATTAAAGTTTAACTTAAATTAGAATTAAAAATCCAAAAATAAGGAATTTCAACTCTAGCCCTTATGGACTCTAGGAAAGGCACAAATTTCCTAAAAGAATGTAAAAAAAAAAAGTAAATGCAACATCTATAAGTTGCAAAGGAAGAAAAAAGAGGGAAAAAGTTTTTATTTAATAGGCTTGATGCTCGCATTGAAATTCCAAGTAAGCTCGCATATATCATGTTTGAATAGGAATAAAAGCATATGAAGTTCTATCCATTTTTCGATTGGGAGGTTTAACTTATAATTTTTGTTTTCTTAGTCTATGCTTAGGCTAACATAATGTCTATGTCTAACCAAGTTTTAGGTTCAGTGTATGAGCTAAAGTCTAAAAATTCAAGTTTTAGGTTCAACATAATGGCCTAAGTCTAAAAGTCCAAGTTTTAAGCTCAGTCTATGAGTCTAAATCTAAAAATATAAGTTTTAGGTTCAATGTATGGGCCTAAACCTAAAAGTCCAAGTTTTAGGTTTAATATATGTGCCTAAATCTAAAAGTCCAAATTTGTGGTTCAATGTATGAGCTTAAATCTAAAAGTCCAAGTTTTAGGTTCAATGTATGAGGCTAAATCTAAAAGTCCAAGTTTTAGATTCAATGTATAAGCCTAAATCTAAAAGTCTAAGTTTTAGGTTCAATGTATGAGCCTAAATCTAAAAGTCCCTTCATGAAAATGTCCAACTATAAAAGTGTCCATTTAGGATATCAAGCTGCCCTGCAACAACCAGTGCTGCTACGTGGGGTAAAAAATATGCCATAAAAGTCCATTTTGCTGCCACGATGAGCCATTTTGCTAGCTGCTCTGCATCAACCAGTGTTGCTGCGTGGGGCAGAAAATCTGCCACGAAAGTCCATTTTGCTATTGCAAGCCATTTTACTAACACAACACCTTAAAGCCTCTTTCATTTGATTTTTTTACCTCAAAAACTCTATAAATAGCATCCCCCCTTCTCATTCTCCACATTCCAACCAATCAAACAAACCTAATTTGTAGTTCTCTCCTCTCTTTCTCCTTCTTCTTCTCCTTCTTCTTCTTCTCCTTCTTCTTCTTTTTCTTCTAAAAAAGAGAAAAGAATCCTCAAACACGTTAAGAATCCTAAAGTCCAAAAAGAATTCTTAGAAAAAATTATGCAATCTTTACGAGAAAATCCGAGACCACCCACTCCGAAACCCACATCTTATCCAGTAGTTCCTAGGAATTCTTATAATTTAACAATAATTCTGGGACAAGGCAAAGCTTCAAAACCACCAACCACAATTCAAAACCTCCAAGAGGAAATTGAATCCATCGAAATGGAATTAAAAGTACTCAAAGAGAGGAAACTTGAGGATTTACAGACACCCAAACACTTCTTTCAAAATTAGTGTTTGAGGAAACCTACGAAAAGGAAGAGAAAGAAAAATAAGACGAGGAATCGAGAAAAAATTGAAACACTTGAAAATATTCCAAAATATTTTTTGTTTCTACTTAAACAAATAACCTCTAGGAAATACCTGATCGAAGTTACTATTGTCCTCCTCGATAATTTTGAAATAAATATAATCGCCCTTTTTGATATAGGGGCTGATTTGAACTATCTAAGAGAAGATGTTGTTCCAAAGCGTTTTTAAGAAAAAACAAGAGAAAAACTTATTTCTACAAATAATTCAAAACTCACTATCACTTTAAAAACTAAGGCATCTATTGCTTCAGGGAATTTCCAAATTAAAACATCTTTTATTTTAGTAAAAGAAATTCATCAGAGTGTTATATTTGGAACTCCCTATATAGTTAACTATGATGAAATTTCTTTTAAAACCAAAGAATATTAATTGATTTTCCCTTTTATTGAAAATCCAAAGCCAAAGAATCTTAATTTCATAAAGGTTTGTTCCATTTATGAGAATAAGATTAATTGTATAATTATGCGAAAAGAAAATCAACTCTATTTTCTGAAATAAAAAGTATCACTGAAGAAAGTAGAACAATAACTTCAAAACCTCAACATCAACTACATCAATGTAGCTAAAATATTATGGTTAAATTTAAGTTTATTGTCACAATTTTGAAATATTGTAATAAGAACAATATATTTGTTGCGAATAATTAATTTTATAACTAACCAATTTAACTAAATTATATATAGCTGCGAAAATTTATTTTTTGTAGCTAGTATAAATTTTTTAGTTACAATTTATTTATTGTAACTAAGAATCTGTAGTTATATATAAGATTTGTTGTAGTGCAAAAAAAAAAATTCAAAATCTCATTAAACAAGAAATTTGTTCTGATTTACCAAATACCTTTTGGAACAAAAAACAACATATAGTAGATCTTCCATATGAAAGTGATTTCAATAAAAAGCAAATACCTATAAAGCCCAGACTATGCCAAATGAACCAAGATCTTGAAGCTAAAAAAATACAAGATCTTGAGTCAAAAGGATTGATTACAAAGTCTAGATCTCCTCGGAGCTATGCAACATTTTACGCGAATAAGTATATAAAAATAGAATGAAGAACTCCTAGACTTGTAATCAATTACAAACCATTAAATAAAGCCTTAAAATAGATAAGATATCTCATTCCTAACAAAAGAGATTTATTATAAAAATAACATTCTTCTTTTGTCATTTTTAAAATTTGATATGAAATCAAAATTTTAGCTAATTTATATTCAACTAAAACTCTGATACAAAGTTGCTTTCACTGTTCTATTTGGATAATTTGAATAAACAGTAATATCATTTGGATAAAAAAAAAAACTCCTTCTAAATTTCAAAAGATCATGAATAATATCTTTAATCTATATTCAGAATTTTATATTATCTATATAGATTAAGTGCTAATTTTCTCTGAATCAATATAACAACATTTCAAAAATTTTAAGACACATATATATTTATATATTCTTTTGAGTTGGACTTTTCTTGCATTTAAAAAACAAAATTTTCCCCTTGCCTAAGTCAGAAAAATTTTTAAATCAAGACCTATGTCTAGACCTGAGTCTTTAATAATTTAACCTGGTATAAATTAAATATTAAACTAACTTTGCACTGTCATATTAATTACTCAACTTGAAATATAAATTTATCATCATATTATATAAATTTAATATAAATTTATCGTCATATTCAACTTGAAATATAAATTTATCATCATATTATATACATGATTCATAAATTTGACTTAGGCTAGAGGGGCTTGAATTTGATTTAAGGGGTTGGGTTGGCTGACGCTAAGTGGCTTAGTAACAAATTTGATACTTATTGATCATCATTTTTTTTTTTCTGAACCATTATTAATCAATCAATTGATTATTGCAAAATAAAACAAATTAAGCCAACATTGAATAGGCTAATACAAAGTTAGACACGAAATTGTCCTTTTCTTAGACACGAAATTTTATACTTTTCTTTTTCTCATTAAATTATTTTAGCCTTTTTCCTTTTCTTAAAAAATAAAAATAAAAATAAAAATCCCAATTTTATATTTGAAAGTAGCTTTAAAATCATGTCATTTCGTTCTCAATCAACTTCAAAAAAATAAAAAATTTAAGTTCGTTTTTTAATGTGGAATAGAATGATCAAATGAATCACACCACGTTTACTTTTCTTTATCTAGATAATTAAATAATAAAATCACTATATATTAGACTATTAAATGAAATAATTCCTATATTATCTTCAGTCATAAAACATCAAATATATAATTTTACGTTATAATAATTAATTAAAAAATAAATTTTTAATCAAATTGCATCAATTATCTAAAATTGGCCAGTTTGCGTTGGCGAAAATTCAAATCAGAGTTGAACCAAACTCGAGACGACCTGGACCCAGAATACATTGCTTTAGTTGAATATCAAACATAGTGGATTACTTTCTATATAAACAATGAAATGTTTGTCTGGAACAAAGTGAATAAGCAATGGGACTCTCTCGTAAAGTAATCCTTGTAGTAGAGTTGTTACTGTTAGTCTTTGTGGTAGCAGCCGCGCCACCACCACCACCACCATCCCCGTCACCCCCACCTCAAACTAAGTCGGGTTGCCCAGACAGTTGCGGAAACATAAAAATCCCATACCCATTTGGACTAAATAAAGGTTGCTACCTTGATGAAACTTTTCACATAAACTGTACCAATCTCAATAAGCCAATTTTACCCATAAAAAACACCACAAACGTCCTATCCATATCTGTTGAAAATTCCCTGCTACAAGTTTTATCATCAATAACCTATCAATGTTTTAACCAATCATCAGATCCCGATGAAGGCTTAATACAAAATCAATCATTTGATTTCTCCCCTTTCACAATTTCCCGAATCGGAAACAAATTTGCAGTTGTGGGATGTGATGCTTTTGCTGCACTTATCAGCCCAGTGGACTACCATAACGCTGCTTGTTATTCACTGTGTGATAACATTGTTAATGTCACAAATGGGTCTTGTTCTGGTTCAGGTTGCTGCGAATCTTCAATTCCTAATGGGGTTCAATCTTTTGAGATTGCAACCACCGCAGCTAATATAACAAATGCCTCTACTTTCAGTCCTTGTAGCTATGCTTTTGTCGTTGAGGAGAGTAAATACAACTTTTCCTCTTTGGATTTGATGGATTTGAGAGGTGTTAAAGAGTTTCCAATGGTTCTTGATTGGGCTATTGGGAATATCACTTGTAAAGAAGCTCAAGAAAATGAAGAAAGCTATGCTTGTAAAGAGAATAGTGAGTGCTTTGATTCTCCTAATGGATTTGGGTATGTTTGCAACTGTTCTTTGGGTTACCATGGAAATCCTTATCTGGAAGATGGCTGCCAAGGTATGTCCTTAATTTGTGATACTATGAAATTAGTTGTCTCAGCTATTCAACTTCATTTGTTCATCAATAAAATACTTCTTTCATCCCAGATAGTTAGACTTTCGTAAATATTAAGAAAAATTAATTATTTTTTATTAAAAATATAAATTTATATATATATTTTTATTATATTTTTTATTTAACATATATATATTTAATAAGTATTATTAAATATTAGTATTACAGATATTTAATATACTAATCAGTTATTAAAACACTAAGTTGGATATAATTTAGGATTGATAAAAATATAAAATGAATATATTTATTTAGGACGGATGCGGTATTTACTATGTATAGTATTGATGAATAAATGAATAAATCTTACAGTATCATATCCCCATATATGAATTTGGTAAGATTTAAGTTACCATGTATAGTATTGACATAATTAATTAATAATGTTCTCCAAATTACAAGTCCTCTGTCATTTTCTTTTTATTATTTTTATTTGTTCGATCAAATGACTTTTTTTTAATTTTTTTAAATAAATATATATATATATATATATATTTAATGTTAGATATCAACGAATGTGAAGATCCTGATCTAAACCAATGTGTAGAAAAGAATTTGTGTGAGAATACAGTAGGAAATTACACATGTGGTTGCTCCGAAGGTCGCCATGGGGATGGCAGAAAAGATGGAGAAGGGTGCTCTCTTGATAATCAATTACCACTTAACATCATTCTCGGTATATCTCTATTTCTTTTTTAGTAGGACCAATGTAATTCTCCTATACTATGATTAGTAATTACTAGTACTAAAATTTATTTACTTTAAGTTGATTTTCTTTGTAGGAGTCGGCATAGGCTTTTTGATTATGCTTTTGGTGGTTTCTTGGCTATATTTCGGATTAAGAAAAAGACGCTTCATTAAACTCAGAGAAAAATACTTCAAAGAAAATGGTGGCTATCTATTACGAGAAAAACTCTCTGAACATGAAGAAGGAAATTCAATGAAAACAACTAAAATTTTCACAGAAAAAGAGCTCAAACTGGCCACCAACAACTACCATGAAAGTCGAATTCTTGGTAAAGGAGGACAAGGTACAGTCTACAAAGGATTACTATCGAATGATCAAATAGTTGCTGTTAAGAAATCAAAAATCGGAGATGAAACTCAAATTGAAGGATTCATAAATGAGGTGATCATTCTTTCTCAAATCAATCATAGAAATGTTGTGAAATTATTGGGTTGTTGTTTAGAGACTCAAGTTCCATTATTAGTTTATGAATTTGTGACTAATGGGACTCTCTTTGACTATATACACAATAATGACACGAACAAAATAAGCTGGGAAATTCGGTTAAAGATAGCATCAGAAGTTGCCGAAGCACTTTCTTACATGCATTCTGCTGCTTCTACTCCAATCATTCATCGTGATATCAAAACAGCAAATGTACTTTTGGATGATAATTATATGGCAAAGGTATCTGATTTCGGTGCTTCAAAGTTAATCCCTGTTGATAAAACAGAGTTGACTACTCTTGTGCAAGGTACATTAGGATACTTGGATCCTGAATACCTGCATACAAGTCAATTAACAGAAAAGAGCGATGTTTATAGCTTTGGTGTGGTTCTTATAGAGTTATTAACAAGAAAAAAGGCTATTTCTTATGTTAGAAGAGAAGAAGAGAGGAATTTGGCGAGGTACTTTGCTATTTTAGTTCAAGAACATCGATTATTCGAAGTTCTTGATCGAGAGTTGTTGGTGAGTGAGAAAAACATTGAGCAGATAAAAGCGGTGGCAACATTGGCTAGAAGTTGCGTTAGTGTTAAAGGAGATGAAAGGCCTACAATGAAGGAAATTGCGAACGAGATACAAAGTTTGTGTTCAACTGAGAAACATCCATGGTACAAGAATGAATTTTCCAAAGAAGAAGAACAAAGCTTGCTTTTGGATGGGCAAACGTTGAATAATTTTGTTGGTGATAACTTTAGTAGAACTACTCAGAATGATAGTATAGTAGACACATTTGCATTTGAATATGGAAATGTAAGATGATGTATATTTTAGTTTTTTTTTTCCTTAATTTTTCTTCTCTAGTTATTGCTTTCCCTTTTTTCTTTTTTTGAGATAAAAAGGAAACTTTATTAATCAACAAGACTATTAATGTCCTTTAGAACATGAGGTAAAACACTAATAGGAGCTTCCTCCAATAAAACAGAAGCAGAATTTGGAGCTAATTGCAAGGCCCATTTAGCAATGGCGTGCGCAGATACATTTCCTTGTCCACGTACATGGGAGAACCGGCATTCATTAAAACTACTAGCAAGACTCCATATATCAGCATGGAGCACACTTATAGGGGCCCTGGATGATTGTCGACTTTGTAGCACAGTATTTAGCGATTGACAATCTGTCTCAGCAATCACCTTCCTCAAGGAACAGTCTGCCGCAATTAGTAGTCCAAATCTAAGTGCTAGAGTTTCGGCCTGTTAGTTTTTAAAAGAATATAAAAAAGAGAGCTAGAATTTAAGCAACAATTGTATGTATTTCTTATTCCATAAGACAAAATAGTAAAGCCTTTTATAGGCTTTATATATAACAAAATTAAGATAATATGGAGAAAATTTTGTATATTTTATTTTATAAATATTCTATTAACTACTAACAAAATCATAGGAACTAATTTTAACTTATATTTATTTTAATTTTGAATCATTTTCTCAACACGCTCTTTTGATTTAAAATTACTTTAATTGCATATCTTCATTTCAATTCATTGTAGTTTATAGACAAGTCGGTCACTTCATTGACATGTTGGTCTTCATCATTTTTAGTTTAAAGACTTGAAAGGTCTTCATTAAAATTTGCCTTTTAAAGTCTTGCTTAGATCACATTAATTATATTTCAGTTTATAGACTTGATGGTCCCTTAAATGTGCTTATGGTAATGATTGTGATTATGGTTATGTATATGAGTATGGTTGTGGTTTATGGCTATGAATATAGTTGAAGTTTTGATTATATTCATGAATATAGATATAATTATAGTGAATGATATTATTATGGTTATGGTTAATGTTGTGGGTATTATTATAAAAAATTCATAGGCCCCTCTTCTTTCTTTTTTTCTTCATTTTCTCCATTACAAGTCTTGAAAGATCAAACCAGACTCTGATGCAAAATGTTGGTTTTTAAAAGAATATAAGAAAGAGAGCTGGAATTTAAGCAAGTATTGTATGTATCTCTTATTCTATAAGACAAAACAATAAAGCCTTTTATAGGCTTTACACATAACAAAATCAAGATAATATAGAGAAAAATCTATATATTTTATTTTGTAAATATTCTATTAACTACTAACAAAATCATACAAACTATTTTTGTCTCATCTTTATTTTAATTTTGAATCATTTTCTCAACATC
Source organism: Garcia nutans (assembly GCA_947685225.1). Taxonomy (NCBI): domain Eukaryota; kingdom Viridiplantae; phylum Streptophyta; class Magnoliopsida; order Malpighiales; family Euphorbiaceae; genus Garcia; species Garcia nutans. Next base: position 34,375,004 of record CANTUV010000039.1, on the reverse strand, counting down.
TCTACATCCAGTACATCCCTGACCATTACACCCGCTGAAGCAATCAACTCACCCCTTCTATCCCTAATTACTACACCCAGACCTGCTTCCCGCATATAAGCCATTTAATAAGCAGCATCAATATTAACTTTATAAACATCAAACTCAGGCGCAACCCACATGCAAACAGCATTAGAAGATGTTGAGATCTTGCCAGACGTTTGCTGATATTCTGATAGAATTCGACATACCCTATGAATCGTTTGTGTCTCAGAAGAGTGAAAGCCTACATGTAGAAGCTGATTCCAGTCGATCCATATGCTCTAGAGTAGCATACTAAACAATTCTAGTGCCTTAACATCAACCTGATCTCTGACAGTCCTAAACCAAAGGAGTGGAGAAGACTCATTAAAAGCTTCTGACCGTAGACCCAACAGACACAACAACCACACTGCTCTACTTCTTTGGCAATCACGGAAGACATGTGGAGAGGATTCCAAACTTCCTCGACACTGTAAACAAACAGGATCCAATTGAATTCCTCTCTTAGTTACCAGAACCTTGTACAGTAGTATATCGTGAAGCCACCTCAACAAAAACATCTTGACTTTTGGTGGGATACAAAGCTTCCAGACGCCTTGCCACACCTCAGCATAATTCGTAGAAGCAGATGCTCCACCCTCGTTAGTTAAAAGTTGCACCGCTACTTGATAGCCATTTTTTACTGTATAGCAGCCATTCTTTGAAAAAAGCCAATACTGAATATCCTCTAGGTTCCTGCAACTCAACGGGATAGAGAGAATTGCCTCAGCTTCATGAGGGAGAAAGCTCTCAGTAACCATACTCCTTCTCCAGCCATTTAACTCAAAGTCGATGTACTCACTAACCAAGCTATCAGGTGCTGGTGTGGACCTAGCCACAGGACGGGGCCAAAATTTACATGGAAGCCAAGAATTTTTAAAACAAGTTATTGAAATATTTTCCCTGTTTGAAACTAGCTATTGAAATATGGCTTGGTACTTTTGTCAATATTATAAGTAATAAGTGAAATTTTAAACTCTTCTATTTTTATGAATTTTAACTTTGATCAATAAAAGAACTATTTACAATATTAGAAATATAAACTATTATTCACTAGTAATTCACAAGTTTGACTATTTGAGTATTTTACTTTGGGTGGCTTATTGATATGATATCAAAGTTTCTATAATGGAGAGTTTAAAATGTTATTAATCATTTTATTTTTGAAATCTCTTTTAATTAATTAATTTTCAAGAATACCTTTAAAAGCGCAAAAGTACTCTTTAGTTCTAAAATACTTCTTTCAAAGATTTCTTATTATATATATATATATATATGCGCGCATGTATATATATCTGTGTGTGTATTCATAACTTGTTATTAATAAAGTATTTAAAATATTCTTTCACCCCATAAATATTTAAAATATAATTATAACAAGTAATTCTATTATTTTAATTTTATACTAATGATAGTAATAATTAAATAAAGATATATAGAATACTTTTTTATTTAGCAAATATTCATTATTAATTATATTACATTGTTTATTTCGTTACAAAATTTTTATTTATTACAGATTATCAGTCACAAATTTATATATACTCTTTCTCAATTTAAGAATGAAAATATTCATGTTTAAAATTTATCCCTAAATTATAAAATTTTTATAATACCATGTATGAAATTTATTTTAGTTTATAAATTTAATGAATATCAATTTATATTTGAATAAAAATATTATTTATGTTATAAAACTTTTATTGCTAATTGTAAAAAAAGAAAAAGAACATGAACTTAATTTTATAGGGATAAATTTACTAAAATTAAACCTAAATAATATCATTTTAAACTATTAACTAACAACTACCAATCAAAATATAAAAATGTCAAATATTAGATATAGACTTGTGTTATACAACTGCCACCTCTCAATCATTATCAAACAAAAAATAAAAATTAGTTGTTATACTATTGTAATATTAAAGAAAATATTTTTGTTCAATTTTATCTTGAATTTATTCGCAATGAACTTATACGTGGAATATAATTTTTTTTTTTGCTTTAAACTTTTGATCCCTCCTCAATTGATTACTAGTTCTGCCACTTCCACAGCCCACCGCCTCCTTTTGGTCATTTACACATGAACCTCTTCATCCTCAAAGTTGCCCTCTTCCATCACCCTCTTCCGTCATGTTCTAGCCATGCTCCTCTACCTAGACCACCTCACCATGGCCACCACCAAAATTAATTATAAAGGATAATTAAAGCTATTTATAAAGCAAAAGTTGTATTAGAAATATTTTGAATATTTGCATTAGCAATTTATAATTTTCGTAACTATATTACTCAAGCTAGCTTTTGTGCAAGCCCACAATATTATATATATCTAGCTATGGAATATATTGTAGTTAAAAGTACAATCTTGTATAGCTAAATGTTTTAGTTATTTTTACAATATATTCTAGCTCGTCGTAGTTAGAAATGACACAGCTAAAAGTTAGCCACGTAATTTTTATTTTTGTTACTAAATGCTAGTACTTTTTGCCACATTTGAAATGATTATACAAATAAAAAAAGTTAAATATTTTTTCCACAATAATAATAAACTTATAGTAAAAGGTTATTTCATTTAGTCATGGTAAATAATATTTATAGCTATGCTTATATATTAGTACATGAATATATAATTATAACTAAAACTTGAAAATATTTGCTACAAAAATTTTAATTGTAGCAAATATATCAAGTTTTTAGCAAGAGTTTTTTCTACTTTCACCAGTCTAGGTTAGGTCTGTTACACTAAATCAAGTCTTGCAAGTGCATAGTATCACAATTAAGGAATATAGTGATGAATAAAGTATCAATTATTAGGGCCTTAATAGCTATTTGCCTTAGCTACAAATGCACAGGTCATTCATAAGTAATACATTAATGAAGAGTAGAGTATCGTTCATACGAGGAAGACAATTTAATGTATCAAACAAATACACTTGTTGTTATTTAGATGAAATAAATTGATTTTAGAGTGAAATAAACTAATTAAAAATAAAATGTTATTGATTTTAATTTAAAATATCTAAACATAGGGAAAACCACCTTAATTAATTTACTGTAAATTTTCTAAAGTATTAATACAATTTAAGTTCTTCCTTGATTAATTGTTGAATTTTTCTAAATTAAATTTTAATCTCTTTCAAGTACTAAAACTAATATTGAATTTAACCTTATATATACTCTCATAATTATAAGTAATTAAATCAATTTATTAAGTTTTATGAAAATCTTATATGAACCTCTTAAATATTTACTTTATCTCTAAGTAAAAATTTAACTTAAGATTGTTACTTTCTTGGACTAATATTATGCTTATACTCTCGCTACATCACACAACATCTTAATTCAATTAATTAATGATCAGGTAATTAATGCATTAAGATTAAAAATACCAAATTAATCAAATGATAAACTTAATTAAATCAAATAAACATAAATTACTCTATAATAAAATTAAATTAAGGGGTCAACCCTAAATGAAAATTAGTTCTTCATAATGAAAATAAAAACATGAAAATAATTAAGGACAAAGGTTCAATTTGAACTTTGTACTATAGCGAGTGTACCATATTGAACCAAAATAATTTTTTTTTTCAAATTCGAGTTAAATTAAAAAAATTTTAACGGAAAAATTAACTAAACTATCGGCAAGGTCCAATTTGGATCTTAGTTAAACATCAAGGTTCAAATTGAACTTTTTTATAATTTATTAATATTAATATAACATTTTAAAAATTAACTTATTAATAAATAAAATTTTAATAAATAAATCTTTAATATTAATAATTCATAATAATAGATAATTAATTTTTATAATATCATAATTTATATAAAATTTAACAAAAAATTAATAATGTAATAATTTATAATATTAAAACATTTGTAATTTATTTATTTATTTTTCTTCAATTTTTATATTTTATATTTTAAAATATTTTAAAATTATTTTTTTTAAAAAAACCCTTAGATTAAAAATAAAAAAAATCTTACTTTAACAATTTATGATTTATTTACACAAAAATAGTCGCACTAAGTAAAATAACAAAATGGACAAAAATCTTTAATTTCATCACATTCATTAATAATCTTCATGAACTTAAAATAATAACTTGTAATTCTACAATATTAGAGGAGAAGCTAAAGTTATAAATATTGAAAGCCGAAAAAATAAAAATAGTAAAAAATAGAAAAAAATAATTGGATATTCTTTTCCATAATCTGATTAAAATATATATACATATACATGTGGTTTTTTTATATTATTTTTACATAATTTAATGAATAAAATAATTTTTTAGTTTTAAAAATTAATTAAAATTTTTCTATTTTAAAAATTAATTAAAATTTTAATTAATTTTTAAAAATAAAATTTCATTCATAAAAATTTTTAATTAATTTTTAAAATTAAAAATTTTTTTCATTAACTAAATTAAATTAGGTAAAAATGATATAAAAAAACCACATGTACATTTTTTTTATTTAGTTTAATAGTGACTATTTTTGTGCAAATAAATCATAAATTTTTAAACCAATAAATTTTTTTATTTTTAATCGAAGGGTATTTTAAAAAAATAAATTTAAAAATTTTTTAAATAAAAAATATATAAATTGAAGAAAATTAAAAAATAAATTCCAAAATTTTAATATTATAATTTATTAAATTATTATTTTTTGTTAAAATTATTATGAATTATGATATTATAAAAATTAATTATTTAATATTATGAATTATTAATATTAAAGATTTATTTATTAATAAATAATTTTTAAAAATATTATAGTTCAATTTAGACCTTGATGTTTGACTAATGTCCAAATTGGACCTTACCGTTAGTTCAGTTAACTGTTCCGTTAAAAAGCTTTATTTTTATTCAAAAAAAAAAGTTTAAGGTCCAATCTAGTATACACGCTATAGCACATGGTCCAAATTGAACCTTTATCCCAATAATTAAAGACAATAATTATAAGCGTATTAATTTAATGAAACAAGAAAAATCAAACTCTTATTCTTCTTTGAAGAGCTCCACTTGGAACTTTGAATTTTTTCTTGAAACCAAACTTTACTCTTTTTTCTCTCCAAAGAAACTCTAATTTCTAACCAAACTATTATAATTTTGGAGTAATTTTTACCATAGATAAATTCTTTTTTGAAGCTTGAACAGTGCTTGCTTATATAGAGGTTTGTAGGGCTTCTTTTCATAGTAGGAAATGGCTTGAAACAACCCCACCCTAAAACATTGAGGGTTTTTCTCTTTAAAATATGATACCTACCACTTTTATATTATTACCGGCGTGGCTTTTGGTGGCCATGGTCGTGGCCTAGTGGGTAGGTGCTATCTCATCAACTTTCTAGTGCCTTTTTGTCTCCCATGGGCATGGCTTTTAGTGGTCAGGACCATATCTTATATTGTACAGTGTTGACTCGCGAGATTTAGGCTGTAGTATTTTTATTCCTACAGGCATGGCCCTTGGATTGCCACGGTTGTAGGATTCGTTTGTCTTCTGCAACTTTTAGCTTCTTCTTTTCTTTATTTTGGCAGTAAGCAATTTTATCCCATGGTAGTGGCATTTGCTCCTTATGGTCGTGGGATTGAAAATGATTCTGGAATTCCATCATCCTTTATTTTCTTGCTTTATATTACATTCAAAAACCAGTGTCGTGGGATTCAAAAGCCACAGGAGTGGCTTTTGATTTCCCTGCATTTTTGCCTATTTTTTTTTTCTAGTTTTGCATGACTTTTAGGTAAATCTTATATCTTGATCCTTCAAGTTAAAATAAAGGAAATTCTAACTTTCAACAAAGCAAAATCATCAAATTCAATTGAAACAATTGAAAATAAAATTAGAATAACCCGAAATATTAGTCAAGATTTGATTCTATCAACTCCCCCAAATTTAAAACATTATTTGTCCTCAGGAAATCCTTCATAATAAAATTTATATGTCATATATATATATATAAATTTATTCTTTAAAACCTTTAAAACTTGTGATCTAAATTCAGATCCATAAATCATTCTTATTTCATTCTTCTTTTGCTCAGAAAATTTAATCAAAAGTAACTGATCATTTATCATTTAGATTAGCAAAGATTTTACCTATTCTCATATGCATGTTAATTGAGCTTTCTCCACTAATAGACCTTATTATATCAAAGAAAATCAAAAGGTATTTATCAGCTTGTAATAGGGTATATTAGGGTTTTGGTTAAATAAAGCTTAAAAAGAATTATGGGTATTTTATTGTCCAAATTACCTTCTAATTTAACTTATCTTTGAGATTATTCATGTAATACTAGTAATTTTGTTAAGTATAATTAAATAAATAATTTAGAAGGTTAATTAAGGTGTTTGAAGGAGAAAATATAAAATGCATACGTTGGGTATATGTAAAATATGCCAAAAATATAAAAATTTACTAAAAAACAAAATGAGTTGAAAAGTCAAAAGTAAAAGTTAAAAGGGTAAAAAGGTAAAAAGATAAAAAAAAAATTATAAAATAAATAAAAATAAAAATTGAATTTTGAATGGAAAAGGAAAAAGGAATATTAAATAATTAAATAATTATAAAATATATATGTGTGTGCAGTCAGAAGAAAGAAAAGAAAAAATTTTTAAAAAAAATCTTCTTCCCCATCTTCTTTCTTCTTTGGGCCGAACTCCATGGCTATGGAGGAGTGATTTTTGTTTCATCAAAGGCTTCATATTTTACAAGTTTTCCAAAGATTTTAAGGTAGTTTTGAAATTTAATCAACCAATGGTAAGATTTTCAACCAATTTAGGAGCTTTTCGTTCAATTTAAGAATATGTGAGAATTGAAAATTTGATGGAGTGTATTATAATTATTTAAATGGGTATGGATAATGTTAGTTTGATGTAGAGAGAAGGAATTAGTGGCTAAATGGTTGAGATAATTAGGTTTGGCAGAAGTTTGGGCGAGGAAGTGATGAAGTTGGGGTTTTCATGGGAAAATTGTAAAGAATGAATGGAAATTGTATTAATTGCTTAAATTATGTTATAATATGTTTCTAAAGGTAGAAGTGAGCATAAAACTCAATTGAGAATTTATTGAAATGGTTTTTCTAAAATTAAAGAAGGTTAGAGAAAATTTTGGAAGTTTGAAGGAAATGTGCTAAATTGATGTTTACAAGTTAAAAATGTATAGAAATGTGATTCTAATACATTATATACATTCACATTTCGATTTGGTGTTGAGTAGATAATAATTTTCCAAGCCAAGTGGTGAAGGACATTGTGAAAAGTGGTGAGAAAGGTGTAAATCTTAGCTTGGGAGTGGCTTAAACAAGGTTAGTACATACTTTGGCACTTTATTTTAATTGATACCATTGTTTAAATGATAACTCATTATATATGATGAATGCGTTATGTTACTTGAGTTTTGATGAATGTGTGTGTTAGGCATTGTTTAAAGTAACAATGCTTAATATGATTTGAATATGGCATGATAAACTATTTAAGAATGGCTAAAAGGATGATATGTGCAAAATATGGAAAGTGCAAATTATGCACTAAAATGTGGAAGTTAGCCACATTTGTGATGTACATAATGACAATGTGAATTATGAGCGGAAAACTAGAAAAAGAATATGCAATGTGGAAAAACAAGAGAAAAATGGAGTATGAGAAATGTGATTGCTTGCTTATCTTTTATAAAGTCTAGTTTCGGGGAATTTTGGTTGGTTATTATTAAGCCTTCGGGTGAGACACAATGGTGTCACGAATATTATTATGTATTCGGGCAAGACATGCTGATGTCATAGATATTATTATGCCTACGAGTGAGACATGCTAGTATCATGATAATTGAGATGGACCAAAATGATATTTCCAGAACTAGATCAATATATAAGAACTTTTGGGCCCAATGTGTGTGGATTGATTGATATGTTGATAATTCATATGTATTTTGCTTGACATTAAAGCATTTTGCATTGTTCTTTTAAGTTTCCTTTCATTATAAAAATATGTACCACTAGGTGAAGAGCTTAGCATGATTTGCTCATAGCGCAGGTGATAGATTAGACACCGAGAGCCCTATTAGAAACCAAGTCTAGAGTTTGTGGACTATACTAGAAGTTTTATTGGTTTGCTATGAGACTTGAGCCATTGCATAGCATGTAAAATTTATTATTAGTTAATCATATTATGTATATACAATTTTGTAGTTTATATATATAAATGTTGTAAATGTAACGTTGGATTCAGTTAATGAATATCAAAAGTATTTTTTCCTATATATATACCAAGTAAGTTTTAAGTAATGTAAATATTGAGTTACTTTTAGGTATGTATATGAAATCATGTTAAATTAAGATTTTGGGTTGAGTGAATGATGTTGAAGATTTGGATAAATTCAAATGTGGATTGGGAGAGCAATATTTTTATGCAGGTTGAGTTGTGATTTTGGAAAATGTTCAATTTACAAATAAAATTCTAGCGAATTTTTCCTAGATTTTCTTTTAAAGTTTGTATTTTGATAATTAATAACTTATTTATTCATTTATTTACCTACTATAATACCTTTTATATATTAAAATATTTCTCTTTAAATTATGGAATATTTTCAACTGAGAAGGATGTTAATATGCATATATTCTGTATGTGTATTTAACATATACATAATGTATGCACTATAGATATAGGATATAAGGGTGTGATATTTATTTTGGTATCAGAGCCTAGTTTTAGATTCTCAACCTAGGTGGGTTTTTAAGAGAATGAAAGGGGTTTTTAAATGTGATTTTAAAGTATGATATTTACATATACATTAGCACTTGAACTGGCCTCAGATGTGGCAATAGTTGGAAGCGAAGTGTGAAGCTCTGAGTGAGGATATAGTAAAGTCTAGATTTAGAGTATGTAAAGAAGATGATGGAAAACTCTATTAGCCTAATTGATTGTTAAAAGAAGTAGTGGTTTGATTAAATATTATTAATCATGAAGGAATTATTTATAAAGTGGTTTGTATAGATGATGATTATGGGAATTCGTTTCTTTCAAATAAATTATTATTGTAATACGTAAAGAGTGTTTATGGTGTAAGTTATTGGAAATTAAATTGGGGAATAATAATAGAATGCAGCTATAAGATTATGGAAGGAAATGATTATGGAGTTGGGTGATTTAAAGAAGTACATTTGTTAATTATGGTTTAAATGGTTTATGTTTTAAGTCAATATCAATTGTAGTAGAAATTATTAATTTATATTGCCAAAGTGCACATGTTTAAGAATATGTGGACAAAAGAGAAAAGAAAATGAAATTGAAGGAAGATTAAAATGGGAAAAAATAAATAATAATCATTATTTGGAAAATTAAAGTATCGATTACTTGCTTATGGGTATAAAAAATGTATACGAAGTTAGATGGCAATTATATATATATGAGATAATGTTTGCATTAAATGTGTTAAGTCTAAAGTTAAATGTGATAGTGGTTATAATATTATATAATTAAGACATGCATAAGTAAGAAGATTAGAGGAAAAGAGAATGAACAATGCCGTTGAATGAGAATTGAAGATAAGAAAGACTGGTACGTACTTTAATGAAGATGTGAGCAGGGATTTTTTCTCCTCTTCTGGTGAAATGATTCTTGCGACTTCGGCATTTCTAGGCTATGGGCCTTAGAGAACACGGGCTTAAACCTAAAGAATTGGAGTCGCCAGTCGAATGGGCCAAGAAAGAAATAAAAAGGGGTGAATGACTCTATTCCTATGGAGTCTCTAATCCATATTGAGTTCGAAAAGTTGGGTACATATAAGAAAGGTGAGAAGTAACCTAGCACTCCTATAGTACACAGTTCATTAGAACCGGCCTCCTTTTCATGTCTAAATATTATTAAGTTCTTATTTTACTATGATATTATTCATACTACAAGCAATAATAAATAGACAATCACCATATTATAAATAAAAGCAATAAATCAAATGGGCACCTATACAAGATGAAAACATGCCCTTATAAATATCCAAAATTCATAAAAAACTAAGTAAAATAGGGCACCCTTCAAAGGGTGAAAACATGTTCTTTTCAACAGTCCAAAAGTCCATAAATTAAATTGCATAAACTTAATCACCCACAAGTAAAAATATGCTTTTTACATTCTCCTAAAAAATACAACCAATAAATAAATATTAACATAGTTCCATCATTCATAATAAAGTAAGTAATCCAAACATATAGTCCATCATAAAAATTACAGTTCACAAACATATCTTAATATTAACCCTTTAAGAAAATATAAGGTGCAATGCACACGATGGTCCCGTTAGCCGGTTAGCGGGCGGGGATCAAGGAGATTGTGTTCCTGAGAGGTAAATGATTTATCATACTCGTTGAATGAGTTGCTGCTTCTAAAATTTAAATTAGGGTTTGATCTTAAATCTAGGGCTTAATAATGCAAAACTAGGGTTTTAACATACAAACTAAGATTAAAAAAATGTAAAATTAGGATTTAATATGCAAACTAAGATTAAAACATTCAAACTAGGGTTTTAATCCTAAACTAATATCACAAAGGATTAGGGTTTTGGAAAACAAACGTTGCAACATCAATCACCTTAAAACAATTAATAACATATTTATAAAGATTAAATGAAGATGATCAACTATATGGATTTAATATATAAAAAACATACCTTCGTTTGTTGGTTTTACCAATTAATTGCATTGATCCAAGCTCAAACACAATCTTACAGATTCTGCCTTGCTTCTATGCAATTTACTTGATTAAAATAATATTTGCTATCGTATCTGTGGCTTTATGTTTCTTTTTTCCTTTCTTAGTTTTTTTTTTGTTTTGGTACTTCGCTGTGGCCCCCTTCTGGCTGTTATTTATTGGCTATTTATAAGTAATATTACGGCAAATGTGTTCTAAGAATCCTGACATCCTTCGGATAAGCCCCGAATCATTTGAATCCTATTAGAACTAAAATTCTTTGAACCAGGGCCGACCATGAGCTTAATTTGACATGAGTCTTAGCTTATGTCGAGTTACTCATATATTTGTTCAATTCAATGAAGTATAGTTTATTTATAATGCTGCATATCCATTTTAATTTATATTAATATTTTTATCTTTCTTGATTAAAATAAAGAAACCCTAAATTGATTATGAAGTCTTAATTGCATGAAAAACCTAGTGTTATTATTATACCCCTAACTTATATTATGGAGGCAACAACTTATTCAACGAGTAGGGTAAATTGTTTACCACCGTGTGCATTCCCCCTTATATTTCATTAACGGGCTAATATTAAGATATGATTGTGGATTGTAATTTTTATGATTAATTATATGTTTGAATTACTTATTTTATTATAAATGATGGAACCATGTTAGTATTTATTTATTGGTTGTATTTTTAAGAGACTTATAAAATGGATGTTTCCTCTTGGTGGGTGCCTTATTTATTTTGTTTCTTTTATTTAATTTATTTTTTGGACCATTGTAAAGGAAATGTTTCCACCAATTTGTGGGTGTCTTATTTTATTTATTTGTGTGGACATTAAGATATTATAAGGGCATGTTTCCATCTTCATATGGGTGCCCATCTTATTTTTTTGTTTGTTTGATATATAATATGATGAATGATTATTTATTTTAATTCATGTAATATGGATAATATTGTAATAATGTAAGAGTTTAATAATATTTAGACCTGAAAAAAGTCCAATTCCAATGAACTAAGTATTATGGGGGGTGCTGGGCCATTTCTCACCTTTCTCATACGTATCCAACTTTTCAAACCCAGTAGGGGTTGGGGATTCCTTAGAAATCAAGTCATCTACCCCTTTCTATCTTGTCGACCCGTCCAGGTGGAGACTCCAATTCTTAGAGTTTAGGCTTATGTTACCCAAATCCCGGAGCCTAACAGTGCCGAAGTCATAAAAACTATTTCACCAGGAGTGGGGGAAAAATCCCCACTCATAGTAGCATTTTTCGTTTCACATTGCACTTATTAAACTGCATTAGAGTGTTGCTCAAATCCTCTGCTTGTGCTATTTGTTAGCTGTGTCAATAAGTTTGTTGCAGGACCATGTACAATCTATATATGCAACATTTTTTCATAAATTGTATTTGATTCCTAATACAAAATGAGCTATTCATGATAATTTCCTTTGGGGTTGATAAATGGAAGGGTTACACACATTATATGGTCTTCTATAAGTTCTCTGTAAACATAGTTTTTACACTTATATATATAACTATAAGTGCTTTGTACACGTAATTATGACAATGAGATTTCACTGTTAAATCAATTGAGATGTCATGTTAGATTGTTATTAAGGAAGAAGGTAATTGTTATGGTTATAGCCTGATCATATAGGCTTATTATGACTGCAACGAAGTATAACATCAAGGAATATTAATGGTATTCGTATGTTATATGAAAATGAGAAACTTAAATCTTCATCTGGAATAAAATGAAATGAACTAAAGGTGTTTGAAAAAAATTTTTGAAGTCTCATCTTTTGACATGTTCGCTATGAACTCTAGTCTTACTTGGTAGAGAAATCAAATCCAAAGATCTGATGAATAAAACATAATATGAAACCTAAAATGGACTAAAATCTGAACTTAATTTGATAGCATAGTTGGGGGTGAATCCAAACTTCTGGTCCCAACTCTCACATGTTCATGTGAACGGGGATTTTTGCCCCCACTCTTAGTGGAATGATTCTTGCGACTTCGGCACTGTTAAGCTCTGGGCCATAGACAACACAAGTCTAAGCCTAGAGAAATAGGAGTTGCCACTGGACAAGCTAGGAAGAAAGTAGAAATGGTGGATGACTAGATTCTTAAGGAATCTCTAATCTTTATTGGGTTCAAAAAATTAGGTACACATGGGAAGGTGAGAAGTAGCCCATCACCTCCACAATGCCCGGCTCATTAGAATCGGTCAATATATTTTTAAATTCTTATATTATTAAAATTTTATTCATATTATAACAATTTATAATAAATATCCATCAATCCATAAAATAAACAAATATTAAAATGGGCACCCAAAAAAGATGGAGACATGCCTTTACAATGTTTGAGTCTTGCCTTTACAATGTCCGAGTCCAAAATACAAATAAAATAAGATGGGACACTCATAAAAGAGTGAAAACGTGTCACTTACAATAATCTCAAAAATAAATTAAGTAAAAGAAATATTTTAAATAAAGAAGGCAGATACAAGTTGAACTTTTACATCCATACAATCCAAATAATAAATAATTAAAATCCACAAACATATAAATAATCATCATACACGTAGTCATTATACAAACAATTACTAAATTAGAGTTAAATTAATGAAATTAGGGTTTAATCATGATATTAGGGTTTTAGATGGAATTTAGGGTTTAACATGCAATTAGGGTTCTGGATTGTAATTTAAACAAAATCAAAATAATGAATAAAAAAATAGTAATTCTACAAGGTTGTATAATATGAAAGAAATGATAATTTATTAATTTGAATAAGTATTTATTATTAAAGATCATGTCACATCCGCCCACCGCATTTATACTTAGTAGTCACGTGCACAATGAGAGAAGGGGAAAGGAGAAGATAATTCCTGACAACGGCCCCAGATAAGGCTATAGGACCACTAGGACCTAATTGAAAAAAAAATGAAAAGTTTTGGGGAGGTGACTGTAATTTTCAAAAGTTTTGGAGAGGTAACTGTAATTTCCAAAAGTCGTGCTGGATGTTCTTAATAGTGCACATAACAGATTTCAAAAATGGAAAGTAAAGAAAAATCAGGTCGCAACTACGCGAACGGTTTTTCCAGAAAATGCCCCGTTAAAGAGAAAAGAAGACATGTAGACTAGGGGCATTTTGGTCATTTTAATTAAGATTTATACATGAATCCAAAGTAGAAAATAAACATAAGAGTGAGTAGAGGACGACGAGGGGTTGAATATGAAACGATCGACAGAAGAAACGGAGCCGGGCAAAACCCGAGCAAAGAAAGGACCTAAAGGGAATCTTGTAAAAAGTCAAGGGCTTATTGGTAATTTTTCAAAATGACTTGGAAACCTAAAATAGACTTCAAAAATAGAAAGTAGAGGTCGAGAGGATCAAAACCATATATAGTTTGCCTCGTGGAACTGTACGGTTTAAAAGTTACGAATGATTAATCGCTGGAGGGTATTTTGGTCTTTTCACACCTTAGACCATAAAAATTTCAGCACAAGGAAGTGGAGGGGCCAAAATATAATTAAAAGAAAGTCTAAGGGCTTGGGTTTTAAATAAATAAAAGGAAGAGACATTTGGGCTAATGAAAATTAGCCATTTAGGGTTTATAAAAAGAAGAAAAGAAAAAGTAGTGGACAATTGGCCTTAAAACATTCATTCACCCAAAAGTGGACATTATTTCCACTATATATATATCATCATAGCAAGAAGAACAAAACTCTCTCTCTCCCACTTCAAAATTTCGGCCACCATAGGAAGAACACCAAAGAGTTCCAATTTTTGTCAAGTTTGATTTTCAAGGTAAGTTTTAAGGTTTTCAAGTATGTAGAATTCAATTCTAGTATCAATTTTAAGTATTTATATATCTATTGGAAGATTGGAAATTAGGGTTCTTATGGTGAATTTGGGAAAATTTTAAGTAGTGATGATATTAATTAATTAAATGAAAGAATCAAGGTTTCTAAGGTTTAATAAGGTTAGATTAGGGTTTAGATTGAAAAGAAATGGAAGGTAGTTTTATTGATTTAAATTTCTAAGGTTTATGTTTAAGGTTGTGTTATTGAATTTCTTGAAGGAGAAACAAAGATTAAGGAAGGATAAGAAGGAAAAGCAAAGGGGAATTAAAAGAACAAGGTTTGGTACTTTACCTCGGAAAAATACTTTACCTTGGAAAAATACTTTACCTTTGAAGAATTAAGTTTCCTTCCAATTTTCTTACCAAAACTTTATCTATGGAACTTTTGCTATGGATGCATAAATGTATTGTTTGAGTTTGAATTCATTTGTTGAGTGATATTTTTAAACCCATGGGGTGATTGAGTTGTTAAATTCAATTGAAATCTATTGTTTCCAAAGATTTTGGTAAAAGAGTTTATGGACTCTATTTAGTCCAAATTGATTTAAACAATCAAGTTATTTTAAAAGGGAAGTGTTTAAGTCTTCATTATATTATTATGGAAGCTTTGAAATGGGTTTAAAACAGAAAAATAAACAAATTTTGCACTAAATGTAAGTTTTGGCCGAATTGGTGCTTTTTGGGATCCAATTCTGGACCTAATTTTGGGCAGCCAGTTGAGGCAACAAACGATGGAATTTTTCGACGAAATTTTACATGCAATTAGTGAACATATGAAATAAATTTCCTATAAAATTTCAGCCAAAAACAAGATCATTTACCTGGTCAAATGTATGACTGAAATGGACTAAAATTTTGATGTCATTTTGCGTTGCCGATTTTACGTGCCGCGACACTATTCATTTAGTCAATTTTGGAAGATATGCTGAGGGCGTGCGTTTTAGAATTTAAAGGCAGCTGGGACAAAAACCTGAGCTTAATGGAATTCGCGTACAATAACAGCTATCAATCTAGCATACAAATGGCTCCTTACGAAGCACTGTACGGTCGGAAATGCAGAACTCCAGTTTGCTGGACAGAATTGAGCGAGGAAAAGATGTTGGGGCCAGACATAGTTAAGGAAACTGAGGAAAAGGTAGAGATCTTTCGAGACCGATTAAAAGTAGCGGCGGACAGACAAAAATCATACGTGGATCTAAAGAGGAAAGACATACAGTTCGAGGTCGGTGACAGAGTATTCCTCAAAGTCTCTCCTTGGAAGAAGGTGTTACGATTTAAACAGAAAGGCAAGCTAAGCCCTAGATTCATCGGACCATATGAGATCATCAAACGGGTAGGTCCGGTAGCTTACCAATTGGCGTTACCACCCGAATTAAGTAAAATACATGATGTTTTCCATGTTTCAATGCTAAGGAGGTATCGTTCAGATCCAACCCACGTCATACAAGCTCAAGACATCGAGATTCAGCCCGACCAGACATACGAGGAAGAGCCGGTAGAAATCCTAGCACGGGAAATCAAAGAGTTGCGGAATAAGAAGATTCCATTGGTCAAAGTGCTTTGGAGGAATCACAAAGTAGAAGAAGCTACATGGGAACGCGAAGAAACTATGAGGAAGCAATACCCATATTTATTTCAACCTGATGGGCTTCGGGACGAAGCCTAAATTAACGAGGGAGGAAATGTCACATCCGCCCACCGCATTTATACTTAGTAGTCACGTGCACAGTGAGAGAAGGGGAAAGGAGAAGATAATTCCTGACAATGGCCCCAGATAAGGCTATAGGACCACTGGGACCTAATTGAAAAAAAAATGAAAAGTTTTGGGGAGGTGACTGTAATTTCCAAAAGTTTTGAGGAGGTAACTGTAATTTCCAAAAGTCGTACTGGATGTTCTTAATAGTGCACATAACAGATTCCAAAAATGGAAAGTAGAGAAAAATTGGGTCGCAACTACGCGCAACGGTTTTTCCAGAAAATGCCCCTTTAAAGAGAAACGAAGACATGTAGACTAGGGGCATTTTGGTCATTTTAATTAAGATTTATACATGAATCCAAAGTAGAAAATAAACATAAGAGTGAGTAGAGGACATCGAGGGGTTGAATATGAAACGATCGACAGAAGAAACGGAGCCGGGCAAAACCCAAGCAAAGAAAGGACCTAAAGGGAATCTTATAAAAGTCAAGGGCTTATTGGTAATTTTTCAAAATGACTTGGAAACCTAAAATAGACTTCAAAAATAGAAAGTAGAGGTCGAGAGGATCAAAACCATATATAGTTTGCCTCATGGAACTGTACAGTTTAAAAGTTACGAACGATTAATCGCTGGAGGGTATTTTGGTCTTTTCACACCTTAGACCATAAAAATTTCAAGACAAGGAAGTGGAGGGGCCAAAATATAATTAAAAGAAAGCCTAAAGGCTTGGGTTTTAAATAAATAAAAGGAAGAGACATTTGGGCTAATGAAAATTAGCCATTTAGGGTTTATAAAAAGAAGAAAAGAAAAAGTAGTGGACAATTGGCCTTAAAACATTCATTCACCCAAAAGTGGACATTATTTCCACTAAATATATATCATCAAAGCAAGAAGAACAAAACTCTCTCTCTCCCACTTCAAAATTTCGGCCACCATAGGAAGAAAACCAAAGAGTTCCAATTTTTGTCAAGTTTGATTTTCAAGGTAAGTTTTAAGGTTTTCAAGTATGTAGAATTCAATTCTAGTATCAATTTTAAGTATTTATATATCTATTGGAAGATTGGAAATTAGGGTTCTTATGGTGAATTTGGGAAAATTTTAAGTAGTGATGATATTAATTAATTAAATGAAAGAATCAAGGTTTCTAATGTTTAATAAGGTTAGATTAGGGTTTAGATTGAAAAGAAATGGAAGGGTAGCTTATTGATTTAAATTTCTAAGGTTTATGTTTAAGGTTGTGTTCTTGAATTTCTTGAAGTAGAAACAAAGTTTAAGGAAGGATAAGAAGGAAAAGAAAAGGGGAATTAAAAGAACAAGGTTTGGTACTTTACCTTGGAAAAATACTTTACCTTGGAAAAATACTTTACCTTTGAAGAATTAATTTTCCTTCCAATTTTCTTACCAAAACTTTATCTATGGAACTTTTGCTATGGATGCATAAATGTGTTGTTTGAGTTTGAATTCATTTGTTGAGTGATATTTTTAAGCCCATGGGGTGATTGAGTTGTTAAATTCAATTGAAATCTTTTGTTTCCAAAGATTTTGGTAAAAGAGTTTATGGACTCTATTTAGTCCAAATTGATTTAAACAATCAAGTTATTTTAAAAGCGAAGTGTTTAAGTCTTCATTATATTATTATGGAAGCTTTGAAATGGGTTTAAAACAGAAAAATAAACAAATTTTGCACTAAATGTAAGTTTTGGCCGAATTGGTGCTTTTTGGGATCCAATTCTGGACCTAATTTTGGGCAGCCAGTTGAGGCAGTAAACGATGGAATTTTTTGACGAAATTTTACATGCAATTAGTCAACATATGAAATGAATTTCCTGTAAAATTTCAGCCAAAAACAAGATCATTTACCTGGTCAAATGCATGACTGAAACGGACTGAAATTTTGTTGAAAGTATATCTACACTTAATGGACAGTAACTTCCATTGGTTTAATGTTGGATGATTTTGGATTTAATTATTTCCTTTTAGTTCAAATGCTTTCATGTTTTACTTATATTTTCATCGGTAAAGTACCCACTGAGCGTCATTGCTCAGCGAGTTGAGTTTTCTTGACTCGTAGGTTCGGAGCAGTAGATTTCGGTGATTAGCATCGAGCAGCACAACACAGTACAACACCTCAGAGTAGCCTTTCATTTCCTATATTATAAATTGGCTAGTTGTGGCATGTATATGAAAATATAAGATTGAGAATTTCTATATTATACTATACGTTAGTAGTATGTAATAACAAGAAACCTCTACTTTATTTTGTATTAGAAGTGTGAATTCTTCTTGCAGGTTGTAGTTGAGGGTATAAGGGGGATTCATTGGGAGTGTATTGAAACTGATTGTATTCACATTGGTTTGTGTAAAAATGTTTTCAAAAATCAGAAAAACCAGTTTTGTCGACACTTGGGACCCAATTTCTAGGCGAACCTCTGGCAAAATTTTTATAAAAATCAGAACTAAAATTTGACTAAGTAAAATTGGTAGCAACATTAGGTTAGTGTGGCGCCTCTACTCGGCTTACACATGTAGGTCGGGAAGGGGTGTTACAGATCATATCTGTGTTGCTGGCCCCACTAAATAGTCATACTAAACCAAATCTTGTGACTAGACTGCCATAATCCTTTCTAAAATTGATGTTAGGGTTTTGCCTAAAATAATCTCTAATGGTTTGGATAAATTATGTTTTGGTTAAACAATATTGTTCAAATGGTTTCTATATGTGCTTATTAGGGTATTAATCCATCCCTTTTATAATGTTTAATTAGGGTATTAATCCAGCTTAATCCTTTTGAAGTCCAATCTTATCAGGAAACTCCTTATTTATCTTAACAAACTTCAAATTTAAATGTGTTACTTTGAGAACTAGTGATGGTAGGAGTGTGATGGTGTCTAGTGAGCAGAGACAGCTTGCATCCTTGTTTGTATCAGCTGTAATAGCTAGAAGGTTGATTAGAAAAGGGTGTGATGCTTACCTTGCTCATGTTGTGGATACTAGAGTAAGGGGTTCTCAACTTAATGATATAACCACAGTTGCAGAATTTCCAGACGTGTTTCCAGAGGAGTTGCCAGGGTTGCCTCCTGAGAGAGAGGTTGAGTTTGGTATCGAATTGTTGCCTGGTACCACTCCCATCTCTATCACTCCTTATCGCATGGCACCTACTGAATTGAGAGAGTTGAAGGTGCAATTACAGGAGTTGTTGGATAAAGGATTTATTCGCCCTAGTGTTTCTCCTTGGGGAGCTCCTGTGTTGTTTGTGAAGAAGAAGGATGGTACCATGAGGTTATGCATTGATTATAGGCAATTGAACAGAGTGACTATCAAGAATAAATATCCTTTGCCTAGAATTGATGATCTCTTTGATCAATTGAAAGGAGCAGCAGTGTTTTCCAAGATTGATTTGAGATCAGGGTACCATCAGTTGAGGGTTAGAGCTGAAGATGTTTCTAAGACAGCTTTCCGCACAAGGTATGGGCATTATGAGTTTTTAGTGATGCCTTTTGGATTGACGAATGCACCTGCAGCTTTTATGGATTTGATGAATAGGGTGTTCAGGCCCTATATGGATCAATTTATGGTGGTTTTCATTGATGATATTTTGGTGTATTCGCGTAATGAAGAAGAGCATGACAAGCATCTGCGGATTGTGCTGCAGATTTTGAGAGAGAAGCAATTGTATGCTAAGCTGTCGAAGTGTGAGTTTTGGCTTGACCAAGTGACTTTTCTGGGTCATGTAGTTTCAGCAGATGGTATAAGAGTCGACCGAAGTAAAGTTGAAGCTATTTTGAATTGGAGTCCACCGAAGTCAGTGACTGAAGTTAGAAGTTTTCTGGGTTTGGCAGGCTATTACAGACGATTTGTAAAAGGTTTTTCTTTGATAGCTACTCCACTCACCAGATTGCTTCGGAAGGAAGTTAGATTTGTGTGGACGGATCAGTGTCAAGCTAGCTTTGAGCAGTTGAAGGAAATGTTGACTCAAGCACCTGTTCTTACTTTACCCGTGGAAGATAAACCATATGTGATTTATAGTGATGCTTCACATAATGGTTTAGGGTGTGTTTTGATGCAAGAAGGTAAAGTCATAGCTTATGCTTCTCGGCAGTTGAAGCCGCATGAGCTTAACTATCCAACTCATGATTTGGAGTTGGCGGCCATAGTGTTTGCTTTAAAGATTTGGCGACATTACTTGTTTGGAGAGAAGTGTTTCATATACACTGATCATAAGAGTTTGAAATATTTGGGGGTTCAGAGAGAGCTTAATCTTCGACAGAGGCGATGGTTGGAATTAATTAAAGATTATGATTGCATAATTGATTATCATCCTGGTAAGGCAAATGTTGTGGCTAATGCCTTGAGTTGGAAGTCTTTGGCAGGATTGACTGTTTATTCGCTCTCGTTGCTTGTTGAGTTGAGAGCGTTGCATGCTAGATTTGTATCTTGTGATGATGGTGCATTATTGGCTCAATTGCAGTTGAGGCCAGTATTGTTAGATCAGATTAAGGAGGCTCAGATGGCTGATGAGAAAATTCAAAAGATTGTTTCAGATTGTCAAAAAGGAGAGAGCAGATATTTTCTTGTGAAAGGTGATGGTAGTCTTTAGTTTAAGGACATATTATGTGTACCTGATGATGCTAATTTGAGAAGGATTATTTTAGAAGAAGCACACCAGTCAGTTTTTGCTATGCATCCAGGCAATACGAAGATGTACCATGATTTGAAACAACACTACTGGTGGTCTGGTTTGAAGAGAGACATAGCGGAATTTGTGTCTAAATGCCTCACTTGTCAGAAGGTAAAAGTGGAGCATCAAGTTCCAACAGGGTTGCTTCAACCTTTAATAGTGCCTGAATGGAAATGGGAAAGAGTAACAATGGACTTTGTATCTGGTTTGCCCTTGACTCAGAGGACACATGATGCTATTTGGGTGATTGTTGATAGGTTGACAAAGACAGCTCATTTTCTTCCTGTTCGGATGGATTACTCTCTTGAGAAGTTGGCTGAGCTGTATATCCATGAGATTGTGAAATTGCATGGAGTCCCAATTTCTTTAGTGTCGGATCGAGATCCCCGGTTCACTTCACGATTCTGGAAAAGTTTACATGGGGCTTTGGGTTCTCGATTGCATTTTAGCATTGCTTTCCATCCGCAGATGGATGGACAGTTAGAGAGAGTGATACAGATTATCGAGGATATGTTGAGAAGCTGTCATTGATTTTTCTGGATTTTTACCACTTGTGGAATTTGCTTACAACAACAGTCATCAATCTAGTATTGGTATGGCACCATTTGAGGCATTGTATGGTAGAAGATGTAGAAGGCCTCTATGTTGGAATGAGATTGGAGAGAGCAAGTTAATTGGTCCTGATTTGGTAAAAGAGACTGAAGAGAAAGTGAAGATAATTCGGGATCGATTAAAAACAGCTTCAGACCGACAGAAATCTTATTCAGATTTGAAAAGAAGAGACATAGAATTTGATATTGGAGATAAAGTATTTTTAAAGGTGTCTCCTTGGAAGAAGATCTTAAGATTTGGTCGGAAAGGAAAACTAAGCCCTCATTTTATTGGACCATATGAAGTTTTAGAAAGAGTTGGGCCAGTTGCGCATCGTCTTGCTTTGCCACCTGAATTGGATAGAATCCATAATGTCTTCCATGTTTCTATGTTGAGAAGGTATAGATCGGATCCATCTCACATCTTGGCAGTTGAATCCATTGAAGTGAGTTCGGATTTGACATTTGAAGAAGAACCAGTTGCTATTTTAGCACATGAAGTGAAAGAGTTAAGAAATAAGAAAGTGCCATTGGTAAAGGTTCTATGGAAGAATCATGAGAGAGAAGAAGCAACTTGGGAGAGCGAGCAAGCAATGCAAGATCAATATCCTCAATTGTTTTAGAAATAATATCATGTAATTTCGAGGACAAAATTTCTTTTAGAGGGGGAGAATTGTAATATCCCAAAATGTACCCTAGAAGTTTTGAGATAATTGTTGTTTTGTTTGAATCAAATGTATATGTGTAGTGGGAAAGGAAAGAATGTATAGAGAAAATGTATATGTTGTGTATATGGCTAGATATATAACATATATGTTGGTCAAAATGGTGGGTCAAGGGAAGAAGATATTTAATTTATGATTTGTGAAATTACTAAAAAGGGTATGTTAATGAAATGAAGTTAAATTATATTGAAGAGGGTATTTAGGTAATTTTCTTTTGAAATTGCTTGGTGGAGGTTTAAAGAGAAGAGAAAGTTCACTTTTCTTCACTTTTCTTTTCTTCTCCATTGTTGGCCGGCCACCCAAAGCAAGAGAGAGCAAGATTATGTTTTGATGTTCAAGCTCAAAATTGAAGGAGTTTTCAAGTGATTAAGTGGAAATCCAAGAAGTTTCATTATTTTGGTAAGTTCTCTTTCTTGATTTCTCTTGTTAATTGAAGTTGTGTAAAAGTTTGATTGTTGATCTTTGGAAGTAGGGTTGTTTTGATTGTTATATGTTGGAATATGTTTGATTTAGTTGATTGTGGTGTTGGTTTTGGTTTGAAGATGATAAGTTAAGTGGATGTTGGTATTGAAAGAGTAAGAGTGATGTTGGTTTTAGGGTTTTGAGTTGGTAAGTGTTGTTAAAGTTAAGTTTGGTTTATTATTTTTGTTAGTCTTCATGATTTTTGGGTTTGATGGAGTTAGAAGCTTGGAATACATGTTTTGGTCAAAGGCAGTAGCATTTGGGATGCCACGCCCGTGGCCTTGATTGCCATGGCTGTGGCCAATTGTAGCCATGGCCGTGGAGGTTTGGTGCAAAGGAGGCAGAAGTGGTTTCTAACCCACGCCCGTGGGGGTTGGGGTGGCCACGGCCATGGGCTATAATGTGTGATGTTGGGTTATTAATTGTGATTTAAAGGTCTATGATGAGGTTAACAAGTGATAAATTGTATTGGAAATTCATGTATTGTATCATTTTGGACTAGGTTTTGGAAGAAGGTGATTTGCCCTAATTTGAGAAGTGAAGAGTTCTTGGAAAAAAGAAGTGTATAGAGTTGTTTAAGTGGTGCTTAAGGTAAGTACAAACTACATTGTTGCATACATTCATATGATGTTGAGATTGAACATACATTTGATGATATTGATGATGCATATGAATAATGTTATGTTGTGTACAATGTGAGACATAATGTGAACATTGATGATGCATATGAATACTTTTATGATGAATTACCTTAATGTAAATTGAGATATAAAGAGATGTGAAATTAATGTTATGAGTTATAATGATGTGAATGATATGATTGAAGCATGCCTAGATGATATGATTGAATAATGATATGTTTGTTTAGTTAATGTAATTGATGTTGTATATTATAATGATGAAAATGAAATGAATTGAGAAAGTAATGTTTAAAGAGATAAATGAACGGACCTATCTGCCTCCTGCGGAACCATGCGGACCCAGTGAGTTGGGCAACCGAACTTGGACTATCGACCTGGTTGGGGGAAGGTTCGATACAGTCAGTATTATGTACCTATCTGCCTCCTGCGGAACCATGCGGACCCAGTGAGTTGGGCAACCGAACTTGGACTATCGAGCTGGTTGGGGGAAGGTTCGTAACTGATAGTCTTATACGTGCCTATCTGCCTCCTGCGGAACCATGCGGACCCAGTGGTCTGGGCAACCGAACTTGGACTACCGACCTGGTTGGGGGAAGGTTTCGTATATGAAGCCATGGTTGTTGGCTATAAAGATGAACTTTGAATATCATATTAAATACTTGTTGAGCCGATATGTGTCTTTGATAAATGAGTATAATGGATAATGATATAATTATTGAAATAATGAAATGTAACATTTATAAGTATGATCTTTATTGGTTGAATGTATGACATTGATATTGATATTGCATATTATCATTATGGTTTGTACTACTGAGTTGTTGGCTTAGCGCGATTGTGATTTATAGCGATGCATCCCACATCGGGTTAGGTTGTGTATTGATGCAGGAGGGCAAAGTCATTGCGTATGTCTCTCGACAGCTCAAGCCACACGAAAGGAATTATCCCACGCATGACTTAGAACTAGCAGTGATTGTTTTGGCCTTCAAGACGTGGAGGCACTACTTATACGGGGAAAAGTGTTACATTTATACGGATCATCAAAGCCTGAAGTATTTGCCCACGCAGAAAGATTTAAACCTGCTACAGCGAAAATGGATGCAATTGCTAGCCAACTACGACTATATGATTAACTATCACCCGGGCAAAGCAAATGTCGTAGCAGATACACTTAGTAGGAAATCAATGCAAGCGCTACGTGCTATGAGGGTAGAATTAAAGCCCACAGAAGATGGAGCTATCTTTGCAGAAATGCACATGCGACCTAACTTACATCAACAAATACGTGAGGCTCAGAGGGAAGATGAACAAGTGAAGAAGTGGAGTCAACAGGCGCAGGAACACTCTTCAGGAGACTATCAAATTCATCCTGATGGTATCCTATACTACAAGAAGAGAATGGTGGTACCTAAGTCCAAGGAGCTGAAGAAACAAATTTTGCAAGAAGCTCATAACAGTCCTTACACAATGCATCCGGGAGTAACGAAAATGTATCGGGACTTGAAGGAGTATTACTGGTGGCCAAGAATGAAAAGAGACATCGTGGATCACGTGACGAAGTGTCTAACCTGTCAGCAAGTGAAAGCAGAACATCAACTACCCTTAGGACTACTACAACCTATCATGATTCCAACCTGGAAATGGGATCGTATTACTATGGATTTTGTCACAGGATTGCCTATGACTAGGGACAAACATGACGCAATCTGGGTAATCGTGGATCGGCTTACTAAGTATGCTCATTTCGTACTAGTACGTGTGGATTACTCGCTAGACAAGTTGGCAGACTTGTACATCAAAGAGATCGTACGTCTCCATAGAGTTCCAACTTCAATCATATCAGATCGAGATCCACGCTTTACGTCAAAATTTTGGCAAAAATTCCAAACAGCCCTTGGGACTCAAACGTACCACAGTACAGCATTCCATCCCCAGACAGATGGACAATCGGAAAGAGTAATTCAAGTTTTGGAAGATATGCTGAGGGCGTGCGTTTTAGAATTTAAAGGCAGTTGGGACAAAAACCTGAGCTTAATGGAATTCGCGTATAACAACAACTATCAATCCAGCATACAAATGGCTACTTATGAAGCACTGTACGGTCGAAAATGCAGAACTCCAGTTTGCTGGACAGAATTGAGCGAAGAAAAGATGTTGGGGCCAGATATAGTTAAGGAAACTGAGGAAAAGGTAGAGATCATTCGAGACCGATTAAAAGCAGCAGCGGATAGGCAAAAATCATACGTGGATCTAAAAAGGAAAGATATACAATTCGAGGTCGGCGACAGGGTATTCCTCAAAGTCTCTCCTTGGAAGAAAGTGTTACGATTTAAACAAAAAGGCAAGCTAAGCCCTAGATTCATCGGACCATATGAGATTATTAAACGGGTAGGTCCGGTAGCTTACCAGTTGGCGTTACCACCCGAATTAAGTAACATACATGATGTTTTCCACGTTTCAATGCTAAGGAGGTATCGTTCAGATCCAACCCACATCATACAAGCTCAAGACATCGAGATTCAGCCTGACCTGACATACGAGGAAGAGCCGATAGAAATCCTAGCCCGAGAAATCAAAGAGTTGCGAAATAAGAAGATTCCATTGGTCAAAGTGCTTTGGAGGAATCACAAGGTAGAAGAAGCTACATGGGAACGGGAAGAAACTATGAGGAAGCAGTACCCATATTTATTTCAATCTGATGGGCTTCGGGACGAAGCCTAAATTAACGAGGGAGGAACTGTCACATACGCCTATCGCATTTATGCATAGTAGTCACGTGCACAGTGAGAGAAGGGGAAAGGAGAAGATAATTCCTGACAACGGCCCCAGATAAGGCTATAGGACCACTGAGACCTAATTGAAGAAAAATTCAAAGTGTTAGGGAGGTGATTGTAATTTCAAAAAGTTTTGGGGAGGTGATTGTAATTTCAAAAAGTTTTGGGGAGGTAAATATAATTTCCAAAAGTCGTACTGGATGTTCTTAATAGTGCACATAACAAATTCCAAAAATAGAAAATAGAGAAAAATCGGGTCACAACGACGCGTAACGGTTTTTCCAGAAAAAGCACGGTTTGGAAGATATAGGGGATTTTGACTAGGGACATTTTGGTCATTATACATGAATCCGAAGTAGGAAATAAACACAAGAGTGAGTAGAGGACGTTAAGGGGGTAAATATGAAATGATCTTCAGTAGAAACGGGGCCCGGGCAATACCCGAGCAAAGAAAGGACCTAAAGGGAATTTTGTAAAAAGTCGAGGGCTTATTGGTAATTTTTCAAAACGAGTTGGAAACCTAAAATAGACCTTAAAAATAGAAAGTAGATGTCGAGAGGATCAAAACTATACGTAGTTTGCCTCGTGGAATTGTACGGGTTAAAAGTTACAAACAAATAATCGCCAGAGGGTATTTTGGTCTTTTCACACCTTAGACCATAGAAATTTCAACACAAGATGGTGGAGGGGCCAAAATATAATTAAAAGAAAGTTTAATGGCTTGGGTTTTTAAATAAATAAAAGGAGGAGACAACTGGGCTAATGAAAATTAGCCATTTAAAAGTTATAATAAAGAAGAAAGAGAAAAGTGTGGACATTTGGCTTTAAAACATTCATTCATCCAAAGGTGACCATCATTTCCCTTATATATATATATCATGATATGAAGAACAAACTCTCTCTCTCCCACTTCCAAATTTCGGCCACCATAGGGAAACATCAAAAGATTTCCAAGTTTTGTCAAGTTTGATTTTCAAGGTAAGTTTTAAGGTTTTCAAGTATATAGAATTTAATTCTAGTATCAATTCTAGGTATTTATATAACTATTGGGAGATTGGAGATTAGGGTTCTTATGGTGGATTTGGGAAAATTTTAAGTAGTTATGATATTAATCAATTAAATGAAAGAATCAAGGTTTCTAAGGTTTAATAAGGTTAGATTAGGGTTTCGTTTGAAAAGAAATGGAGGATAGCTTATTATTCTAAATTGTTAAGGTTTATGTTTAAGGGTGTGTTCTTGAATTTCTTGAAGGAAAAACAAAGATTAAGGAAGGAGAAGGAGGAAAAGCAAAAGGGGAAGTAAAAGAATAAGGTTTGGTGCTTTACCATAAAAGAAATTCTATTTTTCTTACAAACTTTGATTTATGGAAGTTTTGATGTTGATGCTTAAATATATTGATTGGGTTTAAATTAAATATTTGAGTTATGTTCTTGATTTCTTATGGCAATTGGGTTGTTTAAATTTAATTGAAACCAAATGTTTTGAGAAAATTTGGCAAGTTGATTTGGTAAGTTGTTTTGGACTTTAATTAGTTTGATTTGAGTTAAACATGCAAAAGTTGTCAAAGGGAAGTGTTTGAATCTTCACTTTACCATTAAAGAAGCCTTCATATTGATTTGCAAAAGAAAAATAAACTATCCTATGTATTTCATATGTTTGGGCCGAAATGGTCCCAAAATGACAGCTTTCTGGATCTTTTTGTGGCAATTGTTTGAGGTAGCTAATGAATGAATTTTTCAACGAAATTTTACAAGCAATTATTCAACATATGAAATAAGTTTTCTGTAAAATTTCAGCCAAAAATAAGATCATTTACTTGGTCAAATGCATGACTGAAGTGGACTGAAATTTTGACGAAAACCCAGATTTTACTATTCATTTGGTCATGCCATTTTGCGTTGCCGATTTTTCGTGCGGCTACACTATTTATTTGGTCAATTTGTGATCTTTTGAGGAATGCTTTGAAATGTTTAATATGTTTATTGTGGATATTAAATATGTGAAAAAGGGTAATGGTTTGACTAAAGAATGTGGTGCGCGGCATAAATGGCAAAGTGCGATGGGAATTAAAATGATTTCTCGAATCATTCTAAAATGAAGTTTGAGACTTAAAGTGAATCATTTTAATCTTTATGCTCTACTGGATAGTGGGAGTGGTAGATAAAGGTATGGTGCACTATACTAACGCATGCAGTACTACTCATTATTGGGATATGATATTTTATTCAGTGGTGAGGCCATTGAAGCCAATGGGGAGGCCCATTGGTTATAACCAGGATGGTGAGGGCCATTCCTGTGATCTGATATCGGTGGTGAGGGCCACCTATGTTACAGTTGTGAGGGCCACTGCCTTGTTACTATGGTTCCCTATATACCAGTAGAGCCTGAGCCAAAGTCACATTTTTCGTTAAACTATGTAATGCAAAATAAGTTTGAATTATGGTTTTACATTATTGGAAGCATATCACACTGAATGTACAATAATTTCTATTGGTTTAAGGTTGGTTAAATTATGATTTAATTATTTCCTTTTATTTCAAATACTTTCATATGTTACTTTTATTTTTATTGGTAAAGTAGCCACTGAGCGATAACGCTCAGCGAGTTAAGTTTTTCTTGACTCGTAGGTTCGGAGCAGTAGCAAATTCTTGGAAAGCGATGACCAGACCCACATCATATCTCAGGGTAGATCTTTTAGTTTCCATTATGAGTTAGCTAGTTGTGGCATGTATATGTATATATATAAGTTTGAGAATTACTATGTTATACTGTACATTAGTAGTATGTAATAATAATAAACCTCTACTTTATTTTGTATTAGAAGTGTGAACTCTTCTTGCAGGTTTGTAGTTGAGGGTATAAGGTGATTCATTGGGAGTGTATTGAAACTGATTGTACTCACACTGGTTTGTGTAAAAATGTTTTCAAAAATCAGAAAAACCAGTTTTGTCGACACTTGGACCCAAATTTCTAGGCGAAACTCTGGCAAAATTTCTATAAAATCTGAACTAAAATTTGACTAAGTAAAATTGGTAGCAACATTAGGATAGTGTGGCGCCTCTACTCGGCTTACACATGTAGGCCGGGAAGGGGTGTTACACAAATTCACAATAAGAATGGTCAATTCATCATGGTTCTAGGGCCATTTTAGTAATTTGGCCTTTTAAATTAGGATCAAATATGATTTGGACTTTTTAATTGGGACAACATTTAGTTTAGGCAAAAATGAAGGGTATACAGTTTTGGCCTCTACTTGAAGGATCTTGAATTTATTGAGAGAGTGAAAAGCAATCTACCCTTGATAAATTTAAACCAATTTTGGATACTTAAACAATTTTGGGCTAGCTCGAGTGTTTCAAATAAACCTGAGCTAGTTTGGATTTTTCAACTAAATCCAATCTGCTTTTGGTGCTTAGAGTAAGCCCAAATGGTTCTGAATGCTTCAAATAAATCCAGAATATTCCAATGGATGCTTTAAAAAGTCTGATATGGTTTTGGTGTTTCAAATAAACCCGAGATCTTCAAGCGAATGCTTCAGTAAATCTGTGCCGGTCCAAGTGTTTCAAGTAAAATCGGGACCTTAGAGTGGATGCTTTAGTAAATTTAATCTGATTTGGGTGATTCAAATAAATGTGAGTCGGTCTGGATGCTTTAAAGAAATCCAAGCTAGTTCATGTGCTTCAAATAAACTCCGGACCTTCAAGTAGATGCTTCAATAAATCTGAGTTAGTTATTCAAGTGTTTTAAATAAACTTGGGACCTTCGAGTGGATACCTCAATATATCCTATTTGATTCCAGTGCTTCAAATAAACTCTAGTTCTTCTAGCGGATACTTTAATAAATCTAAGTTGATCCAGGTGCTTCAAATAAACCTCGAGGCCTTTAAGTGATTGCTTCAATAAATTCGGTCAATCTGGGTGCTTCAATAAACCTATCTTTGTTTGAGGATGTTTTAATAAATCCTATCAGACTCCCATTTTGACAATTTGACAAGTCCAACTTCTACTTTAGATACTTTAATGAATATGGATTTTACTTAAAGATGCATTAACCAATCCTATTTTGGTCTAGATACCTGAACAAACCTGGCTAGCGCAACATTTTTTTGATTTTGAGCGACATTTTTTGATTTTGAAGGTATTTGATTTTGATGATGTGCTATTTGGATTGCCTTTTGGACAAAATGTCTATAAATAGAGGTACAGAGGAGCATTTGATGCCTTGCTCCTCCATCCTCTCTTCACTTCTTTTATTTGCTTTTTGTTTCTTCCAAAGTGTTTTCTTTCAAGATGTCTCAATTTTTTGCTTCCTCTCCTAAGGCAGCTGAAGTCCCGACCGTTGGAGAGTTGGTGGTAAACTGGCTTAGTAAACTGGCTTTGTGAAGGTATGTCTTATTTTGCTTCCTTTCAAATAAGAAATAAGACACCTTTCTCATTGCCTATGAACCAAATAATTAGGATGAAATAATAATAAAATTTTTATTATTGATTGTGCTTTAGCAATATGCTAAGTTAATATTATGAGGTGGTCATTCCAACTTGGAAAACCTCAACCATCCAAATGAAGTGAAGGAATTATTACTTCCCACTAGCTTCATGGATCATTTGTCTCTTGACTACATGGAGTAAGCTAACCATGACCTGTTGTAGACCCTTAATTTTTTACCAAGTCAAATCCGATAGTCTAAAATAATTTTTGTGATATTTTAATTATTTAATTACTTATAATATTTAATAGTTATTTTTAATAAAAATAAAAAAAAATAAAAAAAATAAGGCGGATAGGAGAGCAATGCTGCCGCGCGGCAGCCCATTTCGCCCCAGCTGGGCTTGCCCAGTTCTACTACGAACTGGCTTGGCCAGCTAGCCCGTCGCGCCCATAGCCAACAGCAATTTTTGCCAGCGCAGCATGCGGGCCTGACAGCCTGCGCACTGCCGATTTTTTTATTAAACCTTGTTTTACTTGGTTTTATAGTTTTTCCTAAATAGATAGTATTTCCTTATTAAAATAGGATTAAGACTTTATTTTTCCTATAAATACCACATTAAAACACGAGAAATGTGGACAAAAAGAAAAAAGGAGAAACCCTAGGAGAAGAAAAAAAGAAAAAGAAGAGGATGAGAAAAGAGACATAAAAAACCCTAGAGGAGGAAGAGGGTCGGCAATTAGAATTAGAGAAGTAAAACAGCAAGGTAGAAAACATAAAAAAAATAAACTATCAACAATCGAGGAGTAAACAACGAACATTCATCAACCAACAAAGGCAGTGATCACCATCTTTGATCTTTGCTCGGCCAGAAATAAATATTGATACATGCAATAGCTTGGAGTCAATAAACAATTTGGTGGAACCTTCAATGCAAGTTTTATGTCTTAATCTTAAATTTGCTTAAACATTCAATTGTTATATCATTTTTGTTCTTACTGGTTTTCATTTATTTAATTTTGTTATCACTTTGATTCAATAGTCTAAATTGATAAACCCTAATTATATATCCTGTTCATTATTGTTTCATCCAATAGCTCAAAAATCCAGAGAATTCTAAATCCTAATCTTCTTTACAGTTTCTAAAAATTTTAATCTTAATTATTTCTATAAAACTCTAAACTATTTTCTTAAATCCTAAGATTGAATATGTTTTCCAAAATATCAAAAACCCTAAACTATCTTATTAATTCTCAAAACCCTAACCCCAGTGTCTTAATTCCTTAATTTTCCTAAACCCTAATCTTCTTAAAACCCAATCCCCCTAGTTTTCCTAAACCCTAATTCTTAAAACATCAAAACTTTATGACAAATTCATCAACACCCTAAAGCCCTAATCCAGTGAACCTAAAACCCAATCTAGTAAATCTAAAATCCTCATTCCTAACTCAGTAACCATAATCCAGTGAACCTAAAACCCAATCTTTTAAAATTATAAATCCTAACGTCTTAAGTTTCTAAAACCCTAATTTCATGATGTTAGCCCCAAACCCTAATTTGATTAACCAAAAACCTTACTACTTTCTTAAATTTATAAAACCCTAATACATTCCATTTTTTCTAAAAAGTCTCACAGTAGCCTAAATAATAATAATAATAATTCCAAAATCCCAAAATTCTAAATGTTAATTAAAGAACCCTAAATTTGTATATTTATTACTTTATTTAATTTTAGATTTGATTATGTAGTTTATTATATGTTTTGATAGTTGATTTATTTAATTTCAATACTTGATGTATTTAATTTATCATGGATGGATATTTTCATTATTATTATGATTATTATTTGTTTATTTTGGTATTAAAATTGTAAGAGTTATGTTTCCACTTTGTGGGTACCTCATTAGTTAAATTTTATTTAATTTAAATTATTTTTATATTTTGGGATTACTGTAAAGGACATGTTTCCACCTTTCGGTGGGTGTCCTATTTAGTTTTAGACATGGACGATGTAAGGACATGTTTCCATCCTTGGATGGGTGTCTATTTATTTATTTTGTTTGGACATTGCGTTGATTTTAATATAATGATGCTTTATTTAAATTGTTACATGTAATATGGAAAATATTATTATACTTAAGAATTTTATAATATTAAGACTTGTAAAGGAAGCCAATTCTAATGAACCGGGCATTGTGGGGGTGCTGGGCCATTTCTCACATTCCCCACACGTACCCAACTTTCTAAACCCATTAAGGGATTGAGGATTCCTTAGAAATTGAGTCATCCACCCCTTTCTTTTTCTCGGTCCGTCTGGGTGGCGACTCCATTTTCTCTGGGCTTAGGCCAGTGTTATCTAAGGCCCCGAGCCTAAATAGTACCGAAGTCGCAAGAACCATTCCATCGGGAGTGGGGGCGAAAATCCTCGCTCATTGTGGCGACTCCACTGGGGATACGAGAAGTTGATTCCGTTGGTCTTTATATTATTCTATTCTTTCTTATCATGATATTATCCATTGCATCATATTAGATTGCATTGTGTACGTGAGTTAGGATGCCCGTATTACTCGTGTTGTGTTATGTAAGGGATACCATACTTTCACTCAAGGTATGGAGATCGAGCATGGCATAACCACTCATAGCCTTGTACCATTTGGTATATACTTGCTATGGGAACCTAAGCCTTTCAACCCAAAGACTAAAGCTCATGTAATTAGCCTAGTTACTTTCCTTAGGTTTTTACCCCAAATGCTTGTTGTTTGACTATGGTTAATTTGTCTTGGCTTAAATCATGGCTTATTTGGTTTGTTATTTTTCTAATATGACCTAAATACATTGTAAGCTCAAAATAATTTTTTCTTTAAAGTCCAAAAGACCAAAGCTATTTTCAAAACTTTTCAAGATGGTCTTTGGACATAAAACTTTTCTAAAAACAAATCAAAAATTCTTTTCTCATGACCCAAATACTAAGCCCAAAATTCATTTTTTCTAAAATCATTTTTACAATGGGCTTAGAAATAAAATTATTTTCATTCAACTTTTTCTTACAAAGAGCTTGTAAATTGTTTAGGTCAATTACAAAATACCAAAAATTATTTGTTAGTCTAGTTTATACTAAGAATAATTAATCATGGGCTTGTTTTTAGCATGAATCATTAGTTACTTTTTTAAGTGAGAAATCTATTTATAATAAACCTCTTAATTTAGTTTTAATCCAATATAGTATAAAAGCTATTTTAGTCGATTGAATGGATTAAATCCTAATTAATGGGAATTATCATGAACTGATTTCAATTTTTGAAAATATAACTATTGGTTGAAACGTCCAAGGGAAATATTAAAAAACAAGATACCCCATGTTGGTATTTTGTTAACCATATACCTAAGAAAAGAGACTCGCCATTCGTGTGTGGATGTTATAAGGTTGGAAGGAACATCCTATTTATCCTTATCTTTGTCTATTGTTTGTGCATTCATGCATACATGCATACATACATTTGCATCACATATCATTAATCCCTTCTGGATCACAACCTTAAAGTACGATAATTCAAGAGCATACAATGATACCACCTGCAACATTGATTTTGATTCAAGTACTTCATTGGAAGGATGGATGCAAACCAGCTAAGGGACATAGTCGATGAAGTTGTCAAAGCTAGTATGGCCGAGCTACGAGATCATTTGGTTGAAATTATGAGGACCCAGTTGATTCAAATTCTAGAGATCATCAACAATGCTAATAAGGCATCTCCCATTGACATAAGAAAGAAGGAAAAGGCAACATTAACAAGGAACATGTCTACAGATAGAGATCGAATGAAAAATGAGATATCAATCCCTATTCTACAAGACCAACTAAACCATATGCTATCTAAGTGGAGCAATAAGAGCGGTTATCATCCTAGTGGACAAAGTTAAAGGGAAAGAGGAGGTGTTTAGAAAAATTCAACAACTGAGCCAACAATGAAGAGTAAATTTTCAAACTTGGGGGAGCCTTTGTTAAAGATGTTAGAAAATCTAATGAAAATGGATTTGCTACAATCATTGGCACCTCGACCTCTACATAAGCCTCTACCACCAAATTTTGATGCCAAGGTTTTCTGTCAATTCCATCAAATGCAAGGGCATGAGACAGATAAATGTGTTCGATTAAGGCATGAAATCCAAGATTTGATTGATGATGAGCTGCCTGAGCCTGATAAGCCCAACACTAAGAATAATCCTCTGCCTAAATTTGGAAGGGCACCATCGCTTACAACCTTCATGAAGAGTTTTATCTTGTCATCTTGTCATGATAAGGATAGAGAAGCTGCTAAAGATGATGTGCTACAAAGCAAGCTTGGGCTACCTATAGATGATGAAGTAATGACCCTTGATGATGGAAAAAATCCTTGTCCTTGATGTGTCTAAATAAATGAAGTATCTTTCACTCCAACTCAACAAACTTTCCTTAGCTTGAATGTTGCTTTTTAATTTTGCTTTCTTTAATATTTAATTGGAATAATTATACGTTTCTATTTTTGTTTGAATAAATTACTTTCATCAAAATTTTTGTTAGTCTTTGTTCATTTTGGTGCTCAACCGATGTCAAATTTAACTTGATATTTATAAATTAGCATATCTAGACATCATGATTTGAATAACTTTACTAGATGAGGGAATTGCTCTATAGCATTGAATTGTGTATGCTTACTTAGAGAGGGCTCCTACATATTGATCTTTGTCTAGGTCCTAGTCATTCTTAGAATATGTTTTGACAAACTTTCGAGGCAAAATTGAACTCTGCCTATTTAAGAGAGAAATGATATAGGCATTGTTTGGTTAGCCAACAACTAGTGTCCACCCTATTAAATATCAATTCCTAGTTGTCCCTTTGAGCCTTCACGAAATTTTAGCTTTTTTTTCATTGGATTATAAACCCTAACAATCTACCCTGAGTTATTGTGATACTTTTGACAAGTCTTATGATCACTAAGGTGAAGAGGCAAGAAGATCAAAGAAAGGAATGAATAGTCAAGATCATAAGGATAGTTGATGTTCTCAAGACCATAAGGGTAGTTGAAGTTCACCTAATATCTCCAATCTATCAAGATAACATCAGAGTAACAAATGATTTATCCCTTTTAAAGGATATTTGTGTCACTCCACTTATCCATTAGTAGAAACCCAAGGTTGTACAAATAAGACAACTCTTTTAAAGCTAGAACCAAAAAAGAAAAGAAAAGAAGAAGACAAAAAAAGGAAAAAAGGACAAAAGAGAAAAAAGGGGGAAAAAAGAAAAGAAAAAAAATAAAGATAAAACCTAAAAAGGCGGTTCAGAAAGCCAATTGAGTTCTTTTTTTCCTAAAGCAGCAAAAGGCTTCCATTTGGTTTATAAGGACAATTTGACTTGAATTGGTCCAACCCGACTAAAGATTCGACCAAAATTAGAGAAAAAGGAGAAAGATCATCCAGTTCTTGAAAGTTCTGTACTTGACAGTCCTATAAGAAAGAAGGACAAAATGATAAAATGCTCAAAGAAAGGGAAGAGTAAGAAAAATAAAAAGAAAGAAAAGGGAGAAGAAGAAAAGAAACAAATTTGGGTACCAAACTTTTTGCAAGGGCAAAGACTGTCCTAATCAAGATCCAAATTAATGCTAAGAAGATAGAAAGAATTTATAGTCTAGCAAGATTGCTCCCAGTTGCCTAAAGTTCAAAAAAGAAATTTGTAGTGTGAGGGTTTGTCCATTGTGTCACATTAGCTCCAACTTACAAATGGCTTTCATTTAACCCATGTCCCTTATAGACCCCATTTCAAGCCTATCAAAGACCTGTTGATCTCTCTTGGTAGGTAGAGTCTATTAGTGGAGATAGTTTGAATAAGCATGCATATGAGATAGACAATATTCAAACTCAAATGAGATCATTGACTAAGTAATGTGTATGTACTTATCTGAAGTGCAATAGTTCTTGCTTAAATAGAAATAATTTCAGAGTTTAGTATGGTAATTAGGGTTGTCATGTTATAGATATATTAATTTAGAAAAATCAAGTTCTGAGGTACATTGACATTGATTTGGCAAAGCCAACATTTAACTTTCAAAATCAAAATCCAAAATTGAAAAATCAAAAAAGAAATTACAAAGCCTTTAAGTTAAGGGGAGTCTGTTGAACTATCAAACCTTGAAGGACACATTGGGCAAAGAAAATGATTACTAGCAAGGTTATGAAGAAGCTACCAATTGACATACTGAATCATAATTTGAAATGGATGTATCTCTGCTGTTTGGGGCCTCCATTATTCATATTTTCAACATCTTGAAGATAATAGCCATAAAAGCGAAGCCCCTATCATTCCAAAGTAGGACCTAAATGGGCATCTCAAAGGAGTCAATGAGAACACTTCTGCTGATCACCTCAGTTTGTGAGTCGATGGAACCATTGTAAGTATTATTCATGCATATCATGTATAAATGAGCATATCACATCGCACTTTCTTATCTTATATTGTCTATTCTTTGTCAAAGTGAACAGCAAACACCCTGTGAAGTAAAGAATCAAAAGAAGATATTGAATCAAGGGGGCATGGAAAGCCTATTGCTTGAGGAAGCTCCAGTGATTTTGCAAAAGAAGAAATACATGCTTTTCCGAAGAACTAGACAATCTACAAACATCAACCAAAGCCCGCATAAAAAAATCATGGGTTTTAGCCTATACAAGGGGCAAAGTTTCTTCCTTTCAAATTTTTGAGTTTATGCATGTGCAGAATATTTTGACACTCACTTCCAAAATTTTACCATGCAGGGGGCAAGGAGAAGATATGAAGGCTAGCTAAAAAAGGCTGAAATTTTTGCAAAAGTGCAAAGGAAGAACAAAAAGAATGGAATGAGAAGAAAATTAGAATTCTCAAAAGAATGAAGATGTAAAAGACAAAAGATCAGTCAAGCTAAAAGAGCGAAAGCCAGAGTAAAGACCCGATCTCCAATGGATAAAGATCCATGTTTCAAGGGTAAAGACTCGATCTCCCAATGGATAAAGATCCATG
The DNA here is from genome assembly GCA_947685225.1 of Garcia nutans. Lineage (NCBI taxonomy): Eukaryota > Viridiplantae > Streptophyta > Magnoliopsida > Malpighiales > Euphorbiaceae > Garcia > Garcia nutans. Next base: position 34,337,358 of record CANTUV010000039.1, on the reverse strand, counting down.
TTTCAAGGGTAAAGACCCGATCTCCAGTGGATAAAGATCCATATTTCAAAGGTAAAGACCCGATTTTCAATGGATAAAGATCCATATTGCAAGGGTAAAGACCCGATCTCCAACGGGTAAAAATCCATGTTTCAAGGGTAAAGACCCAAATTCTAATGGATAAAGATTCATATTTCAAGAGTAAAGACCCGATCTCTAATGGATAAAGATCCATGTTTCAAGGGTAAAGACCTGATCTCCAGTGGATAAAGATCCATATTTGAAGGGTAAAGACCCGATCTCCAATGGATAAAGATCCATGTTTCAAGGGTAAATACCCGATCTCCAATAGATAAAAATCCATGTTTCAAGGGTAAAGACCCGATTTCTAATGGATAAAGATCCATATTTCAAGAGTAAAGAGCCGATCTCTAATAGATAAAAATCCATGTTGTATGGGTAAAGACCCGATTTTCAATAGATAAAGATCCATATTTCAAGAGGTAAAGACCTGATCTCTAATGGATAAAGATCCATGTTTCAAGGGTAATCTCCAATGGATAAAGATCCATGTTTTAAGGGTAAAGACCCGATCTTCATTGGATAAAGATCCATGTTTCAAGGGTAAAGACCCAATCTCTAATGGATAAAGATCCATGTTTCAAGGGTAAAGATCCCATCTCCAATAGATAAAGATCCATATTTCAAGGGTAAAGATCCGATACTCAATGGATAAAGAACTATGTTTCAAGGGTAAAGACCCAATTTTCAATAGATAAAAATCTATATTTGGTAAGTAAAGACCCACAATCCATTAAAGAATGGAACAACCCAAGTCTTTTTCTAGTCCAGAACTCAAACTGGGTCCAGAACCCAAACCATCTCGGGTCTAGAATCCAAATTACCCTGAAGTCCAAAACTTAACTCGGGTCCAGAACCCAAATTATCCTTAAGTCTAGAACTTGGCTTGGGTCCAGAACCCAAATTACTCTTAAGTCCAGAACTTAGCTCAGGTCCAAAATTCAAATTACCGTTAAGTCCAGAACTTAGCTCGAGTCCAGAACCCAAACCATCCCGGGTCCAGAACCCAAGTCTTTTTCGAGTCCAGAACTCAAACCGGGTTCAGAACCCAAATCATCTCGGGTCCAAAACCCAAGCCTCTTTCAAGTCCAGAACTCGAACAAGGTCCAAAACCTAAACCATCTCGAATCCAGAAGCCAAGTCTTTTCTGAGCCCAGAACTCGAACTGGGTCCAGAACCCAAAACCCAAATCATTTCAGGAAAATTAAAAATTACTCTTGTTGTTTTCACTCTCTTTTACCAAGTCTCAGATCGCTCAAGCAAGGGGCAAACTGTAGACCCTTAATTTTTGACCTAGTCAAATCTGATAGTTAAAAATAATTTTTGTGATATTTTAATTATTTAATTACTTATAATATTTAATAGTTATTTTTAATAAAAATAAAAATATAAAAAAAATGAAAAAAATAAAATTCGGGCGGATCGGCGAGCAATGCACAGTAGCGTTGCCACGCGGCAACCCATTTGCTGCAAAAATTGTCTATGGTGAATTGGGCACTGCCCAATTCACCACAGATGGGCTTGCCCAGCTAGCCCGTCGCATCCATAGCCCGTAGCAATTTTTACCAGTGCAACCCGCGAGCCCGACAGCCCGCTCGCTGCCGATTTTTTTTTATCAAACCTTATTTTACTCGGTTTTTTAGTTTTTCCTAAATAGATAGTATTTCCTTATTAAAATAGGATTAAGACTTTATTTTTCATATAAATACCACATTAAAACACGAGAAAAGGGGACAGAAAGAAAAACGGAGAAAACCCTAGGAGAAGAAAAAAAAAGAAAAAGAAGAGGATGAGAAAAGAGAGATAGAAACCCTTAGAGGAGGAAGAGGGTCGGCAATTAGATTTAGAGAAATAAAACAGCAAGGCAGGAAACAACAAAAAAATAAATTATCAACAATCGAGGAGTAAACAATGAACATTCATCAACCAACAAAGGCAGTGATCACCATCTTTGATCTTTGCTCGGCCAGAAATAAATATTAATGCAGGCAGTAGCTTGGAGTCAATAGACAATTCGGTGGAACCTTCAACGCAGGTTTTGTGTCTTAATCTTGAATTTGCTTAAACATTCAATTGTTATATCATTTTTGTTCTTACTGGTTTTCATTTATTTATTTTTGTTATCACTTTGATTCAATAGTCTAAATTGATAAACCCTAATTATATATCCTGTTCATTATTGTTTCATCCAATAGCTCAAAAATCTAGAGAATTCCAAACCCTAATCTTCTTTATAGTTTCTAAAAACTTTAATCTTAATTATTTCTATAAAACTCTAAATTGTTTTATTAAATCATAAGATCGAATATGTTTTCCAAAATATCAAAAACCCTAAACTATCTTATTAATTCTCAAAACCCTTACCCCTAGTGTCTTAATTCCTTAATTTTTATAAACCCTAATAATCTTAAAACCCAATCCAGTAAACCCTAGTTTTCCTAAACCCTAATTCTTAAAACATCAAAACTTTATGACAAGTTCATCAACACCCTAAAGCCCTAATCTAGTGAACCTAAAACCCAATCTAGTAAATCTAAAATCCTAATTCCTAACTCAGTAACCATAATCTAGTGAACCTAAAACCCAATCTTTTAAAATTATAAACCTTAATGTCTTAAGGTTCCAAAACCCTAATTTCATGATGTTAGCCCTAAACCCTAATTTTATTAACCAAAAACCTTACTACTTTCTTAAATTTATAAAAGCCTAATCCATTCCATTTTTTCCAAAAAGTCTCACAATAGCCTAAATAATAATAATAATAATTCCAAAATCCCAAAACCCTGAATGTTAATTAAAGAACCCTAAATTTATATATTTATTACTTTATTTAATTTTAGATTTGATTATGTAGTTTATTATATGTTTTGATGGTTGATTTATTTAATTTCAATACTTGATTTATTTAATTTATCATGGTTGGATATTTTCATTATTATTATAATTATTATTTGTTTATTTTGGTATTAAAATTTTAAGAGGTATGTTTCCACTTTGTGGGTAGCTCATTAGTTAAATTTTATGTAATTTAAATTATTTTTATATTTTGGGATTAATGTAAAGGACATGTTTTCACCTTTCGGTGGGTGTCCTATTTAGTTTTAGACTTGGACGATGTAAGGACATGTTTCCATCCTTGTATGGGTGTCCATTTATTTGTTTTGTTTGGACATTGCTTTGATTTTATTATAATGATGCTTTATTTTAATTGTTGCATGTAATATGGATACTATTGTTATACTTAAGAATTTTGTAATATTAAGACCTGCAAAGGAGGCCGGTTCTAATGAACCGGGCATTGTGGGGATGCTGGGTCATTTCTCACCTTCCCCACACGTATCCAACTTCCTGAACCCATTAAGGGGTTAGGGATTCCTTAGGAATCGAGTCATCCACCCCTTTCTTTTTCCCGGCCCATCCGGGTGGCAACTCCATTTTCTCCAGGCTTAAGCCCGTGTTCACTAAGGCCCCGAGCCTAAATAGTGCCGAAGTTGCAAGAACAATTCCACCAGGAGTGGGGGTGAAAATCCCCGCTCACACCTGTTACGTGCCTTAGTTGAGAGATGGTGGGATACCACCAATTGTTTTCACTTTTCATGTAGTGAACTAACTATTATGCCTTAAGACTTGTACTTGTTGATTGGCATCCTATTTAGGATATGCCCTCTGGAACTATTTCCAAACTGGAGGAGTTTCTCCTAGAAGAAAATTATAGACCTGCTAGGCATCATCCCGTCTATTCCTAAAATCGATGAAGCCATAGTTTCTCACACTTAGTTAAGGGGGCACATTAATTCTTTGATAAGGAGACATAACGACCTTGAATACTATTCCTTTCAAATTGTTCACATCATAATTTTAATGCTACTGGGGTGTACTTTCTAGCACACTTGGAATGATAATGTTAACCTCGCCATTCTAATGATCTTGGAGGACTTATTCCATCTTAATGATTTCAATTGGGGTGGTGTTGTATTAGCCACCATTTATGAAGAAATGAGTCGATAGTCCCGAGGGTAAATCCATTCTATTGGAGAAACTCACTTCTTCTGGAGGTAAGTACCTTTACCATCTTGAATTTATATGGTTGAGGTTTGTGCACTGACCTTTACCATCTTTCTACCTATTACAGATGTAGGCTTACGAATATTTCTCTAACTTGGCACTTGGTCTAGGGAGTCCTCAATTGGATCCCTTTCCTGTGGGTCATTTTTAGTCGCCTAATAATAGATCCTGGCCATGCAACTTGGATTTTTAAGGTATGTGGGCCATTTTTAACAATTTGCTGGTGAATAATGTAAGTGTAACACACACACACACATATATATATATTCTCTTTTTTATAATTTTTTATACTTTTCCTTCTGTAGGTGAAGTGGTGTCCTTTCAGCTTGAGATTCGTTCCCTCCAATCCCGATCATCTAAATCAGACTACTTTTTATTCTAACTGATGAGTAGTCTTTCAATCACCGAAGGGTCAACAATACTATTTAGATGAGTGCTTCTGTAATGTTAAAAATTTTAAATACTATACTTCGATTTAATATTGATAATTGATAATGAATTGTGATATAAGTGGTATGGATAAGTGATTTAAATAGTGGATCTTAAAAATTTGCTAAAGAAATCATGTATTTTTACGGTTTTATGAGATTAAAAATTGAATTAGAATCAAAGGATAAGAAAGAGGGTGCACCATAGCTAAGATGAGATTGGCCATACTAGATTAAGCTGTATATATATAGGTGTATGGATAGGTGTATTTATGTAGAAACTTCTCTTTCTTTCTTCTTCTTTCTTCTTTCCACGTTCATCACCATCTTCACAACCAAAACTCCTCCTTTCTTCCTTCCTTTCAAGTCTTTGATCAAAACCTAAGAGAAAATAATATCTAGTTATAAGTTTTTAAAAGATTAAGGTGGAAAATTTGAGATCATCAACAAGAGATTAGAGAAAAAGAAGAGTTTGAACAGGTATGTGCTTATGTATTTTTGATTTGTTGCCTAATGGTTTCCACCTCCATCAAGGTAACTTCCAGCTTGACATTGTACCCATACTATTGAATGAAAGCCTTGTATAGTAAATCCCAGCTCTTTTGAGTGTCGTTCTCCAAGATGTTGAACCAGTTTTGGACAACAAGGTCCAATGAGAGCATAACGTACCTTAGAGTTTGAGCCTTAGTAGCTCGAGCAGACTGCATAGCAGGGATGTACTGCTTACCATGCAAGTGAGGATTTCCTGTACCATTGTACCTAGCAAAGGAAGGCATTTTGAACTTGTAAGGGACCTCTTCATCTAGCTCAAACAACTTGTCGACCTCCGACATTTCTTCAATTTTTAGCTTCTTCTCGAATTTCTTTTCCAAATTAGCAATTAGTTTCTCAACATCTGAAATTTCTGTCTTTTCTACTGCCAATCTTTCAACAACCTTTGGCTTCTTTTTCTTGTCTTGAGGATCTTTGAAATATTGAGCCCAGTAGTCATCATCATCAATGACTACTTTGTCATCTTCAAAGGCTACTTCACAAACCTTAGCCCTTGTCTTTCTTGGTGCTTGTGGATGCCTCAGTAGTGTTCCCAAACATTGCAGCCATTTGACTTTTCATGATCTCAGCTAGGGTCGTTCTTCCATCTTGACTTCAAGGGCATCATCCAACATCTTTTGAATCTGCTCAGGTTCCATTGCTTTTGGTGAGAAGCTAACTGAGTTGTTACTGGATTCTTCGTCACCGATGAATGTCGGATTGTCATAGGCTTTTGAACTATTATAATATAGGGTTGTGAGCTAGAGAGGATTAATGATGATGCAAATGTATGCATTAATGCATGTATGCACAAATAACAAACAAAGATAGTTAGGACATCCCTTCCAACCTTATAACTTCCACACATGAATGTCGAGTCTCTTCTCTTAGGTATATGGTCAACAAAATACCAATGTGGGATATTTTATTATTGAAAAGTTCCCTCTGACGATTCAACCAATAGTTAAGTTTTCAAAAATGAAAATCAGTTCATGATAATTCCCATTAATTTGGTTTTAATCCATTCAACCAACTAAAGCAGCTTTTACGCTATATTGGATTAAAACTAAATTAAGAGGTTTATTATAAATAGATTTCTCACTTGAAAAAGTAACTAATGATTCATGCCAAAAACAAGCCCATGATTAATAATTCTTAGTATAAACTAGGCTCACAATTGATTTTTGGTATTTTCATAATTAACCTAAATATTCGTAAGCTTTTTCAAAAGGTTGTGAAAATAATTTTTCCTAAGCCCATTGTAAAAAGATTTTAGAAAAAATGGATATTGGGCTTTGTATTTGGGTCATGAGAAAAGAATTTTTGACTTATTTTGGAAATGTTATGTCTAAAGATCAGTTTGAAAATTTTAAAAATAGCTTTGGTCTTTTGGATTTAGAGGAAAAAATTATTTTAGCTCTCAATGTAATTAGGTTATATTAGAAAAAGAACAAACCAAATAAGTCATGATTTAAACCAAGATAAATTAACAATAGTCAAACAACAAGCATTTGGGGTAAAACCTAAGGAAAGTAGCTAGGTCAATTACATGAGCTTTAGTCTTTGGGTTGAAAGGCTTAGGTTTCCATATCAAGTATATATTAAAAGGTACAAGGCTATGAGTGGTTATGCCATGCTCGATCTCCATACCTTGAGTGAAAGTATGGTATCCCTTACATAACACAACACAGGTAACACAGGCATCCTAACTCATACACATGATGCAATCTAAATAATGCAATGGATAATAACATGATAAGAAAGAATAGAATAATATAAATACCAATAGAATCAACTTCTCTTATCCCTAGTAGAGTCACCACTGTAAGCAGGGATGTTCTTGCAACTTTGGCACTGTTAGGCTCAGTGCCTTAGAGAACATAGGCCTAAACCTGGAGAAAATGGGGTCACCACCCGGATTGGCCAGGAAAAAAGAAAGGGGTGGATGACTCGATTCCTAAGGAATCCCCAACCCCTTATTGGGTTTGAAAAGTTCTGTACATGTGGGAAAGGTGAGAATGACCCAGCACCCCCACAATGCCCGGTTCATTTGAACCGGCCTCCTTTTCAGGTCTTAATATTATAAAATTCTTAAATATAATGACATTACTCATATTATAAAATTCTTAAATTACATGAAGTTTAATTAATGAGATACCCACAAGGTGGAAACATATCCCTTACATAATGAAAATAAAGTAAACCAATAAAAGACATTCAATCATTCATTATGAAAGTAAACCATTCATTGTAAGCCAAATAAAGATAAAGATATGAAGATGAAAACTAATTATGTAAAGAAGGATTCAAATAACAATTAATGTCTAAATATACAAGCTAGGTTTTATGAACTATGATTTAGGAAACTAGGGTTTATGGTTTTAAATTATTGGAATTAAGGTTTTTGATTGTGGGGTCTTGGTTTTGGGAATCACAGTTTAAGAATTTTAAGGTTCCTTGACTAGGGTTTGGGAAAATTGGGTTTTGACATTGTGGGAACAAATTTGGGTCTTCTCACATTAGGGTTTTAAGTCTACTAGGCTACGGTTTTGGTGTTTTGGGTAGAATAATTTGAAAGTATGGTTTTTGGATGACAAGTCTTAGAAGAGATTAGGGATTTTATTCATTATTTTAGAAAAACAGTGATTTGGGGAAATAAATTAAGGTTTTGGAAAAAACGATTGGGGTTTTGGGATTTAATGAAACAGTATAAGGTTTTGGACAAAAATAATTTAAGGCTTTAAGTTCTAACAAAATAATTTAGGGTTTTTGGGATTAATTAGCCACTGGGACATTAGGGTTTAAAGGTTTTAAGTAATTAGATGAGGGTTTAAGGATTTAATGAATTAGAGTTTTTGTTCATAAAACTTATAATTCAGATTAAATAATTTTATGCTACTGGAAAAATTAATATCAATGAAACATTTAAAAGAAAGCATGTTATGGCTACTGTGAAAAATTATTGGTTAAGATTAAACCTTCATTGTTGGTTCCACCACAATTGCAATGTTGTAATTCTGGGGAAACCTTGATCAAGACAACACAGCTTGTTGCCTTGTTGATGGAAGTGTTCTTCTTGTTCTTTGCTGCTTCAGGTTGCTTCAATATTTAAAAGTCCAATCGTATTCTCTAAAGCTTTGAGCCTAATAGTGCCGAAGTCACAAGAACCATTCCACCAGGAGTGAAGGCTAAAATCCTTGCTCACAGTGGCAACTCCGGTGAGGATAAGAGAAGTTGATTCTGTTGGTCTTCATATTATTTAATTCTTTATTATTATATTTTATTCATTGTATACCTTAGATTGTATTGTGTGTGTGAGTTAGGATTCCCTGTGGAACCCCTGTTATGCAAGTGCAAGTGATACAATACTTTCACTCAAGGTATGGAGATCGAGCATTGCATAACCACTCATAGCTTTGTACATTTTGGTATATATTTGCTATGGGTACCTAAGCCTTTTTAACCCAAAGACTAAAGCCCATGTAGTTGGCCTAGTTACTTTCCTTAGGCTTACCCGAATTTCTTGTTGTTTGACTATGGTTAACTAGTTTTAGTTTGAGTTATGGCCTATTTGGTTTATTCTTTCCTAATATGACCTAATTGTGATGTAAGCCCAAAACTATTTTAAGCCCAAAAGTCCAAAATCATATACAAACTTTTCAAAATGGACTTTAGGCATAAAACACTTTTTTATGGATTAAAGATTATTACTATCTCATGGCCCAAGCACAAAGCTCAATTTTTGAAATAATTTTTTTATGGGCTTTGAAAATATTTTCAAAAATATTTTTCTCGAAATGGGCTTACAAATAGTTAGGTCAATTATGGAATACTATAATCAATTATGGGTCTAATTGATGCCAAGGTTTGTTAATCATGGGTTTATTTGTGGCATGAATTATTAGTTTCTTTTCCATCTAAGAAATCTATTTACGATAAACCTTTTTTAGCCTTAATCTATAATGTAGCATAAAAGCTATTTCCCAGTCAGCCCAATGGATTAAAACTCATTTAATGAGAGTTATCATGAACTGAGTTCTTATTTGAAAAAACAACTATTGGTTAATTTGTCTTAGTAAATCAAAAATAAAGTATCCTCCGTTGATATCTTTGTTGACCATAACACATAAGAAAAAAGACTTGCCACTCGTGTGTTGATGATATAAGTTTGGAAGGGACATCCTGACTTTACTTGTTTGTTTTTTTGCTACATGTGCATACATGAATACATGCATTGCATTACATCAGCATTAACCCTTTTGTAGATCCTAAATTTTTGACCCAGTCCAGTCCAAAGATTTTAAAACAGTCCAAAATATTTTTTTGAGGTATTTTAATATTATTTATTTTAATAAAATTTATTTTTAATAAAATTTATTACTTATAATATTTATTTTATTTTTATAAAATTTAAAAGTTATTTTTAATAAAAATAAAAAATATCAAATAAAAAATAAAAAAAATCGACGGCGGCAGAATCGGCGACGAAAGTCGCTAGCAACAAATTGGCCACAGGCCAATTTGCCGTAGGAAAAACCTGCGACAAAATTGCGCCCCGTGTGCAATTTTACCCACTCCCAGCCAGATCCTCACGCAGCAGTGCCCAACGCCAGTCTCACCCTGCCCGCGCACAGTTTTCCCAAAACCTTATTTTACTTGGTTTTTAATATTTTCCTAAATAGTTTTATTTCCTTAACCAATTAGTATTAGGTTTTTACTTTTTCTTATAAATACCACATTAAAAACACAGAAAAGGAAAGAATTTTATTCAGCCAAGAGGAATTTTATTCGGCCAGAAAGGGAGAATTGGATTCGGTCAAAAAGGAGGAAATTTTATTCGGCCATAAGGGAAAATTTACGGAAGAATTATTTGGACTTTTTCTTAGCAATTGGTTCGGGAAATAGACTTTGGAAATTTGAAAGGGAAAAGCAACAAAAATAAAGGAGAAACCGTAGCAGCCAAAGGAGCAAAAATTATTGAACGAAGGAAGCAACTGGCAGTGTCAAGGAAATTGTCAAATTGCCAAACTTCAACCGAAAAAATAATTGACTCAGGCAGTAGCAAAAATTAAATAAAACTTGGTTCAAATCTTTTAATTTCGGTGGAGCCAACGAACAAAGGTTTGTTGTTATGTTTAATTCATTTAAATTATAATAGTTACATTATTGTTATCTCATGCATTAATTTACTAGACATTCAAATAAATCATTAGCCATATTTACGTTTGTTTTATTCATCGCAGTAGAGGACATTAAAATCCAAACCCTATTTTGAAATACACAGTGACCATGTTTTTATCAAAACCCTAAACCCTAGCACTATCTTCATAAAAGTTCAAAATTTTTATCAAAACCCTAACCCTAATTTCTAAACTAAAAAACCCTTAATCATATTTCTCTCAAACCCTAAAATTAGTTTTCAAAATTTTCAACACCAAAACCTACAACCTTAAAGACCAATTTTTAAAATTTTCTGGGGCGCTGCCCCCTTGACCCCCTCCCGCTAACCTACTAGCGGGACCGCCGTATGGGCTCATCAAAATGGTCAATAGTTAGTTATGTATTATAAGTCTTTGTATTTAACTTTCTTTATTTTAAACCCTAATTTTGTTATTCTAAAAACCTTAATTTAAGATATAAAACCTAAATTTATATATTTACTACTTGTTAATTTTAGATTTAATTATGTAGTTTATTATATGTTTTGATGATTGATTTATTTAATTTCAATGCTTGATTTATTTAATTTATCATGGATGAATATTTATTCAATTTTATTTGTTTATTAAAACTGTAAAAGGTATGTTTCCATGATTGGGTACCTCATTAATTAATTTTCATGTAATTTAATTTGCTTTTATATTTTGGGATTAATGTAAAGGACACGTTTTCATCTTTTGGTGGGTGTCCTATTTATTTTTAGATATTAGACGATGTAAGAACATATTTCCATCCTCGATGGATGTCCATTTATTGCATGTAGTATGGATAATATCATTATATTTAAGAATTCTATAATATTAAGACCTGAAAAGGAGGTTGGTTCCAATGAACCGGGTGTTGTGGGGGTGCTGGGCCATTTCTCACCTTCCCCACACGTACCCAACTTTCTAAACCCATTAGGGAGTTGGGGATTCCTTAGGAATCGAGTCATCCACCCCTTTCTATTTTTTCAGCCCGTCTGGGTGGCGACTCTATTTTCTCTGGTCTTAGGCCTGTGTTCTCTAAGGCTCTAAGCTTAAACAGTGCCGAAGTCACAAGAACTATTCCATCGAGAGTGGGGATAAAAATCCCTGCTCACACCTTTCTAGCTCATAAACCAGGAATACAGCAGTTTAAGATCTTATGACAACCCGACCTATGTCAGTAACTCAGAGCCTAGTTAATGACCAAAACTAATGGATCCTAAGCATGTTCAGAACCTAGTTAATGAGGCCCGAGCCTCAAAGATGGAAGAGCTAAAGGGAACCCTGGTTGAGGCTGCAAGGAGTCAATTAGTTGCACTACTTGAAGGTAATAATATCAAAGCATCTGCTAGTACCAAGAAGCAAAAAGACAATTAGCTACACTACTTCAATTAGCTACACTACTTGAAGGTAATAATATCGAAGCATCTGCTAGTACCAAGAAGCAAAAAGACAAAGGGAAGGCTATGGTTGGAGAGGTAGCCTTTGATAATGAGAAGGTAGTAATGGATGATTATGACTTGGAAAAATACTTCTAAGACCAACAGGACAAGAAAAAAGAAAGGAAAATGGAGAAGACTGAAAAAATGCATGATTGCTGACTTGGAATGGAAATTTGAAAACAAACTGAAGATGGAAGAGATGTCAGAGGTAGATAAATTATTTGAAGATGATGAAATAGTTCCTTACAAATTTAAAATGCCTCCATTTGCTAAGTTTGATGGAATTGGGAATCCCCATCTGCATGTCAATTAGTACACCATTGCCATGCAGTTTACTAGATCTACTAAGGCCCAAACTCTAAGGTATTTCATGCTGTCATTAGATCCTTTTGTGCAAAATTGGTTCAACACCTTAGAGGAAGGTACTAAAAAGAATTGGAATTTGCTATACAAAGCCTTCATTCAACAATATGGGTATAATATTGAACTTGAAGTGACCCTGATGGAGGTGGAGACCATCGTACATAAGCAAAATAAGAGTTTTGTTGACTTCATGAAGAGGTAGAGGAACAAAGCTGCTCTTCTAAAGAAGAGGCCTGATGAATCTGACCATATTAGAATGATAGTGAGAGGTGTTCAGCCCAATCTTCATGAGAGGCTATCCCACACTCTTATAAAGGATTTCAAAGACTTCTCCAAGCTGATTTATAAATAAAAGAATGGGAAAAGGAGAAGAAATGCTTTGCTAGGAAAAGAAACGCTTTGCTGGAAGAAGAAATGAGAAGGGAAGTTATCAATATGGTGCCAAAATACACAAAAAGCAGTGGAAGTCAATGCAGCAACTAGTCAAAGGAGTTCTCAAATTTATGGAGACCTTTGTCTTGGGTTTCCAATAAGTTGCAAAAGAGCATATTTTTACAGCCATTAGCCCCATGACCTCTACCAAATCCACTACCATCAAACTTCAATGCCAAAGTCTTCTGCCAATTCCATTAGGTGCAAGGGCATGAGACAAATAATTGCATCCGGCTAAAGCATGAGATTTAAAATCTGATTGACAGTGGGAAATTGCCTGAACCCAACAAGCCTAATACAAAAGGCAATCCTTTGCCTAATTTTAATAGGGTGCCTCTACTAGCAACTTTCATGATAGGAGGAAGTCTAGACAAAAGTTGTATTTTATCATCCTTTCAAGACATAGGTGAAGAAGTTACAAGAAGGGAAGTTTTACTTACTAAATTAGCTGTGGGTGAGGAGATATTGACCATCTTATAGACCCTTAATTTTTTACCCAGTTTAGTCCGATATTTTTAAAACAGTCCAAAATAATTTTTATGGTATTTTAATTAAATAATATTTATTTTAATATTCATTACTTATAATATTTATTTTTAATAAAAATAAAAAAGGATAATAGTAAAAAAATAATAAATAATAAATAAATAAAAATCGATGGCGAAAGAATCATATACAAAAAATCATAGCCGAAAATGAATTGGCTTGGGCCAATTCACCGCAGGAATTTGCTGCGGCAAATTGGCTGGCCCGCGACCTAGTTCGCACACAACTCTCACAGCTGGCCAATCCGTAGTCTGCAGTAGTTTTTGCCAGCGCAGTTTTTTCTGAAACCAAATTCTACTTGGTTTTTATTTCTTTTCCTAAATGGTTTTGATGTCCTTAGACAATTAGAATTTGGTTTTGATTTTTTTCCTATAAATACCACATTAAAACATACAAAAAGGGGACTTTGGGGGATGAAAAAAAAAAGAGAAAACCCTAGAGAAGAAAAAGAAAAAAGGGACAGAAGGAGAGAAAAGAGAAAAAAACCCTAGGGGTTGTCAATTAGATTGAGAAGAGTAAAAACAGCAAGGCAGAAAATAGTAAAAATAAATTATCAACAATCGAGGAGTAAACAACCAACATTCCTAAACCAACAAAAGCAGTGATCACTATGTTTTATCATTACTCAGCCAGAAATAAATATTGATGCAGGCAGTAGCTTGGAGTCAATAAACAATTTGGTAGAACCTTCAACGCATGTTTTTTTGTCTTAATCTTGAATTTGCTTAAACATTCAATTGCTATATCATTCTTGTTCTTACTGGTTTTCATTTGTATATTTTTGTTATCACTTTGATTCAATATTCTAAATTGATAATATATTTTGTTCATTATTGTTTCATCTAATAGCTCAAAAATTCAGAGAATTCCAAATCCTAATCCATCTTGTAAATCCAAAAGCCCTGAAACTTCAAAATGTCTCCTTAATTCTCCAAACTCTAATCTTCTTTACAGTTTCTAAAAACTTTAATCTTAATTATTTCTATAAAACTCTAAACTATTTTCTTAAATCCTAAGATCGAATATGTTTTCTGCGAACCTCTAATTCCACCCAAAAAGGATTTGGATGAACATTCACTTGTTGTTGGGAGTCGCCACTCAGTTTTTTTTTGTTCAAAGGGTAAAACTAAGAAAACCCTTGTTTGACTCCAATAATGCATCCAATGTAAAGGTTTCTAATCTACGAACCCAAGGAGGATTCGGGGACTATGTCATGCATTTGATTAACTTGCAAAAAAAAGAAACAAACCTGAAAAAAACAAGGAAAAGGACAAACAAATTGTTAGTGGATTGTGGACTTTCTATTTGAGGTGAATCTCAAAATATGCCTACATACCCCCGTTTGAATGGGAGATCAAAGCCCATGTAGTTCGATAGTGCCTATTCAAAGGCGATAAGAATTATTCTTCATGCATGTGTGTGTGTATGCTTTGTGCATTGTGAGATTTAATTAGCACTTAGTGCAAAATTGTGAAATTTAGGTACCTTGCACCAAAAGGATGCAAATTTTAGGCCTTTGGACAAAAGGGTTGATTGATTCATGGTTTAATGCCGAAAGATTGATTGATTAGTTAATTAGGCCTTAGACCTAAAAGGATTAGGTCTTTGACCAAAAGGAATTAAGAAGAAGGTGTAATGCTTATGACATACTTGAAGGATGAATTAGGATATTACCTTGCTTAGGATTTTCCCACTTCAAAGCTCCAGATCTTGTTTTCTTGGACCTTGGATTATGATTCTTGATTCCTGCTTTCTTGATATGATTTGAGTTGATTCCTGCAGCACAAGGTTAGATCTATGCAAAGAAGAGTAGAAGAGAAGCGCCTAAGCGTATAAAAAAATAGGGAGTTCGTCGACACGAAGCCTGGGTCCTTTTCTGACTGTTCTGGGGGCTATTTATAGTGAAAATCGGACCAAATTCGGACTGAATGGCGGTTGAACCTCTGGTCCTGGCGGTTGAACCGCCGTGAACAACGATTGACTTGCCAGAAGAGGAAAAAGGGCGGCGGTTGAAACCCTACACGGCGGTTGGACCGCTGTGCACGGCGGTTGCCCGAGGCGGTTGAACCGCGGCGTGTGACGGTTGAACCGTTGGTCACGGCGGTTGGACTGCTGCTTGCGGCGGTTCGGGCTCCAAAAAAACACATCAGCTCGCACGATTTTCGCTCAAACTGATTTTTCAGGAGCTACGGACCTCCAAAAAATATTCCGAGACCATTTCTACGATCCACGTGTCGTTCCGGACATTTCAAGTACCATATCGATATATCTCCGGTGAACTTTTCCAAAGTCACCCAGTCTGAGTCGGCATTTTGCGGTATGAAGAAATCAGCTTTCCAAGCCTCAAAATTCGAGTATTCACAATTGCCCCCTCACTGGGGTCCATAAAAATGATTTATGGGGTTCAGTGGTCGTCAGAAACGAGAATTTTGAGCAAGGTGCAAAAGACATGCGTTTTCACCTTTTCCTTATAAATAGGCTTATTTCTATTTCATTTTCATTTACTTTCATTCCTTCTCCTTCTTTCCTTTCCTCCAAACTTTCTCTTGACGATTGTTTTCTCCAGCCTAGAGGACTTCGACATCCCACTCCCTCCCTGCAATCTTTTACTCGAGGAGGAGAAGCACAGCTCCCGGACCTGCTCCTATGAGGTAAGTACCTTCCCCTTTACTCATCTAGTATGCATGCTTAGGAATTTTATTTATTTCCAGTAAAGAACTTAGAAATAAATTCTAGGAATCTTTCCTTTACATGTACTTGAATTAGCTCTAGTAATGAACCAGAAGTAATACTAAGCTTCACTAAGCTCTGCTATCAGTAATTATTTCTAGTAAAGAACTTAGAAATAATCCTCTAGGAAGTCAAACCCCACTAGGGAAGGAACTTAAATTTTTCTGAAGTTGCCCCCAAATTATTCCCAATAATGAATTAGAAAATCTCTCCTTTTTTTTAGGACACTACGATTAGGATATCTATCGCCGAGAGTCCCATGAGCACTATTCTGGCTCACATCTTCGATGCCGGGCATCCGGTGGGGGATCTTATCAGACCTGCTTTCCTCCACCGTTTGAGGACCGTAGATGTGGGCAGAGATATCCACAGGGAGCTAATTTGTGCACTAGCCGAGCGATGGTGGCCCACTACTGATACCTTCCATTTTACTTGGGGGGAGATGACGATGACGCCTACCGACTTTTTCATCATTTTTGAGATTCCCTTCGGTGTTGAGATGGTGGAGTTCTATGCTGACTGGCGGTAGGACATTCCTTCAGTCAACATGGTTACTTTGATCGGGGTTGACTATCCTCGACATCACGCACCTCGCTGCATTCAGCGGAAGTGGCTTATAGAGCAGGCGCCAGGCATCTATGCTCGCTACGAGGTAGGCGATCTTACTGCTGCCCAGGTGGTCAGGTTTACCCTGATTGTCCTGTTTGCTAGCTCCTTCTTAGCAAACAGGAAGGACGCAGTGAGTCTCAATGTGCTGAAGAGCCTACTTGACCTGACACGACTTCAGACATGCAATTGGGCTAGCATGATGCTGTGTAGATTGTACGACGACATGTCAGATCTCTGCTATACCCGCATTACTCCATGCGGCCTGTACTACTACTGGGAGGTAATGTAAAGAACATTTCCCTTATCTTATATATGTTGACATACACCAATTCTGATATCCTCTTCATTTTTTCAGACTTGGGCTTACGAATACTTTCCTAGTGTCACCCCTTTCCTTCTTGAGCTACCTGCCCCTGCAGATCCTCTTTCTCCCATTGCTTGGAGATGGTATAGAGAGAGGATAGAAGCACCAAAGAGGAAGCTTCCTATCAGAGAGCTGAGATCATTCTTCGACAGCTGCTCCATGGACTCGGTAAATACTTTATCCTCATCCTTATTTATTGTATTAGAGAAAATGATTCACTAACATAATAAATTTTTACAGGTTGTCTTTACAGCGATGTCTAGTCGGCTGTCAGAGTGGATTGTTCAGGATCACAGCTTTCAGCGATCACAGTTCCTGACTCGCCATCGATTTATACTTCCCCATCCAGAGTATCGACGGTATTATCTCGCTGAGAGAGTGACTTTCCAGATCGCCGGTTTTCGTGCAACTCCACTGGATCCCCCTGATGATATGCTATCTCTGACACTTCTGCCGATCACTACGTCCCAGTATGAGGGTGATCCCTTCGAGTCGGCCTATGTCCTGGATGATGATTATGATTTCTACTGCCTTCAGCGACTGATGCCACGCATTGGGACACGGTTCGACCCTGCACCACCTCATCGGTCCTCCCATTCTTCAGTTCCCACTACTAGCACTTCGGGAGACCATCCCTCTACTAGCCGGCCAGCTGACAGACCTTCTTCCTCTAGGGCCGAGGCTTATGCTTTCAGAGCTGGCCCATCATATACTGGAGCAAGTGGCAGTTCATCACATTTGAGGCCTCCCGCATCTATTCTTGCGGCTACCGGTCAATTGGACCCTGCTTTGGCCGACCTGAGGCTGCCTTATGATGTTCACTATTGTATACCCAACGGTTGGATGACCTGACCGATCAGTGTGGAGGGTGTACCATATCGGAGCCTTGCTCACATCACTCAGGTATTCTTTTAGAACTTTTCATGAAAAGGATTCATAAAGTTCTCTTGAAATTGACTGTGATTCTATGCTTTTTTGCAGGTACCTGCGGGCCTAGTCGCTGACATGGCAGCACTGGTTACTGCTTTGTCGGATGAGCTGTCTGGTACTTGGACTGATAGTGCTTATGAGAGGCAGGACAGGCCGCAAAGACGGAGAGCCTGGCACTAATTTTTCATATTTGTCTTGTTTTCCTTTTGTATATGGATTATATTCCTTTTGTACTTTGTACTTTCCATGTTTTCCACCTGTTATTTGAACTTAGATATGAACCTACACTTATTTGTTAGCATTGACAACAAACATGTATGTATGATGCTTGTTTTATAGAAATTTATTTTCAGAAAATCCCTGAAATAACCCCAAAAATAGTACCTAACAAGGCCTAAAGAGGGCCAAAACACGAGAATTTGACAAAATAGCTAAAAAAAAAAAACTGAAACTGGGTCGGAGGCAGCGGTTGGACCGCCAAGGCAGCGGTTGGACCGCCAAGTGGGTCCAGGGCAGTATATAAAAAATGAAACTGCAGTGTATTTTTACGACTTTCAAGCCAGAAAACAAGTTTTTTATTGCAGGATTTTTATTTTTTCCCTCAACAATGAACCCTCTTTTTAACCATGTGATGCATGAATGGACCAAGAGCCTCCATAATGTTGAAAGGATCAATATGGGAAGATATGGATTGAAAGCTGTTGCTACTCTTAGAGGCGTAGCTGTAGATTGGAATTTCTTGCATGCTTGTATCAGATTTTGGGATCCCCAAGCTCACGTCTTCAGATTTGGTGCCCGGATGGACGAGATGTGTCCTCTTTTTGAGGAATTCTGCTCAATTATTGGATGTGACCCAAATGCCCCTCTTGTAAGGCATGAGGTTCGAGTTGGCTATGTGGGGTCTTTTCAGAGGCTTTTCAACATTACAAGGCCTCAAGCTCAAGCTATGATTGTGGATGGGAATAAGGCGTTGCTTCCTTTGATTGATGCATTCCTGATTGCTAATTTTGAAGATGAGATTCAACTGAAGCATAGGATGCGAGCTTTTGTCTTCTGCCTATTAGCTGGGTTTCTTTTCAACCGTGACCCTGGCTTTGGAGATTTAAAGCTTTGCCCCATGATTAGGCAGATGGAAGAACTTAACTGCATTGGTGGTATGATTCTGGCTGAGACTATTCAGAGTCTTGACAGAACTGCACTTGGATTTGAAGATTGGACTGTTGCTCCGATCATTCTTCAGGTAATTTTATTATACCTTTTGTTTCTTCTCATTTTTTTCCTTTGTAAATAGAAAGGATCTATTTTTTTTTTTAGGTTTGGCTGAGATACCATCTCCGAGTGGTTGCCGCTCCCCATGCCTTGACCTATAACCCTTGTCAGTATCGTACTAGAAGAATCCAGGTTTCTTTTCCTTCTATGACCAGGTGGATTATCTGGTTGTATGAGCTTGGACCAAAAGAATTGCTGTGGTACATCTCTTGGTATGGAATTTCTCACTTCATGGAGGCAAATGCAATGTATAACCATGTCTACCTTCTTGGTTTCACTCATAGTACATGGTATAGTGCTTCACGCGTGCTTAGGTAGATGGGGATTGATCAGAGGGTTCCTCTTCCTATTGGGTTTACTATTGCTGCCCCTATTACTCCCGGAGTTACTCGAGCTGTTCTTCAAACTTGGGTTAGGAACCATCAGATGATCAGGCCTTTTGCAGAGCCTTCCCTTGTCCAGCCTACTCCAGAGTATAGAACTTGGTTTATAGCCGAAGTTTGCCCAATTGAAAAGCCAAGGAGGCATGCATTACTGCAGGAGCTGGAGGGAGAGGAGGTGGTTCCTCTTAACGAGGAGAAGATAGATGCTGCAGAGAGTTCCGGAGCTAAGGAAGATACCGAAGACTCTGTTCCACGTAGGAGGCGTAGGATTTAGACCCTAGGGTTGACTCTATCGTATGCTTTTTTGGATTGCTTTTACCTTTTTGGTTCATTTGACACTTTGGACTTATGGTTTGACTCTTTTGATTGGTTTGATATTTCATGGAATGAATGACTCTTTTTGGAATGAATGACTCTTTTCGGAATGAATGACTCTTTTTGGAATGACTCTTTTATTTGCTTTCCAAGCGTTATCTACTTTATTTACTTGCTCCAATTTTTGCTTAAGCTGTCCTTTTGGATTTTCAACTTAGCGAGCTCTTACCCATTCTTGCCTAAGCCGCCCTTTGCGGGTTTTCGACTTAGCGGGCCCCACTATTGCCTCAACCGCCCTTTATGGGTTTTCAACTTAGCGGGATTTTTCTTTCTTTTCTTTTCTCTCTCTTTTTTTTTATGTTGGCAAAAGAAAAATGAATCAATGATTTTTATTAAATTTTAGACCGTGCTCAAGGAGAGCTGCCTACATATCTCGAATTAGTTTGCGAGAATCAGGTCTAATGTAGTTCCTTTTTGAGTGCTTCTTTATACATAATATCTCTTTAACTGATCCATGTTACATGGATTTGTGAATTCTAACCCATCCAAATCAGTTAAGATGACGGCTCCGCCAGAAAGTATTTTCTTCAAAATGTAGGGTCCCACCCAATGAGGACGAAACTTCCCACGAGGATCTGAAACAGGTGCTCTGATTTCTTTTAGGACCAAACAGCCTTCTTCCAACTTCCAGTTTTTGACCTTTTTGTTGAAATGCCTAGCCATTTGCCATTGGTACCCTTGAATTTGATGTAGAGCTTGAAGTCTTTTTTCATCCAAACCCAACAACTGATGATGATAATTGTTGATCCATTCAGCTTCATTTATCTGATTTTCTTGAATTATTCTCGCCGATTGAACTTCCAGTTCAATGGGGAGTACTGCTTCCATTCCGTACACCAGTGAATATGGGGTTGCCCTAGTAGGAGTTCTAATTGATGTTCTATATCCCCACAAGGCCAGTGGTAACTTCTCATGCCAACCCCTATGTTTCTTGATCATTTTTTGTATGATCACCTTTATAGACTTATTTGCTGCTTCTACAGCTCCATTTGTTTGAGGTCTATAAGGAGAGGACTTATGATGCTGGACCTTCTTATCTTTCAAGAGTTTAGCAAATTCTACTTAGAAATGAGTTCCATTATCAGTGATAATCTCAAATGGCGTTCCGTACCGACAAAGGATGTTGGTTCGGACAAACCGTGCTGCCTTTTTGGTGTCTAATTCTGCATAGGAAGCTGCTTCAACCCACTTTGTGAAGTAATCCACTGCTACCAAGATAAACTGACGTCCATTCAAGGCTTTTGGATGTATTTTTCCAATTATATCTATTCCCCAAGTAGCGAAGGGGCCATGGAGAAGTGATTGGATTTAGGGCAACGGGAGGTTGCTTCTGCAGCTTAGCAAATACCTGACACTGATGGCATTCTTGCACAAATGCCACACAGTCTGTATTCATGTTGGACCAATAATATCCTAGATTGGCTATTTTTCGAGCCAAGGCGATCCCATACATATGCGGTCCTGATTCGCCACCATGTACCATTTCCATTATCCGCTTAGCCTCTGCTTCATTCACACACCTTAGGTGCATTCCATTCCAACTTCTTTTGTAGAGGATATCTCCATTAAGAATGTAACCCATGGCTAGCTGCCTTGTTGCCCTCTGATCAACCTTTGATGATCCCTCCGGATAACTTCCATCCTTGAGATAACTCTTGATATCCCAAAACCATGGCTTACCATCGGCCAAGTGCATTATATGGGCGGGTTGTTTCTGAAGCTGAACTTTCAATGGACGAATGGCTTTCCCCCCTTGATATTGACCATAGAAGCTAAAGTAGCCAGGGCATTAGCAAACTGATTCTTTGCTCTTGGGAGATATTCGAAGGACAGATCATCGAATTGTTGTGCCAAATGATCAAGGCGTTGTAGGTAAGGAACCAAATGCTCTTCTCTTATCTTCCATTTCCTTAAAGCTTGTGATACTATTAAAATAGAATCACCATAGACCTTTAGGTTCTTAATCCCCAATTCCAGGGCGGCTTCAAGCCCATTGATGCAAGCTTCATATTCTGCTTCATTGTTTGTGCAGCTAAAGTCAAGTTTAACTGCAAATGGAATGTATTCTCCACAAGGAGTTTTGAACACAACCCCAATTCCATTTCCATGATAATTGGATGCCCCATCAAAGTATATCTCCCAAACACTCCTTTCCACATTCAAGAGGTCTTCGTCAGGGAAATTCATTTCTCGCATCTCGTCTTTTATGGGTAATTTCGCTAACTGGTCAGCTATTCCCCACCTTTCACAGCTTTCCTTTGAATGAATTTTAAGTCAAAGGCACTTTGCCATTTTGCTGTCCAAAACAAGCCTCTCCATAAGGAATTTCAAGGGACTCTGTTCTGCGATGACATAAGTAGTGTAAGAAGACAAGTAGTGCTATAACTTCGTGCAAGCCCAATACAACGCTAAACACAACTTCTCAATCTTGTTATACTTTAACTCATAGTCCAGCATCCTTTTGCTGAGGTAGTAAATTGCATTTTCCACCTTTGTACCTTCGGCCTCTTGAGCTAGCATTGCACCCATGGCTTCATCTGTTACAGACAAATACAAGAGCAGAGGTTTTCCTATTCTGGGAGGTTGCAGAATTGGCGGACTTAACAAGTATTCTTTGATCTTGTCAAAGGCCTTCTGGCAGTCTTCATTCCATTCTTGTGAAGCACCTTTCCTTAGTAGCTTAAAGATGGGACCGCAAGTCTCTGCCAACTGCGATATGAATCGACTGTTATACTGTAATCTACCTAGCAAACCTCGAATCTCCTTTTCTGTTCTTGGTGGAGGCATTTCAGAATAGCCTTTGACTTTGCTGGATCAATTTCTATTCCTTTCTTGCTGACCAAATATCCCAAAAATAAACCTGATGTTGCACCAAAGAGGCACTTTGCAAGATTAAGCTTCAAATTGTACTTGCGAAGTCTAAGTAAAAACTTCTCAAGTGCTTCAACATGCTCTTCTAGAGATTTTGACTTGACAATCATATCGTCAACATACACTTCTACTTCTTTGTGAATCATGTCATGAAAGATTGTTGTCGCCATCCTTTGGTAGGTAGCCCCTGCATTTATCAATCCAAAAGGCATAACCCTGTAGTAGAAAGTGCCCCATTCTGTAATGAAAGTTGTCTTCTCTTTGTCTGGTGGGTGCACCATGATCTGATTGTACCCAACCGCAAGGTCAGTCATGGAAACCATCATATGCCCAGCCATCCTGTCTATTAGCAAATCGATGTGTGGTAGCGGGAAATCATCCTTGGGACAAGCCTTATTCAAATCTCTGTAGTGAACACACATCCTGACCTTTCCGTCTTTCTTTGGGACCGGCACAATGTTTGCTAACTAGGAAGGGTAAACAATTGGTTCTATGAACTTATTATCCAGTTGCTTGGCAACCTCTTCTTTAATTTTCAAAGACCATTCCGACTTCATTCTTCTCAACTTCTGCTTAACTGGCTTTGCATCTGGGTATAGCGGAATCTTATGAACTGCTATGGCTAAGTCTATTCCCGTGACATCACTTGTCTTCCACATGAAGCAGTCAGCATACTTTCTGATGCACTCAACAACCTGTTCTTTATTCACACAATCATATGCAATGTATGTATATTCATTTTCTTTGCCAATTATTATCTTTTCATTTATTTCATTTATTTCATTTATTTCATTTTTGCTAGATAATACTTGGAAAGCAAAAGACACAGGGTAACTAAGAATTTGAACAGTTTTATTGATAATGGCGGAGTCATTCTCCAAGGTTACATTAAATTTGACATTAGGGTTCTCTAAATTTGAAGCTATAGAAGACTCAAAACTAGTCTCTGAGTCGGTGTTTGACTCAGGATTTGACTCAGTACAAGACTCAGGTTCAAGGTGTGACACAGGACTAGGTTTGACTATAGCAGCTTGTCCCTCCTCGGCGTACCAGTTTGTCAGCGGTCCATCTGTTGTCTTGATCATCTTCGTGAAGTCCCTTTTGTCTTTGAAATTGATTACCATAGCAACCTCATCAAAGAGACTAGGCCGCATGAAATCTTCCACTTGTGGGTCAGTTATAGGTTCGGGCTCTTCTTCCTTTATGGCCAAAACATCAGCGAACATCTCAAAACCCGGTAGCTTCTTTCCAGTCTTGGGAGAATAGAATGGCTCCTGGAAACCACAGTAAGGAACTATTTTTCCAGGCTTGCAGAAGTGACCGTTCAGAGTTCTAAAGTAAGGGCGCATTTTGAGGCTTTTTGCCCACCAAGTCTTCTTTTTCTTCTTCCCATGCTCAAACTCTTCTATCTCTTTGTCTGTGGGTTTGTACCCCAAGCCAAAAGTTCCCTTATTCTCAGGTTCTTCCCATGGCCGCACTATGGATGATTTGCTCCCAGACCTTATCATTTCCATACCGGGTAGCAGACCTACCCTTAGCATCATTCCTACCAGGCAATTGACCTGGACCTCCCCAAAGTCATATAGAATGAATGGCCCTTTGGGCCTTTCTCCTTCAATGCATTGAACAGTGTCATAATGGAACCCAGTCAATGCCATAGCAGTTTCACCAGGAACAACCTCAAAGAGGGACTGATCCATGGTTTTCTTGTTGATTTCACATGTGTCTCCTTTGATAGTGATGATTTTTCCTTCAAAAGGGAACTTAAGTTTTTGATGTAATGAAGAAGGGACAGCATTATTCTGATGGATCCACAGCCTTCCAAGGAGGAGATTAAAGCTCGTGGGTACATCAATGACTTGGAACGGCACTCCCATTTTTACCGGTCCAATAGCAACTTCCAGAGTAGCAACACCCAAAATTTCTCTTCGAGTGTTAGCATATGCTTTAACAATTTGATCAGAAGGTGTAAGATCTGTAGCCTCCAATCCCAGACAGCTTGCTACTTTCAAAGGACATACATTTAAGGCTGACCCATTATCAACGAGAACCATGGGCACAGTCTTTCCCCTAGTTTGTAAGGTGATGTATAGAGCATCATTGTGTTTCCTGTCATCTTCTGGTAGGTCTACATCGGAAAACTGGATACTCAATGCCTTGGTTGATTGGGTCAAAGTGGCCACCAAAGCTTCTGGGCTTGTGTCTACTGATATATCGAGTTGACTTAAAGCTTTGCTGAGAGCCTGACGGTGTGGGAATGAGGAAGCAAGGAGCTCCCAAATTGACACCTTAGCTTGAGTTTGTTTAAGCTGAGCGAGGACAGGGTCTTCCTTTGGTTCTGGCGTCTTCTTTTTGGGGTGACTTGGAGTTTTAGGGGCTTCCCCCAAGTCGAGTGGCTGATATTGCCTTCCGCTTCTTGTCAAAGCATCGACCTCTTCAGCGAGGTCATTCAGATCCAGCACACATACTTCATTCATCTCCAAGAGAAGTTTGAAAGGATCAAACAGCTCTTCTTCCACAGTGATGGCGTGGATGGAATGATTGGGCAAAGGGTTAGTATTAATGTTTGGTTGACTCTTGAGAGGAATGATGTCACCACTATCCACCAGATCCTGGACGCGGTTTTTCAGAGTCCAGCAAGCATCTGTTCTATGCCCATTTCCTTGGTGGTATTCACAGTACTCATTGACCCTATAATTGGAGGGTAATGGGTTTGGAGGAGGCCTTGGGTCCAAAGGCTTCATGTACTTTCCTTCCACGGCCTTTTTAAACACCAGATGAAGGGGCATCCCAAGGTCAGTATATTGCCTTCTTGGCTGATTTCTCTGTCCAAGATTGCCCACACGTAAAGGATTCACAGGGGCAATATTGGCCACTTCATTGACCTTGCTTGAGGAAGCAGCTTGGCCTTGTTTCTTGTACTTCGAAGTAGCTCCCTCATCTACTATCTTACCCAATTGTATCAAATCTTCTACCTTGGTTGTAGTCGCAATGAGCGATTTGAAAGTAGGTAGGTATTTGGTTTGCAGTTGAGCTTGATATGTAGGCCTTAAATTCTTGATTATGATATCAATTTGCTCCTGTTCTGAAGGGCGATTGATCATTTGGGCGGCCTTTGCCCTCCACCTCATAAGGAATGAGGAGAATGGTTCATTGTTGTTCTGCTTGGTAGTCTCAAGCTCCCTTCTAGTGACATCCACCTCAATATTGTAGTGGTACTGAGTGTTAAATGCATTGCAGATGTCTTTCCAGGTCTTGATCTTGGCACGATCCAGGCTTACAAACCATTTAAGGGCAGCACCAGTCAAGGATTGTTGGAATAGTTGAGCAAAGAGCTCATCATTTAAACCCCAAGGGCTTAAGGCCCCCACATACATCTTCAGGTGGGTTTTAGGGCAAGTAGTTCCATCAAATCTATCCATCCCCGACATCTTAAATTTTGGAGGCAATCTAGCTTGGGGAAACAAGGATAAGGAATCCATTTCTACCACCTCTTTATGAGTTTTCATGCCAGTGATTGACCTTTCAAGCAATTCAAGTTTCTTTTTCAGTTCATCAGTTTCAGTAGCATTCTTAGAGGGTGGATCCTCCAAATTGATGACAGGGGTATTATTTTGAGCAGTCGTGGGAGTACTAGTTTGCCCCATAGTAGGTTCTTTCCCTAGATTTCCAGGAGTAGTGGTCATCTTTGGTGCCTCTCCCAATTCGGCCAAGATGGTTACCCTTTGGGCAGTCAAAGCTTCATCAATTTTTTCTTGCATGCTAGCTTTAATCTCCCTAACCTGTCCATCTAGCAAGGCCTTAATCTGTTCAATAGTAGTCATTTCAACAATTGGAGTAGTTGGTGAAGTTGGGGTAGTAGAACTTGTGGGTGATTGCACAGTTGGAGTTGGTGTAGCTTGTGTAGGTGAAGGCACACGGATGGTGGGTATCTGCAAAGGTTAAGGGTAAAGGATTAGGGTAGTGTGTAGAGTAGGAAGACTCTTGGTCCACTTGTATATATCAAAAGGTTTTCCCCAAAATATTGTTGTTATGTTGCATGAATGCACCTCATCACATCATAATTCATTTTAATGGAATGTGGCACTATCATTGGGTACATACAACCTAAGGGAGGGTTCTATTATTGAATGAAAGTAGAGAATGGGCTTATAATAGGGACCCTTGAACCTCGAGTAAGATATACTACCACATGTGAAACAAGGAGTTTCGTGTGGGTTAAAGTGTACGATATACTCGTGGGCCATTCCAAAAGGATTGGAATGGTTTGCGGTAACAGGGAGGACGCTTTGGCTATCGCCGGCATAATCAAGGAGACCTGCCGGTCAGTGCTACTTGTTATCCAGACTCAGAACTTTGAACAGAAAGAAAAGAAATTCATTTGAAAACAATTTTTATGCAATGGAGGAAAAGGATTCCCCCATATAATGCAAGAGAAAAAGATTCTCTAAATGACAAAACAAATGCACAATTAATCAAACAAGGGATCCATCAAAGGAAAAAGATTCCTTTTGTCAATCTCCAATTCCAATATCCTTAAAGAAAGGATAAACATTGCTAAGGTACCCTACAAAATAAATAGAAGTACCCTAAAAAAGGGCAAGTTAGTCAAATAAGCAATTGTAGTCTACTAGGAACTCCCCAGTGGAGTCGCCAAATTGTGAACCTCTAATTCCACCCAAAAAGGATTTGGATGAACATTCACTTGTTGTTGGGAGTCGCCACTCAGTTTTTTTTGTTCGAAGGGTAAAACTAAGAAAACCCTTGTTTGACTCCAATAATGCATCCAATGTAAAGGTTTCTAATCTACGAACCCAAGGAGGATTCGGGGACTA
This sequence comes from Garcia nutans, assembly GCA_947685225.1. Lineage (NCBI taxonomy): Eukaryota > Viridiplantae > Streptophyta > Magnoliopsida > Malpighiales > Euphorbiaceae > Garcia > Garcia nutans. Next base: position 34,309,939 of record CANTUV010000039.1, on the reverse strand, counting down.
TGTCATGCATTTGATTAACTTGCAAAAAAAAAAGAAACAAACCTAAAAAAAATAAGGAAAAGGACAAACAAATTGTTAGTGGATTGTGGACTTGCTATTTGAGGTGAATCTCAAAATATGCCTACATACCCCCGTTTGAATGGGAGATCAAAGCCCATGTAGTTCGATAGTGCCTATTCAAAGGTGATAAGAATTATGCTTCATGCATGTGTGTGTGTATGCTTTGTGCATTGTGAGATTTAATTAGCACTTAGTGCAAAATTGTGAAATTTAGGTACCTTGTACCAAAAGGATGCAAATTTTAGGCCTTTGGCCAAAAGGGTTGATTGATTCATAGCTTAATGCCGAAAGATCGATTGATTAGTTAATTAGGCCTTAGACCTAAAAGGATTAGGTCTTTGACCAAAAGGAATTAAGAAGAAGGTGCAATGCTTATGACATACTTGAATTGACAAAGGTTGAATTAGGATATTACCTTGCTTAGGATTTTCCCACTTCGAAGCTCCAGATCTTGTTTTCTTGGACCTTGGATTATGATTCTTGATTCCTGCTTTCTTGATATGATTTGAGTTAATTCCTGCAGCACAAGGTTAGATCTATGTAAAGAAGAGTAGAAGAGAAGCGCCTAAGCGTATAGAAAAATAGGGAGTTCATCAACACGAAGCCGGGGTCCTTTTCTGACTGTTCTGGGGGCTATTTATCGTGAAAATTGGACTAAATTCGGATTGAATGGCGGTTGAACCGCTGGTCCCGGTGGTTGAACCGCCGTGGACGACGGTTGACTTGCTAGAAGAGGAAAAAGGGTGGCGGTTGAAACCCTACACGGTGGTCGAACCGCTGTGTGCGGCGATTGAACCGCTTTGCACGACGGTTGGACCGCTGTGCATGGTGGTTGCCCGCGGCAGTTGAACCACGACGTGCGGCGGTTCGGCCTCCAAAAAAAACACATCAGCTCACACGATTTTTGCTCAAACTGATTTTTCGGGAGCTACGGACCTCCAAAAAATATTTCGAGACCATTTCTACGATCCACGTGTCGTTCCGGACAATTCATGTACCATATCGATATATCTCCGGTGAACTTTTCCAAAGTCACCCAGTCTGAGTCGGCATTTTGCGGTTTGCAGAAATCAGCTTTCCAAGCCTCAAAATTCGAGTATTCACATTTTCCAAAATATCAAAAACCCTAAACTATCTTATTAATTCTCAAAACCCTAACTCAAGTATCTTAATTCCTTAATTTTCCTAAACCCTAATTTTCTTAAAACCCAATCTAGTAAACCCTAGTTTTCTTAAACCTTAATTCTTAAAACATCAAAACTTTATGACAAGTTCATCAACACCCTAAAGCCCTAATCCTGTGAACATAAAACCCAATCTAGTAAATCAAAAATCCTAATTCCTAACTCAGTAACCATAATCCAGTGAACCTAAAACCTAATCTTTTAAAATTATATACCCTAATGTCTTAAGATTCCAAAACACTAATTTCATGATGTTGCCCCTAAACCCTAATTTGATTAACCAAAAACCTTACTACTTTCTTAAATTTATAAAACCCTAATCCATTCCATTTTTTCAAAAATCCTCACAGTATCCTAAATAATAAATATAATAATTTCAAAATCCCAAAACCCTAAATGTTAATTAAAGAACTCTAAATTGAGACATAAACCTAAATTTGTATCTTTATTTGCTTTATTTAATTTTAGATTTGATTATGTAGTTTATTATATGTTTTGATGGTTGATTTATTTAATTTCTATGCTTGATTTATTTAATTTATCATGGATGGATATTTTCTTTATTATTATGATTATTATTTATTTATTTTGGTATTAAAATTGTAAGAGGTATGTTTCCATTATTGGGTACCTCATTAATTAATTTTCATGTAATTTAAATTGATTTTATATTTTGGACCAATGTAAAGGACACGTTTCCACCTTTCAGTGGATGTCCTATTTAATTTTAGACATGGACGATGCAAGGACATGTTTCCATCCTCGGATGGGTGTCCATTTATTTGTTTTGTTTGGACATTGCTTTGATTTTAATATAACGATGCTTTATTTTAATTGTTGCATGTAGTATGGATAATATTGTTATATTTAAGAATTTTATAATATTAAGACTTGCAAAGGAGGTCGGTTCCAATGAATGGGGCATTGTGGGGGTACTGGGTCATTTCTCACCTTCCCCACATGTACCCAACTTTCTAAACCCATTAGGAGGTTGGGGATTCCTTAGGAATTGAGTCATCCACCCTTTCTTTTTCCTGGCCTGTTCGAGTGGCAACTCCATTTTCTCTGGGCCTAGGCTCGTGTTCTCTAAGGCCCTGAGCCTAAACAGTGTCGAAGTCGCAAGAACCATTCTACCGAGAGAGGGGTCGAAAATCCCCGCTCACACATCTGTATGGTAAATGAATTTTCTGACTCAACTAACAGTGATGGTGAATCAAAATCCATGGAAGAAAAGTGGACCTAGTACGAGCTTGAAGAGGATGAAGTGCTAAATAATTAGTCTAGTAAACCTTATGGAAGATCTCTACCAAAAGAAGTTAAAGTTGAAAAAGTGAAGGATGCTGAGATAGGAGGCAAAAAAGATGAAGACTATACAGTCCTTAAGAAATTGAAAAGGCCTCAAGCAAGCATCAGCAGTTGGGATCTATTGGCTACATCTAAGAAACATTGTGAAACTATGGCCAAAGCTTTGGCTGGCATGCTGATTTCCATTTCTATAACACTAGAGGAGCTGGTTAATTTTGTAAGAGCTAAAGGAGTGATGAAATGTGAAGAGGTTTAAGAGGGAAACAAGGTCAAAGCCTGTATGGTTTATTTTTTAGATGTTGACCTTCCAGAAGATGGAAAGGACCATGTCTACCCACTTTTCATTAAGGTATAGTTCCAGAGAAAGAGAACTTATTGTATAATTGTTGATAATGGCTCTGCTATAAATGTTTGCCCACTCAAGATCTTGCGAAAGCTTGCCATGATGACTCATGATCTAAAGCTATCTGATGTAACAATTTGGGATTATAACAACAATAGGAGATAAGCATAATGAACTTTCAATACCTTGGTAAAGGTAGGACCTATTGAATCCATGGTGAAATTTATAGTTCTGGATATACCAATTATCTTTGTATTAATGCTAGGTCACCCATGTTTTCCCCCTCACGGTGGAGGTCCTTCTACACTCCATTAAAATATCAAGTTTCCAAGTGATGATGGGATGATAGTAATTGATGCGGACAATAATGAAGCAATCCATGCTCTCATGGTTGAAAGGACCCTCAATGGTTTCCAAATAGTCCATATTTCTAAAGATATGATAATGGATTCCAAGGTTCTGGCTATGATGAAGCAGATGAACTACTTGCCAGGTATCGGACTTAGAAAAGGAAGAGCGGGTATGGCAGATCTCCCACATTTTAAGACTCATGTATCAAAGAAGGGGCTAGGTTATGAAGGAACAGATAGAGGTATTCACCTAAAGGTAGACAAGAAGATGGAATTCCCTCCACTTAAGGAGATATTTGTCAAAGCTCAAGAACTAAGACCACTATAAGAGAAACTAGAGCCCATCATGTTCATGGGAAAGATAATTCCTGCATTCGAGATTTTTACTGATATTGCTGAGCTTGGTGAATAGGAGAAAAAGAGGATCACCCACCAGTTAATCAGGAGGAGGCAAAAGAAGTTGGCCCAAGAGTCCTGAAGACTTCAAAAGAGATTGTTGCACTCATTTAAGATCAATTTGAAGATCTTGTAATTTATTATGATGAAAACATTGATTTTGATTCTAATTTTGATTTTGATTTGTCTGTTCTTTATGAGTATGATGATGTTTTCTTTTCCAAAATGAATGCAATAAATTTTTATTTTGCTTACTTATGTGATGTTTTTGCTAATGGTTTCACACATCAATGTAGTAATTACATAAGTATTTTTAATATTAACTTTGTTGACACTTAATCATTAAATTTGGAAACACAAGAAAATCCTAAAAACATTAGCATAATGTCCAATCTTACTCCTGGAGAAAGTGAGAGATTAGATAAAATATTCTAAAAATATGAAGAAGTCTTTGCTTGGTCTTATGATGATATGCCTGGAATTGATTAGGATATTACTAACACATGATCCTAACCTACACTCACATAAAGCCCATCAAGAACACTTGAATGGGCAGAGCTGGTCGAGGAAGAAGTCATGATGCAGTTACAAGTGAAATTCTTAGAGATGACTTCCCTTTACCTCATGTAGATGTCCTTATTGATAACACAGCCCCTAGCATGCTACACTCATTTGTAGATGAATTTTTTGGATACAATCAAGTGTTATTGGTCCAAGAGGATAAAGTCAAAATTACTTTAATAACTACAATGGGTATATTTTGTTATAGGGTGATGCCGTTTGGATTAAAGAATGCTAGAGCAACCTATCAAAGGATGGCCATGACCTTGTTTTCATGATATGATGCACAAGGAAATTAAGGTGTATATTAATTATATGATGGTGAACTCGAAAACAAGAGAGCAACATTTCCAAAACTTGGAAAACGTTTTTGAAAGAGTAGTCAAATATAAACTTAGGTTGAACCTAAAGAGGTGTGTGATTGGACAGGTAAGATGTTGGGACATGTTATTGGCCTGAAAGACATTGAGATTGATCTTGAAAAAGTTATGGTAATCAGAGATATGCTAGTCCCTAAGATGGAAAAGGAGGTAAGGTGGTTTATTGGAAGGTTGCAGTACATAAGCAAGTTCATTGAAAGACTCACAACCATTTATGAACCCATCTTTAAGCTGCTCAAGAAGAACCAACCAATATAATGGAATGATGAGTGCCATAAGGCTTTTGAGTGAATAAAAGAATACTTGTTGAATCCACCTGTACTGAAAGTGCAAAACTTGGCAGACCATTGATATTGTACTTAGCAGTAGAAGAAGGATCAATATGAGCAATGCTAGCCCAAGCCAATGAATCAGGAGTCGAGTATGCAATCTACTAATTAAGTAGAAACTCCTGCCTTATGAGATCAAGTATAGTATCATTGAAAAGACTTGCATTGCCATGGTTTGGTCATCAAAGAAATTATGGCATTACTTTCAATCTTATAGTGTGTAAGCAATCTCCAGGTTGGATCCAGTCAAATACTTGAGAGAAACACCCTGATTGACTGGTGATGGCAAATTTGTGCTATTACAATGTTACCGCAAGTTCAAGTGCATGGGTTGCGTAAGTAATAAAATAATGAGTAAGATATCATTCCACTAGGGACAAGGTCAAGTACTAGTGCAAATTTTAACTGTTGTTTAGTAAATCAATAGTTTTTTTGTGATGATTAAAATAAAAGATGAATTACTAAATAAATTAAGGTAAAGAAAAATTCAATATTGTGCAAAAAGAGTTGATGATGAAAATACTATCCAGATATTGAATCCCCCTAGCCATAAAAATATTTATGAATATCAATTCAATTAAAACAAGTAATAGAGCTGAATTGGCATTCCTCTAAATTAGATCAAAACCTCTCTCGAGTGAATTAATCCCAAATCACTAAGTAGAATGCTAGAAATCCCATCTCAAGCATATTTAAATAGATCTTGCAATAAGAACAAGGAAATTAAAACCAAAGGGTCTTGTAAGTCTATCTCTAGCACTCCAATCAACCCTCAATCCTAATGAAAATTATGTTCATATCAAGCTTTCTCAAGTTAATAATTTGAAAATTGAAACCGATCAATAAGCATGCTATTATCAATTGGAAATAAGAAATTAAGAATCAAAAGGATAAAATAACTCGATAAAATGATTTAATTTAATAAGAACAATTCAATTCATATAATAAGGCTAGGGTTCATCAATATCTAGATAGAAACAATTTAGCTCATGTTCATAACCAGAAAATCAAAATAAAAGAAATGAGTAGAAGAATTCAAACAATCCATAATGAATGATTTGTGTTTCTTCACTTCAATCCTTGATTCTTGATTTAGATCTTGTATGAATTGGATCTTCACCTTCACTCTCAGCTGTGAAAACTCTCTTTTTTTCTCAGGAAATCAGCTCTAGTAATAAAAACTTGATCCCTAATTCGCACCTCAGCTAAGATTTGTAGCCTAGAAATTTTGCCTAACACTCCCATTGACACGTGCGTGTCTATGGGTGTGTCAACGGTGCTGTTTCCAACTTTAATAACATGGGCAGTGACACTCCCATGTCCATGGGCACATCATTGCTATTGCAATGCTAGGTTAAGGACACGGTCAGTGACATGCCCATATCCTAGGGCATGTCATAGCTTCTGTAAGGCAGGATCAATGACACGTTAAGTGACACGCCTATGTTTCTAGGTGTGTCGAAGCTTCTATAAAGTAGTTAAATGACACGACCATTGACACGCCCATGTCGCTGGGTGTGTCAATTGAAGAATTTACCCAAAATAGCTCTTTTTCTTGTCTTTCATTCATGATTTCAGCCTAAATAACCTTAAGGTCCCAACATGTAAATGGTTCCTGGAATCAACCCTAATAAACACTTGAACAAACAAATTAAACTTAATTTGACAATAAATATAGTAAGAGATAGGGCCAAAATATCATCGACTATAAACTTATCAAATTCCCCCACACTTGAGTTTTTGCTTGTCCTCAAGCAAACCAAATCACTATAATAAGCATAAATGAAGGACCCCTCTATATCCTAAGAAAATAAAAGTTTTACAATACTCGAATCAAAAAACCTGACATTCTCAACCAAAAACTAATTCTCAAACATGATAGCTGAATGAAGAAGCTTCAAAACAAAAATCTCACACATCTAAAATTTAAAAATTCAGAGTTAAAAGAATGAGCATAAAATTCCAAGAACTCAAAATTCATGAACAAAGTATGAAAGTGTAAATTTTCTCTTAAGTTCTTTGACCCCTTTGTAAAATGCATTGAGTGAACAATTGTTTTTTTCTTTTTTTTTTCTTTAAATGATCCCAATTTGTTTGAACTGATACTAACTTTTTGACGCGAAGATAAAAATTTGTGTTGACACCCGGTTACTCAGTTAGAATCACCATTCAAATGGCTACTAGCACTATTCATAATTCTAACTCATTCGTTTCAATTCAAGAGTTAAAATTAGCGAAACATGGACAAATTTTCATAGCTCCTAAAAAATTATTTTAATTTATTATATTTATTATTTTTTAAATTTATTTTCAAGGAAAGTGGTCAAGAAATTAAGATAATAAAGATGTCATACTAAGTTTTACTCAAGTATCTAAGGAATTGGAACATGCTCAAAATTGTAACTAAGTCTTTAAACTTCAGATGTGCAACTCTCATCAATCAACTACTTAATTCGAACTATCACATTTTGTCTTTAGCAATCAATTAAGAAAACTGAGTGAACCTCAACAAGATATTGTCATTCATTAAAACAACCATTAATTTAATATAAAGGGAAACTATTTCACTTTATACTATTATGGTAATCTAGTTTACTTGAACCTAAAAATAAAGTTGAAGAAACAAAATGAGACAAATGAATTAAATGGCAAGAATGAAATAACAAAAGCTTAATCTAAAAAATATACCTCTTTCCCAAACTTAAGACACACATTATCCCCAATGTGTGTAAAATAAGAAAAAGAACAAAAGAGAGAGAGAATTGTCCTGTCATGTCCATGAATTCACATATATGAATATGGTTCCAAAAGCATTGCAAAGTTGAATTAGATATAGGACAAAAACAGACAAGCAAAATTGTGAAGGTACAAAGATATATAAATAATAATAATAATAAAAAGAAAGATAGAAATACAGAATTAAATGTACAATCATTCAAAAGAAAATAAAAATAATATATAATAGAATAATAAAAAATAAAAAGAAAATAATGAAGTAAAGAAAAACTAAGTTAGTCATTCATGGGCTCAGCACTGGAATCATCACTAGCACCGGTATCATCACCGTTGGCACTGGTATCATCATTAGCACTATCATCTAAAACATCAACACTGAGCATTGGGGGCTGGTATGGTGGAGGCGGTGGCTGCGAAGGGCTAAACCCCTGAGACCTCTAAAACTCGAGCATGGACTGCTTGAGCCATTGCCTACTCAGTATCTCGTGATCCAGTTGCACCTGGAAGGATGAGTAGTGCTGCTCTACGAAACGCTGGATATGGTCCTAATGAGTTAATAATTTTTTCTAACTTAGCTTTATGTTTCCCATTTTTCCTTCAATCCTACAGATCTGCCTCTCAAAATCAGTGGGTTTCCTATCATCATCCCACTCAACATTAACCAAATGGCACCAGTCTTAAGAGGTAGGGGCTGAAGTAAAAGATTGACTAATGGAAGAAGAAGGTCTAGTTGTGATGGATAGGCTGGGAACATCTATCGGTGGAGGTGGAGGTATGTCCAAAGTGGAGGCAGGATAATCCATTAGTGGTGCCTGTAGGCCCACTACCTTCTCCCAGTTTATTCTCTTTAAGGTGTCCATACCTAAAAGCTTAGGGACCCATCCACCTTCATCTGTAGGAATCCATCCAAACACCCAAACTGTGAGCCAACCTTTTGACATACATGCCACTATGTAAATTACCCGGTACTCCTTTCTTGGACTACTCATAGAAGAAATGTGTGATGGCATAAGCCATATTACATCAAATCTTCTGAACAATGCAGTTCAAGAAGAATAAATCCCGCAAGCTAACTATTTCTGTGCTACTTTGTTGAGCTGTAAGAGTGTGAACCAAAAGATTATGCACCACCTGGCAAGGAAAAAATTCAAAATTGGATGCTTTGGACACCTTAGGCTGATATTTATCTATATTGTGTACAAATGTCCTCCAAACCCGAGGAGGAATAACATCATACTCGGCAAAGTCCACCTCAATGTTAAGATACTCAACCATCTATACATCCTCCGTAATAAATAAACCTAAATGCATGCCAAGTTTATTAATGTTCAAGTGAAATCGCTAACCTCCCAACTGGAACTTCATCATCGACTCGATAATGGAGATCTTATTTTTATCAAACTGGAAAGTGCAGTAGAACTCCACTGTATGAAGGCTCATTGATGAAAAAGAGTTGTTCCCATCCCGGTTGGTTTATCAAATTCCAGATCTCGGCCGCAATATTGGCTTTTTCCATAGCACCCCAATCCAAAACCCTAGGTGGCGACCAACCCTTGTTTCCTAATAGTTCAAACCATTTCCATTCCTTCGAAGTTGAGAATTGAAGGCACTAGTGGCTTGCCCTGAATTTAGAAGTTGGGTGCATAGCTAGTTGGCTTGAGCTTCCTTCACCTCTAGCTCATTTGGTTGATAATTTGGATGGCATTTGTTTGCGACGACCCATTATCTGTAAAATAAATAAGAACATCCTCAAAACATTAATAATACTAAAACATTGACATTGGATAGGGTTATCAAAACACCGATATTATAATAATAGAGCACAACACATAATCAAAGAAAATATTACTAAGTACACCAACACAATTAAACCAACAATAGCAATGCATTCAAACAACAAAAGAAATAAAACTAAACCAACAAGAGCGATGAAACAATTCTAAGTGTGAGCGGGGATTTTTGCCCCCACTCTTAGTGGAATGGTTCTTGTGACTTCGGCACTCTTTAAGCTCAGGGCCTTAGAGAACACGGACCTAATTCTGGAGAAAATGGAGTCTCCACATGGACGGGCCGAGAAAAAGAAAGGGGTGGATGACTCAATTTCTAAGGAATCCCCAACCCCCTAATGGGTTTGAAAAGTTGGGTACATGTGGAGAAGGTGAGAAATGACCCAGCACCCCCACAACACCCGGTTCATTGGAACCGACCTCCTTTACAGGTCTTAATATTATAAAATTCTTAAATATAACAATATTATCCATATTACACACAATAATTGAAATAAAGCATCGTTATATTAAAATCAAAGCAATGTCCTAGTAGAGCAAATAAATGGACACCCATCCGAAGATGGAAACATTCCCTTACATCATCCATATCTAAACTAATAGGACACCCACCAAAAGGTAGAAACATGCCCTTTACATCAGTCTAAAATATAAAAGCAATTTAAATAACATGATATTTAATTAATGAGGAACCCACAAAGTGGAAACATACCTGTTACAACATTTAAAAATCAAAATAAATCAATAGAAGTAAATAACCATTCATCATAAATAAATCATTCATTAAAGATATAAATCAAAATATAAAATAAGCATCCATCCATGATAAATTAAATAAATCAAGAATTGAAAATAAATCAACCACCATTGCATAAAACAGACTACATAATCAAATCTAAAATAAAGCAAGTAAAGATACAAATTAGGGCTACTAATCCTATTTAAAGTTCTTTAATTAATATTTTAGGGTTTTGGAATCTTAAGATATTATTATTTTTATTTATTTAGGCTACTGTAAGTTTTAAGAGAATTAAAATGGATTAGGATTTCATGAATCAAATTAGGGTTTAGGGGTAACATTATGAAATTAGGGTTTTAGAATAATTCAAACATTAGGTTTATAATTCTTGGTTACTGGATTGTTGTTTTGGATTTACTGTAATGAGTTTGAATGTTTAGGTTTATAAGGTTTTAAGCTTTTAAGGATTAGGTTTAGGAAAACTAGGGTTTACGGTTTTGGTTTTGAGGGAATTAGGGTTTAAGAAAACTAAGGGTTTAGATTAACTAGTTTGGGCTTTACTGTTTTGGTTTTGGAGTTGAAGAAAATAGTTTTGTTTTATAAAGTAATTATGAATTTTTAGAAACTGTAAAGTGAGTTAGGGTTTGGAGATTTAACAAAACATTTGGAAATTTTAGAAAAGGATTAGAAGAAAACAGTTTAGGTTTTTTAAGATCTTTTGGAAATAGAAAAAATGATTTAAGGTTTTTGGAAGCAAAAGAGTATTTTTTAGGGTTTTTGTAACAAGGAAAAATTTAGGGTTCTAAGGTATTAAAGAAACAGAAAAGTATTTTTAGGGTTCTTAAGGTTTAGAAGAAACAGAAAAGTATTTTTAGGGTTTTTTGAGGTTTAGAAGAACAAAAAAGCATTTTTAGGGTTTTTTGAGGTTTAGAAGAAACATAAAAGATCATTTATGTCATTGAAACAAAGATCAACGTTACAACATATTTATAGATCAAGGTTTTGTGTGTATAATCTTATGAATAAAAAAAAATAAAGCTACTGTAAGAAAATAAAAAGAAATTAAAGATTCAAACCTTCATACGTTGGTTCCACCAAAAATTGCTTCTTGGATGAACGGAGATAAAGGCAAAGTTGCTGCCTTTGATAAATTGTTAATGGCTTTGCTTGTTACTCTCAAATCCGAAGTCCCAAATTCAAAGTTCTAGTTCTCCAAAAGTTTCTCTTCTTAAAATCCAGTCTGATCCCCTCGCTGCCAAGTCCCTCTTTGTTTCCTCCTTTTTAGTGTTATTTATAGGAAAATTTATAATCCTAGTTCTAATTGTTTAAGGAAACTAAAATTACTTAGGAAAAGAAACCAAAACCAAATAGAATTTTGTTTCAGAAAAAATTGAATCGGAAAAATTTTGTTGGCGAAAACTGCGACGGGCTATGAGTGGCTGCGAGGAATTGCGTCGAAAATTGCGGGCACGGCCAGCAAGCCATTTCGTCCAATTACCTTTGGTGACGAATTTTTTTCGTCGTCGATTTTTATTTTTATTTATGTATTTATTATTAATAATTTTTTATTACATAATTATAAAAAATAAAAACTAAAACAAATATTATTTAATTAAGATAACACAAAATTTATTTTGGACTAAATAAAATATATTAGACCGGATTGGGTCAAAAATTAAGGGTCTACAGTTTGCCTCCTGCTTGAATGATTTGAGACTTTAGTAAAAGAAAGTGATAAGCAATAAGACTTAATTTTTCTAAGATGGTTGAGGTTTTGGGTTCTGGGCCCGGTTTGAGTTCTAGACTCAAAGAATAATTTTAGGTTCTGGACCTAAGGGTATTTTTGGATTTTGGACCCGGGCTAAGTTCTAGACTTAAAAGAGATTTTAGGTTCTGGACCTAAGGTAATTTGGGTTCTGGACCCGAACTAAGTTTTGGGCTTAAAAGGGATTTTAGGTTCTGGACCTAAGGATGATTTGGGTTCTGGACCCGAGCTAAGTTCTAGACATAGAATAGATTTTAGGTTTTGGACCTAAGGATAATTTGGATTCTAGACCCGAGCTAAGTTTTGGACTTAGAAGAGATTTTAGGTTCCAGACCTAAGGATAATTTGGATTCTGGACCCGAGCTAATTTCTAGACTTAGAAGAGATTCTAGGTTCTGAACCTAAGGATAATTTGGGTTCTGGACCCGAGCTAAGTTCTGAACTTAGAAGAGATTCTAGGTTCTGGACCTAAGGATAATTTGGGTTCTGGACCCGAAACTAGATTTGGATACTCGATCCTAAACTAGACTTGGATACTCGATCCTAAACTAGATTCAGATACTCGATCCTAACTGGATTTGGATACTCGATCTTGAACTAGATTTAGATACTCGATCCTAACTGGATTTGGATACTCGATCCTAACCTGGATTTGGATACTCGACCCTAACTGGATTTGGATACTTGATCCTAACTAGATTTGGATACTCAATCCTAACTGGATTTGGATGCTCGATCCTAACTGGATTTGGATACTCGATCCTAAATGGATTTGGATACTAGATCCTAAATTGGATTGGGATACTCGATCCTAACTGGATTTGGATACTCGATACTAAACTGGATTTGGATACTCGATCTCAACTGGATTTGGATACTAGATCCTAAACTGGACCTGGATACTCGATCCTAAAATGGATTTGGATACTCGATCCTAAATGGATTTGGATACTCGATCCTAACTGGATTTGGATACTCGATGCTAAACTGGATTTGGATCCTCCATCCTAATTGGATTTGGATACTCGACCCTAAATTGGATTAGGATACTCGATCCTAAACTGGATTTGGATACTTGATCCCAAACTAGACTTGGATACTCAATCCTAAACTGGATTCGGATACTCGATCCTAACTGGATTTTGATGCTCGATCCTAAACTGGATTTAATTTGGGTTCTTGGACCCGTGACTGGGTACTTGGACCCAAGATTGGATTGGATTTGATTGACCTTTTATCAGCTGAGGATTCTAACTGGTCTGGCTGTTCTATGCATTATGGTTCTTCACCCTCAAAATGGATCTTCATCATTGGACCTTGGATCTTCATCCTTAGCATCGGATCTTCACCTTTGAAATTGGATTTTCATCCTTTAAGCTGGATCTTGATTTTTTTTTTATCATTGGTGAGTATTCCTGCCTGTCACGCGGGCGACCCGGGTTCGTCAACGGAAATATCAAATCAAAGCATTCAATCAAATATACTACAAACCCTAGGCATGGGTATTTAGCTCAACATCATCAATTTAAAATATTCATTCAACTCAATATAAATCAAATATAAATTGTTCATTGCAATATCAATTCTCTTAATACAACAAAAACAATATTGAAATGAATTAAAAGAGAGAATAGAAAAACCCCTTGTAGATGCCAAGAGTAGGATTACTAGTCTTCCTCTTAGCTTCACCTTGATATATGATGAAGAACTCAAGCCCTCTTCAATGGATGATTCTCCTTTGCAACGTGGAATGGAGCTTTCTCAAGTCACCAATCCTTCAATTGATTATGCCTTTGAGAGATGGAATGGAGCTTTCTCAAGTCACCAATCCTTCAATGAAGCTTCTTCAACCTTTAAGAGCTTGTTAACCCACTTTATCCCAAAGAATCTCAAAGATCTTATCAATGGAAGATGGAGAAGATGGAGAGGATAGAAATGGAGGATGAAGATGAAGGGACAAGGAGAGTGTCACTCTCCTTCTCCCAAATCGTGTTCTTTTCCTCCTTTTATTTGTTTTTCCCCCTTTTCTCTTTTCTTTTTCGCCCCCAGAAAACCCTAGCCTTCTCCCCCCAACTTCTCTCCTTTTTCCGTGCAAAAGAATTCAAATATATTAAGGGTGACACGGCCAAGCTTGCTTTGGCTTGGCCGTGTGTCTAATTTTTCTTTGGGACACGGCTAAGCTTGCTGTTAAGTTCAAGAGTTATAAGAATGCATCAAGACTTCCCTATCCCTAAGTCCGCAATCAATATCGAATCAAACAAAATCGATACCCATGCAATTAAGTGGTTTTCCATGCATAACCTATGTTTTCGCTCTCTCACCAACTCTTACAAGTGTTTGATCATGGTGGTGTTTACACTCATAACAATTAATGAAAGAATATTACCATAGGCTTGCTTATCAATCAAATCTCCACCACAAAATTACAATCAAGCATCAATCAAAAGGTCTTTCTTTTGGTTGTAATGGGGTTAAGGTAAAGGCATGACATTTAGGAAATGTGAGCTTAATCATTAAGTTCAAGAGCACTTCAAGAATGAAGTAACCATTCATATATATATACCCCAACAATTCCAAAACACCTTCCACTCATCTACCCTTTGTCATTAAAGAGCTTTTTAAGGAAACTCACTTATTAAATCTTGCAATGATTATTCCCAAATATATTACAACCCTTTCAACAAGAATATCAATTATTCTTATTCTTATTATTTTTTTATTTTTCTCTTCTTTTTTTTATTTGTATTTATTTGTTTATTTGTTTATTTTCTATTTTTTTAGGGTTTGCAACTGAATAACATAATAGTTTGCAATCTTAAACCTACTAAAACGCTTAATTCAACACAACACCCGGCCATAAGCACTTTTAAAATGCTCTTGACCTAATGAAAGGGTAAGAGACAAAATAGCATGATTTAACGTTAGTAGTGTTGCGAAAAAGAAAGAAAAGGGAAAATGAAATAGGCTCAAAATTGGCTAACTAAGGTTGAATATAGGGTTGGTCTTTTTAAGCCAAAGTGGGTTCACCTAATTACCTTAATCATCTAGATGCCTAATTGAAATTTTTATGTAGTCTCAAAATGCATGTCAAAGCAAGTTCTGGCAATTCATCAATCAAAGATGTTCACCCACAACAATAATGATAAGTTCATGGCTCAATTCCTCACTAGGTTAATGGCAATGCAAGGGAAAAACCTACAAAATTGACAATAAGCACCAATTCTAATCAATTCTCAAATTCATGCTTCAAAAATTCAAAGGTCATCCATTAATAATTTATAACAATTGAACTTTTCAAAATTCATTTATTCAAAGAAAAACATTAACTAAACTTAAACAAAAACAAGTTAAAAGTAAAAACACGAAATAAAAACATGAAATGCACCCCACACTTAAAGATTCACATTGTCCTCAATGTGAGCATGCATAAACTAAGAGATAGGGTTTAGATGAAACCTGATTTCCATCGTTCCCATATGCGATGTACAATGCTCCTTTCACCCATAATGCAATTGTCGCTCATGTCTGCAGGGATGGATAGCATACAACTCTGAAGGATACCTGATGTATTGCTATGCCTAAGTAGCGGTATTTGAAACTTGTGAAGGTCATCTTAGGGTAATACTCCAGTGTAGTAAGAACTTTGTAAAACCCTTTTTCATTGTGCAACATGGTTCTATCCATTATATGCTCTTCTTCATGACCAAGAGTAGAAGAGATGATTTTTGGGGACTCTTTAAGTTCAACTAAGTTTGGTTAAATAACTTCTTCTTCCATTTTAACAATGTCAAGTCCCCTCTCAACAATCTCAACATCTAAAATTAGCTTACTCTCCTCATTTTCTAAATTGGGCAATACCTTCTCTTCTTCTAAGGTCATGGCTATATCAAGCTAATTTTCACTATCTTCACTATAGGGCATGTCATAAAGCTTAGAAAGTTGCTTACCTTGATTCTCTTCCTTCAGCCTACTTGGGAATGGAATTGGGGGCATATATGGATTTGGAGGTTTATGCAATTTTTTTGATGTTGATGCTTCCAAATTCCCCTCCTCCTCTGATCGAACTAACTCCTCTATGTTTGGTTGTATCTCCTCGCCGTTTTCTTCTTGATTAGTACCAGCATCAAAGGAATCACAAAATTTGTTATGTATTACCTGTTCACTCCTCAAATTTGTGATTACCTTGACTTACTCCAATTGGCTAGGAAATTCCTCCTTTTGGTGTGCTTGGAGTTGATGTGCCAGTTGCCCAACTTGAATTTCCACCCTCTTTAATGATTCCTCCAAAGAATCAAACCTCTCATTGCTCCCTTCCTGATTTTGTGTGCTAATTTGAAGGTAAGCATTCAAATTGTCTTCCACTGTGGATTTCTTGCATTGATTCTGATTTTGTGCACCAATTTGAATGAAGGCATTCAAACTATCTTCCAAAGTGGGTTCCTTAAGTCGATCTTGATTTTGTGCACTAGTTTGAATGAAAGCATTCAAACTATCCTCCAATGAGGTTTTCTGAAGGCGATCTTGATTTAAATATTGTTCTTGAGAGTAAGAACCTCTTTGGTAAGGTTGAAAACAATTTTGAGGTAGAATGTGTTGCTGATTTTTCCAAGAAAAATTTGGTTGGCTTCCCCAGCTTGGGTTGTAAGGATTAGAATATTAGTAATTTCTACCCATTTGCTGGAAACTATCAAAGTCATCTTCTTCCTCTTGCCATTCTTGGTATTGTGCGAAACCGAATGAGCATGTATTTGCACTATGCCCAGCATTGCCACATGATGCACATATCTCTTGGCGTGGCATAGGTGCTCTTTGTAATATCCCAAAGTGTGCCCTAGGAGTCATGATATAATTGTTGTTTTATTTGAATTAAAATGTATAGGTGTAATTGGAAAGAGGAAAGAATTTAAAAGAGAGTGTATATGTTGTATATATGGAAATATATATAACATATACATAAGTCAAATAGATGGTCAAAGGAAGTAGATATTTATTTTGTTAATTATGAAATTACTAAAAAGAGCATGTAGGTGAAAGGAAGTTAAAATAAATAGATGAGGGTATTTAAGTAATTTTCTTTTTGGAATACTTGGTGGAGGTTTAAAGAGATGAGAAATTTGACTTTGTCTCTTACACTTTGTCATTTTCTTTTCTTCTTCCTTTGTGGTTTGGCCGGCTATCACACAAGCAAGAGAGCAAGAGAGGGATTTGATTTTCCAAGACCAAAATTAAAGGAGTTTTCAAGAAAACAAGTTAGAAATTCAAGAAGTTCATCATTTTTGGTAAGTTTTCTCTTGATTTCTCTTGTTCTATTTGGAATTTTGTTTAAGTTTGATGGAGTGTTGTTGATGGTTGGAGTGTGTTTGTGTATGGTGTGTGTAAAAGTGTTGAAAAGGAATTAAAGATAAGAAGTTAGGTTGGTGTTGGTGATGGAAGAGTAAGAGTTGTGTTTAGTGAAGTTGAAATTTTTCTGTTTTACAATTAGTAAAGGCTGTGACTTGTATGATTTTTAATTAAATATAGAAAACTTTTCTTGAAGTGAATTTTTGATATGTTGTGCCTCTATGAGTCTAGAATGACTGAAAAATATGTTGATTCGATTTTGGAATGGTTATGATTTTGGAAAGATTATTTTTATTAGACCTGTTCCAGCAGGTACCTTAACTGAGACAGCTATCTTTCGGGATTTTTAATAAAATGTAGAAAAATAATATCCAATTGAATTTTGGATATGTTGTTGCTTAGTGAGTCTAGTATTTGAGAAAAATAATTTGGAACCACGTTGATTGAATTTGATTTATGGAATTCACAAAGTTCAGAACTGCTGCCAGGATGCAGGGCAATTGGGGTAGTCTGGTTGGGTGAACTATTTGACCAAGATTTTGTGTTCAGTTTAATCTGAAATTTTAAAGGAATTATTTTAAGATGTAAAAATAAATTCTGTAAAAATTTTAGAGTTTTTAGTCAAGTAGATTATTTTATACAATTTTTCAAAATAAGGATAAAGTTGAGTCTAAAACCAGAATTTACTATTCATATGGTCATTTTGCTAATATTCCTTTTGGATTAGGTTGTGAAGAGGTTGAATTGCCCTAACCTAAGTGTTGAGGATTCTTGGAAGAGTAAGTGTATAGATTGGTGTGAGTTGGTTTTAAGGTAAGTACAAACTACATTATTTCATACATTCATATGATATTGAGACTTGAGACATATTTGATTATAAATGTGATAAGGAATCTAATGCATTGTGGATGTATATTAATAATGTTATGTTTGGTAATATGTGAATGTTGTGATGAGCATGTAAAATATGTGTTAATGCCATTGATTATATCCATTTGAATAATGAACTGATTAATGTGATTTGAAATATAATATGAGATGGTTGAAACATATTTGCTTATATGATGATGAAATGAAATATGGAAATGAAATGTGAAAGATATGATATTATGAAGAATTGTTTTATTGTGATTTGAGATCATATGAGATATGATGCCATGGTTGTTGGCTATGATGATGCAAATGAGATATATAATGGAGGCATGGTTGCCTAATTAATTATGAGAAATGAAATGAAAAGAGATTGAAAAAAAAAGAGATAAAAAAAATGATTGTGTGCCTAATATGTTTATTCAATTTTCAGAGTTCTAGTTTTGGCGGCATGCCTATGAATAACTGGATAGGTGAAATGACCAGGTCGTAAGCCGATTCCAGTTGATAAATATGAAATGTGATGTTTTTGGGGTGAAATGACCGGGTCGTAAACCTCAAAAACAAGTTATTGGAACTAGATTGAGTGAAATGACTGGGTCGTAAACTCAAATCTAGTTGATTATCCATGGATAAATGTATTGATGATTATGTTTATGGACCAAAGCAGTAACTCTGAACTTTGAATAGCATATTAGATTATTTTTGGGCCCATGCTTGTGTTTGTTTAAATGTGACTATTGATTGGTGAAACAAATGAATAATGAGATGACTACTATACATACGTTATTGAAACAGGTAAGATTTGAAATATAATATTCTCTTGAATTGATCTTGAATCTTGATTGTGTGACATTAGCATGGCATTAAAGCATCATAGCACTGTAATTTGTACCTCTAAGCCGTTGGCTTAGCGCGAATGTGATTCTTCGCGCAGGTGACAGGGAAGAACCAGAGAGTTCCTCTAGGCCGAGTCGAGTCTAGATTCTAAAGTGTGAATAGAGGGCTTAAAGATCAAAGACTGACTGCCAAACATGTATAAATTTTATGTTTTGTAAAACTGAAGTTTTGATGTATATGAATTTGTAAATATTGTTACTTTCCGCTGCATAGTGAACAAATATTTTATCTACTGTGTTTCATAATAAACCTTTACTTTATTTTGTACTAAAAGTGTAAATCCTTTTTGCAGGTTGTAGTTGAGGTTATAAGGGGGATTTATTGGGAGTGTACTGAGAATGATTTTGTTTGCATTGGTTTGTGTAAAAATGTTTTCAAAAATCAGGAAAAAAAATCAGTTTTGTCGACACTTGGGACTCAATTTTTAGGCGAAACTATGGCAAAATTTCTGTAAAAATCGGAACTAAAATTTGACTAAGTAAAATTGGTAGCAACATTAGGATAGTGTGGCGCCTCTACTCAGCTTACACACGTAAGTCGGGAAGGGGTGTTACAATTTTTGGTACCAGAGCCTAGGTTTGAGATTCTCAACCTAGATCAATTGTAAGAAAAAGAATATTTTGATTTTTAAAGTGGGTTTTTGAGTAAAATACATGTTTTGGTATGGCAGTCTTTGATCTTTAATGAGGAATATTCTGCTGTGTTTGCAAATATAGGTAGAGATGGCATCTCATTCACGACAGTCTGTTGAGGGTAGTGCGGAAAGTGTAACTCCTGAAGAGAGTAGAGATGGAGCTAGGATTGAGAGGGTTAGTGAGGCACCTGTTTCTGTGCCAGACAGATCAGCTGCTGAGGAGGCTCCGCCGGGTTGGTTAAGGCATATGGTAGAACTGTTGAGGGGAGCTCCAATGCAGCCACCACCACCACCACCACCACAGCCTCAGATGCCGGTAAGACATTATGACAAGTTAAGAAAATATGGGGCTGAAGATTTCTTGGGCACTACCGATCCTGCAGTGGCTGAGCAGTGGTTGGATAAGGTGCAGAGGATATTCATTCAGTTGCAAGCCACTTCGGATGAGAAATTTGACTATGCCAGATCCCTCCTGCAGAAAGATGCCTATGACTGGTGGAAGACGGTTCCTCATGCCATGGATGATCCACCTACATTATCTTATGGTGATTTTCTGAGGGAGTTCGAGCAGAAATATATTCCGAGGGAGTATAAAGATATTAAGAAGATGGAATTCCTGAATTTGAGGCAAGACAACCGGACGGTAACAGAGTATGAGATTGAGTATATCCGGTTGAGTCGATATGCCGGGGGAATTATCTCTGATGAAATAGACCAATGCAGAATATTTGAGGAGGGATTGAGGCCCTCTATCATGTGCATTGTGGCTGGTTCCCGGTACCAGGATTTTTCTCAGCTTGTTGCAGCAGCTAGAAGTGTTGAGAGAGCACAGGGCATTGCAGCAGCTGCTACTGAGGAAGAGACCAGGGTAAGGAGATCCCAGTTTGAGGCAGGGTCTTCATCTATGAAGAGGGATCGAGGAGGTTTTGTTCCGAGAACCAGTAGAACCCAGAGACAGTCGGGCAGATCAGTTCAGTATCAAAGGCAGAGGCCGAGACCGACAGTTTCTGTAGCTAGTGCCCCGACTCCAGTGATTCAGAGGTCTACTCCACCTGTATGTGAGCATTGTGGTAAGACCCATGGGGGTGTTTGTTAGAAGATTGGTGGATCAGGTGGGTGTTTTAGATGTGGGTCACCAGCTCATTTTGTTAGAGATTGTCCTGAGATGCAGGAGTATAGGCAGGCTGATACTGCAGCTTCTCAACCTAGTGTAAGCAGAGGTGGTCGAGGGGGCAGAGGTTTCAGTAGAGGTGGTAGACCTGGGTTTAGTCAGAGAGGAGGATCTTCATCTAGGGGCAGCAGGCCAGATGAGGCCGGATCTTCTCAGAGAGTATATGTGATGCAGAGGCAGTCGGATGCTTCAGCAGTTATAGCGGGTACATTTTCTTTATTTGGCATTTCAGTACTTGCTTTGATTGATCCAGGATCTACTCATTCATACATAAGTGCATCTAGCTTGCCTGTGTCTGAATTGCATTCAGAGTCCTTAGGAGTTGATGTCTTAGTGACCAATCCTTTAGGACATAGTGTTGTGGTGAGTAAGGTGCATCGTGATAGTGCTGTTGTGGTGCAAAGTGAGGAGTTTCTTGGTGATTTAATTGAAATGCCTTTTAAAGAATATGATTTGATCTTAGGCATGGATTGGTTGTCTAAGCATGGAGCTGTGGTGGATTGTCAAAAGAAATGTGTTACTTTGAGAACTGGTGATAGTAGAAGTATATTAGTATCTAGTGAGCAGAGACAACTTGCATCCTTGTTTGTATCAGCTGTAACAGCCAGAAAGTTTATTAGAAAAGGGTGTGTTGCTTATCTTGCTCATGTTATGAATACCAGAGTAATGGGTTCTCAACTTAATAGTATACCCACAGTTGCGGAGTTTCCAGATGTTTTTCCTGAGGAGTTGCCAGGGTTACCCCCTGAGAGAGAGGTTGAGTTTGGTATCGATTTGTTGCCTGGTACCACTCCCATCTCTATCACTCCATATAGAATGGCACCTGCTGAATTGAGAGAGTTGAAGGTGCAGTTGCAGGAGTTATTGGATAAAGGGTTTATTCGCCCTAGTGTTTCCCCGTGGGGAGCTCCTGTGTTGTTTGTGAAGAAAAAGGATGGTACTTTGAGATTGTGCATCGATTATAGGCAATTGAACAAAGTAACTATCAAGAATAAGTATCCTTTGCCCCGAATTGATGATCTCTTTGATCAGTTGAAGGGAGCAGCGGTGTTTTCCAAAAATGATTTGAGATCAGGGTACCATCAATTGAGGGTTAGAGCTGAAGATGTTTCTAAGACAGCTTTCCGCATAAGATATGGGCATTATGAGTTCTTGGTAATGCCTTTTGGATTGACGAATGCACCTGCAGCTTTCATGGATTTGATGAATAGGGTGTTTAGGCCCTATCTGGATCAGTTTGTGGTGGTTTTCATTGATGATATTTTGGTGTATTCACGTAATGAGGAAGAACATGACAAGCATCTGCGAATTGTGTTACAGATCTTGAGAGAGAAGCAGTTGTATGCTAAGCTGTCAAAGTGTGAGTTTTGGCTTGACCAAGTAACTTTTCTCGGTCATATAGTTTCAGCATATGGTATAAGAGTTGATCCGAGTAAAGTTGAGGCCATTTTGAATTAGAGTCCACCAAAGTCAGTGACTAAAGTTAGAAGTTTTCTGGGTTTGGCAGGCTATTATCGAAGGTTTGTGAAAGGTTTTTCTTTGATAGCTACTCCACTCACCAGATTGCTTCGAAAGGGAGTTAGATTTGTGTGGACAGATCAGTGTCAAGCTAGTTTTGATCAGTTGAAAGAAATGTTGACTCAAGCTCCTGTTCTTACTTTGCCCGTGGAAGATAAACCATATGTGATTTACAGTGATGCTTCACATAATGGTTTAGGATGTGTTTTAATGCAAGAGGGTAAAGTTATAGCTTATGCTTCTCGGCAGTTGAAGCCGCATGAGCTTAATTATCGGACACATGATCTGGAATTGGCAGCTATAGTATTTGCTTTGAAGATTTGGCGACACTACTTGTATGGGGAGAAATGTTTTATCTATACGAATCATAAAAGTTTGAAATATTTGGGTGTCCAGAGAGAGCTGAATCTTCGACAAAGGCGATGGTTAGAGCTGATCAAAGACTATGACTGTTTGATTGATTATCATTCTGGTAAGGCAAATGTAGTTGTTGACGCCTTGAGTCGGAAGTCTCTAGCAGGTTTGGCTATTTATTCACTCTCTTTGCTTGTTGAGTTGAGAGCGTTACATGCTAGTTTTGAAGCATGTGATGATGGTGCATTGTTGGTTCAGTTGCAATTGAGACCAGTATTGTTGGATCAGATTACGGAGGCTCAATTGACAGATGAGAAAATTCAAAAGATTATTTCAGATTGCCAAAACGGGGAGAGCCGAGATTTGTTTGTGAGAAGTGATGGTAGCCTTTGGTTTAAGGATAGATTGTGTGTTCCTGATAATGATAGTTTGAAAAAGGTTATTTTGGAGGAAGCACACCAATCGGTTTTTGCGATGCATCCGGGAAGTACAAAGATGTACCATGAATTGAGACAGTATTATTGGTGGTCTGGTATGAAGAGAGACATAGCAGAATTTGTGTCCAAATGTCTCACTTGTCAGAGGGTGAAAGCTGAGCATCAAGTTCCAACAGGGTTGCTTCAACCTTTAACGGTGCCTGAATGGAAATGGGAGAGAATCACAATGGATTTTGTGTCTGGTTTGCCTATGACACAGAGGAAGCATGATGCCATTTGGGTGATTGTTGATAGGTTGACAAAGACAGCTCATTTTCTTCCGGTTCGGACGGACTTTTCACTTGAGAAGTTAGCTGAATTGTACATCAATGAGATAGTAAAGTTGCATGGAGTCCCAATTTCTTTAGTGTCTGATCGAGATCCTAGATTTACTTCAAGATTTTGGAAGAGTTTACATGGTGCTTTGGGTTCTCGATTGCATTTTAGCACTGCATTTCATCCGCAGACAGATGGGCAGTCAGAGAGAGTGATACAGATTATTGAGGATATGTTGAGAAGCTGTGTCATTGATTTCTCTAGAAGTTGGGACAAATTTTTGCCACTTGTAGAATTTGCTTACAACAACAGTCATCAATCCAGTATTGGAATGGCACCATTTGAGGCATTGTATGGAAGAAGATGTAGAACACATCTATGTTGGAATGAAGTTGGAGAGGGCAAGTTAATTGGTCCGAATCTGATTAAAGAGACTGAAGAAAAAGTGAAGATGATTCGGGATAGGTTGAAAGCAGCTTCAGACCGACAGAAGTCTTATTCAGATTTGAAAAGGAGAGACATAGAGTTTGATGTTGGAGATAAAGTATTTTTGAAAGTGTCTCCTTGGAAAAAGATATTGAGATTTGGTCAAAAAGGGAAGCTGAGTCCTCGTTTCATTGGACCGTATGAGATATTAGAAAGAGTTGGACCAGTTGCTTATCGTCTTGCTTTGCCGCCTGAGTTGGATAGAATCCATAATGTCTTCCATGTTTCTATGTTGCGAAGGTATAGATCTGACCCATCTCATGTTTTACCAGTTGAATCTATTGAGGTGAGTCCGGATCTAACTTTTGAAGAAGAACCAATTGCTATTTTGGCACATGAAGTGAAGGAGTTGAGAAATAAGAAAGTGTCACTTGTAAAGGTTCTTTGGAAGAATCATAGTAGAGAAGAGGCAACTTGGGAGAGTGAGCAAGCGATGCGAGATCAGTATCCTGAACTGTTTCAGACATAATATCAGGTAATTTTGAGGATGAAATTTCTTTTTAGAGGGGGAGAATTGTAATATCCCAAAGTGTGCCCTAGGAGTCATGATATAATTGTTGTTTTTATTTGAATTAAAATGTATAGGTGTAATTGGAAAGAGGAAAGAATTTAAAAGAGAGTGTATATGTTGTATATATGGAAATATATATAACATATACATAAGTCAAATAGATGGTCAAACGAAGTAGATATTTATTTTGGTAATTATGAAATTACTAAAAAGAGCATGTAAGTGAAAGGAAGTTAAAATAAATAGATGAGGGTATTTAAGTAATTTTCTTTTTGGAATACTTGGTGGAGGTTTAAAGAGATGAGAAATTTGACTTTGTCTCTTACACTTTGTCATTTTCTTTTCTTCTTCCTTTGTGGTTTGGCCGGCTATCACACAAGCAAGAGAGCAAGAGAGGGATTTGATTTTCCAAGACCAAAATTAAAGGAGTTTTCAAGAAAACAAGTTAGAAATTCAAGAAGTTCATCATTTTTGGTAAGTTTTCTCTTGATTTCTCTTGTTCTATTTGGAATTTTGTTTAAGTTTGATGGAGTGTTGTTGATGGTTGGAGTGTGTTTGTGTATGGTGTGTGTAAAAGTGTTGAAATGGAATTTAAGATAAGAAGTTAGGTTGGTGTTGGTGATGGAAGAGTAAGCGTTGTGTTTAGTGAAGTTGAAATTTTTCTGTTTTACAATTAGTAAAGACTGTGACTTGTATGATTTTTAATTAAATATAGAAAAATGTTCTTGAAGTGAATTTTTGATATGTTGTACCTCTAGGAGTCTAGAATGACTGAAAAATATGTTGATTCGATTTTGGAATGGTTATGATTTTGGAAAGATTATTTTTATTAGACCTGTTCCAGCAGGTACCTTAACTGAGACAGCTATCTTTTGGGATTTTTAATAAAATGTAGAAAACTAATATCCAATTGAATTTTGGATATGTTGTTTCTTAGTGAGTCTAGTATTTGAGAAAAATAATTTGGAACCACGTTGATTGAATTTGATTTATGGAATTCACAAAGTTCAGAACTGCTGCCAGGATGCAGGGCAATTGGGGTAGTCTGGTTGGGTGAACTATTTGACCAAGATTTTGTGTTCAGTTTGATCTGAAATTTTAAAGGAATGATTTTAAGATGTAAAAATAAATTCTGTAAAAACTTTAGAGTTTTTAGTCAAGTAGATTATTTTATACAATTTTTCAAAATAAGGATAAAGTTGAGTCTAAAACCAGAATTTACTATTCATATGGTCATTTTGCTAATAGTCCTTTTGGATTAGGTTGTGAAGAGGTTGAATTGCCCTAACCTAAGTGTTGAGAATTCTTGGAAGAGTAAGTGTATAGATTGGTGTGAGTTGGTTTTAAGGTAAGTACAAACTATATTATTGCATACATTCATATGATATTGAGACTTGAGACATATTTGATTATAAATGTGATAAGGAATCTAATGCATTGTGGATGTATATTAATAATGTTATGTTTGGTAATATGTGAATGTTGTGATGAGCATGTAAAATATGTGTTAATGCCATTGATTATATCCATTTGAATAATGAACTGATTAATGTGATTTGAAATATAATATGAGATGGTTGAAACATATTTGCTTATATGATGATGAAATGAAATATGGAAATGAAATGTGAAAGATATGATATTATGAAGAATTGTTTTATTGTGATTTGAGATCATATGAGATATGATGCCATGGTTGTTGGCTATGATGATGCAAATGAGATATATAATGGAGGCATGGTTGCCTAATTAATTATGAGAAATGAAATGAAAAGAGATTGAAAAAAAAAGAGATAAATAAAATGATTGTGTGCCTAATATGTTTATTCAATTTTCAGAGTTCTGGTTTTGGTGGCATGCGTATGAATAACTGGATAGGTGAAATGACCGGGTCGTAAACCGATTCCAGTTAATAAATGTGAAATGTGATGTTTTTGGGGTGAAATAACCGGGTCGTAAACCTCAAAAACAAATTATTGGAACTAGATTGAGTGAAATGACCGGGTCGTAAACTCAAATCTAGTTGATTATCCATGGATAAATGTATTGATAATTATGTTTATGGACCAAAGCAGTAACTCTGAACTTTGAATAGCATATTAGATTATTTTTGGGCCCATGCTTGTGTTTGTTTAAATGTGACTATTGATTGGTGAAACAAATGAATAATGAGATGACTACTATACATACGTTATTGAAACAGGTAAGATTTGAAATATAATATTCTCTTGAATTGATCTTGAATCTTGATTGTGTGATATTAGCATGGCATTAAAGCATCATAGCACTGTAGTTTGTACCTCTAAGCCGTTGGCTTAGCGCAAATGTGATTCTTTGCGCAGGTGACAGGGAAGAACCAGAGAGGTCCTCTAGGCCGAGTCGAGTCTAGATTCTGAAGTGTGAATAGAGTGCTTAAAGATCAAAGACTGACTGCCAAATATGTATAAATTTTATGTTTTGTAAAATTGAAGTTTTGATGTATATGAATTTGTAAATATTGTTACTTTCCGCTGCATAGTGAACAAATATTTTATCTACTGTGTTTCATAATAAACCTTTACTTTATTTTGTACTAGAAGTGTAAATCCTTTTTGCAGGTTGTAGTTGAGGTTATAAGGGGGATTTATTGGGAGTGTACTGAGAATGATTTTGTTTGCATTGGTTTGTGTAAAAATGTTTTCAAAAATCAGAAAAAAAAAACCAGTTTTGTCGACACTTGGGACTCAATTTTTAGGCGAAACTATGGCAAAATTTCTGTAAAAATCGGAACTAAAATTTGACTAAGTAAAATTGGTAGCAACATTAGGATAGTGTGGCGCCTCTACTCAGCTTACACACGTAAGTCGGGAAGGGGTGTTACACTCCTCCTCTTACATTTAGCACCTTATGTTGATTCGTCAATTCTGCTAATTACCATGCCATTTCAGACTCATCATTCCTATCATAAACTCCCCCGTGCCTTGAGAACTGCATCTTTACAAAAGACACTTAGCAACTTAAAGAAAATAAACAAATAATTAAATTGAAAGAAAATCAAATAAAACAAACAAACAATTCAAAGAAAACAAACAAACAATTAAATAAAAAAATTCAAACTATCACTACTTAAACAGCCTTCCCCGGCAGCGGCGCCAAAAACTTGTTGCGCTCGAGTTAAGCACTACTACAAGCTTCATTCGCAAGTATACGAGGTAGTTGTAGCAAAAGTGATCACCCTAAGGTCGTCTCACAAGGAAGGTGTAGTTCGTAATAGTTTGATTGACAACTAATTTAAAAATGAAAGTTTGTTGTTTGGAATGGTGTAGGAGTAATTTAAACATAAGAGTAATGAGTGTAAGGGTTAATGTATGTGATGGTTGTACAAGATCAAATCGATTCTTGGGAAGGTGTGTAGGGTTATAGGTCCATTCAATCAAAGCTTAATTCTCATATTATCCATTAACTTAACCTTGTAATTAATTTGTTTCTTAAGTTTAATTAGTCAATTACCAATTCATTACTTTTCACATTCATGAATCAACAACAACCAATTGTTTTACATTTGCAAATTAATGAACCCTAGAACTTATATATCTAATTCATTCTTAGGGTAGTCAATTGCATAATTTCGATATCATTTAGGTTCCAAAAAACCTTCCACTCATCTACCCTTTGTCATTGAAGAGCTTTTTAAGGGAACTCACTTATTAAATCTTACAATGATTATTCCCAAACATATTCCAACCCTTTCGACAAAAACATCAATTATTCTTATTCTTATTATTATTTTATTTCTCTTCTTCCTTTTTTTTTTACTTGTATTTATTTATTTATTTATTTTCTATTTTTTTTGGTTTGCAACTAAATAACATAATAGTTTGCAATCTTAAACCTACTAAATTTAACCCCACAGTTAATTCAACACAACACCCGGCCATAAACACTCTTAAAATGCTCTTGACCTAATGAAAGGGTAAGAGACAAAATAGCATGATTCAAAGTTAGTATTGTTGCGAAAAAGAAAGAAAAGGGAAAATGAAATAGGCTCAAAATTGGCTAACTAAGGTTGAATATAGGGTTGGTCTTTTTAAGCCAAAGTGGGTTCACCTAATTGCCTTAATCATCTTGATGCCTAATTGAAATTTTTATGTAGTCTCAAAATGCATGTCAAAGCAAGTTTTAGCAATTCATCAATCAAAGATGTTCACCCAATACAATAATGATAAGTTGATGGCTCAATTCCTCACTAGGTTAATGGCAATGCAAGGGAAAAACCAACAAAATTGACAATAAGCACTAATTCTAATCAATTCTCAAATTCATGCTTCAAAAATTCAAAGGTCATCCATCAACAATTTATAACAATTGAACTTTTCAAAATTCATTTATTCAAAGAAAAACATTAACTAAACTTAAACAAAAACAAGTTAAAAGTAAAAACACGAAATAAAAACATGAAATGCACCCCACACTTAGGAAGGTGCCTAGGGTTATAGGTCCATTCAATCAAAGCTCAATTCTCATATTATCCATTAACTTAACCTTGTAATTAATTTGTTTCTTAAGTTTAATTAGTCAATTACCATTTCATTAGTTTTCACATTCATGAATCAACAACAACAATTGTTTTACATTTGCAAATTAATGAACCCTAGAACTTATATTTCTAATTCATTCTTAGGGTAGTCGATTGCATAATTCTGATATCAAATTTCTCCTCTCGGTCCTTCGTTCAATATCTAGAGATCAATAGGTTGCTAATCTATCAACCTAGCATACATTCCAATGCAATCAACCAATAACAAGGTACATCAATGGAAATATCAAATCAAAGCATTCAATCAAATATACTACAAACCCTAGGCATGGGTATTTAGCTCAACATCATCAATTTAAAATATTCATTCAACTTAATATAAATCAAATACAAATTTTTCATTGCAATATCAATTCTCTTAATACAACAAAAACAATATTGAAATGAATTAAAAGAGAGAATAGAAAAACCCCTTGTAGATGCCAAGAGTAGGATTACTAGTCTTCCTCCTAGCTCCACCTTGATAAATGGTGAAGAACTCAAGCCCTCTTCAATGGATGATTCTCCTTTGCAATGTGGATTGGAGCTTTCTCAAGTCACCAATCCTTCAATTGATTATGCCTTTGAGAGATGGAATGGAGCTTTCTCAAGTCACCAATCCTTCAATGAAGCTTCTTCAACCTTTAAGAGCTTGTTAACCCACTTTATCCCAAAGAATCTCAAAGATCTTATCAATGGAAGATGGAGAAGATGGAGAGGATAGAAATGGAGGATGAAGATGAAGGGACAAGGAGAGTGTCACTCTCCTTCTCCCAAATCGTGTTCTTTTCCTCCTTTTATTTGTTTTTCCCCCTTTTCTCTTTTCTTTTCCGCCCCCAGAAAACCCTAGACTTCTCCCCCCGACTTCTCTCCTTTTTCCGTGCAAAAGAATTCAAATATATTAAGGGTGACACAGCCAAGCTTGCTTTGGGTTGGCCGTGTCTCTCATTTTTCTTTGGGACACGGCCAAGCTTGCTGGCCGTGTCCATCACTACTTTTTTCTTTCTTTCTTTTCTTTCTTTTCTTTGGTCTCAAGGGGTAACACGACCAAGCTCCGGGCCGTGTCATATGACACGGCTAATGGCTTGGTCGTGTCATGTAGGTGTGTCCTATTCCGTTTCTTCATTTTTGCTCTTTCTTTGCTTTGGTTTCTTTGTTTTTCTCCCTAGATGAGACACGGCCAGTGGCTTGGCCGTGTCTCCTGGCCGTGTCAAGCTCTACCTTGAATTTCTTGAGGGAACACGGCCAAACTTGATTTGGCTTGGCCATGTCTTGCTTGATTCATGCTTTTCCTGCACTGTTTTGATCATCCAAGGGAGTTTTTACACTTAAACCTAAAACAAACACTTTAAACAAACTTAAAACAAAAATCAATCAAAACATTAACTAAGAACACATAAAAATCACACTAAAAATTAGTACAAAAATTATCTAAACAGTTCTTCACCCTCAAAATGGATCTTCATCATTGGACCTTGGATCTTCATCCTTAGCATCGGATCTTTAACTTTGAAATTGGATTTTCATCCTTTAAGCTGGGTCTTGATTTTTTATCATTTGCATCTTCATTCTTTTAATAGTTCTAATGTTCCATTCTTTTGCTCTTCCTTTTTGCAAAAATTCAGCTATTTTTAGTTGGCCCTCATATCTTCTCCTACCCCCTACGTGGAAAAATATTTGCAAGTGAGTTTGAAAATTTTATATATATAAACTCAAAAACTTGAAAAGGAGAAACTTTGCCCCCTGCGTAGGCCCAAACCCTTGATTTTTCTATGCGGGCTCTGATTGATGTTTTTGTTGTCTAGTTCTTTGCACAAGCACACATTTCTTCTCTTTGCAAAATTACTGGAACTTTCTCATGCAATGGGCCTTCTATGCCCCCCTAATTTGATATCTTCTTTTGATTGTTTACTTCACAGGGTGTTTGCTGTTCACTTTAATAAAGAATAGACAATACAAGACAAGAAAGTGCGATATGATATACTCATGTATGCATGATATGCATGAATGATACTTACAGTTGTTCCATTGACCCACAAACCAAGGTGTTCAGAAGAAGTGTTCTCATTGGTTCCTTTTTGATGCTCGTTCAAGTGTTGTATTGGAATGATCGAAAGCTTTGCACTTGTGGCTTTTATCTTCAAGATGTTGAAAACACGAGTGGTGGAGACTCTAAGCAGCAGAGTTAGGGATACATCTATTTCAAACTATGTTTCAGCATGCCAGATGGTAGCTTCTTCTTGACCTTGCCAATAATCATTTACTTTGCCCAATGTGTTTTTTGAGATTCGACAATTCAACATACTCCCCTTAACTTGAAGGCTTTGTATGACAAAAACATTTTTTATTTTTGGTTTTGAATTTTGATTTTAAAATCAAGTGTTGGCTTTGCCAAATCAATGTCGATGTACCTCAGGACTTGATTTTTCCAAATTAACATATCCATAACATGACAACCCTAGTTTCCATACTAAACTCGGGAATCATTTCTATTTAAGCAAGAACTATTGCACTTCAGATAGGCACATGCACATTACTTGGCCAAAGGTCTCATTGAGTTTAAATATTGTCTATCTCATATGCATGCTTATTCAAACTATCTCCACTAATAGACTCTACCTACCAAGAGAGATCAACAGGTCTTTGATAGGATTGAAATGGGGCCTACAAGGGACATGGGTTAAATGAAGGCCATTTATAAGTGGGAGCCGATGTGACACAATGGACAAACCTTCACACTACAAACTGCTTGTTGAAACTTTTGGGAGCATGAAAAGACAGAGCTTTGAACATTCTTCTTTCTTTTTGGCGTTAACCTGAATCTTGATTGGGATAGTCTTTGCCCTTGCATAAAGTTTGGTAACCAAATTCATTTATTTTCTTCTTCTCCCTTTTCTTTCTTTTTTTTTTATTTTTCTTGCTCTTCCTTTCTTTGAGCATTTTATCAGATTTGTCCTTCTTCCTTGTGGGACTGTCAAGTATAAAACTTTCAGGAGCTAGATGGTCTTTCTCCTTTTTCTCTCATTTTGATCAAATCTTTGGTTGGGTTGGACAAATTCAAGTCAAAATGTCCATATAAACCAAATGGAAGCCTTTTGCTGCTTTAGGTAAAAGAGAACTCAGTTGGCTTTCTGAACCACCTTTTTAGGTTTTACCCTTTTTCTTTTTTCCTTTTTTTTTCTTTTTTTTCCTCCTCTCTTTTTTGTTTTTTTATTTTTTTTCGGTTCTAGCTCTAAAAGAGTTGTCTTGTTTGTACTAACTTGGGCTTCCAATAATGGATGAGTGGAGTGACGTAAATCTTCTTTAACAGGGATAAATCATTTGTTACTATGATGTTGTCTTGAAATATTGGAGATATTAAGAAAACTTCAACTACCCTTATCGTCTTGAGAACTTTAACTACCCTTATGGTCTTGAGAACTTCAACTATCTTCATAGAATTGAGAACTTCAACTATCTTTGTGTATTCATTTCTTTCTTTGATCTTCTTGCCTCTTCATCTTAGTGATCATAAGACTTGTCAAAAGTATCTCAACAGCTCAGGGTAGGTTGTTGGGGTTTGTAAGCCAATGAAAAGAAAGCTAAAAATTTTATGAAGGCTCAAAGGGAAAACTAGGGATTGATATTTAATAGGGTGGATACAAGTTGTTGGCTAACCAAACAATGCCTAGATCATTTCGCTCTTAAATAAGTAGAGTTCAATTTCGCCTCGAAAGTTTGTCAAAGCATGTTCTAAGACTGATTAGGACCTAGACAAAGGTAATTATGTAGGAGCCCTCTCTAAGTAAGCATACACAACTCAATGCTATAGAGCAATTCCCTCACCTAGTAAAGTCATTCGAGTCATGATGCATAAATATATTAATTCATGAATTATCAAGCTAGATTCCTTATTGGTTGAGCACCAAAATGAACAAAGACCAATAAAATTTTCAATAAAAGTAATTTATTCAAACAAATTTAAATTTGAAAAACATGATTGTTCAAATTAAATATTAAAGAAAGTAAAATTAAAAAACAATATTCAAGCTAAGGAAAGTTCGTTGAGTTTAAGCTTCTTTTCCTTTCACATATTCAATATCTTCATCTTGAAAGGATGATAAAACAAAATCTTCTTCTAATCTTTTTCCTACCATGAAGGTTGTTGGTGGTGGCATTCTTCCAAATTTAGCCAAAGGGTTGTTTTTAGTATTGGGCTTATCCGGCTCGGGTAGCTTACCACTGTCAATTAAATCTTGGATCTCATGCCTTAGATGAGCACATTTATCTATTTGATGCCCTTGCATTTGATGAAATTGACAGAAGGCCTCGGCATTGCAGTTTGGTGGCAGTGGATTATATAACGGTCGAGGAGCTAACAGTTGTAACAACCCTTTCTTTTGCAGATTGCTAAAAACCCAAGATAGAGGTTTCCCCAATTCTAAGAATTGTCTTTTATTTCCTTGACCAGTCACATTAACATCAGCTTCTTTTTGTGTGCTTTGATTGCTAGGCTGATAATTCCCTTTCTCATTCCTTCTTATTGAAAAGCAATTTTTCTCCGTTTCCCACTCTTCAATTTGTAGTCCAGCTTGGATAAAATCTTTGAAATCCCTTATAAGAGTGTGAGACATCCTTTCATGGAGATTAGGGAGGACACCTCTCACAATCATCCTTACTTGATCATATTCGTCGGGCCTTTTCTTGAGCCAAGCGGCCTTATTTCTCCATTGTTTCACATAGTCCACAAAATTCTCATTTGGTCATTGCCTAATTGCTTCCACCTCCAACAAGGTTACTTCTAGCTCGACATTGTACCCATATTGCTGAATGAAAGCCTTGTACAACATGTCCCAATCTTTTTGAGTACTTTCTTCTAAAGTGTTGAACCAATTTTGGATAGCAGGGTCCAATGAGAGCATGAAATACCTCAGAGTTTAAGCTTTAGTAGCTCGGGCTATCATGACCGGCCATAGTAGGTATGTACAGTAATTACGTGTACAGTATTCACACGTGCTAACAAAGTAGGTGTAGACCCTTAATTTTTGACCCAATCCGATTTAATATGTTTTATTTAGCCCAAAATGATTTTTATTGTTTAATTGGTCCAAAATAATTTTAATTAAATAATTTTTACCTTAGTATCTAATTTTTATTTAAAAAAATGAAAATAAACAATTAAAAATTAAAAATTAAAAATAAAAATAAAATCAAAGTCAGAAAAAAAAATCGACAGTGAAAAGTGGCCGCGCGGGCCCGTCGGCCCAACAGTTCACCCGCAGGCCTGCGGGCAAAATAACTTCCCGCAGGAATTTCCTGCGGGCGGCTGCGGGCTGGCACGCCCACTGGCCCCAGTCAGGGGCCCGGCTGCCGCAGTTTTCGCCAGCGCAAAATTTTTTGACGCAAATTTTTAGAAACCTAATCCAATTAGGTTTTAATTTCTTTTTTTTAATATTAATTGCCGTGTGTAATTAGGAATATACAACCTAAAAACCATTATAAATAAGGACCAATAGAACCAAATTGGAGGAGGAAAAAATTTTCACAGTGAGCTTGGGATTGGAAACCAAATCAAGGAAGGAAAAGCAACAATTCAATTCAACTTATTTTTAAGGGAGTAGCAGCGCGAATTAAGCAATTCAAAGGCAACAAAGGCTTGTCTTTGGAGCCAGTTCATCCAAGAAGAGTTATTTTTTGGAGAATCAACAAAAGAAGGTATGTCAAATTCTTTTTGATTTATGTAACACAGTAGCTAAATTATGGAATTAGGGTTTTTTTTTAATCAAAAACTTTAGAACTTTAATTTAATTCTTCCAAAGTTAAAACACTAAACATGACCTTCTTTTCTAAAAGACTTAAAATTGTTATTTTTTTTTTCTTAAAAATCTTAAAACTCTAATTGAACATATTTTTCTACAAAACCAAAATCAAATTTTGTTTCTTTCAAATTTTTAAAGTAGGTTCTATTTCATTCAAAAAGAATTAAAAAACATCTTTTCTACTTATAAAAACTTCAATCCATTTGTTTAAATTCACAAAACTTCATAGAATATCAAATTGATTTCTAAAACCCTAAAAATTATCTTTTACCCGAGAACCCTAATTTTAAAGCCTAAAATCCAAAATTCAATTTTTAAACCTAAAATAATGAACCTTAATCCTTTTAAAACCTTAAACCCTAATTTTTATGAACCCTAATCCTTTTAAAACATAAAAAAACATAAAAACATAAAAACTCAAAAATTACACAGTAGCTTAAAAATACAATTTAAAATCACAAATTAAAGTATTTTAAGGTATTTAAAACCCTAGTTTCATGATTTCACCATTCAAACCTTAATTTGGTTAATCAAAGAGTCTTGCCAACCTTTTAAAACATAAAACCCTAATTTATTTTAATTCCATAAAAAGTCACAGTAACTATAATTGAACTTTTATTTGCTTTATTCAATTCCATATTTATTTATACCTTGATTTATCTCTTATGCTTTAATCTATTTAATTTCAATACTTGATTTATTTAATTTATCATGGATGGATGTTTATTTTATTGATATATTAATACTTTTAATGAATGATTTATTTATTATGGATGATTAATTACTCTTTTTAATTAATTTAGATTTTCAAAAGTTGTAAACGGTATGTTTCCACTTGGTGGGTTCCTCATTAGTTAAACATCATGTAATTTAATTTGCTTTTCTATTTTAGAACTTATGTAAAGGTCATGTTTCTACCTTTTGGTGGGTGTCCTATCTAGGCATGTGATGTAAGGACATGTTTCCATCCTTGAATGGGTGTCCATTTATTTGCTTTGTTTGGACATTGCTTTGATTTTAATATATTGATGCTTTCTTTTAATTATTGGGTGTAATATGGATAATGTTGTTATATTTAAGAATTTTATAATATTAAGACCTGTAAAGGAGGCCAGTTCTAATGAACTGGGCGTTGTGGGGGTGCTGGGTCATTTCTCACCTTCGCCACACGTACCCAACTATCTGAACCCATTAGGGGGTTGGGGATTCCTTAGGAATCGAGTCATCAGCCCCTTTCTTTTTTCCCGGCCCATCCGGGTGGCGACTCCATTTTCTTCGGACTTAGGTCCGTGTCCTCTAAGGCCCCGAGCCTAAATAGTGCCGAAGTCGCAAGAACCGTTCCACCTGGAGTGGGGGCAAAAATCCCCGCTCACAGTGGCGACTCCACTGGGGATAAGAGAAGTTGATTCCGTTGGTCTTTATATTATTCTATTCTTTCTTATAATGATTTTATCCATTGCATCATATTAGTTTGCATCGTGTGCGTGAGTTAGGACGCCCGTGTTACCCGTGTTGTGTTATGTAAGGGATACCATACTTTCACTCAAGGTATGGAGATCGAGCATGGCATAACCACTCATAGCCTCGTACCATTTGGTATATACTTTCTATGGGAACCTAAGCCTTTTAACCCAAAGACTAAAGCTCATGTAATTGGCCTAGTTACTTTCCTTAGGTTTTTACCCCAAATGCATGTTGTTTGACTATGGATAATTTATCTTGGTTTAAATCATGGCTTATTTGGTTTGTTCTTTTTCTAATATGACCCAAGTACATTTGCAAGCTCAAAATAAATTTTTCTTTAAAATTCGAAAGACCAAAACTATTTTCAAAACTTTTTAAGATGGTCTTTGGACATAAGACTTTTCTAAAAATAAATCAAAAATCCTTTGGCTCATAGCCCAAATACTAAGCCCAAAATCCATTTTTCTAAAATCTTTTACAATGGGCTTAGAAACAAAACTATTTTCACCCAACCTTTTCTTATAAAAAGCTTGCAAAAATATTTAGGTCAATTATGAAATACTAAAAACCAATTGTGGGCCTAGTTTACACTAAGAATAAATTAACCATGGGCTTGTTTTTGGCATGAACCATTAGTTACTTCTTTTCAAGTGGGAAATCTATCTATAGTAAACCTCTTAATTTTGTCTTAATCCAGTATAGCATAAAAGCTATTTTAGTTGGTTGAATGGATTAAAACCTAATTAATGGGAATTATCATGGATTGATTTCCATTTTAGAAAATATAACTATTGATTGAAACGTCCGAGGGAATTATTCGAAAGCAAGATACCCCGTGTTGGTATTTTGTTAACCATATACCTAGGAAAAAGAGACTCGCCATTCGTGTGTGGATGTTATAAGGTTGGAAGGATCGTCCTAATTACACTTGTTTATTAATTGTTTGTGCATACATGCATACATACATACATTTGCATCTCATATCATTGGTCCTCTCTGGCTCACAACCCTGGATTATGAAAGTTCAAAAGCTTACGACAATCCGACCCACGCCGGAGATGAAGTATCTAGCAACGACTCAATCACTTGCTCACCAAAAATAATGGAGACCGAACAAATTCAAAGAATGGTGGATGAAGCCCTCAATGCCAACATGGAAGAAATTAAAGAGGCCCTAGCTAAGACTATGAAGAACCAATTGACTGCAATCTTAGAGAACCATGCCGAGGCATCTGCTAGCACTAAGAAACCAAAGGACAAAGGGAAGATCAAAGTTAGTGAAGTGGTTTTTGATGATGAAAAGGTGATCATTGATGATGATGATGATTGGGCTCAATACTACCAAGAGGTTCAAGAAAAGAAGAAAGAACCGAAGCCTGTCGAGAAGGAAACTATTGAAAAGACCGAGACATCTGATGTTGAAAAGATGATTGCTGATTTAGAAAAGAAATTTGAGAAGAAACTGAAAACCGAAGAGATGTCCGAAGTTGACAAGTTATTTGAACAAGATGAAGAGGTCCCTTATAAATTCAAGATGCCTTCCTTTGCTAAGTACAATGGCACCGAAAATCCTCATCTCCACGTGAAGCAATATATCACTGCCATGCAATCTGCCCGAGCTACTAAGGCTCAAACCCTAAGGTACTTTATACTCTCATTGGACCCTGTTGTCCAAAATTGGTTCAATACCTTAGATGATGGAACACAAAAGAGCTGGGATCTACTTTACAGAGCCTTTATCCAACAATATGGATATAATGTTGAATTGGAAGTTACCTTGATGGAAGTGGAATCCATTAGGCAAAGGCCGAATGAGAATTTTGTAGACTATGCCAAGAGATGGAGAAACAAGGCTGCTTTACTCAAGAAGAGGTCCGATGAATCCGATCAAATAAGGATGCTTGTGAGAGGGGTGTTACCTAGTCTTCGTGAGAGGATGTCTCATACACTCATCCATGATTTCAAAGACATTCTCCAATCTGGTTTACAAATTGAAGAATGGGAAAGGGAGAAGAGCCGCTTTGCAACAAAAAGGAACGAGAAAGGGAGCTATCAACTTGGTAGCCAAAGAATGCAAAAGGCCGTCGGTGTTAATGCTACTAACCAAGGAACAAGGAGACAATTTTTGGAATTGGGAAAACCGATGTCCTATGTTCTCAACAAGCTTCAAAGAAAGGGACTGCTACAACCCTTAAATCCTCGTCCTTTGCCTAATCCTCTCCCACCAAATTTTGACACCAAAGCATTTTGTCAATTTCACCAAATGCAAGGACATGACACGGATAGATGTGTGAGATTGAGACATGAGATCCAAAACTTAATTGATAATGGGAAGCTACCCGAGCCCAACAAGCCAAACACCAAAGACAACCCATTGCCAAAGTTCAATAGAGTACCACCACCAGCAACCTTCATGATTGGAAGAGGTTTGCATGAGGATTTTTTCATGTCTTCTTTTCAAGATGTGGGAAGAGAAGTAATTAAAGAAGAAGAAGAATTTAATGAAGTTAAACAAGCTATGATGGGTAGAGAAGTGGCAATTTGTGTTGTAAATGGGTTTTGGGATTCAAGTGACAGTGATGATGATATTATACCCAAGAAGGAGGAGTGGAATTGGTCCGAGCCCGAAGAAGATGAAGTGATTAATACTAGATCCGGTAAGCATTATGCAAGGCCACCACCTAAGGAGGTAGAAACTAATAAGGGGAAGGAAGTTGAAGCAGAAGAAGATGATGCTGTACTCAAGCAATTAAAAAGAACCTAAGCAAGTGTTAGCATTTGGGACCTGTTAGCTACTTCTAAAAAGCACCGAGAGACTATGGCCAAAGCCTTGGCTAGTATGCCGATTTCTACCTCCACAACACCAGAGGAATTGATCAACTTTATAAAAATTGGGGAAGTAATGAAATGTGAAGAATGTTCAAGAGAAGAGCGAAGTTAGTATGGGAGCAATTTCTTTTTCCGATGCGGATTTACCAGAGGAAGGGAGAGACCACATCCGCCCTCTCTTTATCAAAATAGAAGTCAAAGGGAAGAGGACTCCTTGTGTAATGGTCGATGATGGGTCCACCATAAATGTTTGTCCACTTAAAATACTACCAAAGCTAGCCATGTTAACAAGAGATTTAAACCCAACCGAGGTGACAATTCGTGCTTATGACAACACTAAGAGGCATACTAAAGGGACTTTCAAAGCGGCCATCAAGGTTGGTCCAATTGAATCTATTGTGGAGCTTGTTGTTTTAGACATACCAGTTACCTTTGCCTTACTCTTGGGACGACCATGGTTTCACCCTCTTGGTGGAGTTCCTTCCACCCTTCATCAAAAGATCAAATTCCCCAACAGAGATGAGACAGTGGTCATTGAAGCTGAAGATAATGAGATTGTTAATGCTCTAATGGTCGAGAGGCCTCTCAATGGTTTTCAACTGGCTGCAATTTCTGATGATGAAGTAGTAGACTCCAAAGTCTTGAATATGATGAAGAACATGAATTACTTTCCCGAAGCAGGTCTCGGAAAGGGTAAGGCCGGTTTAACAAAGTTGCCAGATTTTAGAATTCAAGCTTCCAAGAAGGTTTTGGGATACGATGAAGCCTATGATGTCCAACTAAAGAAGAATGAGAAGATGAGCTTCCCACCACTTGAAGAAGTCTTTGTCAAAGCTCCAGATATGGGGCCGCTCCAAGGAAAGCCTGAGCCAATCATGTTCATGGGTAAGTTAATCCCCGGTTTTAAAATTTTTGCAGATGTTGCTGAGCTAGTAGAGCAAGTGAAGAAAGAGCTCTCCCTGTCAACCAACAAAGAATCCACACCAAAAGAGAAGAATGAAGCTACCTTGAAAGCAGAGAAAACTCCGGAAGAGATTGCTACCCTGATTGAAGAAAAATTTGAAGACATCCTGCTTTATGATTCTGAGAACAATGATTTTGATTTTAATTTTTCTGCTTTGTATGAGGATGATGATGTTTTCTTTTCCAAAATGAATGCAATAAAGTCTGATTTTGCTTACTTGTGTGATGTTTCTCCTGATGGTTGCATACATTCAAATATCAGTTACATGAGCATCTTTAATATTAATTCTGTTAACACACAATCATTAAATTTGGGAACAACTGAAAACCCTAAAAATATTAGCATAGCATCCGACCTTACTCCTGATGAGAGAGAGAGATTTGAAAAAATATTCAAAAAATATGAAGAGGTGTTCACTTGGTCTTATGAAGATATGCCGGGGATTGATCGAGACATAACCGAGGATCATATCCCTTCTTAAACTCACATTAAACCTGTCAAACAAAAGCTTAGACGATTAAGACCTGAATGGGCTGAATTGGTTAAAGAAGAGGTCACTAAGCAAATACAAGTGAAGTTCCTTAAAGTGATAGAATACCCATATTGGCTAGCCAACATAGTACCTGTGCCAAAGAAAGAAGGGAGGATAAGGGTCTGCGTGGACTATAGAGATTTAAGCAAGGCTTCCCCTAAGGATGATTTTCCTTTACCTCATATAGATGTACTCATTGATAGTGCAGCCTCTAGTGTGCTACACTCATTTGTGGATGGATTTTTCGGATACAATCAATTGTTAATGGCCCAAGAGGATAAAGCCAAAACTGCCTTCACTACTATATGAGGTATATTTTGTTATAGGGTGATGCCTTTCGGCTTAAAGAATGCTGGAACAACTTACCAAAGGATGGCCACCACATTATTTCATGACATGATGCATAAAGAAGTTGAAGTATATGTTGATGATATGATGGTTAAGTCGGATACAAGGGAGCAACACTTTTAGAATTTAGAATTATTCTTTGATAGAGCTTTGAAGTATAAGCTAAGATTAAACCCGAAGAAGTGTGTATTTGGTGTTACCTCAGGTAAATTGTTGGGACATGTAATTGGCCCGAATGGCATCGAGGTAGATCCTAAAAAAGTCAAAGCAATCAGGGATATGCCGGCCCCTAAGACGGAGAGAGAAGTTCGGGGATTCATTGGTAAACTACAGTACATTAGTAGATTTATAGCAAAGCTCACAACAATCTGTGAGCCAATCTTTAAATTGCTTAGGAAGAATCAGTAGGTCGTATGGAACGAAGAATGTCAAAAGGGCTTTGATCGAATAAAAGAGTATTTGTTGAATCCACCTGTTTTGAAACCACCTAAACCCGGCAAACCTCTATTACTATACTTAGCAGTAGAAGAAGAGTCGATAGGAGCCATGTTACCCAAGCAGATGAGTCGAGGATTGAGCATGCCATTTACTACTTAAGTAGAAGGCTTCTACCTTATGAAATTAAGTATAGTATTATTGAAAAAACATGTATAGTCATGGTTTGGTCTTCTAAGAAGTTGCGGCATTACTTTCAATCATATAGTGTGCAAGCAATTTCCAGGTTGGATCCAATGAAATACTTAAGGGAGACACCCTCTTTAATTGGAAAATATGGTCGATGGTTGATAATATTAGAAGAATTTGAGATCGAGTATGTAAACAGAAAAACAATCAAAGGTAGAGCAGTGGCAGAATTTTTGGCTCAACAACCATTACCAGAAAGTGAAGAGGTAATCTTGGAATTTCCAGATGAACATTTAGAAGCAATTGAAGTACAAGGGTGGAAAATGTATTTTGATGGAGCAGCAAACAGGAAAGGAGCAGGTTTGGGAGTTATACTAGAATCGCCCGAAGGGAAACTCATCCCTTTAGCCAAAAAGTTGAAATTTAGGGCAACCAATAATATGGTGGAGTACGAAGCTTGTATTTTTGGTTTGGAAACCCTAATGATTATGAAGGTAGATAAGGTGGAAGTTTATGGTGATTCGTTGTTAGTAGTATCCCAAGTAAATGGAGAGTGGGAGTTGAAAGAAGAAAAATTGAAACCATACCATCATTACTTGACCATGATAAAGAAGAATTTTAAGGAGTGTAGGTTTATACACCTGTCAAGAGAAGAAAATCAGATGGCTGATGCCCTAGCCACATTGGCTTCGGTTTGGGAAGATCTTGTTAACCTATTTCTTAAGCCTCTGATCTTGACTAGTTCATCAACTCCTTGTTATGAATATGAGACAATCATGGAAGTTGATACAGACCATGATACATGGTATGATACTATAAGGTGATTTTTGGAAGAAAGAGAATACCCGCCTGGGGCAACAAAGAAAGAGAGAAGAGCCATAAGGAGGTGGTCATTGCAATACACCACATTCCATGGGGAGTTATATTGAAGATGGTCTGATGGGGTGCATTTGAGATGTTTAAGAAAGCCCGAAGTGGAGCGCCTCATGTCAGAAATACATGCGGGAAGTTGCGGTCCGCACATGAGTGGTTTGGCCCTAGTTAAGAAGATTATTCGACAAGGTTACTATTGGTTGACCATGGAGAGAGACTGTATTGAGTTTGTTAAGAAGTGCCAACAATGTCAGATGTATGGTAACTTGAATCATATGCCTCCTGAAGAATTGCATTCAATGTCTTCACACTGGCCCTTTGCCACCTGGGGTATCGACATTATAAGAGAGATACATCCGACAGCTTCAAACGGGCACAGTTTTATTGTGGTAGCAGTTGATTAT
Organism: Garcia nutans; assembly: GCA_947685225.1. Classification (NCBI taxonomy): domain Eukaryota; kingdom Viridiplantae; phylum Streptophyta; class Magnoliopsida; order Malpighiales; family Euphorbiaceae; genus Garcia; species Garcia nutans. Next base: position 34,267,077 of record CANTUV010000039.1, on the reverse strand, counting down.
TTTTTGAAATGGATCGAAGCTGAATCCTTCAACAAGCTGGGTGCAAGTCAAATGGCTAGGTTTATCGAAAAGAATCTCATCTGCAGATATGGGGTCCCGCACAGTGTGATATCAGACAATGGGGTACAATTTCAAGGAGCAGTTAAGGATTTATTCTCCAAGTACCAAATCCATCATCAACGATCCTTTCCTTATAGACCAAAGGCTAATGGTGCAGTGGAAGCAACAAACAAGACAATTAAGCAAATTCTGTCCAAGATGACCAAGACTTACAGGGACTGGTCAGAAATGCTTCCCTTTGCTTTATGGGGATATAGGACGAGTGTGCGAACACCTACTGGAATGACACCGTTCTCTTTGGTTTATGTGATGGAAACAGTATTGCCAATTGAGATTGAGATCAAGTCATTGAGAGTAGTCTTGGAAGTGGAGCTGCCTGAAACAGAATGGGTAGCAAGCAGATACGCTCAGTTAGCTTTATTAGAAGAAAGAAGGCTAAAGGCACTGTATCATCACCAACTGTATCAAAAGAAGATAGCTCGGGCCTACAATAGAAGGGTCAAAATTTGAAGATTCAGGGTTGGGGATTTGGTATTGAAGCAATGTAAGCCTAATGTATCTGATCCAAGAGGGAAGTTCAGACCTAGCTGGGAAGGACCATATGTCGTGAAACAAGTCATGAGCAAAGGTGCAGTGAAGTTATCAGACATGGATGGGAACGAATTTAGTGAGCCAGTAAACATTGACAGGTTGAAGAGGTTTTATGTATGATAAAAAAAAAAGAGCTCGCTAGGTTGAAAACCCAAAAAGGGCAGCCTAGGCAAAAGTTAAGAGCAGTCCGCTAGTTCCGAAAACCCAAAAAGGGCGGGCTAGGCAACAATTAGGGCTAATGAGAGAAAATCGTCAATTAGAAAACCCAAAAGGGCTAATTGGCAACAGGAGTGATCTTGTGTATGCTGGCTTTATGTTTGGTTGTTCCCCAATTTAATAAAATAGAATTAATGATTAAATTTGTTCTATGTGCACTGTTATAAGTATTTGACCAGATACGGATGAAATAAATAATAATAATTGCAAAAGGTGATGACAAATTATCAATGGAAAAGAACCATCTTTTATTACTTTAGTTATTTTTCATCCTAACAAAACACTTTATGAATTGACAAATGTAAAATCTATGGCAGTCGATAAGTGTAACGTGCAGGTCAACTTTGCCTCAGCCAGTCCAAGTAGGCTTCAGTCAAGCAAGGCATCTCTAGGTCAGGAACAAAGTCAGAATCATGAGGCTCAGCTCCATACTGACGCCTAAGTCGGTGAGGATCATAGCATGTACCTTGACGAAGAGCAGCAAGGGGAACATACATCAAGTATGTCTGCATGGTGATACGAGAAATCTTCCACCAAGGTACCAACCAAAGGATATTGACTTCAGAACGTGAGTGAATCCAGTCAACCCAGTCAGCATATGAAGAAGCTGGGTGGAGTAGCTTCCAAGCAGAATGATGATGTGGCAGGTATCTGGAAAAATCCATGGAGGAAGTATCAAGTAAACAAAGACATTCCTGAAGCCAAACCTGCAAAAAAAAATGGTTCGCTAAATTGAAAACCCGCAAGGGCAGCTTAGGCAAAAATTAGGACAGCTCGCTAGTTCCGAAAACCCACATGGGCGGACTAAGCAAAAATTAGAGCAAAAAAAAAACCTAAATTGAAAACCTAGAAGGGCAGTTTAGGTAATTACCTGAAGCAGCAATGGGCTCCCTGTCAGTCTCTTTGACATTCCTGATTTAAATCGGTCTAATCCAACTAAGGTTTCGGCTAAGATCACAGGTACCGGCGACAAGCCTCCTTCCATTTGATCCATGATATCCAATACTCGTGGGTCAATATCGCCGTCAGAAGAAACAAGTAAGAATTGGCCGAGCAAGCAAAGACAAAGCATGCTTCCCCATACCTTAGTAGGAGCCAAATGAGAAAAACAAAAGTCAATCAAAGGAGCAAGTAGAATTTTTTCACCTCTCATCAACCGAAGAATCTCGAGTTTCGAAATTTGAAATAACATCTGCATCTTCTCTTGAGTTTTTGAAATCAATGTGGGTAACACCATTTGCTGATTATTGGGATGTCCAAGGATGGCCTCAAATTCTTCAATCAAGGGACACATTTCAAAGCCATTAATTCTAAACACCCTAGAATCAGTATCTCACAAGGAAGCCACGACATGTAAAAAGGAGTGGTCCGATTTGGCATTTTGAAAGCATTTTAAAACATCAAGCTTTGACCATGAAATTTGCTTCCAATGGTTGGCATCCATATTCTTAAATAGAATTTTTATTTTCTTTAAATGGTGCTCGGTCATGGTTGATGAATAAAGGGGAACCAAAATTGCTAAAGAGAGAGTATTCACTTTGAAAGAGAGATTCTTGGCTTATGAATTGAAATATGGCATGCAAGGTGATTTATATAGAAGAAAATAAACCTTTTCCAAAAGTGAAATGGAAAAGATGATGGAAAAGGATAAGACCATATGGCACAAGGAAAGGAAGTGATCACAATTTCTTTTTCCATTTTGGATTTGGTTTAACAAAAGAAGTGGATATTAATTATGATGTATTATATATATATAAATGGCAGTAGCGGAAAAAAAAAAAAGAGGAGAGAAGAGGAAAAAGAGAGCATATTTTTCATTATTGTATAATTGCTATAATGTTTACATGTCACTAAGAGGGTGGTGGTAGGTCACCAAATAAAGACTTGAAAAAGTCGTCGCCTGTTGGAGGAGGGGGCAAGTTACTCGTCCCGGGATCATCCGAAGCAGAAGCACTAAAATCCCTATTGCCTTGGAGTTATGATTTGTCATGGTCGTCATCAAAAGCAGACAAAAGGATCTCATGGTCATCAGCCTGGGGGCCTCTCGATGAAGAAGCACCGGGATCCCTTATTCCTTGAAATCGGAAGTCTCGAAAATTTTGTTCGGATTGATGACATAAACTTTCAAAATGAGAAGCCTGCTGACGACTTGCAGCCAACTCTTCTTGAAGCTTCTTGTTTTGTTCTTCGAGCATCCGTTGTGAGCCAAGAAGGAAAAAGGTAAGAGCATACATAATCATGCATACATATAGCATAAACTATTGCGAAATAAGAAACGTACCAGGTAATTCATATCAATGCCTTGCAGATAAGATGGTATATCTGGCGGGATAGAATGAGTAAATGAAGGGGCAGTAAAGGAAGGTCCAGCCTCATGATCAAACGAGCCAACAACCTGCAATGATCATTAAAGAATCAAAGAAAGAAAGAGCAGTTGCAATGAAAAAGTGTTAAGAGTTTTACCTGAGAAGTATTGGTCCCGAGATATGGAATAAACTCTCCTACATGTTCCTCCTCATCTCTACCCTCATTTCCATCGGAAATCTCCCGCACACCGATAGGAGACACATCAAAGTGCAAGAGTCTTATTTGAATAAAACGGGCATAAAATGGACTCGATAAATGGAGAAATGACTCGGCATTATGACCATATCGGGCCGACCACCAAGCTTCCTCCGGCATCAACATAATATTTAAAGTGCATTCTGGGATTTGCATCGGAAACCTCCATTACTCTGGGCCGAGAAACCATTCATAAACTCTTTCCCCGAGAAACCAGCCACTAGACACGGGGCCAGCAATAATTCGCCAAGAATGTTGAAAAAATAGTGCAACCCTCATCAAAGGAGACCAGTTTGCTTGCTCTTCTGGATTCCACCAGGCCAAATTCACCTGCAGGATAACATAAGGTAAGTAAAACATTTGCAAAATGTTTAAAGCATACTAATGTTATTTTACCTGATCCCAGGTTAAGCGGCTCAACACAAAGCGATGAGTATGCACATGATGGGAGCCGGGAACGTTCACACGATCATACAACTAGAAATTTAATCTCGGATACCCGATTCTCTCTCGAGAAATGCCGGGTACTTTCACGAGGTTGTGTTCATATGCCCATATCTACAATAACAACAAAGATCACAAGAGGAAAAGGGAAAAGACATTGGTGGAAGAAAGAATACCTCGACAACCTCCATCAAGCCGACAAAAGAATTCTTATTTCGACAAAGCTTATCAAGGCCATGATAAAGACATGCGAGATCAGCTTCACCCTAGCCAGAAGATGGTACCATTCTAAGATAAGAAAGGGCACTCAACATTGATAAGTGAATGGATGATTCAGTGCTGCCAAAGATAGTCGATCCGAGCAGATATAACAAAAATCCTCGGGCATACTGTTCGGCCCTGTTTCTGCCAATCCGACCTTCGTAGTTCATCCAATAACTACGAATCGGCTCGATTTTTATCTTACGAGGTCCTTTATATGATGGTTCCATACCAATTAATTCCTGAATTTCTTCAAATGTTAAAATTTCATTGGTTAGAGGAACAGGAGCACCATCATATCGAAGGCCGGTTATGGCAGTAAAATTGACCGGACCAATTGTCATCTCCCCAATGGGCAAGTGAAAAGTATGAGTTATATCAAGCCATCGCTCTGCCAGCGCCTGGACCACGCTTCGGTCTATTTGATATTCTTCGAATGGCAATTGTAAGACAAACTGCTCAAAGCCACAATCTCGGATAATCCGCCTTACCCGAGAAGGCACTACATCATACCATTGTCGAGCTTTGTAAATACACCCTCCGGCTCGAACGACACAACGATTGTGCTAACACAGACCAAGGTAAGTTAATACCAGGTAAGTACACGTTATTCAATCTATTTAAATTAATTTATTTTTCATAATAATAATAATAAAAAGTAATAATATTAATTAAAAATAAATAATTAAAAAATAATAATTAAAAAAAAGGAAATCATTACCTCACTCTTTTGATTGGAACTGCAATGAAGCGGCATCCCGGCCAGTATATCTAGATTTTCGTCTTCATGATGCCAAATAAACTCGAATAATTCGGCATTAGAATGAGTCCGCAACCTCGAAGCATGCATTGTTTTTGAAAAATATATGCTAAAATTGAAAAGAAATTTGAAAGGATTACAAAATTGAAATTGAAATTTTGAAATTTTATGGATAATTGATGGCCTTTTATAGAGGAACGGCAAGCAGATGAAAACAAACTCAAAACTGTGCATGAATAGTGAATTTTACTATTTATAAATAGTATTACTATTGATAAATAGTAAATATCACTATTTATAGATAGTATTACTATTGATAAATAGTAAAAATACTATTTATGAATAGTATTACTATTTATAAATAGTAAATATTACTATTTATGAATAGTATTACTATTGGTAAATAGTAAAATCACTTTTTCCAATAGTAAATACTACTCCCTCCGTATCATTTACATAGGGAAAATTTCCTTTTTTGGTGTATCTTTTATATAGAAAATATGCCATTTTAGGTAAATTTTGGGGAGTGGAATGAGACAAAATACCATTTATACCCTTGCCTTAAAAGTTTAATTTGAGGGATGTTTTTTTAGGGGTATTTAAATAAATAGAGATGGAAAAAGTAAAATTTTCTTAATTTTCGTGTCCATTTTACTTTTTCTATGTAAATAATACGGAGGGAGTATTTAATACTATTTGTAAATAGTAAATTTACTATTTATAAATAGTGAATAGTGCATGAACAGTAACTACACAGTAAATAAACAGAAAATTCAATTGTTCACTTTAATCATTCTAATAATTGCGAGTATACAAATATTTTTACACCCAGGGGGCAATAGGAAGACATATACCTAAAAAATTAGCTAAACTTTTTAGCTCGGGTCCAGAACCCAAATTTTCTTAGGTCCAGAACCTAGAATTTTCTAAGTCCAGAACTTTTTAGCTCGGGTCCAGAACCCAAATTACCCTTAGGTCGAGAACCTAGAATCTTTTTTAAGTCCAGAACTTAGCTCGGGTCCAGAACCCAAATTTTCCTTAGGTCCAGAACCTAGAATCTTTTTAAGTCCAGAACTTAGCTCGGGTCCAGAACCCAAATTTTCCTTAGGTCCAGAACCTAGAATTTTCTAAGTCCAGAACTTAGCTCGGGTCCAGAACCCAAATTACTCTTAGGTCCAGAACCTAGAATTTTCTAAGTCCAGAAACTTAGCTCGGGTCCAGAACCCAAATTAACCTTAGGTCCAGACCCTAGAATTTTCTAAGTCCAAAACTTAGCTCGGGTCCAGAACCCAAATTACCCTTAGGTCCAGAACCTATAATCTTTTCTAAGTCCAGAACTTAGCTCGGGTCCAGAACCCAAATTTCCCTTAGGTCAAGAACCTAGAGTCGTCCTTGAGTCCAGAACTCGATCCGGGTTCAGAACCCAAATTTCCCTTAGGTCCAGAACCTATAGTCATCCTTGAGTTCAGAACTCGAACCGGGTCCAGAACCCAAATTTTTCTTAGGTCCAGAACCTAGAATCATCATCGGGTCCAGAACCCAAAACAAGTCGCCATCTCAAAAATTAAGTCTTTTTACTTTTCACTCTCTTTCACTAAGGTTTCAGATCATTCAAGCAGGGGGTAAACTGTAGACCCTTAATTTTTGACCCAATCCGATCTAATATGTTTTATTTAGCCCAAAATGATTTTTGTTGTTTAATTGGTCCAAAATAATTTTAATTAAATAATTTTTACCTTAGTATCTAATTTTTATTAATAAAAAATAAAAATAAACAAATAAAAATTAAAAAATAAAAATAAAAATAAAATCGAAGTCGGAAAAAAAAATCGGCAGCGAAAAGTGGTCGTGCGGGCTAGTCGGCCCAGCAATTCACCCGAGGGAAATTCCTGTGGGCGAAATAACTTCCCGCAGGAATTTTCTGCTGGCGGCTGCGGGCTGTCACGCCCACTGGCCCCAATCAGGGGCCCGGCTGCTGCAGTTTTCGCCAGCGCAAAATTTTTTGACTCAAATTTTTAGAAACCTAATCCAATTAGGTTTTAATTTTTTTTAATATTAATTGCAGTGTGTAATTAGGAATATACAACCTAAAAACCATTATAAATAAAGACCAATAGAACCAAATTGGAGGAGGAAAAATTTTTCAAAGTAAGCTTGGGATTGGAAACCAAATCAAGGAAGGAAAAGCAACAATTCAATTCAACTGATTTTTAAGGGAGTAGCAGCAAAAATTAAGCAATTCAAAGGCAACAAAGGCTTGTCTTTGGAGCTAGTTCATCCAAGAAGAGTTATTTTTTGGAGAATCAACAAAAGAAGGTATGTCAAATTCTTTTTGATTTATGTAACACAGTAGCTAAATTATGGAATTAGAGTTTTTTTTTTAATCAAAAACTTTAGAACTTTAATTTAATTCTTCCAAAGTTAAAACACTAACATGTGACCTTCTTTTCTAAAAGGACTTAAAATTGTTATTTTTTTTTCTTTAAAATCTTAAAACTCTAATTAAACATATTTTTCTACAAAACCAAAATCAAATTCTGTTTCTTTCAAATTTTTAAAGTAGGTTCTATTTCATTCAAAAAGCCTTAAAAAACATCTTTTCTACTTATAAAAACTTCAATCCATTTTTTTAAATTCACAAAACTTCATAGAATATCAAATTGATTTCTAAAACCCTAAAAATTATCTTTAACCCGAGAACCCTAATTTTAAAGCCAAAAATCCAAAATTCAACTTTTAAACCTAAAATAATGAACCTTAATCCTTTTAAAACCTTAAACCCTAATTTTTATGAACCCTAATCCTTTTAAAACATAAAAAAAACATAAAAACATAAAAACTCAAAAATTACACAGTAGCTTAAAAATACAATTTAAAATCACAAATTAAAAGTATTTTAAGGTATTTAAAACCCTAGTTTCATGATTTCACCATTCAAACCTTAATTTGGTTAATCAAAGAGTCTTGCCAACCTTTTAAAACATAAAACCCTAATTTATTTTAATTCCATAAAAAGTCACAGTAACTATAATTGAACTTTTATTTGCTTTATTCAATTCCATATTTATTTATACCTTGATTTATCTCTTATGCTTTAATCTATTTAATTTCAATACTTGATTTATTTAATTTATCATGGACGAATGTTTATTTTATTGATATTTGAATACTTTTAATGAATGATTTATTTATTATGGATGATTATTTACTCTTTTTAATTAATTTAGATTTCCAAAAGTTGTAAAAAGTATGTTTCCACTTGGTGGGTACCTCATTAGTTAAACATCATGTAATTTAATTTGCTTTTCTATTTTAGAACTTATGTAAAGGGCATGTTTCTACCTTTTGGTGGGTGTCCTATCTAGGCATGTGATATAAGAACATGTTTCCATCCTTGGATGGGTGTCCATTTATTTGCTTTGTTTGGACATTGCTTTGATTTTAATATATTGATGCTTTCTTTTAATTATTGTGTGTAATATGGATAATGTTGTTATATTTAAGAATTTTATAATATTAAGACCTGTAAAGGAGGCCGGTTCCAATGAACCAGGCGTTGTGGGGGTGCTGGGCCATTTCTCACCTTCCCCACACGTACCCAACTTTCCGAACCCATTAGGGGGTTGGGGATTCTTTAGGAATCGAGTCATCCGCCCCTTTCTTTTTTCCCGGCCCGTCCGGGTGGCGATTCCATTTTCTCCGGACTTAGGTCCGTGATCTCTAAGGCCCCGAGCCTAAACAGTGCCGAAGTCGCAAGAACCATTCCACCGGGAGTGGAGGCAAAAATCCCCGCTCACAGTAGGCATGCTAAAGAGATCTGGCTAACCCTAGACCGTTAAGCTATAATTCATTAAAGGACCGGGGTTAAACGTGTGTAACTAACGGCGATGGGTGACCAGTCTAGGAAGTCTTAATAATGTATGTGATAGTGTAATGAAATGGAAACTAGAGAAAAACCGGGTAAAAACTGTGAACTGTGACTTTCTTCGGAAACGCCCCGTTAGAGAGAAACGAAGACACGTAGACTAGGGTCATTTTGGTCATTATCAATTAAAATTTATACATGAATCCAAAGTAGGAAATATACACATGAGTGTGTAGAGGACGTCGAGGGGTTGAATATGAAACGATCGTCAGTAGAAACGGAGCCCGGGCAAACCCGAGCAAAGAAAGGACCTAAAGGGAATTTCGTAAAAAGTCGAGGGCTTATTGGTAATTTTTCAAAATGACTTGGAAACCTAAAATAGACCTTAAAAATGGAAAGTAGATGTCGAGAGGGTCAAAACCATATGTGGTTCACTTCGTGGAACCACACGGTTTAAAAGTTACAGACAATCAATTGCCGGAGGGTATTTTGGTCTTTTCACATCCTAAATCATAAAATTACAGCAAAGGGAAGAAGAGAACCAAAGTATGATTAAAAGAAAGCCCAATGGCTTAGGCCTTAAATAAATAAAAGAGAGAGACAATTGTACCAATGAAAACTGGCTATTTTGCCTTAAAGTGGACCAATTGGAATTAAGCATTTGTCTTAACACATTATTAGCCAAATTGGTCAGCCATTTGGACCAAAAACACATGAAAGAAGAAAGCAAAAACTCCCTCTTGAGAAGGAGGGTCGTCCAAGCCACAGGAGAAGGAAGAAAGGTGGTGATTTTCAAGTTTTATGGTTTATTATCAAAGGTTTTGGTGGAATCCAAGGTCCTAAACTAAGGTAAGTTCATTTCTAATCCTAATTTCAGGTTTTAATGAGTGATTTGATTGATTTAAAATTAGGGTTCTTATGGTGGATTTGGGGAAAACTTAAGTAGTGATGATATTGATTAATTAAATGGAAGAATTAAGGTTTCTAAGGTTTAATAAGGTTAGATTAGGACTTAATTTGAAAAGAAATGGAAGGGTAGTGCATGTTCTAAATTTCTAGGATTTATGGTTGAGGTTGTGTTGTGAAATTTTTGTATGCAAGGGTGGAAATAAGGAGAAGGAAGAGCTTGAAAGAGAAGGGAAAGCAAAAGAAAATTAAAATACAAGGTTTGGTACTTTACCTTAGAAGAATTAAATTTTCTTTCATTTTCTTGCCAAAAATTTATCTATGGAACTTTTGCTATGGATGCCTAAATGTGTTGTTTGAGTTTGAATTAAAATGTTGAGTGGTATTTTTGAATCCATGTGGTGATTGGGTTGTTTAAATTCAAATGAAATCTAATGTTTTCAATGATTTTGGTAAAAGAGTTTATGAACTCCATTTAGTCCAAATTGATTTAAACAATCAAGTTATTTTAAAAGGGAAGTGTCTAAGTCTTCATTACATTATTAGGAAAGCTTTGAAATGGGTTTAGAAAAAAAATAAACAATTTTGCACCAAATTCAAGTGGGGGCCGAATTGGTGCCCTTTGGGAGCCAATTCTGGACCCAAATTTGGGCAGCCGGTTGAGGCAGCAAACGAAGGAATTTTTCGACGAAATTTTACATACAATTAGTCAACATATGAAATAAGTTTCCTGTAAAATTTCAGCCAAAAAAAAGATCATTTACCTGGTCAAATGAATGACTGAAATTGACTGAAATTTAGATGAAAACCAGATTTTACTATTCATATGGTCATGCCATTTGCGTTGCCGATTTTACGCGCCGTGTTACTATTCTTTTGGTCAATTTTGGGAATTGTTATAATGTGATTTGAAGTGTGTGGAAATGACTGGGAATGGTGGTAAACACTTGGAAATGAAACGGCCTTTAGCCACAGAATTAGTACACGGTGAAATGGCATGACTTGGTAAAATTGAAAAGGGATGTGCAAATCATTTGAAAATTTGTGGAAATCTTGGATTTGAATTTTAAACCCTTATGCTCTACTTGGTGGTTGAACTTGGTAGATTAGGGTATAGTGCATTATACTAACTTATGCAGTACTGCTTGATATTGTGATTGAATTGTTATGATCTGAACTCAATGGTGAGGACCATTGGGGCCAATGGTGAGGGCCATTGGTTATAACCAGGATGGTGAGGACCATTCCTGTGATTCGATATCGGTGGTGAGGGCCACCTGTGTTACAGTGGTGAGGGCCACAGCCTTATCGCTGTGGTTCTACTTTTACCAGTAGAGCAAAAATTTACAAACTATGACACGACTATTTTATGGCATAAGTTGAATTGTGAATATTTTACAATTTTATTTGAAATCTTTTGAAAAACTTGAAATTATTTTTTTGGGAAGTACGTTTTTATTTCATTGAAGTGAGCTTTATATTTTATTGCTTATAGTATTTAACATTCATATATTTTATTGCCTTGCTTGTACAAATACTCTTTACTTTTATTTCCATTGGTAAAGTACCCACTGAGCGACATTGCTCAGCGAGTTATGTTTTCCTTGACTCGTAGGTTCGGAACAGCAGCTAACTCTTGGGAAGCGATGACCAGACCTACAGTATCTCAGGGTAGATCTCTTAGTTTCCATTTTAAGTTGACTAGTTGTGACATGTATATATATATATATATAAGATTGAGAACTACTATGTTATATTGTATATTAGTAGTATGTCATAATAATAAACCTCTACTTTTTTTGTACTAGAAGTGTGAATTCTTCTTGTAGGTTTGTAGTTGAGGTTATAAGGGGGATTCATTGGGAGTGTATTGAGACGAATTGTGTTAGCATTGGTTTGTGTAAAAATGTTTTCAAAAATTAGAAAAATCAGTTTTGTCGACACTTGGGACCCAAATTTCTAGGCGAACCTCTGGCCAAATTTCTGTAAAAATCGAAACTAAAATTTGACTAAGTAAAATTGGTAGCAACATTAGGTTAGTGTGGCGCCTCTACTCAGCTTACACACGTAGGCTGAAAAAGGGGTGTTACAATTTTTGGTATCAGAGTGCCGGTTTAGCCGGTCCTGGGTAGTTAGTTGAACTAAACCTTAAATGTATGACACATAGGGTTAGGTTAGGGGTTCTAAATATGTAACTATACATGTGTGTAGTATTGTTAGTTATGTTATTCTAATTATAACAGGAGTAATTATGGATGATCGAAATAATGAGATGAGGGAGCTGAGGATGGAAGTAGAGAGGCTAAAGCAGATAGTGCAGGAGCAAGATGATACCATAGATATCCTGGCAGATCGAAGTCTACAGGAATCGTGAAGACCTGAGATTAGCACATGAGATGATTATCTCCTTGAGAAGAGACGTGCTGATGTTAAAGGAGGACAGGCTTAGTCATAGAGTGGAGTTTGATAGTGCCTGTAGGAGTCTTAGGGTAGCACATAGAGAGATCCGTGCTTTGCAGGAGAGGGTCCAGGAGCTAGGCCAGCACTTACCTGGTGAAGCATAGCATGACCCAGAGTTTGATCCTGAGATAGAAGAGTATTTGTCTGAAAGTGCTACCTCACCTAGGGCACCTACTCACTAAGCTTCGAGATGTGTTGCTCTTTGGAGGTTCTTTTGGATATGTACATATGTGACATCGGGGTATCGTGTAGATATTGTATGGTAGTATGACATGATGATATAGTAGTAAGGAGTCCTAAATTTTGGAATGTACATAAGGGCTTCCTAGTAATGTAAATACTTTTACTTGGAAATAAATAAAAGCTATGTTGTATATGTGTTATTTAAGAGTTTTATCTTTATATACATGCCACCTAGGGTAATATAATGCTGTTGGTCTGGGTCGTTACTGATGATGGGATTGTATATGTTTTGCTCTGTTCTTTAGATGTCGCAAGCAGCGCAGCGTGATATAGAGGAGGAGGTCAAGTCTCAGGCCTCCCGAATTGTAGAAAAGCATGTATCAGGGACACCTGCATCTGAGCAACCACCAGTTGATGCTCCTATCCCCAATGAAATGTTGCAACAAATGGCTGCCGTATTACGGCAGATAGCCGGCGCCGCCCCGGCACCACCACCAGCGCCAGCACCCGTACCAGTACCTGCTGTGGGAGGGGAAAGGAATCCCCCGATAGAAAAGATAAGAAAGTACGGGGCGAAGGAGTTTAGGGCCCGAAGGGACGATGATTCTTCTACAGCCGAGTATTGGCTGGAAGGAACGGTACGAGCCTTAGATCAGTTACAGTGTACTCCAGAGGAGCGAGTTGTGTGCGCTACTTCCTTGTTAGTAGAAGAAGCGTATGTCTGGTGGGACACAGTCCAATAACGAGTTCCACCAGAGCAGAGGACATGGGACTTCTTTGTGAGAGAATTTAAGAGAAAGTTTATTTCTGAAGCATATCTCAACATCAGGAGGAAAGAGTTTCTACACTTGAAGCAGGGGCGAATGACAGTGACAGAGTACGAAAGGGAGTTCACTAGATTAAACAGGTATGCTAAGAAAGCGATAGAAGACAAGGAAGATCGATGTAAACAATTCTTAGACGGATTGAATAATGAGATTAAGGTGCAGCTGATTGCTGCTCATATTAAGGAATTTTCTGTGTTAATCACCCGAGCTATTGAAGTGGAGCAGTGTCAGTCTGATGAGCAGAATAGAAGACAAAAGATGAAACAGAAGAGTGATACCCAAAACTATTCGGGAAACTACCAATCATCAAGGAAGCGATTCCTAGGCAGTGGTTCCACGGGAGGCGGTCAACACCGGGGTTGCAGTCAGGGATCGAATCGCGATGGTGTTGCGCTCTGATTAACTCTACCACAAAGCGTCACTCGCAAGTATACGAGGTAGCTGTAGCAAAGGTGATCGCCCCAAGGTCGTCTCACAAGGAAGCTAAAGTAGCTAATTGATTATCAGATTATAAATAACAAGTAATGAATAAATTTAAATTGCTAACAATTAATAAAGATAGATTGATCGAAGTTTAAAACAATAAAAGTAAATTGAGCTGATGTTTTGATTCACTTAATAAAAGGGTCTAGGGTTATTCCTCTTAACTAATTTAATTTCAAAGATTAAATCTCAAGCAACTTAATTAATTGAATAATGGAAATAAGCTCTCACATTCAAACATGTCTCAAATAATCTTGTTACAATTGAAATAATCTTTTTCTAGGTTATATCTCTAATTCACCTAAGTCCCTAATTGAATTGTTCCAGCATTAAACTTCATCTCTCGATCCATCATCTAATATCTTAAACACACATAATTGGTGGCCAATCAATTATATATTAACAATAATTCATTCAATCAAGGCTAAAGAAATTATTAGTTAAGAGAATAACCAATTCATACAATCATAGCAGATCCATACAAACCCTAGACTAGATCAAATTAGTTCATAATGCTATCAAACATACTCATCTCATTAAAATTCAAAGAAATCAATTTAGACATGATAATATCCATAAATACAACTCCAATGAAATTAAAGAGATAAAGTTCGAGAACAAAACCAAATTACAAACTTCTTAGCTATTGAAGAATCTCTTGTTCAGAACTTGCTCGAAGAATGTATCAATGGCAAGAACAAATCTAATCTAAGCTAGTTTAATCCAAAGTGTAATCAAAAATCAAAGAAAACAAGGTATGAAACCCTAAAACTCTCTTTGGCAGCTCAATCTAAACTCAAACTCTCAACAACCTTAAGAAAACCCTAACTTTAATGTTTATACGAAACCTTCGCGCGTCTTCATTAATCCATGAGTGACACGGCCAAGTTGGAGTGAACTTGGCCGTGTTGGAGGTGAATTGGAGGGACACGGCCAGTGACTTGGCCATGTCCCTTGCTTGTGTTCACTACTGCTTGCTTTTGATCTTTCCTTTGGACTTGAGTGAGACACGGCCAAGTTGGATGAGACACGGCCGTGTTGGATGCCTTTGGAGGGACACGGCCACAAGCTTGGCCGTGTCCCTTGCTTGTGTTTGCTTCTGTGAGAGTTTCTTCTTCTTTGCTTTGGATTTAAGTGAGACATGACCAAGCTTAAGCAACTTGGCCGTGTCTGAGCTTCTTTGGAGGGACACAGCCACAAGCTTGGCCGTGTCCCTTAAGTGTGTCCCTCTCTGTGTCTTGATCTTCTCTTTAACTTGGTAAGGGACACGGCCACAAGCTAGGCCGTGTCCTCTTTCTATGTCAGCTACTGTCCCTTTTTTTTTCTTCAATTTGGTTCCTTGGCTTTTTAACCTAAAACAAAACTTGAAACAAACTTTAAACAAGAATTAAATGAACATTAACCAACAAAATATAAACACACACTAAAAACTAGGACAAAAACGACATAAACATTGAAATAAACTAAAACTACCAAAATTAACGAAAACACTAAATAAACCGATTAAAACTACAAAATACCTAAATAAAACAATAATTATCATAATAAATAAGACACAAAACTATAACAAAAACTAATAAAACAACTACCCCACACTTAAAACTTTGCTTGTCCTCAAGCAAATTCACATGGCATAAATTAAAAACTCAAACAACCTTAACTATAATTCCAGCATATAAGATGAAAATCCTTTAAGACTCAGACATAAATAATTGCAATTTCCTTCAATCAAGATTTTCTTAACTCATTTATTAATCCAGACATGCAAATCTTATCTCTCTTCTAAGTGTTTCACTTGATTTCAAAGGTTAATTCACTCAAACCACTCATGACTGCATACTACTATAAACTTGCTTAATTATCCAATCTCCCTCACTGATTTTCTCAAGAAATAATCCGAAGGTCTTCCATTTGGATGTAATGGGGCTAAGGTGAAGGTGTGAGAAAAGACATTTAAGCTGGAGCATCAAGAAATGGAGTATCTAATTTAGACAATACTCTTGCTAAGAAACTCATAACTCCCTCAAATGGCATACTCACCAATCCCTTAATACTTTCACATACTTGCATACTTCAAGAAAAATACACGAGTCAACATTCCTCTAATGCTAGAAAATATATAATTTTTTTGTATATATATATAAATATCTTTTTTTTATTATATTTTTTATTTTCTCTTTTTCTTTTTCTTTTATTTTTATCATCATTTTTTTATATATATACAAAATATAAACTTGCATGGAACATCTAGCTTAAAATGTAGAGGAAAAGAATAAGCGACTCTTAGTCAAATACAATGTGCACAGTATGCATTTCAACCCCAAATAGCAATACCATTTTTTTTTATTTACTTACCCCACACTTTGAAATAAACCACCCTATTGTCATATCATAAGAACTCCATTCCTTAATGCAGGTATGATGATAATAAGAGAAAGTTGAGTTGATAATTGCGTTGATCAATCAAGAAAAGGTCAAAGGCTCAACTTGGCTCACTAAGGAATTCAATATTAAGGGAGGTCTTTTTAAGCTAAAGGGCTAGCCTAATTTGCCTTCATCATTTTAAAACTTGAGATTAAATCATAATGTGAGTTCAATTAGCATGCAAAAGCAAACTCTAGAGATGCAAAATCATGAAGGTGCACACTTAAGAAAAGAAAATCAATTGACAATAAAATTCAATCTATAAGGCTCAAAATTCACAAAGGTGGGTTCACAAAGATTTATATGTCATGAACTGCAGAATGTGAAAATTGATCCTGAATGAATTCAAATGCTCATTTCTATGCTGATACTAAAGTCTCAACTATAATGCTAGAATCACAGAAAAAATCAATAAGTTTTCAACAATTATGCCATGAACAACACAATAAAACACACCACGACAAACAAAACAAGAATTAAAGAAAAGCTTAAAGATTACCCCACACTTTAGAATTTACATTGTCCTCAATGGAAAACAAGAATAGTAAAGAGAAAGAGTTAAGTACAACCTGTCTTCCATCGTACCCTGGTGAGGCAAAACCTAACTTTCCATCACAAACGCAAAAGTTCAAAAATAAAATATCCAAAATATAAAATGTTAAGATGAAAAACAAAAATGAAAAAATAATAACAAAAATACACCAAACAAATAAAGCAAGGAACTCAAACTCTACGATGAAGGCGAGTGTGAAGATGATGCAGCCGAGGGGTGGAGACTCAAAATCTTTGCAAGGTTGCTATTAATCTGTTCCAACTGCTGCAAGACCTCAGCATGGTTATGGTCCACCTTGCCCTCCAGTCGATCTACCTTTCCCTCCAGGGCCTCAATCCTATTAAGTACCTCTTGATTAGCCGAGACCGGAGCATCCTCATCTAGATAAAGAGAATCCGAGTCAGACTCTTCTTGAACCCGTTCTCTCTTCTGCCTGTCCCCCGGAGCTTCTGGCTCAGCTGAAGCCATCATATAAGCCCCTCTCCTATGCACCACCATATGCATTTTCTCTATTGTGGCCAAATCTAATGAATCATTACCCGTAATTCGAGTCATGCGACAGGTACTCGGGTCAAAATCATCAAAAAGGGCTATAGCCAACGAGGTAACTAATCCTCCGATACAAATTGCCCCCCTCTTTTTATTGGCCACACTATAAAAAACATCGGCTAACCAATAGCTGGAACTAATAGGCACTACATTAACCACACAATCCAAGAAAAAGAGCTCACTCAATTCCACCACACCTGGGCTTTCCTTCCTAGCAAAGAATCCACATGACATAAAACGATGCAAGTACCTCAAAGCGGGATTTCTCAATTTAGTTGCTTTGGCCGATTTGGCCATATAAGTCCCTGAGCCCAAAGCTCCCCAAGCAAATTGTTGTTTAAATTCCTTAGGAATCGACCTTTCACCATGTTGATGGAAACCGAATATACCATTTAATTGTTCAATACTCATCACAATTGATTTTCCAAACAACCTAAAACTCAACCTAGAGCATATTTTCTGCGCATCTCTTTCAACATTAAGAGAAATTAAGAACTCCAAAGTAAGCTCTTGAAACTGCAAAGGTCGCAAGGAAACTAGGTTCTCCCACCCAAGGATTTGAACATATCGATAAAAATTATCCCTAATATTAAGAGCATTAAGGGACTCATCATTGACATACCTTGTCGGGAAGAAACCCCGAGCCAAAAAAATTCCTCTCTTCAAAGATGAAACCGATGAAGATGAAGACGCCCCTTTAGTTGTAGATCCCTTCTTCTTGCGGTGTGAAACTATCTTTGTTCTTGGCATCTTGAGAAATCTGATAAATTTAACACCAAAACTTGATTAAATCAAACTTTTATGAGAGAAGAAGAAGTTTTAATGGATTATTTTTAGTTGTGGAGAAGAAATTTGAGGTTTAATGAAGGATTTGGAGCTTGGAAGCACAATGAATGGAGGTTGCGAGAGAGAGAGAACGAGAGAGAGAGAGAGAGAACAGAAAGAAAATTAGGGATTGAATGGGAAAAACTGTGCAAAATCGTGTTTTTTTAAAGTGTAAAAGTGAGGGACACGGCCAGGTTGTGGGAAACACGGCCGTGTCTAGTGTGTGAAATTAAAGAGACACGGCCAAGTCTTTGTGGACATGGCCGTGTCTGATACTCTTGGAGGGACACGGCCAGTGACTTGGCCGTGTCCCATGGGTGTGTCCTCTACTGTAAGAAAAACTTGCAAAAAAACAAAAGAAAATTGATTTGGTGAAGCTTGGTCGTGTCTCATGTGACACGGCCAAGGGACATGGCCAAGCTCCTTGGTCGTGTCACCTACTGTGAAAATTTTGGTAAAACAAAATAAAAGCAAACATATGTTTTTGTTGAGGCATGGCCGTGTCCCATGTGACACGGCCAAGGGACATGGCCAGGTTCCTTGGTCGTGTCTCCTTCTGCCACTTTTAACATTTTTTTTATATATATATCACCAAATCTCAAAGAAATTGCAAACTCTTCTTTTGATCCACCCTGAAACACATTAGAAAAATAAAAACCGATCATAGCACCCATTCCATTTATTTAAACAAACATAAAATCAAAATTTGCTAAATTTAAAATTACAACTATGAAAAAGAAATGCAAACTGATGGGTTGCCTCCCATTTAGCGTTTCTTTAATGTCATATAGCTAGACATACTGCAAGACTTAGGGATCCTGGATCAAAGTGCTATCAATGATCCTCACTTCTTGAAATCCTTCATTATATGGCTTAACTCTCTGTCCATTTACTTTAAAAGTCTCATTTGTTCGAGAGTTAAGCAATTCAATAGCACCAGAAGGATATACCTTGGTTATCTCAAAAGGACCACTCCATCGAGACTTGAGTTTACCTGGAAACAGACGGAGTCGAGAGTTAAAAAGTAAAACTTTCATACCTGGACACAATGTCTTTCGCACTATAATTCTGTCATGAAGTGCTTTAGTGCGATCCTTGTAAATCATCGAGCTCTCATACGCCTCATTCCTCAGCTCATCTAACTCTGAAATTTGCAGAAATCGTTCTCTTTTTGCTTTGTCCAAGTCCAAATTCAGAGTCTTGATTGCCCAATATGCTCTGTGCTCCAACTCCACTGGTAAGTGACAAGCTTTTCCAAAAACTAATCGGTATGGACTCATACCCAGAGGAGTCTTGAAAGCAGTCCGATATGCCCATAGTGCATCATGCAATCTACTTGCCCAATCCTTCCTTGATAAGTTGATTGTTTTCTCCAGAATTCCTTTTATTTGCTTGTTGGATGTTTCCACTTGTCCAGAAGTCTGTGGATGACATGGAGTCGCCACCTTGTGCTTTACACCAGATTTGTGCATTAACTTTTCAAAAAGTCTGTTGAAAAATGACTTCCCCCATCACTGACTATCACTCTTGGTGTGCCAAATCTGCTAAGAATGTTTTCCTTCACAAATTTAACAACCACATTAGCATCATTAGTACGGGTGGGGATTGCCTCCACCCATTTGGAAACATAATCAATAGCAACTACAATATATTCATAACCAAAAGACTTGGGAAAAGGACCCATGAAGTCAATTCCCCACACATCAAACAGTTCAACAACAATATATGATTGAAGGGGCATTTCATTCCTCCTCCCAATGTTACCTACTCTTTGACAATGATCACAGTGCTTACAATACTCTTGAGCATCTTTAAATAAGGTAGGCCAGTAAAAACCACTTTGAAGCACCTTTTCTGCAATCTTTCTTCCTCCAAAATGACCCCCACAGTGAAGGTCATGACAAAATTGAAGAACACTCAGTTGTTCTTCCTCAGATACACACCTGCGAACTATCTCATCTTTGCATATCCGGAATAGATAAGGTTCATCCCAAAAATAAAACTTACTCAAGTGTAAAAACCTTTTCTTTTCCTGAAATGACATGTTAGTACGCAATATACCCCAAGCAAGATAGTTAGCAATATCTGCAAACCAAGGTGCATCAAATACCACAAATAGCTGCTCATCAGGAAATGCTTCTAAATTTTTATGAATGCTATCAGATAGAAGATTTTCACTAAAGAAGGGTAATCTGGATAAATAATCAGCAACAACATTCTCACTACCCTTAGTATCTTTGATTTGGAAATCAAATTCTTGCAATAATAACACCCATCTAATTAAACGCGGTTTAGCATGTTGTTTTGTTAAAAGATATTTTAGAGCTGCATGATCAGAATGCACAATAATTTTCACCCAATTAAATATGCTCTAAATTTATCTAAAGCAAAAACAACAGCTAACATTTCCTTTTCAGTTGTGGTGTAATTCATTTGCGCACTATTTAGGGTCAAACTAGCTTATATATCACTCTCAAGAATTTATCAACCCTTTGCCCAAGAACAGCTCCTACTGCATGATTAGAGGCATCACACATGATTTCAAAAGGTAAAGACCAAACAGGAGCTACAATTACTGGTGCACTAGTCAATTTTTCTTTAAGGGAATTAAAAGCTTGCATGCATTGTGCTGTAAATTCAAATGGAACATCTTTCCCCAACAAATGGCACAATGGTTGGCTTATTTTGGAAAAATCCTTAATAAACCTCCTGTAAAAACCTGCATGCCCTTGAAAACTTCTTATTCCCTTAACAGAGGTAGGTGGGGGTAACTTAGCAATCAATTCAACTTTAGCCTTATCCACCTCAATCCCTTTACATGACACCACATGACCTAAGACAATGCCCTGAGTAACCATAAAATGACTCTTTTCCCAACTTAAAGTGAGGTTACATTCAATGCATCTCTCAAGCACAAGAACAAGTTTATTGAGGCAATTATCAAAAGAATTACCAAAAACAGAAAAGTCATCCATAAATACCTCAATAAAATCATCTATCATGTCAGAGAAGACAGACATCATGCATCTCTGAAAAGTTGCAGGTGCATTGCACAAGCCAAAGGGCACACGCCGAAATGCATAAGTCCCAAAAGGGCAAGTAAAGGTAGTCTTGGACTGATCCTCTGGTGCTATCGGCATCTGATAGTAACCTGAAAGGCCATCCAAAAAAAAAATAATGTGAGTGTCCAGAAAGTTTATCTAACATCTGATCAATAAAAGGAAGAGGGAAATGATCTTTCTTTGTAGCATTGTTCAACTTCCTATAATCGATGCACATTCTCCACCCAGTAGTAGTCCTAGTAGGAACCAGTTCATTATTCTCATTTTTCACCACAGTGATTCCAGATTTCTTAGGAACTACATGTACTGGGCTCACCCACTCACTATTAGCTATTGGATAAATTACTCCTTCATCCAACAATTTGAGCACTTCCTTCTTAACCACTTCACTCATATTTGGGTTAAGTCGCCTTTGGGTCTCCCTCACAGGTTTAGCTCCCTCTTCTAAAGTGATTCTATGCATGCACATTGAAGGGCTAATACCCTTGATGTCACTCAATCCCCATCCTATTGCTTTTTTCAATCTTTTAAGCTCACTCACCAGCCTTATCTCCTCCTCTTCACTAAGTTCACTAGATATTATCACAGATAAGGTATTGTGATCTCCTAAAAACACATATTTCATATTCTTAGGTAACTCTTTCAACTCTAACTCAAGTGAAGGGTTCTTCTCTTCCTTTTCAATGGAGGGAAGTTTGAATACTTGGTCCTCCTCAAGTTCCTCTATTTTAGCTCTCTCTAATGTTTCAAGGCAACTGGCTATTTCTGCATCAAAAATATCCACATCACTATCTAAGGTCAAAGCCAGCTCCAATTTATCAGAGGAACCTGTCTGCAAGAAAACATCTGAAACAACTACATCAACACAATCAATGAAAGAACAATCCTCATATAAAGCAGTTGTAGGAATAGGAGAAGTGTTAAAAATAGAAAATTCAACAGTTTGTCCCAAGACAGTCATTGATAATTTACCATTTTTAACATCTATCAAAGTGTTGGTAGTTGCCATAAAAGGCCTACCCAGCAGAATAGTGTGTGCAGATGGTGAAGAGTTACTTCCTTCCATGTCAAGTACTATGAAATCCACAGGTACTATTAACCCTCCAACCTTAACTAAAACATCTTCTATAACCCCCTTTTGGGAATCTAAGAGATCTATAAGCTAATTGCAACACCATTTTTGTTGGTTTAAGTTCCCCTAATTCTAATTCAAGGTACACAGAATAAGGCATTAAATTCACACTGGCTCCTAAATCACACATTCCATCAGTACCCTTTCCATTCCCCTTAGTAATTTGAATGATGAAACTACCAGGATCCTTTAGCTTTGGAGGTAGTTTATGCTGCAAAACAGCACTAGCTACCTCTGACACTATCACCTTTTCATTCGGCTCATACCTCTTTTTCTTAGTATTCAGTTCTTTGAAGAATTTAGCATAAGCCGGCATGTTCTTTATTGCTTCAAGTAAGGGTAAGTTAATACTTACCTTAGACAGCATGTTGAAGATATCTGAAAATTGCTTATCTTTTTTATCATTCTTCAACCTGTTGGGGAATGGTATAGGTGGCCAGTATGGATTGCTCGCCTTGTGCAAATCTGCTGTAGGGGACTTCTCCTTTGATCTTTCTTCAGCACCTTTGTTCTCTAGTTCTCCTTCCTTTTTATTCTCTTGCTCACCTGCATTCACATAATTATTTTCAACATTATTGTTAATTACCTTGCCACTTCTAAGAACAGTCACTGATTGTGCCTGCTCAGGTTGACTTGGGAACTTCCCCTTTTGTTGAATCTGCATCTGTTGAGCAAGTTGTCCCACTTGAGTCTCCACCTTCTTAAAAGATGCTTATAAGGAATCCAGCCTCTTGTTGTTCATCTCTTGATTTTTAGCACTAACTTGGATAAAAGCCTGTAAACTTTCCTCCAAACTCTCTCTCTTAGGCTGCCCTTGATTTGAGGATTGACCCTGCTGTTGGTTCTGTCTCTGGAGCAAATGGAAAGGCTGTTGAGCATTATTTGTTGTCCAGGAGAAATTTGGGTGACTCCGCCAACCAGGATTGTAAGTATTGGAGTAAGGATCATTCCGGGCCCTTGGTTGAAATCCCCCCATAGCATTGACTTATTCAGCTTCATTCCCATAAGTCTCATATGCGGAGGGGCATATATTTGCTCCATGCCCGAAAGTTCCACAGATTCCACACACTTCTTGAGTAGATGAAGAAATATTGTTCTTCATGTTCAGCATCTGCACCTGCCTTGTCAATTCAGCTATTTGACTGACCATCTCACTATTGGCTTCCAGTTGATTCACCCCTTTACTTCTTCCCCTTACACTTTTCTGTTGAGAATTAGCTCCTAATATCTCAAAGATCTCATAAGTTTCATCAGCTGTCTTTTCTCCCATAGCTCCCCCAACTGCATTATCAACAGTATTCTGAAATTGCTGGGTTAAACCATCGTAGAAAAACTGATTAAGAAGTTGAAGTGGGTAGTGATGATGTGGACACTGGATCAATAACATCTTAAATCTGTCCCAAGCCTCATGAAATGGCTCTCCTTCAAATTGAGAGAATGTAGCAATCTTCCCTCTCAATTCAGCTGTCTTCTAATGAGAGTAAAACTTGCCCATGAACTTGTTATAAACTTGCTCCCAAGTTGTCAAAGAGTTTTCGGGCAACATCATAAGCCAGCTCTTTGCCCTATCCTTCAAAGTATATGGAAAACATCTCATCCTCAACTGATCTTCTGTTAGACCTCCCAATGGAAAAGTGTTGAGGATAGAATAAAAATCCATGATAAAGTTCAAAGGATCTTCATTTCAAACTCCATAGAATGATGGCAGCATATTGTAATGAATGTTCTTCAACTCATAGTTTCTTACTGCATCTGTCAATCTTATGCAAGAGGTGGAAGTTCCAATGACAGGTCTAGCAAAATCTCTCATAGTCCTTTGTCTTTCTTCAGTCATTTTAACAGATTGTGCAGATTCCGACTCAAAATCAGAAGTGTCCTCCTCTGTAGTATCAAATCCGGTGTAAAGTTCAAACTCTTCCCTGCTCCTTTTCACTCTCGGAATTTCTGGAATGACTGGGTATAGCTCTCCTCCAAGTGATCTCCTGCCTTGCATAAACAAAATTTCTAGAGCAAAAGAATTATGAAAAGCAAAAGACAAATAAAATAAAAAGTCACTACAAAAAAAAGCGCAATCAGCGACGCATTCTGCTACAACTCTTATTTCGTCGCTGATTAGTGACTTTATCAACGACAACTTTACGACAAAGAATCAAGATAAGCGTCTTTCCAACATTCCGTCGCTGAATGGGTCGCTAAATGTGTCGCTGATTAACGACAAAAAAAAATGGTCGTAGAATCTGTCGCTGAATAGCGATAAAAGGTCGTTTTCTCATTGAATGTGTCGCTGAATTTTGCGCCAAATTTTGGCGCCAACAATCAGCGACGACGTTACGACTAATTTACGACAAATTAGCAAAGAATGTGTTTATTTTTTATTGAAAAATTTTTTGTCGCTAAATGGCTCGCTGATTTGCGAGAAAAATGGTTAGTCGCAGAATTATCGTTAATTTACGAGAATATTGCGACGGATTAGCGAGAAATTAATTTTATTTTCTATTTTAAAGTAATTGGTCGCTAAATGGCTCGCTGATTTGCGAGAAAAATAGTTAGTCGCAGAATTATCGTTAATTTGCGAGAATATTGCGACGGATTAGCGAGAAATTAATTTTATTTTCTATTTTAAAGTAATTGGTCGCTAATTATTCGTTAAATGGCTCGCTGATTTGCGAGAAAAATAGTTAGTCGCAGAATTATCGTTAATTTGCGAGAATATTGCGACGGATTAGTGAGAAATTAATTTTATTTTCTATTTTAAAGTAATTGGTCGCTAATTAGTCGCTAAATGGCTCGCTAATTTGCGAGAAAAATAGTTAGTCGCAGAATTATCGTTAATTTACGAGAATATTGCGACGAATTAGCGAGAAATTAATTTTATTTTCTATTTTAAAGTAATTGCTCGCTAATTAGTCGCTAAATGGATCGCTGATTTGCGAGAATTTTTATTTGTCGCTGTACTGGTCGCTGAATTTTTCTGGCGCCATATTTTAGCGCCAAAAAAAACTGGCCAATTTAAAAAAATAATATAGCGAGACAGTATGAAATTTTTATTATTAATTTGTTTGTCGTAGATTTGTCTGTAAATAGTCGTTGATTTGTGAGCAAATACAGAGAAATCAACTATTAATTTTGACCAACAGTAAAAATAAAAAAAGAGATAAAGGCATGATATCAATAAAAAAAATAAAAACCCCTCTTTCTTTTCTAAAAAAAAAATTTAATAAAATCACTCTTCCCAGCAATGTATGATCCCTCTTTCAAGAAGCGACGCATATTCCAATATTCTGCGAGTCTTCTTTTCCGACTCAGAACCTATTCAGGTTTGGTGGCGATTTCTTTCTTTCTTTTTCTTCCTTTGCAAAATTACATTTACTAAAATCACAATAATAAATACATAAGAGGGACCCTTTATATGTATATATATTATTAATTAATAAATAATAAAACTCCATCACAACAATTCTCAAATCTTTTATATAAAATATCTCTGGAAAAAAAATCCAATTCTAATTCTTTGGCTTTGTTCTTATTCTTCTTTCTTTTTAAGAAATTGAGGAGTTATTACCCTATTACCTTTTCTGGTTTATATTTTATTAATCCGAATTTTGAAGGCAAAAAATTGTTGAGATTGAGAGAGAAAAATGTTTAACGGAATGATGGATCCTGAGTTGGTCAAAATCGCTCAGGAACAGATAAGTCGCATGTCACCCGCCGAATTAGCCAGAATCCAGCAACAGGTTTCTTGTTTTTTTATTTTTCTTTAATTCTTTTTAGGTTTTTTAAATTCTTGCAAATTTTTTTAATGATTTTTAGTTTTGGGATTTGATCTTAGTTGCTAGTGTTTGAATCTGGCCCTATTTTTTTTTTTATTTCAAAACCTCTATAAGTTGTTCATTTGTGAATTTGAATCACGGGTAGTTCTTCAATCTGCAATTTATTAATCACGGGTAGTTGAAAAAAAGGGGAAATTAGTTATTGGGAATTTGAAAACCTAGAATTGAGTTAATCATAGATAGTTTTTGGTAGCTGGAAGTCTGCATTTCTATGATTCTATCTAATACATGTGGTTCAAGAAATGCAACATTACCTTGTTGGGCTAGAATAAAGGTTTCTTTGTGATATACGATCAATCTACTTGGTTGGTCTATTGGAAATATGAAATAGATCACTGAAATAATCCTAATATATATGCATTATATTTATTTAATTTGTTTATCTATAATTTTATGTCTGCATGTGACTTCTTATTTTACTAAAATATAAGCCACATCATTATTCCTCGAGTTAAGTGCATTGTTCAATGTTATTTCGAAGAACATTTTATTTTTAAGTTCCATATGAAAAATCATAAAAACCTATACGCTTCTGGAGTTAAATTCTCTTTTTGGTACATAGACATGTGAGTGATAAAGTCTTTGATACTAGTTTGTCTTGGTCTAAACAACAATATACTTAATTGAAGGCAATAATATGTACATCATTCAAATATTTTATTACCATGAGAATGGAATTTACCCACCTTTTTGTATGCGAAAGTTGGAGTGAGACTTACAAGTGGACAAGTGTAATTTTCTTGGGAATATAATATTCATGTATAAAACAAACATAGGAATTTTGCATTGCCTGGTTGCTTTCTTGGGCCATTACAGCAACGAATACACCCATGATGGGTTTTCACTCAGGTTTCTAAACTATCATGTAGTTAGCATGCATCTCATACTTATGTTATTCTTGAGAAGTCTATTCCTGGATTTTGATGTTAACAAAGGATAATTGTCATTGCAGATGATGGCTAACCCAGACTTGATGAGAATGGCCTCAGAAAGCATGAAGAACATGAGGCCTGAAGACTTGAGGCAGGCTGCAGAACAGTTAAAGCATACTCATCCAGAGGAGATGGCTGAGATTGGTGAAAAAATGGCCAATGCATCACCTGAAGAGATAGCTTCCATGCATGCCCGAGTTGATTCTCAGATCACCTATGAAATAAATGCAGCCCAGATGCTGAAGAAACAAGTAATTATATCTCTTACTTCAGATAAATGATTTCACTGCCTTCATGCTTGTTTTGCTAACGTCAGATCCACCCTTTATCAGGGGAATGAACTTCACAGTCAGGGAAGATTCAAAGGTGCTTTGGAGAAATATCTACTTGTAAGTGCCGTATTTCTTCTTGCAAAAATCAGTTTTTGTAATGTATTTTCTTTACCTAAAAACAAGGCAGTATGAAGAATGCTTAACAGAAGGCTCAGAGGTATGAACCACCCATTCTTTTATTTGTTGGAGGAGGATGTTTCATGGTTGCTGTACATGATGCCTTCTAGTTATAGTCCTAATGAAATTTCATTTAACAAGAAACTCATTAGGTATATAAACAACTTTAACAAATATGCTGTCTCTCTCTATCTCTTTCTAATGTTATGCTAATTATTTTAGTCTTCTGTGGTTCTCTAATTATATTATTTTAGGTTTTGGAATATGATGCAATGAATGTCAAGGCTCTCTACCGGAGGGGTCAAGCCTATAAAGAACTTGGCCGGTTGGCAGTAAGTTTATTTGTGTACATAGTTTGTTTTATTTGCTTGGGCTTGCTAAAGCTGCTAGAAATGTTGTAAAATTATTTGTTAAATTCTCCTTTTGGAAAAATATAATTATTTTATGGTATTTGTTAGGATGCTGTCTCTGATTTGAGTAAAGCACATGAAGTTTCTCCTGATGATGAAACTATTGCAGATGTTTTAAGGTATGTATTCTTCTAATGTCTCAAATCACTAGTTGAGCCATATGCTGAAACTTGCATTCATAAAAATTTTCCAAGTTGGTATTATGCATCCTTTGTCAAATATATTGTTCACTTGGTAATTGCTTGTATTATTTGAGAATACTTGCCTTATTTTGAAATAATGAAGTAGCAAAATTAATTTTTCGCTCTTCTGGTAATCTCACAAATCATTCCCTTGCATGTATGCATAATATTAATTGAAAAATTAATTGTTCGCTTTCATAAATTTCTGTGAAAGTTTTCCCTAGTCGAACTTTAGAAACCTTATACGGCGTGCTTAATTGTCAGTAAGTCGATTCTTAAGCTGCTTATCCTTGGCCTCTAATTTGTTATTTAGTTGATCCATGTGAATCAAAATGTATCACAACTCTTACATATCTTTATATTGGATTTGCGATAACTTTATAAATTCTGCAAAAATATAGTTGGTAATCTCACAAATCATTCCCTTTTATGTATGCCCTCAAATTATTGTTCGTTCTTCTGGTGTTTTGCTCTAAATTTAACTTTTGCCCTCTTAAGAATGCCGAGCCTGAGTTGCAGACAATTGAGGCTGAGGAGGATGATATGCCTTCATTAACACCAGCCCAAATAGAGCTTGAGCGACGCGTGTTTGTGGAGGCTGCTGGTGGCACCGGTAAGACATCTCGTATTTATGGGCTGGGTTCTTCCTCATCCCATTATTCATGCTGAGCAACGAAGGAAAACAAATGCTCCTCCTGCTCTGACAAATGACAATGTGGAGGAAGACGATGTTCGTATGTAGGATATACTTGATGGTTGGTGTTCTCTTTGTTTGTGTTTGGAGTGTCGGATTACCAAAGTTGGTGTTTTCTTTGTTTGTGTTTGGAGTGTCGGATTATTAAAGTTTGTGTTCTCTTTGTTTGTGTTTGGAGTGTCGGATTATTATAGTTGGTGTTCTCTTTGTTTGTGTTTGGAGTGTCGAATTATTAAGACCTTATGTGTTCAATATACTTTCTTAAGGGGTAAACTTTACATTCGAATTGTTTATGTATACTTATTGCCACTAATAATTTAATTATGAATGTTGTGTTATTTGATTATTATTGTAATGAATGACTATTTTATAAACAGGTTTGGTTATTATATTTGAAATTCAATAGGTTCTTGAAAATGTGTAGACAAAAAAAAATTGGAATATTGGAAAAATATAGCCAAACAATTACAAAATTGCGACAAAATCAGCTACCAAAGGTGACAAAAAAAATATTGAATTCTGCGACAAATCAACGACTGAAACAACGAGAAAAATATTGCGACATATTATGCGACACATCAGCGACAAAATTTAGCGAGCAAATTAGCGACAAATTCAGCGACTAAATTAACGACCCAAACAGCGATGAATTCAACGACCAAAGCTAAATCAGCGACGATTTTCAGCGGGAATAAATAATTCTCGCCAAAAATGAAAATGTCATTGAATTTGTCTCTGTTTTGTCGCTGATTTGTCACTAATCAACGACACGCACAATTGGTCGCTGATTTGTCGTTGATTTTTTAGCGACCAGGACATTACCGTCCGCTCGATTTTTCTCGCTGTTCGTCGCTGATATTGTCGCTATCGTATTTTGGTCGTTGATTTAGTCGTTAATGGTGTCGCAGATTGCATCGCAGATTGCTGTTTTTTTTTTGTAGTGAGTAAATAATGAAAAATAATCTAAAATATCTATGCTAATAAACAATTTCGCCAATTAGCCTCCCCGGCAGCGGCGCCAAAAACTTGTTGCGCTCTAATTAACTCTACCACAAAGCGTCACTCGCAAGTATACGAGGTAGCTGTAGCAAAGGTGATCGCCCCAAGGTTGTCTCACAAAGAAGCTAAAGTAGCTAATTGATTATCAGATTATAAATAACAAGTAATGAATAAATTTAAATTACTAACAATTAATAAAGACAGATTGATCGAAGTTTAAAACAATAAAAGTAAATTGAGCTGATGTTTTGATTCACTTAATAGAAGGGTCTAGGGTTTGCACTTCTCTACTATTTATATGTATGAACGGTTATTACTCTTAACTAATTTAATTTCAAAGATTAAATCTCAAGCAACTTAATTAATTCATTCAAACCTCTCTCAAATAATCTTGTTACAATTGAAATAATCTTTTCCTAGGTTATATCTCTAATTCACCTAAGTCCCTAATTGAATTGTTCCAGCATTAAACTTCATCTCTCGATCCATCATCTAATACCTTAAAACACATAATTGGTGGCCAATCAATTATATATTAACAATAATTCATTCAATCAAGGCTAAAGAAATTATTAGTAAAGAGAATAACTAATTCGTACAATCATAGCAGATCCATACAAACCCTAGACTAGATCAAATTAGTTCATAATGCTATCAAACATACTCATCTCATTAAAATTCAAAGAAATCAATTTAGACATGATAATATCCATAAATACAACTCCAATGAAATTAAAAAGATAAAGTTCGAGAACAAAACCAAATTACAAACTTCTTAGCTCTTGAAGAATCTCTTGTTCAGAACTTGCTCGAAGAATGTATCAATGGCAAGAACAAATCTAATCTAAGCTAGTTTAATCCAAAGTGTAATCAAAAATCAAAGAAAACAAGATATGAAACCCTAAAACTCTCTTTGACGGCTCAATCTAAACTCAAAATCTCAACAACCTTAAGAAAACCCTAACTTTAATATTTATACGAAACCTCCACGCGTCTTCATTAATCCATGAGTGACACGGCCAAGTTGGAGTGAACTTGGCCGTGTTGGAGGTGAATTGGAGGGACACGGCCAGTGACTTGGCCGTGTCCCTTTCTTGTGTTCACTACTGCTTGCATTTGATCTTTCCTTTGGACTTGAGTGAGACACGGCCAAGTTGGATGAGACACGGCCGTGTTGGATGCCTTTGGAGGGACACGGCCACAAGCTTGGCCGTGTCCCTTGCTTGTGTTTGCTTCTGTGAGAGTTTCTTCTTCTTTGCTTTGGATTTAAGTGAGACACGACCAAGCTTAAGCAACTTGGCCGTGTCTGAGCTTCTTTGGAGGGACACGGCCACAAGCTTGGCCGTGTCCTTTGAGTGTGTTCCTCTCTGTGTCTTGATCTTCTCTTTAACTTGGTATGGGACACGACCACAAGCTG
Organism: Garcia nutans; assembly: GCA_947685225.1. Taxonomy (NCBI): domain Eukaryota; kingdom Viridiplantae; phylum Streptophyta; class Magnoliopsida; order Malpighiales; family Euphorbiaceae; genus Garcia; species Garcia nutans. The sequence continues at coordinate 34,236,001 of CANTUV010000039.1, read as the reverse complement.
GGCCGTGTCCTCTGCCTGTGTCAGGTACTATCCCTTTTTTTTTCTTCAATTTGGTTCCTTGGCTTTTTAACCTAAAACAAAACTTTAAACAAACTTTAAACAAGAATTAAATGAACATTAACCAACAAAATATAAACACACTAAAAACTAGGACAAAAACGACATAAACACTGAAATAAACTAAAACTACCAAAATTAATGAAAACACTAAATAAACCGATTAAAACTACAAAATACCTAAATAAAACAATAATTATCATAATAAATAAGACACAAATCTATAACAAAAACTAATAAAACAGATGGCCCAAGTCAAGTCACCTCAGTCGCTAGTACCGGACGATCCGGAAGAGGGCAAGGAAGAGGATTCAACCGAAGCGGAGGTAACTTTTCTACCGGTCCGAGAGGTAATGAAGGCGAAAATACAAATCCACGCTGTGATCAATGTGGACGCTGCCATACGGGAGAATTTTGGGGTCGGACATTTGCATGCTACATATGTGGATCTTTAGACCACCTTATGCGAGAGTGTCCCCAGCGAATGCAGAATTTACCTAGGGAGACTGAGGGATCGCAAGCGGCAGCAGGGCGAGGCCGAGGCAGAGGTAGGGGCAGAAATCCGTCACTTGTGCAGTCTGAGACGGTGAATCGACTAGAAGCGAGGGCTCCTGCTAGAATGTATGCTATGAGGGGGCGAGAAGGTGAAGAAGCGCTAGACGTGATTGCAGGTCAGTTGTCTATATTTGGAGTTTCGCTTTACGTTTTAATAGATCCGGGTTCTTCACACTCATATATATGCACGAAAAATGAAAAAATTGGGAACCTAAAGGTAGAACTAGAGGAAGAGGGAATATTAGTTACTAGCCCATTAGGGAGTGAAGTGATTACGAGGAAGGTAGTGAAAGATTGCCCCGTGGAGATACACGAACGTATCTTTTGGGGAGACTTATTTGAACTACCATTTCAAGAATTCGACGCTATCCTTGGGATGGATTGGTTGGCCAAACATGATGCACTGGTTGACTATAAATGGAAGAGAGTTACTCTGCATACGTTAGACAGCGACGAAGTGACCTTAGTGGAAAAGAGGAAGGACTATCTAACTAACATTATTTCCGCTATGACAGCTAAGAGGTTAGTGCAAAAATGCTGCGAGGCATACCTGTTATGAGCGTTAGAAATGAAAGAAGAGGCACCAAAGCTACAAGATATACCTACTGTTTATGATTTCCCCGATGTATTTCCTGACGACTTACCCGGATTACCACCTAAACGAGAGGTGGAATTCACCATAGACGTGTACCCGGGAGTTGCACCAGTATCCATTGCACCTTACTGAATGGCGCCAGCGGAGCTAAAAGAACTAAAGGTACAGCTACAGGAACTTTTAGACAAGGGGTTCATTAGGCCAAGCGTGTCACCATGGGGAGCGCCAGTATTGTTCGTGAAAAAGAAAGACGGATCCCTAAGGTTGTGTGTGGATTACCGTCAACTCAATAAGCTGACCATCAAGAACAAGTATCCGCTACCTCGCATTGACGATTTGTTTGATCAACTCAAAGGTGCTGGAGTCTTTTCAAAAATTGATCTACGATCGGGTTATCATCAATTGGGGATCAAAGACAAAGACATACCAAAAACCGAATTCAGAACTCGTTATGGACATTATGAATTCATCATTATGCCTTTCGGATTAACGAACGCACCTGCAGTATTCATAGATCTGATGAACAGAATCTTCCACCCGTATTTGGATCAGTTCGTGGTTGTATTCATAGACGACATATTGGTGTATTCAAAGAATCGAGAGGACCATGATCGCCACCTTAGGATCGTTTTGCAAACCTTGCGAGAGAAGCAGTTATACGCTAAATTCAGCAAATGCGAATTTTGGTTGGAAGAAGTAGCCTTCTTGGGACATATTGTATCGGCAGAAGGAATAAGGGTCGATCCCAAGAAAATAAAAGCAGTATTGGAATGGAAGCCACCTAAGACAGTAACGGAAGTCTGTAGTTTCTTGGGGTTAGCAGGATATTATCGGAGATTCGTCAAAGGGTTTTCCATGATCGCCGCACCTATGACCAAGGTACTTTAGAAGAATGCTAAATTCCAGTGGACCGACGCTTGCCAACGGAGCTTTGAAAGGCTGAAGCAAAAACTTACTGAAGTGCCCATTCTTACACAACCCGAATCAGGAAAAGATTTTGTGATCTATAGCGATGCATCCCACATCGGGTTAGGTTGAATATTGATGCAGGAGGGCAAAGTCATTGCATATGTTTCTCGACAGCTCAAGCCACAAGAAAAGAATTATCCCACACATGACTTAGAACTAGCAGCGATTGTTTTGGCTTTCAAGACGTGGAGGCACTACTTATACGGGGAAAAGTGTTACATTTATACGGATCATTAAAACCTGAAGTACCTGCCCACGCAAAAAGATTTAAACTTACGGCAGCGAAAATGGATGCAACTGTTAGCCAACTACGACTATACGATTAACTATCACCCGGGCAAAGCGAATGTCGTAGCAGATGCACTTAGTAGGAAGTCAATGCAAGCGCTACGTGCTATGAGTGTAGAATTAGAGCCCATAGAAGATGGAGCTATCTTTGCAGAAATACACGTGCGACCTACCTTACATCAACAAATACGTGAGGCTTAGAAGGAAGATGAACAAGTGAAGAAGTGGAGTCAACAGGCGCAGGAGAATTCGTCAGGAGATTATCAACTTCGTCCAGATGGTATCCTATACTACAAGAAGAGAATGGTGGTACCTAAGTCCGAGGAACTGAAGAAACAGATTTTGCAAGAAGCTCATAACAGTCCTTGCACAATGCATCCGTGAGCAACTAAAATATACTGGGACTTGAAGGAGTATTACTGGTGGCCAAGAATGAAAAGAGACATCGTGGATCACGTGACGAAGTGTCTGACCTGTCAGCAAGTGAAAGCGGAACATCAACTACCCTCAGGACTACTACAACCTATTACGATTCCAACCTAGAAATGGGACCGTATTACTATGGATTTTGTCACAGGATTGCCTATGACTAGGGATAAACATGACGCGATCTGGGTAATCGTGGATCGGCTTACTAAGTCCGCTCATTTCTTACCAGTACGTGTGGATTACTCGCTAGACAAGTTGGCAGACTTGTACATCAAAGAGATCATACGTCTCCACGGAGTTCCAACTTCAATCATATCAGATCGAGATCCACGCTTTATGTCAAATTTTTGGCAGAAGTTCCAAACAGCCCTTGGGACTCGAACGTACCACAGTACCGCATTCCATCCCCAGACAGGCGGACACTCAGAAAGAGTGATTCAAGTTTTGGAAGATATGCTGAGGGCGTGTGTTTTAGAATTTAAAGGCAGCTGGGACAAACACCTGAGCTTAATGGAATTCGCATACAACAACAGCTATCAATCCAGCATACAAATGGCTCCTTACGAAGCACTGTACGGTCGGAAATGCAGAACTCCAGTTTGCTGGACAGAATTGAGCGAGGAAAAGATGTTGGGGCCAGACATAGTTAAGGAAACTGAGGAAAAGGAAGAGATCATTCGAGACCGATTAAAAGCAGCGGCGAACAGGCAAAAATCATACGCGGATCTAAAGAGGAAAGATATACAGTTCGAGGTCGGCGACAGAGTATTCCTCAAAGTCTCTCCTTGGAAGAAGGTGTTACGATTTAAACAAAAAGGCAAGCTAAGCCCTAGATTCATCGGACCATATGAGATCATCAAACGGGTAGGTCCGGTAGCTTACCAGTTGGCGTTACCACTCGAATTAAGTAAAATACATGATGTTTTCCACGTTTCAATGCTAAGGAGGTATCGTTCAGATCCAACCCATGTCATACAAACTCAAGACATCGAGATTCAGCCTGACCTGACATACGAGGAAGAGCCGGTAGAAATCCTAGCACGGAAAATCAAAGAGGTGCGGAATAAGAAGATCCCATTTGTCAAAGTGCTTTGGAGGAATCACAAAGTAGAAGAAGCTACATGGGAACGCGAAGAAACTATGAGGAAGCAGTACCCATATTTATTTCCACCTGATAGGCTTCGGGGCGAAGCCTAAATTAACGGGGAGGAATTGTCACGACCGGCCATAGCAGGTATGTACAGTAATTACGTGTACAGTATTCACACGTGCTGACAAAGTAGGCATGCTAAAGAGATCCGGCTAACCCTAGATCGTTAAGCTATAATTCATTAAAGGACCGGAGTTAAACGTGCATAACTAACGGCGATGGGTGACCAGTCTAGGAAGGCTTAATAATGTATGTGACAGTGTAATGAAATGAAAACTAGAGAAAAACCGGGTAAAAACTGTGAACTGTGACTTTCTTTGGAAACGCCCCGTTAGAGAGAAACAAAGACACGTAGACTAGGGGCATTTTGGTCATTATTAATTAAAATTTATACATGAATCCAAAGTAGGAAATATACACATGAGTGCATAGAGGACGTCGAGGGGTTGAATATGAAACGATCGTCAGTAGAAACGGAGCCCGGGCAAACCCGAGCAAAGAAAGGACCTAAAGGGAATTTCGTAAAAAGTCGAGGGCTTATTGGTAATTTTTCAAAATGATTTGGAAACCTAAAATAGATCTTAAAAATGGAAAGTAGAGGTCGAGAGGGTCAAAACCATATGTGGTTCACTTCGTGGAACCACACGGTTTAAAAGTTACAGACAATCAATTGCCGGAGGGTATTTTGGTCTTTTCACATCCTAAATCATAAAATTACAGCAAAGGGAAGAAGAGGGTCCAAAATATGATTAAAAGAAAGCCCAATGGCTTGGTCCTTAAATAAATAAAAGAGAGAGACAATTGTACCAATGAAAAATGGCCATTTTGCCTTAAAGTGGACCAATTGGAATTAAGCATTTGTCTTAACACATTATTAGCGAAATTGGGCAGCCATTTGGACCAAAAACACATGAAGAAGAAAGCAAAAACTCCCTCTTGAGAAGGAGGGTCGTCCAAGCCATAGTAGAAGGAAGAAAGGTGGTGATTTTCAAGTTTTAAGGTTTATTATCAAAGGTTTTGGTGGAATCCAAGGTCCTAAACTAAGGTAAGTTCATTTCTAATCCTAATTTCAGGTTTTAATGAGTAATTTGAGAGATTTAAAATTAGGGTTCTTATGGTGGAATTGGGGAAAACTTAAGTAGTGATGATATTGATTAATTAAATGGAAGAATTAAGGTTTCTAAGAAAAGAAATGGAAGGGTAGTGCATGTTCTAAATTTCTAGGGTTTATGGTTGAGGTTGTGTTGTGAAATTTTTGTAGACAAGGGTGGAAATAAGGAGAAGGAAGAGCTTGAAAGAGAAGGGAAAGCAAAAGGAAATTAAAATACAAGGTTTGGTACTTTACCTTGGAAGAATTAATTTTTCTTTCATTTTCTTGCCAAAAATTTATTTATGGAACTTTTGCTATGGATGCCTAAATGTGTTGTTTGAGTTTGAATTAAAATTTTGAGTGGTATTTTTGAATCCATGTGGTGATTGGGTTTAAATTCAAATGAAATCTAATGTTTTCAATGATTTTGGTAAAAGAGTTTATGAACTCCATTTAGTCCAAATTGATTTAAACAATCAAGTTATTTTAAAAGGGAAGTGTCTAAGTCTTCATTACATTATTAGGGAAGCTTTGAAATGGGTTTAGAAAAAAAAAAAACAATTTTGCACCAAATGCAAGTGGGGGCAGAATTGGTGCCCTTTGGGAGCCAATTCTGAACCCAACTTTGGGCAGCCGGTTGAGGCAGCAAACGATGGAATTTTTCGACGAAATTTTACATTCAATTAGTCAACATATGAAATAAGTTTCCTGTAAAATTTCAGCCAAAAATAAGATCATTTGACTGGTCAAATGCATGACTGAAATTGACTAAAATTTAGACGAAAACCAGATTTTACTATTCATATGGTCATGCCATTTGCGTTGCCAATTTTACGCGCCGTGTTACTATTCTTTTGGTCAATTTTGGGAATTGTTCTAATGTGATTTGAAGTGTGTGGAAATGACTGGGAATGGTGGTAAACACTTGGAAATGAAATGGCCTTTAGCCACAGAATTAGTACACGGCGAAATGGCATGACTTGGTAAAAATGAAAAGGGATGTGCAAATCATTTGAAAATTTGTGGAAATCTTGGATTTGAGTTTTAAACCCTTATGCTCTACTTGGTGGTTAAACTTGGTAGATAAGGGTATAGTGCACTATACTAACTTATGCAGTGCTGCTTGATATTGTGATTGAATTGTTATGATCTGAACTCAATGATGAGGGCCATTGGGGCCAATGGTGAGGGCCAATGGTTATAACCAGGATGGTGAGGACCATTCCTGTGATTTGATATCGGTGGTGAGGGCCACCTGTGTTACAGTGGTGAGGGCCACTGCCTTATCGCTGTGGTTCTACTTTTACCAGTAGAGCAAAAATTTACAAACTATGACACGACTATTTTATGGCATAAGTTGAATTGTGAATATTTTACAATTTTAGTTGAAATCTTTTGAAAAACTTGAAATTATTTTTCGGGAAGTACGTTTTTATTTCATTGAAGTGAGCTTTATATTTTATTGCTTATAGTATTTAACATTCATATATTTTATTGCCTTGCTTGTACAAATACTCTTTACTTTTATTTCCATTGGTAAAGTACCCACTGAGCGACATTGCTCAGCGAGTTAAGTTTTCCTTGACTGGTAGGTTCGGAGCAGTAGCTAACTCTTGGGAAGCGACGGCCAGACCCACAGTATCTCAGGGTAGATCTCTTAGTTTCCATTTTGAGTTAACTAGTCGTGACATGTATATATATATAAGATTGAGAACTACTATGTTATACTGTACGTTAGTAGTATGTCATAATAATAAACCTCTACTTTATTTTGTACTAGAAGTGTGAATTCTTCTTGCAGGTTTGTAGTTGAGGTTATAAGGGGGATTCATTGGGAGTGTATTGAGACTGATTGTGTTCGCATTGGTTTGTGTAAAAATGTTTTCAAAAATCAGAAAAACCAGTTTTGTCGACACTTGGGACCCAAATTTCTAGGCGAACCTCCGGCCAAATTTCTGTAAAAACCGGAACTAAAATTTGACTAAGTAAGATTAGTAGCAACATTAGGTTAGTGTGGTGCCTCTACTCGGCTTACGCACGTAGGCTGGGAAGGGGTGTTACACAGGCAGACTGCATGGTAGTGATGTACTGCTTCACATGGAGATGAGGATTTCCAGTACCATTGTATCTAGCAAAGGATGGCATCTTGAATTTGTACGGAACTTCTTTGTCTATCTCAAATAAATTGTCAACTTTGAACATTTCTTCGGTTTTCAACTTCTTCTCAAATTTCTTTTCTAAATCAGCAATCATCTTCTAAACATTAGAAGTCTCAGTCTTTTTAATAGTTGCCTTCTCAATAGCATTTGGCTCCTTTTTATCTTGAGGTTCTTAGAAGTATTGAGCCCAATCATCATCATCAATGATCACCTTATCATCATTAAAAACCACTTCACCAGCTTTAGTCTTCCTTTGTTCTTTGGCTTCTTAGTGCTAGCAGATGCTTTGGCATTTTTTCCTAAAATTGCAGCTAGTTGATTCTTTATGATCTTGGCCATGGCCTCTTTTATTTCTTCCATCCTGGCATTGAGGGCATCATCCACCATTCTTTGAATTTGTTTAGGATCCATTGCTTTTGGTGAGAAAGAGATTGAGTCATTGCTAGATTCTTCGATTTTGACGTAGGTCAGATTGTTGTAAGCTTTTGAACTATCGTAATCCAGGGCTGTGAGTCAGAAAGGATTAATGATATAAGATGCAAATGTATACATGTATGCACAAACAATTAACAAACAAGGACAAATAGGATGTTCCTTCCAACCTTATAACATCCACACACGAATGGCGAGTCTCTTTTCCTAGGTATATGGTTAACAAAATACCAACATGGGGTACATTGTTTTCGAATATTTCCCTCGGACGTTTCAACCAATATTTATATTTTCAAAAATGGAAATCAATTCATAATAATTCCCATTAATTAGGTTTTAATCCATTTAACCAACTACAATAGCTTTTATGCTATACTGGATTAAAACTAAATTAAGAGGTTTATTACACTTGAAAAAAGTAACTAATGATTCATGCCAAAAACAAGCCTATGATTAATTATTCTTAGTATAAACTAGGCTCACAATTGATTTTTAGTATTTCTTAATTGACCTAAATAATTTATAAGCTCTTTGTAAGAAAAGGCTGGATAAAAATAATTTTGTTTCTAAACCCATTGTAAAAAGATTTTAGAAAAAATGGATTTTAGACTTAGTATTTGGGTTATGAGCAAAAGTGACAGTGAGAACCTATGCTATTGCAATACCACAAGTACACGGGTCACTCAAGTAATAAAGTAGTGAGTGAGTTATCGTTCCACTGAGGACAAGGCTAAGTACTAGTGCAAATTTTAACCGTTGTTTAGTGACTCAATAGTTTTGTGAAGTTTTGTAATTAAAGATAATTAACTTAATAAATGAAAATAGAGAGAAACTGAGAGTAGAATAAATTGATTAATGATGATGATATTGTCCAATTATTGAATCCCCCTAGCCACAATTATATTTATGAAAATCAATTCAATTAAACCAAATGATAGAGTTGAATTGGTATTCCGCTAAATTAGACTAAAACCTTTCTGAAGCGAATTAATGCCTAATCACTAAGTAGAATGCTAGAATCTATTCTCAAACATAATTAAATAGATCTTGCATTAAGAATAAGGAACTATAAACCAAAGGATCTTGTAAGTCTATCTCTAGTATCCCAATCAATCCTCAATTCTTATGAATATTCAATTCATATCAAGCTTTCTCAAGTCAATAATATGAAAATTGCAACCAATCAATAAGCATGCTATTATTAATTGGAAATAGATCATTAAGCATCATAAGAATAAAACAACTCAATCAAATGATTCAATTTAATAAAATTATTCAATCCATACAATAAAGCTAGGGTTCATCAATATCTAGATAGAGAATAAATTAGTTCATGTTCAAAATCAGAAAACTAGAACAAGAGAAATAAGAAAAATAATTCAAACAATCCATTGCGAATAATTCATATATCTTCACTTGAATACTTGAATCTTGGTTTAGATCTTGTTTAAAATAAGTCTTCACCCTCAATCTCAGCTCCAAAACTCTCCTCTTTACTTTAGAAGTCGGCTCTAGGTTATAAAATATGAAAATCGGATCCTTAATTCGTGCTTCAGCGCAGCTTTTATAGTGCAGATAATTTCACCTAACACGCCCGTTGACACGCCCATGTCGCTGGGCATGTTATTGCCACTGAGATTTTGAACATAAGGCAAGTCCATGACATGCCCAATTTCCATCAATCCATAACCCAATTATAGCTATTACAATTGTTCCTCAGCAATTGATCAAGATCACTAAGTTAACCTCAACAAGAAATTGTCATTTAGGAAATAAAAAATTAATTAAACATATAAAGGGGAACCATCTCAATTCACACTTATTACAATAACATAGCTTACTTAAATCCAAAAAATAATTTGCAGGAATTAATTGAGACAAATGAATCAAATAGAAAGAATGAAATAGTAAAAATTCAATCAAGAAAGTATACCTCTACCCCACACTTAAGACGCACATTGTCTCCAATGTGTGTGCAAAACAAGAAATAATGAAGAGAGAGAAAAAACTGCCCTTTGATGTCCATGAATGGATAAATATGAGTACGGTGCCAAGAGTATGGTGAAGGCAGATTTGCTTCAAAACAAAAATCTAAAATGCAAAAACAAGGTTAAGACATAAATAAATGAAATAAACAAACAAAAGAAATAGTTTGTAAAGAAAATAACAATTGTCCAAAAGCAATGAAAAAGAAAGAAACATAAAAAGAATATTAAATAAGCAAAGAAATTAAAATAAAATAAATTAAAATAAAAATGTGGGCTAGTCAAAAATCGGCACATCGCCGGAATTGTCACTGTTGGTCTCATCATCGGAGACATCAACTTGAGGTGCAAGTGCAGGAGCAGGGGCAGGTGTTGGTAATTTCTTCTCCTCCGCCAAAAATCTATACTCAAGGTGATCTGTAAGAGGCTTTAGTTCAAAGTTGGGTGGATCAATCACCGATGGTTTTGGCTTCTCTTCCTTTGGCATCTCAATAGTCTCATATGCCCTGCATTTGAACGATTTGCTTACTTCAAGAAAAGCAAGCCGTTCCATTGCTTCTTGATCCTCAACATTTTCCTGCAATAAGCACAACTCAAGGGGATCCTTGGAAACATTATTAGTAAAACAATTTACGGTCTCATGCTCAATAACATCATTGCCCGACTCTGCCTCATCAAGTGAAAGTGAATGTTTAATAGCATCATATATCCTAAAAAATAACCTTATCACCACCCACTCTCAAAGTTAGGGTGCCATCATGAACATCGATAAGGGCACGGGCTGTATTTAAAAATGGCCTACCAATAATAAGTGAAACATCCACATCCTCATCAATATCAATGACAACAAAATCATTGGGGAAAATGAAATCCCCAACTTTTACCAACACATCTTCTATAATGCCACGAGGGTGGTCTACTGACTTACCAGCAAGTTGGATGGTCATTAGTGTTGGTTTAGGGTTACCAATGCCTAACTTTTTAAACATTTTATAGGGCATAACACTTATGCTAGCCCCCAAATTAGCTAATGCACTTTTAACCTCAAGGTTACCTATCAAACATGGAATGGTGAAACTACCTGGATCTTTTAACTTCTTAGGTAACCTCCTTTGCAAAATTTGCAACTCTTTTTAGACAAATGCACTAAAGACAGTTCCTCGAGTTTCCTTTTATTAGAAAGGATATCTTTCAAAAATTTAGCATATTTAGGCATCTGTGACAAAGCCTCAGCAAATGGAATGTTAATGTCCAATTGTTTGAAAAGTTCAAGAAACTTACCGAACTGAGCATCAATCTTGTCCTTGTTCAACCTCGCCGAATATGGTACTCTAGGTCGGTATTCCTTCATTATGGAGCTGCTGTCTTGTGGCTGCTTCTCTTTCTCACTTTCTTGTGCAGCTTGCTTTTCTGAAGTGACAGGAGGATTGTCTTCTTTATCATTTTCTTGTACTTCAGCCCTTTTCTCTGCCACTTCTCCTATTTCTCATCCACATTACCCTTGATATCTTTTCTACTCCTTAGTGTAATTGCCTTAAGCTGCTCTTTAGGATTTGCCTTAGTGTTGCTAGGAAAACTTCCTTGTGGTCTCTCACTGAGCAACTTGGCAATTTGCCCCACCTAATTCTCCAAATTATGAATAGAGGCTTGCTGATTTCTTAAGGAGGTTTCAGTTGATTGGAACCTGGTTTCAGAAGGTGTTATAAATTTCTCCATCATGTCCTCCAAATTACTCTTTCTTGAAGGGGCAGCTTGTTGATGTTTGGGCTGCTAGAATCCAGGGGGAGGTCATGGATTATTCTTATTATTCCATGAGAAATTAGGATGATTTCTCCACCTCGGATTGTACGTGTTGCTGTAGGGATTATTCTGCTGTTGCCTTGGCATGTTTCCAACATAATCTACTTGCTCTTGCCTAGCAAACATGTTGCCACTTAGGCAATCTTGACTTTGATGTTCACCCCCACACCATTCATAGGACATCATCTGCATCACTTTCCCTGAAGAAGAAGAAGCTAAAGAATCAATCTTTTTGTTCATTGCTTCCAACTGTGCTAAAAGAGCAACTACGGGATCCAATTGATGTGAACCAGCAGCCCTTAATTTTCCTTGTTCCCTTGGGGTTTGCCACTGATAATTTGTAAGGGCCATGTCTTCAATCAAATCCCTTACTTCTTCAAGTGTTTTATTATTTGTGGTACCTCCTTCAGCTGCATTGATGGATACTTACTTGAGTAACTCAATCCATTGTAGAAAGTTTGGATCTGAAGCCACAGCGGAAGCCCATGGTGAGGAAATCTTCTCAATAAATCCTTAAATCTCTCCCAAGCATCATATAGGGTTTCACCATCTAGCTAGAGGAAAGAAGAAATATCATTCCTCAACTTAGCAGTCTTGGACGGTGGAAAATACTTCTCTAAAAATTTTCTGCTAGTTGGTCCCATGTAGTGAAAGTGTTAGGGGGAAAAGACTTCAGCCACTTCTTTGGTCGGCCTCTGAGTGTGAATGGAAACAACCTCAGCCTAATTGCACCTTCAGAGACATTCTGTATCTTAAATGTGTCACATATTTCCAGAAAAGTTTCAATGTGTGCATTAGGATCTTCATCCGAAAATTCATCAAACTGACACGTCTGCTGCACCATTTGAATGACATTTGTTTTTATCTCAAATTTATTGGCAGTAATCACTGGTCTTTGTATACTCGATTCAACCCCATTAAGAGTAGGCCTAGCAAACTCTTGCATCGTCCTTGGCTCATTTTCTGCCATTTCTTCTTCTAGGATGGGATCATCAAAGTTCGATTTCGTCTCTACCAGAACTATTTCCTCTTCTTCCTTTTGCCTTCTTCTCAATGTTCTCTCTAACTCTTGATCTAATTCAAAAAGTTGGGAAGAGCTAGCTCGGGTCATAAACAGGAAGAAGTACCTAGAATGATAGTCAAAAAGCAAGAACTTATGTTAAAACAAAATAAAATAAAAACTAAATCAACAGTCTTAATTATATTACTAATACTGAAAATCGTTGTCCTCGGCAACGGTGCCAAAAACCTGACAGTAGAAACCTATGCTATTGCAATACCGCAAGTGCACGGGTTGCTCAAGTAATAAAGTAGTGAGTGAGTTATCATTCTACTAAGGACAATGCTAAGTACTAGTGCAAATTTTAACCGTTGTTTAGTGACTCAATAATTTTGTGAAGTTTTGTAATTAAAGATAATTAACTTAATAAATGAAAATAGTGAGAAATTGAGAGTTGTATAAATTGATTGATGATGATGATACTATCTAGATATTGAATCCCCCTAGCCACAATTATATTTATGAAAATCAATTCAATTAAACCAAATGATAGAGTTGAATTGGTATTCCTCTAAATTAGACTAAAACCTTTCTCAAGAGAATTAATCCTTAATCACTAAGTAGAATGCCGGAATCTCTTCTCAAACATAATTAAATAGATCTTGCATTAAGAATAAGGAATTATAAACCAAAGGATCTTGTAAGTCTATCGCTAGTACCCCAATCAATCCACAATTCTTATGAATATTCAATTCATATCAAGCTTTCTCAAGTCAATACTATGAAAATTACAACCAATCAATAAGCATGCTATTATTAACTGGAAATAGATCATTAAGCATCATAAGAATAAAACAACTCAATCAAATGATTCAATTTAATAAAATTATTCAATCCATACAATAAAGCTAGGGTTCATCAATATCTAGATAGAGAATAAATTAGTTCATGTTCAAAATCAGAAAACTAGAATAAGAGAAATAAAAAAAAGAATCCAAACAATCCAGTGCGAATAATTCGTATATCTTCATTTGAATCCTTGAATCTTTGTTTAGATCTTGTTTAAAATATGTCTTCACCCTCAATCTCAGCTCCAAAACTCTCCTCTTTGCTTTAGAAGTCGGCTCTAGGTTATAAAATATGAAAATTGAATCCTTAATTCGTGCTTTAGCGCAGCTTTTATAGTGCAGATAATTTCACCTGACACGCCCATTGACACGCCCATGTCACTTGGCGTGTCATTGCCACTAAGATTTTGAACATAAGGCATGTCCAATGACACGCCCATGTCACTGGGCGTGTCACAGCTAATGTGAAACATTGCAAAAGGCATGTTTGGTGACACGCCCATGTCACTAGGGGTGTCAATGCTTCTATATGCAGCATCAAGGCCACGTCCATTGACACGCCCATGTCACTGGGCGTGTCACAGCTAATGTGAAACATTGCAAAAGGCATGTTTGGTGACACGCCCATGTCACTAGGGGTGTCAATGCTTCTATATGCAGCATCAAGGCCACGTCCATTGACACGCCCATGTCCATGGGCGTGTCCACTGATGAATTTTGCTCTTTTCTTCTACTTTTATCCGTAATTCCTCTGAAATGACCATAAGAGTCAAAATATAGAGAATTCTTGAAATTAACCCTAAAAGACACTTGAACAAACAAATTAAACTCAATTGGATAATAATAATATTAAGAAATAGGGGCAAAATATAATCAATTGTGCACTTATCAAAAAGAATTTTTTATTTGTTTTTAGAAAAGTCTTATGTCCAAAGACCATCTTGAAAAGTTTTGAAAATAGCTTTGGTCTTTTGGACTTTACAGAAAATTTTATTTTGAGCTTAAAATGTACTTAGGTCATATTAGAAAAAGAGCAAGCCAAACGAGCCATGATTCAGATAAATTAACCATAGTTAAACAACATGCATTTGGGGTAAAACCTAAGGAAAGTAACTAGGCCAATTACATGAGCTTTAGTCTTTGGGTTAAAAGGCTTAGGTTCCCATAGCAAGTATATACCAAATGGTATGAGGCTATGAGTGGTTATGCCATGCTCGATCTCCATACCTTGAGTGACAGTATGGTATCCCTTACATAACACAACACAGGTAACACGGGCATCCTAACTCACGCACACGATGCAATATAATATGATGCAATGGATAATATCATTATAAGAAAGAATAGAATAATAAAAAGACCAACGAAATCAACTTCTCTTATGCCCAGTGGAGTCGCCACTGTAAGCGGGGATTTTTGCCCCCACTCGGAGAAAATAGAGTCGCCACCCGGACGGGCCGGGAAAAATAAAGGGGTGGATGACTCGATTCCTAACGAATCCCCAACCCCCTAATAGGTTTGGAAAGTTGGGTACGTGTGGGGAAGGTGAGAAATGGCCCAGCACCCCCACAACGGCCGGTTCATTAGAACCGGCCTCCTTTATAGGTCTTAATATTATAAAATTCTTAAATATAACAATATTATCCATATTACACACAATAATTGAAATAAAGCATCGTTATATTAGAATCAAAGCAATGTCCAAGCAGAGCAAATAAATGGACACCCATCCGAATACGGAAACATGCCCTTACATCATCCATGTCTAAACTAATAGGACACCCACCAAAAGGTAGAAACATGTCCTTTACATTAGTTTAAAATATAAAATCAATTAAAATTACATGATATTTAATTAATGAGGTACCCACAAAGTGGAAACATACCTCTTACAACATTTAAAAATCAAAATAAATCGATAGAAGTAAATAACCATTCATCATAAATAAATCATTCATTAAAGATATCAATCAAAATATAAAATAAGCATCCATCCATGATAAATTAAATAAATCAAGCATTGAAAATAAATCAACTACCAAAGCATAGAATAGACTACATAATCAAATCTAAAATAAAGCAAGTAAAGATACAATTTAGGGTTATTATTCCTATTTAAAGTTCTTTAATTAATATTTTAGGGTTTTGGAATCTTAAGATATTATTATTGTTATTTGTTTAGGCTACTGTAAGTTTTAGGAGAATTAAAATGGATTAGGGTTTCATGAATCAAATTAGGGTTTAGGGGTAACATTATGAAATTAGAGTTTTAGAATAATTAAAACATTAGGTTTATAATTCTTGGTTACTGGATTGTTGTTTTGGGTTTAGTGTAATGAGTTTGAATGTTTAGGTTTATAAGGTTTTAAGTTTTTAAGGATTAGGTTTAGGAAAACTAGGGTTTACGGTTTTGGTTTTAAGGGAATTAGGGTTTAAGAAAACTAAGGGTTTAGATTAACTAGTTTGGGGTTTACTGTTTTGGTTTTGGAGTTGAAGAAAATAGTTTAGTTTTATAAAGTAATTATGATTTTTTAGAAACTGTAAAGTGAGTTAGGTTTTGGAGATTTAACAAAACATTTGGAAATTTTGGAAAAGGATTATAAGAAAACAGTTTAGGGTTTTTAAGATCTTTTGGAAATAGAAAAAATGATTTAAGGTTTTTGGAAATAAAAGAGTATTTTTTAGGGCTTTTGGAACAAGGAAAAATTTAGGGTTCTAAGTTTTTGAAAAAACAGAAAAGTATTTTTAGGATTCTTAAGGTTTAGAAGAAACAGAAAAGTATTTTTAGGTTTTTTGAGGTTTAAAAGAATAGAAAAGTATTTTTAGGGTTTTTTGAGGTTTAGAAGAAACAGAAAAGATCATTTATGTCATTGAAACTGAAGATCAACGTAACTACATATTTATAGATCAAGGTTTTGTGTGTATAATCTTATGAATAAAAAAACAAAGGTACTGTAAGAAAATAAATAGAAATTAGAGATTCAAACCTTCGTACGTTGGTTCCACCAAAAATTTCTTCTAGGATGAATGGAGACAAAGGCAAAGTTGCTGCCTTTGATAAATTGTTAATGGCTTTGCTTGCTACTGTCAAATCCGAAGTCCCAAATTCAAAGTTCTAGTTCTCCAAAAGTTTCTCTTCTTAAAATCCAGTCCGATCCCCTCACTGCCAAGTCCCCCTTTGTTTCCTCCTTTTTAGTGTTATTTATAGGAAAATTTATAATCCTAGTTCTAATTGTTTAAGGAAACTAAAATTACTTAGGAAAAGAAACCAAAACCAAATAGAATTTGGTTTCGAAAAAAATTGCGTCAGAAAAATTTTGCTGGCAAAAACTGTGAAGAGTTGCGAGTGGCTGCGAGGAATTACGTGGAAAATTGCGAGGCGCGGCCAGCAAGCCATTTTACCCGTAGGATTTTCCTGTGGGCAAAATGGCAAAGCCATTTCGTCCAATTACCTTCGGCGACGAAAAAAATTCATCGCCGATTTTTCCGTCACCATTTTTATTTTTATTTATTATTATTATTTTTTTATTACTATAATTATAAAAAAGAAAAACTAAAATAAATATTATTTAATTAAGATAACACAAAAATTATTTTAGACTAAATAAAATATATTGGACCGGACTGGGTCAAAAATTAAGGGTCCACAATTTGCCCTCTCCTTGAACGATTCGAGACTTTAGTAAAAAAGAGTGAAAAGCAATAAGACATAATTTTTCTGAGATGGTTGAGGTTTTGCGTTCTGGACCTGGTTTGAGTTCTAGACTCAAAGAATAATTTTAGGTTCTGGACCTAAGGGTAATTTTGGGTTCTGGACCCAGGCTAAGTTCTAGACTTAAAAGTGATTTTATGTTCTGGACCTAAGGTAATTTGGGTTCTGGATCTAAACTAAGTTCTGGACTTAAAAAGGATTTTAGGTTATGGACCTAAGGATGATTTGGGTTTTGGACCCTTGCTAAGTTCTAGACTTAGAAGAGATTTTAGGTTTTGGACCTAAGGATAAGACCCGAGCTAAGTTTTGGACTTAGAAGAGATTTTAGGTTCTGGACCTAAGGATAATTTGGGTTTTGGTCCCGAGCTAAGTTCTAGACTTCGAAGAGATTCTAGGTTCTGAACCTAAGGATAATTTGGGTTCTGGACCCGAGCTAAGTTCTGGGCTTAGAAGAGAATCTAGGTTCTGGACCTAAGGATAATTTGGGTTCTTGACCCGAAACTAGATTTGGATACTCGATCCTAAACTAGACTTGGATCCTAAACTAGATTCGGATACTCGATCCTAACCGGATTTGGATACTCGATCCTAACTGAATTTGGATACTCGATCCTATCCTGGATTTGGATACTCGATCCTAACTGGATTTGGATACTCGATACTAGTTACTACATATTTATCGATCAAGGTTTTGTGTGTATAATCTTATGAATAAAAAAAACAAAGCTACTGTAAGAAAATAAAAAGAAATTAGAGATTCAAACCTTCGTACGTTGGTTCCACCAAAAATTGCTTCTTGGATGAACGGAGACAAAGGCAAAGTTGCTGGCTTTGATAAATTGTTAAAGGCTTTGCTTGTTACTCTCAAATCCGAAGTCCCAAATTCAAAGTTCTAGTTCTCCAAAAGTTTCTCTTCTTAAAATCCGATCCGATCCCCTCACTGCCAAGTGCCCCTTTGTTTCCTCCTTTTTAGTGTTATTTATAGGAAAATTTATAATCCTAGTTCTAATTGTTTAAGGAAACTAAAATTACATAGGAAAAGAAACCGAAACCAAATAGAATTTGGTTTCGAAAAAAATTGCGTCGAAAAAATTTTGCTAGCAAAAACTGCTACGGGCTGCGAGTGGCTGCGAGGAATTGTGTCAAAAATTACGGGGTGCGGCCAGCAGGCCATTTCGTCCAATTACCTTAGGAGACGAATTTTTTCGTCGCCGATTTTAATTTTTATTTATTTAATTTTAATTATTTTTTTATTATTATAATTATAAAAAAATAAAAACTAAAACAAATATTATTTAATTAAGATAACATAAAAATTATTTTAGACTAAATAAAATATATTGGACCGGACTAGGTCAAAAATTAAGGGTCTACACTAAGCAAGAGCAATTATTTAAATCCACACATTAAACAGTGCCCCCATAACATGCATCACTCCAATTCTATATGTCTCCATAGCCTAAAACATTAAAACAAAGAAATTTCAAGATGGGTGCATAAACAATCAATAAATAGTGCGCAAATATGTTCAACTCAAATCTTACAATAGAATCCTCAAAAGCATAATGAGTAAATCACAACACATCCTCAAAACAAGGGTCAAAACTCAAAATCCCTAGAAATTCCTTAGATTTGCAAGAAATCTAGAAGTAATTTTAAGAAAATAAGACAAAAAATATAAAAGTTGGGGAACATACCTTAAATTAGGTGTGAAGGATGTGAGAAAATCGAACAAAATGCAATTTAATCCTCTCCAAATCATGAAATGGGAATCAAAATCCCCTCTAGACTAATTAGGTGTGTGATTTCGAGTGTGAGAGTGTGAGAATTTTGAGAGAAAATGAACAAAAAGGGGAAGAGAAGGGAGAAAACTATTTAAAATAAACTCAGGCTCACTTTTAAAACACGTCAACACGCCCACTGACACGCATGTGTCCTTGGGCATGTCATAGCTACTGCATTTGAGCGAGTACGGCATGCTCACTGACACGTACTTGTTGATGGGCATGTTATTGCTACTGTGACTAAAATAAATCAGCACGTCCAGTGATATGGGCGTGTCACTAGGTGTGTGGTTGCTACTATAAATCTCATAAATTTAACAAAAATGACACGACCAGTGACATGGACGTGTCCATAGGCGTGTTTTAGCTACTGTGGTGCCATTTAAATGACACGTCCGTGACACTGGTGTGTCACTGGGTGTGTTATGGAAACTCTCTAAAAATGAATGACACACCCATGACATGGGCATGTCTCTAAATCAAGCTCAAGTTGTGCCTCAAAAGAGAAATTCCCTCTACATATTCAAGTGAACTTAAAACAACACACCACCAACCAATGATAGAAGAATTAAAAATCAATGAAACAAACTAAAAACATGAAAATTAAAGAAACAAATATTAAAAACAAATAAAATGGTGGGTTGTCTCTCACCCTACACTTCTTTAATGTTGTATTAGTTAGACGTTCAAGAGTAGTTCATCCCTAGTCTTGGAGATATAAAACCTCCTTTAGCTCATTCAAGTCTCCCCCAAAATACAGTTTAGGTCTTTGCCCATTAACCATAAAATCCCATTTTTCTACATGAGTAATTTTGATCGTCCCATAGGGAAAAACTTCTTTGATTGTAAACGGACCAGACCATCTTGATTTTAACATATCTGGAAAAAGTTGAAGCCTCGAATTGTACAATAATACCTGATCTCAAACTTGAAACTCTTTATGTTCCTTACTGTGAACATCATGACATCTCTTAGTCTGCTCCTTATACATCCTTGCATTATCATAAGCTTGTAATCTCCATTCATTCAGCTCATTGATATGCAATTTCCTCCTTTCACCTGCACTAGCTAGATCAAGGGAAATCTGTTTTATAGCTCAATAAGCATTATGTTCAATTTTTATAGGTAAATGACAAGCCTTTCCATATACTAGCCTAAATGGCATAGTACCCAAAGGAGTTTTGAATGCAGTCCTAAAGGTCCATAGAACATTGTCCAATTTCTCGGACCAATCCTTTCGGGATTGCTCTATAGTTTTTTTCAATAATTCTTTTTATTTTCCTATTTGTGTTCTCAACTTGGCCACTAGTTTGGGGATGGTAAGGAGTAGAAAACCTATGTGTAACACCCAGCCTTTTGAAAACTTTCTCAAGCAAAGCATTACAAAAGTGAGTACCCTTGTCACTTATGATCACTTTTGGTATACCAAATCAAGAAAACAACTTTTTCAAAAACTTCATCACTACCCTAGCATCATTCATTGCTAAAGCTTGGGCTTTATGCCATTTAGAGACATAGTTTATAGCTACAAGAATATATTTGTTAACAAAAGAACTAGGAAACGGTCCCATAAAATTGATCGCCCATACATCAAAGACTTCATACATAAGAATTCCATTTTGGGGCATCTCATCACGAGATGAAATGTTTCTAGTTCTTTGACAATGATCACAATATTTCACAAAGTCATAGCTATCCCTAAATAGAGTGGGCCAATAAAATCCTGATTCTATCACCTTTTGAGTAGTCCTATTGGCTCCCATATGACCACCAGCTGGTCTAGCATGACAATGAAAGAGAATATTCATCGTTTAGGGCCATACCACGCAGCGCCGAATCATATGGTCTTTACATAGCCTAAATAAGAAAGGATCCTCCCAAAAGTAATATTTTATGTTGGAAAAGAATTTCTTCTTTTCTTGATAAGTGATATCTTTAGGGAGTTCCCCAGCTTCCAAGTAATTAGCAAAATCTGCAAACCAAGGCATTTCAAAAGTTGAACCACTTACCTCACTTACCATGGCATAAAGTTACTCATCGGGAAAATGATGATCAATATCCCCTTTTTCAAACTTCTCCAAAGTTGGGTTCTCCAAGCGAGAAAGGTGATCTGCTGCTAGATCTTCATCACCCTTTATTTCTTGAATATTCAAATCAAATTCCAACAATAACAAAACCCAACGAATTAGCCTAGGCTTTGCATCAGTTTTTGCAAATAAATACCTCAAAGCCGAGTGGTATGTATAAATAATCACTTTAGAAAAGATCAGATATGATCTAAACTTGCCAAAAGTAAAAACCACAGCTAGAAGTTCTTTCTTTATTGTTGTGTAATTGGCCTGGGCTGCATTCAAAGTCTTGCTTGCATAATAGATGGGCTAAAAATGCTTCTCCTTGTGTTGACCCAAAACTGTCCCCATTGCAAAATCACTTGCATCACATATTAGTTCAAATGGTAAATTCCAATCGAGAGCCACCGTGATTGGAGCATGGGTCAATTTCTCCTTAAGAGTTGTGAAATCTCTTAAGCATTCCTTGTTAAACACAAAATCAACATCCTTCTCACGGAGTCTTATTAGAGGATGAGCTATCTTAGAAAAATCTCGTTTGAACCTCTGATAGAAGCTTGCATGTCCTAAAAAGCTTCTGATGGCCTTAACTAATGTGGGGGTGGTAGTTTCTCAATGGTTTCCACCTTAACCCAGTCCACCTCTATACCCTTGCTTGAAATCTTGTGTCCCAACATGATTCCTTCTTGAACCATGAAATGACATTTTTCCCAAATAAGCACCAAGTTTGTTTCCTCACATCTTATCAAGACCCTCTTAAGGTTTTCCAAACATCCTTCGAATGAGTTGTCATAAACTGAGTAATCATCCATGAACACCTCCATAATATTCTCAATAAGCTCATCAAAGATTTCCACCATACACCATTGAAAAGTTGCAGGCGCATTGCACATTCCAAATGGCATCCTTCGATATGTGAATGCCCCATATGGACAGGTGAATGTAGTTTTCTCTTAGTCTTCTAGGGAAATAGGAATTTGAAAGTAGCTTGAAAGGCCATCCAAAAAGCAGTAGTACTCATACCTAGATAATCTCTCTAACATCTGATTAATGAAGGGCAAAGGAAAATGGTCCTTCCTAGTTGCATCATTCAACTTCCAGTAGTCGATGCAAACCCTCCAACTGGTAATTGTTTCTGTTGGAATTAGCTCATTATTTTCATTGGGAATCACCATCGTCCCTCCTTTCTTTGGTACTACCTGAACCAGGCTCACGCAAGAGCTATCCAAAATCGAAAATATAATTCCCACATCAAGTAGTTTGATTACTTCAGCTTTAACTACATCTTTCATCTTAGGGTTTAATCTGCATTATGGTTGCACCACTGGCTTGAATTCATCCTCCATCAGTATTTTATGAGTGCAATAGGATGGACTAATACACTTGATGTATACTATCTTCCAAGCTATAACTTGCTTATGCTCTTGTAATAACTCGATGAGTTTTACCTTCTGCTCAAAAGATAGGTGGGAACTCAAAATAACTAGCAATTTATTCTCCCCCCTAGGAATCCATACTCAAGATGATCCGAAAGGGTCTTAAGTTTCAAATTGGGTTGATCAATCACATATGGTTGTGGCTTCTATTCTTTTGGCATTTCAATGGTTTCATACACCTGACACCTAAATGATTTGCTTGCTTCAAGATAAGCAAGTTGCTCCATTGCTTCTTGATCCTCAACATTATCCTGCAATAAACACAACTTGTGAACACTCGAATTTTGAGGCTCGGGAAGCCAATTTTCCCAGATTGCGGACAACCGAGCCGGACCGAAGGTCCGAGGTAAAGTTCACCGAAAATATGTCAATATGGTACTTGAAATGTCCGGGACGACGTGAGAATCACGGATATGGTCCCGGAATAATTTTTGGAGGTCTCTAGCTCCCGAAAAATCAGTTTGAGCGAAAACCGGACAAAACCGGCGGCCAAGCCGCCGTGATCCCGGCGGCCGAGCCGCCAAAACTTTCCGTCTTTTGCTTGTCACATCCACGGCAGCCCGGCCGCCGTCCAGTCCGATTTTGCCTATAAATAGCCTTCAAGTGTTCAGAAAAAGAGGTTGGCTTGTGGAGACTCCAGGCCTCATGCTGACGAATTTAATCCATAATCAAAAATCATAATCGAAAGTCCAAGAAAACGAGATCTGGAACTTCGAAGCGGGAAAATCCTAAGCAAGGTAATATTCTAATCCATCATTTGTCAATTTAAGCATCTCATAAGCATTCAATCTTCTTCTTAATTTCTTCTCGGTCAAAGACCTAATCCTTTTAGGTCTAAGGCCTAATGGACTAATCAATCAGCCTCTTTGGCACGAAGCCTAAATTGAATCCCTTTGGTACAAAGTACCTAAATTTCACAATTAAAATCAACCTTTTGGCACGGAGCCTAAATTACACCATTTTAGTACAAAGTACCTAAAATTTCACAATTTAGCACTAAGTGCTAAAACTCACATCTTTGGCAGAAAGCCCGACAATGCAGGCCAAAGGCCTAAAAATTGCATTCTTTTGGTACAAAGTACCCAAAATTGCACCATTTAGCACTAAGTGCTAAATTTCACAAATTTGGCAAAAAGCCCGATCAATACTTGGCATGAAGCCCGACACCAGCACGAAGCACTAAGTGCTCAAAATCTCACATTTGGCATGAAGCCTAAATTGCACTCCTTTGGTACAAAGTACCTAAATTTCACCATTTAGCACTAAGTGCTAAAACTCACAACTCTGGCAAAATGCCTGAAAAATGCACGAAGCATACGCACACACATGCATGAAGCATAAATTTCATCGCCTTTAAATAGGCTTTTCCGAACTACATGGGCTTTGATCTCCCATTCAAACGGGAGTATGTAGGCATATTTGGGATTCACCCCAAATAGCAAGTCCACAATCTACTAACAATCTGTCTCTTCTTTTCTTCATTCCTTTTAGATTTGTTCTTTTCGCAAGTTAGTCAAATGCATGACATAGTCCCCGAATCATCCTTGGGTTCGCAGACTAGAAGCCTTTACATTGGATGCATTATTGGAGTCAAACAAGGGTTTTTTTAGTTTTTCCCTTCGAACAAAATAAACTGAGTGACGACTCCCGAGAACGAGTGAACTTTCGCCCGGATCCTTTTCGGGCGGAAAACCGAGGTTCACAGATTGGGGACTCCACTGGGGACCCATAAAAATGATTTATGGGATTCTAAGTGGACTACTATTGCTTATTTGATTAATTTGACACTAGGGACCATAAAAACGATTTATGGGATCCTAGTAGATTGTTATTATTTGTTTAACCGATTTGCCCTTCTGTAGGGTATTTTTGTTTATTTTGCAGGGTACCTTAGCAATATATATCCTTCCTTTAAGAATATTGGATTGAAGATTGAAGAAAGGAATCTTTTTCCTTTGATGGATCTATTGTTTGACTACTTCTGCATTTATTTTATCATTCAGAGAATCTTTTTATCTTGCATATATGGGGGAATCATTTTCCTCCATTGCATAAAAAATGGTTTTCAAATGAATTTCTTCTCTTTCTGTTCAAAGTTCTGAGTCTGGATAGCAAGTAGCGCTGACCGGCAGGTCTCCTTGATTATGCCGGCGGACAGCCAAAGCGTCCTCCCCGTTGTCGCAAACCATTCCAATCCTTTTGGAGTGGCCCATGAGTAATCGTACTGTTGGACCCACGCGAAACTCCTTGTTTCACATGTGGTTAGGTATATCTTACTCAAGACTCAAGGGTCCCTATTATAAGCCGATTCTCTATTTTTCATGTGCCAATAGAACCTTCCCTTAGGTTGTATGTACCCGATGATAGTGCCACATTCCATTAAAATGAATTATGATGTGATGAGGTGCATTCATGCAACATAACAACACGGTTTTGGGGAAAATCTTTTGATATGTGCAAGTGGACCAAGAGTTTTCCTACCCTACACACTACCCTGATCCTTTACCCTTGACCTTTTCAGGTATCCACCATCCGTGTGCCGCCACCTACACAAACTACACCAACTCCAACTGGGCAATCACCCACAAGCTCTACCACTCCAACTTCACCAACCACTCCAATTCCTGAAATGGCTACAATTGAACAGATCAAGGCCTTGTTAGATGGACAGGCTAAGGAAATTGAAGCTAGGATGCAAGAAAAAATTGATGAAGCTTTAGCCGCCCAAAGGGTAGCCATCCTGGCTGAATTAGGAGGAGCACCAAAGATAGTCCCTATTCCTGGAAATTTAGGGAAGGAACCCATTGTGGGGCAAACTAGTACCCCCGTGACTGCTCAGATTAATACCCCTGTCATCAATTTGGAGGATCCACCCTCCAAGAATGAAACAGATGAACTGAAAAGAAAACTTGAATTGCTGGAAAGGTTAATCACTGCCATGAAAACTCATAAAGAGGTGGTAGACATGGATTCTTTATCCTTGTTTCCCCAAGCTAGATTGCCTCCAAAATTCAAGATGCCTGGGATGGACAGATTTGACAGGACTACTTGCCCTAAAACTCACCTCAAGATGTATGTGGGGGCATTAAGCTCTTGGGGTTTAAATGATGAGCTCTTTGCTCAATTATTCCAACAATCTTTGACTGGTGCTGCCCTCAAGTGGTTTGTAAGCCTGGACCATGCCAAGATTAAGACCTGGGAAGACATCTGTAATGCATTTAACTCTCAATACCACTACAATATTGAGGTGGATGTCACCAGAAGGGAACTTGAGACCACCAAGCAGAACAACAATGAACCCTTCTCCTCGTTCCTTACGAGGTGGAGGGCAAAGGCCGCCCAAATGATCAATCGCCCTTCAGAACAAGAGCAGATTGATATCATAATCAGAAAGTTAAGGCCTACATATCAAGCCCAACTGCAAACTCAATACCTACCTACTTTCAAATCGCTCATTGCGACTGCAACCAAGGTAGAAGATCTGATACAATTGGGTAAGATAGTAGATGAAGAAGCTATCTCGAAGTATGAAAAACAAGGCCAAGCTGCTAATGAAGTGGCCAATATTGCCCCTGCGAATCCTTTACGTGTGGGCAATCTTGGGCAAAGAAATCAGTCAAGAAGGCAATATACCGACATTGGAATGCCCCTTCATCTGGTGTTTAAAAAGGCTGTGGAAGGAAAATACTTGACGCCTTTGGACCCAAGGCCTCCCCCAAACCCATTACCCTCCAATTACAGGGCCAATGAGTACTGTGAGTACCACCAAGGAAATGGGCACAGAACAGATGCTTGCTGGACTTTGAAAAACCGCATCCAGGATTTGGTGGATAGTGGTGACATCATTCCTCTCAGGTGGCAACCAAACATTAACACTAACTCCTTGCCCAATCATTCTATCAATGCCATCACTATGGAAGATTTCATGCAGCCTAGTCTCTTTGATGAGGTTGCTATGGTAACTAATTTTGAAGACAAAAAGCGGGCTTCACCAAGCTGATCAAGACCACAGATGGACCACTGATGAACTGGTACGCCGAGGAGGGACAAGCTGCTCTAGTCAAAACTAGTCCAGTGTCACACCTTGAACCCGAGTCTTGTACCGAGTCAAATTCTGAGTCAAACACCAAGCCAGAGTCTAGTTCTGAGTCCTCTATAGCTTCAGATTTAGAGAACCCAAATGTCACATTTAATGTAATCTTGGAGAATGACTCCACCATTATCAATGAAACTCTTCAAATTCTTGGTTACCCTGTGTCTTTTGCTTTCTGAGTATTATCTAGCAAAAATGATATAAATGAAATAAAAGAAATAAATGAAAAGATAATAATTGGCAAAGAAAATGACCATACATACATTGCATGTGATTGTGTGAATAAGGAACAGGTTCTTGAGTGCATCAGAAAGTATGCCAACTGCTTCATGTGGAAGACAAGTGATGTCACGGGAATAGACCCAGCCATAGCAGTTCACAAGATTTCGCTATACCCCGATGCAAAGCTGGTTAAGCAAAAATTGAGCAGAATGAAGCCAGAATGATCTTTGAAGATTAAAAAAGAGGTTGCCAAGCAACTGGACAATAAGTTCATAGAACCAATTGCCTACCCTTCCTGGTTAGCAAACATTGTACCGGTCCCGAAGAAAGACGGAAAGGTCAGGATGTGTGTTGACTACAGAGATCTGAATAAAGCTTGTCCCAAGGACGCCGCTACCACACATCGATTTGCTAATAGACGGGACAGCAACGACAATCTTTCATGACATGATTTACAAAGAAGTAAAAGTGTATGTTGATGATATGATTGTCAAGTCAAAATCTCCAGAAGAGCACGTCTAAGCACTTGAGAAGTTCTTCCTTAGACTTCGCAAGTACAATTTGAAGCTTAAATCCTGCAAAGTGACTCTTTGGTGTAACATCAGGCCAATTTGGGATATTATTGGTCCACCATGAACACAGACTGTGTGGCATTTGTGCAAGGATGTCATCAGTGCCAAATATTTGCTAAGCTACAGAAGCAACCTCCTGTTGCCCTGAATCCAATCACTTCTCCATGGCCCTTTGCTACTTTGGGAATTGATATAATTGGTAAAATACACCCAAAAGCCTCGAATGGACATCAGTTTATCTTGGTAGCGGTGGATTACTTCACAAAGTGGGTTGAAGCAGCTTCCTATGCAGAATTAGACGCCAAAAAGGCAGCACAGTTTGTCCGAACCAACATCCTTTGTCGGTACGGAACACCATTCGAGATTATCACAGATAATGGAACTCATTTCCAAGCAGAATTTGCTAAGCTCTTGAAGGATAAGAAGATCCAACATCATAAGTCCTCTCCTTATAGATCCCAAACAAGTGGAGCTGTAGAAGCAGCGAATAAGTCTATAAAGGTGATCATACAAAACATAAATTAAGCCGGGGCAACCCCATATTCCTTGGTCTACGAAATGGAAGCAGTACTCCCCATTGAACTGGAAGTTCAATCGGTGAGGATAATTCAAGAAAGTCAGATAAATGAAGCTGAATGGATCAGCAATTATCATCATCAGTTGTTGAGTTTGGATGAAAAAAGACTTCAAGCTCTACATCAGATTCAAGGGTATCAAAGGCGAATGGCTAGACATTTCAACAAAAAGGTCAAAGATCGAAAGTTGGAAGAAGGTTGTTTGGTTTTGAAGGAGATCAGAACACCTGTTACAGATCCTCGTGGGAAGTTTCGTCCTCATTGGGCGGGACCCTACATTTTGAAGAAAATACTTTCCGGCGGAGCCGTCATCTTGTCTGATTTGGATGGTTTGGAGTTCACAAACCCATGCAATCTGGATCAACTGAAGAAATATTATGTATGATCATGCATTCCAAAAGGAACTACATTAGACCTGATTCTCGCAAACTAATTCGAGATATGTAGGCAGCTCTCCTTGAGCACGGTCTAAATTTTAATAAAAATCATTCATTCATCTTTCTTTTGCCAACATAAAAAAAAACAAAACAAAACAAAAATCCCGCTAAGTCGAAAACCCACAAAGGGCGGCTTAGGCAATAGTGGGGCCCGCTAAGTCGAAAACCCGCAAAGGGCGGCTTAGGCAAGAATGGGTAAGTGCTCGCTAAGTTGAAAATCCGAAAGGACGACTTAGGCAAAAATTAGAGCAAGTAAATAAAGTAGATAATGCTTGGAAAGCAAAGGAAAGAGTCATGCCAAGAAGAGTCATTCATTCCCAAGGGAGTCATTCCTTTCATAAAGTACCAAAAACCCAAAAGAGTCGAACCATAAGTTCCAAAAAAAAAAAAAAGGTCAGCCCTAGAGTCTGCAGCGTCTGCCTTCTCCTCGTTAAGAGAAACCACCTCATTTCCCTCCAGCTCCTGCAGCAATGCAAGCCTCCTTGACTTTTCAAGTGGCCAAACTTCAGCTATAAACCGAGTTCTGTACTCAGGAGTAGTCTAAACAAGGGAAGGCTCTGCAAAAAGCCTGATCATCTGATGGTCCCTAACTTAAATTTGAAGAACAGCTCGAGTAACTCCGGGAATAATTTGGGGGCAACTTCAGAAAAATTCAAGTTCCTGCTCCAATGGAGTTGGACTTCCTAGAGGATTATTTCTAAGTTCTTTACCAGAAATAATTACTGATAGCTTGAGCTTAAGGCCTTGTAAAGTTGAAAAGCCTCTGAAAAGCCCCACATAGCCAATTTGAACCTCATGCCTTACAAAGGGGGGGGGGGGCATTTGAGCCACATCCAATGATCGAGCAGAATTCCTCAAAAAGAGGACACATCTCATCCATCCGGGCACCAAACCTGAAGACGTAAGCTTGCGGAACCCAAAATTTGGTACAAGCGCGCAAGAAATCCCAATCCACCAATATCTCTCTAAGAGTAGCAACAACTTTCAATCCATATCTTTCCATATTGATCCTTTCAACCTTATGGAGACTCTTGGTCCAGTTGTGCATACAACGATTGTAAAAAAAAACCTTTTTGAAAATAAAAGGGGACATCATGCATACATATGTACTATGTGTGCTTAACAAAAGTGCAGGTACAGAAAAATCAGAAATGTTGCAAGCAATCGGAAATGCCAAAATGCGGATCTTGTACCCCTCGCTTAAAATTCGCTCTTCAGAAGGCCACTGGGCCCCATAAATCATTTTTATGGACCCCAGTGGGGGGCAATTGTGAACACTCGAATTTTGAGGCTCGGGAAGCCAATTTTCCCAGACTGCGGATAACCGAGCCGGACCGAAGGTCCGCGGTAAAGTTCATCGGAAATATGTCAATATGGTACTTGAAATGTCTGGGACGACGTGAGGATCACGGATATGGTCCCGGAATAATTTTTGGAGGTCTCTAGCTCCCGAAAAATCAGTTTGAGCGAAAACCGGACAAAACCGGCGGCAGAGCCGCCGTGATTCCCGCGGCCGAGCTGCCAAAACTTTCCGTCTTTTCAGCTTGTCTCATCCACGGCGGCTCGGCAGCCGAGACCGGCGGTTCAGCCGCCGTCCACGGCGGCCCGGCCGCTGTCCAGTCCGATTTTGCCTATAAATAGTCTTCAAGTGTTCAGAAAAAAAGGTTGGCTTGTGGAGACTCCGGGCATGAAGCCTAAATTGCACTCCTTTGGTACAAAGTACCTAAATTTCACTATTTAGCACTAAGTGCTAAAACTCACAACTCTGGAAAAATGCCTGAAAAATGCACGAAGCATACACACACACATGCATGAAGCATAAATTTCATCGCCTTTAAATAGGCTTTTCCGAACTACATGGGCTTTGATCTCCCATTCAAACGGGAGTATGTAGGCATATTTGGGATTCACCCCAAATAGCAAGTCCACAATCTATTAACAATCTGTCTCTTCTTTTCTTCATTCCTTTTAGATTTGTTCTTTTCACAAGTTAGTCAAATGCATGACATAGTCCCCGAATCCTCCTTGGGTTCGCAGACTAGAAGCCTTTACATTGGATGCATTATTGGAGTCAAACAAGGGTTTTCTTAGTTTTTCCCTTCGAACAAAATAAACTGAGTGGCGACTCCCGACAACGAGTGAACTTTCGCCCGGATCCTTTTCGGGCGAAAAACCGAGGTTCACACAACTCAAGGGGATTCTTGGAAACAATGTTAATAACACAATTTAAGGTTTCATGCTCAATGATCTCATTGCATGAATTCACCTCATT
Organism: Garcia nutans; assembly: GCA_947685225.1. Taxonomy (NCBI): domain Eukaryota; kingdom Viridiplantae; phylum Streptophyta; class Magnoliopsida; order Malpighiales; family Euphorbiaceae; genus Garcia; species Garcia nutans. Next base: position 34,205,472 of record CANTUV010000039.1, on the reverse strand, counting down.
GAGTGTAAGTGGGTGCTTCATAGCATAATGTATATTAAAAACTACTTTCTTCCTTCCCACTCTTAAGGTCAATGTGCCATCATGGACATCAATAAGGGCGCAGGCTGTATTCAAAAATGGCCTACCAAGGATAAGCAAAACTCCTACCTGATCATCTATATCAATAAAAACAAAATCATTAGGGAAAATGAAATCCTTGACTTTTACCAACATATCCTCTATATACCACAAGGGTGGATTACTGACTTATTAACAATTTGAATGGTCATGAGTGTTGATTTAGGTTCCCTGACACCTAACTCTTTAAACATCTTGTAGGGCATAACACTTATTCTAGCCCCCAAATCAGCCAATCCACTTTTAACTTCAAGGTTACCGATCAAACATGGAATAGGAAAACTACAAGGATCGTTTAATTTCTTAGGCAACCTCTTTTGCAAAATTATTGAACTCTTTTTCGACAATTGAACCAAAGATACTTCCTCAAGTTTCCTTTTGTTAGAAAGGAGATCTTTCAAAATTTTAGCATATTTGGGCATTTGCGATAAAGCTTCACCAAATGGAATTTTAATGTGTAGTTGTTTAAAGAGTTCAAGAAACTTATTGAACGGAGCATCCATCTTGTCCTTGTTCAACCTTTCTGGATATGACACTCGAGGTCGGCATTCCTTCACTATTGGACTGGGTTCTTGTGGTTGATTCCCTTTCTCATTTTCCATTGCAACCTTCTTACCCAAAGTGACAGTAGGGTTATCTTCTTTTTCTTGTGTCTCAGCCTCTTCCTTAACCACTTCTTCTTTTTTCTCAACCACACCACCCTTAATTTCCTTTCCATGTAACACCCCTAAATCCCATATACGTTCACTACATATCACCACCATGTAATGAACATACATAGAACCTAAGAATGCTACGGTTTTCCATAAACAATTCACAATATATATATAATATAATGATATTTACTTGTAAACTAAATCAAAATAGGTATAAACATTTTAATTGATATGCAGCGGAATTTATCAAAATATTTATATATATATATATCCAAGTACCAGTTCACAAAGTTATATACATATACATTAAATCCAATACTTTACAAAACATATAGATTATATACATGATTGGCAGCTTTCTCTTTGATCTTTAAGTCCAGTACAACTCTTCAATTCCTAGACTCACTCGGTCTAGTGGATCTCTCGGGTTCTTCCCTAACACCTGCGCGATAAACACAATCGCTAAGCCAACGGCTTAGTAAAACAACTATAGTATCAATATGCTTTGATGCCATGCTCATGACCCTCAATCAAATAAATAATACATAGCAAATCATAACTTATTCATCATAAATTATCAACCCATAATTACATTATATCATTACTCATCAATTTCATTAAGCAATAGTCACAATTTAACAATCATAAATCACATTAAGCCTAAGACACACCTGGGCCCAAAACACCCTAATATGTTATTCAAAGTTCAGAGTCCCTGTGTTTGATTTAATATCATAATCATCAAGCCCGTAGGCAATATATATATATATCATATCTCTATCCATGGATAGCGTAACAGACCCAGTCTCTTGGACCATCAACCCATTAACATGAGGAGATCCTCAACTCGGTTAGACTGTTACAAGTTTCAATTGGAATCATCAGCTTACGGGCCATCCCATTTCGCCTATCCAATGATTCATAAACATCACATTTCTCATATATCAACTGGAACCGGCTTACGGGCCATCCCATTTCGCCTATCCAGTGATTCAATTGGAATTGGTTTACGGGCCATCCCATTTCACCTATCCAATGATTCATAGGCATGCCATCAAAAACAGGACTCTGAAAGTTGAATCAACACATTAGGCATATTAACATTTCATTTATTCTTTCACAATTTATTCCCTTTACATCAACTTGGCCCAATCACAGTGGCCTCACATATCATTTAATTCATCTTAATCATTCACATTAGTTTTACATCAATTCTCAAATCATATCAAAGCAACTCAATCATGTTAATTCCATACCCCATCACATAAGTATGCACAATTAATAACTTCCTCATACATTACACAAAACATTATAAATATGCCTTCACAATGCATTAATGCTCTCAATGCTTTAACAAATACATGTGTGTTATGCTTTCACATCTTATAAATGTATGCAATGATGTAGTTGCACTTACCTCAATAACCCTTCACTCAACTCTAATTACTTCCTCTATCAAGGGTCTCTTACTTTTCAAATAAATGATGGTTCACCCTCTTCAAGACCTAATCCCAAAAATAGCAATATACACTTACTTAGGGATACACAAGAGATAATCAAGTTAATAAATAACTAGGGCAAACCCTAAACTTAACACGCTCACCCACACGGGCGTGCTACTGGGCGTGTAATACATACTGTCTCAACCACTTAACAACACGTCCAACCTCCTGGACGTGCTCCTGGCCGTGCCAATTCTCCAATCTCACAGTAGCTATGACACGCTCAATAACACGGGCGTGTTAATGGTCGTGTCACACCTACTGCCTCCAACACAATTGACACGCCTAAAGACTCTGGACGTGCTCATGAGCGTGTCAGGCCAACAACTCAGATTCCGGCCACACCAACAAACAAACAACCAAACTCTTCTTACCACTTTCTTTCCTTTTAAACAAACTCATCCAAACTAACCCAAAAACCAACTCAAACATACAACAACACCAAAACAAGACAAGACACATACACAAACACAAATCACAAATCATCATCATCACTTCAAACCCTCAACACCAACATATCTCCATCTTTACCAAGAAACCCACTCTATCCATCAAACAAACCCCAAAATCCATAATCAAAGAATCAAACACCCATAAAAACATCTCAATCAAGCCAACATACTCTTAACACTATACCACTCCATCAAAACTCAAACATAACTCAAACAACACAAGAAAACAAGAGAGAACTTACCAAATTTGAGGAAACTTCACAAATCTCTAACTTGATGATTTGATTCTTCCTTCAAATTACTCTTAGCTCTTCAATCTCTCTCTTGCTCTCTTCCTTCTTGGATGTCCGGCCAACAAAATGGAAAGAAGAAAAATGAAGAGTAAACAAATCAACTCTTATCTCTACACCAAAATCCACTCACTCTCATCCAAGCATTTTAATATTATTATAATCCAAATTAATCCCTTCCACTAATTAATTACTTCCATTTTCCTTAATAATTAAATACTCAATAATATAAAAATATCTTCCTCCACTACCACTCTCTCTTTGACCATTATTTGACTCATATATATGTTATATATATTACCATATACACAACATATAAACTTGTCTCTAAACCCTATTTCTTCCCAAAACACATATACATATACTTTACTTCTCTCAACTTAAACCAACAACAACAACAACAACAACAACAACACATACAAAACTTCTAGGGCATGCATAGGGATATTACAATTCTCCCCCTCTAAAAAGAAATTTCGTCCTCGAAATTACCTGTTATTAAGTCTGAAACAACTGAGGATATTGACCTTGCATGGATTGTTCACTTTCCCAAGTTGCTTCCTCTTTTCCATGATTCTTCCATAGAACTTTCACCAATGGCACACTCTTGTTCCTCAACTCTTTCACTTCTCGTGCCAAGATAGCAACTGGTTCCTCTTCAAAAGTCAAATCTGGGCTCACTTCGATAGATTCAATTGACAACACATGAGATGGATCCGACCTATATCTCCTCAACATAGAAACATGAAACACATTATGAATAAGATCCAACTCAGGTGGTAAAGCAAGTCGATACGCCACTGGCCCAACTCTTTCTAACACTTCATACGGCCCAATGAAACGAGGACTCAATTTACCTTTCCGACCAAACCTTAAAATCTTCTTCCAAGGAGATACTTTCAAAAATACCTTATCTCCAACATCAAACTCTATGTCTCTCCTTTTCAGATCTGCATAAGACTTCTGTCGGTCTGAAGCTGCTTTTAACCTACCTCGTATCAACTTCACTTTCTCTTCTGTTTCTTGAATCAAATCAGGGCCAATTATTATACCTTCACCAAGTTCACTCCAACAGAGAGGTGTCCTACACCGTCTACCATATAATGCTTCAAATGGTGCCATACCAATGCTAGATTGGTGACTGTTGTTGTAAGCAAACTCCACAAGTGGTAAAAACCTATCCCAACTTCCAGATAAATTGATGACACAGCTTCTCAACATGTCCTCAATAATCTGTATCACCCTCTCTGATTGTCCATCCGTCTGTGGATGAAAAGCAGTACTGAAGTGTAATCGAGAACCCAAAGCACTATGCAAACTCTTCCAAAATCTTGAAGTAAACCTGGAATCTCGATCAGACACTAAAGAAGTTGGAACACCATGCAGTTTCACAATCTCATGGATATACAGCTCAGCCAACCTCTCCAAAGAGTAATCCATCCGCACCGGAAGGAAATGAGCTGTCTTAGTCAATCTATCCACAATCACCCATATGGCATCATGCTTCCTTTGTGTCAATGGTAAACCAGATACAAAATCCATGGTTACTCTATCCCACTTCCATTCTGGTACTGATAATGGTTGAAGCAATCCAGTTGGAACTTGATGCTCTGCTTTAACCTTCTGACAGGTGAGACACTTCGACACAAAATCTGCAATATCTCTCTTCAAACCAATCCACCAATAATGCTGTCTCAAATCATGATACATCTTGGTATTACCCGGATGCATAGCAAACACTGACTGATGTGCTTCTTCTAAAATAACTCTTTTCAAATCAGCTTCATCGGGTATACACAATCTATTCTTGAACCACAAGCTCCCATCATTTTTCACAATAAAATCTCTAGTCTTTCCATTCTTGCAATCTGAAATAATCTTTTGAATCTTCATATCAATCAATTGAGCTTCTCTGATCTGATCCAATAAAATTGGTTTTAAATGCAATTGTGCCATCAATGCACCATCATCACAAACTACAAAACTAGCATGCAACGCTCTCAACTCAACAAGCAACAAGAGCGAATAAGCAGTCAAACCTGCTAAAGACTTCCGACTTAAGGCATCAGCAACAACATTTGCTTTACCTGGATGATAATCAATCAAGCAGTCGTAATCTTTAATCAATTCCAACCATCTCCTCTGCCGAAGATTCAGCTCCTTCTGAACACCCAAATACTTCAAACTTTTGTGATCCGTATAGATGAAACATTCTCTCCAAATAGATAATGTCGCCAAATCTTCAAAGCAAACACAATAGCTGCTAACTCCAAGTCATGAGTCGGATAGTTGAGTTCATGCGGTTTCAACTGTCGAGAAGCATAAGCTATCACTTTACCCTCTTGCATCAGTACACAACCCAAACCACTATGTGAAGCATCACTGTAGATCACATATGGTTTGTCTTCTACAGGTAAAGTGAGAACAGGCGCTTGAGTTAACAACTCTTTTAACTGCTCAAAACTAGTCTGACACTGATCAGTCCACACAAATCTCACTCCCTTCCGAAGTAGTCTGGTAAGTGGAGTAGCTATTAAAGAAAAACCTTTCACAAACCGTCGGTAATAGCCAGCCAATCCCAGAAAACTTCTAACTTCAGTCACAGTCTTCGGGGGACTCCAATTCAGAATAGCTTCAACTTTACTCGGGTCAACCCTAATACCATCTGCTGACACTATATGACCGAGAAAAGCTACTTGGTCAAGCCAGAATTCACACTTTGATAACTTAACAAACAATTGCTTCTCTCTCAAAATTTGCAACACAATCCGAAGATGCTCACTATGCTCCTCCTCATTCCGCGAATACACTAAGATGTCATCTATAAACACTACCACAAATTGATCCAAATAGGGCCTAAACACCCTATTCATTAAATCCATAAAAGCAGCAGGTGCATTCGTCAACCCAAATGGCATTACCAAAAATTCATAATGCCCATACCTGGTTCGAAAAGCTGTCTTTGGCACATCCTCGGCTCTAACCCGCAACTGATGGTACCCTGATCTCAAATCAATCTTAGAAAACACAGCTGCTCCGTTCAATTGATCAAAGAGATCATCGATTCTAGGCAAAGGATACTTATTCTTGATAGTAATCTTATTCAATTGCCTATAATCGATACACAATCTCATAGTACCATCCTTTTTCTTAACAAACAAAACAGGAGCTCCCCATGGCGACACACTAGGGCGAATAAAACCCTTATCCAGCAACTCCTGCAACTGCACCTTCAATTCTCTCAATTCTACAGGTGCCATTCTAAAAGGAGTAATAGAGATAGGAGCAGTACCTGGTAACAACTCAATACCAAACTCCACCTCTCGCTCAGGAGGCAATCCTGGCAACTCCTCTGGGAAAACATCTGGAAATTCTGAAACTGTGGGAATGCTATCCAATTGAGAACCTACCACTCTAGTATCCAACACATGAGCAAGGTAAGCTTCACACCCTTTTCTAATCATCTTCCTTGCTGCAACAGCTGAAATAAACAAAGATGCAAGCTGTCTCTGCTCACTAGATACCAACACTACTTTATCCTCACTAGTTCTCAAAGTAACACACTTCTTCTTACAATCTACCACAGCTCCATGCCTAGACAGCCAATCCATGCCTAGAATCAAATCAAATTCTTTAAATGGCATCTCAATCAAATCACCACAAAACTTCTCATCCTGTACCACCACTGCACAATCTCTATGCACTTTACTAACAATCACGCTATGCCCTAAAGGATTTGTCACCAACACATCAAATCCTAGGGACTCAGCATGCATTTCAGACACAGGCAATACAGATGCACTAATGTATGAATGTGTGGATCCAGGGTCAATCAAAGCAAATACAGAAATGCCAAATAAAGAAAAAGTACCAGCTATGACTGCAGAAGCATCAGGCTGTCGTTGCATCACATAAACCCGCTGAGAAGGCCCAGCCTCATCTGGTCTGCCATCCCTGGGTGTAGATCCTCCTCTCTGACTAAACACAGACCTACCCCCTCGGCTGAAACCCCTGCTTCCTCGACCTCTGCTAAAACTCTGCCGAGAAGCTGTAGATTCCACTGATCTCTGGTCCTGCATCTCAGGACACTCTCTAATGAAATGGTTAGGCGATCCACATCCAAAACACACACCTGTTCTACCAATCCTCTGACAATTACCCACATGAACCTTACCACAAAGCTCGCATGCCAGTGGAGTGGGTCTCTGCATAAAGGGAGTCGGTGCACTAGCCACAGAAGCTGTAGGTCTAGGTCTCGGTCTCTGAAACTGTCCTGATCTACTCATCTGCCTCTGACTCCTTCCCACTCTAGGAACAAAGCTCCCTCTGCCCCTCTTCACTGATGAAGACCCTGTCTCAAACTGTGGTCTTCTCACTCTAGTCTCTTCCTCAGATGCAGCTGCAATGACTTGAACTCTCTCTACACTCCGTGCTGCTGCCACAAGCTGAGAGAAATCAGTATATCTGGATCCAGCCACATGACAAATAAGAGAAGGCCTCAACCCCTCTTCGAATCTCCTACATCTATCAATGTCATCGGATATAATGCCTCCCGCATAATGGCTTAATCGAATAAACTCTACTTCATATTCAGTTACTGTCCGATGATCTTGTTTCAAACTCAAGAATTCCATTTTCTTCACATCCTTATACTCCCTAGGAGTATACTTCAATTCAAATTCCCTAAGGAAATCAGCATAGGTCAATGTGGGTGGATCATCCATGGCATGTGGTACGGTCTTCCACCAGTCATATGCATCCTTCTGCAATAATGACCTAGCATAATCAAACTTCTCCTCTGATGTGGCTTGTAACTGAATAAAAATTCTCTGAACTTTATCAAGCCATTGTTCTGCCACAGCTGGATCTATCGTACCCAGAAAATCCTCTGCCCCAAACTTCCTCAGTTTATCATATTGTCTCACTGGTACCTGAGGCTGAGGTGGTGGTGGAGGTTGCGCTGGTGCTTGCCTCATAACTTCCATCATATGTCTAAACCAGGCTGGTGGAATCTCATCACCTGCTGGTCTCCCCGACACTGAAGCAGGTGCCTCACTGGCTACCTCAACTCTAGCTCCCTCCCTACTCTCAACAGGAGCTATACTCTCTGCACTTCCTTCTACAAACTGCCGTGAATGGGAATCCATTACTACCTATATCTGCAAACACGACCAAATACACCTTATTAAAGATCAAAGGCTGCCAATACCAACATATATTTTTTTCAAAATCAACTTTTAAAATCAAAATATTCTTTTTATAACATTTTTCCTAGGTTGAGAATCTCAAACCTAGGCTCTGATACCAAAACAATTGTAACACCCCTAAATCCCATATACGTTCACTACATATCACCACCATGTAATGAACATACATAGAACCTAAGAATGCTACGGTTTTCCATAAACAATTCACAATATATATATAATATAATGATATTTACTTGTAAACTAAATCAAAATAGGTATAAACATTTTAATTGATATGCAGCGGAATTTATCAAAATATTTATATATATATATATCCAAGTACCAGTTCACAAAGTTATATACATATACATTAAATCCAATACTTTACAAAACATATAGATTATATACATGATTGGCAGCTTTCTCTTTGATCTTTAAGTCCAGTACAACTCTTCAATTCCTAGACTCACTCGGTCTAGTGGATCTCTCGGGTTCTTCCCTAACACCTGCGCGATAAACACAATCGCGCTAAGCCAACGGCTTAGTAAAACAACTATAGTATCAATATGCTTTGATGCCATGCTCATGACCCTCAATCAAATAAATAATACATAGCAAATCATAACTTATTCATCATAAATTATCAACCCATAATTACATTATATCATTACTCATCAATTTCATTAAGCAATAGTCACAATTTAACAATCATAAATCACATTAAGCCTAAGACACACCTGGGCCCAAAACACCCTAATATGTTATTCAAAGTTCAGAGTCCCTGTGTTTGATTTAATATCATAATCATCAAGCCCGTAGGCAATATATATATATATCATATCTCTATCCATGGATAGCGTAACAGACCCAGTCTCTTGGACCATCAACCCATTAACATGAGGAGATCCTCAACTCGGTTAGACTGTTACAAGTTTCAATTGGAATCATCAGCTTACGGGCCATCCCATTTCGCCTATCCAATGATTCATAAACATCACATTTCTCATATATCAACTGGAACCGGCTTACGGGCCATCCCATTTCGCCTATCCAGTGATTCAATTGGAATTGGTTTACGGGCCATCCCATTTCACCTATCCAATGATTCATAGGCATGCCATCAAAAACAAGACTCTGAAAGTTGAATCAACACATTAGGCATATTAACATTTCATTTATTCTTTCACAATTTATTCCCTTTACATCAACTTGGCCCAATCACAGTGGCCTCACATATCATTTAATTCATCTTAATCATTCACATTAGTTTTACATCAATTCTCAAATCATATCAAAGCAACTCAATCATGTTAATTCCATACCCCATCACATAAGTATGCACAATTAATAACTTCCTCATACATTACACAAAACATTATAAATATGCCTTCACAATGCATTAATGCTCTCAATGCTTTAACAAATACATGTGTGTTATGCTTTCACATCTTATAAATGTATGCAATGATGTAGTTGCACTTACCTCAATAACCCTTCACTCAACTCTAATTACTTCCTCTATCAAGGGTCTCTTACTTTTCAAATAAATGATGGTTCACCCTCTTCAAGACCTAATCCCAAAAATAGCAATATACACTTACTTAGGGATACACAAGAGATAATCAAGTTAATAAATAACTAGGGCAAACCCTAAACTTAACACGCTCACCCACACGGGCGTGCTACTGGGCGTGTAATACATACTGTCTCAACCACTTAACAACACGTCCAACCTCCTGGACGTGCTCCTGGCCGTGCCAATTCTCCAATCTCACAGTAGCTATGACACGCTCAATAACACGGGCGTGTTAATGGTCGTGTCACACCTACTGCCTCCAACACAATTGACACGCCTAAAGACTCTGGACGTGCTCATGAGCGTGTCAGGCCAACAACTCAGATTCCGGCCACACCAACAAACAAACAACCAAACTCTTCTTACCACTTTCTTTCCTTTTAAACAAACTCATCCAAACTAACCCAAAAACCAACTCAAACATACAACAACACCAAAACAAGACAAGACACATACACAAACACAAATCACAAATCATCATCATCACTTCAAACCCTCAACACCAACATATCTCCATCTTTACCAAGAAACCCACTCTATCCATCAAACAAACCCCAAAATCCATAATCAAAGAATCAAACACCCATAAAAACATCTCAATCAAGCCAACATACTCTTAACACTATACCACTCCATCAAAACTCAAACATAACTCAAACAACACAAGAAAACAAGAGAGAACTTACCAAATTTGAGGAAACTTCACAAATCTCTAACTTGATGATTTGATTCTTCCTTCAAATTACTCTTAGCTCTTCAATCTCTCTCTTGCTCTCTTCCTTCTTGGATGTCCGGCCAACAAAATGGAAAGAAGAAAAATGAAGAGTAAACAAATCAACTCTTATCTCTACACCAAAATCCACTCACTCTCATCCAAGCATTTTAATATTATTATAATCCAAATTAATCCCTTCCACTAATTAATTACTTCCATTTTCCTTAATAATTAAATACTCAATAATATAAAAATATCTTCCTCCACTACCACTCTCTCTTTGACCATTATTTGACTCATATATATGTTATATATATTACCATATACACAACATATAAACTTGTCTCTAAACCCTATTTCTTCCCAAAACACATATACATATACTTTACTTCTCTCAACTTAAACCAACAACAACAACAACAACAACAACAACACATACAAAACTTCTAGGGCATGCATAGGGATATTACATTCCATGCCTTAGAGTAATTTCCTTTAGTTGATCCTTCGGGTTTGCCTCGGTATTGCTAGGAAAGCTCCTTGTGGTCTTGCACTAAGTAACTTGGCAATTTTCCCCACCTGATTTTCCAAATTGTAAATGGAGGCTTGCTAATTTTTAAGGATGGTTTCTATTGATTCAAATCTGGTTTCTAAAGCTGCTGTAAACTTCTCCATCATGTCCTCAAAATTACTCTTTCTTGGAGGAGCAGCTTGTTGATGTTGAGGCTGCTAAAATCTAGGGGGAGGTCTTAGATTATTCTGATTATTCCAAGAGAAATTAGGATGATTTCTCCACCCCATATTATATGTGTTACTATAGGGGTTATTCTATTGTTGCCTTGGCATATTTCCAACATAATCCACCTGCTCCTGTCTAGCAAACATATTGCCACTTTGGAAAACTTGACCTTGATGTCAACCCCCACACCATTCATAAGACATCACCTACTTTGATTTCCCCGAAGATGAATCTAAAGAATCAATCTTTTTATTCATTGCTTCCAATTATGCTGTCAAAGCCACCATAGGATCCAATTGATGTGAACCAGTGGCCCTCAGTTTTCCTTATTCCCTTTGAGTTTGCCACTGATAATTTGTAAGGGCCATATCTTCAATCAAATCCTTTTTTTGTTCAGGTGTCTTATTATTTATGGTACCCCCGGCTGCTGCATTAATGGATTGCTTGCTTGCATAATTCAATCCATTGTAGAAAGTTTTAATCTGAAGCCATAGTGGAAGCCCATGATGAGGACACCTATGTTTAGATCATTTTTGTACTAGTTTTTAGTATGATTTTATGTGTGTTTTAGTTAATGTTTTGATTAATTTTTGTTTTAAGTGTGTTTAAAGTGTTTGTTTTAGGTTTAAGTGCAAAAACACCCTTGGAAGATCAAAATAGTGCAGGAAAAGCATGAACTAAGCAAGACATGGCCAAGCCAAATCAGGCTTGGCGGTGTCCCTCAAAGATTGGTGTTGGCAGAGCTTGACATGGCCAAGAGACACTGACAAGCCTCTGGCCGTGTCTCATTCAAAGAGCAAAACAAAGAACAAAGCAAAGAAAGAGCAAAAATGAAGAAGTAGGAAGAGACACACTCAGTGACACGGCCAAGCCACTGGCCGTGTCACATGACACGGCCAGCAAGCTTGGCCGTGTCCCACCTTGGGCCAAAGAAGAGAAGGAAAAGAAACAAGCAGAGGAAGACACACTCAGTGACACGGCCAAGCCAAGAGCAAGCTTGGTTGTGTCCCATTTCATGCCAACAAGACTTGGAGCAAGCAAAGAGGGAAAGAAAAGAAGCAGAAACAAACATACCCACATGACACGACCAAGCCATTGGTCGTGTTATATGACACGGGCCACAAGCTTGGCCGTGTCACTCCTTGAGACCAAATGAAAGAAAGAAAAGAAAGAAGAAAGAAAGGAAGCAGTGAAGGACACGGCCAGCTAGCTTGGCCGTGTCCCATGAAAATTGAGGGACACGGCCACTAGCTTGGCCATGTCACCTCATGGAATGAAAGAAAAGAACAAGAGACACGGCCAAGCTACTCTTAGCTTGGCCGTGTCACACCAAAAATATTTGATTTCTTTTGCACGAAGTGGGGAACAAAGTGGGAGACAATGCCTTATGCTTGCCAAAAGAAATATTAAACAAATAAATAGTGGGGAACAAAGTGAAATGGTGTGAGTTGGAAGGCATGGGTGTGTATTTTGAATGAATTAAAAAGAGAAGAAGAGGGAAATGGAGGGGTTGGTTGGTGTTCTTGGAGCCAAATTTATGCTACACATTTGGGAGAGGGAGAGAGTGACACTCTCCCTTACCCCTTCATCTTCATCTCCATTTCCATTTTCTCCACCTTCTCCATCTTTCATTGACAAGTTCTTTGAGATTCTTTGGGATAAATTGGGTTAAACAAGCTCTTGAAGGTTGAAGAAGCTTCATTAAAGGGATTGGTGACTTGAGAAAGCTCCATTCCATCTTCCAAAGGCAAATCAATTGAAGAGTTGGTGACTTGAGAAAGCTCCATCCAAAGGTTTGGTGACTTGAGAAAGCTCCATTCCATATTGCAAAGGGGAATCAACCATTAAAGAGGGCTTGAGTTCTTCATCAAATACGTCAAGTGGAGCTAGAAGGAAGATTAGTAATTCTACTCTTGGCATCTTCACAAGGGGTTTTTCTATTCTCTCTTTTAATTCATTTCTATTATTGTTGTTGTATTAAGAGATTGATATTGCAATGAACAATTTGTATTTGATTTATATTGAGTTGAATGGTTGTTTTAAATTGATGATGTTGAGCTAAATACCCATGCCTAGGGTTTGTAGTATATTTGATTGAATGCTTTGATTTGATATTTCCATTGATGTATCTTGTTGTTGGTTGATTGCATTGGATTGTATGCTAGGTTGATAGATTAGCTACCTATTGATCTCTAGATATTGAATGAAGGACCGAGAGGTGAAATTCGATATCGGAATTATGCAATTGACTACCCTATGAATGAATTAGAAATATAAGTTCTAGGGTTTTGTTAATTTGGTAATGTAAAAGAATTGGTCATTGCTAATTCATGAATGTGAGAACTAATGGATTGGTAATTGACTAATTAACCTTAAGGAACAAATTAATTTACAAGGTTATGTTAATGGATAATTGAGAATTGAGCTTTGATTGAATGGACCTATGACCCTAGGCACCTTCCCAAGAATCAATTTGATCTTGTACATCCATCACACACCAATCCTACACACAACACTTTTAGTTTTAAATGTTTTAAAGTTGCAACTCAAACATTAAACTTCCGCATTTAAATAACTTGTTAATCAAGCTATTACGAACCACACCTTCTTGGGGAAATGACCTTGGGGTGATCACCTTTGCTACAACTACCTCGTATACTTGCGAGTGACGCTTTGTAGTAGTACTTAATTCGAGCGCAACAAGTTTTTGGTGCCGCTGCCGGGGAGGGCTGTCGAAGTAGTGATAGTTTGATTTTTTTTAAAATTTTAATTGTCTATTTATTTTCTTTGAATTGTTTGTTTGTTTTGTTTGATTTTCTTTCAATATTATTATTTTTTTTATTTTCTTTGAGTTACTGAGTACCTTTTGTAAATATGCAGTTTTCAAGGTACGTAGGGGTTTATGATGAAAATCCTGATTCTGAAATGGCATGGCAATTAGCAGAATTAACGAACCAACTTAAGATGCTAAATGCAAGAGGAAGAACACCTATGCCTACTCGTGAAGTATGTTCAGCATGTGGCATTGCAGGACATAGCGCAAACATGTATTCATTTGGTTATGGACAATACCAAGAGAGGCAAAAGGAAGAATATGCCTATGAATGTTTCCAGCAAATGAGTGGAAATGACCCATATCCCAGACCTTATAATTCAAACTGGGGAAGCCATCAAAATTTTTCTTGGAAAAACCAGCAGCAAATTCCACCTCAAAATTTTTTTCAACCTTAACAAAGAAATCCTTACCCTCAAGCATAATATTCAAATCAAAATTACCTTAAGACACCCACAATTGAAGATAGTTTGAATGCCTTCATTCAAACTAGCGCACAAAATCAAGGTAAACTTAAGGAACCCACTTTGGAAGATAGTTTGAATGCCTTCATTCAAATTAGCACACAAAACCATGATCAATTCGAGAAATCCACAGTGGAAGATGATTTGAATGCTTACCTTCAAATTAGCACACAAAATCAGGAAGGGAGCAATGAGAGGTTTGATTCCTTGGAAGAATCATTGAAGAGGGTGGAAACTCAAGTTGAGCAACTGGCACATCAACTCCAAGCACAAAAAAAGGAGGAATTTCTTAGCCAAGTGGAGCAAGTCAAGGTGATCACAAATTTGAGAAGTGAACAGGTGATATATAACAGTTTTGTGATTCCTTTGATGCAGGAACTAATTAAGAAGAAGATGGCAAGGAAATACAACCATACATAGAGGAGTTAATTCAATCAAAGGAGGAGGAGAATTTGGAAGCATCAACTTCCACAAAATTGCATGAACCTCCAAATCCTTGTATGCCACTAATCCCATTCCCAAGCAGGCTAAATGAAGAGAAACAAGGTATGCAACTTTCTAAACTCGATGACATGCCCTATAGTGAAGATAGTGTAGATAAGCTTGAGGTGGCAATGACCTTAGAAGTAGAATCTAATTTTTCCAATTTAGAAATTGAGGAGAGCGATTTGCTATTAAATGATGAGATTGTTGAGAGGGAGCTTCAAATTGCTTAAGAGAATGAAGAACTGGTTCAACTAAACTTGGTTGAACTTAAAAAGACCCCAAGAATTTTGAAAGATGTTTTGGTTAGGGAGTACGGTATGCAATAAATTATCATCTCTCCCACCCTTGGTGGTGAGAACGAGCAAAAACCATATATAACCATGTTGCAAACTGAAAAAGGTTCTTACCACGTCCCTATAGCATTAGAGGATCAAGTTAAGACAACCCTCACATGTTATTTTTGGATAATTGCTCTTCCAAGGATGCTACCTAGGCTTTTCAAGACATTGGGCACATTTCAAAGTTGCATGTTATTCATCCTCTCACACATGGGCTCCAATTGCATTATGGGTGGAAGGAGCCCTACACATCGTATATGGGAACGATGGAAATCAGGTATCATCTAAACTCTCTATAGTATGCATGCTCACAATGAGGACAATGTAAATTTTTAAGTGTGGGGTGCATTTTGTGTTTTATGTTTTTACTTTTAATTGCATTTTGTGTTTTGTGTTTTTTTACTTTATGTTTTTACTTTTAATTGCATTTTTTGTTTTGTGTTTTTTACTTTTAAGTTATTTTTGTTTAAGTTAGTTAAATTTTTTAATATTTCTCTTTGAATAAATGAGTTTTAGAAAGTTCAATTGTTATAAAATTGTTGATAGATGACCTTTGAATTTTTAAAGCATGAAATTGAGAATTGAGTAGAATTGGTGCTTATTGTCAATTTTGTTGGTTTTTCCCTTGCATTGCCTTTAACCTAGTAAGGAATTGAGCCATCAACTTATTATTATTGTTGAGGGGAACATCTTTGATTGATGATTTGCTAGAACTTTCTTTGAAATGCTTTTTAAGACTACATAAAAATTTTCAATTAGGCATCAAGATAATTAAGGCAATTAGGTGAACCCACTTTGGCTTAAAAAAAGACCAACCCTATATTCAACCTTAGTTAGCCAATTTTGAGCCTATTTCATTTTCCTTTTCTTTCTTCTTCACAACACCATTAAGCTTGAACCTTGTTGTTTAACTCTTATCCTTTCATTAGGTCAAGAGCATTTTAAGAGCATTTATGACCGAGTGTTGTGTTGAATTAAGTGTGGGGTTAAAATTAGTAGGTTTAAGATTGCAAAGCAAAATAAAAAAAAAGTAAAATAATAAAAATAAAAAAAAGAAGAGAAAAAGAGAAAAATAAAAAATATATATATATAATAATGAGAATAATTGTTATTCTTATTGAAAGGGTTGGAATGTATCATTGCAAGACTTAATAAGTGAGTTCCCTTGAAAATCTCTTTAATGTCAAGGGGTAGATGAGAGGAATGTGTTTTGGGATTGTTGGGTTATGTATATGATCGGGTACTTCATTCTGAAAGTGCTCTTGAACTTAATTATTAAGCTCACATTTCCAAATATCATGCCTTTACCTTAGCCCCATTACAACCCAATAAAGACCTTTTGATTGATGCTTGATTGTAATTTTTTAGTGGAAATTTGATTGATAAACAAGCCTATGGCAATAATCTTTCATTGATTGTTATGAGTGTAAACACCACCATGATCAAACACTTGTAAGAGTTGGTGAGGGAGTGACAACATTGGTTATGCATGGAAAGCCACTTAATTGCATTGGTGTTGATTTTGTTTGATTCGATATTGATTGCGGATTTAGGGATAGGGAAGTCTTGATGCATACTTATAACTCTTGAACTTAACAAAATTCATCTTGTTAGTGTGTTTTGATTTTAGCCTTGCTTAGGGACAAGCAAGGAAGTAAGTGTGGGGTATTTGTTTAGATAATTTTTGTACTAGTTTTTATTATGATTTTATGTGTGTTTTAGTTAATGTTTTGATTAATTTTTGCTTTAAGTGTGTTTAAAGTGTTTGTTTTAGGTTTAAGTGCAAAAACACCCTTGGAAGATCAAAAAAGTGCAGGAAAAGCATGAACCAAGCAAGACATGGCCAAGCCAAATCAGGCTTGGCCGTGTCCCTCAAAGATTGGTGTTGGCATAGCTTGACACAGCCAAGAGACAATGCCAAGCCTCTGGCCGTGTCTCATTCAAAGAGCAAAACAAAGAACAAAGCAAAGAAAGAGAAAAAAATGAAGAAGCAGGAAGAGACACACTCGGTGACACGGCCAAGCCACTGGCCGTGTCACATGACACGGCCAGCAAGCTTGGCCGTGTCCCATCTTGAGCCAAAGAAGAGAAGGAAAAGAAGCAAGCAGAGGAAGACACACTCAGTGACACGGCCAAGCTTGTGGCCACGTCACATGACACGGTCAAGCCAAGAGCAAGCTTGGCCGTGTCCCATTTCATGCCAACAAGACTAAAAACAAGCAAAGAGGGAAAGAAAAGAAGCAAAAGCAAACACACCCACATGTCACGGCCAAGCCATTGGCCGTGTCACTCCTTGAGACCAAATGAAAGAAAGAAAAGAAAGAAGAAAGAAAGGAAGCAGTGAAGGACACGCCAGCTAGCTTGGCCGTGTCCCATGAAAATTGAGGGACACGGCCACTAGCTTGGCCGTGTCACCTCATGGAAAGAAAGAAAAGAACAAGAGACACGGTCAAGCTACTCTTGGCTTGGCAGTGGCAAACCAAAAATATTTTATTTCTTTTGCACGAAGTGGGGAACAAAGTGGGAGACAATGCCTTGTGCTTGCCAAAAGAAATATTAAACAAATAAATAGTGGGGAACAAAGTGAAATGGTGTGAGTTGGAAGGCATGGGTGTGTATTTTGAATGAATTAAAAAGAGAAGAAGACGAAAATAGAGGGGCTGTAAGTCTATCTCTAGCACGCCAATCAACCCTCAATCCTAATGAAAATTTTGTTTATATTAAGCTTTTTCAAGTCAATAATATAAAAATTGCAACCAATCAATAAGCATGCAATTATCAATTGGAAATAAGAAATTAAGAATCAAACGGATAAAATAACTCAATCAAATGATTTAATTTAATCAGAACTATTCAATCCTTACAATAAGGCTAGGGTTCATCAATATCTTGATAGAAATAATTTAGCTCATGTTCATAACTAGAAAACCATAACAAAAGAAATGAGTAGAAGAATTCAAACAATCCATAATGAATGATTTGTGTTTCTTAACTTCAATCATTGATTCTTGATTTAGATCTCGTATGAATTGAATCATCACCTTCACTCTCAGCTGCCAAAACTCTCTTTTTTCTCAGGAAATTAGCTCTAATAATAAAAATTGAATTCCTAATTCGCAATTCAGCTCAGATTTTATAGCCCATAAATTTAGCCTGACATGCCCATTGACACGTGTGTGGCTGTGGGCGTGTCAACGGTGCTGTTTCCAACTTTAATAACATAGGCAGTGACACGGCCATGTTCTTAGGCATGTCATTGCTACTGTAATGCTGGGTTAAGGACACGATTAATGACATGCCCATGTCTTAGGGAATGTCACAACTTCCGTGTGGTAGGATCATTGGCACATTCTGGGTGTGTCAAAGCTTTTGTAAAGTAGTTGGATGACACAACCATTGTCACGCCCATGTCACTAGGCATGTCAATTGAAGAATTTGCCCAAAATAGCTCTTTTCCTTGTCTTTCATCTGTGATTCCGACCTAAATAATATAAAGGTCCAAATGTTTAAAAGGTTCCTGGAATCAACCCTAATAAACACTTGAACAAGCATATTAAACTCAATTTGATAATAAATATACTAAGAAATATGGGAAAAATATCATCAACTACACACTTATCAATAAGGAAGTATGGTTGGTGGTTAATAATTCTAGAAGAATTTGATATTGAGTACATAACCAAGAAAATCATTAAAGGGAGAGCACTAGTGGAATTCCTGGCTCAACAACTGCTGCATGAAAGTGAAGAAGTGACCTTCGCATTTTGGACGAACACTTGGGGGCGATAGAAGTGAAGAACAGAGGATGAGGATGTACTTTGATGGAGCTATAAACAAGAAGGGAGCTAGATTAGGGGTTATATTAGAATCACTTGAAGGAGAGCTCATCCCCTTGTCCAAGAAATTAAAATTCAAGTTAACCAATACATGGTGGAATGCGAAGCATGTATCTTTGGGTTGGAAACCTTAATAGGGATGAAGGTTGATAAAGCACAGGTTTTTGGTGACTCATTGCTAGTGATATCTCAAGTGAATGGAGAATGGGAATAAAAAGAAGAAAAGCTAAAACCATAACATGATTACCTAAGTATAATGAGGAAGAACTTCAAGAATTGTAGATTCATACACCTGCCAAGGGAAGAAAACCATATGGCCGATGCTTTAGCCACATTGGCTTCAATATGGGAGGATCCTGTAATTATTCCTTAAGCCTCAAGTTTTGACTGGCTCATCAACTTCTTGCTGTGAGTATGAGATGATTATGGAGACTGGGATAGACAATGCTGCATGGTATGATACAATAAAGCAGTTCTTGGAAAGTTAGGATTATCCGCCGGGCGCAACAAAAGAAGAAAAAAGAGCAATAAGGCAATGGTCATTATAATACATCACTTTCCAAGGGGAATTATATCGAAGGTGGCCTAATGGGATGCACGTAAGACGTATAAAGAAGTTTGAAGTTGAGCATATCATGTCAGAAATACATAGAGGATCTTATGGGCCCCACATGAATGGCTTAGCTCTGATGAAGAAGATAATTTAGCAAGGCTACTATTGGTTGACCATGGAAAAAGATTGTATTGATTTTGTGTGAAAATGTTAACACTACCAGCTGTATGGGAATTTGAACCATTTACCTCCTAAAGAGTTGCATTCTATGTCTTTACCTTGGCCATTCGCAGCTTAGGGGATAGACATTATTGGGGAAATATACCCAACAGCTTCAAATGGTCATCGAAATATAGTTGTGGCAATTGATTATTTTTCAAAGTGGGTGGAAGCCGAATCTTTTAACAAACTAGGGGCAAGGCAAATGGCTTGATTTATTGAAAGAAATCTTATCTGCAGATATGGAGTTCCACACAGCATAGTATCGGACAACAAAGTGAGATTCCAAGGGGTCATTAGGGATTTGTTTGCTAAATATGAAATTTCTCATCATCAGTCTTCTCCATATAGACCAAAAGCGAATGGCGCAGTGGAAGCAACTAATAAAACATGTAAGTAGATTCTTTCTAAGATGACTAAGACATACATAGATTGGGCAGAGGTGTCCCATTTGCCTTATGATGGTATAGAACAAGCGTACACACTCCGACTGGAATGACACCATTTTCTCTGGTCTATAGAATGGAAACGATACTGCCTAGTAAAATTGAAGTCAAATTTCTAAGGGTAGTAGCAGAAGCTAAGTTGCTGGAAACATAATGGGTACTAAGCAGATACACGCAGTTGGCCTTATTGGAAGAGTGGAGGTTAAAAGCACTTATCATCATCAGATTTACTAAAGAAAGATAGCTCGGGCTTACAATAAAAGAGTCCATGGTAGAAGACTTGAGGTTGGTGATCTAGTACTAAAATAATGCAAACCAAATACTCTGAATCCAGGAGGGAAGTTCAGACCAAGTTGGGAAGAGCCTTATGTCCTGAAAAAAGTAATAAAGAAAGGCACGATCAAGATAGCTGACATGGATGGGAATGAGTTTTGCGAACCAGTAAACATTGACTGGCCGAAGAAATTCTGTCTAATTTTAAAAAAAAGGTGAAGAGTAAGCTCGCTATGGACCCTTATTTTTTGACCAAGTCTAGTCCAATATTTTAAATTAGTCCGAAAATAATTTTTGTAGTATTTATTATTTATTTTAATATTTAATACTTATTTTAATAATATAATATTTATTTTAATAACATAATATTAGTTATTATTTATTTTAATAATATAATTATTTATAAATATTTATTTTAATATATAATATTTATTATTTATATATTAAAAGAAAAAAAGGGAAATTATAAATATTTATTTTTAAAAATAAAAATAAAAATACATTAAAGTTGTTACGTAAAGCCATTGGTGATGGCTATATTTAGATAAATGAGAAAACTAAGGCATTGTGCTTAGCTTGATCATGAGAAAATGAAAAAGATATTGATAATGGAAAAATGAAATAATTATGTACCTAGTATGTTATTCAATTTCCAAAGTTCTATGTTTGGTGGCATGCCTATGACGTAGCAGTCCCTTAAAGCTGGGTTGAGCCTAGCCCTTAAAGCCTAGTTGGGATGTTACATAGGAGGTTATCCTCATTATGATATGAATTGCCTTCGGGGCTAGCTTTTAAGCAATTACTTGATTTGCCTTTGGGGCTAGACACATGGTGTCAACTTGGACCAAAACAGTAACTCTAGGATTTGAATAGCATATTAGATCCTTTGGGCCCATGCTTGTGTTTGTTTTTCTGTGAATTATGAATTGTGGAACAATTGAGCAATATGTTAAGATAAAGTGTTATGAGATATCATATCCTTATGCATTGTGCATCGGCATTGCATTTGAATTTTATTGTTATCAAATTTGTATTACTAGGCTTTTGGCTTAGCGCAATTGTGATTCATCCCGCAGATGTCAGGATAGATCAGGTTGAGCGGGAGAGTTCGTCTAGACCAAGCCGGATCTAGGCTTGAGATCTTGAGTGCAGAGTTGATTGTTGGACATCAAGATCAAAGACAAACTGCCAGCATGTACGTATTTTATATTTTTGTACATATTGACTTCAAGTATGTTATATTATATTTTGATGTATATATATCGCAAACTATCAAAAATGTTTTGGATAAATATTTGGTAATGAAGCTATGTATGCATTTTAGCAAGTAATATTTTATCTATTATTTACATTATATGAGTTAAATTAATTAAGTTTATACATATTCAAAAAGGTAAGGGTTTTTATTAAAATGGGTTGTGGCATTCTTGTATTTTATATTCGTATATTACATATGTTGGGTGTATGTATTGTACGTATATAGGGTACAAGGGTATTACATAAGATGTAAACCTAAATTTATATATTTATTCTTTATTTAAGTTAAATGCATAGTTTATTATATATCTTTGATGAATAATTTATTTATGATGATGGTTGGTTGTTCTTATTAATTTATTTTGGTTTCAAGAAATTGTAAGAGGCATGTTTCCATGTTATGGATACCTCATTAGTTAAGCTTAATGTAATTGAAATTATTTTCATATTTTGGAATTGATATAAAGGACACATTTCCACCTCTTGATGGGTATCGTATTTAGTTTTAGATATTAGACGATGTAAGGACATGTTTCCATCCTTGGATGGGTGTCCATTTTTTGTTTTGTTTGTACATTATTGTGATTTTTAATAAAGTATTTATTTATTCTCATGATTGCAAGTATTATGGATGATATTATTATACTTAAGAATTTTATAATATTAAGACCTGAAAAAGAAGCCAGTCCCAATAAATCGGGCGTTATGGGGGTGATGTGCCATTTCTCACATTCCCCATACGTACTAACTTTTCAAACACAATATGAGGTTGGGGATTCCTTAGAAATTGAGTCATCCACCCTTTTTTTCCAGCCTGTCTGGGGGGCGACTCCAATTTCTCTAGGCTTAAGCCTGTGTTCTCTAAGGCCTCAAGCCTAACAGTGTCGAAGTCGCAAGAACCATTCCACACGGGTGTGGGGGGGCAAAAATCCCTACTCAAACTCACTAAGTTGAAAAATTAAAAGGGTGACCTAGGAAAAAATTAGAGCATTCTGCTAATTCCAGAAACCCAAAAGTGCGGATAAGGCAACAATTAAGGCTAAAAGATGAGAGAAATTATTAACTAGAAAACCTGAAAGGGTTACTTGATGACATGATGTACACTTGATATAGGTTTATAGTTGTTCCTCATTTAATGAGACAAAGTTAATAATAAAATTATTTTATGTGCACCATGTTAATATCAACCAAAAGGCTAAAATAAATTGCATAATGGAAATAGGTGATGACAAATCATAATAAAAAGAAAATGTCTTTTATCCTAACATCATTTTATCTAAAGACTGAAAATTAAAGAATTTATTGCCGCTGATAAGTGTAATGTGTAGTCTAGCTTTGCCTCAGATGATCCAAGAAAGCTTCAGTCAGCACAGGCATGTCCAAATCAACTGTAAAGTCAAAATCTCGAGGTTGAGCTCCATATTGGTGGCTAAGGTGGAGAGGATCATAGCAAGTACCTCGGCAAAGAGTAGTAAGTGGAACAAATATCAAATATGTCCGAGTGGTAACATGCCTAATTTTTCACAAAGGCACTAAACCAAAGGATGTTGGTAACAGCTCTAGAACTAATCCACTCGATCCATCCAGTATATGAAGAACCGTGTGAAAGAAGTTTTCTTGCAGAATGGTGTCAATGTAAGTACCTTGCACAATCTACAGCTGGGGTGTCAAGCAAGCAAAAGCAATCCTGCAGCTAGATCTGAGATATAAGGTATAAGAAAAAAAGGCTGCTAGGTTGTAAGCCCACAAGGGCAGCCTAGGCAAAATTTAGGACAATCCGCTAGCTTTAAAAATTCGTAAGGGCAAACTAGACAAAAACTAGGACCAAAATAAAAAAAATATGGAAAAGCTCACTAGTTTTGAAAACTCGCAAGGGCGAACTAGGCAAAAATTAGAGTAAAAAATTAAAACAGGGGGTACCTAAATTGAAAATTCAAAAAGGTGGTTTAGGTAATGACCTGAAGCAGCAAAATACTTCCAAACAGTCTTCTCGAAGAACATATTTTGAATTGGTCCAATTCGACTAGGGTTTCAGCTATAATCAAGGGTATTGGTGAAAGACCTCCTTCCATTTAGTCCACAATGCCTAATATTTGCGGATCAATGTCCCCATCAGAAGAGACAAGCAAGAATTGACTATGTAGACATAAGCAAAATATGCATCCCCAAGCCTTAGTGGGACTTAAATGGGATGTACAAAAGTCAATTAAAGGACCAAGAAGAATTTTCTCACCTCTGGTCAATTGAAGAACTTCAGGCTTTGAAAGGTCAAATAGTATCCGCATTTTTTGAGGGGTTTTTGAGGATAATATGGGCAATGCTATTTCATGATTACTTGGATATCCGAGTATGGCTTCAAATCATTCAATCATGGAATATAATTCGAAGCTACTTATCTTAAATGTTCTAGATCTTACATACTAAAATGAGGCCATGGCATGCAAGAAAGATTGATTCATCTTAATATTTTGAAAGCACTTTAAAGTATTAATTTGAAAATAATCTATTTGTTGCTAATGAATAGTTTCAAGATTCTTTAATAGATTCTTCATCTTCTTCAAATTAGCCTCGGTCATTATTGAAGTCGTTAAGGTTGAAAATCATTTGCTTTGGTAAAGAAACAATCAAAGGATTACTTGCATTGAATGATTATGATGTTAGCTAAATTGACAAAGGAAGAAGAATGGTAATGATTTAAATAAGTAGTTGCTTGAAAACCAAACTGCAAAAAGAAAAGGAAAACATGTTGCACGTTGGGTTTGGTAGCCAAATCTATCATGGTTTTATAGAAATATTTACCACGGGTTTATGGAATTCATATTTCAATATGGATACTATGTTGTGTCCATTGGAAAAGGTATAAGGATTAAAAATAGTTGCAAAAAAAAGCGTTAAAAAAAGCAAGTTAAAAGTCAAAAGATAAAAGTTAATTAATTTATTACAAACTATTTATTTTACATGTCCAATACAAGCCAATTAAATTACAACATCATAGGAATGGAGAAAGCAGTCCATAATCAAATAAAGCTCTGAAGAAATCATCACTTGTCAAAGGAGGAAGCACATCATCCACCCAAGATCTACTTGATGAAGGTGCGCTGGGATCTTTGTCACCCCGAGAATCAACCCTAGAATAGTCTTCGCTTGACAAAGGAAGAGGCATGTCATGGTCATGGTCATTGGCTTGGGCTCCACTAAAAGAAGACACACTAGGATCTCTCATGGTCCCGAAATGGTATAAATCTTGGAAATGAGTAGTATCTTGATGGCTGGCATCCAACTCCCGATGGCTGGTAGCTAACTCTTCTTGCAACTTCTTATTTTATTCTTCAAGCGTTCACTGTGAGCCAGAAAAGGAAAAGGTAAGATATTCATAATCATGCATACATACATCATAAATCAATGTGAAATAAGATGACAGGCCAGGTAGTCCAAGTAGAAGCCCCAAGACAACACATTCGGATGAGAAGAAGGAGCAAATGAAGAAAATTGTCGCTGAACTAGAGTAGCATATGATGGCCCAGCTTCATGATCAAATGAACTGATAACCTGCAATAACCAAAAAAGAGAGTTACAAAAAATTAAGAAGAAGTAGTTATAATGACAAAATGTTAAGCATTCACCAGAAAAAGTGCCAGCCCTAAAATAGACATGAGAATTGAAAGAAGACCTTCTCTCCTCCTCCTCACCTTCTTCTTCTTCTTCTCCTTCTTCCTCTTCTCCTTCTTCCATTTCTTCTTCTTCCTCCTCCTCTTCTTCTGCTTCTTCTTCTTCCTCTTCTTCATCTTCTCCCATAGGAAGCCCTCAAACACAAATAGGAGAAACTTCAAAATTTAGAAGCTGATCCCAAATAAATTGAACATATGACACATCTGGTAAGAGCAGTAAGGTCCCAATATCAAAGCCATTGCGTGCACTCTAATAAGGTTCTGGAATGCACATGGTGCTTAGTACAAATGATGGGATGTTTGCTGGTACCCTCTGCTGGTCAGGACCGAGGAACTAGTTATACACTCATTCACTAAGAAACCAGCCACTAGAAACTAGACCGATAATTATTCGACTAGAATCTTGTAAGGCCAGTTCATTGTTCATACATGGAGTCCAGTTGGTCCTCTCATCAGCTCCTCAACAAGCCATGTCCCCCTGTAGAAAAGCAAATAGGTAAGTTATTTTGCTCATAAGTTTTGATATTAATATTAACATTTCTCTTACTTGGTCCCAGGTCAACCGACTTATGTGGTAGCGATAAGTGTGCACATGATGGCTACCAGGCACCTCTCTGCTGCCCGGTAGCCAGAAGCTTAGCCTTGGATATCCTACTCGATGCCTAGTAATGCTGGGAACCCTCACTAGGTTGTGCTCATATGTCCAAACCTATACATAAAAGGGAAGGTCAAAATCCATACATAAGCATTATTTGAATCAATAGTTATAAGCAAGTGATACTTCGGCAACAGCCATAAAACAAGTGAAGGATCTTTTATCCCTGCAAATTGCATCAAAACCATGATAAAGGCAGGCAAGGCCAGCCTCTGTCCAAGCATAAAGGGGTATAAGGTAAAAATCAGCAAGGGCACGTAGCATCGATAAGTGGATGGCAGAGTGCTACACAATATGGTAGACCCTAGTAGATATAATAAGAAACCTAGGGTATATTATTCCGCCCTCTCATTAAGCACGGGTATAGTGTAATTTATCCAGTACTCTCGGATGGGCTCATATTTGATTTTGTAAGGTCCTCTAAAACGGGGCCTAACACCGATCAATTGTTGAATTTCATCATTAGTTAAGATATTGCTAGTTGAAGGAATAGGGATCCCATGACATCAAAGGCCCATTATGGTAGGAAAATTAATCGGGCCAATGGTCATTTCTCCAACGGGTAAGTGAAAGGTATAGGTAGTGTCAATCCATTGCTCTGCCAATGCTTGGATTACACTCCTATCGATTTGAAATCCTTGGGGTGGCAATTGCAAAATAAAATTTTCAAAGATGCTTTCTCAGACCATCCTTTTTACTGGAGGTGGGGTCCGATTATACCATTGGCAGGCTTTGTGAATATTTCCTTTCTCATGAATCTCACAACCATCATACTATCAAATAATAGGTAAGTCAAGCGAGGTAAGTAAATAAATCCTATAAATTTCTTTTCTGCACTTTAATAATAGTCCTAATTATTTTAAATTTATATTCATATATATATTCTTTTTCTACATTAATTTATCAATCTCTCTTATGAATTTTCTCTAAATAAATTCTATAAATTAATTTTCATGTATATTTTTTGAGCAATAGTATTTATCATTAAATTATACTAATAATTTTTATGCCAATAAGCTATTAAATTGCAACAAAATGACACTTGCTTAAAATGATGCTTACTTGCATTTTTTTCCTTGGTACTATAGTGAAGATGCATCCCGACTAAGAGAGAAATTTGTTCAATCTTGCTCAAATAGAGTTAAGTAAGAAACTCATTATTTAAACGTGGTCTGACCCTGGAAGAATGTTGATTATCTGCCATTTATAAATAAAAGGTGCTAAAAATTCTAGAAGTTTAAAACACTAAATGAACTTTGAAGGTGATGAAAATTTTCTATGGTTTTTAATCAAACTGATTGTGTAGTTTCTTTATATAGAGGAAACTGAAGTGTTCGTATAATATCCCAAAGTGTGCCCTAGAAGTTTTGATATAATTGTTATTTTATTTGGATTAAATGTATATGTTAATTTGAAAGAGAAAAGAATTTAAGAGAGGGTGTATATGTTGTATATATGGAAATATATACAACATATACACAAGTCAAAATGTGAAGTCAAAAGATGATTAGTTAATGATTTTTAAATTAATTAAGTTAATCAAGTGGAATTAGAGTGAGTGGAAGTGGATGGAGATTTTTAGAATAGTTTAATATTAAATGCTTGGAGGAGAGGGTTTTAAGGAAAGAGAAGGTTGAGTGTTTGACTTTATTTTCTTCTTTCTTTCTTCCTTCTTCGTGCATCTTCATTTCTTTTCTTTTCTTTTCTTTGTTTGGCCAGTCCTCCATAGCAAGAGAGCAAGAGGGAGATTTGATCTTTCATACTCAAGATTGAAGTTCTCAAGTGATCAAGTTGGAAATTTAAGAGTTTCTCCATCTTTGGTAAGTTTTCCACTTGATTCTTTGATTTTCTTTGAGTTGTGAGTTGAGGTTATGGTTGAGATGTGTTTGTTTAATTGCGGTGTGTTTGAGTGTGGTTGGTCTATTTATTATGGATTTTGGGGTTGGATTGAAGGACAGAGTAAGTTGTTGGAAGTGAAAATATTGTGGTTGTGTTTTGGAGTTTGTGGTGATGATTATGATTTGTGTTTGATGTATGTTTTCAGTTGTTTGGTGTTTTTGCAAGTTTGTTATTGTTTTTGGGTGTGTTTAATTAAGTTTGGTTGAAGTGGAAAATGGTGGAAGAAAGTGATTTGTTGGATGAAGTGTTGTGGTGTCCGGAATCTGTATTTTTGGCTTGACACGCCCATGAGCACGACAAGGTTTTTAGGCGTGTCAATGGTTCTGTGTTCTTGGATGGGTGACACGAGCAGTGACACGCCCATGTCACTGAGAGTGTCATAGCTACTGTGTTGTTGGAGAATTGACACGGCCATGAGCACGCCCGTGTTGTTGGACGTGTCAATTTTTCTGTGAGACAAAATGTATTACACGTTCAGTGACACGCCCGTGGTTCTGAGCCTGTCAAAGCTTTTGTGTTGTGATTTTAGGGCACGGTTAGGGACACGCCCGTGTTGTTGAGCATGACATATGTGTGGAGTTTGCATCTCATGTGTATTATTCCTTTTGGATTAGGTTGTGAAGAGGTTGATTTGCCCTAACTTAAGTGGTGAAAAATTCTTGGAAGAGGAAGGGTAGAGATTGGTGTGAGTGATTCATAAGGTAAGTACAAACTACATGGTTGCATACATTTACATGATTTTGATACTTAACATATTTGACTGTACATATGTTAAGTAATTGATTACATTGTTAATACAATTGATGAATGTTATGATTGGTATAATGTGAATTGAGATATAATGAGATGTGAAACCAATGTGGTTGGTTATAATGATGTAAATGACATAATTGAGGCATGTTTGTCTAGATGATGTGTAATGCAATTGATGATATATATATATATATATTCTCTTGATGAGATATGGAGCCATGGTTGTTGGCTAAAATGATAATGATGCCAATGAGATGATTGAGGCATGTTTGCCTAATGATGATGAGGAAATGAGAATGAAATTGATAATTAAATAATGAATGAATTGTGTGTCTAATGTGTTATTCCATTTTCAGAGTTTTGTTGTTGGTGGCATGCCTATAGTAACAATCTCTTGAAGTTAGGTTGGGCTTGATCCTTGAAGCCAAGTTGGGTTGAAGTTTAGCATGCTTAACTCCCCTTGAAGCTTGGTTGGGTCTAGTCCTTGAAGCCTAATTGAGATGTTACAACCCTTGAAGCTAGGTTGGGTTTGGTTCTTGAAGCCAAGTTGGGTTGATACTTAGCATGCTTTGTTCCCCTTGAAGCTTGGTTGAACCTAAATCCTTGAAGCCTAGTTGGGATAATAATGATGATAAATGTGAAAATTTTACTAAAACATTAACTCTGAAAGTTGAATAGCATATTAGTGTCTTTTGGGCCCATGCTTTTCTTTGTTTTCAATGTGAATCTTGAATGGTGAAACTAATGAAACTATGAAGATACAATATGAATGTTTTGATATGATATGATAGTGAACAATGTAAGATTTTGAAATATAATATTCTTTTGAATGGTGTATGAAATTGATTGTGTGACATTGACATTGCATTGAAGCATAGTATTATTGTAGTTTGTACCACTAAGCCGTTGGCTTAGCGCAAGTGTGATTCATCGTGCAGGTGACAGGGAAGAACCGGAGAGTTCTTCTAGACCGAGTAGAGTCTAGATTTTGAGGTGTTGATAGTGGAGCTTAAAGATCAAAGACATACTGCCAAACATGTATATATTTTATGTTTCATTAAAACTTGAGTTTTGATGTATATGTATTTGTAAATATTTGTTATATTTTCCGCTGCGTTTTGAATAAACATTTTATCTATTGTGTTTTATAAATTCCTTTAAATGTTTTAAATTTATTCATATTATAGAAAAGAGATTATTTATATGTTTTATAAACCGTGGCATACCTATATTCAGTATACGTATATTATGATCGTATTAGTATGCTGTGTACATATACGGGGTATAGGGGTGTTACAAATATTTTGGTATCAGATCCTAGGTTTGAGATTCTCAACCTAGGTGAATTGTAAGAAAAAAAATATTTTGATTTTAAAAGTTGGTTTTTGGGTAAAATACATGTTTTGGTATGGCAGTCTTTGATCTTCAATGAGGAATATTCTGCCGTGTTTGCAGATATAGGTAGTAATGGAGTCCCATTCACGTCAGACTGTAGAAGGAAGTGCTGAGAGTGTAGCTCCAGGAGAGAGTAGAGATGGAGCTAGAGTTGATAGAGTTACTGAGGCACCTATTTCTGTGCCCGAGAGATCAGCTGCAGAGGAGGGTCCGCCGGGTTGGTTAAGGCATATGGTAGAATTATTTAGACAAGTTCCAGTGCAGTCACCACCACCACAGCCTCAAGTGCCAGTGAGACATTATGATAAGTTGAGGAAATATGGGGCTGAGGATTTCTTAGGCACTACCGATCCTGCAGTGGCTGAGCAGTGGTTGGATAAAGTGCAGAGGATATTCATCCAGTTGCAGGCTACTCCAGATGAGAAATTTGACTATGCCAGATCCCTCCTACAGAAAGATGCCTATGACTGGTGGAAGACAGTTCCTCATGCCATGCATGATCCACCTACATTATCTTATGGTGATTTTCTGAGGGAATTCGAGCAGAAATATACTCCGAGGAAGTATAAAGATATTAAGAAGATGGAATTCTTGAATTTGAAGCAAGACAACCGGACGGTGACAGAGTATGAGATTGAGTACATCCGGTTAAGTCGTTATGCCGGGGGAATTATCTCTGATGAAATAGATCAGTGTAAAAGATTTAAGGAGGGATTGAGACCCTCTATCATGTGCATTGTGGCTGGTTCTCGGTATCAGGATTTCTCTCAACTAGTTGCAGCAGCTAGAAGTGTTGAGAGAGCACAGAGCATTGCAGCAGCTGCTACTGAGGAGGAGACTAGAGTGAGGAGATCCCAGTTTGAGGCAGGGACTTCATCTATGAAGAGGGGTAGAGGAAGTTTTATTCCGAGGATCAGTAGGAGTCAGAGGCAGTCGGGTAGATCAGTGCAGTATCAGAGGCAGAGGCCGAGACCGACAGTCTCTGTAGCGAGTGCCCCGACTCCAGTGATGCAAAGGTCTACTCCACCTGTATGTGTTCACTGTGGCAGGCCCCATGGGGGTGTTTGTTGAAGACTGGTGTATCCGGAGTATGCTTTAGATGTGGGTCACCAGATCATTTTATTAAAGATTGCCCTGAGATGCAGGATGGTAGACAGACTGATACTGCAGTTTCTCGACCCAGTGTCAGCAGAGGTGGTCGAGGGGGCAGAGGTTTCAGGAGAGGTGGTAGACCCGATTTTAGTCAGAGGGGAGGGTCTTCATCCAGAGGCAGTAGGCCAGATGAGGCCGGATCTTCTCAGAGAGTATATGTGATGCAAAGGCAGCTGGATGCTTCAGCAGTTATAGCGGGTACATTTTCTTTATTTGGCATTTCAGTACTTGCTTTGATTGATCCAGGATCTACTCATTCATACATAAGTGTATCTATCTTGCCTGTGTCTGAATTGCATTCTGAGTCCTTAGGATTTGATGTCTTAGTGACAAATCCCTTGGGACATAGTGTTGTGGTGAGTAAGGTGCATCGTAATAGTACTGTTGTGGTGCAAGGTGAGGAGTTTCTTGGTGATCTGATTGAAATGCTTTTTAAGGAGTATGATTTAATCTTAGGCATGGATTGGTTGTCTAAGCATGGAGCTGTGGTAGATTGTCAAAAGAAGTGTGTGACTTTGAGAACCAGTGATGGTAAGAGTGTGATGGTAGCTAGTGAGCAGAGACAACTTGCATCCTTGTTTGTATCAACTATAACAGCTAGAAAGTTGATTAGAAAAGGGTGTGATGCTTATCTTGCTCATGTTGTGGATACTAGAGTAGTGGGTTCTCAACTTAATAATATAACCACAGTTGCAGATTTTCCGAATGTGCTTCCTGAGGAGTTACCAGGGTTACCTCCTGAAAGAGAGGTTGAGTTTGGTATCGATTTGTTGCCTGGTACCACTCCCATCTCTATCACTCCTTATCGAATGGCACCTGCTGAATTGAGAGAGTTGAAGGTGCAGTTGTAGGAGTTGTTGCATAAAGGGTTTATTCGCCCTAGTGTTTCTCCTTGGGGAGCTCCTGTGTTGTTTGTGAAGAAGAAAGATGGTACTTTGAGGTTATGCATTGATTATAGGCAATTGAACAAAGTGACTATCAAGAATAAATATCCTTTGCCTAGAATTGATGATCTCTTTGATCAATTGAAGGGAGCAGCAGTGTTTTCCAAGATTGATTTGAGATCAGGGTACCATCAGTTGAGGGTTAGAGCTGAAGATGTTCCTAAGATAGCTTTCCGCACAAGATATGGGCATTATGAGTTCTTGGTGATGCCTTTTGGATTGACAAATGCACCTGCAGCTTTTATGGATTTGATGAATAGGTTGTTTAGGCCCTATCTGGATCGGTTTGTAGTGGTTTTCATCGACGATATTCTGGTGTATTCGCATAATGAAGAGGAGCATGACAAGCATTTGCGGATTGTATTGCAGATATTGAGGGAGAAGCAGTTGTATGCTAAACTGGCAAAGTGTGAGTTTTGGCTTGACCAAGTTACTTTTCTGGGTCATATAGTTTCAGCAGATGGTATAAGAGTCGATCCAAGTAAAGTTGAAGCTATTTTGAATTGGAGTCCACCGAAGTCAGTGACTGAAGTTAGAAGTTTTCTGGGTTTGGCAGGCTATTATCGAAGGTTTGTGAAAGGTTTTTCTTTGATAGCTACTCCACTCACCATATTGCTTCGGAAGGGAGTTAGATTTGTGTGGACAGATTAGTGTCAAGCTAGTTTTGAGCAGTTGAAAGAAATGTTGACTCAAGCGCCTATTCTTAATTTACCCATGGAAGATAAACCTTATGTGATTTATAGTGATGCTTCACATAATGGCTTAGGATGTGTTTTGATGCAAGAGGGTAAAGTCATAGCTTATGCTTCTCGGCAATTGAAGCTGCATGAACTTAATTATCCGACTCATGATTTGGAGTTGGCAGCTATAGTGTTTGCTTTGAAGATTTGGCGACATTACTTATATGGGGAGAAATGTTTTATCTATACAGATCACAAAAGTTTGAAATATTTGGGTGTTCAGAAGGAGCTAAATCTTCGGCAAAGGCGATGGTTAGAACTGATTAAAGACTACGACTGTTTGATTGATTATCATCCTGGTAAGGCGAATGTAGTTGCTGATGCCTTGAGTCGGAAGTCTTTGGCAGGTTTGGCTGTTTATTCGCTCTCGTTGCTTGTTGAGTTGAGAGCGTTGCATGTTAGTTTTGAAGTATGTGATGATGGTGCATTATTGGCTCAGTTGCAGTTAAGACCAGTATTGTTGGATCAAATAAAGGAAGCTCAATTGGCTGATGAGAAAATTCAGAAGATTGTTTCAGATTGCCAAAATGAGGAGAACCGGGATTTCTGTGTGAAAAGTGATGGTAGCCTTTGGTTTAAGGATAGATTGTGTGTTCTTGATGATGATAGTTTGAGAAAGATTATTTTAGAGGAAGCACACCAATCAGTTTTTGCTATGCATCCGGGTAGTACAAAGATGTATCATGATTTGAAACAGCACTACTAGTGGTCTGGTATGAAGAGAGACATAGTGAAATTTGTGTCCAAATGTCTCACTTGTCAGAGGGTGAAAGCTGAGCATCAAGTTCCAATAGGGTTACTTCAACCTTTAACAGTGCCTGAATGGAAATGGGAGAGAGTAACAATGGATTTTGTATCTGGTTTGCCATTGACTCAGAAGAAGCATGATGCTATTTGGGTGATTGTTGATCGGTTGACAAAGACAGCTCATTTTCTTCCTGTTAGAATGGACTATTCTCTTGAAAGGTTGGCTGAGCTATATATCAGTGAGATAGTGAAGTTGCATGGAGTCCCAATCTCTTTAGTGTCTGATCGAGATCCCCTGTTTACTTCGAGATTTTGGAAGAGTTTGCATAGAGTTTTGGATTCTCGATTGCACTTTAGCACTGCTTTTCATCCACAGACAGATGGGCAGTCAGAGAGAGTGATATTGATTATTGAGGATATGTTGAGAAGATGTGTCATTGATTTCACTGGAAGTTAGGACAGATTTTTGCCACTTATGGAATTTGCTTACAACAACAGTCATCAATCCAGTATTGGTATGTCACCATTTGAGGCATTGTATGGTAGAAGATGTAGGACGCCTCTATGTTGGAATGAACTTGGAGAAGGCAAACTAATTGGTCCTGATTTGATTAAAGAGACTGAAGAGAAAGTGAAGATAATTCGGGATCGGTTGAAAGCAGCTTCAGACCGACAGAAATCTTATTCAGATTTGAAAAGGACAGACATAGAGTTTGATGTTGGAGATAAAGTATTTTTTAAAGTGTCTCCTTGGAAAAAGATTTTGAGATTTGGTCGAAGAGGAAAACTGAGTCCTCATTTTATTGGACCGTATGAGATATTTGAAAGAGTGGGACCAATTGCTTATCGTCTTGCTTTGCCGCCTGAGTTGGATAGAATCCATAATGCCTTCCATGTTTCTATGTTGCGGAGGTACAGATTAGACCCATCTCATATCTTGCCAGTTGAATCTATTGAGGTGAGTTCGGATCTGACTTTTGAGGAAGAACCGATCGCTATTTTGGCACAAGAAGTGAAAGAGTTGAGAAATAAGAAAGTGCCATTGGTGAAGGTTCTTTGGAAGAATCATGGTAGAGAAGAGGCAACTTGGGAGAGTGAACAAGCAATGCGAGATCAATATCCTCAACTGTTTCGGACTTGATATCAGGTAATTTCGAGGATGAAATTTCTTGTTACAGGTGGAGAATTGTAATATCCCAAAGTGTGCCCTAGAAGTTTTGATATAATTGTTATTTTATTTGGATTAAGTGTATATGTTAATTTGAAAGAGAAAAGAATTTAAGAGAGGGTGTATATGTTGTATATATGGAAATATATACAACATATACACAAGTCAAAATGTGAAGTCAAAAGATGATTAGTTAATGATTTTTAAATTAATTTAGTTAATCAAGTGGAATTAGAGTGAGTGGAAGTGGATGGAGATTTTTAGAATAGTTTAATATTAAATGCTTGGAGGAGAGGGTTTTGAGGAAAGAGAAGGTTGAGTGTTTGACTTTATTTTCTTTCTTTTCTTCTTTCTTTCTTCCTTCTTCGTGCATCTTCATTTCTTTTATTTTCTTTTCTTTGTTTGGCCGGTCCTCCATAGCAAGAGAGCAAGAGGGAGATTTGATCTTTCATACTCAAGATTGAAGTAAGTTCTCAAGTGATCAAGTTGGAAATTTAAGAGTTTCTCCATCTTTGGTAAGTTTTCCACTTGATTCTTTGATTTTCTTTGAGTTGTGAGTTGAGGTTATGGTTGAGATGTGTTTGTTTGATTGTGGTGTGTTTGAGTGTGGTTGGTCTATTTATTATGGATTTTGGGGTTGGATTGAAGGAAAGAGTAAGTTGTTGGAAGTGAAAATATTGTGGTTGTGTTTTGGAGTTTGTGGTGATGATTATGATTTTGTGTTTGATGTATGTTTTGAGTTTTTTGGTGTTTTTGCAAGTTTGTTATTGTATTTGGGTGTGTTTAATTAAGTTTGGTTGAAGTGGAAAATGGTGGAAGAAAGTGATTTGTTAGATGTAGTGTTGTGGTGGCCGGATTCTGTATTTTCGGCCTGACACGCCCATGAGCACGACCAGGTTTTTAGGCGTGTCAATGGTTCTGTGTTCTTGGATGGGTGACACGAGCAGTGACACGCCCATGTCACTGAGCGTGTCATAGCTACTGTGTTGTTGGAGAATTGACACGGCCATGAGCACGCCCGTGTTGTTGGACGTGTCAATTTTTCTGTGAGACAGAATGTATTACACGTTCAGTGACACGCCCATGGTTCTGAGCGTGTCAAAGCTTCTGTGTTGTGAGTTTAGGGCACGGTCAGGGACACGCCCGTGTTGTTGAGCGTGTCATATGTGTGGAGTTTGCATCTCATGTGTATTATTCCTTTTGGATTAGGTTGTGAAGAGGTTGATTTGCCCTAACTTAAGTGGTGAAAAATTCTTGGAAGAGGAAGGGTAGAGATTGGTGTGAGTGATTCATAAGGTAAGTACAAACTACATGGTTGCATACATTTACATGATTTTTATACTTAACATATTTGATTGTACATATGTTAAGTAATTGATTACATTGTTAATACAATTGATGAATGTTATGATTGGTATAATGTGAATTGAGATATAATGAGATGTGAAACCAATGTGGTTGGTTATAATGATGTAAATGACATAATTGAGGCATGTTTGTCTAGATGATGTGCAATGCAATTGATGATATATATATATATATTCTCTTGATGAGATATGGAGCCATGGTTGTTGGCTAAAATGATAATGATGCCAATGAGATGATTGAGGCATGTTTGCCTAATGATGATGAGGAATTGAGAATGAAATTGATAATTAAATAATGAATGAATTGTGTGTCTAATGTGTTATTCCATTTTCAGAGTTTTGTTGTTGGTGGCATGCCTATAGTAACAATCTCTTGAAGTTAGGTTGGGCTTGATCCTTGAAGCCAAGTTGGGTTGAAGTTTAGCATGCTTAACTCCCCTTGAAGCTTGGTTGGGTCTAGTCCTTGAAGCCTAATTGAGATGTTACAACCCTTGAAGCTAGGTTGGGTTTGGTTCTTGAAGCCAAGTTGGGTTGATAATTAGCATGCTTTGTTCCCCTTGAAGCTTGGTTGAACCTAAATCCTTGAAGCCTAGTTGGGATAATAATGATGATAAATGTGAAAATTTTACCAAAACATTAACTCTGAAAGTTGAATAGCATATTAGTGTCTTTTGGGCCCATGCTTGTCTTTGTTTTCAATGTGAATCTTGAATGGTGAAACTAATGAAACTATGAAGATACAATATGAATGTTTTGATATGATATGATAGTGAACAATGTAAGATTTTGAAATATAATATTCTTTTGAATGGTGTATGAAATTGATTGTGTGACATTGACATTGCATTGAAGCATAGTATTATTATCTTTTGTACCACTAATCCATTGGCTTAGCGCGAGTGTGATTTATCGCGCAGGTGACAGGGAAGAATCGGAGAGTTCCTCTAGACCGAGTAGAGTCTAGATTTTGAGGTGTTGATAGTGGAGCTTAAAGATCAAAGACATACTGCCAAACATGTATATATTTTATGTTTCATTAAAACTTGAGTTTTGATGTATATGTATTTGTAAATATTTGTTATATTTTCCACTGCATTTTGAATAAACATTTTATCTATTATGTTTTATAAATTCCTTTAAATGTTTTAAATTTATTCATATTATTGAAAAGAGATTATTTGTATGTTTTATAAACCGTGGCATACCTATATTCAGTATACATATATTACGATCGTATTAGCATGCTATGTACGTATACGGGGTATAGGGGTGTTACAGTTTGATGGACATGGATAACAACGAGTTGGAAAAGTAAAATTGATAAAAAAAAAGGAGTAAAATGAAAGCAAAGAAAAGAACAAACAAAGAAAAGAAAGGAATCAATTCAATTGCATAAATAATGCAACTGATGAGAAAAGAAAAGCACCTGCCTAAGCTAAGACTTATTCATACGCGTACAGTAAATTGATATTTATTATGGGTCTAAATTTATGCGTGTTTAAAAATAATTTTTTTCAATATAAATATTTTTTCCACACATGAGGCAAGGATATATAGGGATATGGTTAAAAATAGTTAAATTTTTTGCAAACCTAAATAGCCAAAAGTTTTGTAAAACAAATAATTTTTTTGGGTCTAGAACCCAAAAATAATTTTTTTGTCCAGAACCCAAACCAATTTTTCAGGTCCATAATCCAAATCAAATTTTTAGGTCCATAACCCAAACCAATTTTTGGGTCCAAAACCAAAATCAAATTTTCGGGTCCAGAACCCATAATAATTTTTCGGGTCCAGAATTCAAATTAATTTTTGGGTCTAGAACCCAAATTAATTTTTCGGATCAAAAACCCAAACCAAAATTGTCAGGTCTAGAACCCAAACTAATTTTTTGGTTCAGAACCCAAACTAATTTTTTGGGTCCAAAATCAAAATCAAAATTTTGGGTCAAGAACCCAAACCATTTTTTTGGGATCAAAA
Source organism: Garcia nutans (assembly GCA_947685225.1). Taxonomy (NCBI): domain Eukaryota; kingdom Viridiplantae; phylum Streptophyta; class Magnoliopsida; order Malpighiales; family Euphorbiaceae; genus Garcia; species Garcia nutans. The sequence goes on along the minus strand of CANTUV010000039.1, from coordinate 34,167,066 downwards.
CCCAAATTAATTTTTGGGTTCAGAATCAAAACTAATTTTTTGAGCTCAGAACCCAAATTAAATTGTCCGGTCTACAATCCAAATCAATTTTCAGGTCCAGAATCCAAACTAATTTTTTGGGTCCAGAGCCCAAATCAAATTGTTAGGTCCAGACTCAAACCAATTTTTTGGGTCCAGAATCCAAATCAAATTGTTGTGTCTAGAGCCCAAACCAATTTTTGAGTCTAGAACCCAAACCAATTTCATAGGTCAAGAACCCAAATCAAATTGTCAGGTTTAGAACCCAAACCAATTTTTAGGTCCAGAACTCAAATCAAATTGTGAAGTCTGGAACCCAAACCAATTATCGAGTCCAGAACCTAAACTAATTTTTTAGGTCCAAAACCCAAATTAAATTTTTGAGTCCAGAACCCAAACCAATTTTTCTTATCCAGAACCCAAATTAAATTGTCGGATCCAAAACCCAAACCAAATTTTGGATCCAAAACCCAAATCAAATTTTCTGGTCCAAAACCCAAATCAATTTTCGTGTACAAAACCTAAATTAATTTTTGGGTCTAGAACCCAAACTAATTTTTTGGTCCAAAACCCAAATTAAATTTTGTGATCCAGAACCCAATCCAATTTTTTAGATTCATAAACTAAATCAAACTGTCGGGTCCAGAACCCAAACAAATTTTTTAGTATAGAATCCAAATTAATTTTTTGGGTCCAGAACCTAAATCAAATTTTTAGGTCTAGAACCCAAAACCAATTTTCGGATCAAGAAATAAAACCAAATTTATGGTATAGAATCCAAATCAGATTTTTGGGTCCAGAAACCAAATTAAAATTTTGGGTCCAGAACCAATGTGCCCAGGCAATCCGATTTCCAAATCAAATTGGAATGTCCGAGATTAATTCAAAGCCTGCTAAAATAAATTCCTTTTTACTCTCCAAATAAATTTAAGATTATTCAAGTAAGGGATAAAAATGTGGACCCTTAATTTTGACCCAGATTAAATTCAAGAAGCTTAAACATGGTCTGATATAATTTTAAAAAGTTTAAACTTAGTTTAAAAGCTTGAATCATAACTGATCCAATTTATAAAGGCCTAAATTAAACTTGTGAAATAGGTTCGGTCTGAAATTTTAAAAATTGAATTCGATTTGAGTCGAAGTAGGTCCAAATCGACATGAGCTTAACCCATGTCGATTTGGACACTTCAAATCGACATGAACTGCTCCAAATCGACATGAACTCTATTTTTAGATGATTCTAAATGAGTTTGGAATCCTAATTGTGCTTAACTAGTACAAATTTTGGAACCCGATTAGGATGGATAAAGAGGGTTAACCCTAATTGATACTATATAAATAGAAAGGAAGAAAGCAAAGGCAGGGCAGCAAGGTTTAATGATTAAGAGTTGAACTTATATACACCAAAAATACTAAGAGTGGAAGCAATAGAATAAGACAGTAGCATTGAGTTCGGATCTTCAAGGCATAAAACAATACCTCCTTTGATCCAGGCTTGCAAAACACGAGCTTGGTTGAACCTATTACATTGGGTAGAACCAACAAATGCAGGTTTGAATTCCTAAATTTGATTTATTTTAATATTATACCGTGTCTTCATTCCATAATATGATCCAGCAAAAGTTAATTAAAATTGGTGGTTTGTAGTTTAAGTTCATCCAGTGAGTAATGGTTTGAGTTCAATGTGGTTTGAATCTTAATTACATAATTGACTTTGCTCAAAACCTAATTTTTTACATCTAAGGTCATAGTTTATTAGTTATCATTAGTTTACATGTTTAATTTGTGCAATGAAACCATACCCATGCATGCTTTGATCACAAAAATCCTAATTTACATCCTAAAGCTCCAAACCCTGATCCTGTAAATCCAAATCCTAGTTCCAAACTCTGATCCTAAATCTACTAAGCCTTAATCCTAATCCTAAGTCCGTCAAGTTTTAACCCCTAATCCCCATTCTATCAAACCAATAACCCCAACTATGTAATATCTAAACCCAAACCTTAAGCATAATCCTAAATTTGTGAAACTAATACCCTAATCCAGAAACCCTAGTTTCTTATGCCAAAACCCTAAAAAACCATAATTTGCATGATTATAAAAACCTAATTTGCATATTTATAACACCCTAATTTTATTAGTTTAAATCTTGATTTATTATCATGTATTTGATGATGAATGATATGTTTAGATTACTTGTTGATGATTGAATTATGTTTATGAACTTGTCATTTGGGATTTTAAGTATTTTTAAAAGGTATGTTTCCACTTTGTGGGTGCCTCATTTATTTTAATTATGTATTTTAAGGATTTTGGGATAGTTGTAAAGGGCATGTTTCTACCTTTTGGTGGGTGTTATATTTTATTTATTTGCATGAATATTTGAGGACTGTAAGGATATGTTTCCATCTAAGGATGGACACCCATTTTGTTTGATTTGTTTTAATAATATGATTGATGTTTATTTTATTTAATTGCATGTAATATGGATAATATAATAATAATAAGGAATTTAATAATATCTAGACTTGAAAAGGAGGCTGGTTCCAATGAATCGAGCGCTATGGGGGTGCTTGGTCATTCTCACCTTCCCAATGTGTACCTAACTTTCCAAACCAATAGTGAGTTGGGGATTCCTTAGGAATTGAGTCATCCACCCCTTTTTTTTCTTTCCCAGACCGTCTAGGTGACAACTTTATTTCTTTAGGTTTAGGCTCGTATTCTCTAAGGCCCTGAGCCTAGCAGTGTTGCAGTTGCAAGAACCATTCCACTTGGAGTGAGGTGAAAATCCCTGCTCAAATTCAGTTTTATGACCAGTACCCTAATGATACTCATAATATTCATTGACATTTCACCATTTAGGAAGAGGATTCAAAGCTAGATTAGGATCAAGAGGCTAAATCAAGTGACCTTTCAGGGCCTTCTTGTATAACAAACGTAGAGGCATTCCTAAGTCAGTAAAAGTTCTTTGTTGTTGGCTCCTTTTCAAATGGAGTTTTGGTTGGGGGATAATATTGGCTACTTTCCTTACTTGCTGACTGGCAACCTAGGGACTATTAAAGTTTTGGCTTTTCCTAAATCTTTATGAGGAGGCTATCTCATCCTTAATTTGACCAGTGTGCATTAGATCTTCAATTTTGGTGGTTGTAGCAACAAGGGCTTTGAAAGTGGGCATATATTGGGTTTGCATGTGAGTCTCGTAGACATGTAGGAAGTTATTGACAATAATGTCAATATGTTCTTATTCTGAAGGGATATTGACCATTTATGCTGCCTTCCTCACCATATCATAAGGAACGAGTTGAAGGGCTCCCTATGGTTTTTCTTAGTAGTCTCAAGATCTCTTCTTGTAACATCTGCCTTTATGTTATAGTGGTACTATTTAGTGAAAGCATTGCAGACATCTTCCCATGTTTGGTTTTTTTCTTGCCAATGTTTATGAACAATCTGATGGATGTACCTATGAGGGACCTTTAGAATAGTATAGAAGGAGCTCACCATTGAGCCTCATTGGCTTAAGGGCAACATACATTTTGAGATGAGTCTTAGGGAAAGTGGTGCCATCAAACTTGTCCATTTTAGGCATCTTCAACTTAGGTGGCCAGCGAGCCTCAGGATATAGGGTCAAGGACTCAAGGTCAAAGGTCTCATCATGATGCTTAAAATTCTCAATTTGTTTGTCCATTGCTTCTAACTTTTCTGGGAGAATGCAGGTTTCAAGTCGCTCCCCTTTTAAAAAGGATTTGCAGGGGGACTCGGTGGGAGAATCTTCAGTGTCGCAGTGGAAAATCCTTGTTGTGGAGTTCAACCATGGGTGGGGGTTGATTGGAAGATGAATCAATATCAGGCTTCTTTTCAAACAACATGTTCTGTTCCTCATTCATGATTGAGTTGCGTTGTGCACTTAAAGAATCAAGCAATGTCTTGTTGAAGTCTGTCTATTGGATAACCAACGTATTCTTAAAATTTTCCTCTTACTTCTTGAGGATGGCATCAAAGAAAGCTTACATTTCATGGAATTCAGTGGTTTATTGCATGGGTACTGTGGGAAAAATGAAAGAAAGTGGGGTTAGTGTTTTGCATTTTATGATGCTAGGATTTATCATGTTTTGGAACTGTGGCCAAAGTATGGATAACTGTGTTAACTTTTCAAGGTAAGGCAAGAAAACTTGGGGTTTTAGGTGGCTCATAGATTTTTTTCTGGAATCCTTTTCAGATTTTAACAAAATTTTAGACCATTAATGGTGGAGGGTCCTAAAACTATGGCTCATGTTTTGATGACATTGATTGATTTGTATTTTTAGAGGAAGCGATTAGGCCGATGGTGCCTCCCTATTTTTTATTTCTCTAAAATGAGTACAACCTATATGGTTGAAACCTGAGCTGGGCTGAATTTTATCAGTTTGGATAAAGTATGTAGTGATGATACATGGGTGCATGAATGAAAACCATTTCATGAAGACGCTACAATGCATTCCATTTATGGTCAAGGTCTATGGCCGTTATATGTATGAGGGTGGTTTAGTCTACAGGTCCCATCGCACTAAGATCATACCTAACCACATGAGAAATAATGAATCTAGCATGGGTCCAACAATATGTGCATATCTATTACACCTCAAAAGGATTTAGGATTTATCATGGGTTGGATGTTGTTGCTATCCCCCAACATACCTAATGAAAGTTGCCATGTGGATGTGTAACATCCCTAATATTTTTGAAATTAAATAAAATAAAATAAATTTAAATTTAAATAAGTTAAAGAAATGATTTGAATGGAAAATGAAAGGATTTTAAGTGAAAAAGTAGAATGTATATATGAAATATACTTGACATATATGTAACATATACATTAGTCAACTCTTTTAAAAGAAAAATCAAAAGTTTAAGGGAAAAATGGTAATTATACCTTATAAACTTAAAATTATTTAAATAAATTAAAAATAAATTATTTTTGGTTGGAAGAGGCAATTTGGGGTTTTAAAATAATTAAATAATTAATTATTTATTAAAATAAAATAATATTTATATATGGTCATATTTTTTTAAGTGGAAAGAAAGAGAAAATTAAAAATTAGTCTTCTTCTTCTTAAAAAAAAAAATTAAATTCCATGGCTCCATGGGAGTGGTTTTTCTTCATCCAAATACTCATTTTGACAAGATTTTTCAAGAATTAATTGAAGTTTTGGTGGATCTCCAATAGGTTAGTAAGCTTCTTTTCTTAATTTTTGATTTTCTATGAAACTATGAATATGTGGATTTTGGAATTTCCTATTAGCATGATTTAATTGTTTAATTGGGTCTGAATGAAGCTATTTTGACTAATTATTAATGATTTTCAAGTTAAATGGAAGAAAGGATTAAGTTTGGGATGAGTTGGGTGAAGAGAGAGAATTTAGGGTTATGAAATGTAACACCCCTATATCCCGTATACGTACCAAGCATGCTTAAACGATCGTAAAATACTTATACCGAATATAGAAAATGCCACAGTTTAAAAAGACACAACCAATATCTTTGTAAATAAATGAAACCAATCTCAAACATTTAAAAGAAATCCAAAAGACACCATGTATAAAAACATTTATTAATTCATAGCGGAAGTTATTACAAATATGTTATAAATCAAAGTTTACAAAACATAAAATATATACATGATTGGCAGCTCTTCTCTGATCTTTAAGTCCCAAAAGAAAATCCTCAATGTCTAGTCTCACTTGGTCTCGAGGAGCTCTCAGGTTCAACTCTGTCACCTGCGCGATCAAATACTATCGCGCTGAGCCACAGCTCGGTAGTACAAACCATAATGATAATATGCAATATTAATATCAATATCATACAATCAATCAGTAAGGATCATACTTATTAATATACATTTCATTATATCAATAATTATATCATCATCTGTTAAACTCATTCATAGTTTATCAATATAACCAACAAACTATGACTTCATATACGAACTTTCCCCCAACCAGGTCGGTTGCCCACTGAGCCTCAGGCCACTGCCAATCCCAGGGGTCCGCAGGAGGCAGATAAGCACGTATAAAACTATCAGTAACGAACCTTCCCCCAACCAGGTCGGTAGTCCAAGATCGGTTGCTCAATCCACAGGGTCCGCATGGTTCCGCAGGAGGCAGATAGGTATGTAATACTGACTATACTGAACCTTCCCCCAACCAGGTCGGTAGTCCAAGATCGGTTGCCCAAACTCAGGGTCCGCATGGTTCCACAGGAGGCAGATAGGTCCGTTCATTTATATCTTTAAACATTACTTTCTCAATTCATTTCATTCTCATAATCAAATTAGGCAACCATGCCTCAATCATTTCATATGTTCTTAAATTACAATAAAGCAACTCTTCATAACATCATATCTTTCACAATTCATTTCATCATCACCTCTTGCACATTTCACATTTCATCATCATAATATACAACATCAATTACATTAACTAAACACACATATCCTTATTCAATCATATCTTCTAGGCATACTTCAATCATATCATTATTGTTTAAGTGTGTTTACAATGTTTATTTTTATGTTTAGGTGCAACAAGACCCTTGAAGAATCAAAACAATTCAAGAAGAGCAATCACATTAGCCAACACACTCAAGGGACACGGCCAAGCTTGTGGCCGTGCCTCTCAACACAAAAATCCAGTAGCTAACGCACTCAAGGGACACGGCCAAGCTTGTGGCCGTGTCTCTTAACACCAAATCATCCGAGGCAGACACGGGCAATGGACACGGCCGTGTCTCTCAACCAAACTCAGGCAGTAGCAAACACAGTCAAGGGACACGGCCAAGCCAGTGGCCGTGTCTCTCCAAAATTCATCCAACACGGCCAACTTTCCTTGAACTTGGCCGTGTCTCCCAAAACTCTTAAGTCTTGGCCGTGTTCCTTCTTTGGTTTGGCCATGTCTCACATGAACAAAACCCTAAATGTGACCGAAACTCTTTTAATTGCATTTAAACTCATTGTGCACAACATAGCCTCATTCAAACGGATATAAACAATGTCATTAACCCTTAGTTTACATATTCATCACAATATTCTCAATAACAAATCATTAATAACACATTTAAACACAGACCACTTCAAAACCCTAAACCAACATCATTCTTATTCTTTCAATTTCAATATCCACTCAACTTACCATTTTCAAACCAAAACCAACACCAATTTAACTTACAACCAATTTAAACACTTATAATCACATCTCAACCCCACAAAATCTTAATCTCAACAAATCAAAACTCACTTCAAATACAACTTCAAAAAATAACAAAGGAAAACAAGAGAGCACTTACCTAATTTGAAGAAATTCCACAAATCTCCAACTTAATTCTTTGATTCTTCCTTCAATTTGAGCTTAGAATTTAGAAGACCTCTCTTGCTCTCTCTTTTCCTTTGGTAGCCGGCCAAGAAATGCAAAGAAAAGAAAAATGAAGACAAGTCAACCTTTTCTTCCTCTTTAAATCTCCACCAAGCAATTCTACAAGCACAATTACTAACATACCCTCTTCTCATATGGTCTAGTTTTCTTCTTAATCAAGTGCCCTTTATAGTAATTTCACACATCCCAAACTAAAATATCTTCTACCCTTGACTCTACATTTGAACAACATATATGTTATATATATTAACATATATACAACATATACATTTCATTAACACAATCATTTCCTTCACAAAAACATATATACATTTAAATCCAATCAAACAACAATTGTATTAAAACTTCTAGGGCACACTTTGGGATATTACAATTCTCCCTCTCTATAAACAATGTCATTAACCCTTAGTTTACATATTCATCACAATATTCTAGGGCACACTTTGTGAGAGATGATCTGCGACGGATTTGCAATGGTTTTGTGACCATTTTCTTAAAATTCCTCTGACTTGTCCTTCCGTCGCAGATCCGTAGCAAATTTGCAACGGAAACATGTCCGTCGCAGATTTTCGTCGCAAATTCCAAATATTTTTATAGTGAAATTTGCGACGGCAATAGAGGGTAGCAGATCTTCTTTGCAAATTGGTTTTTTTTTAATTTTTTTTCTCTCGCGCCAAGTTTCCGCACCAACTTTTGCGACAATTATTTGCGACGGAATGATTTTCATCGCAGATCTGCGACGGATTTGCAACGAATTTGCGACCAATTTCTCAAAATTCCTCTGACTTGTCCTTCCGTCCCAGATCCGTAGCAAATTTGCAACGAAAACATGTCCGTCGCAGATTTCCATCGCAAATGCCGAATATTTTTGTGGTGTTGAAGCTACATGAGCTGAATTATCCGACGCATGATTTGGAAATAGCAGCTATAGTTTTTGCATTGAAGATTTAGCGGCATTACTTATATGGGGAGAAATGCTTCATTTATACTGATCATAATAGTTTGAAGTATCTGGGTGATCAAACAAAGATGAATCTTCGGCAGAGATGATGGTTAGAGTTGATTAAAGACTATGATTGTTTGATTGATTATCATCATGGCAAGGCAAATGTTGTTGTTGATGCCTTGAATCGGAAGTCTTTGGTAGGTTTGACTGCTTATTCGCTCTTATTGCTTGTTGAGTTGAGAGCGCTGCATGCCATATTTGAGTCTTTTGATGATGGTGCATTGATGGCTTAGTTGCAATTGAGGCCAGTGTTGTTGGATCAGGTTAGGGAAGCCCAATTGGCAGATGAGAAGATCCAAAAGATTGTGTCGGATTTCCAAAAGGGGGGAGAGTCAAGACTTTCATGTGAGAGATGATGGCAGTCTATGGTATAGAGATAGTTTGTGCATTCCTAATGATGCAGGATTGAAGAGGATGATATTAGAGGAAGCACATCAGTCAGTTTATGCATGCACCCCGGTAGTACCAAGATGTATCAAGATTTAAAATAGCATTATTGGTGGTCAGGTATGAAGAGGGACATAGCAGAGTTTGAATCCAGATGTCTCACTTGCCAGAAAGTGAAGGCTGAGCACCAAGTTCTGTAATATCCCAAAGTATACCCTAAAAGTTTTGGAATATTTATTGTTGTATTTGGATTAATTGTATATGTGTATAATGGAAAGAGAAAAGAAGTAAAGAGAGAGTGTATATGTTGTATATATTGTGATATATACAACATATACAAGTCAAAATAGATTGTGGTTTTGGAATTGAATTGAAGAGATGGAATTAGGTTGGTGTTGGAAGAGTAAGGGTTGTGGTTATGTTATGGTTGTGAATTGATAATTGATATATGTTGTGAGTTTGAGCAATTATTATCTTAGATTTTCCATATGTTTGTGTTTAATGGAGTTAAAAGCATAGAATACATGAGTTTGGTCCGAAACAGAAGCATTTTGGATGCTACGACCGTGGGGGTGTTAAGCAAATTGGACAGATTCGTTTGCTAACCCACGACCGTGGGGGTTTGTGAGGCCACGACCGTGGGGTTGAGAGGCCACGACCGTGGGGTTGTGAGGCCACTACTATTGGTCCTAGATAGTTGTGTTGGCTTATAATTTATGATCTTTGGGTCTAGTATGAGACTAATAGGTGTATAATTGTATTGGAATTCATGTGTATTTTTAAATAAGTGTGTATTATTCCTTTTGAATTAGGTTGTGAAGAGGTTGAATTTCCCTAACCCTAGTAGTGAAGAATTCTTGGAAGAGGAAGTGTATAGATTGGTGTGAGTTGTCCTTGAGGTAAGTACAAACTTACATGATTGCATACATTCATGTGATTTTGAGATTTAACACATTTGGTTGTAAATGTGTTAAGTAATTTATTACATTGTTAATACATTTGACTAATGTTATGATTCGCATAATGTGGAAGATATGATAATCATTCAAATTGTATGTTTAATGCATTTGATTATCGGGGTCAAGGGGCAGCCCCCCAGAAAAATTTTGGAAACTGGCTTTTAGGGTTGTAGGTTTTGGTGTTGAAAATTAAGATTTTAGGGTTTAAGATTTAGAAAATAGGGTTTCAAAATTAGAAGAAACTAATGTTATTTTTTAAAAGAATAATGTTACTGTGTGATTTTGGAAAGAAGAATTAATTAGGGTTAAAGCTTTTGATACTTGAAAAAATAATGCTACTGGATTTTTGAAATAGAGATTAGGTTAGGGTTTGAAGAGAATAGTCTATTGTTTTGTGGTTTTAGAAAAGTGTAATTAGGGTTTTAGATTAAAAAATATGTTTTACGGGTATTAAGGCATTAGGGTTTTGAAAAATAGTTTTTAGGGTTTCAAATAGAGTTTTAGATAGTAAGTAGAACAATTGATCATCTATTGCACATTTAAACAATTAATCCAATTTGAATGATGAAGCTACTGTAAAGAAATAAATAAAGATTCAAACCTCTGTTGTTCATTCCATTAAAATCTTGAATTCTGGTTGAACAATATCAAAGACAGTGTGGGCTGCCTTTGATGGGTTGTATATTATTTGCTGCCTCTTGATTCTTCAAGCTTGAGATTATGAATAGACTGCCAAAAATAATTCACCGCTCCAAAGGTCCAAATCCTCTCCTTCAGATCAAAAGTCCCTTTCTATGTGTTTTAATGAGGTATTTATAGGAAAAAAACCAAACTTAATTCTAATTGTCTAAGGAAATAAAAACCATTTAGGAAAAGAAATAAAAACCAAATAGAATTCGGTTTCAGAAAAAACTACGCTAGCAAAAATTACGCTGGCAAAAACTGTTGCGGGCTACGAGCGGGCCAGTAAGAGAATTGCCAGAGTTTGTGTGCAAGCTGGGGCACGGGACAACCAATTCACCGTAGGAAATTCCTGCGGAGAATTGGCCTAAGCCAATTCTTTTTCAGCGATGGAAATTTTTCGTCGCCAATTCTTTCGTCGTCGATTTTTATTTATTTATTATTTTCTATTTTTTTCACTATTATCATTTTTTATTATTATTAAAAATAAAGATTATAAGTAATGAATATTAAAATAAATATCATTTAATTAAAATACCATAAAAATTATTTTGGACTATTTTTAAAAAATATCGGACTGGACTGGGTCAAAAATTAATGGTCTATAGTTTGCCCCCTGCTTAAGCGATCCGAGACTTCAGCAAAAGAGAGCGAAAAGCAATATGAATTTTGACTAGGTTTAAAGCCATACTGGACTCTATATCTAAGGTTGGTTTGAGTTCTGGACTCAAAATAATTTGGGTTCTGGACCCGAGCTAAGTTCTAGACTTAAGAGGGAATTTAGGTTTTGGGCCTAAGCTAAGTTCTGGACTTAAGTATAATTTGGGTTCTGGACCTGAGCTAAGTTCTGGACTTAAGAGGGAATTTAGGTTCTAGACCTAAGCTAAGTTTTGGACTTAAAAATAATTTGGGTTCTGGACCCGAGCTAAGTTCTGGACTTAAGAGGGAATTTAGGTTCTGGACCTAAGTTAAGTTCTGGACTTAAAAATAATTTGGGTTCTGGACCGAGCTAAGTTTTGGACTTAATTTGTTATTCCATTCTTTAATGGATTGTGGGTCTTAACCCACCAAAATGGATCTTCATTCTTGGACCTTGGATCTTCATCCTTGGCATCGGATCTTCACCTTTGAAAATGGATCTTCATCCTTGGAGATCAGGTCTTCACCCTTGTAAATGGATCTTCATCCTTGGAGATTGGGTCTGAACCCTTAAAAATGGATCTTCATCCTTTGGACGTCGGGCCTTCACCCTTGAAATTGGATCTTCATCCTTTGCATCGGGTCTTCACCCTTGAAAATGGATCTTCATCCTTTGGACTTTGGGTCTTCACCCTTTGAAATTGGATCTTCATCCTTGGAATCAGGTCTTCTCCTTGAAAATGGATCTTCATCCTTGGAATTTGGGTCTTCACCCTTGAAAGTGGATCTTCATGCTTAGAGATTTATCCTATATTGGCTTTAGCTCTTCTAGTTGGACTGATCTTTTGTCATTTGTGTCTTCATTCTTTTGATAGTTCTAATGTTCTATTCTTTTTTGTTTTTTTTTGTTCTTCCTTTGCACTTTTGCAAAAAAAAAAAAAATTCAGCCATTTTAGCTAACCTTCAAATCTTCTCCTTGCCCCCCATGATTTTTCTATGTTGGTTTTGGTTGATGTTTGTAGATTAGCTATTTCTTTGAACAAGCATAAATTTCTTCCTTTCTTTTTGAAAATGACTGAAGTTTCCTCAAGCAATAGGCTTTCCATGCCCCCTTGTTCAATATCTTCTTTTGATTCTTTACTTCACAGGGTGTTTGTTGTTCACTTTGACAAAGAATAGACAATACAATACAAGAAAAATGGAATGTGATATGCTCATGTATGCATGATATTCATGAATAATACTTACAGCTATTTCATTTACTCACAGACCAAGGTGATCAACAGAAGTTTTCTCATTGGTTCCTTTCAGAAGCTCGTTTAGGTCTTGCATTGGAATGACAGAATGCTTCACATTTATGGCTTTTATCTTTTAGATGTTGAAAACATGAATAATGGAGGCTCCAAGCAGCAGAGATATATTCATTTCATACTAGGATTCAGCATGCCAGTTGGTAACTTTTCACATCCTTGCCAATAACTACTTACTTTGCCCAATGTGTCCTTTGAGGTTCGATGATTCGACTTACTTCCCTTAACTAGAAGGCTTCGTGTGACAAAATTTTTTTTTTTTGAAAGTTTGATTTTAAAATCAAATGTTGCCTTTGCCAAATTAATGTCAATTTACCTTAGGATTGATTTTCATATTTAACATATCTCGAAAATCATTCCTATTTAAGCAAGAATTATTGCACTTCAGATAGGCACATACACATTACTTGGCCAAAAGTCTCATTGAGTTTAAATATTATCTATCTCATATGCATGCTTATTCAAACTATCTCCACTAATAGACTCTACCTACCATGTAACACCCCTTCCCGACCTATGAATAAGCCGAGGAGGAATGCTACATCGGGATACGTGCTCTGGTTATGTCAGCTTACTTAATGTTCCTTATAAAAATTTTCCAAAATTTTGACGGAGTCTCCCTTAAAATTCTAGGTCCCAAGTGTCGACAAAACTGATTTTTCTTATTTTTGAAAAAATGATTTTGTTTCATAATTCAACTCAAGCACACTCCCAATAATCCACCCTTATAACCTCAGCTACAATCCTGCAAGAAGAATTCACACTTCTATATTCACAACCCAACTCAATTCAAAACCATGCAGTTATTATACATTACTAGATTTACATGCTACATCAAGTTATCTCTTTGTATTTTTCAAATAAGTACATGCCAGTTTCTAATACCAAAATACAAAATGAAGAGCACCACCTAAGTTTGTTGATGACCGGCAGATCACAGGACTCCTCTGCTCACTACTGGCTCCTTGCTAATAACCTACGAGTTTAGAAGAAACTAAACTCGCTAAGCATTGCTTAGTGGGTACTTTAACTAATTACTGAAAATAAGTAATAAAAACATAATGCACTTTAAAAGCCATGAGTCGTATTGAAAAATAATATCACAGTAAAAACAATCCATACATGTCATATATTCAGTTATTATCATTTTATTAGTTCGCTCCACAAGGTAATTTGGTAGACTAACGTATGGTAAGGAACTAACTGAAACAACTGTATATATATTTTGTGGCTGTGGCCCTAAAAAAATTGTGGACCAAGCCCTGTGGAATCTGTGGCTGAAGCCCTCGGACTGGAGTCCTATATAACTCGGGCGATTGCCCTATATAACTAGGACCGAAGTCCTATATAGCTCGGGTCGTCACCCTATATAACTCGGACCGAAGTCTTATATAGCTCGGGTCGTCACCCTATATAACTCAGACCGAAGTCCTATATTAAAGCAACACTGCATATAGTATGATATATCATACCCTTACCCTACTCAGTACTATCCCAGATACCCAGTGGAGCCAAAATTCTCATGCCATTTCTTAATCGAATATGCATTATGCAATTATCGACTTATGGTTCTTATATTATTTCAACGTGAAATATCATATTTTGTCATTTTAATAACATATTATGCTCATTTATATGCATAAGGAATCAATTGGATTACTTTTGAAAAATGACCAAATGAATATTAGCAAAATGACCATATGAATAGTAAATTCTGGTTTTGGACTCAACTTGATCCTTATTTTGAAAAATTGTATAAAATAATCTACCTGACTAAAAACTATAAAAATTTTATAGAATTTAGTTTTACATCTTAAAATCATTGCTTTAAAGTTTCAGATCAAACTGGACACAAAATCGTGGTCAAGTAGTTCACCCAACCAGACTGCTCTAGTTGCCCTGCATCCTGGAAGCAGTTCTAAATTTTTTGAATTCCGTAAATTAAATTCAATCAATGTGGTTCCAAATTATTTTTATCAAATACTAGACTCACTAAAAAACAACATATCCAAAATTCAATTGAAGAACATTTTTCTATATTTAATTAAAAATCATACAAGTCACAGCATTTCACGAATTCTAAAACAGAAAAATTTCAAGAATATGAACAAACAATTAGTTAAAGTACCAAACCTTATTCTTTTAATTCCCCTTTCCTTTTCATTATTCTCCTTCCTTAATCTTTGTTTCTCCTTCAAGAAATTCAAGAACACAACCTTAAACATAAACCTTAGAATTTAGAACATGCACTACCCTTCCATTTCTTTTCAAACTAAATCCTAATCTAATCTTATTAAACCTTAGAAACCTTGATTCTTCCATTTAATTAATCAATATCATCACTACTTAAATTTTCCCCAAATCCACCATAAGAACCCTAGTTTCCAATCTTCAAATAGATATATAAATACGTAAAATTGATACTAGAATTGAATTCTACATACTTTAAAACCTTAAAACTCACCTTGAACTTGAATCAAACTTGAAAAAAATTAGAAATTCTTTGGTGTTCTTCTTATGGAGGCCAAAGTTTTGGGAGGGTTTTTGGTGAGGATTTTGTGTTCTTCTTGCTATGATTTATAGTGGAAATGATGTCCACTTTTGGGGTGGATGAATGCCTTAGGGCCATTTGTCCATCTCTTTTTCTTTTCTTCTTTTTAATAAATGCTATATGGCTAATTATGATTGGCCATCACAAGACATTTATATTTTTCTTTCCAATTAAGTCCTCCAACTTTTCCCTCTTCC
This sequence comes from Garcia nutans, assembly GCA_947685225.1. Lineage (NCBI taxonomy): Eukaryota > Viridiplantae > Streptophyta > Magnoliopsida > Malpighiales > Euphorbiaceae > Garcia > Garcia nutans. The sequence goes on along the minus strand of CANTUV010000039.1, from coordinate 34,151,915 downwards.
CATTTGGTACCCCAATTTGTTCCATGTCATCCATATGGTACCTACATGGAACCGGGCCCATTTTACGCTCCGGCGATTAATTGATCGTATCTTTTAAACCGTACAGTTTCACGAGGCAAACTACATATGGTCTTGATCCTCTCAACCTCTACTTTCTATTTTTAAAGTCTAATTTAGGTTTCCAAGTCATTTTGAAAAATTACAAATAAGCCCTCCACTTTTTACAAAATTCCCTTTAGGTCCTTTCTTTGCTCGGGTTTGCCCGGGCTCCGTTTCTATTGACGATCATTTGATATTCAACCCCTCGACGTCCTCTATGCACTCGTGTGTTTATTTCCTACTTTGGATTCATGTATAAATTTTAATTAATAATGACCAAATTGGCCCTAGTCTACATGTCTTCGTTTCTTTCTAACGGGGCATTTCCTGGAAAAACCATTACGCGTCGTTGCAACCCGATTTTTCTCTACTCTCCATTTTTGGAGTCTGTTATGTGCACTATTAAGAACCTCCAGTACAACTTTTGAAAAATTACTCTTAGGTCCTCGGCCTTTTGAAAAATTACCTTTAGGTCCGGTCGACTTCACGGACCTCCTTTGCGCACCGATTTTTGTTTTTGACTATCTCGAGCCTCTATTTGACCACTTATTTGTGTCCTTCTTGCCTAATACTCGACTACCTAAACTTTGTGATGTGACAGTTCTACCTCCCTTAAATTAAGTTTCGCCCCAAAACTTACTTATTCATGCATGATTCTTACGTATAATTACACATAGCTTGCGATTCTACATTTCGTTCCATAGCTTGCCACGAATCTAGAGACATCCTACATTGACATAATTAGCTATCTGCTTAGTTCATCAACATATAGCTCGATTATCAATTCCTATCTGGCATGTACATCGACCTATTCATCATATAACTTTCTCCTTACTTTATCTTACATGGCACACATAGTTATTTACTTACTACCTATCTCCCAAAATCGACTAAACCAATGCTCTGATACCACAAATTGTAACACCCCTTCCCGACCTATGAATAATCCGAGGAGGAATGCTACATCGGGATACGAGCTCTGGTTATGTTAGCTTACTTAATGTTCCTTATAAAAATTTTTCATACCACAAATTGTAACACCCCTTCCCGACCTATGAATAAGCCGAGGAGGAATGCTACATCTGGATACGAGTTCTGGTTATGTCAGCTTACTTAATGTTCCTTATAAAAATTTTCCAAAATTTTGACGGAGTCTCCCTTAAAATTCTAGGTCCCAAGTGTCGACAAAACTGATTTTTCTTATTTTTGAAAAAATGATTTTGTTTCATAATTCAACTCAAGCACACTCCCAATAATCCACCCTTATAACCTCAGCTACAATCCTGCAAGAAGAATTCACACTTCTATATTCACAACCCAACTCAATTCAAAACCATGCAGTTATTATACATTACTAGATTTACATGCTACATCAAGTTATCTCTTTGTATTTTTCAAATAAGTACATGCCAGTTTCTAATACCAAAATACAAAATGAAGAGCACCACCTAAGTTTGTTGATGACCGGCAGATCGCAGGACTCCTCTGCTCACTACTGGCTCCTTGCTAATAACCTACGAGTTTAGAAGAAACTAAACTCGCTAAGCATTGCTTAGTGGGTACTTTAACTAATTACTGAAAATAAGTAATAAAAACATAATGCACTTTAAAAGCCATGAGTCGTATTGAAAAATAATATCACAGTAAAAACAATCCATACATGTCATATATTCAGTTATTATCATTTTATTAGTTCGCTCCACAAGGTAATTTGGTAGACTAACGTATGGTAAGGAACTAACTGAAACAACTGTATATATATAGAGGAATGCCAATTCAACTCTATCATGTAATGTAATTGAGGCTAGGGGGATTCAATATCTGGATAGTATTATTATCATCAATCCTTTTTACACAACACATAATTTATCTTTTCTTGCATTTATTTAAATTAGTTGTCTTTAATTATAAAACACACAAAAATATTAATTTGCTAAACAACAGTTAAGATTTACACTAGTGCTTGGCCTTGTCCTCAGTGGAACGATACTTCACTCACTACTTTATTACTTGGGCGACTCGTGCACTTGCGGTATTGCTATAACACGATGCGCGCACCAATAGCAATGATGTACTGCTTCACATGGAGGTGAGGATTTTCGGTCCCATCAAACTTTGCAAAGGATGGCATCTTAAACTTATACGGAACTTCTTCGTCTAGCTCAAATAGTTTGTCAATTTCGAACATTTCTTCGGTTTTCATTTTCTTCTCAAATTTCTTTTCCAAGTTCGCAATCATCTTTTTAATATTTGAAGTTTCGATTTTCTCCATAGCAGATCTTTCAACAACCTTTGACTCTTTCTTCTTGTCTTGAGGATCTTGGAAGTATTGAGCCCAATCATCATCATCATCAATGATCACCTTATCATCATCAAAAACCACCTCACCAACTTTAGCCTTCCCCTTGTCCTTTTGCTTCTTGGTGCTAGCAAATGCTTCGGTATTGTTTTTGAAAATTACAACCAATTGGTTCTTCATGGTGTCAGCCAAGGACTCTTTTATTTCTTCCATCTTGGCATTTAGGGCGTCATCCACCATTCTTTGAATTTTGGGCTCCATTGCTTTTGGTGAGCAAGTGATTGAATCATTGCTAGATTCTTCATCTTCGGCGTAGGTCGAATTGTCGTAAGCTTTTAAACTGTCGTAATCCAGTGCTGTAAGCCAAAAAGGATTAATGATATGGGATGTGATGCATGTATGCATGTATGCACAAACAATAAACAAACAAGGATAATTATGACTTTCCTTCCAATCTTAAAACTTCCACACACGGATGGCGAGTCTCTTTTCCTAGGTATACAGTAAACAAAATACCAACATGGGGTATCTTGTTTTCAAAAAATTCTCTCGGATGTTTCAACCAATAGTTTTATTTAAAATGGAAATCAGTTCATGATAATTCCCATTAATTAGGTTTTAATCCATCCAATCAACTAAAACATCTTTTATTCTATATTGGATTAAAACTAAATTAAGAGGTTTATTATAAATAAATTTCTCACTTGAAAAAGTAACTAATGATTCATGCCAAAAACAAGCCCATGATTAATTATTCTTAGTATAAACTAGGCTCACAATTGATTTTTGGTATTTCGTAATTGACCTAAATATTTGTAAGCTCTTTTTGATAAAAATAATTTTATTTCTAAGCCCATTGTAAAAAAAGATTTTAGAAAAAATAGATTTTGGGCATAGTATTTGGGTCATGAGCAAAAGAATTTTTGATTTGTTTTTAAAAAAGTTTTATGTCCAAAGACCATCTTTAAAAGTTTTGAAAATAGCTTTGGTCGTTTGGACTTTAACGAAAAATTTATTTATGCTCACAATATAATTAGGTCATATTAGAAAAAGAACAAACCAAACAAGCCATGATTTAAGCCAAGACAAATTAACCATAGTCAAACAACAAGCATTTGGGGTAAAACCTAAATAAAGTAACTAGGCCAATTACATGAGCTTTAGTCTTTAGGTTAAAAGGCTTAGGTTCCCATAGCAAGTATATACCAAATGGAACAAGGCTATGAGTGGTTATGCCATGCTCGATCTCCATACCTTGAGTGAAAGTATGGTATCCCTTACATAACACAACACAGGTAACACGGGCATCCTAACTCACACACATGATGCAATCTAATATGATGCAATGGATAATATCATTATAAGAAAGAATAGAATAATATAAAGACCAACGAAATCAACTTCTCTTATCCCCAGTGGAGTCACCACTATGAGCGGGGATTTTTGCCTCCCACTCCCGGTGGAATAATTCTTACGACTTTGGCACTGTTTAGGCTTGGGGTCTTAAAGAACACGGGCCTATGCTCGAAGAATTAAAGAACACGGTGTCACCAACCGAACGGGCCAAAAAAAAGAAAGGGGTGGGTGACTCGATTCCTAAGGAATCCCTAACCCTCTAATGGGTTCAGAAAGGTAGGTACGTGTGGGGAAGGTGAGAAATGGCCCAGCACCCCCACAACTCCCGGTTCATTGAAACCGGCCTCCTTTGCAGGTCTTAATATTATAAAATTCTTAAGTATAACAATATTATCCATACTACATGCAATAATTAAAATAAAGCATTATTATATTAAAATCAATGCCCAAACAAAGCAAATAAATGGACATCCATCCTCGGATGAAAACATGTCCTTACATCGTCCATGTCTAAAACTAAATAGGACACCCACCGAAAGGTGAAAACTTGTCCTTTACATTGGTCCAAAATATAAAAGCAATTTAAATTACATAAAATTTAACTAATGAGGTACCCACAAAGTGGAAACATACCTCTTACAATTTTAATACCAAAACAAACAAATAATAATCATAATAATAAAGAAAATATCCATCCATGATAAATTAAATAAATAAAGCATTGAAATTAAATAAATCAAAACATATAATAAACTATGTAATCAAATATAAAATTAAATAAAGAAAATAAAGATGCAAATTTAGGTTTATGTCTCAATTTAGGGTTCTTTAATTAACATTTAAGGTTTTGGGATTTTGGAATTATTATTATTATTATTATTTAGGCTACTGTGAGGGTTTTTGGAAAAATGGAATTGATTAGGGTTTTATAATTTTAAGAAAGTAATAAGGTTTTTGGTTAATCAAATTAGAGTTTAGGACTCACGGTTAAGATATTAGGGTTTTATTGTTTGAAATCTTCATTTTGCAGATTATGATTTTGAATTTAGGATTTGATGCTTTACCGTGATCAAAGTTAAGTATGGTTTTAATATTGACTATACCAACTACTTATGTATTTTTAGGTTAAACAAATATAGAAAGCCAAATTTATTGTTGAAAGATTAAAATAACTCACTGAATAAAATTATAACAAAATAGCTACTGTGATGATTTGGAAAAAAATTAATTAAGAAATAGGGTTTGAATTAATTAGGGTTTAAGAAATTAGATTTGAGTTTTGAATGATTATATTATTCACTTTAATTAAAACCTTAGCTACTGTATGAATTGAATTAAAAAAGAAATTGAGTAATCCGTATGTTGTGATGATAGTTTGAAAGTGGAAGTGATTTTTGATTTATTAAACTGAATTTAGAGAACTTACCTACATTTGAAGGCTCCACCAAATTGAATAGATTGATCCAAGCTTCTGCCTGTCTCAATGCTTAAATTCTGGCTGAGCAATATCAAGACTTTGTTACCTTGTGAATTGGATAGTGTTTGATTTTTTGATTGCTCAATTGTTGTTGGTGGTTTAAAGGTTTTAGCTTCCTAATTATAAGCTTTCAAATTTTCACTCCATTGCTAGGGTTTTTCTCTTCGTCCTTCTTTTGTCTCTAGGGTTTTCTTTTTGTTCTCCTTCTGTCTCTAGTGTTTTCTTTTTGTTCTCCTTCTGTCTCTAGGGTTTTCTGTCTCCATTTTTTCTATCTCTGTCTCTATGGTTTTCTTTTTCGTCCCTTATTCTTAGTTTTAATGTGGCATTTATAAGAAAAATAAAGACCTAATCCTATTTTAATAAGAAAATACTAACTATTTAGGGAAAATTACAAACCCGTGTAAAACAAGGTTTGGTTAAAAGATCGACAGCGCGCGCGGGCTACGCTGGCAAAAATTGTTACGGCTATAGGAGTGGGCCAAGCGGGCTGGGCAAGCTAGTTCATCGCAGAGCTAAGCAAGCCCAGCTGTGGTGAATTGGGCAATGCCCAATTTGCCACTGATAGTCATATGAGCTAAATGCCCTACCGCACTGCCGCGCGTCGCTCGCTGATCCGTCAGAATTTTATTTTTTCATTTTTTCATTTTTATATTTTTTATACTTTTTATTTTTACTAAAAATAACTATTAAATATTATAAGTAATATTATTAAAATAATTAAAGTACCATAAAAATTATTTTGAACTATCGGATTGGACTGGATCAAAAATTAAGGGTCTACTCTTACCTCGTGTCTAGAACCCAAATTATGTCCAGAACTTACCTCGGGTCTAGAACTCAAATTAAGTCCATAACTTATCTCAGGTTTAGAACCTAAATTCTAAATTCACCTTGGGTCTAGAACCCAAATTACATCGGGTCTAGAACCCAAATCCTAAATTCACCTTGGGTCCAGAACCCAAACTATTTTTGAGTCTAGAGCTCAAACCAACCTTGTGTACGGAGTCCAGTATGGCTCTAAATCCAGACAAAAATAACATTGCTTTTTTCTCTCTTTTGTTGTAGTCTCAGATTACTCAAGCAAGGGGAAAACTATAGACCCTTAATTTTTAACCCAGTCCAATCCGATATTTTTAAACAGTCCAAAATAATTTTTGTGGTGTTTTAATTAAATAATATTTATTTTAATAATTTACAGTATTTATTTTTAATAAAAATAATAAAAAGGAAATATTAAAAGAAAAAAAAGAAGATAAAAATAAATAAATACAAATCAGCGACAGAAGAAGCGGCGACAAAAAATTTTCGTCGCTGGCGACGAATTGGCTTGGGCCAATTCTCCGTAGGATGCCTGGACCATGCCCAGCGGCCGCAACAATTTTTTTTTCTTTTGCTAATGCATTTTCTCACGCCTAGCCCGCACACGGTTTTTCCAAAACCCTATTCTACTTGATTTTTTATTTTATTTTCTAAAAGGTTATTATTTTTTTTAGCTAGTTAGGATTAGGTTTATTATTTTTTATTATAAATACCACATTAAAGATACAGAATTAAGGATCAAAAATTTTTTACTTGACTTTGGACTTTTGGATTTTTTCGGCCAATCTAAAGCTTGAAAGATCAAGAGGCAGCAAACAACAACAATCCATCAAAGGCAACCTACACTGTCTTTATTATTATTCAACCAGAATTCAAAGATTGTTGTGGAACCAACAATGGAGGTTTGAATCTCTATTTCTTTGTTTACGTTTACAGTAGCTTCATCAAGTTGTATTAATTGTTTCACCATATAATTTGATCAATTATTCTACTTACAATCCAAGCTCTATTTGAAACCCTAAAACTATTTCTTTTAGAACCCTAATGCCTTAAAACCCATAACAAATATTTTCAAAATCTAAAACCCAAAATTACACTTTTCTAAAGCCACAATAATCTATTTTCTTAAAACCCTAACCCAATCTATTTTTCTAAAGTCTTAGTAGCTTATTTTTTCAAATACCTAATCTAAAAACCAATTTTCATGATTCTCAATCTTATTTATTTAAACCTTAAATTTTAATATTATTTTCATACAACTTTCGAAACCCTAAATCCAAAATATCCATTCTTTAGATTCAAACCCTAATTTATTTCAAATCTAATCTTTTTATTCAAACATTCAGTAGCCATGTTATTTCTTTAAAATGTTTCTCAACTAATTAAACTAGTATATGTAAAACCCTAATTGTTAAACATAAAACCCAAGAAACCCTAATTAATGAATGAACCCCTAAAGTTATATACTTACTATTTTATTTAAATTGGATGAATGTTTATCATATATTTTGATTGATGTTTGATGTCTCTGATGAATGATTTATTTATGATGAATGGATGCTTACTTTTATTGAATTGTTTTGATTTCAAAACATTGTTAGAGGTATGTTTTCATATTTTGGACACCTCATGTCGTAAACATCATGTAATTTATTTTATTCTATTGGACTAATGCAAAGGACACGTTTCCACCTTTCGGTGGGTATCCCATTTAGTTTTAGACATGGACAATGTAAGGACATGTTTCCATCCTCGGATGGGTGTCCATTTATTTGTTTTGTTTGGACATTGCTTTGATTTTAATATAATGATGCTTTATTTTAATTGTTGCATGTAATATGGATAATATTGATATATGTAAGAATTTTATAATATTAAGACCTGCAAAGGAGTCCGGTTCCAATGAACCAGGCATTGTGGGGGTGTTGGGTCGTTTCTCACCTTCCTTACACGTACCCAACTTTTTGAACCCATTAGGGGGTTGGGGATTCCTTAGGAATCGAGTCATCCACCCCTTTCTTTTTCCTGGCCTGTCCGAGTGGCTACTCCATTTTCTCTAGGCTTAGGCCCGTGTTCTCTAAGGCCCTGAGCCTAAATAGTGCCGAAGTCACCAAAACCATTCCACCGGGAGTGGGGGCAAAAATCCCCGCTCACACTAGCCAATCTTGATAATCTATCACTTCAAGGAACTTTACTTGTATTTATTTAGTGACTTCTTCTTTAACCAGTTCAGCCCATTCAGGTCTTAATTTCCTAAGATTTTGTTTGATAGGTTTCATGTGTAAGTAGGAATCAAATGTCGGGCTATGTCTCGATCTATTCCAGGCATATCCTCATAAGACCAAACAAAAACTTCTTCATATTTTTTAAATATTTTTTAAATCTCTCTCTTTAATCAGGAGTAAGGTTGGATGCTATGCTAATGTTTTTAGGATTTTTGGTTGTTCCCAAATTTAATGATTGTGTATCGATAGAGTTAATATTAAAGATGCTCATGTAACCACTATTTGAATGTATGCAACCATCAGGAGAAACATCACACAAGTAAGCAAAATTAGACTTTATTGCATTCATTTTGGAAAATAAAACATCATCATTCTCATGCAAAGCAGACAAATTAAAATCAAAATTAAAATCATTGTTCTCAAAATCATAAAACAGAACATCTTCAAACTTCTCTTTAACCAGGGCAGCAATCTGTTTCGGAGTCATCTCGGCTTTCAGGACAACTTCCTTCTCCCCTTCTGGATTTGTCTCCTTATCAGTTGGTAGGATGAGCTCTTTATTCACTTGTTCCACCAATTAGACAACATCAGCAAAAATCTCAAAACCCGGGATCAAACTTCCCAAGAACATGATTGGCTTGGTCATTCCCTGGAGTGGCCCCCTGTCTGGAGCTTTGACAAAGATCTCTTCAAGTTGTGGGAAACTCATCTTCTCATTCTTCTTTGGATTAACATCTTTGCTAGCTTCTTCATACCCTAACCCTTTCTTGAAAGTTTGAGTCTTGAAATCTGGAAGCTTTATCATACCGGCCTTGCCCTTTCCAAGATCAGCATCAGGAAGGTAGCTGTAGACCCTTAAATTTTTACCCAGTCCAGTCCAATATTTTTTAAAATAGGATAAAATAATTTTTGTGGTATTTTAATTAAATAATATTTATTTTAATATTCATTACTTTTAATATTCATTTTTAAAAAAATAAAAAAGGTAACAGTAAAAAAAAGATAAAAATAAATAATTAAGAATTGGCGCCGAAGATGAATTGGCTTGGGCCAATTCACCGCAGGAAATTCCTGTGACAAACTGGCCTGTGGCCCTCGCCCAGCCCATACCTAGCCTATGTCCAGCCCGCGCGCCCTGGAGCAAATTTTGCCAGCGCAATTTTTTTTGAAACCCTATTCTTCTTGGTTTTGGTTTTTAATTTATTTTCTAAACGGTTTTTTATTTCCTTAACCAATTAGTATTAGGTTTTGATTTTTCTTATAAATACCACATCAAAACACACAGAAAAAGGGGGGACTTTTAGCAATTATTCAGACTTTTGATCTAAAAGAGGATCTGGACCTTTGGATTGAAACCCTAAAAGCTATTTTTTAAAACCCTAATGCCTTAATACCCGTAAAATATATTTTTGAAATCTAAAACCCTAATTACACTTTTCTAAAATCATAAAATAATAAATTGTTTTCTTAAAACCCTAACCTAATCTCTAATTCAAACATCCAGTGACCTTATTTTTCAAGTATCAAAAGCTTTAACCCTAATTAATTCTTCTTTCCAAAATCACATAGTAGCATTATTCTTTTAAAAAATAACATTAGTTTCTTCCAATTTTGATCAAGAATTTTATAATATTAAGAACTGCAAAGGAGGTCAGTTCCAATGAACCGGGCGCTGTGGGGGGTATTGGGCCATTTCTCACATTCCCCATATGTACCCAACTTTCTGAACCCATTAAGGGGTTGGAGATTCCTTAGGAATTAAGTCATCCATCCCTTTCTTTTTCTCGACCCATCCGGGTGGCGACTCCATTTTCTCTGAGCTTAGGCCCGTGTTCTCTAAGGCCCTAAGCCTAAATAGTGCCGAAGTCACAAGAACCATTCCACCAGGAGTGGAGGCAAAAATCTCTGCTCACAGTGGCTACTCCACTAGGGATAAGAGAAGTTGATTCCGTTGGTCTTTTTATTATTCTATTATTTCTTATCATGATATTATCCATTGCATCATATTAGATTGCATCGTGTGCATGAGTTAAGATGCTCATGTTACCCGTGTTGTGTTATGTAAGGGATGCCAAACTTTCACTCAAGGTATGGAGATCGAGCATGGCATAACCACTCATAGCCTTGTACCATTTGGTATATACTTGCTATGGGAACCTAAGCCGAAGACTAAAGCTCATGTAATTGGCCTAGTTACTTTCCTTAGGTTTTTACCCCAAATGCATGTTGTTTGACTATGGTTAATTTATCCTGGTTTAAATCATGGCTTATTTGGTTTGTTCTTTTTCTAATATGACTTAAGTACATTGTAAACTCAAAATAAATTTTTCTTTAAAATCAAAAAGACCAAAGCAATTTTCAAAACATTTCAAGATAGTCTTTGGATATAAAACTTTTCTAAAAACAAATAAAAAATTCTTTTCTCATGACTTAAATACGAAGTCAAAAATCCATTTTTTTCTAAAAATCTTTTTACAATGGGTTTTTCAAACAAAACTAATTTTGCCTTTCATCCAACCTTTTCTTACAAAGAGCTTACGAATTATTTAGGTCAATTATGGAATACAAAAATCAATTGTTAGCCTAGTTTATACTGAGAATAATTAATCATGGGCTTGTTTTTGGCATGAATCAATAGTTACTTTTTCAAGTGAGAAAACTATTTATAATAAACCTCCTAATTTAGTTTTAATCCAATATAGCATAAAAGCTACTTTAGTTAGTTGAATGGATTAAAGCCTAATTAATGGGAATTATCATGAACTGGTTTTCATTTTTAAATATAACTATTGGTTGAAATGTCCGAGGGAAATATTCAAAAACAAGATACCCCATGTTGGCATTTTGTTAACCATATACCTAGGAAAAGAGACTCGCCATTCGTTTGTGGAAGTTATAAGGTTGGAAGGAACGTCCTATTTATCCTTGTTTTTTTATTATTTATGCATACATGCATACATGCATACATTTGCATCTCATATCATTAATCCTTTCTGGCTCACAGCCTGGATTATGATAGTTCAAAAGCTTATGACAATCCGACCTACGCTGAAAATGAAGAGTCTAGCAACGACTCAATCACTTGCTCACCAAAAGCAATAGAGCCTCAACAAATTCAAAGAATACTGGATGACGGCTTCAATGCCAAATTGGAAGAAATAAAAGAGTCCCTAGCTGAGACCATGAAGAACCAATTGGCTGCAATTTTAGGGAATAATGCCGAAGCATTTGCTAGTTCCAAGAAGCTAAAGCACAAAGGGAAGGCTAAGGTTGGTGAAGTGGCTTTTGATGATGATAAGGCAGTCCTTGATGATGATGATGACTGGTCTCAATACTTCCAAGATCCTCAAGACAAAAAAGAGTCGAAGGTTGTTGAGAAGATAACTATTGAAAAGACCGAGATGTCTGATGTTGAGAAGATAATTGTTGATTTAGTGTAGACCCTGCCAATATGTTTTATTTAGTCAAAAATAATTTTTGTTGTCTAATTGATCCAAAATAATTTTTGCTTTAGTATCTAATTTTTATTAATAAAAAATAAAAATAAACAAAAAGTCAAACAAATAAAAATAAAAATAAAAATCGTCGTGCAGGCCCGTGGGCGAAATGGCACACGCCATTTCGCCTGCAAGAAAATCCTGCCGGCGAAATGGTCGCCCGCAGGAATTTCCTGCTGGCGACGCCCGCTTCTCGCCCACTGCCCAATTGACTGCGGCAGATTTTTTTGCCAGCGCATTTTTTCCTACGGCAAGTTTTTTCGGCAATGCAATTTTTTCGACTCAAATTTTTCGAAACCTAATTCAATTAGGTTTCGGTTTCCTTTTTTATCAATATTATTTACCATGATTAATTAGGAATAAATCATATGAAACCTCTATAAATAAGGACCAAAGGCAATGAAATTAGGAGAGGCCGAAAGAAGACAAAAATTGGGCAGTAGGAGGGAAATCCAAATCCATGAAGGAAAAACTTGAATTGAATTGATTTTTAAGTAGCAGAAACACGATTTAAGGGATTCAAAAGGCAAAAAGGCTTATTTTTGGAGCTTGTTCATCCAAGAAGCAATTTTGGTGCAACTTACAAAATAAGGTATGAAATTCTAATTTCTTTATATTCCACACAGTAGCATAAACTAATAAATGATGTCTTTTAATTCAAAAACCCAAACCTTAATTCCCTTTGTTCAAAGTTGAAAAACACTAATCCGTTGCTTTATTTTCCAAAAAAGCTTAAAATTATTATTTTTACTTCTTCAAAATCTTAAAACTCTAATTTAACATATTTTTCAACAAAATCAAATTTTAATTCTGTTTATTTCAAAACATTTAACTTGGTACTGTTTCTTTCAAAAAGCCTTTAAAAAACATCTTTTCTATTTATAAAACTTTAATCTGTTTGTTTAAATTCATAAAACTTCATAAAATTATCAAATTGATTTCCAAATTCTAAAAGCCAATTCATCACCCGAGACCCTAATTTTAAAATCCTAAAACCCTAATTCAACTTCCAAACTTAAAATTGTAAACTTTAACCCATTTAAAACCTTAAACCCTAAATTTTTCTAAACCTTAATCCTTTAAAACTTTAAAAATCATAAAAACACAAATATTTTAAATTTTCACAGTAAGCTTGAAATCATCATTTAAAACCACAAATCAAAAGTATTTTAAAGTGTCCAAAACCCTAGTTCCATAATTTCACCATTCAAACCTTAATTTATTTAATCAAAGTGTCTTACCAACCTTTTAAAACATAAAATCCTTAATTTATTTTAATTCTTTAAAAAGTCACAGTAGCTTAAATTCATGAAATCCAAAATCCTAAACACATAAAATAAAGGATCCTAAATGGAAACAATAACTATAACTTATATTTTTTATTTGCCTTATTCAATTCTATACTTGATTATGCATTGATTTATTTTATATACTTTAATTTATTTAAGTTCAATACTTCGTTTATTTAATTTATTATGGATGGATGTTTACTTTTTATTGATATTTAATACCTTTGATGAATGATTTATTTACGATGAATGGTTATTTACTTTTATCAATTTATTTAGATTTTTAAATGTTGTAAGAGGTATGTTTCCACTTGGTGGGTACCTCATTAGTTAAAGTCATGTAATTTAAATTGATTTTCTATTTTAGAACTAATGTAAAGGGCATGTTTCTACCTTTTGGTGGGTGTCCTACTTAGGCATGTGATGTAAGGACATGTTTCCATCTTCGGATGGGTGTCCATTTATTTGTTTTGCTTGGACCTTGCTTTGATTTTAATATATTGATGATTTATTTTAATTTTTGTGTGTAATATGGATAATATTGTTGTATTTAAGAATTTTACAATATTAAGACATGTAAAGGAGGCTAATTCCAATGGACCAGGCGTTGTGGGGTGTAACACCCCTTCCCGACCTACATGTGTAAGCCAAGTAGAGGCGCCACACTATCCAAATGTTGCTACCAATTTACTTAGTCAAATGTTTTTGTTCGGATTTTACAGAAATTTTGCCAGAGGTTCGTCTAGAAATTTGGATCCCAAGTGTCGACAAAACTTGTTTTTCTGATTTTTGAAAATATTTTACACAGACCAATGTGAATACAATCAGTTTCCAATACACTCCCAATGAATCCACCTTATACCCTCAACTACAACCTGCAAGAAAAATTCACACTTCTAATCCAGACTAAATTAGAGATTTATTATTCTTACATACCAATAATGTACAGTATCACATACTGACTCTCAATCTTATATATACATATACATGCCACAATTAGCTAACTCATAATGGAAACTAAAGGCTACTCTAAGGTGCTGTGCTGTGTTGTGCTGCTCGATGCTAATCACCGAAATCTACTGCTCCAAACCTACGAGTCAAGAAAACTCAACTCGCTGAGCAATTACGCTCAGTGGGTACTTTACCGATGAAAATATAAGTGAAACATGAAAGCATTTGAAATAAAAGGAAATAATTAAATCATAAATCAACCCACCTTAAACCAATGGAAGTTATTGTACATTCAGTGTAAATATGCTTTCAACAAATGTAAAAACCATAATTCAAACTCATTTTGCATTACGTAGTTTAACGAAAAATAATATGTCTTTGATTCAGGCTCTACTGGTATATAGGGAACCATAGTGATAAGGCAGTGGGCCTCCCCACTGTAACATAGGTGGCCCTCACAGGAATGGGCCTCCCCATCCTGGTTAACCAATGGGCCTCCCCATTGGCTTCAGTGGCCTCACCACTGAATAAAATATCATATCACAATAATGAGCAGTACTGCATGCGTTAGTATAGTGCACCATACCCTTATCTACCACTCCCACTATCCAGTAGAGCAAAAAGATTAATATGATTCAATTTAAGTCTCAACTTCATTTTAGAATGATTCAAGAAATCAATTTAAATTCTCACTGCGCTTTGCCATTTATGCCGCGCACCACTTTCTTTGGTCAAACCGTTACTCTTTCTCACATATTTAACATCCACAATAAACACATCAAACATTTCAAAGTATTCCTCAAAAGATCACAAATTGACCAAATGAATAGTGTTGCGGCGAGAAAAATCGGCAACGCAAAATGGCATGACCAAATGAATAGTAAAATCTGGGTTTTCGTCAAAATTTCAGTCCACTTCAGTCATGCATTTGACCAAGTAAATGATCTTATTTTTGGCTGAAATTTTACAGAAAACTTATTTCATATGTTGAATAATTGCATGTAAAAGTTCGTTGAAAAATTCATTTGTTTGCTGCCCCAAACAATTTCCCCAAAAATAGTCCAGAAGCTGTCACTTTGGGACCATTTCGGCCCAAACATTTGAAATGCATAGGATAGTTTATTTTTCTTTTGCAAATCAATATTAAGGCTTCTTTAATAGTAAAGTGAAGATTCAAACACTTCCTTTTAACAATTTTTGCATGTTTAACTCAAATTAAACTAATTAAAGTCCAAACAACTTACCAAATCAACTTTCCAAATTTTCTCAAAACATTTGGTTTCAATTAAATTTAACAACCCAATTGCCATAAGAAAACAAGAACATAACTCAAATATTTAATTTAAACTCAGTCAATATATTTAAACATCAACTTCAAAACTTCCATAAAGCAAAGTTTGTAAGCAAATAGAGTTTCTTTTATGGTGAAGCACCAAATCAAAAGTAATTATTCAAAGATAAAGTACCAAACCTTATTCTTGTACTTCCCCTTAGCTTTTCCTTCTTCTCCTTCTTTAATTCTTTATTTCTCCTTCAATAAATTCAAGATACAACATAAACCTTAGAAATTCAAAATAATAAGTTATCCTCCATTTCTTTTCCAACCGAAACCCCTAATCCAACCTTATTAATCTTTATACATCTTTATTCTTCCATTTAATCAATTAATCTCATCACTTACTTAATATATTTCCAATTCCACATAAAGATTCAAATCTCCAATCTTCCAATAAATATATAACTACCTAAAATTAATACTAAAATTAAAGTCTACTTACTAGAAAACCTTAAAAACTTACCTTAAAAATCAAATTTGGAGAAACTTGGAAGTCCTTTGGTGTTTCCCTTTGTTGGCCGAAATTTGTAAGTGGAAAAAGAGAGAGTTTGTTCTTCATATCACATATATTTATATACAAAGGAAATGATGATCACCTTATGTGTTGGTTAAACCCTTTAAGACCACTTGTCCACCTTTCTCTTTCTTCATTTATTACACATGCTAAATGGTTACTTTTGATTGGCCAACATTAGATTTTTATAGTTTTCTTTTCCTTTACTTCTTTCCACTTGTCCCTCTTCCCATAAGATATCCTAAAGTTGTCCCGGGTTACCCATACGGTCCCGACATGAACCCGGGCCCACTTTACGTTCCGGCGATTAATCGATCATATCTTTTAAACCGTATAGTTCCACGAGTCAAACTACATATAGTTTTGATCCTCTCAACCTCTACTTTCTATTTATAAGGTCTATTTTAGGTTTCCAAGTAATTTTGAAAAATTACCGATAAGCCCTCAACTTTTTACAAAATTCCCTTTAGGTCCTTTCCTTGCTCGGGTTTCTTCCGGCTCCGTTTCTACTGACGATCGTTTCATATATCACCCCTCGTCATCCTCTACGTACTCATTTTTTTATTTCCTACTTTAAATTCATATATAACTTTAATTGATAATGACCAAAATGCCCCTAGTCAAAATGTCTTCGTTTTTCTTTAACGGGACATTTTCTGGAAAAACCGTTACACGTCGTTGTGACCCGATTAATCTTTAGAATATTCTTCCGGGGTCGGATATGGGCATTATTAAGAACTTCCAACTCTTAATTTTTAAGTTTACATAGTTACCCCTAACTTTTGAGAAATTTTTACTTAGGTCCTTTTGATATCCCTTCCTGACCTTGCTGTCTTTCTTTATTAATATCTTTTTACTCACAATTCCAAATTAAGTAATTCTTATTCCCACTAAAACTAGACATCTGGGGCTATATTGTGTCAACATTTCAGATCGATCTGAGTTATATCTGATTTTTGACGGTCCTTCGAAGTCAAGCCTACTATGCTGTCCTGAGGCAGCTTGCACATTGTCTACTAAATCCATCATATCTTATTCTGTACAACTCCAAATTGAGTAATTTCAAGTTATAAATCTAGATAAGACACAAATAAACAATTAAGTATTCTTTGAGACTCTCTAATTTTGTCATTAACTTGGATGAAATTTGAGTTCAAGCTATAGGTCATGTTCTAAACTCCTTTGTTCTAAGCCTAAATCATATCCTTAATGTCTGTTTCTTACCAATCTGGGATTTGGGATGTTACATGGGGGGTGCTGGGCCATTTCTCACCTTCCCCACACGTACCCAGCTTTTCGAACCCATTAAGGGGTTGGGGATTCCTTAGGAATCATGTCATCCACCCTTTTCTTTTTTCTGGCCCATCCGGGTGGCGATTCCATTTTCTCCAGACTTAGGTCCGTGTTCTCTAAGGCCCCGAGCCTAAACAGTGCCAAAGTCGCAAGAACCATTCCACCGGGAGTGGGGGCAAAAATCCCCGCTCATAGTAGCGACTCCACTGGGGATAAGAGAAGTTGATTTCATTGGTCTTTATATTATTTATTATTTCTTATAATCATATTATCCATTGCATCATATTAGATGGCATTGTGTGCGTGAGTTAGGACGCTCGTGTTACCCGTGTTGTGTTATGTAAGGGATACCATACTTTCACTCAAGTTATGGAGATCGAGCATGGCATAACCACTCATAGCCTCATACCATTTGGAATATACTTGCTATGGGAACCTAAGCCTTTTTACCCAAAGACTAAAGCTCATGCAATTGGCCTAGTTACTTTCCTTAGGTTTTTACCCCGAATGCATGTTGTTTGACTATGGTTAATTTATCTTGGTTTTAATCATGCCTTATTTGGTTTGTTCTTTTTCTAATATGACCCAAGTACATTTGCAAGATCAAAATAAATTTTTCTTTAAAGTCCAAAAGACCAAAGCTATTTTCAAAATTTTTTAAGATGGTCCTTGGACATAAGACTTTTCTAAAAATAAATCAAAAACTCTTTGGCCCATGGCCCAAATACTAAGCCCAAAATATATTTTTCTAAAATCTTTTACAATGGGCTTAGAAACAAAACTATTTTCACCCAATCTTCTCTTACAAAGAGCTTGCAAAAATATTTAGGTCAATTATGAAACACCAAAAATCAATTGTGGGCCTAGTTTACACTAAGAATAAATTAACCATAGGCTTGTTTTTGGCATGAACCATTAGTTACCTTTTTCAAGTGAGAAATCTATTTATAATAAACCTCTTAATTTTGTTTTAATCCAACATAGCATAAAAGCTACTTTAGTTGGTTGAATGGATTAAAACCTAATTAATGGGAATTACTATGAATGGACTTCCATTTTCAAAAATATAACTATTGGTTGAAACGTCCGAGGGAATTATTCGAAAGCAAGGTACCCCATTGGTATTTTGTTAACCATATACCTAGGAAAAGAGACTCGCCATTCATGTGTGGATGTTATAAGGTTGGAAGGAACATCCTATTTATCCTTATTTGTTTGTGCATACATGCATACATGCATACATTTGCATCTCATATCATTGATCCTCTCTGGCTCAAAGCCCTGGATTACGATAGTTCTAAAGCTTACAACAATCCGACCTACACTGGAGATGAAGTATCTAGCAACGACTCAATCACTTACTCACTTACAACATTAGAGCCCGAACAAATTCAAAGAATGGTGGATGAAGCCCTCAATGCCAAGATGGAAGAAATCAAAGAGGCCCTAGCTGAGACCATAAAGAACCAGTTGACTGCAATCTTAGAGAACCATGCAGAGGCGTCTGCTAGCACTAAGAAACCAAAGGACAAAGGGAAGACCAAAGTTAGTGAAGTGGTTTTTTATGATGAAAAGGTGATCATTGATGACAATGATGATTGGGCTTAATACTACCAAGATGTTCAAGAGAAGAAGAAAGAACCGAAGGTTGCTGAGAAAGTAACTATTGAAAAGAATGAAACATCCGATGTTGAAAAGATGATTGCTGATTTAGAAAAGAATTTTGAGAAGAAGCTGAAAATCGAAGAGATGTCTGAGATTGACAAACTATTTGAACAAGATGAAGAGGTCCCTTATAAATTCAAGATGCCTTCCTTTGCTAAGTACAATGGCACCCGAAATCCTCATCTCCATGTGAAGCAGTACATCACTGCTATGCAGTCTGCCCGAGCTACTAAGGCTCAAACCCTAAGGTATTTTATGCTCTCATTGAACCTTGTTTGCAAAACTGGTTCAATACCCTTGATGATGCAACACAAAAGAGTTGGGATTTACTTTACAAAGCCTTCATCCAATAATATGGATATAATGTTGAGTTAGAAGTTACTTTAATGGAAGTGGAGTCCATAAGGAAAAGGCCAAATGAGAATTTTGTGGACTATGTGAAGCGATGGAGAAACAAGGCCGCTTTACTCAAGAAGAGGCCCGATGAATCCGATAAAATAAGGATGATTGTGAGAGGGGTGTTGCCTCGTCTTCGTGAGAGGATGTCTCACACACTCATCCGTGATTTCAAAGACCTTCTCCAAGCTGGTTTGCAAATTGAAGAATGGGAAAGGGAGAAGATCCACTTCGCAACAAAAAGGAACGAGAAAGGAAGCTATCAATCTGGTGGTCAAAGAATGCAAAAGGTCGTCGGTGTTAATGCTACTAACCAAGGAACAAAGAGACAATTTTCAGAATTGGGAAAAATGATGTCTTGGGTTCTCAACAAGCTTTAAAGAAAAGTATTGCTACAACCCTTAGATCCTCATCCTTTGCCTAACCCTCTCCTACCTAACTTTGACACCAAAGCATTTTGTCAATTTCACCAAATGCAAGGGCATGACATGGATAGATATGTAAGGTTGAGACATGAGATTCAAAATCTAATTGATAATGGGAAGCTACCCGAGCCCAACAAGCCAAACACCAAAGACAACCCATTGCCAAAATTCAATAGGGTACCACCACCGGCAACCTTTATGATTGGAGGAGGTTTACATGAGGACTTTGTCATGTCTTCTTTTCAAGATGTGGATAAAAAGGAATCAAAGAAGAAGAGGCATTTGTCAAAATTGAACAAGCTATGATGGATGCAGAAGTAGCAATTTGTGTTGTCAACGGGTTTTGGAATTCAAGTGGTAGTGATGATGATATTGTATCTAAGAAGGAGGAGTGGACTTGGTCTGAGCCCGAAGAAGATGAGGTGATGAATACTAGATCCAGTAAGCCTTACGCAAGGCCACCACCTAAGGAGGTTGAAACGAATAAGGGAAAGGAAGTTGAAGTGGAAGAAGATGATGCTGTGCTCAAGCAATTAAAATGAACCCAAGCAAGTGTTAGCATTTGGGACCTGTTAGCTACTTCTAAAAAGCACCGAGAAACTATGGCTAAAGCCTTGGCTAGCATGCCAATTTGTACCTCCACAACACCGGAGGAGTTGATCAACTTCATAAAAATTGGGGAAGTAATGAAATGTGAAGAGGTCCAAGAAAAGAGTGAAGTTAATATGGGAGCAGTTTCTTTTTCAAATGCGGACTTACCGGAGGAGGGGAGAGACCACATCCGCCCTCTCTTTATCAAAATAGAAGTCAAGGGGAAGAGGACTCCATGTGTAATGGTCAATGATGGGTCCACCATAAATGTTTGTCCACTTAAGATATTGCCAAAGCTAGCCATATCAACAGGAGATCTAAACCCAACCGAGGTGACAATTCGTGCTTATAACAACACTAAGAGGCATGCCGAAGGGACTTTCAAAGTGGCCGTCAAGTTTGGGACAGTTGAATCTATTGTTGAATTTATTGTTTTAGACATACCAGTTACCTTCGCCTTGCTCTTAGGGCGACCATGGTTTCACCCTCTTGGTGGTGTTCCTTCCACCCTTCATCAAAAGATCAAATTCCCCAATGGAAATGAGACAGTGGTCATTAAAGCTGAAGATAATGAGATTGTTAATGCTCTAATGGTTGAGAGGCCTCTCAATGGTTTTCAAGTGGCTGCAATTTCTGATGATGAAGTAGTGGACTCCAAAGTCTTGAATATGATGAAGAACATGAACTACCTTCCCGGAGCTGGTCTTGGAAAGGGTAAGGCCGGTTTAACAAAGTTACCAGATTTTAGAACTCAAACTTCCAAGAAAGGGTTGGGATATGATAAAGAAAATGATGTCCAGCCAAAGAAGAGTGAGAAGATGAGCTTCCCACCACTTGAAGAGATCTTTGTCAAAGCTCCAGATATGGGACCACTCCAAGGAAGGCCTGAGCCAATCATGTTCATGGGTAAGTTAATCCCAGGTTTTGAAATTTTTGCAGATGTTGCTGAGCTAGTAGAGCAAGTGAAGAAAGAGCTCGCCTTGTCAACCAACAAAGAATCCAATCCAAAAGAGAAGAATGAAGCTACCCTGAAAGCCGAGAAGACTCCGAAGAAGATTTCCACCCTAGTTGAAGAAAAGTTTGAAGACATCCTGCTTTATGATTTTGAGAACAATGATTTTGATTTTAATTTGTCTGCTTTGTATGAGGATGATGATGTTTTCTTTTCCAAAATGAATGCAATAAAGTCTGATTTTGCTTACTTGTGTGATGTTTCTCCTGATGGTTGCATACATTCAAATAGCAGTTACATGAGCATCTTTAATATTAATTCTGTTAACACACAATCATTAAATTTGGGAACAACTTAAAATCCTAAAAACATTAGCATAGCATTCGACCTTACTCCTGATGTGAGAGAGAGATTTGAAAAAATATTCAAAAAATATGAAGAAGTGTTTGCTTGGTCTTATGAAGATATGCCGGGGATAGATTGAGATATGAAGAAGTGGGCTGAATTGGTTAAAGAAGAGGTCACTAAGCAAATACAAGTGAAGTTCCTTGAAGTGATAGAATACCCATATTGGCTAGCCAACATAGTACCTATGCCAAAGAAAGATGGGAGGATAAGGGTCTGTGTGGACTATAGAGATTTAAATAAGGCTTCCCCTAAGGATGATTTTCCTTTACCTCATATAGATGTTCTCATTGATAGTGCAGCCTCTAGCGTGCTACACTCATTTGTAGATGGATTTTCCGGATACAATCAAGTGTTAATGGCCCAAGAGGATAAAGCCAAAACTACTTTCTATATTTTGTTATAGGGTGATGCCTTTCGGCTTAAAGAATGCTGGAGCAACCTACCAAAGGATGGCCACCACACTATTTCATGACATGATGCATAAAGAAGTTGAAGTATATGTTGATGATATGATGGTGAAATCGGACACAAGGGAGCAACACTTCTAATACTTAGAGTTATTCTTCGATAGAGCTTTGAAATATAAGCTAAGATTAAACCCGAAGAAGTGTGTATTCGGTGTTACTTCAAGAAAATTATTGGGACATGTAATTGGTCCAAATGGTATTGAGATAGTTCTTTGGTAAGGTTGAAAAAAATTTGGAGGTGGAATGTGCTGCTGGTTTTCCCAAGAAAAATTTGGGTAGTTTCTCCAATTTGGATTACAAGGATTGGAATATGGGTTACTTCTACCCCTTTGCTGGAAACTTTCATAGGCATATTCTTCCTCATACCTCTCTTGATATTGTTCATAACCAAATGAACACATGTTTGCGCTATGTCCTGCAATGCCACATGCTGAACATACTTCATGAGTAGGCATAGGATTTTGTCCTCTTGCATTTAGCATCTTAAGTTGGTTCGTTAATTCTGCTAAATGCCATGCCATGTCAGAGTTAGGGCTATCATCGTAAACCCCTGCGTACCTTGAAAATTGCATATTTACACAAGGCACTTAGCAACTTAAAAACAATTAAATTGAAAGAAAATAAAACTAAACAAACAAACAATTCACAGAAAATAAACAAACAATTAAATTGAAAATAAAAATCAAACTAATACTACTGCGACAACCTTCCCCGGCAACGGCGCCAAAAACTTGTTGTGCTCGAATTAAGTACCACTACAAAGCGTCACTCGCAAGTATACGAGGTAGCTGCAGCAATGGTGATCGCCCCAAGGTCATTTCCCCAAGAAGGTGTGGTTCGTAATAGCTTGATTAAAGCAATTAAATTAAAAGCGAGAATTTGTTGTTTGGAATGCAAAATAACAATTTAAACCTAAAATTAACATGCGTAGGGTTGAAGTGTGTGATGAGTGTACAAGATCAAATCGGTTATTGGGAATGTGCCTAGGGTTATAGGTCCATTCAATCAAAACTCAATTCTCAATTATCCATAGCCTTGTAATTAATTTGTTCCTTAAGGTTAATTAGTCAATTACCAATCCATTAGTTCTCACATTCATGAATTAGCAATAACCAATTATTTCAAATTATCAAATTAATGAAACCCTAGAACTTATATTTCTAATTCATTCATAGGGTAGTCGATTGCATAATTCCGATACCAAATTTCACCTCTCGGTCCTTCATTCAATATCTAGAGATCAATAGGTAGCTAATCTATTAACCTAGCATACAATCCAATGCAATCAACCAACAACAAGGTACATCAATGGAAATATCAAATCAAAGCATTCAATCAAATATACTACAAACCCTAAGCATGGGTTTTTAGCTCAACATCATCAATTTAAAACATTCATTCAACTCAATATAAATCAAATACAAATTGTTCAATTGCAATATCAATTCTCTTAATATAACAAAAACAATATTGAAATGAATTAAAAGAGAGAATAGAAAAACCCCTTGTGAAGATGCCAAGAGTAGGATTGCTAGTCTTCCTCCTAGCTCCACTTTGATGTTTGATGAAGAACTCAAGCCCTCTTCAATGGTTGATTTCCCTTTTGCAATATGGAATGGAGCTTTCTCAAGTCACCAACCCTTCAATTGATTGTGCCTTTGGAAGATGGAATGGAGCTTTTTCAAGTCACCAATCCTTTCAATGATGCTTCAACCCTCAAGAGCTTGTTAACCCAATTTAATCCCAAAGAACCTCAAAGATCTTCAATGGAAGATGGAGAAAATGAAGATGGAGGATGAAGATGAGGGACAAGGAGAGTGTCTCTCTCTCCTCATCCCCTTTTTGTGTTTGCCCCTCCTCTCTTTTCTTTTTTCTTTTTGCTCAAAACCCTAGCCGCTCCCTCTCTTTTCTTCTTTTTCGTGCGAAAGTATTTATAGAATTTTAGGTGACACAGCCAGGTTAAAGGAGACTTGGCCGTGTCTGAGGTCTTTAGTCCATGAGAGACAAGGTCAAGTTAAAGGAGACACGGCTGTGTTGGAGGAGCAATAGAGGGACACAGCCACAAGCTTGGCCGTGTCCCTTGCTTGTGTTTGCTTCTGTGAGAATTTCTTCTTTTCTTCTTTGGTGTGATTGAGTGACACGGCCGTGTTGGAAGGAGCTTGGCCGTGTTGGATCATTTTGGAGGGACACGACCACTGACTTGGCCTTGTCCCTTGCCTGTGTCTTCTACTGCTTGATTTCATCTTTCTTTTTCCTTTGGACTTAAGTGAGACACGGCCAAGCTGAAGCAACTTGGCCGTGTTGGAGCTTTTGTTGAGGGACACGGCCACAAGCTTGGCCGTGTCCCTTGAGTGTGTCAGCTACTGTTCTTCATTCTTTGCTCTTCTTGCACTGTTTTGATCCTCCAAGGGTCTTTTTGCGCCTAAACCTAAAATAAACATTTTAAACACACTTAAAACAAAAATTAATCAAAACATTAACTAAATACACATAAAATCATACTAAAAACTAGTACAAAAATGACCTAAACAATTGAGATAGATCCTGATAAAGTCAAAGCAATCAGGGATATGCCAGCCTCAAAGATGGAGAGAGAAGTTTGGGGATTCATTGGTAAACTGCAGTACATTAGCAGATTTATAGCAAAGCTCACGACAATCTATGAGCCTATCTTCAAGTTGCTTAGAAAGAATCAATCGGTCGTATGGAATGAAGAATGTCAAAAGGCCTTTGATCGAATAAAAGAGTATTTGTTAAATCCACCTGTTTTGAAACCATCTAAACCCGGTAAAACTCTATTACTATACGTAGCAGTAGAAGAAGAGTCGATAGGAGCCATGCTAGCCCAAGCAGATGAGTCAGGGATTGAGCATGCCATTTACTATTTGAGTAAAAAGCTCCTACCTTATGAAATTAAGTATAGTATCATTGAAAAGACCTGTATAGCCGTGGTTTGGTCTTCTAAGAAGTTGCGACATTACATTCAATCATATAGTGTGCAAGCAATTTCTAGGTTGGATCCAATGAAGTACTTAAGGGAGACACCCTCTTTAATTGGGAAAAATGGTCGATGGTTGATAATATTAGAAGAATTTGAGATCGAGTATGTAACCAGGAAAAAAATCAAAGGTAGAGCTGTGGCAGAATTCCTGGCTCAACAACCATTACCAGAAAGTGAAGAGGTAATCTTGGAATTTCCAGATGAACATTTAGAAGTAATTGAAGTACAAGGGTGGAAAATGCATTTTGATGGAGCGATAAACAAGAAAGGAGTAGGTTTGGGAGTTATACTAGAATTGCCAGAAGGGGAACTCATCCCTTTAGCCAAAAAAATTGAAATTTAGGGCAACCAATAATATGGTGGAGTACGAAGCTTGTATTTTTGGTTTGGAAACCCTAATGATTATGAAGGTGGATAAGGTGGAAGTTTATGGTGATTCATTGCTAGTTGTATCCCAAGTAAATGGAGAATGGGAGTTGAAAGAAGAAAAATTAAAACCATACCACCGTTATTTGACCATGATGAAGAAGAATTTTAAGGAGTGTAGGTTTATACACCTGTCAAGAGAAGAAAATTAGATGGCTGATGCCCTGGCTACATTGGCTTCGGTATGGGAAAATCCTGCCAACCTATTCCTTAAGCCTTTAATCTTGACCAGTTCATCAACTCCTTGCCATGAATATGAGACAATCATGGAAGTTGATACAGACCATGATGCGTGGTATGATACTATAAGACGATTTTTGGAGGAAAGAGAATACCCACCGGGGGCAACAAAAAGAGAGAGAAGAGCCATAAGGTGGTGGTCATTACAATACATCACCTTCTATGGAGAGTTATATCGAAGATGGCCTGATGGAGTGCATTTAAGATGTTTAAGAAAACCTGAAGTGGAGGGCATCATGTCAGAAATACATGAGGGAAGTTGCGGTCCACACATGAGTGATTTGGCCCTAGTTAAGAAGGTTATTCGACAAGGTTACTATTGGTTAACCATGGAGAGAGACTGTATTGAGTTTGTCAAGAAGTGCCAACAATGTCAGATGTATGGTAACTTGAATCACGTGCCTCCTGAAGAACTACATTCAATGTCT
Source organism: Garcia nutans (assembly GCA_947685225.1). Classification (NCBI taxonomy): domain Eukaryota; kingdom Viridiplantae; phylum Streptophyta; class Magnoliopsida; order Malpighiales; family Euphorbiaceae; genus Garcia; species Garcia nutans. The sequence continues at coordinate 34,125,761 of CANTUV010000039.1, read as the reverse complement.
TCACCCTGGCCATTTTCCACCTGGGGTATCGATATTATAGGAGAGATACATCCTATAGCTTCAAACGGTCACCGATTCATCGTAGTAGCAGTAGATTATTTTTCAAAATGGGTCGAAGTCGAATCCTTCAACAAGTTGGGTGCAAGTCAAATGGCTAGGTTTATCGAAAAGAACCTCATCTACAGATATGGGGTCCCTCACAGTGTGATATCAGATAATGGGGTACAGTGTCAAGGAGCAGTTAAGGATTTATTCTCCAAGTACCAAATCCATCATCATCGATCCTCTCCTTATAGACCAAAGGCTAATGGTGCAGTAGAAGCAACGAACAAGACAATTAAGCAAATTCTATCCAAGATGACTAAGACTTACAGGGACTAGTCGGAGATGCTTCCCTTTGCTTTATGGGGATATAGGATGAGTGTGCGAACACCTACTGGAATGACACCGTTCTCTTTGGTTTATGGGATGCAAGCGGTATTGCCAATTGAAATTGAGATCAAGTCGTTAAGAGTGGTCTTGGAAGCTGAATTGCCTAAAATGGAATGGGTAACAAGCAGATACACTCAGTTAGCTCTACTAGAAGAGAGAAGGATAAAGGCACTGTATCATCACCAACTGTATCAAAAGAAGATTGCTCGGGCCTACAATAGAAGGGTTAAAATCAGAAAATTCAGAGTTGGGGATTTGGTGTTGAAGCAATGTAAGCCTAATGTGTCTGATCCAAGAGGGAAGTTCAGACCTAGCTGGGAAGGGCCATATGTCATGAAACAAGTCATGAGCAAAGGTGCGGTGAAGTTATCAAACATGGATGGGAACAAATTTAGTGAGCCAGTAAACGTTGACAGGTTAAAGAAATTTTATGTATGAAAAAAAAAAGAAAGAGCTCGTTAGGTTGAAAACAAAAAAAGGGCGGCCTAGGCAAAAGTTAGAGCAGTCTGCTAGTCCCGAAAACCCAAAAGGACGGGCTAGGCAACAATTAGGGCTAAAAGAGAGAAAATAGTCAATTAGAAAACCCAAAAGGGCTAGTTGGCAACAAGAGTGATCTTGTGTATGCTGGCTTTATGTTTGGTTGTTCCCCAATTTAATAAAATAGAATTGATGTTAAAATTGTTCCATGTGGACTATTATAAGTATTTGACCAGATATGGATGAAATAAATAAACACAATAGCAAAAGGTGATGACAAATTATAAATGGAAAAGAAGCATCTTTTATTACTTTAATTATTTTTTCATCCTAACAATACACTTTCTGAATTGACAAATGTAAAATCTATGGCAGTCGATAAGTTTAATGTGTAGGTCAGCTTTGCCTTAACCGATCCAAGTAGGCTTCAGTCAAGCAAGGCATGTCTAGGTCGGGAGCAAAGTCAGAATCACGATCCATACTGATGCCCAAGTCGGCGAGGATCATAGCATGTACATTGACAAAGAGCAGCAAGGGGAACATACATCAAGTATGTCCGCATGGTGATATGAGAAATCTTCCACCAAGGTACCAACCAACGGATATTGACTTCAGAACGTGAGTGGATCCAGTCGACCAGTCAGCATATGAAGAAGTAGGATGGAGTAGCTTCCTAGCAGAATGATAATGTGGCAGGTATCTGGAAAAATCCATGGAGGGAGTATCAAGAAAACAAAGATGCTCCTGAAGCCAAATCTGTGAAGAAAGAATTAAATTAAAAAAAAAAAAGACAAAAGACAAAAGAGTCCGCTAAGTTGAAAATCCGCAAGGGCAGCTTAGGCAAAAATTAGGACAGCTCGCTAGTTTTGAAAACCCATATGGGTGGACTAAGCAAAAATTAGAGCAATAAAAATATGTAAAAAGAAAAAGAAAAAAGTCCGCTAAGAAGTCTGCTAAGCTGAAAACCCGCAGGGGAAGCTTAGGCAAAAGTTAGGACAGCTCGCTAGTTCAGAAAACCCACTTGGGCGGACTAGGAAAAAATTAGAGTTATAAAGAAAAGAAGAAAAAAGAAAACCTAAATTGAAAGCCCAAAAGGGCAGTTTAGGTAATTACCTGGAACAGCAATGGACTCCCAGTCAGTCTCTTTGACGATCCTGATTTAAATTGGTCTAATCCAACTAAGGTTTCGGCTAAGATCACAGGTACCAGTGACAAGCCTCCTTCCATTTGGTCCATAATATCCAATACTCGTGGATCAATATCGCCGTCAAAAGAAACAAGCAAGAATTGGTTGAGTAAGCAAAGACAAAGTATGCGTCCCCATGCCTTAGTAAGAGCCAAATGAGAAAAACAAAAGTCAATTAAAGGAGAAAGTAGATTTTTTTTCACCTCTCATCAACCGAAGAACTTCGAGTTTTGGAATTAGAAATAACATCTGCATCTTTTGTTGAGTCTTGGAAATCAATGTGGGTAATGCCATTTGTTGATTATTGGGATATCCAAGGATGGTCTCAAATTCTTCAATCAAGGGGCATATTTCAAAGCCATTAATTCTAAATACCCTAGAATCCGTATCCCAAAAGGAAGCCACGGCATGTAAGAAGGAGTGGTCCAATTTGACATATTGAAAATATTTTAAAACATCAAGCTTTGACCATGAAATTTGCTTTCAATGGATGGCATCCATATTCTTAAATAGAATTTTTATTTTCTTTAAATGGTGCTCGGTCATGGTTGATGAATAAAGGAGAATTAAAATTGCTAAAGGGAGTCTTCACGTTGAAAGAGAGAGATTTTTGGTTTATGAATTAAAAATATGGCATGAAGGGTGATTTATATAGAGGAAACAAAACTTTTCCAAAAGTGAAATGGAAAAGATGATGGGAAAGGATAAGACCATATGGCATAGGGAAAGGAAGTTGCAATGAATTTCCTTTACCACATTGGATTTGGTTTAACAAAGGAAGTGGATGTAAATTAATGGTGTACTGTAACAAAAAAAAGAGTGGTGCAGTAACGTAAATAAGAAAAAGAAGGTTTACAATAAAGAGGAAAATAGTATATTTTTCATTATTGTACAATGTTTTACAATTGCTACAATATTTACATATCACTAAGAGGGTGGTGGTAGGTCACCAAATAAAGACTTGAAAAAATCGTCGCCTGTTGGAGGAGGGGGAAAATCACTCATCCCGAGTCTGCCCAAAGCGGGAGCACCAAAACCTGGCAAATTACTCATCCCAGGATCACCCGAAGTGGGAACACCAAAATCCCTATTACCTTGAGGTTCTGATCTGTCATGGTCTTCATCAGAAGTAGACGAAAGGATCTCATGTTCATCAGTCTGGGGACCTCTCGATGAAGAAGCGCCGAGATCCCTCATCCCCCAAAATTGAAAGTTATGGAAATTTTGTTCAGATTGATGATATAAACTCTCAAAATGAGAAGCCTGCTGACGACTTACAACCAACTCTTCTTGAAGTTTCCTTTCCTGTTCTTCTAGCATCTGTTGTGAGCCAAAAAGGAAAAAGGTAAGAGCATACATAATCATGCATACATATAGCATAAATTACCATGAAATTGGGAACGTACCAGGTAATTCAAATCAATACCCTGCGAAGTAAAGAATCAAAAATAAGATATCAAATCAAGGGGGGCATGGAAAGCCTATTTGCTTGTGGAAGCCCCAGTCATTTTGCGAAAGAAGAAATGCGTGCTTATGCAAAGAACTAGACAAGAAAAACATTAATCAAAGCTAGCATGAAAGAAAAATCCTTGGTAGGGGGGCAAAGAGAGGATACGAGGTCCAATTAAAGATAGCTAAATTTTTGCAAAAAGGAAAAACAAAAGAATGGAACATTAGAACTCTCAAAAGAATGAAGATGCAAAAGGCAAAAGATCAGTTCAGCTAAGAGAGTTGAAGCCATGGTAAAGACCCGACCTCCAAAGGATGAAGATCCATTCTGAGGGTTAAGAACCACCATGCATAGAATAGCCAGAGCAGTCAAACTTCTCAACTAAAAGGTTAGCCAAATTCATTCTCGGGTCCAAGTACCCAAATTAGACCAAAATCAATTCAAAAAAATTTTCCCTTAGGTCCAGAACCTAGAATTATCCTTGAGTCCAAAACCCAAATCTTCCTTAGGTCAAGAACCTAGAATTATCCTTGAGTCCAGAACTCAAATTTTCCTTAGGTCCAGAACGTAGAATCATCCTTGAGTCCAGAACTCGAACCGGGTCTAGAATCCAAATTTTCCTTAGGTCCAGAACCTAGAATCTCCCTTGAGTCCAGAACTCGAACCTGGTCCAAAACCCAAATTTTCCTTAGGTCCAGAACCTAGAATCATCCTTGAGTCCAGAACTCGAACCGGGTCCAGAACCCAAATTTTCCTTAGGTCCAGAACCTAGAATCATCCTTGAGTCCAGAACTCAAATCGGGTCCAGAACCCAAATCTTCCTTAGGTCGAGAACCTAGAATTATCCTTGAGTCCAGAACTTGAACCGGGTTCGGAACCCAAATTTTCCTTAGGTCTAGAACCTAGAATTTATCCTTGAGTCCAGAACTCAAACCGGGTCCAGAAACCAAAACCTCAACCATCTCAAAAATTAAGTCTTATTGTTTTTCACTCTCTTTCACTAAAGTTTCAGATTTTTCAAGCAGGGGGCAAGCTGTAGACCCTTAATTTTTGACCCAGTCCGGTCCAATATGTTTTATTTAGTCCAAAATGATTTTTGTTGTCTTATTGGTCCAAAATAATTTTTGTTAAATAATTTTTGCTTTAGTATCTAATTTTTATTAATAAAAAATAAAAATAAACAAATAAAAGTTAAAAAATAAAAATAAAAATAAAAATCGGCTTCGAAAAAATCAGTGATGAAAAAATCGTCTCGCGGGCCTGTGGGCATTTTGCCCGCAGAAGTTGCCTGCGGGCGAAATGCCTCAAGCCATTTCACCCATAGATTTTTTCTGCGGGTGAAATGGTCACCTGCAGGAATTTCCTGCGGGCAACGCCCGCTCCTCTCCCACTGCCGCAATTGAATGCAACAGATTTTTTTGCCAGCGCATTTTTTCCTGCGGTAATTTTTTCGGCAGCGCAATTTTTCATATGCAAATTTTTTGAAACCTAATTCAATTAGGTTTCGGTTTCCTTTTCTTATCAATATTATTTCCCGTGATTAATTAGGAATAAACCATATGAAAGCTCTATAAATAAGGACCAAAGGCAATGAAATTAGGAGAGGCCGAAAGGGGACAAAAATTGGGCAGTAGGAGGGAAATCCAAATCCGTGAAGGAAAAACTTGAATTCAATTGATTTTTAAGTAGCAGAAACATGATTTAAGGGATTCAAAAGGCAAAAAGGCTTGTTTTTGGAGCTTGTTCATCCAAGAAGCAATTTTGGTGCAACTTACAAAATAAGGTATGAAATTCTAATTTCTTTATATTTTACACAGTAGCATAAACTAATAAATGATGTCTTTTAATTCAAAAACCCCAAAACCTTAATTCCCTTTGTTCAAAGTTTAAAAACACTAATACGTTGCTTTATTTTCCGAAAAAGCTTAAAATTATTATTTTTACTTCTTCAAAATCTTAAAACTCTAATTTAACATATTTTTCAACAAAATCAAAATTTAATTCTGTTTATTTCAAAACTTTTAACTTGGTACTGTTACTTTCAAAAAGCCTTTAAAAAACATCTTTTTTATTTATAAAAACTTTAATCCGTTTGTTTAAATTCATAAAACTTCATAAAATTATCAAATTGATTTCCAAATTCTAAAAGCCAATTCATCACCCGAGACCCTAATTTTAAAATCCTATTTCAACTTCCAAACTTAAAGTAGTAAACTTTAACCCCTTTAAAACCTTAAACCCTAAATTTTTCTAAACCTTAATCCTTTAAAACTTTAAAAACCATAAAAACACAAATATTTTAAATTTTCACATTAAGCTTGAAATCATCATTTAAAACCACAAATCAAAAGTATTTTAAAGTGTCCAAAACCCTAGTTCCATAATTTCACCATTCAAACCTTAATTTGTTTAATCAAAGTGCCTTAACAACCTTTTAAAATATAAAATCCTTAATTTATTTTAATTCTTTAAAAAGTCACAGTAGCTTAAATTCATGAAAATCCAAAATCCTAAACACATAAAATAAAGGATCCCAAAAGGAAACAGTAGCTATAACTTAGATTTTTTATTTGCCTTATTGTTTATATCAATTTTGTATATATTTTCTATGATGTTTTTGTTGATTTTAAGTTAATTTTCATGTTAAATTGTACTTAAATTTGTGTGAAGTTGTTGATTTAGGTTGAAGTACATTTGATGGAGCTATTTAATCAAAAATTGGTGAATTTGTTGAAGAAAAACAAGTGACACGGCCAAGCTTATCAAGGCTTGGCCGTGTCCCTCATCAAAAGAAGAAGAACCAGGACAAGCATGAGACACGGCCAGGATTAACATGGCTTGGCCGTGTCCCTCAAGAAAACAAGTCCAGAAGCGAACACGGCCATGAGACACGGCCAAGCCACTGGCCGTGTCTCCTCAAAGGAACAAAAGAGCAAAGAAAGCAAAGAAAGAAAAGAAAGAAGCAGAGATGGACACGGCCAAGACACTGGCCGTGTCACAAGACACGGCCATGTCCATTAGTCATGTCTCTCAAAGGAAAAACACTCAGAATGGGACACAGCCAGAAGCTTAGCCGTGTCCCAAGAAAGAAAGACAACAGACACGACCAAGCTCCATCTGGCTTGGCCGTGTCACCCTGGGTCCTTAGCTGGCTTGCACGAGGAGTGAGTTGTTGTGTTTTAGTGGGTGACAAAAAGAACAAAAAAGAGTGAAAAGTGGGAGGATTTTATGGAAGAAATGTATAAAGAAATTAGTAAGTGGGAGACAAGGAATGATGGGTGTCTTAAACAATTCAAAGTGGAAGAGCATGGGGATTAGAAAATGGATTTTTGAATAAATTTAGTGGACATTTTCTACACAAGGGAGTTCATCAACTTCATCTTCTTCCTTGGTTCTTGCTTGAGAGAGCAAGACACCACTCTCACCATCTTCATTCACCATTTCTTTTCACACACCAAGAGCAAGGACAATTGTTGGTTTTGAAGTGAGTTACTCGTTCTTGAGGATTAGGGTTTTAAGAGGCTTGATTGGAGAGTTGAGAACTTGAGAGAGCTATCATCCACTATTTCAAGAAGAGAGCCATTTGTTCAAGAGAGCTGGAAGTTCATCATCACACACCAAGAGGGAGCTACGAAAGAGATGAGAAGTCCGATTTTTAGCATCTTCAAAAGGGGTTTTTTCAACTCTTTCTTTTAATCCATTTCTTATTTGTTGTTGTCGTATCAAGAACACTAATATTGCAATGAATAACTTTGATTTGGTTTATATTGAAATGAGTATTTGTTTAAAGAATATGATGAGCTAATTTACTCATGCTTGGGGTTGTAGTATATTTGATTAAATGATTTGATTTGATGATTCCATTGATATGCCTTATTATATGTTGATTGCATTGAAATTAAAGGTAAATTGATAGATTGGCCACCTATTGATTACTTAATATTGAATGACGGACCGAGAGGAGAAGTTTAATATTGGAACTATGCAATTGACTACCCTAAGAATGAATTAGAAATATAAGTTCTAGGGTTTATTAATTTGCTAATGTAAAATAATTGGTTGTTTTTAATTCATAAATGTGAAAACTAGTGAATTGATAATTGGCTAATTAATCTTAAGGAACAAATTAAGGCACAAGGTTATATTAATGGATAATTGGATAATTGAGCATTTGATTAAATGGACCTACAACCCTAGGCATCATTTCCATAATTGAATTTCTCTTGCATAAAATCACTCATTTTCATTTCTAAGGTTAATTACAATTCACCAATCCAATCACATAATCGAGTTTATTATTTCATGTTAATCAAACTATTACATGCAAGTCCTTCCTTGGGAAACGACCTTGGGGCGATCACCGTCACTACAATAGCCTCGTATACTTGCGAGTGCCGCTTTGTGATAGTGTTGATTTAAGCGCAACAAGTTTTTGGCGCCGCTGCCGGGGATCGAACCCGGGTCGCCCGCGTGACAGGCGGGAATACTCACCACTATACTACAACGACAGTTGCTCAATCAATTCTTCTATGATGGGCTAACTCAACAATGTCAAAACACAGTGGATAATGCAGCAGGGGGAGAAATGGGTGAAAGAACAGCTGCAGAAATAGTTGCATTATTCAAAATGTTGGGGGAAAATTCCCAACAAAAGAGCATTGGAGAAAGAAGAAGAGGAGCACATGAGATAAGTGCAAACTCGGAAATGGCCAGGCAAATTGCAGAACTGACAAAACAAGTAAAATTGTTGAATGCTAAAGGGGGCTTGTCGGGAGCAAGCCAAGAGTCATGCGCATCGTGCGGTCTTGTAGGCCATCAAGAAAATGTGTGCCCCTCAAATTTTGATACATTTCAAGAGGAGCAAGAACAAGCTTTTGTTTTTGAAGGGTTCCAACAAAGGGGTAGGAATGACCCATATTCAAATTCTTATAACCCCGGTTGGAGGAATCACCCAAATTTTTCGTGGAAGAATCAACAACATGCTCCACCTCAGCAGCCCTTCCAACCATATCAAAGAGGTCCCCAATTTCAAGGGCAACCCTCAAATCAAGAGCAGGTCAAGAAACCTTCGTTTGAAGACAACTTGAATGCTTTCATTCAAGTAAGCACTCAAAATCAAGAATTGAACAATAAGCGGTTTGACTCTTTAGAAGCGTCGCTTAAGAAGGTTGAAACTCAAGTGGGCCAATTGGCTAATCAACTTCAAGCCAATCAAAAAGGGAAATTTCCAAGCCAACCGGAGTAGGCCAAAGCAATCACCGTTTTGAGAAGTGGTAAGGTACTTGATAATAAAATCGGTGATAATAACATTGATAATTCCTTTGATGCAGGTACAATGCAAGGTAATGGCAAGGAAATGCAAGAAGAAGAAGCTGAACCAAATGAGCTTAAGGAGGATAAAGAGGAGGCATCCGCTGCACCAAAGCTGCATAAATCTCCAAATCCGTACAGACCACCAATTCCATTTCCTAGCAGGTTAAAAAATGAAAAGCATGATAAGCAATTTTCTGAAATCTATAACATGCTTTCGAAGGTAAGTATCAACCTACCCTTACTAGAGGTGATAAAGAATATGCCATCTTATGCCAAATTCTTAAAAGAGCTTAACACCAAGAAGATAAGGTATGAGTTGGATGAGAAGGTGATAGTTTCGGAAGTAACAAGTGTTGTTTACAACATAAGTTACCTCCTAAACTAAAAGATCCTGGGAGCTTTATAGTTAAAATCTCTATGGGGAATGGGAAAGAGACCATTGGCACGTGTGATCTCGGAGCTAGCATTAATTTGATGCCATACTCAATTTATTTGAGACTAGAGCTTGGGGAATAAGAGCTTGGGGAACTCAAACCGACCAAAATGGTTTTGCAATTAGCAGATAGAACTCTTAGATACCCTAAGGGAATCATAGAAGATGTTCTAGTGAAAGTAGGAGGTTTGATTGTACCTGTCGATTTCATTGTCTTAGACACGGGGGGAGAAATCCCACGGGATGCCGAACATGCAATTTTGTTAGGGAGGCCTTTTATGGCCACAACTAACACTTTAATTGATGTTAAAAATGGAAAATTAACCATGACCGTTTTGGGACAAACTGTAGAATTTTCAATTTTTAACACTTCCCCCATTCCCACTAGCGCTTTATATGAAGATTGCTCTTTGATTGATCTTACTGATAGTGATGTCCAAGAAGTTTTCTTGCAGGAAAATGGTGAACACAAGCTAGAAAGGGCTCTTAAATTGCAAGAAGAAGCAGAGATTTCCAATGAGGAGGATAAAGAAGACAATTCCATTTTGGACGAGGAGAGTGTTGAGGAGGAATTTGAAGTTGAAAAAGAGCAAGTTCAACTACAAGGGGTTGAACTTAAAGAACTCCCCAAGCATTTAAAATATATTTTTCTTGGGGAAAATAACTCTCAACCAGTGATAATTTCTGCTACCCTTACCAGTGAGGAAGAAAATAAGCTTGTAACAATGTTGAAACAATTCAAGAAGGCTATAGGTTGGGGGTTGAGTGGCATTAAGGGTATTAGTCCCTCTATGTGCATACATAAGATTATCTTAGAGGAAGGGGCTAAATCGGTGAGAGAGTCTCAAAGGAGGCTAAACCCTAACATGAGCGAGGTTGTTAAGAAGGAGGTCCTTAAATTACTGGATGAAGGGGTAATTTACCCTAATGCTGATAGTGAATGGGTTAGTCCTGTTCATGTTGTGCCTAAGAAAACAGGGTTGATAGTGGTCCAGAATGATAAAGGAGAGTTGGTACCAACACGAACACAAACTGGGTGGCGGATGTGCATAGATTATAGGAAATTAAATAAAGTCACCAAGAAAGATCACTTTCCTTTGCCATTTATTGATCAAATGCTTGATAGATTATTTGGACATTCTTTTTACTGTTTTCTTGATGGTCTTTCAGGTTACTACCAAGTCCCGATAGCACCGGAAGATCAACCAAAGACTATATTTACTTGTCCCTTTGGGACATTTGCATTTCGAAGGATGCCATTCGGACTTTGCAATGCACCGGGAACATTTCAAAGGTGTATGCTTTCCATATTTTCTGATATGTTAGACAAGTGCATTGAGGTAATCATGGATGACTTTTCTGTTTTTGGTAATTCCTTTGATGATTGTTTGGAAAAGTTGACTCTAGTACTTAAAAGGTGTATTGAATGTAATCTTACATTGAGTTGGGAAAAGAGTCACTTTATGGTTGATCATGGAATTGTTTTAGGGCATGTTATTTCCCATTAAGGGATTGAGGTAGACAAAGCTAAAGTTGAATTAATTGTGAACCTACCTCGACCAACATCAGTTAAGGGAATTAGAAGTTTTTTGGGACATGCAGGATTTTATAGAAGGTTTATAAAAGATTTTTCCAAAATTTCACGTCCTTTGTGTCATTTGTTAGGAAAAGATGTCCCATTTGTTTTTGATGAAAAGTGCTTAGAAGCTTTTAAAATTTTGAAAGAAAAACTAACTTCTGCCCCTATAATTGTTGCCCCAAATTGGGATTTGCCATTTGAAATTATGTGCGATGCATCGAATTTTTCCATTGGAGCTGTTTTGGGCCAAAGAGTGAATAAGTTGATGTGTGTAATTTATTATGCAAGTTTATCTTTAAACGATGCACAAGTAAATTACACGACCACTGAGAGAGAAATGTTAGCTGTGGTATTTGCACTAGACAAATTTAGATCTTGCTTGATAGGTTCTAAGGTCATAGTATTTTCTGATCATACAGCCTTGAAATACCTATTGACCAAACTACAAGCTAAACCTAGGCTCATTAGGTGGGTGTTGATGTTACAAGAATTCGATGTTGAAATCAAAGATAGGAAGGGAAGTGAGAATGTGGTGGCCGACCATCTTTCTAGACTTAACTCTTGTGAAAATAATGCTGAAATTGCTTGTGAAAAGGCTTTCGAAAAATTTCCAGATGAACACTTGTTTTCCTTAACTCAAGCACCATGGTATGCTGATATTGCTAATTATCTTTCTTGTGGTGTAGTGAGAAAGGATTTGAGCTTCCAAGCAAAGAAGAGATTCTTGCATACATGTAAGTATTATTTTTGGGATGAGCCTTACTTGTTTAGAATTTGCGGGGATGAAGTGATAAGAAGATGTGTGCCGGAAGAGGAACAAAAACAAGTGCTACAATATTGCCACAATTTGTATTGCGGGGGACATTTTGGAGGAAAGAAGACCGCCGAGAAAATTCTTCAAAGCGGTTTGTATTGGCCTACTCTTTTTAAAGATGCTTATCATTTTTGTATAAGATGTGATGAATGCTAAAGAGTAGGAAACATTAGCAAACGGAATGAAATGCCCCTTAATATTTTTATTGTGGTTGATATTTTTTATGTATGGGGAATTGATTTCATGGGGCCATTTTCCAAATCCTTTGGTTTTGAATATATTCTTCTAGCAGTAGATTATGTGTCCAAGTGGGTTGAGGCAATCCCCACTAGGACCAATGATGCTAACATTGTGTTAAAATTTGTGAAGGAGAATATTTTGAGCAGGTTTGGAACCCCCAAGGCGATAGTGAGTGATGGAGGAAGCCATTTTTGCAACAAATGGTTTGAAAAGTTGATGACCAAGATGGGCATCCGACACAAAGTGGCAACTCCATATCATCCCCAAACATCCGGGCAAGCTGAGATTTCAAACAAGCAGATCAAGGGGATTTTAGAAAAGACAGTGAGCACAACTCGGAAGGACTGGTCAATCCGACTCTCGGAAGCATTGTGGGCTTATAGGACTGCTTTTAAAACCCCAATGGGAATGAGTCCTTGTAGGTTGGTCTTTGGCAAGGCATGCCACCTCTCAGTGGAATTGGAGCACAAGGCTTATTGGGCAATAAAAACCACGAATATGGACTTAGGTGAAGCAAGGGAGCAAAGAATGCTTCAAATTTCGGAGCTTGATGAGCTTCGGAATGAAGCCTATGAGAGTTCAAGGATCTTCAAGGAAAAGACCAAAGCTATTCATGACAGGATGATTCTTCAAAGGACTTTTGAACCAGGAATGAAAGTCCTCCTCTTCAATTCAAGAATAAGGTTATTTCCCGAAAATTTGAAGTCATGTTGGAGTGGACCCTTTCAAGTTACTCAAACATTCCCCTATGGGGTTGTTGAGTTGCTTAATTTAAAAACCAACAAGACATTCAAGGTCAATGGACAAAGGGTGAAGCCCTACTTGGAAGAAATCGAAGTTGCAAAAATGGTGGAAAACATGGTGTTCATTGACGAATGATGCAACAATGTCCAGCTATACGACATTAAAGAAGCGCTAAATGGGAGGCAACCCATCGGTTTGCATTTCTTTTCACTGTTATAATTTTATATTTTGCAATTTTAATTTCATGTTGAGTTAAATAAAATGGAATGGGTACTTTGATTGGTTTTTATTTTTCTTGAATGTGTTTTAGGGTTAAACCAAGAAGAAGATTGCATTTTTGTGATTTGGTGACACAAATAAACCAATTAAAAAAAATTCAAAACCAATTTGGCAGTATGAGACACAGCCACTTGACACGGCCGTGTCCTTGGCCGTGTCAAGCAAACACCAAAAGACACAAAGGCAGACACGGCCAGAGGTCCTGGCCGTGTCCTTGGCCGTGTCACACAGACATGGCCAAGCCTCTCCCCGTGTCACTCAATTTGTCTTGCAATCCTCTTTTTTCCAGTAACAGACACTTTCAAGGGACACGGCCAAGCCACTGGTCATGTCCCTCAAAAAACCATCAGACACGGCCAAGCTTCACCAAGCTTGGCCGTGTCACCTAAATTTTAAAGGTTTAAAATACGATTTCAGCCCACTTCCTCATTTTAAATCCCTAAATCCCTTTCTCTCCTCTCTCACTCTCTCTCGATCTCTCTCTCAAAACCTCCATAGCCACCATCTTCAAGCTTCAAAATCATTTGAAATCTTTCATTTTTCTTCACCAAAACTGATTTAAACTCATCCACTTCTCTTCTTTTCTCATTAGAAGGCAATTAAAACTTTGAAAACTTCATTTTCACCAAATCATCAACATGACAAGAACAAAGATGGTGTCTCACCACAAAAAGAAGCGACCTCCACCTTCAGCTCCATCTTAACCATCGTCATCACCAAGGAGAGCAACTCTTCTCTCTCGGGGTTTCTTTCCGACGAGGTATGTTAACGAAGAATCCCTCGATGCTCTTCATATTAGAGATAATTTTTATAGATTTGTTCATAACCTTGGGTGGGAGAGATTTGTTTCCCTTAGACCTTTGCAATTTGAAGAGCTTACATTGGAATTTTTAACCTCCCTTGAGGTTGAAAGAAATGACAAAAAGATTTGCATTAGGTTACATTTTAAACTGCTTGGGAGACCATTTGTCCTTAAAATTGAGTAATTGAGTGATATATTTGGTTTCCATCAACAAGGGGAACAAATTGTGCCTAAGAGTTTTAGACAACAATTCGCATGGGGAGCTTTGGGCTTGGGAACTTATGTGGCCAAATCGGCCAAAGCTACGAAATTGAAAAATCCCGCCCTAAGGTACTTACACCGGTTTATGTCATGTGGATTCTTTGCAAGAAAAGAGAGCACAGGGGTTGTAAAACTAAGCGAACTATATTTTTTAGACTGTGCTATCAATGTCGTACCCGTTTGTACCGGCTATTGGTTAGCCGATGTGTTTGACAGTGTGGCAAATAAAAAGAGGGGTGCCATTTGCATCGGAGGATTAGTTACAATTTTAGCAATGGCACTCCTTGATGATTTTGACCCGAGCCATTGCCAGATGACTAAGATCTCGGGGAGTGATTCATTAGATCTTGCCACCCTCGAGAAGATGCACATGGTTTCAAGAAAAGGAGGAGCTTATGTTATGGCTTCAGCTGAGCCAGAGGTACCGGAGGGCCGTCAAAAGAGAACACGAGTCGAGGAGGATTTCGACTCGGATTCTCTAGATTTAGATGAAGATGCTCCAATCCCGAACAATCAGGAGATCCTTAATAGGATTGAAGCATTGGAAAGCAAGGTTGACCGTAACCATGCTGCAGCCATGGAACAAATTGACCGTAACCATGCTGCAGTGATGGAACAAATGGACCTAATCAACAGCAACCTTGCTAAAATTCTAAGCCTCCACCCATCAGCTGCATCATCGTCCCATCCTCCATCACCGTAGATCCTATCAGCTCCAACCTTTTGAAAACACTTGTTATTTTCTTATTTGTAGTTATTTCATATTTTTGTTGTTATGGTTTTTAATGTTAACTCTTTATATTGTGTTTATTTTATATATTGTATTTTGTTCTTGAACAATTGTTGTTTATGGATGAAAAGGTAACTTGCATCACAAGGGATCGATGGAAAAACAGGTTGTACCTTAACTTTTTCTTTAATATCCTTGTTTCCATTGAGGACAATGTCAAACTTAAAGTGTGGGGTGTGTGCTAAACCTTTTGCTCATGAATATAAATTGTTTATTTCCGTAAGTGTTTTTGTTTTGTGTTTTGTTTTATAATTGACTTTGATGGATATTAATAAGTTCAATTGTTATAAGATTGTTGATAGGTGACTTTTGAATTTTTGAAGCATGAATTTGAGAATTGATTAGAGTTAGTACTTATTGTCAATTTTGATGGTTATTCTTTGCATTGCCATTAAACTAGTGAGGAATTGAGCTATCAACTTATCATTCTTTTATGTGTGAACATCTTTGATTGATGAATTACTAGAACTTGTTTTGACATGCATTTTGAGACTACATAAAGATTTCAATTAGGCATCAATATGATTAAGGCAATTTAGGGCAACCCATTTTGGCTTAAAAGACCAACCTTACATCCGACCTTAGTTCGCCAACTTTGAGCTTATTTCATTTTTCCCTTCTTTCTTTTTCACAGCACCATCGGCTTGAACCATTACATTTTAACTTTACCTGTTCATTAGATCAAGAGCATTTTAAGAGCATTAATGGAGTATTGTGCTGAATAAAGTGTGGGGTTGAAATTCAATGGGTTTTAAATTACAAATTATTGTATTCTTTAGTTGGATACCCTATTATACATAAAAAAAATTATAATAATAAGGGAATGAATAATGAAAATCAAAATAATAGTTGTTGTTCTTGTCGAAAGGGTTGTAATGAGTTTGGAAATCATCTTTGCAAATTAAACATATGGAATCCCTTAAAAGCACATAAATGCTTAGTGCTAAGTGATTGAGATGAATTATGGGATTGTTGATCATGCTACATTGCTTACTTCACTCTTGAAGTACTCTTAACCTAAATGAACTAACTCAATCTCCCAAATGTCATACCTTTTCCTTAGCCCCGTTACAACCAAATAAAAGACCTTATGATTGATGCTTGATTGTGATTAGGTGGTGGAGATTTGATTGATAAGCAAGCCTATAGTCCTAATCTTTCATTGAATGTTGAGAGCTTAAACAATACCCAATTAAACACTTGAGAGGTTTTGTGAGGGAGTGACAATTTTGGTATGCATAGATTGACCATTAAGTTACTTGAGTACCGATTATTCTTGATTCAATTATGATTGCGGATTTAATAAGATGGGAGTCTTAATGCATTCTTATAACTCTTGCACTTGACAATATTTATCGTGTTTTATTTGTTTTTATTTTAACTTTGATTAGGGACAAGCAAAGGATTAAGTGTGGGGTAATTGTTTAGATCAATTTTGTATATATTTTCTATGATGTTTTTGTTGATTATAAGTTAATTTTCATGTTAAATTGTACTTACATTTGTGTGAAGTTCTTGATTTAGGTTGAAGTACATTTGATGGAGCTATTTAATAAAAAATTGGTGAAGTTGTTGAAGAAAAACAAGCAACACGGCCAAGCATATCAAGGCTTGGCTGTGTCCCTCATTAAAAGAAGAAGAACCAGGACAAGCATGAGACACGGCCAGGATTAACATGGCTTGGCCTTGTCCCTCAAGGAAACAAGTCCAGAAGTTAACACGGCCATGAGACACTGCCAAGCCACTGGCCGTGTCTCCCCAAAGGAACAAAAGAGCAAAGAAAGCAAAGAAAGAAAATAAAGAAGCAGAGACGGACACCACCAAAGGACACGGCCAAGACACTGGCCGTGCCACAAGACACGGCCGTGTCCATTGGCCGTGTCTCTCAAAGGCAAAACACTCAGAATGGGACATGGCCAGAAGCTTGGCCGTGTCCCAAGAAAGAAAGTCAACAGACACGGCCAAGCTCCATCTGGCTTGGCCGTGTCACCCTGGGTCCTTAGCTGGCTTGCACGAGGAGTGAGCTGTTGTGTTTTAGTGGGTGACAAAAAGAACAAAAAAGAGTGAAAAGTGGGAGGATTTTATGGAAGAAATGTATAAAGAAATTAGTAAGTGGGAGACAAGGAATGATGGGTGTCTTAAACAATTCAAAGTGGAAGAGCATGGGGATTAGAAAATGGATTTTTGAATAAATTTAGTGGACATTCTCTACACAAGGGAGTTCATCATCTTCATCTTCTTCCTTGGTTCTTGCTTGAGAGAGTAAGACACCACTCTCACCATCTTCATTCACCATTTCTTTTCACACACCAAGAGCAAGGACAATTGTTGGTTTTGAAGTGAGTTACTAGTTCTTGAGGATTAGGGTTTTAAGAGGCTTGATTGGAGAGTTGAGAACTTGAGAGAGCTATCATCCACTCCTTCAAGAAGAGAGCCATTTGTTCACGAGAGTTGGAAGTTCATCATCACACACCAAGAGGGAGCTACGAAAGAGACGAGGAGTCCAATTTTTAGCATCTTCAAAAGGGGTTTTTCCAACTCTTTCTTTTAATCCATTTCTTATTTGTTGTTGTTGTATCAAGAACATTAATATTGCAATGAATAACTTTGATTTGGTTTATATTGAAATGAGTATTTGTTTAAAGAATATGATGAGCTAATTTACTCATGCTTGGGGTTGTAGTATATTTGATTAAATGATTTGATTTGATGATTCCATTGATATGCCTTGTTATATGTTGATTGCATTGAAATTAAAGGTAAATTGATAGATTGGCCACCTATTTATTACTTAATATTGAATGACGGACCGAGAGGAGAAGTTTAATATCGGAACTATGCAATTGACTACCCTAAGAATGAATTAGAAATATAAGTTCTAGGGTTTATTAATTTGCTAATGTAAAATAATTGGTTGTTGTTGTGAAAACTAGTGAATTGAAAATTGGCTAATTAATCTTAAGGAACAAATTAAGACACAAGGTTATATTAATGGATAATTGGATAATTGAACATTTGATTAAATGGACCTACAACCCTAGGCATCATTTCCATAATTGAATTTCTCTTGCATAAAATCATTCATTTTCATTTCTAAGGTTAATTACAATTCACCAATCCAATCACATAATCGAGTTTATTATTTCATGTTAATCGAACTATTACATGCAAGTCCTTCCTTGGAAAACGACCTTGGGGCGATCACCGTCACTACAATAGCCTTGTATACTTGCGAGTGCCGCTTTGTGATAGTGTAACACCCCCACATCCAATGCACACACACTACAACCACAACAATGTAGCATAAGTGCACCAAACATAGGGATGCTACGAATTTCTTCAACATTCAAAACATTTAAATAGATACAATACTATTATAGAAAAGTAGATCATTTACTTTTAAAATAAAACACATTAGATATATATATACATTCATATAGTTATTACACAGCGGAAGTCATAAAATATTTACATATTTGAGAACACTTAATTCCATATTTACAAATATACATATATGTACATTTAATCAATACTTTACAAAATATAAAAGAGTTATACATGATTGGCAAGTTTTCTTTGATCTTTAAGTCTCCAAAATCAACTCTTCATTGTCTACCCTCGGTCGGTTTCGAAGAGCTTTCGGGATCAACTCTATCAACTCTATTACCTGCGCGATTAAACACTATCGCGCTAAGCCAACGGCTTAGTAAGATAATCATGCTAATGTTATGCTTTAATGCAATGCAGTACCAATTCTCAATCCATATTATGCATGTAACATCATATATGCCAAGTTGATAACATAGCTTTCCTTTTTATAACTCAACATATATATATCTATAGGCATATCATACTTCACATCTTATCGTAGACCTCATTTATATTCATTTAATCATTCATCATCAACAATAGGCTAAGGCAAGCATCATTCATGACTCACATTAACCATAGACAAGCATGGGCCCAAGACACACTAATATGCCATTAAATTTTCAGAGTTAATGTTTTGGTTCTATCATCACATTTATCAATATCATATACCCAACTAGGCTTCAAGGATTAGGTTCAACCAAGCTTCAAGGGGAGCAAAGCATGCTAAGCTTCAACCCAACTTGGCTTCAAGAACCAACCCAACCTAGCTTCAAGGGTGGTAACATCTCAATTAGGCTTCAAGGATTCAATCCAACCTAACTTCAAGAGATTGTTACACTTACTAGGCATGCCACCAACAACAAACTCTGAAAATAGAATAACACATTAGCCACACAATTCATTTATTATTCAATTATCATTTCCATTTCCAATTATCATCAACATTTAGGCATACATGCCTTCTTTCTCTCAATATCATCATCATAGCCAATAACAATGGCTTTGTATCACATTTCACATTTCAATTCATATTATGCATAAAGCATCATTGATATCACATCTTTGATATAACATTTCAAGGTACATTACTCATAAAACACATTACCTTTCACAATGCATAACATAACCTTGTTTAAATCTCAACAATGCATTTAGGGCAAAGAACAATTTATATGATTCATAGCTTTAGGATCTTTCATATGCATTTGATTAGCTCATTCATAGTTTAAAGTATGTTTAGAATGTTTAAGTTTAGGTTTAGGAACCAACCTACCTTTGAAGAACCAAAACATTACAACTAGGTCAAGGAAAACAAAACTTATCTAACCCATATGAGAGACACGGGCAACACACATGAGGGACACGGCCAAGCTTGTGGCCGTGTCACTCAACCCAATTGGACAGTAAGCAACACGGGCAAGGGACACGGCCAAGCTTGTGGCCGTGTCTCTCAATCAAACTTTGGCAGTAGCAAACACGGCTTGGGGACACGGCCGTGTCTCCCAAAAATCAATCCAACACCTTCAAAATTTCATGTCTTGGCCGTGTTTCCCATAGCTTTTGGCCGTGTCACCCATAATCAACACCCTAACCAAAGCCAACACTTTCCAAATTGCATTTAAACTCAATATACATCATACCACATGCTTCAAATGAACATAATCAATGTTCTAAACACATATTCATTACAATAATCACTTTAAAACACATTAATATCACAATTAAACAAACACCATCTCAAAACCCTAATTAATCACCATCCTTTTTCATCTTTCAAAAACAACATCCATTTAAACATACAATCTTCACAATCAACCCAACACTAATTCCATCTTTTAACTTACAATCAATTTTAACACTTTAAAACATAACACAAACTCATCTCATCATCACACCAACAAAACCTAATTCCTTTCTCACACCACTTCAAAAGAATTGAAGAAATTAAAGAGAAGATCTTACCTTATATGAAGAAATTCCATAAATCTTTCACCAAAGCTCTCAATTCCTTCTTCAATTTGATCTTAGTATCAAGAACACTTCTCCTTCCCTTTTGCTAATGGAGAGCCGGCCACCTCTTGAAAGAAAGAAGAAAAGATGATGAAGAATCACAAAGTCAAACTTCATTAAATACCCATCCAAAGGAAAATTACTATAATGCCCTCATACATATCTTAATTCTCTTTGTTATCTCTTGCCCATTTTGGTAATTTCACATGCCCTAAAAAAAATATCTCCTCTTGCCTTGACCAACTCTTTTGACCAATGTATATGTTATATATATCACAATATACACAACATATAAACTTGTCTCTAAACCCTAAATTCTTTCCCAAAACACTTATACTTTTCTTTTCTCAATTTAAACCAACAATACAACAACAACAACAACAACAACAACAACATGCAAAACTTCTAGGGCATACATGAGGATATTACAATTCTCCCCCTCTAAAAAGAAATTTCGTCCTCGAAATTACCTGAAATCAATTATGAAACAACTGAGGATATTGCTCTCGCATAGTCTGCTCACTTTCCCAAGTTGCTTCTTCTTTTGCATGATTCTTCCAAAGAATCTTCACCAATGGCACTCTCTTGTTCCTCAATTCTTTCACTTCCCGTGCCAAGATAGCAACTGGTTCCTCTTCAAATGTCAAGTCTGGGCTCACTTCAATAGATTCAAATGGCAACACATGAGATGGATCCGACCTGTACCTCCTCAACATAGATACATGGAACACATTATGAATACGATCCAACTCAGGTGGCAAAGCAAGTCTATACGCCACTGGCCCAACTCTTTCCAACACTTCATACGGTCCGATGAAACGAGGACTTAATTTCCCTTTCCGACCGAACCTCAAAATCTTCTTCCAAGGAGATACCTTCAAAAATACCTTATCCCCAACATCAAACTGAATGTCTCTTCTCTTCAGATCTGCATAGGACTTCTGTCGGTCTGAAGCTGCTTTTAACCTGCCCCGAATCAACTTCACTTTCTCTTCAGTTTCTTTAATCAAATCAGGCCCAATTAACTTACTTTCCCCAAGTTCATTCCAACACAGCGGTGTCCTACACCGTCTACCATACAGTGCTTCGAATGGTGCCATACCAATGCTGGATTGGTGACTGTTGTTATAAGCAAACTCTACAAGAGGTAAGAATCTATCCCAACTTCCAGTGAAATCGATGACACAGCTTCTCAACATATCCTCAATGATCTGTATCACCCTCTCAGACTGTCCATCCATCTGTGGATGAAAAGCAGTGCTGAAATGCAGTCGAGAACCCAAAGCACTATGCAAACTCTTCCAAAATCTCGAAGTAAACCTGGGATCTCGATCAGACACTAAAGAAGTTGGAACACCATGTAATCTCACAATCTCATGGATGTACAGCTCAGCCAACCTCTCCAAAGAGTAATCCATCCGAACCGGAAGGAAATGAGCTGTCTTAGTCAATCTATCCACAATCACCCATATGGCATCATGTTTCCTTTGTGTCAAAGGCAATCCAGACACAAAGTCCATTGTCACTCTATCCCACTTCCATTCTGGCACTGACAACGGTTGAAGCAACCCAGTGGGAACTTGATGCTCTGCTTTAACCTTCTGACAAGTGAGACATTTAGATACAAATTCAGCAATGTCTCTCCTCAACCCAATCCACCAGTAATGCTGTCTCAAGTCATGATACATCTTTGTATTACCCGGATGCATAGCAAATCTAGACTGATGAGCTTCTTCCAAAATGACCTTCTTCAAATCAGCATCATCGGGTACACACAATCTGTTTTTAAACCAGAGGCTTCCATCACTCCTCACAATAAAATCTCTAGTCTTTCCATTCTTGCAATCTAAAATAATCTTCTGAATCTTCTTATCAGCCAACTGAGCCTCTTTAATCTGATCCAACAAAACTGGTTTCACATGCAACTGTGCTAACAATGCACCATCATCACAAGGTACAAAACTAGCACACAATGCTCTCAACTCAACAAGCAACGAGAGCGAGTAAAAAGTTAAACCAGCTAAAGAATTTCGACTCAAGGCATCAGCAACAACATTTGCTTTACCTGGATGATAATCTATCAAGCAGTCGTAGTCTTTAATCAATTCTAACCATCTCCTCTGCCGAAGGTTGAGTTCTTTCTGGACACCCAAATATTTCAAACTCTTATGATCAGTGTAGATAAAACATTTCTCCCCAAACAGATAATGGCGCCAAATCTTTAATGCAAAGACAATGGCTGCCAATTCCAAATCATGGGTAGGATAGTTAAGCTCATGCGGTTTCAACTGACGAGATGCATAAGCTATAACTTTCCCTTCCTGCATTAGCACACAACCCAAACCAATATGTGAAGCATCACTGTAGATCACATAGGGTTGGCCTTCTATAGGTAAAGTGAGAACAGGCGCTTGAGTCAACATATCTCTCAACTGCTCAAAGCTAGCCTGACACTGATCCGTCCACACAAATCTCACTCCCTTACGAAGCAATCTGGTGAGTGGAGTAGCTATCACAGAAAACCCTTTCACAAACCGCCGGTAATAGCCTGCCAAACCCAGAAAACTTCTAACCTCTGTCACAGACTTGGGTGAACTCCAATTCAAAATGGCTTCAACTTTGCTCGGATCAACTCTAATGCCTTCTGCTGAAACAATATGTCCGAGAAAAGCGACTTGATCCAACCAGAACTCACACTTCGACAATTTAGCAAACAAATGCTTCTCTCTCAAGATCTGCAACACAATCCGCAGATGCATATCATGTTCCTCTTCATTCCTCGAATACACCAGAATATCATCGATGAAGACCACTACAAACTGATCCAAATAGGGCCTAAACACCCTATTCATCAAATCCATGAAAGCTGCAGGTGCATTTGTCAGACCAAAAGGCATAACTAAAAATTCATAATGCCCATACCTGGTCCGAAATGCGGTCTTCGGAACATCCTCAGCTCTGACTCTCAGCTGATGGTACCCCGATCTCAGATCAATCTTAGAGAATACTGACGCTCCCTTCAACTGATCAAAGAGATCATCGATTCTAGGCAAAGGATACTTATTTTTAATGGTCACCTTGTTCAATTGCCTATAATCGATGCACAACCTCATAGTACCATCTTTCTTCTTTACAAATAACACAGGAGCTCCCCAAGGAGAAACACTGGGGCGAATGAATCCTTTATCCAACAGCTCCTGTAATTGCACTTTCAACTCCCTCAATTCTGCTGGTGCCATTCTGTAAGGAGTAATGGAGATAGGAGTGGTACCAGGCAACAATTCAATACCAAACTCCACCTCTCTCTCAGGAGGCACTCCTGGCAACTCCTCTGGAAAAACATCAGGGAACTCTGCAACTGTGGCAATACTATCAATGGAAGAACCCTTCACTCTAGTATCTACCACATGAGCCAGATAGGCTTCACACCCCTTCCTAATCAACCTCCGGGCTGCAACAGCTGAAACAAATAAGGAGGCTAACTGTTCCTGCTCATTAGATACTATCACCTTTCTACCATCACCGGTTCTCAAAGAAACAATTTTCTTTTTACAATCCACCACAGCTCCATGTCGAGATAGCCAATCCATACCTAGGATCACATCATATTCCTTAAATGGCATCTCAATCAAATCCCCAGGGAACTGCTCACCTTGCACCACTACTGCACTATCCTTGTGCACTTTACTAACTATCACACTATGCCCTAACGGATTTGTTACCAAAACATCAAACCCTAGGGATTCAGCATGCACATCAAATACAGGTAACACAGATGCACTAATGTAAGAGTGTGTGGATCCAGGGTCAATCAATGCAAGTACTGCAGTATTAAATAAAAAAAAAGTACCAGCTATGACCGCCGATGCATCCGGCTGCCTCTGCATAACATACATCCTCTGGGAAGAACCAACCTCCTCTGGTCTAGTCTCCCTGGATGTAGCACCACCTCTAGAAATGAACCCCGGTCTACCTCCTCTGCTGACACCTCTGCCTCCCCTCACACTGGCTCGAGAAGCGGCAGAATCAACTGACATCTGCCTTTGCCTCTCAGGGCAATCTTTCACAAAATGGTCAGGTGACCCACACCTGAAACATACCCCTGCAACACCAGCCTTCCAACAAGGACCACCATGGGGCCTCCCACAATGGATGCAGATAGGTAAGGTGGATCTCTGAACCATAGGGGTTGGAGCACTTGCCACTGAAGCTGCAGGTCTGAATCTTTGTCTCTGGAACTGCACTGATCTACTTGCTGGTCTCTGACTCCTAATACTCCGAGGAACAAAGCTTCCTCTACCCCTCTTCACTGAAGAAGACCCTGCCTCAAACTGGGGCCTTCTCACCCTAACCTCATCCTCTGAAGCAGCTGCAATAACTTGAGCTCGCTCTACACTTCGAGCTACTGCCACTAGCTGGGAAAAATCTTGATATCTGGATCCAGCCACATGACACATGATAGAGGGCCTCAATCCCTCTTCAAACCTCCTACATCTATCTACCTCATCTGATATTATGCCCCCAGCATACTGACTTAATCGAATAAACTCAACCTCATATTCAGTTACGGTCCGGTGATCTTGCTTCAAATCTAAAAATTCTCTTTTCTTCCCATCTTTATATCCCTTGGAGTATACTTCAATTGAATTTCTCTTGCATAAAATCATTCATTTTCATTTCTAAGGTTAATTACAATTCACCAATCCAATCACATAATCGAGTTTATTATTTCATGTTAATCGAACTATTACATGCAAGTCCTTCCTTGGAAAACGACCTTGGGGCGATCACCGTCACTACAATAGCCTTGTATACTTGCGAGTGCCGCTTTGTGATAGTGTAACACCCCCACATCCAATGCACACACACTACAACCACAACAATGTAGCATAAGTGCACCAAACATAGGGATGCTACGAATTTCTTCAACATTCAAAACATTTAAATAGATACAATACTATTATAGAAAAGTAGATCATTTACTTTTAAAATAAAACACATTAGATATATATATACATTCATATAGTTATTACACAGCGGAAGTCATAAAATATTTACATATTTGAGAACACTTAATTCCATATTTACAAATATACATATATGTACATTTAATCAATACTTTACAAAATATAAAAGAGTTATACATGATTGGCAAGTTTTCTTTGATCTTTAAGTCTCCAAAATCAACTCTTCATTGTCTACCCTCGGTCGGTTTCGAAGAGCTTTCGGGATCAACTCTATCAACTCTATTACCTGCGCGATTAAACACTATCGCGCTAAGCCAACGGCTTAGTAAGATAATCATGCTAATGTTATGCTTTAATGCAATGCAGTACCAATTCTCAATCCATATTATGCATGTAACATCATATATGCCAAGTTGATAACATAGCTTTCCTTTTTATAACTCAACATATATATATCTATAGGCATATCATACTTCACATCTTATCGTAGACCTCATTTATATTCATTTAATCATTCATCATCAACAATAGGCTAAGGCAAGCATCATTCATGACTCACATTAACCATAGACAAGCATGGGCCCAAGACACACTAATATGCCATTAAATTTTCAGAGTTAATGTTTTGGTTCTATCATCACATTTATCAATATCATATACCCAACTAGGCTTCAAGGATTAGGTTCAACCAAGCTTCAAGGGGAGCAAAGCATGCTAAGCTTCAACCCAACTTGGCTTCAAGAACCAACCCAACCTAGCTTCAAGGGTGGTAACATCTCAATTAGGCTTCAAGGATTCAATCCAACCTAACTTCAAGAGATTGTTACACTTACTAGGCATGCCACCAACAACAAACTCTGAAAATAGAATAACACATTAGCCACACAATTCATTTATTATTCAATTATCATTTCCATTTCCAATTATCATCAACATTTAGGCATACATGCCTTCTTTCTCTCAATATCATCATCATAGCCAATAACAATGGCTTTGTATCACATTTCACATTTCAATTCATATTATGCATAAAGCATCATTGATATCACATCTTTGATATAACATTTCAAGGTACATTACTCATAAAACACATTACCTTTCACAATGCATAACATAACCTTGTTTAAATCTCAACAATGCATTTAGGGCAAAGAACAATTTATATGATTCATAGCTTTAGGATCTTTCATATGCATTTGATTAGCTCATTCATAGTTTAAAGTATGTTTAGAATGTTTAAGTTTAGGTTTAGGAACCAACCTACCTTTGAAGAACCAAAACATTACAACTAGGTCAAGGAAAACAAAACTTATCTAACCCATATGAGAGACACGGGCAGCACACATGAGGGACACGGCCAAGCTTGTGGCCGTGTCACTCAACCCAATTGGACAGTAAGCAACACGGGCAAGGGACACGGCCAAGCTTGTGGCCGTGTCTCTCAACCAAACTTTGGCAGTAGCAAACACGGCTTGGGGACACGGCCGTGTCTCCCAAAAATCAATCCAACACCTTCAAAATTTCATGTCTTGGCCGTGTTTCCCATAGCTTTTGGCCGTGTCACCCATAATCAACACCCTAACCAAAGCCAACACTTTCCAAATTGCATTTAAACTCAATATACATCATACCACATGCTTCAAATGAACATAATCAATGTTCTAAACACATATTCATTACAATAATCACTTTAAAACACATTAATATCACAATTAAACAAACACCATCTCAAAACCCTAATTAATCACCATCCTTTTTCATCTTTCAAAAACAACATCCATTTAAACATACAATCTTCACAATCAACCCAACACTAATTCCATCTTTTAACTTACAATCAATTTTAACACTTTAAAACATAACACAAACTCATCTCATCATCACACCAACAAAACCTAATTCCTTTCTCACACCACTTCAAAAGAATTGAAGAAATTAAAGAGAAGATCTTACCTTATATGAAGAAATTCCATAAATCTTTCACCAAAGCTCTCAATTCCTTCTTCAATTTGATCTTAGTATCAAGAACACTTCTCCTTCCCTTTTGCTAATGGAGAGCCGGCCACCTCTTGAAAGAAAGAAGAAAAGATGATGAAGAATCACAAAGTCAAACTTCATTAAATACCCATCCAAAGGAAAATTACTATAATGCCCTCATACATATCTTAATTCTCTTTGTTATCTCTTGCCCATTTTGGTAATTTCACATGCCCTAAAAAAAATATCTCCTCTTGCCTTGACCAACTCTTTTGACCAATGTATATGTTATATATATCACAATATACACAACATATAAACTTGTCTCTAAACCCTAAATTCTTTCCCAAAACACTTATACTTTTCTTTTCTCAATTTAAACCAACAATACAACAACAACAACAACAACAACAACAACATGCAAAACTTCTAGGGCATACATGAGGATATTACAGATAGTGTTGATTTAAGCGGAACACTTATTCAATTATATACTTGATTTTGCATTGATTTATTTTATGTGCTTTAATTTATTTAAGTTCAATACTTTGTTTATTTAATTTATTATGGATGGATGTTTACTTTTTATTGATATTTTATACCTTTGATGAATGATTTATTTATGATGAATGGTTATTTACTTTTATCAATTTATTTAGATTTTTAAATGTTGTAAGAGGTATGTTTCCACTTGGTGGGCACCTCATTAGTTAAAGTCATGTAATTTAAATTGCTTTTCTATTTTAGAACCAATGTAAAGGGCATGTTTTTACCTTTCGGTGGGTGTCCTACTTAGGAATGTGATGTAAGGACATGTTTCCATCTTGGAATGGGTGTCCATTTATTTGTTTTGCTTGGACCTTGCTTTAATTTTAATATATTGATGCTTTCTTTTAATTATTGTGTGTAATATGGATAATATTGCTGTATTTAAGAATTTTATAATATTAAGACCTGTAAATGAGGCCGGTTCCAATGAACCGGGCATTGTGGGGGTGCTGGGCCATTTCTCACCTTCCCCACACGTACCTAACTTTTCGAATCCATTAAGGGGTTGGGGATTCCTTAGGAATCAAGTCATCCACCCCTTTCTTTTTTCCCGGTCGTCCGGGTGGCGACTCCATTTTCTCCGGACTTAGGTCCGTGTTCTCTAAGGCCCCGAGCCTAAACAGTGCCGAAGTCGCAAGAACCATTCCACCGGGAGTGGGGGCAAAAATCCCCGCTCACATTTAGAAAAGAATTTTGAGAAGAAGTTGAAAACTGAAGAGATGTCCGAGATAGAAAAACTATTTAAACAAGATGAGGAGGTCCCTTATAAGTTCAAGATGCCTTCCTTTTGCTAGGTACAATGGTACTGGAAATCCTCATCTCCATGTGAAGCAGTACATCACTGCTATGTGTTTTATTAGTTTTTGTTCTCAAATTGCTATTTATTCATTATGATAATTATTGTTTTCTTCATGCATTTTGATAGTTTTAATCTGTTAATTTAGTGATTTCAGCATTTTGGTAGTTTTAATTTATTCCAGTGTTTAGATCATTTTTGCACTAGTTTTTAGTATGATGTTTATGTGTTTTTAGTTAATGTTTCATTTTGATTTTTGTTTAAAGTCTGTTTTAAGTGTTTATTTTAGGTTAAAGTGCAAAAACTCCCTTGGAAGATCAAAAAAAAGAAAGAAGATCATGAATCAAGCAAGACATGGCCAAGCCAAATCAAGCTTGGCTGTGTCACCTCAAAGGAAATTTTGGCAGAAGCTGACATGGGCAGGAGACACGGCCAAACCACTGGCCGTGTCTCACCTGAAGACCAAAACCAAAGAAACCAAAGAAAGAAAAGAAAAGAAGGAAAGAAATGGTAGAAGGTGACACACCCACATGACACGGCCAAGCCACTGGCCGTGTCACATGACACGGCCAGGAGCTTGGCCGTGTCCCATCCTGAGCCAAAGAACAAGGAACAACCAAAGAAAAGAAACAGAAGCTGACACACCCAGGAGACACGCCCAAGCTATGACACGGCCAGGAGCTTGGCCATGTCCCAACTCATGCCAAGGAACAAAAGAGAAGCAGAAGAGGACACACTCAAGTGACACGGCCAAGCCATTGGCCGTGTCACACCCAGTGCTCAAATTTACAGCGTCGCAAAATTTTTAGCAAAGGGAATTGTATAAATAGATAAGATTAGGTCAAACGAGTGGAGACTTCTTCAGCCGTACTAAACATTATTTGAGCCGTTCTTTACTTTTCTCTGAGAGTTTTTCTCTGAAACAATAAAACCATAGAAGATTGATTTCACTTCCATTCAAACACTCTAGATAAAATTAGTCTTAGCCATTGCATTATTCTTTTAGCAAATATCTGAGCAAGAGATTCTTCAGAAGCCAAAGGAAGATTGTAATTGGGTTTTGTTCTTTAACTCTATCTCTTAAGTTTCATTGAAATTGTATTTATGAATTCTCTCATGTATAAATTATTTTCTTTGAATTTTAATGAGATGAATTTGTTTCATAGCATTACTATGAACTAATTTTGATCTAGTCTAGGGTTTGTATGGATCTACTATGATTGTATGAAATGGTTATTACTCTTAACTGATTTATTTTTTTTATCCTTAATTGAATGGAATAAGGTTAATATATGATTGATTGGCCACCAATTATGTGATTTAGGTATTTAGATGAAGGATTGAGAAATGAAATCTAATACTGGAATAATTTCATTAGGGACTTAGGTGAATTAGAAATATAAACCTAAGAAAAAGATCATTTTGATTGCAATAAGATTAATTGAAAAAGGTTTGAATGCGAGAGCTTATTTCCTTGAGTTGATTAATTAAGTTGTTTGAAATCTGATCTTTGAAATTAAGTCATTTGAGAGGAATAGCCGTTCATACATATACATTAGTAGAGAAGTACAAACCCTAGACTTTTCTATTAAGTGAATCAATATATTTGTTTAGTTTTCCTTCATTATTATAAATTCAATTCCTTTCTGTTTTCGTTAGTTGTTCAGCAATTTAATTTTATAAATAAAAAATATTAATTGATAATTTGTTTATTACGATTTGATAAATAATTAGCTTATCTAGCTTCCTTGTGAGACGACCTTGAGGTGATCACCGAAATACTACAGCAGCCTCGTATACTTGTGAGTGTAGCTTTAGTAGTGTTTATTAGAGAGCAACAAGTTTTTGGAGCCGCTGCCGGGAAAACTAATTGGCGTAATTGTTTATCAGTCATATCTATATTTTAAATTATTTTTCATTGTTTATATTTTATTTTATTTTTCTTTTGCTATAAATAATTCCTTTTTTCAGAAATTTATTTTATGCAAGGTAGGAGATCACTTGGAGCAGAGCTTTACCCATTTATTTTAGAAATTCAAAGAGTGAAAAGGAGCAGAGAAGAGTTTGAATTGTATACCGGTTTTGATACAGAGGAGGAAATTTTTTATTTTGAGTCGGATACTACGCAATCTACCAATATGGGAGACGAGAGGCAAAGAATTATGAGGGATTTTGCCAGACCTGTCATTGGGACTTCCAACTCATGTATAAGATTGACAGATGCAGCAAGAAATTATGAGTTGAAGAATATCCATTACAATATGCTGCCATCATTCTATGGAGTTTCGAATGAGGATCATTTGAATTTTATCTGGGATTTCTACTCCACCATCAACACATTTCCATTCGGAGGACTAACAGAAGACCAGTTGAGGATGAGGTGTTTTCCGTACACATTAAAGGATAGGGCAAAAAGCTGGCTTATTATGTTGCCTAAAAATTCTTTGACAACTTGGGAGCAAGTATATAACAAGTTTATGGGAAAATTTTATACACATCAGAAGACAACTGAATTAGGAGGAAAAATAGCCACATTTGCTCAATTGGATGGAGAGCCATTTCATGAGGCTTGGGACAGATTTAAGATGTTGTTAATCCAGTTTCCACACCATCACTACCCACTTCAACTGCTGAATCAGTTTTTCTACGATGGCCTAACACAGCAATTTTAGAATACTGTTGATAATGCAGCTGGGGGAGCTATGGGAGAAAAGACAGCAGAAGAGACTTATGAAATCTTTGAAATGTTAGGAGCTAATTCCCAATAAAAAAGTGTAAGAGGAAGAAGTAAAGGGGTCAATCAAGTGGAAGCCAATAGTGAGATGGTCAATCAGATAGCTGAATTGACAGACAAGTGCAGATGCTGAACATGAAGAACAATGCTTTTTCATCCACTCAAGAAGTGTGTGGAATTTGTGGAACTTTTGGGCATGGAGCAAACATATGCCCCTTGCGTACGAGTCTTATGGAAATGAGGTTGAGCAAGTTAACACTATTGAGGGATATCAACCAAGGGCCCGGAGTGATCCTTACTCAAACACTTACAATCCTGGTTGGCGGAATCATCCAAACTTTTCGTGGGCAACAAACAATTCCCAACAACCTTTCCATTTGCTCCAAAGACAAAATCAATTGCCAAGGCAATCTTCAATTCAAGGGCAGCCTAAGAGAGGCAGTTTGGAGGATAGTTTACATGCTTTTATCCAAGTCAGTACCAAGAATCAAGAGATGAATAACAAAAGGTTGGATTCATTGGAAGCGTCTTTCAAGAAAGTGGAGGCCTAAGTGGAACAACTTGCACAATAGATGCAAATTCAATAAAAAGGAAAATTTTTTAGTCAACCTGAGCAAGCACAAGCAGTGACTGTTCTTAGAAGTGGCAAGGTAATAAATAATGGTGTTGAAAATAATTCTGTAAATGCAGGTGATCAAGAAAACAAAAAGGAAGGAGAACCAGAGGACAAGGGTGATGGAGAAAAATCAATGGAGTAATCTCCTTCAGCAGATTTACACAAGGTAAGTAATCCTTACTGGCCACCTATACCATTCCCCAGCAGATTGAAGAATGATAAACAAGATAAGCAATTTCCAGATATCTTCAACATGCTGTCTAAGGTAAGTATTAACTTACCTTTACTTGAAGCAATAAAGAATATGCCGGCTTATGCCAAATTCTTCAAAGAATTGAATACCAAGAAAAAGAGGTATGACCCAAATGAAAAGGTGATAGTATCAGAGGTAGCTAGTGCTATTTTGCAACATAAACTACCTCCAAAGCTAAAAGATCCTGGCAGTTTCATAATTAAAATTACTATGAGTAATGGAAAGGGGACTGATGGCATGTGTGATTTAGGAGCCAGTGTTAATTTGATGCCTTACTCTATGTATCTTGAATTAGAACTTAGGGAACTTAAACCTACTAAAATGGTCTTGCAATTAGCTGACAGATCTTTTAGATTCCCGAAAGGAGTTATAGAAGATGTGTTAGTTAAGGTTGGTGGGTTGATAGTGCCCATGGATTTTATAGTTCTAGACATGGAAGGAGATAACCCTACACCATCCGCACACATTATTCTACTGGGTAGGCCTTTTATGGCTACGACCAACACCTTGATTGATGTTAAAAATGGTAAATTGCCAATGACTGTCTTGAGACAAAAGGTTGAATTGTCTATTTTTAACACTTCTCCTATTCCTATAACTGCATTATATGAGGATTGCTCTTTAATTGATTGTATTGACGCAGTTGTTTCAAATGTTTTCTTGCAAATAGGTTCTTCGGATAAATTGGAGCTGGCACTGACCTTAGATCGTGACCTAGATATTTTTTACTCAGAAGTAGTCAGTTGCA
Organism: Garcia nutans; assembly: GCA_947685225.1. Lineage (NCBI taxonomy): Eukaryota > Viridiplantae > Streptophyta > Magnoliopsida > Malpighiales > Euphorbiaceae > Garcia > Garcia nutans. The sequence goes on along the minus strand of CANTUV010000039.1, from coordinate 34,092,939 downwards.
TTGACATATTAGAAGGTGTTGAAATAGAGGAATTTAAAGAGGAACCATCATTTGAGTTCCCCTCCATCCAAAAAGAAGATAATAATCCTTCACTTGAGTTAGAGCTAAAAAAGTTACTTAAAACCCTGAAATATGTGTTTTTAGGAGATCACGACACCTTACCTGTGATAATTTCTAGCTAACTCAGTGAAAGGGAAGAAATGAGATTGGTGAGTGAATTAAAAAGATTGAAAAGAGCTATAGGATGGGGGTTGAGTAATATCAAAGGTATTATCCCTTCGATGTGCATGCATAGAATTATCTTAGAAGAGGGAGCTAAACCTGTAAGAGAGACCCAAAGGTGCCTTAACCCAAACATGAGTGAAGTGGTTGAGAAGGAAGTGCTACAATTGCTTGATGAAGGAGTGATATACCCGATAGCCAATAGTGAGTGGGTTAGCCCAGTACATGTAGTGCCTAAGAAATCAGGAATCACTGTGGTAAAAAATGAAAAGAATGAATTGATTCCTACTAGGACTACCACTGGGTGGAGAATGTGTATAGACTATAAGAAGTTAAATAATGCCACAAAGAAAGATCATTTCCCTCTTCCTTTTATTGATCAAATGCTGGATAAACTTTCTAGACACTCTCACTATTGCTTTTTGGATGGACTTTCAGGTTATTATCAGGTGGCGATAACACCAGAGGATCAATCCAAGACCACTTTTACTTGCCCTTTTGGGACTTTTGCATTTCGACGTATGCCTTTTGGCTTATGCAATGCGCCTACAACTTTTTAGAGATGCATGATGTCTATTTTCACAGACTTTATTGAGGTATTTATGCATGATTTTTCTGTTTTTGGTGATTCTTTTGATAATTGCCTCAGTAAACTTGTTCTTGTGCTTGAACAATGTATTGAATGTAATCTCACTTTGAGTTGGGAAAAAAGTCATTTCATGGTTACTCACGGTATTGTATTAGGGCATATTGTGTCTAGTACAGGGATTGAGGTGGATAAAGCTAAGGTAGATTTGATTGCTAAGTTACCCCCACCTACCTCTGTTAAGGGAATAAGAAGCTTTCTAGGGCATGCAGGTTTTTACCGGAGGTTTATTAATGATTTTTCTAAAATAAGCCAACCATTGTGTCATTTTCTTGGAAAAGATGTTCCATTTGTATTTACTGCATAATGCATGCAAGCTTTTAATTTCCTTAAGGAAAAATTGACTAGCGCACCGGTAATTGTAGCTCCTGTTTGGTCCTTACCTGTTGAAATTATGTGTGATGCATCCAACCATGCAGTAGGAGCTGTCCTTGGGCAAAGGGTAGAGAAATTTTTGAGAGTGATTTATTATGCTAGCTTGACCCTAAGTAGCACACAAGTTAATTACACAACAACTGAAAAAGAAATGCTAGCTGTTGTTTTTGCCTTAGATAAGTTTAGAGCATATTTGATTAGGTCTAAAATTATTGTGCATTCAGATCACGCTGCTTTAAAATATCTTTTGGCCAAACAACATGCTAAACCTCATTTAATTATATGGGTGATATTATTGCAAGAATTTGATTTTGAAATCGAGGATACTAAGGGAAGTGAAAATGTTGTAGCTGATCATTATTCTAGGTTACCTTCCTTTGATGAAAATCTTACATCTGATCGCGTTCATAGAAATTTAGAAGCATTTCCTGATGAACAGTTGTTTGCGGTAATGAATTCATCATGGTTTGCAGATATTGCTAACTATCTTGCTTGTGGTATTTTGTATTATGAAATGTCATTTCAAGAAAAGAAAATGTTTTTGCACATGAGTAAATTCTATTTCTAGGATGAACCATACCTATTCCAGATATGCAAAGATGAGATAGTTCGCAGGTGTGTATCTGAGGAAGAACAACTGAGTGTTCTTCAATTTTGTCATGACCTTCACTGCGGTGGTCATTTTGGAGGGAGAAAGACTGCTGAAAAAGTGCTTCAAAGAGGATTTTATTGGCCTACTCTATTCAAGGATGCTCAAGAATATTTTAAGCATTGTGATCGCCGTCAAAGAGTAGGTAATATTGGGAGGAGGAATGAAATGCCCCTTCAATCTTATCTTGTGGTTTAATTGTTTGATGTTTGGGGAATAGACTTCATGGGTCCTTTTCCCAAATCCTTTGGTTATGAATACATATTGATTGCTGTTGATTATGTTTCAAAATGGGTGGAGGCAATCCCCACCCAAACTAATGATGCTAATGTGGTTGTTAAATTTGTGAAGGAATGCATTCTTAGCAGATTTGGCACGCCAAGGGTGATAGTCAGTGATGAGGGAAGTCATTTCTGCAACAAAACTTTTGAGAAGTTAATGCACAAGTCGGGTGTGAAACACAAAGTGGTGACCCCATACCATCCACAGACTTCAGGACAAGTTGAGACATCCAACAAGCAAATCAAAGGAATTTTGGAAAAAACAGTCAACTCATTAAGGAAGGATTGGGCAAGTAGATTGAATGACGCATTGTGGGCATATCGAACTGCTTTCAAGACTCCCTTGGGTATGAGTCCATACCGATTGGTTTTCAGTAAGGCTTGTCATTTACCAGTTGAGTTAGAGTACAAGGCGTATTGGGCAATTAAGACTCTGAATTTATATTTGGACAAGGCAAAGAGAGAACGTTTTTTGCAAATTTCGGAGTTAGATGAACTAAGGAACGAGGCATATGAGAGTTCGAGGATTTATAATGACCGTACTAAAGCACTTCATGACCGAATTTTAGTACAAAAGACATTGAGCCTAGGTATGAAGGTCTTGCTTTTCAATTCTCATCTTCGACTGTTTCCAGGACAACTCAAGTCTCGATGGAGCGGTCCTTTCGAGATAACTCAGGTATATCCTTCCGGTACTATAGAATTACTTAACTCTCAAATGAATGAAACTTTTAAAGTAAATGGACAGAGAGTTAAACCATATACTGAGGGGTTCCAAGAAGTAAGGATTGTCGATAGTACTTTGATCTACGATCCTTAATTCTTGCAGTAGCGTCTAGCTAAGACGACGTTAAAGAAGTGCTCGATGGGAGGCAACCCATTATTATTCTTTTTAGCATTTTAGTTTAGTATATTCAGTATATTTATTTATTTTCCCTTCTATTTTTCTTTAAGGCTTGATGGTTTGGAGATTGAAAATGTTTTTATTCTTGCAGAGAAAAAGCCAGGAGCATTGAGTTTAATTGAGAAAAGGAGGGCCATCCAGTTCCAACTTTCCTTGATCGCATGTTTATGCTGAAGTCGCAGTATTTGCTTTAGTTATTTTCTTTCATGTTGATTATTTGTACAAAAGCTTCACTATGCGTGACACAAAAGAGGTTCTTTCTATATTTTCTTTTGTTTACATTGAGGACAATGTAACTCATAAGTGTGGGGTAATTTTTAAGCTTTTCTTTAATTTTTGTTTTGTTTTCTTTGTGAGTTATATTGTACGTTTTTCTTGGCATAATTGTTGGAAACTTATTTTCATGGCATAATTGTTGGAAACTTATTGACTTTTCTATAATTCTAGCATTACATTTGAGCCTTTAGTATCAGCATAGAGATTAGCATTTGAATTCATTCAGGATCAATTTTCATATTCTACAATTCATGACATATAAATCTTTGAGAACCCACCCTTTATAAGTTTTGAGCCTCATAGATTGAATATTATTGTCAATCAATTTTCTTTTCTTAAGTGTGCACCTTCATGTTTTTGCATCTCTAGAGCTTGCTTTTGCATACTAATTGAACTCACATTATGATTTCATCTCAAGTTTTAAAATGATGAAGGAAAATTAGGATTACCCTCTTTAGCTTAAAAAGACCTCCCTTAATTATGAATTCCTTAGTGAGCCAAGTTGAGCCTTTGACCTTTTCTTGATTGATCAACACAGTTCACAACTCAACATTTTCCTATTATTATCATACCTTCATTAAGGAATGGTGTTTCTTATGATATGACAATAGGAGTGGTTTAATTGATAAGTGTGGGGTAAACAAAAAAAAATAAAAAAATATAAATAAAAAAATAAAAATAAAAATAAAATAAAATAGTATTGTTTTAGTGAGATTTGGGGTTGAAATGCATACTTTGCAGATTTTATTTGACTAAGAGTTGATTATTCTTTTCTTCTATATTTGAGCTAGATTTTCAATGTATTTTTATAGTTTGTATATATATATAATAAATAAAAAAAAATAAAAAAAGAGAAGATATATATATACAAAATTCATATATTTTCTAGCATTAGTCACAAAGAGGAATTTCGACTCATTTACTTTTCTTTAAGTATGCAAATATTTGAGACTATCAAGGGTTGGTGAATATGTCATTTGAGGGAGTTACGAGTTTCTACGCAAGATTATTGTCTAATTTAGATGCTCCATTTCTTAATGTTCCAACTTAAATGTCTTTTCTCATACCTTCACCTTAGCCCTATTACATCCAAACGAAAAGACCTTCGGATTATTTCTTGACAAAAATCAGTGAGGGAGATTGGATAATTAAGCAAGTTTATGGCAGTATACAATCAAGATTGGTTTGAGTGAATTAACCTTTGAAATTGAGAGAAACACTTAGATGAGAGATGAGATTTGTTATGTCAGAATTAATGAATGAGTTAAGAAAATCTTGATTGAAGTAAATTGCATTCATTTATTACTGAGTATTAAAGGATTTCATCTTATATTCTTGAATTATAGTTAAGGTTAATTGAGTTTTTAATTTATGCCATGTAAATTTGCTTGAGGACAAGCAAAGTTCTAAGTGTGGGGTAGTTGTTTTATTAGTTTTTGTTCTCAAATTGCTATTTATTTATTATGATAATTATTGTTTTCTTCATGCATTTTGGTAGTTTTAATCTGTTAATTTAGTGATTTCAGCATTTTGGTAGTTTTAATTTATTCCAGTGTTTAGATCATTTTTGCACTAGTTTTTAGTATGATGTTTATGTGTTTTTAGTTAATGTTTTATTTTGATTTTTGTTTAAAGTCTGTTTTAAGTGTTTGTTTTAGGTTAAAGTACAAAAACTCCCTTGGAAGATCAAAACAAAGAAAGAAGAGCATGAATCAAGCAGGACATGGCCAAGCCAAATCAAGCTTCGCCGTGTCAGCTCAAAGAAAATTTTGGCAGAAGCTGACACGGGCAGGAGACACGGCCAAGCCACTGGCCATGTCTCACCTGAAGACCAAAACCAAAGAAACCAAAGAAAGAAAAGAAAAGAAGGAAAGAAATGGCAGAAGATGACACAGCCAAGCCACTGGCCATGTCACATGACACTGCCAGGAGCTTGGCCGTGTCCCATCCTGAGCCAAAAAACAAGGAACAACCAAAGAAAAGAAACAGAAGCTGACAAACCCAGCAGACACGGCCAAGCCATTGGCTATGTCACATGACACGGCCAGGAGCTTGGTCGTGTCCCATCTCATGCCAAGGAACTAAAGAGAAGTAGAAGAGGACACACTCAAGTGACACGGCCAAGCCACTGGCTGTGTCACATGACACAACCAAGCTTGTGGCCATGTCACACCCAGTGCTCAAATTTACAGTGTGCGCAAAATTTTTAGCGAAGGGGATTGTATAAATAGATAAGATTAGGTCAAATGAGGGGAGACTTCTTCAGCCGTACTACACATTCTTTGAGCCATTCTTTACTTTTCTTTGAGAGTTTTTCTCTGAAACAATAAAACCATAGAAGATTTATTTCACTTTCATTCAAACACTCTAGATCAAATTAGTCTTAGCCATTGCATTATTCTTTTAGCAAATATCTGAGCAAGAGATTCTTCAGAAGCCAAAGGAAGATTGTAATTGGGTTTTGTTCTTTAAATCTATCTCTTAAGTTTCATTGAAATTGTATTTAAGAATTCTCTAATGTATAAATTAATTTCTTTGAATTTTAATGAGATGAATTTGTTTCATAGCATTACTATGAACTAATTTTGATCTAGTCTAGGGTTTGTTTGGATCTATTATGATTGTATGAAATGGTTATTGCTCTTAACTGATTTATTTCTTTTATCCTTAATTGAATGGAATAAGGTTAATATATAACTGATTGGCCACCAATTATGTGATTTAGGTATTTAGATGAAGGATTGAGAAATGAAATCTAATACTGGAATAATTTAATTAGAAATATAAACCAAAGAAAAAGATCATTTTGATTGCAGTAAGATTAATTGAAAAATGTTTGAATGCGAGAGCTTATTTCCTTGATTTGATTAATTAAGTTGCTTGAAATCTGATCTTTGAAGTTAAGTTAGTTGAGAGGAATAGCCATTCATACATATAAATTAGTAGAGAAGTGCAAACCCTAGACTTTTCTATTAAGTGAATCAATATATTTGTTTAGTTTTCTTTCATTATTATAAATTCAATTCCTTTCTGTTTTCGTTAGTTGTTCAACAATTTAATTTTATAAATCAAAAACTATTAATTAATAATTTGTTTATTACGATTTGATAAATAATTAGCTTATCTAGCTTCCTTGTGAGACGACCTTGAGGTGTTCACTGAAATACTACAACATCCTCGTATACTTGCGAGTGTAGCTTTAGTAGTGTTTATTAGAGTGCAACACTATGCAGTCTTCCTGAGCTACTAAAGCTCAAACTCTGAGGTATTTTATGCTCTCATTGGACCCTATTATCCAAAATTGGTTCAACACCTTAGAGGAAAGTACTCAAAAAATTTGGAACATGTTGTACAAGGCTTTCATTTAGTAATAGGGGTACAATGTCGAGCTGAAAGTTACCTTAATGGAAGTTGAGCCCATTAGACAAAGGCCAAATGAGAATTTTGTGGACTATGTGAAAAGATGGAGAAATAAGGCTGCTTTGCTCAAGAAGAGGCCCGATGAATCTGATCAAATAAGGATGATTGTGAGAGGGGTGTTGCCTAGTCTTCGTGAAAGGATGTCTCATACACTCATGCGTGATTTCAAAGATCTTCTCCAAGCTGGTCTACAAATTGAAGAATGGGAAAGGGAGAAGAATCGCTTTTCAACAAGAAGGAATAAGAAAGGGAACTACCAGTCTGGAAATCAAAGCATGCAAGAAGAAGTTAATGTTAATACAACTGGTCAAGCAGATAAAAGGCAGTTTTTAGATCAGGGGAAGCCTTTATCTTGGGTCTTTAACAAGCTACAATAGAAGGGACTATTACAGCCAATGGCCCCTCGACCTTTGCCGAATCCTTTACCCCCAAAATTTGACACTAAAGCCTTTTATGAGTTTCATCAGGCTCAAGGACATGAGACCAATAGATGTACCTAATTGAAGCATGAGATCCAAGATCTAATCAATTGTGGTGAGCTACCTGAGCCGGACAAGCCCAATACCAAGAATAATCCTTTGCCTAAGTTTGGAAGAGTACCTCCACCGACAACCTTCATGGTGGGAAGAGGATTTGAGGAAGATTTTGTCTTATCCTCCTTTCAAGATGGGAATATTGAAGATGTGGAATAAGGAGAAATTTTATTTAACAAACTTCCCTTAGCTTGGAGTGTTGCTCTTTTTATTTTGCTTTCTTTAGTACTTATTTGGAACAATTATGTTTTTCAAATTATGTTTGTTTGAATAAATTATTTTCATCAAATTTTTGCTGGTCTTTGTTCATTTTGGTGCTCAACCAATGAGGAATCTAGCTTGATAATTCAAGAATTAATATATTTATGCATCATGACTTGAATGACTTTACTAGGTGAGAAAATTGCTCTATAGCATTGAGTTGTGTATGCTTACTTAGAGAGGGCTCTTGCATAATTACCTTTGTCTAGGTCGTAGTCAGTCTTAGAACATGCTTTGACAAACTTTCAAGGTGAAATTGAACTCTACTTGTTTGAGGGAGAGATGATCTAGGCATTGTTTGACGAGCCAACAACTAGTATCCACCCAATTAAATATCAATCCCTAGTTGTCCCTTTGAGCTTTCATAAGATTTCAACTTTCTCTTTATTGACTTATAAGCCTGATGACCTACCCTGAGCAGTTGTGATACTTTAGAAAAGTATTATGATCACTAGATGAAGAGGTAAGTGTAGACCCTTAATTTTGACCCCAGTTTGATACGGTCCTAATTAAAGGATGCCAAAATAAATTCGATCCAATTTATAACTTCTAATAAGTCTGTCCAATTTTAAAAGTCACAAACTCAACTACAAAACCCTAAACCAAGTCTTTTTTAGAAGTTCCGGTCCAAAAAATTAAAAAATGCAAAATGAGTTCAAGTTCAAAGGCCCAAGTGACATGAACCTTGGCTCATGTCGACCTGGAGGCCACAGGTTGACATGAGAATTGGCTCATGTCGACTTGGATGTCCTAGGTCAACATGGCTTTGGTCCATGTCGACCTGGAGGCCCCAGGTTGACATGAGCATTGGCTCATGTTGACCTGGATGTCCTAGGTCGACATGGATTTGGTCCATGTCGATCTGGTTGTCCTAGGTCGACAAGGTTTCAATAGTTTTTTTCAATGAGTTTCCTAATTCAACTAGAATTTGTTTTAAGGTTTGATTAATATTAGGTTAAGGATTCTGAGTGAGGTTAGGGCCTATAAATAATAATGTTTCAGAATTTAGAAAGGAAGATTAAAGAGAGACAGCAATAAACATTAATAAAGACAGCAATGAACATTAACAAGGGCAACAAGGAACATTAAGAGGGTGGGCAATTAATATGAAGAAACATTAAATGGAAAAGTAGAAGACAACAAAAAGAAATCAACAATGAGCAGCACTGATCAGTCATCAATCCATCAAAGACATCAACACTGTCTTTGTTCATTGTTCATCCAGAAGTCAATTGTGGAGGAACCAACTATGCAGGTTTGATCTTTAAATTATTCATGTTTACAGTAGCTTCGTTACTTTGATTAATAAGAGCATGCATTCAGTAACTTGATCTTTGAATATGCAGTACCATGATCTTTGAACACACAGTAAATTGATCCTTGTTTCAATAACTTTAATCGTTTGCTTTAATTAACACATTGATTAGTTGGTATTCATAACCCCACTTGCATGTTCAAAGATCAAAAAAAAAATTTAAACTATCCAGTAGCAGTCGAGGATTTAAATTAATTGTTAGAATCTATTTTGTTTACTTTATCTCAAGAACCATAAATTACTTTATTAAAACTCAAAACCTCAAACTATTTTTATCCAAAAGCTTAAACCATTTCATTATTAAACTCCAAAGTATTGATTATTTTTCCAAAACCTTAATTTATCTCTCCAAATCTAAAATAATATTTTTAAGGGAGTAAGTTAAACCCAAAAACCCTAATTTTAAAACCCTCATTCCAAAATGCTAATTCCTTAAACCCTAAAACCCTAGTTTTAAAAACCCTAACTCCAAAAACCTTATTCTAAGATGCAAATTCTAAATTTATATCTTTGTTGCTTTATTTAATTTTAGATTTTATTATGTAGTTTATTATATGTTTTGATGGTTGATTTATTTAATTTATCATGGATGGATATTCTTTTTATTAGTATGATTGTTATTTGGTTGTTTTAGTATTAAAATTGTAAGAGGTATGTTTCCGCTTTGTGGGTACCTCATTAGTTAAGTATTATGTACTTTAAATTATTTTAAAGTTTTTGGATCAATGTAAAGGACATGTTTTCATCTTTCGGTGGGTGTCCTAGTTAGTTTAGACATGAACGATGTAAGGACATATTTTCATCCTCGGATGGGTGTCCATTTATTTGCTTTGTTTGGACATTACTTTGATTTTAATATGATGATTCTTTATTTTAATTATTGCATGTAGTATGGATAATATTATTATACTTAAGAATTTTATAATATTAAGACCTAAAAAGGAGGCCGGTTCCAATGAACCTGGCGTTATAGGGGTGCTGGGATATTTCTCACCTTCCCCACACGTACCTAACTTTTTGAACCCATTAAGGGGTTGGGAATTCCTTAGAAATTGAGTCATCTACCCCTTTCTTTTTCTCGGCCCGTCCGAGTGGCGACTCCATTTTCTCTGGGCTTAGACCCATGTTCTCTAAGGCCCCGAGCCTAAACAGTGCCAAAGTTGCAAGAACCATTCCACCCGGAGTGGGGGCAAAAATCTTCGCTCACAGTGGCGACTCCACTATGGATAAGAGAAGTTAATTCCGTTGGTCTTCATATTATTCTATTCTTTCTTATAATGATATTATCCATTGCATCATATTAGATTACATTGTGTACGTGAGTTAGGACGCCCGTGTTACTCGTGTTGTGTTATGTAAGGGATACCATACTTTCACTCAAGGTATGGAGATCGAGCATGGCATAACCACTCATAGCCTTATACCATTTGGTATATACTTGCTATGGGAAACTAAGCCCTTTATCCCAAAGACTAAAGCTCATGCAATTGGCCTAGTTACTTTCCTTAGGTTTTACCTCAAATGCATGTTGTTTGACTATGGTTAATTTATCTTGGCTTAAATCATGACTTATTTGGTTTATTCTTTTTCTAATATGACTTAAGTACATTTGTAAGCTCAAATAAATTTTTCTTTAAAATCCAAAAGACCAAAGCTATTTTCAAAACTTTTCAAGGTGGTCTTTGGACATAAAACTTTTATAAAAATAAATCAAAAATTCTTTTTTTCATGACTCAAATACAAAGCCCAAAATCCATTTTTTCTAAAATCTTTTTACAATGGGCTTAGAAACAAAATTATTTTCATCCAACCTTTTTTACAAAGAGCTTGCAAATTATTTAGGTCAATTACGAAATACCAAAAATCAATTGTGAGCCTAGTTTATACTAAGAATAATTAATCATGGGCTTGTTTTTGGCATGAATCATTAGTTACTTTTTCAAGTGAGAAATCTATTTATACTAAACCTCTTAATTTAGTTTTAAACCAATTTAGCATAAAAGCTACATTAGTTGGTTGAATGGATTAAAACCTAATTAATGAGAATTATCATGGACTGATTTCCATTTTTTAAAATGTACCTATTGGTTGAAACGTCCAAGGGAAATATTCAAAAACAAGATACCCCATGTTGGTATTTTTGTTAACCATATTACCTAGGAAAAGAGACTCGCCATTCGTGTGTGGAAGTTATAAGGAACGTCCTATTTGTCCTTGTTTGTTTATTGTTTGTGCATACATACATAAATACATACATACATCACATGCTATATCATTAATCCTTTCTAGCTCATAGACCTGAAGTACGACAAATCAAGAACATACAGTGATACCACCTACAACATTGATTTTGATTCAAGTGCTTCATTAGAAGGATGGATGCAAACGAGCTAAGGGACATAGTCGATGAAGTTGTCAAAGCTAGGATGGCCGAGCTACGAGATCAATTGGTTAAAATTATGAGGACCCAATTGATTCAAATTCTCGAGATCATCAACAATGCTAATGAAGCATCCCCCATTGATATAAGAAAGAGGGGAAAGTCAGTATCAACGGAGAACATGTTCACTAATAGAGATTGAATGAAAAATGAGGGATCAATCCTTAATCTATAAGAACAACCGAACCATATGCTATCTAACTAGAGTAGTAAGAGCGGCTACCACCGCAATGAGCAAAATCAAAGGAAAAGAAGAGGTATTGAGAAAAATGCAACAATTGAACCAGCAAAGAAGCATAAATTTTCAGACTTGGGGGAACCTTTGTCAAAAATGTTGGAGAATCTAATGAAGAAGGAACTGTTACAACCCTTGACTCCTCATCCTTTGCCTAATCCTTTTCCGCCTAACTTTGATACTAAAGCATTTTGCCAATTCCATCAAAGGCTTGGACACGAAATGGACAACTGTATGAAGTTGAGGCATGAGATCCAGAATTTAATTGATAGTGGAAAGCTAATTGAGCATGAAAAGTCCAACACTAAGAATAAGCCTCTGCCTAAAATTGGAAGGGCGCCACCGCTTGCAACCTTCATGAAGAGTTTTGTCTTGTCATCTCATCATGATATGGATAGAGAAGCTACTAAAGATGATGTACTACTAAACAAGTTTGGATTAACTGTGGATGATGAAGCAATGATCCCTAATGAAGGAAAAAATCCTTTCACTTAATATGTCTAAATAGATGGAGTATCTTCGACTTCAACTCAACAAACTTTCCTTAGCTTGAATGTTGTTTTTTTTAATTTTTCTTTCTTTAATCTTTAATTGGAGCAATTATATTTTTCTATTTTTGTTTGAATAAATTACTTTCATCAAAATATTTATTGGTCTTTGTTAATTTTGGTGCTCAATCAATGAGGAATCTAGCTTGATGATTCTTGAATTAATATATCTAGCCATCATGATTCGAATGACTTTACTGGGTGAGGGAATTATTCTATAGCATTGAGTTGTGTATGCTTACTTAGAGAGGGCTCCTGCATAATTACCTTTGTCTAGGTCCTAGTCAGTCTTAGAACGTGCTTAGGCAAACTTTTGAGGAGAAATTGAACTCTACTTATTTAAGGGAGAAATGATCTAGTCATGCAAACATGGGTTTGTAAAAAGATTTGAGATAAAAAAAATGGATTTTTGACTTTGTTTTTGAGTCATGAGAAAAGAAAATTTTTTATTTGTGTTTAGAAAAGTTTTATGCCCAAAGACCATCTTGAAAAGTTTTCAAAATAGCTTTGGTCTTTTGGTCTTTAAAGAAAAATTTATTTTGGGCTTACAATATACTTAGGTCATATTAGAAAAAGAACAAACCAAATAAGCCATGATTTAAGCCAAGATAAATTAACCATAGTCAAACAACAAGCATAAAAACCTAAGAAAAGTAACTAGGTCAATTACATGAGCTTTAGTCTTTGGGTTGAAAGGCTTAGGTTCCCATAGCAAGTATATACCTAAAAGGTACAAGGCTATGAGTGGTTATGCCATGCTTGATCCCCGTACATAACACAACACGGATAACTTGGGCATCCTAACTCACGCATACAATGCAATCTAATATGATGCAATGGGTAATATCATGATAAGAAATAATAGAATAATATAAAGACCAATGGAATCAACTTCTCTTATCTCTGATGGAGTCGCCACTATGAGCGGGGATTTTTGCCCCCACTCCCTATGGAATGGTTCTTGCGACTCTGGCACTGTTTAGGCTTGGGGCCTTAGAGAACACGGGCCTAAGCCTGAAGAAAATGGAGTCACCGCTCGGATAGGCAGGGAAAAAGAAAGGGATGGTTGACTCGATTCCTAAGGAATCCCCAACCCCCTAATGAGTACAAAAGGTTGGGTATGTGTGGCGAAGGTGAGAAACAGCCCAGCACCCCCACAACACCCGATTCATTAGAACCAGCCTCCTTTGTAGGTCTTAATATTATAAAATTCTTAAATATAACAATATTATCCATAATACATGCAATCATAAGAATAAGTAAATACTTTATTAAAACCACAACAATGTCCAAATAAAATAAATAAATGGGCACTCATCCAAGGATAGAAACATATCCTTACATCATATAATATCTAAAACTAAATAGGACACCCACCGAAAGGTGAAAACGTATCCTTTACATTGATCCAAAACATTAAAATAAGCTAAATTACATGATGTTCACGATACGAGGTACCCAAAACATTGAAACATACCTCTTATAATATTTTGAAACTAAAACAAATCAATAACAATAACCAACCATTCATTATAAATAAATTATTCATCAAAGACATCAAACATCAATCAAAATATATAATGAACATTCATCTAATTTAAATAAAATAGTAAGTATATAAATTTAGGGTTTATGCATCAATTAGGATTTCTTGGGTTTTATGTTTAATAATTAGGGTTTTATTTATATTGGATTAATTAATTGAGAAACATTTAATATAAAAGAATAATGTGGCTACTAGATGTTTGAATTAGAGATTAGGTTTGAAATAAATTAGCGTTTGGATCTAAAGAATGGATGTTTGGGATTTAGGGTTTCGAAAGTTATATTAAAATAATATTAAATTTTAAGGTTTAAATAAATAAGATTGAAGATCATGAAAATAGGATTTTAAGTTAGGTATTTGGAAAGAATAGGCTACTATGAATCTAAAAAAAAAATTAGATTTGGTTAGGGTTTTAAGAAAATAGATTATTATTTTGTGGTTTTAGAAAAGTGTAATTAGGATTATATATTTCAAAAATTAGTTTTACGGGTATTAAGGTATTAGAATTTTTAAAAAACACTTTTTAAGGTTTAAAATAGAGTTTAGATGGTAAGTAGAACAATTGATCAATGTGCCAAATAAAAACATCATCTATTGTATGTTTAAATATTTGAGCCAATTGAGTGATGAAGCTACTGTAAACATAAACAAGTAAGTAGAAATTCAAACCTCCGTTGTTGGTGTCACCACAATTTTGAATTCTGGTTGAACAATAACAAAGACAGTGTGTACTGCCTTTGATGGATTATTTGTTGCTTGCTGACTGCCTCTTCCTCCTTCAAGTCCAAAGTTCTTAATCTATTCTGAAAAAAGTCTGAATAATTCTTGAATAGAATTCCAATTCTCAAAAGTTTGATCCCCTTTTCTTTGTTTCTTTAATGTGGTATTTATAAGAAAAATAAAAACCTAATATTAATTGGTTAAGGAAATAAAAACTGTTTAGGAAATAAAATCAAAAACCAAGTAAAATAGGGTTTTGAAAAAAATTACGCGCGGGCCGGGCAACTGGCGTGTGAAACTGCGTCGGTAAAAATTTACTGCAGGGTACTGCAGGCTGGGTGAATTGGCCTGTAGCCAATTCATCCTAGGTTTTTCATGCGGCGAATTGGCCCAAGCCAATTCGTCGCCAATGATTTTTCATCGTCGATTCCTTCGTCACCGATTTTTATTTTTTATATTTTTTATTATTATTTTTTATTTATGTATTAAAATAAATAGTAAAATAAATTAAAATAAATAATATATATTAAAAAAATAATATATATACGACAAAATTATTTCAGACTGTTTTAAAAATATCGAACTGAACTGGGTCAAAAATTAAGGGTCTACACTAGCTTGATCTATGCATCATGATTTGAATGACTTTATTAGGTAAGAGAATTGTTCTATAGCATTGAGTTGTGTATACTTACTTAGAGAGGGCTCATGTAAAATTATGAGTGTCTAGGTCCTAGTCAATCTTAGAGTATGCTTTGACAAATTTTTAAGGAAAAATTAACCTCTGCTTAATTAAGAGATAAATGATCTAGAAATTATTTGATAAGCCAACAACTATTATCCACCCAATTAAATATCAATCCCTAGTTGTCCCTTTGAGCCTTCATAAAATTTTAGCTTACTTATCATTGGCTGGTAAACCCAATGACCTACCTTGAGTTATTGTTACACTTTTGATAAGTCTTATGATCGCCAAGAAACAAAAGGGAAAGGAGATCAAAAGAAGGATACATAGTCAAGACCATAAGGATAGTTGAAGGACACCTGAATTAGACATAATATCACAGACTTATTGAGATAAAGTCAGGACTGAAGCAAATTTATGCCACTCTACTCATCCATAGTTAGAAGTATAGAATGGTGCAAGCAAGATAATTCTTTTGGATCTAGAACCTAACAACAACAACAAAACAAAACAAAAAAGAAAAAGAAAAAATTAGTCCTAAGTTTGTGCAGTAGCAAAAGCAAAAAATGAAGATCGTCTTAATAAGTTCTATATTTTTTCCAAGGAGATTTCTCCCAACCTTCTAAGGTTCCTGTGAGCTGGAATTTTTGCCCGCACTCCCGGTGGAATGGTTCTTGTGACTTCGGCACTGTTTAGGCTCGGGGCCTTAGAGAACACTGGCCTCCTTTGCAGTTCTTAATATTATAAAATTCTTAAATATAACAATATTATCAATATTACATGCAACAATTAAAATAAAGCATCATTATATTAAAATCAAAGCAATGTCCAAACAAAGCAAATAAATGGACACCCATCCGAGGATGGAAACATGTCCTTATATCGTTCATGTCTAAACTAAATAGGACACCCACCGAAAGGTGGAAACATATTCTTTACATTAGTCCAAAATATAAAAAGCAATTTAAATTACATAATACTTAACTAATGAGGTACCCACAAAGTGGAAACATACCTCTTACAATTTTAATGCTAAAACATACAAATAATAATCATAATAATAAAGAAAATATCCATCCATGATAAATTAAATAAATCAAGTATTCAAATTAAATAAATCAACCATCAAAACATATAATAAACTACATAATCAAATCTAAAATTAAATAAAGTAAATAAAGATACAAATTTTGGTTTATATCTCAATTTAGAATTCTTTAATTAATATTTAGGGTTTTGGGGATTTTGAAACTATTATTATTATTATTTAGGCTACTGTGAAGATTTTGAAAAAATAGATTGGATTAGGGTTTAATGAATTTAAGAAAGTAGTAAGGTTTTTTGGTTAATCAAATTAGGGTTTAGGGCTAACATCATGAGAATAGGGTTTTGGAATCTTAAGATATTAGGTTTATAATTCATGGTTACTGGAATGTGATTTTAGGCTTACTGGATTATGGCTTTAGGGTTTAGATTTACTAGATTGGATTTTAAGTTCACTGGATTAGGGTTTAGGGTGTTGTTGAATTTGTCATTAAGAATTTAAGGTTTAGGAAAACTAGGGTTTACTGTATTTGGTTTTGAGAGAATTAGGGTTTTTGGTATTTTGGAAAACATATTTGATTTTAGGATTTAAGAAAATAGTTTAGAGTTTTATAAAAATAATTATGATTCTTAGAAAACATAAAGAAGATTTGGAGATTTAAGAAAACATGTAGAAATTTTGAAAAAAGTTAGAGTTTAGATGAAAATAGTTCGGGGAAAATAGTTTAGGGTTTTAAAGCTTTTGGAGGCAGAAGAATACTTTTAGGGTCTTAAGGTTTTTGGAAATAGAATAAACAATTTAGGGTTTTTAAGTTTTTTGGAAACAGAAGAGTAGTTTAGGGTTTTTGAAGTTTTGAAAATGGGTGAGAAATACTTTAGGGTTTTAAGGTTTCTGAAAAGAGAAGAATAGTTTTAGGGTTTTGAAGTTTTGATCACTGATTAAGGTTACTGGATGAATATATTACCAAGTTTAATGATTTAAGTTACTGAAGCAAAAATTAATGATAGATGAACTTTAAAAGAAAATATGGCCATAACATTGTAAATATAATCGAAGAAAAGATTTATAATCAAACCTCCATTCGTTGGTTCCACCAAAATTGATTTCTGGATGAACAATGACAAAGGCAGTGTTGCTGCCTTTGAATGGATTGTTGATTGCTTCTTGTTGCTAATGTCTCTTGTATTAGGGTTTTTCTGTCTCTTTTTTCCTCCAGAAAAAACCAATTTTTGATCCAATTGTTGTCCCTTAATTCTGTGTTTTAATGTGCTATTTATAGGAAAAATCATCAACCTACTTCTAATTGTTTAAGGAAATTAAAACTAATTAGGAAAAGAAATCAAAACCAAATAGAATTTGGTTTCGGAAAAAACTGCGTTGGAAAATTACGCTGGAAAAAAAATTGCTGGCAAAAATTGCGAGCTAGTTGCTGCGGGCGGGCGCTAGGCGGCCAGCCAATTCGCAGTAGGAAATTCCTGCGGTGAATTGGCCTGGTCAATTCAACTTTCAGCGAAGAATTTTTTCGTCAACGATTATTATTTTTATTTTTTATTTTTATTATTATTTTTATTATTATTTTTATTTTATTAACTTTACCATTTTTATTTTTATTAAAAATTATAAATAATAATTACTAAAATAAATATTATTTAATTAAAATACCATAAAAATTATTTTAGACTATATAAAAAAAATCAGACCAGACTAGGTCAAAAATTAAAGGTCTACAGTTTGCCCCTTGCTTGAACAATCTGAGACTACAACAAAAGAGAGTGAAAAACAATAAGACTTAATTTTTCTGAGATGGTTGAGGTTTTGGGTTCTAGACCCGGTTCGAGTTCTGGACTCAAGGATAACTTTAGGTTCTAGATCTAAGGGTAATTTGGGTTCTGGACCCGAGCCAAGTTCTGGACTTAAGAGAGATTTTTGGTTCTGGACCTAAGGGTAATTTGGGTTCTGGACCCAAGCTAAGTTCTCGACTTAAGAGAGATTTTAGGTTCTAGACCTAAGGGTAATTTGGGTTCTGAACCCGAGCTAAGTTCTGGACTTAAGAGGAATTTTAGGTTTTGGACCTAAGCTAAGTTCTAGACTTAAGAGGAATTTTAGGTTCTAGACTTAAGGGTAATTTGGGTTCTGGACCCGAGCTAAGTTCTGGACTTAAAAGAGATTTTAGGTTCTGGACCTAAGGATAATTTGGGTTCTGGACCCAAGATAAGTTCTGGACTTAAGATAGATTTTAGGTTCTGAACCTAAGGGTAATTTGGATTCTAGACCCGAGCTAAGTTCTGGACTTAAGAGAGATTTTAGGTTCTGGGCCTAAGGGTATTTTGGGTTCTGGACCCTAGCTAAGTGAGATTTAATTGTCTGCAAAAAATAAATTTTCAGAAAAAAAAATTAGCTAATTTTACCATAAACATATTTTCTCCTTGCCCCCTGTGTGTAAAAATATTTTAAAAGTACAAAAATATTTATATACACGCAAGTATTTGAATGATTAAATTGAATAATTGACTTTCTTATTTATTTACTGCGTAGTCACTGTTCATGCACTATTTACTATTCGTAAATAGTAACCTCTATTTGTAAATAGTAACTTACTATTTATCAATAGTGACATTTACTTTTTGAATTTTGTTTTTTCCTTTGCCGTTCCTCTATATAAACGACTGATTTCTTCATTTCACTCACAACAAACTTCTTCATTTCATAGCTATAAGCCTTTCATTTTAGAGAGTTTAGTATACAGCTTTGGAAAAATGTATGCTTCAAGATCAGGAACTCGATCCAATGCTGAGTTATTGGAATTTATTCGGCAGCATGAAAATGAAAATATAAATCTACTAGCCGGGATGCCGCTCCATCACAGTTCAAATCAAAAGAGCAAGGTAATTATTTTAACAACAAATTATTGTTGTGTTTTTTTTATATATTTTTTTTCTGTTTCTTTTTTGTTTTCTGTTTCTTTTTTGTTTCTTTGTTGTTTTTCTTTTTTTTTCATATTTTCTATTTTTTCTTTTCATATTTTTTATTTTTTAGAAAATTTAGGGAAAATATATTAATTTAAGAATTTAAGTAAATAGAAAAAATAGAATATAAATTAATTTAGCTTAAAAATCAGTGGTATTGATATAATGATATACTTACCTCGTGTTAACTTACCTGGCTCCGTGTTAGCGTGATCGTTGCATTATTCGGGGCGGAGGGTGTGTCTACAAAGCCTGACAATGGTATAATATAGCGCCTTCTCGGGTAAGGCAAATTATCCGAGATTACGGTTTTGAAAACTTCATCTTACAATTACTATCCGAGGAGTATCTGATAGACCAGAGCATGATCCAATTGCTTGCAGAATGATGGTTGGACAGAACTCATACTTTTCATTTGCCCATTGAAGAGATGACAATTGGCTCGGTCTATTATACAGTTATAACTTGTATCCGGTATGATGGTTTTTCGGTTCCTCTTATCAATGATATTCTGATATTTGAAGAAATTCAACAATTAATTGGTATGAAACCATCATTTAAAGGGCCTTGCAAGATAAAAATCGAGCCATCGTAGTTATTGGATGAATTATGAAGGACGGGTTCATAGAGACACAGCCCAACATTATGCTCGAGGATTTTCGCTGTATTTGCTGGGGTCGACCATTTTAGGCAGCACCGAATTTGCCATTCCTTTGTCAGTGTTGAGGGCCCTTACTTATATGAGGATGATACTACTTTATGGCTGGGGTGAAGCTGGTCTTGCCTACCATGGTCTTGACAAAACTTGTAGAAATAAGAAGTCTTTTGTTGGCTTTATGGTGATTGTCGAGGTACTCTTCTTCCACCAATGTCAATTCCATTCTTATTCTTGCATGAATTTGATTTTTATTATTGTTGTAGGCATGGGCATATGAACACAATCTTGTGAAGGTGCCTGGCATTTCTTGAGAGAGAGTCGGGTATCCGAGATTAAATTTTTGGTTGTTAGATCTTATAGAAATTCCCGGCTCTCACCATGTGCACACCTAACGCTTTGTCTTAAGCTGCCTAACCTGGGATCAAGTAAGATATCATTAGCATACTTTTAAAATTTATATAACAGTTCACTTACCTTATATCTTTTTGTAGGTGACTTTGGCCTGGTGGAATATAGAAGAGCGGACAAACTGGACTTCCTCCAAGAATGTCGCACTGCCATTTCAACATACTCGCCGAGTCATCGCCGACCCTGTGTCTAGTGTGTGGTTTCTCGGAGAGAGAGAGTATACGAGTGGTTTCTAGGTCCAGAGCAGTGGGGGATCCTGATGCATTGCCTGGAATATACTTTAAATATCACATCAATGCCGGAGAATGCATGGTGGTTGGCTCGGCACGATTATGATGTTGAAACCTTTCTCTATCCACCGGGTGCATCTTATACCCAGTTTATTCAAATTGGGCTTTTGAACTTTGATGTATCTCCTGTTGGTGTACGGGAAATTTTTGAAGAAAATGAGGATAGAGATGAAGAGGAACATCATGGAGAAGGAGGAGAGTTTGTTCCACATCTTGGTGCTAGCACTTCTCAGGTAAACTTTTACCATTTTTTCATTATAATCGCTTCTTTCTTAACTTGTTTTGACTTTTTTAATGATTTTTGCAGGCTGCTGGCCCATTTGATCATGAGGTTAGACCTTCTTTTACTGCTCCTTCATTTGCTCATTCTAGTCTACCAGATATGCCATCTCACCCACATGGTATTGATATCAATTACCTGGTAAGTTTTCTTATTTCATGGTAATTTATGCTATATGTGAGCATGATTATGTATGTTCTTACTCTTTTCCTTTCTGGCTCACAGCGGATGCTTGAAGAACAAAACAAGAAACTCCAAAAAGATTTGGCCGCTAGTCGTCAATAGGTTTCCCATTTTGAAAATTTGTACCATCAGTCAGAGCAAAATTTTTTAGACTTTCGGTTTCAGGGGATGAGAGATCCTGGTGCTTCTTCATCTAGAGGCCCCCAAACTGATGACCATGAGATTCTTTTGTCTACTTCTGATGAGGACCATTACAGATCAAAACTCCAAGGTAATAGGGATTTTGGTACTCCTGCTTTGGGAGGACTCGGGAGGGGTGATATGCCTCCTCTAACAGGCGATGATTTTTTCAAAGCTTTATTTGATGATCTACCTCCTCCTTCTTAGCGATGTATGAATA
This sequence comes from Garcia nutans, assembly GCA_947685225.1. Lineage (NCBI taxonomy): Eukaryota > Viridiplantae > Streptophyta > Magnoliopsida > Malpighiales > Euphorbiaceae > Garcia > Garcia nutans. The sequence goes on along the minus strand of CANTUV010000039.1, from coordinate 34,071,653 downwards.
TTGTATTAATTGAGGAAATATTGTATAATAAGTGTGAGCGGGGATTTTTTCCCCCACTCCCGGTGGAATGGTTCTTATGACTTTGGCACTATTTAGGCTCGGGGCCTTAGAGAACACGTACCTAAGTCCGGAGAAATTGGACTCGCCACCCGGATGGGCCGGGAAAAAGAAAGGGGTGGATGACTCAATTCCTAAGGAATCCCCAACCCCCTAATGGGTTAGAAAAGTTGGGTACGTGTGGGGAAGGTGAGAAATGGCCCAGCACCCCCCACAATGCCCGGTTCATTGGAACCGGCCTCCTTTACATGTCTTAATATTATAAAATTTTTAAATATAACAATATCATCCATATTACACACAACAACTGAAATAAAGCATCGTTATATTAAAATCAAAGCAATGTCCAAACAAAGCAAATAAATGGACACCCATCCGAGGATGGAAACATGTCCTTACATCATCCATGCCTAAACTAATAGGACACCCACCAAAAGGTAGAAATATGCCCTTTACATTGATCCAAAATATAAAAAGCAATTTAAATTACATGATATTTAACTAATGAGGTACCCACAAATTGGAAACATACCTCTTACAATATTTGGAAATCAAAATAAATCGATAGAAGTAAATAACTATTCATCATAAATAAATCATTCATCAAAGATATTAAACATCAATCAAAATAGAAAGTAATCATTCATCCATGATATTAAACAACAATCAAAATATATAATAAACATTCATCCATGATAAATTAAATAAATCAAGCATTGAAATTAAATAAATGAAAGCATATAATAAACTACATAATCAAATCTAAAATTAAATAAAGCAATAAATATATAATTTAGGGTTCGCATCTTAAAATAGGATTTTAGAATTTTAATTACTAAATTAGGGCTTTGGAAAAAGGAAAGTTAAATATGCGGATTCATAATACACAAATGAATATTGACCCCTTTGACAAGCCCATATGGTGGTTTAAATTAAGATTTTAGGGTTTAAATTAACTAGTTTGGGGTTTTAAATTCAATGAATTAGGGTTTATGAAAATTTAGGGTTTACTATTTTGATTTTGAAAGAATTAGGGTTTTTGGTGTTTCGGAAATTATGTTTGATATTAGGATTTGAGAAAACAATTTAGAGTTTTTGTAAAGTTTTTGAAAATAAGCAAGAAGATTTAAGGTTTTTGGAAACAGAAAAGTGTGTTTTAGGGTTTTTGGAAATAAAAGGATCAATTTAGTGTTTTAAGGTTTTGGAAAATTGGAAAGCAAATTAGTGTTTTGGGAATTAATAAAATGATTTGAGGTTTTGGAAAGTTGGACAGTAGATTAGGGTTTTAAGATTTTGAAGAAATAGATTAGGGTTCTTAGATTTTAGAAGAAACAGAAAAATAATTTTTGATTTTTGGAAAACAAAGAAACGATTTAAGGTTTTTAAAATCAAAAGAAACAATTTAATGATTGAAGCTACTGTAAGGAAAAAAGAGATTAGATATTCAAACCTTCGTTTGTTGGTTCCACCAAAAATTGCTTTTTGGATGAACATGGACAAAGGCAAGATGGTTGCCTTTGATGTATTGATTGATTGCTATTTCTTCTCTTAAAAAGTCCGATTGTTTTTACTCCCAAAAAATTTTCAAGTCTAATCTCCTTTCAAAAATTCCTCCCCCCCCCCACTTCTATGTCTTTTTAGTCTTATTTATAAGAAATTTCGATGATTAATTTTAATTGTTTAAGGAAACTGTATTTAATTAAGAAAAGAAAACCGAAACCAAATAGAATTTGGTTTCGAAAAAAAATTACATCGAAAAATTTCGCTGGCAAAAAAAATTGATGAGGGCCGTTGTGAGAAACTGCATGGAAACTTGCGAGGGCGCGCAAGGGGCCACGAGCGAAATTGGCTGCGGGCCATTTCATCCAACACTTTCGGTGACGAATTTTTTCCGTCGCCAATTTTTCCGTCGCCGATTTTTATTTTTATTTTTATTTTTTTATTTATTTTTTTATTATTATTTTATATTACTATAATTAAAAAATAAATACTAAAACAAATATTATTTAATTAAAATAACACAAAAATTATTTTAGACTAAATAAATTATTTTGGACCGGACTGGGTCAAAAATTAAGGGTCTACAGTTTGCCCCCTGCTTGAACGATATGAGACTTTAGTAAAAGAGAGTGAAAAGCAATAAGACTTAATTTTTGAGATGGTTGAGGTTTTGAGTTCTTGGATTTGATTTGGGTACTTAGACCAGAGATTGAATTTGATTTGACTAACCTTTTATCAGTTGAGAATTCTGGCATAACTGGTTGTTCCACCAAAAATATATCTTTATCTATTAGAAATTGGGTCTTTAACCTAGGAACATGGATCTTTATCCATTGGAGATTGGGTCTTTACCCATGAAACATGGATCTTTATCCATTGGAAATCGGGTCTTTACCCTTGAAATATGGATCTTTATCCATTGAAAATCAGGTCTTTAACCTTGAAACATGGATCTTTATCCATTGGAAATCGGGTCTTTACCCTTGAAAAATGGATCTTTATCCATTAGAAATCGAGTCTTTACCCTCTAAACATGGATCTTTATCCATTGGAAATCAGGTCTTTACCCTTGAAAAATGGATCTTTATCCATTAGAAATCGGGTCTTTACCCTTGAAAAATGGATCTTTATCCATTAGAAATCGGGTCTTTACCCTTGAAACATGGATCTTTATCCATTGAAGGTCGGGTCTTTACCCTAGCTTTAGCTCTTTTTGCTGGACTGACCTTTTGTCTTTTGCATTTGAGAATTCTAATTTTCTCTTTTGAATGATTTCTCTTTTTTTATTATTCTTTTGAGAATTCTTTTTCTAGTTCATTAATTATACATGAACAAAAAATTTAGCCCTTTTAGCTAGCCTTCATATCTTCTCCTTGCCCCCCTACGTGGCAAGATATTCAAAATATTTTATTTATGCATAAACTCAAAAATTAAAAAGGAGAAACTTTGCCCCCTGTGTAGGCTCAAACCCATGATTTTTCTATGCGGGCTCTGATTGATGTTTTTATTGTCTAGTTCTTCGCAAAAGCACGCGTTTCTTCTTTTTGCAAAATTACTGGAGCTTTCTCAAGCAATGGGCATTCCATGCCCCCTAATTTGATATCTTCTTTTGATTGTTTACTTCACATGGTGTTTTTTGTTCACCTTAATAAAGAATAGACAGTACAAGACAAGAAAGTACGATGTGATATGCTCATGTATGCATGATGTACATGAATGATACTTACAGTCGTTCCATCGACTCACAGACCGAGGTGATCAGCAGAAGTGTTCTCATTGGTTCCTTTCAGATGTTCATTCAAGTCTTGCATTGGAATGACACAATGCTCCACATTTATAGCTTTTGTCTTTAAGATGTTGAAAATATGAATAATGGAGGCCCCAAACAGCAGAGATACATCCATTTTAAATTATGATTCAGCATGTCAGTTAGTAGCTTCTTCATGACCTTGCCAGTAATCATTTATTTTGCCCAATATGTTCTTTGAGATTCGACAGTTCAACATACTCCCCTCAACTTGAAGGTTTTGTATGACAAAAACATTTTTTAATTTTTTTTTTGAATTTTGATTTTTAAATCAAAATTTGGCTTCACCAAATCGATGTCAATGTACCTCATGACTTGATTTTTCCAAATTAACATATCTATAACATGAAAACCCTAGTTACCGTACTAAACTTGAGAATCATTTCTATTTAAGCAAGAATTGTTGCACTTCAGATAGACACATACACATTACTTGGCCAAAGATCTTTTTTGAGTTTAAATATTGTCTATCTCATATGCATGCTTATTCAAACTATCTCCACTAATATACTCTACCTACCAAGAGAGATCAACAGGTCTTTGATAGGCTTGAAATGGGTTCTTTAAGGGACATGGGTTTAAATGAACGCCATTTGTACGTTGGAGCTACTGTGACACAATGGACAAACCCTCACACTACAAATTTCTTGTTTAAACTTTAGGCAGCTGGGAGCAATCTTGCTAGACTTAAAATTCCTTCTATCTTCTTAGTATTAATCTGGATCTTAATTAGGACAGTCTTTACCCTTGCAAAAAATTTGAGACCCAAATTCGTTTCTTTTCTTCTTTTCTTTCTCTTTATTTTCCTTACTCTTCCCTTTCTTTAAGCATTTTATCATTTTGTCCTTCTTTCTTGTAGGACTATCAAGTATAAAACTTTCAAGAACTGGATGGTCTTCCTCCTTTTCTTCAATTTTGATTGAATCTTGTTTTATTAGTTTTTGTCATAGAATTGTAACTTATTTATTATGATGATTATTGTTTTCTTCATGCATTTTAGCAGTTTTAATCTGTTTATTTAGTGATTTCATCAATTTTTGTAGTTTTAATTTATTCCAGTGTTTATGTCATTTTTGTACTAGTTTTTAGTGTGATGTTTATGTGTTTTTGGTTAATGTTTCATTTGATTCTTGTTTAAAGTTTGTTTTAAGTGTTCATTTTAGGTTAATGTGCAAAAAAAAAAAACTCCCTTGGAAGATCAAAACAAAGAAAGAAAAGCATGAATCAGCAAGACATGGCCAAGCCAAATCAAGCTTGGCCGTGTCACCTCAAGGAAATTTTTGGCAGATCATGACCAAGAAAGAAAGGAAAATTTGGCAGAAGCTGACACTGGCAGGTGTGGCCGTGTCACATGACACGGCCAAGCCACTGGCCGTGTCACATGACATGACCACAAGCTTGGCCGTGTCCCATATTTAGCCAAGAAAGAAGAGCAAAGAAAGAAGAGAATCAGTAAGTGACACTAGCATGTGACACGGCCAAGCCACTGGCCGTGTCAGGAGCTTGGCCGTGTCACACTCATTTCCACAGAAGCAAAGAAGAGCAAGATTACACAAAAACTGACACACCCAGGTGACACGGCCAAGCCACTAGCCGTGTCACATGACACGGCCACAAGCTTGGCTGTGTCACTCCATGGGGCTAAGGAAAGAAAGGAAACACGGATTTTGAATGAGATTTTGTATAAATAAGAAGATTAGGGTATTTGAAAGGGTTACACATTTTTTCAGCCGTCCAACACAAACTTTTGAGCTATTCTTCATTTTTCTTTTGAATTTTGATTTCACTTTCATGCAAACATTCTAGATTAAATTAGTTTTAGCCATTTCATTATTCTTTTAGCAAAAATCTAAGCAAGAGATTCTTCAGGAGCCAAAGGAAGTTTGTAATTTGGTTTTGTTCTCAAACTCTATCTCTTAAGTTTCATTGGAATTGTATTCATGAATTCTCTAATGTTTAAATTAATTTCTTTGAATTTTAATGAGATGAATTTGTTTGATAGCATCAATATGAACTAATTTTGATCTAGTATAGGGTTTGTATGGGTCTACTATGATTGTATGAAATGGTTATTGCTCTTAACTGATTTATTTCTTTTATCCTTAATTGAATGGATTAATGTTAATATATAATTGATTGGCCACCAATTATGTGTTTGAGGTATTTAGATGAAGGATTGAGAAATGAAGTCTAATGCTAGAACAATTCAATTAGGGACTTAGGTGAATTAGAAATATAAACCTAAGAAAAAGATCATTTCAATTGTAACAAGATTATTTTAAAGAGGTTTGAATGCGAGAGCTTATTTCCTTGATTCGATTAATTAAGTTACTTGAAATCTGATCTTTGAAATTAAATCACTTGAGAGGAATAGCCATTCATACATATAAGTTAGTAGAGAAGTGCAAACCCTAGACCTTTCTATTAAGTGACTCAATATATCTGTTTAGTTTACTTTCATTGTTTTAAATTCAACTCGTTCTATTTTCATTAGTTGTTTAGCAATTTAATTTTATTGATAATTTGTTATTTATGATTTGATAAATAATTAGCTTATCTAGCTTCCTTGTGAGACGACCTTGAGGTTTTCACCAAAATACTATAGCAGCCTCGTATACTTGCAAGTGTAGTTCTAGTAGCGTTTATTAGAGTGCAACAAATCTTTAGTTGGGTTGGACCAATTCAAGTCAAACCGTCCTTATAAACCAAATGGAAGCCTTTTGTTGTTTAGGTAAAAGAGAACTCAGTTGGCTTTCTAAACTGCCTTTTTAGATTTTATCTTTTTTTTCTTTGTTTCTTTCCTTTTTCTTTTTTTTTCTCTTCTCTTTTTTATTGTTTTGTTTTTTGTTTGGTTCTAGCTCTAAAAGAGTTGTCTTGTTTGTACTAACTTGGGTCTCCAATAATGGATGAGTGGAGTGACATAAATCTTCTTTAACAGGGATAAATCATTTGTTACTCTGATGTTGTCTTGATATATTAGCGATATTAGGAAAACTTCAACTACTCTTATGGTCTTGAGAACTTCAACTACCCTTATGGTCTTGATAACACCAACTATTTTTACAGTCTTGGCTATGCATTCCATTCCTTGATCTTCTTGCCTCTTCACCTTAGTGATCATAAGACTTGTCAAAAGTATCACAATAGCTCAGGGTAGGTTATTGGGGTTTGTAAGCCAATGAAAAGAAAGCTAAAATTTTATGAAGGCTCAAAGGGACAACTAGGGATTGATATTTAATAGGGTGGATACTAGTTGTTGGCTATCCAAACAATGCCTAGATCATCTCTCCCTTAAATAAGCAGAATTTAATTTCACCTTGAAAGTTTGTCTAAGCATGTTCTAAGACTGACTAGGACCTAGACAAAGGTAATTATGCAAGAGCGCTCTCTAAGTAAGCATACACAACTCAATGCTATAGAGCAATTCCCTCATCTAGTAAAGTCATTCAAGTTAATATGCCTAAACACTTTATTTATAAACACCAAGCTAGATTCCTCATCGGTTGAGCACCAAAATGAACAAAGACCAACAAAAACTTTGATGAATGTGATTTATTCAAATAAATTTAAATTTGAAAAACACGATAGTTCCAATTAAATATTAAAGAAAGTAAAATTGAAAAGCAACATTCAAGCTAAGGAAAGTTTGTTGAGTTTAAGCTTCTTTTCCTTTCACATCTTCAATATTTCCATCTTGAAAGGATGATAAAACAAAATCTTCTTCCAATCCTTTTCCCACCATGAAGGTTGCTGGAGGAGGTACTCTTCCAAACTTAGGCAAAGGATTATCTTTTGTGCTAGTCTTATCAGGCTCAGGCAGCTTACCACTGTCAATTAAATTTTGAATCTCATGTTTTAATCGCAAGCATTTGTCTGTCTCATTTCCTTGTTTTGATGAAACTCACAAAAGACTTTAGTATTAAATTTTGGGGGTAAAGGATTTGGTAAAGGTCGAGGGGCCAATGGCTGTAATAGTCCCTTCTTTTGTAGTTTGTTGAAGACCCAAGACAAAGGCTTCCCCAGATATGAAAACTGCCTTCTATTTGCTTTACCAGTTGTATTGACATCAACTTCTTTTTTAGTCCTTTGATTTCCAGACTGGTAATTCCCTTTCTCATTCCTTCTTATTGAAAAGCGATTCTTCTCCCTTTCCCATTCTTCAATTTGCAGACCAACTTGGAGAAGTTCTTTGAAATCACGGATGAGTGTATGGGACATCTTTTCACGAAGACTAGGCAGCACTCCTCTCACAATCATCCTTATTTGATTAGATTCATCGGGTCTCTTCTTGAGCAAAGCAGCCTTGTTCCTCCATCTCTTCACATAGTCAACAAAATTCTCATTTGGCCTTTGTCTAATGGACTCCACTTCCATTAAGGTAACTTCCATCTCAACATTATATCCATATTATTGGATGAAGGCCTTGTATAGCATATCCCAATTCTTTTGTGTGCCATCATCTAAGGTATTGAACCAATTTTGGATAAAAGGGTCCAATGAGAGCATGAAGTACCTTAGAGTTTGAGCCTTAGTAGCTCGGGCAGACTGCATAGCAGTGCTGTACTGCTTCACATGGAGACGGGGATTTCCAGTACCATTGTATCTAGCAAAGGATGGCATCTTGAATTTGTACGGAACTTCTTCGTCTAGCTCAAATAATTTGTCAACTTCGGACATTTCTTCGGTTTTCAACTTCTTCTCAAATTTATTTTCTAAATCAGCAATCATCTTCTCAACATCAGATGTCTCGGTCTTTTCAATAGTTGCCTTCTCAACAATCTTTGGCTCCTTTTTATCTTGAGGATCTTGAAAGTATTGAGCCCAATCATCATTATCAATGATAACCTTATCATCATCAAAAGCTACTTCACTAACTTTATTCTTCCCTTTGTCCTTTGGCTTCTTGGAGCTAGCAGACGCTTCGGCATTATTTCCTAAAATTGCAGCCAGTTGATTCTTTAAGGTCTCGACCATGGCCTCTTTTATTTCTTCCATTTTGGCATTGAGGGCTTCATCCACCATTCTTTGAATTTGTTTGGGCTCCATTGATTTTGGTGAGCAAGTGATTGAGTCGTTGCTAGATTCTTCGTTTTCGGCGTAGGTCGGATTGTCGTAAGCTTTTGAACTATCGTAATCTAGGGTTGTGAGCTAGAGAGGATCAATGATATGAGATGCAAATGTATGCATGTATGCATAAACAATCAACAAAGATAAATAATTAGGACATTCCTTCCAACCTTATAACATCCACACACGAATGGCGAGTCTCTTTTCCTAGGTATATGGTTAACAAAATACCAACATGGGGTACCTTATTTTCGAATATTTCCCTCGGATGTTTCAACCAATAGTTTTATTTTCAAAAATGGAAATCAGTTTATAATAATTCCCATTAATTAGGTTTTAATCCATTCAACCAACTATAATAGCTTTTATGCTATATTGGATTAAAACTAAATTAAGAGGTTTATTATAGATAGATTTCTCACTTGAAAAAGTAACTAATGATTCATGCCAAAAACAAGCCCATGATTAATTCTTCTTAGTATAAACTAGGCTCACAATTGATTTTTGGTATTTTGTAATTGACCTAAATAATTTGCAATCTCTTTGGATAAAAATAATTTTATTTCTAAGCCCATTGTAAAAAGATTTTAGAAAAAATGGATTTTGGGCTTAGTATTTGGGCCATGAGCAAAAGAATTTTTGATTTGTTTTTGGAAAAGTTTTATGTCCAAAGACCATCTTGAAAAGTTTTGAAAATAGCTTTGGTCTTTTAGATTTTAAAGAAAAATTAATTTTGAGCTTACAATGTACTTAGGTCATATGAGAAAAAGATCAAACCAAATAAGCGATGATTTAAACCAAGATAAATTAACCATAGTCAAACAACGTGCATTTGGGGTAAAAACCTAAGGAAAGTTACTAGGCCAATTACATGAGCTTTAGTCTTTGGGTAAAAAGGCTTAGGTTCCAATAGCAAGCATATACCAATCGGTATGAGCCTATGAGTGTTTATGCCATGCTTAATCTCCATACCTTGAGTGAAAGTATGGTATCCCTTACATAACACAACACGGGTAACACGGGCATCCTAACTCACGTACACGATGCAATCTAATATGATGCAATGGATAATATCATTATAAGAAAGAATAGAATAATATAAAGACCAACGGAATCAACTTCTCTTATCCCCAGTGGAGTCGCCACTATGAGTGGGGATATTTGCCCCCACTCCCAGTGGAATGGTTCTTACGACTTCGGCACTGTTTAGGCTCAGGGCCTTAGAGAACACGGACCTAAGTCTGCAGAAAATAGAGTCGCCACCCAGACGGGATGGGAAAAAGAAAGGGGTGGAAGACTTGATTCCTAAGGAATCCCCAACCCCCTAATGGGTTCGAAAAGCTGGGTACATGTGGGGAATGTGAGAAATGGCCCAGCACCCCCACAATGTCCGATTCATTAGAACCAGCCTCCTTTACAGGTCTTAATATTATAAAATTCTTAAATATAACAATATCATCCATATTACACACAACAATTGAAATAAAGCATCGTTATATTAAAATCAAAGCAATGTCTAAACAAAGCAAATAAATGGACACCCATCCGAGGATGGAAACATTTCTTTACATCATCCATGCCTAAACTAAATAGGACACCCTCCAAAAGGTAGAAACATGCCCTTTACATTAATCCAAAATATAAAAGCAATTTAAATTACATGATATTTAACTAATGAGGTACCCACAAATTGGAAACATACCTCTTACAACATTTGGACATCAAAATAAATCGATAGAAGTAAATAACCATTCATCATAAATAAATCATTCATCAAAGATATTAAACATCAATCAAAATAGAAAGTAAGCATTCATCCATGATATTAAACAACAATAAAAATATATAATAAACATTCATCCATGATAAATTAAATAAATCAAGCAATGGAATTAAATAAATCAAAACATATAATAAACTACATAATCAAATCTAAAATTAAATAAAGCGATAAATATATAATTTAGGGTTCGCATCTTAAAATAGGATTTTAGAATTTTAATTACTAAATTAGGGCTTTGGAAAAAGGAAAGTTAAATATGCGGACTCATAATACATAAATGAATATTGACCCCCTTCGACGAGCTCATACGGCGGTTTAAATTAAGATTTTAGGGTTTAAATTAACTAGTTTGGGTTTTTAAATTCAATGAATTAGGGTTTAGGAAAATTTAGGGTTTACTGTTTTGATTTTGAAAGAATTAGAGTTTTTGGTGTTTCGAAAATTATGTTTGATTTTAGGATTTGAGAAAACAGTTTAGAGTTTTTGTAAAGTTTTTGGAAATAAGCAAGATGATTTAAGGTTTTGGGAAACAGAAAAGTATTTTTTAGGGATTTTGGAAATAAAAGGATCAATTTAGTGTTTTTAGGTTTGGGAAAATTGGAAAGCAGATTAGGGTTTTGGGAATTAATAAAATGATTTGAGGTTTTGGAAAGTTAAACAGTAGATTAGGGTTTTAAGATTTTGAAGAAATAGATTAGGGTTCTTAGGTTTTAGAAGAAATAAAAAAATGATTTTAATATTTTTGGAAAACAAAGAAACGAATTAAGGTTTTTAAAATCAAAAGAAACAATTTAATGATTCAAGCTATTGTAAGGAAAAAAGAGATTAGATATTCAAACTTTCGTTTGTTGGTTCCACCAAAAATTGCTTCTTGGATGAATAAGGACAAAGGCAAGATGGCTGCCTTTGATGGATTGATTGCTTGCTTTTTCTTCTCTCAAAAAGTCCGATTGTTTTTACTCCCAAAAAATTTTCAAATCCGATCTCCTTTCAAAAATTCCTCCACCCCCCCACTTATGTGTCTTTTTAGTCTTATTTATAAGCAATTTCGATGATTAATTTTTATTGTTTAAGGAAATTGTATTTAATTAGGAAAAGAAAATCGAAACCAAATAGAATTTGGTTTCGAAAAAAAATTGCATTGAAAAATTTCATTAGCGGAAAAAACTGCTGCGGGCCACTGCGAGAAACTGCATGAAACTTGCTAGGGTGCGCGAGGGGCTACGAGCAAAATTGGCTGCGAGCCATTTCGTCCAACACTTTCGGCGATGAATTTTTTCGTCATCGATTTTTTCGTCATCGATTTTTTTGTCACCGATTTTTATTTTTATTATTATTTTTTTTATTACTATAATTAAAAAATAAATACTAAAATAAATATTATTTAATTAAGATAACACAAAAATTATTTTGGACTAAACAAAATATTTTGGACCGGACTGGGTCAAAAATTAAGGGTCTATAATAAGTATAAAAATACTAATGACAATATATAATTTTTATCTTTACTGTAACTCTTTTCCTTCTCTCTCTCTCTTTTTTAAAATCAAATGTTGGTCTTGCCAAATTAATGTCAATATACCTCAGGACTTGATTCTTAAATTAACATATTTATAACATGACAACCCTAGTTACCATATTAAACTCGAGAATCATTTCTATTTAAGCAAAAATTGTTGCACTTCAGATAGGCACATACACATTACTTGGTCAAAGATCTCATTTGAGTTTGAATATTATCTATCTCATATGCATGCTTATCCAAACTATCTCCACTAATAGACTCTACCTACCAAGAGAGATCAATAGGTCTTTGATAGGCTTGAAATGGGGTCTATAAGGGACACAATTTTAAGTGAAGGCCATTTTGAGATTGGGGCTGATGTGACACAATGGACAAACCCTTACACTACAAACTTCTTATTTGAACTTTAGGTAGCTTGGAGACAATCTTGCTAGACTCCAAATTCTTTCTATCTTCTTGGCATTAATCTGGATCTTGATTAGGACCGTCTTTGCCCTTGCAAAAAGTTTGGTACCCAAATTTGCTTCTTTTCTTCTTCTCCCTTTTCTTTCTTTTTATTTTTCTTACTCTTCCCTTTCTTTTGAGCATTTTATCATTTTGTCCTTCTTCCTTGTAGGATTGTCAAGTATAGAACTTTCAAGAACTGGATGGTCTTTCTCCTTTTTCTCTGATTTTGATCGAATCTTTGGTTGGGTTGGACCAATTCAAGTCAAAGTTTTCTTATAAACCGAATTGGAAGCCTTTTGCTGCTTTAGGTAAAAGAGAACCCAGTAAGCTTTCCAAACCTCCTTTTTAGGTTTTATCTTTCTTTTCTTTTTTTTCTTTTTTTCTTTCTTTTTCTTTTTTTTTTCTTTTCTTTTTTTTTCTCTTCTTTTTTTTTTGTTTTTTTTGGGTTCTAATTCTAACAGAGTTGTCTTGTTTGTACCAACTTGTATTTCTAATAATGGATGAGTGAAGTGGTATTAATCTGCTTTAGTCTTGGCTTTATTTTTAATATTTGGTCTAATTCAGGTGAACTTCAACTACCCTTATGGTCTTAAGAACTTCAACTATCTTCATGGTCTTAACTATTCATTCCTTTCTTTGATCTTCTTGCCTCTTCATCTTAGTGATCATAAGCCTTGTCAAAAGTATCACAACAGCTCAGGGTAGGTTGTTGGGGTTTGTAAGCCAATGAAAAGAAAGCTAAAATTTTATGAAGGCTCAAAGGGACAACTAGGGATTGATATTTAATTGGGTGGATACTAGTTGTTGGCTAACCAAACAATGCCTAGATCATTTCACCCATAAATATGCAGAGTTGAATTTCTCCTTGAAAGTTTGTCAAAGCATGTCCTAAGACTGACTAGGACCTAGACAAAGGTAATTATGCAGGAGCCCTCTCTAAGTAAGCATACACAACTCAATGCTATAGAGCAATTCCCTTACCTAGTAAAGTCATTCAAGTCATGATGCCTAGATACATTAATTTATGAACATCAAGCTAGATTCCTCATTGGTTGAGCACCATAATGAACAAAGACCAACAAAATTTTTTATAAAAGTAATTTATTCAAACAATCTTAATTTTAAAAAATATAATTGTTCCATAAAACACCAAATAAAGAAAATAAAACAAGAAAACAAATAAGCCAAGGGAAGTTTGTTGAGTTAAGCTTCTTCTCCTTTCACATCTTCATTATTCCCATCTTGAAAGGATGATAAAACAAAATCTTCTTCCAATCCTTTTCCTACCATGAAGGTTGCTGGTGGTGGCATTCTATTGAACCTTGGAAATGGATTGTCTTTGGTGTTTGGCTTGTTGGGCTCGGGCAACTTTCCACTATCAATTAAATTTTGGATCTCATGCCTCAACCTCACACATCTATCCGTGTCATGCCCTTGGGCATTTGATGAAACTGACAAAATGATTTAGTGTCAAAATTAGGTGGGAGAGGGTTAGGCAAAGGACGAGGATTTAAAGGTTGTAACAATCCCTTTCTTTGAAGCTTATTGAGAACCCAAGACATCAGTTTCCCCAATTTTGAAAACTACCTTCTTATTCCTTGGTTAGTAGCATTAACACCGACTGCCTTTTGCATGCTTTGGCTACCAGACTGATAGTTTCCTTTCTTGTTCCTTCTTGTTGAAAAACAGTTCTTCTCTCTTTCCCATTCTTCAATTTGCAGACCAGCTTGGAGGAGATCTTTGAAATCACGGATGAGTGTATGAGACATCCTTTCATGAAGACTAGGCAACACCCCTCTTACAATCATCCTTATTTGATCAGATTCATCGGGCCTTTTCTTAAGCAAAGCGGCCTTATTTCTCCATCTTTTCACATAGTCCATAAAATTTTCATTTGGTCGTTGCCTAATGGACTCAACTTCCATTAAGGTAACTTCCATTTCAACATTGTATCCATATTGTTGGATGAAGGCCTTGTATAGCAGATCCCAACACTTTTGTGTTCCTTCTTCTAAGGTATTGAACTAATTTTGGATAACATGATCCAATGAGAGTATGAAGGTAAAACCTAGAAGAAGGAACACAAAAGTATTTGGGTTAAAAAGCTTAGGTAAAACCATAGTCAAACAACAAGCATTTAAAAAGCTTTAGTATTTGGGTTAAAAAGCATTTAAGGTAAAACCTAAGGAAAGTAACTAGGCCAATTACATGAGCTTTAGTATTTGGGTTAAAAAGCTTAGGTTCCCATAGCAATTATATACCAAATGGTACGAGGCTATGTGTAACACCCCTACACCCAATATACACACACCGCATACACTTGCTTATGCATATACAGGGATGTCACGGTCCATTCTAAACAAACCAATCTTTAAAACTTTATCATCAAATCATTGTAAATCAATCTAAGTAAACTTAAAACATTTAACTTATTTTATAGAAATCAATAGAAAAAACATTCCTTACTAAAATACATATTCATATATCTTCATTACCCCAAAAGTTTATCCAAAACATTAGTTTAATAAGCAGTGGAAAATACATATGTATATATATCAAAATCAATGTTTACAAAATTATAGAGTGTATACATGCTGGCAGTTCATCTCTGATCTTGATTACCACAACTCAACACTGCTCTCACAAACTCAAGCCTATACTCGACTCGGTCTAGACGAGCTCTCCGGCACAACCGGATCTACCTTGTCACCTGCGCGATGAACCACAATCGCGCTATGCAGAAAGCTTAGTGGTACAAACTTTGATTCAATTTAGATCCATGTGATGCTAATGCACAATACATATGAATATATCAACTCATCACATTATAACTCAACATATTAATCATTTACATCACATTTCATAATTCACATTTAAGCAAAGACAAACATGGACCCAAAAAGGATCTAATATGCTATTCAAAGTTCAGAGTTACTGCTTTGGTCCATAATGACACCTTGTGTCTATCCCCATAGGCAATATATATCCATGGATAATGTAACAGCCCCAGTCTCTTGGACCTCAACCCGGCTAGACCCTTAGGCCCTAGTATCTTGGTCCTCAATCCGGCTAGACTGTTATAGTTTTTGAGGTTTACGACCCGGTCTTTTCACCCCAAAAACATCACAGTTATCAGCTGGGCTTGTCTTATGACCCGGTCTTTTCACCTGCCCAGAAATTCATGGGCATGCCGCCAAACCCAGAACTCTGAAAATTGAATAACATACTAGGCACACAACTTATTCATTTATCTCATTATTGAATACTTTCATAATTCATTTCTCATTTCATTTCTCATAATCAAATTAGGCACATTGCTTTATTATATCATCATTTTCTCATCTTTTCTCATTCTTCTCTTTTATATCAATATCCATTTGTTACATTATGATTTCACATATCATATCACATTATACCACATTTCTTTTCATATCCAACACATTACTCAATTGCATTGATATATCAACATAATTCACATTATGCATATCATAACATATAACTCTTTCATCAACAATGTATCAAGTAACTTAACACATTTCTCAACTAAATATGTTAAGTCCTAATGTCATGTAAATGTATGCAATCATTCAAAGTTTGTACTTACCTCTTAAAGCAATAACACCACTCTATCAACTTCCTCTTCCAAGATATCCCTCAAACCTTGGCTAGGGTAACTCAATTCTCTTCAAAACCTAATCCAAAGTTGATTACACATAAGAATACAAGAATAAGAACTATCTAGGGCAAACTATACACTTGACATGGTCAACAACATGGGTGTGTCCTTGACCGTGCCCTAAACCCACAACACAGAAGCATTGACACGCTCAGTGACATGGGCGTGTCACTGCACGTGTCAATTCTCCTACAACACAGAAGCTATGACACGCTCAGTGACATGGACGAGTCACTGGATGTGTCAATCAACCAACAACACAATAGCTATGATACGCTCAGTGACATGGGCGTGTCACTGGCCGTGTCAATGCTACTACAACACAGAAGTTGTGACACGCTCACTGACATGGGTGTGTCAGTGCTCATGTCAACAACCTAGAAAATAGAACCAATGACACGCCCAAAGACATGGTCGTGTTAATGGGCTTGTCAGGCCAAAAACCCTGAAATTGACACCAACAAGGCCAGTCCAACAAACACCTTCTTAAAACCCTTTTCCACTCCAAACAACCTTAACCAAAACAATCAACAACCCATATAATACTTGAGTAAACATTAAAACAAATCCATCACAAACATCAAAACACAATTACAACCATATATCACAACTCAAACTTACACAATCCACACACTTGTCTCTTTCACCAAACTTAACACTTTTCTCTATTCAATCCAACTCCAAAAATCAAAGTTAACAAAACAACACAACCTCAAAAATACAAATCAACTATAAACACATCTACAATAACCAATCACCAAAATCATAAACATAACTCAAAAGAAAACAAAGGAACAAGTTGGAAACTTTCCAAAAGTGAAGAAAATCCTTAAAACTCCAACTTGATCTCTTGAAATCCTTCAATCTCTTGAGTTTGGAAGCAACAAAATCCCTTTTTCTTTTGTTGATAATGGTGGTTGGCCAAAGAGAAGAAAGAAGAAGATGAAGAGGAAAGAAGAAGAAGAAAGAAAGAAAGTCAACCTCTATAAAGCAACCACTTCCCTCAAAATCCTCTCCACCAAGTATTATACCAATATAATAATCAACTCACTTACATCATCTTCCACTAACTCTTATAAATTCCATTTAAATATCATCCTCCACTAACAATATTTAATAATATAATCAAAATATCTCTTGACCAAAATAAACCCATTGAATTGTATATATTTTGTATATATCCTCATATATACAACATATACACATCTCCTCTTATTCCATTAGTCATATATACACTTCAAATTATTTAATCCAATTCTCACAAATAAGAAAGCATTCCAAAATTTTAGGGTATCATTTAGGATATTACACTATGAGTAGTTATGCCACGCTCGATCTCCATACCTTGAGTGAAAGTATGGTATCCCTTACATAAAACAACACGGGTAACACGGGCGTCCTAACTCATGCACATGATGCAATCTAATATGATGCAATGGATAATATCATTATAAGAAAGAATAGAATAATATAAAGACCAACTGAATCAACTTCTCTTATCCCCAGAGGAGTCACCACTATGAGTGGGAATTTTCGCCCCCACTCCCGGTGGAATGGTTCTTGGGACTTCGGCACTGTTTAGGCTCGTGGCCTTAGAAAATACATGCCTAAGCCTGGAGAAAATGGAGTCGCCACCCAGATAGGCCGAGAAAAAGAAAGGGGTGGATGACTCAATTCCTAAGGAATCCCCAACCCTCTAATGGGTTTGAAAAGTAAGGTACGTGTGGGGAAGGTGAGAAATGGCCCAGCACCCCCACAACGCCTGGTTCATTGGAACCAGCCTCCTTTGCAGCTCTTAATATTATAAAATTCTTAAATATAACAATATTATCCATATTACATGCATAATTAAAATAAAGTATCATTTTATTAAAATCAAAGCAATGTCTAAACAAAGCAAATGAATGGACACCCATCCGAGGATATAAACATGTCTTTTCATCATTCATGTCTAAACTAAATAGGACACCCACCGAAAGGTGGAAACATGTCATTTACATTGGTCCAAAATATAAAAGCAATTTAAATTACATAATACTTAACTAATGAGGTACCCACAAAGTGGAAATGTAATATCCCAAAGTGTGCCTTAGAAGTTTTGATATAATTATTGTTTTATTTAAATTAAATGTATATGTGTATTTGGAAAGAAAATGAATTGAAGAGAGAGTTTATATGTTGTATATATGGAAATATATACAACATATATACAAGTCAAAATGGATGGTCAAAGGAAGAAGATATTTATTTTGTTATTTATGAAATTACTAAAAAGGGCAAGTGAAAGGAGGTTAAAACAAATAGAATAGGGTATTTAAGTAATTTCTTATTTGGAATGCTTGGTGGAGATTTAAAGAGATGAAAAGTTTGACTTTGTTTCTTCATTTTCTTTTCTTCTCCTTTAGTGGCCGGACATTATCAAGACAAGAGAGCTAGAGGAAGGTTTTGAGTTCTAAGATCAAATTGAAGGAAGAATCAAGTGATTGAGTTGGAAAATTTTGAAGTTTCATCAACTTTGGTAAGTTCTCTCTTGATTTCTCTTGTTTTTATTGAAGTTGCGTTTGAGTTGATTTGGGGATTTTTGAAAGTGTGATTTTGTTTGATTGTGGTGTGGTTGTATGTGTTTGGGATTGAGTTAGAGATAAGAAGTTAAGTTGGTGTTAGTGTTGGAAGAGTTAGGTTGTGTTGGTATTAGGGTTTTGAAGTGGTAAGTGATGTTTAACTTGAGTTTGATTAATTATTTTCATAGATTTTCATGTTGGTTGTATTTGTTGGAGTTGTAAGCATAGAATATGTGATTTTGGTTGAAGGCAGTAGCATCTTGGATGCCACGCCCATGGCCCTTAGATGACATGGCCGTGGGGATGTTGAACAATTTAGGGCAGAATTGTTTTCTAACCCACGCCCGTGGGGGTTAGGGTGGCCACGGCCGTGGGCCCTAGCTAATGGTGTTGAGTTATAATTTGTGATCTAAAGGTCTAAGATGAGTTTAATAAGTGATAAATTATATTGGAATTCATGTATTGTATCATTTTTGGATTAGGTTTTGGAAGAAAGTGATTTGCCCTAATTTAAGAAGTGAAGAACTCTTGGAAGAAGAAGAGTATAGAGTTGTGTGAGTGTTCTTGAGGTAAGTACAAACTACATTATTGCATACATGCATATGATGTTGAGACTTGATACACACTTGATTATAAATGTGTTAGGAAATGTAATGTAATGTTGATGTATATTAATAATTTTATGTTTTGTACATTGTGAATGATTGATGAGCATCTAAAATATGTGTTAATGCCATTGGTTACATACACTTGAATGATGAATTGATTAATGTGAATTGAGATATAATGAGATGTGAAATCAATGTGAGTGGTTATAATGATGTAATTGACATAATTGAGGCATGTGTGCCTAAATGATGATGTTCAATGCAATTGATGATATATACTCTCTTGATGAGATGAGAAGCAATTGTTGTTGGCTAAAATAATGTGAATGAGTTGATGGAGGCATGTTTGCCTAAGTGATGATGATGAGTAAATAAGAATGAAATTGATAATGAAATAATAAATGAATTGTGTGTCTAATATGTTATTCCATTTTCAGAGTTTTGTTGTTGGTGGCATGCCTATGGTAACAATCTCTTGAAGTTAGGTTGGGCTTGATCCTTGAAGCCAAGTTGGGTTGAAGTTTAGCATGCTTAACTCCCCTTGAAGCTTGGTTGGGTCTAGTCTTTGAAGCCTAATTGAGATGTTACAACCCTTGAAGCTTGGTTGGGTCTAGTCCTTGAAGCCTAATTGAGATGTTACAACCCTTGAAGCTAGGTTGGGTTTGGTTCTTGAAGCCAAGTTGGGTTGATACTTGATGGTTGTCGAATCCACCAAAAATAATAATCTGCTCTTCCTACAAAAGAAAACTTCTAAATAGGGTGAGAAGGGTCGAACCCTAGGGACTAGCTTGCCGAAAGTTAACCAGAACTGAAAATAAAACTAAAAATTAAAACGGGGGATTTAAAATTGGAACGAGATTAATTAAAATTAAAAACGAAAGCAACAAAAATAATATAAAACCTGAAACGATGGGGAAGAATTCAGTCAAGGCATACCACGGTTCGAAGTTTAAACTGATTGATCATTGATTCAAGAATAATCCTTTAATTCAAATTATAGATAAGTTATAGCCAGGAAGAACGTCGACCCAACTAATCCTACCTTATTAATAGGTTATTAAGATACGATCTAATAATAACCCCTAATTAACTAGCAAACCTAAGTACGACGAAGGATTTAACAGTTAACAGCCTTAAAATCTAGTAGGACCTTGCCCTAATTAACAGAAACTACGAGTATCCATTTAAATCATATTATACTCTTTCTTGATATAACCCAAAAGGTTCTACCCAATTAAATTATACCAATCACTACTACATCAATCTAATCAAACAATTACGGATTTGATTCAATTGAATAGTCATGGAAATTACTATCAAACAAAGAACGGGCCCTGTTAAATCATTCAATAGAATTAAACTAAGGGATGGATTTTCCCAATAAATCACAAAAAGATTGTAAATGCAAGGAGAAATCAAAGAATTCTATTAAGTTCAATTCAATCTCACAATCATGATCAAACTTCTACCTTGGATTAAGCCTTAACTGAACAGGACGACTAGCCACGCATGGCTGTTGAAGAAAACATCGTAAAATTCTGAAAATTGTTCTGAAATTCGTGATAATCACCAGGGTGGCCAAAAAGTGTCTAGATAAAAACCTAAATTTTGTTTTTATACTCCTAAAAGTGGGGCCAAAACATAATACAATAAAAGGGGCCCATAAAACAATGTTTAGTATTCTTTCTCTGCTCTAAAAGACGCTGGAAAACAGTCCCAATAAGTCGCGGGTCAGCCACTCGTATAAATCAGTCCGCATCTGTTCGCTTGTTCCTTAGTCTTGCCCAAGGCTAAGGACTTGACAGCTTCATATTTTCCAAACAGATTCCAGCAGCTACTGCTTCCCAAAAACATCTTCAGAATCTACTCCTTTTAACTTCATTCTCACCATATCCAGTATATCCTAACACAAAAACAAGAATCCAACTAAAAACTCCTCTTTTAAGCACAATTAACACAAAATCAGCATATTATAATCAATAAAAATGTGTTGGATTTACATGTTATCAATACTTAGCATGCTTTGTTCCCCTTGAAGCTTGGTTGAACCTAAATCCTTGAAGCCTAGTTGGGATAATGATAATGATAAAGGTGATATTAAACCAAAACATTAACTCTGAAAGTTGAATGGCATATTAGTGTTTTTGGGCCCATGCATGTCTTTGTTTTCAATGTGATTCTTAAATGGTGAAATTAATGAATAATGAGATACATGCTTATGAGAGATAATGTTATGAGTTGGTTATACTACATAAGTATCCTATTCGCAATGAATATAGCATGGGAAGCTATGTTGAATAATGAAACTATGAAGATAGAAATGAATATTTTGATATGATATGATAGTGAACAATGTAAGGTTTAGAAATATAATATTCTCTTAAATTGGTTTTGAATCTTAATTGTGTGACATTAGCATTACATTGAAGCATAGTATTATTGTAGTTTGTATCACTAAGCCGTTGCCTTAGCGCGATTATGGTTTATCGCGCAGGTGACAGGGAAGAACCGAAGAGTTCCTCTAGGCCAAGTAAAGTATAGATCTTGAGGTGTTGATAGTGGAGCTTAAAGATCAAAAGACATACTGCCAAACATGTATATATTTTATGTTTTGTAAACTTTTGAGTTTTGATGTATATGTATTTGTAAATATTTGTTATATGTTCCGCTGTGTTTTGAAATAATATTTTATTTATTGTGTTTTATAAATTCTTTTAAATGTTTTAAATTTATTCGTATTATTGAAAAGGGATTATTTGTATGATTTAAAAACTGTGGCATACCTATATTCAGTATACGTATATTACGATCGTATAAGCATGTTGTGTACGTATACGGGGTATAAGGGTGTTACAATTGTTTTGGTATCTGAGCCTAGGTTTGAGATTCTCAACCTAGGTGAATTGTAAGAAAAAGAATATTTTGATTTTAAAAGTAGGTTTTCGAGTAAAATACATGTTTTGGGTATGGCAGTCTTTGATCTTTAATGAGGAATATTCTGCTGTGTTTGCAGATATAGGTAGTAATGGAGTCCCATTCATGTCGGACTGTAGAAGGAAGTGCTGAGAGTGTAGCTCCTGAAGAGAGTAGAGAGGGAGCTAGGGTTGAGAGAGTTAGTGAGGCACCTGTTTCTGTGCCAGAGAGATCAGTTGCAGATGAGGGTCCGCCGGGTTGGTTAAGACATATGGTAGAACTATTTAGACAAGCTCTAGTGCAGCCACCACCACCACAGCCTCAGGTGCTGGTAAGGCATTATGATAAGTTGAGAAAATATGGGGCTGAAGATTTCTTGGGTACTACAGATCCAGTAGTGGCTGAGCAGTGGTTGGACAAAGTACAGAGAATATTTATTCAGTTGCAAGCCACTTCAGATGAGAAATTTGATTATGCTAGATCTTTATTGCAGAAGGATGCCTATGATTGGTGGAAGACGGTTCCTCATGCTATGGATGATCCACCTACATTATCCTATGGTGATTTTCTGAGGGAGTTCAAGAAGAAATATACTCCGAGGGAGTATAAAGATATTAAGAAGATGGAATTCCTGAATTTGAGGCAAGACAACCGGACGGTGACAGAATATGAAATTGAGTACATCCGGTTGAGTCGTTATGCCGGGGGAATTATCTCTGATGAAATAGATTGATGCAAAAGGTTTGAGGAGGGATTGAGGCCCTCTATCATGTGCATTGTGGCTAGTTCTCGGTACCATGATTTCTCTCAGCTTGTTGCAGCAGCTAGAAGTGTTGAGAGAGCGCAGAGTATTGCAGCAGCTGCTTCTGAGGAGGAGATTAGAGTCAGGAGACCCCAGTTTGAGGCAGGGTCTTCATCTGTGAAGAGGGGTAGAGGAAGTTTTGTTCCAAGGATCAGTAGGAGTCAGAGGCAGTCGGGAAGATCAGTGCAGTATCAGAGGCAGAGGCCGAGACTGACAGTCTCTGTAGCGAGTGCCCGGACTCCCGTGATGCAGAGGTCTACTCCACCTGTATGTGTTCACTGTGGTAGACCCCATGGGGGTGTTTGTTGGAGGACTGGTGTATCCGGAGTATGTTATAGATGTGGGTCACCAGATCATTTAATTAAAGATTGCCCAGAGATGCAGGATGATAGACAGACTGATACTGCAGTTTCTCGACCCAGTGTCAGCAGAGGTGATCAAGGGAGCAGAGGTTTCAGTAGAGGTGGTAGACCCGGGTTTAGTCAGAGAGGGGGATCTTCATCCAGAGGCAGTAGGCCGGATGAGGCCGGATCTTCTCAGAGAGTATATGTGAAGCAGAGGCAGCCGGATGCTTCAGCAGTGATAGCGGGTACATTTTCTTTATTTGGTATTTCAGTACTTTCTTTGATTGATCCAGGATCTACTCATTCATACATAAGTGCATCTATCTTGCCTGTATCTGAATTGCATTCTGAGTCCTTAGGATTTGATGTCTTAGTGACAAATCCTTTAGGACATAGTGTTGTGGTGAGTAAGGTGCATCGTGATAGTGCAGTGGTGGTGCAAGGTGAGGAGTTTCCTAATGATTTAATTGAAATTCCTTTTAAAGAATATGATTTGATTTTAGGCATGGATTGGCTGTCTAAGCATGGAGCTGTGGTAGATTGTCAAAATAAATGTGTCACTTTGAGAACCAGTGATGGTAGGAGTGTGATAGTGTCTAGTGAGCAGAGACAACTTGGATCTTTATTGGTATCAGCTGTAACAGCTAGAAGGTTGATTAGAAAAGGGTGTGATGCTTATCTTGCTCATGTAGTGGATACTAGAGTAGTGGGTTCTCAACTTGATAGTATACCCACAGTTGCAGATTTTCCGGATGTGTTTCCTGAGGAGTTGCCAGGGTTACTCCCTGAGAGAGAGGTTGAGTTTGGTATCGATTTGTTGCCTAGTACCACTTCCATCTCTATCACTCCTTATCGAATGGCACCTGCTGAATTGAGAGAGCTGAAGGTGCAGTTACATGAGTTGTTCGATAAAGGGTTTATTCGCCCTAGTGTTTCACCGTGGGGAGCTCCTGTTTTGTTTGTGAAGAAGAAGGATGGTACTTTGAGACTATGCATCGATTATAGGCAATCGAACAAAGTAACTATCAAGAATAAGTATCCTTTGCCTAGAATTGATGATCTCTTTGATCAATTGAAGGGAGCAGCCGTGTTTTCCAAGATTGATTTGAGATCAGGGTACCATCAGTTGAGGGTTAGAGCTAAAGATGTTCCTAAGACAGCTTTCCGCACAAGGTATGGGCATTATGAGTTTTTAGTAATGCCTTTTGGATTGACGAATGCACTTAAAGCTTTCATGGATTTGATGAATAGGGTGTTTAGGCCCTATCTGGATCAGTTTGTGGTAGTTTTCATCGATGATATTTTGGTGTATTCACGTAATAAGGAGGAGCATGACAAGCATCTTCGGATGGTATTACAAATTTTAAGAGAGAAGCAGTTGTATGCTAACCTGTCGAAGTGTGAGTTTTGGCTTGACCAAGTAACTTTTCTAGGTCATATAGTTTCAGCAGATGGAATAAGAGTCAATCCAAGTAAGGTTGAAGCTATTTTGAATTGGAGTCCACCAAAGTCTGTGACTGAAGTTAGATGTTTTCTGGGCTTGGCAGCTATTATCGAAGGTTTGTAAAAGGTTTTTCTTTGATAGCTACTCTACTTACCAGATTGCTTCAGAAGGGAGTTAGATTTGTGTGGACGGATCAGTGTCAAGCTAGTTTTGAGCAGTTGAAAGAGATGTTGACTCAAGCGCCTGTTCTTACTTTACCCGTGGAAGATAAACCTTATGTGATTTACAGTGATGCTTCACATAATGGTTTAGGATGTGTCTTGATGCAAGAGGGTAAAGTTGTAGCTTATGCTTCTCGGCAGTTGAAGCCGCACGAGCTTAATTATCCGACTCATGATTTGGAGTTGGCGGCTATAGTATTTGCTTTGAAGATTTGGCGACACTACCTGTATGGAGAAAAATGTTTTATCTATACGGATCATAAAAGTTTAAAATATTTGGGTGTTCAGAGGGAGTTGAATCTTCGGCAAAGGCGATGGTTAGAACTAATTAAAGACTACGATTGTTTGATTGATTACCATCCTGGTAAGGCGAATGTAGTTGCTGATGCCTTGAGTCGGAAGTCTTTGGCAGGTTTGGCTGTTTATTTGCTCTCGTTGCTTGTTGAGTTGAGGGCGTTGCATGCTAGTTTTGAAGCATGTAATGATGCTGCATTATTGGCTCAATTGCAATTGAGACCAGTATTGTTGGATCAGATTAAGGAGGCTCAATTGACAAATGAAAAAATTCAGAAGATTGTGTCAGATTGCCAAAATGGGGAGAGCCGAGATTTCTATGTGAAAAGTGATGGTAGCCTTTGGTTCAAGGATAGGTTGTGTGTACCTGATGACGATAGTTTGAGAAAGATTATTTTAGAGGAAGCACACCAATCGATTTTTACTATGCATCCGGGAAGTACAAAGATGTACCATGATTTGAAACAACACTACTGGTGGTCTGGTATGAAGAGAGACATAGCGGAATTTGTGTCCAAATGTCTCACTTGTCAGAGGGTGAAAGCTGAGCATCAAGTTCCAACAGGGTTGCTTCAACCTTTAACAGTGCCTGAATGGAAATGGGAGAGAGTGACAATGGATTTTGTGTCTGGATTGCCATTGACTCAGAAGAAGCATGATGCTATCTGGGTGATTGTTGATCGATTGACTAAGACAGCTCATTTTCTTCCTGTTAGAATGGACTATTCTCTTGAAAGATTGGCTGAGCTATATATAAGTGAGATAGTAAAGTTGCATGGAGTTCTAATTTCTTTGGTGTCTGATCGAGATCCTAGATTTACTTTGAGGTTTTGGAAAAGTTTGCATAGTGCATTGGGTTCTCGATTACATTTTAGTACTGCTTTTCATCCACAGATAGATGGGCAGTTAGAGAGAGTTATACAGATTATTGAGGATATATTGAGAAGCTGTGTCATTGACTTCTCTGGAAGTTGGGACAGATTTTTACCACTTATGGAATTTGCTTACAATAACAGTCATCAATCTAGAATTGGTATGGCACCATTTCAGGCATTATATGGTAGAAGATGCAGAACGCCTTTATGTTGGAATGAACTGGGAGAAAGCAAAATAGTTGGTCCCGATTTGATTAAAGAAACTGAAGAGAAAGTGAGAATAATTCGGGATCGGTTGAAAGCAGCTTCAGATCGGCAAAAATCTTATTCAGATTTGAAGAGGAGAGACATAGAATTTGATGTTGGAGATAAAGTATTTTTGAAAGTGTCTCCTTGGAAAAAGATTTTAAGATTTGGCAGAAAAGGAAAGCTGAGTCCACGTTTCATTAGACCATATGAAGTTTTAGAAAGAGTGGGCTAGTTGCTTATCATCTTGCTTTGCCGCCTGAGATGGATAGAATCCATAATGTATTCCATGTTTCTATGTTGCGGAGGTACAGATCAGATTCATCTCATATCTTGCCAGTTGAATCTATTGAGGTGAGTTCGGATTTGACATTTGAAGAAGAACCAATTGCTATTTTGGCACATGAAGTGAAAGAGTTGAGACATAAGAAAGTGCCATTGGTGAAGGTTCTATGGAAGAATCATGGGAGAGAAGAGGCAACTTGGGAGAGCAAGCAACCAATGCGAGATCAATATCCTCAACTGTTTCAGACTTAATATCAGGTAATTTCGAGGATGAAATTTCTTTTTAGAGGGGAAGAATTGTAATATCCCAAAGTGTGCCTTAGAAGTTTTGATATAATTGTTGTTTTATTTAAATTAAATGTATATGTGTAATTGGAAAGAAAATGAATTGAAGAGAGAGTTTATATGTTGTATATATGGAAATATATACAACATATATACAAGTCAAAATGGATGGTCAAAGGAAGAAGATATTTATTTTGTTATTTATGAAATTACTAAAAAGGGCAAGTAAGTGAAAGGAGGTTAAAACAAATAGAAGAGGGTATTTAAGTAATTTCTTATTTGGAATGCTTGGTGGAGATTTAAAGAGATGAAAAGTTTGACTTTGTTTCTTCATTTTCTTTTCTTCTCCTTTGGTGGTCGGAAATTATCAAGACAAGAGAGCAAGAGGAAGGTTTTTAGTTCTAAGATCAAATTGAAGGAAGAATCAAGTGATTGAGTTGGAAAATTTTGAAGTTTCATCAACTTTGGTAAGTTCTCTCTTGATTTCTCTTGTTTTTATTGAAGTTGCGTTTGAGTTGATTTGGGGATTTTTGATAGTGTGATTTTGTTTGATTGTGGTGTGGTTGTATGTGTTGGGATCGAGTTAAAGATAAGAAGTTAAGTTGGTGTTAGTGTTGGAAGAGTTAGGTTGTGTTGGTATTAGGGTTTTGAAGTGGTAAGTGATGTTTAACTTGAGTTTGATCAATTATTTTCATAGATTTTCATGTTGGTTGTATTTGTTGGAGTTGTAAGCATAGATTATGTGATTTTGGTTGAAGGCAGTAGCATCTTGGATGCCACGCCCGTGGCCCTTAGATGCCATGGCCATGGGGGTGTTGAACAATTTGGGGCAGAATTGTTTTCTAACCCACGCCTGTGAGGGTTGGGGTGGCCACGGCCGTGGGCCCTAGCTAATGGTGTTGAGTTATAATTTGTGATCTAAAGGTCTAAGATGAGGTTAATAAGTGATAAATTGTATTGGAATTCATGTATTGTATCATTTTTGGATTAGGTTTTGGAAGAAAGTGATTTGCCCTAATTTAAGAAGTTAAGAACTCTTGGAAGAAGAAGAGTATAGAGTTGTGTGAGTGTTCTTGAGGTAAGTACAAATTACATTATTGCATACATGCATATGATGTTGAGACTTGATACACACTTGATTATAAATGTGTTAGGAAATGTAATGTATTGTTGATGTATATTAATAATGTTATGTTTTGTACATTGTGAATGATTGATGAGCATCTAAAATATGTGTTAATGCCATTGGTTACATACACTTGAATGATGAATTGATTAATGTGAATTGAGATATAATGAGATGTGAAATCAATGTGAGTGGTTATAATGATGTAATTGACATAATTGAGGCATGTGTGCCTAAATGATGATGTTCAATGCAATTGATGATATATACTCTCTTGATGAGATGAGAAGCCATTGTTGTTGGCTAAAATAATGTGAATGAGATGATGGAGGCATGTTTGCCTAAGTGATGATGATGAGTAAATAAGAATGAAATTGATAATGAAATAATAAATGAATTGTGTGTCTAATATGTTATTCCATTTTCAGAGTTTTGTTGTTGGTGGCATGCCTATGGTAACAATCTCTTGAAGTTAGGTTGGGCTTGATCCTTGAAGCCAAGTTGGGTTGAAGTTTAGCATGCTTAACTCCCCTTGAAGCTTGGTTGGGTCTAGTCCTTGAAGCCTAATTGAGATGTTACAACCCTTGAAGCTAGGTTGGGTTTGGTTCTTGAAGCCAAGTTGGGTTGATACTTAGCATGCTTTGTTCCCCTTGAAGCTTGGTTGAACCTAAATCCTTGAAGCCTAGTTGGGATAATGAGAATGATAAATGTGATATTAAACCAAAACATTAACTCTGAAAGTTGAATGGCATATTAGTGTTTTTGGGCCCATGCATGTCTTTGTTTTCAATGTGATTCTTAAATGGTGAAATTAATGAATAATGAGATACATGCTTATGAGAGATAATGTTATGAGTTGGTTATACTACATAAGTATCCTATTAGCAATGAATATAGCATGGGAAGCTATGTTGAATAATGAAACTATGAAGATAGAAATGAATATTTTGATATGATATGATAGTGAATGTAAGGTTTAGAAATATAATATTCTCTTAAATTGGTTTTGAATCTTAATTGTGTGACATTAGCATTACATTGAAGCATAGTATTATTGTAGTTTGTACCACTAAGCCGTTGGCTTAGCGCGATTATGGTTTATCGCGCAGGTGACAGGGAAGAACCGGAGAGTTCATCTAGGCCAAGTAAAGTATAGATCTTGAGGTGTTGATAGTGGAGCTTAAAGATCAAAAGACATACTGCTAAACATGTATATATTTTATGTTTTGTAAACTTTTGAGTTTTGATGTATATGTATTTGTAAATATTTGTTATATGTTCCGCTGTATTTTGAAATAATATTTTATTTATCGTGTTTTCTAAATTCTTTTAAATGTTTTAAATTTATTCGTATTATTGAAAAGGGATTATTTGTATGATTTAAAAACTGTGGCATACCTATATTCAGTATACGTATATTACGATCGTATAAGCATGCTGTGTATGTATACGGGGTATAAGGGTGTTACAGGAAACTTACCTCTTACAATTTTAATACTAAAATAAACAAATAATAATCATAATATAAAGAAAATATCCATCCATGATAAATTAAATAAATCAACCATCAAAACATATAATAAACTACATAATCAAATCTAAAATAAAATAAAGCAAATAAAGATACAAATTTTGGTTTATGTCTCAATTTAGAATTCTTTAATTAATATTTAGGGTTTGGGGGATTTTGAAATTATTATTATTATTATTTAGGCTACTGTGAAGATTTTGGAAAAATAGAATGGATTAGGGTTTCATGAATTTAAGAAAGAAGTAAGGTTTTTTGGTTAATCAAATTAGGGTATAGGGCTAACATCATGAGATTAGGGTTTTGGAATCTTAAGATATTAGGTTTATAATTCATGGTTACTGAATTGTGATTTTAGGTTTACTGGATTATGGCTTTAGGGTTTAGATTTACTAGATTGGGTTATAAGTTCATTGGATTAAGGTTTAGGGTGTTGTTGAATTTGTCATAAAGTTTTGATGCTTTAAGAATTTAGGGTTTAGGAAAACTAGGGTTTACTGTATTTGGTTTTAAGAGAATTAGGGTTTTTGGTATTTTGGAAAACATATTTGATTTTAGGATTTAAGAAAATAGTTTAGAGGTTTATAAAAATAATTATGATTCTTAGAAAACATAAAGAAGATTAGGGTTTGGAGATTTAAGAAAATATTTGGAAATTTTGAAAAAAGTTAGAGTTTAGATGAAAATAGTTCGGGGAAATTAGTTTAGGGTTTTAAAGCTTTTGGAGGCAGAAGAATAGTTTTAGGGTCTTAAGGTTATTGGAAACAGAAGAAACAATTTAGGGTTTTTAAGGTTTTTGAAAACAGAACAGTAGTTTAGGGTTTTTGAAGTTTTTAAAATGGGTGAGAAATACTTTAGGCTTTTAAGGTTTCTGAAAAGAGAAGAATAGTTTTAGGGTTTTGAAGTTTTGATCACTGATTAAGGTTACTGGATGAATATATTACCAAGTTTAATGATTTAAGTTACTGAAAAAAAAATCAATGATAGATGAACTTTAAAAGAAAATATGGCCATAACATTGTAAATATAATCAAAGCAAAGATTTCTAATCAAATCTCCGTTCGTTGGTTCCACCAAAATTGATTTCTGGATGAACAATGACAAAGGCAGTGTTGCTGCCTTTGAATTGATTGTTGATTGCTTCATGTTGCTAATATCTCTTGTGTTAGGGTTTTTCTATCTCTTTTTTCCTCCAGTAAAAACCAATTTTCTATCCAATCTCCTTCCCTTAATTCTATGTTTTAATGTGGTATTTATAGGAAAAATCATCAACCTACTTCTAATTGTTTAAGGAAATTAAAAAAAAAATAGGAAAAGAAACCAAAACCAAATAGAATTTGGTTTCGGAAAAAAATTGCGTTGGAAAATTGCGCTGGCAAAAAAATTGCTGGCGAAAACTGCGAGCGAGCGAGTTGCTGCAGGCGGGCACTGGGCGGCCAGCCAATTAAACTTTCGGCAATGAATTTTTTCGTCACCGATTTTTCCTTTGCCGATTATTATTATTATTATTATTATTATTATTATTATTTATTTTATTAACTTTACCAATTTTCTTTTTAATAAAAATTATAAATAATAAATACTAAAATAAATATTATTTAATTAAAATACCACAAAAATTATTTTCGACTATATAAAAAAAATATCGGACCAGACTGGGTAAAAAATTAAGGGTTTACAGTTCCAATAAGAAGTTTGTAGTGTGAAGGATTGTCTGTAGTGTCACATCAGCTCCAATTTACAAATGGCCTCCACTTAAACCATGAAGCCTACTAAAGACCTATTGATCTCTCTTGGTAGGTGGAGTCTATTAGTGGAGATAGTTTGAAAAAGCATGCATATGGGATAGAGAATATTTAAACTCAATGAGACCTTTGGCCAAGTAATGTGTATGTACCTATATAAAGTGCAACAATTCTCGCTTAAATGGAAATGATTCCAGAGTTTAGTACAGTAACTAGGGTTGTCATGTTATAGATATATTAATTTGGAAAATTGAATCATGAGGTACAATGACACTGATTTGACAAAGCCAAAATATGATTTTAAGATTAAAAAAAATGTGTTTTTGTCATACAAAGCCTTCAAGTTAAGAGAAGTATGTTGCATTGTCAAACCTCAAAAGAAACAATGGGCACAAGAGGGCCAATGAAAGAATCACTTGCAAGGTCATGTCATGAAGCAGTTATCAACTGAACGGATATCTCCCATGTCTTTGGCTACCATGCTTGGGGCCTCCATTACTCATGTTTTCAACATCTTAAAGATAAAGGCCATAAATGTGAAGCCTTTCATCATTCTAATGCAAGACTTGAACGAGCATCTGAAAGGAACCAATGGGAGCACTTTACTTGATCACCTTAGTCTGTCAGTCAATGGAGCCATTGTAAGTATTAGTCATGCATATCATGCATACATGAGCATATCACACTACATTTAGTTGTATTGTACTGCCTATCCTCTGTCAAAGTAAATAATAGATACTCTATAAAGCAAATAATGAGAAGTATATATGGAATCAAAGGGGGCATGAAAGACTATTGTAAAAGAAAGAAGAGATGCATGCTTCTGCAATGATCCAGATAATACACAAACATCAATCAGGCCCAATATGGGAAAAATCATGGGTTTAAGCCGACACAGGAGGTAAAGTTTCTCCTTTTAATTTTTGAGTTTATGCGTGTATAAAATATTTTCAGACTCACTTTTAATATGTTGCCGCACAGAGGGCAAAGAGAGAATATGAGGACAAACTAAAACTAGCTGAATTTTTTGCAAAAGAAAGAACAAAAAGAATGGAACAAGAAGAAAATTAGGACTCTCAAATGATTGAAGGTGCAAAAGACAAAAGATCAGTCCAGCTATTTTGAAGGGTGAAGACCTAATGTCCAAAGGATGAAGATCTAGGGTGAAGACCTAATGTCCAAAGGATGATGACACAATGTTTGGAGGATGAAGATCCATTATGAAGGGTGAAGACCTGATATTTAAAGATTCATTGTGAAGAAAGAAGACGTAAAGTTGATGGCTAGAAGAAAGCCAAAACCCTCAACTAATAAAGGTCAATTGAATCCGATTTTGAGTCGAGAACCCAAAATCCAATTTTGGATAGAGAACCCAAAATCCAGTTTTGGGTCGAGAATCCAAAATTCATTTTCAAGTCCAAAACCCAATCACATCTCGGGTCCAGAACTCAAAATCTAGTCTTGGGTCGAGAACCCAAAATTTAGTTTTAGTTTGAGACCCCAAATCACGTCTAGGGTTGAGAATCCAAAATCCAATCTCTAGTCCAAGTAACCAAATCAAATCTAGTCTCGGGTCCAGAATCCAAATCAAAACACATATCAAGTCGAGAACCCAAAATCCAATTCTTGGGTATGATAAACCCAAAATCTAGTCTTGGGTCGAGAACCCAAAATTCAGTCTTGGGTCGAAAACCCAAAACACATCTTGGGTCAAAAACCCAAAATCCAGTCTTGGGTCAGGTCAAGAATCCAAAATCTCATCTTGGGTTGAGAACCCAAAATCCATTCTTGGGTCAAGAATCCAAAATTCAGTCTTGGGTTGAGAACCCAAAATCACATCTTTGGTCAAGAACCCAAAATGTAGTCTTAGGTCGAGAACCCAAAATCGAGTCTTGGGTCAAGAACCCAAATCAAATCACATCTCGGGTCCAAAACCCAAATCAAATCACATCTTGGATCCAAAACCCAAATCAAATCACATCTCGGGTCTAGAATCCAATCTAGTCTTGGGTTGAGAACCCAAAATCCAGACTTAGGTCAAGAATCCAAATCACATCTCAGGTTAATAACCCAAATCAAATCACGTCTTGGGTTCCAAACCCAATTCAGTCTCAGGGCCAGAATGTAACATCCCAACGGCCCTGGGCTTATGACTCGATCTTTTCACTAGCCCTCTTTAAGGGACTACTACAATACTGCTTCCCCTCACGGTTCCATAGTAGTATTTATTTATTTGGCTCAATTAAGAGTCGCCTCCCTCTTTTTGATCCCAAGACCTCCTTAAGAGAATCTTTTTCACTAAACGTACCATTTCTTCTAGTAAATATATATAACATCCTTATACCCTATACACGTATAATACACACACCCAGTATATGTATAATATGCACATATGGTACAAAAATATCACGACCCGGTTTAATAAAAAATTTTACAGTTTTGATTTAAAGTTTCAAATACTTTAATATATATATATATATATTTAAATAGTAAATAAAATATTCTTTACTCGTTATAGGAACTCAAAATAAATATTTTATATAAAAATCTCTGAAAAAAATTTGTCAGAGTTTTGTTTATAATTTGGACATTCCAAAATTAATCAATTACATAACCTGCAAAAAGAACACTTCCAATAGACAATAAACCACACCTTCACCTTAACTTCTCAATTTCTCCACAATTTCTCAAAACATTTATACATATTCATATATATATATATATATATCCAAAACACACATATAAAAGCCCATGCTACACAATTTATCCTAAAGTCTTTATAACTTATAATACATATACTTTAAAATTATAAACATAATATACATGATTTCATAATGTATAAAAACATAAAATGTATACATAATGGCAAAAGGCTTGATCTTGATGTGTCCAAAATGTTGCTCAATGAGCAACCTCAAATCTAGACCCGGTTCGGTCTAAAAGAACTCTCCGGCTCGACCGGATCTCCCCTGTCACCTGCACGATAAATTATAATCACCCTAAGCTAAAAGTCTAGTAGTACAAACTTTGATAAAAGTAAAACTTTAACACAATGCCAATCCATAATGCATTTGCATGCTATGCCACAATGAAGTATTCCATTCAATTTAATAACATAATTTTCCATTTGTTTATGATTCACACAAACACACATGCAAGCATGGGCCCAATAAACTAATACATTATTCAAATTTCAGAGTTACAATTTTGGTCCAAATTGACACTAAGTGTCTAGCCCCAAAGACAAATCATATTATAGTGATGCCAAGCGTTTAGACTCAAAGGCAAATAGTGAGGATAACCTCATATGCAATATCCCAACTAGGCTTTAAGGGCTACGTCCAATCCAGCTCCAAGGGATTGTTACACCCTAGGCATGCCGCCAAACACAAAACTCTGAAAATTGAATAACATACTAGACACATAGTTATTTCATATTTCCCATTCTCAATTCCTTTCTCATATTCCATTTCTCTCATTCATATAAATGTTATTTCATTTCATCACATCACATGGTATTTCATAATAAAATCACATTCCATTGAATTTAGCCATTTACAATGGCTTTTCACAATGCTTATAGAGCATACACATCAACTCACATGCCATAACACAATGTATATGGATTTTCAAATGATCAAGCAGCTTAACACATTTTTCACTTAAAATGTGTTAAGCCAAAATTAAATGCAAGTACTTTAAAACTATTAAAGCATGTACTTACCTCACTAAGCACTCAAATGCAAGCTTAAAATCTCCCACCAGCCTTCACTTCCAAATTATCCTTCAATACTAGGGTTGAGCAATTTACTTCTCCTTCATGCCTATACACAATGTGATTAAATACAATCATTTAATATCACATTTTAAGGCATTTCTAACATTAAACCCTAATTAAACATCACTCCTACAAATTTCAAAAATTTAGCCTTTCCTTACTTTAAAATTAGAATTCCATTCTATTCCATTTAAATTAGTGTTTTAAGTTTATTTATATTATTAAAAACATATTTTAACATGTTTCATTCATACACATTGCTTAAATACTCACTCTTTTTCAAAACTCTAAAATGGCATAACCTTCACCAATGAAGGTTCTTCTTTCTAACCTATTCCAATTATTAATCCAAACTTATTTACTTCATTAATATCATGAATTAACATGATTTAAACATTAAAATTCAATAATTCACCACTCTTTAAAAATTATCTTTCCAAAACCTTAAACTCAACACTATGTCATCCAAACCCTAACCGAACTTAATCAAATCTACCATTTGATTTAAAAATCCTTGTTTATGCATCAAAACAACACATTTGAAATTAATTTGCATAATTAAAACACATGATTCCAAAAGTTCAAATTTTCCATAACCCTAAATTCTCTCTCTTCACCTAACTCATCTTAAACTTAATCCTTTTTTCCATTTAACTTGAAAATCATTAATAACTAATCAAAATAGCTTCATTCATACCTAATTAAATAATTAAATCATGCTAATAGAAAATCCCAAAATCCACATATTCATATTTTCATATAAAATCAAAAATTAAGAAAAGAAGCTTACTAACCAATTGGAAATGCACCAAACTTCAATTAATTCTTGAAAATTCTTGTCAAAATGAGTAATTGGATGAAGAAAAATCACTCCCATGGAGTCATGGAATTTCGTTTTGTTGAAGAAGAAGAAGAAGAAGAAGAATTTTAATTTTCTCTTTCTTTCCACTTAAAAAAATATGACTATATATAAATATTATTTTATTTTAATAAATAATTAATTATTTAATTATTTAAAAACCCCAAATTACCTCTTCCAAACAAAAATAATTTTATTTAAATTTATTTAAATAATTTTAAGTTTATAAGGTATAATGACCATTTTGCCCTTAAACTTTTGACTTTTCTTTTAAAAGAGTTGACTAATGTATATGTTAAGTATATATTAGGTATATTTCACATATACATGCTACTTTTTTACTTAAAATCCTTTTATTTTTTATTTAAATCATTTATTTAACTTATTTAAATTTAAATTTAATTTATTTAATTTCAAAAATATTAGGGACGTTACACAAAACCCAATCAACCTCTGGTTAAGAACCCTTTCTTACCCAAGATCAGCTCAAAATCATATTATTTTTTACTCTCTGAATAAATTCTAGATCGTTCGAGCAAGGGGCAAATTTGTATACCCTTAATTTTGGCACATATTAGGTTTCAAAAGCTTACCTTATTTCATTATAATTTTAAATAACCTGAACCTAATTTTAAAGCTTAAATATTAGAGGGTTCAAATCTTAAAAGCCCAAATTATATTGTAAAATAGGTTAGGTCCAAAAGAAATTAAAAACTAGGGTTTGGTTTGAGTCAGGATAGGTCAAAATTAACATGAGCACATCCAAATCGACATGAGCCTTGGTTCATATAGATTTGGGATATCCAAATCAATATTAGGCTCATATCGATTTGGACCTTCCAAATCGATATGAACCCCTCCAGATCTGCATTCTGACTCGCCATTTGATTTCCTAATCAAGTTATAATTCATTTAAGACTCAGATTAGGGAGTTTAGGTTTAGCGTTAAGTGTTAGTTACCCTATAAATATATGATTAACACACAGAGAGAAGGGTGGCAATGGATAACTCAGAAGAGACACAATAGCAAAACATTATCAAACAGAGGAGATTAAGAGGAATAGAGGTAGCAACTGTTAACAAAGAAGGTAGCCAAACTCTAATCCACGAGAAAAGAATTTAAATAGAGAGCAAAATCATTATTAAGGTAGTAGCCAAGAAACTTCAAAGCGGTTGAAGGTGGTCTAGGAATTCAGTCGATCTAGGCTATCCAAAAACCATTGTACAATTTAGTTTGGCTCGGCAAATTTATCATGGAGGAACCAATGACGTAGGTATGTGTTATTAACTAATCCCTTATAATTTTCTCCGGACATATACATTCTTCAATGTTGTTAAAATTCCTTACTGTTTTGGATTAATTGATTGGTTTCAAAATTATTACACATCAAGTCATGATTTTAGGTTTAAATTAAATCGTAGTTTCAATTTGCATGTCTTAGTTATAGTTGCATGGTTAAACCCTAATTATCATCCCAAAACCCTAAAAATCATGTTTTAACCCTAAAAACCCTAATCATATTTTCCAAAAACCTAAAACCCTAATTTAGCATTCTAGACTTTTAGAAACCCTAATTTATATATTAAAATCCTAGTTTTACATATCTACTATTCAATGAAATATTAAAACCTAGATTTGATCATTTAATTTGTTAATGTGTGCTTGTGATGGATGATTTACTTTTACTTTTATTTATAATGAATGGTTGAATGCTTTCATTTGTTTATTTTGATTTCAAGAATGTAAGAGGTATGTTTTCGCTATGTGGGTACCTCGTTAGTTAAGTTTGATATATTTTAGTTTACTTTAAAATTTGAACATTAATGTTAAGGGCATGTTTCCACCAAATGGTGGGTACCATATTTTATTTAGTTTTGGACATGGTTGTAAGGGCATGTTTCCATCTTGTATGGGTGCCCATTTTATTTGTTTGTTTAAACTTTCTTTGATTTCAATAAAATGGATATTTATTTTTAATTATATGTAATTTGGATAATATTTTAATAAATTAAGAATTTAATAATATTAAAACCTAAAAAGGAGGTTGATTTTAATGAACCAGGCATTATAGAGGTGTTGAGTCATTCTCACCTTCCCCTAACGTACCTAACTTTCCGAAGCCATTAGGTAGTTGGGAATTCTTTAAGAATCAAGTCATCCACCCCTTTCTATTTTTTCGGTTTGTCCGGATGGGAACTCCATTTTCTTCGGGTTTAGGTACGTATTCTCTAAGGCTCTAAGCAAGAACCATTTCACATAGGAGTGGGGACAAAAAGCCCTGATGGAATGGACAATATCATAATAAGAAAGAATAAAATAATATAAAGACCAACAGAATCAAATTCTCTTATTCCTAATGGAGTCGCCACTATGAGAGGGGATTTTCTCTCGGTGGAATGATTCTTGCAACTTTGGCACTGTTAGGCTTAGAGCCTTAGAGAATATGGGTCTAAACCCAAAGAAAAAGGAGTCACCACCCGGACGGGCTGAAAAAGTAGAAAGGGGTGGATGACTCAATTCCTAAGAAATCCCCAACCCTTATTGTGTTTGGAATGTTGGGTACGCATGGGGAAGGTGAGAATGACCCAACAGCCCCATAATGCCCGGTTCATTAGAACTGACCTCCTTTTTAGGCCTAAATATTTTTAAATTCTTTAACTTATTAAAATATCATTTATACTACATGCAATTTAAAATAAATAAAAATTCATTATATTTAAATCAAAGAAGGTCCAAACAAATAAACAAATAAAAATGGGCATCCATACATGATGTAAACATGCCCTTATAATAATATCCAATGTCAAAAATTAACAAAAATAGGACACCCACCATTTGGCAGAAACATGCTCTTTACATTAATCCCAAACTTACAATAAAAAAAATTATATTGAACTAAATAAATGAGGTACCCACAAAGTGAAAACGTACCTCTTACATCCTTGAAGTTTAAATAATTAGCCAAATAAAATTAAATCATTCAAATATTCACCATAATCAAAAGATAAAACAAATCATCCATAATAAAACATCAATAAATCATTCATCATAGACATAAAATTATCAAATCTAAATTTTAATTTTAAATAAAGCATCAAATATATAATTTTAGGGCTTTTAGGATTTTGGGATGGAACTTTAGAATTTTTGGGTAAAATTAGGGTTTTAAGGTTTCAATTTGGAAATTAGGATTTTGGTTTAAAAATTAGGATTTTTAGGGTTTCAATGTGAAAATTGGGATTTTGGTTTAGAAATTAGGGTTTTGGTGTTTCAATGTGAAAATTAGGGTTTGATTTTAGAAATTAGGGTTTTTGAGGTTTTTAAGATGAGAATTAGGATTTTGGTGTTTTGAAAACAAAATTAGGGTTTTTAAGATGAGAATTAGGGTTTTAGCCTTGAATTAGGATTTTGGGATTTTGAAAATAAAATTAGGGTTTTTAAAACAAAACTAAGTTTTTATGGTTTTAAAAACAAGTTTAGGGTTTCAAAAACAAGATTTGAAGTTTTGATGTTTTAGTTTGTCTTCGAAGATAATAATGACATTGCTTCTGACCTATTGAATTAAAATTACAACATTTTAAATCAGGTGATCAATGTATTTAAAGCTACTAGAATTAAGTTAACTACTGGACAAAAATAAATTTCACAACCTTCAAATCATTCAATGGTATTTTTAAAAGAAAACACATCCAATGAATGTTTAAGTAATTGTAAATCAATGGATTGAAGCTACTGTGAATTTAAACAAATTAAATGATAAAGCCAAACCTTCATTTGTTTGTTCCACCAAAGTTGAATATATTGATCCAAGCTTTCTAACTTGCCAGCACCAATTCTAGTTTTGGCCGAAGATTGCCTTGCTTGTTTTGTTGATGTGTCCCTCTTGCTCTCTTGTTAAGGGCCAATTTGACCTGAGCAACTTGTTCATGTCAAATTGGCAAGGGCCAATTCTATATGAGCTTAATCATGTCGAATTTGGCTTGGGCCAGGCCAAATGGTCTAATTGCCTATTCCAAAATCAAACTAATTAGACCGAATCACATTTTAATCACACCAATCACAATAAAAACCAAATTGACAAAATCCAAATATTAAATAATTAGACTTGGTTTTGTTTGGGCCTTGTTATTAGACTTA
The DNA here is from genome assembly GCA_947685225.1 of Garcia nutans. Lineage (NCBI taxonomy): Eukaryota > Viridiplantae > Streptophyta > Magnoliopsida > Malpighiales > Euphorbiaceae > Garcia > Garcia nutans. The sequence continues at coordinate 34,031,739 of CANTUV010000039.1, read as the reverse complement.
GACTTGATTTAGCCTTTTAATGAAAATTATATTTGGACTAGTACAAAAATTAAGGGTCTACAAGTTTCTTCAACGCTCTATCAAAAGATCAAGTTTCCAAATAGAGATGATATTGTGGTGATTGAGGTGATGGCCAATGAAGTGGTTAATGCTCTAATGATAGAAAGGCCTCTAAATGGTTTTCAAGTGGCTTGTATCTCTGAAGATGTGATAGTTGGCTCTAAGGTTTTTTCCATGGTAAAGTAGATGAACTATCCACTAGGAATTGGACTTAGGAAGGGAAAGATAGGAATGATAGAGCTTCTAGATTTTAAAACTCAGGTATCTAGAAAGGGACTAGGCTATGAAGGAATAGATGGAGATATTTTGTGAAAAGGAGAGAAGAAGATGGAATTCCCTCCACTTGAGAAGATATTTGTTAAAGCTCCAGAATTGGGACCTCTACGAGGGATGGCAGATCCTGTCATGTTCTTGGGAAAGATGATTCCAGGTTTTTAAATATATTGTTGATGTTGCCGAGCTTGCTGAACAAGTGAAGAAGAAGATCATCACACCAATTGACCTAAAAGTTAGGCAAGAGCTGTAACACCCCTTCCCGACCTACGTGTGTAAGCTGAGTAGAGGCGCCACACTATCCTAATGTTGTTACCAATTTTACTTAGTCAATTTTAAGTTCCGATTTTTACAGAAATTTTGCCATAGTTTTGCCTAGAAATTGAGTCCCAAGTGTCGGCAAAATTGTTTTTTTTTCTGATTTTTGAAAACATTTTTACACAAACCAATGCAAACAAAACCTTTGATCTTTAAGCCCACAATTCACACTTCAGAATCTAAACTCTACTCGGCCTAGAGGAACTCTCCGGTTCGACCCTGTCACCTACGCGATAAACCACAATCGCGCTAAGCCAACGACTTAGTGGTACAAACAACCATAATATTATGCTTTGATGCAATGCCAATGCCACACAATCAAGTTTCATAAACAATTCATGAAGTACTACTCACAATTTCCACATCCTTAATCATATTAAAGCAAAGACAAATATATATCTCATTAATCATTTGTTTCCCCTTTTTGAATTATATATATATAAACAAAGACAAGCATGGGCCCAAAAAGAAATCTAATATGTTATTCAAAGTTCAGAGTTACTGCTTTGGTCCATAATCACAATCATCAAGCCCGTAGGCGAAAATATATATATCTCTATCCATGGATAGCATAACAGACCCAGTCTCTTGGATCTCAACTCGGTTAAAACCGAGGAAGTCCTCAACCCGGCTAGACTGTTACTGTTTTTGAGGCTTACGACCCAGTCTTTTCACCCCAAAAACATTACATTTCACATTTATCATTTCACATTTTTCAATTGGAATCGGCTTACGACCCGGTCATTTCACCTATCCAGTGATTCATAGGCATGCCGCCAAACTCAGAACTCTGAAAATTGAATTAACATGTTAGGCACACAATCATTTGATTTATCTCTTTAACTATTTCTTTCTCAATTCATTTCTCATTTCATATTCCACAATCAATTAGGCAACCATGCCGCAATCATCTCATTTGCATCATTATCACCAAACACATTGGCTTTACATCTCATTATATCTCAAATCACATTAATCAATTCATCACTCAAGTGTACATAACCAATGGCATTAACACACATTTTACATGCTCATCACAACATTCACATTATACCAAACATACATTATTAATATGCATTAACAATGCATTAGATTTCTTAATACATTTACAATCAAATGTATGTTAAGTCTCAACATCATATGAATGTATGCAATAATGTAGTTTGTACTTACCTTAAAACCAACTCACACCAATCTATACACTTACTCTTCCAAGAATTCTCAACACTTAGGTTAGGGAAATTTAACCTCTTCACAACCTAATCCAAAAGGAATATTAGAAAAATGACATATGAATAGTAAATTCTGGTTTTGGACTCAACTTAATCCTTATTTTGAAAAATTGTATAAAATAATCTACTTGACTAAAAACTCTAAAATTTTTACAGAGTTTAGTTTTACATCTTGAAATCATTCCTTTAAAATTTCAGATCAAACTGAACACAAAATCGTGGTCAAATAGTTCACCCAACCAGACTGCTCCAATTGCCCTGCATCCTGGCAGCAGTTCTGAACTTTGTGAATTTCATAAATTAAATTCAATCAACGTGATTCCAAATTATTTTTCTCATATACTAGAATCACTAAGCAACAATATATCCAAAATTCAATTGGATATTATTTTTCTACATTTTATTAAAAATCCCGAAAGATAGCTGTCTCAGTTAAGGTACCTGCTGGAACAGGTCTAATATAAATAATCTTTCCAAAATCATAACCATTCCAAAATCAAATCAACATATTTTTCAGTCATTCTAGACTCATAGAGGCACAACATATCAAAAATTCACTTCAAGAACGTTTTTCTATATTTAATTAAAAAACATACAATAAAGTACCAAACTCATGTATTCTATGCTTTCAACTTCACTAAACACAACTCTTACTCTTACATCACCAACACTAACCTAACTTCTTATCTTTAATTCCATTTCAACACTTTTACACACACCATACACAAACACACTCCAACCATCAACAACACTCCATCAAACTCAAACAAAATTCCAAATAGAACAAGAGAAATCAAGAGAAAACTTACCAAAAATGATGAACTTCTTGAATTTCTAACTTATTTTCTTGAAATCTTCCTTCAATTTGATCCTAGAAATCAAAACCTCTCTTGCTCTCTTGTCTCTTTAGTGTGCCGGCCATCCCCAAAAGAAAAAGAAAAATGAAGAGTAAAATAAATCAAAGTCAAATATTTAGTCTCCTCTTAATTCTCCACCAAGTATTTTTAATATTAAAATAATCCATCTTCTCTCTTCCACTCATCTAAATTTCTATTTTCCATTAACTAATTAATTCAACAATAATAAATATAAATATCTTCTTCTTTTGACTTTCTTATTTGACTTGTGTATATGTTATATATATTTCCATATATACAACATATACACTCTCTCTTAAATTCTTTTCTCTTTCAAATTTAACATATACATTCAACCCAAATAAAACAACAATTATATCAAAACTTCTAGGGCGCACTTTGGGATATTACAATTCTCCCCCTCTAAAAAGAAATTTCGTCCTTGAAATTACCTGATATCAAGTTTGAAACAGTTGAGGATACTAATCTCGTATCGCTTGCTCACTCTCCCAAGTTGCCTCTTCTCTACCATGATTCTTCCAAAGAACTTTTACAAGTGGCACTTTCTTATTTCTCAACTCTTTCACTTCATGTGCAAAAATAGCAATTGGTTCTTCTTCAAAAGTTAGATCCGGACTCATCTCAATAGATTCAACTGGTAAAACATGAGATGGGTCAGATCTATACCTTCGCAACATAGAAACATGGAAGATATTATGGATTCTATCCAACTCAGGCGGCAAAGCAAGACAATAAGCAACTGGTCCAACTCTTTCTAATATCTCATACGGTCTAATGAAACGAGGACTCAGCTTCCCTTTTCGACCAAATCTCAAAATCTTTTTCCAAGGAGACACTTTCAGAAATACTTTATCTCCAATATCAGATTCTATGTCTCTCCTCTTCAAATCTGAATAAGATTTCTGTCGGTCTGAAGCTGCTTTCAACCTATCCCGAATCATCTTCACTTTTTCTTTAGTCTCTTTAATCAGATCAGGACCAATTAACTTGCCCTCTCCAATTTCCTTCCAACATAAAGGCATTCTACATCTTCTTCCATACAATGCCTCAAATGGTGCCATTCCAATACTGGATTGATGACTGTTGTTGTAAGCAAATTCTACAAGTGGCAAAAATCTGTCCCAATTTCCAGAGAAATCAATGACACAGCTTCTCAACATATCCTCGATAATCTGCATCACTCTCTCTGACTGCCCATCTGTCTGCGGATGAAAAGCAGTGCTAAAATGCAATCGAGAACCCAAAGCACCATGTAAACTCTTCCAAAATCTCGAAGTAAATCTAGGATCTCGATCAGACACTAAAGAAATTGGAACTCCATGCAACTTTACTATCTGTAATATCCTCATTTATGCCCTAGAAGTTTTGCATATTGTTGTTGTTGTTATTGTTATATATTGGATTGAATATATGTGTTATATTGTAAGAGAAAAGAAATTGAGAAGAGAAAGTATATGTATATGTATTTTGGGAAAAAATAGGGTTTAGAGACAAATTTATATGTTGTGTATATGTTAATATATATGACATATAAAGTGGTCAAAAGGCTTGGTCAATGCAAGAGAAGATATTTATTTGAGATTGGTAAATTACTTAATTGGGCACATATAAGACAAAAAGATAATTATGTGAATAAGGGCACTTTGGTAATTGCTTGGATAAAATCACATGGTGGATATTTAAAGAAGGTTTGATTTGTGTTTTCTTCATAATTTCTTCTTCTTCTTCTTGTTGATGGCCGGCCCTCCATAGCCAAAGAGAAAGAAAGAGACAAGTGATGGTTTTGATGATTTCAAGCTTAAATTGAAGAAAGATTAAGTGTTCAAGTGTTGATTTAAGAAGTTTTTAACTAAGGTAAGATCTTTTCTCTAATTTCTTCAATTCTTTTGAAGTGGTATGATTAAGTTGCTTATGGTATGATTGTAAGTATTGATTTTTCTTGATAGATGAGAAGTTGGGTTGGTGTTGGTGATGGAAGAGTAAGATTGGTGTTTAGTGAAATTGTTTCTGTTTTAGGATTAGTAAAGGCTGTGACTTGTATGATTTTTAATTAATTTTAGAAAAATGTTCTTGAAGTGAATTTTTGATATGTTGTGCCTCTATGAGTCTAGAATGACTGAAAAATATGTTGATTCGATTTTGGAATGGTTATGAGTTTAGAAAAATTATTTTCATTAGACCTGTTCCAGCAGGTACCTTAACTGGGACAGCTATATTTCGGGATTTTTAATAAAATGTAGAAAAATCATATTCAATTGAATTTAGGATATGTTGTTGCTTAGTGAGTCTAGTATTTGAGAAAAATAATTTGGAACCACGTTGATTGAATTTGATTTATGGAATTCACAAAGTTCAGAACTGCTGCCAGGATGCAGGGCAATTGGGGCAGTCTGGTTATTTGAACTATTTGACCAAGATTTTGTGTTCAGTTTGATCTGAAATTTTAAAGGGATGATTTTAAGATACAAAACTAAATTCTGTAAAAATTTTAGAATTTTTAGTCAAGTAGATTATTTTATACAATGTTTCAAAATAAGGATAAAATGGAGTTTAAAACCAGAATGTACTATTTATGGTTAGGGTTTTAATTCTTTGTTCTTCTTGCATTGCTTTGGTTCTCCAAAGGTAGGTTGGTCCTTAAACCTAACCCTAAACACTTTAAACACACTTGAATCAATGAATGTTATAATCAATTATTCTTTGCCCTAATTGCATTGTTGAGATTGAACAATGTTATGTTGTGCATTGTGAATGGTAATGTGTTTCATGAGTAATGTGGAATGAAATGTTGATATTTATGAATGATGCTATGTGAGATATAATGTGATCATGGATGAGATATATATATATATATATATACTTGAATAATGAGATGTTATATTATGAAATGAAATGTGAAGCCATTGTTATTGGCTAAGATGATGTAATTGAAAGAAAGAAGGCATGTTTGCCTAAATGTGATGAGAATTGAGAATGGAAATGAATTGTTTGTTTAATATGTTATTCAGTTTCAGAGTTCTGGATTTGGGTGGCATGCCTAAGAAATGATGAAAGGTAACAGTCTTGCCGGGTTGAGGACCTCCTCATAGGTGTTGAGTTGATGGTCCAAGAGACTGGGTCTGTTACACTATGAGATACATGATTTGTAACAGTCTTGCCGGGTTGAGGATCTCCTCATATGTGTTGAGTTGATGATCCAAGAGACTGGGTCTGTTACACTATCCATGGATAGAGATACATGTATATACATTGCCTACGGGCGTGATTATTGTGACTATGAACCAAAGCAGTAACTCTGAACTCTGAATATCGTATTAAATACTTGTTGGGCCCATAGGTGTCAAGGTTATATGAATGTCCTAAATAATGTTATGAGTTTAATGAAATGAGATGTTGGTTATGGAGTATGATTGATTAATGTTGAATGTGAAAAGATGTTGAAATGTGGTATGCTCATATGACTATGATTTGTGAAATGCATAATTGTGTGGTTAACTTTATATTTATGATGTTGATCTTATCAATAACATATGTGGCATTGCATTTCATTAAAGCATACCGTTAGCATGTTTTATCTTACTAAGCCGTTGGCTTAGCGCGATAGTGTTTAATCGCGCAGGTAGTAGAGTGGATAGAGTTGAACCCGAGAGTTCATCAAGACCTAGTGAGAGTAGACCTTGAAGAATCCATTTTGGGAGCTTAAAGATCAGAGCAGACTTGCCAATCATGTATAAATTTTATGTGTTGTAAAACTTGAGTTTTGATGTATATGAATTTGTAAATATGTAAATATTTTATAACTTCCGCTGTGTAATATTTAAATATGGGGGTTGTCCCAAAACCTTTATTTTATGTTGTACTAGAAGTGTAAATCCTTTTTGCAGGTTGTAGTTGAGGTTACAAGGGGGATTTATTGGGAGTGTACTGAGAATGATTTTGTTTGCATTGGTTTGTGTAAAATGTTTTTAAAAATAAGAAAAAAACCGGTTTTGTCGACACTTGGGACTCAATTTTTAGGCGAAACTATGGCAAAAATTTTGTAAAAATCGGAACTAAAATTTGACTAAGTAAAATTGGTAGCAACATTAGGTTAGTGTGGCGCTTCTACTCAGCTTACATATGTAGGTTGGGAAGGGGTGTTACAATTGTTTTGGTATCAGAGCCTAGGTTTGAGATTCTCAACCTAGGTAAAATGTAATAAAAAGAATATTTTTACTTAAAAAGTGGTTTTGAATAACATATACGTTTGAGATTGGCAGTCTCTGATCTTTAATAAGATATAATCTGTTGTGTTTGCAGTGTTAGGTTGTGATGGATTCTCACTCACGTCAGTCGATTGAGGGTAGTGCCGAGAGTATTGCTCCTGCTGAGGGAGCTAGGGTTGATAGTGTTGAGGAGGCACCTGTTTCGGTGTCGGGTAGACCAGCTGGGGAGGAGGTTCCGCCAGCCTGGTTTAGGCCTATGATGGAAGCTATGAGACAAGCACCTGTGCAACCACAGCCACCGCCACCGCCCCCTCAGCCTTCAGTACCAGTAAGGCACTATGATAAGCTAAGGAAATATGGAGCAGAGGATTTCTTTGGTACAGTTGATCCGGCTGTAGCAGAACAGTGGCTTGATAGAGTTCAGAGGGTATTTGTGCAGTTGCAAGCCACTTCAGAGGAGAAGTTTGACTATGCAAGATCTTTGCTACAGAAGGATGCCTACGACTGGTGGAAGACAGTGCCCCATTCTATGGATGATCCTCCAACACTGTCTTACACTGATTTTCTGAGGGAATTTGAGTTGAAGTATACTCCTAGGGAGTATAAAGATGGGAAGAAAAGAGAGTTTCTAGATTTGAAGCAAGATCATCGGACCGTAACTGAATATGAAGTTGAGTTTATTCGACTGAGTCAGTATGCTGGGGGTATCATTGCTGATGAGATTGATAGATGTCGGCGATTTTAGGAGGGATTGAGACCCTCGATCATATGCTTAGTGGCTGGATCCAGATATCAGGATTTCTCACAGCTTGTGGCAGCAGCTCGAAGTGTAGAGCGAGCTCAAGTTATTGCAGCTGTTTCAGAGGAGGAGGTTAGGGTTAGAAGGCCCCAGTTAGAGGCAGGGTCTTCTTCTGTGAAGAGGGGTAGAGGAAGTTTTGTTCCTCGGAGTAGTAGGAGCCAGAGACCAGCGGGTAGGTCAGTGCAGTTCCAGAGGCAGAGATTTAGACCTGCAGCTTCAGTAGCGAGTGCTCCTACTCCTGGAATTCAGAGATCCACCTTACCTGTGTGTGACCAGTGTGGTGGAAGACATGGGGGCGTTTGTTGGAGGTACAGTAGATCAGCTGTATGCTTCAGGTGTGGATCACCTGACCACTTTGTGAGAGACTATCCTGAGAGGCAGGAGCTGATGCCAGTGGATTCTGCTGCTTCTCGAGCTAGTGTGAGGGGAAGCAGAGGAGGCAGAGGTGCCAGTCGGGGAGGTAGATCAGGATTCAGTTCTAGAGGAGGTGCTACATCCAGGGAGGGTAGATCAGAGGAGGTTGGATCTTCCCAGAGGATGTATGTTATGCAGAGGCAGCCAGATACATCGGCAGTCATAGCTGGTACTTTTTCTTTATTTAATACTCCAGTACTTGCTTTGATTGATCCGGGTTCCACGCATTCATATGTTAGTGTATCTGTTTTGCCTGTCTCTGATTTGCATGCTGAGTCCCTAGGATTTGATGTGTTGGTGACAAATCCGTTAGGGCATAGTGTGGTTGTGAGTAAGGTGCATAGAGATAGTGCAGTAGTGGTGCAGGGTGAGGAGTTCTTAGGGGATTTGATTGAGATGCCATTTAAGGAATATGATGTGATCTTAGGTATGGATTGGCTATCTCGACATGGAGCTGTGGTAGATTGTAAGAAGAAAATTGTTTCTTTGAAAACTGTTGATGGTAGAGAGGTGATAGTATCTAATGAGCAGGAACAGCTAGCCTCTTTTTTTTGTTTCAGCTGTTGCAGCCAGGAGGTTGATTAGAAAGGGATGTGAAGCCTATCTTGCTCATGTGGTAGATACTAGAGTAAGAAGTTCTCCCATTGATAGCATTGCCACAGTTGCAGAGTTCCCAGATGTGTTTCCAGAGGAGTTACCAGGATTGCCTCCTGAGAGAGAGGTGGAGTTCGGTATTGAATTGTTGCCTGGTACCACTCCTATCTCTATTACTCCTTATAGAATGGCACCAGCAGAATTGAGGGAGTTGAAAGTGCAATTACAGGAGTTGTTGGACAAAGGATTTATTCGCCCCAGTGTTTCTCCTTGGGGAGCTCCTGTGCTATTTGTGAAGAAGAAAGATGGTACTATGAGGTTGTGTATTGATTATAGGCAATGAAACAAGGTGACTATTAAAAATAAATATCCTTTGCCTAGAATCGATGATCTCTTTGATCAGTTGAAGGGAGCGTCAGTGTTCTCCAAAATTGATTTGAGATCTGGGTATCATCAGTTGAGAGTCAAAGCTGAAGATGTTCCTAAGACCGCTTTTCGGACCAGGTATGGGCATTATGAATTTTTAGTTATGCCTTTTGGTCTGACGAATGCACCTGCAGCTTTCATGGATTTAATGAATAGGGTGTTTAGGCCCTATTTGGATCAGTTTGTAGTGGTCTTCATTGATGATATACTGGTGTATTCGCGGAATGAGGAGGAACATGATATGCATCTGCGGATTGTGTTGCAGATTTTGAGAGAGAGGCAGTTGTTTGCTAAATTGTCGAAGTGTGAGTTCTGGTTGGATCAGGTAGCTTTTCTCGGACATGTTGTTTCAGCAGAAGGCATTAAAGTTGATCCGAGCAAAGTTGAAGCTGTATTGAATTGGAATCCACCTAAATCAGTGACAGAGGTTAGAAGTTTTCTGGGTTTGGCAGGCTATTATCGGCGGTTTGTGAAAGGATTTTCTTTGATAGCTACTCCACTCACCAGATTGCTTCGTAAGGGAGTGAGATTTGTGTGGACGGATCAGTGTCAGGCTAGCTTTGAGCAGTTGAGAGAAATGTTGACTCAAGCGCCTGTTCTAACTTTACCTGTTGAAGGCAAACCATATGTGATCTACAGTGATGCTTCACATAGAGGTTTGGGGTGTGTATTGATGCAAGAAGGTAAAGTTATAGCTTATGCATCTCGACAGTTGAAAACGCATGAGCTTAACTATCCGACCCATGATTTGGAATTGGCTGCCATTGTTTTTGCATTGAAGATTTGGCGCCATTATCTGTTTGGGGAGAAATGTTTCATCTACACTGATCACAAGAGTTTGAAGTATTTGGGTGTCTAGAAAGAACTCAATCTTCGTCAAAGGAGATGGTTAGAATTGATTAAAGACTACGATTGCTTGATTGACTATCATCCAGGTAAAGCAAATGTTATTGCTGATGCCTTGAGTCGGAAGTCTTTAGCTGGTTTAACAGTTTACTCGCTCTCGTTGCTTGTTGAGTTGAGAGCATTGCATGCCAGTTTTGTACCTTGTGTTGATGGTGCATTATTGGCACAGTTGCAATTGAAGCCGATTTTGTTGGATCAGATCAAAGAGGCTCAATTGGCTGATAAGAAAATTCAGAAGATTATTTCAGATTGTCAGAATGGGAAGACTAGAGATTTTGTTGTGAAAGATGATGGGAGTCTCTGGTTTAAGAACCGATTGTGTGTACCAGATGATGCTGATTTGAAAAGAGTCATTTTAGAAGAAGCTCATCAGTCAATGTTTGCTATGCATCCGGGTAATACGAAGATGTATCATGATTTGAGACAGCATTATTGGTGGATTGGTTTGAAGAGAGACATTGCAGATTTTGTGTCGAAATGTCTCACTTGTCAGAAGGTTAAAGCAGAGCATCAAGTTCCAACCGGGTTGCTTCAACCATTGTCAGTGCCAGAATGGAAGTGGGAAAGAGTGACAATGGATTTTGTGTCTGGTTTGCCATTGACACAAAAGAAGCATGATGCCATATGGGTGATTGTGGATAGATTGACTAAAACAGCTCATTTCCTTCAGGTTCGAATGGATTACTCTTTGGAGAGATTGGCTGAGCTGTATATCCATGAGATTGTGAAACTGCATGGTGTTTCAACTTCTTTAGTGTCTGATCGAGATCCCAGGTTTACTTCCAGATTTTGGAAGAGTTTGCATAGTGCTTTAGGTTCTCGACTGCACTTCAGCACTGCTTTTCATCCACAGACGGATGGACAGTCAGAGAGGGTGATACAGATTATTGAGGAACAAGAAAGTGCCATTGGTGAAGATTCTTTGGAAGAATCATGGAAAAGAAGAAGCAACTTGGGAAAGTGAACAATCCATGCGAGAACAGTATCCGCAGTTGTTTCAGAGTTGATATCAGGTAATTTCGAGGACGAAATTTTCTTTTTAGAGGGGGAGAATTGTAATATCCTCATTTATGCCCTAGAAATTTTGCATATTGTTGTTGTTGTTATTGTTATATATTGGATTGAATATATGTGTTAAATTGTAAGAGAAAAGAAATTGAAAAGAGAAAGTATATGTATATGTATTTTGGGAAGAAATAGGGTTTAGAGACAAATTTATATGTTGTGTATATGTTAATATATATGACATATAAAGTGGTCAAAAGGCTTGGTCAATGCAAGAGAAGATATTTATTTGAGATTGGTAAATTACTTAATTGGGCACATATAAGACAAAAAGATAATTATGTGAATAAGGACACTTTGGTAATTGCTTGGATAAAATCACATGGTGGATATTTAAAGAAGGTTTGATTTGTGTTTTCTTCATAATTTCTTCTTCTTCTTCTTGTTGATGGCCGGCCCTCCATAGCCAAAGAGAAAGAAAGAGACAAGTGATGGTTTTGATGATTTCAAGCTTAAATTGAAGAAAGATTAAGTGTTCAAGTGTTGATTTAAGAAGTTTTTAACTAAGGTAAGATCTTTTCTCTAATTTCTTCAATTCTTTTGAAGTGGTATGATTAAGTTGCTTATGGTATGATTGTAAGTATTGATTTTGCTTGATAGATGAGAAGTTGGGTTGGTGTTGGTGATGGAAGAGTAAGATTGGTGTTTAGTGAAATTGTTTCTGTTTTAGGATTAGTAAAGGCTGTGACTTGTATGATTTTTAATTAATTTTAGAAAAATGTTCTTGAAGTGAATTTTTGATATGTTGTGCCTCTATGAGTCTAGAATGACTGAAAAATATGTTGATTCGATTTTGGAATGGTTATGAGTTTAGAAAAATTATTTTCATTAGACCTGTTCCAGCAGGTACCTTAACTGGGACAGCTATATTTCGGGATTTTTAATAAAATGTAGAAAAATCATATTCAATTGAATTTTGGATATGTTGTTTCTTAGTGAGTCTAGTATTTGAGAAAAATAATTTGGAACCACTTTGATTGAATTTGATTTATGGAATTCACAAAGTTCAGAACTGCTGCCAGGATGCAGGGCAATTGGGGCAGTCTGGTTAGGTGAACTATTTGACCAAGATTTTGTGTTCAGTTTGATCTGAAATTTTAAAGGGATGATTTTAAGATACAAAACTAAATTCTGTAAAAATTTTAGAATTTTTAGTCAAGTAGATTATTTTATACAATTTTTCAAAATAAGGATAAAATGGAGTTTAAAACCAGAATGTACTATTTATGGTTAGGGTTTTAATTCTTTGTTCTTCTTGCATTGCTTTGGTTCTCCAAAGGTAGGTTGGTCCTTAAACCTAACCCTAAACACTTTAAACACACTTGAATCAATGAATGTTATAATCAATTGTTCTTTGCCCTAATTGCATTGTTGAGATTGAACAATGTTATGTTGTGCATTGTGAATGGTAATGTGTTTCATGAGTAATGTGGAATGAAATGTTGATATTTATGAATGATGCTATGTGAGATATAATGTGATCATGGATGAGATATATATATATATACTTGAATAATGAGATGTTATATTATGAAATGAAATGTGAAGCCATTGTTATTGGCTAAGATGATGTAATTGAAAGAAAGAAGGCATGTTTGCCTAAATGTGATGAGAATTGAGAATGGAAATGAATTGTTTGTTTAATATGTTATTCAGTTTCAGAGTTCTGGATTTGGGTGGCATGCCTAAGAAATGATGAAAGGTAACAGTCTTGCCGGGTTGAGGACCTCCTCATAGGTGTTGAGTTGATGGTCCAAGAGACTGGGTCTGTTACACTATGAGATACATGATTTGTAACAGTCTTGCCGGGTTGAGGATCTCCTCATATGTGTTGAGTTGATGATCCAAGAGACTGGGTCTGTTACACTATCCATGGATAGAGATACATGTATATACATTGCCTACGGGCGTGATTATTGTGACTATGAACCAAAGCAGTAACTCTGAACTCTGAATATCGTATTAAATACTTGTTGGGCCCATAGGTGTCAAGGTTATATGAATGTCCTAAATAATGTTATGAGTTTAATGAAATGAGATGTTGGTTATGGAGTATGATTGATTAATGTTGAATGTGAAAAGATGTTGAAATGTGGTATGCTCATATGACTATGATTTGTGAAATGCATAATTGTGTGGTTAACTTTATATTTATGATGTTGATCTTATCAATAACATATGTGGCATTGCATTTCATTAAAGCATACCGTTAGCATGTTTTATCTTACTAAGCCGTTGGCTTAGCGCGATAGTGTTTAATCGCGCAGGTAGTAGAGTGGATAGAGTTGAACCCGAGAGTTCATCAAGACCTAGTGAGAGTAGACCTTGAAGAATCCATTTTGGGAGCTTAAAGATCAGAGCAGACTTGCCAATCATGTATAAATTTTATGTGTTGTAAAACTTGAGTTTTGATGTATATGAATTTGTAAATATGTAAATATTTTATAACTTCCGCTGTGTAATATTTAAATATGGGGGTTGTCCCAAAACCTTTATTTTATGTTGTACTAGAAGTGTAAATCCTTTTTGCAGGTTGTAGTTGAGGTTACAAGGGGGATTTATTGGGAGTGTACTGAGAATGATTTTGTTTGCATTGGTTTGTGTAAAATGTTTTTAAAAATAAGAAAAAAACCGGTTTTGTCGACACTTGGGACTCAATTTTTAGGCGAAACTATGGCAAAAATTTTGTAAAAATCGAAACTAAAATTTGACTAAGTAAAATTGGTAGCAACATTAGGTTAGTGTGGCGCTTCTACTCAGCTTACATATGTAGGTTGGGAAGGGGTGTTACACTATCTCATTGATGTACAACTCAGCTAACTTCTCAAGTGAAAAGTCCATCCGAACCGGAAGAAAATGAGCTATCTTTGTCAACCTATCAACAATCACCCAAATGGCATCATGCTTCCTCTGTGTCATAGGCAAACCAGACACAAAATCCATTGTTATTCTCTCCCATTTCCATTCAGGCACTGATAAAGGTTGAAGCAACCCAGTTGGAACTTGATGCTCAGCTTTAACCCTCTGACAAGTGAGACATTTGGATACAAATTCCGCTATGTCTCTCTTCATACCTGACCACCAGTAATGCTGTTTCAAATCATGGTATATCTTTGTACTTCCCGGATGCATAGTAAAAACCGATTGGTGTGCTTCCTCCAAAATAACCTTTTTCAAACTATCATTATCAGGAACACACAATCTATCCTTAAACCAAAGGCTACCATCACTTCTCACAAAGAAATCTCGGCTCTCCCCGTTTTGGCAATCTGAAACAATCTTCTGAATTTTCTCATATGTCAATTGAGCCTCCTTAATCTGATCCAACAATACTAGTCTCAATTGCAACTGAGCCAACAATGCACCATCATCACATGCTTCAAAACTAGCATGTAACGCTCTCAACTCAACAAGCAACGAGAGAGAATAAACAGCCAAACCTTCTAGAGACTTCCGACTCAAGGCGTCAGCAACTACATTTGCCTTACCAGGATGATAATCAATCAAACAGTCATAGTCTTTGATCAGCTCTAACTATCGCCTTTGCCGAAGATTCAGCTCCCTCTGGACACCCAAATATTTCAAACTTTTGATCCGTATAGATAAAATATTTCTCCCCATACAAGTAGTGTCGCCAAATCTTCAAAGCAAATACTATAGCTGCCAATTCCAGATCATGTGTTGGATAATTGAGCTCATGCGACTTCAACTGCCGAGAAGCATAAGCTACAACTTTACCCTCTTGCATCAAAACACATCCTAAACCATTATGTGAAGCATCACTGTAAATTACATAAGGTTTATCTTCCACGGGTAAAGTAAGAACAGGTGCTTGAGTCAACATTTCTTTCAACTGATCAAAACTAGCTTGACACTGATTTGTCCACACAAATCTAACTCCCTTTCGAAGCAATCTGGTGAGTGGAGTAGCTATCAAAGAAAAACCTTTCACAAACCTTCGATAATAGCCTGCCAAACCCAGAAAACTTCTAACTTCAGTCACTGACTTTGGTGGACTCCAATTCAAAATAGCTTCAACTTTACTTGGATCGACTCTTATACCATCTGCTGAAACTATATGACTAAGAAAAGTTACTTGGTCAAGCCAAAACTCACACTTTGATAGCTTAGCATACAACTGCTTCTCTCTCAAGATCTGTAACACAATTCGCAGATGCTTGTCATGTTCTACCTCATTACGTGAATACACCAAAATATCATCGATTAAAACCACCACAAACTGATCCAGATAGGGCCTAAACACCCTATTCATCAAATCCATGAAAGCTGCAGGTGCATTCGTCAATCCAAAAGGCATTACCAAGAACTTATAATGCCTATATCTTGTGCGGAAAGCTGTCTTAGAAACATCTTCAGCTCTAACCCTCAATTGATGGTACCCTGATCTCAAATTGATTTTGGAAAACACCGCTGCTCCCTTCAACTGATCAAAGAGATCATCAATTCGGGGCAAAGGATACTTATTCTTGATAGTTACTTTGTTCAATTGCCTATAATCGATGCACAATCTCAAAGTACCATCCTTTTTCTTCACAAACAACACAGGAGCTCCCCACGGAGAAACACTAGGGCGAATAAACCCTTTATCCAACAACTCCTACAACTGCACCTTCAACTCTCTCAATTCAGCAGGTGCCATTCGATAAGGAGTGATAGAGATGGGAGTGGTACCAGGCAACAAATCGATACCAAACTCAACCTCTCCTCAGGGGGTAACCCTGGCAACTCCTCTGGAAATACATCTGAAAACTCAGCAACTGTGGGTATACTATCAAGTTGAGAACCCATTACTCTGGTATCCAAAACACGAGCAAGATAAGCAACACACCCTTTTCTAATCAACTTTCTGGCTGAAACAGCTGAAACCAACAAGGATGCAAGTTGTCTCTGCTCACTAGATACTAATATACTTCTACCATCATCAGTTCTCAAAGTAACACATTTCTTTTGACAATCCACCACAGCTCCATGCTTAGACAACCAATCCATGCCTAAGATCAAATCATATTCTTTAAAAGGCATTTTAATTAAATCACCAAGAAACTCCTCACTTTGCACCACAACAGCACTATCACGATGCACCTTACTCACCACAACACTTTGTCCTAAAGGATTGGTCACTAAGACATCAAATCCTAAGGACTCTGAATGCAATTCAAACACAGGCAAGATAGATGCACTTATGTATGAATGAGTAGGTCTTGGATCAATCAAAGCAAGTACTGAAATGCCAAATAAAGAAAATGTACCCGCTATAACTGCTGAAGCATCCGGCTGCCTCTGCATCACATATACTCTCTGAGAAGATCCGGCCTCATCTGGCCTGCTGCCCCTGGATGAAGATCCTCCTCTCTGACTAAACCCAGGTCTACCACCTCTACTGAAATCTCTGCCCCCTCGACCACCTCTGCTGACACTAGGTCGAGAAGCTGCAGTATCAGCCTGCCTATACTCCTGCATCTCAGGACAATCTCTAACAAAATGAGCTGGTGACCCACATCTAAAACACCCAGCTGATCCACCAATCTTCCAACAAACACCCCCATGGGTCTTACCACAATGCTCACATACAAGTGGAGTAGACCTCTGAATCACTGGAGTTGGGGCACTAGCTATAGAAACTGTCGGTCTCGGCCTCTGCCTTTGATACTGAACTGATCTGCCCGACTGTCTCTGGCTTCTACTGGTTCTTGGAATAAAACCTCCTCGACCCCTCTTCATAGATGAAGACCCTGCCTCAAACTGGGGTCTCCTTACCCTGGTCTCTTCCTCAGTAGCAGCTGCTGCAATGCCCTATGCTCTCTCAACACTTCTAGCTGCTGCAACAAGCTGAGAAAAATCCCGGTACCGGGAACCAGCCACAATGCACATGATAGAGGGCCTCAATCCCTCCTCAAATCTTCGGCACCGGTCTATTTCATTGGAAATAATTCCCTCGGCATATCGACTCAACCGGATATACTCAATCTCATATTTTGTTACCGTCCGGTTGTCTTGCCTCAAATTCAGGAATTCCATCTTCTTAATATCTTTATACTCCCTCGGAGTATATTTCTGCTCGAACTCCCTCAGAAAATCACCATAAGATAATGTAGGTGGATCATCCATGGCATGCGAAACCGTCTTCCACCAGTCATAGGCATCTTTCTGTAGGAGGGACCTGGCATAGTCAAATTTGTCATCTGAAGTAGCTTGCAACTGGATGAATATTCTCTACACTTTATCCAACCACTACTCAGCCACTGCAGGATCTGTAGTGCCCAAGAAATCTTCAGCCCCATATTTTCTCAACTTATCATAATGTCTTACCGGCACTTGAGGCTGTGGTGGTGGGGGCTGCACTGGAGCTGGCCTCAATAGTTCTATCACATGCCTTAGCCAACCCGGCGGAACCTACTCTGCAGCTGATCTCTCTGGCACAGAAACAGGTGCCTCACTAACCCTCTCAACTCTAGCTCCATCTCTACTCTCTCCTGGAGCTACACTCTCAGCACTTTCTTCTACAGTCTGACGTGAATGGGACTCCATTACTACCTATATCTGCAAACATAGTAGAATATTCCTCATTAAAGATCAAAGACTGCCATACCAAAACATGTATTTTATTCAAAAACCAACTTTTAAAATCAAAATATTCTTTTTCTTACAATTCACCTAGGTTGAGAATCTCAAACCTTGGCTCTGATACCAAAAATTGTAACACCCCTTCCCGACCTATGTGTGTAAGCTGAGTAGAGCCACCACACTATCCTAATGTTGTTACCAATTTTACTTAGTCAATTTTTAGTTTCGATTTTTACAGAAATTTTGCCATAGTTTCGCCTAGAAATTGAGTCCCAAGTGTCGACAAAACTGGTTTTTTTCTGATTTTTGAAAACTTTTTTACACAAACCAATGCAAACAAAACCATTCTCAGTACACTCTCAATAAATCCCCCTTATAACCTCAACTACAACCTGCAAAAGGATTTACACTTCTAGGACAAAATAAAGTAAAGGTTTATTATGAAACACATTAGATAAAATATTTGTTCACTATGCAGCGGAAAGTAACAATATTTACAAATTCATATACATCAAAACTCAAGTTTTACAAAACATAAAGTTTATACATGTTTGGCAGTCAGTCTTTGATCTTTAAGCCCACAATTCACACTTCAGAATCTAAACTCTGCTTGGCCTAGAGGAACTCTCCGGTTCCACCCTGTCACCTACGCGATAAACCACAATCGCGCTAAGCCAACGGCTTAGTGGTACAAACAACCATAATATTATGCTTTGATGCAATGCCAATGCCACACAATCAAGTTTCATAAACAATTCATGAAGTACTACTCACAATTTCCACATCCTTAATCATATTAAAGCAAAGACAAATATATATCTCATTAATCATTTGTTTCCCCATTTTGAATTATATATATAAACAAAGACAAGCATGGGCCCAAAAAGAAATATAATATGTTATTCAAAGTTCAGAGTTACTGCTTTGGTAAATAATCACAATCATCAAGCCCGTAGGCGAAAATATATATATCTTTATCCATGGATAGCATAACAGACTCAGTCTCTTAGATCTCAACTCGGTTAAAACCGAGGAAGTCCTCAACCCGGCTAGACTGTTACTATTTTTGAGGCTTACGACCCAGTCTTTTCACCCCCAAAAACATCACATTTCACATTTATCAACTGGAATCGGCTTACGACCCGGTCATTTCACCTATCCAGTGATTCATAGGCATGCCGCCAAACTCAGAACTCTGAAAATTGAATTAACATATTAGGCACACAATCATTTAATTTATCTCTTTAACTATTTCTTTCTCAATTCATTTCTCATTTCATATTCCACAATCAATTAGGCAACCATGCCTCAATCATCTCATTTGCATCATTATCACCAAACACATTGGTTTTACATCTCATTATATCTCAAATCACATTAATCAATTCATCACTCAAGTGTACATAAGCAATGGCATTAACACACATTTTACATGCTCATCACAACATTCACATTATACCAAACATACATTATTAATATGCATTAACAATGCATTAGATTTCTTAATACATTTACAATCAAATGTATGTTAAGTCTCAACATCATATGAATGTATGCAATAATGTAGTTTGTACTTACCTTAAAATAACTCACACCAATCTATACACTTACTCTTCCAAGAATCCTCAACACTTAGGTTAGGGAAATTCAACCTCTTCACAACCTAATCCAAAAGGAATATTAGCAAAATGACCATATGAATAGTAAATTCTGGTTTTGGACTCAACTTAATCCTTATTTTGAAAAATTGTATAAAATAATCTACTTGACTAAAAACTCTAAAATTTTTACAGAATTTAGTTTTACATCTTAAAATCATTCCTTTAAAATTTCAGATAAACTTAACACAAAATCTTGGTCAAATAGTTCACCCAACCAGACTACTCCAATTGCCCTGCATCCTGGCAGCAGTTCTGAACTTTGTGAATTCCATAAATTAAATTCAATCAACGTGGTTCCAAATTATTTTTCTCATATACTAGACTCACTAAGCAATAATTTATCCAAAATTCAATTGGATATTATTTTTCTACATTTTATTAAAAATCTCAAAAGATAGCTGTCTCAGTTAAGGTACCTGCTGGAACAGGTCTAATAAAAATAATCTTTCCAAAATCAAATCAACATATTTTTCAGTCATTCTAGACTCATAGAGGCACAACATATCAAAAATTCACTTCAAGAATGTTTTTCTATATTTAATTAAAAATCATACAATAAAGTACCAAACCCATGTATTCTATGCTTTCAACTTCACTAAACACAACTCTTACTCTTCCATCACCAACACTAACCTAACTTCTTATCTTTAATTCAATTTCGACACTTTTACACACACCATACACAAACACACTCCAACCATCAACAACACTCCATCAAACTCAAACAAAATTCCAAATAGAACAAGAGAAATCAAGAGAAAACTTACCAAAAATGATGAACTTCTTGAATTTCTAACTTGTTTTCTTGAAATCTTCATTCAATTTGATCCTAGAAATCAAAACCTCTCTTGCTCTCTTGTCTCTTTAGTGTGTCGGCCATCCCCAAAAGAAAAAGAAAATTGAAGAGTAAAATAAATCAAAGTCAAATATTTAGTCTCCTCTTAATTCTCCACCAAGTATTTTTAATATTAAAATAATCCATCTTCTCTCTTCCACTCATCTAAATTTCTATTTTCCATTAACTAATTAATTCAACAATAATACACATAAATATCTTCTTCTTTTGACTTTTTTATTTGACTTGTGTATATGTTATATATATTTTCATATATACAACATATACACTCTCTCTTAAATTCTTTTCTCTTTCAAATTTAACATATACATTCAATCCAAATAAAACAATAATTATATCAAAACTTCTAGGGCGCACTTTGGGATATTACAAGAAGAGAAGAAGGAAGCTGGCCGAAGAATCTAGAAGACTCCAGAGAAGATTGCTGCTCTCATTGAAGAACAATTTGAAAATCCTATAATTTGTGATCACGAGAAAATTGATTTTGATTTTGATTTGTCTACTCCCGATGGAATGGTTCTTGCGACTTCGACACTGTTTAGGATCGGGGCCTTAGAGAACACGGGCCTAAGCTAGGAGAAAATGGATTCGCCACTCAGACAGGCCGGGAAAAAGAAAGGGGTGGATGACTCGATTCCTAAGGAATCCCCAATCCCCTAATGGGTTCGAAAAGTTGGGTATGTGTGGGGAAGGTGAGAAATGGCCCAGCACCCCCACAACTCCCGGTTCATTAGAACCGGCCTCCTTTGCAGGTCTTAATATTATAAAATTCTTAAATATGACAATATTATCCATACTACATGCAATAATTAAAATAAAGAATCATTATATTAAAATCAAAGCAATTTCCAAACAAAACAAATAAATGAACACCCATCCGAGGATGAAAACATGTCCTTACATCGTCCATGTCTAAAACTAAATAGGACACCCACCGAAAGGTGAAAACATGTCCTTTACATCAGTCCAAAATATAAAAACAATTTAAATTACATAAAATTTAACTAATGAGGTACCCACAAAGTGGAAACATACCTCTTACATTAGTACCAAAATTAATCAATAATAATAAAGAAAATATCCATTCATTCATTCATAAATGAAATAAATTCATCACAGATTATATAAGTCATCCATGAAAACATATAACAAATCAAATAAATAACTAAAACTAAAGTTTATATCATTACACAAAAGAAATTAGGCTTTAGAGAATTAGGGTCTAAAATTTTAAAAGGTTGGAATTAGGGTTTAAGATTTTTTAGGTTTGGCAACTGGAATTAGGGTTTGAGGGTTTTTTCTTTAGGTTTACTGGATGAGGATTTGAAAAATGGGTTTTTGGCATTTTGGGAATAAATAATAGATCATCAAATAAATTAAGGTTTATAGAAGAACAATTTAGGATTTTTGAAGTTTAAGAAACAGAAGAATACTTTAGGGTTTTTGAAGTTTAAGAAACAGAAGAATAGTTTAGGGTTTTTAATAATTTAATCAATGAATTAGGCTATTGGATGAATGGAAAATCTAATTTATAAACATACTATTAAGGTTTAATAATTTAGGTCACTGGAAGACTCAACATCAAAATAAATAACATAAACATTTAAAATAAAATATGGCAATACTATCGTATGCTTTATCAATCCATGAATCTAAATGTAAGGATGTTGTAAATATAATAAAATCAAAGATTTATAATCAAACCTCCGTTCGTTGGTTCCTCCACAATTGACTTCTAGATGAACAATGAACAAAGGCAGCATTGCTACCTTTGATGGATTGATGATTGATGATTGATACTTGTTGCTGCTTTCTTTTTTTTTCTTTTGCTCTTTCTGCTTTGTTGTTTTTAATCTCCCTTAATGTTCTTTGATTGCCGTCCTCTAGTTTTTTTCTCTCCCCCCTCAATTCATATGTTTAATGCTAGTATTTATAGGAAAATAAAGAGTTCTAAGCCTATATTAATAAGGAAATACTAATTATTTAGGAAAAATTAGAAAACCAGGTAAAACAAGGTTTGGTCAAAAAATCGGCAGCGCGCGGGCTGTCGGTCTCGTGGGCTGTGCTGGCATAAACGGGGGCAGCAGGCTGGGCAAGCCAGTTCGTCACAAAACTGTGCTTGCCTAGCTGCAGTGAATTGGGGCAAATTGAGCAGTGCCCAATTCACCGTAGATTGTCCAATTCACCGCAGATAATTTCTGCGGCGAAATGGGATGCCGCGCGGCAGCGCGTCGCTCGCCGATCCGTTTGATTTTTTATTTTTTATTTTTATTAAAAATAAATATTAAATATTATAAGTAATTAAAATAATTAAAATACCACAAAAATCATTTTAGACTATCGAATTGGACTAGGTAAAAAATTAAGGGTCTACAGTTTGCTCCCTACTTGAGCGATCTGAGACTGCGGCAAAAGAGAGTAAAAAGCAAAGTGATTTTTGAGTGGGTTTAGAGCCATATAGGAGTCCTTACCCAAGGTTGGTTTGAGTTTTGGACTCAAAAATTATTTGGGTTCTGGACCCAAGGTGAATTTAGGATTTGGGTTCTGGACCCGAGACTGAGTTTGACTGACCTTTTATCAGTTGAGAATTTTGACTGCTCTGGCTGTTCTATTCTTTAATGCATTGTGGGTCTTCACCCTCAAAATGGATCTTCATCGTTGGACCTTAGATCTACATCTTTAGCATCGGATCTTCACCCTTGAAAATGGATCTTCATCCTTTGGACTTTAGGTCTTCACCCTTTGAAATTGGATCTTCATCCTTGAAAATTGGGTCTTCACCCTTGAAAATGGATCTTCGTCCTTTGGACTTCGGGTCTTTACCCTCATCCTTGGAATCAGGTCTTCACCTTTGAAAATGAATCTTCATCCTTGGAAATTGAGTCTTCACCCTTAAAAATGGATCTTCATCCTTGGAATCAGGTCTTCACCTTTGAAAATGGATCTTCATCCTTGGAAATCATGTCTTCACCCTTTAAATTGGATCTTCATCCTTTGCATCGGGTCTTAACCCTTGAAAATGGATCTTCATCCTTTGGACTTCGGGTCTTCACCCTTTGAAATTGGATCTTCATCCTTGGAATCAGGTCTTCACCTTTGAAAATAGATCTTCATCCTTGGAAATCGAGTCTTCACCCTTAAAAATGGATTTTCATCTTTGGAATCGAGTCTTCACCTTTGAAAATGGATCTTCATCCTTGGAAATCGGGTCTTCACCCTTGAAAGTGGATCTTCATCCTTTAAGCTAGATCTTCATCCTTGGAATTGGATCTTCACCCTTTAAAGTGGATCTTCATCCTTGGAAATTGGATCTTCACCCTTTAAAGTGGATATTCATCCTTAGAGATTTGTCCTATATTGGCTTCAGCTTCTCTAGCTGGACTGATCTTTTGTCTTTTGCATCTTCATTATTTTTTGAGAGTTCTAATTTTCTTCCTTTTCTATTCTCTCTTTTTTTTTTATTCTTCCTTTGCACTTTTGCAAAAAAAAAAAATTCAGCCATTTTAGCTAACCTTCAAATCTTCTCCTTGCCCCCCATGATTTTTCTATGCGGGCTTTGGTTGATGTTTGTAGATTATCTAGTTCTTCGCACAAGTATGGATCTCTTATTTTTATAAAGTGACGGGAGCTTCTTCAAGCAATGGGCCTTCCATGCCCCCTGATTTCATATCTTCTTTTGATTCTTAACTTCACAGGGTGTTTGTTGTTCACTTTGACAAAGAATAGACAATAAAATACAAGAAAAATGCAATGTGATATGCTCATGTATGCTTGATATGCATGAATAATACTCTCAGCGGTTTCATTGGCTTACAGACTGAGGTGATCAGCAGAAGTGTTCTCATTAGTTCCTTTCAGATGCTTGTTCAGGTCTTGCACTGGAATGACAGAAGGCTTCACTTTTATGGCTTTTATCTTCGAGATATTGAAAACATGAATAATGGAGGCCCCATGCAGCAGAGATACATCCATTCCAAACTATGTTTTGGCTTGCCAATTGGTAGCTTCTTCATAACCTTGCCAATAATCATTTTCTTTGCCCAATGTGTCCTTCGAGGTTCGATAGTTCAACATACTCCCCTTAACTTGAAGGTTTTGTATGACAAAAACATTTTCGAATTTTTGAATTTTGAATTTTGATTTTGCAATCAAATGTTTGCTTTGCCAAATTAATGTCAATTTACCTCAGGACTTGATTTTTCAAATCAACATATCTATAACATGACAACCCTAGTTACCGTAATAAATTCAGGAATCATTTCTATTTAAGCAATAACTGTTGCACTTCAGATAGGTACATACACATTACTTAGTCAAAGGTCTCATTTGAGTTTGAATATTATCTATCTCATATGCATGCTTATTCAAACTATCTCCATTAATAGGCTCTACCTACTAAGAGAGATCAACAGATCTTTGATAGGCTTGAAATGGGGTCTATAAGGGACATGGGCTAAATGAAGGCCATTTTGAGATAGGAGCTGATGTGACACATTGGACAAACCTTCACACTACAAACTGCTTGTTGAAACTTTAGATAGTTGGGAGCATGAAAAGATAGAGCTTTGAATGTTCTCCCATCTTCTTGGCATTAATCTAGATCTTGATTGGGACAATCTTCATTTCTTTTCTTCTTCTCCCTTTTCTTTCTTTTTATTTTTCTTACTCTTCCCCTTCTTTGAGCATTTTATCATTTCATCCTTCTTCCTTGAAGGACTGTCAAGTATAGGACTTTCAAAAACTAGGTGACCTTTCTCCTTTTTCTCTGATTTTGATTGAATCTTTGGTTGGGTTGGAATAATTCAAGTCAAACTATCCTAATAAACCAAATGGAAGCCTTTTGATGTCTTAGGTAAAAGAGAACTCAGTTGGCTTTCTGAACTGCCTTTTTAGGATTTATCTTTTTTTTTCTTTTTTTCTTTTTTCTTTTCTTTTCTTTCTTTTCTTCTTCTTTTCATATTTTTTTTGTTCTAGCTCTAAAAGAGTTGTCTTGTTTGTACCAACTTGGGTTTCTAATAATGGATGAGTGGAGTGACATAAATCTTCTTTAACAGGGATAAATCATTTGTTACTCTGATGTTGTCTTGATATATTGGAGATATTAGGTGAAGTTCAACTACCCTTATGGTCTTGATAACGTCAACTATCCTTATGATCTTGACTATTCATTCCTTTCTTTGATCTTCTTGCCTCTTCACCTTAGTGATCATAAGACTTATCAAAAGTATCACAATAGCTCAGGGTAGATTGTTGGGGTTTTATGCCAATGAAAAGAAAGCTAAAATTTTATGAAGGCTCAAAGGGACTATTAGGGATTGATATTTAATAAGGTGGATACTAGTTGTTGGCTCGTCAAACAATGCCTAGATCATCTCTCCCTTAAAATAAGTAGAGTTTAATTTTGCCTCGAAAGTTTGTCAAAGCATGTTCTAAGACTGACTAGGACCTAGACAAAGATAATTATGCAGGAGCCCTCTCTAAGTAAGTATACACAACTCAATGCTATAGAGCGATTCCCTCATCTAGTAAATTCATTCAAATCATGATGCCTAGAAACATTAATTTATGAACATCAAGCTAGATTCCTCATCGGTTGAGCACCAAAATGAACAAAGACCAATAAAAATTTTAATGAAAGTAATTTATTCAAACAAAAATAGAAAAACATAATTGTTCCAATTAAATATTAAAGAAAGAAAAATAAATAGAGCAATATTCAAACTAAGGAAAGTTTGTTGAGTTAAGCTCCTTCTCCTTTCACATCTTCAATATTTCTATCTTGAAAGGATGATAAAAAAAAATCTTCTTCCAATCCTTTTCCCACCATGAAGGTTGCCAGTGGAGGTACTCTTCCAAACTTAGGCAAAAGATTATTCTTGGTATTGGGCTTGTTCGGCTCAGGTAGCTTACCACTGTCGATTAGATTTTGGATCTCATGCTTTAGTCGGGTACATCTATCAGCCTCATGTCCTTGAGTTTGATGAAACTCACAAAGACTTTAGTGTCAAATTTTGGGGGTAAAGGATTCGGCAAAGGTTGAGGGGCCAGTGGCTGTAATAGTCCCTTCTTTTGTAGCTTATTGAATACCCAAGACAAAGGCTTCCCCAGATCTGAAAAATGCCTTCTATTTGCTTGACCAGTTGTATTAACATCAACTTCTTTTTGTGTGCTTTGATTACTAGACTAATAGTTTCCTTTCTCATTCCTTCTTATTGAAAAATATTTCTTCTCTCTTTCCCATTCTTCAATTTGCATACCATCTTGGAGAAGATCTTTGAAATCATGGATGAGTGTATGAGACATCCTTCACGAAGACTAGGCAACACCCCTCTCACAATCATCTTTATTTTATTAGATTCATCGGGCCTCTTCTTGAGCAAAATAGCCTTGTTCCTCCATCTCTTCACATAGTCCACAAAATTCTCATTTGCCCTTTATCTAATGGACTCCACTTCCATTAAGGTAACTTCCATCTCGACATTGTATCCATATTGTTGGATGAACGCCTTGTATAGCATATCCCAATTCTTTTGTGTGCCATCATCTAAAGTATTGAACCAGTTTTGGATAATAGGATCCAATGAGAGCATAAAGTAACTTAGAGTTTGAGCCTTAGTAGCTCGGGTAGACTGCATAGCAGTGATATACTACTTCACATGGTGGTGAGGATTTCCAGTTCCATCAAACTTTGCAAAGGATGGCATCTTGAACTTGTACGGAACTTCTTCATCTAGCTTAAATAATTTTCCAACTTTGGACATTTATTTGATTTTCAACTTCTTCTCAAATTTCTTTTCCAAATCTGCAATCATCTTTTTAGCATCAGAAGTTTCAATTTTCTCCATAGCTGATCTTTCAATAATCTTCGGTTCTTTCTTCTTATCTTGAGGATCTTGGAAGTATTGAGCCCAATCGTCATCATCATCAATGATCACCCTATCATCATCAAAAACCACTTAACCAACTTCAGCCGTCCCCTTGTCCTTTGGCTTCTTGGTGCTAGCAGACGCTTTGGCATTATTTCCAAAAATTGCAGCCAATTGGTTCTTCATGGTCTCAGCCAAGGCCTCTTTTATTTCTTCCATCTTCGCATTGAGGGCAACTTCCACCATTCTTTGAATTTGTTCAGGCTCCATTGCTTTTGGTGAGCAAGTGATTGAGTTGCTACTAGATTCTTCATCTCTGGTGAAGGTCAGATTGCCGTAAGCTTTTGAATTGTCTTAATCTAGGGCTGTGAGCCAGAGAGAATTAATGATATGAGAAGCAAATGTATGCATGTATGCACAAACAATAGACAAAGATAAGTAGGATGTTCCTTCCAACTTTATAGCATCCACACATGAATGGTGAGTCTCTTTTCCTAGGTATATGGTTAACAAAATACCAACATGGGGTATCTTATTTTTGAATATTTCCCTCGGACGTTTTAACCAATAGTTATATTTTCAAAAATGAAAATCAGTTCATGATAATTCACATTAATTAGGTTTTAATCCATTCAACCAACTAAAGTAGCTTTTATAATATATTGGATTAAAACTAAATTAAGAGGTTTATTATAAATAGAATTCTCACTTCAAAAAGTAACTAATGATTCATGCCAAAAACAAGCCCATGATTAATTATTCTCAGTATAAACTAGGCTCACAATTGATTTTTGGTATTTCGTAATTGACCTAAATAATTTGCAAGCTCTTTGTAAGAAAAGGTTAGATAAAATAATTTTGTTTCTAAGCCCATTGTAAAATGATTTTAGAAAAAATAGATTTTGGGCTTAGTATTTGGGTTATGAGCAACAGAATTTTTGATTTGTTTTTAGAAAAGTTTTATGTCCAAAGACCATTTTAAAAAAATTTTGAAAATAGCTTTGGTCTTTTGAATTTAGAGAAAAATTTATTTTGAGCTTACAAATGTACTTAGGTCATATTAGAAAAATAACAAACCAAATAAGCCATGATTTAGACTAAGCTAAACTAACCATAGTCAAACAACATGCATTTGGGGTAAAACCTAAGGTAAGTAACTAGGCCAATTACATGAGCTTTAGTCTTTAGGTTAAAAGGCTTAGGTTCCCATAGCAAGTATATACCAAAAGGTACAAGGCTATGAGTGGTCATGCCATGCTCGATCTCCATACCTTGAGTGAAAGTATGGTATCCCTTACATAACACAACATGGATAACACAGGCATCCTAACTCACGCACACAATGCAATCTAATATGATGCAATGGATAATATCATGAAAAGAAAGAATAGAATAAATAAAGACCAACGGAATCAACTTCTCTTATCCCTAGTGGAGTAGCTACTGTGAGTGGGGATTTTCGCCCCCACTCTTGGTGGAATGGTTCTTGCTACTTCGGCACTGTTTAGGCTCGAGGCCTTGGAGAACACGGGCCTAAGCTAGAAGAAAATGGAGTCGCCACCTGGACGGGTAGGAAAAATGAAAGGGGTGGATGACTCGATTCCTAAGGAATCCCCAACTCCTAATGGGTTCGAAAAGTTGGGTACGTGTGGGGAAGGTGAGAAATGGCCCAGCACCACAACTCCCGATTCATTGGAACCGGCCTCCTTTGTAGGTCTTAATATTATAAAATTCTTAAATATTACAATATTATCCATACTACATGCAATAATTAAAATGAAGCATTATTATATTAAAATCAAAGCAATGTCCAAATAAAACAAATAAATGGACACCCATCCGAGGATGGAAACATGTCCTTACATCATCCATGTCTAAACTAAATAGGACACCCACCGAAAGGTGGAAACATGTCCTTTACATCGGTCCAAAATATATAAGCAATTTAAATTATATAAAATTTAACTAATGAGGTACCCACAAAGTGGAAACATACCCCTTACATTAGCACCAAAATAAATTAATAATAATAAAGAAAATATACATCCATTCATTCATAAATGAAATAAATTCATCACAGATTAAATAAGTCATCCATGAAAACATAAAACAAATCAAATAAATAACTAAATCCAAAGTTTATATAATTACACAAATGAAATTAGGCTTTAGAGAATTAGGGTCTATAATTTTAAAAGGTTGGAATTAGGGTTTAAGATTTTTTAGGTTTGGCAATTGGAAATAGGGTTTGAGGGTTTTTTCTTTAGGTTTAATAGATGAGGATTTGAAAAATGGGTTTTTGGCATTTTGGGAATAAATTAAGATTTTCTCGGATTAGGGTTTTAGGTGTTTTGACAAAATAGTTTGGATTAGGGTTTTGGTGGCTTTGGTAGAATAAGTTGGATTAGGGTTTTGGTGACTTTGGTAGAATAATTTGGATTAGGATTACGAGGTGACAAGCTTTAAAATAAATTAAGGTTTTGATTTATCTTTTTAGAAGAAACATTGGTTCTGGAGATAAATTGAGATTTTGGAAAACAATTAGGTTTGTGAGACTTTAACGGAATAATTTAGGGTTTAAAAGTTTTGAAAATAAAATAACAATTTTAAAGTTTTGAAAATAGAAGAACAATTTAGTGTTTTTGAAGTTTAAGAAACAGAAGAATAGTTTAGGGTTTTC
Organism: Garcia nutans; assembly: GCA_947685225.1. Taxonomy (NCBI): domain Eukaryota; kingdom Viridiplantae; phylum Streptophyta; class Magnoliopsida; order Malpighiales; family Euphorbiaceae; genus Garcia; species Garcia nutans. The sequence continues at coordinate 34,001,921 of CANTUV010000039.1, read as the reverse complement.
AAAGTTTAAGAAACAGAAGAATAGTTTAGGATTTTTGATAATTTAATCAATGAATTAGGCTACTGGATGAATGGAAAATCCGATTTATAAACATACTATTAAGGTTTAATAATTTAGGTTATTGGAAGACTCAACATCAAAATAAATAACAAAAACATTTAAAACAAAATATGGCAATACTATGGTATGCTTTAACAATCCATGAATCTTCTGTTTTTTGCCGATCCATCCGATTTTTATTTTTTTATTTTTTTTATTTTTTTATATTTTTATTTTTATTAAAAATAACTATTAAATATTGTAAGTAATTAAAATATTATTAAAATAATTAAAATACCATAAAAATTATTTTAGACTATCGGATTGGACTGGGTCAAAAATGAAGGGTCCACATATTAAGGTTTGAAGTTAAATGATTATTTCACTATAAATGGAAAATTAAAAGCAGAGAGAAAGGATTTAGCAATTGGCAATACAATAAATAATACATACAAAGATGAAGCAATAACAAAAGGTAGTAAAGCTCGGATCTTCAAGGTACCGGCCAATACTTTCCTTGTTCCGGGATTTTAAAAGACATGAGCTTGGTTCAACATATCACATTGGGTGGAACCAACGAACATAGGTTTGAATTCTTAAATTTAATTAGTTTAATGTTAAATGATGTCTTCATACCGTAACTCAATCCAGTAAAAGTAAATTAAAATCGATTATTTGTAGATTAAGTTCATCGAGTAGGTAACAATTTTAGTGAAATATGGTTCAGATCTTTGTTACATAATTTAATTTGTTTAAAACATAATTTTATATATCTTAAGTCCTAGTCTATTACTTAACATTAGGTTCCATGTTTAACGTGCGTAATTAAGCTAGAAATCTAAAATCCGAAACCCCATTTTGATTTCCAAAACTCTAATTCCACAGATTTAAAACCCAAGTTTTCAAGCTCAAAACCCTGATTTTATTTAAGAAACCCTAATCATGTTTTCTAAAACTTTAAAACCCTAAATTATTTTCTAAACCATAAAAAACCCTAGTTTTCAAGTTCAAAACCCTAATTTTGTTTTCTAAGCCCTAAAACGCTAATTTCAAAACAAAAACCCTAATTTAAAAATTATAAACCTAAAACCAAATTTTTAACCTCTATAAACCAAAATTTAATATCCAAACCGTAATTTTGCATATTTAGTGCTTCAAACCCTAGTTTGGATTATTTAATTTATTATATGCTTATGATGAATGATTTATTTTATTTGGTTTATAAATGGATGATTTGTTTTTAATTATTATGAATGTTTGAATGGTTTAATTTATTTAGTTAATTACCCTAATTTCAATTGTAATAGGATTGGTGTGAGTGGGGATTTTCTCACCTACTCCTATGTGGAATAGTTCTTACGACTTCGGCACTGTTAGGCTCAGGGCCTTAAAGAACGCAGGCCTAAACCCGAAGAAAATAGAGTCACCACCCAGACAGGCAGGGAAAAAGAAAGGGGTGGATGACTCGATTGCTAAGGAATCCCCAACCCCCTAATGGGTTCAGAAAGTCGGGTACATATGGGGAAGGTGATAATGACCCAGCACCCCCCATAACGCCCGGTTCATTGGAACTGCCCTCCTTTTCAAGTCTAAAAGTTATTAAATTCTTAAATATTATAAAATCATCCATACTACATGCAATTATTGAAATAAATAAATTTTCATTAAATTAAAATCAAAGAAAGTCCAAACAAGTAAAAATAGGCACTAATACAAGATGGAAACATACCTTACAACAATTGTTCAATGTACAAAACTAAATAAAATAGGACACCCACCATTTGATGAAAACATGCCCTTTACAGTAATTCAAATGCTCAAAATAAATTAAATTATATTAAACTTAACTAATGAGGTACCCACAAAGTGGAAATATACCTCTTAAATCATTGAAATTAAAATAATCAATATTAAAATAATTAACCAAATGAATTAAAACATACAAAAATTCACAATAATTAAAAATAAGTCATCCATGAAAATAAAACTTCGATAAATCACTCATCACAAACGTATAATAAATTAAATAATCAAAACTAAGGTTTAAAGCATTAAATAAACAAGATTAGGGTTTTGAACTTGGAAATTATGTTTTTTGTTGTTTGGGATTAAGGTATTGATTTTACAAGTTAGGGATTAGGGTTTTAGTTTTTGAGATATTGGTTTTGATTACTAGATGAATTTTTAGGAATTAGGGTTATATCTACTGGGTAGAGTTTAGAGTTTTGGAATTTAGTATTTTGGAATTAGGGTTTTAAGAATTAAGTTTTTAGAATTAGGGTTTAGGGAGTTAAGGATTTTTTGAATCAGATTATCGATATTGGGGTTTAATCTTTGGATTCTAGATATTAGAGATTACGTTTTGAATTATGGATAGGTTTATGGAACTTAGACTTGGGGATTTAGGGTTCTTTGGAGCTAAGGTTGTTGGTGCTTGTAAATGAGATTAGGGTTTTAGCTAAGGGCCAAGGTTTAATATTGGCTACTGTGATGAACAAAATTATTTTGAAAAAAAATAAGCAATGCCGCTGGTTTGTTTGAATATTTTGCAAACTACTGCATTAGATAATAATAACATAGCTAATGTGATTTGAAAAATTAAACACAAGAAACAAACCTTCATTTGTTGGATCCACCAAATTAAAAGAATTGAATCAAGCATGACGTTTGGTACTGCCTGAATCAACCTAGTTCTTTAGTAAAGCTCAGGCAATTTGGTAATTGCCTAGACACTGCCTTGGTTATGGTTACCAACTCATCTTTTTCTTTTGTTTACTTTGATCTTACAGCTTGTTTGATTCTTATTGCTAATTACCAATCATGGTTGTTACTGCTAGGGTTTTTTTTAATTCATTCCCCCCTTCCTCTGTCCTAAGTCTGAATCTAACTCAAACATATCTTGCCACTTATCCTAGTCTTCTTAGGAGTTTACCATAATTTGACTTACTCTCAGTTAAATCCTGCCCATATTGAATTGGCCTTGGCCTTAGCCAATTCGATATGAAGCCTCCCCCATATCGAATTGGCCTTGGCTTGGCCAATTCGATATGGAGGTACTCCATATCAAACTGGCTCTGACCAAATTACATTGTCCTGATTTAAACTGAACCAAAATCACTAAGACTTGATTTAATTTGGGCATCTAAAATAAAAATGGACTTAATTCAAACTGTTTAAGCTTTTAAGATTATGCCAGAATAGGTTTAGGCTTCTAAATTATACCGGACCCTTTAAATTGGGACTGAGTTTAATCCGTGCCAAAATTAAGGGTCTATAGGGAGCTATCGGTAATAAAAGAAATAATTGCATAGAGAGGAAGACTAAAGCAAAAACACGAGACACAGTAGCCAAATCTAACTAGCCCAAACTCATCAAAACCATCCAAGGTGATAGAATTGTGTGGTTTTATCCAGTTGCTTTCATTTGGCAAAATCTCCAACAAAGGCAGAAGCTTCAACAACCTTGGTTCAACTGAATTTATTTTGGTGGAGTCAACAAAGTAGGTATGATTTTTCCTTAACTAATTTTATTTAGTTTAATTAATCATATTCAGTGTTAATTAATCAAACCTTAGACATAAATCCAAAACCCTACTTTCCATGATTAGGGTTAAATTGATTTCCAAAACCCTAATTTACATGTTTAACACTTAGTTTAATTTTTAAAAACCTAATTTCATATGTCTTAGCTTTAATTAGCACATTAAACCCTAGATTTGCATTTTTAGAAAAAAAAACCCTAATCCTACAATTAAACCCTAAATTCCATAACTAAACCCTAATTCCACAACAAAACCCTACTTTATAAACGGTTTATCTTTCAAAGGCGCTGCCCCCGATCTCCTACAAGAGGTGCTGCCTCCTTGATCCCTACCCACTAACCAGGTAGCAGGACCGTCATGGGCTCAACCCGCGTTGTCGCGCCTTATATTTCATTAATGGGTTAATATTAAGATCTATTTGTAAATTGAAATTTTTATGATTAACTTTAATTTTATTAGTTTAGCCCTAATTTACAATTGTTTGTGCAATGGTTGGTTATTTGTTTAATTACTTATTTTACCATGGATGATTATTAAGTATTTATTGATTGTATTTTTAAAAGACTTGTAAAAGGCATGTTTCCACTTTACGGGTGTCTTGTTTATTTAATTTGTTTCTTTTTTCTTATTTGTATTTGGGGATTAATGCAAGGGACACGTTTTCACCAATTGATGGGTGTCCTATTTTTATTTGCTTATGTTTTGGATATTGTTATATTGTAAGGGCATGTTTCCATCTCTAGATGGGTGCCTATTTTATATGTTTGTTATTCTTTGATTTATACTATCATTATTCATTTTCCCAATTGCATGTAATATGAATAATACTATATTAATTTAAGAATCTTATAATATTTAGACTTGAAAAGGAGGTCGGTTCTAATAAACCGGGCACTATCGTGGTGCTGCATCATTTTCACCTTCCTCATGCGTACCCAACTTTCTAAACCCAATAAGGGGTTGGGGATTCCTTAGGAATAGAGTCATCCACTCCTTTCTTTCTTTCTCAGCTCATCTGAGTGGAGACTCTAATTCTTCGAGTTTAGGCCCGTATTCTCTAAGGTACAGAGCCTAATAGTACCAAAGATGCAAGAACCATTCCACTGGGAGTGGGGGCCAAAATCCCCATCATAGTGTCAGATTATTCATCATTGATTCTCTCCATATAGACCAAAAGCTAATGGTGCAGTAGAAGCAGCTACTAAGACAATTAAGAAGATTCTTTCCAGCATAACTAAGACAATAGGGATTGGATAGAGATGCTCCCTTTTTCTTTATGGGCATATAGAACATGTGTTCAAACTTTGACCGGAATGACACCATTTTCTTTGGTTTATAGAATGGAAGTAGTGCTACCTATTGAGATCGAGATCAAATCCATAAAGGTAGTCTTGGAAGCTAAGTTGCTAGAGAATGAATGGGTATTAAGCAGATACATGCAGCTGGCTTTATTGAAAGAAAGGACGGTGAAGGCAGTATATCATTATGAATTATACCAAAAGAAAATAACTTGGGCTTATAATAAAAGAGTCCACATTAGAAGACTTAAGGTTGGTGATCTAGTGCTAAAACAATACAAAGCTACTGTCCCACATCCAAGAGGAAAGTTCAAACTAGGTTGGGAAGGGCCTTATGTTGTAAAAGAAGCAATGATGAAAGGGGCAGTCAAGCTATCAGACATGGATGGAAATAAGTTTAGTGAAATGGTAAATATTGACAGGCTAAAAAAGTTCTATATTTGAAAAAAAAAATAAAAAATAAGCTCGCTAGGTAGAAAACCCAAAAGGGTGCCCTAGGCAAAAATTAGAGTAGCCCGCTAGTTCTAAAAATGCAAAAGGGTGTGCTAGGCAACAATTAGGGATAAAAAATGAGAGAAAGTTGTTAATTGGAAAACACAAAAGGGTTGGTTGGCGACAGAAGTAACATTGTGTATGCTTGCTATATGTTTATGGTTGTTCCTAATTTAATGAAACAAAGTTAATAATAAAATTATTCTATGTGGACCATTTTTTTAATAAAGACCAAAATGTTAAAATAAATTGTATAGTAGCAAATAGTGATGAAAATAAAATAGAAGAAAATATCTTTTCTCATGACATTATTTAATTTAAAGACTGACAATTGTAGAATTAATGAAAGTTGGTAAGTGTAACATGTAGGCCAACTTTGCCTTAGGCGATCTATGAAAGCCTCAGTCAGCAAAGGCATGTCAAGGTTTGCTTTAAAGTCAAAATCCTGAGGTTGAGTTCCATACTGGCGACCAAGACGGCGAGAATCATAATAAGTACCTTGGTAAAGAGCAGCAAGTAGAACGTACATCAAATATGTTTGGGTGGTAATGAGGTTGATCTTCCACCAAGGCTCCAACCAGCAGATGTTAATAACAGCTTTTGAAATAATCCACTTGACCCATTTAGCATATGAAGAAGCAGGCCAGAGAAGTTCTCTTCCAGAATGCTGTCGTGGTAAGTATCTTGCATGATCTATAGTTGGGGTATCAAGCAAGCAAAAGCTTTTTTGTAACCAGATCTAAAGGAAAGAGGATATTGAAAAAAAAAAGGAGCCCTCTTGTAGACCCTTAATTTTTGACCCAGTCTGGTCCGATATTTTTTTTATATAGTCCAAAATATTTTTTATGGTATTTTAATTAAATAATATCTATTTTAGTATTTATTATTTATTATTTATAATTTTTAATAAAAATATAAAAAAAGGTAATGTTAGTAAAGTTAAAATATATATATAAATAAATAATAAATAAAAATCAGCGATAAAAAATTTCGTCGCCGAAAGTGAATCGGCTTGGGCCAATTCGCCGCAGGAATTTCCTACAAGCGAAATGGCCCCATGCCAATTTGCCACAGGAAATTCCTGCGGTGATTTGGCACCCACCCGCAGCAATTTTTGCTCGCTCGCAATTTTTGCCCGCAGCAGTTTTTTTGCCAGCACAGTATTTTTCGAAACCAAATTCTATTTGGTTTTGATTTCTTTTCCTAAATAGTTTTAATTTCCTTAGACAATTAGAAGTAGGTTTATTATGTTTCCTATAAATACCACATTAAAACACAGAATTAAGGAGGGACGAAACTTTGGACTTCCGACTTAGAGGAGAAAATTATTTTTACTGGATCGAAGACTCAAAAACTCTATCGGCCAAAAGAAAACCCTAGCAAGCAAGAGACAGCAACCAAAGGAAGCAATCATCTCTAGATTCTTTGCTCAACCAAAATCAAATCTAAAGTAGGCAATATCTTGGTTCAATCTCTTCAAATTTGGTGGAGCCTTCAAACGTAGGTAAATTGCTCTAACTTTAGTTTATTCAATCATCAATCATCTTCACCTTTTAAATCATCATCACACTGCCTAAGTTATTTAATTATTCCTTCAATTTAATTTAGGCAGCAGCATAAATTAATTCATACAATACTTAAGATCTTAATTAAAGTAAATAATGTAATCGTTCAACACAAATCTAATTTTAAAAACCCTAAATCATCCTTCTTTTTCTAAAACTTCAAAAACCCAAAATCATCCTTCTATTTCTAAAAACTATAAAAACCCTAAATTACTCTTCTACTTCCAAAAATTTAAAAACCCTAAATTATTTTTCTGTTTCCAAAACTTTAAAAACCCTAAATTGTTTTTCCCCGAACTATTTTCTTAATCATCTAAATTCTAACTTTTTATCCAAAATTTCCAAATGTCTTCTTAAATCTCCAAACCCTAATCTTCTTTACAGTTTCTAAAAACTTTAATCATAATTGTTTCTATAAAACTCTAAACTATTTTCTTAAATCCTAAGATCAAACATGTTTTCCAAAATATCAAAAACCCTAAACTATCTTATTACTTCTTAAAACCCCATCAAGTAAACTCTAGTTTTCCTAAACCCTAATTTTTAAAATATCAAAACTTTATGACAAGTTCATCAACACCTAAAGCCCTAATCCAGTGAACCTAAAACTCAATCTTTTAAAATTATAAACCCTAATGTCTTAAGGTTCCAAAACTCTAATTTCATGATGTTTGCTTAAAATCCTAACTAAACCTACATTTTAAAATCACAGTAACATTATTTTCATAAAAACATCCAAAACCTTAAATCTTTTTAACATCCAGTAGCTATGTTATTACTTTAAAATATTTCTCAAAAAAATTAAATTAGTATGTGCAAAACCCTAGTTATTGAACATAAAACCCTAGAAATCCTAATTGATGCATGAATCCCTAAAGTTAATATATCTTCTATTTTACTTAAATTGGATGAATATTTATTATATATTCTGATTGATGTTTGATATCTTTGATGAATGATTTTTTTATTATGAATGGTTATTTACTTTTTTGATTTATTTTGATTTCCAAATATTGTAAGAGGTATGTTTCCACTTTGTGCGTACCTCATTAATTAATTTGTATGTAATTTAAATTGCTTTTATATTTTGGACCAGTGTAAAGGACATGTTTCCAACTTTTGGTGGGTGTCCTATTTAGTTTAGACATGAACGATGTAAGGACATGTTTCCATCCTTGGATGGGTGTCCATTTATTTGCTTTGTTTGGATATTACTTTGATTTTAATATAATGATTCTTTATTTTAATTGTTTCATATAATATGGATAATATTGTTATACTTAAGAATTTTATAATACTATGACCTGCAAAGGAGGCTGGTTCCAATAAATCGGGCATTGTGGGGGTGCTGGGCCATTTCTCACCTTCCCCACACGTACCCAACTTTCTGAACCCATTAGGGGATTAGGGATTCCTTAGGAATCAAGTCATCCACCCCTTTCTTTTTTCCGGCCCGTCCGAGTGGTGACTCCATTTTCTCTGGGCTTAGGCCCGTGTTCTCTAAGGCTGCGAGCCTAAACAGTGCCAAAGTCACAAGAATCATTCCACCAGGAGTGGGGGCAAAAATCCCCGCTCACAGTGGCGACTCCACTGGGGATAAGAGAAGTTGATTCCATTGGTCTTTTTATTATTCTATTCTTTCTTATCATGGTATTATCCATTGCATCATGTGTGTGAGTTAGGACTCCAATGTTACCCGTGTTGTGTTATGTAAGGGATACCATACTTTCACTCAAGGTATGGAGATCGAGCATGGCATAACCACTCATAGCCTTGTACCATTTGGTATATACTTGCTATGGGAACCTAAGCCTTTTAACCCAAAGACTAAAGCTCATATAATTGGACTAGTTACTTTCCTTAGGTTTTACCCTAAATGCATGTTGTTTGACTATGGTTAATTTATCTTAGCTTAAATCATGGCTTATTTGGTTTGTTCTTTTTCTAATATGACTTAAGTACATTGTAAGCTCAAAATAAATTTTTCTTTAAAGTCCAAAAGACCAAAGCTATTTTCAAAACTTTTCAAGATGGTCTTTGGATATAAATTTTTCTACTCTTGCATGGACCTATGAACACTATTGCTTTTATAAAGTACCTTCCTTTTGGAACATTAATCGTTGAACGATAATACAAATAGAATCCATCTCTGCTCCTCTCAATAATTGTCCTCTTCAACACCGTCACTTCTTCATCAATCTCCGATCAGCTATTGAGGGGCCAACAGAACAACGCGCTGCTTGTATTTCCAGTTCCGGGTGCGCGATCAAAGAGACCATTAAAGAGCTTGTGTTTCGCTGAGGACAAGTGTATTCCACAAACAAGAAAAAATCTGGGTATCAATAATTGACTCAGATTTTCAAGACTGGTTCTCTTCAAAATCTGGGTATCAGTAATCATCTATTGAATCTCTATGTGAGGAAATTTCACTACTTGTTTCATGCCCAGAAGCTGTTTGATGAAATTCTTAGCAGAGAGCCGAGCGAAAGGAGCACTTGCAGATGACGGAGCCGCTATCTAAAGCAAGTTTCGTTCAAGCTCAGGTTTAGCTGTTCTTTGGCTTTTCAATGACTAACAAACAAGATAAAACATTAGAAGACGTTAACAGACATGGGGACTGAACGGGAGATCTCCGCTTGACCGCCACGGATCCTGTCGCTTCATCTCCGGCCTCCCGTAATGGGTTGGCCGGTCGGTCATTTATCGATGCTCTCAAACAGGGCGTGGTTCCCAATCCCATCAATCATTCTTTTGTGGATGCTTCTGTAGATTTTCCTCAAATAGCCAATAAACAACCTTCAAAGCACAGAGGCGTTCCTGCAATTTCTTTCTCGGATGAAGAGATTGGTCTTCTATCACATCCTTTTAGATATGCTTTGATTGGATTCTTTAACTCTGGTAGACCTAATATGAAGGCTTTACACAAGGTTCTTGAGGCTGTGGGCTTTAAAGGGAAATTCACATTGGGTTTACTTGACTCTCAACATGTTCTTATAAATTTTAGCCTAGAGGAAGATTTTTTGAGATGTTGGCTTCGTCAATTATGGTCTTTCTATGGATTTGAGATGAAAGTCTTTAAATGGTCCCCAAATTTCCAACCATATGTTGATAATCCAATCTTTCCTGCTTGGATTTTGTTGAAGGGACTGCCTATTCATTTTTTCCATAAAGCTGCCCTGTTTCCTATTGCTAGTTTGATTGGTTCCCCTTTGATGGTAGATGCTGCTACAGCTACCTTGATTAGGCCATCTGTTGCTCGAGTGTGTGTTGAAATTTATCTCTCCAAGGAGTTACCTGAGAGAATATGGATAGGTAATAGCGAGAAAGGCTTTTTTCAGGCCGTGGAATACGAAAATCTTCCCTCATATTGTCAAGAATGTTATAAGTTGGGTCATGCTTTTCAATCTTGTAGACTTAAGAATAAGGCTACCCTCAATGATCAGAATAACAATGAAACTGCTGCACTTAATTTAGAAAATCCTTCTGCCTCAGTTTCTAAAGTTTGGGTTCCAAAAGATCCTGTTATGGCTTCAAATGTTGTTTCTATTAATGATAATACCTCTATCCTCAATAACAAGAAATCAGCTCAGACTCAGAACTATGCTCATATTTCGAACCCTGCTACTACAACTTCTGTTGCTGCACCAAATCTTGCTACAATTGATGAAACTATGGAAATCATCGGGAAAGATATTAACTCAGTTCCGGATGCAGCAATTAAATCAGTACCAGATAGGGTGCAAAACTCTTACTGTGTTGCAGAAAATGGTCCATCTAATCTTAAAGTTCAGGATGATGTCTCAATGCATGAAACTCGTGCTGAGCTGGAAAACCAGGCTTCTACAGCTTCTATGGTTGACAATGTTTGCCTCACTAATCATATTGATCAAAGGAACAAAGTGGTAACTGAATCAAGCACTCAGCTAAATGACACAGTAAAGCAGCATACTTCTCCTAAACCTTCGGGCCAAGCAACCATAAGCCCCAATATAGATTCTCCAAAAACTGCTGCCACCAATCTCCAATCTACAAAGAAATCAAGATATAAAGATTACTCTTCATTAGAAGAATTTAAAAAAGACCTCAAACTTTCCCAACAATTTATAAATCAATCTTTGGCTACCATTGAAGCTAAAAGAATCCCTGCAGCCTCAACTTCCAATTCTCCTCTTCCAACCCCTGTAGTAGATGATGAAGACATCAGGGAGATAGAAGCTAATGATATTGAATATCCAATTGAAGATGATTTCACCCTGGTAACCTCAAAGAAAAAGAACAAGAAGAACAAGGAAATTAATCAGATCGAGACTAGAAAAATGGTCACCCGAGGAATTAAAAAAAGTTATATCTAGTCTCTTTTGTTTCTAATTTATCGGGAATTTTATTTTTATCTTTGTGCTATTACGTAGTAGCCCTGTAATAGTTTATTTCTTTGTTGCATTATGCTTATGCTGTAACCTTTTTAATCATATTTTAATAAAAATTTACTGCTTAAAAAAATAAAAATAAATAAAATTTTTCTAAAAATAAATCAAAAATTATTTTCTCATGAACCAAATACTAAACCCAAAATTCATTTTTTCTAAAATCATTTTACAATGGGCTTAGAAATAAAATTATTTTCATCCAATCTTTTCTTACAAAGAGCTTGCAAATTATTTAGGTCAATTACGAAATACCAAAAATCAATTGCGAGCCTAGTTTATACTAAGAATTATTAATCATGGGCTTGTTTTTGGCATGAATCATTAGTTACTTTTTCAAGTGAGAAATCTATTCATAATAAACCTCTTAATTTAGTTTTAATCCAATATAGCATAAAAGCTACTTTAGTTGGTTGAATGGGTTAAAACCTAATTAATGGGAATTATCATGAACTGGTTTTCATTTTTGAAAATATAACTATTGGTTGAAACATTCGAGGGAAATATTCAAAAACAAGACACCCCATGTTGGTATTTTATTAACCATATACCTAGAAAAAGAGACTCACCATTCGTGTGTGGATGTTATAAGGTTGGAAGGAACATCCTACTTATCTTTTTTTATTGTTTGTGCATATATGCATGCATACATACATTTGCATCTCATATCATTGATCCTCTTTGGCTCACATCCCTAGATTACAATAGTTCAAAAGCTTACAACAATCCAACCTATGCCGGAGACAAGAATCTAGTAGCAACTGTAACACCCCTTCCCGACCTATGAATAAGCCGAGGAGGAATGCTACATCGGGATACGAGCTCTGGTTATGTCAGCTTACTTAATGTTCCTTATAAAAATTTTCCAAAATCATAGACGGAGTCTCCCTTAAAATTCTAGGTCCCAAGTGTCGACAAAACTGATTTTTCTTATTTTTGAAAAACATTTTGTTTCATAATTCAACTCAAGCACACTCCCAATAATCCACCCTTATAACCTCAACTACAATCCTGCAAGAAGAATTCACACTTCTATATTCACAACCCAACTCAATTTAAAACCATACAGTTATTATATATTAATAGATTTACATGCTACATCAAGTTATCTCTTTGTATTGTTCAAATAAGTACATGCCAGTTTCTAATACCAAAATACAAAATGAAGAGCACCACCTAAGTTTGTTGATGACCGACAGATCGCAGGACTCCTCTGCTCGCTACTAGCTCCTTGCTAATAACCTACGAGTTTAGAAGAAACTAAACTCGCTAAGCATTGCTTAGTGGGTACTTTAACTAATTACGGAAAATAAATAATAAAAGCATAATGCACTTTTAAAAGCAATGAGTCGTATTGAAAAATAATATCACAGTAAAAACAATCCATACATGTCATATTTTCAGTTATTATCATTTTATCAGTTCGCTACACAAGGTAATTTGGTAGACTAACGTATGGTAAGGAACTAACTGAAACAACTGTATATATATTCTGTGGCTGTGGCCTAAAAAAAAAATTTCTGACCAAGCCCTGTGGAATCTGTGGCCGAAGCCCTCAGACCGGAGTCCTATATAACTCGGGCGATTGACCTATATAACTCGGACCGAAGTCCTATATAGCTCGGGTCATCACCCAATATAACTCGGACCGAAGTCCTATATTAAAGCAGCACTGCATATAGTATGATATATCATACCCTTACCCTACTCAGTACTATCCCAGATACCCAGTGGAGCCAAAATTCTCATGACATTTCTTAATCGAATATGCATTATACAATTATCGACTTATGTTTCTTATATTATTTCAACGTGAAATATCATATTTTGTCATTTTAATAACATATTATGCTCATTTATATGCATAAGGAATCAATTGGATTACTTTTGAAAAATGACCAAATGAATATTAGCAAAATGACCATATGAATAGTAAATTCTGGTTTTGGACTCAACTTGATCCTTATTTTGAAATATTGTATAAAATAATCTACTTGACTAAAAACTCTAAACTTTTTACAGAATTTAGTTTTATATCTTAAAATCATTCTTTTAAAATTTTATATCAAACTGGACACAAAATCTTGGTCAACTAGTTCACCCAACCAGACTGCTCCAGTTGCCATGCATCCTGGCAGCAGTTTTGAATTTTGTGAATTCTGTAAATTAAATTCAATCAATGTGGTTCCAAATTATTTTTCTAAAATACTAAACTCACAAAACAACAACATATACAAAATTCAATTGAAGATTATTTTTCTAAATTTTATTAAAAATCCAGAAACATGGCTGTCTCAGTCAAGGTACCTCCTAGAGCAGGTCTAACAGAAATAATTTTTCCATAATCATAACCATTCCGAATTCAACTCAAACTATTTTTCAGTCATTATAGACGCATTGAGTCACAATATATCAAACATTCACTTCAAGAACATTTTTCTATATTTAATTAAAAATTATACAAGTCACAGCATTTCACTAATTCTAAAACAGAAAAATTTCAAGAAAATGAACAAACAATTAGTTAAAGTACCTAACCTTGCTTTTCCTTGCTCTTCTTGTCTATTTCACTTCCTTTCCTCTCTAATATCCTTGATTTCCTATGAATTTAACATGTCACATATGTAAGAACAAACCCTAGATATGAACATGATGCTACCTTATGATTTTCTAACAAACCTTTACTTATTCTTACTAATAATCACCATTTTCATCATTTCCTTTAAGTAGTTTATCATTTTTCACCATAATCATCAACTTACTAATACTTTCCCAACATGAACATAATATCAAATCTTCCTAATCATAGCCTAATACCTAATTCTAATGAAAGAATAAGACTTAGGATGGTATCTTACCTTATTTCCTTCCTATGAATTTCACTTGAAAAATGGCTTAGACTTGAAAATTTTCTCCTTGAAAATGGAAGGGAGGGGGAGCACGACCTAAGGAAGAAGAAAAGTGGTGATGGTGGTGTCTTTTTGATCCTTACTTGTGTTTGGAAGACCAAAAGTAGTTGTTTATAATTTAATTTCTATTTAATTAATTTGTTTATTTTCAATGGCCATAATTTGTCCAACCCATTTGTACTTAATGGCTGGGATTTGGCCACTTGAAAGTGGCTTTTTGCTCTTTTAAATTTTACCCCCAAAGTTATATTTAACTACAAAATTGCCCCTCCGGTGGAAATGTCCAAAATGCCCTTGTCGGAAAATCACCCGTAACATACAAACCGTGCGTTTTCGGAAAAAATCGTGCTCCACTGTTACGACCCGATTAATCCCGAGAACACATTTATGGCATCCGTTAGGGTCACTATTAAGAACCGACACAACTTTTCAGAAAATTACTCTTAGGTCCTAGGCCTTTCAAAAAATTACCTTTAGGTCCCGTCGACTTCACAGGCCTCCTTTGCACACCGATTTTGTTTTTGACTATCTCGAGCCTCTATTTGACCACTTATTTATGTCCTTCTTGCCTAATACTCGACTACTTAAACTTTGGGATGTGACAGTTCTACCTCCCTTAATTTAAGTTTCGCCCCGAAACTTACTTATTCATGCATGATTCTTACGTGTAATTACACATCATCAATATAACTAATAATCGTCACATATACACACATATGTACTCAAGACACTGATTTTAAACTTACGTACCTTCATTTCCTTCTTCTGCTTTATTCTCTTCTGCCCTCATGTAATATATCCTGGCTGGCGCTCTCGATTCAGGGCGATCTACTATCTCCGATCTTGTTCCTATTTCATTACTACCATTTTCTTGCCTCTTCCTCTTTCTCAACCTTTACCGCTGCTACTTGCTACTTGTGTTCTTTCAGGAACTTTTGAAATCTCTGCCACATTTCTAGGACAATCCTTCTTAAGGTGATCAGTGGCACCACAAAGTATACAAGCTCCAGTAACTGACCAACATTCTCCCCTATGCTTTCGTCCACAATGCTCACACGAGGGGTATGGTGTATATTCAGTCCTTCCAGAACCTTTACTTGATCCTCTGCTTATTCCTCCCGTGCTGGCTACTGAGGTAGCTTGAAAATTAGATCCTTTAGATGGTCTTAAATTCTGCTTTACACTCATAAAGGATCCTTCACCCTTAGCTCTCTTGCTAGCAGACTGATGATTACCTAGGGCACTCTATGCTTGCTCTCTTTTCTGTTGAATTCTCTATTGACGATTCCTCAGATTTACTTGCACCTTTTCAACATCCAATGCTTTAGCCACCAACTTTGAAAACTTTGTATTATCCAATGCCACTAGCTGTATCTTAATTTCATCATTAAGTCCTTCTAAAAATTTCTCGCATCGCTCAGCTTCAGTTTCTATTAACTTCTTTCCATACTTACTAAGGCGCGTAAACTCCTTCTCATATTCTGATACCGTCATTCTGCCTTGTTTCAAATGAATGAACTCATTGCGCCTTGCAGTCAACTATGCATCAATGATATACCTCTTTTTAAACTCACTCTTGAAGAATTCCCAAGTTCACTGTTCTGGTGGAACCCGCTGCTGTGTGGTATCCCACCATATGTACGCCTCCTCTGTCAGGAGCGAGGTAGCACAAACCACTCTTTCCTCCGGAGTGCATTAGAGATGGTCAAGAACTCTAATGATACTATCTAACCAATATTCTGCTTCCTCAGATCCCTCTTCACAACCAGCCTTAAATTCCTTTGCACCATACTGTCTTAACTTCTCAATCGGAGGTTTCCTATCTCCCTCAACAGCAGGGCCCCTTCCGGCCATTTGCTTAAAAGCTATTGCAATATGCCTAAGATAAGTCTCCGGACCGGGTATTTCAGCTGCTACTGCCCCTGGTCTATGAGCTTCCCCGGCATCTGCAGACCCAGATGCTTGCGATTCTACGTTTCGTTCCATAGCTTGCCACGAATCTATAGACATCCTACATTGACATAAATAGCTATTTGCTTACTTCATCAACTTATAACTCGATTATCAATTCCTATCTGGCATGTACATCTACCTATTCATCTTATAACTTTCTCCTTACTTTATCTTACATGGCACACATAGTTACTTACTTACTACCTATCTCCCAGAATCGACCAAACCAATGCTCTGATACCACAAATTGTAACACCCCTTCCCGACCTATGAATAAGCCGAGGAGGAATGCTACATCGGGATACGAGCTCTGGTTATGTCAGCTTACTTAATGTTCCTTATAAAAATTTTCCAAAATCATAGATGGAGTCTCCCTTAAAATTCTAAGTCCCAAGTGTCGACAAAACTGATTTTTCTTATTTTTGAAAAACATTTTGTTTCACAATTCAACTCAAGTACACTCCCAATAATCCACCCTTATAACCTCAACTACAATCCTGCAAGAAGAATTCACACTTCTATATTCACAACCCAACTCAATTTAAAACCATACAGTTATTATACATTACTAGATTTACATGCTACATCAAGTTATCTCTTTGTATTGTTCAAATAAGTACATGCCAGTTTCTAATACAAAAATACAAAATTAAGAGCACCACCTAAGTTTGTTGATGACCGACAGATCGCAGGACTTCTCTGCTCGCTACTGGCTCCTTGCTAATAACCTACGAGTTTAGAAGAAACTAAACTCGCTAAGCATTGCTTAGTGGGTACTTTAATTAATTACGGAAAATAAATAATAAAAGCATAATGCACTTTTAAAAGCAATGAGTCGTATTGAAAAATAATATCACAGTAAAAACAATCCATACATTTCATATTTTCAGTTATTATCATTTTATCAGTTCGCTCCACAAGGTAATTTGGTAGACTAACGTATGGTAAGGAACTAACTGAAACAACTGTATATATATTCTGTGGCTGTGGCCCAAAAAAAAAATTTCGGACCAAGCCCTGCAGAATCTGTGGCCGAAGCCCTCGGACCGGAGTCCTGTATAACTCGGGCGATTGCCCTATATAACTCGGACCGAAGTCCTATATAGCTCGGGTCGTCACCCTACATAACTCGAACCGAAGTCCTATATTAAAGCAGCACTGCATATAGTATGATATATCATACCCTTACCCTACTCAGACTATCCCATATACCCAGTGGAGCCAAAATTCTCATGCCATTTCTTAATCGAATATGCATTATACAATTATCGACTTATGTTTCTTATATTATTTCAACGAGAAATATCATATTTTTTCATTTTAATAACATATTATGCTCTTTTATATGCATAAGGAATAAATTGGATTACTTTTGAAAAATGACCAAATGAATATTAGCAAAATGACCATATGAATAGTAAATTCTGGTTTTGGACTCAACTTGATCCTTATTTTGAAAAATTGTATAAAATAATCTGCTTGAATTAAAACTCTAAAATTTAGTTTTACATCTTAAAATCATTCCTTTAAAATTTTATATCAAACTGGATACAAAATCTTGGTCAACTAGTTCACCCAACCAGACTGCTCCATTTGCCCTGCATCCTGGCAGCAGTTCTGAATTTTATGAATTCCGTAAATTAAATTCAATCAATGTGGTTCCAAATTATTTTTCTCAAATGCTAGACTCACTAAAAAACAATATATCCAAAATTCAATTGAAGATTATGTTTCTAAATTTTATTAAAAATCCGGAAACATGGCTGTCTCAGTCAAGGTACCTCCTAGAGCAGGTCTAATAGAAATAGTTTTTCCATAATCATAACCATTCCGAATTCAACTCAAAATATTTTTCAGTCATTCTAGACGCATTGAGGCACAACATATCAAAAATTCACTTCAAGAAAAGTTTTCTATATTTAATTAAAAATCATACAAGTCACAGCATTTCACTAATTCTAAAACAGAAAAATTTCAAGAAAATGAACAAACAATTAGTTAAAGTACCTAACCTTGCTTTTCCTTGCTCTTCTTTTCTATTTCACTTCCTTTCCTCTCTAATCTCCTTGATTTCCTATGAATTTAACATGTCACATATGTAAGAACAAACCCTAGATATGAACATGATGCTACCTTATGATTTTCTAACAAACCTTTACTTATTCTTACTAATAATCACCATTTTCATCATTTCCTTTAAGTAGTTTATCATTTTTCACCATAATCATCAACTTACTAATACTTTCCCAACATGAACATAATATCAAATCTTCCTAATCATAGCCTAATACCTAATTCTAATGAAAGAATAAGACTTAGGATGGTATCTTACCTTATTTCCTTCCTATGAATTTCACTAGAAAAATGGCTTAGACTTGAAAATTTTCTCCTTGAAAATGGAAGGGAGGGGGAGCACGACCTAAGGAAGAAGAAAAGTGGTGATGGTGGTGTCTTTTTGATCCTTACTTGTGTTTGGAAGACCAAAAGTAGTTGTTTATAATTTAATTTCCATTTAATTAATTTGTTTATTTTCAATGGCCATGATTTGTCCAACCCATTTGTACTTAATGGCTAGGATTTGGCCACTTGAAAGTGGCTTTTTGCTCTTTTAAAATTTACCCCCAAAGTTATATTTAATTACAAAATTGCCCCTCCGGTGGAAATGTCCAAAATGCCCTTGTCGGAAAATCGCCCGTAACTTACAAACCGTGTGTTTTCGGAAAAAATCGTGCGCCACCGTTACGACTTGATTAATCCTGAGAACACATTTATGGCATCCGTTAGGGTCACTATTAAGAACCGACACAACTTTTTGAAAAATTACTCTTAGGTCCTCGGCCTTTCGAAAAATTACCTTTAGGTCCCATCGACTTCACGGGCCTCCTTTGCACACCGATTTTGTTTTTGACTATCTCGAGCCTCTATCTGACCACTTATTTATGTCCTTCTTGCCTAATACTCGACTACTTAAACTTTGGGATGTGACAGCAACTCAATCACTTGCTCACCAAAAGCAATGGAGCCCGAACAAATTCAAAGAATGGTGGACGACGCCCTCAATGCCAAGATGGAAGAAATAAAAGAGGCCCTGGCTGAGACCATGAAGAACCAATTAGCTGCAATTTTAGGAAACAATGTCGAAGCATCTACTAGCACCAAGAAAGACAAGGGGAAGGCTAAAGTTGGTGAAGTGGCTTTTGATGATGATAAAGTGATCGTTGATGATGATGATTGGGCTCAATACATCCAAGATCCTCGAGACAAAAGGAGCCGAAGGTTGTTGAGAAGACAACTGCTGAAAAAACTGAGACATCTGATGTTGAGAAGTTGATTATTGATTTAGAAAAGAAATTTGAGAAGAAGCTGAAAACTGAAGAGATGTCCGAGATCGACAAACTGTTTGAACAAGATGAAGAGGTCCCTTATAAGTTCAAGATGCCTTCCTTCGCTAGATACAATGGTACTGCAAACCCCCATCTCCATGTAAAGTAGTACATCACTGCTATGCAGTCTGCTAGAGATACTAAAGCCCAAACTCTAAGATATTTCATGCTCTCATTGGACCATGTTTTCCAAAATTGGTTTAACACCTTAGAGGAAAGTACGCAAAAAGATTGGAACATGTTATATAAGGCTTTCATTCAGCAATATGGGTACAATGTCGAGTTGGAAGTTACCTTAATGGAAGTTGAGTCCATTAGACAAAGGCCAAATGAGAATTTTGTGGACTATGTGAAAAGGTAGAAAAATAAGGCTGCTTTGCTCAAGAAGAGGCCCGATGAATCTAATCAAATAAGAATGATTGTGAGAGGGTTATTGCCTAGTCTTAGTGAAATGATGTCACATACACTCATCCATGATTTCAAAGATCTTCTCCAAGCTAGTCTGCAAATTGAACAATGGGAAAGGGAGAAGAACTGCTTTTTGGCAAGAAGAAATGAGAAAGGAAATTATCAGCCTAGCAATCAAAGCATGCAAAAAGAAGTTGATGTTAATGCGACTGGTCAAGGAAATAAAAGACAATTTTCAAAATTGGGGAAACCTCTATCTTGGGTTTTCAACAAGCTACACAAGAAGGGGTTGTTACAATCGTTGGCTCCTCGACTGCTACTTAATCCTCTGCCACCAAACTTTAATGCCGAGGCCTTCTGTTAATTTCATCAAATGTAAGGGCATGAAATAGATAAATGTGCTCGTCTAAGGCATGAGATCCAAGATTTAATTGATAGTAGTAAGCTACCCAAGCCGGATAAGCCCAATACAAAAAGCAATCCTCTACCTAAGTTCAACAGAGTGACTGTTGCGCTCGAATTAACTCTACCACAAAGCGTCACTCGCAAGTATACGAGGTAGCTGTAGCAAAGGTGATCGCCCCAAAGTCGTCTCACAAGGAAGCTAAACTAGCTAATTGATTATCAGATTATGAATAACAAGTAATGAATAAATTTAAATTGCTATCAATTAAAGAAAACAGATTGATCGAAGTTTAAAACAAATAAAAGTAAATTGAGTTGATGATTTGATTCACTTAATAGAATGGTCTAGGGTTTGCACTTCTCTACTACTTATATGTATGAATAGTTATTCCTCAACCAATTTAATTTCAAAGATTAAATCTCAAGCAACTTAATTGATTGAATAAAGGAAATAAGCTCTCGCATTCAAACCTTTCTCAAATAATCTTGTTCCAATTGAAATAATCTTTTCCTAGGTTATATCTCTAATTCACCTAAGTCATTAATTGAATTGTTCCAGCATTAGACTACATCTCTCAATCCATCATCTAATACCTAAAACACATAATTGGTGGCCAACCAATTATATATTAGCAATAATTCATTCAATAAAGGCTTAAAGAAATAATTGAGTTAAGAGTAATAACCAATTCATACAATCATAGCAGATCCATACAAACCCTAGACTAGATCAAATTAGTTCATAATGCTATCAAACATAATCATCTCATTAATATTCAAAGAAATCAATTTAGACATGATAATATCTATAAATACAATTCCAATGAAATTAAAAAGATAAAGTTCAAGAACAAAACCAAGTTACAAACTCCTTGAAGCTTCTAAAGAATCTCTTGTTCAAATCTTGCAAGAAGGATGTATCAATGGCTAGAATAATCTAATCTAAGCTAGATTAATCAAAGAGTAATCAAAATCAAAGAAAACAAGTTATGAAAACCTAAAACTCTCTTTGACGGCTGATTCAATCTAAAAATTCTCGACAACCATTAAGAAAACCCTAACTTTAATATTTATACGAAACCTCCGCGCATCTTCAATAATCCATGAGTGACACGGCCAAGTTGGAGTGAACTTGGCCGTGTTGGAGGTGAATTGGAGGGACACGGCCAGTGACTTGGCCGTGTCCCTTGCTTGTGTTTGCTTCTGTGAGAATTTCTTCTTTTCTTCTTTGGTGTGATTGAGTGACACGGCCGTGTTGGATCATTTTGGAGGGACACGGCCACTGACTTGGCCGTGTCCCTTGCCTATGTCTTCTACTGCTTGATTTCCATCTTCTTTTGCTTTGAATTTGAGTGAGACACGGCCAAGCTAACCAATCCTGGCCGTGTTGGGGCTTTTTTGAAGGGACACGGCCACAAGCTTGGCCGTGTCCCTTGAGTGTGTCCCTCTCTGTGTCTTAATCTTCTCTTTAACTTGGTATGGGACACGGCCACAAGCTTGGCCGTGTCCTCTGCCTGTGTCAGCTACTGTCCCTTTTTTCCTTCAATTTGGTTCCTTGGCTTTTTAACCTAAAACAAAACTTGAAACACACTCTAAACAAGAATTAAATGAACATTAACCAACAAAATGTAAACACACACTAAAAACTAGGACAAAAACGACATAAACACTGAAATAAACTAAAACTACCAAAATTAATGAAAACACTAAATAAACATATTAAAACTAACAAAATACCTAAAGAAAACAATAATTATCATAACAAATAAGACACAAATCTATAACAAAAACTAATAAAACAACTACCCCACACTTAAAACTTTGCTTGTCCTCAAGCAAATTCACATGGCATAAATTAAAAACTCAAACAACCTTAACTATAATTCCAGTATATAAGATGAAATCCTTCAAGACTCAGACATAAATAATTGCAATTTCCTTCAATCAAGATTTTCTTAACTCATTCATTAATCCAGGCATACAAATCTTATCTCTCTTCTAAGTGTTTCACTCGATTTCAAAGGTTAATTCACTCAAACCACTCATGACTGCATACTACCATAAACTTACTTAATTATCCAATCTCCCTCACTAATTTTCTCAAGAAATAAGCCAAAAGTCTTTTATTTGGATGTAATAGGGCTAAGGTGAAGGTGTGAGAAAAGACATTTAAGCTGGAGCATCAAGAAATGGAGTATCTAAAATAGACAATACTCTTGCTAAGAAACTCACAACTCCCTCAAATGGCATGCTCACCAACCCTTGATACTTTCACATACTTGCATACTTCAAGAAAAATGCACGAGTCAACATTCCTCTAATGCTAAAAAATATATGAATTTTGTATATATATATCTTTTTTTTATTTTCTCTTTTTCTTTTTCTTTTATTTTTATCATCATTCATTTATATATATATATATACAAAATATAAACTTGCATGGAACATCTAGCTTAAAATGTAGAGGAAAAGAATAAGCGACTCTTAGTCAAATACAATATGCACAGTATGCATTTCAACCCCAAATAGCAATACTATTTTTTTTTATTTGCTTACCCCACACTTTGAAATAAACCACCCTATTGTCATATCATAAGAACTCCATTCCTTAATGCAGGTATGATGATAATAAGAGAAAGTTGAGTTGATAATTGTGTTGATCAATCAAGAAAAGGTCAAAGGCTCAACTTGGCTCACTAAGGAATTCAATATTAAGGGAAGTCTTTTTAAGCTAAAGGGCTAACCTAATTTGCCTTCATCATTTTAAAACTTGAGATGAAATCATAATGTGAGTTCAATTAGTATGCAAAAGCAAACTCTAGAGATGCAAAATCATGAAGGTGCACACTTAAGAAAAGAAAAATCAACTGATAATAATATCAAATTATGAGGCTCAAAACTCACAAAGGTGGGTTCACAAAGATTTATATGTCATGAACTGCAGAATGTGAAAATTGATCTTGAATGAATTCAAATGCTAATCTCTATGCTGATACTAAAGTCTCAAATATAATGCTAGAATCACAGAAAAGATTAATAAATTTTCAACAATTATGCCATGCACACACAACATAACACAACAAACCAACAAAACAGAAATTAAAGAAAAGCTTAAAGATTACCCCACACTTTAGAATTTACATTGTCTGTAATATCCCAATGTGTGCCCTAGAAGTTTGGATATAATTGTTGTTAGTTTGAATTTTGTGTATATGTTATGTTGATAGGAAAAGAAATTGAAAAGAGAATGTTTCTGTATTGTTTAAAAAGGGAAGTAATGTGTAGAGAGAAAGTGTATATGTTGGGTATATGGTTATATATATAACATATACATTAGTCAAAAGGGATGGTCAATGGAAGAGGATATTTATGTGTGATATGTGAAATTACTTTAATGGGCATATAAGTGACAAAGGTTAAGTTAAATGGATGAGGGCATTTAGGTAATTGCTTGGCTAGAATTGCTTGGTGGAGATTTAAAGAAGAAAAGAAGTTGACTTGTGTTTATTTTCTTTTCTTCTCATTTGTGTGCCAGCTATCCAAGAAAAGAGAGAGCAAGAGAGGTGTTCTTAATGCTAGAATCAAATTGAAGGAAGAATCAAAGGATTAAGTTGGAGATTTGTAAAATTTCTTCATTTAAGGTAAGTACTCTCTTGTTTTTCTTTGTTATTTTGAAGTGGTGTTTGAGGTGATTTATGAATTGTTGATTGTATGAATAGGTGTGTTTGAGATGTGTTTATAAGTGTTAAAATTAATTGTAAGTTAAAAGGTTGAATTGATGTTGGTTTTGGTTTGAAGATGGTAAGTTAAGGGTGATGTTTGGTTTTAGGGTTTTGAAGTGGTGAGTGATTGATTGTATGGTTGATATAGTGTTAATGTGAATATTGTGATGAATATGTGTTAATAACATTGATTACATCCATTTGAATGAGGTTGTATTGTGCATAATGTGTTTTTATTCAATCAAAAGAGAGTTGGCCATATTTAGGGTTTGTATACATGAGAGACACGGCCAAACCAAGGAAGAGACAAGGCCAAACTAAAGGATTTTTGAGAGACACGGCCAAGTCTATGGAAATTTGGCCTGTTGGATGATTTTTGGAGAAGACACGGCCGTGTCCCTTGCCCATGTTTGCCACTGCCTGAATTTTTGTTGAGAGACACGGCTGTGTCCTTGCCTGTGTCTGCCTCGGTTTGATTAGAATTGAGAGACACGGCCACAAGCTTGGTCGTGTCCCTTGAGTGTGTTGGCCACTGTGATTTTTCCTTGCTCTTCTTACATGTTTGAGATTGAACTTACATTTGATAATGCATATGATACTATATGAACAAGGTTATGTATTATGCATTGTGAATCTTGTGAATGGTAATGTGTTATATGAATAATGTACTTTGAAATCCTATATTAATGAGGCTATATGCATAATATGAATGGAGATATGAAATGATATGAGGCCATTGTGATTTTGCTATGATGATTCCATTGAAAGAACATAAGGCATGTTTGCCTAATGGATGATGAGAATTGAGAATGGGATAATAAATGAATTGTGTGTCTAATGTGTTATTCATTTTCAGAGTTTTGTTGTTGGTGGCATGCCTATTGGTAACATTCTCTTGAAGTTAGGTTGGATTTGATCCTTGAAGCCTAATTGAGATGTTACAACCCTTGAAGCTAGGTTGGGTTGGTTCTTGAAGCCAAGTTGGGTTGATACTTAGCATGCTTTGTTCCCCTTGAAGCTTGGTTGAACCTAAATCCTTGAAGCCTAGTTGGGTTTATGATAATGATAAATGTGATAACAAAACCAAAGCATTAACTCTGAAAATTGAATGGCATATTAGAGTGTTTTGGGCCCATGCTTGTCTTTGTATATAATGTGATTCTTGAATGGTAAAATCAATGGAACTATGAAAATGTAATATGAATATTGTTATGATATTGAACGTAGTATGATGTGGTAATGTGATGTGCTTCTATGTGTATGGTTTATGAAATATAAAGGTGTGATGTTCGCTTTTCACTTATGATGTTAACTTTATAATTTAGATGTGTAACATTGCATTGCCTTAAAGTATAGTGTTGGTATATTTTGTACTACTAAGCCGTTGGCTTAGCGCGATATTGTTTGATCGCGCAGGTGACAGAATTGAACCTGAGAGTTCTTCGAGACCGAGTGAGAGTAGACCTTGAAGAGTTCATTTTGGGACTTAAAGATCAGAGAAGAGCTGCCAATCATGTATATATTCTATGTTTTGTAAACTTTGATTTATAACATATTTGTAATAACTTCCATTGTGAATTGATAAACATTTTTATATATGGTGTCTTTTGGATTTCTTTAAAATGTTTGAGATTTGGTTCATTTATTTCCAAATATATTTGTTGTGTTTTCTTTTTAAACTGTGGCATTTACTATATTCAGTATACGTATATTACGATCGTTTAAGCATGCTTGGTACGTATACGGGATATAAGGGTGTTACATTGCCCTCAATGGAAAACAAGAATAATAAAGAGAAAGAGTTAAAGGACAACCTGTCTTCCATCGTACCCTGGTGAGGCAAAACCCTAACTTTTCATCACAAACACAAATGTTCATAAACAAAATACAAGAGAGCTTTAGGGTTTCCATTTATTTAAACTAAACATAAAATCAAAATTGCTAAATATAAAATTATAACTATGAAAAAGAAATTCAAACTAATGGGTTGCCTCCCATTTAGTGCTTCTTTAATGTCATAAAGCTGGACATCACTGCAAGACTTAGAGATCATGGATCAAAGTGCTGTCAATGATCCTCACTTCTTGGAATCCTTCATTATATGGTTTAACTCTCTGTCTATTTACTTTAAAAGTCTTATTGGTTCGAGAGTTATGCAATTCAATGGCACCAGAAGGACATACCTGAGTTATCTCGAAAGGACCACTCCATCGAGACTTGAATTTACCTGGAAACAGACAGAGTCGATAATTAAAAAGTAAAACTTTCATACCTGGACTTAATGTCTTTCGCATAATAAATCTGTCATGAAGTGCTTTTGTGTGATCCTTGTAAATCCTCGAGCTCTCATATGCCTTTGGGTTAAGGCACCTTTGGTTCTCCCTCACTAGTTTAGCCCCCTCTTCTAAGGTCAGTGTCAGCCCCAATTTATCTGAGGAACCTGTATGCAAGAAATCATCTGAAACAACTGCTTCAACATAATTAATTAAAGAACAATCCTCATATAAAGCAGTTGTAGGAATAGGAGAAGTGTTAAAAATAGAAAATTCAACCTTTTGTCCCAAGACAGTCATTGACAACTTACCATTTTTAACATCTATTAAGGTGTTGGTAGTAGCCATGAAAGGCCTACCCAGCAAAATAGTGTGTGCTGATGGTGCAGGGTTACTTCCTTCCATGTCAAGAACAATGAAATCCACAGGTACTATCAACCCTCCAACCTTAACTAACACATCTTCTATAACCCCTTTCGGGAATCTAAAAGATCTATCAGCTAATTGCAATACCATTTTGGTCAGTTTAAGTGCCCCTAGTTCTAATTCTTGATACACAGAATAAGGCATCAAATTCACACTAGCTCCTAGATCACACATGCCATCAGTCCCCTTTCCGTTCCCCATAGTAAGTTGAATTATAAAGCTACCAGGATCCTTTAGCTTGGGAGGTAGTTTATGCTGCAGAACAGCACTAGCTACCTCTGAAACTATCACCTTTTCATTCGGCTCATACCTCTTTTTCTTGGTGATCAGCTCTTTGAAGAATTTGGCATAAGCCGGCATGTTCTTTATTGCTTCCAGTAAGGGTAAGTTAATACTTACCTTAGACAGCATGTTAAAGATGTTAGAAAATTGCTTATCTGATTTATCATCCTTCAACCTGCTGGGGAATGGTATAGGTGGCCGGTATGGATTGCTTGGTTTGTGTAAATCTGCTGAAGTGGACTTCTCCATTGAACTTTTTCCAGCACCTTTGTTCTCTGGTTCTCCTTCCTTCTTGTTCTCTTGGTCATCTGCATTCACAGAATCATTTTCAACATTCTTGTTAATTAACTTACCACTTCTAAGAACAGTCACTGATTGTGCCTGCTCAGGTTGACTTGGGAGTTTCCCCTTTTGTTGAATCTGCATCTGTTGTGCAAGTTGCCCTACTTGAGTCTCCACTTTCTTAAAAGATGCTTCTAATGAGTCCAACCTCTTGTTGGTCATCTCTTGATTTTTAGCACTGACTTGGATAAAAGCTTGTAAACTTTCCTCCAAACTCTCTATCTTAGACTGCCCTTGATTTGAGGATTGGCCCTGTTGCTGGTTCTGTCTCTGGAGCAAATGGAAAGGCTGTTGAGAATTATTTGTTGCCCAAGAAAAATTTGGGTGATTCGTCCAACCAGGGTTGTATGAATTTGAATAAGGATCATTTTGGGTCCTTGGTTGAAATCCCCCCATGGCATTGACTTACTCAGCTTCATTCCCATATGATTCATATGCAGAGGGGCAAATGTTTGCTCCATGCCCAAAAGTTCCATAGATTCCACACGCTTCTTGAGTAGATGAAGAAATATTGTTCTTCATGTTCAGCATCTGCACTTGCCTTGTCAACTCAGCTATCTGATTTACCATCTCACTATTGGCTTCCAGTTGGTTCACCCCTTTACTTCTTCCCCTTACACTTTTCTGTTGAGAATTAGCTCCCAACATCTCAAAGATATCATAAGTTTCATCAGCTGTCTTTTCTCCCATGGCTCCCCCAGCTGCATTGTCAACAGTATTCTGAAATTGCTGGGTTAGACCATCATAGAAAAACTGATTCAGAAGTTGAAGTGGTAGTGATGATGTGGACACTGGATCAATAGCATCTTGAATCTGTCCCAAGCCTCATGAAATGGCTCTCCTTCAAATTGAGAGAATGTAGCAATCTTCCCTCTCAATTCAGCTGTCTTTTGATGTGAGTAGAACTTGCCCATAAATTTATTATAAACTTGCTCCCAAGTTGTTAAAGAATTCTCGGGCAACATCATAAGCCAGCTCTTTGCCCTATCCTTCAATGTATACGGGAAACATCTCATCCTCAACTGGTCCTCTGTTAGTCCTCCCAATGGAAAAGTGTTGAGGGTAGAGTAGAAATCCCGAATAAAGTTCAAAGGATCTTCATTTGGAACTCCATAGAATGATGGCAGCATGTTGTAATGAATGTTCTTCAACTCATAATTTCTTGCTGCATCTGTCAGTCTTATGCAAGAGGTGGAAGTTCCAATGACAGGTCTAGCAAAGTCTCTCATAGTTCTTTGTCTTTCTTCTGCCATTTTAACAGATTGTGCAGATTCCAACTCAAAATCAGAAGTGTCCTCTTCGGTATCAAATCCTGTATAAAGTTCAAATTCTTCTCTGCTCCTTTTCACTCTCTGAATTTCTGGAATGAATGGATGTAGCTCTCCTTCGAGTGATCTCCTGCCTTGCATAAACAAAAATTTCTAGAAAAAGGAATTATTAAAAGCAAAAGACAAATAAAATAAAATGAAAATAGTGAAAAAATAATCTAGAATATCTATTACTAATAAACAATTATGCCAATTAGCTTCCCCGGAAGCGGCGCCAAAAACTTGTTGCACTCGAATTAACTCTACCACAAAGCGTCACTCGCAAGTATACGAGGTAGCTATAGCAAAGGTGATCACCCCAAGGTCATCTCACAAGGAAGCTAAACTAGCTAATTGATTATTAGATTATGAATACCAAGTAATGAATAAATTTAAATTGCTATCAATTAAAGAAAACAGATTGATCGAAGTTTAAAACAAATAAAAGTAAATTGAGTTGCTGATTTGATTCACTTAATAGAATGGTCTAGGGTTTGCACTTCTCTACTACTTATATGTATGAATAGTTATTCCTCTTAACCAATTTAATTTCAAAGATTAAATCTCAAGCAACTTAATTGATTGAATAAAGGAAATAAGCTCTCGCATTCAAACCTTTCTCAAATAATCTTATTCCAATTGAAATAATCTTTTCCTAGGTTATATCTCTAATTCACCTAAGTCCTTAATTGAATTGTTCCAGCATTAGACTTCATCTCTCAATCCATCATCTAATACCTAAAACACATAATTGGTGGCCAACCAATTATATATTAGCAATAATTCATTCAATAAAGGCTTAAAGAAATAATTGAGTTAAGAGTAATAACCAATTCATACAATCATAGCAGATCCATACAAACCCTAGACTAGATCAAATTAGTTCATAATGCTATCAAACATAATCATCTCATTAATATTCAAAGAAATCAATTTAGACATGATAATATCCATAAATACAATTCCAATGAAATTAAAAAGATAAAGTTCAAGAACAAAACCAAGTTACAAACTCCTTGAAGCTTCTGAAGAATCTCTTGTTCAAATCTTGCAAGAAGGATGTATCAATGGCTAGAACAATCTAATCTAAGCTAGATTAATCAAAGTGTAATCAAAATCAAAGAAAACAAGTTATGAAAACCTAAAACTCTCTTTGACGGCTGATTCAATCTCAAAATTCTCGACAACCATTAAGAAAACCCTAACTTTAATATTTATATGAAACCTCCGTGCATCTTCAATAATCCATGAGTGACACGGCCAAGTTGGAGTGAACTTGGCCGTGTTGGAGGTGAATTGGAGGGACACGGCCAGTGACTTGGCCGTGTCCCTTGCTTGTGTTTGCTTCTGTGAGAATTTCTTCTTTTCTTCTTTGGTGTGATTGAGTGACACGGCCGTGTTGGAAGGAGCTTGGCCGTGTTGGATCATTTTGGAGGGACACGGCCACTGACTTGGCCGTGTCCCTTGCCTGTGTCTTCTACTGCTTGATTTTCATCTTTTTTTGCTTTGGATTTGAGTGAGACACGGCCAAGCTAACCAATCCTGGCCGTGTTTGTGCTTTTTTGGAGGGACACGGCCACAAGCTTGGCCGTGTCCTCTGCCTGTGTCAGCTACTGTCCCTTTTTTCCTTTAATTTGGTTCCTTGGCTTTTTAACCTAAAACAAAACTTGAAACACACTCTAAACAAGAATTAAATGAACATTAACCAACAAAATGTAAACACACACTAAAAACTAGGACAAAAACGACATAAACACTAAAATAAACTAAAACTACCAAAATTAATGAAAACACTAAATAAACATATTAAAACTAACAAAATACCTAAAGAAAACAATAATTATCATAACAAATAAGACACAAATCTATAACAAAAACTAATAAAACAGTGACACCACCAGCAACTTTCATGGTTGGAGAAGCATTAAAAGAAGATTTTGTCTTATCCTCTTTTCAAGATGGGAATGTTGAAGATGTGAAATGAGAAGGAGCTTAACTCAACAAACTTTCCTTAGCTTGAAAGTTGCTTTTTAATTTTGCTTTTTTAATATTTAATTGGAACAATCGTGTTTTTCAAATTTAAATTTATTTGAATAAATTACTTTTATTAAAATTTTTGTTGGTCTTTGTTCATTTTGGTGCTTAACCAATGAGGAATCTAGCTTGATGTTCATAAATTAATATATCTAGGCATCATGATTCGAATGACTTTACTAGGTGAGGGAATTGCTCTGTAGCATTGAGTTGTGCATGCTTACTTAGAGAGGGCTCCTGCATAATTATCTTTGTCTAGGTCCTAGTCAGTCTTAGAACATGCTTTGATAAACTTTCGAGGTCAAATTGAACTCTGCTTATTTAAGGGAGAGATGATCTAGGCATTGCTTATTTAGCCAACAACTAGTATCCACCCAATTAAATATCAATCCCTAGTTGTCCCTTTGAGCCTTCATAAAATTTTAGCTTTCTTTTCATTGGTTTATAAACCCCAACAACCTACCCTAAGCTGTTGTGATACTTTTGACAAATCATTTGATCACTAAGGTGAAGAGGCAAGAAGATCAAAGAAAGGAATGAATAGTCAAGATCATAAGGATAGTTGATGTTCTTAAGACCATAAGGGTAGTTGAAGTTCACCTAATATCTCCAATCTATCAAAATAACATCAGAGTAACAAATGATTTATCCTTGCTAAAGGAGATTTATGTCAATCCACTCATCCATTATTAGAAACCTAAGTTGGTACAAATAGAAATAATTCCCGAGTTTAGTATTGTAACTAGGGTTGTCCTGTTATAGATATGTTGATTTGAAAAATCAAGTCCTGAGGCACAATGACATTGATTTGACAAAGCCAACATTTGATTTCAAAATCAAAATTCAATATATATATATATATGTATACATAATATACAAAGCCTTCAAGTTAAGGGGAGTATGTTGAACTGTTGAATCTTGA
The DNA here is from genome assembly GCA_947685225.1 of Garcia nutans. Lineage (NCBI taxonomy): Eukaryota > Viridiplantae > Streptophyta > Magnoliopsida > Malpighiales > Euphorbiaceae > Garcia > Garcia nutans. Next base: position 33,970,196 of record CANTUV010000039.1, on the reverse strand, counting down.
AAGACATATTGGGCAAAGTAAATGATTATTGGCAAGGTCATGAAGAAGCTACCAACTGACATGCTGAAATATAGTTTAAAATGGATGTATCCCTGACTCTGCAGCTTGGGGTCTCCACCACTCATATTTTCAACAACGTGAAGATAAAAACCATAAATGTGAAGCATTTTGTCATTCCAAAGCAAGACCTAAAAGGGCATCTGAAAGGAGTCAATCACCTTGGTTTGTGAGTTAACGGAACCACTGTAAGTGTTATTTATGCATATCATGCATACATAAGCATATCACATGGCATTTTCTTGTACTGTATTGTCTGTTCTTTGTCAAAGAAAACAACAGACACTCTATAAAGCAATCATAAAGAAGATATTGAATCAAGGGGGCATGGAAGAATCATTTCTTGAGGAAGCTCTAGTCATTTCGCAAAAAAAAGAAGAGATGCATACTTATGCAAAGAACAAGATAAAATACAAACATCAATCAGAGCCTGCATGAGAAAAATTATTTGTTTGAGCCTACACAAGAGGCAAAGTTTCTCCATTTTAAATTTTGAGTTTATACGCATACAAAATATTTTCAAACTCACTTTCAAATATTTTGGTCTAGAATTCAAATCTAGTTTAGGCTAGAGTATCCAAATTCAGTTTAGGATCGAGTATTCAAATCTAGTTTAGGATCAAGCATCCAAATCCAGTTTAGGATTAAGTATCCAAATCCAGTTTAGGATCGAGAATCCAAATCCAGTTTAGGATCAAGTATCCAAATCCAGTATAGGATCAAGCATCCAAATCCAGTTTAGGATCGAGCATCCAAATCCAGTTTAGGATCGAGCATCCAAATCCAGTTTAGGATCGAGTATCCAAATCCACTTAAGGATTGAGTATCCAAATCCAGTTTAGGATCGAGTATCCAAATCTAGTGTCATGTCCAGAACCCAAATTACCTTTAAGTCTAGAACTTAGCTTGGGTCCAGAACCTAAATTACCCTTAAGTCATGAACTTAGCTCAGGTCCAGAACTTAAATTATCTTTAAGTCCAAAACTCAAACCGGGTCCAGAATCCAAACCATCTCGGCTCTAGAATCTAAGTTTTTTTCTAGTCCAGAACTCAAACCGGATCCAAAACCCAAACTATCCCAGGTCCAAATCCAAGTTTTTTTTTAGTCCCGAACTCAAATCGGGTCAAGAACCCAAACCATCCCAGGTCCAAAACCCAAGTCTTTTCGAGTCCAGAACTCGAATCGGGTCCAGAACCCAAACCATTCCAGAACCCAAGTCTTTTCCGAGTTTAGAACTCAAACCGGGTCTAGAACCCAAAACCTAAACCATCTCCAAAAAATTAAGTCTTATTGCTTTTCACTCTCTTTTGCCTCACTCTCTTTTGCCGTAGTCTCAGATCGTTCAAGCAGGGGGCAAACTGTAAACCCTTAATTTTTGACTTAGTCTGGTCCGATATTTTTTTTATATGGTCCAAAATAATTTTTATGGTATTTTAATTATATAATATCTATTTTAGTATTTATTATTTATAATTTTTAATAAAAATAAAAAAAAGTAATGTTATTAAAGTTAATATATATATGTATAAAATAAATAAATAAATAAAAATCGGCGATGAAAAAATCGGTGACAAAAAATTTCATCACCGAAAGTGCATTGGCTTGGGCCAATTCGCCGCAGGAATTTCCTACGAGTAAATTGGCCCACAGGAAATTCCTGCAGTGAATTGGCGCCCGCCCATAGCAATTTTTTCTCGCTCGCAAATTTCGCCTGCAGCATTTTTTTTGCCAGCGTAGTTTTTTTCGAAACCAAATTCTATTTGGTTTTGATTTCTTTTCCTAAACAGTTTTAATTTCCTTAGACAATTAGAAGTAGGTTTATTATGTTTCCTATAAATACCACATTAAAACACAGAATTAAGGAGGGATGAAACTTTGGACTTCTGACTTAGAGGAAGAAAATTGTTTTTACTGGATCGGAGACTCAAAAATTCTATCGACCAAAAGAAAACCCTAGCAAGCAAGAGACAGCAACCAAAGGAAGCAATCATCTACAGATTGCTTTGCTCAACCAAAATCAAATTTGAAGTAGGTGACAACTTGGTTCAATATCTTAAAATTTGGTGGAGCCTTCAAACGTAGGTAAATTGTTCTAACTTTAGTTTATTCAATCATCAATCAACTTCACCTTTTAAATCATCATCACACTGCCTAAGTTATTTAATTATTCCTTCAATTTAATTTAGGTAGTAGCATGAATTAATTCATACAATACTTAAGATCTTAATTAAAGTAAATAATATAATCGTTCAACACAAATCTAATTTTAAAAACCCTAAATTATCCTTCTTGTTCTAAAACTTCATAAACCCTAAATCATCCTTCTGTTTCTAAAAACTTTAAAAACCCTAAATTACTCTTCTGCTTCCAAAAACTTTAAAAACTCTAAATTGTTTTTTCTGTTTCCAAAACTTTAAAAACCCTAAATTGTTTTTCCCCGAACTATTTTCTTAATCATCTAAATTCTAACTTTTTGTCTAAAATTTTCAAATGTCTTCTTAAATCTCCAAACCCTAATCTTCTTTACAATTTCTAAAAACTTTAATCATAATTGTTTTTATAAAACTCTAAATTGTTTTCTTAAATCCTAAGATCAAACATGTTTTCCAAAATATCAAAAACCCTAAACTATCTTATTACTTCTTAAAACCCCATCTAGTAAACTCTAGTTTTCTTAAACCCTAATTTTTAAAATATCAAAACTTTATGACAAGTTCATCAACACAAAGCCCTAATCCAGTGAACCTAAAATCCAATCTTTTAAACTTATAAACCCTAATGTCTTAAGGTTCCAAAATCCTAATTTCATGATGTTTGCTTAAAACCCTAACTAAACCTACTTTTTAAAATCACAGTAACATTATTTTCATAAAAACATCCAAAACCTTAAATCTTTTTAACATCTAGTAGCTATGTTATTACTTTAAAATATTTCTCAACAAATTAAATTAGTATGTACAAAACCCTAGTTATTGAACATAAAACCCTAGAAACCCTAATTGACGCATGAATCCCTAAAGTTAATATATTTACTATTTTGCTTAAATTGGATGAATGTTTATTATATATTTTGATTGTTGTTTGATATCTTTGATGAATGATTTATTTATTATGAATGGTTATTTACTTTTATTGATTTATTATTTCCAAATATTGTAAGAGGTATGTTTCCACTTTGTGGGTACCTCATTAATTAATTTGTATGTAATTTAAATTGCTTTTATATTTTGGACTAGTGTAAAGGACATGTTTCCATCTTTCGGTGGGTGTCCCATTTAGTTTAGACATGAATGATTTCCATCCTCGGATGGGTGTCCATTTATTTGCTTTGTTTGGATATTGCTTTGATTTTAATATAATGATGCCTTATTTTAATTGTTGCATGTAATATGGATAATATTGTTATACTTAAGAATTTTACAATACTAAGACCTACAAAGGAGGCCGGTTCTAATGAACCGGGCGTTGTGGGGGTGCTGGGCCATTTATCACCTTCCCCACACGTACCCAACTTTTCGAACCCTTTAGGGGGTTGGGGATTCCTTAGGAATCGAGTCATCCACCCCTTTCTTTTTTCCGGCCCATCCAGGTGGCGACTCCATTTTCTCCGAGCTTAGGCCCGTGTTCTCTAAGGCTCCGAGCCTAAACAGTGCCGAAGTCGTAAGAACCATTCCATCGGGAGTGGGGCAAAAATCCCCGCTCACACCTCTAGATTGAAAACCCACAAGGGTGGCCTAGACAAAAGTGGAGTCGGTGACTATATATATGTCGGAGGATGCATCATAGAGTGTTTATGTGTTGTAGAAGGAGCAGGATACTCTAGAGATAGATGAAGGTAAATTTTTTTATCTGGTGTTAATATTTATATAATGATTAAGTGTTTAATTTCTTTGATGATTTTGATTGTGTTGATAATTTCTTGTATTAATTTATAGATTGGTAGAAATGTTTGAGGATAGGCAAAGGGGAAGAGTTGAGATTAATGGTTATGTTAATGGAGTTTATTTACTGAGGTAGATAATTTTGAGGATGAAATATTTAAGGGGGAGAGAATTGTAACATCAGCTTTTTGATATACATTGGAGTTTCTAATATGAATGATTAAATAGGTATAATTGGAAGAGGAAAATACAAGATGTACATATATAATGAAAATAATAAATATGCATATAGTATATTTGAAATATATATGATATATAAATAATATACATATACATAAAATATATAATACATATATGTAAAGTGTACATTTTGTTGGGAAAGAGAAAAAATAATAATAATAATAGAAGAGAGAAAAGTCAAACAAGGGATAAATATCTTAATATTTAATTATATTTAATTAATTAATAATTAATAAATATATATATTCATGTGGCTCAGAAGAAGGGAAATTAAAAGGTATATTTCTTCTTCTTCATCATCTTCTTGGACATGCCATTAGAGGGAGGGTGAAAAGAGAGTTAGTTTTATTATACATTAAATTTTATAAGGGATTTAAAGAAGATTTAAGGAGATTTTGAAGGTTTATTGAGGAATTCAAGTAAATACTCTTTCTTAAACTTGTTTTTAATTGATTTTGAGAATATGTTTGAATTAGCTAGAGAAATAAAGTAGTGTTAAATTGCTAAAATAAATATTAATGAAGTTAAAATGCTGATTATATGGTGAATTGTTAATTCATTAGTGGAAATGAACATAGTTGGAGGATTTAGGGTTATGGAAAGACTATGTCTAAATTAGGGTTTTGGTATTGGTGGATTTAATTGTTCTAATGAAGCGAATTAATGTTATTTTAATATGTATATGATGATTTCATGGTTAGGAATTGATTAAAGGTAAGTTTGGATGAAGTTAGGGTTATGAACCTATTATGTGAAAATTAGGATTTTTGAAAGAGGTTTTGATAATTGTTGAAATGATTTGTTTTGTTGTTTTAGTATGTAAGTAATGTTTTTAAGGTTAAAAGTAGGAAATGAGTTAGGTTGGATGAAGGTTAAGTAAAGTAGTAAGTGTTGAATTTAGTGTTTTAATGGGATTTTGGTGAGAATTGTTTAAATAATGGCAATTTAATATACAATGAGCATGTAAGTTACTTTAAATAGATAATATTGCTTATTGTTAGATTATATGGGTGTTTAGGCCAAAGTAATAAAAGAGGTGGAGTTTAAGATTTGCCTTGGAAAAAAGAAATAAGGTTAGTACATATCCTAAAGACTTGTGTTTTTACTAAATGTGGGTTGGCATTATGTATGTAAAGTATTTGAACTGTGGGAAATCACTTAGTCTATGCAATATGGCATAGTTATGTGATAGTGTCACATTGGGCATTTGCCCAATATAAAGTTAAGGTTTATTGCAAGCCTAGGATTTGAAAGATGAGCCATTGTAGAATGGCTATTTCAATGGTTATGTAAATAATGTAGTAAATGTAAGCCATGTTAAAAATGATTGAAAAATATGAGAAATAAAAAATGTGATGAGAAATGAGAAAGAAGATGTAAAAATTATGAAAGAAACCTTTAAGTAGAAAAATGACTAAATTGTGTATATTGAAAGATGAGACAAATTGTATGTGGAATTTGTCACATTGTGAGAGTGACTCAAGATTATGTAATGTGATAGTGAAATGGTGATGAATATGTGAATTTAACCAAAATATTGTTAAATGTAAAGTGATCATGATGAGGTTAATCACTTGGGTAATGTGATATTGAGATGAGAATGTGAAAAGAAAATATGTTATTATATGTTTGTCACCTGTACAATTACTTGACCAGTAATGTTGAGAATGATTGATAATGCATATATTGATAGACCTGAGCAGAGCTAGTTCGTGAGATTGAGATTGGATATGGACCTCAGCAGAGATGGGTCGAGAAACTAATATTGTGATAATTGAACTTGGGAATTGTATAAGGGTTATTTGGCTCAATGTGTGTGTGGTGGGAAGTAGTGTAAGTATGTCTGAATGTGCGTGTTATGTAAATACTACAAATTGTAGTATAAGATGTGAATTATATATATATAGTTATATATATATGATGATGAATGAGTTATAAATAATTGGTAATTATAGTAATATTGCAAATTACTTCATGAGAAAGATATTTAAATGTATACATATATGTTGTTATTTTATATGTACCACTAAGTTGTATGGCTTAGCGCGGCTATGTGAATCACGCAGGTAAGAGAGTTGTTGAGCAGAGAAATCCCGATTATAGTTGACACTAGGAGATGTAAGGTGTTGCAAGACAACTGTGCCCTTTGCATTCATGTACAATCTTGGTTTTAAGTATTTTTGTTTGTGTATATTAAATTATAACACTTGGATTTGTCTTAAAGATTTGAAATGGTGAATGTATACTTATGTAAGTATTTAAATATGTTAAATAATATTTTAAGTTACGAACTCAAATATGTATTTATGAATTGGTGATTTGGAGAATAGGTGAAAACTGTAATTTGGGAGTATTAAATTTTTATGTTTAGGTTGTAATATTTTAATTTGGGATTTACTGAAATTGTAAATAAAATTCTGGCAAAAGTTTCACAAAGATTTTTTTTTATAAATTTATATTTTTTAACAATTTACTACTTAAGTACATATTATTTATTAGTAATTATCTATATTAATTTGAATGAGAATTTTTACTATGGAGTTTACTGTGGCACTTTTATATTATGTATATATATTTTACATATACAGGATATATATACTGTACGTATATAGAGTATAAGAGTGTTACATTTATTTTGGTATCAGAGCCTAGGTTTGAGGTTTCTGACCTAGTTGTGTTTTGGAAAGAGAGAAAAAGGAAATTTTAAATTTTGATTTAAGTTTAAATACATGCATATGCATTGGCACTGGAGTTGGTCTCTGATATAGCACTATTTTTTTGTTATGGCAGATATAGGTTGTGATGGCATCTGGAGGACGCAGCTCAGAAGATAGTGTAGGGAGTATTGCTCCAGGTGAGGGAAGAGTGGGAGGTATAGTTAATACTAGAGAGGCTACAAGGGAAGTTAGACTAGAGGCTCAGGGTCCTCCAGTTTAGGTGCAGCAAATGATGGAATTGCTCCATCTAGCCCTTACACCACAGCAGAATAGGAAGTACGACAAGCTCATGAAATTTGGGGCTACTAATTTTATGGGTGCTGCAAATCCAACCAAGTCAGAGTAGTGGCTGGATAAAGTAGAGAGCTAGTTTATCCAGTTACAGGCTACTACAGAAGAGAAATTTGATTATGCTTTGTCTCTTCAGCATGGGGATGCCTATGACTGGTGGAAGACAGTTTCACATGGGTTGGCTGATCTACCGATATTGTCATATGATGACTTTTTGTATAAGTTTAGGAAGAAATATACAACTAGGGATTATAAGGATACAAAGAAGAAGGAATTTCTTAATTTAAAGCAAGAGAAGAAGATAATGATGGAGTATGAGGAGGAGTTTTTGAGGTTAAGGAAGTATGCAGGTGATATTATGATAGATAAGATAGATCAGTGTCGGAGGTTTGAGGAGGGTTGAGGCCATCCATTATGTGCCAGGTGGTGGCAGTATAGTATGAAAATTTCACAAGGTTATTATCAGCTACACATAGTGTGGAGAAGGCTCAGGGGCTTATAGATGCAGCTAGGGCAGAGGAGAGTAGAGCTAGGAGACCTTTGATTGAGGTAGAGACATCATCTCACAAGAGAGGACGAGAGGATTTTTTGCAGAGTATAGGAGAGAGTCAGAAGCATACTAGTAGACAGAGGCAGGGGCTTAGGTCTACAACATCAGTAGTTAGTACCCCCTACCTCTTCATTTTAGAGACCCATTCCACCTACTGGCACACAATGCAGTAGCGTGTATAGGAGTATTTGTTGGGGAATTAACTCCAGAGGTTGTTACAAATATGGGTCCCAAGACCATTATATTAGGGATTTCCTAGAGCTACCAGAGGATAGGCAGATATAGACTGTTGGTTTTAGATCCTATGTTAGAGGGGGCTGGAGTAGTAGAGGTGGCAAGGGTGGCAAGATAGGATACAGATAGAGGTAGAGATGAGTCGATGATTGTAGATATGCTAAAGGGACATCATACGGAGTTTATATGTTGCAGAGGGACTAGGATACTCCAGAGATAGATGGAGGTAACTTTTGTTATCTGGTGTTAATATTTATATAATAATTGAGTATTTAATTTCTTTGATGTTTTTGATTGAGTTGAGAATTTCTTGTATTAATTTATGGATTAGATAATAAATATTATATTAAAATAAATTATAAAAATTATAAAAATTATTTTTTAATATATTAAATAATAAATATTATATTAAGATAAAATATAAATACTATAAAAATTATTTCGGACTATTTGAAAATATTAGACTAGACTTGGTCAAAAAATAAGGGTCTACAGCTAGGTCTTAACCTGAACAGAGTTAGGTCATGAGATTGAGACTGGATATGGACCCAAGCAGAGTTGGGTTGAGAAACGAATATTGTGATAACTAGGCTTGGAATTGTATATTGGGTCCAATGTATGTGTGGTGGGATCTAGTGTAAGTATGTCTGAATATATGTGTTTTATGTACATACTATAAATTGTAGTATACGATGTGAATTATATATATATGTAGTTATATATATATATATGATGAATGAGTTATAAATAACTATTAATTATAGTAATATTATAAATTGCATAAGTGATCAATATTTATCTATTGGTGCATTCCAATCACAGCCTGCTACTCCATCCTAGCCACAACCATCTACTTCATCCCTATCGCAACCATCTACTCCATCCCTGTCCAAGTCATAACCATCTGCTCCATCCCAGCCACAGCCATCTGCTCCTAATTCTCTACTAGTTGTCTTGTTTGAGACGCAACCTTCTAATTCATCTCAGTCCCAACCATCCGTACCAACTCAATCAAGGACATTTGATTCTAGATGTAAATCCAGAAAGCGTTGGACAATTAATACAATTGGTATGGAATCTAAATTTAGTAATATATATAGCATTAAGAATATTTTTTTATTATTAACATAATATTAGTAATATCATTTGAACTTTTCTTAAATGAGAGTGGAACAATCAAAGAAGCTCATTTGAGGGTACAAGATATTTGGACACTTTTGAATGGAACGTGTAACACCCTTATACCATATACACATATAATACATACGCTCAATTTATGTAAAATATGTATACAAAATACAAAAATATCACCAATCTTATCCTTAGAAAATTCTCCATACAATTTTAATAAAATAGATTATTCTTTAAAAGATAATTTAATAAGTAAATAAAGATAAATATATGTAGTAATTAATTGTTAAAAATACAAATTCTAAAAGAAAATCTATAGGAAAATTTTGCCAAAGTTTTGTCTGTAAATTGGACATTCCCAAAATCAAAGATCCACAACCTGCATAATATACACTCCCAATATACATATATTTATCCATTCCTCCAACTTTTCTCCAAAAATAATCAATAACTCAAATCCACCCAAATTTATATATATATATATATATATATACGAAAAGTATTTCAAACTTTTATAATACTTATCCAAACTTTAAATTTGCAACATATTTATATAATAGCATAATGGACATAACATAACATGTTTAACCAAAATAAATATTTACATGCCAAGCATTCGGCTCTCGTCTTGTGGTAACCTAACAACTTCAAGTCCTAACCAAAAATCCTAGACCTGGTCAGGCCTAGAAGAATTCTTTGTACCTCCTCTGTCACATGCGTGATAAAACAATCGCACTAAGCTAATAGCCTAGCGGTACATACTTTGATAGTAAAAATAATTTTAAAATAATGCTCTATGCTTTATTTTCAAACTTGAAATGTATTATGTACTAGAACATACATTATTCATATAAAACATCCATTTATCACCATCATATACATTGGGCCTAAATAATCCCATACAGTATTTAGGTTTCAGAGATATTATTCTAGGCTATCACGACACCTCTATGTCTAGCCCCGAAAGTAAATAATAACCAAAAATGGCACTACTGTGTCTAACCCTGAAGGCAAGTATAATTGTAAGTGACACCATTGTGTCTAGAATCAAAGGCAAATAATATCTCACAACCATGGCATGCTAATCTGATAGCACCAAACACAATTCTCTAGAATAAGACACTACATGAGACAGACACACATTTCATATACATTATCTTTTCCCACAATCATTTTCATCACATTGTATCCATTTTGCTTCTCTTTTCCATAAATATGCATAACTTCCTCATGTCAACATAATTAATCACATTTTCTATAATTTTTGTCACATTTACAATGTGACTTTTCACCCATATTCTTTGGATATTTTTCACTCTTTTCTCAAATAACTCATATTTAGGGTTTTGGAATTTAATGTTATGGCTACTGGATTAGTTTTTTAGGAATTAGAGTTTTACATTTTGGGATGAAAATTAAGGTTTCAGATGCTAATAATAAATTTATAAAACTAATTATAAGTGACAGTGAGTTCAATGAATCAATCCGAAGTTGCAATTTAAAAAGAATGAAAGAACCAAATAAAAATTAAACTAAGTAATGAAGACAATTAACTTTAAATTATGGAATCAAACCTATGTTGTTGGCTCCTCCAAGGTAAGTTTACTAGACCAAGCTTAAGTGAACAATTGCTAGCCGAGAAGCCTGGATCAAGTGAAATCTTGGCTAGTTCCTTTAGTAATCCGAGAGATAAGCTACTGCCTCTCCTTCCCCTCTTGCTTCTGTATGATTTTCTTTGTTTTAATGGTTGTTGTTTTCCTTAAGGTTCTATCGCTTTTTCTCCATCCTTATTTTCTCCTTATGTTTCTTATTGCCTTTGTGTTAAATCTTGCTGCTTTCTGTGGCCGTCCAAGCTCTTATTTTTATAAACATCAACTAGGGTCATCTAGCCAAGCCCTCTCAATCTATGTCAAATACATTTTCCACTTATCCTAGTCTTCTTAGGATTTTACTACCAATTGACTCATTCTCAATTAAAGCATGCCCATATTGAATTGGCATTAGCCAATTCAATATGGGCCCTGCCTCATACCAATTCTATATGGTGCCCCCCATATTGAATTGGCCAAGACTAATTCTATATGGTCTCCTTCCCATATCGATCGAATTGGCCAAGCCAATTTGATATGGAGGCATTCCATATCAAATTGGCTTTGACTGAACCATATTGTCTCGATTATATTGGCCCAATTTTAAATGAATCAAACCTAATCCAGAATTAAACTTGGTTTAACCTAGATTTTGTAATTAGAAACAAACTTGGTCTGATTTTTTAAATTGAATTTAAACTGAGCCAAAATTATAGTCTTGCCACCTACTTGAAAGATTGTGAATTTTCAATAAAAGAGAGTGAAAAGCATTGATATAGCTTCACCAAGCATATGCAAAAAAAAAAAAAACACAGAGACAAATAAACAGAAATCCAAATGATGGATACCATATGGTAAGGAACCATTGATTATCGACATCTGACCGTTGAACGATTCCAATATCTCAACAGGCTATTAGGAAAATCTAATATCCTAATGAAAACCACCAAGTGACTTTAATATCTTGGTTTTAATGAATTGGAATAGGTTTGGGTTCTAGACCCGAGATTGGTTTGGGTTCTAGACTTGAGATTGGTTGGATTCTGGACCCGAGATTGGATTGGGTTCTGGACCCGAGTTGGTTTGTGTTCTGGACCTGAATTGAGTTTTGGACTTGAAAATATTTTTGTTCTAGACTCGGATTGATTTTAGGTTCTCGACATAAAATTGGATTTGGGTTCTCTACCCAAGACTGGATTGGGGTTCTCAACCCGAGATTTAGATTTAGGTTCTCGGCCCGAATCTAGATTCAACTGACCTTCTATTATTTGAGAGTTCTGGTTTTCTTCTAGCCATCAATTTTAGCTCTTCTACCTAACTGACCTTCTGTCAGTTGGCAGTTTTGGCCTTCTCTAGCCACTTGTTTGATTCTTCAATGGATTGACTTCAGCTCTTCTAGCTGGACTGACCTTCAGTCATTTGAGAGTGTGGGCTTTTTCAAGCCAATTATTCCATTCTTCAATGGATTATGGATCTTCACCCTTCAAAATGGATCTTCATCCTTGGATATCAGGTCTTCACCCTTCAAATTGGATCTTCGTCCATTGGACATCGGGTCCTCACCCTTTAAAATGGATTTTCAACCTTGGACATTGGGTCTTCACCCTTCAAAATGGATCTTCATCCTTGGACATTTATCCTAAATTGGTTTCAGCTCTTCTAACTGGACTAATCTTTTATCTTTTGCATTTTCATTCTTTTGGGGTTCTTACTTTCTTCTTGATTTGTTCTTTTTGTTCTTCTTTTTGAAAAAAAAAAATTAGCTATTTTTCAGTTGGCCTTTATATCCTCTCTTTGCCCCTTGCATGACAAAATATTAAAAGTGAGTCTGAAAATATTTTATACACGCATAAATTCAAAAATTGAAAGGACAAACTTTTCCTTATGTGTAGGCTCAAACCAATGATTTTTTTTTCATGCAGGCTCTGATTGATATTTGTGTATTGTTTGGTTCCTTGTACAAGCATGCATCTCCATTTTTATAAAGTGATTGGATCTTCCTCATGCAATGGGCCTTCCATGCCCCTTAATTCCATATCTGCTTCATGTTTACTTCATAGAGTATCTGTTATTTATTTTAACAAAGAATAGACAATATAAGACAACAAAATGCATTATGATATGCTTATGTATGCATGATATCCATGAATAATACTTACAATGGTTATATTGACTCATAGACTAAGGTGATCAACTAAAGTGCTCCCATGGATTCCTTCCAGATGCTCATTCAGGTCTTGCATTAGAATAGTAGAAGACTTCACATTTATGGTTTTTATCTTCAAAATGTTGAAAACATGAGTGGTGGGGCTCAAGCAGTATAGTTAGAGACACATCCATTTCAAACTATGATTCAGCACGTCGGTTGGTAGCTTCTTCATAGCCTTGCCAATAATCATTTATTTTGCCCAATATGTCCTTCGAGGTTTGACGGTGCAACATACTTCCCTTAACTTAAAGGTTTATGCAACAAGAAAATAGTTTTTTATATCAAATGTTGACTTTGTCAAATCAGTGTTATTGTACCACAGGACTCAATTTTCTAAATTAACATATCTATAACATAACAACCCTAGTTACCATACTAAACTTGGGAATCATTTCCATTTAAGCAAGAACTATTGCACTTCAGATAGGCACATACTCATTACTTGGCCAGGGGCCTCATTGAGTTTAAATATTATCAATCTCATATGCATGCTTATTCAAACTATCTCTACTAATAGATTCTACCTGCCAAGAGAGATCAACAGATCTTTAATAGGCTTGAAATAGGGTCTATAAGGGACATGGGTTAATTGAAGGTCATTTTTAGATTTGAGCTGATGTGGCACTGCGAACAAAACTTTACACTATAAACTTGTTGAAATCGTATACTGTTGAAATGGAAGGACATTCAATCTTTGTATTTTCATAAAGTCAGAAGCAAATGATGCCCATAAGGTGAATTCAATCAGTACTATCTTGATCTTTAGACCACCCTTTTTCTTCCTCTTTCTTTTTATCCTTTTCCCTTTTGGTATATCAAGTGTAAGACTTTCAAGATTGCGGACTCAGAGCTATGTTGGACAAAATGAAAGATGGTCTTTCCCTTATATATTTAAGTCTTTGGCTGGGCTGGACCAATTCAAGTCAATCTGCCCTCGTAAACTAAGTGGAAGTCTCTTGCTTGCTCTAGGTAAAAAAGAACTCAGTTGGCTTTCTGAAGCACCTTTTTGGGTTTTATTTTCTTTTTCCTTTTTCTTTTCTTTTTTTCTTTCTTTTTTTTTCTTCTTCCCTTTTTTTCTTTTACTTTTTTTTAGGTCCTAGCTCTAAAAGAGTTATCTTATTTATACCAACTTGTGTTTCTGGTAATGGATGAGTGGAGTGGCATTAGTCAGCTTCAGTCCTGACTTTTTCTTAATAAGTCTATGATATTAGGTCTAATTCATGTGTCCTTCAACTAACTCTATAGTCTTGACTATATATCCTTCTCTTTGATTTTCTTTCGCTTTTATTCCTTAGTGATCATCAGACTGACCATAAGTATCACAACAGCTCAGGGTAAGTAATTGGGGTTTATAAGCCAATGAAAAGCAAGCTAAAATTTTATGAAGGCTCAAAGGGACAAACTAGGGATTGATATCAATAGGGTTGATTCTAGATGTTGGCTTACTAAACAATACCTAGTTCATCTCTCCCTTAAATAAGCAGAGTTTAATTTCACCTCGAAAATTTATCAAAGCATGTTCTAAGATTGACTAGGACCTAGAAAAAGGCAATTATACAAGAGCCCTCTCTAAGTAAGTAGACATAGCTCAATGCCATAAAACAACTCCCTCACCTAGTAAATTCATTCGGATCATGATGCATAGATACACTAATTCATGAATATCAAGATAGATTCATCATTGGTTGAACACCAAAATGAACAAAGACCATCCAAAATTTAATCAAAATAATTTATTCAAACAATATTAATTTGAAAATTATAATTGTTCTAGAAAACATTAAAGAAACAAAATGAAACAAAAACCAAACAAGTTGAGGGAAGTTTGTTGAGTAGGAGTCGAAAAATGCTTCATCTACTGGACATGTCAGGGGCAAGGGCCAAAACTAGCAACCCCTACCTCAACAGTTTCTCCATCTATATCTTGAAATGATGACAAGACAAAACTTTCTATCAATCCTCCTTCTATTATGAAGGTCGCTGGTGGTGGCACTCTTCCAAACTTAGGCAATGAATTTACTTTTAGAGTTGGGTTTATCGGGCTCAGGCAGCTTGCCATTGTCCATTAAATATTGGCTCTCATGCCTTAATCGTATGCATCTATCTATATCATGCTCTTGCACTTGATGGAATTGATAGAAGGCCTTGGCTTCAAAGCTTGATGGAAGAGGATTCGGCAAAAGTTGGAGAGCCAATGGCTGTAATTGCCCATTCTTCTGCAACTTATTGAATACCCACGATAGAGGTTTCTCTAACTCTAAAAACTATCTTCTACTTGCTTTACCAGTTGTTGCATTAACATCCACTGACTTTTGTGTACCCTAACCGCCAGACTAATAACTTCCCCTATCACTTCTTCTTCTAGAAAAATGATTCCTCTCTCTTTCCCATTCTTCTATTTGCAAGCCAGCTTGAAGGAGATATTTGAAATGCCTAATAAGAGTATGAGACATCCATTCACACAGATTCGGTAGGACACCTCTCACTATCATTCTCGTTCAGCTTTTGCCTGATTGACACTATCTCCATTAGGGTAACTTCCAATTCTACAGTATACCCATACTACTAGCTGAAAGCTTTGTACAACAAATCCTAGCTCATTTGAGTACTTTCCTCTAAGGTATTGAACCAATTCTGAATAATAGGACCCAAGAGAGCATGAAATACCTTAGAGTTTAAGCTTTAGTAGCTCTGACAAACTGCATGGCAGTGATGTACTGCTTAACATGTAAGTGAGGATTTCCTGTACTATTTTACTTAGCAAAAGAAGGCATCTTGAACTTGTAAGGGAATTCTTCATCTTGCTCAAATAGCTTGTCTTCCTATGATACCTCCTCAGCCTTCATCTTCTTTTTGAACTTCTTCTCCAAATCAGCAATCATTTTCTCCACATTCATAGTTTCAGTTTTCTCCATAACCTTCTTTTCTTCCTTCTTATCTTAAAGATCTTGGAAATACTGAGCCCAGTCATTATCATCATCCATCATTACTTTTTCATCATCCATAGCTACTTCACTGACCTTAGCCTTTCCTTTATCCTTCTGCTTTTTAGTACTAGCAAATGCTTCAATAGTGTTCTCCAATAGTGGAGCCAACTAGGGTTTTTAGTCTCAGCCAGTACCTCCTTCAGTTCTTCCATCTTGGCATTGAGGGCATCATCCACCATCTTTTGAATCTTTTCAGGTTCCATTACTCTTGGTGAGAAGTTGACTGAGTCATTACTAGATTCTACATCGCTGGCATAGGTTGGATTGTCATACGCTCTTGAACTGTTGTACTCTAGGTCTGTGAGCCAGAAAGGATCAATGCCATGTAATGCAATGCATCTATGCATATATACACAAGTAATAAACAAACAATTATAATTAGGATGTTCCTTCCAACCTTATATCACCCATACACGAATTGCGAGCCTCTTTTCCTAGGCATATGGTTAACAAAATACCACCATGGGATATTTTATTTTCAAAATGGTACTGTTGATAGTGTTTCTGATCTTGATATCAACTCTACAAGCACAACCATAAGTCTAGACCCGACCTGATCTAGATGAACTCTCTGGCTCAGCCGAATCTACCCAGTCACCTGCGCGATGTAAACAATCGTGCTAGGCCAAAAGCCTAGTAATACAAACTTGATAACAATAAAACTCAAATGCAATGCCAATGCACAATGCATATGGATATCACATCATATCATTTTTCTTATACTTTTCAAATATTTCACAATCCACAATTCACATAAAACAAACACAAGCATGGGCCCAAAGATAACTAATATGCTATTCAAATTTCAGAGTTAATGTTTTGGTCTATAATGACACTATATGTCTGGCCCCATAGGCAAAATATCAATGTAATAGTCCAACTAGGCCTGACCTTACGTCCCGGTCATTTCACCTAGCCCAGCTTCAAGGACCTGTTTTTGAGGCTTACAACCCGACCATTTCACCTCAAAAATATTTTCATAGTGATGCCTAGCATCTAGCCCGTAGGCAAATCATAGGCATGCTGCCAAACACAGAACTCTAAAAATTGAATAACACACTAGGCACACAATTTATTCACATTTCTCATTATCAATCTCTTTCTCATTGTCACATAATCAAGCTAGGCACATTGCCTTATTTTCTCATTTTTCTCATTTATATCAATGTCAATTTATTTCATTATGTTTTGACATATCATCTATACCACATTTTTGCATTTACAACACATTACCCAATTACTTTGGGTATTTCCACATAATTCATATATTAATCACATTTAACACAATTTAGCCATTATCAATGGCTTTTCACAATGCATTTAACACATATATGACATTGCAAATGACATAGTACATTATTCATACATAACCAATGTATCAAGTAGCTTAACACATTTTCCAACCAAAATGTGTTAAGCCTAAATGTCATGCAAACATAACCAATGTATTCAAAGTTTGTACTTACCTCAAATAGCAACCAAAACAAGCTTAAAACAACCACCAATCCTATCCTTCCAACTTGCCCTTCACCACTTGGATGAAGCAAATCAACTTCCCTCAATGCCTAAACCAAATGTGATAGCAAATAATCATTTAGTATCACATTTAATGGCATTTTCAATATTAAACCATAATTAAACCCCATCCAAGTGAAAATCCAAAAGTTAAGGCTAACCTACTTTAACTTTGAATTCTCATACTAGACCATTCATTTTAATATATTAAGTTTATTTATATTATTAGAAACATATTTTAATACATTTAAACCATTTACATTACAAAAACACACTCCTATACATAAAAACCTAAAATGGCATAACCTTCCCCCATTGAAGTTTTCCATTCCAACACAATCCATTAATCATTTTAAGCTTATATTCATCACTTATATTACCAAACAACAAGATTAAACCAATAAAATTATACAATTCAACAACTTTGGAAAAATCATTTTTCAAAATCCTAAATCACACTTCCATTCTCAAACTCTAACCAAACATAACCAAATCCAATATTTGACTTTAAAATACTTGTTTAAGCACCAAAACAACTCATTTAGAACCAATTTGCACAATTAAAAACCATGATTTCTCAAAACCTAAAAGTCCATAGCCCTAAATTCTCTCTCTTCACCATTCTTTATCCAAATTCAACCATTTCTTCAATCCAACCTTAAAATCATTAATAACTACCCAAAATAACTTCATACACACTAATTCCAACAATTATAACATACTACTTCAAAAATTCAAAACTCACATATTCAAAATTTCTATGGAAATCCAAAGAAAAATCTAAAGAACTTACTTTTTCAAGTGGAAATCTCTAAAAATCATTTTTGAACATTTGAAATCCTTCAATTCTTGGAAGCTTGGAAGATCAAAATCCTTGGTCTTGAACATCCATGGTGGCCGGCCATGAGAGAAGAAGAAGAAGAAGAAGTTTAAAAATAAATTTTCTCTTTCCTTTCATTATTTAATTATAACCATATATATTTTTTATAATAAATTAATAATTAATAATTTAATTATTTATTAAAGAAATTAAAAGACTAAAAATTCATCATCCATTCAAAAATAATTTATTTTTGAATTATTTTATTAATTTTTAATTTCTAAAATTTATTTATAAAAATGCCATTGGACATTGACTTTTCTTTTAAAAAGTGTTGACTTTTATATGTTATGTATATTTTACATATATATCACATATATATATTCCACTTTTTCATTTAAAATCCCTTCATTTTTCATTTAAAACCATTAATTTAATTTATCCAATTTAATTACAATATATTTTATCAAATTTCCAAAAATTAAAAAATTTTAAAAATTTGGGATATTACAATTCTTTCCCTATAAAACAAATTTCATCCTCGAAATTACCTACTCTCAATTCTGGATCAATTGAAAAAACTGACTCTGCATCGTCTGCTTACTCTCCCATGTCGCCTCCTCAGTGGCATAATTCCTTCAAAGGACTTTCACATGTAGCACGCTCTTATTCCTCAATTCTTTAACCTCTCGTGCCAAAATCGCCACTGGTTATTCCTCGTAATCCAGATCTGGACTCAGCTCAATAGACTCCACTAATAGGATATGAGATGGGTCAAACCTATATCTCCAAAGCATCGAGACATGAAAGACATTATGAATTCGATCAAACTTAGGTGGCAAAGCTAGTCTATATGCCACTGGACCAACTCTATCCAACACCTCATATGATCCTATGAAATGAGGACTCGACTTCCCTTTGCGACCAAACTTCAGAATCTTCTTCCATGGAGATACCTTTAGAAATACTTTTTCTCCCACACTGAACTCTATATCTCTTCTCCCACCCAGTGATTGGTTGGGCCAAGGGCCCTTAAAGCCTGAAATTTGGGGTCTTACAACTCGATTTCTAAAGAATTTTCAACCTCCTATTGGGTTTAGAAAGTTGGGTATGCATGGCGAAGGTGAGAAATGACCCATCACCCCATAATGCCCGGTACATTGGAACTGCCCTCCTTTTTCAGGTCTAAATTTTATTAGATTCTTAAGCATTATGATATCGTCTATACTACATATGATTATTAATAAAATGAATTCATTCATTAAAATAAGATAAAACAGTACATCACAAAATAACATGGGTACCCATGCTTAGATGGAAACATACCCTTACAATCCTTAAATGTTCACAAAGAAAATAAATAAAATAGGACACCCACAAAAAGGTAGAAACATGTCCCTTGTAATTATCCCAAAATCTTTAAATAAATAAATTACATAAAATAAATAAATTAAATAAATGAGGCACCCACAAATGGAAACATGCCTTTTACATCCTTAAAATCAAAAATAATAAAATTAACACCATTCAACAATCCATAGCAAAATAAATAATCCAAACATGTAGTTTAATCATCACAATAATAATAAATTAGAGTTTAATAAAAGAAAATTAAGGTTTAATAATAAAGAATTACAATCTACAAATAAATATTGACCTTATTGACAAGGGATTGCATACGGCGGTCCCGCTAGCCGGTCAGCAGGTGGGAGTTAAGGGGGCAGCTCCCTCAAAAGTTAAACGGTTTATAGGATATGATTTTGTTGAGGAATTAGGGCTTCTATGTAAGATAGGGTTTTATATTTATAGAAATTAGGGTTTTTCCTAAACTAAGGTTTACATGTAAATTAGGGTTTAATTGTGTGATATTAGGGCTTTAGTTACAAAATATGCAATTAGGATTTTTGAATCAAAATAAATTAAATTAAATCATATTATTAGGGTTTATGTAAATTCATCATCAAAATTAGGGTTATGGCTACTGTATGAAGTTTAGGGTTTTGGAATTTAATGTTATGGCTACTGGATTAGTGTTTTAGGAATTAAGGTTTTAGATTTTGGAATGAAAATTAAGGTTTCGAATGCTAATAATAAATTTATAAAACTAAATACAAGGGACAGTGAGTTCAATGAATTGATCCGAAGTTGCAATTTAAAGCCAATTCGATATGGTGCCCCCCATATCGAATTAACTTGGACCGAACCATATTATCTCAATTATATTAGCCCAATTTTAAATGAATCAAACCTAATCCTGAATTAAACTTGGTTTAACTTAGATTTTGTAATTAGAAACAAACTTGGTCTGATTTTTCAAATTGAATTTAGATTGGACCAAAATTAAGAGTCTACAATAAGTCACTTACAAAACATAAGTATGAAAGAAATATTATTACAACCAACATAACAACTTCACTTGCTTTTCTTCATTTCTATACAATTTTTTCTTTTCGTTTTTCCCCTTAATGAAAGGATGAAAACAACAAATCATGAAAATAGTTTTAGTTTTTTTTTAGATTTATTAGAGAAAGTAAGAAATTGATTTGATTTTTGGAAGAAAGGGCAAGTAGAGATAGAGAGTATTTAGGTATAATATTTGATTCAGGTCTTTTATTATTTTTATTTAATTTTAGATAGTTTAAAGTTGGATTCATATTTACTGTAGGTCTACAGTGAATATGCATCCAACAAAAACAATTAACGATTCTCAATTAAAGAGCGAGTTAAAGAGAAAAAGTTTTCATTAGAATAAATGTACATAAACTTAATATACATAATGTATAATGTGTGAATGGCTATATTATAAATTATACTACATTTATTCTATAAAATTACTATAATATTTAAATTTTAAATAAATATATAAAAATGATATAATTTAGTGTTATTTTTATTTTTTATTATTATAACTTAAAACATTTTATATCATAAATAATTAAAATGATTTATGATCAATAGCATATTAAAAGTAAAATTATATATAATTTGTAATATAAATAAATTAAAATTTTAATTTTGCTTATCCTAATTATTACAAAATAACTAAATATTTAACCACCTATTATTAGAAAAAAATTGTATGAAATTTTATTTTATGTGATTATTATTATTATTAATTCAGTAAATCTATAACTATAACAAAAAGAAATTATTACACTGTCATTATAATTTAAATCATTTAATATATATAATTACTATTAGTAACCTAGATAAATGTCATAATTATTATAATTTAATTAAAAAGTCAAAATCATTTATTTATTGTATATATATCTATTATCTATCTATTATACATATACAGTCTAAAGTTGGATGCATGTTTAAGGTAGGTCTATAATAAACATGCATCTAGCAAAAACAATTAATTAGAGAGAAAGAGAGAAAGAATTAGTGAAAGAGAGAGAGAATAAATGAGAGAGAGAGAGAGAGAGAGAGAGAGAGAGAGTAAATGTACATAAACATAAACTTAACATATATAATGTATATTGTGTGAATGAATATATTATAAATTATAAGCATGCATTCAACAAAAACAATTAATGAGATCAATTAATGAGAGAAAGAGACTAAGAGAGAGAGAAAGAGAGAAAGAGAAAGAAGTAATGGGAGAGAGTAAATAAACGAGAGAAAGCGTTTTCGTTAGAATAAATGTACATAAACTTAACATATATAATATATAATGTGTAAATGGATATATCATAAACTATATTACTATTATTCCATCAAATTACTATAATATTTAAATTTTAAATAAATATATAAAATGATACAATTTGGTGTTATTTTTTATTTTTTTATTATTATAACTACTTAAAACATTTTATAACTTAAATAATTAAAATGATTTTGTGATTATTATAATAATGTATTAAAAGTAAAATTATATATAATTTGTAATATAAATAAATGAATATTTTAATTTTGGTCATACTAATTATTACAATTTAACTAAATATTTAACCACCTATCATTAAAAAAAATTGTATGAAAATTTATTTTATGTATTTATTATTAATTTAATAAATATGTAACTGAACAAAAAAATTATTACATTATCAATGCAATTTAAATCATTAAATATATATAATTATTATTGGTAACCTAGATAAATGTTGCAATTATTATAATTTAACTAAAAAATTAAAATTGTTTATTTATTAGATATATTTATTATCTATCTATCATATACATATATATATATATATATATCATCTAAAGTTGGATGCAGTTTTACCATAGATCCAAAATAAACATGCATCCAATAAAAACAATTAATGATTCTTAATTAACGAGAGAGAGAAAGAGAAAGAATTAGCGAGGAGAGAGAGAGAAAGAGAGAGTTTTATTAGAATAAATATACATAAACTTATCATATGCTACCTTCGTCCCGTTGAAATTGTCACTTTTGTAAAAAAAAAAAAAGAAAATTATTTCTCCTAAATTGTCACTTTATATAATCAAGAAAAATTAATTAGTTTTTTCCAACTATACATTTATTATTAATGACATAATTAATGAGTTTAGAGTATAATATTAATAAATTAATAGAGGATATTTTATTCCATTTAAAATAATTTTATATAATATTATCATGACCCAAACTCAGGGGCACCAGACCCCTCAGTCAACCTGATCCATCATAACTATAGAAATATCTTATTCATTACATTAATCATTCAAATATAATAGCAAGTCATAATATCTCAATAGTATGAAATTTACAGAGTTTCTAAAGTAGAAATATAGCACGATGCATAATAAACTATATATTCAATTAATTTATAAATAGATTTCACTACTAAGGAAGAGATGTCGGGTTACTGAATAAACTACTCTCAGAAGCTCACCCCTGAAAACCTAAAAAAAAATAGTGAGACAGTGGTAAGCATCTCAACTCAGTGAGTGATACTAACCAATAAACAAACCCAGTGTCCTACCCTAATTTTGTACTGACTCTATCCGAAGGATGCTCATGCATCATGCCAAAAATATAATAAAAGCAAAGCAGATAATCATCCAATGATGGAAATTAGTCCACATGAACTACTCTAAACCTCAAATCAGGGAGTCAATCTCCCTATCTGGTTCTCTTCATCCAATATGGTCTCTTAGAATACAATATATATAGGGTCTGCCGTCACAGTTTTAGCCAAACAGCGCTACCGAACTGACAAGCAATACTAAGCATAAGAGAGCTCCCGCCATCACTCTAGTCCTAAACTTATCATCATAATATCATATCATTTAATATTCATAATCTAAATCACATCCTATGTGGTCCCATGTCATCCCAATTCCATACAACAACCATAAATTATATTCATCACAAAATTGAGCAGTCACAGACAAATGCTAAAATTATAAAATTCTAAATAATGTATAATAATGAAATATATATATATATATATATACATACATGCATTGATAGAGTATATTAGAAACTTTATTAGAATCACTCACAACTTAAGCGAAAAAAATTCGACTCAATCAACAACTTGAGCTGAGAGTGATTGAGTCTGGTACTGAATGGTCTATGCAATAAAGTATCATACAAAAATCACGGCATTAATTTCTTACTCTAGAAATAAATATTTTATTACTAAAAATTTAATATAATTTATTTTTAATTAGTCCCCCAAAATACAAATAATTGATACAATTAATTTACGAAATTTGAATCATACTTTGAAATTTTAATTATTATCCTAAAAAATTTCTATAATTTTCATACTAGGTGAAATTAAATATTTAACTCATAATAGATCATAAAGAAAGTAATCACCGGTCTCTCGTCAGAGTTTCCCAAAAAAATTTATTAGAAGAATCTGATAGCAAATTAGGTACCAAAATGTTAGTCTCGGAGATAGGAGTCCAGAAATATATCACTCTCCCTCACTCACCAAAAACGATGCCAGAAGTTGTTGGACTTGACCAGATTTCGGCCAAATTTTCAAATTATTTCAAAAATTGCAAATGAGATGCCAAATGAAAGCTTAGGAAGAGAAGAGTCTAATGGTACCTATCTCACTGAGAAAGAAGATCAAATTTGGCCGAAAATTTGCTTGAAAGTTGGTGGAGGGCGTCACCTTCAGACGGGAGGTGTGGTTTCCTCTGATGTCAATTGGCGACGAGTCAACCCTCCATGAATTTGTCGAGTGGTCGAGTGGCATTAATTGGAAGTTAGATGTTTTATTAGTTTTTGTCATAGAATTGTAACTTATTTATTATGATGATTATTGTTTTCTCCATGCGTTTTGGTAGTTTTAATATGTTTATTTAGTGATTTCATCAATTTTGGTAGTTTTAATTTATTCCAGTGTTTATTTCATTTTCATACTAGTTTTTAGTGTGATGTTTATGTGTTTTTGGTTAATGTTTCATTTGATTCTTGTTTAAAGTTTGTTTCAAGGGTTTGTTTTAGGGTAATGTGCAAAAAACTCCCTTGGAAGATCAAAACAAAGAACGAAAAGCATGAAGCAGCAAGACATGGCCAAGCCAAATCAAGCTTGGTCGTGTCACCTCAAGCAAATTTTTGGCAGATCATGACATAGGCAGGAGACACGGCCAAGCCACTGGCCGTGTTTCACCTAAAGGGCAAAACCAAGGGAACCAAGAAAGAAAGGAAAATCTGGCAGAAGTTGACACTGGCAGGTGACACGGCCAAGCCACTGGCCGTGTCACATGACAGGCCACAAGCTTGGCCGTGTCCCATATTTAGCCAAGAAAGAAGAGCAAAGAAAGAAGAGAATTAGTAGGTGACACTGGCAGGTGACACGGCCAAGCCACTGGCCTTGTCACACTCATTTCCACAGAAGCAAAGAAGAAAGATTACACAGAAGCTGACACACCCAGGTGACACGGCCAAGCCACAGGCCGTGTCACTCCATAGGGCTAAGGAAAGAAAGGAAATGCAGATTTTGAGTGAGGGTTTTGTATAAATAAGAAGATTAGGGCATTTGAAAGGGTTACACATTTTTTCCAGCTGTCCAACACAAACTTTTCAGCTATTCTTCATTTTCTTTTGAATTTTGATTTCGCTTTCATGCAAAAACTCTAGATCAAATTGGTTTAAACCATTGCATTATTCTTTAGTAAAAATCTGAGCAAGAGATTCTTCAGAAGCCAAAGGAAGTTTGTAATTTGATTTTGTTCTCAAACTCTATCTCTTAAGTTTCATTGGAATTGTATTCATGAACTCACTAATGTCTAAATTAATTTCTTTGAATTTTAATGAGATGAATTTGTTTGATAGCATCATTATGAACTAATTTTGATCTAGTCTAGGGCTTGTATGGATCTACTATGATTGTATGAAATGGTTATTGCTCTTAACTGAATTATTTCTTTTATCCTTAATTGAATGGATTAAAGTTAATATATAATTGATTGGCCACCAATTATGTGTTTGAGGTATTAGATGAAGAATTGAGAAATGAAGTCTAATGCTGGAACAATTCAATTAAGGACTTAGGTGAATTAGAAATATAAACCTAAGAAAAAGATCATTTCAATTGTAACAAGATTATTTGAAAGAGGTTTGAATGCGAGAGCTTATTTCCTTTATTTGATTAATTAAGTTGCTTGAAATCTGTTCTTCGAAATTAAATCGGTTGAGAGGAATATCCGTTCATACATATAAGTTAGTAGTGAAGTGCAAACCCTAGACCTTTCTATTAAGTGAATCAATATATCTGTTCAGTTTACTTTCATTGTTTAAAATTCAACTCGTTCTGTTTTCATTAGTTGTTTAACAATCCAATTTTATTGATAATTTGTTATTTGCAATTTGATAAATAATTAGCTTATCTAGCTTCCTTGTGAGACGACCTTGAGGTGTCCACCAAAATACTACAGCAACCTTGTATACTTGCGAGTGTAGTTCTAGTAGTGTTAATTAGAGCGCAACAAGTTTTTGGCACCACTACCGGGGAAGCTAATTAGCGTAATTGTTTATTAGGCATAAATAATTTAAATTATTTTTCATTGTTTACATTTTATTTTATTTGTCTTTTGCTTTTAATAATTCCTTTTTTCCAGAAATTTTGTTTATGCAAGGCAGGAGATCACTCGGAAGAGAGCTTTGCCTAGTTATTCCAGAAATTCAGAGAGTGAAAAGGAGCAGAGAAGAGTTTGAACTATATACCGAGTTTGATATAGAGGAGGAAATTTTTGATTTTGAGTCAGATACTGCTCAATCTACCAATATGGGAGACGAAAGGCAAAGAACTATAAGGGATTTTGCTAGACCTGTTATTGGGACTTCCACCTCATGTATAAGATTAACAGATGCAGCAAGAAATTATGAATTGAAGAATATCCATTACAACATGCTGCCATCTTTCTACGGAGTTCCGAATGAAGATCCTTTAAATTTTATCCGGGATTTCTACTCCACCCTCAACACATTTCCATTGGGAGGATTAACAGAGGACCAGTTGAGGATGAGGTATTTTCCGTACACATTAAAGGATAGGGCAAAGAGCTGGCTTATGATGTTGCCTAAAAATTCTTTGACAACTTAGGAGCAAGTCTATAACAAGTTTATGGGCAAATTTTTCTCTCATCAGAAGACAACTGAATTCAGAGGAAAAATAGCTACATTTTCTCAATTCGAAGGAGAGCCATTTCATGAGGCTTGGGACAGTTTTAAGATGTTGTTGATCCAGTGTCCACACCATCACTACCCACTTCAACTTCTAAATCAGTTTTTCTACGATGGTCTAACCCAGCAATTTCAGAATACTATTGATAACGCAGCTGGGGGAGCTATGGGAGAAAAGACAGCAGATGAGACTTATGAAATCTTTGAAATGTTGGGAGCTAATTCTCAACAGAAAAGTGTAAGAGGAAGAAGTAAAGGGGTGAATCAATTGGAAGCCAACAGTGAGATGGTCAATCAGATAGCTGAATTGACAAGGCAAGTGCAGATGCTGAACATGAAGAACAATACTTCTTCATCCACTCAAGAAGTGTGTGGAATTTGTGGAACCTTTAGGCATGGAGCAAATATATGCCCCTCTGCATACGAGTCTTATGGAAATGAGGCTGAGCAAGTCAATGCTATGGGGGGATATCAACCAAGGGCCCGGAATGATCCTTACTTAAACACTTACAATCCTGGTTGGCGGAATCATCCAAACTTTTCCTGGGCAACAAATAATTCTCAACAACCTTTCCATTTGCTCCAGAGACAAAATCAACCGCCGAGGCAATCTTCAAATCAAGGGTAGCCTAAGAGAGAGAGTTTGGAGGATAGTTTACATGCTTTTATCCAAGTCAGTGCCAAGAATCAAGAGATGAATAACAAAAGGCTGGATTGATTGGAAGCATCCTTTAAGAAAGTGGAGACCCAAGTGGGACAAATTGCACAACAGATGCAGATGCAACAAAAAGGGAAATTTCCGAGTCAACCTGAGCAGGCACAAGCAGTGACTGTCCTTAGAAGTGGCAAGGTAAAAAATAATGATGTTGAAAATAATTCTGTGAATGCAGGTGATCAAGAGAATAAAAAGGAAGGAGAACCAGAGGACAAGGGTGCTGGAGAAAAATCAATGGAGAAATCCCCTTCAGCAGATTTACAAAAGGCAAGTAATCCGTATCGGCCACCTATACCATTCCCCAGCAGGTTGAAGAATGATAAACAAGATAAGCAATTTTCAGACATCTTCAACATGCTGTCTAAGGTAAGTATTAACTTACCTTTACTTGAAGCAATAAAGAACATGCCGGCTTATGCCAAATTCTTCAAGGAATTGAACACCAAGAAAAAGAGGTATGAGCCAAATGAAAAGGTGATAGTGTCAGAGGTAGCTAGTGCTGTTCTGCAACATAAACTACCTCCAAAGCTAAAGGATCCTGGTAGTTTCATAATTCAAATTACTATGGGTAATGGAAAGGGGACTGATGGCATGTGTGATTTAGGAGCCAGTGTTAATTTGATGCCTTATTCTGTGTATCTCAAATTAGAACTTGGGGAACTTAAACCTACCAAAATGGTCTTGCAATTAGCTAACAGATCTCTTAGATTCCCAAAAGGAGTTATAGAAGATGTGTTAGTTAAGGTTGGTGGGTTGATAGTGCCTGTGGATTTTATAATTCTTGACATAGAAGGAAATAACCTTACACCATCCGCACACACTATTCTACTAGGTAGGCCTTTTATGGCTACAACCAACACCTTGATTGATGTTAAAAATGGTAAATTGTCAATGACTGTCTTGGGAAAAACGGTTGTATTTTCTATTTTTAACACTTCTCCTATTCCTACAACTGCATTATATGAGGATTGCTCTTTAATTGATTGTATTGACGCAGTTGTTTCAGATGTTTTCTTACAAACAGGTTCTTCAGATAAATTGGAGCTGGCACTGACCTTAGATCGTAACTTGGATATTTTTTACTCAGAAATAGCCAATTGCCTTGATATATTGGAAAGAATGAATTGGTTCCTACTAGGACTACTACTGGGTGGAGAATGTGTATCGATTATAGGAAGTTGAACAATGCCACAAAGAAAGATCATTTCCCTCTTCCTTTTATTGATCAGATGCTGGATAAACTTTCTGGACACTCACATTATTACTTTTTGGATGGACTTTCAGGTTATTATCAGGTGTCGATATCACCAGAGGATCAATCCAAGACTACTTTTACTTGCACTTTTGGGACTTATGCATTTCGGCGTATGCCCTTTGGCTTGTGCAATGCGCCTGCAACTTTTTAGAGATGCATGATGTCTATTTTCACAGACATGATAGATGATTTTATTGAGGTATTTATGGATGATTTTTCTATTTTCGGTGACTCTTTTGATAATTGCCTCAGTAAACTCGTTATTGTGCTTGAGAGATGCATTGAATGTAACCTCACTTTAAGTTGGGAAAAGAGTCATTTCATGGTTGCTCAGGGCATTGTATTAGGCCATGTTGTGTCTAGTAAAGGGATTGAGGTGGATGAAGCTAAGGTAGAGTTGATTGCTAAGTTACCCCCACCTACCTCTGTTAAGGGAATAAGAAGCTTTCTAGGGCATGCAGGTTTTTACCAGAGGTTTATTAAAGATTTTTCTAAAATAAGCCAACCATTGTGTCATTTGCTTGGGAAAGATGTTCCATTTGAATTTATTGCACAATGCATGCAAGCCTTTAATTCCCTTAAGGAAAAATTGACCAGTGCACCGATAATTGTAGCTCCTGTTTGGTCTTTACCTTTTGAAATTATGTGTGATGCCTCTAATCATGCAGTAGGAGCTGTCCTTAGGCAAAGGGTTGAGAAATTTTTGAGAGTGATCTATTATGCTAGCTTGACCCTAAATAGTGCTCAAGTTAATTACACAACAACTGAAAAAGAAATGCTAGCTATTGTTTTTGCCTTAGATAAGTTTAGAGCATATTTGATTGGGTCTAAAATTATTGTGCATTCAGATCATGCAGCTCTTAAATATCTCTTGACAAAACAACATGCTAAACCTCATTTAATTAGATGGGTGTTATTATTGCAAGAATTTGATTTCAAATCAAAGATACTAAGGGAAGTGAAATTGTTGTTGCTGATCATTTATCTAGATTACCCTTCTTTGGTGAAAATCTTGCATCTAATAGCATTCATAAAAATCTAGAAGCATTTCTTGATGAGCAGTTGTTTGTGGTAATGAATTCACCTTGGTTTGCAGATATTGCTAACTATCTTGCTTGTGGTATTTTGCATTCTGACATGTCATTTCAGGAAAAGAAAAGGTTTTTGCACATGAGTAAATTCTATTTTTGGGATGAACCTTACCTATTCCGGATATGCAAAGATGAGATAGTTCGCAGGTGTGTATCTGACGAAGAACAACTGAGTGTTCTTCAATTTTGTCATGACCTTCACTGTGGTGGTCATTTTGGAGGGAGAAAGACTGCAAAAAAGTGCTTCAAAGTGGATTTTACTGGCCTACTCTATTCAAAGATGCTCAAGAATATTGTAAGCATTGTGACCGCTGTCAAAGAGTAGGTAACATTAGAAGGAGGAATGAAATGCCCCTTCAATCTTATATTGTTATTAAACTGTTTGATGTTTAGGGAATAGACTTCATGGGTCCTTTTCCCAAGTCTTTTGATTATGATTACATTTTAGTTGCTGTTGATTATGTTTCAAAATGGGTGGAGGCAATCCCCACCCGTACTAATGATGCTAATGTGGTTGTTAAATTTGTGAAGGAATACATTCTTAGAAGATTTGGCACGCCAAGAGTGATAGTCAGTGATGGGGGAAGTCATTTCTGCAACAAACTTTTTGAGAAATTAATGCACAAATCGGGTGTGAAACACAAGGTGGCGACCCCATACCATCCACAGACTTCAGGACAAGTTGAGACATCCAACAAGAAAATCAAAGGAATTCTGAAAAAAACAGTCAACTTATCAAGGAAGGATTGGGCAAGTAGATTGAATGATGCATTGTGGGCATATCTAACTGCTTTCAAGACTCCCTTGGGTATGAGTCCATACCGATTGATTTTCGGTAAGGCTTGTCATTTACCAGTGGAGTTGGAGCATAAGGCGTATTGGGCAATTAAGACTCTGAATTTAGATTTGGAAAAGGCAAAGAGAGAACATTTTCTGCAAATTTCAGAGTTAAATGAACTAAGGAATGAGGCATATGAGAGTTCGAGGATTTATAAGGACCGCACTAAAGCACTTCATGGCAGAAATTTAGTACGAAAGACATTGAGCCCAGGTATGAAGGTTTTGCTTTTTAATTCTCGTCTCCGACTGTTTCCAGGAAAACTCAAGTCTCGATGGAGTGATCCTTTCGAGATAACTCAGGTATATCCTTCCAGTGCTATAGAATTGCTTAACTCTCGAACGAATGAAACTTTTAAAGTAAATGGACAGAGTGTTAAACCATATTTTGAAGGGTTCCAAGAAGTAAGGATCATTGATAGTACTTTGATCTACGATCCTTAAGTCTTGCAGTAATGTCCAACTACACGACATAAAGAAGCGCTAAATGGAAGGCAATCCATCTGTTTGCATTTCTTTTCATAGTTACAATTTTATATTTAGCAATTTTAATTTCATGTTTGGTTTAAATAAATGGAATGGGTGCTTTGATCGATTTTTAATTTTTTTAATGTGTTTCAGGGTTAAGCAAGGAAGAGGATTGCATTTCTTTTAGATTTGGTGACACACAAAAAAAAGGAGCCAAAATGGCAGTGAAGGACACTACCACTTGACACGGCCAAGCCACTGGCCGTGTCAAGCAAACCCAAAAATACACAGTCTCAAACACGGCCAAAAGGCTTGGCCGTGTCACAGAGACACGGTCAAGATTATGCCCGTGTCCCTTTCTTTGTCTTGTAATCTTTTGTTTTACAGTATCAAACACGTTCAGGGGACACAGCCAAGTCACTGGCCTCGTCTCTCCAAACCCATCAAACACGACCAAGCTAAACCAAGCTTGGCCGTGTCACCTTGATTTCCAAGTTTAAAAACACGGTTTCAGCCCTTTTCTTTCATTTTAAATCCCTAGTTTTCCTTTTTCCTTTCTCTCTCTCTCGACTCCTTCTCTCCAAAACCTCCATTTTTGTTTTCTCAAAGCTTCTAAAATCCAACTAATTCTCCATTTTTCTTCACCAAAACCAAAATCAACTTGTTCAATCTTCTTCTTCTCTCATCAAAAACCAATTAAATCTGTTAAAGCTTCAAATTTTTCCAAATCTATCAATATGCCTAGAACAAAGATGGTGTCCCACCACAAGAGGAGGAAACCTCCAACTGCAGCTCCTTCTTCATCTTCTTCATCTTCAAGGAGAGCGACTCTTTTAGCTAGGGGTTTCTTTCCAACGATGTATGTAAGCGATGAATCACTTAATGCTCTTCATATTAGGGATAATTTTTATAGCTATGTTCAAAACCATGGGTGGGAGAAATTAGTCTCCCTTCGGCCTTTGCAATTTCAAGAGCTTACTTTGGAATTTTTAACCTCTCTTAAGGTTGAAAGAGATGAACAGAAATTTTGCACTAGGTTGAATTTTAAATTACTTGGGAAACCATGTGTAGTTAGTATTGAGCAATTGAATGCTATCTTTGGTTTCCATCAACAAGGGGAAAAATCTGTACCTAAGGGTTTTAAACAGCAATTTGCATGAGGAACACTGGGCTCGGGAACATATGTGGCCAAATCAGCCAAGGCAACAAAATTGAGTAATCCCGCTTTAAGATATTTACATCACTTTATGTCTTGTGGGTTCTTTGCACTGAAGGAAAGCCCAGGTGTAGTGAAAATTAGCAAACTCTTTCTCTTGGACTGTGCTTGTAATGCCATACCCGTTAGTGCCGGCTATTGGTTGGCCAATGTTTTTGACAATGCGGAGAACAAAAAGAAGGGTGCTATTTGTATTGGAGGATTGGTTATGTAACACCCCCACATCCGGTACAAGCATACTACAAACACCATAATGTAATATACGTGCACTGAACATAGGGATGCTACGGTTTTCTTGAACAATCAAATCATTTTAAAAGATAACATAATCTTTATCATTATACATTATAGAAAATAAGTAATTAACTTGCAATATAAAACAAAATAGATATAAATACATTTACTTAATACGCAGCGGAATTTATAAAATAGTTACATATATGAAAACATTTAAGTCCATATTTACAAATATACATAAATTCACATTATAAACAATACTTTACAAGATATAAAGAAGTTATACATGATTGGCAGCTTTTCTTTGATCTTTAAGTCCCAAAACAAACTCTTCAATGTCTACTCTCACTCGATCTCGAAGAACTCTCGGGTTCAACTCTGTTACCTGAGCGATCAACACTATCGTGCTAAGCCAACGGCTTAGTAGTACAAAGTATGCCAACATTATGCTTTAATGCAATACAATATCATACACATTAATAATAAAACAACAATATAGTTGTAAAGATAATACCACACCTTTATATTTCATAACTCATACTCATATAATCATATTACATTTCAAAGTCCTTTCAAGGATCTCATTATTCAATTATTTTAACACCAATAATTCACATTGAAACAAAGACAAGCATGGGCCCAAAAGACACTAATATGCCATTCAATTTTCAAAGTTAATGTTTTGGTTTAATTTTCACATTTATCATTTTCCCAACTAGGCTTCAAGGATTAGGTTCAACCAAGCTTCAAGGGGAACAAAGCATGCTAAGTATCAACCCAACTTGGCTTCAAGAACCAACCCAACCTAGCTTCAAGGGTTGTAACATCTCAATTAGGCTTCAAGGAATCAATTCCAACCTAACTTCAAGAGATTGTTACTATTATTAGGCATGCCACCAACAACAAACTCTGAAAATGGAATAACACATTAGCCACACAATTTATTTATTATTTCATTATCATTTCCATTCTCAATTCTCATCATCATCTAGGCAAACATGCCTTATTTCTTTCAATTGAATCATCATAGCCAATCACAATGGCTTCATATCACATTTGAGTTATCATTGCCAATCACAATGGCTTTACTTCTCATTATATCTCAAATCACATTTCATATTTCATCAATGATATATACATAACAATTTACATTATTCATAGATTTAGAATCTTCCACATATATTTGTTTAGGTCATTCTTTGTTTTAAAAGTGTTTAGAGTGTTTATTTTTAAGTTTAGGTACAAAAAGACCTTTGAAGAATCAAAACAATGTGAGAAAAGCAAAGAAAAATCACAGTAGCTAACACCCTCAAGGGACACGGCCAAGCTTGTGGCCGTGTCTCTCAACACAAAATCAAGCCGAGGCAGACACGGGCAAGGGACACGGCCGTGTCTCTCCAAAATTGATCCAACACGGCCAAATTTCCTTAAACTTGGCCGTGTCTCCCAAAAATTCTTTAGTTTGGCCGTGTCTCTTCCTTAGTTTGGCCGTGTCTCTCAAGAATAAAACCCTAAACATAGCCAAATTTCTTTTAATTGAATTAAAACACATTGTGCACAACATAACCTCATTCAAATGGATATAATCAATGTCATTAACACTTATTTTACATGTTCATCACAATATTCACATTAACAATACATCAACAACACATTTAATCACTTACCACTTCAAAACCCTTAAACCAACATCACTCTTATTCTTTCAATATCAACATCCTCATAACTTACCATCTTCAAACCAAAACCAACACCAATTTAACTTTTTAACTTATAATCAATTTCAACACTTATAAACACATCTCAAACACATCTAATCATAATATCAACAAATCACAACCCACCTCAAACACAACTTCAAAAATAACAAAAGAATCAAGAGAGTACTTACCAAAATTAAGGCAATTCCACAAATCTCCAACTTAATCCTTTGATTCTTCCTTCAATTTGAAACTTGGAATAAACAAATCTCACTTTGCTTTCTTGCTATGGAATGGCCGGCCAACATATGGGAAAGAGAAGAAGAGGAAATGAAGAAAAGTCAAGTTATCATCTCTTTAAATCTCCACCATGAATTCCAAAACAAGAATTTACCTAGATACCCCTTTCCATTTGTTTTAACTCTCTTTTCACTTACTTGCCCATTTAGGTAATTTCACATATCACAAATAAATATCCTCTTCCATTGACCATCCCTTTTGACTTATGTATATATTATTTATACTTTCATATATACAACATATGCACTTTCTTTTAATTTCTTTTCTCTTGCAAATTCACATATACATTCAATCCAATTTAAAACAACAACAATATTCAAAACTCCTAGGGCATACATTTGGATATTACAGGTTACCACTTTAGCGATAGCCCTTCTTGATGATTTTGACCCAAGTAACTGCCGTATGACTAAAATTTCGAGTAATGATTCGTTAGATTTGGCCACACTTGAGAAGATGCATATGGTTATGAACAGAGGAGGGGCCTATGTGATGGCTTCAGTTGAGCCAGATGCACCGGGGGGCCGACGAAAGAGAACACGAGTCCATGAGGAGTCCGACTCGGATTCTCTTGATTTGGATGAAGATGCTCCGGTCCCGAACATTCAGGAAATAATTAATAGGATAGAGGCACTAGAAAGCAAGGTCGATCGTAACCATGTTGCGGTCTTGCAACAGTTGGACCAAACAATAGCAACCTTGCTAAGATTCTGAGCCTCCATCCTTCAGCTACATCATCATCACATCCTTCGTCACCATAGATAAAATCGGCTTTAATCTTTTGAGAAAATTCCTTACTTTCTTGTGTTTAGTTATAGCATATTTTCATTGTTATTTTTCGTTTTTGTCTTTAATGTTAACACTTTATATTTTGGTTATTTTATATATATTGTATTTTGTTCCTGAACAATTGATGTTTGTAGATGAAAAGGTAGCGTTTGCCTCACAAGGGAACGATGGAAAACAGGTTGTACCTTAACTCTTTTTCTTTATTATCCTTGTTTCCATTGAGGACAATGTAACTTATAAGTGTGGGGCAATCTTTAAGCTTTCCTTTAATTTTTGTTTTGTTTGTCTTTGTGTGTTATATTATGTGTTGTTCATGGCATAATTGTTGGAAACTTATTGGCTCTTATGTAATTCTAGCATTATATTTGAGCCTTTAGTATCAGCATAGAGATTAGTATTTGAATTCATTCAGGATCAATTTTCACATTCTGCAATTCATGACATATAAATCTTTGAGAACCCACCCTTTGTGAGTTTTGAGCCTCATAGATTGAATATTATTGTCAATCGATTTTCTTTTCTTAAGTGTGCACCTTCATGATTTTGCATCTCTAGGGTTTGCTTTTGCATACTAATTGAACTCGCATTATGATTTCATCTCAAGTTTTAAAATGATGAAGGCAAATTAGGATTACCCCCTTTAGCTTAAAAAGACCTCCCTTAATAATGAATTCCTTAGTGAGCCAAGTTGAGCCTTTGACTTTTTCTTGATTGATCAACACAATTCACAACTCAACATTTTCCTATTATCATCATACCTTCATTAAGGAATGGAGTTTCTTATGATATGACAATAGGGTGGTTTAATTCATAAGTGTGGGGTAAGCAATTAAAAAAATAGTATTGCTTTAGTAAGATTTGGGGCTGAAATGCATACTTTGCACATTGTATTTGACGAAGAGTCGATTGTTCTTTTCCTCTACATTTTGAGCTAGATGTTCCATGCAATTTTATATTTTGTATATATATATATAATAAAATAAAAAAAATAAAAGAGAAGATATATATATATATATACAAAATTCATATATTTTCTAGCATTAGTCATCAAAGAGGAATTTAGACTCATGTACTTTTCTTTAAGTATGCAAGTATGTGAGATTATCAAGGGTTGGTGAATATGCCATTTCAAGGAGTTACAAGTTTCTAAGCAAGAGTATTGTCTAATTTAGATACTCCATTTCTTGATGTCCCAACTTAAATGTCTTTTCTCACACCTTCACCTTAGCCCCATTACATCCAAACAAAAAGACCTTCGGATTATTTCTTGAGAAAATCAGTGAGAGAGATTGGATTTAAGCAAGTTTATGGCAGTATGCAGTCATGAGTGGTTTGAGTGAATTAACCTTTGAAATTGAGTGAAACACTTAGATGAGAGATGAGATTTGTTATGTCTGAATTAATGAATGAGTTAAGAAAATCTTGATTGAAGTAAATTGCATTTATTTATGGCTGAGTTTTAAAGGATCTCATCTTATATTCTTGAATTATAGTTAAGGTTATTTGAGTTTTTAATTTATTCCATGTGAATTTGCTTAAGGACAAGCAAAGTTTTAAGTGTGGGGTAGTTGTTTTATTAGGTTTTGTCATAGAATTGTAACTTATTTATTATGATAATTACTGTTTTCTCCATGCGTTTTGGTAGTTTTAATCTGTTTATTTAGTGATTTCATCTATTTTGGTAGTTTTAATTTATTCCAGTATTTATGTCATTTTTGTACTAGTTTTTAG
Source organism: Garcia nutans (assembly GCA_947685225.1). NCBI lineage: Eukaryota > Viridiplantae > Streptophyta > Magnoliopsida > Malpighiales > Euphorbiaceae > Garcia > Garcia nutans. Next base: position 33,933,033 of record CANTUV010000039.1, on the reverse strand, counting down.
TGTGATGTTTATGTGTTTTTGGTTAATGTTTCATTTGATTCTTGTTTAAAGTTTGTTTCAAGTGTTTGTTTTAGGTTAATGTGAAAAAAACTCCCTTAGAAGATCAAAACAAAGAAAGAAAAGCATGAAGTAGCAAGACATGGCCAAGCCAAATCAAGCTTGGCCATGTCACCTCAAGCAAAATTTTGGCAGATCATGACATAGGCAGGAGACACGGCCAAGCCATTGGCCTTGTCTCACCTAAAGGAAAAAACCAAGGGAACCAAGAAAGAAAGGAAAATCTGGCAGAAGTTGACACTGGCAGGTGACACGGCTACACGGCCACAAGCTTGGTCGTGTCCCATATTTAGCCAAGAAAGAAGAGCAAAGAAAGAAGAGAATCAGTAGGTGACACTGGCAGGTGACACGGCCAAGCCACTGGCCGTGTCACATGACACTTGGCCGTGTCACACTAATTTCCACAGAAGCAAAGAAGAAAGATTACACAGAAGCTGACACACCCAGGTGACACGGCCAAGCCACTGGTCATGTCACATGACACGGCCACAAACTTGGCTGTGTCACTCCATGGGTCTAAGGAAAGAAAGGAAACGCGGATTTTGAGTGAGGGTTTTGTATAAATAAGAAGATTAGGGCATTTGAAAGGGTTACACATTTTTTCCAGCCGTCCAACACAAACTTTTCAGCTATTCTTCATTTTCTTTTGAATTTTGATTTCACTTTCATGCAAAAACTCTAGATCAAATTGGTTTAAGCCATTGCATTATTCTTTAGCAAAAATCTGAGCAAGAGATTCTTCAGAAGCCAAAGGAAGTTTGTAATTTGGTTTTGTTCGCAAACTCTATCTCTTAAGTTTCATTGGAATTGTATTCATGAACTCTCTAATGTCTAAATTAATTTCTTTGAATTTTAATGAGATGAATTTGTTTGATAGCATCATTATGAACTAATTTTGATCTAGTCTAGGGTTTGTATGGATCTACTATGATTGTATGAAATGGTTATTGCTCTTAACTGAATTATTTCTTTTATCCTTAATTGAATGGATTAAAGTTAATATATAATTGATTGGCCACCAATTATGTGTTTGAGGTATTAGATGAAGAATTGAGAAATGAAGTCTAATGCTGGAACAATTCAATTAAGGACTTAGGTGAATTAGAAATATAAACCTAAGAAAAAGATCATTTCAATTGTAACAAGATTATTTGAAAGAGGTTTGAATGCGAGAGCTTATTTCCTTTATTCAATTAATTAAGTTGCTTGAAATCTGTTCTTTGAAATTAAATCGGTTGAGAGGAATAGCCGTTCATATATATAAGTTAGTAGTGAAGTGCAAACCCTAGACCTTTCTATTAAGTGAATCAATATATCTGTTCAGTTTACTTTCATTGTTTAAAATTCAACTCGTTCTATTTTCATTAGTTGTTTGACAATCCAATTTTATTGATAATTTGTTATTTACAATTTGATAAATAATTAGCTTATCTAGCTTCCTTGTGAGATGACCTTAAGGTGTTCACCAAAATACTACAGCAGCCTCGTATACTTGCGAGTGTAGTTCTAGTAGTGTTAATTAGAGCGCAACATTAGACGACAAGGATATAGGTGGTCAATCTCTCTCCCACTCACTTTTTTTTCCCTTTGCATACACATCCACATATAATATTTTTTTTCTTTTCTTTTTTTAATATTATATATTATTATTTTATTTTATTTAAAAAAATCTAACTTTTCATTTCATCACACATTTAATTACTCATCTTTCTATCTTTTCAACTACCTATAATTTCTTTTCACTCAATTATTATTATTATTATTATTATTATTATTATTATTATTATTATTATTATTATTATTATATATCTTTAAAATATATTTTAAAATTTTTCAAAAATTGAGTTATTACAATCTCCCCCCTCCCCCCCCCCCCCCCCTTTTATAAAATCCATCCTTGAATTTTTAACTCAAGTAACAACCCAAGCAGAAAATTAGACTATTCACACTTCCTTGTGCACTCTAATATATTATCATAAGAATTGCATTAATACTCTTAAGTCAACTAGTATATCATCTTGAAAATCTTACCCAGTTGTTACCATAATCATTTCAAAACACTCGAGTAGTCATTTTAGATTTAATCCTCACTTGGAATAAGTTTACTAGTTGATCATACCACTACCTTACAATCCAAATAGGGTTATATCTGAAAATGACATCACTTACTCTCATTAGGGGTATCAATGACATTAACGCTAAAACTAATAACCTCATATGCTTACCTCGATATTTTCAATTCTTACAAGTTTTTAGCCCTTGTCACTTATGCACTTCTCATATACCAATATCACGATTATTCCTAAATCATAGATCATTGTACATACACTCTTAGTCACTTTCAAACACATTTTATGCATAATAATTCTTGAACTATAGTCTTATACCTTATCCAATATCAAATCTTAATTTCTATCTTTATACATGTCCAAGATCTCCATCCATCTACTTAAATCATTTCTGCTTATGAATCTAAACACCACTAGTTATCCACCAATTATAGGAATACCCTAAGCTTTCCATAATATTTTAATTACTAAATCCATTTCAAATTCCATTACTTACTAATAATCTCCTTCACTAAAAACTAGTAGCTTTAATATGTAAATTGTCTTATTTTTCAAACTACTAAGCAAAATCATGAATATATTTGGGGCTTTCAAATAGCATAATTACAAAAGTAATCTTAATCTCCCCTATTCGCAATCCATATTTACTAATTTATTTAAATTAACGAATGAATTCAAAAAAATTCCTAAAATTTTTAAAACCTTTTACTAACATGTATATCAATCTATATGTAAAATTTCATGGAAAATAAAATCATTTGTTACCTATATTAATTAACTTTCACAAGCTCTATGTTTTTATCTGTATAGAATTTATTTCACCATACTCAAATTCTCTATTGTCTAAAAATATTAAACAAGAACTAAATTTTTCTAAATTTGTTTTACTGCATCAAATAGATATACCAAGATAGTCCTCATAAAATTTTCAACTTAATTAGACTTATCTAAGTATCTCAGAAAAATCATCCAATATTTTCAACCCTAATTCCTCTTTACAATACAGGTTTCATACACTAAACCCCTTAGATTTAAACTCATTTTTCTTTTAATTCTAATCCATTTTTACACAAAAATATCAATAATCATTATCTCAGCAATCAATTCAAACATCAAACCCAATTATTATCATCAATTCATCAAAATCAAAACTCAAAGTTTCAATTCACCAATTAATTTAATTAAACCTTAGGATAAGAATTACTCACTCCTATTAACGATGTCCTTGCATTATGCCAACCTTTAACTGAATCAATCACACTATTCTATTTGCTCATTTAACAAATTTTTAAACCCAACAACTCACAACTTTTAGTTATTTCTTACCATTATAATTTATAGATGCACTCCATGTTATTTCCAAAATCATAGCTCTTATAACATTGTAGACTTGCTTCAATTATCCATTCAAAATATTTTATATCAACTAATATATTAATATTTCAATATTAATAATATTTCCACGTCCAAACATAATTATTACTTATATTTCTATTTCCTTATACCCTTTACAAAAAAGAGTTTGCATTTGTCAAACATAACCATTACCTATAATTCACTCTTTACATATTTACTAAGAAGACTAAGTGGGTTGGTGTTTAGATGACACTTGTTAACTCTTATAATATTTGTTAATTGTGTAACATCATGATTACTTATGTTCCTCCATTCTCTCAATCATCTTATCCAATGCCAAGTCCTAATGTTATCCTTGATTTACATATCCAAAACTAGTTTCCATACAGATCACAATTGTTATTATTTATTAATCCAAACATGCCTAGCTATCTGCTAACACTAGGAGTGTGGTGAGCTCCCCATAAGATTTTAATTATGGATTTCAATCTCTTTGCCTAACTTAAATATTCTAAATCTTACATTATCCTTAACTATCTAAGCTCCACAAGTAAAATCAAACACGCTACAATTGAATTCATTATTTATAATTTAGTTTTTTCATATATCATGCTTCACATTCGATTTCATCTAACTTAGAATTTGATTTTCTCACTAAAATATCTTTCAAGCAAGATTAATGTCTACCTTGAGTCAATTCTCTCATCTATCGAGCTACTAGATCTGCTTAAGAAACTATTCATAGTTTACTATTTCATGCATTTCGAGGGAAAACACAAAAAGTTATGATATCCAATCACTAACACAATCCACACTTTAATGCCATATAAGTAGCAAAAATCATGCCTTGTATTTAACAAACATGTATAACATTCACATACATATGACAACCATTGAATCATAACCCATCGATAATGTTGAATTTGAGATAATCGAGACTCAATCAAAATGAAAAGGAATCATATACTTCACATTTGACAAGAAATTAGACTAATTAGAACTCTTCCAATTATAGACATACTACATGCCACCAAATCATTACTCTTATACCAACTTCATCATGACCTAAACTCGAGGGCATGTGACTGGCACTAAGGGGCAAGAAATTCAAGGCACCAGACTCCTTAGTTAGCCTAAACTATCACAACTATAGAAATGTTTGAATCATCACATCAATCATTCAAATACAATACCAAGTCATAATATCTTGACAATATGAAATTTATGTTGTTTCTAAAGTAGAAATACAGTAAAATGCATAATAAACTAAATATTCATTTAATTCATAAATAGATTCCACTGCCGAGGAAGAGAGGCAGGGTTACTAAATAAACTACTCTCAGAATCTCACCCTGAAAACCTAAAAAAAATACTGAGACAATGGTGAGAATCTCAACTCAACGAGTGATACCAACCAATATACAAACATGGTGTCCTATCCTAATTCTATATTAACTCTATCTGAAGGATGCTCATGCATCAAGCCAAACATACAACAAAGCAAAATCATCTAATGATGAAAATTAGTCCACATGAACCACTCTAAACCTCAAATTGGGGAGCCAATCCCCTATCTGGCTCTCTTTAAATACTCATCTTTCTATCTTTTTCAACTACCTATAATTTCTTTTCACTCAATTATTATTATTATTATTATTATTATTATTATTATTATTATTATTATTATTATTATTATTATATCCTTAAATTATATTTTAAAATATTTCTAAAATTGAGTTATTACAAATATATAGAGAATTTAATGACTTTCTTAATAGATGTGCAAGAGCTGAAGGCGACGATTTCAGCGAGATGGAGAGAGTATAATATATAATGTGTGAATGAATAGATTATAAATTATAAACATTGTTGCGCTCTACTTAACACTACTACAAATCGACTTTCGCAAGTATAACAGGTTATTATAACGGTGGTCACCCCAAGGTTGTCTCACAAGAAAGTTGTTTGTTCATAATAATTTGATTAAAAAAATAAAAATATCAAAGTTTAAATGTATGTTGTTGAATAGGTAAAAGAAATCAAAGATTAAAAATAAAATTAATAACACTTGCACAAATTAATTGGAACTTTCAAAGGGATGCCTAGGATTTACAATTCAGTTTAATCAAATGTTTAATTCTCAAATTACCATTAACATATCTTTATAACTTAATTTGTTTCTAGTGATTAATTAGCAATTATCAATTCATTAATTCTCACATTCATGAATTAACAATAGCCAATTATTTTGAATTGACAATTAAGAGAACCCTAGAACTTATATTTCTAATTCATTCTTAGGGTGGTTGAATACATAGTTCCAATATCAAATTTCTCCTCTCATTTTTTCATTCAATATCTAAAGATTAATAGTTGATCAATCTCTCAACCTAACATTCAATCCAATCCAATCAACTCACATAAAAAGGTTTATATTAATGGAGATACTTGAATTAAACCATTTAACCAAATCTATTGCAAATCCTAGGCATAAACAACTTAGCTTATCATTTTAATAACATAAAACATAACTTCAATAGAATTTAAGTTACAAAACATCATTGAAAAACCAGTATTAATGTATTTAACAATCAATTCTGAAAATTTGAATAAATTAAAGAATAGAAAAACCCAGTTTGAAGATGAGTTAGGTTGCTCTTCTCTTTCTCAACATGAACTTGGTTGATGAGCTTTTTCAAACTCCTTTTCCAAATAGCCTTGCTAAGGACCCTCTTTTGCTCCCAAAATGAAGAAAACTCCCAGCCTAGTTTCTGTCCATGTGTCCCTTCTTGATATGGTCTGTATCTTTAAAAACAATGGAACTTCAAAGGAAACGGCCAAGATGGATGGTGTGTTTGAGAGAATTGATGATGGATGTTTTTTTTTGTCCCCTCGATTCAGAACTCTCTTTCAAAAGCTTTCCCTCTTTTTCAATTAAAAATTTCTTCCATTACCCTTTGTCTCCACTAACTCCCATATTCCATCTGCTTTTTTTCATTATAAAAATACCCACTCCCAGTATCCTATCGAGCTATCTCTCATTGTCTCGCTATCCAGCACATCAACTTGGCTTCTTTATTTGAGAGACATGGCCAATATAGCATGGCTTGGCCATGTGTTTGGTTCTTTTTCCTGGACATGGCCAAGATATTTGCATGTGTCAAGTACTATCTTCTTGCTTCCTTCTTTCTTTCTTAGGTGGAACACGGCCAAGAATAAGTTATCTTGGCCGTGTGATGTGACACAGCCAAAATTGATACCTGTGTTTCTTTCTGCCAAATTCCTTGTTTCTTTGTAGTGAGACATGGACAAGATAAACATTGCTTTGGTCGTGTAAGGTATCCATTGGCACTAATTATCCCTTTCTCCACAAGTTCTCTTTCTTCCAACCTAAAATTCAAATTCCTTGCAATAACTTGAACAAATCATTTAGAAAACAACTAAAAATCAAATTAAAGTACTCTAAAAACACATATATACATTATTATAACAACTACCCCACACTTAATTCTTTGATTGTCCCCAAACAAAGTCAAACAAATAAAACAAAATAAGAAAGATCAGCAGTTATAAGATAACTTCAATTCTTTCCTTTTCATAATGTCCACACTCATTTTTGAATCATATAAAATTAATACTTACATAATTCGATGGCTTTTTATGCATACCTTAGTGGCACTCCCTCGCTAAATCTCTTAGGTGCTTGAATAGGATAGTGTTTTCGCTCTTTAAACCCCGTGAATGAGCATTCCCATAGGTTTGCTTTAAGAATCGAGTCTCCACCACTCAATTATAATTAAGCATCAATCATAAGGTCTTTTATTGGTTGTAATGGGGTTTAAGGTCGAGGTGTGACATTTTGGGAATGTGGACTCACTCATTAGGTTCAAGAGCACTTAAAGAATGAAGCAACATATGTTTCATAATAATTTTCAAAATAATCACTACTCTTAATGCTCAATCACCCTGTATGGAGGAGAAGTATCCTCTTATTCTTTAACCTAGCTTGTTCCACCCTGGCTATAAGAGCATCATTCTCTTTTTTTTATTTTTTAATGGTAGGAATATGATTTGATTCATATTTTGGATTTAATGATATATGAAGAAATTTGTACTATTAAAAAATTTTATTTGCAATTTTCAACCCACTCGATTCAACCCCACACTAAATTGACACTACAACTTTAACTACTAATTCCTCAAATGCTCTTGTTCCTAATGAAGGGATAATAGTTGGTAGAAAATAGTTTAAGGCTAACGTTATTGTGTAAAAGAAAGAAGTGGGAAAATGATGTAGGCTTAAAGTTAGCTTACTAAGGATGTATAAGGGTTGGCTTTTTAAGCTAAATTAATATACCTAAATGCCTTAATCATGTTGATGCCTAACTAAAAACTTTTGTGGCTTCGAAATGAATTTTTAGTTAGGCATCAATATGATTAAGGCAAGTAGGTATATCCACTTAGCTTAAAAGCCAACCCTCATACATCTTTAGGAAGCCAACTTTGAACCTACATCATTTTCCCACTTTTTTTTTTACACAATAACGTTAGCCTTAAATCATTTTCTACCAAGTCTTGTCCCTCATAACACCCCTAATTTTGAAATTTTAAATAAAATAAATTTAAATTTAAATTGGATAAATTAAATAAATGATTTAAATGGAAAATGAAAGGATTTTAAGTGATAAAGTATAATGTATATTTGAAATATATATTTGAAGTAAACATGACATATATAAGATATATACATATATTCAAGATATACATCACATATATATATTGTATAATTAAGTGTATAGTGACTTATTATAGATACATATATAGATAAGGATGAATGGAAAGAGAAGAGATTTCTTTCTTCTTCTTCTTTTGTTCCTTTGAACGTGAGATAGAGAGAGAGGTGAGAAGAGAGTGAGTTCTTCTTATTTACTCCAAGGATTGAAGGAATTTACAAGGGATTTCAAGAGATTTAAAGGTAGATATTGAAGGTTTAGCAAGAATTCAAGTAAGTGTTATCTCTAAACTTATTTCTATGTGATTTCATATATATATGTATAACATGGTTAATGAGAGAAAGTGATGATTGATTGAATAAGATGATAGTTATGAGATGTTGGAATTATATATGTGTTAAATTGATGGGTAAATCATGGGTATTAACTAAAGTGATGAATAAGGATTGTGTAAAGATGAGTTTGGAAGTGGTTGTTTTAAAATGGTTGAGTGTACGAAATGCAAAAATTTAGCCTGACACTGCCAGTGACATGGCCATGTCATTGGGCGTGTCAACGGTACTGAGTTTCAACATTAATGACACAACCAACAACACGGTCATGTCCCTGAGCGTGTCGTAGCTACTGTAAGGCAAAATAATTGACACCGCCATTAACACACCTGTGTTGTTGGGTGTGTCAGAGTTTCTATAAGGCAGAATGAATGACATAGGCAGTGACACGCCCATATCGTTGAATGTGTTAAATCTTCTGTAAGAGTGGATTAATGGCACGATCATTAACACGCCCGTATTGTTGGGCATGTTACTTGAGAGAATTGTCCAAAATAACTTTTGTCTTCATCTTTCATTTGTAAATCCTAATGTAAATGGTTTGATGTTGAGAATTCCTTAGAATATGATATTAAATGGTTGTTTATGATAACATTTGGCATAGGCATTGAGAGAGAGTAGTTTTCCCAACCTTAGTGTTGAAGGGCAACTTGGAAGAGAAGTTTGGAGGGAGTTTTGAAGCTTATTTTGGAGGGCTTTCTAAGATATGTACAAACTCTTGATAAATGGAATGTGATTGCATTACATTTGGCCTAACACATTTTAGAAGAAAAATGTGTTAAGCTACTTGATACATTGAGTATTCATGAACATAGTGCTAAGACATGTGAATTGTTATGCTTGCATTATATGCATTATGAAGAGCCATTGTTAATAATTAGATTGAGTAGAATGTGAAATATGTGCAAAATGTGAAAATGACCCAAAGTGTTTGGGTAATGTGGTTCTGTTATGAAATATTCTATGTTGAGATAAAATGTTGAAATGAAATAACATTGATATGAATGAGAAAATGGGAAATGAGAAAAGAATTGAGGATGGAAAATATGGAATAATTATGTGTCTAGTATGTTATTCAATTTTTAGAGTTCTATGTTTGGCGGCATGCCTATGAGGTTATCCTTAATATTTGCCTTTAGGGCTCGACGCTTGGCATCACTGTGATATGATTTGCCTTCGGGGATAGATGCTTGGTGTCACTATGATATGATTTGCCTTCGAGGCTAGGCACATGGTGTTATTATGGACCAAAACAGTAACTCTGGAATTAGAATAATGTATTAGTCTGTTTGGGTCCGTGCTGGTGTATGTGTTTGTGTGAATTAATGAGTGATGAAAGTGTATATATATAAGTGAACTTGGATATCAGATTATAATATAGCATATGAGCATTTTGTATTGGCATTATTTTTAAAGTTTTATTATTATCAAAGTTTGTACCACTAGACTTTTGACTTAGCGCAATTGTAACTCATCGCACAGGTAACAGGGGTAATTCGGTAGAGCCGGAGAGTTCTACAAGACCAGGTTGGGTCTAGGTTTGAGTTTATTGAGCTTAAAGTGTGTTGCTACATCAAGATCAGAGGCAATTTTCCAGCATGTATATATTTATGTTATAATACATTGTGTATATTATGTTATATTTTTGGGAGTATAAATAAATATTGTAAATTATAAAGAATGTTTTATATACTTGAGTAAGATGAGGTTTTATATATTTTGATATATATATATATATATTTGTATTAGTATAAATGTTTTGAGGATTGGGGAATAAGAAAATTTTTATTAAACAGGATTGTGACACTCTTATACTGTATACGTATATTTTTTTATATACTAAGTATGTGTGTATTATATGTATGTGGGGTATAAGGTTGTTACATTTATTTTGGTATCAGAGCCTAGGTTTGAGGTTCTCGACCTATGTGGATTTTGAAAATGAGGAATTTAAAATAATGATTTGAATTTTAATACATGTATATGCATTGACACTTGAACTAATCTCTGATGTGGCAATAGTTACAAGTAGGGAGTGATGCTCCGAATGAAGGTAAAGTTCAGTCTAGATTGAGAATATGTAAAGAAGATGTTGGAAAAGTTTATTAGTTGATTTGATTGTTTAAAAGAAGTAGTGTTTTGACTAAACATAATTAATCATGAAGGAATTATTTATGAAGTGATTTGTGTAGAAGATGACTGAGTTGGTTTCTTTGAAGTAAATTATTATTGTAATATATGAAAAATGCTTAAGGTATAAGTTATTGAAAATCACATTTGGGAATAAAGAAATAGAATTGAATTATAAGATTGTGGAAGGATATGTATATGAAATTAAATGACTATTATATATATGAGAGATAATGTTGGATTAAAAGAGTTATGTCTAAAGTTAAAGGTGATCATGACAATTGTATTATATAGTAAGAGATTGGAGAAAAAAAGAAAAGTACTATTGAATAAGAATTGAAAATAAGAAAGAATAGTATGTAATTTGGTAAGAATTATATGTAAGGGAATTGAATAGTATTTGGTTGATTCAGTTATGGAAGTTTAAAGTGAACTTAAATTGAGTTTTTAGTACGTTAAATATTATTCATTTGATTTAAGTGGATGGAATTAGTAAAAATATGATGAGTATGAAGGTTGCTGGAAATTTTATTCATGTTCTGCAAATAGATTTTATCTGAATTTTTAGATTGATTTATAGATAGTAAATGGGCTTGAAATTTTAATTGAAAATTTATCTATGTGATAGCATGTGATATATGAAATTTCATAATTTTTAAACATGATTTACTATTTAAGGAAAACAAAAGAAAACAAATTATTGGAGTTGTTTCAGCAATTCAAATCAATAGAAGTTGAGAAACATATTTAAAACAAATTACAACAAACGAACCCATAAAAATCTGAAATTTTGTATACAATATCATATGTATTCCTGAAACATATGGTTAAAATTTCATAAATATTTATTAAGGTTTGGACCTGAAAATAAATGGATAAATAAGTGTTGCCAGAGTAATTGCTGAAGAAATAGAATCTGTGGGTTTGGAGAATTTAATCTATAAATATAGTAAATCAACTTAGAAAAATCTAAAATTTTAAATATAAGCCCATGTATGTATCTAGAAGGCATGGTTAAAAGTTTGTAATCTCTAGTGAAGATTTAATGATAAATGAAAAGTTGAAAATTAAGATTGTTATAAAATTGAAAATCGGGCGGAATTGTGAAATTAGGGAAACACACTAAATTTTATGAAACAAATAAATGGAAGGACAACTAAATGAAATTTAGGTTTGAATTTGATTGTAATTCAAGAAAGGTATTAATCATTTGGATCAACGAATAGTATAGTGTTGAGTTATTGGATTATATGCATGAGGATTATATTCATATATAAATGTTTCATTGAATATAAATTAATAGATATATAAATTATTGGTTATGTATTTATGTATGGATATGAGCTTAAGGATTGATGAAAATAGTAAATATTGAAAAAAAAAATGAAGTGGTATTAATTGAATATATGTTAAGAGTATAAAATTTATAAGTTGTGTTATCAATTTGAAGGAAAATAGTGGAGATTGAATTTACATAGATGTACATATAAAGGAAATATGGATGTGTGTTATAACTTAAAACGTGTATATACTATGGACAGGATATAATTTGAATTATATAATGTAAAGCATTTGGTAGTGTTCTTTGGAAATTTAATCATAAAATGATGGAAATGTGAATAGTTGGTTTTTGATAATAAAAAAAATAAAATATGATAGTAATTGTTAACATATATTGTTGAAGTAAATATGTTTACGGATTTGTGATGAAGAAGGAAATACTAGAGTAAGTAAATGAACATTATGGTGAAAAAAAATGCTTAATAAAAAATAGTTGGTGTTTCAGTATAATTGAAGTTAATGGTTATGTTTTAAATATTATTCAATTGATTTACTTAAGGGAGAGTTGTATTTGAATTTAATTATGATTTTGGAGTATGAGAAATTATTTTCTTGTTTAATATGAAAAATTAGCAGTGAATTACTGAGTAAAATATGGAAGGTATAAATAGTTGACAGAAAATACTTATTGGATAATAGAAAAAAATGAGAAACTTGAGAAAATTATTGACCAATGGAAGTGAAGAATTAAAGTGAATGTATAGTTAGTATACGGATGGATGATAAGTGAATATGATTTGTAAATATTGAGATATTATTGAAGAGCAAAAAGATTAGCTTGAGTAAGAAAGATTAATATGTAATTGAATGAAGTTTAATGTAGATATATTGTTATAAATTTGTTGGGATGTTTATGGAAGATTAAGCTTGGAATTGATTATATTCTTAAAGTCTAGACATTGTTTGATTGATCTAAATGGGAAAAATGTTATAGATATGTTAAGAGAATTTTGGGAGTACTAGCAGATATTGATGGAGTAATACCCCTAATTTTTGAATATTAAATAAAATAAATTAAATTTGGATAAATTAAATAAATGAATTAAATGAAAAATGAAAGGATTTTAAGTGAAAAAGTAAAATGTATATTTGAAATATATTTGAAGTAAAAATGATATATACATATACCTAACATATACAACACATATAAAGGAATAATTATTATATATATAGAGATAAGGATGGAACGAAAGAGAAAATGATTTTTGCTTCTTCTTCTTCTTTGTTCCTTTGAACATGAGCTTGAGAGAGAGAGAGGCAAGGAGAGTTTTCTTCTTCCATACATCAAAGATTGAATGGATTACAAGGATTCAAGTCAAGATTTTGAGGATTCTTCATCAATTGATAAGTCCCTCTATCATTTTGCAAGTTCTTTGGAATTCTATGGAAGAACATGATATTTGGATTTTGGAATTGTGTATTAGCATGTTTTAATGGCTTATTTGGGTATGTATGAAGTTAGTTTTAAGTAGTTAATGATGTTTTTAAGGTTGGATTAAAGAAGTGATTGAATTTAAGTGAGTTTTGAAAGTGGTTAGGTTGAAATGGTTAAGTGTACAAAATGCAAATTTTGCCTGACAAGGCCATGTCGTTGGGCATGTCAATGGTGTTGAGTTCAACATTGATGACACGACCAGTAACATGGCTATGTTCTTGAGTGTGTTGTAGCTTCTGTAAGGAAAAATAATTGACACAGCTATGAACACGCTCGTGTTGTTGAACGTGTCAAAGTTTCTGTAAGGCAGAATGAATAACACGGGCAATGACGCCCATGTCATTGGATGTGTCAATGCTTTTGTATAAGTGAGTTAATGACACGGTCATTAACATGTCCGTGTTGTTGGACGTGTTACTTGAGGATAACTCTTGTCTTTATCTTTCATTTATAATTCCTATTTAAATGGTTTGATGTTGAGAATGCCTTAGAATGTGATATTAAATGATTATTTATGATCACATTTGGCTTAGGCATTGAGAGAGAGTAGTTTTCCAACCCTGGTGTTCAAGGGCAACTTGGAAGAGAAGGTTGGAGGGACTTTTGAAGCTTGTTTTGGAGTGTTTTCTAAGGTATGTACAAACTCTTGATAATTAGAATGTGATTGCATTATATTTGGCCTAACACATTTTGAATGGAAAATATGTTAAGCTACTTGATACATTAAGTATTCATGAACATGTTACTAAGACATATGAGTTGCTATGTATGCATTATTGTGCATTGTGAAAAGCCATTGTTAATGGCTAGATTGAATAGAATATGAAATATGTGTAAAATGTAATAAAAAAAAACCATGGTGTTTGGGTAATGTGGTTTCATTATGAAATATCTTGTGATGTGATGAAATGTTGAAATGAAATAACATTGATATGAATGAGAAAAGTGGAAATATGAGAAACGAATTGAGAATGGAAAATATGAATGAATTGTATGCCTAGTATATTATTCAATTTTTAGAGTTTTGTATTTGGCGGCATGCCTATATTTGTGTTGCGCTCAAATTAACTCTACCACAAAGCGTCACTCGCAAGTATACGAGGTAGCTGTAGCAAAGGTGATCGCCCCAAGGTCGTCTCACAAGGAAGCCAAAGTGGGTAATTGATTATCAAATTAAAAGTAACAAGTAATGAATAAATTTAAATTGCCAAATACTGAAAAAGAATGATTGATTTAAGTTTAAAACGAATAAAAGTAAACAATAGCTGATGTTTTGATTCACTTGATAAAAAGGTCTAGGGTTTGCACTTCTCTACTTCTTATATGTATGAACGGTTATTTCTCTTAACTAATTTAATTTCAAAGATCAAATCTCAAACAACTCAATTAATCAAGTCAAGGAAATAAGCTCTCGCATTCAAACCTCTTTCAACTAATCTTGTTATAATTGAAATAATCTTTTTAATAGGTTATATCTCTAATTCACCTAAGTCCTTAATTGAATTGTTCCAGCATTAGACTTCATCTCTCAATCCATCATCTAATACCTAAAACACACAATTGGTGGCCAATAAATTATATGTTAACAATATTTCATTCAATAAAGGCTAAAGAAATCATTAGCTAAGAGAATAACCAATTCATACAATCATAGAAGATCCATACAAACCCTAGACTAGATCAAATTAGTTCATAATGCAATCAAACATATTCATCTCATTAATGTTCAAAGAAATCGAAATAGACATGATAATATCCATTCAATAAAAATAAAGAGAATAAGTTCAAGAACAAAACCAAGTTACAACTCCTTGAAGCTTCTGAAGAATCTCTTGTTCAAATCTTGCAAGAAGGATATAACAATGGAATGAACAATCTAATCTAGCTAGTTTTAATCCAAAGTGTAGTAGAAATCAAAGAAAAATAAATGATAAAACCCTAAAACTATCCCTGATGGCTCCAACTTTGCTCTCAAAATCGCAACAGTCCTTTAACCTAGCTTCCCTCTTTCCTTTTATACGAAACATCCGCTTTAAAATTCAGTGCCCGTTTGGTTCATGCGAGACACGGCCAAGTCAGATGTGACTTGGCCGTGTGAGTGGCTTTTGGAGGGACACGGCCACAAGACTTGGTCGTGTCCCTTACATGTGTCCACTTCTGTTTGACTCTTCTTTCTTCTTCTTTGGTTGAGTGACACGGCCAAGTCAGAGGTGACTTGGCCGTGTTGCAGCTTGTTGGAGGGACACGGCCAGGTGACTTGGCCGTGTCCCTTGCCTGTGTCTTCCACTGTGAGTTTTAGTCTTCTTTGCCTTTGGAATTGGTGGGACACGGCCAAGTGGAGATGACTTGGCCGTGTGGGTCTTCTTTGGAGGGACACGGCCACAAGACTTGGCCGTGTCTGCTACTGGGACTTGCTCTTCTTTTTAACTTGATACGGGACACGGCCAGTGACTTGGCCGTGTCCTCTGCCTGTGTCAGCCACTGCCCCTTTTTCCTTCAATTTGTTTCCTTGCCTATTTTTACCTAACACAAAACTCAAAACAAACTTTAAACAAGAAGTAAATAGACAATAACCAACCAAACATAAACACAATACTAAAAACTAGATCAAAAACGACATAAACACTGAAAGAACTAAAACTATCAAAATTAATGAAAACACTAAACAAACTAATTAAAACTAACAAAATACCTAAATAAAACAATAATTAACATAACAAACAAGACACAAAACTATAACAAAAACTAACAAAACAACTACCCCACACTTAAAACTTTGCTTGTCCTCAAGCAAATTCACATGGCATAAATTAAAAATTCAAACAATCTTAACTATAATTCCAACATATAAGATGAAATACTTTAAGAGTCAGACATAAATAATTGCAATTTCCTTCAATCAAGGATTTTCTTAACTCATTCACTAAGCCAGACATACAAATCTTATCTCTCATCTTAGTGTTTCACTCGATATCAAAAGTTAATCACTCAAACCACTCATGATTGCATACTACCATAAACTTGCTTAATTATCCAATCTCCCTCACTGATTTCCTCAAGAAATAATCCGAAGGTCTTTCATTTGGATGTAATGGGGCTAAGGTAAGGGTGTGAGAAAAGATATTTAAGCTGGAGCATCAAGAAATGGAGTATCTAAATTAGACACTACTCTTGCTAAGAACTCATAACTCCTTCAAATGGCATACTCACCAACCCTTGATAATCTTACATACTTGCATAAAAATAAATGAGTCAACATTCCTCTTTTGATAACCAATGCTAGAACATATATGAATTTTGTATATATATATGCAACTTTTCTTTTATTTTCTCTCTTTTTTTTTTTACTTTTTATCATCAAAAAAAAATTTTTTTTAGATATATATATATATATATACAAAATTAAGAATTGCATGGAACATCTAGCTTAAAATGTAGAGGAAAAGAATAATGACTCTTAATCAAATACAATGTGCAAAGTATGCACTTCAACCCCCAATTAGCAATTCTATTTTTCTCTCTTTTTTTTTATTGCTTACCCCACACTTTGAAATAAACTACCCAATTGCCAAATCATAAAAACTCCATTCCTTAATGCATAGGTATGATGATAATAAGAACATGTTAAGTTGAGAATTGTGTTGATCAAACAAGAAAAGGTCAATGGCTCAACTTGGCTCACTAAGGAAATCAATAATAAGGGAAGTCTTTTTAAGCTAAAGGGGCTAACCTAATTTGCCTTCATCATTTTAAAACTTGAGATTAAATCATAATGTGAGTTCAATTAGTATGCAAAAGCAAGCTTTAGAGATGCAAAATCATGAAGGTGCACACTTAAGAAAAGAAAATCAATCATTTAATCTATAAGGCTCAAAACTCACAAAGGTGGGTTCTCAAAGATTTATATGTCATGAACCGCAGAATGTGAAAATTGATCCTGAATGAATTCAAATGCTCATTTCTATGATGATACTAAAGTCTCAACTATAATGCTAGAATCAAAGAAAAGATCAATAAATTTTCAACAATTATGCCATGCACAACAAACACAATAAACAAAACAAGACAAACATTAAAGGAAAGCTTAAAGAGTACCCCACACTTAAAATTTACATTGTCCTCAATGTAAAACAATAATAGTAAATAAAAAGAGTTAAAGGACAACCTGTCTTCCATCGTACCTGGTGAGGCAAAACCCTAGCTTTCCATCACAAACACCAAAAGTTTAAAAACAAAAATACAATATATAAAAATAAAAAAAAATAAAATATCCGAATATAAAAACATTAACATGAAAACCAAAAATGAGAAATAAAAACAAAAATACACTAAACAAAATAAAACAAGGAACTCAAAATCTATGGAAAAGGCTGGCGTGAAGATGACGCAGCCGAGGGATGAAGACTCAGGATCGTCGCAAGGTTGCTGTTAATCTGTTCCAACTGCTGCAAGACCTCAGCATGGTTACGGTCCACCTTGCTATCCAGTCGATCCACTTTGCCCTCTAGGGCCTCAATCCTCAGAAGCACCTCTTGATGTTCCGGATCCAGAGCATCCTCATCTAGGTTAAGAGAATCTGAGTCAGACTCCTCTTCGACCCGTGCCCTCTTCTGCCTATCCCCCGGTGCTTCAGGCTCAGCTGACGGCATCACATAAGTCCCTCTCCTATGCACCACCATGTGCATCTTCTCAAGTGTAGCTAAATCCAACGAGTCATTCCCCAAAATTCTAGTCATGCGACTAGTACTCGGGTCAAAATCCTCAACAAGGGCTACTGCTAATGTGGTGATCAACCCTCCAACACAAATTGCCCCCCTCCTTTTATTAGCTACAGTATCAAAAATATCGGCTAACCAATAGCCGGCACTAATAGTCATTTCATTCAAAACACAATCCAAGAAAAATAGCTCACTCGACTCAACCACACCCGGGCTCTCCTTCCGAGCAAAGAACCCACATGACATAAACCTGTGCAAATACCTCAAAGTAGGGTTCCGTAATTTAGATGCTTTGGCCGATTTGGCCACATAAGTACCCGAGCCTAAGGCTCCCCAAGCAAATTGTTGTCTAAAGTCTTTGGGTACCAACCTTTCCCCATGTTGATGAAAACCATAGATATCATTCAACTGATCAATAGTAAGCACAAATGATCTACCCATCAATTTAAACATCAGTCTCCTGCATATTTTCTTATCATCTCTTTCCACCTTAAGAGATGTCAAAAATTCTAGAGTAAGCTCCTCAAACTGCAAAGGTCTCAATGATACTAGAGTCTCCCACCCAAGATATTGCACATATCTATAAAAAGTCATCCTAATTTGCAGGGTATCAAGAGATTCATCGTTCACATACCTTGTCGGGAAAAAACCCCGAGCCAAAAGACTTGCCCTCTTGAAAGATAAAGTTGAGGAAGAGGAAGAAGCTCCTTCGGTAGTAGATTTCTTCTTCTTGCGGTGTGAGACAGTTTTAGTTCTTGGCATCTTGAGATCTGAAAAATTAACACCCAAAACTGAATTAAATCAAAATTATATCAGTAAAGAGGAAGTTTTAAGTGATTATCTCAAGTTTTGTTGAAGAAATTTGAAGTTTTAATGGAAGAGTTGGAGTTTTGAAATAAAAATCAATGGTTTTGGTGATACAGAGAGCGAGAGAGCGAGAGAGACGAAGATAGAAAATTTAGGAATTTATGAAAAGAACTGGGCAAAATCGGGTTTTAAAAGTGTAAAATTTGAGGGACACGGCCAAGTCAAGGTGACACGGCCGTGTCTGATGGTCTTGGAGGGACACGGCCAGTGACTTGGCCGTGTCCCTTGCCAGTGTTCATCTCTGTGAAGAAAAGGTGCAAAAATAAAAATCAAGAAGAATTTTGGTAAAGTCTTGGCCGTGTGTGACACGGCCAAGTCCTTTGGCCGTGTCACTCACTGTGACAACATGCAAAAATAACAAATTTGTGAAGTCTTGGCTGTGTGTGACACGGCCAAGGGACACGGCCAAGTCATTTGGCCGTGTCTCCTTCTGCCACTTTTTTAAATTTCACTTTTTTTATTTTTTATTTTATATCACCAAATATTAAAGATTTTGCAAACCTTCTTCTTCAAACACCCTGAAACACAAAATAAAGAAAAACCGATCAAAGCACCAATTTCATTTATTTAAACTAAACATAAAATCAAAACTTGCTAAAATTAAAATTACAACTATGAAAAATAAATGCAAACCGATGGGTTGCCTCCCATTTAGCGCTTCTTTAATGTCATAAAGTTGGAGATCATGCAAGGCCTAGGGATCATGAATCAAAATGCTGTCAATGACCCTCACTTCCTGAAATCCTTCATTGTATGGCTTAACTCTCTGTCCATTCACTTTAAAAGTCTCACTTGTTCGAGAGTTCAGTAATTCAATGGCACCAGAAGGATATACCTTAGTTATCTCGAAAGGACCACTCCATCGAGACTTGATTTTACCTGGAAAAAGACGGAGTCGTGAGTTAAAAAGTAAAACCTTCATACCTGGACTCAATGTCTTTCGCACTATAATTCTATCATGAAGTGCTTTAGTGCGATCCTTGTAAATTCTCGAACTCTCATAGGCCTCATTTCTCAGCTCATCCAACTCTGAAATTTGCAGAAATCGTTCTCTCTTCGCTTTGTCCAAGTCCAAATTCAGAGTCTTGATTGCCCAATATGCTCTATGCTCCAACTCCACTGGTAAGTGACAAGCTTTTCCAAACACCAATCGATATGGACTCATACCTAGAGGAGTTTTGAAAGCAGTCCGACATGCCCATAGTGCATCATGCAATCTGTTTGCCCAATCCTTCCTGGATGTGTTGACTGTTTTCTCCAGAATTCCTTTTAGCTGCTTGTTTGATGTTTCCACTTGCCCAAAAGTCTGTGGATGGTATGGGGTTGCCACCTTGTGCTTCACACCAGATTTGTGCATTAACTTCTCAAAAAGCCTGTTGCAAAAATGACTCCCCCCATCACTGACTATCACCCTTGGTGTGCCAAACCTGCTAAGAATGTTTTCCTTCACAAATTTAACAACAATATTAGCATCATTAGTATGGGTGGGGATTGCCTCCACCCATTTGGAAACATAATCAACAGCAACTAAAATGTATTCATAACCAAAGGACTTGGGGAAAGGACCCATGAAGTCTATTCCCCACACATCAAACAGTTCAACAACAATATATGACTGAAGGGGCATTTCATTCCTCCTCCCAATGTTACCTACTCTTTGGCAATGATCACAGTGCTTACAATAGTCTTGAGCATCTTTAAATAAAGTAGGCCAGTAAAAACCACTTTGAAGCACCTTTTCTGCAGTCTTTCTTCCTCCAAAATGACCCCCACAGTGAAGGTCATGACAAAATTGAAGAACACTCAGTTGTTCTTCCTCAGATACACACCTGCGAACTATCTCATCTTTACATATCCGGAATAGATAAGGTTCATCCCAAAAATAAAACTTACTCAAGTGTAGAAACCTTTTCTTTTCCTGAAAGGACATGTTAGATCGCAAAATACCACAAGCAAGATAGTTAGCAATATCTGCAAACCAAGGTGCATTAATTACCACAAACAAATGCTCATCAGGAAATGCCTCTAAATTTTTATGAATGCTATCAGATGCAAGGTTTTCACTAAAGTAGGGTAATCTGGATAAATGATCAGCAACAACATTCTCACTACCCTTAGTATCCTTGATTTGGAAATCAAATTCTTGCAATAACAACACCCATCTAATTAAGCGCGGTTTAACATGCTGTTTTGTTAACAGATATTTAAGAGCTGCATGATCAGAATGCACAATAATTTTTGACCCAATTAAATATGCTCTAAATTTGTCTAAAGCAAAAACAACAGCTAACATTTCCTTCTCAGTTGTGGTGTAGTTCATTTGTGCACTATTCAGGGTTAAACCGGCATAATATATTACTCTCAAGTATTTATCAACCCTTTGCCCAAGAACAGCTCCGACTGCATGATTAGAGGCATCACACATGATTTCAAAAGGTAAAGAACAGACAGGAGCTACAATCACAGGTGCACTAGTCAATTTTTCCTTCAGGGAATTAAAAGCTTGCATGCATTGTGCTGTAAATTCAAATGGAACATCTTTCCCCAATAAATGGCACAATGGTTGGCTTATTTTGGAAAAATCCTTAATAAACCTCCTGTAAAATCCTGCATGCCCTAGAAAACTTCTTATTCCCTTAACAGAGGTAGGTGGGGGTAACTTAGCAATCAATTCAATTTTAGCCTTATCCACCTCAATCCCTTTACTCGACACCACATGACCTAAGACAATGCCCTGAGTAACCATAAAATGACTCTTTTCCCAACTTAAAGTAAGGTTACATTCAATGCATCTCTCAAGCACACGAACAAGTTTATTGAGGGAATTATCAAAAGAATTACCAAAAACAAAAAAATCATCCATAAATACCTCAATAAAATCATCGATCATATCTGAGAAGACAGACATCATGCATCTCTGAAAAGTTGCAGGTGCATTGCACAAGCCAAAGGGCATACGTAGAAATGCATAAGTCCCAAAAGGGCAAGTAAAGATTGTCTTGGACTGATCCTCTGGAGCTATTGGCACCTGATAGTAACCTGAAAGGCCATCCAAAAAACAATAATGTGAGTGCCCAGAAAGTTTATCTAACATCTGATCAATAAAAGGAAGAGGAAAATGATCTTTCTTTGTAGCATTGTTCAACTTCCTATAATCAATGCACATTCTCCACCCAGTAGTAGTCCTAGTAGGAACCAACTCATTATTCTCATTTTTCACCACAGTGATTCCAGATTTCTTAGGAACTACATGTACTGGGCTCACCCACTCACTATTAGCAATTGGATATATTACTCCTTCATCCAGTAATTTGAGCACTTCTTTCTTAACCACTTCACTCATATTTGGGTTAAGTTGCCTTTGGGTCTCCCTCACAGGTTTAGCTCCCTCTTCTAAAGTGATTCTATGCATGCACATGGAAGGGCTAATACCCTTGATGTCACTCAATCCCCAGCCTATTGCTCTCTTTAATCTTTTAAGCTCACTCACCAACCTCATCTCCTCCCCTTCACTAAGTTGACTAGATATTATCACAGGTAAAGTGTTGTGATCTCCTAAAAACACATATTTCAGTTTCTTAGGTAACTCTTTTAGCTCAAAATCTAGTGAGGGGTTCTTCTCTTCTTTTTCAATGGGGGAAGGTTTAAAAATTGGGTCCTCCTTAAGCTCCTCTATTTCAGCACCCTCTAAAGTCTCAAGGCAACTAGCTATTTCTGCATCAAAAATATCCACATCACTCTCTAAAGTCAATGCCAGCTCCAATTTATCAGAGGAACCTGTCTGCAAGAAAACATCTGAAACAACTGCATCAACACAATCAATGAAAGAACAATCCTCATATAAAGCAGTTGTAGGAATAGGAGAAGTGTTAAAAATAGAAAATTCCACAGTTTGTCCCAAAACAGTCATTGATAATTTTCCATTCTTAACATCTATCAAAGTGTTGGTAGTTGCCATAAAAGGCCTACCCAGCAGAATGGTGTGTGCAGATGGTGAAGAATTACTTACTTCCATGTCAAGAATAATGAAATCCACAGGTACTATCAAACCACCAACTTTAACTAACACATCTTCTATAACCCCTTTCGGGAATCTAAGAGATCTATCAGCTAATTGCAACACCATTTTTGTTGGTTTAAGTTCCCCTAATTCCAAATCAAGATAAACAGAATAAGGCATTAAATTCACACTAGCTCCTAAATCACACATGCCATCAGTACCTTTTCCATTTTCCATAGTAATTTGAATAATAAAGCTTCCAGGATCCTTTAGCTTAGGAGGTAGTTTATGCTGCAAAACAGCACTAGCTACCTCAGAAACTATCACCTTTTCATTCAGCTCATACCTCTTTTTCTTGGTATTCAGTTCTTTGAAGAATTTAGCATAAGCCGGCATGTTCTTAATTGCTTCAAGTAAGGGTAAGTTAATACTTACCTTAGACAGCATGTTGAAGATATCTGAAAATTGCTTATCTTTTTTATCATCCTTCAACCTGCTGGGGAATGGTATAGGTGGCCGGTATGGATTGCTTGCCTTGTGCAAATCTGCTGTAGGGGTCTTCTCCACTAATCTTTCTTCAGCACCTTTGTTCTCTTGTTCTCCTTCCTTTTTATTCTCTTGCTCACCTGCATTCACAGAATTATTTTCAACATTGTTATTAATTACCTTGCCACTCCTAAGAACAGTCACTGCTTGTGCCTGCTCAGGTTGACTTGGAAACTTCCCCTTTTGTTGAATCTGCATCTGTTGAGCAAGTTGCCCCACTTGGGTCTCCACCTTCTTAAAAGATGCTTCCAAGGAATCCAGCCTCTTATTGTTCACCTCTTGGTTTTGAGCACTGACTTTGATGAAAGCTTGTAAACTTTCCTCCAAACTCTCTCTCTTAGGCTGACCTTGATTTGAGGATTGGCCCTGCTGTTGGTTCTGTCTCTGGAGCAAATGGAAAGGCTGTTGAGCATTATTTGTTGTCCAGGAAAAATTGGGGTGACTCCTCCAACCAGGATTGTAAGTGTTGGAGTAAGGATCATTCCTGGCTCTTGGTTGAAATCCCCCCATAGCATTAACTTACTCAGCTTCATTCCCAAAAGATTCATATGCAGAGGGGCATATATTTGCTCCATGCCCAAATGTCCCACAGATTCCACACACTTCTTGAGTAGATGAAGAAATATTGTTCTTCATGTTTAGCATCTGAACCTGCCTTGTCAACTCAGCTATTTGACTAACCATTTCAGTATTGGCTTCCAGTTGATTCACCCCTTTACTTCTTCCCCTTACACTCTTTTGTTGAGAATTAGCTCCCAACATCTCAAAGATCTCATAAGTCTCATCAGCTGTCTTTTCTCCCATGGCTCCCCCAGCTGCATTATCAACAGTGTTCTGAAATTGCTGGGTGAGACCATCATAGAAAAACTGATTAAGGAGTTGAAGTGGGTAGTGATGATGTGGACACTGGATCAATAGCATCTTGAATCTGTCCCAAGCCTCATGAAATGGCTCTCCTTCAAATTGAGAGAATGTAGCAATCTTCCCTCTCAACTCAGCTGTCTTTTGGTGTGAATAGAACTTGCCCATGAACTTGTTATAAACTTGCTCCCAAGTTGTCAGTGAATTTTCAGGCAACATCATGAGCCAGCTCTTTGCCCTATCCTTCAAAGTATAAGGGAAACATCTCATCATTAACTGATCTTCTGTTAGTCCTCCCAAAGGAAAAGTGTTGAGGGTGGAGTAGAAATCCCAAATAAAGTTCAAGGGATCTTCATTTGGAACTCCATAGAATGATGGTAGCATGTTGTAGTGAATGTTCTTCAACTCATAATTCCTTGCTGCATCTGTCAGTCTTATGCAAGAAGTGGAAGTTCCAATGACAGGTCTAGCAAAGTCTCTCATCATTCTTTGCCTTTCTTCAGCCATTTTAACTGATTGTGTAGAATCTGACTCAAATTCAGAAGTGTCCTCCTCTGTATCAAATCCGATGTAGAGCTCAAACTCTTCTCTACTCCTTTTCACTCTTTGAATTTCTGGAATGAATGGATGTAACTCTCCTTCGAGTGATCTCCTGCCTTGCATAAACAAAAATTTCTAGAAAAAGAAATATCAAAAGCAAAAGACAAATAAAATAAAATGAAAACAATGAAAAATAATCTAAAATTTTTTATTTTTTTAAATAAACAATTACGCCAATTAGCTTCTCCGGCAGCGGCGCCAAAAACTTGTTGCGCTCAAATTAACTCTACCACAAAGCGTCACTCGCAAGAAGGTCGTCTCACAAGGAAGCCAAAGTGGGTAATTGATTATCAAATTAAAAGTAACAAGTAATGAATAAATTTAAATTGCCAAATACTGAAAAAGAATGATTGATTTAAGTTTAAAACGAATAAAAGTAAACAATAGCTGATGTTTTGATTCACTTGATAAAAAGGTCTACGGTTTGCACTTCTCTACTACTTATATGTATGAACGGTTATTTCTCTTAACTAATTTAATTTCAAAGATCAAATCTCAAACAACTCAATTAATCAAGTCAAGGAAATAAGCTCTCGCATTCAAACCTCTTTCAACTAATCTTGTTATAATTGAAATAATCTTTTTAATAGGATATATCTCTAATTCACTTAAGTCCTTAATTGAATTGTTCCAGCATTAGACTTTATCTCTCAATCCATCATCTAATACCTAAAACACACAATTAGTGGCCAATCAATTATATGTTAACAATATTTCATTCAATAAAGGCTAAAGAAATCATTAGCTAAGAGAATAACCAATTCATACAATCATAGTAGATCCATACAAACCCTAGACTAGATCAAATTAGTTCATAATGCAATCAAACATATTCATCTCATTAATGTTCAAAGAAATCGAAATAGACATGATAATATCCATTTAATAAAAATAAAGAGAATAAGTTCAAGAACAAAACCAAGTTACAACTCCTTGAAGCTTCTGAAGAATCTCTTGTTCAAATCTTGCAAGAAGGATATAACAATGGAATGAACAATCTAATCTAGCTAGTTTTAATCCAAAGTGTAGTTGAAATCAAAGAAAAATAAATGATAAAACCCTAAAACTATCCCTGACGGCTCCAACTTTGCTCTCAAAATCGCAACAGTCCTTTAACCTAGCTTCCCTCTTTCCTTTTATACGAAACATCCGCTTTAAAATTCGGTGCGCGTTTGGTTCATGCGGGACACGGCCAAGTCAGATGTGACTTGGCCGTGTGAGTGGCTTTTGGAGGGACACGGCCACAAGACTTGGCCGTGTCCCTTGCATGTGTCCACTTCTGTTTGACTCTTCTTTCTTCTTCTTTGGTTGAGTGACACGGCCAAGTCAGAGGTGACTTGGCCGTGTTGCAGCTTGTTGGAGGGACACAGCCAGGTGACTTGGCCGTGTCCCTTGCCTGTGTCTTCCACTGTGAGTTTTAGTCTTCTTTGCCTTTGGAATTGGTGGGACACGGCCAAGTGGAGATGACTTGGCCGTGTGGGTCTTCTTTGGAGGGACACGGCCACAAGACTTGGCCGTGTCCCTTGCATGTGTCTGCTACTGGGACTTGCTCTTCTTTTTAACTTGATACGGGACACGGCCAGTGACTTGGCCGTGTCCTCTGCCTGTGTCAGCCACTGCCCCTTTTTCCTTCAATTTGTTTCCTTGCCTGTTTTTACCTAACACAAAACTAAAAATAAACTTTAAACAAGAAGTAAATAGACAATAACCAACCAAACATAAACACAATACTAAAAACTAGATCAAAAACGACATAAACACTGAAAGAACTAAAACTATCAAAATTAATGAAAACACTAAACAAACTAATTAAAACTAACAAAATACCTAAATAAAACAATAATTAACATAACAAACAAGACACAAAACTATAAAAAAAAACTAACAAAACAATTTGCCTTTAGGGCTAGACACTTGGCGTCACTGTGAAAATGTCTGAGGTGAAAAGGCTGGGTCATAAGCCTCAGAAACAAATCCCTTAAAGCTAGGCTGGGTGAAAAGACTGGGTCGTAAGCTCAGGCCTAGTTGGGTTGTTACATTAAAACTTTGCTTTCGGGGCTAGACACATGGTGTCATTATGGACCAAAACAGTAACTCTGAGATTTGAATGATGTATTAGTTGTTTGGGCCCATGCTTGTGTATGTGTTTGTGTGAATTATCAAGTGATGAAAGCATATATCTAACGGTGATCTTGAATATCATATGATGACATAGCATATAAACATTTTGCATTGGCATTATTTTTGAGTTTTGTTATTATCAAAATTTGTGCCACTAGGCCTATGGCTTAGAGCGAATATAACTCATCGCGCAGGTGGCAGAGGTGACTCGGTAGAGGTGGAGAGTTCTACTAGATCAGATCATGTCTAAGCTTGTGTTTGTTGAGACTGAAGCTTGTTGCTACATCAAGAACAGAGCCACTTTTCCAGCATGTATATATTTTATATTAAAATATATTTTGATATTATGTTATATTTTCAGTATATGTATATATATTGTAACTTATAAAGAATGTTCTGTATAATTGAGTATGTGAGACTTTATACTTTTTGATATACCTTAATATATATATGTATAAATGTTTTGAGGAATGGGGAATAAGTGTGAAAAATTTTATTAAATCGGATTGTAACATTCTTATACTGTATATGTGTATTGTACACATACTGAGAGTGAGTGTATTATACATATATAGGGTATAAGGATGTTACAGATGGGTTATTTTAAGATTAAAAAAAACACATTATTAAAGCATAAAATGATAAATTATTAATAATTTAGAATGGGTTGAAAAAGAAGAATAGAAATAATTTCATGTTGAAAGTTAGATATTGTGAATCATGTATATATGTACAAACGTGCATAATATATATATGGTATACCTGGTGGCATTACTAGTGAGTAATTTTAAGTTAATTGATAAATTATATATATATATATATGAAAGTGTTTGTGAATTTAAAATAGTCGATTGAGCTAAAGCAGAAAGTGTGGAATGAGTTAAATCATGTTGATGATAAATGATTAAAGAACAAGAAATTATTATTAGTAAAGAAATCTAATGAAAATCAAATTTTAGTATCTTGTGTTACTATGAGTGTTAACGAAAGATATTTGAAAGGTTGAAGAGATATTTAAGAATGTAAAAGAAATCAGATGCTATGTTTAAAATGAAAGGTGTATGTATAAGAATTATTGATTGGTAGAATTGGAGTTATTGTTATTTTGAAGTATTACAAGAATTTATTTATGATAAGTATAATGGAAATAATTAAACAAAGATACAATTTTGAGATAATTTTGATAGTTAGTATCTAAATTTTGAGGATGTAGTTTGGTAATTCTTAAATTTAAGATAATAAAATCATTTGGGTTAAAGCGAAAAGTTTACAATTATGAGCAAATAAAAGGAGACTAGAAATTTACAGATAATTTTTGTGATACTATGGAATTAAAATTTTTCAACTATGGATAATTGTTAATTATTTTTGTTTCATACTATTACGTGTATATGAGATAAGTACTTAATTTAGAATGGATCATTAATGTTATGTTGATACGATTGAAGTATGAAATTGAAACTGAAATTGAAATTTTAAAGGGTGATTAAGGAAACTCATAAAAGGAAGAGAAAGAAATATTTGAATTGAAAAGGTAAAAATGGTGATTTTGAAATAGATTGTGTGAGCCGGATGTTATAAGGAATTGAGATTAGTACTGGGTTAATTATCTATCGTGACGGATAATTTCGCAAACGAAATTTTCTTAAGAGGGAGAGAATTGTAACACCCCTAATTTTTGAAATTTTAAATAAATTAAATTTAAATTTAAATTTGATAAATTAAAAAAATGATTTACATGGAAAAAGAAAGGATTTTAAGTGATAAAGTAGAATGTGTATTTAAAATATATATTTGAAGTAAACATGACATATATACGATATATACATATATTAAAGATATACATCACATATATATATTGTATAATTAAGTGAATAGTGACTTATTATATATATATAAGGATGAATGGAAAGAGAAGAGATTTCTTTCTTCTTCTTCTTTTGTTCCTTTGAACACGAATAGAGAGAGAGGTGAGAAGAGA
Organism: Garcia nutans; assembly: GCA_947685225.1. Classification (NCBI taxonomy): domain Eukaryota; kingdom Viridiplantae; phylum Streptophyta; class Magnoliopsida; order Malpighiales; family Euphorbiaceae; genus Garcia; species Garcia nutans. Next base: position 33,903,886 of record CANTUV010000039.1, on the reverse strand, counting down.
GTGAGTTCTTCTTATTTACTCTAAGGATTGAAGAAATTTACAAGGGATTTCAAGAGATTTAAAGGTGCATATTGAAGGTTTAGCAAGAATTCAAGTAAGTGTTATCTCTAAGCTTGTTTCTATGTGATTTCATATATATATGTATAATATGGTTAATGAGAGAAAGTGATGATTGATTGAATAAGTTGATTCTTATAAAATGTTGGAATTATATATGTGTTAAATTGATAGTTAAATCATGGGTATTAACTAAAGTGATGAATAAGGATTGTGTAGAGATGAGTTTGGAAGTGGTTGTGTTGAAATGGTTGAGTGAACGGCCATGTCCCTGAGCGTGTCATAGCTATTGTAAGGTAAAATAATTGACACGGTCAATAACGCGCCCGTGTTGTTGGGAGTGTCAGAGTTTCTATAAGGCAGAATAATGACACGGGCAGTGACACTCCCATGTCGTTAGACATGTCAAAGCTTCTTTAAGAGTGGGTTAATGATATGGCTATTAACACGCTCGTGTTGTTGGGAGTGTTACTTGACGGAATTGTCCAAAATAACTCTTTTCTTTGTCTTTCATTTTGTAATTCCTAATGTAAATGGTTTGATATTGAGAATGCCTTAGAATGTGATATTAAATGGTTATTTATGATCACATTTGGTGTAGGCATTGAGAGAGAGTAGTTTGCCCAACCTTAGTGTTGAAGGGCAACTTGGAAGAGAAGGTCGGAGGGAGTTTTGAAGCTTGTTTTAGAGTGCTTTCTGAGGTATGTACAAACTCTTGATAAATGGAATGTGATTGCATTGCATTTGGCCTAACACATTTTAGATGGAAAATGTGTTAAGCTACTTGATACATTGAGTATACATGAACATGGTGCTAAGACATGTGAATTGTTATGTTTGTATTATATGCATTATGAAGAGCCATTATTAATGGCTAGATTAAGTAGAATGTGAAATAAGTCAAAAATTTGAAAATGACCCAAAATGTTTGGGTAATGTGGTTCTGTTATGAAATATCCTATGTTGAGATGAAATTTTGAAATGAAATGACATTGATATGAATGAGAAAATGGAAAAATGAGAAAAGAATTGAGGATGAAAAAATATGAAATAATTGCGTGTCTAGTATATTATTCAATTTTTAGAGTTCTGTATTTGGCGGCATGCCTATGAGGCTATCCTCAATATTTTCCTTCGGGGCTAGATGCTTGGCGTCACTGTGATATGATTTGCCTTTGGGGCTAGATGCTTGGCATCACTCTGATATGATTTGCCTTCGGAACTAGACACATAGTATCATTATGGACCAAAATAGTAACTATGAGATTTGAATGATATATTAGTTTATTTGGGCCCATACTTGTATATGTGTTTGTGTGAATTAATGAGTGATGAAAGTATATATCTAAAAGTGAACTTGGATGTCAAATTATGACATAGCATATGAGCATTTTGCATTGGCATTGTTTTTAAAGTTTTTTTATTATCAAAGTTTGTACCACTAGGCCTTTGCTTAACGCGATTATAACTCATCGCACAAGTGACAGGGGTGATCTGGTAGAGCCAGAGAGTTCTACTAGACCAAGTCGGGTATAGGTTTGAGTTTGTTGAGCTTGAAATGTGTTGCTACATCAAGATCAGAGCCAATTTGCCAGCATGTATATATTTTATGTTATAATACATTTTGTATAATATGTTATGTTTTTGGGAGTATAAATATATATTGTAAATTATAAAGAATGTTTTATATAGTTGAGTAAGATGAGATTTTATATATTTTGATATATATATATTTGTATAAGTATAAATGTTTTGAGGATTGGGGAGTAAGAAAATTTTTATTAAATAGGATTGTGACACTCTTATACCGTATATGTGTATTTTAAATATACTAGGTGTGCGTATCATATGTATATGGGATATAAAGGTGTTACATCCCTTTATTAGAAATTAGAGCATTTGAGAAATTAGTAATTAAAGTTGTAGTGTCAATTAAGTGCGGGGTTGAATCGAGTGAGTTGAAAGTTGTAAATAAAACTTTTTAACAACACAAATTTCTTCATATATTGTTAAATCTAAAATAGGAATCAATTCATAATCCTACCATCAAAAAATTCAAAAAAATAAAGAGAATGATGCTTTTATAGCCAAGGTGGAACAAGCTAGGTTAAAGAATAAGAGGATACTACTCCTCCATACGGGACGATCAAGCATTAAGAGTAGTGATTATTTTGGAAATTATTGTGTCACATATGTTGCTTCATTCTTTAAGTGATCTTGAACCTAATGAGTGAGCCCACGTTCCCAAAATGTCAAACCTCAACCTTAAGCTCCATTACAACTAATAAAAGACCTTATGATTGATGCTTAATTGTAATTGAGTGGCGGAGACTTGATTCTTAAAGCAAGCCTATGGGAATAATCGTTCACGGGGTGTAAAGAGCGAAAACACTATCCTATTCAAACACCTGAAAGATTTAGAGAGGGACTGCCACTAAGGTATGCATGAAAAGCCATCGAATTATGTAAGTATTGATTTTATATGATTAAAAAATGAGTTCGGACATTATGAAAAGGAAAGTCTTGAATTTATCTTATAACCGCTGACCTTCCTTATTTTGTTTTGTTTGTTTGACTATGCCTGGGGACAAGCAAAGAATTTAGTATGGGGTAGTTGTCATAATCATGCATATATGTGTTTTTAGGGTACTTTTATTTGATTTTTAGTTGTTTTCTAAATAATTTGTTCAAGTTGTTTCAAGGAATTTGAATTTTAGGTTAGAAGCAAGAGAACTTGTGAAGAAAGGCAAATTCCAATTAGAAGCAACAATCACAAGGGCAGAAGTCAATTTTTCTTTCAAAATTTTAAATGCCTCCAAACACTTATCATCAAAGACAAATGGGATATCATTTCCAAGCAAATTACATAAAGGGCATGAAATTTTGGAAAAATCCTTTATAAACCTCTTATAGAATCCAATGTGTCCCAAAAACTTCTAATTCCTTTAATAGATGTGGAGGGTAGTAGATTCATAATCAATTCAACTTTAGTTTTGTCCATTTCAATACCTTTAGGAGAAAACATGCCCCAAAACAATGCCATGATCAACTATAAAATGACTCTTTTCCCAACTCAAAGTTAGAGTGCATTCAATAAATCTTTCAAGTACTAGAGTCAACTTATGCAAACAATAATCAAAAGAATTACCAAAAATAGAGAAGTTGTCCATAAATACCTCAATGCACTTATCCAACATATCAGAAAAAATGGAAAGTATACATCTTTGAAATGTTCTTGGAGCATTGCAAAGTTTAAATGGCATCCTCTGAAAAGCAAATGTCCCAAAAGGACAGGTGAAAGTAGTCTTGGATTGATTCTCTAGTGCTATAGGGACTTGATAATAACCTGAAAGACCATCAAGAGAATAATAAAAAGCATGTCCAGATAATCTATCTAGCATTTGATCAATAAATGGCAAAGAAAAATGATCTTTCTTAGTTACACTGTTTAACTTCTTATAGTCTATACATATTCTCCAGCCAGTTTGCATCCGTGTTGGTACTACCAACTCTCCCTTCTCATTTTGAACTATATTCAATCCAGCTTTCTTTGGCACTACATGTATGGGACTAACCCACTCACTATCAGTTATAGGGTAGATTACTCCCTCATCAAGGAGCTTAAGAACCTCCTTCTTAACTAATTCGCTCATGTTTGGGTTAAGTCTCCTTTAACCTTCTTTCACCGGTTTAGCTCCCTCTTCTAAAACTATCCTATGCATATACATGGAGGGACTAATACCACTGATATCGCTCAATCCCCAACCAATGGCTCTTTTGAATTTTTTTAACACTTTCACAACTTTTTCCTCTTCCTCTAAACTAAGGGATGAAGAAATAATCACTAGTTGTGTGCGGTCCTCCCCTAAAAATATATACTTCATATGTTTTGGGAGTTCTTTAAGCTCAACCACTCTTGGTTGAATCTCCTCTTCCTCTATACTAATTTCTTCAAACTCGGCCTCATCATTCTCCCCATCTAATATCAATTTGCATTCGTCAATTCCCCTATTTGTAATCTCAACCTCTTCTCCTAAATTCAAGGCCATTTCAAACTTGTCTTCACTACTTTCCTACAACAAAACATCTTCAACGACAAGATCAGTATAATCAATGAAAGAACAATTATCATAAATAGCAATAGTGGGAATGGAGAAAGTATTAAAAATTAAAAATACTATTGTCTATCCTAAAACAATCATGGATAATTTTCCATTTTTAACATCTATTAGGGTGTTAGTTGTGGCCATGAAAGGCCTTCCTAACAAAATAGTATGCTCAGCATCACTAGTGATCTTTTCTCCTATATCAAGGACTATAAAGTCCACTTGAACTATTAAACCACCAACTTACACTAAAACAACCTCAATGATTCCCTTAGGAAATCTAATAGTTTTATCCGCCAATTGCAAGACCATTTTGCTTGGTTTAAGTTCCCCAAGCTCTAATTGCAAATAAATTGAATAAGGCATTAAGTTTATGCTAGCCCCCAAGTTGCACATGCCAGTTGTTTCCTTCCCATTTCCCATAGAAATGTTGATTATGAAACTTCAAGGATCCTTTAGCTTAGAAGGTAGATTGTGTTGTAAAACAGCACTTGCCATTTATGACACTATCACCTTTTCATTCGGCTTATATCTTTTCTTTTTAGTGTTAATTCTTTGAAGAATTTGGCACAAGCTGGCATATTCTTAATTACCTTAAGTAAAGGAAGATTAATACTTACCTTTGAGAGCATGTCATAGATTTTAGCAAATTGCTTATCTTGCTTCTCACCCTTCAATCTACTTAGAAAAGGAATTGGTGGCCTATAAGGGTTGAAAGATTTGTGCAATTTTGATGATGTCTCCATGCTCTCATCCTTTGATTTGCTTGCTTCCATGTGCTTTTCTTCTTCACTATTTCCTGCATCCAAAGAGTTACCAACTTTTTTATCAATTACCTTTCCACTTCTCAAAACTTTAACTGCTTTGGCTTGTTTCGGTTGCTTGGAAATTTCCCTTTTTGTTGTGCTTGAAGTTGATTTGATAATTGCTCCACTTGAGTTTCCACCTTCTTAAGTGATGCTTCCAAAGAGTCAAACCACTTGTTATTCACCTCTTGATTTTGAGTGCTAATTTGAATGAAAGCATTCAAATTATCCTCTAATGATGGTTTCTTTGGTTGATCATGGTTTGAAGATTTTCCTTGAAATTGAGGACCTCTTAGATACGATTGAAAAGATTGTTGAAGTGGAAATTGATGTTTTTTTCAAGAGAAATTTGGATGGCTCCTCCACCCTAGATTATAAGAGTTGGAGTATGGATCATTTCTTCCTTTTTGGGGAAAACCCTCTAAGGCATTCACTTGCTCTTGCTCTTCTTGATATTGATCAAAGCTTGCCGAACACAAATTTACACTATGTCCAGAAATACCACATACCACACATACTTCTTGGCTAGGCATTGGGTGGTTTCCTCTTGCATTTAACATTTTGACTTGCCTTGTCAACTCTGTTCTTTGCCTTGCCATTTTAGAATTAGCATTCATATCATAAATTCCTCTTCGTCTTTCTCACATGCTCTTTTGTTATGAATTTGCTACTAGCATTTCAAACAATCTCACAGTTTCAACAGTTATTTTCTCGCTCATGGCACCTCTGGCTGTATTGTCTACTGTATTTTGACTTTGTTGTGTGCACCCATCATAGAAGAATTGATTAAGCAATTGTTGAGGATAATGATGGTGAGGGCACTAAAATAATAAAGATTTGAAGCGATCTCATGCTTCATGGAATAGTTCACCATCCATTTGAGTGAATGTTGCAATGTTCCCTTGAAGCTTTGTCTTTTGGTGTGAGTAGAATTTACTCATGAATTTGTTATAGACTTCAGTTCGGGTAGTCAAGGAATTTTTCGGTAGGATCATCAACCATGCCTTGGCCCTTTCTTTCAATGTGTATGGGCAATACCTCATTTTAAGCTCATCCTCCGATAAAGTTTGCAAAGAAAATGTTTGTAAAGTTGAATAAAAATCAAGAATGAAGTTGACAGGATCTTCATTCGGCATTCCATGAAAAGATGGCAACATGCTATAATGAGTATTTTTCAATTCATAATTTCTTGCTGCATTGCTCAACCGTATGCAAGATGTAGTCACCCCAATAACTGGTTGGGCAAACTCCTTTATTGGTGGTTCTTCCACTTCACCCATTTCTACTTTTATGTCCTCTTCAAATTGCTCTTCAATGTCTTCCCCTTCTCATCCCAAGGGATCCACTTATTTGGTTCTAGGAAGTCTATGCATGTTATCTATAAATGGAACAAGTTTGTTACCTTGCGACCTTCGTCTTTGCATAAATTACCAGAGCAATTCAAAAAGAAATACTTAAATAATTAAAATAAAAACTCAAACTACTACTAGAACAGCCTTCCCCAGAAACGGCACTAAAAACTTATTACGCTCTACTTAATACTACTACAAAATGACTCTCGCAAGTATACGAGATTATTGTAGTAATGGTGGTCACCCCAAGGTCATCTCACAATGAAGTTGTTTGTTCATAATAATTTGATTAAAAAAACAAAAATATCAAAGTTTGAATGTATGTTGTTGAATAGGTAAAAGAAATCTAAGATTAAAAATAAATGAATTGTGTAACACCCTTATACCCTATATACGTACAATACATATTTCTAGCATATGTAAAATATGCATATACGGTACAAAAATATCACAGACCGGTTTAATAAAAAATTTTCACATTTCCAATTTAAAATTTTAAATTCTAAATATATAAAAATTAAATAGAATATAAATATTCTTTACTTATTATAAGAACCCAAAATAAATAATATATATAAAAATCTCTAAGAAAAATTCGCCAGAGTTTTGTCTGTATTTTGGACATTCCAAAATTTATCAAAACACAACCTCCAAAAAAGAAAACACTCCCAAATAATTTTCAATCATCATCTCAACCATACTTCTCAATTTCACCAAGTTCTCAAATATTTATACATATAGATATATATAATTTAAAACACACTTACTCTCCCATTTTAAATACATTGACCCAAACATTCTTTATAATATACAATACGTAAAATTCAAAACATAATATATTATGCATAAAACTTAAAATGTACAATAACATAAAAATATATACATGCTGCAGGCAGTGTTTCTGATCTCGATAGCAACTCAACAAGCTCAACTACAAGTCTAGACCCGACCTGGTTTAAAGGAACTCTCTGGCTCAACTGGGTCTACCCTGTCACCTGAGCGATGGAAATAATCACGCTAAGCCGAAGCCTAGTAGTACAAATTTTGATAATAACAATATAACTCAATGCAATACCAAATGCACAATGCATATAGATGTCACGTCACATCAATCCACTTTCTTATATTTTTTTAAATATTTCATAAGCACAACTCATAACATTATATTACTCAATTGTATCATAATTCATAATTCACATAAAAACAAAGACAAGCATAGGCCTAAAAAGGATCTAATATGCTATTCAAATTTCAAAGTTACTGCTTTGGTCCATAATGACACCATGTGTCTAGCCCCGTAGGCAATATATATATCCATGGATAATGTAACAGCCCCAGTATCTTGGACCTCAACCAGGCTAGACCCTTAGGCCCCAGTATCTTGGTCCTCAACCCGGCTAGACTGCTACAATTTTTGCGGTTTTGAGGCTTATGAACTAGTCTTTTCACCCCAAAAACATCATATTTATCAGCTGGCCTGGCTTACGACCCAGTCTTTTCACCATTCTAGCGTGTAGTTCGTAGGCAATCATAGGCATGCCACCAAACCCAAAACTTTAAAAATTGAATAACATACTAGGCACACAACTTATTCATATTTCTCATTATTAATCTCTTTCTCATTTTTACATATTCAATCTAGTCATATTGCCTTATTTTCACATTTATTTTCTCATTTTTCACATCTTTCTTATTTTTCTCACTTTTCTCACTTTTCTCATTTTTATCAATATTAATTCATTTCATTATTACATATATTTTATTTTTGCATTCACAACACATTACCCAATTACTTTGGGTATTTTCACATAATATGCATATTTCACATGTTACACAAATTAGCCATTATCAATGGCTTTTCACAATGCATTTAACACATATATGACATTACAAATGTCATAGCATATTATTCATACACAATCAATGAACCAAGTAACTTAACACATTTTTCAACCAAAATGTGTTAAGTCCAAATGTTATGCAAATATAGACATTATATTCAAAGTTTGTACATACCCCCACTAGCAACCCAAAGTAAGTTAAAAACAACCTTCAATCCAATCTTTCTAACTTGCCCTTCACCACTTGGATTAAACAAATCAACCTCCCTCAATGCCTAAACCAAATGTGATAACAAATAATCATTTAGTATCACATTTAATGGCATTTCCAACATTAAACCATAATTACACATCACTCCTACAAATTTCCAAAAATTTAGCCTTTCCTTACTTCAACATTAGAATTCCATTCTACTATAATTAAATTAGTTTTTTAAGTTTATTTATATTATTAAAAACATATTTTAATACATTTAAATCATTTACATTATAAAAATACACTCTTATACATAAAATCTCAAAAATGACATAACCTTCCCTCATTGAAGGTTTTCCATTCCAACACAATCCATTACTCATTCCAAGCTTATATTCATCACTTTTAACACTAAACAACATGCTTAAACAAATAAAATCACACAATTCAACCTCTTTGGAAAATCACTTTTCCAAAACCCTAAATCTCCACTTCCATTCTCAAACTCCAATCCAACACCACCAAATTTAATATTTGACTTTAAAATACTTGTTTATGAATCAAAACAACTCATTTGGAATCAATTTACACAATTAAAGTTCATGTTTTCAAAACCCTAAAAATCCATAACCCTAAATTCTCTCTCTTCACCATTCTTTAACCAAACTCCATCATCTCTTCAATCTAACCTTAGAATCATTGTTAACTACCCAAAATAACATCATACACACCAATTCCAACAATTATAACATACTACATAAAATTCCAAATTCTCACATAATCTCATCTTCCATGGAATTCAAAGAAAAGAGATGGAAACTTACTAATTTTGGTGGAAAGCATCAAAAATCCACTTGAAACTTGTTAATTCCTTCAATTTATGGAGTATGGAAGAAGAAAAATCCTTGGTCTTCAAACTCCCATGGAAGCCACGTTCTTGAAGAAGAAAAAGAAGAAGAAGAAGAAGACTTTTAATATTCTTTCCTTTTCATTTTTTTTTAACCACATATATATATATATATATTAAAATAATTTAATATTTAACTATTTAATTATTTTTTTAATAAATTAAAAATCCTAATTTCCCTCTTCCATTTAAAAATAATTTATTTTTAAATTATTTTATTAATTTTGAATTTATAAGATTTAATTACCAAAATACCCTTTTTTTTTAAAAAGTGTTGACTTTTATATATGTTATGTATATTTTTCATATATATCACATATATATTCCACTTTTTCATTTAAAATCCCTTCATTTTTCATTTAAAACCATTAATTTAATTTATCCTTTTAAATTATAATTTATTTTATCAAAATTTTCAAAAATTAGAAATTTTCAAAAAATTTTGGATGTTACAATTCTCTCCCCCTAAAATAAATTTCATCCTCGAAATTACATGTCCTCAAGTCTGGAACAATTGGAGAAACTAACTTTGTATTGCCTGCTCACTTTCCCAGGTTGCCTCCTCAGTCGTATGATTCCTCCAAAGGACTTTCACAAGTGGCACCCTCTTATTCCTCAATTCTTTAACCTCTCGTGCCAAAATCGTCACTAGTTCTTCATCATAAGTCAGATCTGGACTCACCTCAATGGACTCCACTGACAAGATATGAGATGGGTCAGACCTGTATCTCCGAAGCATCGAGACATGGAAAACATTATGTATTTGATCCAACTCAGGTGGCAAAGCTAGTCTATAAGCCACTAGACCAACTCTCTCCAACACCTCATATGGTCCTATGAAACGAGAACTCAATTTTCCTTTGCGGCCAAATCTCAAAATCTTCTTCCATGGAGACACCTTCAGAAATACTTTATCTCCCACACTAAACTCTATGTCTCTTCTCTTTAAATCTGAATAAGATTTCTGTCGGTCTGAAGCTACTTTCAAATGACCCAGAATCACCTTCACTTTTTCCTCTGTTTCCTTAATCAAATCGGGACCAACCAGTTTACCTTCTCCAACTTCATCCCAACGCAAAGGTGTCCTGAATCTCCTACCATATAAAGCCTCATAAGGAGTCATCCCAATACTCGACTGATGACCGTTGTTATAAGCAAATTCAATTAATGGCAAAAATCTATCCCAATTTCCGATAAAATCAATGATACAGCTCCTCAACATATCCTCCAGAATCTGTATCACTCTCTTTAACTGTCCATCTGACTGAGGATGGAAAGCAATACTAAAATGTAATCGAGAACCCAAAGCATTATGCAAACTTTTCCAAAACCTCGAAGTAAACAGGGATCTCGATCCGACACCAAAGAAACTGGGACTCCATGCAACCTGACTATCTCATTGATATACAGCTCAACCAACCTCTCAAGAGAAAAATCCATCCGAAATAGAAGAAAATGAGCTGTCTTCATCATCCGATCAACTATCACCCAGATTGCATCATGCTTCTTCTGAGTCAAAGGTAGTCCAGTCACAAAATCCATTGTCACTCGCTCCCATTTCCACTCTGGCACTGATAAAGGTTGGAGCAACCCTGAAGGAACTTGGTGCTCAGCCTTCACTTTCTGGCAAGTGAGACATCTGGATACAAACTCTGCTATGTCCCTCTTCATACCTGACCACCAATAATATCGCTTCAATCCTGATACATCTTGGTACTCCCAGGGTGCATAGCAAAAAGTGACTGATGTGCTTCCTCTAATATCATTCTTTTCAATTCTGCATCATCAAGAATACACAATCTATCTCTGTACCATAGATTGCCATCATTCCTCACATAAAAGTCTCGACTCTCCCCCTTTTGACAAACCAACACAATTTTCTAAATTCTCTCATTTGCTAATTGAGCCTCCCTAATACGATCCAACAAGACTGGCCTCAACTGCAATTGAGCCATCAGAGCACCATCATCAGAAGATTCAAATCTAGAGTGCAACGCTCTCAACTCAACAAGCAACGAGAGCGAATAAGCAGTCAAACCTGCCAATTTTCAACTCAAGGCATCAGCAACAACATTTGCCTTACCAGGATGATAATCAATCAAACAGTCATAGTCTTTAATCAACTCTAACTACCATCTCTGCTGAAGATTCAGCTATCTCTGAACACCTAGGTATTTCAAACTCTTGTGATCTGTATAAATGAAACACTTTTCCCCATACAAATAATGTCGCCAAATCTTCAAGGCAAAGACTATTGCTGCTAATTCCAAATCATGCGTTGGATAATTCAGCTCATGCAGTTTCAACTGTCGAGAGGCATAAGCAATGACTCTACCTTCCTGCATCAGAACACAACCTAAACCACTGTGTGAAGCATCACTGTATATCACATATGGTTTACCTTCCACAGGTAGGGTAAGGACAGGAGCCTGAGTCAACATCTCCCTCAGCTACTCAAAACTCATCTGACACCGATCTGTCCATACAAATTTAACTCATTTCCGAAGTAATCTGGTGAGTGGTGTAGCTATTATAGAAAAACCCTTCACAAATCGACGATAATAGCCTGCCAATCCCAGAAAACTTCTAACCTCTGTCACAGTCTTCGGTGGACTCCAATTCAAGATAGCCTTAACTTTACTCGGATCAACTCTAATACCCTTTGCTGAAACCATATGACCAAGAAAAGCTACTTGATCGAGCCAGAACTCAAACTTAGACAGCTTAGCATACAACTGCTTCTCCCTTAGAGTCTACAACACGATCCGCAATTGCCTATCATAATCCTCCTCATTACGCGAATACACCATGATGTCATCAATGAAGACTACCACAAACTGATCCAAAAATTGTCTGAATACCCTGTTCATCAAATCCATAAAAGTTGTTGGTGCATTCGTCTATCCAAAGGGCATCACCAGAAACTCATAATGTCCATACCTTATACGAAAAGCTGTCTTGGGTACATTCACATCTCTGACTCTTAATTGATGGTACCCTGATCTCAGATTAATCTTAGAGAATACCGTTGCTCCCTTCAACTGATCAAAGAGATCATCTATTCGAGGCAAAGGATACTTGTTCTTGATGGTCACCTTATTCAACTGCCTCTAATCAATACACAATCTCATGGTGCCATCCTTCTTCTTCACAAACAACACAGGCACTCCCCACGGGGACACACTAGGGCGGATAAACCCTTTAGCCAATAACTCCTGCAATTGCACCTTCAACTCTCTCAACTTAGCTGGTGCCATCCGATAAGGGGTAATAGAGATAGGAGTGGTACCAGGCAACAAATCGATACCAAACTCCACTTCTCTCTCAGGAGGTACCCCTGGCAACTCATCAGGGAAAACATCTGGAAACTCGGCAACTGTGGGTATACTTTCAAGTAGGAATCCCACTACTCTAGTATCTACAACATGAGCAAGATAAGCCTCACATCCCTTTCGAATCATTCTCCTAGCTGAAACAGCTGAAACAAACATAGATGAAAGATACCTTTGCTCACCATATACCATCACATCCCTACCATTACGTGTTCTCAAAGTAACACATTTCTTATGACAGTCTACCACAGCCCCATGCTTGGATAATCAATCCATGCCCAAAATCAAATCATATTCCCTGAAAGGCATCTCAATCAGGTCACCGAGAAACTTCTCATCCTGAACAACAACTGGACTATCTCGATGCACCCTGCTCACTACAACACTATGCCCTAAAGGATTTGTCACCAAGACATCAAATCCTAAGGACTCAGAATGCAATTCATTCATAGGCAAGATGGATGCACTTATGTATGAATGCATAGATCCAGGATCTAATAGAGCAAGGGCTGAAATACCAAATAAAGAAAATGTACCCGCAATGACGGCTGAAGCATCCGGCTGCCTCTGCATCACATAAACCCACTGAGATGGCCAAGCCTCATTTGGCCTACTGCCTCTGGATGTAGAGCCTCCTCTCTGACTAAACCCAGGTTGATCACCTCTACTAAAACCTCTTCCACCATGACCTCCTTTGACACTGGGTCGAGAAGATGCAGTATCTGCCTGCCTAACCTCTGGTGGCTCGGGACAATCTCTGATAAAATAGTCTGATGACCCACATCTAAAACACACTCCTGAAGCACCTCTCTACCAGCAGATACCCCCGTGTACTCTACCACAATGAACGCAAGTAGGTGGAGTAGGTCTCTAAGCAACTGGAGTCGAAGCACTAGCCACTGAAACTACAGGTCTCTATATCTGTCTCTGCTGCTGTACTGACCTGCCAAACTACCCCTGACTCTTACTAAATCTCTGAAAATGTCCCCCTCAGCCTCTCTTCACTGATGAAGACCCTGCCTCACTCTGGGGTCTCCTAACTCTGGTCTCCTCAACCCTTGCAGCTGCTGTAAGACTCTGTGCCCTCTCAACACTCCTGGCAACTGCAACTAACTGGGAGAAATTCTGATACCGAGAGCCTACAATGATGCACATGATAGAGGGTCTCAATCCCTCCTCAAACCTCCTACACCTATCAAACTAGTCAGAAATGATCCCACCAGCATAGTGACTCAACCGGATAAACTCGATCTCATACTCGGTCACTGTCCTAGTATCCTGTCTCAGACTCAGGAACTCCATCTTTTTTGCATCTTTATACTCTCTCGGAGTATACTTCTGCTCAAATTCCCACAGGAAATCATCATAGGTCAGAACTGGTGGATCATCCAGAGCATGTGGAACTGTCTTCCACCAATCATATGCATCTCTCTGCAGAAAAGATCTGGCATAATCAAACTTCTCTTCTGGACTAGCCTGTAACTGAATAAATATCCTCTGAACCCAGTCTAGCCACTGCTCTGCTACAGCAAGATCTGTAGTACCAACAAAGTCCTCAGCCCCAGACTTTCTCAATTTATCATACTGCCTCACCGGCAATTGTGGCTGCTGCTGTGGCTGTGGCGGCTGTGGAACTGAAGCCTGCCACAACAACTCTACCATATGCCATACCCAGTCAGGCGAAACCTCATCAGCTGCTGGTCTCACAGGCACAGAAACAGACGCCTCACCAGCAGATATAACTCTAGCTCTATATCTACCCTCATCTGAAGCCACACTCTCTGCACTACCCTCAGCAGCCTGATGCGGCCGAGACACCATAGCTACCTATATCTGCAAATAAAGCAGAAAATACTATATCAGATATCAGAAACTGCCAGTGCCAATGCATGTATTACAATTAAAAACTATTTTTCAAATTCCCCATTTTCTCTCTCTATCATCCCACCTAGGTCGAGAACCTCAAACCTAGGCTCTGATACCAAAACAAATGTAACACCCTTATACCCTATATATGTACAATACATATTTTTAACATATGTAAAATATGCATATACGGTCCAAAAAGATCACAGACCGGTTTAATAAAAAAATTTCACATTTCCAATTTAAAATTTTAAATTCTAAATATATAAAAATTAAATAGAATATAAATATTCTTTACTTATTATAAGAACCCAAAATAAATAATATATATAAAAATCTCTGAGAAAAATTCGCCAGAGTTTTGTCTGTATTTTGGACATCCCAAAATTTATCAAAACACAACCTGCAAAAAAGAAAACACTCCCAAATAATTTCCAATCACCATCTCAACCATACTTCTCAATTTCACCAAGTTTCCAAAATATTTATACATATATAATTTAAAACACACTTACTCTCCCATTTCAAATACATTAACCCAAACATTCTTTATAATATACAATACATAAAATTCAAAACATAATATATTATGCATAAAACTCAAAATGTACAATAACATAAAAATATATACATGCTGCAGGAAGTGTTTCTGATCTCGATAGCAACTCAACAAGCTCAACTACAAGTCTAGACCCAACCTGGTATAGAGGAACTCTCTGGCTCAACTGGGTCTACCTGTCACCTGCGCGATGGAAACAATCGCGCTAAGCCAAAGCCTAGTGGTGCAAACTTTGATAATAACAATATAACTCAATGCAAAACCAAATGCACAATGCATATAGATATCACATCAATCCACTTTCTTATATTTTTTTCAAATATTTCATAAGCACAACTCATAACATTATATTACTCAATTGTATCATAATTCATAATTCACATTAAAACAAAGACAAGCATGGGCCCAAAAAGGATCTAATATGCTATTCAAATTTCAGAGTTACTGCTTTGGTCCATAATGACACCATGTGTCTAGCCCCATAGGCAATATATATATCCATGGATAATGTAACAGCCCCAGTCTCTTGGACCTCAACTCGGCTAGACCCTTAGGCCCCAGTATCTTGGTCCTCAACCCGGCTAGACTGCTACAGTTTTTGAGGCTTACGACCTAGTCTTTTCACCCCAAAAACATCATATTTATCAGCTGGCCTGGCTTACGACCTATTCTTTTCACCATTCCAGTGTGTAGCCCGTAGGCAATCATAGGCATGCCACCAAACCCAGAACTCTGAAAATTGAATAACATACTAAGCACACAATTTATTCATATTTCTCATTATTAATCTCTTTCTCGTTTTTATATATTCAATCTAGGCATATTGCCTTATTTTCACATTTTTTTTTCTCATTTTTCTCATTTTTCACATCTTTCTCATTTTTCTCACTTTTCTCACTTTTCTCATTTTTATCAATATCAATTCATTTCATTATTACACATATCTCATTTTTGCATTCACAACACATTACCCAATTACTTTAGGTATTTTCACATAATATGCATATTTCACATGTTACACAAATTAGCCATTATCAATGGCTTTTCACAATGCATTTAACACATATATGACATTACAAATGTCATAGCATATTATTCATACACAATCAATGAACCAAGTAACTTAACACATTTTTCAACCAAAATGTGTTAAGTCCAAATGTTATGCAAATATAGACATTATATTCAAAGTTTGTACATAACTCCACTAGCAACCCAAAGCAAGTTAAAAACAACCTTCAATCCAATCTTTCTAACTTGCCCTTCGCCACTTGGATGAAACAAATCAACCTCCCTCAATGCCTAAACCAAATGTGATAACAAATAATCATTTAGTATCACATTTAATGGCATTTCCAACATTAAACCATAATTACACATCACTCCTACAAATTTCTAAAAATTTAGTCTTTCCTTACTTCAACATTACAATTCTATTCTACTATAATTAAATTAGTTTTTTAAGTTTATTTATATTATTAAAACATATTTTAATACATTTAAATCATTTACATTATAAAAATACACTCTTATAGACAAAATCTCAAAAATGGCATAACCTCCCCAATTGAAGAGTAGTGAGAGGTTAACTGCCTGATAGTGAATGTTTGTAGTGGGCTATGGAGATAAAAGCAGTAAAAGCACAGTAATAAACTATGTACAAGTGGGCAGGTGATGAGTTAATGTTTGACCAGTTCTTGTGGGAGGCCTTCTATTTCTACGCATACATTGGCGTACACTGTCAGGTGGTATTCGTAAAATAAATAGCTCATAGTATTTAAAAACTTATATTCTAATCTTTTCCAATTTTAAAATAAAATCAACCATATCTTGCCCAGCCTTAATATAAACATTACCATTGGTGTTCTCATCTTTCTATATTCAGATTCGTTTGTTTCACTTTGAATAGAAAAGAAATTAATACGTTAATATCTTTTAGCCATATTCAAACCCACAAAATTACATTTCCAACTTCTTTAAAAAAATAATAAATAAATAAATAAAATAAGAGACTCCAATGAATGGAAATGATTTCAAGTAGAGAACATTAAAGCCTTGTAAGATATCAATTTACTAAACCAAACACTAACTGTACTTACTATTAGTTTTTTTTTAAATAATATTCAAGTAGCATATTTATCATTATATTTATTATAATACTTAAATTAGTGAAGTATATTTCTCAAAAATATATATATTTATTTAATGAAAGCATTGTTAGCAAATTAAAATTTTGACTCCATGAATTGCCTGTTGTGTTTTAACAAAAAATTATCATAAATTGTATAATTATAAATTATAATATGTATTGTGTTTTAGCAATTTTGTTTCTATTTTTTTAAAAAAAAATAAAGAATGGTCAACATGTTTGTAATTTTTACCCGTTACAAAACTAAACTAAACTGTAATTGAATTCAAAACAATAAAATAAATAGCAATTGAAAGTAGTATAAATACATGTTTCTCTACAATCACATAAGCATGCATCACCAAGGATGTGTTTTTGTATATCAAAGATTATAGCCATTAGTGGCGCCGACTATATTTCACATCAAAAAAAGACGTTTTCTATGAGAAAAAAAATCGAATCTCGATAGTTGAAGTTTGTGAAAAGCAACGATATACAAGATAAAGATTCACTCAAATTTATATTGGTCCACGGTGCTCTTTGTTGATCCTGCTAGCATCACCTTAACTCCACATTAGTATGATATTGTCCGCTTTGGGCTTGAGCCCGCATGGATTTATTTTTGGACACCTCCCAAAAGGCCTCATACTAATGGAGTTCAAGTGGACACTTATATGTAAGGTGAGCTTCCTTCATATTTCCAATGTGGGATTTGGTTTGTTAACCCAACAATCCTCCCCTCGAACCAAGACCACATACTCATGGCCTCCCCTCAAGCGATAATCCATTTCATCCGCTCAAATATCTTGTACCTCCGTTATCATCCAACAGGACACGCCGCCTGACCTCCGGCAATCAGGAAGACTTTCGACACAAGGCACTATTAGCGGACAGATCCTCAGTCGCGAGGTCATTCCAAGGGCCTCCCACACAACACAGTCCACTTTTTAGCTTATCCGAACCGGGCTCTGATACCAATTGTTGGTCGTGCTAGCATCACCTTAACTCCACATTAGTATGATATTGTCAGCTTTGGGCTTGAGCCTGCACGGATTTATTTTTGGACACCTCCCAAAAGGCCTCATACTAATGGAGTTCAAGTGGACACTTATATGTAAGGTCAGCTTCCTTCATATTTCCAATGTGGGATTTGGTTTGTTAACCCAACAATATTGAAAGGTGGTACCTAACCACATGAGAAACAAGCCACAATTTTTGACTTGGAGATCAACAAGCCACCATTTTTGAAGCCATCACAAACCACCAATTTTGAAGCCACCATTGTTGAATGTTGAATTGCCTAATTAGCTAGGCCAACAACCATATGGGAAAGCCTATATATATGGAATTCACTTCCTCTTCTAACACACACTCAAAAATCAAAGACACCAAAAGAAAGAGAGAGAGGTGCAATGACAAGAATTGAGGAAAGAAAAATTGGTGATGAAAAATGGTGTAAGCCAAAGCAAAATTGCTTTGATGAGTTTGAGTGAGAGAGAGAGAATTATTTGGGGAGTGACAAAATAGTGAAGTAGTTTAATTTTGGGAGTGTTTGGGAAACACTTGAGTGCCACTATTTTGGGTTTATCTCAATTGTAATAATTGCACCTCTAGAAATATTTCTAGAGAAGTCTCTCTTGTAAGCTTACTATTTTTAATAGTGGAAGAATATTTTCGGAGTTTGTCCCGTGGACGTAGCCCAAAGTAAAAGGGTGAACCACGTTAAATTCGGTGTGTTATTTTGTCTCAGTTTTATAACTATTATCAAGGGTAGTTGTTTTGTTATATTGTGCTATTAATTATCCGAGTGAAATTCTATCTAAGAAGACTGGGTTTTAAGCGGGACCGCCTGTGACCCCTCCAACCTTTCCTGGAAATTTTCTTGGTATTTATTTTTAGTACAATATTTCATATACTATTTACTTGTATAATAGTAAGTAATTTGCGTGCTATTTACTTTCGCTGCACAACAAGTGCTATCAGAGCCTAGTTCAAGCACGCGACGTTGGAGTTAACCTCTTTATGTTAAAGAGATGGAGGCAAAGTTAAGCATGATGATCATCCTACATAGCTCAGATTATCACATATGGAGAAACAAGATGAATGATCTCCTATTTGTGATGAAGATGCATTTACCGGTGTTT
Organism: Garcia nutans; assembly: GCA_947685225.1. Taxonomy (NCBI): domain Eukaryota; kingdom Viridiplantae; phylum Streptophyta; class Magnoliopsida; order Malpighiales; family Euphorbiaceae; genus Garcia; species Garcia nutans. The sequence continues at coordinate 33,884,592 of CANTUV010000039.1, read as the reverse complement.
AGTGTGACTAAACCCGATGACAAGATAAATGAAGAATGAGAACTTGAGCATGAGTAAGTATGAGGTGCTTGCTCTGATAGTGCTGTTTTCATTGCCAGAGTTTTGAGAAACTCTAAAGATTTTATTAACAAATTCTGCTCCTAATGGAATTAGTGGAAAGTGGCTCCTCTTATTTTGTGACTTTCATTGATGACTGTTCAAAGAAACTGTGGGTTTATATCTTGAAAAATAAAGATCAAGTTGTAAAGGTATTTAAACAGTTTCATGCCCTAGTTGAAAGAGAAACTGGGAAGAAATTGAAGTGTATTAAGTCAGATAATGGGGGTGAGTATATTGGATCACTTTAGAGATATTGCAAGGAGTAGGGCATTCGACACAAGCTGACAACTCGGTTGAATGGTGTAGTTGAGAGAATGAACAGGACTCTCATTGAGAGAGTTAGATGTTTGCTATCACATGCGAAGCTGCCAAAGTCATTTTGGGCAGAAGCATTGAGTGTAGCGGTTCATGTTCTGAATCTTTCACCATGTGTTCCTTTGAAGTTTGACATTCCAGAAAGAATATGGTCTGGAATGGATGTCTCTTATAATCACTTAAGAGCATTTGGGTGCAAGGTATTTGTGCACATACCAAAGGATGAGTGGTAGAAGCTAGATGTTAAAACACAATAATGTGTGTTTGTTGGGTATGGTCAAGATGAGCTTGGCTATTGATCCTATGATCCAGTTTAGAAGAAGTTTGTTAGAAGTCGTGATGCGGTTTGTTGAAAATGAGACCATCGAAGATATTGAGAAAGCCTAGAATGTTTCTAGATCCGATGGTAGTTCGACTAATCTTGAATTAATTCCTCCAAAAAGTGGTGCCGAGGTAGATTGGAGATGAAATTGAAGATGGCCAGCAAAATACTGCTGATGATTATGCTCCCATCCAGAATCAACCAAATAATGATTCTAATAAAGATGATTTTCAGCCACCAGTACCAGATACAGCTCAGAAACTATTGAGGAGATCTATTAGAGTCAGATAGTCTTCTACTAGATACTCTAGTGATCAGTATATGTTACTTACTAATGGGGGAGAACCTGAGAATTTTCTAGAAGCCATGCAAGATAAGTTGACATTCTTGCATGAGAATAAACCATTTGAGCTGGTGAAGTTGCCAACAGGCAAGAGGGCTTTGAAGAATAAATGGATGTTCAAGATAAAACATGATGAACACAATTCACAGCCATGATTCAAAGCCAGATTAGTTGTTAAGGGATTCAGCCAAAGGAAAGGGATTGACTTTGATGAGATTTTTTCACCAATGGTGAAGATGACATCCATTCGTACAGTACTGGGATTAGCTGCAAGTCTTAACTTGGAGATCAAGCAGATGGATGTGAAGATTGCCTTCCTTCATGGTGACTTGGAGGAACAGATATACTTGAAATAACCAGAGAATTTCAAGGAAAGAGGAAAAGAAGATTATGTCTACAGATTGAAGAAAAGTCTGTATGGCTTGTAAAAGGCACCGAGACAATGGTATAAGAAGTTTGAGTCAGTTATAGGGGAGCAAGAGTACATGAAGACTACTTTAGACCATTGTGTTTTTTGTGAAGAAATTCTTTGATGACGATTTTATCATCCTTTTGTTATATGTGGATGATATGTTGATTGTTGGCCAGAATGTTTTCAGAATCAACAGCTTGAAGAAGAAGCTGAGCAAGTCTTTTACTGTGAAAGACTTAGAGCCATCAATACAAATTCTTGGCATGAAGATAATCAGAGACAGAGGCGCCAAGAAGTTATGGTTATCACAAGAGAAGTACATTGAGAAAGTACTTCAAAGGTTCAACATGAACAAAGCTAAAAGTTAGTTGTCCTCTTACTAATCACTTTTAAGCTTAGTTCCAAACAAAGTCCTTCAATGGAAAAGGAGAAGGAAGAGATGGATAGAGTTCCATATGCTTCAGCAGTTGGGAGTTTGATATATGCCATAGTGTACACACAGCCAGTTATTGCTCACACAGTGGGAGTAGTGAGTCGGTTCCTTTCAAAATCCGGTAAGGTACATTGGGCTGCTGTGAAATGGATTCTGAGATATCTTTGTGATACCTCCAAAATATGTTTATGCTTTGGAGATGGAAAACCTGTGTTAGTTGGCAACACAGATGCAGATATGGCAGATGATGTTAACTTAAGAAAGTCTGTGTCAGGTTACTTGATTTCATTTGCAGGGGGAGCTGTGTCATGGCAGTTAAGGTTACAAAAGTGTATTGCTTTCTACAACTGAAGCAGAATTTATTGTTGCAATTGAAGCATGCAAATAGCTATTGTGGATGAAAAAGTTCTTAGATGAACTTGGTTTCAGTAGGATAGATATTCACTTTATTGTAATAGTCAGAGTGTTATCCACCTTGGGAAGAATTCCTCCTTTCACTCAGGATCAAAATATATTGATTTGGGATATTAGAGATGTGTTAGAGAAGAAACAATTATAATTTGAGAAAATCTATACTGATTAAAATGGATCAGATATGATGACAAAGATTCTACCAAGGGAAAAGTTTGAGTTCTATTGATCATCTACAAGAATGACAGTTAACTCATGTGGTCGGTAGGGGGAGAATTGAAAGGTGGTACCTAACCACATGAGAAACAAGCCACAATTTTTGACTTGGAGATCAACAAGCCACCATTTTTGAAGCCATCACAAACCACCATTTTTGAAGCCACCATTGTTGAATGTTGAATTGCCTAATTAGCTAGGCCAACAACCATATGGGAAAGCCTATATATATGGCATTCACTTCCTCTTCTAACACACACTCAAAAATCAAAGACACCAAAAGAAAGAGAGAGAGGTGTAGTTGAAAGGAAAGGCCTTTAGGCCTTTCCTCCTCCAATTCAATGACAAGAATTGAGAGAAGAAAAATTGGTGATGAAAAATGGTGTAAGCCAAAGCAAAATTGCTTTGATGAGTTTGAGTGAGAGAGAGAAAATTATTTGGGGAGTGACAAAATAGTGAAGTAGTTTAATTTTGGGAGTGTTTGGGAAACACTTGAGTGCCACTATTTTGGGTTTATCTCAATTGTAATAATTGCACCTCTAGAAATATTTCTAGAGAAGTCTCTCTTGTAAGCCTACTATTTTTAATAGTGGAAGAATATTTTCAGAGTTTATCTTGTGGATGTAGCCCAAAGTAAAAGGGTGATCCACGTTAAATTCGGTGTTTTATTTTGTCTCAGTTTTATAGCTATTGTCAAGGGTAGTTGTTTTGTTATATTGTGCTATTAATTATCCGAGTGAAATTCTATCTAAGGAGACTGGGTTTTAAGCGGGACCGCCTGTGACCCCTCCAGCCTTTCCTGAAAATTTTCTTGGTATTTATTTTTAGTACAATATTTCTTACACTATTTACTTGTATAATAGTAAGTAATTTGCGTGCTATTTACTTCCACTGCACAACACTCTTAGCATGCGCATATTCAGAGTTTGAATTACTTGAATTTAACCAAGGAACTATATATTTAATATGATCTGATATACTTTGTTTATCAACTGAATGATGTCTAGACCTTTGTTATTGTTAAATTTCAGTTTTTACTTTTATAATACAAGAACTTAATTGCTACTTTTATATTAGTTTAACTTTAATACTATTTTCATTTAATTTTATTAGTATATATATATTTTTTATTTGAGATTGCACTTCATTATTTTTATGAATTATATTTGATTATATATCAATATAATATAGATTTAAAATTATTTATATTCTAAACAATAACGTTAAAAAATAAAAAAAAATTAAAACTAAATGAGAGTATTCTTCTAGTATAGTCTAAAGTTGGAATAATTATATGCTACAACCGTTGTAGCAATAAATGCCTACAACGGACCAATGGGATTCTTACACGTAGATTAAATGATTCATTTCATTGGTCCGTTGTAAGCATTTAATCTACGTGTAAGAATTCCATTGGTCCGTTGTAGGCATTTATTGCTACAACGGTTGTAGCATATAATTATTCCTAAAGTTGGACTCATGTTTACTGTAGGTCAACAGTAAACATACATTTAACAAAAACAATTAATAATTCTCAATTAATGAGACAGAGAAAGAGAACCAAAAGTTACTTTTTAATTTTATATCTTTTTAATATTTTAAATTTGAAAATTAAATTTTAAATTTTTATTATTTCTCTTATTTATTGCTTTAATTTTCTAGTAGACAATTACTTTAATAACTTTAATTTTTAAAAATATTTCACTTTTTTCAAAAATACAATTAATTATTATTATTATTATTTAATACAAATAATTTTATAATACTATATTAAAATAATTTCATACCTTTTAATTTTTTTTATAATTACGTATTCGCACATTAAGATTATTCGAATGCATTAATGTTATAACTATATAGGGTCTAAGTAAAGCACAAGAGTAAGATATTGTTAAAACAGTAATAAAAAATTTGTCAATAGATGCATCAGGCATATTCTAATCCAATACTTCTATATATATATTGAGAAGAAAGTAAAAAATCCCTAGCTAACATCACTTTTGTATGACGACATGAACGAGCATTGGTTGAGAATTTTAAAATAAATGGAATTTGTTAATATTTATAAAATTAATATATATATATATTATTTTATAAATTTATACAATTTTACTTTTTTTTGGCATAAAATAAAATTTATTAATCAAATGATGATTTTAAAATAAAAAGATGGAGTAATTCACAAACTCTACTAATTCAAATGATGATTTTAAATAAATTTATAAAAAGTTTAATTTCGAGTAGTTAACTATATAATAAGTTTAATTTTGAGTAATATAAATATTTTGTAAGTATAAACTTATTTAATTTTAAGTAAGTAACTATATCATAAATATAAATTTATATAATTGAATACGTATCAACTTTAATTTTGAGTAATTAACTATGTAATAAGTTTAATTTTGAGTAATATACATATTTTATAAGTATAAATTTATTCAATTTTGAGTAAGTAACTATGTTATAAGTATATTAAATTATATGAATTTATACTTATAACATAGTTAATTAAATTAAATTAAGCTTATTTTGTAGTCAATTACATAAATTTATACTTACAATATTGTCAATTGTATTAAATTAAACTTATTATGTAGTCATTTACTTGAATTTATATTTATACAATAGTCAACTACATTAGATTAAATTTTAGTATGTAACCATTTATATGAATTTATACAAATAACGTAGTCCATTACTCCAAATTAAATTTGTTATAGAGCCAATTAATTACATGAATTTATATTCATAGAATAGTCAATCACATTAAATTAATCATATCATGTAGTCAATTACATAAATTTATACTTATAACATAGTCAATTAAATAAAATTAATCTTATTATGTAGCCAATTACATAAATTTATACATATAATATAGTCAATTGCTTCAAATTAAACTTATTGTACAGCTAATTATATGAATTTATATTTATAAAATAGTCAATTACATTAAATTAATCTTATTATATAGCCAATTACATGAATTTATGTTTATAACTGTTGCGCTCGACTAATTACTACTACAAAAGACACTCACAAATATACAAGGTAGTTATAGCAACGGTGATCCCCTCAAGGTCATCTCACAAGGAAGAAATTATTTTGTAATAGTTTGATTGACAAGTAAATTTAAAAGCAAGAGTGTAATATGTTGGAATGGTGAAAAGCGATTTTAATTTAAAAGTAAAACGAGTGGTAGTTGTGTCAGATCAATTTAATTCTAGGAATAGGGTTGTAGTTCAATTTAATTAAAGCTTAACTCTCAAATTATCCATTAATTTGACCTTGTATTTTAATTTATTCATTGAATTTAATTAGTAATTGCCAATTCATTAGTTTTCACATTCATGAATCAACAACAACTAATTATTTTGAAATTGCAAATTAATAAAACCGTAGAACTTATATTTCTAAATCATTCTTAGGGTAGTTAAATGCATAATTCCAATATCAAATTTCACCTCACAGTCCTTTATTCAATATCTAGAGATTAATAGGTAGCTAATCTATCAACCTAACATTCAATCCAATGCAATCAACCAACAATAAGTTATATTAATGAAATTGCAAATTAATAAAACCGTACAACTTATATTTCTAATTCATTCTTAGGGTAGTTGAATGCATAATTTCAATATCAAAGTTTACCTCTCGGTCCTTCATTCAATATCTAGAGATCAATAGGTAGCTAATCTATCAACCTAACATTCAATCCAATGCAATCAACCAACAACAAGGAATATTAATGAAAATATCAGATTAAGTCATTCAATCAAATCTACTACAAACCCTAGGTATGAGTAATTTAGCTTATCATCATTAATTTAAAATAAATATTCATCTCAATATAAATCAAATCATTATTGTACATTGAAATATTAATGTTCTTAACAAACAATAACAATCTAAAAATGAATTAAAAGAGAGAATATAAAAACCCCTTTGAAGATGCTAAGAGTTGAACTTCTAGTCTTCCTCCTAGCTCCACCATGAATATGATGAAGAACTAACAAGCCTTCTTCAATCAATGGCTCTCCTCTTGAAAGATGGAATGGTCACTTTCTCAAGTCCCCAACTCCTCAATCAAGCTTTCTTCAAATCCTAACCTTCACAAGAGCTTTCTCACCCAATTTTATCCTAAAAAATTTTAAGAATCTTATTTATGGGAGAAATGGAAGATGAAGATGAAGGTGATGTTCATGGTCTCTCTCAAGACCAAGAATAAGAAGATGAACCGAGGAACTCCCCTTTGAAGATGCTCCAACATGTATATGTATCCCCTCTCCCATTCTTTTTAATTTCTCAAGACATAAATCATCTCTTGCCAACTCACACACCACACTTTGTCTCCCACTTTTACTTTATTCTATATTTCTTTTTATAAATTAAGCAGCCTTTTTGTTCTTTTATTATTTCTTTTCAAAAGATATCATTTGTTGTCCCCATTTTGTCCCCCATTTCATGTAAAATAATTGAAAAAATCTTCACAAGACACGGCCAAGTCATGAGTGACTTGGCCGTGTCACTCATTTTCTTATAGACACGGCCAAGTCATGTGGCCGTGTCTATGGCTGCCCCAATTTCACCTTTCTTTTCCAAGTGGGACACTTCCAAGGCTTTGACCGTGTCATGTGCTACGGCCAGTGGCTTGGCCGTGTCTCTTGAGTGTGTTCTCCACTGTTTGCTTTGCTCTTCATATGGGACATGGCCAAGGCCTTGGACATGGTCATGTGACACGACCAATGGCTTGGCCGTGTCTCTTGGGTGTGTTCACTTCTGCATTTCCTCCTTGCTTCTCCTTTGCTTTGCTCTTTTGGTGGGACACAGCCAAGGCCTTGGCCGTGTTATGTGACACTGCCAGTGGCTTGGCCGTGTCTCTTGCTTATGTTAAGCTCTGCCAAATTTTCTTGCCTCTTTCCTTGGATGAGGGACACAGCCAAGCCATGAAGTGTCTTGGTCGTGTCTCATGTTTTTCCACCTTAATAATCCATGAAATTGAATTAAAGCTCCATCATTTTGTTCTTCATCTTGGATCAAATACTTTAAACAAACTTTAAATACAAATTAAAAGAAAAATCAATCAAAAGCCAATAAAATTATACTAAAAATAAATACGCAAATGATCAAAATAACTACCCCACACTTAATTCTTTGCTTGTCCCCAAGCAAAGTTAAAATTAAAATAAACTAAACAAGATAAATTTTGCCAAGTTCAAGAGTTATAAGGATGTATCAAGACTCCCATTTTATTAGATTCACAATCATTATCAAATCAAGAACAATCAATACTCAAGCAATTTAATGGTCAATCCATGCATACTAAAAAATTGTCACTCCCTCATAAGACCTCTTAAGCGTTTAATCAGGTAGTGTTTAAGCTCTCAACAATCAATGAAAGATTATCTCTATAGGCTTGCTTATCAATCAAATCTCCACCACCTAATCACAATCAAGCATCAATCATAAGGTTTTTCATCGGATTATAATGGGGCTAAGGGAAAGGCATGACATTTAGGAAATATGAGCTTATTCATTAAGTTCAAGAGCACTTCAAGAATGAAGTAACCGATCATATGTATAACCCAATAATCCCAAAATACCTTCCACTCACCTACCCCTTGATATTAAAGAGCTTTTTAAGGGAATTCACTTATTAAATCTTGCAATGATTATTCCCAAACTTATTCCAACCCTTACGAAAAAGAACAACTTCTTCTATTATTTTGATTTTTTTTCTTTTTTTTTGTTTTTTTAAATAGGGTTTGCAACTAAAGAAGATAATAATTTGTGTTGTCCCAAGATGGCAACCAAGAGGGGGGGTGAATTGGTTTTCTCAAGAAGTAATGACAATTTAAAAAACTCAACAAACAAGAAATGCGGAATAGAGAGTTGGTTGAGTAATGGAAGAAAGAAGGAACACACAAGATTTATAGTGGTTCGGATTTACTTCAATCCTACATCCACTTCCTTAACAACTTGTTAAGGTTCCACTAATCTTTGAAGTTTTATCAAGCTCACTTCCAACTTTGGTGTTTTCACAAGTTCACACCTAACTTCACAAGTGTTTTTCTTAGGCTCACACTTACAACCCAAACAAGAGTTTTACAAGGCTTACTCTCATAACCCAAGTGTTTCCCAAGCTCAAACTCAAACTTATACAATGGTGTTTTCAATGCTAACACCTAACATTCATTACAATTCAAATGCAAGTTTAAGTAGAAGAAAATTTGTTGCTTGGCTATGAAAATCCTTTCTCAATTTGTCTCTGTCTTATTTTCTCATAGAAACATTGTATTTATAGCCAATGTGGTCTTACTAGCCGTTATTGATGTTGAGAATGAAGTCTTGGCAGATTAGACCTTCTTTACTTAAATTGTCCGAAGCACTTCGCGGTCGCCCTTCACACAAGGATGGTCGCGCTCATGCTTCACGCGGTCGTCCTTTTACTCAGGGATGGTCGCTGCTTTTGAAAAATCTTCAACGGTCGAATTTTAGTGCTCTGCAGCTGGAATCTTGCCCATGATGTGTTTGTCGGACCAGTTCTTGCCCATGCTGTGTTTGTCGGGACGGTCGTGCCAAGCAAAGGTGCGGTCGCCCTTTTTGAATATTGAAGTGGGTTTACAACGGTCATGTCACGTGTCATTCTCTAACAGGGCAAAAGAGATGTCCGCCATAATTTGAATCTCGCGGTCGCCCTTGGTGGCATTTTGCGGTCGAACTCATATTCTCGCGTCGAACTTCTGGATGCATTTGAGGACGCGAACACTACTGTCTCTTTGAGCAATTTCTTCTTGAATGGTAGGGCGGTCGCAACTTTGAATGGGCGGTCGCTAAAGTGGTAAGCGAGGTCGAGTCATTCACCGTTCTTGTCACCGCGAACCTTACTGTGATTGCAATGATTTAAGTTCCTTGAGTAGCGGTCGTTCACATAGTTGGACGGTCGCTATTCTACAGGAGCGATCGCGATTCAGGTCGAACTTCTGGATGCGAAACCTACTGTGACAAGGTTTCATCCTGTAATTGCATGGAGCGGTCGTCTTTAGGTGTGGTGCGACCGCTAGAAATATTCTGTTCATCTTTAATTGAAGCAACCTAATCCTGCAACAAGATTCTTCAAACACAAGTTAAATAGATCATCCATTTGAGTTGTCAAGGATCAAAATTAAGATCATTTGTCTAACAATCTCCCCCATTTTGACTTTGACAATTCAAATGGAATGATGAGAAAAAAGATAAGTTTTAAAATTGCTCCCCCTTAACATATGCATAAGATATAGTTAAGAGCAATGTATTTATTAGATTATTTCATTAAGTTATGCCATTTTCTCCATACCATTTGCTCTTTCTCCCCCATTGTACTATTCTCTCTTTTTCTCCCATTGTGCATACTATGTTCCATTTTGTTATTTTCTCCCCCATTGTCATAGGCAAAATGTTAAAAACAACAATCAAAACAAATAAGGAATGAGAGAAAAAAAATATTTGCAACAAACATTTAAGCTTTATTAAGGATAGAAAAAGTACAAAGGCAGAAAATAAAACATATGAAAATGCAAACAACAAAAAATCTAAGCTATTCTGAGTCATCATCTACATCTAACTCTTCTTCAAGTAAAGGAGCTTTTCCTTTATCTTGAGGAGCAATAGAGGCAGAGCTAGTGCTAATGGACTCTCCTTCTTCAGCAATGCTTTGGGTGTGATCACTTATATCCCAATCTTCAAGGTTGCATTGAGGCAAGTCCAATTTGCCTTGCATATCATATAGATCATGGTGCATATGAGATATAAGGTCTATTCTCTTGTTCAAGTGCTGGAATCTCTTGGAGACACTTTTCTTGAACTTAGAGAGTTTCCTTGAGAGTGTTTTGATAGCTTGGAGGATGAGTTGTGTGGAGGATGAAGCAGTTTCTGGAGTAGCTTTTGATGAAGTTGCTTTTGAAGGTAATTCTACTGCAACTTCTACAGAATCTCCCTCTTCCTCAATTGTATACCTTGGCCTTTTCTTTTGTTTATCCATGACTCCTTTCTTGCCAAAGCAGTATACATATGATCCTTCAATTTTCCTTACACATCCAGCATGCTCTAAGTAATCTATTGTTCAGATCTATTTGAGTGATTTGTGAGGATAGGAAGAAGGTACCAGTTCTTGTAACAGCATGATGATAGAGGGTATCAATCAAGAACTTGGTTGTGTTCATTTTGATGTTGTGGGTGAAAGCATACAGAAATATAAGGTCTCTCTTGGTTATTTTCTCATTTCCATCTGCTCTTTGATGGATGGTGTAGGTGATGATCCTGTGGAGCATCCAATGGTTGAGAGTTTTAATATTTCTGGCTTTTAATTCTTTTTCAAAAGAGGTTTCAATGGAAATTTCTTGCCAGAAATCAGAAAGGGTTTGGTTTGAGAAGATTTGGTCATTGTAAGAGGTTATACCTTCAGAAGGGAAGTTCCAAATGCTGCCAAAATCTTCTAGGGTTAAGGAGTGGTAGTTGTCAAATAGCTTAAACCTAACCCCATACCACCCTATTGCAGAGTTTGCACTCTTCTCTATTTGAAGTGACATCAGAAATTCCTTACTAAGATTAGAATATCCTACCTCTTCTGGAAAGACAAATTTTCTCCATCCAAGGACATCCAACAATCTCTCAATTTCGTCCTTGATGCCCAAAGCAGAAAGCATCCCACCAAAAGGAGATTTGGTGCCTTCAACTTTCTTTTTCTTTAGCATGGCATACCTAATGTCTTCCTCAGAGGTTTGGTGGTGAGGTTTGTGAATTTTCTCACCTCTTCTAGACTGTGGAGGAGATGGAGGATCAACAATGGGTTCTCTAATGGTGATTCCTGGAACTCTTTTGGCTTGACCTTTTATTTTGGAGGTGGTTTTTCTTTTAGGAGCCATTAAAAACAGAAGGAGTAGGAGTAAACTGAAAAACAGAGAGTGATTGAGAAACAGAAGTTTTTAGGGTTTCAGAAGGAAGTTTGTGTGTTTTAATAAGCAAAATATCAGATAAACTGTTGTAGCATACTCTTAAATAGATGGAATTAAGAAAATAGCCGTTTATGACTGTTGAAAGTTAAGAGTTGTCACCTGTCACACAGCCAACGGTTATAAATTTTTGAGCAGAGTGTACAGGGTGCGGTCGCATATTCAACAAGGTGCGATCGCGACATGTGGTCTAGCGACCATTAGTAAGATAGGTACGCTCGCGAGGGAAGAAACTGTCTGTAACGGTCGAAACTATTCAAATTGGTGCGGCCGCGCACAAATTTTTCTTGACCTCGCACAGAGATTTTTATTGAATGAAACTGGCAGACGAGATAGCGATCGCTAAAGGACAATGGAGCGACCGCTACATACTTAAAAAAATTCAAGGAAAGATGGAAGATATTCCAAGTGTGTTAAGAAAAATTAAATTTATGCACATAGAAACTTTATTGTAAGGCAAAAGTTTTAATTAACTCAAAGTGATTCCATCAATCATTCCTAAATTGAGTTTAATGAAGTTAAGTCTATCTTCATTCAAGGGTTTTGTAAAGACATCAGCAAGTTGATTTTCTGTATCTATGAATTCTAGGATTATATTCTGATTTTGTACATTTTCCCTCAAGAAATGATGTCTAATATCTATATGCTTGGATCTAGAATGTTGGATAGGATTTTTAGACAAATTGATAGCACTAGTGTTGTCACATTTAATGGAGATATTGTTAAACACTTTACCATAGTCAAGCAATTGTTGTTTCATCCATAATACTTGTGTGCAACAAAAACATGCTGCAACATATTCAGCTTCCGTTGTGGATAAAGCAACCGATGCTTGTTTCTTACTATGCCAAGAAACTAGACAATTACCAAGAAAGTGACATGCTCCTGTTGTGCTTTTCCTATCTAAGATGCTACCAGCATAATCTGCATCTGAAAATCCTATAATATGAAATGATGTGTTTTTAGGATACCAAAGTCCTAAATGCATTGTACCACTCAAATATTTCAAGATTCTCTTAGTGGCATTCAAGTGTGATTCTTTAGGACAAGTTTGAAATCTAGCACAAAGACATACACTATACATTATATCAGGCCTAGAAGCGGTTAAGTAAAGTAGTGATCCGATGATACCTCGATATTTCTTCTCATCTACTGCTTTACCATTTTCATCTTTACCTAATTTCAATGATGTGCTCATAGGAGTTTTGCTAGTTTTGCAGCCATCCATTCCAAATTTCTTGATGAGTTCTTTTGTATATTTGGATTGGTTGATGAAGATCCCATCTTCACATTGCTTGACTTGCAGTCCAAGGAAAAACTTGAGTTCACCCATCATGCTCATTTCAAATTCCCTAGTCATACAAGAAGCAAATTCTTTGCACAATACTTCATTAGTAGCTCCAAATATTATGTCATCCACATAAATTTGTACAATCAAAATGTTGTGTTTATCCTTTTTAACAAAAAGAGTTGTGTCTACTTTTCCTTTTGAAAAACCATTTTCAAGCAAATATGCACTAAGTTTATCATACCAAGCTCTAGGTGCTTGTTTCAATCCATATAAGGCTTTGGTGAGTTTGAAAACATGATCAGGAAATTTGTAGTTTTCAAAACCAGGAGGTTGTTCTACATAAACTTCTTCATTTATAAGTCCGTTTAGAAATGCACTTTTGACATCCATTTGATAAAGCTTAAAGTTCATATGACATGCAAAAGCAAGTAATATTCTAATAGCTTCTAATCTGGCTACGGGGGCAAAGGTTTCATCATAGTCAATACCTTCTTCTTGATTATAACCTTTGGCTACCAATCTTGCTTTATTTCTAATGATGTGACCATTTTCATCAAGCTTATTCCTATAAACCCATTTGCATCCTATTATAGAATGATCTATAAGTCTAGGAGTAAGTTGCCAAACATTATTTCTTTCAAATTGATTAAGTTCATCTTGCATTGCAGTTATCCAATTTTCATCATTTAAAGCTTCCTCAACAGTTTTTGGTTCAATTTGAGAAACAAAAGCAAAATTAACATCAACATGATTAATTTTAGATCTAGTAGTTACTCCCTTAGATGTTTCTCCAATGATGAGTTCCTTTGGATGATCTTTCTTGTATTGCCAATCCTTAGGTAGATCTTGAGTCTTTTCTTCAAGTTGATTGATCTTTGGAGCATCAATAGATTCAAGAGGTTCAAGAGTACCTGCAGGGTCATTGAAAGTAATACCTTTCTTTTGATCAAGTTTAGATGATTCATCAAATACAACATGCATTGATTCTTCTATAACTAGAGTTTTCATGTTAAATACCCTATATGCTTTGCTATATGATGAATATCCTAAGAATATGCCTTCATCTGATTTGGATGAGAATTTTCCAAGATTATCCTTGGTATTCAATATGAAGCATTTGCATCCGAATACTCTAAAATATCCAATTCTGGGTATTCTTCCATTCCATAGCTCATAAGAGGTTTTATTAGTTAAATGCCTTTTGTAAACACGATTTGCAATGTAACAAGATGTATTAACGGCTTCCGCCCAAAAATAAGATGGTAAATCATATTCATTGAGCATTGTCCTAGCCATTTCAATTAAAGTTCTATTTTTCCTTTCGACTACACCATTTTGCTGTGGAGTTCTAGGAGCAGAAAAATTATGTGAAATGCCAAGTTCATTGCAAAAGTCTTCAAAGTTTTCATTTTCAAATTCTTTGCCATGATCACTTCGAATAGATGTGATCACATATCCTTTTTCATTTTGAACTCTTTTTGCAAAAGTTTTGAAGTAATTAAAAGCTTCATTCTTTTGAGCTAAGAAATTAACCCATGTGAATCTAGAGTAGTCATCAACAAGAACAAATGCATATGATTTGCCTCCTAAGCTTGTAACTCTATTTGGTCCAAACAAATCTAAATGAATGAGCTCTAAAGGTCTAGAGGTGCTTATAACATTCTTTGTTTTAAATGAGCTTTTATGTTGCTTACCATGTTGACAAGGTTCACAAATTCTGTCTTTATCATATTTTATCTTAGGTAAGCCATCAACTAAGTTTTCATTGCATATATATTTCAATTGATTCATACCAGCATGTCCTAGTCTTCTATGCCATAACCATGCATCATTATTAGTGGACATTAAACATGTATGATTTGAATGTATGCTGACATTATAAGTGTTGTTTGTTCTAGTGCCTTTAAATATGATAACATCATTTGAATTTGTGATCTTGCATTCTTTGGAATCAAACTTGACAAAGTATGCTTTATCACAAAGTTGACTAACACTTAGCAAGTTATGTTTCAAGCCATCAACAAGCCATACATCTTCAATTAAATCCTTACCAATAGAACCAATGGAGCCAACACCAAGAATTTTACCTTTAGCATTGTTTCCAAAAGTTACATTACCTCCATGTTTGTAGGTGATACTGGTAAAGAGCTTTGCATTTCCAGTCATATGCCTTGAGCATCCACTATCCACAAGCCATGTGATTTCATTGATAGTAGATTTTAGGCAGACCTGCAAGATAATTGTGATCATCTTCTTTTAGGTACCCACATGTAGTTGGGTCCTTGATGGTTAGTAGAAAAGGAGTCTTCTAACTTGAGATGAGCCTTTCTTATATAACAATAGAAGTTTTTGTGTCCAAATTTCATGCAATATGTGCATTGCCATGGCATTTTACGCTTCTGTATTTTTCTTTTTGCATTATACATACAACTACAAGTATGTGATTTCTTTTGTGCAAGTTTAGTGAACAACAATGCATAGTTATTTTTGGCTTTATCTCCTAGTGAACCATAAGAAGTTCTTTTAGACTTGGTGCAAGCATCTTTGATATGAACATCAGAAATTTCAGTTGTAGATGCTTTCACAAATGTTGGTTTGCTAGGTGCAATGTTGGTTGAGCCATTGAATCCTAATCCATATTTCAAGGAAGGTGATCTTTGATTATTAATTAATATGTTCAATGCTTCCTTTCCTTTATGAAATCTGGAAATTGATTCTTTTAGTTCTTTTAGTTCATACTTCAATGTCTCATTCTCTTTAATCACCTTTTCTAAGTCATGTGAGCTTTTATTTAACTCTCCTATTGTATTCATTAAGTGTTCATTTGAGGTTTTCAATTCTAAGGTAGAGTTCTTTAAGCTTATAAAATCCTTTTCTAACTTAGAGTTTTTCTCTTTATAAAGCATCATTTTAGAGAAATATTTTTCTATTTTAAAATTCATGTGCTCAATCAAATCACTATCATTTATATCATTTATATCATCATGTGCTACTAGATCAAAGGATTGAGTACTTACCTCATTGGAGTCATCTTCAATAGCCATGAGACAAAGATTTGCAATTCCTCCTTCTTCTTCTTCTTCACTTGAGGAAGAGTCATCCCATGTGGCTTTGAGAGACTTTTTCTTTTCTTTATCCCATTTCTTTTTGTTTTTTAATTTGAAGCAATCCGATTTGATATGACCAGTTTTTCCACATTCATAGCACTTTACCTCATTTTTCTTTTCTTTATCTTTGAAGGAGAATTTTGGAGGTGTGCCTTTGTTTGCTTGTAATCTTTTCTTCCTTTTCCATTCATTGATTCTTTTTGAGAACATTGCCATTTCATCTTCATCATCAGTACCTTCATTGCTTGAGCTTTCAGCTTCTTTGATTGCTTTGAGTGCAATTGGTTTTCTCTTTTCTTTCTCACCTTGATCTTCTTCTTTCTCACTATGTAGCTCAAATGTGAGTAACTTTCCAACTAGCTCGTCGGTTCTTAATGTGCTGAGATCATGAGCTTCTTCTATGGATGATACTTTGGATTCAAAGTTCTTTCTAGCTCTTAGGGCTCTCAAGATTTTACTGTTTACATCACCTTGATCATATACCTTGCCATACTTCTTTAGTTCATTGACAATAGCAAGCAAGCGATTTGTCATGTCGGTGACATTTTCATTTGGTTTCATCTTGAATAGCTCATACTCATGGACATGCATTTGTTTTTTGGTGAATCTCACTTGAGTTGTACCTTCATGATAGTTTTCAAGTGTTTTCCAAATGCAATGTGCACAAGTTAAATGTTGAACTCTTCCACCTTCTTCTCTTGAAATGGAGTTCATCAAGATGGAAGCAGCTCTATTGTTCTTGAATCGATCTCTGATATTGCTAGGTGACCATTGAGCTTTGGGAAGTGGAACTTGAATACCGTCAACTTCATGAGTGGGAGATTTCCACTCACTTTCCACGAAATCCCATAGTTCAATCCCTTCACTGTCTAGAAACAAATACATTTTGTGTTTCCAGTATGAGTAATCTGTTCCATCAAAGTAGGGTCTAAGAATAGAGTTAAGATTTCCATGAGAGCTTGATGAAGAAGAAGTTGCCATAGTGGATCAGATTTCACAATTAAGTTTAAGAAATCTCAGGGCTCTGATACCAATTGTTGTCCCAAGATGGCAACCAAGAGGGGGGGTGAATTGGTTTTCTCAAGAAGTAATGACAATTTAAAAAACTCAACAAACAAGAAATGCGGAATAGAGAGTTGGTTGAGTAATGGAAGAAAGAAGGAACACACAAGATTTATAGTGGTTCGGATTTACTTCAATCCTACATCCACTTCCTTAACAACTTGTTAAGGTTCCACTAATCTTTGAAGTTTTATCAAGCTCACTTCCAACTTTGGTGTTTTCACAAGTTCACACCTAACTTCACAAGTGTTTTTCTTAGGCTCACACTTACAACCCAAACAAGAGTTTTACAAGGCTTACTCTCACAACCCAAGTGTTTCCCAAGCTCACACTCAAACTTATACAATGGTGTTTTCAATGCTAACACCTAACATTCATTACAATTCAAATGCAAGTTTAAGTAGAAGAAAATTTGTTGCTTGGCTATGAAAATCCTTTCTCAATTTGTCTCTGTCTTATTTTCTCATAGAAACATTGTATTTATAGCCAATGTGGTCTTACTAGCCGTTATTGATGTTGAGAATGAAGTCTTGGCAGATTAGACCTTCTTTACTTAAACTGTCCGAAGCACTTCGCGGTCGCCCTTCACACAAGGATGGTCGCGCTCATGCTTCACGCGGTCGTCCTTTTACTCAGGGACGGTCGCTGCTTTTGAAAAATCTTCAACGGTCGAATTTTAGTGCTCTGCAGCTGGAATCTTGCCCATGATGTGTTTGTCGGACCAGTTCTTGCCCATGCTGTGTTTGTCGGGACGGTCGCGCCAAGCAAAGGTGCGGTCGCCCTTTTTGAATATTGAAGTGGGTTTACAACGGTCATGTCACGTGCCATTCTCTGACAGGGCAAAAGAGATGTCCGCCATAATTTGAATCTCGCGGTCGCCCTTGGTGGCATTTCGCGGTCGAACTCATATTCTCGCGTCGAACTTCTGGACACATTTGAGGACGCGAACACTACTGTCTCTTTGAGCAATTTCTTCTTGAATGGTAGGGCGGTCGCAACTTTGAATGGGCGGTCGCTAAAGTGGTAAACGAGGTCGAGTCATTCACCGTTCTTGTCACCGCGAACCTTACTGTGATTGCAATGATTTAAGTTCCTTGAGTAGCGGTCGTTCACATAGTTGGACGGTTGCTATTCTACAGGAGCGATCACGATTCAGGTCGAACTTCTGGACGCGAAACCTACTGTGACAAGGTTTCATCCTGTAATTGCATGGAGCGGTCGTCTTTAGGTGAGGTGCGACCGCTAGAAATGTTCTGTTCACCTTTAATTGAAGCAACCTAATCCTGCAACAAGATTCTTCAAACGCAAGTTAAATAGATCATCCATTTGAGTTGTCAAGGATCAAAATTAAGATCATTTGTCTAACAATTTGTAATTTTTAAACCCACTAAATTTAACCCCACACTTTATTTAACACAACACTCAATCATAAACGTTCTTAAAATTCTCTTGACCTAATGTAAGAGTAATAGTTAAAGCAATAAGGTTCAAGATAATGGTGTTGTGAAAAAGAAAGAAAAGAAAAAATGAAATAAGCTTAAAATTGGCTAACTAAGGTCGGATATAAGGTTGGTTTTTTAAGCCAAAATGAGTTCACCTAATTGCCTTAATCATATTGATGCCTAATTGAAATTTTTATGTAGTCTCAAAATGCATGTCAAAGCAAGTTCTAGCAATTCATTAATCAAAGATGTTTACACACAATAAAGAATAATAAGTTGATATCCAACTTAATATGCTCAATTCCTCACTAGTTTAAAGGTGATGCAAGAATAACCATCAAAATTAACAATAAGTACCAATTATAATCAATTCTTAAGTTCATGCTTCAAAAATTCAAAGGTCATCTATCAACAATTTCATAACAATTGAACTTTTCAAAATTCATTTATTCAAAGAAAAACATTAACTGAACTTAAAAACAGATAAGTTAAAAGTAAAAACATAAACTGCAAGTTAAAAGTAAAAACACAAACTGCACCCCATACTTAAAAATTCACATTGTCCCCAATGTGAGCATGCATAAATTAAAAGAGCAAAGTTCAAATGAAACCTAATTTTCATCGTTCCCATATGCGATATGAAGTGCTCCTTCCATCCTTAATGAAATTGTCATCCATGTTTGAAAAAATGAATAGCATGCAACTCCGAAAGGTACCTAGTACATTGCAAAGCCTAAGTAGTATCCTTTGAAGAGCAAATGTCCAAAGAGAACATGTGAAACTTGTCTTAGGGTGATCCTCCAATATTATAGGAACTTGGTAAAAATCTTTTTCAATCTGCAATATGGTTATATTCATTTTTTGCTCTTCCTCACCACCGAGAGTGGAAGAGATAATCATTGGCTGCATACTGTTCCCCCCAACCAAAACATACTTGAAAATTTTTAGGGTCTTTTTAAGTTTAACCAAGTTTGGTTGAATCTCTTTCTCATCATCTTTAGTAATCTGAAGTCCCCTCTCAACAACCTCAGCATTTAAGATTAACTTGCACTCCTTAATTTCTGAATTGGAAATTTTAGGCTCTACTTCCAAGGTCATGGCCATCTCAAGCTTATCTTCACTATCTTCTTTATAGGACATGTCACAGATTTCAGAAAGTTACTTACCTTGTTTCTCATCCTTCAATCTACTTTGGAATGGAATTGGTGGCATATAAGGATTTGGAGGCTCATGCAATTTTAATTAAGTTGATGCTTCCAAATTCTTCTCCTCCTTTGATTGACTTGGTTCCTCTATGTTGGGTTGTATCTCCTCGCCATTTTCTTCATGATTAGTACCTGCATCAAAGGAATCACAAAATTTATTATATATCACATGTTCACTGCTCAAAATTGTGATTGCATTGACCTGCTCTAATTGGCTAGGAAATTTCACTTTTTGGTGTCCTTGGAGTTGATTTGCCAATTGCCCAACTTGAGTTTCCACCTTCTTCAATGATAGCTCCAAAGAATCAAACCTCTTATTGCTCCCTTCCTGATTTTGTGTGCTAATTTGAATGAAAGCATTCAAATTATCTTCCAATGTAGGTTCCTTAAGTTGATCTTGATTTTTTGTGCTAATTTAAATAAAGGCATTCAAATTATCTTCTAATGTGGGTTTCTTAAGGTGATCTTGATTTGAACTTTATTCTTGAAAGTAAGAAATTTTTTGGTAAGGTTAAAAAAATTATTGAGGTGGAATTTGCTGTTGGTTTTTCCAAGAACAATTTGGGTAGTTTCTCCCACTTGAATTATAAGGATAGGAATATGGGTCATTTATACCCCTTGGCTGGAAACTTTCAAAGGCATATTCTTCCTCTTGCCTCTCTTGGTATTGTTCAAAACCAAATGAACACATGGTTGCACTATGTCCTACAATGCCACATGCTAGACATACTTCACGGATAAGCATAGGTGCTTTTCCTCTTGCATTTAGCATCTTAAGTTGACTTATTAATTCTGCTAATTACCATGCCATTTCAGAATTAGCATTCTAATCATAAACTCCCTCGTGCATTGAAAACTGCATTCTTACAATAAACACTTAGTAATTCAAAATAAAACACTTAAAACAATTAAACAATTTAAATAAAAAAATCAAACTACTAACAACAATTGCCTTACCTGGCAGCGGCGCCAAAAACTTGTTGCGCTCGACTAATTACTACTACAAGCGACACTTGCAAGTATACGATGTAGTTGTAGCAACGGTAATCATCCCAATGTCGTCTCACAAGGAAGGAATTATTTTGCAATAGTTTGATTGACAAGTAAATTTAAAAGCAAGAGTGTGATATGTTGGAATAGTAAAAGGCAATTTTAATTTAAAAGTAAAATGAGTGGTAGTTGTGTAAGATCAATTCAATTCTAGGAATGGTGCCTAGGGTTTTAGTTCAATCTAATGAAAGCTTAACTCTCAAATTATCCATTAATATGACATTGTATTTTAATTTGTTCCTTAAGTTTAATTAGTAATAACCAATTCATTAGTTTTCACATTCATGAATTAACAACAACCAATTATTTTGAAATTGCAAATTAATAAAACCCTAGAGCTTATATTTCTAATTTATTCTTAGGGTAGTTGAATACATAATTCCAATATCAAATTTTACCTCTCGATCCTTCATTCAATATCCAGAGACAAATAGGTAGTTAATATATCAACTTAACATTCAATCTAATGCAATCAACCAACAACAAGGTATATTAATGAAAATATCAAATCAAGTCATTCAATCAAATCTACTACAAACCCTAGGCATGAGCAATTTAGCTCATCATCATCAATTTAAAATAAATATTCATCTCAATATAAATCAAATCACTATTGTACATTGAAATATTAATGTTCTTAACAAATAATAACAATCTAGAAATGAATTAAAAGAGAGAATATAAAAACCCCTTTGAAGATGCTAAGAGTTGAACTTCTAGTCTTCCTCCTAACTCCACCATGAATATGATGAAGAACTAACAAGCCTTCTTCAATCAATGGCTCTCCTCTTGAAAGATGGAATGGTCACTCTCTCAAGATCCCAACTCCTTAATCAAGCTTTCTTCAAACCCTAACCTTCACAAGTGCTTGCTCACCCAATTTTAACCATAAAAATGTTAAGAATCTTGTTTATGGGAGAAATGGAAGATGAAGATGAAGGTGATGTTCATGGTCTCTCTCAAGACAAAAAACAAGAAGATGAACCGAGGAACTCCCCTTTGAAGATGCTCCAATGTGTATATGTATCCTCTCTCCCATTCTTTTTAATTTCTCAAGACACAAATCATCTCTTGCCAACTCACTCACCACACTTTATCTCCCACTTTTACTTTATTTTATATTTCTTTTTATAAATTAGGCAACCTTTTTGTTCTTTTATTATTTCCTTTCAAAAGATATCACTTGTTGTCCCCATTTTGTCCCCCATTTCATGTAAAATGATTGAAAGAATCTTCACAAGACACGGCCAAGTCATGAGTTACTTGGCCGTGTCACTCATTTTCTTATAGACACGGCCAAGTCATGTGATCGTGTCTATGGCTTCCCCAATTTCATCTTTTTTTTTCAAGTGGGGACACAGCCAAGGCCTTGACCGTGTCATGTGACATGGCCAGTGGCTTGGCTGTGTCTCTTGAGTATGTTCTCTACTGTTTACTTTGCTCTTCATATGGGACACGGCCAAGGCCTTGGCAGTGTCATGTGACACGGCCAATGCTTGGCCGTGTCTCTTGGGTGTGTTCACTTTTGTATTTTCTCATTGCTTCTCCTTTGCTTTGCTCTTTTGGTGGGACACGACCAAGGCCTTGGCAGTATCATGTGACACGGCCAGTGGCTGGCCGTGTCTCTTGCTTGTGTCAAGCTCTGCCAAATTTTCCTGCTTCTTTCCTTGGATGAGGGACACGACCAAGCCATGAAGTGTCTTGGTCGTGTCTCATATTTTTCTACCTTAATAATCCATCAAATTGAATTAAAGCTTCATCTTTTTATTCTTTATCCTAAATCAAATACTTTAAACAAACTTTAAACACAAATTAAAAGAAAATTCAATCAAAAGCCAATAAAATTATACTAAAAATAAATACGCAAATGATCAAAACAATAACATAGTTAATTACATTAACTTAATCATATTATATAGCCAATTATATGAATTTATACTTATAACATAGTTAATTGTATTAAATTAATCTAATTTTGTGGTTAATTACATGAATTTATACTTATTATATTGTTAATTATATTAAATTAATCTTATTAGATAGCCAATTACATAAATTTAAATATATAATATAGTCAATTATATTAAATTAATCTTATTATATAACCAATTATATGAATTTATAGTTATAACATAGTTAATTATATTAAATTAAACTTTTTAAGTAACCAATTATATGAATGTATATTTATAATATAATCAAATAGATTAAATCAAACTCATTAGGTATCCAATTATATGAATTTATACATAGTCAATTACATTAAATTAATCTTATTATATAGCCAGTTACTTAAATTTATATATATAATATAGTCAATTACTCCAAATTAAACTTATTGTACAACCGTTTATATAAATTTATATTATAAAATAGTTAATCATATTAAATTGATCTTATTATGCTACCAATTATATAGATTTTTACTTATAATATAGTCAATTACATTAAGTTAATCATATTATGTAGCTAATTACATGAATTTATACTTATATATAACATAGTCAATTATATTAAGATAATCATATTATATAGCCAATTACATGAATTTACACTATATATAGAATATAGTCAGTTACATTAAATTAATCTTATTTTGCAGCCACTTACATGAATTTATACTTATAAAATTATTAATTATATTAAATTAATCTTATACCATAGCCAATTATATGAATTTATACATATAAAATAGTCAATTATATTAAAAAAATTTATATAGCCGATTACATGAATTTATAGTTATAACATAGTTAATTACATTAAATTAAACTTATTATGTAACCATTTGTATAAATTTATACTTATATCATAGTCAATTACACTAAATTATTCTTATTATATAGTCAATTATATAAATTTATATTTATAATATAGTTAATTACTTTAAATTAAACTTATTATATAGCAAATTATATGAATTTATATTCATAAAATAGTCAACTATATTAAACTCATCATATTATGTAGTAAATTGCATAAATTTATACTCATTGTATAGCCAATTATATTAAATTAAATGTATTATGTAGTCAATTACATGAATTTGCACTCATATTATAGTCAATTATATTAAATTAATCTTATTATATAGTCAATTGTATGAATTTATACATATAGCATAGTCAATTACTCCAAATTAAATTTATTATATAACCAATTATATAAATTTATACATGTAAAATAGTTAATTACATTAAATTAATCTTATTATGTAGCTAATTACATTAACTTATTTCATAACATAGTCAATTACATTAAATTAAACTTATTATATAGCTAATTACATGAATTTATATTTCTATATTGTAGTAAATTGTAATAAATTAATTTTATTATATAGCCAACTATATAAATTTATATATATAACATGAATTTATACATATAATATAGTTAATGATATATAATTACTATATTGAATAAATATAATAAAATAATTATTATATATTAAAAAATATATTATTCTATTAAAATAAATAAATATAATCATGAACATATATACAATACTGTTATACTCATATTTTATTTAAAAATAAATACATGATAAATAAATATTTAACTTTTAAAGTATTATAAGTTTCATATAATTTTATTATACTATTTAAAGCTTGATAAAGTTTTGTACTCATATCTCCTATGATTGGAATGGATTTTATTACAAGTATTACTTAACATAGTTATTATATTATACTAGCTAATTACACATTAAATATTATTAGCTACTATATATTATAGCTATTATATATAAATATAAGTGTTAATAAATTTTGCTTTTATAATCTTAGATATTAAATTTTTTATAAATAAATTAAAAAAATGAAATAGCTTTTTTGTTAAAAAAAACAAAAAACTTTTCAATCATACAGTATCAATCACTGTATTTCTTAACATAAATATAAGTGTTTTTGCCATTTGATCTATGTACAATTTAATCTTAAAATGCAACAAATATTATGAAGTTTAAGTAATCAAATTTATTTTTTTTACTATCGTTTTTATGTTTTTTAATTACATTTTTTCATTTATTTCTTTTTTCCTTTTTATTATATTTATGTTTTTATCCTTTTTATTTTTATGTTTTTATCTTTATTTTTTATTAATTAAAATAAATAATCTAATAATTTAAAATATTTTTTTCAAATTTTCAATGCACATCATTTAATATGAGTATTTGAAAGGAAATAAACTATTTGTTTTGGAGCCAAAATTATTTGAAAGATACTATTGACTTTTTGCCTAGTCTAGCTTAATTTTGGCCACTCTAGTATGACCAACTTGGTTTTTCCTAATATATAATATGTGAATGAATATATTATAAATAAATTATAAACATGCATCAAACAAAAAAAATTAATGAGAGAGAAAGAATAATTAATTGCATTCAACAAAAATAATTAATGAAAGAGAGAGAGTTTTCATTAAAATAAATATACATAAATTTAACATATATAATATATAACGTGTGAATGAATATATTATAAATTATACTACAGAAAGTTAAATGTAATTTCACTATAATAATTATACATCAATGATACTACAATAAAATTATATATAATTCATAACCTAAATAAACTAAAATTTTAATTTTGGTCATGCTAATTATTACAATTTAACTAAATATTTAATCACCTATCATTTAAAAAAATTATATAAAATTTATTTTCAGTGATTATTATTAATTCAATAAATAAGTAATTGGAACAAAAATCATTATACTATCATTAGAATTTAAATCATTAAATATATCTTTAATTATTATTGGTAACCTAAATAAATATGATACATGCATATCAAATATATATTTTCCTATCAGTTTTAGTATGAAAATTGAGTTGAATTAATTTATTCTAAGCTTATTTATGTATTCTAATTTTATTATTTTTGAGTAGAGCTTAGCTTGAATTAATTTCTTGTAGGACCTTTGCAAATAGAGATTTTAAATAGATTAGACTTTTAAAGTTTTAATATAGATTTCAGTGATGATAAAGTTCGATATTGAAAAAGTTATCTTCATGAAGTTTGAAGAGGACATTCCAAGCTTTCTAAAGAGGTCTGGTTCATTAAAATCAAAGAACATTTGAGCCTCCAAATATTAATTTGAAATTAGACTTGAGATACTAAAATAGAATTCTTATCCTAACTATTAAAAATAATTAGGTCATATCTTAGATTTCCAAAGTCCAATTGAGGTGATTTAAAAGTTTAAAGTCATCTACACTCCAAGAGCTACAACTTTGATAAAGGAGTCGGATTGACATAAGGTTGTTATCTGATAGAAAATTGACTTGCAAAATATAACTTGAATTCTACAAAAGTAGAGTATAATTAGGATTCTGTTTTTAAGCAGTTTGATAGTGTTAAAACAATTGATATATTCTTTTATGAAGGGGATTAGACTTAGAATGATTTTACATAGATTTTTGGCTATTGCAACTGTAGAAGATATCAAAGTTTTTTTTTTCTTAAAGCATAAACAACTAAATTATTACTTGATTAAACGGTAATTAAAGTTCATGTTCGCGAATTGTGAAATCTAAACAACTCTAGCCTTTCGCTTCTTTAATATTCAGTATTTATATAATTATCTGTGACTTATTTAATTGTTAATTGCTAATCAATCAAATAGGATACATTGCTTGATTAGTTAAATTGCATACAACTATTCAAAATTTTTAAATCCGTAATTATTCTTGATATTTTTATTTAAGTAGCAATTATGTTTATCCTAAGAGATTATATAATCTAATTAAATAAATCTTATAGTTGGATTTATTGGTTAGAATCAGGTCCTTCTAGTTCTTAAGATTGTCAACAATTAGATTCTAAGGACATTACTATAGGATATTTTATTGGCAAGAATTAATTAAAGAACATTTCCTAATTAATTTAAAACCTAAGGAATGATTGGTATTGAGAGCTTCTCTAATACTATAACTGGTTTATTAAATATTAAAAGAGTTATCTTTGAATTTATAATCAATTCAAGAATTGAACTAAGATTATTCCTTCAACTAAGACTTCTCTCATTAAATTTTTCTTGATTATTATCTTTTTTTTTAATTTAGTTAGCTAAAATTACTTTCCAAATTAATTTTTAATTTTCACATCTTTTAAAATTCCCATTTTAATTTCTTATTTTAATTAATTTTCCTTAGTTATAAAAGAATAATATTAAGTAACAATTCTTTGAGGTTCAACACTCTATTCAACACTTTTATAAATTAATTTTTCTAGGAATAGAAATTTTATTTTTGATAGCTTCTGTAACGACCCCACTAGCACAGTCTTACGACAATTGGTCTATTGGGCCTTTTCTCTCATAGGTGGACCGTAGTCCCAGCCCTCAACCCAGCAGGCCGCCACAGTACCCATTCACCTCACTGCTCCCTAGCAGGAATTTGTTTATTTGGCCTCAAATGAGGTCGCCTCCCTCATTCGAACTCATGACCTCCTCCCTTAAGAGGAAACCATGAGATGAACGAGTACCATTTCTACCACTAGTAGAAATGGTACTGGATTGTGCTCGCTGGCTCTCTTAAGGGAGAGGTCAGGTGTTTGATCGGGGGAGGCGATTCCTTTGGGAGCCAAATAAACAAATCCTGCTGGAGGGCAGTCCAGTACTGTGGCGGCCTGCGGGGTTCAGGGCTGGGACTACGGTCCACCTATGGGAGAAAAGGCCCAATAGACTAGCTGTCGTAAGACCGTGCAAGTGGGGTCGTTACAGTTAAAAAGATGCCTTTTTAACTGTAACGACCCCACTAGCACAGTCTTACGACAGCTGGTCTTATTGGGCCTTTTCTCCCGTAGGTGGATCGTAGTCCCAGCCCTCAACCCAGCAGGCCGCCACAGTGGTAGAAATGGTACTCGTTCAGCTCATGGTTTCCTCTTAAGGGAGGAGGTCACGAGTTCGAATGAGGGAGGCGACCTCATTTGAGGCCAAATAAATAAATTTCTGCTCGGGAACCGTGAGGTGAACGGGTACTGTGGCGGCTTGCTGGGTTGAGGGCTGGGACTACGGTCCACCTACGGGAGAAAAGACCCAATAAGACCAGCTGTCGTAAGACTGTGCTAGTGGGGTCGTTACAGCTTCGACGCTCATCAAAATATCATAAATATTATAATTTAATTAAAAATTAAAATCATCTATTTATTATGTATATATGTATAGATTAAGGATGCATTTGCACTGTAAGTTTATAAAATAAGTGCATCCAACAAGTGACACATTTTTATCCACCACCTTACTTCTTTTGCCTCTATTAGTGTTTTAAAATATTATGGTACATTTGTTATATAACATGTTAACATTTAGATAAACTTAAATTTATATTTATTATTATGAATATTATGTACGTCATATCTATCAATCAAATTATTTAGTGATTTAAAAAAAATATATAGAGTATGAACTCTTTTTCTACCTGCAACTTTTCTTTTATATTCGTATTAAATTAATTTTATTTGTACTATTAATTTTATTTTATTTTTATAGCCTCCCTCTATATCAAATAAAATTTTTATTTCAATTTATTTTTTTATATTTTATTATCTAATATGAAGAATTATTACAATCTAATGTAGTCTATGATTTTTAAGTAGTATATTTTTAATTAATTATTAACATTAATTTTTTAAAAATATTACATAATCTTAAATAAAAAGCAAAAAAAAATGTTATATCTTTTCAGTTAATTATTGATATTAATTTAAAAAATTTAAATAATCTTAAATATATAGTAAAATATAGGTATCATTATTTAATTAATAAAAAAATATACTAAAGCGCAATGAAGATTTTTTCTAATAAAAAAATAAAATGAATGAAGAGTTATGGAACAAAAATAAGACTAATTAATTTTTAAAAATTATGAATAAATTAGATCATTTCATGAATCAGGAGCGGGAAGAGGTAGACTAGTAAATATATAAAAAATAAAGGATAATAATGGAAATTCGTAATTAAAAAAAGTAAAATTACACATTTAGATAATAAAATTTGGGCTATGGAAATACAGAAGGAGAAAAATGAAAGGCGTGGCTCTGTATCGGCGGAGTTGTTTAGTTTTGTTTAGAACCTATTCCTTGGTTCCATCCACTTCTTACTCTACCGAGATTCACAACAATGGCACCGCCGATGGGCACAGTTCAAATCCCAGGATCTTCGATCGCCACCTCAAACGCAAACAAGTATAAAATTTCCACTTCCGTCTTCTTCTTCTTCTTCTTGTTGTTGATTTTGAATCAAACTTCT
Source organism: Garcia nutans (assembly GCA_947685225.1). Classification (NCBI taxonomy): domain Eukaryota; kingdom Viridiplantae; phylum Streptophyta; class Magnoliopsida; order Malpighiales; family Euphorbiaceae; genus Garcia; species Garcia nutans. The sequence continues at coordinate 33,855,640 of CANTUV010000039.1, read as the reverse complement.
GATTGCTACTATTGAAATTAATGTAAATTTCTCAGTACTATATCTGCTTGACTACTGAAAGAATTGAATTTTTAGCCGTTATTATTACTTCTTAACTTAACCCAATTTTAGTACATTAGTAGTTAATGGAGCTCTGTTGTTGTTTTTTACAATTTTGTTATCTGGGATTACTGTTTTTAGTATTTGTCTGATTGGTGGCAGCGTGACCGAGCTGCATGGTTGATGCGCCCAAATGATTTTTTTGTTGATGCTGTTGCTGAGAATCTATTGGATCGTTTAGAGGTATAAACTTTCTTTCTATTTCACTTTTTTTTTGCTCAATTGAATTTAATGTTAATTGCACTGAGGGAGCAGGGGCGTTTAAGATTATTATTATTGGAGAAATGTGACAACTTTAATATTTTTGAATATTTTCTTCACTATTTGTTTAATCTGCTGTGTGTTTGTAGGATTGTCGGAAAACATTCCCAACAGCATTATGTTTGGGGGGTTCTCTGGAGGCGGTCAGACGTCTATTAGGTGGTCGTGGTAAGATTTTGTAGAAATATAAAGAATTTACATAGAAAAGTGAACATGAACATTTTTTGATGCTTTAAAATCACTACTTATGATATTTTTGAGTGACCATCTGTTATTCGTGCTCACTACTTGTGCCTTCAAACATTGGCCTCTAGTGTCAACTAGCATGACCTCAAACAATTTTATTGAAGATTTTACTTATTTGCTTGGTTGTTGTCTTTGATTTAAGTGATACCAGTACTCAGTTATTCTCTTCAATGTCAGGTTCTATTGAAAAGATCATTATGATGGATATGTCCCATGACATGATTAAATTGTGCAAAGATACACAAAAAGATGCAAATGGAAATATTGAAACTTCCTTCGTTGTTGGTGATGAAGAGTTTCTGCCAGTAAAGGAAAGGTCTCTTTGTCAATTTATGATGTTTGTATGTATTATAATGAGATGTCATTGCTACTAGCTTGTACTCTGAATTATAATAATTTGTGTTTGTGAATGTGAAGTTCACTAGATTTGGTGATCAGTTGCTTGGGACTTCACTGGACAAATGACCTTCCTGGAGCCATGATACAGGTATGTGCATTATTGCGTATTTGTTTAGTAAGTTCTAACATCTACTTTCAATATGACATGTAATCTGCCTGAGTTTTTTTAATGCATGCTATATGGCAACTCAACTCAAATTCAGTCTTAATCTTAAAATTAATTGGGGTGTGCCACATGGATTCCATATAGCAACTCGGCTCAAACTCAATTTTAATATCAAAATTAATTGGGATTAGTTATATGGATTCTTTGTTTTTACTCTAAATGATTTTATGTCTTGTCTTCTGTTTTGCACTCATTTTCTTCAAGTTAATTTAGATCCACCCTTTCCTTTATGCCTCTCCTCTATCATGATGTGCATGTCGGGGAGCTTTTGGCAATTTGGATTACAGCATTATGTGTTCCACACTTGTTCCCTTTTGCATGGACAATCCTATTATCTAGAATGCTACCTGCAGGGCACTTGCATTAGATGGTCAATTTTTTTGGAAGTTTGTGCTTTAAGATGGTTAATTGATCATTTGCCTTTCATTATTCCCCATGCATGACGTGGTACATGACACAGAACTTCACATTTATCACATTATGCCTTTTGACTCTGATTGAAGTGATGGTAATGTAAGAACTATAGCGCAAAGAGGTGGTGTGCTGAAGTTTGGAGAATGTTTTTGCTTTGCTTTTGGTGGGTTTTGTAGAGAGAGAAATGTTAGGGTTGTTATGTGTGATGAATGTCCTCGCACAACTTATGAGACAACTTCAGACCATTGGTTTTGTTTTCAGCTGGCTTTTGTGTTCACTGTTTTCACTCATTTTAGAAGTCTTGGGTTTGCAAGGATCTATCTGTATTTGCAAGGATCTATCACTATTCTTTCCATGATTTACTTCCTCTCCATTTTTAGGTGCAACCCATGTAGATCATTATTATTTGGGATTGAAGGCTAAAGATTGTCCAGAATCAGTATCAACATATGAATTAAATAAAAATGTAGGGGAATGTGTGTGTAGAAGGGGGCAGAGATAGAGAGAGAGAAAGTGGATGGCACATCACTATGTCTAGTGAAAATTAGGTACACTATTACCAACAATTGAGACGCATAATCACTGAAGGTTATGCTATTCTCTCTCTCTCTCCCTCTCTTTCTTTCTTCCAATTTGTGTACTTTGGGCTCCAATCATGTTTGATGGTCTCAGAAACTTGAGCCATATGATTCTGTTTTATTTAAGGTGTAAGAAAAATATGCATATTTCCCCCTTTTGTTTTGCCTTTTTATACTCTGCTCAATTTTTATCAGTTTGATGTGAAATAACAATCTAGACATGTCAATAATACCTGTTCATTATATTGAATTTGTTTCAGAGTAGATTGGCGCTGAAGCCGGATGGCCTATTTTTAGCAGCTATTCTGGGTGGAGAGACATTGAAGTTGTTTATTTTCCATTTTCTTCTTGTTATTTCTTAATTTGAAAGTAATATGCATAAATTTGCTGTTTATTTTCTTACTTGCTTGTACTTATGACTAGGGAACTCAGAATAGCATGCACTGTGGCTCAAATGGAGCGAGAAGGAGGCATCAGTCCTCGAGTGTCACCCTTGGCACAAGTATGTATGTTGTAGCATTGTAATTACTTCTTATTTCCGTGGTTATATAGATTTAATAAGCTTTGGTAATTCAAATGTGTGGATGTGCACATTCATGTGCTGGTAGCTCAACTTGAATTCAATCTTTTGGTTCTGACGCATGTTCAATTGAGATGTACAAACGTATGGTATATATAATTTTCTGTGCTTTTTGTTCTCTTCTTGGTGGAGAGCTAGATGGTGGTGGTAGTAATGGCAGTGGGTGGGCTGTAGGATTTGTTCTTTCTTTTTGGTCGATCATTCTTCACATTGGAAATACTTAGCCAATTTATTTTTATTTTGTTACAGGTCCGTGATGCAGGAAATCTTTTAACCAGGGCAGGCTTCACCCTTCCTGGCGTTGATGTTGATGAATATGTAGTTAGGTATAAAAGTGGTGAGAAAGTCCTCCCAATAAACATGGTTCCATAGTTTGCTTGCTGAGGTTTGTTAAGACTTAGATAATGGATGTATTATTCATTAATGTCTATTGCATGCAGTAGCTACTGGTTTGAGATTTCTTTTAAAGCAGACAAGAATCTAGACCTGGACCTTTATGCTGACTGAACAAATTGATTTTGAAATGATTTCTTCTCCTTGAACCATTTTTTGTGCTGGCTCTACAATTGCCCCTGTTTATCCAGTATGGCTTCCTTAGAGCTGTACTTGATTTCTTTGCGAAATTGTTTATTAGAAGTTAGTTGAACTCTTATTTTGCATACTGCTGCTATAGTTTTGATGTGAACACTCCTGTAGGATAATTCTTAGCACTCCATGGCTTTTGATTGTGTTTGTCTGCAATGAACATTGATAGTTCCTATGGTCTTGGTATACTTTTAGAGAAGTCTAAATTTCAGTTAGCTATAAGAATAAAATCTTAGTGGACCAATTTTAGTTTGCTTTACTTGTAGAGAAGTCTAAGTTGCAGCTTTTGAAATAGTTGCCAATACAATTTCATTGGAACCACACTGCTATGATTTATAAACCTCATCCCCCTCCCCCCTTTCAGCGTTTGATATGACACGTCGATATATGGTTACCTGTTATTTATAAAAATATTTTTGTTTATAAACTCCCTATCACTCTCTCTTGGGTGTAGCTCTGGAGCTGATTGAGCATCTCCGTGCAATGGGTGAAACTAATGCTCTTCTGCAAAGGAACAATGTAAGACCTGTGACTGTAAAAGCTTGCGCTCTATTTCTCTTCATCATATATGAAACTGGTAGTATCATCTTTTTCTTCTTTTAAAAAAATACCGGGAAGTTTAATTTATTCATGAATGTGAGCAGATCCTGAAGCGAGAAACTGCCCTGGCAACTGCAGCAATTTATGATTCAATGTTTGCAGCAGAAGATGGCACCATCCCTGCAACATTCCAGGTAAATGTTGTGGAATGCCTAAAAATCATTATTTGATAGAGGCCGATATTCATCAGATTAAACTTCCATAATCTTATGATGCTTATAAAATAATGAATATGCTTTTTGCATGCTATACTAATCGAGACTGCTTAGAAATTTATGTATAATATTTTGCCATGGTATTATGATCAACAACTTCTATTAGATTGTATGTTCTGAATGAAATTATGATATTTCCGTCACTAATTTATTACTTTGAGACCTACTTTGCAAATAAGAGCATATTTTTTGATTGATAGGTTCTTCGTGTAGCCGGAATGATTTTCCCATGGCTTTGCAGGTTATTTACATGACGGGTTGGAGAGAACATCCTTCGCAGCAGAAGGCCAAAAGGAGAGGATCTGCCACGATATCGTTCAAGGATATCCAAAAGCAATTCAGCAGTGATAGCTAAGACATCTCATACTGCACTAGCATTCCATATGAATTTGAGTTTAGAAGAAACTTCTCTCTTAATAGAGTTTTCTCATCTGCCTTGATTTCTTTAGAAGTTCACTTTAAGTGTCGCTATTAGTGAAGAGGAAAGAGAGATTTGGATTATGGAGGAAAAAGGTTTTGTATGACTAAAATAGGTTCATGAGCCCAATTCTGCCTGAATAATTTTGAAAGGTTAATTTTTTTTCTTATTTTTTTTCTAATGATGTATTATGTAGCAAGAGCAAAGAGCATATCTCATTGATGTCGGACGATATTCGATTTGAGTTAAATTCACCAAAAGTATGTTTTGGCAAATTGTCGACTGCATTTACAGTTGGAAGCTACTTCTTCCTCTCCATATTCGAGCTCATGTGTCTTTTTTTTTTTTTTTCCCTTTATCTGCCATATTATTAAGGTATAGTGGGAGTGAGATTGCCATACACAATTGTACATATTTCATCTTCATCTTACTTTCAATAGATTTTCTTGTCCAAGATACCTTCATTTGACAGTTTGGAGAATAGTTGGAAAAATCCTGATTGGCTAAAAAATTTAGGGCTTTGTTCACAAATAGCCTAAAAAACTAAAAATCATTCATAAATATATTCAATTTTTATATTCTTTCAAAAGTAACAAAAATTTAGAGTAACTTTTTTAAAAGTATCCGATTAGCCATAGGAACAGAGAAAAAAAAAACATAACTCTCAACTCTCACTGCAATTTCTCTCGCCCTATACGTAAATTATGGAGACAAATCAAATAACAATTCTCACTCTCATCTGCAAATTTTGGAGACACAAATCAAGTAAGAAATTTTTTAAAATCATTTATGAACACAAACCTGTTTTCAATCTCACTCTCTGCAGATTTTAATTTTTTTTGTTGCGTCAAATTCTTAATTGTGTTTAAATACAAGTCTGTTTTCAATCCTTTTTTTTTTAAATCTGCATATTCAAAATCGGAATTGACACAAACATAATATTTTAATTATATTACTTGTCACAAATTTAGTTATAATTTTTCTAGTTCTTTCCATTAGCTTATTATAATAAACTTATAGATTTTTTAATAGAGATACTAATGCAAAATATATCAATTTTGATCCAACACAAAGGAATTCGGAAAGATAAAAACTTTTGCAGACTTTGAGGTTGATGGAATACTAATTCCATTAGCATGCAACTTTGAATACCTAGTGAGTATATTATCAGATCAGTTGAAGATCAACATAGACTACACCATGTTGGATATAGGTATCAAGTCAAAAATTATTATCCAACACTGAGAATTGTTGATGATATGAGTCTGTTATTTTATTTGGAATTCAAGAGGAAGGAATCGGATTTGACAACTTATCCATTGTGCATTACATTCAATGAAAAACAAGAGATAGAGGCATGCCCAAACATTGTAGCAAATTCATGTTCAATAATCGAAACTGATAAAGCAAAATCAAGTGAATTGCTATTTGAGCATCAACAAAGTTTATCAATTGATTCAAAAGTAATTTGTGATATGATGGAGTGCACAAGTAACATGAGCAAAACTACCATTGAGAACATATACAATGACAATGATGAAGAAGGAAAAGAAGACTTGGAAGCAATTGAATTGGCAATTATATATGATGTAAATAATTCAGATATCAAAGTTGGATAACTTTACAAAAACAACCAAATCCTAAAAGCAACATTGACCTTTTATGCAATCAATAACCACTTCCAATATAAGGTGTGTAGATCATGCACAGAGAAGTTTTTTTTGAGTTGCTTGGATGAGAAATACAACTGGTAGTTAAAGGCATCAAGAAGGGGCAGGACATAAATCTTCATCGTCAGAAAATTCAACAACATTCACACTTGCCCTTTGGAGGAGAGAATGAGCAATCAAAGACAAGCAACATTAAATATTATTGAAGATCTCATCAAGACAAAGTACCTTAATGTAAAAACAGTATATACACCAGCAGATATAATTCGGGACATGAAAGATGATTTTGGAGTGACTATAAATTATGTAAAAGCTTGGATCAAAGGAAAAAGCTCTTGAGATTATTAGAGAAAAACTAGCATAATCATATGCCTTGCTACCAAGCTACTTGTCTATGTTGAAGACAACAAATCCAGGTTCTATTATTGAGCTAAAAACAAAGGAAGATGGGTCATTTTTGTATGTCTTCATAGCTCTAGATGCAAGTATAAAAGGATGGAGATATTGTAGGCCTACTATAGTTGTAGATGGAACTTTTCTAAAAGCATCACATGGAGGGACACTAATTACTACATGCACACAAGATGCAGGTGGTAAGATTTTTCCCCTTGCTTTTTCTATTGTCAATTCTGAAAATGATGCTTCATGGGAGTGGTTTTTTATGAAATTCAAAGAGACATATGGTATAAGATCAGGGATGTGCATAATTTCAGATAGGCATGAAAGTATTGAGGCAACAACTAGAAAAGTATATCTAGAAGTTAGCCATTGTGTATTCATATTTCATTTATTGAACAATCTAAAGACAAAATTTAAGAAAAATCCAAAGAAAATTAAGGATTATTTCTTCGCAGCTATGTGAGCGGGGATTTTTGCCCTCACTCCCATATGGAATAGTTCTTGTGACTTCAGCACTGTTAGGCTTGGGGTCTTAGAGAACACGGGCCTAAGTCCGGAGAAAATGGAGTCGCCACCCCGACGAGCCGGGAAAAAGAAATGGATGGATGACTCGATTCCTAAGGAATTTCCAACCCCCTAATGGGTTCGAAAAGTTGGGTACGCTTGGGAAAGGTGAGAAATGACCCAGCACCCCCACAGTACCCAGTTCATTGGAACTAGCCCCATTTTTAGGTTTTAATATTATAAAATTCTTAAATATAATAATATTATCCATAATACATATATAAGAATAAACAAATACTTTATTAAACATCATAGCAATGTTCAAATAAAATAAATAAATGGACTCCATCCGAGGATAGAAACATATTCTTACATCGCCCAACGTCTAAAACTATATAGGACACCCACCAAAAGATGAAAATGTGTCCTTTACATTAATCCCAAAATATGACAATAAATTAAATTACATAAAAAATTAATTAATAAAGTATCCAATTATAAAAATATACCTCTTACAATTTTAATAAATAAATACTAATAAAAAAATATTCATCCATGATAAATTAAATAAATCAAACATTTAAATCAAATAAATTAATCACGAAAATATATAATAAATCACATAATCAAATCTAAAACTAAATAAAACAATAAATGTATAAGTCTAGAGTTTACATCTTAAATTAGGATTTTAAAATTTTAATAATTAAATTATGGTTTTAGATAAAGAAAATTAAACACAAAGACTTATAATATACAAATAAATATTGACTCCTTCGACGAGCCCATACGGCGGTCCCCTAGCCGGTTAGCTGGTGGGGTCAAGGGGCAGTGCCCTTGAAAATTTTAAAAACTAATTTTTAGGGTTGTAGATTTTGGTATTAAAAATTAAAATTTTAGGGTTTAAGATTTAGAAAATAGGATTTTGGAATTTGTATGAAAATAACATTATTAGCTATAATATTATCTTTGCATGAAAGATATGAATAATCACCAAAACTTAATATGATGTATTTAAATAAATTTAATTTTAGAGACGACCTTCGTTTATTGATTCCACCAACAAATCAAACCTTGATCCAAATGAAACGCTTGTATCAACCTTTTATTTGTTGGTTGAATTGAAAACAAGACAATAAGTTAAGTTATTGCCTTGTTAGATGCTTCAATTTCGTTGCTTAATATTTTGTGTTCCTTGAGGCTGCTGCTCCTTCATAATCGAAAGTCTTCTGCTATTCCAAAATAAATCAAAAAGTCTCCTAAAATCCAGAAGTCCCACCTAATAGCTACTACCTCTGTTCAATTCTCTCAAAAATTCACAGTCTCGGCTGAAAAAGAAAAGAAAATTCCCTCTATAAATTGCTAAAAGTCTAGCCGAAAAAAAAGTTCCTAATATTTGCTACTGCTTATATTTCTGCCCAAAGAAAAGAAAAAAAAATTCCTTCAATAATTCATGAATAATTGTATCGTCCCCTGTTTCTGTGTTTAAAACTGCTATTTATAGAAAATTAAAATAAAACCTAATATGTTAAGAAAATTAAAAACTGTTAAGGAAATTAATTGAGGTTTTCGAGTAAAATAAAATTTTGGCAAAAATAGACCAACGCACTGGCACGGGCTACTGGCACGCGAGCAACAGGTTGCTGGGGCACTGCGAGGCGTTGGGCTGCTGGCACGCGAGCAACGGGCGAGCGAGCAACGAGGCTGGGCTAGGGGCCTGCAGGCTAGCCGTAATTCGCCGCAGGCCCAAGCCTGCGACCAATGCTTGCCGTGCTGCCAAGTGTCGTTCGCGGATCCATCCCATTTTTATTATTATTATTATTATTATTATTTTTTATTAAAAATAAATATTATATTTAAAATAAATATTTATAATTTTCCTTTTCTATATTAAATAATAAATATTATATTATTAAATAAGTAATAAATATTAAAATAAATAATAAATACTACAAAAATTATTTTTGAACTGTTTTAAAATATCAGACTGGACTTGGTCAAAAAATAAGGATCTACAAGCTGTAAGATCATACACACTAGAAGATTTCAATTATAATATGGATGAGCTTGACAAAATAGATGTTCGTATTAGACAATATTTGACCAACATTAGATATGAAAAATGGTCAAGGTTACATTCTATAAATAGAAGTTCAACTATGAAATCAAATATAGCAGAGTCGATGAATTCAACAAATAAAACATCTAAAGACTTACCAATAACATCTTTGCTTGAATATTTGCGCGCTTTGACACAAGATTAGAGTTACATCAACATGAATATAGCAAATTCAACATTCACTAAGTTGGCTAAAAAGCACGAAGATATACTCAGTGACAACTACGTTGCCTCTCTAAGAATGAAGGTTAGATTCAAAACTAAAATAATTTTTGATCTACAATTAAGTATATTAATACTGCAAATTTATGCTATTAGGTACACTGCACTAATTGATTGAATAAACATAAATTAGAAATTATAATATGAGAAGTGATCCAATAATGAGAAATAATATATATGTATTTTTTTGGCAGGTGAAACCATCCAATGATGATCTCTTTACAATCTTTCAACATGAAAAAATTTACACAGTGAACATGAAAGAAAGATTATGCACTTGCAACAGGTTCCAAATTAATGAAGTGTCATGTCCACATGCATTAGCAATAATAAATAAGATGCATATGAACCCTTATGAATATTGCTCACCTTACTACAAAAAAAATACAATGGTGAAAATTTATCAAGAAATAGTATATCTAGTACCAAAGCAAAACATATGGAGTATACCCAATGATATTGGAAAAGAAGTTTTCTTACCACCAATTGGAAGAATAAAATCTGGAACACCTAAAAAAAGGAGAATCAAAGCAACATGGGAAATAAAAGTTCAAATTAATTGTGGTAGATGCGGACAATATGGACACAATCGAAAGACATGTAGAAATCTTCAAAAAAAAATTAATCAATTTCCCAAAAAAATAATTGATTTCAAGATTGTTCATTTGTTAACTAAAAATACTGGTATTGATAAACAAAAATTCTATTATGAAGCTAATTTTTTTCAGTTAGCTTGATTTGCTTGTTTTTAAATTCGTTATAAGTACTATTCTAATTAATAATGTATATTTCACTGTTGCTAGCTGAATATATATTCCATGTACTTTTTGAAGTTTTATGTTGTTAACTTTTTGCATATTGTTAATTTTTATTTGTTTCATTAACGAAAAAATAAATTAAAAAATTAAGAAAAAAGGAACAAAAATTTTTTTACCTTAAGTATACATCCAGTATAAAGTATACCTTATACCGTATATAATTTATAAAATATACTATTATGATTAATAATATATATTCCATAGTTGCTAGCTGATTATGTATTCCATGTACTTTTTAAAATTTTATGTTGTTAACTTGCTGCATATTTAAGAACATATTGTAAATTTTTATTTGTTTCATTGACGAAAAAATAAATAAAAAAACTAAGAAAAAAGGAATAAAAAAATTTACCTTAAGCATAAATCTAGTATAACGTATACCTTAAGTATATATACCGTATATAATTTGTAAAGTATACTATTCTAATTAATATATTCCATGGTTGCTAACTGAATATATATTTTATGTACTTTTTGAAGTTTTATGTTGTCAACTTGTTGCATATTTAGAAGCATATTGTTAATTTTTATTAAATAAAAATTAAGAAAAAAGAACAAAACAAATAAAAATTACCTTAAGTATACATCCAGTATAAGGTATACTTTAAATATACAATAAGTATACAATAACTATTTGTAAAGTTTACCCTAAATATACATTCGGTATATTTTTGAAATATTTTTATAATATTTTTATCTACTTTTACACTTACAAAAATTCAAGTTTAAATAAAACTCTTTTTCAGTATCTGTAGGTTTAAAAAAATACAGTTGCAAACCTATACATATCACAAATTATATAAACTGTAAACACTAATGAAATGGTATACATTAAATATACATTTAGTACATTTTCAATATATTTCACCAAAATCAACACTAGAATATGAAAAACATATCTCTGAAACAATAATAAAATACTCATTAAAATATAAAAAGAAAAATTACAATACAGTAAAACATTTTTAAAAAAGACAATTAGAAAAACTATATATTTCTGAATTCTATTATCAACAACAACAACAACTAAGCCTTAGTCCCAAACAAGTTGGGGTCGGCTGTATGGATCCTCAACAAAATAAGCTCAAAAGACACCAAAAAAAGATACTCCAGCCTTAGGCCCCTTCCAAGACACGAATTTTACGTCTCCATTCAAGTCTGTCATTAATCAAATCCGCATCAAGATCTAAGGCACGTAAGTCTCTTGCTATCACCTCATTCCACACAATTCTAGGTCTTCCATGACCTCTAGCCCCTTCAATAATCAAATTCTCACACTTACGAACCGTAGCATTAGGAGGTCTTCTTAAAACATGCCCATACCATCTAAGTCTTCCTTCCCTCACCTTATCTCCGACATCCGCTACTTGGACTTTTTGTCGAATATGAACATTCTTAATTTTGTCCAGTCTGGTATGTCCACACATCCATCTTAGCATCCTCATTTCTGCCACACTCATCTTATGCAAATGTTGTCCCGTTGGTGCCCAACACTCACTACCATAGAGCATCGCAAGTCTAACAACCGTCCTATAGAATTTACCTTTCACTTTCAGAGGTATTTTTTTATCACATAGAACCCCAGTAGCACCCTTCCACTTCAACCACCCTACCTATATTCTTTGAGCCACATCTTCATCTATACGGCCATCATTCTAGAATACCGAACCCAAATATTTGAACTGCTTGGTTTTAGGAACCAAAACTCCATCCAACTTAACCTCATGTTCCTGCTTCTTCCTTAGACTGAACTCACAGTGCATATATTCTGTTTTACTCCTACTTAACTTAAAACCCTTGTCCTCGAGGGTTTTTCTCCACAATTCCAACTTACGGTTTACACCAGCACTAGTCTCATCAATTAAAATAATATCATCAGCAAACAACATACACCAAGGAACATCGTCTTGTATGCTTCTGGTTAGCTCGTCCATAACCAGGGTAAATAAATATGGACTCATAGCCGAACCTTGATGCAATCCGGTAGTAATGGGAAAAGCCTCAGTGTCTCCACCAGGTGTTTTCACACTAGTGGATACATTCTCATACATGTCCTTGATGATGTTGATATATTTGCCGCTGACTCCTTTCCTCTTCAAAACCCACCATAACACTTCTCTTGGTACTCTATCATAGGCTTTCTCCAAGTCAATAAATACCATGTGGAGATCTTTCTTTTTCTCTTGATACAATTCCATTAGTCTTCTTAGAAGAGAAATAACCTCCATGGTAGATCTCCCTGGCATAAACCCAAACTGATTCTCTGAAACTCTTGTAAGCTTCCTCAATCTGTGTTCAATAATCCTTTCCCATAATTTCATAGTATGGCTCATAAGTTTGATACCCCGATAATTTGTACAGCATTGAATGTCTCCCTTATTTTTATATATGGGTACCAGGATACTCTTCCTCCAGGCATTCTTCATCTTACATCCTTTCACAATAGCATTAAAGAGTTTAGTTAACCAGGCAACTCCTACCTCTCCAAGGTTCTTCCAAACCTCTATAGGAATACCATCCGGGCCACAAGCTTTACCAACTTTCATATACTTCAAGGCTTCTCTTACTTCACTATGCAAGATCCTCCTAGACCAGCTGATATAACCATTTGTTGCATGAAGACCTTGAAAATCTTGTTCATGTTTAGGGTTGAATAACTGCTCAAAATAACCCTTCCACCTCTCCTTAATCTCAACATCTCCTGTCAACACCCGTTCATCTTCGTCCTTTATACATTTGACTTGGCTTAAATCTCTGCTTTTCCTTTCTCTCATCCTTGCAATCTTATAAATGCCCATTTCTCCCTCTTTAGTACCTAACTTTTGATAAATCCCTTCTAAGGCTCTGTCACGAGCTACACTAACAGCCTTCTTTGCCTCTTTCTTAGCCCTCTTATATTCCTCAAAGGCCTCGCTATTAACCGCATTCGGTAACTTTTTATACCATTCCCTCTTAGCCTTAATAGCCTTTTGGGCCTCCTCATCCCACCACCATGCATCGTGCGGTCGAGGCCCTGCCCCTTTAGAGATCCCAAGCAATTTACTACTTGCTTTCTTAATGCCACCTTCCATTTTTGTTCACAAGTCCTCTGCACTAGCCTCAAGGTTCCAAATGTCTTCCTTTAGTAACTCCTCCTTAAAGGTACCTTGAGCTAGGTCTTTCAATTTCCACCATCTTATCTTTGGTTCCAATACTTTCTTATTATTCCTCCAGCTACTTTTATTCTTAACATCTAAAACCACAATACGATGTTGCGCCGTCAATGCTTCACCCAGAATGACCTTGCAATCCTTACACTTACTTTTGTCCCGTCTTCGAGTAAGTATGAAGTCTATTTGACTTTGAGTTCGTCCACTCTTAAAGGTAATCAAGTGTGACCCCCTCTTTTCAAAGCAGGTATTTGCCAGCACTAGATCATAAGCCACCGCAAAATCCAAAATGCTCTTTCCCTCCTCGAATTCTATTATCAACTTAACAAAAAATCTAAGATATAGAATATTAATACTATTTTAACATTTTCTTCTCCTTTCTCTTTTTTCATTTTACTTTGTTATCTGCCACAGTTGTCTTAGATTCGCTTTCAGTATTCTGATCTTACTTCATCCTTCCATAATAATGCAACAATATTGACAACTTACTTCGATGCAAGTCTGAATTGAAATCTATAACTGGATTTTCTTTATTATCAATGAAATATTCAGCAAACGAAGCAACCAATATACCACAATCACTACAAAAAAAAATTCAAAAAACACAAACCTCTGAATTAAAACAAAAATATTAAAGATTAAGATAAATAATTAAAAATAAATAAAGGAAACTTACTTGACTTCTTGAGATGGCAAGTAATCAATCATAAAATATCAAAAGGATCCGTTAGTTCCTTGTTCGTATAAGCATCTTGATCAAGTAAAATATATGTTCAAACTTTATAAAACTAAGAAAATATAGGAAATGAGGAAGCAACACACTATATGCTTTCAATGTCTTCCACACAGCCCTATCAACACGTGTAGATCTTGATGAATTGTATATATATATGCACCTGTCCACAAAACATAGCCTACCTAAAACCCAGTGAAACACTTCATCAACATTGATAGGAAACAAGACATGATCAACCTGTACCCAAGAATTATTACAATCCATGTAATAACCAAGAATATACTTTGCAATAGAATGTTTGTCATTAACAAATGAGAAATCATTTGTATCCTTGATAAACTTGGAATACAAATTCTGGATACGCTGGTCAAAAAAGTTATCGGTTGTAGTAAATCTGACTGATATACCATTTGAATATTTTTCTTTCTTCCTCAAGTAATAAAATAGAACATTGATATGCTGAAAAGAATATAAATATCCAAATAAGAAAAAAACATTGCAATCTGAATAATAAGATATAAACATCTAAAATAAAAATACTTTTTTTAATATTTAAATATGCTAATAGTAAAAAAGCATAAAAATATATAAGATGCAAACAATAAACATATAAAAAACATATTTCTTAAATCTACATACTGAAGATGAAAGAGGTCTACGATAATAATGCAGAGAATGAAACTAAGTCTTCTCATCAACAACTTCAACACCAAAATCAAATGCAGGAGAAAGAGAATTATATTTTGGAAGATAGATCTTCTTCCTAAATAAAATAAAATAATATCAATTTTTAACAATAAAACTAAAATAGTACAAAAAAACCAAGTTAGGAAAAGAAAAATACTTGTTCCTCTTAATAATTCCTTTATTTAACCAATTATCGAATTCCTGCTGTAATTTAAAATCTACCTCGTGACCAATTCGATCATCCAAAGGAACCATTCCTTTAACTTTAGTTTTGATAGACTTCTTATAATCTATGCTGCCACTTGCACCAAAATCATTCAAAAAGGGAGATTTTAAGACAAAGGTTGGCCGAGTCTCCCTTTTTTGAACATTAAGGGTAACCAATTCAACATGGTTGCCATTATATGGAACAATTTCAAGACAAACATCAGAACAAATTTCGCCAACCTATAAAACAAAAGAAAGTCAATAAAAATATAAAATAAAGAATAAAGAATGTAAATATTAAAGAATCAAACCTACGCACATTCAAATTCAAGACTTTTGATGTCTTAATAGCAGAATCAATTATATCATCCAATATTTTAGGACCTATTTCATCAATAAATGAGCAAGACATTGCATCATCATTCATGTTGAAGTTGTCAAAATTCATACCATGAGTACCACCCTTAAATTAAACAGAGAACAAAATAAAACTATAAGAAATTCTTTCTAAGTCTAATATATATATATATATATATATTCTAAGGTATAGTAGTTAAGTAATTAACATACATTATCCTTGTCCCACTTATCATCATCAAAACCAGCAACAACAATTTCACTATCAGCACCACCACTAAAATTACCCTTGCCACAATTGTCCTTTATAATAAAATAAAAAATAAGTATATATATGGTATATATTAAGTATACCATATGATAAACATTAGTATATCAAATATATTATATACCTTATAAACAAATATAAAAAAATTATCAAATCATCAGTGTCTCTTACTTCTTTATCTTTATCACCAACATCATCTACATCATCCTCACTGCCACGATTGTCCTTTTTAATAAAATAAAAAAATAAGTATACATATGGTATATATTAAGTACATCAGATTTATTATATAACTCATAGAGAAACATAAAAAAAAAACCAAATCATCAGTGTCTCTTACTTCCTTATCTTCGTCACCAACATCATCTATATCGTCTCCACTGCCACGATTGTTCTTAATAATAAAATAAATAAAAAAATAAGCATATAGATGGTATACATTAAGTATATCAGATATATTATATACCTCACAAACAAACATAAAAAAATTAAATCATCAGTGTCTCTTACTTCTTTAACCGCATCCTCAACAGTGATTTTCTTTTGATTACCCTCCTCGTCAACATGTTCACTAGACTACTCATTATAAAAAAATTATAATAAATAAAAATATTAAATATAATAATAAAAAACCCATTATTCATCTAGATAATAAATAATAAGAAACATAAAACAAACCTTAAAAAAGCCAGCTACTTCAAATTTCTATGTCATTTCAGAAAATGCAGCAAAAATTTTGCAAAAATTGGCCTCTATATAAATCTTCAATGAAGTAATATTTTCAGTGATTTGTGACTGCCTAGCATAAAGAAAACGTAGTTGCTGTCTAATATCATCTTCATCAAAATTTTGAGTGGCACTCTCTCTTTTTTTAATGAGAACTAGAAGCAGTAGAAATAAAAGGAGGAGGTGATGTAAAGTCATCATCATCATCGTTTTCATCATCTTTAAGCTTCTTCTCCACAACTACCTTTCCTTTGCCCTTGTCAAAAAGTTTGTACAAATCAAGCGTCTCCTTCTCCTTAACCATTGGAAAAATATTTTCCAACTTCAACTAAAAAATAAATTTATATATTATTCATATAACCAAAATATTTTTATGTTAAAGAAAAATTTTTAACATGTAAACAAAATAGAAATAAACAATGAACATATACCTTTTCAGCAGCAGAATCAAATAAACCCCTCTTCAAATTTTTAAAATTTTGTTGTTCAGAAACACTCCAATTTAGAATTCTTGGTACTTTACCATTAAGTGCTAGAGCATACTTTCCAATGACATAATGACAACATTCATAGAACCCGATCTAAAAGGTAAGAGGAAAACCAAGCAACCTCTACATAGTTGGTTTTCAAACTTCCTCACTATTGCACTTATTCCCCTTACCAACAACCTTTCCTTTTAAAGAATCAATAGTCACATAAAAAATTTCTTTCCCCCATGGATAAGCATTATATTTGCCACTATCAATTAGTTTAAAATCAATCTTACTAATAGGTTTATCATATTTTGAAGATAGATGAAAAAGATGAACAAAAAATAATACTCCTATCTTCATCACAATCCTACCTCTTACCCATAAAACACTCATAGATTGATTGCCTATTTACTTTCTTAACTCCACTAAAATACTTATCCAACAATCTACTTCCATCAACAATAATTGAGTTTACTGCATTGCCCTATGCATTTCAATCCTATAACTAAAGCAAACTCATATAATCCAAATTTCAACCTAACACCACTAACTTTAATCCAAATCTCATCATATTTGTCACTATATACTTCTCTCAACAAAAGAGAAAGAAGCAACTAATGTTGATAAACTACAAAAGGCATATCTAAAAAAATGCCCAAAACATGTCTTCTTAAACATATCAAGTTGTCCCTTAATTTTTCTTTCAGCAAACTAACAACATTCACTTCAATTTGAACAACAACTTTTACTGTGAAGTAGTCTTCCGGCTTAACCAAATAAACCCAAAGCTGAAAATAGAAAAAAATCAATATTAGAAAAATGATGTTTTTAATTTATTAAAAGTATACCTAAACTATATATGAAGTATATTGAAGGTATACTATACTTCAAAATAATCAATTGAGTATACTAAAGGTATACCTGAAGTATACTTATAGAATATATTCCTATTAACTTGGTATACCTGAAGTATACTTATAGAATATATTCCTATTAACTTGGTGCAACTGAACAAATGCAAGGGCAAAAAAATATAAAATAAAACTAAGCACAACAAACAATCTTCTACGATCAATTATCCAAATTATGGACAACAAACAATCTTCTATTACAATATTCATCAATTAAATTAAAAAGTCCTATTATATAGAATATTTAAAGTATATTATACTTATATTTAGGCACAACTAACACTCTTCTATTATAATTTACATCAATTAAATAAAAAATACTTATCATATAGAATACTTAAAGTATATTATAGGTATACTTAAAGTATATTATAGATATACTTGAAGTATACTACAGGTATACTTAAAGTATACTTATATGTCCTTATTCATATAAAGAACAACAAAAATATAAAGCGATAAACTGTTTAAATTTAGACTTTCAAAAAACTAAAAAAAAATTAAACGCAACAAAGTCTTCTATTTAAAATTTGATACACAAATAAGATATCAACAAAAATGAAACTAACAATAAAAAATAAAAAATACCTTTAGACCTCTTTTTGATTCATCCAAAATATCATTTTCAATGACTAACTTGGCCTTTTTATAGCATCTCTTTGTATTTTTTTCTCCTCTATCAATAGAAGAGCAATTACCCCTCTTTTTTTTTTATTTCAAATCAAAACTTGATAAAACTTTCTCAAAAGTTTTTTTCTTCACTTTTTGTCAAATCTCCTTTCAATTCCTTCATATCAGATTGTAGCACTGATTTCTTGCTCATTTCAACTTCACCATCAAATTTCTTTCTCAATCTTTTTATATTTTTGCTTTCCTTCGGGCTTCTTTAACTTCCTCAAAATTTGACTAACAAATTTCTTTGGTGTAGAGGATGTTGAGCATGTTTCAACCATATTCTTAATATATATATATATATATTAGCAGACGATACAAAGAAATAAAAAAAATGGTAAAAAATGTACATGATAATCCAAAAGAAAAAATCACATAGACAACAACACTATATTCAACTGACAGAAATAACACAATAAATTGTTCCAAAAAATGATTGTGCTATTGATTTTCTTATTGAATTAATAATTTGAGCATATATATGGATAATAGTTCCATTCCTAAATCTTTTTGCAATATAAAATGACTAGATAAGGAAATGAATGTGTTTCACTTAATTTGCAGTGGCATTCACATGAGCAGTTCATTAGCTAAGAAAGAACATAAATCTCCAGGGCACATCCACATAAGCATGGTCGGGTGGCATGACAGCTAAAGAGTTCAAGGGACTTGTAGGACTACCCGCTGCTACTAAATTTATCTAAAATCACTTATTCACTACAGTACTAATGTCACAGACCATGAGCTTTAGATTCCTTCACTCTACCTAATCTTAATGTAAAACCAACAACCTGCGGCACTTGTTTTTCAACTCACCATCCCATCCTCCACTTATCTTAAAGGTCTGTTTAGAATGCTTCATCTTGGTTAGCTGTTAGCAATTGACAGTTAGATATTAACCATTTGCAGTACAGTTATAAATCAAAAAATATTGACTCGATTTTCATTCATTCTGCTAAATTACAACCTGAAAAACATATAAATAACATTTGCTACTTTCAACACTTATGTTATCATAAGCTCTATAATAGAGTTGGAAGTATACTAATTTTACTAATATGTGTTCTTTTTTCCTGATTTAGTGATATTTTTGCTAAAAATTTTATATGAGATTTCCTTCTTTTTCTATTCTTGAACTTAACTCTAATTCTTTTGGGCACAAATATAACCAAATGCAAAGCAAAATAGAATAAAAACATAGAAATATAATGAACATAAGTGAGGGTTAACAACCTTATATGTACATGAATGGAACACAAGAATAAAAGGACTATAATCTCATACTTGCTTGTTCTCTGATCACTCTAAACAAAAAGAAGATACTTCTATTCTTCTTGCTAGAAGATACTTCTACTCTTTTTGCTTCCCTTGAAACTAAAAATAATGTGATTCAGTGTGCAATCTTATACAGAGCTTATTCTTCTTATCTGCGCTGAGGTGTTCTTAGCAGTTCAACAAAATAAAGTTTTGTTATACACCAAAAAACACTCACACGTTGAAAATACCAAAACTCGCAACATTAAATTAAACTCCTACACCAAAATAGCCTACTATACTACAACCTGTAAACAGTACTTCATATACAAGGTAATACGAACAAATCAAGAGCATATGAATTAATCGAACAAACTCAATATAGATCTCAAAGGAACTCCCCCATTTTTCATCTGATATTACAAAAAATGAAGAGCATATAAATAATTTTTGCTTTTTTTTTTCTTCCCACTGCAAATGAAGTGTTTGTTTCTATTAAAAATAAACTATAATCATCATCATTAACTCAACACCATTGTTGAAGCACAACACACATAATGAAGTAAATAATCAAATTATTAAAAATTAAAAGCCGTGAAAATGAAAAAACCTTCAAGATTAAAGGAAAAAAACATAAACACTAACTAATTTGGAAAAAAATAGAAATATCCAAAACAATTTTGAAAAACCTGATTGATTATTTCGACTTCCTTCTTCGCAATGAGTGAAGTAAAAAATATATAGAAGAACAATGCACATAATGAAGCAAATAATCAAATTATTATAAATTACAAATCGTGAAAATGAAAAAACCTTCAAGATTAAAGGGAAAAAAAACATAAACACTACCGAATTTGGAAAAAAATAGAAATAACAAAAAAAAATTTGAAAAACCTGATTGATTATTTTGACTTCCTTCTTCGCAATGAGTAAAGTAAAAAATATAGAGAAGAAGAACAATTTAAGAAAGAAATTTAGCTGTTAATATTTTCAAAAAAATATTTTGATGAAAATCGACATGAGTTAGGAATGATCGGGTATTTTTAAAAAAGACAAAAAGATATATTTATACTAAGGGTAATAGTAAATTATGAAAAATAAAAGTAAAAATAAAAAATATTAATAGGATATTTTAGAAAAAAAACCTTAAAAATAAGGGCATACAGCGTAATTTCCTAAAAAATTTAATAACAATTGGCTACCTTATTTGCAGGGGGCATTTACATAACTATCTTAAAAAAAATTATTTCAAAAATACTATAAATAACTAAAAATATTTACACTTTTATAAAAAGTTAAAATAATTTTTTTCCCTTCCCTCATTACAATAAATATTTTACTTTAATTTTTATCTTTTTTTTAAACTTTACTATTAAATAAAAAATATTTTAATAAAATAATAGAAATTAATATTTTAAATTATTTTTCATCATATAAAAATTATAATTTTTTATAAAATATAAAATTTTAACTTTAATTATAAAAAATAAATAACACACAAAAAATAAAAATATATATATATAATATAGAAATATATTAATAAAAATCTTTAAATTTATTTTTAAATAAATTTTACATATCATACACATAAACAAATACAAAAAATACACACAATTTTGTTATATAGATGTATAGTAGATATGTTGTAGATTTTATGTGTTTATTATATTTTTGTTATTTAAACTGCATGTATTTTATGTAAAAATTGTTGAATGTTGCGTGGATGTTGTGAGAATAAAAAATAAAAAAATTAAATTAAATAAATATGTAAAATATTATTTAGATGTGTGGTACATGTGTTATAAATATGTCGTAGATGTGTTATAGATGTAGTTTATTTTTTTTTCCTCCGAAGCTGAAATTTTTATAGATAAACTATTTGTAACAGATATATGGAGAACCCATATTATCCGAGTTTACAATGCACTTAAGAAAATTTGGCAAAGAATTAAAAGACAAATAAACAGCAGGCTTCATACTCATTCTACAGTCTATGGCAAGGAAATTTGCGGCTTGATTACCCTCCCTGAATGTATGTAGTATAGCCGAGTTTGAACTGTCAATGAAGCTTTTAATGTGGCTGGCCATTGTTGTTGATGTAGAAATTCGGGGGGATGTGATTTGATGATGAACCCATGCTGAGTCAGTCTCTATTTCCAGCGGCAAGTAATGTTTCTGAATACACCATTGGATTCCTTCAAAAGCAGCTTGCAATTCAGCTTGGTTGAGATTAGAAGTCCGTAAGAAAAAACTGAGACCTGCTATAAAGCATCCTTTGCAATCCCTGACAATAGCTCCACCGGTCGCTATATTCACATTCACCGAAGCGTTGGCATTAAGCTTGAATCTTGGTGCAATTGGTTTATGCCAATATACGAGAGTTGGCTTTAATTTGCATCTTTTGCCAAATTGTTCTGGCAAGAATTCTTGAAATAAAGCCATGGACTTTGCAAAATTGGCAGAGGAATGAGCTACTCACCAATTAAAAATTGAGGTGAGGATGGACCTGATAATGCTTGGACTGTATACCTCCTCGCCACCCCATGTAATTTTACAAAAGGCTAGCCATATGTGATAGAGAATTACTTGAGGAATGAAGGCCATGACTTTGCCTGCCAGCGAGTTAGGAAAGAATTGGGACCACCACAACATGAATTCTTGTTTAATTGTGCGCTGGACCGAGGCATTGTATTGCAATGATTATTTGAAAAACTGCCAGATTTTCATGGTTTCAGCACAGAGGTAGAACATGTGAGATGTAGTAGCTGCAGCAGATAAGCAAAATGGATAGCAGGTGGCCATTTGAATCCCCATCATTTGAAGTCTTTCCGGCAACGGCAGGGCATTGTGCCATAATCTCCACGCAAGTATTGAATACTTGATGGGAATTAATGAATTCCAAGTCATCATGTACGATAGTAGCTACCTTTTCCTTTCTCTCACAGCATCATAAATTTCTGCCAAGGCAAAGGACTTGGAGCTTATCTTGTTACTAACCCAATCTCCATTCTCTTGCTGTGTAAAAAGAGAAGAAGCAGTGGTCGAGATCTTGCAAATTCTCTTCCATGTAGGGGAGTCAGTTTGCAAAAATTTCATATGACCAGCTCTACCATATTTTTTTCTCATAATCCTTGCCCAAGGAGTATCTCCCTTTTGATAGTTCAACCAAAGCTTTATTGAGTAGGCTTTTTGCAAAGATACAAGCGATCAGACTCCCATACCACCTTCAAAAGTGGGGTAGCAGAATTTTTCAAACCTGGCCCAATGATAGCGCCAGTCAACACCTGAATGCCAGAAAAAAGAAACAAATTTTCGTTCCAAAGCATCAATAATTTGTTTCGGCAGTTGCATAGCCCCCAATGTATGAATTGGAATTAAACTCAAGACATGTTTAATGAGCAGAAGACGGCCACTAGTTGACAGCAACTTTTTCATCCAACCACGAAGTTTTGTATCCACTTTTTGTAAAAGATATTCACAGTAAGTGGAACGGTTGATGCCTTGATATATAGGGGCCCCTAAGTACATGAAGGGAAGTGAATGCCACTTGATGTCAAGAATCTGCACTATCTTGTATATAAACCCATGGCTAGCTTTTTTCGAACAATAGAAGAACACTTCCCAAAGTTGATGGATTGACCGGATCCTTGTTGATATGCTATGAGAAAGGCTCTGAATTGCTTAGCACTTTTAACATCACCATTCAAAAATATGAGCAGATCATCAGCGAAAGCAAGATGAGACATCACCTCACATCCTCTAGCAATCTTGTATGGAGTTATTTTTCCCTCCCCAATTAGTTTGTTTAGCCCTCTTGAGAAACATTCCGCCGCTATAAAGAACAAATACGGAGAGAGAGGGTCTCCTTGCTTGACACCAAGCTTAGGATTGAAAAACCCACAGCTGACTCCATTCACCATAATCGATAATCTTGTAGCTTTGAGATTAGACATTATCAGATTGACAATCTTGATTGAAAACCCGAATTTAAGAAGAACCGACTCAAGGAAGCACCATGAGACTCTGTCAAAGGCCTTAGCCATGTCAAGTTTGATTGCTAAGTTATGTCCCCTAGTCTTTTTGTCCGTATCATGAACCAGCTCGTTTGCTAATAGAATTTGCTCATGAATTGAACGTCCTTTTAAGAAACCTACCTGTTCTTGGGAGATTATAAGAGTAAGTAATGGGGCCATTCTATTAGTAATTATTTGGGTACATACCTTGCTAACAAAAGTAGCCACACAAATGGGGCAGAATTGGCTGAAGTCCGATGGATGTTGAACCTTCGGTAAGAGAACAATCTGTGCTGCACTAAGTGACTATGGAATTGGCAGACCAAGGAAAAATTCCTTGACTGCGCTGCAAATATCCCAAGCAATGATATCCCAGCATTGCCTAAAGAATGTTCTGTCGAAACCATCCGGACCAAGGGCACTATTAGGATCAAGTTGCCAAACAGCTTCTTTAATCTCCTTGTCGTCTGGGATACGCTCTAAAGCTGCGTTATGAGCTTCTGTGATTACCATGGGAATTACCTCAATGAGAGAGTCGAAAGATCCATGGTTTTCATCACCAAATAGCTTCTGAAAAAATGATACAGCTTCGTTGCTTATCTTTGATTGATCAGTTATCCACTTTCCTTCTGAATTTTTTATTATTGATATCCACTGCAATTTCCTAGAGATCTTTACATATTGATCAAAAAACTTGGAGTTATATCTTTCCTGGAGATTTTTATTATTTCCTGTGTATGATATGTATTTTGTATATATTGTGTATATGTTATGTATATATGTTGTATATATATTATGTATATATTATGTATATGTTTTTTTTTGTATATAATGGAAATATGAAATTAAATTTTTTAAAATAAATAATATAAATTAAATAAAATCATGAAAAATGAACTAAAACTGGAAAAAAATATTTATCAAAATAATTTTAAATTTACCATATTTATAAAATATTTATCAAAATATAAGAATTTATAAAATATTTACCAAAATACCATATTTTCATTAGTTTACAAAGAGTTATCATAAGTATATAAGTTTTATACAATTTATAATAAGTTTATTATCAATTTATAATAAAATGACTAAAATATCTCTTATAAAAAAATAAAAATTTTAAAAAATACGGTAGAGGGTGTCATTTTTTCAGATAGCTTGTGAATATTGCCTAGGGGAGTTTGTGGATATTGCCTTGAGGAGGTGCAATTCAAAGTACTCCATGGACAACTTGACTTTAACTTTGGCAAACTATTATTTCATTTTTGAAATTTAACATAGTTTACGAAATGGTTTCATCTTTTTAAAAAACTGACTATATAGTCTTTGAATATTATCTCCATCAATAAATTAATCATTATGTTACTTTTTACAGTTCAAAAACCACTATTAAGGCCATATTTCCAATGGATGGACTCAAAACTGTTTTCTAAATTAATTTAGAGAAGACGTATTGAGTTTAAGTATAAAACCGAGAGGTTAAATTATTTTGGGAAAGATGAATTAAGCCTAAGCATAGAATAGAAAGGAAGGCAGGAGTTGCCCCTTAAGTTTTAAGCTACAATTAGTTCAAGAAGATAAGTGAAGACACAATTAAGTTATACACATTAAGCCAAAACGTAGAGGATAATGTGGTTAGCTTGTTGGCACGAAGCACACAATTTAACATGGAGAAAAACATGATACAAAAGCGCATTGTTTTGTTTAAAAAAAAGGTTGAACCAAAGGTTGATACGCATTCAATGCTTGGAGGAAAGTTTGTTTTAATCAGTTAGAAAGTTTAGGAAGTTTGTTGCATAATTGTAAAATCCGTTTTCCGTTGTACTTCCAGCTGATTCTAGAAGGCATGGGCTATATATGTATGCGCAATCATAATGTAAAAATCATATCCATGAATGAACCATTTTTCTTCATATTTGTTGGTTTTGTTCATGGCATCAGAGCATTAACTGAATAGAGAATTTTCCTTTATTTATATTATTCTATTTTGTACTGTTATGTGTTTCGTATTGGAGATCTTAGTAACAATTGGTGAAAGAAGGGAGATGATGAAAGATCAAATACTCGTTAGTAAGGAGAGACACGGATACTTGTGAATCTTGGGTTGAATCTTCTTCAATCGTTATATAATCTAAGTATGATGTTTGTTTCAAGTTTATTGGATGGAAATAACCACTTAAAATGGTATTGATGCACGAGAATTGCATTAAAAGCTAAAAATAAGTTGAGTTTCATTATTGGAATTTGTACTATACCGAGTGAAAATTCTAGAGAATCTGAGTAGTGGAGTTGGGTGAATTCAATGGTGACGTTGTGGGTCTTAAACGTGATAATTAAGGAGATAGAAAAAGCATTAATTTTACACAACTTTTGCATGAGAGCTGTAGAAAGAATTGAAAGAAAATTGTAGGGAATGTAATGGTCCACAGACCTACTAATTGCAACCAGAAATTATTTTTGTGAAGCAAGGCAATTTATATGTGATTGCTTATTACACAAACTTGAGAAGTTATGGGATGAGTTGAATTGCTTGAGCCTGATACCACCCTATACATGTGGTATATGTGAATATAGAGCAAATAAAATGACGAAGGAAACAATCTCCACGGGTAGACTAGTATAATTCCTCATGGGTCAAAATGAAAATTCTGATGGGAAAGAAATTAGATCCTTATGTTAAATCCACTTCCTAGATGCAATGGGGAAGGCACACTTAATAATTCCAGAGACAAAAATTACAAATGAATCTAGAGGAGGGACTAGGGCTGTAATCGAGCCGAGCCGAGCCAAGCTTTGCAAAGCTCAAGCTTTGTTCATTAGAAAATAGTCGAGTTCGAACTCGAACTCGAATCAAGCCCGAACCGAGCCCGAGCTTGTATCGAGCCAGCTCATATATTATGTATCTCGAGCTTAAACTCGAGCTTGATTTAAATAAGTTTAACGAGCTCAATAAACTTATTTTAATTTTTATTTTTCATTCATTTTTTCTAAATTTTCATAAAAGATATACTAAAATTTATATTTTTATGAAAGATGAATAATATAATTATATATTAACAAAAATAAAATATTATATTACTATAATTTTATATTTTACTATAAATTACTAAGCTATTTTATATTGTCTATTATTTACTTTATTTATCACATATACCATATATTAATAAATTATATAAATTATGTTAGTTAAAAAATTAATATATTCACATACATAGTTTAATATATATAAATTAAATTATATATATTTTTAATCAAATACACTAAATGAGCTAGCTCACGAGCTTAACTCACGAGCTTTTTAAATGAGCTAGCTCGCGAGCTAACGAGCCGAGTATTTCATAGTTTGAGCTTGGCTCATTTAACAAATGAGCAGTTCGAGCTCGAGCCTGAACGAGCTTTTACCGAGCCGAGATCCAAGCCGAGCTCGAGTAGCTTGGCTCATTTACAGCCCTAGGAGGGACTAGAGTACAACATGATACTTGCAAAATCAGCTGGCAGTGACAGAAAATGCTGGGAGATTTATGTATACAAAGAGGTTTAATATAAATGAAGCCAAATATTGTGATTTTTGCAAGAAGCTAGGCTATATTCGAGATACTTGCTTTAAATTGATTGGTGTTCCAAAATGGCACACTAAGTTACAACAAAGAAGACAATGAGGGCAGGACAGAGTTTGTGTGAATTTGGCTAAGAAAGATAATGAAGGGAGAAGCTACAACTAAGGATCAACCCTAAAATACTGAGGAGGGGATCAAGCAAGAAATCTCAAAATATATCTAGAGCAATTAGATTCAGACACATATTGAGAATGTCATGAATTTTGCTTAGGTGGATGGATTTATAGAAGGTTTTGCATGTAATGTGGCTAATTTTTCATTTGAAAATGAGGCTCATGCACACTAGATAATAGATAGTGGGGTATCTAATCATATATGAGCATATGGGAAGATGTTAAGTTGTTGGAATTTTAGACTCCATGTAAAATTTAAGGCTTCATTAAATTAAGTGTTGGACTTCATGATATAATTGAGCTTCTTTTAGGGCTGTAAATGAGGCAAGCTACTCGAGCTCGGCTTGGGTCTCGGCTCGGTAAAATCTCGTTTAGGCTCGAGCTCGAACTGCTCGTTTGTTAAATGAGCCAAGCTCAAGCTAAGAAATACTCGGTTCGTTAGCTCGCGAACTGGCTCATTTAAAAAGCTCGTGAATTAAACTCGTAAGTTAGCTTGTTTAGTATATTTAATTAAAATATATATTTTAATTTATATATATTAAACTATGTATGCGAATATATTATTTTTTTTGACTAATTTAATTCATATAATTTATTAATATATGATATATATGATAAATTAAATAATATACAATATAAAATAGATTAATAATTTATAGAAAAATATAACATTATAGTAATATAATATTTTATTTTTGTTAATGTATAATCATATTATTTATCTTTCATAAAATATTAATTTTAGTGTATCATTTATGAAAATATAGAAAAAGATTAATAAAAACTGAAAATTGAAATAAGTTCATTGAATTCGTTAAACTTATTTAAATCAAACTCGAGTTCAAGCTCGAGATATATGATATATGAGCTGGCTCGATATAAGCTCGAGCTCGGCTCGGCTCGATTACAGCCCTAGCTCCTTTAAGTTGCTGGGCTTCTTTGACAAAATGGTCTTAGCCATTTTTGTCTTTTTCCCCTTCAACTTTATATCCCTTTCTTTTTTCGATGTGGTCTTTTTTTCTTTCTTTTCTCGATGTGAGACAAACTCATTGCTAACACTCCCTCTCAAGTGCAACTGGGTTGGACTTCATATTTCTTTTTGAAGCCCACTTGTCACTTGGACTTTCTTGCTTTGGGCTCATGGCGTCACTTGGACTTTCTTGCTTCGGACTCATGGGCTCGACTTCGGCCTAACTTTAGTCTTCAGCTTATTGACTAAATCTTGGCTCTTCATTGGGCTCTGAGGATCAACTTCAAATTAATCTATATTCCATCATATTTTATAGTTGGATCAGCTTCAAATTAATCGTCCATCATATTTTATAGTTGGATCTTCTTTGATGCAATGCCCATTTCTATCTCCAAGTGCAATCAGTCCATCATAGGTATTGTCATTTGGACTTGGACTTAACTAGGATCCTATGTTGAAATTTTTAGACTTCATGGTTAATTTTCTTCTTAGGCTTTATTAAATTAAGTGTTGGACTTCATGACATGATTGGAAAATTTTAGACTTCATGGATAATTTTCTTCTTGGGCTTCATTAAATTAAGTGTTGGACTTCATGATATAATTGGACTTCTTTAAATTGGTGAGCTTCTTTGACAAAATGGTCTTAGCCATTTTCTCTTTTCTCCTTCAACTTTATATCCATTTTAAGGCCATTTTGTCTTTTTCCCTTCAACTTTATATCCCTTTCTTTTTTTCTTATGTGGGACAAACCCACTGCCAACATCAGTACCCTTTCCCTTGCTCCTAAATTAGTAAGATGTACATTTACCCAATGGCATCACATTGAATGAGTTTTATAGGAATTGTGATTATCAACAACCAGTTGCATCTAACTGATGTGTTTTATATGCTAGAGTTCACTCATAGTTTGCTTTGAGTAACTGAATTAACCCAGCACAACAATGTTAACCTTCTTTTTAACCATCCAGAATGCTAATTAGTGCCCCCATCAAGCTACATTAACCTACAAAAATATCAGAATGTCAAAATACCAAGTATGTTGAATTTAATTAATTTGTAAAAGAGAATAATACTTTGTCTTATTGAATCCCAAGTCCGGATGCTTAATTTATATATGTGAGAATGCATATTATGAGAAGCTGCACTCTCACCCTGTCTTCTTAGCCAAAAACTAAGCTTCAAAAATCCAACATGAAAAATGGAAGTGTTAGGAGCCCTGACAAGCCAATGTTCATATTCCCAGATTTGACATCATCAGCAAGGAAGATTAGCAAGGGGGATGACATATAATTAAGTGATCATGACAATGAGAAAACTGGTGTACGAGCACTTCTTGCAACACAGCTGGTCCAAGCTATGGTAGATATGAGAAAGTCCAGGCTCGCTCCAATTAAATGTTGGCACAACAGTCAAGTCAGAAAGGGCCCCCATAATACATAATAGTGAACTATTGCCTTGGTGCCAAAAAGGATATTAGTGGTAAGCAAATTTAGAAGAAACCACAGATGTACTGAATGGCCATTTCCCTTGCTACAAGTCCATGATATTTGGTCCTATGTTCTAAGATGGACTTTGTGCTTAATTCGAGTTGAACCTTTCACCTTTGCGCGAAAAGCCCAACAATTTTTGCATTTCCCTAGGACTTAAAGGGGTTGCATTGAAGGGTACACATCTGTGAAATGGAATGTCAGTAATTATAGTAAATTCAACCGGTCCAATAGTTATCTCTCCAATTGAAAGATGAAAAATATGAGTTGTGGCTATTCATCATTCAGACAGTGCCAGGGTTTTAAATCGCGAAATCGGTCGCAGAATCGGAATCTGCTGCGGTGAAACAAAATCGAACTGAATCAGTATGAAACGGCTACCGCTATTGTGAATGCAGTGGCAATCACGGAATCAGACGAATTGAGTAACGGAATCGGTGAAACGGAATGGATCGGATCGTAATAAAATAAAATAAAAAAATAAATATCTTTTACAATATAAAAATTAATAATATATGTTAAAATTGATCCATAATAATAATAAAGATCAAATTGTTATCAAAACTTAATTAAAAATAACAATATAACAATAAGTAAATAGTTTTTAACAATGATTAAACACATGTTATAATTTTTTAAATAATAACATTGCTAAATTGAATTAAAAAATTACTAAATTAGAAATAACAATAATAATCATAATCATAATAATTGTTTAGTCAATGATTAAAAATAAAGGAAAAATAATCCAATTCGAAAATATATGTTATATAACAATTATTAGTATCCACTTAAAATTAAATTAAACAAACTAATTTACCACTAAAAAGAACGTCGGGGAGGATCTTGATTATTTTGATTATCAAGATCATAATTTTGATTTTGGTTGTTCCACCTTGAATGGTATGAGTTTGGTTGCTGAAACGCATATGAGAACACATCAAAATAATTTGCTGAATTTGAAGTTGCATTACTTTGTGGATCTGAAACATTTTGAGCTTCACCAAAATTGTCACTTAGATAGTTAGAGTGAAATGTGCTACTTTCAGAAGATTTTTCACCTGTAAAATCTCCAGCCCATCCCTGAAAGTGCTGACTCCAATAATCACTCGACCGATTATAATATGATGATGGATTATATGGGACTGAAATAGGTTCTATTTGATTGAAAGTATCACCGTATGTTGAGCTACCATAACCCATTCCCCTATAATTCTGCATAGAGCCTCGTTCCGGTCCACTGGATTCATTATTATAGAGTTGATATTTTTGAAACCCGGCTGGAGGAGAAATGGGGTTAGGGGAATGAGAATGAGAACTACTATGTTTACCATATTTATCACCGTGACTGGATCGATAATCTTCATATGATTTCCTTGATCCACTATAACCACCATAAGCAGTTCCACCTAAATTACCACCTTGATTAGCACTATCAATGCCACTGTCATTGTCATCGTTTTCATCACTGTCATTGTCTTCCTCTGCCTTATTCTCATTGTCTTCCTCTTTCTCCTTTTCATTGTCTTTCTCTTCGTCATTCTCATTGTCTTTCTCTTCATATATGCAAATATTACTGCTGCCACTTCTTTTTTTATGATGACCTTCATCAGTATTATAGTTAAAAGGGGGTGAAACCCCACCCGATACCTCAGCAGAAATAAGATTGACTTCTTGTCCCTCATCATCTTCATCATTAAGCCAATCAAGATCATCATCATCAAAAACTGGAGCTTCTGTTTCCTGTAACCATAGAGACAATGGATCTAATTCCTCAAAAATATAATCCAAATTTATTGGATTATAGTTTTTCATTATATCTTCCTGGACTTCCTCATTGTATTTCTCAATTTCAGCTTCATATTATAATGTACATAGACTAGGGAATGCAATTTTTTTTACTTTAATCTATTCCTAGTCCTTGTGTGAATCAAACTAAAAGTGCTCCAATTACGTTCACAATTTGATGATGAGGTGGTTTGACTTAAAATGCGAATAGAAATTTTCTACAATTCCGAAACACATTCCCCATAATGTATCCAACATTCAGCTGCATTGGAGTATCAAATGAAAAAAATGAGAATTATTTTGGTATATTAACTGACCATATTTAGATGCATGAAATAAATTTTGATGATTTAATCTGGAGGTGAAAGGGCAATTGCCTTTTGCGCAAGCGAGGTGCCAAAAGATCCTTCCTTATCTTGAAATGTAAACATCTACATGTCATTGAATAATAATTATTAGTTTACTGGTAAATAGCAATTAAGAAATAATAAATATTTAATGCAATCTCAAATAATTATTTTTTCTTGTAAGAGAGCTTTGGCTTGTGCTTCTTCATCGGGCTCCAATTTTTTAATCACTTTTCAAACTCCCGCCATTACATCAACATCTTCCGTAACATGATATTCATGATTATATTGATATTGTGGATTGAAGTAATAACCTAAAATAAATTTTTTTAAAAGAAGTTAGACTTAGATAATGGAAATTTACAACTAATGTAATATATACAAAAAAAAAGAGAACAAAATTTGTTGATATATGTAAGCCACTTACCAGCGAAGTGTAAATCATGATGCAATTAAAAATTCCATCTTGAATCAATTTTCCACTAATTTCTCCAATACCTGCAATTTTCTTTAATTGCTAGTTTAGCTCGATCGATTGCCTCATAAATAAAACCCATTGTCGGCTTCTCATCCCCATCAACCAATCTCAAAACTTTTAGAAGGGGCTCTTGAACTTTTAATATTTCATTTGCGTTGGACCAAAATTTTCTTCCATCTCTACTTTCACCCAAAATTATATCCCGAACATCGGTGGCAAGTCTATCGGTCATTCTTCCATATCTAGAATTTACCCAAATTTCTGATTCAAACATATGCTTCAAATTTATTTTTTGTCGCACAATGCTCTCTAATGCAATGAAATTTGTTGCAAATCTTATGATGCTGGTTCTTAGAATTTCTCTTCCATCAGTGAAATGTTTCATATAATTTACCACCTAATAATGATTGTATATGAATTGGATGATTTGCTTTGCTTGCTCAATAACTTCATTTTCTATACTTCTCTTTCCAATATCCTCTAAAATCAAATCAATACAGTGAGCGCTACAAGCTGTCCAATATATGTGTTTGTATACTCTTATAATCATTTTTTTCAGCACATTTAATTGTAGCATCATTGTCAGTCACAATTTGTACAACTCTATCTTCACCAACTTCTTCTGCAACTTTCTTCATCAACTTAAAATAATAATGGGCATCCTTCTTCAGCGCATCACATGCATTGACTGACTTATGAAAAATAGTGCCACGATTTGAATATATGAGAAAGTTAATGATGTGCATTCTCGTTGGCCTTGTCCAAGCATCACATAATATGGATACACCTCTCTCTTTCCATATTCCCCCAAATGAAGCAATGTACTCCTTCATTAGAGTATATTCTTTAGGAAGCCAAACCTCTGAAAGTTCATATGGTGTTGGTGGTGGAATATTAGGACCCACCTCATATGCAGTTCGTAATAAAGGTGTCGTCCAAGGGGATGTTGCAACATTGAAAGGCAATCTGTTGTGAACAATAAAATGAACCATTGCATTAGTAAGTTTCTTTTTATTTTTTCTTGAACCATCATGTCTTTATTGTAGATTGTTTCTTCTTGTCTCTTTCTACCTCCAAATCAATCTCGACAGCTCTTAACCTTTCTACGGTGTGGACAAATCAGAATATTTATTTTTTGTCAATCCCTCAACTCTGACAGATGCAGAACACCTCATTGAAGGTTCTGAATTTCTTTTCATACTAGAACCACCTAGAACATAATTATTGCCTCTACTTCTTCTATATGAATCAATTTCAAGCTATCGCATACTTTCTCGTCTTACGTATTCTAGCTGAGAGTCATCATCATCATCCTCATCAGTGTCCCCAACATTCATACGCATAATTTCCTCTTCTAAGACTTGTTTTTGTGCTTTTTTATTTTTCTTTTTTGTTGAATAGTCTGCTAACAATTTTTTCATATCTGTCCTAATTTCTTTTGGCACTTTAGAACAAGCTGAAATATCCCAGCTAAGTGTTGCTTAAAACGTGTTATCCCACCAGTCACCAATCGTCCACAAATTTGGCAATACATTTTCGATCTGGATTATTCAATGGAAGTGGCAAATCTCCAACCAATATCATCACTCGGCTTCCAATCTATTTTACTTTGTTCTCCTCGATTATGTGACATATTTTCTATACATAAAAAAATAAAAAATATTAAAATACAAATGTATAAATTTAATTTCAAATTTTTAGTCTTAATAATTATATTTTCTTTTAAATCATACTATATAATGAATAATATTTTTTAAATTTAAATACATATTCTAGATATCCACAAAAATGATTCTAAATTTTTTTATATTAAAGATATCATGTCAATAAAATAAAAAATTTCTAAAACCAATTAACTAAGTCCATATCATTTAATCAATCATGAATAATTATTTAAATTTAACACATATTCTACTAATATATTTGATAAACTTTTAAAAATTTATTTTTAGATAATTATTTAAATTTAACACATATTCTACTAATATATTAAATATTTTAATTTAATAACGATGACTAATTATTTAAATTTAATACATATTCTACTAATATATTAAATAATTTTAAAAACTAAATTTTTAGAAGATATCATGCAAATAAAACCAAAATAAAAAATTTCTAAAACCAATTAACTAAGTCTGCATCGTTTAATCAAATATGAATAGTTATTTAAATTATTTAATATTTTATAATTATATTAAAAATAATTCTAAAAATTTATTTTCTCAATATATATTGCAAATAAATAAAAAATTATATAATATAACTTTATTAGTTTACTATAAATAATATTAAATATATTTTGGAAACAACATAATAATAACCTAATTTTTGCTAAATTAGTAATAATTTAGTGTTAAACTATAATAATTATTATGTAGTTTATATTAACCTACTTTTAATTACTTTCAAAGAATCAATGTTTTTTATTATTTCATTTTGATATTTAAATTTTCTTCAAATGCTTCTCTTTACCTATTAGAAGCAATAAAAAAACTAGACTCAAATACAACCAACAAATTTATATTTCATAGTCAATTTTTTTAAATTAGCTTAAAATTATAAATAAAATATCAAATTGAAGTTCATGAAAAAATAAATTCAATGGTACCTTTCTTGCAGAAAAAAGGCCGAAATAAGATGAATCAGTGTCGCTCTGGTTGCCGGTATTAGATAGATCTAAGAATTGGAGAAATTTATT
The DNA here is from genome assembly GCA_947685225.1 of Garcia nutans. Taxonomy (NCBI): domain Eukaryota; kingdom Viridiplantae; phylum Streptophyta; class Magnoliopsida; order Malpighiales; family Euphorbiaceae; genus Garcia; species Garcia nutans. Next base: position 33,820,391 of record CANTUV010000039.1, on the reverse strand, counting down.
TTTTCTTACCTGCAAAATTATGAAGACACTGATTTTTTTTAACTGATATTAAAAATAATTATAATTGCCCCCAAAATTAAAGGTCATGATTAATATTTCTTATCAGTTAATCAAATTCACAGTTTCAATATTATAGCATTTCTGACATCATCATCATCATGATTAAAAAAAATGTTTCATTTATATTAAATAATGTTTCATAAAGAGATGATACAGTTGTATCATTGCGAATTAAGAATTCTTGTAGACATACAAGGAAATGCTATGGAAACGCAGCTAGGAGTTGAGGTTTTCAACATTACAAATAGGCCGATAAAAATAATTTTTTAAAAATGAGTTTATTTTCACTAGTGACTATAGGATAATCGATTAATACTTGCAATGCAAGTGCAAGTTGTTTGAATCTACATGCATATTATGCTACCACATTTTAAAAGTAATGGTCGACAAAAAAATTAATCAACTTCATAAAGATACATCATGAGAAGGTGAAGAATGGATGTTTATCATCCTCATTTAAAGAATTCTTTCCAGGATGTTATCCTAACATAACAGAGGAGTACAAAAGATACAAGCAACTGCTAAACTGGGATGACAATATGACAAGTTAATGATGTTGGCGTGGACAATATGAGAAAAATGGAGTATATTAAGGCAAAGCTTCTTGAATTAAATAGGGAAATACTGAATAGACAAAACTTATATTTTCTATAACACATTTATTATTAGTTCCAGTTAATTGACATTATGAGGTTTTTTTTCCTTCTAGGGTCACATAAATTTGAATGAGCCAATCATAGGAACACAAGGTAGCCAAGCTATATAATAAATATTGCATAGCAAGTTGAAGCAGCAGATATAATCCATTTTATTTATTTCATACAGTGCGTGAGAAGTTCATAAAAGAAATGGAAGTGTGAATAGTCATTTTAAAAAAATTTATATGAAGGTTGAATATAGTACTGCATCATGTTTAAAAAATATTTTAACATATGAAAGTAAATATTTTCCACATTTAAACTTCTTTATGTACTACAGTTGAGCAGATGCATACAATGAATCTATTCATATTCATATGAAACTGTAGTTTTTAGAATAATTACATTAAAAGTTTTTAGATTTTAGCATTTTTCATATTATTGTCTTTAATTTTCAATTTCTAATACTAAATAATATTTCGAGTTTAAAAATAATTAAATTTAAAAATTTGATATATTAAATGACAAAATAATAATAATGATAATAATAATCATAATTATTTTGAAAAAAAAGACAAAATTAATATATATATATATAATAGGCAAAAGCTAAATCGATATATTTCTAATTGCAATACCTATCAGATAATTACACTAAAAAGATTTGCACTTATATTTAGTAGGCCCTCTTTCAGGGGAAAAGCAGCCTCCAAAAATAGGCATATGCCCATAATTGCGATGAACACATGCAATTCTTTAGTAAAATGCGAAAGAATAATTGTGCTCACCGTTGGGCTGCGTGGCCAGTACTTTATAAGAGACTTGCTCACCTCTTGCTTTGTTTACAACCGATGTGGGAATGTATTACTCATGACTTTAATATCAAACTTCACTTTGCTTTCTGTCTTTTTAACATTATACGTACAAGTCATCTTCTACACAGAAATGAGCTGAAATTAAACATGAAAATTGGCATTTACAAAAATCATAATTATTAGGCAAAACTATATTTTAGATCTTCTTTGCTCATTTTACATTTAAAAGAAATGATATTTCATTAATATTAAAGTGAAATATACACTATTTTAAAGTTGGTTTTTCTTTCTAAAAAAAACTAAAATTGATTTTTATATCACAATAAAAATTATGTTCTAAATATTTTTTTATTTTATATAAAAAAATAGTATTGGATCTTTAAAATTAATTTTTTTAAAAAAAATAATATATTGAAAGGCCAAAAAAACTCGAAACAAAGCAGAAATGATTCTTATTTATAATGGCCAAAAAAACTCTAATCCAAAAATTGAGCCCCTAAACAGTTGAATTTGGGATAGAGGGAGGCTTGCGAGCGCTGGCGTGGAAAATTGCGGGTGAAGCCATTTCACCCGCAGGAAACTCCTGCAGGCGAAATGGCCCAAGGCCATTTCGTCCAATGGCTTTCGGTGACGAATTTTTTTGTCGCCGATTTTTATTTTTATTTATTTTTTTTTATTTTTTATTATTATAATAATTTTTAAAATTATAAAAAATAAATGCTAAAATAAATATTATTTAATTAAGATAACACAAAAATTATTTTGGACTAAATAAAATATATTGGACCGAACTGGGTCAAAAATTAAGGGTATACAAATATACACTATTTTAAAGTTGGTTTTTCTTTCTAAAAAAACTAAAATTGATTTTTATATAACAATAAAAATTATGTTCTAAATATTTTTTATTTTATATAAAAATAGTAATGGATCTTTAAAATTAATTTTTTTAAAAAAATAATACATTGAAAGGCAGAAGCCAAATTCGTATTGAAAAATATATTGAATAATAATAATGCTTAAAAAACAGAAATAATTCCTATTTATAATGGCCAAAAAAACTCTAATCCGAATCCTAACAGACTTAGGAAAAAAACTAAAAAAAATTACAAAATAATCCTTAAAATACTTAAAACGCAAAATTGAGCCCCTAAACAGTTGAATTTGGGCCCCAAAGTTTGCAATAGGCCTATGGCCTCAATTGCATTTTTTAAAGTTGTCCGTCTCGTGAAATTCTTTCCGGGAAGCTATCATGGGCCACGAACGGACATCATATGCAAAAGTTAGACCCTTATTAGGGTTAATGTATCAATTAGGGCTTATTTGGTTGATGTTTTTACATATACTAGTTGAATTAGTTATAAAGAAATAGTATTGCCACTGTATGTTTGAATTTAAAGATTAGATTTGAAATAAATTAGGATTTTAACAAATTACAATTAGAATTTCGGAGCAAATTACAATTAGGGTTTCGGAGATTGTATTATAAAAATAGGATTTGGCCAAAACAGCGTGCGGGCGAGAATTGCTGCGAGACAAGCACGGGTTGGGCGAGAATTGCTGCGAGTGGCCAGCCAATTTCGCCGCAGGTTTTTCATGTGGCGAAATTGGCCATAAGCCAATTCGCGGCCAAAACCACATACCGGCGAGAATAGCTGCGAGGCGAGCAAAAATCACAGCTCTTCATCTTCTTCCTCCTCCGTTTCAGAAAAATCAAATCGGACACAAATCGTTCGTTTCTCCGATTCACCGTTTTTTAAATCCGATTCTGTGTGATTTTTAGCATTCTCAATATCCTATACCAAAATCGGAGAAAATCGTATCGATAACCCTCATTTTCGTTAAATATCGGCCGTTTCTACACGAAACGGCCGATATTTAAAACCCTGGACAGTGCCTAGATGACACACCTGTCGATTTGATAGCACCGCTTCAGCAATTGCAAAATTAAGGGTTCGAATCCTCTCTCCTTAATCATCCTCCTAACCGGAGGAGAAACCTATTCATACAATTCCCTCACCTTGTGGATTCACAAGTATTCAAGTGCAGCACAAAAAAGAAAGTAATTTTAAAATTTTTTCTTCAGTATTTTTTTTACTGTGATTTTTCTTTTCGCAGGAAATCTTGTGAAATCATGTGAATAAAAATTAAAAGGTACAGGTAAGAAGGTAAGTTAGCCAACCTAAAGGTCAAATTTACAAGACATTGCAAAATTTATTTTCAACATGCAAAATTTATCTTCCGCAATTCATTCTCTTTGTCAAAATTTTCTACTAAAATTTTCTTAAGTGTTTTACATGCATTCATTCAAGTCTTTCCAAATTCTGTACAAGCTTTGTATTAGCGTTCAAAGACTTTCTAAATTTCATACTACCATTGATTTCTTTCTAAAAAGTTTGTAACAACATTCAAGTTTTTTTTAGCATTCAAAGTAAATCTCATACATTTTACATACTTTTTGTAACTTGCTATGTGAAATGCATATATGATTTTAGTATTGTACATACTTCAAGGTTCCTACTAGTTTTATTTTTCAAGCTTCTAAAGTCTTACTGTAAAATTTCATGGAGACAGTAAATAAAAAGAAGAAACACAAACTTATGAAAAATATGTTGTTTTGCACTTAATGCCTCTCTTTTAGAGTATTTTCTCTCTTAAATATAAAATGATTTTCTAAATACATGCCTGTAATTAAACTGGTTATGCTAAATTTAGCAAGTCAACTATTTCAGCTATATTTATGCTAGAATTTTCTGAATATGTGTCTCTAATTAAACTGATTATTATGCTAAATTTAGTAAGTCAACTATTTCAGCTATATCTATGCCTATAATTAAGATAATTATTTACATCAATAATATTGACAAGGTCAACTATTTTAGCTATATCTATGCATATAATTAAGTTAATTATTTATAATAATAATATTGATAAGTAAGGCAACATAATATTATAATTAAATACATATCTAATCTAAAAACATGCCCACTCAAATTAATATTAAATGCAATGACAGTACTCTTTGATATGCTGTATACGCTCATGATAAAATGGATCAGTTGCAATTTGAATGGCAGTAGTGTTATCCGCATGAAGAGATGTAGGACCATTTTGAGAAAAACCAAGTTCAACCAACAATCCACAAAGCAAACGATTTCAGAACACGCTAAAGATATGGCACGATATTCTGACTCAGTCGAAGATTTGGAGACATATCTTGCTTTTCACTGTTCTAAGTTATCAGTGAAGAACATACGCCGGCTTGTTATAGAAAGGCAAGTATCTGGACAACCAAACCAATTAACATCACTAAAGGCCTCATCTAAATTCTCTTTTCTCTCTTTAAAATCCATAAACGTATCTTATTCTCTTTTCCCCTCTATTTTCAACTTTTCCATGGCTGACATACGAACTGTTGCTAAGAAAAACTCCCAGATCTTGATTTGCTTTTGTTTTTGGCTGCGGAAGAATTTTTTGCTTCAAAAAGTTATGATGCAGGTGCAAAGATGGAGAAGACAAAGAATGAATATTGGTATTTTACTCTTGAGAATTAATGCTCTGAAGGTGTTTGAGAAAATGTCAATTAGAAAGCAAAAATTCAATTCTCTGTTCAAAGAGAATTTAAAGCTTGCTATTGGAAAGTATGGACAATGGGCTGCTAAATTGTTCAAGTTCCATCAGAATGATGAATTTAAAATTGAACTTTTCTAGGTCTTCAAATGTCGATTCCCAGGCCACTTCCTTGAGGACAAGGAAGGTTTTGATGGGGAGGGTAATATTAAGACCCCAAATAGTGAAGGAAGAAAAGCCATCCGTGATAGCTAGAGTGTCACCTGTTGGGCCTGATCTAGTTACAACTGCTGTAGTATCTGAAGTTCATGGTGCAGCCTATTCAACTAATGTAGGTGGAGGGAAAGATGATATTCACGTGAAGGAGCGTGAGGAATTGAGTTAGTTAGCCAGTTGTAGGAGTGAGAATTGAAATCAATGATATTGAATCTTGTACTACAAATTTATTAACAGAAAAGACTATAAATACAAATCCACATGTAATGATTGGATCATCATTAAACAATTAATACAATGAGACTATTTCTATTTCTCTCTCTCTCTTTCTTTCTCTTTCTTGTTCATCTGCTGAAATTCTTCTCTTCCCCTCCTCTTCTTCTTCTACTGCTATACTTTCTATTCCCTTCTCTATTCTTAACATAGGTTCTTGGCATTGTCTTTTGATTTGGTAAAGCATTGTTCCATTGTTTTCCTCAAATCATTGTTGCAATCCTTCTCATCGCTCATTTGCTGCAGTTGTGTACAAGAAAGCTTCCGCAAGATTAGAGTCGGCAACGAGATTGAGAATTTCTGCTCCTCACAGGGACAAGGACGGGAATGGGAAAAGTTGGGGCGGGGTGAGGACGAGAAGGGTACTCCCTGCCCCATGAGGATCTCTATTCCCGTCCATGCAAGACCCTTATATATTTATATAAAAAATATATTATATTATATATTATATATATTATATTTATTATTTATTATATAATATGTATTTATTATATTATATATTATACATATTATATTAATCTACATAAGTAAAAATAATATTTAATATTTAAACTCTAAAATTAAATAAACTAAATTTTTTTATATTGTTGATTGTAAAATTATTATAAATTTATGATTTTTTATATTATTGTATTTTAATTTAAAAAAATAAAAAAAGAAATGTAAATAAATTATCCATGAAGGCGGAGACAAATGCCCTGGTTTCTATGGTGGGAGGCAAAAATGGGGATTGGCCTCTCCACTTCCACCTCGTACTAGGGCTGTGTACAGTTCGGAGTAATTTTGAGATTGAAAAATCTCCAACTCTAAATCGAATTTTGGAAATTTTAAAAATGAAATATCCAGAACCGAATAGTAGCAAATAAATCTTCGAATTGAATTGTTCTAATTTTTTGGAGCAATTCAATTCGAAAATTCAGTTCATATAGTTTGGATCTGGATATACTTGAATACAGAGATTCGAAGATTATCTCTGTTTTTAAAACTCTAAATAAAAAAATATTATTTAACTATTTTAACAATAAAAAATATTTAACTTAAATATTTTTAATTCAAAACATAGATGATAGAATTATTATAAATATTCAATATTCAATATTCATAATAAAATAAAAATATTCAATATTCAACACTAAATTATTATAAATTTAAAATAAAAAACTTAAATGAATAAAAATAAGTAAGATAGACAAATCAAACACAATAACACAATTTGCATACACATATATATAATTTAACAACAATATTATCAATATTGGGTTTCAAATCTCCACATTAGTCTTTGACACAATATTGTTTAAAATTTTAGATTCTTGAGTAATATATGTCTCGTTGGAAAAAGACATCGGAGCTAGTCCACTTGGGGATTGTATAGAAAATATTTGGGAGCATTTTGAGTCACTTGCCTTGGGTGATTTTATAGTACTTTTAGAAACACTTACCTTCGTATGCTTGCTAAATTTCATATGCTTGTTAAATTTCATATGCTTGAACTTCATTTCTTGCAATTTAATAAAGAAAAATATGATAATTAACTCAAATATTTTCAAAATAATTCACAATAAACTCAAATTTAAATAAAAATAATTATAAAATAAAAACAATAAAGTCTAATGAATAAATAAAGTCTAATCAATAATAAGTACAATTAAACAAATATATATTTTTTACTAATATTATCCATATTGTATAATTTCTAATTATAGTCTTCTTTTATGATAAAATTTACAATTTTTATATCTTATTAATATTGAAAATACTAATTACTATTTAATTATTTAGTAAACAATAATTATGTCTTATTTATCCAACTTCTAATTCTTTTTCATTCCAATTAATTTACTATTTTCATACACACGCACATATATATATATTTAAATATATTTAATTTATTTTATAAATTACTAATAAAATTATAATTCAAATATTTAATTAATTTTAATCACATTCTATATTAATATTTTTATTTTAAATTTAATATACATATTTATTATTCATTTATGTCATTATTTATTTATTTTTTTATCCTAAAGTTTCTTTTATCACAATTAATTAATTAATTAATTATATCATTATTCCTAAATTTAAATAAAATTCATAATAAAGTCCAATCAATAATACACACAATTAAATAAATATAATTATTTTACTAATATTATCCATATTGTATAATTTCTAATTATAGTCTTCTTTTATAATAAAATTTATAAATTTTATATCTTGTTAATATTGAAAATACTAATTACTATTTAATTATTTAGTAAACAATAATTATGACTTATTTAATCAACTTCTAATTCTTTTTCATTCCAATTAATTTACTAATTTCATACATATATATATATATATATTTAAATTATTTTATAAATTACTAATAAACATTATAGTTCAAATATTTAATTAATTTTAATCACATTCTATGTTAATATTTTTATTTTAAATTTAATATATATATTTGTTATTCATTTATGTCATTATTTATTCATTTTTTATCCTAAATTTTTTTATCACAATTAATTAATTAATTATATTATTATTCCTAAATTCAAATAAAATTTATAAAATTTAATTAATTAAAATTAACTAATATAATTAAAATTATTATTATGTTTACTTTTTTTTAATATTTACAGATTTATAAATATTTTTTCAAAACTCATTCATAATTTACAAATAATATATCAAATTGAAGCTCATGAAGAGAGTATATCAAAAATACCAAAATCGTCGAGAAAAAATATCAAAACATGGTCAAAATACCGTAGAAGTTATTTCAGTAGTTGTCGACCTGTCTTTCTGGAGACAGTTCTCCTGATAAGGCGCGTGTCACGAGACAACGAGCGATCGGCGATAGATCGAGCAGAAATCGGCCGCTCTCTCTCTCTCTCCCTTTCAGTTTCTCTGACACTCCTCTCTCCTCTCTTCTCTTTCCTCTCTCCTGATACATACAATATAATATATATATATATATAAAGAAAGAAAAGAAAAGAAAGAAAGAAAGAAAGAAAAATGAATTTGCAAATGATATGTCAAATTGAAGCTCACGAAGAAAATATATCAAAAATACCAAAATTGTCGAGAAAAAATATCGAAAAATGATCGAAAAAGCATTAGAAATTATTTCAGCAGTTGTTGACCCACCTTTCGAGAGACAGTTCTCTTGATACGGCGCGTGTCATAAGACAACGAGCGATCGGCAATAGATCGAGCAGAAATCGGCTACTCTCTCTCTCTCCCCTCCTCTCACTTTCTCTGACACTCTTCTCTCCTCTCTTCTTTCTCCCATTTTTCTTTCTTTCTTTCTTTTCTTTCTTTATATATATATATATATATATTATATGTTATATATATTATTTTATTTAAAATTTATTATATATATATATATTATAAACTAAGTTAAAACTATGTAGATTTGTATAATAGTATTATTATATATAAATATATATGTACAATATATATTATATGCTTTATAGTGTGCACTATACTATATACTGTATAGTATGTATTTATATTATAGTATATATAGTATCATAAATAGTATATGATGTAGTATACATGTATTATGTATATATACTATAACATAGTACATTACTATAACATAGTATATAACATATAGTAATATATATACTATAGTATTGCTATAAAAAAAATCTCAATAAAAGCAAATATATATATATATATTATATAAACTAATCAATAACTATAAACTAATCAATTATATGTATTTCATTTTTTACTTATTTATTATAACAGTAATTTTTTTATTTGTAATAGTCTGACTTTCTAATTCTCTCATATTGTTCAATTTCGATCTACAATATTAACAATAATTTTTTTTCTTTTTTTCTTTTTTTTAGTAACTAGTTAAATTTTAACTAGTTTACTATGTATATATTTTATCATTTTACATATATATAATATTTTAAAATATAAAAAAAATTAGGCTATTACATATATATATATATTATATTGATTTGGTTATATTAAACATAATAAACTTTATAACATTAACCATTTCTATCATATCCAATATATATAATTAATCTTATATAATATGATATATTTTTATGCATTAATTGTATTGTATATATAATTAAATTTGTTTATATTAATTATATAATATTAACTATATGTATTAATAATAATTATATATAATATTGACTTAAGACATATAAATTATGTATGCTCACTTATATGCTTTATTTATTTTTTAGTTGAAAAATTAATGAAGTTGTTAATGTAGTTTGGTAGTAAGGTAACAGGTCAAACCTCCACAACGTAATGACTTAGACATATAAATTATGTAATGCTACCTAAATCTGTTTATTACTTAGTTATATTTTTTATTTACTTATTTTTAAGTTAATATTTATGAATAAAAATAAATTTTATAGTTTATTAATAAATATTGTAGAAATATTTTAGTAAGACATATATATTTAATTAATAAAATATAAAATTAAGGAAATTAAGGTGTGTATATATATACACACATATATAATATGATAAAAATGTTAAAGTGAATATATTACATGATATAGTATGAAAATTTTATCAGTTGATTATACTTAATACTTATATCTAAATTAATATTTATATTATCCATATTATTCTTAAATCCATCATTTATTTATCTCCATTATCACCGGTACTATTAATTATTATTAATGTGCAAACTCATCATTTTTATTGAAAACTAATATTATTATGCAAACTCATCATTTTTATTGAAAACTAATATTATTATAAAAAATTACTTTGTAGTAATAATTTATATCACCATGTTGAATATGAATTTAATTTAAAATATTCAATAAATAATTTATTGACAATTAAAATCTTTTAAATGTAATTTATAATTTATTAATTTAAAAATATTATAAAATATATAAATCAATATTAATTAGGTGACAAATTAAAATCTATATATGGCCATTAATTATATTTTTATTTTTATATATTTTATTTTTAGTTAAATTAGGAAATTTATTTAATTTAATTATATATAATATTAAATGTTGAAAATAAATCAATATAATAAAATATAATTTTATATTATTATTAATTAATCAAATATTATTTCGGATATTCAGTTCGATCCAATTCCATTTGGTTCGATCCGGTTTGATTCTCGGTTCGGATATAACCTAATTTTCAGAACTTTTCCATATTATAAAAGTTGGAACAATTCAGTTCGAAAAAAGTTAAAAGTCAACGAAATTTTTTTATTCTGGATATTTTCGATTGGGTTATTCAGATCGGTTCTGATATCTCTATAACTCTTGCTCAGCCCTATCCCGCAATGTTTTAAAGCCTACTTAAGATCTTTAGATATAGAGTTGAGAATCCAGGATATCACCGTACTATCCATCAGGCATTAAACATTTACCATTGACAAATCCAAACTTGTCTTTGACTCTTCATGCAATCATGTATTTGCTCCATGCCAAGTAATTACTGCGAGTTAAAGGTGCATTAACAAGAACCATACCAAGATTATCATAATTCTCTAAGTGGAATTCATTAATTTCTCATACTCGTTGACATTGCTATTCAAAACGAACGCAGTCGTTTCCACTAAATTCTAGATTAATTTTATTCTCATCAGTATCAATTAAATAGACAAAATATAAAGCTAAAGGGATAAAAAATAAAATTTGATCAGGGTTGAGAGATCAAAGAGAAATTCAAAAGTGTGATGATTCAGAAGCGCAATGCTATTTCCTCCTTTGAAGAGAAAACACAGTCACGAAGACAATGCTCTTTCTTACTAATTGACGTGTACAAAATAGCTATTTATATACAAATGAGGTGTCAGCTCAGCTAGCTAAAGATCTAATTATTCCATAAATTATTCTCTCCATCCCTCAGAAATTATAACTTTTTATAAAAAAAATTTAACCCTCTTAAACTATCATTTTATACAATAAAAAAAGTTAATTATTTTTTTTAAAACTATACCTTTATCATTAATAACTTAATTAATATAATAAAAATATAATATTAATAAATTAATTAAAAAACATTTTACTCCATTTAAAATAATTTTATATAATATTAAATCTTAATAGACTTTATACAAGTTAACCCATTTACACTTCTGAGTCCTAATACAAATTTTAACGCACGAAAAAAGAAAGAGAGAGGAGCCATTAATGGGTTTTTACAGCCCTCAAAGTTTAAGAAACATCCACTATAAAATTGGTATAGAACATGGTCATAATTTTCCTTGAAAAGTATCGCATCCCATGCATTTCTTAATACGAAACGTCTCTTGCTTCAAACAAAACTAATGCAGAAAAATAAGCCTATGCCTCATCATTATGGGGGAAAATTATACAAAAAGAAATTACAGAGTACATCATTCTCTTCATGATTCTCGCACCTTGCCACAATATCGGCATGACAATACTGCACTCTACATGCAATCGACAGACATACATGAAAGCATTTCTGATGCATTCTGTTTTACCCCAACTTCTAATCCCAATCCAAACTTCTGATCTCAATGGTGCATTTTTACCAAAATTTAAATATTTTTGTCGCCAACCATAAACTTGGCTATGAAAAACCCGATTGTGTCGAGCGAAGATGATGGATCGAACCTCTGAACAAGTTCTTCCTCACCAGGTCTTAACCATTCCCTGCAGAGACAAGCGCTATTGACTATTTACGAAAAACAAGTAAATAATAAATAACTTAAAAATAACCACCATAAATTAACAAGGATTTTGCACTGCCATTTTACTGAAATTTTGTCTCAAGGCACCTTATCAGAGCCTTTCACCGTAATTTGAAATTTTAGAACGTAATTAGGAAACAGTTATCTTTTATGTGTGGAAGGCAACGAGCTTTCTAGTAAATAGAATGTTAAATGATGAAAGGCTTGTACTGTACTTAAAAAATTCAAACAATGTCAAATAAATGGATTGCAGTACTTACTCCACAGATCCATCAGGAAATTCACAAGAACCAACAAGGCCAGGTCCTCCAATTCTTGGGTGCTGAAATGCATCATAAGAGCACATACAATTTTTCATGAGCAATCATGTGTCAATAAGCATGTTTGAATCCATCAATAAGCATGCCCGTTTTATCAACAAAAAAAAAAAGAGTACATTTGTGCGCATGTAAGTTGGACAGTGTTTTTCATTCAATTCAATGATGACAGAAATCCCAAAAACAAATCCATATCATTTATGTATGTGGCAGTAATTATGGACTCTGAAAATAATAGTATTAGACTTCCATATGTTTTTTAATTCTTAAAACCACAAACTAAAAATGCGTTGACATCCCTTTGATAAAGCTTTTTTCAATTTGCGCTCACCACATAAAGGGGCAGGATTCAGACCAACCTCAAATAATTGCCAATGTATTCAATATCACCTCCAATTTACAGCTAGCTATCAGAAACATTTCAAAAGTTTGATCGCACTTTAGGAGCCTACACTAATCTTACTAGAGTTGAAATAAAAAAATTAAAAAATACGAAGGGGTAAGAGAGTAAAATTATGCAGTTAGCTTCTTTGAGAAATCATTTCAGCAGCTTGACATTTTACACTTTTGTTACAACTTTCATAAACACTGATCAACAATGCATTGCACAATATAAACGGATACAAAAATAAAAATTTATTTATCAATATTTAATTACTATTTGAAACTTGATTTGATGGTAAAAAGTGATGAAGAAATGAAACTTAAAGAATCTAACCTGTGGTGCTAAGGAGAGGAACTTGTATGTATCCAAAGCATAACGCACCAGTGATTCATTTTCCCCAGGGTTTATTGTGCACCTGTCAGATCAAATAAATATAAAAAATGGGACAACCAGTTACTTTCATATTAGTTATGAGAAATAAACAATTGAAAACTTTAAACCATGTGGATATGGAGAAATGCAAAACAACAAAAAATTGCCATCACCATTTCCTCCTACTTACAATGGCAACCTAGTTAAAGTGATACATCCCATGGATGGAGAAAAGAGAGGAAATATTCAAAATCTACATGTTCACCAAAGCAGAATTGATATCTTGTGAGGCAAATTTTTTTTCAAATAACTTTAAGTTCCAAAATAAATGCACCACCAAAAATGAATGAGACACTTTGCAGATACTAACGTTGAATACACAACAACTCCACCAGGGCGAACCAGTTTAACAGCCTGGTCAAACATTCTCCTTTGATACTTTGCATGGTTTCTTAACGATTCTACAGTTTCCTGGAAAAATATTACAAACCAAATCAAATTTCCAAATGGAAAATACAACAATAAATTAATAGAATAAATCATTGATTACACGTATATCGTACATGCAATATTGATTATCAAGCCATACAATGTTGCTACACAGTCTTGCAGAAGCAAGCTTACAACTTTAGAAAGAGACAAGGACGAAGCAGTAATAAGCCAAGAGAAAGGCAAAAGGAAAAAATCCCAATGCTTGTTGGGCACTAGCTTATTTTAGATTTATTTCAGAGTAATTCATAAATTAGCTAAAACATCACTAGATATCTCTTGAAATCTTGTATTCAATTGCCCTTTACCCTTTTTCTGGTATTACCATATGAAATTCAAGCTAAGTATTGTTAAACCAACTTCCATGGCAATTTAACTGAGTTCAGTAAATATGTAAAAGCCTTAACTTATACAGTTTCTAATTTGAGACTTGTGGAAATTTTCATGCAAAAGTTGAGGTAAAGAATTAGAGATCTTGTCACACTTAGAGCTAGAAACTTGAAAACTTCCGTACATCTGTAAAATCAACATTCACATCTAGATTCTTGATTTCATTCCTAAACCCGAAAAAGAAGATTGTGCTGCTTAAAGATCCTAATGGTTAGATATCACAGTTTTTTCCTGAATACAAATTGCATACAATTAAACACAAGAAAATTATCCCAAGTTGTTAAAACCAGTGATCACATAATAGAAATTCTAATTTCAAAAGTACAGGTTGAATGCTTCACTCTAATACAAAAAGAAGTCAGTTATATTTAGATAGCTCTACCTCTCCAGCAAAAAGTCTAGGTCTCAAACCAAGAGCTGAACAGGGAGCGTCAAGGAGAACTCGATCAAAGCTGTCAGGATAAAAACCTTTTGATTTTTCAACTCTGCCACCCACACATTGATTTCTTCCAGGTCCATTCCTCATTCTTCGCTTCTGCTTCCTGATGTCAGCTTTGCTAACATAAGTTCTCTCATTCTCTTTTTCATTGCTAACTATAATATCAAAAATTAGATAAATTTGTAATTGTAGAAAAGCATTTTCAAGAAGCGCACATCAACATAAGAGAGGTAAAGAAGCATGATGACCCTATCAAGTAGGAAATCAGATACAGAAAATGCATTAGAATAAAAATGTTAAAAGTGCTTAGTACACAAGTACAGGTCCTATGAAAGTGGATACCCAGGAAAGAAAGTTTGGAGTGCATTCACGCATTCAAACAAACATTCTGAATTAAAATCCATGCAAGATCATAAGGTTTGGAATTAAGATTGACATATGAATCAATGTTCTGATCCTTAATGTGGAGAAGGTGACATTGGCACGACTTTCTGAACCATCAAGTTATTGCCGTACATGCAACATGGAAAAATCAACATTGTGTTCGCCCACCAAACAAGACATGTATTGAACATTTAGTTGAAGCTAATCATTTCTATGATCCAAAGGAAGTGACTATGGAGATGATAACTGGCTCCAAGTCAAACACAAGTTATAGAAATTATAAAAAGTGTTCTCTTGTTGCAAGGGCAATTCAAGACTAGAGATTCATTTACAACAGTCTACTGTAGAACCAAATAGGTGTTGCATGGACAATTGATAGATCAAAGGTGGCAATGGTAGTAGAACATTCAAAGCATGTTATTTATCAATCTGAATCAGCATGGCCTTCCAGAGTCAAATTAAAGGTAGTTAAACATTCAAAACCACTCGACAAGAGAAGGTAAAGAGTTTCAATTGACATCAGTTCCTAAATGGTCAAAAAGTCCCTCAAAAGTTAAATCATGACAATGAAGTGGATCTAACCTTGGCCAACAGTGACCCATGAAAAAATTCAAACAATGAGGATCAGTTTAACCAAGTATACTTTCTAAAATCTAAATAGAGAAGAACCACGAATTCTTAAATAAGGCATATGAATGGATAAGGTTAAGAGGGAGAAAAGCAACACCTTCACTACAAGGAATTTAGCAGAAAATAAGAATAGAAACTCACTAACTTAACTCTTCTCGTAATGAAGTACATAAATGAGTAGCACACCTACCACCAATTTCATAGCATGCCCTGTCAGGATTCACCCCTTGAACAGTGGAAGATGTTTTCTCATCATGAAACCTCAACAACTCCAAAGAGTCAGACTCAGAATTTTGAACAGTGACAACACTGTTTGATTCAGTTTTTTGACAAACGGATTTGAGAGCATCCAACTTGTAAGTCTTAATACAATTCAAACCCATTTCAGCAGCCAATTTCTGAATATCGAGCACCTACTATAATTAAGCAAGATATCAGCACACTTGAATTATCACATGTTGAAAAGTTATCCACTATTAGACCATGCAAAATTGTTCAAGACAATGTGGTAAAAGGGAAATCAACAACTAAATGAAACAAAATATGCCTAAATTATGCAATCAAAAAAAATCATTTAACTTAAAGGAAATGAGTATGGATTTCATTATAAGATTTTATCAAAATTATGGGAAGTTATGCATACGAATAAAAGTTACCTGACAATATAAAGATAATCCTATGCCAATTTTCGGAAAACATATGTATTATTAAAAGGGTTAATAAACAAAAAATCTTGCACTTTTCCCAATTTACCCCATTCTTTCGAGATGACCAGTTCTGATCTATACTTTATTTGTGAGATATAACTGTGGCAAGGTGTTAGAAAGCCATTTAATCATATGAAAAATTAGCTTCAATATGTCTACAATATGTATTAACCATGCAAGTATGCATATCTTTGATAACAGGATGCAAAATCTGTCAAATGTGTCCAATCTTTTACTATATATTTTTTGCTTTCTATGAATTGGTTTTACAAGTAACTTAAATGGATTTACGCGACTTAGCCACAATTTAGAAACATATGACTGAAGTATAAGCCAAAATGAGTCAATTCCACAGAAAGGGGATCATAGTTGCAAATCTGAAAATTTTCAGGATTATGTTGGCAATTCACCCTTACTAGAATTAATGAGAGAAATAACTAAAAGTACTGCTCAGCTCCGCCTAGCAAAATAGGAAATGCAGTACAAAATAGATTGCAATAACATAATATGCTATTGCTGGTATTTTCAAACACAGTAAATTAACATGAGAACAGCTTTGAACCTGATGAGGGACATCAAACTTCATAACTTAGTCAAGGGACAATTAAAATCAAAGTTAAATTTTGCTGCCTAAAGGAAGAAGTCAATTTGGATTTTACTACTAGTTGTCAAGTTTATCTTTTAAACAAATTCTAGAATACTTAGTTATTAAGAAATGAGTTGTCCATGAGTTGTCATCAAGTTATTAATTAGTTGTCAATGAGTTGTCCTATATGAGTTGTACAAGGCTTTGTAGCCTATAAATAAGAGCATTGCCCTTTAGCTAAAGGGTAGAAGTTTTTTGGTTATTTTTTTCCTTATAAATTCAAGTCAGACTTTCAAATTCCCTCCTAGGGTTTAAGTCTAATTTATCCAACGCTATTACGCTGCGTCAGAGTGGTATCAGAGCATGGCAACCGGCGGCAATGGCGGTGTTCTCCATGACGGTGATCAGGAGGATGGAGCCCCTCTTGGGGACAGGGTGTTGCAACGTTTGGAGCAACGTCTTGAGCAACGGATTGATCGCATATCCAGACGTTTCGAGGAACGTTTTCAGGAGCTTGTTGATCGTCTGGATGCTTGCGGTATTAGACCAAACAGGGGACGGGAAGAAGGTAGAAGACAGCCAGGACAACCTGTCCGTGGTGAACCTGCCTACAGACCGAATCCTGTAAACAGACAACCTGCGGATTTCGATGAAGATTCAGAAGAAGAAGAAGATTTCGATCCTGAACCACCTAGGTTTAGACGAAATCAAAGACAGGCCCGCAATCGAAACCAGGACGAACGAGAAGGAGGAGATTTTCGTTTGAAGGTAGACATCCCTCAATTTAATGGCTGTTTTGGGATTGAGGAGTTTCTTGATTGGTTGGCTGAAGTGGATCGGTTCTTTGACTATGCTGAGACCCCCACGGATAAGCGGGTTAGATTGGTGGCGTGTCGTTTAAAGGGAATGGCTTCAGCTTGGTGGGAACGAGTCCAATCCAGAAGAGAGAGGGAAGGAAAACTGCCTATACGAACCTGGTATAGGATGAAGCACCTGCTAAAACTAGAATTCCTACCTCCAGATTATGAACAGATTTTATTTCAGCAGTACCAAAGGTGTCAACAAGGCGGCAGATCTGTTCATGAGTATACTGCAGAATTCATGAGGCTGGCAGAACGGAATAATCTATTAGAATCCGAAGGGCAGCAGGTGGCGCGATATTTAGAGGGATTACGGGGAAATCTCAAGGATCGAATTGGGGTACAGGTGATTCGAACTTTAAGTGAGGCAAGAAATTTAGCATTGAAGGCTGAATTGGTGCAACAGGAAAGAGGCAGAAACTTTCGAAATTTTAGAGAATTGCCAGAATCAGAGAATTTAAGCAAGGCTACTACGAGTCAAACTGACCGTGGCAGAAATTTCAAGAAAACAGGTGAAGATAAATCGATGGGAAAGCAGGTTGTGAGAGAGAAGGAGACAAAGAAGGCAGAAAATCCGTATGCTAGACCTAGCATCGCGAAGTGCTTCAAGTGCAATCAACCAGGGCATAGATCTAATGATTGTCCAGCCCGAAAGTTTGTTAATATTGTGGACAGAAACGAAGAAGATGGCGAGGTTGATTGTGAGCCAGAGGAACTTGATGAAGAGGAAGAGGAGTTTGACGAGGAAGGGGGGCAAACCTATGTTGTACGCCGGATGATGTTAGTTCCCAAACACAGGGAAGAATCACAGAGACACCAATTGTTTCGAACTCGATGTAGCATTGGAGGAAAGGTGTTTACTGTCATAGTTGATAGTGGGAGCTGTGAGAATATCATTGGGAAAGAGATAGTAAAGAAGCTGAAACTACCAGTCGAGAAGCATCCTGAACCATATTCATTAGGGTGGATCAAGACTGATTCAGGGAAGATTGAAGTGACAGAACGTTGTAGAGTTTCTTTCTCTATTGGCAAGTACAAAGATACTGTGTATTGTGATGTGGTGGATATGGATGTTTGCCATCTCTTATTTGGCAGACCTTGGCAATACGACGTGGATGCACAACATTCGGGAAGAAACAATGTGTACAAGCTAGAGAAGGAGGGAGCCAAATATTCATTGCTTCCTTTGAATGGCAATTCAAACAAGACTGAAAAGAGTTCTTTCTTAACCTTAACAAATGATTTCGCTGTAGAAGTTAAAGAAACAGGGCAAGTTCATGTGTTGATTATAAAGCAGGTCCTAATGGGTGATTCGGAAATTTCGGCGAAGGAGCAACCAGAAGCTGTCCGACCCTTGTTGGGCGAATTTAAGGAGTTGATGGGAGAAGACACACCAGACTGCTTACCACCCATGAGGGATATACAGCACCAAATTGATCTTGTTCCCGGAGCTAGTATTCCAAACCTTCCACATTACAGAATGAATCCAAGGGAGAGTGATATCCTGAAAGGGAAGGTCGAGGAATTATTGAGAAAGGGGCTGATTCGAGAGAGCCTTAGTCCATGCGCAGTACCAGCTTTGTTAACACCAAAGAAAGATGGAAGCTGGAGAATGTGTGTCGACAGTCGAGCTATTAACCGAATCACAGTAGGTTACAAGTTTCCCATCCCAAGATTAGATGATATGCTTGACAGATTGCATGGGTCTAGATGGTTTTCCAAATTGGACTTGAAGAATGGATACTACCAGATCCGAATCAAGCCAGGGGATGAGTGGAAGACAGCTTTCAAGACTAAAGAGGGTTTATATGAATGGCTTGTTATGCCTTTCGGTTTGTCCAATGCTCCAAGTACTTTCATGCGGTTGATGAACCAGGTACTTAAACCATTTATTGGCAAATTTGTTGTGGTTTACTTTGACGACATTTTGATATATAGTAGTAGTGAGGAGGAGCATTTGGAGCATTTAAGAGCTGTTCTGCAGGTTTTGAAAGAAAATTTGTTATATGTGAATCTTAAGAAATGCAGCTTTCTGACTAACAAGCTTGTGTTTCTGGGATTTGTGATTTCTTCTGAGGGAGTTCATGTTGATGAGACGAAAATTGCGGCAATCAGGGACTGGCCTACACCTAAAAATATTTTTGAGCTTAGGAGTTTCCATGGGCTAGCTACTTTTTACAGAAGATTCATCAGAAATTTCAGTACAATTGCTGCACCTATGACGGAATGTTTGAAGAAAGGGAAGTTTCAGTGGGGAGAAGAAGCAGATAACAGTTTTGCCATATTGAAACAAAAGCTTTGTGAAGCACCCGTTCTTGCTCTTCCTGATTTTGACAAGCTGTTTGAAGTGGATTGTGATGCAAGTGGAGTTGGTGTAGGGGCTGTTTTGTCCCAAGAGAAGAGGCCAGTGGCATTTTTCAGTGAAAAACTTAGTGAAGCAAGGAGGAAGTGGAGTACCTATGATAAAGAATTCTATGCAGTTTTCCGTGCCCTCAAGACATGGGAACATTACTTGATCGGTAAGGAGTTTGTTCTATATTCTGACCATGAAGCTTTGAAGTATTTGAGCAGCCAGAGGAGGATAAGCGGTGGCATGCATGCAAGGTGGTGTCAATACTTGCAGAAATTCCCATATATGCTGAAGCATAAATCAGGAATACAGAATAGAGTGGCAGATGCGTTGAGTAGAAGGGCGACTTTGCTACTAACTTTGAGCCAAGAGATTGTCGGATTTGACAAGTTAAAGACTATATACGCAGGGGATGATGATTTTGCTGAAATCTGGTCCCAGGTATCTAATAATCATCCAGTTACTTCATTTTATTTATCAGATGGTTATTTGATGCATGAGAATCAGTTATGCATTCCGAAAACATCCTTGAGAGAAAAAGTCATTAGTGACCTACATGGAGGAGGTTTAGGCGGACATCTTGGGCGAGACAAAACCCTTGCAGCAGTAAAGGAGAGGTTTTACTGGCCACATTTGAGGAGAGATGTGTACCGATTTGTTGAAAAATGTTACACTTGTCAGAGATCAAAGGGACAGACGAAGAATACAGGGTTGTACATGTCACTGCCAATTCCAGACAATATTTGGGAGGATTTGTCCATGGATTTTGTATTGGGCTTGCCTCGAACCCAAAGAGGCGTTGATTCTGTTTTTGTTGTAGTTGATAGGTTTTCAAAAATGGCCCACTTTATTCCTTGCAAGAAGACTTCTGATGCGATTGCAGTGGCTAGGCTATTCTTCAAAGATGTTGTTCGATTACATGGAGTGCCAAAGACTATTACTTCAGATCGTGACAGCAAGTTCCTTAGCCATTTCTGGAAGACATTATGGAAGTTGTTTGATTCTTCTTTGCAGTTTAGTAGTACAGCCCATCCTCAGACAGACGGGCAAACTGAAGTAGTGAACCGAACACTTGGCAATCTGATTCGCAGTCTTTGTGGAGACAAGCCAAAGCAGTGGGATCTCATTCTTGCACAAGCCGAATTCGCCTACAACAGTGCGGTCCATAGTGCGACTGGGTGTTCTCCATTGTTTACACAAAGGTTCCCCAGCACACTCTGGATCTAATTAAACTACCCAAAAGTAAAGAGAACAGCATTCTGGCCCAAAACTTGGCAGAACAAATTGTAGAAGTGCAAAAGGAAGTCAAGCAGAAGCTGGAGAAGGCTAATCAGAGATATAAGAAAGCTGCTGACAAGCATAGACGACGTGAAATTTTTCAGGTTGGGGATAAAGTGATGGTTTTCTTGCGCAAAGAACGATTTCCAGTTGGTTTTTACAACAAGTTGCAACCTAAGAAATATGGCCCGTATTCAATTTTGAAGCGCATCAATGATAATGCTTATGTGATCGATTTTCCAGACAACATGGGTATTTCCAAGACATTTAATGTGGCGGACATATCCATGTATCATGATTCAAATATTCCTTTGTATCCGAATGTTACGCTTAACTCGAGGTCGAGTTTTTCCCAAGTCGAGGAGAATGATGAGGGACATCAAACTTCATAACTTAGTCAAGGGACAATTAAAATCAAAGTTAAATTTTGCTGCCTAAAGGAAGAAGTCAATTTGGATTTTACTACTAGTTGTCAAGTTTATCTTTTAAACAAATTCTAGAATACTTAGTTATTAAGAAATGAGTTGTCCATGAGTTGTCATCAAGTTATTAATTAGTTGTCAATGAGTTGTCCTATATGAGTTGTACAAGGCTTTGTAGCCTATAAATAAGAGCATTGCCCTTTAGCTAAAGGGTAGAAGTTTTTTGGTTATTTTTTTCCTTATAAATTCAAGTCAGACTTTCAAATTCCCTCCTAGGGTTTAAGTCTAATTTATCCAACGCTATTACGCTGCGTCAGAACCCCTAAAAAATTTCAGCATGGATTTATCACCAAGTCTAAAAGGAATATTCATGAGAAAAAAAAAATCTGTGAAACCACAAAGCTTGAAATGCCATGGTAAAATAGTGGCAGAGGAAATGAATCACAAACTAAGTTAGTAAGGGAACAAATAAACCCTAACCAGGTAGACTTTAAGCTTGATATGAGGAATGGAGAGATTTAAGGACTTGCATTTTTTTATAAGAGAAGTTCTACCAAGAAAGAACATAGTGTACAACATGGAGGACAAGGGATATGTTAGTGTATGTGCCCTAGGCCATTTATTTGGATCTTTATGTTATACATTCATTATTAATAAATGAGGTTTTATTATCATTATTGTTTGTTTGCATGTTATACAATTTTAATATTTGTCCCTGGTTTATTATTGTTATAGAGATAAAAAAATAATTCTTAACCAGTATGAACATTGATTTGATAATCATCAGATGGTTATGTGTATAGTGATACAAATCAATTTCATAGATACTTGTTAGAGAACAATATATTGGATAGACCCATCATGAGCTTACTACATGGGTTAGTGTCATAAGTAAATCTCATGATAGTTATGTATTAATTCTTTGACTTGAGATTGTCATAGTTTCCAATATAAGGACTATTATATTTTGACATGATCAAACATTATCCGTAACTGGATAGTAATAAAGGTTATGATCATATATGATAGAAATTATGTAGAGGATAATGAACAATCAAGATAGAATTTGTCCCTCTCTTTGAGAGAGATATCTTTTGGGCCCCTCGATAAGTGAGACTGTGAAATGCATGGTCGTGCTCAAATGAATTGATAGTGTGATCAATTTCATTTGTTTTTATCAGTCTACTTGGAGATCTAGTAATTATAAGTTTGGACAATATAAGTATGACGTTGACCATGACTTATGTTCAAGCTAGATATCGTGTGACAAAGGGATTAATGCATGTACTATTATTAGGCAAATTGGACATTCCTTATATTAATTGGGTAGTTGTAACGTCTTGCTAGAGGCCAATTATGACTTGTTGGTTTAATAGAGATTAAATTGACTGCCAATTAATATGGGCCTATCGGGTCACACACAAGAATGCGCTTTGGGCTGGATATAATATTAATAATATTAATATTAGATATTAATATTTATTATTATTATTATTTTCGTTTTTTTTATATATATATTATTAGATAATATATTCAGAATCCTAATTAGATTTGGATTCTAAATTTGACTTACCTTATCCAATTTCGAATTGAATTCTGGAGTGATTATATTCACTCCAGACGTTAAGTCTTTATATAGGTAACATTAGAAAATAAAAAGTGAACGAAAACTTTGAAACCCTAATACGTTTTAGAGAAAACGTTTTTTCAGCTTTCGCCGTTGCAGAGAGCTAGCACTCCAGACGGTAGCATTCGTGTGGATACGCGATAGAGGGTGTTTCGCGATCGAGGCATCTCTTCCAAAATGTGATTTCGAATCATCAACAGGTTAGTTCTTTGTACACTTTCGTCGAATTAAACGAACAGCATGGATCCTGGTGGGAAATCAGAGATCAAAAATTTTTCCGCTACGTGTTTTTGTTTGCAGTGATCTCCTTGATTTCCTAATAGGATACTCCTAAAAGACTCAAAAATCAACTACAGACATAAACATGAGAAACAAGCTAACAATTAAGAAGTATTTTAAAATCCCCAGATATTACACCCAGCTAGTACTTTAGTTGCTCATAGAAACAACATCTTCCCTCCTGCCCAACTCTACCCTCCAACAAAAACTAAAACACACAAAAATACAAAATGTATGTGCCTTGCTGAGAACTTGGCATCTTTCTAATCAGCCACCATTAACAAAGTCAACTTTGTATCATAACATAAATTGTGAACACCTGTAATCACCAAGCACTTGGCTGAAGGTATTGTTTCTGCATAATTCAACAGAAGCAGCAAAAAAAAAAAAACGGCTCAATCTAATTCAATAAAGCTTCAAAAACCTCACTAATACCTTGATACAGAAAAGAGATTCTCTATCACCAATTTGACCTATGGACACATATCTAATCTAATATGTATAAAGGATGTATACAGCATAAATAGTATGGCTGGGAATAAATGGATGTGAATACTTCTTATCTTCACAGCAACTTTTTGGAAGCAATACCTTATTATGAGATCTATCAGCAGCAGCAATCTCTCCGTCATCCTTCATAAGGATCGCAATTGCAGTTGTCTTCCCTCCAGGTGCTGCACACATGTCTAATATCCGTTCACCTTTTTGAGGATCTAAAACAGAACAGACAAGAGATATCAGGCAAACAAAGAGGCCAAATGCAAAATCTTTTATAAAGGACAACATTTTAAATACTTTAAATATTATAATCATTTTCTTTTGGGATGGGGAGAGGGGGTGGGAGGGAAAGATTATATTACAACAATTACATTAAATAACATAACATAACCAGTAACTACAATAAAAAGTATGATAAGTATTTCTTAAATACAGAACAGATGTGAGGAAAATTATATAAGATTTTCCTTCACCACAAGCTTATCAAGTTCAATGTTTTATTTTTAATCAACCATGAAGATTCATGTGGGCTCAGGGAAAAGGTTAAACAAAGGTAATGATGGAAATTAGTCAAAGCATGACAACAGTCAAAATAACTAGAAAACAACCATGATTACAGAAATTTCTTCAGACAACAATTGTTGTAGGATAAATACCTAGGACATGAGCAGTGACAATGCTTGGCAAGTTCTGAAGAAATATTTCCCCCTCAAGCACATCTGTGATTCCAACCAGGCAAAGAAAGATAAGACAAAAATGAGAGGAACACACGAGAAACATATCAGTTCCTCAAGTTGAATATGGAAGGTCATTATGAATCAAGATATGATGATTACAAGCAACCATCTATGACATGAAAAAAGAAAAGTCAATTGATCATACTTCCCAATTCCACAGCCATTTTCAGCTTACACAAAAATAGGTTGTATCATAAAGATAAAAGATTATGTTTCTAATGAATGTCGCATGTGGAGAATTTTTTTATATTTTATATTTTTTGTTATTGCAAAAAGATTAATTCAAAAATCATAAACCTGTATTCTGTTATTTGTAGCACATGCAAAACGTTGAGAAAACCAGAAAATTGCATATAGAATATTGTTGGCTTGCTGCTGAAAAAGATGCGAAACAACTTTAAATGACAAAAACGACAACAATAGCAAAAAAAAAAAAAAAACAAAGTGGCCACTAGTTTTCCATAAAAGCCACAACTAAACCATTCAGTATGGTAAACTATATCTCTAACATAACCATCACGACAAAGATTAGACAAGGAGTGAATTGTACCATGAAAAGAAGGCAATTTAAACACACGATTATGCATATCCACAGCTATTCCTTCTGAAACACGGAATATGCCAGCCCTTGAGATTGTTGTCGTTCCTTGGCCAATGTACAGGCCTTTTCTTTCAGAATAATAAGGATCTAGAAAAATATAACTTGTGTCAACTCTCTGATCTCCAAGAAGTTTGCACAGAGATTATGCTAAAGACATTATCATGAGACCAAATATGAAAAAAAAAAAAAAGAACATATCAAGCTTATAGATAGCCTTTAGGTTCAAAAAAAATATCACATACAAGGTGTGGCATCTTCTATTTTTGAAATTTAAAAGAGTATAGAACAATTATATCCGCATCTACCTATAAAATAAATTGCATTCTTTCATAATTCAAAATCTGAACCAAGTGACAAGGTGCTTCAATGCAAGAAAAAATTAATAAGATAGTGAAAAGCAACAGGAATGCATCTGGGTATTGAAAAGGTCTGCGGGGCCTTGAATATGGTACAACACTGAATGGCATAATTTGTAGGTGAACACCGTTTTGTTTAAACTGCCAAGCATTTTTAGTTGTTCCACCCAAAATTTTGGTTTTCCCCCTTGCAATGAAAAACAGTGTTCCAAAAGTACCATATCTGAATAGTGGACAGCAACCAAAAAGTTGAACATACACCATTATTATGATTTTCTGTTCTGATCCAAAACAATTGGACAGCAACAATGCTTCTACTAGATATTTAACTTAAATCCACGGAAAAAATTATACATTGAATAAGAATAAAAAAAAATTATAAATTTAGGTTTATATCACTATGTTATTTTAGATTATATAGGAAATATAATTATCTGTTAAAGAGAAAGATCACATGGAATGACTAATAGGATATTGTAAAACATAGATCACTTGGAAAACTAATAGGATATTGTGAAACACGATACAGGAAGCAGTTATGCATCCAGAATCACTTGTTTCTAATTCTCGAGCTACCTGAATTATCCAACCATGGATATCTGTCACAGTTTGAGCCAAACAAAAAACAGATAAATTTTACATTTCTTTAAAATTGAGAGATAAATATGTGAAGATGCAGAGTTTTAGTAGGGAATAACAGAGAGAGAAATCAAAAATAGAGTTTTGGGGATTTTTCGTTATTGTACAAGAGAGAGAAATGGGAAGTATGGAATGTGGTGGGTTATGGGTAGGTGGTGAAATCTGATTGGAAGAGTGGATCACTATTGCAATTGCAAATATGGGTGAAGAAGTAAAATCTTCGTTCTAGTCTTTTGAGTTGTTTGTTGGCTTCTTCTTACACTAAAGCCCCTTAATTAAAAAGAAACAGGCACTTTTTTAGTGGAAAAAGTAACGACCGTTACTAAATAAAATGAAAATAATAATAATAATAATATGACACTGATACATCAGTAGAGTCTCAACCGGCAAAAAGATAAAATTGAAAGAAAAAATTAAGTTTATGCACTAATTGGTCCAAAAAATAATTTATGATAGATTTGAAAATCAGTGTAAAGTTTTAAGTATTTTTTGGTATTTTTGCCTTTAAAGTATACCAAAGAATTAATCTTTTCTTTCAGAACAATAAATGACTGATTTGAAACATTCATCTACTTATCAAAGCATACAGGTATATACCTAATAAAGAGCAAGAAGAAAAAAATGAGAACAATTTATGCTAACAACTTAAAGGTCAAGGCGCAAAATAAATATCCTTCTGACCTGTCTGAAGTCCTTGTAGAACAGTCCCACGTGTCATACCAATACGCCATCCACCATCGGGACTATGTTGCTCTATAGCAACTGAAACTGCAACTACATCTCCTTTTTCAACATGTGCACTACAAGCCATTACACCAGGAACAAATACCTACAAGTAAATTACCACAAGAAAACAAAAGAAAGCAGATCTTGTAATCACTCAACCCTGGCCTACTTCATGACAATTGAAATTTTTTGAAGTCACAATGTTGTTTTCCAATTGATCAATATGAGGACTAATGTTCAAATATTTACAATACCATATGATCAGTGAATTCGAAAAAAGGAAATGGCAAAAAAGAAAAAACAAAAGAAAATTAAAAGGGAGGAAGAGCAACTGAGGTCAAGAAAAGGAATATGAAGGAGAAAAACAGTGACGCAAAATCAAGGGCTACAAAATGTAGAAAGCACAATATAAAACGAGAGAAATTCTCAGTGAAAAAATGCAGTTTAGGCACAAAATATCGCAAAATCATAATTATCGAATTTTGAAATGTGAAATCCGCTATATAGCAATCAACAGGATTTTTTCATAACACTTAAGATGCACTTAAGAATTTGACCATGAGAGTTGTATGCGTGACACTCTACAGATGTTTATATACTAGATATATTGCATGCAAGTAAAACTATAACAAACTGCGTACCTGAGCACCTCGAAGAACTGCTTCAGCACATTTTCTACTCACAATTACCTCCTTGGGAGGTGCTCCAGGTGCAAAAACATAATCAATTGTGTGCGGTCCCGAACCCTTAACAAACAAAACATAATCCAACCCTGGTATCTGGCACTTAGAAATTGGACTATTTTGCAACCTGTCCTCTACTCCATTAACTGGACTTTTATTCGTTTCAGATCCCGCCTCTTTACATCGATCTCCAAACCCAGTTTCCTTCATAATTTCCATCAATTTATCAACAACAGAATCAGTTGTTGTCTTTAATGTATTGACACGAATACAAGAATAGCTCGACGGACGCCTAATCAGAACAAATGCAATAAGAGAATCAATTGAAGATTAACTAGTATCAATCACCATATTACACTAAGACACACAAATTAAAAACACTCTAATTGACTTAAGCCAAAAGCATAAACAGCAACAAATCAGTTATAAAAACATTAAAAGAGAAGAAAATAAAGTTAAATAAGGTGATTACGTAAGAGCATGAGAAATGCGGGAGAAATGATCAGCTCCATAGGCACTGATGAAGTACTGTTCAACTTCAGGGTTCCATTGCAATTTGGGATTGTAACAGTAGCGCTCTGAAGAATCCATCTGAAAAAGTAATAAAATGATTGTTATAAGCTTAAGTATTAGACAGAGAAACAGAGAAAGAAAGAGGACGGGAAGTACCTGCGGAGAAGGGGCGGCGGAGGCAGAAGGAGAAGGCAATAGCGGCGGTGGTCTGGCCAGGTAAAGGCAGCTTCTGTAAGTAGATTTGAGCAAATCCCTCGCTTTCTTCATTCAAAGAAAGCCACAGCAAATATGAAATTCAATCTCATTTGGGCACAATTTTAAACTGAATCAATTAGGAATACAAGTATATAAATAAAATATAAAATGTAAATGAACAAAAAAAAAACATAAAATAAATATATAAATACAAAACTGAATAATATTTTTCACACTAAAATCATATTTTAAAAGATTAAATGTATAAATTTTGAACCAACAATTACAAACACAAATTTTTTTTATCAGAGAAAGAAAAGATATATATTAAGATAGATGATTCATATAATGAGGATTATTTCATCAATAATTTATGATGATAATGAGGATTATTAGTTCTCCTAGTATTGTGTCATGGGCCAGTAGGATGTATTTTTATTATTATCATATTTAATAAAATAAATGAGAAATTTTATTATTATATATGTATTTATTATTTTAATATGATTGAAATTTTATATATAGATAATTTAACTTTATATCATTAAGTATGTAATTTAATAGTAAAATTTTTAAATAATATAAATTATATTTTAAATTATCCTAGTCGATCATTGTTGATGGAATGATAATGAATAAAAAAATAATATATAGTTTGGCTGATGATTCTATTTAATTGATCATAAATATGAGATATTAAATAAAAATATAAGTACATGTTAAAGAACATTGTATTTGATAAACTCAAAATAAAAATACTACCTGGGTTAATATTAGAAGTGATTCTCATCACAATAGCGTTATGTAGACCTTCGACAATTAATATGGTTTCCTATATTTAGTCATCACAATACAATGATGACATATTTTATGCCTTATAATTAATCCAACATATCGTGCGATAAAATGACTAAATATATTATTGTGAATTAAGATTTGTCGAATATCTAATTTTTAATTAATTTGAATAGTCATAATATCTTGCTAGATGTCACTTGTAATTTATGGGCTTAAAATAATTATTTAAGTCATTGGAGATATTAAGTAAACTTACATAATCTTACCCATAGAATAAATTAAAATAAGTATAATTAATCTAAGTCCTATTATGAATTCTTGGAAATGTAATGAAAATAAAATGTTTTATTTCTATAATTGTATATATAAACATTTAAAGATACATAATTATTTTCCTTAACGATGAAGGAAACCTAATGGGTTATAAATATATATATTTTTTTTTGTTTTCAAAAAGATTTTGGAGTATCTCGATTTATATATAGTAGATATATATAAATATATTATTTTATTAATTACTGAGGATAATTGATATAATCAAATTCGAATAAGATTAGGATAATAAAACCCTAACAGATTCTCCTAAGAAGCATATTGACAATCAACTCTTCTATTTTTTTTAGAGAGAGAAAAAATGGAGAGGGATTTATATATTTTTCTGAGGAGAGTCATTAGAAAAATAAGTGCTAGCACACACAATAGCCTATTCAGAGTTCAATTTGTTCTCACGGATACCTTAGAGGGTGTTCATGTTAACATTTTTTGGTGATCCATTTGTTCACTGAAAATAAAAGATTGAATTTCGCTGCAAGAGGTAAGACTGTTTAACTCTTCCTTCGATTTAATTAAAAAAATATAGATTCTGGCAAGTTTTCATGAATCATATTTTGTTATTCCGTTGTTTTGATTTTGTTTGATATTTATAGAAACCTAGCAAGTTCCCCATCTGATTAAGTTGTTTGTGAAATCTTGCAGACGCTAGCTAATCTGCAATAAGATTATAAGATCTTTTAGCAAAAACGAAAGAGCATGTCATAAAGCAATCTCTTAAGCTTTTAATGTTGTGCACATAGCTTTCAATCTCCAAGGGACATGAATCAGGAGAGTTGATTGCCTGTATAAGAATGGAACAGGTTGACTCATAAATGCACCTTGTGAAATTAAAATTCCTCTCCCATTGGATTGTGAGAAGAAGGGTTTGCTCTTCATTGCTAATAGGAGAGGAAGATCTAATGAGGCAATAAATACCATCCACCATTTACCATTTGAAGATTTAGCCACTATGGCGCTCTTGCCCATTGGGATTTAGGGGTCATAGGATGCATCATAATTAAATTTTATCCATCCGGTAAGAGGAGTGCTCCATTTGTGAGTAGAGGAAATTGAAGAGATTGTGCTTCTATTCAAACGAATGGGATCAAAGTGGGCCTCTTTTGGACAATTAGCCTCTCAAAAATCATTAAATAGCATATGTGCTCTATTCACATTGAAAAAAGGGTATGGAAGTGTCCCCCTAAATTAAAACTCATTCATGCTTTTCCATAGACTTTAGCACATGTAAGTAATTTTAGCCATAAAAGATATTTTATCCAATGAACATAGAGAAATTGAGATATCAAGCCACCAAATAGAAAAAGCCAATTGGTTATAAGCAAAAGGGTTGAATACCAAACTAGACATAAACCAAGTTTCTCTAGTATGATCACATTATAATAAGATATGCATTTCAGACTCTTTTGCTCTATTACATATGAGGTATTGATCGCTAGTTTTAAGATTTCTCTTGCGTAGATTGACTATGGAAGGGACATTATTAACACAAGTTCTCCAAATAAGCTCTTGATCTTTAGTTGAATTCTTAAATTCCTGATTGATTTCCTAAAGTTAGAATCTAATAGAAAATGAGCTATGACTGCCAATGCCAGAGTTGTAGTGCATGTTACATAAGAAATGGTGGGCTGATTTGACTGATAATCTTCCTTGTTTATTAGAGCGCCATATAAAAACATCAGGTCTTGTGGTTAGACCTAAAGGAATGTATTTTATAGCCCTAATTTCTCTTTTAAAAAAGTACCTCTCAACATGTTTATATCCCACATCCCATACGTAGTAATTAAATCCAAAATATATGTAATATTAGGATTATTAGGATTTACTAGATTATTAAAAGATACCTTAAAGTTTGGTAGGCTAGGGACCCATGGATATGCCCAAATTCGGATGTTGGTAATCCTTCTCACTTGCCATCTGTAGCCTCTTTTTATAGCATTTCTAGCGAACAACATACTCCTCCATCCCCAAGAAGGATTGTTTCTTGAGAGTTTCGCATCATGAAATTTATAGTTACGGAAGGGTATAGATTTCATCAATTTACATTACAAATTATTAAAATGTTGAATAAACTTCCAGCACTGTTTAGCAATAAGAGCAACATTATAGAATTCAAAGTCCCTAATGCCCAAGCCTCCTTGATATTTGGATTTCACGAGAACCTCTCATCTTTTCTTGATAACTCCTCTATCCTTTGAGGATTGATTCCACTAAAACTTCAAAATTATTTGATTTAAACTCTTGCAAAATCCTTTTAGCAATATGAAACAAGACATCACATGAGTAGGAAGAGCAATCAACACTGATTTGATTAGAATTTCTCTTTCGAAGAAAGACAAAATAATTATGTTTCTAGATCTAAGCTTTAGCAATAACATTGTCTTTCAAAAAATTGAGAGCCTCTATTTTTTTATTTTCCCCACATAGCGGGAATCCCTAGACATTTCTCAACTCCTTATATTACTTTGATTCATAAGAGACTTATAATGGATCTTCAAAGTTCTAACGGGTTAATGTTGCTAAAATAAACACTTGATTTATTCAAGTTGATAGATTGTCTAGATGCAAAATAAAAAGTGTTCAGAAGATCTTTGAAAGCTGAAGCTTCTTGCAATGTGGTTGTCTCGCAAACAAGCATATTATCAACAAATAATATGTGGGAAGGTAGAGCCTCTTGTTAATTTGAATCCATGTATTAGTGTAACATCCGTGATTTTAGTAGACTTAGATTAATAAATATGGAAGGGTTAATAGAGAATGGGGTGAAGGATATATAATGTATACCTAATGTATATGTAAGATATATATATATCACTAAAAGATAAAAATTAAAAAGTCAAAAGATAAAAAGCTAAAAGTTAAATATAAAAAAATTAAAAATTAAAATAATTTTGGATAGGAAGAAGAATACGTAACACCCTCATACTCCATATATATAATACACACACTCCATATGTATAAAATACTTATATAAAATACAAGAATGTCGAGTATATATTTTTTTCATTTGAAAACTTCCAGCATTCCAAAATAATTATTTAGAACATTTTATATATTTTTTAAAAAAATAAAGAAAAATATTCTCCACTAATTTAAATATAAAAATACACATTTAAAAGGAACATCTCTGGAAAAAATTCGCCAGAGTTTTGTCTGTATTTTGAATATTTTCAAATTCCAATTTACACAACCTGCATTTAAAATAGACTCTTAAAAATTCATCCAACACATTTATTTCTCCAAAATCTTCAACATAACCATATAATACTCAAGTGTTTATATATATATATATATCAATACATATAATTCATTTCTCAAACTTTCAACATTTAAAAACCAAACATCCTTTTATAATTTACATCATATGCATATAATAAACGTAACATTCATATTTAAGTAAATTTCACAAAGTTTAAAATATATACATGAGATGCAGATGGCTCTGGTCCATGGCAGCTTGTTAAACTCCAAAAGTAAACAACTATAATCTAGACCTGGAGTGGTCTAACATTACTCTTCGAATCAGCTCTAGCACCTGCGCGATGCAATTCAATCGCGCTAAGCATAATGCTTAGTGGTACATACTTTGGTGTAATAAATAAATGGTATAACACATCCAATATCGTAAATGCATTATAATAAAAATGTCAGACAATTTATTACATTTTGCACATTTCAGTAACACATCAATTATCCACATGCACTGGGCCCCAAAAATTCTTATATATTAGTCGAGTTCCAAACATATTGTCTTGGGCTAGCTCAATCATTTGTAATACCAGCGTGTCTCACCCGGAGGTGTATAAAATTTGTGACACTAGCGTGTCTCACCTGAAGGCATAATAATGTCTATAACACAAGTGTATCTCACCCCCAGGGCATAACAATATCTGTGACACCAGCGTGTCTCACCCATAGGCGTAATAATATCCAACAACAATATTTTGGAACTGACCCTATATAAGGCGACATGCAATTATATTTTTACAATTTCCACTTTTCACTTTCTTTTTCATATTTTCAATGCATCTTTAACATTATTATCATATATAATGCAAATGTTGCTCATTTCTACATGTTAGTGTACAACTTTCATTTTTCATATTTTGCACACACATCCCATTTAACCATTCTCAAATGGCTTATCATGAAATAATCATCACAAAACAAGCATTGTTAGTCCAAACAATGCCACACATACAGATTCATAAATATCAAGCAATATAACACATTCAACATAACCAATGTGTTACGTGAAACCTTCAAAAAAAAAAGTGTTACGTGAAAAATCAATGCAATCAAACACATTATAAACCAAAGTATGTACTAACCTCTATTAAGCAACAAATGGAGTTAAAACTCCACTCCACTTCCAAAATCTTCTAATGTCCTTCACTACTAGATTGATGAAATTACAACCTACTCAACATCTATTGAAAATGTGAATGCAAATAGTCAATTAGTATCACATTTCTAGGTGTTTAAAACATAAAATATAAATTTAGGCACATTCTTTCAAAAACACTAAAATGTGTCCCAACACACTTCAACTTCCAAACTTCACTCTAATCCATCCCAATTTGATTCTAAAGTTTAAATATATCATAAACATCATATTTTAACACATTCCCAGCATTAAAAATATAATGTATCACTTTTCCACCAAAATTCACAAATTTTACCCTAAGCCTCTTTGATTTTGGTTTTTCATTCTAACCAATTCCAAATGGTAATTTGAGCTCATTTATATTATTAACAATACTAAATAACACAATTCAAATCATAAAACCAAATACACCATCACTTGTTACCAAACTCTTAACAAAACTCTAACTTTCATACTACCTCTTCCAAACTCTAACTAAACCTTATCAAATCCAATATTTAACCATATAATATTTACTTACTCATCAAAATAACATCCTACATATCCATTTCAACAATATAACATACTCTTTCAAACACCCAATTCATACATATTCATATTCAAAGAAAGCTTAATAAAATTCAAAGAATCCTTACCTATTACTTGAAAATCCTTCAAAATCACCTTTAATCCTTAAGAACTTGATGAAATTTTAAGTATTTGGAAGAAGAAAATCCTCCCCTAGCTACCATGAAATTCGTCCAAAATGAGAGAGGAGGAAGAAGATGATGATTGTTTTATATTTCTCACTTTCCTAAAATACCCCTCACTTATATACATATTCACTAAATAATTAAGTATTAAAATAATGTTATATTTTTTTTCTATCCATAATTATCTTAATTGTAATTTAAATTAATTATAATTTGTTTTTATTTTTTTAACTTTTAACCTAACTTTGTCTTTTTCTAAAAGTGTATATGTTAGGTAGATATCACATATATATTATGTATCCAATAAATATGTTGGGTAGATATCATGTGTATATTATATGTCTAATATATTTTCTTTATATCTTATATATATATTTTATATTTTCATACTTCCATCACTTTATTTAACCTTTTAAACTATTTATTTATTTTTTTATTAAATTTTATTTTAATATTTAACAAATTTATGGATGTTGCAACTCTTTCCCCCTTAAGTAATTTCATCCTCAAAATTACCTGATATCAATTCTAAAAAAGTTGGGGATACTGGCTCTGCATAATCTGCTCACTCTCCCAGGTCGCCTCCTCTATAAAATGATTCCTCCATAGCACTTTAATCAATGACACCATTTTATTTCTTAACTCTTTTACCTCTCGTGCAAAAATTGCTACAGGTTTCTCTTTGTAAGTTAGATCCGGATTAACATCAATAGACTCCACTAATAAGACATGAGATAGATCTAATCTATACCTCCGAAGCAAAAAGACATGAAAGACATTGTGAATCTTTTCCAATTCAGGTGGCAAAGCCAATCTGTAGGCCACTGGTCCTACTCTCTCTAGTATCTCATACAGCCTAATAAATCGAGGACTTAACTTTCCTTTCTGACCAAATCTCAGAATCCTCTTCCATGAAGATACCTTCAAGAACACCTTATCTCCCACACTGAACTCTATATCTTTTCTCTTCAAATCTGAGTGAGATTTTTGTCGGTCTGAAGCTGCTGTCAATCTATCTCGAATTACCTTAACCTTTTCTTCTGTTTCCTT
Source organism: Garcia nutans (assembly GCA_947685225.1). Lineage (NCBI taxonomy): Eukaryota > Viridiplantae > Streptophyta > Magnoliopsida > Malpighiales > Euphorbiaceae > Garcia > Garcia nutans. The sequence continues at coordinate 33,784,417 of CANTUV010000039.1, read as the reverse complement.
AATCAAATCAGGACCTACTAGCTTGCATTCTCCAACCACGTCCCAATACAATGGTGTCCTTCACTTCCTACCATACATGGCCTCATAAGGAGCCATCCTAATGCTAGACTGAAAGCTATTATTATATGCAAACTCAACTAGAGGTAAATGTCTATCCCAACTCCCAGTAAACTTGATAACATAACTTCTCAACATGTCCTCTAAGACCTGAATCACTCTCTCTGACTGTCTATTCGTTTGAGGATGGAAAGCGGTGCTAAAGTGTAACTGAGTACCCAATGCATCTTGCAAACTCCTCCAAAACCTAGATGTGAATATGGGATCTCGGTCCGATACCAATAAAATTGGAACTCCATGCAACCTTACAATCTCGCTGATATACAGCTCAGCCAGCCTATCAAGAGAGTAGTCCACCCTCACTAGAAGAAAATAAGCTGATTTCGTCAATCTATCTACTATTACCCAGATTGCATCATGTTTCTTCTAGGTCAAAGGAAGTCCCGATACAAAGTCCATGGTTACTCGCTCCCACTTCCATTCAGGCACTGCTAAAGGTTACAATAACCTTGAAGGAACCTGATGTTTAGCCTTCACCCTCTGACATATGAGACATCTCGACTCAAATTATGCTATGTCCCTCTTCATGCTAGACTATCAATAATAATGCTTCAATTCCTGATACATCTTGGTACTTCCAGGGTGCATAGCATATGAAGATTGATGTGCTTCCTCTAAAATCCTCTTTTTCAATTTCACATTATCAGGAATACACAATCTATCTCCATACCATAAGCTATCATCATCCTTCACATGAAAATCTTTGCTCTCCAACTTTTTGCAGTCCTCTATAATTTTATGGAGTTTCATATCTGACTTCTGTGCTGCTTTAATATGATCAAGTAGTAATGGCCTCATCAGCAACTGGGCCATTAGAGCACCATCCTCAATAATCTCAAAACTGGCATGTAAGGCTCTTAACTCAACAAGCAACGTGAGAGCATAGGCAGTTAATCCTGCCATAGGTTTTCGACTCAAGGCATCTGCAACTACATTAGCCTTACTGGGATGATAATCGATCAAACAATCATAATCCTTTATCAACTCTAACCACCACCTCTGTCGAAGATTCAATTCTTTCTGGACACTTAAATACTTCAAACTCTTATGATCCGTGTAGATGAAACTCTTCTCTCCATATAAATGATGTTGGCAAATCTTTAATGCAAAGATAATGGCTGTCAATTTCAAATCATGAGTCGGATAATTTAACACATAAGACTTTAACTGTCTAGAGGCATAAGCAATAACTCTACTTTGCTACGTTAGAACACAACCCAGACCATGATGTAATACATCACTATATATCACATATGGTTCACCTTCCATAGGAAGGGTAAGACCAGGGCTTGAGTCAACATATCTCTCAATTGCTCAAAGCTCGCCTGACATCGGTCGGTCCATACAAACTTCACATTTTTTCGAAGCAATCTAGTAAGTGGTGAAGCTATCATGGAAAATCCTTTCGCAAACCGATGGTAATAACCAGCCAATCTCAAAAAACTTCTGATCTTTGTCTCATTCTTTGGTGGACTCCAATTCAAGATTGCCTCGACTTTGCTCGGATCAACTCTAATCCCCTCTGCTCAAACCACATGCCCAAGAAAAGTCACCTGATCTAACCGGAACTCACATTTGGATAATTTAGCATACAACTGCTTCTCTCTCAATGTCTGCAATACAATTTGTAGATGTCTATCATGCTCTTCTTTATTGCGGGAGTATATCAAAATATCATCAATAAACACCACTACAAACTGATCCAAGTACACTCTAAACACCCGATTCATCAAATCCATAAATGCAGCTGGTCCATTCGTCAGTCCAAAAGGAATCACTAAGAACTTGTAATACCCATACATCATTCGAAAGGCAGTCTTGGGTACATTTACATCTCTAACTCTCAACTGATGATACCCAGATCTCAAATCAATCTGAGAAAATACTGTTGCTCTCTTTAATTGATCAAAGAAATCATCAAAATGAGGCAATGGGTATTTGTTCTTAATGGTCACTTTATTCAACTACTGGTAATCAATACACAACCACATCGTGCCATCCTTCTTTTCACAAACAGTATCGGTGCTACCCATGGTGATATACTAGGGCGAATAGACCCTTTATCAAGTAATCCTGCAACTGCACCTTCAACCCTTTAATTCTGCAAGTGCCATTCGATAAGGGTTAATAGAGATGGGAGCGGTATCGGGCATCACATCGATACTAAACTCCACCTCTCTCTCTGGGGATAACCCTAGTAACTCCTTAGGAAACATATCTGGGAACTTTGCTACTGTAGATATACTATCCAACTAGGACCCTACTACTCTGGTATCTACCACATGAGCCAAATAAGCCTCACACCCCTTCTGAATAATCTTCCTAGCTGATATAGCAGAAACAAACATGGATGTGAGGTGTCTTCGCTCACTAGATACCACTACTTCTCTCCCGTCACGTATTTTCAGGGTAACATGTTTCTGCGGATAGTCTACTATAGCTCTGTGTCTGGATAACCAATCCATACCTAGAATCAAGTCATACTCCCTAAAGGGCATCTCAATTAGGTCACCGAGAAATTTTTAATTGTCAACAACAATTGGACTATCTCGGTATACCCTGCTAACTACCACACTATGCCCCAGAGGGTTGGTAACCAGCACATCAAACCCTAATGACTCAAAATGCATATCACCAACAGGCAGAATGGATGCAGATGTATGAACGTGTCGATCCAGGATCAATCAATGTATGTACAAGAATGCCAAATAAAAGAAATGTACCAGCCACAACATCTGAAGCATCTGCATGTCTCTGCATCACATATACTCTCTGTAATGATCCTGCCTAATCTGGTCCACTAGTCCCTATCGTGGATCCTCCTCTCTGACTAAATCCAAGTCTACCACCTCTAGTTCCACCTTTGCCACTACGATCCCCTCTGTCACTGGGTCTAGAAACTGCTATCTCAGTCTGTCTATCTATATATGGCACTGGATAATCTCTGAGAAAATAATCTATGGAGCCACACCTAAAACAAGTGGGTGTACGAGTTCCCTAATAGACACCCCTATGTGTCCATCCACACTGAGCACAAACAGGTGGAGGAGATCTCTGTGGAACTAAGGTTGGGGCACTAGCTCCTGAGGCTATAGGTCTCTGCCTTTGCTGCTGAAATGATCTGCTAGACTATCCCTGACTCCCACTAAACCTTTGAGAAAAACTCCCTCTACCTCTCTTTCCAGATGAAAACCTTATCTCAGCCTGGGATCTCCTGCCTCTGCTCTCCTCCGCTCTAGTAGCTGCTACAAATCCCTGTGCTTTTTTTACATTTCTAGCAGCTGTAACCATCTTGGGAAAATCCTCATAATGAGAGGCTGCCACAAGACACATGATAGATGACCTCAGACCCTCCTCAAATCTCCTGCATTTGTCTATCTCATCTGATAATAAATCCCCTACATACTTACTCAATTGGATTAATTCCTTCTCATATTTTGTAACTGTCTTCCCTTCTTACTTCAGAGTCATAAATTCCTTCTTTTTAGCATCTTTATACTCTCCGGGGGTTATAATTCTTCTCAAATTCCTATAGAAAATCAACATAAGTCAACACTGACGGTTGATCCATCCCATAAGGTATAGTCTTCCACCAGTCGTAGGCATCCCCCTGCAGAAGAGACAAGACATAATCAAACTTCTTCTCTATAGTGGCATGTAGCTGGATAAAAACTTTCTGCACTCTGTCTAGCCACTACTTTGCCTCGACTGGATCAATGGTGCCAACAAAATCTATAGCTCCATACTTTAACAACTTGTCTAACTTTCTAGTCTGTGGCGACTGCGGCTGCTACTATATTAGGGCATGACGGAGCAGCTTCACCATATGTTGCACCCAAACTGGTAGAATCTCTGGTCCTGCTAATCCAGCTGACCCTGATACCTCCCTAGTAACCTTTGCAGACCTAACATCTCTCTCCCCAGGAGTAACACTCTCGGTGCTCCCCTCACCAAAAACATGCTCCTGAGATGCCATAATGGCTGACGTCTATAATTATAATAAGAATTGCCACATCAGGGACCGGATAAAATACCAGTGCAAATACATGTATGTTATGATAAATCACATTTAAAATCCCATTTTCTCTCTCCAAAAACCCACCTAGGCTAAGAACCTCAAACCTAGGCTCTGATACTAAAATAAATTATAACACCCTCATACTCCATATATTTATAATACACACACTCCATATGTATAAAATACATATACAGAATACAAGAATATCACGTACATTTTTTTTTCATTCGAAAACTTCCAGCATTCCAAAATAATTATTTAGAACACTTTATATATATTTAAAAAAATAAAGAAAAATATTTTCCAGTAATTTAAATATAAAAATACACATTTTTAAGGAAAATCTCTGGAAAAAATTTGCCAGAGTTTTGTCTGTATTTTGGATAATTTTAAATTTCAATTTACACAACCTGCATTTAAAATACACTCCCAAATGTTCATCCAACACATTTATTTCTCCGAAATCTCCAACATAACCACATAATACTCAAGTGTTTATATATATATATATATCAATACATATAATTCATCTCTCAAATTTTCAACATTTAAAAACCAAACATCCTTTTATAATTAACATCATATACATATAATAAACATAATATCAAGCAATGCCACACGTATACATTCATAGATATCAAGCAATATAACACATTCAACATAACCAATGTGTTATGCTAAAAATTAATGGAATCAAACACATTATAAACCAAAGTATGTACTAACCTCTATTAAGCAACAAATGGAGTTAAAACTCCACTCCACTTCCAAAATCTTCTAATGCCCTTCACTACTAGGTTGATGAAATTACAATCTACTCAATACCTATTGAAAATACGAATGCAAATAGTCAATTAGTATCACATTTCTAGGTGTTTAAAATATAAAAAATAAATTTAGGCTCATTCCTTCAAAAACACTAAAATGTGCCCCAACACACTCCAACTTCTAAACTTCACTCTAATCCATCCCAATTTGATTCTAAAGCTTAAGTATATCAGAAATATCATATTTTAACACATTCCAAGCATTAAAATATAATGTATCACTTTTTCACCAAAATTCCAAAATTTTACCCTAAGCCTCTTTGATTTTGGTTTTCATTCTAACCAATTCCAAATGGTAATTTGAACTCATTTATATCATTAACAATACTAAATAACACAATTCAAATCATAAAACCAAATACACCATCACTTGTTACTAAAACCTAAACAAAACCCTAACTTTCATACTACCTCTTCCAAACTCTAACTAAACCTTATCAAATCCAATATTTAACCATAGAATCTTTACTTGCTCATCAAAATAACATCCTACATATCCATTTCAACAATTATGACATACTCTTTCTATAACATCCCAACAGCCCTGGGCTTACGACTCGGTCTTTTCACCCAGCCCGCTTCAAGGGACTGCTACAGTACCACTTCCCCTCACGGTTTCATGGCAGGATTTGTTTATTTGGCTCAATTAAGATTCGCCTCCCTCGTTTCGATCCCAAGACCTCCTTAAGAGAGTCTTTATCCTGAAACGAGTACCATTTAGAAGAAATGGCACTCGTTTCAGGATAAAGACTCTCTTAAGGAGGTCTTGGGATCAAAACGAGGGAGGCGACTCTTAATTGAGCCAAATAAACAAATCCTGCCATGAAACCGTGAGGGGAAGTGGTACTGTAGCAGTCCCTTGAAGCGAGCTGGGTGAAAAGACCGAGCCGTTGGGATGTTACAGTTAAAAAGGCGCCTTTTTAACTGTAACATCCTAATGGCCCTGGGCTTACGACTCGGTCTTTTCACCCAGCCCGCTTCAAGGGACTGCTACAGTATTGCTTTCCCTCACGGTTCCATAGCAAGAATTTGTTTATTTGGCCCAAGTTAAGGGTTACCTCCCTCGTTTCGATCCCAAGACCTCCTTAAGAGAGTCTTTATCACTCAACGAGTACCATTTCTTCTACTAAATAAATGTAACACCCTTATATTCTATATACTTATAATATACACACCCAATACGTGTAGAATATGCATATACAGTATAAAAATGTCACTACCCGGTTTAATAAAAATTTTCATATTTTTGATTTAAAATTTCAAATGCTAAATATATAAAATTAAATAGTATATAAATATTCTTTACTTGTAATAAGAACTCAAAATAAACATTTTATATGAAAATCTCTGAAAAAAATTTGCTAAAGTTTTGTCTATAATTTGGACATCCCAAAATTTATCAATTACACAACCTGCAAAAAGAACACTTCCAATAAATAATAAACCACATCTTCACCTTAACTTCTCAATTTTTCCACAATTTTCTCAAAACATTTATCCATATTCATATATATATATATATATATATCCAAAACACACATATAAAAACCCATCCTGCACAATTTATCCAAAAGTCTTTATAACTTACAATACATATACTTTAAAATCATAAACATAATATACATGATTTCATAATGTACAAAAACATAAAATGTATACTGAATATGTCCAAAATTTGCTCAACGAGCAATCTCAAATCTAGACCTGGCATGGTCTAGAAGAACTCTCTGGCTCGACCTGATCTCCCCTGTCACCTGCGCGATAAATTACAATCGCTCTAAGCTAAAAGCCTAGCAGTACAACTTTGATAAAAGTAAAACTTTAACACAATGCCAATGCATAATGCAATTGCATGCTATGCCACAATGTAGTATTCCATTCAATTTAATAACATAATTTTTCATTTGTTTATGATTCACACAAACACACATACAAGCATGGGCCCAATAAACTAATACATTATTCAAATTTTAGAGTTACCGTTTTGGTCCAAATTGACACCAAGTGTCTAGCCCTAAGGCAAATCATATCATAGTGACACTAAGCGTCTAGCCCCAAAGGCAAATAGTGAGGATAACCTCATATGTAACATCCCAATTAGGCTTCAAGGGCTACGCCCAACCCAGCTTTAAGGGATTGTTACATCCTAGGCATGCCGCTAAACACAGAACTCTGAAAATTGAATAACATACTAGACACACAATTATTTCATATTTCCCATTCTCAATTCCTTTCTCATATTCCATTTTTCTCATTCAAATTAATGTTATTTCATTTCATCACATTACAGGGTATTTCATAATAAAATCACATTTCATACAATTTAACCATTTACAATGGCTTTTCACAATGTTTATAATGCATTCACATCAATTCACATGCTATAACACAATGTATATGGATTTTCAAATGATCAAGTAGCTTAAAACATTTTTTTATTTAAAATGTGTTAAGCCAAAATTAAATGCAAGTACTTTAAAACTATCAAAGCATGTACTTACCTCACTAAGAACTTAAATGCAAGCTTAAAATCTCCCACCAACCTTCACTTCCAAATTGCTCTTCAACTCTAGGATTGAGCAATTCACTTCTTTTTAATGCCTATACACAATGTGATTAAATACAATCATTTAATGTTACATTTTAAGGCATTTTTAATATTAAACCCTAATTAAACATCACTCTTATATAATTCCAAAAATTTAGCCTTTCCTTACTTTAACATTAGAATTCCATTCTATTCCATTTAAATTAGTATTTAAAGTTTATTTATATTATTAAAAATATATTTTAACATGTTTCATTCAGACAAATTACTTAAATACTCACTCTTATTCAAAACCACAAAATGGCATAACCTTCACCAATGAAGGTTTTTCATTCTAACCTATTCCAATTATTAATCTAAGCTTATTTCCTTCACTAATACCATGAATTAACATGATTTAAACATTAAAATTCAACAATTCACCATTCTTTAAAAATTCTCTTTTTAAAACCCTAAACTCAACACTACCTCATCCAAACTCTAACCAAACTTAACTAAATCTACCATTTGACTTTAAAATCTTTGTTTATGCATTAAAACAACACATTTGGAATCAATTTGTACAATTAAAATACATGATTCCAAGAATTCAAATTTTTCATAACCCTAAATTCTCTCTCTTCGCCCAACTCATCCCAAACTTAATCATTTCTTTCATTTAACTTGAAAATCATTAATAAGTAATCAAAATAGATTCATTCATACCCAATTAAACAATTAAATCATGCTAATAGAAAATTTCAAAATCCACATATTCATAGTTTCATAGAAAATAAAAAATTAAGAAAAGAAGTTTACTAACCTATTGGAAATCTACCAAAACTTCAATTAATTTTTGAAAATTCTTGTCAAAATGAGTATTTGGATGAAGAAAAATCACTCCCATGGCCATGAAATTTCATTTTTTTTTGAAGAAGAAGACTAATTTTTAATTTTCTCTTTCTTTCCACTTTAAAAAAATATGACCATTTATAAATATTATTTTATTTTAATAAATAATTAATTATTTAATTATTTTAAAATCCCAAATTACCTCTTCCAACCAAAAATAATTTATTTTTAATTTATTTAAATAATTTTAAGTTTATAAGGTATAATTACCATTTTTTCCTTAGACTTTTGACTTTTCTTTTAAAAGAGTTGACTAATGTATATGTTAGGCATATTTCACATATACATTCTACCTTTTCACTTAAAATCCTTTCATTTTTCATTTAAATCATTTTTTAACTTATTTAAATTTATTTTATTTTATTTAATTCCAAAAATATTAGGGATTTTACAATTCTCTCCCCTTAAAGAAAAAATTTTCTCCGCGAAATTACCTGCTATCAACTCTAGAACAACTGGGAAAATTGACTCCACATTGTCTGCTTACTCTCACATGTTGCCTCCTCAGTGGCATGATTCCTCCAAAGGATTTTCATAAGTAGCACCTTCTTGTTCCTCAACTCTTTTACCTTTCGTGCCAAAATCGCCACTGGTTCTTCCTCGTAAGTCAAATCTGGGCTCACCTCAGTAGACTCCATTGATAGGATATGAGATGGGTCTGACCTATACATTCGAAGCATAGAGACATGGAAGACAATATGTATTCAGTCTAACTTAGGTGGCATAGCCAATCTGTAAGCCACTGGACCAACTCTTTCTAGAATCTCATATGGTCCTACGAAACGAGGACTCCACTTCCCTTTGCGACCGAATCTCAAAATCTTCTTCCATGGAGACACCTTTAGAAACACTTTTTCTCCCACACTGAACTCTATATCTTTCCTCTTCAAATCTGCATAGGATTTGTGTCGGTCTGAAGCCGCTTTCAGTCAACCCCGAATCAATTTCACTTTATCTTCTGTTTCTTTAATCAAATCAGGGCCGACCAATTTACCTTTTCCAACCTCATGCCAACACAAAGGTGTCCTGCATCTCCTGCCATACAAGGCCTCATAAGGTGCCATCCCAATACTGGACTAATGACTATTGTTGTACGTAAACTTAATCAGTGGTAAGAGTCTATCCCAGCTTCCAGTGAAATCAATGATACAACTCCTCAACATATCCTCTAAAATATGTATCACTCTCTCTGATTGCCCATCTGTCTAAGGATGGAAAGCAGTACTAAAATGTAACCGAGAAGCCAATGCATCCTGCAAAAGATTTTAATTAATAGTCATAGTCTTTAATTAACTCTAACCATCGTCTCTGCCAAAGATTCAACTGTAATATCCCAAATGATACCCTAAAATTTTGGATATGTTAATTGTTGAAATTGAATTAAATGATACTAAAGTGTATATATGATTAAGTGGAAAGATAAAAGAAAGGAAAGGGAAGAGTGTATATGTTGTATATATGAAGATATATACAACATATACAAGTTAACATTTATTTATGGTCAAATGAGATAATTAATTAATTAAATAGAAATTATGTGATGGTGGAAGATGATATTTATTATATTATAATATATTAATACTTGGTTGAGATTAAAAGAGAGTTTTTATATGGTTTAAAAGGTTTGTGAGTAGTTTGACTTTCATCATCTTCTTCTTTCTTCTTCAAGAGCCGGCCATCACCATTACCAAAAGGGAAAGAGAGGTTTTGTTGATTCCTAACTCAAGCAATTGAAGGATTTCAAGAGATCAAGTTGGAGTTTTAAGGATTTTCTTCACTTTTGGTAAGTTTCCAACTTGTTTCTTTGATTTCTTTTGAGTTTGTGTATGTGAGCTTGGTGAATGGTTGGTGTAGTTGTGTGTATGGTTGATTTTGGTGTGTTTGAGGTTGTTTGGTCTAATTAACTTTGATTTTGGGGTTGGATTGAAGAAAATGTTAAGTTTGGTTAAGAAAACAAGAGTTGTAGGTTGTGTATGTGTTGAGTTGTAAAATATGATTGTGATTGTGTGTTGATGCATATAATTGAGTTGTTTTGATGTTATGCAAGTTTATTATGGTATATTGATGGATTTGGTTGAGTTTGTGTGGTGATAATAAGGTAGTTGAAAGATGGTTGTTGGATGTGGTATTTTTGGTGTCGATTTCAGGTTTTTGGCCTGACACGCCTAGTAACACAGCCATGTCTTTGGGCGTGTCATTGGTTCTATTTTCAATATGGGTGACACGAGCAGTGACACACCCATATCACTGAGCATGTCACAGCTTCTGTGTTGGAGTAGTATTGACACGTCAGTGACACGCCCATGTCACTGAGTGTGTCATAGCCACTGTGTTGTTGGTGGATTGACACGTCCAGTGACACGCCCATGTGGCTCAGTTGGCAGATGAGAAAATCTAGAAGATTATAATGGAATACCAAAAGGGTGAGAGCCGAGATTTTTTTGTGAGAAATGATGGCAGTTTATGGTACAAAGATAGATTGTGTGTTCCTGATGATGCAAGATTGAAAAAGATAATTTTGGAGGAAGCACATCAGTCGGCTTTTGCTATGCACCCTGGGAGTACCAAGATGTATCATGAATTGAAACAATATTATTGGTGGTCAGGTATGAGGAGAGACATAGCAGATTTTGCATCCAGATGTCTCACTTGTCAGAAAGTGAAGGCCGAGCAACAAGTTTCTTCAGGATTACTTCAGCCATTAACAGTGCCAAAATGGAAATGGAAGCGAGTAACTATTGATTTTGTGACTAGGTGACCTTTGACTCAGAAGAAGCAAGATGCAATCTGGGTAATTGTTAATCAGATGACAAAAATAGCTCATTTTCTTCCAGTTAGAATGGATTATTTTCTTGAAAGGTTGGTTGAGCTATATATCAGTGAGATAGTGAGATTGCATGGAGTCCCAATTTCTTTGGTATCTGATTGAGATCCCTAGTTTATTTCAAGGTTTTGGAAGAGTTTGCATAATGCTTTGGGTTCTCGGTTGCATTTTAGCACTGCTTTCCATCCTTAGATAGATGGGCAGTAAGAGAGAATGATACATATTTTGGAGGACATATTGAGAAGTTGTGTCATTGATTTCTCTGGGAGTTGGGATAGATTCTTACCACTGATTGAGTTTTCCCATAACAACAGTCATCATTCTAGTATTGGGATGGCATCTTATGAGGCACTGTATGGTAAAAGATGCAGGACACCTCTTTGTTGGAATGAGGTTGGAGAAGGTAAGTTAATTGGTCCTGATCTGATTAAGGAAACATAAGAGAAAGTTAAGATAATTCGGGATCTTTTGAAAGCAACTTTAGACCGACAAAAATCTTATTCAGATTTGAAGAGAAGAGACATAGAGTTTAGTGTTGGAGATAAAGTATTTTTGAAAGTGTCTCCTTGGAAGAAATTTTGAGATTTGGCCGCAAAGGGAAGTTGAGTCCACGATTTATAGGACCTTATGAGGTACTGGAGAGAGTTGGACCAGTAGGTTATAGATTAGCTTTGCCGCTTGATTTGGATAGAATTCACAATGTCTTCCATGTCTCTATGCTTCGGAGATACAGATCAGACCTATCTCATATTTTGTCAGTGGAATCTATTGAGGTGAGTCCGGATCTGACTTTTGAAGAAGAACCAGTGGCTATTTTGGCACATGAAGTGAAAGAGTTAAGAAATAAGAAAGTGCCACTTGTGAAGGTTATTTGGAAGAATCATACTAAGGAAGAGGCAACATGGGAGAGTGAGCAGATGATTCGGGATCAGTATTCCCAGTTATTCCAGACTTGAGAACAGGTAATTTCGAGGATGAAATTTCTTTGTAGAGGGGGAAAATTGTAATATCCCAAATAATACCCTAAAATTTTTGAAATGCTAATTATTGAAATTGAATTATATGATTTAAAGTGTATATATGATTAAGTGGAAAGAAAGGAGAAAGGAAAGTGTGTATATGTTGTATATATGATGATATATATAACATATACAAGTCAACATCTTAATAATAAGGTCAAAAGATATTTTAATTAATTAAATATTAAATGTTGATAGTGGAAGATAATTTTTGTTTATTATATTATAATAACATATTAATTTCTTGGTGGAGATTAAAAGAGAATTTTTGTGTGGTTTAAGAGGGTTGTAAGTTTAGTGGAGAGTTGACTATTTTCATCATCTTCTTCTTTCTTCTCTAAGTGAGCTGGCCACCACCATTAGCGAAGGGAAGAGAGGTTTTGCTTCTTGCTAACTCAAGCAATTGAAGGATTTCAAGTGATCAAGTTGAAGTTTTAAGGATTTTTCTTCGTATTTGGTAAGTTTTCAACTTGTTTCTTTGATTTCCTTTAAGTTTGTGTATTTGAGTTTGCTGGATTGTTTGGTGTAGATGTGTTTATGGTTGATTTTGGTGTATTTGAAGTTGTTTTTTCTTGTTAACTTTGAATATGGGATTGGATTGAAGAAAAAAGGTTAAGTTTGGTGAAGAAAATAAGAGTTGTGGATTGTGTAAGCTTTGAGCTGTGAAATATGGTTGTGATTGTGTATTGTTGATTATGTTTGATTTATTTTGATGTTTATGCAAGTTATTGTGGTATGTTGATGGTTTTGGTTGAGTTTGTGTGGTGTTGATAAGTTATTGAAAGATGATAGTTGGATGTGGCATTTTTGTGTCGATTTTAGGTTTTTGGCCTGACACGCCCAGTAGCACGGCCATGCCTTTAGGCGTGTCGATGGTTCTATTTTCAGGGCTAGTGACACGTCCAGTGACATGCCCATGTCGTTGAGCGTGTCACAGCTTCTATGTAGTGGTAGTATTGACACGCCCATGTCACTGAGCGTGTCATAGCTTTTGTGTTGTTAGAGGATTGATACGTGTAGTGACACGCCCATGTCGCTGAGCGTGTCAAAACTTCTGTGTTGTGGGTTTAGGGCATGGTCAGGGACATGCCCGTGTTGTTGAGCGTGTCATGTGTAGAGTTTGCCATAGATAGTTTTCTTCTTTATTTTCTTATGTGTATCACTAAGTGAGTATGTATAATCACATTTGGATTAGGTTTTGAAGAGATTTGAGTTACCCCAATCCAAATGTTGAAGGATATCTTGGAAGAGGAGATTGGAATTGGTGTTTGTTGCTCTTAGAGGTAGGTACAAACCTTAAATGATTGCAAACATTTACATGACTTTGGGACTTAACACATTTGGTTGGAAAATGTGTTAAGTTACCTACTATATTGTTGGTGTATGAGAATGGTGCTATGATTTGCATAATGTGAACTATGTGAAATATATAATGATGATTCAAAATGTATGGATAATGCAATTTGTTATGTATACACTAATGATAGTGTGTGAAGCCATTAGTGATGGCTATATTGATATAAATGGGATATTTGAGGCATTGTGCTTATAATGATCATGAGAAAATGAAAATGGATTTAATTTTAAAATTATGAAAGAATTGTGTGCCTAGTATGTTATTTAATTTTAAGAGTTTTGCATTTGGTGGCATGCCTATGAAGTAACAGTCCCTTGAAACTGGGTTGGGCTTGGTCCTTGAAGCCTAGTTGGGTGTTACATGATGTAGCAGACACTTGAAGCTGGGTTAGGCCTAGTCCTTGAAGCCTAGTTAGGATGTTACATATAAGGTAATCCTCATTGTGATTATGATTCACCTTCGGGCTAGATAAATGTGATTATTGGACCAAAGCAGTAACTCTGGAATTTGAATGGCATATTAGATCTCTTTGGGCCCATGCTTGTCTTTGCTTTAATGTGAAATATGAATTATAAAACAATTGAGCAATATAATGAGATATAATGCTATAAGTTGTGGTATCTATATGTGTTGTACATTAGCACTGCAATTGAATAATATTGTTATCAAGGTTTGTACCACTAAGCTTTTGGCTTAGCGCGATTGTGATTTATCGCGCAGGTGACAGGGTAGATCCGGTTGAACCAGATAGTTCAGCTAGACTGAGTCGAGTCTAGGCTTGTGATCTCTTTTGAAGAGTTGACGGTTGGACATCGAGATTAGAGACGAACTGCCAGCATGTATAAATTCTATATTTTTGTAAATATTGATTTTGATGTATAGAGATGTATATCCCGCTGCTTATTACACAAATGTTTTGGATAAACTTTTGGGTAATGAAGATTATATATGTATTTTAACAAAGAATGTTTTATCTATCACTTTCTATAATATAAGTTAAAGATTAGTTTATTTTAAGTGGATTGTGACAATCTTGTATTCGGTATATGTGTATTACATATGTGGGTGTATGTGGTGTACGTATATGGGGTACAAAGGTGTTACAAGACTTGAATGCAAAAGTGATACATGAAAAAATTCAAATTTAATAAAAGGCCAATATGATTTTATTTGAAAAAGGTTAAACCCATAGCTCACTTAAAAATGATCTTTTCGTTTGAAATAACATTCATTTTCCCCTGTGGAGTCATAAAACTATGAGGCCCTAGCCAAAGCACCATGCCCAACCCGTAAAGGGTGTTGGCTGAAATACTGAAAAATTGGGCTAAGCCTCATGAAAAGTATTAAGATTACTCTGCCATCATGGGCTACTCTCGGTTCAAGTAAAAACAGTTTTGAGAAATGATTTTGAGTCACCACTTAAATTTATTTTGAAAAGGAAAGAATTTAGGAAAAACTCATACGATTGACTCCAATTGTATCTTAAGAATAAAAATTAGTTGCCTCAAACCAGAGGATGGATTCGGGGGGCTAGGTGTAAGCTTATTTAAGTAAAAGAAGTTTGGCCTTGAACTAAATAAGAAAAAAATTTCATGTAATGGCAGTTGTAATTTGATATGACAAGTAACACATTCATCCATACATCGCAAGAAAATAAAGTACAAAATTAAATTAAATAAAGTAACGCATTCATCTCAATTCTAGCCTTATGAATTCTAGGATGAGTGTACATTCCCCCAAAGAAAGTAAGTAAAAGAAGGTAAAGTTCATAAAGAGAGAAAATGAAGTTTTTTAAGAAGAAAAAAAAAGTTGACTTGACACTTGGAGTGAAATTCCAAGTAAGCCTGCAAATCTCTTTGAATGAGAATAAAAACCCATGCAATTCTAACCATCTTGAAATGGTTGATTTTGGTTTGAGAAAACTTGGTTTTTAACCTAAGCTATGTGAGTCTGAGTCTAAGTCCATTTTTAAACCTAAGTTCAGGAATATTTAGAACATAAGTCTGAACCCAAATTTTAGCCTAAACTATGTATCTTTAAGTCCAAGCTAAATTTTGATTTCTTAAACCAGATATCTTTAGGTTTAAGTTTGGAAAAAGGATGTTTAAACCAGGTATCTTTAGGTTAAAAAAAAGATTGATAAAACCATGTATCTTTAGGTTTAATTGGGAAAATATTGATTAAACAAGGTATCTTTATATTTAATTTGGAAAAAGGGATTTTTAATCCAAGTATCTTTAGGTTTAAAAAGGGATTTGATTAAGTAAGGTATCTTTACGTTTTAAAAGGATTTAATTAAACTAGGTATCTTTAGGTTTAATTTTAGAAAAAAGATTTTTAAACTAGGTGTCTTTAGGTTTAAAAAAGGGATTTGAAAATTAGGTTTTGGTATCTTTATAATCTAATTTTGAGTTCAACTTTGGTTCATTCTAAGGTCCAAAGGATGGGCTTAAAGTCCAAAACTAAGTCCAATTTGAATTTAGGTCCAAAGGATAGGCCTAAAGTCCAAAATTAAATCCAATTTTAAGTTGAAATTAAGTCCAAATGATGGGCCTAAAGTCCAAAATTAAGTCCAATTTTAAGTTGAATTTAGGTCCAAAGGATAGGCCTAATGTCCAAAACTAAGTTTGAAGAGCAAGAATTAAAAGAATCAAATTCAGAATTTTTACCTTCTTTGATGTCTTTGGAGGTGCCGGTTTGAGTGTATGCCCGAATTGGAGTTCCACTTTTGTTAAGGTATTTATGTTGCTAATGAATCAATTGGCTCATAAAAGCTTAAGGAAAATGAAAAACCGAGCGGAACAACACCCAAACTTGTTAAGAAAACAAGTTTTAGGCGGTCCAAACTAAGGAAGAATGAATACTTTTCTTTAAAGAAAGAAAAGAGGGAGAAGAGAATTAAACAATCTGCAAATAGGTGTTGCTAGAGTGAGTGGGGTGAAGAGAAATGAGCTTAAAATGCCTATTTATAGAAATTTTAAGGGGTAGAATTGGAAAATTCCATATCAGGGTTCTGCAGCAGATTTTCTAGCTTTTGTGGTAGTTTTTTCCTTACTACCAGGGTCACTAAGGCTACCATGAGGTAGACCTGCAACAGCTGCAAGTTATTTTGAGGCAATTGCAACGGCAGTGGCAGCGGCATACCCATTGAGTTGTTACAACAGGCCTATTGCTACGCAATAAACTTTTAGAGGTCCATTCTCCCACATTCAATGTTCATTTTGAGTGGTTCAAGTTAAATTAGAGCTATAACAGGTTGAATTTTAATTCTATAGTAAAAAATTAAGGGTTCACAAGGTGCAGTGAGCTAGAAAAAGTTCAAATAAGACACTATAATTGATTCTACAATAAAGGTTAAGTACATTGCTGCCTCAAATGCAGCTAAGGAAGCGATTTGGATTAAGAAGTTTATCACTAGATTGGGTGTTGTTCCTAGTATTGCTAACCCAGTGGACCTTTATTGTGACAACACTGGGGCTATTGTACAGGATAAAAAACCTAGAGCACATCAACGATCTAAACACATACTCAGACATTTCCATTTAATTAGAGAGATCATTGATAGAGGAGACATGAAGATTTGCAAGATGATTACAAATGACAATATAGCTGTTCCATTGACTATACCTTTATTACACTAAAAACATGAAAGCCACCCTAGGTCAATGGGTATCAAATACATCTTTGATTGGGCCTAGTAGTAGTAAGAGATTGTTAAATTTGTGCCTAGGTCAATGGGATGTATGTTTAATATTACATTCATAAAATTAAATGAGGAATTTTTTTTACAATGTGCATTTTTGTTATTTTAATGTGATTAAACTTCAGTGAATAGATAATTCAAGTTTTTGTTATTAAGGATCTAATTTGATAGTAAAACCTTAAAGTAATATGAATTCTATTCTAAATTATCCCTGATCGATCATTATTGATTGAACAATAGCAAATAAAGATTAGTATATAGTTTGACCGATGATAATGTTTTACCGATCATGAATATGAGATATTAAGTCAAAATATAAGTACATGTTAGAGAATATTGTACTGAATAGAGACCCAAAGTAAGAATACTACATAGATTAATATCATAAGTGATTTTCATCCCAATAGTATTATATAGTCCTTCGACCTAAAATCACTATGATTCCATACATGAGGTGTTTTGTGTTTTGACATAATTCCATATTATCTTTAAACATAGTTAATAAGGATTATTATTGGACATTTAATATGTTAGATCATCTAGATGTGATTTGTTCTTATCAATCATGAGAGAGATATCTCTACGCCTCTTCACAAGTAAGATTGAGAAATATACATAGTCATGCTCAAATAAATTAATAAGGGTTATTAATGTTATTTGTTAAATTAGTCTACTTAGGAATCAGGAAATTATGATCTATTAATATAAGGATGACATATTTCATGACTTATAATTAATCTAGATATCATATGACAAAACAACTAAACATCTGGTTGTGGATTAAGGTTAGTCAGATCTCTTATTTTCACTTAATATGTGTAGTCATAATGTCTTGCTAGAGACCACTTATGATTAATTGGTCTAAAATAATTTTTAAGCCTATTGCTAATATTAATTGAACCTATAAGGTCACATACATAGAACTAATTAAATAGGCATAATTAATTTGAGTCCTTTTCTATGCATTAATTTGAGTCCACCAGTAGTTCTAAGGTTTTTAAGAGAGAAACACCAGAGAAGGACTTGAGAGGGTTTCTAAAGAAATTTTTCAGTAAAACAATGATAGCACAAAGCCGCCTATTTTAGAGTTCAATTTTTTTTGTGTGGATACCATAGATGGTGTTCGTGTTTTACAACACTTGGTGATCCGTTCATTTGCTGAAAGAAGTAAAGGGTTGAGTTTTTTCTGCAAGAGTATGATTATTAACCCTTCTTTCTATTTAATTGAAAAGCATGGACCCTGTCTGGTTTTCGTGGTTCATATATATTTTTATTCTGCTGCATTTACATTGTTTTATCCGTGGAAACTTTAGAAAATTATAATAAGAGATTATAATATATAAGTGGTGTAGATTAGACCTTAATCCAATTTATTTTGTATAATATAAAGATCTAACCCCATTCATATGGTCACTTATATGCATTTGGCCCAATATTCTCACAACACACTCGGTTTCTATATGTTATGCATACCCTTTTGCAATAGGACGAGTTCTCAATGCTGCCATCAACCAATGCTTCATTTTCAAATGCTGAAGTAGAAGGACTATAGGCCCAGGTGTATACATGGGGGATAACAGGGTGTAGTTTGTCATTTGTAGGGGTGGGCAAAATTCGATTAACCGACCAAAAATTTTGTTCGGTTAATCGACTGTAGATTAATTCGGTCGTTTCAGTTGAAGAATTTAGATTAATTCGGTTTTCAGTTTGATTAACGGTTAACCGGTTCAGTTCGGTCGGTTAATCGTTAACCAAAAATTTTTAAAAATAATTTTTATTTAATTATTTATTAATTTTTTTTATCTAATTCTTTCATTATATAAATTTTCATCATAAATATATTTTTATTACAAAATAAAGTTATGTTTAGTTTAGTTTTTTTAATAAATTTTGTTTAGTTATTTAATTATATAAATATTTTTATTGTAAATATATTTTGTTATTATAAAATAAATAAATTCAGTCAATTCGGTTAATTATAAATTAATCGAACTGGCCGATTTGATTTAGTTAAATAACCGAACCAATCGAGACCAGTTTGGTCAATAAATTTAGTGTTCGAAAAATTCGGTCGGTCGGTTAATGCCCACCTAGTCATTTGCTTTAGTATCATTTATTTTGATTTGCCTTAATGAACTTAATAAAAAAAAATAAACCAATAAAATAACTTGATTAAAATTATAGTTTAACTAAATATTTAAAGTTAAACCTACCAATTTAATTTAAAATGAAATCATTTTAAGTTTTAATTTATAAAGGTAAAATTACTAATTAAACTGATTTATTTATTATAATTTCCAAAACTAATAACGAATTTAAATTGAAAACTTAAGTTTAAATAGATAAATATTGTAAACAAAAATAAACAAAATTCTATTTTAAAATTAAATTATGAATTTAAAATTAAGTTAATTTATTTAGACGAGTTAAACTAATTTAAAATTAAATAAATTTATTAACTAAATTAAAATAAAGTACTGTTTTAAAATTTTACTTTTTTGGTAGAACATGCTAAAAGTTAGAGATAGAAATTCCATTTATAATTTTTAGTTTTTGATGCTTTTAAAGATTTTGATTTTTTTTTTCGAAAATTTTACTGCTTATAAATTAGCAAAAGATTATTCTGTTTGTAAATTTTTTTTGTTGGTGCTTTGTCAATAAGGTGTCAATTTTTCGGGTTCAGTATTGTTATCAACAATTTTTTCTATCAATTTTATTGATATTATTTGAATAATAATTGATAAAATTTTTGCTTTGTTCCATTGATAAACGTTGATATTCACATTCCTTTAGAATAGTGTTACCCCATTTATTTCACGTATCTTTTTTTTAAAGTAATTTATCTATTTTCTTTAAAAACTCTATACAATTTTTTACAATATTATTTCATTTTCTAAAAAATCTCAATAAAAATTAGAAAAATGTAAAATGGAAGAGGGAAATACTAATAGATATCTAAATGAAGTGGGAAAAAAAAATGTAAAATACATATTTTAATCATCCAACTGAAAAATTTTCAGCCAAATATACTCAAGTGAAAAAAAATATATATGTTCAGACACTTAGAATAAAGTAGAATTGAGGCCTGAAATTTTAATTAGTTCAGTCACTGAAATTGAGACATACATTTTATACTTAGTCCATTGTTTTTGTGAACAAGTGTGCAGAGAGACAACAGTTGAAAGTTGGAAGATAAGATACAGTAGTCCTTATAGCTAGCTAGCTCACAAGATCTTTCTCGCTACAATAACTTCATTGCAGAAGTAACACATGACCTTCAACTAAAAGTATTCTTTATTCCCCTTTTTAAAGATCTCTTTATGATTTATAATGCCAGAGCTTAAAACTCATACATCATATGATTCTAATAATAGCTAAACTAACCCAATTAACAGAGGGAAGCCCTATAAAAATGAACTTGTATGGTGCCCTTAATTATTCAGAACAGAAATGATATATCATATTAATTTGCTAAAAAAATGAGGGGATTGATTTTGTCATTTATTTTAGTTCTATTTTGGTCAATTACTATCTATAGGGTTTGCCCACAGCCAGCCGAGGCACAAGTGCCTTGTTTCTTCATATTTGGTGATTCATTGGTTGATAATGGGAACAACAACAGAATGCTTACTCTAGCTAGGGCTAATTACAGGCCTTATGGTATTGATTTTCGGCAGGGTA
The DNA here is from genome assembly GCA_947685225.1 of Garcia nutans. Taxonomy (NCBI): domain Eukaryota; kingdom Viridiplantae; phylum Streptophyta; class Magnoliopsida; order Malpighiales; family Euphorbiaceae; genus Garcia; species Garcia nutans. The sequence goes on along the minus strand of CANTUV010000039.1, from coordinate 33,763,432 downwards.
CTACTGGTCGATTTACTAATGGTCGAACCTATGTTGACGCACTAGGTATATCCAATTTTTTTTTATAATGATATTGGAATTGTTTCATCGTCTATTTAATAAAAAAATGTTTTTTAATTAAGTTAATCAAAAAGAAATGTAAGTATTGTACCTACCTTCCAGTATATAGTTTTTGAAGTAATGCATTAGGGATTTTAACTTTGATTAGCTTTCTGATCCTTTGATCTGGAAAAGAAAAAACTATATATTTATTTATTTTGGATACTTATGCAAAATTTCAAATTCGAGTATGCATGTGGAGTAACTATTTATTTATTTATTTTTGCAGCTCAACTTCTAGGGTTTCAAAATTATATTCCACCCTATTCAAGGACAAGAGGTCCTGCAATTTTGAGAGGAGTTAACTATGCATCTGGAGCAGCTGGTATTAGAGATGAAACAGGAAATAATCTGGTACTTTGTTAATTTCTATACATATTTACACATATTCTCTTTTTTTTTTCCTTTTCTATTTAATGAATTATTTGACTTTAATTGGGACTTGAAATTGAAATATTTTTTTACTTGCATATGTTTATACACTCAAAAGAAGTTGTGGAGCTATATATGTGTGTCTTTCATTCAGTGTTTTGAAGAGTCCATCACTAGTAGACTCAAAACTCGTTAGTATGTATTTCATTAGGTGTTTGTATTTTGTAGGGAGATCACTCTTCAATGAACCAACAAGTATCAAACTTTGGTACGACAGTACAAGACGTGAGGAGATATTTTAGAGGAGATATCAATTCACTTAATACATATCTTAGCAAATGCATTTTCTACTCTGGATTGGGAAGCAATGATTACCTTAACAATTATTTCATGCCCGATTTCTACCCAACTAGCTCTGATTACACTCCCAAAGCATTTGCTGCTGCTCTTCTTCAGGATTACACTCGCCAGCTCACCGTAACAATTTCTTACCTGATTTTTTTCCTCGCTATTATTATTATTATTATTATTATTATTATTATTATTATTATTATGGTTAAATTGCATGAATTACATTTAATGATTAAATACATAATGTTTCAGCAAATATATTCACTGGGAGCTCGAAAAGTGATAGTAACAGGAGTAGGGCAAATTGGATGCATTCCATATCAGCTAGCAAGATACAATGGAAATAGCAGCCGCTGTAATGAAAAAATTAACTCTGCCATTTCTCTTTTCAACTCTGGACTCCATAAGATGGTTAAAACTTTCAACAATGGCCTACTTCCTGGTTCTAAATTTGTGTACCTTGATTCTTACAAAAGCAGCAGTGATCTTTATCTTAACTCTTCTTCTTATGGTAATTTATTTATTTATTTAATATAAACCTTATACCAATAAATTACATTTATATAAATAAATTTTACAACTTACCCACTTATAAGTGTTAATTCCTTAAATTATGAGAATTAATATTAATTGTTGAGAATGATATATATATATGTGTGCGCGCGCGCGCGCGCATGCTCGCAGGATTTGAAGTGATAGATAAAGGATGCTGTGGGGTGGGAAGGAACAATGGGCAAATAACATGTCTGCCTCTTCAACAACCTTGTCAAAATCGCACTAAGTACTTGTTCTGGGATGCCTTTCATCCCACAGAATTGGCTAATATTTTACTTGCCAAATCAACATATTCTACACAATCATACACTTATCCTATAAATTTACAACAATTGGCAATGTTATGAGGTATATATTTTTATATATATACTCTTTAAATTATTACGTGTATCTTGTAACAGCACTGTTAAATTGAATTTCTTTGGATGTAATTTATTAATTTTATCTTCGTAATGTATTCATGGTCACTGAATTATTAAATGTATATGAGGTTTTTAAATTTATCGGGACTAGATTTCGTGATTATAAAGTACTAGATATTAAATATATTGAAAATGACATAATGAAGTACGTGTTGTTGAAATGGAAATTAAAATTTAAAAATATGATTTTTTTTCCTTAAATAGAAAGTGGATTTATAGCAGGAAAAGAATATTATTTATGCATATAAACTCACGAAAAAATTTACAGTAGTAAATTATATATACATATATATGATTAATTTTTTTATTTCATTATTCAAAAAAAATTATTTCATATATAATACACATATATGTTGAAAATATTTGATGAATTGGGGCACCAATGACTGGCTGACCTAGATACATTGGTAGAGTTGCAATCTTTGGAAGAGCTGCAATTAGAAGAGTTACAACAATTGAAAGAGTTGCAATCATACCAAACAATGCAATGATAGTAATGGTTACTTAAATGACTCTCAGCATTTATATATGCCGAGGAAAATGTGTTAAAAAAAGAAAAAGAGAAAATTCTCCCAAAACTTTCAGCAATTAAAAACACAAAATTCTAGAGTTAATAGATATATGGAAATGTAGTACATTTTCAACCGGGTGGTTTGCATTTAACTTAGTGAAGAATTCAATCAAAATCAATATCGAATTATCAAGAGATATATATTCAATTTGAATTAATCAATAGATTGAGAAAATATAGTGCACTTCCAAGGTAATTTGCATTTGACTTATTAAGAATTCAGTTGAAATCATTATAGAATTGTCAAGAGTGTGAGCGGAGATTTTCGCCTCCAGTCACGGTAGAATGGTTCTTGCGACTTCGGCACTGTTTAGGCTTGGGGTCTTAGAGAACACGGACCTAAATCCAGAGAAAATGGAGTCGCTACCCCGGACGGACCTGAAAAAAGAAATGGGTGGATAACTCGATTCCTAAGGAATCCCCAACTCTCTAATGGTTCGCAAAATTGGATACGTGTGGGGAAGGTGAGAAATGGCCCAGCACCCCCACAACGTTCGGTTCATCGGAACCGGCCTCCTTTATAGGTTTTAATATTATAAAATTCTTAAGTATAACAATATTATCCATATTACATACAATAATTGAAATAAAGCATTGTTATATTAAAATCAAAGTAATGTCCAAGCAAAATAAATAAATGGACACCCATCCGAGAATGGAAATATATCCTTATATCGTTCATGTTTAAGCTAAATAGGACACCCACCATGAGGTAGAAACATACTCTTTATATTGGTCCAAAATATAAAAATAATTTAAATTACATAATATTTAACTAACGAGGTACCCACAAAATGGAAACATACCTCTTACAACATTTGGAAATTAAAATAAATTAATAAAAGTAAATAACCATTCATCATAAATAAAGCATTCATCAAAGACATCAATCAAAATGTAAAATAAACATTCATCCATGATAAATTAAATAGATCAATCATTGAACTTAAATAAATCAAAGCATAAAATAAACTACATAATCAAATAAGGTAAGCAAAGATACAAATTGAAGTTTACTATTTCTCATTTAAAGTTCTTTAATTAATATTTAAGGTTTTGGAATTTTAACATATTAAGGTTTATAATTCTTAACTACTATGAAGGTTTAAGAAAATTAAAATGGATTAAGGTTTCATGAATCAAACTAGGGTTTATGAGTAACATTATGAAATTAGTGTTTTAGGATATTACAACATTAGGTTTATGATTATTAGCTATTGGATTGTTGTTTTTAGGCTTACTGTGTTGAATTTTAATATTTAGGTTTATAAGGTTTTAAGGTTCTAAAGATTAGGATTTAGAAAAACTAGGGTTTAAGATTCTAAGGGAATTAGGGTTTAAGAACACTTAGGGTTTAGATTAGCTAGTTTGGGGTTACTATCTTGATTTTGCAATTGAAGAAAATAATTTAGAGTTTATAAAGTTTTTGGAATTTGGCAAGACGATTTAAGGTTTTTTGGAAACAGAAAATATTTTTTAGGGTTTTTGGAAATAAAAGGATCAATTTAGTGTTTTAAGGTTTTGGAAAATTGGAAAGCAGATTAGGGTTTTAAGATTAATAAAACGATTTAAAGTTCTGAAAAGTTGGAAAGTAGATTATGGTTTTAAGAATTTGAAGAAATAGATTAGGGTTTTTAGGTTTTAGAAGAAACAGAAAATTAATTTTAAGATTTTTGGAAAACAAAGAAATGAATTAAGGTTTTTAAAATCAAAAGAAACAATTTAATGATTGAAGCTACTGTAAGGAAAACAAAGATTAGATATCCAAACCTTCGTTTGTTGGATCCACCAAAAATTGCTTCTTAGATGAACAAGGACAAAGGCAAGATGGCTGCCTTTGATGGATTGATTACTTGGTTGCTTATTCTTCTCTCAAAAAGTCTGATTGTTTTCATTGCCAAAAAGAATTGTTAAAGTCCGATCTCCTTTCAAAGTTTTTTCCTCCGAAGTCCCCTCTGTGTTGTTTTTAGTCATATTTATAGGAAATTTAGATGATTAATTCAACTTGTTTACGGAAAACTAACATTAATTAAGAAAAGAAAACTGAAACCAATTGTAACACCCCCATACTCTATATAAGTACTATACATATACCGAGCATACATACAGTACATATATAAAGTATAAGAATGTCACCTTTTGTTACAGATTAAAAACTTTTATAAGTGTTCCAAACAATAATACCTTTTTACTTATCAAAATACAACGTAATTAAATCTTACATGCATGCATCACCTTCTAGTTGTTCTCAGAACACTCTTACCTTTCTCGTGGCATACCGACTGACTTTAGATCTATCACCTACTCACCTGCGCGATTACAACCACGCTAAGCCAGAGAGCTTAATAGCACAAATAAATAATATAAACATACACTACAGAAATTCTAACATATATATATTAACTTCATGTACCATTAGTTTCTTATCACATTTTCCCTTTTTAACTACACTTTTCATATATCTCTACTAATCTCATATATTATATACATATATACATATCATTAACACCAACCACAATTCTATCATTGATACTCACAATGAATATATCCATACACATAATACGTATCACACTTCATAACATTACATGTTCTTACTTTATTCAATTAATTCATTATTCACAATTCACCAGCCATAAATCACTTATTCAACAATAGCAAATATAGGTCTCATTATTCATCTATTTCACATTCATAAAACACATTGAAAACAAAGACAAACATGGGCCCACAAGACACTAATATGTTATTCAAAGTTCAGAGTTGCTGCTTTGGTCTATATTCATAATCATCAAGCCCGTAGGCATCATATATAAATATCTCTATCCATGGATAGTGTAACAGACCCAGTCTCTTGGACCTCAACCCGTCTAAACTCGAGGAGATCCTCAATCCGGCTAGACTGTTACTAGTAACAGACCCAGTCTCTTGGACCATCAACCCGACTAAATCGAGGAGATCCTCAACCTGGCAAGACTGTTACCTTTCATATATTTCATATTCATAATTCTCATACTCTCTTGGACCTCAATTCAACTCAAATTGAAGAGATCCTCAACCCGGCAAGACTGTTACCTTTTTCATTTTATAGGCATGCCGCCAAACCCAGAACTCTGAAATTGAATAACATATTAGCCACACAATTCATTTATTATTTCATTATCAATTTCATTCACAATTCTCATCATCATCTAGGCAAACATGCCCCACTTATTTCAATTGAATCATCATAGCCCATCACAATGGCTTCACATCTTATTTGAATCATCATAGCCAATCACAATGGCTTCACATCTTATCATATCTCAATTCACATTATAACACTTCATCATTCAAGCATACATAATCAATTTCATTGCACATGTATCTTAAATTCATCGTCATATAGACAACATTTCCATTTATTTCATTTCAATCATTATTATCAACCATAATGACATCACATTTCATCATTTCTCAAGACACATTAACTCAATTCATCATTAAAACATTTATCATAACAAATTGCATTGCACATACCTTTTTGAATGATCATCATAGCTTTCACACTATACAAATAATAACATTAGTCACATTGTATTAACAATATAGTAAATTCCTTAACACATTTATACTAAATGTGTTAAGTCTCAAAATCATATAAAAGAATGCATCCATGTAAGTTTGTACTTACCTCTAGAGAACTCACACCAAATCTAAATTCCTCTTTCCAAGAATCCTCCAACACTTGGATTATGGTAACACAGTCTCTTCAAAACCTAATCCAAAGGTAATTATTCATATAAGAAAATAAGAATGATAACCAACTAGGGCAAACTCAACACATGACACGCTCACCAACACGGGCGTGTCCCTGATTGTGCCCTAAACCAACAATACAGAAGCTTTGACACGCTCAGTAACATGGGCCTGTCACTGGACGTGTCATTCATTCTGCCTTACGGAAACATTGACACGCCCAACAACACGAGAGTGTTCATGGTCGTGTCAATTACTTTCTCTCACAGTAGCTATGACACGCTCAGTAACATGGCCGTGTTAATGGTCGTGTCGCGAACATCAAACTCAGTACCGTTGACACGCCCAACCACACGGCCGTGTCAGGCAAAAATCATGAATTTCGAACCCTCATCCATGAAAATACAAACACTTCAAAACTCATACTTCATCACCCTTAATCAACATCTTGGTTATATTCATCAATTACCTATCAATTTAACACTTATATAACTTCAATATATCATAATAATAATCATTATATACATCACCATACAACTACTCAATTTCCCCAATTCATTCATATGAAACCCTTACTAAACAATCTCAACAATCCATCATCATCCTTCCAAATAACCATTTTATCATCATCTAAAAATCAAATCAGCACATCTATATACTTCAATCTTTCATTATCATCATCATCACACACCAACCATATCAAATATAACCCCAATCAATAGAAATCAAAACAAGAAAATGAATACTTACTTGAATATTTGCCAAATCTTCAATCTCCACCTTCAAATCTCTTAAAGCCCTTAATAATTTGGTGTATGTGTAGATAAAATCACCTCTCTTTCTCTCTATCTCTCTCTCTTTCTCTCTCTCTCTCTCTCTCTCTCGTCCAAGAAGAAGAAGGAAAGAAGATCTTTTTTTCTTTTTCTCATACTTATCCTATATAATAATAATAATAATAATAATAATAATAATAATAATAATAATAATAATAATATTTCTAAAATAGTCTTAATAATAATAATAATAATAATAATAATATTTCTAAAATAGTCTCCACCACCACTTTCTTCCTTTGACTTTCCTTTCTTCCACTTTCTTCCTTTGACTTTCCTTTCTTCTTTTTCTATTATTATTATTATTATTATTATTATTATTATTATTATACAAACTCACTTTTCCTACACAACTTTATACATTATGTATATGTGATGTATATGTTGGTATATGTATATCTCATATATATTACTTTTATATTTCCCATATATTTTTCCAAATACCATATATACATATTATCCTTACATATTTTACCAACATATCTTCTCACAACTACTACTCCAATGTACACCAAAATCGGGGTATTAAATTAATTCGTTGCTCTTCTTTTGATTTTCATTAAACATACACATTAAATCCATATACAACAATAATTATTCCAAACTTTTAGGGTGTATTTTGGGATATTATACCAATAGAATTTGGTTTCGGAAAAAATTGCATCGAAAAAATTTTACTGGCGAAAAAAAAACTGATGCGGAAAAATTTTGCTGGCGAAAAAAACTGTTGTGGCTGGCTACGAGGACTGTCGAGCGAAAATTGGCGCTGGCGCATGCTGGCGGGCTGCGGGCCATTTCGCCGCAAGAAATTCCTGCGAGCAAAATGGCTCCGCAAAAAAATTCTGCTGGCGAAATGGCCCACGGCCATTTCGTTCCAACGTTGTTTTTCGGCGACGAATTTTTTCGTCGCAGATTTTTCAGTCACCGATTTTTATTTTTATTTTTTATTTATTTTTTATTATTTTTTATTATTAATTATAAAAACTAAATACTAAAATAAATATTATTTAATTAAGATAACATAAGAATTATTATGGACTAATTAAAATATATTGGACCGGACTGGATCAAAAATTAAGGGTCTACAAAGAGATATGTATTAATTCAATTCAAATTTTAATTTTTTTGGTCAAGTCATCCAGTATCCTACAACCTAGAGATTATAGATTAATTTGGATTTGCACTGAGCTGACAAATTAAGGGAGTAAAGCACACTCTCTCAAGTTTTAAAGGTGCTCTATTCTCATGGTTTAAACTCAAGACTTTTGATTAAGGGAAAAGAGATCCCTACAATCTCACCTCATCCCATAAGGGTAATTCGAATGTTAATTAATTCTACATATTATAACATTGGTATAAAAGTTAATTTGATGATTCTTATGAATTTTTTGTGTTGGTTTTAAGTCTTGGCAATACTTTAATTTCACAATAATATAATTTATAGAGGGGTAATATTTTTTATTTATTCACTATGTTTTTGTTGGGAATAAAAGATCCTCAACAATATTTTTATGGGTAGGCTTGATACGAACAACAAAATAAATAACAAAATATAAATTGAGAAAAAAAATAAAAGAGCAAATATAAATTTAATGTGGTTTAACATAAACCTATGTCCAAGGACAAAAATTAGAAAAATTCACTAAAAACTAAAATGTACAAGAAACAAAAAAAATACTCAAAATTATTAATTCAATAACACCCAAAAGCCTCAGACATTTTCACATAATTATAAATTATACTGTGACCCTAAAGCAAAAATTATAACATGGCTATATCTTTGGTTACCTCACATAATTTCACAGAATTACAGACACACTATAAGCCTAAAGCAAAATCATAAGATAGCCACAAAAATTATATATTATAGTAACAATAGTCAAATATTTACTTATACAAATTACTTTTTTAAAAAAAAAATACTAATAACCAAAGAATTTTAGTTATAATACTTTACTATTATAATACTAGTAATATTAATATTTATTTATTACTTAATATAATTTATATGCTAATAATGTTTATTGTTCATTTTTAAGTAAAAATAATGGTAACCTAATGACTATAACAATACAAATCTTAATTAAATAATTAATTTTATAAATTTCTATAAATTTTTAAATCATATTTTATTTACCACCAAATTTAATTATTTAATAATTAATTAACTCAATTTAATTTATAAGTATTTTAATTATCTTAATTCATTTTGCAAATTAAAACTCTTATTAATAATAGTATTTAATATATCTTAATATACTATTATTTATTATCTTTTAATTAATTTATTATCTCATAATATTTTTATTTATAACTTTATATAAAAAAACCACTAATTTATATTATAACAAATATTTAAAATTCAAGAATTGAACTTAATTTAACTATAAATATATTTACTCTAAGCTAACATACACTATTTTCATTCCAATTAATCAATTATTAAACAATTATATATATATATATTCATATATTAATAAAAATTCTTAAATATAATTAATAATATATAAATAAATTTATTAACTAACAATAATCTACTAATTCATAGTTTCATCAATTCATTATATATTATTTTTTCTATAATCTAATAATATTTAAATCAATATTTAATTATTTTTAATTATTCTTAATATTAATATTTCCATTTATATCTTTATTGTCTATTAATTTATTATCATATATTCTAACTTATCCTTTAATAATAATAATTAATTAATTTAACTATAAATTATAACTTCTATTTTACTATTTTATTAATTTTAACTAATTCCCTTCTTTTTTTAATCTAACAATTTATAAATTTTATTAGTTATAATTGTGATAAATTTAGAATTTATTATTATTTTTTTTCATTGATTATTTCTAATTTATCATAATTTCTATACAAAAATTTAATCCTAAATTCTTTATTAAGTTAAAATTTTATTAATTTAAAGTTATTTTATATTTCTATTTAAATAAACCTAATACATGTATTTATAGTTTTTCTTAAATATTCATCTATAATTCAAAAAATAATATATCAAATCGAAACTTAATAAGAGAAGAAATAAAAAATACTAGAATCACCGGAAAAAGGAGTCGAAAAACCGCTGGAAACTAGATCAGAAAGTGACGCCAGCGTGATATTTGGACAATGCATGAGACACACTCCGACATTGGACATTTATGTTCTTGATGGCTATCGACGCGGCTCCGAGGGTAAATCATGGTGGTTAGGAGCGTATCGTTCGTCAATGGAAGACGGTAGATCGGAGCAAAATGCTACTACCATCCGTTCTCCTTCCTAAACTTTTTGTCCTTCGATTTGATTTTTAGTCACTGTTACCCTAAAAATTCCTTTTCTCTCTCTGTTGCATCTCTCGCTCATTATTTTCTATTAACAAATCTCATTAATTCACTCTATTAAAATACATCTATTCTATCAACTCAGTCAAATCCCACTTCTTCTTTCTTTTAATTATAAATTCAATTGTATATATACATCATTTCAATAATGCTCCCGACACTATAAATTTGGTTAGCATATAATTTTTGTTTAATTGTTTTATGATCCACTAATTATATATTTTTAAAATAATTGTTTATGCTCCACTATACATTATTATTATTATTATTATTTCTATATTATATTATTTTTTCTTTATTATTTTTTACCTAATTGATTCCACTAACTTTGAATTTTATTATTATTATTATTATTATAATATAAATTTTTAAATAAATATGTTTTAAATATAGTTAATTATTTTTTTAACAATTAATTTAACTTTTACTATATTATTATTATCAAAATTATAAGGTATTACATTCTTTTCCCCTTAAGAAAATTCATCCCCGAATTTTCACTAACTCGTAGATGGAAACAAATGAGGATATCGAGCAAATATATCTTCCTCTCTTTCCCAAATTGCTTTCTTCTTAGAATGATTATTCCATAAATCTTTCACCAAAGGAATAACCTTATTTCTTAGGACTTTTTTTCTCGGGCTAAAATTACAACTGGTTTTTCCTCATAAATGAAATCTTCTGGTAATTCTACTCGTTGTCCCTGGAGTATATGCGAAGGATCACTTCTGTACTTTCTCAACATGGATACATGAAAAACATCATGTATTTAAGATAGTTTTGGTGGTAGTGCAAGTCTATAAGCAACAAGGTAGATTTTCTCCACAACTTCATAAGGCCCAATAAATCGAGGACTTAGCTTTCCTCGTTTACTGAATCACGCTGCACCTTTCCATGGAGAGATCTTCAAGAATACCTTATCCCCCAGTTCATTCTCAATATCCTTTCTCTTCAGCTCTGCATAGCTCTTTTGTTTGTCTTGTGCAACTTTTAATATGTCTCTAATCAGTTTAATTTTATCAGCAGTCATTTGCACTAATTCTAGGCCCACTAACTCTCTTTCTCTGACTTTATTCCAGCATACTGGAGTCATGCATTTTCTTCCATGCAATGCTTTATAAGGTGCCATGCCTATTCTTGAATGGAACATATTATTATAAGCAAATTCCATCAATGGCAAATGCGTATCCCAACTTTCTTTAAATTCCCTAACACAAGCTCTAAGCATATCCTCCATGGTTTAAATAGTGTGTTCTGATTGCCCATCAGTTTAAGGATGAAAGGAAGTACTGAACTTTACTTTTATACCCATGGCATATTGCAGACTAGGCCAAAATCTAAAAGTGAACCATGAATCCTTGTCTGACACTATGGACACTGGAGCACAATGCTGTCTCACAATTTCCTTCACATATATCTCTGCAAGTTTATCCAAAGAGAAATCCATTCTGATGGGTAAGAAGCGAGATGATTTTATCAATCTATCTACAATTACCCAAATAGAATCATGACTTTGATGGGTATGAGGGCAAACCAGAAACAAAATCTATGGTAATATACTCCCACTTCCATTGAGGAATTGGAAGTGGTTGCAAAAGTCCAAAAGGATGCTGATGTTCTGCTTTAACTTGTTGACACACCAAACATTTTGCTACAAAATCTGCTATATTCTTCTTCATACCCTTCCACCAATAATCTTTCTTGAGAGTTCTATATTGTTGTCCCAAGATGGCAACCAAGAGGGGGGAGGGGGTGAATTGGTTTCCTCAAGAAATAATGACAATTAAAAAACTCAATCAAACTAGAAATGCAGAATAGAGAGATGGTTGGGTAATGAAAGAAAGAAAGAACACACAAGATTTATAGTGGTTCGGATTTACTTCAATCCTACATCCACTTCCTTAACAACTTGTTAAGGTTCCACTAATCTTTGAAGTTTTTACAAGCTCACTTCCAACTTTGGTGTTTTCACAAGTTCACACCTAACTTCACAAGTGTTTTTCTAAGGCTTACACTTAAGAACCTTTAAAGGAGTTTTTAAGGCTCACTCTCACAACCCAAACAAGAGTTTTACAAGGCTTACTCTCACAACCCAAGTGTTTTTCCAAGCTCACACTCAAACTTATACAATGGTGTTTTCAATGCTTACACCTAACATTCATTACAATTCAAATGTGAGTTTAAGTAAAAGAAAGTTTGTCACTTGGCTATGAAATTCTTTTTTTCTTGCTTCTCATTACTTTCTTTTCTTATAGAAGCAATGTATTTATAGCCAATGTGGTCTTACTAGCCGTTATTGATAGTGAGAATAAAGTCTTGGTAGTTTAGACCTTCTTCTTTAAACTGTCCGAAGCATTTTGCGGTCGTCCTTCATATAAGGATGGTCACGCTATTGTCATACGCGGTCGTCCTTGGACAAGGTACGGTCGCTGAATTTAAAAATGCTTCAACGGTCGAATTTGAGTGCTCTGCAGCAGGAATCTTTCCCATGTTGTGGTTGTCGGGACGGTCGCGCATCACAAAGGTGCGGTCGCCCTTTTTGAATGTTGAAGTGGGTTTATAACGGTCATCACACGTGGCATTCTTTGACTGGGCAGAAAAGATGTCCGCCAAAATATGAATGTCACGGTCGCCCTAGGTAACATCTCGTGGTCAAAGTGAGATACTCGCGTCGAACTTCTGGACGCACCTAAGGACGCGAACACTACTGTCTCTTTAAGTAAATTTTTCTTGAATTGCTAAAGCGGTTGCGAATATAAATGGGCGGTCGCTAAAGTGATAAGCGAGGCCGTATCATTCGCCGTTCTTGTCACCGCGAACCTTACTGTGATTAGAATGATTTGAGTTCCTTGGGTAGCGGTCATCCATAACTTGGGACGGTCGCTCTTCATTAAGTGCGGTCGTTACTGAGGTCGGGTTTCTGACCGCGAAACCTACTGTGATAAGGTTTCATCCTTTAATTGAATGGTGTGATCGTATTCAAGTTTTGTGCGACCGCTATAAGTGTTATGTTCAGCTTTATTTGAAGCAACCTAAGCCTGCAACAAGATTCTCCAAACACATGTTAAATGGATCATTCAATTTGATTTGTCAAGGATCAAAATTGAGATCATTTGTCTATCATATACATCTTAGTACTATCTGGATACACAGAATAAACAAAACAATGGTCATTTTCCATTATCTCCCTTTTTAAAGTATCCACATTCGACACACATAATCTGCTACCAAGTACTAAAGTACCATATTCTCTAGTTGTATGAGTACCTGCTTTTACACCATCAAGAATCATCTTCATCTCTTCGTCTAAAACTTTAGCTTCTCTGATTCTTTCTACCAAAATTGGTCTAACTTTAAAAGTTGCCAACAGTGCTCCAGAATCATTCATTATCAAATCTACTCCCAAAGATTGAAGATCCAGTAGTAATGGAAGTCGTACAGTCTTGATATGGAAAAGACTACCATGTGACTTTGACTCAGAGCATCAACTACCACATTAGCCTTCCCAGAATGATACTCAATAGTATAATCATAATCTTTTAACAACTCAACCCATCTCCTCTGTCTCAAATTCAACTCCTTCTGTGAAAGTAGATACTTCAAACTCTTGTGATCTGTGAATATCTGACATTTTTCTCTATAAAGGTAATGTCTCCAAATTTCTAAAGCAAGGACCACAACAACAAATTCCAAATCATGAGTGGGATAATTCAATTCATGGGGTCGAAGCTGTCTAGATGCATAAGCTATCACTTTCCTATGCTGCATCAAAACACATCCTAAACCCTTTCGAGAAGCACCACTGTACACCATAAAACCATCATTGCCTTCAAGAAGAGTAAGAACAGGAGCGGATGTCAAACAAACTTTAATTTTTCAAAGCTTTACTGATAGTCCTCATTCCAATTAAACTTCACATTCTTCCTTAGCAACTTGGTCAATGGTGATGCAATAACAGAGAAATCATGTACAAAACGATGTACCCCGCCAAGACTAAAAAACTTCTCACCTCTGTAGGAGTTATTGGAGATTCCCAGTTCATCATTGCCTTTATCTTTTTATGGTCAACATAAACTCTCTCTGCTGATATGACATGACCTAAAAATACCACTCTATCTATCCCAAAATCACATTTACTAAGCTTGGCATACAATTGTTTATTCTTCAAGATTTGTATTACAATTCTTAAGTGTTCCTCGTGCTCCTCTCTACTTCAAGAATACATCAAAATATCATCAATAAGTATAATTACAAACCTATTCAAATAAGGATGAAATACCCTATTCATAAGATCCATAAAAGCAGTTGAGGCATTAGTTAACCCGAATGAAATTACTAAAAATTCATAATGTCCATATCGAGTCCAAAAAGTTATCTTTGGCATATCTAACTATTTGATTTTCAGCTGATGATACCCTAATCATAAGTCTATATTAGAAAAAACTTTTGCTTCTTGAAGTTGATAAAAAAGATCATCAATGTAGGGCAAGGGATACTTATTATGAATAGTGACTCGATTTAGTTGCCTATAATTAATGCATAACCACATGGATCCATCCTTTTTCTTCACAAACAACATAAGAGCTCCCTAAGGTGAAATACTAGGCCTAATAAATCCCTTATCTAGTAGTTCCTACAATTGTACCTTCAGTTCCTTCAACTCTGTAGGAGCCATTCTGTAAGGGCCTTGAGAAATAGGAATTGTGCCTGGCTGAACATCAATAGAGAATTCAACTTCTCTATTAGGAGATAATCCTAGAAGCTCTTCTGGAAATACCTCTATAAATTCAAATACTATAGAAATATCTTCCAATTTAGGCCCTTCTAATTGTGTATCAATTACATATGCTAGATATGCTTGACAATCCTTCTTAAGTATCTTCCAGGCTGTCATAGCAAAAATAACACAAGATGGCAGAAATTTTCATTCCCCACAGAAAGTAAGGGTAGAATTTCTAGGCAGACTAAAAGTCACTTTCTTCTCAAAATAATCAATAGTGGCATGGTGATAGCCAATCCATACAACACCCTTATACCCAATATATGTACACCACATACTCTCAACATATGTAATATACGTATAGAGGATACACGAATGCCACAACCATTTTAACAAAATAATTCTTCAATTACAAAATCTGTATAAACTTAAAATATTTGACTAAATCAGATAAATAGTAAATGAAATATTATTTGCTAAAATACATATGTATACTTCATTATCAAGAATTTATCCAAAACATTTTTAATAGTTTGCGGAAGTGGGATGTACATATATATATACATCAAAATCAATATGTACAAAAAATATAAAAAATATACATGCTGGCAGTTAGTCTCTGATCTTGATGTTCAAAACAACTTCGCTCAAAGCCTCAAGCCTAGACTTTACTCGGTCTAGACGAACTCTCCAACTCAACCGGATTACCCTGTCACCTGCGTGATGAATCACAATCGCGCTAAGCCAAAGCTTAGTGGTACAAACTTTGATAACAATATATAGTGCAAATGCGATGCCAATGCTCAACACATAGAGATATCATATCTCATAACATTATATCATCATAATTCAATATATGGCTCAATTGTTTCTCAATTTATCATATACATAAAAACAAACATAAGCATGGGCCCAAAAAGGATCTAATATGCCATTCAAATTCCAGAGTTACTGCTTTGGTCTATATGACACCTTGTGTCTAGCCCCGTAGGCAATATATCCATGGATTAATCCAACTAGGATTGAGTTTCCGACCCGGTCATTTCACCCAGCCTAGCTTCAAGGATTTGTTTATGAGGCTTACAGCCCGGCCATTTCACCTCAAAAATATTCTTTTCACAATGACGCCCAGCGTCTAGCCCGTAGGTAATTTATAGGCATGCTGCCAAACCCAGAACTCTGAAAATTGAATAACATATTAGGCATACAATTTATTCTTATTTCTCTTTTGTTTCCATATCAATTCATTGTATTATATTTCCACATATCTCATTTTATTATCAAATCCTTTCTCATTTTCTCATATTCACATTAGGTACAATGTCTCAAATATCTCATTATATCATTATAACCATTACAAAGGCTTTACATACCATCTTTAATGAACACATCTCAATTTGCATCAAGTCCACATTAAATATAATGCATATTATGAGCGGGGATTTTTACCCCCACTCCCGGTGGAATGGTTCTTGCGACTTCGACACTGTTTAGGCTCGGGGCCTTAGAGAATACGGGCCTAAGCCCAGAGAAAATGGAGTTGCTACCCGGACGAGCCGGGAAAAAGAAAGGGGTGGATGACTTGATTCCTAAGGAATCCCCAATCCCCTAATGGGTTCAAAAAGTTGGGTACATGTGGGGAAGGTGAGAAATGGCCCAGCACCCCTACAATGCCCGGTTCATTGGAACCGGCCTCCTTTTCAGGTCTTAATATTATAAAATTTTTAAATATAATAATGTTATCCATATTACATGCAACAATTAAAATAAAGCATCATTATATTAAAATCAAAGCAAGGTCCAAACAAAGCAAATAAATGGACACCCATCCGAGGATGGAAACATGTCCTTACATCATTCATGTCTAAACTAAATAGGACACCCACCAAAAGGTGAAAACATGTCCTTTGCATTGGTCCAAAATATAAGAGCAATTTAAATTACATAATACTTAACTAATGAGGTACCCAATAATGGAAACTTACCTCTTACAATTTTAATACTAAGACAAACTTATAGTAATCATAATAATAATAATAATAAAAATATCCATACATGATAAATTAAATAAATCAAGCATTGAAATTAAATAAATCGACCATCAAAATATATAATAAACTATATAATCAAATCTAAAATTAAATAAAGCAATAAATATATAAATTTAGGGTTTTAAAGAATTATCAATTGAATTTAGGGTTTTGAAACTTAGGGTTTTGGAATTAAGGTTCTAGAATTAGTGTTTTTGGATAGTTAGGGTTTTTGAAACTAGGGTTTTGGATAGTTACGGTTTTTTAGTGGTTTTAGGTAGAATAATTTGGGGAAAGGGTTATGGGGTTTAACTTACTGCCTTAAAAACATAATTTTGGATTTGGAGAGATAAATTAAGGTTGTGGAGAAATAACCAATATTTTGGAGTTTAATAATGAAATGGTTTAGGCTTTTGGATAAAAATATTTTGAGGTTTTGAGTTTTAATAAAATAATTCACAGTTCTTGAAGTAAAGTAAACAAAATAGATTCTAACAATTAATTTAAATCCTCGACGGCTACTGGATAGTTTTATGTTTTTTATGAAACATGCAAGTGGGGCTACGAATACCAACTGATCAATGTGTTAATTAAAGAAAACGGTTAAATTTATTGAAATAAAAATCAATTTACTGCATGTTCAAAGATCAAGGTACTGCGTATTCAAAGATCAAGTTACTGCATACATCTTCTTATTAATTAAAGAAACGAAGCTACTATGAGCATGAATAATTCATGATTAAAGATCAAACCTCCATCATTGGTTCCACCAAATTGATTTCTAGATGAACAATGAACAAAGACAACGTTGCTGTCTTTGATGGATTGATGACTGATGAATGCTTGCTGCTAATCTTCTCTGTTTGTTGCCATCTCTTCTCTTTAATGTTTATTGCTACCCTTGTTAATGTTCCTCCCCTTTCTGAATTCTAAAACGTTAGTATTTTTAGGCAAACCTCACTTAGAATCCTTAACCCTAATGTTAATCCATCCTTAAAACAAATTTTAGTTCAATTAGGAAACTTATTGAACCCATGTCGACCTAGTTGCCCTAGGTCGACATGAGTCCAACCTCATGTCGACCTTGGGCTGCCCAGGTCGACATGAGGAATGTTCATGTTGACCTGGTCTGCCCAGGTCGACATGAGTCCAACCTCATGTCGATCTGGGCTGCAGATCGACATAAGACATGCGCATGTGGTATTTTAATTAAATATATTTATAATTTTTAAATAAAAATAAAAAAGAGTAATATTAGTAAAGTTAAAAAAAGAAAAATAAACAAAAATAAATAAACAAAAGTAAAAATAAAAATCGGCGATGGAAAAATTGGCGACGAAAAATTCATCGCCGAAAGTCAAATTGGGCAAGGCCAACTTCGCCCGCAGGAATTTCCTGCAGAGGCCATTTCGCCATAGGAATTCCTACGCAAAATTGGCTAGCCGCACCAATCCTCCCAGCCAGCGCCTCGCAGCTCGCAGTTTCTCACCAACACTCGCAATTTTGCCAGCGAAATTTTCTAACGCAATTTTTTCCGAAACCAAACTCCATTTGGTTTTGATTTCTTTTCCTAATTAATTTTAGTTTCCTTAAACAATTAGATCTAGGCTTATAATTTTTCCTATAAATAATACTTGAAAACTCAGAATTGAGGGACGGTAACTTTGAGATTGGATAGTGGGACTTTGATTAGGTGATCGAAACTTGGATTACAGAAAACCCTAGCCAGAGAAGATTAGCAACAAGCAAGCCATTAATAATTCATCAAAGGTAGCCACACTGCCTTTGTCTTTGTTCATCCATAAAACAACTTTTTAGTGGAACCAACTATGCAGGTTTGATCCTTCATCATAAATTACTCATGATCACAGTAGCTTTGTTTCTTTGATTCATAAGAATATACACAAAACTTTGATGTTTAAATATGTAGTAACTTGATCTTCGTTTCAATAACCCTAAATTATCTCTTATGTTTCTAAAACCTTAAAACCCCTAATTTGTTTCTTTTGTCTCCAAAAAATCCTAATTTGTTTCTTCTATTTTCAAAAACCTTAAAAACCATAAATCATTTTTCCTATTTCCAAAAACTTTAAAAAACCCTAAACCATTTTCCTCTAACTTTTTTCCAAAGTTCCCAAATGTTTTCTTAAATCTCCAAACCCTAACCTACTTTACAGTTTCTAAAAATCATAATTACTTTATAAGACTCTAAACTATTTTCTTAAATCATAAAATCAAATATGTTTTTCTAAAATATCAAAACCCCTAATTCTCTCAAAACTAATACAGTAAACCCCTAGTTTTCCTAAATCCTAATCCTTAAAACCTTAAAATCTTATAAATCCAAACCTTAAAACTCAATACAGTAAGCCTAAAATCACAATCCAATAAACATGAATTATAAACCTAATATCTTAAGATTCCAAAACCCTAATTTCATAATTTTACCCCTTAAACCCTAATTTGATCAATCAAAGAACCTTACTAATTTCTTAAAGTTATAAAACCCTAATTCATTTCAATTTTCTTAAAAACTTTACATTAGCTAAGAATTACAAACCCTAATAATACTAAAATCCCAAAACCCTAAATGTTAATTAAAGAACTTCAAATCGAAACAGTAATTTGTATCTTTGCTCACTTTATTTTTAGATTTGATTATGTAGTTTATTATATGCTTCAATGCTTGATTTATTTAATTTATCATGGATGAATGTTTATTATATATTTTGATTCAAGTTTAATATCTTTGATGAAAGATTTATTTATGATGAATGATTATTTACTTTTATCGATTTATTTTGATTTCCAAATGTTGTAAGAGGCACGTTTCCACTTTGTGGGTACTCATTAATTAATTTCAATGTAGTTTAAATTGCTTTTATATTTTGGACCAATGTAAAGGACATGTTTCTACCTTTTGGTGGGTGTCCTATTTAGTTTAGATATGAACGATGTAAGGACATATTTCCATCCTCGGATGGGTGTCCATTTATTTATTTTGCTTGGACATTGTTTTGATTTTAATATAATGAAGCTTTATTTTAATTGTTGCATGTAATATGGATAATATTGTCATACTTAAGAATTTTATAGTATTAAGACCTGCAAAGGAGGCCGGTTCCAATGAACCGGGCATTGTGGGGGTGCTGGGCCATTTCTCACCTTCCCCACACGTACCCAACTTTCCAAACCCATTAGGGGGTTGGGGATTCCTTAGAAATCGAGTCATCCACCCCTTTCATTTTCCCGGCCTGTCCGGGTAGTGACTCCATTTTCTCCGGACTTAGGTCCATGTTCTCTATGGCCCCGATCCTAAACAATGCCGAAGTCGCAAGAACCATTCACCAGGAGTGGGGGCAAAAATCCTCGCTCACAATGGAGACTCCACTGGGGATAAGAGAAGTTGATTCCATTGGTCTTTATGTTATTCTATTCTTTCTTATAATGATATTATCCATTGCATCATATTAGATTGCATCGTGTGCGTGAGTTAGAACGCCCGTGTTGCCCGTGTTGTGTTATGTAAGGGATACCATACTTTCACTCAAGGTATGGAGATCGAGCATGGCATAACCACTCATAGCCTTGTACCATTTGGTATAGACTTGCTATGGAAACCTAAGCCTTTTTACCCAAAGACTAAAGCTCATGTAATTGGCCTAGTTACTTTCCTTAGGTTTTACCCTAAATTCTTGTTGTTTGACTATGGTTAATTTGTCTTAAATCATGGCTTATTTGGTTTGTTATTTTTCTAATATGACCTAAGTACATTGTAAGCTCAAAATAAATTTTTCTTTAAAGTCCAAAAGACCAAAAGTAATTTTCAAAACTTTTCAAGATGGTCTTTGGACATAAAACTTTTCTAAAAATAAATTAAAATTTTTTTTGCTCATGACCTAAATACAAAGCCCAATATATGTTTTTTCTAAAATATTTTTACAACGGGCTTAGAAACAAAATTATTTTCACCTAACCTTTAAAAGAGCTTACAAATATTTAGGTCAATTACGAAATACTAAAAATCAATTGTGAGCCTAGTTTATACTAAGAGTTATTAATCATGGGCTTGTTTTTGGTTTGAATCATTAGTTAGCTTTTCAAGTGAGAAATCTATTTATAATAAACCTCTTAATTTAGTTTTAATCCAATATATAGCATAAAAGCTACTATAGTTGGTGGAATGGATTAAAACCTAATTAATGGGAATTATTATGAACTGATTTCCATTTTTAAAAATATAACTATTGGTTGAAACGTCCGAGGAAAATATTCGAAAACAAGATACCCCATGTTGGTACTTTGTGTAGACCCTTAATTTTTGACCCAGTCCGGTCCAATATATTTTAGTTAGTCCAAAATAATTTTTATGGTATCTTGATTAATTTTAATATTTATTTTAGTAAAAAATGGTGAAGTGAATAAAAAATCAAAAAAAAAATTGGCGATGGCGTGGGCCCGCAGCAGTTTTTATTTATTTTAGGAAAATATTCGCCCTGCGGCAGCTTTTTAGCCAACGCATTTTTTCTGCAGCAGTTTTTTTTCGCCAGCGCGATTTTTCTGCAGCAGTTTTTTTTCGTCAGCAAAATTTTTTCGACGCAAATTTTTCTGGAACCTAATACAATTAGGTTTCCGTTTCCTTTTCTTAATGAATGTTATATTCCGTGAATAACTAAGATTAATCAAAAAATTTTCTATAAATAATACCAAAAACAACATAAAAAGTATGAAGAAATTGGGATGAAAATTGGGAGACAAATTGAGACCGAAACTGAGTAGGAAAGGCAGTGAATCAATCCGATTTTTTTTAGAGAGCAGAAAAACAATTCAAGCAATTCAAAGGCAGCAAAGCTTGTCTTTGTTTTTGTTCATCCAAGAAGAAATTTTTGGTGGAACCAACAAACGGAGGTATGCATCAATTGTCTAAATTCTATTCTTCACAGTAGCTTAAATCATCCCATTGTTTCTTTTAATTCAAAAACCCTAGAACCTCAATTCACTTTTTCTAAAGTTTAAAAACCTTAATTCGTTGCTTTGTTTTCCAAAAAGTTTAAAGTTGTTATTTTTATTTCTTCAAAACCTCAAAACCCTAATTTGCTTTCCAAATTTTCAAAACCCTAAATTGAGTTCTGTTTCCTTCCAAAAGCCCTAAAAACATGTTTTCTGTTTCTATAAACTTTAAATCGTTTGGTTTATTTTCATAAAGTTTCATAAAATTATCAATTGATTTTCAAATCCTAAAAACCTAATGCATTCCCCGAAACCCTAAATCAAAAATTCTAAAACCCTAATTCAATTCCAAAACTCAAACAGTAAACCCTAACTCCCTTAAAACATTAAACCCTAATTTTTCTAAACCATAATCCTTTAAACTTTAAAACCTTATAAATTTAAATATTATAATTCAAACACAGTAAGCTTGAAACCATAATCCAATGAGTAACTGTAAATCATAAATCTAAGTATTTTAAAGTGTTCAAACCCTAATTTCATGATCTTACCACTTAAATACTAATTTGGTTAATCAAATAACTTTATCAACCTATTAAATTCTAAAACTTGGCTCCATCTCAATTCTTTTAAAATTCACAGTAGTTTAAACCCATGAATTCCCAAAATCTTAATCATATTAAATAAAGAAACTTAAATAGAAATAGTAGCCCTAATTTGAATCTTTACTTGCTTTATTCAATTTTATATTTGATTATGCTTTAATTTATTTTTAATGCTTTGTTGCTTTATTTAAGTTCAATGCTTCATTTATTTAGTTTATCATGGATGAATGTTTATTTCATATTTTGATTAATACCTTTGATGAATGATTTATTTATGATGAATGGTTATTTACTTTCATCAATTTATTTAGATTTCCAAATGTTGTAAGAGGTATGTTTCCACTTGTTGGGTACCTCATTAATTAAACATCATGTAATTTAAATTGCTTTTCTATTTTAGAACCAATGTAAAGGACATGTTTCTACCTTTCGGTGGGTGTCCTATTTAGGCATGGGATGTAAGGACATGTTTCCATCCTTGGATGGGTCTCCATTTATTTGCTTTGTTTGGACATTGTTTTGATTTTTTAATATAACTATGCTTTATTTTAATTATTGTGTGTAATATAGATAATGTTGTTATATTTAAGAATTTTATAATATTAAGACCTGTAAAGGAGGCCGGTTCCAATGAACTAGGCGT
Organism: Garcia nutans; assembly: GCA_947685225.1. Taxonomy (NCBI): domain Eukaryota; kingdom Viridiplantae; phylum Streptophyta; class Magnoliopsida; order Malpighiales; family Euphorbiaceae; genus Garcia; species Garcia nutans. The sequence continues at coordinate 33,740,198 of CANTUV010000039.1, read as the reverse complement.
TGTGGGGGTGCTGGGCCATTTCTCACCTTCCCCACACGTATCCAACTTTTCAAACCCATTAGGGGGTTGAGGATTCCTTAGGAATCGAGTCATCCACCCCTTTCTTTTTCTCGGCCCGTCCGGGTGGCTACTCCATTTTCTCCGGACTAAGGTCCGTGTTCTCTAAGGCTCCGAGCCTAAACAATGCCGAAGTAGCAAGAACCATTCCACCGGGAGTGGGGGCAAAAATCTCCGCTCACAGTGGTGACTCCATTGGGGATAAGAGAAGTTGATTCCGTTGGTCTTTTTATTATTCTATTCTTTCTTATAATGATATTATCCATTGCATCATATTAGATTGCATCATATGCGTGAGTTAGGATGCCCGTGTTATGTTATGTAAGGGATACCATACTTTCACTCAAGGTATGGATATCGAGCATGGCATAACCACTAATAGCCTCATACCATTTGGTATATACTTGCTATGGGAACCTAAGCCTTTTAACCCAAAGACTAAAGCTCATGTAATTAGCCTAGCTACTTTCCTTAGGTTTTACCCCAAATGTATGTTGTTTGACTATGGTTAATTTATCTTGGCTTAAATCATGGCTTATTTGGTTTGTTCATTTTTCTAATATGACCTAAGTATATTGTAAGCTCAAAATAAATTTTTCTTTAAAGTCCAAAAGACCAAATCTATTTTCAAAACTTTTCAAGATGGTCTTTGGACATAAAACTTTTCTAAAAACAAATCAAAAATTCTTTTGCTCATGGCCCAAATACTACAATGGGCTTAGAAACAAAATTGTTTTTATCCAACCTTTTCTTACAAAGAGCTTGCAAATTATTTAGGTCAATTAAGAAATACCAAAAATCAATTGTGAGCCTAGTTTATACTAAGAATAATTAATCATGGGCTTGTTTTTGGCATGAACCATTAGTTACTCTTTTCAAGTGAGAAATCTATCTATAATAAACCTCTTAATTTAGTTTTAATTCAATATAGTATAAAAGCTACTATAGTTGGTTGAATGGATTAAAACCTAATTAATAGGAATTACTATGAATGGATTTTCATTTTTAAAAATATAACTATTGGTTGAAATGTCCGAGGGAATTATTCGAAAGCAAGATGCCCCATGTTGGTATTTTATTAACCATATACCTAGGAAAAGTGACTCTCCATTCATGTGTGGATGTTATAAGGTTGGAAGGAACGTCCTATTTGTCCTTGTTTGTTGATTGTTTGTGCATACATGCATACATTTGCATCTCATATCATTGATCCTCTCTGGCTCACAGCCCTGGATTACGACAGTTCAAAAGCTTATGACAATCCAACCTACGCCGGAGATGAAGTATCTAGCAATGACTCAATCACTTGCTCACCAAAAATAATGGATCCCGAACAAATTCAAAGAATGGTGGATGATGCCCTCAATGCCAAGATGGAAGAAATAAAAGAGGCTCTAGCTGAGACTATGAAGAACCAATTGAATGCAATTTTAGAAAATCATGCTGAAGCATCTACTAATACTAAGAAGCCAAAAGACAAAGGGAAGACCAAAGTTGGTGAAGTGGTTTTTGATGATGAAAAGGTAATCATTGATGATGATGATGATTGGGCTCAATACTACCAAGATGCTCAAGACAAGAAAAAGGAACCAAAGATTGTTGATAGATCAACTATGGAGAAGACTGAAATTTCTGATGTTGAAAAGATGATTGAGAAGAAGCTGAAAACTGAGGAAATGTCCGAAGTTGAAAAATTATTTGAGCTAGATGAAGAAGTCCCGTACAAGTTCAAGATGCCATCTTTCGTGAAGTTTGATGGAACCAAAAATCCTCATCTCCATGTGAAGCAATATATCACTGCCATGCAGTTTGCCCAAGCTACTAAGGCTCAAACTCTAAGGTACTTCATGCTCTCATTGGATCCTATTATCCAAAATTGGTTCAATACCTTAGATGATGGAACACAAAAGAGTTGGGATTTGCTTTACAAGGCCTTCATCCAACAATATGGATATAACGTCGAGATGGAAGTTACCTTAATGGAAGTGGAGTCCATTAGGCAAAGGTCGAATGAGAATTTTGTCGATTATGTGAAGAGATGGAGAAACAAGGCTGCTTTGCTCAAGAAGAGGCCCGATGAATTCGATCAAATTAGGATGATTGTGAGAGGTGTGTTGCCTAGTCTTCGTGAGAGGATATCTCATACACTCATCCATGATTTTAAAGACCTTCTCCAAGCGGGTTTGCAAATTGAAGAATGAGAAAGAGAGAAGAACCGTTTTTCAACAAGAAGGAACGAGAAAGGGAACTATCAATCTAGTAGCCAAAGCATACAAAAGACAGTTGGTGTCAATGCTACTAACTAAGGACCAAGGAGACAATTTTCAGAATTGGGGAAACCGATGTCTTGGGTTCTCAATAAGCTTCAAAGAAAGGGATTGCTACAACCCTTAAATCCTCATCCTTTGCCTAACCCTCTCCCACCTAATTTTGACACTAAAGCATTTTGTTAGTTTCACCAAATGCAAGGGCATGACATGGATAGATGTGTATGGTTGAGACATGAGATCTAAAATCTAATTGATAATGGGAAGCTACCTGAGCCCAATAAGCCAAACACCAAAGACAACCCATTACCAAAGTTCAATAGAGTACCACCGCCGGCAACCTTCATGATTGGAGGAGGTTTGCATGAGGATTTTGTCATGTCTTCTTTTCAAGATGTGGGTAGAGAAGCAACCAAAGAAGAGGGGGTATTTGATGGAATTAAACAAGTTATGATGGGTGAAGAAGTAACAATTTGTGTTGTCAATGGGTTTTGGGATTCAAGCGATAGTGATGAGGATCCTGTATCCAAGAAGGAGGAGTGGACTTGGTCCGAGCCCGAAGAAGATGAGGTAATGAACACTAGATCCGGTAAGCCTTATGCAAGGCCACCACCTAAGGAGGTAGAAACTAATAAGGCAAAGGAAGTTGAAGTAGGAAATAAAGAAGAGAAAGATGATGCTGTGCTCAAGCAATTGAAAAGAACCCAAGCAAGTGTTAGCATTTGGGACTTATTAGCTACTTCTAAAAAGCACCGAGAGACTATGGACAAAGCCTTAGCTAGCATGCCAATTTCTACCTCCACGACATCGGAGGAGCTGATCAACTTCATAAAAATAGGAAGGGTAATGAAGTGTGAAGAGGTTTAAGAGAAGAGCGAAGTTAATATGGGAGCAGTCTCTTTTTCATATGCGAATTTATCGGAGGAAGGGAGAGACCACATTCGCCCTCTCTTTATCAAAATAGAAGTCAAGGGGAAGATGACTCCATGTGTGATGGTCGATGATGGGTCCACCATAAATATTTGTCCACTTAAGATATTGCCAAAGCTAGCCATGTCGATAAGTGATCTAAACCCGACCGAGGTAACAATTCGAGCTTACGACAACACTAAGAGTGTTTTATTAGTTTTTGTTCTCAAATTGCTATTTATATATTACGATAATTATTGTTTTCTTCATAAATTTTAGTAGTTTTAATCTGTTTATTTAGTGATTTCAGCATTTTTGTAGTTTTTAATTTATCCCAGTGTTTAGATCATTTTTGTACTAGTTTCTAGTATGATGTTTACGTGTTTTTAGTTAATGTTTCATTTGATTTTTGTTTGAAGTTTGTTTTAAGTGTTTGTTTTAGGCTTAAGTGCAAAAACTCCCTTGGAAGATCAAAACAAAGAGAGAAGAGCATGAATCAAGCAAGACATGGCCAAGCCAAATCAAGCTTGGCCGTGTCACCTCAAAGGGAATTTTGGCAGAAGCTGACACAGCCAGGAGACACTGCCAAGCCACTGGCCGTGTCTCACTTGAAGACCAAAACCAAAGAAACTAAAGAAAGAAAAGAAAGGAAGGAAAGGAGAAACAGAAGCTAACACATTCAAGTGACACAGCCAAGCCACTGGTCGTGTCACATGACACAGCCAAGAGCTTGGCTGTGTCCCATCCTAAGCCAATGAACGAAGAACCAAAGAAAAGAAACAGAAGCTGACACACCCACATGACACGGCCAAGCCACTGGCTGTGTCACATGACACAGCCAACAAGCTTGGCCGTGTCCCATCTCATGCCAAAGAAAAGACAAGCAAAATAGAGAAGCAGAAGGTGACACACCCATGTGACACGGCCAAGCATGTGGCCGTGTCACACCCAGTACCCAAATACTAGTTTGCGCAAATTATTAGCGAAGGGAATTGTATAAATAGATAAGATTAGGTCAAGGGGAAGAGACTTTGAGTCATCCTTCATTTTTCTTTTGGGAATTTATCTCTAAAATAAGAAATCTATCAAAGATTGATGTCACTTTTATTCAAATACTCTAGATCAAATTAATTCTAGCCATTACATTATTCTTTTAGCAAAAATTTGAGCAAGAAATTCTTCAGAAACCAAAGGAAGATTGTAATTGGTTTTGTTCTTCAACTCTATTTCTTAAGTTTCATTGAAATTTTATTTATGAATTCTTTAATGTTTAAATTAATTTCTTTGAATTTCAATGAGATGAATTTGTTTGATAGCATTACTATGAGCTAATTTCGATCTAGTCTAGGGTTTGTATGAATCTACTATGATTGTATGAACTGGTTAATTCTCTTAATTGGTTTATTTCTTTTATCCTTAATTGAATGGATTAATCTTAATATATAATTGATTGGCCACCAATTATGTGTTTTAGGTATTTAGATGAAGGATTGAGAAATGAAGTCTAATACCGAAATAATTTAATTAGGGACTTAGGTGAATTAGAAATATAAACCTAAGGAAAGGATCATTTTGATTGTAGTAAGATTAATTGAAAAAGGATTGAATGCGAGAGCTTATTTCCTTAAATTGATTAATTAAGTTGCTTGAAATCTGATCTTTGAAATTAAATCAGTTGAGAGGAATAGCCATTCATACATATAAATTAGTAGAGAAGTGCAAACCCTAGGCTTTTCTATTAAGTGAATCAATATATCTGTTCAATTTTCTTTCATTGCATTAAAATCAATTCCTTTATGTTTTCATTAGTTGTTTAGCAATTTAATTTTATTGATAATTTGTTATTTATGATTTAATAAATAATTAAGCTTATCTAGCTTCCTTGTGAGATGACCTTGAGGTGTTCACCGAAATACTACAGCAGCCTCGTATACTTGCGAGTGTAGCTTTAGTAGTGTTTATTAGAGCGCAACAAAGAGGCATGCCGAAGGAACTTTCAAAGCTGCTGTCAAGGTTGGTCCAATTGAATCTATTGTTGAATTTGTGGTTTTAGACATACCGGTTACCTTCGCCTTACTCTTGGGGCAACCATGGTTTCATCCTCTTGGTGGAGTTCCTTCCACCCTTCACCAAAAGATCAAGTTCCCTAACAGAGATGAGGCAGTGGTCATTGAAGCTGAAGATAATGAGATTGTTAACACCCTAATGATTGAAAGGCCTCTCAATAGTTTCCATGTAGCTACAATTTCTGATGATGAAGTACTGGACTCCAAAGTCCTGTATATGATGAAAAGCATGAACTACCTTCCAGGAGCTGGTCTTGGAAAGGGTAAGGCCGGTTTGACAAAGCTGCCAGACTTTAAAACTCAAACTTCCAAGAAAGGGTTGGGATATGATGAAGACAACGATGTCCAGCCAAAGAGGAGTGAGAAGATGAGCTTCCCACCACTTGAAGAGATCTTTGTCAAAGCTCCAGATATGGGACCACTCCAAGGAAAGCCCGAGCCAATCATGTTCATGGGAAAGTTGATCCCGGGTTATGAAATTTTTGCAGATGTGGCTGAGCTAGTCGACCAAGTGAAGAAAGAGCTCACCTTGTCAGCCAACAAAGAATCCAATCCGGAAGAGAAGAATGAAGATATCCTGAAAGTCGAGAAGACTCCGGAGGAGATTGCTGCCCTGGTTGAAGAAAAGTTTGAAGACATCCTGCCTTATGATTTTGAGAACAATGATTTTGATTTTGATTTTAATTTGTCTGCTTTGTATGAGGATGATGATGTTTTCTTTTCCAAAATGAATGCAATAAAGTCTGATTTTGCTTACTTGTGTGATGTTTCTCCTGATGGTTGCATATATTCAAATAGCAGTTACATAAGCATCTTTAATATTAATTCTGTTAACACACAATCATTAAATTTGGGAACAACCAAAAATCCTAAGAACATTAGCATAGCATCCGACCTTACTCCTAATGAGAGAGAGAGATTTGAAAAAATATTCAAAAAATATGAAGAAGTGTTTGCTTGGTCTTATGAGGATATGCCTGGAATAGATCGAGACATAGCCGAGCATCATATTCCTACTTACACTCACATGAAACCTATCAAACAAAAGCGTAGGCGATTACGACCTGAGTGGGCTGAATTGGTTAAAGAAGAGGTCACTAAGCAAATACAAGTGAAGTTCCATGAAGTGATAGAATACCCAGATTGGCTAGCCAACATAGTACCCGTGCCAAAGAAAGATGGAAGAATAAGGGTCTGTGTGGACTATAGAGATTTGAACAAGGCTTCCCCTAAAGATGACTTTCCTTTACCTCATATAGATGTTCTCATTGATAGTGCAGCCTCTAGCATGCTACACTCATTTGTAGATGGATTTTCTGGATACAATCAAGTGTTAATGGCCCAAGAGGATAAAGCCAAAACTGCTTTCATTACTACATGGGGTATATTTTGTTATAGGGTGATGTCGTTCAGCTTAAAGAATGCTGGAGAAACCTATCAAAGGATGGCCACCACATTATTTCATGACATGATGTACAAAGAAGTTAAAGTATATGTTGATGATATGATGGTTAAATTGGACATGAGGGAACAACACTTCCAAAACTTAAAATTATTCTTTGATAGAGCTTTGAAATATAAGCTAAGACTAAACCCGAAGAAGTGTGTGTTCATTGTTACCTCAGGTAAATTATTGGGACATGTGATTGGTCCAAATGGCATTGAGATTGATCCTGACAAAGTTAAGGCAATCAGGGATATGCCAGCTCCAAAGACGGAGAGAGAAGTCTGGGAATTCATTAGTAAATTGCAATATATTAGTAGATTCATAGCAAAGCTCACAATAGTTTGTGAGCCTATCTTCAAATTGCTTAAAAAGAATCAGCCGGTCATATGCAATGAAGAATGTCAAAAGGCCTTTGAGCGAATAAAAGAGTATTTGTTGAATCCACCTATTTTAAAACCACCTAAACCTAGCAAGCCTCTATTACTATACTTAGCAGTAGAAGAAGAGTCAATAGGAGCCATGCTAGCCCAAGCAGATGAGTCAGGGATTGAGCATGCAGTTTACTATTTGAGTAGAAAGCTCCTACCTTATGAAATTAAATATAGTATCATTGAAAAGACTTGTATAGCCGTGGTTTGGTCTTCTAAGAAGTTGCGGTATTACTTTCAATCGTATAGTGTGCAAGCAATTTCCAGGTTGGATCCAATGAAGTACTTAAGAGAGACACCCTCTTTGATTGGGAAATATGGACGATGGTTGATAATATTAGAAGAATTTGAGATTGAATATGTAACCAGGAAAACAATCAAAGGTAGAGCGGTGGCAGAATTCCTGGCCCAACAACCGTTACCAGAAAGCGAAGAAGTAATCTTGAAATTTTCGGATGAACATTTAGAAGCAATTGAAGTACAAGGGTGGAAAATGTATTTTGATGGAGCAGTGAACATAAAAGGAGCAGGTTTGGGAGTTATACTAGAATCGCCCGAAGGGGAACTCATCCCTTTAGCCAAAAAGTTGAAATTTAGGGCAACCAATAATATGGTGGAATACGAATCTTGTATTTTTGGTTTAGAAACCCTAATGATTATGAAGGTGGATAAGGTGGAGATTTATGGTGATTCATTACTAGTAGTATCCCAAGTAAATGGAGAGTGGGAGTTGAAAGAAGAAAAATTAAAATCATACCACCATTACCTGACCATGATGAAGAAGAACTTTAAGGAGTGTAGGTTTGTAAACCTATCAAGAGAAGAAAATCAGATGGCTAATGCCCTAGCCACATTGGCTTCGGTATAGGAAAACCCAATCAGCTTACTCCTTAAGCCTCTGATCTTGACCAGTTCATCAACTCCTTGCTATGAATATGAGACAATCATGGAAATTGATATAGACCATGATGCATGGTATGATACTATAAGGCGATTTTTGGAAGAAAGAGAATACCCGCCGGGGGCAACAAAGAAAGAAAGAAGAGCCATAAGGCAGTGGTTATTACAATACATTACATTCCATGGATAGTTATATCGAAGATGGCCTGATAAGGTGCATTTGAGATGTTTAAGAAACCCTGAAGTGGAGCGTATCATGTTAGAAATACATGCGGGAAGTTGCGGTCCGCACATGAGTGGTTTGGCCTTAGTTAAGAAGATTATTCGGCAAGGTTATTACTGGTTGACCATGGAGAGAGATTGTATTGAGTTTGTAAAGAAGTGCCAAACATGTCAGATGTATGGTAACTTGAATCACATGCCTCCTGAAGAATTGCATTCTATGTCTTCACCCTGGCCTTTTGCCACTTGGGGTATCGACATTATAGGAAAGATACATTCGACAGCTTCAAATGGTCACCGTTTCATTGTGGTAGCAGTAGATTATTTTTCAAAATGGGTCGAAGCTGAATCCTTCAACAAACTGGGTGCAAGCCAAATGGCTAGGTTTATTGAAAAGAACCTCATCTGCAGATACAGGGTCCCGCACAGTGTGATATTAGACAATGGGGTACAGTTTCAAGGAGCAATTAAGGATTTATTCTTAAAGTACCGCATCCATCATTATAGATCCTCTCCTTATAGACCAAAGGCTAATGGTGCGGTAGAAGCAACAAATAAGACGATTAAGCAAATTCTGTCCAAGATGACCAAGACTTACAGGGATTGGTCAGAGATGCTTCACTTTGCTTTATGGGGATATAGGACAAGTGTGCGAACACCTACTGGAATGACACCGTTCTCTTTGGTTTACCGGATGGAAGCAGTGTTGCCAATTGAAATAGAAATCAAGTCATTTAGAGTAGTCTTGGAAGCTGAACTGCCTGAAATGAAATGGGTAGCGAGCAGATACACGCAGTTAGCTTTACTAGAAGAGAGAAGGTTAAAGGCGCTGTATCATCACCAACTATATCAAAAGAAGATAGCTCGGACCTACAATAGAAGGGTTAAAATCAGAAAATTCAGAGTTGGGGATTTGGTGTTGAAGCAATGTAAGCCTAATGTATCTGATCCTAGAGGGAAGTTGCCTAGCTAGGAAGGGCCATATGTCGTGAAATAAGTCATGAACAAAGGTGCAGTGAAGTTATCAGACATGGATGGGAATGAGTTTAGTGAGCCAGTAAACATTGACAGGTTGAAGAAGTTTTATGTATGAAATAATAATAAAAAAAAGAGCTCGCTAGGTTGAAAACCCAAAAAGGGCGGCCTAGGCAAAAGTTAAAGCAATTCGCTAGTCCCGAAAACTCGAAAGGGCGGGCTAGGCAACAATTAGGGCTAAATGAGAGAAAATCTTCAATTAGAAAACCCGAAAGGGCTAGTTGGCAACAGGAGTGATCTTGTGTATGCTGGCTTTATGTTTGGTTGTTCCCCAATTTAATAAAATATAATTAATGTTAAAATTGTTCTATGTGCACTGTTATAAGTATTTGATCAGATATGGATGAAATAAATAAACACAATAGCAAAAAGTGATGACAAATTTTAAATGGAAAAGAAGCATCTTTTATTAATTTAATTATTTTTTCATCCTAACAATACACTTTTCTGAATTGACAAATGTAAAATCTATGGCAGTCGATAAATGTAAGATGCGGGCCAGATTTGTCTCAGCCGATCCAAGTAGGCTTTAGTCAAGCAAGGCATGTCTAAATCGGGAGTGAAGTCAGAATCGCGAGGCTCAGCTCTGTACTGATGGCCAAGTCAGTGAGGATCATAGCATGTACCTTGACGAAGAGCAGCAAGGGAAACATACATCAAGTATGTCCGCATGGTGATACGAGAAATCTTCCACCAAGGTACCAACCAACGGATATTGACTTCAGGGCGTGAGTGGATCCAGTCAACCCAGTCAGCATATGAAGAAGCAGGATGGAGTAGCTTCCTAGCAGAATGATGATGTGGCAGATATCTGGCAAAATCCATGGATGGAGTATCAAGCAAACAAAGATGCTCCTGAAGCCAAATCTGTGAAGAAAGAATTAAAAAAAAGGTCTGCTAAGTTGAAAACCCTTAAGGGCAGCTTAGGCAAAAATTAGGACAGCTCGCTAGTTTTGAAAACCAACATGGGTGGACTAGGCAAAAATTATAGCAATAAAAAATATATAATAAAAAAAAAGGTCCGCTAAGTTGAAAACCCGCAAGGGCAGCTTAGGCAAAAATTAGGACAGCTCGCTAGTTCTGAAAACCCGCATGGGTGGACTAGGCAAAAATTGGAGCAATAAAAAAAACCTAAATTGAAAACCCGAAAGGGCAGTTTAGGTAATTACCTAAAGCAGCAATGGACTCCCAGTCAGTCTCTTTGTCAATCCTGATTTAAGTCGATCTAATCCATCTAAGGTCTCGGCTAAGATCACAGGTACCGGCGACAAGCCTCAAGCCTCCTTCCATTTGGTCCATAATATCCAATACTCGTGGATCAATATCGCCGTCGGAAGAAACAAGCAAGAATTGGCTGAGCAAGCAAAGATAGAGCATACGTCCCCATACCTTAGTAGGGGCCAAATGAGAGAGACAAAAGTCAATCAAAGGAGCAAGTAGAATTTTTTCACCTCTCATCAACCGAAGAACTTTGGATTTTGGAATTTGAAATAACGTCTGCATCTTCTGTTGAGTTTTGGAAATCAATATGGGTAACACCATTCGTTGATTATTTGGATATCCAAGGATGGCCTCAAACTCTTCAATCAAGGGACATATTTCAAAACCATTAATTTTAAATGCTCTAGAATCCATATTCCAAAAGGAAGACATGGTATGTAAGAAGGAGTAGTCCAATTTAACATTTTGAAAACATTTTAAAACATCAAGTTTTGACCACGAAATTTGCTTCCAATGAATGGCATCCATATTCTTAAATAGAATTTTTATCTTTTTTAAATGAAGTTTGGTCATGATTGATGAATGAAGGAAAATCAAAATTGTTAAAGGGAGTTTTTACGTTGAATTGGGAAATATTTTTGGTTTCTGTATGAAATATGGCGTAAAAGGTGATTTATATAGAAGAAGCAAGCCTTTCCAAAATTGATAAGGAAAAGGTGATGGGAAAGGGTGAGACCATATGGCATAAGGAAAGGAATTGGTGACAATTTCCTTTACCGCGTTGAATTTGGTTTAGCAAAGTAATGTGGCTGTATGAAATTGTGATGCACTGTTTATGATGTGATAAAAAAAAAGTATAATAATTATGGCGCAGTAAAAAAAAGTTACAGTAAAGATGGAAATTGTATTTTTTCATTATTGTACAATGTTTATATAATTGATACAATATTTACACATCACTAAGAGGGTGGTGGTAGGTCATCAAATAAAGCCCTAAAAAAAGTCGTCGCCTGTTGGAGGAGGGGGCAAATCACTCGTCCCGAGTTCGCCCGAAGCGGGAGCACCAAAATCCGGCAAATTACTCATCCCGGGATCACCCGAAGTGGAGCACCAAAATCCTTATAACCTTGAAGTTTCGACCCATCACGGTTCTCATCAGAAGTAGATGAAAGGATCTCATGGTCATCAGTCTGGGGCCTCTTGATGAAGAAGCACCGGGATCAATCATCCCCTAAAATCGAAAGTCTCGGAAGTTTTGTTCGGATTGATGATATAAACTTTCAAAATGAGAAGCCTGCTGATGACTTACAGGCAACTCTTCTTGAAGTTTCCTATTTTGTTCTTCGAGCATCCACTGTGAGCCAGGAAGGAAAAAGGTAAGAGCATACATAATCATGCATACATATAGCATAAATTACCATGAAATAAGGAACTTACCAGGTAGTTCATATCAATGCCCTGCAAATGAGATGGCATATCTAGCGGGCTAGAATGAGCAAATGAAGAGGCAGTAAAAGAAGGTCCAGCCTCATGATCAAATGAGCCAACAACCTGCAACAATCATTAAAGAATCAAAAAAGAAAGAAGCAGTTGCAAGGGAAAAATGATAAAAGTTTTACCTAAGGAGTACTAGCCGCAAGATGTGGAACAGACTCTCCTGCATCTCCGTGATGTTCCTCTTCATCTCTACCCTCATTTTCTTCAAAAATCCCCCACACACCAACAGGAGATACATCAAAGTTCAAGAGCCTCCTTTGAATAAAATGGGCATAAAATGCACCGGGTAGATGAAGAAATGACTAAACACCATAACCGTACCAAGCCGGTCACCATGCATCCTCCGGTATCGACATAATATTTAAAGTATATTCTGGGATATGCATCGGGACCCTCCGCTGCTTTGGACCGAGGAATCACTCATAAACTCTCTCCCCGAGAAACCAGCCACTAGATACTGAGCCAGCGATGACTCGGCAAGAATGTTGGAAAGACAACGCATCCCTCATCAAAGGAGACCAGTTTGTCCGCTCTTCTGGGCTCCACCAGGCCAAATTCACCTGCAAAATAACATAAGATAAGTAAAATTTTCACATAAAATTTAAAGCATACTAATGTTATTTTACCTGATCCCAGGTTAAGCAGCTCAACACAAAGCGATGAGTATGCACATGGTGAGAGCCGGGAACGTCCACATGATCGGACAATCAGAAATTTAATCTCGGATATCCGATTCTCTCTCTGAAAATACCAGTTACCCTCACGAGGTTGTGTTCATATGCCCATACCTACAATAACAATAAAGATCACATTCATGCAAGAAAAGAGTGGAAATGACATTGGTAGAAGAAGAATACCTCGACAACCGCCATCAAGCTGACAAAATACTTCTTATTTCGGCAAAGTTTATCAAGACCATGTTAAAGACACCCGAGACCAGCTTCACCCCAGCCAGAAGATGGTACCATTTTGAAATAAGAAAGGGCACTCAACACTGACAAGTGAATGGAGGATTCAGTGCTGCCTAAGATGGTCGACCCAAGCAGATATAATAAAAATCCTTGAGCATACTGTTCAGCCTTGTCTCTGCCAACCCGTCCTTCGTAGTTCATCCAATAACTACGAATTGGTTCAATTTTTATCTTAAAAGGCCCTTTATATGATGGTTCCATACCAATTAATTCCTGAATTTCTTCAAATGTTAAAATATCATTGGTCAGAGAAACCAGAACACCATCAAATTGAAGGCCGGTTATAGCAGTAAAATTGACCGGACCAATTGTCATCTCTCCAATGGGCAAGTGAAAAGTGTGGGTTCTGTCCAACCATCGCTCTGCAAGCACCTGGACTACGCTCTGATCTATCTGATATTCCTTGGATGGCAATTGTAAGATGAACTGCTCAAAGTCGCAATCTCGGATAATCCGCCTTACTCGAGAAGGCACTACATCGTACCATTGTCGGGCTTTATAAATACACCCTCCAGCCTGAACAACGCAACGATCATGCTAACACAGAGCCAGGTAAGGTAATACCAGGTAAGTACATATTATCCTATATGCTTAAATTAATATATTTTCCTAAATTTTCTAAAAAATAATAATACAAAATAAACAAACAAAATAATAATAAAGGCAAACACAATAATTTAAAAAAGATCAAAATCAAACCAAAAATAAAAAAATCAAAAATCAAAAAAATAAAGAATAATAAAGAATAATAATAACAAAATCAAAAAAATATAAAGAAAAAAAACACAGAAAGACGAAAAATCAAGAGAAAAGAAAAAGAAAAATAATTACCGCACTTTTTTCGTTGAAACTTCGGTGAAGCGGCATCCCGGCTTGTGTATCTACATTTTCATCTTCATGATGCCGAATAAACTCCAATAACTCGGCATTAGAACGAGTCCCTGACCTTGAAGCATGCATTTTTTTTGAAAACTATGTGCTAAATTTGAATGAGTTTGAGAGAATTATATAACTTGATAAATCTTGCTGTGAAATGAAATGAAGGATTCGTGGGTTTTTATAGAGAAACGGCAAGGAAAAAATAAAAATTCAAAAGTAAGTTTTACTGTTCATGAATAGTAAATTTTACTATTTATGAATAGTAAATTACTATTGATGAATAATAAATTACTATTTTCAATAGTAAATACTATTTACTACTATTTATAAATAGTAAATTTACTATTTATGAATAATAAATAGTGCATGAACAGTGACTACACAGTAAATGAAAAGTAAATTCAATTATTCAATTTAATCATTCAACTGCTTGCGTGTATATAAATATTTTTACACGCAGGGGGGCAAGAAGACATAAAAATTAGCCAAACTTTTTGAAATAAAAAATTATTAGCTCGGGTCCAGAACCTAAATTTTACTTAGGTCCAGAACCTAGAATCTCTTTTAAGTCCAGAACTTAGCTCGGGTCCAGAACCCAAATTTTCCTTAGGTCCAGAACCTATATTCATTTCTAAGTCCAGAACTTAGCTCGGGTCCAAAACCCAAATTTCCTTAGGTCCAGAACCTAGAATCTCTTCTAAGTCCAGAACTTAGCTCGGGTCTAGAACCCAAATTACCCTTAGGTCCAGAACCTAGAATCTCTTTTAAGTCCAGAACTTAGCTCGGGTCCAGAACCAAAATTGCCCTTAGGTTCAGAACCTAGAATCCATTCTAAGTCCAAAACTTAGCTCGGGTCCAGAACCCAAATTTTTCTTTGGTCCAGAACCTAGAATCTTTCCTAAGCCCAGAACTTAGCTCGGGTCCAGAATCCAAATTTTTCTTAGGTCCAGAACCTAGAATCTCTTTTAAGTCCAGAACTTAGCTCGGGTCCAGAACCCAAATTTTCCTTAGGTCCAGAACCTAGAATCTCTTTTAAGTCCAGAACTTAGCTCGGGTCCAGAATCCAAATTACACTTAGGTCCAGAACCTAAAATTATCCTTGGGTCCAGAACTCAAACCGGGTCCAAAACCCAAAAACTCAACCATCTTAAAAATTAAGTCTTATTGCTTTTCACTCTCTTTCACTAAAGTCTCAGATCGTTCAAGTAGGGGGCAAACTGTAGACCCTTAATTTTTGACCCAGTCCGGTCCAATATATTTTAGTTAGTCCAAAATAATTTTTATGGTATCTTGATTAATTTTAATATTTATTTTAGTAAAAAATGGTGAAGTGAATAAAAAATAAAAAAAAATAGGCGACGATAGTCAGCGTGGGCCCGTGGGCATTTTGCCCGCAGGCCAATTTCACCCGCTGCTGCCGCATCTTTTTCGCCAACGCATTTTTTCCGCAACAGTTTTTTTCGTCGGCGCGATTTTTCTGCAGCAGCTTATTTTCGCCAGTAAAATTTTTCCGAGGCAAATTTTTTCGAAACCTAATACAATTAGGTTTCGATTTCTTTTTCTTAATGAATGTTATATTCCATGAATAATTAAGATTAATCAAAAAATCTTCCATAAATAATACCAAAAAACAACACAAAAAGTATGAAGAAATTGGGAGACAAATTGAGACCGAAACTGAGTAGGAAAGGCAGTGAATCAATCTGATTTTTTTTAGAGAGCAGAAAAACAATTCAAGCAATTCAAAGGTAGCAAAGCTTGTCTTTGTTTTTGTTCATCCAAGAAGAAATTTTTGGTGGAACCAACAAACGGAGGTATGCATCAATTGTCTAAATTCTATTCTTCACAGTAGCTTAAATCATCCCATTGTTTCTTTTAATTCAAAAACCCTAGAACCTCAATTCACTTTTTCTAAAGTTTAAAAACCTTAATTTGTTGCTTTGTTTTCCAAAAAGTTTAAAGTTGTTATTTTTGTTTCTTCAAAACCTCAAAACCCTAATTTGCTTTCCAAATTTTCAAAACCCTAAATTGAGTTCTGTTTCTTTCCAAAAGCCCTAAAAACATCTTTTCTGTTTCTATAAACTTTAAATCGTTTAGTTTATTTTCATAAAGTTTCATAAAATTATCAATTGATTTTCAAATCCTAAAAACCTAATGCATTCCCCGAAACCCTAAATCAAAAATTCTAAAACCCTAATTCAATTCCAAAACTCAAAACAGTAAACCCTAACTCCCTTAAAACCTTAAACCCTAATTTTTCTAAACCCTAATCCTTTAAACTTTAAAATCTTATAAATTTAAATATTATAATTCAAACACAGTAAGCTTGAAAACATAATTCAATGAGTAACCATAAATCATAAATCTAAGTATTTTAAAGTGTTCAAACCCTAATTTCTTGATCTTACCACTCAAATACTAATTTGGTTAATCAAAGAACTTTATCAACCTATTAAATTCTAAAACTTGGCTCCATCTCAATTCTTTTAAAATTCACAGTAGTTTAAACCCATGAATTCCCAAAATCTTAAACATATTAAATAAAGAAACTTAAATAGAAATAGAAGCCCTAATTTGAATCTTTACTTGCTTTATTCAATTTTATATTTGATTATGCTTTAATTTATTTTTAATGCTTTGTTGCTTTATTTAAGTTCAATACTTCATTTATTTAGTTTATCATGGATGAATATTTATTTTATATTTTGATTAATACCTTTGATGAATGATTTATTTATGATGAATGATTATTTACTTTCATCGATTTATTTAGATTTCAAGAGGTATGTTTCCACTTGTTGGGTACCTCATTAATTAAACATCATGTAATTTAAATTGCTTTTCTATTTTAGAACCAATGTAAAGGACATGTTTCTACCTTTCGGTGGGTGTCCTATTTAGGCATGGGATGTAAGGACATGTTTCCATCCTTGGATGGGTGTCTATTTATTTGCTTTGTTTAGACATTATTTTGATTTTTTAGTATAACGATGCTTTATTTTAATTATTATGTGTAATATGGATAATGTTGTTATATTTAAGAATTTTATAATATTAAGACCTGTAAAGGAGACCGATTCCAATGAATCGGGCGTTGTGGGGTTTGCTGGGCCATTTCTCACCTTCCCCACACGTACCCAACTTTCTAAACCCATTAGGAGGTTGGGGATTTCTTAGGAATCGAGTCATCCACCCCTTTCTTTTTCCCGGCCCGTCCGGGTGGCGACTCCATTTTCTCTGGACTTAGGTCTGTGTTCTCTAAGGCCCCGAGCCTAAACAGTGCCGAAGTCGCAAGAACCATTCCACCAGGAGTGGGGACAAAAATCCTCGCTCACACTTATACCTAGGAAAAGAGACTCGCCATTCGTGTGTGGATATTATAAGGTTGGAAGGAACATCCTATTTGTCCTTGTTTATTGATTGTTTGTTCATACATGCATACATTTGCATCTCATATCATTGATCCTTTCTGGCTCGCAACCCTGGATTATGATAGGTCAAAAGCTTACGACAATTTGACCTACGCCGGAGATAAAGAATCTAGCAATGACTAAATCACTTGCTCACCAAAAGCAATGGAGCCCTTAACAAATTTCAAGAATGGTGGATGATGCCCTCAATGCCAAGATGGAAGAAATAAAAGAGGCTATGGCCGAGACCGTGAAGAACCAATTGGCTGCAATTTTATGAAATAATGTTGAAGCGTCTACTAGCTCCAAGAAGCCAAAAGACAAAGGGAAGGCTAAAGTTGGTGAAGTAGCTTTTGATGATGATAAAGTGATCATTGATGATGATGATTGGGCTCAATACTACCAAGATCCTCAAGACAAAAAGGAGTCGAAGGTTGTTGAGAAGACAACTATTGAAAAGACCGAGACGTCTGATGTTGAGAATATGATTACTGATTTAGAAAATAAATTTGAGAAGAAGCTGAAAACCGAGGAAATGTCTGAGATAGACAAACTATTTGAACAAGATGAGGAGGTCCCTTATAAGTTTAAGATGCCATCCTTTGCAAAGTTCAATGGAACTGGAAACCCCCATCTCCATGTGAAGCAGTATATCACCACCATACAGTCTACACGAGCTACTAAAGCTCAAACTCTGAGATATTTCATGCTCTCATTAGACCCTATTGTACAAAATTGGTTCAACACCTTGGAGGAAAGTACTCAAAAAGATTGGGACATGTTGTACAAGGCTTTCATTCAGCAATATGGGTATAATGTCGAGCTCGAAGTTACCTTAATGGAAGTGGAGTCCATTAGACAAAGGCCAAATGATAATTTTGTGGACTATGTGAAAAGGTTGAGAAATAAGGCTGATTTGCTCAAGAAAAGGCCCGATGAATCTGATCAAATAAGGATGACCGTGAGAGGCGTCCTGCCCAATCTCCGTGAAAGGATGTCTCACACCCTTATAAGGGATTTCAAATATCTTCTCCAAGCTGGTCTACAAATTGAAGAGTGGGAAAGGGAGAAAAATCGCTTTTCAATAAGAAGGAATGCGAAAGGGAATTATCAGCCTAGCAATCAAAGCACGCAAAAAGAAGTTGATGTTAATGTGACTGGTCAAGGAAATAAAAGACAATTCTCAGAATTAGGGAAACCTCTATCTTGGGTTTTTAGCAAGCTGTAAAAAAAAGGGTTGTTACAACCGTTAGCTCCTCGACCGTTACATAATCCACTGCCACCAAACTTCAATGCCGAGGCCTTCTGTCAATTTCATCAAATGCAAGGGCATGAAATAGATAAATGTACTCGTCTAAGGCATGAGATCCAAGATTTGATTGATAGTGGTAAGCTACCCGAGCTAGATAAGCCCAATACCAAGAACAACCCTTTGCCTAAATTTGGAAGAGTGCGCCACCAGCAACCTTCATGGTGGGAAAAGGATTGGAAGAAGATTTTATTTTATCCTCTTTTCAAGATGGGAATGTTGAAGATGTGAAAGGAGAAGAAGCTTAACTCAACAAACTTTCCTTAGCTTGAATGTTGCTTTTCAATTTTACTTTCTTTAATTTGAACAATTATGTTTTTCAAATTTAAATTTGTTTGAATAAATTACTTTTATTAAAAATTTTGTTGGTCTTTGTTCATTTTGGTGGTCAACCAATGAGGAATCTAGCTTGATGATTCATGAATTAATATATTTATGCATCATGACTCGAATGACTTTACTAGGTGAGGGAATTGCTCTATAGCATTGAGTTGTGTATGCTTACTTAGAGAGGGCTCCTGCATAATTACCTTTGTCTAGGTCCTAGTCAGTCTTAGAACATGCTTTGACAAACTTTCGAGGCGAAATTGAACTCTACTTATTTAAGGGAGAAATGATCTAGGCATTGTTTAGTTAGCCAACAACTAGTATCCACCCAATTAAATATCAATCCCTAGTTGTCCCTTTGAGCCTTCATAAAATTTTAGCTTTCTTTTCATTGACTTATAAGCCCAACAACCTACCCTGAGTTGTTGTGATACTTTTTACAAGTCTTATGATCACTAAGATGAAGAGGTATGAAGATCAAAGAAAGAAATGAATACCATGAAGATAGTTGAAGTTCTCAATACCATGAAGATAATTGAAGTTCTCAAGACCATAAGGGTAGTTAAAGTTCTCAAGACCATAAGGATAGTTGAAGTTTTCTTAATATCTCCAATATATCAAGACAACATCAGAGTAACAAATGATTTATCCCTGTTAAAGAAGATTTATGTCACTCCACTCATCCATTATTTGAAAGCCCAAGTTGGTACAAACAAGACAACTCTTTTAGAGCTAGAACCAAACAAAAAAACAAAAAAAAAAGAAGAGAAAAAAAGAGGGAAAAGAAAAGAAAAAAGGATAAAAGAAAAAAAAAGAAAAAAAAACACAAGAAAAACAACAGGAAAAAAGAAGAAAAATAAAACTTAAAAAGGCGGTTCAGAAAGCCAAAAGCAGCAAAAGGCTTCCATTTGGATTATACGGACAGTTTGACTTGAATTGGTCCAACCAACCAAAGATTCAATCAAAATCAGAGAAAAGGGAAAGGACATCTAGTTCTTGAAAAATTTTTACTTGACAGTCATACAAGGAAGAAGGATAAAATGATAAAATGCTCAAAGAAAGGGAAGAGTAAGAAAGATAAAAAGAAAGATAAGGGAGAAGAAGAAAAGAAACAAATTTGGGTAACAAACTTTTTACAAGGGCAAAGACTGTCCTAATCAAGATTCAGATTAATGCCAAGAAGATAGAAAGAATTTAGAGTCCAGCAAGATTGCTCCCAGCTGCCTAAAGTTCAAACAAGAAATTTGTAGTGTGAAGGTTTGTCCATTGTGTCACATCGGCTCCAACTTACAAATGGCCTTCATTTAACCCATGTCCCTTATAGACCCCATTTCAAGCCCATCAAAGACTTGTTGATCTCTCTTGGTAGGTAGAGTCTATTAGTGGAGATAGTTTTGAATAAGTATGCATATGAGATAGACCATATTCAAACTCAATGAGAGCTTTGGCTAAGCAATGTGTATGTGCCTATCTGAAGTGCAACAATTCTTGCTTAAATAGAAATGATTCCCGAGTTTAGTATGGTAACTGGGGTTGTCATGTTATAGATATGTTAATTTAGAAAATCAAGTCCTGAGGTACATTGACATTGATTTGGCAAAGCCAACATTTGATTTCAAAATCAAATTTCAAAAAATAAAAAAAAATGCTTTGTCATACAAAGCCTTCAAGTTAAGGGAAGTATGTTGAATCATTGAACCTCTAAAGGACACATTGGGTAAAGGAAATGATTATTGGCAAGGTTATGAAGAAGCTACCAACTGACATGCTGAAACATAGTTTGAAATTAATGCATCCTTGACTCTGCTGCTTGGGGTCTCCACCACTCATGTTCTCAACATCTTGAAGATAAAAGCCATAAATGCAAAGCTTTCTGTCATTCAATGCAAGACATGAACGAGCATCAAAAAGGAGTCAATAAGAATACTTATGCTGATCACCTCGGTCTGTGAGTCAATGGAACCACTGTAAGTGTTATTCATGCATATCATGCATACATGAGCATATCACATTGCATTTTCTTGTATTGTATTGTCTATTCTTTATCAAAGTGAACAGCAAACACCCTGTGAAGTAAACAATCAAAATAAGACGTCAAATCATGGGGGCATGGAAAGCACATTGCTTGAGAAAGTTCCAGTAATCTTGCAAAGAGAAGAAAAATGTGCTTGTGCGAAGAACTAGACAACAAAAACATCAATCAAAGCTTGCATGGAAAAAATCTTTGGTTTGAGCCTACACAGGGGGCAAAGTTTCTCCTTTCCAATTTTTTGAGTTTATATACCAAACATTTTCAAACTCACTTGCAAATATTTTGCCACGCGGGGGGCAAGGAGAAGATATGAGGGCCAACTAAAAATAGCTAAATTTTTGCAAAAGGAAGAACAAAAGAATGGAGCAACAAGTTAAGCCAGAATCCTCAACTGATAAAAGGGGGCAAGGAGAAGATATGAGGGCCAACTAAAAATAGCTGAATTTTTGCAAAAGGAAGAACAAAAGAATGGAACAACAAGTTAAGCTAGAATCCTCAACTGATAAAAGGTCAGTCAAATCCAAATCAATCTCAGGTCCAAGTACCCAGTCATGGGTCCAAGTACCCAAATTAAATCCGATTAGGATCGAGTATCCAAATCCAGTTTAGGATCGAGTATCCAAATTTAATTTAGGATCGAGTATCCAAATCCAGTTTATGATCGAGTATCCAAGTCCACTTTAGGATCGAGTATCCAAATCCAGTTAGTTAGGATCGAGTATCCAAATCCAATTTAGGATCGAGTATCCAAATCGATCCTAAATCCAATTTAGGATCGAGTATCCAAATCCAGTTTAGGATCGAGTATCCAAGTCTACTTTAGGATCAAGAATCCAAATCCAGTTAAGATTGAGTATCCAAATCCAATTTAGGATTGAGTATCCAAATCCAGTTTAGGATCGAGTATCCGAGTCCACTTTAGGATCGAGTATGCAAATCCAGTTAGGATCGAGTATCCAAATCCATTCAAATCCAGTTAGGATCGAGTATCCGAATCTAGTTTAGGATTGAGTATCCAAATCCAGTTAGGATCGAGTATCCGAATCCAGTTTCGGACCGAGTATCCAAATCCTTTAGGATCGAGTATCCAAGTCCACTTTAGGATCGAGTATCCAAATCTAGTTTAGGATTGAGAATCCAAATTACCCTTGAGTCTAGAACTCGAATCGGGTTTAGAACCCAAAACCTCAATCATCTAAAAAAAATTAAGTCTTATTACTTTTCACTCTCTTTTGCTATAGTCTCAGATCGTTTAAGCAGGGGGCAAACTGTAGACCCTTAATTTTTAACCCAGTCTGGTCTGATATTTTTTATATAGTCCAAAATAATTTTTGTGGTATTTAAATTAAATATATTTATAATTTTTAAATAAAAATAAAAAAGGGTAATATTAGTAAAGTTAAAAAAAATAAAAATAAAATAAAAATAAAAATTGGCGACGAAAATTTCATCGTCAAAGTCAAATTGGCCAAGGCCAATTTCGCCCGCAGGAATTTCCTGCGGAGGCCATTTCACCACAGGAAATTCCTACGGTGAAATGGCCTTCCTACGGAAAAATTGGCTGGCCGCACCAATCCTCGCAGCCAGCACCTCGCAGTTCACAATTTCTCGCCAACGCTCGCAATTTCGCCAGCAAATTTTTCCAACGTAATTTTTTCCGAAACCAAACTCCATTTGGTTTCGGTTTCTTTTCCTAATTAATTTTAGTTTCCTTAAACAAATAGAACTAGGCTTATAATTTTTCCTATAAATAATACTTGAAAACTCAGAATTGAGGGACAGGAACTTTGAGATCAGATAGTGGGACTTTGATTAGGTGATCGAAACTTGGATTACAGAAAACCCTAGCCAAAGAAGATTAGCAACAAGCAAGCCATTAATAATTCATCAAAGGTAGCTACACTGCCTTTGTCTTTGTTCATCAAGAAAGTAACTTTTTGATGGAACCAACTACGCAGGTTTGATCCTTCATCAAAAATTACTCATGATCACAGTAGCTTTGTTTCTTTGATTCATAAGAATATACACACAAAACTTTAATGTTTAAATATGTAGTACGTTGATCTTCGTTTCAATAACCCTAAATTATCTCTTTTGTTTCTAAAACCTTAAAAACCCTAATTTGTTTCTTTTGTCTCCAAAAAACCCTAATTCATTTCTTCTATTTTCAAAAACCTTAAAAACTTTAAATCGTTTTTCCTATTTTCAAAACCCTAAATTGTTTTCCTCTAACTTTTTTCCAAAATTTCCAAATGTTTTCTTAAATCTCCAAACCCTAACCTACTTTACAATTTCTAAAAATCATAATTACTTTATAAGACTCTAAACTATTTTCTTAAATCATAAAATCAAATATGTTTTTCTAAAATATCAAAACCCCTAATTCTCTCAAAACTAATACGGTAAACCCCTAGTTTTCCTAAATCCTAATCCTTAAATCCTTAAAATCTTATAAATCCAAACCTTAAAACTCAATATAGTAAGCCTAAAATCACAATCCAATAAACATGAATTATAAACCTAATATATTAAGATTTCAAAACCCTAATTTCATAATTTTACCCCTCAAACCCTAATTTGATCAATCAAAGAACCTTACTAATTTCTTAAAGTTATAAAACTCTAATCCATTTCAATTTTCTTAAAACCTTTATAGTAGCTAAGAATTACAAACCCTAATAATACTAAAATCCCAAAACCCTAAATGTTAATTAAAGAACTTCAAATAGAAAAACTAATTTGTATCTTTACTTGCTTTATTTTTAGATTTGATTATGTAGTTTATTATATGCTTCAATGCTTGATTTATTTAATTTATCATGGATGAATGTTTATTATATATTTTAATTTGATATTTAATATCTTTGATGAATGATTTATTTATGATGAATGGTTATTTTACTTGTATCGATTTATTTTGATTTTCAAATGTTGTAAGAGGCACGTTTCCACTTTGTGGGTATCTCATTAATTAATTTCATTGTAGTTTAAATTGCTTTTATATTTTGGACCAATGTAAAGGATATGTTTCTACCTTTCGGTGGGTGTCCTATTTAGTTTAGATATAAATGATGTAAGGACATGTTTCCATCCTCGGATGGATGTCTATTTATTTGTTTTGCTTGGACATTGTTTTGATTTTAATATAATAATGCTTTATTTTAATTGTTGCATGTAATATGGATAATATTGTTATACTTAAGAATTTTATAATATTAAGACCTGCAAAGGAGGCCGGTTCCAATGAACCGAGCGTTGTGGGGGTGCTGGGCCATTTCTCACCTTCCCCACACGTACCCAACTTTTCGAACCCATTAGGGGGTTGGGGATTCCTTAGGAATCGAGTCATCCACCCATTTCTTTTTTCCAGCCCATCCGAGTGGTGACTCCATTTTCTCCATACTTAGGTCCGTGTTCTCTAAGGCCTCGAGCCTAAATAGTGCCGAAGTCACAAGAACCATTCCACCGGGAGTGGGGGCGAAAATCCCCGCTCACACTATCCCTTTTTTATTTTTATTATATATATATATTACTTTTATTATTATTTAATTTTAATTTTTTCATGTTATTTTTTATATATTTATTATTATTATTATTTATACATAAATATGTTGCTTTACATATTTATACAAAAGTATTTTATTTTATTATTTTAATTTAATAATAATTTTTTTAATATTTTTTTAATATTTAACATTTAACATTTAACATATTCTATATTATTTACTATTTTATGTTACTATTATTACTTCTTATGTATTTATTATTATAATTATACTTTTTTTTAAGTGTGTGAGAGAAATTACGTGTGTACTTACCTGGACTTACCTATATTTGGACAGCATGATGGTTGCGATATTAAAGTGGGGAAAAATATTCATAAGGCCCGTAAGTGGTATGATCAAGCCCCACCTGCAGTACAGAGAATGGTGCGAGAAAGTGGTTTTGAGGACTTTGTTTTGTAATTACCAGCACGGGGCTATCAAATAGACCGGAACGTGATCCAGGCGCTTGCAGAACGATGGTTGGACACAACTTATACTTTTCACTTGCCCATTGGAGAGATGACAATTGGTCTGGTTGACTTTGCTACTATAACCGGCCTCCGATGTGATGGAATCCCTGTTCCTTTGACCAGCAATATTTTGAAAGAAGAAGAAATCCGACAATTGATCAATGTCAAGCCCCGATTTAGGAAGTCATATAAGATCCGATATGAGCCCATCTGATAGTATTGGGTAAAGTATACTCGACCCGTGCAGGATGAGAGGGCAAAATAATATACTCAGGGATTTTTGTTATATTTGTTGGGGGCAACCATTTTGGGTAGCACTGAGTCTGCCATTCACTTATCTGTGTTGCGCGCCCTTTTCAATTTGGATCACATATCTTCTTATGCATGGGGGGAAGCTGGTCTAGCTTGTCTTTATCATGGTTTTGATGTGCTTTGTAGAAAGAAAAGATCCTTTATTGGTTTCGCAACCATTGCTAAGGTGCTACTTCCTTTAAAATTATTAATCCACACAATGTATGTGCATAGGCTTGATTTTCTCTTTCATGTACAGGTCTAGGCATATGAGCATGCTTCTCATGTTCCTTCACATTGCGCGAATACACTAAAATATCATCAATGAAAACCACTACAAATTGGTCTAGATAGGGTCTAAATACCCTGTTTATCAGATCTATAAATGTTGTTGGTGCATTCGTCAACCCAAAAGGCATCACCAAAAACACATAATGCTCATACCTTGTACGAAAAGCTATCTTGGGTATATCTTCATCTCTGACTCTCAACTGGTGGTACCCCGATCTCAGATCAATCTTAAAAAATATAGCTGCTCCTTTCAACTGATCAAAATGATCATCTATCCGAGGCAAAGGATACTTATTCTTGATGGTCACCTTATTCAACTGCCTATAATCAATGCACAATCTTAAGGTACCATCCTTCTTCTTTACAAATAAAACGGGTGCTCCCCACGGAGACACACTAGGGCAAACAAACCTTTTATCCTACAACTCCTACAATTGCACCTTCAGCTCTCTCAACTCAGCAGGTGCCATTCGAAAAGGAGTAATAGAGATAGGAGTGGTACCAAGCAATAAATCGATACCAAACTCCACTTCTCTCTCAGGGGGTAACCCTGGCAACTCCTTAGAAAAAACATTAGGGAATTCAGCAACTATGAGTATACTGTCTAACTGAGAACCCACTACCCTGGTATCTACAACATGAGCAAGATAATCATCACACCCTTTTCGAATCATCCTCCAAGCTGCAACAGCTGAAACAAACATGGATGCAAGATGTCTCTGCTCACTAGATACCATAACACTTCTACCATCACAGGTTCTCAAAGTAACACACTTATTTTAACAATCTACCATAGCCTCATGCTTGGATAACCAATCCATGCCCAAAATTAAATCATACTCCTTAAAAGGCATTTCAATCAAATCTATAAGGAACTCCTCATCTTGAACCACAATCGGACTATCCCGGTGTACCCTGCTAACTACAACACTATGCCCTAAAGGATTTGTCACCAAAACATCAAATCCTAGGGACTCAGAATACAATTCAGTCAAAGGAAAAATGGATGCATTGATGTATGAATGAGTTGATTCAAGATCTATCAAAGCAAGAATTGAAGTACCAAATAAAGAGAATGTACCAGCAATGACGGCTGAAGAATCCGGCTGCCTTTGCATCACATAAACCATCTGTGATGGCCCTGCCTCATCTGGCCTACTGCCTCCGGATGTAGAGCCTCCTCTCTGACTAGTTACAGGTCGATCACCTCTGCTAAAACCTTTGCCACCACGACCCCCTCTAACACTGGGTCGAGAAGCTGCAGTATCATTCTGTCTATTCTCGGGTGTCTCAGGGCAATCCCTGATGAAATGATCTGGTGACCCACATCTATAACACACTCCCAAAGCACCTCTCAACCAACAGACACCTCCGTGTACTTTGCCACAATGAACACAAGTAGGTGGAGCAGACCTCTGAACCACTGGGGTCAGTGCACTAGCCACTAACACTGTAGGTCTCGATCTCCGCCTCTACTACTGCTGAACTGACCTACCAGACTGCCTCTGGCTCCTGCTGAACCTCAGAAAATATCCTCCTCAGCCTCTCTTCATAGATGAAGACCCTGCCTCAAACTGGGATCTCCTAACTCTGGTCTCCTCATCCCTAGCAGCTGCTGCAATGCCCTGTGCTCTCTCAACACTCCTGGCAGCTATAACTAACTGGGCAAAATCTTGATACCAGGAGCCTGCGATAATACATATGATAGAGGGTCTCAACCCCTCCTCAAATCTCCTGCACTGATCTATCTCATCTGAAATAATCCCACCGGCATAATGACTCAACCGGATAAACTCAATCTCATACTATGTCACTATCTGATTATCCTGTTTTAGATTCAGAAACTCCATCTTCTTAGCATCTTTATACTGTCTCGGAGTATACTTCTACTCAAACTCTCGCAGAAAATCATCATAGGTCAAGGTTGGTGGATCATCCAAGGCATGTGGAACCATCTTCCACCAATCATACGCATCCCTCTACAGAAGGGATCTAGCATAATCAAAGTTTTCTTCAGGAGTAGCCTGCAGCTAGATGAATACTCTCTGAACTCTATCTAACCACTGCTCAGCTATAGCAGGATCTGTGGTACCCAGAAAATCCTCCGCTCCAAACTTCCTTAACTTATCATACTGCCTCATCGGTACTTGCTGCTGCGGTTGTGGCGGCTGGTGAACTGGAGCTTGTCTCAACAATTCCACCATATGTTGTACCCAAACTGGCGGAATCTAATCAATTGCTGGTCTCTCTGGCACAGAAACAGGTGCCCCTCCAACAATCTCAACTCTAGCTCCATCTCTACCTTCAACAGGAGCTACACTCTCAGCACTACTCTCAACAGACTGACGTACCTGAGAAGCTGTCACTACCTATATCTGCAAATACGGCAAAAATTGCCACATCAAAGATTAGAAACTGCCAATGCCAATGCATGTATCATATTTAAAAACCATATTTAAAAATCTCAATTTCTTTTCTCTTACAATCCACCTAGGTTGAGAACATCAAACCTAGGCTCTGATACCAAAACAAATGTAACATCCTTATACCCAATATACATACACCACATACTCTCAACATATGTAATATACATATAGAGGATACACGAATGTCACAACCATTTTAACAAAACAATTCTTCAATTACAAAATCTGTACAAACTTAAAATATTTAACTAATATCACATAAATAGTAAATGAAATATTATTTGCTAAAATACATATGTATACTTCATTATCAAGAATTTATCCAAAACATATTAAATAGTTTACGGAAGCGGGATGTACATATACATATACATCAAAATCAATATGTACAAAAAATATAAAATATATACATGCTGGCAGCTAGTCTCTGATCTTGACGTTTAAACAACTTCACTCAAAGTCTCAAGCCTAGACGCGACTGGGTCTAGACGAACTCTCCTGCTCAACCGGATCTACCCTGTCACCTGCGCGATGAATCATAATCGTGCTAAGCCAAAGGTTAGTGGTACAAACTTTGATAATAATATATAGTGCAAATGTGATGCCAATGCTTAACACATAAAGATATCATATCTCATAACATTATATCATCATAGTTCAATATATGGCTCAATTGTTTCTCAATTTATCATATACATAAAAACAAACACAAGCATGGGCCCAAAAAGGATCTAATATGCCATTTAAATTCCAGAGTTACTGCTTTGGTCTATATGATACCTTGTGTCTACCCTCATAGGCAATATATCCATGGATTAATCCAACTAGGATTGAGTTTACGACCCGGTCATTTCACCCAGCCTAGCTTCAAGGATTTGTTTATGAGGCTTACAGCCCGGCCATTTCACCTCAAAAATATTCTTTTCACAATGATGCCCAGCATCGAGCCGTAGGTAATTTATAGGCATGCTGCCAAACCCAGAACTCTAAAAATTGAATAACATATTAGGCATACAATTTATTCTTATTTCTCTTTTGTTTCCATATCAATTCATTGTATTATATTTCCACATATCTCATTTTATTATCAAATCCTTTCTCATTTTCTCATATTCACATTAGGTACAATGTCTCAAATATCTCATTATATCATTATAGCCATTACAAAGGCTTTACATACCATCTTTAATGTACACATCTCACTTTGCATCAAGTCCACATTATATATAATGCATATGAGAAATTATACAAAACATAACATCTTATTCATACATTAATAATATAGTAGGGAACTTAACACATTTCCCAACCAAATGTGTTGAGTCCCAAAGTCAAGTAAATATGAATAATTATTCAAAGTTTGTACTTACCTCTAAAAGTAATAAACACCACTATCAACCTCCTCTTCCAAAATATCTCTCTACACTTGGTTTAGCAAATGTGATTAACAAATCACTAAGTGATATACAAATGAAATTGAGGAAAAGAACTATCTAGGGCAAACTCTACACATGACACGCTCAGCAACATGGATGTGTCCATGACCGTGCCCTAAACCCACAACATAGAAGATATGACACGCTCAGTGACATGGGCGTGTCACTGCACGTGTCAATACTACTCCAACACTGTATCTATGACACGCTCAGTGACATGGGCGTGTCACTGGACATGTCAAAACTACAACATCACAGAAGTTGTGGCACACTCAGCAACATGGGCGTGTCACTGATCATGTCACCAACACTGAAAATAGAACCATCGACATGCCCAAAGGCATGGTCGTGTCAGGCCAACAAACCTGATATCGACACAAAAATGGCACAACCAACAAACATCTATCATCACCCTTTTTCAACTCCACACAACTCAACCAAAACCATCATTATTCTACATAATACTTGTATAAACATCAACACAACTCAATAAAACACAAAAATACCCAATCACAACCATACTTCACAACTCAATAATTACACAATCCATAACTCTTCTTCTTTTCACCAAACTTAACACTTTTCTTCAATCCAACCCCAAATTCATAGTTATCTAGACAAAAACACTTCAAACATACCAAAATCAACCATATACATATACCACACCAAAGATTCAATTCACACATACATTCTTCCAAAGGAAATCAAAGAAACAAGTTGGAAACTTACTAAATATGAAGAAAATCCTCAAAACTCCAACTTGATCACTTGAAATCCTTCAATTGCTTGAGTTAATAAGAAGTAAAATCTCTTTCCCTTTTGATAATGGTGATGGCCAGCCCTCTTGGAGAAGAAAGAAGAAGATGAAAAATAGTCAACTCCTCTCAAACCAACCACTTCTCTGTCTAACCACACAAATATCCTCTTTTAATCTCCACCAAGCATTAATAATATTATATTATAATATCATCTTCCACTATCATAACATATTAATATCTTTATAATTTAAAATATCATTTAACCAACTAAACATGTTGACTCGTATATAATGTATATATCTTCATATATACAACATATACACACTTCCCTTTTTCCTTTTTCCTCTTCACTTAATTATAAATATACTTTAAATCATTTAATTCATTTTCAACAATTAATATTTTCTAAATTTTAGGATATTACAATCCATCCCAAAAATAACATCAAATTTTTGTATGGGCAAAGGAATAAGATCTGCTAACAATTCAAAATCATCTAACCAGACTGCTGAATCTCTATACACATGCTCACACATCATATAAGTTCCTACTGGAAAACTTACTACTAATTCTTTATCTAAAGAACTTAATTTCTCATTTGCATATGTGGCAAATGCATGTGATATGAATGAATGAGTAAAGCCAGGATCAATAAGAATACGAGCATCTCTTCCAAAAATAACCAACGTACCAGTGAGCACCTCAGGTGAGGCTAGAGCTTCCTGTTGAGTAATATCAAAAACTTGAGCTTGTGCAGGAGGTCTACCTGTCTGACCAAATTATATGATCCCCTCATGTCTACCAACATCATTGTTGTTTCCTCTCCTAGCTCTTATGCCCTGTGATTGAGTTCTGCCCCCTTTTCAAGGCACAAATGCTAATGATGTTTGAACATACTCACTAGGCCTCACTAACATTGGATAGTCCCTTCTAATGTGACCTGTATCATCACACTAATAGCATCCTCTAAAATTTGCACTGCACTCTCCACTATGATGTCTACCACAAGTAGGATATAAGGGTCATGGTCTTTGATTAGCTCCTAAATTACTATCTAGTCCAACTCTTAGTGCACTGGTAAAGTTACCCGCCGACTGTTGCACTGAACTTTGGCTTATCTGAGGTCGGATTATCTGCTGTCTTGGTCTCACAGATTGACCTCTACTATTCCCAAGATAAGGTCTAGTATAGGAACTAGCACCTCTCTTAATCTGTCTATAAGCAAATCCCTAAAAAGAACTGTGAGTCTGTCTTCTCTTTTTATTCTCGAACTCTATTTCTTCTTTGAATAACTTCTCTTTTTCCAAAGCACCATCTACCATAGCATGAAAAGTTTGACCTGATCCCGTGACAATTCTTTGTGAATATTGATATGCAAACCCCTATAGAATATGTTGCACTTGTCTTCCTCTTTAGATTCTATATGATCTACATACCTATACAATTCTTCAAATTTGTCCACATATTGAAGGACTGTCATCCCATCTTATTTTAGTTGGAAAAACATGCTCTCCTTTTCTCTTTTATAATTACCAGTGATATATTTTTTTATAGAACTCCGCCTCAAATATATTTCAAGTTAAATTAGCACCGCAGGATTAAACCAATCTAGTATACCAACCATCAGCCGTTCTAGCCAAGAAAGCCTGAGCATATCTCAGCTTTTCGGTATCAGTAATACCCATAAGAGAATAAGCTTTCTTTAATTTCCTAATCCATTCATCAGCCTTTTCATAATCTAATGTACCATGAAAATATTTCACACCATGATTACGGCAATGAGAAATATCGCCTATGGTTGCTATTGTTGTTCTCTTTCAGTCATAGCTGCTATAAAAGCCTGGGCAAAGGTAGCACCAATATCAACCTGCATTAGTGGTGCAGCAGGTGGAAAAGGAGGCACATGAGGTGGAGCAGGTGGATTTCCTTAAGATGAGCCTTCTTGTGAAGCAGTATCAGTATAAATATTCTGTTCACTGCTGTTGGATACCTCATAGTTAACTGAATCATCAGAAGGAGGTGGGGTAGGATCCCTATGAGGTCGGCCAACATTTTCTAGTCTAACCATTCAATTTTGTTGGCATGTGTTTCTACTACGGCCTCTACCACCTCATAATTGTGGTAGCATTTTCCTTCAAAAATAAATTATATAACATAAGTTACCTATGTGATATTCCTAAATAATATATATATTCATGTTTCATAGTATAAATTATATATATATATATATATTAGTGTATCATGATAAATCTCTCTAATTCTTGGAAAATATTCATAAAAATTTAAATGCTTTTGATTATATATGACTGGAATGCTATTTTAAATGAAATGAGATGCAAATGCAATTTGAATTTCAAATTTCTTTTGACACATGCATAATTCCCCCCAATATGCAACTTTAAAGCCCTTGAATCCGAGAAATTCACCAGTTACACTAACAACTTAAAATAATTTTCTTATTCCTAATTGTCTAAATTAAATTTTTCCTATAAGTCTTTTCATATAAGTCTACAGAATCTATAACCTATGCTCTGATACCATAAAATGTCACACCCCATTCTCTTAATCCTAAAGGTGAACTTATCTTACAATCTACCAAAATTTCAATTTACTAAATAAACATCACTCACAATTTAATTTACTTAATATTCTTCAATTACACAATCCAATAGATATTAATATTCTTAAATGCAACATATTATTTTTTTAGTACAATAATATCGATAATTATTAAATAAATAAAAAATAATTATGTTGGCTCGACCTTAACTATACGCTGAAGGAAAAAAAATAGAGATGTTCTACTGATTTATTCTCTAATATCTAAAGCATTATATATATAAGGGGGTGAGTCCAACTACTCAGTGAATATATAAATATGTAACAAGGGAGAACAAATACGGTCTAATAATATATGTATATTATATAAACATCATTTATAGCTCAACTGGATAAATATAATTTATATCTAAAAAAATTCAAATAACAATTTAAATCAATCATCTTTTATATACACTCAAATATAATTTCTTATTGATCTATCTTCAATCCAATAGCACATGATGACTTATCTCACAAGCTCAAGGAGAAATAACTTCAATATACATGTGCAGAGCAATTACCCCAGCGAAAGGAAAAATTTATAATATCATTAAATTTATATAAACACCCATCATTAATATGCGATCAGCCAGGTTTATAATAAGAGTGTATATAAATCATTTATCCAACATAATATAATCAATCAGTCATAAATATGAAAAACAAATTACCATTATTTGTTCTCAATGTATAAGAAAATAGATATCATTCAAAAATAAATCATCACTTTGAATTTAGTAAATTCTTTTCTAAAATCATATATATATATATAATACGGTAGAAATACAATATTACATATTTACCCACTCACCTGGGCCAAATATTATATTTACTTAACCAATAAGGTCCCTTTGATACTCTATAACTGCAACTGGATTCGTTCCTATAATAATATAAGAATATTATTTAATTCAAATTATACCTAATTACAATAGATATATGTGATATAAAAGATGTGTGATTTCGGTCCCTAAATTCTAGCAATTATTTCGATAAATTAGTAACTCTCAAATTTTTCTAATATAATACTCCAAAGAGTATTATCTAATTTTTAAGGCAATTATCTATCAAATTTTTCTAATAAATATTTTCAACAGCTCGATAAAATTTTAATCGAAAAATTTAACAAGTATTTATAATTTTTCTATATACAATTAAATTATATTATTTAGTTTATTTATTTTAATAGTTTATTACTAATAATATTTATTTATTAACTAACTTATTCATTTATGTATTGTATAATATTAATTTAATTTACTATATATATTTATGTTTTTATAGTAACAATAGCCAAATATTTGCTTGTACAATTTTTTTAAAAGCAATTACTAATAACTATAGAATTTTAGTTATAATACTTTACTATTATAATACTAATAATATTAATATTTCTTTATTACTTAATATAATTTATATGTTTATAATGTTTATACTCCATTCTTAAGTAAAAATAATGGCAACCTAATTTCTATAACAATACAAATCTTAATTAAATAATTAAGTTTATAAATTTTTATAAATTTTTAAATCATATTTTATTTACCACCAAATTTAATTATTTAATAATTAATTAACTCAATTTAATTTATAAGTATTTTAATTATCTTAATTCATTTTGCAAATTAAAACTCTTATTAATAATAGTATTTAATATATCTTAATTTACTATTATTTATTATCTTTTAATTAATTTATTATCTCATAATATTTTTATTTATAACTTTATATAAAAAGTACCACTAATTTATATTATAATAAAAATTTAAAATTCAAGAATTGAACTTAATTTAACTATAAATATATTTACTCTAAGCTAATATACACATATATACTATTTTTATTCTAATTAATCAATATTAAATAATTATATATATTTATTCATATATTAATAAAAATTCTTAAATATAATTAGTAATATATAAATATAAATTTATTAACTAACAATAATATACTAATTTATAGTTCATCAATTCACTATATATATTAATTTGTTCTATAATATAATAATATTTAAATTAATATTTAATTATTCTTAATTATTCTTAATATTAATTTTTTCATTTATAATTTTACTGTCTATTAATTAATTATCATATATTCTAGCTTATCCTTTAATAATAATAATTAATTAATTTAACTATAAATTATAACTTCTATTTTACTACTTTATTAATTTTAAGTAATTCCCTTCTTTTTTTAATCTAACAATTTATAAATTTTATTAGTTATAATTGTGATAAATTCAGAATTTATTATTATTTCTTTTCACTGATTATTTCTAATTTATCATAATTTCTATATAAAAA
Organism: Garcia nutans; assembly: GCA_947685225.1. Classification (NCBI taxonomy): domain Eukaryota; kingdom Viridiplantae; phylum Streptophyta; class Magnoliopsida; order Malpighiales; family Euphorbiaceae; genus Garcia; species Garcia nutans. Next base: position 33,705,094 of record CANTUV010000039.1, on the reverse strand, counting down.
TTTAATCCTAAATTCTTTATTATATCAAAAGTTTATTAATTTAAAGTTATTTTATATTTTTGTTTAAATAAACCTAATACATGTATTTATAGTTTTTCTTAAATATTCATCTATAATTCAAAAAATAATATATTAAATCGAAACTTAAGAAGAGAAAAAATCAAAAATACTTGAATCACCGAAAAAAGGGGTTAAAAAACTATTGGAAACTCAATTGGAAAGTGATGCCGGCTTGATATTCGAACGGCACGTGAGATATGCTCCGACATCGAACGTCTGTGTTCTTGATGGTTGTCGATGTGGTTTCGAGGGTAGATCATGGTGGTTAGGCACGTATCGTTCGTCGGTAGCCGGAAGACTGTAGATCGAAGGCAAAATGCTACCGTAATCCATTCTCCTCCCTAAACTTTCTGTCCTCCGATTTAATTTTTATTCACGGTTACCCTAAAAATTCTTTTTCTCTCTCTGTTGTCTCTCTCACTCATTATTTTCTATTAACAAATCTCATTAATTCACTCTATTAAATACATATATTATATCAACTCAGTCAAATCCCACTTCTTCTTTCTTTTAATTATAAATTCAATTATATACATATTGTTTCAATAATGCTCCTGGCACTATAAATTTGGTTGGCATATATTTTTTTTAATTATTTTATACTCTGCTAATTATATTTTTTTAAATAATTGTTTATGCTCCATTATACATTATTATTATTATTATTATTTCTATATTATATTATTATTTCTATATTATATATTTTTTATTTTTTTACCTAATTGATCCCACTAACTTTAAATTTTATTATTATTATTATATAAATTTTTAAATAAATCAGATTTAAATCTAATTAATTAATTTTTTAACAATTAATTTAACTTTTACTATATTATTATTATCAAAATTACAAGGCATGGCCAGTGACACAGCCAAGCTTGTGAACGTGTCCAATTATGCTTTAATTCTAATTTCTTCTCATAGGAAACACGGCCAGGACACTAGAAGGTGTCTAGTTCTGCCTTGAAATCTTGCCATTTTTATTCTTGCAATTGAAGGACACGACCAGGACTTGGTCACAACTTGGTCGTGTTTCTTATTTTTCCTAAAATTTGCTTTCAATATTAAACTAAGTACATTTATTTTTATCTTTTCTCCTTACTTCAACTTAAAAAATGAAACCTAGTAACAAACTTAAGCAAACTATTTTAGAAAATAATTAAAAAAAACAAACAAAATTACTCTAAAAACATATATAACAAATTATCATAATAATTACCCCACACTTAATTCTTTGTTTGTCCATAAGCGAAGTTATAAATAAAACAAAACAAGAAAGAATTAATAATGTTCAAAGGTTATAAGATAGCATCAAGGATCCCCTTCTCGTAATATCCACAATCATTATCAAATCAAATAAAATTTATACTCATATAATTCAATAGCCGTCTATGCATACCAAAGGTTATCATTCCCTCACAAAATCTCTTAAGCATTTGATCAAGGTAGTATTTGTACTCTTAACATTCAGTGAAAGAATATTTTTATAGGCTTGCTTATCCATCAAACCTCCACCACTTAATTGAAATCAAGCATCAATCATAAGGTTGTTTCATTTGGTTGAAATGGGGCTTAAGGTAAAGGTATGACATTTAGGAAAGTGAGCTATTCAATAAGTTCAAGAGAACTCTAAGAATAAAGTAACTAAACATATGTGACCCAACAATCTCCAAAAATAATTTTGACTCACTTAGCACTTGATATTAAAATACCACTTATAAGAGAATTTAGGATCTTTTTATTTTATTTCAAAGGTCATTACCAAGCTTATTCCAACCTTAGACATATGAACAATGATTTCTATTTTTTTTTAATTCAAATTGGTTCTATTTTCTTGGATAATAACACAAAGGAAGAAGAAAAATTCTAATAAAGAAATACAATAGTTACAAGGTGTTTATTTGTAACTTTTAATCTACTGAATTCCACTCTACACTTATTTGACACAACAACTCAAATACTAAATTCTTCAAATGCTCTTTTTCCTAATGAAAGGACAAGAATTGGAATGAAAAAATTCGTGCTAAAGTTACTGTGTAAAATAAAGAAATGGAAAAAAGGCTCAAAATTGACTTACTGAAGATATAGATAAAAGGTTAGCCTTTTAAGCTAAATGGGTATACCTGTATGTCTTAATCATATTAATGCTTTATTGAAAATTTTATGTGGTCTTGAAATGTATATCTAAGCAAGTTCTTGCAATATATCAATTATGAATGCTCATTCAAAGAATAATAAGTTGGTATCCAACTTCAAAGGTAATTTCTTACAAGTTAAAGGTAATGCAAAGAAAAACAATCAAAATTGGCAATAGGCACCAATTCTATTCAATTCAAAATTTCATTCTTCAAAAATTTCAAATGTCATCTATCAATAATCTTATAACAAATGAACTTTTTTTTTAAAAAATATTATTTATGGAAAGAAAAACATTATGTCACTAAACTCAACAAAGAATTTTGTACTCTACACTTAAAGACTCACATTGTCCTCAATGTGAATATACACAAATTAAAAGAAAAGAAGTTTAGGTAAAACATGTTTTTCATTGTTCCACGGTGTGAGACAAAGAGCTACTTTCATCCTTACTAAAAATAAACATTAATTATTCGACAAAGAAATAAAAATAAGTAAAACATTAACGAAATATAAACATAAAGTATCAATTACTAAAAACAAAAATTAAAACATCTAAGAATAGAAAATAAATAAAGCTTTCAGATAACTAGTTGAATCTACAACAACAGAGGTTGTGAAGATGATGCAGTTGAAGGGTGAAGGCTAAGAATCCTATCCAAGTTGCTATTTATGAGTTCCAGTTGATTGAGCAACTGAGCATGATTTTGATCAACTTTGTCCTCCTGTCCCTTTATTTTGCTTATCAACTCATAGTTATCTAGTACTGGGTCATCTTCATCCAAACTCAATGAGTCAGAGTCGAATTCATCATCAACTCGGGGTCATTTCTGTCTATCACCCTCTGTACTTGGCTCACCAGAAGCCATCACGGTCCCTCCACTCTTAGATACCATACACATTTTTTCCAGAGTGGCTACTTCTAACATATCACTACTTGAAATCCATTATCAGGATTAAAGTCTCGATCAAGAGTAATGGCAAGGGTGGTGACCAATTCATCAATACAAATCATCACTTTTTCACTTATGGACCACATTGTCCACTACTTCTGCTAATAAAAAACCAGTGCTTACAGATATAGCATTACAAGCACACCACTAGAAGAATAACTCATTGAGTTTAACTACTCCAGGGCTTTCCTTTCTAACAAAGAAACTGCATGCCATCAACCTATATAAATACTTTAAGGCGGGATTTTGCAATTGAGTAGCCTTTGCAGATTTAGCCACATATGTTCCACCCGATCCTAATTCACCCCATGCAAATTATTGCTTAAAATCATTAGGAATAGTTTTATGCCCCTATTGAGAGAAACCAAATGTTTCATTCAATTTCTCAATTTCTTAACAACGATCATGTATTGTCTTCCATTCAATTTGAACCCTAGCCTAGTACAAAGCTTAGAGTCATCTCTTTCTTCTTAAAGAGAGGAAACAAACTGAAGAGTTAAATCTTAGAATTGCAAAGGTTTAAGGGTGATAAATTTCTCCCAATGCAAGTTCTTCACATACAATTCAAAATTCTTCCTAATGTTCAAAACATTCAAGGAATCATCACTCACATATCTTGAGGGGAAAAATTCCCTTGCTTGTATAGCCAATCTCCTTGAAGAAGATGATGGGATCCTCCTCCTATAATGAGACACCTATTTTATCCTTGGCATCTTAAAAGTGGATGAAATTGAAGCTTTAGGGATGATTTGCTTGTGTTTTTATGAATAAATTTGTGAGAATTGATGAAAAAGAATAGGTTTGAGGGGTGGGTATTGTGCCTTGGCCGTGTTGGAGTGGCGATTGTGAGAGAAAAATGGTGTTTAGGGTTTGAATGAGAGAAAAAAGAAGGAGAGGATTGGGATTTTAAGGGGTTTAAATAGATGGCACAACCAAGGTTGACTGGTCTTGGTCATGTCATGTTCAAAAATTTGACCCGTGTTTGAGAGTTGCAGGAGACATGGCCAAGCTAGGTGAGCATATCCTATTCTCTATAAAAATGAGTGTTCAAGGTATGGTTGCATAACAAGGCCAAGATGTTAGCCCATGTTCTATTCTGCCAAAAATAAGATTTTTATGAAACTGATTGACAAGGCCAAGACCTCTGACCATGTCTTATTCTATGTAAAAATAAGTGTTCAAGGTATGGTTGCATAACACAACCAAGATGTTAGCCCGTGTTCTATTATGCCTAAAACAATATTTTTATGAAACTGATTGACATGGCCAAGACCTCTGGACATGTCTTATTCTGTGTTTAGAACACATTTTTGAAAGATTTGACATGGTCATGGACACAACCAAGATGCCTAGCTGTGTCTGCTTCTGTCCAAATTAAATATTTTGTAAAAATTGAGACTCTGGTCGTGTGTCTTCTGACTTGGCCATGTCTCTGGGTGTGTCAGCTACTGCACAACATTGATTGAGTTATCCTCTTCATTTTCTTTTTTCCTGAAACTCAACCAAAACAAAAATAACCTATCATAGCACCTATTCTGGATAAATTTATTCAAAATTTAACAAACTAACATAGAAAATTTAGAAATCTAAAATAAATAAAACAAAAAAATGAAAACTAATGGGTTGCCTCCTATCAAATGCTTCTTTAATGTCATAATAGCTGAACATGGTTGCTTCATGCATCAATGAATACCATACTTTCTATGGCTTTTGCAACCTATAACTCCTCCAAATAGGGTTTACCCTTTGGCCATTTACCTTAAAAGTCTTATTAGTTTTCAAATTTAACAATTCTATAACCACATGTGGAAATACTTAAGTACTTTGAAAGGGTCCACTCCAACGAGACTTTATTTTCTCAGGAAATATGTAATATCCTCATGTATGCCTTAGAAGTTTTGATTATTTTGTTGTTGTAAGTTGAATTGAATGTATATGTTATGTGAAGAGAAAAGAAATGGGAAGAGAAGGTTTATGTATATGTGATTTGGGAAAGAAAAGAGGGTTTAGAGAGAGATGTATATGTTGATTATATGGTAATATATATAACATATAAGTTGGTCAAAAGGGAGAGTCAATGCAAGAAGATATTTTCATTTATGATATGTGAAATTACTATAAAGGACATGTGAGTTAAAAGAGAGCTAAAGTAAATGGTTAAGGGCATTGAGGTAATTCTCTTTTGGAAATCTCTTGGTGGAGATTAAAAGAAGGAAAGAAAGGTTGACTTTTTATTTTCTTTTCTTTGCTTGAAGTGGTGGCCGGCTATCCAAAGAGAAGAGAGAGCAATTGAAGTGTTTTGGTTTCTAACATCAAGATTGAAGGGAGAATCAAGGAATTTAGTTGAAGATTTGTGGAATTCAACAACTTTGGTAAGTTCTTTTCCTTGATTTCTTCTATTCTTGTGAAGTGGTGTTTTAAGTGAATTAGGGTTTGTTGATTTGATGATTAAATGTGTTTGTGATGTGTTTATAAGTTTTAAAATGGATTGTAAGTTATAAGATTGAATTGGTATTGGTTTGGTTTTGAATATGATAAGTTAAGTGGAATTTGGTTTTAGGGTTTTGAGATGGTTTGTGTTTAGAGTGTAATATTAATGTGTTGTTTAAGTGATTAATGTAATGAATATTTAAGATATGTGTTAACAACATTGATTAGAACCAATTGAATGAGATTATTGTTGTGCAAAAAGTGTGAAAATGCAAGTGAAAGAGCTTTGGCCAAATTAGGGTTTGTGTTCTTGAGTGACACGGCCATAAGCAAGATGAGACACGGCCAAGACTTATTATTTTTGAGAAACACGGCCAAGTCTAGAGAATTTTGGCCGTGTTGGATAGGTTTTGGGGTGACACGGCCACTGGCTTGGCCGTGTCCCTTGAATGTGTTTGCTACTGCCTGAGTTGTCTTGAGAGACACGGCCGTGTCCTTGCCCGTGTCTGCCTCGGGAAGTTTTGGTCTTGAGAGACACGGCCACAAGCTTGGCCGTGTCCCTTGGGTGTGTTTGCTACTGTGATGGTTTTTGGTTCTTCATGCATTGTTTGATTCTTCAAAAGTCTTTTATTCCTAAACATTTTATATACACTCTAAATACTTTGTAATCAAAGAATGACCTAAACAAATGTATGTGGATGATTCTAAACCTATGAATAATGATCTTTGAATTAGGTTTTGAAGAGATTGTGTTGCATTAACCTAAATGTTGAGAATTCTTGGAAGAGAAAATGTATAGATGGATGGGAATAGTTCTTGAGGTAAGTACAAACTTACATAGATGTAATCTTTTATATGATTTTGAGACTTAACACCCTTGGTATAAATATGTTGAGTAGATTATTATATTGTTAATTCAATGTTACTAATATTGTCTTTTGTATAGTGTGAAAGCTATAATGATCATCCAAAAGAAAGGTATGTGCGATGCAATTTGTTAGGATAAATGTGTTAATAATGAATGGTGTTAATGTGTCTTGTGAAATGATGAAATGTGATGTTATCATGATTGATAATGATGATCAAAATGAAATAAATGGACATATGGATTATATGACAATGAAATTAAGATACATGTGCAAAGAAATGGATTATGTATGCTTGAATGATATGATTAAAGCATGCCTATATGGTATGATTGATTAATGATATGTTTGTTTAGTAATGTAATTGATGTTGCATATATCAATGATGAAACATGAAATGTGATTTGAGATATAATGTGATATGAAGCCATTGTTCTTGGCAATGATAACTCAAATGTGTTATGATAATTCAATTGAGATATGTAAGGCATGTTTGCCTAAATGATGATGAGAATTAAAAATGATATTGGTGATGAAATAAACAATGAATTGTGTATCTAATGTGTTATTCATTTTCAGAGTTTTGTTGTTGGTGGCATGCCTAATAGTAACAATCTCTTGAAGTTAGGTTGGACTTGATCCTTGAAGCCAAGTTGGGTTGAAGTTTAACATGTTTTACTCCCCTTGAAGCTTGGTTGGGTCTAGCCCTTGAAGCCTAATTGAGATGTTACAACCCTTGATGTAACACCCCATACTCTATATAAGCACTATACATATACTTAGTATACATACAATGCGTATATAAAGTATAAGAATGTCACTTTTAGTTTCTATTTAAAAATCTTTATCCAAGGTCAAGCAATATTATATTAATTTAAGAAACATTTATAAGAATCATTATTGTTATAAAAAATAAAACATAATTAAAATCATACATGTATGCATCACCTTCTAGTTGGTCTCGAGACACTCTTACCCTTCTCGTGGCATAGCAACTAGGCATCCAGATCATCCACATAAATACCTGCACGATTACATAACCGCACTAAGCTTGAAAGCTTAGTAAGACAAATAAACATTAAAATATACTTTACAAAATATTCATACCTCATGTTTTTAGCATTATGTTCTATTATTCGCTTATCCCATTTTTCCTTTCTCAAAACATTCTTCATATATTCCTACTAATCTCAGAAATTATACACATATTTATATAAAACATTCACAACATAATATCTACCATTTTTATCTCATATACATATGCATAAACATCATTTCAACAAATCACCCTTATTTGGCATATCCAAACTTCCATGGAAACAATTATCACAAATTCCACATTCACATACACTTTACATATCACACAATATTTTCATAAGCTCATATCTCAACAAAACTCCTTAAGCCATATTCACTTTCAATATATCAATACACCTATTACATCATAACATCATTTTATTCACAATTCATTAATCATGAAATACATTTCCATCAAAAGCATTCATAGATCTCATTTATCAATCATGTTACAATTCATGACTCACATTACACAAAGACAAGCATAGATCTCATTGCTCATATATTTCATCATTTGCATATCACATTGAAAACAAAGACAGACTCGGGCCCAAAAGACACTAATATGTTATTCAAAGTTCAGAGTTACTGCTTTGGTCTCTAATCATAATCATCAAGCCCTTAGGCATCATATATATATCTCTATCCATGGATAGTGTAACAGACCCAGTCTCTTGGACCATCAACTCAACATGCTTGAGGAGATCCTCAACCCGGCAAGACTGTTACGATTCATATATCTCATATTCACAATTTCCATAACGTAACAGACCCAGTCTCTTGGACCTCAATTCAATTCAAATTGTAGAGATCCTCAACCCGACAAGACTGTTACTATAATTCATAGGCATGTCGCCAAGTGCAGAACTCTGAAACTTGAATCAACATATTAGACACAACATCATTCCATTTATAACTTTATACATTTCTTTCTCAATTCATTTCATTCTCATCATTATAGCCAACACTCATGGCTTCATATTTCACAATCATAATAGGCAACCATGCCTCAATCATCTCATTAGTATCATTATAGCCAATCACAATGGCTTCATGTCTCATTTAAATCATCATATCATGTCTCAAATCATGTTGTATGATTTCATTATTCAATTATACATAATCAATTACTTCATCATATCCTTCACATTATATATATATATAGCATCATTGATATAACATCACAATTTACATTATTCACATACCACATTACAATTCACAAGGTTCACAATGCATATGACATCACATGGTTCATATAGTATTAACACTATCATCAAATCATATTGATCAATATATCTTCTACATTTCCTATATTATCATTGATATATTCATACATAACCATTTATCTTATTCAAGGACTTAGAATCTTCCATATACATTTGGTTGAATCATTATTGTTTTAAGTGTGTTTAGGTACAAAAGACATTTGAAGATCCAACAATGTTTGAAGACCAAATAACAAACACAATTGCAAACACCCTCAAGGGACACGGCCAAGCTTGTGGCCGTGTCTCCCAATATAAACATCCAGTAGCCAACACGCCCAAGGGACACGGCCAAGCTTGTGGCCGTGTCACTCAACACCAATTCAAGCAGTAGCAAACACGGGCAATGGACACGGCCAAGCCAGTGGCCGTGTCTCTCAACACCAATTCCAGTACCAAACACGGGCAAGGGACACGGCCGTGTCTCTCAACATAAATTAGACAGTAGCAAACACAGGCAAGGGACACGGCCAAGCCAGTGGCCGTGTCTCTCCAAAACTCATCCAACACGGCCAAATTTGCCCTAACTTGGCCGTGTCTCTCATAACTTGGCCGTGTCCTACAATAATTTAAAGACCAAACACTCGAAATTCATCCAAACCAAACCCCAAATCAACATTTCATCATTTTCCTCACAATTTTCTCAACTCATCATCACTTAGATATCAATTCCACACATTTACATACTTCAATCTCTTGTTATCATCATTTTACACACCAATCATACCCAACATAACCTCAATCCAAAAGAAAACCACACAAGAAGGTATATACTTATATATATGTATAATCAATAAAATTCATTCAAGAAATGTGTACTTACCTGTATAGCTTGCCAAATCTTCATCTCCATCTTCAATACTCTTAAAATCCTTAAGAAATTTGATGAAGATCAATCTCTCTCTCTCTCTCTCGTGCTCTCTCTCTCTCTCTCGTGCTCTCTTGTCCACGAAGAAGAAACAGAAGAAGAGGAAGAAGGAAGGTTCTCCATCCTTCCTTCGTTCTTATCTTATATATATATATATAATAATAATAATAATACTAATAATAATAACAATAATAATAATAATAATAATAATAATAACAATAACAATAATAATAACAATAATAACAATTATACCATTAAATCTCCACCACACACAATTCCTTTTGACTTTCTTCTTCTTTTTTCTTTCCTTCAATACACACATTGAATCCAAATACAACAGTAACCCCAACACTTTTAGGGTATACTTTAGGATATTACAATTCTCTCCCCCTTAAATAATTTCGTCCTCGAAATTATCCAGTATAATAACAACCCATTCAGAATAATTCACCATCTTAACTTTCATATGAAGATAATCGTATCTTACAATATAGTTTTATCAACTCTCATATCTTCTACTCTCCCCCTTAGAGATAATCATCTTCTCTGAAATTCATAATTCATCATTGTATAGGTATATATATATATTTACATCTTATTACTTTCTCAACAAAGCAATCAAGATAATTCATAACATCTCCAATAAATTTTATCTTGTACTAGAGTCAGATTATCACTTTAACTCTTTATAGATATTCTCTTAACTTTAGCCTCAAAAATTATTAATCAATATCTTAGCATTGTTTATTCCATTCTTACCATCACTTTCAAAATAAACATTTACCAAACCTCAATGGATAACTAAATCCTTACTCTCTTAAGCTTGTTTCTCACCATGTACAATTAATATACTTCAATTTATTTATGTTCATTCATAAATCAAAATATTACATCATACACCTTACCATTAAATCTCAATATTGTCTTGCAACTTTAGCAAAACCTAGATTAATCGATTTATCTATCACAATATACTAACATTTCAACTTTATTTGATTCAAACCAACAGTTAACTTATTGAAATTTATCATTGGATTTCACCATATATACATATATATAACCTAAGTTCATTAGGTCAAACATATATTCAAATTCTAATCTTTCCAAATTCATATATTCAATCAATATGAATCATGCTTATACATATACATTTCCTTATTTCAATAATTATATTATCATTTCCTATACTCATTCAAAGTTTATCAATATAGCCAACAGCTATATCTTCATAAACGTACTTTTCCCCCAACCAAAATTGGCAATCCAAGTTCGATTGCCCAACACATTGGGTCAGCATGGTTCCGCAGGAGGCAGGTACGTCCGTTTATTTATCTTTTCACAATTCATTTTTCATAATCAATTAGGTACTCTACCTCCATTATAATTCATTTCTAACATCATTGCCAACAATTATGATTTCTCATCATATCAAAATAGTATACTTATATATCATCAATTATTTTGAACACCTCATTATTCAATCATATCATTTCCAACATTATTGATATATACATATTAATTTACATTATTCATACTCCCATAAATTTTAAGTTTAATCACTTAATCACTTTATACTGTAAATATATTCAGTATAACTTTCAATCATGATTACAATTTCTTTCCTTTTATTATTTCTTCACCCAATATTACTATATTTATATAATTATTGTTCTATTACACAATTCATAACTTAAAACATTATCACAATTCTCTTCCCTTGCTTTACTTCTCATAAGTATAATTAACTTTTTAACATCGAAATTATAAAATATAACTTCCCCAATCATATCTTTTAACCATGTTTCTAGAAACATAGTTATCAATCTCAGTTCTAAATCTGAAGATAATAAAATTAATCAACTAATCACACTAACCAAATCATATGACAATGATATATTAACAATCACACTTAGGGGTTGTAAATCAATATTGTTCTTCTATTATTCAATTTCCAACCTTTACAATTATAATACTAACTTATATCACATAAATTATATATATTCTCCAAGCTTTTATTACATCAAGAATTAACACATTTTAACTCCATCTCTAAAACAATTTGCTTTTGTTGAATTGATCATTATTAACCCAACTCATGTTCAATAATATTATCTTTAACATATCCTATGCCCAACCTTCAATTAGATACCAATCTTACACAAGTATCTTTCATTACTCCATTTCCAATCCATCTCTTCTAGAAATTTTCAAATACATAATTCCTTCCTTACAATTCTTATTATACATTTATACATAAAACATTTTCACACTCAAATACTTTGAGTTCCAAAACATCTTATAATAACCTCATTTAATTATTGCCATAACAATTTCACTGTTCAATATTACCCAGGTCCATTCTTACTTCTAATACCATTAAACATTTAATGGTATAAATTAATAAACGTATTATATACACCTTCATAGGTCACATTCATATCGAAAAGTTCATTTCACAATCCTCTTTATACAAACACATAATTATGCAATTTACTGAATTTCCCTTCTGCATATAATTTATACGAATTTAATATTTATCACTTTCCTTTAACTATTATCAGTCTCATTTGTTTATCATAACTTAAGTTATTCATTAACTTCAATAAATATATACACTCTTCTTATGACCTTATTTCACAAGGAGCTTAATCACATTTCCAATGTGATATCTCTCTCATATATGTTTTTTTTTTAAATATCTTTAACATATTCTTCCTAGTCATTTTCATCCTTTCCAATCAAATTACTTAAAATAACTCATTTTCATTTGCTCAATTCCTTTTCTTTCATTTCACACCAAATTTTCCTACTATCAATCACATCTCCCAATTCATAATACTTTCATGAGCACTAATATTCATTTCATATATCTCATGTATTAAATACATTAAACTATCAATATTTCATTGATCTTCATCCACATTCCATGAAAACTATAAATTTCCAACTTACTAATTTACTCAAACTTCAATTTATTCATCTCATACTCTTCATATTAACTTTAAAACATCTTATATGTATATACCACAAAGTAACATCAAAACATATAAGTTTCACAATTATTAAACTCATTCCAAAGAAAATCTAAATATCTCATATCTCCACCATTAACATAAGCTTTCACAATATTCGAACATATCATATTTCTAACATTAAAATCACCATGTTTGCATTAAAATAACAATACAAACAACACCCATATCACCTCGTACTTAACTAACATCATCTCTTTTTTTTTTTTTAATCAACCTTAACTTTACCGACCCACCCTTTAAATTATCACACCTAATCTATATCAATCAACTCATTCAATAGTTCACTGTACTCTTTGCATTTACATAACATATCTTTTCATATTACCCATCAAACAATATTTCCTCTTTCTATAAATCTAAACATAAAGTTTATTGGAATTAGATTCAAATATTAGAGGAAAGATTACACACTTTAATCTTAATTTGTTTCTAACTCATTTCCAACTTTATTCTTCTAGCCATTTCTTTAAATATCATACACATGTCAATAATCAAACTTTTTACTTATACTTTCCATATCATTTCTTTGTATCACACTCATCTCTTAATTATCAACATTTCAAAATTTGCTTTTATATGAAACCTCATTTATACACTATCATTTATTTCATGTAATTCAAATACATCACAATTCACATAATGCCACGTTCGAGACCAACCTAGATGTGAATGCATATGCATGTCTTACCAATTGCATTTCAAAAATCTTCTTTTCACTTCTTATTTAAACTCTTCAAAAATTTTTCTTTTAAATTTCACTTAGGCCGAGAATCTCGAACCTAAGCTCTGATACCAAAATAACTGTAACACCCCATACTCTATATAAGCACTATACATATACTTAGTATACATACAATGCGTATATAAAGTATAAGAATGTCACTTTTAGTTTCTATTTAAAAATCTTTATCCAAGGTCAAGCAATATTATATTAATTTAAGAAACATTTATAAGAATCATTATTGTTATAAAAAATAAAACATAATTAAAATCATACATGTATGCATCACCTTCTAGTTGGTCTCGAGACACTCTTACCCTTCTCGTGGCATAGCAACTAGGCATCCAGATCATCCACATAAGTACCTGCACGATTACATAACCGCACTAAGCTTGAAAGCTTAGTAAGACAAATAAACATTAAAATATACTTTACAAAATATTCATACCTCATGTTTTTAGCATTATGTTCTATTATTCGCTTATCCCATTTTTCCTTTCTCAAAACATTCTTCATATATTCCTACTAATCTCAGAAATTATACACATATTTATATAAAACATTCACAACATAATATCTACCATTTTTATCTCATATACATATGAATAAACATCATTTCAACAAATCACCCTTATTTGGCATATCCAAACTTCCATGGAAACAATTATCACAAATTCCACATTCACATACACTTTACATATCACACAATATTTTCATAAGCTCATATCTCAACAAAACTCCTTAAGCCATATTCACTTTCAATATATCAATACACCTATTACATCATAACATCATTTTATTCACAATTCATTAATCATGAAATACATTTCCATCAAAAGCATTCATAGATCTCATTTATCAATCATGTTACAATTCATGACTCACATTACACAAAGACAAGCATAGATCTCATTGCTCATATATTTCATCATTTGCATATCACATTGAAAACAAAGACAGACTCGGGCCCAAAAGACACTAATATGTTATTCAAAGTTCAGAGTTACTGCTTTGGTCTCTAATCATAATCATCAAGCCCTTAGGCATCATATATATATCTCTATCCATGGATAGTGTAACAGACCTAGTCTCTTGGACCATCAACTTAACATGCTTGAGGAGATCCTCAACCCGGCAAGACTGTTACCATTCATATATCTCATATTCACAATTTCCATAACGTAACAGACCCAGTCTCTTGGACCTCAATTCAATTCAAATTGAAGAGATCCTCAACCCGGCAAGACTGTTACTATAATTCATAGGCATGTCGCCAAATGCAGAACTCTGAAACTTGAATCAACATATTAGACACAACATCATTCCATTTATAACTTTATACATTTCTTTCTCAATTCATTTCATTCTCATCATTATAGCCAACACTCATGGCTTCATATTTCACAATCATAATAGGCAACCATGCCTCAATCATCTCATTAGTATCATTATAGCCAATCACAATGGCTTCATGTCTCATTTAAATCATCATATCATGTCTCAAATCATGTTGTATGATTTCATTATTCAATTATACATAATCAATTACTTCATCATATCCTTCACATTATATATATATATAGCATCATTGATATAACATCACAATTTACATTATTCACATACCACATTATAATTCACAAGGTTCACAATGCATATGACATCACATGGTTCATATAGTATTAACACTATCATCAAATCATATTGATCAATATATCTTCTACATTTCCTATATTATCATTGATATATTCATACATAACCATTTATCTTATTCAAGGACTTAGAATCTTCCATATACATTTGGTTGAATCATTATTGTTTTAAGTGTGTTTAGGTACAAAAGACATTTGAAGATCCAACAATGTTTGAAGACCAAATAACAAACACAATTGCAAACACCCTCAAGGGACACGGCCAAGCTTGTGGCCGTGTCACTCAACACCAATTCAAGCAGTAGCAAACACGGGCAATGGACACGGCCAAGCCAGTGGCCGTGTCTCTCAACACCAATTCCAGTACCAAACACGGGCAAGGGACACGACCGTGTCTCTTAAAATAAATTAGACAGTAGCAAACACAGGCAAGGGACACGGCCAAGCCAGTGGCCGTGTCTCTCCAAAACTCATCCAACACGGCCAAATTTGCCCTAACTTGGCCGTGTCTCTCATAACTTGGCCGTGTCCTACAATAATTTAAAGACCAAACACTCAAAATTCATCCAAACCAAACCCCAAATCAACATTTCATCATTTTCCTCACAATTTTCTCAACTCATCATCACTTAGATATCAATTCCACACATTTACATACTTCAATCTCTTGTTATCATCATTTTACACACCAATCATACCCAACATAACCTCAATCCAAAAGAAAACCACACAAGAAGGTATATACTTATATATATGTATAATCAATAAAATTCATTCAAGAAATGTGTACTTACCTGTATAGCTTGCCAAATCTTCATCTCCATCTTCAATACTCTTAAAATCCTTAAGAAATTTGATGAAGATCAATCTCTCTCTCTCTCTCTCTCATGCTCTCTTGTCCACGAAGAAGAAACAGAAGAAGAGGAAGAAGGAAGGTTCTCCATCCTTCCTTCGTTCTTATCTTATATATATATGTATAATAATAATAATAATAATAATAATAATAACAATAATAATAATAATAATAATAACAACAATAACAATAATAATAACAATAATAACAATTATACCATTAAATCTCCACCACACACAATTCCTTTTGACTTTCTTCTTCTTTTCTCTTTCCTTCAATACACACATTGAATCCAAATACAACAGTAACCCCAACACTTTTAGGGTATACTTTAGGATATTACACTTGAAGCTAGGTTGGATTAGTTCTTGAAGCCAAGTTGGGTTGATACTTAGCATGCTTTGTTCCCCTTGAAGCTTGGTTGAACTTAATCCTTGAAGCCTAGTTGGGACATTTATGAATGTGATAATTAAACCAAAGTATTAACTCTGAAAGTCGAATAGCATATTAGTGTCTTTTGGGCCCGAGTCTGTCATTTGTTGTAAATATGATATATATATATACAAATGTTGGAATACATGAGTAATGAGATATATAAATTGTGGATATTAGTGATGGATGATGGCTGGTGATAATAATTGTCTTTGTGAGAAATGTGATGTATGATTAATGAATTGTGAACAAATTAATGTTATGAAGTATGATATGTGATGAGTGTATTGATTATGGGTATTAATGATGAATTGTGTTTGGTGATAAGAATTGTCTTCCTTGGAAAATGTGACTTTTGATTAGTATGATATATAATGTATGCATATTGATATATTGATTGTGGATATTATTAATTGAATTGTGGATGGTGATAAATGATTTCTTCATTGGAAAGGTGATTCATGATTGGTATGATGTATAATATGTGTATTGATAAATTGATTGTGAGTATTAGTGACAGGTGGGAATTGGTAATAATGGTATGTATATATTTACATAATATATGAAATTAGTCGAGATATATGAAAGGTGCAAATTAAAAAGAGAAAAACATGATAAGAACTAACGGTATATGGAATGAATATAGAATTATTATATGTTAGACTTCTATAATGTATGTTTATATTTTATATTGTACTACTAAGCTCTCGGGCTTAGCGCGGTTGTGTAATCGCGCAGGTGGATATGCAGTTGATCTGGAAGTCCAGCTGTTATGCCACGAGAAGAGTAAGAATTTGTCGAGACCAACTAGAGGGTAATGCATACATATATAACTTTTAATTATGATGTATTTCTGATAAGAGAGTATTTATATGTATAAATGGAGTTTTGATAAAGATAATGATTTTGTAAATGTTATTTAAATTAACGTATTATGGTTTGAACTTTGTTACAGGTTTTTAAAAGATAACGAAAAGTGACATCCTTATACTTTATATACTTACTGTATGTATACTAAGTATATGTATAGTACCTATATAGGGTATCGGGTGTTACAAAATAACCTCATTCTTGAATTTAAAAAAAAAAAAAGAACTTTCATCCCAGGTTCAAAGGTTTTTCTCAAGATCATTTTGTCATGCATTGCTTTAGTCTTCTCCTTATAGATCCTTGAGCTCTCATAAGCTTCATTTCTTATCTCATCTAGCTATGAAATATGCAACATTCTCTGCTTTTTATCTCCATCTAAGTCCATATTTGTAGCCTTAATTGCCCAATAGGCATTGTGCTCCAATACCACTAGTAAGTGGCATGCCTTACCAAAGACTAAGCGATATGAACTCATTTCCAAAGGTGTTTTGAAAGCTGTCTGGTAAGTCCGAAGTGCTTCTAGAAGATGGACTGCCCAATCCTTTCTCGTTATGCTTACTATTTTCTCTAAGATTCCCTTAATTTGCTTATTGGAGATCTCACACTGTCCAGATATTTGGAGATGATATGGAGTTTTCACCTTGTGCCTAATACCCATTTTATTCATAAGCTTCTCAAACCATTTGTTGTAAAAATGGCTTCCTCTATCACTGACTATTGCTTTAGGAGTTTCATACCTGCTCAAAATATACTCTTTCAAGATTTTCAAAATAATGCTAGCATCATTAGTCATAGTGGGAATAGCTTCCACCCACTTAGAAATATAATCTACAGTAAGAAGGATATATTCAAAACCAAAAGATTAGGAAATTGCCCATAAAGTCTATTCCTCATACATCAAAAATTTCTACCACAATAAATATAGAGAGAAACATTTCATTTCTCTTACTTATGTTTCTTATTCTTTGACACCTATCACATCTTATACAAAAGTTATAAGCATCTTTAAAAAGAGTAGACCAATCAATACAAACTACTTTGAAAAATCTTTTCGGCGGTTTTCTTATCACTAAAATATTCTCTACAATACATGTTGTGACAAAATTATAGCACTTCTTCTTCTGGCATATATCTTCTAATGATCTCATCCTTATAAATTTTAAATAAATATGGTTCATCCCAAAAATAATACTTGCAAAAATATAGAAATTTCTTCTTTACCTAAAAGTTCAAGTCTTTCTTCAAAATATCACAAAAAAAAATAATAATTAGCACTATCCGCATGCGATGGGAATAACAAAATTTCTTAAATAATTCAAAATCATCTCCAACACTTTTCATACCGTAATTATTGCATATTGTTAAAGTGTGATGTGAATAAAACAATGTTAAAAAATTACAAAATTTAAAGTTTTGTACATAAATATATGAATTTTCAAAATAGCAAGTTTGAAAACTCAATTCTAGATTTTTTTTGTTCATTTGGGACAACAATTTTCAAGAAATATTTACTAATTATATATTATGACTCGTGGAAAAAAAATTCATATATACCAAATTATGTATTGTGAATTTTCCACTGGTAGAAAAACATCCAGTACATGTTCTTGTAAATAAAGCTATGGATTCACAAATTAAGCCACTTGATCATTCAAAATCTGAAATTTTTACAGTAATTAGGGAATAGTGATCTAGTGGGAGAAAATTAATTTTTTAAAATTTGATTTATTTCATTGATTAAATGCAAATTTTAACAAAATATTCAAGTAAAATTCAATTTAAAATTGTGTATATATTGGAAATGTTATAATTTTTAGTTTTGATTTTTTAAAAATGAATCAGATATCAGATACAATTTTTTTTGGTTGACATTAAGTTATAATTTTGTGGTGTATGTGCAAGAGTAACACCTTGAAATCTAGAAGCTAATCAGAACAACGACAGCCGAGTGAATAAAATCTGAAATAATATTAATAGTTATGAGTAATAATATTTAGAGTGGAAAATATATAGACCTGAAAATATATACACATTTTAGGAATACATTTTAGGCATTTGACAAAAATATGAGAAAAATTAAAAATAATTTTAAATTTACTATATTTATAAATTATTTATCAAAATGTTAAAATTTATAAAATATTTATCAAAATATTAAATTTTTATTAATTTATAAAAAGTTTATAATAAGTTGATAATAAATTTATCATTGATTTATTATGAATTTATAAGTTTTATATAGTTTATAATTAGTTTATTATGAGTTTATAATAATTTTATTGTGAGTTTATAAGAAAATGACTAAATACTTTTTATAAAAAGATAAAAATTAAAAAAAAAAGTAAATGGTGTTATTTTTTTTATATTTTTAATGATGTAAAAGGCCATTTTAAAAAATTCAAGCTTCATAGGGCAGAGCTAGAGCCCAACCAAAGTAGCCATTAAATTAGATAAACTATACATAAATAACCAATTGGGCCAAGAGGAGAAATAGAGCCAAGTCATAATTAGTTATTACACGAGAGGGATAACTACAAAACTAGCTGAAAAACAAAAGCAACATTGAAAATACGGCACTTTAAAAATTGCAAAACTATGGAAATGAGCATGTTTGCTTTACAAAACTATGGATAATGCGTTGGAAATGGAAAGGACCGCTGCTAATAGGACAAAAATAGGATTATCGCTGACAAAGAAATATTATTAAAAGATAGATTTTTAGTATTTTTTTAATATATATTTAATTTAATTTAAAATTTAAATATTGAGACTTCTTAAAAAAATTAAGTAATTTTTAAAATATTTTTATTTATTAAAATATTTTTAAAATTAATTTAATAAATAATAAAAAAATAGAGATAAAATAATTAGTATTTTAAATTACTTTTTCAACAATAAAATATATTAATTTTTTAATAAGGCTCAAATTTTAATTTAATAACAAATATATTTAGTTATATATAACTGCATGTAATATATGTTATATTTTAATTAATTTATTATCTCAATTTATTTTCATATAAATCAATTATCATAAATTAATCAATATATTTTCATACAAGTTAATTAAATAAATGAAATAGTGGAATAAGTATTAATTTAATATAAAAATAGTTATATGTTGTTATATATTATATATAACTACAAATATATCTAATTATATACAACATACATTTACATATACTGTTATTTTTTAAAAAATCAATATAATTTTCTAGTTATATGTAATATATTAACATATAACTAAATATATAAAATAGTTATATATTGTAATTTTTTTTCAAAATCAATACATATATCTAATTATATGTGATATATACTGATATATAACTGAACATATATCACTTTTTATATTCTTATTCTTTTAAATTTTAATAAGTATATGTTATTATATGAAACACATACCGATACATATAACTAAACATATATCACTTTACACTGTTATTCTTTTAAATTTTAATAAGTATATATTATTATATCTAATATATACCGATATATAATTAAACATATATCATTTTTATATTATTATTCTTTTAAAATTAATCACGTATATATTATTATATGTAACATATATCTACATATAACTAAATATATATATTTTATACTAGTGTTATTTTAAATTTAATAAGTATATACTATTATATGTAACATATACAGACATATAATTAAACATATATCACTTTATGCTCTTATTTTTTTAATTTTAATAAGTATAGATTGTTATATGTAACATATGCCGACATATAACTAAACATTTATCACTTTTATACTTGTATTCTTTAAAATTTTAACATGTATATATTATTATATGTAACATATATCGACATATAACTAAAATATAATAGTTGTATACTTTTATTCTTTTAAATTTAATACGTATATATTGTTATGTGTAATATATATTTATATATATTATTATGCTTTTCAAAGTCAACACATATATAATAAAATTGAACTCAAGTATTATTTAGAAAATTCTTCCATATATCAACTATGTAAAAAACCTATATAATTAAAGGTTATTTTAATAATTTATTCCTTAACAATTTAAATTAAAATTTTTTACTGGTAATAATTGTTATTATTTTTGATATTCAATTTTCAACTTAATTTTATATTTATGTCTAATAAAGTTCAAATGGTATTTATAAACTCATGACCCCATCAAGAGCAGCCAGTGGCAGAACCAGCCCCTGTGGGAGAGGGGAGCTAAAGAAGAAGAAGAAGGGGGGGGGGGGGGGGGGGGGGGGGGGGGCATGTCCGGCAGCTGGCGGGGGGGTCCCGTCATGTAACACCCCTATATCCCGTATACATATACAGCATGCTAATATGATCGTAATATACGTATACTGAATATAGAAATGCCATGATACACTTAACAAATGACTCATCTCTTTACAAAAACATGAACAAGTTTAAATCATTTAAAAGAAATTATACAAGATAAAAGATAAAATGTTTAATTAAAAGAAGCGGAAAATATAACAAATATTTACAAATGTATATATATACATCAAAATTCAAGTTTTACAAAACATAAAATATATACATGTTTGGCAGTATTTCTTTGATCTTTAAGCTCCACTATCAATACCTCAAGATCTAGACTCTACTCGGCCTAGATGAACTCTCCGGTTCTTCCCTGTCACCTGCGCGATAAATCACAATCGCGCTAAGCCAACGGCTTAGTGGTACAAACTACAATGATATCATGCTATAATGAAATGCCAATGTCACGCATTTCAACAATTAATATAATATTCACAAATGATATATTTATATTCTTCATAAGACTACATTTCATCATTTGATTCAATTATTACATCACTTATGATTTACATTGACATAAAGACACATATGGGCCCAAAAAACACTAATATGTTATTCAAAGTTCAGAGTTACTGCTTTGGTCTATAATCATAATCATCAAGCTCGTAGGCAACATATATGTATATCTCTATCTATGGATAGTGTAATAGACCCAGTCTCTTGGACCTCAACCCGACTAAACTAGAGGAGATCCTCAACCCGGCTAGACTGTTACTTGTAACAGACCCAGTCTCTTGGATCTCAACCCGGATAAACCCGAGGAAATTCTCAACTCGGCTAGACTGTTACTTTAATTCATATTTCACATTATTCAACTGGAATCGGCTTACGACCCGGTCTTTTCACCTATCCAGTACTTTATAGGCATGCCGCCAAACTCAGAACTCTGAAAATTGAATTAACATATTAGACACAAAATCTTTTCATTTATCTCTTTATACATTTCTTTCTCAATTCATTTCTTATTTCATTCTCATATTCAAAATAGGCAACCATGCCTCAATTATAATTCATTTGCATCATCATAGCCAACAATCATGGCTTCTCATCACATCAATACAATTCATCATATCATCATATCTTTAACATTTCATAATCCATATTTCATATAGACAAACATGCTTTAATCATCTCATTATGTCTCAATTCATCATTTAAGTACTCACAATCAATTACATTGAACATCCATTAAGAATGATCATCAATATTCACATTATATCAAACATAACATTAGATGTCTTAACACATTTACAATCAAATTTATGTTAAGTCTCAACATCATATGAATGTATGCAATAATGTAGGTTGAAGGTTGATTGCATGTCCGGCAGCTGGCGGGGGGGTCGTCATGTAACACCCCTATATCCCGTATACGTATACAGCATGCTAATATGATCGTAATATACGTATACTGAATATAGAAATGCCATGATACACTTAACAAATGACTCATCCCTTTACAAAAACATGAACAAGTTTAAATCATTTAAAAGAAATTATACAAGATAAAAGATAAAATGTTTAATTAAAAGCAGCGGAAAATATAACAAATATTTACAAATGTATATATATACATCAAAATTCAAGTTTTACAAAACATAAAATATATACATGTTTGGCAGTATTTCTTTGATCTTTAAGCTCCACTATCAATACCTCAAGATCTAGACTCTACTCGGCCTAGATGAACTCTCCGGTTCTTCCCTGTCACCTGCGCGATAAACCACAATCGCGCTAAGCCAACGGCTTAGTGGTACAAACTACAATGATATCATGCTATAATGAAATGCCAATGTCACGCATTTCAACAATTAATATAATATTCACAAATGATATATTTATATTCTTCATAAGACTACATTTCATCATTTGATTCAATTATTACATCACTTATGATTTACATTGACACAAAGACACATATGGGCCCAAAAAACACTAATATGTTATTCAAAGTTCAGAGTTACTGCTTTGGTCTATAATCATAATCATCAAGCCCGTAGGCAACATATATGTATATCTCTATCTATGGATAGTGTAACAGACCCAGTCTCTTGGACCTCAACCCGACTAAACTCGAGGAGATCCTCAACCCGGCTAGACTGTTACTTGTAACAGACCCAGTCTCTTGGATCTCAACCCGGATAAACCCGAGGATTCTCAACTCGGCTAGACTGTTACTTTAATTCATATTTCACATTATTCAACTGGAATCGGCTTACGACCCGGTCTTTTCACCTATCCAGTACTTTATAGGCATGCCGCCAAACTCAGAACTCTGAAAATTGAATTAACATATTATACACAAAATCTTTTCATTTATCTCTTTATACATTTCTTTCTAAATTCATTTCTTATTTCATTCTCATATTCAAAATAGGCAACCATGCCTCAATTATAATTCATTTGCATCATCATAGCCAACAATCATGGCTTCTCATCACATCAATACAATTCATCATATCATCATATCTTTAACATTTCATAATCCATATTTCATATAGACAAACATGCTTTAATCATCTCATTATGTCTCAATTCATCATTTAAGTACTCACAATCAATTACATTGAACATCCATTAAGAATGATCATCAATATTCACATTATATCAAACATAACATTAGATGTCTTAACACATTTACAATCAAATGTATGTTAAGTCTCAACATCATATGGATGTATGCAATAATGTAGTTTGTACTTACCTTAGGAACAACTCACACAAATCTACAACTTTACTCTTCCAAAACTTCTTCACCACTTAGGTTAAGGCAAATCAACCTCTTCACAACCTAATCCAAAAGAAATAGTATACATGAGATGCAAAACTCTACACATGACACGCTCCACAACATGGGCGTGTCCCTGACCGTGCCCTAAACTCACGACACAGAAGCTTTGACACGCTCAGAACCACGGACGTGTCACTGGACGTGTAATACATATTGTCTTACAGAAACATTGACACGTCCAACAACACGAGCGTGTTCATGGCCGTGTCAATTCTTCATCAACACAGTAGCTATGACACGCTCAATGACATGGGCGTGTCACTGCTCGTGTCACCCTTCCAAAACACAAAACCATTGACACGCCTAAAGATCTGGCCGTGCTCATGGGCGTGTCAGGCTAAAAATGCAGATTCCGGCCACAACAACACTACCTTCAACAAATCACTTCCTTTCACCAAAATCTACTTCAAACAAACTTAGTTCAACATACCCAAAAACCATAACAAACTTGCAAAAACACCAAAACAACTCAAAACATATATCAAACACAAATCATAATCATCACCACAACCCCTAAACACAATCACACACTTTCTCTTCCAACCAACTTACTCTTTTCTTCAATCCAAACCCAAAAATCCAATAATCAAATGAATCAAACACTCTTAAACACAACACAATCAAAACACATTCCTATCATCAACAATAATCCCTCAAACTCAAACATAACTCCAAAATAAACAAGAGAAATCAAGAGAGAACTTACCAAAGTTGATGATACTTCACAAATTCCAACTTATTCACTTGAATCTTCCTTCAATTTGAGCTTGGAACACAAAACTCACTCTCTCTCTCTCTTGCTTTGGATAGCCGACCAACGAAAGGAAAAGGAAAGAAATGAAAAAGAAAATAAAGAAACCAAAGTCAAATATTCCTCTCTTTAAACCTCCTCCTAGCAATTATAATATTAAATAATCCAAATTAATCTCTTCCATTCATTTTAATTTCCCATTTTCCACTAATTAACTTAATTAATTAAAATAACTAAATATCTTCTTTCCTTGACTTCCACTTTTGACTTATGTATATGTTATATATATTTTCATATACACCACATATACACTCTCCCTATAATTCTTTTCTCTTTCCAAAGAATCATATACATATAATCCAAATAAAACAATAATTATATCAAAACTTCTAGGGCACATTTCAGGATATTACAATTCTCCCCCTCTAAAAAAATTTCGTCCCCGAAATTACCTGATCTCAAGTTCGAAATAGTTGAGGGTATTGCACTTGCATTGGTTGCTCACTCTCCCAAGTTGCCTCTTCTCTACCATGATTCTTCCATAGAACTTTCACCAATGGCACTCTCTTATTTCTTAACTCTTTTACTTCATGTGCCAAAATAGCAACTGGTTCTTCTTCAAATGTCAGATCCGAACTTACTTCAATAGATTCAACTGGCAAGATATGAGATGGATCTGATCTGTACCTCGCAACATAGAAATATGGAATACATTATGGATTCTATCCAACTCAGGTGGCAAAGCAAGACGATAAGCAACTGGCCCAACACTCTCAAGAACTTCATATGGTCCAATGAAACGAGGACTTAGTTTCCCTCTCCGACCAAATCTCAAAATCTTCTTCCAAGGAGACACTTTCAAAAATACTTTATCTCCAACATCAAATTCTATATCTCTCCTTTTCAAATCTGAATAAGACTTCTGTCGATCTGAAGCCACTTTCAACCGATCCCGAATTATCTTCACTTTCTCTTCAGTTTCTTTAACCAAATCAGGACCAATTAACTTGCCCTCTCCAATTTCATTCCAACATAAAGGCATTCTGCATCTTCTACCATACAATGCCTCAAATGGTGCCATACCAATACTAGATTGATGACTGTTGTTGTATGAAAATTCTACAAGTGGCAAAAATCTGTCCCAACCTCCCGAGAAATCAATGACACAACTTCTCAACATATCTTCAATAATTTGTATCACTCTCTCTGACTGCCCATCTGTCTGCGGATCAAAAGCAGTGCTAAAATGTAATCGAGAACCCAATGCACCATGCAAACTCTTCCAAAATCTCGAAGTGAATCGGGGGTCTCGATCAGACACTAAAGAAATCAGGACTCCATGCAACTTCACTATCTCATTGATATACAGCTCAGCCAGCCTCTCAAGAGAGTAGTCCATTCTAACTGGAAGAAAATGAGCTGTCTTTGTCAACCAATCAATAATCACCCAAATAGCATCATGCTTCTTCTGTGTCAATGGCAAACCAGATACAAAATCCATTGTTACTCTCTCCCATTTCCATTCAGGCACCGTTAAAGGTTGAAGCAACCCAGTTGGAACTTGATGCTCAGCTTTCACCCTCTGACAAGTGAGACATTTGGACACAAATTCCACTATGTCTCTCTTCATACCAGACCACCAATAATGCTGTCTCAAATCATGGTACATCTTTGTACTTCCTGGATGCATAGCAAAAACTGATTGATGTGCTTCTTCCAAAATGATCTTTCTCAAACTATCATCATCAAGAACACATAACCTATCCTTGAACCAAAGACTACCATCACTTTTCACATGAAAATCTCTGCTCTCACCATTCCGGCAATCTGATACAATCTTCTAAATTTTCTCATCCATCAATTGAGCCTCCTTTATCTGATCTAATAATACTGGTCTCAAATGCAGCTGAGCCAATAATGCACCATCATCACATACTTCAAAACTAGCATGCAACGCTCTCAACTCAACAAGCAACGAGAGCGAATAAACAACCAAACCTGCCAAAGATTTCTGACTCAAGGCATCGGCAACTACATTTGCTTTACCAGGATGATAATCAATCAAGCAGTCGTAATCTTTAATCAGTTCTAACCATCGCCTTTGCCGAAGATTCAGCTCCTTTTGAACACCCAAATATTTTAAACTTTTATGATCCGTAAAGATAAAACATTTCTCTCCATATAAGTAATGTCGCCAAATCTTCAAAGCAAACACTATAGCTGCCAACTCTAAATCATGAGTCGAATAATTAAGCTCGTGCGGTTTCAACTGCCGAGAAGCATAAGCTATGACTTTACCCTCTTGCATCAAAACACATCCTAAACTATTATGTGAAGCATCACTATAAATCACATATGGTTTATCTTCCACGGGTAAAGTAACAACAGGTGCTTGAGTCAACATTTCTTTCAACTGCTCAAAGCTAGCTTGACACTGATCCATCCACACAAATCTAACTCCCTTCCGAAGCAATATGGTGAGTGGAGTAGCTATCAAAGAAAAACCTTTTACAAACCGTCGGTAATAGCCTGCCAAACCCAGAAAATTCCTAACTTCTGTTATAGATTTTGGTGGACTCCAATTCAAAATAGCTTCAATTTTACTTGGATCAACTCTTATACCATCTGCTGAAACTATATGACCCAGAAAAGTCACTTGGTCAAGCCAAAACTCACACTTTGACAGCTTAGCATACAATTGCTTCTCTCTCAAAATTTGCAACACAATCCGCAAATGCTTATCATGCTCCTCCTCATTACGTGAATACACCAAAATATCATCAATGAAAACCACCACAAACTGATCCAGATAGGGCCTAAACACCCTATTCATCAAATCCATGAAAGCTGCAGGTGCATTCGTCAACCCAAAAGGCATTACTAAAAACTCATAATGCCCATACCTGGTGCGGAAAGCTGTCTTAAAAACATCTTCAGCTTTAACCCTCAACTGATGATACCTGGATCTCAAATCAATCTTTGAAAACACTGTTGCTCCCTTCAATTGATCAAAAAGATCATCAATCCTAGGCAAAGGATATTTATTCTTGATAGTTACTTTGTTCAATTGCCTATAATCAATGCATAACCTCATAGTACCATCCTTCTTCTTCACAAACAACACAGGAGCTCCCCAAGGAGAAACACTGGGGCGAATAAACCCTTTATCTAACAACTCCTGTAACTGCACCTTCAACTCTCTCAATTCAGCTGGTGCCATTCGATAAGGAGTGATAGAGATGGGAGTGGTATCAGGCAAGAAATCGATACCAAACTCCACCTCTCTCTCAGGGGGTAACCCTGGCAACTCCTCAGGAAACACATTCGAAAAATCTGCAACTGTGGTTATATTATCAAGTTGAGAACTCCCTACTCTAGTATCCACAACATGAGCAAGGTAAGAATCACACCCTTTTTTAATCAACCTTATAGCTGTAACAGCTGATACAAACAAGGATGCAAGTTGTCTCTGCTCACTAGATACTATCACATCCCTACCATCACTGGTTCTCAAGGTAACACACTTCTTTTGACATTCTACCACAGCTCCATGTTTAGACAACCAATCCATGCCTAAGATCAAATCATATTCTTTAAAAGGCATTTCAATTAAATCACCAAGAAACTCCTCACCTTGCACCACAACTGCACTATCTCGGTGCACTTTGCTAACAACCACACTATGTCCTAAAGGATT
Organism: Garcia nutans; assembly: GCA_947685225.1. Taxonomy (NCBI): domain Eukaryota; kingdom Viridiplantae; phylum Streptophyta; class Magnoliopsida; order Malpighiales; family Euphorbiaceae; genus Garcia; species Garcia nutans. The sequence goes on along the minus strand of CANTUV010000039.1, from coordinate 33,676,311 downwards.
TGTCACCAAAACATCAAATCCTAAGGACTCAGAATGCAATTCAGACACAGGCAATATGGATGCACTTATGTATGAATGAGTAGATCCTGGATTAATTAAAGCAAGTACTGAAATGCCAAATAAAGAAAATGTACCCGCTATGACTGCTGAAGCATCTGGCTGCCTCTGCATCACATACACCCTCTGAGAAGATCCGGCCTCCTCTGGCCTACTGCCTCCGGATGATGATCCTCCTCTCTGACTATACACGGATCGACCACCCCTACTGAAACCTCTGTCTCCTCGACCACCTCTACTGACACTGGGTCGAGAGGCTGCAGACTCAGCCTGCCTATGCTCCTGCATCTCAGGACACTCCCTAATAAAATGGTTAGGCGATCCACACCTGAAACACACAGCTGATCTACCAATCATCCAGCAAACACCTACATGGTTTCTGCCACAAATCTCACATGTAGGTGGAGTAGACCTCTGAATCCTAGGAGTTGGAGCACTGGCTATAGAAGCTGTAGGTCTCGGTCTCTGTCTCGGATACTGCACTGACCTACCCGGCTGTCTCTGACTCCTACTGATCCTCGGAACAAAACTTCCTCTACCCCTCTTCACAGATGAAGACCCTGCCTCAAACTGGGGTCTCCTTACCCTGGTCTCCTCTTCAGTAGCAGCTGCTGCAATGCTTTGCGCTCTCTCAACACTTCTAGCTGCTGCAACTATCTGAGAGAAATCCTGGTACCGAGAACCAGCCACGATGCACATAATAGAGGGCCTCAATCCCTCCTCAAACCTTCTGCACCGATCTATTTCATCAGAGATAATTCCCCCAGCATAACGACTCAACCGGATGTACTCAATCTCGTATTCTGTCACCGTCCGATTGTCTTGCCTCAAATTCAGGAATTCCATCTTCTTAATATCTTTATACTTCCTCGGAGTATATTTCTGCTCGAACTCCCTCAGAAAATCTACATATGATAATGTAGGTGGATCATCCATAGCATGAGGAATAGTCTTCCACCAGTCATAGGCATCTTTCTGTAAGAGGGATCTGGCATAATCAAACTTCTCATCCGAAGTGGCTTGCAACTGAATGAATATCTTCTGTACCTTATCCAACCACTGCTCAGCCACTGCAGGATCGGTAGTGCCTAAGAAATCTTCAGCCCCATATTTTCTCAACTTGTCATAATGTCTTACTGGCACTTGAGGCTGTGATGGTGGTGGCTGCACTGGAGCTCCCCTCAACAGTTCTACCACATGCCTTAACCAACCCGGTGGACCCTCCTCAGCAACTGATCTCTCTGGCACAGAGACAGGTGCCTCATTTACCCTCTCAATCCTAGCTCCATCTCTACTCTCTTCAGGAGCTACACTTTCCGCACTACCCTCAATAGACTGTCGTGAATGAGATGCCATCTCTACCTATATCTGCAAACATAGCAGAATATACCTTATTAAAGATCAAAGACTACCATACCAAAACATGTATTTTACTCAAAAACCAACTTTTAAAATCAAAATATTCTTTTTCTTACAATTCACCTAGGTTGAGAATCTCAAACCTAGGCTCTGATACCAAAATAATTATAACACCCCTATATCCCGTATACGTATACAACATGCTAATACGATCATAATATACGTATACTGAATATAGAAATGCCATGATACACTTAACAAATGACTCATCCCTTTACAAAAACATGAACAAGTTTAAATCATTTAAAAGAAATTATACAAGATAAAAGATAAAATGTTTAATTAAAAGCAGCGGAAAATATAAAAAATATTTACAAATGTATATATATACATCAAAATTCAAGTTTTACAAAACATAAAATATTTACATGTTTGGCAGTATTTCTTTGATCTTTAAGCTCCACTATCAATACCTCAAGATCTAGACTCTACTCGGCCTAGATGAACTCTCCGGTTCTTCCCTGTCACCTGCGTGATAAACCACAATCGCGCTAAGCCAACAGCTTAGTGGTACAAACTACAATGATATCATGCTATAATGAAAATGCCAATGTCATGCATTTCAACAATTAATATAATATTCACAAATGATATTTTTATATTCTTCATAAGACTACATTTCATCATTTGATTCAATTATTACATCACCTATGATTTACATTGACACAAAGACACATATGGGCCCAAAAGACACTAATATGTTATTCAAAGTTCAGAGTTACTGCTTTGGTCTATAATCATAATCATCAAGCCCGTAGGCAACATATATGTATATCTCTATCCATGGATAGTGTAACAGACCCAGCCTCTTGGACCTCAACCCGACTAAACTCGAGGAGATCCTCAACCCGGCTAGACTGTTACTTGTAATAGACCCAGTCTCTTGGATCTCAACCCAGATAAACCCGAGGAAATCCTCAACCCGGCTAGACTGTTACTTTAATTCATATTTTACATTATTCAACTGGAATCGGCTTACGACCCGGTCTTTTCACCTATCCAGTACTTTATAGGCATGCCGCCAAACTCAGAACTCTGAAAATTGAATTAACATATTAGACACAAAATCTTTTCATTTATCTCTTTATACATTTCTTTCTCAATTCATTTCTTATTTCATTCTCATATTCAAAATAGGCAACCATGCCTCAATTATAATTCATTTGCATCATCATAGCCAACAATCATGGCTTCTCATCACATTAATACAATTCATCATATCATCATATCTTTAACATTTCATAATCCATATTTCATATAGACAAACATGCTTTAATCATCTCATTATGTCTCAATTCATCATTTAAGTACTCACAATCAATTACATTGAACATCCATTAAGAATGATCATCAATATTCACATTATATCAAACATAACATTAGATGTCTTAACACATTTACAATCAAATGTATGTTAAGTCTCAACATCATATGAATGTATGCAATAATGTAGTTTGTACTTACCTTAGGAACAACTCACACCAATCTACAACTTTACTCTTCCAAAACTTCTTCACCACTTAGGTTAAGGCAAATCAACCTCTTCACAACCTAATCCAAAAGAAATAGTATACATGAGATGCAAAACTCTACACATGACACGCTCCACAACACGGGCGTGTCCCTGACCGTGCCCTAAACTCACGACACAGAAGCTTTGACACGCTCAGAACCACGGGGGTGTCACTGGACATGTAATACATACTGTCTTACAGAAACATTGACACGTCCAACAACACGAGCGTGTTCATGGCCGTGTCAATTCTTCATCAACACAGTAGCTATGACATGCTCAATGACATGGGCGTGTCACTGCTCCTGTCACCCTTCCAAAACACAAAACCATTGACACGCCTAAAGATCTGGCCGTGCTCATGGGCGTGTCAGGCCAAAAATACAGATTTCGGCCACAACAACACTACCTTCAACAAATCACTTCCTTTCACCAAAATTTACTTCAAACAAACTTAGTTCAACATACCCAAAAACCATAACAAACTTGCAAAAACACCAAAACAACTCAAAACATATATCAAACACAAATCATAATCATCACCACAAACCCTAAACACAATCACACACTTTCTCTTCCAACCAACTTACTCTTTTCTTCAATCCAAACTCAAAAATCCAATAATCAAATGAATCAAACACTCTTAAACACAACACAATCAAAACACACTCCTATCATCAACAATAATCCCTCAAACTCAAACATAACTCCAAAATAAACAAGAAAAATCAAGAGAGAACTTACCAAAGTTGATGATACTTCACAAATTCCAACTTATTCACTTGAATCTCCCTTCAATTTGAGCTTGGAACACAAAACTCACTCTCTCTCTCTCTTGCTTTGGATAGCCGACCAACAAAAGGAAAAGGAAAGAAATGAAAAAGAAAAATAAAGAAACCAAAGTCAAATACTCCTCTCTTTAAACCTCCTCCTAGCAATTATAATATTAAATAATCCAAATTAATCTCTTCCATTCATTTTAATTTTCCATTTTCCACTAATTAACTTAATTAATTAAAATAACTAAATATCTTCTTTCCTTGACTTCCACTTTTGACTTATGTATATGTTATATATATTTTCATATACACCACATATACACTCTCTCTATAATTCTTTTCTCTTTCCAAAGAATCATATACATATAATCCAAATAAAACAACAATTATATCAAAACTTCTAGGGCACATTTCAGGATATTACACTTCAACCCCTACCAGACCCCACCTGCCTCCGCCATTGGGAGCAGCTCCATCCAAATAGCCACCCCTTTGTTTCCTACCGCAGCTGCACCAAAGAAAAAAAAACACAAAAAGAATCAGTCAGAGAAAATGAAAAAAAAACATTAAGGGGGAAAAAAGGAAAAAATCACAAGACAAGTTTTAATGTAAAAGCCCCTATAATAACTGAAGCTTGCACACTTTTTTTGGGTTGTGTTTTCGCTAACTGATGCCCAATGTAGTTTGTCTTCAATCAAAAATCCACAACTTGAAGTGCTCCTAGGGTAATCATAGTTAGCAATGTAAGGGCAAGGCACTTCGAGATTCTTGCAGTTGGAACTTAATTCAAAAAGCTAACGACGACAAGAAAGGTGTCTACTTGAAAAAAAAAATCAAAAAGTAACATATGTAGTATAATTATCTTTTAACTATTTAACCATGTACTTTAAAATAATAATAAAAGAAATCCTCTTCAATAAGAAAAAAAAAATTTTACTCTACTTTTTTACAACATGATAATATCTAACTAGTATTTTTTTATCATTTCAATTTTTATTCTTAGTCTAAAAGTCCATAATTTTTTTTTTAAATTACTACTCTAAAATGCAACATTTAAAATTATTGCAATATATATTTTTTATTTTTTGGGCATCATGCAATTGTTTTATCATTTTTTAGCATTTGTAATAGTTTATAAATATTGTAAATAGTCAAATATTTTCATGATTTAAAACAATGATATGTTCTTTTTTAATGTATTAAAACTAGATATATTTATGTGTATTTTGAGATTATTTTGTAATAAATTTTGGCCTCCTAACTTTTAATTCTGCGTCTGCCCCGAATTAAATTATGCATGCATGAAATTGATCACACAAAAGAAATAAATTAATTTAAAGTTTTATGATGATTAAATCAAATCATTTTAATGTTGAATTTTTCTGAAAGAAAATTTAAAATTTATTTTATATTTTCGTTAATTTAAACATAAACTAATATAAAAATTTATATTAAGAAAATTTAAAATTTGTTATATACTTTTATTAATTTGAATTTAAACTATAACAATTTATATTTCTAAAAATTTAAAAAATAAAATTTTTATATATTTACTTTTTTATGAAAAATATTTAACTTTCTATGTGAAGAGAAAATAAGTATTCTATTCAACTATTAGGATTATTAACTCCTTTCAGCTAATAATATTGGCAAAAATGTGAAAGGGGTTTTACAAAACTAACCAAAAAAAACATTTTATTTTCACAAATAAAGTAAGAAGAAGAAAAAATTATAAATATGAAAAATGCACTTCTAAAATAATAAAATACTATAAAAATGATGGTTGTTAACATATAAAACCACAAATCTTCTTCTTCTTCTTTTTTCTTCAGTACCCTCAATCGACAATTGAATCGACAATAAACAATCAACAATCAAAGCTAAAAAAAAATTAAAAAGAAGAAATCAAGATAAAAAACTCAAGATAAAATAGATAAAAAAAATAACTTAAGGAAAATCAAATCAGAAAATAAATCTTCATCATCCTTTTATCAAAATCTTCATCATCTCTAAATTTTGCTCGAAAATAAAATCAGATTAGGAGCAAAATAAAAAAGAATACTACATGCAGTCAAATCTCTATGGAAAAATCAACAACAAAAAAGCATATGAAAAACAAAATTTCAAAATAACTTGAAATTTAGAAGAATACTTGATAAAAAATATTGATTTAGTGTAAATTTTGTATGTATGTTATAAGAATACAAAATACAAAATATTAATATATTATAGATATTGTGTGTATATTAGAAGAGTATAAAATAAAAAGCGTTGAAAATATAGTGTATATGTTGTTTGCATGTTAGAAGAATACTAAATAAAATGTTTTGATATATTATAAATATTTTGTATATGTTAGAAAAATATCAAATAAAGTTAACAAAAATATTGATTTCATTATGTAGATGTTTGGTTGATGTTCAGTGTATGTTTGATAGATATTGTGTGTATATTAATTGTTTATTATATATGTTGTGTGTGCTATGTAGATGTTATGTGGATATTGTGTATATATTATGTGAATATAAAATTAAAAAATATTAAATAAATTTTATAAATGTTTAGTTGATGTTATGTACATATTGTAGATATTTGGTAAATGTGTGTATATTATGTATTTGTGAGAATATGATATAAAAAAAATTATTTTTGAATAAGAAAAATATAAATAAAAGAAAAAAATAGAAAAAAGAAAAAGTTTAAAACATAGAAAATTTAAAAAACATCATGCAAAAACACATGACGAAGCTATTAACTCGAGCATAAAAATGAAAAGTAAAAGAAAAATAAAAGAGGCGTAGTTAAAAACAAAAAAAAAAGAGCTTGTAAATTTGAAAAAAAAAGAAATTAAAAGAGGGGTAATGACATAAATTCCTCAAATATTGGGTTTAAAACACCCTTTGGCAAAAGCATATCTATTGCCCCTGTTAATAAATATAAAAAATAGTTCAAAGTAATTTTAAAATTTTAAGATAGATTAAATCATGAAAGTCACCTATATATAATGTTCAACTTTTATACATATTAATTTAAATTAATTGAACCAATTTGATATGTGAATCGAAAATTAGGTAATATATAAAATGAGTAAGCTATTGTAGTGAACCATTTTTAATAGTTAATAAATAATATTATTATAATATTTTTTAAAAAAATTAACACAAAAAATACAAAAAAAATATATATATAGAAAAAAGAAGGAGAGGTGAAAGAGAGAAAATCAAAGTGTTTCGTAGTAGAGGAACCTAGAAAACTTGGATTTTGTGTATGTGGCCTAACCAAAGTAGGAGGTTTGGCTATGTAAATATTCTTTAGAATATTCGATAGAATAATCCATAGAATATATCATAGAATATCTCTAGAATATATAATAGAATATTTAAAGAATATGCTATAGAATATTTCTAAAATATGCCATAGAATATCAAAAGAATATGCTATCGAATATCTTTAGAATATGCCATAGAATATTTAGAGAATATGTTATAGATTAATCTATGGAATATGCTAGTTTAATCTTGTAACATCATTATATCCTATGTACGTATGATACACATATTCAGTACATATAAAATATGCGTATAAGGTATAAAAATATCACAACTTGATTTAATAAAAATTCTCATATTACCTCATTCCTTAAAATATTTATACAAATACATATGTATAAATATCAAAACACATAAAAACTCACATTACTCAATTATTTAAAACATCCTTTATAATTTATAAAATATATACTCCCAAAACATAATATAATATACATAATATTAAAATATATTATAACATAAAATATGTACATGTTGGCAAAATGACTCTAATCTTGATGTAGCAAAATATTTCAAGTTCAACAAACACAAGCCTAGTCCTGACAAGGTCTAGTAGAAATCTCCGGCTCTACCGGATCACCCCTGTCACCTGCACGATAAATTACAATCGCTAAGCTAAAAGCCTAGCGATACAAACTTTGATAATAATAAAACTTTAAAAATAATGCAAATGCATAATGCTTATATGCTATGTCACAATATGGCAGCCAAGCTCACTTTTAAACATATTCTTCTATCATCTAATGATTCACACAAACACAAATACATACACAAGCATGAGCCTAAACAACTAATACATTATTCAAATCCTATAGTTACTATTTTGGTCCATAATGACACTAAGTATCTAGCCCCGAAGGCAAATTAAATAATGCTCAAAAGCTGGCCCCGAAGGCAAATCGTATCACAGTGACATCAAGCATTTAGCCCCAAAGGCAAATATTGAGGATAACCTCATAGGCATGCCGCCAAATACAGAACTCTGAAAATTGAATAGCATACTAGGCACAAAATTATTTCATATTTTCTATCATTAATTTCTTTCAATCTTTCACATTTCATCATTTCATCATAGTGTAGGACATTTCATAATAAAATCACATTACCCAACACTTTAAGTCACTTCCACACTTTGCACATAATTCATATTTATTCGATCTAGCCATTATCAATGGCTTTCATAATGCATGCATAACGATTTACATGTCACAACACAATGTTCAATGTAAGAAATAACTTAACACATTTTCCATCCAAAATGTGTTAAGTCCAATTTAATGCTAACATATATGAATTATCAAAAGTTTGTACTTACCTCAGAAAGCACTCCAAAACAAGCTTCAAAACTCCCTCCAACCTTTTTTTCTAAGTTGCCGTTCAACACTAGGAATGGGCAAATTACTTTCTCTCAATGCCTATACCAAATGTGATCATGAAAAACCATTTAAATTAGAAATTACAAATGAAAGACAAAGAAAAGAGTTATTTTAGACAATATCCTCAAGTCACATGCCCAACAATACGAGCATGTTGTCATTAACCTACTCTTACAAAAGCATTGACACTACCAACCTCATAGGCCATGTCAATTATCTTGCCTCACAGTAGCTATGTGTTTTATTAGTTTTTTGTGTCTTATTCATTATGATAATTATTGTTTTCTTTAGGTATTTTGTTAGTTTTAATATGTTTATTTAGTGTTTTCATTAATTTTGGTAGTTTTAATTTATTTGAGTGTTTATGTCATTTTTGTCTTAGGTTTTTTAGTGTGTGTATGTGTGTTGTTAGTTTATGTTTATTTGATTCTTGTTTAAAGTGTGTTTCAAGTGTTTGTGTTAGGTTAATATGCAAGGAACCATACCAGGGATCAAGAGAGGAAGGAAAGACCAAGGAACCAGGAGAAGAAAATAATGACAGTAGCTGACACATGCAGAGGACACGGCCAAGCTTGTGGCCGTGTCCCATACCATGCTAAGGAACAAGACCAAGACACAGAAGGTGACACACTCAAGGGACACGGCCAAGCTTGTGGCCGTGTCCCTCCAAAATTGTCAAACACGGCCAAGCTTCCTCCAAACTGGCTGTGTCACTCACCACTCCAAAGAAGAAAAGAAGAAAATCACACAAGAGCGAACACATGCAAGGGACACGGCCAAGCTGGTGGCCGTGTCCCTCCAAAATTGTCCAACACGGCCAAGTTGTTTTGGCTTGGCTGTGTCACACTCAAGTCCAAAGCAAAGAAAGATGAAAATCAAGCAGTAGATGACACCTTCAGGGGACACGGCCAAGCTTGTGGCCGTGTCCCACCAAGAACCTCAGACACGGCCAAGTTCACTTGAGCCTGGCCGTGTCCCTCATGAATTAAAGAAGACGCGATTTTTGGAGCGGAGGTTTCGTATAAATATTAAAGTTAGGGTTTTGAGAGTTGTGTTGAGAGTTTGAGTTTTGTTTTAGCCGTCAAAGAACATTAGGGTTTTCATATCTTGTTTTCTTTGATCTTTTTATTACACTTTGATTAAACTGGCTTAGATTAGATTTGTTCTTGCCATTGATACATTCTTCGAGCAAGTTCTGAACAAGAGATTCTTCAAGAGCTAAGGGAGTTTGTAATTTGATTTTGTTCTCGAACTTATTCTCTTTAATTTCATTGGAATTGTATTCATGAATTCTTCTATGTCTAAATTGATTTCTTTGAATTTTAATGAGATGAGTATGTTTGATAGCATTATGAACTAATTTGATCTAGTCTAGGGTTTGTATGGATCTGCTATGATTGTATGAATTGGTTATTACTCTTAACTTAATTATTTCTTTAGCCTTGATTGAATGGATTATTGTTAATATATAATTGATTGGCCACCAATTATGTGTTTTAGGTATTAGATGATGGATTGAGAAATGAAGTCTAATGCTGGAACAATTCAATTAGGGACTTAGGTGAATTAGAGATATAACCTAGGAAAAGATTATTTCAATTGTAACAAGATTATTTGAGAGAGGTTTGAATGCGAGAGCTTATTTCCTTAATTCGATTAATTAAGTTGCTTGAGATTTAATCTTTGAAATTAAATTAGTTAAGAGGAATAACCATTCATACATATAAGTAGTAGAGAAGTGCAAACCCTAGACCATTCTATTAAGTGAATCAATACATCAGCTTAGTTTACTTTTTATTGTTTTAAACTCCAATAGATCTTCTTCATTAGTTGTTAGCAATTTAAGTTTATTAATCACTTGTTATTTATAATCTGATAATCAATTAGCTTATCTAGCTTCCTTGAGAGACGACCTTGGGGTGATCACCTTTGCTACAGCTACCTCGTATACTTGTGAGTGACGCTTTGTGGTAGAGTTAATTAGAGTGCAATAAGTTTTTGGCGCCGTTGCCGGGGAAGCTAATTGGCGTAATTGTTTATTAGTCATAGATACTTAGATTATTTTTCATTGTTTACTTTTGATTTTATTTGTCTTTTGCTTTTAATAATTCTTTTGTTCTAGAAATTCTGTTTATGCAAGGCAGGAGATCACTTGGAGGAGAGCTATACCCAGTCATTCCAGAAATTCAGAGAGTGAAAAGGAGCAGGGAAGAGTTTGAACTGTACACCGGATTTGATACTACAGAGGAGGACACTTTTGATTTTGAGTCGAAATTTGCACAATCTACCAACATAGGAGAAGAAAGACAAAGAACTATGAGAGATTTTGCTATACCTGTCATTGGAACTTCCACCTCTTGCATAAGATTGACAGATGCAGCAAGAAATTATGAGTCGAAGAACATTCATTACAATATGCTGCCATCATTCTATGGAGTTCCAAATGAAGATCCTTTGAACTTTATTCGGGATTTTTATTCTACCCTCAACACTTTTTCATTGGGAGGACTGACAGAGGATCAGTTGAGGATGAGATGTTTCCCATATACATTGAAGGATAGGGCAAAGTGCTGGCTTATGATGTTGCCCGAAAATTCTTTGACAACTTGGGAGCAAGTTTATAACAAGTTTATGGGCAAGTTTTACTCTCATCTAAAGACAGCTGAATTGAGAGGGAAGATTGCTACATTCTCTCAATTTGAAGGAGAGCCATTTCATGAGGCTTGGGACAAATTTAAGATGCTATTGATCTAGTGTCCACATCATCACTACCCACTTCAACTTCTTAATCAGTTTTTCTATGATGGTCTCACCCAGCAATTTCAGAACACTGTTGATAACTCAGCTAGGAGAGCTATGGGAGAAAAGACAGCTGATGAAAATTACGAGATCTTTGAGATGTTGGGAGCTAATTATCAATAGAAAAGTGTAAGAGGAAGAAGTAAAGGGGTGAATCAACTGAAAACCAATAGTGAGATGGTCAATCAGATAGCTGAATTGACAAGGCAAGTGCAGATGCTGAATATGAAAAACAACACTTCTTCATCCACTCAAGAAGTGTGTGGAATTTGTGGGACTTTCGGGCATGGAGCAAATATTTGCCCCTCCGCATATGAGTCTTATGGTATTGAAGCTGAGCAAGTCAATGCTATGGGGGGATATCAACCAAGGGCCCGGAATGATCCTTATTCCAATACTTACAATCCTGGTTGGCGGAGTCACCCAAATTTTTCCTGGACAACAAATAATTCTCAACAGCCTTTCCATTTGCTCCAGAGATAGAACCAACAGCAGGGTCAATCCTCAAATCAAGGGCAGCCTAAGAGAGAGAGTTTGGAGGAAAGTTTACAGGCTTTTATCCAAGTCAGTGCTAAAAATCAAGAGATGAACAACAAGAGGCTGGATTCATTAGAAGCATCTTTTAAGAAAGTGGAGACCCAAGTGGGACAACTTGCACAATAGATGCAGATTCAACAAAAGGGAAAATTCCCAAGTCAACCTGAACAGGCACAATCAGTGACTGTTCTTAGAAGTGGCAAGGTAATTAACAATAATGTTGAAAATAATTCTGTGAATGCAGGTGAGCAAGAGAATAAAAAGGAAGGAGAGCCAGAGAACAAAGGTGATGGAGAAAGATCAATGGAGAAATCCCCTACAGCAGATTTACACAAGGCAAGCAATCCATACCGGCCACCTATACCATTCCCCAGCAGGTTGAAGAATGATAAACAATATAAGCAATTTTCAGACATCTTCAACATGCTGTCTAAGGTAAGTATTAACTTACCCTTACTTGAAGCAATAAAGAACATGCCAGCTTATGCCAAATTCTTCAAGGAACTGAACACAAAGAAAAAAAGGTATGAGCCCAATGAAAATGTGATAGTTTCAGAGGTAGCTAGTGCTGTTTTGCAGCATAAACTACCTCCCAAGCTAAAGGATCCTGGAAGTTTTATAATTCAAATTACTATAGGGAATGGAAAGGGGACTGATGGCATGTGTGATTTAGGAGCTAGTGTAAATTTGTTGCCTTATTCTATTTATCTTGAGTTAGAACTAGGGGAACTTAAAACTACAAAAATGGTGTTGCAATTAGCTGATAGATCTCTTAGATTCCCGAAAGGGGTTATAGAAGATGTGTTAGTTAAGGTTGGGGGTTGATAGTACCTGTGGATTTCATAGTTCTTGACATGGAAGGAAGTAACCCTACACCATCAGCACACACTATTCTGCTGGGTAGGCCTTTTATGGCTATTACCAACACCTTGATAGATGTTAAAAATGGTAAATTGTCAATGACTGTCTTAGGACAAACAGTTGAATTTTCTATTTTTATCACTTCTCCCATTCCTACAACTGATTTATATGAGGATTGCTCTTTAATTGATTGTATTGATGCATTTGTTTCAGATGTTTTCTTGCAAACAAGTTCTTTAGATAAATTGGAGCTGGCACTGACCTTAGATGGTGGTTTAGATATTTTTGATTCAAAAATAGCCAGTTGCCTGGAGACATTAGAGAGTGCTGAAATAGAGGAACTTAAGGAGGACCTAGTATGTGAACTTCCCTCCATTAAAAAAGAAGAGAAGAACCCTTCACTTGAGTTAGAGCTGAAAGAGTTACCTAAAAATCTAAAATATGTGTTTTTAGGAGATCACAATACCTTGCCTGTGATAATATCTAGTGAACTTAGTGAAGAGGAGGAGATGAGGTTAGTAAGTGAGCTTAGAAGATTGAAAAGAGCAATAGGATGGGGATTGAGTGACATCAAAGGTATTAGCCCTTCAATGTGCATGCATAGAATTACCTTAGAAGAGGGAGCTAAACCTGTGAGGGAGACCCAAAGGTGCCTTAACCCAAATATGAGTGAAGTGGTTAAGAAGGAAGTGCTCAAATTGCTTGATGAAGGAGTAATTTATCCAATAGCTAATAGTGAGTGGGTGAGCCTAGTACATGTAGTTCCTAAGAAGTCAGGAATCACTGTGGTGAAAAATGAAAATAATGAATTGGTTCCTACTAGGACTACTAGTGGGTGGAGAATGTGTATCGATTATAGGAAGTTGAACAATGCTACAATGAAAGACCATTTCCCTCTTCCTTTTATTGATCAAATGTTAGATAAGCTTTCTGGACACTCACATTATTGTTTTTTGGATGGCCTTTCAGGTTACTATCAAGTGCCGATAGCACCAGAGGATCAGCCCAAGACTACCTTTACTTGCCCTTTTGGGACTTATGCATTTCGGTGTATGCCCTTTGGCTTGTGCAATGCACCTGCAACCTTTCAGAGATGTATGATGTCTGTCTTCTCAGACATGATTGATGATTTTATTAAGGTATTTATGGATGACTTTTCTGTTTTTGGTAGTTCTTTTGATAATTGTCTCAATAAACTTGTTCTTGTGCTTGAGAGATGCATTGAATGTAACCTTACTTTAAGTTGGAAAAAGAGTCATTTCATGGTTACTCAGGGCACTGTAGGTCATGTTGTGTCAAGTAAGGGGATTGAGGTGGATAAGGCCAAGGTAGAATTGATTGCTAAATTACCCCCACCTACCTCTGTTAAGGGAATAAGAAGTTTTTTAGGGCATGCAGGTTTTTACCGGAGATTTATTAAGGATTTTTCCAAAATAAGTCAACCGTTGTGCCATTTGTTGGGGAAAGATGTTCCATTTGAATTTATAGCACAATGTGTGCAAGCTTTTAATTCCCTTAAAGAAAAATTGACTAGTGCACCAGTAATTGTAGCTCCTGTTTGGTCTTTACCTTTTGAAATCATGTGTCATGCCTCTAATCATGCAGTAGGAGCTGTTCTTGGGCAAAGGGTTGATAAATTTTTGAGAGTCATATATTATGCTAGCTTGACCCTGAATAGTGCGCAAATGAATTACACCACAATTGAAAAGGAAATGTTAGCTGCTGTTTTTGCTTTAGATAAGTTTAGAGCATATTTAATTGGGTCGAAAATTATTGTGCATTCTGATCATGCAGGTCTAAAATATCTTTTAACAAAACAACATGCTAAACTGCGCTTAATTAGATGGGTGTTGTTATTGCAAGAATTTGATTTCCAAATCAAAGATACTAAGGGTAGTGAGAATGTTGTTGCTGATCATTTATCCAGATTACCCTTCTTTAGTGAAAATCTTGCATCTGATAGCATTCATAAAAATTTAGAAGCATTTCCTGATGAGCAGCTGTTTGTGGTATTTGATGCACCTTGGTTTGCAGATATTGCTAACTATCTTGCTTGTGGTATATTGCGTACTAACATGTCATTTCAGGAAAAGAAAAGGTTTTTGCACATAAGTAAATTTTACTTTTGGGATGAACCTTACCTATTCTGGATTTGCAAAGATGAGATAGTTCGCAGGTGCGTATCTGAAGAAGAACAACTGAGTGTTCTTAAATTTTTTCATGACCTTCATTGTGGTGGTCATTTTGGAGGAAGAAAGACCGCAGAAAAGGTGCTTCAGAGTGGTTTTTATTGGCCTACGCTATTCAAAGATGCTCAAGAGTATTGCAAGCATTGTGACCGATGTCAAAGAGTGGGTAACATTGGGAGGAGGAATGAAATGCCCCTTCAATCATATATTGTTGTTGAATTGTTTGATGTGTGGGGAATAGACTTCATGGGTCCTTTCCCCAAGTCTTTTGGTTATGAATATATTTTAGTTGCTGTTGATTATGTTTCCAAATGGGTGGAGGCAATCCCCACCCGTACTAACGATGCTAATGTGGTTGTTAAATTTGTGAAGGAAAATATTCTTAGCAGATTTGGCACACCAAGAGTGATAGTCAGTGATGGGGGAAGCCATTTTTGCAACAGACTTTTTGAGAAGTTAATGCACAAATCTGGTGTGAAGCACAAGGTGGCAACCCCATACCATCCACAGACTTCTGGACAGGTTGAAACATCCAACAAGCAAATAAAAGGTATTCTGGAGAAAACAGTCAACTTATCAAGAAAAGATTGGGCGAGTAGATTGCATGATGCACTATGGGCGTATTGGACTGCTTTCAAGACTCCTTTGGGTATGAGTCCATACCGATTGGTTTTTGGTAAGGCTTGTCATTTACCAGTGGAGTTGGAGCACAAAGCATATTGGGCAATCAAGACTCTGAATTTGGACTTGGACAAGGCGAAGAGAGAACGGTTTCTGCAAATTTCAGAGTTAGATGAGCTGAGGAATGAGGCATATGAGAGCTCAAGGATTTATAAGGATCGCACTAAAGCACTTCATGACAGAATTATAGTGCGAAAGACTTTGAGTACAGGTATGAAAGTTTTACTTTTTAACTCTCATCTCCGTTTGTTTCTAGGTAAACTCAAGTCTAGGTGGAGTGGTCCTTTTGAGATAACTCAGGTATATCCTTCTGGTGCCATTGAATTGCTTAACTCTCGAACAAATGAGACTTTTAAAGTAAATGGACAGAGAGTTAAGCCATACAATGAAGGATTTCAAGAAGTGAGGATCATTGACAGCACTTTGATCCACGATCCCTAAGTCTTGCAGTGATGTCCAGCTATATGACATTAAAGAAGCGCTAAATGGGAGGCAACCCATCGGTTTGCATTTCTTTTTCATAGTTGTAATTTTAAATTTAGCAATTTTGATTTGATGATTGATTTAAATAAATGGAATGGGTGCTTTGATCGGTTTTTATTTTTCTAATGTGTTTCAGGGTTGATCGAAGAAGAGGTTTGCAAATTCTTTAACATTTGGTGATATAAAAAAAAGAAAAAAAGTTAAAATTGGCAGAAGGAGACACGGCCAAGGAGCTTGGCCGTGTCACATGGGACATGGCCAAGCTTCACCAAAAAGTTTTTTCCTTTATTTTTGTAAAATTTTTGTTTCTTTCACAGTAGGTGACACGGCCAAGGAGCTTGGTCGTGTCCCTTGGCCGTGTCACATGGGACACGGCCAAGCTTCACCAAAATTTTCTTTGTTTTTATTTTTCATCTCTTCTTACAGTAAGTGACACACCCATGGGACACGGCCAAGTCACTGGCCATGTCCCTTAAAACACATCAGACACGGCCGTGTCAACCCAGACTTGGCCGTGTCTCTTCACTTTTACACTTTAAAAACACGATTTTTGCACTGCTTGCTCATTCCAATCCCTATATCTATTTTGTTTTCTCTCTTGCTCTCTCGACTTCTCTCTCTCCCAAAACTCCATTATTGTGTTTCAAAAGCTTCAAATCCTCCATTAAATTTCAATTTTCTTCACCAAAACTACAATTAATCCATTAAAACTTCTTCTTCTCTCACAAAAGATCAATTTAATCGGTTTAAACTTCAAATTTTTTTTTTCAGATCTTTCAAGATGCCAAGAACGAAGATAGTTTTCCACCGCAAGAAGAAGAGACCTACAACTAAAGGTGCATCTTCATCTTCATCGGTTTCATCTTTGAAGAAAGCAAATCTTTTGGCTCGAGGTTTCTTCCCGACGAGGTATGTCAATGATGAGTCCCTTGATGCTCTTAATATTAGGAATAATTTTTATCATTATGTTCAAATCCTTGGGTGGGAGAACCTAGTCTCCTTGCGACCTTTGCAATTTCAAGAGCTTACTTTGGAGTTCTTAATTTCTCTTAATGTTGAAAGAGATGCACAAAAAATTTGCTCTAGGTTGAGTTTTAAGTTGTTTGGAAAATCAATTGTGCTTAGTATTGAACAATTAAATGGTATATTCGGGTTCCATCAACATGGTGAAAGGTTGGTACCTAAGGAATTTAAACAGCAATTTGCTTGGGGAGTATTAGGCTCGGGGACTTATGTGGCCAAATCGGCCAAAGCAACTAAATTGAGAAATCTCGCTTTGAGGTATTTGCATCATTTTATGTCTTGCGGATTCTTTGCTAGGAAGGAAAGCCCGGGTGTAGTGGAACTGAGTGAACTATTTTTCTTAGATTGTGTGGTTAATGTAGTGCCTATTAGTTCCGGCTATTGGTTAGCCGATGTCTTTGATAGTGTGTCAAACAAGAAGAAGGGGGCTATCTGTATTGGAGGATTGGTTACCACATTGGCCATAGCCCTTTTTGATGATTTTGACCCGAGCACCTATCGCATGACTAGAATTACGGGTAATGATTCCTTGGATTTGGCTACACTAGAGAAGATGCATATGGTGGTGCATAGGAGAGGGGCTTATATGATGGCTTCAGCTGAGCCAGAAGTGTTGCGCTCGAATTAAGTATTACTACAAGCGTCACTTGCAAGTATACGAGGTAGCTGTAGCAATGGTGATCGCCCCAAGGTCGTTTCCCCAAGAAGGTATGGTTCGTAATAGCTTGATTAAAGCAATTAAATTAAAAGCAAGAGTTTGTTGTTTGGAATGCAAAAGAACAATTTAAACCTAAGATTAACGTACGTAGGGTTTGATGTGTGTGATGGGTGCACAAGATCAATTCAGTTCTTGGGAAAGTGCCTAGGGTCATAGGTCCATTCAACCAAAGCTAAATTCTCAATTATCCATTAACACAACTTTGTAATTAATTTGTTCCTTAAGTTTAATTAGTCAATTACCAATTCATTAGTTCTCACATTCATGAATTAGCAATAACCAATTATTTTACGTTACCAAATTAATGAAACCCTAGAACTTATATTTCTAATTCATTCATAGGGTAGTCGATTGCATAATTCCGATATCGGATTTCACCTCTCGGTCCTTCATTCAATATCTAGAGATCAATAGGTAGCTAATCTATCAACCTAGCATACATTCCAATGCAATCAACCAATCAACAAGGAACATCAATGGAAATATCAATTCAAGACATTCAATCAAATATACTACAAACCTAGGCATGGGTATTTAGCTCAACATCATCAATTTAAAACATTCATTCAACTCAATATAAAACAAATACAAATTGTTCATTGCAATATCAATCTCTTAATACAACAAAAATAATATTGAACTGAATTAAAAGAGAGAATAGAAAAACCCCTTGTGAAAATGCCAAGAGTAGGATTACTAGTCTTCCTCCTAGCTCCACTTTGATGTTTGATGAAGAACTCAAGCCTCTTCAATGGTTGATTCCCCTTGCAATGTGGATGGAGCTTTCTCAAGTCACCAATCCTTCAATTGATTGTGCCTTTGGAAGATGGAATGGAGCTTTCTCAAGTCACCACTCCTTCAATTGAAGCCTCTTCAACCTTTGAGAGCTTATTGACCCACTTGATCCCAAAGAACCAAATTGAAGCTTGTCAATGGAAGATGGAGAAGATGAAGATGGAGGATGAAGATGAGGGACAAGGAGAGTGTCACTCTCTCCTCATCCCAAGTTATGAGTGCCCTCTCTTCTCTTTTCTTTTTGTTCTCAAAACCCTAGCTGCTCTCCCTGATTTCTGTTCGTGCGAAAGAATTTATACACTTTTCAGGTGGGACACGGCCAAGTTACAGGAGACTTGGCCGTGTCTGAGGTCTTTGGAGGGAGAGACACGGCCAAGTTGAGGGAACTTGGCCATGTTGGAGGTGAATTGGAGGGACACGGCTAGTGACTTGGCCGTGTCCCTTGCTTGTGTTCGCTTCTGTCTCAGAATTTCTTCTTTTCTTCTTTGGTTGAGTGACACGGCCGTGTTTGGAGTGACTTGGCTGTGTTGGATCATTTTGGAGGGACACGGCCAGTGACTTGGACATGTCCCTTGCATGTGTCACCTACTGTGAGAGTTTCTTCTTCTTTGCTTGGGATTTAAGTGAGACACGGCCAAGCTTGAGCAACTTGGCCGTGTCTGGACTTCTTTGGTGGGACACGGCCACAAGCTTGGCCGTGTCCCTTGAGTGTGTCCCTCACTGATCTTCATTTTTGCTCTGTTTTGCTCTATTCTTTGGTTTTGCTTATTAGGTGAGACACGGCCAGAGACTTGGCCGTGTCTCTGGGTGTGTCTCTTCCTGTTTCTTCATATTTGCTCTGTTTTTCACTGTTTTGATCTTCCAAGGGTGTTTTTGCTCTCAAACCTAAAAACAAACACAATAAACAAACTTAAAATAAAAATCAATCAAAACATTAACTAAAACACACATAAAATCATACTAAAAACTAGTGCAAAGATGACCTAAACAACTACCCCACACTTAACTCCTTGCTTGTCCCCATGCAAGACTAAAATCAAAACACACTAACTAGATGAATTCTGTTAAGTTCAAGAGTTATAAAAATGCATCAAGACTTCCCTATCCCTAAATCCGCAATCAATATCGAATCAAACAAAATCGACACTCATGCAATTAAGTGGTTCTCCATGCATAACCAATGTTATCGCTCCCTCACCAACTCTTACAAGTGTTTGATCATGGTGGTGTTTGCACTCATAACAATCAATGAAAGATTATTACCATAGACTTGCTTATCAATCAAATCTCCACCACCAAATTTCAATCAAGCATCAATCAAAAGGTCTTTCTTTTGGTTGTAATGGGGCTAAGGTAAAGGCATGACATTTAGGAATTGTAAGCTTAATCATTAAGTTCAAGAGCACTTCAAGAGTGAAGTAACCGATCATATGTATAACTAACAATCCCAAAACACCTTCCTCTCATATACCCATTGATATTAAAGAGCTTTTCAAGGGAACTCACTTATTACATTTTGCAACGATTATTCCCAAACAATTTCCAAACCCTGTCAACAAGAACAATAATTATTTTTATTATTTATTTTTTTCTTATCTTTTTTTTATTTTCTATATTTTTTATTTTTTAGGGTTTACAACTAAATGACATAATAGTTTGCAATCTCAAACCTACTTAATTTAACCCCATACTTAATTCAACACAACACTCGGTCATAAACGCTCTTAAAATGCTCTTGACCTAATGAAAGGGTAAGAGTTAAACAACAAGGTCCAAGCTAATGGTGTCGTGAAAAAGAAATAAAAGGAAAATAAAATAAGCTCAAAATTGGATAACTAAAGTTAAAAATATAGGGTTGGTCTTTTTAAGCCAAAGTGGGTTCACCTAATTGCCTTAATCATCTTGATGCCTAATTAAAAATTTTATGTAGTCTTAAAATGCATGTCAAAGCAAGTTCTAGCAATTCATCAATCAATGATGTTCACCCTCAAAAAGAACAATAAGTTGATGGCTCAATTCCTCACAAGGTTAATGGCAATGCAAGGAAAAACCAACAAAATTGACAATAAGCACCAAATCTACTCAATTCTCCAAATCATGCTTCAAAAATTCAAAGGTCATCTATCAGCAATGTTTAAAACAATTGAACTTCTCAACATTCATTTATTCAACGAAAAACATTAAAAACATTAACTAAACTTAAACAAAAACAAATAAAAGGTAGAAACATAAAACACCAAATGCACCCGACACTTAAAAATTCACATTGTCCTCAATGTGAGCATGCATACTACAGAGAAAGTTTAGATGATACCTGATTTCCATCGTTCCCATATACGATGTGTTGGGCTCCTTTCACCCATAATGCAATTGGAGCCCATGACTGAGAGGATGAACACCATGCAACTTTGAAAAGTGCCCAATATATTGAAAAGCTTAGGTAGCATTCTTAGGGGAGCAATTGTCCAAAAAGAACATGTGAGGGTTGTCTTAGCTTTATTTTTTAATGCTATAGGGACGTAGTAAGAACCTTTTTTAGTTTGCAACATGGTTTTATATGGTTTCTGCTCGTTCTCACCACCAAGAGTGGGAGAGATGATAATTTGTTGCATACTGCATTCCCCAACTAAAACATCTTTCAAAATTCCTGGGGTCTTTTTAGGTTCAACCAAGTTTGATTGAATGTGTTCTACATTCTCTTTAGCAATTTGAAGTTCTCCCTCAACAATCTCATTATTCTCTAGTAAATTGCTCTCATCAATTTCTAATTTGGAAGAATTAGGCTCTACTTCTATGGTCATAGCCACCTCAAACTTATCTACACTATCTTCACTATAGGGCATGTCATGGAGTTCAGAAAGTTGCATACCTTGTTTCTCTGCATTCAGCTTACTTGGGAATGGGATTGGTGGCATACAAGGATTTGGAGGTTCATACAAATTTGTTGAAGTCGATGCTTCCAAATTCTCCTCCTCCTTTGATTGAATTAACTCCTCTATGTTTGATTGCATTTCCTTGCCAACTTCTTCATTGTTAGTTCCTGCATCAAAGGAATCACAAAAATCATTATATATCACCTGTTTATTCTTAAAATTTGTGATTACCTTTATTTACTCCAATTGGCTAGGAAATTCCTCCTCTTGGTGTGCTTGGAGTTGATGTGCCAGTTGCCCAACTTGCTTTTCCACCCTCTTCAATGATTCCTCCAAAGAATCAAATCTCTCATTGCTTCCTTCCTGAATTTCTGTGCTAATTTGAAGGTAAGCATTCAAATCATCTTCCACTATGGATTTCTCAAATTTATCATGGTTTTGTGAGCTAATTTGAATGAAGCCATTCAAACTATCTTCCAAAGTGGGTTCCTTAAGTTTACTATGATTTTGCACGCTAATTTGAATGAAGGCATTCAAACTATCTTCTAAGGTGGGTTCCTTAAGGTACTCTTGATTTGAATATTGTTATTGAGAGTAAGAACTTCTTTGGTAAGGTTGAAAAAAATTTGGAGGTGGAATGTGCTGCTGATTTTCCCAAGAAAAATTTGGGTAGTTTCTCCAATTTGGATTACAAGGATTGGAATATGGGTTACTTCTACCCCTTTGTTGGAAATTTTCAGAGGCATATTCTTCCTCTTGCCTCTCTTGATATTGTCCATAACCAAATGAACACATGTTTGCGCTATGTCCTGCAATGCCACATGCTAAACATACTCTTCGAGTAAGCATAGGTGTTTGTCCTCTTGCATTTAGCATCTTAAGTTGGTTCGTTAATTCTGCTAATTGCCATGCCATGTCAGAATTAGGGCTATCATCGTAAACCCATGCGTACCTTGAAAATTGCATATTTACACAAGGCACTTAGCAACTTAAAGAAAACAAACAAATAAGTAAATTTAAAGAAAAACAAAACAAATAAACAATTCACAGAAAATAAACAAACAATGAAAAGAAAGATCAAACTATCACTACTTAACAACCTTCCCCGGCAACAGCGCCAAAAACTTGTTGCGCTCGAATTAAGTATTACTACAAGCGTCACTCGCAAGTATACGAGGTAGCTGTAGCAATGGTGATCGCCCCAAGGTCGTTTCCCCAAGAAGGTGTGGTTCGTAATAGCTTGATTAAAGCAATTAAATTAAAAGCAAGAGTTTGTTGTTTGGAATGCAAAAGAACGATTTAAACCTAAGATTAACGTACGTAGGGTTTGATGTGTGTGATGGGTGCACATGATCAATTTAGTTCTTGGGAAAGTGCCTAGGGTCATAGGTCCATTCAACCAAAGCTAAATTCTCAATTATCCATTAACACAGCCTTGTAATTAATTTGTTCCTTAAGGTTAATTAGTCAATTACCAATTCATTAGTTCTCACATTCATGAATTAGCAATAACCAATTATTTTACGTTACCAAATTAATGAAACCCTAGAACTTATATTTCTAATTCATTCATAGGGTAGTCGATTGAATAATTTCGATATCGGATTTCACCTCTCGGTCCTTCATTCAATATCTAGAGATCAATAGGTAGCTAATCTATCAACCTAGCATACATTCCAATGCAATCAACCAATCAACAAGGAACATCAATGGAAATATCAATTCAAGACATTCAATCAAATATACTACAAACCTAGTCATGGGTATTTAACTCAACATCATCAATTTAAAACATTCATTCAACTCAATATAAAACAAATACAAATTGTTCATTGCAATATCAATCTCTTAATACAACAAAAACAATATTGAACTGAATTAAAAGAGAGAATAGAAAAACCCCTTGTGAAAATGCCAAGAGTAGGATTACTAGTCTTCCTCCTAGCTCCACTTTGATGTTTGATGAAGAACTCAAGCCTCTTCAATGGTTGATTCCCCTTGCAATGTGGATGGAGCTTTCTCAAGTCACCAATCCTTCAATTGATTGTGCTTTTGGAAGATGGAATGGAGCTTTCTCAAGTCACCACTCCTTCAATTGAAGCCTCTTCAACCTTTGAGAGCTTATTGACCCACTTGATCCCAAAGAACCAAATTGAAGCTTGTTAATGGAAGATGGAGAAGATGAAGATGGAGGATGAAGATGAGGGACAAGGAGAGTGTCACTCTCTCCTCATCCCAAGTTATGAGTGCCCTCTCTTCTCTTTTCTTTTTGTTCTCAAAACCCTAGCCGCTCTCCCTGATTTCTATTCGTGCGAAAGAATTTATACACTTTTCAGGTGGGACACGACAAAGTTACAGGAGACTTGGCCGTGTCTGAGGTCTTTGGAGGGAGAGACACGGCCAAGTTGAGGGAACTTGGCCGTGTTGGAGGTGAATTGGAGGGACACGGCCAGTGACTTGGCCGTGTCCCTTGCTTGTGTTCACTTCTGTCTCAGAATTTCTTCTTTTCTTCTTTGGTTGAGTGACACGGCCATGTTTGGAGTGACTTGGCCGTGTTGGATCATTTTGGAGGGACACAGCCAGTGACTTGGCCGTGTCCCTTGCATGTGTCACCTACTGTGAGAGTTTCTTCTTCTTTGCTTGGGATTTAAGTGAGACACGGCCAAGCTTGAGCAACTTGTCCGTGTCTGGGCTTCTTTGGTGGGACACGGCCACAAGCTTGGCCGTGTCCCTTGAGTGTGTCCCTCACTGATCTTCATTTTTGCTCTGTTTTGCTCTGTTCTTTGGTTTTGCTTATTAGGTGAGACACGGCCAGAGACTTGGCCGTGTCTCTGGGTGTGTCTCTTCCTGTTTCTTCATTTTTGCTCTGTTTTTCACTGTTTTGATCTTCCAAGGGTGTTTTTGCTCTCAAACCTAAAAACAAACACAATAAACAAACTTAAAATAAAAATCAATCAAAACATTAACTAAAACACACATAAAATCATACTAAAAACTAGTACAAAAATGACCTAAACAAGAAGCACCGGGGGACAGTCAAAAGAGACCTCGAGTCCAAGAGGAGTCTGATTCGGATCCTCTTTGTTTATATGAAGATGCTCTGGTCTCGGGTAATCAGGAGATAATTAATAGGATTGAGGCATTGGAGGGCAAGGTAGACCATAACCATGCTGCAGTCTTGCAGCAGTTGGAACAGATTAATAGCAACCTTGCAAAGATTTTGAGTCTTCATCTCGCGGCTGCATCATCTTCACATCCTCCTTCACCATAGATTTTGAGTTCCTTACTTTATTGTGTTTAGTGTATTTTTTGTTATTATTTTTCATTTTAATGTTAACATTTTATATTTTGGATATTTTATTTTTATATATTGTATTTTGTTTGTGATGAAAAGTTAGGATTTTGCCTCACTAGGGTACGTTGGAAATCAGGTTGCACCTTAACTCTTTTTCTTTCTTATTCTTGTTTTCCATTGAGGACAATGTAAATTCTAAAGTGTGGGGTAATCTTTTAGCTTTTCTTTAATTTTTGTTTTGTTTGTCTTGGTGTGTTATATTGTGTGTTGTGCATGGTATAATCATTGAGAACTTATTGACTTTTCTTTGATTCTGGTATTATAGTTGAGACTTTAGTATCAGCATAGAGATTAGCATTTGAATTAATTCAAGATCAATTTTCACATTCTGCAATTCTTGACATATAAATCTTTGAGAACCCACCTTTGTGAGTTTTGAGCCTCATAGATTGAATATTAGTGTCAATTGATTTTCTTTTCTTAAGTGTGCACCTTCATGATTTTGCATCTCTAGAGCTTGCTTTTGCATACTAATTGAACTTACATTATGATTTCATCTCAAGTTTTAAAATGATAAAGGCAAATTAGGTTAGCCCTTTAGCTTTAAAAGACCTCCCTTAATTATGAATTCCTTAGTGAGCCAAGTTGAGCCTTTGACCTTTTCTTGATTGATCAACACAATTCTAAACTCAACATGTTCTTATTATCATCATACCTGCATTAAGGAATGGAGTTTCTTATGATATGATAATAGGGTGGTTTGATTCAAAAGTGTGGGGTAAAAATTAAAAAAAAAATTTGTATTGCTATTTGGGGTTGAAATGCATACTTTGCACAATTTATTTGCTAAGAGTTGGTTATTCTTTTTCCTCTTCATTTTTAAGCTAGATGTTCCATGCAATTTTATATTTTGTATATATATATATATATAAAAGAAAGAGAAATATATAAAAAAAGATAAATAAAAGAAAATAAAGAAAAGATATATATATATATATATACAAAATTCATATATTTTCTAGCATTAGTTATCAAAGAGGAATATCGACTCATGTACTTTTCTTTTTAGTGTGCAAGTATGTAAGATTATCAAGGGTTGGTGAATATGCCATTTGAGGGAGTTATGAGTTTCTGATCAAGAGTATTGTCTAATTTAGATACTCCATTTCTTGATGCTCCAGCTTAAATGTCTTTTCTCACACCTGCACCTTAGCCCCATTACATCCAAATAAAAGACCTTCGGATTATTTCTTGAGAAAATCAGTGAGGGAGATTGGATAATTAAGCAAGTTTATTGTAGTATGCAGTCATGAGTGGTTTGAGTGTATTAACCTTTGAAATTGAGTGAAACACTTAGATGAGAGATGAGATTTGTATGTCTGGATTAATGAATGAGTTAAGAAAATCTTGATTGAAGGAAATTGCAATTATTTATGGCTGAGTCTTAAAGGGTTTCATCTTATATACTGGAATTATAGTTAAGGTTGTTTGAGTTTTTAATTTATGCCATGTGAATTTGCTTGAGGACAAGCAAAGTTTTAAGTGTGGGGTAGTTGTTTTATTAGTTTTTGTCATAGTATTGTGTCTTATTCATTATGATAATTATTGTTTTCTTTATGTATTTTGTTAGTTTTAATATGTTTATTTAGTGTTTTCATTAATTTTGGTAGTTTTAATTTATTTCAGTGTTTATGTCATTTTTGTCTTAGTTTTTTTAGTGTGTGTATGTGTGTTGTTAGTTTATGTTTATTTGATTCTTGTTTAAAGTGTGTTTCAAGTGTTTGTGTTAGGTTAATATGCAAGGAACCATACCAGGGATCAAGAGAGGAAGGAAAGACCAAGGAACCAAGAGAAGAAAATAATGACAGTAGCTGACACATGCAGAGGACACGGCCAAGCTTGTGGCCGTGTCCCATACCATGCTAAGGAACAAGACCAAGACATAGAAGGTGACACACTCAAGGGACATGGCCAAGCTTGTGGCCGTGTCCCTCATAAATTGTCAAACACGGCCAAGTTTCCTCCAAACTGGCCGTGTCACTCACCACTCCAAAGAAGAAAAGAAGAAAATCACACAAGAGCGAACACATGCAAGGGACACGGCCAAGCTGGTGGCCGTGTCCCTCCAAAATTGTTCAACACGGCCAAGTTGTTTTGGCTTGGCTGTGTCACACTCAAGTCCAAAGCAAAGAAAGATGAAAATCAAGCAGTAGATGACACCTTCAGGGGACACGGCCAAGCTTGTGGCCGTGTCCCTCCAAGAACCTCAGACACGGCCAAGTTCACTTGAGCCTGGCCGTGTCCCTCATGGATTAATGAAGACACGATTTTTAGAGCGGAGGTTTCGTATAAATATTAAAGTTAGGGTTTTGAGAGTTGTGTTGAGAGTTTGAGTTTTGTTTTAGCCGTCAAAGAACATTAGGGTTTTCATATCTTGTTTTCTTTGATCTTTTGATTACACTTTGATTAAACTAGCTTAGATTAGATTTGTTCTTGCCATTAATACATTCTTCGAGCAAGTTCTGAACAAGAGATTCTTCAAGAGCTAAGGGAGTTTGTAATTTGGTTTTGTTCTTGAACTTATTCTCTTTAATTTCATTGGAATTGTACTCATGAATTCTTCTATGTCTAAATTGATTTCTTTGAATTTTAATGAGATGAGTATGTTTGATAGCATTATGAACTAATTTGATCTAGTCTAGGGTTTGTATGGATCTGCTATGATTGTATGAATTGATTATTACTCTTAACTTAATTATTTCTTTAGCCTTGTTTGAATGGATTATTGTTAATATATAATTGATTGGCCACCAATTATGTGTTTTAGGTATTAGATGATGGATTGAGAAATGAAGTCTAATGCTGGAACAATTCAATTAGGGACTTAGGTGAATTAGAGATATAACCTAGGAAAAGATTATTTCAATTGTAACAAGATTATTTGAGAGAGGTTTGAATGCGAGAGCTTATTTTCTTGATTCGATTAATTAAGTTGCTTGAGATTTAATCTTTGAAATTAAATTAGTTAAGAGGAATAACCATTCATACATATAAGTAGTAGAGAAGTGCAAACCCTAGACCATTCTATAAAGTGAATCAATACATCAGCTTAGTTTACTTTTATTGTTTTAAACTCCAATCGATCTTCTTCATTAGTTGTTAGCAATTTAAATTTATTAATCACTTGTTATTTATAATCTGATAATCAATTAGCTTATCTAGCTTCCTTGAGAGACGACCTTGGGGCGATCACCTTTGCTACAGCTACCTCGTATACTTGCGAGTGACGCTTTGTGGTAGAGTTAATTAGAGCGCAACACTATGACATGCTTAGAGACATGGCCTTGTTATTAGTCATGTCATCAATGTTGAAACTTAGCACCGTTGACACACCCAATGACATGGCCGTGTCAGACAAAATTTCTGCATTTTGAACTCTCAACTATTTCAATACAACCGCTTCCAAACTCAACTTAAATCAACCATTTCTTCAATCTAACCTTAAAATCATTATTAACTACTCAAAACAACTTCATACATACCCAAATAAGCTATTAAAACATGCTAATATACAATCCCAAAATCACATATCATATTTTTCCATAGAATTCCAAAGAACTTGTAAAATTGATAAAGAAACTTACCAATTGATGAAGAGTCCTCAAAAACTGCAATTGAATCTTTGAAATTCTCTCAATCTTAGTGTTGGAAGAAGAAAGAAAGCCTTTCTCTCTCTCTCTCTAGTCCACGTTCAAAGAAAAAGAAGAAAAAAGAAGAAATCTCTTCTCTTTCAATCCATCCTTATATATATATATATATAATATAAATCACTCTTCACCCCTCCTTAATTATTATATACGACATATATGTGATTTATATCTTAGGTATATGTATATGTCTTATTTACTTCAAATATATTTCAAAAATATATATAACATATACATATATGTTACATCTATTATACATATTCATCTCATATTTACTGTCCCAAAGTGCATCAAAAATCGGGATATTACAATTATCTCCCCCTTAAGAATTTCATCAGTGAAATTACCAGCTATCAACTATGGAACAACTGGGGATACTGACTCTGCATTAATTGCTCAGTCTCCCATGTCGCCTCCTCTGTGGTATGATTTCTCCAAAGGACTTTTACAAATGGTACTTTCTTATTTCTCAACTCTTTTACTTTTCATGTCAAAATCGCTACTGGTTCTTCTTCATAAGTAAGATCCGAACTCACTTCGATAGATTCCACTGACAAAATATGAGATGGGTTTGACATGTACCTCCAAAGCATAAAGAAATGGAAGACATTATATACTCGGTCTAACTCAGGCGGCAAAGCCAACCTGTAAGCTACTGGACCAACTCTCTCTAGAATCTCATATGGTCCTATGAAATGAGGACTCAACTTCCCTTTGCAACCGAATCTTAAGATCTTCTTCTATGGAGACACCTTTAGAAATACAATATCTCTCACACTGAACTCTATATCCTTCCTCTTCAAATCTGTATAGGGTTTTTATCAGTCTGAAGCTGCTTTTAGATGATCTTAAATCAATTTCACTTTCTTCTATTTTCTTAATCAAATCATGACCAACTAGTTTACCTTCTCCAACCTCATCCCAATAAAAAGGTGTCCTGCATCTCCTACCATACAAGGCCTCATAAGGTGTCATCCCAATACTGGACTGATAACTATTGTTATATGCAAACTCAATCAATGGCAAAAACCTATCCTAACTCCCAGTGAAATTAATGATACAATTTCTCAACATATCCTCTAGAATCTGTATCACTCTCTCTGACTGCCCATCTGTCTGAGGATGAAAAACAGTACTAAAATGCAATTGAGAATCCAATGCATCCTGCAAACTCCTCCAAAATCTCGATGTAAACCTGAGATCTCGATCTGATACCAAAGAAACTGGGACTTCATGTAACCTCACTATCTCACTAATATACAGCTTAACCAACCTCTCAAGTGAATATTCTATCCGAACTAGAAGAAAATAAGTTATCTTCATCATCCTATCAAAAATAACTCAGATTACGTCATGCTTCTTCTAAGTCAAAGGTAGTCTAGTAACAAAATCCATCGTCACTCACTCCCATTTCCACTCTGGTACTGATAATGGCTAAAGTAACCCTGAAGGAACTTGGTGCTCAATCTTCACTCTCTGACAAGTGAGACATCTGGACATAAATTTTGCTATGTCCCTCTTCATACATGACCACCAATAATGTTGTTTCAAATCTTGATACATCTTGGTACTACCAGGGTGCATAGCATAAATTGACTGATGTGCTTCCTCTAATATCATCCTTTTCAATCCTGCATCATCAGGAATACACAATCTACCTCTGTACTATAGACTGCCATAATCTCTCACATGAAAGTCTCGAGTCTCCCCCTTTTGGCAATCAAACACAATCTTCTAAATTTTCTCATCTGCCCACTAGGCTTCCCTAATTTGATCCAATAACATTGGTCTCAATTGCAATTATGCTATCAATGCACCATCATCACAAAACTCAAATCTAGCATGCAATGCTCTCAACTCAACAAGCAACAAGAGTGAATAAGCAGTCAAATCCGCCAAAGACTTCTGACTCAAGGCATCGGCAACAACATTTGTCTTGCCAGGATGATAATAAATCAAACAGTCA
Source organism: Garcia nutans (assembly GCA_947685225.1). Taxonomy (NCBI): domain Eukaryota; kingdom Viridiplantae; phylum Streptophyta; class Magnoliopsida; order Malpighiales; family Euphorbiaceae; genus Garcia; species Garcia nutans. Next base: position 33,645,911 of record CANTUV010000039.1, on the reverse strand, counting down.
TAGTCTTTAATCAACTCTAACCATCGTCTTTGCTAAAGATTCAGTTCTCTCTGAACACCTAGATACTTCAAACTCTTATGATCAGTATAAATGAAACACTTCTCCCCATACAAGTAATGCCGCCAAATCTTCAATGCAAAAACTATGGCAACTAACTCTAAATAATGAGTTAGATAATTCAGCTCATGCAGTTTTAACTATCGAGATGCATAAGCAATGACTCTACTCTCCTGCATCAAAACACAACCTAAACTATTATGTGAAACATCACTGTATATCACATATGGTTTATCTTCCACAGGCAAATTAAGGACAGGAACCTGAGTCAACATCTCCCTCAGCTGCTCAAAACTCACCTGACATCGAACTATCCACACAAGTCTAACTCCTTTCCGAAGTAATCTGGTGAGTGGTGTAGCGATCATAGAAAAACCCTTCACAAACTGACGATAATAACCTGCCAAACCAAGAAAACTTCTAACCTTTATCATAATCTTCGGTGGACTCCAATTCAAAATAGCCTTAACTTTACTCGGATCAACTCTAATACCCTCTGCTGATACCACATGACTGAGAAAAGTTACATGATCTAGCCATAATTCATATTTAGATAGCTTAGCATACAACTGCCTCTCTCTCAATATATGCAATACAATCCGTAGATGCATGTAATGATCATCCTCATTACGTGAATACACCAGAATATCATCAATGAAGACCACCACAAACTGATCTATGTATGATCTAAACACTCTGCTTATCAAATCCATAAATGTTGCTGGTGCATTCATTAATCCAAAAGGCATTACCAAAAACTCATAACTCGGTAACTGTAGGTATACTGTTAAGCTGGCACCCCACTACTCTGGTATCTACAATATGAGCAAGATATGCCTCATATCCCTTTTCGATCATCCTCCTAGCTAATACAACTAAAATAAACATGGATGAAAGATGTCTCTTCTCACTAGATACCACCACATATCTACCATCATGTGTTCTCAGAGTAACACATTTCCACTGACAGTCTACCTCAACTCCATGTCTGGATAACCAATTCATGCCTAGAATCAGATCATACTCCCTGAAAGGCATCTCAATCAGGTCACCGAGAAACTCCTCATCCTGAACAACAGCTGGACTATCTCGGTGCACCCTACTAACCACCACACTATGCCCTAAAGGATTTGTAACAAAACATCAAATCCTAGGGACTAAAATACAATCACTCACAGGCAATATGGATGCACTAATGTATGAATATGTCGATTCAGGGTCTATCAATGCAAGAACTAAAATACCAAATAAAATAAAAGTACCAGCTATCACATCTGAAGCATCTGGCTGCCTCTGCATCATATAATCCCGCTGTGATGGCCTTGCATCCTTTGGTCTATTCCTTGCTGTAGAACCTCCTCTCTGACCAGAACCTGATCGACCACCTCTACTAAAACCTCTGCCACCACAACCCCCTCTGACACTGGGTCTAAAAACTGATGTATTTGTCTGTCTATCATCTGGTGGCTCTAGACAATCTCTGATAAAATGATCTGGCGATCCACATCTATAACACACTGCTGGTGCACCTATCCTTCAGCAGACACCCCTATGTGCTCTACCACAATGAACACAGATAGGTGGAATAAGACTTTGAGTCACTTGTGTTGGAGCACTAGCCACTAAGGCTATAGGTCTCTGCCACTGCTGTTGTACTGACCTGCCAGGATGCCCTTGATTCCTAATGAACCTCTGAGTATATCCCCCTGGCCTCTCTTCAATGATGAAGACCCTATCTCACCCTAGGATCTCCTAACTCTACTCTCCTCTGCTCTGGTTATTGCTGCAAGTCCTTATGCCCTCTACACTTCTGGCAGCTACAACCAATTAAGAAAAATCTTGATACCGAGATCTTACCACTAAACACATAATAGAAGGTCTCAGTCCTTCCTCAAACCTTCGGCATCTGTCAAACTCATATGAAATAATCCCTCCAGCATACTGGTTCAGTCGAATGGACTCAATCTCATACTCAGTCACTGTCCTAGTGTCCTATCTCAAACTCAGGAATTTCATCTTCTTTGCATCTTATACACTCTCGAAGTATACTTCTTCTCGAATTCCCACAGAAAATCAACATAGGTCAAAACTGGTGGATCAGCTATGCCATGGGGAACCGTCTTCCACCACTCATAAGCATCCCCTTACAGAAGTGATATAGCATAATAAACTTCTCTTCTAGACTAGCCTGCAACTAAATGAATACTCTCTGAACCCTATCTAGCCACTACTCTACTACAGCAGGGTCTGCAGTGCCAACAAAATCCGTGGCTCCAAATTTCCTCAACTTATCATACTTTCTCATCGGCAACTGCTGTTTGTCACGACTCGCTCGTGATATTGCCGAGAACGCGAGGTTCTCCAAAGAAATGTTCAAAATTTTCCATAATAGTCTAGAGATGTGTGGAAGTCTCTAGAAACCTATAGACTAGTGTAGAAGTATGTAGAAAGATAAGGAATCTCCTTGTACATACTAGACTAGTGTAGAGAATTCTAGAAATAGTATTCTCCACCATTGGATCAAATTGATCTAAGCCGTCCATTGAGGAGGTGGAGTAGTATAAATAGATGTAGGATTTATTTGTTGTAACAACATAAGAAATTCAAGTAATATAAGCATTCAAGCATTCTCCCAATTCTCTCTTCTTCTCTTGTGATCAAGCTACTTTGTTTAGCTTCCGCATTACGCTTATTGGGGTAAGGCTGACTAGCTTTCTTTATAGTGTTGGGCAAAGTTTGCTAGTGCCACACGGACAGTTGGTATCACACAAGAGAATGGCGGATGCTACCAATCCTTCTGTTGCTACCAACACCACCCAAGGTGGGAGGGGCCGCAAGGAAAAGTCGAGGGACATCATCGCTGCCATAGAGGAAAGGTTGGCAAGGTTCAGTGCCACCATGTCTGAGATAAGTGACAAAGTCGAGGATATGGACCAACGCATCGAGGGGCAAGAGTCTATTGGGGTGGATGAGCTCCACGAGGAGATGTAAGGTGCCTTAAACACGGCCTTGGACGTAGTGTCCAAGAAGATGCAATCCTTGGAGGCCACTATTGCTGCAAAGGATGACGAGGTGAATGCTTGCATGGTAAGAATTATAAACCTTGAAGAAATTGTGGAGAAACTCCAAACTCAACTTAGTGTATGCATGGCTGCCGTAGCCAATGGAGGTGGAGCTACTCATGTCGCTCCTACCCACAAGGTGGATGTTCCCCACCTCAAGCCTATAATGGGTCGAGGAATGCAAGGGAAATTGACAATTTTCTTTGGAGTGTTGAGAATTACTTTGATGCGGTAGGAATATTTGATGATGCTCAACGGGTGAAGAGCATCACTCCCTACTTAAGGGATATCGCCATGGTGTGGTGGCGAAGAAGGTGTGATGATGTGAAGAAGGGTCTTTGCACCATTGACACTTGGGAAGGCTTCAAGGTGGAACTCAAGAAGCAGTTCTACCCCGAGGATGCTCAAAATGAAGCTAGGGCCAAGCTTCGTCGCCTTCAACACAAGGAAGGCTATATAAGGGAATATGTGAAGGAATTCTCCGAGTTGTTGTTGGAGATTCCAAACATGGGGCAAGAGGATGCTCTCTTTAGCTTTATGGATGGCCTAACTGGATGGGCTAAGCTTGAACTCCAAAGGAGGGGAGTGCAAGATCTAGCTACTGCAATGGCCGCTGCCGAGTCCTTGATCGAATTTAAAAGGAAGGATTTGAAGGAGCAAGGCAAGAAGTCCACCTACAATGGAAAAGGTGGGGGAGATAGGGACAAATCTCCCAAGAAGGCCAATCCTCTAGAGTAAAGGTAAGGGGAAGATGGAAGACAAGAATGATGCTTCCAAATTCAAAATTGCTTGCTTCTTATGCAATGGGCCTCATCGGGCTTGTAAGTGCTCTAAGCGTGGGAAGATTGCTGCCTTATTCATGGAGGAGGAGAAGCAAGAAGAACGAAGACTTGCTTCAATGCACTTACTTAGTGTAATTCAAGCCAAAGTGGAAGAGCAACCACGAGGCCAAATGTATGTGGAGACCGAGACTGGGGGCAAGACCGTCCAAGCCTTGGTGGATACCGGTGCCGACACAGTCTACATGGCCAAGGAGCTAGCGGACAAGATTGGCTTACCCTTCACCAAGGAAAGGGGTTTCGTCAAGGGTCAATGCCAAGAGTCTCCCAATTGATGGTGTAGCACGAGACACTGATATTAAAATCGGCCAATGGAGAGGTAAGGTCGACATTACTATTGCTCCCATTAACGATAATAAGTTCTATTTGGGAATAGACTTTCTAGACATGGTGAAGGCTTTCTTGGTTCCCTACGCCGACACCATGTGCATCATGGAGAAGGGACAACCATATGTTGTTCCCATCAAGAGGGAGATTAGCAAGGAGAGAATGGTGTCTGCAATCCAACTCTCCAAGGGGGTGAAGAGAAAAGAGCCAACTTATCTTACCACTCTCAAGGTAGATGAAGGCCCCATGGATGAAGGGGTAAATGCACCAAAGCCAATTCAAGACGTGCTTGAAGAATTCAAGGACGTCATGCCTACCGAGCTACCAAAAAGGCTTCCTCCAAGAAGAGAGGTGGATCATGCCATTGAGTTGGAGGTTGGAGCAAAACCTCCGGCTTTTGCTCCCTATCGCATGGTACCACCCGAGTTAGAAGAGCTAAGGAGGCAATTGAAGGACTTACTTGATGCCGGTTATATCCGTCCCTCCAAAGCTCCTTATGGTGCGCCAGTTTTATTCCAAAAGAAGCATGATGGGTCACTTTGGCTTTGCATTGACTACCGAGCACTCAACAAGATTACCATCAAGAATAAATATCCCATCCCACTCATTGCGGATTTATTTGATCAACTTGGTGATGCAAGATACTTCACCAAGTTGGATTTACGATCGGGGTACTATCAAGTTCGCATAGCCGAAGGAGATGAGCCAAAGACGACATGTGTCACAAGGTATGGATCATATGAATTCCTTGTGATGCCTTTTGGCCTCACCAATGTGCTGGCGACATTTTGCACACTCATGAACAAGGTACTTGCTCCTTTCCTTGATCGATTTGTAGTTGTGTACCTTGATGATATTGTGATCTATAGCAAAACATTAGAGAAGCATGTAGAGCATTTGAGGCAAGTGTTCCACACCTTAAAGGAAAATGAACTCTACGTGAAGAAGGAAAAATGTTCCTTCACCCAAGAAGAGGTGACTTTCTTGGGTCATGTTATCGGTAGAGGCAAGCTAAGGATGGACAAGTCAAAGGTCCAAGCTATTCAAGATTGGGAGCCGCCAACCAAAATCACCGAGTTGAGATCATTCCTTGGCTTGGTGAATTACTATAGAAGATTCATCAAGGGATACTCTTCTATAGCTGCCCCATTGACGGATTTACTAAAGAAGGGGCGAAGTTGGGAGTGGAGTTTGTAATGCCAACATGCCTTTGAAGAATTAAAGAAGGCAATTGTGGAGGAGCAGGTGTTAGTGCTTCCCAACTATCTCCAACCATTTGAGGTGCATACCGATGCTTCTGATTTTGCAATAGGTGGAGTATTGATGTAAGATGGACATCCTATTGCCTTTGAAAGTAGGAAGCTCAATGATACTGAGAGGCAGTATACAGTACAAGAAAAAGAGATGGCCGCGGTAGTGCAATGTTTGCGCACATGGCGACATTACTTGCTTGGGAGCAAGTTTGTGGTCAAGACGGACAATGTTGCCACTAGCTATTTCCAAACACAAAGAAGCTATCTCTGAAGCAAGCTAGATGGCAAGACTTCCTAGCGGAGTTCAACTACACATTGGAGTACAAGCCTGGTAAAGCCAACTTAGTTGCGGATGCTTTGAGTAGAAAAGGAGAGCTAGCCGACATTAGTAGTCCTCAAAGCACCTTGAAGTTATGCATCAAGGAGGGAATAAAGCATGATTCCATGGCCCAAACCATCATTGCTCTTGTCAAAGAAGGAAAGACAAGGCACTTTTGGGTAGAAGATGGCTTGGTATACACCAAAGGAAGGAGGCTCTATGTTCCATCACATGGCAACTTAAGAAGGGAGACATTGAAAGAGTGCCATGATAGCAAATGGGTTGGTCATCCGGGGATGCATCAGACTCTCGCATTGGTGGAAGATGCTTATTATTGGCCTCACTTAAAGGACGATGTTGAGGTATATGTAAAGACTTGTCTTGTATGCCAACAAGACAAAGTGGAGCAACAATTACCCGCGGGTCTACTCGAGCCACTTCCCATCCCCGAAAGGCCTTGGGAAAGTGTTTTTATGGATTTCATCGTGGGTTTACCCACGTCCGAAGGATGCAATTGGGTGTTAGTAGTGGTGGATCGATTCTCCAAATATGCTACTTTCATCCCAACACCGAAGGAGTGCACAGCCGAACAAGCTGCACATTTGTTCTTAAAGCATGTTGTGAAATATTGGGGCGTGCCCAAGACTATTGTGAGCGATAGGGACACTTGCTTCACGGGGAGATTTTGGACTGAGTTGTTCAAGCTATTGGGTACCGACCTCAAATTCTCAACTAGTTTCCACCCTCAAACGGATGGACAAACGGAGAGGGTGAATGCCTTGTTGGAGCTATACTTGAGGCACTATGTGAGTGCCAATCAACGAGATTAGGCTAAGCTACTTGATGTTGCCCAATTTCTTACAACCTTCAAAGGAGTGAATCCACAGGGCGTAGTCCATTTGAAATAGTCATGGGCCAACAACCCTTGACTCCAAATTCAATTGCCACAGGCTATACTGGTGTTAGTCCTTCAGCCTACAAATTTGCCAAAGGTTGGAACGATAATGCCGATGTCGCTAGAACCTACTTGGAGAAGGCATCCAAAAGGATGAAGAAGTGGGCCGATAAGAAGAGGCAACCGAGGGAATTCCAAGTAGGAGACCTTGTGCTCATCAAGATGCATAACCATGCAAGGTTGACGGGGCTACATCGTGGACTCATTAGGAGGTATGAGGGACCATTTCCCATCATTAAGAAAGTAGGAAAGCAAGCCTATAAGGTGGAGTTGCCTCCAAAAATCAAGTTTCATCCCATATTCCATGTGAGCTTGGTAAAGCCATATAAAGAAGATGTGGAAGATTCAAGTCTTGGGGTATCGCAAAGGGCGCCAATGGGTGTGCGCATCCAACATGACAAGGAAGTGGAGGAGATTTTGGCCGATAGAGTAAAGCGTCATTCCAATCAACCGCCCACACATGAACTCCTTGTCAAGTGGAAGGGATTGCCCGAAAGTGAAGACAGTTGGGAACCTATCCAACATTTGTGGTAATTCAAGGAATAAATTCAAGCCTATGAAGACTTGAAGGCAACGAGGACGTCGCCAGATTTAGTGGGGGAAAATGTCAAGACTCGCTCGTGATATTGCCGAGAACGCGAGGTTCTCCAAAGAAATGTCCAAAATTTTCCATAATAGTCTAGAGATGTGTGGAAGTCTCTAGAAACCTATAGACTAGTGTAGAAGTATGTAGAAAGATAAGGAATCTCCTTGTACATACTAGACTAGTGTAGAGAATTCTAGAAGTAGTATTCTCCACCATTGGATCAAATTGATCTAAGTCGTCCATTGAGGAGGTGGAGTAGTATAAATAGATGTAGGATTTATTTATTGTAACAACATAAGAAATTCAAGTAATATAAGCATTCAAGCATTCTTCCAATTCTCTCTTCTTTTCTTGTGATTAAGCTACTTTGTTTAGCTTCCGCATTACGCTTATTGGGGTAAGGCTGACTAGCTTTCTTTATAGTATTGGGCAAAGTTTGCTAGTGCCGCATGGGTTTGAGTTTGTGAGAAAGAAATCTCGTGACATGTTGCGGTTGTGGCTGTAGTGATGGCTATGGCTGCTGAATTGGAGCCTGCCTCACTAGCTTCACCATATGCCGTACCTATGCCGGTGGAATCTCCTTAGTTGCTGGTCCAATAGGCACAAAAGCAGACGCTTAACCAGTAGACTCAACACTAGCTCCAACTCCACCCTCATCAGGAGCTACACTCTCTGCACTACCCTCAGTAGACTGGTGCATTCGAGATGCCATATACACTAATTTCTGCAAATACAATAGAAATTTTCACATCAAGAATCAGAAAATGCTAATGCCAAAACATGTATCACAATTGGAAACCATATTTAAAATCCCCATTTTCTCTCTCTAATAACCCACCTAGGTTGAGAATCTCAAATCTAGGCTCTGATACCAAAATAAATGTAACATCCTTATACCCTATATATGTATAATACACATACCCAGTATATGTAAAATATGCATATACGGTATAAAAATGTCACTACTCGGTTTAATAAAAATTCTCATATTACCTCATTCCTTAAAACATTTATACAAATACATATGTATACATATCAAAACACATAAAACCTCACATTATTCAATTATTCAAAACATCCTTTATAATTTAAAAAATATATACTCCAAAAACATAATATAATATACATAATATCAAAATATACTATAATATAAAATATGTACATGCTAGCAAAATGGTTCTGATCTTGATGTAGCAAAACACTTCAAGTTTAACAAACATAAGCCTAGTCCTGACCGGGTCTAGAAGAACTCTCTACCTCTACCGGATCAACCGTATCACTTGCGCGATAAATTACAATTGCGCTAAGCTAAAAGCTTAGCGGTATAAACTTTGATAATAATAAAACTTTAAAAATAATGCCAATGCAGAATGCTTATATGCTATGTCACAATATGATAGCCAAGCTCACTTTTAAACATATTCTTCCATCATCTAATGATTCACACAAACACATACACAAGCATGGGCCCAAACAACTAATACATTATTCAAATCCCAAAGTTACTGTTTTGGTCCATAATGACACCAAATGTCTAGCCCTGAAGGCAAATCAAATAATGCTTAAAAGCTAGCCCTGAAGGCAAATCATATCATAGTGACGTCAAGCTCTAGCCCCGAAGAAAAATATTGAGGATAACCTCATAGGCATGCCGCTAAATATAAAACTCTGAAAATTGAATAGCATACTAGGCACACAATTATTTCATATTTTCCATCATTAATTTCTTTCAATCTTTCACATTTCATCATTTCATCATAGTGTAGGATATTTCATAACAAAATCACATCATCCAACACTTTGGGTCACTTCCACACTTTGCACATAATTCACATTTATTTGATCTAGCCATTATCAATGGCTTTCATAATGCATACATAACGATTTACATGTCACAATACAATGTTCAATGTAACAAATAGTTTAACACATTTTCCATACAAAATGTGTTAAGCCCAATTTAATGCAAACATATCTGAATTATCAAAAGTTTATACTTATCTTAGAAAGTAGTCCAAAACAAGCTTCAAGACTCCCTCCAACCTTTTCTTCCAAGTTGCCCTTCAACACTAGGGTTGGGCAAATTATTTCCTCTCAATGCCTATACCAAATGTGATCATGAAAAACCATTTAAATTAGGAATTACAAAAGAAAGACAAAGAAAGAGTTATTTTAGACAATATCATCAAGTCACACGCCCAACAATACGAGCGTGTTAATGACCATGTCATTAACCCACTCTCACAGAAGCTTTGACACGCCCAATGACACGGGCGTGCTACTAGCTGTGTCAATTATCTTGCCTCACAGTAGCTATGACACACTCAGAGACATGGCCATATTACTGGTCGTGTCATCAACATTGAAACTCAGCACCGTTGACACGCCCAATGACATGGTCGTGTCAAGCAAAAATTTTGCATTTTGAACTCTTAACCATATCAATACAACCACTTCCAAACTCAACTTAAATCAACCATTTCTTCATTCCAACCTTAAAATCATTATTAACTACTCAAAACTACTTCCTACATACCCAAATAAGCTATTAAAACATGCTAATACACAATCCCAAAGTCCACATATCATATTCTTCCATAGAATTCCAAAGAACTTGCAAAATTGATAAAGAAAATTACCAATTGATGAAGAATCCCCAAAAACTCCAATTGAATCCTTGAAATTCTCCCAATCTTTGTGTTGGAAGAAGAAAGAAAGCCCTTGTCTCTCTCTCTCTAGTCCACATTCAAAGAAAAAGAAGAAAAAAGAAGAAATCTCTTCTCTTTCAATCCATCCTTATCTATATATATAATATATAAATCACTATTCACCCTCCTTAATTATTATATACAACATATATGTGATGTATATCTTAGGTATATATATATGTCTTGTTTACTTCAAATATATTTCAAAAATATATATAACATATACATATATATTACATCTATTATACATATTCATCTCATATTTACTATTCCAAAGTGCATCAAAAATTGGGATATTACAAATCTAGACTATTAGATTAAATTGATCACCACCATCCATTAACAGGTGGATTGGTATACATAGGGAAAGGAAGAGTGAAGAAAATAAAAAGAGAGGAGAATAGAAAGGGTGAAGAAGAGAGAGTAAATTTTTCAAGAAATTTCCTGGTAGAGGAAATTGTAGGGAATTTGAGTTTTATTAAGTACAATGTTGCCCCAAGTTAGCAATAAAGAGGGAAGGTGAATTGATTGTTTTAAAGAAGTGATGAAAATTAAAATTTAAAAACAAAAAAACAAGGAAAGAGTAGAGTATAGAAGAATGAACACCAGAGATTTATAGTGATTCAGATCAAATTAATCCTACATCCACTCTCCAACTTCAAGTTGAGAATTTTACTAACCTTAGATTTTTACAAGCTCAATCCTAACTTGGTGTTTTTTCAAGATCACATCGAACTTTTACAAGGTTTGAGAATTTCCTCACAACCCAACAAGAGTTTTCCTAGGCTCACTCCAAAACCTAAGTATTTCAAAACTCACACTCAAACTTATATAATAGTGTTTAATACTCACACCCAATACTAAATGATTACAAATAAAAATTTTGATGCAAAGAAATGGAAGTTGTTTATCTTGGCTATATCAATCACATTCTTGCTGAAAAATAAGATTTCCTATGGTATTTATAGCCTTCAAGTATTCAAGTAGTCATTTGAGATGGGTGCCAACATGTTGGAATCTTATCTCCCACTTTAATTATTGTCCAGAGCAACTTAATGGTTGGACCACCAGTATCCCGATCATACTTTTAAAACTATGGTCACACTACTGCTAGTCTAGTCAGACTTTTTAAGTTTCTAGCAAAAATTCTTTAATGGCTAGTACACCTGCCATCCACTAATTGAGTGGAAGTATAATAGTGATAATTTTTGAATCTCATTTTTATGGTCCGATCATACTTCTTATGGTTTGGTCAAAATTCCTATGGTATGTTGAAAATGTTAGAGTATCATTGGGCATGAACCTTACTAGATGTTTTGAATATTTTTCTTTCACAAAAGTTTGATCATACTTTAGATGGTCCAGTTGTCTTTTGTGGTATGCTGAGAATTTGGAAGTACTTCTGGCCATGAACTTTACTGGAAGATTTTTAAAAAATTTTCATCAAAAGTCCGGTCATACTCTGAGGTGGTCTAGTAGGGAAACTTTAGGCACTCGGAGAAATTGAGAGTACTTTTGGCCATGATCTATTATGTATAATTTTTCTTGTTTGAAGCAGCCATAAGTTCGCTCGAACTACTCAATTGTTTGATCAACCTTTTTGAATTTTATCCAAAAATTAAGTTCCTGTAAAGTGTAACTTAGTACAAATACTAGTGTCATTCAATTTGATTGCCTAAGATCAAAATAGAGTTCATTAGGCCAAGAGTTTGGCTAACAATCTCCCCCTTTTGTACTTTGGCAATTAAATTAAATTGATTTAAAATAAAATACAAAAAGTTTTCATGTCTAAAGGGTGTCTTTTTCCTTAATGTGTATTTTGATTAAGTTACGCCCTTCTATTTGTCCATCTCCTTTTAACTCTTCTTTGACAAAAGAAAGTTGTGACAATTTGCTTAATCATGTAACCAATTTTCTTTTGTTAAATTGTTTTAAGTTTACACTTGCTCCCCCTTAACATATGCTATGGTATTTTGATTTATTTTGATTAAGTTTATATTATATAAGTTCAATTCAATCCAATATTAGTATGCCATCAATTCAAATCAAATTCTTCCCCCTTTGACAAAGGCAAAAATAATTCAATAAATAATTAAGCATTTGATAAAGATTTAAACTTTTTATTAAGCAAAGAGAAGTAAATATGTATGTATTATCATTTTTAGTTGAAATCCAATAAAATATAGAGATTATACATAAGAGGAACTGCGACAAAAATTAAGGTAATGGAGAGTATGTAGGAGTATCAAAGTCATCATCATCATTTCTAAATCCCTCTTCCTCATCTTTGTCTCCTTCTTCAGCTTCTAGACCTTCATCATAACCTCTAGTTTGTTCTCCTTCATATTCTTCTTCAAAGTGAGTGGCATCCCCTTCTTCATCTGATGGTGGACATTTAGGGATACCCATTACTTCTTGTATTGCCCTAAAATTCTTGTCAAGATGAGATACCCTCTTGGTGAGATTGTCAACATGAGAGGTTTGGAAGGAGATTTGCCCTTAAATTTTTTGGAGAATATCAAGAATTGATCCTAGATTTCTAGGTGTTTGAGGTCTAGGGATTTCAATTTGAAAGATTTCCTCATTTTCATCAAGAGTCCTATGCCTTTTTCTTTGTTATGTTATAACTCCTTATGCACCCAAAAGATAAACATATGTCCCATCCTCATCCCTAATGCATTCAACATGTTTGAGATAGCCAATGTTGATGGACTTTGTGGTTGGATTAAGAGGATGAGAGAGTGTAGCTTTATTAATTGGGGTAAGAGCACTTACATATTTTACAATTTGAGTAATTTAGGAGGAAAGTAAAATAAGTCCGGCTTTGGTTTTTCTAATGTGGAGGAAAGTATCAGCTAGGAATTTTTTGGTTTGAATAGCTTGGCCTCGAATAAGGATAAAGAGAAAGAGAAGGTCTTTTTGAGTAACTTTCTCATTGCTTACACCTCTAGCACTAATAGTATAGGTCATTATCCTATGCAACATCCAAAAGGTTAAGCTCCTAAGGTTCTTAGCATTAGATTGTTTATAGAGGGTTGTTTCAATTGGACTTGGGGAGAAAGAATGTAAAATAGGACTTGGGGAGAAAGAATGTCGTTGGAGAGATGGGAGATGCCATCGACTTAGAATCCCCAAATGGGGGAGAATTCTTCTAAAGTAAGACCATAGTCTTGGTTAAAGAATCTAAAACAAATTTCATAATATCCTAGAGGATCACTACTCTTCTTGCTAAAAACTAGAGCAGTGAGGAATTCCTTTGTTAAGGATTCTCACCTAAGGTCATTTATTTCAAGAAAAACAAATTTTGCACATTCTAAGTTTATAAGATAGGCCTTAGTTTCATTTTCAATGTTTACGCTTTCAAGGGTAGAGAAGAGACAATTTGGTTCAACAACTTTGTCTTTAAGGATAGCATACCTTATTCTCCATTCTTCATTCTTGAACTTTATCTTATGAGATCTTGTAGGAGTTTTTGTTTTGTTGGTAATAGGTGGCAATGCCATTGCCTTTTTCTTTTCTAGAAGCCTTCCTCTTAGAATGTTCTTTAGAAGCCATGAGTTGAGAAGAGAGTAGAATAGAGGTTTAAAGGTCTTTTGATTGTTTAATAGTTGAGAGATGAATAGGAGAAAATAAGATCTAATTTAGGGGTTTTTACAGTGCTTTGGGGGGGCATTGAAGGCTAAAACTAGCCATTTATAGCCTTTAGGGCTATTTTGGGGAGTTTTAAAATAGCCTACAATGGTTATATTTTTTTTTGAAAAACAGAGGTGTTTTTCGGTCGGACCAGTGTTGGTCCACTAAGGAATCTCAAAATCTAGTCGGACTTACTTGAGTCCGGATGAGAGAGATAGATTTGTTCACAACGGTCAAAAAATTTTAAGAAGTTACGATCTAACTTAGGTTTAGTACTATAGAGTAAAGTTGGATTTTGAAATTTAAGTGGATTGGAATAAGGTATGGTCGGACCTTATAGATGGTCAAATCGGGAAATCCAATAATTTCAGAAATTGTGGATATTTTAGGTATTTTGTGTATATCTCAATCTGTGGCCTAGATGTATGATCAAAATAGATGTGAATGAGGAATTAGGTCATGTAAAATGTTTACATTTGTAAGCTATTCTAATTCCATCATTGATATACACATTCAAACTAATCAACAATATGTGATTAATCATGAGTGCTCCCATCTATTATCCCAATATGTTGTTTTATAAAATTCAATCTTTCTTCATTTAACGGTTTAGTAAAGATATCCACAAGTTGAATTTGAGTGTCTATAAACTCCAAAAGAACATTATGGTTTTGAACATTATCTCTTAAGAAATAATGTTTAATATTTATATGTTTTGGTCTAGAATGTTGGATCGGATTTCTGGATAGATTGATGGCACTTGTGTTATCACACTTAATGTGAATGTGATGAAATACTTTACCATAATATAGTAGTTGTTGCTTCATCCATAGGACTTGTATACAATAAAAGCAAGCCACAACATTTTTGGCTTCCACGATAGATAGAGCAACAGATATTTGTTTCTTGCTAAACCAAGAAACTAGGCAATCACCAAGAAAATGACATGTACCAATCATTCTTTTCCTATCTAATAGGCTACTGGCATAATCTGCATCCGAAATCTTAAAATATCAAATGATATATTTTTAGGATACTAAAGTCCTAAATGTAATGTTCCACTTAAATATTTTAAAATTCTTTTAGTAGCATTCAAATGTGATTCTTTAGGACATGATTGAAATCTAGCACACAAATAAATACTATACATTATATCAGGTCTAGAAGTGGTAAGATAAATTAGGGATCCGATAATACCTCGATATTTCTTTTCATCTACTTTCTTACCAACTTCATCTTTGTCCAAATTCAAGGATGTACTCATGGGAGTTTTACTAGCCTTGTAACATCCATGCCAAACTTTTTTAGAAGTTCTTTTATATATTTGGATTGGTTGATGAAGATACCATCCTTGTATTACTTAATTTGTAGACCAAGAAAGAACATGAGTTCACCCATCATGCCTATTTCAAACTTTCTAGTCATACAAGAAGCAAATTTCGGCACAAAGATTCATTAGTAGCACCAAATATAATGTCATCAATATAAATTTGTACAACTAAAATGTTATGCAATTTCTTTTTAACAAAGAGTGTGGTATCAACTTTGCCTTTTGAAAAACCATTTTCCAACAAATATGCACTAAGTCTATCATACTAAGCTCTTGGAGCTTGTTTCTATCCATACAATGCCTTGGTTAATTTAAAAACATTATTTGGAAGTCTATAGTCTTCAAAACTAGGAGGTTGTTCAATATAAGCTTCTTTATTAATAAATCCATTTAAAAAAAATGCAATTTTGACATCCATTTGAAAAAAATTGAAATTCATATGACATGCAAATGTAAGTAGAATTCAAATAGCTTCTAATGTAGCTACAGGGGAAAATGTCACATCATAATCAATGTCTTTCTCTTGATTATAGCCTTTGGCTACCAATCTAGCTTTATTTCTAGTGATGAGACTATTTTCATCAAGCTTATTTCTATACACCCATTTGCAACTTTTAGGTATTTTGTGTATATCTCAATCTGTGGCCTAGATTTATGATCAAAATAGATGTGAATGAGGAATTAGGTCATGTAAAATGTTTACATTTGTAAGCAATTCTAATTCCATCATTGATATACGCATTCAAACTAATCAACAATATGTGTTTAATCTAGAGTGCTCCCATCTATTATCCCAACATGTTGTTTTGTAAAATTCAATCTTTCTTCAATTAATGGTTTAGTAAAGATATCCACAAGTTGAATTTGAGTGTCTATAAACTCCAAAAGAACATTATGGTTTTCAACATTATCTCTTAAGAAATAATGTCTAATAACTATATGTTTTGGTCTAGAATGTTGGATCGAATTTCTGGATAATTGATGGCACATATGTTATCACACTTAATGTGAATGTGATGAAATACTTTACCATAATATAGTAGTTGTTGCTTCATCCGTAGGACTTGTATATAATAAAAGCAAGCCATAACATTTTTGGCTTCCACGATAGATAGAGCAACAAATATTTGTTTCTTGCTAAACCAAGAAACTAGGCAATCACCAAGAAAATGACATGTACCAATCATTCTTTTCCTATCTAGTAGGCTACTGACATAATCTGCATCCGAAAATCTTAAAATATCAAATGATGAATTTTTAGGATACTAAAGTCCTAAATGCAATGTTCCACTTAAATATTTTAAAATTCTTTTAGTAGCATTCAAATGTGATTCTTTAGGACATGATTGAAATCTAGCACACAAACAAATACTATACATTATATCAGGTCTAGAAGTGGTAAGATAAATTAGGGATCCGATAATATCTCGATATTTCTTTTCATCTACTTTCTTACCAACTTCATCTTTGTCCAAATTCAAGGGTGTACTCATGGGAGTTTTACTAGCCTTGTAACATCCATGCCAAACTTTTTTAGAAGTTCTTTTATGTATTTAGATTGGTTGATGAAGATACCATCCTTGTATGACCAAGAAAGAACATGAGTTCACCCATCATGCCTATTTCAAACTTTCTAGTCATACAAGAAGCAAATTTTGGCACAAAGATTCATTAGTAGCACCAAATATAATGTCATCAATATAAATTTGTACAACTAAAATGTTATGCAATTTCTTTTTAAAAAAGAGTGTGGTATCAACTTTGCCTTTTGAAAAACCATTTTCCAACAAATATGCACTAAGTCTATCATACCAAGCTCTTGGAGCTTGTTTCTATCCATACAATGCCTTGGTTAATTTAAAAACATTATTTGGAAGTCTATAGTCTTCAAAACTAGGAGGTTGTTCAATATAAACTTCTTCATTAATAAAGCCATTTTAAAAAAAATGCAATTTTGACATCCATTTGAAAAAATTTGAAATTCATATGACATGCAAATGTAAGTAGAATTCAAATAGCTTCTAATGTAGTTACGGGGCTAATGTCACATCATAATCAATGCCTTTCTCTTGATTATAGCCTTTGGCTACCAATCTCGCTTTATTTCTAGTGATGAGACTATTTTCATCAAGCTTATTTCTACACACCCATTTGCAACCAATAATTGGATGATCTTTGGGTCTAGAAATAAGTTCCCACACTTTGTTCCTTTTAAAGTGGTTGAGTTTATCTTGCATGGCGATCACCTAGCATTCATCACTAAGAGCCTCCTCAATAGTCCTTGGCTCTATTTGAGAAACAAAAGTAACATTAGCATCTAAATACTTAAGTTTTGATCTAGTAGTTACTCCTTTTGAAGTATCACCAATGATAAGTTCTTTAGGATAATCCTTCCTATATTGCCATTCTTTGGGAAGTTATTAAGTCTCTTTTGTCTTGGAGTCTTCTTGTTCCACTATTTGTTCTAGTTCATTATTATTTTTCTTTGGAACGTCATTTATCTCAAGGTCTTCAAATGTACCTAGAAAATCATCAAGAGCACTATTTTTCCCATGATCAAGCTCGGAGAATTCATCAAAGATAACATCTATTAATTCTTAAACTACTAGAGTTTTTCTATTAAATACTCTATTCGCTTTACTAGAAGATGAGTACCCTAAAAAGACTCCTTCATCCGATTTGGATGAAAATTGTCCAAGGTTGTCCTTGATATTTAATATAAAGTATTTGCATCCAAATACTCTAAGGTATGAAATTTTGGATTTTCTTCCATTCTATAGCTTATAAGAAGTTTTATTCATTATAGGTGTTTTGAAAACTCGATTTGAAATATAACATGCAGTATTGATGGCTTTCGCCCAAAAGTATGAAAGTAAGTTATACTCATTGAGTATTATTGTTCTAGCCATTTATATCAATATTCTATTTTTCCTTTCAACTACACCAATTTCTTATGGTGTTCTAGGTGTTGAAAAATTATATGAAATACCAAGTTTATTGTAAAAATTTTCAATGTTCTCATTTTCATATTCTTTGCCATGATCACTTCTAATTGATATGATTACATAGCCTGTAACACCCCGATACTCCATATAAGTACTATACATATATCTAGTATACATACAGTAAGTATATAAAGTATAAGGATGCCACTTTTCGTTACCACTTAAAATCCTTTAACAGTGTTCAAACCATAATACATTCATTTAAAGAATATTTACAAAATCATTATACTTTTAAATAATCTTACGTATATATATAATAATCATATCTTTATCCAAAACTTCATTTATACATAAGAATACACTTCATCAAAAATACATCATAATTAAAAGTTATACATGTATGCATTACCCTCTAGTTGGTCTCGACAAACTCTTACTCTTCTCGTGGCATAACGAAAGACTTCATATCTTCCACCTAGTCACCTGCGCGATTACACATCCGCGCTAAGCCCGAGAGCTTAGTAGTACAAATGTAAAATATAACATACATTATAGAAATTCTAACATATAATGATATATCAAGTCAATGTACCATTAGTTCTTATCATGTTTTTCCTTTTTCATTGCACCTTTCATATATCTCGACTAATTTCATATTATATACGTTTATACAAACCATTATCATCAACCACAATCCATTACTAATACTCACAATCAATATATCAATACACATACATTATATATCATTCCAATCATGAATCACATTTCCAATGAAAACAATCCTTATCACCAACCACAATCCATCATTAATACCCACAATCAATATATCAATACACACATCACATATCATTCTTCATAACATTATTTTATTCCCAAGTCACCAATCATAAATCACATTTCCAACAAAGGCAACCATAGATCTCATTACTCATTTATTTCCATATTTATATATATCACATTGACAACAAAGACAGACTCGGGCCCAAAAGACACTAATATGCCATTCAATTTTCAGAGTTAATGTTTTGGTTCAATCATCACATTTATCATTATCCCAACTAGGCTTCAAGGATTAGGTTCAACCAAGCTTCAAGGGGAACAAAGCATGCTAAGTATCAACCCAACTTGGCTTCAAGAACCAATCCAACCTAGCTTCAAGGGTTGTAACATCTCAATTAGGCTTCAAGGACTAGACCCAACCAAGCTTCAATGGGAGTAAAACATGTTAAACTTCAACCCAACTTGGCCTCAAGGATCAATTCCAACCTAACTTCAAGAGATTGTTACTAATATTAGGCATGCCACCAACAACAAACTCTGAAAATGGAATAACACATTAGCTACTCAATTCATTTATCAATTTCATTCTTAATTCTCATCATCAATTAGGCAAACATGCCTTATGTCTTTCAATTGAATCATCATAGCCAATCACAATGGCTTCACATCACATTTGAGTTATCATAGCCAATCACAATGGCTTCACATAATACATATATCATCATTGATTTATACAATATCAATTACCTTAACTAAACAAACATATCCTTATTCGATCATACATAATCAATTTCATTGCATATGTATTTTAAATTCATTGTCATATAAACAACATGTCCATTTATTTTATTTCAATCATTTTTCAAGACACATTAACACCATTCATTATTAAAACCTTTATCATAACAAATTACATTGCACGTACCTTTTTGAATGATCCTCGCATCTTTCACACTATATAAGTCATAACACTAGTCACATTATATTAACAATATAATAAATTGCATAACATTGTTTATATAACATCATTGGTATAACACTTCAAAATACATTATTTATATAACACATTACCATTTATAAGATGCACAATGTTTAATACATAACCTTGTTCATATAATATCATATGCATTATCAACTGTAAGATCAATCTCAACCATGTAAGAAGAGCAAGGGATAATCACAATAGCCAACACATTCAAGGGACACGGCCAAGCTTGTGGCCGTGTCTCTCAACACCAATTCAAGCCGAGGTAGACACGGGCAAGGGGACACAGCCGTGTCTCTCAACAAAATTCAGGCAGTGGCAAACATGGGCAAGGGACACGGCCGTGTCTTCTCCAAAAATCATCCAACACGGCCAAATTTCCATGGACTTGGCCGTGTCTCTCAAAAATTCTTTAGTTTAGCCGTGTCTCTTCCTTGGTTTGGCCGTGTCTCTCATGTATACAAACCCTAAATATGGCCAACTCTCTTTTAATTGCATTTAAACACATTGTGCACAACATAACCTCATTCAAATGGATATAAACAATGTCATTAACACTTATTTTACCTATTCATCACAATATTCTCATTAACAAAACATTAACAACACATTTGAACACATACCATTTCAAAACCCTAAAACCAACATCCTTCTTATTCTTTCAATCCCAACATCCACTTAACTTACCATCCTCAAACCAAAACCAAAACCAACACCAATTCAATTTCTTTTAACTTACAATCAATTTTAACACTTATAAACACATCTCAAACACACCTATTCATACAATCAACAATTCATAAATCAACTCAAACACCACTTCAAAATAACAAAGGAAAACAAGAGAGTACTTACTTCAATTGAAGAAATTTCACAAATCTCCAACTTGATCCTTTGATTTTCCCTTCAAATTGATGTTTAGAACTTAGAACACTTCTCTTCCTCCTTCTTTCCTTTGGTAGCCGGCCACACAAAAATGAGAAGAGAAGAAATAAAATCAAGTCAAACTTCTCTTCTTCTTTAAATCTCCACCAAGCAATTCTACATGAGCAATTACTTAAATGCCCTCATCCATATAACTTAACTTCTTTTTCTTATATGCCCTTTATAGTAATTTCACATATCACAAATAAAATATCTTCTTCCCTTGACTCCTCATTTTGACCAACATATATGTTATATATATTACCATATACCCAACATATACACTTTCTCTAAAAATGCTTTTCTCTTTCAAATTAACATATACATTCAATCCAATTAAAACAACCATAATATTCAAAACTTCTAGGGCATACATTGGGATATTACAATTCTCTCCCCCTTAAATAATTTCGTCCTCGAAATTATCAGTACCGTAATAATTCATTCTTAACAAAATACTATCTTAACTTCCATAACTCATCATTCTATATGTTTATATATCTCATTACTTCCTTAATCAAACATTCAAAAGAACTCATTACATTTCTTATTAATATCTTTATACAAGAATCAGATCATTTAATAGTACACTTATACTTCGTCCAATCTCTATATTTAATATATTTTGTTCCTTCACTTCTTTGTAATTACTCTCTTAACTTTAACCTTAACAATTATTGGTTTATATCTTAGCATTAATTATTCCGTCATTACAATCACTGTCTAAATAGACATTTATCAAACCTCAATGAATAACAAGATCCTTATTTTTCACAAATGGAGTTACTTCTTTAGCATGCTTTTCACTTAACTTACATATTAATACATTATCCTTCAACTTATTTTATAAATAACCAATCTTTTCCCTTTTTATCATGATTTATAACTACTATAACTCCATTCGTTCATGTCCATTTACACTTTAACATTTTACATCATATACATTATCATGTAAATAATTACACTCTTAGTACAACTATACATATTAAATCTCAATGATGATTCATAATCTTAGCCAAATCCAGATCAATAGATCTATCTGTCACAATATACCCACGTTCCAATCTTATTCAATTCCAACCAATGATTAATTTATTTAACTTATCTTGAAATTTCACAATATTCACATATGCATACATATAACCTAATTCCATTAGGGCAAACTCATATTCAATTCATGATCCCTTCCGATCCATATTCAGTCAAATTATCATGATAACAAATCACTTCGAATTATCTTATTATAATTCCCCCCAATTCTCATAAAAATTTTATACCATATTTACTATCTATAATTCATTCATTTAAACCTCAAGTTTATTCATTTATTCATTACATATCATAAACATATTCAGTATAACTTTCAGTCATATTTTATAATTTCTCCCTTTTGAATATCTCCTCACATTTCATATCATTGCTATATTTATTTTGATTACCTTTTTGTCATATTATCCTTAATTCAAAACATTTCCATAATTTCCTTTTCTCTCTATACCTTCATAATTATAACCAAATTCTTAACATAATATGATAAGATACAACTTTATCCATCATAACTTTTAACTATACTTCTCAAACATTATTTTCAATCTCACCAAATCTGTATTACAATCATGTTATCTAAGATCCAAATATGGATAACAAAATTAACCAATCAAATATACTGAACAAAACACATGGCTTTAAGAGATTAATATTCAAGCCTGGAACTTTCAAATCAATACTGTTCTTTATAATTTTATTCTCAATCTTTACGAATACAAGGCTAATATGTATCTCAAGAATTACATATTCCTTCTTTATATTATTGCTATATCAAAAGTTGACACATTCCAACTCCGTTTCAAACCAATTTGCACTCGATTATATGATCTTTATTAACTTAATTCATGTTTCAACAATATTACTGTATACATATTCAATCGTATGCAAATCCTATACAATTTCTATTCGTCACTTCATTTCTAATCCATTCACAATCTCTTATAATATATAATTATATAGAACTTTCCATATGTGATTACTTTGGGACTCTAATTTTCATATGATCATCAAGTTCAATGCTCACCATAACAATTTCCACCGTCCAATATTACTCAAATCCATGCTATACTCACTTTCATCACATAATCCATTTAGCTCTTCACAGTTCAAGACCTAATCTCTCTTAGGTCCACTAATGCATACAACATCGTTTCCATATCACTAATTTTATAATCATACCACATACATATACATGTATACACTTAATGATATGCTCTTATTTTATTTTCCTTTTTCATACATTCAATACAAATTTAATGTTTATCACTTTCTTTTAAACACTATCATTCTCATTCTTCCAATAGGATGTAAAGTATTTATCCATACTTCAAATATATATATATATATTTATATTCTGACTATAATAGCACTTCACATCCATCTTAGTCGCATTCCCAATGTGACATCTCTTTCACTTTTGTCTTTAAAAACATTTAATATACTTCCATATCCATTTTTACCCTTTGCAGTAAAATGACTTAAAATAGCTCTTTTTCATTTGCTTATCCACTTCCCTTTTTCTTTACTTCAAAACAAATTCTCATGCTATCAATCACATTACTCAAATCATAATACTTTCATGTGCAATATTAGTCATTTCACCTAGCTCATGTATTGAATATACAATAAACCATCAATATCCAAATAATCTTTATCAAATTCCACTAAAACTTTAACTTTTCAACTTACTACTTTGCTTACACTTCAATTTGCCAAACTCATCTTTTCTTAATATCACTTTAAAAACATCTTATGTATATATATCACAAAGCAATATCAAAACATATAATTTTCACAATTATCAAGCTCATTTCAAAATCTCAAATATCACATATTACCACCATTACCATGAGCTTTCACAATATTCAAGCATCTCACATTTCTAACATTGAATTCACAATGTTTACATTAAAATAACAATACCAATTTATATTCTTACTTAACCATTATCATCTCTTTTTCCTTTTTACAAAGCCTTAACTTTATATATGTATATCCCAAACTTTCAATAGTCACACTTTGTCTATACTAATCAACTCATTCAATATCCCACCATACTCTTCTCATTTTAATAACATATCTTTCAATATTAACAATTCAACTATATTTCCTCTGTCTAGCAAACCCAACATAAACTTTATTATAAAGAGGTTCAAAGTATAGACGGAAAAGTACATACTTTAATCTTGATTTTGATTTCAACTCATTTTCAACTTTATTCTTCTTTTCATTCTTTATACTTCAACACATTTAACAATTCACTTTACTTGCATAAATTTTATCAATTAATCTTATATAAATTCCATATCATTTCTTTCTCTAGCTTTACTTTCATGTAAAACATCATTCACACACTAGCATCCATCTCATATAACACAGATATACTACAAATCATATATTGCCACATCCGAGACCAACCTAGGCGTTAATGCATATGCATGTATTACCAATTGCATTTCAAAACTCTTCTTTTAAATTCATTTTAAGCGTTTCAAAACTTTTTCTTTTTAATTTCACTTAGGCCGAGAATCTCGAACCTAAGCTCTGATACCAAAATAATTGTAACACCCCGATACTCCATATAAGTACTATACATATATCTAGTATACATACAGTAAGTATATAAAGTATAAGGATGCCACTTTTCGTTACCACTTAAAATCCTTTAACAGTGTTCAAACCATAATACATTCATTTAAAGAATATTTACAAAATCATTATACTTTTAAATAATCTTACGTATATATATAATAATCATATCTTTATCCAAAACTTCATTTATACATAAGAATACACTTCATCAAAAATACATCATAATTAAAAGTTATACATGTATGCATTACCCTCTAGTTGGTCTCGACAAACTCTTACTCTTCTCGTGGCATAACGAAAGACTTCATATCTTCCACCTAGTCACCCGCGCGATTACACATCCGCGCTAAGCCCGAGAGCTTAGTAGTACAAATGTAAAATATAACATACATTATAGAAATTCTAACATATAATGATATATCAAGTCAATGTACCATTAGTTCTTATCATGTTTTTCCTTTTTCATTGTACCTTTCATATATCTCGACTAATTTCATATTATATACATTTATACAAACCATTATCATCAACCACAATCCATTACTAATACTCACAATCAATATATCAATACACATACATTATATATCATTCCAATCATGAATCACATTTCCAATGAAAACAATCCTTATCACCAACCACAATCCATCATTAATACCCACAATCAATATATCAATACACACATCACATATCATTCTTCATAACATTATTTTATTCCCAAGTCACCAATCATAAATCACATTTCCATCAAAGGCAACCATAGATCTCATTACTCATTTATTTCCATATTTATATATATCACATTGACAACAAAGACAGACTCGGGCCCAAAAGACACTAATATGCCATTCAATTTTCAGAGTTAATGCTTTGGTTCAATCATCACATTTATCATTATCCCAACTAGGCTTCAAGGATTAGGTTCAACCAAGCTTCAAGGGGAACAAAGCATGCTAAGTATCAACCCAACTTGGCTTCAAGAACCAATCCAACCTAGCTTCAAGGGTTGTAACATCTCAATTAGGCTTCAAGGACTAGACCCAACCAAGCTTCAAGGGGAGTAAAACATGTTAAACTTCAACCCAACTTGGCTTCAAGGATCAATTCCAACCTAACTTCAAGAGATTGTTACTAATATTAGGCATGCCACCAACAACAAACTCTGAAAATGGAATAACACATTAGCTACTCAATTCATTTATCAATTTCATTCTCAATTCTCATCATCAATTAGGCAAACATGCCTTATGTCTTTCAATTGAATCATCATAGCCAATCACAATGGCTTCACATCACATTTGAGTTATCATAGCCAATCACAATGGCTTCACATAATACATATATCATCATTGATTTATACAATATCAATTACCTTAACTAAACAAACATATCCTTATTCGATCATACATAATCAATTTCATTGCATATGTATTTTAAATTCATTGTCATATAAACAACATGTCCATTTATTTTATTTCAATCATTTTTCAAGACACATTAACACCATTCATTATTAAAACCTTTATCATAACAAATTACATTGCGCGTACCTTTTTGAATGATCCTCGCATCTTTCACACTATATAAGTCATAACACTAGTCACATTATATTAACAATATAATAAATTGCATAACATTGTTTATATAACATCATTGGTATAACACTTCAAAATACATTATTTATATAACACATTACCATTTATAAGATGCACAATGTTTAATACATAACCTTGTTCATATAATATCATATGCATTATCAACTGTAAGATCAATCTCAACCATGTAAGAAGAGTAAGGGATAATCACAATAGCCAACACATTCAAGGGACATGGCCAAGCTTGTGGCCGTGTCTCTCAACACCAATTCAAGCCGAGGCAGACACGGGCAAGGGGACACAGCCGTGTCTCTCAACAAAATTCAGGCAGTGGCAAACATGGGCAAGGGACACGGCCGTGTCTTCTCCAAAAATCATCCAACATGGCCAAATTTCCATGGACTTGGCCGTGTCTCTCAAAAATTCTTTAGTTTAGCCGTGTCTCTTCCTTGGTTTGGCCGTGTCTCTCATGTATACAAACCCTAAATATGGCCAACTCTCTTTTAATTGCATTTAAACACATTGTGCACAACATAACCTCATTCAAATGGATATAAACAATGTCATTAACACTTATTTTACCTATTCATCACAATATTCTCATTAACAAAACATTAACAACACATTTGAACACATACCATTTCAAAACCCTAAAACCAACATCCTTCTTATTCTTTCAATCCCAACATCCACTTAACTTACCATCCTCAAACCAAAACCAAAACCAACACCAATTCAATTTCTTTTAACTTACAATCAATTTTAACACTTATAAACACATCTCAAACACACCTATTCATACAATCAACAATTCATAAATCAACTCAAACACCACTTCAAAATAACAAAGGAAAACAAGAGAGTACTTACCTCAATTGAAGAAATTTCACAAATCTCCAACTTGATCCTTTGATTTTCCCTTCAAATTGATGTTTAGAACTTAGAACACTTCTCTTCCTCCTTCTTTCCTTTGGTAGCCGGCCACACAAAAATGAGAAGAGAAGAAATAAAATCAAGTCAAACTTCTCTTCTTCTTTAAATCTCCACCAAGCAATTCTACATGAGCAATTACTTAAATGCCCTCATCCATATAACTCAACTTCTTTTTCTTATATGCCCTTTATAGTAATTTCACATATCACAAATAAAATATCTTCTTCCCTTGACTCCTCATTTTGACCAACATATATGTTATATATATTACCATATACCCAACATATACACTTTCTCTAAAAATGCTTTTCTCTTTCAAATTAACATATACATTCAATCCAATTAAAACAACCATAATATTCAAAACTTCTAGGGCATACATTGGGATATTACATAGCCTTTTTCATTTTGAACTCTTTTTGTAAAAATTTTGAAATGGTTAAAAGATTAATTTTATGAGCTAAGAAATTAACCCAAGTTAACCTAGAGTAGTCATCAACAAGTACAAATGCATATACCTTGCCTCCAAAACTAGCAACTCTATTAGGACCAAACAAATCTAAATGAATTAATTCTAAAGGTCTAGAAGTACTTACAATATTCTTGGCTTTGAAGGAACTCTTATATTGTTTTTCAAATTGATAAGGTTCACATATTTTATCTTTACTAAACTTCATTTTGGGGAGTCCATCAATAAGCTTTTCTTTGTTTAGACATTGGAGCTAGTCCAATTAGCATATCCCAATCTTCTTTGCCAAAGCCATGGATCATTACTAAGAGTAACTAAACATTCAAAGCATTGTTAGAGTGTAGGTAAAATTTATAAGTGTAGGTCAATTTTATAAGCAAGTTCACCATTAGGAGAGGTAATTTTACATCCTTTAGAGTTAAAAAAATGACATTGTATCTCTTATCACACAATTGACTAACACTAAGCAAATTGTGTTTCAATCCATCAACTAATCATACATCATCAATCAAATTCTTACCAAGCAAACCAATGGAACCAATACCTATAATCTTACCCTTAGCGTTGTTTTCAAATATTACATTACCTCCTTGCTTGTGAGTAAGAGTTGAAAAAAGTTTTGCATTTCCGGTCATGTGCCTTGAACATCCACTATCCACAAACCAAATACTTTCATTAATTATAGATTTTAGGCACACCTACAAGACAATAATTATAATACCCTTATACCATAAATACATATAATACATATACTCTGTATATGTAAAATACATATATAAGGTACAAAGGCACTATAATAAATAAATATAATAACTATTATTTTAAAATTAAGAATAATTAATAAATTTACAAATGAAAATTCTCTAGAAAAATTTTCCTAGAATTTTATTTGTAATTTTAATAAATCCCAAAATCAACGATCACACAACCTGCACAAAATATCACTCCCAGAATAAATTTTACAACCGATCTTCCAATTCACCACATCATTAATTTACATATAAAAGTTTAAATTGAACACATTTCTTATCAAAATATATTTATAAATATACATATATAACATTCTCAAAATAATTTAATAAACATATGATTTGTCTAAGAATTTCACAAAAAACAAAGTTCATAATGTGAAAATTATACATGTATGCGATCCTGGTTCGGTTGGTCTAGTGACAAAACTCAGCTTCACCCTCAATCCCACACTGGACCACTTTCTCTAAACACCTATCACCTGTGTGATACACACAATTGCGTTTGTTAACCAAACCCTCTTATTTTTTATCTTAGGCAATCAAATTGAATTTACCTAACACTTGCACCAAGTTTCATTTTGAAGGAAGTTATTTCTTTTAAAGAAATATGAAAAGTTTGATCAGACCATATTGAAGAACAACCAGACCATTGATAACAAAATGAGCCAAAAAGACACAGAAGGTTTCACGGTAGAGAGTAATCCCAAATCTCACCATACCGTGTGAAGTCCGACTGAACCATGTGTTATACCGACCGAACCATGGATGACCAAGAAAGGTAAAACACACAGAAGGATTCATGATAAGAAGTACTTTCATTTTGTCATAGTACCACATTAGTAAGATCGAACTAAAGGATATTCCGACCGGACCATACAAACCAATTTTCTCTCAAAACATCCAATAGATTTCCCGGTCAAGGATATGCCCAAGAATTGGATGGACCAAGGAAAGTCTGACCGGACCTGATGTAAAACTGATAAGACTAATTAAATATTACTTAAGTTAGAAGTCGTTGCATCTCCACTCAATAAGTGGAAGCCACGTGGACCAACCGTTGGAAGAGCATTAAGGAGAAATTCAATTACTCCGATCGAACCATGCATTATTTCAACTAGACGACACTATCTCTGACCAGACCATGAAGAGTCTGACTAGGAAATTACTCTGGTAGAAAAATTAGTGGAAGACAAGAATCAAACATATTGGCCCCAACTTCAAATGGCTATTTCTTGGCTTGAAGGCTATAAATACCTTATGTAACTTCATTTTAAGAAGTTTTTTGATTGTAATAGCCTCATTGAACATCTTTCTTTCTTTTACATCAAAATCAACTTTTGTATTAATTGAGTATTGAGTGTGAGCATTAAACACCATCTTAGGTTTGAATGTGAGCTTGGAAAAACTTAGGTTGTGAGAGTGAGCCTGGAAAAACTCTTGTAAGGTTGTGAGGAAGTAATCTCAAACCATTGTAAGTAGTTTGCTTTGAGCTAGAGAAAACACTTAGAGTTAAGCTTGTAAAAACTCAAAGCTAGTGGAACCTTAAATCTTGTGTTCCATCTTCTACTTAATCTTCTTCTACATCTTCTATACTTCCTTTTAATCATTGATTTTTTTAAATTGACCATCATTTCTTAAGTCCAACTAATTCACCCCCCTCTTAGTTGCTATCTTGGGACAACAATTGGTATCAGAGCTTGTCAATTTCTTAAACTTAATTGTGAAATTTGATTCAAAATGGCAACCTCTTCTTCATCCTCTCATGGAAATCTCAACTCTCTTCTTAGACCATATTTTAATGGAACCGATTATTCCTATTGGAAACACAAAATGTTTTTATTTCTAGATAGTGAGGGAATAGAGCTTTGGGACTATGTTGAAAGTGAGTGGAAGCCTCCTACTCATGAAGTTGGGGGTGTCCAAGTTCCTCTTCCTGAATCACAATGGAAAAATGCCAACATAAAAGATAGATTCAAAAACCACAGGGCATCCTCCTTCTTGTTGAATTCTATCTCAAGAGAAGAAGGTGGGAGAGTCCAACATCCCACTTGTGCTCATTGTATTTGGAAAACTCTTGAGAACTATCATGAGGGTACTACCCAAGTCAGGCTTACTAAGAAGCAAATGTACATACATGAGTATTAGCTATTCAAGATGAAGCCCAACGAAAATGTTACGACATGGCAAATCGATTACTTGCCATCGTTAACGAATTGAAGAAATATGGAAAGATATATGATCAAGATGAAGTCAATGGAAAAATCTTGAGAGCACTTAGAAGCAATAAGAACTTTGAGGATAAGGTTTCTTCAATTGAAGAGGCTCATGATCTAAGTTCTTTGAGAATCGATGAACTTGTCGAAAAACTACTCACCTTCGAACTGCACACCGAAAGAAATCAAGAACAAGGTGAGAAGGATAAAAGGAAAGCAATATCTCTCAAAGCAATCAAAGAAGTTGAGAGCTCAAGCAATGAAGATAGTGATGATGAAGAAGAAATGTCAATGTTTTCTAAAAGGATGAATGATTGGAAGAGAAAGAGAAGATTACAAATTAATAAAGGTACACTTTCTAAAATTTCCTTCAAAGATAAAAAGAATGAAGTAAAATGCTATGAATGTGGCAAATTCGGGCATATCAAGTCGGATTGCTTCAAATTGAAGAATAAAAAGAAGTGGGATAAAGAAAAGAAGAAATCACTCAAAGCTACATGGGATGACTCTTCCTTAAGTGAAGAAGAAGAAGAAGACGAGGAAGAAATTGCTAATCTATGTCTCATGGCTATTGAGGATGAAAACGACTCCAATGAGGTAGGTACTCAACCCTTGAATTTAATTGAATACAATGATAATGCTTTAGAAGATAATGATATGATTGAACATATGAATCTTAGGATGGAAAAATATTTTTCTAAGATGAAATTTTATAAGGACAAATGCTTTAAGCTAGAAAAAGACTTTGTAAGTTTAAAAATTCTACCTTAGAATTAATGACCTCAAATGAACAATTGTTGAAATCTCTTGATGCAATAAATAAAGATTTGCATAGTCTAAAAAATGTGATCAAGGAAAATGAAATTTTGAAACATTAACTAAAGGAACTTAAAGAATCAATTTCAAAATTTCATAAAGGAAAATAAGCATTAGATATATTAATTGATAATCAAAGGTCACCTTCCTTGAAACATGGCTTAAGGTTCAATGGATCATCAAATACCACATCTAGAGTACCCATATTTGTAAAAGCATCTACAACTCAAAGCTCTAGTGTTGAAGTTGTAAAGAACATCAATGCATAAACTAAGCCTAAAAATCCTAAAAGGTTTGCTTTGGGTACATAAAATTTTAGAACTAAGGTTCCAAGAGCAAATTATGCATTCATGTACACTAGGCATCAGCACAAACACAAAATTGCACAAAAGCCAACTCATATTTGAAATTGTGTGCATAGTTCATTGACTTTTGATAAAAAGGTGCACAAGTATAGAACACTTTATCAATGTACATATTGCATGAAATTTTGGGCATAAGAGCTCATTTTGCTATATTAGGAAGGCTCATCTCAAGTTAGAGGATCCTTCTACTACTAACCCCCAAGGACCCAACTATATTTGGGCACCTAAAAGAAGATAAACATTATTGCTTTTGTAGGTATGTCTAAGATCAACTATCAATAAGAGTTCTTGGTTTATGAATAGTGGATGTTCAAGGCATATGACAGGGAATGCAAAACTTTTTACAACTCTCACTTATAAGAATGGAGGTAAAGTTACTTTTGGAAATAATGCTAAATGTAAAATTATTGGCATTAGCTCCATTGGCATGATTGGTAAAAATTTGATTGAAAATGTTTGGCTTGTTGATGGGTTGAAACATAATTTGCTTAGTGTAAGTCAATTGTGTGACAAAGGATATAATGTAAATTTTAATTTCAAAGGATGCAAAGTTACAAATTTAAATGGTGTAATTGCATTCAAAGGAGTTAGAATTAGTAACACATATAAAATTGACATAAATTCCATAAATGCATTTGAATGTTTGATTTCTATTAATAATGATGCTTGGTTGTGGCATAGAAGACTAGAACATGCTAGTATGGATCATTTGCAATGCATTTATAAAGAAGAGCTAGTTGATGGTCTTTCCAAAATTAAATTTAGCAAAGATAGAACATGTGAACCTTGTCAATTTGGTAAGTAACATAAAACCTCATTTAAATCTAAAAATATTGTAAGTACATTTAGACCTTTGGAATTTATTCATTTAGATTTGTTTGGACCAAATAGAGTTGCTAGCCTAGGTGGAAAGTTATGTGCATTTATACTTGTAGATAACTACTTAAGGTTTACATGGGTAAATTTCTTAGCTCAAAAGAATGAAGTTTTTAACCATTTTAAAATATTTGCAAAAAGAGTTCAAAATGAAAAAGGCTATGTGATCACATCTATTATAAGTGATCATGGCAAAGAATTTGAGAATGTAAATTTTGAAAACTTTTGCAATGAACTTGGTATTTCACATAACTTTTCGGCTCTTAGAACACCACAACAAAATGGTATGATTGTAAGGAAAAATAGAACTTTACTTGAAATGGCTAGGACAATGCTCGATGAGTATTAATTGCCATCTTACTTTTGGGCAGAAGCCATTAATATTGCTTGTTACATTTCAAATCGTGTCTATAAAAGACCTTTGATAAACAAAACTTCTTATGAACTATGGAATGGAAGAACACCCAGAATTTCATACCTTAGAGTATTTGGATGCAAATGCTTTATATTAAACACTAAGGATAATCTTGAAAATTTTTCATCCAAATCGGATGAAGGCATATTTTTAGGATATTCATCATTTAGCAAAACATTTAGAGTATTTAATAAAAGAACTCTAATGGTTGAAGAATCAATGAATGTTGTTTTTGATAAATCTTCTAAACTTGATCAAAAGAAAGGTAGTGTTCTCAATGATTTTGCAGGTACACTTGAACATATTGATGCTCCAAAGAATAATCATGACAAATAAGATGAGGAGACTCAAGAGCTACCTAAGAATTGGGAATACAAGAAGGATCATCTAAAAGAACTCATCATTGGTGAAACATCAAAGGGAGTAACTAATAGATCCAAACTTAAACACTTAGATGTTAATTTTACTTTTGTTTCTCAAATTGAGCCAAGGACAATTGATGAGGCTCTTAGTGATGAATGTTGAGTGATTGCTATGCAAGATGAACTCAACCAAATTGAGAGAAATAATGTGTAGGAACTTGTTCCTAGGCCTAAGGATCATCCAATTATTGGATGTAAATGGGTATATAAGAATAAGCTTGATAAAAATGGTCTCATCACTAGAAATAAAACTAGATTGGTGGCCAAAAGGTATAACCAAGAGGAAGGCATAGACTATGATGAGACATTTGCCCCCATTGCTAGATTAGAAGCTATTAGGATACTTCTTGCATTTGCATGTCACATGAATTTTAAACTTTTTCAAATGGATGTTAAAAGTGCATTTCTAAATGGATTTATCAATGAAGAAGTTTATGCTGAGCAACCTCCCGGTTTTGAAGATTATAAATTTCCTAATCATGTCTTTAAACTTACAAAAGCACTATATCTATTGAAACAAGCTCCAAGAGCTTGGTATGATAGACCTAGTCCATATTTGCTTGAAAATAATTTTTCAAAAGGCAAAGTTGACATGACTCTTTTTGTTAAAAAGAATAGACATAATATATTAATTGTGTAAATTTATGTTGATTATATTATTTTTTGTGCTACTAATGAATCCTTGTGCAAAGAATTTGCTTCTTATATGACTAGAAAATTTGAAATGAGCATGATGGGTGAACTCAAATTCTTCCTTGGACTATAAATCAAGCAATCCAAAGATGGGATCTTCATTAATCAATCCAAGTACACGAGGGAACTCCTCAAGAAATTTGGAATGGATGGTTGTAAATATAGCAAAACTCCCATAAGTACATCTCTAAAGCTTGACAAGGATGAAAGTGGTAAGGTAGTAGATGAGAAGAAATATCGAGGTATTATCGGACCCTTACTTTAGTTAACCGCATCTAGATCCGATATAATGTATAATGTTTTCTTATGTGCTAGATTTCAATCATGCCCTAGGGAATCTCATTTGAATGCTACTAAACAAATTTTGAAATACTTGAATGGCAGATTGCATTTAGGACTTTGGTATCATAGGAATACATCATTTGACATACTAGATTTCTCGGATGCCGATTATGCCGATAGTCTTTTGGATAGAAAGAGCACGACCAGGGCATGTCATTTTCTTGGTAAATGTCTAGTTTCTTGGTTTAGCAAGAAACAAGTATCGGTTGCTCTATCTACCGTGGAAGCCGAATATGTTGCTGCATGTTCTTATTGTACTCAAGTTCTTTGGATGAAATAATAATTATTTGACTATGGAAAAACACTTGAACACATCCGCATTAAGTGTGATAACACTAGTGCTATAAACTTATCCAAAAATCCAATTCAACATTCTAGGTCAAAACATATAGATATTAGTCATCATTTCTTAAAAGACAATGTCCAAAACTAAAATATTGTCTTAGAGTTCATTGATACACAAAATCAACTTGGTGACATATTCACCAAACCCCTAAATGAAGAAAGGATGAACTTTATTAAACAACACTTAGGAATGTTGGATGGAAGCACAATTTCATAAGCTCAAAACTACTTGAAAATCAACTTTACCTGATCCAAAATTCAAATCATTATTTATTTTTGATAAAATATTTGTACCTTTATCTTTAAAAGTATCATTTGCTTTGAAAAATTATAATTTTTGATAGTTTCCCAATCGGACCAACATTAAGTCTGACCGCACTTATTAGAAAATTCTTGATTTTAATTTTCTGCAAAAGTATGACCATACCTTTTATGATATGACCAAAATTTTTCCAAAAATTTTATTACCATTATGCTTAAAAACTAAATTTCATTCGGCCCTTACATAGTCTGACCATACTTTTCAAATTTTTAAAAAGTAACCACCAGACTTTGAGAAGTCCGATCGGACTTTGCCTCTGGATTTAAAAATTTCTAGCTGTTGGAACTCAATCAAAACATGCATATTTTGTCTCCAACAACTATAAATGACTATTTTCCATCCAAAACACTATCAAATCAGTGTCAATATACTATATAACCCATATATATCATATTTTGGTCTTTCAAATTAACACATATATAACATCATAACCCTAGTTACCGTACTAAATTTGGGAAACATTTCCATTTCAGCAAGAGCTATTGTGCTTCAGATAAGCACATACACATTACTTAGCCAAAAGTCTCATTAAGTTTAAATATTGTGCATCTCATATGTATGTGTTTTTCAAACAATCTCCAATAATAGACTCTACCTACCAAGAGAGATCAATAGGTCTTTAACAGATCTTCACACTACAAACTTTTGGTTGGAACCATATATTGTTAGAAACATTCTTAAACTTTGGGCATCATTTCTACATTCTAGACGTCTTATTATCTTGCTTCATGAAAAGATAAAGCTTGAATGTTCTTCCATCCTATTGGTAGAAATCTGGATTAGGACAATCTTAATCTTTTCCTTTTGCTTTTGCAAAAACTCAAGACCCTTTTTCTTTTTTTTTTCTCTCTTCTGACTTTTCTTCTTTTTCTTTTTCTTTTTCTCTTTTTTCTTTACTTTTTCTTGATATGGCATTTCATCATTCTGTCCCTTTTTACTTTTTCCCTTTTTGGAATATCAAGTCTA
Source organism: Garcia nutans (assembly GCA_947685225.1). Classification (NCBI taxonomy): domain Eukaryota; kingdom Viridiplantae; phylum Streptophyta; class Magnoliopsida; order Malpighiales; family Euphorbiaceae; genus Garcia; species Garcia nutans. The sequence goes on along the minus strand of CANTUV010000039.1, from coordinate 33,610,048 downwards.
GGACTTTTAAGATTATTGACTTGGAGCAGTGTTGGACATTGTGAATCAAATGAAAGATGGTCTTTCTCCTATTTCTTTGAAAATTGTTCCCTTTTATAATGTTAATTAGGGTTTAATTAGGTTCCATCTTGGTTAAAAGCCCTTATTGCATCATAAAACCTTCTGTTTGTCCAAATAAGCCTGAGTTTGAGTAGAATTAGGAAATTTAAAACCAACAAACATTGAATTAGGTCCAAAATTAAGGCTCATGGCGAATTGGCATGGCCAATTTGTCATGATTTTGAGGGCCGATTTAGTAATTTTGGCTTTTAAATCAGACCAGACTCGGTTTGAGCTTTTAAAATTGGGCCAGACTTAATTCAAGTCTTTAAAATTGGGTTGAATTTAATTCAAGCTTTTAAATTGGAACCGAATTTAATTAGGGCCAAAATTAAAGGTCTACACATGAACTATAAAAACATGAACATAAATGTTTATACCTTGCTTTGATTAGGTTCAACATCATTTATTTACTTGTCCATTTTTCTGCATATTAAGTTTTATTTAACAGCTATTGTGAAGTATAATTGTAGTGATATATTATGCTACCAATTATATGCCTAGGAAAATTCTGGCTAAGGAAAAACTTGATATTTTTATATTTAGATATATGCGTGAAAAATACAAAATATAAAAAACTAATAGTTACCTCCAGGAAGTGGATACAATTATTAAAGAATAATAGTAGAATAAAAATATTTTTTGAATATAAAAATAAAATAAAATAAAATAAAATAAAATAAATATATTTAAAGAGTTATATACAGGAAGTGGGTATAATTAATTAAAAATAATATATAAAAAATAACTAATCAAGAGGTAATTTGTAAAAATAATGACATAAAAATAGATAATAATAATAACGACGACAACAATGATAAAAAAAATAATAAATACTTCGATCTACATGAACTTTAATTCCATCAAGCAGATGCATAAATATTCAAAATCAAGTTCACTTTGATTAAAAAATACCTTTTTTCAAAAAAAATATATTAACAAATTACAAAAATAAAAAAATAAAAAAATATTTAATTAAAATGAAAAACTAAAACAGTCATGTCCAGTGAGTGGATATAATTTAAAAAGTAATTATGGTAAATTTAACAAATATTAAACTATTTAATAGTATGAAATTCTTATATTCAGGTAGTGAGTATAAGAATTAAGTTATCAATTAATAAATAAGAAATACCCATGAGGGTAATAAAACTATTAAAAAATAATAAAATTAAACAAATAAAATTTATAAAAAATGTTCGTGTCCATATAGTGGATGTAATAATAAAAAAATATAAGAATAATTAAATAAAAAATACTTAGATTTATATTCAAGCAGTGAATATAATTCCTCCTATAAATAAAAAAAGAGAGATGATAAGATATCACAATAATTATAGTACCAATTTTGGACGTTATAAGATATTTTTCTTTCCCTACACATAATCAATCCACTAAACTCTATAACCCCGTCGGCTCTGCGTTGTCCTATGTGCGATAGCAAGCGACTACACTGGGGACTTGATAAGTTACTAAATAGGGGGGTTAAGCTGTATATATATTATTGTGATGTTTATTTTTAATTATTGATTGTGTTTTTAATTTTTATTAACTGTTATTCTTTGTATGCTTAAAAAAGGGTTACATTTCAACCGACAAATCTCTTGGCACACACACACTTAAAGGTCAATAAGTGACCTACTACCCTAATAGGTTTAGCATGAGGATGAAATATGAATGCCTCCATAGAAAACCCGATAGGGCTTCCAAAAAATCCTCACTTAGATTATCTTTTAACAAGGTATTAGCTGAAAGAACCCGCTAGTTTAGGTTATAGGCGATAGTGGCATGACTCATAGTCTGAAAACCTCAAAACTATGGTGAAATTAGGTGGGTATGTATCCTTAGAAATAGAACCCAATCTTTCCATTCACATGTTTAGGTAACTTGCCCTAACCCATTCCAAACTCATTTAGGATCATTGAATAAAACAATCTTATAATTTGTGCTCTTCTAAATGCTTCTTAGCTTATTCAACTCCTAATGTAAAAATTTTTGTACTAATATCTTTTATGCTTTGACTCATGTGCATGGCATATCGTTCGTACAAAGTACACATAATGATTTCATGAAAAGAGTAAATAAAATAATATTTTCTAATGAAAATAAATATACCATCAGGAATGTCAATATAACTCGACTTTTGAAAACCAAATCTGACTTAACTCACCATTACAGGGCTCGCTCAAAGAGTAGAATCATGAAAAACCAAGCCTAAGAGGAAATGAGGTGAGATATTGACCAAATAAAGGAGGGGATAGAGGAAGTTTCAGAAATGAGAAATCAATTGGCACATCTCATGGAACTACTCAAGGACATGAACACCATAGAAACTATGCCTAATTTCTCAGGATCATGAACCCCAATAGCCCTTCCCTTTATAGGTGCCATAGATGATCCTGCATATCCCTAGGTTTTTTCCCACCATATAAGCCAGTAAAAGGGGGACCAAGTAGTAGTACCCATCTAGCTAAAAATACCTACGCTTCCCAACCCTATCAAGAAGCACCACAAGGGGGATAAGTGGATTGATCCTAAATCAATCCTAGAACTACTGTTGCTCATGAAGAACCTATAGTAACACTAGACTTGGAAGACCCAAAGGCATAGAATAGTTTCAAAAGGTCCAATTTTGAACCTATTTTAAAAAAGATAGAATAGTTGGAAGAGATACTAAAAGCAATTAAAGAGTTAATGTATATGGAACCACTGATGCATTCCAATTGTGCTTTTACTTGATGTGGCCATACCATTAAAATTCAAGACTCCAAACTTTGAAAAATTTGATAGTTTATCTTGTCCTAAAATTCATTTTTCAATGGTTTGTAGTAAGATGGCAGCAAACATCACTAATGAGAAATTACTTATTCATATTTTTCAAGAAAGTCTTATAGGACTAGTAATGAGGTGGTACATGCACCTAGATCGAATGCATATTTGAAGATGGAAAGATCTAGTAGATGCTTTCATGAAGCAATATAAATATAACATGGATATGACACCTAGCAGGGATGATCTGAGAGCTATGGAAAGGAAAAATTATAAAAAATTTTAAGGAATATGCACAAAGATAGAGAGATAAAGCATGATAAGAAAATCCCCCTCTCACAGATAAGAAGATGATATCCAATTTCATGGACATGCTAGGACATTCATTCTATAACATGCTGCTAGCAAATACAACTATCAACTTCTCAGATATAGTCCTAGTCTAGGAAAGGATTGAGCAATGTATGAAAAAAGGAAAAATTGAGGTGCAAAGTATTGAAGAAAAAAGTTTAAAAAATAATACCCAGACAAAAAGAAAGAAGGAGAGATCCACATGGTAGGAGAGCATCCACAACTTAAAGAAAATAACTATCACCATCTTCCATCACATTATGCAGATAATATGGGGCCCAAAATTTATTAGTTCCCTTATCAGGCTCCACAATTCATAAATCCTCAGAATGCTCTCTATTCTGCTGCACAAGGTGCTCCTATGCTAACTCAAGGAGAAAATAATATAACAAGTCATCCTAATTAAGGAGGATAGTAAAATAACCATCATCGAGAAAAGAGAGTAAAAATATTTGATCCTATCCCCATAATCTATGCAGAATCACTACCTCAACTAGTATAAGGATAACAAGTGTGCCTAACACCAATGGAACCAATGAAGCCACCTTACCCCAAGTGGTATGACCCTAATGTAAATTGTGAGTACCATATGGGGCACCTAGGCATTCTATTGAAAATTGCATTGCATTTAAAAGAAAAGTCTAAAGTCTTTGAAATGCAAGATGGTTAAAATTCAATCAAGAATAAAAAACTCCTAATCTGAACAATAATCCTCTACCAAATCATGATGGGGACAAAATTAATGTCATTATTGAGAATGAGGTTCGACAATAAGGTGGAGGAAGTTCAAATGCTATGAGGGAGCTTTATCAAATCTTGGTCAAAGATGGAGTAATTCTTGAAGAGAAAGTAAGAGACAAGTCTTCCCCTCAACTAGAGTTCTTTTATGAGCACCATGGTAAGGCATCCGATCATACAATTAGTGAATTCCTGTAGTTCAAGATGAAAGTTCAAAAGTTGATGGATGCTAAAATTGTGATCTTTGAAATAGAAAGAAAGAAAAAGAAAGATGTGAATGTGATGTCTATTAATCTTTCCATCCCAACCCTTATTATGATATCATGTTCATCAATAGAGATGAAAAGAGAAAAATTTGACAAATATTCACAAGTCCCAAAGCTCGTAATTAAAACACTAGCACCTTTCTAGTACAAGGATTCAAAAGCAGTGCCTTAGAAGTACGAGTGCGAGGTAGTGAGCCAAAATTATAGTATATGCCAAGCAAGCAACGAAACTAAATCAGTGATCAATATGTCTATAGTAGGTGGCATGACGAGAAGTGGACATTGTTATATGCCAAAAGAGGCAAAGAGTCAAAGAAAAGAAGAACTAGAGAAGCACAAAAAAGGGAAAGCTAAGGAAGAAGAATTAGTGGAAAAAAGTGAAGTTAAGCAGTTCTAAGATGCAGCCAATAAAAATGACTCGCAATTGGCAATAAAAAAATCCAGTCTCTAAGCATGAGGCATATGAATTCTTAAAGTTGGTTGAAAAAAGTGAATATAAGGTGATTGAGCAGTTGAATAGAACCTCGACTAGAATTTCACTGCTATCTCTGATCTTGAATTTAGAATTTCATCAAAATGTGCTACTTAGGGTTCTAAATTAGGTACATGTTTGCCATGATATATTTATTGATAGCTTGAATAATATAGTTGCGAGTGTAATGGAAACTAATTGCATATCCTTTACCAATGATGAAATACCTAGAGAAGGGATCGGGCATACAAAAGCCTTACACATATTAGTTCAACTTTAAGGATATTCTACTGCTAGGGTTCTAGTGGATAATTGTCATCCCTTAATATCCTACATAAAATAACCATTTCAAAGCTATCGATTGATAAGAAATTCATGTAGCTTAACTCTATAATAGTACTAGCTTTTGATGGAACCATGAGAGAGGTTTTAGGGGATATCAAAATACCTGTCCAAGTGGGTCCAATCACGTTTAACATCACATTTTATGTAATGGAAATGGTACTAGCTTACAGCTTGTTACTGGGATGACCATGGATACATTTGGCAATGGCAGTAATATAATCCTTATATCATAAGGTAAAATTCATTATTGATGAAAAAATGATTGAAATTTCAAGAGAAGAGGACCTTTTGATCACCAAACTTATCTCAACCCCATATGTTGAAGCAGCAGAAGAAGATTTTGAAAGATCTTTCCAATCCTTTGAGGTAGTAAATAGTTCATATATTGGAGAAGGATTGGCCATGCCAGATCTTCAATTTTTCAGCTGCAACTATGATGATAGCAAAGGAAATGATAAGGGAAAACTATTCTCCGAGAAAGTTTGGGAAAAAATGAGCAGGGAATCAATGCCTTCTTGCTTTCTTCCAATAATGACAATAGAGTTGGATTGGGATACAAGATTACTAGAGAAGATAGGAGGATGATTTAAAAAGAGAGAAAGGCGAGTCAATTAGCAAGATTGACAAATCAGAAGCCTTCAATAGAAAAGATGACATTTCTTCCTTTGATGCAAACCTTTAGAAGCATTGGTTTTTTCCATGAAGGAATGGAAGCAGTAGAAAATCCATAAGATGTAAGGACTACATTAGGAAATTCACTCGCGACTATGGTGGATGAGAAGGAGCCTCTTGATGAAACAACTTTATGAGTTGCACTTTTGCCACAAGGACAAGATTTGAACAATTGAAAGCATATGAGTTGTCATCTCTTTAATCAAAGTAATCCAAATAATTATTTTCCTATGATTCTGCCCAATATCTTATGAAAATGTTAGCATGGGCTTTCCTTTTTGAATGTTCAAAATAATTTTCAATGAAATAAAATACATGTGTCATTTCCATTTTTGGACTTTCCCTAATATTGTCATTTATCATTTTTTTGCTTAATATCTATATTTTGGTAATTTTTTCCCTTTATACTCACTCTACCTAGGAATGCCAGTGATGAATTAAATCTTGATGAAATTGAGTTTGGATATGATTTTGATGACCTATCTTTGAAAATACATCTGATGGAGAAGAAGAAGAAGATCTTCCTCCTAAAATAACTAGGATAATAGAGCAAAATGAAAAAATTACACCACCTTCAGAAGAGGCGGTAGAGATGGTAAACTTAGGGACTACAGAAGATAAAAAGGAAATAAGGATTAGTGCATTTTTATATATTATTGGTGGAAAATAATTCAATCTCCACTATAATTGGTACCCATTCATTTTAATAGTTTTTTTTTATTTTCCTAATCATTCATAATAAATATGTTTTTATCTTAATCAATTACTTATTAGCCTGAGAATAACACGATGAATGTCATATTAAAATAAAAATAAAAATATTATATCTCGATAGTGAATATCTATGAGCGGGGATTTTTGCCCCACTTCCAGTGGAATGATTTTTGCGACTTCGGTACTGTTAGGCTTTGAGTCTTAGAGAAGGGCCTAATCCCAGAGAATTTGGAGTCGCCACTCAGACAGTCTAGGAAGATAGAAAGGGATGGATGACTTGATTCCTAAGGAATCCCCAGCCCCTACTTGGGTTCAAAAAGTTAGGAATGTATGGGGAAGGTAAGAAGTGACCCAGCACCCCCATAATGCCCGGTTCATTGGAATCAACCTCCTTTTTAGGTCTAAATATTATTAAATTCCTACATTATTACAATATTATCCATATTACATGCAATTAAAATAAATAATCATTTATCATCATATAAATCAATCAAACAAACAAATAAGATGGGAACCCATACGAAGATGGAAACATGCCCTTACAATGTCCCAATATCCATATAAATAAATAAAATAGGATACTTACCAATTGATGGAAACATGTCCTTTACAATGGTCCAAAATCTTTAAAATTAAAATAAATAACTAAAATAAACAAGGCACCCACAAAGTGGAAAGATGCTTTTTACATCTCCTTTTCAAAACTCAAACAATCATAAACAAACACAATCCAATAATCCATTGTAAGTAATAAAATTAAAGCTCATCATCCATCACCAAGCATATAATAATAAATAAGATTTTACATAATAATAAATATAACTAAATTGATAAAATTAAGGTTCCACCATCAAATTATAGTTTCAATAACAAGATTAAGGTTTCATTTTATAAATTAGGATTTTGAATCCTATACTAGGGCTAAAATGTGTAAAATTAGGGTTTAAAATGCAAACATGCAAAATTAAGGTTTATTCATGCAAACTAAGGTTTTCCAACCTAAACTAGGGTTTAACATGCAAAATTAGGACTTTTAACCTAAACTAGGATTTTTTATTATCAAGCTAAATTCTTATTGTACAATTAGGGTTTTGGTTGACAAACTAGGGTTTAAGTAAACAAACTAGGGTTTTAGATTCTACAATGCTTAGTTCAAATCATACAATTAGGTTTACATCATTTAAACTACAATTAAAAGCATGAGATCAAAGCTTGGATCAAACTAAATCATAAGTTCATGGTTTATTGAATGAAATTTCCAAAATCAAATTCATAATTAATAGTAACAGTGAGTTGAATTTATAATTGAGATGAAGATAATCAATGGAAATTTAAACAAAGTAAGTTAGTAAAATCAAACCTGCATTGTTGACTCCTCTAAGATGAATTTATTGAACCAATCTTGATTTTTTGCATAATTACCTTGAATAGCCTGAATCAATTAAAGCTTGGTTAGACAAAATAATATGAAGAATGTTATTACCATTAGCCACTGCCTTGATTAGCCTTAATTCCCTTATGTCTCTTTTGTTTGCTGACTTTAATTGCCAAATGTAATTAATGGCTGCTAATCGCTCTCCTTTCTTTTGCTTCTATTTCTTCTTATTATTATTATTTTTCTCACTGATTATGGCTACCTTTCTTTGTTTGTTATCCTATACTTATAGGCAACATTAGGGCGACTCTTTGCTCTTTAATCCAAACGCTTTCGAACTCTAACTTGATTAGGATACTAATTTTGCATGAATACTAAATTAAGTCAGACTCATATCGAATTTGGCTTGGCTAATTTGATCTGAGGCTGCTCATATCGCATTGGACTAGGCTAACCGAACAGTCAGTGTGCTTTTTTTAAAAAGAGACTCAACCTTAATTAAATAATTGGACCAAATCTAATTAAGACTTTAAAAATCAGAATGGGTTTTATGTGGACCTTTTTATTGAAACCAAAGTTAATACACCTCTTTTAATTAGAACAAAATTTGAACTTGGCCAAATTTAAGGGTCTACAGTTTTGCCCCCCTACTTGAATGATCTTGACTTTATTCAGAGAGTGAAAATCTATTTGTCTTAATAGGTCTTAAGCTAATCTTGAATATTACGAGCTAATTCGAAAAGACAAATTAGATTTGTTTTGGTGGATTGGGTTCTAACCTGGCAACATCATGGCTTGGGTTCTGGGCTCATGAATTGATTTGGGTTTTTAGCCAAAACATTGGCTTAATTAACTCTATTTTGATCTTAGGCTATCAAATTGAATAAGACTAATGTTTGTACCACATTACACTTTGCAAGACTTTTATTTTTGAAGAAAGTTCATAGAGCCTAATCAGACCAAGCATCAGTCCAACCAGACTGCAGGCTAGTTGAAACAACAAATTTTAACTAGTAAAGCTCACGGTAGCCAGTACTCTAAATTTTTCAGAGCATTGGGTTTAGTTCGACCGGACCAAACTATGGTACGACCAAACAAAGCCTTAGCTGTTAAGAATGAGCACGAGCTGAGCGAACCAAGTTCGAGCTAAAACATCCCAACAAGCTCACGCCCAAAGCCATGAATGGACCTTGTGTCATGACCAGACCATGTTCTAGCATGTTCATACCGAGCCTGAGCTAAAACTTCAAAACTTCCAGTAGAGCTCACGTTCATTGGTACTCTAAAAACTTCCAAAGCTAAAACTTCACGTTCACGTTCAGATCTTGTACAACCAGATTTGATGCAATCTGACCGGACTGAGCCAAAGCTAAAAACCTAACAAAGTTCTAGTAGAGTTGACAATCACCATACTCCCAAAACCTGAGCATAATAGGATCAGACTGACCGGACCAAACCTTTCCCGACCGTACTAGTGAAACAGGATTTAAAAATTATAGTCATTATTTATCCACTCAATTAGTAGATACCACGTATACTGGAGTTGAAGAATTTTTGTCAAAAATTAGAGAGCACGACTAAACCAGAACTCAGTCCAACCGTGCCAAGCATGAGCCGATCAGAACAAAGGCAGTCCAACCATGAAATTGCTCTCAAAAGTGGTTTAAATAGGAGACAAGAATAAAATATGTTGGTACCCACTTCAAACAGCCATATCAAGTCTTGAAGGCTATAAATATCACAAGAAACCTCATTTTTTAGTGGAATATTAATTGTAATTACCAAGTGTAGACCCTTAATTTTAGACCAAGTCCAATCCGACACTAATTAAAAAAGGTTTAAGTCAAGTCTAAAGGTTTAAAATAGTCCCGAACAATTTTATAAACTTAAAATTAGTCTGACACAATATTAAAATCTCAACACATAATAATATAATATTTATTTTATTTTATTAATATCATAAATAATAAATAATAAAAACGAAATGAAAAAATATAATATTTATTTTATTAATATAATAAATTATAAAGAAAAAATAAAAAAATATTTATTTTTATATTATTTATTTTAATAATAATAATAAATAAATAATAATTTGAGTGAGACCCAAATTTGACTCGACGAATCGGCACAGCCTATGGTGAATTGACAAGCCAACTTCGCCACAGGCCTGACATGTGGCGAATTGGCTTTGCATTGGCAAAGCCAATTCACCAAAGGCCATCCAATTTGCCTTGTAGGCTGTGGCCAAGCCAATTCGCGCAGTAGGCTGTGGGCTAGCCAATTTGTACTGCAGGCCTGCCTGGCCACCGTCCTTTTCTTACTTATTAATCTCAGATTTTAGGATAGATTTGTAACACCCCTACATTCAATACATGCACACTACAACCACCACAATGTAGTATATATGCACTAAACATAGGGATGGTACGGATTTTCTTAACATTCAAAACATTTCAAACGATACCATAATCTTTCAATTGTATACATTATAGAAAATAAGTGATTAGCTTGTAATATAAAACAAAAATGGATATATAGATACATTTAGTTAATACGCAGCGGAATTTATAAAATATTCACATATATGAAAGCTTTAATTCCATATTTACAAATGTGCATATATTTACATTATAATTATTAATTTACAAAATATAAAGAAGTAGTACATGATTGGCAAATCTCTTCTGATCTTTAAGTTCCCAAAATCGACTCTTCAAGGTCTACTCTCACTCGGTCTCGATGAACTCTCGGGTTCAACTCATGCTTTAGTGCAATGCAATGTCAATTATGAATCCACATCATACAAGTAACATTATATATGCAAAGCTAACAACATACCTTTACATTTCATAATTCATTATATGTAAACACATCACATTTCAACATCTTTTCATATACCTTATTAATTATTCATTAAACCATTCATGAACAACACTAAGCAAAGACAAGCATTGGGCCCAAGACACACTAATATGCCATTCAATTTTCAGAGTTAATGTTTTGGTTTTGTTATCACATTTATCAATATCATATACCCAACTAGGCTTCAAGGATTAGGTTCAACCAAGCTTCAAGGGGAGCAAAGCATGCTAAGCTTCAACCCAACTTGGCTTCAAGAACCAACCCAACCTAGCTTCAAGGGTGGTAACATCTCAATTAGGCTTCAAGGATTCCATCCAACCTAACGTCAAGAGATTGTTACACTTATTAGGCATGCCACCAACAACAAACTCTGAAAATGGAATAACACATTAGCCACACAATTCATTTATTATTCAATTATCATTTCCATTTCCAATTCTCATCAACATTTAGGCAAACATGCCTTCTTTCTTTCAATTGCATCATCATAGCCAATCACAATGGCTTTGCATCATATCATTTCTTATTTGAATCATCATAACATTTTTGATATAACATTTCAATATACATTACTCATGAAACACATTACCATTTACATTGCATAACAAAATATTGTTCAATCTCAACAATGCAATTAGGGCAAAGAACAATTTATATCATTTATAGCTTTATGATCTTCCACATCCATTTGATTAGGGCTTTCCATGCTTTAAGTATATTTAAAGTGTTTATGTTTAGGTTTAGGGACCAACCCACCTTTGAAGAACCAAAACAATACAATTAAAACAAAGAAATAAAACCCTAACCAACACATTGGAGGGACACGGGCAGCACCCTTGAGGGACACGGTCAAGCTTGTGGCCGTGTCACTCAAACCAATTGGACAGTAAGCAACACGGGCAAGGGACACGGCCAAGCTTGTGGCCGTGTCTCCCAACACCAACATCCAGTAGTGAACACAGGCAATAGACACGGCCGTGTCTCCCAAAAATCCTTCCAACACGCCCAAGTTTTCTTGGCTTGGTCGTGTCTCTCCTTGCTTTTGGCCGTGTCATTTGAAAACCAAACCCTAAATGTGTCCAACAATCTTCTAAATGCATTTTAACACATCATGCACAACACAAATTCATTCAAATGGGTACACTCAATAACATAAACACATATCTTACACAATCATCACAATAATCACTTTAATAACACATTAACATCACAATTAAACACAACCACTTCAAAACCCTATAACCAACATCCTTCTCCATCTTCCAAAATCAACATCCTTCACTTCCAACAACAGCACCTATTTAAATTCTTAACTTAAAACCAAATTTACACTTGAATACACAATACAACTACATCCCATCATCAATTCAACAAACCCTAATGAATTTCAAATACTACTTCAAAAGAATAAAAGAAATCAAAGGAAAGATCTTACCTTAGTTAAAAACTTCTTGAATCAACACTTGATCACTTAATCTTTCTTCAATTTGAGCTTCACTCAACAAGATCTTCTCTTTGCCTCTTGCTTTTTTTTTCTAAGGAGGAGCCGGCCACAATGGAAAAGAAGAAGAAAATATGAAGAAGCAAAGTCAAATTTTGCTTTTAATCTCCACCAAGTGATCTTATCCAAACAATTACCAAAATGCCCTCAATCATATAACTAACTTTTTGTCTCATATAAGCCCTTATATGTAATTGCACATTCCACATAAAATATCCTCTTATATTGACTCTATATTTGACCAATTTATATGTTATATATATCATCATATACACAACATATACCATTCTCTCTAAACCCTAATTCTTTCCCCAAAAACACATATACACAAGCATTCACTTTCCAATATCTTTTCTCTTGCAATTTAACACATATATTCAATCCAATATATCACTACAACAACAATAACAACAACATCAACAACTTAATCAAAACTTTTAGACCATATATGAGGATATTACAATTCTCCCCCTCTAAAAAGAAATTTCGTCCTCGAAATTACCTGATATCAAGGCTGAAACAACTGAGGATATTGCTCTCGCATCGATTGTTCACTTTCCCAAGTTGCTTCTTCCTTTGAATGGTTCTTCCATAGAACCTTCACCAATGGCACTCTCTTGTTCCTCAATTCTTTCACTTCACGTGCCAAAATAGCAACTGGTTCTTCCTCAAATGTCAAATCTGAGCTTACTTCGATAGACTCAATTGGCAACACGTGAGATGGATCCGATCTGTATCTTCTCAACATAGAAACATGAAATACATTATGAATACGATCCAACTCAGGTGGCAGAGCAAGCCGATAAGCAACTGACCCAATCCTTTCTAGAACTTCATACGGTCCAATGAAACGAGGACTTAATTTCCCTTTTCGACCGAACCTCAAAATCTTCTTCCAAGGAGACACTTTCAAAAATACCTTATCTCCAATATCAAACTCCATGTCTCTCCTTTTTAGATCTGCATAAGACTTCTGTCGGTCTGAAGCTGCTTTTAACCTGCCCCTAATCAACTTCACTTTCTCTTTAGTTTCTTTAACCAAATCAGGCCCAATTAACTTATTTTCCCTAAGTTCATTCCAACACAGCGGTGTCCTACACCGTCTACCATACAGTGCTTCGAATGGTGCCATACCAATGCTAGATTGGTGACTGTTGTTGTAAGCAAACTCCACAAGAGGTAAAAACCTATCCCAACTTCCAGAGAAATCGATGACACAGCTTCTCAACATGTCTTCAATAATCTGTATCACCCTCTCTGACTGTCCATCTGTCTGTGGATGAAAAGCAGTACTGAAGTGTAATCGAGAACCCAAAGCACTATGCAAACTCTTCCAAAATCTTGAAGTAAACCGGGGATCTCGATCAGACACTAAAGAAGTTGGAACACCATGCAACTTCACAATCTCATGGATGTACAACTCAGCCAACCTTTCCAAAGAGTAATCCATCCGAACTGGAAGGAAATGAGCCGTCTTAGTTAATCTATCCACAATCACCGATATGGCATCATGTTTCTTTTGTGTCAATGGAAACCCAGACACAAAGTCCATTGTCACTCTTTCCCACTTCCATTCTGGCACTGACAACGGTTGAAGCAACCCAGTTGGAACTTGATGCTCTGCTTTAACCTTCTGACAGGTGAGACATTTAGATACAAACTCAGCAATGTCTCTCTTCAACCCAATCCACCAGTAATGTTGTCTCAAATCATGATACATCTTGGTATTGCCCGGATGCATAGCAAACACTGACTAATGTGCTTCTTCCAAAATGATCCTTTTCAAATCAGCATCATTGGGTACACACAATCTGTTCTTAAACCAGAGACTTCCATCACTTTTCACAACAAAATCTCTATTCTTTCCATTCTGACAATCTGAAATAATCTTCTGAATCTTCTTATCAGTCAACTGAGCCTCTTTAATCTGATCCAACAAAACTGGTTTCACATCCAACAGTGCTAACAATGCACCATCATCACAAGATACAAAACTAGCACACAATGCTCTCAACTCAACAAGCAACGAGAGCGAGTAAAAAGTTAAACCAGCTAAAACCTTTTGACTCAAGGCATCAACAACAACATTTACTTTACCTGGATGATAATCAATCAAGCAGTCGTAGTCTTTAATCAATTCCAACCATCTCCTCTGTCGAAGATTGAGCTCTTTTTGAACCCCCCAAATACTTCAAACTCTTGTGATCAGTGTAGAGGAAACATTTCTCCCCAAACAAATAATGGCGCCAAATCTTCAATGCAAACACAATGGCTGCCAATTCCAAATCATGGGTCGGATAATTAAGTTCATGCGGTTTCAACTGTCTAGATGCATAAGCTATCACTTTACCTTCTTGCATTAGCACACACCCCAAACCCCTATGTGAAGCATCACTGAAAATCACATAAGGTTTGCCTTCTACAGGTAAAGTAAGAACAGGCGCTTGAGTCAACATTTCTCTCAACTGCTCAAAACTAGCCTGACACTGATCTGACCATACAAATCTCACTCCCTTACGAAGCAATCTGGTGAGTGGAGTAGCTATCAAAGAAAATCCTTTCACAAACCGTCGGTAATAGCCTGCCAAACCCAGAAAACTTCTAACTTCAGTCACTGACCTTGGTGGACTCCAATTCAAAATAGCTTCAACTTTACTCGGATCAACTCTAATACCTTCTGCTGAAACAATATGTCCGAGAAAAGCGACTTGATCCAACCAAAACTCACACTTCGATAATTTGGCAAACAACTGCTTCTCTCTCAAAGTCTGCAGTACAATCCGCAAATGCTTGTCATGTTCCTCTTTATTTCGCGAATACACCAGAATATCATCAATAAACACTACCACAAACTGATCCAAATAGGGCCTAAACACCCTATTCATCAAATCCATAAAAGCTGCCTGTGCATTCGTCAAACCAAATGGCATTACTAAAAACTCATAATGCCTATACCTGGTCTGAAAGGCGGTCTTAGGAACATCTTCAGCTCTGACTCTCAGCTGATGGTACCCTGATCTCAGATCAATTTTAGAAAACACAGCTGCACCCTTCAATTGATCAAAGAGATCATCGATTCTAGGCAAAGGATATTTATTTTTAATAGTCACCTTGTTCAATTGCCTATAATCGATACACAACCTCATAGTACCATCTTTCTTTTTCACAAATAGCACAGGAGCTCCCCAAGGAGAAACACTGGGGCGAATAAATCCTTTATCCAACAACTCCTGTAATTGCACTTTCAATTCTCTCAATTCAGCAGGTGCCATTCTGTAAGGAGTACTAGATATAGGAGTGGTACCAGGCAACAATTCAATACCGAACTCCACCTCTCTCTCAGGAGGTAACCCTGGCAACTCCTCTGGAAACACATCTGGAAACTCTGCAACTGTGGCAATACTATCAATAGGAGAACCCTTCACTCTAGTATCCACCACATGAGCAAGATAGGCTTCACACCCCTTTCTAATCAATCTCCTAGCTGCAACAGCTGAAACAAATAAGGAGGCTAGCTGTCCTTGCTCATTAGATACTATCACCTCTCTACCTTCACCAGTTCTCAAAGAAACAATTTTCTTTTTACAATCCACCACAGCTCCATGTCGAGATAGCCAGTCCATGCCCAAAATCACATCATATTCCTTAAATGGAATCTCAATCAAATCCCCAAGGAACTCCTCACCCTGCACCACTACTGCACTATCTTTGTGCACTTTACTAACAATCACACTATGCCCTAAAGGATTTGTTACCAAAACATCAAACCCTAGGGATTCAGCATGCAAATCAGACACAGGCAAAACAGATGCACTAATATATGAATGTGTGGAACCCGGATCAATCAAAGCAAGTACTGGAGTATCAAATAAAGAAAAAGTACCAGCTATGACTGCCGAAGCATCTGGCTGCCTCTGCATAACATACATCCTCTGAGAAGATCCAACCTCCTCTGGTCTACTCTCACTGGATGTAGCACCTCCTCTAGAACTGAACCCCGGTCTGCCTCCTCGGCCTCCCCTCACATTAGGTCGAGAAGCTGCAGTATCAACTAACATCTGTTCTTGCCTCTCAGGACAATCTCTCACAAAGTGATCAGGCGATCCACATCTGAAGCATACCCCTGCTACACCAGTCTTCCAGCAAGGACCACCATGTGGCCTACCACAATGAATGCAGATGGGAAGAGTGGATCTCTGAATCATTGGGGTCAGAGCACTTGCCACTGAAGCTGCAGGTCTAAATCTCTGCCTCTGGAACTGCACTGACCTACCAGCTGTTCTCTGACTTCTACTGACCCGAGGAACAAAACTACTTTTACCTCTCTTTGTAGAAGAAGACCCTGCCTCAAACTGGGGCCTCCTCACCCTAACCTCTTCCTCTGAAGCAGCTGCAATACCCTGAGCTCGCTCCACACTCCGAGCCGCTGCCACAAGCTGAGAAAAATCATGATATCTAAATCCAGCTACCAGACACATGATAGAGGGCCTCAATCCCTCCTCAAACCTCCTACATCTATCTATCTCATCTGATATTATGCCCCCAGCATACTGACTTAATCGAATAAACTCAATCTCATATTCAGTTACGGTCCGGTGATCTTGCTTCAAATCTAGGAACTCTCTTTTCTTCCCATCTTTATACTCCCTTGAAGTATACTTTAATTCAAATTCTCTTAGAAAATCAGCATATGACAAGGTCGGTGGATCATCCATAGAATGAGGCACTGTCTTCCACCAACTATATGCATCCTTTTGCAATAAAGATCTTGCATAGTCAAACTTTTCCTCTGAGGTGGCTTGCAACTGAACAAATATTCTCTGTACTTTGTCTAACCACTGCTCAGCCACTGCTGGATCAGTAGTACCTATAAAATCTTCGGCCCCATACTTCCTCAGTTTGTCATAGTGCCTCACTGATACTAAAGGCTGAGGGGGTGGTGGTGGTTGTACTGGTGCCTGCCTCAAAGCTTCAACCACATGCCTAAGCCAAGCTGGTGGAACCTCCTCCCCAGCTGGTCTACCCGACACCGAAGCAGGTGCCTCCCCAACACTATCAACTCTAGCTCCATCCTCAGGAGCAACACTCTCCGCACTTCCCTCAACTGACTGACGCGAATGAGGATCCATCATAATCTAAGTCTGCAAACACAGCAAATTACATCTTATTAAAGATCAGAGATTGCCAATCTCAAACATATATGTTATTTAAAAACTCACTTTTTAAGTAAAAATATTCTTTTTCTTATATTTTACCTAGGTTGAGAATCTCAAACCTAGGCTCTGATACCAAAACAATTGTAACACCCCTACATTCAATACATGCACACTACAACCACCACAATGTAGTATATATGCACTAAACATAGGGATGGTACGGATTTTCTTAACATTCAAAACATTTCAAACGATACCATAATCTTTCAATTGTATACATTATAGAAAATAAGTGATTAGCTTGTAATATAAAACAAAAATGGATATATAGATACATTTAGTTAATACGCAGCGGAATTTATAAAATATTCACATATATGAAAGCTTTAATTCCATATTTACAAATGTGCATATATTTACATTATAATTATTAATTTACAAAATATAAAGAAGTAGTACATGATTGGCAAATCTCTTCTGATCTTTAAGTTCCCAAAATCGACTCTTCAAGGTCTACTCTCACTCGGTCTCGATGAACTCTCGGGTTCAACTCTATTACCTGCACGATTAAACACTATCGCGTTAAGCCAAGGGCTTAGTAAGACAAATCATGCTAATGTCATGCTTTATTGCAATGCAATGTCAATTATCAATCCACATCATACAAGTAACATTATATATGCAAAGCTAACAACATACCTTTACATTTCATAATTCATTATATGTAAACACATCACATTTCAACATCTTTTCATATACCTTATTAATTATTCATTAAACCATTCATGAACAACACTAAGCAAAGACAAGCATTGGGCCCAAGACACACTAATATGCCATTCAATTTTCAGAGTTAATGTTTTGGTTTTGTTATCACATTTATCAATATCATATACCCAACTAGGCTTCAAGGATTAGGTTCAACCAAGCTTCAAGGGGAGCAAAGCATGCTAAGCTTCAACCCAACTTGGCTTCAAGAACCAACCCAACCTAGCTTCAAGGGTGGTAACATCTCAATTAGGCTTCAAGGATTCCATCCAACCTAACTTCAAGAGATTGTTACACTTATTAGGCATGCCACCAACAACAAACTCTGAAAATGGAATAACACATTAGCCACACAATTCATTTATTATTCAATTATCATTTCCATTTCCAATTCTCATCAACATTTAGGCAAACATGCCTTCTTTCTTTCAATTGCATCATCATAGCCAATCACAATGGCTTTGCATCATATCATTTCTTATTTGAATCATCATAACATTTTTGATATAACATTTCAATATACATTACTCATGAAACACATTACCATTTACATTGCATAACAAAATATTGTTCAATCTCAACAATGCAATTAGGGCAAAGAACAATTTATATCATTTATAGCTTTATGATCTTCCACATCCATTTGATTAGGGCTTTCCATGCTTTAAGTATATTTAAAGTGTTTATGTTTAGGTTTAGGGACCAACCCACCTTTGAAGAACCAAAACAATACAATTAAAACAAAGAAATAAAACCCTAACCAACACATTGGAGGGACACGGGCAGCACCCTTGAGGGACACGGTCAAGCTTGTGGCCGTGTCACTCAAACCAATTGGACAGTAAGCAACACGGGCAAGGGACACGGCCAAGCTTGTGGCCGTGTCTCCCAACACCAACATCCAGTAGTGAACACAGGCAATAGACACGGCCGTGTCTCCCAAAAATCCTTCCAACACGCCCAAGTTTTCTTGGCTTGGCCGTGTCTCTCCTTGCTTTTGGCCGTGTCATTTGAAAACCAAACCCTAAATGTGTCCAACAATCTTCTAAATGCATTTTAACACATCATGCACAACACAAATTCATTCAAATGGGTACACTCAATAACATAAACACATATCTTACACAATCATCACAATCATCACTTTAATAACACATTAACATGACAATTAAACACAACAACTTCAAAACCCTAAAACCAACATCCTTCTCCATCTTCCAAAATCAACATCCTTCACTTCCAACAACAACACCTATTTAAATTCTTAACTTAAAACCAAATTTACACTTGAATACACAACACAACTACATCCCATCATCAATTCAACAAACCCTAATGAATTTCAAATACTACTTCAAAAGAATAAAAGAAATCAAAGGAAAGATCTTACCTTAGTTAAAAACTTCTTGAATCAACACTTGATCACTTAATCTTTCTTCAATTTGAGCTTCACTCAACAAGATCTTCTCTTTGCCTCTTGCTTTTTTTTTCTAAGGAGGAGCCGGCCACAATGGAAAAGAAGAAGAAAATATGAAGAAGCAAAGTCAAATTTTGCTTTTAATCTCCACCAAGTGATCTTATCCAAGCAATTACCAAAATGCCCTCAATCATATAACTAACTTTTTGTCTCATATAAGCCCTTATATGTAATTGCACATTCCACATAAAATATCCTCTTATATTGACTCTATATTTGACCAATTTATATGTTATATATATCATCATATACACAACATATACCATTCTTTCTAAACCCTAATTCTTTCCCCAAAAACACATATACACAAGCATTCACTTTCCAATATCTTTTCTCTTGCAATTTAACACATATATTCAATCCAATATATCACTACAACAACAATAACAACAACATCAACAACTTAATCAAAACTTTTAGACCATATATGAGGATATTACAAGATTAGGGATTATTCTTTGTTTTTGTTTTTTGCCTATAAATAAGAGAGTTTAACACGAAAAAAAGGAGAGAATGATAGCAACATTGAATTAAAAGCAAACAATAACAAATCAAAAAGAGCAACTGAGAGGCAGTGAAAGATTGTCTCAAATTTGCTTAAACTTGTCCAAGATCAAGCAGTAAAGAATTGATATTAGAGGAACCAACTAACACAGGTTTTGCCTTCTTAAAACCCTATTTACTTTAATCATACATTGACTATATTTACTTCTTTCTTTCTTTAAACGTTGAATATTATTTGATGATTAAAATTAGTAGCTAGTTATTATATTTTTACATAAGAGCTAAATAAATTGTATGTTTCATCCAGTAGTTCATTTAACCATCCAACAATTAGTTTGTGTTCAATAAACTATTTTAGCACCACATTAGTATGCTTAATCAAATTAACATTAAAAATAAAATATCACAGTAACTATGATTTTCTAAAACTTTCCCAAACCCTAAATAGTTCTATAATTTCAAAACCCTAATCTATTTTCCAAAAACTTAATTTGTTTTCCTAAATTTTCAAAACCCTAAATAGTTTTCTAAATTCTAAAAACCCTAAACTTTTTTCAAATTTCTAAAAATCCCCTAATATTGTTTTCCTAAACCCTAAAAATCCCAATTTTCATTCCTAAAATCCAAAGTCTTAATTTTTATCATAAAAACCCCTAATTTAATCATAAAAGTTCTAAAACCCTAATTTGAAGTATAAACCCTAAAAGTTGTATATTTGTAGCTTTATTTAAGTTTAAACTTAGATGTGATTGTTTTATGTCTTGAATAGATGATTCATTAATGCTTTATTTTTATGAATGATTTATTTTTATATTTGTTAATGGTGAATGATTTAATGATTTAATTTATTTAGTTTATTATGTTGATTATTTTAGTTTTCAAGATGTAAGAGGTATGTTTCAACTTTGTTGGTACCTCATTAGTTAGGTTCAATACAATTTAATTTATTTTGGATTTTGGGATTAATGTAGAGGGCATGTTTCCACCAAATGGTAGGTGTCCTATTTTATTTAGTTTTGGACATTAAACAATTATCGTAAAGGTATGTTTTCATCCTTGGATGGTTGCCTATTTGGTTGTTTATTTTAAATAAAGGCGATGGATGTTTATTTCTTTTAATTTGCTTTAATATGGATAATATTATAATACTTAAGAATTCATTAATATTTAGACCTAAAAAGGAGGCCAGTTCCAATGAACAAGGCGTTGTGGGTGTGCTAGGTCATTCTCAACTTTCCCATGCTTAAAAGGGGGTTAGGGATTCCTTAGGAATCGAGTCATCCACCCCTTTCTTTTTCCCAGCCTATCTGGGTGACGACTCCATTTTCTCAGAGTTTAGGCCTATGTTCACCAAGGCCCTGAGCCTAACAGTGCTGAAGTCGTAAGAACTATTCCACATGGGAGTGGGGGCAAAAATCCCTGCTCACAGTGCCGACTCCACTGAGGATAAGAGAAGTTGATTCCGTTGGACTTTATATTATTTTATTCCTTCTTATTATGATATTGTCCATTGCATAATATAGATTGCATTATGTGCGTGAGTTAGGGCGCCCTTGTAACCCATGTTGTGTTATGTAAGGGATACCATACTTTCATTCAAGATATCGAGATCAAACATGATATAACCACTCATAGCCTTGTACCTTTTGATATATACTTGCTATAGGAGCCTAAAATCTTTCAACCCAAAGACTTAAGCTCATATAATTAACCTAGTTATTTTCTTAAGTTATTATCCCAAATGCTTGTTGTTTAACTATAATTAATTTATCTTGGTTTGAACCATGGCTTATTTGTTTTGTTCTTTTTCTAATATGACCTACCTATATTGTAAGCTCAAAAATAATTTTTTCCTTTAAATCCAAAAGACCAAATTTCAAATTTTTAAAATTTTCAAGATGGTCTTTTGACATAAAATCTTTCAAGATGGGTCAAAAATCTTCTTCCACCTTATGGCCTAAAATTCTCAAGACCCAAGGGCTTTGAAATAAAATTATTTTTTGTTTCATCTAAAATATTACAAAAAAGAGCTTACAAACTATGTAGGTCAATTATGAAATATCAAAAATCAATTGTGAGCCTAATTTATACCAAGAATTATTAATCATGGGCTTATTTTTGGCATGAATCATTAGTTACCTTTTCAAATGCAAAATTTATTATGATAAACCTCTTAATTTAGATTTAATCTAATATGGCATAAAAGCTATTTTAGTTAAGGTTCAATGGATTAAAGCTTAATTAATGAAAATTATCATGGACTGACTTCTATGTTTAAAATGTAATTATTGGTTAAAATCGTCTGAGGGAATTTTTTAAGAACACAATATTCCATGTTGATATTTTGTTGACCATATATCTAGGAAAAGAGACTTGTGATTCATGTGTGGAAGTTATAAAGCTGGAAGGAACGTCCTAATTATCTTTGTTTGCTTGTGCATACATGCATACACACATTGCATTACATGTCATTAATCCTTTCTGGCTCACAGACCTGAAGTACAACAGTTCAAGAGCGTACGACAACCCAACTTTTGCCAGCAATGTAGAATCTAGTAGCAACTCAATTAGCTTCTCACCAAAAGCAAAGGAGCCTGAACAAATTCAAAGGATGGTGGACGACGCCCTCAATGCCAAGATGGAAGAATTGAAGGAGGCCCTGGCTGAGACTATGAGAAGCCAACTAGCTGCACTTTTAGGGAACACTACTGAGGCATCTGCCAACACTAAGAAGCCAAAGGACAAAGGGAAGGCTAAGGTTAGTGAAGTAGCCTTTGATGATGACAAAATAGTTGTTGATGATGATGACGACTGGGCTCAATATTTTTAAGATCCTCAAGATAAGAAGAAAGAGCCAAAGTTTGTTGAAAGATCATCCATAGAAAAGACTAAACTTTAGATGTTGAGAAGTTGATTGCTAATTTAGAAAAGAAATTTGAAAAGAAGCTGAAAACTGAAGAAATGTCAGAGGTAGACAAGTTGTTTGAACAAGATGAAGAGGTCCCGTACAAGTTCAAGATGCCCTCCTTTGCTAAGTTTGATGGAATAAGGAATCCTCATCTCCATGTGAAGCAATATATCATTGCTATACAGTCTTCCCAAGCTACTAAGGCTTAAACTCTAAGGTACTTCATGCTCATTGGACTCTGTTGTCCAGAATTGGTTCAACACCTTAGAGGATGATACTCAAAAGAGCTGGGATTTACTATACAAAGCCTTCATCCAACAATATGGGTATAATGCCGAGTTGGAGGTTACTTTGATGGAAGTTGAGTCCATTAGGCAAAGAGCAAATGAGAACTTTGTTGATTATGTAAAAAGGTGGAGAAATAAAGCTGCATTACTCAAGAAAAGGCCTAATGAATAGGATTAGATTAGGATGATTGTGAGAGGGGTTCTACCTAATCTTTGTGAAAGGATGTCCCATACTCTTATTAGAGATTTTAAAGATCTCCTTCAAGCTAGATTGCAAATAGAAGAATGGAAAAGAGAGAAGAATCACTTTTCTGCAAGAAGAAATGAGAAAGGAAACTACCAGTCTGGCAGTCAAACACAAAAAAAAGCAGTCGATGTTAACGCAACTGGTCAAGGAGGAAGGAGGCAATTTTTAGAATTAGGGAAGCCACTGTCTTGGGTTCTCAATAAGCTACGAAATAAGGGATTGTTACAACCCTTGACTCCTCGCCCTTTGCCTAATCCTTTTCCACCTAACTTTGATGCTAAGGCATTCTGCCAATTCCATCAAATGCAAGGGCACGAGATGGAAAAATGTTTGAGGTTGAGGCATGAGATCCAGAATTTAATTGATAGTGGGATGCTGCCCGAACCCAACAAGCCTAGAATAAAAGACAATCCATTGCCAAGGTTCAACAGAGTACCACCGCCGACAACTTTCACGATTGGAGGAGGTTTGCGAGAAAATTTTGTCATGTCTTCTTTCCAAGACGTAGATGGAGAGACAACTAAAGAAGAAGTGGTGCTAAGAAAGATGGAGTGAGTTATGGTTGAAAAGGAAGTGGCCATTTGTGTTGTGAGTGAGTTTTGGGACTTAACTAATAGGGATGATGATTCTATGTCAAAGAAGGAGGAATGGACTTGGTCTGAGCCCGAAGAGGAAGAGTTAATGAACACATGCTCTAGTAAGCCTTATGCAGGGCCACCACTGAA
Source organism: Garcia nutans (assembly GCA_947685225.1). NCBI lineage: Eukaryota > Viridiplantae > Streptophyta > Magnoliopsida > Malpighiales > Euphorbiaceae > Garcia > Garcia nutans. The sequence goes on along the minus strand of CANTUV010000039.1, from coordinate 33,585,809 downwards.
GGAAGTAGAAGCTGACAAGGGAAAGGACACAGAAAAAGAAGCAAAAGAAGATGCAGATAACATAGTCCTTAAGCAATTGAAAAGGACCCAAGCAAGTGTTAGCATCTAGGATCTATTGGCTACATCCAAGAAGCACCATAAAACTATGGCCAAGGCTTTGGCTAGCATGCCAATTTCCACTTATAAATTACCAGATGAGCTAGTTAATTTTGTGAGGGTTGAAGGAGTAATAAAGTACGAAGATATTCAAAAGAAGAATAAGGTTGATGTGGGGATGGTATCATTTTTGGATGTGGATTTACCGGAAGAGGGGAGAGATCACATCCGTCCTCTTTTTATCAAGGTAGAGGTCAAAGGGAAAGGACTCCATGTGTAATGGTTGATGATGGGTCCACCATAAATGTCTACCCACTTAAGATCTTGCCAAAGCTTGCTATGTCAACAAAGGATTTGAGCCCAATCAAAGTGACCATTAGGACTTATGATAATACTAAGAGGCATGCTGAGGGAACTTTTAAAGCTATTGTGAAGGCTGGTCCAATTGAATCCATGGTTGAGTTAGTAGTTTTAGATATATCCGTCACTTTCGCATTGTTATTGGGATGACCTTAGTTTCATCCTCTTGGTGGAGTTCCTTCTACACTCCATCATAAGATCAAGTTCCCTAATGGAGATGAAACAGTGGTTATCGAGGCTGAAAATAATGAAGTAGTAAATGCATTGATGGTTGAGAGGCCTCTTAATGGTTTTCAAGCAGATGTTGTTTTTGATAATGAGGTGATGGGTGAATTCTGGCTATAATGAAGAAAATGAACTATCTACCCGGTACTGGCCTTGAAAAGGGAAAGGCAACTATAATAGGGCTTCCAGATTTCAAGACTCAGACCTCTAAGAAAGGGTTGGGATATGATGAAGTAAATGGAGGTGTATTGATAAAAAAAAGAATGAGAAGATGAATTTTCCTCCAATTGAAGAAATATTTGTCAAAGCACCAGAATTGGGACTACGTCAAGGAAAATTGGAACCAATCATGTTTATGGGAAATATGATCCTTGGGTTTGAGATCTTTATTGATATTGCTGAATTAGTGGAACATGAAGAGAAAAAGCTTGACTTGCCAACTGACAAAGATCCTAGCCTGGAAGAGAAGAAAGATGATGCCTTCAAGATCCATCCTCGTGACCAAATGAACTAGCAGCCTATGATAATCATGAAAATAGTTAAAACAAGTTAAGAAGAAACAGTTGCAATGAAAAATGATAAATTCTCACCTGAGAGGTGCTAGCCCCGGGATGAGAGATAGACTCTTTTCCCTCTCCTTCATATTCCTCTTCATCACTATTTTCTTCATCTCTTCTTTCTTCCTCCTCGGAAACTCCCCGGATGCCAACAAGAGACACATCAAAGTTCAATAGCCATGCTCGAATAAATTGGGTGTATGATCTGCCCGGTGGACAAAGGTAACTTTCAACATCGTAACCATTTTTAGCTAGCCACCACAAATTCTCAGGCATTGATGAAATGTTCAAAGTATACGCTGAACAATTCATCAAAACCCTCTATTGCTCGGGACCAAGGAACCATTCATGCACCCTCTCCCCGAGAAACCAGCCACTAGACACAGGAACAACAATGACTTGGTGAGAGTACTGGTAAGGTAGTTCAGCATTCATGAGAGGAGTCCAATTCCCCTTCTCCTCAGCTTTCCAGCAAGTCAAGTCAACCTACAAGATTACAGAAGGTAAGTGGATTTTTACACAAATTTTAAGGCATACTAACACTATTTTACCTGGCCCCAGGTTAAGTGACTCAAATGATAGCACTGGGAGTGCACATGATGAGAGCCAAAAACTGCTATATGATCGAACAACCAAAAATTCAACCTTGGATACTCGACTCTCTCTCGAGAAATATTAGGCACCCTCACGAGATTGAGCTCATAAGCCTATACCTGCAGTAGCAATGGAAATCAAATTCATACAAGTATATGAATTGAATTGACAATGTGTGAGAGGGGATTTTTACCTCCACTCCTGGTGGAATGGTTCTTGCGACTTCGGCACTATTTAGGCTCAGGGCCTTAGAGAACACGGGCCTAAGCCCGGAGGAAATAGAGTCACCGCCTAGACGAACCGGGAAAAAGAAAGGAGTGGATGACTCAATTCCTAAAGAATCCCCAACCCCCTAATGGGTTCGGAAAGTTGGGTACGTGTGGAGAAGGTGAGAAATGGCTCAGTACCCCCATAACACCAGGTTCATTGGAACAGGCCTCCTTTTTAGGTCTCAATATTATAAAATTCTTAATTAACACAACATTATCCATACTACATGTGATTAATAAAATAAATACTTCATTAAAAATCATAGCAAGGTCCAAACAAAACAACAAATGGACACCCATCCAAGGATGGAAACATGTCCTTGCATTGTCAAAAATGTCTAAAACTAAATAGGACACCCACCAAAAGGTAGAAACATGTCCTTTACATTAGTCCCAAAATTAGAACATAAATTAAATTACATGATGTTTAATACATGAGGTACCCAAAATATGGAAACATACCTCTTACAATGTTTTAAAACCAAAGCAAATCAATAAAAATAACCACCAACCGTTCATCATAAATAAATCATTCATTGAAAACATAAGTCAAAAATATAAATAAATCATTAATCAAGCTATATAATAAATACTCACTTAATAATAAAATAAATAAAGATGCAAATTTAGGTTTATGTATCAATTTGGGGTTTCTTAAATAACATTTAGGGTTTTGGAATTTATATCTAAAAGCTAGAGTTTTGGACTCTTAAAGAACTAATAATATCATTAGGATTATTTTTAGAAGAATTATGCTACTGTACAATTAAAATTAGAATTTAGGATTTAAGTAAATATGGTACAAACCTATGAAAATAAGATTAAAACTTAAATATTTAAAAAGAAATAGCTACTGTGATGATTTTGGAAAATTGATTTAATTAGGATTTTACAATTTTAAGTGATTTATGATTTTTGATTAATGAAAAACTAAGCTACTATAATAATTAAATTAACAAAAAACTACCGTATAAAATTTTTTCTTTAATAAAAACTAATTAGTGGCTACTGTATTCTTTAAAAGAAATAAACAAATTTATCCATAGATGTTCATAGTTATTTATTACATGAGTTTTAAAAATTATAATTCATCAATTTTAATTAATCAATGATTAATGGATGTAGATGATTTTTTTTTATTAAAAAAAGTTAGATATAAATACCTATGTTTGGAGGCTCCACCAAAATTGTTGAATGAAAATTTGGGGTGAGCTAAAACCAAGACAATCTCTGGTTGCTTGCTTGCTGCCTTAATCCTCTTGCTGAAAATTGATATTGATCTTCCCAGTTCTTTTGCTTCTGCCAAAAGTCTGTCTTTAAAAAGTCCAAAACTCCCAAAAACCAAGATCCTTCTGTAATTCTTTTAATCTCATATTTTTAAAAGAAAATAAAAACCTAATACTAATTGGTTAAGGAAATAAAATTGTTTAAGGAAATAAAATTATTTAGAAAATAAAACTTTAAAACCGAGTAAAAGAAGGTTTTAGCAAAATCGGCAACGTGCTAGAATGGGCCTGCAGGTTGTAAGGCACCTGGGCAAGCTCCAATTTGCCGCAGGCATGGTAGGCCAATTGGCTGCAACCACGTGGCGCACACCGATTCGACAGTTCAATTTTTTTATTTTCTATTCTTTATCATTTTTATATTTATATATTTATATATTTTTATTTTTTATTTTTACTATTAAAAATATTATTATTAAAAAAATAAATTGAATAATAAATAATAAATAATAAATGTTATTTTATTATAATAAATAGTATATTTAAAAACAAATTATAAATATTATTAAATTAAAATAAATATTAAAATGAATAATAAATAGTAAAATACTATAAAAATTATTTATGACTGTTTTAAAATATTTGGACTGGACTTGGTCAAAAATTAAGGGTCTGCAGTTTGCCTTCTACTTGAATGATCTGAGACTACAACAAAAGAGAGTAAAAAGCAATATGATTTTTTATCGAGTTTTTTTTTTTGAAAAAAATTAATTTGGGTTCTAGACCAGAAGTGAGTTTTGGACTCAAAGATAATTTGGGTTCTGAACCCGAGGTGAGTTATGGACTCAAAAATAATTTGGGCTCTGACCCCGAGATGAGTTTTGGACTCAAAAATAATTTGGGCTTTGGACCAGAGATGAGTTTTGGACTCAAAAAATAATTTGGGTACTTAAACCCAAGATTGGATTTGATTTGGGTACTTAGACCCGAGACTGGGTACTTAGACCCGAGACTGAATTGGATTTGGGTATTTGGACCCGAGATTGGGTATTTGGACTCGAGACTGAATTTGATTTGGGTACTTGGACCCGAGACTGGGTACTTGGACCCAAGATTGAATTGGATTTGACTAACCTTTTTTTAGTTGAGAATTCTAGTTGTTCCATTCTTTAATGGGTTGTGGGTCTTCACCCTCAAAATAGATATTCGTCCTTGGACCTTGGATCTTTATCCTTGGCATCAAGTCTTCACCCTTGAAATGGATCTTCATCTTTTGGACTTCGGGTCTTCACCCTTCAAAGTGGATCTTCATCCTCAGCATCAAGTCTTCATCCTTGAAAATGGATCTTCATCCTTGAAAATCGAGTCTTCACCCTTGAAATTGAATCTTCATCCTTTAAACTGGATCTTCATCCTTGGTAGGGTCTTCACCCTTCAAAACGGATCTTCATCCTTTAGACTTCGGGTCTTCACCCTTCAAAATTGATCTTCATCTTCAGAGATCGGGTCTTCACCCTTGAAAGCGGATCTTCATCCTTGGTAATGGGTCTTTACCCTTCAAAATGGATCTTCATCCTTAGAATTGGGTCTTCACCCTTGAAATTGGGTCTTCACCCTTGAAAATGAATCTTCATCCTTAGAAATTTGGTCTTCACCCTTGAAATTGGATCTTCATCCTTTAAGCTGGATCTTCATCCTTGGAGATTTGCCCTATATTGGCTTTAGCTCTTTTAGCTGGATTAATCTTTTGAGTTTTGCATCTTCATTCTTTTGATAGTTTTAGTGTTCCATTCTTTTGCACTTTTGCAAAAAATTCAGCCATTTTTTAGCTGGCCCTTTATATTTTCTCCTTGCCCCCTGCATAGCAAAATATTAAAAATGAGTCTGAAAATATTTTGTATACACATAGACTAAAAAAATTGAAAAGGAAAAATTTTGCCGCCAGTGTAGGTCAAACTAATGATTTTTTCGTGTAGCCTCTGATTGATATTTATATTTTGTCTCATTCCTTACATAAGCATGCATTTCTTCTTTTGCAAAATGACTTGGAACTTCCTCAAGGAATGGGCTTTCCATGCCCCCCTGATTCAATACCCACTTCATCTTTGCTTCATAGAGTATCCGTTGTTCACTTTGACGAAGAATAGACAATACAATACAAGAAAATGCAATGTGATATGCTCATGTATGCATGATATGCATGAATAACACTTACAGTGGTTTTATCGACTCACAGACTGAGATGATCAACTGAAGTGTTCTCATTGACTCCTTCCAGATGCCTGTTCAGGTCTTATTTTGGAATGATAGAATGCTTCACATTTATGGCTCTTATCTTCAAGATGTTGAGAACATGAGTGGTGAGGCCCAAGCAGCATAGTCAGGGATACATCCATTTCAATCTATGTTTCAGCATGTCAGTTGGTAGATTCTTCATGACCTTGCCAATAATCATTTACTTTGCCCAATGTGTCCTTTGGGGTCTGATGGTTCAACAAACTTCTCTTAACTTGAAGGCTTTGTATGACAAAAATATTTTTTAAACCTTAAAATCATATTTTGGCTTTGTCAAATCAATGTCATTAATCCTCAAGACTCGATTTTCCAAATTAACATATCTATAACATGACAACCCTGGTTACTGTACTAAACTCGGGAATCATTTCTATTTAAGGAAGAACTATTACACTTTAGATAGGCACATAAACATTATTTGGTCAAAGGTCTCATTGAGTTTGAATATTGTCTATCTCATATGTATGCTTATTCAAACTATCTCCACTAATAGACTCTACCTACCATGAGAGATCAGCAGGTCTTTGACAGGCTTGAAATGGGGTCTATAATGGACACGGGTTAAATGAAGGCCATTTTTGAGCTGGAGCTGATAGGACATTGTTGACAAATCTTCACAGTACAAACTTCTTACTGGAACTTTAGGCAGTTGGGAGCATATAAAAAATAGAGCTTTGGATGTTCTCCCATCTTCTTGGCATTAATCTGGATCTTGATTGGGATAGTTTTTGCCTTTGCAAAAATTTTGGTACCCATATTCATTTATTTTTCTTCTTTTCTTTCTCTTTCTTTTTCTTACTCCTTCTTTTGTTTGAGAATTTTATCATTTTTTCCTTCTTCCCTGTAGGACAGTCAAGTACAGGACTTTCAAGAACTGGATGACCTTTCTCCTTTTTTCTCTAATTTTGATTGAATCTTTGGTTGGGTTTGACCAATTCCAGTCAAACTGCCCTTATAAACCAAATGGAAGTCTTTTGCTGCTATAGGGAAAGGAAAACTTGGTTGGCTTTCTGAACCGTTTTGGATTTTATTTCTTTTTCTTTTTTGGCTTTTTTTCTCCTTTTTCTTTTCTTTCTTTTTCTTTTTTTCTTTGTCTTTTTTTTTCTTTTTTTTATCTTATGGTCTTGACTAGGCATTCCTTTTTTTTATCTTCTTGCCTCTTCTCCTTAGTGATCATTAGATTTGTCATAAGCATCACAACTGCTCGGGGTAGGTTGTTGGGGTTTGTAAGACAATGAAAAAAAAGCTAAAATTTTATGAAGGCTCAAAGGGACAAGTAGGGATTGATATCAATAGGGTTGATACTAGTTGTTGGCTAACCAAATAATGCCTAGATCATTTCTCTCCTAAATAAGCAGAGTTTAATTTTGCCTCAAAAGTCCATCAAAGTATGTTCTAAGACTGACTAGGACCTAGAAAAAGGTAATTATGCAGGCGCTCTCTCCAAGTAAGCATACACAACTCAATGCTATAGAGCAATTCTCTCACCTAGTAAAGTCATTCGAATCATGATGCATAGATACACTAATTTATAAATATCAAGTTAAATTTATCATCAGTTGTGCACCAAAATGAATAAAGACCAACAAACATTTTGATGAAAATAATTTATTTCAAGCAACTTTAAATCTGAAAAACACGATTATTCCATAAAACACCAAATAAAGAAAATAAAATAAAAAAATAAACAAGCAAAGGGAAGTTTGTTGAGTTAAGCTTCTTCTCTCTTCACATCTTCAATATTCTCATCTTGAAAAGAGAATAAGACAAGATCTTCCTCCAATCCTCCTCCTACCATGAAAGTTGCTGGTGTCGGCACTCTATTGAACCTAGGCAGAGGATTATTTTTGGTATTGGGATTATCTAGCTCAGATAGCTTACCACTGTTGATTAGATCTTGAATCTCATGCTTCAATCGGGTACATCTATCCATCTCATGTCCTTGAGTCTGATGAAATTGACAAAAACCCTTAGTATCAAATTTTGGGGGTAAAGGATTTGGCAAAGGTCGAGGGGTCAATGGTTGTAATAGTCCCTCCTTTTGTAGCTTTTTGAAAATCCAAGATAGAGGTTTCCACAACTTTAAGAACTGTCTTTCATTTCCTTGACCAGTCGCATTAACATCAACTTTCTTTTGCGTGCTTTGATTGCCCGACTGCTAGTTCCCTTTCTCATTCCTTTTTACCAAAAAGCGATTCTTCTCCCTTTCCCATTTCTTCGATTTATAGATCAGATTGGAGAAGATCTTTGAAATCCCGGATGAGTGTATGAGACATCTTTTCACAAAGACTAGGCAACACCCCTCTCACAATCATCCTAATCTGATCTGACTCATCAGGCCTCTTTTTGAGCAAAGCAGCCTTATTTCTCCATCTCTTTACATAATCAACAAAGTTCTCATTTGGTCTTTGCCTAATGGTTTCCACCTCTATCAAGGTAACTTCCAGCTTGACATTGTACTCATACTGTGAATGAAGGCTTTGTACAACATGTCCCAATCTTTTTAAGTACTTTCTTCCAAGGTATTGAACTAATTTTGCACAACAGGATCCAATGAGAGCATAAAATATCTCAAAGTTTGAGCTTTAGTAGCTCTGGCAGATTGCATGGCAGTGATGTATTGTTTGACATGCAAGTGAGGGTTTCCAGATCCATCGAATTTGGCAAAGGAAGGCATCTTGAACTTGTATAGGACCTCCTCATCTAGCTTCGAACAACTTGTCGACCTCAAACATCTCTTCAATTTTTAGCTTCTTTTCAAATTTCTTTTCCAAATTGGCAATTAGCTTCTCGACATCAAAAGTATCAGTCTTTTTGATAGTTGCTCTTTCCACAACGTTCGGCTCTTTCTTCTTATCTTGAGGATCTTGAAATTATTGTTCGTAGTCGTCATCATCAGTCATTACCTTGTCATCATCAAAAGCCACTTCACCAACCTTAGCCTTCCCTTTGTCCTTTGGCTTCTTGGTTCTAGCAGATGCCTCGACATTGTTCTCTAAAATTGCAGCCATTTGGTTCTTCATAGTTTTAGCCAGGGCCCCCTTTAGTTCTTCCATTTTGGCATTGATGGCATCGTCCACCATTCTTTGAATTTGTTTGGGCTCCATTGCTCTTGGTGAGAAGGTAATTGAGTCGTTGCTGGATTCTACATCACTAGCATAGGTAGGGTTGTCGTACGCTCTTGAACTACTGTACTCTAGGTCTGTGAGCCAGAAAGGATTAATGATATGTTATGTAATGTGTGTATGCATGTATGCACAAACAACAAACAAACAAAGATAATAGGATGTTCCTTCCAACCTTATAACTTCCATACACGGATGGCGAGTCTCTTTTCTAAGTATATGGTTAACAAAATACCAACATGGGGTATCTTATTTTCAAATAATTCCCTCGGACATTTCAACCAATAGTTATATTTTCGAACATGGAAATTAGTTCATGATAATTCCTGTTAATTAGGTTTTAATCCATCTAATCAACTAAAGCAGCTTTTATGCTATATTGGATTAAAACTAAATTAAGAGGTTTATTATAAATAGATTTCTCACTTAAAAAAGTAACTAATAATTCATGCCAAAAACAAGCCCATGATTAATAACTTTTAATATAAACTAGGCTCACAATTGATTTTTGGTATTTCCATAACTGACCTAAATATTCGTAAGCTCTTTCAAAAGGTTGTGAAAATAATTTTTTTCTAAGCCCATTGTAAAAAAGATTTTAGAAAAAATGGATTTTGGGCTTTGTATTTGGGTCATGAGAAAATAATTTTTAATTTTTTTTAGAAAAGTTTTATGTCCAAAGACCATCTTCAAAAGTTTTGAAAATAGCATTGGTCTTTTGGATTTTAAATAAAAATTTATTTTGAGTTTACAATGTACTTAGGTCATATTAGAAAAATAACAAACCAAATAAGCCATGATTTAAACCAAGATAAATTAACAATAGTCAAACAACAAGTATTTGGGGTAAAAACCTAAGGAAAGTAACTAGGCCAATTACATGAGCTTTAGTCTTTGGGTTGAAAGGCTTAGGTTCCCATAGCAAGTATATACCAAAAGGTACAAGGCTATGAGTGGTTATACCATGCTCGGTCTCCATATCTTGAGTGACAGTATGGTATCCCTTACATAACACAACACAGGTAACACAGGTGTCTTAACTCATGCACACGATGCAATCTAAATGATGCAATAGATAATATCATGATAAGAAAGAATAGAATAATATAAAGACCAATGGAATCAACATCTCTTATCCCCAGTGGAGTCGCCACTGTGAGCGAAAATTTTTGCCCCCACTCCCGGTGGAATGGTTCTTGCGACTTCGGCACTGTTTAGGCTCAGGGCCTTAGAGAACACGGGCCTAAGTCTGAAGAAAATGGAGTCGCCACCCGGATGGACCGGGAAAAAGAAAGGGGTGGATGACTCAATTCCTAAGGAATCCCCAACCCCCTAATATGTTCGAAAATTTGGGTACATGTGGGAAAGGTGAGAAACGGCCCAACACCCCCCACAACGCCTGGTTCATTGGAACCGGCCTCCTTTTCAGGTCTCAATATTATAAAATTCTTAATTAACACAATATTATCCATACTATATGTGATTAATAAAATAAATACTTCATTAAAAATCTAGCAAGGTCCGAACAAAATAACAAATGGATACCCATCCAAGGATTGAAACATGTCCTTACATTGTCCAAATGTCTAAAACTAAATAGGACACCCACTAAAAAGTAAAAATATGTCCTTTACTTTAGTCCCAAAATTAGAACATAAATTAAATTACATGATGTTTAATACATGAGGTACCCAAAATATGGAAACATACCTCTTACAATGTTATAAAACCAAAGCAAATCAATAAAAACAACCAACTAACCATTCATCATAAATAAATCATTCATTGAAGACATAAGTCAAAAATATAAATAAATCATTAATCAAGCTATATAATAAATACTCACTTAATAATAAAAAAATAAAGATACAAATTTAGGTTTATGTATCAATTTAGGGTTTCTTAAATAATATTTAGGGTTTTGGAATTTATATCTAAAAGCTAGGGTTTTTAAATCTTAAAGAACTAATAATATTGTTAGGTTTATTTTTTAGAAGAATTATGCCACTGTACAATTAAAATTAGAATTTAGGATTTAAGTAAATATGGTACAAACCTATGAAAATAAGATTAAAACTTAAATATTTAATAAGAAATAGCTACTGTGATGATTTTGAAAAATTGATTTAATTAGGATTTTAAAATTTTATGTGATTTATTATTTTTGATTAATGAAAAAATAAGCTAGTATAATAATTAAATTAACAAAAAGCTACTGTATAAAATTTTCTCTTTAATAAAAACTAATTAATGGCTACTGTATTCTTTAAAAGAAATAAACAAATTCATCTGTTGATGTTCATAGTTATTTATTGCATGAGTTTTGAAAATTATAATTCATCAATTTTAATTAATCAATGATTAATGGATGTAGATGATTTTTTTATTAAAAAAAGTTAGATATAAATACCTATGTTTGGAGGCTCCACCAAAATTGTTGAATGAAAATTTGGGGTGAGCTAAAATCAAGGCAATTACTGCTTGCTTGCTTGCTGCCTTAATCCTCTTGCTGAAAATTGATATTGATCTTCCCAGTTCTTTTGCTTCTGCCAAACGTCCATCTCTAAAAAGTCCAAAAGTCCCAAAAACCAAGATCCTTCTGTAATTCTTTTAATCTCGTATTTATAAGAGAAAATAAAAATCAGATACTAATTGATTAAGGAAATAAAATTGTTTAAGGAAATAAAATTGTTTAGGAAATAAAATTATTTAGGAAATAAAACTTTAAAACTAAGTAAAAGAAGGTTTTAGCAAAATCAGCAGCGCGAGCGAATGGGCCTGTAGGCTGCAAGGCGCCTGGGCGAGCTCCTATTCGCCGCAGGCAACGGCTTGCCATGCTAATTCGCCACAGGCAATGCCTGCGGCAAATTGGCCTGCAGCAGGCCAGTTTGCCATAACCGCGTGGCATGCACCGATTCGACCGTCTGATTTTTTTTTTCTATTCTTTATCATTTTTATATGTATATATTTTATTTTTTATTTTTTTTTACTATTAAAAACATTATTATTAAAATAATAAAATGAATAATAAATAATAAATGTTATTTTATTATGATAAATAGTATATTTAGAAACAAATAATAAATATTATTAAATTAAAATAAATATTAAAATGAATAATAAATATTAAAATACTATAAAAATTATTTGTGACTGTTTTAAAATATTTGGACTGGACTTGGTAAAAAATTAAGGGTCTACAGAATGGTGGAAGACAATTCCTCAACAATAACTATAAAGCCAACGGAAGACTTTTTTTTTCCTGCAAATCTTGTCAAGACCATGATAGAGACAAGAAGGGTCAGCTTCACTCCTGTCGTAAAGCTGTAAGAGATCCATATCAGCAAGGGCCCTCAGCATTGACAAATGGATGGCAGATTCGGTACTGCATAAAATGGTCGATCCGAGTACGTATAGCAAAAATCATCGAGCGTATTGTTCAGCCATTTCTCCACTAACCCATCCAACATAATTCATCCAATAATTCCAAATTGGTTCAATTTTTATCTTGAACGGCTCTTTTAATGAAGGTTCCATGCCTATTAACTTTTGAATCTCGACATGTGTCAGGATATCATTAGTAAGAGGGATCGGAATGCCGTAGTACTAAAGACTAGTTATGGCTGCCAAATCAACTGGCCAATGTTCATCTCTCCCACAAGCAGGTGGAAAGTATGAGTCATGTCCATCCACCGTTCTGATAGCGCTTGAACCACACTCCTATCTATTAGACATTCTTTGGATGATAGTTGCAAAATAAAGTTTTCAAAACCACATTCTCGAATGATCCATTTTACCCGAAAGGGCGCTACATCATACCATTGTCGGGCTTTGTAAACACACCCTCCACCCCCGATAATGCAACAATCGCGCTAACACCAAACCAGGTAAGCCAATTCGAGATAAGTATATCATCTCACAAATGCCACTATTTCAAAGTCTAATATTGTCATTAGTTACTCATTACTTTCTATTCAAAATTATTAATAATTAGTTACTTATTAAATTTTTGCTATAGTCTATTAGTTCATCTATTTTTTAGCACTAGGATACTTCTTAACCTTTGTTACAATTCATTTGCTAATATACTTTTAATAACTAAATCATAGCTAAAAAATTAATCTTCTAAATAATAATTTTTCTTTTCATACATTCTTTCTTTTCTTAATAAATTTTGTTCATATGCATAGAAAAAAAAAAACTTATGCTACTAAAATATTAAATTGCAGTATAGTGCTTACCTAAGTTTTTTGACTCAAACTACTACGAAGCTGCATCCTAGCTAGAAGATCAACATTTCCATGTTCATGCTCTCGGATGAATTCTAGAAACTCAATATTGGATCGAGGCCTCGATCTTGAAGCATGTATCCTCTCCATTTGCTGCAACTATGTGTGTGAAAGTGTAAATGAAATGAAATGAAATGCATAAATGGCTAATGATCATTTAAATAGATGAAAAGGAAAAGAACAGACCAAAAAAAAGGAAGCATTTAAAAACAAAAGTAACGTGAATAAATAGTAAAATCAATTATTCTCACTTTTCCAAAAGCAACTGATATTTCAATTATTATTGTCACGTGCCAACAGTAAATATTTGCATGTCTAAAAATATTTTTTGTTCTTCTAAAATATTTTTTTTCACAAAGGGGGCAAGAGGATATAGGTATGTGTAAGCGGAGATTTTCGCCCCCACTCCTGATGGAATGGTTATTGCGACTTCGGCACTATTTAGGCTCAGGGCCTTAGAGATTATGTAACACTCTTATACCCAATATACATACACTACATACTCTCATATGTGTAATATACATATAGAGGATACGCGAATGTCACAACCATTTAGAAACAATCAAATCATCATTGGTCAAAATCCATATAAACTTAAAAACAATTCACTTAAATTATAAAAATAATAGAGGAAAGATTTCTTGTTAAAGCATATATGTATCTTCATTACCCAAAAGTTTATCCCAAATATTTTTAATAGTTTGCAGAAGCAAGATGTACATATATATATATATATATATATATCAAAATCAATATGTATAAAAATATAAGATTTATACATGTTGGCAATTAGTCTCTGATCTTGAGTCCAAAACAACTTCGCTCAAGGTCTCAAGCCTAGACTCCACTCAGTCTAGATGAACTCTCCGCTCAACCGGATCAACCCTGTCACCTGCGCGACAAACCACAATCGCGCTAAGCTAAAATCTTAGTGGTACAAACTTTAATGACAATATAGTTCAAATGAAATGCCAATGCACAACACATAATGATATCATATCTTATAAAATTATATTTCATTATATTGCTCAAATGCTCCTCAACTCATAATTCATATTAAAACAAAGACAAGCATGGGCCCAAAAGGATCTAATATGCCATTCAAATTTCAGAGTTACTGCTTTGGTCCATAATGACACCTTTTGTCTAGCCCCGCAGGCAATATATCCATGGATAATCCAACTAGATCTGAGCTTACGACCCGGTCTTTTCACTCAGTCTAGCTTCAAGGATTTATTTTTGAGGCTTACGACCCGGTCTTTTCACCCCAAAAATATCAGATTTATCAGCTGGACCTGGCTTATGACTATGTCTTTTCACCAGCCCAGCGTTTAGCCCGTAGGCAATTCATAGGCATGTCGCCAAACCCAGAACTCTAAAAACTGAATAACATATTAGGCACACAATTTATTTTTATTTCCATATCAATTCCTTGTACTATGTTTCCACATATTTCATTTCATTATCAAATCCTTTCTCATTTTGTCTCAAATATCTCATTATATCATTATAGCCATTACCAAGGCTTTACATACCATCTTTAATGTGCATATCTCAATTTGCATTATCCATAATACATTTGCAACATCATACAAATCATAGCATATTATTTATGCACCAATTATGCAATAACTTAACACATTTCTAACCAAATGTGTTAAGTCCCAAAGTCATGTAAATATAGGCAAATATTCAAAGTTTGTACTTACCTCTAAAGCAACAAATATCACTCTCAATCTCTTCTTCCAAGATATCCCTTTACACTTGATTTAGGGTACTCAAGTCTCTTCCAATCCTATACCAAATGTGATTATAAATACTCACTTAGCGATACACATAAGAAAATAAGGAAGAGAACTATCTAGGGCAAACTATACACATGACATGCTTAAAAACATGGGCGTATCCCTGACCATGCTCTAAACTCACAATGCAGAAGCTTTGACACTCCTAGTGACATGGGCGTGTCACTGCACGTGTCAATCCCCCAACAACACAGTAGCTATGACACACTCAGTGACATGGGCGTGTCACTGGTCGTGTCAATGCTCCTCCAACACAGTAGTTATGACATGCTTAATGACAAGGGTGTGTCACTGGTTTTGTCACCCACACTAAAAATAGAACCATCGACACTCCCAAAGGCATGGCTGTGTCACTGGGCGTGTTAGGCCAACAAACCTGATATCGACACAAAAATACCACAACCAACAAACATCTATCATCACCCTTTTCAACTCCACACAACTCAACCACAACCATCATTTTTCCACATAATACTTGTATAAACATCAACACAACTCAAATAAACACAAAAATACCTAATTACAACCATACTTCACAACTCAACAATTACACAACTCACAACTCTTATTCTTTTCACCAAACTTAGCACTTTTCTCCAATCCAACCCCAAATATAGTTAACTAGACAAAAGAACTTCAAACATACCCAAGATTAACCATAGACACAAACCACATCAAACATCCAATTCACTCATACAACTTCCAAAAGAAATCAAAGAAATAATTTGGAGACTTACCAAATATGAAGAAAATCCTTAAAACTCCAACTTGACCACTTGAAATCCTTCAATTTCTTGAGTTAGTAAGAAGCAAAATCTCTTTCCCTTGTTGAAGATGGTGGTGGCCAGCCCAAAGAAGAAAGAAGAAGATGAAGATGATAGTCAACAACAACTCAAACCAAACACTTTTCTTTTAACCAAACACAATTCCTTAATTCACTCTCTACCAAGCATTTATATTATTATATTATCATATCATCTTCTGCTATCAAAATATATTAATATCTTAATAATTTAAAATACCATTTGACCAACTAAATATGTTGACTTGTATATAATGTATATATCTTCATATATACAACATATACACACTTTCCTGATTCCTTTTTCCTTTCTTTTCACTTAATTAAATATATACACTTTTAAATCCTTTAATTAATTTTCAATAATTAAAATTTATTTCAAAATTTTGGGATATTACAGAATACGAGCCTAAACCCAGAGAAAATGGAGTCGCCACTCGGATGGGCTGGGAAAATAGAAAGGGGTGGATGACTCTATTCCTAAGGAATTCCCAACCCCCTAATGGGTTTGAAAAGTTGGGTACGTGTGGGGAAGGTATAAAATGGCCCAGCACCCCCACAATGCCCGGTTCATTGGAACTAACCTCCTTTGCAGATCTTAATATTATAAAATTCTTAAATATAATAATATTATCCATACTACATGCGAATAATAGCATAAATAAATAATTTATTAAAAATCATGGCAAGGTCCAAACAAAACAAACAAATGGACACCCATCCAAGGATAGAAAGATGTCCTTATACAGTCCAATGTCTAAAACTAAATAGGACACCCACCAAAAAGGTAAAAATGTTTCCTTTACATTAATCCCAAAACTAGAACAAAATTAAATTACATGATACTTAATACATAAGGTACCCAAAATATGGAAACATACCTCTTACAATGTTTTGAAATTAAAGCAAATCAATAAAAATAACCAACCATTCATTATAAATAAATCATTCATTGAAGATATAAATTGAAAATATGAATAAATCATTAATCAAAATATATAATAAATATTTACTTAATAATGAAACAAATAAAGATGCAAATTTAGGTTTATGTATCAACTTAGGGTTTCTTAGATAACATTTAGGGATTTGGAATTTATATCTAAAAGTTAGGATTTTGGAATCTTAAAGAACTAGTATTATTGTTTATGTTTATTTTTTAGAAGAATTATGCTATTGTATAATTTAAATTAGAATTTGAGATTTAAGTAAATAAGGTACAAACCTATGAAAATAAGATTAAAACTTTAAATATTTAAAAAGAAATAGTTACTGCAATAATAAAATAAAAAAATAATTGATTAAGGTTTTAAAATAGATTAAGGTTTGAATTGAATTGGGGTTTGGATTTGTAAGAAAACTTAACATTATCATATTTATCTTTGAAAGAAGAGGCTATTGTGAAGATTTTGAAAAATTGATTTAATTAGGGTTTTACAATTTTAAGTGATTTATGGTTTTGATTTTTTATGAAAATAGAGTTAAAAAGTTTCAGAATAAATAAAAATAATACCTACTATGTCTTTTAGAAAATAATAGAAACTTATCCGTTGATGTTCATAGTTATAGGATTGTTGTATGAGTTTTAAGAGTTATAATTCATCAATTTTAATTAATCAATGATTAATGGGATAAAGATTATTTTTTGATTAAATAAAATTAGATATAAATACCTGTGTTTGAAGGCTCCACCAAAATTGTTGAATAAAAATTTGGGATAATCTAAAACCAAGGCAGTTGATTGAAGGCTCCACTGCTTGCTTGCTTGCTGCCTTAATCCTCTTGCTGAAAATTGATATGGTTTTCCCAGTTCTTTTACTTTTGCCAAAAAAAAAATCCAAAAGTTCGCCTCTAAAAAAAATCCAAAAGTCCTAAGCTCCAAGATCCCTCTGTAATTCTTTTAAAGTGGTATTTATAATAAAAAATAAAAAACCTAATACTAGTTGGTTAAAGAAATAAAATTGTTTAGGAAAAAAAATATTTAAAACTGAGTAAAAGAAGATTTTGGCAAAATCGACAGCGCGCGAGAATGGGTCTACGGGCTGCTAGGCTCCTGGGTGAGCCCCAATTCGCCGCAGGCATTGGCCTGCAGGCCAATTGGCCACAACAGCGTGGCGCGCACCGATTCGACCATCCAATTTTTTATTTTCTATTCTTTATCATTTTTATATGTATATATTTTATTTTATTTTTTTTATTTTTACTATTAAAAACATTATTATTAAAATAATAAAATAAATAATAAATAATAAATGTTATTTTATTATAAAAAGTAAATATTATTAAATTAAAATAAATATTACATAATTAAAATAAATAATAAATAATATAAAAATTATTTGGGACTATTTTAAAATGTTTAGACTAGACTTGGTTAAAAATTAAGGGTCTACAGTTTGCCCCCTACTTGAACGATCTGAGATTGCAGCAAAAGAGAGTAAAAAGCAATATGATTTTTTATTGAATTTTAGAGTTAAACTAGACTTCTTACTTGAGGTTGGTTTGAGTTTTGAAAAATTAATTTGGATTCTGGACTTTAAAATAATTTGGGCACTAGACCCGAGGCGAGTTCTGGACTCAAAATAATTTGAGTTCTAGAGCCGAGGTTGGTTTGATTTTCAAAAAAATAATTTGGGTTCTTGACCCAAAAATAATTTGGATTCTGAACCCGAGGCGAGTTCTGAACTAAAAAATAATTTGGATTCTGGACCCAAGGTTAGTTTGAGTTTTGAAAAATTAATTTGAGTTATAGACCCGAGGTGAGTTCTGGAATCAAAAATAATTTGAATTTTTGACCCGAGGTTGGTTTGAGTTTTGAAAAATTAATTTGGGTTCTGGACCCGAAAATAATTTGGATTTTCGATTTGAGGCGAGTTTTGGACTCAAAAATAATTTGGGTTCTGGAACCGAGGTTGGTTTAAGTTTTGAAAAAATAATTTGGGTTCTGGATGTGAGACGAGTTCTAGACTCAAAAATAATTTGGGTTCTGGACCCGAGGTTGGTTTGAGTTTTGAAAAAATAATTTGGGTTCTAAACCCAAAAATAATTTCAGTTATGGACCCAAGGTGAGTTTTGAACTCAAAAATAATTTGGGTTCTAGACCCGAGATTGGTTTGAGTTTTGAAAATTTAATTTGGGTTCTGGAGCAGAAAATAATTTGCGCTCTGGACCCGAGGCGTGTTCTGGACTCAAAAATAATTTGGGTTTTTGATCCGACGTTGGTTTGAGTTTTGAAAAATTAATTTGGGTTCTGGACCCGAGACGAGTTTTGAACTCAAAAATAATTTGGGCTCTGAACCCGAGGTTGGTTTGAATTTTAAAAAATTAATTTGAATTTTAGACCCAAAATAATTTGGGTTCTGGACCCAAGGCGTGTTCTGGACTGAAAAATAATTTGGATTAGCTGCATAAAATAATTATAGTTAGCAGGACAAAAAATTAATATCATACTTTGAAACAAAATTTAGCTATTGCAAAAAATTTAGCTATTTTTTACTATATCTGTACTCTCTTGCCCCCTGCCTAGAAAAATATTATAAGAGTATAAAAAATATTTTTAGATACTCAAATAGCTGAATAATTGAATTGAATAATTGATTTTACTATTAAATACTATTTAAACACTGTTAATTCACTATTCACAAACTATTTACCAACAGTGATTTTGACTCTTTTTTTCACGGGAATTACTGTTGATTTTTTGTTTTTTTCTTCATCCATTTTCTATATAAACCGTTCATTTCTTCAATACTCATGCACACTTACATTCATTCACAAATCATTTATATATGTTCATAGTTTGAAGTAAGCAGAGAGTTGATCAGCAAATGGAGAGGATGCATGCTTTGAGATCAGGGCCTCGATCCAATGCTGAGTTGATAGAGTTTATTTGACGATATGAAAATGGTACTATAAATCTACTAGTTGGGATGCCACTTTATCCCAGTTCAAGTCAAAGGACTGAGGTAACACTGTAATTTTAATATTTTAACATCACAAATATATATTCATTTTATTATTTATAATAATTAACTTTATTATTTTTATTTTAGCTATAATTGAATTATTAATAATATATCATTAATTAAGATGACATAAATTAGTTTTTATTTATTTATTTATTTATTTATTATTATTTTATATTCAAAAATAAATTAACTCATGGATTAAAAATAAATTTAGATAGAAAATAATGAGTAATATTAAACTATGAAATAATATTATTAGTGAGATGATATACTTACCTCGTGTTGGCCTACCTGGTTCGGTGCTAGCATGATCGCTGTATTGTCTAGGGAGGATGGTGTGCCTATACAACCCGACAGTGGTATGACGTAGTACCTTCTCGGGAAAAATGTATCGTCCGAGAGTGCTATTTTGAAAACTTCATTCTGCAATTGCCATCTGAGGAGCATCCGATAGACAGGAGTGTAATTCAAGTATTGTTAGAGTAGTGGATGGACACGACCCATACTTTTCACCTACCTGTGGGGGAGATGACTATTGGCCAAGTCAATTTTACAGCCATAGCTGGTATCCAGTACTATAGCCTTCTGGTCCCTCTTACCAATGATATCCTGACACACGAAGAAATTTGACAATTAATTGGTATGGAACCATCACTAAAAGGGCCCTTTAAAATAAAAATTAAGTCAATTCGAAGTTATTGGATAAGTTATGATGGACAGGTTCGTAGAGAAACAACCAAGCAATATGTTAGGGGATTTTTGCTATATCTGCTTAGGTCGACTATTTTCTATAGCACTGAATCCACCATTCATTTATCGGTGTTGAGGGCCCTTGCCAATATGATCCTGGTGCCGCTTTACGGCTGGGTTGATGCTGGCCTTGCCTATCTCTATCATGACCTAGCCAAGATTTGCAGGAATAAGAAATCTTTTATTGGTTTCATGGTGATCGTCGAGGTACTCTCTCCTATCATTGTCAATCTGATTCATATATGTGTATGAATTTGATTCTTATTGCTATTGCAGGTATGGGCATATGAGCACAATCTTGTAAGGGTGCCTAATATTTTTTGAGAGAGAATTGGGTATCCCAGGTTAAATCTTTGGTTGTCTGATCGTTTAGCAGTTCCCGGCTCTCATTATGTGCATACCCAACGCTATCACTTGAGTTGCCTAACCTGGGACCAGGTAAAATAATGTTAGCACTCTTTAAATTTTATGTAAAAATTTACTTATCTTTTTGTCGTCTTGTAGGTCGATTTGGCTTGGTGGTATGTTGCGGAGCGGGCGAACTAGACTCCTTCCATAAATGCTGCAGTGCCTTGCCAGCATACCCACCGAATTATTGTTGGTCCTGTGTTCAGTGGCTGGTTCCTCAGGGAGAGGGTGTATGAGTGGTTCCTTGGTCCCGAGCGACGGAGGATCCCCATGTACTACCCGGCATATACTTTAACTATTACCTCAATGCCGAAGAATACGTGGCTGTTAGCTCAAAATGGTTATGATGTTGAGACCTATCTCCATCCACAGGGTACGTCATATGTTCAATTTATTCAAACACGGCTCTTGAACTTTGACGTATCTCTTTTAGGTGCTCGGGGAATTCCCGATGATAGCGATGAAGAGGAGTACGATGAAGAAGGAAGAGGATCCATCCCTCATCTCGGGGCTAGCACCTCTCAAGTAAACTTTTATCATTTGGTCATTGCAATTGCTTCTTTTTCATCTTGTTTTGACTGTTTTGATTATTTTTGCAAGTTATGACTCATTTAGTCATGAGGCTGGACCTTCCTCTGCCACCCCTCCATTTATGCCTTCTTACCAACCGAAAATGCCATCTCATCTGCAAGGCACTGATTTGAGCTATCTGGTAGGTCATCCTATTCCATGATGATTTATGCTATGTGTATACATGATTATGCATGTTCTTACCCTTTCCTTTTTTGACTCACAGCGGATGCTTGAGGAGCAAAATAAAAAAAATTGCAAGAAGAATTAGCTACTAACCGCCAACGGGTGGCCTTTCTCAAAAGATTGTATCATCAGTCTGAGCAAAACTTTTGAGACTACCAATTTCAAGGAATAAGAGATCCTGGTGCTTCATCTTCTAGGAGACCCCAAACTGATGATCATGAGATCCTTACATCTAATTCAGATGAAGACTATTGAAAGCTTGAATTTTAAGAGAACAGGGACTTAAGTATCTTCCATTGGATGAATTTCAAATGAGTGATATGCTTCCTCCTCCTCAGTAATCCATCATTGTATCAAAGTATTGTATCATTAATAATAACAATGAGGAATTAATAAATTACTGTATTATTATTAATATTAAATAAATAAATAAATAATAATGATAATTGTGACTTACTTTTACTGCAACTTTTGACTTTTAAAATTTTTTTAAAATTTTTTTATCACTATTACTATAGGCAACGCAAAAGCATTCAATTCAGAGTCCAAAATTGGCACGGTTTTGTAAGAACCAAAAGCAAATGGGAGTGCAACAATTCCTCAACCGTTTCAACGTAAATATTTTCCATGCATGTCTTGGTTTTGAGCATTCCTTGTCCACTTTGATTTAGTAAATCTTCATATAAGTCTTCTTTCATGTCCTAATTCCAACCGAAGCCAACAAAAAATCCTCCACGATTTCTTTTCAACAATTTTCAATTTTCTTTTTAACTTCAACAATGATAGAACTCAACTTGAAAAAAATCAAGAGTTTATTTAAAGCCATGAAAGCTATTCATTGGGAGCAAATATCTTGGTCTCAAATTAATACTTTAAAGTGCTTTCAAAATATTAAATTGGACTATTCTTTTTCTACATGCCATGGTTTTCTTTTGGGATGTGAATTCTAGGAAATTCAAGATAAAGGAATTTGAGATATGTCCCATAATTGAAGAATTTGAGGGCATCCTTGGATATCCTAGCAATCAACCAATGACATTTCCTATATTGACTTCCAAAACTTAACAAAAGATGTAAATGTTGCTTCAACTTTCAAAGCTTGAAGTTCTATAGTTGACGAGAGCTGAGAAAATTCTGCTTGGTCCTTTGATTGACTTTTACATTTCTCATTTGGCTCCTACCAAGGCATGGGGATGTATGCTTTGTCTATACTTGCTTGGCCAATTCTTGCTTGTTTCTTACGATGGCGATATCGATCCACGAGTATTGGATATTATGGACCAAATGGAAGGAGGCTTGTCACCGATACCTGTGATTTTAGCCAAGACTTTAGTTGGATTTGGACCAATTTAAATCAAAATCTTCGAGGAGATTAGCTGGGAGTCCCTTGCTGCTTTAGGTAACTACCTAAACCACCCTGTCGAGTTTTCAATTTAAGCTTTATGTATTGCTATTATTTTATTGCTCTAATTTTTACCTAGTCCACCCTTGCGGGTTTTCGAAACTATCGAGCTATCCTAATTTTTTCCTAAGCCATCCTTGCGGTTTTCAACTTAGCAGACCTCTCTCTTTTTTTTTGTTGGTTCTAATTTTTGCCTAGACCGCCCTTGCGGGTTTTCAAAACTAGCGAACCACCCTAATTTTTGCTTAAGCCGTTCTTGCAGATTTTTGACCTTACGGGCTATTTTTTTATAGATTTGGCTTTAGGAGCACCTCTTCTTGCTTGACACTCCATCCATGGATTTCACTAGATACCTACTGCGACATCATTCTGCTAGGAAACTACTTAATCCTGCTTCTTCATATGCTAGTAACATGATTTCACTAGATCTTTACTGGATCAGCTTTCGTACTGCACTCAACATCTGTTGGTTAGTACCTTGGTGAAAGATTTCTCGTATCACCATTCGGACATATTTTATGTATGTTCCTCTTGCTGCTCTTTGTCGAGGTACTTGCTATGATCCTCACCAACTTGACCGTCAGTATGGAGCTGAGCCTCAAGGTTCTGAGTTTACTCCTGACTTGGACATGCCTTGTCTAACTAAAGCCTTCTTGGATCGGCTGAAGCAAAGCTAGCCTCACGCTACAATTATCGTCTCCCATAGATTTTACATTTGTCAATTTCTTTAGAAAGAATATTGTTAGGATATAAAAATAATGAAAACAATAATAAGAGATGTATATTTTCCTTTTATAATTTGTCATCACCTTTCACTATTGTGTTTATTTATTTTATCTATATTTGGTCAAATACTAAAAATAGTGCACATAGAACAATTTTAATATTAACTCTGTTTTATTAAATTGATGAAAAACCAAATATAAAGCCAGCATACACAAAATCACTCCTGTCGCCAACTAGCCCTCTCAGGTTTTCTAATTGTTAATTTCTCTCGCTTAGCCCTAATTGTTGCCTAGCCTGCCCTTTTAGGTTTTTGAAACTAGCGGACTACTTTAACTTTTGCCTAGGCCGCCTTTCTGGGTTTTCAACCTAGCGAGCTCTTTTTTTTATACATAAAACCTTTTTCCACCTGTCAATGTTTCCCGGTTCACTAAATTTGTTCCCGTCCATTTCTAATAACTTGACTGCACCCTTGTTCATGATTTTTTACAACTTACGGTCCCTCCCAACTAGGCCTAAATTTTCCACTTGGATCAGAGACATTAGGCTTACATTGTTTCAACACTAAGTCACCGACTCTGAACTTTCTGACCCTAACCTTTCTATTGTAGGCCCGAGCTATCTTTCTTTGATATAGTTGATGATGATACAATGTTTTTAACCTCCTCTTTTCTAATAAAGCTAACTGTGTGTATATGCTCACTATCCACTCCGTCTGAGGCAGTTCAGCTTCTAGGACCACTCTTAATGACTTGATCTCTATCTCAATTGGCAAAACTGCTTCCATCCCATAAACCAAAGAGAATGGTGCCATTCCAGTTTGTGTTTGCACACTTATTTTGTATCCGTACAAAGCAAAACGAAGCATCCCTGACCAATCCCTATATTTCATTATCATCTTGGATAGAATCTGCCTAATTGTCTTGTTTATTGCTTCTACTGCACCATTAGCCTTTGGTCTATAAGGGGAGGATCGGTGATGATGGATTTGGTACTTTAAGAATAAGTCCTTAACTACACCTTGAACCTATACCCCATTGTCTAATATCACACTATGCGGGACCCCATACCTATAGATGAGATTCTTTTCAATAAATCTAGCCATTTGTCTTGCCCCTAATTTGTTGAAAGATTCAACCTCGACCCACTTTGAAAAATAATCTACCGCTACTACAACAAAATGATGACCATTTGAAGCCTTCAGATGTATCTCTCCTATGATGTCAATCCCCCATGTTGTAAAGGGCTAGGGTGAAGACATAGAATGGAATTCTTCAGGAGGCATGTGATTCAAATTACCATGCATCTGACATTGCTGGCATTTCTTCACAAACTCAATGCAATCTCTCTCCATGGTCAACCAATAGTAACCTTGTCAAATTATCTTCTTAACTAGGGCTAAACCACTCATGTGTGGACCATAATTTCCCGCATGTATTTTTGACATGATGTGCTCAACTTCAGGCTTCCTCAAGCACCTCAAGTGCACCCCATCAAGCCATCTTCGATACAACTCTCCATGAAAGGTGATGTATTGTAAGGACCATCGCCTTATGGCTCTTCTCTTTTCCCTTGTTGCCCCTAACGGGTATTTCTTATTCTCTAAAAATAATCTTATAGTGTCATACCACGCATCATACTCTGTATCAGTTTTCATGATTGTCTCATATTCATAGCAAGGAGTTGATGAACTAGTCAAAATCAGAGGCTTAAGGAATAAATTGACAGGATTTTCCCATACCGAAGCTAATGTGGCTAGGGCATCAGCCATCTAGTTTTCTTCTCTGGGTAGGTGTATAAACCTGCACTCCTTAAAATTCTTCTTCATCATGGTCAATTAATGGTGGTATGGTTTTAGCTTCTCTTCTTTTAACTCTCACTCTCCATTTATTTGGGATACTACTAGCAATGAATCACCAAAGACTTGCACCTTATCCACCTTCATAATCATTAGGGTTTCTAAACCAAAAATACATGCTTCGTACTCCATCATATTATTGGTTGCCCTGAACTTCAACTTTTTGGCTAAAGGAATAAGCTCCCCCTTGGGTGATTCTAGTATGACTCCCAAACCTGCTCCTTTCCTATTCACTGCTCCGTCAAAATACATTTTCCATCCTTATACTTCTATGGCCTCTAAACGTTCATTAGGAAATTCCAAGATCACCTCTTCGTTATCCGGTAATGGTTGCTGGGCCAGAAATTCTGCCACCGCTCTACCTTTGATTGTTTTCCTAGTTACATACTCAATCTCAAATTCTTCCAATATTTTCAACCATCGCCCATGCTTCCCGATCAAAGAGGGTGTTTCCCTTAAGTACTTCACAGATCCAACCTAAAAATTGCTTACACACTCTAAGATTGAAAGTAATGTCGCAACTTCATAGAAGACCAAACCATAGCTATACAGGTCTTTTCAATGATACTATTCTTAATTTCATAAGGTAGGAGCTTTCTACTCAAATAATAGACTGCATGTTCAACCCCAAACTCATCTGCTTGGGATAGCATGGCTCCTATTGATTCTTCTTCTATGGCTAAGTATAGTAATAAGGGTTTACCAGATTTAGGTGGTTTCAAAATAGGTGGAATTAGCAGATACTCTTTTATACGCTCAAAGGTCTTTTGACACTCTTCATTCCACTTAGCTGACTGATTATTTTTAAGCAATTTGAAGATAGGTTCATAGATTGTGGTGAGCTTTGCTATAAACCTACTAATGTACTGCAATCTGCCAATAAACCCCTAAACTTCTCTTTCCGTCTTAGGGGCTAGCATATCCCTGACCGCCTTAACCTTGTCAGGGTCAATCTCAAAGCCATTCGGACTAATCACATGTCCTAACAACTTGCCTGAAGTAACCCCAAATACACACTTCTTCGGGTTTAACCTTAGCTTATACTTCACTGTTCTCTCGAAGAATAACTCTAAGTTTTGGAAGTGTTTCTCCCTTGTGTCTAACTTCACCATCATATCATCAACATACACTTCGACTTCTTTGCACATCATATCATGAAAGAAGGTGGTGGCCATCCTTGGTAGGTTGCTACAACATTCTTTAACCCAAACGACATCACCCTATAACAAAATATACCCCACATAGTTATGAAGGCAGTTTTAGCTTTATCTTCTTCGGCCATTAACACTTGGTTGTATCTGGAAAATCCATCTACAAATGAATGTAGCATGCTAGAAGCTACACTATCAATAAGGACATTTATATGGAGTAAAGGAAAATCATCTTTAGGGGAAGCTTTGTTCAAGTCTTTATAGTCTACACAGACCCTAATTCTTTCATCTTTCTTTGGCACGGGTACTATGTTGGCTAGCCAATCTAGATAATCTATCACTTTAAGGAACTTTTCTTATATTTTTTTAGTGACCTCTTCTTTAACAAATTCAGCCCATTCAGGTCTTAATTGCCTAAGCTTTTGTTTGACAGGTTTCATGTGAGTATAAGTGGGAATCAGATGTTTGGCTATGTCTCGATCTATTCCCGACATATCCTCATAAGATCAAGCAAAAACTTCATATTTTTTAAATATTTTTTCGAATCTCTATCTCTCATCAGGAGTAAGGTCAGATGCTATGCTAATGTTTTTAGAATTTTTGGTTATTCCCAAATTTAATGATTGTGTATCGACAGAGTTAATATTAAAGATGCTCATGTAACCACTATTTGAATGTATGCAACTATCACGAGAAACATCACACAAGTAAGCAAAATTAGACTTTATTGCATTCATCTTGGAAAAGAAAACATCATCATCCTCATACAAAGCAATCAAATTAAAATCAAAATCATAAAGCATAACATCTTTAAACTTCTCTTCAACCAAGGCAGCAATCTCCTCTGGAGTCTTCTCGGCTTTCAGGACAGCTTCCTTCTCCTCTTCCAGATTGGGCTCCTTATCGGCTGGCAGGGTGAACTCTTTCTTCACTTGTTCCACTAGCTCGGCAACATCAACAATAATTTCAAAGCCCGAGATCAACCTTACCATGGACATGATTGGCTTGGGCTTTCATTGGAGTGGTCCCATGTCTGAAGCTTTGACAAAAATCTCTTCAAGTGGTGGGAAGTTCATCTTCTCATTCTTCTTTGGCTGAACATCTTTGTTGGCTTCTTCATACCCCAACCCTTTCTTGGAAGTTTGAGTCTTGAAATATGGAAGCTTTGTCACACCAGCCTTACCCTTTCCAAGACCAGCACCAGGAAGGTAGCTCATGTTCTTTATCTTGTTCAAGACCTTGGAGTCCACTACTTCATCATCAAAAATTACAGCTACTTGAAAACCATTGAGAGGCCTCTCAATCATTAGAGCATTGACCACCTCATTATCTTCGGCCTCGATGACCACTGTCTCATATCCATTAGGGAACTTGATCTTTTGATGAAGGGTGGAAGGAACTCTACCAAGAGGATGAAACCATGTTCATTCCAAAAGTGGAGTAAAAGTAATAGGTATGTCCAAAACCACAAATTCAACAATAGATTCAATTGGACCAACCTTCATAACAACTTTGAATGTCTCTTTGGCGTGCCTTTTGGTATTGTCATAAGCCCTAATGGTTATCTCTATTGGTCTTAGATCCCTTGTTGACATAGCTAGCTTTGGCAAAATTTTAAGTAGGTAAACATTTATGGCGGACCCATCATCAACCATCACACATGGAGTCCTTTTTCCTTTGACTTCTACTTTGATAAAGAGAGGGTGGATGTGATCTCTCCCCTTTTTCGGTAAATCCACATCTGAGAAGGATACCATTCCCATGTCAACTTCGCTCTTCTTCTGAATCTCTTCACACTTCATTACTCCTTCAATTTTTATGAAATTAACTAGCTCCTCCAGTGTTATAAAGGTGGAAATTGGCGTGATAGCCAAGGCCTTGGCCATAGTTTCACGGTGCTTCTTAAAAGTGGCCAATAAGTCTCAAATATTGATGCTTGCTTGGGCTCTCTTCAACTGCTTAATTACAATGTCATCTTCCTCTTCTTTATTCGCAACTTCAACCTCCTTTCCTTTATTAGCTTCTACTTCCTTGGGTGTTGGCCTTCATAAGGCTTACCAGACCTAGTGTTCATCACTTCATCTTCTTTAAGTTCGGACCAGGTCCATTCTTCCTTCTTGGGTTCATGATCATCATCGCTATAGCTTGAATCCCAAAATTTGTTCATAACACAG
This sequence comes from Garcia nutans, assembly GCA_947685225.1. Taxonomy (NCBI): domain Eukaryota; kingdom Viridiplantae; phylum Streptophyta; class Magnoliopsida; order Malpighiales; family Euphorbiaceae; genus Garcia; species Garcia nutans. Next base: position 33,556,979 of record CANTUV010000039.1, on the reverse strand, counting down.
ATTGCAACTTCATTTCCAACCACAGCTTGTTCAATTTTGCTAAACACTATTTCTTCTTTGGTTGCTTCTCCATTCACATCTTGGAAAGAAGACATGACAAAACTTTCATGCAAACCTCCTCCAATCATGAAGGTCGCCGGTGGTGGTACCCTATTGAACCTTGGCAATGGATTATCTTTGGTGTTTGGCTTGTTGGGCTCGGGCAGCTTCCCACTATCAATCAAATTCTTGATCTCATGCCTCAACCTCACACATTTATCCTTGTCGTGCCCTTGCATTTGATGAAATTGGCAAAATGCCTAAGTATCAAAATTAGGTGGTAGAGGGTTAGGCAAAGCTTATTGAGGACCCAAAATAGGGACTTACCCAATTCTAAAAATTTCCTTCTTCCTCCTTGGCTAGTAGCATTAACATCAACTAATTTTTGTGTGGCTTGGTTACCAGAATGATAGTTTCCCTTCTCATTCCTTCTCCCTGAAAAGCAGTTCTTCTCTCTTTCCCACTCTTTAATTTATAGACCAGCTTGCAAAAGGTCCTTGCAATCTCGAATAAGTGTATGAGACATCCTTTCGTGAAGGCTAGGTAACACCCCTCTCATAATCATTCTAATTTGATCGGATTTATCGGGCCTTCTCTTGAGCAAAGCAGCCTTATTCCTCCATCTCTTTACATAGCCTACGAAATTCTCATTTGGCCTTTGTCTAATGGACTCCACCTTCATTAGAGTAACTTCCAATTCAATATTGTATCCATATTGTTGGATGAAGGCCTTGTATTGTAGATCCCAACTCTTTTGTGTGACATCATCTAAGGAATTGAACCAATTTTAGATAATGGGATCCAATGAAAGCATAAAGTATCTTAGGGTTTGAGCCTTGGTAGCTTAGGCAGACTACTTAGCAGTGATATACTGCTTCACATGGAGGTGAGGATTTTCAGTTCCATCAAACTTTGCAAAGGATGGCATCTTGAACTTGAATGGAACTTCTTCATCTAGCTCAAACAATTTGTCAACTTCGGACATCTCTTTGGTTTTCAACTTCTTTTCAAACTTCTTTTCCAGGTCAGCAATCAATTTTTCAACACCTGAAGTTTTAGTTTTCTCCACAGCCGATCTTTCAACAACATTTGAATGCTTCTTCTTGTCTTAAGGATCTTGAATGTATTGAACCCAATCGTCGTCATCGTCGATGACTACCTTGTCATAATCAAAACCACTTCACCAACCTTAGCCTTCCCTTTGTCCTTTGGCTTCTTGGTGCTAGCAAATGCTTCGGCATTGTTCCCTAAAATTGTAGCCAATTGGTTCTTCATGCTCTCAGCCAGGGTCTCCTTTAGTTCTTCCATTTTGGCATCGAGGGCATCGTCCACCATTCTTTGAATTTGTTCGAGCTCCATTGATTTTGGTGAGAAAGTAATTGAGTTTCTATTGGATTCTTCATCTTCAGTGTAGGTCGGATTGTCGTAGGCTTTTGAACTACTGTAATCCAGGGCTGTGAGCCAGAAAGGATTAATGATATGCGATGCAAATGCATGTATGCATGTATGCACAGATAACTAATAAACAAAGATAATTAGGATGTTCCTTCAAACCTTATAACTTCCACACATGAATGGCAAGTCTCTTTTCCTAGGTATATGGTCAATCAAAATACCAACATGGGATATTTTGTTATCGAAAAATTCCTTTGGATGGTTTAACCCATAGTTATACTTTCAAAAATTGAAATCAGTTCATGATAATTTTCATTAATCAAGTTTTAATCCATTCAACCAACTAAAGCAGCTTTTATGCTATATTGAATTAAAACTAAATTGAGAGGTTTATTATAAATAGATTTCTCACTTGAAAAAATAACTAATGATTCATGTCAAAAATAAGCCCAAGATTAATAATTCTTAGTATAAACTAGGCACACAATTGATTTTTGGTATTCCATAATTGACCTAAATATTTTGTAAGTTATTTGTAAGAAAAGGTTGGATGAATGCAAAAATAGTTTTGTTTGAAAAACCCATTGTAAAAAGATTTTAGAAAAAAATGGATTTTTGACTTTGTATTTGATAGAAAAGAATTTTTGATTTGTTTTTAGAAAAGTTTTATGTCCAAAAACCATCTTGAAAAGTTTAAAAATAGTTTTGGTCTTTTGGATTTAGAGAAAAAAAAAATTTTGAGCTCACAATGTAATTAGGTCATATTGGAAAAAGAACAAACCAAATAAGCCATGATTTAAACCAAGATAAATTAACCATAGTCAAACAATAAGCATTTGGGGTAAAAACCTAAGGGAAGTAACTAGGCGATTTGCATGAGCTTTAGCCTTTGGGTTAAAAGGCTTAGGTTCTCATAGCAAGTATATACCAAAAGGTACAAGGCTATGAGTGGTTATGCCATGCTCGATCTCCATACCTTGAGTGAAAGTATGGTATCCCTCACATAACACAACATGGATAACACGGGCTTCCTAACTCATGCACACAGTGCAATCTAATATGATGCAATGGATAATATCATGACAAGAAAGAATAGAATAATATAAAGACCAATGGAATCAACTTCTCTTATCCCTAGTAGAGTTGCCACTGCGAGCGAGAATTTTTGCTCCCACTCTCGGTGGAATGGTTCTTGTAACTTCGGCACTGTTTAGGCTCATGGCCTTAGAGAATACAGGCCTCAACCCAGAGAAAATGGAGTTGCCACCCGGACGGGATGAAAAAATAGAAAGGGGTGGATGACTCGATTCCTAATGAATCCCCAAGCCCCTAATGGGTTTGAAAAGTTGGGTATGTGTGGGGAAGGTGAAAAATGGTCCAGCACCCCCACAACGCCCGGTTCATTAGAACCAACCTCTTTTTCAGGTCTTAATATTATAAAATTCTTAAATATAACAATATTATCTATACCACATGCGAATAATAGAAGAAATAAATACTTTATTAAAAATTATGGCAAGATATAAACAAAACAGACAAATGGACACCCATCCAAGGATGTAAACATGTCCTTACACCGTCTAATGTCTAAAACTAAATAGGACACCCACCAAAAAGGTAGAAATGTGTCCTTTACATTAATCCCAAAACTAGAACATAAATTAAATTACATGATACTTAATACATGAGGTACCCAAAAAATGGAAAAATACCTCTTACAATGTTTTGAAATCAAAGCACATCGATAAAAATAACCAACCAATCAATCATTATAAATAAATCATTCATTGAAGATATAAATTGAAAATATAAATAAATCATTAATCAAAATATATAATAAATACTTAGTTAATAATGAAACAAATAAAGATGCAAATTTAGGTTTATGTATCAACTTAGGGTTTCTTAGATAACATTTAGGGTTGTCTTCTCTTTCAAGCTCTATTTCTTTTCATCATATATACAGAGAAGGCAATAAGGCAGCGCACTATCTTGCCCAATACAGTAGAGTTAACAAGTCCTCCAGATTATTTGACTCTTTCATTTTGTTGCCAAATATCATTAAAGGTATTGTTTTAACAGATAGTTTGGGTATGCCCAACTTTAGATACGCTTAATTTTGCCCTTTTTTTTTTTGTGTTTTGTTCAGTCTGTTTGTTTGGATTTTTCTTCGGTTTGATATATTTATAAATATAGCGGTGGTTTCGTCCACCTTTATTTAAAAAAAAAAAGATAACATTTAGGGTTTTGAAATTTATATCTAAAAGTTAGGGTTTTGGAATCCTAAAGAACTAGTATTATTGTTATGTTTATTTTTTAGAAGAATTATGCTACTATATAATTTAAATTAGAATTTGAGATTTAAGTAAATAAGGTACAAACCTATGAAAATAAGATTAAAACTTTAAATATTCAAAAAGAAATAGCTACTGCGATAATAAAATAAAAAAATAATTGATTAAGGTTTTAAAATAGATTAAGGTTTGAATTGAATTGGGGTTTGGATTTCTAAGAAAACTTAACATTATCATATTTATCTTTGAAAGAAGAGGCTACTGTGAAGATTTTGGAAAATTAATTTAATTAGACTTTTAAAATTTTAAGTGATTTATGGTTTTATTTTTTATGAAAATAGAGTTAAAAAGTTTTGGAATAAATAAAAATAATACCTACTGTGTCTTTTAGAAAATAATAGAAACTTATCCGTTGATGCTCATAGTTATAGGATTGTTGTATGAGTTTTAAGAGTTATAATTCATCAATTTTAATTAATCAATGATTAATGGGATGAAGATGATTTTTGATTAAATAAAATTAGATATAAATACCTGTGTTTGAAGGCTCCGCCAAAATTGTTGAATAAAAATTTGGGATGAGCTAAAACCAAGGAAGTCACTGCTTGCTTGCTTGCTGCCTTAATCCTCTTGCTGAAAATTGATATGGTTTTCCCAATTCTTTTGCTTCTGCCAAAAAAATCCAAAAGTCCATCTCTAAAAAAATCCAAAAGTCTCAAGCTCCACGATCCCTCTGTAATTCTTTTAATGTGATATTTATAAGAAAAAATAAAAAATCTAATACTAATTGGTTAAGAAAATAAAATTGTTTAAAGAAAAAAAAATTATTTAGGAAAAAAAATCTTTAAAATCGAGTGAAAGAAGGTTTTGGCAAAATCGGCAGCGCTTGAATGGGCCTACGAGCTACGAGGCACCTGGACGAGCCCCAATTCGCCATAGGCAACGAATTGGCCATTGGCAAGCCAATTCGCCACAGGCAATGCTTGTGGCGAATTGGCCTGCAGGCCAATTGGCCGCAACTGCGTGGCGCACACCGATTCGACCGTCCGATTTTTTATTTTTTATTATTTATCATTTTTATATGTATATATATTTTAATTTTATATTTTATATTTTTACTATTAAAAATATTATTATTAAAATAATAAAATAAATATTAAATAATAAATATTATTTTATTATAAAAAATAAATATTATTAAATTAAAATAAATATTATATAATTAAAATAAATAATAAATAGTATAAAAATTATTTGGGACTGTTTTAAAATATTTGGAGTGGACTTGGTTAAAAAATAAGGGTCTACAATATGATAAAAATAGCTAATTTTTTTGCAGATTTTTTACAAATTTCATAAATATCTTACTGACTATAATTATTTTTTGCAGATGACTCGAGTCCAGAATCCAAATTATTTTTTGAGTCCAGAACTCATCTCGGGTCCAGAATCTAAATTTTTTTCAATTCCAGAACTCATCCTGGGTCCAGAACTCAAATTATTTTTTGAGTTCAGAACTCATCTCGGGTCCAGAATCCAAATTATTTTTTTAGTCCAGAACTCACCTCGGGTCCAAAACCCAAATTATTTTTTAGTGCAGAACTCGTCTCAAATCCAGAAACCAAATCATTTTTTAATCCAGAACTCAATTCAACCTCGGGTCTGGAATCCATTTTGGTTCTAAAGCCAGTAAAAAATCATGTTGTTTTTCACTCTCTTTTGCTATAGTCCCAGATCACTGAAGCAGGGGGCAAACTGTAGACACTTAATTTTGGTCCAAGTCCAGTCCGGCACTTATTAAAAAAGGGTTAAGCCAAGTCTAAAGGTTTAAAATAGTGCGGAACAATTTTACAAACTTCGTCTGGCACAATATTAAAATCTTAACACATAATAATATAATATTTATTTTATTTTATTAATATCATAAATAATAAATAAGAAAAAGAAAAAAATATATAACATTTATTTTATTCATATAATAAATAATAAAGAAAAAAAGAAAAGAAAATATTTGTTTTTATATTATTTATTTTAATAATAAATAAATAAATAAATAATAATTTGAGTGAGACTCGAATTTGACCCGACGAATCGGTAGTCTGATTCTGTGGCAAATTAACAAGCCAACTTTGCTATAGGCCTAGCCTGCGGTAAATTGGCAAAGCCAATTCGCCACAGGCCATCCCATGGCGAATTGGCCTTGCCAATTCGCGTCGCAGGCCTGCCTGGCCACCAACCTTTTCTTACTTATTAATATCGAATTTCAAGATAGATTAGGGATTATTCTTCATTTTTATTTTTTGCCTATAAATAAGAGAGTTTAACACGAAAAAAATGGAGGGAACGATAGAAACATTAAATTAAAAGCAAACAATAACAAACAAAAGAGAGCAATCAAGAGGCAGTGAAAGATTGTTTCAAATTTGCTTCAATTCGTCCAAGATAAAGCAGTAAGGAATTGATATTGGAGGTTTTAAACATACACTGACTATATTTACTTGTTTCTTTCTTTAAATATTGAATATTATTTGATGATTAAAATTAGTATCTAGTTATTTTATTTTTACATAAGAGCTCAATAAATTGTATGTTTTATCTAGTAGTTTAACCATCCAACAATTAGTTTATGTTCAATAAACTATTTTAGCCCCGTAGTAGTCTGCTTAATCAAATTAACAATAAAAATAAAATATAACAGTAACTATGATTTTGTAAAACTTTCCCAAACCCTAATTAGTTTTACAATTTTCAAAACCCTAATCTATTTCCTAAAAACTTAATCTGTTTTCCTAAATTTCCAAAACCCTAAACAGTTTTCCAAATTCTAAAACCCTAAACTTTTTTCCAATTTTTAAAAATCACAATTCTCTTTTAAAACCCTAATCTTGTTTTCCTAAACCCTAAAAATCCCATTTTTCATCCCTGAAACCCAAAGTCTTAATTTTTATCATAAAAAACCTAATTTAATCATAAAAGTTCTAAAACCCTAATTTTAAGTATAAACCCTAAAAATTGTATATTTGTTGCTTTATTTAAGTTTAAACTTAGATGTGATTGTTTTATGTCTTGAATGGATGATTCATTAATGATTTATTTTTATGAATAATTTGTTTTTATATTTGCTATTGGTGAATGATTGAATGATTTAATTTATTTGATTTATTTGATTGATTATTTTAGTTTCCTAGATATAGGAGGTATGTTTTCACTTTATGGGCATCTCATTAGTTAGGTTCAATGTAATTTAATTTATTTTGGATTTTGGGATTAATGTAAAGGGCATGTTTCCACTAAATGGTGGATGTCCTATTTTATTTAGTTTTGAACATTAAACAATTGTTATAAAGGTATGTTTCCATCCTTGGATTGGTGCATGTTTTGATTATTTATTTTAAATAAAGGTGATGAAAGTTTGTTTCTTTTAATTTGCATGTAATATGGATAATATTATAATACTTAAGAATTCAATAATATTTAGACCTGAAAAGGGTGCCAGTTCTAATGAACCGGGAGTTGTGGGGGTACTGGAATATTCTCACCTTCCCCACGTGTACCCAACTTTTTGAACCCAATAAGTAGTTAAGGATTCCTTATGAATTGAGTCATCAACCCCTTTCTTTTTCTCGGCCCATCTGGGTGGCGACTCTTTTTCTCTGGGTTGAGGCATGTGTTCTCTAAGGCCCCGAGCCTAACAGTACTGAAATCATAACCATTGAACATGGGAGTGTGGGAAAAAAATCCCTGCTCACACCAAGATTAACAATTTTCATTTCTTTGCATCAAAATTTATATTTGTATTCCTTGAGTATTAGGTGTGAGCATTAAAAATCATTGTAAGTTTGAGTACGAGCTTTGAAACACTTAGGTTTTAGAGTGAGCCTGGAATGTAACACCCCTATAACCCTTATACGTACATAGCATGCTAATACGATCGTAATATACGTATACTGATTATAGGTTGTCATTGCTTATAAAACATTTCAATAATCCATTCAAATATTATCAATAAATTTAAAACATTGAAGGAAGTTGGTAAAACAAAATATACAAAATAGTTTATTAAAAACACAGCGGAAATGATACAAGTTTTTACAAATATTTATACATCAAAGTCATAATATACAAAATACAAAACTTATACATGATTGGCAGCTTGACTCTTGATCTTTAAGCTTTAATCAAAATCCTCAATCAAACTCTTCAACGTCTAGACTCACTCGGCCTAGCGGAACTCTCGGGTTCTTCTCTTTCACCTGCGCGATGAATTACAATCGCGCTGAGCAAATAGCTCAGTAGTACAACATATACTAACTTTATGCATTCATGCAATGCAATGCCACATATATCAATCATGCATACAATATCAAAGAGAAAACTTGGTATCACATCTCAAAGTTTCTACATAGATCTCACCATGCAACTATTTTATTAATAATACATCATATATCAACCAACAAAAGCATTGATCTCATTATTCATATGTAACCTCTAAACAAACACAAGCATGGGCCCAAATATACTAACATGCCATTCAATTTTCAGAGTTAATGCCTTGGTTTAATTATCACATTTATCAATATCATATCCCAACTAGGCTTCAAGGATTATGTTCAACCAAGCTTCAAGGGGAACAAAGCATGCTAGGTATCAACCCAACTTGGCTTCAAGAACAAAACCCAACCTAGCTTTAAGGGTTGTAACTTCTCAATTAGGCTTCAAGGACAAGACCCAACCAAGCTTCAAGGGGAGTAAAACATGTTAAACTTCAACCCAACTTGGCTTCAAGGATCAAATCCAACCTAACTTCAAGAGATAGTTACCATTAGGCATGCCACCAATAACAAACTCTGAAAATGGAATAACATATTAGACACACACATATAACACATTGATTATATCATCATCAATATCATTCTCACTTTCTTCCATCAACTAGGCAAAACATGCCTCATCTCATTCCAATCATCATAGCCAATAGCAATGGCATTTCAATCCATCATATCTCAATTCACATTTTATATATATCATTGATATATATATACACATAACAATTCATTATTCAATTATACTCAATCAATTGTATTCTCATACATTAATATTCATCAAATCATTCACATCTTTCATTTTCCCATAACACAATTATATATATATACATATCATCAATGATATAAATACATCAAAACACATTAGTGATATGCATTAACAATGCAATCATGCAACATTGGTACTTACCTTAATAACACTTCACACCACTCTAAACTCTTCTCCACTCAATAGTTCTTCACTTCACAAATTAGGGCAATTTACTTCCTTCCAAAACCTAAACCAAGAATTGATACAATACATGAGATTCAATGCAATTTATCACTTATTAACTTCATCTTAGACCTTTAGATTAGAAAATATTCATCAACATCACATTCTATATCCCACGGCCATGGCCACCTCAACCCCCACGGGCGTGGGATCAAGAATGATTCTGCCACACAAGTCTCCATCCCCCACGGCCATGGCTTCAATTGGCTTTGAATGGCCACGGCCATGGCATCCCAAGGCCACGGGCGTGGCATCCAGAAGGCTACTGCCTTCACCCAAATTCACCTATTTTCAACTTACTTCTCCAACAACCACAACCAACATGAAAATCTATGAAAACAATTACTCAAACTTAAGTTAAACCTCACTTACTACTACAAAACCCTAATTCAAGTTCAACTTCACCACTTCCAATACCAACATCAATTTAACTTCTTATTTTAAAATCAATTTCAACTCTAATCAACAAATCATCAACACACTTAATCATACTATCAATAACCCTAACTCAACTCACACACATCTTCAAAAATAACAAAGGCAAACAAGAGAAAACTTACCAAAATCATGAAATTCTTGAAATTCCAACTTGTATACTTGAGATCTTCCTTCACTTTTGAGCTTAAAATTCCAAAATCATCATTTGCTCTCTTGCTTTCCTTTGTCTTAGAGTGAGCCGGCCATCAACAAGAAGAAGAAGAAATGATGAAGAAAACACAAAGTCAAAATGCATTAAATAGCCATCCAAAAGCAAATTACTATATTACCCTCAACCACTTAACTAGACTTTTGTCCTATATATATCCATTTTGGTAATTTCACATGCCACAAGAAAATATCCTCTTCCCTTGACCAAGCCCTTTGACCAATTTATATATTATATATATCACCATATAAGCAACATATACAATTTTCTCTAAACCCTCATTTCTTTCCCAAACACCCTACATAAACATTATCTTCCAATTTCTTTACTTATCACATAACATATACATTCCATTTAAACAAACCAAAACCATATACAAAACTTCTAGGGCATACATTAGGATATTACATGGAAAAACTCTTGTTGGGTTGTGAGGAAGTTACTCAAATCTTGTAAAAGTTTAGTGTGAGCTTGTGAAAATACCAAGTTAGAGTTGAGCTTGTAAAAACTCAAGATTAGTAGAACCTTAACAAGTTGTTAAGGAAGTGGATGTAAGATCCGAACCACTATAAACTCTTTGTGTTTGTTCTTCTCCACTCTACTCCTCTCTTACTTTTTTGATTTTAAAATTTTAATGTATCATCACTTCTTCAAAACAACTAATTTCCCCCCTCTTGGATTCCATCTTGGGACAACAGGGTTCTAGACCCATGAGTTAGTTCGGGTTTTGGACTTGTGAGCTGGTTTGAATTCTAGACTTGTGAGTTGATTTGGGTTCTAGACCCATGGATTGGTTCGGGTTCTGAACCTGTGAGCTAGTTTGTGTTTTGGACTCGTGGATTAGTTTGGGTTCCGGACCCATAGATATGTTTAGATTTTGGACTTGTGAGTTGGCTCGAGTTTTGGATTCGTGGATCGATTTAGGTTCTAGACCCATGGATTGGCTCGAGTTTTGGACTCGTGGATCAGTTTGGGTTCTGGATCCATGGATCAATTTAGGTTCTGGACCCATAGATTGGCTTGGGTTTAGGACCCGTGGATCGGTTTGGGTTCTGGACCCAAGGATTGGTGTAGACCCTTAATTTTGGCTCAGTATGAATTTTGTTCTAATTAAAAATGTTGAATCATGTTAGGTTTCAATCTTAAGGCCCTTAGTTAAATTTAATTCAATTTTGGAGGTCCAAATCATGTGTGGACCCAATTAAAAAGCAAAACCCAATTCTAGTTTGATTCAAAAGCTAAACCGACCCAAAATGAAAGATGATTGGCCACTTTTATGTCCATTTCGTTATAAGTTTCGTTATAAGCATGGCTTATAACGAATTTATTCAAGTTAAATTCGATATGAGCTACTTCATATTGAATTTAACTTGATTAAATTCGTTATCAGGCTTGGCCATATCAAATTGGACACTTAATTCAATTTGGTCTTAATATCAGCTTTTTTAAGTGTCCTAATTCGGATTAAATTAAATGAGGAGGTTTTCTAGAAGGTTCAGGTTTTGAAAAATAGAATGAAGCACTAGGATTATATTATAAATATGTAGATTAAGAGCCATAGGGGGGAGGGAGCCAAAAATAAAAATAAAGAAAGAAAAAAGAAGAGCTAGAATGATTAAAAAGTGAGCAATTAAACAAAGAGTAGAAAGAAAATCAAAATGAAAGAGATAGTAGCTAATCTTTGGATTATCCCACTCAACCAAAAGTTATTTGATTTGAGTAAACTCTAACACCATCAAAGCCCAGCCTCTGTGAAGACACTAAGATATTTGGAACGAAGCTTGGATCAAGAAAATTATTTTGGTGGATCCAAAAACGTAGGTATGACTCTTATTAATCAATTATATTGTTTACTTTTATTATTTAGTCTATTGCATAATTAAGAATCAAATATTGAAAGTTTATAGTGAAGCCATAAATTTGGAAGTTGAAATCCACGGTATATCCATTAAATGTTTCAACCTGAATCTATGTGGAAAACCCAAGTTTAAGAAAAAAAACCTAATTCAATATCAAATCTAAATTTATATGTCCAAAACCCTAATCCATTAGATGTAGCCCTAAGTTGTATGTTCTAACCCTAAACCTTGTTTCTAAAGTTTTAATCTTGTTTTCAAAACTCAAAAACCCTAGTTTTATCCCAAAAAAGCCTTAGTTTTTAAATCAAAAGCCCAATTTCACCATTGAAACCGTAAAAACCCTAGTTTTCAAATCAAAATCTTAATTTTCAAATTAAAACCTTAAAAACCCTAATATCAAATCAAAACCCCTAATTTCTAAATCCATAAAAACCCTAAAATCTCAATCCCTAAAATCCTAATCCTTATACAAAAACCCCAATTTAAGCTTAAAACCCCTAATTTAATCATAAAAATTCTAAAATCATCTATAAGCTCTAATTTAATATGTAAACCCTAAATTTGTATATTTGATGCTTATTTTAAATATTAAAACCTAGATTTAATTATTTCATATTTATGACTAGTGATTTATTAATATTATTTTTATCATGGAATGATTTGCTTTTAATTATTGTGAATGTCTGAATGGTTTAATTTATTTGGTTAATTATTTTAATGTTGATTATTGTAGTTTCAATGATGTAAGATGTATATTTTCACTTTGTGGATATCTCATTAGTTAAGTTCAATATAATTTAATTTATTTTGAGTTTTGGATTAATGTAAAGAGCATGTTTCCACCAAATGGTGAGTGTCCTATTTTATTTAGTTTTGGACATTGGACATGATTGTAAAGGTATATTTTCATCTTGTATGGGTGGCCATTTTATTTGTTTGTTTGAATTTTCTTTCATTTCAATACAATGAATATTTATTTCAATCATTGCATGTAGTATGGATGATTTTATAATATTTAAGAATTTAATAATATTTGGACCTGAAAAGGAAGTCGGTTCCAATGAACCGGGCATTATGGCGGTGCTGGGTCATTCTCTCCTTCCCCATATGTACCCAACTTTCTGAACCAAATAGAGGATTGAGAATTCCTTAGGAATCAAGTCATCCACTCCTTTCTTTTTCCCTACCTATCCGGGTCGTGACTCCATTTTCTTTGGCTTAGGCCTATGTTCTCTAAAGCCTTAAGCCTAACAGTGCCGAAGTCACAAGAACCATTCCACTTGGCGAATCCACTAGGGATAAAGAAAGTTGATTTTGTTGGTCTTTATATTATTTTATTCTTTCTCATTATATTATTTATTCTTTCTCATTATGATATTGTCCATCGCATCATTTAGATTGCATTGTGTACGTGAGTTAGGACACCCATGTAACATATATTGTGTTATGTAAGGGATACCATACTTTCACTCAAGGTATGGAGATTGAGCATGGCATTACCACTCATAGCCTTATACCTTTTGGTATATACTTGCTATGGGAACCTAATCTTTTCAACCCAAAAACTAAAGCTCACGTAATTAGCCTAGTTACTTTCCTTAGGTTTTTACCCAAATGCTTGTTGTTTTACTATGATTAATATATCTTGGTTTAAACAATTGCTTAGTTGGTTTGTTCTTTTTTTCCAATATGACCTACTTATATTGTCAGCTTAAAATAATTTTATTCCTTTAAGCCCAAAAGACCAAAACTATATTTAAAACATTCAAGATGGTCTTCGGATATAAATTTTTCTAAAATGGGTCAAAGATTCTTTTCTACCTTATAGCCCAAATACAAAGCCCAAAATTCATTTTTAAACAAATCTTTTTATAATGAGGTTTTGAAACTAAATTATTTTTAACTTCATTCAAAAATTACAAATTTTCTTAAACATTTTTTAAATGGGCTTACAACTATTTAGATCAATTATGGAATATTAAAAATCAATTGTGGGCCTAATTTATATCAAGAATGATTAATCATGGACTTATTTTTGGCATAAATCATTAGTTATTTTTCCAAATAGAAAATCTATTTATGATAAACCCTTTAATTTAGTTTTAATCCATAATATAACATAAAAGCTATTTTTAGTTGATCTAAAGGATTAAGGTTTAATTAATAAGAATTATTACGGACTGACTTCTATGTGTGAAAATGCAACTATTGGTTAAACAGTCCGAGTATTTTTTTGAAAATAAGATGTCTCTTGTTGATATTTTGTTGACCATACACCTAGAAAAAGAGACTCACTGCTCATGTGTGGAAGTTATAAGGTTGGAAGGAATGTCCTAATTATCTTTGTTTATTTGTTATTTATGCATCCATGCATACATACATACATGTATTTCATTATATGGTATTGATCTTTTCTGACTCACAGACCTGGAGTATGACAGTTCAAGAGCATACAACAATCCAACCTACGCCATTGAGGTGGAATCCAATAATGACTCAATCACCTTCTCACCAAAAGCAATGGAACCTGAATATATTCAAAAGATGGTGGATGATGCAATCGGTTCCAAGATGGAAGAACTGAAGGAGGTCCTATCTGAGACCATGAAAAGCCAGCTGGCTACATTATTGAAAAACACGATTGAAGCATCTGCTTGTACTAAGAAGCAGAAAGACAAGGGAAAAGCTAAGGTTGTTGAAGCAACCTTTAATGATGACAAAGTAATGATTGATGGCGATGAGTATTTTCAAGATTCTCAAGATAAGAAGAAAGAGCCAAAGGCTGTGGAAAAATCAACTGTTGAAAGGACTAAGACTATTGATGTAGAAAAGTTAATTGTTGGCTCGGAGAAGAAGTTTGAGAAGAAGCTGAAGGTTGATGAGATGTCAGAGGTGGACAAGCTGTTTGAAAAAGATGAGGAAGTCCCTTACAAGTTCAAGATGCCTTCTTTTGCTAAGTTTGATGGAATTGGCAATCCTCACCTACATGTCAAGCATTACATCACTGCCATGCAATCTGCTAGAGCTACCAATGCTCAAAATCTAAGGTATTTCATGCTTTCATTAGATCCTATTGTGTAAAACTGGTTCAACACCTTAGGGAAGAGTACTCAAAAGAACTGAGATTTGTTGTACAAAGCCTTCATCCAGGAGTATGGGTACAATGTTGAATTGGAAGTGACCTTAATGGAGGTGGAAACTATCAAACAAAAGCAAAATAAGAATTTCGTTGATTATATAAAGAGGTGGAGAAACAAATTGCACTGCTTAAGAAGAGACCAGATGAGTCCAACCAAATTCGAATTATAGTAAGAGGTATCCTACCCAGCTTGTGTGAATGGATGTCTCACACTCTCACAAGGGATTTCAAAGATCTACTCCAAGCTGGCTTACAAAGAGAAGAATGGGAACAAGAGAACACTACAAAAATATTCGGCATTTGCGACGAAAATCTGCGACGGACATGTTTCTGTCGCAAATTTGCTACGGATCTGCGACAGATTTGCGACGGAAGGACAAGTCAGAGGAATTTTGAGAAATTGGTCGCAAATCCGTTGTAAATCCGTCGCAGATCTGCGACGAAAATCATTCCGTCGCAAATAATCATCGCAAAAGTTGGCGAGGAAACTTGGTGCGAGAGAGAAAACACTAAAAAAATCAATTTGCAACGGAGATCTGCTACCGTCTATTGCCGTCGCAAATTTCACTATAAAAATATTCGGAATTTTACGACGGAAATCTGCGACGGACATGTTTCTGTCGCAAATTTGCTACGGATCTGCGACGGATTTGCGATGGAAGGACGAGTCAGAGGAATTTTGAGAAATTGGTCGCAAATCCGTTGCAAATCCATCGCAAATCTGTGACGAAAATCATTTCGTCGCAAATAATCGTCGCAAAAGTTGGCCCGGAAACTTAGCGCGAGAGAGAAAACACTAAAAAAACCAATTTGCAACGGAGATCTGCTGCCGTCTATTGCCGTCGCAAATTTCACTATAAAAATATTCAGAATTTTGCTACGGAAATCTGCGACGGACGTGTTTCCGTCGCAAATTTGCTACGGATCTGCGACGAATTTGCGACGGAAGGATGAGTCAGAGGAATTTTGAGAAATTGGTCGCAAATCCGTTGCAAATCCGTCGCAGATCTGCGACGAAAATCTGTCCATCGCAAATAATCGTCGCTAAAGTTGGCGGGATTACTCCCGCTGAGAATTTTTGCGAAAAATGTTACGTCGCAAATCCGTCGCAGATCCGTAGCAAATTTGCGACAGAAACATGTTCGTCGCAGATTTCCGTCGCAAATGCCGAATATTTTTGTAACAGTAACAGTATCAATTCGAGGTGTCTATTGCCGTCTATGAGCTGGAGAACCAGCAGGTTATGATTTAAAGGTTTGATTGGGATCTCAGAGTCCTAGTGTCTACTTTTGGGTCAGTTTTTCTGGATTGGTGGTTGATTCTTTTATGATTGTGTAAGGATTGCAGATTTATAGACCATTGATGGATATTATGGCCATTGTACAGTATTCAATTCCATGCTTCTAGTTCTCTTGTTCTTTTGGTCTTCTGCTCTAAAGAATTTCATCAGTATTTGCAAACTTGGAGTGTGATACAATTTGGTTTCGTCTGTGGTTTTATTTTCTCTGCTATGGTTTCGTCTTTAACATTAGCTCAATCTAGTTGTTGGATTTATAAGCCTTTTGTTTCAGTTCACCTTGCCCAAGTTTATAATAGGAGATTCAACAGCAGATGCTGGAACTAGCAATTTCTTGCCTGGAAGCGCATGTTGAGCTGATTTTCCACCTTGTGGCATTGAGTTTCCTTACTCTAGACCAACAGGATGATTCAGTAATGGCCTTAATAGTGCTGATTTTCTTGGTAACTATTCCTCACTTTCCAATCTTGGACCTTTTTTTTATTATTTTTTTTAATTTTGATTTGCATATAGTGGGAGAGAAATACTTTTAACTTTTGGTCTATTTTGAAATTGTGATGTGCAGTTACCACTAGTGTGACATTAATATAGTTTTTTTTTTGTCATTAGTTGGTTTGTGGTCAGCTAAGCCAGTGGGATTCAAGAGAAGTCCAGTACCTTTTCTTTCTAATGAACAACACATAATTCATCAAGAGGCCAAGCTTCAGAGGAGTGAACTTTGCCTCTGCTGGCTGTGGCATTTTTAACATAACTGGACAACCAACAGTATGCATCATCTAAACTTATTAATACGTATACGACATGTAGTTAGATAGAAATTAAAAAAAAAGAAAGAAAAATTACCATGAATAGCACAAAGAATGTAATCCCATTGGGAGAGCAAATAGAGCAACTTTCAGCAGTTTGCTGTGAGCTTGTCGCTAATAAAGGTCGAGAGAATGCTAAAACTTGTTTTTCCAAATCTTTTATTTCTCTGATACCTGCAGTCCTTGCTTTAAGTTTAGTGGCTGATAGTTCTTCTCGCAGATTACGATGTTTCAGTTTAGCATATGTGTTGGATTCTCCAGCTCTCCTTGTTTTGTATATTATAGATGTTATCTCTGTCGTGGACATGGTTTTGCGGTTTTTTTACATGATGATGAGGTTCTAGTCGTGAGTGTTTGGAGTAAGCCTATTGACACCAAAGCATGCTTTTTCTCATTCAATATTATTAATAATAAAATATACTTTCTATCAAAAAAAGAATCGATTAGGTATGCGTAAGTGCACTTGAATAAGTTTGTGATCATGGTTGATAATTGATATCAATTACTAGGCTTCTTCTACTTCTTTTTAATTGTTTCAGAGGGAGTTTGAATTTGCAGCTCAATACTAGAGGTTATGGACACAAGTTACATTCCAGCATTCAAGAAAGATAGAAAGAAGAGAAAGTGCTGAAGTCAATTCTGAAAATAGAACAACATATTGAATTTGGATCAGATTCAAATTCAATATGTGTTGTGTGCTGTTTATGTTCTTTGATATAGAATTCTTGAGTCATCTTAAGATTTGCCTTCTGTTTTGCTACAAATTACATGATATTGCTCATATTGCAGCTTATTAATGCAAATGTTTGTTCAGGTTCTTTTAAGAGGTCCAAATAATGCCCGTGAAGCTGTGAAACACTTTGGCCCAGCTCCTGGTGTGCCACACAGCCATACTAAACCCTATGTGCGATCAAAGGGAAGGAAGTTTGAGAGAGCTAGAGGAAGGAGGAACAGCAGAGGATTTAGAGTTTGATTTGTTTTGAGTTCTATATTGTGAGACACTTGTGTTACTTTTTCCCAAATATTGTTATTTTCAAGATAGATTATTTGTAGTAGTGTTCTTAACACATGCATAATTAAATTGTAAAATATTTTATTATATTGAAGATTAATAAAAGAATTATTTTTATCAATGTAATTAGTGTTTATTTTATATTGTGTTTAAATTTTCCAAATGTATTTATAAAGTTCTCATAAAATTAATTGATAATACAAATAGTTCCAATAAAAATCAATATTAAATTGTTACGGATTTGCCATGAATCTGTGATGGATATCTGAAATCTATGACGGAATCTGCGACGGAATCCACGACGACAATCTGTGACGGAATCTGTAACGAAATCTGCGACGGCATTCTGCGACGGAATCTGCGACGGAATCTGCGACGGCAGATTTGCAACCGCCGAGTGGTTGCAAATCCGTCGCAATCTGCGACGGCCTGTCCCAAATTGAAAATTGCGACGCCTTTTTTACTAACGGATCATATCCGTCGCAGATCGGTCGCAATACTTGATTTGCGACGGATCTGCGACGGATTTTGTCCGTCGCAGATAGCGTATTTTTTTGTAGTGGAAGAATTATCTTTAAGGAAGAAAAAGTGATGGGGGAAGTTATCAGTCCGGTGGTCAGGGTACACAGAAGTCAATGGGTGTTAATGCAATAACTGGTTAAGCAAAATAGAAGACAGTTTTCATAGTTAGGGAAACCTTTATCTTGGATTTTAATAAGTTGCAGAAGAATGGGTTATTATAGCCATTGGCTCCCCGACCTTTGTCGAATCCTCTGCCATCAAGCTTTGATACCGAGGCCCTTTGTCAATTCCATCAAGTGCAAGGACATGAGACAGATAGATGTGTTTGCTTAAGGCATGAGATCCAAGATTTGATTAATAGTGGAAAGCTACCTGAGCTTGATAAGCCCAACACTAAGAATAATCCTCTGCCTAAATTTGAAAGAGTACCTCCACCAGCAACCTTCATGGTAGGAGGAGCATTGGAGGAAGATCTTATCCTATCATCCTTTCAAGATGAGAGTATTGAAGATGTGAAGAGAGAAGAGGCTCAACTCAACAAACTTTCCTTGGCTTGAATGTTGCTCATCTTATTTTGCTTTCTTTAGTATTTAGTTGGAACAATTATGTATTTCAAATTTAGATTATTTGAATAAATTACTTTCATTAAATTTTTATTTATATTAATCTTTGTTCATTTTGGTGCTCAACTGATGGCTAGTCTACCTTGATATTCATAAATTAGTATATCTATGCACCATGATCCAAATGACTTTACTAGGTGAGGGAATTGTTTATAGCATTAAGTTGTGTATGCTTACTTTACCCGCTGGAATGGTTCTTATGACTTCGGCACCGTTAAGCTCTAGGACTCAGAGGACATGGGCCTAAACCCGGAGAATTTAGAGTCATCACCCGGATGGGCTAAGAAGATAGAAAGGGGTGGATAAATCAATTTCTAAGGAATCCCCAACCTCTACCTGGGTTCAAAAAGTTATGTACTTATGGGGAATGTAAGGAGTGATCTAACACTCCCATCACACCTTGTTCATTGGAAACAGCCTCATTTTCAGGACTAAATATTATTAAATTCTTACATTATTACAATATGATCCATATTATGTGCAATTAAAATAAATAATCATTCATCATCTTATAAATCAAACAAACAAATAAGATGAGAAGTCATACAAAGATGGAAACATGCCCTTACAATGTCCCAATGTCCATACAAATAAATAAAATAGGACACCTATCAATTGGTAAAAATATGTTCTTTACAATAGTCCAAAATCCTTAAAAATAAAATAAATAACTAAAATAAATAAGGCACCCACAAAGTGAAAACATGTCATTTACATCTCCTTTTCAAATCCCAAACAATGATAAACAAACACAATCTAATCATCCATTGAAAGTAATAAAATTAAAGCTCATCATCCAACATCAAGCATATAATAAGAAATAAGATTGTACATAATAATAATTAGAACTAAATTTATAAAATTAAGGTTCCACCATTAAATTAAAGTTTCAATAACAATATTAGGGTTTAATTTTATAAAATAGGATTTTGAATCCTATACTAGGGCTAAAACATGTAAAATTAGGATTTAAGATGCAAACATACAAAATTAGGGTTTGTTCATGCAAACTATGGTTTTCCAACCTAAGTTAGGGTTCAATATGCAATATTAGGGTTTGTTAACCTAAACTAGGGTTTTTTATTATCAAACTAAAGTCTTATTATGCAATTAGGGTTTTGGTTCACAAACTAGGGTTTAGGTAATCAAACTAGGGTTTTAGATTCTACAATGCTTAGTTTAAATCATGCAATTATGTTTACATCATTCAAACTGCAATTAAAAGCTTGTGATCAAAGCTTGGATCAAACTAAATCATAAGTTCATGGTTTATTAAATGAAATTTCAAAAATCAAATTCATAATTAGTAGTAACAGTGAGTTAAATTTAAAATTGAGATGAACATAATCAATGAAATTAAACACAAAGTTAATAAAATCAAACCTGCGTTGTTGACTCCTTCAAGATGAATTTGTTGAACCAAGCTTAATTGTTTGCACAATTACCTTGAACAACATTAATCAATTAAATACTTGGTTGGACGAAATAATCCAAAGATCGTTATTACTATTAGCCACTGCCTTGATTTGCCTTAATTCCCTTCTGTCTCTTTTGTTTACTGACTTTAATCGCTTGCTTTTAATTGCCAAACCTAATTACTGGCTGCTAAACACTCTTTTTTCTTTTGCTTCTATTTCTTTTTTTGTTATTGTTACCTTTTGTCACTAATTGTGTCTGACTCTCTTTGTTTGTCAATCCCATTTTATAGGCAGCATTATGGCGACTCTTTGCTCCTTAATCTAAATGCTTTTGAACTCTAGCTTGATTAGGATACTAATTTTGCATGAATACTGAATTAAGCCAGAATAATATTGAATTTGGCCTGGCTAATTCGATATGAGGCTGCTCATATCGAATTGGCCTATCTCATATCAAATATGAAATTACACAAAGTGTGTTCTCTCATTAACCACCTAAAAAAGATTTTCTAAGTGGATCCCCAAACTCAATAATTGAAATTGTAGTCGATGAGTTGAAAAAATAAAGATGGAGACTATGATCAGATCACTACAAGAAAAGCATTATTTGGTGATGGAACTCTTCGTCGCTATAAATAGAGAAATTCATCGCCAATAATATTTTGTGACAAAATGCCGATGAAAACTCTCCCTTGTCTATGACTTCGTAGCTAAATCAATTGGTGATGGAAATGTTATCCCTCAGCAATTTAGCAAGGAATTTTTCATTGCCAAATATTTTTTGCCGTCGATAAATCATTTTCTATGAGTGAATTAAAATTTCATCGCAAAAACTTGTATCAAGGATTTTGTCCATCATAGGATCATTGCTAAAATATCCCTCAACAATATATTCGCTAAATTTCATTGCTAATCTCTCATTAGAGTATTTGTGGATTATCATAAAGTTAGTCGTATTCCTCGCTAAATCCCTCACTAAAAACATTCGACAATCCCTTGAAAAAGTGTTGTCGCTGAATTCCATATTATATTATATGTGGATTTTTGTAGAAGTAGCTATATCCTCGCTAAATCCCTCACTAAGAATACTCGGTAATCCCTTGCTAAAGTACCGTTACTGAATCCCTCGTTATATTATTTGTGAATTTTTATAGAAGTATCCATATTCCTCACTAAACCCCACTCGGCAATCACTCGCTAAATATCCTTCGATATTTACTTGGTATATTTCCCTTGCTAATCACTCATTAAATTATTTTTCAATTTTCTTAGATTCTATATTTCTCTTGCTAATCCATCAACAAAATTTTTCGCTCGCTAATCCCTCGTAATATTTTTTTGGTTTTTAAAAATAACATTCTCTAATCATATATTAAACTTTACTTAAAACTAAAATTTTCTTGAAACCGCTTTATATTGTAACACCCCTACATTCAATACATGCACACTACAAACACCACAATGTAGTATACATGCACTAAACATAGAGATGCTATGGATTTTCTTAACATTTTAAACATTTTAAACCATACCATAATCTTTCAATTGTATACATTATAGAAAGATAAGTAGTTAATTTGTAATACAAAACTAAATAGATATATATATAGATACATTTAGTTGTTACGCAGCGGAATTTATCAAATATTTACATATATGAAAACATTTAATTTCATATTTACAAATATACACATATGTACATTAAAATCATTACTTTACAAAATATAAAAGAGTTATACATGATTGGCAAGTCTCCTCTGATCTTTAAGTTCCCAAAATCAACTCTTCACTGTCTACTCTCACTCGGTCTCGAAGAGCTCTCGGGTTCAACCCTATTACCTGCGCTATCAAACACTATCGCGCTAAGCCAACGGCTTAGTAAGACAAAATGTGCTAGTGTTATGCTTCAGTGTAATGCAATGCCAATTCTCAATCCATATTATACATGTAACATCATATATGCAAGGCTAACAACATACCTTTACATTTCATATGCCTCATTAGTTATTCATTTAACCATTCATGAACAACATTAAACAAATCATGACTCACATTAAACAAAGACAAGCATTGGGCCCAAGACACACTAATATGCCATTCAATTTTCAGAGTTAATGTTTTGGTTTTGTTATCACATTTATCAATATCATATACCCAACTAGGCTTCAAGGATTAGGTTCAACCAAGCTTCAAGGGGAGCAAAGCATGCTAAGCATCAACCCAACTTGGCTTCAAGAACCAACCCAACCTAGCTTCAAGGGTGGTAACATCTCAATTAGGCTTCAAGGATTCAATCCAACCTAACTTCAAGAGATTGTTACACTTATTAGGCATGCCACCAACAACAAACTCTGAAAATGGAATAACACATTAGCCACACAATTCATTTATTATTCAATTATCATGTCCATTCTCAATTCTCATCAACATTTAGGCAAACATGCCTTCTTTCTTTCAATATCATCATCATAGCCAATCACAATGACTTTGCATCACATTTCATTATACATTACTCATGGAACACATTATCATTTACATTGCATAACATAATATTGTTCAATCTCAACAATGCAATTAGGGCAAAGAACAATTTATATCATTTATAGCTTTATGATCTTCCACATCCATTTGATTAGGGCTTTCCATGCTTTAAGTATATTTAAAGTGTTTATGTTTAGGTTTAGGGACCAACCCACCTTTGAAGAACCAAAACAATACAATTAGAACAAAGAAATAAAACCCTAACCAATACATTTGAGGGACACGGGCAGCACCCTTGAGGGACACGGCCAAGCTTGTGGCCGTGTCACTCAAACCAATTGGACAGTAAGCAACACGGGCAAGGGACACGGCCAAGCTTGTGGCCGTGTCTCTCAACCAACAATCACAGTAGCTAACACGGCTTGGGGACACGGCCGTGTCTCTCAAAACCAATCCAACACGCCCAAAAGTTCCATGACTTGGCCGTGTCTCTCCTTTGCTTTTGGCCGTGTCACCCATAAACAAACCCTAACCAAATCCAACACTCTTTCAATTGCACTCAAATACAATATACACCATACAACATGTTTCAAATGAACATAATCAATGTTCTAAACACATATTCATCATAAGAATCACTACACAACACATTAATATTACACTTAAACACAAACCATCTCAAACCCTAAAATCACCATCTTTCAAAAATCAACATCCACCACTTCCAACAACAACACCTATTTAAACTCTTAACTTAAAACCAATTTAACACATGAAAACACATCTCAACCACTTCTTAAACACACCAAATCACAAAATCAACCAACCCTAATTCACTTCAAACACAACTTCAAAATAAGTAAAGAAAACAAGAGAATACTTACTTGAAATGAAGAAATTCCACAAATCTCTAACCAAAACCCTTGATTCCTTCTTCAAATTGCTTCTAGCATCAAAAACACTTCTCTCACTCTCTCCTTTCTTGAATGGGCGGCCAAGAATGCAAAGAAAAGACAAAATGAAGACAAGTCAACCTCTTCTTCTTCTTTAAATCTCCACCATGCAATCCAACAAGAAGAAATTACTTAATTGCCCTTAACCATTAAACTAATCTTTTGTCTCTTATATGCCCAAATAAGTAATTTCACATGCCACAAAATAAATATCTCTACCCCCTTGACTCTTCATTTGACCAATTTATATGTTATATATATCATCATATACACAACATATACCATTCTCTCTAAACCCTATTTTCTTTCCCAATTTCTTTTCTCTTGCAATTAACACATATATTCAATCCAATATAACAACAACAACAATAACAACAACATAATCAAAACTTCTAGAGCATATATGAGGATATTACATATATATTATTATTTCTAAATTTATTTGAATTTTATCAAATCCCATATTAATAAAGTAAATCATAACAAAGTTAGATAACAAGTACCAGCGCATTAATGAAGTTTTTGGTACATATAACAAAAATAACAAAATATTCACACCATAGCTATATATATGTCTATGTGTGTCAAATTCTCACAGGGAGAAGTCTGAACATGGCTTTCAAAGCCTCTCTAATCTTAATTGATAGTTGTCAAAATAACAAAATATACACACCACAACTATATATATGTACTTATAGCTATCTATGGTGTGCCAACTTCCTTACATGGAGAAGACTAATCATGGCTTCTATTGTCTAATCTCAAAAAATAGTTGTCCATCTAAGACATCAACCAATCAAGAAGTTGTTTTTGTAGTTGCATTTGAGTAACAAGCCTCTGTTGTTGCGTGTTTTGTTGCTCCAATTGTTGCTTAAATCTTGTACCTCTTATGGTAGTGCAATTTCTGATGCGGATGGAGATGTCACAGAGCTAGAACTAGCATAAGTTGTCTTATAGTAAGAATGTGCCTGGGCACCTAGACCATAGACGTGTTTTTTTCTTTCCCCACTAACAGCTTCATAATATACCTTCGACTCATGTATAGTCTGACTATTCAGTGACAACTCCTGTAGCTTGGCCAAAATTTTATCCTATTAATAGTAAAAGATATAGACATTAGTAATATTTTCTATATTATAACTTTTTAAGCACATTTCATAGTAAATTTTAACTTACATTTATTTCCTTGGATTTCTAATCAACAAATGTGCGGCCATCTTGCTTTTTGGTGTGTGTGAAGAAAAAGCTCAAAAGGAGTAGGCTACCTTTGTAATTTTTTAGCCTATGTAAACATAGTATAATGAAATTTCATCAAACAATTAATCCTTTAAGCACCAATTAGACAAATAAAAAAAAAGTCTTTAATCTTAAATTTTGATTTTGAAGTGAGCCTGTATTATATAAGACTTTTTTTACAATTTTAGTAACAAAGCCACGAGCATATTCAACACAAAAAAGTCATTCTTACTGACTGCTTGCTCTAAATACAAGATTGTCATTTTTGTTTGTTTCATTCTTATTCAAAGTTTAATATTCAATCATCCAACATTCTTATCCTAGAGTTTTAGAGTGACAAATTATAAATTATATATCTTCATTTGCTTAACACACCTGTTAGCTAGGTGTAAGCTTCTATCTTATGCAACTATAGCTCAATTAATGAGGTTTTTGCGTAAATATTGTCTAGACAAGTGCTTCCTCTATCTTTTATATACACACATTCACTTTAGTTCCTTTCTTATCTAAAGTTAATTACATTATTCGAAAATGACAATCTAACTTCTAACCAAGTTTTCTAAAATGAAATTAATAACTAGAGCTGCTAGTGAACTAAACTCAAGCATCCAATTCAAACAAATTTAAAATTATATATTTTAATTTTGTGGCATCTATCATAAAAAAGCAAAAATGTTGGAAGTTAAAATCATTAATCACTTCATTCATCAATTTTGTTTCAGAAATTTTTAAAAAGCAGACCTATAAAGAAACAACTGTGTTAAAACAAAAACAAGAAGAAAGAGCATACCTAATAATAAATAAACAAATAACCATTTTCTTTTTTGTTATAAGGCAAGAAAAGAATCCATTATTGTTTATACAAGAAGCTCATCCCTAGTAGCTTCTTGGAGTATTTCTTTATTTTTTGAAATTTTAATCTATATATAAAAACTATCACCTTGCTTTCTTTCTACGGACCTATTATCTTTTTTTCTTGGTTTCAAAACTACCTAGGTGTTGTATTGCTTCTTTTTATTTCAAGCTCTTAAACATATTAGTTTTTGTACTTGCATTACAAGTTTGTTTTAGACCCATTTTTCTTTTGTAAGGCCATAATTAGTATCCTAAACATGGTAGTTAGTGGTATGCCCTTTCTTCATTAAGTGGTATGTTAATTAATACCTATACACAATTAATTCAGCAGAAGGTGGAAATAAAAAGGAAACAATAGAAGGTGACAGTAACAAGATATGTTGAATCAAACAAGGTTATAGATTTGCTAAATATTTGTTTCAACAACATCCAACAATAATAGAATTAGATGCCAGCAAATACATAATGCATTTAATAATAGCCATTATATAATAAGATTTTCCTTTCCTAGATCTGAATCCTAACATTTATTCAATCAAAATTTTGCATTAATCAATAGATAGTATAATATTTTAAAATAATAGTTCCTTAATTAGCTGTGTATGTCATATACTAATAAAATTATGAAGCTTTACAAAACTAAGATAAATGTTATGTGTGTTAATGCTCACAAGTCGCCTTCCATGCTCGAAATGTGATATAGATCCTGTAGTATGGCATGATGGACCAGCTCCTTCAGAATATCCTTAGCGCCGATTCTTAGAACATTCTTGCATCGTTCAGAGCTTCAGGTTCTTTCCACTTTTCTTGCCAATGGTCCCAAGTTGGGTCTGAAATCCATTTAGCCTTGCCTTTGTTCTTCATGTTACTTAACATATGACCATATCGAGTGGCTGCTTTCCTTTTCCATGCCTCCTTCACTTGGCTATCAATGGCTTATTCCCACCAATAATCTTTCTACAACACACATAAACACACACATATATATTACTATATATGAAAAATTAACAATATATGTATTTCCACATTCTACAGTGGAAAACTATAGAAAGTGTTAAAATGTTTCATAATTATACCTTGAATTCATCAAAATAAAATGTTTTCTCCGGTTCACTAACTTTCTTATATTTGTATCCTTCAAAATCTACTCTTTCAAATATCTTTTTTATCTTTTGTGAATAGCTCTCAGCAGGGATCAAGCTTGATAATGTCACATTGATTTAATAATTTATTAGATACATAACTACTCTAATCATTATGTATAGTCAAAATTTTATATAATTTTAATTCGAACATCTCAAATTCAATGATATTGATCTATATTCTTTGGTTAGTAGTATCTGAATGCAATGCTATTGACGTAGGCTAAGTCAGTGTAGTAGCTTGCCAACTGTTGCTGGGACAATTGGCGATAATGGAGAATCCGAAGGTAACGTGCTTGAATCATAATTACAATCATCTTTATTTGATTCTGCAATATTTGTATACATAGATAGCCTTCTTCGTTGTGAATGTTGAGTAGAATGACCACTTATGCCTACTCCCAATTGATCCATCTCTACCTTTGGCTATGCCTATTATATATAAACTTTATAAAAATAGACATCGGCAAGTTTATAGAAATACATAACAATGTATTAAACAACAAAGAAACATCATTCATATAACTTTTCGAATATAACAAAATAACTATGTTATGAAAAGAACAAAGAAATCATTAGCCTAATATAACAAAATAAATCATACACATTAATATCATTTTTCCCATACACAATATGTAGTAGTTTAATGCTTTGGAAAAATTGAATCACCATCACTATCAATTGCTCCTTTAGTTTCATCTTCTTCATCTTCATCATCACTGATCTCTTCAAATTCTGAATCTAAAAGTTGTTCATCTGACTGTAGTTCTTCATACTCTTCATCTATATAAATCATTTCTCCAATCGGTTCATTTAGGGGCTAAATTTCAACATTGACTGTATCTATAACAATATCATGCACAAGGCATTCATCCTTTTGGTATGTAGTGTTAATAGGTGTAGTTTTCTGAACTTGAATATCCATAGTTGATCTAGCCTTGATTTTACACACAGCCAACCAGTCAGTTTTGTCCTTTCTCAAGCTAGGATATGGCACATATGAAACTTGTGAAGCTTGAATTGCCAACACAAATGGTTCATACTTGGTCAATTTTTTTTCAACAGCTGATGTCTTTAATGTTGTACTTTTTATGAAATTTCATACCAACATCAATAGTTGCATCAAACCAATTACATTTGAATAGTACATTTCGCTTTATAGGTAGAGCAGGGTATTCCAATTGTAAAATCTCTATCAAATGACCATAATATTAACATAAAGAATCACTCTAATTTGATCCTTTTATACAAACCCCGCTATTCATAGTACATCTACACTTTCCATGAGACTCTGTGAAATTTATAGCCATCAACAAAATGCATGTTGTAGCTCTATGCAGTTCTTAATGGCCTTCGTGCAAGATCGCTAATAATCTCATTCCCAATGAAATTTGCATTTGCCTATTAAAAACACAAGACGAAACAAATATGTTTATATGTTCCTCATATCTATAATATTTTGATATCATGAAATTATGTTGCAAATTAAAATTTCTTATGAGGTTATTGAACTAGCAAGCAAATTCTATATCGATCCATCAAGCAAATTTTGTATCAAGCTTAGTATTTGCCTCTTCATTTGTAATGTTTGTGTTTGATTTATGTAACTCTTCAATGTACATCCTTATCAGAAAAAAAAAAATTATTAGTTTGTTAAAATTAAGCTCAAATTGTGCAAGGTTATGTTATCGAGGGATAGAACAATTTAGTGGGCATAGGGCTACACCTCCTTGCAGTTAAGTAGAATATATGTCTGAGTTGCATGATATTCTATATCCTTCAAGAATCTTGATTTTTCTTGTCCATAAGGTCACCCAGGATAACAGAATATAGAAATATTTCCCACGATATTTGCACTAGCACTACCATCATCATTATGGGGTACTATTTGCTCCTTGGTATAAATATTTGGCTTATAATAATGTGAACAGAAAGTCACTGCTTCCTCAACTATGTAAGCATCAGCAACTGAACCCTCAACTTGTGCTTTATTTTTCACATTCCATTTCAAGTGTTGAAGGAACCTGAATTTACAGAGATCTATTAGTCGAATAATAGATAATCTAAAGAATTGATAATTGAATTTTGAATCATTACCTTTCAAATAGGTACATCCAACGGTATTGAACTGGACCAACCATTTTTGCTTCATAAGGCAAATGTATTAGAAGATGTTCCATTAAGTCGAAAAAGCTTGGAGGGAAAAGACGCTCTAATTTGCAAATCACACTTGGGATCTCTTGTTCAAGTCTTTCCACATCTGCCACTTGAAGCTTTGCTGAGGTCAGTTGCATGAAAAACAAGCTTAATTCATTCAATGCATGCCACACGTAAAAGGCTATCTACATTAACCTTTGAAAAGAAACTGGCAATCATGGCTTTGCATTCCAAACAATTGTACTTTTTCATATCCACACACCTCCCCATATTTGAAACATATCCATTCGAGAATTGGAGATTTTTGAGCCATTCACATATAACTTATTTTATACTTTTTTCTAAACTGTAACAGGCTTTTGGATATTTCCCAGTATATATATTCTTTTCCAATTCAGGCCTTTTATATAATAACTTCAAGTCCTCCCTTGCCTTTGAATTACTTTGCTTTTTCCCTTGATTGCCATTACAATATTAAATACATTCTCAAACACATTCTTCTCAATGTGCATTACATCTAGGTTATGCCTAATTAGATGTATTCTCTAATATGGAAGATCCCAAAAGAAAGTTCATTTCTTCCAACCACACAACTTTCAAATGATTTTGTTAACATCTTCTGCATCAATTTAGTTACTTTCTTCAATCCCAAAGCTTCTATATTTTCAAATTTTTCTTCTCCTATCCCTAATGGTGGTGATGGAAACATTTCGATGACTTTTTTTTGAAAATTACTTTTGTTATGCCTAAAAGGATTATTATGTGGAAGAAATTTGCAGTGATTATCAAACTAAGTTGTCTTGCCACCATTCATAAGGCTAAATGCTGGTGAATGTTCCATGTAATAAGGATAAGCTAATTTCTCAATTGTACTCTATCCTGACAACATTGAGTAAGCAGAAAAATCACTAATAGTCTACATTAGCACTGTTGTCATTTGAAAATTTTACTGTTGTGATACATCATATGTATGGACACCCACCTCCCAAAGTTGATTTAGTTCCATTATTAGAGGTTGGAATTAAACATCTAATCTTTGTTTTGGATTGTAAGGTCCAGGGATAATTACCGACAAAAACATATAAGCTTCTTTCATACACATCCATAATGGTAAATTCTAAGGCATAACTATTACCAGCCATGGAGAATATTGTTGTCCTGATTGACCAAATGGCTGGAATCCATCAATACCCAAGCCCAATCTAACATTTTGACTTTCACAAGCAAAAATAGGATGCATATTGTTAAAATGCTTCCAAGCTATTGAATCAAATGGATGACACATCACACCATCTTTTACTGTATGCTCGTCATGCCATTTCATGTGTTGTGCAGTAGCTTCTGAAGTGTACAACCGTTGCGGCCTTGGAGTAAGGGGAAAATAATAAATTATCTTAAAAGCAATATTTTCCCCTTATTTGTTGAAGCTTTACTCTTTTTGAACCTGGGCTAGTTGTAAAATTTGCAAGTCGACATGTTAATATCAACATCCCAGTATATCATGCAGCCATTCTTTCAACAATCAATTTTTACCACTGGCAATCCAAGACCCCGCATTAGTTTTTTTGTACTGTAGAAGCTATCAACCATTTTGTTACCATCTGGTAAGGCATCTTTCAAGAACATCATGAAGTCATCAAAGTATCATTCTGACAAGTGATGTTGAAACTTTGTATTCAAGCAACGTGCAGCAACAAAAGGTTGAGAAAATTTTTTACATCCTTCTTACAAATCAACATCAACTGCCTGTAGCATGTCCAAAAATCATTGTACATATTATAGACCCTTGATTTTGGCTCTGACTAGTCTAGTGCTAATTAATGAGGCCTAAGTCATGATTAGTCCATTTTTAATAAAGCTTTTGATTAGATGGTATAATTTAATGAGGCGTAAAATAGGACAGTTCAACCTTTAATTGCAGTTCATGGTGTATCCATGTTGAATTGGACCTTCCCAAATTGATATGGGGCCCTAATTTGGCTCACATATCGAATTGGGAAGCCCCAATTTGATATGGGGAGATCCCATATCAAATTAGGCCTTCCCCAATTCGATATGAGACCTTAATTTGGCATGGAAGTTGATTGTCATAATTCAATATGGAGCTTATGGATTTTGATTCCATTTTGAATTAGAAGAATTTGAGTCCGACATCTTCACAGTTTGGATCAAATTAAAATCAATCTAATTTGATATGCATCAGGAATCCATTTTAAAACGGAAAGCTTTCACAAGGTTTAACCTAAAATATCCTTATATAAATATAGGTTTGAGAGTTTCAGCAGCCTTCAACAACATTTCAATTAACACAGGAGGAACATCTCAATTAACACAAGGGGATTAGCAACACAGATGACAATTTGGATTGAGCAACTTGCAGCCAACAATAAGGCAGTAAATATTAAACAATCAAACCTTAGCAGTATTAAGTAATATTGATAGAGAGTTAGTAGTTAGTAACAAAGACAAACAAATTACAAAACCATAAGATCACAAAGGCAGTATCATACTGTCATTGTCTTGTTCGGACAGAGTTTCAAATCATTGCAAGATCAACATTTAATTGTGGTGAAACCAACAAACGAAGATACATTTACTACATTTAACTCATTTAAATTCAACTCCGGATGTTGCGTTGATAACTTTAAATACTACTTATTTTTCTTCATTGTCTAAATAAGTTCCAGTAGTTTGATATTCATTTATTTCAATTCACATTCATTTAAATACTGATCAGTAATTGTAAGCTTTAAAATTCGCAATAATTTACTTATTCAATTCTATTTCACCTAGTAGCTTGTTAAATCAAAAGTTTTTAATATCACAGTAGCCTTGTTTTAATAACTAAAACCCTAATTCAAATCCCAAAACCTTAATCTACATTTATAAACCAATAAAATTAGTTTTTAAACTTTGTAACCCCAATCCTATTTTTCTAAAACCCTAAGCCCTAATCTTAGAGGGTGCTTCTCAAAACTGGAGCTTTTCAGCTTATTGTGAATAAGTGATTTTTAGATTATAATCAGCTTAAAAATAAGCAGTTAAGCGTTTCTGTAAACTAGTTAATAATCAACTGATAGTCAGTTTATAATCAGTTAAGTGTTTCTGTAAAATCAACATATAATCAGTTTTTAATTGCAGAAACTGTCAAAATGACCAAACTGCCCCTGAATTTATTTATTGTATAAAAATAATTTTTTAAATGTCAATTCAAAATTTATTTTGCAATAATAATAATAATAATAATAATAATAAAATTTATTTAAGAAGAAACATAAAAGAATTTTGATGGGAACTAAAGTGTATAGGGTGGGCAAATTTAAAATATTGAAAATTAGGTAGGAATAGTATGGTCTTTTACTTGGTCAAAACTGCTTAAAAATAAGTGCTTAAAAAAAAGTAGCAAAACCTAACTTTTAAAAAACTGATTAAAATCATATTATAATCTACTATTTAAGTTTTCAGAAACACTTAAATAAACAACTTATAATCTAAAAACTGCTTATAATCAGTTTTGACCAGCTTTTAAGTTTTGAGAAACACCCTCTTATTTTTCTAAAATTCTAAACCATAACCGAGTTTTTATAAAACCCTAAAAACATCAACCATATTTTCTTAAATCCTAATTCATATCAATAAAATTCTAGTTTGTACATTAATTGATTAATATGATATAGAATTGATTATTAATGCATGTTAAATATATGTCTTGATGGATGATTTATTTTTACTTGATTTTATGATGAATGGTCGAATGCTTGCTTTTTGATCAAGAAATTGTAAGAGGTATGTTTCCACATTGTGGGTACCTCATTTGTTAAGTTTTATGTAATTTAATTTATTTTAAGTTTTGGATAAATGTAAAGGACATGTTTCCACCAATTGGTGGGTGCCCTATTTTATTTGTTTTCTTTTGGACTTTGGACGATTGTAAAGGCATGTTTCCATCCATGGATGGGTTATCATTGTGTTTGGACTTGTCTTGATTTTGATATAATAATTCTTTATTTTATTGTTTGCATGTAGTATGGATGATTTTATAATATTTAAGAATCTAATAATATATAGACTTAAAAAGGAGGCTGGTTCCAATGAACCGGGCGCTGTGGGGGTGCTAGGTCATTCTCACCTTACCCATGCGTACCCAACTTTTCAAACCCAATAGGGGGTTGGGGATTCCTTAGGAATTGAGTCATCTGTCCTTTTCTTTTTCCCGGCCCGTCCGGGTGGGGACTCTATTTTCTCCGGGTTTAGGCCTGTGTTTTCTAAAGCCCTGAGTCTAACAGTGTAGAAGTTGTAAGAACCATTCCACATGGGAGTGAGGGCGAAAATTTCCGCTCACAGTGGCAACTCCATTGGAGATAAGAGAAGTTGATTATGTTGGTCTTTATATTATTTTATTCTTTCTTATTATGATATTGTCTATTGCATCATTTAGATTGCATTGTGTGCGTAAGTTAGGATGCCCGTGTAACCCGTGTTGTGTTATGTGAGGGATACCATACTTTCACTCGAGGTATGGTGATCGAGCATGGCATAACTACTCATAGACTTGTACCTTTTGGTATATACTTGCTATGTGAACTTAAGTTTTTTAACCCAAAGACTAAAGTTCATGCAATTGGCCTAGCTACTTTCGTTAGGTTTTCACTCCAAATGCTTGTTGTTTGACTGTGATTAATATATCTTGGTTTGAACCATGGCCTATTTGGTTTGATGCTTTTCTAATATGACCTAATTATATTGCAAACTCAAAATAATTTTTTCTTTAAATCCAGAAGACCAAAACAATTTTCAAAATCTTCAAGATGGTCTTTGGGGATAAAACTTTTTAAGATGGGTCAAAAAATCTTCTTCCACCTTATGACCCAAACTTAAAAGCCGAACGGCTTTGAAAAAAAATTATTTTTCACTTCCAAAAATTACAATTTTTTTCTTAAAAAGAGCATACAAATTATTTAGGTCGATTATGGAATACCAAAAATCAATTGTGCGCCTAATTTATACCAAGAATCATTAATCATGGCTTGTTTTTGGCATGAATCATTAGTTATTTTTTCAAATGGAAAATCTATTTATGATAAACTTCTAAATTTGGTTTTAATTCAGTATAGCATAAAAGCAATTTTAGTTGAGATTCAATGGGTTAATGACTAATTAATGGGAATTATCATTGAATGACTTCTATATTTGAAAATATAGCTACTGGTTAAAATCATTCGAGGAAATTTTTTTATAATAGAATATCCTATGTTGATATTTTGTTGACCATATACCTATGAAAAGAGACTCGTCATTCGTGTATGGAAGTTATAAGGTTGGAAGGAACATCCTAATTATCTTTCTTTGCTTGTTATTTGTGCATACATGCATACACATATTGCATTACATGTCATTGATCCTTTCTGGCTCGCATACCTGAAGTACAGCAGTTCAAGAGCGTACGACAAACCAACCTATACAAGTGACATAGAATCCAGTAGCAAATTAGTTAGCTTCTCACCGAACGCAATGGAGCCCAAACAGATTCAAAGGATGGTGGATGACGCCTCAATGCCAAGATGGAAGAACTAAAGGAGGCCTCGGCAAACTGGTTGCACTTTTGGGGAACATTGGTGAGGCATATGCTATTACTAAGAAGAAGGACAAAGGAAAGACTAAGGTTGGCAAAGTAGCCTTCGATGATGACAAAGTAATGATTGATGATGATGATTGGGCCCAATATTTCCAAGATTCACAAGATAAAAAGAAGGAAGCAAAGGCTGTAGAGAAGGTAACCGCAGAAAAGACCGAAACATCAGATGTAGAAAGGATGATTGCTAATTTAGAGAAAAGGTTTGAGAAGAAGTTGAAGGCCGAAGAGGTGTCCGAAGTGGACAAGCTATTTGAGCGAGATAAAGAAATTCTTTACAAGTTTAAGGTGCCTTCTTTTGCTAGATAAAATGGTATAGGGAATCCTCATTTGCTTGTTAAGCAGTACATCACTGCTATGCAATCTGCTAGAGCTACCAAGGCTCAAACTCTTAAGGCATTTCATGCTCTCATTGAATCGTGTTGTGCAAAACTGGTTCAACAACTTAGAGGAAAGTATCCAAAAAGATTGGGACATGCTGTACAAAGCCTTCATTTAGTAGTATGAGTACAATGTTGAGCTAGAAGTTACCTTGATAGAGGTGGAGACTATCAGGAAAAAAAATGAAAGTTTTATTTATTATGTGAAAAGATGGAGAAATAAGGCTGCACTTCTCAAAAGGAGGCCTAATGAGTTTGACCAGATTAGGATGATAGTCAGAGGTGTCCTGCCCAACCTTTGTGAAAGGTTGTCTCACACCCTTATAAGGAATTTCAAATATCTTCTCCAAGCTGAATTACAAATAGAAGAGTGGGAAAGAGAGAAGAACCATTTTTCTGCAAAGCGAAATTATTAGTCTGGGAATCGAAGTACACATAAGGAAGTCGATGTTAATGCAACTGGTCAAGAAAATAGAAGACAGTTTTCAGAATTGGAAAAACCTCTGTCTTGGGCTTTTAACAAGCTGCAAAAGAAAGGATTGTTACAACCATTGGCTCCTCGACCCTTGCCGATTCCTTTACCACCAAACTTTGATACCAAGGCTTTTTGTCAAATTCATCAGACTCAAAGACATGAGATAGATAGATGCACCTGATTGAAGCATGAAATCTAAGATTTGATCGACAGTGGTAAGCTACCTGAACCTGATAAGTCCAGCACAAAGGACAATCCTTTGCCTAGGTTCAACAGAATGCCATCACCAGCAACCTTCATGGTAAGAGGAGGATTGGAGGAAAATTGTCTTATCCTCCTTTCAAGATGGGAATATTGAAGATATGAAGTAAGGAGAAATTTCATTCAATGAACCTCCCTCAGCTTGAAAGTGTTGCTCATTTATTTTGCTTTCTTTAGTACTTATTTGGAATAATTATGTCTTTCAAATTAAGATTGTTTGAATAAATTGAATTCATCAAAATTTTTGTTTATGTTGGTATTTGTTCATTTTAGTGCTCAACCAATGATGAATCTAGCTTGATAATCATAAATTAGTATATTTATGCATTATGATTTTAATGATTTTACTAGGTGAGGGAGTTGTTCTATAGAATTTAGTTGTGTATGCTTACTTAGAGAGGGATCCTACATAATTATGAGTGTCTAGGTCATAGTCAATCTTAGAACATGCTTTGATGAACTTTTGAGACAATTGAATTTTGCTCATTTAGGAGAGAGATGATCTAGGCATTGTTTGGTAAGCCAAAAACTAGTATCTGCCCTATTAACATCAATCCCTAGCCTGTCCCTTTAAGCCTATATAAAATTTTAGCTTGTTTAAATTTCCTTATAAACCCTAATGACCTACCCTGAGCTATTGTGATAATTATGGAAAGTCTAATGATTACTAAGAAATAAAAGAGAAAGAGGATTAAAGAGAAGGATATATGGTCAAGACTATAGAGATAGTTAAAGGACACCTGAATTAGACCTAATATCACAGACTTATTGAGATAAAGTCAGGACTGAAGCAGACTTATGCCACTCCACTCATCCATTATCAAAAATGCAAATTGGTACAAACATGACAACTCATTTAGTGCTAGGACCTAAAAAAAAGAAGAAAAAAAAAGAAGAAAGAAAAATAGAGAAAAGAAAAAAAGAAAAAGAAAAAAGAAGGAAAAAAGAAAAGAAGAAAAGGAAAAAGAGAAAGATCATCTTTCATAGCTTCAGGTCCACAATCTTGAAAGTCTTAGACTTGATACTTCAAAAAGGAGAAGGACAGAAAGATAGAGGAAGAAAAGGGTGGTCTAAAAATCAAGATGGTACTGATTGGATCCAGATTTATGTCAAGAAGATAGAAGGGCATTCAAGCTTTGCATTTTCATGAAGTCAGAGGGAAATGATGCCTAGAAGGTGAAAATGGAATTTCTAATAGTATACAATTCCAACAAGAACATTATAGTGTGAAGGTTTGTCAGCAGTATCACATCAACTTCAATCTAAAAATGGCCTTCATTTAACCCGTGTCCCTTATGGACCCCGTTTCAAGCCTATTAAAGACTTGTTGATCTCTCTTGGTAGGTAGAGTCTATTAGTGGAGATTGTTTGAATAAGTATGCATATGAGATAGACAATATTCAAACTGATTGAGACCTTTTGCCAAGTAATGTGTATGTGCCTATCTGAAATGCAACAGTTCTTGCTTAAATGGATATGATTCCCAAGTTTAGTATGGTAACTAGGGTTGTCATGTTATAGATATGTTGATTTGGAAAATCAAGTCCTGAGGTATAATGACACTGATTGGACAAAGTCAAAATATGATTTTTAAAACAAAAAAAATGTTTTTGTCTTACAAAGCATTCAAGTTAAGGGAAGTAAACAACATTGGCAAACCTCAAAGGGCATAATGGGTAAAAAAGGGCTAATGAAAGGATCACTTGCAAGGTCATGTCATAGAGAAGTTACTACCCAAATGGATGTCTCTCATGTCTCTACCCTGCTAGGGTCTCAACTACTCATGATTTCATCTTGGAAGAAAAAAGCCATAGATGTAAAGTCTTCTGATGTTCTAATGCAAGACCTGAACGAGCATCTGAAAGGAACAAATGAGAACACTTCAGCTGATCACCTCAGTCTGTTAGTCAATAGAACCACTATAAGTATTATTCATGCATATCATGCATACATGAGCATATTATAATATCTTTTTTGTCTTGCATTGTCTATTCTTTGTCAAAATAAACAACAGATACTCTATGAAGTAAACATGAAGCAGATATGGAATCAGGGAACATGGAAGGCCCATTGCTTAAGGAAGATCCATTTTGAAGGGTGAATACCCGATGTCCAAATGATGAAGATTCATTTTAAAGGGTGAAGACCCAATTTCTAAGGATGAAGATCCATTTTAAAGAGTGAAGACCCAATTTCCAAGGATGAAGATCCATTTAGAAGGGTGAAGATCCGATGTCCAAACGATGAAGATCCATTTTGAAGGGTGAAGACCCAATTTCTAAGGATGAAGGTCCATTTTAAAGGGTGAAGACCTGATGTCCAAAAGATGAAGATCCATTTTGAAGGGTGAAGACCCGATGTCCAAGGATGAAGATCCATTTCGAAGGGTGAAGACCCAAAATCTAGGGATGAAGATCCATTTTGAATTGTGGAGACCCAAGATCCATTGAAGAATGGAACAACTAGCTAAAAAAAGCCAGAACTCTCAGCTGACAGAAAGTCAGTAAGCTAGAAGAGCTGAAATTGATGGCTAGAAGAAAGCCAGAATTCTCGACTGACAGAAGGTTAATCAAATTCAGTTTCGGATCCAAGTACCCAAATCAAATTCAGTTTCGGCTCCAAGTTCCTAAATCAAATCCAGTTTAGGGTCCAAAATCCAACCAACCTCGAGTCTAGAACCCAACCAATCTAGTTTCGGGTCTAAAACCCAACCAATCTAAATTTTGGGTCTAAAACCCAACCAATCCGATCTCGGGTCCAGAACCCAACCAAACCTGTTTCAGGTAAAAAATCCAACCATTCCAATTTCGAGTTCAGAACCCAACCAATTCAGTTTTGGGTCTAGAACCTAACCAACCTCGGGTCCAAAACCCAACCAATTCAGCCTCGGGTCCAGAACCCAATCAATCTATTTTTGAGTCCAGAACCCAATCAACTCGGGTCCAGAACCCAAACAATCCAATTTTAGGTTCAGAACCTAAATAGATCCCCGGGTCTAGAATTTGATCCTTATCTAAAATTAACTCAAAGTCATGTTGCTTTTCACTCTCTAAATAAATTTAAGATCATTCAAACAGAGGGTAAACTATAGAGCCTTAATTTTGGCTCTGACTAGTTCGGTGGTAATTTATGAGGTCTATGTCATGATCAGTCCATTTTTAATAAAGCTTTTGATTAGATGGTCTAATTTAATGAGGCCTAAAATAGGATGGTTCAACATTTAAAACCCTAAATAGGTTTGTTTTGAAGGTTTCGTTAGGTATAATTCAATGTGGGGGCATTAATTGTAGTTCATGGTGTATCCATGTTGATTTGGGCCTCCCAATTCGATATCTGTCTGCCCATATCGAATTAGGATGCCCATATAAAATTGGGACAACCCATATCAAATTAGGAAGCCCCAATTCGATATGGGACCCCAATTCCATATGGAAGAGTCCCATATCGAATTGGGACCTTCCCAATTTGATATGGGACCCTAATTTGGCTCCCATATCAAATTGGATGGGGATGTCCCATATCGAATTGGGTCTTCCCCAATTTATCCCATATGGAATTGGGGCTTCCCAATTCGATATGGGACCCTAATTTGGCTCCCATATAGAATTGGATGGGGAGGTCCCATATCAAATTGGACCTTCCCCAATTCGATATGAGACCCTAATTTGGCATGGAAGCTGATTTGTTGGATTCCATATCGAATTAGGGCAATCCTAATTTGAAGTGGAGCTTATTGATTTTGATTCCATGTTAGATTAGAAGAATTTGAGTCCGACATCCTCACGGTTTGGATCGAATTAAAATCAATCTAATTCGATATGCATTAGGAATCCATTTTTAAAATGGAAAGCTTTCACAAGGTTTAACCTAATATATCCTTATATAAATACAGGTTTGAGAGCTTTAGCAACCTTCAACCACATTTCAATTAACATAGGAGGAACATCTCAATTAACATAAGGGGATTAGTAACACAGACGGCAATTTGGATTAAGCAACTAGCAGCCAACAATAAGGCAGTAAATATTAAACAATCAAACCTTAGTAGCATTAAGCAATATTGACAGAGAGTTAGCAGTTAGTAACAATGACAAGCAGATTACAAAACCATAAAATCACAAAGGCAGTATCACACTGTCATTGTCTTGTTCAGACAGAGTTTCAAATCATTGCAAGATCAACATTTAATTGTAGTGGGACCAACAAATGAAGGTACGTTTACTACATTTAACTCATTTAAATTCAACTCCGGATGTTGTGTTGATAACTTTAAATACTGCTTATTTTTCTTCATTGTCTAAATAAGTTCCAATTGTTTGATATTCATTTATTTCAATACACATTCATTTATTAAAGCATGATCAGTAATTATAGGCTTTAAAATTCGCAACAGTTTACTTATTCAATTATTTTTTGCCTAGTAGCTTGTTAAATCAAAAGTTTTTAATATCGCAGTAGCCTTGTTTTAATAACTAAAACCCTAATTCAAATCCCAAAACCTTAATCTACATTTATAAACCAATAAAATCAGTTTTCAAACTTTGTAACCCCAATCCTTTTTTTTCTAAAACCCTAAGCCCTAATCTTATTTTTCTAAAATTCTAAACCCTAACTGAGTTTTTCTAAAACCCTAAAAACATCAATAAATTTTTCTTAAATCCTAATTTATATCAATAAAATTCTATTTCGTACATTTATTGTTTAATATGATATAGAATTGATTATTAATGCATGTTAAATATATGTCTTAATGGATGATTTATTTTTACTTGATTTTATGATGAATGGTCCAATGTTTGCTTATTGATCAAGAAATTGTAAGAGGTATGTTTCCACCTTGTGGATACCTCATTTGTTAAGTTTAATGTAATTTAATTTATTTTAAGTTTTGGATAAATGTAAAGGACATGTTTCCACCAATTGGTGGGTACCCTATTTTATTTGTTTTCTTTTGGACATTGAACGATTGTAAAGGCATGTTTCCATCCATGGATGGGTTATCATTTTGTTCTGACTTGTCTTGATTTTGATATAATAATTCTTTATTTTATTGTTTACATGTAGTATGGATGATTTTATAATACTTAAGAATCTAATAATATATAGACTTGAAAAGGAGGCCGGTTCTAATGAACTGGACATTGTGGGGGAGTTGGTTCATTCTTACCTTCCCCACGCGTACCCAACTTTCTGAACCAAATAGGGAGTTGGGGATTCCTCAGGAATCGAGTCATCCACCTCTTTATTTTTCCCGGCCTGTCCAAATGGCAACTCCTTTTTCTCTGAATTTAGCCTCGTATTTTCTAAGGCCTTGAGCCTAACAGTGCCGAAGTCACATGAACCATTCCACATGGGAGTGGGGCAAAAATCCCCGCTCACACATATGGGTTAGGTGATTCCTCCATATTATTTGAGTTGAATTCTTGACCAGCTGCATCGGTAATCATTTGTTGATAAGGATTAACATCTTTCGTATCAATATGAGAAGATGTGCGGCATTCATTTTCAGGTCTACCACTAGGTATATTTGGTTATCCACACCTATTTCATCGGTAGTACCCCTTAACAAAACCCTTTTTCACCAAATGATACCTCACTTCTTCAACTTTGAGAAATTTTCGGTGATGACATTTAACACAAGGACATCTAATCTTATTACAATTCATAAATGTTGGCTCTTCACATTCAAATGATATAAAAATTTCTAAACTTTCACAAATTCTAGATTAAGTATGCCTCGATCATTCAACCTTTGATACATCCAAGATCTATCGTTACTCATGGCTGTCTAAAAAATAACACAATTGAATTCTAAGTGAAAATATAATAAAAATATATAAAATCCTCAAAAAGAAAATCTACTTCGGAAGACAAAGAGAATATAAACATATAGCTTTGCCAAAAAATTACATTACTAAACAGAAAGAGATAAGATAATTAAATAAAAATATGAATTAATTATGAAGTGTGAAATATATAATTTTTATGATTAGTAGAAGATTTGACAGAAATATTTTTAAGATTACGTTTTGTCAAATGTTTGTATAGATGCAATTATATAAATATAAATGCATGTTGGATAGAATTGTTATAAAACATAAAGTCAGTCCATTTAATTGATAAAAAATTTAAGTTCAAGATAATATTATTTGCATAAAATAGGGTCAAATTTTAAAGTATTTTTATGTTATCAGTGCTTAAATAATATATATATTATTTATTACTAATTAAATATTCTAAGAAATAAAAAAAATCAACCATAATCCTTGTTGTAAAAGCAAACTATTCTAATTGATTAAGATTTTTTATTTCTTATGCAAGGTTGCAATACTATATTCATTGTTAGACATAGACTTGGTAACTTCTTTAATTACTGCCGAAAGAAATACTTTCTTACTTCCTTTTTTTTGGTTCAAAAGATGGAAAATTTGAAGCTGTTAATCATTTCTGTTTGACTAATGAGAAAATACACTGAAATTACTCTTGTATATAATACAAAATCAATCTAAAAAAATCTAAACATTAATAAATAATAATTTCTCAAAGAATTATTAAAACATCAATCAATAATATTTAGCTACCTAATTAAAAACTATTGCAAATAGCTTGACTACAAAAGCCCATTAACGTCCAAACTATTAGGAACATCAAACATCATAATATTACTGTAGTAACTATCTCTTTCATTTTATATGCTACAATTAACATAAGTTGTTGAAGAAGATTGCAAAGGAGTGGTGCTTGAAGAAGGTGTATTCGATATCAATGGCCCAAACCATAAATTAGGCAGAATTTCAAATGAACTTTTCATTATAGCTTCGTTACTCATCATCATCTCATGATAGTTTGGCATCAAATTTTGGTAGCTGAAATCGATTTGGTTATTATTATTAGAAAGTTGCAAATTAGATATCAAGAATTGGGTTTCATTAAAAAACAGGGAACTTGATGAGGAGTCTATGCATTCTTGAATTTGGTTTGATTAACTAATTTTCTTGTAGGAATTTTGGAGTAGTCATTTTTTTTTTTGGGACGGTAAAAGAGAAGTGGCTAGATTGTTGAGTAAATCAAGGTTCAAGATAGAAGTGTAATTTGAAATCTCTACAAAAACACTTCAAGAAATTTTTGTATTTCCATAAGCCTCTTTACTAAAAATAACAAGGGTTGTTCTTAGTAAACTACTTTGACAAAAAAAATTCAGTTACAAGTATATTTGTAAAATTAGGAACTAGCATGGAACAACTAGCAAATCAAGGCTAAACCAACAATGTGACAATTTGTATAGTGTAGAAATTGGTTCAAGCTTCATTCATTTGAGCTATTTTGGCAACTTTTATTTTAATTTCAAACTACACTTTTCTCATTGAATCTACTCTTCAAGTGAAAGGGCTTTTAGTTGATGAACTGGTTTTGTCTTTTACACACCATTGATAAACTTATTTTTATGCTATGTTAACCTTTATGCTATGTTGTTGTTTCCAATTGTGTTCATTTATTATAAGAAATATTTGAGGCAGCTAGAGTAATCAGAGTAGCTAATTTGAAGACAGCAATGGGCAAAAGGTTCTTTAACCAATTGGGGAAAAAATTCAGAAGAGATAACAAGGCTAACTTTGATAAAATCCTAGACTAAAGACAACCCCATCTTGTGTTGTCAAGGTTATTTTTGACATAATCTTGGAGGGGAAACAAACTAACAATTATCTAGGTTCTTCTTAGTTGTGAACCCCAAATAAAATAATCTTAAAATGCCAAAACTATGTCTACAATTTACTAAAAGAAGATATATACAAAGCAAACCCTATTTTCTTATAATTACTCCCAAATTGTTGTTTGGTAATGATTAGAAACTGCTTCCCTTTAATGTACATATAGAAACTCTTTTGCGATAGTGTGAAATAACAAACAAACTTGGCTAACAATGAGAACAAACATTCTTTTTACAAAATAGAAGTGAGACCATTAGAAAAAATGACATCAATTGTTTCAAATGATTTCTGATGACAACATATTGTTAAGGAGACAAACATGAAACAACCGAACCTATCATTATATACATTGTGAGAGTATGACACACATGTTCAAAAGATATAATTGAAAACACATATCAAGTTATCAAAACACATCTATCGACATTCACATGCTTCAAATTAAACCCAATATAAATCATTCCAACAAATAAAAAGAAAAACACCATAGTTATACGTTGTACCAGCAAATAGGACAAAAAAACACAAACTTCAAAAAAATAATGAACTCGACAATAAACTTCTTCTATATTCACGGGCAACAATGAAAATCATCACATCACGCAAATAAGAAGTAGCAAAAAACAAAATCAAGC
Source organism: Garcia nutans (assembly GCA_947685225.1). Classification (NCBI taxonomy): domain Eukaryota; kingdom Viridiplantae; phylum Streptophyta; class Magnoliopsida; order Malpighiales; family Euphorbiaceae; genus Garcia; species Garcia nutans. The sequence goes on along the minus strand of CANTUV010000039.1, from coordinate 33,512,697 downwards.
GTCACAACCTTCAAATAAAAAGACGAGTCGAAAAGAAAGCCAAAAACTCAGTCACTCACCTCTTTCTAAGGTCCAAGAGTTGAGTTTAGGAGGTCAAGAAAAAAAGCTAATTGAGTCATGTCTTGAAGAACAAGAAAAATAAATAGACAGGAAGTGAAACTTACAAAAAGGGTTTGAGAAATCTCTACATCGCGCAGCCAACAAAGAATTTCTCTAGGATTTGCAAAGAGAAAGACAATAGGAATGAAGACATGGGATTTTAAAAGCAATCTTCTACAATCCAATTAAAACTCACCGTTTAAATATTTTAATTAAATTTCAATTCAGATTAATCAGGGAAACCATATCCCTAGTTAAATTTTTTTAATATATTCATCTCCTCGCTAAATCCGTAGTAAATTTTAAAAACTTATTAATTGAATAAGATATGTAATATCCATAATTTATTAAAATATAATTAAATAATAAATATCTAGGAAGGCTAATTAAAGTGTTGAAAGAGGGATTAATATAAAATATATATGTTGGGTATATGAGAAATATCATATACCTAAAGTATATAAAAAAATTCACTATAATATAAAAGTTAAATAATAACAAGGAATGGTAAAATGGAAGTAAAAATTTAAAAATATATATAATAATGAAATAATTTAAAATTAAAATAATTTTTGGATAGTGAAAGATGATGAAAAAATTTGGATATTGATTAAATATTAAATTAAATTAATTATGAATAGAATAAGAAAATTAGAATTTTTAAATAATAAATTAAAATAATTAAAAAGAAAATAATATAATAATAATAATTAAAAAGTAAGATATATTTGGTTGGAAGATTGAAAATAATAATCAATTAAGTAATTAATTAATTACTTAATTAATTATATATATTGCTAGTTAAGAAGGAAAAGAAAGTCAATACCAATTTTCCATATTCTTCTTCTCTGTCCTCTAGCCTTGGCCGATTTTCTTCGTTAAAGTACAAGGGGAGATTTTTCTTCAATTATTCTAAATTTGACAAAGAAATTAAAGGATGTGATGATATTTTGAAGAAAGCTTAAGTAATAGGTAAGTTTACCTTGAATTTAAGTAGTTTTTCCTTGAAATTTTGATTATGTGAGATATGAATTTTGAAAGAGATGTAGATAATTGTTAATATAGATACCATTGGTGTTATTTTGATATGGAAGTGATCATTTTAATGTTGGATGGTTTAAAAGATTAAGTTTGATAGGAAGTTAGAAGAGGTAGTAAGGGTGTTTAGGGTTTTGATGGAGGTTTTGGTTAGAAAGCATGTAATTTGAATTTAATTTATTAAATTATGTTAAAATGGGGTTCTAATGAGATAATTGAACTTAAAACTCAACTTGGAATTAATTACAATAATTTTCTAAAATTAAAATATATTAGGGAAAAATTAGGGATTAGGTAGAATTATGGAATTTGAAGTTTGAGTAGCTAAATTGTGAAGAATTTTGTTTCTAATGGATTATGTAAACTCATAATTTGGTTAGGTAAAAGTAGAGTGGACTTGCCCAACTAAAAAAGTGAAGGGCATTTGGTGGAGGTAGAGTTGGGAGGAGAGATTGGCTTGGATTTTCTCAATTATGTTAATACATACTATAATCACATTTAATTTAATTGCTTATGCATGGCATTATACATGTTGGCATTATTTAAAGATTGAATGTATTCTTTAAAGTGACTTCGTGTATAATTGACTATGTGGTTGAAATTGATGTGAAAAGATGATATTGTTGTGTGCATTATAGTAATATTATGGTAAAAGATAAAAATGATTAAAAATGTAAAAATGAGCTACATTAGGTAATTTGATTGGAAATGGTGGAAATGAAGATGAAAAGTATAGTAAATGCATAGAAAAATGATGTTGATTTATGTAATATATTTTATAAGATGGAAAAATTGAGAAAATGACATAAACAATATAATGGGAATGAGAAATGATAGTATTCTATGAAAAGTGATAAATATTAAAGTTATATAGAGGGTGTGTAAATGTAAAAAAAATTGAGTATAATTGTGTGATTGAAATGGTGATTGAACATATTTTGTATGAATACATTGGTGTATGTAATAGGGTGAACATTATGGTAATATTTATAAAATATCTAAAATGTGATTCTGATAATGAGGTATGTACATTGTGTGATGTATAATGCATTGGATGTGGTATGTTAATAATATGAGATGTATAATGCATTGGATGTGGTATGTTAATAATATGTAATGTGATGTATTGTATGTATGTGTATATGAAATATGGATAAATGTTGAAATGAACCACAATATGGCTCTGACTAGTGGTGATGCCTAAAGAGAATGAGAAATGTGAGAAAATTGATGAATAAAATAGAAATGAGGAATAGTAATGAGAACTGGAGAATTGATGTTAATGATGAGAAAGATAAAAGGAAATAAAAGTATGATTTAATATGAACATATTGTGATGTATGTTGCCTTATTCAATATATAGTTTGTGGACGTTGTCTATGGCGTGGTTTGGCATGCTTTACACCTTCGGGTGAGACACCTCATAGATATGATTACGCTGGGAGAGACACACTGATGTCATAGATATGAGTATGCCTTCAACGAGACACGCTGGAGTCATTAAAAATATTGTGCCTTTGAGGCTAGACACGATGGTGTCATGTTAGGCCAAATCAATATTTCTGAATCTTGTATATTGTATAAGGATCTTGAGCCTAATGTATGTATTTTTATTTATAATATGTGTATAAAATATTAGTATTATCGAAAGAATAGCAAGCATTGATGGTGATATGGAATATGATAATTACAATGAGAGTTTTGGAGATAGTTTATACATTTGTGAAGATAGTTTATAAATTTGCGAAACACAAAATGTGTGAATGACTGAGTACATATGCATAGTATGCTAAAACTGTTATGTATATAAGTATGTGTCACTAAGCTCTTAAGCTTAGTGCTGTAGTGTGTATTGCACAAATGATTAAAAGTGTCGACTAGGGTGATCTTGATATTGATGGGGATTTGGAGATTGTGCGTGCTACGAGACCATATCAGAAATGTTGCATATCATGTATTAAGTTGTTTTAAAAGCACTAGTTTATATAATGAATTTTTTTTAAAGAAATGAATGTACTGGAAATGGAGAACTCTTATGTATAATATTATATATACATATAAAGTATAAACCTGACTTTATTTATAAAATGTGATGGACACTGATTTGTTTATGGAAGAGATGGAGTTAAGTTATAAAGTAAATTTGGGAATATTTTTAAATTGCAGGTTGAGTTGTTTGCATTTTGAGATTTGACAAATCATAGATAAAACTCTCGCGAATTTTTTTTTTTAAATTTTTTTATAAAGATTTTTATGAAATGCTAAATATAAATGAATTTATGTGATAAATTAATTTTCTAAAAGTGTTATTATTTTATTAATTGAGAACAAGAGGTTTTCATACTCAATTGTGTTGGCACTCTTGTATTTTATATATGTACTGTATGTATATAGGATAGATATAATGTATGTCTTTAGAGTATAGAGGTGTTACAAGATAAATCTTAACGAGGGACATAAAATCTCTCGTTAAAATATCTTAATATTTTTATCAATAGTAACTTTTTATAACCATTAATTTAATTAAAATGAAAAATCATAATTTTAATAAGGGATAAAGAATCCCTAGTTACAAATTTTTTTTTTATATTTTTTAGAATACGTCGCTAAATCTGTCGATATTTTCACAATTAATTCATTAATAATTTTTAAAAATTTTACTACAATATTTAGGAAGGAATATTTTCTACCATTACCTTTGAATGCGTAATTAAATTTATAAAAATATATTTTCCATCGCTAAAGTCTCAGTATACTGTCGCCATAATTTGGACTTTTATATAAAGTTAGTTTTTAGCGATAAAAATTTTCTTCAGCAAATATTTCCTCGTTATTACGTCGTTGAATCCATAGATATTTTAATTAGTAGTTTACAAATTAATTTCCCTCGCTGAAATCCCTCATCAAATTGCGATTTTTTGGTTGTGGATCCCATAATTACCATCTCCATATGGTAGAAAAGCTCTCAAGGACCCATAATGAAGCGTTGTAATTTCCTCACTAAGCTCATAAGTAAGATTTCTCAAGTAGGCGGACTTCCAGAAAATAAGATTGGACTCTAATAATTTTAATTATTGCGTGTCACAGTATTAATTGATCAAATTAAAAGAAAAGGACCCTCAGTTGCGTCTTATCAATGGATCATTTTGTATCCTAATTAATTACTTGCCCCTCAGCATTAAAAGAAGCAAATTAAATGGGTAACTCGGACTCTAATAATTTTGATTTTAGCGTGTCATTTGCTCCAACAAATTTCCAGTGGAGTAATTTGAATTGTGAATAAAGTAAAAAAATTATGTATCAAATTGACGAATAATTATATGCTACAACCGTTGTAGCAATAAATACCTACAACGGACCAATGAGATTCTTACACGTAGATTAAATGTCTACAACGGACCAATGACACGTAGATTAAATGATTCATTTCATTGGTCCGTTGTAGGCATTTATTGCTACAACGGTTGTAGCATATAATTATTCCAAATTGACTCTCATAAAAAGTTTCACATTAATTTTTTAAAAATTTAAGACAGATTAAATAGAAACATAAGCTGTTGAGTTTTCTAAAACGTATAAATTGAATATATAACAACTTGCACACACACACACATTTAATCCATACAATATACCTAACAGGGTAACACTATTATTTTTATTAACTCATATCCATTGCCACTTAGAATTTCAGCCATTTATTCTGATATCATGTCTTGCATCAAACAACTTTGATTTATAAAAATATAAATAGAAGCAACTTTATTCATACCCTTGAATTCAGCTTTAATTTAGCAATGTCAACAATTAAGTTCTTCCTTATTTGGGCTATCTTTTTTTTCCTCACTTGCCAACATGCAGCCGCAACGAACTCCAGTGGTTCATTACCAAAATTCTCAGCCCTTTTCATCTTTGGTGATTCCTTATTAGATACTGGCAATAACTATATAAAGACATGGATCAAGGCCAATTATCCACCCTATGGCCAGGACTATGTAGACATGTTCCTACGGGAAGGTTTTCAAATGGAAAACTCATTTCTGATATGTTAGCTTCCAAGCTTGGAATTAAAGAAGCTGTTCCTCCATTCTTGGATCCAACACTTTCTCAAGAAGATCTCACAACTGGTGTTAACTTTGCGTCATCTGGATCTGGATTTGATGATTCAACAATTCTTTTGTCTAATGTTATCCCAATTTCTAAGCAAATTGAACTCTTTAAGAACTATATAGAGAAGTTAAAAGGAGTTGTTGGAGAAACGAAGGCTATGGAGATTATTAATGATGCTTTGGTGATAGTAAGTGGTGGAACAAATGATTTTCTTCTTAATTTTTATGACATCCCTTTAAGAAGGTTGCAGTTCCAAAAAATATAAGTGACTACCAAGATTTTCTACTTGATAAAGTACAAGGCTTTACGAAGGTAATAACAACAAAAGCATTCAAATTTTTTTTAACATTTTTTTTTCTTTTTATGAATTGGTAATTAGTATATTTATATATATGTATAATATCAGGAATTGTACAATCTTGGTTGTCGTGGGTTTGCTGTACTTGGTCCTCTTCCAATTAGTAGCCTACCCTTTCAAATGAGAGCTGGAAGACTTCTGGCGAAATCAACTTTGGATGATCAAAACAGAGATTCTCAAGTTCACAATCAAAAGCTCGTCAAGCTGTTAACTGAAACACAGGCAATTCTTCCTGGGAGTAAAATTGTCTACTCTGACACTTACGACACTGTAATGGACATGGCTACTCATCCACAAAAATATGGTAATTAAGTTTAATGCAGTTGGTCATATATTTTTTTAACTTTTTGGATATTATTTTACTATTAAGTATAAGCAGTTAATACTTTTGAAAAAAGAATCAAACTTCAAGTTGATGCAATCAAATTATAATAATTTATAAAGGAAGTAAATAAAATTAACAAAACAAATATTATCGACAAAAATATCATTTTTTTCTTATTTCTTTATCTCTCCCTTTTATTACTGTCTCTTCCATTATAGTATCATTTTTATTACTCTTCTAATTTCTCTCTCTGTTTTTTCTTAATAAAATAAAATGTTTGAACTTTAATGGATTTTACAGTTCTATCACAACCTTTAAAGGATTGAATTAAAATATTTATGGCGATATTGACTGATACTTTCCTAATAACTTGTTACTGTGATGACGTGTAAGTAAACTTAAAATAAAGTTTTACTCGCTACAAAACAATTTTCATTTAATCTAATCAAAATATTCACTTTAAAAAAACAATGTTTTTTTGGCTCGCGTGTTTTCATCACACGGTAGGAGTTGGTTCTTGCTTCTTTTTTTTTTTTTTATCAAGTTTGATTATTGATTTTGTTGGAGAATAAACAATAATCTCACATCTGGCATATTTAAAAAAAGCAATATATAATTTAAAATTTATCAAATTAAAAAGACTTAGACCATTTAATGGATGCGAACTAAAAAAATAATAATGTTGAGACTCCTTGAATGCAAAACGAACACACATTCAACAATTTAAGATAATATATTTTATTACTCTTGCCTCCATCTTATGAGAAAGAGATTAGGATGGATTTCATTCCAAAACTATACTAGTAGTGAAGATTTCTTTACAATTATAAAGATTTCAAGCAATTATGACCTCTCTGCTATGTCTGTTTAGTGCTAAAAGTTCAATAATTACTCAAGATGAATTGTTGGACGTATTTATTTATTACAGTTCATGCTACATATATTTGATGATTTCTTTTCACCCACCAATTAAATTATCAAAATTATAAATTTTAGTTCTAATTTTATTGGGCTAATAATGGCTATATGCTATACATATATTACAGGTTTTAGTGAAACAAAGAAAGGGTGTTGTGGAACTGGGCTGTCTGAGACGTTTCTTCTATGCAAACCATTGATTCCACCATGTAAAGATCCTTCTAAGTTCTTATTTTGGGATATGATTCATCCGACTTCAATAGCCTATGAATACTACTTCTCTCAAAATTTTGTGGAGATTGTTCTGCCCATGTTCTTATAGAAGTTTACCCCTATACGAGCAACTTTGTACTCAAAATTTAGACATGAGAGGACCAATATGTGTAATTCTGAAAAAATAAAGTTGAAGTATAATTTTTTTTTTGTTATGCTTAATTGAATAAAATTATAAATTTTCACAATTTATGAGCATAAATATAAAATCTAATTTAAAGATTTTTATTTTACAAGGAAAAATCATCACGTTTCCTCCTAACTCAGGTCACTTTTTATAAAATTTATCCTATTTCCTAAGTTGTGTCAATTTATTATATAAAAATAAAGCAAAATGACATCGTTTCGAACAACATTGCTTTCTTAGTCATATTTTCGATTAAAAAAATCTCCCAAAATTATAACCTCTTATTGCATGCAATAGAGAGAGAGAGAGAGAGAGAGAGAGAGAGAGAGATTTTCCGATTTAAAAATCCCCCAAATTGTTAGGGTTCTTCATTAGTCTGCTAAATTGGTTATGGAGAATGATAATGAAAGTTTAAGAAAGTGTAACTACATACACCTAATTCGATTGATGACATCCCATATTGTAGCAAGTTAAGGACAAAAATTTTGGGGATTTGTTTATAGGTAAGCCTGGTTTAATTTATGGTTTCAATTTGTATTTATGATATTGGGTGATAGTAAAATGATTAGTGTCTGAATGATTACTGTTTTCAATAATTGGTGTTTGAAGTTGTATTTTGAATATGAGGTTGTATTTTGTGAATAATATTTATTGTTTTGTGTTATTTGTATAAGGGAGACAATGTAATTACTTCAAATAGTATGATGAATGGGATAATGAGAGGACTCTCTGTGGTGAACAATGAGCTAAGACATTTGAATGCACATTTTGAGAGGGCTAATTCTTCAAGAAGTATAATAGTGTCTGCTATGCACATGAATGCAACAGTAACGCCAACATTGATATTAAGGTCAAATTAACTTTGTTGAAAGAAATAAGTAGAAGGAAAACAAAGGACACAAAGAGTTTGAAGAGTAGCAAAGACATGTATAAGATTGGATTTTATGTTGTATTTATGATATTGCTTTAGAAAATATATGTTTAAGCTTTGGTTATTTAGAGTTTGAACATTAATGTTGTTATATAATTTCAAGTCATATGCTTAATGCTGCTTTTGGACATCAGTGTAATTAAATTTGAAGATTTATTGTATTAGAGTTTGCTTTTATAATAACATTATGTTTAAAGACTTGTATGCTATGCTTTGTTTTGGGTTTCAGTTATGTAGGAATAACATAAAAGAAAAGAAGACTTGTAACAACAACATTATTTTAACTATTCTTTTATAACAACATTATATTTGAAGACTTGTACCTCAAAATGTTGTGCTTTGGATTTTAATTATTCTTGAACACTTGTACATAATCTCTAATGAATGAACATAAAGAAGAAGAAAAACAGAAAAAGAAAAAGATAGAAGGAGGATAGAAATGGCTTATACAAGCAGAATAATAGAGCAGAGAAGAGTGAGTGAGAAATCAGTTGAGAGAAAATTTGTGTTGTATAATTACTTAATTTACAGAAATATTAATAATACGATTGCGTACAATATTTACATAAAAAATTACTTAAATAATAACTAATTTCTATCTGCAAGCTTTTTTGTTAAATTGACTCCACACACTTAATAAGCCTCAAGCAATTTTGTAAAGTTCACATATATTTTCATACATCTCAAAATTTGAGGCCTATATGCATTTGCAAAGTCTTGACACAATTTGAACAACAAAGTCTACATATATTTATTCATCTCAGACAGAAAAAAAAAATCATAGTTGAACTACATGGTCTGGAAAAAAAGAAAAGAATAGCTAGATGCATATTGTTTTCTAGCTAAACTACATGGTCCACAAAAACAGAATAAAATAGCAAGCTTATAGTGTTTTCATTCAAACAACTTATTTAACTCTTAAACTTTAGGCAATAACTTCTGATTTGGCTTTAGCAAAACATCTTATCAGTTATCTACTAGCCTTGTATTTATACTTGTAGCAGTAGATTTTTTGCACTACCTTGAGATAACAAATTAAGTTCATGTCTTCCATGTGAACTCTATGAAGGTCTTAGTTGCTTCCCTTTATGTATAAATGTGGTTGTTGGTTTTTTTGCTTTTTTTTTTTTTGCTTGTTGAAGTTTGAGAGGTAGCAACGGCTATTGAATTTTTTCCTTTTACAAATCTCACATTCCTTTCATTTGGCATCTGCCTTGCAAAGAAGTGTCATCCTCACTTGAAGTATAATACACATAAGAAATCTAAATGACATTGAAAAGACTTACTATCAAACACATATTGTCTGTTTCAGTTGAAATGCACAACCCAAAACCTTCTCTTACTTGATTTCTCTCCTTTTTTATTGTCACCTTATCAACAATAGCAACTGAACCATCATTTTTGCCTTGAGAACATCCAGACATCTCTTAATCAGACCTACTGTATCCATTTCCAAACCTTCCTCCAACATCTCCAATCCTACATCTCTGTTTCTAGCCCTTACTTCAACTCTTTTAGCGCTGCCAACTACAGTTATGGTCTTTCTCCTTTGATTCACCCGAAATTAAAAATATTCAATTATGTAGAATACATTTGGAGAAAAAAAAATACAATATGAAATCAAATAACAAATAGCTAATCATAGAGGTGGTGGGGTTGGCGGGTTGTCCTTTCTTGGATGCTTTCTTTTTGTTGTGTCCTGCTGATAAGCATATTTTGCAATGCTTTTGAACACAATGCTTGTTTGGCTTCAATGGATTTTCCCTTTTCTCTTTTGCCTCATCTATATATTTCTTCATGATTTTCTTAGGCCTACCAAACAACTTCTTAAATTCAGAGGGTGCAATAAGATCTTCTTTGATTTCAGGCTACATTTTGTAACCATTAATGGGTACAAGAGCCCATTTATATGCTATTAGATTAATATCTTAGTATATAGTTTACACTTAGTATTATAGAGTTTACACTTAGAATATATATATTTTATTAAATAAAATCTTTATCTAAATAATTTATATTAATATTATAAAAGGTATAAACAATTCATATATGCATATAATATAAAATTAAAGAGAAAAATGAATGTAAACTAAATGAAGGGTATGAAATTATTCTATTTCATATGTAGTGTAGACCCTTATTTTTTGACCAAGTTCAGTCTAATATTTTAAAACAGTCTAAATAATTTTTTTTAATATTTAATATTTATTTTAATATTTTAAAAGAAAAAAGAAAATTATATATAATATTTATTTTTAATAATAAAAAAATAAAAAATAAAAATCGGACTAATCGGCGAAAGAGCAGTAGCGCTGTCGCGTGTCTATGTGGCAAGCAATTCTCCGCAGGTCTTGGCCTGTGGCGAATTGCGAGCAAGCCCAGCCTCGCCAATGGCAATGCCCCTAGCAGCCCAGTGCTCGCCCAGTAGCCCGTTCCTCGTAGCGCCTTGCCCAACACCATAGGCCTAGCGCCCCAGCTCGCCTAGCAGCCCATTCCTCGCAGCCTCTCGCAGCAGTGCACACGAAATTGGCTTGCAGCTCACCCAGAGTACTCGCAGCCCCCACCCGCGGGCAAATTTTGCCACCCTGTTTCTCTCGATTTTTTAATTTTATTTCCTTAATAGATTTTTATTTTCATTAAGTTGTTAGGTTTTTTACTTGTGATCACCTATAAATAACGCACAAAAAAATATTGAAAGGGGGACTTTTCTTTTGGGACTTTTAACTTAGAAGTTTAGCAGACTTGAGCAATGGAAAAAGCAGTAGAGACAGAGAGAAAAAAAAATCTGATGCTTGAGAACACCAACCAGAAGGCAGAACACAACTATCTTCAATTTGTTTCAACCAAGATTTTATATAGTTTGATCCACGTAAAATATTGGTGGAACCTACAATGGAGGTTTGCAACTTTCATCTAATTGTTTTTAAGTTTACAGTAATTCAATTATTTTATTTCATTGTTTAGTTTTCATTTTTGTTTCATTGTTTGCTTTTATCGTTTCATTGATCACAACAGTCATTAGTTTGTTTAGTTATTTCATGCAGTAACTGTGTCCATGTCTTGTCTATTTGTTTTCCAAAACCCTAAAAACCCTGAACCTTAATTTACCTAAAATAGTTTTTTCAATACCAAAACCTACAACCCTAAAAACTAGTTTTTAAAATTTTATGGGCTCATCGAAGGGGCCAATATTTATTTGCGTAATATGAGTCTTCATGTTTAACTTTCTTTATTTAAAACCCTAATTTAGTAATTAAAATTCTAAAATTCTAATTTGAGATGTAAACCCTAAACTTATACATTTATTGCTTTATTTAGTTTTAGATTTGATTATGTAGTTTATTATATGTTTTGGTGATTGATTTATTTGATTTCGATGTTTAATTTGTTTAATATATCATGGATCGATGATTTCTTTATTATTTATTATTATTTGTCGATGTTTTCTTTATTATTTATTATTATTTGTTTATCTTGGTATCAATAATGTAAGAGGTATGTTTTCACTTTGTGGGTACCTCATTAGTTTTAGACATGGGACGATGTAAGGACATATTTCCATCCTCGGATGGGTGTCCATTTGTTTATTTTGTGTGGACTTATTGTGATTTTAATAAAACATTTATTATTTATTATGATTGCATGTAGTATGGATAATTTCATTATATTTAAGAATTCTATAATATTAAGACCTAAAAAGAAGGCCGGTTCTAATGAACCAGGCGTTATGGGGGTGTTGGGTCATTTCTCACATTTCCCATATGTAGCCAACTTTTCGAGCCCAATAGGGAGTTGGAGATTCCTTAGAAATTGAGTTATCCACCTTTTTTTTTTCTGGCCTGCCAGGTGGAGACTTCATTTTCTCTAGGTTTAGGCCCGTGTTCTCTAATGACCCTGAGCCTAATAGTACCGAAGTCGTAAAAACCATTGCACATGGGAGTGGGGGCAAAAATCTCTACTCATACTGGCGACTCCACTGGGGATAAGAGAAGTTCATTCTGTTGGTCTTTATATTATTTTATTCTTTCTTATTATGATATTGTCCATTGCATCATTTAGATTGTATTATGTGCGTGAGTTAGGACACCCATGTTACCCATGTTGTGTTATGTAAGGGATACTATACTTTCACTTAAGGTATAAAGATCAAGCATAGCATAAGCACTCATAGCCTTGTACCTTTTGGTATATACTTGCTATGGGAGCCTAAAACCTTACAACCCAAAGACTTAAACTCATGTAATCGACCTAGTTATTTTTCTTAGATTTTTACCCCAAATGTAACACCCTTATACCCAATATACGTACACTACATACTCCCTCCATATGTAATATACAAATATAGGATACAAGAATGTCACAACCCATTTTAAACAATCAAATCTTCACTTATTAAATCTGCGTAACTTAAAACATTTAAGCAATATCATATAAATAGTAAATGAAATATTAATTGCTAAAACACATATGTATACTTCATTATCAAAAATTTATCCTAAACATTTTCAATAGTTTGCAGAAGTGGGATATACAAATATATATACATCAAAATCAATATGTACAAAAATATAAAATATATACATGCTAGCAGTTAGTCTCTAATCTTGACGTCCAAAAAAACTCCGCTGAAGGTCTCAAGCCTAGACTCGACTCGGTCTAGACGAACTCTCCGGCTCAACTGGATCTACCCTGTCACCTGCGCGATGAATCACAATCGCGCTAAGCCAAAGCTTAGTGGTACAAACTTTGATAACAATATATAGTGCAAATGCGATGCCAATGCTCAACACATAGAGATATCATATCTCATAACATTATATCATCATAGTTCAATATATGGCTCAATTGTTCCTCAATTTATCATATACATAAAAGCAAACACAAGCATGGGCCCAAAAAGGATCTAATATGCCATTCAAATTCCAGAGTTACTGCTTTGGTCTATAATGACACCTTGTGTCTAGCCCCATAGGCAATATATCCATGGATTAATCCAACTAGGACTGAGTTTACGACCCAGTCATTTTACCCAGCCTAGCTTCAAGGATTTGTTTATGAGATTTATGGCCCAGCCATTTCACCTCAAAAATATTCTTTTCACAATGACGCCCAGTGTCTAGCCCATAGGCAATTTATAGGCATGCAGCCAAACCCAGAACTCTGAAATTGAATAACATATTAGGCATACAATTTATTCTTATTTCTCTTTTATTTCCATATCAATTCATTGTATTATGTTTCCACATATCTCATTTCATTATCAAATCTTTTCTCATTTTCTCATGTTCACATTAGGTACAATGTCCCAAATATCTCATTATATCATTATAGCCATTACAAAGGCTTTACATATCATCTTTAATGTACACATCTCAACTTGCATCATTCATATAATTTGAATCATTAATATATATTGCACATAACTCACATTATCCATAATACATTTGTGACATCATACAAATCATAGCATATTAACCATGTATCAACAATGTAGTAAGTAACTTAACACATTTCCCATCATATGTGTTAAGTATCAATGTCATGTAAATGTAAGCAATGTATTCAAAGTTTGTACTTACCTCTAAAAGCAATAAACACCACTATCAATCTCCTCTTCAAAAATATCTCTCAACACTTGGTGTGGGTATTCAAGTCTCTTCCAATACTATACCAAATGTGATTATAAATAATCACTAAGTAATACACAAAGGAAAATAGGGAAAAGAACTATCTAGGGCAAACTCTACATATGACATGCTCAATAACACGGGCGTGTCCATGATCGTGCCCTAAACCCACAACACAGAAGATATGACATGCTCAAAGACATAGGCATGTCTCTGCACGTGTCAATTCTCCCACAACACAGTAGCTATGACACGCTTAGAGACATAGGCGTGTCACTGCACATGTCAATACTACTCCAACACAGTAGCTATGACACGCTCAGTGACATGGGTGTGTCACTGGACGTGTCAAAACTACAACATCACAGAAGCTGTGGCACACTCAGTGACATGTGCGTGTCACTGTTCATGTCACCAACACTGAACACAAAACCATCGACACGCCCAAAGGCATGACCGTGTCACTGGGCGTGTCAAGCTAACAAGCCTGATATCAACTCAAAAATGCTACAACCACCAAACATCTTTTATTACCCTTTTCAACTCCACACAACTTACCCAAAACCATCATTATTACACATAATACTTGTATAAACATCAACACAACTGAATTAAATACAAAAATACCCAATCACAACCATACTTCACAACTTAACAATAACACAATCCATAACTCTTATTCTTTTCATCAAACTTAACACTTTTCTTCAATTCAACCCCAAATTCATAGTTATCTAGACAAAAACACTTCAAATATACAAAAATCAACCATATACATATACCACACCAAACATTCAATTTACACATACATTCTTCCAAAGGAAATCAAAGAAACAAGTTGAAAACTTACCAAATATGACGAAAATCCTCAAAACTCCAACTTGATCACTTGAAATCCTTCAATTGCTTGAGTTAACAAGAAGCAAAATCTCTATCCCTTTTGATAATGGTGATGGCCGGTCCTCTTGGAGAAGAATGAATAAGATGAAAATAGTCATTCTCCACTCAAACCAACTACTTCTCTATTTAACCACACAAATATCCTCTTTTAATCTCCACCAAGCATTAATAATATTATATTATAATATCCTCTTCCACTATCATAACATATTAATATCTTAATAATTTAAAATATCATTTGACCAACTAAACATGTTGACTTGTATATAATGTATATATCTTCATATATACAACATATACACACTTCCCTTTCTCTCTTTTCTTTTCACTTAATTATAAATATACTTAAAATCATTTAATTCATTTTCAACAATTAATATTTCTAAAATTTTAGGATATTACACCAAATGCTTGTTATTTGACTATGATTAATTTATCTTGGTATGAACCATGGCTTATTTTGTTTGTTCTTTTTCTAATATGACCTACCTATATTGTAAGTTAAAAAATAATATTTTTCCTTTAAAATCCAAAAGACCAAAATTATTTTCAAAACTTTTCAAGATGGTCATTGGACATAAAAACTTTTAAAAAAAATTATTTTTCACCTCAAGCTCAAAGCCCAAAATTTATCCTTTCTAAAATCATTTTTATGAGCTTTGAAATAAAACTATTTTTTCAACTTTTTCTTCAAAAGAGCTTACAAATATTTAAGTCAATTACGAAATACCAAAAATTAATTGTGAGCCTAGTTTATACCAAGAATCATTAATCATGAGCTTGTTTTTGGCATGAATCATTAGTTACTTTTTCCAAATAAGAAATCTATTTATGATAAATCTATTAATTTTGCTTTAAATTCAATATAGCATAAAAAGCTATTTCGGTAGAGATTCAATGGATTAAAGCCTAATTAATGGGAATTATCATGGACTGACTTCTTTGTTTGAAAATATAACTATTGGTTAAATCATTCGAGGGAATTTTTTGAAAATAAAATATCCCATGTTGGTATTTTGTTGACCATATACCTAGAAAAAGAGACTCGTCATTCATGTGTAGAAGTTTTAAGGTTGGAAGAAACGTCCTAATTATCTTTGCTTGTTTGTTGTTTGTGCATACATGCATACATACATACATACATTGCATCTCATACCATTAATCTTTTCTAGCTCACAGCCCTAAATTGCATCAGTTCAAGAGCGTAGGACAACCCAATCTACACCAGTGACATAGAATCTAGCAGCAACTCAATCACTTCTCACTAAGAGCAATGGAGCCCGAACAAATTCAAAGGATGGTGGATGATGCCCTCAATGTCAAGATGGAAGAACTAAAGGAGGCCCTGACTGAGACCATTAAGAGCCAACTGGCTGCACTTTTGGAAAATACTATCGAGGCATCTGCTAGCACTAAGAAGCTGAAGGGAAAGGGAAGGCTAAGATTTGTGAAGTAGCCTTTGATGATGACAAAGTGGTCGTTGATGATGACGATGACTGGGCTCAGTACTTTCAAGAGCCTCAAGACAAGAAGAATGAGCCGAAGGTTGCTGAAAGATCAATTGTGGAAAAGATTGAAACTTCAGATGTTGAAAGTTTATTCCTGATTTGGAAAAGAAATTTGAAAAGAAGCTAAAAACTGAGGCGATGTCTGAGGTCAACAAGTTGTTCGAGTTAGACGAAGAGGTCCCGTACAAGTTCAAGATGCCCTCCTTTGCAAAGTTTGATGGAACTAGAAATTCTCATCTCCATGTGAAGTAATACATCACTATTATGCAGTCTGCCCGAGCTACTAAGGCTCAAACTCTAAGGTACTTCATGCTCTTATTTGACCTTATTGTCCAAAATTGGTTCAACACCTTAGAAGATAGTACACAAAAGAGCTAAAATTTGCTATATAAGGCATTCACCCAACAATATGGGTATAATGTTGAGTTGGAAGTTACTCTAATGGAAGTTGAGTCCATTAGACGAAGTCCAAATGAGAACTTTATGGACTATGTGAAGAGGTGGAGGAATAAGGCTGCATTGCTCAAGAAGAGGCCCGACGAATATAATCAAATTAGGATGATTGTAAGAGGGGTATTTCCTAGTTTTTGTGAAAGGATGTCTCATACACTCATCCGAGATTTCAACGACCTTTTGCAAGATAGTTTGGAAATCGAAGAGTGGGAAAGAGAGAAGAACCGCTTTTCATCAAGAATGAATGAAAAGGGAAACTACCAATCTGGTAATCAAAGCACACAAAAGATAGTTGATGTCAATACAACTGACCATGGAAGAAGGAGACAATTTTCAGAATTAAGGAAGTCACTGTCTTGGGTTCTCAACAAGCTACACAAGAAGGGATTGTTGCAACCCTTGAATCCTCATCCTTTGCCTAGTCCTCCACCTTTAAATCTCTTTAAATCCCTTTCAATCCTTGGTGTATATATGAAAAACTAACTCTCTTCTCTCCTCTCTCTCTAACTCACTTTCAAGAAGAAGAAGAAGGAAAAGAAATCTCCTCTCTCTTCAATCCATCCTTATCTATCTATATATATAATAAGTCACTATGCACTCATTTCTTTATTATTATTATTATTATTATTATTATTATTATTATTATTATTATTATTACTATTACTATTATTATTATTATTATTATTATTATTATTATTATTCATTAAAATCAACTTTCCTACAAGCCATTATACATAAAATATATGTGATGTATATCTTAGGTATATGTATATGTCTTGTATATGTCATGTTTACTTCAAATATATTTCAAAAAATACATTATACCATATCACTTAAAATCCTTTCATTTTTCCTTTTAAATCATTTATTTAATTTTAATTTATTTTATTTAAATTTCTAAAAATTAGGGATGTTACATGATGTCCCCTCTAGCATCTTACAATAAAATGGCTGCATAGATATCTCATATCTCTCAGCTCGGGCTTGCTCATCAAAGAACTCCCTGAGATGGTAAATCATGGTGGAAGCATGAATGTGTTCATGTTGCTTTTACAACTCTGGAGAGATAGATGCAAGCATAATACAAGAAGCAATCTCATTATCCTTCTTATGCTTTGCATGAGTTAAGTGCTCCTCAGCTGGCGCATCCTTAGCAGGGATGGGTGGAACTGGTGTGTCCAATACATAAGTAATCAGTTCATATTTGAGAACTATTCTTGCATTTCTAAACCAGTCTAAGAAATTGGACCCAGTTAACTTGTTTGAGTCATGAATGCTACATAAGTTCACGTTGGATGACATGATTCTAGCAACATAGGTGTAAAAGGATAGAACATGTTAGTATGTAAATATGCACATGTAATGTGTCTTTATTAGGTCTTTAATTAGAGCTCTGTTTTATTAGTTTTTGTTATAGATTTGTGTCTTTTTTAGTATGATAATTATTGTTTTCTTTAGGTATTTTGTTAGTTTTAATTGGTTTGTTTAGTGTTTTCATTAATTTTGGTAGTTTTAGTTCTTTCAGTGTTTATGTCATTTTTTATCTAGTTTTTAGTATTGTGTTTATGTTTTGTTGGTTATTGTCTATTTAATTCTTGATTAAAGTTTGTTTTGAGTTTTTATGTTAGGTTAAAATAGGCAAGGAAACAAATTGAAGGAGAAAGGGGCAGTGGCTGACACAGGCAGAGGACACGGCCAAGTCACTGGCCGTGTCCTATACCAAGTTAAAAAGGAAGAGCAAGTCCAGTAGCAGACACAAGCAAGGGAAACGGCCAAGTCAGTGGCCGTGTCCCTCCAAAGAAGCCCAGACACGGTCAAGTCACTCCAACTTGGCCGTGTCTCACTTGGTTCCAAAGGAAAAGAGAAGCCAATCTTCACAGAAGCAAACACAGGCAAGGGACACGGCCAAGTCACTGGCCGTGTCCCTCCAAAATAGTCCAACATGGCCAAGTCAAGCTTCAACTGGCCGTGTCACTCAACCAAAGAAGAAAAAGAAGAGAAACAAGCAGTAGGTGACACATGCAAGGGACACAGCCAAGTCACTGGCCATGTCCCTCCAAAAAGCCCTCACACGGCCAAGTCACATGCAACTTGGCCGTGTCTCTCATGATCCAAGCCCGTAGCAGATTTTAAAGCGGACGATTCATATAAAAAGAAAAGAAAAGCTAGGGTTTGGGACGGTTGACGATTTTGAGAGAGAATTGAGCCGTCCAAGAGTGAAGTTAGGGTTTTTACTTTGATTTCTTTGATTTTGATTACACTTTTGATTACTTTAGCTTAGATTAGATTGTTCTAGCCATCGAGACATCCTTCTTGCAAGATTCGAACAAGAGATTCTTCAGAAACTTCAAGAGTTTGTAACTTGGTTTTGTTCTTGAACTTATTCTCTTTATTTTCATTGAAATTGTATTAATGGATATTATCATGTCTAGTTTGATTTCTTTGAACATTAATGAGATGAATATGTTTGATTGCATTATGAACTAATTTGATCTAGTCTAGGGTTTGTATGGATCTGCTATGATTGTATGAATTGGTTATTCTCTTAGCTAATAATTTCTTTAGCCTTGATTGAATGAAATATTTTAATATATAATTGATTGGCCACCAATTATGTGTTTTAGGTATTAGATGATGGATTGAGAGATGAAGTCTAATGCTGGATCAATTCAATTAGGGACTTAGGTGAATTAGAGATATAACCTATAAAAAAGATTGTTTCAATTATAACAAGATTAGTTGTAAGAGGTTTGAATGCGAGAGCTTATTTCCTTGACTCAATTAATTAAGTTGTTTGAGATTTAATCTTTGAAATTGAATTAGTTAAGAGGAATAACCATTCATACATATCAGTAGTAGAGAAGTGCAAACCCTAGACCTTTCTATCTAGTGAATCAATACATCAGATTTAGTTTACTTTTATTTGTTTTAAACTTTAATCAATCTTTTTCATTATTTAGCAATTTAAATTTCCTTAATTACTTGTTATTTATAATTTAATAATCAATTAGCCACTTTAGCTTCCTTGTGAGACGACCTTGGGGTGATCACCTTTGCTACAGCTACCTCGTATACTTGCGAGTGACACTTTGTGGTTGAGTTAATTAGAGCACAACAAGTTTTTGGCGCCGCTGCCGGGGAGGCTAATTGGCGTAATTGTTTATTAAAAGAAAAAATATATATATTTAAATATTTTAGATTATTTTTCACTATTTTCATTTTATTTTATTTTGTCTTTTGCTTTTAATTATTTCTTTTTCTAGAAAATTTCTGTTTATGCAAGGTAGGAGATCACTCGAAGGAGAGCTACATCCATTCATTCTAGAAATTCAGAGAGTGAAAAGGAGCAGAGAAGAGTTTGAGCTCTACACCGGATTTGATATAGAGGAGGACACTTCTGAATTTGAGACAGATTCTGCACAATCAGTTAAAATGGCTGAAGAAAGACAAAGAACCATGAGAGACTTTGCTAGACCTGTCATTGGAACTTCCACCTCTTGCATAAGACTGACAGATGCAGCAAGGAACTATGAGTTGAAGAACATTCATTACAACATGCTGCCATCATTCTATGGAGTTCCAAATGAAGATCCTTTGAACTTTATTCGGGATTTCTACTCTACCCTCAACACTTTTCCTTTGGGAGGACTAACAGAAGATCAGTTGAGGATGAGATGTTTCCCTTATACTTTGAAGGATAGGGCAAAGAGCTGGCTCATGATTTTGCCTGAAAATTCACTAACAACTTGGGAGCAAGTTTATAACAAGTTCATAGGCAAGTTCTATTCACACCAAAAGACAGCTGAGTTGAGAGGGAAGATTGCTACATTCTCTCAATTTGAAAGAGAGCCATTTCATGAGGCTTGGGATAGATTTAAGATGCTATTGATCCAGTGTCCGCATCATCATTACCCACTTCAACTCCTTAATCGATTTTTCTATGATGGTCTCACCCAGCAATTTCAGAACACTGTTGACAATGCAGCTGGGGGAGCCATGGGAGAAAAGATAGCTGATGAGACTTATGAGATCTTTGAGATGTTGGGAGCTAATTCTCAACAAAAGAGTGTCAGGGGAAGAAGTAAAGGGGTGAATCAACTGGAAGCCAATAGTGAGATGGTCAGTCAAATAGCTGAGTTGACAAGGCAGGTTCAGATGCTAAACATGAAGAACAATATTTCTTCATCTACTCAAGAAGTGTGTGGAATCTGTGGGACATTTAGGCATGGAGCAAATATATGCCCCTCTGCATATGAGTCTTTTGGGAATGAAGCTGAGCAAGTTAATGCTATGGGGGGATTTCAACTAAGAGCCAGGAATGATCCTTACTCCAACACTTACAATCCTGGTTGGAGGAGTCACCCCAATTTTTCCTGGACAACAAATAATGCTCAACAGCCTTTCCATTTGCTCCAGAGACAGAACCAACAGCAGGGCCAATCCTCAAATCAAGGTCAGCCTAAGAGAGAGAGTTTGGAAGAAAGTTTGCAGGCTTTTATCCAAATCAGTGCTAAAAATCAGGAGATGAACAACAAGAGGCTGGATTCCTTGGAAGCATCTTTTAAGAAGGTGGAGACCCAAGTGGGGCAACTTGCACAACAGATGCAGATTCAACAAAAGGGGAAGTTCCCAAGTCAACCTGAGCAGGCACAATCAGTGACTGTTCTTACGAGTGGCAAAGTAATTAATAATAATGTTGAAAATAACTCTGTGAATGCAGGTGAGCAAGAGAATAAAAAGGAAGGAGAACTAGAGAAAAAAGGTGCTGAAGAAAGATCAATGGATAAGTCCCCTACAATAGATTTGCACAAGGCAAGCAATCCATACCGGCCACCTATACCATTCCCCAGCAGGTTGAAGGATGATAAGAAAGATAAGCAATTTTCAGATATCTTCAACATGCTGTCTAAGGTAAGTATTAACTTACCTTTGCTTGAAGCAATTAAGAACATGCCGACTAATGTTAAATTCTTCAAAGAACTGAATACCAAGAAAAAAAGGTATGAGCCGAATGAAAAGGTGATAGTTTCAGAGGTAGCTAGTGCTGTTTTGCAGCATAAACTACCTCCTAAGCTAAAGGATCCTAGAAGCTTTATTATTCAAATTACTATGGGGAATGGAAAAGGTACTGATGGCATGTGTGATTTAGGAGCTAGTGTGAATTTAATGCCTTATTCTATTTATCTTGATTTGGAATTAGGGGAACTTAAACCAACAAAAATGGTGTTGCAACTAGCTGATAGATCTCTTAGATTCCCGAAAGGGGTTATAGAAGATGTGTTAGTAAAAGTTGGTGGTTTGATAGTACCTGTGGATTTCATTGTTCTTGATATGGAAGTAGGTAATTCTTCACCATCTGCACACACCATTCTGCTGGGTAGGCCTTTTATGGTGACTACCAACACTTTGATAGATGTTAAAAATGGTAAATTATCAATGACTGTTTTGGGACAAACTGTGGAATTTTCTATTTTTAACACTTCTCCTATTCCTACAACTGCTTTATATGAGGATTGTTCTTTCAATGACTGTGTTGATGCAGTTGTTTCAGATGTTTTCTTGCAGACAGGTTCCTCTGATAAATTGGAGCTGGCATTGACTTTGGATAGTGATTTGGAAATTTTTTATGCAGAAATAGCCAGTTGTCTTGAGACCTTAGAAAGTGCTGAAATAGAGGAACTTGAGGAGGACCCAGTTTTTGAACTTCCATCCATTCAAAAAGAAGAGAAGAACCCCTCACTAGAGTTAGAGCTGAAAGAGTTACCTAAGAACCTGAAATATGTGTTTTTAGGAGATCACAACACTTTACCTGTGATAATATCTAGTGAACTTAGTGAAGGGGAGGAGATGAGGTTGGTGAGTGAGCTTAAAAGATTAAAGAGAGCAATAGGATGGGGATTGAGTGACATGTGCATGCATAGAATCACTTTAGAAGAGGGAGCTAAACCTGTGAGGGAGACACAAAGGCGCCTTAACCCAAATATGAGTGAGGTGGTTAAGAAGGAAGTGCTCAAATTGTTGGATGAAGGAGGAATATATCCAATTGCTAATAGTGAGTGGGTGAGTCCAGTACATGTAGTTCCTAAGAAATCTGGAATCACTGTGGTGAAAAATGAGAATAATAAATTGGTTCCTACTAGGACTACTACTGGGTGGAGAATGTGCATCGATTATAGGAAGTTGAACAATGCTACTAAGAAAGATCATTTCCCTCTTCCTTTTATTGATCAGATGTTAGATAAACTTTCTGGACACTCACATTATTATTTTCTGGATGGCTTTTCAGGTTACTATCAGGTGCCAATATCTCCAGAGGATCAGTCCAAGACAACCTTTACTTGCCCTTTTGGGACTTATGCATTTCGACGTATGCCCTTTGGCTTGTGCAATGCACCTGCAACTTTTCAGAGATGCATGATGTCTGTCTTCTCAGATATGATAGATGATTTTATTGAGGTATTTATGGATGACTTTTCTGTTTTTGGTAATTCTTTTGATAATTGCCTCAATAAACTTGGTCGTGTGCTTGAGAGATGCATTGAATGTAACCTCACTTAAAGTTGTGAAAAGAGTCATTTTATGGTTACTCAGGGCATTGTCTTAGGTCATGTGGTGTCAAGTAAAGGGATTGAGGTGGATAAGGCTAAAGTTGAATTGATTGCTAAGTTACCCCCACCTACCTCTGTTAAGGGAATAAGAAGTTTCCTAGGGCATGCAGGATTTTACAGGAGGTTTATTAAGGATTTTTCCAAAATAAGCCAACCATTGTGCCATTTGCTAGGGAAAGATGTTCCATTTGAATTTATAGCACAATGCATGCAAGCTTTTAATCCCCTTAAGGAAAAATTGACTAGTGCACCAGTGATTGTAGCTCCTATTTGGTCTTTACCTTTTGAAATAATGTGTGATGCCTCTAATCATGCAATAGGAGCTGTTCTTGGGAAAAGGGTTGATAAATACTTGAGAGTAATATATTATGCCAGTTTGACCCTGAATAGTGCACAAATGAACTACACCACAACTGAGAAGGAAATGTTAGTTGTTGTTTTTGCTTTAGACAAATTTAGAGCATATTTAATTGGGTCAAAAATTATTGTGCATTCTGATCATGCAGCTCTTAAATATCTGTTAACAAAACAACATGCTAAACCGCGCTTAATTAGATGGGTGTTGTTATTGCAAGAATTTGATTTCCAAATTAAGGATACTAAGGGTAGTGAGAATGTTGTTGCTGATCATTTATCCAGATTACCCTTCTTTAGTGAAAATCTTGCATCTGATAGCATTCATAAAAATTTAGAAGAATTTCCTGATGAGCATTTGTTTGTGGTAATTAATGCACCTTGGTTTGCAGATATTGCTAACTATCTTGCTTGTGGTATTTTGCGATCTAACATGTCCTTTCAGGAAAAGAAAAGGTTTCTACACTTGAGTATGTTTTATTTTTGGGATGAACCTTATCTATTCCGAATATGCAAAGATGAGATAGTTCGCAGGTGTGTATCTGAGGAAGAGCAACTGAGTGTTCTTCAATTTTGTCATGACCTTCACTGTGGGGGTCATTTTGGAGGAAGGAAGACTGCAGAAAAGGTGTTACAAAGTGGTTTTTACTGGCCTACTTTATTTAAAGATGCTCAAGAGTACTGTAAGCACTGTGACTATTGTCAAAGAGTAGGTAACATTGGGAGGAGGAATGAAATGCCCCTTCAGTCATATATTGTTGTTGAACTGTTTGATGTGTGGGGAATAAACTTCATGGGTCCTTTCCCCAAGTCCTTTGGATATGAATATATTTTAGTTTCTGTTGATTATGTTTCCAAATGGGTGGAGGCAATCCCCACCCGTACTAATGATGCTAATGTGGTTGTTAAATTTGTGAAGGAAAACATTCTTAGTAGATTTGGCACACCAAGAGTGATAGTCAGTGATGGGGGGGAGCCATTTTTGCAACAGGCTTTTTGAGAAGTTAATGCACAAATCTGGTGTTAAGCACAAAGTGGCAACCCCATATCATCCACAGACTTCTGGACAAGTGGAAACATCCAACAAGCAGATTAAGGGAATTCTGGAGAAAACAGTCAACACATCAAGGAAGGATTGGGCAAACAGATTGCATGATGCACTATGGGCTTATCGGACTGCTTTCAAGACTCCTCTTGGTATGAGTCCATACCGATTGGTGTTTGGAAAAGCTTGTCACTTACCAGTGGAGTTGGAGCACAGAGCATATTGGGCAATCAAGACTCTGAATTTGGACTTGGACAAAGCAAAGAGAGAAAGATTTCAGCAAATTTCAGAGTTAGATGAGCTGAGGAATGAGGCTTATGAGAGCTCGAGAATTTACAAGGATCGCACTAAAGCACTTCATGATAGAATTATAGTGCAAAAGACATTGAGTCCAGGTATGAAAGTTTTACTTTTTAACTCTCGACTCCGTCTTTTTCCAAGTAAACTCAAGTCTCGATGGAGTGGTCCTTTCGAGATAACTCAGGTGTATCCTTCTGGCGCCATTGAATTACTTAACTCTCGAACAAGTGAGACTTTTAAAGTGAATGGACAGAGAGTTAAACCATACAATGAAGGATTTCAAGAAGTGAGGGTCATTGACAGCACTTTGATCTATGACCCCTAGGCCTTGCATGATGTCCAGCTATATGGGATTAAAGAAGCGCTAATTGGGAGGCAACCCATCGGTTTGCATTTATTTTTCATAGTTGTAATTTTAAATTTAGCAAGTTTTGATTTTATGTTTAGTCTAAATAAATGAAATTGGTGCTTTGATCGGTTTTTCTTTATTTTGTGTTTCAGGGTGTTTGAAGAAGAAGGTTTGCAAAATCTTTAAGAATTGAATAAAATAAAAAAAAAGAGTTAAAAGTTAATAAAAGGCAGTAGGTGACACGGCCAAAGGACTTGGCCGTGTCCCTTGGCCGTGTCACACACTGGACACGGCCACGCTTCATCAAATTTCTTTCATTTTTGCAAATTTTTATACAGAAGAGGACACACCCATGGGACACGGCCAAGTCACTGGTCGTGTCCCCCCAAGAGCATCAGACACGGCCGTGTCACCTTGACTTGGCCGTGTCTCTTCCCTTTTACACACCAGACACGGCCAAGTTCACCCCAACACGGCCGTGTCCCTCATTTTTACACTTTAAAAAACCTGATTTTGCCCAGTTTCTTTTCATTAGATCCCTAATTTCCTGTTCTTCGTCTCTCTCGCTCTCTCGCTCTCTGTATCGCAAAATTCATAGCTTGTGATTCAAAACTCCAAATCTTCCTTTAAACATCAAATTTCTTCACCAAAACTAGAGATAATCACTTAAAACTTCTTCTTTGCTCATATAATTTTGATTTGATCAAGTTTTGGTTTGAATTTTTAGATTTCTAAGGATGCCGAGAACTAAAATTGTGTCACACCGCAAGACGAAGAAGTCTACTACCGGAGGAGCTTCTTCTTCTTCTTCATCATCTTTATCTTTGAAGAGGGCAAGTCTTTTGGCTAGGGATTTTTTCCCGACAAGGTACGTTAATGATGAATCTCTTGATGTCTTGCAAATTAGGACTAATTTTGATCGATATGTGCAATTTCTTGGATGGGAGACTCTAGTCACCTTGAGACCTTTGCAGTTTGAGGAGCTTACTTTAGAGTTTTTGACATCTCTCAAGGTTGAACGAGATGATAAGAAAATCTGCACTAGGATGATGTTTAAATGATATGTGCTTAATATTGACCAGTTGAATGATATATATGGTTTTCATCAACACGGGGAAAGGTCAGTACCCAAAGAATTTAAACAACAATTTGCTTGGGGAGCTTTAGGCTCGGGTACTTATGTGGCCAAATCAGCCAAGGCATCTAAATTAAGAAATTCTGCTTTGAGGTATTTGCATAGGTTTATGGCTTGCGGATTCTTTGCTCGGAAAGAGAGTCCAGGTGTGGTTGAGTTGAATGAGTTATTTTTCCTGGATTGTGCTTTGAATGCTATGCATGAGTTATTTTTCCTGGATTGTGCTTTGAATGCTATGCATGTTAGTGCCGGCTATTGGTTAGCCGATATTTTTGATACTGTGGCTAATAAAAGGAGGGGGGCAATTTGTGTTGGAGGGTTGATCACCACATTAGCAGTAGCCCTTGTTGAGGATTTTGACCTGAGTACTAGTCGCATGACTAGAATTTCGGGTAATGACTCTTTGAATTTAGCTACACTTGAGAAGATGCACATGGTGGTGCATAGGAGAGGGACTTATGTTATGCCTTCAAATGAGCCTGCAGCACCGGGGGACAGGCAGAAGAGAGCACGGGTCGAAGAGGAGTCCGACTCGGATTCTATAGATCTAGATGAGGATGCTCCGGTCTTGGAAAGATAAGAGATACTTATGAGGATTGAGGCCCTGGAGGGCAAGGTAGATCGATTGGAGGAAAAGGTAGATCGACTGGGGGGCACGGTGGACCGAAACCATGTTGAGATGTTGCAACAGATGGATCAGATTAACAGCAACATTGCCAAGATCCTGAGTCTTCATCCCTCAGCTGCATCATCTTCACGCCTGCCTTTTCCATAGATTTTGAGTTCCTTGCTTTATTTTGTTTCGTGTACTTTTGTTTTTATTTTTCGTTTTTGTTTTCATGTTAACATTTTATATTTGGATATTTTATTTTCATATATTGTACTTTTGTTTTTAAACTTTTGTGTTTGTGATGGAAAGTTAGGGTTTTGCCTCACCAGTACGATGGAAGACAGGTTGTCCTTTAACTCTTTTTATTTATTATTCTTGTTTTCCATTGAGGACAATGTAAATTTTAAGTGTGGGGTACTCTTTAAGCTTTCCTTTAATTTTTGTTTTGTTTGTCTTGTTTTGCTTATTGTGTCTGTTGTGCATGGCATAATTGTTGAAATCTTATTGATCTTTTCTTTGATTCTAGCATTATAGTTGAGACTTTAGTATCGGCATAGAAATGAGCATTTGAATTCATTCAGGATCAATTTTCACATTCTGCAATTCATGACATATAAATCTTTGAGAACCCACCTGTGTGAGTTTTGAGCCTTATAATTTGATATTATTGTCAATTGATTTTCTTTTCTTAAGTGTGTACCTTCATGATTTTGCATCTCTAGAGTTTGCTTTTGCATGCTAATTGAACTCACATTATGATTTAATCTCAAGTTTTAAAATGATGAAGGCAAATTAGGTTAGCCCTTTAGCTTAAAAAGACCTCCCTTAATATTGATTTCCTTAGTGAGCCAAGTTGAGCCTTTGACCTTTTCTTGTTTGATCAACACAATTCTCAATTTAGCATTCCCTTATTATCATCATACCTGCATTAAGGAATGGAGTTTTATGATATGACAATAGGGTGGTTTGTTTCAAAGTGTGGGGTAAGCAAGTAAAAATTTTTGGTATTGCTATTTGGGGTTGAAATACATACTTTGCACTTTGTATTTGATTAAGAGTTGACTATTCTTTTCCTCTACATTTAAGCTAGATGTTCCATGCAATTCTTAATTTTGTATATATATATATTAAAAAAATGATAAAAGTAAAAAAAAAAGAAAATAAAAGAGTATATATATGTATACAAAATTTACATATGTTCTAGCATTGGTTTGCAAAAGAGGAATGTCGGCTCGTGTATTTTTCTTTGAGTATGCAAGTATGTAAAGTATCAAGGGTTGGTGAGTATGCTATTTGAAGGAGTTATGAGTTTCTTAGCAAGAGTAGTATCTAATTTAGATACACCATTTCTTGATGCTCCAGCCTAAATGTCTTTTCTCACACCTTTACCTTAGCCCCATTACATCCAAATAAAAGACCTTCGGATTATTTCTTGAGAAAATCAGTGAGGGAGATTGGATAATTAAGCAAGTTTATGGTAGTATGCAATCATGAGAGGTTTGATGTGATTAACCTTTGAAATCGAGTGAAACACTTAGATGAGAGATAAGATTTGTATGTCTGGATTAATGAATGAGTTAAGAAAATCTTGATTGAAGGAAAGTGCGATTATTTATGCTGTGTCTTAAAGTATTTCATCTTATATACTGGAATTATAGTTAAGGTTGCTTGAGTTTTTAATTTATGCCATGTGAATTTGCTTGAGGACAAGCAAAGTTTTAAGTGTGGGGTAGTTGTTTTATTAGTTTTTGTTATAGATTTGTGTCTTGTTTAGTATGATAATTATTGTTTTCTTTAGGTATTTTGTTAGTTTTAATTGGTTTGTTTAGTGTTTTCATTAATTTTGGTAGTTTTAGTTCTTTCAGTGTTTATGTCGTTTTTGATCTAGTTTTTAGTATTGTGTTTATGTTTTGTTGGTTATTGTCTATTTACTTCTTGTTTAAAGTTTGTTTTGAGTTTTTCTGTTAGGTTAAAACAGGCAAGGAAACAAATTGAAGGAGAAAGGGGCAGTGGCTAACACAGGCAGAGGACACGGCCAAGTCACTGGCCGTGTCCCATACCAAGTTAAAAAGGAAGAGCAAGTGCAGTAGCAGACACAAGCAAGGGACACGGCCAAGTCAGTGGTCGTGTCCCTCCAAAGAAGCCCAGACACAGCCAAGTCACTCCAACTTGGCTGTGTCTCACTTGGTTCCAAAGGAAAAGAGAAGCCAATCTTCACAGAAGCAAACACAGGCAAGGGACAAGGCCAAGTCACTGGCCGTGTCCCTCCAAAATAGTCCAACACGGCTAAGTCAAGCTTCAACTGGCTGTGTCACTCAACCAAAGAAGAAAAAGAAGAGAAACAAGCAGTAGGTGACACATGCAAGGGACACGGCCAAGTCACTGGCCGTGTCCCTCCAAAAAGCACTCACACGGCCAAGTCACATGCAACTTGGCCGTGTCTCTCATGATCCAAGCCCGTAGCAGATTTTAAAGCGGACGATTCATATAAAAAGAAAAGAAAAGCTAGGGTTTGGGACGTTGACGATTTTGAGAGAGAATTGAGCCGTCCAAGAGTGAAGTTAGGGTTTTTACTTTGATTTCTTTGATTTTGATTACACTTTTGATTACTTTAGCTTAGATTAGATTGTTCTAGCCATCGAGACATCCTTCTTGCAAGATTCGAACAAGAGATTCTTTAGAAACTTCAAGAGTTTGTAACTTGGTTTTGTTCTCGAACTTATTCTCTTTATTTTAATTGAAATTGTATTAATGGATATTATCGTGTCTAGTTTGATTTCTTTGAACATTAATGAGATGAATATGTTTGATTGCATTATGAACTAATTTGATCTAGTCTAGGGTTTGTATGGATCTGCTATGATTGTGAATTGGTTATTCTCTTAGCTAATAATTTCTTTAGCCTTGATTGAATGAAATATTTTAATATATAATTGATTGGCCACCAATTATGTGTTTTAGGTATTAGATGATGGATTGAGAGATGAAGTCTAATGCTGGATCAATTCAATTAGGGACTTAGGTGAATTAGAGATATAACCTATTAAAAAGATTGTTTCAATTATAACAAGATTAGTTGTAAGAGGTTTGAATGCGAGAGCTTATTTCCTTGACTCAATTAATTAAGTTGTTTGAGATTTAATCTTTGAAATTGAATTAGTTAAGAGGAATAACCATTCATACATATCAGTAGTAGAGAAGTGCAAACCCTAGACCTTTCTATCTAGTGAATCAATACATCAGATTTAGTTTACTTTTATTTGTTTTAAACTTTAATCAATCTTCTTCATTATTTAGCAATTTAAATTTCTTTAATTACTTGTTATTTATAATCTGATAATGAATTAGCCACTTTAGCTTCCTTGTGAGACGACCTTGGGGCAATCGCCTTTGCTACAGCTACCTCGTATACTTACGAGTGACGCTTTGTGGTAGAGTTAATTCGAGCGCAACAAGCTCCCACTATTTTATTGCGAACTAATTAGGCCTCACTATTGATCCAAGAAAGCTCATTGGAAGCTTTCCCAGTGGATTAGTATCCAATATTATTATGTGAAATCTTGGGTTTGCCCAATAAGCCCACATAACTCCAAAGGTAGGTATCTCATACCAATTGCATTGGGAAACTATTGAATCACTAGGCTATCAACTCTTGATATGTGTATATCTCATATACACTTACCCAATCTTGCCTATAATTTATATTAACCTTAGGTTTGCCCAACAAATTAACACAATTAGTTAATTCCGGCCCATTAATCAAGAATCTCATTCCATAACTTGAACATATTTTTGTAGAAGAGGGCTTGGGTTTGCCCAACAACCCAACCTTTTAGAAAAACTCTGGTTCTTACTATATTAATGGAAGACATTAGACTTAATTTTAATTGAGAGATTTCTTATTTTAAGTCTCATCTTATTTTAAGCATGCATATTTTATCTATGTATCATCATCAAGATAAATATGGTAATTTCAAAATATTACATGGCATGATTATGGACATATCTACATTGGTGCCAGAAAACCAGAAACCAGAAAACCTCAACTTATATTTGAGGGTAGTTAAGTGAGAAGAGAAATACAATAGATAATAGAGAAAGCTAGGACATGTAGGCCCTATTTACCAAATACAAAAATTCATGCATATGCTCAAGCTCATTGGGCACGTCCATAATCATCCATCATGCCAACCATACATCCTTAGATGCATTATGCCTAATGCAACACATGAAAAACAAATTTATTTTCTACATTGTGCCTTAAGGTTCCAACTCTTGAAACCAAATATTTAATCATTTTGGTTTTGATTGATTAAATTCATTTGAACTTTATCCCAATTAATGTCATTAATTTAGTTCAAATATGTCCAGCCATGATTTTAATCTCATTAAAATTCTAGTAAAAATTTGATGATTTCAAGTTTTAGGAAAAGCTAAGAAAATCCAATTTTTATTTTATTATAAATTTGTTAATTGAAATTTCTTAAATATCCATATTCAAAAAATATATTTCAGCAACTGAAAATCATCAAATCAATTCATATATACCATATAAATAAGAAAAACTTGTTGAACTATAATAAAAGGTATTAAAACATATCAAACATATGTTCTTGCATAAAACTCTTTTAAGCAATAACCTTTTTGTTATTAAATTTAATCAAAATTCCCTTTGGCTTGTTCATACTTTTTGTCTAGCCTTGAAAAACATATCTCTTATGTTTATCATGGTTTAAATGATCAAATCATATATTAAAAACATGTAGGATAGCATCATATTTGAAATCTAGCTTTCTAGACAAAACATCGATGTTGTAACTCTGAGCATCTTCGTAGTAATTGAAAACAATCATATCATAACTTTGAACAACATCGTCGTAAGTCTGACGATTTTGACAGATTAATAGTTTTCCAAATTTTGTTTGATTTTAAATCCAAATTAAACATTTTAATTCAATCAAAATCATATAGAATCAATCAAAAGCATAAAGGGACAACCAAAATCAATTAAGAACTTATAGCATAAAGCTAGGGTTTCTAAAATCAACTATTTTTCATGCCTTTCATTTTTAATCAATATAGGTGGGCTCTAATACCACTGTTAGGAATTTAAAGTAAGAACAATCAAAATTTGCAGCCAATACGCAGTGGAAAAATAAAAATTCCCAAATCCTAGATCATCCCATATTGATTAAAATCGAAATAAAAGAAGAACATACAAGGTTTAGAGATTATACCTATGAGTTCTTCACAAATTCTTCACCTTCTCTTCTTGTTGGGTTGTCGCAAACCACAACAATCCAAGGGTAAGATTGTCTCTAATAGTATCCACACAAGGGAAGAATTAATCCCCTATCTTTGAATTAATCTCTAATAGGAGTGGCCTAGAGTGAATCTTTGTGCTAGCAAGAAGAAGCAATCTAATGAAAAAGAAGAAAACCTAAGAGAAAGAAGAAACTCTTTCTAGTATTCCTTTTTCTTTTTTCTTTTTTTGGTTAGGATGCAAGAGTTAAGCTCCCATCTATTAAGATGGTATTTATATTTTTTTTCTTTTAGGGTTTCTATTAGCTAGGGTTTTAAGCTTAATAGCTTACTATGCCCAAATGCACTCGACTTGGCCCAATAACTAATAAACCCATTTTCTTCTTTCTTAATGGATTTAATCCATTAAATATATATTATCTCATAATATATTAAAGCCAATTTAATTAATTTTGAACTTTTTAGTGCGTGAGCCATTAGGCTCCCAAATACGTTGGTAGCTAAATACCAATTTTACCATTAATTAAAATTAAGGTTTCCTCAAATGAACTATTCTTTTAGAATTGATTCACAAATCAACTAATTGATATAAAGCAAACCAAGATTGGCATCTAGTAATGCATCATGGCCAGCCAAGTGTTGAGAAAGTTAAAGTGGTTTGACTTCAACCTTTCTATAGTTAGTTACCGTGCAAAAAACTCTTGCATCATACTATATCTCATTCAGTTCAAAGCATGGACTTTGTGTCTACTCCCACTAGACTGACTACGTCACACCTAGTTTGAATATATTAGTTCTTGTTCTTGAAGTCCATTACTCTATCAAAAGCATCTTCAAGACTCTCTTAAAGATCCATCCACCTTGGCCAAGGATTCCAGAGTAATGCCTTACAAGAGGCCATGAGATATACTCTCCTTCTATCAGGAGTGATGAATCCTTTATTGATCTCTCAACTATCTTCAAATACCTCATGTAATACCCAATGGCCACCCTATAAGCGATCTCTCATAAGACAACAAGGAATGAGATTAAAGTATAATACTTGATATCTAAGATACCATAGAAATCTCAAGTCTAAGGATATTTGCACAACTACTATGATGAGATAAGATCATTGACATTGAATAGAAATCCATATGATAATCTCATAGTTGGGTCATCCAATGAACTTGTTCTTCCAACAAGAATCCACATGTTAACTCTAAGCATCACCATGCTTACAACTTATGAGAACAACTTCTTGATCAAATTAAGAAGTATAACATGTGCTAGTCTATCCGCACTAACAATGTCCCATTTTGTTAATACTATAACTAGGGATAATTTTAGTATAAATACATTTGCATGTAATAAGAATTTCATATCATGATCTCATCATGATTTCTCTTACACTGTGTTTTATACTAGGGACTTTATTAAATAGTTTAAGATATATAATCAACTACATGCATCACATGAGTACTAGATAATAAATGACGCCTTAAGTCATTAATATATAAATGAATGTAATGTTCATATTACAACCTCAAGTGATTGTCTCTAGGGCATACATATCTAGCAACATAAACTCCCTCTGTTAATAAAACATGACCTAAAAATACTACTTTGTCCAACCAGAATTCACATTTACTAAGCTTGACATACCACTATTTATTCATGAAAGTCTATAATATAATTCTCAAGTGTTCTTTATGCTCCTCTCTACTTCCAAAATATACTAGAATATCATCAATAAATACAATTACAAATCTATCCAGATAAGGATGAAAGCCCTGTTCATAAGATCCATAAAAGCAGTTGGGGTATTGGTTAACTTGAATTGCATCACTAAGAATTCATTATGCCCATAGCGAGTCCTAAAGGTTGTTTTAGGCACATCTGACTAATTTATTTTCAACTGACGATACCCCAATCGTAAGTCTATTTTAGAAAAGACTTTAGCGCCTTGAAGTTGATTAAAAGATCATCAATGCGGGTGTGAGTGGGGATTTTTGCCCCCACTCCCGGTGAAATAGTTCTTGCGACTTTGGTACTGTTTAGGCTCGGGGCCTTAGAGAATATAGACCTAAGTCCGGAGAAAATGGAGTCGCCACCCGGACGGGCTGGGAAAAAGAAAGGGATGGATGACTTGATTCCTAAGGAATCCCCAACCCCCTAATGGGTTCCGAAAGTTGGGTACGTGTGGGGAAGGTTAGAAATGGCCCAGCACCCCCACAATGCCCGACTCATTGGAACCGGCCTCCTTTACAGGTCTTAATATTATAAAATTCTTAAATATAACAATATTATCCATATTACACACAACAATTGAAATAAAGCATCGATATATTAAAAATCAAAACAAAGTCAAAGCAAAATAAATAAATGGACACCCATCCGAAGATGGAAATATGCCCTTACATCATCCATGTCTAACCTAAATAGGACACCCACCATAAGGTAGAAACATGTCCTTTACATTGGTCTAAAATATAAAAGCAATTTAAATTACATAGAACTTAATTAATGAGGTACCCACAAAGTGGAAACATACCTCTTACAATATTTGGAAATCAAAATAAATCGATAGAAATAAATAACCATTCATAATAAATAAATCATTATCAAAGATATTAAATATCAATCAAAATATATAATAAGCATTCATCCATGATAAATTAAATAAATCAAGCATTGAAATTAAATAAATCATATAATAAACTACATAATCAAATAAGGTAAGTAAAGATACAAATTGAAGTTTACTGTTTCTTATTTAAAATTCTTTAATTAATATTTAAGGTTTTGGAATTTATTGGTTTAGGCTACTGTAAGTTTTAAGGGAATTGAAATGGATTAGAGTTTTATAATTTAAGAGATTGATGAGGTTATTTGATTAGCCAAATTAGAGTTTGAGTGGTAAAATCATGAAATCAGGATTTGGATACTTTAAAACATTTAAGTTTAGGACTCATGGTTACTGGATTATTATTTTGGATTTACTATATTGGGTTTGAATGTTTAGGTCTATAAGGTTTTAAGGTGGTTTTAAGGATTAGGGTTTAGGAAAACTTAGGGTTTAGATTAGCTAGTTTGGAGTTACTATCTTGGTTTTGGAGTTGAATTAGGGTTTTTAGTGTTTCGAAAAATATTTTTGGTTTTAGAATTTGAGAAAACAGTTTATAGCTTTTTAAAAGCTTTTGGATTTTTAGAAACTGTAAGGTAAATTTAGGGTTTTAAGGTTTTGGAATACAGATTAGGGTTTTAGGAATTAATAAAATGATTTAAGGTTTTGGAAAGTTGGAAAGTAGATTAGGGTTTTAAGATTTTGAAGAAATAGAACAGGATTCTTAGGTTTTAGAATAAACAGAAAAGTAATTTTAGGGTTTTTGAAAATAGAAGAAGATTTAAGGTTCTAAGGTTTAGAAGAAGTAAATTAGGGCTCTAAAGTTTTTAGAATCAAAAGACTCAATTTAATGATTCAAGGTACTGTAAGGAAAAAAAGAGATTAGATATTCAAACCTTCGTTTGTTGGTTTCACCGAAAATTACTTCTTGGATGAACAAGGACAAAGGCAGGATTGCTGCCTTTGATGGCTTAATTGCTTGCTTGCTTATCCCTCTCAAATCTGAAGTTCCACAGTTCAAGTCTAAATCCAATGTTCAAAATCCAGTCCGATCATCCAAAGTTTCTTTTTCTTTTTTCCTGTGATTTTTAGTGTTATTTATAGGAAAATTTTTATGATTAATCCTAGTTGTTTAAGAAAACTAAAATTCATTAGGAAAGGAAACCAAAACCAAATAGAATTTGGTTTCAAAAAAAATTGCGTTGTAAAAATTTCGCTGGCTAAAATTTGCGACGACTGGCTGCGAGGATTGGCGAGCGAAAAACTGCGAGGGGCGGGCTGCAGGCCATTTCGTCCGCAGGAAGCTCCTACGGTCAAAATGGCCCAAGGCCATTTCGTCCACTATTTTCAGCGATGATTTTTTTTGTCGCCGATATATTTTTATTTTTATTTATTTGTTTATTATTATAATTATTATTTATTATAATAATTTTTAAAAATTATAAAAAATAAATACTAAAAAAATATTTTTTAATTAAGATAACACAAAAATTATTTTGGACTAAATAATATATTGGACCTAACTGGGTCAAAAATTACGGGTCTACAGTTTGCCCCCTGCTTGAACGATCTGAGACTTTAGTAAAAGAGAGTGAAAAGCAATAAGACTTAATTTTGATGAGATGGTTACTTGAATTTGTTTTGGGTACTTAGACCCGAGACTGAACTTGATTTGGGTACTTGGACCCGAGTTTAGATTGAATTTGGGTACTTGGACTCGGGATTGGGTACTTAGACCTGAGATTGATTTGATTTGGGTACTTGGACCTGAGATTGGGTACTTGTGTCACGACCCAATTTGTACATATGTACAGTACATCCGCATACAGTAACAGGAGCTGTCCCGAGTAATCACCAAAGAACACGAAGTGAAAGGAAGCTCTATAGAACAAAAAGGACCTAACTGAAAAGATTGTAAAAGTTTTGGGGAGGTGACTGTAATTTCAAAAAGTTTTGGGGAGGTAACTGTAATTTCCAAAAGTTGTACTGGAGGTTCTTAATAGTGCATATAACAGACTCCAGAAATGGAAAGTAGAGAAAAATTGGGTCGGAACGGAACACCACAGTTTTTCCCGAAAACGCATAGTTTGAGAGATACAGTGGATTCTTGACCAAGGGTATTTTTGTCATTCTTGTGATAATAATTTATACACTGGAAAACAAGACAAGTAAAGGTATCCGAAGTAAACGGAAGGACTCCGCAGTGATCGATGTTGAAGAACGAACCTAAGTGGAGACCCGAATCACGTAAGGACCTAAAGGGAATTTTTACAAAAGTCAAGGGCATGAGTGTATTTTTATAAATTAGTTGAAAATCAAGGATGAATGTCGGAAATGGAAACGAGAGGTTAAACGAGGAGACGAGATTGCAGCATGTCCTGCGCAGCTGGCCTTGACTACTACTTTGGGTAGGAGTTTGGATATGATTGATTGTAGCAATATGGCATGTACATAAGCTTGTATGATCTAGCAAATAAATGTATAATAATGAAAAGCTAGAACACGTACACTGCTAGTAATCTAATAAATCTTATTTTGGTTTAGCACTTATGTATGCAAGTATAGAAGTGTGAATTCTTCTTGCAGGATTGTAGTTGAGGTTATAAGGGTGGATTATTGGGAGTGTGCTTGAGTTGAATTGTGAAACAAAATGTTTTTTCAAAAATTAAAGAATCAGTTTTGGCGACACTTGGGACCTCCATTTTTAGGGGAGGTTATGGCAAATTTTTTTTAAAATCTGCATTTAAAATTGGCTAAGTAAAATATTAAGACACAACCACCATGAGTTAACAGTCCATCTTGGTCTATAAATGTAGGCTAAGATGGGGTGTTACAACTTGGACCCGAGCTTGAATTTGATTTGGGTACTTGGACCCGAGATTGGGTACTTGCACCCGAGATTGATTTGATTTGGATACTTGGACTCGAGATTGGGTACTTAGACCCGAGACTGAATTTGATTTAGGTACTCAAACTCGAGATTGTATTTGATTTAGATACTTGGACTCGAGATTGGGTACTTGGACCCGAGATTGAATTTGATTTGGGTACTTGGACCCGAGAATGGGTACTTGGACCCGAGATTGAATTGAATTTGGATGCTTGGACCCGAGACTAGATTGAATTTGGGTACTTGGACCTGGGATTGGGTACTTGGACCTGAGATTGATTTGATTTGGGTACTTAGACCCGAGATTGGGTACTTGGACCCGAGATTGGATTTGATTTGGGTACTTAGACCCGAGCTTGGGTTGAATTTGGGTACTTGGACCCGAGATTGGGTACATGGAATCGAGATTGATTTGATTTGGGTATTTGGACCCGAGATTGGTACTTGGACCTAAGACTGAATTTGATTTGGGTACTTGGACCCGAGATTAAATTTGATTTGGATACTTGGACCCGAGATTGGGTACTTGGACCAGAGATTGAATTTGATTTGGCTACTTAGACACGAGAATGGGTACTTGGACCCGAGACTGAATTGAATTTGGGTGCTTGAACCCGAGACTAGATTGAATTTGGGTACTTGGACCCGAGAGTAGATTGAATTTGGGTACTTGGACTCGGGATTTGGTACTTGGCCCCGAGATTGATTTGATTTGGGTACTTGGACCAGAGATTGGGCACTTGGACCCGAGCTTGAATTTGATTAGGGTACTTGGATTCGAGATTGGGTACTTGGACCCGAGATTGGATTTGATTTGGGTACTTGGACTCGAGAATGGGTACTTGGACCCGAGATTGAATTGAATTTAGGTGCTTGGACCCGAGACTAGATTGAATTTGGGTACTTGGACCCGAGACTAGATTGAATTTGGGTACTTGGACCCAAGACTAGATTGAATTTGGATACTTGGACCCGAGATTGATTTGATTTGGGTACTTGGATCTGAGATTGGGTACTTAGACCCGAGCTTGAATTTGATTTATGTACTTGGACCTGAGATTGGGTACTTGGACCCAAGATTGGATTTGATTTGGGTACTTGGATCCGAGAATGGGTACTTGGACCCGAGACTGAATTGAATTTGGGTGCTTGGACCCAAGACTAGATTGAATTTGGGTACTTGGACCCGAGACTAGATTGAATTTGGGTACTTGGACCCGAGATTGTTTTGATTTGGGTACTTGGACCAGAGATTGGGTACTTGGACCCGAGCTTGAATTTGATTTGGGTACTTGGACCCGAGATTGGGTACTTGGACCCGAGATTAGATTTGATTTGGGTACTTGGAACCGAGCTTGAATTGGATTTGGGTACTTGGACCCGAGATTGGACTCGAGACTGAGTTTGACTAACCTTTTATCAGTTGAGAAGTCTGACTTCTCCGGCTGTTCTATGCATTGTGGTTCTTCACTCTCAAAATGGATCTTCATCCTTTGAGATCGGGTCTTCACCCTTGAAAATGGATATTTATCCTTTAAGATCGGGTCTTTATCCTTGAAACATGGATCTTTATCCATTCGAAATCGGGTCTTTACCTTTGCTTAAGCTCTTTTAGCTGGACAGATCTTTTCTCTTTTGCATCTACACTCTTTTGAGAGTTCTAATGTTCCATTCTTTTGCTCTTCCATTTTGCAAAAATTCAGCCCTTTTTAGCTAGCCTTCATATCCTCTCCTGCCACCTGCGTGGCGAAATATTTGCAAGTGAGTTTGAAAATGTTTTATATATAAACTCAAAAAATTGAAAAGGAGAAACTTTGGCCCCTGTGTAGGCCCAAACCCATGATTCTTCTATGAGAACTCTGATTTGATGATTTTGTTGTCTAGTTCTTCGCATAAGCATGCATTTCTTCTCTTTGCAAATTACTGGAACTTTCTCTGGTAATGGGCCTTCTATGCCCCCTGATTTGATATTTTCTTTTGATTATTTACTTCACAGGGTGTTTGCTGTACACTTTGACAAAGAATGGACAATACAAGACAAGAAAGTGCGATGTGATATGCTCATGTTTGCATGATATGCATGAATAATACTTACATTCGTTCCATTGACTCACAGTCTGAGGCGATCAGCAGAAGTGTTCTCATTGATTCCTTTTTGATGCTCGTTCAAGTGTTGTATTGGAATGATTAAAAGCTTTGCATTTGTGGCTTTTATCTTCAAGATGTTGAAAACACGAGCGGTGGAGACTCCAAGCAGCAGAGTTAGGGATACATCCATTTCAAACTATGTTTCAGCATGCCAGTTGGTAGCTTCTTCTTGACCTTGCCAGTAATCATTTCCTTTGCCCAATGTATCCTTTGGAGGTTCAATGTGTTGCGCTCAGATTAAGTACTACTATGAAGTGGCACTCGCAAGTATACAAGGTAGCTGTAGCAAATGTGATCGCCCCAAGGTCGTTTCCCCAAGAAGGTGTGGTTTGTAATAGCTTGATTAAAGCAATTAAATTAAAAGCGAGAGTTTGTTGTTTGGAATGCTAAAGAACAATTTAAACCTAAAATTAACGTACGTAGGGTTTGATGTGTGTGATGGGTGCACAAGGTCAATTCAGTTCTCGGGAAAGTGCCTAGGGTTATAGGTCCATTCAATCAAAGCTCAATTCTCAATTATCCATTAACATAGCCTTGTAAATTAATTTATTTCTTAAGTTTGATTAGTCAATTACCAATCCATTAGTTCTCACATTCATGAATTAGCAATAGCCAATTATATTACATCTCCAAATTAATAAAACCCTAGAACTTATATTTCTAATTCATTCATAGGGTAGTCGATTGCATAATTCCGATATCGAACTTCACCTCTCGGTCCTTCATTCAATATCTAGAGATCAATAGGTAGCTAATCTATCAACCTAGCATATAATCCAATACAATCAACCAACACAAGGTACATCAATGGAAATATCAAATCAAAGCATTCAATCAAATATGCTACAAACCCTAGGCATGGGTATTTAATTCAACATCATCAATTTAAAACATCCATTCAACTCAATATAAATCAAATACAAATTGTTCATTGCAATATCAATTCTCTTAATAGAACAAAAACAATATTGAAATGAATTAAAAGAGAGAATAGAAAAACCCCTTGTGAAGATGCCAAGAGTAGGATT
Organism: Garcia nutans; assembly: GCA_947685225.1. Taxonomy (NCBI): domain Eukaryota; kingdom Viridiplantae; phylum Streptophyta; class Magnoliopsida; order Malpighiales; family Euphorbiaceae; genus Garcia; species Garcia nutans. The sequence continues at coordinate 33,471,699 of CANTUV010000039.1, read as the reverse complement.
GCTAATCTTTCTCCTAGCTCCACTTTGATGTTTGATGAAGAACTCAAGCCCTCTTCAATGGCTGATTCCCCTTTCGCAATATAGAATGGAGCTTTCTCAAGTCTCCAAACCTTGGAATGGATCTTGCCTTTTGTAGATGGAATGGAGCTTTCTCAAGTCACCAAACCTTTCAATGAAGCTTCTTCAACCTTCAAGAGCTTGTAACCCAATTTATCCCAAAGAACCAAATTGAAGCTTGTCAATGGAAGATGGAGAAGATGAAGATGGAGGATGAAGATGAGGGACAAGGAGAGTGTCACTCTCCCCTCATCCCAAATTATGTGTGCCCTCTCTTCTCTTTTCTTTTTTCTCACTCAAACCCTAGCCGTGCTCACTCTCTTTTTCTGTCGTGCGAAAGAATTATACGTTTTTTGGTGTGACATAGCCAAGCCAAGAGTGACTTAGCCGTGTCTCTTGATCTCCATGGGACACGGCCAAGACAGTTGGCCGTGTCCCTCACTGTGGCTTCTTTTTCTTTCTTTCTTTGGAATGGTGAGTAACACGGCCAAGCTTAAGTGAGCTTGGCCGTGTTTGACATGCTTGGAGGGACACGGCCAGTGGCTTGGCCGTGTCCCTTGGGTGTGTCTCTCTCTGTTGCTCATTTTCCTTCTTTTCCTTCTCTTCTTTGGCTTGTTCTTTGATTTGTTCTTTGAGTGAGACATGGCCAGAGGCTTGGCCGTGTCTCTGGGTGTGTCTGCTTCTGCCTTGAAATTCTTTTGAGGGACATGGCCAAGCTTGCTTTGGCTTGGCCATGTCTTGCTTGGTTCATGCTTTTCTTGCCCTGTTTTGATCTTCCAAGGGTGTTTTTGTACCTAAACCTAAAAACAACACTTTAAACACACTTAAAACAATAATTAATCAAAACATTAACTAAAACACACATAAAATCATACTAAAAACTAGTACAAAAATGATCTAAACAACTACCCCACACTTAAATCCTTGCTTGTCCCCAAGCAAGGCTAAAATCAAAACACACTGACCAGATGAATTTTGTTAAGTTTAAGAGTTATAAAGATGCATCAAGACTTCCTTATCCCTAAATCCACAATCAATATTGAATCAAACAAAATCGACACTCATGCAATTAAGTGGTTTTCCATGCAAAACCTATGTTGTCGCTCCCTCACCAACTCTTACAAGTGTTTGATCATGGTGGTGTTTACACTCATAACAATCAATGAAAGATTATTACCATAGGCTTGCTTATCAATCAAATCTCCACCACCAAATTTCAATCAAACATCAATCAAAAGGTCTTTCTTTTGGTTGTAATGGGGCTAAGGTAAAGGCATGACATTTAGGAAATGTAAGCTTAATCATTAAGTTCAAGAGCACTTTAAGAATGAAGTACCCGATCATATACATAACTAACAATCCCAAAACACCTTCCTCTCATCTATCCCTTGACATTTAAGAGCTTTTCAAGGGAACTCACTTATTAAATCTTGCAATGATACATTCCAACCCTTTTAACAAGAACAACAATTATTCTTATTATTATATATATAAACATTTTTTCTTTTTCTTCTCTTTTTTCTTCTTTCTTTTTTTTTCTTCTTTTTTTTATTATATATATATATATTTTTATCTTCTTTTTCTTTTTTTTTATTTTCCTTTGCAATCTTAAACCTACTAAATTTAACCCCACACTTAATTCAACACAACACTCAGTCATAAACGCTCTTAAAATGCTCTTGACCTAATGAAAGGATAAGAGTTAAACAACAAGGTTCAAGCTAATTGTGTTGTGAAAAAGAAAGAAAAGGAAAAATAAAATAAGCTCAAAATTGGCTAACTAAGGTTGAATATAGGGTTGGTCTTTTTAAGCCAAAGTGGGATCACCTAATTGCCTTAATCATCTTGATGCCAAATTGAAATTTTTTATGTAGTTTTAAAAAGCATTTCAAAGCAAGTTCTAGCAAATCATCAATCAAAGACGTTTACCCACAAAAAGAATAATAAGTTGATGGCTCAATTCCTCACTAGGTTAATGGCAATGCAAAGAAAAACCAACAAAATTGACAATAAGCACCAATTCTACTCAATTCTCAAATTCATGCTTCAAAAATTCAAAGGTCATCTATCAACAATTTTTATAACAATTGAACTTTCTAAAACTCATTTATTCAAAGAAAAACATTAACTAAAACCTAAACAAAAACAAGTTAAAAGTAAAAACACAAAAATACAAAATGCAATTAAAAGTAAAAACACAAAACATAAAATGTACCCCACACTTAAAAATTCACATTGTCCTCAATGTGAGCATGCATACTACAGAGGGGGTTTAGATGAAACCTGATTCCCAATGTTCCCATATACGATGTGTAGGGCTCCTTCCACCCATAATGCAATTGGAGCCCATGACTGAGAGGATGAACAACATGTAACTTAGAAAAGTACCCGATGCACGACAACCCCTAAATAGTATTCCTTGAAGAGAACATGTCTCAAAGGGACATGTGAAGGTCGCCTCGGGGTGATCCTCCAGTGCTAAAGGAACGTGGTAATAATCTTTGTCTTTGTGCAACCTGGGCATATCAGATTTCTGCTCTTCCTTACCAACAAGAGTAGTAGAGATGACTTTTGGGGACTCTTTAAGTTCAACCAAGTTTGGTTGAATCACTTCTTCATCCACTTGCTCCTCATCCTTCAAGCTACATGGAAATGGATTTGGTGGCCTAGCAGGATTGGAAAATTCATGCAACTTTGGTGAGGTTAATGCCTCCAAATTCTCCTTCTCGTTTGATTGGCTCAACTCCTCAATGTTGGTTTGTATCTCCTCGCCATTATCTTCTTGATTAGTGCATGCATCCAAAGAATCACAAAATTTGTTATATATTACCTGTTCACTCCTCAAATTTGTGATTACCTTGACTTGCTCCATTTGGCTAGGAAATTCCTCTTCTTGGTGTGCTTGGAGTTGATGTTCCAGTTGCCTAACTTGAATTTCCACCCTCTTCAATGATTCCTCCAAAGAATCAATCCTCTCATTGATCCCTTCCTGATTTTGTGTGCTAATTTGAATGTAAGCATTCAAATCATCTTCCACTGTGGATGTCTTGTATTGAATATGATTTTGTGCACTAATTTGAATGAAGGCATTCAAACTATCTTCCAAAGTGGGTTTCTTAAGTCAATCTTGATTTTGTGCGCTAGTTTGAATGAAAGCATTCAAACTATCCTCCAACGTGGGTTTCTTAAGGAAATCTTGATTTGAATATTGCTCTTGAGAGTAAGAGTCTCTTTGGTAAGGTTGAAAAAAATTTGGAGGTGAAATGTGCTGCTAATTTTCCCAAGAAAAATTTGGTTGGCCTCCCCAGTTGGGATTATAAGGATTGGAAAATGTGTCACTTCTACCCATTTGCTGGAAACCTTGGTAGTCATATTTTTCCTCTATGCCATTCTTGGTATCGTCCAAAACCCATTGAACAAGTATTTGCACTATGGCCTACATTGCCACATGCTGCATGTAACAACCCATCTTAGCCTACGTTTATAGACCAAGATGGACTGTTATCTCATGGTAGTTGTGTCTTAATATTTTACTTAGCCAATTTTAAGTACAGATTTTAAAAAAAAATTTGCCGGAGTTTCCCCTATAATTGGTGGTCCCAAGTGTCGACAAAACTGATTTTTCTTATTTTTGAAAAATATTTTGTTTCACCATTCAACTCAAGCACACTCCCAATAATCCACCCTTATAACCTCAACTACAATCCTGCAAGAAGAATTCACACTTCTATATTCACAACCCAACTCAATTCAACAACCATACAGTTATTATACATTACTAGATTTACATGCTACATCAAGTTATCTCTTTGTATTGTTCAAATAAGTACATGCCAGTTTCTAATACCAAAATACAAAATGAAGGGCACCACCTAAACTTCTTGATGACCCGCAAATCGCAGCACTCTTCTGCTCGCTACTGGCTCCTTGCTAATAACCTACGAGTTTAGAAGAAACTAAACTCGCTAAGCATTGCTTAGTGGGTACTTTAACTAATTACAAAAAATAAATAATAAAAGCATAATGCATTTTTAAAATCAATGAGTCGTATTGAAAAATAATATCACAGTAACAACAATCCATACATGTCATATATTCAGTTATTATCATTTTATCATTTCGCTCCACAAGGTAATTATGAATACACCGATCTCGGAATGAGGCCTCGTATAGAGTTACGCGTGGTCTTGACCTCACACGACTAATTGCCATGGTCTTGGTCTCACACGATATAGAATAACTGCGTGGTCTTGGTCTCACACGACTAGTTGCCATGATCTTGACCTCACACGATATAACCCCCATTCCAGACCGATTTTACTCATTTACCGAGTAGAGCATATATAACATTTCATATATATACCCATTCACTTCATATATATACCACATATTCTCCATGTATATAGAATATATACTTACACAAATACCACATATACTCACATATGTATCATATGTATTCACATATATACCATATACACGCATATGTATACCATATGAACAAAAGTTTATAAGAAAATAAAATTTCTTTTATGTTAAAGTACCAAACCTTGCTTTTCTTTAGTCCTTATTCTATTTCACTTCCTTTCCTTCCTTGTCTCCTTGATTTCCTTATAATCTTCTTTGTCACCAAACTCTTTAAATCAAAAGCCTTAAACTTAGGAAAAATCACCTCCTTCTTCCTTCTCTTATAGTTTGGACGAATTCATCATGCAAGAGGGGCTTTTATACTTTCTTTCCTTAGCTTATTTTGATCCAAATGGAAGCCATAAGTGGTGAATAGATGTTGACTTCCAATTGGTACACCTTATAGCAAAAATGGACACTTTTAATTGGTCCACTTGCCTTCTTCTAATTGGTACACCTTATAACAAAACATGGCCACTTTTAATTGGTCCATTTGCCTTCTTCCAATTGGTACACCTTATAACAAAAATGACCACTTTTAATTGGTCCACTTGCCTTCTTCTAATTGGTACACCTTATAACAAAACATGGCCACTTTTAATTGGTCCATTTGCCTTCTTCTAATTGGTACACCTTATAGCAAAAATGGCCACTTTTAATTGGTCCACTTGCCTTCTTCTTTTAATAAATGCTAGATGGCTAATTATGATCCACTTTTGGGGTGGATGAATGCCTTAGGGCCATTTGTCCATCTCTTTTTCTTTTCTTCTTTTAATAAATGCTAAATGGCTACTTATGATTGGCCCACTTGCCTCCTTCTTTTATCTTATTTATTTGGCAAGCCCTTAGGCTTCCTTTTATTCATATTTTGACCCCCTCAACTTTCTTGTGCTGTAATTTTATAGTCTAGGGTGTGAAAATATCAAAATACCCTCCAATGATTAATCGATTGTAACTTTTAAACCGTGCGTTTTCGGAAAAATTGAAACCCACGGTTATGACCCGATTAATCTCGAGAATATCCTTCTGAGGTCAGATATGGGCACTATTAAGAACTTCCGACACTTAATTTTTAAGTTTACATAGTTGCCCCTAACTTTTGAGAAATTTCCACTTAGGTCCTTTTGATATCCCTTCCTGACCTTGCTGTCTTTCTTTATTAATATCTTTTTACTCACAACTCCAAATTAAGTAATTCTTATTCCCACTGAAACTAGACATCCGGGGATATATTGTATCAAAATTTCAGGTCGATTCAAGCTATATCTGAATTTTGACGGTCCTTTGAATTCAAGCCTACTATGCTGTCCTGAGGCAGCTTGCACATTATCTATTAAATCCATCATATCTTATTCTGTACAACTCCAAATTGAGTAATTTTAAGTTAAAAATCTAGCTAAGACACAAATAAACAATTAAGTCTTCTTTGAGACTCTCTAATTCTATCATTAACTTGGATAAAATTCGAGCTCAAGTTATAGGTCATGTTCTAAACTCCTTTGTTCTAAGCCTAAATCATATCCTCTACGTCTATTTCTTACCAATCTGGAATTCGGGATGTTACACTGCACATATCTCTTGGCGTGGCATAGGTGCTCTTCCTCTTGCATTTAGCACCTTAAGTTGATTCGTCAATTCTGCTAATTGCCATGCCATTTCAGAATCATCGTTCCTATCATTAACTCCCCCGTGCCTTGAAAACTGCATTCTTACAAAAGGCACTTAGAAACTTAAAGAAAAATAAACAAATAATTAAATTAAAAGACAAGTAAACAAAACAAACAAACAATTAAATAAAGAAAAAGCAAACTATCACTACTTAAACAACCTTCCCCGGCAGCGGCGCCAAAAACTTGTTGCGCTCAGATTAAGTACTACTACAAAGCGGCACTCGCAAGTATATGAGGTAGCTGTAGAAAAGGTGATCGCCCCAAGGTCGTTTCCCCAAGAAGGTGTGGTTCGTAATAGCTTGATTAAAGCAATTAAATTAAAAGTGAGAGTTTGTTATTTGGAATGCTAAAGAACAATTTAAACCTAAAATTAACGTACGTAGGGTTTGATGTGTGTGATGGGTGCACAAGATCAATTCAATTCTCGGGAAAGTGCCTAGGGTTATAGGTCCATTCAATCAAAGCTCAATTCTCAATTATCAATTAACATAGCCTTGTAAATTAATTTGTTTCTTAATTTTAATTAGTCAATTACCAATCCATTAGTTCTCACATTCATGAATTAGCAATAGCCAATTATATTACATCTCCAAATTAAAAAAACCCTAGAACTTATATTTCTAATTCATTTATAGGGTAGTCGATTGCATAATTCTGATATCAAACTTCACCTCTCGGTCCTTCATTCAATATCTAGAGATCAATAGGTAGCTAATCTACCAACCTAGCATATAATCCAATACAATCAACCAACATAAGGTACATCAATGGAAATATCAAATCAAAGCATTCAATCAAATATACTACAAACCCTAGGCATGGGTATTTAATTCAACATCATCAATTTAAAACATCCATTCAACTCAATATAAATCAAATACAAATTGTTCATTGCAATATCAATTCTCTTAATAGAACAAAAAAAATATTGATGCCAAGAGTAGGATTGCTAATCTTTCTCCTAGCTCCACTTTGATGTTTGATGAAGAACTCAAGCCCTCTTCAATGGTTGATTCCCCTTTTGCAATATAGAATGGAGCTTTCTAAATTCTGCAAACCTTGGAATGGATCTTGCCTTTGGTAGATGGAATGGAGCTTTCTCAAGTCACCAAACCTTTCAATGAAGCTTCTTCAACCTTCAAGAGCTTGTAACCCAATTTATCCCAAAGAACCAAATTGAAGCTTGTCAATGGAAGATGGAGAAGATGAAGATGGAGGATGAAGATGAGGGACAAGGAGAGTGTCACTCTTCCCTCATCCCAAATTATGTGTGCCCTCTCTTCTCTTTTCTTTTCTCTCACTCAAACCCTAGCCGTCTTCACTCTCTTTTTCTGTCGTGCGAAAGAATTTATACGTTTTTTGGTGTGACACGGCCAAGCCAAGAGTGACTTGGCCATGTCTCTTCTTCTTTTCTTCCTTTCCATGAGGTGACATGGCCAAGCCAAGGTTCGACATACTTCCCTTAACTTGAAGGCTTTGTAATTTTTTTCTTTTTTTTTTAAAATCAAATGTTGGCTTTGCCAATTTAATGTCAATGTACCTCAGGACTAAATTTTCCAAATTAACATATCTATAACATGATAACCCTAGTTACCATACTAAACTCGGGAATTATTTCTATTTGAGCAAGAATTGTTTCACTTCAGATAGGCATATACACATTACTTGGCAAAGGTCTCTTTAAATTTAAATATTGTCTATCTCATATGCATGCTTATTCAAACTATCTCCACTAATAGACTCTACCTACCAAGAGAGATCAACAGGTCTTTGATAGGCTTGAAATGGGGTCTATAAGGGACATGGGTTAAAGTGAAGGCCATTTTGAGATAGGAGCTGATGTGGCATAATGGACAAACCCTCATACTACAAATTTCTTGTTTGAACTTCTGGCAGCTGGGAGCAATCTTGCTAGACTCCAAATTCCTTCTATCTTCTTGGCATTAATCTGGATCTCATTTAGAATAGTTTTTGCCCTTGCATAAAGTTTGGGACCCAAAATTCATTTTTTCTTCTTCTCCCTTTTCTTTCTTTTTATATTTCTTACTCTTCCCTTTCTTTGAGCATTTTATCATTTTGTCCTTCTTCCTTTTAGGACTGTCAAGTACAGAACTTTTAGGAACTGGATGGTTTTTTCCTTTTTCTTTGATTTTGATCAAATCTTTGGTTGGGTTAGACCAATTCAAGTCAAACCGTCCTTATAAACCAAATGGAAGCCTTTTGCTGCTTTAGGTAAAAGAGAACTCAATTGTCTTTCTGAACCATTTTGGGTTTTACCCTTTTTCTCTTTTCCTTTCTTTTTTTCTCCTCTCTTTTTTTTTCTTTTCTTTTTTTGTCCTTTTTTTCTTTTCTTTTTTCTCTTCTCTCTTTTTTTTTGTTTTTTGTTTTATTTGTTTGGTTTTTGTTTGGTTCTAGCTCTAAAAGAGTTGTCTTGTTTGTACTGACTTGGGCTTCCAATAATGGATGAGTGGAGTAACATGAATCTTCTTTAACAGAGATAAATCATTTGTTACTCTAATGTTGTCTTGATATATTGGAGATATTAGGTGAACTTCAACTACCCTTATAGTCTTGAGAACTTCAACTACCCTTATGGTCTTGAGAACTTCAACTACCCTTATGGTCTTGAGAACTTCAACTATCTTCATGGTCTTGAGAACTTCAACTATCCTCATGATCTTGACTAATCATTACTTTCTTTGATCTTCTTACCTCTTCATCTTAGTGATCATAAGACTTGTCAAAAGTATCACAACAGCTCAGGGTAGGTTGTTGAGGTTATATGCCAATGAAAAGAAAGCTAAAAAAATTTTATGAAGTCTTAAAGGGACAACTAGGGATTGATATTTAATAGGGTGGATACTAGTTGTTGGCTAACCAAACAATGCCTAGATCATCTCTCCCTTAAATAAGCAGAGTTGCAATTTCGCCTTGAAAGTTTGTCAAAGCACGTTCTAAGACTGACTAAGACCTAGATAAAGGTAATTATGCAGGAGCCCTCTCTAAGTAAGCATACATAACTCAATGCTATAGAGCAATTCCCTCACCTAGTAAAGTCATTCGAGTCATGATGCCTAGATATATTAATTCATGAATCATCAAGCTAGATTCCTCATTGGTTGAGCACCAAAATGAATGAAGACCAACAAAAATTTTGATTAAAGTAATTTATTTCAAGCAACTTTAAATTTGAAAAACAAGATTGTTCCAATTAAATATTAAAGAAAGTAAAATTGAAAAGCAACATTCAAGCTAAGGAAAGTTTGTTGAGTTTAAGCTTCTTTTCCTTTCACATCTTCAATATTTCCATCTTGAAAGGATGATAAAATAAAATCTTCTTTTAATCCTTTTCCTACCATGAAGTTTGCTGGTGGTGGCACCCTGTTGAACCTTGGAAATGGATTACCTTTGGTATTGGGCTTGTCTGGCTCAGGCAACTTGCCATTATCAATTAAATTCTGGATCTCATGCCTCAACTTCATGCAATTATCTATTTCGTGTCCAGGCCTTTAATGGAATTGGCAAAATGCATTAGTATCAAATTTAGGTGGAAGAGGATTAGGCAAAGGACGAGGAGTCAAAGGTTTTAACAATCCCTTCTTTTGTAGCTTATTGAGAACCCAAGACAGTGGCTTCCCTAATTCTAAAAATTGCCTCATTCCTCCTTGACTAGTGGCATTAACATCAACTTCTTTTTGTGTGCTTTGATTACCCGAATGGTAGTTCCCTTTCTCATTCCTTTTTATTGAAAAGCGATTCTTCTCCCTTTCCCACTCTTCAATTTGTAGACCGGCTTGGAGAAGATCTTTGAAGTCCCTTATAAGGGTGTGAGACAGCCTTTCATGGAGGTTGGGTGGGATGCCTCTGACGATCATCCTTATTTGATCAGATTCATCGGGCCTTTTCTTGAGCAAAGCAACCTTATTTCTCCATCTTTTCACGTAGTCCACAAAATTCTCATTTGGCCTTTGTCTAATGGACTCCACTTGCATTAAGGTAACTTTCATCTCAACATTTTATCCATATTGTTGGATGTAAGCCTTGCATAACATGTCCCAATCTTTTTGAGTACTTAAAACCAAAGTGTTGAGCCAATTTTGGACAATAGGCTCCAATGAGAGCATGAAATATCTTAGAGTTTGAGCTTTAGTAGCTTGGGTAGACTGCATGGCAGTGATATACTACTTCACATGGAGATGGGGGTTTCCAGTTCCATTGAACTTTGCAAAGGATGACATCTTGAACTTATAAGGGACCTCCATATCTTGTTCAAATAGTTTGTCAACTTCGGACATTTCTTCGGTTTTTAGTTTCTTCTCAAATTTCTTTTCTAAATTAGCAATCATCTTTTCAACATCAGAAGCTTCGGCTATCTCCATAGTTGATCTTTCAACAATCTTCGGTTCTTTCTTCTTGTCTTGAGGATCTTGGTAGTATTGAGCCCAATCAATGATCACCTTTTCATCATCAAAAACCACTTCACCAACTTTAGTCTTCCCTTTGTCCTTTGGCTTCTTAGTGCTAGTAGATGCTTTGGCATGATCTTCTAAAATTGTAGTTAATTGTTTCTTCATGGTCTCAGCTAGGGCCTCTTTTATTTCTTCCATTTTGGCATTGAGGGCTTCATTCACCATTCTTTGAATTTGTTCGGGCTCCATTGCTTTTGGTGAGCAAGTGATTGAGTCGTTGCTAGCTTCTTCGCTTCCGGCATAGGTCGAATTGTCGTAAGCTTTTGAACTATCGTAATCCAGGACTGTAAGCCAGAAAGGATCAATGATATGAGATGCAAATGTATGTATGCATGTATGCACAAACAATCAACAAAGATAAGTAGAACATCCCTTCCAACCTTATAACATCCACACACGAATGGCGAGTGTCTTTTCCTAGGTATATGGTTAATAAAATACCAACATGGGGTATCTTATTTTTGAATATTTCCCTCGGACGTTTCAATCATTAGTTGTATTTTCAAAAATGGAACTCAATCCATGATAATTCCCATTAATTGGGTTTTAATCCATTTAACCAACTACTGTAGCTTTTATGCTATATTGGATTAAAATGAAATTAAGAGGTTTATTATAGATATATTTCTCACTTGAAAAAGTAACTAATAGATTTCTCACTTGAAAAATTAACTAATGATTCATGCCAAAAACAAGCCCATGGTTAATTATTTCTTAGTATAAACTAGGCTCACAATTGATTTTTGGTATTTCATAATTGACCCAAATAATATGCAAGCTCCTTGTAATATAATTTTGCTTATAAGCCCATTGTAAAAAGATTTTAGAAAAAACATATTTTGGGCTTTGTATTTGGGTCATGAGCAAAAGATTTTTTGATTTCTTTTTTAGAAAAGTTTCATGTCCAAAGACCATCTTGAAAAGTTTTGAAAATAGCTTTGGTCTCATGAGCTTACAATGTACTTAGGTCATATTAGAAAAAGAACAAACCAAATAAGCCATGATTTAAGCCAAGATAAATTAACCATAGTCAAACAACATGCATTTGGGGTAAAACCTAAGGAAAATAACTAGGCCAATTACATGAGCTTTAGTCTTTGGGTTAAAAGGCTTAGGTTCCCATAGCAAGTATATACCAAAAGGTATGAGGCTATGAGTGGTTATGCCATGCTCGATCTCCATACCTTGAGTGAAAGTATGGTATCCCTTACATAACACAACACGGGTAACACGGGCATCCTAACTCACACACATAATGCAATCTAATGTGATGCAATGGATAATATCATTATAAGAAAGAATAGAGTAATATAAAGACCAACGGAATCAACTTCTCTTGTCCTCAGTGGAGTCGCCACTGTGAGCGGGGATTTTTGCCCCCACTCCCGGTGGAATGGTTCTTGCGACTTTGGCACTGTTTAGGCTCCGGGCCTTAGAGAACACGGACCTCTGTTCAGAGAAAATGGAGTTGCCACCCGGACAGGCCGGGAAAAAGAAAGGGATGGATGACTCAATTCCTAAGGAACCCCAACCCTCTAATTGGTCGGAAAGTTGGGTACGTGTGGGGAAGGTGAGAAATGGCCCAGCACCCCCACAACGCCCGATTCATTGGAACCGACCTCCTTTACAGGTCTTAATATTATAAAATTCTTAAATATAACAATATTATCCATATTACACACAACAATTGAAATAAAGTATTGATATATTAAAAATCAAAACAAATAAATGGACACCCATCCGAAGATGGAAACATGCCCTTACATCATCCATGTCTAAGCTAAATAGGACACCCACCATGAGGTAGAAACATGTCCTTTATATTGGTCTAAAATATAAAAGCAATTTTAATTACATAGAACTTAATTAATGAGGTACCCACAAAGTGGAAACATACCTCTTACAACATTTGGAAATCAAAATAAATCGATAGAAATAAACAACCATTCATAATAAATAAATCATTATCAAAGATATTAAATATCAATCAAAATATATAATAAGCATTCATCCATGATAAATTAAATAAATCAAGCATTGAAATTAAATAAATCTTATAATAAACTACATAATCAAATAAAGTAAGTAAAGATACAAATTGAAGTTTACTGTTTCTCATTTAAAATTCTTTAATTAATATTTAGGGTTTTGGAATTTATTGGTTTAGGCTACTGTAAGTTTTAAGGGAATTGAAATGGATTAGAGTATTTTAATTTAAGAGATTGATGAGGTTCTTTGATTAACCAAATTAGGGTTTGAGGGGTAAAATCATTAAATTAGGGTTTGGATACTTTAAAACATTTGAGTTTAGGACTCACGGTTACTGGATTATTATTTTGAATTTACTATATTGGGTTTGAATGTTTAGGTTTATAAGGCTTTAAGGTGGTTTTAAGGATTAGGGTTTAGGAAAACTTAGGGTTTAAATTAGCTAGTTTGGAGTTACTGTCTTGGTTTTGGATTGAATAGGGTTTTTAGTGTTTATGAAAATATATTTGGTTTTAGAATTTGAGAAAACAGTTTATAGCTTTTTAAAAGCTTTTGGATTTTTAGAAACTGTAAGGTAAATTTAGGGTTTTAAGGTTTTGGAAAATAGATTAGGGTTTTTGGAATTAATAAAACGATTTAAGGTTTTGGAAAGTAGATTAGGGTTTTAAGATTTTGAAGAAATAGAATAGGGTTCTTAGGTTTTAGAGGAAACAGAAAAGTAATTTTAGGGATTTTGAAAATAGAAGAGATTATTTAAGGTTCTAAGGTTTAGAAGAAGTAAATTAGGGCTCTAAGGTTTTTAGAATCAAAAGACACAATTTAATGATTCAAGCTACTGTAAGGAAAAAAAAGAGATTAGATATTCAAACATTCATTTATTGGTTCCACCAAAAATTACTTCTTGGATAAACAAGGACAAAGGCAGGATTGCTGCTTTGATGGCTTAATTGCTTGCTTGCTTATCCCTCTCAAATCTGAAGTTCCAAGGTTCAAGTCTAAATCCAAAGTTCAAAATCCAGTCCGATCGTCTAAAGTTTCTTTTTTTTTCCTGTGATTTTTAGTGTTATTTATAGGAAAATTTTTATGATTAATCCTAGTTGTTTAAGAAAACTAAAATTCATTAGGAAAGGAAACCAAAACCAAATAGAATTTTGTTTCGAAAAAAATTGCGTTGGAAAAATTTCACTGGCGAAAACTTGCGACGGCTGGCTGTGAGGACCGGTGAGCGAAATACTGCGGGCTGTGGGCTGCGTACGAAAAACTGCGGGCCATTTCGTCCACTGTTTTCAGCGATGAATTTTTTGGTCGCCGATTTATTTTTATTTTTATTTTTATTATTATTATTTATTATAATAATTTTTAAAATTTATAAAAAATAAATACTAAAACAAATATTATTTAGTTAAGATAACACAAAAAATATTTTGGACTAAATAAAATTATATTGGACCGGACTGGGTAAAAAATTAATGGTCTACAGCGGGGTAAAGGATATTTATTTCGAATAGTGACCCGATTCATTTGCCTATACTCAATGCATAACTGCATCAAGCCGTCTTTCTTTTTCACAAATAAAGCAGGAGCTCCCCAGGGTGAAACACTAGGTCTAATAAATCCTTTATCCAATAATTCTTGCAACTGCACCTTCAATTCTTTCAACTCTGCAGGAGTCATTCTATAAGGAGCTTGGGAAATAGGAGCTGTGCTAGGCTGAACATCAATAGAGAATTCAACTTCTCTATCAGGAGATAAAATTGGAAGCTCTTCTGGAAATACTTTGGGAAATTTATGTACTATCGGAATATCCTCCAATTTATGCCCTTCTAACTGCATGTCAATTACATGTGCTAAATATGCCTGGCAACCTTTCTTAAGCAATTTCCTGGCTATCATAGCAGAAATAACACAAGATGGAAGAAACTTTCCCTCACCACATAATGTAAGATTAGAATTTCTAGGCAGACTAAAAGTCACCTTTTTTCTCATAACAATCAACAGTGGCATGATGACAAAGCCAGTCCATCCCTAAAATAACATCAAACTCCTGTGTGGGCAAGGGAATAAGATCTGCTAATAGTTCAAAGTCACCTAACTTGACTATTGAATCCCTATATACATGCTCACATTCCATAGAAGTCCCAATTGGAAAACTCGCTATTAACCCATTGTATAAGGAACTCAATTTTCTATTCTCATATATGGCAAAATGTAAGTGATATAAATGAATGAGTGGAACCATGATCAATAAGAACATGCGCAACAAGACCAAAAATAGATAACATACCAGTCACAACCTCCAGTGATGCTACTACCTCTTGCTGAGTGATAGCAAAGACTCGAGCCTAGTTTGGCTATCTACTAGATGATGCACCCTAATTGATGGTGTGGCTCCTCTTGGTCTATTCATGCTAGATGGTCTCTACCAGATGGTCTCCCAACATATTATCTCCTATCAACCCTCTGATTAGTAGGTGCAGAAGATCCATGTACTGAAGTACTAGCATGAATAAGTAAAGGACAATCTCTCATAAAATGACCCGCTTCCCCATAGTGGAAATAGCCTCAAGATTTTCTTTTACATTATCCTACATGGTACTTACCATACCACACTAAGGATAAGGCATTGTCTGACTCCTATAGTACTACCCTATCTAAAATTTTGAGTGCCACCTAAATTACTAACAGGCTGTCCCACCAAATTATGACTGGCATGCGATCTGTCACTCCGCTGATCTGATCTTACATAAAAACCCTTGTACCACCATATTTAGGGTTAAAATGAGAACCTCTTCATCTATTGAATTGTCCCTCAGAACCCTCATGAAAAGGACCCCAAATATGTTTCCTCTTTCTTCATTCAAACTAAACTTCTTCTTTTACCAATTTTTCTACTACCAAAGTTCTGTCTACTAAAGCATGAAAACTCAAAGTCTTCCAATCGGGCACACTCTTGCTGATTGTAAAGTGTAATCCATTAAAAAACTGAATGCACCTGTCTTTATCTTCCATAATTAAATGAGATACATATCAACATAACTCCT
This sequence comes from Garcia nutans, assembly GCA_947685225.1. Lineage (NCBI taxonomy): Eukaryota > Viridiplantae > Streptophyta > Magnoliopsida > Malpighiales > Euphorbiaceae > Garcia > Garcia nutans. Next base: position 33,456,069 of record CANTUV010000039.1, on the reverse strand, counting down.
CAAATCTGTCAACATACTATGTTATAGTCATACCGCCTCGCTTGAGACTAAAGAACATATGTTCCCTTCTCTACTTTATAGTTATCAGTAATATATTCCTCTTGAAATTTAACCATAAAAATCTCCCAAGTCAAGCGGGCACCAAAATCACGGGTTAATCTATTATACCATCCCTTAGCTACTCTTTCAAGGAAAGCATGGACATATCCTAATTTATCTTCATCTGATAAGCGGGCAAGTGAATATGCTTTCTCTAATTTCTTTAACCATCTATCAACCTTTTTAGAATCTAAAAACCCATCAAATATCTCTATTCCCATTTTCTAATAATGAGAAATAACGTCCTAAGAATTTTAGTGTTGATCACCTGCTGTCATAGCTGTATTTAGTACTTGGGTCAAAATAGTACCAAAACCAGGATCCATAACTGCAGGCATAACTTGAGCAGCTACTGGTGGAGCTAGAGGTGGAGGAGATGGATTAACTCTGGATGATTCCTCTTGTAGAGTAGTATCATTATCTTGTCCACTATTCTTAGACACATCAACATCAATAGACTCATCAAAAGAAGAAGATAGAGTAGGATCCCTATGAGGTTGGCCAATATTTTCTAGTCTAATTACTTGATTTCTTCGGCCAGTGTTTCTACCATGGCCTCTATCACATCGTATTTTTTGTAGCATTTTCCTAAAAAAATAAATAAATAAATAAATAAATAACATAAGTTGACTAAGTGATACTCTTATAACATATTCTCATAAACAACAATACACATACACATATATATATTAGTGTATCCTGACAAATCTCTTTAATTCTTGGGCAATTGTTTATGAAAATTTAGATACTTTTAATTATGTATGACTTTGATGCTATTTTGAATGAAATTATAAGTAATTGTAGTTTGAATTTTAAAACATAATTTGACTCATGCACAATCCCCCCCCCCCAATATGCAACTTTAAAACAACTTTGCCCTTGAACTCAATAAATTTAACAGGTATACTACAAAAATGAATCTTTTATTCCTAGTCACTTAGATTCTCACAAGTAACCACATAATAGTATATATAATCTATAACATATCCTCTGATACCATAAAATGTCATACCTCATTATCCTAATCCTAAGGGTGGACTTATTCTATAATCTGACTTAAGTCTTCTTTAAATACTTAAGAAAATATAGTATATTAATAATTTTCTATAAGATCACAACTCATAATTCAATTATTTAATATCCTTCAAATAGAAATATCTATATCATCATCCAACAATTGCCAATACCTTTAAATATATCTTTATTATTGTTCAACACAATGATATAAACAATCCTTAAATAAAACTAAATGATAAATACTAATATATTGGCCCAACCTCTTCTACAAGAGTATCTGAAAATGTTAATATATTAAGGGGTGAGTCTAACTACTCTGTGAGAAGATAATTATAAAATGAAATGGGAACAAACAAGATTTTTCATATATACTTTCTAATATAAAATTCATACAGCGGCATAAATATCATATTCTTTTTTTTTATCATAATGCTACTAACAAATTTCATAATATTCTTCATAAAATCAAATATATACTTTCATACACTCAAAATATATAGTCCATAGATTATATAATACCTTAGGTGTAAATAAACATATATTTACTGCAGCCTAAGGGAAAATCCTAACATCTTGGGCGCAATGATGACATTAACAGCCCAAAAGCTAATAATCATGGTCATACAAATGTAATATTAACTTAAGAGGGATTTACTCTAGTTGCTTTAAGTTTCCTAGTAAGATTAGGAGAAGAGTAATTACTTCCTAAATACTCTTTGTTTCCTTTTAGGGTTAAGTTTCTTTGTAGCCTATATAAGACATTCTTTTCTATATGTAAGGAGTTAGACCAAACTTTGATCAATTAAAGATTAAGCACTTTGTTCCTGTTTTGAGAGAGCTTTCTCTTATTTTTTATTCTTATTCGTATCAACTTTCACACAAAGAGTTAATCACTTGAGTATGTTAATACCAAGGTTCTCTCCCACATTATTAGGTTTGGGTCAAGATCTTAGATAAAGAATATGATTTGGCTTTCCAAGAAGTCGCTTCCAATCATATTCAATGTTGGGTCACAAGTCGCTACTTGGGGTTCACATCAAAACTTGCCTATTGAATTTTAGGTTGAATGTGTTCTTATTACTAGATATTTAATTAATATAACCCCATTTATATTGTTGGATGGTAGAACACCATATGAGGTTCTATATGGACAAGTGCCCACTTATAAACATATTTGAACTTTTGGGTGTCTATGCTATGCTCATGACAAGAATCGAGATAAAGATAAATTTATTAGTCAAAGTCAAAAGTGCATTCTTGTTGGATACCCATTTGGGAAGAAAGGATGGAGGTTATACGATTTGGAAAGTAGAAAGTATTTTGTCTCTAGGGATATTGTCTTCATTGAAACAAAATTCCTATATGCAAACAATAAATCAAATTCTCAATCAATTAGGAATAAGGTTGTGGATTACCTGTGGACAATGAAGAATCATTTGTGCTAGAAAATTTGAAAGAGCAACAATAATCTCGAGTGAGGAGCACGATGTGAATATTGAGTCAAGTGGTGGTGAGATAACTTCTGGTGATGAGAATAATGAAATAGGAGACAGGCGTACTAACATAGGAGGATCTATGGTGACTAAAGAACAACTTGGCAAGGGACAAGCAACCTTATAATTATTTGAAGGACTGTATGACACAAACTTTTCAAGTAATCCCCTTAGTAGGTTCATCATTATAATCAAAGTTCTTAAGGGACAAGCAACCTTATAATTATTTGAAGGACTGTATGACACAAACTTTTCAAGTAATCCCCTTAGTAGGTTCATCATTATAATCAAAGTTCTTAGGTACATCCTATCCTATAGTGCATTATGAATTGTGATAAATTGGCTATACAATACCCTTTTTTTAGCAGCTAACGTTACAAGGTATGCACTAAATAGTTATGTGAGGCAGTAAAACATGAATGTTGGAGAAAGGTGATGCAAAAGGAGATACAAGCTCTTGAGAACAATGGAACATGGATAATGGATGTTACACCCCATTCTCCTAATTCAAAGGATGGACTTATCCTATAATCTGACTTGAGTCTCCTTTAAATACTTAAGAAAATATAGTGTATTAATAATTTTATATAAGATCACAACTCATATTTCAATTATTTAATATCCTTCAAATACAAATATCTATATTATCATCCAACAATTACCGATACCTTTAAATATATATTTATTATTGTTCAACACAATAATATAAACAATCCTTAAATAAAACTAAATAACAAATACTGATATATTGGCTCAAGTTTCTTCTACATGCTAATGGAAAAAAGAAGAAGAAAACCTATGCTCCAAAAGTATATGAAAATGTTAATATGTTAAGGGGTGAGTCTAACTACTTAGTGAGAAGATAATTATATAACAAAGAGAGAGCAAATAAGGTTTTTCACATATACTTACTAATATAAAATTAATATAGCGACAACAATATCATATATTTTTTTTATCATAATGCTACTAAATAATTTCATAATATTCTTTATAAAATCAAACATATTCTTTCATACACTCCAAATATATAGTCCATAGATTACGTAACACCTTACATGTAAATAAACACATATTTACTGCAACCTAAGGGCAAATCCTAACATCTTGGGCTCAATGATGACGCTAATAGCCCAAGAGCAAACAATCATTTTCATACAAATATGCAGAACTGCCCCTAAAGGGCAATCACTTGATATATGTCATAAAGGCTATATGTATACCAAGCGTTGTCCCAAAAACAATATCATAATCATAATCTGTCAATTCATCTAACACCCCATCATCACAAGTGCCTCTATTAGAGATATATGATGAGTGTATTCAAACCATTTATTCAGCTATATCCATAAATAATCATCATTTCCATAATTTAAACATCAACATATCATTATTTGTTCCAATTTTAAATATATTCATAAATAATATTTTATCCTTTCAAATTCCTTTATAAACTTACTTTCATCATAAAATATTTTTAACAAATCATACATATATATTTTAATAAAATACTAATGTTATATAATTATCCACTCACCTCGATCAATAGCTTAATTTATTTAATCGATTGGATCACCTCTATATTCTATAATTACAGTTGAATCCACACTTAAATTGATATAAAAATAATAATTTACTAAAGTATAATCTAAGATTATCAATTACTATGAGGTGAATGACATGAAAAGGAAATGTGAGGATGAATCCTAAAATTCTAACAAAATTTTGGCGGAGTTTCGGTGTAATTTGCTCATTCCCAAAATTCCAAAATAATACTCCAATAAGTATTCTCTCAATCTATCAAGCCACTTGCTCATCAAATTTTTCCAACAATATTTTTAATAACTTAGTATAATTTGAATATCCAAATTTATTAAGTATTTATAATATTTCAATATACAATTAAATTATATTAATTTACTTCATTTATTTTAATAGTTTAATAAGAATAATAATTATTATTATGATAATAATTATGTTAATATTTATATTACTAGTTAATTAATCCAATTGTGTTTAAATAATATTTATTTAATCTTTAGCATATTAAGAAAATAAAATCTTAAATTTATTTTCAATTAAAATAAATTGATTTATATATATTTTTAAAATTTATTTGATTTAGTTTTCAAAATAAGTTTGTGTTTATAATAGTTATAAAATTGACTATTTCTACTAATAATAATTATAATGAATTTATGGTTAATTTAATAATAATACTTTATCACTATAACAATAATAATATTAATAGTTAATCACTACTTTGACATTTATTTAAATTTTTTTATATATTTGTTACACCTACTAACTTAATAATGCTAACTAACTAATAAATAATTCAAATTTAAATTTTTTTGTTTATTATTTTATTTTTTTATTATATATTTTTTATTACAAAATATTACAATGGAAGACTTACCTCCTGACAGGAAAGCAATTGGGAGTAAATGGGTTTACAAGATCATATATAACTTTGATGGAAGCATTGAGAGATGTAAGGCACATTTAGTGATTCTTAGAAATAATCTTTTCGAAGGTATTGATTATAATGAGACTTGTTGTCCCAAGATGGCAACCAAGAGGGGGGGGTGAATTGGTTTCCTCAAGAAATAATGACAATTAAAAAACTCAACAAAATAGAAGTGCGGAATTAAGAGATCGTTGAGTAATGGAAGAAAGAAAGAACACACAAGATTTATAGTGGTTCAGATTTTACTTCAATCCTACATCCACTTCCTTAACAACTTGTTAAGGTTCCACTAATTTTGAAGTTTTTACAAGCTCACTTCCAACTTTGGTGTTTTCACAAGTTCACACCTAACTTCACAAGTGTTTTCTAAGGCTAACACTCAAGAACCTTTAAAGGAGTTTTTAAGGCTTACTCTCACAACCCAAACAAGAGTTTTACAAGGCTTACTCTAACAACCCAAGTGTTTCCCAAGCTCACACTCAAACTTATACAATGGTGTTTTCAATGCTAACACCTAACATTCATTACAATTCAAAATGTAAGTTTAAGTAAAAGAAAAATTGTTGCTTGGCTATCAAATTCTATTTTGCTTCATACTCTATATTGTTTTCTCATAGAAACATTGTATTTATAGCCAATGTGGTCTTACTAGCCGTTATTGATAGTGTGAATGATGTCTTGGCAGCTTAGACCTTCTTTACTTAAACTGTCCGAAGCATTTCGCGGTCGTCCTTCATACAAGGATGGTCGCGCTCATATCTCACGCGGTCGTCCTTGGACAAGGTGCGGTCGCTGTATTTAAAAAAGCTTCAACGGTCGAATTTGAGTGCTCTGCAGCTGGAATCTTGCCCATGCTGCGATTGTCGGGATGGTCGTGCATCACCAAGGTGCGGTCGCCCTTTTTGAATGTTGAAGTGGATTTTTAACGGTCATGTCACGTGGCATTCTCTGACAGGGTAGAAGAGATGTCCGCCATAATTTGAATATCGCGGTCGCCCTAGGTAGCATCTCGCGGTCAAGTTGATAAACTCACGTCGAACTTCTGGACGCACCTAAGGACGCGAAACCTACTGTCTCTTTAAGCAATTTTTCTTGAATTTTCAGCGCGGTCGCTATTACTCAAGAGCGGTCGCTAAAGTGATAAGCGAGGCCGCATCATTCACCGTTCTTATCAACGCGAACCTTACTGTGATTAGAATGATTCGAGGCCTTTGAGTAGCGGTCGTCCATAACTTGGGACGGTCGCTCTTCTTGAAGTGCGGTCGCGACTTAGGTCGGGCTTCTGACCGCGAAACCTACTGTGATAAGGTTTCATCTTTTGATTGCATGGTGCGGTCGTATTTATGTCGACTGCTAGAAGTATTCTGTTCAATCTTTTTGAAGCAACCTAATCCTGCAACAAGATTCTTCAAACACATGTTAAATGGATCATTCAATTTGTGTTGTCAAGGATCAAAATTGAGATCTTTTGTCTAACAATCTCCCCCATTTTGACTTTGACAATTCAAATGGAATGATGAGAAAAAATAATAAGTTTAAAATACTCCCCCTTAACATATGCATGAATCATGATTAAGAGCATTGTGATTATTAGATTATCTTGGTGCAAATGTTATTGTTTGATGCAAACATTTCTCCCCCATTGTCAATAAACATAACATACCTTGGTGCAAATGTTCAACAATCATTCCAAGTTATTTCATTTCTCCCCCATTGTCATAGGCAAAATGTTTATTTAGTTTAAATATTGTTTGATGATTTAAACATTGATGATTTAAAAGCAGTGAACATTATGTTTATTAAAATATAGAGAAAAATACAAGGAGATAGTAAACAAAAAAAACAACAAAACAAATCAAGGCAGAACACAAAATGTAAATATAAAATTCTGAAAAACTATGTAAATCTAATCAGATTCATCATCCTCATCTATCTCTTCTTCTACTAAAGGAGCTTTTCCTTTATCAAGAGGAGCAATAGAGGCAGAGCTGGTGCTAATGGACTCTTCTTCTTCAGGAAGGCTTTAGGTATGATCACTTATATCCCAATCTTCAAGGTTGCATTGAGGCAAGTCCAGTTTGCCTTGCATATCATATAGATCATGATGCATGTGAGATATAAGGTCAATTCTCTTGTTCAAGTGCTGGAATCTCTTGGAGACACTCTTCTTGAACTTAGAGAGTTTCCTGGAGAGAGATTTGATAGCATGGAGGATGAGTTGAGTAGAGGATGAGGTAGTTTCTTGAGTAGCTTTGGATGAAGCAGCTTTTGGAGGTAATTCCACAGCAACTTCCACAGAGTCTCCCTCTTCCTCAATTGTGTACCTTGGCCTTTTCTTTTGTCTATCCACAACTCCTTTCTTGCCAAAGTAATACACATATGATCCTTCAATCTTCCTTACACATCCAGCATGCTCTAAGTAATCAATAGTGATGGCACTAGAGGCAAGATTGAAAGGGTTTCTCAAAGTAGCTAAGTTCAAATCATTTAGCAGGTTTAGGTGCCTAGCTATTTGAGTAATTTGTGAGGATAGGAAAAAAGTGCCAGTTCTTGTAACAGCATGATGATAGAGGGTATCAATCAAGAACTTGGTTGTGTTCATTTGAATGTTGTGGGTGAAAGCATATAAAAAGATGAGGTCTCTCTTGGTTACTTTCTCATTCCCATCTGCTCTTTGATGGATGGTGTAGGTGATAATCCTATGGAGCATCCAATGGGTGAGAGTTTTGATGTTTCTGGCTTTAGATTCTTTTTCAAAAGAAGTTTCAATAGAAATTTCTTGCCAGAAATCAGAGAGAGTTTGGTTTGAGAAGATTTGGTAGTTGTAGGAGGTTATACCATCAGTAGGAAAGTTCCAAATGCTGCCAAAATCTTCTAGGGTTAAGGATTGGTATTGATCAAAGAGTTTAAACCTAACCCCATACCATCCTAGTGCAGAGTTAGCACTCTTTTCTATTTGGAGAGACATTAGAAACTCCTTGCTTAAACTGGAATAACCTACCTCTTCTGGAAATACAAACTTTCTCCATCCAAGGACATCTAGCAATCTCTCAATCTCGTCCTTGATATTTAGGGCAGAGAGCATCCCACAAAAAGGAGATTTGGTTCCCTCAACCTTCTTCCTCTTCAACATAGCATACCTAACATCTTCCTCAGAAGTTTGGTGGTGAGGTTTGTGAATTTTCTCACCTCTTCTAGATTGTGGAGGAGATGGAGGATCAACTACTGGTTCTCTTATTGTGATTCCTGGAACTCTCTTTGCTTGTCCTTTTATTTTGGAAGTGGTTTTCTTTTTGGGAGCCATTAGAATAGAAAGAAAGAGAAGAAAACTGGAAAACAGAGGGTGAATGAGAAACAGATGATTTTGAGAAGATTTTAGAGATTCAGAGGGAAGTTTGTATGTTTTAATAAGCAAAATATCAAAGAAACTGATGTAACATACTCTTAAATAGATGAAATTAAGAAAATAGCCGTTTATGACTGTTGAAAGTTAAGAGTTGCGACCTGTCACACAGCCAACGGTTACAAAATTTCGAGCAGAGTGTACAGAGTGCGGTCGCAGATTCAACAGGGTGCGATCGTGACAATCAGTCTAGCAACCATTAGCAGGATAGGTACGCTCGCAAGGGAAGAAACTGTCTGTAATGGTCGAAACTATTCAAATTAGTGCGTCCGCGCATAAATTTTCTCGACCGCTCACACAGAGTTTTTTGTTTGAATGAATCTGGCAGACAAGATAGTGATCACGAAAGGATACTTGAGCGAACGTGACTGTCTTAAATTTGAAAGAGTTAAGGTAAGATGGAGGAATTTTCTAATGATTAGGCAAAAATATACATATATGCACAAAGAAACTTTATTAATAGGTAAAATTTTTAATTAATTCAAAGTGATTCCATCAATCATTCCTAAATTGAGTTTAATGAAGTTAAGTCTATCTTCATTCAAAGGTTTTGTAAAGATATCAGCAAGTTGATTTTGTGTATCTATAAATTCTAGGATTATATTCTGATTTTGTACATTTTCTCTCAAGAAATGATGTCTAATATCTATATGTTTGGATCTAGAGTGTTGGATAGGATTCTTAGACAAATTGATAGCACTAGTGTTGTCACATTTAATGGAGATATTGTTAAACACTTTACCATAGTCAAGCAATTGTTGTTTCATCCACAATACTTGTGTGCAACAAAAACATGCTGCAACATATTCAGCTTCCGTTGTGGATAAAGCAACCGATGCTTGTTTCTTACTATGCCAAGAAACTAGACAATTACCAAGAAAGTGACATGCTCCTGTTGTGCTCTTCCTATCTAAGATACTACCAGCATAATCTGCATCTGAAAATCCTATGATATGAAATGATGTATTTTTAGGATACCAAAGTCCTAAATGCATTGTACCACTCAAATATTTCAAGATTCTCTTAGTGGCATTCAAGTGTGATTCTTTAGGACTAGTTTGAAATCTAGCACAAAGACATACACTATACATTATATCAGGCCTAGAAGCGGTTAAGTAAAGTAGTGATCCGATGATACCTCGATATTTCTTCTCATCTACTGCTTTACCATTTTCATCTTTACCTAATTTCAATGATGTGCTCATGGGAGTTTTGCTAGTTTTGCAGTCATCCATTCCAAATTTCTTGATGAGTTCTTTTGTATATTTGGATTGGTTGATGAAGATCCCATCTTCACATTGCTTGACTTGCAGTCCAAGGAAGAACTTGAGTTCACCCATCATGCTCATTTCAAATTCCCTAGTCATACAAGTAGCAAATTCTTTGCACAAGGCTTCATTAGTAGCTCCAAATATTATGTCATCAACATAAATTTGTACAATCAAAATGTTATGCTTGTCCTTTTTAACAAAAAGAGTTGTGTCTACTTTTCCTTTTGAAAAACCATTTTCAAGCAAATATGCACTAAGTTTATCATACCAAGCTCTAGGTGCTTGTTTCAATCCATATAAAGCTTTGGTAAGTTTGAAAACATGATCAGGAAATTTGTAGTTTTCAAAACCAGGAGGTTGTTCTACATAAACTTCTTCGCTTATAAGTCCGTTTAGAAATGCACTTTTAACATCCATTTGAAAAAGCTTAAAGTTCATATGACATGCAAAAGTAAGTAATATTCTAATAGCTTCTAATCTGGCTACGGGGGCAAAGGTTTCATCATAGTCAATACCTTCTTCTTGATTATAGCCTTTGGCTACCAATCTTGCTTTATTTCTAATAATGTGACCATTTTCATCAAGCTTATTCCTATAGACCCATTTGCATCCTATTATAGAATGATCTGTAGGTCTAGGAGTAAGTTGCCAAACATTATTTCTTTCAAATTGATTAAGTTCATCTTGCATTGCAGTTATCCAATTTTCATCATTTAAAGCCTCCTCAACAGTCTTTGGCTCAATTTGAGAAACAAAAGCAAAATTAACATCTATATGATTAATTTTAGATCTAGTAATTACTCCCTTAGATGTTTATCCAATGATGAGTTCCTTTGGATGATCTTTCTTGTATTGCCAATCCTTAGGTAGATCCTGAGTCTTTTCTTCAAGTTGATTGATCTTTGGAGCATCAATAGATTCAAGAGGTTCAAGAGTACCTGCAGGGTCATTGAAAGCAATACCTTTCTTTTGATCACGATTAGATGATTCATCAAATACAACATGCATTGATTCTTCTATAACTAGAGTTTTCATGTTAAATACTCTATATGCTTTGCTATATGATGAATATCCTAAGAATATGCCTTCATCTGATTTGGATGAAAATTTTCCAAGATTATCCTTGGTATTCAATATGAAGCATTTGCATCCAAATACTCTAAAATATCCAATTCTGGGTATTCTTCCATTCCATAGCTCATAAGATGTTTTATTAGTTAAATGCCTTTTGTAAACACGATTTGCAATGTAACAAGCTGTATTAACGGCTTCTACCCAAAAATAAGATGGTAAATCATATTCATTGAGCATTGTCCTAGCCATTTCGATTAAAGTTCTATTTTTCCTTTCAACTACACCATTTTGCTGTGGAGTTCTAGGAGCAGAAAAATTATGTGAAATGCCAAGTTTATTGCAAAAGCCTTCAAAATTTTCATTCTCAAATTCTTTGCCATGATCACTTCTAATAGATGTGATCACATATCCTTTTTCATTTTGAACTCTTTTTGCAAACATTTTGAAGTAATTAAAGGCTTCATTCTTTTGAGCTAAGAAATTAACCCATGCGAATCTAGAGTAGTCATCAATAAGAACAAATGCATATGATTTGCCTCCTAAGCTTGTGACTCTATTTGGTCCAAACAAATCCAAATGAATGAGCTCTAAAGGTCTAGAGGTGCTTATAACACACTTTGTTTTAAAATGAGCTTTTGTGTTGCTTACCATGTTGACAAGGTTCACAAATCCTGTCTTTATCATATTTTATCTTAGGTAAGCCATCAACTAAGTTTTCATTACAAATATATTTTAATTGATCCATACTAGCATGACCTAGTCTTCTATGCCATAACCATGCATCATTATTAGTGAACATTAAACATTTATGATTTGAATGAATATTGATATTATAAGTGTTGTTTGTTCTAGTACCCTTAAATATGATAATATCATTTGAATTCGTGATTTTGCATTCTCTAGAATCAAACTTGACAAAGTATGCCTTATCACAAAGTTGACTAACACTTAGCAAGTTATGTTTCAAACCATCAACAAGCCATACATCTTCTATTAAATCCTTACCAATAGAACCAATGGAGCCAACACCAAGAATTTTACCTTTAGCATTGTTTCCAAAAGTCACATTACCTCCATGTCTATAGGTAATACTTGTAAAAAGCTTTGCATTTCCAGTCATATGCCTTGAGCATCCACTATCCACAAGCCATGTGCTTTCATTGATAGTAGATTTTAGGCATACCTGCAAGGTAATAGTGATCATCTTCTTTTAGGTACCCACATGAAGTTGGGTCCTTGATGGTTAGTAGTAAAAGTGCCTTCTAACTTGAGATGAGCTTTTCTTATATAACAATAGAAATTTTTGTGTCCGAATTTCATGCAATATGTGCATTGCCATGGCATTCTATACTTCTGCATTTTTCTTTTTGTATTTAACGTATTATGCATACAACTACAAGTATGTGATTTCTTTTGTGCAGGTTTAGAGTACAAAAATGCATAATTGTTTTTGGCTTTATTTCCTAGTGAACCATAAGAAGTTCTTTTAGACTTGGTGCAAGCATCTTTGATATGAACATTAGAAATTTCAATTGTAGATGCTTTCACAAATGTTGGTTTACTTGGTGAAATGTTGGTTGAGCCATTGAATCCTAATCCATACTTTAAGGAAGGTGATCTTTGGTTATTAATTAATGTATTTAATGCTTCCTTTCCTTTATGAAATTTGGAAATTGATTCTTTTAGTTCTTTTAGCTCATGCTTCAATGTTTCATTTTCTTTAATCACCTTTTCCAAGTCATGTGAGTTTTTATTTAACTCTCCTATCGTATTCATCAAGTGTTCATTTGAGGTTTTCAATTCTAAGGTAGAGTTCTTTAAGCATATAAAATCTTTTTCTAACTTGGAGTTTTTCTCTTTATAAAGCATCATTTTAGAAAAATATTTTTCTATCTTAAAATTCATGTGCTCAATCAAATCACTATCATCTATATCATTTGTATCATTATGTGCTATTTGATCAAAGGATTGAGTACTTACCTCGTTGGAGTCATCTTCAATAGCCATGAGACAAAGATTTGCAATTCCTTCTTCTTCTTCTTCTTCACTTGAGGAAGAGTCATCCCATGTGGCTTTGAGAGACTTTTTCTTTTCTTTATCCCATTTCTTTTTGTTCTTTAATTTGAAGCAATCTGATTTAATGTGACCAGTTTTTCCACATTCATAGCATTTTACCTCATTTTTCTTTTCTTTATCTTTGAAGGAGAATTTTGGAGGTGTGCCTTTGTTTGCTTGTAATCTTTTCTTCCTTTTCCATTCATTGATTCTTTTTGAGAACATTGCCATTTCATTTTCATCATCAGTACCTTCATTGCTTGAGCTCTTAACTTCTTTGATTGTTTTGAGTGCAATTGGTTTTCTCTTTTCTTTTTCACCTTGATCTTCTTCTTTCTCACTGTGTAGCTCAAATGTGAGTAGTTTACCAACTAGCTCGTCGGTTCTTAATGTGCTGAGATCATGAGCTTCTTCTATGGATGATACTTTTGATTCAAAGTTCTTTCTAGCTCTTAGGGCTCTCAAGATTTTACTGTTTACATCACCTTGATCATATACCTTGCCATACTTCTTTAGTTCATTGACAATAGCAAGCAAGCGATTTGTCATGTCGGTGACATTTTCATTTGGTTTCATCTTGAATAGCTCATACTCATGGACATGCATTTGTTTCTTGGTGAATCTCACTTGAGTTGTACCTTCATGGTAGTTTTCGAGTGTTTTCCAAATGCAATGTGCACAAGTTAAATGTTGAACTCTTCCACCTTCTTCTCTTGAAATGGAATTCATCAAGATGGAAGCAGCTCTATTGTTCTTGAATCGATCTCTGATATTGCTAGTTGACCATTGAGCTTTGGGAAGTGGAAATTGAATACCATCAACTTCATAAGTGGGAGATTTCCACTCACTTTCCATGAAATCCCATAGTTCAATCCCTTCACTGTCTAGAAACAAATACATTTTGTGTTTCCAGTATGAATAGTCATTTCCATCAAAGTAGGGTCTAAGAATAGTGTTAAGATTTCCATGAGAGCTTGATGAAGAAGAAGTTGCCATAGTGGATCAGATTTCACAATTAAGTTTAAGAAATCTCAGGCTCTGATACCAATTGTTGTCCCAAGATGGCAACCAAGAGGGGAGTGAATTGGTTTCCTCAAGAAATAATGACAATTAAAAAACTCAACAAAATAGAAGTGCGGAATTAAGAGATCGTTGAGTAATGGAAGAAAGAAAGAACACACAAGATTTATAGTGGTTCGGATTTTACTTCAATCCTACATCCACTTCCTTAACAACTTGTTAAGGTTCCACTAATTTTGAAGTTTTTACAAGCTCACTTCCTGTCACGACCCAATTTGTACATATGTACAGTACGTCCATGTACAGTAAGAGGAACCCTCCCGAGAAGCTACTCAAAAGCGCGAAGTGAAGGGAAGTTCTGTAAAATTGAAAGGACCTATTTGAAAAGATTGTAAAGTTTTGGGGAGGTGACCGTAATTACCAAAAGTTGTTCCGGAGGTCCTTAATAGTGCACATAACAGACTCCATAAATGGAAAGTAGAGAAAAATCGGACAGTAACGGTGCGACACGGTTTTTCCCGAAAAAGCACGATTTGGAAGATATAGGGGATTTTGACCAGGGGCATCATGGTCATTTTTAAAAGTGTCTCGAAAGTAATAAAGGATCTCAAAAATGAAAAGTAGAGGAAAAACTGAGTCAAAAAGTGTACCACAGCATTCGGCGAAAGTGCGCGGTTTAAAAGTTACGAATGAGTAACCGCCGGAGGGTATTTTGGTCTTTTCACACCTTAGAGCATAAAATTACAGCACAATGAGGTTGAGGGGCCAAAATATAATTAAGATGAAGTCCAAGGGCTTGGGTTGTAAATAAATTAAAGAAGGAGACATTTGGACCAATGAGAATTGGCCATTTTCTCACATATGTGTACCAATGGGAAATCAACATCTACACCATGACCTATCAACCTCTCTTGGCTGCCATTTGGAGGAGAGAACACCACAAAAATAAAGCCAAGAACTCTCTTTGTTCTTGCTTGGCCGAAAATAGGAGGAAGGAAAAAGAGAGAGAGATTGTTTTTCTTTTCACGTAGCCAAATTTGGAGAATTGGGAGAGATTGCAAACTTTGGTGGAGAATAAGATTTTGAGGTAAGGAAATTCATCTATGGTTCTATTTCTTTCATTGGTTATAGTAATTGTAAGATAAAAATGAAAGAATAAATATGATGATTATAGAAAATTTAAAAAGTTGAGGAAAAGTGAAAGAGGTGATTTGCACATATAAGATTAAGGATAAAAAGGATGACTAGTAGTTTAGTTAGCAAAAGA
This sequence comes from Garcia nutans, assembly GCA_947685225.1. Taxonomy (NCBI): domain Eukaryota; kingdom Viridiplantae; phylum Streptophyta; class Magnoliopsida; order Malpighiales; family Euphorbiaceae; genus Garcia; species Garcia nutans. The sequence continues at coordinate 33,440,900 of CANTUV010000039.1, read as the reverse complement.
AGGCATGAAGCACTTAAATTTTATTATGTTCTTGACATGGATTTTATGAAAATTATAGGAAATCAAGAAGTGAGAGAGAAGGAAGCAAAGAAGACATAAAAGAACTAGAAACAAGTGAAAAGAATTAAGGTTTGGTACTTAAATCATTGCCTTTTCAATTAATTCACATATTTTGCATTATGGGATTTTTGAAATGGTTTTGAAATGATGTTATTATGTGTGGTAAATATGTGGGAAAGTGCTCTTGAACCATTTGTAATCAATTGATTATGAAAAGAATGAAAACAAAACAAACTAGCTAAATTTATGCAATTATTCATAAACTTTGATGAGTTTTTAATCACTCCTTTGGTTTGATTTTTGGAAGAGGGACCCTTAGTCCTTCAATGGTATCACAAAAGGATTCTAAAAATCAATTTTGCAAGAAAAAAATGAATTTCCCTCAAGTTTGGAAAATTGGGCCGAATGGTCCCTTTTGGGCACCATTCTGCAGCTTTCATTTTGGGCAATCCGTTGAAGAGGCAAACGAAAGAATTTTTCAACAAAATTTTACATGCATTTAGTTAACTTATGAAAGTGTTTTCCTGCAAAAATTCAGCCAAAAATAAGTTTGTTTACTTGGTCAAAACCGTTGCCAAAGTTGACTGATTTTCAGCAGTAAAAACAGATTTTACCATTTAGTGGTCGCGTGCCATTGCGTTGCCGATTTTACGCGCCGCGCTACTATTCCTTTGGTCATTTTTCTAAATGTGTTAAAACTTGAATATTATGATATGGATTGATGTTAAATCATATAAAATGACATGAAGGAGAATTGGAAATGATCAGAAAGGCATTATGACAAGCTATTCCGACAATACATGCATTATGGACAAATCATGGCTTATTGAATATCATGATCAAAGTAATTTAATAAATTATTTATGCTCTACTTGGTTATGACAGAACCCTTGAGATAAGGGTATGATGCATCATACTATTACTGCAGTACTGCTTATGACATGATATGATATTCCGGCTGAAGGCCGATGATTACAATGACATGATCAATGATGCAATGATAATGGCCATTGGCACATGTGCAAGAATTATGATGAAAGATAATGAAATATGATCATGATGAGATATGTTTATCATGACTCTTCCTTATCCGCTGATGTTCTGTTAGACCAGTAGAGCACCTAAATTGATAAAAGCAAAATGAGTAATTTATAAATTCAGAATATGGGATTTAATCTTTTATCATTATGTTTATATCTTATTCATTTAATTAAAGTATTCAAATGCATGTTTTGAATTACTCATTTATTTTATTTTATGAAATGCAATGATTTATGTACCCACTAAGCAAACGCTTAGCGAGTTTAGTTTCCTTTCTAAACTCGTAGGTTGAGCAAGAAGCTGGTTTCTACAGTGTTCCGAGCAGCTGGTGTTGGCAACTCTTCGGATAGAAAGATATTATAAGTAATGTAACTAGAATGGCATGTACATATGTTAGTGTAACTAAGAATTGTATGTATGACTAGTAAAAGACCATAGTACGTGTGCTAAGTATATTAACTAATGTATGTTGTATGAATTAGTGTGTATGGATGTGTGTATAGAAGTGTGAAACTTTAATGCAGGTTGTAGTGGAGGGTATAAGGAGTTCGACTATGGAAGTGTTTGAGATTGATTGAGATTGTTGGATTGAGAACAAAATTGTTTTAAAAAAAAAAATCAGTTTTGGCGACACTTGGGACCCCTTAAATATAGGGGAAACTCTGGCAAAATTTTTTAAAAATCTACACTTAAAATTGGCTAAGTAAAATATTAAGACACAATCATTATGAGATAACAGTCCATCTTGGTCTATAAACGTAGGCTGAGATGGGGTGTTACACTTCCAGCTTTGGTGTTTTCACAAGTTCACTCCTAACTTCACAAGTGTTTTCTAAGGCTAACACTCAAGAACCTTTAAAGGAGTTTTTAAGGCTTACTCTCACAACCCAAACAAGAGTTTTACAAGGCTTACTCTAACAACCCAAGTGTTTCCCAAGCTCACACTCAAACTTATACAATGGTGTTTTCAACGCTAACACCTAACATTCATTACAATTCAAAATGCAAGTTTAAGTAAAAGAAAAATTGTTGCTTGGCTATCAAATTATGTTTTGCTTCATACTTTATATTGTTTTCTCATAGAAACATTGTATTTATAGCCAATGTAGTCTTACTAGCCGTTATTGATAGTGAGAATGAAGTCTTGGTAGCTTAGACCTTCTTTACTTAAACTATCCGAAGCATTTCGCGGTCGTCCTTCATACAAGGATGGTCGCGCTCATATCTCACGCGGTCGTCCTTGGACAAGGTGCGGTCGCTGTATTTAAAAAAGCTTCAACGGTCGAATTTGAGTGCTCTGTAGATGGAATCTTGCCCATGCTGCGATTGTCGGGACGGTAACGCATCACCATGGTACGGTCGCCCTTTTTGAATGTTGAAGTGGATTTTTAACGGTCATGTCACGTGGCATTCTCTGACAGGGCAAAAGAGATGTCCGCCATAATTTGAATATCGCGGTCGCCCTAGGTAGCATCTCGCGGCCGAGTTGACAAACTCGCGTCGAACTTCTGGACGCACCTGAGGACGCGAAACCTACTGTCTCTTTAAGCAATTTTTCTTGAATTTTTAGCGCGGTCGCTATTACTCAAGAGCGGTCGCTAAAGTGATAAGCGAGGCTGCATCATTCACCGTTCTTGTCACCGCGAACCTTACTGTGATTAGAATAATTCGAGGCCTTTGAGTAGCGGTCGTCCATAACTTGGGACGGTCGCTCTTCTTGAAGTGCGGCCGGGACTTAGGTCGGGCTTCTGACCGCGAAACCTACTGTGATAAGGTTTCATCTTTCAATTGCATGGTGCGGTCGTATTCATGTCGGGTGCGACCGCTAGAAGTGTTCTGTTCAGTCTTTTTGAAGCAACCTAATCCTGCAACAAGATTCTTCAAATACATGTTAAATGGATCATTCAATTTGAGTTGTCAAGGATCAAAATTGAGATCTTTTGTCTAACAAGACTTTCACCCCAGTAGCAAAAATGGTCATTGTGTGAACATTACTTGCCGGTGTAGCTGCAAGGAACTTGGAGTTGCATCAGATGAATGTGCATAACACCTTCTTGCATGGTGGGTTGGATGAGGAGATATATATATATATATATATGAAAATGCCACCTGGTTTTGCTTCCTCAACCCCTGGTAAAGTTGCAAACTTCCTGAATCATTATATGGTTTACGGCAGGCACCCAAATGTCGGTGTGTGAAGTTAACTGAGGCATTGAAGACTTATGGATTTAAACAATCATATTTGGATTACTCTTCATTTACTTTTAAAGATCAACACATTCAAGTTAATGTTCTTGTATATGTCGATGATTTGATTGTATTTGGGAATGATGGAATGACTATTCAAAAGTTCAAAGATTACATGTGTATGTGTTTTCATATGAAAGGCCTAGGGAAATTAAAATATTTCTTAGGGATTAAGATAGCCTAGAACTCAGATGGTATATTTCTATGTCAACACAAATACACACTAGATATCATCTTTAAGATTGGTCTGCTAGGAGCAAAACTAGCCGGCACACCTCTTAAACAAAATCATAGATTAGTACTTGCTGAAAATAGTGATTTCCATGATCCTAGTTTGTATAGATGAATAGTAAGGCAGCTCATTTACTTGACAAGAAACAATAGATTGGGTAATTCTCCTATAGGTGAACTGTGAACTAAAGTTGTGTGCTTACTGTGACTCAAATTGGGCAAGTTGTCCTTTGACAAGTTATTTTGTTCTTTTGGGAAATTCCTCAATCTTATGGAAGACCAAAAAACAACAAATGGTGTCTCGATCTTTGATTGAAGCAGAGTATAGGTATATGGCTACAACAACATGGGAATTGAAAATGGTTGAAAGGATTATTGTCTAATCTTGGTGTGTTGCACTATGATCCTCTGCCACTACATTATGATAGTTAGGTGGCTTTGTATATCATTGCTAATCTGATTTTTTATGCAAGGAAAAAGCAAATTGAAGTAGATTGCCACTTTGTTTGTGATGAGACATAAAATGGTACAATTATAATTGAATATGTTTATACTTATTGCAGCTAGCGGACATTTTTACCTACGCTTTAGGAAAACAACAATTTTATTTTCTCTTAGGAAAGTTGGGCATTTTGAATCTTCATGCTCCAACTTGAGGGGGGTGTTGGAGATTATGCTTATTGAAGATTCTCAGCATAATTATTTCCTTGTATAGATTTTGGCCATGATTTATTTTCTTATATAGATGTTGGCAAGTCTTGATTTTAGGAATTGATTTTGGAAGAAAATATTACCCTTGATTTTAATGTAATTATGGGAAGTGTATATTTGAAAATATTTAGTTCTTAATTAGGTAGGATTCTTTAAGAGCAACTTGGTCTCCAAGTTTGCTTGACTTTCAAGTCTACTTGCCCACCAAGTTCATAACTTGTATATATATCTTTATGGTATTGTCAATAAGATCAAGCCTTAAAGCTTCGAGTCTTCTTATTTTTACAACTTTATATTGGGGTAAAAATGTAACTCTACTTTTTTAATTTATGGAAAACCGATTCGTGGCCCATTAACTTCCTCACCATATTTGCTTGCTTTCCTTTCTCCGCCTTCTACCAATACATGGAAGATCGCTTTGATTCAAAGCCCTTGTTGCCTCTACTACAACTCCTCCATCTCAACCATCATCTCTTAAAGTTCCACTTTTGAGAAAAAAAATAACAATTTTTAAGATATCAATAAGAAAATTGCAAAATAATAAAAATTTGCTAATTTTAAAAAAAATAACAAAAATCTAGTATAAAAGTAAAAAAAAATTATATAAATGACAAAAAAAAAACCCTAGTAAAAAAATTAAAAAGAAATGACAAGGGGTTTAATTTCCCTAAAGCAATTATAGTGCTTGATAGAGCCTAAGCCCAATTATATATATATATTAGGAATTTACACATGCTGTATAACTTTTTGGCTTCCCACTTTCAAATATGCGACCGCTAAGTTTTTTTTTCTTTTTTACATCACACGTCTTTATTATTATTATTTTTATGATTTTGCATGTTATTTATTTTTCTATTTTATTTTAAATTTTTTAATATTTTATTTTAAATTTTTAAATATTTTTTATTCATAAATAATTTTTCTGTTATTATATTATCATTCTACACATAAAAAAATAAAAATATACATAACATATATACAACATATACTAAACATACAAACATAATTTACACAATATTTACATTATTTATTTAATAAAGTTAACTTTATTTTTTAAATTTTATATGCACATAACATACACACAATATAAATACAACATGCATAACAATACATAACATAAATATAATATCTATACAACATCTACATAACATCTATATAATATACATGCAACATCTACACAACAAAATTAACATTTTTAAACTTTTTTATATGTATAATATATAAAATTAGTTTAAACTTAAATTTAATATTTTTTTATTAATATATTTTTATATTTTTTTACCTTTTTTAAAAAAATTTTATTGTTATTTTTTTATTTATAATCAAAATTAAAATTTTCCTTTATAAATACTATTTAATATTTATAATCAAAATTAAAAATTTTTTATTGTTATTTGTTATTTATAATCAAAATTAATTTTTTTTGTTATTTTTTATTTATAATCAAAATTAAAAATTTTTTATTGTTATTTGTTATTTATAATCAAAATTAATTTTTTTTGTTATTTTTTATTTATAATCAAAATTAAAATATTATTTTTTATTATTTTATTGGAATATATTTATTTAATATTGAAATTTGAAAGAAAAAAATGAAAATTGTAATAAAATATTGTTTGAAATGAAAGATGGGATATTTAAAAAAAAAAGCTTATTTAAATGAAGTGTGAGATATTTTTGAAAATTTGATCTAAATTTTTATAATAGTATAAATACTTTTTTTTTGTGCAATATTTTTCAAAAGAGTTTTATTTTTTTATGTAGTTTTGTAAAATGTCCTTTTTTTTTAATATGCAAGCCTAGTTATATATGAATTTTAAATTGAGAAAATTACACCATATACTACTTTTTAGATTTTATTTTTATATTTACTGCACTTAAATTTTTTAATTTTAACTTTTTCATTTTTCAATTTTAGATTAATTTAGATTTTCTTTTAAAAAATATGGTGGTGGCTCATTTTTATAGCTAACTCTTCAAACTCTTTCTCTTATGCTTCCTTCTTTTCCATTCCAAAGCATCGTAGAGGCTTATAATTTCATCTCCCAAATAAGAAAAGTGGAAATGAATTGAATTTAATAATTAAAAAAAATTAGACAAGCTTTGTTGATCTCTCTATTCCTCTTCCTTTCTCTTTGTTTTTCCCGATTACAAGCTAAGCAAGTGAAAGGACAAAGACAAGAGGAATGGCTAAATCTAACGCTAACATGATGAAGAGCTCAAGAGAGCTTGTAAGGCAACAATTGAAGGCACCAACCATAAGATCGTGATGTAGATCTGCGTTGCCAAGAGCCGAGGGATCTGGGGAAAATATGGCAAACTATGTTGAAAAATGGCTAAACCTATAGTTCTCGTTTTGTTCTTTTTGATAATTGCCTTCGCTTTTTTGTGTGTTCCATTGATCAGTTTCCTTATTTGTTCCTTGTTAATTAGTTTATGGGTATTGATTTATAATTAGTTTTGTTTTGATTGACATTTTCTTTTATAAGATTAGTGGGTTTTCATTTTTTGTTTGCTTAGTCAAGTAATAGTTGAATTTCTTTGTTTACTGTTCTGTTCTCTCTTTTTTAAATATATTTGGTTGCTGGGAAAATCAAGAACAAAAAAAAAAAATTTCATGTTTCTCCTTTCAATTATGGCGTAGCAATTTAATTCAAGACTATTGTCAATTTGTTTTTGTTATATTGGTTTTTATATGATTAATTGAGAAATAATTTGCAATGCAGGAGCCTTATTGGAGAATTTTGAAAGGAAGATGGGTTTTGTAGTTGAGAGATGAAAGGAAACAATGTTCGGTTCAAATATAATTTTTGTTGTTGTTTTAAGCAGAGAAAACATAGTAAAGAATGGAACAAGAAGTAGGGGATGAAATGAGGTGCAAAGAACATATATTTTATTCAACATGAAAAGCTTTTTTTAAGGCATATTTCTACAAAAACAATCAGAAAAATATCACTAAATATTTTCATAATCTCTAATTATTTTCCTAAAAATAAGAAATTATAATCTTACTAGTAACCAACTTATTGACTAAATCAAAATTAATAAAAATATCTAAAAAACAATAAAGATTTCTAATTTTTAACACTCACCCTTAATGTTGAAATTTCTAGCACCTAACAACTCTTAAGGTTTATTTTTAAAAAAATATATATGTTTGTGCATTAATTGATACTAGAAAAGTTCTTCCTCCTTCTATTGTTGATTTGCAGCAAATTTTGCTTATTGTTGGGCCTTGCATACTCTTTCCATCTGACCCATTTGGCCACATTTGTTGAAATTGGCATTTAGTCTCCACCAACATTTGAAATGTTGATGATTTGTTTTCTTACAATAAGCACAAGGTGGATGACTTTCAATCTTATATTTTTTTATTGACCTTGCTAGATAAGCACCTTCAACGATACCTTCTTCCCTCATTGATCTTCTTTGTTCAAATGCCTGTAATACATGTAAAAATTCTACCAAGGTAATACTTGACATATCTTTAAAACATTCCAAAGAGGAGATCATGGTTTCATATATTTTTAGGCAATGTGATTAAAATTTTTTAAATTATTCTTTCATCGGAAAATTCCTTACCGAGTAATCTCACCTTGTTTGCTATATTTAACAATCTATTAGTATATTCCTTGACTGTTTTGAAACTTTAATTTTTCTATGTCAAATTTGTGAATCTGATTCATTACCTGCATGTTCTTCATCCTTTTATTGCTTTTATACTTCTCTTTGAGATACTCTCAAATGTCTGCAGTAGATTCCTTTTGCATAATTTTGGTTAGGATTGATGGTGAAACAGCAGAGAGTAAGAAAGCCTTAGCTCTAGCTTTTACTTTTTTTTTTCTCCTTATGATTTTTAATTTGAGCTTGTATTGGATTGTTTCCAAGGGGAGGAATCTCATAATCTTCATCTATAGTTTCCCAAAGATCCAAAGCTTTGAGATGGGCTATCATTTGAACTGACCACACTTTATAATTTTCCCCATCAAATTTTGGTGGAGCCATTGATGCAAAGCAGTTCGATCATCCCTACATTTGCACTTATAGTTATTGTATTAGCTATTGATTATGGTTATGGATATGGTAATGGATTTGGAAATGGTCATGGTTATAAATATAGTTGTAGTTATGGTTATGGTTATGGGTAATGGATACGGTTATGAATATGATTATAGCGACTTTATAGGTCTCTTGAGATCATTTTTCTCTGGTACCACTGTTATTTTAAGCAGAGAAAGCACAGTAAAGAATGGAATAAGAAGTAGGGGAGGAAATGAGGTGCAAAGAATATGTATTTTATTTAACATGAAGAGCCTTTTTAAAGGCATATTTCTAACAAAACAATCAGAAAAATCTCACCAAATATTTTCATAATCTCTAATTATTTTCCTAAAAATAAGAAATCATAATCTTACTAGTAATCAATTTATTGACTAAATCAAAATTAATAAAAATATCTAGAAAACAATAAAGATTTCTACATTAATCTTTAACAATTTTCCCTTCTTTTGATTTCTTCTTCTTTTTCTGTCTTCAATTTGAACTTGAAAAGGAAATATATGGAGTAAAGTTCATAGAATCTAAACAGGGGAGTTTTACAAAGCAATGGACACTGAGGGGATAAATTTGTGGAATCAAATGATAAACTTTTTGGATTTCTTTAGCTGATAGATTTTAATTAGTGTTTGTTTAATTATTATCATATATTTAGCTGAATTGTAAAAGGAAAGTCTTTTTTTTTTCAACTGAAAAAGAGGAAACTAGTTAGACTTTATTTAGATGGCATGATTTATGTAATCAGTAAGAATTTAACGAATTATTGCAGTTAATCGTGTTTATGCCTTTATCGTTTTGCTTCAGTAATTTAGCATATGGTTATATGTTGAAACCTAGTGTAAACCCTTAATTTTGGTACTAGTTCAAATATGGTTTTCATTTAAAGGTTGGATCAAGTTTGGGTCCAATAAAAAGGTCCAAATTAAATCAAGTCTAATTATTTAAAATTTGTGTTAGGTTGGTTTAATTTAAATCGGGCCAATGTAGTTAAATTATGAGTTGGTCCAAGCCAATTTGACATGGACCTCATCCATGTCAAATTGGCCAAGGCCGATTCGATATGGACATGCCCCATATCAAATTGGCTGAGGCCAATTTGACATGTTTTGATCTTTTGCTTAAAATGAATTCTAATCATGTTTAACTTAGGGAAGGCTCGGATAAAGCTGAAGCGGTGGAACCAAATCAGGAAAGTGAATCAAATATAACCCTAGATTAAACACTATAAATAAGGATTGAGGCATCAACAATCGGAGAGGGAAATTAAAAAGCAAAAGCAAAAGGAGGAACAAATAGAAATAAAATGTCGAGCGAGGCAATAGCAATTGTCTTCAAATTACTTTGCTCGACCAAGATTAAAGTTGACTCAGGTAGTAAGCAAGACATATAGCTTTGGTTCAATACATTCAACTTGGTAGAGCCAACAAATGAAGGTTTGCTTTTGATATTTAATTTGTTTAAACTTACAGTAGCTACTTTCATTCTTTAAACAAAATTATCTTATCCAATAGCTTATCTAAATAACATTAAGCAATTGTTTATTTTAAATTTCCAGTAGCTTGGTGTTTATTTCATCTAGTAGGACATGATTATAAATTAAATTTGGTTCAAACTTTTATTATATAATTAAAACCCTAACCCAGTTTTCAAAGCCCTAACTTAGTTTTCAAAATTCTAATCTTATTTTCAAAACCCTAAAACCCTAATTTCCAAATCAAAATCCTAATTTCCAAATTAAAACCATAAAACTCTAATTTCCGAAGCTAAAACTCTAATTCCACAACAAAAATTATTTTTTAAATTGTTTACCTTTCAAGGGCACTGCCCCCTTAACCCCTGACGGCTAACCTGCTAGCAGGACCGCCGTATGTATTGTGCACTATAGTTCGTTAAGGGGTTAATATTAATATTTGCCCATGGATTGTACTTTTTTATGATTTCATTTTATTCAAGCCCTAATTTATTATTGTTTAATGACTATGATGATTCTTTATGCATTATGTGGATTGCAATTTCTTATTATCTGGATTTTGAGGACAATGTAAAAGGCATATTTCCACTTTGTGGGTACCTTGTTTATTTAATTATGTAATTTAATCTATCTTAAAGATTTTTGGACTATTGTAAAGGACATATTTCTACCAATTGGTGGGTGTCTTAATTTATTTGTATTTTGGACATTGGACATTGTAAGGGGATGTTTCCATCTTTGTATGGGTGCCCATTTTATTTATTTGCTTATTTGTTTAATTTATAATATGATGATTTTTTTTTCTCAATTGCATGTAATATTAATAATACTATAATAATTTTAAAATCTTATAATATTTAGACCTAAAAAGGAGGCCGGTTTCAATAAACTGGGCGCTATGGGGGGTGTTGGGTCATTCTCACCTTCCTTATGCGTACCTAACTTTTTGAATCCAATAGGTGGTTGGAGATTCCTTATGAATTGAGTCATCTACCCCTTTCTATCTTCCCGGCCCGTCCAGGTGGTGATTCCAAATTCTTCGAGTTTAGGCCCATGTTCTCTAAGGTTCAGAGTCTAATAGTGCCGAAGTTGCAAGAACCATTCCACAGGGAGTGGGGATGAAAATTCCGCTCACACCTAGTATTCAGAATGGTATAAAGTTAAAACATTGTATAAGGGTTCACCACTTTCTTGGCCAAACATTGGTATAGACTATAGATTTCTAACACAACAAGAAATTTGAAATCGTATCAAAGTTATGCATAGCCATCAATTTCTGAGCTAAATAGCAAGGAGTAAGATCTTCAAATTTTTTATTTTTACTATATTTCTTTTTCGGTTTATAAAATAATTTTTTTTATTTTTTTTACATATAATAAAAACATACTCAACATATTTTAAAAATATATTAAACATATTAAAAACATTTTTACTTTTATAAATTTTGATATATGCACAATATTTTTATAAATTTGTTTATTGCATAACATTTTTGTAATTTTTGTCTTTTGTTTTTGAAGTGTTTTTTTTTTTGTAAATTTTCATAAGATTTTAAGAGAGTTCTAAACACGATTAAAATGCAATAAAAAATAAAGAAATATAATCTTACCAACATATATGAGTTAAATTTTAAAAGAATAAGAGAAAAAACTATTATATATTTGGTTATATATTAGTATATGTTTCATATAATAACATATACTTGTTAAAATTTAAAAGAATAAGAGTATAATAGTGATATGTGTTTACTTATATGTCTGTAATGTTATATATATAATAACATATATTTGTTAAAATTTTTAAAAATAAAAGTATAAAAGTGATATATGTTTAGTTACATGTTGGTATATTTTACATATAACAACATATACTTGTTAAATTTTAAAAGAACAAGAGTATGAAAGTGATATATGTAATTATATATCTGTATATATTACATATAACAAAATATAAATGTTAAAACGTAAAAGAATAAAAGTATAAAAGTGATATATATTTAGTTATATATCGGTATATATTGCGTAAAATAACATATACGTATTAAATTTTAAAAGAATAAGAGTACAAAAGTGATATATGTTTAGCTATCTGCCGGTATATATTATTTATATAACAACACATACATATTAAATTTTAAGAGAATAAGAGTATAAAAGTGATATATGTTTAGTTATCTGTCGGTATACATTATATATATAAAAATATATACTTTTTAAAATTTAAAAGAATATTAGTATAAAAGTTGTATATGTTTAGTTATATGTTGATATATGCTACATATAATAGTGTATACTTATTAAATTTTAAAAGAGTAAGAGCAAGAGTACTAAACTATCATATATTTAGTTATATGTTAGTATATGTTATATATAACAACATATACTTATTAAAATTTAAAATAATAAAAGTAACATATGTTTAGTTATATGTCAGTATATGTTACATTTGGTAATATATATGTATTAAAATTTAAAAGAATAAGAATATAAAAGTAATATATATTTAATTATATATCGAAATATATCGAAGTATGTTGCATATAATAATATATGTGTTAAATTTAAAAAAAAATATGAGTATAAAAGTGATATATATTTAATTATATGTCGGTATATGTTACATATAATAATATATATGTGTTAAATTAAAAAAAAGAATATAAAAATATTATATATTTTTGTTATATATTGATATATGTTACACATGAATAACTAAAAAAATAACGATATATATAATTATATATGGTTATATGTTGGTGTATGTTAGTTATAGAATAATTATATATGTGGGTATATGTAAATATATGCCAATATATGTCGTTATATGTTACATATAATCAGATATATATAATATATATCTAGTTATCATTAATGAATAATGAGTAATGAGACTGAAAAATTAATTAATTAAGCACATTTGCTAATCAAATAGAAAAAATTTCTCATGAAAAATCATAAGCGTATTTTAGTTTTAATATCTTATGTTTTTAGAAATTAAACTTTTTTGTTTAATGTATCTAGTTTAACACTCTTATACATTATATATATATATATAATACATATACTCGGTATATGTAAAATATGCATAAACAGCACAAGAATGCCACAACCCAGTTTTAAAAAAAAAAATTCTCATATTTCCAAATTAACATCCCAAATATTAAAATATATTTTTGTAAGTAAATAAATAAAAAAAAATATTCCTCATTAGTTTTAGATACCAAAAATACGTATTTTATATAAAAATCTCTGAAAAAAATTTGCCATAATTTTATCTGTAATTTGGATATCCCAAAAATTTCAACATTTCACAACATGCAAGAAATACAATCCCAAAATAATTTCAATATTCCATACTTTCAGAACTCCATCAATTTTCCCAAAACAATTAAACATTTATATATAAATATACATAACCATTATTTATAAAAATACAACTCCATGTTTTCTAAATTACGTCATTTACATATTTACAATATAACATACATATTTAAAAGTAAGTTGTCAAAATGAATATATTATATGTTTGCATGGTCCTAGTCTGTGGCGGCCAACTCAAAACTTCAGAAAGCAGGAATGCTCTATACCTGCTCTGGTCCAACAGGGCTCTCTGTGGTATCTCTGTCTAAGCAAAATTGCCTAGTGGTATATACTTTTAAATAAAGAAAATCACATAAATAATGCAAAATGAATTTCTTTCAAAATGTAAACGTGATATGCATTTCCATAATTCAAGTCACTCAATTAACACTTTCAAACTAACACATTTCTCATACACAGGCATTAGGCCCAAATGATCCTATCTAATATTCAAATTTCAGATATATTATTTTGGACTCACATTTTAAATCCAGTGTCTGGCCCGAAGGCAAATAAATTGATGACCAGCGTCTGGCCTATAGGCGATAATAATAATGCCCAGCATCTGGCCCAAAGGCAATAATAATGAAACATAGCGTCTGGCCCGAAGTAAATGTCCAGTATACCATATCACACCAAACCCAATACTCTGGAAATTGATATTACATAAGGTTACACACATTACTTAAACCAATTCACATTCTTCTCAATCTTTGGCAAATATGCCAATTTTAATTCTTTTTCCACTTTTTCCATTATTTCTCATTATTTCACATATTTTGATGCATTTTTCACAAACATTCATCACAATGCTTTGAGCCAACTCAAAGTGACTCATAAGCACATATATTACGCATTTCAACTTTAAAGATATATCTATGCACCTTTTATGTGAATTCACATATCAAAGTGGCATAGTCACCAAATTATTCAATCACAAAATATGTTAAACAAATGCAATTTAATGCATAAAAATCAAAGCATGTTCATACCTTTATGCAAAGGCACTTCCAAGCCAAAAACACCAATTTCACAACTTCACCAAAATTCTTTTACTTACTAAGTTGTTGGAATAACAACTTTGTTGTCCTAAGATAGAAACCAAGAGAGGGGGGGGGGGGGGGGTGAATTTGTTGGACTTAAGAAATGATGGTTAATTCAAAAAATTCAAAGAAGTATAGAAGATGTAGACGAAGATTAAGTAGAAGATGGACCACAAAGATTTATAGTGGTTTAGATTTACCTTAATCCTACATCCACTTTCTTAACAACTTGTTAAGTTTTCACTAGCTTCGAGTTTTTACAAGCTTAACTCTAACTTGGTATTTGCTCATGCTCACACCAAACTACTTACAATGGTTTGAGATCACTTCCTCACAACCCTTACAAGAGTTTTTGTAGGCTCACTCTCACAACCTAAGTATTTCCAAGCTCACACTTAAACTTAAGATGGTGTTTAATGTTCACACCCAATACTTAATTAATACAAAAGTTGATTTTGATGCAAAAGAGAGAAAGATATTCAAAGAGGATATTACAATAAAAGAAAACTTCTTAAAAATGAAGTTACATAAGGTATTTATAGCCTTCAAGTCAAGAATTAGCCATTTGAAGTTGGGGCCAACATGTTTGATTCTTGTCTTCCACTAATTTTTTTGCCAGAGCAATTTCCTGGTCAGACTCTTCATGGTTTGGTCAGAAATAGTATAATCTGATCGGAATTATGCATGGTCTGATCGGAGTAATTGAATTTCTACTTAATGCTCTTCCAACGGTTGGTCCATGTGGCTTCCACTTATTAAGTGGAGATCCAACAACTTTTGACTTGAGTAATTTTTAAATACTTTGGTCGGGCTTGCATCAGGTCCGGTCGGACTTGCCTTGGTCTGTCCAATATTTAGGCTTACCCTTGATAGGAAAACCTATTGGATATTTTAGAGAAAATTGGCTTGTATGGTTCGGTCGAAAAATACCTTAGTCCAGTCAAAAAATCCCTTAGTCTAGTTGGACTAATGTGGTACTCTAAGAAAATGAGAGTACTTCTGACTGTGAATCCTTTTGTGTGATTTGCCTCTTTTGGTCATTAATGGTCTGGTTGGTAGGACATATGTTTCGGTCAAACTTCACTTGGTATGGTGAGATTTGTGGAGTACTCTCTACCGTGAAACCTTCTGTGTCTTTTAGGCTGATTTCGTCATCAATGGTCCAGTCGGTCTTCTAGGTAGTCTGATCGGACTTTTCATATTTCCTTTAAAAGAAATAACTTCTTTCAAAATAAAACTTGGTGCAAGTATTAGGTAAATTCAATTTGATTGCCTAAGATAAAAAATAGGAGGGTTTGGTTAACAATCTCCCCCTTTTTGACTTTAGCAATTAAATTGAATTTAAAACTTTAAAAGTGTATAACAAATGTTTAATATGCTCCCCCTTAATGAATGCTTCAATTGAATTGATTATGTTACAATGTTTAATTTTCTTATTCAAATGTAATTAGTGCATTCAAGTTTTTATTCAATTGCATTTAAGTTTCTATTCAATTGCATTCAAGTTTTTATTCAATTTTTTAAGTTGTTCTCCCCCTTTGGCAAAGGCAAAAATAAAGGAAAATTTAGAAAAAAATTCAATAACAATTTCATTAATTTAGACAAACATAAGTACAATGAAAAAATCTAAAATTTTCACTTCCTTCATCCTCTTCTTCTTCATCATCTCCCTCTTCTTCATCGTGTTCTTCTTCTCCATGATCTCCTTCCTCAACTCCCCTTGGTTGAGAGGCAGCAACTTCTCCTTCTTCTTCTTGAGAATAGGAGCCATGAATGGAGGGTGACAAACTAAGTTCATCTTCAAAGCTTTTTTGCAAACCTAATGCTTCTTGGATGGATTGAATGTCAAGATGAAGATGAGAGATGTCACTTGTAATCTTGTCTATCCTTGCGCTTTGTGAGCTCATTTGTCCTTGAATATCTTGAAGAAGTTAAAGGATGAAGGATTGAGGTCTTGGAGTTAGGGTTCTTGGGAATTCCACTTGGAAAGTCTCTTCACCTTCCTCTACAATCCTTGGTCTTTTTCTTTGTTGAGCCCTAGCACCTAGTGCTCCTAGTAGGTAGACATAGTTCCCATCATCATCCCTAATACATTTGGCATGTTTGAGATAGCCTATGTTTATGGATTTTTTAGTGGGATCTAGAGGATTGGAGAGGGTTGCTTTGTTTGATGGTGTAAGTGCATCAATATATTTTGCTATTTGTTTGATTTGTGAAGAGAGAAGGATGAGTCCTGACTTAGTTTTCCTAATGTGTAGGAAAGTATTAATAAGGAATTTTTCCATTTGGATGGATTGACATTTAATCAAGCAAAAGAGGAAGAGTAAGTCCTTTTGGGTGACTTTCTCATTGCTCTCACCCCTAGCACTAATGGTATAGGTGATAATCCTATGCAACATCCAATAAGTGAGGGTCCTAAGGTTCTTGGCATTAGATTGTTTGTGGAGAGAGGTTTCAATGGAAATTTTAATCCAAAATTCTAATTGAACTTTAGGAGTTAGGGGAGAGGTAGAGATTTAAGAGATGCCTTCAATTTGAAAGCCCCAAATGGATGAGAAATTTTCTAGGGTAAGACCATATTCTTGGTTGAATAATCTAAATGAAATACCATAATAGCCTAAGGGATTTATGCTCTTTTCGTTAACAACCAAGGTTGTTAGGAATTCCTTTGTCAAGGATTCCCAACCGAGATCATCACACTCCAAGAACACAAATTGTTCCCACCCCAAGGTTCTAAGACAACCCCTAATGCCATTCTCAATCCCTAATGATTCTAGAGTGAGGGAGGAGAAGAGACGGATTGGTTCTACGGGTTCATCTTTTAGGATAGCATACATTTATCTTTCTTCTTCATCTTTGAACCTTATCTTGTGGCTTCTTCTAGGATCTTCTTCTTATTGAGAAGGGGCAGCAATTCTCTTTTCTTTTTAAGCTCTTGAAGCCTTCTTCTTTTGTTCTTTAGGTGCCATGTTTTAGTTTAAGAAAGAGTATATGAAAAGGAGAGTTTGATTCAAGTAAGTTTGAGTGTTTTTAGTATTTAATTGTTTAGAGTTTGATAAAAGAATGTAAAAACTAATATTAGGTGGTATTTATAGTGTTTAGGATGAAAAATAACCATTTATAGCTGTTGGAGACAAAATATGCACGTTTTGATTGAGTTCCAACGGCTAGAAATTTTTAAATTAAGAGGAAAAGTCTGGTCGGACTTTAAGAAGTCTGATGGTGATATTTGAAAATTTTGAAAAGTATGGTCGGACTATGTAAGGACCGAATGAAATTTAACTTTTAAGCATAATGGTCATAAAATTTTGAAAAATTCCGGTCGTACCATAGAAAGTATGTTCATACTTTTGTAGAAAAATTGAAATCGAGAATTTTCTAATAAGTGCGATCAGACTTAAGTTGGTCTGATAGGGAAACTCTCAAAAATCAAAATTTTTCAAAATAAAGGATGTTTTTTAAAGATGAAGATATAAATATTTGATAAAAAATAGATATTGATTTGAAATTTGAATAAAGTAAAGTAGATTTTCAAGTAGTTTTGAGCTTATGAAATTGTACTCCCATCTAACATTCCTAAGTGTTGTTTTATGAAGTTCATCTTTTCTTCATTTAGTGGTTTGGTGACTATTTCAGCAAGTTGGTTTTGTGTATCAATGAACTCTAAGACAACATTTTGGTTTTGGACATTGTCTCTTAAGAAATGATGCCTAATATCTATATGTTTTGACCTAGAATGTTGAATTGGATTTTTGGATAAGTTTATGGCACTAGTTTTATCACACTTAATGGGAATGTGTTCAAAAGATTTTCCATAGTCAAATAATTATTGTTTCATCCAAAGAACTTGAGTACGATAAAAAATACAGCAACATATTCGGTTTCCGCGGTAGATAGGGCAACCGACACTTGTTTCTTGCTAAACCAATAAACTAGGCATTCACCAAGAAAATGGCATGCCCCAATCGTGCTCTTTCTATACAAATGACTACTGACATAATTGGCATCCGAAAAGCCTAATATGTCGAATGTTGTATTCCTGGAGTACCAAAGTCCTAAATGCAATGTGTCATTCAAGTATTTCAAAATTCATTTAGTAGCATTCAAATGAGATTCCTTAGGGCATGATTGAAATCTAGCACACAAACAAATACTATACATTATATTGGGTCTAGATGAGGTTAAGTAAAGTAAGGATCTGATAATACCTTGATATTTCTTATGATCTACTACCTTACCACTTTCATCCTTTTCAAGCTTTAGCGATATGCTCATGGGATTTTTGCTAGACTTGCAACCATCCATTCCAAATTTCTTGAGGAGTTCACTTATATATTTGGATCGGTTAATGATGATCCCACCTTTGCATTTCTTTATTTGTAGCCCAAGGAAGAATTTGAGCTCACCTATCATACTCATTTCGAATTTTCTAGTCATACAAGAAGCAAACTCTTTACACAAGGATTCATTAGTAGCACCAAATATAATGTCATCAACATAAATTTGCACAATTAATATGTTATGCCTATTCTTTTTAACAAAAAGAGTTGTGTCAACTTTGCCTTTTGAAAAATCATTTTCAAGTAAATACGCACTAAATCTATCGTACCAAACTCTTGGAGCTTGCTTCAATCCATATAGTGTTTTTGTAAGCTTAAAAACATGATTTGAAAATTTATAATCTTCAAAACCGGGAGGTTGTTCAACATAAACTTCATCATTGAAAAATCCATTTAGAAATTCACTTTTAACATCCATTTGAAAAAGATTAAAATTCATGTCACATGCAAATTCAAGTAGTATCCTAATAGCTTCTAATATAGCATCGAGGGCAAATGTCTCATCATAGTCTATGTCTTCCTCTTGGTTATACCCTTTGGCTACCAATCTAGCTTTATTTCTAGTGATGAAACCATTTTTATCAAGCTTATTCCTATATACCCATTTACATCCAATAATTGGATGATCCTTAGGTCTAGGAATAAGTTCCCACACATTATTTCTCTCAAATTGGTTGAGTTCATCTTGTACAGCAATCACCCAACATTCATCACCAAGAGCCTCATCAATTGTCCTTGGCTCAATTTGAGAAACAAAAGCAAAATTAACATCTAAGTGTTTAAGTTTGGATCTAGTAGTTACTCCCTTTGATGTTTCACCAATGATGAGTTCTTTTGGATGATCCTTCTTGTATTCCCAATTCTTAGGTAGCTCTTGAGTCTCCTCATCTTATTCGCATGATTATTATTTGGAGCATCAATTTGTTCAAGTGTACCTACAAAATCATCAAGAACACACTTTCCTTTGATCAAGTTTAGAAGATTCATCAAAAACAACATGCATTGATTCTTCAACTACTAGAGTTATTTTATTAAATATTCTATATGCTTTGGTAAATGATGAATATCCTAAAAATATGCCTTCATCCGATCTGGATGAAAATTTTCCAAGATTATCCTTAGTGTTTAATATAAAGCATTTGCATCCAAATACTCTAAGGTATGAAATTTTGGGTACTCTTCCACTCCATAGCTCATAAGAAGTTTTGTTTATCAAAGGTCTTTTATAGACACAATTTGAAATATAACAAACAGTATTAACGGCTTCTGCTCAAAAGTAAGATGGTAGTTCATACTCATTGAGCATTGTCCTAGCCATTTCAACTAAAGTTCTAGTTTTCCTTTCAACCACACCTTTTTGTTGTGGTGTTCTAGGAGGTGAAAAGTTATGTGAAATATCAAGTTCATTGCAAAAGTTTTCAAAATTTACATTTTCAAATTCTTTGCCATGATCACTTCTAATAGATGTGATCACATAGCCTTTTTCATTTTCAACTTTTTTTTCAAATATTTCAAAATGGTTAAAAGCTTCACTCTTTTGAGCTAAGAAATTTACCCATGTAAACCTTGAGTAGTCATCCACAAGTACAAATGCATATAATTTTACACTTAGGCTGACAACTCTATTTGGTCCAAACAAATCTAAATGAATAAGTTCCAAAGGTCTAGATGTATGTACAATATTTTTAGATTTAAATGAGCTTTTATGTTGCTTACCAAATTGACAAGGTTCACATGTTCTATCTTTGTTAAATTTAACTTTGGGAAGACCATCAACTAGTTCTTCTTTACTAATGCACTGCAAATGATCCATACTAGCATTTCCTAGTCTTCTATGCCACAACCAAGCATCTTTATTAATAGAAATCAAACATTCAAATGCATTGTTGGAATTTATATCAATTTTATATGTGTTACTAATTCTAGCTCCTTTGAATGCAATGTCACCATTTAAATTTGCAACTTTGCATCCTTTGGAATCAAAATTTACATTATATCCTTTATCACACAATTGACTTACACTAAGCAAATTGTGTTTCAACCCATCAACAAGCCAAACATTTTCAATCAAATTTTTACCAAGTAAGCCAATGGAGCCAATGCCAATTATTTTACATTTAGCATTATTTCCAAAAGTAACATTACTTCCATGTTTATAAGTAAGAGTTGTAAAAAGCTTTGCATTCCCTGTCATATGCCTTGAACATCCACTATCCATAAACCAAGAACTCTCATTGATAGTAGATTTTAGAAATACCTACAAAAGCAATAATGTTTATCTTCTTTTAGGTACCCAAATGAAGTTGGATCCTTGGGGGTTAGTAGTAGAAGGATCCTCTAACTTGAGATGAGCCTTCCTAATATAACAAAATATGCTCTCATGCCCAAATTTGATACAATATGTGCATTGATACAATGTTCTATACTTATGCACTTTTCTATTGAAATTTAATGAACTATGCACACAATTACAAATATGAGTTGGCTTTTGTGCATTTTTTGTGTTTGTGTTCATGCCTAGTGTACGTGAATGCATGATTTGCTCTTAGAACCTTAGTTCTAAAGTTTTGTGTACCCAATGCAATCATTTTAGGATTTTTAGGCTTAGTTTGTGCATTGGTGTTCTTTACAACTTCAACACAAGAGGTTTGAGTTGTAGATGCTTTTACAAATATGGGTGTTCTAGATGTAGTATTGGATGATCCATTGAATCCTAAACTATGTTTCAAGGAAGGTGACCTTTGATTATCAATTAATGTATCTAATGCTTCTTTTCCTTTATGAAATTTTGAAATTGATTCCTTAAGTTCCTTTAGTTCATGCTTCAAATTTTCATTTTCCTTGATTACATTTTCTAAGCTATGTAAATCTTTATTCATTGCATCAAGTGATTTCAACAATTGTTCATTTCAGGTCTTTAATTCTAAGGTAGAATTTTTTAAGCTTACGAAGTCTTTTTCTAGATTAGATCATTTATCCTTATAAAATTTCATCTTAGAAAAATATTTTTCTATCCTAAGATTCATATGTTCAATCATATCATTATCATATAAAGTATTATCATTGTATTCAATTAAACTCAAACGTTGAGTACCTACCTCATTGGAGTCTTTTTCATCCTCAATAGCCATGCAACGTAGATTAGCAATTTCTTCCTCATCTTCTTCTTCTTCCTCACTTGAGGAAGAGTCATCCCATGTAGCTTTGAGTGATTTCTTCTTTTCTTTATCCCACTTCTTTTTGTTCTTCAAATTGAAGCAATTTGACTTGATATGCCCAGATTTGCCACATTCATAGCATTTTACTTCATTCTTTCTATCTTTGAAGGAAGTTTTAGAAAGTGTACCTTTGTTAGTTTGCAATCTTCTCTTTCTCTTCCAATCATTCATCCTTTTAGAAAACATCGCCATTTCTTCATCATCATCACTATCTTCATTGCTTGAGCTCTCAACTTCTTTGATTGCTTTGAGAGCTATTACTTTCCTATTATCCTTCTCACCTTGTTCTTCATCTCTTTCGGTGTGCAATTTGAAGGTGAGTAGTTTTCTGACAAGTTCATCAGTTAAAGAACTTAGATCATGAGCTTCTTCAATTGAAGAAACCTTAGACTCAAAGTTCTTCTTGCCTCTAAGTGCTCTCAAAATTTTGTTATTGACTTCATCTTGATCATATATTTTGCCATATTTCTTTAATTCATTGATGATGGCAAGTAATCAATTTGTCATGTCGGTAACATTGTTATTGGTCTTCATCTTGAATAGCTCATACTCATGTATATACATTTGCTTCTTGGTGAGCCTCACTTGGGTAGTACACTCATGATAGTTGTCATGAGTTTTCCAAATGCAATGGGCACAAGTGAGATGTTGGACTCTCCCACCTTCTTCTCTTAAAATAGAATTCAACAAGATGGAGGCTGCCCTATGGTTTTTGAATCTATCTTTTATGTTGGCATTTGACCATTGTGATTTGAGAAGAGGAACTTGGACACCCCCAACTCCATGAGTAGTAGGCTTCCACTCACTTTCAAAATAGTCCCAAAGCTCTATTCCCTCACTATCTAGAAATAAAAAAAAATTTGTGTTTCCAATAGGAATAATCGGTTCCATCAAAGTATGGTCTAAGAAGAGAATTAAGATTTCCATGAGAGGATGAAGAAGATGTTGCCATTTTGGATCAAATTTCACAATTAAGTTTAAGAAATTGATAAGTCTGATACTAATTGTTATTCCAAGATAGCAACCAAGAGGGAGGTGAATTGGTTGGACTTAAGAAATGATAGTTAATTCAAAAAATTCAAAGATTAAAAAAAGTATAGAAGATGTAGAAGAAGATTAATTAGAAGATGGAACACAAAGATTTATAGTGGTTTGGATTTACCTTAATCCTACATCCACTTCCTTAACAACTTGTTAAGGTTCCCCTAGCTTTGAGTTTTACAAGCTTAACTCTAACTTGGTATTTTCTCAAGCTCACACCAAACTACTTACAATGGCTTGAGATCACTTCCTCACAACCTTACAAGAGTTTTCCTGAGCTCACTATAACAACCTAAGTGTTTTCAAGCTCACACTCAAACTTAAGATGGTGTTTAATGCTCACACCCAATAATCAATTAGTACAAAAGTTGATTTTGATTCAAAAGAAAGAAAGATATTTAAGGAGGCTATTACAATAAAAAAAAACTTCTTAAAAATTAAGTTACATAAGGTATTTATAGCCTTCAAGTCAAGAATTAGCCGTTTAAAGTTGAGGCCAACATATTTGATTCTTGTCTTCCACTAATTTCTCTGCCAGAGCAATTTCCTGGTCAAACTCTACATGGTTCGGTCAGAAATAGTATAGTCTGATCGAAATTATGCATGGTCCGGTCAAAGTAATTGAATTTCTGCTTAATGCTCTTCCAATGGTTGGTCCATGTGGCTTCCACTTATTGAGCAGGGATCCAACGCCTTTTGACTTGAGTAATTTTTAAATAGTCTGGTCGGGCTTGCATCAGGTCCGGTCGGACTTGCCTTGGTCCATCTAATTTTTAGCTGTACCCTTGACCTGGAAACCTACTGGATATTTTAAAGAAAATTGGCTTGTATGGTCCGGTCAGAAAATCTCTTAGTCTTGTAGGACTAATGTGGTACTCTGAGAAAATGAGAGTACTTCTGACCGTGAATCCTTCTGTGTGATTTGCCTCCTTTGGTCATCAATGGTCTGATCTGTAGGACATATGGTCCTGTCGGACTTTACATGGTATGTTGAGATTTTGGGAGTACTCTCTACCGTGAAACCTTTTGTGTCTTTTAGGCTCATTTGGTCATCAATGGTCTGGTCAGTCTTCTAGGTGGTCTAATCGGACTTTTTATATTTCCTTCAAAAGAAATAACTTCCTGCAAAATGAAACTTGGTGCAAGTGTTAGGTAAATTAAAGTTGATTGCTTAAGATAAAAAATAAGAGGGTTTGGTTAACAAACTTACTCAATGCCTCACCAAAATATGAATAACAAACACATATTAGCATCACATTTTATAGTGTTTAAGCTACCAAACATCAATTAAAACTCAATCCTTCAATTTTTCCTTTCATAAGCCATAAGGCACTACAACTTTCGAATTCTAATCCATCCAATACCAAATTGAGTTTTAAGCTTAACTATGTCTTAAACAACACATTTAAACACATATTAAACTATAAAACTCAATTTAAAGTCATTCCCTTCAAAAATACTAAAATGTGCCTAAACACACTTTAATATTAAAACTTCATTCTCAACATTTCTAAATTGATTTTAAAGCTTAAATATATTAGAAACATTATATTTTAACACATACAAAGCATTAAAATACAATGTATCTTTATTCCATCAAATTTCCAAAATTCAAACCCTGAGTCACTTTGATTTTGGTTCAACATTCTAACCAACTCCAATTGTTAATTTAAGTTAATTTATATCATTTAAATCATTTAACAACTTGATTTAAATCATAAAACCAATAAACTACAATCTTAATCAAACCTCTTTTCCATAACCCTAACCTTACAAGCTCTCTCAAATTCCACCAAAATTTAAACCTATCAACCATTCAACCATAAAATCATTGCCTACTCATTAAAATAACATGTTTAACATTCATTAGAACCAAAAACAACTAGCCCATCAAAATCCCAAATTACACATAATCTAAAATTTTCATAAATTTTAGAAAATAATGAAGATAGCTTACTAGGTGTTGGAAAAATCACCAAAAATCACTTTGATCCTTTGAAAACTTTCAAAATTTAGTGTTTGGAGCAAAAATCCTTCTTAGCTATGGTGGAATTTCGTGGTGGAGAGAGAAAAGAAGAATAAGATGATAAATAGTTTTTTTTTTATTTTTCTTTCTTTTAAAAAAACTTTCCACCATATATATATATTTAATTAATATTTTTTAATTTTTTTATTTTTAATTCTTTAATTTGCAACATCCATTCAAAAATAAAATTATTTTTGAATTATTTAATTAATTTATTTTTAAAGTAAAATTATTATTTTATCCTTCTTTTACTATTTAACTATTGACTTTTTCTAACTCATATTCGACTTTATATGTAATCTATATTTTGATTATATTTCACATATATATATATATATGATATTTTCTCACTTTCAACACCTCATTTAACTCCCCAACTTATTAATTTAATTTTTTTTTATAAAATAACGGATGTTACAACTCTCTCCTCTTTAAGTAAATTTATCCTCGAAATTACCTGGCATTAGCTCTAAATTTGCTGAGAATAGTCACTCTGCATCGTCTTCTCACTCTCCCATGTCGCCTCCTCAGTGGAGTGATTCCTCTAAGAACTTTCACCAATGGCACCTTTTTGTTTCTCAACTCTATCACCTCACATGTCAAAATCGCCACTTGTTCTTCTTCGTAAGTCAAATTCAGATTCACTTTAATAGATTTAACTGATAACATATGGGATGGATCTGACCTATACTTCCAAATGATAGAGACATAGAAGATATTATGGATCCACTCTGCCTCAGGCTGCAGAGCCAATCTATAAGCCACTAGTCCCACTCTCTCCAGAATCTCATAAGGACTAATAAAGCGAGGACTCAATTTTCCTTTTCGACCAAATCTCAGAATCCTCTTCCATATAGACACGTTTAGGAACACCTTGTCCCCCACATTGAATTCGATGTCTTTCCTCTTTAGGTCTGAATAGGACTTCTGTCAGTCTAAAGCTGCTTTTAAAAGATCCCAAATCACTTTAACCTTTTCCTCTATTTTCTTGATCAAATTGGGACCTACTAATTTCCCTTCTATAACCAAATCCCAACACAAAGGTGTCCTACACTTCTTGCCATACAAAGCCTCAAATGGTGTCATTCCAATGCTGGACTGAAAATTATTGTTATATGCAAACTCTATCAGTGGCAAATGTCTATCCTAACTCCCTGTGAACTCAACATATTCTCTAATATCTATATCACTCTATATGACTATCCATCTGTCTGCGAATGAAAAGCAGTACTGAAATACAACTGAGTACCCAAAGCATCCTATAAAGTCTTCCAAAATCTAAATGTGAACCTAGGATCTTGATCTGACACCAATGAAACTGGGACTCCATGTAGTCTCACTATCCCACCCATATAAAGCTCAACTAGCCTATCAAGAGAGTAGTCCACCCTCACTGGAAGAAAATATGCTGACTTGGTCATCTTATCCAGGATCACCCAGTTTGCATCATGTTTCTTCTGGGTCAAAGGGAGCCCTGACACAAAATCTATGGTCACACGCTCCCACTTCCATTCAGGTACTGATAAAGGCTATGTAGACCCTTAATTTTTTATCCAGTCCAGTTCCATATTTTTAAACAGTCTAAAATAATTTTTTATGGTATTTTAATAATATTTATTACTTATAATATTTGTTTTATTTTATAATATTTATTTATTATTTATTTTTAATAATATATTATATAATATTTATTTTTAATAATAAAAAATATCAGAAAAAGATAAATAAAATAAATAAATAATCGGCAACGACAGAATTGGCAACGAATTGGCTTAGGCCAATTCGTCACAGGTGCATTTGCGGTGCCACAGGTTTTGCTTGCAATGAAATAAACCTCAGCAGCCCGTTCCTCACAATCTCGCCCAACACAGTCTCGCACGTCCAGCCCGATCCTCGCACAGCTCGCCCAGCGCAGTCTCGCTCGGGCCTACGCGCAGTTTTCGCCAAAATCTTATTTTACTTGGTATTTAATTTTATTTCCAAAATAGTTTTTATTTCCTTAAAATACTAGGTTTTTTATTTTAATTGCCTATAAATACCACATTAAAACACACAGAAGGAGGAAGAATTTTTTTGGACTTTTGCAATTTGAACACAGAGAGGACTTTTGGCTTTTGGTTGGCTGCAGAAACTCTGGGAAATTCCTTATCCATCAACAAAAACCCTAAACAAGCTTCATCAACTTGAAACAGCAAGCAACAAAGTAGTAAAAATGAGAGAGAAGCATCAAACCGTTTGAACAATTTTACAAAGGCAGTGATACACTGTCTTGGTTTCTACCCAGCCAGAGTTTAAGTTATTAAATTGTGGTGGAGTCTTCAAATGCAGGTAGAACCTTCTAAACTCTCTAAAATTCTAACGAGTTATGTTTACTAATATTATGAAGTTCATATATGTTGTTTAGTTTAAACACGTCTGTGAGCGGGGATTTTTACCCCCACTCCCGGTGGAATAGTTCTTGCGACTTCGGCACTGTTTAGGCTCGGGGCCTTAGAGAACACGGACCTAAGTCCGGAGAAAATGGAGTCACCACCCGGACGGGCCGGGAAAAAAAAAGGGGTGGATGACTCGATTCCTAAGGAATCCCCAACCCCCTAATGGGTTGAGAAAGTTAGGTACGTTTAGGGAAGGTGAGAAAAGGCCCAGCACCCCCACAACGCTTGGTTCATTGGAACCGGCCTCCTTTACATATTTTAATTGTCACATCTGCCCACTATATTTATGTCTAGCAGTCATATGCTCTGCAAGAGAAAGGATCTGGAGAGGCCTAGAGAACGTCGTAGGACCAAAGGGACCTAATTGCAAAAATGTAAAGTTTTGAGGAGGTGACTATAATTTCAAAAAGTTTTGGGGAGGTAACTGTAATTTCCAAAAGTTGTACTGGAAGTTCTTAATAGTTCACATAACAGACTCCAAAGATGGAGAGTAGAGAAAAATTGGGTCGCAATGACGCGTAACGATTTTTTCAGAAAACGCACGGTTTGGAAGATATAGGGATTTTGACTAGGGACATGTTGGTCATTATTAATTAAATTTATACATGAATCTAAAGTAGAAAATAAACATAAGAGTGAGTAGAGGACGTCGAGGGGTTGAATATGAAACGATCGTCAGAAGAAACGGAGCCGGGCAAAACCCGAGCAAAGGAAGGACCTAAAGGGAATTTTTACAAAAGTCAAGGGCATGAGCGTAATTTTATAAATTAGTTCAAAATCAAGAATGAATGTCGAAAAGGGAAACTAGAGGTTGAAAGGAGGAGAACAGTATGTTTTACACGTTGTAAAACCACCCGGTTAGGAAGGAAAGGTAAAACCTTCAATTGAAGGGTATTTTGGTCTTTTCACTTCCACCCAAGCACCAAGGGGGCCATGTGTGATAATTTGAGGGTTAATTTGGTAAATTTCCAAGGGAGGACACATGGCATAGTAATTTTCTAGAAAACGACACATGGCAAAATCTTGTTTAAAGACTCTTTTGGGTTGGATTAATCTTAACCCTTCAAAATGAAATTAATTAAATAAATGAAAAATGAAAAAATATAAAAAGGGAGAGAAGGATGATTAAAGAACTAAGAACACATATTTTTCTCTCCATTTTGAGAGGCATGGCTGAATTCTCTCCACCAAAAAAGGGAAGGAATTTTTTCAAGTGTTCAAATGGATTTTTGGAAGGAAAAGCTTAATTTTAAGGTAAGGATTCCAATTCTAGCTTTAGTTTATTCATTTGATTTATAGTTTTCAAGTTATCAATGAAAGAAAAGTTGGGAAGATTATGGGAAAGTTAAGAAAGTGAAGAGAAATTAGATTAAATGATTCATACATGTAGAAGTGATGAATAAATGGTAATTAGTAGCTTTAGATAGCAAGAATCAAGGCTTGAACATATGGTTTCTATCATGTTCTTATTATGGAAGTTATGAAAATTATAGGAAATCAAAGGGAAAAAGAAGAAGAAGGGAAGAAAGAATAGGACAAGCAAGGAACAAAGCAAATAAACAAGGTTTGGTACTTTACCATAAAAGAAATTTTATTTTTCTTACAAACTTTGGTTTATGGAATTTTTGATGTTGATGAACTTTAGTTAGTTTGATTTAAGTTAAACATGCAAAAGTTATCAAAGGGAAGTGTTTGAATCTTCACTTTATCATTAAAGAAGCCTTCATATTGATTTGTAAAAGAAAAATACACTATCCCATGTATTTCATATGTTTGGGCCGAAATGGTCCCAAAATGGCAGATTTCTGGATCTTATTGTGACAGTTGTTTGAGGTAGCAAATGAATGAATTTTTCAACGAAATTTTACGTGTAATTATTCAACATATGAAATAAGTTTTCTGTAAAATTTCAGCCAAAAATAAGATCATTTACCTGGTCAAATGCATGACTAAAACGGACTGAAATTTTGACGAAAACCCAGATTTTACTATTCATTTGGTCATGCCATTTTGCGTTGCCGATTTTACGTGCCGCGACACTATTCATTTGGTCAATTTGTGATTTTTGAGGACTACTTTGAAATGTTTGATATGTTTATTATGGATGTTAAATATGTGAAAAGGGTAATGGTTTGACTAAAGAATGTGGTGCGCGGCGTAAATGGCAAAGTGCGACGGAAATTAAAATAATTTTTCGAGTCATTCTAAAATAAAGTTTGAGACTTAAATTGAATCATTTTAACCTTTATGCTCTACTGGATAGTTGGGAGTGGTAGATAAGGGTATGGTACGCTATACTAACTCATGCAGTACTGCCACTTATTGTGTTTGATATGCCCCGGCGGTTACCTTCGGGTATAGGCCGTGGAGCGGAAATGTTGTGAAATTGTGATTGGAATGCCCCGGCGGTTACCTTTGGGTATAGGCCGTGGAGCAGAGATATTGTGAAATTGTGATTGGAATGCTCCGGCGGTTACCTATGGGTATAGGCCGTAGAGCGGAATTGGTTATAACCATGGTGGTGAGGGCCACCTATGTTACAGTGGTGAGGGCCACTGCCTTATCGCTATGGTTCCCTATAATTCAGTAGAGCCTGAGCCAAAGTCCTGTTTTTCTAAAACTACGTACTGCAAAATGAGTTGAATTATGGTGTTTACATTTGTTGAAAGTATATATATACTGAATGGACAATAACTTCCATTGGTTTAATGTTGGTTGATTTTTGATTTAATTATTTCCTTTTAGTTCAAATGCTTTCATGTTTTACTTATATTTTCATCGGTAAAGTACCCACTGAGCGTCATTGCTCAGCGAGTTGAGTTTTCTGGACTCGTAGGTTCGGAGCAGTAGATTTCGGTGATTAGCATCGAGCAGCACAATACAACGCAGCACCTCAGAGTAGCCTTTCATTTCCTATATTATGAGTTGGCTAGTTGTGGCATGTATATGAAAATATAAGATTGAGAATTTCTATGTTATACTGTACGTTAGTAGTATGTAATAATAAGAAACCTCTACTTTAATTTGTATTAGAAGTGTGAATTCTTCTTGCAGGTTTGTAGTTGAGGTTATAAGGTGATTCATTGGGAGTGTTTTGAAACTGATTGTATTCGCATTGGTTTGTGTAAAAATGTTTTAAAAAATAAAAAAAAAATCAGTTTTGTCGACACTTAGGACCCAAATTTCTAGGCGAACCTCTGGCAAAATTTTTGTAAAATCGGAACTAAAATTTAACTAAGTAAAATTGGTAGCAACATTAGGATAGTGTGGCGCCTCTACTCGGCTTACACATGTAGGCCGGGAAGGGGTGTTACATTAATATTATAAAATTCTTAAATATAATAATATTGTCCATATTACATGCAACAATTGAAACAAAGCATCGTTATATTAAAATCAAAGCAATGTCCAAGCAAAATAAATAAATGGACACCCATCCGAGGATGGAAACATGTCCTTACATCATCCATGTCTAAACTAATAGGACCCCACAAAAAGGTAGAAAAATGTCCCTTACATTGGTCTAAAATATAAAAGAAATTTAAATTACATGATATTCAACTAATGAGGTACCCACAAAGTGGAAACATACCTCTTACAACATTTGGAAATCAAAATAAATCGATAAAAGTAAATAACCATTCATCATAAATAAATCATTCATGAAAAATATATAACAAACATTCATCCATGATAAATTAAATAAATCAAGCATTGAAATTAAATAAATCAACCACCAAAGCATATACTAGACTACATAATCAAATCTAAAAATAAAGCAAGTAAAGATACAAATTGAGGTTTACTGTTTCTATTTAAAGTTCTTTAATTAATATTTAGGGTTTTGGGATTTTATTATGTTAAGGTTTATAATTCTTAGCTACTGTAAAGGTTTAAGAAAATTAAAATGGATTAAGGTTTCATGAATCAAATTAGGGTTTATGGGTAACATTATGAAATTAGGGTTTCAGAATATTAAAACATTAGGTTTATAGCTCTTGGTTACTGGATTGTTGTTTTGGATTTACTGTATTAAGTTTGAATATTTATATTTATAAGGTTTTAAAGATTAGGGTTAGGGTTTAGGAAAATTAGGGTTTATGGTTTTGGTTTTGAGAGAATTAGGGTTTTTAGTGTTTCGAAAAATATGTTTGGTTTTACGATTTGAGAAAATAGTTTAGACTTTTATAAAGTAATTGTGATTTTTAGAAACTGTAAAGTAAGGTAGAGTTTGGTGATTTAACAAAAACATTTGTGAATTTCAGAAATAAGTGAGAGGAAAATAGTTTAGGGTTTTTAAAAGCTTTTGGAAATAGGAAAAAAAGATTTAAGGTTCTTTGGAAACAAAAGAGTATTTTTTAGGGTTTTTGGAAATAGAAGGAACAATTTAGGGTTATAAGGTTTTGAGGAAATAAATTAGGGTTCTAAGACTTTTGGAATCAAAAGAAACAGAAAAGTAATTTTTAGGGTTTTTGAAAATAGAAGAAACGATTTAAGGTTCTATGGTTTAGAAGAAATAAATTAGGGTTCTAAGGTTTTTGGAATCAAAAGAAACAATTTATTAATTTTCAATGATTGAAGCTACTGTAAGAAAAATAAAAAGGAAATTAGAGATTCAAACCTTCGTTCGTTGGTTCCACAAAAAATTGCTTCTTGGATGAATAAGTACAAAGACAAGCTTGTTGCCTTTGATGAATCGTTGATTTGCTTGCTTATTGCTAGAGTTTTCTGTAATCCCAGTTTCAAAGTTTTCTTTTTTTCTCCAAAAGTTTTTCCAAGTCCGATCCTTTTCTCTCTTTTTTACTGCTCCTTTAAAGTGTTATTTATAGGAAAATTTATATGCCTAGTTCTATTTGTTTAAGGAAACTCAAATTAATTATGAAAATAAACCGAAACCAAATAGAATTTGGTTTCTAAAAAAATTGCGTTGGAAAAATTTCGCTGGCAAAAACTGCAATGGGCTGCGAGAGCTAGGCGCTTGGCATGGAAAATTGCGGGGGACTGGCTGTTAGGCCATTTCGCCCCCAGGATTTTCCTGCGGGCGAAATGGCCCAAGGCCATTTCGACCAATGACTTTTCGTCGCCGATTTTTCCGTCGTCGATTTTTATTTTTATTTATTTGTTTATTATTATAATAATAATAATAATAATAATAATAATTTTTAAACATTATAAAAATAAATGCTAAAACAAATATTATTTAATTAAGATAACACAAAAATTATTTTGGACTATATAAAATATATTAGACCGGACTGGGTCAAAAATTAAGGGTCTACAACATCCAATAAAGTTCTGTTTGATAACATTATCAATTTATATCCATAGTGTCTTCATTGAAATTTATTCAATAGTCATGTCTTATACCAATATCAATATTAAAAGCTATTAGGGTTTACACAGTGACCTTGTTTTTATAAAAATCCTAAACCCTAGCACTTTCTTCGTAAAAGTTCCAAGTTTTTATCAAAACCCTAACCCTAATTTCTAAACTAAAAACCCTAGCCTTGTTTTTCAAAACCCTAATCATATTTTCCTCAAACCCTAAAACTATTTTTCAAAATTTTCAACACCAAAACCTATAACCCTAAAGACCAGTTTTCAAAATTTTCTAAGGCGCTGCACCCGACCCCGTAAGCGGGACCGCCGTATGGGCTCATCGAAGGGGTCAATATTCATTTGTGTATTATAAGCCTTTGTGTTTAACTCCCTTTATTTAAAAATCTTGGTTTTGTTATTAGAATTCTAAAACCTTAAACTTATACATTTATTGCTTTATTTAGTTTTATATTTGATGACGTAGTTTATTATATATTTTGATGATTGATTTATTTAATTTTTATATTTGATTTTTTTTATCAAGGATGGATGGTTTCTTTATTATTATTATTATTTGTTTATTTTGGTATTAAAATTGTAAGAGGTATGTTTCCATGATTGGGTACCTCATTAATTAATTGTTATGTAATTTAAATTATTTTTATATTTTGGGATTAATGTAAAGGACACGTTTCCACCTTTTGGTAAGTGTCCTATTTAGTTTTAGATATTGGATGATGTAAGGACATGTTTTCATCCTCGGATGGGTATCCATTTATTTATTTTGTTTGAACATTACTTTAATTTTAATATAATGATGCTTTATTTTAATTATTAGATGTAGTATGGATAATATCATTATATATAAAAATTTTATAATATTAAGACCTGAAAAGGAGGCCGATTCCAATGAACCGGGTATTATGGGGGTGCTGGGCCATTTCTCACCTTCTCCACACGTACCCAACCCATTAGGGGGTTGGGGATTCCTTAATAATCAAGTCATCCACCCCTTTCTATTTTTCTGGCCCATCCGGGTGGCGACTCTATTTTCTCTAGGCTTAGGCCCGTGTTCTCTAAGGCCCTGAGCCTAAATAGTACCGAAGTCACAAGAACCATTCCACAAGAGAGTGGGGGCAAAAATTCCCGCTCATAGTGGCGACTCCACTGGGGATAAGAGAAGTTAATTCTGTTTGTCTTTATATTATTCTATTCTTTCTTATCATGATATTATCCATTGTATCATTTAGATTGCATCGTGTGCGTGAGTTAGGATGCCCATGTTACCCATATTATGTTATGTAAGGGATACCATACTTTTACTCAAGGAATGGAGATCAAGCATGGCATAACCACTCATAGCTTTGTGCCTTTTGGTATATACTTGCTATGGGAACCTAAGTCTTTTAATCCAAAGACTAAAGCTCATGTAATTGGCCTAGTTACATCTCTTAGGTTTTTACCCCCAAATGCTTGTTGTTTGACTATGATTAATTTATCTTAGTTTGAACCATGGCTTATTTGGCTTGTTCTTTTTCTAATATGACCTACCTATATTGTAAGCTCAAAAATAATTCTTTTCCTTTAAGATCCAAAAGACCAAAACTATTTTCAAAATTTCCAAGAAGGGCTTTGGACATTAAAAACCTTTCAAGTATGGGTCAAAAATCTTTTTACATCTCATGGCCCAAAATTATTTTTCTCGATTACAAAAGAGCTTACAAATATTTAGTTCAATTATGAAATACTAAAAATCAATTGTGAGCCTGGCTATATTTAAGAATTTTATAATATTAAGACCTGAAAAGAAGGTCGGTTCCAATGAATCAGGCATTATGGGGGTGCTGGGGCATTTCTCACATTTCCCACACGTACCCAACTTTTCAAACCCATTAGGGGGTTGGGGATACCTTAGGAATCGAGTCATCCACCCCTTTCTATTTTTTCAACCCGTCCAGGTGGCAACTCCATTTTCTTCAGGCTTAGGCCCATGTTCTTTAAGGCCCTGAGCTTAAACAGTACCGAAGTCGCAAGAACCATTCCACAGGGAGTGGGGGCAAAAATCCCCACTCACAGACTGCAACAACCCTGGAGGAACTTGGTGCTCAGCCTTCACTCTCTGGCATGTGAGACATCTCGACACAAACTCTGCTATGTCCCTCTTCATTCCAGAGCACCAGCAATGCTGTCTCAAATTCTGATACATCTTTGTACTTCCAGGGTGCATAGCATATGAAGA
The DNA here is from genome assembly GCA_947685225.1 of Garcia nutans. Lineage (NCBI taxonomy): Eukaryota > Viridiplantae > Streptophyta > Magnoliopsida > Malpighiales > Euphorbiaceae > Garcia > Garcia nutans. The sequence continues at coordinate 33,406,063 of CANTUV010000039.1, read as the reverse complement.
CTGATGTGCTTCCTCTAAAATCTTCTTTTTCAAATCTATATCATCAGCAACACACAATCTGTCTTTATACCATAAGCTGTCATCATCTCTCACATGAAAATCTTTATTCTCTCCTTTTTTACAGTCCTCTACAATCTTCTAGAATTTCACATCTATCCTATGTGCTCCTATGATCTGATCAACTAGCAATTGCCTCACCTACAACTGCACCATCATCACAAAGCTCAAATTTGGCTTGCAGAGCTCTCAACTCAACAAGAAACATGAGAGCATTAGCAGTTAATCCTGCCAAAGTCTTCCAACTCAAGACATCTGCAACAACATTAGCCTTTCCAGGGTAATAATCTATCAAACAATCATAATCCTTAATCAACTCTAGCCATCGCCTCTCTCTCAAATTCAACTCTTTCTGAACACCCAAATATTTCAAACTCTTATGATTAGTGTAGATAAAACATTTCTCCTTATACAAATTATGTCGCCGGATCTTCAATACAAAAACAATGGTTTCCAACTCCGAATCGTGAGTCAGATAATTCAACTCATTAGGCTTCAACTCTCTAGAAGCATATGAAATCACTCTACCCTCCTAGATCAAAACACAGCCTAAACTATTATATGATGCATCACTATAAATCACATATGGTTTACCTTCTACAGGTAGAGTAAGAACCGGAGCTTGAGTCAACAATTCTCTTAACTGCTCAAAGATCGCCTGACACCGGTCTATTCATATAAATCTCACACCTTTCCAAAGTAATCTGGTTAGTGGCGAAGCTATCATAGAGAATCCTTTCACAAATCGATGGTAATATCCAGCCAATCCTATAAAACTTCTGATCTCAGTCACATTCCTAGGTGGACTCCAATTCAAAATTGCCTCAATTTTACTCAGATCAACTCTAATCCCCTATGATGAAACCACATGTCCAAGAAAAGTCACCTTATCCAACTAGAACTCACACTTGGACAAGTTGGCATATAACCGTCCGTCTCTCAAAGTTTGCAGCACAATCCATAGATGTCTATCATGTTCTTCTTTACTGTGGGAGTATACCAAGATATCATCTATGAACACAACCACAAACTAGTCCAAGTGTGAACACAACCACAAACTAGATGTCTATCATGTTCTTCTTTACTGTGGGAGTATACCAAGATATCATCTATGAACACAACCACAAACTAGTCCAAGTATGATCTGAACACCTTATTCATCAAGTCAATGAATGCAACCAGTGCATTCATCAGTCTAAATGGCATTACCATCAACTTATAGTGCCCATACCTCATCCAAAAAGCAGTCTTGGGTATATCCACATCTTGAACTCTCAATTGATGATGCCTAGATCTCAAATCAATCTTGGAAAACACTATTTCCCCCCTTCAACTGATCAAAAAAGTCTTCTATATGAGGTAATGGGTACTTGCTCTTGATGGTCACTTTATTTAACTACCTATAGTCAATGCATAACCTCAAAGTTCCATCATTCTTCTATAAAAATAGAAGAGGTGCTCCCCACGATGATACACTAGGGCGGATGAACCCTTTATCAAGCAACTCTTACAACTGTACCTTCAACTCTTTTAATTATACAAGTGCCATCCGATAAGGGGCGATGGAGATGGGAGTGGTACCATGAATCAAATCGATACCAAACTCCACCGCTCTCTCTGGTAGTAGCCCTAACAACTCATCTGGGAATACATCTGAAAATTCTACAACTGTAGGTATACTATCAAGTGGAGATCCCACCACTTTGGTATCTACCACATGAGCCAAATAAGCCTCGCATCCTTTCGGAATCATTCTCCTAGCTGATATAGTTGAGACAAACATGGATGCAAGTTGTCTCTACTTACTAGATACTACTACATCTCTACCATCATGTTTTCTCAAGGTAACACATTTATGCTGATAGTCTACCACAACCCCATGTCTGGATAACCAATCCATACCTAGAATGAGATCATAATCCCTAAAGGGCATCTTAATCAGGTCACCAAGAAACTCCTCATTCTGCACTACCACCGGACTATCACAGTACACTCTACTAACTACCATATTGTGCTTTAAAGGGTGGTAAATAGCACATCAAACCTTAAGGACTCTGAATGCACATCACTCACAAGCAAGATGGATGCACTGATGTATGAATGTGTCGATCTAGAATCAATCAATGCATGCACAGAAGTGTCAAATAAAAGAAATGTACCAGCCACAACATCCGAAGTATCTACCTGCCTCTGTAACACATATACTCTCTGTAATGATCCTGCCTGGTCTGGTCTACTTGTCTCTGCCATTAATCCCCCTCTTTAACTAGATCCAAATCTGCCACCTCTAACATTACCTCTGCCACCTCGACCCCCTTTGATACTGGGCCTAGATATTATTGTCTCTGTCTGTCCAACCTCTGGTGGCTCTGAACAATCTATGATAAAATGATCTGGTGACCCACATCTGAAATAAACTGTTGATACACCATATCTCCAACAAACTCCATCATGTACCCTACCACACTAAGCACAAACTGGACGAGCATATCCCTGAGTAACCAGAGTCAGAGCACTAGCTACAGAGGCTGTAGGACCCTATCTCTATCTTTGCTACTGGAAACCCTGGCCAGGCTTCCCTTGATGTCTACTAGACCTCTGTGAAGGACCTCCTCTACCTCTCTTTGATGATGAAGACCCCGCCTTAGACTGTGGTCTCCTGTGTCTACCCTTTGCTCTGGCAGCTACTGCAAGTTCCTGTGCCTTTTCTATACTTCTGGTAGCTGCAACCAATTTGGAGAAATCCTCATACTATGAGCCTACTACTAGACACATGATAGATGGCTTCAAATCCTCCTCAAATCTTCAGCATCTGTCAATCTCATCATACACAATCCCTCCTACGTACTTACTCAGCCGGATGAAATCCATCTCATAATCTGTCACTGCCTTTGAGACTTGCTTCAAACTCAAGAACTCCTTCTTCTTGGCATCTTTATATTCCCGAGGGGTATACTTCTTCTCAAATTCCTATAGAAAATGATCATATGTCATCACTGGAGGATCAGCCATTCCACAGGGAACTGTCTTCAACCACTTATAAGCATCTCCTTGCAAAAGAGACTTGACATAATCAAACTTCTCTTCTGTACTAGCCTATAACTAAATAAACACTCTCTATACTCTATCTAGCGACTTCTCTACTACAGCAGGATCAGGAGTACTGAAGAAATCTATAGCTCCATACTTCTTTAACTTATCATTTTTTTAGTCGACAACTGCTATTGTAGCTACTGTGCTAGAGCCTATCATAATAGTTCCACCATATGTCGTACCCATCCCGACAGAACCTCCTCAACTGCTGGTCTAACTGGCACAAATGCCTCCCTAACAATCTCAGCACTAGCTCCTACAACACCCTTGCTAGGAGCAACACTTTCTACACTCCCCTCTCTAGACTGATGCATTCGAGACGCCATGCCTGCCAATGTATATAAACACATAAAGAATCATCACATCAGAGACCAGTTCAAGTACCAATGCAAATACATGTGTGACATTTTAAAATCACATTTAAAATTCCATTTTTGTCTCCAAAAACCCACCTAGGTCGAGAATCTCAAACCTAGGCTTTGATACCAAAATAAATATAACACCCTTATACACTATATATGTATATACACCCGGTAAATATAAAATACGCATAAATAGTATAATAATGCAACAAACCAGTTTTTAAAAAAACTTCTTTCATTTCCAAATTAACATCCCAAATATTAAAATTTATTTTTGTATGTAAATAAATAAAAAAATATTTCTCATGAGTTTTAGGCACCAAAAATAAGTATTTTATATAAAATTCTCTGAAAAAACATTCACCAGAGTTTTGTCTGTAATTTGGATATCCCAAAAATTTCAACATTTCACAACTTGCAGAAATTACACTCCCAAAATAATTTCAACAACACATACTTCCAGAACTCCATCAATTTTTCAAAACACTTAAACATACATATATACATATACATAGCCATTATTTACAAAAATACAACCCCAAGTTTTCTAAATTACATCATTTATATATTTACAATATAACATACATATTTAAAAGTTAAGTTGTCAAAATGAACATATTACATGTTTGCAGGGTCTTGGTCTGTGGCGGCCAACTTAAAACTCCAAAAAGTAGGAATGCTGTATACCTGCTCTAGTCCAGCAGGGCTCTCTGCAGTAACCATGTCACCTGCAGGATACACAAATCGAGCTAAGCAAAATTGTCTCGTGGTACATACTTTTAAATAAAGAAAATCACATGAATAATATAAAATTTATTTCTTTCAAAATGTAAACTTGATATGCATTTCCATAATGCAAGTCACTCAATTAACATTTTCAAACTAACACATTTCTCATACACATGCATTGGGCCCAAATGATCCTATATAAATTCAAATTTCAGAGATATTATTTTGGACACACATTTGACACCCAATGTCTAGCCTGAAATCAAATATATTGATGCCCAGTGTCTGACCCATAGGCAATAATAATGATGCTCAGCATCTAGCCCAAAGACAATAATAATGACACCCAGCATCTGGCCCGAATTCAAATGTCCGGTATACCGTTTCACACCAAACCCAATACTCTGAAATTTGATATTGCATAAGGTTACACACATTACTTAAACCATTTCACATTCTTGTCAATCTTTGGCAAATATGCCAATTTTAATTTTTTTTTTCCACTTTTTTCATTATTTCTCATTTATTTCACATATTTTTATGCATTTTTCACAAACATTCATCACAATGCTTTTAGCCAACTTAAAGTGGCTCATAAATACATACATTATACATTTCAACTTTAAGCAAATATCTGTGCATTTTTTATGTAAATTCACACATCAAAGTGGCATAGTCACCAAATCATTCAATCACAAAATATGTTAAACAAATGCAATTTAATGCATAATAATCAAAGTATGTACATACCTTTATGCAAAGACACTTCCATGCCAAAAATACCAATTTCACAACTTCACCAAAATTTATTCACTTACTAAGTTATTAGAACAACAACTTACTCAACACCTAACTATAATGTGAATAACAAAAACACATTAGCATCACATTTTAAGGTGTTTAAGCTACCAAACATCAATTAAAATTGTCACATCCGTGATTTTGGAGATATAAAATTTTATATATACTCAATATATATATCTAGAGTATATATATAACATATACATATGGTATATTAATTGTATATGTTGGATTAATACATTACATACTTAATATATTTAATACACATATAAGGTACATTTGATGTGTATATAAGATACACATTACTTGTGCATATGTGTTATATCCTAAATTTTTTGACAAGTTCTAATTTTTGGAAATTTAATAAAATAAATTATAATTTAAAATGGATAAATTAAATTAATGGTTTTAAATGAAAAATGAAGGAATTTTAAATGAAAAAGTGGAATATATATGTGATATATATGTAAAATAAATACAGCATATAAAAGTCAATACTTTTTAAAAGAAAAGTCAAAGTAAAAGGGTATTTTGGTAATTAAATCTTAAAAAATTTAAAATTAATAAAATAATTCAAAAATAAATAATTTTGGATGGAAGATAATTGTGAGTGGGGATTTTTGCCCCCACTCTCGGTAGAATGGTTCTTGCGACTTCAGCACTATTTAGGCTCGGGGCCTTAGAGAACACGAACCTAAGTTCGAAGAAAATGGTGTCACCACCCGGACGGGCCAGGAAAAAGAAAGGGGTCGATGACTCAATTCCTAAGAAATCTCCAACCCCCTAATGGGTTCGAAAAGTTGGGTAAGTGTGGGGAAGGTGAGAAATGGCCCAGCACCCACACAACGCCCGGTTCATTGGAACCGGCCTCTTTTGCATGTCTTAATATTATAAAATTCTTAAGCATAACAATATTATCCATATTACATACAATAATTAAAATAAAGCATCATTATATTAAAATCCAAGCAATGTTCAAACAAAGCAAATAAATGGACACCCACCCGAAGATGGAAACATGTCCTTACATCATCCATGTCTAAACTAAATAGGACACCCACCGAAAGGTGGAAACATGTCCTTTACATTGGTCCAAAATATAAAAGCTATTTAAATTACGTGATATTTAACTAATGAGGTACCCACAAAGTGGAAACATACCTCTTAAAATTTTAATACTAAAACAAACAAATAATAACAATAAAGAAAACATCTATCCATTATAAATTAAATAAATCAAGCATTGAAATTAAATAAATCAACCATCAAAGCATATAATAAACTACATAATCAAATCTAAAATTAAATAAAGCAAGTAAAGATACAAATTAGTTCTATTTAGGGTTTTTTAATTAACATTTAGGGTTTTGGGATTTCGGAATTACTACTATTATTATTGTTATTTATTTACTATAAAGGTTTTCGAAAATTGGAATGGATTAGGGTTTTATGAATTTAAGAAGGTAGTAAAATTTTTTGGTTAATCAAATTAAGGTTTGAGGGTGACATTATGAAATTAGGGTTTTGAAATCTTAAGACATTTAGAGTTTGTAATTCATGGTTACTGGATTGTGATTTTAGGTTTACTGTATTGAGTTTTAGGGTTTAGATTTATTTGTCATAAGATTTTAAGGTTTTAAGGATTATGGTTTAGGGAAACTAGGGTTTACCATATTGGTTTTGAGAGAATTAGGGTTTTTTGATATTTTAGAAAACATATTTGGTTTTAGGATTTAAGAAAATAGTTTAGAGCTTTATAAAATAATTATGATTTTTTTTAGAAGATTTAAGAAAACATTTGGAGATTTCAGACAAAAAGTTATGGTGCAAATAAAAATAGTTGGGAAAAATAATTTAGGGTTTTAAAGCTTTTGGAGACAGAAGAAACAATTTAGTTTTTAAGGTTTTTGGAAACAGAAGAGTAATTTAGGGTTTATGAAGTTTTTGGAAATAGAAGAGTAGTTTAGGGTTTTTAAGATTTTTGGAAGCAGAAGAGTAGTTTAGGGTTTTCAAGATTTTTGATTAAATTGTATGATGAAACAATTAATCCAATTTGAATAATGAAGCTAAAGAAATAAATAAAATAGAGATTCAAACCTTCGTTTGTTGGTTCCACCAAAAATTGCTTTTTAGATGAATAATAACAAAGGCAGTGTTGCTACCTTTGATGAATTGTTGGTTGCTCCCTTGCTGCTAATGTCTCTTGCTAGGGTTTTTTGTCTTTTTACCTCAGTCAGAAGCCCAATTTTTGATCGATCAAAGTACCAAAGTTTGGCTCAGTAAAACCAATTTTTGATCCCCCAATCAAAGTCCAATTCTCGATCACCAATTTTTTTCCTCCCCTATATTCTGAGTTTTAAAGTCTTATTTATAAGAAAAATCATAAGCCTACTTCTAATTTTTTACGGAAACTAAAATTAATTAGGAAAAGAAACCAAAACCAAATAGAATTTGGTTTCAAAAAAAACTCCGTTGGAAAATTTTGCTGGCAAAAACTGCGAGCATTGGCCAAGACTGCGAGGATTTGCGAGGACTGGCTGGGTGTTACTGCGAGAGCTGGCAAAAATTGCGAGCAACTGCAGGCGCTGGCTAGGCGGCCAGCCAAGTCACCGTAGGAATTTTCTGTGGTGAAATGGCCTGGCCAATTGGACCTTCGGCGATGAAAAAATTTCATCGCCGATTTTTCTGTCGTCGATTTTTATTTTTATTTTTATTTATTTATTTTTTATTATTATTTTCTTTATTAATTTCACCATTTTTTATTAAAAATAGAAATACTAAATACTAAAATAAATATTATTTAATTAAAATATCACAAAAATTATTTTAGACTATATAAAAAAATAACGGACCGGACTGGGTCAAAAATTAAGGGTCTACAGTTTGCCCCCTGCTTGAACGATCTGAGACTTCGGTAAAAGAGAGTGAAAAATAATAAGACTTAATTTTTCTGAGATAGTTGAAGTTTTGGGTTCTGGACCCGATTCGAGTTCTGAACTCAAGGATAATTTTAGATTCTGGACCTAAGGGTAATTTTGGATTCTAGACCCTAGCTAAGTTCTGGACTTAAAAGAGATTTTAGGTTTTGGACCTAAGAATAATTTGGGTTCTATAGAAAAATGTATTATGTGAATTTTTGGATTTCATAGTAGCATGATTTAATTGCTTAATTGGATATGAATGGAGTTTTTTTGATTGGTTATTAATGATTTTAAGGTTAGATTTAAGAAATGGTTGAATTTAAGTTGAGTTTAGTGAAGAGAGAGAATTTAAGATTATGGAACATTTGAGTTTTTGAAATCATGAGTTTTAATTGTGCAAATTGGTTCCAAATGTGTTATTTTGATGCATAAACAAGGATTTTAAAATCAAATGATGGATTTAGTTAAGTTTGGATAGAGTTTGAAGATGGCAGTAATGATTTAGGGTTTTGGAAAAGTGAATTTTTAAAGAATGATTAATTGTTTGATTTTAGTGCTTAAATCATGTTATTTAATGATATAAGTGGTGGAAATAAGATTGAAATGATAATTGGATTGAGTTGGAATGGAGATCCTTCTATGGTGAAGGTTATGCCATTTAAGTGTTTTGAACATAAGCATGTGTTTAATTAATGTAATTGGTTTAAACATGTTAAAATATGTTTGTAATGATATAAATAAACTTAAAACAATAATTTAATGGGTTAATTTGGATTTTCTAAGTTAAAGTAAGGAAAGACTTAATTTTTGAAATTTTGTAGGAGTGTTGTTAAATTAAGGTTTGATGTTGAGAATGCCTTAGAATGTGATATTAAATGATTGTTTATAATCATATTTGATATAGGCATTAAAGGAGGTTGTTTTAAGCTTGCTTTGGGTTGCCAGTGGAGGTAAGTATAAACTTTGAATGATTGCATATATTTGCATAAAATTTGGACTTAACACATTTTAGTTGAAAAATGTGTTAAGCTACTTGGTTCATTGATTGTGAATGAATAATGTGCTATGATATTTGTAATGTCATATATGTATTAAATGCATTGTGAAAAGCCATTGATAATGGCTAAATTGTGTAAAATGTGAAATATGCATATTATGTGAAAATACCCAAAGTAATTGGGTAATGTGGTGTGAATGCAAAAATGAGATATGTGGAATAATGAAATGAATTGATATTGATAAAAATGAGAAAAGTGAGAAAAGTGAGAAAGATGTGAAAAATGAGAAAAATGAGAAAAAAAATGTGAAAATAAGGCAATGTGCCTAGAATGAATATGTGACAAAGATAAAGAGATTAATAATGAGAAAAATGAATAAATTGTGTGTTTAATATGTTATTCAATTTTCAGAGTTCTGGGTTTGGTGGCATGCCTATTGGAAGCAGGAACCTATGCTATTGCAATACCGCAAGGGCACGGGTCGCCCAAGTAATAAAGTAGTGAGTGAGTTATCATTCCACTAAGGACAAGGCCAAGTACTAGTGCAAATTTTAACCATTGTTTAGCGAATCAATAGTTTTGTGAAGTTTTGTATTTAAAGATAATTAACTTAATAAATGAAAATAGAGAGAAATTGAGAATTGAATAAATTGATTTATGATGATGATACTATCCAGATATTGAATCCCCCTAGCCACAATTATATTTATGAAAATCAATTCAATTAAACCAAATGATAGAGTTGAATTGGTATTCCTCTAAATTAGACTAAAACCTTTCTCAAGTGAATTAATCCCTAATCACTAAGTAGAATGATGGAATCTCTTCTCAAACATAATTAAATAGATCTTGCATTAAGAATAAGGAATTATAAACCAAATGATCTTGTAAGTCTATCTCTAGTACCCCAATCAATCCTCAATTCTTATGAATATTCAATTCATATCAAGCTTTCTCAAGTCAATAATATGAAAATTGCAACTAATCAATAAGCATGCTATTATTAATTGGAAATAAATCATTAAGCATCATAAGAATAAAACAACTCAATCAAATGATTCAATTTAATAAAATTATTCAATCCATACAATAAAGCTAGGGTTCATCAATATCTAGATAGAGAATAAATTAGTTCATGTTCAAAATCAGAAAACTAGAACAAGAGAAATAAGAAAAAGAATCCAAACAATCCATTGCGAATAATTCGTATATCTTCTCTTGAATCCTTGCTTCTTGGTTTAGATCTTGTTTAAAATATGTCTTCACCCTCAATCTCAGCTCCAAAACTCTCCCCTTTACTTTAGAAGTCGGCTCTAGGATATAAAATATGAAATTTGGATCCTTAATTCGTGCTTCAGCTTAGCTTTTATAGTGCATATAATTTCGCCTTACACACCCATTGACACACCCATGTCACTGGGCATGTCATTGCCACTGAGATTTTGAACATAAGGCACGTCCAGTGACACGCCCATGTCACTGGGCGTGTTACAGCTACTGTGAAACATTAGAAAAGGCATGCTCGGTGACACGCCCATGTCACTAGGCGTGTCAATGCTTCTGTATGCAGCATCAAGGGCACGTCCTTTGACACGGCCATGTCCATGGGTGTGTCCATTGATGAATTTTGCTCTTTTCTTCTACTTTCATCCGTAATTCCTCTGAAATTACCATAAGCCTCAAAATACAGAGAATTCCTTAAATTAACCCTAAAATACACTTGAACAAACAAATTAAACTCAATTGGATAATAATCATATTAAGAAATAAGAATAAAATATCATCAATTGTGCACTTATCAAATTCCCCCACACTTGAGTTTTTGCTTGTCCTCAAGCAAACTAAATCACTGTAATAAGCAGAAGTGATGGACCCCCTCTATATTCAAAAAAAAAGGAAAAGTTTTGATAATACTCGAATCAGAAAACCCCACTTTCTCAACCAAAAACTAATTCACAATCATAATAGCTGAATCAAGAAGTTTCAAAACAAAAATATCACAGACCTAAAACCTAAAAATTCAGAGTTAAAAGATTGAGCATAAAATTCCAGAAAATCCGAAAACCATGAACAAAGTACAAAAAATGTAAATTTTCTCTTAAGTTCTCTAGACTTTTTTGTTTTATTTTTTATTTTTTTTAAATGTATATACACATATATATATACATTTTAAGGAGCCCGACTTGTTTGAACTGATACTAACTTTTTGACGTGAAGGTAAACATTTGTGATGCCGACCCCCGGTTACTCAGCTAGAATCACCGTTCAAATGGCTACTAGCACTATTTATGATTCCAACTCATTTGTTTTAATTCAAGAGTAAAAATCAGCGGAACAGGGATAAATTTTCAAAGCTCCTTTAATTAGAATTATTTATTTATTTTTATTTTCATTTATTTATATATATATATTTTTTATTTTTTTAAACAACTTAAGGGTCAGAAACTTAAGGATCATACTAAGTCCGACTCAAGAATCTAAGGAATCATAACATGCTCAAAAATGTAACTAAGGTTTTAAACTTTAGATGTGTCCAATTTCCATCAATCCACAACCCAACTATATCTATTACAATCGATCCTTAGCAATTGATCAAGATCACTAAGTTAACCTCAACAAGAAATTGTCATTTAGGAAACCACAAATTAGTTCAACATATAAAGGGAAACCACATCAATTCACACTTATTACAACAATCTAGCTTACTTAAATAAAAAAACAATTTGTAGAAATTAATTGAGACAAATGAATCAGATAGAAAGAATGAAATAATAAAAATTCAATCAAGAAAGTATACCTCTGAGAAAGTATACCTCTCCCCCACACTTAAGACGCACATTGTCCCCAATGTGTGTGCAAAATAAGAAATAATGAAGAGAGAGAAAAAAAACTGCCCTTTCATGTCCATGAATGGATAAAATGAGTATGGTGCCAAGATTATGGTGAAGGCGAATTTGCTTCAAAACAAAATCTAAAATGCAAAAAACAAGGTTAAGACATAAATAAATAAATAAAATAAACAAACAAAAGAAACAGTTCGTAAAGAAAATAACAATTATCCAAAAGGAATAAAAAAAATAAAGAAACATAAAAAGGATATTAAATAAGCAAAGAAATGAAAATAAATTAAATTAAAAGAAAAATGTGGGCTAGTCAAAAATCGGCGCATCGCCGGAATCGTCACTACTGGTCTCATCATCGGAGACATCAACTTGAGGTACAGGTGCAAGAGCAGGGGTAGGTGGCTGGCATGGTAATTTCTTCTTCTTCACCAGAAATCCATACTCAAGGTGATTTGGAAGGGGTTTTAGTTCCAAGTTGGGTGGATCAGTCACCGATGGTTTTGGCTTCTCTTCCTTTGGCATCTCAGTAGTCTCATATGTCCTGCATTTGAACGATTTGCTTGCTTCAAGAAAAGCAAGTTGCTCCATTACTTCTTGATCCTCAACATTTTCCTGCAATAAACACAACTCAAGGGGATCCTTGGAAATAATGTTAGTAACACAATTTACAGTCTCATGCTCAATAACATCATTGCATGATTCCGCCTCATCAAGTGAAAGTGAATGTTTCATAGCATCATATATCCTAAAAATAACCTTATCACCACCCACTCTCAAAGTTAGGATTCCATCATGAGCATCGATAAGGGTACGGGCTGTATTTAAAAGTGGCCTACCAAGAATAAGTGAAACATTCGCATCCTCATCAATATCAATGACAACAAAATCATTGGGGAAAATGAAATTCCCAACTTTTACCAACACATCTTCTATAATGCCACGAGGGTGGACTACTAACTTATCAGCAAGTTGGATGGTCATTAGTGTTGGTTTAGGGTTACCAATGCCTAACTCTTTAAACATTTTATAGGGCATAACACTTATGCTAGCCCCCAAATCAGCTAATGCACTTTTAACCTCAAGGTTACCTATCAAACATGGAATGGTGAAACTACCTGGATCTTTTAACTTCTTAGGTAACCTCCTTTGCAAAATTGCCGAGCTCTTTTCAAACAAATACACTGAAGACACTTCCTCGAGTTTCCTTTTATTAGAAAGGATATCTTTCAAAAAATTAGCATATTTAGGCATCTGTGACAAAGCCTCAGCAAATGGAATGTTAATGTGCAATTGTTTGAAAAGTTCAAGAAACTTACCGAACTGAGCATCAATCTTGTCCTTGTTCAACCTCACTGGATATGGTACTCTAGGTCAGTATTCCTTCATTTTGGAGCTGCTGTCTTGTGCCTGCTTCTCTTTCTCACTTTCTTATGCAACTTGCTTTTCCGAAGTGACAGGAGGATTGTTTTCTTTTTCATTTTCTTGTACTTCAGCCCTTTTCTCTGCCACTTCTCCTTTCTTCTCATCGATATTACCCTTAATCTCTTTTCCACTCCTTAATGTAATTGCCTTAACCTGCTCTTTAGGATTTGCCTCAGTGTTGCTAGGAAAACTTCCTTGTGGTCTCTCACTGAGCAACTTGGCAATTTGCGCCACCTGATTCTCCAAGTTATGAATAAAGGCTTGCTGATTTCTTAAGGAGGTTTCAATTGATTGGAACCTGGTTTCAGAAGCTGTTATAAATTTCTCCATCATGTCCTCCAAATTACTCTTTCTTGGAGGGGCAGCTTGTTGATGTTGGGGCTGCTGGAATCCAGGGGGAGGTCATGGATTATTCTGATTATTCCATGAGAAATTAGGATAATTTCTCCACCCCTGATTGTACGTGTTGCTGTAGGGATTATTCTGCTGTTGCCTTGGCATGTTTCCAACATAATCTACTTGCTCTTGCCTAGTAAACATGTTGCCACTTAGGCAATCTTGACTTTGATGTCTACCCCCACACCATTCACAAGACATCACTTGCATCACTTTCCCTGAAGAAGAAGAAGAAGCTAAGGAATCGATCTTTCATTGCTTCCAACTATGCTGAAAGAGCAACTATGGGATCCAATTGATGTGAACCAGCAGCCCTTAATCTTCCTTGTTCCCTTGGGGTTTGCCACTGATAATTTGTAAGGGCCATGTCTTTAATCCAATCCCTTGCTTCTTCAGGTGTTTTATTATTTATGGTACCTCCTCCAACTGCATTGATGGACTACTTACTTGAGTAACTCAATCCATTGTAGAAAGTTCGGATCTGAAGCCACAGCGGAAGCCCATGGTGAGGACATCTTCTCAATAAATCCTTAAATCTCTCCCAAGCATCATATAGGGTTTCACCATCTAGCTGGAGAAAAGAAGAAATATCATTCCTCAACTTAGCAGTCTTGGATGGTGGAAAATACTTCTCTAAAATTTTTCTACTAGTTGGTCCCATGTAGTGAAAGTGTTAGGAGGAAAAGACTTCAGCCACTTCTTTGGTCGATCTCTAAGTGTGAATGGAAACAACCTCAGCCTGATTGCATCTTCAGAGACATTCTATATCTTAAATGTGTCACATATTTCCAGAAAAGTTTCAATGTGTGCATTAGGATCTTCATCTGGAAATCCATCAAATTGACAGGTCTGCTGCACCATTTGAATGACATTTGTTTTTATCTCAAATTTATTGGTAGCAATCACTGGTCTTTGTATACTTGATCCAGCCCCATTAAGAGTAGGCATAGCAAACTCTTGCATTGTTCTTGGCTCATTTTCTGCCATTTCTTCTTCTAGGATGAGATCTTCAAAGTTCGGTTCCGTCTCTGTCAAAACTATTTCCTCTTCTTCCTTTCGCCTTCTTCTCAATGTTCTCTCTATCTCTTGATCTAATTCAAAAAGTTGGGAAGAGCTCGCTCGGGTAATAAACAGGAAGAAGTACCTAGAATGACAGTCAAAAAGCAAGAACAAATGTTAAAACAAAATAAAATAAAAACTAAATCAACAATCTTAATTATATTACTAATACTGAAAACCGTTGTCCCTGTCAGCGGCGCCAAAAACTTGAAAGCATAAACCTATGCTATTGCAATACTACAAGTGCACGGGTTGCTCAAGTAATAAAGTAGTGAGTGAGTTATCATTCCACTAAGGACAAGGCCAAGTACTAGTGCAAATTTTAACCGTTGTTTAGCGAATCAATAGTTTTGTGAAGTTTTGTATTTAAAGATAATTAACTTAATAAATGAAAATAGAGAGAAATTGAGAATTGAATAAATTGATTTATGATGATGATACTATCCAGTTATTGAATCCCTCTAGCCACAATTATATTTATGAAAATCAATTCAATTAAACCAAATGATAGAGTTGAATTGGTATTCCTCTAAATTAGACTAAAACCTTTCTCAAGCGAATTAATCCCTAATCACTAAGTAGAATGCTGGAATCTTTTCTCAAACATAATTAAATAGATCTTGCATTAAGAATAAGGAATTATAAACCAAAAGATCTTGTAAGTCTATCTCTAGTACCCCAATCAATCCTCAATTCTTATGAATATTCAATTCATATCAAGCTTTCTCAAGTCAATAATATGAAAATTGCAACCAATCAATAAGCATGCTATTATTAATTGGAAATAAATCATTAAGCATCATAAGAATAAAACAACTCAATCAAATGATTCAATTTAATAAAATTATTCAATCTATACAATAAAGCTAGGGTTCACCAATATCTAGATAGAGAATAAATTGGTTCATGTTCAAAATAAGAAAACTAGAACAAGAGAAATAAGAAAAAGAATCCAAACAATCCATTGCGAATAATTCGTATATCTTCTCTTGAATCCTTGCTTCTTGGTTTAGATCTTGTTTAAAATATGTCTTCACCCTCAATCTCAGCTCCAAAACTCTCCCCTTTGTTTTAGAAGTCGGCTCTAGGTTATAAAATATGAAATTCGGATCCTTAATTCGTGCTTCAGCGCAGCTTTTATAGTGCAGATAATTTCACCTGACACGCCCATGTCACTGGGTGTGTCATTGCCACTGAGATTTTGAACATAAGGCACGTCCAGTGACACGCCCATGTCACTAGGCAAGTCACAGCTACTGTGAAACATTGCAAAAGGCACACTCAGTGACACGCCCATGTCACTGGGCGTGTCAATGCTTCTGTATGCAGCATCAATGGCACATCCTTTGACACTCCCATGTCCATGGGCATGTCCATTGATGAATTTTGCTCTTTTCTTGTACTTTCATCCGTAATTCCTCCGAAATGACCATAAGCCTCAAAATACAGAGAATTCCTTAAATTAACCCTAAAATACACTTGAACAAACAAATTAAACTCAATTGGATAATAATCATATTAAGAAATAGGAATAAAATATTATCAATTGTGCACTTATCACCTATGATTGCCTATGGGCTAAATGTTGGAATGGTGAAAAGACTGGGTCGTAAGCAAGCCAGCTCATAAATATGATGTTTTTGGGGTGAAAAGACTGGGTCGTAAGCCTCAAAAACTGTAGCAGTCGAGCCGGGTTGAGGACCAAGATACTGGGGCCTAAGGGTCTAGGCGAGTTGAGGTCCAAGAGACTGGGGATGTTACATTATCCATGGATATATTGCCTACGGGGCTAGACACATAGTGTCATTATGGACCAAAGCAGTAACTCTGAAATTTGAATAGCATATTAGATCCTTTTTTGGTACATGCTTGTCTTTGTTTTAATGTGAATTATGAATTGTGATACAATTGAGCAATATATTGTTATGAGTTGTGATTATGAAATATTTGAAAAATATAAGAAAGTGGAATGATGTGACATCTATATGCATTGCGCATTGACATTACATTTGGACTATATTGTTATTAAAGTTTGTACTACTAAGCTTCGGCTTACCGCGATTGTAATTCATCGTGCAGATGTCACTGAAATTTTGTTAGAGCCGGAGAGTTCTACTAGACCTGGTCAGGTCTAGGTTTGTATTTATTGAGCTTGAAGAGTTTTTCAGTACATCAAGATTAGAGCCAGTTGCCAGCAGTAGATATTTGATATTACAGTATATTTTGATATTATATATGTTATGATATTTTTTGAAGTATATAATGTAAATTGTAAAGAATGATTTGAATAATTTGTTTAAGATGGGATCTTATATGTGATGTAGATATATATACCTATATATAAGTATTTTGAGAATATATGGAGAAGTTGAGAAGTATTGGTGAAATGGTGACTTGATTTTATTTGGAGTGTTTGTTTTATGCAGGTTATGTTTTGTTGAATTTCGGAAATGTCCAAATTACAAACAAAACTCTGGCGAATGTTTCTCATAGATTTTCATATAAAATATTATTTCGGGTTACTATAGCAAGTAAAGAATATTTATATATTATTTAATTTTATATATTTAGTATTTGAAATTTTAAAACAGAAATGTGATAATTTTTATTAAATAGGTCTGTGATATTTTTATACCGTATATGCATATTTTACATATGCTGAAAATATTTATTGTATGTATATAGGGTATAAGGGTGTTACATTTATTTTGGTATCAGAGCATAGGTTTGAGGTTCTCGACCTAGGTGGGTTGTTAGAGATAGAAAATAAAAATAAAAAAATGATTTTCAATTGTGATGTATGCATTGGCACTGGCAATTTATCTGATCCCTGATGTGGCAATGTCCATTTGATATAATGGGTATGAGTTGAGATGTCGTCTGGGTTATATAGATCAGAGTGACACAATAGAAACGTCATTTTGGGGAGTATGGATTAAGAATTTTTGGAACTTTTATTTGAGATTAAAATTCATAGCTGATTCAATATATGAATAAGTGAAATTAAGAAAATTAATTTATGAAATGATTTAAGATATGAAATAAAGAGTTTGAAAAATGAGCATAATAGTTACAGAAAATTTTATGGGTGTGCTGTAAAATGATATTGTCAAATTTTTGAATAAATATAGGAATGTTGGATGAGTTTGAAAATTTAATAAATAGTTTTTCTGTATGTTATACTCTATTGTATAAAATTTCATAATTTTTAAAGATGAATTACTAATTAAGAAAGGTAGAAGAACACAGATTGTTGGAGGAGTTGCAGAAACTCAGAATCTGTAGAAATTGAGAAACATATTTAAAAACTATAGCAAAAAACCCAGAAAAATATGAAAATTTACACCCAATATCATATGTACTCTTGTAACATATGGTTAAAATTTCATGAATTTTTATTAAGGTATGATACCTGAAACAAATGGATAAACGGGTGTTGCCGGAGAAATTATTAAAGAGACAGATTCTCTAATTTTGGAAGATTTAATTTTTAAATATACTAAATCAACTTGGAAAAATCTAAAACTTTAAATATAAGTCCATATATGTGTCAAGTGCACATGGATAAAATTTTACAAGCTTTTATAAATAATTGGTAAGGAATATAAAAATGAAAAGTAAGAGTGACATGAAACTAAGGAAGTCAAACAATTTTGTGTACATGAGTAATAAATTAATTTCATGAGACTAATGAATAAGAACAATTATGAAAATTTGTATGCATATAGGTAGAAGTATGAAGAAGGAATATGGAGTTTTAATAATTTAGAACAAAGAGTTCATAAAAAAATGAATGATACATGATTTAGGGTTTGAGTATGTAAAAGTAGGATATCTAATTGATGATGTTAATTAGTGTAAGGAAATGAATTAGTGTTGTTGAAAAGTAAATGTTATGATCTTAAGATTGAGAATGTGATATGGATGAGATTTGGTGAGTTTTATGTTGTTGGTTGCATTATATGAAATTTAAATTTTTGAAATGGGTTTCCATAATTATGAAAGTGATGTGTTTTGATGTTATATTAATATAAAAATAATGTTTATAAAGTTAGCTCTTGAAAGTGAGATTAATAGAATGAAGTTTAAGTAAAGTAGTAAGTTGAAAATTTAGAGTTGTAAGGGAATTTCGATGAGGATTGTTTAGATATTGATAGTTTAATATTTAATAAGCATGGGAGTAATTTTGAATGAGTAATATTATTTATAAAAGTACTAACTAAGGTGTAATGTGGTTGATAATATAGAAATTTGTTATGAAATAAAAGGAAATGATTAAGCAAGTGAAAATGAGTTACTTTAGTTAATTAAATTGGAAATGAGTTACTTAAGATTATGTTTCATTTGGATGATTTATTACTGTACTGGATAATTTAGAGTTCGAAATTATTTAAGGGGGAGAAAATTATCACATCCGTGATTTTGGAGATATAAAATTTTATATATACTCAATATATATATCTAGAGTATATATATAACATATATATATGGTATATTAATTGTATATGTTGGATTAATACATTACATACTTAATATATTTAATACACATATAAGGTACATATGATATGTATATAAGATACACATTACTTGTGCATATGTGTTATATCCCAAATTTTTTGAAAAGTTCTAATTTTTGGAAATTTAATAAAAAAAATTATAATTTAAAATAGATAAATTAAATTAATGGTTTTAAATGAAAAATGAAGGGATTTTAAATGAAAAAGTGGAATATATATGTGATATATATGTAAAATATATACAACATATAAAAGTCAATACTTTTTAAAAAGAAAAGTCAAAGTAAAAGGGTATTTTGGTAATTAAATCTTAAAAATTTAAAATTAATAAAATAATTCAAAAATAAATATTTGTGGATGGAAGATAATATTTTAGAATTTTAATTAAATATATAAATAATTAATTAATTAAAAATATATTAAAATAATAATATATATATAAGGTTGAAAATATGAGTGGGAGGAAAGAGAAAATTTTTTTTTTCATCATTTTCTTCTTTTTTCCTTCAAGGCCGACTTTTATGGCTTCAAGAGAGGATTTTCCTTCTTCTAAGCAACCATAATTGAAGAGATTTCAAGGATTTAAGTGAAGTTTTAGAATATTCTTCATAAATTGGTAAGCTTCTTTACCAATTTTGCCTATTCTATGGAAAAGTGTATTATGTGAATTTTTGGATTTCATAGTAGCATGATTTAATTGCTTAATTGGATATGAATGAAGTTGTTTTGATTGGTTATTAATGATTTTAAGGTTAGATTTAAGAAATGGTTGAATTTAAGTTGAGTTTAATGAAGAGAAAGAATTTTGGGTTATGGAACATTTGAGTTTTTGAAATCATGAGTTTTAATTGTGCAAATTGGTTCCAAATGTGTTATTTTGATGCATAAACAAGGATTTTAAAATCAAATGATGGATTTAGTTAAGTTTGGATAGAGTTTGAAGATGGCAGTATTGATTTAGGGTTTTGGAAAAGTGAATTTTTAAAGAATGATTAATTGTTTGATTTTAGTACTTAAATCATGTTATAAGTGGTGAAAATAAGATTGAAATGATAATTGGATTGAGTTGGAATGGAGATACTTCTATGGTGAAGGTTATGCCATTTTAGTGTTTGGACATAAGCATGTGGTTAATTAATGTAATTGGTTTAAACATGTTAAAATATGTTTGTAATGATATAAATAAACTCAAAACAATAATTTAATGGGTTAATATGGATTTGCTAAGTTAAAGTAAGGAAAGACTTAATTTTTGAAATTTTGTAGGAGTGTTGTTAAATTAAGGTTTGATATTGAGAATGCCTTAGAATATGATATTAAATGATTGTTTATGATCACATTTGATATAGGCATTGAGGGGGATTGTTTTAAGCTTGCTTTGGGTTGCTAGTGGAGGTAAGTACAAACTTTGAATGATTGCATATATTTGCATAACATTTGGACTTAACACATTTTGATTGAAAAATGTGTTAAGCAACTTGGTTCATTGATTGTGAATGAATAATGTGCTATGATATTTATAATGCCATATATGTGTTAAATGCATTGTGAAAAGCCATTGATAATGGCTAAATTGTGTAAAATGTGAAATATGCATATTATGTGAAAATACCCAAAGTAATTGGGTAATGTGGTGTGAATGAAAAAATGAGATATGTGGAATAATGAAATGAATTGATATTGATAAAAATGAGAAAAGTGAGAAAAGTGAGAAAAATAAGAAAGATGTGAAAAATGAGAAAAATGAAAAAAAAATGTGAAAATAAGGCAATGTGCCTAGATTGAATATGTGACAAAGAGAAATAAATTAATAATGAGAAAAATGAATAAACTGTGTGTTTAGTATGTTATTCAATTTTCAGATTTCTGGGTTTGGCGGCATGCCTATGATTGCCTACGGGCTAAATGCTGCAATGGTGAAAAGACTGGGTCGTAAGCTAGCCAGCTGATAAATATGATGTTTTTGGGGTGAAAAGACTGGGTCGTAAGCCTCAAAAACTATAGCAGTCTAGCCTGGTTGAGGACCAGGATAATGGGGCCTAAGGGTCTAGCCGGGTTGAGGTCTAAGAGACTGGGGATATTACATTATCCATGGATATATTGTCTACAGGGCTAGACACATGGTGTCATTATGGACCAAAGCAGTAACTTTGAAATTTGAATAGCATATTAGATCCTTTTTGGGTCCATGCTTGTTTTTGTTTTAATGTGAATTATGAATTGTGATACAATTGAGCAATATAATGTTATGAGTTGAGATTATGAAATATTTGAAAAATATAAGAAAGTGGAATGATGTGACATCTATATGCATTGTGCATTGACATTACATTTGGACTATATTGTTATCAAAGTTTGCATCACTAGGCTTCGGCTTAGCTCGATTGTAATTCATCGTGCAAGTGTCACGGACGTTTTAATAGAGCCAGAGAGTTCTACTAGATCTGGTCGGGTCTAGGTTTGTATTTATTGAGCTTGAAGAGTTTTTCAGTACATTAAGATCAGAGCCAGTTGCCAGCATGTAGATATTTGATATTACAGTATATTTTGATATTATATATGTTATGATATGTTTTTGAAGTATATAATGTAAATTGTAAAGAATGATTTAAATAATTTGTTTAAGATAGGATATTATATGTGATGCTGATATATATACCTATGTATGAATATTTTGAGAAAATATGGAGAAATTGAGAAGTATTAGTGAAATGGTGAATTGATTTTATTTAGAGTGTTTGTTTTATGCAGGTTATGTTTTATTGAATTTTGAAAACGTCCAAATTACAAACAAAACTCTGGCGAATTTTTCCCAGAGATTTTCATAAAAAATGTTATTTCGGGTTACTATAGCAAGTAAAGAATATTTATATATTATTTAATTTTATATATTTAGTATTTGAAATTTTAAAACAAAAATGTGAAAATTTTTATTAAATCGGTCTGTGACATTTTTATACCGTATATGCATATTTTATATATGCTGAAAATATGTATTATACGTATATAGGGTATAAGGGTGTTATAAAAATCCAATCCTTCAATTTTCCCTTTCTTAAGCCATAAGGCACTATAACTTTGGAATTCTAATCCATCCAATACCAAATTGAGTTTTAGGCTTAATTATGTCTTAAACAACACAATTAAACACATTTTAAATTATAAAACTCAATTTAAAGGCATTCTCTTCAAAAATACTAAAATGTGCCAAACACACATTAATATTAAAACTTCATTCTCAACATTTTTCCAAATTGATTTTTGACAGCAAGAACCTATGCTATTGCAATACCGCAAGTGCACGGATCGCTCAAGTAATAAAGTAGTGAGTGAGTTATCGTTCCACCAAGGACAATGCCAAGTACTAGTGCAAATTTTAACCGTTGTTTAGCGAATCAATAGTTTTGTGAAGTTTTGTAATTAAAGATAATTAAATTAATAAATGAAAAATGAGAGAAATTGAGAGTTAAATAAATTGATTGATGATGATGATACTATCCAGATATTAAATCCCCCTAGCCACAATTATATTTATGAAAATCAATTCAATTAAACCAAATAATAGAGTTGAATTGGTATTCCTCTAAATTAGACTAAAGCCTTTCTCAAGCGAATTAATCCCTAATCATTAAGTATAATGCTGGAATCTCTTCTCAAACATAATTAAATAGATCTTGCATTAAGAATAAGGAATTATAAACCAAAGGATCTTGTAAGTCTATCTCTAGTACCCCAATCAATCCTCAATCCTTATGAGTATTCAATTCATATCAAGCTTTCTCAAGTCAATAATATGAAAATTGCAACCAATCAATAAGCATGCTATTATCAATTGGAAATAAATCATTAAGCATCATAAGAATAAAACAACTCAATCAAATTATTTAATTAAATAAAATTATTCAATCCATACAATAAAGCTAGGTTCATCAATATCTAGATAGCGAATAAGTTAGTTCATGTTCAAAATCAGAAAACCAGAACAAGGGAAATAAGAAAAAGAATCCAAACAATCCATTGCGAATAATTCGTATATCTTCACTTGAATCCTTGAATCTTGGTTTAGATCTTGTTTAGAGTATGTCTTCACCCTCAATCTCAGCTCCAAAACTCTCCTCCTTGCTTTAGAAGTCGGCACTAGGTTATAAAATATGAAATTCAGATCCTTAAATCATGCTTCAGCGCAGCTTTTATAGCACAGATAATTTCGCTGACACGCCCATTGACACGCCCATATCACTGGGTGTGTCATTGCCACTAAGATTTTGAATATAAGGCACATCCAATGTCACGCCCATGTCATTGGGCGTGTCACAGCTACTATGAAACATTGCAAAAGGCACACTTGGTGACACGCCCAATAGCTTGGGCGTGTTCATTGATGAATTTTGCTCTTTTCTTCTACTTTCATCTGTAATTCCTCCGAAATGACCATAAGCCTCAAAATACAGAAAATTCCTGAAATTAACCCTAAAAAAATACTTGAACAAACAAATTAAACTCAATTGGATAATAATCATATTAAGAAATAGGAATAAAATATCATCAATTGTGCACTTATCAATTTTAAAGCTTAAATATATTACAAACATTATATTTTAACACATAAAAAGCATTAAAATATAATGTATCTTTCTTCCATTAAAATTTCAAAATTCAAACCCTGAGCCACTTTGATTTTGGTTCAACATTATAACCAAATCCAATTGTTAATTTAAGTTCATTTCTATCATTTAAATCATCAAAAAACATGATTTATGTAATACCCCAAAGTATACCCTAAAAGTTTTGGAATATTTATTGTTTTATTTGAATTAAGTGTTATAAGTGTATATGTTTAAGTGGAAAGAGAAAAGAGGTAAGGAGAAGAGTGCATATGTTGTATATATAGAGATATATACAACATATACAAGTCAAAGAAATGGAAGGTCAAAAGAAGATTTATTTATAATTAAATTAATTGAAATGGAAATTTGTAAGTGGATGAAGAGTTTTATGAATATTTTATTATTTAATTTGCTTGGTTGAGATTTAAAGAGATGATTGAGTGGTTAAGAGAGAGTTGGCTTGTGTTCTATTCATCTTCTTCTTCTTTTCTTTTCTCCTTGGCCGGCTACTCCATAGCAAGAGAGAAAGTGAGATTTTGTCTTTCCAAACTCAAGATTTGAAGGTGTTTCAAGTGATCAAGTTGGAATTCTAAAGATTTTCATCACTTTTGGTAAGTTTTCCATTTAATTCTTTGATTTTCTTTTGAGTTGTGAATTGAGGTTGTTGATTGGTTATTGATGATATGTGTATGGTTATTTTGATGTGTTTGAGATTATGTTGTCCATTTGGCTTTGATTTTGGGATTGGTTTGAAGGAAAGATTAAGTTTGGTGAAAGAAAGCAAGTGTTGTGTGTTCTGTATGTAATGGTTGTGAATTGGTGTTTGATGTATGTATTGAGTTGTTTTGGTGTTTTTGCAAGTTATTATGGTTTATGGGTGTGTTTAGTTAAGTTTGTTTGGAGTGGAAAATGGTGGAAGTAAGAGGTTTGTTGGATGTGATGTTGTTGTTGCCGGAATCAGGATTTTGGCCTGACATGCCCATGAGCACGGCCAAGTCTTTAAGCATGTCAATGGTTCTGTTTTCTGGTTGGGGGACACGATCAATGACACGCCCATGTCACTGAGCGTGTCACAGCTTCTGTGTTGTAGTAGCATTGACACGGCCAGTGACACGCCCATGTCACTAAGCGTGTCATAGCTACTGTGTTGAGGAAGAATTGACACGGCCATGAACACACCCATGTTGTTGGACGTGTCAAAGCTTCTGTTTTGTGGATTTAGGGCACGGTCAGGTACACGCCCATGTTATTGAGCGTGTAATATTTAGAATTTGCCCTAGTTGGGTCTTAGCCTTACTATCTCATGTGTATCTCTAAGTGAGTGTGTATTATCCCTTTTGGATTAGGTTTTAAAGAGATTGAGTTGCCCTAATCCAAGTGTTGAGGATTCTTGGAAGAGGAGTTTGGTGTTGTGTGAGTTGCTCTTGAGGTAAGTACAAACCCTATATTATTGCATACATTCATATGACTTTGGAATTTAACACATTTAATTGTAAATGTGTTAAGTAATCTATTACAGTTGTAACACCCCATCTTAGCCTATGTTTATAGACCAAGATGGACTGTTAACTCATGGTGGTTGTGTCTTAATATTTTACTTAGCCAATTTTAAGTGTAGATTTTTAAAAAAAATTTGCCATAACCTCCCCTAAAAATGGAGGTCCCAAGTGTCGCCAAAACTGATTCTTTAATTTTTGAAAAACATTTTGTTTCACAATTCAACTCAAGTACACTCCCAATAATCAACCCTTATAACCTCAACTACAATCCTGCAAGAAGAATTCACACTTCTATACTTGCATACATAAGTGCTAAACCAAAATAAGATTTATTAGATTACTAGCAGTGTACGTGTTCTAGCTTTTCATTATTATACATTTATTTGCTAGATCATACAAGCTTATGTACATGCCATATTGCTACAATCAATCATATCCAAACTCCTACCCAAAGTAGTAGTCAAGGCCAGCTGCGCAGGACATGCTGCAATCTCGTCTCCTCGTTTAACCTACGAGTTTAGAGGGAAACTAAACGCGCTAAGCAATTGCTTAGTGGGTACTTAAATCATTGCAATAAATAAATAAAAAGAAAGAATGATTTGAACATACATTTATATACTTTAAATACTTGAAAGGAATAAATACAAAACATAGATGGTAAAAAGGCTTGACTGAATAATTTGAATTTAAATCATTTTTCTTGCTTTTATCATTTTGGTTGCTCTACTGGTTTAACAGAACGTCAGCGGATAAGGAAGGGTCATGATAAACATATCTTGTCATGATCATATTTCATTATCATTCATCATAATTCTTGCACATGTGCCAATGGCCATTATCATTGCATCATTGATCATGTCATTGTAATCATCGGCCTTCAGCCGGAATATCATATCATGTCATAAGCAGTACTGCAGTAATATTATGATGCATCATACCCTTATCTCAAGGGTTCTATCATAACCAAGTAGAGCGTCAACAATTCATTAATTAATTTGATCATGATATTCAATAAGCCATGATTTTTCCATAATGCATGTATTATCAGAATAGCTTGTCATGATGCCTTTCTAATCATTTCCAATTCTCCTTCATGTCATTTGATATGATTTAACATCAATCCATAACATAATATTCCAGTTTTAACACATTTAGAAAAATGACCAAATGAATAGTAGCGCGGTGCGTAAAATCGGCAACGCAATGGCGCGCGACAACTAAATAGTAAAATCTGTTTTTACCGCTGAAAATCAGTCAACTTTGGTAACAGTTTTGACTAAGTAAACAACCTTATTTTTGGATGACTTTTTGCAGGAAAACACTTTCATAAGTTAACTAAATGCATGTAAAATTTCGTCGAAAAATTCTTTCGTTTGCCCCTTCAACGGACTGCCCAAAATGAAAGCTGCAGAATGGTGCCCAAAAGGGACCATTCGGCCCAATTTTCCAAACTTGAGGGAAATTCATTTTTTTCTTGCAAAATTGATTTTTAGAATCCTTTTGTGATACCATTGAAGGACTAAAGGTCCCTCTTCCAAAAATCAAACCAAAGGAGTGATTAAAAACTCATCAAAGTTTATGAATAATTGCATCAATTTAGCTAGTTTGTTTTGTTTTCATTCTTTTCACAATCAATTGATTACACATGGTTCAAGAGCACTTTCCCAAATATTTACCACACATAATAACATCATTTCAAAACCATTTCAAAAATCCCATAATGCAAAATATGTGAATTAATTGAAAAGGCAATGATTTAAGTACCAAACCTTGTTTATTTGCTTTGTTCCTTGCTTGTCCTATTCTTTCTTCCCTTATTCTTCTTTATCCCTTTGATTTCCTATAATTTTCATAACTTTACTTTCATTGATAACTTGAAAACTATCAATCAAATGAATAAAGTAAAGCTAGAATTGGAATCCTTACCTTAAAATTAAGCTTTTCCTTCCAAAAATCCACTTGAACACTTGAAAAATTCCTTCCCTTTTTTGGTGGAGAGAATTTCGGCCATACTTCTCAAAAATGGAGAAAAAATGTGTCCTTAATTCTTTAATCATCCTTCTCTCCCTTTTTATATTTTTCCATTTTCCATTTATTTAATTAATTTCATTTTGGAGGGTTAAGATGTAACCACCACAAAAGTATCTTAACTAGGATGGTGCCATATGGAGGGTTAAGATTAATCCAACCCAAAAGTGTCTTTAAACAAGATTTTGCCATGTGTCCCTTTCTAGAAAATTACTATGCCATGTGTCCCTTTTCTAGAAAATGGGTGGAAGTGAAAAGACCAAAATACCCTTCAATGGAAGGTTTTGCCTTTTCTTCGTACCCGGGTGGTTTTATGACGCGTAAAATGTACCATTCTCTTCCTTTCAACCTCTCGTTTCCATTTCCGACATTCCTTCTTGATTTTGAACTAATTTATAAAAATTACGCTCATGCCCTTGACTTTTGTAAAAATTCCCTTTAGGTCCTTACGTGATTCGGGTCTCCACTTAGGTTCGTTCTTCAACATCGATCACTGCGGAGTCCTTTCGTTTACTTCAGATACCTTTACGTGTCTTGTTTTCCAGTGTATAAATTATTATTACAAGAATGACAAAAATACCCTTGGTCAAGAATCCACTGTATCTCTCAAACTATGCGTTTTCGGGAAAAACCGTGATGTTCCATTTCGACCCAATTTTTCTCTACTTTCCATTTCTGGAGTCTGTTATATGCACTATTAAGAACCTCCAGTACAACTTTTGGAAATTACAGTTACCTCCCCAAAACTTTTTGAAATTACAGTCACCTCCCCAAAACTTTTACAATCTTTTCAGTTAGGTCCTTTTTGTCCTATAGAGCTTCCTTTCACTTCTTGTTCTTTGGTGATTACTCGGGACGGCTCCTGTTACTGTACGTGGATGTACTGTACATGGATGTACTGTACATATGTACAAATTGGGTCGTGACAACAGTGTTGATATATTTGATTAATGTTATGATTTGCATAATGTGAAAGATATGATGATCATTCAAATTATATGTACAATGCAATTGTTGTGTATACCCTAATGATGAGATGTGAAGCCATTGTTGTTGGCTATAATGATGCAAATGAATTAATTGAGGCATGTTTGCCTAGATGATTATGAGAACATGAGAATGGAATTGATAATGAAATAATAAGAGAATCGTGTGCCTAATGTGTTATTCACTTTTCAGAGTTTTGTTGTTGGTGGCATGCGTAATAGTAACAATCTCTTGAAGCTAGGTGGGGCTTAATCCTTGAAGCCAAGTTGGGTTGAAGTTTAGCATGCTTAACTCCCCTTGAAGCTTGGTTGGGTCTAGTCCTTGAAGCCTAGTTGAGATGTTACAAACCCTTGAAGCTGGGTTGGGTTTGGTCCTTGAAGCCAAGTTGGGTTGATGCTTAGCATGCTTTGCTCCCCTTGAAGCTTGGTTAGGCCTAATCCTTGAAGCCTAGTTGGGATAATGATAAATGTGATAATTAAACCAAAACATTAACTCAGAAAGTTGAATGGCATATTAGTTTCTTTTGGGCCCATGCCTATCTTTGTTTAAAAGTGAATCATGAATGGTGAAACAAATGAATAATAAGACTTAATGTAATGTATTGTTTATAATATTTGAATGTATGACATTAGCATTACATTAAAGCATATTATTATTATGGTTTGTACCACTAAGCCTATGGCTTAGCGCGATTGTGGTTCATCGCGCAGGTGATAGGGTAGAATCAGAGATTTCAGCTAGATCGAGTTGAGTCTAGACTTTAAAGTGTTGATTGTGGGCTTAAAGATCAGAGACAAACTGCCAAACATGTATAAACTTTATGTTTTGTAAACATTGATTTTGATGTATTTATATATGTAAATACCGCCGCATTTTCTGCTGCCTAATAAATAAATGTTTTATCTAGTATATTTTATAATATAATTTGAATATTTTAAGTTTTCTTGTATTTGTGGTTAAATTGCAAGATTGGGTTGTTTAATATAAACCGTGAACTCTTGTATCTGATATACGTATATTATAGATGTGGTTGTATGTAGTGTGCGTATATGGGGTACGGGGGAGTTACAACTGTTTTGGTATCAGAGCCTAGGTTTGAGATTCTCAACCTAGGTGAATGGTAAGAAAAAGAAAATCTTGATTTTAAAATATGGTTTTGGATAAGATACATGCTTTGGCATTGGCAGTCTCTGATCTTTAATGAAGTATATTCTGCTGTGTTTGCAGATATAGGTAGTGATGGCATCTCAGTCACGTCAGTCCATAGAAGGTAGTGCTGAGAGTGTAGCTCCTAAAGAGGGTAGAGATGGAGCTAGGGTTGAGAGAGCTGGAGAGGCACCTGCTTATGTGCCAGAGAGACCAGCTGTTGATGAGGTTCCGCCAGTTTGGCTAAGACATATGGTAGAATTGTTGAGGCAAGCTCCAGTGCAGCCGCCACTGCTGCCACAGCCGCAAGTGCTAGTGAGACATTATGATAAATTAAGAAAGTATGGGGCTGAGGATTTCTTTGGCACTACAGACCCTACAGTAGCTGAACAGTGGTTGGATAGAGTGCAGAGGGTATTTATTCAGTTGCAAGCCACTCCTGAAGAGAAGTTTGATTATGCTAGATCTCTTCTGCAGAAAGATGCTTATGATTGGTGGAAGACAGTTCCACATGCCATGGATGATATTTTCTATGGGAGTTTGAGCAGAAATATACTCCGAGGGAGTATATGTAACGGTCCCGGCCTACTGGCATCACCAGGTCCACGGGCTGCGCTACAGTACTGGACTGCCCTCACGGGCCCTGCAGCAGGATTTGTTTATTTGGCTCAATTGGGGGAAATTCCAATCAAGTCGCCTCCCCGGATCAAACACCTGACCTCCCCCTTAAGAGAGCCAGCGAGCGCAATCCAGTACCAATTCTTCCACTGGAAGAATTGGTACTGGATTGCACTCGCTGGCTCTCTTAAGGGGGAGGTCAGGTGTTTGATCCGGGGAGGCGACTTGATTGGAATTTCCCCCAATTGAGCCAAATAAACAAATCCTGCTGGAGGGCCCGTGAGGGCAGTCCAGTACTGTAGCGCAGCCCGTGGACCTGGTGATGCCATTAGGCCGGGACCGTTTGATTGATTATCATCCTGGTAAGGCAAATGTTGTTGCTGATGCCTTGAGTCGGAAGTCTTTAGCAGGTTTGACTGTTTATTCGCTCTCGTTGCTTATTGAGTTGAGAGCGTTGCATGCTAGTTTTGTATCTTGTGATGATGGTGCATTGTTGGCACAATTGCAATTGAAACCAGTATTGTTGGATCAGATTAAAGAGGCTCAATTAGCTGATGCAAAGATTCAAAAGATTGTTTCAGATTGTCAGAATGGAAAGAGTCGAGATTTTATTGTGAGAGGTGATGGGAGTCTTTGGTTTAAGAACAGAATGTGTGTACCTGATGATGCTAAATTAAGAAGGATTATTTTAAAGGAAGCACATCAATCAGTATTTGCTATGCATCCGGGTAATACAAAGATGTATCATGATTTGAGACAGCATTATTGGTGGTCCGGTATGAAGAGAGACATTGCAGATTTTGTGTCTAAATGTCTCACATGTCAGAGAGTAAAAGCTGAGCATCAAGTTCCAACAGGGTTACTTCAACCTTTAGCAGTGCCTGAATGGAAATGGGATAGAGTAACCATGGATTTCGTATCTGGTCTGCCATTGACACAAAGAAAGCATGATGCTATTTGGGTGATTGTTGACAGGTTGACGAAGACAGCTCATTTTCTTCCGGTTCAGATGGCTTACTCTTTGGAGAGGTTAGCTGAGCTGTATATCCATGAGATTGTGAAGCTGCATGGTGTTCCAACTTCTATAGTGTCTGATCGAGATCCCCGATTTACTTCAAGGTTTTGGAAGAGTTTACATGGTGCTTTGGGTTCTCGATTACACTTCAGTACTGCTTTCCATCCGCAGACAGATGGACAGTCAGAGAGAGTGATACAGATTATCGAGGACATGTTGAGAAGTTGTGTCATTGATTTCTCTGGAGGTTGGGATAGATTCTTACCACTTGTGGAATTTGCATACAATAATAGTCATCAATCCAGCATTGGTATGGCCCCATTTGAAGCATTGTATGGTAGACGGTGTAGGACACCTTTATGTTGGAATGAACTTGGTGAAAGTAAGTTAATTGGTCCTGATTTGGTTAAAGAAACTGAAGAGAAAGTGAAAATGATTCAAGATAGGTTGAAAACAGCTTCAGACCGACAGAAATCTTATTCAGATTTGAAGAGGAGAGACATTGAATATAATGTGGGAGATAAAGTATTTTTGAAGGTGTCTCCTTGGAAAAAGATCTTGAGGTTTGGTCGGAAAGGGAAATTGAGTCCTCGTTTCATTGGACCTTATGAAGTATTGGAAAGAGTTGGGCCAGTTGCTTATAGGCTTGCTTTGCCACCTGAGTTGGATAGGATCCATAATGTATTCCATGTTTCTATGTTGAGGAGGTACAGATCAGATCCATCTCATGTGTTATCAGTTGAATCTATTGAAGTGAGTCCAGATCTGACTTTTGAAGAAGAACCAGTTGCTATTTTGGCTTATGGAATGAAAGAGTTGAGACATAAGAAAGTGCCAATTGTGAAGATTCTTTGGAAGAATCATGGTAGAGAAGAATCAACTTGGGAGAATGAGCAAGCGATGCTAGACCAATATCCTCAACTGTTTCAGAGTTGATATCAGGTAATTTCGAGGACGAAATTTCTTTTTAGAGGGGGAGAATTGTAATATCTCAAAATATACCCTAGAAGTTTGGTGTAATAATTGTTGTAATTGAAGTAAGTGTATTTGTGTTTAATTGGAAAAGAGAAAATAAGTGAAGAGAGAGTTTATATGTTGTATATATGTAAATATATATAACATATACACAAGTCAATGGGAAAGTCAAAGGAAGAGATTAATTATTGATTAATTGTGTTTAAGGGATAGTTTATAATATGTGGGATTAGAGTTAGTGGAGTGGAAGAAGATATTTGTATTATTTTATATTAAATGCTTGGAGGAGAGGATTTTAAGGAAAAGAGGATTTGACTTTGTTTATTTGGTTTTGTTTTCTTTTCTTCTTCCTTCGTGGCTCCCTATCTTTCCTTTCCTTCTCTTTTCTTTTCTGTTGTTGTCCAGCCATCAAGAAGCAAGAGAGTAAGAGGGAGATTTGCTTTTCCAAGTTCAAGATTGAAGAGAGTTTTCAAGAGATCAAGTTGGAGGTTTGAGAGTTCTTCATCATTGGTAAGTCTTTTCCACTTGATTCTTTGATTTATTTGGGTTTGTGAGTTGGAGTTGTGATGGATATGTGTTTGGTTAGATTGTGTGGTGTTTAAGAGTATTTGGTTTAAGTGGTTTTGGATTTTGGGGTTGGATTGAAGAAAAGAGTAAGTTGGTTGGTATAGATTGAGTTGTGGTTTTGTTTAGAGTTTTTGATGATGTTTGTGATTTGTGTTTGATGTGTGTTTTGGCTTGTTTTGGTGTTGTTGCAAGTTTGAGATGATGTTTGGGTATGTTTTGTTAAGTTTGGTGGAAGTGGATGTTGGTGGATAGAAGTGATTTGTAGTTGTGGTGTTATTTTGGCCGGAATCTGGATTT
The DNA here is from genome assembly GCA_947685225.1 of Garcia nutans. Taxonomy (NCBI): domain Eukaryota; kingdom Viridiplantae; phylum Streptophyta; class Magnoliopsida; order Malpighiales; family Euphorbiaceae; genus Garcia; species Garcia nutans. The sequence goes on along the minus strand of CANTUV010000039.1, from coordinate 33,373,126 downwards.
TTGGCCTGACACGCCCATGAGCACGTCCAGGATTCTTAGGCGTGTCAATTATTCTGTGTGACAGTAGGTTTGACACGGCCAGTAACATGCCCGTGTTATTGGGCGTGTCATAGCTACTGTGAGAATGGAGAATTGACACGGCCAGGAGCACGTTCAGGTTGTTGGACGTGTTGATGTATTTGTGTGAGGCAGTATGTATTACACGCCCAGTGACACGCCCGTGGTCATGAGCGTGTAATAGCTTCTGTGTTGTGGAGTTAGGGCACGGTCAGGAACACGCCCGTGTGGTTGAGCGTGTCATGTGTAGAGATGGCCCTAGTTAACTCTTAACTTGATTACTCTTTGTGTATCCTTAAGTAAGTGTGTGTTATATATGTTGGATTAGGTCTTGAAGAAAGTGATTTGTCATTGATTTAAGAAGCATAAGAACCTTGGAAAAGGGAGTGTTTTGAGTTGTGTAAATTGCTTTTGAGGTAAGTACACATCCTGCATTATTGCATTGTTGATTCTTGTGAAGAATGTACTTTGCTATGCTTATATCAATGATGATATATATATGTATTATATGAATGATATGATGATACAAATGATTGTACATTTGAAAGAGGAATTTCTAAGATGGGTATTGAGATATGCTATGATATGAGGCCATTGTGATTAGCTATGATAACTCAAATGTGATGTGAAGCCATTGTGTTTGGCTATGATGATTCAATTGAAAGATATAAGGCATGTTTGCCTAATTGATGATGAGAATTGAGAATGAAATAATAAATGAATTGTGTGGCTAATGTGTTATTCAATTTTCAGAGTTTGTTGTTGGTGGCATGCCTAATGATAGTAACACTCTCTTGAAGTTAGGTTGGGCTTGATCCTTGAAGCCAAGTTGAGTAGAAGTTTAACATGTTTTACTCCCCTTGAAGCTTGGTTGGGTCTAATCCTTGAAGCCTAATTGAGATGTTACAACCCTTGAAGCTAGGTTGGATTGGTTCTTGAAGCCAAGTTGGGTTGAAACTTAGCATGCTTTGTTCCCCTTGAAGCTTGGTTGAACCTAATCCTTGAAGCCTAGTTGGGTTTATGATAATGATAAATGTGATGATTAAACCAAAACATTTACTCTGAAAATTGAATGGTATATTAGTGTGTTTTGGGCCCATGCTTGTCTTTGTTTAATGTGATTTATGAATGGTAAAATGATTGATTAATGAGTTATAGGGAAGGATGTTGAAATGTGATATGTTTATATATGTGTAGTTTATGAAATATAAAGGTATGTTGTTAGCCTTCCATCTATGATGTTGATTTATTAATAAAATGTGTGACATTACATTGCACTAAAGCATAATGCTAGCATACTTTGTACTACTAAGCCGTTGGCTTAGCGCGATAGTGTTTGATCGCGCAGGTGACAGAGTTGAACCTGAGAGCTCCTCGAGACCAAGTGAGACTAGACATTGAGGATTTTCTTTTGGGACTTAAAGATCAGAGAAGAGCTGCCAATCATGTATATATATTCTATGTTTTGTAAACTTTGATTTATAACATATTTGCAATAACTTCCGCTGTGAATTATTAAACATTTTATATATGGTGTCTTTTGGATTTCTTTTAAATGTTTGAGATTGGTTTCACTTATTTACAAAGATATTTGTTGTGTCTTTTTAAACTGTGGCATTTTCTATATTCAGTATACGTATATTACGATCGTTTAAGCATGCTTAGTACGTATACAGGATATAGGGGTGTTACAATTATTTTGGTATCAGAGCCTAGGTTTGAGATTCTCAACCTAGGTAAAGTGTAAGAAAAAGAGTATTTTGACTTAAAAAGTCGGATTTTGAATAATATACATATTTGGGATTGGCAGTCTCTGATCTTTAATGAGAGGCATTCTGCTGTGTTTGCAGACATAGGTTGTGATGGATTCTCACTTGCGACAGTCAGTAGAGGGTAGTGCGGAGAGCGTAGCTCCTGATGAGATTAGAGAGGGAGCTAGAGTGGGTAGTGCTGGAGAGGTACCTGCTTCTGTGTCGGGGAGACCAGCTGGTGAGGAGGTTCCGCCAGGTTGGTTTAGGCATGTGATTGATTTGTTGAGGCAAGCACCAGTACAACCACCACTGCCACCCCCACAGCCTTTGGTATCAGTGAGACAGTATGATAAATTAAGGAAATATGGAGCAGAAGACTTCTTGGGTACTATTGATCCAGCTATAGCTGAGCAGTGGCTAGATAAAGTACAGAGAATATTTGTTTAGTTGCAAGCCACTCCAGAGGAAAAGTTTGATTATGCAAGATCATTGTTGCAAAAGGACGCATATGACTGGTGGAAGACAGTGCCCCATGCTATGGATGATCCACCAACATTGTCCTATGCTGATTTTCTAAGAGAGTTTGAATTGAAGTATACTCCTAGGGAGTACAAAGATGTGAAGAAAATGGAGTTTATAAGCTTGAAGCAAGATCACCGGACTGTGACGGAATATGAGTTAGAGTTTATCCGGTTGAGCCAGTATGCTGGGGGTATTATATCTGATGAGATAGATAAATGCCAGAGATTTGAGGAGGGATTGAGGCCCTCTATCATGTGTTTGGTGGCTGGATCTAGATATCGTGATTTTTCCCAGCTGGTTGCAGCAGCTAGGAGTATAGAGAGAGCTCAGGTTATTGCAGCTGCTTCAGAGGAAGAGATCAGGGTTAGAAGGCCCCAGTTTGAGGCAGGGTCTTCGTCTGTGAAAAGAGGTAAAGGAAGTTTTGCTCCTAGGGTTAGTAGGAGTCAGAGGCCAGCGGGTAGGTCAGTACAGTTTCAGAGGCAGAGATCTAGACCTACAGTTTCAGTGGCGAGTGCTCTGACCCCAGTGACTCAGAGATCCACCTTACCCATATGCATTCATTGTGGTAGGCCACATGGTGGTACTTGTTGGAAGACTGGTGTAGCAGGGGTATGTTTCAGATGTTGATCTCCCGATCATTTTGTGAGAGATTATCCTGAGAGACAGGAGCGGATGTCAGTCGATACTGCAGCTTCCCGACCTAGTGTGAGGGGAGGTCGAGGAGGCAGATCTGGGTTCAGTTCTAGAGGAGGTTCTACATCCAGGGAGAGTAGACCAGAGGAGGCTGGATCTTCTCAGAGGATTTATGTGATGCAGAAGCAACCAGATGCTTCGGCAGTCATAGTGTAATATCCCGGAATAGACCCTAAGAGTTTTGGAGTTATTGTTGTTGTATTTGGATTTAATGTATATGTGTATATGGGTAATATAAAGATAATATATATAAGACATATACATATACATCATATATATACATGGGATATAAAATTGGTGTAGGGAAAGTGAATTGTATATATATTTGTATAATTAAGTAATAATAATAATGATAATAAGGACAAAAAGAAAAGAGAAGAAGAAAGTCAAAGAAAGAATATGTGGTGGAGATTTAAAGTTTTAGTATTATTATTATTATTATTATTATTATTATTATTATTATTATTATTATTGTTATTGTTATTGTTATTATTATTATTATTATATATATATATATATATAAGATAAGAACGAAAGAAGCAAGAAGTTTCTTTCTTCTTCTGCTTCTTCTTCTTTGTGGTTGAGAGAGAGAGAGAGAGAGAGAGAGAGAGAGAGAGAGAGAGAGAGGATGATTTTGAGAAGATTGAAGATTTTTATTCAAGATTTGGCAAATAACCAAGTAAGTATTCATTCCTTTACATTGATTTCTATGGTTTGAGTTTGAATTTGATGTGGGTAGTTATGAGGATGATGATGAATTGTTGAGATTTGAGGTAGTTAATATGTTAAGATGATGATAGTGAAAGATTGAAAGATATATATAGATTTAAATGGTTATTTATGAAGATGATGAAGGATTAGTGAAATTGGTGGGTAAGGATTTAATATGTATTAGTTGGAGAATTGAATAATTGATGTATGATTGATGTATGTTTGTGTTTAATGGAGTTTAAAACATAGAATACATGTGTTTGGTCCGGAAACAGAGGTATTTTGGGTGCCACGCCCGTGGCCATTGGCTGCCACGACCGTGGCCATTGGAAGCCATGGCCGTGGAGGTGTTGAACACAAGAAACAGATTCACTTTATATGCCACGGCCGTGGGGATTGGAAGGCCACGACCGTGGCCATTTTAGAGCATTTGGGCAGAATTGGTTGTTAAGCCACGCCCGTGGGGGAATGGTAGGCCACGGCCGTGGGGCCCTAGAGAGAGAAGTCGGTTTGTAATTTGTGATCTAAAGGTCTAGTATGTGATTAATCTAAGAATAATTGAATTGAGATTCATATATTTTATTATTTGAATGGAATAGGTTGTGAAGAAAATGGATGGGTCTAATTCAAGTGGTGAAGAGCAATTGAAAAAAAGAAGTGTGTAGTTTGGTGTAAGGGGTACATAAGGTAAGTACAAACCCTATTTGATTGAGTATGTTTATATACTCTTAGATCTTAACACATTTAGCTATAAATGTGTTAAGTAATCTATTATATTGTTGATGCTTATGAATAATGTAAATTGCTATGTATACATATATATATTATTAATGAAATATGAAATGTGAAAAAGATGCTGATATGAGGAAATATGGCAAGTGAAAGATATGAGGATCATTAAAAGGTATGTGCAATATAATTTATTATAAATTGTAATACAATTGAGATATAAGGAGATGTGTGAAATTAATGTTATAAGCGATAATGATGTAAATGATATGATTGAGGCATGTTTATATGATATGTTTGTTTAATTGATATTCAATATCATTGATGATATATATATATATATACTTGAATAATGAAGTGTTATATTGTGAAATGAAATGTGAAGCCATTGTGATTGGCTATGATGGTTCAATTGAGATAAATGGGGCATGTTTGCCTATAATATGATGAGAATTGGAAATGGAATTGAGAATGAAATAATAAATGAATTGTGTGTGTCTAATATGTTATTCATTTTCAGAGTTTTGTTATTGGTGGCATGCCTAATGATAGTAACAATCTTTTGAAGTTAGGTTGGATTTGATCCTTGAAGCCAAGTTGGGTTGAAGTTTAACATGTTTTACTCCCCTTGAAGCTTGGTTGGGTCTAATCCTTGAAGCCTAATTGAGATGTTACAACCCTTGAAGCTAGGTTGGATTGGTTCTTGAAGCCAAGTTGGGTTGATGCTTAGCATGCTTTGCTCCCCTTGAAGCTTAGTTGAACCTTAATCCTTGAAGCCTAGTTGGGATAATGATAAATGTGAAAATTGAACCAAAACATTAACTCTGAAAGTGGAATGGCATATTAGTGTTTTGGGCCCATGCTTGTGTTTGTATATATATGGAATGTTGAATAATGGAGTAAATGAATAATGAGATATATGTTGTCCTTGTTTTAATGTGAACTATGGAATGAAACATAATGTTATGTGATATATGGTGATAACCATGGATTGAAATATATGATGATAATCATGGAATGAGATGTATACAATATATAGGCAAATTATTGAAAGTGAATATAGCTTAAGAAGCTATGTTGAATGATGAGCTTATAAAATTATAACATGATGTGTAAAATGTATATGGATGTGGAAATGATGAATATTGCTTCATGAAGGTTTTGGGTAGTCGTTGAATTGTGAATTATTGAAATGAAATATATGTGTATATGATTATGAATAAAACATTAGTAAAAGTATATATAAAAAGTGTATTCACAATGGGAAAACATGATAATAAAATAATGATATGTAAAGTTAATATATAAATATGATTTTATGAAATGTATGTTTATATGAATGATTTGTATTACTAAGCTCTCGGGCTTAGCGCGGTTGTGTGATCGCGCAGGTAATTATGCGGTTGATTCGGAAGTTAAGCTATTATGCCACGAGAAGGGTAAGAGTGTTTCGAGACCAACTAGAAGGTGATGCATACATGTATGATTTAATTGTGATGTATTATTCATACTATTATATTCATATGTAATAATGAAGTTTTGGTAAATAAGATTAAGATCATTGAACGTATAATGATTTTGTTAATGTTATTTAAATTAATGTAATATTGTGAGAACTTGATTAAAGGTTCTGAAATTTAAAACTAAAAGTGACATTCTTATATTCTATATACGTATTGTATGTATATTAAGTATATGTATAGTACTTATATAGAGCATGGGGATGTTACACATAGCTGGTACTTTTTCTTTATTTGGTATTTCAGTACTTGCTTTGATTGATCCCGGATCCACACATTCATATATTAGTGCATCTGTTTTGCCTGTGTCTGATGCGCATGCTGAATCCCTAGGATTTGATGTATTGGTGACAAATCCTTTAGGGCATAGTGTGATTGTTAACAAAGTGCATCGAGATAGTGCAGTAGTGGTTCAAGGTGAGGAGTTCCTTGTAGATTTGATTGAGATGCCTTTTAAGGAATATGATGTGATCCTAGGCATGGACTGGTTATCTAGACATAGAGCTGTGGTTGACTGCCAAAAGAAAGTTGTTACCTTGAGAACCAGCGATGGTAGAGAGGTGTTAGTATCTAGTGAGCAGGGACAGCTAGCATCCTTGTTTGTTTCAGCTGTTGCAGCTAGGAGATTAATTAGAAAGGGGTGTGACACTTATCTTGCTCATGTGGTGGATACTAGAGTAAAGGGTTCTCAAATTGATAGTATACCTACAGTTGCAGAGTTTTCAGATGTGTTTCCAGAGGAGCTGCCAGGGTTACCTCCTGAGAGAGAGGTGGAATTTGGTATTGAATTATTGCCTGGTACCACTCTTATTTCTATTACTCCTTATAGAATGGCACCTGCTGAACTGAGAGAATTGAAGGTGCAGTTGCAGGAGTTGCTAGATAAAGGGTTTGTTCGCCCTAGTGTTTCACCGTGGGGAGTTCCTGTTTTGTTTGTAAAGAAGAAGGATGGTACTATGAGATTGTGTATCGATTATAGGCAATTGAACAAAGTGACTATTAAGAATAAATATCCTTTGCCTAGAATTGATGATCTCTTTGATCAATTGAAGGGAGCAGCAGTGTTTTCTAAAATTGATTTGAGATCAGGGTACCATCAGTTGAGGGTCAGAGCTGAAGATGTTCCTAAGACTGCATTTCGGACCAGGTATGGGCATTATGAGTTTCTAGTGATGCCTTTTGGGTTGACGAATGCACCTGCAGCTTTCATGGATTTGATGAATAGGGTGTTTAGGCCCTATCTAGATCAGTTTGTGGTGGTCTTCATCGATGATATTTTGGTGTATTCGTGCAATGAGGACGAGCATGTCAAGCATCTGCGGATTGTGTTGCAGATCCTGAGAGAGAAGCAGTTATATGCTAAACTGTCGAAGTGTGAGTTTTGGCTTGACCAAGTAACTTTTCTCGGTCATATAGTTTCAGCAGATGGTATTAGAGTTGATCCGAGTAAAGTTGAAGCTATTTTGAATTGGAGTCCACCAAAGTCTGTGACTGAAGTTAGAAGTTTTCTGGGTTTGGCAGGCTATTACCGACGGTTTGTGAAAGGATTTTCATTGATAGATACTCCACTTACCAGATTACTTCGAAAGGGAGTTAGATTTGTGTGGACAGATCAGTGTCAGGCTAGTTTCGAACAGTTGAGAGAAATGTTGACTCAAGCGCCTGTTCTTACTTTACCTGTGGAAGATAAACCATATGTGATTTACAGTGATACTTCACATAGTGGTTTGGGTTGTGTTCTGATGCAAGAAGGTAAAGTGATAGCTTATGCTTCTCGACAGTTGAAACCGCATGAGCTCAATTATCCGACCCATGATTTAGAGTTGGCAGCCATTGTGTTTGCATTGAAGATTTGGCGACATTATCTGTATGGGGAAAAGTGTTTTATCTATACTGATCATAAAAGTTTAAAATATTTGGGTGTCCAAAAAGAGCTTAATCTTCGACAGAGGAGATGGTTGGAGTTGATTAAGGACTACGACTGTTTGATTGATTATCATCCTGGTAGGGCAAATGTTGTTGCTGATGCCTTGAGTCGGAAGTCTTTAGCAGGTTTGACTGTTTATTCGCTCTCGTTGCTTGTTGAGTTGAGAGCGTTGCATGCTAGTTTTGTATCTTGTGATGATGGTGCATTGTTGGCACAATTGCAATTGAAACCAGTATTGTTGGATCAGATTAAAGAGGCTCAATTAGCTGATGCAAAGATTCAAAAGATTGTTTCAGATTGTCAGAATGGAAAGAGTCGAGATTTTATTGTGAGAGGTGATGGGAGTCTTTGGTTTAAGAACAGAATGTGTGTACCTGGTGATGCCAGTAGGCCGGGACCGTTACAGTTAAAAAGGCGCCTTTTTAACTGTAACGGTCCCGGCCTACTGGCATCACCAGGTCCACGGGCTGCGCTACAGTACTGGAGGGCCCGTGAGGGCAGTCCAGTACTGTAGCGCAGCCCGTGGACCTGGTGATGCCAGTAGGCCGGGACCGTTACAGTATAAGGATGTCAAGAAGATGGAATTTTTAAATCTGAGGCAAGAGAACCGAAAAGTGACAGGGTATGAGATTGAGCATATCCGGTTGAGTCACTATACCGGTGGGATTATTTCAAATGAGATTGATCGATGTAGGAGATTTGAGGAGGGATTGAGGCCCTCTATTATGTGTATTGTTGCTGGTTTGCGGTACCAAGATTTTTCTCAGTTGGTTGCAGTAGCTAGAAGTGTTGAGAGAGCACAAGGTATTGCAGCAGCTGCTACTGAGGAGGAGGTTAGAGTTAGGAGACCCCAGTTTGAGGCAGGGTCTTCATCTATGAAGAGGGGCCGAGGGAGTTTTGTTCCAAGAGTCAGTAGGAGCCAGAGGCAGTCGGGTAGGTCATTTTAGTATCAGAGGCAGAGATCGAGACCTACAGTCTCTATAGCGAGTGCTCCGACTCTAGTGGTTCAGAGATCCATTCCACCTATATGTGTTCATTGTGGTAGGACACATGGGGGTACTTGTTGGAAGACAGGTGGATCAGGAGTATGTTTTAAATGTGGGTCACCAGCTCATTTTATCAAAGATTGCCCTGAGCTACAGGAGGATAGACAAACTGATACTGCAGCTTCTCGACCTAGTGTTAGCAGATGTGGTTGAGGGGGTAGAGGTTTTAGTAGAGGTGGTCGACCTGGGATCAGTCAGAGAGGAGGCTCTACATCCGGAGGCAGTAGACCAGATGAGGCTGGGCCATCGCAGTGAGTGTATGTGATGCAGAGGCAGCCGGATGCTTCAGCAGTTATTGCGGGTACATTCTCTTTATTTGGTATTTCAGTTCTTACTTTGATTGATCCAGGATCTACTCATTCATACATAAGTGCATCTATCTTGACTGTGTCTGAATTGCATTCTGAGTCCCTAGGATTTGATGTCTTGGTGATAAATCCTTTAGGACATAGTGTTGTGGTGAGTAAGGTGCATCGTGATAGTTCAGTTGTGGTGCAAAGTGAGGAGTTTTTGGGTGATTTGATTGAAATGCCTTTTAAAGAATATGATTTGATCATAGGCATGGATTGGTTGTCTAAGCATGGAGCTGTGGTAGACTGTTAAAAGAAGTGTGTTACCCTGAGAACCAGTGATGGTAGAAGTGTGATGGTATCTAGTGAGCAGAGACAACTTGCATCCTTGTTTGTTTCAGCTGTTGCAGCTAGGAGGATGATTCAGAAAGGGTGTGATACTTATCTTGCTCATGTTGTAGATACCAGAGTAGTAGTTTCTCAACTTGATAGTATACCCACAGTTGCGGAATTCCCATATGTGTTTCCTGAGGAGTTGCTAGGGTTGCCCCCTGAGAGAGAGGTTGAGTTTGGTATCGATTTGTTGCCTGGTACCACTCCCATCTCTATTACTCCCTATCGAATGACACCTGCTGAGTTGAGAGAGTTGAAGGTGCAGTTGCAGGAGTTGTTGGATAAAGGGTTTGTTCGCCCTAGTGTTTCTCCGTGGGGAGCTCCTGTTTTGTTTGTAAAGAAGAAGGATGGTACTTTGAGGTTATGCATCGATTATAGACAGCTGAATAAAGTGACTATCAAGAATAAGTATCATCTGCCTAGAATAGATGATCTCTTTGATCAATTGAAGGGAGCAGCAGTTTTCTCCAAGATTGATCTGAGATCAGGGTACCATCAGTTGAGGGTCAGAGTTGAAGATGTTCCTAAGATAGCTTTCCGCACAAGGTATGGGCATTATGAGTTTTTGGTGATGACTTTTGGATTGACGAATGCACCAGCAGCTTTTATGGATTTGATGAATAGGGTGTTTAGACCCTATCTAGATCAGTTTGTGGTGGTCTTTATTGATGATATCTTAGTGTATTTGCATAATAAGGAGGAGCATGATGAGCATTTGTGGATTGTGTTGCAGACCTTGAGAGAGTAGCAGTTGTATGCTAACCTATCTAAGTGTGAGTTTTGGCTTGATCAAGTGACTTTTCTCGGTCATGTGGTGTTAGCAGATGGTATAAGAGTTGATCTGAGTAAAGTTAAAGCCATTTTGAATTGGAGTCCACCGAAGTCAGTGACTGAAATTAGAAGTTTTATGGGTTTGGCAGGCTATTATCGACGGTTTGTAAGGGGTTTTTCTTTGATAGCTACTCCACTCACCAGATTACTTCGAAAGGGAGTTAGATTTGTGTGGATAGATCAGTGTCAAGCAAGCTTTGAGCAGTTGAAAGAGATGTTGACTCGAGCTCCTATTCTTACTTTGCCTGTGGAAGATAAACCATATGTGATTTACAGTGATGCTTCACATAATGGTTTAGGTTGTGTTTTGATGCAGGAGGTTAGAGTCATAGCTTATGCTTCTCGGCAGTTGAAGCCGCATGAGCATAATTACCCGACGCATGATTTGGAGTTAGCAGCTATAGTGTTTGCTTTGAAGATTTGGCGACACTACTTGTATGGAGAGAGGTGTTTCATTTATACAGATCATAAGAGTTTGAAATATTTGGGTGTTCAGAGAGAGCTAAATCTTCGACAGAGACGATGGTTGGAGTTGATTAAAGATTATGACTGTTTGATTGATTATCATCCTGGTAAGGCAAATGTTGTTGCTGATGCCTTGAGTATGAAGTCTTAAGCAGGTTTGACTGTTTATTCGCTCTCGTTGCTTGTTGAGTTGAGAGCGTTGCATGCTAGTTTTGAATCATGTGATGATGGTGCTTTGTTAGCTCAGTTGCAATTGAGGCCAGTGTTGTTGGATCAGATTAAAGTGGCTCAATTAGCTGAAGAGAAAATTCGGAAAGTTGTGTCAGATTGCCAAAAAGGAGAGAGCCGAGATTTTCTTATGAGAAGTGATGGTAGTTTATGGTTCAAAGATAGATTATGTGTTCCTGATGATGCTATTTTGAGAAAGATTATTTTGGAAGAAGCACATCAATCAATTTTTGCTATGCATCCTGGGAGTACTAAGATGTATCATGATTTGAAACAAAACTATTGGTGGTCAGGTATGAAGAGAGATATAGCGGAGTTTGTATCCAAGTGTCTCACTTGTCAGAGGGTAAAAGCTGAGCATCAAGTTCCAACAGGGTTGCTCCAACCTTTATCTGTGCCTGAATGGAAATGGGAGAGAGTGACAATGGATTTTGTGTCTGGTTGGCCATTGACTCAGAAGAAGTATGATGCTATTTGGGTGATTGTTGATCGGTTGACGAAGACAATTCATTTTCTTCCAGTTAGAATGGATTATTCTCTGGAGAAGTTGGTTGAGCTATATATTAGTGAGATAGTGAAGTTGCATGGAGTTCCAATTTCTTTGGTGTCTGATCAAGATCCCCGGTTCACTTCGAGGTTTTGGAAAAGTTTGCATAATGCTTTGGGTTCTCAATTGCACTTTAGCACTGCTTTTCATCCGCAGACAGATGGGCAGTCAGAGAGAGTGATACAGATTTTAGAGGACATGTTGAGAAGCTGTGTCATTGAATTCTCTGGAAGTTGGGACAGATATTTGCCATTGATGGAATTTGCTTACAACAATAGTCATCAATCCAGTATTAAAATGGCACCTTATGAGGCATTGTATGGAAGAAGATGCAGAACGCCTCTATGTTGGAATGAAGTTGGAGAAGGCAAATTGGTTGGTCCTGATTTGATTAAGGAAACGGAAGAGAAAGTGAAAATAATTCGGGATCGGTTGAAAGCAACTTCAGATCGGCAGAAATCTTATTCAGATTTGAAAAGAAGAGACATAGAGTTTGATGTTGGAGATAAAGTATTTCTGAAAGTGTCTCCTTGGTAAAAGATTTTGAGATTTGGCCGCAAAGGGAAGCTAAGTGCTTGTTTTATTGGACCTTATGAAGTATTAGAAAACGTTGGACCAGTTGCTTATCGAATTGCTTTGCCGCCTGAGTTGGATAGAATTCATAATGTTTTCCATGTCTCTATGCTGCGGAGGTACAGATCAGACCCATCTCATGTTTTGTCGGTTGAATCTATTGAGGTGAATTCAGATCTAACTTTTGAAGAAGAACCAGTTGCTATTTTGGCACATGAAGTGAAAGAGTTGAGAAATAAGAAAGTGTCACTTGTGAAGGTTCTTTGGAAGAGTCATGCGAAGGAAGAGGCAACTTGGGAGAATGAGCAAGAGATGCGAGATTAGTATCCCCAACTGTTTCAGACTTGAGATCAAGTAATTTCAAGGACGAAATTTCTTTTTAGAGGGGGAGAATTGTAATATCCCAAAGTATACCCTAAAAGTTTTGGAATATTTATTGTTGTATTTGAATTAAGTGTTATAAGTGTATATGTTTAAGTGGAAAGAGAAAAGAGGTAAGGAGAAGAGTGCATATGTTGTATATATAGAGGTATATACAACATATACAAGTCAAAGAAATGAAAGGTCAAAAGAAGATTTATTTATAATTAAATTAATTGAAATGGAAATTTGTAAGTGGAGGAAGATTTTTATGAATATTTTATTATTTAATTTGCATGGTTGAGATTTAAAGAGATGATTGAGTGGTTAAGAGAGAGTTGACTTGTGTTCTATTCATCTTCTTCTTCTTTTCTTTTCTCCTTGGCCGGCTACTCCATAGCAAGAGAGAAAGTGAGATTTTGTCTTTCTAAACTCAAGATTTGAAGGTGTTTCAAGTGATCAAGTTGGAATTCTAAAGATTTTCATCACTTTTTGTAAGTTTTCTACTTAATTCTTTGATTTTCTTTTGAGTTGTGAATTGAGGTTGTTGATTGGTTATTGATGATATGTGTATGGTTATTTTGATGTGTTTGAGATTCTGTTGTCCATTTGGCTTTGATTTTGGGATTGGTTTGAAGGAAAGATTAAGTTTGGTGAAAGAAAACAAGTGCTGTGTGTTGTGTATGTAATGGTTGTGAATTGGTGTTTGATGTGTGTATTGAGTTGTTTTGGTGTTTTTGTAAGTTATTATGGTTTATGGGTGTGTTTAGTTAAGTTTGATTGGAGTAGAAAATGGGGGAAGTAAGAGGTTTGTTGGATGTGATGTTGTTGTTGCCGGAATCAGGATTTTGGCCTGACACGCCCATGAGCACGGCCAAGTCTTTGGGTGTGTCAATGGTTCTATTTTCTGGTTGGGGGACACGATCAGTGACACGCCCATGTCATTGAGCATGTCACAGCTTCTATGTTGTAGTAGCATTGACACGGCCAGTGACACGCCCATGTCACTGAGCGTGTCATAGCTACTGTGTTGAGGAAGAATTGACACAGCCATGAACACGCCCGTGTTGTTGGATGTGTCAAAGCTTCTGTGTTGTGGATTTAGGGCACGGTCAGGTACACGCCCGTGTTATTGAGCGTGTCATGTGTAGAATTTGCCCTAGTTGGGTCTTAGCCTTACTATCTCATGTGTATCTCGTGAGTGTGTATTATCCCTTTTGGATTAGGTTTTGAAGAGATTGAGTTGCCCTAATCCAAGTGTTGAGGATTCTTGGAAGAGGAGTTTGGTGTTGTGTGAGTTGCTCTTGAGGTAAGTACAAACCCTATATTATTGCATACATTCATATGACTTTGGAATTTAACACATTTAATTGTAAATGTGTTAAGTAATCTATTACAGTGTTGATATATTTGATTAATGCTATGATTTGCATAATGTGAAAGATATGATGATCATTCAAATTATATGTACAATGCAATTGGTTGTGTATACCCTAATGATGAGATGTGAAGCCATTGTTGTTGGCTATAATGATGCAAATGAATTAATTGGGGCATGTTTGCCTAGATGATTATGAGAACATGAGAATGGAATTGATAATGAAATAATAAGAGAATTATGTTCCTAATGTGTTATTCACTTTTCAGAATTTTGTTGTTGGTGGCATGCCTAATAGTAACAATCTCTTGAAGCTGGGTGGAGCTTGATCCTTGAAGCCAAGTTGGGTTGAAGTTTAGCATGCTTAACTCCCCATGAAGCTTGGTTGGGTCTAGTCCTTGAAGCCTAGTTGAGATGTTACAAACCCTTGAAGCTGGGTTGGGTTTGGTCCTTGAAGCCAAGTTGGGTTGATGCTTAGCATGCTTCGCTCCCCTTGAAGCTTGGTTGGGCCTAATCTTTGAAGCCTAGTTGGGATAATGATAAATGTGATAATTAAACCAAAAAATTAACTCTGAAAGTTGAATGGCATATTAGTTTCTTTTGGGCCCATACTTGTCTTTGTTTAAAAATGAATCATGAATGGTGAAATAAATGAATAATAAGACTTAATTTAATGTATTGTTTATAATATTTGAATGTATGACATTAGCATTATATTAAAGCATATTGTTATTATGGTTTGTATCAGTAAGCCTATGGCTTAGCGCGATTGTGGTTCATCGCGCAGGTGACAGGGTAGAATCAGAGATTTCAGCTAGACCGAGTTGAGTCTAGACTTTGAAGTGTTGATTGTGGGCTTAAAGATCAGAGACAAACTGCCAAACATGTATAAACTTTATGTTTTGTAAACATTGATTTTGATGTATTTATATATATAAATACAATTATATTTTCCGCTGCCTAATAAATAAATATTTTATCTAATATATTTTATAATATAATTTGAATGTCTTAAGTTTTCTTGTATTGTGGTTAAATTGAATGATTGGGTTGTTTAATATAAACTGTGACACTCTTGTATCTGATATACGTATATTACAGACGTGGTTGTATATAGTGTGTATGTATATGAGGTACGGGGGTATTACAATTTAAATGATAAAGATAAATAAATTACAATCTTGAGCAAATCCTTTTTTCATAATCCTAACCTTACTATCTCTTTCAAATTCCACCAAAATTTAAACCTATCAACCATTCAACCATAAAATCATTGCCTACTCATTAAAATAATATGTTTAACATGCATTAGAACAAAAAATAATCAGCCCATCAAAATTTCAAATTACACATAATTTAAAAAGTCCATAAAACTTATAAAATAATTAAGAAAGCTTATTAGTTGTTGGAAAAATCATCAAAAATCACTTTGATCCTTTGAAAACTTTCAAAATTTTGTACTTGGAGCAAAAATCATCCTTGGCTATGGTGAAATTTTGTGGTGGAGAGAGAAAAGGAGAATAAGATGATAAATAGTTATTTTTTAATTTTTCTTTCTTTTAAAAAAAATTCACCATATATATATTTAATTAATTTTTATTTATTATTTATTTTATTTATTTTAATTTTTTAATTTTCAACATCCATTCAAAAATAAAATTATTTTTAAATTATTTAATTAATTTATTTTTAAAGTAAAATTATCATTTTACCTTCTTTTACTATTTAACTGCTGACTTTTTTAACTCATGTTTGACTTTATATGTAATCTATATTTTAATTATATTTCACATGTATATATGATATTTTTTCACTTCCAACACCTCATTTAACTCTCCAACTTATTAATATAATTTAATTTAATTTTTTTTTGTAAAATAACGGATGTTACATCTAGTTATTTAGATAAATATCATATTAAAAAGTTTTTCATATATATATCCTTAAAATTAAATGCATCAATACTTCTTATAATATAGTTTTAGTAATTTAAGTTTCAGTGAAAAAAAAGACATGGAAGGGTTATTGCTAATAGCTTTTTCTACAAGACTTTGCATTACCATTAGATATGAATGGTTGATATTCAAATATAAAAAATAAGAAATTTTTTTTTTCAAAAATACTGCTTCTCTTACTATAATTAATATTTTATTTTAATTTTTATCTTTTTTTTTTCAAACTTCACTATTAAGTAAAAATATTCTAATAAAATAATAAAATTAATATTTTAAATTATTTTTAAGCATATAAAATTTATTAATTTTTATAAGAAAAAATTTTAATTTTAATTTTAAAAAATAAATAACACTCATAAAAATTTTAAAAAAATAATATATGTAAAACTATATTAATAAAGATCATTATATTTATTTTTAAACAAAATTTACATATTATGCACATAATAAAGTTTAAAAATATATTAATTTTATTATGCAGATGTTGTATATATATTTAATAAATATTATGTATGTTCGGTAGATGTTGTGTGTATGTTATATATTTATTTGTGTATATTATATATATTTTATGTAGATATATTGTGTATATCTAATAAATATAAAGTTAAAAAAATAAAGTTAAAAAATATTAAAAATACTTTGAAGATATTTGATAGAGTTTGATAAATGTTTGGTAGATATTTGATAGATGTAGTACATATTCGGTAGATGCTTGGTGTATGCTATGTATATCTTATTAATTATTGGCTTGTTATATGTATATTTTGTAAGTTGTATATATATTTATTTTTTTGCATATATTAAAAATATGATAATAAAAAAATATTTTTAAATAAAAATATATCAATAAAATCAAATAAAAAATAGAAATAAAAATCCATATTTTATAAAAATAAAAGGGAAAAAGCCTATACTATTTTGAAAAAAAAAGGTCCTGCTACTGTAGAGATGTAAATCAACCATGGAAATTATGTATAGAGAGTAATTTTAGGGATATGCAAAAAAATTCGAAATTCAAAATCCAACCCGACTACTGCTCGGTTAATTAGACCGACCATATTTGTTTAAACCAACTGAATTGATCGATTTTGATTTGTATATTTACTACAAAAATTGACAGAATTAATCATTAATGGTCAGTTTTCAAAAATATTTTTTTGTCACTATTAAATGGTTGGATTAATTCTAAAACCTGATCAACCCGGCTCATGCTCATGCCTAGTAATTTTCTCTTCATTTTAGTGGATGAGGCGGTAATTTACATAAGCTATATATTCATTTTAGTGTACCAGGCTTAAGAGCGGGCTGTTACATATACGTGAATCGTACTTTTGTAATTGTAAAATAAAGAGGAAATTACATCTTTTGCCCTTAACATATGTTTACATTTGAAAAATACGGTTACGTGATTTCTTTTTCTTATGATTTTCATTTTTTTATTTTTTTTCTAATTTTATTTTTTTATTTTTTCATTTTTTTTCTAATTTATTTATTTATATTTTTTACTTAAATTTTTTTATGTCATATTTTTTAATATATACACAAAAAAATAAACATATCCACAATATATACAAAATATACACTTAATAATACAAATTAAATCTACAGCACATCTATATAATATTTTAAATATTTATTTAGTTTTATTTCTTTAATTTTTTATTCTCATAATATACATACAATATTCATACAATATTCACATATTATTCTAACATTTTTTACATAAAATACATATAATTTAAATAACAAATACATAATATACTGATATCTATAAAATATCTATAAGACATATATATAATATCTATATAATAAAATTGTGTGTATTTTTTTATTTATAATATGTAAAATTTGTTTAAAAATAAATATAATAATTTTTATTAATATATTTTTATATATTTTACTTTTTTATTTTTTTGTGAGTGTTATTTTTTTATAATTAAAATTAAAATATTTTTATAAAAAAATATAATTTTTATTGCTGAAGAATAATTTAAAATATTAATTTTTATTATTTTATTAGAATATTTTTATTTAATAGTAAAATTTTAAAAAATAAAATTTGAAATAAAATATTGATTATAGTGAGAGAATATATATTTTAAAAAAAAAATCTTATTTTAGTTAAGAGTGAGGTATTTTTAAAATTTTGCTCCAACTTTTATAAAATTGTAAATATTTTTAATTTTTGCAGCATTTTTAAAATAAAAATTATTTTTTATAGAGTTATGTAAATGTCCCTAAAATAAAAGGTGCCGTGAAAATGAATTTTTTTTTAAACACAATATTTTTGAAAAGAAAACTTATTTTTAAGGCATTTATGGAATTATCCTTTTAAATTTAAGTTTCAAATTTATGCCAATTCTAAATTAAAAATAAAATAATATATTTATGTTAAAGATGAATTTTCAAATTAGATTTCGAACTTATTATTTTTTATCAATTTAATTTTTAAGTTTTAACTTTGGAGTTAATGACGCTCTTATACTGAGAATTTGATAAACTATTATTAGTTAAACTAATGACTTGTTTAGCCAAATTTTGTAAAATTCTTTAATTAAAGTCTAATAAAAATTTAAAAATTCAATTGGGAATTTGGTTTAATAAATTCAGGGGTCAGATTGATTTCTTTGGCGTAAATTGATACTAACTTTTGAAATTAGAATATAACTAATTAAAAAAATGATATTGTTATAAAAATGCAAAAAATTTTAAGATAAATTTTCCTGTAAATCCCTCATTTTATTTGTTAACATTGAGATATAGTAGTTGAATAACGAACCAATATCCATGAACAATGAGTATTAGTAAAAATGTTCTATTTAATCTTATCATGTATCAAATTATAATATTTACAAATAATTTTAGTTACGGTTAACTTGACGTAAAAAAATAAAAAGAATGGTCAGTTTTTATATAAACATTACAGAAGAAAGTTGGCCTTTATCAACTCTTATTTTACCAAGTCAGTTTAGATATTTATTGACGAATTAAAACCAAATGAATTACATTAGCGTAAGTTGACAGCATGCTATTAAGAATTTATAAGATCTTTTTCATTTTTACATTATTTCATTCAAATTAATTAGGTCATTATAATTAAACTGGTAGAAAATGAAGTACCCAAAGCATTAAGAATGAGTGTTTCTAGAATGAAACTGATGAAATTGTCAAAAACAAAAATCAAAGTACAGTTGCATGCATATACGTATAAGGTACACATAAAACTGTTCTTTGACTTCCATAATATAAATATATAACTACTACTCTCTTTATAGCTAAACTGGTAATAGAAGGGTTATACAGATTTGGATAAAGGTAAAAAGCTAAGTTTTGCATCAATTGGAGTCAATATCAAGATTGGCAAGCTGCTGTATGTTCATGGGGTAGACAATGCTAGTATCCCCATTGAAAGCCTTTCTTCCCATTAAAATGTTTACAGCTTCAGTTGGGTGAAATGCATCCCAAAATATGTATTGATCTCTATTCGTACAAGGTGTTTGGAATGGAAGGCATGTCACTTGACCTCTATTCCTTCCTATTCCACAGCATCCACGGTTTATTACACTAAATCCTGCATATAATTAATAAACAAATAATTCTGTCTGATTTTCACATACTAAATTATGTTCATCTTTCCAATATTTCAAATATGCACATACCGTAAGCTGCTGAATTAGAGAGTATATCTCGAAACATACGATGAACATCAATGAAAATGAATTTAGATCCTGGGAGATTAGTATTAAAGTTGTTCATCATAGTCTTAACATTTTCATTGAAAGGAAGAACAAGTTGATCAACCTCTTGAGAACAAAGTCCAGCTGGGCTCTGAGCCAGGATGCTTGGTATACATCCCATTACTCCTAACCCTGCAAGTATAAATTTCCTTGCTCCAAGATTGTAAAGAGTCTGTACTTATATTACAAACACAAATTAACAGATTCTGTATTAAATATTGCAGTGAGATATAAATATTATGTATGGATCCTGAATTAGATTGATTATGTAAAAAAGGAAGGAAAAATATGGAATGTTACCGTTAGTTGTTGAGTGTATTGTTGAACCAAAAGATCAGCATATTGTGGACCATCATATTGATTCCGAGTTGGGTAATTAGGCATGAGATAGTTATTAAGATAGTCATTGCTGCCCATACCCACAAAGAAAATGCTTCTTTCAATTGCAGTGGCCACATCAATTGCTCCAAGATTACCTGTGATCTGATCAAGTGTGTTCTGAAAGTTCCTTATTTGTTGATTAAATGGTATGCGACCCACCTGATCAAAGGAAACTTAGTCAACTTATATCTATACATTTACTCAATAGTTAATATGTTATCTTTTTGCTGTTATCAACAAGACTCGACTGTTATTTCATGTGAATATATAAAAGGATCATTCAATGGATGTCGAGCTGCGTTTACGATAGCTGTAATAAATATGCACATGAGATTTCCATCAATGGCTAGCTTTATTTATTTATATATTTTATTTTCCTATAAAGACCGACATTTTATTGTTAAAATAGCAAATTACAATGTAGCTTGTCTGATTGCCAAAAAAAAAATTACAAAGAAAAATTTAAAAAAAATATTGGTCATATTGGTCGGATTTTAGGAATCGGTCAATCCGATTACTATTAATTTGTTAAAAAAAATTTATTTTTGAAAATCGATTATTATTATTTTCTTCGATCAGTTTTACTAGTGAATGTATAAGTTGAAATAGAATAATCTAATCAGTTTAAATTAATACAGTTAGTCAAATTAATTGAATTGACAGTCAGATTGGCCAGTTTGGCCCGTTTCAGGCTAAAAAACAACTTTGGTAAACCCAAAAAAAAAAATGAAATGGTAACAGAACTTTCATTTCATTTTTTAGTTCGATTACATTCCAAAAATTCGGTAGTCTAAAGACTCAAAACTTATTAATTGTCTAAACTATCCGGGATACAAAATAGAAAAATTGTACATTTAATTGAAAAATGAAAGATATAATTGAGATTGGATCTGCTGTATATGGATATAAGAATAATTAACGGCGAAGACTTGTCGGATGATGAGTGTATATTGAAGCTGATAATTAAAATTTTTCGCAGATTTTAGAAAAATTTTCAGATTTTTTTTCAAAATATAATAATACTTGCATAAAAAAAATTATAAGTTGACATTAAATTATAGGTACGCAAGGTTATTTTTGGAAATTAAATGAATAATAAGATTCTATTCCCATAATTGTGTTTAATTGAATACCAAATCTACTTCCATTAGGAGCCAACTCAAAGTATAGATTTTCTAAAACTTCTTACTGTACGAATCCTATTCCCATTCCATTACTAAGGGTATCAAACATAAAGTATCTTTAATGATGCTTTTTATTTATTCTAAAGAATATTTTTCATTAATAAAAAGAATATTTTTCATTAATAAAAAGAATATTTTTAATCATTTTTAAAATATAAAAAATTAAGTTTTTTTTGAAATTTAATGGACTCTTTTATATAAGAATATCTTTTCATAAACATATTTAATTCTCTTACTTAAATATGCAAAAGAATTAATCAATATCAACCGACGAGAAAATTAATAAATAATATGTATAAAAAATTGCAAAATTTAAAATCTATCTAAAATAAAGAGTGAAATTGGTTCTCTAAATATGAAAAGCCAAATTCACTCTCTATTTTAAATTTAAATTGTAAAGAGATTATTAAAATCTTATTTTTTTATATTAATTTTCCTTACGATATAGAGTTTGAAATTGGAATTAGGAGATGCTCTTACCCACAGAAAGAGGAAAATCTCATCACAACTTGTGTTTTTTTTAATAAAATTTGGAAAGATTAAAAAAAATATATAAATGAAAGCTTACAAAGTTTCTGCCAGTGATATCAAGGATACCAGCAGCGGCAGAGGCATAGTTGACTCCATGAAGCACATCATCTCCTGAAGCTTCAGAGTATGCAGGAATCAAAGGAAGTCCTAACAATTCAGCTGCATTTCCATAATCCCACAATCCACAATGTTAATTAAAATTTTGATTTTATAATAATAAATAATTCATTCTTAATTATCATTCATACATTTCATGCAAGTTCTATTTAATTGAAGGTTGACCAGCCAATATGCCTATAGCTATTAATTGCATATTAACTCCTTATCATCATTGCATATCACATAAGACAAAACTATTTTTTTTTTCTATACATTTTTTAAATATTTCTATGGTGTATTTGAATAGCATCATCAACATTTTACATTGCTTAACAATAAACTTAACCATAAACCAATCACATGTCTCAATTAATTAAAAAATAAAAATTTTATGGGCTGGATATTGAACTAAATCTTTAAAAAAATTAACATTTTTTACATTCGAACTCAACTTATGGTCAGATTTACTTAAAAAATAATGACAATATTAGAAAATATTATTTTAAAATTAAAACATAAATAAAACAGAAAAAAGGGAGAATCAAAGTATTTAACTAGCAAAAGATAGAGAGAGAGATTAACCTATTTCATCAACCATTGTATAACCATTGGAGAAACGACCAGTAGGGCCGCCATTGAAGTCAATGCCATAAGGAAAATAGTTAGCTTTTGCGAAGGAAGGAAGATTATTATTATTTCCATTATCAATAAGAGAATCGCCAAAAATGAACATTGCAGGCACCATTTCTCTTCTTCTTCCATCATCTGCTGCATTTTGCCCTAAACCTATCTTTGCAAATACTATCATCCCAAATAACAATACCAAAACCCATGATTTTTCCATTTTACAGAATTTCCTTTTCACAAACAATACAAAGAATTCTTTTTCTGAACAAAAGGGTTTTGTGTGTGAAAAGTAAAAAGATACAGAGCTAAATTAATAGAGAGGATAAAGAAAGTAAAGTAGCTGAATTGTAGTAAATGAATTCACCTGCTTTCTACATTGTAATTATTGCACTGACTCTTTAATTTAATATATATATATATATATATATATATGCACCCAAAACAAACAAGGCAAAGTCTGCCTTTCCCATAATTATTATTTACATCCAGCCTACCCCAGATTCAGTTTCGGCTTCAAAAGTAAATAAATTCAATTTCCCTCTATCACAATTACATATTCTTAAAATTAATTATACGTGCCTTCTTGTTCTTATAGTTATTTTTCCTTTTTTAATTTGCTAGCTGCTAATATATGTTTATTGTTATATTAAATGTATAAGCTACGTACAAACACATCTTTTATTAAATAAAACTAAATGCTGATTTGATTTATAAATTTTAATCCCGTAAATTTGTTTATAATTTATTCGAAATCACATAATGGTCCATATGTATAAATCGACAATAAGTAATCGAGCCGGATCATCTCATTGTATCGGACTTAGCATACATAGTTCGAAATAAGTTGTGCTTTTTATAATGAGCTTGAAACACAGATAGATAGTTCTTGTCAACCGAGCTCGTTATATTTGCTTGGTTTATTAAGCAGCGCATCGTTTCTCACAATATTTTCTGATACTCCATTATCTGTAGAGTTTGTCTTCCATCACCTACACTCTCCCAAGTTCAGCAAAATTTATTTTCTACGTCCGGCAGAGTCTATCTTCCACCACCGGCAGAGTTTGTCCGTCGCCATCTCCCATGTATAAAGGGAGCTAAAACATACATATAAGGGATTCTGATTCTTTTCTAACTTCTGATTATCCATATTCATCACAAAGCCGAGCACTCAATTAAGTATCGGAATCTTCCCACTGAAGTTCGAGTCTCCTCTTTATCTTGCAAGTCTTCTAACGTGATCGTTGAGCCAAGGAGCCACAGCCGAACCTTGAGTCTGGAAGTCCACCTTCACATCACATAAAATATAAAAAAATTTAAATTTGTGGGGAATCAACTCACTTCTCAAATTATATAATTTATTAATCCAATTTTAATATAATTCACATCATATCTTATTTAAAATACAACTCATTTCATTGAAATAATTTTCAAATTTTTAAAATGACATTTTAATGTGAGTTTTGAATAATTAATAAAAATACAAAAGTATCATTTAATTATAACCACTTTCTTGAGGGTTTGGGAAATCTATCTCAATTGCTAATAGAAGTAATCAGATGGTTAATTTCTACTTTGTGTATGTTATCGTCCTTAACGAAGCTGATGTGGCTATATATTAGCTCCTTAAATATTAACCCTGCACCTCTCAAATATAATAAAAGAGTATTAAGCATTTGTGCTACCACCAAAAAGGCCTTTTAGTCACAATAAACAAAAATAGTCTATTAATTTAACTAGCCACAAATATTTAAAAACCATAACAAAATTAGTTATATAATTTCAATATTAGCCACAAAAAATTTAGACAACATTAAATTCTATAATTTAAGTAATATTGTATTTATCAATTTTTGTGACATTTTGATAAATTAGTCCATTAAAAATATTTTTCTTTATCCAAATTTATGAATTTTAATAAATTCATTATAATAAAACAAAAATATGTAAATACAAATATACTAATAGCTTACTATTGTGCTTATTTATTAAGGCTGGTTCAATTAGTAACAATACATTGAGATTCCTACATTGAATAGAAAAATAATTTTCCACTTTCAAACAATAATAAATAGTAACATTAGGACATTTTCGTGGAGCCGGACGGTAAGCACAATACGAACTATTCTTTCATCCTTCAACAAAATCAGTTCAATTTATTTTAATCTCTAAATTAGTTTTTCAATAAATATTTTTTCATTTTGCTAATATTTGCTTTTTTTTATTACATTTCTTCTTTTTTATGATAACTAATTATGCTATTTAGATACTATTTATAGCTAAAAAATAAATATTTTAGTTTCAATATTATTTTTACATAGATTTAATTAGTTAAAGATTTATTAAGATTTATTTAGCTATGAATTTATTAAGATATAACAAAAATGCATATATAGGTTCAAATTTAGTATGTCTAATACAGTAAATTAGTTGTTACAAGTTTATTTATTTTATGATAAAATATTTAATATTTTAGTTACAATAAAATTACTTATGTAATAAAAAAATGCTCTTAGCTACAATAATAAAAAATTATGTGGCTAACTTTTTGTTACGCCATTTATAATAACATAAGTTCATAATATAGCTAAATATTTTAACTGCATTATTTTATAGTTTTAGTTATTATTTTTGCTGTGACTAGAGATGTTTTTTTTTTTTTTTGTAATGAGGCTAGCTAGATTATTTATATTTTAACTATAATTTACTGAAAAATTATGACTAAATAAAACTATAACAAAAATTCAATTTTTTCAAAATTTTTTATTTTTAAAAATATTTTTATATTTTTTCATTTTCAAATAATCTAAGTTTTTTTTTAAATGTAGTTTATATTTAAAAATAATCTCTTTTTTTTCATTTTTTATATTTGAAAAATTCTAATGTCGCCAATTTTGTTGATATAGTATATATGTTTAAGAATAAATATTAATTATTTTAACAAATTTTAAAAAATATTATTGTAATAAATTTAATTGTTTTAATGAAAATAAATTTAAAATTTTTTATATGAAATTATATAATTTTTAAAAAATTGAAACTTTTTAATAAATTGCTTATACATTTATTAATCTAATTAATACAATTTATTTAATTATTAAACAAAACTACTTTATAATTTATAATTTTTCAAAAATTTTGAATTAAAATACAAATTATTTTATTTAATTATAGGTTTTTAATAAATTAAAGTGAAAATATAAATAATATAGCCATTTATATATAATATAATGGTGGCACAAATGGTTAACTCTTATATAATATGTGAGAGGTGGAGGGGTTCAAATCTATGCAACTACGTACTCTAAAATTTAACACGTAATATGCTATATTATTTTAAGAGGTGGAGGGGGTTCAAATCTATGCAACTCCGCACTATGAAGTTTAACACGTAATATGCTATATTATTTTAAGAGCTGATGTGATAACATATTATCTATCTGGAGTTTAACATGTAATATGCTATATTATTTTAAGAGATGATATGATAACATATCATCTATTATACCAGTTTTATTAAATTTTTGAAAGAAAAAATGAAGGGACCACAACATAATAATTTGACAATAAAAAATGACAACAAATATTAATAAATTTTTCAAAGATAACCAATGAAATTATTCCCCCTTGCCGAAATAAAAGATTTACGGAACTTAAAATAAAAATGATTACAATCACCTGGCATTAGTGTCGGAAATAAAAATCAGATGAAGGGGGATAATTTTTTTTTAAAAAAATTATAGACGAATTAAAGATAAAATTAAATATTTAATATTATAGTAAAATTTAAATTTTTATTATAAATTTCTATTTAAAAAATTCTCTATCAAATTTTTATATTATTTAAAAAATTTTAAAAATTTATTAAAATTTTTTTTTTCATGTATCTTTATTTAATTCTTAGATCTATTATTAATTTATAAGATTTTATTAAAAATCAAAAAATTAATATCTAAAAAATTATTAATATATATAATTATATATATTTACAATTGAAAAGGATATATTAAAAGTATATAAATTTATAAAAATGGTATAATTATATATATAATTTTAATTTAAAAGTATATATATATATATATAATTTTAAGATATATTAAAAGAATATAAAATGATTATTATATGATTATATATAATATTATTTTATAAAACTATATATAATATATATTAAAATATTTATATATATTATTAATTATATATATAATATTATTGTATAAAATTATGTATAATATATATTAAAATATTATATATATTTAGAATATTATATATATAACTACTACAGGGTGAAGGGGTTGGTCAACTCCACGTGATCCCATAGTAATTTCGCCGTTGACAGGCAAAATAATAATAATAATAATAATAATAATAATAATAATAATAATAATAATAATAATAATAATAATAATAATAATAATAATAATCGTAGTAGTAGTAGTAATTCATAAATTATTTTTAAGTTATTATACACAACAACCATTTTTTAACATTTATATATAATTAAGAGAACAAACACCATTTCATCTATTAATTTATATATATAAGACAACAACCATGAGATCTTAAATTCATAACAATTAATTACATTTCAATTTTGATAGCAAAGAGAAATTGTAGAGGATCTGCAATATATAACAATTACATTTCAATAGATTCATGTGAGGTTTTGACTAACTACCATTTTCTTTCTTATCTTTCTAATCAAAGAAAAAAAAATTCGAAGAGAAAAGTTCTAAGAAAAGCAAACTTTAAAATTGATGACAAGCAGGTTGCTGGTTTGCTTCAAAAAATTAATAACTTAATAATTTTAATTAAAAGGCCAAAATCGACGGCTATACTTCTGTTATACATGGAGAGGAGTGGATGAACTGGAGGGTTTTTGGCTGATTTGAATCAAAGACAAGGAAAAGGAGGGGCAGCTACTGTGTATATTTGTTTAAAAATACCCTAAAAAATAAAAATATTTTCGAAAATACTCATTTTTCTTTTTCAATTTCAAAAATATCCTTTTTTAATTCTGAATTTCAAAAATATCCATTTTTAAGTTATATTTCGGAAATATATTTAGTATATTAAAGGTATACTCAATTTTTAAAGGTATACATTGGATATATATTTAGCATATCAAAAATATATAAAAAAATATAAAATATTTTTGAAAAAAAAATTAAAAATTGTGTTCTATAGTGTAATTTCCTCATTTATTTTTGAAATATTTGTTGTATAGTGTGTATTTTGTTATGTGTAAAAAATAACCTAAGGCTAAATGAGTAATTTGATTAGTCTAGAAAAATTTTAAAAAAAATCATGGTAAAACATGATGTTCAAACCTGTATCTGGCAAATAATTACAATACACAGAACACCATCAAAGCAACAGTGCATTCTATATAACTTACATATGTATATATATATAATTTTTATTTGCTTAATCGATCTCAATTTGTTTAATCAAACCGATCAATTTTTTGTAAAATAAAACCAAAACAGAAATTAAATTAACTAAATTATCGATTTGATTAATCATAATTTTTAGTTTGGTTTTATGGATTTCAATTATATTTTCAGTTTAATCTTTTTATCAACCCGACTACATTGTGCATGTTTCCAAAATAAATTAAGAAGGTTGCGTAATTGGTTTTTTTTTTAAGTAGCCCTGATTGAAATTATTTCATATGTGGTAGATTTTGAATTAAAGCTAAGCACATTTGTTTGCTTTCTCTTTCTTTCTCTCCGAAAAAAGAAAAAAAAAAAAAAAAGAAACCATGGATTAGAGAAATAGCTACATTAATTATATCCAGCAGTTGATTCTTAAGACAACTTCAATGAAAATTCTCACTCTACTGTGAATGTGGATAAATAACATAAGAATCATCAACTTATTTTAGAAATTTTTTTTTAATAATATATTAATTAATAATATTAATTGATCACACATTATGATAATTGATTTTCATGCATACTATAAGCAAAAAATTATTATCTCAGCCATCCCTTAGAAAGAGATATCAATTTGTTAGAACAATAAATTTATTTATTTCATAAATGATTTGTCATGATTTCATAAAATATATGATTCAATTTATTGATTGTTTTGATTTTCATTTTGATGGTATGACTTTTTATGATAATCTTATAATTTAAAAACTATAAATTTTAATGAATTTTTGAAACCATTATTTTAATGATTTTTCATGGTAATATTTTTCATTATACCAATGG
Organism: Garcia nutans; assembly: GCA_947685225.1. Classification (NCBI taxonomy): domain Eukaryota; kingdom Viridiplantae; phylum Streptophyta; class Magnoliopsida; order Malpighiales; family Euphorbiaceae; genus Garcia; species Garcia nutans. The sequence continues at coordinate 33,344,373 of CANTUV010000039.1, read as the reverse complement.
CAATATTTTCAAAACATATTATTAACAAATTTTATAATTAGTATTATATACTTATAATATATTTTTCATTTACTATAAAATATTATTTAATCATATTATATCATACGATCTTTCTAAATATTATAATTAAATGATATTTACAGTATTATGCTATACAATATCATGCCAAACTATCAATTAATAAATCATACAACAAATATCCAAATATATTTAATTTAAATTGATTTATTTTCTTTTTAAATTGATTTCTTTTCTTTTCTTTTTCTTATTTTCTTTTCTTTTCGTTTTATTTATTTATTTTTCTTTCTTTATGATTTTAAGAAGTTACAATACTCTTTCCTAATTAAAAAGAATTTGTTCTCAAAACTTCAAACTAAAGCAAACGCATTCAATTTAATTTACTATGTTTCTGTTATGCATTTTAAAATACTACCTTAACTAGCTACTCAGTTTGTGCCATCTTACTCTTAAACTTCTTCTTCTTCTTCTTCTTTTTTAGAGTCCACTTTAAAACCTGTGCTTGGATACTATTATTAATTATTACAAACATCCGTTTGACCTTCTAAAAATAAGTATATCAACTTGCTCGGTTGATGTAACTTCCAACTAAAATCATTATTTTTTTCTTTCTTTTCACATATTTTAATTTTTCATTTGAGTATTATCATATAGGAAAAGAAGTGTCAGCTTGAATCCCATTTGCTAATTTTGTGGAGATACAGAAGAAACCATATCAAATATATGTTGCGAGGTTGTCAAACGAGTTCAGCAAATATGGTTGTTAAGCCCATTATGATTGAGAGTAGACAAATTTATCTTTAGCAATGTGACGGTAGCAGATACAATAGTCACTCGAGCAATAGGCCTGCAAGAAAGTAAGGTCCGAACAAGGCCTGCTAAGTGAATACCTAAAAATGGTGTGGTGACATGGATGCAACAGTATCCACAGTGGATGGTGTGAGCCATGGTGTGGTGGTTAGAAACTTTCAAGGCCAATTAATAGTGACTGGAAGCAAAAAACCTATAGATTGAGGAAGTTGAAGCTGTGTTTGTATGGGCTGCAAGTAGCCAAAGAAAGTAGCCTTAGCAAAAATAAAATGTAATATACTATTTTACCTTAAGGCAGTCACAATATTGGGAATAATGGAGTTTAATGAGTTCCATCATCTTCATTTCATTATACTCTTCTGGTTTTAGACATACAATATCCATTTTACACTGTGTAACGGTTGTAAAAAATAATAATACAAAGCAGCAGCACTTTTGATCGTGGGATCATTCGATTATACATTTTCGGAAATATTATTCATTATAAAGAAAAAAAAATCCCAATAATTAATTGCAGATGCTAAATCCCAAAATGTAATAAATTGATCAAAGTCAATCCATTTATTTGTAGAAGAAATATTCCAATGGGAATATGCCTTCGAATTGTAAATAAGATGACTTCGATAAGCCAAATAGTTATTCAGAAAGAAAGTCAAATACCTCAAAACTTGAAATAGAAGGTTCATATTTTGACAACAGTCAGCCAAACAAGAAGGCCGTGATAATGATAGTGTTTGGGCAACTGCAGCCCCACATTACCAAAACTTTTGACCAACACTCATGTCTGGCCGTTTATATATTTAAGTCAAATGGTATACATAGTTTAGAAGTTCAATTTTAAACATTAAATAATTTTAATCCTTAATCAACTTTAAGTTACAAAATTATTTAAAAAGTTTAGAAACGAAAGGGTAATCTTCAAAAGGAAAAGACCTTATATTCACAGTTAAGAGGGTTACTGTAGTCTCATTATTTGCACTTACTGTTAAGTATTCACATGGAACATTTTGGAAGAAGGAGAGAATACTCCTACAAAGAGATTCTTTCCTTCCGTAGGATATCTGATTATTTCTCATATAACTAAGAAAATTTTTTTGTTATTATCTTTTGAATAACCTCCTTTATCTTAAGGAGATTATTTTTATCCCACTAGAATATTTAAATCATTTTTGAACTCTAATGATATGTACATATATATATATATATTTTATTTATTGATTATATAATTACAATTACTTTATTTTATAGTCTTGGGTCTATATATCCATCGTAAGCTTATCTAAAGCCGACTAGTTAATTCCAACATTTTCCCAATCATCCATGACGGGACACACCTCAATTATGGAGAATCTTTATAGATATTTTATAGTTGATAAATAGTAACCAATACATTACAAGAGCTTTTAATTATACACTTATTAGGAGCATATATTGTCTTGGAGAAAATAATTTTTGAGTAGATAAAATATGCATTATCCCATATTACTTGTCATATTTTATTAGACCTGGCTATGTAGCCGGGCTTGAATTTAAAAAATGCTAAAATTTTCAAAAACTTGTTAGCATGCAATTTTATTCACTAATTTTGACCCAAAACCCAATCCATAACTAAGTGTGCATTTCATTTTTCCCTTTCTTTATCTCATAACAATATATGCATTCACAATTGTGTTAGTTCATAAATATAATTGGTGAACTTTCAAACACAAAGTGAAAGTGACCATTCAATAATATTCCTTTCAGTTTGACACTCTCGATCATAATTTAACTCAATTTTCTAGAAAAATTCCCATTTTAAATAATGATTTTTTTTGTTAAATATTGATATTGGATTGTGTACTTTGATGAAAATGACTTGAAAATTTAAAATAAGTGAGAAAGTAGAATGAGTTAAGTTTAAAAGTTAAAAATTTATTTAGATTTTGTAACACCCCCATACCCCATATACGTACACCGCATACACCCACACAACATGTGATATACGTATATAAGATATAAGGGTGTCACAGTTCATTTTAAAACAAACCAACCCATCCTTGATAAATATAAAACCAAGGTCATCATTACTAAAATCTGAATAAACTAAAAACATTTAACTTACATTATAGAAATCAATAAGGAAAATATTTCTCGTTAAAATACATATATAACATTAGTACCCAAAAGTTTATCTAAAATATTTGTTTAATAAGCAGCGGAAAATACATATGTATATATATCAAAATATGAAATTTATACATGCTGGCAGTTCGTCTATGATCTTGATGTCCACAACTCAACACTGCTCTCACCAACTCAAGCCTAGACTCGACTCGGTCTAGACGAGCTCTCCGGCACAACCGGATCTACCCTGTCACCTACGCGATGAACCACAATCGTGCTAAGCAGAAAGCTTAGTGGTACAAACTTTGATTCAATATAGATCAATGCGATGCTAATGCACAATACATATGAATATATCAACTCAATACATTATATGTAATATCCCAAACTATACCCTAAAATTTTTGGAATGATTATTGTTGAAATTGGATTAAATGATATAAGGTATAAATGCTTAAGTGGGAAGATAAAAGATGAAAAGAGAAGTGTGTATATGTTGTATATATAGAGATATATACAACATATGCAAGTCAATTAATGAATTGGTCAAAAGAAATATTTAATTGTAATTAAATTAATTAAAATGGAAATTGAGTTAAGTGGAAGTGGATATTTATATATTATATTATTATAATTGCTTGGTTGAGATTTAAAGAGAAGATTGGGTGCTTAAGAGTGGTTAGCAAGTTGACTTTGCTCTTCTTTTTTCATCTTCTTCGTCTTCTTTCTTTGTTGGTCAGCTATCTCCATAGCAAGAGAGAAAGAGAGATTTTTGCTCTTCCAAACTCAAGATTGAAGGGTGTTTCAAGTGATCAAGTTGGAAATCTAAGGGTTTTCATCACTTTTGGTAAGTTTTCCACTTGATTCTTTGGTTTTCTTTTGAGTTTGTGAATTGAGGTTGTTGATTGGTTGTTGATGATATGTGTATGGTTATTTTGATGTGTTTGAGATTATGTCATCTATTTGGCTTTGATTTTGGGGTTGGTTTGAAGGAAAGGTTAAGTTTGGTGTTGGAAAGCAAGTGTTGTGTTTTGGGTATGTGTTTAGTTGTGATGATGATTGTGATTTGTGTTTTGATGTATGTTTGAATTGTTTTGGTGTTGTTACAAGTTTATTATGGTTTATTGGTTTGTTTGGTTAAGTTTGTTTTGAGTGGAAGATGGTGAAAGTAAGAGGTTTGTTGGATGTGGTGTTGTTGTTGCCGGAATCAAGATTTTTGGCCTAACACTCCCATGAACACGGCCAAGTCTTTGGGCATGTCAATGGTTCTATTTTCTGGATGGGTGACACGACCAGTGACACGCCCATGTCACTAAGCGTGTCACAGCTTCTGTATTGTAGTAGCATTGACACGGCCAGTGACACGCCCATGTCACTGAGCGTGTCATAACTACTGTGATATTGGTGGATTGACACGACCAATGACACGCCCATGTCACTGAGCGTGTCATAGCTACTGTGTTGAGGGAGGATTGACACGGCCAGTGACATGCCCATGTCACTGAGCGTGTCAAAGCTTATGTGTTGTGAGTTTAGAGCACGGTGACACGCCCGTGTTGTTGAGCATGTCATATGTAGAGTTTGCCCTAGTTGGTTCTTAGCCTTATTATCTCATGTGTATCTTTAAGTGAGTGTGTATTATCCCTTTTGGATTAGGTTTTGAAGAGATTTAGTTGCCCTAATCCAAGTGTTGAAGGATTCTTGGAAGAGGAGTTTGGTGTTGTGTGAGTTGCTCTTGAGGTAAGTACAAACCTACATGATTGCAAACATTTACATGACTTTGGGACTTAACACATTTGGTTGTAAATGTATTAAGTAATCTATTACATTGTTGATACATTTGATTAATGTTATGATTTGCATAATGTGAAAGATATGATGATCATTCAAAATGCATGTCCAATACAATTGGTTATGTATACTCTAATGATGAGATGTGAAGCCATTGTTGTTGGCTATAATGATGTAAATGAAATAATTGGGGCGTGGTTGCCTAGATGATTATGAGGAAATGAGAATGGTATTGATAATGAAATAATGAAAGAATTGTGTGCCTAATGTGTTATTCAATTTTCAAAGTTTTTATTGTTGGTGGCATGCCTAATAGTAACAATTCCTTGAAGTTGGGTTGGGCTTGATCCTTGAAGCCAAGTTGGGTTGAAGTTTAGCATGCTTAACTCCCCTTGAAGCTTGGTTGGGTCTAGTCCTTGAAGCCTAGTTGGGATGTTACAAACCCTTGAAGCTGGGTTGGGTTTGGTCCTTAAAGCCAAGTTGGGTTGATGCTTAGCATGCTTCGCTCCCCTTGAAGCTTGGTTGGGCCTAATCCTTGAAGCCTAGTTGGGATGATAAATATGATAATTGAACCAAAACATTAACTCTGAAAGTTGAATGGCATATTAGTGTTTATTGGGCCCATGCTGGTCTTTGTTTAAATGTGAATTATGAATGGTGAAACAAATGAATAATAAGATTTAATGTAAGGTTTTGAAATGCGATTTCTTATGTATTATTTATAATATTTGAATGAATGTAATTGGCATTACATTAAAGCATATTGTTATTGTGGTTTGTACCACTAAGCTGTTGGCTTAGCACAATTGTAGTTCATCGCGCAGGTGACAGGGTAGAACCGAAGAGTTTAGCTAGACCGAGTTGAGTCTAGATTTTGAAGTGTTGATTGTGGACTTAAAGATCAGAGACGAATTGCCAAACATTTATAAACTTTATATTTTGTAAATACTGATTTTGATGTATATATATATGTGTATACCGCTACATTTTCCACTACATAACAAATAAATATTTTATTTATTATGTTTTATAATATAACTTAAATGTTTTAAGTTTTCTCATATTATTGCTAAAAGGAAAAATGGGTTTGTTTAATATAAACCGTAACACTCTTGTATATGGTATACATATATTACAGCTGTGGTTGTATGTAGTGTGCATATATGGGGTACGTGGGTATTACATCTGTTTTGGTATCAGAGCCTATGTTTAAGATTCTCAACCTAGGTAAATTGTAAGAAAAAGAAAATCTTTATTTTAAAATATGGTTTTTGAATAAGATACATGCTTTGGCATTGGCAGTCTCTGATCTTTGATGAGGTATTTTCTGCTGTGTTTGCAGATATAGGTAGTGATGGCGTCTCAGTCACGTCAGTCCGTAGAAGGTAGTGCTGAGAGTGTAGCTCCTGAAGAGGGTAGAGATGGAGCTAGGGTTGAGAGAGCTGGAGAGGCACTTGTTCTTGTGCCAGAGAGACCAGCTACTGATGAGGTTCCACCAGTTTGGCTAAGACATGTGGTAGAATTATTGAGGCAAGCTCCGGTGCATCAGCCGCTACCGCAACCACAGCCACAAGTGCCGGTGAGCCATTATGATAAATTAAGAAAGTTTGGGGATGAAGATTTCTTTGGCACTACAAATCCTGCAGTAGGTGAGCAGTGGTTGGATCGAGTTCAGAGGATATTTATTCAGCTGCAAGCTACTCCTGAAGAAAAATTTGATTATGCTAGATCCCTTGTGCAGAAAGATGCTTATGATTGGTGGAAGACGGTTCCACATGCCATGGATGATCCATCGACCTTGTCTTATAGTGACTTTCTGTGGGAGTTTGAGCAGAAATATACTTCGAGGGAGTATAAGGATGTTAAGAAGATGGAGTTTCTGAATTTGAGACAAGATAACCGGACAGTGACAGAGTATGAGATTGAGTATATACGGTTGAGTCATTATGCCAGTGGAATTATTTCAGATGAGATTGACCGGTGTAGGAGATTTGAGGAGGGATTGAGGCCCTTTATTATGTGTATTGTAGCTGGCTCTCGGTACCAAGACTTTTCTCAATTGGTTGCAGTAGCTAGAAGTGTCAAGAGAGCATAGGGTATTGCAGCAGCTGCTACCGAGGAGGAGACCAGAGTTAGGAGACCCCAGTTTGAGGCAGGGTCTTCATCTATGAAGAGAGGCTGAGGAAGTTTTGTTTTGAGGATTAGTAGGAGCCAGAGGCAGTGTAACATCCCGAATTACAGATTGGTAAGAAACAGACATAGAGGATATGATTTAGGCTTAGAACAAAGGAGTTTACAACATGACCTATAACTTGAGCTCGAATTTCATCCAAGTTAATGATAGAATTAGAGAGTCTCAAAGAAGACTTAATTGTTTATTTGTGGCTTATCTAGATGTATAACTTGAATTTACTCAATTTGGAGTTGTACAGAATAAGATATGATGGATTTAGTAGACAATGTGCAAGCTGCCTCAGGACAGCATAGTAGGCTTGACTTCAAAGGACTGTCAAAAATCAGATATAGCTCGGATCAACCTAAAATTTTGGTACAATATAGCCCAGGATGTCTAGTTTCAGTGGAAATAAGAATTACTTAATTTGAAGTTGTGAGTGAAAAGATATTAATAAAGAAAGACAGCAAGGTCAGAAAGGGATATCAAAAGAACCTAAATGAGAATTTCTCAAAAGTTAGGGGCAACTGTGTAAACTTAAAAATTAAGAGTCGGAAGTTATTAATAGTGCCCATATCCGACCCCGAAAGAATATTCTAGAGATTAATCGGGTCATAACCGTGGGTTTCAATTTTTCCCGAAAACGCACGGTTTAAAAGTTATAATCGATTAATCGCTGGAGGGTACTTTGATATTTTCACACCCTAGACTATAAAATTACAGCATAAGAAAGTTGAGGGGGTCAAAATATGAATAAAAGAAAGCTTAATGGCTTGCTAAATAAATAGATAAAAGAAGAAGGCAAGTGGACCAATTAAAAGTGGCCATTTTGCTATAAGGTGTACCAATTGGAAGAAGGCAAACCAATTAAAAGTGGCCATTTTTGCTATAAGGTGTACTAATTGGAAGAAGGCAAATGGACCAATTAAAAGTGGCCATTTTTGCTATAAGGTGTACCAATTGGAAGAAGGCAAATGGACCAATTAAAATTGGCCATTTTTGCTATAAGGTGTACTAATTGGAAGAAGGCAAATGGACCAATTAAAAGTGACCATTTTTGCTATAAGGTGTACCAATTGGAAGAAGGCAAATGGACCAATTAAAAGTGGCCATTTTTGCTATAAGGTGTACCAATTGGAAGAAGGCAAATGGACCAATTAAAAGTGGCTATTTTTGCTATAAGGTGTACCAATTGGAAGTCAACATCTATTCACCACTTATGGCTGCCATTTGGATCAAAATAAGCTAAGGAAAGAAAGTATAAAAGCCCTCTCTTGCATGGTGAATTCGTCCAAACCATAAGGGAAGGAAGAAGGAGGTGATTTTTCCAAAGTTTAAGGCTTTTGGTTTAAAGAGTTTGGTGACAAACAAGATTATAAGGTAAGAGAAACCTATCTCTAGTTTTAATTTCATGGATTAATGGTTAATTTAAGAGATTGAAATTAGGCTTCATGTAGTTAGATTTGGAGAAAATTCAAGAAATAATTAATTGAAGGATTTGATGAAGGAAATAATGGTGTTTAATGGTGAAAATAAGCTAGCAACCATTAGAAAAATCATAAGATAAGACTATGTCTATACCTAGGGTTCTTACCTTTGTATATGTGATGTTAAATTCATAGGAAATCAAGGAGATTAGAAAGGAAAGGAAGTGAAATAGATAAGAAGAGCAAGGAAAAGCAAGGTTTGGTACTTTAACCATTGAACTCCTTTTGAAATTTTTCTGTTTTAGAATTAGTAAAATGCAGTGAATTGTATGATTTTTAATTAAATATAGAAAAGTGTTCTTGAAGTGAATTTTTGATATGTTGTTGTTTAGTGAGTCTAGTATTTGAGAAAAATAATTTTGAACCACATTGCTTGAATTTAATTTACGGAATTTATAAAATTCAGAACTACTGCCAGGATGCAGGGCAACTGGAGCAGTCTAGTTGGATAAACTACTTGACCAAGATTTTGTGTCCAGTTTGATCTAAAATTTTAAATGAATGATTTTAAGATGTAAAAAGAAATTCTGTAAAAATTTTAGAGTTTTTAGCCAAGTGGATTATTTTATATAAATTTTCTAAAACAAGGATCAAGTTGAGTCAAGAACCAAAGTTTATTGTCCATATGGTATATATATGCGTGTATATGGTATATATGTGAATACATATGATACATACGTGAGTATATGTGGTATTTGTGTAAGTATATATTGTATATACATGGAGAATATGTGGTATATATATGAAGTAAATGGGTATATATGAAATGTTATATATGCTCTACTCGGTAAATGGTAAAACTGGTCTGGTCTGGAATGGGGGTTTGGCATGCCACCCTATTGGCAGTACTGTCTTAATGGCTTCGGTCAGGATATTACTTATGCGCGCGCGGTTATATCGTGTGAGGTCAAGATCATGGCAACTAGTCGTGTGAGACCAAGTCCACGCAGTTATGTTGTATATTCCATATCGTGTGAGACCAAGACCATGGCAATTAGTCGTGTGAGGTCAAGATCACGCGTAACTTTATACAAGGCCTCATTTGAGATCGGTGTATTCATAATTACCTTGTGGAGCGAAATGATAAAATGATAATAACTGAATATATGACATGTATGGATTGCTTTTACTGTGATATTATTTTTCAATACGACTCGTTGCTTTTAAAAGTGCATTATGCTTTTATTATTTATTTTTCGTAATTAGTTAAAGTAACCACTAAGCAATGCTTAGCGAGTTTTGTTTCTTCTAAACTCATAGGTTATTAGCAAGGAACCAGTAGCGAGCAGAAGAGTCCTGCGATCTGCCAGTCATCAACAAACTTAAGTGGTGCTCTTCATTTTGTATTTTGGCATTAGAAACTGGCATGTACTTATTTGAACAATACAAAGAGATAACTTGATGTAGCATGTAAATCTAGTAATGTATAATAACTGTATGGTTTTAATTTGAGTTGGGTTGTGAATATAGAAGTGCGAATTCTTCTTGCAGGATTTGTAGTTGAGGTTATAAGGGTGGATTATTGGGAGTGTGCTTGTATTGAATTGTGAAATAAAATATTTTTCAAAAATAAGAAAAATCAGTTTTGTCGACACTTGGGACCTCCATTTTTAGGGGAGGTTATGGCAAAATTTTTTAAAATCTGTACTTAAAATTGGCTAAGTAAAATATTAAGACACAAGCACTATGAGATAGCAGTCCATCTTGGTCTATAAACGTAGGCTAAGATGGGGTGTTACAGGCAGTCTGGTAGGTGAGTTCAGTATCAGAGGCAGAAACCGAGACCTATAGTTTCTATAGCGAGTGCTCCGACTCTAATGGTTCAAAGATCCATTCTACCTATATGTGTCCATTGTGGTAGGGCACAGGGGGGTGCTTGTTGGAAGACGGGTGGATCAGGAGTATGTTTTAGATGTGGGTCCCCAGCTCACTTCATCAAAGATTGCCTTGAGCTACAGGAGGATAGACAACTGATACAACAGCTTCTCAACCTAGTGTTAGCATAGGAGGTCAAGGAGGCAGAGGTTTCAGTAGAGGTGGTCGACCTAGGATCAGTCAGAGAGGAGGCTCTACATCAGGAGGCAGTAGGGTAAATGAGGCTGGATAATCTCAGATAGTGTATGTGATGTAGAGGCAGCCGGATGCTTCAGCAGTTTGCGGGTACAATCTCTTTATTTGGCATTTCAGTTCTTGCTCTTATTGATCCAGGATCTACTCATTCATACATAAGTGCATCTATCTTGCCTGTGACTGAATTGCATTCTGAGTCCCTAGGATTTGATGTGTTGGTGACAAATCCTTTAGGACATAGTGTTGTGGTGAGTAAGGTGCACCGAGGTAGTCCAGTTGTTGTTCAAGATGAGGAGTTTCTTAGTGATTTGATTGAAATGCCTTTTAAGGAGTATGATTTGATCTTAGGAATGGATTGGTTGTCTAAGCATGGAGCTGTCATAGATTGTTAGAAAAGTGTGTTACCCTGAGAACCGGTGATGGTAGAAGTGTTATGGTATCTAGTGAGCAGAGACATATTGCATCCTTGTTTGTTTCAGCTATTGCAGCTAGGAAGTTGATTAGAAAAGGGTGTGATGCTTATCTTGCTCATGTTGTGGATACTAGAGTAGTGGGTTCTGTAACATCCCGAATTCCAGATTGGTAAGAAACAGACATAGAGGATATGATTTAGGCTTAGAACAAAGGAGTTTAGAACATGACCTATAAATTGAACTCGAATTTCATCCACGTTAATGACAGAATTAGAGAGTCTCTAAGAAGACTTAATTGTTTATTTGTGTCTTATCTAGATGTATAACTTAAAATTACTCAATTTGGAGTTGTACAGAATAAGATATGATGTATTTAGTAGACAATGTGCAAGCTGCCTCAAGACAGCATAGTAGGCTTGACTTCAAAGGACTGTTAAAAATCAGATATAGCTTGGATCCACCTAAAATTTTGATACAATATAGCCCCGGATGTCTAGTTTCAGTGGGAATAAGAATTACTTAATTTAGAGTTGTGAGTAAAAAGATATTAATAAAGAAAGACAGCAAGGACAGGAAGGGATATCAAAAGGACCTAAGTGAAAATTTCTCAAAAGTTAGGGGCAACTATGTAAACTTAAAAATTAAGAGTCGGGAGTTATTAATAGTGCCCATATCCGACCCCGAAAGAATATTCTCAAGATTAATCAGGTCATAACCATGGATTTCAATTTTTTCCGAAAACGCACGGTTTAAAAGTTATAATCGATTAATCGCTGGAGGGTATTTTGATATTTTCACACCCTAGACTATAAAATTACAACACAAGAAAGTTGAGGGGGTCAAAATATGAATAAAGGAAAGCTTAATGGCTTGCTAAATAAATAGATAAAAGAAGAAGGCAAGTGGACCAATTAAAAGTGGCCATTTTACTATAAGGTGTACCAATTGGAAGAAGGCAAATGTACCAATTAAAAGTGGCCATTTTTGCTATAAGGTGTACTAATTGGAAGAAGGCAAATGGACTAATTAAAAGTGGCCATTTTTGCTATAAGGTGTACCAATTGGAAGAAGGCAAATGGACCAATTAAAAGTGGCCATTTTTGCTATAAGATGTACCAATTGGAAGTCAACATCTATTCACCACTTATGGCTGCCATTTGGATCAAAATAAGCTAAGGAAAAAAAAGTATAAAAGCCCTCTCTTGCATGGTGAATTCGTCCAAACCATAAGAGAAGGAAGAAGGAGGTGATTTTTCCAAAGTTTAAGGCTTTTGGTTTAAAGAGTTTGGTGACAAACAAGATTATAAGGTAAGAGAAACCTATCTCTAGTTTTAATTTCATGGATTAATGATTAATTTAAGAGATTGAAATTAGGGTTCATGTAGTTAGATTTGGAGAAAATTCAAGAAATAAATAATTAAAGGATTTGATGAAGGAAATAATGGTGTTTAATGGTGAAAATAAGCTAGCAACCATTAGAAAAATCATAAGATAAGACTATGTCTATACCTAGGGTTCTTACCTTTGTATATGTGATGTTAAATTCATAGGAAATCAAGGAGATTAGAAAGGAAGGAAGTGAAATAGATAATAAGAGCAAGGAAAAGCAAGGTTTGGTACTTTAACCATTGAACTCCTTTTGAAATTTTTCTGTTTTAGAATTAGTAAAATGATGTAACTTGTATGATTTTTAATTAAATATAGAAAAATGTTCTTGAAGTGAATTTTTGATATGTTGTTGTTTAGTGAGTCTAGTATTTGAGAAAAATAATTTGGAACCACATTGCTTGAATTTAATTTACGGAATTTATAAAATTCAGAACTGCTGCCAGGATGCAGGGCAACTGGAGCAGTCTGGTTGGGTGAACTACTTGACCAAGATTTTGGGTCCAGTTTGATCTAAAATTTTAAAGTAATGATTTTAAAATATAAAACTAAATTATGTAAAAAGTTTAGAGTTTTTATCCAAGTAGATTATTTTATACAAATTTTCTAAAACAAGGATCAAGTTGGGTCAAGAACCAGAGTTTATTGTCCATATGGTATATATATGCGTGTATATGGTATATATGTGAATACATATGATACATATGTGAGTATATGTGGTATTTGTGTAAGTATATATTGTATATACATGGAGAATATGTGGTATATATATGGAGTGAATGGGTATGTATGAAATGTTATATATGTTCTACTCGGTAAATGGGTAAAACTGGTCTGGAATGGGGGTTTGGCATGCCATCCTATCGGTAGTACTGTCTTAACGGCTTCGGTAGGGATATTACTTACACGCGCGTGGTTATATCGTGTGAGGTCAAGATCATGGCAACTAGTCGTGTGAGACCAAGACCACGCAGTTATATCGTGTGAGGTCAAGATCATGGCAACTAGTCGTGTGAGACCAAGACCACGCAGTTATGTTGTATATTCCATATTGTGTGAGACCAAGACCATGGAAATTAGTCATGTGAGGTCAAGACCACACGTAACTCTATACGAGGCCTCATTTGAGATCAGTGTATTCATAATTACCTTGTGGAGCGAAATGATAAAATGATAATAACTGAATATATGGCATGTATGGAATGCTTTAACTGTGATATTATTTTTCAATACGACTCATTGGTTTTAAAAGTGTATTATGCTTTTATTATTTATTTTCCATAATTAGTTAAAGTACCAACTAAGCAATGCTTAGCGAGTTTAGTTTCTTCTAAACTCGTAGGTTATTAGCAAGGAACCAGTAGCGAGCAGAAGAGTCCTGCGATCTGCCGGTCATCAACAAACTTAAGTGGTGCTCTTCATTTTGTATTTTGGCATTAGAAACTGGAATGTACTTATTTGAACAATACAAAGACATAACTTGATGTAGCATGTAAATCTAGTAATGTATAATAACTGTATGGTTTTAAATTGAGTTGGGTTGTGAATATAGAAGTGTGAATTCTTCTTGCAGGATTTGTAGTTGAGGTTATAAGGGTGGATTATTGGGAGTGTGCTTGTATTGAATTGTGAAATAAAATATTTTTCAAAAATAAGAAAAATCAGTTTTGTTGACACTTGGGACCTCCATTTTTAGGGGAGGTTATGGCAAAATTTTTTAAAATCTGCACTTAAAATTGGCTAAGTAAAATATTAAGACACAACCACCATGAGATAACAGTCCATCTTGGTCTATAAACGTAGGCTAAGATGGGGTGTTACATTTATGGTATCAGAGCATAGGTTTAGTCGATTCTGGGAGATAGGTAGTAAGTAAATAACTATGTGTACCATGTAAGATAAAGTAAGGAGAAAGTTATATGATGAATAGGTAGATGTACATGCCAGATAGGAATTGATAATCGAGTTATATGTTGATGAACTAAGCATATAGCTAATTATGTCAATGTAGGATGTCTCTAGATTAGTGGCAAAAGCAATAGACAGTAGTTAAAGAACATCAAGTATATAGAATGAGTAAGCTTCGAGGCAAAGCTTAAATTAAGGGGCATAGAATTGTAATATCCCGAATTCCAGATTGGTAAGAAACAGACATAGAGGATATGATTTAGGCTTAGAACAAAGGAGTTTAGAACATGACCTATAACTTGAACTCGAATTTCATCCAAGTTAATGATAGAATTAGAGAGTCTTGAAGAATAATTAATTGTTTATTTGTGTATTATCTAGATGTATAACTTGAAATTACTCAATTTAGAGTTGTAAAAAATAAGATATGATGGATTTAGTAGACAATGTGCAAGCTGCCTTAGGACAGCATAGTAGGATTGAATTCAAAGGACCGTCAAAAATTAGATATAGCTTGGATCGACCTAAAAGTTTGATACAATATAGCCTCGGATGTCTAGTTTCAGTGGGAATAAGAATTACTTAATTTGGAGTTGTGAGTAAAAAGATATTAATAAAGAAAGATAGCAAGGTCAGGAAGGGATATCAAAAGGACCTAAGTGAGAATTTCTCAAAAGTTAGGGGCAACTATGTAAACTTAAAAAATTAAGAGTCGGAAGTTATTAATAGTGCCCATATCCTACCCCGAAAGAATATTCTCGAGATTAATCAGGTCATAACCGTGGATTTTAATTTTTCCCAAAGACGCATGGTTTAAAAGTTACAATCGATTAATCGCTGGAGGGTATTTTGATATTTTCACACCCTAGACTATAAAATTACAACCCAAGAAAGTTGAGGGGGTCAAAATATGAATAAAAGAAAGCTTAATGGCTTGCTAAATAAATAGATAAAAGAAGAAGGCAAGTGGACCAATTAAAAGTGGCCATTTTGCTATAAGGTGTACCAATTGGAAGAAGGCAAATGGACCAATTAAAAGTGGCAATTTTTGCTATAAGGTGTACTAATTTGAAGAAGGCAAATGGACCAATTAAAAGTTGCCATTTTTGCTATAAGGTGTACCAATTGGAAGAAGGCAAATGGACAAAATTAAAAGTGGCCATTTTTGCTATAAGGTGTACCAATTGGAAGTCAACATCTATTCACCACTTATGGCTGCCATTTGGATCAACATAAGCTAAGGAAAGAAAGTATAAAAGCCCTCTCTTGCATGGTGAATTCGCCCAAACCATAAGAGAAGGAAGAAGGAGGTGATTTTTCCAAAGTTTAAGGCTTTTTGGTTTAAAGAGTTTGGTGACAAACAAGATTATAATGTAAGAGAAACCTATCTCTAGTTTTAATTTCATGGATTAATGGTTAATTTAAGAGATTGAAATTAGGGTTCATGTAGTTAGATTTGGAGAAAATTCAAGAAATAGTTAATTGAAGGATTTGATGAAGGAAATAATGGTGTTTAATGGTGAAAATAAGCTAGCAACCATTAGAAAAATCATAAGATAAGACTATGTCTATACCTAGGGTTCTTACCTTTGTATATGTGATGTTAAATTCATAGGAAATCAAGGAGATTAGAAAGGAAAGGAAGTGAAATAGATAAGAAGAGCAAGGAAAAGCAAGGTTTGGTAATTTAACAATTGAACTCCTTTTGAAATTTTTCTGTTTTACAATTAGTAAATGCTGTGACTTGTATGATTTTTAATATAGCAATATTATCTTGAGTTGAAATTTTGATATGTTGTGCCTCAATGAGTCTAGAATGACTTAAAAATATGTTGAGTTGAATTTGGAATGGGTATTTATGAAATGTTATAAATGTTCTACTCGGTAAATGGGTAAAACCGGTCTAGAATGGGGGTTATATCGTGTGAGGTTAAGACCATGGCAACTAGTCATGTGAGACCAAGACCAAGCAGTTATCATGTATATTCCATATCGTGTGAGAGCAAGACCATGGCAATTAGTCGTGTGAAGTCAAGACCACGTGTAACTTTATACGAGGCCTCATTCCATGATTGGTGTATTCATAATTACCTAGTGGAGCAGATTAACTCGTAATTATAATGAAGTTGTATTACATGTTGTTTACACTTTTATTATTTATTTTCCATAATTAGTTAAAGTATCCACTAAGTAATGCTTAGCGAGTTTAGTTTCTTCTAAACTCGTAGGTTATTAGCAAGGAACCAGTAGCGAGCAGAAGAGTCCTGCGATCTGCCGGTCATCAACAAACTTAAGTGGTGCTCTTCATTTTGTATTTTGGCATTAGAAACTGGCATGTACTTATTTGAACAATACAAAGAGATAACTTGATGTAGCATGTAAATCTAGTAATGTATAATAACTGTATGGTTTTGAATTGAGTTGGGTTGTGAATATAGAAGTGTGAATTCTTCTTGCAGGATTTGTAGTTGAGGTTATAAGGGTGGATTATTGGGAGTGTGCTTGTATTGAATTGTGAAACAAAATATTTTTTAAAAATAAGAAAAATCAGTTTTGTCGACACTTGGGACCTCCATTTTTAGGGGAGGTTATGGAAATTTTTTTTTAAAATATGCACTTAAAATCGGCTAAGTAAAATATTAAGACACAACCACCATGAGATAACAGTCCATCTTGGTCTATAAACGTAGGCTAAGATGGGGTGTTACATTTGTGGTATCAGAGCATAGGTTTAGTCGATTCTGGGAGATAGGTAGTAAGTAAATAACTATGTGTACCATGTAAGATAAAGTAAGGAGAAAGTTATATGATGAATAGGTAGATGTACATGCCAGATAGGAATTGATAATCGAGTTATATGTTGATGAACTAAGAAGATAGCTAATTATGTCAATGTAGGATGTCTCTAGATTAGGGGCAAAAGCAATAGACAGTAGTTAAAGAACATCAAGTATATAGAATGAGTAAGCTTCGAGGCGAAGCTTAAATTAAGGGGGATAGAATTGTAACATCCCGAATTCCAGATTGGTAAGAAATAGACATAGAGGATATGATTTAGGCTTAGAACAAAGGAGTTTAGAACATGACCTGTAACTTGAACTCGAATTTCATCTAAGTTAATGATAGAATTAGAGAGTCTCAAAGAAGACTTAATTGTTTATTTGTGTATTATCTAGATGTATAACTTAAAATTACTCAATTTGGAGTTGTACAGAATAAGATATGATGGATTTAGTAGACAATGTGCAAGCTGCCTCTGGACAGCATAGTAGGCTTGACTTCAAAGGACCGTCAAAAATCTGATATTGCTCGGATCGACCTAACATTTTGACACAATATTTCCTCGGATGTCTAGTTTTAGTGGGAATAAGAATTACTTAATTTGGAGTTTTGAGTAAAAAGATATTAATAAAGAAAGACAGCAAGGTCAGGAAGGGATATCAAAAGGACCTAAGTGAGAATTTCTCAAAAGTTAGGGGCAACTATGTAAACTTAAAAATTAAGAGTCGGAAGTTATTAATAGTGCTCATATCCGACCCTGGAAGAATATTCTCGAGATTAATCAGGTCATAACCGTGGATTTCAATTTTTCCCAAAAACGCACGGTTTAAAAGTTACAATCGATTAATTGCTGGAGGGTATTTTGATATTTTCACACCCTAGACTATAAAATTACAATGCAAGAAAGTTGAGGGGGGTCAAAATATGAATAAAAGAAAGCTTAATGGCTTGCTAAATAAATAGATAAAAGAAGAAGGCAAGTGGACCAATTAAAAGTGGCCATTTTGCTATAAGGTGTACCAATTGGAAGAAGGCAAATGGACCAATTAAAAGTGGCCATTTTTGCTATAAGGTGTACTAATTGGAAGAAGGCAAATGGAGCAATTAAAAGTGGCCATTTTTGCTATAAGTTGTACCAATTGGAAGAAGGCAAATTGACCAATTAAAAGTGGCCATTTTTGCTATAAGGTGTACAAATTGGAAGTCAACATCTATTCACCACTTATGGCTGCCATTTGGATCAAAATAAGCTAAGGAAAGAAAGTATAAAAGCCCTCTCTTACATGGTGAATTCGTCCAAACCGTAAGAGAAGGAAGAAGGAGGTGATTTTTCCAAAGTTTAAGGCTTTTGGTTTAAAGAGTTTGGTGACAAACAAGATTATAAGGTAAGAGAAACCTATCTCTAGTTTTAATTTCATGGATTAATGGTTAATTTAAGAGATTGAAATTAGGGTTCATGTTGTTATATTTGGAGAAAATTCAAGAAATAATTAATTGAAGGATTTGATGAAGGAAATAATGGTGTTTAATGGTGAAAATAAGCTAGCAACCATTAGAAAAATCATAAGATAAGACTATGTCTATACCTAGGGTTCTTTCCTTTGTATATGTGATGTTAAATTCATAGTAAATCAAGGAGATTAGAAAGGAAAGGAAGTGAAATAGATAAGAAGAGCAAGGAAAAGCGAGGTTTGGTACTTTAACCATTGAACTCCTTTTGAAATTTTTCTGTTTTACAATTAGTAAATGCTGTGACTTGTATGATTTTTAATAAAGCAATATTATCTTGAGTTGAAATTTTGATATGTTGTATCTCAATGAGTCTAGAATCACTGAAAAATATGTTGAGTTGAATTTGGAATGGGTATTTATGAAATGTTATATATGTTCTACTCGGTAAATGGGTAAAATAGGTCTGGAATGGGGGTTATATCGTGTGAGGTCAAGACCATGGCAACTAGTCATGTGAGACCAAGACCGCACAGTTATAGACCACACAGTTATCTTATATATTCCATATTGTGTGAGACCAAGACCATGGCAATTAGTCGTGTGAGGTCAAGACCACGTGTAACTCTATACGAAGTCTCATTCCAAGATTGGTGTATTCATAATTACCTAGTGGAGCAGATTAACTCGTAATTATAATGAAGTTATATTACATGTTGTTTACACTTTTATTATTTATTTTCCATAATTAGTTAAAGTACCTACTAAGCAATGCTTAGCGAGTTTAGTTTCTTCTAAACTCGTAGGTTATTAGCAAGGAACCAGTAGTGAGCAGAAGAGTCCTGTGATCTGCCGGTCATCAACAAACTTAAGTGTTGCTCTTCATTTTGTATTTTGACATTAGAAACTGGCATGTACTTATTTGAACAATACAAAGAGATAACTTGATGTAGCATGTAAATCTTGTAATGTATAATAACTGTATGGTTTTGAATTGAGTTGGGTTGTGAATATAGAAGTGTGAATTCTTCTTACAGGATTTGTAGTTGAGGTTATAAGGGTGGATTATTGGGAGTGTGCTTGTATTGAATTGTGAAACAAAATGTTTTTCAAAAATAAGAAAAATCAGTTTTGTCGACACTTGGGACCTCCATTTTTAGGGGAGGTTATGGCAAAATTTTTTAAAATCTGCACTTAAAATTGGCTAAGTAAAATATTAAGACACAACCACCATGAGATAACAGTCCATCTTGGTCTATAAACGTAGGCTAAGATGGGGTGTTACAGGTTCTCAACTTGATAGTATACCCACAGTTGCGGAATTCCCAAATGTTTTCCCTAAGGAGTTGCCATTGTTACCCCTGAGAGAGAGGTTGAGTTTGGTATCGATTTATTGCCTGGTACCACTCC
Organism: Garcia nutans; assembly: GCA_947685225.1. Lineage (NCBI taxonomy): Eukaryota > Viridiplantae > Streptophyta > Magnoliopsida > Malpighiales > Euphorbiaceae > Garcia > Garcia nutans. Next base: position 33,324,574 of record CANTUV010000039.1, on the reverse strand, counting down.
CATCTCTATTACTCCCTATCGAATGGCACCTGTTGAGTTGAGAGAGTTAAAGGTGCAGTTGCAGGAGTTGTTAGATAAAGGGTTTGTTTGCCCTAGTGTGTCTCCATGGGAAGCGCCTATTTTGTTTGTAAAGAAGAAGGATGGTACTTTGAGGTTGTGCATCGATTATAGGCAGTTGAACAAGGTGACTATCAAGAATAAGTATCCTTTGCCTAGGATTGATGATCTCTTCGATAAGTTGAAGGGAGTAGCAGTGTTTTCCAAGATTGATTTGAGTTCAGGGTACCATCAATTGAGAGTCAGAGAGGAAGATGTTCCTAAGATAGCTTTTCGCACAAGATGTGGGCATTATGAGTTTTTGGTGATGCCTTTTGGATTGAAGAATGTACCAGCAGCTTTTATGGATTTGATGAATAGGGTGTTTAGACCCTATCTAGATCAGTTTGTGATGGTTTTATTGATGATATCTTGGTGTATTCACATAATAAGGAGGAGCATGACAAGCATTTGCGGATGGTGTTGCAGACCTTGAGAGAGAAGCAGTTGTATGCTAAGCTATCAAAGTGTGAGTTTTGGCTTGATCAAGTGACTTTTCTCGGTCATATGGTGTCAGCAGATGGTATAAGAGTTGATCCGAGTAAAGTTGAGGCCATTTTGAATTGGAGTTCACCGAAGTCAGTGACTGAAATTAGAAGTTTTCTAGGTTTGGCAGGCTATTATCGACGGTTTGTGAAGGGTTTTTCTTTGATAGCTACTCCACTCACTAGCTTGCTTTGGAAGGGAATTAGATTCATGTGGACAGAACAGTGTCAAACAAGCTTTGAGCAGTTGAAAGAGATGTTGACTCAAGCTCCTGTTCTTACTTTGCCTGTGGAAGATAAACCATATGTGATTTACAGTGATGCTTCACATAATGGTTTAGGTTGTGTTTTGATGTAAGAGGGTAAAGTCATAGCTTATGCTTCTCGGCAGTTGAAGTTGCATGAGCTTAATTACCCGACGCATGATTTGGAGTTGGCAGCCATAGTGTTTGCTTTGAAGATTTGGCGACATTATCTTTATGGAGAGAAGTGTTTCATCTATACAAATCACAAGAGTTTGAAATACTTGGGTGTTCAAAGAGAGTTGAATCTTAGGCAGAGACGTTGGTTAGAGTTGATCAAAGACTATGACTGTTTGATTGATTATCATCCTGGCAAGGCGAATGTTGTAGCAGATGCCTTGAGTCGGAAGTCTTTGGCAGGGTTGACTGCTTATTCGCTCTCGTTGCTTGTTGAGTTGAGAGTGTTGCATGCTAGTTTTGAATCATGTGATAATGGTGCTTTGTTAGCTCATTTGCAATTGAGACCGGTGTTGTTGGATCATATTAAAGAGGCTCAATTGGCTGATGAGAAAATTCAGAAAGTTGTGTTGGAATGCCAAAAAGGAGAGAGCGAAGATTTTCTTGTGAGAGATGATGGTAGCATTTGGTTCAAAGATAGATTGTATGTTCCTAATGATGCAAGACTGAAAAAGACTATTTTGGAAGAAGCACATCAATCGACTTTTGCTATGCACCTTGGGAGTACAAAGATGTATCATAATTTGAAGCAACATTATTGGTGGTCAGGTATGAAGAGGGATATAGCGGAGTTTGTATCCAAATGTCTCACTTGTCAGAGGGTGAAGGCCGAGCATCAAGTTCCTTCGGGGTTGCTCCAACCTTTATCAGTGCTTGAATGGAAATGGGTACGTGTGACGATGGACTTTGTAACTGGTTTGCCGTTCACTCAGAAGAAGCATGATGCCATTTGGGTGATTGTTGATCGGTTGATAAAGACAGTTCATTTTCTTCCAGTTAGAATGGACTATTCGTTGGAGAAGTTGGCTGAGCTATATATCAGTGAGATAGTGAAGTTTCATGGAGTCCCAATTTCTTTGGTGTCTGATCGAGATCACCGATTCACTTCGAGGTTTTGGAAGAGTTTGCATGGTGCTTTGGGTTCTTGATTGCACTTTAGTTCTGCTTTTCATTCGCAGGCAGATGGGCAGTCAGAGAGAGTGATACAGATTTTGGAGGACATGTTGAGAAGCTGTGTCATTGAACTCTTTGGAAGTTGGGACGGGTTTTTACCATTAATGGAATTTGCTTATAACAATAGTCATCAATCCAGTATTGGAATGGCACCATATGAGGCATTGTATGGTAGAAGACGCATGACACCTGTATGTTGGAATGAAGTTGGAAAAGGTAAATTGGTTGGTCCCGATTTGATTAAGGAAACGGAAGAGAAAGTGAAGGTAATTCGGGTTCAGTTGAAAGTAGCCTCAGATCGGCAGAAATCTTATTCAGATTTGAAGAGGAGAGATATAGAGTTCAATGTTGGATATAAAATATTTTTGAAAGTGTCTCCTTGGAAGAAGATTTTGAGATTTGGACGAAAAGGGAAGTTGAGTCCTCGTTTTATTGGACCTTATGAGGTATTGGAGAGAGTTGGACCAGTTGCGTATCGACTTGCTTTGCAAAGGAAGAGGCAACTTGGGAGAGTGAGCAAGCGATGCGAGATCAGTATCCTCAATTGTTTCAGACTTAAGATCAGGTAATTTCGAGGATGAAATTTATTTTTAGAGGGGGAGAATTGTAATATCCCAAACTATACCCTAAAATTTTTGGAATGATTATTGTTGAAATTGGATTAAATGATATAAGGTATAAATGTTTAAGTGGGAAGATAAAGATGAAAAGAGAAGTGTGTATATGTTATATATATAGAGATATATACAACATATACAAGTCAATTAATGAATTGGTCAAAAGAAATATTTAATTGTAATTAAATTAATTGAAATGGAAATTGAGTTAAATGGAAGTGGATATTTATATATTATATTATTATAATTGCTTAGTTGAGATTTAAGATAAGATTGGGTGGTTAAGAGTGGTTAGCAAGTTGACTTTGCTCTTCTTTCTTCACCTTCTTCTTCTTCTTTCTTTGTTGGCCAGCTATGTCCATAACAAGAGAGAAAGAGAGATTTTTGCTCTTCCAAACTCAAGATTGAAGGGTGTTTCAAGTGATCAAGTTGGAAATCTAAGGGGTTTCATAACTTTTGGTAAGTTTTCCACTTGATTCTTTGGTTTTCTTTTGAGTTTGTGAATTGAGGTTGTTGATTGGTTGTTGATGATATATGTATGGTTATTTTGATGTGTTTGAGATTATGTCGTCTATTTGGCTTTGATTTTGGGGTGGGTTTGAAGGAAAGGTTAAGTTTGGTGTTGGAAAGCAAGTGTTGTGTTTTGGGTATGTGTTGAGTTGTGATGATGATTGTGATTTGTGTTTTGATGTATGTTTGAATTGTTTTGGTGTTGTTACAAGTTTATTATGGTTTATTGGTTTGTTTGGCTAAGTTTGTTTGGAGTGGAAGATGGTGAAAGAAAGAGGTTTTTCTGGATGTGGTGTTGTTGTTGCTGGAATCAAGATTTTTGGCTTGACACGCCCATGAACACGGCCAAGTCTTTGGGCGTGTCAATGGTTCTGTTTTCTGGAGGTGACACGACCAGTGACACGCCCATGTCACTAAGCGTGTCACAGCTTCTGTGTTGTAGTAGCATTGACACGACCAGTGACACACCCATGTCACTGAGCGTGTCATAGCTACTGTGATGTTGGTGGATTGACATGGCCAGTGACATGCCCATGTCACTGAGCGTGTCATAGCTATTGTGTTGAGGGAGGATTGACACGGCCAGTGACACGCCCATGTCACTGAGCGTGTCAAAGCTTCTATGTTGTGAGTTTAGGGCACGGTCAGGGACACGCCCGTATTATTGAGCGTGTCATATGTATAGTTTGCCCTAGTTGGTTCTTAGCCTTATTATCTCATGTGTATCTTTAAGTGAGTGTGTATTATCCCTTTTGGATTAGGTTTTGAAGAGATTGAGTTGCCCTAATTAAAGTGTTAAAGGATTCTTGGAAGAGGAGTTTGGTGTTATGTGAGTTGCTCTTGAGGTAAGTACAAACCTACATGATTGCATACATTTACATGACTTTGGGACTTAACACATTTGGTTGTAAATGTGTTAAGTAATCTATTACATTGTTGATACATTTGATTAATTTTATGATTTGCATAATGTGAAAGATATGATGATCATTCAAAATGTATGTCCAATACAATTGGTTGTGTATACTCTAATGATGAGATGTGAAGCCATTGTTGTTGGCTATAATGATGCAAATGAAATAATTGGGGCATGGTTGCCTAGATGATTATGAGGAAATGAGAATGGTATTGATAATGAAATAATGAAAGAATTGTATGCCTAATGTGTTATTCAATTTTTAGAGTTTTCTTGTTGGTGGCATGCCTAATAGTAACAATCCCTTAAAGCTAGGTTGGGCTTGATCCTTGAAGGCAAGTTGGGTTGAAGTTTAGCATGCTTAACTCCCCTTGAAGCTTGGTTTGGTCTAGTCCTTGAAGCTTAGTTGGGATGTTACAAACCCTTGAAGCTGGGTTGGGTTTAGTCCTAGAAGCCAAGTTGAGTTGATGCTTAGCATGCTTCGCTCCCCTTGAAGCTTGGTTGGGCCTAATCCTTAAAGCCTAGTTGGGATGATAAATGTGATAATTGAACCAAAACATTAACTCTGAAAGTTGAATGGCATATTAGTGTCTTTTGTTCTCATGCTTGTCTTTGTTTAAATGTGAATTATGAATGGTGAAACAAATGAATAATAAGATTTAATGTAAGGTTTTGAAATACGATATTCTTATGTATTGTTTATAATATTTGAATGTATGACATTGGCATTACATTAAAGCATATGTGGTTGTATTTAGTGTGCATATATGGGGTGCGGGGGTGTTACATTATAACTCAACATATTAATCATTCGCATCACATTTCATAATACACATTTAAGCAAAGATAAACATGGGCCCAAAAGGATCTAATATGCTATTCAAAGTTCAAAGTTACTACTTTGGTCCATATTGACACCTTGTGTCTAGCCCCGTAGGCAATATATATATATATATATCCATGGATAATGTAACAGACCCAGTCTCTTGGTCCTCAACCCGGCTAGACCCTTGGGCCCCAGTATCTTGTTCCTCAACCCGGCTAGACTGTTACAGTTTTTGAGGTTTACGACCCAGTCTTTTCACCCCAAAAACATCACATTTATCACCTGGGCTCAGTTTACGACCCAGTCTTTTCACCTATCCAGCAATTCATAGGCATGCTGCCAAACCCAGAACTCTGAAAATTAAATAACATACTAGGCACACAACTTATTCATTTATCTCATTATTGAATACTTTCATAATTCATTTCTCACAACCAAATTAAGCACATTGCCTTATTATATCATCATTTTCTCATCTTTTCTCATTCTTATCTTTTATATCAATATCAATTTGTTACATTATTATTTCACATATCATATCACATTATTCCACATTTCTTTTCACATCCAACACATTACTCATTTACATTGATATATCAACATAATTCACATTTTGCATATCAAAACATATAACTCATTCATCAACAATAAATCAATTAACTTAACACATTTCTCAACTAAATGTGTTAAGTCCCAATGTCATGTAAATGTATGCAATCATTCAAAGTTTGTACTTACCTCTTAAAGCAACAACACCACTCTAACAAACTCCTCTTCCAAGATAACTCTCAACACTTGAATTAAGGTAGCTCAAATATCTTCAAAACTTAATCCAAAGGTGATTAACAACACTCACTTAGAGATACACATAAGAGAATAAGGAAGAGAACTATCTAGGGCAAACTCTACACTTAACATGCTCAGCAACACGGGCGTGTCCCTGACTGTGCCCTAAAACCACAATACAAAAGCTTTGACATGCTCAGTGACATGGGCGTGTCACTGCAAGTATCAATTCCCCTCCAACACAGAAGCTATGACACGCTCAGTGACATGGGCGTGTCACTGGACGTGTCAATCTTCCAACAACATAGTAGCTATGACACGCTCAGTGACATAGGCGTGTCACTAGCCGTGTCAATGCTTCTACAACACAGAAGCTGTGACACGCTCAGTGACATGGGCATATTACTGGACGTGTCACCAACCCAGAAAATAGAACCAACGACACACCCAAAGGTATGGCCGTGCTCCTGGACGTGTCAGGCCAAAAACCCTGAAATCGACACCAAAACACCACATCCAACAAACATCTTTCTTACCCTTTTTCACTCCAAAAAAACTTAACCAAAACCATCAACAATCCATATAAACTTTAGTAAATAACAAAACAACTCAATTACAAACATCAAAACATAATCACAACCATATCTCACAACTCAAACTTACCCAATCCACAACTCATCTCTCTTTCACCAAACTTAACCCTTTTCTCTTCAATCCAACCCCAAAATCAAAGTTAACAAAAGAACACAACCTCAAATATACCAAAACAACCAATCCAACAAACCCAAAAACACAATCTCAAAAGAAAACAAAGAAACAAGTTGGAAACTTACCAAAAGTGAAGAAAATCCTTAAAACTCCAACTTGATCTCTTGAAAACCTTCAATCTCTTGAATTTGGAAGCAAAAAAATCCCTTTTCCTTTGGTTGATAATGGTGGCCGGCTAAAGAGAAGAAAGAAGAAGAAGAAGAAGGTGAAACAAAGTCAACCTCTTTTAACCAAACACTCTCTCCTCAAATCACTCTCCACCAAGCAATTAAACAATAAAATAATCAACCCACTTACATCATCTTCCACTAACAATATTTAATAATATAATTAAAATATCTCTTGACCAAAATAAACCCATTGACTTGTATATATTTTCTATATATTCTCATATATACAACATATACGCATCTTGTAATATCCCAAAGTATACCCTAAAAGTTTTGGAATTATTATTGTATTTGGATTTAATGTATATGTTTAATGGAAAGAGAAAAGAAGATAAATTAATTAGAAGAAATATTATAAGAGATAGATGTATATGAAGAACAATAAGTATATATTGTAATTGTAAAACGTGGGAAATATAAAAGCAATATATAAGACATATACATATATTAACATATAAATCACATATACATGATGTATAAATTGGTGTAGGAAAAGTAGTAGTAGTAGTAGTAGTAATAATAATAATAATAATAATAATAATAATAATAATAATAATAATAATAATAATAATAATGACAAGAGAAAAAGAAGAAAAGAAAGTCAAAGGAAAGAATAAATATTGTGGTGGAGAATTTTAGGGATATTTAATTATATTATTATTATTATATATATATATATATATAAGATAAGTTTGAATAAAAAAAGAAGATTTTCTTTCTTCTTCTTCTTCTTCTTCTTCTTGTTCTTGAACGTGGAAAGAGAGAGAGAGAGAGAGAGAGAGAGAGAGAGAGAGAGAGAGAGATGTGATTTTATTTACATACACATCAAATTCATAAGGGTTTTGAGAGAATTGAAGGTGGATATTGAAGATTTGACAAAATATTCAAGTAAGTGTTCATTTCTTTGTGCTGATTTCTATTGATTGTGTTTATATTTGAATTGGTTAGTGTGTGAAGATGATGATAATGAAAGATTGAAGTATATATGTTGAATTGGTATTTAGATGATGATAAAATGGTTATTTGTGAGGATGATGATGGATTGTTGAAATTGTTTAGTAAGGGTTTAATATAAATGAGTTGGGGAATTGAATAATTGATATATGGATGATAATGTTATGAGTTTGATCAATTATTATCTTGGATTTTCTATATGTTTGTGTTTATTGAAGTTAAAAACATAGAATACATGAGTTTGGTCCGAAATAGAGGCAAAATGGATGCCACGGTCGTGGCAAATGAGCACCACGGTCGTGGCAAGTGAGGGACACGACCGTTGCCACGACTGTGGGGGTTTAGAGAAAAGTGGGCAGATTCGTTTGCTAACCCACGACCGTGGGGTTGTGAGGCCACGACTGTGGAGACTTAGATAATGGTTTTGGTTTGTAATTTGTGTAATATCCCAAAGTGTGCCCTAGAAGTTTTGATATAATTGTTGTTTATTTAAATTAAATGTATATGTGTAATTGGAAAGAAAATGAATTGAAGAGAGAGTGCATATATTGTATATATGGAAATATATATAACATATACACAAGTCAAATGTGATGGTCAAAGGAAGAAGATATTTATTGGTATTATTAATGAATTAAGTAATTAATGGAAAATAAGGAAATAAATGAATGGAAGAGATTAAATGAAATATTTTATTATTAAAAGACTTGGTGGAGATTGAGTGAAGACAACATATTTGACTTTTTGCTTCATTTGTCTTCTTCATTTTCTTCTTTTCCTTTCTTTGGCCGGGTACTCCAAAGACAAGAGAGCAAGGAAGAGTTGTGATTTTCTAAGATCAAATTGAAGGAAGAATCAAGTGATTGAGTTGGAAAATTTTGAAGTTTCATCAACTTTGGTAAGTTCTCTCTTGATTTCTCTTGTTTTTATTGAAGTTGTGTTTGAGTTGATTTGGGGATTTTTGATAGTGTGATTTTGATTGATTGTGGTGTTGGTTTTGGTTTGAAGATAATAAGTTGAGTTGATGTTGGTATTGAAAGAGTAAGAGTGATGTTGGTTTTAGGGTTTTGAAGTTGTAAATGATGTTTAACTTGAGTTTGATTAATTATTTTCATAGATTTTCATGTTGTTTGTATTTGTTGGAGTTGTAAGCATAGAATATGTGATTTTGGTCGAAGGCAGTAGCATCTTGGATACCACGCCCGTGGCCCTTAGATGCCATGGCCGTGGGGTGTTGAACAATGTGGGGCAGAATTGTTTCCTAACCCACGCCCGTGGGGGTTGGGGTGTGTAACACCCCTATACCCCGTATACGTACACAGCATGCTTATACGATCGTAATATAGGTATACTGAATATAGAAATGACACGGTTTACAAAACACACAAACCAATCCCTTTAATATAATATGAACAATTTTAAAACATTTAAAGGAATTTATAAAACACAATAGACAAAATGTTTATTCAAAACGCAGCGGAAAACATAACAAATATTTTCAAATACATATACTTCAAAACTCAAGTTTTACAATATATAAAATAAGTACACATGATTAGCAGTATGTCTTTGATCTTTAAGTTCCACTATCAACACCTCAAAAATCTAGACTCTACTCGGTCTAGAGGAACTCTCCGGTTCTTCCCTGTCACCTGCGCGATGAATCACACTCGTGCTAAGCCAACGACTTAGTGGTACAAACTACAATAATATTATGCTTTGATGCAATGCCAATGTCACTCAATCAAATTTCATAAGCAATTCATGAAGTACTATTCATAATTTCCACATCCATAAACAAATTAAAGCAAAGACAAATATATATGTATAAACAAAGACAAGCATGGGCCCAAAAAGAATTCTAATATGTTATTCTAAGTTCAGAGTTATTGCTTTGGTCCATAATCACAATCATCAAGCCCGTAGGCTATATATATATATCTCTATCCATGGATAGTGTAACAGACCCAGTCTCTTGGACCTCAACCCGGTTAGAACCGAGGAGATCCTCAACCCGGCTAGACTGTTACTGTTTTTGAGGTTTACGACCCAGTCTTTTCACCCCAAAAATATCATATTTCACATATTTCACATTTTTCAACTGGAATCGGCTTATGACCCGGTCATTTCACCTATCCAGTGATTCATAGGCATACCACCAAACTCAGAACTCTGAAAATTGAATTAACATATTAGGCACATAATCATTTCATTTATCTCTTTATCAATTTCTTTCTCAATTCATTTCTCATTTCATATTCCACAATCAACTAGGCAACCATGCCTCAATTATCTCATTTACATCATTATCAATATAGCCAACAACCATGGCTCCTCATCTCATCATATCTCAAATCACATCAAGGCAATTCATCATATCATCATATCTTTAGAATTTTCCTCATACATTTCACAAAGTTCATAATATGCAAACATGACATTATTAATATGCATCAACAATGCAATAAATTACTTAACACATTTATAACCAAATGTATTAAGTCCCATAATCATATACATGTATGAAGAAAAGGGGGTTTGTACTTACCTCAAGGACAACTCTCACCAAACTCCTCTTCCAAGAATCCACAACACTTGGATTAAGGCAACTCAACCCTCTTCAAAATCTAAACCAAAGGAATGATTCACATAAGATAATAAGACTAAGAACCAACTAGGGCAAACTCTACACATGACACACTCAACAACATGGGCGTGTCCCTGACCGTGCCCTAACTCCACAACACAGAAGCTTTGACACGCTCAGAACCACGGGCGCGTCACTGGATGTGTAATACCTTCTGTCTTACAGAAACATTGACACGTCCAACAACACAAGCGTGTTCATGGCCGTGTCAATTCTCCAGCATCACAGTAGCTATGACACGCCCAGTGACATGGGCGTGTCACTGCTCGTGTCACCCATCCAAGAACACAGACCTATTGACACGCCTAAAAACCTGGTCGTGCTCATGGGCGTGTCAGGCCAAAAATGCAGATTCCGGCCACAACAACACTACCTCTAACAAAACTCTTCCTTCCACCATTTTCCACTTCAACCAAACTTAATTAAACTCACCCAAAAACCATAACAAACTTGCAAAAATACCAAATCAACTCAAAACATACATCAAACACAAATCATAATCATCACCACAAACCCCAAAACACAACCACACACTTTCACTTCTAACAAACTTACTCTTTCCTTCAATCCAACCCCAAAAATCCAAAAATCACTTGAACCAAATACTCTTAAACACACACACAATCAAACAAACACATATCAACCCCAATCATAACTCACAAACTCAAAGAAATCAAAGAATCAAGTGGAAAACTTACCAAGGATGAAGAAACTCTTAAATTTCCAACTTGAATACTTGAATACTTCCTTCAATCTTGAGTATGAAAGATCAAATCTCTCTCTTGCTCTTTTGCTAGGGAGTGCCGGCCAAAACAAAGAAAAGAAAAGGAAAGGAAATGAAGGCACACGCAGAAGAAAGAAAGAAAGAAAATAAAGTCAAACACTCAACCTTCTCTTTCCTCAAAACCCTCTCCTCCAAGCATTTAATATTAAAATACTCTAAATATCTCCATCCACTTCCACTCACTCAAATGCCACTTAATTAACTTAATTAATTTAAAATCATTAACTAATCATCTTTTGACTTTACATTTGACTTGTATATGTTGTATATATCACTATATATACAACATATACACTCTCTCTTCACTTCCTTTCTTTTTCCAATTAAACACATATACAATTAATCCAATTACAACAATTATTATACCAAACTTCTAGGGCATATTTTGGGATATTACAAGGTGGCCACGGCCGTGGGTCCTAGCTAGTGGTGTTGAGTTATAATTTGTGATCTAGAGGTCTAAGATGAGGTTAATAAGTGATAAATTGTATTGGAATTCATGTATTATATCATTTGTGGATTAGGTTTTGGAAGAAAGTGATTTACCCTAATTTAAGAAGTGAAGAACTCTTGGAAGAAGAAGAGTATAGAGTTGTGTGAGTGTTCTTGAGGTAAGTACAAACTACATTATTGCATACATTTATATGATGTTGAGGCTTAACACACACTTGTTTGTAAATGTGTTAAGAAAACCAATGCATTGTTGATGCATATTAATAATGTTATGTTGGTATAATGTAAAATGTATGTTAAGACAATTGGTTGTGCACACTTGAATAATGAAATGTGATTGGTTATAATGATGTAAATAGGATGGTTAAAGTATGTTTTCCTACATGATACTAAAATGCAATATGACATGTGAAAGATATGATGAATTGCTCTAATGTGAATTGAGATAAGATGCAAAACCATTGTGATTGGCTATGATGATTTAAATGAAATGTGAGGCCATTGTGATTGGCTAAGATGATTCAATTGAAATAAGTGGGGCATGTTTGCCTAAATGATGATGAGAATTGAGAATGGAATTGATAATGAAATAATAAATCAATTGTGTGTCTAATGTGTTATTCATTTTCAGAGTTTTGTTGTTGGTGGCATGCCTATTAGTAACAATCTCTTGAAGTTAGGTTGGGCTTGATCCTTGAAGCCAAGTTGGGTTTAAGTCTAGCATGCTTAACTCCCCTTGAAGCTTGGTTGGATCTAGTCCTTCAAGCCTAATTGAGATGTTACAACCTTTGAAGCTAGGTTGGGTTTGGTTCTTGAAGCCAAGTTGGGTTGATACTTAGCATGCTTTGTTCCCCTTGAAGCTTGGTTGAACCTAAACCCTTAAAGCCTAGTTGGGATAATGATAAATGTGATAATTAAACCAAAACATTAACTCTGAAAGTTGAATGGCATATTAGTGTCTTTTGGGCCCATGCTTGTCTTTGTTTTCAATGTGATTCTTGAATGGTGAAACCAATGAATAATGAGATTGTTGATATTGCATAAGTATTTTGTTGAGAATAAATGTTTGATATGATCTTAAGCAAAGTAAGATATTGAAGTATAACATTTCTTGTGAATGGTGTATGGAATTGATTTTGTGACATTGTCATTGCATCAAAACATAATATTATTATAGTTTGTACTACTAAGCCGTTGGCTTAGCGCGATTATGATTTATCGCGTTGGTAACAGGGAAGAACCAGAGAGTTCCTCTAGGCCGAGTAGAGTCTAGATCAGGTGGTGTTGATAGTGAAGCTTAAAGATCGAAGACATACTGCCAAACATGTATATATTTTATGTTTTTATAAAACTTGAGTTTTGATGTATATGTATTTGTAAATATTTGTTATATTTTCCGCTGTGTTTTGAATAAACTTTTTATTTATTGTGTTTTATAAATTTCTTTAAATGTTTTAAATTTGCTCATATGATTATAAAAGAAGTGAGTCATTTATTTAGTAATCCGTGATATTTCTATATTCAGTATACGTATATTACGATCGTATTAGCATGCTATGTACGTATACGAGATATAGGGGTGTTTGATCTTTAATGAGGAATATTCTGCTGTGTTTGCAGATATAGGTAGTAATGGAGTCCCATTCACATCAGATTGTAGAAGGAAGTGCTGAGAGTGTAGCTCCAGGAGAGAGTAGAGATGGAGCAAGAGTTGATAGAATTAGTGAGGCACCTGCTTCTGTGTCAGAGAGATCAGCTGCAGAGGAGGATCCGTCGGGTTGGTTAAGGCATGTGATAGAACTATTGAGGCCAGCTCCAGTGCAGCCACCACAACCACAGCCTCAGGTGCCGGTAAGGCATTATGATAAGTTGAGAAAATATGGGGCTGAAGATTTCTTGGGTACTACAGATCCAGCAGTGGCTGAGCAGTGGCTGGAAAAGTACAGAGAATATTTATTCAGTTGCAAGCCACTTCAGATGAGAAATTTGATTATGCTAGATCCTTATTGTAGAAGGATGCCTATGACTGGTGGAAGACAGTTCCTCATGCCATGGATGATCCACCTACATTAACCTATGGTGATTTCCTGGGGGAATTCGAGCAGAAATATACTCCGAGGGAGTATAAAGATATTAAGAAGATGGAATTTCTAAATTTGAGGCAAGACAACCGGATGGTGACAGAATATGAGATTGAGTACATCCGGTTGAGCTGTTATGCCGGGGGAATTATCTCTGATGAAATAGATCGGTGTAGAAGATTTGAGGAGGGATTGAGGCCCTCTATTATGTGCATTGTGGCTGGTTTTCGATACTAGGATTTCTCTCAGCTTGTTGCAGCAGCTAGAAGTGTTGAGAGAGCGCAGAGTATTGCAGCAGTTGCTTTTGAGGAAGAGACTAGAGTAAGGAGACCCCAGTTTGAGGCAGGGTCTTCATCTGTGAAGAGGGGTAGAGGAAGTTTTGTTCCGAGGATTAGTAGGAGTCAGAGGCAGTCAGGCAGATCAGTGCAGTATCAGAGGCAGAGGCCGAGACCGACAGTCTCTGTAGCTAGTGCCCCGACTCCCGTGATGCAAAGGTCTACTCCACCTGTATGTGTTCACTGTGGCAGGCCCCATGGAGGTGTTTGTTGGAGGATTGGTGTATCCGGAGTATGTTATAGATGTGGGTCACCATATCATTTTATTAAAGATTGCCCTGATATGCAAGATGAGAGGCAGACTGATACTGCAGTTTCTCGACCCAGTGTAAGCAGAGGTGGTCGAAGGGGCAGAGGTTTTAGTAGAGGTGGTAGACCTGGGTTTAGTCAGAGAGGAGGATCATCATCCGGAGGCGGTAGGCCAGAGGAGGCCGGATCTTCTCAGAATGTATATGTGATGCAGAGGCAGCCAGATGCTTCAGCAGTTATAGCGGGTACATTTTCTTTATTTGGCATTTTAGTACTTGCTTTAATTGATCCAGGATCCACTCATTCATACATAAGTGCATCTATCTTGCCTATGTCTGAATTGCATTCAGAGTCCTTAGGATTTGATGTCTTAGTGACAAATCCTTTAGGACATAGTGTTGTGGTGAGTAAGGTGCATCATAATAGTGCTGTTGTGGTACAAGGTGAGGAGTTTCCTGGTGATTTAATTGAAATGCCTTTTAAAGAATATGATTTGATCTTAGGCATGGATTGGTTGTCTAAGCATGGAGCTGTGGTAGAATGTCAAAAGAAGTGTGTCACCCTGAGAACCAGTGATGGAAGGGATGTGATAGTATCTAGTGAGCAGAGACAACTTGCATCCTTGTTTGTATCAGCTGTAACAGCTAGAAAGTTGATTAGAACAGGGTGTTAATCTTATCTTGCTCATGTGGTGGATACAAGGGTAGTAGGTTCTCAACTTGATAATATAACCACAGTTGCAGATTTTCCAGATGTGTTTCCTGAGGAGTTGCCAGGGTTACCCCCTGAGAGAGAGGTTGAGTTTGGTATCGATTTGTTGCCCGGTACCTCTCCCATCTCTATCACTCCTTATCGAATGGCACCTGCTGAATTGAGAGAGCTGAAGGTGCAGATACAGGAGTTATTGGATAAAGGGTTTATTCGCCCCAGTATTTCTCCTTGGGGAGCTCCTGTGTTGTTTGTGAAGAAGAAAGATGGTACTATGAGGTTATGCATTGATTATAGGCAACTGAATAAAGTGACTATCAAGAATAAATATCCTTTGCCTAGGATTGATGATCTCTTTGATCAATTGAAGGGAGCAGCAGTATTTTCCAAGATTGATTTGAGATCCGGTTACCATCAGTTGAGGGTTAAAGCTGAAGATGTTCCTAAGACAGCTTTCCGCACCAGATATGGGCATTATGAGTTCTTGGTAATGCCTTTTGGCTTAACGAATGCACCTGCAGTTTTCATGGATTTGATGAATAGGGTGTTTAGGCCCTATCTGGATCAGTTTGTGGTGGTTTTCATCGATGATATTTTGGTGTATTCACATAATGAGGAGGAGCATGACAAGAATTTGCGGATTGTGTTACAGATTTTGAGAGAGAAGTAGTTGTATGCTAAGCTATCAAAGTGTGAATTTTGGCTTGACCAAGTAACTTTTATGGGTCATATAGTTTCAGCAGATGGTATAAGAGTTGATCCAAGTAAAGTTGAAGATATTTTGAATTGGAGTCCACCAAAGTCTGTGACTGAAGTTAGGAGTTTTCTGGGTTTGGCAGGCTATTATCGTCGATTTGTGAAAGGTTTTTCTTTAATAGCTACTCTCCTCACCAGATTGCTTCGAAAGGGAGTTAGATTTGTGTGGACGGATTAGTGTCAAGCTAGCTTTGAGCAATTGAAAGAGATGTTGACTCAAGCACCTGTTCTTACTTTACCCGTGGAAGATAAACCATATGTGATTTACAGTGATGCTTCACATAATGGTTTAGGATGTGTTTTGATGCAAGAAGGGAAAGTGGTAGCTTATGCTTCTCAGTAGTTGAAGTCGCATGAGCTCAATTATCCAACTCATGATTTGGAGTTGGCAGCTATAGTATTTGCTTTGAAGATTTGGCGACACTACTTGTATGGGGAGAAATGTTTTATATATACGGATCATAAAAGTTTGAAATATTTGGGTGTTCAGAAGGAGCTGAATCTTCGGCAAAGGCGATGGTTAGAACTGATTAAAGACTACGATTGTTTGATTGATTACCATCCTGGTAAGGCGAATGTAGTTGCTGATGCCTTGAGTCGGAAGTCTTTGGCAGGTTTGGCTGTTTATTCGCGCTCGTTGCTGGTTGAGTTGAGGGCGTTGCATGCTAGTTTTGAAGTATGTGATGATGGTGCATTATTGGCTTAGCTGCAGTTGAGACCAGTATTGTTGGATCAGATAAAGAAGGCTCAATTGGCTGATGAGATAATTCAGAAGATTGTGTCAGATTGCCAAAAGGGGGAGAGCCGAGATTTCTATGTAAAAAGTGATGGTAGCCTTTGGTTCAAGGATAGGTTGTGTGTACCTGATGATGATGGTTTGAGAAAGATCATTTTAGAGGAAGCACACCAATCGATTTTTGCTATGCATCCGGGAAGTACAAAGATGTACCATGATTTGAAACAGCACTACTGGTGGTCTTGTATGAAGAGAGACATAGCGGAATTGTGTCCAAATGTCTCACTTGTCAGAGGGTGAAAGCTGAGCATCAAGTTCCAATAGGGTTACTTCAACCTTTAACAGTGCCTGAATGGAAATGGGAGAGAATAACAATGGATTTTGTATCTGGTTTGCCATTGACTCAGAAGAAGCATGATGCTATTTGGGTGATTGTTGATCGGTTGACAAAGACAGCTCATTTCCTTCCTGTTAGAATGGACTATTCTCTTGAAAGGTTGGCTGAGTTGTATATCAGTGAGATAGTGAAATTGCATGGAGTCCCAATTTCTTTAGTGTCTGATCGAGACCCCCGGTTTACTTCGAGGTTTTGGAAGAGTTTACATGATGTATTGGGTTCTCGGTTACACTTTAGTACTGCTTTTCATCCACAGACAGATGGGCAGTCAGAGAGAGTGATACAGATTATTGAGGATATGTTGAGAAGCTGTGTCATTGATTTCTCTGGAAGTTGTGACAGATTTTTACCACTTGTGCAATTTGCTTACAACAACAGTCATCAATCCAGTATTGGTATGGCACCATTTGAGGCATTGTATGGTAGAAGATGTAGAATGCCTTTATGCTGGAATGAAATTGGAGAGGGCAAGTTAATTGGTCCTGATTTGGTTAAAGAAACTGAAGAGAAAGCGAAGATAATTCAGGATCGGTTGAAAGCAGCTTCAGATCGACAGAAGTCTTATTCAAATTTGAAGAGGAGAGATATAGAGTTTGATATTGGAGATAAAGTATTTTTGAAAGTGTCTTCTTGGAAAAAGATATTGAGATTTGGTAGAAGAGGGAAGCTGAGTCCTCGTTTCATTGGACCGTATGAAGTTTTGGAAAGAGTTGGGCCAGTTGCTTATTGTCTTGCCTTGCCACCTGAGTTGGATAGAATCCATAATGTATTCCATGTTTCTATGTTGCGGAGGTATAGATCAGATCCATCTCATATCTTGCCAGTTGAATCCATTCAAGTGAGTCCGGATCTGACATTTGAAGAAAAACCAGTTGCTATTTTGGCACATGAAGTGAAAGAGTTGAGGAATAAGAAAGTGCCATTGGTGAAGGTTCTATGGAAGAATCATGGGAGAGAAGAGGCAACTTGGGAGAGCGAGCAAGCAATGCGAGATCAGTATCCTCAACTGTTTCAGACATAATATCAGGTAATTTTGAGGACGAAATTTCTTTTTAGAGAAGGAGAATTGTAATATCCCAAAGTGTGCCCTAGAAGTTTTGATATAATTGTTGTTTATTTAAATTAAATGTATATGTGTAATTGGAAAGAAAATGAATTGAAGAGAGAGTGTATATGTTGTATATATGGAAATATATAACATATACACAAGTCAAATGTGATGGTCAAAGGAAGAAGATATTTATTGGTATTATTAATGAATTAAGTAATTAATGGAAAATAAGGAAATAAATGAATGGAAGAGATTAAATGGAATATTTTATTAATAAAAGACTTGGTGGAGATTGAGTGAAGACAACATATTTGACTTTTTGCTTCATTTGTCTTCTTCATTTTCTTCTTTTCCTTTCTTTGGCCGGGTACTCCAAAGACAAGAGAGCAAGGAAGAGTTGTGATTTTCTAAGATCAAATTGAAGGAAGAATCAAGTGATTGAGTTGGAAAATTTTG
The DNA here is from genome assembly GCA_947685225.1 of Garcia nutans. Taxonomy (NCBI): domain Eukaryota; kingdom Viridiplantae; phylum Streptophyta; class Magnoliopsida; order Malpighiales; family Euphorbiaceae; genus Garcia; species Garcia nutans. Next base: position 33,306,360 of record CANTUV010000039.1, on the reverse strand, counting down.
AAGTTTCATCAACTTTGGTAAGTTCTCTCTTGATTTCTCTTGTTTTTATTGAAGTTGTGTTTGAGTTGATTTGGGGATTTTTGATAGTGTGATTTTGATTGATTGTGGAGTTGGTTTTGGTTTGAAGATAATAAGTTGAGTTGATGTTGGTATTGAAAGAGTAAGAGTGATGTTGGTTTTATGGTTTTGAAGTTGTAAATGATGTTTAACTTGAGTTTGATTAATTATTTTCATTGATTTTCATGTTGTTTGTATTTGTTGGAGTTGTAAGCATAGAATATGTGATTTTGGTCGAAGGCAGTAGCATCTTGGATGCCACGCCCGTGGCCCTTAGATGCCATGGCCGTGGGGTGTTGAACAATGTGGGGCAGAATTGTTTCCTAACCCACGCTCATGGGGGTTGGGGTGGCCACGGCCGTGGGTCCTAGCTAGTGGTGTTGAGTTATAATTTGTGATCTAGAGGTCTAAGATGAAGTTAATAAGTGATAAATTGTATTGGAATTCATGTATTGTATCATTTGTGGATTAGGTTTTGGAAGAAAGTGATTTGCCCTAATTTAAGAAGTGAAGAACTCTTGGAAGAAGAAGAGTATAGAGTTGTGTGAGGGTTCTTGAGGTAAGTACAAACTACATTATTGCATACATTTATATGATGTTGAGGCTTAACACACACTTGTTTGTAAATGTGTTAAGAAAACCAATGCATTGTTGATGCATATTAATAATGTTATGTTGGTATAATGTAAAATGTATGTTAAGACAATTGGTTGTGCACACTTGAATAATGAAATGTGATTGGTTATAATGATGTAAATAGGATGGTTAAAGTATGTTTGCCTACATGATAATAAAATGCAATATGACATGTGAAAGATATGATGAATTGCTCTAATGTGAATTGAGATAAGATGCAAAACCATTGTGATTGGCTATGATGATTTAAATGAAATGTGAGGCCATTGTGATTGGCTAAGATTATTCAATTGAAATAAGTGGGGCATGTTTTCCTAAATGATGATGAGAATTGAGAATGGAATTGATAATGAAATAATAAATCAATTGTGTGTCTAATGTGTTATTCATTTTCAGAGTTTTGTTGTTGGTGGCATGCCTATTAGTAACAATCTCTTGAAGTTAGGTTGGGCTTGATCCTTGAAGCCAAGTTGGGTTTAAGTTTAGCATGCTTAACTCCCCTTGAAGCTTGGTTGGATCTAGTCCTTGAAGCCTAATTGAGATGTTACAACCTTTGAAGCTAGGTTGGGTTTTGTTCTTGAAGCCAAGTTGGGTTCATACTTAGTATGCTTTGTTACCCTTGAAGCTTGGTTGAACCTAAATCCTTGAAGCCTAGTTGGGATAATGATAAATGTGATAATTAAACCAAAACATTAACTCTGAATGTTGAATGGCATATTAGTGTCTTTTGGGCCCATGCTTGTCTTTGTTTTCAATGTGATTCTTGAATGGTGAAACCAATGAATAATGAGATTGTTGATATTGCATAAGTATTTTGTTGAGAATAAATGTTTGATATGATCTTAAGCAAATTAAGATATTGAAGTATAACATTTCTTGTGAATGGTGTATGGAATTGATTTTGTGACATTGGCATTGCATCAAAACATAATATTATTATAGTTTGTACCACTTAGCCGTTGGCTTCGCGCGATTATGATTTATCGCGTAGGTAACAGGGAAGAACCAGAGAGTTCCTCTAGGCCGAGTAGAGTCTAGATCAGGTGGTGTTGATAGTAAAGCTTAAAGATCGAAGACATACTGCCAAACAAGTATATATTTTATGATTTTATAAAACTTGAGCTTTGATGTATATGTATTTGTAAATATTTGTTATATTTTCCGCTGTGTTTTGAATAAACTTTTTATTTATTGTGTTTTATAAATTTCTTTAAATGTTTTAAATTTGCTCATATGATTATAAAAGAAGTGAGTCATTTGTTTAGTAATCCGTTATATTTCTATATTCAGTATACGTATATTACGATCATATTAGCATGCTATGTACGTATACGGGATATAGGGGTGTTACAATTTATGATCTATGGGTTTAGTATGAGACTAATAGGTGAATAAGTGTATTGGAATTCATGTGTATTTGTATGTAAGTGTGTATTCTTCCTTTTGGATTAGGTTGTGAAGAGGTTGAGTTGCCTTAACCTAGATGTGAAGAATTCTTGGAAGAGGAAGTGTATAGATTGATGTGAGTTGCTCTTGAGGTAAGTACAAACTTACATGGATGCATTCTTTTACATGATTTTGAGACTTAACACATTTGGTTATAAATGTGTTAAGTAATTTACTATATTGTTATTACTATTTGATTAATGTTATGATTTGTATAATGTGAAAGATATGATGATCATTCAAAAGGTATGTGCAATGCAATTGGTTATGATAAATACTTTAATGATGAATTGCTTTAATGTGAATTGAGATATGATGAGATGTGAAGCCATTGTTGTTGGCTATGATAGTGCAAATGAAATAATTGGGGCATGGTTGCCTATTTGATTATGGAATATGAAATGAGAAATGTCACATCCGCCCACCGCATTTATGCATAGTAGTCACGTGCACAGTGAGAGAAGGAGAAAAGAGAAGTCAATTCCTGACAACGGGCCTAGATAAGGCTATAGGACCAAAGGGACCTAATTGAAGAAAAATGCAAAGTTTTAGGGAGGTGACTGTAATTTCAAAAAGTCTTGGGGAGGTGACTGTAATTTCAAAAAGTTTTGGGGAGGTGACTGTAATTTTTAAAAGTTGTACTGGATGTTCTTAATAGTGCATATAACAAATTCCAAAAATAGAGAGTAGAGAAAAATCGGGTCGCAACGACGCGTAACGGTTTTTCCAGAAAACGCACAGTTTGGAAGATATAAGGGATTTTGATTAGGGACATGTTGGTCATTATTAATTAAAATTTATACATGAATCTAAAGTAGGAAATAAACACACGAGGGTGTAAAGGATGTCGAGGGGTTGAATATGAAACAATCGTCAGTAGAAATGGAGCCCGGGCAAAACCCGAGCAAAGAAGGGACCTAAGGGGAATTTTGTAAAAAGTTGAGGGCTTATTGGTAATTTTTCAAAACGGCTTGGAAACCTAAAATAGACCATAAAAATAGAAAGTAGAGGTCGAGAGGATCAAAACCATTTACAGTTTGCCTTGTGGAACTGTACGGTTTAAAAGTTACGACCGATTAATTGCCGGAGGGTATTTTAGTCTTTTCACACCCTAGGCCATAAAAATTTTAGTACAAGGAGGTTGAGGGGCCAAAATATAATTAAAAGAAAGTCTAAGGGCTTGGGTTTTAAACTACAAAAAGGAAGAGACATTTGGGCTAATGAAAATTAGCCATTTAGGGTTTATAAAAAGAAGAAAAGAAAAAGGTGTGGACATTTGGTCTTAAACTATTCATTCACCCAAAAGTGGACATCATTTCCACTATATATATATCATCATAGCAAGAAGAACAAAACTCTCTCTCTCCCACTTCAAAAATTCGGCCACCATAGGAAGGACACCAAAAAGTTTCAAATTTTTGTCAAGTTTGATATTCAAGGTAAGTTTTAAGGTTTTCAAGTATTAGAATTCAATTCTAGTATCAATTTTAAGTATTTATATATCTATTGGAAGGTTGGAAATTAGGGTTCTTATGGTGGATTTGGGGAAAATTTAAGTAGTGATGAGATTGATTAATTAAATGGAAGAATCAAGGTTTCTAAGGTTTAATAAGGTTAGATTAGGGTTTAGTTTGAAAAGAAATGGATGGGTAGTGCATGTTCTAAATTTCTAAGGTTTATGTTTAAGGTTGTGTTCTTGAAATTCTTGAAGGAAAAACAAAGATTAAGGAAGGAGAAGAAGGAAAGGCAAAAAGGGAATTAAAAGAACAAGGTTTGGTACTTTACCATAAAAGAAATTTTATTTTTCTTACAAACTTTGGTTTATGGAATTTTTGATGTTGATGCTTAAATGTATTGGTTGAGTTTAAATTAAATGTTTGAGTTATGTTCTTGGTTTCTTATGGCAATTGAGTTGTTTAAATTTAATTTAAGCCAAATGTTTTGAGAAAAATTTGGCAAGATGATTTGATGAACTTTAATTAGTTGATTTAAGTTAAACATGCAATAGTTGTCAAAGGGAAGTGCTTGAATCTTCACTTTATCATTAAAGAAGCCTTCATATTGATTTGAAAAAGAAAAATAAACTATCCCATGTATTTCATATGTTTGGGCCGAAATGGTCCCAAAATGGCATATTTCTGGATCTTTTTGTGACAGTTGTTTGAGGTAGCAAATGAATGAATTTTTCAACAAAATTTTACGTGTAATTAGTCAACATATGATATAAGTTTTCTGTAAAATTTTAGCCAAAATAAGATCGTTTACTCGGTCAAATGGAAGACTGAAGTGGACTGAAATTTTGACGAAAACCCAGATTTTACTATTCATATGGTCATGCCATTTGCATTGCCGATTTTACGTGCCGCGACACTATTCATTTGGTCAATTTGTGATCTTTTGAGGAATGCTTTGAAATGTTTGATATGTTTATTATGGATGTTAAATATGTGAAAAAGGGTAATGTTTTGACTAAAGAATGTGGTGCGCGGCGTAAATGGCAAAGCGCGATGGGAATTTAAAGGGATTTCTCGAGTCATTCTAAAATGAAGTTTGAGACTTAAATTGAATCATTTGAACCTTTATGCTCTACTTTGTAGTTGGAAGTGGTAGATAAGGGTATGGTGAACTATACTAACTTATGCAGTACTGCCACTTATTGTGTTTGATACACCCCGGCAGTTACCTACGGGTATAGGCCATAGAGCAAAATTGGTTATAACCATGGTGGTGAGGGCCACCTATGTTACAGTGGTGAAAGCCACTGCCTTATCGCTATGGTTCCCTATATGCCAGTAGAGCCTGAGCCAAAGTCCTGTTTTTCTAAAACTACGTACTGCAATATGAGTTTGAATTATGGTTTTTACAATTGTTGAAAGTATATCTACACTAAATGGACAATAACTTCCATTGGTTTAATGTTGGTTGATTTTTTATTTAATTATTTCCTTTTAGTTCAAATACTTTCATGTTTTACTTATATTTTCATCGGTAAAGTATCCACTGAGCGTCATTGCTCAGCGAGTTAAGTTTTCTTGACTCGTAGGTTCGAAGCAGTAGATTTCGGTTATTAGCTTCGAGCAGCACAACACCGCGCAGCACCTCAGAGTAGCCTTTCATTTCCTATATTATGAGTTAGCTAGTTGTGGCATGTATATGCATATGAAAATATAAGATTGAGAATTTCTATGTTATACTATACGTTAGTAGTATGTAATAATAAGAAACCTCTACTTTAATTTGTATTAGAAGTGTGAATTCTTCTTGCAGGTTGTAGTTGAGGGTATAAGGGGGATTCAATGGGAGTGTATTGAAACCGATTGTATTCACATTGGTTTGTGTAAAAATGTTTTCAAAAATTAGAAAAATCAGTTTTGTCGACACTTGGGACCCAATTTCTAGGCGAACCTCTGGCAAAATTTCTGTAAAAACCAGAACTAAAATTTGACTAAGTAAAATTGGTAACAACATTAGGCTAGTGTGGCGCCTCTACTCGGCTTACACATGTAGGCCGGGAAGGGGTGTTACAATTTTCGTATCAGAGCTCTGGTTTAGCCGATTCTGGGTAATTCAACATAGGAGGAAGTACGTTTTATGTCAGGAGTGGCCATTATCGACGTGAAATGAGATATCCTATAGTAAATAGGAGATAAAAAGTAGGCATCATTCAGGAAGGAAATATAGGAAAATAAATAAGGGTATGTTTACATATATTTGATTAAGTGTTTTGTCTTTATATACATGCCACATAGGGTTTAATAGTGCTGCTGAGTTGTGCTGTTTTTGACTGTGAGTTATGTGTTAGAATATAGATGTCGCGAGAGTCCTCTCAGAGAGCCGTAGAGGAGGAAGTTGAATCTCGAGCTTCACATATTGTAGAGACGCATGTATTTGAAACACCGGAGGCTGAGCAACCCTCAGCGGGAGCTCCTCTTCCGAATGAGATGTTGCAACAGATGGCTGCAGCGCTGCGACAGATAGCGGGCGTTGCCCCGGCACCACCACCAGCGCCAGCACCCATAACAGTACCTGCTGTAGGAGGGGAAAGGAAACCCCCGATCGAAAAGATAAGAAAGTACGGGGCGAAGGAGTTTAGGGCCCGAAGGGACGATGATTCTTCTATAGTCGAGTATTGGCTGGAAGGAACGGTACTAGCTTTAGATCAGTTACAGTGTACTCCAGAGGAGCGAGTGGTATGTGCTACTTCCTTATTAGTGGAAGAAGCATATATATGGTGGGACACAGTTCAACAAAGTGTTCAACCGGAACAGAGGACATGAGATTTCTTTGTGAATGAGTTCAAAAGGAAGTTTATATCGGAGGCATACCTAGATGCCAAGAAAAAGGAGTTTCTACACTTAAAGCAAGGTCAACTGACCGTTGCCGAATACGAGAGGGAATTTACCAGGCTGAGTAGGTATGCCAAGAAGACAATTGAAGACGAACATGATAGGTGTAAGCAATTCCAGGATGGTTTGAATAATGAGATTAGGATGCAGCTAATTGCTACTAATATCAAGGAATTTTCCGAGTTGGTCACTAGGGCTTTGGAAGTAGAGCAATGTCAGAAGGATGAGAAAAATAGGAGACAGAGGGTAAGACCAAGAAGGGATACCCAGAGTTATTCAGAAAATTTCTAGCCACAAGGAAACAGTTTAGAGAAGGTAGTTCATGGGAGGAAATCAGTGCAGGATATCCAGTCAAAGGTAGATTTGGGGCAGCCCAAGTCAAGCTACCTTTGCAGCCAGTACTGGTGGGTCTATGAGAGGACAAGGAAGAGGGCGTGGCCAAGGTGGAGATAACTTTGCTCAGCCCGAAACTATCGGAGGAAGTGAAAACACCCATCCACGCTGTGTTCAATGTGGGCATAGGCATTCAGGAAAATGTTGGGGCAAGGCCTGGGTATGTTTTATTTGTGGAGCGAAGGACCACTTTAAACGAGAATGCCCTTTAAGACAGCAAAACACACTAGATAATACCGAAGGATCTCAAGCCGTAGCTAGAAGGGGAAAGGGGCAGAGGTAGAGGACAAAGCTCTTCATAAATTCAATCCGAAACGATGGACAGACCTGAAACTAGAGCTCCTACCAAGATGTATGCAATGAGGGCACATGAAGAAGAGGAAGCCCCCGACGTCATAGCAGGTCAGCTAATTATGTTTGGAATGCCGATTTATGCTTTAATAAACCCAGGTTCTTCACATTCATATATATATGCATGAAAAATGAAAAATTAAAGGATTTAGAAGTAGAACTTGAAACAGATGGAGTGTTAGTTACAAATCCTTTGGGTAGTGAGATGGTTACCAGGAAGGTAATAAAGGATTGTCCGGTAGAAGTACACAGACACACTTTCTTAGGTGATCTATTTGAGTTGCCATTCCAGGAATTTGATGCAATACTTGGAATGGATGAGCTGACCAAACATAAGGCATTAGTGGACTGCGAAAAAAGAAAAAAGAAAGACGGATCCCTAAGACTAGGTGTGGATTATCGGCAGTTAAATAAGCTGACGATTAAGAATAAATACCCGCTACCCCCGATAGATGATTTATTTGATCAATTGAAAGGTGTGGGAGTTTTCTCAAAGATTGATATGCGATCCGGCTATCATCAACTGAAGATTAAAGATGAAGATATACCAAAGACTACATTCAGAACCCGATATGGACATTATGAGTTTATCGTAATGCCTTTTGGGCTCACGAATGCACATGCGGTATTCATGGATTGGATGAACCGGATTTTCCATCCTTATTTGGACCAGTTTGTCGTGGTATTCATCGATGACATACTGGTTTACTCAAAGAATGCAGAGGACCATGACAGGCACTTGAGAATCGTGTTACAAACATTGAGGGAGAAGCAGTTATACGCCAAATTTAGCAAGTGTGAATTTTGGTAAGAAGAAGTGGTTTTTTTTGACATATTGTATTGGCGGAAGGAATAAGAGTTGATTCTAAGCAGTATTGGAATGGAAGTCACCCAAGACCGTAACGAAAGTTCGTAGTTTTCTTAGGGTTAGCAGGATATTATTGGAGATTTGTCAAAGGATTTTCCATGATCGCCGCACCTATGACCAAGCTACTTCAGAAGAATGCCAAATTACAGTGGACCGATGCTTGCCAACGGAGCTTTGAAAGGCTAAAGCAAAAACTTACTGAAGCGCCCATTCTTACACAACCCGAATTAGGAAAAGATTTTGTGATTTATAGCGATTTCTCCCACATCGGGTTAGGTTGCGTGTTGATGCAGGAGGGCAAAGTCATTGCGTATGTCTCTCGACAGCTCAAGCCACACGAAAGGAATTATCCCACGCATGACTTAGAACTAGCAGCGATTGTTTAGCTTTCAAGACGTGGAGGCACTACCTATATGGGGAAAAGTGTTACGATTTAAACAGAAAGGCAAGCTAAGCCCTAGATTCATCGGACCATATGAGATCATCAAACGGGTAGGTCCGGTAGCTTACCAATTGGCGTTACCACTCGAATTAAGTAAAATAGATGATGTTTTCCACGTTTCAATGCTAAGGAGGTATCGTTCAGATCCAACCCACGTCATGCAAACTTAAGACATCGAGATTCAGCCTGACCTGACATACGAGGAAGAACCAGTAGAAATCTTAGCACGGGAAATCAAAGAGTTGCAGAATAAGAAGATCCCATTGGTCAAAGTGCTTTGGAGGAATCACAAAGTAGAAGAAGCTACATGAGAATGCGAAGAAACTATGAGGAAGTAGTACCAATATTTATTTCCATCTGATGGGCTTCGGGACAAAGCCTAAATTAACGAGGGACGAACTGTCACATCCGCCCACCGCATTTATGCATAGTAGTCACGTGCACAGTGAGAGAAGGAGAAAAGAGAAGTCAATTCCTGACAACGAGCCTAGATAAGGCTATAGGACCAAAGGGACCTAATTGAAGAAAAATGCAAAGTTTTAGGGAGGTGACTGTAATTTCAAAAAGTCTTGGGGAGGTGACTGTAATTTCAAAAAGTTTTGGGGAGGTGACTGTAATTTTTAAAAGTTGTACTGGATGTTCTTAATAGTGCACATAATAGATTCCAAAAATGGAGAGTAGAGAAAAATCGGGTCGCAACGACGCGTAACGGTTTTTCCAGAAAACGCACGGTTTGGAAGATATAGGGGATTTTGATTAGGGACATGTTGGTCGTTATTAATTAAAATTTATACATGAATCTAAAGTAGGAAATAAACACATGAGGGTGTAAAGGATGTTGAGGGGTTGAATATGAAACAATCGTCAGTAGAAATGGAGCCCGGGCAAAACCCGAGCAAAGAAGGGACCTAAGGGGAATTTTGTAAAAAGTCGAGGGCTTATTGGTAATTTTTCAAAACGGCTAGGAAACCTAAAATAGACCTTAAAAATAGAAAGTAGAGGTCAAGAGGATCAAAACCATATGCAATTTGCCTTATGGAACTGTACGGTTTAAAAGTTATGACCGATTAATCGCCGGAGGGTATTTTAGTCTTTTCACAGCTTAGGCCATAAAAATTTCAGCACAAGGAGGTTGAGGAGCCAAAATATAATTAAAAGAAAGTCTAAGGGCTTGGGTTTTAAACTAATAAAAGAAAGAGACATTTGGGCTAATGAAAATTGCCATTTAGGGTTTATGAAAAGAAGAAAAGAAAAAGGTGTGGACATTTGGCCTTAAACTATTCATTCACCCAAAAGTGGACATCATTTCCACTATATATATATCATCATAGCAAGAAGAACAAAACTCTCTCTTTCCCACTTCAAAAATTCGGCCACCATAGGAAGGACACCAAAAAGTTTCAAATTTTTGTCAAGTTTGATTTTCAAGGTAAGTTTTAAGGTTTTCAAGTATGTAGAATTCAATTCTAGTATCAATTTTAAGTATTTATATATCTATTGGAAGGTTGGAAATTAGGGTTCTTATGGTGGATTTGGGGAAAAATTTAAGTAGTGATGAGATTGATTAATTAAATGGAAGAATCAAAGTTTATAAGGTTTAATAAGGTTAGATTAGGGTTTAGTTTGAAAAGAAATGGATGGGTAGTGCATGTTCTAAATTTCTAAGGTTTATGTTTAAGGTTGTGTTCTTGAAATTCTTGAAGGAAAAATAAAGATTAAGGAAGGAGAAGAAGGAAAGGCAAAAAGGGGATTAAAAGAACAAGGTTTGGTACTTTACCATAAAAGAAATTTTATTTTTCTTACAAACTTTGGTTTATGGAATTTTTGATGTTGATGCTTAAATGTATTGATTGAGTTTAAATTAAATGTTTGAGTTATGTTCTTGGTTTCTTATGGCAATTGAGTTGTTTAAATTTAATTTAAACCAAATGTTTTGAGAAAAATTTGGCAAGAGATTTGATGAACTTTAATTAGATGATTTAAGTTAAACATGCAAAAGTTGTCAAAGGGAAGTGTTTGAATCTTCACTTTATCATTAAAGAAGCCTTCATACTGATTTGAAAAAGAAAAATAAAATATCCCATGTATTTCATATGTTTGGGCCGAAATGGTCCCAAAATGGCAGATTTCTGGATCTTTTTGTGACAGTTGTTTGAGGTAGCAAATGAATGAATTTTTCAAAAATATTTTACGTGTAATTAGTCAACATATGAAATAAGTTTTCTGTAAAATTTAGCCAAAAATAAGATCGTTTACTTGGTCAAATAGAAGACTGAAGTGGACTGAAATTTTGACCAAAACACCAGATTTTACTATTCATATGGTCATGCCATTTGCGTTGCCGATTTTACGTGCCGCGACACTATTCATTTGGTCAATTTGTGATCTTTTGAGGAATGCTTTGAAATGTTTGATATGTTTATTATGGATGTTAAATATGTGAAAAAGAGTAATGGTTTGACTAAAGAATGTGGTGCGCGGCGTAAATGGCAAAGCGTGATGGGAATTTAAAAGGATTTCTCGAGTCATTCTAAAATGAAGTTTGAGACTTAAATTGAATCATTTTAACCTTTATGCTCTACTGGGTAGTTGGGAGTGGTAGATAAGGGTATGGTGTACTACACTAACTTATGCAGTACTGCCACTTATTGTGTTTGATACACCCCGACGGTTACCTTAGGGTATAGGCCGTGGAGCGAAGATGTTGTGAAATTGTGATTGGAATACTTTGGCGGTTACCTACGGGTATAGGCCGTAGAGTGGAATTGGTTATAACCATGGTGGTGAGGGCCACCTATTTTACAGTGGTGAGGGCCACTGCCTTATCGCTATGGTTCCTTATATGCCAGTAGAGCCTGAGCCAAAGTCCTGTTTTTCTAAAACTACGTACTGCAATATGAGTTTGAATTATGGTTTTTACAATTGTTGAAAGTATATCTACACTAAATGGACAATAACTTCCATTGGTTTAATGTTGGTTGATTTTTTATTTAATTATTTCCTTTTAGTTCAAATGCTTTCATGTTTTACTTATATTTTCATCGGTAAAGTACCCACTGAGCGTCATTGCTCAGCGAGTTAAGTTTTCTTGACTCGTAGGTTCGAAGCAGTAGATTTCGATGATTAGCTTTGAGCAGCACAACACAGCGCAGCACCTCAGAGTAGCCTTTCATTTCCTATATTATGAGTTAGCTAGTTGTGGCATGTATATGCATATGAAAATATAAGATTGAGAATTTCTATGTTATACTATACGTTAGTAGTATGTAATAATAAGAAACCTCTACTTTAATTTGTATTAGAAGTGTGAATTCTTCTTGCAGGTTGTAGTTGAGGGTATAAGGGGGATTCATTGGGAGTGTATTGAAACCGATTGTATTCGCATTGGTTTGTGTAAAAATGTTTTCAAAAATTAGAAAAATCAGTTTTGTAGACACTTGGGACCCAATTTCTAGGCGAACCTCTGGCAAAATTTCTGTAAAAACTAGAACTAAAATTTGACTAAGTAAAATTGGTAACAACATTAGGCTAGTGTGGCGCCTCTACTCGGCTTACACATGTAGGCCGGGAAGGGGTGTTACAAGAAATGAAATGAGAAGTGAATTGAAAAAGAGATTGATAAAGAGATAAATGAAATAATTGTGTGCTTAATATGTTATTCAATTTTCAGAGTTCTGGGTTTGGCGGCATGCCTATGAATCGCTGGATAGGTGAAAAGACCGGGTCGTAAGCCAAGTCCAGCTGAAAAATGTGAAATGTGATGTTTTTAGGGTGAAAAGACTGGGTCGTAAGCCTCAAAAACAAATTCTTAAAGCTAGATTGAGTGAAAAGACTGGGTCATAAGCTCAAATCTAGTTGATTATCCATGGAGAAATATATATATCGCCTACGGGCTTGATGATTGTGATTATGGACCAAAGCAGTAACTCTGAACTTTGAACAGCATATTAGATTCTTTTTGGGCCCATGCTTGTCTTTACTTTAATGTGAATTATGGAATAAGGTATAATGTTATGAGATATATGATGATAATTATGGAATGAGAAGAATACAACATATAAGCAAAACACTGAAAATGAATGTGGCTTGAGAAACTATGCTGGATGATGAGATTATGAAAATAAAATATGATGTGTAATATGTATATGGATGTGGAAATTGTGAGTAATATTTCATGAATGTTCTGATTAGTCATTGAATTGTGGTTTGTTGAAATGATATATATGTATGTGTATATAAATTAAGAGATTAGTGGAAATATTTGAAGAGTGTAATTGAAATGGGAAAACAGGATAAGAAAATAATGATACATGAAGTTAACATATGAGTATGATTTTCTGTAATGTATTTTTATAATATTTATTTGTACTACTAAGCTTTCGAGCTTAGCACGGTTGTGTAAATCGCGCAGGTGAGTAGGTGGTTGATCTGAAGTCAAATTGTTATGCCACATGAAGAGTAAGAGTATTTCGAGACCAACTAGAAGGTGGTGCATACATGTACAATTTAATTATATTGTATTTTGATAAAAATGTATTCATATGTATAAATGAAATTTTGGTAAAGACAAGATCATTATATATATGTAATATCATCAAAAGTATAATGAGTTTGTAAATGTTCTTTAAATAAAATGTATTATTGTTTGGAACCAAAGTAAAGGTTTTTAATCTGAAATGAAAAGTGACATTCTTATACTTTATATACGTACTGCATGTATACAAGGTATATGTATAGTACTTATATAGAGTATGGGGGTGTTACACATCTCCTCTTTTTCCTTTCTTAATTAAACATATACATAAAAATCCTTTAATTCAATTTCAACAATTATCATTTCCAAAAGTTTTAGGGTATCGTTTGGGATATTACAATTCTCCCCCTCTACAAAATAATTTCATCTTCGAAATTATCTATTCTCAAGTCTGGAATAACTGGGGATACTGATCTCGCATCACTTGCTCTCTCTCCCAAGTTGCCTCTTCTCTAGCATGATTCTTCCAAAGAACCTTCACAATTGGCACTTTCTTATTTCTCAACTCTTTTACTTCATGTGCTAAAATAGCCATTGGTTCTTCTTCAAAAGTCAGATGCAGACTCACTTCAATAGATTCTACTGACAAAATATGAGATGGGTCTAACCTGTACCTCCGTAGCATAGAAACATGGAAGACATTGTGAATTTTATCCAATTCAGGCGGCAAAGAGAGTTGATAAGCATCTGGTCCAACTCTTTCCAGTACCTCATAAGGTCCAATAAAACAAGGACTCAACTTCCCTTTGCGGCCAAATCTCAAAATTCTCTTCCAAGGAGACACTTTCAAAAATATTTTACCTCCAACACTAAACTGAATGTCTCTCCTCTTCAAATCTGAATAGGATTTCTGTTTGTTCGAAGATGCTTTCAAACGATCCTAAATAATCTTCACTTTCTCTTCTGTTTCTTTAATTAAATCGGGACCAACCAACTTACCTTCTCCAACTTCATCCCAACATAGAGGCGTCCTACATCTTCTACCATATAATGCCTCATAAGGTGCCATTCTAATACTGGACTGATGATTTTTGTTATAAGCAAATTCCATCAATGGTAAGAATCTGTCCCAACACCCAGAGAAATCAATGACACAGCTTCTCAACATGTCCTCTAAAATCTGTATCACTCTCTCTGACTGCCCATCTGTCTGCAGATGAAAAGTAGTGATAAAATGCAATCGAGAACCCAAAGCAGCATGCAAACTCTTCCAAAACCTTAAAGTAAACTGGGGATCTCGATCAGACACTAAAGAAATTGGGACTCCATGCAATCTCACTATCTCACTGATGTACAGCTCAGCTAACTTCTCAAGAGAATAGTCCATCTGAACTGGAAGAAAATGAGCTATCTTCATCAATCGATCAACAATAACCCAAATTACATCATGCTTCTTCTGAGTCAAGGGCAAACCAGTCACAAAATCCATCGTCACTCGCTCCCATTTCCACTTAGGCACTGATAAAGGTTGGAGCAACCCCGAAGGAATTTGGTGCTCGACCTTCACTCTCTCACAAGTGAGACATTTGGATACAAACTCCGCTGTGTCCCTCTGCATACCTGACTACCAATAATGTTGCTTCAAATCATGATACATCTTAGTAATTCCAGGGTGCATAGCAAAAGTCGACTGATGTGCTTCCTCCAAAATATTCTTTTTCAAGCTTACATCATTAGGAACACACAATCTATCTTTGTACCAAAACTACCATCACTTCTCACATGAAAATCTCTACTCTCTCCTTTTTGACAATTCAAAACAATCTTCTAAATTCTTTCATCTGCAAACTGAGCCTCTCTAATTTGATCCAACAAGATTGGCCTCAATTGCAACTGATCCAACAAAGCACAATCATTACAAGGCTCGAAGCTAGCTTGCAACTTTCTCAACTCAAAAAGCAACAAGAGCGATTAAACAGCCAAGCCTGCCAAAGACTTTCGACTCAAGGCATCAGCAACTACTTTTGCCTTACCAGGATGATAATCAATCAAACAGTCATAGTCTTTAATCAACTCTAACCACCGTCTCTGCCGAAGATTCAGCTCTTTTTGAACCCCCAAGTATTTCAAACTCTTATGATCCATATAAATGAAACACTTCTCCCCATACAAGTAGTGTCACCAAATCTTCAAAGCAAAAACTATGGCTGCCAACTCCAAATCATGCATCGGGTAATTCAACTCATGCGACTTCAACTGCCGAGAAGCATAAGCTATGACTCTACCCTCTTACATCAAAACACAACCTAAACCATTATGTGAAGCATCACTGTAAATCACATATGGTTTATCTTCCACAGGCAAGGTAAGAACAGGAGCTTGAGTCAACATCTCTTTCAACTGCTCAAAGCTTACTTGACACTAATCTGTCCACACAAATCTAACTCCCTTCCGAAGCAATCTGGTGAGTGGAGTAGCTATCAAAGAAAAACCCTTCGCAAACCGTCTATAATATCCTGCCAAACCCAGAAAACTTCTAACTTCAGTCACTGTTTTCGGTGACTCCAATTTAAAATGGCCTCAACTTTACTCGGATCAACTCTTATACCATATGCTGAAACCACATGACTAAGAAAAGTCACTTGATCAAGCCAAAACTCACACTTAGATAGCTTAGCATACAACTGCTTCTCTCTCAAAGTCTGCAATACAATTCGCAAGTGCTTATCATGATCCTCCTCATTATGCGAATACACCAAAATGTCATCGATAAAGACCACCATAAACTGATATAAATAGGATCTAAACACCCTGTTCATCAAATCCATAAAAGCTACAGGTGCATTCATCAATCCAAAAGGCATTACCAAAAACTCATAATGCCCATACCTTGTGCGGAAAGCTGTCTTGGGAACATCTTCCTCTCTGATTCTCAACTGATGGTACCCTGATCTCAGACCAATCTTGGAGAAAACTGCTGCTCCTTTCAACTGATCAAAGAGATCATCTATCCTAGGCAAAGGATAATTGTTCTTGATGGTCACCTTATTCAACTGCCTATAATCAATACACAATCTTAAGGTATCATCCTTCTTCTTCACAAACAGAACAGGAGCTCTCCACGGAGACACACTAGGGTGAACAAACCCTTTATCCAATAACTCCTGTAACTGCACCTTCAACTATTTCAACTCAGCAGGTGCCATTCGATAGGGAGTAATAGAGATAAGAGTGGTACCAGGCAACAAATAGATACCAAACTCAACCTCTCTCTCAGGGGGAATCCCTGACAACTCCTCGGGAAAAACATCTGGGAAATCAGCTACTGTGGGTATACTATCAAGTTGAGAACCCACTACTCTAGTATCTACCACATGAGCAAGATAAGCCTCACATCCTTTTCAAATCAACCTCCTAGCCGCAATAGCTGAAACAAACATAGATGCGAGCTGTCTCTGCTTACTATATACCATCACACTTCTACCATCCCTAGTTCTTAGGGTAACGCACTTCTTCTGACAATATACTATAGCTCCATGCTTAGATAACCAATCCATGCCTAAGATCAGATCATACTCCTTAAAAGGCATTTCAATCAAATCACCAAGAAACTCCTCATCCTGAACAACCATTGGACTATCTCGGTGCACCTTACTCACCAAAATAATATGCCCTAAAGGATTTGTCACCAACACATCAAATCCTAGGGACTCAAAATGCAATTTAGATGCAGGCAAGATGGCACTTATATATGATTGCATAGATCCTGGATCAATCAAAGCAAGAACTGAAATACAAAATAAAGAAAATGTACTTGCAATGACGGCTGAAGCATCCGGCTGCCTCTGCATCACATACACTTGCTGAGAAGGCCCAACCTCATCTAGCCTACTGCCTCCGGATGTATAGCCTCCTCTCTGACTAAACCCAGGTCGACCACCTCTACTGAAACCTCTGCCACTGCGACCTCCTCTAACTCTAGGTCGAGAAACTACAGAATCTGCCTGTAGCTCAGGACAATCTCTGATGAAATGGTCAGGTGACCCGCATCTAAAACACACAGCTGGTCCACCTATCTTCCAACAAACACTCCCATGTATCCTACCACAATTGACACATGTAGGTGGAGTAGAGCTCTGAGCCATTGGGGTCAGTGCACTAGCCACAGAAACTGTAGGTCTTGATCTCTGCCTCTGATGCGGTACTGACTTACCAGGCTACCTCAGGCCCCTGCTGAACCTCTGTAAATGACCTTCTCAGCCTCTCTTTCCAGATGAAGACCCTGCCTCAAACTGGGGTCTCCTAACTCCGGTCTCCTCCTCAGTAGCAGCTGCTGCAAAAGCCTACGCTCTCTCAACACTCCAGGCCACTGTAACTAGCTGGGAAAGATCCTGATACCAGGAATCAACAATAATACACATAATAGAGGGCCTTAACCCCTTCTCAAATCTCCTGCACCTGTCTATCTCATCTGAAATAATCCCACCAGCATAATGACTCAACCAGATAAACTCTATCTCATACTCTGTCACAGTCCGGTTATCCTGCCTCAAATTCAGAAACTCCATCTTCTTAGCATCCTTATACTCCCTCGGAGTATACTTCTACTCAAACTTCCGCAGAAAATCACCATAAGACAAGGTCGGTGGATCATCCATCGCATGTGGAACCGTCTTCCACCAGCCATAAGCATCTCTCTGCAGAAGGGATCTAGCATAATCAAATTTCTCTTTAGGAGTAGCTTGCAACTGGATGAATACCCTCTGAATTCTATCCAACCACTGCTCAGCTACTGCAGGATCTGTAGTACCAAAGAAGTCCTCAGCTTCAAACTTCCTCAATTTATCATACTACCTCACCAGTACCTATGGCTGTGGTTGTGGTGGCGGCTGCTGCACTGGAGCTTGCCTCAGCAAATCTACCATATGTTGTAACCAAACCGGCTGAATCTCATCAGCTGCTAGTCTCTCTGGCACAGGAGCAGGTGCCTCACCAGCTAACTCAACCCTAGCTCCATCTCTACCCTCAATAGGAGCTATATTCCCAGCACTACCTTCTATAGACTGACGTGATGAGACACCATCAATACCTATATATGCAAACACAACATAATATATCTCATCAAAGATCAGAAACATCCAGTGTCAATGCATGTATCTTATTTAAAAATCATATTTTCAAATCAAAAATTTCTTTTCTTATAATTCACCTAGGTTGAGAACCTCAAACCTAGGCTCTGATACTGAAACAGTTGTAACACCCCCGCACCTCATATACATACACCCACACAACATGTGATATACGTATAGAGGATATAAGGGTGTCACAGTTCATTTTAAAACAAACTAACCCATCCTTCATAAATATAAAACCACGGTCATAATTACTAAAATCTGAATAAACTAAAAACATTTAACTTACATTATAGAAATCAATAGGGAAAACATTTCTCGTTAAAATACAAATATATCATTAGTACCCAAAAGTTTATCCCTTACATTTCTCGTTAACTTACATTTCTCATTAAAATACAAATATATCATTAGTACCCAAAACACTGGGGCGAATTGAGAGAGCTGAAGGTGCAGATACAGGAGTTATTGGATAAAGTGTTTATTCGCCCCAATGTTTCTCCTTGGGGAGCTCCTGTGTTGTTTGTGAAGAAGAAAGATGGTACTATGAGGTTATGCATTGATTATAGGCAACTGAATAAAGTGACTATCAAGAATAAATATCCTTTGCCTAGGATTGATGATCTCTTTGATCAATTGAAGGGAGCAGCAGTGTTTTCCAAGATTGATTTGAGATCCGGGTACCATCAGTTGAGGGTTAAAGCTGAAGATGTTCCTAAGACAGCTTTCCGCACCAGATATGGGCATTATGAGTTCTTGGTAATGCCTTTTGGCTTAACGAATGCACCTGCAGTTTTCATGGATTTGATGAATAGGGTGTGTCCAAATGTCTCACTTGTCAGAGGGTGAAAGCTGAGCATCAAGTTCCAATAGGGTTACTTCAACCTTTAACAGTGCCTGAATGGAAATGGGAGAGAATAACAATGGATTTTGTATCTGGTTTGCCATTGACTCAGAAGAAGCATGATGCTATTTGGGTGATTGTTGATCGGTTGACAAAGACAGCTCATTTCCTTCCTGTTAGAATGGACTATTCTCTTGAAAGGTTGGCTGAGTTGTATATCAATGAGATAGTGAAATTGCATGGAGTCCCAATTTCTTTAGTGTCTGATCGAGACCCCCGGTTTACTTCGAGGTTTTGGAAGAGTTTACATGATGTATTGGGTTCTCGGTTACACTTTAGTACTGCTTTTCATCCACAGACAGATGGGCAGTCAGAGAGAGTGATACAGATTATTGAGGATATGTTGAGAAGCTGTGTCATTGATTTCTCTGGAAGTTGTGACAGATTTTTACCACTTGTGCAATTTGCTTACAACAACAGTCATCAATCCAGTATTGGTATGGCACCATTTGAGGCATTGTATGGTAGAAGATGTAGAATGCCTTTATGCTGGAATGAAATTGGAGAGGGCAAGTTAATTGGTCCTGATTTGGTTAAAGAAACTGAAGAGAAAGCGAAGATAATTCAGGATCGGTTGAAAGCAGCTTCAGATCGACAGAAGTCTTATTCAAATTTGAAGAGGAGAGATATAGAGTTTGATATTGGAGATAAAGTATTTTTGAAAGTGTCTTCTTGGAAAAAGATATTGAGATTTGGTAGAAGAGGGAAGCTGAGTCCTCGTTTCATTGGACCGTATGAAGTTTTGGAAAGAGTTGGGCCAGTTGCTTATTGTCTTGCCTTGCCACCTGAGTTGGATAGAATCCATAATGTATTCCATGTTTCTATGTTGCGGAGGTATAGATCAGATCCATCTCATATCTTGCCAGTTGAATCCATTCAAGTGAGTCCGGATCTGACATTTGAAGAAGAACCAGTTGCTATTTTGGCACATGAAGAGAAAGAGTTGAGGAATAAGAAAGTGCCATTGGTGAAGGTTCTATGGAAGAATCATGGGAGAGAAGAGGCAACTTGGGAGAGCGAGCAAGCAATGCGAGATCAGTATCCTCAACTGTTTCAGACATAATATCAGGTAATTTCGAGGACGAAATTTCTTTTTAGAGGAGGAGAATTGTAATATCCCAAAGTGTGCCCTAGAAGTTTTGATATAATTGTTGTTTATTTAAATTAAATGTATATGTGTAATTGGAAAGAAAATGAATTGAAGAGAGAGTGTATATGTTGTATATATGGAAATATATAACATATACACAAGTCAAATGTGATGGTCAAAGGAAGAAGATATTTATTGGTATTATTAATGAATTAAGTAATTAATGGAAAATAAGGAAATAAATGAATGGAAGAGATTAAATGGAATATTTTATTAATAAAAGACTTGGTGGAGATTGAGTGAAGACAACATATTTGACTTTTTGCTTCATTTGTCTTCTTCATTTTCTTCTTTTCCTTTCTTTGGCCGGGTACTCCAAAGACAAGAGAGCAAGGAAGAGTTGTGATTTTCTAAGATCAAATTGAAGGAAGAATCAAGTGATTGAGTTGGATTTGAAGTTTCATCAACTTTGGTAAGTTCTCTCTTGATTTCTTTTGTTTTTATTGAAGTTGTGTTTGAGTTGATTTGGGGATTTTTGATAGTGTGATTTTGATTGATTGTGGTGTTGGTTTTGGTTTGAAGATAATAAGTTGAGTTGATGTTGGTATTGAAAGAGTAAGAGTGATGTTGGTTTTATGGTTTTGAAGTTGTAAATGATGTTTAACTTGTGTTTGATTAATTATTTTCATTGATTTTCATGTTGTTTGTATTTGTTGGAGTTGTAAGCATAGAATATGTGATTTTGGTCGAAGGCAGTAGCATCTTGGATGCCACGCCCGTGGCCCTTAGATGCCATGGCCGTGGGGTGTTGAACAATGTGGGGCAGAATTGTTTCCTAACCCACGCTCGTGGGGGTTGGGGTGGCCACGGCCGTGGGTCCTAGCTAGTGGTGTTGAGTTATAATTTGTGATCTAGAGGTCTAAGATGAGGTTAATAAGTGATAAATTGTATTGGAATTCATGTATTGTATCATTTGTGGATTAGGTTTTGGAAGAAAGTGATTTGCCCTAATTTAAGAAGTGAAGAACTCTTGGAAGAAGAAGAGTATAGAGTAGTGTGAGTGTTCTTGAGGTAAGTACAAACTACATTATTGCATACATTTATATGATGTTGAGGCTTAACACACACTTGTTTGTAAATGTGTTAAGAAAACCAATGCATTGTTGATGCATATTAATAATGTTATGTTGGTATAATGTAAAATGTATGTTAAGACAATTGGTTGTGCACACTTGAATGTGATTGGTTATAATGATGTAAATAGGATGGTTAAAGTATGTTTGCCTACATGATAATAAAATGCAATATGACATGTGAAAGATATGATGAATTGCTCTAATGTGAATTGAGATAAGATGCAAAACCATTGTGATTGGCTATGATGATTTAAATGAAATGTGAGGCCATTGTGATTGTCTAAGATGATTCAATTGAAATAAGTGGGGCATGTTTTCCTAAATGATGATGAGAATTGAGAATGGAATTGATAATGAAATAATAAATCAATTGTGTGTCTAATGTGTTATTCATTTTCAGAGTTTTGTTGTTGGTGGCATGCCTATTAGTAACAATCTCTTGAAGTTAGGTTGGGCTTGATCCTTGAAGCCAAGTTGGGTTTAAGTTTAGCATGCTTAACTCCCCTTGAAGCTTGGTTGGATCTAGTCCTTGAAGCCTAATTGAGATGTTACAACCTTTGAAGCTAGGTTGGGTTTGGTTCTTGAAGCCAAGTTGGGTTGATACTTAGTATGCTTTGTTACCCTTGAAGCTTGGTTGAACCTAAATCCTTGAAGCCTAGTTGGGATAATGATAAATGTGATAATTAAACCAAAACATTAACTCTGAAAGTTGAAAGGCATATTAGTGTCTTTTGGGCCCATGCTTGTCTTTGTTTTCAATGTGATTCTTGAATGGTGAAACCAATGAATAATGAGATTGTTGATATTGCATAAGTATTTTGTTGAGAATAAATGTTTGATATGATCTTAAGTAAATTAAGATATTGAAGTATAACATTTCTTGTGAATGGTGTATGGAATTGATTTTGTGACATTGGCATTGCATCAAAACATAATATTATTATAGTTTGTACCACTAAGCCATTGGCTTCGCGCGATTATGATTTATCGCGTAGGTAACAGGGAAGAACCAGAGAGTTCCTCTAGGCCGAGTAGAGTCTAGATCAGGTGGTGTTGATAGTAAAGCTTAAAGATCGAAGACATACTGCCAAACAAGTATATATTTTATGATTTTATAAAACTTGAGCTTTGATGTATATGTATTTGTAAATATTTGTTATATTTTTCGCTGTGTTTTGAATAAACTTTTTATTTATTGTGTTTTATAAATTTCTTTAAATGTTTTAAATTTGCTCATATGATTATAAAAGAAGTGAGTCATTTGTTTAGTAATCCGTTATATTTCTATATTCAGTATACATATATTACGATCATATTAGCATGCTATGTACGTATACGGGATATAGGGGTGTTACAATTTATGATCTATGGGTCTAGTATGAGACTAATAGGTGAATAAGTGTATTGGAATTCATGTGTATTTGTAAGTAAGTGTGTATTCTTCCTTTTGGATTAGGTTGTGAAGAGGTTGAGTTGCCTTAACCTAGATGTGAAGAATTCTTGGAAGAGGAAGTGTATAGATTGATGTGAGTTGCTCTTGAGGTAAGTACAAACTTACATGGATGCATTCTTTTACATGATTTTGAGACTTAACACATTTGGTTATAAATGTGTTAAGTAATTTACTATATTGTTATTACTATTTGATTAATGTTATGATTTGTATAATGTGAAAGATATGATGATCATTCAAAAGGTATGTGCAATGCAATTGGTTATGATAAATACTTTAATGATGAATTGCTTTAATGTGAATTGAGATATGATGAGATGTGAAGCCATTGTTGTTGGCTATGATAGTGCAAATGATATTATTGGGGCATGCTTGCCTATTTGATTATGGAATATGAAATGAGAAATGTCACATCCGCCCACCGCATTTATGCATAGTAGTCATGTGCACAGTGAGAGAAGGAGAAAAGAGAAGTCAATTCCTGACAACGGGCCTAGATAAGGCTATAGGACCAAAGGGACCTAATTGAAGAAAAATGCAAAGTTTTAGGGAGGTGACTGTAATTTCAAAAAGTCTTGGGGAGGTGACTGTAATTTCAAAAGTTTTGGGGAGGTGACTTTAATTTTTAAAAGTTGTACTGGATGTTCTTAATAGTGCACATAACAGATTCCAAAAATAGAGAGTAGAGAAAAATCGGGTCGCAACGACGCGTAACGGTTTTTCCAGAAAACGCACAGTTTGGAAGATATAGGGGATTTTGATTAGGGACATGTTGGTCATTATTAATTAAAATTTATACATGAATCTAAAGTAGGAAATAAACACACGAGGGTGTAAAGGATGTCGAGGGGTTGAATATGAAACAATCTTCAGTAGAAATGGAGCCCGGGCAAAACCCGAGCAAAGAAGGGACCTAAGGGGAATTTTGTAAAAAGTTGAGGGCTTATTGGTAATTTTTCAAAACGGCTTGGAAACCTAAAATAGACCATAAAAATAGAAAGTAGAGGTCGAGAGGATCAAAACCATTTACAGTTTGCCTTGTGGAACTGTACGGTTTAAAAGTTACGACCGATTAATTGCCGGAGGGTATTTTAGTCTTTTCACACCCTAGGCCATAAAAATTTTAGTACAAGAAGGTTGAGGGGCCAAAATATAATTAAAAGAAAGTCTAAGGGCTTGGGTTTTAAACTAATAAAAGGAAGAGACATTTGGCCTAATGAAAATTAGCCATTTAGGGTTTATAAAAAGAAGAAAAGAAAAAGGTGTGGACATTTGGTCTTAAACTATTCATTCACCCAAAAGTGGACATCATTTCCACTATATATATATCATCATAGCAAGAAGAACAAAACTCTCTCTCTCCCACTTCAAAAATTCGGCCACCATAGGAAGGACACCAAAAAGTTTCAAAATTTTGTCAAGTTTGATATTCAAGGTAAGTTTTAAGGTTTTCAAGTATTAGAATTCAATTCTAGTATCAATTTTAAGTATTTATATATCTATTGGAAGGTTGGAAATTAGGGTTCTTATGGTGGATTTGGGGAAAATTTAAGTAGTGATGAGATTGATTAATTAAATGGAAGAATCAAGGTTTCTAAGGTTTAATAAGGTTAGATTAGGGTTTAGTTTGAAAAGAAATGGATGGGTAATGCATGTTCTAAATTTCTAAGGTTTATGTTTAAGGTTGTGTTCTTGAAATTCTTGAAGGAAAAACAAAGATTAAGGAAGGAGAAGAAGGAAAGGCAAAAAGGGAATTAAAAGAACAAGGTTTGGTACTTTACCATAAAAGAAATTTTATTTTTCTTACAAACTTTGGTTTATGGAATTTTTGATGTTGATGCTTAAATGTATTGATTGAGTTTAAATTAAATGTTTGAGTTATGTTCTTGGTTTCTTATGGCAATTGAGTTGTTTAAATTTAATTTAAGCCAAATGTTTTGAGAAAAATTTGGCAAGATGATTTGATGAACTTTAATTAGTTGATTTAAGTTAAACATGCAATAGTTGTCAAAGGGAAGTGCTTGAATCTTCACTTTATCATTAAAGAAGCCTTCATATTGATTTGAAAAAGAAAAATAAACTATCCCATGTATTTCATATGTTTTGGCCGAAATGGTCCCAAAATGGCAGATTTCTGGATTTTTTTGTGACAGTTGTTTGAGGTAGCAAATGAATGAATTTTTCAACAAAATTTTACGTGTAATTAGTCAACATATGATATAAGTTTTCTGTAAAATTTTAGCCAAAATAGGATCGTTTACTCGGTCAAATGGAAGACTGAAGTGGACTGAAATTTTGACGAAAACCCAGATTTTACTATTCATATGGTCATGCCATTTGCATTGCCGATTTTACGTGCCGCGACACTATTCATTTGGTCAATTTGTGATCTTTTGAGGAATGCTTTGAAATGTTTGATATGTTTATTATGGATGTTAAATATGTGAAAAAGGGTAATGGTTTGACTAAAGAATGTGGTGCGCGGCGTAAATGGCAAAGCGCGATGGGAATTTAAAGGGATTTCTCGAGTCATTCTAAAATGAAGTTTGAGACTTAAATTGAATCATTTTAACCTTTATGCTCTACTGGGTAGTTGGAAGTGGTAGATAAGGGTATGGTGAACTATACTAACTTATGCAGTACTGCCACTTATTGTGTTTGATACACCCCGGCAGTTACCTACGGGTATAGGCCATAGAGCAAAATTGGTTATAACCATGGTGGTGAGGGCCACCTATGTTACAGTGGTGAAAGCCACTGCCATATCGCTATGGTTCCCTATATGCCAGTAGAGCCTGAGCCAAAGTCCTGTTTTTCTAAAACTACGTACTGCAATATGAGTTTGAATTATGGTTTTTACAATTATTGAAAGTATATCTACACTAAATGGACAATAACTTCCATTGGTTTAATGTTGGTTGATTTTTTATTTAATTATTTCCTTTTAGTTCAAATACTTTCATGTTTTACTTATATTTTCATCGGTAAAGTACCCACTGAGCGTCATTGCTCAGCGAGTTAAGTTTTCTTGACTCATAGGTTCGAAGCAGTAGATTTCGGTGATTAGCTTCGAGCAGCACAACACCGCGCAGCACCTCAGAGTAGCCTTTCATTTCCTATATTATGAGTTAGCTAGTTGTGGCATGTATATGCATATGAAAATATAAGATTGAGAATTTCTATGTTATACTATACGTTAGTAGTATGTAATAATAAGAAACCTCTACTTTAATTTGTATTAGAAGTGTGAATTCTTCTTGCAGGTTGTAGTTGAGGGTATAAGGGGGATTCATTGGGAGTGTATTGAAACTGATTGTATTCGCATTGGTTTGTGTAAAAATGTTTTCAAAAATTAGAAAAATCAGTTTTGTCGACACTTGGGACCCAATTTCTAGGCGAACCTCTGGCAAAATTTCTGTAAAAACCAGAACTAAAATTTGACTAAGTAAAATTGGTAACAACATTAGGCTAGTGTGGCGCCTCTACTCGGATTACACATGTAGGCCGGGAAGGGGTGTTACAATTTTCGTATCAGAGCTCTGGTTTAGCCGATTCTGGGTAATTCAACATAGGAGGAAGTACGTTTTATGTCGGGAGTGGCCATTACCGACGTAAAACGAGATATCCTATAGTAAATAGGAGATAAAAAGTAGGCATCATTCAGGAAGGAAATATAGGAAAATAAATAAGGGTATGTTTGCATATATTTGATTAAGTGTTTTGTCTTTATTTACATGCCACATAGGGTTTAATAGTGCTGCTGAGTTGTGCTGTTTTTGACTGTGAGTTATGTGTTAGAATATAGATGTCGCGAGAGTCCTCTCAGAGAGCCGTAGAGGAGGAAGTTGAATCTCGAGCTTCACATATTGTAGAGACGCATGTATTTGAAACACCGGAGGCTGAGCAACCCTCAGCGGGAGCTCCTCTTCCGAATGAGATGTTGCAACAGATGGCTGCAGCGCTGCGACAGATAGCGGGCGTTGCCCCGGCACCACCACCAGCGCCAGCACCCATAACAGTACCTGCTGTAGGAGGGGAAAGGAAACCCCCGATCGAAAAGATAAGAAAGTACGGGGCGAAGGAGTTTAGGGCCCGAAGGGACGATGATTCTTCTATAGTCGAGTATTGGCTGGAAGGAACGGTACTAGCTTTAGATCAGTTACAGTGTACTCCAGAGGAGCGAGTGGTATGTGCTACTTCCTTATTAGTGGAAGAAGCATATATATGGTGGGACACAGTTCAACAAAGTGTTCAACCGGAACAGAGGACATGAGATTTCTTTGTGAATGAGTTCAAAAGGAAGTTTATATCGGAGGCATACCTAGATGCCAAGAAAAAGGAGTTTCTACACTTAAAGCAAGGTCAACTGACCGTTGCCGAATACGAGAGGGAATTTACCAGGCTGAGTAGGTATGCCAAGAAGACAATTGAAGACGAACATGATAGGTGTAAGCAATTCCAGGATGGTTTGAATAATGAGATTAGGATGCAGCTAATTGCTACTAATATCAAGGAATTTTCCGAGTTGGTCACTAGGGCTTTGGAAGTAGAGCAATGTCAGAAGGATGAGCAAAATAGGAGACAGAGGGTAAGACCAAGAAGGGATACCCAGAGTTATTTAGAAAATTTCTAGCCACAAGGAAACAGTTTAGAGAAGGTAGTTCATGGGAGGAAATCAGTGCAGGATATCCAGTCAAAGGTAGATTTGGGGCAGCCCAAGTCAAGCTACCTTTGCAGCCAGTACTGGTGGGTCTATGAGAGGACAAGGAAGAGGGCGTGGCCAAGGTGGAGATAACTTTGCTCAGCCCGAAACTATCGGAGGAAGTGAAAACACCCATCCACGCTGTGTTCAATGTGGGCGTAGGCATTCAGGAAAATGTTGGGGCAAGGCCTGGGTATGTTTTATTTGTGGAGCGAAGGACCACTTTAAACGAGAATGCCCTTTAAGACAGCAAAACACACTAAATAATACCGAAGGATCTCAAGGCATAGCTAGAAGGGGAAAGGGGCAGAGGTAGAGGACAAAGCTCTTCGTAAATTCAATCCGAAACGATGGACAGACCTGAAACTAGAGCTCCTACCAAGATGTATGCAATGAGGGCACATGAAAAAGAGGAAGCCCCCAACGTCATAGCAGGTCAGCTAATTATGTTTGGAATGCCGATTTATGCTTTAATAAACCCAGGTTCTTCACATTCATATATATATGCATGAAAAATGAAAAATTAAAGGATTTAGAAGTAGAACTTGAAACAGATGGAGTGTTAGTTACAAATCCTTTGGGTAGTGAGATGGTTACCAGGAAGGTAATAAAGGATTGTCCGGTAGAAGTACATAGACACACTTTCTTAGGTGATCTATTTGAGTTGCCATTCCAGGAATTTGATGCAATACTTGGAATGGATGAGCTGACCAAACATAAGGCATTAGTGGACTGTGAAAAAAGAAAAAAGAAAGACGGATCCCTAAGACTAGGTGTGGATTATCGGCAGTTAAATAAGCTGACGATTAAGAATAAATACCCGCTACCCCCAATAGATGATTTATTTGATTAATTGAAAGGTGTGGGAGTTTTCTCAAAGATTGATATGCGATCCGGCTATCATCAACTGAAGATTAAAGATGAAGATATACCAAAGACTACATTCAGAACCCGATATGGACATTATGAGTTTATCGTAATGCCTTTTGGGCTCACGAATGCACATGCGGTATTCATGGATTGGATGAACCGGATTTTCCATCCTTATTTGGACCAGTTTGTCGTGGTATTCATCGATGACATACTGGTTTACTCAAAGAATGCAGAGGACCATGACCGGCACTTGAGAATCGTGTTACAAACATTGAGGGAGAAGCAGTTATACACCAAATTCAGCAAGTGTGAATTTTGGTAAGAAGAAGTGGTTTTTTTTTGACATATTGTATTGGCGGAAGGAATAAGAGTTGATTCTAAGAAGGTAGAAGCAGTATTGGAATGGAAGCCACCCAAGACCGTAACGGAAGTTCGTAGTTTTCTTAGGGTTAGCAGGATATTATTGGAGATTTATCAAAGGATTTTCCATGATCGCCGCACCTATGACCAAGCTACTTCAGAAGAATGCCAAATTATAGTGGACCAATGCTTGCCAACGGAGCTTTGAAAGGCTAAAGCAAAAACTTACTGAAGCGCCCATTCTTACACAACCCGAATCAGGAAAAGATTTTGTGATTTATAGCAATTTCTCCCACATCGGGTTAGGTTGCGTATTGATGCAGGAGGGCAAAGTCATTGCGTATGTCTCTCGACAGCTCAAGCCACACGAAAGGAATTATCCCACGCATGACTTAGAACTAGCAGCGATTGTTTAGCTTTCAAGACGTGGAGGCACTACCTATACGGGGAAAAGTGTTACGATTTAAACAGAAAGGCAAGCTAAGCCCTAGATTCATCGGACCATATGAGATCATCAAACGGGTAGGTTCGGTAGCTTACCAATTGGCGTTACCACTCGAATTAAGTAAAATAGATGATGTTTTCCACGTTTCAATGCTAAGGAGGTATCGTTCAGATCCAACCCACGTCATACAAACTTAAGACATCGAGATTCAGCCTGACCTGACATACGAGGAAGAACCAGTAGAAATCTTAGCACGGGAAATCAAAGAGTTGCAGAATAAGAAGATCCCATTGGTCAAAGTGCTTTGGAGGAATCACAAAGTAGAAGAAGCTACATGAGAATGCGAAGAAACTATGAGGAAGTAGTACCAATATTTATTTCCATCTGATGGGCTTCGGGACAAAGCCTAAATTAACGAGGGACGAACTGTCACATCCGCCCACCGCATTTATGCATAGTAGTCACGTGCACAGTGAGAGAAGGAGAAAAGAGAAGTCAATTTCTGACAACGAGCCTAGATAAGGCTATAGGACCAAAGGGACCTAATTGAAGAAAAATGCAAAGTTTTAGGGAGGTGACTGTAATTTCAAAAAGTCTTGGGGAGGTGACTGTAATTTCAAAAAGTTTTGGGGAGGTGACTGTAATTTTTAAAAGTTGTACTGGATGTTCTTAATAGTGCACATAATAGATTCCAAAAATGGAGAGTAGAGAAAAATCAGGTCGCAACGACGCGTAACGGTTTTTCCAGAAAACACACGGTTTGGAAGATAT
This sequence comes from Garcia nutans, assembly GCA_947685225.1. Lineage (NCBI taxonomy): Eukaryota > Viridiplantae > Streptophyta > Magnoliopsida > Malpighiales > Euphorbiaceae > Garcia > Garcia nutans. The sequence goes on along the minus strand of CANTUV010000039.1, from coordinate 33,276,481 downwards.
AGGGGATTTTGATTAGGGACATGTTGGTCGTTATTAATTAAAATTTATACATGAATCTAAAGTAGGAAATAAACACACGAGGGTGTAAAGGATGTTGAGGGGTTGAATATGAAACAATCGTCAGTAGAAATGGAGCCTGGGCAAAACCCGAGCAAAGAAGGGACCTAAGGGGAATTTTGTAAAAAGTCGAGGGCTTATTGGTAATTTTTCAAAACGGCTAGGAAACCTAAAATAGACCTTAAAAATAGAAAGTAGAGGCCGAGAGGATCAAAACCATATGCAATTTGCCTTATGGAACTGTACGGTTTAAAAGTTATGACCGATTAATCGCCGGAGGATATTTTAGTCTTTTCACAGCTTAGGCCATAAAAATTTCAGCACAAGGAGGTTGAGGGGCCAAAATATAATTAAAAGAAAGTCTAAGGGCTTGGGTTTTAAACTAATAAAAGGAAGAGACATTTGGGCTAATGAAAATTGCCATTTAGGGTTTATGAAAAGAAGAAAAGAAAAAGGTGTGGACATTTGGCCTTAAACTATTCATTCACCCAAAAGTGGACATCATTTCCACTATATATATATCATCATAGCAAGAAGAACAAAACTCTCTCTTTCCCACTTCAAAAATTCGGCCACCATAGGAAGGACACCAAAAAGTTTCAAATTTTTGTCAAGTTTGATTTTCAAGGTAAGTTTTAAGGTTTTCAAGTATGTAGAATTCAATTCTAGTATCAATTTTAAGTATTTATATATCTATTGGAAGGTTGGAAATTAGGGTTCTTATGGTGGATTTGGGGAAAATTTAAGTAGTGATGAGATTGATTAATTAAATGGAAGAATCAAGGTTTATAAGGTTTAATAAGGTTAGATTAGGGTTTAGTTTGAAAAGAAATGGATGGGTAGTGCATGTTCTAAATTTCTAAGGTTTATGTTTAAGGTTGTGTTCTTGAAATTCTTGAAGGAAAAACAAAGATTAAGGAAGGAGAAGAAGGAAAGGCAAAAAGGGGATTAAAAGAACAAGGTTTGGTACTTTACCATAAAAGAAATTTTATTTTTCTTACAAACTTTGGTTTATGGAATTTTTGATGTTGATGCTTAAATGTATTGATTGAGTTTAAATTAAATGTTTGAGTTATGTTCTTGGTTTCTTATGGCAATTGAGTTGTTTAAATTTAATTTAAACCAAATGTTTTGAGAAAAATTTGGCAAGATGATTTGATGAACTTTAATTAGTTGATTTAAGTTAAACATGCAAAAGTTGTCAAAGGGAAGTGTTTGAATCTTCACTTTATCATTAAAGAAGCCTTCATATTGATTTGAAAAAGAAAAATAAAATATCCCTTGTATTTCATATGTTTGGGTCGAAATGGTCCCAAAATGGCAAATTTCTGGATCTTTTTGTGACAGTTGTTTGAGGTAGCAAATGAATGAATTTTTCAAAAATATTTTACGTGTAATTAGTCAACATATGAAATAAGTTTTCTGTAAAAGTTTAGCCAAAAATAAGATCGTTTACTTGGTCAAATAGAAGACTGAAGTGGACTGAAATTTTGACCAAAACACCAGATTTTACTATTCATATGGTCATGCCATTTGCGTTGCCGATTTTACGTGCCGCGATACTATTCATTTGGTCAATTTGTGATCTTTTGAGGAATGCTTTGAAATGTTTGATATGTTTATTATGGATGTTAAATATGTGAAAAGAGTAATGGTTTGACTAAAGAATGTGGTGCGCGGCGTAAATGGCAAAGCGCGATGGGAATTTAAAAGGATTTCTCGAGTCATTCTAAAATGAAGTTTGAGACTTAAATTGAATCATTTTAACCTTTATGCTCTACTGGGTAGTTGGGAGTGGTAGATAAGGGTATGGTGTACTATACTAACTTATGCAGTACTGCCACTTATTGTGTTTGATACACCCCGGCGGTTACCTTCGGGTATAGGTCGTGGAGCGAAGATGTTGTGAAATTGTGATTGGAATACTTTGGCGGTTACCTATGGTATAGGCCGTAGAGCGGAATTGGTTATAACCATGGTGGTGAGGGCCACCTATGTTACAGTGGTGAGGGCCACTGCCTTATCGCTATGGTTCCTTATATGCCAGTAGAGCCTGAGCCAAAGTCCTGTTTTTCTAAAACTACGTACTGCAATATGAGTTTGAATTATGGTTTTTACAATTGTTGAAAGTATATCTACGCTTAATGGACAATAACTTCCATTGGTTTAATTTTGGTTGATTTTTGATTTAATTATTTCCTTTTAGTTTAAATGCTTTCATGTTTTACTTATATTTTCATCGGTAAAGTACCCACTGAGCGTCATTGCTCAGCGAGTTAAGTTTTCTTGACTCGTAGGTTCGAAGCAGTAGATTTCGATGATTAGCATTGAGCAGCACAACACAGCGCAGCACCTCAAAGTAGCCTTTCATTTCCTATATTATGAGTTAGCTAGTTGTGGCATGTATATGTATATGAAAATATAAGATTGAGAATTTCTATGTTATACTATACGTTAGTAGTATGTAATAATAAGAAACCTCTACTTTAATTTGTATTAGAAGTGTGAATTCTTATTGCAGGTTGTAGTTGAGGGTATATGGGGGATTCATTGGGAGTGTATTGAAACTGATTGTATTCGCATTGGTTTGTGTAAAAATGTTTTCAAAAATAAAAAAAACCAGTTTTGTCGACACTTGGGACCCAATTTCTAGGCGAACCTCTGGCAAAATTTCTGTAAAAACCAGAACTAAAATTTGACTAAGTAAAATTGGTAACAACATTAGGCTAGTGTGGCGCCTCTACTCGGCTTACACATGTAGGCCGGGAAGGGGTGTTACAAGAAATGAAATGAGAAGTGAATTGAGAAAGAGATTGATAAAGAGATAAATGAAATAATTGTGTGCTTAATATGTTATTCAATTTTCAGAGTTCTGGGTTTGGCGGTATGCCTATGAATCGTTGGATAGGTGAAAAGACCGGGTCGTAAGCCGAGTCCAGCTGAAAAATGTGAAATGTGATATTTTTGGGGTGAAAAGACTGGGTCGTAAGCCTCAAAAACAAATTCTTAAAGCTAGATTGAGTGAAAAGACTGGGTCATAAGCTCAAATCTAGTTGATTATCCATGGAGAAATATATATATCGCCTACGGGCTTGATGATTGTGATTATGGACCAAAGCAGTAACTCTGAACTTTGAACAACATATTAGATTCTTTTTGGGCCCATGCTTGTCTTTACTTTAATGTGAATTATGGAATAAGGTATAATGTTATGAGATATATGATGATAATTATGGAATGAGAAGAATACAACATATAAGTAAAACACTGAAAATGAATGTGGCTTGAGAAACTATGCTGGATGATGAGATTATGAAAATAAAATATGATGTGTAATATGTATATGGAAGTGGAAATTGTGAGTATTATTTCATGAATGTTCTGATAAGTCATTGAATTGTGGTTTGTTGAAATGATATATATGTATGTGTATATAAATTAAGAGATTAGCGGAAATATATGAAGAGTGTAATTGAAATGGGAAAACATGATAAGAAAATAATGATACATGAAGTTAACATATGAGTATGATTTTCTGTAATGTATTTTTATAATATTTATTTGTACTACTAAGCTTTCGAGCTTAGCACGGTTGTGTAAATCGCGCAGGTGAGTAGGTGGTTGATCTGAAGTCAAATTGCTATGCCACATGAAGAGTAAGAGTATTTCGAGACCAACTAGAAGGTGGTGCATACATGTACAATTTAATTATATTGTATTTTGATAAAAATGTATTCATATGTATAAATGAAATTTTGGTAAAGACAAGATCATTATATATATGTAATATCATCAAAAGTATAATGAGTTTGTAAATGTTCTTTAAATAAAATGTATTATTGTTTGGAACCAAAGTAAAGGTTTTTAATCTGAAATGAAAAGTGACATTCTTATACTTTATATACGTACTGCATGTATACAAGGTATATGTATAGTACTTATATAGAGTATGGGGGTGTTACACATCTCCTCTTTTTCCTTTCTTAATTAAACATATACATAAAAATCCTTTAATTCAATTTCAACAATTATCATTTCCAAAAGTTTTAGGGTATCATTTGGGATATTACAATTCTCCCCCTCTACAAAATAATTTCGTCCTCGAAATTATCTATTCTCAAGTCTGGAATAACTGGGGATACTGATCTCGTATCACTTGCTCTCTCTCCTAAGTTGCCTCTTCTCTAGCATGATTCTTCCAAAGAACCTTCACAATTGGCACTTTCTTATTTCTCAACTCTTTTACTTCATGTGCTAAAATAGCCATTGGTTCTTCTTCAAAAGTCAGATCCAGACTCACTTCAATAGATTCTACTGACAAAATATGAGATGGGTCTAACCTGTACCTCCGTAGCATAGAAACATGGAAGACATTGTGAATTTTATCCAATTCAGGCGGCAAAGCGAGTTGATAAGCATCTGGTCCAACTCTTTCTAGTACCTCATAAGGTCCAATAAAACAAGGACTCAACTTCCCTTTGCGGCCAAATCTCAAAATTCTCTTCCAAGGAGACACTTTCAAAAATATTTACCTCCAACACTGAACTGAATGTCTCTCCTCTTCAAATCTGAATAGGATTTCTGTTTGTTCGAAGCTGCTTTCAAACGATCCTAAATAATCTTCACTTTCTCTTCTGTTTCTTTAATTAAATCGGGACCAACCAACTTACCTTCTCCAACTTCATCCCAACATAGAGGCGTCCTACATCTTCTACCATATAATGCCTCATAAGGTGCCATTCTAATACTGGACTGATGATTTTTGTTATAAGCAAATTCCATCAATGGCAAGAATCTGTCCCAACACCCAGAGAAATCAATGACACAGCTTCTCAACATGTCCTCTAAAATCTGTATCACTCTCTCTGACTGCCCATCTGTCTGCAAATGAAAAGTAGTGATAAAATGCAATCGAGAACCCAAAGCAGCATGCAAACTCTTCCAAAACCTTGAAGTAAACTGGGGATCTCGATCAGACACTAAAGAAATTGGGACTCCATGCAATCTCACTATCTCACTGATGTACAGCTCAGCTAACTTCTCAAGAGAATAGTCCATCTGAACTGGAAGAAAATGAGCTATCTTCATCAATCGATCAACAATAACCCAAATTACATCATGCTTCTTCTGAGTCAAGGGCAAACCAGTCACAAAATCCATCGTCACTCGCTCCCATTTCCACTTAGGCACTGATAAAGGTTGGAGCAACCCCGAAGGAATTTGGTGCTCGACCTTCACTCTCTAACAAGTGAGACATTTGGATACAAACTCTGCTGTGTCCCTCTGCATACCTGACTACCAATAATGTTGCTTCAAATCATGATACATCTTAGTAATTCCAGGGTGCATAGCAAAAGTCGACTGATGTGCTTCCTCCAAAATATTCTTTTTCAAGCTTACATCATTAGGAACACACAATCTATCTTTGTACCAAAACTACCATCACTTCTCACATGAAAATCTCTACTCTCTCCTTTTTGACAATTCAAAACAATCTTCTAAATTCTTTCATCTGCAAACTGAGCCTCTCTAATTTGATCCAACAAGATTGGCCTCAATTGCAATTGATCCAACAAAGCACCATCACTACAAGGCTCGAAGCTAGCTTGCAACTTTCTCAACTCAAAAAGCAACAAGAGCGATTAAGTAGCCAAACCTGCCAAAGACTTTCGACTCAAAGCATCAGCAACTACTTTTGCCTTACCAGGATGATAATCAATCAAACAGTCATAGTCTTTAATCAACTCTAATCACCGTCTCTGCCGAAGATTCAGCTCTTTTTGAACCCCCAAGTATTTCAAACTCTTATGATCCATATAAATGAAATACTTCTCCCCATACAAGTAGTGTCACCAAATCTTCAAAGCAAAAACTATGGCTGCCAACTCCAAATCATGCATCGGGTAATTCAACTCATGCGACTTCAACTGCCGAGAAGCATAAGCTATGACTCTACCCTCTTACATCAAAACACAACCTAAACCATTATGTGAAGCATCACTGTAAATCACATATGGTTTATCTTCCACAGGCAAGGTAAGAACAGGAGCTTGAGTCAACATCTCTTTCAACTGCTCAAAGCTTACTTGACACTGATCTGTCCACACAAATCTAACTCCCTTCAAGCAATCTGGTGAGTGGAGTAGCTATCAAAGAAAAACCCTTCACAAACCGTCTATAATATCCTGCCAAACCCAGAAAACTTCTAACTTCAGTTACTGTTTTCGGTGGACTCCAATTTAAAATGGCCTCAACTTTACTCGGATCAACTCTTATACCATCTGCTGAAACCACATGACTAAGAAAAGTCACTTGTCAAGCCAAAACTCACACTTAGATAGCTTAGCATACAACTGCTTCTCTCTCAAAGTCTGCAATACAATCCGCAAGTGCTTATCATGATCCTCCTCATTATGCGAATACACCAAAATGTCATCGATAAAGACCACCATAAACTGATATAAATAGGATCTAAACACCCTGTTCATCAAATCCATAAAAGCTACAGGTGCATTCATCAATCCAAAAGGCATTACCAAAAACTCATAATGCCCATACCTTGTGCGGAAAGCTGTCTTGGGAACATCTTCCTCTCTGATTCTCAACTGATGGTACCCTGATCTCAGATCAATCTTGGAGAAAACTGCTGCTCCTTTCAACTGATCAAAGAGATCATCTATCCTAGGCAAAGGATAATTGTTCTTGATGGTCACTTTATTCAACTGCCTATAATCAATACACAATCTTAAGGTACCATCCTTCTTCTTCACAAACAGAACAGGAGCTCTCCACGGAGACACACTAGGGTGAACAAACCCTTTATCCAACAACTCCTGTAACTGCACCTTCAACTATTTCAACTCAGCAGGTGCCATTCGATAGGGAGTAATAGAGATAAGAGTGGTACCAGGCAACAAATAGATACCAAACTCAACCTCTCTCTCAGGGGGAATCCCTGACAACTCCTCGGGAAAAACATCTGGGAAATCAGCTACTGTGGGTATACTATCAAGTTGAGAACCCACTACTCTAGTATCTACCACATGAGCAAGATAAGCCTCACATCCTTTCGAATCAACCTCCTAGCCGCAACAGCTGAAACAAACATAGATGCGAGCTGTCTCTGCTTACTATATACCATCACACTTCTACCATCCCTAGTTCTTAGGGTAACGCACTTCTTCTGACAATATACTATAGCACCATGCTTAGATAACCAATCCATGCCTAAGATCAGATCATACTCCTTAAAAGGCATTTCAATCAAATCACCAAGAAACTCCTCATCCTGAACAACCATTGGACTATCTCGGTGCACCTTACTCACCAAAATAATATGCCCTAAAGGATTTGTCACCAACACATGAAATCCTAGGGACTCAGAATGCAATTTAGACGCAGGCAAGATGGATGCACTTATATATGATTGCATAGATCCTGGATCAATCAAAGCAAGAACTGAAATATAAAATAAAGAAAATGTACTTGCAATGACGACTGAAGCATCCGGCTGCCTCTGCATCACATACACTTGCTGAGAAGGCCCAACCTCATCTAGCCTACTGCCTCCGGATGTATAGCCTCCTCTCTGACTAAACCCAGGTCGACCACCTCTACTGAAACCTCTGCCACTGCGACCTCCTCTAACTCTAGGTCGAGAAACTACAGAATCTGCCTGTAGCTCAGGACAATCTCTGATGAAATGGTCAGGTGACCCGCATCTAAAACACACAGCTGGTCCACCTATCTTCTAACAAACACTCCCATGTATCCTACCACAATGGACACATGTAGGTGGAGTAGACCTCTGAGCTATTGGGGTCGGTGCACTAGCCACATAAACTGTAGGTCTTGATCTTTGCCTCTGATGCGGTACTGACTTACCAGGCTACCTCAGGCCCCTGCTGAACCTCTGTAAATGACCTTCTCAGCCTCTCTTTCCAGATGAAGACCCTGCCTCAAACTGGGGTCTCCTAACTCCGGTCTCCTCCTCAGTAGCAGCTGCTGCAAAAGCCTACGCTCTCTCAACACTCCAGGCCGCTGTAACTAGCTGGGAAAGATCCTGATACTAGGAATCAACAACAATACACATAATAGAGGGCCTTAACCCCTTCTCAAATCTCCTGCACCTGTCTATCTCATCTGAAATAATCCCACCAGCATAATGACTCAACCAGATAAACTCTATCTCATACTCTGTCACAGTCCGGTTATCCTGCCTCAAATTCAGAAACTCCATCTTCTTAGCATCCTTATACTCCCTCGGAGTATACTTCTACTCAAACTTCCGCAGAAAATCACCATAAGACAAGGTCGGTGGATCATCCATCGCATGTGGAACCGTCTTCCACCAGCCATAAGCATCTCTCTGCAGAAGGGATCTAGCATAATCAAATTTCTCTTTAGGAGTAGCTTGCAACTGGATGAATACCCTCTGAATTCTATCCAACCACTGCTCAGCTACTGCAGGATCTGTAGTACCAAAGAAGTCCTCAGCTTCAAACTTCCTCAATTTATCATACTACCTCACCGGTACCTATGGCTGCGGTTGTGGTGGCGGCTGCTGCACTGGAGCTTGCCTCAGCAAATCTACCATATGCTGTAACCAAACCGGCTGAATCTCATCAGCTTCTAGTCTCTCTGGCACAGGAGCAGGTGCCTCACCAGCTAACTCAACCCTAGCTCCATCTCTACCCTCAATAGGAGCTATATTCCCAGCACTACCTTCTATAGACTGACGTGACTGAGACACCATCAATACCTATATCTGCAAACACAACATAATATATCTCATCAAAGATCAGAAACTGCCAGTGTCAATGCATGTATCTTATTTAAAAATCATATTTTCAAATCAAAATTTTCTTTTCTTATAATTCACCTAGGTTGAGAACCTCAAACCTAGGCTCTGATACTGAAACAGTTGTAACACCCCCGCACCTCATATACATACACCCACACAACATGTGATATACGTATAGAGGATATAAGGGTGTCACAGTTCATTTTAAAACAAACCAACCCATCCTTCATAAATATAAAACCACGGTCATAATTACTAAAATCTGAATAAACTAAAAACATTTAACTTACATTATAGAAATCAATAGGGAAAACATTTCTCGTTAAAATACAAATATATCATTAGTACCCAAAAGTTTATCCAAAACATTTGTTTAAAAAGTAGCGGAAAATACATATGTATATATATCAAAATATGAAATTTATACATGCTGGCAGTTTGTCTCTGATCTTGATGTCCACAACTCAACACTACTCTCACCAACTCAAGCCTAGACTCGACTCGGTCTAGACGAGCTCTCCGGCACAACCGGATCTACCCTGTCACCTGCGCGATTAACCACAATTGCGCTAAGCAGAAAGCTTAGTGGTACAAACTTTGATTCAATATAGATTAATGAGATGCTAATGCACAATAAATATGAATATATCAACTAAATACATTATAACTCAACATATTAATCATGCGCATCACTTTTCATAATACACATTTAAGCAAAGACAAACATGGGCCCAAAAGGATCTAATATGTTATTCAAAGTTCAGAGTTACTGCTTTGGTCCATATTGACACCTTGTGTTTAGCCCCATAGGCAATATTTATATCCATGGATAATGTAACAGACCCAGTCTCTTGGATCTCAACCCGGCTAGACCTTTGGGCCCCAGTATCTTGGTCCTCAACCCGGCTAGACTGTTACAGTTTTTGAGGCTTACGACCCAGTCTTTTCACCCTAAAAACATCACATATATCAGCTGGGCTCGGCTTACGACCCGGTCTTTTCACCTACCCAACAATTCATAGGCATGCCGCTAAACCCAAAACTCTAAAAATTAAATAACATACTAGGCACACAATTTATTCATTTATCCCATTATCGAATACTTTCATAATTCATTTCTCACAACCAAATTAGGCACATTACCTTATTATATCATCATTTTCTCATCTTTTCTCATTCTTCTCTTTTATATCAATATCAATTTATTACATTATGATTTCACATATCATATCACATTATTCCACATTTCATTTCATATCCAACACATTACTCAATTACATTGATATATCAACATAATTCACATTATGCATATCATAACATATAACTCATTCATCAATAATAAATCAATTAAATTAACACATTTCTCAACTAAATGTGTTAAGTCCCAATATCATGTAAATGTATGTAATTATTCAATGTTTGAACTTACCTCTTAAAGCAACAACACCACTCTAACAAACTCCTCTTCCAAGATAACTCTCAATAATTGAATTAAGGTAGCTCAAATCTCTTCAAAACCTAATTCAAAAGTGATTAACAACACTCACTTAGAGATATACATTAGAGAATAAGGAAGAGAACTATCTAGGGCAAACTCTACACTTGACACGCTCAACAACACGGGTGTGTCCCTGACCGTGCCCTAAAACCACAACACAGAAGCTTTGACACGCTCAGTGACATGGGCATGTCACTACACGTGTCAATTCTCTTCCAACACAGAAGCTATGACACCCTCAGTGACATGGGCGCGTCACTGCACGTGTCAATTCTCCTCCAACACAGAAGCTATGACACGCTCAGTGACATGGGCGTGTCACTGGACGTGTCAATCTTCCAACAACACGGTAGCTATGACACGCTCAGTGACATGGGCGTGTCACTGGCCGTGTCAATGCTACTACAACACAAAAGCTATGACATGCTCAGTGACATGGGCATGTCACTGGATGTGTCACCATCCCAGAAAATAGAACCAACGACACTCCCAAAGACATGGCCGTGCTCCTGGGCGTGTCAAGCAAAAAACCCTGAAATCGACACCAAAACACCACATCCAACAAACATCTTTCTTACCCTTTTTCACTCCAAACAAACTTAACCAAAACCATCAACAATCCATATAAACTTGAGTAAACAACAAAACGACTCAATTACAAACATCAAAACACAATCACAACCATATCTCACAACTCAAACTTACCCAATCCACAACTCTTGTCTCTTTAACCAATCTTAACCCTTTTCTCTTCAATCCAACCCCAAAATCAAAGTTAACAAAACAACACAACCTCAAATATGCCAAAACAACCAATCCAACAAACCCAAAAACACAAACTCAAAAAGAAAACAAAGAAACAAGTTGGAAACTTACCAAAAGTGAAGAAAATCCTTAAAACTCCAACTTGATCTCTTGAAAACCTTCAATCTCTTGAGTTTGGAAGCAACAAAATCCTTTTTCCTTTGGTTGATAATGGTGGCCGGCCAAAGAGAAGAAAGAAGAAGAAGAAGAAGAAGAAGATGAAGCAAAGTCAACCTCTTTTAACCAAACACTCTCTCCTCAAATCACTCTCCACCAAGCAATTAAACAATAAAATAATCAACCCACTTACATCATCTTCCACTAACAATATTTAATAATATAATTAAAATATATTTTGACCAAAATAAACCCATTAACTTGTATATATTTTGTATATATCCTCATATATACAACATATACACATCTCCTCTTTTTCCTTTCTTAATTAAACATATACATAAAAATCCTTTAATTCAATTTCAACAATTAATATTTCCAAAAATTTTAGGGTATCATTTGGGATATTAAAGGTTTGGACAAAATCGGTGTTGTAGAAAAAGAAACCTAAAGTGACACAAAATTTACAAAAATACCCTTGTGGCCTAAGAATTAAATTTTACTAAGAATGGGATGTGTAATATAGATAGTAGGGCTTTAAATTAATTAAAAAATTATTTTTATGGTTGTACGAAACTAAAATTTGAATTTGAATAAAAAACTACGATAGAGGATGCATCATAGTTATAATGAGCACACCCTCACCCAATCAAACTTTAGATATTATTTAAAGAAAGCCTAGAGTCTTCTCTCATCTTCTTTTCTCCATCATCTCACACTAACCATCACCACCACCATCAAACTTCATCTTTCTTCTTCCTTCTTTCAACAATTCAAGCAAGGATCAAGAAGAGAATACATCTAGTTGCAAGTTTTTAAGCGAATCCACTAGAGTAGACAAGATTGTCAACAAGTAATCAAAGGGAGAGAGAGAAAAGAGTAAGAGAGGAATTCTTTGAAGAGATATGTGCTTTTGTATTAATAATTTTCAAATATTTAGGTTTTTTTTTTTGAATTTTAATGCTTGAATAAATTAATTGAGCCATTTTAATTGAGTTATTTGCTACAAAATTAAGTAAATGAAATATTGTGCAGGATGTTGGTTAAAGAACCTTTTATATGAGGAGTTTGGTTTTTATTTCAATTTTGTAAGAATTAAGTGTATTGATTTTGGTTTTAGCTAAGAGTGATGGTTGTGGAGTTTTGTTAATTGAGTTAATTGCTAACAATTTGATTAATTGAGGGTTTGAGTAAAGTGTTGGATATGAGACCTTTTATGTGAAAAATTTGCTTTCTAGTTCATTTTTTATTATGTATAAGTGTGTGTTGAAATTGACTTTACTTTAAGTGAAGGTTGGAGTGGCTTTTAGCTTAATAAAAGGTGAATTTTTGTATCCACGTGCTGGTTTGGGTTTTTTGACCTCTGTAAGTTTTATTTCCAACAAAGTTTTGAAACACACGGACATGTAGATAAATCCACATGGCCGTGTGGATTTTTCAACTTTTGTAACTTTAATTCCAATAAGGTTTTGTTATGCACGGGCATGTGGATTTCCTAGGCACACCCGTGTCTACTATGTTTCTTATGTTTTCCTCTTTTTCAACCTTAAAACACTTCATTTCTTAACTTAATGTAATTTTCTTTTCAACTAACATTTATAGCATAAGTTTTTCTCAAAAGCATACAAGATTAACAATTTTAAAAGTTAGAATTTTGGAAATGTCTATAAGTTAATTTATAAAGAAACCTAAGAACCTTGAAAGTGTTCAATATGTGTTATATTATTGTTTTATTAAAGTGATGTTGAATTAAATGCTAAATTGGGGATGAATAAATAATGAATTGTCCAAACATACTGATATTGGAAATAGTTTGGGATTGAATGGCTAGCCAAAGGATGGATATCCATAGTAATAGTGGGTACTCCGTGCCATCTGTGACAGTAGCAATCCTTGCCAAAAGTGAACACATTACATTAACAGTGGCCCTTTGCCATATTCTTGATAGTGGGTGTTGTCCCAAGATGGAAACCAAGATGAGGGGGGGAGGGTGAAAATTTAAAATGAAACAAAGGCAAAAGAGGAGTAGAGTATAGAAGAATGAGCACAAGGAGTTTATAGTGGTTCGGATTACCTCAATCCTACATCCACTTCCTTAATAACTTATCAAGGTTCCGCTAATCTTGAATTTTTAAAAGCTCAAGTCTAACTTGGTGTTTTCACAAGCTCACACCGAATTTTTACAAGGTTTGAGAATTTCTTTCACAAGCCAACAAGAGTTTTTCCAGGTTCACTCTATAACCTAAGTGTTTCAAAGCTAACACTTAAACTTACAATGGTGTTTTAATGCTCACAGCCAACATTCAAGGAGTATAAGTATAAAATTTGATGCAAGAAAATGAAAGATGTTAAACATGGCTATTACAATCACAATCTTACACAAAAAAAAATACGATTTCTTATGTTATTTATAGTCTTCAAATCTTCAACTAGCCATTTGGAGTGAGAGCCAATATGTTTGATTCTTGTCTCCCACTTTAATCACTTCTTCGAGCTAGTTCATGGTCGAACTGGCTTTGATCCGGTCAGTTTGGGCTCGGAACAGTCAGACTATCTTTAGTTCAGTCGGCTCGAGCTCTGCATTATTGGACTGAGCTCGGTCCGATCGTGCTCTTCATATTTTCTGACAAAAGTTCTTCAACGGCTAGTACACGTGGCATCGACTAATTGAGTGGATAAACAATGACAATATTTTTTAAACTCCATGCCAGTTTTATGCCCCATACTAGTTCAGTCTGGTCGATCTTCATCTAGTATGCTGATATTTTGAAAGTATTGACGACCATAAGCACTACTTCTTGGACTTTTAGGTCTAGTTAGGTGCGATTGGATTGCATCAGGTCCACTCGTGCCTGCCATGGTATGTTAAAGTTTTTGGAGTATTCATTGATCGTGAGCTCTATTGGAAGTCTAGTTGGGAGATGTAGTCCGTTCATCAATTGGGAGTGACATTGAGAGTGAGCTCTTCTAGATACTTTATCTTGAGTTTAGTCTGATCTGCTCATCCTTGATTCTATCAGCTTAAGGTTTGGTATGCTCAGTTCACTGCTCAGCTCGTGCTCTATCTGGTTATCTCATACTTTGTCTAATCAAATTATCGCCTCAAGTATCTTGTACACTACAAGTGATAATCGGACGAATCCGCGAGCGACGCTCGGCTGTACTATCTCACTACCGTGCGACAGCCCATTTCGCTGCAGAAATTATTTGCGGCGAATTGGGCAGTCCTCAATTCGCCATAGATAACAATCTACGGCGAATTGGGCACTGCCCAATTCACCGCAGCTGGGCTTGCCAAGTTCTGCGACGAACTGGCTTGCCCAGCTAGCCCGCCGAGCCTGTTTTTGCCAGCGCAGCCTGCTGGCCCAACAGCCCGCGCGCTGCCGATTTTTTGACCAAATCTTATTTTACCCGGTTTTGTAGTTTTTCCTAAATAGATAGTATTTTCTTATTAAAATAGGATTGGGACTTTATTTTTTCTATAAATACCACATTAAAACAAGAACAAAGGAGGACGGGAAAAAAAGATAAAAACCTAGAGAAGAAACCCGAGAGACAGAAGGCAAGGGAAAGAAAGAAAACCCTAGGGGCGACAATTAGATTGAGAAGAGTAAAAAAAACAAGGCAGAAAAGAGCAAAAATAAATTATCAACAATCGAGGAGTAAACAACCAACAATCATCAATCCATCAAAGGCAGTAACACTGCCTTTATTCTTGTTCAACCAGAAATCAATTTTTTGGAGGAACCAACGAATGAAAGTTTGATTATAAATCTTTTATTTTATTATATTTACAACATTCTTACGTTTTGATTCATGAATTGTTTAAGCATATGATGTTATTGCCATATTTTCTTTTAAATGTTTATATTATTTATTTTGATATTAAGTCTTTCAGTAACCAAAATTATTAAACATGATAGTATGTTTTATAGATCAAATTGTCCATTCATCAGTAGCCTAAAACGTTGATTAAATTTTCAAAACCCTAAACTGTTATTTTATTTCCAAAACTTTTAAACCCTAAATTATTCTGTTAAAGTCTCACAAATCTAATTATTTTCTAAAATCTCAATTTATCTCCAGAATTAATGTTTCTTCTAAAAAGATAAATTAAAACCTTAATTTATTTTAAAGCTTGTCACCCTGTAACCCTTTTGTAGACCCTTAATTTTTGACCCAGTCCGGTCCGTTATTTTTTATAATCCAAAATAATTTTTGTGGTATTTTAATATTTATTTTATTTAAAAATGGTGAAGTGAATAAAAATAAAAATAATAAAAATAATAAAAAATAATAATAAAAAATAAATAAAAATAAAAATTGGCGACGGAAAAATCTGCGACAAAAAATTCGTCGCCGAAAGTGAAATTTTTCGACGTAATTTTTTTGAAACCAAATTCTATTTGGTTTCGGTTTTCTTTTCCTAATTAAATACAGTTTCCTTAAATGATTAAAATTAATCATCGAAATTTCTTATAAATAAGACTAAAAAGACACAGAAAAAGGAGGGAGAGAAATCGAACTTTGGAATGGGACTGGGATTGAACAATCGGACTTAGAGTACTATAACTTTGAATTTGGGACTTCGGATTTGAGGAGAAGCAAGCAAGCAATCAAGCCATCAAAGGTAGCAATCCTACCTTTGTCCTTGTTCTTCCAAGAAGCAATTTTTGGGTGTAACCAATGAAATAAGGTTTGAATCTTTAATTTCTTTTTATTTCTTACAGTAGCTTCGTTTTTTATTTGATTCATAAGATTATACACTAAAAAATTCAATCTTTAAAGATGTAAACCTTAAATGATTTCCTCTATTTCTAAATACATTAAAAACCTTAATCCATTTCTTTGTTTTCCAAAAATCTTAAAACGTTCCTTTTTTTCTTTTAAAGCTCAAGAACCCTAATTTTGTTTCTTCTAAAATTTAAAACCCTAAATTGATCCTTTTATTTCCAAAAACCCTAAAAAAATACTTTATGTTTCCAAAAATCTTAAATCATTTTTGCTTATATCCAAAAACTTTACAAAATCTCTAAACTTGTTGTCCTAAGATGACAACCAAGAGGGGGGGGGGGGGTGAATTGGTTTCCTCACGAAATGATGGCAAATTAAAAAACTCAACAAACACAAATGCGGAATAGAAAGTTGGTTGAGTAATGAAAGAAAGAAAGAACACACAAGATTTATAGTGGTTCGGATTTACCTCAATCCTACATCCACTTCCTTAACAACTTGTTAAGGTTCCACTATTCTTTGAAGTTTTTACAAGCTCACTTCCAACTTTGGTGTTTTCACAAGTTCACACCTAACTTCACAAGTGTTTTTCTAAGGCTCACACTTACAACCCAATCAAGAGTTTTTCAAGGCTCACTCTCACAACCCAAGTGTTTCCCAAGCTTACACTCAAACTTATACAATGGTGTTTTCAATGATCACACCTAACATTCATTACAATTTAATTGTAAGTTTAAGTAAAAGAAAATTTGTTGCTTGGCTATGAAAATCTGATTTCTTGATTGTTCTTTTCATTTCTCTATTTGTTTTCTCATAGAGACATTGTATTTATAGCCAATGTGGTCTTACTAGCCATTGTTGAAGTTTTGAATAAAGTCTTGGCAGAATAGACCTTCTTTACTTAAACTGTCCGAAGCACTTCGCGGTCGCCCTTCATGCAAGGATGGTCGCGCTCATGCTTCTCGCGGTCCTCCTTTAACAAGGGACGGTCGCTGCTTTTGAAAAAGCTACAACGGTCGAATTTTAGTGCTCTGCAGCTGGAATCTTGTCCATGCTGTGTTTGTCGGACCGTTTCTTGCCCATGCTTTGTTTGTCGGGACGGTCGCGCCAAGCAGAGGTGCGGTCGCCCTTTTTGAATCTTCAAGTGGGTTTACAACGGTCATATTACGTGTCATTCTCTGACAGAGCAAAACTGAATGTCCGCCATAATTTGAATCTCGCGGTCGCCCTATGCAGAATCTCGCGATCGAACTCACAGTTTCGCGTCGAACTTCTGGACGCACCTGTGGACGCGAACACCACTGTCTCTTTGAGCAATTTCTTCTTGAATTGTTGGGCGGTCGCGATTCTGAATGGGCGGTCGCTAAATTGATTAGCGAGGTCGAATCATTCACCGTTCTTGTCACCGCGAACCTTACTATGATTGTAATGATTTAAGTTCCTTGAGTAGCGGTCGGGCAAGTATTTTGGACGGCCGCCATTCTTGAGGCGCGATCGCGACTGAGGTCGAACTTCTGACCGCGAAACCTACTGTGATAAGGTTTCATTCTGTAATTGCATGTAGCGGTCGTATTCTGGTCTGGTGTGACCGCTAGAATTGTTCTGTCTTGCTTTACTTAAGGCAACCTAATCCTGCAACAAGATTCTTAAACACAAGTTAAATAGATCATCCATTTGAGTTGTCAAGGATCAAAATAGAGATCTTTTGTCTAACAATCTCCCCCATTTTGACTTTGACAATTCAAATGGAATGATGAAAAAATAATAAGTCTAAAATGCTCCCCCTTGATTTATGCATAAGTCATGATTAAGAGCATTGTGATAATCTTGGTGCATTAGGTTATGTTTAAACAATTCATTGTACTATTTTCTCCCCCATTGTTTCTCCCCTATTATGTTTACTGAGTTTCATTCCATTATGTTGTTATTTTCTCATTCCATTATGTTGTTATTTTCTCCCCCATTGTCATAGGCAAAATAAATCAAATGTTTAAACAAATGTGTCTTCCATTGGATAAGATATTAAAAGCAACAATCAAAACAACAACAAATAAGGAAAAACAAATAACATTTGAAACAAACATGTTTATTAAGGATAGAGAAAAGTACAAAGGCAGAAAATAAAGCAATAATCATATGAAAATGCAAACAATAGAGACAAAAAGTTTTAAGCTATTCAGAGTCATCATCTACATCTAGTTCTTCTTCAACTAAAGGAGCTTTTCCTTTATCTTTAGGAGCAACAGAGGCAGAGCTAGTGCTGATGGACTCTTCTTCTTCAGGAATGCTTTGGGTATGATCACTTATATCCCAATCTTCAAGGTTGCACTGAGGCAAGTCCAATTTTCCTTGCATATCATAGAGATCATGGTGCATATGAGATATAAGGTCAATTCTCTTGTTCAAGTGCTGAAATCTCTTGGAGACACTTTTCTTGAACTTGGAGAATTTCCTGGAAAGAGTTTTGATAGCTTGGAGGATGAGTTGAGTGGAGGATGAAGTAGTTTCTTGAGCAACTTTTGATGAAGTTGCTTTTGGAGGTAATTCCACAGCAACTTCAACTGAATCTCCTTCTTCCTCAATTGTATATCTTGGCCTCTTCTTTTGTTTATCCATTACTCCTTTCTTGCCAAAGTAGTATACATATGATCCTTCAATTTTCCTAACACATCCAGCATGCTCTAAGTAATCTATTGTGATAGCACTGGAAGCTAGAGTGAAAGGGTTTCTCAAGGTAGCTAAGTTCAAATCATTCAGAAGGTTTAGGTGCCTAGCTATTTGAGTAACTTGAGAGGATAGGAAGAATGTACCAGTTCTTGTAACAGCATGATGAAAGAAGGTGTCTATCAAGAACTTGGTGGAGTTTATTTTGATGTTATGGGTGAAAGCATACAAAAAGATGAGGTCTCTTTTGGTGACTTTCTCATTTCCATCTGCTCTTTGGTGGATGGTATAAGTGATAATCCTATGGAGCATCCAGTGGGTGAGAGTTTTGATATGTCTGGCTTTGGATTCTTTTTCAAAGGAAGTTTCAATGGAAATTTCTTGCCAGAAATCAGAAAGGGTTCGGTTGGAGAACATTTGGTCATTGTAAGAGGTTATACCTTCAGAAGGGAAGTTCCAAATGCTACCAAAATCTTCTAGAGATAGGGCTTGGTATTGATCAAAGAGCTTAAATCTAACTCCATACCACCCTAGTGCAGAATTTGCACTCTTTTCTATTTGAAGAGACATCAGAAATTCTTTGCTAAGACTAGAGTAGCCTACCTCTTCTGGAAAGACAAATTTTCTCCATCCAAGGACATCCAACAATCTCTCAATTTCGTCCTTGATGCCCAATGCAGAAAGCATTCCACCAAAAGGTGATTTGGTGCCTTCAACCTTCTTTTTCTTAAGCATAGCATACCTAATGTCTTCCTCAGAGGTTTGGTGGTGAGGTTTGTGAATTTTCTCACCTCTTTTGGATTGAGGAGGAGATGGAGGTTCAACAACAGGTTCTCTAATGGTGATTCCTGGAACTCTCTTGGCTTGACCCTTAATTTTGGAGGTGGTTTTTCTTTTGGGAGCCATTGAAACAGAAAGAACAGAAGAGAGCAGGAAAACAGAGGTTCAATTGAATGACAGATGATGAGGAGAAGATTTTAGGGTTTCAGAATGTTTTTAGAAGCAAAATATCAAAGAAAATTATTTATTATGCTCTTAAATAGATGAAATAATGAAAATAGCCGTTTATGACTGTTGAAAGTCAAGATTTGCGACCTGTCACACAGCCAACGGTTATAAATTTTTGAGCAGAGTGTACAGGGTGCGGTCGCACATTGAACAAGGTGCGATCGCGAAATGAGGTCTAGCGACCATTTTCAAGATAAGTAAGCTCACGAGAGAAGAAATTGTCTGTAACGGTCGAAACTATTCAAATTGGTGCAGCCGCGCACAAAATTTTCTCGACCGCGCACAGAGTCATTAGTTTGAATGAAACTGTCAGAAAAGATAGTGATCGCGAAAGGACTCTGGAGCGACTGCTAAAGACTTAAAATTTGAAAGATTCATGGAAAGATAGAAAATATTTCTAGAGTGTTAAGAACCATTAAATTCATGCACATAGAAACTTCATTGATAGGCAATTAATTCAAAGTATTTCCATCAATCATTCCTAAATTAAGTTTAATAAAATTAAGTCTATCTTCATTCAATGGTTTTGTAAAGACATCTGCAAGTTGATTTTGTGTTTCAATAAATTCTAGAATTATGTTCTGATTTTGCACATTTTCCCTCAAAAAATGATGTCTAATATCTATATGCTTGGATCTAGAATGTTGTATAGGATTCTTAGACAAATTGATAGCACTAGTGTTGTCACATTTAATGGAAATATTGTTAAAAACTTTACCATAGTCAAGCAATTGTTGTTTCATCCATAATACTTGTGTGCAACAAAAATAAGCTGCAACATATTCAGCTTCCGTTGTGGATAAAGCAACTGATGCTTGTTTCTTACTATGCCAAGAAACTAAACAATTACCAAGAAAGTGACATGCTCCTGTTGTGCTTTTTCTATCTAAGATACTACCTGCATAATCTGCATCTGAAAATCCTATAATATGAAATGATGTGTTCTTTGGATACCAAAGTCCTAATTGCATTGTACCACTTAAATATTTCAAGATTCTTTTAGTGGCATTCAAGTGTGATTCTTTAGGATAGGTTTGAAATCTAGCACATAGACATACACTGTACATTATATCAGGCCTAGATGCGGTTAAGTAAAGTAGTGATCCGATGATACCTCGATATTTCTTCTCATCTACTGCTTTACCATTGTCATCTTTACCTAATTTCAAGGATGTGCTCATGGGAGTTTTGCTAGTTTTGCAGCCATCCATTCCAAATTTCTTCATGAGTTCTCTTGTATATTTGGATTGGTTGATGAAGATCCCATCTTTACATTGCTTGACTTGCAATCCAAGGAAGAACTTGAGTTCACCCATCATGCTCATTTCAAATTCCCTGGTCATACAAGAAGCAAATTCTTTGCACAAGGCTTCATCAGTAGCTCCAAATATTATGTCATCCACATAAATTTGTACAATCAAAATGTTATGCTTATCCTTTTTAACAAAGAGAGTTGTGTCTACTTTTCCTTTTGCAAAACCATTTTCAAGCAAATATGCACTAAGTTTATCATACCATGCTCTAGGTGCTTGTTTCAATCCATATAAAGCTTTGGTAAGTTTGAAAACATGATCATGAAATTTGTAGTTTTCAAATCCAGGAGGTTGTTCAACATAAACTTCTTCATTTATGAGTCCGTTTAGAAATGCACTTTTAACATCCATTTGATAAAGCTTAAAATTCATATGACATGCAAAAGCAAGTAATATTCTAATAGCTTCTAATCTAGCTACAGGGGTAAAGGTTTCATCATAATCAATACCTTCTTCTTGATTATAACCTTTGGCTACCAATCTTGCTTTATTTCTAATAATGTGACCATTTTCATCAAGCTTATTCCTATAAACCCATTTGCATCCTATTATAGAATGATCTTTAGGTCTAGGAGTAAGTTGCCAAACATTATTTCTTTCAAATTGATTAAGTTCATCTTGCATTGCAGTTATCCAATTTTCATCATTTAAAGCTTCCTCAACAGTTTTTGGTTCAATTTGAGAAACAAAAGCAAAATTAACATCAACATGATTAATTTTAGATCTAGTGATTACTCCCTTAGATGTTTCTCCAATGATGGGTTCCTTTGGATGATCTTTCTTGTATTGCCAATCCTTAGGTAGATCCTGAGTCTTTTCTTCAAGTTGATTGATCTTTGGAGCATCAATAGATTCAAGAGGTTCAAGATTATCTGCAGGGTCATTAAAAGTAATACCTTTCTTTTGATCAAGTTTAGATGATTCATCAAATACAACATGCATTGATTCTTCTATTACTAGAGTTTTCATGTTAAATACTCTATATGCTTTGCTATATGATGAATATCCTAAGAATATGCCTTCATCTGATTTGGATGAAAATTTTCCAAGATTATCCTTGGTATTCAATATGAAGCATTTGCATCCGAATACTCTAAAATATCCAATTCTGGGTATTCTTCCATTCCATAGCTCATAAGAAGTTTTATTAGTTAAATGCCTTTTGTAAACACGATTTGCAATGTAGCAAGCTGTATTAACAGCTTCTGCCCAAAAATAAGATGGTAAATCATATTCATTGAGCATTGTTCTAGCCATTTCAATTAAAGTTCTATTTTTCCTTTCAACTACACCATTTTGCTGTGGAGTTCTAGGAGCAAAAAAATTATGTGAAATGCCAAGTTCATTGCAAAAGGTTTCAAAATTTTCATTTTCAAATTCTTTACCATGATCACTTCTAATAGATGTGATCACATATCCTTTTTCATTTTGAACTCTTTTTGCAAATGTTTTGAAGCAATTAAAGGCTTCATTCTTTTGAGCTAAGAAATTAACCCATGTGAATCTAGAGTAATCATCAATAAGAACAAATGCATATGATTTGCCTCCTAAGCTTGTAACTCTATTTGGTCCAAACAAGTCTAAATGAATGAGCTCTAAAGGTCTAGAGGTACTTATAATACTCTTTGATTTAAATGAGCTTTTATGTTGCTTACCATGTTGACAAGGTTCACAAATTCTGTCTTTATCATATTTTATCTTAGGTAAGCCATCAACTAAGTTCTCATTATAAATATATTTCAATTGATCCATACCAGCATGTCCTAGTCTTCTATGCCATAACCATGCATCATTATTAGTGGACATTAAACATGTATGATTTGAATGTATGCTGACATTGTAAGTGTTGTTTGTTCTAGTACCTTTAAATATGATAACGTCATTTGAGTTTGTGATTTTGCATTCCTTGGAATCAAACTCGACAAAGTATGCTTTATCACAAAGTTGACTAACACTTAGCAAGTTATGTTTCAAACCATCAACAAGCCATACATCTTCAATTAAATCCTTACCAATAGAACCAATGGAGCCAACACCAAGAATTTTACCTTTAGCATTGTTTCCAAAAGTTACGTTACCTCCATGTTTGTAGGTAATACTTGTAAAGAGCTTTGCATTTCCAGTCATATGCCTTGAGCATCCACTATCCACAAGCCATGTGCTTTCATTGGTAGTAGATTTTAGGCATACCTACAAAACAATTGTGATCATCTTCTTTTAGGTACCCACTTGAAGTTGGGTCCTTGATGGTTAGTAGAAAAAGTGCCTTCTAACTTGAGATGTGCCTTTCTTATATAACAAGAAAAATTTTTGTGTCCAAATTTCATGCAATATGTGCATTGCCACGGTATTCTATTCTTCTGCATTTTTCTTTTTGCATTATACATACAACTACAAGTATGTGATTTCTTTTGTGCAAATTTAGTGACCAACAATGCATAATTATTTTTGGCTTTATCTCCTAGTGAACCATAACTAGTTCTTTTAGACTTGGTGCAAGCATCTTTGATATGAACATCAGAAATTTTAGTTGTAGATGCTTTCACAAATGTTGGTTTGCTAGGTGCAATGTTGGTTGAGCCATTGAATCCTAATCCATATTTCAAGGAAGGTGATCTTTGATTATTAATTAATGTGTTCAATGCTTCCTTTCCTTTATGAAATCTGGAAATTGATTCTTTTAGTTCTTTTAGTTCATGCTTCAATGTCTCATTCTCTTTAATCACTTTTTCTAAGTCATGTGAGCTTTTCTTTAATTCTCCTATTGTGTTCATCAAGTGTTCATTTGAGGTTTTCAATTCTATGGTAGAATTCTTTAAGCATATATAATCTTTTTCTAACTTAGAGTTTTTCTCTTTGTAAAGCATCATTTTAGAATAATATTTTTCTATTTTAAAATTCATGTGCTCAATCAAATCACTATCATCTATATCATTTATATCATCATGTGCTACAAGATCAAAGGATTGAGTACTTACCTCATTGGAGTCATCTTCAATAGCCATGAGACATAGATTTGCAATTCCTTCTTCTTCTTCTTCCTCACTTGAAGAAGAGTCATCCCATGTGGCTTTGAGAGACTTTTTCTTTTCTTTATCCCATTTCCTTTTGTTCTTTAATTTGTAGCAATCCGATTTGATGTGACCAGTTTTTCCACATTCATAGCACTTTACCTCATTTTTCTTTTCTTTATCTTTGAAGGAGAATTTAGGAGGTGTACCTTTGTTTGCTTGTAATCTTTTCTTTCTTTTCCATTCATTGATTCTTTTTGAGAACATTGCCATTTCATCTTCATCATCAGTACCTTCATTGCTTGAGCTCTCAGCTTCTTTGATTGCTTTGAGTGCAATTGGTTTTCTCTTTTCTTTCTCACCTTGATCTTCTTCTTTTTCACTGTGCAGCTCAAAAGTGAGTAATTTACCAACTAGCTCGTCGGTTCTTAATGTGCTGAGATCATGAGCTTCTTCTATGGATGATACTTTGGATTCAAAGTTCTTTCTAGCTCTTAGGGCTCTCAAGATTTTACTGTTTACATCACCTTGATCATATACCTTGCCATACTTCTTTAGTTCATTGACAATAGCAAGCAAGCGATTTGTCATGTCGGTGACGTTTTCATTTGGTTTCATCTTGAATAGCTCATACTCATGAACATGCATTTGTTTTTTGGTGAATCTTACTTGAGTCGTACCTTCATGGTAGTTTTCAAGTGTTTTCCAAATGCAATGTGCACAAGTTAAATGTTGAACTCTTCCACCTTCTTCTCTTGAAATGGAGTTCATCAAGATGGAAGCAGCTCTATTGTTCTTGAATCGATCTCTGATATTGCTAGTTGACCATTGAGCTTTGGGAAGAGGAACTTGAATACCGTCAACTTCATGAGTAGGAGATTTCCACTCACTTTCCACGAAATCCCATAGTTCAATCCCTTCACTATCTAGAAACAAGTACATTTTGTGTTTCCAGTATGAGTGATCAGTTCCATCAAAATAGGGTCTAAGAATACAGTTAAGATTTCCATGAGAGCTTGATGAAGAAGAAGTTGCCATAGTGGATCAGATTTCACAATTAAGTTTAAGAAATCTCAGGGCTCTGATACCAATTGTTGTCCCAAGATGACAACCAAGAGGGGGGGGGGGTGAATTGGTTTCCTCACGAAATGATGGCAAATTAAAAAACTCAACAAACACAAATGCGGAATAGAAAGTTGGTTGAGTAATGAAAGAAAGAAAGAACACACAAGATTTATAGTGGTTCGGATTTACCTCAATCCTACATCCACTTCCTTAACAACTTGTTAAGGTTCCACTATTCTTTGAAGTTTTTACAAGCTCACTTCCAACTTTGGTGTTTTCACAAGTTCACACCTAACTTCACAAGTGTTTTTCTAAGGCTCACACTTACAACCCAATCAAGAGTTTTACAAGGCTCACTCTCACAACCCAAGTGTTTCCCAAGCTTACACTCAAACTTATACAATGGTGTTTTCAATGATCACACCTAACATTCATTACAATTTAATTGTAAGTTTAAGTAAAAGAAAATTTGTTGCTTGGCTATGAAAATCTGATTTCTTGATTGTTCTTTTCACTTCTCTATTTGTTTTCTCATAGAGACATTGTATTTATAGCCAATGTGGTCTTACTAGCCGTTATTGAAGTTTTGAATAAAGGCTTGGCAGAATAGACCTTCTTTACTTAAACTGTCCGAAGCACTTCACGGTCGCCCTTCATGCAAGGATGGTCGCGCTCATGCTTCTCGCGGTCGTCCTTTAACAAGGGACAGTCGCTGCTTTTGAAAAAGCTACAACGGTCGAATTTTAGTGCTCTGCAGCTGGAATCTTGTCCATGCTGTGTTTGTCGGACCGTTTCTTGCCCATGCTTTGTTTGTCGGGACGGTCGCGCCAAGCAGAGGTGCGGTCGCCCTTTTTGAATCTTCAAGTGGGTTTACAACGGTCATATTACGTGTCATTCTCTGACAGAGCAAAACTGAATGTCCGCCATAATTTGAATCTCGCGGTCGCCCTATGCAGAATCTAGCGATCGAACTCACAGTTTCGCGTCGAACTTCTGGACGCACCTGTGGACGCGAACACCACTGTCTCTTTGAGCAATTTCTTCTTGAATTGTTGGGCGGTCGCGATTCTTAATGGGCGGTCGCTAAATTGATTAGCGAGGTCGAATCATTCACCGTTCTTGTCACCGCGAACCTTACTGTGATTGTAATGATTTAAGTTCCTTGAGTAGCGGTCGGGCAAGTATTTTGGACAAGATTCCAGCTGCAGAGCACTAAAATTGTTCTGTCTTGCTTTACTAAAATTGTTCTGCAGAGCACTAAAATGACTGAGGTCGAACTTCTGACCGCGAAACCTACTGTGATAAGGTTTCATTCTGTAATTGCATGTAGCGGTCGTATTCTGGTCTGGTGCGACCGCTAGAATTGTTCTGTCTTGCTTTACTTAAGGCAACCTAATCCTGCAACAAGATTCTTAAACACAAGTTAAATAGATCATCCATTTGAGTTGTCAAGGATCAAAATAGAGATCTTTTGTCTAACAAAACTATTTTCTTAAATCCTAAAATTAAACATAATTTCTGAAACACCAAAAACCCTAATTCACTCAAAATCAAAACAGTAAACCCTAAATTTTCCTAAACCCTAATTCATTGAATTTAAAACCCCAAACCAGTTAATTTAAACCCTAAAATCTTAATTTTCAACACTAAAACCTACAACCCTAAGAGGTCAATATTCATTTGTGTATTATGAGTCCGCGTATTTAACTTTCCTTTTTCCAAAGCCCTAATTTAGTAACTAAAATTGTAAAATCGTATTTTAAGAAATTATATATTTATTGCTTTATTTTATTTTAGATTTGATTATGTAGTTTATTATATGCTTTGATTTATTTAATTTATCATGGATGAATGGTGATTATATATATTTTGATTGATGTTTAATATCTTTGATAATGATTTATTTATTATGAATGGTTATTTACTTTTATCGATTTATTTTTTATTTCCAAATGTTGTAAGAGGTATGTTTCCACTTTGTGGGTACCTCATTAGTTAAATATCATGTAATTTAAATTGCTTTTATATTTTGGACCAATGTAAAGGACATGTTTCTACCTTTCGGTGGGTGTCCTATTAGTTTAGACATGGATGATGTAAGGACATGTTTCCGTCCTCGGATGGGTGTCCATTATTTATTTTTCTTGGGCATTGCTTTGATTTTAATATAATGATGCTTTATTTCAATTGTTGCATGTAATATGGATAATATTGTTATATTTAAGAATTTTATAATATTAAGACCTGTAAAGGAGGCCGGTTGCAATGAACCGGGCGTTGTGGGGGTGCTGGGCCATTTCTCACCTTCCCCACACGTACCCCACTTTTCGAACCCATTAGGGGGTTGGGGATTCCTTAGGAATCAAGTCATCCACCCCTTTCTTTTTCCCGGCCCGTCCGGGTGGCGACTCCATTTTCTCTGGACTTAGGTCCGTGTTCTCTAAGGCTCCAAGCCTAAACAGTGTCGAAGTCGGGAGAACCATTCCACCGGGAGTAGGGGCAAAAATCCCCGCTCACACCTTTTCCCCATATTATTCTACCTAAAGCCACTAAAAACCCTAACTATCTAAAACCTAGCTTCCTAAAACCCTAATTCCCAAACCTCAATTCCAGAAACCATAAACTTGAGTTTGCAAATAGTTTAATTATTAAAATTGATCCAATAAGCCGAATTTCTAAACTCTAACTCTAGTAAACTCTAAGAACCAAACCCTAATTTGCCTTATATTTCCAAAAACCCCAAAATAGCTTTTCAATTATCAAAACCCTAAATTATTTTCTTAAATTCTAAAATTCAAAGTTGTTTTATTGAATCCAAATATGTTTTCCAAATAACTAGTAACCCTAAAGATTAACTTTCAAACCTTAGATCCCAAATTCTTAAGTTCTTCTTCCAGAACCATAAATTATTCTTCAAACAAACCCTAAAGTGCTTTATTTTTTAAAAACCCTAAAACCTTATTTCCTCAAACCTTAAATTCTACAACCCTAATATCTTAATTATCCAAAACCCTAAATTCATGACGTTAGCCCTAAACCCTAATTTGATTAACCAAAAACCTTACTACTTTCTTAAATTTATAAAACCCTAATCCATTCCATTTTTCCAAGGTTTTGCCTGTGGCAAATCAGAACCCCTCACAGTTAGCCCTCGCAGATCCTTATGGTGCCTAGGCCAATCCTTGCCAACCCGATCCTCATGCAGGAGCGCCCAGCTCCAGTCTTGCCAGGGCCCACATGCAGTTTTTGTCAAAGCCTTATTTTACTTGGTTTTTAATATTTTCATAAATAGTTTTTATTTCCTTAACCAATTAGCATTAGGTTTTTATTTTTTTCTTATAGATACCACATTAAAAGACACAAAGAGGGATTTGGATTTTTGATTGGGACTTTGACTCAAGGATTTGAAAAGACAATTTTCTTAGTAATTTACTCAGAACCTTTGATTTGGTGAAAGAGCAAGAGCAAGCAACAAACATACAATCCATAAAAGGTAGCCCACACTGTCTTTGTTATTATTCAACCTGAATTCAAATTGTGGTGGAACCAACAACAGAGTTTTGAGCTTAACCAATAAATTATTGTATTCACAGCAACCATAACATGCTTCC
The DNA here is from genome assembly GCA_947685225.1 of Garcia nutans. NCBI lineage: Eukaryota > Viridiplantae > Streptophyta > Magnoliopsida > Malpighiales > Euphorbiaceae > Garcia > Garcia nutans. Next base: position 33,247,796 of record CANTUV010000039.1, on the reverse strand, counting down.
TTTTTAATATTTTATTAAAGTATTTTGATATTAATTTTTCAATAGCATGAAATTGTTGAATTCGAATTATATATTTCATGAACCAAAACCCTTAATAGTCATTAAATTAATTTTTGAAGTCTAAAACCCTAATTACACTTTTCTAAAACAACAAAACAATAATCTGTTTTCTAAAAACCATAATCAATTCTATTTTTCTAAGATTCACAGTAGCTTATTCATTCCAAATACCTAACTTAAAATCCTATTTGCATGATCTTCAAATTTTATTTACTTAAACCTTAAACCTTAATATTTTTTTTATACAACTTTCGAAACACTAAATCCAAAACATCCTTTTTTTTTATTCAAACCCTAATTTATTTCAAAACCTAATCCTTAATTCAACCTATTTGTACATCCAGTGCCCATGTTATTTCTTTTATATTAAATATTTCTTAGTTAACTAATTCAGTAATTAAAAAACCCCAATTGTTAAACATAAAACCTAAAACATTAATTTTATTCAAGAACCCCTAATTGATGCATAAACCCCAAATTCATATACTTGCTGCTTTATTTAAATTAGATGTATGTTAATTATATACTTTGATTGATGCTTCATATCCTCTATGAATAATTTACTTATGATGATTGGTTGTTTATTTTTATTGATTTTCTTTGGTTTCAAAACATTGTAAGATGTATGTTTTCATGTTTTGGGTACCTCATATTGTGAGCATCATGTAATTTAATTTATTTTTCATATTTTAGAATTAATGCAAAGGACATGTTTCCACCTTTCGGCGGGTGTCATATTTAGTTTTAGACATGGATGATATAAGGACATGTTTCCATTCTTGGATGGGTGTTCATTTATTTGTTTTGTTTGGACATTGTTATGATTTTAATAAATTATTTATTTATTCTTATGATCGCATGTAGTATGAATAATATCGTTATATTTAAGAATTTTATAATATTAAGAGCTGAAAAGGAGGCTAGTTCCAATGAACAGGGGGTTGTGGCGGTGCTGGGCCATTTCTCACCTTCCCCATACGTATCCAATTTTTCAAACCCATTAGGAGGTTGGGGATTCCTTAGCAATCGAGTCATTCACCCCTTTCTTTTTTTCGGCCCTTCTGAGTGGAGACTCCATTTTCTCCGGGCTTGGGCTCATGTTCTCTAAGGCCCCAAGCCTAAATAGTGCTGAAGTCGCAAGAACCATTCCACCTGGAGTGGGGGTGAAAATCCTTGCTCATAGTGGCGACTCCACTGGGGATAAGAGAAGTTGATTCCATTGGTCTTTATATTATTCTATTCTTTCTTATCATGATATTATCTATTGCATCATTTAGATTGCATTATGTGCATGAGTTAGGTCGCCCGTGTTACCTATATTGTGTCATGAAGGGATACCATACTTTCACCCAAGGTACGGAGATTGAGCATGGCATAACCACTCATAGCCTTGTACCTTTTGGTATATTCTTGCTATGGGAACCTAAGCCTTTCAACCTAAAGACTAAAGCTCATGTAATTGGCCTATTTACTTTCCTTAGGTTTTTACCCCAAATGCTTGTTATTTGACTATGGTTAATTTATCTTGGTTTAAATCATGGCTTATTTGGCTTGTTCTTTTTCTAATATGACCTAAGTACATTGTAAGCTCAAATTAAATTTTTCTTTAAAATCCAATTGACCAAAGCTATTTTCAAAACTTTTCAAGATAGTCTTTGGACATAAAACTTTTCTAAAAACAAATCAAAAATTCTTTTCTCATGACTCAAATACAAAGTCCAAAATCCATTTTTTCTAAAATCTTTTTACAATGGGTTTTTCAAACAGAACTATTTTTGCATTCCATCCAACCTTTTCTTACAAAGAGCTTGCAAATTGTTTAGGTCAATTATGAAATACTAAAAATCAATTGTGAGCCTAGTTTATATTAAGAATTATTAATCACAGGCTTATTTTTGACATGAATCATTAGTTACTTTTTTAAGTGGGAAATCTATTTATAATAAACATCTTAATTTAGTTTTAATCCAATATAGCATAAAAGCTACTTTAGTTGATTGGATGGATTAAAGCCTAATTAATGGGAATTATTATGAACTGATTTCCATGTTCAAAAATATAACTATTGGTTAAAATTGTTCGAGGGAATTATTCAAAAACAAGATACCCCATGTTGGTATTTTGTTGACCATAAACCTAGGAAAAAAGACTCGCCATTTGTGTGTGGAGGTTATAAGGTTGGAAGGAATGTCCTAATTATCTTTGTTTGTTTACGGTTTGTGCATACATGCATACATGCATCACATGACATATCATTAATCCCTTCTGGCTCATAGACCTAAAGTATGGCAATTCAAGAGCATACAACGACACCACCTACAACATTGATTTTTGATTCAATTGCTTCATTGGAAGGATGGATGCAAACCAGTTAAGGGAGATAGTTGATGAAGTTGTCAAAGCTAGGATGGATGAGCTATGAGATCAATTGGTTGAAATTATGAAGACCCAGTTGATTGAAATTCTGGAGCTCATCAACAATGCTAATGAGGCATCTCCCATCAACATAAGAAAGAAGGAAAAGGCAGCATCAACGGGGAACATGTTCACTAATAGAGATTGATTAAAAAATGAGGGATCAATCCCTATTCTAAGAGACCAGCTGAACCATATACTGTCTAAGCGGAGCAATAAGGGCGGCTATCACCCCAATGGGCTAAGTCAAAGGGAAAGAGAGAATAATCATTTTTTTGAAAAATAGATTTATCAGCCTAGCAATCAAAATACACAAAAGGAAGCTGATGTTAATGCCACCGGTCAAGGAGGAATGAGGAAGTTCTCAGAATTGGAGAAACCTCTATCTTGGGTTTTCAACAAGCTACAGAAGAAGGGGTTGTTACAACCATTGGCTCCTCAACCACTACATAATCCTCTGCCACTAAACTTCAATGCCGAGGCCTTCTATTAATTTCATCAAATGCAAGGGCATGAGATGGATAAATGTGCTCGTCTAAGACACAAGATCCAAGATTTGATTGACAGTGGTAAGCTACCCCAGCTAGATAAGCCCAATACCTAAAGTAATCCTCTTCCTAGGTTCAACAGAGTGCCATCACCAGCAACTTTCTTGGTAGGAGGAGGATTGGAGGAAGATCTTGTCTTATCCTCCTTTCAAGATGGGAATATTGAAAATGTGAAAGGAGAAGAAGCTTAACTCAACAAACTTCCCTTGGCTTGTTTGTTTTTTTTTTTATTTTCTTTATTTGGTGTTTTATGGAACAATTGTGTTTTTCAAATTTGCTTGAATAAATTATTTTTGTTAAATTTTTATTGGTCTTTACTCATTTTGCTGCTCATCCGATGATGAATCTAGCTTTATATTTATAAATTAGCATATCTATGCATTATAATTTGAATGACTTTACTAGGTGAGGGAATTGCTCTGTTGCATTGAGTTGTGTATGCTTACTTAGAGAGGGCTCCTGCATCATTACCTTTGTCTAATTCCTAGTCAGTCTTAGAACATGCTTTGACAAACTTTTGAGGTGAAATTGAACTCTGCTTATTTAAGGGAGAGATGATCTAGGCATTGTTTGGCTAGCCAACAACTAGTATTCACCCAGTTAAATATCAATCCCTAGTTATCCCTTGGAGCCTTCATAAAATTTTAGCTTTCTTTTCATTCGCTTACAAACCCCAACAACCTAACCTGAGATGTTGTTACACTTTTGAAAAGTCTTATGATCACTAAGGTGAAGAGACAAGAAGATCAAAGAATGCAATGCATAGCCAAAATCGTAAGGATAGTTGATGTTTTCAAGACCATAAGGGTAGTTGAAGTTCACCTTAATTAGACCAAATATCATAGATAAAGTCAGGATTGAAGCAAATTTGTAATATCCCAAAGTGTGCCCTAGGAGTTTTGATATAATTGTTGTTTTATTTGAATTAAAATGTATATGTGTAATTGGAAAGAGAAAAGAATTTAAAAGAGAGTGTATATGTTGTATATATGGAAATATATATAACATATATACAAGTCAAATGGATGGTCAAAGGAAGAAGATATTTATTTTGTTAATTATGAAATTACTAAAAAGGGCATGTAAGTGAAAGGAAGTTAAAATAAATAGATGAGGGTATTTAAGTAATTTTCTTTTTGAAATGCTTGGTGGAGGTTTAAAGAGATGAGAATTTTGACTTTGTCTCTTTCACTTGTTCATTTTCTTCTCTTTCCCTTTTGTTGGCCGGCCATCCAAAGCAAGAGAGCAAGAGTGAGTTTTGTTTGTTCCAAACTCAAAATTGAAGGAGTTTTCAAGAGATTACGTTGGAAATTCAAGAAGTTCATCATTTTTGGTAAGTTTTCTCTTGATTTCTCTTGTTCTATTTAGAATTTTGTTTGAGTTTGATGGAGTGTTGTTGATGGTTGGAGTGTGTTTGTGTATGGTGTGTGTAAAAGTGTTGAAATGGAATTAAAGATAAGAAGTTAGGTTGGTGTTGGTGATGGAAGAGTAAGAGTTGTGTTTAGTGAAGTTGAAATTTTTCTGTTTACAATTAGTAAATTCTGTGACTTGTATGATTTTTAATTAAATATAGAAAAATGTTCTTAAAGTGAATTTTTGATATGTTGTGCCTCCATGAGTCTAGAATTACTGAAAAATATGTTGATTCGATTTTGGAATGGTTATGATTTTGGAAAGATTATTTTTATTAGACCTGTTCCAGCAGGTACCTTAACTGAGACGGCTATCTTTCGGGATTTTTAATAAAATGTAGAAAAATAATTTCCAATTGAATTTTGGATATATTGTTGCTTAGTGAGTCTAGTATTTGAGAAAAATAATTTGGAACCACTTTGATTGAATTTAATTTATGGAATTCACAAAGTTCAGAACTGCTGCCAGGATGCAGGGCAATTGGGGCAGTCTGGTTGGGTGAACTATTTGACCAAGAGTTTGTGTTCATTTTGATCTGAAATTTTAAAGGAATGATTTTAAGATGTAAAATTAAGTTCTATACAAATTTTAGAGTTTTTAGTCAAGTAGATTATTTTATACAATTTTTCAAAATAAGGATAAAGTTGAGTCTAAAACCAGAATTTACTATTCATATGGTCATTTTGCTAATATTCCTTTTGGATTAGATTGTGAAGAGGTTGAATTGCCCTAACCTAAGTGTTGAGGATTCTTGGAAGAGTAAGTGTATAGATTGGTGTGAGTTGGTTTTAAGGTAAGTACAAACTACACTATTGCATACATTCATGTGATGTTGAGACTTGACACACATTTGATTGTAAATGTGATAAGGAACCTAATGCATTGTTGATGGATATTAAAAATCACATTATGTTTGGTAATATGTGAATGTTGTGATGAGCATGTAAAATATGTGTTAATGCCATTGATTATATCCATTTGAATAATGAACTGATTAATGTGATTTGAAATATAATATGAGATGGTTGAAATATATTTGTTTATATGATGATGAAATGAAATATGGAAATGAAATGTTAAAGATATGATGTTATGAAGAATTGTTTTATTGTGATTTGAGATCATATGAGATATGATGCCATGGTTGTTGGCTATGATGATGCAAATGAGATATATAATGGAGGCATGGTTGCCTAATTAATTATGAGAAATGAAATGAAAAGAGATTGAAATAAATAAATAAATAAAATGATTGTGTGCCTAATATGTTTATTCAATTTTCAGAGTTCTGATTTTGGCGGCATACCTATGAATCACTGGATAGGTGAAATGACCGGGTCGTAAGCCGATTCCAGTTAGAAAATGTGAAATGTGATGTTTTTGGGGTGAAATGACGGGGTCGTAAACCTCAAAAACAAATTATTGAAACTAGATTGAGTGAAATGACTGGGTCGTAAGCTCAAATCTAGTTAATTATCCATGGATAAATGTATTAATGATTATGATTATGGACCAAAGCAGTAACTCTGAACTTTGAATAACATATTAGTGTATTTTGGGCCCATGCTTGTCTTTGTTTTCAATGTGAATCATGAATGTTTGATTAATTATTAAATAATGTAAGATTGTGAAATATAACATTCTTTTGAATTGTTTATGAAACTTGATTGTGTGACATTGGCATTGCATTGAGGCATAATATTATGGTTGTTTGTATCACTAAGTCGTGGGCTTAGCGCGATTGTGGTTCATCGCGCAGGTGACAGGGAAGAACCAGAGAGTTCCTCTAGGCCGAGTCGAGTCTAGATTTTGAAGTGTGAATAGTGGGCTTAAAGATCGAAGACTGACTGCCAAACATGTATAAATTTTATGTTTTGTAAAACTGAAGTTTTGATGTATATGAATTTGTAAATATTGTTACTTTCCGCTGCATAGTGAACAAATATTTTATCTACTGTGTTTCATAATAAACTTTTACTTTATTTTGTACTAGAAGTGTAAATCCTTTTTGCAGGTTGTAGTTGAGGTTATAAGGGGGATTTATTGGGAGTGTAATGAGAATGATTTTGTTTGCATTGGTTTGTGTAAAAATGTTTTCAAAAAACCAGTTTTGTCGACACTTGGGATTCAATTTCTAGGCGAAACTATGGCAAAATTTCTGTAAAAATCGGAACTAAACTTTGACTAAGTAAAATTGGTAGCAACATTAGGATAGTGTGGCGCCTCTACTCAGCTTACACACGTAGGTTGGGAAGGGGTGTTACAAAATTAATACCACTCCACTCATCCATTATTAGAAACACAAGTTGGTACAAACAAGAAAACTCTTTTAGAGTTAGAACAAAAAAAAGAAGAAAAAAAAAGAAGAAAAAAGAAAAGGAAATAATAAAAAAAGAAAAGGAAATAAAGCCCAAAATGATTCAGAAAGCCAACTAAGTTCTCTTTTACCTAAAGCAGTAAAAGACTTTCATAAGGATAGTTTGACTTGAATTGGTCCAACCCAACCAAAGATTCAATCAAAATATGAGAAAAATAAGAAAGGTCATCCAGTTCTTGAAATCCCAATGATGTAAGTTTTAAAAAGATTATTTTGCAGGAAGCACATCAGTCGATTTTTGCTATGCACCCTGGGAGTACCAAGATGTATCATGATTTGAAGCATGATGCCATCTGGGTGATTATTGATTGATTGACGAAGACAACTCATTTTCTTCCAGTTTGGATGGACTATTCTCTTGAGAAGTTGGTTGAACTGTATATCAGTGAGATAGTGAGGTTGCATGGAGTCCCAATTTCTTTATTATCTGATTGAGATCCCCAGTTTTCTTTGAGATTTTGAAAGAGTTTGCATGCTGCTTTGGGTTCTCGATTGCATTTTAGCACTGCTTTTCATCCGCAGACAGATGGCAGTCAGAGAGAGTGATACAGATTTTAGAGGACATGTTGAGAAGCTGTGTCATTGATTTCTCTGGGAGTTGGGACATATTCTTGTCATTGATGGAATTTGCTTATAACAACAGTCATCAGTCCAGTATTAAAATGGCACCTTATGAGGCATTGTATGGTAGAAGATGCAGGATGCCTCTATGTTGGGATGAAGTTAGAGAAGGTAAGTTGGTTGGTCCTGATTTGATTAAAGAAATAGAAGAGAAAGCGAAGGTAATTCGGGATCGTTTGAAAGCAGCTTCAGATCGATAGAAATCCTACTCAGATTTGAAGAGGAGAGACACAGAGTTCAGTATTGGAGATAAAGTATTTTTGAAAGTGTCTCCTTGGAAGAGAATTTTGAGGTTTGGCCGCAAAGGGAAGTTGAGTCCCCGTTTCATTAGACCTTATGAGGTATTGGAGAGAGTTGGACCAGTGGCCTATAGTCTAGCTTTACCTCCTGAGTTGGATAGAATCCATAATGTCTTTCATGTTTCTATGCTACGGAGATACAGGTCAGACCCATCTCATGTTCTGTCAATAGAATCTATTGAGGTGAGTTCGGATCTAACTTTTGAAGAAGAATCAGTGGCTATTTTAGCATATGGAGTGAAAGAGTTGAGAAATAAGTAAGTACCACTTGTGAAGTTTCTTCGGAAGAATCATGCTAAGGAAAAAGCAACTTGGGAGAGTGAGCAAGTGATGCGAGATCAGTATCCCCAGTTGTTCCAGACTTGAGAACAGGTAATTTCGAGGACGAAATTATTTTATAGAGGGGGAGAATTGTAATATCCCAAATGATACCCTAAAATTTTGGAATGTTGATTGTTGAAATTGGATTAAATGATTTTAAGTGTATATGTGATTATATATGCTTTGTATATGAAGAGATATATATTATATACAAGTCAATGGGTTTATTAGGTCAAAAGATATTTTAGTATTTAAATGGATTTATTTAAGCTAGTGGAAGATGATGTAAGTGGGTTGATTAGTATATTATTAAAATTGCTTGGTGGAGAGTAATTTGAGGAAAGTGGTTGTTTTAAGAGGTTGACTTTCTTCTTCTTTGCATTTTCTTCTTCTTCTTTCTTCTTTGGCCGGTCATCACCACCATCATCAAGAGGGAGAGATTTTTTTGCTTCCAAACTCAAGAGATTGAAGGTTTTCAAGAGATCAAGTTGGAGTTTTAAGGATTTTTTTTCACTTTTTGTAAGTTTCCAACTTGTTTCTTTGTTTTTCTTTTGAGTTTGAGTTGATGAGTTTGGTGAATGGTTGTTGTAGATATGATTATGGTTGTTTTGGTATGTTTGAGGATTGTGTGGTTTTGTTAACTTTGATTTTGAGGTTGGATTTAAGAGAAAAGGGTTAAGTTTGGCGGAAGATACAAGAGTTGAGGATTGTATGAGTTTTGAGTTGTGAATATGGTTGTGTTGTGTTTGATGTTTGTAGTGGAGTTGGTGTCGATTTTAGGGTTTTTGGCCTAACATGCCCAGTAGCACAGCCATGCCTTTGGGCGTGTCATTAGTTCTGTTTTCTGGGTTGGTGGCATGAGCAGTGACACACCCATGTCACTAAGCATGTCACAAATTCTGTGTTGTAGTAGCATTGACGCAGCCAGTGACACTCCCATGTCACTGAGCATGTCATAGCTACTGTATTGTTGGTTGATTGACACGGCCAGTGACACACCCATATCACTGAGCATGTCATAGCTTCTGTGTTGGAGGAGAATTGACACGTGCAAGGACAAGCCCATGTCACTGAGCTTGTCAAAGCTTCTATGTTGTGGGTTTAGGGTATGATCAGGGACACGCCCGTGTTGTTGAGCGTGTCAAGTGTGTAATTTGCCCTAGATAGTTCTCTTCCTTATTTTCTTATGCATATCACTATCACCATTGGATTAGGTTTTGAAGAGTTTTGAGCTACCTTAATCCAAGTGTTGATAGAGATCTTGGAAGAGGAAGCTGTTAGAGTGGTGTTGTTGCTCTTAAGGTAAGAACAAACTTTGAATGATTGCATACATAACTTTGTTGCTCTTATGAAATTGAGACTTAACACATTTAGTTGATTACTTGATATATTTTTGATGAATGAATTATATGGTGTGATATGCATAATGTGAATTATGTTGATGTATCAAAGAAATTTAGTAATGTGTTATAAATGAAAGGAAATGTGGAATAACATGATGAGATATATGAAAACATAATGTAACCAATCGATATTGAGATAAAATAGAAGAATGAGAAAAATGAGAAAAGATGATATAATAAGGCAATAAGCCTAGTTTGATTATGAGAAATGAAATGAGAAATGAATTGTGAAAGTATTTGATAATGAGAAAAATGAATTAATTGTGTGCCTAGCATGTTATTCAATTTTTAGAATTATGAGTTGGCGACATGCCTATGAATTGTTAGGCAGGTGAAAAGACCGGGTCGTAAGCTGAGCCTAGCTTATTAATGATAAATATGATGTTTTTGGGGTGAAAAGACTGGGTCGTAAGCCTCAAAAACTGTAACAGTCTAGCCGAGTTGAGGACCAAGATACTAGGCCCAATGGTCTAGTCGGGTTGAAGTCCAAGAGACTGGCGCTATTACATTATCCATGGATATATAAATTGCCTACGGGGCTAGACATAAGGTGTCAATATGGACCAAAGCAGTAACTCTGAACTTTGAATAGCATATTAGATCCTTTTGGTCCCATGTTTGTCTTTGCTTAAATGTGAATTATGAAATGTGATGCAAATGATTAATATGTTGAGTTATAATGTAATGAGTTGCTATATTCATATATATTGTGCATGAGCATTGCATTGATGTATATTGAATCAAAGTTTGTGCCACTAAGCTTTCTGCTTAGTGCGATTGTGGTTCATTGCGCAGGTGACAGGGTATATCCGGTTGTGCCGGAGAGCTCATTTAGATCGAGTCGAGTCTAGACTTGAGTCTTTGAGATCAGAGTTGTTAGTGGACATCAAGATCAGAGATGAACTCCCAGCATGTATAAATTTCATATTTTGTACTTATTGATTTTGATGTACACATATGTATATTCCACTGCATTTTCAGCTGCTTATTAAACAAATGTTTTGGATAAACTTTTAAGGTAATGAAGATATATGTAAATGTATTTTAACATGCGATGTTTCATTTATTACTTTCTATAATATAAGTAAAATGTTTTAAAGTTACTCAGATTGGTTTGATGATTTGATGATAAAGTTTTAAATATTGGTTTGTTTTAAAATGAACTGTGACACCCTTATATCCTCTATACGTTTATCACATGTTGTGTGGGTGTATGCACTGTACGTATATGGGGTACGGGGGTGTTACAACTATTTTGGTATCAGAGCCTAGGTTTGAGGTTCTCAACCTAGGTGAATTGTAAGAAAAAGAAAATTTTTTATTTTAAAATATGATTTTTAAATAAGATACATGTATTGGCACTGGCAGTTTCTGATATTTGATGAGGTATATTCTGCTATGTTTGTAGATATAGGTAGTGATGGCATCTCAGTCATATCAGCCCATAGAAGGTAGTGCTGAGAGTAGCTCCTATTGAGGGTAGAGATGGAGCTAGGGTTGAGTTAGCTGGAGAGGCACCTGCTCCTATGCCAGAGAGACCAGCTGCTGATGAGATTCTGCCGGTTTGGTTAAGGCATAGGGTAGATTTGTTGAGGCAGGCTCCAGTGCAGCAGCCGCCACCGCAACTGCAGCCGCAAGTACCAGTGAGGCAGTATGATAAATTGAGGAAGTTTGGAGCTGGGGACTTCTTTGGTACTACAGATCCTATAATAGCTGAGCAGTGGTTAGATAGAATTCAGAGGGTATTTATCCAGCTGCAAGCTACTCCTGAAGAGAAATTTGATTATGCTAGATCTCTTCTACAGAGAGATGCATATGATTGGTGGAAGACGATTCCCCATGCCATGGATGATCCACTGACCTTGTCTTATGATGATTTTCTGAGGGAGTTTGAGCAGAAGTATACTTCGAGGAAGTATAAAGATGCTAAGAAGATGGAGTTTCTGAATTTGAGATAGGATAACCGGACAGTGACAGAGTATGAGATTGAGTTTATCCGATTGAGTCATTATGCCGGTGGGATTATTTCAGATGAGATAGACTGGTGCAGGAGATTTGAGGAGGGGTTGAGACCCTCTATTATGTGTATTGTTGCCGGTTCCCGGTATCAGGATCTTTCCCAGCTAGTTGCAGTAGCCCAGAGTGTTGAGAGGGCGCAGGCTATTGCAGCAACTGCTATTGAGGAGGAGACCAGAGTTAGGAGACCCCAGTTTAAGGCAGGGTCTTCATCTACAAAGAGAGGCTGAGGAGGTCATTTCCAGAGGTTCAGTAGGGGCTAGAGGCAGCCTGGTAGGTCAGTGCCACATCAAAGGCAGAGATCGAGACCTATAATTTCTGTGGCTAGTGCACCAACCCCAGGAGCTCAGAGGTCTACTCCACCTACATGTGTCCATTGTGGTAGGATACATGGGGGTGTTTGTTGGAAGATAGGTGGACCAGTTGTCTGTTTTAGATGCGGGTCACCTGACCATTTCATCAGAGATTGTCCTGAGCTACAGGAGGATAGGCAGGTAGATTCTGTAGTTTCTCAACCTAGTGTTAGAGGAGGTCTTAGTGGCAGAGGTTTTAGTAGAGGTGGTAGACCTGGGTTTAATCAGAGAGGAAGCTCTACATCCGAAGGCAGTAGGCCAAATGAGGCTGGGCCTTCACAGCGAGTGTATGTGATGCAGATGCAGCCAGATGCTTCAGCCGTCATTACGGGTACATTTTCATTATTTGGCATTTCAGTTCTTGCTTTGATTGATCTAGGATCTATGCATTCATACATAAGTGCATCCATCTTGCCTGTGTTTGAATTTCATTCTGAGTCCCTAGGATTTGATGTTTTAGTGACAAATCCTTTAGGGCATACTGTTATGGTGAGTGAGGTGCACCGAGATAGTCTAGTTGTTGTTCAGGATTAGGAGTTCTTGGGTGATTTGATTGAAATGCCTTTTAAGGAGTATGATCTAATCTTAGGCATTGATTGGTTGTCTAAGCATGAAGCTGTAGTAAATTGTTAGAAGAAGTGTGTTACCCTTAGAACCGGTGATGGTAGGAGTGTGAAGGTATCTATTGAGCAGAGACAACTTGCATCTATGTTTGTTTTGGCTGTTGCAGCTAGGAGGTTGATTCAAAAAGGATGTGAGGCTTATCTTGCTCATGTGGCAGATACCAGAGTTGTGGGTTCTCAAATTGACAGTATACCCACAGTAGTTGATTTCCCAGATGTTTTTCCTGGGGAGTTGCCAGGGATACCCCCTAAGAGAGAGGTTGAGTTTGGTATTGATTTATTGCCTGGTACCACTCCCATCTTTATTACTCCTTATCGCGTGGCACCTGCAGCATTAAGAGAGTTGAAGGTGCAATTGCATGAGTTGTTGGATAAAGGGTTTGTTCACCCTAGTCTGTCTCCGTGGAGAGCTCTTGTTTTGTTTGTGAAGAAGAAGGATGGTACTTTAAGATTGTGCATTGATTATCGACAGTTGAATAAGGTGAACATCAAGAACAAGTATCCTTTGCATAGGATAGATGATCTCTTTGATCAGTTGAAAGGAGTAACAGTTTTCTCCAAGATTGATCTGAGATCAGGGTACCATCAGTTGAGAATCAGAGAGGAAGATGTTCCTGAGATAGCTTTCCGCACAAGGTATGGGCATTAAGAGTTTTTGGTAATGCCTTTTGGATTGACGAATGCACCTACAACTTTTATGGATTTGATGAACAGGGTGTTTAGACCCTATTTAGATCAATTTGTGGTGATCTTTATCGATGACATTTTTGTGTATTCACATAATGAGGAGGATCATGATAAGCACTTGCGGATTGTATTGCAGACTTTGAGAGAGATGCAGTTGTATGCTAAGCTATCTAAATGTGAGTTTTGGCTTGATCAAATAACTTTTCTTGGTTATGTGGCTTTAGCAGATGGTATAAGAGTTGATCCGAGTAAAGTTAAGACCATTTTGAATTGGAATCCACCGAAATCAGTGACTGAAGTTAGAAGTTTTCTAGGTTTGGTAGGCTATTATCGACGGTTTGTGAAGGGTTTTTCTTTGATAGCTACTCCACTCACCATATTGCTTTGGGAGGGAGTTAGATTTGTGTGGACAGATAATTGTCAAGCAAGCTTTGAGCAGTTGAAGGAGATATTAACTCAAGCTCCTATTCTTACCTTGCCTGTGGAAGATAAACCATATGTGATTTACAGTGATGCTTCACATAGTGGTTTATGTTGTGTTTTGATGCAGGAAGGTAGAGTCACAGCTTATGCTTCTCGGCAGTTGAAGCTGCATGAGTTGAATTACCTGACGCATGATTTGGAGTTGGCAGCCATAGTGTTTGCTTTGAAGATTTGACGACGTTACCTTTTTGGGGAGAAGTGTTTCATCTATACAGATCACAAGAGTTTGAAATACTTGGGGGTTTAGAGAGAGCTGAATCTTTGGCAGAGACAGTGGTTGGAGTTGATCAAAGACTATGACTATTTGATTGATTATCATCCTGGCAAGGCAAATGTAGTTGCTGATCCCTGAGTCAGAAGTCTTTAGCAGGTTTGACTGCTTAGTTGCTCTCGTTGCTTGTTGAATTGAGAGCATTGCATGCTAGTTTTGAATCATGTGATGATGGTGCTTTGTTGGCTCAGTTGCAATTAAGACCGGTGTTGTTGGATCATATTGGAGAGTCTCAGTTGGAGAATGAGAGAATTCAGAAAGTTGTATCAGATTGCCAAAAGGGGGAGAGCCGAGATTTCCATGTGAGGAGTGATGGCAGTCTTTGGTACAAAGATAGATTGTGTGTTCCTAATGATGTAAGTTTGATAAAGATTATTTTGGAGGAATCACATCAGTCGATTTTTGCTATGCACCCTGGGAGTACCAAGATGCATTATGATTTGAAGCATGATGCCATCTGGGTGATTGTTGATCAGTTGACGAAGATAGCTCATTTTCTTCTAGTTTGGGTGGACTATTCTCTTGAGAAGTTGGATGAACTGTATATTAGTGAGATAGTGAGGTTACATGAGGTTACATCATGTGGTTAAGTGAGATGATAAGAAGATGTGTATATGCTTTGTATATGAAGAGATATAGGTCAAAAGATATTTTAGTATTTAAATGGATTTATTTAAGCTAGTGGAAGATGATGTAAGCGGGTTGATTAGTATATTATTAAAATTGCTTGGTGGAGAGTAATTTGAGGAAAGTGGTTATTTTAAGAGGTTGACTTTCTTCTTCTTTGCATTTTCTTCTTCTTCTTTCTTCTTTGGCCTGTCATCACCACCATCTTCAAGAAGAAGAGATTTTTTTGCTTCCAAACTCAAGAGATTGAAGGTTTTCAAGAGATCAAGTTGGAGTTTTAAGGATTTTCTTCACTTTTGGTAAGTTTCCAACTTGTTTCATTGTTTTTCTTTTGAGTTTGAGTTGATGAGTTTGGTGAATGGTTGTTGTAGATGTGTTTATGGTTGTTTTGGTATGTTTGAGGATTGTGTCGTTTTGATAACTTTTATTGTGAGTTTGGATTCAAGAGAAAAGGGTTAAGTTTGGTGGAAGAGACAAGAGTTGTGTTGTGTTTGATGTTTGTAGTGTAGTTGTTTTAATGTGTACTCAAGTTTATTGTGGTTTCATGATGGTTTTGGTTGAGTTTATTTGGAGTTGAAAGGGGGTAAAGAAAGATGTTTGGATGTGGCCTTGTTGGTGTTGATCTCAGGGTTTTTAGCCTGACACGCCCAGTAGCACGGCCATGTCTTCGGGCGTGTCGTTGGTTCTATTTTCTGGTTTGGTGACACGAGCAGTGACACGCCCATATCACTGAGCGTGTCACAGCTTTTGTGTTGTAGTAGCGTTGACACGACCAGTGACACGCCCATGTAGCTGAGCGTGTCAAAGCTTCTGTGTTGTGGGTTTAGGGCATGATCAGAGACACGCCCGTGTTGTTGAGTGTGTCAAGTGTATAGTTTGCCCTAGATAGTTCTCTTCCTTATTTTCTTATGTGTATCACTAAGTGAGTGTTGTTAATCACCTTTGGATTAGGTTTTGAAGAGTTTTGAGCTACCTTAATCCAAGTGTTGATAGAGATCTTGGAAGAGGAAGTTGTTAGAGTGGTGTTGTTGCTTTTAAGGTAAGTACAAACTTTGAAAGATTGCATACATTTACATGACATTGATAATTAACACATTTAGTTGAGAAATGTGTTAAGTTACTTGATATATTGTTGATGAATGAATTATATGGTATGATATGCATAATGTGAATTATGTTGATGTATCAAAGCAATTGAGTAATGTGTTATAAATGAAAGGAAATGTGGAATAACATGATGAGATATATGAAAACATAATGTAACCAATCGATATTGAGATAAAATAGAAGAATGAGAAAAATGAGAAAAGATGATATAATAAGGCAATGAGCCTAGTTTGATTATGAGAAATGAAATGAGAAATGAATTGTGAAAGTATTTGATAATGAGAAAAATGAATTAATTGTGTGCCTAGTATGTTATTTAATTTTCAGAGTTCTGGGTTTGGCGGCATGCCTATGAATTGTTGGGCAGGTGAAAAGACCAGGTCGTAAGCCGAGCCCAGTTGATAAATGATAAATATGATGTGTTTGGGGGTGAAAAGACTGGATCCTAAGCCTCAAAAACTGTAACAGTCTAGCTGGGTTGAGGACCAAGATACTGGGCCCAAGGGTCTAGCCGGGTTGAGGTCCAAGAGACTGGGGCTGTTACATTATCCATTGATATATATATATATTGCCTACGGGGCTAGACACAAGGTGTCAATATGGACCAAAGCAGTAACTCTGAACTTTGAATAGCATATTGGATCCTTTTGGGCCCATGTTTGCCTTTGCTTAAATGTGAATTATGAAATGTGATCAAATGATTAATATGTTGAGTTATAATGTAATGAGTTGATATATTCATATATATTGTGCATGTGCATCGCATTGATCTATATTGAATCAATGTTTGTACCACTAAGCTTTCTGCTTAGCGCGATTGTGGTTCATTACGCATGTGACAGGGTAGATCCAGTTGTGCCAGAGAGCTCGTTTAGACCGAGTCGAGTCTAGACTTGAGTTTTTGAGATCAGAGTTGTTAGTGGACATCAAGTTCAGAGTTGAACTGCCAGCATGTATAAATTTCATATTTTGTACTTATTGATTTTGATGTACACATGTATATTCCGCTGCATTTTCCGCTGCTTATTAAACAAATGTTTTGGATAAACTTTTAAGGTAATGAAGATATATGTAAATGTATTTTAACAAGCAATATTTCATTTATTACTTTCTATAATATAAGTAAAATGTTTTAAAGTTACTCAGATTGGTTTGATGATTTGATGATAAAGTTTTAAAGATTGGTTTGTTTTAAAATGAACTGTGACACCCTTATATCCTCTATACGTAGATTACATGTTGTGTGGATGTATGCGGTGTACGTATATGGGGTACGGGGGTATTACAAGTCAAATTCAATATCAGGTCTAAGTACCCAGACTCGAGTTGGGAACCCAAAAATCTAGTTTTGGGTCAAGCACCCAAAAATTAAATTTCGGGTCGAGCACCCATATCCAATTTTGGGTCGAGCACCCAAATTCAGTTTTGGGTCGAGCACCCAACTCTTGTCTAGGGTCCAAATACCCAATCTAGTTTTGGGTCGAGCACTTAACTCCTATCTCGGGTCAAGCACCAGACTCTTGTTTTGAGTCGAGCACCCAAATCCAATTTAGATTCGAGAATCAAATTTTGGGTCGAGCACCCAAATCTAGTCTAGGACCAAGAATCCAATTTCAGGTCAAGCACCCAAAATCCAGTCTTAGGTACAAGTGCCCAAATCAAATTCAGTTTTGGGTTGAGCACCTAAAATCCAATTTCGATTCGAGAACCCAAATCCAAATTCAATTTCAGGTCGAGCACCCAAAATCTAATTTCAGATCGAGAACCCAAATTCAATTTAGGATCGAGCATCCACATCAAGTTTCGGGTTGAGCACCCAAAATCCAATTTTAGGTCGAGAACCCAAATCCAAATTCAGTTTCAGGTCGAGCACCCAAAATCTAATTTCAGGTTGAGAACCCAAATCCAAATTCAGTTTTGGGTTGAGCACCCAAAATCTTATTTCGAGTCAAGAACCCAAATTCAAATCTAGTATCGCATCGAGTACATAAAATTTAGTCTCGGGTCGAGAGCCCAATCAAATATAGTCTCGGGTTGAGAACCCAACTCATTTCGGATCCAAAAACTAAACCAACTTCAACCTCGGGTTGAGAATCGATCCTCATACAAAATCAACTCAAAGTCATATTGCTTTTCACCCTCTTCTACTGAAAGTCTCAGATCATTCAAGCAGGGGCTAAACTGTAGACACTTAATTTTTGACCCAGTACAGTTTGATATTTTTAAATAGTTTAAAATAATTTTTGTGGTATTTTAATATTTATTATTTATTTTAAACTAAATAATATTTATTTTAATAATATTTATTACTTATAATATTTATTTTTAATAACGAAAATAAAAGAGAAAAAAAATAAAAAAATCGGCGACGGTAAAATCGGCAACGAATTGGCTTAGGCCAATTAGCCTCAGGTTTTACCTGCGGCGAATCAGTGCCTGTAACACCCCTATACCCTATATACGTACACCACATATACTCTCAATATGTAATATACGTATATCGGATACAAAAATGTCATAGTCTATTTGAAGCAAACCAATCTTTAAAACTTTAACATCAAATCCTAGTTATAAATAGTAATAAATAAAACATTCCTTGTTAGAATAAATAAACATATGTCTTCATTACACCCAAAGTTCATCCAAAGCTTTTACCTAATAAGCAGCAGAATATACATATGCATACATCAAAAATAATATTTTCAAAAATATAGAGTTTATACATGCTTGGCAGTTCGTCTCTCATCTTGAAGTCCAATAATCAACACTTCACAAGGAATCACAAGCCTAGACTCGACTCGGTCTAGCTGAACTCTTCGGCTCAACTGGATCTACCCTGTCACCTGCATGATAAATTACAATCGCGCTAAGCCAACGGCTTAGTGGTACAAACCATGATAACAATATGATTCAATGTAATGCCAATGTCAAACTTTCAAGATTTAGAAGCAATATACAAAGATATTATATTTCATAACATTAAATCTCATTACCTTATTCAATTGTTCCATTAATCATAATTCACATTAAAGCAAAGACAAGCATGGGCCCAAAAGAAGCTAATATGCCATTCAAATTCTAGAGTTAATGTTTTGGTCCAATAATCACATTTATCAAGCCCGTAGGCGAATCATTATCACATTGAGAAACATCTCATATGTAACATCCCAACTAGGCTTCAAGGACTAGGACCAACCAAGCTTCAAGGGGAGCATAGCATCAACCCAACCTGGCTTCAAGGACCAAGCCCGACCCAGCTTCAAGGGATTGTTACTTTTAGGCATGCCACCAACAACAAAACTCTGAAAATTGAATAACATAATAGGCACACAATTCTTTCTTTATTTCATTATCATGTCCATTCTCATTTTTCACATTGATTATCTAGGCACAATGCCCCAAATATTTTATTTATATCATTATAGCCATCATCATTGGCTTCACATCCATCATTAGGGTATACATAACATATTACATTAATCATACATTTTGAATACTCAACATATATTTCACATAGTTTACATAATACAAATCATAGCAGTATTCTCATATATCAACAATATAATAGGTAACCCAACACATTTTCCAACCAAATGTGTTAAGTCCCAAAGTCATATAAATGTATGCAATCATGTAAGGTTTGTACTTACCTCTAAGAGCAACTAACCCCAATCTATCAACCTCCTCTTCCAAGAATCCTTCAACACTTGGATTGGTACAACTCAATTATCTTCAAAACCTAATCCAAAGGTGATTATACACACTCACTTAGTGATACACATAAGAAAATAAGAACAAAAGCTAACTAGGGCAAACTATACACTTAACACGCTCAACAACACTGCCGTGTCCCTGATCGTGCCCTAACCACAACACAGAAGCTTTAACATGCTCAGTGACATGGGCGTGTCACTGCATATGTCAATTCTCCAACAACACAAAAACTATGACATGCTCAGTGACATGGGCGTGTCACTGGACGTGTCAATCCACCAACATCATAGCAGCTATGACACGCTCAGTGACATGGGCATGTCATTGCTTGTGTCAATACTACTCCAACAAAGAAGCTGTGACATGCTCAGTGACATGGGCATGTCACTGCTCGTGTCACCCTACAGAAAATAGAACCAACGACATGCCCAAGGACATGGCCGTGCTACTGGGCGTGTTAGGCCAAAATTTTGAAATCGATACCAAAACACCACATCCAACAAACATCTCTATTAAACCCTTTTTCCACTCCAAAAAAACTTAACCAAAACCATCAATAACCCATAATAAACTTGCATAACATCAAAACAATTCAATTATATGCATCAACACACAAACACAACCATAATAACAACTCAACACATACACAATCCACAACTCTTGTCTCTTTCACCAAACTTAACCCTTTCTCTTCAATCCAACCTCAAAAATCAAAGTTAACAAGACAAAATACTTCAAACATACCAAAATCAATCATACACATATCAACAACAACCATTCACCAAACTCAAATACACAAACTCCAAAAGAACACAAAGAAACAAGTTGGAAACTTACCAAAAGTGAAGAAAATCCTTAAAATTTCAACTTTATCTCTTGAAACACCTTTCAATCTTGAGTGAGGAATCAACAAAACCTCTCTTTCCTTTAACTATGGTGATGGCCGCTAACTCAAAAAAGAAAGAAGAAGATGATAGAAAAAGTCAACCCAAACTCTACTCTTAACCACTTAATTCACCACTTAATCTCCACCAAGTAAATAAATATTATAATAATATAAATATCATCTTCCACTTATATTTAATTTCTATTTTAAATAATTAGTTATCCCATTTGACCATCAATAAAGTTGACTTTTATATGTTGTATATATCTTCCTATATACAACATATACACATTCCTCTTTTCCTCCTAATCATTATTACATACTTTAAAAATCATTAAATCAATATCAACCAAAAGCATTTCCAAAATTTTAGGGTATCGTTTGGGATATTATAGTGCCCCTCACAGTTAGCCCTCGCAAATCCTCATAGTTCCCAGGCCAATCCTCGCCAGCCTGATCCTCGTGCAGTAGTGCCCATTGCCAGTCTCGCCCGGGCCCGCGTGCAGTTTATCCAAAACATTTGTTTAATAAGCAGCGGAAAATACATATGTATATATATCAAAATATGAAATTTATACACGCTGGCAGTTCATCTCTGATCTTGATGTCCATAACTCAACACTGATCTCACCAACTCAAGCCTAGACTCGACTCAGTCTAGACGAGCTCTCCGGCATAACCGGATCTACCCTGTCACCTGCGCAATGAACCACAATCGCGCTAAGCAGAAAGCTTAGTGGTATAAACTTTGATTCAATATAGATCAATGCAATGCTAATGCACAATACATATGAATATATCAACTCAATACATTATAACTCAACATATTAATCATTCACATCACATTTCATAATGCACATTTAAGCAAAGACAAACATGGGCCCAAAAGGATCTAATATGCTATTCAAAGTTCAGAGTTACTGCTTTGGTCCGTATTGATACCTTGTGTCTAGCCCCATATGCAATATATATATATCCATGGATAATGTAACAGACCCAGTCTCTTGGACCTCAACTCAGATAGACCCTTGGGCCCTAGTATCTTGTTCCTCAACCCGGCTAGATTGTTACAGTTTTTGAGGCATACAACCCGATCTTTTCACCCCAAAAACATCACATTTATCAGCTGGGCTCGGCTTAAGACCTGGTCTTTTCACCTGCCCAGCAATTCATAGGCATGCTGCCAAAACCAAAACTCTAAAAATTGAATAACATACTCGGCATGCAACTTATTCATTTATCTCATTATCGAATACTTTCATAATTCATTTCTCATTTCATTTCTCACAACCAAATTTGGCACATTGCCTTATTATATCATCATTTTCTATCTTTTCTCATTCTTCTCTTTTATATCAATATCAATTTGTTACATTATGATTTCACATATCATATCACATTATTCCACATTTCTTTTCACATCCAACACATTACTCAATTACATTGATATATCAACATAATTCACATTATGCATATCATAACATATAACTCATTCATCAATAATAAATCAATTAACTTAACACATTTCTCAACTAAATGTGTTAAGTCCCAATGTCATGTAAATGTATGTAATCATTCAAGGTTTCTACTTACCTCTTAAAGCAACAACACCACTCTAACAAACTCCTCTTCCAAGATAACTCTCAACACTTGAATTAAGGTAGCTCAAATCTCTTCAAAACCTAATCCAAAGGTGATTAACAACACTCACTTAGAGATACACATAAGAGATTAAGGAAGAGAACTATCTAGGGCAAACTCTACACTTGACACGCTCAACAACACGGGTGTGTCCCTGACCGTGCCCTAAAACCACAACACAGAAGCTTTGACACGCTCAGTGACATGGGCATGTCACTGCACGTGTCAATTCTCCTCCAACACAGAAGCTATGAAACGCTCAGTGACATGGGCGTGTCACTGTACGTGTCAATTCTCCTCCAACACAGAAGCTATGGCACGCTCAGTGACATGGGCGTGTCACTGGACGTGTCAATCTTCCAACAACACAGTAGCTATGACACGCTCAGTGACATGGGCATGTCACTGGCAGTGTCAATGTTACCATAACATAGAAGCTGTGACACGCTCAGTGACATGGGCATATCACTGGACGTGTCACCAACCCAAAAAATAGAACCAATAACACGCCCAAAGATATGGCCGTGCTCCTGGGCATGTCAAGCCAAAAACCCTGAAATCGACACCAAAACACCACATCCAATAAATATCTTTCTTACCCTTTTTAACTCCAAACAAACTTAACCAAAACCATCAACAATCCATATAAACTTGAGTAAATAACAAAACAACTCAATTACAAACATCAAAACACAATCACAGCCATATCTCACAACTCAAACTTACCCAATCCATAACTCTTGTCTCTTTCACCAAACTTAACCCTTTTCTCTTCAATCCAACCCCAAAATCAAAGTTAACAAAACAACACAACCTCAAAAATAGCAAAACAACCAATCCAACAAACCCAAAAACACAAACTCAAAAGAAAATAAAGAAACAAGTTGGAAACTTACCAAAAGTGAAGAAAATCCTTAAAACTCCAACTTGATCTCTTGAAAACCTTCAATCTCTTGAGTTTGGAAGCAACAAATTCCTTTTTCCTTTGTTTGATAATGGTGGCCGGCCAAAGAGAAGAAAAAAGAAGAAGAAGAAGCAAAGTCAACCTCTTTTAACCAAACACTCTCTCCTCAAATCACTCTCCACCAAGCAATTAAACAATAAAATAATCAACTCACTTACATCATCTTCCACTAACAATATTTAATAATATAATTAAAATATCTTTTGACCAAAATAAACCCATTGACTTGTATATAATTTGTATATATCCTCATATATACAACATATACACATCTCCTCTTTTTCCTTTCTTAATTAAACATATACATAAAATCCTTTAATTCAATTTCAACAATTAACATTTCCAAAAATTTTAGGGTATCATTTGGGATATTATGGGTTTGGACAAAATCGGTGTTGTAGAAAAAGAAACCTAAAGTGACACAAAATTTACAAAAATACCCTTGTGGCCTAAGAATTAAATTTTACTAAGAATGGGATGTGTAATATAGATAGTAGGGCTTTAAATTAATTAAAAAAATTATTTTTATGGTTGTACGAAACTAAAATTTGAATTTGAATAAAAAACTACGATAGAGGATGCACCATAGTTATAATGAGAACACCCTCACCCAATCAAACTTTAGATATTATTTAAAGAAAGCCTAGAGTCTTCTCTCATCTTCTTTTCTCCATCATCTCAAGTTAACCATCACCACCACCATCAAACTTCATCTTTCTTCTTCCTTCTTTCAATAATTCAAGCAAGGATCAAGAAGAGAATACATCTAGTTGCAAGTTTTTAAGCGAATCCACGAGAGTAGACAAGACTGTCAACAAGTAATCAATGGGAGAGAGAGAAAAGAGTAAGAGAGGAATTCTTTGAAGAGATATGTGCTTTTGTATTAATAATTACAAATATTTAGTTTTTTTTGAATTTTAATGCTTGAATAAATTAATTGAGGCATTTTAATTGAGTTATTTCCTATAAAATTAAGTAAATGAAATATTGTGCAGGATGTTGGTTGAAGAACCTTTTATATGAGGAGTTTGGTTTTTATTTCAATTTTGTAAGAATTAAGTGTATTGATAATGGTTTTAGCTAAGAGTGATGGTTTTGCAGTTTTGTTAATTGAGTTAATTGCTAACAATTTGATTAATTGAGGGTTTGAGTAAAGTGTTGGATATGAGACCTTTTATGTGAAAAATTTGCTTTCTAGTTATTTTTTATTATGTATAAGTGTGAGTTGAAATTGACTTCACTTTAAGTGAAGGTTGGAGGGGCTTTTAGCTTAATAAAAGGTGAATTTTTGTATCCACATGCTCGTTTGGGTTTTTTGACCTCTGTAAGTTTTATTTCCAGCAAAGTTTTGAAACACACGGACATGTAGATAAATCCACATGGCCGTATGGATTTTTCAACTTCTGTAACTTTAATAAGGTTTTGTTATGCACGGGCGTGTGGATTTCCTAGGCACACCCGTGTCTACTATGTTTCTTTTGTTATCCTCTTTTTCAACCTCAAAACGCTTCATTTCTTATCTTAATGTAATTTTCTTTTCAACTAACATTTATAGCATAAGTTTTTCTCAAAAGTATACAAGATTAACAATTTTTGTAACACCCCTATATACCGTATACGTACCAAGCATGCTTAGACGATCGTAACATACGTATACTGAATATAGAAAATGCCACAGTTTAAAAAGAAACACAACAATTATCTTTGTAAATAAGTGAAACCAATCTCAAACATTTAAAAGAAATCCAAAAGACACCATATAAAAATATTTATTAATTCAGAGCGGAAGTTATTACAAGTATATTATAAATAAAAGTTTACAAAACATAGAATATATATGCATGATTGGCAGCTCTTCTCTGATCTTTAAGTCCCAAAATAACACTTCAATGACTACTCTCACTCGATCTTGAGGAGCTCTCAGGTTCAACTCTACTACCTGCACGATTAAACAATATCGCGCTAAGCCAACGGCTTAGTAGTACAAAATATACCAACACTATACTATAAGGCAATGCAATGTCACACATTTGATTTCTCAAGTCAATATCATAGATGAAAGGATAATCACATACCTTTATATTTCAATAACCACATATATAAACATATCACATTTCAATATCCTTCCATATATCTCATTAGTTAATCATTTTACCATTCATGAATCACATTAAACAAAGACAAGCATGGGCCCAAGACACACTAATATGCCATTCAACTTTCAGAGTTAATGCTTTGGTTTTGTTATCACATTTATTATTATCATAAACCCAACTAGGCTTCAAGGATTTAGGTTCAACCAAGCTTCAAGGGGAACAAAGCATGCTAAGTATCAACCCAACTTGGCTTCAAGAACCAATCCAACCTAGCTTCAAGGGTTGTAACATCTCAATTAGGCTTCAAGGATCAAATCCAACCTAACTTCAAGAGAATGTTACAAATGGGCATGCCACCAACAACAAAACTCTGAAAATGAATAACACATTAGACACACAATTCATTTATTATTTCATTCTCAATTCTCATCATCAATTAGGCAAACATGCCTTATGTTCTTTCAATTGAATCATTATAGCCAAACACAATGGCTTCACATCACATTTGAGTTATCATAGCCAAGCACAATGGTCTCATATCATGTTGTATCTCAATTCATATCATTCATCTAGCATCATCATATTATATCTCAATTCATATTATTCACATAGCATCATTAGTATAACATTTCAAGATACTTTATTCATATAACACATTGCCATTCACAAGTTTCACAATGCATATTACATCACCTTGTTCATATAATATCATATGCATTATCAAATGGAAGTTCAAACTCAATCATGTAAGAAGAACAAAAACCAAACACAGTAACCAACACACTCAAGGGACACGGCCAAGCTTGTGGCCGTGTCTCTCAACCAAAAACCTCTCAACCAAAAGCAACAGAAGCCAACATGGGCAAGGGACACGGCCGTGTCTCCTCCAAAAATCACCAACACGGCCAAATTTCCATGGACTTGGTCGTGTCTCTCATGAATTGGCCGTGTCTCTCCTTGCTTTTGGCCGTGTCTCTCATGAATTGAAATCCTAACATCTTCAAGTTCCCTTTGGTTGCACTCAATTACATTATACACAATATAGCATAATTCAAATGAATGTAATCCATGTTCTAAACACATATTTCACATGTTTACCACAATATTCACCTTAACAACCCATCATCAACACATTTAATCACCTTCCACTTCAAAACCCTAAAAAGAACAACATCACTTTTAGCCTACCATCTTCAACCAAAACCAAACCAACATTAAATTAACTAACAATCAATTTCAACATTTAGAAACTCATCTCAAACATACCAAATCATAATATTATCAAATCACAACACACTTCAAACATATCTTTAAAATACCAAAGGAAAACAAGAGAGTACTTACCTTAGATGAAGAAATTTCACAAATCTCCAACCAAAACCTTTGATTCTTCCTTCAATTTGATTCTAGCATCAAGAACACCTCTCTTGCTCTCTCCTCTCTTGAATGGCCGGCACACAAAGGAGAAGAAAAGAAAAATCAACAAGTCAAACTTCTTTTCTTCTTTAAATATCCACCAAGCAATTCCATCAACACAATTACTTAAATGCCCTTTTCTATTTGTTCACACTTCCTTTAAAACTCTTGCCCTTTTAAGTAATTTCACTCATCCCAAATTAAAAATATCTTCTCCCCTTGACTCTCCATTTGACCAACTTATAGGTTATATATATTAACATATATACAACATATACATTCCATTAACACAATAATTTCCTTTGCTAAAACATATGTACATTAAATTCAAATCAAACAACAATTGAATTAAAACTTCTAGGGCACACATGGGGATATTACAATTTTGCCCCTCTAAAAAGAAATTTCGTCCTCGAAATTACCTAATATCAAGTCTGGAAAAGTTGAGGATATTGATCTCGCATGGTTTGTTCACTCTCCCAAGTTGCTTCTTCTCTCCCATGATTCTTCCACAAAATCTTTACCAAAGGCACTTTCTTATTTCTCAACTCTTTCACATCACGTCCCAAGATAGCAACTGGTTCTTCTTCGAATGTCAAATCTGGACTCACTTCAATAGATTCAATTGGCAACACATGAGATGGATCTGACCTGTATCTCCTCAACATAGAAACATGAAATACATTATGAATCCTTTCTAACTCAGGTGGCAAAGCAAGCCGATAAGCAACTGGCCCAACTCTTTCCAAAACTTCATACGGTCCAATGAAGCGAGGACTCAATTTCCCTTTCCGACCAAACCTCAAAATCTTCTTCCAAGGAGACACTTTTAAAAATACTTTATCTCCCACATTATATTCAATGTCTCTCCTCTTCAAATCTGAATAAGATTTTTGTCGGTCTGAAGCTGTTTTCAACCTCTCTCGAATCACTTTCACTTTCTCTTCAGTTTCTTTGACCAAATCAGGACCAATTAACTTACCTTCTCCAAGCTCATTCCAACATAAAGGTGTCCTACATCGTCTACCATATAATGCCTCAAATGGTGCCATACCAATGCTTGATTGATGACTGTTGTTGTAAGCAAATTCAACAAGTGGTAAGAATCCATCCCAACTTCCAGAGAAATCAATAACACAGCTTCTCAACATGTCCTCGATAATCTGTATCACCCTCTCGGACTGCCCATCTGTCTGCGGATGGAAAGCAGTACTGAAATGCAATCGAGAACCCAATGCACCATGTAAGCTCTTCCAAAACCTTGAAGTAAACCTGGGGTCTCGGTCAGACACTATAGAAATTGGGACACCATGCAGCTTCACAATCTCATGAATATACAGCTCAACTAACCTCTCCAAAGAGTAATCCATCCGAACCGGAAGAAAATTAGCTGTCTTAGTCAATCTGTCAACAATCACCCAAATAGCATCATGCTTTCTTTGTGTCAATGGCAGACCAGATACGAAATCCATGGTTACTCTATCCCATTTCCATTCAGGCACTGTTAACGATTGAAGTAACCCTGTTGGAACTTGATGCTCAGCTTTTACCCTCTAACATGTGAGACATTTAGACACAAAATCTGCAATGTCTCTCTTCATACCAGACCACCAATAATGCTGTCTCAAATCATGATACATCTTTGTACTGCCCGGATGCACAGCAAATACTGACTGATGTGCTTCTTCTAAAATGACCCTTCTCAAATTAGTATCATCAGGTACACACATTCTGCTCTTAAACCAAAGACTCCCATCACCTCTCACAATAAAATCTCGACTCTTTCCATTCTGACAGTCTGAAACAATCTTTCGAATCTTCTCATCAGTCAATTGAGCCTCTTTAATCTGATCTAACAATACTGGTTTCAATTGCAATTGTGCCAACAATGCACCATCATCACAAGGTATAAAACTAGCATGCAACGCTCTCAACTCAACAAGCAACGAGAGCGAATAAACAGTCAAACCTGCTAAAGACTTTTGACTCAAAGCATCAGCAACAACATTTGCCTTACCAGGATGATAATCAATCAAACAGTCGTAGTCCTTAATCAACTCCAACCATCTCCTCTGTCGAAGATTAAGCTCTTTTTGGACACCCAAATATTTTAAACTTTTATGATCAGTATAGATAAAACACTTTTCCCCATACATATAATGTCGCCAAATCTTCAATGCAAACACAATGGCTGCCAACTCTAAATCATGGGTCGGATAATTGAGTTCATGCGGTTTCAACTGTCGAGAAGCATAAGCTATAACTTTACCTTCTTGCATCAAAACACAACCCAAACCATCATGCGAAGCATCACTGTAAATCACATATGGTTTATCTTCCACAGGTAAAGTAAGAACAGGTGCTTGAGTCAACATTTTTTTCAACTGTTCGAAGCTAGCCTGACACTGATCTGTCCACACAAATCTAACTCCCTTTCGAAACAATCTGGTAAGTGGAGTAGCTATCAAAGAAAATCCTTTTACAAACCGTCGGTAATAGCCTGCCAAACCCAGAAAACTTCTAACTTCAGTCACATATTTTGGTGGACTCCAATTCAAAATAGCTTCAACTTTACTTGGATCAACTCTAATACCCTCTGCTGAAACTATATGACTGAGAAAAGTAACTTGGTCAAGCCAAAACTCACACTTCGACAGTTTAGCAATCAATTGCTTCTCTCTCAAAATCTGCAGCACAATCCGCAGATGCTTATCATGCTCCTCCTCATTACGCGAATACACCAATATATCATCAATAAAGACCACTACAAACTGATCAAGATAGGGTCTAAACACCCTATTCATCAAATCCATAAAAACTGCAGGTGCATTCATCAAACCAAAAGGCATAACTAGAAACTCATAATGCCCATACCTTGTCCGAAAGGCGGTCTTAGGAACATCTTCAGCTCTAACTCTCAACTGATGGTACCCTGATCTCAAATCAATTTTGAAAAACACTGCTGCACCTTTCAATTGATCAAAGAGATCATCAATTCTAGGCAAAGGATATTTATTTTTAATAGTCACCTTGTTCAATTGCCTATAATCAATACACAATCTCATAGTACCATCCTTCTTCTTCACAAATAAGATAGGAGCTCCCCACGGTGAAACACTAGGGCGAACAAACCCTTTATCCAGCAACTCCTGTAACTGCACCTTCAGCTCTCTCAGTTCAGCAGGTGCCATTCTGTAAGGAGTAATAGAGATAGGAGTGGTACCAGGCAATAATTCAATACCGAACTCCACCTCTCTCACAGGAGGCAACCCTGGCAACTCCTCTGGAAACACATCTGGAAACTCTGCAACTGTGGGTATATCATCAAGTTGAGAACCTTTTACTTTAGTATTCACAACATAAGCAAGGTAAGCATCACACCCTTTTCTAATCAATCTCCTTGCTGCAACAGCTGAAACAAACAAGGATGCTAGCTGTCCCTGCTCACTAGCTACTAACACCTCTCTACCATCACTGGTTCTCAAGGTAACAATTTTCCTTTGGCAGTCAACCATAGCTTTATGTCTAGATAACCAGTCCATGCCTAGAATCACATCATATTCTTTAAAAGGCATCTCAATTAAACCTCCAAGGAACTCCTCACCTTGCACCATTACTGCACTATCTCGGTGCATCTTCCTAACAATCACACTATGCCCTAAAGGATTTGTCACCAATACATCGAATCCTAGGGATTCAGCATGCACATCAGACACAGGCAAAACAGATGCACTAATATATGAATGTGTGGAACCCGGATCAATCAAAGCAAGTACCAAAATACCAAATAAAGAAAAAGTACCAGCTATGACTACCGAAGCATCTGGTTGCCTTTGCATCACATAAATCCTCTGAGAAGATCCAGCCTCCTCTGGTCTACTCTCCCTGGATGTAGAATCTCCTCTAGAACTGAACCCAGATCTACCTCCTCTGCTGAAACCTCTGCTTCCACGACCTCCCCTCACACTAGGTCGAGAAGCTGCAGTATCCACTGACATCCGCTCCTGTCTCTTAGGACAATCTCTAACAAAGTGATCAGGCGACCCACATCTGAAACATACCCCTGTCACACCAGTCCTCCAACAAGGACCACCATGTGGTCTACCACAATGAATGCATATGGGCAAGGTGGATCTCTGCATCACTGGGGTCGGAGCACTCGCCACTGAAACTGTAGGTCTAGATCTATGCCTCTGAAACTGTACTGACCTACTCGCTGGCCTCTGACTCCTACTAACCCGAGAAACAAAACTTCCTTTGCCTCTTTTCACAGATGAAGACCCTGCCTCAAACTGGGGCCTTCTAACTCTGATCTCTTCCTCTGAAGCAGCTGCAATAACCTGAGCTCTCTCCACGCTCCTAGCTGCTGCTACAAGCTGGGAAAAATCATGATATCTAGATCCAGCCACATGACACATGATAGAGGGCCTCAATCCCTCCTCAAATCTCCTACATCTATCAATCTCATCAGATATAATACCCCCAGCATAATGGCTCAACCGGATAAACTCAACCTCATATTCCGTTACTGACCGGTTGTTTTGTTTCAAGCTTAGAAACTCCATTTTCTTCACATCTTTGTACTCCCTAGGAGTATACTTCAATTCAAACTCTTTTAGAAAATCAGCATAGGACAGTGTTGGTGGATCATCCATAGCATTGGGCACTGTCCTCCACCAGACATATGCGTCCTTCTGCAACAAGGATCTTGCATAATCAAATTTTTCCTCTGGAGTGGCTTGTAACTGAACAAATATCCTCTGTACTTTATCTAGCCACTACTCAGCTACAGCTGGATCAATAGTACCCAAGAAGTCTTCTGCTCCATACTTCCTTAGCTTATCATACTGTCTCACTGATACCAAAGGCTGTGGGGGTGGTGGCGGTGGTTGCACTGGTGCTTGCCTCAAAGCCTCTACCACATGCCTAACCCAAACTGGCGGAACATCCTCACCAGCTGGTCTCCCCAACACAGAAACAGGTACCTCTCCAGCACTATCCACTCTAGCTCCCTCTCTAATCTCATCAGGAGCTATACTCTCAGCACTACCCTCGACTGACTGACGTGAGTGAGAATCCATCACAACCTATATCTGCAAACACAGCAGAATATCTCTCATTAAAGATCAGAGATTGCCAATGCCAAACATGTATGTTATTCAAAAATCCACTTTTTAAAATCAAAATCATCTTTTTCTTACACTTGACCTAGGTTGAGAATCTCAAACCTAGGCTCTCATACCAAAACAATTGTAACACCCCTATATACCGTATACGTACCAAGCATGCTTAGACGATCGTAACATACGTATACTGAATATAGAAAATGCCACAGTTTAAAAAGAAACACAACAAATATCTTTGTAAATAAGTGAAACCAATCTCAAACATTTAAAAGAAATCCAAAAGACACCATATAAAAATATTTATTAATTCACAGTGGAAGTTATTACAAGTATATTATAAATAAAAGTTTACAAAACATAGAATATATATACATGATTGGCAGCTCTTCTATGATCTTTAAGTCCCAAAATAACACTTCAATGACTACTCTCACTTGGTCTTGAGGAGCTCTCAGGTTCAACTCTGCTACCTGCGCGATTAAACAATATCGCGCTAAGCCAACGGCTTAGTAGTACAAAATATACCAACACTATACTATAAGGCAATGCAATGTCACACATTTGATTTCTCAAGTCAATATCATAGATGAAAGGATAATCACATACCTTTATATTTCAATAACAACATATATAAACATATCACATTTCAATATCCTTCCATATATCTCATTAGTTAATCATTTTACCATTCATGAATCACATTAAACAAAGACAAGCATGGGCCCAAGACACACTAATATGCCATTCAACTTTCAGAGTTAATGCTTTGGTTTTGTTATCACATTTATTATTATCATAAACCCAACTAGGCTTCAAGGATTTAGGTTCAACCAAGCTTCAAGGGGAACAAAGCATGCTAAGTATCAACCCAACTTGGCTTCAAGAACCAATCCAACCTAGCTTCAAGGGTTGTAACATCTCAATTAGGCTTCAAGGATCAAATCCAACCTAACTTCAAGAGAATGTTACAAATGGGCATGCCACCAACAACAAAACTCTGAAAATGAATAACACATTAGACACACAATTCATTTATTATTTCATTCTCAATTTTCATCATCAATTAGGCAAACATGCCTTATGTTCTTTCAATTGAATCATTATAGCCAAACACAATGGCTTCACATCACATTTGAGTTATCATAGCCAATCACAATGGCCTCATATCATATTGTATCTCAATTCATATCATTCATCTAGCATCATCATATTATATCTCAATTCATATTATTCACATAGCATCACTAGTATAACATTTCAAGATACTTTATTCATATAACACATTGCCATTCACAAGTTTCACAATGCATATTACATCACCTTGTTCATATAATATCATATGCATTATCAAATGGAAGTTCAAACTCAATCATGTAAGAAGAACAAAAACCAAACACAGTAACCAACACACTCAAGGGACACGGCCAAGCTTGTGGCCGTGTCTCTCAACCAAAAACCTCTCAACCAAAAGCAACAGAAGCCAACATGGGCAAGGGACACGGCCGTGTCTCCTCTAAAAATCACCAACACGGCCAAATTTCCATGGACTTGGCAGTGTCTCTCATGAATTGGCCGTGTCTCTCCTTGCTTTTGGCCGTGTCTCTCATGAATTGAAATCCTAACATCTTCAAGTTCCCTTTGGTTGCACTCAATTACATTATACACAATATAGCATAATTCAAATGAATGTAATCCATGTTCTAAACACATATTTCACATGTTTACCACAATATTCACCTTAACAACCCATCATCAACACATTTAATCACCTTCCACTTCAAAACCCTAAAAAAAACAACATCACTTTTAACCTACCATCTTCAACCAAAACCAAACCAACATTAAATTAACTAACAATCAATTTCAACATTTAGAAACTCATCTCAAACATACCAAATCATAATATTATCAAATCACAACACACTTCAAACATATCTTCAAAATACCAAAGGAAAACAAGAGAGTACTTACCTTAGATGAAGAAATTTCACAAATCTCCAACCAAAACCTTTGATTCTTCCTTCAATTTGATTCTAGCATCAAGAACACCTCTCTTGCTCTCTCCTCTCTTGAATGGCAGGCACACAAAGGAGAAGAAAAGAAAAATCAACAAGTGAAACTTCTTTTCTTATTTAAATATCCACCAAGCAATTCCATCAACACAATTACTTAAATGCCCTTTTCTATTTGTTCACACTTCCTTTAAAACTCTGTCCCTTTTAAGTAATTTCACTCATCCCAAATTAAAAATATCTTCTCCCCTTGACTCTCCATTTGACCAACTTATATGTTATATATATTAACATATATGCAACATATTCATTCCATTAACACAATCATTTCCTTTGCTAAAACATATGTACATTAAATTCAAATCAAACAACAATTGAATTAAAACTTCTAGGGCACACATGGGGATATTACAATTTTAAAAGTTAGAATTTTGGAAATGTCTATAAGTTAATTTGTAAAGAAACATAAGAACCTTGAAAGTGTTAAATATGTGTTATAGTATCGTTTTATTAAAGTGATGTTTAATTAAATGCTAAATTGGGGATAAATAAATAATGAATTGCCCAAACATGCTGATATTAGAAATAGTTTGGGATTGAATGGCTAGACAAAGGATGGATATCCATAGTAATAGTGGGTACTCCGTGCCATCAATGGGCACATAGTGTCATTAGTGACAGTAGCAATCCTTGCCAAAAGCGAACACATTACATTAACAGTGGCCCTTTGCCGTATTCTTGCCATATTCTTGATAATGGGTGTTGTCCCAAGATTGCAACCAAGAGAGGGGGGGGTGAAATTTAAAGGAAACAAAGGCAAAAGAGGAGTAGAGTATAGAAGAATGAACATAAGGAGTTTATAGTGGTTCAGATTACCTTAATCCTACATCCACTTCCTTAACAACTTGTCAAGGTTCTACTAATCTTGAATTTTTAAAAGCTCAAGTCTAACTTGGTGTTTTCACAAGCTCACACCGAACTTTTACAAGGTTTGAGAATTTCTCTCACAACCTAACAAGAGTTTTTCTAGGTTCACTCTATAACCTAAGTGTTTCAAAGCTAACACTTAAACTTACAATGGTGTTTTAATGCTCACACCCAACACTCAAGGAGTATAAGTATAAATTTTAATGCAAGAAAATGAAAGATGTTAAACTTGGCTATTAAAATCACAATCTTACACAAAAATGTGATTTCTTATGGTATTTATAGCCTTCAAGTCTTCAACTAGCCATTTGGAGTGTAAGCCAATATGTTTGATTCTTGTCTCCCACTTTAATCACTTCTTCGAGCTAGTTCATGGTCGAACTGGCTTTGGTCTTGTCAGTTTGGGCCCGGAACAGTCAGACTATCTTTAGTTCAGTCGGCTCGAGCTTTGCATGGTTAGACTAAGCTCGGTCCGATCGTGCTCTTCATATTTTTTGACAAAAGTTCTTCAAAGGCTAGTACACGTGGCATCCTGTAGACCCTTAATTTTTGACCCAGTCTGGTCCAATATATTTTAATTAGTCCAAAATAATTTTTGTGTTGTCTAATATATTTTAATTAGTCCAAAATAATCTTTGTGTTATCTTAATTAAATAGTATTTGCTTTAGTATTTAGTTTTTATAATAAATAAAAAATAATAATAATAATAATAATAAACAAATAAATAAAAATAAAAATTGGCGACGAAAAATTTCGTCCCGGAAAAGGGTTGCTGCGAAATGGTCCGTAGGCCAATTTTCGCCCCGCAGCCCGCAGCCAGCTGCTGCAGTTTTTTTGCCAGGGCAATTTTTCCGCAGCAGTTTTTTTTTTTGCTAGCGAAATTTTTCCAACGCAAATTTTTTTCCAAAACCAAATACAATTAGGTTTCGGTTTCCTTTTCTTAATTAATGTTAGATTCCTTGAATAACTAAAATTAATCATAAAAATCTTCTATAATTAAGGACTACAACAACACAGAAAGGAGGAGGTGAAATTTGGGACCAAAATTGAGGAGGAAATATTTGAAAAATAAATTAGATTTTAAGAATTCCTTCTGGCAGTGAAATCAATCGGATTTTTGAGAGAGCAAACAAGCAATTCAATCCATCAAAGGCAGGAAAGCTTGTCTTTGTTCTTGTTCATCCAAGAAGTAATTTTTGGTGGAACCAACAAATGGAGGTATGAATGTCTAATTTCTTCACAGTAGCTTAAACCATCCAATTGTCTCTTTTGCTTCAAAAACCCTAGAACTTTAATTTACCTTTTCTAAAGCTTAAAAACCTTAATTCGTTTCTTTGTTTTCCAAAAATCTTAAAATTATTATTTTTATTTCTTCAAAATCTCAAAACCCTAATCTGCCTTTCAATTTTCCAAAACCCTAAATTGAAATTGTTTCTTTCCAAAAACCCTGAAAAATATCTTTTCTATTTCTATAAACCTTAAATTGTTTTGTTTATTTTCATAAAGTTTCATAAAATTATCAATTGATTTTCAAATTCTAAAATCTAACGCATTCTTCGAAACCCTAATTCTAAAATTCTAAAACCCTAATTCAAC
This sequence comes from Garcia nutans, assembly GCA_947685225.1. NCBI lineage: Eukaryota > Viridiplantae > Streptophyta > Magnoliopsida > Malpighiales > Euphorbiaceae > Garcia > Garcia nutans. Next base: position 33,211,793 of record CANTUV010000039.1, on the reverse strand, counting down.
TCCAAAACCCAAAATAGTAAACCCTAACTCCCTTAAAACCTTAAACACTAATTTCTCTAAACCCTAATCCTTTAGACCTTAAAACCTTATAAACATAAATATTAAAATTCAAACACCGTAAGCCTAAAAACCATAATTCAGTAGAAAATAATCATAAATCTAAATGTTTTAAAGTGTCTAAACCCTAATTTCATGATTTTACATTTCAAACACTAATTTGGTTAATCAAATAATTTTATCAACCTCTTAAATTATAAAACTTTAATCCATTTCAATTCATTTAAAACTCACAGTAACTTAAACCCATAAATTCCAAAACCCTAAACATATTAAATAAAGAATCTTAAGTAGAAACAGTAGCCCAAATTTGAATCTTTATTTGCTTTATTCAATTTTATAATTGATTATGTAGTCTATTACATGCTTTAATTTATTTTCACTGCTTTGTTGATTTATTTAAGTTTAATGCTTGATTTATTTAGTTTGTCATGGATGGATCTTTATTTTATATTTTGATTGATATCTTTGACGAATGATTTATTTATGATGAATGGTTATTTACTTTTATCGATTTATTTAGATTTCCAAATGTTGTAAGAGGTATGTTTCCACTTTGTGGGTACCTCATTAGTTAAATATCATGTAATTTAAATTGCTTTTATATTTTAGACAAATGTAAAGGACATGTTTCTACCTTTTGGTGGGTGTCCTATTTAGGCATGGATTATGTAAGGACATATTTCTACCTTTCGGTGGGTGTCGTATTGGGGATTCCTTAGAAATCGAGTCATCCACCCTTTTCTTTTTCCCGGCCCATCCGGGTGGCGACTCTATTTTCTTCCAGACTTAGGTTCGTGTTCTCTAAGGCCCCGAGCCTAAACAGTGCCTAATTCACAAGAACCATTCCACCGGGAGTGGATAAACAATGGCTACATAATTCATGCCTAAATAGGACACCCACCGAAAGATAGAAACATGTCCTTTACATTGGTTCTAAAATAGAAAAGAATTTTAAATTACATGATATTTAACTAATGAGGTACCCACCACGTGGAAACATACCTCTTATAACATTTGGAAATCTAAATAAATCGATAAAAGTAAATAACCATTCATCATAAATAAATCATTCATCAAAGGTATTAAATATCAATAGAAAGTAAACATCCATCCATGATAAATTAAATAAACCAAACATTGAACTTAAATAAATTAAATCATATAAAATAAATCAAAACATAATCAAATATAAAATTGAATAAGGCAAATAAAGATTCAAATTAGGGCTACTGTTTCTATTTAAGATTCTTTATTTTATGTGTTTAGGGTTTTGGAATTTATGGGAGCAAAGTTTTAGAATTTAAGAGGTTGATAAAGTTCTTTGATTAACCAAATTAGTGTTTGAGAAGTGAAATCATGAAACTAGGGTTTGGACACTTTAAAGCATTTAGATTTATGATTTACGGTTACTGAATTAGGGTTTTTAAGCTTACTTTGTTTGAATTATAACATTTAGATTTATATGGTTTTAAGGTTTTAAAAATTAGGGTTTAGAAAAGTTAGTTTTGGGTTTACTATTTTGGGTTTTGGAGTTGAATTAGGGTTTTAGAATTTTAGAATTAGGGTTTTTGAGGATGCATTAGGTTTTAGAATTTGAAGAAATAATTGATAATTTCATTAAACTTTATGAAAATAAACAAAATGATTTAAGGTTTATAGAAGCAGAAAAGATATTTTTTATGGTTTGTGGAAAGAAACAGATTCAAATTTAGGATTATGAAAAGAAACAGGTTCAATTAGGGTTTTAAGATTTTGAAGAAGCAAAAAATAACAATTTTAAGATTTTTGGAAAACAAGTAAACGAATTAAGGTTTTTAAGCTTTAGAAATGGTAAATTAAAGTTCTTAGGGCTTTTTGATTTTGAAGAAACAGAAACAATTTTTGACCTTGAGTTGCTGTAAATTAATGAAAAAAATAAAGAAATTCATACTTTTGTTGTTGGTTCCACCAAAAATTTCTTCTTGGATGAACAAGAACAAAGACAAGCTTTGCTGCCTTTGATACATTGAATTATTTGTTTACTCTCTCAAAAAAGTCCGATTGATTCAAGGTTTTCCTCAATTTTGGTCTCAATTTCTCCTCCTAATTTCTGTCTCCTTTTTGTGTTGTTTTTCGTCTTATTTATAGAAGATTTTTATGGTTAATTCTAGTTATTCACGGAATCTAATATTGATTAAGAAAAGGAAAACGAACATAATTGTATTAGGTTTCGAAAAAATTTGCATCGAAAAAATTTCGCTGGCGGAAAAAAACTGCAGCGAAAAAATTGCACTGGCGAAAAAAAAACTGTTGTGGAAAAAATGCGCTGGCAAAAAAAAAACTACCATAGCTGGCTGCGGCAGCGGGGGGCAAATTGGCCTGCGAGCCATTTCGCCGCAAGCTGATTTTTTTTTTAATTTTTTAATTTGTTTATTATTTTTAATTTTTTTATTAATTATAAAAACTAAAGCAAATATTATTTAATTAAGATAACAAAAATTGTTTTGTACTAATTAAAATATATTGAAAAACATAAAAAATTATTTTGGACTAATTAAAATTAAGAGTCCACAGTTTACCCCCTGCTTGAATGATCTGAGACTTTAGTGAAAGAGAGTGAAAAGTAGGTTGAGGTTTTGAGATGGTTGAGGTTTTGTTTTCTGAACCCGGTTCGAGTTCTGGACTCAAGTATAATTTTAGGTTCTACACCTGAGTATAACTTTAGGTTCTGGACCTAAGGATAATTTTAGGTTCTGGACCTAAAGAAAATTTGGGTTCGGGACCGGAGCTAAGTTTTGGACTTAGAAAAGATTCTAGGTTATGGACCTAAGGATAATTTGGGTTTTGGACCCAAGCTAAGTTCTGGACTTAGAATGAATTCTAGGTTCCAGACCTAAAGATAATTTGGGTTCTGGACCCGAGCAAAGTTCTAGACTTAGAATGGATTCTAGGTTCTGGACCTAAAAGAAATTTGGATTCGGGACCCGAGCTAAGTTTTGGACTTAGAATGGATTATAGGTTCTAAACCTAAAGATAATTTGGGTTCTGGACCCGAGCTAAGTTCTGGACTTAGAAAAGATTTTAGGTTCTGGACCTAAGGAAAATTTGGGTTCTGGACCCGAGCTAAGTTCTGGACTTAGAAGAGATTCTAGGTTCTGGACCTAAGGAAAATTTGGGTTCTAGACCCGAGAGATTTGGATACTCGATCCTAAACTAGACTTGGATACTTGATCCTAACAGGACTTGGATACTCGATCCTAACTGGATTTGGATACTCGATCCTAACTGGATTTGGATACTCGATCCTAAATTGGATTGGGATACTCGATCCTAACTGGACTTGGATACTCGAACCTAAATTGGATATGGATACTCGATCCTAAACTGGATTTGAATACTCGATCCTAAATTAGATTTGGATACTCGATTCTAAATGGATTTGGATACTCGATCCTAACTTGACTTGGATACTCGATCCTAAATTAGATTTGGGTACTTGGACCCGAGATTGAATTGAATTTGGGTGTTTAGACCCGAGACAAGATTAAATTTGGGTACTTGGACCCGAGATTGGGTACTTGGACCTGAAATTGATTTGATTTGGGTACTTGGCCCCGAGATTGGGTACTTGGACCCGAGACTGATTTGATTTGGATACTTGAACCCGAAAATGGGTACCTGGACCTGGGACTGAATTTGATTTGGGTACTTGGACCCAAGATTGGGTACTTGGACCCGAGAGTGGATTTGATTTGGTTACTTAGACCCGAGATTGAATTTGATTTGGGTACTTGAACTCGAGATTGATTTGATTTGGGTACTTGGACTCGAGAATTGGATTGATTTGATTTGGGTACTTGGACCCAAGAATGGGTACTTGGACCCGAGACTGAATTTCATTTGGGTACTTGGACCCGAAATTGGATTTGATTTGGGTACTTAGACCCGAGATTAAATTTGATTTGGGTACTTGGACCCGAGATTGATTTGATTTGGGTACTTGGACCCGATAATTGGGTACTTAGACCCGAGATTGATTTGATTTGGGTACTTGGACCCGAGATTGGATTGAATTTGGATATTGGACAATGGATTGGGTACTTGGACCCGAGATTAATTTGATTTAGATACTTAGACCCGAGATTGGGTACTTGAACCCGAGATTGGATTAAATTTGGGTACTTGGACTTGAGATTGATTTGATTTTAGGGTACTTGGACTCGAGACTAAGTTTGACTAACCTTTTATCAATTGAGAAGTCTGACTGCTCTGGCTGTTCTATGCATGGTGGTTCTTCACCCTCAGAATGGATCTTCACTTTTGAGATCGGGTCTTCACCCTTGAAAATGGATCTTCATCCTTTGAGATCAGGTCTTCACCCTTGAAAATGGATCTTCATCCTTTGAGATCGGTTCTTCACTCTTGAAAATGGATTTTCATCCTTTGAGATCGGGTCTTTACCCTTGAAACATGGATCTTCATCCTTTGAGATCGGGTATTCACTCTTGAAAATGGATCTTCATCCTTTAAGATCGGGTCTTTACCCTTGAAACATGGATCTTCATCCTTTGAGATCGGGTCTTCACCCTTGAAACATGGATCTTTATCCATTAGAGGTTGGGTCTTTACCCTGGCTTCAGCTCTTTTAGCTGAACTGAACTTTTGTCTTTTGCATATTCATTCTTTTGTTAGTTCTAATGTTCCATTCTTTTGTTCTTCCTTTTTGCAAAAATTCAGCTATTTTTAGTTGGCACTCATATCTTCTCCTACCCCCTGCGTGGCGAAATATTTGCAAGTGAGTTTGAAAATGTTTGGTATATAAACTTAAAAAATTGAAAAGGAGAAACTTTGCCCCCTGTGTAGGCTCAAACCAAAGATTTTTTCCATGCAAGCTTTGATTGATGTTTTTATTGTCTAGTTCTTCACACAAGCACGTATTTCTTCTCTTTGCAATATTACTGGAGCTTTCTCAAGCAATAGGCTTTTTATGCCCTCCTAATTTGATATCTTATTTTGATTGTTTACTTCATAGAGTGTTTACTGTTCACCTTAATAAAGAATAGACAATATAAGACAAGAAAGTGTGATGTGATATGCGCATGTATGCATGATATGCATGAATGATACTTACAATCTGTAACACCCCTATACCCCGTATACGTACACAACATGCTAATACGATCGTAATATACGTATACTGAATATAGAAATGCCACATTTTACAAATTCACTCATGTTATCACTCTTATATAATGTAAACAAATTAAAAACTTTTGAAAGAGTTTATAAAACCAAATAAATAGAAAGTTCATTTAAAAAGCAGCGGAAAATAGAACAAATGTTTACAAATACTTATACATCAAAATCAGAATATACAAATATAAAATATATATACATGACTGGCATCTCTTCTCTGATCTTTAAGTCCAAAAGTCAACTCTTCAATGTCTAGACTCACTCGATCTCGAAGAACTCTCGGGTTCAACTCTGTTACCTGCGCGATGAACCACAATCGCGCTGAGCTAACAGCTCAGTAGTGTAAATTGTACAACCATGATGCTTTAATGCGATGCACATGTCACCATAATACATTTCATAAACCATACATAATCATATCACATTTTATAATTATATATTAGATCTTATTATTCAATTATTTCTTCATTCATAAATCACATATTACAACTAAGACAGACACGGGCCCAAAACACTCTAATATGTTATTCAAAGTTCAGAGTTACTGCTTTGGTCCATATTGACACCTTGTGTCTAGCCCCATAGGCAATATATATATATATCCATGGATAATCAACTAGATTTGAGTTTACGACCCAGTCATTTCACTCAATTTAGTTCCAATAATATGTTTTTGAGGTTTACGACCCGGTCATTTCACCTATCCAGTTATTCATAGGCATGCCGCCAAACTCAGAACTCTGGAAATTGAATAAACATATTAGATACACAATGATTTCGTTTATCTCTTTATCAATTTCTTTCTCAATTCATTTCTCATTTCATGATCCATAATCAACTAGGCAACCATGCCTTAATTATCTCATTTTCATTATCATAGCCAACAATCATGGCTTCATATCTTTCACATTATATTTCATCATCACATTAATCAATTCATTATTCACATGGATATAATTAATGGCATCAACACATATTTTACATGCTCATCACAACATTCACATATAATCAATTATATCTCAATTCTCAATATCATATGAGTGTATGCAATAATGTATTTTGAACTATTTCAAAATGACCCACACAACTCTAACCACTTACCTTTCAAGAATCTATCACCACTTGAGTTAGGGTAAATCACCTTCTTCACAACCTTTTCCAAAAGAATGAGGAAACTCTCCTGAGATCATAAGGTTAAGAATCAATTAGGGCAAACTCTAGACTTGACACGCTCACACACACGGGCGTGTCCCTGACCGTGCCCTAAATTCACAACACAAAAACATTTACACGCTCAGAACCACGGGCGTGTCACTGGGCGTGTAATATATTCTCTCTCAGAAATAACGACACGTCCAACATCATGAGCGTGCTCATGGCCGTGTAAATTCTCAAAACTCACAGTAGCTATGACACGCTCAATAACACGGGCGTGTTAATGGCCGTGTCACAACTACTGCCACTCAGAACAATTGACACGCCTAAGGACCTGGACGTGCTCCTGGGCGTGTCAGGCCAAAAACCCAGATTCTGGCCAAGACAACACCACTACCAACAAAACACTTCCATCCATCAACATCCACTTCAAACAAACTTCACAAAACATACCCAAAAACCATCTCAAACTTACAACAACACCACAACAAGCTAAAACACACATCAAACACAAATCACAACATCATCAAAACTCTAAACACAACCTCAACTTAATCTATCCCAACCAACTTACTCTTTTCTTCAATCCAATTCCAAAATCCAAAACCATATAAACCAAATACTCTTAAACACAACATAATCAACCCAAACACATTCTCAAACACAACTTCAACTCACAAACCCACATAACTTCAAAAACAACACAAGAAATCAAGAGAGAACTTACCAAGGATGAAGAACTCTTAGATTCCAACTAAATCTATTGTAAACTTCTTTAATCTTGATCTTGTAAGGTCAAATCTCTCCCTCTCTATTGTTCTCTTGCTGTTGCCATCCAAGACAAAGAAAAGAGAAGAAAATGGAATGAAAACCACAAAGGAAGGAGAAGGAAAGAAGGAAAGGAAAAGAAGTACAAAAGTAAAGTCAACTTCTCTTTCCTCAAAACAATCTCCTCCACACAATAAACAATATAATATTCAAAATATCTCCATCCACTCATCTTTTTCCACTAACTCAATTTCAAATTAATTTCCTTTATACCCTTCACCCTTAGAATGGTATATGTTGTGTATATCACAGTATAAATAACATATGCACTCTACTCTTACAACATATCTCTTTCCAATTAAACACAAATACACTTAATCCAAATAAAACAACAATTATATACCAAACTTCTAGGGTATATTTTGGGATATTACACAATCATTCCATTGACCCACAGACCGAGGTGTTTAGCAAAAGTGCTCTTGCGGATTTCTTTCAGATGCTTGTTCAGTTCTTGCACTAGAATTACCGGATGCTTCACATTTATGGCTTTTATCTTCGAGATGTTAAAAATATGGGTGGTGGAGACCCCAAGTTACAGAGTTAGGGATACATCCATTTCAAACTATGTTTCAACATGTCAGTTGGTAGCTCCTTCATGACCTTGCCAATAATTATTTCCTTTGCCCAATGTGTCCGTTGGAATTCGATAGTTCAACATACTCCCCTTAACTTGAAGGCTTTGTATGACAAAAATATTTTTTTATTTTTTGAATTTTGATTTTGAAATCAAATGTTGGCTTTGCCAAATCAATGTCAATATACCTCAGGACTTGATTTTTCCAAATTAACATATCTATAACATGACAACCCTAGTTACCATACTAAACTCGGGAATCATTTATATTTAAACAAGAACTGTTGAACTTCAGATAGGCACATACACATTACTTGGCCAAAGGTCTCATTGAGTTTAAATATTGTCTATCTCATATGCATGCTTATCCAAACTATCTCCATTAATAGACTCTACCTACCAAGAGAGATCAACATATCTTTGATAGGCTTGAAATGGCGTCTATAAGGGATACTGGTTAAATGAAAGCTATTTGTAAGTTGTGGCTGATGTGACACAATGGACAAACCTTCACACTACAAATTTCTTGTTTGAACTTTAGGCAGTTGGGAGCAATCTTGCTAGACTCTAAATTCTTTCTATCTTCTTGGCATTAATCTGGATCTTGATTAGGATAGTCTTTGCCCTTGCAAAATGTCTAAGACCCAAATTCGTTTCTTTTCTTCTTTTCCCTTTTCTTTCCTCTTTATTTTTCTTACTCTTCCCTCTTCTTTCTCTTTCCTTACTCTTCCCTTTCTTTTATCATTTTGTCCTTCTTTCTTGTAGGACTATCAAGTACAAAACTTTCAAGAACTGGATGGTCATTCTCCTTTTTCTCCAATTTTGATTGAATCTTTGGTTGGGTTGGACCAATTCAAGTAAAAATGTCTTTATGAACCAAATGGAAGCCTTTTGCTGCTTTAGGTAAAAGAGAACTCAGTTGGCTTTCTAAACTGCCATTTTAGGTTTTATTTTTTTCTTTTTATTTTATTTTATTTTTTCTTTTCTTTCATTTTCTTTCTTTTTTCTTTCATTTTCTTTCTTTCTTTCCTTTTTTGGTTCTAGCTCAAACAGAGTTGTCTTGTTTGTACTAACTTGAGCTTCCAATAATGGATGAGTGGAGTAACATAAATCTTCTTTAACAGGGATAAATCATTTGTTACTGTGATGCTATCTTGATATATTGGAGATATTAGGAAAACTTCAACTACCCTTATGGTCTGAAAAACATCAACTATCCTTATGGTCTTGAGAACTTCAACTATCCTCATGATCTTGACTAATCATTACTTTCTTTGATCTTGCCTCTTCATCTTAGTGATCATAAGACTTGTCAAAAGTATCACAACAGCTCAGGGTAGGTTATTGGAGTTTGTAAGCCAATGAAAAGAAAGCTAAAATTTTATGAAGGCTTAAAGGGACAACTAGGGATTGATATTTAATTGGGTGGATATTAGTTGTTGGCTAACCAAACAATGCCTAGATCATCTCTCCCTTAAATAAGCAGAGTTCAATTTTGCCTCGAAAGTATGTCAAAGCATGTTCTAAGATTGACTAGGACCTAGACAAAGGTAATTATGTAGGAGCCCTCTCTAAGTAAGCATACACAACTCAATACTATAGAGCAATTCCCTCACCTAGTAAAGTCATTCGAGTCATGATGCATAGATGAATTAGTTCATGAATTATCAAGCTAGATTCCTCATTGGTTGAGCACCAAAATGAACAAAGACCAACAAAATTTTTGATAAAAGTAATTTATTCAAACAAATTTAAATTTGAAAAACACCATGTTCCAATTAAATATTAAAGAAAGTAAAATTGAAAAGCAATATTCAAGCTAAGGAAAGTTTGTTGAGTTTAAGCTTCTTTTCCTTTAATATCTTCAATATCCCCATCTTGAAAGGATGATAAAACAAAATCCTCTTTTAATCCTTTTCCTACCATGAAGGTTGCTAGTGGTGGCACCCTGTTGAACCTTGGAAATGGATTACCTTTGGTATTGGGCTTGTCCGGCTCAGGCAACTTGCCATTATCAATTAAATTCTAGATATGATGCCTCAACTTCATACAATTGTCCGTTTCGTGTTTAGGCCTTTGATGGAATTGGCAAAATGCATTAGTATCAAATTTAGGTAGAAGAGCATTAGGCAAAGGACGAGGAGTCAAGGGTTGTAATAATCCCCTCTTTTGTAGCTTATTGAGAACCCAAGATAGTGGCTTCCCTAATTCTAAAAATTGCCTCATTCCTCCTTGACTAGTGGCATTAACATCAACTGCTTTTTGTGTGCTTTGATAACCCGACTGGTAGTTCCCTTTCTCATTCCTTTTTATTGAAAAGCGATTCTTCTCCCTTTCCCACTCTTCAATTTATAGACCAGCTTGGAGAAGATCTTTGAAATCCCTTATAAGGGTGTGAGACATCCTTTCACGGAGATTGGGCGGGACACCTCTCACAATCATCCTTATTTGATCGGATTCATCAGGCCTCTTCTTGAGTAAAGCAGCCTTGTTTCTCCATCTCTTCACATAATCTACAAAATTCTCATTCGACCTTTGCCTAATGGACTCCACTTTCATTAAGGTAACTTCCATTTCGACATTATATCCATATTATTGGATGAAGGCTTTGTAAAGCATATCCCACCTCTTTTGTGTTCCATCATCTAAGGTATTGAACCAATTTTGGACAACAGGGTCCAATGAGAGCATAAAGTACCTTAGAGTTTGAGCCTTAGTAACTCGGGCGGACTGCATGGCAGTGATATATTGCTTCACGTGGAGATGAAAATTTTCGGTTCCATCAAACTTCGCAAAAGATGGGATCTAGAAAATGTACAGAACTTCATCTAACTCAAATAATTTGTCAACTTCAAAAATTTCCTCAGTTTTCAGCTTCTCAAATTTCTTTTCTAAATCAGCAGTCATCTTTTCAACATCAGAAGTTTCGATCTTTTCCATAGTTGATCTTTCAACAATCTTCGGTTCTTTTTTCTTCTCTTGAGCATCTTGGTAGTATTGAGCCCATTCATCATCATCATTAATGATCACCTTTTCATCATCAAAACCACTTCACCAACTTCGGTCTTCCCTTTGTCCTTTGGCTTCTTAGATGCTTCGGCATGATTTTCTAAGATTGCAGTCAATTGGTTCTTCATGGTCTCTGCTAGGGCCTCTTTTATTTCTTCCATCTTGGCTTTGAGAGCATCATCCACCATTCTTATAATTTGTTCAGGATCCATTACTTTTGGTGAGCAAGTGACTGAGTTGTTGCTAGATACTTCGTCTCCGGCATAGGTCGGATTGTTATAAGCTTTTGAACTATCGTAATCCAGGACTGTGAGCCAGAAAGGATATGAGATGCAAATGTATGCATGTATGCATGTATGCACAAATAATAGACAAACAAGGATAATTAGGATGTTCCTTCCAACCTTATAACATCCACACATGAATGGCGAGTCTCTTTTCCTAGGCATATGGTTAACAAAATATCAACATGGGGCATCTTGTTTTTGAATAATTCCCTCGGACGTTTCAACCAATAGTTATATTTTCGAAAATGGAAATCAACTTATGATAATTCCCATTAATTAGGTTTTAATCCATTTAATCAACTAATGTAGCTTTTATGCTATATTGGATTAAAACAAAATTAAGAGGTTTATTATAAATAGATTTCTCACTTGAAAAAGGTAACTAATGATTCATGCCAAAAACAAGCCCATGATTAATTATTCTTAGTATAAACTAGGTTCACAATTGATTTTTGGTATTTCTTAATTGACCTAAATAATTTGCAAGCTCTTTGTAAGAAAATGTTGGATAAAAATAATTTTGTTTCTAAGCCCATTGTAATAAGATTTTAGGAAAAATGGATTTTGGGCTTAGTATTCAGGCCATGAGCAAAAGAATTTTTTATTTATTTTGAAATTTTTGATCTAAGCCTAAAGACCATCTTGAAAAATTTTCAAAATAGCTTTGGTCTTTTGGATTTTAAAGAAAAATTTATTTTTAGCTTACAAGATATTTACGTCATATTAGAAAAAGAACAAACCAAATAAGCCATGATTTAAGCTAAGATAAATTAACCATAGTCAAACAACATACATTTGGGGTAAAACCTAAGGAAAGTAACTAGGCCAATTACATGAGCTTTAGTTTTTGGGTTAAAAGGATTAGGTTCCCATAGCAAGTATGATACGAGGCTATGAGTGGTTATGCCAAACTCGATCTCCATACCTTGAGTCAAAGTATGGTATCCCTTACATAACACAACACGGGTAACACGGGCATCCTAACTCACGCACACGATGCAATCTAATATGATGCAATGGATAATATCATTATAAGAAAGAATAGAATAATATAAAGACCAACATAATCAACTTCTCTTGTCCCCAGTGGAGTCGCCACTGTGAGCGGGATTTTTGCCCCCACTCCCGGTGGAATGGTTCTTGCGACTTCGCCACTATTTAGGCTCGGGGCCTTAGAGAACACGGACCTAAGTCCGGAGAAAATGGAGTGCCACCCGGACGGGTCGAAAAAAATAAAGTGGTGGATGACTCGATTCCTAAGGAATCCCCAACCCCTTAATAGGTTCGGAAAGTTGGGTACGTGTGGGGAAGGTGAGAAATAGCCCAGCACCCCCACAACGCCCGGTTCATTGGAACCGGCCTCCTTTACAGGTCTTAATATTATATAATTCTTAAGGATAACAATATTATCCATATTACACACAATAATTAAAATAAAGCATCGATATATTGAAAATCAAAATAATGTCCAAGCAAAACAAATAAATGGACACCCATCCGAAGATGGAAACATGCCCTTACATAATCCATGCTTAAATAGGACACCCACCGAAAGGTAGAAACATGTCCTTTACATTGGTTCTAAAATAGAAAAGCAATTTAAATTACATGATATTTAACTAATGAGGTACCCACCAAGTGGAAACATACCTCTTACAACATTTGGAAATCTAAATAAATCGATAAAAGCAAATAACCATTCATCATAAATAAATCATTCATCAAAGGTATTAAATATCAATAGAAAGTAAACATCCATCCATGATAAATTAAATAAACCAAACATTGAACTTAAATAAATTAAAGCATATAAAATAAATCAAAACATAATCAAATATAAAATTGAATAAGGTAAATAAAGATTCAAATTAGGGCTACTGTTTCTATTTAAGATTCTTTATTTCATGTGTTTAGGGTTTTGGAATTTATGGGTTCAAGCTACTGTAAATTTTAAAAGAATTGAAATGGAGCAAATTTTTAGAATTTAAGAGGTTAATAAAGTTCTTTGATTAACCAAATTAGTGTTTGAGAAGTGAAATCATGAAACTAGGGTTTGGACACTTTAAAGCATTTAGATTTATGATTTACGGTTACTGAATTAGGGTTTTTAAGCTTACTGTGATTGAATTATAACATTTAGATTTATATGGTTTTAAGGTGTTAAAAATTAGGGTTTAGAAAAATTAGGGTTTAGGTTAGTTAGTTTAGGGTTTACTATTTTGGGTTTTTGATTTGAATTAGGGTTTTAGAATTTTAGAATTAGGGTTTCGAAGGATGTATTAGGTTTTAGAATTTAAAGAAACAATTGATAATTTCATGAAACTTTATGAAAATAAACAAAATGATTTAAGGTTTATAGAAGCAGAAAAGATATTTTTTATGGTTTGTGGATAGAAACAAATTCAAATTTAGGATTTTGAAAAGAAAGAGGTTCAATTAGGGTTTTAAGATTTTGAAGAAGCAAAAAATAACAATTTTAAGATTTTTGGAAAAAAAAATAAACGAATTAAGGTTTTTAAGCTTTAGAAAAGATAAATTAAAGTTCTTAGGGCTTTTTGATTTTGAAGAACAGAAACAATTTTTGACCTTGAGTTACTGTAAATTAATGAAACAAATAAAGAAATTAATACCTTCGTTTGTTGGTTCCACCAAAAAATTCTTATTGGATGAACAAGAACAAAGACAAGCTTTGCTGCCTTTGATAAATTGAATTGTTTGTTTGCTCTCTCAAAAAATTCCGATTGATTCAAGGTATTCCTCCTCAATTTTGGTCTCAATTTCTCATTCCAATTTCTGTCCCCTTTTTGTGTTGTTTTTTGTCTTATTTATAGAAGATTTTTATGGTTAATTCTAGTTATTCACAGAATCTAATATTGATTAAGAAAAGGAAACCGAAACTTAATAGTATTAGGTTTCGAAAAAATTTGCGTCAAAAAAATTTTGCTGGCGAAAAAAAATTTGCTGTGGAAAAATTGCGCTGGCAAAAAAAAACTGCTACAGAAAAAATGCGCTGGCAAAAAAAAACTGCCGCATTTTGCTACGGCAGCGGGGGCAAATTGGTTTGCGGGCCATTTTGCCTGCAGGAAATTCCTGCAAGCAAATTTTTTTATTTGTTTATTATTTTTATTTTTTTATTAATTATAAAAACTAAAGTGAATATTATTTAATTAAGATAACAAAAATTGTTTTGTACTAATTAAAATATAATGGACAACAGAAAAATTATTTTGGACTAATTAAAATATATTGGATCGGACTGGGTAAAAAATTAAGAGTCTACACACGGCCAAGTCACTCATGACTTGGCCATGTCTTGTGAGAATTCTTCCAATTATTCTACACGAAATGGGGGACAAAATGGGGAATAACAAGTGCCATCTTTTAAAAATAAATAATAAAAGAAGAAAAAGGTTGCCTAATTCATGGGATGAAAATTAAATAATGAAATAAGTGGGAGATAAAGTGGAGTGTGTGAGTTGGCAAGACATGCTTTGTGTCATAAGAAATTAAAAAATAATGGAAAGAGGGATACATATACATGTGGGGATGTTGTTCTAAAGGGAGGATCATCTTGGCTCTTTATTCATCTTCTTGTTCTTGGTCTTGGGAGAGACCATGAACTTCACCTTCATCTTCATCTTCCATTTCTTCAATAAACAAGATTCTTAACATTTTTAGGGATAAAATTGGGTGAGTAAGCTCTTGTGAAGATTAGGGTTTGAAGAAAGCTTGATTGAGGAGTTGGAGGCTTGAGAAAGTTACCATTCCATCTTTCAAGAGGAGAGCCATTGATTGAAGAAGGCTTGTTAGTTCTTCATCATATTCAAGGTGGAGATAAGAGGAATTCTAGAAGTTTAACTCTTAGCATCTTCAAGGGGTATTTATATTCTCTCTTTTAACTTCATTTCTAGATTGTTGTTGTTTGTTAAGGACATTAATATTTCAATGGACAATTATGATTTGATTTATATTGAGATGAATATTTATTTTAATTTGATGACGATGAGCTAAATTACTCATGCCTAGGGTTTGTAGTATATTTGATTGAATGACTTGATTTGATATTTCCATTAATGCACCTTATTATTAGTTGATTGTATTGGATTGAGTGTTAGGTTGATAGATTAGCTACCTATTAATCTCTAGATATTGAATGAAGGACCGAGAGGAGAAATTTGATATTAGAATTATTCATTCAACTACCCTAAGAATGAATTAGAAATATAAGTTCTGGGGTTTTATTAATTTGCAATTTCCAAACAATTGGTTATTTTTAATTCATGAATGCAAAAACTAATAATTGGTAATTACTAATTAAACTCAAGGAACAAATTAAAATACAAGGTCATGTTAATGGATAATTTGAGAATTAAGCTTGATTAAATTGATCTACAATCCTAGACACCATTCCTAGAATTGTATTAATCTTGTACAACCATTACACACATTACTTTTAGATTTAAATTGCTTTTCACCATTCCAACACATCACACTCTTGTTTCTAAATTTATTTGTTAATCAAACTATTGCAAAATAATTCCTTCCTTGTGAGACAACCTTAGGGAGATCACAGTTGCTACAATTATCTCGTATACTTGCGAGTATCGCTTGTAGTAGTAATTAGTCGAGTGCAATAAGTTTTTGGCATCGTTGCCAGGGAAGGCAATTGTTGTTAGTAGTTTGATTTTTTTTATATAAATTGTTTAATTGTTTAAAGTGTTTCTTTTTGAATTAATGAGTGTTTATTGTAAAGATGTTGTTTTCAAGGCACGAGGGAGTTTATGATGTGAATGCTAATTCTGAAATGGCACGGCAATTAGCTGAATTAACAAGCCAACTTAAGATGCTAAATGCAAGAGGAAGAGCACCTATGCCTACTCATGAAGTGTGTCGAGCATGTGACATTGCAGGACATAGTGCAAACATGTGTTCATTTGGTTTTGAACATTTCCAAGAGAGGCAAAAGGAAGAATATGCCTTTGAAAGTTTTCAGCCAAGGGGTAGAAATGACCCATATTCTAATCCTTATAATCAAGTAGGAGAAACTACTCAAATTTTTTTTGGGAAAACTAGCAGCAAATTCCACCTCAATAATTTTTTTAACCTTACCAAAGAAGTTCTTACTTTCAATGACAATTTCCAAATCAAGATCTACTTAAGAAGCCCACATTGGAAGATAATTTGAATGCCTTTATTCAAATTAGCACACAAAAGCAAGATCAATTCAAGAAACCCACAGTGGAAGATAATTTGAATGCTTTCATTCAAATTAGCACACAAAATCAGGAAGGGAGCAATAAGAGGTTTGATTCTTTGGAGGTATCATTAAAGAAGGTGGAAACTCAAGTTGGGCACCTGGTAAATCAACTCCAAGCACACCAAAAAGTAGAATTTCCTATCCAATTAGAGCAGGTCAATGCAATCATTATTTTGAGAAGTGAACAAGTGATATATAACAAATTTTGTGATTCCTTTGCTGCAGGTACTAATATAGAAGAAAATGGTGAGGAGATACAACCCAACATAGAGAAACCAAGTCAATCAAAGGAGGAGGAGAATTTGGAAGCATCAACTTCATCAAAATTACATGAGCCTTTAGATCCTTATATGCCACCAATTCCATTCCCAAGTAGATTGAAGGATGAGAAGCAAGGCATGCAACTTTTTGAAATCTACGACATGCCCTCCAAAGAAGATATTGAAGATAGTGTAGATAAGCTTAAGATGGCCATAACATTGGAAGTAGAATCTGAAATTTTTAATTTAGAAATTAAGGAGTGCAAGTTAATCTTAAATGTTGAGGTTGTTGAGAGGGGACTTAGATTGCTAAAGTGGATGAGAAAGAGATTCAACCAAACTTGGTTGAATTTAAAAAGACCCCAAAACTTTTGAAATATGTTTTGGTTAGGGAGAACAATATGAAACCAACGATCATCACTTCCACTCTTGGTGGTGAGAAAGAGCAAAAAATGAATATAACCATGTTGCAGACTGAAAAACATTTTTACCAAGTTCCTATAGCATTGGAGGATCACCCCAAGACAACCTTCACATGTTCCTATAGACCCTTAATTTTTTACCTATTCAAATTCGATAGTCCAAAATAATTTTTGTGGTATTTTATTTATTTTAATAACATTTTAATTACTGATAATATTTAATAGTTATTTCTAATAAAAATAAAAAATAAAAAAATCGGACGGATCAGCGAGCGACGCGCGGCTGCGCTGCCTCTCTGCCTTGCGGCAGCCCATTTTTCTGCAGAAATTATCTGTTGCAAATTGGGCAGTCCCCAATTCGCCATAGATAACAATCTACGGTGAATTAAGCACTACCCAATTCGTCGCAGCTGGGCTTGCCTATTTTTGCCAGCGCAGCCCGCGCGCTGCCGATTTTTGACCAAATCGTATTTTACCCGGTTTTGTAGTTTTTCCTAAATAGATAGTATTTTTTAATTAAAATAGGATTAGGACTTTATTTTTTCTATAAATACCACATTAAAACAAGAACAAAGGAGGACGGGGAAAAAAAACCTAGAGAAGAAATCCGAGAGACAGAAAGGAAAGGGAAAGAAAGAAAACCCTAGGGGCGGCAATTAGATTGAGAAGAGTAAAAAACAACAAGGCAGAAAACAGTAAAAATAAATTATCAACAATCGAGGAGTAAACAACCAACAATCATCAATCCATCAAAGGCAGTAACACTGCCTTTGTTCTTGTTCAACCAGAAATCAATTTTTTGGAGGAACCAACGAATGAAAATTTGATTATAAATCTTTTATTTTATTATATTTACAACATTCTTACGTTTTAATTCATGAATTGTTTAAGCATATGATGTTATTGCCATATTTTCTTTTAAATGTTTCTATTATTTTTTTTTGATATTAAGTCTTTCAGTAACCAAAATTATAAAACGTGATAGTATGTTTTATAGATCAAATTGTCCATTCATCCAGTAGCCTAATCGTTGATTAAACTATCAAAACCCTAAACTGTTATTTTATTTGCAAAACTTTTAAACCCTAAACTATTCTGTTAAAGTCTCACAAATCTAATTATTTTCTAAAATCTCAATTTATCTCCAGAATCAATGTTTCTTCTAAAAAGATAAATCAAAACCTTAATTTATTTTAAAGCTTGTCACCCTGTAACCCTTTTGTAGACCCTTAATTTTTGACCCAGTCCGGTCCATTATTTTTTGCAGTCTAAAATAATTTTGTGGTATTTTAATATTTATTTAGTTAAAAATGGTGAAGTGAATAAAAATAAAAATAATAAAAAATAATAATAATAATAATAAACAAATAAATAAAAATAAAAATTGGCGACGAAAAAAGCGTTGGACGAAATGGCCCACAGCCAATTTCGCTCGTAGCCCCTCGCGCGCCCTCGCAAGTTTCCACGCAGTTTCTTGCAGTGGCCAGCAGCAGTTTTTTTAGCCAGCAAAATTTTTCGATGCAATTTTTTTCCGAAACCAAATTCTATTTGGTTTCGGTTTTCTTTTCCTAATGAATTACAATTTCCTTAAACGATTAAAATTAATCATCGAAATTTCTTATAAATAAGACTAAAAAGACACAGAAAAAGGAGGGAGAGAAATCGGACTTTGGACTGGGACTGGGATTCAACAATCGGACTTGGAGTACTATAACTTTGAATTTGGGACTTCGGATTTAAGGAGAAGCAAGCAAGCAATCAAGCCATCAAAGGCAGCAATCTTGCCTTTGTCCTTGATCATCCAAGAAGCAATTTTTGGGTGTAACCAACGAACGAAGGTTTGAATCTTTAATTTCTTTTTATTTTTTACAATAGCTTCGTTCTTTATTTGATTCATAGGATTATACACTCAAAACTTCAATCTTGAAGATGTAATAACTTGATCTTCATTTCCAAAAACCTTAAATGATTTCCTTTGTTTCTAAATACCTTAAAAACCTTAATCCGTTTCTTTGTTTTCCAAAAATCATAAAACGTTCCTTTTGTTTCTTTTAAAGCTCAAGAACCCTAATTTTGTTTCTTCTAAAATTTAAAACCCTAAATTGATCCTTTTAATTTCCAAAAACCCTAAAAAAAAATACTTTCTATTTCCAAAAATCTTAAATCATTTTTGCTTATTTCCAAAAACTTTACAAAAACTCTAAACTGTTTTCTCAAATCCTAAAATCAAACATAAATTCTGAAACACCAAAGACCCTAATTCTCTCAAAATCAAAATAGTAAACCCTAAATTTTCCTAAACCCTAATTCATTGAATTTAAAACCCCAAACTAGTTAGTTTAAACCCTAAAATCTTAATTTTCAACACCAAAACCTACAACCCTAAGGGGTTAATATTCATTTGTGTATTATGAGTCCGCGTATTTAACATTCCTTTTTCCAAAGCCCTAATTTAGTAAATAAATTCTAAAATCCTATTTTAAGAAATTATATATTTATTGCTTTGTTTAATTTTAGATTTGATTATGTAGTTTATTATATGCTTTGATTTATTTAATTTCAAAGCTTGATTTATTTAATTTATCATGGATGAATGCTTATTATATATTTTGATTGATGTTTAATATCTTTGATAATGATTTATTTATTATGAATGGTTATTTACTTTTATCGATTTATTTTTTATTTCCAAATGTTGTAAGAGGTATGTTTCCACTTTGTGGGTACATCATTAGTTAAATATCATGTAATTTAAAGTACTTTTATATTTTGGACAAATATAAAGGACATGTTTCTACCTTTCGGTGTGTGTCCTATTAGTTTAGACATGGATTGTAACATCCCGAATTCCAGATTGGTAAGAAACAGACATAGAGGATATGATTTAGGCTTAGAATAAAGGAGTTTAGAACATGACCTATAACTTGAGCTCAAATTTCATCCAAGTTAATGATAGAATTAGAGAGTCTCAAAGAAGACTTAATTGTTTATTTGTGTCTTAGCTAGAAGTATATCTTAAAATTACTCAATTTGGAGTTGTACAGAATAATATATGATGGATTTAGTAGACAATGTGCAAGCTGCCTCAGGACAGCATAGTAGGCTTGACTTCAAAGGACCGTCAAAAATCAGATATAGCTCGAATTGACCTGAAATTTTGATACAATATATCCCCGGATGTCTAGTTTCAGTGAGAATAAGAATTACTTAATTTGGAGTTGTGAGTAAAAAGATATTAATAAAGAAAGACAGCAAGGTCAAGAAGGGATATCAAAAGGACCTAAGTGGAAATTTCTCAAAAGTTAGGGGCAACTATGTAAACTTAAAAATTTAGTGTCGGAAGTTCTTAATTGTGCCCATATCAGACCCCGGAAGAATATTCTTGAGATTAATCAGGTCATAACCGTGGGTTTCAATTTTTCCTGAAAACGCACGGTTTGTAAGTTACGGGCGATTTTCCGATAAGGACATTTTGGACATTTCCACTGGAGGGGCGATTTTGTAATTAAATATAACTTTGGGGGCAAAATATTAAAAGAAAAAAAACCACTTTCAAGTGGCCAAATCCTAGCCATTAAATCCAAATGTGTTGGACAAATCATGGCTATTGAAAATAAACCAAATCCTAGCCATTAAATCCAAATGTGTTGGACAAATCATGGCCATTGAAAATAAACCAAATTCTAGCCATTAAATCCAAATGTGTTGGACAAATCATGCCCATTGAAAATAAATCAAATCCTAGCCATTAAATCCAAATGTGTTGGACAAATCATGGCCATTGAAAATAAACCAAATCCTAGCCATTAAATCCAAATGTGTTGGACAAATCATGGCCATTGAAAATAAATAAATTAATTAAATGTAAATTAAATTATAAATAACTAATTATGGTCATCCAAACCCAAGTAAGGATCAAAAAGACACCACCATCACCACTTTTCTTCTTCTTTAAGTCGTGCTCCCCCTCCCTTCCATTTTCAAGGAGACAAGTTTCAAGTCCAAGCCATTTCTCAAGTGAAATTCAATAGGAAATAAGGTAAGATACCATCCTAAGTCTTATTCTTTCATTAGAATTAGGTATTAGGCTATGTTTAGGAAGATTTGATATTATGTTCATGTTGGGAAAGAATTAGTAAGTTGATGATTATGGTGAAAAATGATAAACTACTTAAAGGAAATGATGAAAATGGTGATTATTAGTAAGAATAAGTAAAGGATTGTTAGAAAATCATAAGGCAGCATCATGTTCATATCTAGGGTTTGTTCTTACATATGTGACATATTAAATTCATAGGAAATCAAGGAGATTAGAGAGGAAAGGAAGTGAAATAGATAAGAAGAGCAAGGAAAAGCAAGGTTTGGTACTTTAACCATTGAACTCCATTTGAAAATTTTTCTGTTTTACAATTAGTAAAATGCTGTGACTTGTATGATTTTTAATTAAATATAGAAAAATTATATTGCGTTGAATTTTGGATATGTTGTTGTTTAGTAAGTCTAGTATTTGAGAAAAATAATTTGGAACCACATTGATTGAATTTAATTTACGGAATTTATAAAATTCAAAACTGCTGCCAGGATGCAGGGTAACTGGAGCAGTCTGGTTGGGTGAACTATTTGACCAAGATTTTGTGTCCATTTTGATCTGAAATTTTAAAGGAATGATTTTAACATGTAAAAATAAATTCTGTAAAAATTTTAGAGTTTTTATCCAAGTGGATTATTTTATACAAATTTTCTAAAACAAGGATCAAGTTGGGTCAAGAACCAGAATTTACTATTCATATGGTCATTTTGCTAATATTCATTTGGTCATTTTTCAAAAGTAATCCAATTGATTCCTTATGAATATAAATGAGTATAGTATGTTATTAAAATGATAAAATATGATATTTCACGGTGAAATAATATAAGAACCATAAGTCGATAATTGTATAATGCATATTCGATTAAGAAATGGTATGAGAATTTTGGCTCCACTTGGTATCTGGGACAGTACTGAGTACGGTAAGGGTATGATATATCATACTATATGCAGTGCTGCTTTAATATAGGACTTCGGTCCGAGTTATATAGGGTGACGACCCGAGCTATATAGGACTTCGGTCCGAGTTATAGAGGGTGACGACCCGAGCTATATAGGACTTCGGTCCGAGTTATATAGGGCAATCGCCCGAGTTATATAGGACTCCGGTCCGAGGGCTTCGGCCACAGATTTCACAGGGCTTGGTCCGTAATTTTTTTTAGGGCCACAGCCACAGAATATATATACAGTTGTTTCAGTTAGTTCCTTACCATACGTTAGTCTACCAAATTACCTTGTGGAGCGAATTGATAAAATGATAATAACTGAATATATGACATGTATGAATTGTTTTTACTGTGATATTATTTTTCAATACGACTCATTGATTTTAAAAGTGCATTATGCTTTTATTATTTATTTTCCATAATTAGTTAAAGTACCCACTAAGCAATGCTTAGCGAGTTTAGTTTCTTCTAAACTCGTAGGTTATTAGCAAGGAGCCAGTAGTGAGCAGAGGAGTCCTGCGATTTGTCGGTCATCAACAAACTTAAGTGGTGCTCTTTATTTTGTATTTTGGTATTAGAAACTGGCATGTACTTATTTGAACAATACAAAGAGATAACTTGATGTAACATGTAAATCTAGTTATGTATAATAACTGTATGGTTTTGAATTGAGTTGGGTTGTGAATATAGAAGTGTGAATTCTTCTTGCAGGATTGTAGTTGAGGTTATAAGGGTGGATTATTGGGAGTGTACTTGAGTTGAATTGTGAAACAAAATATTTTTCAAAAATAAGAAAAATTAGTTTTGTCGACACTTGGGACCTCCATTTTTAGGGGAGGTTATGGCAAAATTTTTTTAAAATCTGTACTTAAAATTGGCTAAGTAAAATATAAAGACACAACCATCATGAGATAACAGTCCATCTTGGTCTATAAACGTAGGCTAAGATGGGGTGTTACATGGATGATGTAAGGACATGTTTCCATCCTTGGATAGGTGTCCATTTATTTATTTTTCTTGGACATTACTTTGATTTTAATATAACGATGCTTTATTTTAATTGTTGTATGTAATATGGATAATATTGTTATATTTAAGAATTTTATAATATTAAGACCTATAAAGGAGGCCGGTTCCAATGAACTTGGCTTGGGGATTCCTTAGGAATCGAGTCATCCACCCCTTTCTTTTTCCCGGCCCGTCCGGATGGCCACTCCATTTTCTCTAGACTTAGGTCCGTGTTCTCTAAGGCTCCGAGCCTAATAAGTGCCGAAGTTGCAAGAACCATTCCAACGGGAGTGGGGGCGAAAATCCCCGCTCACACCTTTTCCCCAAACTATTCTACCTAAAGCCACTAAAAACCCTAACTATCTAAAACCCTAGCTTCATAAAACCCTAATTCCCAAACCTCAATTCCAGAAACCATAAACCTGAGTTTGCAAATAGTTTAATTATTAAAATTGATCTAATAAGCTGAATTTCTAAACTCTAACTCTAGTAAACTCTAAGAACCAAACCCTAATTTGCCTTATATTTCCTAAAACCCCAAAATAGCTTTTCAATTATCAAAACCCTAAATTATTTTTTTAAATTCTAAAATTCAAAGTTATTTTATTGAATCCGAATATGTTTTCCAAATATCCAGTAACCCTAAAGATTAACTTTCAAACCTTAGATCCCAAATTCTTAAGTTCTTCTAGAACTATAAATTATTCTTTAAACAGACCCAAAAATGCTTTATTTTTCAAAAACCCTAAACCTTATTTCCTCAAACCTTAAATTCTAGAACCCTAATATCTTAAGGATCCAAAACCTTAAATTCATGACGTTAGCCCTAAACCCTAATTTGATTAACCAAAAACCTTATTGCTTTCTTAAATTTATATAACCCTAATTCATTCCATTTTTCCAAGGTTTTGCTTGCTGCGAATCAGAACCCCTCACAGTTAGCCCTCGCAGATCCTTATGGTGCCTATGCCAATCCTTGCTAGCCCGATCCTCATGCAGGAGCGCCCAGAGCTAGTCTCGCCAGGGCCCGCATGCAATTTTTTCCAAAGCCTTATTTTACTTGGTTTTTAATATTTTCCTAAACAGTTTTTATTTCCTTAACCAACTAGTATTAGGTTTTTATTTTTTCCTATAAATACCACATTAAAAGACACAAAGAAGGGGATTTGGATTTTTGATTGGGACTTTGACTCAAGGATTTGAAAAGACTCTTTTCTTAGTAATTTACTCAGAACCTTTGATTTGGTGAAAGAGCAAGAGCAAGCAACAAACATACAATCCATAAAGGTAGCCTACACTGTCTTTGTTATTATTCAACCAGAATTCAAATTGTGGTGGAACCGACAACAGAGTTTTGAGCTTAACCAATAAATTATTGTATTCACAGCAACCATAACATACTTCCTTTTTAATATTTTATTAAAGCATTTTGATATTAATTTTCAATAGCATGAAATTGTTGAATCCAAATTATGTATTTCATGAACCAAAACCCTAATATCTTAATAGTCATTAAATTAATTTTTGAAGTCTAAAACCCTAATTGCACTTTTCTAAAACCACAAAACAATAATTTATTTTCTCAAAACCATAATCAATTCTGTTTTTATAAGATTCACAGTAGCTTATTCTTTCCAAATACCTAACTTAAAATCCTATTTGCATGATCTTCAAATTTTATTTGCTTAAACCCTAAACCTTAATGTTTTTTTTATAAAACTTCAAAACCCTAAATCCAAAACATCCTTTCTTTAGATTCAAACCCTAATTTATTTCAAAACCTAATCCTTAATTCAACCTATTTGTACATCCAGTACCCATGTTATTTCTTTTATATTAAATATTTCTTAGTTAACTAATCCAGTAATTAAAAAACCCCAATTGTTAAACATAAAACCTACAAACCCTAATTTTTTTCAAGAACCCCTAATTGATGCATAAACCCCAAATTCATATACTTGCTGCTTTATTTAAATTAGATGTATGTTTATTATATAATTTGATTGATTTTTCATGTCCTCGATGAATAATTTACTTATGATGATTGGTTGGTTATTTTTATTGATTTGCTTTGGTTTCAAAACATTGTAAGAGGTATGTTTCCATGTTTTGGGTACCTCATATTGTGAGCGTCATGTAATTTAATTTATTTTTCATATTTTGGAATTAATGCAAAGGACATGTTTCCACCTTTCGGCGGGTTTCATATTTAGTTTTAGACATGGATGATATAAGGACATGTTTCCATTCTTGGATGGGTGTCCATTTATTTGTTTTGTTTGGACATTGTTATGATTTTAATAAAGTATTTATTTATTCTTATGATCGCATGTAGTATGGATAATATCGTTATATTTAAGAATTTTATAATATTAAGAGCTGAAAAGGAGCCCAGTTCCAATGAACCGGGCATTGTGGGGGTGCTGGGCCATTTCTCACCTTCCCCACACATATCCAATTTTTCGAACCCATTAGGGGGTTGGGGATTCCTTAGGAATCGAGTCATCCACCCTTTTCTTTTTTCTAGCCCTTCTGAGTGGAGACTCCATTTTCTCCGGGCTTGGGCCCATGTTCTCTAAGGCCCCAAGCCTAAATAGTGTCGAAGTCGCAAGAACCATTCCACCTGAAGTGAGGGCAAAAATCCCTGCTCATAGTGGTGACTCCACTGGGGATAAGAGAAGTTGATTCCATTGGTCTTTATATTATTCTAATCTTTCTTATCATGATATTATCTATTGTATCATTTAGATTACATTGTGTGCATGAGTTAGGTCGCCCGTGTTACCCATGTTGTGTCATGAAGGGATACTATACTTTCACTCAAGGTATGGAGATCGAGCATGGTATAACCACTCATAGCCTTGTACCTTTTGGTATATGCTTGCTATGGGAACCTAAGCCTTTCAACCTAAAGACTAAAGCTCATGTAATTGGCCTAGTTACTTTCCTTAGGTTTTTACCCCAAATGCTTGTTGTTTGACTATGGTTAATTTATCTTGGTTTAAATTATGGCTTATTTGGCTTCTTCTTTTTCTAATATGACCTAAGTACATTGTAAGCTCAAATTAAAATTTTCTTTAAAATCCAAAAGAATAAAGCTATTTTCAAAACTTTTCAAGATGCTCTTTGGAAATAAAACTTTTCTAAAAACAAATCAAAAATTATTTTCTCATGACTCAAATACAAATTCCAAAATCCATTTTTTCTAAAATCTTTTTACAATAGGTTTTCAAATAGAACTATTTTTGCATTCCATCAAACCTTTTCTTACAAAGAGCTTGCAAATTATTTAGGTCAATTATAAAATACTAAAAATCAATTGTGGGCCTAGTTTATATTAAGAATTATTAATCACGGGCTTATTTTTGACATGAATCATTAGTTACTTTTTTAAGTGGGAAATCTATTTATGATAAACCTCTTAATTTAGTTTTAATCCAATATAGCATAAAAACTGCTTTAGTTGATTGGATGGATTAAAGCCTAATTAATGGGAATTATTATGAACTAATTTCCATGTTCAAAAATATAACTATTGGTTAAAATTGTTCGAGGGAATTATTCAAAAACAAGATACCCCATGTTGGTATTTTGTTGACCATAAACCTAGGAAAAGAGACTCGCCATTTGTGTGTGGAGGTTATAAGGTTGGAAGGAACGTCCTAATTATCTTTGTTTGTATACGGTTTGTGCACACATGCATACATGCATCACATGACATATCATTAATCTCTTTTGGCTCACAGACCTAAAGTATGGCAATTCAAGAGCATAAAACGACACCACCTACAACATTGATTTTTGATTCAATTGCTTCATTAGAAGGATGGATGCAAACCAGTTAAGGGACATAGTTGATGAAGTTGTCAAAGCTAGGATGGCCGAGCTATGAGATCAATTGGTTGAAATTATGAAGACCTAGTTGATTGAAATTCTGGAGCTCATCAACAATGCTAATGAGGCATCTCCCATCAACATAAGAAAGAAGGAAAAGGCAGCATCAACAGGGAACATGTTCACTAATAGAGATCGAATGAAAAATGAGGGATCAATCCCTATTCTACGAGACCAGTAGAACCATGTACTGTCTAATTGGAGCAATAAGGGCGGCTATCACCTCAAAGGGAAAGAAAGAATAATCATTTTTTTAAAAATGGAATTATCAGCCTAGCAATCAAAATACACAAAAGGAAGCTAATGTTAATGCCACCGGTCAAGGAGGAATGAGGAAGTTCTCAGAATTAGGGAAACCTCTATCTTGGGTTTTCAACAAGCTACAGAAGAAGGGGTTGTTACAACCATTGGCTCCTAAACCACTACATAATCCTCTGCCACTAAACTTCAATGCCGAGGCCTTCTATCAATTTCATCAAATGCAAGGGCATGAGATGGATAAAATGTGCTCATTTAAGACATGAGATCCAAGATTTGATTGACAGTGGTAAGCTACCCCAGTCGGATAAGCCCAATACCTAAAGCAATCCTCTTCCTAGGTTCAACAGAGTGCCAACACCAGCAACTTTCTTGGTAGGAGGAGGATTGGAGGAAGATCTTGTCTTATCCTCCTTTCAAGATGGGAATATTGAAGATGTGAAAGGAGAAGAAGCTTAACTCAACAAACTTCCCTTGGCTTGTTTGTTTTTTTTTTATTTTCTTTATTTGGTGTTTTATGGAACAATCGTGTTTTTCAAATTTGCTTGAATAAATTATTTTTATTAAATTTTTATTGGTCTTTGCTCATTTTACTGCTCATCCGATGATGAATCTAGCTTTATATTTATAAATTAGCATATCTATGCATTATAATTTGAATGACTTTACTAGGTGAGGGAATTACTCTGTTGCATTGAGTTGTGTATGCTTACTTAGAGAGGGCTCCTGCATCATTACCTTCGTCTAATTCCTAGTCAGTCTTAGAACATACTTTGACAAACTTTTGAGGTGAAATTGAACTCTGCTTATTTAAGGGAGAGATGATCTAGGCATTGTTTGACTAGCCAACAACTAGTATTCACCCAGTTAAATATCAATCCCTAGTTGTCCCTTGGAGCCTTCATAAAATTTTAGCTTTCTTTTCATTTACTTACAAACCCCAACAACCTAACCTGAGATGTTGTTACACTTTTGACAAGTCTTATGATCACTAAGGTGAAGAGGCAAGAAGATCAAAGAATGGAATGCATAGCCAAAATCGTAAGGATAGTTGATGTTTTCAAGACCATAAGGGTAGTTGAAGTTCACCTTAATTAGACCAAATATCACAGATAAAGTCAGGACTAAAGTAGATTAATACCACTCCACTCATCCATTATTAGAAACCCAAGTTGGTACAAACAAGAAAACTCTTTTAGAGCCAGAACCAAAAAAAAAGATGAAAAGAAAAGAAGAAAAGAAGAAAAGGAAATAATAAAAAAAGAAAAGGAAATAAAACCCAAAATGATTCAGAAAGCCAACCAAGTTCTCTTTTACCTAAAGCAGCAAAAGACTTCCATAAGGACAGTTTGACTTGAATTGGTCCAACCCAACCAAAGATTCAATCAAAATCCAAGAACAAGGAGAAAGGTCATCCAGTTCTTGAAATCCTAATGATGTAAGTTTGAAAAAGATTATTTTGCAGGAAGCACATCAGTCAGTTTTTGCTATGCACCCTTGGAGCACCAAGATGTATCATGATTTGAAGCATGATGCCATCTAGGTGATTGTTGATTGGTTGATGAAGATAACTCATTTTCTTCCAGTTCAAATGGACTATTCTCTTGAGAAGTTGGTTGAACTGTATATTAGTGAGATAGTGAGATTGCATGGAGTCCCAATTTCTTTATTGTCTGATTGAGATCCCTAGTTTACTTTGAGATTTTGAAAGAGTTTGCATGCTGCTTTGGGTTCTCGATTGCATTTTAGCACTGCTTTTCATTAGTAGACAGATGGGCAGTCAGAGAGAGTGATACATATTTTAGAGGACATGTTGAGAAGCTGTGTCATTGATTTCTTTGGGAGTTGGGACAGATTCTTGCCATTGATGGAATTTGCTAATAACAACAGTCATCAGTACAGTATTAAAATGGCACCTTATGAGGCATTGCATGGTAGAAGATGCAGGATGCCTCTATGTTGGGATGAAGTTAGAGAAGCTAAGTTGGTTGGTCCTGATTTGATTAAAGAAATAGAAGAGAAAGTGAAGGTAATTCGGGATCGTTTGAAAGCAGCTTCAGATCGACAGAAATCCTACTTAGATTTGAAGAGGAGAGACATAGAGTTCAGTATTGGAGATAAAGTATTTTTGAAAGTGTCTCCATGGAAGAGAATTTTGAGGTTTGGCCGTAAAGGGAAGTTGAGTCCCCATTTCATTGGACCTTATGAGGTACTGGAGAGAGTTGGACCAGTGGCCTATAGTCTAGCTTCACCTCCTGAGTTGGATAGAATCCATAATGTCTTTCATGTTTCTATGCTATGGAGGTACAGGTCAGACCCATCTTACGTTCTATCAGTAGAATCTATTGAGGTGAGTCCGGATCTAACTTTTGAAGAAGAACCAGTGGCTATTTTAGCACATGGAGTGAAAGAGTTGAGAAATAAGAAAGTAACACTTGTGAAGGTTCTTTGGAAGAATCATGCTAAGGAAGAAGCAATTTGGGAGAGTGAGCAAGTGATGCGAGATCAGTATTTTAGACTTGAGAACAGATAATTTTGAGGACGAAATTATTTTATAGAGGGGGAGAATTGTAATATCCCAAATGATACCCTAAAATTTTGGAATGTTGATTGTTGAAATTGGATTAAATGATTTTAAGTGCATATGTGATTAAGTAAGATGATAAGAAGATGTGTATATGCTTTGTATATGAAGAGATATATATTATATACAAGTCAATGGGTTTATTAGGCCAAAAGATATTTTAGTATTTAAATGGATTTGTTTAAGCTAGTGGAAGATGATGTAAGTGGGTTGATTAGTATATTATTAAAATTACTTGGTGGAGATTAATTTGAGGAAAGTGGTTGTTTTAAGAGGTTGACTTTCTTCTTCTTTGCATTTTCTTCTTCTTCTTTCTTCTTTGGCTGGTCATTACCACCATCTTCAAGAGGGAGAGATTTTGTTGCTTCCAAACTCAAGAGATTGAAGGTTTTTAAGAGATCAAGTTCGAGTTTTAAGGATTTTTTTCACTTTTGGTAAGTTTCCAACTT
Organism: Garcia nutans; assembly: GCA_947685225.1. Taxonomy (NCBI): domain Eukaryota; kingdom Viridiplantae; phylum Streptophyta; class Magnoliopsida; order Malpighiales; family Euphorbiaceae; genus Garcia; species Garcia nutans. Next base: position 33,181,536 of record CANTUV010000039.1, on the reverse strand, counting down.
GTTTCTTTGTTTTTCTTTTGAGTTTGAGTTGATGAGTTTGGTGAATGGTTGTTGTAGATGTGTTTATGGTTGTTTTGGTTTGTTTGAGGATTGTGTGGTTTTGTTAACTTTGATTTTGAGGTTGGATTCATGAGAAAAGGGTTAAGTTTGGTGGAAGATACAAGAGTTGAGGATTGTGTGAGTTTTAAGTTGTGAATAAGGTTGTGTTGTGTTTGATGTTTGTAGTGGAGTTGTTTTAATGTGTACTCAAGTTTATTGTGGTTTTAAGATGGTTTTGGTTGAGTTTATTTGGAGTTGAAAAGGGTAAAGAAAGATGTTTGGATGTGGCCTTGTTGGTGTCGATTTCAGGGTTTTTGGCCTGACATGCCCAGTAGCACGGCCATGTCTTTGGGCGAGTCGTTGCTTCTGTTGTAACACCCCTTAACCCGACTATTTCCAGCCGAGCCAAGTGTGCTACAGTAAATGCAACATGGTATACAGAACATGCACTAAATAATTTTTTTTCCTTTTTATTACAAATAATAATAATTTACACATTTCTTTAATTGTTATAATTACATTTTGAAAGTCCTTAACAGTACATGCCAAGATAAACTTTGCTTTGCTCCTCACTTCACCTCCTGTTGCGCACTCTGGTGCTCCTTTGTAGCTTCCCATTTGTCAGCTTGGACTCCATAACCTACGAGTTTAGAAAACTAAACTCGCTAAGCATATAGCTTAGTGGGTACTTTAACCGTTAAATAGAAATTAGATGCAAACCACACAATGTTACAGATATGGCACAGCTAACCCAATCATCAATATAAACATTCTCAGGTTCTTATTATATTTCTCCTATTATTTGTTAAGCTTTTATGACAGTATGCTATTCATTTCTATTGATTTACTGCCACTGGATGATACCTCATTCTATGTCTGTTGGTTGCCTAACATTGCTGTTGATTACAGATCAGATGGTTATGTATTTGTATTTTATGGCATTATAATTTCTTTATCATTGTAGGCCCAATACTCTCTTGTTTTGAGTTCCGTTTGTTAAATAACTTATGCATGAATTAAAGGTGTGTATTCACTATCTTTGTCTTATGCTTTCCTTCGATAGTTTGGCATGAATGATTATTCATGTGTTCATATGCTCCTTTCATTAAGTTCTCATATATTTGTTAAGGTTTGGATAAGTCATATAAGAAATTAACCAACTGAATAATGTTTATTACCCTTTGCCGAGTTTAATATTTTGACGGTTCGAAATTTAATTTATTAAAAATTCATAAGGCACCAGTGATTAGGAATCTATCTATTTTTATCCTAAATCAGCTCAATAGAACTAATTTGTAGTTCAAATTTTTCATTTCGGGCCTTTGGGCCGGACTGCACTTTTTAGGCCACACCGGGTTTTATAACACTGCAAAAATTTCTCGTTGGGCTTTAAAATCTAAATAAAACACAATTGGGATGTGATTTTCAAAAAATGAAAAATGCTATCTTGTTCTTAATTGGTCAAGCTTTCAAGAGCATATTTTTGATAATTTATTTCATTCCAAACGAATATTTTATCTCAATTATACCTCATTTATTTCTTACCAAATAAACAGTGAATTCTAGCATTTAGTTTCTTATGTACCTTGTTATCTTATTTCCCCAATAACTTTTGTTCTACTAATCCGAATGTAAAAAGTCTTATTTTTACTCGAACTAGACTCATATGAGTCCTTATGGTTAAATTTCTAGATTTAAATTTGTTACACATAATTCTTGATGACTCCTTGAACTCTTCCCTGGCCAATTGGTTACTCAAGTCTGCGCAATGCATACTATTTCATTTATAACTTTACCTACGCAACTCGGATTGAGACGATTCTTATCTTAAATTAAACTAGACACATAAGGATATATTCAGTAAAACTTTCAGCTTAAAACAGGCAACACGTGAGTTTTGGCACAATTGCTAATTCAGCCCTGCAGTCTGCTAGGGTCTGCCTGCGCATGGTTTGCTCATTCGTGTGTAACTTCTACATTTTAAGTCCAATCGAGATGAATCCAACTCCTATGATTCACCAACATACAAGTGTTCATTTATATCTTCTATCACAACATCTAATTCCTGAGGTAAATGGACCAAAACCTGGACTCAAGGCACAAATCTCAGTCTGTCCGGTTTCACAATTCCAGTGTGCATGAGTTATATTCTTTTGATCATATCTTTTTATCTACAAGTGGGATTTAGGAAATTCCAAAATTCTATGGTTTCCTAACACATGATGGTACATTTAATTCTTCTTTCACAGCTTCTAAATGTGTCATTAAGGTCACCTGAACTCAAGGCACAAATCTCAGTCTGTCCGGTTTCACAATTCCAGTATGCATGAGTTATACTCTTTTGATCATATCTTTTTATCTACAAGTTGGATTTAGGAAATTACAAATTATATGATTTCCTAACACATAAGGGTACATTTAAGTCTTCTTTCACAGCTTCTAAATGTGTCATTAAGGTCACCTAAACGTAGTCCCAAGTCACAGGTTACTGACTGAGGAATCTCAGTTTTTCAGTTTGTACGCCTGGTATCATTTTGATCATAACTTTCATTCCACACATGAAAATGAGTTGGTTCCAAAGCCTATGGTTTACTGAATTAATGGAGAACAATTAAGTCTTCTTTGTAAAGTTCTATTTCTATCATTTTGCTAGTTTAAATTTCGGTTGAAGTTCCAGAAAAATGCAGGACACATGGCTGGCTGCAACAAAACAACACAACATAGCACTCCCATACTTACCTCCCTTATAACCTCAACCCCAAAATCAATCAATACACAAAAAACACTTCTATATCATCATCAATCTCAACCACATAACCACCACAACTCAAGCACATGAACAATTATAGCAATTAAACATCCAAATGCAAAGGCAATAGAGATCACTAATTCAAGAAGGTTAAAGTACCAAACCTTTTTCCCCTTTGCTTTCATTAGCTCATCTTTGATCTATTTCTTCTTTTTCCTTATGCTTTTCTTGATTTTCTACAAGAATTCCAGCATACACACTTTAAACATACATCCTATAGTTTGAAAACATAAGCTACCAATTCATTTCTTGCTAATTTTTCCTCAATCTAATCTCCTCTAAACTTAAAACCATTATTTCTTTCATCAAATCCTTCAAATAATTATTTCTTGAATTTTCTCCAAATCTAGCTACATGAACCCTAATTTCAATCTCTTAAATTAACCATTAATCCATGAAATTAAAACTAGAGATAGGTTTCTCTTACCTTATAATCTTGTTTGTCACCAAAATCTTCAACCAAAAGCCTTAAACTTTGGAAAAATCACCTCCTTCTTCCTTCTCTTATGGTTTAGTGATCTCTATTGCCTTTATAGATGTTGACTTCCAATTGGTACACCTTATAGCAAAAATGGCCACTTTTAATTGGTCCACTTGCCTTCTTCTTTTATCTATTTATTTGGCAAGCCATTAGGCTTCCTTTTATTCATATTTTGACCCCCTCAACTTTCTTGTGCTGTAATTTTATAGTCTAGGGTGTGGAAATATCAAAATACCCTCCAGCGATTAATCGATTGTAACTTTTAAACTGTGCGTTTTCGAAAAAAATTGAAACCCACGGTTATGACTCGATTAATCTCGAGAATATTCTTCCGAGGTCAGATATGGGCACTATTAAGAACTTCCGACACTTAATTTTTAAGTTTACATAGTTGCCCCTAACTTTTGAGAAATTTTCACTTAGGTCCTTTTGTTATCCCTTTCTGACCTTGCTGTCTTTATTTAGCAATATCTTTTTACTTACAACTCCAAATTAAGTAATTCTTATTCCCACTGAAACTAATCATCCGGGGCTACATTGTGTCAAAATTTCAGGTCGATCCAAGCTATATCTAATTTTTGACGGTACTTTGAAGTCAAGCCTACTATGCTGTCCTGAGGCAGCTTGCACATTGTCTACTAAATCCATCATATCTTTTTCTTTACAACTCCAAATTGAGTAATTTCAAGTTATACATCTATCTAAGAAAGAAATAAACAATTAAGTCTTCTTTTAGACTCTCTAATTCTGTCATTAACTTGGATGAAATTCGAGCTCAAGTTATAGGTCATTTCTAAACTCCTTTGTTCTAAGCCTAAATCATATCCTCTATGTCTGTTTCTTACCAATCTGGGATTTGGGATGTTACATCTATTTTTTAGGTTGGTGACACAAGCAATGACACACCCATGTCACTAAGCATGTCATGGTTTCTGTGTTGTAGTAGCATTGACACGGCCAGTGACACGCCCATGTCACTGAGCGTGTCATAGCTACTGTGTTGTTGGCTGATTGACACGACCAGTGACACGCCCATGTCACTAAGCGTGTCATAGCTTCTGTGTTGGAGGAGAATTGACACTTACAGTGACATGTCCATGTCACTGAGCTTGTCAAAGCTTCTGTGTTGTGGGTTTAGGGCACGATCAGGGACACGCCCGTGTTGTTGAGCGTGTCAAGTGTGTAGTTTGCCCTATATAGTTCTCTTCCTTATTTTCTTATGTGTATCACTAAGTGAGTGTTGTTGATCACCATTGGATTAGGTTTTGAAGAGTTTTGAGCTACCTTAATCCAAGTGTTGATAGAGATCTTGGAAGAGGAAGCTGTTAGAGTGGTGTTGTTGCTCTTAAGGTAAGTACAAACTTTGAATGATTGCATACATTTACATGACATTGAGACTTAACACATTTAGTTGATTACTTGATATATTGTTGATGAATGAATTATATGGTATGATATGCATAATGTGAATTATGTTGATGTATCAAAGCAATTGAGTAATGTGTTATAAATGAAAGGAAATGTGAAATAACATGATGAGATATATGAAAACATAATGTAACCAATCGATATTGAGATAAATTAGAAGAATGAGAAAAATGAGAAAAGATGATATAATAAGGCAATGAGCCTAGTTTGATTATGAGAAATGAAATGAGAAATGAATTGTGAAAGTATTTGATAATGAGAAAAATGAATTAATTGTGTGCTTAGTATGTTATTCAATTTTCAGAGTTCTGGGTTTGGGGCATGCCTATGAATTGTTGGGCAGGTGAAAAGACCAGGTCGTAAGCCGAGCTCAGCTTATAAATGATAAATATGATGTTTTTGGGGTGAAAAGACTTGGTCGTAAGCCTCAAAAATTGTAACAGTCTAGCCGGGTTGAGGACCAAGATACTAGGCCTAAGGGCCTAGCCGGGTTGAGGTCCAAGAGACTGGGGCTATTACATTATCCATGGATATATAAATTGCCTACGGGGCTAGACACAAGGTGTCAATCTGGACCAAAGTAGTAACTCTGAACTTTGAATAGCATATTAGATCCTTTTGGGCCCATGTTTGTCTTTGCTTAAATGTGAATTATGAAATGTGATGCAAATGATTTATATGTTGAGTTATAATGTAATGAGTTGATATATTCATATTTATTGTGCATGAGCATCGCATTGATCTATATTGAATCAAAGTCTGTACCACTAAGCTTTCTGCTGAGCGTGATTGTGGTTCATCGCGCAAGTGACGGGGTAGATCCGGTTGTGCCGGAGAGCTTGTTTAGACCGAGTCGAGTCTAGACTTGAGTCTTTGAGATCAGAGTTATTAGTGGACATCAAGATCAGAGATGAACTGTCAGCATGTATAAATTTCATATTTTGTACTTATTGATTTTGATGTACACATATGTATATTCCGCTGCATTTTCCACTGCTTATTAAACAAATGTTTTGGATAAACTTTTAAGGTAATGAAGATATATGTAAATGTATTTTAACAAGCGATGTTTCATTTATTACTTTCTATAATATAAGTAAAATGTTTTAAAGTTACTCAAATTGGTTTTATGATTTGATGATAAAGTTTAAAGATTGGTTTGTTTTAAAATGAACTATGACACCCTTATATCCTCTATACGTATATTACATGTTGTGTGGGTGTATGCAGTGTACGTATATGGGGTACGGGGGTGTTACAACTATTTTGGTATCAGAGCCTAGGTTTGAGCAACCTAGGTGAATTGTAAGAAAAAGAAAATCTTTGATTTTAAAATATGATTTTTAAATAAGATACATGTATTGGCACTGGCAGTTTCTAATCTTTAATAAGGTATATTCTGCTGTGTTTGCAGATATAGGTAGTGATGACATCTTAGTCACGTCAGTCTATAGAAGGTAGTGCTGAGAGTGTAGCTCCTGTTGAGGGTAGAGATGGAGCTAGGGTTGAGTTAGCTAGAGAGGCACCTGCTCCTGTGTCAGAGAGACCAGCTGCTAATGAGATTCCACCGGTTTGGTTAAGGCATATGGTAGATTTATTAAGGCAGGCTCCAGTGCAGCAGCCGCCACAGCAATTGCAGCCACAAGTACCGATGAGGCAGTATGATAAATTGAGGAAGTTTGGAGTTGAGGACTTCTTTGGTACTATAGATCCTGCAATAGCTGAGCAGTGGTTCGATAGAATTCAGAGGGTATTTATCCAGCTGCAAGCTACTCCTGAAGAGAAATTTGATTATGCTAGATCTCTTCTGCAGAGAGATGCATATGATTGGTGGAAGATGGCTCCCCATGCCATGGATAATCCACCAACATTGTCTTATGATGATTTTTTGCAGGAGTTTGAGCAGAAGTATACTCCGAGAGAGTATAAAGAAGCTAAGAAGATGGAGTTTTGTAGACCCTTAATTTTTGACCCAGTCTGATCCAATATATTTAATTTACTCTAAAATAATTTTTGTGTTGTCCAATATATTTTAATTGGTCCAAAATAAATTTTGTTATCTTAATTAAATAATTTTTTCTTTAGTATCTAATTTTTATTAATAAAAAATAAAAATAAAAAATAAAAAATAAAAAATAAAAAAAAATCGGCGACGGAAAAATCGGGGATGAAAAAATCATCGCCGAAAACCAGAGCACGGGATGATGGCCGTGGGCCATTTTGCCCGCAGGAAGGCCAAAGGCCAGTCCCTCGCCCCTGCCACAGCCAACTTTGGCAATTTTTTTTTTTGCCAGCGTAATTTTTCCGCAGCAGTCTTTTTTTGCCAGCAAAATTTTTCCAACGCAAATTTTTTCGAAACCTAATGCAATTAGGTTTTGGTTTTCTTTTCTTATCAATATTATGTTCTGTGAATAACTAGGAATGAACCATTAAATTCTTTTACAAATAAGACCAAAAACAACACAAAAAGGGGAAGAAATCGGAGGAGAAATAGGAACAAAAATTGGATCCGAAACTGAGTAGGAAAGGCAGTAAATCAATCCAATTTTTTTGAGAGAGCAGAAAAACAATTCAGCCAATTTAAAGGAAGCAAAGCTTGTCTTTGTTTTTGTTCATCCAAGAAAAAATTTTTGGTGGAACCAACAAACAGAGGTATGCATCAATTGTTTAAATTTTATTCTTCACAGTAGCTAGTTCATCCCATTGTTTCTTTTAATTCAAAAACCCTAAAACCTCAATTCACTTTTTCTAAAGTTTGAAAACCTTAATTCGTTGCTTTGTTTTCCAAAAAGTTTAAAGTTATTAGTTTTGTTTCTTCAAAACCTCAAAACCAAAATTTGTTTTCCAAATTTTCAAAACCTTAAATTGAGTTATGTTTCTTTCCAAAAGCCTTAAAAACTTCTTTTTTGCTTCTATAAACTTTAAATCATTTTTTTTATTTTCATAAAACTTCATAAATCTATCAATTGATTTTCAAATCCTAAAATAAAATACATTCCTTGAAACCCTAAATAAAAAAAATTCTAAAACCCTAATTCAATTCCAAAAACTCAAAACAGTGAACCCTAACCCCCCTTAAAACCTTAAGCCCTAATTTTTTCTAAACCCTAATCCTTTAAAACTTTAAAAACCATATAAACACAAATGTTATAATTTTACACAGTAAGCTTAAAACATAATTCAATGAGCAACTGTATGTCATAAATCTAAGTATTTTAAAGTGTTCATGTAATATCCCGAAATGTGCCCTAGAAGTTTTGATATAGTTGTTGTTTTATTTTGGATTTAATGTATATGTGTAATTGGAAAGAAAAAGAAGTAAAGAGAATGTATATGTTGTATATATGGACATATATACAACATATACACAAGTCAAAATGGGATAGTCAAAGAAGATATTTATTTATTTTTGAATTAATGAATTTATTAAAAGAAATAAAATGAATGGAAGAGATTAAATGGAATATTTTAATATTAAATATTGCTTGGTGGAGATTTAAGTGAAGAAGAATATTTGACTTTTGCTTCATTTGTCTTCTTCATTTTATTCTTTTCTTTTGGGTTGGCCGGCTCACCAAAGACATAAGAGAGCAAGAGAGGTTTTGATTTCTAAGAGCAAATTAAAGGAAGAATCAAGTGATTAAGTTGGAAAATTGTGAAGTTTCATCAACTTTGGTAAGTTCTCTCTTGCTTTCTCTTGTTTTATTTGAGTTGTGATTGAGTTTGCTTGTTGATATGTGATAGTGTGATTTTGATTGATTGTGGAGTGTTTGAAAGTGTTGGAATTGAGTTAAAGATAAGAAGTTAAGTTGGTGTTTGTGTTGGAAGAGTTAAGTTGTGTTTGTGTTAGGGTTTTGAATTGGTGATTTTTGTTTTAGATGTTGAGTTTGATTAATTGTTTTTGGTTTATCTTCATGATATTTGTGTTTGATGGAGTTAGAAGCATAGAATATGTGAATTTGGTCAGAAACAGAAGCATCTTGGATGCCATGCCAGTGGCCCTTGGCAGCCACGATCGTGGCCAATGGAAGCCATGGTCGTGGGGTTTTGAGCAAGGGAGGCAGAACCATTTCTTAACCCACGCCCGTGGGGGTTGGGAGGCCACGACCGTGGAGTCCTAGGGAGAGATGTTGATTTGTAATTTGTGAATTATAGGTCTAGTTTGAGGTTAATAAGTGAATAATTGCATTGGAATTCATGTGAATTGGTATTAAGTGTGTATATGTTCCTTTTTGGATTAGGTTGTGAGAAGTTGAATTGCCCTAACCTAAGTGGTGAAGAATTCTTGGAAGAGGAAGGTTGTAGATTGCTGTGAGTTGTTCTTAAGCTAAGTACAAACTACATTGTTGCATACACTTATATGATTTGATACTTAACATATTTGGTTGTACATATGTTAAGTAATTGATTATATTGTAAATACATTGATGAATGTTATGATTTTTATAATGTGAATGATTGATGAGCATTTAAAATGTATGCTAATGCAACTGGTTGTGTACCTTTGAATGATGAATTGAGATATAATGAGATGTGAAGCCAATGTGATTGGTTATGATGATTCAAATGAATTAAGTGGGCATGTTTGCTTAGATGATGATATTCAATGCAAATAATTATGTATACTCTATTAATGAGATATGAGGCCATGATTGTTGGCTATGATAATGCAAATGAAATAAAATGGAGGCATAGTTGCCTATTTGATTATGGGAATGAAATGAAAAGAGATAAATAAAATGATTGTGTGCCTAATATGTTATTCAAGTTTTAGAGTTCTGGGTTTGGCGGCATGCCTATGAATCACTGGATAGGTGAAAAGACCGGGTTGTAAGCCGATTCTAGTTGAAAAATGTGAAATGATAAATGTGAAATGTGATGTTTTTGGGGTGAAAAGACTGGGTCGTAAGTCTCAAAAACAGTAACAGTCTTGCCGGGTTAAGGATCACCTCGGGTCTAGCCGAGTTGAGGTCCAAGAGACTGGGTCTGTTACACTATCCATGGATAGAGATATATATATCACCTATGGGCTTGATGATTGTGATTATGGACCAAAATGGTAACTCTGAACTTTGAATAACATATTATATTCTTTTTGGGCCCATGCTTATGTTTGTTTAAATGTGATTCTTGAATGGTGAAACAAATGAATAATGAGATACATGCTTGTCTTTGCTTTAATGTAAATATAGAATGAGATATATATGTAAAGAGATTATGAAAAAACAACATGATGTGCAATGTGTATGGATGTGGGAATTGTGAGTAGTATTTCATGAATGTGCTAATAAGTTATTGGGTGATGTAAGGTTTTGAAATATAATATTCTTATGAATTGTGTATGAAACTTGATTGTGTGACATTGGCATTGCATTGAAGCATAATATTATTGTAGTTTGTACTACTAAGCCGTTGGCTTAGCGTGATTGTGGTTCATCGCGCAGGTGACAGGGAAGAACCGGAGAGTTCGTCTAGGCCGAGTAGAGTCTAGATTTTGAGGTGTTGAGAGTGGAGCTTAAAGATCAAAGACATACTGCTAAACATGTATATATTTTATGTGTTGTAAAACTTGAGTTTTGATGTATATGTATTTATAAATATTTGTTATATTTTCCGCTGTGTTTTGAAAAAACATTTTATCTATTGTGTTTTATAATATAACTTAAATGTTTTAAATTTGTTCATATTATTGTTAAAGGGATGATTTGTGTGTTTTGTAAATCGTGGCATTCCTATATTCAGTATACATATATTATGATCATAATAGCATGCTGTGTACGTATACGGGGTATCCTAATTTCATGATCTTACCACTCAAATACTAATTTGGTTAATTAAAGAATTTTATCAACCTTTTAAAACATAAACCTTAATCTATTTTAATTCCTTTAAAATCTCACAGTAGCTTCCAAAACCCTAAATACATGGAATCTTAAATAGAAACTGTAGCCCTAATTGGAATTTTTACTTGCCTTATTCAATTATATATCTGATTATGATTTGATTTATTTTTTTATGCTTTAATTTATTTAAGTTCAATGCTTGGTTTATTTAATTTATCATGGATGGATGTTTACTTTCTATTGATGTTTAATATCTTTGATGAATGATTTATTTATGATGAATGGTTATTTAACTTTTATCAATTTATTTAGATTTCCAAATGTTGTAAGAGGTATGTTTCCACTTGGTGGGTACCTCATTAGTTAAATATCATGTAATTTAAATTGCTTTTATATTTTAGAACCAATGTAAAGGGCATGTTTCTACCTTTCGGTGGGTGTCCTATTTAGGCATGGGATGTAAGGACATATTTCCATCCACGGATGGGTGTCCATTTATTTGCTTTGTTTGGACATTGTTTTGATTTTTAATATACCGATGCTTTATTTTTATTATTGTATGTAATATGGATAATGTTGTTATATTTAAGAATTTTATAATATTAAGACCTGTAAAGGAGGCCGGTTCCAATGAACCGGGCGTTGTGGGGGTGGTAGGCCATTTCTCACCTTCCCCACAAGTACCCAACTTTCCGAACCCATTAGGGGGTTGGGTATTCCTTAGGAATTGAATCGTCCACCCCTTTCTTTTTCCCGGCCCATCCGGGTGGCGACTCCATTTTCTCCGAACCTAGGTTCGTGTTCTCTAAGGCCCCGAGCCTAAACAGTGCCGAAGTCGCAAGAACCATTCCACTGGGAGTGGGGGCAAAAATCCCCACTCACAGTGGCTACTCCACTGGGGATAAGAGAAGTTGATTCCATTGGTCTTTATATTATATTATACTTTCTTATAATGATATTATACATTGCATCATCTTAGATTACATCGTGTGCGTGAGTTAGGACACTCGTGTTACCCGTGTTGTATTATGTGAGGGATACCATACTTTCACTTAAGGTATGGAGATTGAGCATGACATAGCCACTCATAACCTTATACCATTTGGTATATACTTGCTATGGGAACCTAAGCCTTTTTACCCAAAGGCTAAAGCTCATGTAATTGGCCTAGTTACTTTCCTTAGGTTTTACCCTAGATGCATATTGCTTGACTATGGTTAATTTATCTCGGCTTAAATCATGTCTTATTTCGTTTGTTCTTTTTCTAATATGACCTAAGTACATTTGTAAGCTCAAATAAAATTTTCTTTTAAAGTCCAAAAGGCCAAAACTATTTTCAAGACTTTTTAAGATGGTCTTTGGACATAAAACTTTTCTTTTTCTCATGGCCCAAATACTAAGCCCAAAATCAATTTTTTCTAAGATATTTTTGTAATGGGCTTAGAAACAAAATTATTTTTATCCAACCTTTTCTTACAAAGATCTTACAAATTATTTAGGTCAATTACGAAATACAAAAAATCAATTGTGAGCCTAGTTTATACTAAGAATAATTAATCATAGGCTTATTTTTTGCATGAACCATTAGTTACCTTTTTCAAGTGAGAAATCTATCTATAATAAACCTCTTAATTTAGTTTTAATCCAATATAGCATAAAAGCTACTTTAGTTGGTTGAATGGATTAAAACCTAATTAGTGGGAATTATCATGGATTGATTTCCATTTTTTAAAATACAACTATTAGTTGAAACATCTGAGGGAATTATTCGAAAGCAAGTACCCCATGTTGGCATTTTGTTAACCATATACCTAGGAAAAGAGACTCACCATTCGTGTGTGGATGATATTAGGTTGAAGGAACGTCCTATTTGTCCTTGTTTGTTAATTGTTTGTGCATACATGCACACATGCATACATTTGCATCTCATCAATCCTTTCTGGTTCACAGCCCTGGATTACGATAGTTCAAAAGCTTACAACAAACCGACCTATGCCGGAGATGAAGAATCTAGCAACGACTCAATCACTTGCTCATAAAAAACAATGGATCCTGAACAAATTCAAAGGATGGTGGATGAAGCCCTCAATGCCAAGATGGAAGAAATAAAAGAGGCCCTAGCTGAGATCATGGAGAACCAATTGACTGCAATCTTAGAGAATCATGCCGAGGCATCTGCTAGCACTAAGAAGCCAAGGGACAAGGGGAAGACTAAAGTTGGTGAAGTAGTTTTTGATGATGAAAATTTGATCATTGATGATGATGATATTGGGCTCAATACTACCAAGATGCTCAAGAGAAGAAAAAGGAACCGAAGATTGTTGAAAGATAAACTATGGAGAAGACCAAAACTTCTGATATTGAAAAGATGATTGCTGATTTGGAAAAGAAATTTGAGAAGAAGCTGAAAACTGAGCAAATGTCCGAAGTTGACAAATTATTTGAGCTAGATAAAGAAGTCCCGTAAAAGTTTAAGATGCCATCTTTCACAAAGTTTGATGGAACCGGAAATCCTCATCTCCATATGAAGTAGTATATCACTGCTATGCAGTCTACTCGAGCTACTAAGGCTCAAACCCTAAGGTACTTCATGCTCTCATTGGACCTTGTTGTCCAAAATTGGTTCAATATCTTAGATGATGGAACACAAAAGAGTTGGGATCTGCTTTACAAAGCCTTCATCCAATAATATGGATATAATATCGAGATGGAAGTTACCTTAATGGAAGTGGAGTCCATTAGGCAAAGGTCGAATGAGAATTTTGTGGATTATGTGAAGAGATGGAGAAACAAGGCTGCTTTGCTCAAGAAGAGGCCCGATGAATTCAATCAAATTAGGATGATTGTGAGAGGGGTGTTGCCTAGTCTTCGTGAGAGGATGTCTCATACACTCATCCATGATTTCAAAGACCTTATCCAAGCAGGTTTGCAAATTAAAGAATGGGAAAGGGAGAAGAACCGTTTTTCAACAAAAAGGAACAAGAAAAGGAACTACCAATCTGGTAGCCAAAGCATGCAAAAGGCAGTCGGTGTTAATGCTACTAACCAAGGAACAAGGAGACAATTTTTAGAATTAGGGAAGCCGATGTCTTGGGTTCTCAATAAACTTCAAAGAAAAGGATTACTACAACCCTTAAATCCTCGCCCTTTGCCTAACCCTCTCCCACCTAACTTTGACACTAAAGCATTTTGTCAGTTTCACCGAATGCAAGGGCATGACACAGATAGATGTGTGAGGTTGAGACATGAGATCCAAAATCTAATTGATAATGGGAAGCTACCGAGCCCAACAAGCCAATCACCAAAGACAACCCATTACCAAAGTTCAATAGAGTACCACCGCCTGCAACCTTCATGATTGGAGGAGGTTTGCATGAGGATTTTGTCATGTCTTCTTTTCAAGATGTAGGTGGAGAAGCAACAAAAGAAGAAGAGGTATTTGGTGAAATTAAACAAGCCTTGGAGAGTAAAGAGGTAACAATTTGTGTTGTCAGTGGGTTTTGGGATTCAAGCGATAGTGATGATGATCTTGTATCCAAGAAGGAGGAGTGGACTTGGTCCGAACCCGAAGAAGATGAAGTAATGAGCACTAGATCTAGTAAGCCTTATGCAAGGCTATTTTATTAGTTTTTGTCATAGAATTGTATCTTATTTTTTATGATTATTATTGTTTTCTTCAGGTATTTTGGTAGTTTTAATCTGTTTATTTAGTGATTTTATTAATTTTGGTATTTTAATTTATTCAAGTGTTTGTCAGTTTTACCCTAGTTTTTAGTGTGTGTTTATGTATTTTTTGTTAATGTTTCATTTGATTCTTGTTTAAAGTTTGTTTCAAGTGTTTGTTTTAGGTTAATATGTAGAATATTTCCTTGGAAGAAAGAATAGCATGAAGTAGCAAGACACGGCCAAGCCACTGGCAGTGTCTCACCTTAAAGGCAAAACCAAGGAACCAAGAGAGGAAGGAAAATTTGGCAGAAACTGACACTGGCAGGTGACATGGCCACAAGCTTGGCTGTGTCCCATACTTAGCCAAGGAAGAAGACCAAAGAAAGAAGAGCAAAGAACGAAGAGAATCAGTAGGTGACACACTCAGGTGACACTGCCAAGCCACTGGCCGTGTCACATGACACAGCCAGGAGCTTGGCCGTGTCACACTCAATTCCATAGAAGCAAAGATGAAGGATTACACAAAAGCTGACACATCCAGGTGACACAGCCAAGCCACTGGCCGTGTCACATGACACGGCCACCAGCTTGGCCGTGTCACTCTATGGGACTAAGGGAAGAAAGAAAATGCAGATTTTGAGCGAGGTTTCGTATAAATAAGAGGGATTAGGGTTTTTGAAAGGGGTTACACAATTTATCAGCCGTCAAACATAAATTTTGAGATTCTATTCATTTTCTTTTGGAATTTTGATTACACTTTCATGCAAACAGTCTAGATTAAATTAGTTTTAGCCACTGCAATGTTCTTCTAGCAAAGATCTGAACAAGAGATTCTTCATAAGCTAAAGAAAGTTTGTAATTTGGTTTTGTTCTCAAACTCTATCTCTTAAGTTTCATTGAAATTGTATTCATGAATTCTATTATGTCTAAATTAATTTCTTTGAATTTTAATGAGATGAATCTGTTTGATAGCATTATTATGAACTAATTTGATCTAGTCTAGGGTTTGTATGGATCTACTATGATTGTATGAAATGGTTATTGCTCTTAACTGAATTATTTCTTTAGCCTTAATTGAATGGATTACTGTTAATATATAATTGATTGGTCACGAATTATGTGTTTGAGGTATTAGATGAAGGATTGAAAAATGAAGTCTAATGCTGGAACAATTCAATTAGGGATTTAGGTGAATTAGAAATATAACCTAAGAAAAGGATCAATTCAATTCTAACAAGATTATTTGAAAGAGGTTTGAATGCGAGAGCTTATTTCCTTGATTCGATTAATTAAGTTGCTTGAAATCTGATCTTTGAAATTAAATTGGTTGAGAGGAATAGCTGTTCATACATATAAGTTAGTAGAGAAGCGCAAACCCTAGACCTTTCTATTAAGTGAATCAATATATCAGCTTAGTTTACTTTCATTGTTTTAAATTCCACTCGATCTGTCTTCATTAGTTGTTAGCAATTTAAATTTATTGATAATTTGTCATTTGCAATTTGATAATCAATTAGCTTATCTAGCTTCCTTGTGAGACGACCTTGAGGTGTTTAACAAGATACTACAGCAGCCTTGTATACTTGCGAGTGTAGTTCTAGTAGTGTTAATTAGAGCACAAAGGCCACCACCTAAGGAGGTAGAAACTAATAAGGGTAAGGAAGTTGAAGTAGGAAATAAAGAAGAGGAAGATGATGTTGTTCTCAAGCAATTGAAAAGAACACAAGCAAGTGTTAGCATTTGGGACTTATTAGCTACTTCTAAAAAGCACTGAGAAACTATGGCCAAAGCCTTGGCTAACATGCCAATTTCTACCTCCACGACACCGGAGGAGCTGATCAACTTCATAAAAATTGGAGGGGTAATGAAATGTGAAGAGGTTCAAGAGAAGAGTGAAGTTAATATGGGAGCCATTTCTTTTTCGGATGCAGACTTACCGGAGGAGGGGAAAGACCACATCCGCCCTCTCTTTATCAAAATAGAAGTCAAAGGAAAGAGGACTCCATGAGTAATAGTTGATGATGGGTTCGCCATAAATGTTTGTCCACTTAAGACATTGCCAAAGCTAGCCATGTCAATAAGAGATCTAAACCCGACAGAAGTAACAATTCGGGCTTATGACAACTCTAAGAGACATGCCGAAGGGACTTTCAAAGCTGTTGTCAAGGTTGGTCCAATTGAATCTATTGTTGAGTTTGTTGTTTTAGACATACTAGTTACCTTCGCCTTACTCTTGGGGCAACCATGGTTTCATCCTCTTAGTGGAGTTCCTTCTGCCCTTCATCAAAAGATCAAGTTCCCCAACAGAGATGAGATAGTGGTCATTGAAGCTAAAGATAATGAGATTGTTAACACTCTAATGATTGAGAGGCCTCTCAATGGTTTTCAAGTAGCTGCAATTTCTGATGATGAAATAGTAGACTCCAAAGTTTTGAATATGATGAAGAACATGAACTACCTTTCCGAAGCTAATCTTGGAAAGGGTAACGCTGGTTTAACAAAGTTGCTAGATTTTAGAACTCAAACTTCCAAGAAGGGGTTGGGATATGATGAAGACAACGATGTCCAGCCAAACAAGAGTAAGAAGATGAGCTTCCCACCACTTGAAGAGATCTTTGTCAAAGCTCCAGATATGGGACCTCTCCAAGGAAAGCCTGAGCCGATCATGTTCATGGGTAAGATGATCCCAGGTTTTGAAATTTTTGCAGATGTGGCCGAACTAGTGGATCAAGTAAAGAAAGAGCTCATCCTGTCAACTACCCCAAAAGAGGAGAATGAAGCTATCCAGAAAGCTGAGAAGACTCCGGAGGAGATTGCTGCCCTGGTTGAAGAAAAGTTTGAAGACCTCCTGCCTTTTGATTTTGAGAACAATGATTTAGATTTTGATTTTAATTTTTTTGCTTTGTATGAGTATGATGATGTTTTCTTTTCTAAAATGAATGCAATAAAGTCTAATTTTGCTTACTTGTGTGATGTTTCTCCTAGTGGTTGCATACATTCAAATAGTAGTTACATGAGCATCTTTAATATTAATTCTGTTAACACACAATCATTAAATTTGGGAACAAACGAAAATCTAAAAACATTAGCATAGCATTCGACCTTACTCCTGATGAGAGAGAGAGATTTGAAAAAATATTCAAAAAATATGAAGAAGTGTTTGCTTGGTCTTATGAGGATATGCCTGAAATAGATCGAGACATAGCCGAGCATCATATTCCTACTTACACTCACATGAAACCTGTCAAACAAAAGCTTAGGCGATTAAGACCTGAGTGGGCTGAATTGGTTAAAGAAGAGGTCACTAAGAAAATACAAGTGAAGTTCCTTGAAGTGATAGAATATCCAGATTGGCTAGCCAACATAGTACCCATGCTAAAAAAAAAAGGGAGAATAAGGGTTTGTGTGGACTATAGAGATTTGAACAAGGCTTCCCCTAAGGATGATTTTCCTTTACCTCATATAGATGTTCTCATTGATAGTGCATCCTCTAGTGTGCTACACTCATTTGTAGATGTATTTTCCGGATACAATCAAGTGTTAATGGCCCAAGAGGATAAAACCAAAACTGCTTTCATTACTACATGGGGTATATTTTGTTATAGGGTAATGCCGTTCGGCTTAAAGAATGCTGGAACAACCTATCAAAGGATGGCCACCACATTATTTCATGACATGATGCACAAAGAAGTTGAAGTATATGTTGATGATATGATGGTTAAATCGGACACAAGGGATCAACACTTCCAAAACATAGAATTATTCTTCGATAGAGCTTTGAAATATAAGCTAAGATTGAACCCGAAGAAGTGTGTGTTTGGTGTTACCTCAGGTAAATTATTGGGACATGTGATTGGTCCAAATGGCATTGAGATTGATCCTGACAAAGTTAAAGCGATCAGGGATATGCCAGCCCCTAAGGCAGAGAGAGAAGTTCGGGGATTTATTGGTAAATTACAATACATTAGTAGATTCATAGCAAAACTCACAACAATCTGTGAGCCTATCTTCAAATTGCTTAGAAAGAATCAGCCGGTCATATGGAATGAAGAGTGTCAAAAGGCCTTTGAGCAAATAAAAGAGTATTTGTTGAATCCACCTGTTTTAAAACCACCTAAACCTGGCAAACCTCTATTACTATACTTAGCAGTAGAATAAGAGTCGATAGGAGCCATGCTAGCCCAAGCAGATGAGTCAGGGATTGAGCATGCACTCTACTATTTGAGTAGAAAGCTCCTACCTTATGAAATTAAGTATAGTATCATTGAAAAGACATGTATAGCTGTCGTTTGGTCTTCTAAGAAGTTGCGGCATTACTTTCAATCGTATAGTCTGCAAGCAATTTTCAAGTTAGATCTAATGAAGTACTTAAGGGAGACACCCTCTTTGATTGGGAAATACGGTCGATGGTTGATAATATTGGAAGAATTTGAAATTGAATATGTAACCAGGAAAATAATCAAAGGTAGAGCGGTGGCAGAATTCCTGGCCCAACAACCATTACCAGAAAGCGAAGAGGTAATCCTGGAATTTTCGGATGAACATTAAGAAGCAATTGAAGTACAAGGGTGGAAAATGTATTTTGATGGAGCAGTAAACAGGAAAGGAGCAGGTTTGGGAGTTACACTAGAATTGCCCGAAAGAGAACTTATCCCTTTAGCCAAAAAGTTGAAATTTAGGGCAACCAATAATATGGTGGAGTACGAAGCTTGTATTTTCAGTTTGGAAACCCTAATGATTATGAAGGTGGATAAGGTGGAAGTTTATGGCTATTCATTACTGGTAGTATCCCAAGTAAATGGAGAGTGGGAGTTGAAAGAGGAAAAATTAAAACCATACCACCATTACTTGACCATGATGAAGAAGAACTTTAAGGAGTGTAGGTTTGTACACCTATCAAGAGAAGAAAATCAGATGGCTGATGCCCTAGCCACATTGGCTTCGGTATGGGAAAACCCTGTCAGCTTATTTCTTAGGACTCTGATTTTGACCAGTTCGTTAGCTTCCTGCTATGAATATGAAACAATCATGGAAATTGATATAGACCATGATGCGTGGTATGATACTATAAGGCGATTTTTGGAAGAAAGAGAATACCCGTCGGGGGCAACAAAGAAAGAAAGAAGAGCCATAAGGAGGTGGTCATTGCAATACATCACGTTCCATGGAGAGTTATATCGAAGATGGCCTGATGGGGTGCACTTAAGGTGTTTAAGAAAACCTGAAGTGGAGCGTATCATGTCAGAGATACATGCGGGAAGTTGCGGTCCACACATGAGTGGTTTGGCCCTAGTTAAGAAGATTATTTGACAAGGTTACTACTGGTTGACCATGGAGAAAGATTGTATTGAGTTTGTAAAGAAATGCCAATAATGTCAGATGTATGGTAACTTGAATCACATGCCTCCTGAAGAATTACATTCTATATCTTCACCCTAGCCATTTGCCACCTGGGGTATCTACATTGATAGGAGAAATACATCCGACAGCCTCAAATGGTCACCGTTTCATTGTGATAGCAGTAGATTATTTTTCAAAATGGGTCAAAGCCAAATCCTTCAACAAACTGGGTGCAAGTCAAATGGCTAGAAGAAAAGAACCTCATCTGCAGATACGGGGTCCCGCACAGAGTGATATCAGACAATGGAGTATAGTTTTAAGGAGCAGTTAAGGATTTATTCTCAAAGTACTGCATCCATCATCATAGATCCTCTCCTTATAGATCAAAGGCTAATGTGTAGTAGAAGCAACAAATAAGACAATCAAGAAAATTTTCTCCAAGATGACCAAGACTTACAGGGATTGGTCAGAGATGCTTCCCTTTGCTTTATGGGGATATAGGACAAGTGTGCAAACGCCCACTGGAATGACACCGTTCTCTTTGGTTCAGGGATGGAAGCAGTGTTGCCAATTGAAATAGAAATCAAGTCATTGAGAGTAGTCTTGGAAGCCAAACTACCTGAAATGGAATGGGTAGCAAGCAGATACACACAGTTAGCTTTACTAGAAGAGAGAAGGTTAAAGGCACTGTATCATTACCAACTGTATTAAAAGAAGATAGCTCGGGCCTACAATAGAAGGGTTAAGGTCAGAAAACTCAAGGTTGGGGATTTAGTGTTGAAGCAATGTAAGCCTAATGTATCTGATCCAAGAGGGAAGTTCAGACCTAGCTAGGAAGGACCATATGTCGTGAAACAAGTCATGAACAAAGGTGCGGTGAAGTTATCAGACATGGATGGGAACGAGTTTAGTGAGCTAGTAAACATTGATAGGTTGAAGAAGATAAAAAAAAAAGGGCTCGCTAGGTTGAAAACCCAAAAAGAGCGGCCTAGGAAAAAGTTAGAGCAGTCCGCTAGTTCCGAAAATCCAAAAGGGCGGGCTAGGTAACAATTAGGGCTAAATGAGAGAAAATCGTTAATTCGAAAACCCGAAAGGGCTAATTGGCAACATGAGTGATCTTGTGTATGCTGGATTTATGTTTGGTTGTTCCCCAATTTAATAAAATAGAATTAATGTTGAAATTGCTCTATGTGCACTGTTATAAGTATTTGACAAGATATGGATGAAATAAATAAACACAATAGCAAAAGGTGATGACAAATTATAAATGAAAAAGAAGCATCTTTTATTACTTTAATTAATTTTCATCCTAACGATACACTTTCTAAATTGACAAATGTAAAATCTATGGTAGTCGATAAATGTAACATGCAGGCCAGCTTTGCCTCAGCCGATCCAAGTAGGCTTCAGTCAAACAAGGCATGTCTAAGTCAGGAGTAAAGTCAGAATCATGAGGCTAAGCTCTACACTGGCCACCAAGTCGGCGAGGATCATAGCATGTACCTTGACAAAGAGCGGCAAGGGGAACATACATCAAGTATGTCCGCATGGTGATATGATAAATCTTCCACCAAGGTACCAACCAACGGATATTGACTTCAGAGCGTGAGTGGATCCAGTCAACCCAGTGAGCATATGAAGAAGCAGGATGGAGTAGTTTCCTAGCAGAATGATGACGTGATAGGTATCTGGAAAAATCCATGGATGGAGTATCAAGCAAACAAAGATGCTCCTGAAGCCAAATTTGCGAAGAAAGAATTAAATAAAAAAAAGGGGTCCGCTAAGTTGAAAACACTTAAGGGCAGCTTAGGCAAAAATTAGGACAGCTCGCTAGTTCTGAAAACCCATATGGGCGGACTAGGCAAAAATTAGAGCAATAAAAATACACAATAAAAGAGAGGTCTGCTAAGTTGAAAACCTGCAAGGGCAGATTAGGCAAAAATTAGGATAGCTCGCTAGTTTCGAAAACCCATACAGGCGGACTAGGCAAAAATTAGAGCAATAAAGAAAATAAGAAAAAAGAAAACCTAAATTGAAAACCCGAAAGGGCAGTTTAGATAATTACCTAAAGCAGCAATGGACTCCCAGTCAGTCTCTTTGACAATCCTGATTTAAGTCGGTCTAATCCAACTAAGGTCTTGGCTAAGATCACAGGTACCGGCGACAAGCCTCTTTCCATTTGGTCCATAATATCCAATACCCGAGGATCAATATCACCATCAAAAGAAACAAGCAAGAATTGCCTGAGCAAGCAAAGATAAAGCATGTGTCCCCATGCCTTAGTAGGAGCCAAATGAGAGAGACAAAAATCAATCAAGGGAGCAAGTAGAATTTTTTCACCTTTCATCAACTGAAGAACTTTGGGTTTTGGAATTTGAAATAACATCTGCATCTTCTGTTGAGTCTTAGAAATCAATGTGGCTAATGCCACTTGTTGATTGTTTGGATATCCAATGATGGCCTCAAATTCTTCAATCAAGGGACATATTTCAAAGCCATTAATTTTAAATACCCTAGAATCCATATTCCAAAAGGAATCCGCAGCATGTAAGAAGGAGTGGTCCAATTTAACATTTTGAAAACATTTTAAAACATCATGTTTTGACCAAGAAATTTGTTTCCAATGAATGGCATCCATATTCTTAAATAGAATTTTTATCTTCTTTAAATGATGTTCGGTCATGGTGGATGAATAAAGAAAAATTAAAATTGTTAAAGAGAGTTCTTTGCGAGACCATATGGCATAAGGAAAGGAATTGGTGACAATTTCCTTTACCACGTTGAATTTGGTTTAGCTTAGCAAAATGATGTGGTTGTGAATTATGAAATTGTGATGTACTATGACAAAAAAAAAAGTGGCACGGTAATAAAAAATAATAATAATATATAAAAAAAGAGAAAAAAAGGTTACAGTAAAGATGGAAATTGTATTTTTTTCATTATTGTACAATATTTTACAATTGCCACAATATTTACATATCACTAAAGCCTTGAAAAAGTCATCGCCTATTGGAGGAGGGGGCAAAAATTACTTGTCCCGAGTCTGCCCGAAGAGGGAGCACTAAAACCCGGCAAATTACTCATCCCGGGATCACCCGAAGCGGGAACACCAAAATCCCTATTACCTTGAGGTTCCGATCCATCATGGTCCTCATCAAAAGTAGACAAAAGGATCTCATGGTCATCAGTCTGGGGGCCTCTTGATGAAGAAGCGCCGGGATCCCTCATCCCTTGAAATCGGAAGTCTCGAAAATGTTGTTCGGATTGATGATATA
The DNA here is from genome assembly GCA_947685225.1 of Garcia nutans. Lineage (NCBI taxonomy): Eukaryota > Viridiplantae > Streptophyta > Magnoliopsida > Malpighiales > Euphorbiaceae > Garcia > Garcia nutans. The sequence continues at coordinate 33,158,655 of CANTUV010000039.1, read as the reverse complement.
AACTTTCAAAATGAGAAGCCTGCTGACGACTTGCAGCCAACTCTTTTTGAAGTTTCCTATTTTGTTCTTCGAGCATTCGCTGTGAGCCAAAAAAGGAAAAAGGTAAGAACATACATAATCATACATACATATAGCATAAATTACCATGAAATAAGGAATTTACCATGTAGTTCATATCAATGCCCTGCGGATGAGATGGCATATCTGGTGGGCTAGAATGAGAAAATGAAGGGGCAGTAAAAGAAGGTCCAGCCTCATGATCAAATGAACCAACAACCTGCAACAATCATTAAAGAATCAAAAAAAGAAAGAAGAAGTTGCAAGGGAGAAATGGTAAAAGTTTTACCTGAGAAGTACTGGCCCCGAGATGTGGAACAGACACTCCTACATCTCCGTAATTTTCCTCTTCATCTCTACCCTAATTTTTGTCAGAAATCTCCAGCACGCCAACAGGAGGTACATCAAAGTTCAAGAGCCACCTTTGAATAAAATGGGCATAAAATGGACCCGGTGGATGGAGAAATGATTCAGCACCATAACCGTACCGAGCCGACCACCATGCATCCTCTGGCATCGACATAATATTTAAAGTATATTTTGGGATATGCATCAAGACCCGCCGCTGCTCTGGACTGAGAAATAACTCATAAACTCTCTCCCCGAGAAACCAGCCACTGGACACTGGGAGAGAATGTTGGAAAGATAGCGCAACCCTCATCAAAGGAGACCAGTTTGTCCGCTCTTCTGGGCTCCACCAGGCCAAATTCACCTGCAAAATAACATAAGGTAAGTAAACTTTCACATAGAATTTAAAGCATACTAATGTTATTTTACCTGCACCCAGGTTAAGCGGCTCAACACAAAGCGATGAGTATGCACATGGCGAGAGCCGGGAACGTCCACACAATCGGACAACTAGAAATTTAATCTCGGATACCCGATTCTTTCTCGAAAAATACCGGGTACTCTCACGAGGTTGTATTCATATGCCCATACCTACAATAATAATAAAGCTCACATTCATGCAAGAAAAGACTGGAAATGACATTGGTGGAAGAAAGAATACCTCGACAATAGCCATCAAGCCGACAAAAGACTTCTTATTTCGGCAAAGTTTATCAAGACCATGGTAAAGACACGCGAGACCAGCTTCACCCCAGCCAGAAGATGGTACCATTCTGAAATAAGAAAGGGCACTCAACACTGACAAGTGGATAGAGGATTTAGTGTTGCCTAAGATGGTCGACCCAAGCAGATATAACAAAAATCCTCGAGCATACTATTCGGCCGTGTCTCTGCCAACCCATCCTTCGTAGTTCATCCAATAACTACGATTTGGCTCAATTTTTATCTTAAAAGGCCCTTTATATGATGTTTTCATACCAATTAATTCCTGAATTTCTTCAAATGTTAAAATATCGTTGGTTAGAGGAACCGAAACACCATCATATCGAAGGCTGGTTATAGCAGTAAAATTGAATGGGCCAATTGTCATCTCTCCAATTGGCAAGTGAAAAGTGTGGGTTGTGTCCAACCATCGCTCTGTAAGCGCCTAGACTATGCTCCGGTGTACCTGATATTCCTCGGATGGTAATTGTAAGATAAACTGCTCAAAGCCGCAATCTCGGATATTTTGCCTTACCCGAGAAGGCACTACATCGTACCATTGTCGGGCTTTGTAAATACACCCTCCAGCCCGAACAACGCAACGATCATGCTAACACGGAGCCAGGTAAGTCAATGCAAGGTAAGTACATACTATCCTAGATTAATTTATTTTTCCAAAAAATTATTGTAATATAAAAGTGTAAATAAAAGTTAGGCAAATACAATAATAAAGGTACATAATATAAAAACATAAATAAAACAATAAAACAAAAATAATAACATAAAGATGAAAAAATAAAAAAGAAAAAAAGAAAAGAAAATAAAAATAAATAATCAAAAATCAAAAACAAAAAATAACGAAAATCAAAATAAAAAAAAATGAAAAATCAAGAAAAAGGAAGAAAATAATTACCGCGGTCTTTTCATTGGAACTGCGATGGAGCGGCATCCCGGCCAGTATATCTATATTTTCATCTTCATGATGTTGAATAAACTCCAATAACTCGGCATTAGAATGAGTCCCTGACCTCGAAGCATGCATTATTTTCGAAAAACATGTGCTAAAATTGAAAGAAATTTGAGAGAATTATAGAATTTGAAAGTTTTGCTGTGAATAAAATTGAAAGAATCAGCTCCTTTATATAGAGAAACGGCAAGCAAAAAAACAAAATTCAAGAGTAAGTTCACTGTTCATGAATAGTAAACTTTACTATTCATAAATAGTAAAATTTACTATTCTTGAATAGTATTACTATTGATAAATAGTACAATTAATATTTCCAATAGTAAATACTATTTGCTACTATTTTCGAATAGTAAATTTACTATTTATAAATAGTAAATAGTGCTTGAACAGTGACTACACAGTAAATAAACAGTAAATTCAATTATTCACTTTAATCATTCAAATAATTGTGTGTATATAAATATTTTTACACACATAGGGCAATAAGAAGACATATGCACAAAAATTAACCAAACTTTTTGAAATAAAAAATTATTAGCTCGGGTCCAGAACCCAAATTTTCCTCGTGTCCAGAACCTAGAATATCTTCTAAGTCCAAAACCCAAATTTTCCTTAGGTCCAGAATCTAGAATCTCTTCTAAGTCTAGAACTTAGCTCCGGTCCAGAACCCAAATTTCCATTAGGTCCAGAACCTAGAATCTCTTTTATGTCCAGAACTTAGCTCGGGCCCAGAACCCAAATTTTTCTTAGGTCCAGAACCTAGAATTATCCTTGAGTCCAGAACTCGAACCGGGCCCAGAACCCAAAATCTCCACCATCTCAAAAATTAAGTCTTATTGCTTTTCACTCTCTTTCACAAAATTTTCAGATCATTCAAGCAGAGGGCAAATTGTAGACCCTTAATTTTTAACCCAGTCCGGTCTAATATATTTTATTTACTCCAAAATAAATTTTGTGTTGTCCAATATATTTTAATTGGTCCAAAATAATTGTTGTTATCTTAATTAAATAATTTTTGCTTTAGTATCTAATTTTTATTAATAAAAAATAAAAATAAACAAATAAAAATAAAAAAAAATAAAAATGAAAAATCGGCGATGAAAAAATCGTAACCGAAAACCAGCTTGCGGGACGATGGCCGTGGGCCATTTCGCCCGCAGGAGTTTCCTGCGGGCGAAATGGCATAGCTCGCAAGAATTTCCTGCTGGCGAAATGGCCTGCAGGCTAGTCCCTCGCTCCTGCCACAGCCAACTACGGCAATTTTTTTTGCCAGCGTAATTTTTCCGCAGCAGTTTTTTTTCTCCAGCGAAATTTTTCTGACGTAAATTTTTCCGAAACCTAATGCAATTAGGTTTCGGTTTCCTTTTCTTACCAATATTATGTTCCGTGAATAACTAGGAATGAACCATTAAATTCTTCTGTAAATAAGACCAAAAAGAACACAAAAAGGGGGAAGAAATCAGAGGAGAAATAGGATAAAAAATTGGATCCGAAACTGAGTAGGAAAGGCAGTAAATCAATCCAATTTTTTTGAGAGAGCAGAAAAACAATTCAGGCAATTCAAAGGCAGCAAAGCTTGTCTTTCTTTTTGTTCATCCAAGAAGAAATTTTTGGTGGAACCAACAAACGGAGGTATCCATCAATTGTTTAAATTTTATTATTCACAGTAGCTAGTTCATCCCATTGTTTCTTTTAATTCAAAAACCCTAAAACCTCAATTCACTTTTTCTAAAGTTTGAAAAACCTTAATTCGTTGCTTTGTTTTCCAAAAATTTTAAAGTTATTAGTTTTGTTTCTTCAAAACCCCAAAACCAAAATTTTTTTTCCAAATTTTCAAAACCCTAAATTAAGTTTTGTTTCTTCCCAAAAGCCTTAAAAACTTCTTTTTTGCTTCTATAAGCTTTAAATCATTTTGTTTATTTTCATAAAACTTCATAAATTTATCAATTGATTTTCAATCCTAAAATAAAATACATTCCCCGAAACCCTAAATAAAAAATTCTAAAACCCTAATTCAATTCCAAAAACTCAAAACAGTGAATCCTAACCCCCCTTAAAACCTTAAACCCTAATTTTTTCTAAACCCTAATCCTTTATAACTTTAAAAACCATATAAACACAAATGTTATAATTTTACACAGTAAGCTTAAAACATAATTCAATGAGTAACCGTAAGTCATAAATCTAAGTATTTTAAAGTGTTCAAACCCTAATTTCATGATCTTACCACTCAAATAATAATTTGGTTAATTAAAGAATTTTATCAACCTTTTAAAACATAAAATCTTAATCTATTTTAATTCCTTTAAAAACTCACAGTAGCTTCCAAAACCCTAAATACATGGAATCTTAAATAGAAACAGTAGCCCTAATTCGAATTTTTACGTTCCCTTATTCAATTCTATATTTGATTATGCTTTGATTTATTTTTTTTATGCTTTAATTTATTTAAGTTCAATGCTTGGTTTATTTAATTTATCATGGATGGATGTTTACTTTCTATGGATGTTTAATATCTTTGATGAATGATTTATTTATGATGAATGGTTATTTAACTTTTATCAATATATTTAGATTTCCAAATGTTGTAAGAGGTATGTTTCAACTTGGTGGGTACCTCATTGGTTAAATATCATGTAATTTAAATTGCTTTTATATTTTAGAACCAATGTAAAGGGCATGTTTCTACCTTTCGGTGGGTGTCCAATTTAGGCATGGGATGTAAGGGCATGTTTCCATCCTCGGATGGGTGTCCATTTATTTGCATTGTTTGGACATTGTTTGGACTTTTAATATCCCGATGCTTTATTTTTATTATTGCGTGTAATATGGATAATGGTGTTATATTTAAGAATTTTATAATATCAAGACCTGTAACTGGGCGTTGTGGGAGTGCTGTGCCATTTTTCACCTTCCCCACACGTACCCAACTTTTCGAACCCATTAGGGGGTTGGGGATTCCTTAGGAATCGAGTCATCCACCCCTTTCTTTTTCCCAGCCCGTCCGGGTGGCCACTCCATTTTCTCTGGACCTAGGTCCGTGTTCTCTAAGGCCCTGAGCCTAAACAGTGCCGAAGTCACAAGAACCATTCCACCGAGAGTGGGGGCAAAAATCCCCGCTAACAAGTTTCTGAATTTGAGACAGGATAACCAAACAGTGACAGAGTATGAGATTGAGTTTATCCGGTTGAGTCATTATGCCGGTGGGATTATTTCATATGAGATAGACCGTTGTAGGAGATTTGAGGAGGGATTGAGACACTTTATTATGTGTATTATTATTGGTTCCCGGTATCAGGATCTTTCCCAGCTAGTTGCAGCGGCCCAGAGTGTTGAGAGAGTGCAGGCTATTGCAGCAGCTGCTACTGAGGAGGAGACTAGAGTTTAGAGACCTCAGTTTGAGGCAGGGTCTTCACATTCCAGAGGTTTAGTAGGGGCCAGAGGCAGCCTGGTAAGTCAGTACCACATCAGAGGCAGAGATCGAGACCTACAGTTTCCGTGGCTAGTGCACAGACCCTAGTGGCTCAGAGGTCTACTCCACCTGCATGTTTCCATTGTGGTAGGATACATGGGAGTGTTTGTTGGAAGATAGGTGGACCAGTTATGTGTTTTAGATGTGGGTCACCAGACCATTTCATCAGAGATTGTCCTGAGCTATGGGAGGATAGGCAGGTAGATTCTATAGTTTCTCAACCTAGTGTCAAAGGAGGTCATAGTGGCAGAGGTTTCAGTAGAGGTGGTAGACCTGGGTTTAGTCATAGAGGAGGCTCTACATCTGAAGGCAGTAGGCCAAATGAGGCTGGGCCATCACAGCGAGTGTATGTGATGCAAAGGCAGCTGGATGCTTTAGCCGTCATTTCAGGTACATTTTCATTATTTGGCATTTCAATTCTTGCTTTGATTGATCCAGGATCTACGCATTCATACATAAGTGCATCCATCTTGCCTATGTCTAAATTGCATTCTGAGTCCTTAGGATTTGATGTTTTGGTGACAAATCATTTAGGGCATAGTGTTGTGGCAAGTAAGGTGCACCAAGATAGTCCAATTGTTGTTCAGGATGAGGAGTTCTTGGGTGATTTGATTGAAATGCCTTTTAAGGAGTATGATCTAATCTAAGGCATGGATTGGTTGTCTAAGCATGGAGCTGTAGTAAATTGTCAAAAGAAGTGTGTTACCCTTAGAACCAGTGATGGTAGAGTGTGATGGTATCTATTGAGAAGAGACAACTTGCATCTATGTTTGTTTCGGCTGTTGCAGCTAGGACGTTGATTCGAAAAGGATGTGAGGCTTATCTTGCTCATATGGCAGATAGTAGAGTAGTGGGTTCTCAAATTGATAGTATACTCATAGTAGCTGATTTCCTAGATGTTTTTCCTGGAGAGTTGCCAGGGATACCCCCTGAGAGAGAGGTTGAATTTGGTATTGATTTGTTGCCTGGTACCACTCCCATCTTTATTACTCCTTATCGCGTGGCACCTGCAGAGTTAAGAGAGTTGAAGGTGCAGTTGCAGGAGTTGTTGGATAAAGGGTTTGTTCGCCCTAGTGTGTCTTCGTGGGGAGCTCTTGTTTTGTTTGTGAAGAAGAAGGATGGTACTTTAAGATTGTGCATTGATTATCGACAGTTGAATAAGGTGACCATCAAGAACAAGTATCCTTTGCATAAGATAGATGATCTCTTTGATCAGTTGAAAGGAGTAGCAATTTTCTCCATGATTAATCTAAGATCAGGGTACCATCAGTTGAGAATCAGAGAAAAAGATGTTCCCAAGACAGTTTTTCGCATAAGGTATGGGCATTATGAGTTTTTAGTAATGCCTTTTGGATTGACGAATGCACTTGCAGCTTTTATGGATTTGATGAACAGGGTGTTTAGACCCTATTTAGATCAATTTGTGGTGATCTTTATCGATGACATTTTGGTGTATTCGCATAATGAGGAGGATCATGATAAGCACTTGCGGATTGTATTGCAGACTTTGAGAGAGAAGCAGTTGTATGCTAAGTTGTCTAAATGTGAGTTTTGGCTTGATCAAATAACTTTTCTTAGTCATGTGGCTTCAGCAGATGGTATAAGAGTTGATCCGAGTTAAGTTGAGACCATTTTGAATTGGAGTCCACCGAAATCAGTGATTGAAGTTAGAAGTTTTCTAGGTTTGGTAGGCTATTATCAACGGTTTGTGAAGGGTTTTTCTTTGATAGCTACTCCACTCACCAGATTGCTTCAGAAGGGAGTTAGATTTGTGTGGACAGATTATTGTCAAGCAAGCTTTGAGCAGTTGAAGGAGATTTTGACTCAAGCTCCTGTTCTTACATTGCTTGTGGAAGATAAACCATATGTGATTTATAGTGATGCTTCACATAGTGGTTTAGGTTGTGTTTTGATGCAGGAAGGTAGAGTCACAGCTTATGCTTCTCGGCAGTTGAAGCCGCATGAGTTGAATTACCTGACGCATGATTTGGAGTTGGCAGCCATAGTGTTTGCTTTGAAGATTTGGCGACATTACCTTTTTGGGGAGAAGTGTTTCATCTATACAGATCACAAGAGTTTGAAATACTTGGGGGTTCAAAGAGAGTTGAATCTTCGGCAGAGACACTGGTTGGAGTTGATCAAAGTCTATGACTGTTTGATTGATTATCATCCTGGCAAGGCAAATGTAGTTGCTGATCCCTGAGTTAGAAGTCTTTAGCAGGTTTGACTGCTTATTCACTCTCGTTGCTTGCTGAATTGAGAGTGTTGCATGCTAGTTTTGAATCATGTGATGATGGTGCTTTGTTGGCTCAGTTGCAATTGACACCGATGTTGTTGGATCATATTGGAGAGTCTCAGTTGGCAAATGAGAGAATTTAGAAAGTTGTATCAGATTGTCGAAAGGGGGAGAGCTGAGATTTCCATGTGAGGAGTGATGGCAGTCTTTGGTACAAAGATAGATTGTGTGTTCCTAATGATGTAAGTTTGAAAAAGATTATTTTGGAGGAAGCACATCAGTCAGTTTTTGTTATGCACCCTAGGAGTACCAAGATGCATTATGATTTGTAGCATGATGCCATTTGGGTGATTGTTGATCGGTTGATGAAGATAGCTCATTTTCTTCCAGTTCGGATGGATTATTCTCTTGAGATGTTGGTTGAACTGTATATCAGTGAGATAGTGAGGTTACATGGAGTCCCTATTTCTTTATTGTCTGATCGAGATCCCCGATTTACTTTGAGGTTTTGGAAGAGTTTGCATGCTGCTTTGGGTTCTTGATTGCATTTTAGCACTGCTTTTGATCCGCAGATAGATGGGCAGTCAGAGAGAGTGATATAGATTTTAGAGGACATGTTGAGAAGCTATGTCATTGATTTCTTTGGGAGTTGGGATAGATTCTTGCCATTGATGGAATTTGCTTATAACAACAGTCATCATTCTAGTATTAAAATGGCACCTTATGAGGCATTGTATGGGAGAAGATGCAGGATGACTCTATATTGGGATAAAGTTAGAGAAGGTAAGTTGGTTGGTCCTGATTTGATTAAAGAAATAGAAGAGAAAGTGAAGGTAATTCGGGATTGTTTGAAAGCAACTTTATATCGACAGAAATCCTACTTAGAATTGAAGAGGAGAGACATAGAGTTTAGTATTGGAGATAAAGTATTTTTGAAAGTGTCTCCTTGGAAGAGAATTTTGAGGTTTGGCTGCAAAAGGAAGTTGAGTCCCCGTTTCATTGGACCTTATGAGGTAATGGAGATAGTTGGACTAGTGGCCTATAGTCTAGCTTTACCTCCTGAGTTGGATAGAATCCATAATGTTTTTCATGTTTCTATGCTACGGAGGTACATGTCAGACCCATCTCACGTTCTATCAATAGAATCTATTTAGGTGAGTTTGGATCTGACTTTTGAAGAAGAACCAGTGGCTATTTTAGCCCATGGAGTGAAAGAGTTGAGAAATAAGAAAGTACCACTTGTGAAGGTTCTGTGGAAGAATCATGCTGAGGAAGAAGCAACTTGGGAGAGTGAGCAAGTGATGCGAGATCAGTATCCCTAGTTGTTTCAGACTTGAGAACAGGTAATTTCGAGTACGAAATTATTTTTTAGAGGGGGAGAATTATAATATCCCAAATGATACCCTAAAATTTTGGAATGTTGATTGTTGAAATTGGATTAAATGACTTTAAGTGTATATGTGATTAAGTGAGATGATAAGAAGATGTGTATATGCTTTGTATATGAAGAGATATAGGTCAAAAGATATTTTAGTATTTAAATGGATTTATTTAAGCTAGTGGAAGATGATGTAAGTGGGTTGACTAGTATATTATTAAAATTGCTTAGTGGAGAGTAATTTGAAGAAAGTGGTTGTTTTAAGAGGTTGACTTTCTTCTTCTTTGCATTTTCTTCTTCTTCTATCTTCTTTGGCCAGTCATCACCACCATCTTCAAGAAGGAGAGATTTTTTTGCTTCCAAACTCATGAGATTGAAGGTTTTCAAGAGATCAAGTTGGAGTTTTAAGGATTTTCTTCACTTTTGGTAAGTTTCCAACTTGTTTTATTGTTTTTCTTTTGAGTTTGAGTTGATGAGTTTGGTAATGGTTGTTGTAGATGTGTTTATGGTTGGTTTGGTATGTTTGAGGATTGTGTGGTGTTGTTAACTTTGTTTTGAGGTTGGATTCAAGAGAAAAGGGTTAAGTTTGGTGGAAGAGACAAGAGTTGAGGATTGTGTGAGTTTTGAGTTGTGAATATGGTTGCGTTGTGTTTTATGTTTATAGTGGAGTTGTTTTAATGTGTACTCAAGTTTATTGTGTTTTATGATGGTTTTGGTTGAGTTTATTTGGAGTTGAAAAGGGTAAAGAAAGATGTTTGGATGTGGCCTTGTTGGTGTCGATTTCAGGGTTTTTGGCCTGACACGCCCAGTAGCATGGCCATGTCTTTGGACTTGTCGTTGGTTCTATTTTCTGGTTTGGTGACACGAGCAGTGACACACCCATGTCACTGAGCGTGTCGCAGCTTCTGTGTTGTAGTAGCATTGAAACGGCCAGTGACACGCCCATGTCACGGAGCGTGTCATAGCTTCTGTGTTGGAGGAGAATTGATACGTGCAGTGACACGCCCATGTCACTGAGCATGTCAAAGCTTCAGCGTTGTGGTTTAGGGCATGATCAGGGACACGTCTGTGTTGTTGAGCGTGTCAAGTGTGTAGTTTGCCCAAGATAGTTCTCTTCCTTATTTTCTTATGTGTATCACTAAGTGAGTGTTGTTAATCACCTTTGGCTTAGGTTTTGAAAAGTTTTGAGCTACCTTAATCCAAGTGTTGATAGAGATCTTGGAAGAGGAAGTTGTTAGAGTGGTGTTGTTGCTTTTAAGGTAAGTACAAACTCTGAATGATTGCATACATTTACATGACATTGAGACTTAACACATTTAGTTGAGAAATGTGTTAAGTTACTTGATATATTGTTGATGAATGAATTATATGGTATGATATGCATAAAGTGAATTATGTTGATGTATCAAAACAATTGAGTAGTGTGTTATAAATGAAATGAAATGTGGAATAACATGATGAGATATATGAAAATATAATGTAACCAATCGATATTGAGATAAAATAGAAGAATGAGAAAAATGAGAAAAGATGATATAATAAGGCAATGAGCCTAGTTTGATTATGAGAAATGAAATGAGAAATGAATTGTGAAAGTATTTGATAATGAGAAAAATGAATTAATTGTGTGCCTAGTATGTTATTCAATTTTCAGAGTTGTGGGTTTTGCGGCATGCCTATGAATTGCTGGGCAGGTGAAAACATCGGGTCGTAAGCCGAGACCAGCTGATAAATGATAAATATGATGTTTTTGGGGTGAAAAGACTGGGTCGTAAGCCTCAAAAACTATAATAGTCTAGCCGGGTTGAGGACCAAGATACTGGGCCCAAGGGTCTAGTCGGGTTGAGGTCCAAGAGACTGGGGCTGTTACATTATCCATGGATATATATATTTCCTACGGGCTAGACACAAGGTGTCAATATGGACCAAAGCAGTAACTCTGAACTTTGAATAGCATATTAGATCCTTTTGGGCCCATATTTGTCTTTGCTTAAATGTGAATTATGAAATGTGATCAAATGATTAATATTTTGAGTTATAATGTAATGAGTTGATACATTCGTATATATTGTGCATGAGCATCACATTGATCTATATTGAATCAAAGTTTGCACCACTAAGCTTTCTGCTTAGCGCGATTGTGGTTCATTGAGCAGGTGACAGGGTAGATCCGGTTGTGTCGAAGAGCTCGTTTAGACTGAGTCGAGTCTAGAATTGAGTCTTTGAGATTAGAGTTGTTACTGGACATCAAGATCAGAGATGAACTGCCAGCATGTATAAATTTCATATTTTGTACTTATTGATTTTGATGTACACATATGTATATTCCGCTGCATTTTCCACTGCATATTAAACAAAAGTTTTGGATAAACTTTTAAGGTAATGAAGATATATGCAAATGTATTTTAACAAGCGATATTTCATTTATTACTTTCTATAATATGAGTAAAATGTTTAAAAGTTACTCAGATTGGTTTGATGTTTTGATGATAAAGTTTTAAAGATTAATTTGTTTTAAAATGAACTGTGACACCCTTATATCCTCTATACGTATATCACATGTTGTGTGGGTGTATGCGGTGTACGTATATGGGGTACGGGGGTATTACAAGTAAAATTCAATCTCGAGTCTAAGTACCCAGACTCAGGTTGATAACCCAAAAATATAGTTTCGAGTCGAGCACCCAAAAATTAAATTTTGGGTCGAACACCCAAATCCAGTTTTGGGTCGAGCACCCAACTCTTGTCTAGGGTCCAAATACCCAATCCAGTTTTGTGTCGAGCACTTAACTCCTGCCTCGGGTCAAGCACCAGACTCTAGTTTTGAGTCAAGCACCCAAATCCAATTTAGGATCAAGAATCCAATTTTGGGTCGAGCACCCAAATCTAGTCTGGGACCAAGAATCCAATTTCAGGACAAGCACCCAAAATCCAGTCTTAGGTACAAGTGTCCAATTCAAATTTAGTTTCGAGTTGAGCACCTAAAATCCAAATCCAGATCGAGAACCCAAATCCAATTTAGGATCGAGCATCCACATCAAGTTTTGGGTTGAGCACCCAAAATCCAATTTCAAGTCGAGAACCCAAATCCAAATTCAGTTTCAGGTCGAGCACCCAAAATCTAATTTCGGGTCGAGAACCCAAATACAAATTCATTTTTGGGTTGAGCACCCAAAATCTTATTTCAGGTCGAGAACCCAAATTCAAATCTAGTATCGCATCGAGTACATAAAATTTAGTCCGGGGTCGAAAGCCTAATCAAATCTAGTCTCAGGTTGAGAACCTAAATCATTTCGGGTCTAGAACCCAAACCAACTTCAACCTCAGGTCGAGAATCGATCCTCATCCAAAATCTGCTCAAAGTCATATCGCTTTTCACTCTCTTCAAATAAAAGTCTCAGATCATTCAAGCAGGGGCTAAACTGTAGACACTTAATTTTTGACCCAGTCCAGCCCGATATTTTTAAACAGTCCAAAATAATTTTTATGGTATTTTAATATTTATTATTTATTTTAAGCTAAATAATATTTATTTTAATAATATTTATTACTTATAATATTTATTTTTAATAACGAAAATAAAAGAGATAAAAAAATAAAAAATCGGCGATGACAAAATCGGCAAGCCAATTCGCCTCAGGTTTTACCTGCGGCGAATCAGTGCCTGTAATACCCCTATACCCTATATACGTACACCATATATACTCTCAATATGTAATATATGTATATCGGATACAAGAATGTCACATTCTATTTGAAGCAAACCAATCTTTAAAACTTTAACATCAAATCCTAGTTATAAATAGTAATAAATAAAACATTCCTTGTTAGAATAAATAAACATATGTCTTCATTACACCCAAAGTTTATCCAAAATATTTGTCTAATAAGCAGCAGATTATACATATGTATACATCAAAAATAATATTTTGAAAAATATAGAGTTTATACATGCTTGGCAGCTCGTCTCTGATCTTGAAGTCCAATAATCAACACTTCACAAGGAATCACAAGCCTAGACTTGACTCGGTCTAGCTGAACTCTCCGGCTCAACTGGATCTACCCTATCACCTACGTGATAAATCATAATCACGCTAAGCCAACGGCTTAGTGGTACAAACCACGATAACAATATGATTCAATGTAATGCCATCAAACTTTCAAGATTTAGAAGCAATATACAAATATATTATATTTCATAACATTAAATCTCATTACCTTATTCAATTGTTCCATTAATCATAATTCACATTAAAGCAAAGACAAGCATGGGCCCAAAAGAAACTAATATGCCATTCAAATTCCAGAGTTAATGTTTTGGTCCAATAATCACATTTATCAAGCCTGTAGGCAAATCATTATCACAATGAGAAACATCTCATATGTAAAATCCCAACTAGGCTTCAAGGACTAGGCCCAACCAAGCTTCAAGGGGAGCATAGCATCAACCCAACCTGGCTTCAAGGACTAAGCTCGACCCAGCTTCAAGGGATTGTTACTTTTAGGCATGCCACCGACAATAAAACTCTGGAAATTGAATAGCATACTAGGCACACAATTCTTTCTTTAATTCATTATCATGTCCATTCTCATTTTTCACATTGATCATCTAGGCACAATGCCCCAAATATTTCATTTATTTCATTATAGCCATCATCATTGGCTTCACATCCCATCATTAGGGTATACATAACATATTACATTAATCATACATTTTGAATACTCAACATATATTTCACATAGTTTACATAATACAAATCATAGCACCATTCTCATATATCAACAATATAATAGGTAACCCAACACATTTTCCAACCAAATGTGTTAAGTCCCAAAGTCATGTAAATGTATGCAATCATGTAAGGTTTGTATTTACCTCTAAGAGCAACTAACACCAATCTATCAACCTCCTCTTCCAAAAATCCTTCAACACTTGGATTGGTACAACTCAATTCTCTTCAAAAGCTAATCCAAAGGTGATTATACACACTCACTTAGTGATACACATAAGAAAGTAAGAACAAAAGCTAACTAGAGCAAACCATACACTTGACACGCTCAATAACACTGACGTGTCCCTGATCATGCCCTAAACCCACAACACAGAAACTTTGACATGTCAGTGACATGGACATGTCACTGCACGTGTCAATTCTCTAGCAACATAGAAACTATGACATGCTGAGTGACATGGGCGTGTCACTGGACGTGTCAATCCACCAACATCACAGTAGCTATGACACGCTCAGTGACATGGGCATGTCACTACTCGTGTTAATACTACTCCAACATAGAAGTTGTACACGCTCAGTGACATGGGCGTGTCACTGCTCATGTCACCCCTACAGAAAATAGAACCAACAACACGCAAAAGGACATGGCTGTGCTACTGGGCGTGTTAGGCCAAAAATCTGAAATTGATACCAAAACACCACATCCAACAAACATCTTTATTAAAACCCTTTTCCACTCCAAACAAACTTAACCAAAACCATCAATAACCCATAATAAACTTGCATAACATCAAATCAATTCATTTATATGCATCAACACACAAACACAACCATAATAACAACTCAACACATACACAATCCACAACTCTTGTCTCTTTCACCAAACTTAACCCTTTCTCTTCAATCCAACCACAAAAATCAAAGTTAACAAGACAAAATACTTCAAACATACCAAAATCAATCATACACATATCAACAACAACCATTCACCAAACTCAAATACACAAACTCCAAAAGAACACAAAGAAGCAAGTTGGAAACATACCAAAAGTGAAGAAAATCCTTAAAATTTCAACTTGATCTCTTGAAACACCTTTCAATCTTGAGTGAGGAATCAATAAAACCTCTCTTTTCCTTTAACTATGGTGATGGCCAGCTAACTCAAAAAAGAAAGAAGAAGATGATAGAAAAAGTCAACCCAAACTCTACTCTTAACCATTTAATTCACCACTTAATCTTCACCATGTAAATTAATATTATAATAATATAAATATCATTTTCCACTTATATTTAATTTCTATTTTAAATAATTAGTTATCCCATTTGACCATCAATAAAGTTGACTTGTATATGTTGTATATATCCTCTTATATACAACATATACACACTCCTCTTTTCCTCCTAATCATTATTACACACTTTAAAAATCATTAAATCAATATTAACCATAAGCATTTCCAAAATTTTAGGGTATCATTTGGGATATTACAGTGCCCCTCACAGTTAGCCCTTGCAAATCCTTATAGTTCCCAAGCCAATCCTCGCCAGCCTGATCCTCGCGCAGTAGCGCCTAATGCCAGTCTCGCCTGGGCCCGCGTGCAGTTTTCGCCAAAACCTTATTTTACTTGGTTTTTAATATTTTCCTAAATAGTTTTTATTTCCTTAACCAATTAGTATTAGGTTTTTATTTTTTCTTATAAATACCACATTAAAAGACACAGAGAAGGGGATTTGGATTTTTGATTGGGACTTTGACTCAAGGATTTGAAAAGACTCTTTTCTTAGTAATTTACTCAAAACCTTGCCAAATTGTGTATTAATTTGGATTAATATTACTATTAGTAATCAAACCCTAGCTCTAGGTTTAAGATTGTAATTTTACATGTTTAATCTTTATGTAGCATAGAAATTATGATTCAAATATGCAAAACCCTAATTCATTTATTTTATGCTTAGTTTAAATATTAACTCATAGAGTTGTAGTTTGCATATTTAAATTTAGTCTTGTAATCCAAATCATATTGTAAAACCCTTATTTTGCATGTTTAATTTAAATTTCATTAGCAAAATCCTAATTCCAAAGAAAGACTTATTATGTAAATCATTTACCTTTCGCGGGCGTTGCTCCCTTGACCCTCGCCTGATCCCTCGTAAGCAGGACCGCCGTAAGCGCGACTTGTATCGTCACGCACTATATTTCCTTAATGGGGTAATATTAAGATGTGTTTATTTATTTTCATTTAAATTATTCAATTATTTTCATATATGTTGTATTATTTTTCCTTTGCTTTATTCTTTTCCTTAGATTTATATGTATTTTTAAATAGACTTGTAAATGGAATGTTTCCACTTGTGGGTGCCTTATTTGTTTGATTTATTTATTTTTTGTAGTTTAATTTATTTAAAGAATTTGGGATTAAAGTAAAGGACACATTTCCACTAAATGGCGGGTGTCCTATGTAACACCCCGATACTCCATATAAGTACTACACATATACCTGGTATACGTACAGTAAATATATAAAGTATAAAGATGTCACATTTCGTTACAATTTATAAACCTTTAACATATCTCAAACCACAATACATTAATTTAAAGAACATTTACAAAATCGATATACTTTTAATGATCTTATAAATATACAATAATCTTATCTTTCTCGAAACATCATTTATACACATGATTACATTCTTGATAAAAGTACATCATAATTAAATTATACATGTATGCATCACCCTCTAGTTGGTCTCGACAAACTCTTACTCTTCTCGTGGCATAACGCAAGACTTTATATCTTTCATCTGGTCACCTACGCGATCAAACAATCGCGCTAAGCCCGAGAGCTTAGTAATACAAATGTATAATATACACATACATTATAAAAATATTAGCATATAATGATATATCAATTCCATGTAACTTTAGCTTATCATATCTTTTCTTTTAGATTGTACCTTTCATATATCTCAACTAAATCATATTTCAATACCCACATTCCACAACATACTTCATAACATTATTTTATTCACCATTTACCAATCATGAATAACATTTCCAACAAGGCAATCATTAACACCAACCACAATCCATCACCAATACTCACAATCAACATATCAATACATACACATTACATATCATACCTCATAACATTGTTTAATTCACAATTCACCAATCATAAGTCACATTGTCAACAAAATCAATCATAGATCTCATTATTCATCTAATTCAACATTTGTATATCACATAGACATCAAAGACAGACTCGGGCCCAACAGACACTAATATGCAATTCAATTTTCAGAGTTAATGCTTTGGTTTGTTATCATATTTATCAATATCATATACCCAACTAGGCTTCAAGGATCAAGTTCAACCAAGCTTCAAGGGGAGCAAAGCATGCTAAGCTTCTACCCAACTTGGCTTCAAGAACTAATCCAACCTAGCTTCAAGGGTGGTAACATCTCAATTAGGCTTCAAGGATCCAATCCAACCTAACTTCAAGAGATTGTTACACTTATTAGGCATGCCACCAACAACAAACTCTGAAAATGGAATAACACATTAGCCACACAATTCATTTAGATTTCATTCTCAATTCTCATTATCATTTAGGCAAACATGCCTCATTTATCTCCATTGAATCACATTAGCCAATAACAATGGCTTCACATTTTATTTCACAATATAACACTTCATTATTCAAGTGTATAGTTATCTCATCCATGATCACATTATATCTCATATAGCATCATTCATCATAGCCAAACACAATGGCATTGTCTCATATCATGTCTTATTTGAATTATCATTTCATCTTTTACATACATAATCAGTTACCTCATCATATCCTTTACATGTCATATTCCACCATTGATATATATATATATACAACATCAATTACATTAACTAGGTAAACATATCAGTCACATCATTATAAATTGCATTGTGCATACCTTTTTGGATGATCCTCATCTCTTTCACCCTCAAGAGTTACTCCCACCAAGCTATCCATAATCAATAACTTCATCCTCTTTTTCACATTTTACATATAGCCTCATTGATATATATATATATATATATATATACAACATCAATTACATTAACTAGGAAAACATATCATTCAAAGTGCATAACATAACATTGCTAAATCTCAACAATGCAATTAGGGCAAAACATAATTGATATGATTCATAGCTTTATGATCTTCCACATTCCTTTGATTAGATCATTCTTGTGTTTAAAACATATTTATAATGTTCATGTTTAAGTTTAGAAACAATGGAACCTTTGAAGAATCAAAACAATGTAAAAAGAAACAAAGTATAAAGCAATATGTAATTCATTTGTAGGACACGCCCAACCCATTTGATGGACACGCCCAGCCACTTGATGGAACACGCCCGTGTCACTAACAACAAAAGAGGCAGTAGCCAATTCAACAATTGACACGCCCAACACCTTTGATGGACACGCCCGTGTCACTAACAACAAAAGAGGCAGTAGCCAATTCAAACAATTGACACGCCCAACTCAATTGATGAACACGCCCGTGTCTCTTCAATGCCTATGGCCGTGTCACCCATCACCAAAACCAATTCTCTTCTAATTGCACTCAAACACAATATTCATCATATAACATGCTTCAAATGAATATAATCAATGTTTTAAACACATATTCATCACAAGAATTACTTCACAACACATTAATATAACAATTAAACACATCTCAACTCAAAACCCTAAAATCAACATCTCCACCATTTCCAACAACAACCTCTAATTAAACTCATAACTTAAAATCAATTTAACACTTGAACACACAACACAACACATCTCAAATCCACCAAATCACAAAATCATCAAACCTTACTTCACTTCCAACACAACTTCCAATTAAGTAAAGAAAACAAGAGAATACTTACCATCTTTCCAACAAAACCAACACCAATCCAATCCTTTAGCTTGTAATCAATTTCAATACTTGTAAACACATATATAACACACTAAATCATGAAATCAATCCATCACAACCTATCTCAAACATTAACAAAGGAAAACAAGTAAGTACTTACCTCAATTGATGAATTCCACCAAATCTCCACCTAATCCTTTGATTCTTCCTTCAATTCTCTTAAAACCCTAAGGTTTAGGTGAAGATCAACTCATCTCTCTACCTCTCTCTCTCTCTCTCGTGCAAGAACCAAAAGGAGAAGAAGAAGAAGAAGAAGAAGAGAATATCTTTATTTCTTTTTCCTCTTCCACGATAGCCACATATATGTATATAATAATAATAATAATAATAATAATAATAATAATAATAATATAATTACTAATTACCAAAAATCCTCCACCAAGCATTTCATTTCAAGCAATTACTCATATACCCCTTATCACTTAACTTAGCTTTTGTCTCTTATGAACCCAATTAAGTAATTCCACATGCCATATAAAAATATCTCCTCTTGCATTGACTCTTTCTCTTTGACCATTTTATATGTTATATATATCACCATATACACAACATATAAACTTGTCTCTAAACCCTAAATTTCCCCAAAACACATATACATATATTTTCTTTTCTCAATTTAAACCAACAACAATAACAACAACAACAACAACAACAACATACAAAACTTCTGGGGCATGCATAGGGATATTACATCCTATTTTATTTAATTTAGGATATTGGACATTGTAAGGGCATGTTTGCATATTGTATAGGTTCCCATTTATTATTTTGTTTGGACCTTCTTTGATTTTAATACAATGAATATTTTTTACTTTAATATGTGTGTAATATGGATGATGCTATAATAAGTTAAGAATTTAATAATATTTATACCTGAAAAGGAGGCTGGTTCTAATGAACCGAGCCCTGTGGGGGTGCTGGGCCATTCTCACATTCCCCACATGTACCCAACTCCCAATAGGGGGTTAGGGATTCCTTAGAAATTGATTCATCCAACCCTTTCTTTTTCTCGGCTCATCTGGGTGGTGACTCCATTTTCTCCGGGTTTAGGCCAGTGTTCCTTAAGGTCTTGAGCCTAATAGTGTTGAAGCTGTAAGAACCAGTCCACATGGGAGTGGGGTAAAATTTC
Organism: Garcia nutans; assembly: GCA_947685225.1. Taxonomy (NCBI): domain Eukaryota; kingdom Viridiplantae; phylum Streptophyta; class Magnoliopsida; order Malpighiales; family Euphorbiaceae; genus Garcia; species Garcia nutans. The sequence goes on along the minus strand of CANTUV010000039.1, from coordinate 33,138,660 downwards.
CCGCTCATAGTGGCGACTCTACTGGGGATAAGAGAAGTTGATTCCATTGGTCTTTATATTATTTTATTCTTTCTTATTATGATATTATCCAATGTATCCTTTAGATTGCATTGTTAGGATGCCCGTGTTACCCATGTTGTGTTTTGTAAGGGATACCATACTTTCACTTAAGGTATAGAGATCAAGCATGGCATAACCACTCATAGCCTCGTACCTTTTGGTATATACTTGCTATGGGAACCTGAACTTCTCAACCCAAAGACTAAAGCACATGTAATTGGCTTAGTTATTTTCCTTAGGTTTTAATCCCAAATGCTTGTTGTTTGACTATGATTAATTTCTCTTGGTTTAAACCATAGATTATTTGGTTTGCTCTTTTCTAATATGACCTACCTATGTTGTAAGCTCAAAATAATTTTTCCTTTAAGTCCAAAAGACCAACACAATTTTCAAAATTTTCAAGAAGGTCTTTGGACTTGAAAAACTTTCAAGATGGGTCAAAAAATCTTCTTCCACCTTATGGCCCAAAACTTTCAAAGTCCAAGGGCCTCGAAACAAAATTACTTCTAACTTCATCCAAAGATTACAAAAAGAGCTAAAAAATATTTAGGTCAATTATGGGATACCAGAAATCAATTATGGGCTTAATCTATACTAAGAATCATTGATCATGAGCTTATCTATTTATGATAAACCTTTTAATTTAGTCGTGATTCAATAGATTAAAATCCAATTAATGAAAATTATCATGGACCGACTTCGATGTTTGAGAATATAACTATTGGTTAAAATTGTTCCGAAAACAAAATATCCCATGTTGATATTCTGTTGACCATATACCTAGGAAAAGAAACTCACCATTCATGTATGGAAGTTATAAGGTTGGAAGGAACGTCCTAATTTTCTTTGTTTGCTTGTTGTTTGTGCATACATACATACACGCATTGCATTACATGCCATTGATCCTTTCTGGCTCATAGAACTAAAGTATAGTAGTTCAAGAGCGTACGACAACATAACCTATGCTAGTGACATAGAATCTAGCAGTAACTCAATTAGCTTCTCACCAAATGCAATGGATCCTGAACAAACTCAAAGGATGGTGGACGACGCTCTCAATGCCAAGATGGAAGAATTGAAGGAGGCCCTAGTTGAGACTATGAAGAGCCAATTGACTACACTTTTGGGGAACACTACTGAGGCATCTGCCAGCACTAAGAATCCGAAGGACAAGGAAAGGCTAAGGTTGGCAAAGTAGCTTTCGATGATGACAAGGTACTTATGGATGACGATGACAACCAGGCTCAATACTTCCAAGATGCTTAATATAAGAAGAAATAGCCAAAGGTTATGGAAAGAGCAATTGTGGAAAAGACTGATACATCTAATGTGGAGAGGATGATTACTGATTTAGAGAAGAAATTTAAAAAGAAGTTGAAATCTAATGAGATGTCAGAAATAGACAAGCTATTCAAACAAGATGAGGAGGTTCCTTATAAGTTCAAGATGCTTTCCTTTGCTAGGTATAATAGTATATGAAATCCTCACTTGCATGTTAAGCAGTACATCACTGCCATGCAGTCTACCAGAGCTAGTAAAGCTCAAACTATAAGGTATTTCATGGTCTCATTGGACCTTATTGTGCAGAACTGGTTCAATACCTTGGAAGAAAGTACCCAAAGAGATTGGGATACACTGTATAAGGCCTTTATCCAGCAGTATGAGTATAATGTCGAGCAAGAAGTTACCTTGATGGAGGTGGAGAATATCAGGCTAAAACAAAATGAAAGTTTTGTTGATTATCTAAAGAGATGGAAAAATAAGGTTGCACTTCTCAAAAGGAGGCTTGATGAGTCCGACCAAATTAGAATGATAGTCAAAGGTGTCCTGTCTGATCTGCGTGAAAGGCTATCTCACACCCTTATAAGGGATTTCAAAGATCTTCTCCAAGCTGGATTTCAAATAGAAGAGTGGAAAAGAGAGAAGAACCATTTTTCTGCAAAATGAAATTATCAGTCTAGCAATCAAAGTACACATAAGGAAGTCGATGTTAATACAACTGGTTAAGGAACTAGAAGATAATTTTTAGAGTTGGGGAAACCTTTGTCTTGGGTTTTCAACAAGTTACAGAAAAAGGGATTGTTACAACCATTGGCTCCTCAACCCTTGCCGAATCCTTTACCTCCACTTTGATACCAAAGCTTTTTGTCAATTTCATCAGACTCAAGGACATGAGACAAATAGATGCACCAGATTGAAGCATGAGATCCAAGATCTGATCGATAGTGGTAAGCTCCTGAACCTGATAAGCCCAGCACAAAGGAAAATCCTTTGCTTAGGTTCAACAGAATGCCACCACCAGCAACCTTCATAGTAGGAAGAGAATTGGAGGAAGATTTTATCTTATCCCCTTTTTAAGATGAGAGTATTGAAGATGTGAAGAGAGAAGAAGTTCAACTTAATGAACTTCCCTTAGCTTGAATGTTGCTCTTCTATTTTTCTTTCTTTAATATTTAATTGGAACAATTATGTTTTTTTTTTCAAATTATGTTTGTTAAAATTTTCAAGGTCTTTGTTCATTTTGGTGCTCAACCAATGACGAATTTAGCTTAATATTTATAAATTAGCGTATCTATGCATCATGATTTCAATAGCTTTACAAGGTGAGGGAATTGTTTTATAGTATTGAGTTGTGTATGCTTACTTAGATAGGACTCCTGCATAATGACCTTTATTTAGGTCCTAGTCAATCTTAGAACATGCTTTGATAAACTTTCAACGCGAAATTAAACTCTTGTTATTTAAGGAAGATATGATATAGGCATTGTTTGGTTGCCTAACAACTATTATCCACCCTATAAAATATCAATCCCTAGTTGTCTTTTTGAGCCTTCATGAGATTTTAGCTTTCTCTTTATTGGCTTGTAAGCCCGATAACCTACCCTGGGCTATTGCTACACTTTTGATAAGTCTTATGATCACTAAGGAATAAAAGGGAAAGAAGATCAAGGAAAAGATGCATAGTCAAGACCACAAAGATAGTTAAAGATTACCTGAACTAGATTTAATATCTTCAGTCTCTTTCATCATTGAGATAAAGTTAGGACAATAAAGCATTTATCTTTACTAAAGTAGATTCACTCTACTCCACTCATCCATAGTTATAAGTATCGAATGGTGCAAGCAAGACTGTGAGCGGGAATTTTCGACCCCACTCCAAATGGAATGGTTCTTGCTACTTTGGCACTGTTTTGGCTTGGGCCTTAGAGAACATGGCCTAAGCCCAAAGAAAATGGAGTCACCACCCGGATGGGCCGAGAAAAATAAAGGGGTGGATGACTCGATTCCTAAGGAATCCCCAACCCCCTAATGGGTTCGAAATGTTGGGTACGTGTGGGGAAGGTGAGAAATGGCCCAGTTCCCCCACTACGCCCTGTTAATTGGAACCGGCCTCCTTTGCAGGTCATAATATTATAAAATTCTTAAATATAACAATATTATCCATAGTACATGCAATAATTAAAATAAAGCATCATTATATTAAAATCAAAGTAATGTCCAAAAAAAGTAAATAAATGGACACCCATCCAAGGATGGAAACATGTTCTTACATCGTCCATGTCTAAAACTAAATAGGACACCCATCGAAAGGTGTAAACGTGTCCTTTACATTAATTCCAAAATATAAAAACAATTTAAATTACATGAAAATTAATTAATGAGGTATCCAATAATGGAAAGATACCTCTTACAATGTTAATATAAAAATAAACAAATAATAATCATAATAATAAAGAAAATATCCATCCATGATAGGGTTTTGGAAACTAGAGTTTATAATTTTAAAAGATTGGAATTAGGGTTTAAGATTTTTTAGGTTTGGCCACTGGAATTAGGGTTTGAGGTTTTTTAGGTTTACTGGATGGGGGTTTGAAAAAATGAGATTTTGGAATTTTGGGAATAAATTAAGGTTTTCATAGATTAAGGTTTTGGAAACTAGAGTTTTGCAATTAGGGTTTTGGTGGATTTAGGTAGAATAGTTTGGGGAAAGGGTTATGGGGTGACAAGCTTTAAAATAAATTAAGGTTTTGATTTATCTTTTTAGAAGAAACATTGATTCTGGAGATAAATTGAGATTTTGGAAAATAATTAGGGTTTTGAGATTTTAATGGGACAATATAGGGTTTAAATTTTAGAAAAATAGTTTAGGGTTTTAAAGATTTGGAAATAAAAGAATGATTTAGGGTTTTGATAATTTAACCAATGACTTAGGCTACTGAATAGTTTTAAGTTTTTAGTTTTTATAAAACATGCAAGTGGAGTTTTGAAAACCAGCTGATTAATGTATTAACTAAAGTAAACAATTAAAGTTATTAAAACAAAGATCAAGTTACTGCACGTTCAAAGATCAAGTTGTTGCATATTCAAAGATCAAGTTACCGCATGTTCAAAGATCAAGTTACTGCATGTTCTTATTAATCAAAGAAAATGAAGCTACTATGAGCATGAATAATTTATGATTAAAGATCAAACCTCCGTCGTTGGTTCCACAAAAAAAAATTGATTTCTGGATGAAATATGTGAAGACTTATTAGAAGTTGTAAATCGGATCGAATTTATTTTGGCATCCTTTAATTAGGACCGTATCAAATTGGGGTCAAAGTTAAGGGTATACAAAGATAATTATTTTGGAGCTAGGACCCAACAACAATAAAAAAACAAAAAAAAAGAAAAAATATAGGAAAAAGAAAAAAATAACAAAAAAAGAGAAAGTGCAAAAACAAAAACAAAAAAAGAGAAAAAAAATGTGTCCTGAGTTTGTGCAGAGGCAAAAGGAAAAGATGAAGATCGTCTTAATCAGTTTTATATTTAGGATTAATGTAAACGACACATTTCCACCAAATGGTGGGTGTCCTATTTTATTTAGTTTTGGATATTGGACATTGTAAGGGCATGTTTTCAAATTGTATGGGTGCCCATTTATTGTTTTATTTGGACCTTCTTTGATTTTAATACAATGAATATTTATTTACTTTAATATGTGTGTAATATAGATGATGCTATAATAAGTTAAGAATTTAATAATATTTAGACCTGAAAAGGGGGCCAGTTCCAATGAATCGAGTGCTGTGGGGGTGCTAGGTCATTCTCTCCTTCCTCATGCGTACCCAACTTTTCAAACCCAATAGGGGGTTGGGGATTCCCTAGGAATTGAGTCATCCACCCCTTTCTATTTTCCGGGCCTGTCTAGGTGACAACTCCATTTTCTCCAGGTTTAGGCCTGTGTTCTTTAAGACCCTGAGCCTAACAGTGTCGAAGTGGCAAGAACCATTTTATATGGGAGTGGGGACGAAAATCTTCACTCATAGTTTTATCCTAATTAAGGAAGGCCTAGTTAAGTTCTATACATTTTTAATGGATTAAACATATTTTAAAGCCATTAATTAGATTGGGTCAATTTTATTAGGCCTAAAATAAGCCGGTTCAATTTTAAATGCCCTAATAAATGGTTTGATTCTAATTTAGAAGGGTTGGGTGTTAATCCAAGTGGATATGGGACATGTCCATATCAAATTGGAGTGTCCAATTTGATATAGACATGGTCCATATCGAATTGGTTAGCTACCAATTTGATATGGACCATTCCATATCGATTTGATAGCACCAAAATGATATGGAAGGGAGTCCATATCGAATTGGTGGCCAACCAATTCAATATGGACCATTAAATATTAAATTGGTCCACCAATTCGATATGGATTTGGGTCCATATTGAATACGTTGGCTACCAATTTGATATGGACCATTCTGTATTGAATATGGACTCTTAATTCTGCTCCATATCAAATTAATCTAATTTTAATTCGACATGGATATGGTTTTATGAGATTAATCCAGATGAAGCTCAATTTAATCAGTTTTAACCTAGTTTGTGTCTACAAATATGTGATTAATAAGTTAAATAGGAATGGCAACTTGGATTACCGAACTGGCAACCAAGAAAGGAGGAAAAGAAACATAGAAAAGAAAAGAAATAGAAGCGTCAACAAAAACCCCAGCAACACACAAAATGAGAGAGACGGGAATAGCAAACAAAAAAGAGGAAAAGTAAACAATGACAATGCACAAACAAAAAGAAGGCAGTAGCTACTGACTTCATTCCACTCAACCTTGAATTAACATTGGTTCAGGCAGAATTCTTGAATCAGCATAAAATATTGGTGGAGTCTTCAAATATAGGTCCAATCTTCTAACTCCATTATTTTATCTAGTTGTTGCATCACATCAACTTATTTATTCAAAATTTATTCTTCCAATAGCTCAATCACTTTATGTTAATTTGTTTCAATTTCACATTAGCTAAGCAATTGTTTATTTTTGAAACCCTAAACTATTATTTTTCAAAACCTTAATTCTCACAAACCCTAAACCTTAATTTACCTAAAATATAAAACCCTAATTTCTATAAACGTAAAACCCTAGCTTATATAGAAATCCTAATTCCTCAACAAAACTATATTAGGTGAACTGTTTACCTTTCGGGGGACGCTGCCCCTAATCCCCAGCAAACGGGACTGCCATAAGCATGACTTGTGTTGTCACACACTATATTTCCTTAATGGGGTAATATTAAGATGTGTTTGTTATTTTCTTTTTAATTATTCAATTATTTTCATTTATTTTGTATTATTTTTCCTCTGTTTTATTATTTTTCTTAGATTTATATGTATTTTTAAATAGACTTGTAAAAGGCATGTTTCCACTCGTAGGTGCCTTATTTGTTTAATTTATTTATTTTCTATAGTTTAATTTATTTAAAAATTTTGGGATTAATGTAAAAGGCATATTTTTCACTAAATGGTGGGTGTCCTACTTTATTTAGTTTTGGATATTGGACATTTTAAGGGTATGCTTACATCCTTGGATGGTGCCTATTTTAATTATTTATTTTAAATAAAGGTCATGGATGTTTATTACTTTTAATGTGCATGTAATATGGATGATGCTATACTAGATTAAGAATTTAATAATATTTAGACCTGATAAGGAGGCCAGTTCCAATGAACCGGGCGTTATGAGGGGTGCTGGGTCATCTCACCTTCCCCATACATACCTAACTTTTTGAACCCAATAGGAGGTTAGAGATTCCTTAGGAATCAAGTCATCCACCCCTTTCTATTTTCCCAGCTCGTTTGGGTGGTGTAAACCCTTAATTTTTGACCCAGTCCGGTCCGTTATTTTTTATAGTCCAAAATAATTTTTGTGGTATTTTAATATTTATTTTAGTTAAAAATGGTGAAGAGAATAAAAATAAAAACAATAAATAAATAAATAAATAAAAATAAAGAAATAAATAAAAATAAAAATAAAAATCAGCTACGGAAAAATCGGCGACAAAAAAAAAACATCGCCGAAAAGTTGGACGAAATGACCTGGAAGCCCGCGCCCCTCAAGTTCGCTCTCCAGTCCTCGTAGCCAGCCACAGCAGTTTTTTTCGCCAGCGAAATTTTTCCGCAGCAGTTTTGTAATATCCCAAAATATACTCTAAAAGTTTGGAGTAATTATTGTTGTATATGGATTTAATGTGTATGTTTATTGAAAATCAAAAGAAGAGCAACAAATTAATTTAATACCCCGATTTTGGTATACATTGGAGTAGTAATTGTAAGAAGATATGTTGGTAAAATATGTAAGGTTAATATGTATATATGGTATTTGGAAAAATATATGGGAAATATAAAAGTGATATATAAGAGATATACATATACTAACATATACATCACATATCCATAAGGTATAAAGTGATGTGGGAAAGTAAGCTTAATTAATTAATAATAATAATAATAATAAAAGAAAAAGAAGAAAGAAAGTCAAAGAGTGACAAATGTATGGTGAAGATTTCAAGGTATTTAATTATTAATATATATATATATATGATAAGCATGAGAAAAAGAAGAAAAGATCTTCTTTTCTTCTTCTTCATCTTCTTCTTCTTCTTGGACGAGAGAGAGAGAAAGAGAAAGAAAGATAGAGAGAAAGAGAGGTGATTTTATCTACAAATACACCAAATTCTTAAGGGTTTTGAGGGAATTGAAGATGGTTATTGAAGAATTGGCATAATATTCAAGTAAGTATTCATTTCTTTGTATTGATTCCTATTGTTTGAGTTTGGATTTGATATTGTTGGTGTGTGATGGTGATGATAATGAAAGATTGAAGTATATATATGTGTGGAATTGGTATTTAGATGATGATAATATGGTTAATTGTGAGATAATATGGTTAATTGTGAGGATGATGAGGAATTGTTGAAATTGTTGAGTAAGGGTTTCATATGAATGAATTGGGGAAATTGAGTAGTTGATATATGGTGGTGTATATAATGAATATTATTATGATAAATTGAAGTGATATAAGTGTTAAATTGATAGGTAATTGGTGAAGATAACCAAGATGTTGATTAAGGGTGATGAAGTATGAGTTTTGAAGTGTTTGTGTTTTTATGGATGAGAGTTTGAAATTCATGATTTTTGCCTGACACGGCCAGTGACACTGCCGTGTGGTTGGGCGTGTCAATGGTACTGAGTTTGATGTTTGTGACACGACCATTAACACGGCCATGTTACTGAGCGTGTCATAGCTACTGTGAGAAAAAGTAATTGACACAGCCATGAACACGCCCGTGTTGTTGGGCGTGTCAATGTTTCTGTAAGGTAGAATGAGTGACACGTCCAGTGACATGCCCGTGTTACTGAGCGTGTCAAAGCTTCTGTATTGATGGTTTAGGGCACGATCAGGGACACGCCCGTGTTGTTGAGCGTGTCATGTGTTGAGTTTGCCCTAGTTGGTTATCATTCTTATTTTCTTATATGAATAATTACCTTTGGATTAGGTTTTGAAGAGATTGTGTTGGCATAATCCAAGTGTTGGAGGATTCTTGGAAAGAGGAAATTAGATTTGGTGTGAGTTCTCTACAGGTAAGTACAAACTTACATGGATGCATTCTTTTACATGATTTTGAGACTTAACACGTTTAATATAAATGTGTTAAGGAATTTACTATATTGTTAATACGATGTGACTAATGTTATTATTTGTATAGTGTGAAAGCTATGATGATCATTCAAAAAGGTATGTGCAATGCAATTTGCTATGATAAATGTTTTAATGATGAATTGAGTTAATGTGTTTTGAGAAATGATGAAATGCGATGTCATTATGGTTGATAATAATGATTGAAATGAAATAAATGGACATGTTGTCTATATGACGATGAATTTAAGATACATGTGCAATGTAATTGATTATGTATACTTGAATAATGAAGTATTATAATGTGAATTGAGATATGATAAGATATGAGGCCATTGTAAGTGGCTATGATGATTCAATTGAGATATAAAGCCATTGTGTTTTGCTATGATGATTCAATTGAGAAAGGTGGGGCATGTTTGCCTAGATGATGATGAGAATTGAGATTGAAATTGATAATGAAATAATAAATGAATTGTGTGTCTAATATGTTATTCATTTTCAGAGTTTTGTTGTTGGTGGCATGCCTAATAGTAACAATCTCTTGAAGTTAGGTTGGGCTTGATCCTTGAAGCCAAGTTGGGTTGAAGTTTAACATGTTTTACTCCCCTTGAAGCTTGGTTGGGTCTAGTCCTTTAAGCCTAATTGAGATGTTACAACCCTTGAAGCTAGGTTGGATTGGTTCTTGAAGCCAAGTTGGGTTGATACTTAGCATGCTTTGTTCCCCTTGAAGCTTGGTTGAACCTAAATCCTTGAAGCCTAGTTGGGATAATAATAATGATAAATGTGATAATCAAACCAAAGCATTAACTCTGAGAGTTGAATGGCATATTAGTGTCTTTGGGCCCATGCTTGTCTTTGTTTAAAATGTGATTTATGAAATGTGAAATGGATGAATAAGGAGATCTATGTTTACCTTTGTAGGAAATGTGATTCATGACTGGTGAATTGTGAATAATGAAGTAATTGAATAAAATAAGGATATGTAATGTTATGTAGTATGACATGTAATATGTGTATTGGTATATTCATTGTGGGTATTAGTGATGGAATTATGGTTGGTATTAAGGTTATGTATATATGTATGTAATATATGAGATTAGTAGAGATATATGAAAGGTGTAATTAAAAAGGGAAACCATGATAAGAAATTAATGGTATATGAAATTAATATATATATATATGTTTGAATTTCTGTAATACATGTTTCTATTATTTATTTGTTCTACTAAGCTCTCGGGCTTAGCGCGGTTGTGTAATCGCGCAGGTGAGTAGATGGTAGATCTGAAGTCAATCGTTATGCCACGAGACAGGTAAGAGTATGTCGAGACCAACTATAAGATGATACATACATGTATAATTTAATTATGCTGTGATTTTGACAAGAATGTATTTATATATATAAATGAAGTTTTGGTAAAGATAAGATTATTAAAAGTATAATGATTTTGTAATTGTTCTTTAAATTAATGTAATATTGTTTGAACTCAGTTAAAGGTTTTTAAATTATAACAAAAAGTGACATTCTTATACTTTATATACGTACTGTACGTATACCTAGTATATGTATAGTTTTTATATAGGGTATGGGGGCGTTACAATTATTTTGGTATTAGAGCTTAGGTTCGAGATTCTCGGCTTAAGTAGAATTAAAAGGAAAAGTTTTGAAATGAAATTTGTAATACATGCATATGCATTAACACCTAGGTTGGTCTCAAACGTGGCATTATGTGATTTGCAATGTATCTGAATTACATGAGATGAATGATAGTATGTGAAGATTTTATATGAAAGTAAATTTTGAAATATTGATTATTGAAAAGTGATTATAATATAAAGAAATGAATAGGAGAATAAAGTTGAAAATGATTTGAAAAACAAAATCAAGATTAAAGTATATACTTCTTCCTCTATATTTTGAATCTCTTTATAATAGAGTTTATGTTTGGTTTGCTAGAAAGAGGAAATATTGTTGGATTGTTAATATGGAAGGATATGTTATTAAAATGAAAAGAGTATGGTGGAATAGTGAGTGAGTTGATTGGTATAGACAAAGTATGATTATGTAAGGTTTGGGTATATCAAGTTAAGATTTTGTTTGAAAGAAAAAGAGATGATGTTGGTTAAATAAGAAGACATATTGGTGTTGTTTGTATGGTTATGTTAATGCAAATATTGTAATTTCAATGTTAGAAATGTGATATGCTTTGAATATTGTGAAAGCTCATGTTAATGGTGGTAATATGTGATATTTGAGAGTTTTGAAATGAGCTTGATAATTGTGAAAAATTATATGTTTTGAAGTTGCTTTGTGATATATATATATAAGATGTTTTTAAAGTTGATATTAAGAAAAGATGAGTTTGGCAAAATAAAGTTTAAGTGAAGTAGTAAGTTGAAAAATTAAAGTTTTAGTGGAATTTGATAAAGATTATTTGGATATTGATGGTTTAATGTATATTCAATACATGAGCTATTTGAAATGGATAATATTGCACATGAAGGTATTATGAATTGAGTAATGTGATTGATAGTATGAGAATTTGTTTTGAAGTAAAAAGAAAGTGAATAAGCAAGTGAAAATGAGTTATTTTAAGTTATTTGAGTAGAAAGGGTAAAGGTGGATATGGAGTTATATTAAATGCTTTTATAGACAAAGGTAAATGAGATATCACATTAGGAATGTGACTAAGATGTATGTGAAGTGTTATTATGGTTAGAATATAGTTATATTTTTGTTGTGTCGATAAATACTTTTTATCGTATTAAAAGAATGAAAATGATAATGTTCAAAGGAAAATAATAAACGTTAAATTTGTATAGAATGTATGAAAAAGGGAAATTAAACAAGATCGTATAATTAAGTGTATACATGTATAGGAGATATGAGAGAAGTTTTTCGATATGAATGTCATTGTAATATGTAAGGAATGTGGGAAGTGAGTCACATTTTGGAGGTGACCTATGAATGTGTATGTGGTATAACTATATGTTTAAAAATATTAAGAATGATGTTGCATGTATTAGTGGACCTAAGAGAGATTAGGTCTTGAACTGTGTAAAGCTAGGTGGATTATGTGACGGAATTGAGAGCGGAATGGACTTGAGTAATACTGGACAGTGGAAATTGTTATGGTGATCACTGAACTTGATAATCATATAATATTTTGAGTTCCAAAGTATTAATATGTGGAAAAGTTCTATGTATTTGGATATAATAAAAGATTGTAAATTGATTAGAAATAAAACAACAAATGGAATTTTTGTAAGATTTGCATATAATTGAATATGCACATAGTAAGAAATGTTAATAGTAATATTGTTGAAATATGAATCAAGTTAATAATGATCATATAATCGAGTGCAAATTGGGTGAAAACGGAGTTGAAATGTGTTACTCTTGATGTAGCAAAAGTTTAGAGAATGAATATGTAATTCTTGAGATACAATTTAGCATGGTAATTGGAAAGATTGAAAATAGAATAATAGAAGTACAATATTGATTTATAAGTCACAAGCTTGATTATTAATTTCTTAAGGCCATATGTTCTATTTAGTATAACTGGCCGGTTAATTTTGTTATCCATAGATTTGGGACTAAGATAATATGATTGTAATACAGATTTAGTGTGATTGAAAATTTTGTTTGAGAAGTATAGTTAAGAGTTATGATGGGTAAAGTTGTACCCTATCATTTTATGTTAGAAATCTGTTTATAATTATGAGAAGAGAATTATGAAAATGTTTTGAGTATGGATAACAATTATTGTAAAGATAGCAATGGTGTGAAATGTAAGAAGATGTTAAAAAGAGAGAAATTACAAAAGGTGACTGAAAGTTATACTGAATATGTTTATGGTATAAAGTGAATAAGTGAATGGGTTTAAGGTTTAAGTGAATAAACTATAGATAGTTAATATGATATAAGATTATCATGAGAATTGGTGGAAATTATACTAAGATGATAGAAAATAAATTAAATGTATATTGAAGGACAATTTGGAGTGATTTGTTATCATGATAATTTGACTGAATATGGCTCTGAAGAGATTAGGATTTGAATATAAGTTTGACCTAATGGAATTAGGTTATATATATATATTGTGAAATCTAATGATAAGTTTAAATAAGTTTGTTGGTTTGGATTGAACAAGATGGAAATGTGAGAATTTTGTGACAAATAGATCAGTTGATCTAGATTCTATGAAGATTATGAATCATTATTGAGATTTAATATGTATAGTTGTACTAAGAGTATAATAATTTACATGATAATGTATATGATGTAAAATTCTAAAATGTGAATGGACATGAATGAAAGGAGTTATATCAGTTGTAAATAATGATAAAAGGGAAAAGATTGATTATCTATAAAATAAGTTGAAAGGCATTAAATTAATATGTAAGTTAAGTGAAAAGCATGTTAAAGAAGGAATTTAGTGTGTGAAAAATAAGGTTCTTGTTATCAATTAAGGTTTGATTAAAGTCTATTTTGTAAGTGAGTGTAATAACGGGATAATCTATAGTAAGAGATAAATCAATGATTTTTAAGGTTAAAGTTAAGAGAGTAATTATAAAGAGATGAAGGAACAAAATATTTTAAATATAAAGATTGGATGAAGCGTAAATGTATTATAAGACGATCTGATTTTCGCATAAAGGTAAATTCATTGGGAATGTGAGGAATTATCTTGGTTGCTTTGTTGAGAAATTAATAAGACATATAAATATATATATATATATAATGATGAACTATGAAATTTAGATAAGATGAGTGACTCTAAGGGGGAGAGTTGAAGTTATATGATTGGATGACATAATAACTCAATGATGTACTGAATTTTATATGAAGGTTAAGATGGTATTTGGTTTAGAATGGATTGTTACTGTACTAGATAATTTCGAGGATGAAATTGTAATATCCCTATTTGTGCCCTAGAAGTTTGGTTGTTGTTGTTGTTGTTCATTTGGATTAATTGTATATGTTAAGTTGTTAAGGAATTAGGGTTTAGAGAGAAGTGTATATGTTGTGTAAATGGTAATATATATGACATATAAGTTGGTCAAAGGGAGAGTCAAGGTGTTGGATTTAGTGGAAGAAGATATTTCTTTTGTTATTGTGGAATTACATAAATGGGCATATAAGAGACAAGAGCTTAGTTATATAGTTAAGGGTGTTTTAGTAATTTTCCTTGTAGAAATGCATGGTGGAGATTAAAAGAAGAAAAGTAAGGTTGACTTATCATTTTCTTCTCTTTTCTATCATGTGTGGCCGGCTCAACAAAGGGGACAAGAGAGCAAGAGAATAATTGAAGGTTTTGATGATTTCAAGCTCAAATTGAAAGGAGTTTTCAAATTTACAAGTTGGATTTTCAAGGAATTTCATTATTTGGTAAGTTTTCTCTTGTTTACTCTTGTTATTTTTTTTGAAGTCTTGCTTGAGTTGAGTTGTGTTTTGATGATGGTTTGATTAAGGATGTTTATGATGTGAAGTTAAGTGTTGAGATTGCTTGTTAGAGGAGAAGTTAAGTTGGTGATGATGTTGGGTGTGGTTATGTTGAGTTTGTGTTAGGGTTTGAGTTGGTAAGTGTTGTTTATGTTATGTTTGATTGGCTATTTTTGTTAATCTTTGAGTTGTTGGTGTTTGTTGGTTTTGAAAGTGAAGAAATCATGATTTTGGAAAGGGGCAGTAGCGTTTGGGATCCCACGCCCGTGGCCTTTTGGTAGCCATGGCCGTGGGGGAGGTGATCACTTTTGGGCAGAATGCTTCCTAAAGCCACGACCGTGGGGGTTGGAGGTGGCCACGGCCGTGGGCTTTGCTTAGGGTTGTTAAGTTTTATTTAGTGTTCTAAAGGTCTAAGCTAAGGTTAATAAGTGAGGAATGTTATAGAAATTGATGTGTTGCATCATTGTTTTGGATTAGGTGTTGGAAGAGGTGGTTTGCCCTAATTGTGAAGTGAAGGATCTTTGGAAGGAAGGATTGCTTAGTTGTGTGAGTGTTCATAAGGTAAGTACAACTACATCATTGTATTCATTTATAAGATGTTGGAACTTAACACATGTGAGTGTTAAGGTGTTAAGAGCATTAATGCATTGTGGATGCATATTGTTAATGTTATGTGAATATTGTGTTATGCATGTGGAATGTATGTTAAGATCATTGTGTATGTATACTTGAGTAGTAAAGTGTGGAACCGTATGATTTATTGCTTATGATGTAAGAAAAAAAAAATGGTTAATGCATAGTTGCCTATATGATAATGCAATGTGATACTATATATGAAGGATGTGATGAATTGCTCTAATGTGATAGTTTTTGATGATTTAAATGATATGTGAGGTCATTGTGATTAGGTCAAAATGATGCAAATGGAATAGTTGAGGCATGATTGCCTAATGAATTGTGAATTGTGAAATGAATTGAGAAAGAAATAAATGAAATGTTTGTGTGCCTAATATGTTGATTCAACTTTCAGAGTCCTGTTTTGATGGCATGCCTATGAACCATTGGATAGGTGAAATGGGATGGCCCGTAAACCGATTCCAATTGGAAATTATGATATGAATCACTGGATAGGCGAAATGGGATGGCCCGTAAGCCGATTTCAGTTGAAAAATGTGAATATGGAATGATGGTGAAATGGGAGACCCGTAAACCACTTCCATTGATAAATTAGTAACAGTCTAGCCGGGTTGAGGATCTCCTCATGTTAATGGGTTGATGGTCCAAGAGACTGGGTCTGTTACGCTATCCATGGATAGAGATGTGATATATATATATTGCCTATGGGCTTGATGAATGTGTTATTGAATCAAAACAGGGACTCTGAACTTTGAATAATGTATTAGATTTGTTATGGGCCCAATGCTTGTGTTTGATTAAACGTGACTAGTGTTTGATGAAACTTATGAGTAAAGTTAAGATATGATGTTATGAAATATGATTTTGGTTGGATAAACTATGATGACTATGGTATGAATTGAAGTGAATTACTTACTTGAGTTGTGCATAGAACTTGATTGTGTGACATGAGTATTGCATCATAGCATATTGTTATTTTAGTTGTTTTACTAAGCCGATGGCTTAGCGCGATTTGATTTATCGCGCAGGTGTTAGAGAAGAACCCGAGAGTTCCGCTAGACAGAGTGAGTCTAGACGTTGAGGATTGGCTTTAGGACTTAAAGATCAGAGCAGTGCTGCCAACCATGTATAGTTTCTTTATATTTTGTAAAGGAATGATTTTAATGTATATATATATATGTAATTGTAAACTTGAACTTGGATGTTTTAATATATGTAAATATTTTATAATTTCCGCTGCGTATCAAATAAATGTTGATATCCATTTCAATTTCTATTACAAATTAAATACTATAATACATTTCTTATATTGTACAAAAATAACAAAATGGTTTAGGGTTTATAAAAGAGTTAAATGGTTTAAAGAAGTCGTAGCATTCCTATGTTCTATGTACATATATTACATTTTGGTGATATGTAATGTGCGTATATGGGATCTAGGAGTGTTACAATTGTTTTGGTATCAGAGCCTAGGTTTGAGATTCTCAACCTAGGTAACTTATAAAATAAAAGAATATTTTGATTATAAAGTTGATTTTAAATAAAATACATGTTGGTATTGGCAGCCTCTGATCTTTAATAAGGTGTATTCGGTTGTGTTTGCAGATATAGGTAGTAATGGATCCCCACTCACGTCAGTCTGTTGAGGGGAGTGCAGAGAGTATAGCCCCTGTTGAGAGTAGGGAGGGTGCTAGAGTGGAGGTAGCTAGTGAGGTGCCTGCTTCGGTATCTGGGAGACCAGCAGGTGATGAGGTTCCTCCAGCCTGGTTTAGGCATATGATGGAAGCAATGAGACAAGCACCAGTGCAGCAGCCACCACCACCACCTCAGCCTCAGGTACCAGTGAGACAATATGACAAACTGAGGAAGTTTGGGGCAGAGGATTTTCTGGGTACGATAGATCCAGCTGTGGTAGAACAGTGGCTTGATAAAGTTCAGAGAATTTTTATTCAGTTGCAAGCCACGTCAGAGGAAAAGTTTGATTATGCTAGGTCATTATTGCAGAAGGACGCTTATGACTGGTGGAAGACCGTACCTCATGCTATGGATGATCCACCTACATTGACCTATGCAGATTTTCTTAGAGAATTTGAATTGAAGTATACTCCTAGGGAGTATAAGGATGTGAAGAAAATGGAGTTTTTGAGTCTGAAACAGGAGCACCGGACAGTAACTGAGTATGAAGTGGAGTTCATCCGGTTGAGCCATTATGCGGGAGGCATCATATTAGACGAGATAGACAGATGCAGGAGGTTTGAAGAGGTATTGAGGCCCTCTATTATGTGCCTTGTGGCGGGCTCCAGGTATCAAGATTTCTCCCAGCTAGTTGCTGCAGCTAGGAGTGTAGAGCGAGCCCAAGGCATTGCAGCATCTGTTTCTGAAGAGGAGTCTAGAGGGAGAAGACCACAGTTTGAGGCAGGGTCTTCGTCGGTTAAGAGAGGTAGAGGGAGCTTTGTTCCTAGAGTGGGAAGGATTCAGAGGCCGATGAGTAGGTCAGTGCTGTTTCAGAGACAGAGATCGAGACCTACAGCTTCTGTGGCTAGTGCACCTACTCCCTTTATTCAGAGATCCACTCCGTCGGCATGTGAGCTTTGTGGTAAGGTTCATGTGGGTAATTGTCAGAGGATTGGTAGATCAGGAGTATGTTTTCGTTGTGGATCACCTGACCATTTCATTAGAGAGTGTCCTGAGATGCAGGACCAGAGGTCAGTGGAATCTACAGCTTCTCGGCAGAGTTTTAGCAGAGGAGGTCGAGGAAGCAGGGGTTTTAGCCGAGGGGTAGATCTGGGTATAGTCAGAGAGGAGGATCAGCACCCAAGGATGACAGACCAGGTAAGGCTGGGCCTTCTCAGCGGGTTTATGTGATGCAGAGACAGCCTAATGCTTCTGCAGTCATAGCTGGTACTTTTTCTTTATTTGGCATTTCTGTACTTGCTTTGATTGACCCTGGATCCACACATTCATACATTAGTGCATCAGTATTGCCTGTGTCTGAAATGCATGCTGAGTCCCTAGGATTTGATGTGTTGGTGACAAATCCTTTAGGGCATAGTGTGATTGTTAGTAAGGTGCATAGAGATTGTGCAGTGGTGGTACAGGGTGAGAAGTTCTGTGGTGATTTGATTGAAATGCCATTTAAAGAATTTGATTTGATTCTAGGCATGGATTGGCTGTCTAGGCATGGAGCTGTGGTGGATTGTAGGAAGAAGTGTGTTACTTTGAGAACTAGTGATGATAGAGTAGTGTTGGTATCTAGTGAGCAGAGACAGCTTGCATCTTTGTTTGTTTCAGCTGTTGCAGCTAGGAAGATGATCAGAAGAGGGTGTGAAGCTTATCTTGCTCATGTGTTGGATACCAGAGTGGTAGGTTCTCAATTGGATAGTATTCCCACAGTTTCAGAGTTCCCAGATGTTTTTCCAGAGGAGTTGCCAGGATTGCCTCCTGAGAGAGAGGTGGAGTTTGGTATAGATTTGTTGCCAGGTACCACTCCTATCTCTATTACTCCTTATAGAATGGCACCTGTTGAATTGAGGGAATTGAAGGTGCAGTTGCAGGAATTGTTAGATAAGAATTTTATTCGCCCTAGTGTGTCGCCATGGGGAGCTCCTGTTTTGTTTGTTAAGAAGAAAGATGGTACTATGAGATTGTGTATCGATTATAGGCAATTGAATAAAGTGACTATCAAGAATAAATATCCTTTGCCTAGAATTGATGATCTCTTTGATCAATTGAAGGGAGCAGCTGTGTTTTCTAAGATTGATTTGAGATCAGGGTACCATCAGTTGCGGGTCAGAGCTGAGGATGTGTCGAAGACAGCTTTTCGAACCAGGTATGGGCATTATGAGTTTTTGGTGATGCCATTTGGTTTGACGAATGCACCTGCCGCTTTCATGGATTTGATGAATAGGGTGTTTAGGCCCTATTTGGATCAGTTTGTAGTGGTGTTTATAGATGATATTTTGGTGTATTCTCAGGATGAGAAAGAGCATGACAAGCATTTGAGGATTGTGTTGCAAATCTTAAGAGAGAAGCAGTTGTTTGCTAAGCTGTCAAAGTGCGAATTCTGGCTTGATCAAGTAGCTTTTCTCGGTCATATTGTTTCAGTAGATGGCATTAGAGTTGACCCGAGTAAAGTTGAAGCTATTCTGAATTGGAGTCCACCGAAGTCTGTGACTGAGATTAGAAGTTTTCTGGGTTTGGCAGGCTATTATCGACGCTTTGTAAAAGGATTTTCTTTAATAGCTACTCCACTCACCAGATTACTTCGGAAGGGAGTGAGATTTGTGTGGACGGATCAGTGTCAAGCTAGTTTTGAGCAGTTGAAAGAGATGTTGACTCAAGCACCTGTTCTCACTTTACCTGTGGAAGACAAACCATTTGTGATTTATAGTGATGCTTCACATAGTGGTTTAGGTTGTGTGTTGATGCAAGAGGGTAAAGTGACAGCTTATGCTTCTCGTCAGTTGAAGCCGCATGAGCTCAACTATCCGATGCATGATTTAGAGTTGGCAGCCATTGTTTTTGCTTTAAAGATTTGGCGACATTATCTGTATGGAGAGAAATGTTTTATTTATACAGATCACAAGAGTTTGAAGTATTTGGGTGTTCAGAAGGAGCTTAATCTTCGACAGA
The DNA here is from genome assembly GCA_947685225.1 of Garcia nutans. Lineage (NCBI taxonomy): Eukaryota > Viridiplantae > Streptophyta > Magnoliopsida > Malpighiales > Euphorbiaceae > Garcia > Garcia nutans. The sequence goes on along the minus strand of CANTUV010000039.1, from coordinate 33,118,913 downwards.
GGCGATGGTTGGAATTGATTAAAGACTACGACTGTTTGATAGATTATCATCCAGGTAAGGCTAATGTTGTTGCAGATGCCTTAAGTCGGAAGTCTTTAGCAGGTTTGACTGCTTATTCGCTCTTGTTGCTTGTTGAATTGAGAGCGTTGCATGCTAATTTTACACTTTGTGATGATGGTGCATTGTTGGCACAATTGCAAGTGAGGCCAGTGCTGTTAGATCATATTAAGGAGGCTCAGTTGAATGATAAGAAGATTCAGAAGATTGTTTCAGAGTGTCAACAGGAAGAGAGCCGGGATTTTGTTATAAGAGTTGATAGGAGTTTGTGGTTTAAAGATAGATTGTGTGTGCCTGATGATGATAGTTTGAGAAGGATTATTTTGGAAGAAGCACATCAATCAGCTTTTGCTATGCATCCAGGCAGTACGAAGATGTACCATGATTTGAGACAGTATTATTGGTGGCCCGGTATGAAGAGAGACATTGCAGCTTTTGTGTCTAAATGTCTCACATGTCAGAGAGTGAAAGCTGAACATCAGGTTCCAACTGGGTTGCTTCAACCGTTGTCAGTGCCTGAATGGAAGTGGGAGAGAGTGACTATGGACTTTGTGTCTGGTTTGCCTTTGACACAAAGAAAGCATGATGCTATTTGGGTGATTGTCGATAGGCTGACTAAGACAGCTCATTTTCTTCCAGTTCGGATGGATTATTCGCTTGAGAGGTTGGCTGAGCTGTACATCCATGAGATTGTGAAGTTGCATGGAGTCCCAATTTCTTTAGTGTCTGATCGAGATCCTAGGTTCACTTCGAGATTTTGGAAGAGTTTGCATGGAGCTTTAGGTTCTCGATTACACTTTAGTACTGCTTTTCATCCTCAGACAGATGGGCAGTCAGAGAGAGTGATACAGATTATCGAGGATATGTTGAGAAGTTGTGTTATTGACTTCTCTGGAAGTTGGGACTGATTCTTGTCACTTGTGGAGTTTGCCTATAATAACAGTCATCAATCGAGCATTGGTATGGCACCATTCGAGGCATTATATGGGAGGAGGTGTAGGACACCTTTGTGTTGGAGTGAAGCTGGTGAAGGTAAGATAATTGGTCCTGATTTGATTAAGGAGACTGAAGAGAAAGTGAGAATGATTCGAGACCGATTGAGAGCAGCTTCAGATCGACAGAAATCTTATTCGGATTTGAAGAGGAGAGACATTGAGTATAAGGTGGGAGATAAAGTATTTTTGAAGGTGTCTCCTTGGAAAAAGATCTTAAGATTTGGTCGAAAAGGGAAGTTGAGTCCTCGTTTCATTGGGCCATATGAAGTTTTAGAAAGAGTGGGACCAGTTGCTTATCGGCTTGCTTTACCACCTGATTTGGATCGGATTCATAATGTCTTCCATGTTTCTATGTTAAGGAGATACAGATCAGATCCATCTCATGTGTTATCAGTTGAATCTATCGAGGTGAGTCCGGATCTGACATTCGAAGAAGAGCCAATTGCTATTTTGGCACATGAAGTGAAAGAGTTGAGGAACAAAAGAGTGCCACTTGTGAAAGTGTTATGGAAGAATCATGGAAGAGAAGAAGCAACTTGGGAGAGTGAGCAAGCTATGCGAGACCAGCATCCTCAGTTGTTTCAGAGTTGATTTCAGGTAATTTCGAGGACGAAATTTCTTTTTAGAGGGGGAGAATTGTAATATCCCTATTTGTGCCCTAGAAGTTTGGTTGTTGTTGTTGTTGTTCATTTGGATTAATTGTATATGTTAAGTTGTTAAGGAATTAGGGTTTAGAGAGAAGTGTATATGTTGTGTAAATGGTAATATATATGACATATAAGTTGGTCAAAGGGAGAGTCAAGGTGTTGGATTTAGTGGAAGAAGATATTTCTTTTGTTATTGTGGAATTACATAAATGGGCATATAAGAGACAAGAGCTTAGTTATATAGTTAAGGGTGTTTTAGTAATTTTTCCTTATAGAAATGCATGGTGGAGATTAAAAGAAGAAAAGTAAGGTTGACTTATCATTTTCTTCTCTTTTCTATCATGTGTGGCCGGCTCAACAAAGGGGACAAGAGAGCAAGAGAATAATTGAAGGTTTTGATGATTTCAAGCTCAAATTGAAAGGAGTTTTCAAATTTACAAGTTGGATTTTCAAGGAATTTCATTATTTGGTAAGTTTTCTCTTGTTTACTCTTGTTATTTTTTTGAAGTCTTGCTTGAGTTGAGTTGTGTTTTGATGATGGTTTGATTAAGGATGTTTATGATGTGAAGTTAAGTGTTGAGATTGCTTGTTAGAGGAGAAGTTAAGTTGGTGATGATGTTGGGTGTGGTTATGTTGAGTTTGTGTTAGGGTTTGAGTTGGTAAGTGTTGTTTATGTTATGTTTGATTGGTTATTTTTGTTAATCTTTGAGTTGTTGGTGTTTGTTGGTTTTGAAAGTGAAGAAATCATGATTTTGGAAAGGGGCAGTAGCGTTTGGGATCCCACGCCCGTGGCCTTTTGGTAGCCATGGCCGTGGGGGAGGTGATCACTTTTGGGCAGAATGCTTCCTAAAGCCACGACCGTGGGGGTTGGAGGTGGCCACGGCCGTGGGCTTTGCTTAGGGTTGTTAAGTTTTATTTAGTGTTCTAAAGGTCTAAGCTAAGGTTAATAAGTGAGGAATGTTATAGAAATTGATGTGTTGCATCATTGTTTTGGATTAGGTGTTGGAAGAGGTGGTTTGCCCTAATTGTGAAGTGAAGGATCTTTGGAAGGAAGGATTGCTTAGTTGTGTGAGTGTTCATAAGGTAAGTACAACTACATCATTGTATTCATTTATAAGATGTTGGAACTTAACACATGTGAGTGTTAAGGTGTTAAGAGCATTAATGCATTGTGGATGCATATTGTTAATGTTATGTGAATATTGTGTTATGCATGTGGAATGTATGTTAAGATCATTGTGTATGTATACTTGAGTAGTAAAGTGTGGAACCGTATGATTTATTGCTTATGATGTAAGTAAAAAAAATGGTTAATGCATAGTTGCCTATATGATAATGCAATGTGATACTATATATGAAGGATGTGATGAATTGCTCTAATGTGATAGTTTTTGATGATTTAAATGATATGTGAGGTCATTGTGATTAGGTCAAAATGATGCAAATGGAATAGTTGATGCATGATTGCCTAATGAATTGTGAATTGTGAAATGAATTGAGAAAGAAATAAATGAAATGTTTGTGTGCCTAATATGTTGATTCAACTTTCAGAGTCCTGTTTTGATGGCATGCCTATGAACCATTGGATAGGTGAAATGGGATGGCCCGTAAACCGATTCCAATTGGAAATTATGATATGAATCACTGGATAGGCGAAATGGGATGGCCCGTAAGCCGATTTCAGTTGAAAAATGTGAATATGGAATGATGGTGAAATGGGAGACCCGTAAACCACTTCCATTGATAAATTAGTAACAGTCTAGCCGGGTTGAGGATCTCCTCATGTTAATGGGTTGATGGTCCAAGAGACTGGGTCTGTTACGCTATCCATGGATAGAGATGTGATATATATATATTGCCTACGAGCTTGATGAATGTGATATTGAATCAAAACAGGGACTCTGAACTTTGAATAATGTATTAGATTTGTTATGGGCCCAATGCATGTGTTTTATTAAACGTGACTAGTGTTTGATGAAACTTATGAGTAAAGTTAAGATATGATGTTATGAAATATGATTTTGGTTGGATAAACTATGACGACTATGGTATGAATTGAAGTGAATTACTTACTTGAGTTGTGCATAGAACTTGATTGTGTGACATGAGTATTGCATCATAGCATATTGTTATTTTAGTTGTTTTACTAAGCCGATGGCTTAGCGCGATTTGATTTATCGCGCAGGTGTTAGAGAAGAACCCGAGAGTTCCGCTAGACAGAGTGAGTCTAGACGTTGAGGATTGGCTTTAGGACTTAAAGATCAGAGCAGTGCTGCCAACCATGTATAGTTTCTTTATATTTTGTAAAGGAATGATTTTAATGTATATATATATATATGTAATTGTAAACTTGAACTTGGATGTTTTAATATATGTAAATATTTTATAATTTCCGCTGCGTATCAAATAAATGTTGATATCCATTTCAATTTCTATTACAAATTAAATACTATAATACATTTCTTATATTGTACAAAAATAACAAAATGGTTTAGGGTTTATAAAAGAGTTAAATGGTTTAAAGAAGTCGTAGCATTCCTATGTTCTATGTACGTATATTACATTTTGGTGATATGTAATGTGCGTATATGGGATCTAGGAGTGTTACAGAAATTATTTAAGGGGGAGAGAATTGTAATATCCCAAAATATACCCTAAAAGTTTGGAGTAATTATTGTTGTATATGGATTAAATGTGTATGTTTATTGAAAATCAAAAGAAGAGCAACGAATTAATTTAATACCCCGATTTTGGTATACATTGGAGTAGTAATTGTAAGAAGATATGTTGGTAAAATATGTAAGGATAATATGTATATATGGTATTTGGAAAAATATATGGGAAATATAAAAGTGATATATAAGAGATATACATATACTAACATATACATCACATATACATAAGGTATAAAGTGATGTGGGAAAGTAAGCTTAATTAATTAATTAATAATAATAATAATAATAAAAGAAAAAGAAGAAAGAAAGTCAATGAGTGACAAATGTATGGTGAAGATTTCAAGGTATTTAATTATTAATATATATATATATGATAAGCATGAGAAAAAGAAGAAAAGATATTCTTTTCTTCTTCTTCATCTTCTTCTTCTTCTTGGACGAGAGAGAGAGAAAGAGAAATAGAGATAGAGAGAAAGAGAGGTGATTTATCTACAAATACACCAAATTCTTAAGGGTTTTGAGGGAATTGAAGATGGTTATTGAAGAATTGGCATAATATTCAAGTAAGTATTCATTTCTTTGTATTGATTCCTATTGTTTGAGTTTGGATTTGATATTGTTGGTGTGTGATGGTAATGATAATGAAAGATTGAAGTATATATATGTGTGGAATTGGTATTTAGATGATGATAATATGGTTAATTGTGAGATAATATGGTTAATTGTGAGGATGATGAGGAATTGTTGAAATTGTTGAGTAAGGGTTTCATATGAATGAATTGGGGAAATTGAGTAGTTGATATATGGTGGTGTATATAATGAATATTATTATGATATATTGAAGTGATATAAGTGTTAAATTGATAGGTAATTGGTGAAGATAACCAAGATGTTGATTAAGGGTGATAAAGTATGAGTTTTGAAGTGTTTGTGTTTTTATGGATGAGAGTTCGAAATTCATGATTTTTGCCTGACACGGCCAGTGACACGGCCGTGTGGTTGGGCATGTCAATGGTACTGAGTTTGATGTTTGTGACACGACCATTAACACGGCCATGTTACTGAGCGTGTCATAGCTACTGTGAGAAAAAGTAATTGACACGGCCATGAACACGCCTGTGTTGTTGGGCGTGTCAATGTTTCTGTAAGGCAGAATGAGTGACACGTCTAGTGACATGCCCGTGTTACTGAGCGTGTCAAAGCTTATGTATTGATGGTTTAGGGCATGATCAGGGACACGCCCATGTTGTTGAGCGTGTCATGTGTTGAGTTTGCCCTAGTTGGTTATCATTCTTATTTTCTTATATGAATAATTACCTTTGGATTAGGTTTTGAAGAGATTGTGTTGCCATAATCCAAGTGTTGGAGGATTCTTGGAAAGAGGAAATTAGATTTGGTGTGAGTTCTCTAGATGTAAGTACAAACTTACATGGATGCATTCTTTTACATGATTTTGAGACTTAACACGTTTAGTATAAATGTGTTAAGGAATTTACTATATTGTTAATACGATGTAACTAATGTTATTATTTGTATAGTGTGAAAGCTATGATGATCATTCAAAAAGGTATGTGCAATGCAATTTGTTATGATAAATGTTTTAATGATGAATTGAGTTAATGTGTTTTGAGAAATGATGAAATGCGATGTCATTATGGTTGATAATAATGATTGAAATGAAATAAATGGACATGTTGTCTATATGACGATGAATTTAAGATACATGTGCAATGTAATTGATTATGTATACTTGAATAATGAAGTATTATAATGTGAATTGAGATATGATAAGATATGAGGCCATTGTAAGTGGCTATGATGATTCAATTGAGATATAAAGCCATTGTGTTTGGCTATGATGATTCAATTGAGAAAGGTGGGGCATGTTTGCCTAGATGATGATGAGAATTGAGATTGAAATTGATAATGAAATAATAAATGAATTGTGTGTCTAATATGTTATTCATTTTCAGAGTTTTGTTGTTGGTGGCATGCCTAATAGTAACAATCTCTTGAAGTTAGGTTGGGCTTGATCCTTGAAGCCAAGTTGGGTTGAAGTTTAACATGTTTTACTCCCCTTGAAGCTTGGTTGTGTCTAGTCCTTGAAGCCTAATTGAGATGTTACAACCCTTGAAGCTAGGTTGGATTGGTTCTTGAAGCCAAGTTGGGTTGATACTTAGCATGCTTTGTTCCCCTTGAAGCTTGGTTGAACCTAAATCCTTGAAGCCTAGTTGGGATAATAATAATGATAAAAGTGATAATCAAACCAAAGCATTAACTCTTAAAGTTGAATGGCATATTAGTGTCTTTGGGCCCATGCTTGTCTTTGTTTAAAATGTGATTTATGAAATGTGAAATGGATGAATAAGGAGATCTATGTTTACCTTTGTAGGAAATGTGATTCATGACTGGTGAATTGTGAATAATGAAGTAATTGAATAAAATAAGGATATGTAATGTTATGTAGTATGACATGTAATATGTGTATTGGTATATTCATTGTGGGTATTAGTGATGGTATTATGGTTGGTATTAAGGTTATGTATATATGTATGTAATATATGAGATTAGTAGAGATATATGAAAGGTGTAATTAAAAAGGGAAACCATGATAAGAAATTAATGGTATATGAAATATATATATATATATGTTTGAATTTCTGTAATACATGTTTATATTATTTATTTGTTCTACTAAGCTCTCGGGCTTAGCGCGGTTGTGTAATTGCGCAGGTGAGTAGATGGTAGATCTGAAGTCAATCGTTATGCCACGAGACAGGTAAGAGTATGTCGAGACCAACTATAAGGTGATGCATACATGTATAATTTAATTATGCTGTGATTTTGACAAGAATGTATTTATATATATAAATGAAGTTTTGGTAAAGATAAGATTATTAAAAGTATAATGATTTTGTAATTGTTCTTTAAATTAATGTAATATTATTTGAACTCAGTTAAAGTTTTTAAATTATAATAAAAAGTGACATTCTTATACTTTATATACATACTGTACATATACCTGGTATATGTATAGTATTTATATAGGGTATGGGGGCGTTACAAGTTTTTTTTTGCCAGCAAAATTTTTTCGACGCAATTTTTTCCGAAACCAAATTCTATTTGGTTTCAGTTTCCTTTTCATAATTATTGTTAGCTTTCATAAACAAGTGGAATTAATCATCTAAATTTCCTATAAACAAGACTAAAAACAACACAGAAAAAAAAAGACAATCAATGAGTGGAGGACAATCGAAGAGAGGAATCGGACTTTATACTGAAATTTTGAACTTTACAAATTGATCGAACTTTTTTAAGAAGAGGAAGCAAGCAAGCAATAAAATCTATCAAAGGTAGCCATCTTGCCTTTGTCCTTGTTCATCCAAGAAGTAATTTTTGGTGGAGCCAACAAACGAAGGTATGAATATCTAATCTCTTTTTTCTTCACAGTAGCTTGAATCATTAAATTATTTCTTTTGATTTTAACAACATTAGAACCCTAATTTACTTTTTCTAAAGCTTAGAACCTTAAATCGTCTCCTTTATTTCCAAAAACCTTAAAATTGTTGCTTCTGTTTCTTCAAATTCTTAAAACCCTAAATTGATCCTTTTATTTCTAAAATCCCTAAAAATATACTTTTCTATTTCTAAAAGCCTTAAATCGCTTTGCTTATTTCCAAAAACTTTACAAAAACTCTAAACTATTTTCTTCAGCCCTAAAACCAAACATATTTTTGGAAACACTAAAACCCTAATTCCCTCAAAACCAAAACCATAAACCCTAGTTTTCCTAAATCCTAAACCTAATCCTTAAAACCTTATAAACCTAAACTTTCAAATCCAATATAGTAAAACCAAAATAACAATCTGTTACCAAACCTATTTATTTTAAATCACAGTAGCATTATTTTCATAAAACATCCAAAACCCTAAATCTTTAAAACGTCCAGTAGCATTATTCACTTAAAAAATAATATTAGTTACTCAAAATTCCAAAACCCTATTTTCTAAATTCTAAACCCTAAAATCTTAATTTTCTACACCAAAACTTGTGTTCATTTGTGCATTCATTTGTGTATGGGCTCGTCGAAGGGGTCAATATTCATTTGTGTATTATGAGCCCGCGTATTTAACTTTTCTTTTTCCAAAGCCCTAATTTAGTAACTAAAATTCTAAAATCCTATTTTAAGATGCGAACCCTAAATTATATATTTATTGCTTTATTTAATTTTAGATTTGATTATATAATTTATTATATGCTTTGATGGTTGATTTATTTAATTTCAATCCTTAATATATTTAATTTATCATGGATGAATGTTTATTATATATTTTGATTGATGTTTAATATCTTTGATGAATGACGAATGGTTATTTATTTTTATTGATTTATTTTTTATTTCCAATTATTGTAAGAGGTATGTTTCCACTTTGTGGGTGCCTCATTAGTTAAATATCATGTAATTTAAATTGGTTTTATATTTTAGACCAATGTAAAGGACATGTTTCTACATTTTGGTGGGTGTCCTATTAGTTTAGACATGGATGATGTAAGGGCATGTTTCCATCTTCGGATTGGTGCCTATTTATTTGCTTTGTTTGGATATTGCTTTGATTTTAATATAACGATGCTTTATTTTAATTGTTGTGTGTAATATAGATAATATTGTTATATTTAAGAAATTTATAATATTAAGACCTATAAAGGAGGCCGGTTCCAATGAATCGGGTATTGTGAGGGTGCTGGGCCATTTCTCACCTTCCCCACAGGTACCCAACTTTCCGAACCCATTAGGGGGTTGGAGATTCCTTAGGAATTGAGTCATCCACCCCTTTCTTTTTCCTGATCCGTCCGAGTGGCGACTCCATTTTCTTTGGGCTTAGGTCCGTGTTCTCTAAGGCCCCGAGCCTAAACAGTGCCGAAGTCGTAAGAACCAATCCACCGGGAGTGGGGGCTAAAATCCCTTCTCACAGTGGCAACTCCATTTTCTCTGAGTTTATGCCCGTGTTCTCTAAGGCCCTAAGCCTAACAGTGCTGAAGGCGCAAAAACCATTCCACATGGGAGTGGGGGTGAAAATCCCTCCTCAAAGGAACCTAAGCTTTTTACCCTAAAGACTAAAGCCTTACCCTAAAGACTAAAACTCATGTAGTTGGTCTAGTTATTTTCCTTAGGTTTACCCTAATTATTTGTTGTTTGACTATGATTAACATGTCTTGGCCCAAGGAATGGCCCATTTTGTAATATCCTCATTTATGCCCTAGAAGTTTTGATTATGTTGTTGATGTTGTTGTTATTGTTGTTGTTGGTATATATTGGAAAGTGAATGTTTGTGTATATGTGTGTTTTGGGGAAAGAAATAGGGTTTAGAGACAAATGTATATGTTGTGTATATGATGATATATATAACATATAAATTGGTCAAATATAGAGTCAATGCAAGAAGATATTTTTGTGGAATGTGCAATTATATATAAGGGCTTAGATGAGACAAAAGGTTAGTTATTTGATTGAGGGCATTTTGGTAATTACTTGGATAAAATCTCTTGGTGGAGATTTAAAGTGGGGTTGACTTTATTTCCTCCATGTATTTTCTTCTTCTTTTCCATTTTGGCTGATTTCTCGTAGACAAAGGGAAAGCAAAGAGACAAAGAGAAGACTTTGAAGAGTAAGCTCCAATTGTAGGAAGATTGAAGTGATCAAGTGTTGATTCAAGAAGTGTTATAATTTAAGGTAAGAAATCTCTTATTTTTCCTTTGTAAGTTTTGAAGTTGGGTATAAAAGAAGTTGTGATTTGTTGATATGATGATTTGATGTGGTTGTAATGTGTTAAATTTGATTATAAGCCAAAGAGTTAATTATTAATGGTTTTGGATTGAAGATGGTAAGTAGGTGGAGATTGATTTTGAGAAAATGGGAGTGATGTTGTATTTTTAGGGTTTTGTTTTGGTATGAATTTAATGTATGGGTATTGTGATTACTAGGGTGAATATGTAAGATATGTGTTTATAACATGAATTGTATCCATTTGAATGAGATGATTGTTGTGTAAAAAGAGTGTAAATGCTTTTAGAAGGGTGTTGGCCATTTTTAGGGTTGTGTATTTGAGTGACACGGCCAAAACAAAGGAGAGACACGGCCAAGCCAAGTGATTTTGGGCGTGTTGGATTGCTTTGAGAGAGACACGGCCGTGTCTAGTGCCCGTGTTCACTACTGGATTTTGGTGTTGGGAGACACGGCAACAAGCTTGGCCGTGTCCTATGCCCGTGTCTGCTGCTGTGATTTGTTGGTTGAGAGACACGGCCACAAGCTTGGCCGTGTCCCTTGCCCGTGTTGCCTACTGTCAATTTAGGTTGAGAGACACGGCCACAAGCTTGGCCGTGTCCCTCAAGTGGCTGCCCGTGTCCCTCAAATGTGTGGGTTAGGGTTTTTATACTTTGTTCTATTTGCATTATTTTGGTCCTTTTAAGGTAAGTTGGTACCTTAACCTGAACCTAAACACATTTAAACAATGATTGACCTAAACAAATGCATATGGAAGATCTTAAAGCTATGAATGATATAAATTATTCTTTGCCCTAATTGCATTGTTGAGATTGAACAATGTTATGTTATGCATTGTGAATGGGGTGTTTCATGAATAATGTATATTGAAATGTTATATATAAGATGCTATGATGATTCAAATAAGAGGTGAAATGTGATGTAAAGCCATTGTGATTGGCTATGATGATGATATGGAAAGAAAGAAGGCATGTTTGCCTAAATGTGATGAGAATTTGAGAATGGAAATGGTAACTATATAATAAATGAATTGTTTGTTTAATATGTTATTCAGTTTCAGAGTTCTGGATTTGGGTGGCATGCCTAAGAAATGATGAAAGGTAACAATCTTGCCGGGTTGAGGATCTCCTCATATGTGTTGAGTTGATGGTCCAAGAGACTGGGTCTGTTACACTATGAGAATTGTGAATATGAGATATATGATTTGTAACAGTCTTGCCGGGTTGAGGATCTCCTCATATGTGTTGAGTTGATGGTCCAAGAGACTGGGTCTGTTACACTATCCATGGATAGAGATACATGTATATATATTGCCTACGGGCGTGATTATTGTGATTATGAACCAAAGCAGTAACTCTGAACTCTGAATATCGTATTAAATACTTGTTGGGCCCATAGGTGTCAAGGTTATATGAATGTCCTAAATAACGTTATGAGTTAATGAAATGAGATGTTGTATATTGAGTATAATTGATTAATGATGAATGTGGAAAGATGTTGAAATGTGGTATGCTCATATGACTATGATTTGTGAAATGCATAATTATGTGGTTAACTTTATATTTATGATGTTGATCTTATCAGTAACATATGTGGCATTGCATTACATTAAAGCATACCATTAGCATGTTTTATCTTACTAAGCCCTTGGCTTAGCGCGATAGTGTTTAATCGCTCAGGTGATAGAGTTGATAGAGTTGAACCTGAAGGTTCTTCGAGACCGAGTGAGAGTAGACGTTGAAGTGTTGATTTGGAACTTAAAGATCAGAAGAGACTTGCCAATCATGTATATTTCTTTTATATTTTGTAAAGTATTGGTTTTAATGTAAATATATGTATAACTATAAACATGGATTTGAAAGAGTTTATACATGTAAATATTTTATAAAATTCCGCTGCGTATTAACTAAATGTATATATATATATATCTATTTGGTTTTGTATTACAACTTGATTACTTATTATCTATAATGTATATTGAGAAAGATGACAATATTATATAAAATGTTTTTTGAATGTTAAGAAAATCCGTAGCATTTCTATATTCGATACATGTATACTACATTGTGGTGTATGTAGTGTGTATGTATTGGATGTGGGGGTGTTACACATTTGGTTTATCTTTTCCTAATATGACCTAACTATTCTTTTAAAATGCCTAAATGGAAACCTTTTTAGATGGGCCAAAAATCCTTTTTCACATCATGGCCAAAATACAAAGCCCAAGATTCATTTTTCAATAAACCTTTTGAAACACATTTTAAGATAGATTCAAAATTATTCAAATGGGCTTGCAACTAGTTAGGTCAATTATGGAATGCTAAAATCAATTGTGGGCCAAATTTATACCAAGGTTTGTTAATCATGGGTTTGTTTATGGTATGAACCATTAGTTACTTTTCCAACAAAGAAATCTATTTATAATAAATCCTTTAATTTAGTTTTAATCCACAATATAACATAAAAGCTATTTTCTAGTTGACCCAATGGATTAAGGCTCAATTAGTAGGAGTTATCATAGACTGAGTTCTTATTTGAAAATTCAACTATTGGTTAATCCATCTGGGTGGGTATTTCAAAAACAAAACATCTTATGTTGATGTTATGTTGACCATATGCCTAGGAAAAGAGACTCATCGCTTGTGTGTGGGAGATATAAGGATGGAAAGAATGTCCTAACTTCATTTGTTTGTTACTCATGGATACATGCATTGCATTGAATTCACATTAACCCTTTCTAGCTCACAGACCTAGAGTACAACAGCTCAAGAGCCTATGACAACCCCACATACGACTCAGAATCTAGTGAGAATTTAGTTAGTTTCACACCAAAGCCAATGGATCGTAAGCGAATTCAGAACCTGGTGAATGAAGCCCTAGCCTAAAAAATGGAAAAACTAAAGGGGGCCCTGGCTGAGACCATAAGGAGCCATTTACTTTCACTATTGGAGGATAACAATGTTGAAGTGTCTGATAATACTAAGAAGCAAAAAGATAAAGCGAAGGCTAAGGTAAGAGAGGTAGCCTTTGATGATGAGAACGTGGTAATTGATGATGATGACTTGGAGCAGTACTTTTAACACCAATAGGATAAGAAGAAAGAAAAGAAGATTGTGGAGAAAACTAAAACTGCTGATGTAGAAAAATTAATTGCTAATTTGGAGAAGAAGTTTGAGAAGAAGCTTAAAGCTCAGGAAGTATCAGAAGTTGACAAGCTATTTGAGGATGATGAAGGAATCCCTTACAAATTAAAAATGCCTGCTTTTGCTAAGTACAATGGCATAGGAAATCCTCACTTGTATGTTAAGCAGTACATCACTACCATGCAGTCTGCTAGAGCTACTAAAGCTCAAACCTTAAGGTATTTCATGCTTTCTTTGGATCATATTTTGCAAAATTGGTTCAATAACTTAGAGGAGAACATACAAAATGATTAGGATCTATTGTACAAAGCCTTTACTCAGTAGTATGGGTACAATGTTAAGCTGGAAGTGACCTTAATAGAGGTTGAGACTCTTTGACAAAAATAAATGAAAAGTTTGTTGATTATGTGAAGAGATGGAGAAATAAGGCTGCATTTCTTAAAAAGAGGCCAGATGAATCTGGCCAAATCAGAATGATAGTAAGTGGTGTCTTGCCCAACTTTTGTGAAAGACTGTCTCACACCCTTATAAGAGATTTCAAATATCTTCTCCAAGCTGGCTTATAGATAGAAGAGTGGGAAAGGAAAAAAACCATTTTGCTAGAAGGAATGAGATGGGAAGTTATCAATCTGATGGTCAAAGTGCTAAGAAAGCAGTGGATATCAATGCAACTACTGGTCAAGGGAATAGGAGGAAGTTTTCAAATATGGGGAGACATTTATCTTGGATTTTTAATAAGCTACAAAAGCAAGGGTTATTGCAGCCGCTGGCTCCCTAACCATTACCAAATTCTCTGCCACTGAACTTTGATGCCAAAGCCTTCTCTCAATTCCATCAGACACAAGGGCCTGAGACAGATAAGTGAGTTCAGTTAAGGCATGAGGTCCAAGATTTGATTGATAGTGGTAAGCTTCCTAAACCCAACAAACCCAACATGAAAGATAATCCTTTGCCTAAGTTTAGCATAGTACCTCTACTTGCATCCTTCATGATAGGAGGAGGACTAAAGGGAGATTTTGTTTTGTCCTATTTTCTTCACCCCTAGCATGTCCAAGTAGATGAAGCATTTTTTTACTCTAACTCAACAAGCCTCCCTTGGCTTGAATGTTGCTAATTTTATTTTTCTTTCTTTGATATTTCATTGGACCAGTTGTGTTTTTCAAATTAAGATTGTTTAACTAAATTACCTTTATGGAATTTATGATTTTCTGGTTTTTGTTCATTCTAGTGCTCAACCAATGATGAATCTAACTTGGTATTTATAAATTAGTGTATCGATGCATCATGATTTGAATGACTTTACCAGGTGAGGGAACTGTTCTATAGTATTTAACTGTGTATGCTTACTTAGAGAGGGCTCCTGAATAATTACTCGTGTCTAGGTTCTAGTCGGTCTTAGAACATGCTTTGATGAACTTTTGAGGTGAAATTGAACTCTTATTTAAGAAAGTGAAGATCTAGGCATTGTTTGGTGAGCCAACAACTAGTATCCACCCTATTAATATCAATCCCTAGTTTTCCCTTTTGAGCTTTTATAAGATTTTAGCTTGCTTTTTATTGGCTTGTAAACCCTGATAACCTACCTTAAGCTGATGTGGAACTTATGGCTTGTAAACCATGATAACCTGCCTGATATGAGAAATTAGGTCCAGTTAATGATCACTGAGCTACCAAGAAGCCAAAAGATTGACGAAAGATATGCTTATTCAAGACCATAAGAACAGTTGAAGTTTACCTTAACTGGACCTAATTTCTCATATCTATTTTATCTTTAAGGAAGCATCAAGGCAACAAAAGGATCCATCCTCATTGAAGCAGACTCGTGCTATTCCATAGTCAGAAGCATAGGCCAGTACAAACAAGACAACTCTCTTAGAGGTAGGACAAACAAAAAAAAATAAAAAAGAAGAGAAAAGAAAAAAGAAAAAAAGAAAAGAAAGAAAGGAAAAGAAAAGAAAAAGAAAGAAAATAGAAGAGAAAATAACAAAAGTTTGATTTGAAATCCTAAAAAGGTGGTTCAGGAAGCCAGCAAAGTTCTTTTACTTAAGTAGAGAAGACTTTCACTCTTCTTATGAGAAGAGTTTGGTGTAAATTGGTCCAACCCAAACAGAGACTCAGCTAAAATCAGAGAAATAAAAGAAATACCATCTTTCACAATGTCCGATATAGCTCTGAGTCAGCCATTTTGAAAGTCTTAGACTTGATATTCCAAAAAGGGAAAGGGGCAGAATGATGAAATGCCATGTCAAAAAAAAATTGAAAAAGGGGTCCTGAGTTTTTTTGCAAAAGGAAATGAAGAAGATTAATATTGTGCTAGTTAGGTACAGATATCTGCTAAGAAGGTGGAAGAACATTCAAGTTCTATCTTTTCATAAAGCCTAAAGGGTGGAAATGATGTCTAGAATTTAATATTTACAACTGTCGATGATCCCAATAAAAAATTTGTAGTATGAAGGTTGGTCCATAGTGTCACTCCATCATAAAAATGACCTTCATCTAACCCATGTCCCTTATAGACCCCATTTCAAGCCTATTAAAGACTTCATGATTGTTGTTGGTAGGTAGAGTCTATTAGTGGAGGTTGTTTGAATAAGCATGCATATGAGATAGACAATATTTAAACTCATTAAGGCCTTTAGCCAAATAATATGTATGTGCCTATCTGAAGTGCAACAGTTCTTTCTTAAATAGAAATGATTCCTAAATTTAGTATAGTAATTAGGGTTATGATGTTATAGATATGTTAATTTGAAATATCAAGTCCTAAGGTATATTGACACTGATTTGGCTAAGAAAACATTTGATTTCAAAATTAAAATTAAATTTAAAAATAAAAATGTTTTCTTATCATATAAGCCTTCAAGCTTGGGGAAGACGTTGTATGGTCAAACCGTAAAGGACATATTGGGTAAAAGTGGGCTAATGAAGAAAATATTTGTAAGGTTTTGATGAAACTTCCAACTAATGTGCTAAATTATGGTTTGAAATGACTATATCTTATGTCTCTCACTATCTTGCTTGGTTATGGTTTTAAAGATAAAGCTATGGATGCAACATCTCCTAATGATCCAATGCAAGACCTACATGAATATCCCGAAAGTACCAATGGAAGTGCTTCAGCCTACCACCATGGTCTGTGAGTCAATCTAACTACTGTAAGTATCATTCATGCATATCATGCATACATGAGTATATGACATTGCATTTTCACTGTCTTGTGAACAGATGACACTCTATAAAGTAAATAATCAAAAGCAAACATGGAATCAAGGGGGTTGAAAGGCTCATTTCTTGAGAAAGATCTAATCATGGAGATGCATGCTTGCACAAAGAACAAGGCAACAATGTTGGTTGAAGCCTATAGGGTACAAAATCATCGATTTGAGCCTACACAGGGGGCAAAGCTTCTCCTTTCAATTTTCAATTTATGCATTTACAAAACATTAATACAGGGAGGTAAAGAGAGGGTGTGAGGGCTAAAGGGGTAAAAAAAATAGCCAAATTTTTTGCAAAGCAGAATCCATTGAAGAATGGAACAAGTGGCTAGAAGAAAGCCATGACGAAAGATCAGTCTGCTAAGAGAGCTGAAGTCAATACAAGATGAAGGTCGAACCTCAAGCATACTCCATTGAAGAATGGAGCAAGTGGCTAGAAGAAAGCCAAGACAGAAGGTTAGTCAAGCAAGAAGAGCTAAAGTTGATGGCTAGAATAAAGCAAAACTCCAAAGTGGCAGAAGGTCAGTAAGCTAGAAGAGATAAAATTAATTAGCTAGAAGAAAGCTAGAACCCTCAGCTGAAAGAAGGTCAGTTGAATCTAGTCTTAGGTCCAGAACCCAAATCCAGTCTCTAGTCTAGAACATAAATCTAGTCTTAGGTCCAGAACCAAAATCCAGTCTCGAGTCCAGAACCCAAATCCAGTCTTGGGTCGAGAACCCAAATTCAATCTCGAGACATAATCCAAATCTAGTCTTGGGTTTAGAATCCAAATTGTAGACCCATAATTTTGACTCCAATTTGATATGGTCCTAATTAAAGGATGTTGTAGACCCTTAATTTTTGACCCAGTCCGGTCTAATATATTTTAATTAGTCCAAAATAATTTTTATGTTATCTTATTTAAATAATATTTGCTTTAGTATTTAATTTTTATTAATAAAAAAAATAATAATAAACAAATAACTAAAAATAAAAATCGGAGATGAAAAAATCGGCAATGAAAAAATTTCAACGCCGAAAGGGGGGTCGAACGAAATGGCCACAGGAAATTTCGCCCACCCCATCTCGCAGACTCCTGTAGTAACTTTTTCGTCAGCGTAATTTTTCAGCAGCAGTTTTTTTTCGCCAGCAAAATTTTTCCGTAGCAGTTTTTTTTTGCCAGCAAAATTTTTTTGACGCAAATTTTTTTGAAACCAAATTCAATTCGGTTTCGGTTTCCTTTTCTTAATCAATGTTAGATTCCATAAACAATTAAGTTTAATCACCAAAATCATCTATAAATAGGACTAAAAACAACACAGAAAGGGGAAAACAATCGAGTGAAGAAAATTTTAGGGGAAAAACTTTTTGGCAGAGATTAACGATCGGACATTTGAGAGAAGGAAACAAGAAATTCAATCTATCAAAGGCAACCATCTTGCCTTTGTTCTTGTTCATCCAAGAAGTAATTTTTGGTGGAACCAACAAAAGAAGGTATGAATATCTAATTTTTTCACAGTAGCTTCAATTATTCAATTGTTACTTTTGATTCTAAAAACCTTAATTCATTTCTTTGTTTTCCAAAAATCTTAAAACTGTTGTTTCTGTTTCTTCAAAATCTTAAAACCCTAATCTACTTTCCAACTTTTCAAAACCTTAAATCGTTTCATTAATTTACCAAAACCCTAATCTGCTTCAATAAAACCTCAAAAACCTAATTTATTACTTCTGTCCCCAGAAACCCTAAAAAATATCTTTTCTTTTTCTATAAACCTTAAATTGTTTTGTTTATTTTCATAAAGCTTCATAAAAGTATAAATTGTTTTTCCAAATTCTAAAATCAAATACATTCTCTGAAACACTAAAAACACTAATTCAATTCTAAAACTAAAACGGTAAACCCTAAACTAGTAATCTAAACCCTAAGTGTTCTTAAATCCTATTTCCCTTAAAATCTTAAACCCTAGTTTTCCTAAACCCTAACCCTTTAATCTTTAAACCTTAAAACCTTATAAACCTAAATATTAAAATTCAAACACAGTAAGCCTAAAAACAACAATTCCATAGTTAATAATCATAAACCTAATGTTTTAAAGTGTCCAAACCCTAATTTCACGATTTCACTCCTCAAACACTAATTTGGTGAATCAAAGAACTTTATCAACCTCTTAAATTATAAAACTTTAATCCATTTCAATTCCTTTAAAACTTACAGTAGCTTAAACCCATAAATTCCAAAACCCTAAACATATTAAATAAAGAATCTTAAATAGAAATAGTAGCCCTAATTTGAATCTTTACTTGCTTTATTTAATTTTATATTTGATTATGTAGTCTATTATATGCTTTAATTTATTTTCAATGCTTTGTTGGTTTATTTAATTTTAATGATTGATTTATTTAATTTATCATGGATGGATGTTTATTTTATATTTTGATTGCTATCTTTGATGAATGATTTATTTATGATGAATGGTTATTTACTTTTATCAATTTAGTTAGATTTTCAAATGTTGTAAGAGGTATGTTTCCACTTGGTGGGTACCTCATTAGTTAAATTTCATGTAATTTAAATTGCTTTTCTATTCTAGAACCAATGTAAAGGACATGTTTCTACCTTTTGGTGGGTGTCCTATTTAGGCATGGATTATGTAAGGGCATGTTTCGATCTTCGGATGTGTGTCCATTTATTTGTTTTGCTTAGACATTATTTTGATTTTCAATATATAATGCTTTATTTTAATTATTGTGTGTAATATGGATAATATTGTTATATTTAAGAATTTTATAATATTAAAAACTGTAAAGGAGGCCGGTTCCAATGAATCGGGCGTTGTGGGGGTGCTAGGCCATTTCTCACCTTCCCCACATGTACCCAACTTTTCGAACCCATTAGGGGGTTAGAGATTCCTTAGAAATTGAGTCATCCACCCCTTTCTTTTTCCTGGCCCGTCCGGGTGGCGACTCCATTTTCTCCGGACTTAGGTCCGTGTTCTCTAATGCCCTGAGCCTAAATAGTGCCGAAGTCGTAAGAACCATTCCATAGGGAGTGGTGGCGAAAATCCCCGCTCACAGATGCCAAAGTAAATTTGATCCGACTTTAAATATTTAAACATAGTTTATAGTTTTTAAAGGAGTTAGTTTGGATTAAAGAGGCATAAATTCAATTGTAAAACCTTAAAATCAAGTTAAATTGACCCAAATTCAAACTTTTTCGGTCCATAAGTTAAAAAGGGCAAGAATAATTTGAGTCAGGTCGGCGGGGGAGACATGAGCATGCCTCATGTTGATCTGGCAGAGATCGACATGAGGTTGGACTCATGTCGACCTGGGCAGGCTAGGTCGACATGAGCATGCTTCATGTCGACCTTGGCAGGCTAGGTCAACATGAGCATGCTTCATGTAGACCTATGTCGACCTTGGTAGCCCATATCGACATGAGCATGCCTCATGTCGACCTGGGCAGCCCAAGTCGACATGAGATTGGACTCATGTCGACCTAGGGCAACCAGGTCGACATGAGGTTGAATAAGTTTCCTAATTGAACTAAAATTTATTTTAAGGATGGATTAGTATTAGGGTTAAGGATTCTGAGTGAGGTTTGGCTATAAATATTAATATTTCAGAATTAACAAAAGGGGGGATGAACATTAAGGAGAAACATTAACAAGGGTAGCAATAAACATTAAAGAGAAGAGACGGCAACAAATAGAGAAGATTAGCAGCAAGCATTCATCAATCATCAATCCATCAAAAGAAGCAGCACTGGCTTTGTTCATTGTTCATCTAGAAATCAATTTGGTGGAGCCAACGATGGAGGTTTGATCTCTAATCATGAATTATTCATGCTCACAGTAGCTTCGTTTCTTTGATTAATAAGAACATGCATGCAGTAACTTGATCTTTGAATACGCAGTACCATGATCTTTGAACATGCAGTAAATTGATCCTTGTTTCAATAACTTTAATCATTTTCTTTAATTAACACATTGATCAGCTGGTATTCGTAACCCCACTTGCATGTTTCATAAAAAAAAATATAAATCTATCCAGTAGCCGTCGAGGATTTAAATTAATTGTTATGTTTACTTTATCTCAAGAACCATAAATTACTTTATTAAAACTCAAAACTCAAACTATTTTTATTCAAAACCTTAAACCATTTCATTATTAAACTCTAAAGTATTGATTATTTTTCCAAAACCTTAATTTATCTCTCCAAATCCAAAATAATGTTTTTAAGGTAGTAAGTTAAACCCAAAAACCATAATTTTAAAACCCTTATTCCAAACTTTGAATTCCAAAAACCCTATTTTTAAAACCCTAATTCCAAACTCTGAATTCCAAAACCCTAGTTTCAAAAACCCTAAAAACCCTAATTTCAAAACCCTAATTGCAAAACTCTAGTTTCTAAAACCTTATGTTCCAAAACCCTAAATTCTAAAAACCCTAAATTCTTTAAAACCCTAAATTTATATATTTATTACTTTATTTAATTTTAGATTTGATTTTATAATTTATTATATGTTTTAATTTATTTAATTTCAATGCTTGTTTTATTTAATTTATCATGGATGATTATTTTCTTTATTATTATGATTATTATTTGTTTATTTTGGTATTAAAATTATAAGAGGTATGTTTTCACCTTGTGGGTACCTCATTGGTTAAGTATTATATAATTTAAATTGCTTTTATATTTTGGACCAATGTAAAGGAAATGTTTTCACTTTTCGGTGGGTGTCCTATTTAGTTTAGATATGGATGATGTAAGGACATGTTTCCATCTTCGGATGGGTGTCCATTTATTTGCTTTGTTTGGACATTGCTTTGATTTTAAAATAATGATGCTTTATTTTAATTGTTGCATGTAATATGGATAATATTGTTATACTTAAGAATTTTATAATATTAAGACCTGCAAAGGAGGTCGATTCCAATGAACTGGGCGTTGTGGAGATGCTGGGCCATTTCTCACCTTCCCCATACGTACCCAACTTTTCGAACCCACTAGGGGGTTGGGGATTCCTTAGGAATTAAGTCATCCACTCCTTTCTTTTTCTCAGCCTATTCAGGTGGTGACTCCATTTTCTCCAGGCTTAGGTTTGTGTTCTCTAAGGCCCTGATCCTAAACAGTGTCGAATTCGTAAGAACCGTTCCACCGGGAGTGGGGGCGAAAATCCCTGCTCACAGTGGCGACTCCACTGGGGATAAGAGAAGTTGATTTTGTTGGTCTTTATATTATTCTATTCTTTCTTATAACGATATTATTCATTGCATCTATTACATTGCATTGTGTGCGTGAGTTAGGACGCCCGTGTTACCCGTGTTGTATTATGTAAGGGATACCATGCTTTCACTAAAGGTATGGAGATCAAGCATCACATAACCACTCATAGCCTTGTACCATTTGGTATATACTTGCTATGGGAACCTAAGCCTTTTATCCCCAAAGACTAAAGCTCATGTAATTGGCCTAGTTACTTTCCTTAGGTTTTACCCCAAATGCTTGTTGTTTGACTATGGTTAATTTAGCTTAGCTTAAATCATGGCTTATTTGGTTTGGACTTTTTCTAATATGACCTACATATATTGTAAGCTCAAAATAAATTTTTCTTTAGAATCCAAAGGACCAAAGCTATTTTCAAAACATTTCAAAATGGTCTTTGGATATGAAACTTTTCTAAAAATAAATCAAGAATTCTTTTGCTTATGGCCCAAATACTAAACCCATTTTTTCTAAAATCTTTTTACAATGGGCTTGGAAATAAAATTATTTTTATCTAACCTTTTCTTTTAAAGAGCTTGCAAATTATTTAAGTCAATTACGAAATACCAAAAAATTAATTGTGAGCCTAGTTTATACTAAGAATAATTAATCATGGGCTTGTTTTTGGCATGAACCATTAGTTACTTTTCAAGTGGGAAATTTATTTATAATAAACCTCTTAATTTAGTTTTAATCCAATATAGCATAAAAGCTACTTTAGTTTGTTAAATGGATTAAAAACTAATTAATGGGAATTATCATGAACTGATTTCCATTTTCAAAAATATAACTATTGGTTGAAACGTCCGAGGGAATTATTCGAAAAACAAGATACCCCATGTTGGTATTTTGTTAACCATATACCTAGGAAAAGAGACTCGTCATTCATGTGTAGATGTTATAAGGTTGGAAGGAACATCCTAATTATCTTTCTTTGTCTATTGTTTGTTCATACATGCATACATACATTTGCATCTCATATCATTGATTGTCTCTGGCTCACAGCCCTGGATTATTATAGCCCAAAAGCTTATGACAATCTGACCTATGCCAGAGATAAAGAATCTAGCAACAACTCAATCACTTGCTCACCAAAAGCAATGGAGCCCGAACAAATTCAAAGACTGATGGATGATGCCCTCAATGCCAAGATGGAAGAAATAAAAGAGGCCATGGCCGAGACTACGAAGAACCAATTGGCTGCAATTTTAGGAAATCATGTCGAAGCATCGGCTAGCACTAAGAAGCCAAAGGACAAAGGGAAGGCTAAAGTTGGTGAAGTGGTTTTTGATGATGATAAGGTGATCATTGATGATGATGATGATTGGGCTTAATACTTCCAAGATCCTCAAGAAAAGAAGAAAGAACTGAAGATTGTTAAAAGATTAGCTATGGAGAAAACTGAGACTTCTGATGTTGAAAAGATTATTGCAGATTTAGAAAAGAAATTTGAAAAGAAGCTGAATATCGAAGAAATGTCTGAAGTTGACAAATTATTTAAGCTAGACGAAGAAGTTCCGTACAAATTAAAGATGCCATCTTTTGCAAAGTTTGATGGAACCGAAAATCCTCACCTCCATGTGAAGTAGTATATCACAGCTATGCAGTCTGCCCGAGCTATTAAGGCTCAAACTCTAAGGTACTTTATGCTCTCATTGGATCCTGTTATCCAAAATTGGTTCAATACCTTAGAAGAAGGAACACAAAAGAGTTGGAATTTGCTATACAAGGCATTCATCCAACAATATGGATACAACATCGAGATGGAATTTGCCTTAATGGAAGTTAAGTCCATTAGACAAAGGCTAAACAAAAGTTTTATGGACTATGTGAAAAGATGGAGCAAAAAGGTTGCTTTGCTCAAGAAGAGGCCTGATGAATCTGATCATATAGGGATGATTGTGAGAGGGGTGTTGCCTAGTCTTTGTGAAAGAATGTCTCATAGACTCATCCATGATTTCAAAGATCTTCTCCAAGCTGGTCTACAAATTGAAGAATGGAAAAGGGAGAAGAACCATTTTTCAACAAAAAGGAACGAGAAAGGAAACTATCAGTCTGGTAACCAAGGCATGCAAAAGGTAGTTGGAGTTAATGCTGCTAACCAAGGAACAAGAAGATAATTTTCAGAATTGGGAAAATAGATGTCTTGGGTTCTCAATAAGCTTCAAAGGAAGGGATTGTTACAACCCTTAAATCCTCGTCCTTTGCCTAACCCTCTTCCACCTAATTTTGACACTAAAGCATTTTGTCAATTTCATCAAATGCAAGGACATGACACGGATAGATGTGTGAGGTTGAGGCTTGAGTCCAAAATTTGATTGATAGGGGCAAGCTACCTAAGCTGGACAAGCCTAATACTGAGAACAATATTTTGCCTAAGTTTGGAAGAGTACCTCCACCGGCAACCTTCATGGTGGTAAAATGATTGGAAGAAGATTTTGTTTTATCATCCTTTCAAGATGGAAAAATTGAAGATGTGAAAGGAAAAGAAGCTTAACTCAACAAACTTTCCTTAGCTTGAATGTTGCTTTTCAATTTTGCTTTCATTAAAATTTAATTGGAACAATCGTGTTTTTCAAATTTAAATTTATTTGAATAAACTACTTTCATAAAAAATTTTGTTGGTCTTTGTTCATTTTGGTGCTCAACTAATGAGGAATCTAGCTTGATGTTCATGAATTAATATATTTATGCATCATGACTTGAATGACTTTACTAGGTAAGGGAATTGCTCTATAGCATTGAGTTGTGTATGCTTACTTAGAGAGGGCTCCTGCATAGTTACCTTTGTCTAGATCCTAGTCAGTCTTAGAACATGCTTTGACAAACTTTCGAGGTGAAATTGAACTCTGGTTATTTTAAGGGAGAAATGATCTAGGGATTGTTTGATGAGCCAACAACTAGTATCCACCCAAATAAATATCAATCCCTATTTGTCCCTTTTGAGCTTTCATAAAATTTTTCTTTTCATTGGCATATAACCCCAACAACCTACCCTGAGCTATTGCGATACTTTTGACAAGTCTTATGATCACTAAGAAAAAGCAGCAAGAAGATCAAAGAAAGGAATACATAATCAAGAACGTAAGGGTAGTTGATGTTCTCAAGACCATAAGGGTTGTTAAAGTTCACCTAATTTCTCCAATCTATCAAGATGACATCAGAGTAACAAATGATTTATCCCTGTTAAAGAAGATTTATGCCACTCCACTCATCCATTACTAGAAACTCAAGTTGGTACAAACAAGACAACTCTTTTAGAGCTAGAACCAAAAGAGAAAAAAGAAGAGAAAAAAAAAGAAAAAAAAAGAAGAAGAGAAAAAAAAAAGAAAAGAGAAAAAGGACAAAAAAAGAAAAGAGAAAAAAGAAAAAAAATAAAACCCAAAAAGGCGGTTTAGAAAGCCAACTGTGTTCTCTTTTACCAAAAGCAACAAAAGGCTTCCATTTGGTTTATAAGGATAGTTTGACTTAAATGGGTCCAACCAAAGATTCAATCAAAATCAAAGAAAAGGGGGGAAAGACCATGCAGTTCTTGAAAGTTCTATGCTTGACATTCCTACAAGGAAGAAGGACAAAATGATAAAATGCTCAAAAAAAGGAAAGAGTAAGGAAAATAAAGAGAAAGAAAAGAGAAAAGAAAGAAATGAATATGGGTACCAAACTTTTTGCAAGGGCAAAGACTGTCCTAATCAAGATCCAGATTAATGCCAAGAAGATAGAAGGAATTTGGAGTCTAGCAAGATTGCTCCCAGCTGCCTGAAGTTCAAATAAGAAATTTGTAGCATGAGGGTTTGTCCATAGTGTCACAATGGCTCCAACATACAAATGACCTTCATTTAACCCATGTCCCTTATAGACCCCATTTCAACCCTATTAAAGACCTGTTGATCTCTCTTGGTAGGCAGAGTCTATTAGTGGTGATAGTTTGAATAAGCTTGCATATGAGATAGACGATATTCAAACTCAAATGAGACCTTTGGCCAAGTAATGTGTATGTGCCTATCTGAAGTGCAACGGTTCTTGGTTAAATAGAATTAATTCCTGAGTTTAGTATGGTAACTAGGGCTGTGATGTTATAGATATGTTAATTTGAAAAGTTGTCCTGAGGTACTATAGCACTGATTTGACAAAGCCACTGTATCTAATTTAAAAAAAAAGCAAGAAAAAGCCAAAAAAAAAAGTGTGCAAAACAAAAACTTATTATTATCATTACCATTTTTGGCTTAATTACAAGTTTTATTACAAGTTTTTATTACAAGTTTTTATTACAAGTTTTTATTACAAGTTTTATATTTTGTCACTGCGAGGAAGGAGGCAGTTCATAATCAGACAAAGCCCTAAAAAAATCATCACCCGTTGGAGGAGGGGGCATATTATCCGTCCCATATCCGCTCGAAGAAGGAATATCTAAACCTCTAGGACTTTGAAAATCGGTTCTATCATTACCTAAATAGGGAGGTGGTATATCATAGACAACAGTCCGGAATACTCTTGATTAAGAGGCATTTGGTTCCCTCATGCCTTGAAATCGAAAGTATCGGAAGTCCCGTGCCTCTTATTGATACATTTCCTCAAAATGGGCCACATGTCGACGACTCACAGCTAATTCCTTCTGAAGCTTCCTATTTTGCTCCTCAAGCATCCGCTGTGAGCCAGAAAAGGAAAGGGTAAATTCATACATTTTCATGCTTACATGCAAGCATACATCATTATGGGATAAGAATGACCAACTAGGTAACTCAGATCAAAACTCTGTGAATCAGATGGCACATCTAAATGAGAAGGGGCAAATGGAGAAAACTATCACTATTTTGGGGTATCATACAGAGGAACAGCCCCATAGTTAGAGGAACCAGCAGCCTACAATGATCATATAAATAATCAGAATAGATAAACAAATAGACAATTGTAATGATGAAGTGATAGCTACCTGGAAAGTGCTAGCCCCGAAATTGCCATGGGATTGAGAAGAAGGCTCCTCCTCATCTTCTTCCTCATCCTCACCCTTTTCCTCATTTTCTTCATCCTCTCCTTGCTCTGCTTCTATTTCTTCTTCACCTCTAGACAGCCCACGGACACCAACAGGTGACACTTCAAAACTTAGCAGATAATTCTAGATAAATTGACCATATGACACGTCCGGTGAGAGCACGAAGTCATGAACATCGGAACCAATACAGGAAAGACTCCAAAAGGGCTCCGGCATTGCTGTAATGTTCAGAACAAATGATGGAATATCAACTCGTACTCTGCACCGGTTAGGTCCAAGGAACCAGTCATGTACTCTATCGCCTAGAAACCACCCACTAGAGACTAGGCCAGCCATAATTTGATGAGAGTTGTGCAAAGGCATTGCATCAGTCATGCATCTAATCCAGCCATTTTTCTCTTCGACTCTTCACCAGGCTATATCCACCTATAGAAAAGCAAACCAGTAATTTATCTTTTATCATAGGTTTGATATTAATATTAAGTTTTTCTTACTTGATCCCAGCCATATGACTCAAGTGGTAAAGGTGAGAGTGCACATGGTGACTCCCGGATACTTCCCTAGGACCTGACAACCAAACACCTAACCTTGGAAAATTGACTCGTGGCTGTGTATTGTTTAGAACCCTCACCAAGTTATGCTTTTATGCCCAGACCATTACATGAAAGAGAAAATCAAGCCTATGCACATGCATTGTGTGGATTAATAATTTTAAAGAAAGTAGCACCTCAGCAATAGCCGCGAAACCACTTGTAGACCCTTAATTTTTGACCCAGTCCGGTCCAATATATTTTAATTAGTCCAAAATAATTTTTGTGTTGTCCAATATATTTTAATTAGTACAAAACAATTTTTGTTATCTTAATTAAATATTTTTTACTTTAGTATCTAATTTTTATTAATAAAAAATAAAAATAATAAATAAAAAAATAAAAATAAAAATAAAAATCGGCGACTAAAAAATCGTCGCCTAAAACCAGTGCGGGACAAATGGCCGTGGGCCATTTCACCCGCAGAATTTTTCTGCAAAAGCCATTTCGCCCCCCGCTGCCGCAGCTAGCTGCGGCAGCTTTTCCCCAGTGCATTTTTTCCGCAGCAGTTTTTTTCGCCAGCAAAATTTTTCCGATGCAAATTTTCTCGAAACCTAATACAATTAGGTTTTGGTTTCCTTTTCTTAATAAATGTTATATTCAATGAATAACTAAGATTAATCAAAAAATCTTCTATAAATAATACTAAAAACAACACAAAAGGCATAAAAAAATTGGGACAGAAATTGGGAGAAAAATTGAGACCGAAACTGAGTAGGAAAGGCTTTGAATCAATCTGATTTTTTTGAGAGAGTAAACAACAATTCAATCCATCAAAGGCAGCAAAGCTTGTCTTTGTTTTTGTTCATCCAAGAAGAAATTTTTGGTGGAACCAACAAACGGAGGTATGCATCAATTATCTAATTTCTTCACAGTAGCTTAAATCATCTAATAGTTTCTTTTAATTCAAAAACTTTAGAACCTTAATTCCCCTTTTCTAAAGTTTAAAAACCTTAATTCATTGCTTTATTTTCCAAAAAGCTTAAAATTATTATTTTTGTTTCTTCAAAATCTCAAAACCCTAATTTGTTTTCCAAATTTGCAAAACCCTAAATTGAGTTCTGTTTCTTTCCAAAAACCCTTAAAACATCTTTTCTGTTTATATAAACCTTAAATCATTTTATTTATTTTCATAAAACTTCATAAAATTATCAATTGATTTACAAATCCTAAAACCCTAATTCAACTCCAAAACCTAAAACAGTGAACCCTAGTTCCCTTAAAACCTAAACCTTAAAGTTTTCTAAACCCTAATCCTTTAAATCTTAAAACCCCTATAAACATATTCAAACACAGTAAGCTTTCAAACACAATCCAGTGACCGTAAATCATAAATCTAAATGTTTTAAAGTGTCCAAAACCTAATTTCAAGATTATACATCTCAAACCCTAATTTGGTGAATCAAAGAACTTCACAAACTTTTTAAATCATAAAACCTTAATCCATTTTAATTCCCTTAAAATCACAGTAGTCTAATTACACAAATTTAAAAACCCTAAACACATGAAATAGAGAATCTTAAATAGAAACAGTAGCCCTAATTTGAATCTTTATTTGCCTTATTCAATTTTATATTTTATTATGCTTTGATTTATTTTATATGCTTTAATTTATTTAAGTTCAATGTTTAGTTTATCTAATTTATTATGGATGGATGTTTACTTTCTATTGATATTTGGTACCTTTGATGAATGGTTATTTACTTTTATTGATTTATTTAGATTTCTAAATGTTGTAAGAGGTATGCTTCCACTTGGTGGGTACCTCATTAGTTAAATATCATGTAACTTAAATTGCTTTTCTATTTTAGAACCAATGTAAAGGACATGTTTCTACCTTTCGGTGGGTGTCCTATTTAGGCATGGGATGTAAGGACATGTTTCCATCCTTGGATGGGTGTCCATTTAATTGTTTTGTTTGGACATTGTTTTGATTTTTAATATAATGATGCTTTCTTTTAATTATTGTGTGCAATATGGATAATATTATTATATTTAAGAATTTTATAATATTAAGACCTGTAAAGGAGGCCGGTTCTAATGAACCGGGCGTTGTGGGGGTGCTAGGCCATTTCTCACCTTCCCCACACGTACCCAACTTTTTGAACGCATTAAGGGGTTGGGGATTCCTTAGGAATCGAGTCATCCACCCCTTTCTTTTTCCCGGTCCATCCGGGTGGCGACTCCATTTTCTCTGAACCTAGGTCCGTGTTCTCTAAGGCCCCAAGCCTAAACAGTGTCGAAGTCGCAAGAACCATTCCACTGGGAGTGGGGAAAAAAATCCCCGCTCACAGTGGCGACTCCACTGGGGATAAGAGAAGTTGATTCCATTGGTCTTTATATTATTCTATTCTTTCTTATAATGATATTGTCCATTGCATCATATTAGATTGCATCGTGTGTGTGAGTTAGGACGCCCGTGTTACCCGTGTTATGTTATGTAAGGGATACCATACTTTCACTCAAGGTATGGAGATCGAGCATGGCATAACCACTCATAGCCTCATACCATTTGGTATACACTTGCTATAGGAACCTAAGCCTTTTTACCCAAGGACTAATACTTATGTAATTAGCCTAGTTACTTTCCTTAGGTTTTGCCCCAAATGCATGTTGTTTAACTATGGTTAATTTGTCTTGGCTTAAATCATGGCTTATTTGATTTGCTCTTTTTCTAATATGACCTAAGTACATTGTATGCTCAAAATAAAATTTTCTCTAAATCCAAAAGACCAAAGCTATTTTCAAATCGTTTTCAAAATGGTCTTTGGACATAAAATTTTTCTAAAAACAAATAAAAAATTCTTTTGCTCATAGCCCAAACACTAAGCCCAAAATATGTTTTTTCTAAAATCTTTTTACAATGGGCTTAGAAGCAAAATTATTTTCATCCTTTTCTTACAAAGAGCTTGCAAAATATTTATGTCAATTATGAAATACCAAAAATCAATTGTGAGCCCAGTTTATACTAAGAATAAATTAACCATGGGCTTGTTTTTGGCATGACTCGTTAGTTATTTTTTCAAGTGAGAAA
Source organism: Garcia nutans (assembly GCA_947685225.1). Classification (NCBI taxonomy): domain Eukaryota; kingdom Viridiplantae; phylum Streptophyta; class Magnoliopsida; order Malpighiales; family Euphorbiaceae; genus Garcia; species Garcia nutans. The sequence continues at coordinate 33,088,536 of CANTUV010000039.1, read as the reverse complement.
TCTATTTATAATAAACCACTTAATTTAGTTTTAATCCAATAATGCATAAAAGCTACTATAGTTGGTTGAATGGATTAAAACCTAATTAATGGGAATTATTATGAATTGATTTCCATTTTTGAAAAATATAACTATTGGTTGAAACGTCCGAGGGAAATATTCGAAAACAAGATATCCCATGTTGGTATTTTGTTAACCATATACCTAGGAAAAGAGACTCTCCATTCATGTGTGGATGTTATAAGGTTGGAAGGAACGTCCTATTTGTCCTTGTTTGTTGATTGTTTGTGCATACATGCATACATTTGCATCTCATATCATTAATCCTTTCTGGCTCAGAGCCCTGGATTATGATAGTTCAAAAGCTTACAACAATCCGACCTACGCTGGAGATGAAGTATCTAGCAACGACTCAATCACTTGCTCACTAAAAACAATGGATCCCGAACAAATTCAAAGAATAGTGGATGATGCCCTCAACACCAAGAGGGAAGAAATAAAAGAGGCCCTAGCTGAGACCATGAAGAACCAATTGACTGCAATCTTAGAAAATCATGCCGAGGCATCTGCTAGCACTAAGAAGCCAAAGGACAAAGGGAAGACCAAAGTTGGTGAAGTGGTTTTTGATGATGAAAAGGTGATCATTGATGATGATGATGATTGGGCTCAATACTACTAAGATGCTCAAGAGAAGAAAAAGGAACCAAAGATTGTTGAAAGATCAACTATGGAGAAGACCGAAATTTCTAATGTTGAAAAGATGATTGCTGATTTAGAAAAGAAATTTGAGAAGAAGCTGAAAACTAAAGAAATATCCAAAGTTGAAAAATTATTTAAGCTAGATGAAGAAGTTCGGTACAAGTTCAAGATGCCATCTTTTGCGAAGTTTGATGGAACCGAAAATCCTCATCTCCATGGGAAGCAATATATCACTGCCATGCAGTTCGCCCGAGCTACTAAGGCTCAAACCCTAAGGTACTTTATGCTATCATTGGACACTGTTGTCCAAAATTGGTTCAATACCTTAGATGATGGAAGACAAAAGAGTTGGGATCTGCTTTACAAAGCCTTCATCTAATAATATGGATATAATGTCGAGATAGAAGTTACCTTAATGGAAGTGGAGTCCATTAGGCAATGGTTGAATGAGAATTTTGTGGATTATGTGAAGAGATGGAGAAACAAGGCTGCTTTACTTAAGAAGAGGCCTGATGAATCCGATCAAATAAGGATGATTGTGAGAGGGGTGTTGCCTAGTTTTCGTGAAAGGATGTCTCATACACTCGTCCGTGATTTCAAAGACCTTCTCCAAGTAGGTTTGCAAATTGAAGAATGGGAAAGAGAGAAGAACCATTTTTCAATAAGAAGGAACGAGAAAGGAAATTATCAGTCTGGTAGCCAAAGCATGCAAAAGGTAGTCGGTGTCAATGCTACTAACCAAGGAACGAGGAGAAAATTTTTGAAATTTGGGAAATCGATGTCTTGGGTTCTCAATAAGCTTCAAAGAAAGGGATTACTACAACCCTTAAATCCCCGTCCTTTGCCTAACCCTCTCCCACATAATTTTGACACTAAAGCATTTTGTCAATTTCACCAAATGCAAGGGTATGACATGGATAGATGTGTGAGGTTGAGACATGAGATCCAAAATCTAATTGATAATGGGAAGCTACCCGAGCCCAATAAGCCAAACACCAAAGATAACCCATTACCAAAGTTCAATAGGGTACCGCAACCGGCAACCTTCATGATTGGAGGAGGTTTGCATGAGGATTTTGTCATGTCTTCTTTTCAAGATGTGGGTGGAGAAGCAACCAAAGAAGAAGAGGTATTTGGTGAAATTAAACAAGTTATGGGAGGTAAAGAAGTAGCAATTTGTGTTGTCAATGGGTTTTGGGATTCAACCGATAGTGATGATGATCTTGTATCCAAGAAGGAGGGGTGGACTTGGTCCGAGCCCGAAGAAGATGAAGTAATGAACACTAGATCCGGTAAGCCTTATGCAATGCCACCACCTAAGGAGATAGAAACTAATAAGGGTAAGGAAGTTGAAATAGGAAATAAAGAAGAGGAAGATGATGCTGTGCTCAAGCAATTGAAAAGAACCCAAGCAAGTGTTAGCATTTGGGACTTATTAGCTACTTCTAAAAAGCACCTAGAAACTATGGCCAAAGCCTTGGCTAGCATGCCAATTTCTACCTCCACGTCACCGGATAAGCTGATCAACTTCATAAAAATTGGAGGGGTAATGAAGTGTGAAGAGGTTCAAGAGAAGAGAGAAGTTAATATGGGAGCAGTTTCTTTTTCAGATGCGGATTTACCGAAGGAGGGGAGAGACCACATCCGCCCTCTCTTTATCAAGATAGAAGTCAAAGGGAAGGGCACTTCATGTGTAATGGTCGATGATGGGTTTGCCATAAATGTTTGTCCACTTAAGATATTGCCAAAGCTAGCCATGTCAACAAGAGATCTAAACCCGACCGAGGTAACAATTTAGGCTTATGACAACACTAAGAGGCATGCTGAAGGGACTTTCAAAGCGGCTGTCAAGGTTGGTCCAATTGAATCTATTGTTGAGTTTGTTGTTTTAGACATACCAGTTACCTTCGCCTTACTCTTGGGGCGACCATGGTTTCATCCTCTTGGTGGAGTTCCTTCCACCCTTCATCAAAAGATCAAGTTCCCCAACGGAGACGGGACAGTGGTCATTGAAGCTGAAGATAATGAGATTGTTAACGCTCTAATGATTGAGAGGCCTCTCAATGGTTTCCAAGTAGCTGCAATTTCTGATGATGAAGTAGTGGACTCCAAAGTCTTGAATATAATGAAGAACATGAACTACCTTCCCGGAGCTGGTCTTGGAAAGGGTAAAGCCGATTTGACAAAGATGCCAGATTTTAGAACTCAAACATCCAAGAAAGGGTTGGGATATAATGAAGACAATGATGTCCAGTCAAACAAGAGTAAGAAGATGAGCTTCCCACCACTTGATGAGATCTTTGTCAAAGCTCCAGATATGGGACCACTCCAAGGAAAGCCCGAGCCAATCATGTTCATGGGTAAGTTAATCCCAGGTTTTGAAATTTTTGCAGATGTGGCTGAGCTAGTGGACTAACAAAGAATCTAATCAAAAAGAGAAGAATGAAGTTGTCCCAAAAGCTGAGAAGACTCCGAAGGAGATTGCTGCCCTAGTTGAAGAAAAATTTGAAGACATCCTGCTTTATGATTTTGAGAACAATGATTTTGATTTTGATTTTAATTTGTCTGCTTTGTATGAGGATGATGATGTTTTCTTTTCCAAAATGAATGCAATAAAGTCTGATTTTGCTTACTTGTGTGATGTTTCTCCTGATGGTTGCATGCATTCAAATAGCAGTTGCATGAGCATCTTTAATATTAATTCTGTTAACACACAATCATTAAATTTGGGAACAATCAAAAATTCTAAAAACATTAGCTTAGCATCCAACCTTACTCCTGATGAGAGAGAGAGAGATTTGAAAAAATATTCAAAAAATATGAAGAAGTGTTTGCTTGGTCTTATGAGGATATGCCTGGAATAGATCGGGGCATAGCCGAGCATCATATACCTACTTACACTCACATGAAACCTGTCAAACAAAAGCTTAGGCGATTAAGACCTGAGTGGGCTGAATTGGTTAAAGAAGAGGTCACTAAGCAAATACAAGTGAAGTTCCTTAAAGTGATAGAATATCCAGATTGGCTAGCCAACATAGTACCTATGCCAAAGAAAGATGGAAGGATAAGGGTTTGTGTGGACTATAGAGATTTGAACAAGGCTTCCCCTAAAGATGATTTTCCTTTACCTCATATAGATGTTCTCATTGATAGTGCAGCCTCTAGCGTGCTACACTCATTTGTGGATGGATTTTTCGGATACAATCAAGTGTTAATGGACCAAGAGGATAAAACCAAAACTGTTTTCATTACTACATGGGGTATATTTTGTTATAAGGTGATGTCGTTCGACTTAAAGAATGCTAGAGCAGCCTATCAAAGGATGGCCACCACATTATTTCATGACATGATGCACAAAGAAGTTGAAGTATATGTTGATGATATGATGGTTAAATCGGACACCAGGGAACAACACTTCCAAAACTTAGAATTATTCTTTGATAGAGCTTTGAAATATAAGCTAAGACTAAACCCGAAGAAGTGTGTGTTCGGTGTTACCTCAGGTAAATTATTGGGACATGTGATTGGTCTGAATGGCATTGAGATTGATCCTGACAAAGTTAAAGCAATCAGGGATATGCCAGCCCCTAAGACGGAAAGAGAAGTTAGGGGATTTATTGGTAAATTACAATACATTAGCAGATTCATAGCAAAACTACAACAATTTGTGAGCCTATCTTCAAATTGCTTAAAAAGAATCATACGGTCATATGGAATGAAGAGTGTCCAAAGGCCTTTGAGCAAATAAAAGAGTATTTGTTGAATCCACCTGTTTTAAAACCACCTAAACCCGGCAAACCTCTATTACTATACTTAGCAGTAGAAGAAGAGTCAATAGGAGCCATGCTAGCCCAAGTAGATGAGTCAGGGATTGAGCATGCAGTTTACTATTTGAGTAGAAAGATCCTACCTTATGAAATTAATTATAGTATCATTGAAAAGACCTGTATAGCCGTGGTTTGGTCTTCTAAGAAGTTGCGGCATTACTTTCAATCGTATAGTGTGCAAGCAATTTCCAGGTTGGATCCAATGAAGTTCTTAAGGGAGACACCCTCTTTAATTGGGAAATATGGTCGATGGTTGATAATATTAGAAGAATTTGAGATTCAGTATGTAACCAGGAAAACAATCAAAGGTAGAGCGGTGGCAGAATTCCTTGCCTAACAACCATTACCAGATAGCGAAGAGGTAATCTTGGAATTTCCAGATGAACATTTAGAGGCAATTGAAGTACAAGGGTGGAAAATGTATTTTGATGGAGCAGTAAACAGGAAAGGAGTAAGTTTAGGAGTTATACTAGAATCGCCCAAAGGGGAACTCATCCCTTTAGCCAAAAAGTTGGAATTTAGGGCAACCAATAATATGGTGGAGTACGAATCTTGTATTTTCAGTTTGGAAACCCTAGTGATTATGAAGGTGGATAAGGTGGAAGTTTTTGGCGATTCATTGCTAGTAGTATCCCAAGTAAATGGAGAGTGGGAGTTGAAAGAGGAAAAATTAAAACCATACCACCATTGCCTGAACATGATGAAGAAGAACTTTAAGGATTGTAGGTTTATACACCTATCAAGAGAAGAAAATCAGATGGTTGATGCCCTAGCCACTTTGGCTTCGGTATGGGAAAACCTGTCAGCTTATTCCTTAAGCCTCTGGTTTTGACCAGTTCATCAACTCCTTGCTATGAATATGAGACAATCATGGAAATTGATACAGACCATGATGCATGGTATGATACTATAAGGCAATTTTTGGAGGAAAGAGAATACCCACTGGGGGCAATAAAGAAAGAAAGAAGAGCCATAAGGCGGTGGTCATTGCAATACATCACATTCCATGGGGAGTTATATCAAAGATGGCCTGATGGGGTGCATTTGAGATGTTTAAGAAAGCATGAAGTGGAGTGTATCATGTCAGAAATAATTGTGGGAAGTTATGGACTGCATATGAGTGGTTTGGCCCTAGTTAAGAAGATTATTCAACAAGGTTATTACTGATTAACCATGGAGAAGGACTGTATTGAATTTGTAAAGAAGTGCTAACAATGTCAGATGTATGGTAACTTGAATCACATGCCTCCCGAAGAATTGCATTCTATGTCTTCACCCTAGCCATTTGCCACTTGGGGTATCGACATTATAGGAGAGATACATCCAATAGTATCAAACGGTCACCATTTCATTGTGGTAGTAGTTGATTATTTTTCAAAATGGGTCAAAGCAGAATCCTTTAACAAATTGGGTGCAAGTCAAGTGGCTAGATTTATTGAAAAGAACCTCATCTGCCGGTACGGGGTCCCGCACAGTGTGATATCAGACAATGGGGTACAGTTTCAAGGAGCAATTAAGGATTTATTCTCGAAGTACCGAATCCACAATCATAGATCCTCTCCTTATAGACCACAGGCTAATGGTGCAGTAGAAGCAACAAACAAGACGATTAAGCAAATTCTGTCCAAGATGACCAAGACTTATAGGGATTGGTCAGAGATGCTTTCCTTTGCTTTATGGGGATATAGGACAAGTGTGCAAATGTTCACTGGAATGACATCATTCTCTTTGGTTTACGGGATGGAAGCAGTGCTGCCAATTGAAGTAGAAATCAAGTCATTGAGAGTAGTCTTGGAAGCCAAACTACCTGAAACGGAATGGGTAGCAAGCAGATACACACAGTTAGCTTTACTAGAAGAGAGAAGGTTAAAAACAAAGAAAAAAGAGAGCTCTCTAGGTTGAAAACCCAAAAAGGGCGGCCTAGGAAAAAGTTAGAATAGTCCGCTAGTTCCAAAAACCCAAAAGGGCGGGCTAGGCAACAATTAGGGCTAAATGAGAGAAAATCATCAATTAGAAAACCCGAAAGGGCTAGTTGGCAACAAGAATGATCTTGTGTATGTTGGCTTTATGTTTGGTTGTTCCCTAATTTAATAAAACAAAATTAATGTTAAAATTGCTCTATGTGCACTGTTATAAGTATTTGACAAGATATGGATGAAATAAATAAACACAATAGCAAAAGGTAATGACAAATTATAAATGGAAAAGAAGCATCTTTTATTACTTTAATTATTTTTCATCCTAACAATACACTTTCTGAATTGACAAATGTAAAATCTATGGCAGTCGATAAATGTAACGTGCGGGCCAGCTTTGTCTCAGCCGATCCAAGTAGGCTTCAGTCAAGCGAGGCATGTCTAAATCAGGAGTAAAGTTAGAATCACGATACTCAGTTCCGTACTGATGACCAAGTCGGCGAGGATGATAGCATGTACCTTGACGAAGAGTAGCAAGGGGAACAAACATCAAGTATGTCCGCATGTTGATACGAGAAATCTTCCACCAAGGTACCAACCAACGGATATTGACTTCAGAGCGTGAGTAGATCTAGTCAACCCAGTCAATGTATGAAGAAGCAGGATGGAGTAGTTTCCTAGCAGAATGATGACGTGGCAGGTATCTGGCAAAATCCATGGATGGAGTATCAAGAAAACAAAGACGCTCCTGAAGTCAAATCTGTGAAGAAAAAATTAAAAATAATAATAAAAAAAGGTCCGCTAAGTTGAAAACCTTCAAGGGCAACTTAGGTAAAAAATTAGGATAGCTCGCTAGTTCCGAAAATCTGCATGGGCAGACTAGGCAAAAATTAGAGCAATAAAAATATATATAATAAAAAAGAGGTCCGCTAAGTTGAAAACCCGCGAGGGCAGCTTAGGCAAAAATTAGGATAGCTCGCTAGTTCCGAAAACCCGCATGGGCGGACTAGGCAAAAATTAGAGCAATAAAAAAAACCTAAATTAAAAACTCGAAAGGGCAGTTTAGGTAATTACCTAAAGCAGCAACGGATTCCCAGTCAGTCTCTTTGTCAATCCTAATTTAAGTCAGTCTAATCCAACTAAGGTCTCGGCTAAGATCACAGGTACCGGCGACAAGCCTCCTTCCATTTGATCCATAATATCCAATACTCGTGGATCAATATCACCGTCGGAAGAAACAAACAAGAATTGGCCGAGTAAGCAAAGACAAAGCATGCATCTCCATGCCTTAGTAGGAGCCAAATGAGAGAGACAAAAATCAATCAAGGGAGCAAGTAGAATTTTTTCACCTCTCATCAACCAAAGAACTTCGGGTTTTGGAATTTGAAATAACTTCTACATCTTCTGTTGAGTTTTGGAAATCAATGTGGGTAACGCCATTTGTTGATTATTTGAATATCCAAGGATGGTCTTAAATTCTTAAATCAAGGGACATATTTCAAAGCTATTAATTTTAAATACCCTAGAATTCGCATTCCAAAAGGAAACCACGGCATGTAAGAAGGAGTGGTCCAATTTAACATTTTGAAAACATTTTAAAATATCAAGTTTTGACCACGAAATTTGCTTCCAATGAATGGCATCCATATTCTTAAATAGAATTTTTATCTTCTCTAAATGATGCTCTTTCATGGTTGATGAATGAAGGAAAATCAAAACTGTTAAAGGGGTCTTCACGTTGAATTGGAAAGAATTTTGAATTCTGTATGAAATATGGCATGAAAGGTGATTTATATAGAGGAAATAACCTTTTCCAAAAGTGATAAGGAAAAGGTGATGGGAAAGAATGAGACAGTATGGCATAAGGAAAGGAATTAGCAATGAATTTCCTTTACCGCATTGGATTTGGTTTAGCAAATGATGCGGCTGTGAATTATGAAATTGTGATGCACTGTTTATGATATATAAAAACAAGTATAATAATTATGGCACAGTAAAAAAAAAGTTACAGTAAAGATGGAAATTGTATTTTTTTTTCATTATTGTACAATATTTATACAATTGATACAATATTTATACATCATTGAGAGGGTGGTGGTAGGTCATCAAATAAAGCCCTGAAAAATTCATTGCCTGTTGGAGGAGGGGGCAAATTACTCATCCCAAGTCTGCCCGAAGAGGGAGCACTAAAATATGACAAATTACACATCCCGGGATCACCCGAAGTAGAAGCACCAAAATCTCTATTACCTTGAAGTTTCGATCCATCACGATCCTCATCAGAAGTAGATGAAAGGATCTCATGGTCAACAGTCTAGGGGCCTCTTGATGAAGAAGCGCCAGGATCCCTCATCCCTTAAAATCGGAAGTCTCAGAAATTTTGTTCGGATTGATGATATAAACTTTCAAAATGAGAAGCCTGCTGATGACTTGCAGCCAACTCTTCTTGAAGTTTCCTATTTTGTTCTTCGAGCATCCGCTGTGAGCCAAAAAGGAAAAAGGTAAGAGCGTACATAATCATGCATACATATAGCATAAATTACCATGAAATAAGAAACATACCAGGTAGTTCATATCAATGCCCTGCGGATGAGATGGCATATCTGGAGGGCCAGAATGAGCAAACGAAGGGGCAGTAAAAGAAGGTCCAGCCTCATGATCAAATGAGCCAATAGCCTGTGACAATCATTAAAGAATCAAAAAAGAAAGAAGCAGTTGCAAGGGAAAAATGGTAAAAGTTTTACCTGAGAAGTACTAGCCCCGAGATGTGGAACAGACTCTCCTGCATCTCTGTGATGTTCCTCTTCATCTCTACCCTCATTTTCTTCAGGAATCTCCCACACACCAATAGGAGATACATCAAAGTTCAAGAGCCTCCTTTGAATAAAATGGGCATAAAATGCACCGAGTAGATGAAGAAATGACTCAACACCATAACCGTACCGAGCTGGCCACCATGCATCCTCCGGCATTGACATAATATTTAAAGTGTATTCTGGGATATGCATTGGGACCTTCCGCTGCTCTGGACCAAGAAACTATTCATAAACTCTCTCCCCGAGAAACCAGCCACTAGACGCTGGGCCAGCGATGACTCGACGAGAATGTTGGAAAGATAGCGCAGCCCTCATCAATGGAGACCAGTTTGCTCACTCTTCTGGGTTTCACCAGGCCAAATTCACCTGCAAAATAATATAAGGTAAGTAAACTTTCACATAAAATTTAAAGTATACTAATGTTATTTTACCTGGTCCCAGGTTAAGCGGCTCAACACAAAGCAATGAGTATGCATATGGCAAGAGCCGGGAACGTCCACACGATCTGACAACCAAAAATTTAATCTCAGATACCAGACCCTATCTCGGGAAATACCGGGTACCCTCGCAAGGTTGTGTTCATATGCTCATACCTACAATAATAGTAAAGATCAAATTCATGCAAGAAAAGAGTGGAATTGAAATTGGTAGAAGAAGAATACCTCGACAACCGTCATCAAGCCGACAAAAGACTTCTTATTTCGGCAAAGTTTATCAAGACCATGGTAAAGACACGTGAGACCAGCTTCACACCAGCCAGAAGATGGTACCATTCTGAAATAAGAAAGGGCACTCAACACTGACAAGTGGATGGAGGATTCGATGCTGCTTAAGATGGTCGACCCAAGCAGATATAACAAAAATCCTCGAGCATACTTTTCGGCCGTGTCTCTGCCAACCCATCCTTCGTAGTTCATCCAATAACTATGAATTGGCTCAATTTTTATCTTAAAAGGTCCTTTATATGATGGTTCCATACCAATTAATTCCTAAATTTCTTCAAATGTTAAAATATCATTAGTTAGAGGAACCGGAACACCATCATATCGAAGACCGGTTATAGCAGTAAAATTGACCGGACCAATTGTCATCTCTCCAATGGGCAAGTGAAAAGTGTGGGTTGTGTCCAACCATGGCTCTGTAAGTGCCTGGACTACGCTCCGGTCTATCTGATATTCCTCGGATGGCAATTGTAAGATGAACTGCTCAAAGTTGCAATCTTGGATAATCCGCCTTACCCAAGAAGGCACTACATCGTACCATTGTCGGGCTTTGTAAATACACCCTCTGGCCCGAACAACGCAACGATCATGCTAACATTGTAATATCCCTAATTATGCCCTAGTAGTCTTGGTGTTATTGTTGTTGCACTTGAATTATGTATATATGATAAGTTGATAAGAAATTGGAAGAGAATGTTTTTGTATGGTGGTTGGGAAAGAAAAGAGGGTTTAGAGATAATTGTATATGTTGCTCATATGGTGATATATATAACATATAAAGTGGTCAAAATGGAAAGTCAAGGAAAGAGGATATTTTTGTGTTGGTTGTGAAATTACTTAAATGGGTATAGATATGACAAAAGCTTAGTTAAATGGATGAGGGTATTATAGTAATTTTCTTTTGGATGGGTATTTAATGCCTATTGACTTTGTGTTTCTTCATCATTTCTTCTTCTTCTTGTTGTTGTGTGGCCGGCTCACCAAAGAGACAAGAGAGCAAGAGAACAAGTGATGGTTTTGATGATTTCAAGCTCAAAGTGAAGGAAGTTTTCAAAGTTACAAGTTGGAGTTTCAAGGAATTTCATTATTTGGTAAGTTTTCTCTTGTTTACCCTTGTTATTTTTGAAGTTATGCTTGAGTTGAGTTGTGATTTGATGATGGTATGATTAAGTTGCTTAGGGTGTGATTTTAAGTATTGATTTTGCTTGATAGATGAGAAGTTGAGTTGGTGAAGGTGTTGGAAGTGATTGTGTTGAGTAAGAGTTGTGTTTAGTGAAATTTCTTTCTATTTTACAATTAGTAAAGGCTGTGACTTGTATGATTTTTAATTAATTATAGAAAAATGTTCTTGAAGTGAATTTTTGATATGTTGTGCCTCTATGAGTCTAGAATGACTGAAAAATATGTTGATTCGATTTTGGAATGGTTATGAGTTTAGAAAGATTATTTTATTAGACCTGTTCCAGCAGGTACCTTAACTGAGACAGCTATATTTCGGGATTTTTAATAAAATGTAGAAAACTCATATCCAATTGAATTTTGGATATGTTATTTCTTAGTGAGTCTAGTATTTGAGAAAAATAATTTGGAACCACGTTGATTGAATTTGATTTATGGAATTCACAAAGTTCAGAACTGCTGCCAGGATGCAGGGCAATTGGGGCAGTCTGGTTAGGTGAACTATTTGACCAAGATTTTGTGTTCATTTTGATCTGAAATTTTAAAGGAATGATTTTAAGATACAAAAATAAATTCTGTAAAAATTTTAGAATTTTTAGTCAAGTAGATTATTTTATACAATTTTTCAAAATAAGGATAAAATGGAGTCTAAAACCAGAATGTACTATTTATATGAATCATATCAATTGTTCTTTGCCCTAATTGCATTGTTGAGATTGAACAATGTTATGTTATGCATTGTGAATGGTTATGTGTTTCATGAATAATATACATTGAAATTGAAATGATAATTCAAATAAGACATGATATGACACAATGCCATTGTGATTGGCTATGATGATGATATTGAAAGAAAGAAGGCATGTTTGACTAAATGTGATGAGAATTTGAGAATGGAAATGGTAACTATATAATAAATGAATTGTTTGTTTAATATGTTATTCAGTTTCAGAGTTCTGGATTTGGGTGGCATGCCTAAGAAATGATGAAAGGTAACAGTCTTGCCGGGTTGAGGATCTCCTCATATGTGTTGAGTTGATGGTCCAAGAGACTGGGTCTGTTACACTATGAGAATTGTGAATATGAGATATATGATTTGTAACAGTCTTGCCGGGTTGAGGATCTCCTCATATGTGTTGAGTTGATGGTCCAAGAGACTGGGTCTGTTACACTATCCATGGATAGAGATACATGTATATACATTGCCTACGGGCGTGATTATTGTGACTATGAACCAAAGCAGTAACTCTGAACTCTGAATATCGTATTAAATACTTATTGGGCCCATAGGTGTCGAGGTTATATGAATGTCCTAAATAATGTTATGAGTTAATGAAATGAGATGTTGGTTATTGAGTATGATTGATTAATGTTGAATGTGGAAAGATGTTGAAATGTGGTATGCTCATATGACTATGATTTGTGAAATGCATAATTATGTGTTTACCTTTATATTTATAATGTTGATCTTATCAATAACATATGTGACATTGCATTACATTAAAGCATATCATTAGCATGTTTTATCTTACTAAGCCGTTGGCTTAGCGCGATAGTGTTTAATCGCGCAGGTAATAGAGTTGATAGAGTTGAACCCGAGAGTTCATCAAGACCAAGTGAGAGTAGACCTTGAAGAGTTGATTTTGGGAACTTGAATATCATAAGAGAATTGCCAATCATGTATACTCATGTATATTTTGTAAAGAAATGTTTAATGTGTAAATATGTACATATTTTATAACTTCCGCTGTGTAATATTTAAATGTATATATATATATAACTAATATGTTTTGTTTTATCAGTAAATGATTTACTTTTCTATAATGTATAATGATAAAGGTATTGTATCAAGTTTAAAGTGTTTTGAATATTAAGAAAACCGTAGCATCCCTATGTTTGGTGCACTTATGCTACATTGTTGTGGTTGTAGTGTGTGTGCATTGGATATGGGGGTGTTACAATTGTTTTGGTATCAGAGCCTAGGTTTGAGATTCTCATCCTAGGTAAAATGTAATAAAAAGAATATTTTTACTTAAAAAGTTGGTTTTGAAATAAAATATATGTTTGGGATTGGCAACCTCTGATCTTTAATAAGAAGTATTCTACTGTGTTTGCAGTGTTAGGTTGTGTTGGATTCTCACTCACGACAGTCAGTTGAGGGTAGTGCTGAGAGCATTGCTCCTGCTGAGGGAGCTAGAGTTGATAGTGTTGAGGAGGCACCTGCTTCGGTGTCGGGTAGACCAGCTGGAGAGGAGGTTCCGCCAGCCTGGTTTAGGCATATGATGGAAGTTGTGAGGAAAGCACCAGTGCAACCAGTGCCACCACCTCCTCAGCCTTTGGTATCTGTGAGGCACTATGATAAACTAAGGAAGTATGGAGCAGAGGATTTCCTTGGTACTACTGATCCAGCTGTAGCAGAACAGTGGCTTGACAAAGTACAGAGGATCTTTATTCAGTTACAAGCCACCCCTGAGGAAAAATTTGACTATGCAAGATCTTTGCTACAGAAGGATGCCTACGATTGGTGGAAGACGGTGCCCCATTCTATGGATGATCCTCCAACACTGTCTTACACTGATTTTCTGAGGGAATTTGAGTTGAAGTATACTCCTAGGGAGTATAAAGACATGAAGAAGATGGAGTTCTTAAGCTTGAAGCAAGATAGTAAAACTGTAACTGAGTATGAAGTTGAGTTTATTCGACTGAGTCAGTATGCTGGGGGTATCATTGCTGATGAGATTGATAGATGTCGGCGATTTGAGGAGGGATTGAGGCCTTCGATCATGTGCTTAGTGGCTGGATCCAGATATCAGGATTTCTCACAGCTGGTGGCAGCAGCTCGAAGTGTAGAGCGAGCTCAAGTTATTGCAGCTGCTTCAGAGGAAGAGGTTAGGGTTAGGAGGCCCCAGTTTGAGGCAGGGTCTTCTTCTGCAAAAAGAGGTAAAGGAAGCTTTGTTCCTAGAGTTAGTAGGAGTCAGAGGTTAGCTGGTAGGTCAGTGCAGTTCCAGAGACAGAGATTTAGACCTGCAGCTTCAGTAGCGAGTGCTCCTACTCCTGGAGTTCAGAGATCCACCTTACCTGTGTGTAACCAGTGTGGTGGAAGACATGGGGGCGTTTGTTGGAGGCATAGTAGATCAGGGGTATGCTTCAGGTGTGGATCACCTGACCACTTTGTGAGAGACTGTCCTGAGAGGCAGGAGCAGATGCCAGTTGATTCTGCTGCTTCTCGAGCTAGTGTGAGGGGAGGCAGAGGAGGCAGAGGTGCCAGCCGGGGAGGTAGACTAGGATTCAGTTCTAGAGGAGGTGCTACATCCAGGGAGGGTAGACCAGAGGAGGTTGGATCTTCCCAGAGGATGTATGTTATGCAGAGGCAGCCAGATTCATCGGCAGTCATAGCTGGTACTTTTTCTTTATTTAATACTCCAGTACTTGCTTTGATTGATCCGGGTTCCACGCATTTATATATTAATGCATCTGTTTTGCCTGTATTTGATGTGCATGCTGAGTCCCTAGGATTTGATGTGTTGGTGACAAATCCGTTAGGGCATAGTGTGGTTGTGAGTAAGGTGCACCGGGATAGTGCAGTGAGGGTGCAGGGTGAGGAGTTCCTTGGAGAGAGGTGATAGTATCTAATGAGCAGGAACAGCTAGCCTCCTTATTTGTTTCAGCTGTTGCAGCCAGGAGGTTGATTAGAAAGGGGTGTGAAGCCTATCTTGCTCATGTGGTGGATACTAGAGTGAAGGGTTCCCCTATTGATAGCATTGCCACAGTTGCTGAGTTCCCAGATGTATTTCCAGAGGAGTTGCCAGGGTTACCTCCTGAGAGAGAGGTGGAGTTCGGTATTGAATTGTTGCCTAGTACCACTCCTATCTCCATTACTCCTTATAGAATGGCACCAGCAGAATTGAGGGAGTTGAAAGTGCAATTACAGGAGTTGTTGGACAAAGGATTTATTCGCCCCAGTGTTTCTCCTTGGGGAGCTCCTATGCTATTTGTGAAAAAGAAAGATGGTACTATGAGGTTGTGTATCGATTATAGGCAATTGAACAAGGTGACCATTAAAAATAAATATCCTTTGCCTAGAATCGATGATCTCTTTGATCAATTGAAGGGTGCAGCTGTGTTTTCTAAAATTGATTTGAGATCTGGGTACCATCAGTTGAGAGTCAAAGCTGAAGATGTTCCTAAGACCGCTTTTCGGACCAGGTATGGGCATTATGAATTTTTAGTTATGCCTTTTGGTCTGACGAATGCACCTGCAGCTTTTATGGATTTGATGAATAGGGTGTTTAGGCCCTATTTGGATCAGTTTGTAGTGGTCTTCATTGATGATATATTGGTGTATTCTCGGAATGAGGAGGAGCATGACATGCATCTGCGGATTGTGTTGCAGATTTTGAGAGAGAATCAGTTATTTGCCAAATTGTCGAAGTGTGAGTTCTGGTTGGATCAAGTAGCTTTTCTCGGACATATTGTTTCTGCAGAAGGCATCAGAGTTGATCCGAGCAAAGTTGAAGCTATTTTAAATTGAAGTCCACCCAAGACTGTGACAGAGATTAGAAGTTTTCTGGGTTTGGCAGGCTATTACCGGCGGTTTGTGAAAGGATTTTCTTTGATAGCTACTCCACTCACCAGATTGCTTCGTAAGGGAGTGAGGTTTTTGTGGACAGATCAGTGTCAGGCGAGCTTTGAGCAGTTGAGAGATATGTTGACTCAAGCGCCTGTTCTTACTTTACCTGTTAAAGGCAAACCATATGTGATCTACAGTGATGCTTCACATAGAGGTTTGGGGTGTGTATTGATGCAGGAAGGGAAAGTTATAGCTTATGCATCTCGACAGTTGAAACCGCATGAGCTTAACTATCCGACCCATGATTTGGAATTGGATGCCATTGTGTTTGCATTGAAGATTTGGCGCCACTATCTGTTTGGGGAGAAATGTTTTATATACACTGATCACAAGAGTTTGAAGTATTTGGGTGTCCAGAAAGAACTCAATCTTCGTCAGAGGAGATGGTTAGAATTGATTAAAGACTACGACTGCTTGATTGACTATCATCCAGGTAAAGCAAATGTTGTTGCTGATGCCTTGAGTCGGAAGTCTTTAGCTGGTTTAACAGTCTACTCGCTCTCGTTGCTTGTTGAGTTGAGAGCATTGCATGCCAGTTTTGTAGTTTGTGACGATGGTGCATTGTTGGCACAGTTGCTTTTGAAACCAGTTTTGTTAGATCAGATCAAAGAGGCTCAGTTGATTGATATGAAGATTCAGAAGATTATTTCAGATTGCAAGAATGGGAATACTAGAGATTTTGTTGTGAAAAGTGATGGGAGCCTATGGTTTAAAAACCGATTGTGTGTACCCGATGATGCTGATTTGAAAAGGGTCATTTTGGAAGAAGCTCATCAGTCAATGTTTGCTATGCATCCGGGTAATACGAAGATGTATCATGATTTGAGACAGCATTATTGGTGGATTGGTTTGAAGAGAGACATTGTTGAGTTTGTATCGAAATGTCTCACCTGTCAGAAGGTTAAAGCAGAGCATCAAGTTCCAACCGGGTTGCTTCAACCATTGTCAGTGCCAGAATGGAAGTGGGAAAGAGTGACAATGGATTTTGTGTCTGGTTTGCCATTGACACAAAAGAAGCATGATGCCATATGGGTGATTGTGGATAGATTGACTAAGACAGCTCATTTTCTTCCGGTTCGAATGGATTACTCTTTGGAGAGATTGGCTGAGCTGTATATCCATGAGATTGTGAAACTGCATGGTGTTCCAACTTCTTTAGTGTCTGATCGAGATCCCAGGTTTACTTCCAGATTTTGGAAGAGTTTGCATAGTGCTTTGGGTTCTCGACTGCACTTCAGCACTGCTTTTCATCCACAGACGGATGGACAGTCAGAGAGGGTGATACAGATTATTGAGGACATGTTGAGAAGCTGTGTCATCGATTTCTCTGGAAGTTAGGATAGGTTTTTACCTCTTGTGGAGTTTGCTTACAACAACAGTCACCAATCCAGCATTGGTATGGCACCGTTTGAAGCATTGTATGGCAGACGGTGTAGGACACCTCTTTGTTGGAATGAGCTTGGAGATAATAAGTTGGTTGGTCCTGATTTGATTCAAGAAACTGAAGAAAAATTGAAGTTGATTCGAGGAAGGTTAAAAGCAGCTTCAGACCGACAGAAGTCTTATGCAGATCTGAAAAGGAGAGATATAGAGTTTGATGTTGGAGATAAGGTATTTCTGAAAGTGTCTCCTTGGAAGAAGATTTTGAGGTTCGGTCAGAAAGGAAAATTGAGTCCTCGTTTCATTGGGCCGTATGAAGTGTTAGAAAGAGTTGGGCCAGTGGCGTATCGACTTGCTTTGCCACCTGAGTTGGATCGTATTCATAATGTATTCCATGTTTCTATGTTGAGGAGATATAGGTCGGATCCATCTCATGTGTTGCCATTTGAACCTATTGAAGTGAGCCCAGACTTGACATTTGAAGAGGAACCAGTTGCTATCTTGGCACGTGATGTAAAAGAGTTAAGAAATAAGAATGTGCCTTTGGTAAAAGTTCTGTGGAAGAATCATGCAAGAGAGGAAGCAACTTGGGAAAGTGAGCATACCATGCGAGACCAGTATCCTCAGTTATTTCAGAGTTAATTTCAGGTAATTTCGAGGACGAAATTTCTTTCTAGAGGGGGAGAATTGTAATATCCCTAATTATGCCCTAGTAGTCTTGGTGTTATTGTTGTTGCACTTGAATTATGTATATATGATAAGTTGATAAGAAATTGGAAGAGAATGTTTTTGTATGGTGGTTGGGAAAGAAAAGAGGGTTTAGAGATAATTGTATATGTTGCTCATATGGTGATATATATAACATATAAAGTGGTCAAAATGGAAAGTCAAGGAAAGAGGATATTTTTGTGTTGGTTGTGAAATTACTTAAATGGGTATAGATATGACAAAAGCTTAGTTAAATGGATGAGGGTATTATAGTAATTTTCTTTTGGATGGGTATTTAATGCCTATTGACTTTGTGTTTCTTCATCATTTCTTCTTCTTCTTGTTGTTGTGTGGCCGGCTCACCAAAGAGACAAGAGAGCAAGAGAACAAGTGATGGTTTTGATGATTTCAAGCTCAAAGTGAAGGAAGTTTTCAAAGTTACAAGTTGGAGTTTCAAGGAATTTCATTATTTGGTAAGTTTTCTCTTGTTTACCCTTGTTATTTTTGAAGTTATGCTTGAGTTGAGTTGTGATTTGATGATGGTATGATTAAGTTGCTTAGGGTGTGATTTTAAGTATTGATTTTGCTTGATAGATGAGAAGTTGAGTTGGTGAAGGTGTTGGAAGTGATTGTGTTGAGTAAGAGTTGTGTTTAGTGAAATTTCTTTCTGTTTTACAATTAGTAAAGGCTGTGACTTGTATGATTTTTAATTAATTATATAAAAATTTTCTTGAAGTGAATTTTTGATATGTTGTGCCTCTATGAGTCTAGAATGACTGAAAAATATGTTGATTCGATTTTGGAATGGTTATGAGTTTAGAAAGATTATTTTTATTAGACCTGTTCCAGCAGGTACCTTAACTGAGACAGCTATATTTCGGGATTTTTAATAAAATGTAGAAAACTCATATCCAATTGAATTTTGGATATGTTGTTGCTTAGTGAGTCTAGTATTTGAGAAAAATAATTTGGAACCACGTTGATTGAATTTGATTTATGGAATTCACAAAGTTCAGAACTGCTGCCAGGATGCAGGGCAATTGGGGCAGTCTGGTTAGGTGAATTATTTGACCAAGATTTTGTGTTCAGTTTGATCTTAAATTTTAAAGGAATGATTTTAAGATACAAAACTAAATTCTGTAAAAATTTTAGAATTTTTAGTCAAGTAGATTATTTTATACAATTTTTCAAAATAAGGATAAAATGGAGTCTAAAACCAGAATGTACTATTCATATGAATCATATCAATTGTTCTTTGCCCTAATTGCATTGTTGAGATTGAACAATGTTATGTTATGAATTGTGAATGGTTCTGTGTTTCATGAATAATATACATTGAAATTGAAATGATAATTCAAATAAGACATGATATGACACAATGCCATTGTGATTGGCTATGATGATGATATTGAAAGAAAGAAGGCATGTTTGCCTAAATGTGATGAGAATTTGAGAATGGAAATGGTAACTATATAATAAATGAATTGTTTGTTTAATATGTTATTCAGTTTCAGAGTTCTGGATTTGGGTGGCATGCCCAAGAAATGATGAAAGGTAACAGTCTTGCCGGGTTGAGGATCTCCTCATATGTGTTGAGTTGATGGTCCAAGAGACTGGGTCTGTTACACTATGAGAATTGTGAATATGAGATATATGATTTGTAACAGTCTTGCCGGGTTGAGGATCTCCTCATATGTGTTGAGTTGATGGTCCAAGAGACTGGGTCTGTTACACTATCCATGGATAGAGATACATGTATATACATTGCCTACGGGCGTGATTATTGTGACTATGAACCAAAGCAGTAACTCTGAACTCTGAATATCGTATTAAATACTTGTTGGGCCCATAGGTGTCAAGGTTATATGAATGTCCTAAATAATGTTATGAGTTAATGAAATGAGATGTTGGTTATTGAGTATGATTGATTAATGTTGAATGTGGAAAGATGTTGAAATGTGGTATGCTCATATGACTATGATTTGTGAAATGCATAATTATGTGTTTACCTTTATATTTATAATGTTGATCTTATCAATAACATATGTGACATTGCATTACATTAAAGCATACCATTAGCATGTTTTATCTTACTAAGCCGTTGGCTTAGCGCGATAGTGTTTAATCGCGCAGGTAATAGAGTTGATAGAGTTGAACCCGAGAGTTCATCAAGACCAAGTGAGAGTAGACCTTGAAGAGTTGATTTTGGGAACTTGAATATCATAAGAGAATTGCCAATCATGTATACTTCTGTATATTTTGTAAAGAAATGTTTAATGTGTAAATATGTACATATTTTATAACTTCCGCTGTGTAATATTTAAATGTATATATATATATAACTAATATGTTTTGTTTTATCAGTAAATGATTTACTTTTCTATAATGTATAATGATAAAGGTATTGTATCAAGTTTAAAGTGTTTTGAATATTAAGAAAACCGTAGCATCCCTATGTTTGGTGCACTTATGCTACATTGTTGTGGTTGTAGTGTGTGTGCATTGGATATGGGGGTGTTACAAACATAGAGCCAAGTAAGTTAATACCAGGTAAGTACATATTATCCTATCTACTTAAATTAATATATTTTTCCTAAATTTTCTAAAAAGATAATAATATCATAATACAAAATAAACAAATAAAATAAAAATATATATAAAAACAAAAAAATATAAAAATATAAAATCATCAAACAAAAATCATAAAATAATCATAAAATCAAAAATCAAAAATAATAAAGATTAATAAGTAATAAATAATAAAAAAAAATAATAAATAAAGAAAGACGAAAAAATCAAGAAAAGAAAAAAGAAAGAGAAAAATAATTACCGCGCTCTTTTCGTTGGAACTACGATGAAGCGGCATCTCGGCTAGTATATCTATATTTCCTTCTTCATGATGCCGAATAAATTCCAATAACTCAACATTAGAATGAGTCCCTGACCTTGAAGCAAGCATTTTTTTTGAAAACTATGTGCTAAATTTGAAAGAATTTGAGAGACTTATAGAAATTGAGAAACTTTGTTGTGAATGAAATGAAGGATTCGTGGGTTTTTATAGAGAAACGGCAAGGAAAAACAAAAATTCAAAAGTAAGTTTACTGTTCATGAATAGTAAATTTTACTATTTATAAATAGTAAATTACTATTTATGAATAGTACATTACTATTGTTAATAGTAAATACTATTTGTTACTATTTGTGAATAGTAAATTTACTATTTATGAATAGTAATAGTGCATAAACAGTGACTACACAGTAAATAAATAATAAATTCAATTATTCAATTTAATCATTCAACTGCTTGCGTGTATATAAATATTTTTACAAGCAGGGAGCAAAAAAAAAAGATGTGCATAAAAACTAGCCAAAATTTTTGAAATAAAAAATTATTAGCTCGGGTCTATAACCCAAATTTTCCTTAGGTCCAGAACCTAGAATCTCTTTTAAGTCCAGAACTTAGCTCGGGTCCAGAACCAAAATTATCCTTAGGTCCAGAACCTAGAATCTTTTCTTAGTACAGAACTTAGCTCGGGTTCAGAACCCAAATTTTCCTTAGGTCCAGAACCTAGAATCTCTTTTAAATCCAGAACCTAGCTCGGGTCCAGAACTCAAATTTTCTTTAGGTCCAGAACCTAAAATCTTTTTTAAGTCCAGAACTTAGCTCGAATCCGAAACCCAAATTATCCTTAGGTCTAGAACCTAGAATCTTTTCTAAGTTCAGAACTTAGCTCGGGTCCATAACCCAAATTTTCTTTAGGTCCAGAATATAAAATTACACTCAGGTCCAGAACCTAAAATTATCCTTGAGTCTAGAGCTCGAACCGGGTTTAGAACCCAAAACCTCAACCATCTCATAAATTAAGTCTTATTGCTTTTCACTCTCTTTCACTAAAGTCTCAGATCATTCAAGCAGGGGGCAAACTGTAGACCCTTAATTTTTGACCCAATCCAGTCCAATATATTTTAATTAGTCCAAAATAATTTTTGTGTTGTCCAATAAATTTTAATTAGTCAAAAATAATTTTTGTTATCTTAATTAAATAATTTTTGCTTTAGTATCTAATTTTTATTAATAAATAATAATAATAATAAACAAATAAATAAAAATAAAAATCGGCAACGAAAAAATCATCGCCGAAAACCAGCGCGGGACGAATGGCCCGCAGGCCAATTCGCCCCCCGCTGCCGCAGCTGGCTAGTGCATTTTTTCTGCAACAATTTTTTTTTTGCCAACAACTTTTTCGCAGCAGTTTTTTTTCGCCAGCGAAATTTTTTCGACACAAATTTTTTTGAAACCTAATACAATTAGGTTTCTGTTTCCTTTTCTTAATAAATGTTATATTCCATGAATAACTAAGATTAATCAAAAAATCTTCTATAAATAATACTAAAAACAACACAAAAAGCATCAAAAAAATTGGGACGGAAATTGGGAGAAAAATTGAAACCAAAACAGAGTAGGAAAGGCTTTGAATCAATCTGATTTTTTTGAGAGAGCAAACAACAATTCAATCCATCAAAGGCAGCAAAGCTTGTCTTTGTTTTTGTTCATCCAAGAAGAAATTTTTGGTGGAACCAACAAACGGAGGTATGCATCAATTTTCTAATTTCTTCATAGTAGCTTAAATCATCTAATTGTTTCTTTTAATTCAAAAACTCTAGAACATTAATTCCCCTTTTCTAAAGTTTAAAAACTTTAATTCGTTGCTTTATTTTCCATAAAGCTTAAAATTATTATTTTTGTTTCTTCAAAACCTCAAAACCCTAATTTGTTTTCCAAATTTTCAAAACCCTAAATTGAGTTCTGTTTCTTTCCAAAAACCCTTAAAACATCTTTTCTGTTTATATAAACCTTAAATCATTTTATTTATTTTCATAAAACTTCATAAAATTATCAATTGATTTACAAATCCTAAAACCCTAATTCAACTCCAAAACCCAAAACAGTGAACCCTAACTCCCTTAAAACCTAAACCTTAAAGTTTTCTAAACCCTAATCCTTTAAACCTTAAAACCCCTATAAACATATTCAAACACAGTAAGCTTTCAAACACAATCCAGTGACCGTAAATCATAAATCTAAATGTTTTAAAGTGTCCAAAACCTAATTTCATGATTATACATCTCAAACCCTAATTTGGTGAATCAAAGAACTTCACCAACTTTTTAAATCATAAAACCTTAATCCATTTTAATTCCCTTAAAATCACATTAGTCTAATTCCAAAAATTCCAAAAACCTAAACACATGAAATAGAGAATCTTAAATAGAAACAGTAGCCCTAATTTAAATCTTTATTTGCCTTATTCAATTTTATATTTGATTTTACTTTGATTTATTTTATATGCTTTAATTTATTTAAGTTCAATGTTTAGTTTATCTAATTTATCATGGATGGATGTTTACTTTCTAATGATATTTGGTACCTTTGATGAATGGTTATTTACTTTTATCGATTTATTTAGATTTCCAAATGTTGTAAGAGGTATGTTTCCACTTAGTGGGTACCTCATTAGTTAAATATCATGTAACTTAAATTACTTTTCTATTTTAGAACCAATGTAAAGGACATGTTTCTAACTTTCGGTGGGTGTCCTATTTAGGCATGGGATGTAAGGACATGTTTCCATCATTGGATGTGTGTCCATTTAATTGTTTTGTTTTTTAATTTAATGATGCTTTCTTTTAATTATTGTGTGTAATATGGATTATATTGTTACATTTAAAAATTTTATAATATTAAGACCTGTAAAGGAGGCCAGTTCCAATGAATCGGGCGTTGTGGGGGTGCTGGGACATTTCTCACCTTCCCCACACGTACCTAACTTTTCGAACCCATTAAGGGGTTGGGGATTCCTTAGGAATCGAGTCATCCACCCCTTTGTTTTTCCTGATCTGTCCGGGTGGCGACTCCATTTTTTCTGGACCTAGGTCCGTGTTCTCTAAGGCCCCGAGCCTAAACAGTGCCGAAGTCGCAAGAACCATTCCACCGGGAGTGGGGGCAAAAATCCCACTCACACCACTAAAGGATCTTTTCTTCCTGCAGAGCACATCAAAATCGTGATAAAGACAAGCTAGACCAGCTTCCCCCCATGCTTAAGAAGATACGTGATCCAAGTTAGAAAGGGCGCGCAATCCAGATAAGCTACACACTTACTCTCCCATTTCAAATACATTGACCCAAAAATTCTTTATAATATACAATACGTAAAATTCAAAACATAATATATTATGCATAAAACTCAAAATGTACAATAACATAAAAATATATACATGTTGCTGGCAGAGTTTCTGATCTCGATAGCAACTCTACAAGCTCAACTACAATTCTAGACTCGACCTGGTCTAGAAGAACTCTCTGGCTCAACTGGGTCTACCCTGTCACCTGCGCAATGGAAACAATCGCGCTAAGCCGAAGCCTAGTGGTATAAACTTTGATAATAATAATAATATAACTCAATGCAATACCAAATGCACAATGCATATAAATGTCACATCAATCCACTTTCTTATATTTTTCAAATAATTCATAAGCACAACTCATAACATTATATTAATCAATTGTATCATAATTCATAATTCACAGTAAAACAAAGACAAGCATGGACCCAAAAGGATCTAATATGCTATTCAAATTTTAGAGTTACTGCTTTGGTCCATAATGACACCATGTGTCTAGCCCCGTAGGCAATATATATATCCATGGATAATGTAACAGCCCCAGTCTAGACTGCTACAGTTTTTGAGACTTATGACCCAGTCTTTTCACCCCAAAAACATCATATTTATCAGCTGGCTTGGTTTACGACCCAGTCTTTTCACCATTCCAGCGTATAGCCCATAGGCAATCATAGGCATGCCACCAAACCCAGAACTCTGAAAAATGAATAACATACTAGGCACACAATTTATTCATATTTCTCATTATTAATCTCTTTCTCATTTTTACATATTCAATCTAGGCACATGCCTTATTTTCACATTTTTTTCACTTTTCTCATTTTTCACATCTTTCTCATTTTTCTCACTTTTCTCATTTTTATCAATATCAATTCATTTCATTATTACACATATCTCATTTTCGCATTCACAACACATTACTTTGGTTATTTTCACATAATATGCATATTTCACATGTTACACAAATTAGCCATTATCAATGGCTTTTCACAATGCATTTAACACATATATGACATTACAAATGTCATAGCACATTATGCATACACAATCAATGAACCAAGTAGCTTAACACATTTTCCAGCCAAAATGTGTTAAGTCAAAATGTTATGCAAATATAAATATCATATTCAAAGTTTGTACATACCTCCACTAGCAACCCAAAGCAAGCTAAAAACAACCTTCAATCCAATCTTTCTAACTTGCCCTTCACCACTTGGATGAAGCAAATAAATCTCCCTCAATGCCTAAACCAAATGTGATAGCAAAAAAAATCATTTAGTATCACATTTAATGGCATTTCCAACATTAAATCATAATTACACATAACTCCTACAAATTTCCAAAATTTTAGCCTTTCCTTACTTCAACATTAGAATTCCATTCTACTACAATTAAATTAGTGTTTTAAGTTTATTTATATTATTAAAAACATATTTTAATACATTTAAATCATTTACATTATGAAAATACACTCTTATACACAAAATCTCAAAAATGGCCTAACCTTTCCCCATTGAAGGCTTTCCATTCCAACACAATCCATTACTCATTCCAAGCTTATATTCATCACTTTTAACACTAAACAACATGCTTAAACAAATAAAATCACACAATTAAACCACTTTGGAAAATCACTTTTCCAAAACCCTAAATCTCCACTTCCATTCTCAAACTCCAACCCAACACCACCAAATCCAATATTTGACTTTAAAATACTTGTTTATGAATCAAAACAACTCATTTGGAATCAATTTATACAATTAAAATTCATGTTTTCAAAACCCCAAAAATCCATAACCCTAAATTCTCTCTCTTCACCATTCTTTAACCAAACTCCATCATCTCTTCAATCTAACCTTAGAATCATTGTTAACTACCCAAAATAACATCATACACACCAATTCCAACAATTATAACATACTACATAAAAATCCAAACTCTCACATAATCTAAATTTCCAAGGAATTCAAATAAAAGAGATGGAAACTTACTAATTTTGGTGGAAATCACCAAAAATCCACTTGAAACTTGTTAATTCCTTCAATTTATGGAGTATGGAAGAAGAAAAATCCTTGGTCTTCAATCATCCATGGAAGCCACGTTCTTGAGAAGAAGAAGAAGAAGAAGAAGACTTTTAAATATTCTTTCCTTTTCATCTTTTTTTTAACCACATATATATATATATATATTAAAATAATTTAATATTTAATTTTTTAATTTTTTTTTATAAATTAAAAGTCCTAATTTCCCTCTTCCATTCAAAATTAATTTGTTTTTGAATTATTTTATTAATTTTGAATTTATAAGATTTAATTACCAAAATATCCTTTTCTTTTAAAAAGTGTTGACTTTTATATATGTTATGTATATTTTGCTTATATATCATATATATATTCCACTTTTTCATTTAAAATCCCTTCATTTTTCATTTAAAACTATTAATTTAATTTATCCTTTTAAATTATAATTTATTTTATCAAATTTTCTAAAAATTAGAAATTTTCAAAAATTTTGGATGTTACAATAGATATACACTGTTAGCCTTGTTAAAAGAGAGAAGGTTAAAGGCACTATATCATCATCAACTGTATCAAAGAAAGATAGCTTGGGCTTAAAATAGGAGGGTTAAGGTCAGGAAGCTTAAGGTCGATAGCTTGCTGTTAAAACAATACAAGCCCAATATTCCTGATCTAAGAGGGAAGTTTAGACCTAGTTGGGAAGCGCCATATGTTGTGAAGCAAGTCATCAAGAAGGGTGTAGTCAAGCTATCAAACATGGATGGGAGTGAGTTTAGTGAGCCAGTAAATATTGACAGGTTGAATAAATTTTATGTGTAAAAATAAGAGGCCTCGCTAGATTGAAAACCCAAAAAGGGTGGCCTAGATAAAAGCTAGAGTAGTCTGCTAGTTCCAAAAATCTAAAAGGGCGGGCTAGGCAATAATTAGGGCTAAATGAGAGAAAATTGCCAATTAGAAAATCGAAAAGGGCTAGTTGGTGACATGAGTAATCTTGTGTATACTGGCTTTATGTTTGGTTGTTCCCAATTTAATAAATTAGAATTAATATTAAAATTGTTATATGTGCACTATTTTGAAATAATCCGACCATTAGGGTAAAAAAATAACACAACAGTGAAAGGTGATGACAAATTATAAAAGGAAAAGAAAACATCTTTTATTATTATCATTATTTTTCATCCTAACATCATTTTTTCTAAAAATTGACAAATGTAAAATCTATGGCAGATGATAAGTGTCTCGTGCAGGCCAGCTTTGCTTCAGTCAGTCCAAGAAGGCTTCATTCATGCGGGGCATGTCCAGATCAGGAGTAAACTCAAAACCTCGAGGCTTGGCTCCATACTGGTAGTAAAGTCGGTGAGGATCATAACAAGTGCCTCAACAGAGAGCAGCAAAAGGAACATACATCATATGCGTCCAAATGGTAACATGGGCAATCTTCCACCAAGGTACCAACCAACGATTGTTAACTACATCTCATGAGTGGATCCAATCAATCCATTCGGCATAAGAGGCAGGATGAAGCAATTTCCTTATAGAATGATGTTGTGGCAAATATCTGGTAAATTCCATGGATGGCGTGTCGAGCAAGCAGAGGCGCTCCTGTAGCCAGATCTTTAAAGGCAAACAATTGGTAAAAAAAAAAAAAGAGCCCATTAGGTTGAAAACTAGCAAGGGCAGCCTAAGCAAAAATTAGGGTGGCTCGCTAGTTCCAAAAACCTACAAGGGCGGTCTAGGCAAAAATTAGAAGCAATAAAAAAAATAAAGATTCCGCTAATTTGAAAAACATCAAGGGCAACTTAGGCAAAAATTAGGATAGCTTGCTAGTTTCAAAAACCCGCAAGGGTAGGCTAGGAAAAAATTAGAGCAATAAAGTAAAAGACCTAAATTGAAAACTGAAAAGGTTAGTTTAGGTAATTACCTAAACCAGCAAGGGACTTCTAGGTAACCTCCATGAAGAATCTATCTTGAATTGATCCAATCTAACTAGGGTCTCAGCCAAGATCACATGTATTAGTGACAATCCTTCTTCCATTTGGTCCATGATATCCAGTACTCATGGATTGATGTTGCCATCAGGGGAAACAAGCAAGAATTTACCAAGCAAGCAAAGACAAAACATGCGCCCCTAAGGTTTGGTGGGAGCCAAATGGGAAGTGCAAAAATCGATCAAAGGACCAAGCAGGATTTTCTCACCTTGAGTCAAATGCAGAACTTCAGACTTTGAAAATTGAAACAACATCTACATCTTTTGGTGACTCTTTAAAGTCAATATGGGTAATGCCATTGGTTGATTACTTGGGTATCCACGGATGGCCTCAAATTCTTCAATCATAGGACATATCTCAAAGTTGTTTTTTTGAACGTCCTAGTTTCCACATCCCAAAAAGAGAGCATGGCATGTAAAAAGGAATGGCCCAATTTAACATTTTGAAAGTACTTCAAAGTATTAATTTGAGACCAAATTATTTTTTCCCAATGTGTAGCTTTGATGTTCTTAAATAAATCCTTTATCTATTTCAAATTGGCTTCGGTCACTGTGGAGAATGAAAAACTAAAATTGCTTCGGGTTTTTAGAAAAGAAATATTGAAGCTGAGTATTCTGCCTTGATTTAAGGATGACCTTAAAGATTGGTGAATTAATTGACGTAGAATAGAGTGAACGGCTGATATATATAGCAGAACTTGAAGTCTATTGTAATTTATCCATATTGAATTAAGAAAGGATTAAGAGACGCTAAACTTGTCACGAATTTTTAAAAATATAACCTAATTTGTATTGGTTTTGTATTAAATATCAAGTCCATATCGAATTTGTACAAGGAAAAGAAGAAAGTCAAAAAGAAATAAAAAAAAGTAAAAAAATCAATCAGAGTTGTAAAAATTCAAAGAATTATTATATTATCATGTTGTAAATTGCATTAAATACAAACCCTTCATTACAGTTTGGTACAAGTTGATTATTGAGAAGGAGGAGGTGGTCTAAAATCAAATAAAGCCATAAAAAAGTCACCTCCTAATGGAGGAGGAGGTATATCATCTAGTTGGAATCCACTCGAGGGGAAAGCACCTGAGTCCCTGTCACCTTGAAAGTAAGGTCTATAATAGTCATCGCCTGAAATAGAAGGAGGAAGGCCATGGTCATCGGTCCAGGGCCTCCTTGAAGAAGAAGCACTAGGATCCCTATAACCCTGAAATTGAAAGTCCTGAAAGCTCTGTTCTAACTGGTTGCATAGATCTTGAAAATGAGAGGTATCCTGTCGGCTGGCATCCAACTCCCGATGACTAGTAGCTAATTCTTCTTGCAACTTCTTATTTTGCTCCTTAAGCATTCACTGTGAGCCATAAAAGGAAACAGGTAAAAACATACATAACCATGCATACATATAGAATAAATTAAAATAGGATAACAGACCAAGTAATACGAATCAAAACTCTAAGGATAATATGGCATATCTGGAGGTGGAACAAAAGATACGTGTTTACTTGAGAAGTGCCAGCCTCGGAGTCGCTGTGAGAAGAAGGCTCACCCTCCTCCTCGTCATCTTTGTCTTCTTCTTCATATTCTTCTTCCTCTCCTTCCTCCACTTCTTCTTCTTCTTCTTCTACTTCATCCCCAGGAAGCTCCCTGATGCCAATAGGAGAAACCTCAAAAATTTAGAAGCTGATCCCGAATGAATTGGGTATATGACACATCCGGTGAAAACAAAAGGTCCCCAATATCAAAGCCGTTGCGAACATGACTCCAATAAGGTTTCCATATAGATCTGGTGTTCAACACAAATGATGGGATATCTTTTGGTACCCTCCACTGGTCGAGACTAAGAAACCAGTTATATACTCGTTCACTAAGATACCAGCAATAAGAGACTAGTCCGGCAATAATCCGGCGAGACTCTTGTAATGGCAATGCATCAATCATACACGCAGTCCAGTTGTTTCTCTCTTTGGCACTCCACCAAGCTACGTCCATCTATAGAAAAGCAAACAGGTAAGTTATTTTACTCTTAAGTTTTGATATTAATATTAACATTTTTCTTGCTTGGTCCCAGGTTAAGTGACTCATATGGTAGCGTTGAGTGTGTATGTGGTGGCTCCCAAGCACTTCTCTATGGCCCGATAGCCAGAAGCTTAGCCGTGGATATCTGACTCGTGGCTTAGTAATGTTAGAAATTCTAACCAAGTTATGCTCATCCACCCATACCTATGAATAAAAAGAAAGATCAAAATCCACACACATGCATTATTTGGACCAACAGTTATAAGAAAAGTGATACCTCAACAACAACCATAAAGACGGCGAAGGATCTTCTATTCTTATAAAATGCATCAAAGCCATGATAAAGGCATGTGAGACTAGCTTCTCCCCATGGATAAGTTGGTAGATAGTCTAAATCAGAAAGGGCACGAAGCACCGATAAATGGATGGCAGACTCAATGCTGCTTAATATAGTCACCCCCAATAGATATAATAGAAATCCCTGAGTATACTATTAAGCTCTCTCATTTTGCATGGGTCGAGTGTACCTCATCCAACATTCTCAAATAGGATCATATTTGATTTTATACGGTCCTCTAAAATAAGGCCTAACACTGGTCAACTAATGAATTTCCTCACGGGATAAGATATTGCTAGTTAAAGGGACATGAATCCTATGATATCGGATGCCTGTTAGGGCAGCAAAATCAACTAGACCTATGGTCATTTTTTTGATGGGCAAATGAAAAGAATGGGTAGTGTCTATCCATCGCTCTGTGAGCGCTTCAATGACACTCCTATTGATTTGATATCCTCAAGATGGTAACTGCAAAACAAAGTCTTCAAACTTGCTTTATCGGACCATTCTTTTTACCACAGGTGGGGCCCGATTATACCACTTACGGGCTTTGTGGATTTTTCCACAGCCGTGAATGACACAACTGTCATGCTATCCTAATATAGGTAAGTCAAGGTAAGTGCACATATATTTCTTTTTTGCATTTTAATTACATTTATGCCACCCTTTCTTGTAATAATTTTTACCAATTTTGCTACATCAATTTTATGCATCTTTTTGCATAATAATTTTTTCCAATTTTACTACATCAATTTTTACACATGTTTTTGCACAATAATATAATATTTACTAATTTTTCTATATTAATTTTCATGTATATTTTCACACAATAACATTTATAATTAAATTATGCTAACGAAATTTTGTTTGAATAAGTATTTAAATTACAGCAAAATGATGTTTACATGCATTTTTTCTTTGGAACTACAGTGAAGATGCATCTCGAGTAATAATGGAACTTGCTCAACCACGTTATTTAAAAGGTAAGTAAGTAAGTCATTGTTTGATCGTGTCCCGAACCTTGAGGCATGTTGAATGGCAGCCATGGTAAGTGATGAAGATTTCAAAAAACTTAAAATTAAAAGAAAATGTTGAAGGTGAAGGTGTTCTGATTAAACAATTGCACGAAAATGATCCTTTATATATGAAAAAATGAGGCAAGTATCAGGTAAAATATACATACATATATAATATAATAATAAATAAAAAAAAGATGACATAGTATATAATATAATGATAAATAAAAGATGACAATGTCACATGCAGTTTCAATAATTCATTCAAACTTTCTTCCATTTCAATAATTCATAAATCAAAGCTACTTTGCATTATTAGTTTCTGAATTCATAAGTTAAAATTTGCTTTTTAGTCTCTTTATCTTCTTTATCTATTTCAATAAATCACACAGCACACGTGCACACAGTAAATAGATATTTATTGTGTTGTTATATTATTGCGCAGCTAAAAACTATTTTTTATAGACGTAAGAGGCAAGAGTACATAGGTATGGTAAAAAATGGCCAGATTTTTTGCAAAACTCAATAATTAATTTAATGTTTGCACCTTATCTCGGGTCCAGAACCCAAATCATTTTTTAGTTGAGAACTCAATCCAAGTCCAGAACCCAAACAAACTCGGGTCCAGAACCCAAATTATTTTCGTGTCCAGATACTCAAACTGGGTCTAGAACCTAAAGCAACCTGGGTTCAGAACCCAAATTATTTTCAAGTCCAAAATTTAATCATGGTCCAGAACCCAAACAAACTCACGTCCAAAACCCAAATCATTTTTGAGTCCAGAACTCAATCCGGGTTTGTAGATCCTTATTTTTTGATCAAGTACAGTCCAATATTTTAAAATAGATCAAAATAATTTTTATAATATTTATTATTTATTTTAATATAATATTTATTATTTAATATATTTACAAAGAAATTATAAATATTTATTTTAAATATAATATTCATTTTTAATAGTAAAAATAAAAATACATAAAAAATAAAAAATAAAAAATGGACGACTCGGCGAATTGACACGCGGCAGCGGCAGCGGCTGCTTAGCAAGCAATTCGCCACAGACCAAGTGGCCTGCGATGAATTGGCTTGCCACAGCTAAGGCCTGCAGCGAATTATGAGCCTAGCTCATCCAACGTTCACTCACCCGTTCCTCGCAGCATCCCACAGCGTGTCAGCAACCCGCAGCGTAAGAAATCCTCGCAGCCAACGCTCATAGCCCACGCCCGAGCAATTTTTGCCTAAACCTTATTTTGCTTGGAATTTTTTTTATTTATTTCCTAATCAGATTATATTTCCTTAATAAAGTAGGTTTTTCTCTTAAATGCCTATAAATAACAACACTATAAACAAAAACGGGGACTAGAATTTGAACCTTAGACTCATGAGGCCAAAACTTTGATACTTTTATAATGATCAATAAAAACTCAGCAATAAAAAATCAAACACTGTCCAGTTCACAAGGCAGTAAGGTCTTGATATTGTTCGATGAGAAATTAAGCATTGTGGTAGGCAGAAGCTGTCCAATTCTTCTAGTTTGGTGGAGCTTTTAAACGTAGGTATATTAATCTAATTTTTGTTGATTAAAATCAAGTAATCTTCATCCTTCAAATAATAATCACATTGTCTAGAATTCCTTCTTTAATTTAATTCATACATTGATTTAAATTATTTCAGACAGTAATTTTAAGATTCAAGTTAAAATAATAATATAGTTATTAAAACACTA
The DNA here is from genome assembly GCA_947685225.1 of Garcia nutans. NCBI lineage: Eukaryota > Viridiplantae > Streptophyta > Magnoliopsida > Malpighiales > Euphorbiaceae > Garcia > Garcia nutans. The sequence goes on along the minus strand of CANTUV010000039.1, from coordinate 33,055,379 downwards.
GTTCTAATTTATTCAAACCCTAAATCCTAATTAATTCTATTTTTCAAACCGTCACAGTAGCTTAATATTTTAAATAATAATAATGTTAGCCCTACAAACTAAAACTGTAATATCCCATATTATACCCTAAAAGTGTTGGGGTTATTGTTGTATTTGGATTCAATGTGTGTATTGAAGGGAAAGAGAAGAGAAGTGAAGAGAAGATGTAGGAAAAATAAATGCAAAATATATGACATATACATATAACCACATATACATCACATATACATGATGTATAAAATGGTGTAGGAAAAGTGTGTTGTATATATATATATATATTTGTATAATTAATGAATAATAATAATGATGATAAGGACAAAAAGAGAAAAAGATGAAGAAAGTCAAAAGGAATTGTGTGTGTGGTGGAGATTTAAGTGTCCTAATGTTATTATTATTATTATTATTATTATTATTGTTATTGTTATTGTTATTATTATTATATATATATATATATATTGGATAAGAACGAAGAAAGAAGATTCATTCTTCTTCTTCTTCTTCGTTTTCTTCTTAGTGCACGAGAGAGAGAGAGAGAGAGAGAGAGAGAAGCTAGAGAGAGAAAGATGATTTTGCTTCAATTTACACCAAAGACTAAAGAGATCAAGAGATTTGCAAGTGGAGTTGAAGATTTGGCAAGCTATTCATGTAAGTACTCATTTCTTGAAGTTAATCTTTGTGATTATATATATATAAGTTTCATCTTCTTGTTTTGATTTCTCTTGATTGAGGTTATGTGTTTGATACAAGTGGTTTGTGAGATGATGATAATGAAAGATTGAAGTGTGTAAAGGTGTTAACTTGGTATTTAAGTGATGATAAGTTGGGGAAATTGTGAGGGTGATGATGAATGGTTGAATTAGGGTTTTGAATAAATGAATTGGTACCTTGAGTAATTGATTATAGTGATGTATATATATTTTGTTTAGTATGATGCTATAATGAAGTTATATAAATGTTAAGGTGATAGAAAATTGATAAATATAACAAAGATGATGATTAAAAGTGTTGTGATGTGAATTTTGAAGGGCTTGGATGAGTTTTGAAGTATTTGGTTCTTGAATCCTTGAAGGACATGGCCAAGTTATGAGAGACACGGCCAAGTTAGGGCAAACATGGCCGTGTTGGATGGATTTTGGAGAGACACGGCCACAAGCTTGGCCGTGTCCCTTGGGTGTGTTTGTTACTGCCTGACTTTTGTTGAGAGACACGGTCGTGTCCTTTGCCCGTGTCTGCCTCTGTTTGATTTGGTGTTGAGAGACACGGCCACAAGCTTGGCCGTGTCCCATGCCCGTGTTTGCTACTGCCAAAATTGTGTTGAGAGACACGGCCACAAGCTTGGCCGTGTCCCTCAAATGTGCTGCCCGTGTCCTGTGAGGATGTTAATTATTGTGATTGTTATATGTTATTCTTATATTGTTTTGTCTTCAAAAGGATCTTTTGGTACTTAAACACACTTAAAACAATAATGATCCAACCAAAGATGTATAGAAGATTATAAATCCATGAATTATGTAAATTGTTATGTATCTAACAATGATGATATAGGAAATGTGGAAGATACAATGATCATGGAAAAAGGTATGTACCATGTTATTGATTATGTGTATTTGAGTGATGAATTGATCAATATGATTTGATGATAATGATGATACTATATGAACAATGTTATGTTCTATGCTTTGTAAATTGTAATGTGTTATATGAATGATGTGAGATTATGATGAAATATGAAATATAAAAGATGTGATGTTGTGATGAAAGATGAAATGTGAGTTGAAATTTAAGAAGATGTGAAGCCATTGTTATTGGCAAAGATAATTCAAATGATATGATGATTCAAATGAGATGTGGGCCATTGTTATTGGCTATGATGATTTAAATGTGATGTGATGAAGCCATTGTGATTGGCTATGATGATTCAAATAAAATGAGAGCCATTGTTATTGGTTATGATAATTCAATTGAGAATCAAATGAATTGTGTGACTAATGTGTTATTCCATTTTCAGAGTTTGTTGTTGGTGGCATGCCTAATAAGTGTAACAATCTCTTGAAGTTAGGTTGGATTGAATCCTTGAAGCCTAATTGAGATGTTACCACCCTTGAAGCTAGGTTGGGTTGGTTCTTGAAGCCAAGTTGGGTTGAAGCTTAGCATGCTTTGCTCCCCTTGAAGCTTGGTTGAATCTAATCCTTGAAGCCTAGTTGGGTCTATGATATTGATAAATGTGATAATAAAACCAAAGCATTTACTCTGAAAATTGAATGGCATATTAGTGGGTTGTTGGGCCCGAGTCTGTCTTTGTTGTTAATGTGATACATGCTTGATGAATTGTGAATAAAGTGATGTTATGAAGTATGATTTTGTAATATGTGCATTGATGTATTGAAAAGGAATATGTTTGAGGGATTTTGTTGAGATATGGGTTTATGAAAATGTTGTATGATGTGTAAAATGTATATGAATGTGGAATTTGTGAGAATTGTTTTCATGAAGGTTTGCATAGATCATAGAATGGTGTTTTGTGGAAATGATGTATGTTACATGTATGTGAAATAAATTGTATGTTACATGTATGTGAAATAAATAGGGCAAGTATTGGGTTATGAATGTTCCATGTAAGTCTATATCAAATTTACAAAGATAGTAGGAACTTTTGAAGAATGCATTGAGAAAGGAAAAAGTGGTAAGGAAACAATAAAACTTAATGCTAAAAGTTTGAGGTATGATTCTTTTGGTAAAGTGTATTATTATTGTTTTCTTTTGTACTACTAAGCTCTCGGGCTTAGCGCGGATGTTTAATCGCGCAGGTATTATGCGGTTGATCTGGAAGTTTAGCTGTTATGCCACGAGAAGGGTAAGAGTGTCTCGAGACCAACTAGAAGGTGATGCATACATATGTTATATTAATTATGTTTTATTTTTATAAGAATAATGTTTCTTGGATTTGGTCTTTATAATTAATGCAATAGTACTTGAACTTGGATAAAGGTTTTGAAATTGGAACGAAAAGTGACATTCTTATACTTTATCTACGCATCGTATATATATACCAGGTATATGTATGGTGCTTATATAGAGTATGGGGGTGTTACAATTATTTTGGTATCAGAGCTTAGGTTTGAGATTCTCGGCCTAAGTGAAATTAAAAAGGAAAATTTTTGAATAATGTAAATAAGAATAAAAAAAGAGAGTTTTGAAATGCAATTGGTAATACATGCATATGCATTCACATCTAGGTTGGTCTCGAACATGGCATTATATGAATTGTGATGTATTTGAATTACAGGAGATAAATGATAGTATGTAAATGAGGTTTCATATGAAAGCAAATTTTAAAATGTTGATAATTGAAAAGTGATTGTGATATAAAGAAATGATATGGAATTTATAAGTAAAAGTGTGATTATTGATATGTGTATGATATATAAAGAAATGGCTAGAAGAATAAAGTTGGAAATGAGTTAAAAACAAAATTTAGATTAAAGTATGTAATCTTTCCTTTATTACTTGAACCTCTTTCTAATAAACTTATGTTTGGATTTCTAGAAAGAGGAAATATTGTTGGATGAGTAATATGGAAAGATATAGCATTTAAATGCAAAGAGTACAGTGGATTATTGAATGAATTGATTGGTATAGATTAAGTATGATAATTTAAGGTAGGATGTAAAAAGTTAAGGTTTTGCTTAAAAGGAAAAAGAGATGATGTTGGTTAAGTATAAAGAGATATTGGTGTTGTTTGTATTGTTAATTTAATGCAAACATGATGATGATATGTAATATTTAAATTTTTGGAAAGAGCTTGGTAATGGTGAAACATATATGTTTGATATTGCTTTGTAGTATATACATATAAGATGTTTTGAGGTTGATATTAAGAGGATGAGATGAATAAATTGAAGTTTAAGTAAATTAGTAAGTTGAGAACTTATGGTTGTAATGGAATGTGGATAAAGATCATTTAGATATTGATAGTTTAATGTACTTAATACATGAGATATATGAAATAAATAGTAGTGCTCATAAAAGTATTATGAATTGGGGGATGAGATTGATAATAGGAAAATTTTGGTTAGAAATAAAAGAAAAGGGATAGAGTAAATGGGAATGAATTACTTTAAGTAATTTGGTTGGAAAGGATGAAAATGGGTATGAAAGGTATGTTAAAGGTATTTAAAAATAAATGTGAGAGAGATATCACATTGGACATGTGATTAAGGTCTTTGTAAAATAATATTATAAGTAAAGTGTATATATTTATTGAAGTTAATGAATAACTTAAGTTATGTTAAAAGAATGAGAATGATAATAGTCAAAAAGAAAGTGATAAATATTAAATTTGTATAAACTATATGCAAAAGAGAAATTTAATTAATTGCATGATTATGTGTCTATATAAAGAAGATACGTGAAGTGAACTTTTCGATATGAATGTAATGGTTACATGTTAGAAAGGTGGGAAGTGAGTCACATTATAGCGTGACCTATGTATGTGTATATAATATGTTTATTACTTTATACCATTGTCTGTTTAATGGTATTAGAAAGTGAGAAGGGACTTGGGTGATATTGATCAATGAAATTGTTATAGCAATGACTAGATGAGGCTATTATAGGATGTTTTGGAACTCAAAGTATTTATGTGTGGAAAAGTTTTATGTATAAGTGTATAATAAGAAATTGTAAGGAAAGAATTATGCATTTGAAATTTTTAAAAGAAATGGATTGGAAATGGAGTAATGAATGAAACTTGTGTAAGATTTGTATCTGATTGAAGGTTGAGCATAGAAAATATTAAAGATAATGTTATTGAATATGAGTTGGGTTAATGATGATCAAATCATCAAAAGCAAACTGTTTTGAAATGGAATTAAAATGTGTTAACTCTTGGTGTAATAAAAATTTGGAGAATATATGATAGTCGTAAAGATTGGAAATTGAATAATAGAAGAATGATATTGATTTACAAACCCCAAGTGTGATTGTTAATATATCATGGTCATATGATTTGGTTAGTGTGATTTGTTGGTTAGTTTTAATATCTTCAGATTTAGAGCTGAGATGAAATAACTGTAGTAAAATTTTGGTGAGATTGATAACTATGTTTCTAAGATCATGGTTAAAAGATATGATTGAAGCATGTCTAGATGATATGATGGTATAATGAGATGTTCAATATAGTTGATGATATATGTGTATACTATTTTGATGTGATAAGAAACTAAGATTATTGGTAATGATGTTGGAAATGATTTAGAATTGAGGTATATTGCTTAATTGATTTTGAGAAATGAATTGTGAAATGATAAATGAACGGACCTATCTGCCTCCTGCGGAACCATGCGGACCCAATGTGTTGGTCAATTGAACTTAGACTACCGACCTAGTTGGGGAAAAATTTGTTTATAAAACTATAGTTGTTGGCTATATTGATAAACTTTGAATGGGTATGAGAAATGATGATATCATTATTAAAATAATGAAATGTATATGTATAAGCATGATTCTTATTGATTGAATATATGAATCTGAAAAGATCAGAATTTGAATATAAGTTTGACCTAATGGAATTAGGTTATATTATTATGTATATATGGTGAAATTCAATGAAAAATTTTGATAAGTTGATTGTTGATTTAAATCGAATAAGGTTGAAATGTTAGTATATTGTGATAGATAGATCGATTGATCTAGGTTTCGCTAAAGTTGCAAGTCTATATTGAGATTTAATATGTACAATTGTATTAGGAGTACTAAATTTAAATGGTAATGTGTATGATGTAATGTTTTGGCTTATGAATGAACATAATAAATTGAATTATATCAATTGTACATGGTGAGAAAAGGGAAATATTATTCATCTGTTAAGTAAGTTTAAGAGTATTGTATTAATATTTATAGTAAGTGAGAAGCAAGTTAAAGGAAGTAAGGATATTGTTATCCATTGAGGTATGGTAAATGTTATTTTGAAAGTGATTGTAAGAATTGAATAATGACTTTGGAGGTTAAAGTTAAGAAAATATCTATAAAGAGGTACAGTGATAATCTGACTTAAGTGCAAAGATAAAATTCATAGGAAATGAAATGAGTTATATTGATTACTTTGTTGAGATAGTAATAAGATATAAAGATATATATATCTATACAATGATGAATTGTGAAATTCAGAGAAGATGATTATTCCTAAGGGGGAGAGTAGAAGTTATGTGATTTGATAAAATTATAATGTAAGATACGATTATCTTTGTATGGAAGTTAAGATGGTGATTTGTGCTACATGGGTTGTTCTTATGTTGGATAATTTCGAGGACGAAATTATTTAAGGGGGAGAGAATTGTAATATCCCATATTATACCCTAAAAGTGTTGGGGTTATTGTTGTATTTGGATTCAATGTGTGTATTGAAGGGAAAGAGAAGAGAAGTGAAGAGAAGATGTAGGAAAAATAAATGCAAAATATATGACATATACATATAACCACATATACATCACATATACATGATGTATAAAATGGTGTATGAAAAGTGTGTTGTATATATATATATATTTGTATAATTAATGAATAATAATAATGATGATAAGGACAAAAAGAGAAAAAGATGAAGAAAGTCAAAAGGAATTGTGTGTGTGGTGGAGATTTAAGTGTCCTAATGTTATTATTATTATTATTATTATTGTTATTGTTGTTATTATTATTATTATTATTATTATTATATATATATATTGGATAAGAACGAAGAAAGAAGATTCATTCTTCTTCTTCTTCTTCGTTTTCTTCTTAGTGCACGAGAGAGAGAGAGAGAGAGAGAAGCTAGAGAGAGAAAGATGATTTTGCTTCAATTTACACCAAAGACTAAAGGAGATCAAGAGATTTGCAAGTGGAGTTGAAGATTTGGCAAGCTATTCATGTAAGTACTCATTTCTTGAAGTTAATCTTTGTGATTATATATATATAAGTTTCATCTTCTTGTTTTGATTTCTCTTGATTGAGGTTATGTGTTTGATACAAGTGGTTTGTGAGATGATGATAATGAAAGATTGAAGTGTGTAAAGGTGTTAACTTGGTATTTAAGTGATGATAAGTTGGGGAAATTGTGAGGGTGATGATGAATGGTTGAATTAGGGTTTTGAATAAATGAATTGGTACCTTGAGTAATTGATTATAGTGATGTATATATATTTTGTTTAGTATGATGCTATAATGAAGTTATATAAATGTTAAGGTGATAGAAAATTGATAAATATAACAAAGATGATGATTAAAAGTGTTGTGATGTGAATTTTGAAGGGCTTGGATGAGTTTTGAAGTATTTGGTTTTTGAATCCTTGAAGGACACGGCCAAGTTATGAGAGACACGGCCAAGTTAGGGCAAACATGGCCGTGTTGGATGGATTTTGGAGAGACACGGCCACAAGCTTGGCCGTGTCCCTTGGGTGTGTTTGTTACTGCCTGACTTTTGTTGAGAGACACGGTTGTGTCCTTTGCCCGTGTCTGCCTCTGTTTGATTTGGTGTTGAGAGACACGGCCACAAGCTTGGCCGTGTCCCATGCCCGTGTTTGCTACTGCCAAAATTGTGTTGAGAGACACGGACACAAGCTTGGCCGTGTCCCTCAAATGTGCTGCCCGTGTCCTGTGAGGATGTTAATTATTGTGATTGTTATATGTTATTCTTATATTGTTGGATCTTCAAAAGGATCTTTTGGTACTTAAACACACTTAAAACAATAATGATCCAACCAAAGATGTATAGAAGATTATAAATCCATGAATGATGTAAATTGTTATGTATCTAACAATGATGATATAGGAAATGTGGAAGATACAATGATCATGGAAAAAGGTATGTACCATGTTATTGATTATGTGTATTTGAGTGATGAATTGATCAATATGATTTGATGATAATGATGATACTATATGAACAATGTTATGTTCTATGCTTTGTAAATTGTAATGTGTTATATGAATGATGTGAGATTATGATGAAATATGAAATATAAAAGATGTGATGTTGTGATGAAAGATGAAATGTGAGTTGAAATTTAAGAAGATGTGAAGCCATTGTTATTGGCAAAGATAATTCAAATGATATGATGATTCAAATGAGATGTGGGCCATTGTTATTGGCTATGATGATTTAAATGTGATGTGATGAAGCCATTGTGATTGGCTATGATGATTCAAATAAAATGAGAGCCATTGTTATTGGTTATGATAATTCAATTGAGAATCAAATGAATTGTGTGACTAATGTGTTATTCCATTTTCAGAGTTTGTTGTTGGTGGCATGCCTAATAAGTGTAACAATCTCTTGAAGTTAGGTTGGATTGAATCCTTGAAGCCTAATTGAGATGTTACCACCCTTGAAGCTAGGTTGGGTTGGTTCTTGAAGCCAAGTTGGGTTGAAGCTTAGCATGCTTTGCTCCCCTTGAAGCTTGGTTGAATCTAATCCTTGAAGCCTAGTTGGGTCTATGATATTGATAAATGTGATAATAAAACCAAAGCATTTACTCTGAAAATTGAATGGCATATTAGTGGGTTGTTGGGCCCGAGTCTGTCTTTGTTGTTAATGTGATTCATGCTTGATGAATTGTGAATAAAGTGATGTTATGAAGTATGATTTTGTAATATGTGCATTGATGTATTGAAAAGGAATATGTTTGAGGGATTTTGTTGAGATATGGGTTTATGAAAATGTTGTATGATGTGTAAAATGTATATGAATGTGGAATTTGTGAGAATTGTTTTCATGAAGGTTTGCATAGATCATAGAATGGTGTTTTGTGGAAATGATGTATGTTACATGTATGTGAAATAAATTGTATGTTACATGTATGTGAAATAAATAGGGCAAGTATTGGGTTATGAATGTTCCATGTAAGTCTATATCAAATTTACAAAGATAGTAGGAACTTTTGAAGAATGCATTGAGAAAGGAAAAAGTGGTAAGGAAACAATAAAACTTAATGCTAAAAGTTTGAGGTATGATTCTTTTGGTAAAGTGTATTTATTATTGTTTTCTTTTGTACTACTAAGCTCTCGGGCTTAGCGCGGATGTTTAATCGCGCAGGTATTATGCGGTTGATCTGGAAGTTTAGCTGTTATGCCACGAGAAGGGTAAGAGTGTCTCGAGACCAACTAGAAGGTGATGCATACATATGTTATATTAATTATGTTTTATTTTTATAAGAATAATGTTTCTTGGATTTGGTCTTTATAATTAATGCAATAGTACTTGAACTTGGATAAAGGTTTTGAAATTGGAACGAAAAGTGACATTCTTATACTTTATCTACGCATCGTATATATATACCAGGTATATGTATGGTGCTTATATAGAGTATGGGGGTGTTACAAAAACCCTATTTTCTAAATCCAAAATCCTAAAATGTTAATTTTTAAATTAAAAACCCTAGCCTTATTTTTCAAAACTCTAAAAACCTTAATTTGATTATCAAAGTTCTAAAATCCTAAATTTATACATTTATTGCCTTATTTAGTTTTAGATTTGGTTATGTGATTGGTTATATAACTTATGAATGATTTACTTAAATTTTGATGGTTAATTTATTTAATTTTTGATGAATGAATGGATGAATATTTCCTTTATTATTGTTTATTTATTAATAATGTAAGAGGTATGTCTCCATTTTGTGTATAACTCATTAATTAAGCTTCATGTAATTTAATTTATTTCAAGTTTTGGATCAATGAAAAGGTTATGTTTCCACCAATTGGTGGGTATCCTATTTCATTTGCTTTCTTTTGGATATTTGACAATTGTAAAGGCATGTTTTCATTTATGGATGGGTGCCTATTTGATTATTTTGTTTGGACTTGTTGTGATTTTAATAAAGTAATTATTTATTCTTATGATTGCATGTAGAATGGACACTATCATTATATTTAAGAATTTTATAATATTAAGACCTGAAAAGAAGGCCGGTTCTAATGAACCGGGCATTGTGCTAGCACTCTCACCTTCCCTATGCGTACCCAACTTTTCAAACCCAATATGAGGTTGGGGATTCCTTAGGAAACAAGTCATCCACCCCTTTATTTTTTCTGGCCCGTTCGGATGGTGGCTCCATTTCTCTCCAAGCTTAGGCCCCTGTTCTCTAAGGCCCTGAGCCTAACAGTGCCAAAGTCAGAAGGACCATTCCATATGGGAGTGGGGGCAAAAATCCCTACTCACAATGGCGGCTTTACTGGGTATAAGAGAAGTTTATTCCGTTGGTTTTTATATTATTTTATTCTTTATTATTATGATATTGTCCATTGCATCATTTAGATTGCATTGTGTGCGTGAGTTAGGACGCCCGTGTTACCCGTGTTGTGTTATGTAAGGGATACCATACTTTCACTCAAGGTATGAAGATCGAGCATGACATAACCACCCATAGCCTTGTACCTTTTGGCATATACTTGCTATGGGAGCCTAAAACCTTTCAACCAAAAGACTTAAGCTCATTTAGTTGACCTAGTTATTTTCCTTAGATATTTACCCCAAATGCTTGTTGTTTGAAAATGATTAATTTATCTTGGTTTTAACCATAACTTATTTGATTTTTTCTTTTTGTAATATGACCTACCTATATTGTAAGTTTAAAAATAATTTTTTTCCTTTAAAATCTAAAAGACCAAAACTATTTTTAATACTTTTCAAGATGGTCTATGGACATAAAACTTTAAAAAAATATATATTTTTTCACCTCAAGTTCAAAGCCCAAAATTCATTTTTTCTAAAATCATTTTATGGTCTTTGAAACAAAAATTTTTTTTTTCACTTCATTACAATTTTTTTCTAAAATGAGCTTACACATATTTAGGTCAATACGAAATACCAAAAATCAATTGTGAGCCTAGTTTATACCAAAAATCATTAATCATATATTTGTTTTGGCAAGAATCATTAGTTACTTTTTTCAAATAAGAAATCTATTTATGATAAACCCATTATTTTTGCTTTAAATTCAATATAGCATAAAAGCTATTTTCATTTGAGATTCAATGGATTAAACCCTAATTAATGGGAATTATCATTGACTGACTTCTATGTTTGAAAATATAACTATTGGTTAAATTGTCCGAGGGAATTTTTTAAGAATAAAATATCCCATGTTGGTATTTTGTTGACCATATACCTAAGAAAGGAAACTCGCCATTCGTGTCCGGAAGTTATAAGGTTGAAAGGAACATCCTAATTACCTTTGTTTGTTTGTTGTTTGTGCATACATGCATGCACGCATTGCATCACATGTCATTGATCCTTTCTGGCTCATAGACCTGAAGTATAGTAGTTCAAGAGCGTACGATAACCCAATCTACTCCAATGAAATAGAATCCGACAGTGACTCAATCAGCTTCTCACCAAGAGCAATGGAGCCTAAACAAATTCAAAGGATGGTAGACAATGCCCTCAATGCTAAGATGGAAGAACTAAAGAAGGCCTTGGATGAGACCATAAAGAGCCAACTGGCTGCACTTTTGGGAAACACTACCGAGGCATCTACTAGTGCCAAGAAACTAAAGGACAAAGGGAAGGCTAAGGTTGGTGAAGTAGCCTTTAATGATGACAAAGTAGTCATTGATGATGATGATGACTGGGCTCAAAACTTTCAAGAGCCTTAAGATAAGAAGAAGGATCCGAAGGTTATTGAAAGATTAGCCATGGAAAAGACTAAAACTTCTGATGTTGAGAAATTGATTGCTGATTTAGAGAAAAAATTTGAAAAGAAGTTGAAAGTTGATGAGATGTCAGAAATAGACAAGTTGTTCGAATAAGATGAGGAGGTCCCTTACAAGTTCAAGATGTCTTCCTTTGCTAGGTACAATAGTACAGGAAATCCTCACTTGCATGTCAAGTAGTACATTACTGTATAGCAGTATGCTAGAGCTGCTAAGACTCAAACTCTAAGGTATTTTATGCTCTTATTGGATCCTGTTGTGCAGAATTGGCTCAATACCTTGGAAGAAAGTACTCGAAAAGATTGGGATATGCTATATAAGGCCTTCATCCTGCAGTATGGGTGCAATACTGAATTGAAAGTGACTTTGATTGAGGTGGAGACCATTAGACAAAAATAAAATGAATGTTTTGTCAATTACGTGAAGAGATAGAGAAATAAGTCCGCACTTCTCAAAAAGATGCCAGATGAGTCCGACCAGATTAGGATTATTGTAAGAGGGGTGCTACCTAATCTCAGTGAAAGACTGTCTCACACCCTTATAAGGGATTTCAAAGAACTTCTCCAAGCTGGGTTGCAAATAGAAGAGTGGGAAAGAGAGAAAAATTATTTTTCTGCAAAATAGAATTATCAGTCTGGCAATCAAACTACCAGAAAGAAGTCGATATTAATACAACTGGTTAATGAAATAAAAGATAATTTTCAAAATTAGGAAAACCTCTGTCTTGGGTTTTCAACAAACTACAAAAGAAAATTGTAGACCCTTAATTTTTGACCCAGTTTGGTCCAATATATTTTATTTAGTCCAAAATAATTTTTGTGCTGTCCAAAATATTTTAATTGGTCCAAAATAATTTTTGTTATCTTAATTAAATAATTTTTGCTTTAGTATCTAATTTTTATTAATAAAAAAGAAAAATAAACAAATAAAAATCAAAAATAAAAATAAAAATAAAAATAAAAAATCGGCGACGAAAAAATCATCGCCGAAAACCAGCGCGCGGGGTATGGCCGTGGGCCATTTTGCCTGCAGAATTTTTCTGCGGACGAAATGGCCATTTCGCTCGTAGGAATTTCTTGCAGGCAAAATGGCCTTCGCCCGCTTGCAGGCCAGCTCATGCGGGCTGCGGCAGCTTTTTTGCCAGCGTATTTTTTCCGCAGCAGTTTTTTTTTGCCAGCGAAATTTTTTCGACTTAAATTTTTCGAAACCTAATGCAATTAGGTTTCAGTTTCCTTTTCTTAATGAATAATAGATGTAGTGAAAAACTAGAATCAGTCATATAAAACTTCTATAAATAAGATAAAAAAACACAAAAATCAAGGAAGAAATAAGGGAAGAAATCGGACAGAAACTTGAACAAAAATTGGATCCGAAACTAAGTAGGAAGGAGGTGAATCAATCTAATTTTTTGAGAGAGCAGAAAAACAATTCAAGCAATTCAAAGGCAAAAAAGCTTGGCTTTGTTTTTGTTCATCCAAGAAGAAATTTTTGGTGGAACCAACAAACGACGGTATGCATCAATTGTTTAAATTTTATTCTTCACAGTAGCTAAATCATCCCATTATTTCTTTTAATTCAAAAACCTAAGAACCTTAATTCATCTTTTCTAAAGTTTGAAAACCTTAATTCATTGCCTATTTTTCCAAAAAGTTTAAAGTTATTAGTTTTGTTTCTTTAAAACCCCAAAAACCAAAATTTATTTTCCGAATATTCAAAACCCTAAATTGAGTTCTGTTTCTTTCTAAAAGTCCTAAAAACTTCTTTTTTGCTTTTATAAACTTTAAATCGTTTAGTTTATTTTCATAAAACTTCATGAAATTGTCAATTTTTTTTTCTAAATTCTAAAAACCAATTCATTACCCAAAACCCTAATTCAAAAATCCTAAAACCCTAATTCAATTCCAAAACCTAAAACAGTGAACCTTAACCCCCTTAAAACCTTAAACCCTAATTTTTTTCTAAACCCTAATCCTTTAAAACTTTAAAAATAATAAAAATACAAATATTATAATTTTACACAGTAAGCTTAAGACATAATTCAATGAATAACCATAAACCATAAATCTAAGTATTTTAAAGTGTTCAAATCCTAATTTCATGATTTTACATCACAAACCTTAATTTGGTTAATCAAAGAGTTCTACCAACTTCTTAAATCATAAAATCTTAATCTATTTTAATTCCATTAAAAACTCAGAGTAGCCTAATTTCATTAATTCCAAAACCCTAAACACACGAAATAAAGAACCCTAAATGGAAACAGTAGCTATAATTTAGATTTTTATTTGTCGTATTCAATTCTATATTTGATTATGCTTTGATTTATTTTATATGCTTTAATTTATTTAAGTTCAATGCTTGGTTTATTTAATTTATCATGGATAGATGTTTACTTTTCTATTGATGTTTAAATACCTTTGATGAATGGTTCATTTATGATGAATGGTTATTTACTTTTATCAATTTATTTAGATTTCCAAATGTTTTAAGAGGTATGTTTTCACATGGTGGGTACCTCATTAGTTAAATATCATGTAATTTAATTTGCTTTTCTATTTTAGAACCAATGTAAAGGACATGTTTCTACCTTTCGGTGGGTGTCCTATTTAGGCATGGGATGTAAGGGCATGTTTCTATCCTAGGATGGGTGTCCATTTATTTGTTTGCTTGGACATTATTTTGATTTTTAATATAACGATGCTTTATTTTAATTATTGTGTGTAATATGGATAATGTTGTTATATTTAAGGATTTTATAATATTAAGACCTATAAAGGAGACCGGTTCTAATGAACTGGGCATTGTGGGAGTGTTGGGCCATTTCTCACCTTCCCCACGCGTACCCATCTTTCCGAACCCATTAGGGAGTTGGGGATTCCTTAGGAATCGAGTCATCCACCCCTTTTTATTTTCCCGGCCTGTCCGGGTGGCGACTTCATTTTCTCCGGACTTAGGTCCATGTTCTCTGAGGCATCGAGCCTAAACATTGTCGAAGTCGCAAAAATCATTCCACCAGAAGTGGGGGCAAAAATCCCCGCTCACAAAAGGGTTGTTACAACCATTGGCTTCTCGACTGATACACGATCCTTTGCCACAAACTTTGATGCCAAGGCCTTCTGTTAATTTCATCAAATGTAAGGGCATGAGACAGATAAGTATGCTCATTTAAGGCATGAAATCCAAGATTTGATTGGCTGTAGAATGTTGACTGAGCCTAATAAGCCCAATACCAAGAGCAATTCTTTGCCTAAATCTGGAAGAGTACCTCCACCAGCAGCCTTCATGGTAGGAGGAGGATTGGAGGAAGATCTTGTCTTATCCACTTTTCAAGATGAGAGTATTGACAATGTGAAGAGAGAAGAAGCTCAACTCAACAAACTTCCCTTAGCTTGAATGTTGCTCTTTTATTTTTCTTTCTTTAATATTTAATTAGAATAATTAAGTTTTTCAAATTATGTTTGTTTGAATAAATTATTTTTATTAAATTTTTAATGGTCTTTGTTCATTTTGGTGCTCAACCGATGATGAGTCTACCTTGATATTAATAAATTAATATATCTATACATCATGGTTCAAATGACTTTACTAGGTGAGGGAGTTGTTCTATGGCATTGAGTTGTGTATGCTTACTTAGCGAGGGATCCTACATAATTATGAGTGTCTAGGTCCTAGTAGATCTTAGAACATGCTTTGATGAACTTTTGAGGTAAAATTGAATTTTGCTTATTTTAGGGAGAGATGATCTAGGCATTGTTTGATAAGCCAACAACCAGTATCCATCCAATTAAATATCAATCCCTAGTTTTCCCTTTGAGCCTTCATAGAATTTTATCTTGCTTTTCATTGGCTTGTAAACCCAACAACCTACCTTGAGCTATTGTGATACTTATGGCAAGTTTGATGATCACTAAGGAACAAAAGGGAAAGATGATCAAAGAGAAGGATATATAGTCAAGAGTATAGTGATAGTTGAGGGCCAATTGAATTATACCTAATATCACAGACTTATTGAGTAAATTTAGGGCAACAAAGGATTCATCCTCACTAAAGCAAACTTATGCCACTCTACTTATCCATTATTAGAAACACAAGTTGGTACAAACAAGACAACTCTTTCAGAGCTAGGACCCAAAAAAGAAAAGAAAAGAAGCTAAAGTCAAAAAAAGGAAAGAAAAAAGAGAGACAAAAAAAGAGAGAGAAGAGAAAAGAAAATGAAAACAAAAAAAGGTGTTTCAAAAGCCAGACGAGTTCTTTTATCTAAAACAAGTAGAAGACTTCAACTTAGTTTACGAGGATAGTTTGACTTGAATTGGTCCAATCCAACCAGAGATTCAACCAATATTAGAGAGATAGGGGAAAGATCATCTAGTTCCCGAAAGTCCTGTACTTGACAATCCTATAGGAAAGAAGGATAAAATGATAAAATGCTAAAAAAGAGAGGAAAGAAAAAGAAAAAGGGAAAAGAAGAAAAGGAAAGGAAGGTGGGTATCAAAATTTTTGCAAAGGCAAAGACTGTCCCAATCAAGATCTAGATTAATGCCAAGAAGATGGAAGAAAATTTAAAGCTCTATCTTTTGATGCTCCCAACTGTCTAAAATTCCAACAAGAAGTTTATAATGTGAAGGTTTTGTCCATAATGTCACATCAGCTCCAATCTAAAAATGGCCTTTACTTAACAATGTTCCTCATAGACCACATTTCAAGCCTATTAAAGACATGTTGATCTCTCTTAGTAGGTAGAGTCTATTAGTGAAGATAGTTTAGATAAGCATGCATATGAGATAGACAATATTCAAACTCAATGAGACCTTTGGCCAAGTAATGTGTATGCGCCTATCTAAAGTGCAACAGTTCTTGCTTAAATAGAAGCGATTCCCGAGTTTAGTATGATAACTAAGGTCGTGATGTTATAGATGTGTTAATTTGGAAAAGTCAAGTCCTGAGGTACAATGACACTAATTTGATAAAGTCAACATTTAATTTGATATAAAAAAATATTCTTGTTGCATAAACCTTTAAGTTAAGGGAAGTATGTTCACCATCGAACTTCGGAGGTCACATTGGGCAAAAAAAATGATTATTTGCAAGGTTATGAAGATGCTACCAACTGACGTACTGAATCATAGATTGAAATAGATGTGTCTATGATTAAACTGCTTGGACCCCATCACTCATGTTTTCAACATCCTGAAGATGAAAGCCATAAATGTGAAGTCTTTTTCCATTCCAATGCAAGACCTAAAAGAGCATATGGAAGGAATCCATGGGAGCACTTCAACTGATCACCTCAGTCTGTGAGTTAACAGAACCACTGTAAGTATCATCCATGCATATCATGCATACATAAGCATATCACACTGCATTTTTTTCTTGTGTTCCTTGTCAAAGTGAACAGCAAACACCTAGTGAAGTAAACAACCAAAAGAAGATATAGAATCAGGGGGCATGGAAGGGTGGTGACAACTTTTCCCGGCCAATAGGGGAAAGTAAACAACTTTTCCATGCATATCATGCATACATAAGCATATCACACTACTTTGGAACTAATATAGAAAAGTAAACAACTTTTCAATCACAATAGGGGATTAGGGATTCCTTAGGAATCCAGTCATCCACCCCTTTTTTTTCTCGGCCTGTCCGGGTGGTGACACCATTTTTCTCTGGGCTTAGGATCGCATTCTCTAAGGCCCTGAGCCTAATAGTGTTGAAGTTGCAAGGACCATTTCACATGGGAGGGAGGGGGAATACCCGCTCACAGGGTCCAGAACCCAAACCAACTAGTACATAATTCAAATCATTTTTTAGTCCAAAACTCAATCCGAGTCTAGAACCCAGACCAACTCGGGTCTAGAACCCAAATCTTTTTTGAGTCCAAAACTCAATCAAACATCGGGTCCACAATCCATTCTTATTCTAAATCAGTTCAAAAGTCATGTTGCTTTTTTCTGTCTTCTACTAAAGTCTCAGATCACTCAAGCAAGGGGAAAACTATAGACTGTTAAATTTGGACCAATTTAAATAGAAGAAGCTTATCTTGTTCCGTTATAATTTTAAAAATAACTGAACCTAATTTTAAAAGCTGTTCAGATTCATAAAGCTCATGTTTGAAAAGTTAGCCCTAAGAAATTAATTACTTTTGGATCAATTTGAGTTGAGTTGGTTCAAATCAAGGTTAGCCTTGATTGATATTAATTTGGGCCTCCCAAATAGATATGAGGCTAGCTCATATCAAATCGATATAAGCTAGCCTTATATCGCTTGGCCTCATATCGATTTGGGAGGCCCAAATAGATATGAGACTGACCTCATGTAGATTTTGGCCTCTCCATTTGACTAATCCGAGTACTAAAAGAGTTTTGATCGGGCTATTTTATTTCCTAGTCTAGCTATAATTTGTGAAAAGTTTGGATTAAGCGGATTAGGTATATGGAGGAAGTCAGGGTTTTGCCTATAAATAGAGGATTAAAAAGAACAAAGAGGGATTAGCAACCGATAATTTTTGAATGAGCAATTAACACCGAAGCAATCAAAGTTATCAAGCAATGACGGCTATCAAAGAGTTAGAAAAGAACAACCATACAAAGGTAGTGGCATACTGCCTTGGTCTTGCTCACCCATAATTAGTAATTGGTGTAGGCAGTAGCTTGGAATCAACAATTAATTTGGTTGGGCCTTCAAAGTAGGTTTTATTTCCTAAACTTAATTTGCTTAAACATATAATAGTCATGTCTTCTTTGCTTTTAAACATTTTGATTTTTTGTTTTGATTATAATTCAGTAGTTCATTGATAAACCCTAATTATATATTTTACAAAACCAAAAATAAATATATTTGTTCATCTAGTAGCTTAAAGTTTGATTTAAATCACATACTTAATTATCAAAACTCTAATCTATTTCCCAAACCCTGAGTTGCCTTCCTTAATTGTCAAAACCCTAATTTATTTTCTAATTTTCAAAATCCTAAATCGGTTTCCTAAAATAATTAATTAAAAACCCTAATCTCTTTTAAAACCTTTATCTAGTAACCTTACTTTCCAAATTTCCTAATCCAAAACACCAAACCTTAGCACCAATTCATTACTCTCCCAAAACCCTAATACAGTAAACCCAAAATCTTAATATCCCATAATACCTAAACACTAATCCAAGTGTCCAATAGCCTATAAATCCAAACCTTATTTTGTAAACCCTAAAATTTTTTTAAACCCTAATTTTTAAATATTCTAAAACCCTAATTTATTATTTTTCAAAACCCTAATCCTTCATTTTCCAAAACCCTAAAACTTTGATTGTTCTTTAAAAACCCTAAAATCCCTAGTTTATATGTTTTAAACCTAAGAAACCCTAATTTCATGATATAAACCCTAAACCCTAATTTAGAAATCTAAACTTTAAGAAACCCTAATTCATATATTAAAACCCTAGTCTGTACTTTTATTATTTAACATGACATTTAAATGTAGACTTGATTATTAACGTATGTTCACTTATTGCATGTCTTGATGTATGACTTATTTTATTTTGATTTATGATGAATGGTTTACTTTTATGACGAATGGTTGGATTTCTTTTGTTGGTTTATTTTAGCTCCAATGATGTAAGAGGTATGTTTCTACTTTGTGGGTACCTCATTAGTTAAGTTTCATGTAATTTAATTCATTTTAAGTTTTGGATTAATGTAAAGGGCATGTTTCCACTAAATGGTGGTTGTCCAATTTTGTTTAGTTTTGGACATTAGACGATTGTTGCAAAGGCACGTTTCCATCCTCGGATGGGTGCCTATTTTGATTGCTTTATTTTAATAAAAGTGATGGATGTTTATTTCTTTTAATTTATGTGTAATATGGATGATGCTATAATATTTAAGAATTTAATAATATTTAGACCTGAAAAGAAGGCCGGCTCCAATGAACCGGGTCATTCTCACCTTCCCTATGCATACCCAACTTTTCGAACCCAATAGGGGGTTGGGGATTCCTTAGGAATCGAGTCATCCACCCTTTTTTTTTTGGCCCGTCCAGTTGGTGACTTCATTTTCTTTGGGTTTAGGCCTGTGTTCTCTAAGGCCCTAAGCATAACAGTGCCAAAATCGCAAGAACACTTACACATGGGAGTGGGATGAAAATCCCTTCTCACAGACACAGAGAGAAGAAAGCAAATACGAGATACACAAAAACTTGAACCATACACAGAAACCATTGAGCAATATTGCTTGACCAAGACATGGTTGTTCCAAACCTACCATACTTGTCAAAGGCAGGAGCATTTGTGCAATTAAAATCACGAGGCTTGTTTCAACATTAAGATTTTTGGTGGAACCATAAATGTTAGTATGGTCTTCTAATACCCTTCTTTCTTTAATTTTAACAAATCAACATCTTCGTTTGTTTGTTCTATAACTTTGCAAAGTCTATTTTGCTTTACTTTATTTTGTCTAATCATATATTAAAACCCCGATTTGCAATTGAAACCTTAATTTAGTGTTTACTCTTTAGTTTTTCAATCAAAACCTTAATTGCATGTAAATCATAGCTTTGTAAATATAAACCTTAATTACAGTGCAAAACCCTACTTTTTGCAACCTAAAACCCTAATTGCATGTTAAAACCCTAATTTTATTAATAAAATCCTTATTTTAGGATCTGAACCCAATTTCAACAATAAAACCCTAATTTCAACACCAAAAACCCTAATTTTGTAATTTTGTATGTTATAAACATAAATTATGATTTAAAATGCTAATTTATTATTAATAAAATATATTCTAGAGGCAGCAACTCATTCAATGTGTATGGTAAATCATTTACCTTTTGGGGGCGCAGCCTCCTTGATCCTCGACTGCTAACTAGCTAGTGTGACTGCCGTATGTGTTTCCCCCTATATTTCCTTAACGGGTGAATATTAAGATATGTTTGTGGAATGCAATTTTTGTGATTAATCTTAATTTCCTTTGAATTAAGCCCTAATTTTATAATTCCCTGCATGATGATTATTTATATATTTTTGGATTGCAATTTTTATTATTTAGATTTCAAAGTTGTAAAAGGTAAGTTTTCACTTTATGGGTGCCTTATTTTAGTTGCTTCTTTTATTTATTTTATATTTGGGGATTAATGTGAGGGACATGTTTCCACTCTTTTTTGGGTGTTCTATCTTACTTTATTTGTATTATGGATGTTTGGACATTGTAAGGACATGCTTCCATTCTTGTATGTGTGCCTGTTTGGTTGTTTGTTTGCTTTATTTATGGTATGATTATTTTCACATTATTCATGTTCAACTGTTTGTAACATGAATAATATCATAATAATTTAAGAATTTAATAATATTTAGACCTGAAAAGAAGGCTGATTCATTGACTCATACTCTTCGGGTTTAGGCCTATAAGAAAAAGACTATCCGCTAACCATAAATGAAATATATGATCCTTGGCGCATAACCAAAAGTAAGTGTGCCCAAACCCTAAGACCCAGAGCATAACAGTGCATAAGTCATAAGAACCATTGCACCTAGAGTGGGGGCAAAAATCCCCGCTCTTAGTGCCGACTCCACTGGAGACAAGAGAAGTTGATTATTTTGGTCTTTATATTATTTTATTTCTGTTATTATGATATTATTCATTGTATCTCTTAGAATTACAATTTGTGTGTGAGTTTGGATGCCCTGTGGAACCTGTGTTATGTGTGTATAAGTGATACAATACTTTATTCAAGATATGGAGATCGAGCACTGCATAACTGCTCATTGTCTTATACCATTTAGTATATACTTGCTATGGGAACCTAAGCCTTTTACCCTAAAGACTGAAGCCCATGTAGTTTGCCTAGTAATTTTCCTTAAGTCTACACTAATTACTTGTTGTTTGACTATGATTAACATATTTTCGCTCAAGTCATGGCCTGTTTGGTTTGTCTTTTCCTAATATGACCTAGTTATGGTACAAGCCCAAAATTATTTTTTAACTCAAAAATTATTCTTTTAAGACCATATCCAAAATTATTTTCAAAGCTTTTCAAAATTGGAATAAAACCCTTTTCCAGAACAAATGGAACAAAATTCATTTTCTATCCTATGGCCCAAATTTGATTTTAGAAACAAACTTTTTACAATAGGCTTTGAATTATTTTCAAGGAAAGAACCTTAAAACATCTTTTTCTTTTTTAAATTTTCATTGGGCTTTGAATTTAAAACCTTTCTACAATGGGTCAAAAATTTTGAAATGGGATTGCAATTAATTAGGTCAAATATGGAATATGAAAATCAATTAAGGGCCTTATTTACACCAAGACTTATTAGTTATGGGCTAATTTGTGGCTAAACGAGAAGTTTAATCATTAGTTGTCTTTCCAAACGAGAAGTCTATTCATAATAAACCCATTAATTTAGTTTTAATCCATAATACAACTAAAACAGTAGATCCAAAAGATTAAAGCTTAGTAAATGGGGATTATCATAAACTGACTTCGTCTAAGTGATTCTTTCAAAAATGAAAATATTTTTGTTGGCCAAAACATCATAGAAAAGAGACTTGCCACTCATGTCTCGGAAGAAATAAGGTTGGAAGAAGCATCCTGACTTTATTTATTTGTTTGCTACACATGCATACATGCATACATACATCGCATTACAACACATCGATCCTTTTTGGGTCACAGATCAGGGCTACAATAGTTCAAGAGCTTATAACATTTTGACTTACATTAGTGACTCAGAATTCAGTGAAGGTTCAGTCAGCTTTGCAACAAAAGCAATGGATCAGGAACAAGTTCAGAACCTAGTGAATGAAGCCCTCACATCCAAGATGGAAGAATTGAAGGGGACCCTGGCTGAGGCTGTGGGAAGTAAGAATAGCTGCACTATTGAGAAGCAACACCACTAAAGCATCTTCTAGTTTTAAGAAGCAAAAGGATAAAGGAAAGGCTAAGGCAGCTGAGGTGGACTTTGATGAAGAAAAGGTGGTGATTGATGATGATGATCAGGATGCATACCTACAAGACCAACAGGAAAAGAAGAAAGAAAAAAAGACTGAATCTATTATTGTTGTAAAACTAATTGCTGATCTAAAAAAGAAGTTTAAGAAGAAGCTAAAGATAAACGAAGTGTTAGAGGTGGACAAGCTATTTGAGGATGATGAAGGAATCCCTTACAAATTCAATATGCCTCCTTTTTCTAAGTTTGATGGAAGAGGAATCCTCACTTCCATGTTAAGCGGTACAACACTATTTGCATGCTAGAGCTACTAAGGCTAAAACCCTAAGGTATTTCATGCTTTCTCTGGATCTTATTATGCAAAACTAGTTCAATACCTTAGAGGAAAACATCCAAAAAGATTGGGATTTATTGTACAAAGCCTTCATTTAGTAGTATAGGTATAATGTTGAGCTGGAAGTGACTCTGATGGAAGTAGAAACTAATAGACAAAAGCAGAATGAGCATTTTGTTGATTATGTGAAGAGGTGGAGAAACATGGTTTCTCTCCTGAAAAAAAGGCTCGATGAGTCTGACAAAATTAGAATGATAGTAAGAGAAACCATACTCTTATCAAAGGCTATATCATACTATTATCAAAGATTTCAAAGACCTTCTCCAAGCTGGGTTGCAAATAAAAGAGTGGGAAAGGGAGAAGAGTCATTTTTCTGAAAGAAGGAATGAGAAGGGAAATTACCAATTTGGTGCTCAGAGTACATAGAAAGCGGTGGATGTCAATGCAACTATTGGTCAAGGGAATAGGAGGTAGTTTTCAGAGTTGAGGAGGCCTCTATCCTTGGTTTTTAATACGTTACAGAAGAAAGAACTATTACAACCATTGGACTCTCAACCTTTTGCCAAATCCACTTCCACTAAACTTTAACACAAGGCATTCTGTCAATTCCATGAAATGCAGGGGCACGAAATAGATAAGTGTGTTAGATTAAGACATATTGACAGTGGTAAGCTTCCTGAACCCAACAAACATAGCACAAAGAACAACCTTTGCCTAAAATTGGAAGAGTACCTCCCCCAAAAACTTTCATTATAGGGGAAGGATTGAATGAATAGTTTTTCTTGTCATCTTTTCAAGACATAGGTGAAGAAATGATAGAAGAAGGGGTTATTACAACCTTTAACTCCTCAACCTTTTTTGGATCTATTGCCCTTCAATTTTGATATAGAGGTTTTCTGTTAGTTCATTAAGTACTTGGTCACAAAAAAAATCAATGTACACGATTAAGGCATGAAATACTATTAGCCCAACTATTAACCTTTATTTTGATCTCAGGCAATTAAATTTAATAGGACTAATATTTGTACCAAGCTACATTTTGCAAGACTTAAATTTGTTGAAGAATTCTCTAGATCTCGACCAGACCAACAGGCAGGCCAACTGGACTTAGAAAGTAGTTGGTCATACCAACCATAGCTTATCATTCTTGATCGAACCTAGTGAAAGTCAAAGTGTACAAATGCCGAACTGTCGAGCAATGAAGGGATTAGCATGAATGTTCCAAAATCATGGTAACAAAACTGGAGTGTGCTATGACCAAGTACAAAGCACGGGCTGACTAGACAAAGCACGGGCTGACTAGAAAAAGAGCGAGCTGACCAAACAAAGTATGAGCTGACCAAATAGAGCACAAACTAAGCAAATTGAGCCTTAGCTGATGGAACCGAGGATAGGCAGAACAAACCAAACTCGAACCAAAGTATCCAGAAGAGCTCACGCTCAATGTCAGTCTCACTTTGTGAACGGACTACATGTTCTGACTGGACTGTTGTGATGTCCGAGCATACCAAGCTTATTATAAATCCTCAAACCATCCAATAGAGTTCATGATCACTGATTACTCTAAAATCTTTAGCATACCATGGTAGGTATGACCAGAAGTAATGTAGTCTAACCGTACCGAGTCAGAGCTAAAAATCCAACAAGTTCCAGTAGAGCTCATTGGTCACCAATTCTCTCAAAATCGCAGCATACCAGATAAAAATCGACCAGACCAAACTAGTCTCGACCATACCAGTAGTACAAAGTTGAAAAAATATAGCCATTGCTTATCCACTGAATTAGTGGATGACACATGTACTAGCCATTGAAAAACTTTTGCTATAAAGAATGAAGAGCACTACCAGACAAAGCCCAATCAGACTATGCCGAGCCCGAGCCGACCGGGCCAAAGGCAGTTTGACCATGAACTTGCTCTGAAAAGTGATTAAAGTGGGAGACAAG
Source organism: Garcia nutans (assembly GCA_947685225.1). Classification (NCBI taxonomy): domain Eukaryota; kingdom Viridiplantae; phylum Streptophyta; class Magnoliopsida; order Malpighiales; family Euphorbiaceae; genus Garcia; species Garcia nutans. Next base: position 33,030,443 of record CANTUV010000039.1, on the reverse strand, counting down.
AATCAAACATGCTAGCTCCCACTCCAATCGGCTAGTTAAAGACTTGAAGGCTATAAGTACCACGAGAAATCACATTTTTCTATAAGATTGTGATTGTAACAGCCATGTTTAACATCTTTCATTTTCTTGCCTCAAAATTTCTACTTGTATTCTTTAAGTGTTGGGTGTGAACATTGAAACACCATTGTAAACTTGAGTTTGACCTTTGATATACTCAGGTTATAGAGTGAGCCTGGAAAAACTCTTGTTTGGGTTATGAGAAAAATTCTCAAACCTTGTAAAAGTTCAGTGTGAGCTTGTGAAAATACCAAGTTAGAGTTAAGCTTGTAAAAACTCAAGATTGGTGGAACCTTAACAATTTATTAAGAAAGTGGACGTAGGATTGAGGTAATCCAAACCATTATAAACTCTTTGTGTTTGTTCTTCTTTACTCTACTCTCTTCTTGCCTTATTTGATTTTAAATTTTCAATTTACCATCACTTTTTCAAATCAACCAATTCACCCCCCTCTTGGTTGCCATCTTGGGACAACAAATACAAAATCTCATCTGTAGACCCTTAATTTTGGTCCTAAGTTAGTCCGATCCTAATTAAAAGAGGCGAAGCTGGATTTGGTCCCATTTTAAAAGCTTAAACCTACTTTATAGCTTTAAGATAGGTCGATCCAATTTTAAAAGGACTGAAATGAGTCTGTTTAATTTTTCAAAGCCCTAATCTAGTCTGATTTAATTATTAAAGGATCAAATCAACTTCAACTCAATTTTAAAAGCTTGAATTAAATTTGGTCTATTTTTAAAAGCCCGAACATATTCAACCAAGCCCAATTTACCCATAAAGGTGAAAAAAGTGTTGGACCATGGCGAATTGGACTCCAATATGCCATGGAACATTGCCCATGGGGAATTGGGACTCCAATTCCCCATTTCCCAATTCACCATGGAAAAAGGTCCATGGCGAATTGGAAGTCCAATTCGTTGTGGACCTTTGTCCACGGTGAATTTGGGTGCGCCATGAATCATTGGAAATGGTGAATTAAAGCCTTAATACATTGGTTTGGCTTTAATTATGATTTTGGGATAGATTAGGATTCCTTAATTAAGATGGGCTAATTTTAATCTTTGGATTAGTAGCAGATTAGGGTTTGTATATTAGAGGGTCATTGTCCTATAAATAGAAAATTTAAAATAAACAACAGAGGAAAGGAATAGGGGATTAACAGAAAAGCAACTGAGAACAACAAGAATTATCAAATAGGAGCAACATCTTGAGCAATTGATAATTAAGAAAAGACATAACAAGGAAGAAACCCTAGCAAAGAGTGAGCAATGAAAAGGAGAAAACAATCTTAGAAACCCTAGCAAGCAATAAGCAACAAGAGATTATCTCATTTACAAAAGCAAGGCAGTAAGGTAGTGTCTTCTGTCTTGGTGGTAGCTCAGCCAGAAATAAAAGTTGATGGAGGCAGCTTCTTGGATCAACTCCCTCAATTTGGTGGAGCCTTCAAACGTAGGTATGTTCATTTAATTAAGTTTATTGAATCAATAATCATCTTCTCCTTTCAAACTATCATCACACTATTTGGATTATTAAATTCCTTTTTTGATTTATTTTATACAGTAGCTTAGGTTTCATCTCAATCATACAATCATCAAGACACTAACCTAAATTTCCCAAACCCTAATTAGTTTTACAATTTTTCAAAACCCTAATCTATTTTCCAAAGACTCAATCTATTTTCCAAAATTTCTAAAACCATAAATAATTTTCCAAGTTGTGAAAAATCCTAAACTATTTTCCTAAATTTCCAAAACCTTTTCCTAATTTCTAAAAATCTTAATTCTCTTTCTAAAACTTAATCTTATGTTCTCAAAACCTAAAAATCCCATTTTTCATCCCTATAACCTTAAATCTTAATTCTCATCATAAAACCCCTAATTTAATCATAAAACTTCTAAAATCCTAATTTGAAGCATAAAGCCTAATTTGAAGCATAAACCCTAAATTGGTATATTTATTGCTTTATTTATGATTAAAACATAGGTGTGATTGCTTTATGTCTTGAATGGATGATTCCTTAATATTTTAATTTTATGAATGATTTATTTTTATTGCTCATGACGAATGACCGAATGAATGAATTTATTTATTATTTTAATTATTTTAGGTTTCAAGATGTAAGATGTATGTTTCCACTTTGTGGGTACTCATTTGTTAGGTTCAATGTAATTTAATTTATTTTTGATTTTGGAATTAATGTAAAGGGCATGTTTTCCACCAAACGGTGGGTGTCCTATTTAGTTTTGGACATTGGACATTATAAGGGCATGTTTCCATCCAGCATGGGTGCCCGTTTATTTTGTTTGAACTTGTTGTGATTTTAATAAAGTGATTACTTATTTTTATGATTGCATGTAGTATGGATGATGCTATAATAAGCTAAGAATTTAATAATATTTAGACATGAAAAGGAGGCCGGTTCCAATGAACTAGGCACTATGGGGGTGCTGGGTTATTCTCATATTCCCCACGCTTACCCAACTTTTTGAACCCATTAGGGGGTTGAGGATTCCTGTAACACCCCTACACCTAATATACATACACCACATATACACTCTATAAGTGATATACGTATAGAGGATATAAGAATGTCACAGTCCATTTTCAACAAACAAATCTTTTGACTTAAACAACAAAACATTATCAATCAATCTGAGTAAATTTAAAACATTTAACTTAATTTATTGAAAGTAATAGATGAAGCATCCTTTGTTAAAATACATATATATATATATCCTCATTATCCAAAAGTTTATCCAAAACATATGTTTAATAAGCAGCGGAATATACATATGTATACATCAAAATCAATATTTACAAAAATATAGAGTTTATACATGCTGGCAGTTCGTCTCTGATCTTGAAGGCCAAAAATCAACACTTCACAAGGGATCACAAGACTAAACTCAACTCGGCCTAGCTAAACTCTCCGACTCCACCAGATCTACCCTGTCACCTGCGTGATAAATCAGAACCGCGCTAAGCCAAAAGCTTAGTGGTACAAACCTTGATACCAATATGATTTAAATGTAATGCCAATGTCAAACTTTCAAGAATTAGAAGCAATAAACAAGGATATCATATTTATAACATTAAATCTCATTATGTTGTTCAATTGTTCCATCATTCATAATTCACATTAAAGCAAAGATAAGCATGGGCCCAAAAGAATCTAATATGCCATTCAAATTCCAGAGTTACTATTTTGGTCCAATATTCACATTTATCTAGCCTGAAGGCGAATCATTATCACGATGAGGATTATGTAATATCCCAAAATGTGCCCTAGAAGTTTTAGTATAATTGTTGTTTTATTTGAATTAAAATGTATATGTTATTGGAAAGAGAAAATAATTTAAAGAGGAGTGTATATGTTGTATATATGGACATATATATAACATATACACAAGTCAAATGGATGGTCAAAGGAAGAGGATATTTATTTTGGTTATGTATGAAATTACTAAAAAGGGAAAGTAAGTGAAAGGGAGTTTAATTGTATAGAAGAGGGTATTTAGGTAATTTTCTTTTTAAATTGCTTGGTGGAGGTTTAAAGAGAGGGGAAATTTGACTTTGTCGCTTCACTTTGTCATTTTTTTTTCCTTTTCTCTTTGTGTTGGTCGGACCTCAAGGAAACAAGAGAGCAAGTGAGGGTTTTTGAAGTTTAAGAGCTAATTGAAAGAAGAAAACAAGTTAGAAATTCAAGAAGTTCATCATTTTTAGTAAGTTTTCTCTTGTTCTATTTGGAATTTTGTTTGAGTTTGATGGAGTGTTGTTGATGGTTGGAGTGTGGTTGTGTATGGTGTGTGTAAAAGTGTTGAAATGGAATTAAAGATAAGAAGTTAGGTTGGTGTTGGTGATGGAAGAGTAAGAGTTGGTTTTAAGGTAAGTACAAATTACATTATTTCATACATTCATATGATGTTGAGATTTAACATACATTTGATTGTAAATGTGTTAAGAAATCTAATACATTGTTAATGCATATTAATAATGTATGTTTGGTATGATGTGAATGTTGTGATGAGTATGTAAAATATGTGTTAATGCCATTGATTATATCCATTTGAATGATGAAATGAAATATGGAATATGAAATGTGAAAGATATGATATTATGAAGAATTGTTTTATTGTGATTTGAGATCATTTGAGATATGATGCCATGGTTATTGGCTATGATATGCAAATGAAATATATAATGGAGGCATGGTTGCCTAATTAATTGTGGAATAGGAAATGAGAAATAAAATGAAAATATATTGATAAACAAATGAATGAAATGATTGTGTGCCTAATATGTTTATTCAATTTTCAGAGTTCTGGTTTTGGCGGCATGCCTATGAATCACTGGATAGGTGAAATGACCGGGTCGTAAGCCGATTCCAGTTGAAAAATGTGAAATGTGATGTTTTTGGGGTGAAATGACCGGGTCGTAAACCTCAAAAACAAATTATTAAAACTAGATTGGGTGAAATGACTGGGTCGTAAACTCAAATCTAGTTGAATATCCATGGATAAATGTATTGATGATTATGATTATAGACCAAAACAGTAACTCTGAACTTTGAATAGCATATTAGATTATTTTTGGGCCCATGCTTGTGTTTGTTTAAATGTGACTATTGAATGGTGAAACAAATGAATAATGAGATGACTACTATACATACATTATTGAAACCGTTAAGATTTGAAATATAATATTCTCTTGAATTGATCTTAAATCTTAATTGTGTGACATTAGCATGGCATTAAAGCATCATAGCACTGTAATTTGTACCACTAAGCCGTTGGCTTAGCGCGAATGTGATTCTTCGCGCAGGTGACAGGGAAGAACCAGAGAGTTCCTCTAGGCCGAGTCGAGTCTAGATTTTGAGGTGTTGATAGTGGGCTTAAAGATCAAAGAGTGACTGCCAAAGAAATGTATAAATTTTATAGGTTGTAAAACTTGAGTTTGGATATATATGAATTTGTAAATATTGTTATTTTCCGCTGCATAGTGAACAAATATTTTATTTACTGTATTTCATAATAAAATTTTACTTTATGTTGTACTAGAAGTGTAAATCCTTTTTGCAGGTTGTAGTTGAGGTTATAAGGGGGATTTATTGGGAGTGTACTGAGAATGATTTTGTTTGCATTGGTTTGTGTAAATGTTTTAAAAATCAGAAAAAAACCAGTTTTGTCGACACTTGGGACTCAATTTTTAGGCAAAATTATGGCAAAATTTCTGTAAAAATCGGAACTAAAAAAATTGACTGAGTAAAATTGGTAGCAACATTAGGATAGTGTGGCACCTCTACTCGGCTTACATATGTAGGTCGGGAAGGGGTGTTACAATTTTTGGTATCAGAGCCTAGGTTTGAGATTCTCAACCTAGGTCAATTGTAAGAAAAAGAATATTTTGATTTTTAAAGTGGGTTTTTGAGTAAAATACATGTTTTGGTATGGCAGTCTTTGATCTTTAATGAGGAATATTCTGCTGTGTTTGCAGATATAGGTAGAGATGGCATCTCATTCACGACAGTCTGTTGAGGGTAGTGCGGAAAGTGTAGCTCCTGAAGAGAGTAGAGATGGAGCTAGATTTGAGAGGGTTAGTGAGGCACCTGTTTCTGTGCCAGAGAGATCAGCTGCAGAGGAGGCTCCGCCGGGTTGGTTAAGGCATATGGTAGAACTGTTGAGGGGAGCTCCAGTGCAGCCACCACCACCACCACCACAGCCTCAGATGCCGGTAAGACATTATGACAAGTTAAGAAAATATGGGGCTGAAGATTTCTTGGGCACTACCGATCCTGCAGTGGCTGAGCAGTGGTTGGATAAAGTACAGAGAATATTCATACAGTTGCAAGCCACTTCGGATGAGAAATTTGACTATGCCAGATCCCTCATGCAGAAAGATGCCTATGATTGGTGGAAGACAGTTCCTCATGCTATGGATGATCCACCTACATTGTCCTACAGTGATTTTCTACGGGAGTTTGAGCTGAAATATACTCCGAGGGAGTATAAAGATGTTAAGAAGATGGAATTTCTGAATTTGAAGCAGGACAGCCGGACTGTGACAGAATATGAGATCGAGTTCATCCGGTTGAGTCACTATGCTGGAGGTATTATTTCAGACGAGATAGACCGGTGCAGAAGATTTGAGGGGGGATTGAGGCCCTCTATTATGTGTCTTGTGGCTGGTTCTAGATACCAGGATTTTTCCCAGCTTGTTGCAGCAGCTAGGAGTGTGGAGAGAGCCCAGGGTATTGCAGCAGCTGCTACTGAGGAAGAGACCAGGGTAAGGAGACCCCAGTTTGAGGCAGGGTCTTCATCTATGAAGAGGGGTCGAGGAGGTTTTATTCCAAGAACCAGTAGAACTCAGAGACAGTCGGGCAGATCAGTTCAGTATCAGAGGCAGAGGCCGAAACCGACAGTTTCTGTAGCTAGTGCCTCGACTCCAGTGATTCAAAGGTCTATTCCACCTGTATGTGAGCATTGTGGTAAGACCCATGGGGGTGTTTGTTGGAAGATTGGTGGATTAGCTGGGTGTTTTAGATGTGGATCACCAGCTCATTTTGTTAGAGATTGTCCTGAGATGCAGGAGTATAGGCAGGCTGATACTGCAGCTTCTCGACCTAGTGTCAGCAGAGGTGGTCGAGGGGGTAGAGGTTTCAGTAGAGGTGGTAGACCTGGGTTTAGTAAGAGAGGAGGATCTTCATCTAGGGGCAGCAGGCCAGATGAGGCCGGATCTTCTCAGAGAGTATATGTGATGCAGAGGCAGCCAGATGCTTCAGCAGTTATAGCTGGTACATTCTCTTTATTTGGCATTTCAGTTCTTGCTTTGATTGATCCAGGATCTACTCATTCATACATAAGTGCATCTATCTTGCCTGTGTCTGAATTGCATTCAGAGTCCTTAGGATTTGATGTCTTAGTGACCAATCCTTTAGGACATAGTGTTATGGTGAGTAGGGTGCATCGTGAGAGTGCTGTTGTGGTTCAAGGTGAGGAGTTTCTTGGTGATTTAATTGAAATGCCTTTTAAAGAATATGATTTGATCTTAGGCATGGATTGGTTGTCTAAGCATGGAGCCGTGGTGGATTGTCAAAAGAAATGTGTTACTTTGAGAACTGGTGATGGTAGAAGTATATTGGTATCTAGTGAGCAGAGACAACTTGCATCCTTGTTGGTTTCAGCTATTTCAGCTAGAAAGTTTATTAGAAAAGGGTGTGATGCTTATCTTGCTCATGTTTTGGATACCAGAGTAATGGGTTCTCAACTTGATAGTATACCCACAGTTGCTGAGTTTTTAGATGTATTTCCAGAGGAGTTGCCAGGGTTACCCCCTGAGAGAGAGGTTGAGTTTGGTATCGATTTGTTGCCTGGTACTACTCCCATCTCTATCACTCCTTATCGAATGGCACCTGCTGAATTGAGAGAGTTGAAGGTACAGTTGCAAGAGTTGTTGGATAAAGGGTTTATTCGCCCTAATGTTTCTCCGTGGGGAGCTCCTGTGTTGTTTGTAAAGAAAAAGGATGGTACTTTGAGGTTGTGCATCGATTATAGGCAATTGAACAAAGTAACTATCAAGAATAAGTATCCTTTGCCTCGAATTGATGATCTCTTTGATCAGTTGAAGGGAGCAGCGGTGTTTTCCAAAATTGATTTGAGATCAGGGTACCATCAATTGAGGGTTAGAGCTGAAGATGTTTCTAAGATAGCTTTCCGCACAAGATATGGGCATTATGAGTTTTTGGTAATGCCTTTTGGATTGACGAATGCACCTGCAGCTTTCATGGATTTGATTAATAGGGTGTTTCAGCCCTATCTAGATCAGTTTGTGGTGGTTTTCATCGATGATATTTTGGTGTATTCACATAATGAGGAAGAACATGACAAGCATCTGTGAATTGTGTTACAGATCTTTAGAGAGAAACAGTTGTATGCTAAGCTGTCAAAGTGTGAGTTTTGGCTTGACCAAGTAACTTTTCTTGGTCATATAGTTTCAGCAGATGGTATAAGAGTTGATCCGAGTAAAGTTGAGGCCATTTTGAATTGGAGTCCACCAAAGTCAGTGACTGAAGTTAGAAGTTTTCTGGGTTTGGCAGGCTATTATCGAAGGTTTGTGAAAGTTTTTTCTTTGATAGCTACTCCAATCACCAGATTGCTTCGAAAGGGAGTTAGATTTGTGTGGACAGATCAGTGTCAAGCTAGTTTTGATCAGTTGAAAGAAATGGTGACTCAAGCACCTGTTCTTACTTTACCCATGGAAGATAAATCATATGTGATTTACAGTAATGCTTCACATAATGGTTTAGGATGTGTCTTGATGCAAGAGGGTAAAGTTGTAGCTTATGCTTCTCGGCAGTTGAAGCCGCATGAGCTTAATTATCCGACACATGATCTGGAATTGGCAGCTATAGTATTTGCTTTGAAGATTTGGCGACACTACTTGTATGGGGAGAAATGTTTTATCTATACGGATCATAAAAGTTTGAAATATTTGGGTGTCCAGAGAGAGCTGAATCTTCGGCAAAGGTGATGGTTAGAGCTGATCAAAGACTATGACTGTTTGATTGATTATCATCCTGGTAAGGCAAATGTAGTTGCTGACGCCTTGAGTCGGAAGTCTCTGGCAAGTTTAGCTGTTTATTCGCTCTCGTTGCTTGTTGAGTTGAGAGGGTTACATGCTAGTTTTGAAGCATGTGATGATGGTGCATTGTTGACTCAATTGCAATTGAGACCAGTATTATTGGATCAGATTAAGGAGGCTCAATTGACAGATGAGAAAATTCAGAAGATTGTTTCATATTGCCAAAATGGGGAGAGCCGAGATTTCTTTGTGAGAATTGATGGTAGCCTTTGGTTTAAGGATAGATTGTGTGTTCCTGATAATGATAGTTTGAAAAAGGTTATTTTGGAGGATGCACACCAATCGGTTTTTGCTATGCATCCGGGAAGTACAAAGATGTACCATGAATTGAGACAGCATTATTGGTGGTCTGGTATGAAGAGAGACATAGCAGAATTTGTGTCCAAATGTCTCACATGTCAGAGGGTGAAAGCTGAACATCAAGTTCCAACAGGGTTGCTTCAACCTTTAACAGTGCCTGAATGGAAATGGGAGAGAATCACAATGGATTTTGTGTTTGGTTTGCCTATGACACAGAGGAAGCATGATGCCATTTTGGTGATTGTTGATAGGTTGACAAAGACTGCTCATTTTCTTCCGGTTCGAATGGACTTTTCACTTGAGAAGTTAGCTGAATTGTACATCAATTAGATAGTAAAGTTGCATGGAGTCCCATTTCTTTAGTGTCTGATCGAGATCCTAGATTTACCTCAAGATTTTGGAAGAGTTTACATGGTGCTTTGGGTTCTCGATTGCATTTTAGCACTGCTTTTCATCCGCAGACAGATGGGCAGTCAGAGAGAGTGATACAGATTATTGAGGATATGTTGAGAAGCTGTGTCATTGATTTCTCTGGAAGTTGGGACAGATTTTTGCCACTTGTAGAATTTGCTTACAACAACAGTCATCAATCCAGTATAAGAATGGCACCATTTGAGGCATTGTATGGAAGAAGATGTAGAACACCTTTATGTTGGAATGAAATTGGGGAAGGCAAATTGGTTGGTCCTGATCTGATTAAAGAGACTGAAGAAAAAGTGAAGATGATTCGGGATAGGTTGGAAGCAGCTTCAGACCGACAGAAGTCTTATTCAGATTTGAAGAGGAGAGACATAGAGTTTGATGTTGGAAGAATCATGGTAGAGAAGAGGCAACTTGGGAGAGTGAGCAAGCGATGCGAGATCAGTATCCTCAACTGTTTCAGACTTGATATCAGGTAATTTCGAGGACGAAATTTCTTTTTAGAGGGGGAGAATTGTAATATCCCAAAATGTGCCCTAGAAGTTTTAGTATAATTGTTGTTTTATTTGAATTAAAATGTATATGTTATTGGAAAGAGAAAATAATTTAAAGAGGAGTGTATATGTTGTATATATGGACATATATATAACATATACACAAGTCAAATGGATGGTCAAAGGAAGAGGATATTTATTTTGGTTATGTATGAAATTACTAAAAAGGGCAAGTAAGTGAAAGGGAGTTTAATTGTATAGAAGAGGGTATTTAGGTAATTTTCTTTTTAAATTGCTTGATGGAGGTTTAAAGAGAGGGGAAATTTGACTTTGTCTCTTCACTTTGTCATTTTTTTTCCTTTTCTCTTTGTGTTGGCCGGACCTCAAGGAAACAAGAGAGCAAGTGAGGGTTTTTGAAGTTTAAGAGCTAATTGAAAGAAGAAAACAAGTTAGAAATTCAAGAAGTTCATCATTTTTAGTAAGTTTTCTCTTGTTCTATTTGGAATTTTGTTTGAGTTTGATGGAGTGTTGTTGATGGTTGGAGTGTGGTTGTATATGGTGTGTGTAAAAGTGTTGAAATGGAATTAAAGATAAGAAGTTAGGTTGGTGTTGGTGATGGAAGAGTAAGAGTTGGTTTTAAGGTAAGTACAAATTACATTATTTCATACATTCATATGATGTTGAGATTTAACATACATTTGATTGTAAATGTGTTAAGAAATCTAATACATTGTTAATGCATATTAATAATGTATGTTTGGTATGATGTGAATGTTGTGATGAGTATGTAAAATATGTGTTAATGCCATTGATTATATCCATTTGAATGATGAAATGAAATATGGAATATGAAATGTGAAAGATATGATATTATGAAGAATTGTTTTATTGTGATTTGAGATCATTTGAGATATGATGCCATGGTTATTGGCTATGATATGCAAATGAAATATATAATGGAGGCATGGTTGCCTAATTAATTGTGGAATAGGAAATGAGAAATAAAATGAAAATATATTGATAAACAAATGAATGAAATGATTGTGTGCCTAATATGTTTATTCAATTTTCAGAGTTCTGGTTTTGGCGGCATGCCTATGAATCACTGGATAGGTGAAATGACCGGGTCGTAAGCCGATTCCAGTTGAAAAATGTGAAATGTGATGTTTTTGGGGTGAAATGACCGGGTCGTAAACCTCAAAAACAAATTATTAAAACTAGATTGGGTGAAATGACTGGGTCGTAAACTCAAATCTAGTTGAATATCCATGGATAAATGTATTGATGATTATGATTATAGACCAAAACAGTAACTCTGAACTTTGAATAGCATATTAGATTATTTTTGGGCCCATGCTTGTGTTTGTTTAAATGTGACTATTGAATGGTGAAACAAATGAATAATGAGATGACTACTATACATACATTATTGAAACCGTTAAGATTTGAAATATAATATTCTCTTGAATTGATCTTGAATCTTAATTGTGTGACATTAGCATGGCATTAAAGCATCATAGCACTGTAATTTGTACCACTAAGCCGTTGGCTTAGCGCGAATGTGATTCTTCGCGCAGGTGACAGGGAAGAACCAGAGAGTTCCTCTAGGCCGAGTCGAGTCTAGATTTTGAGGTGTTGATAGTGGGCTTAAAGATCAAAGAGTGACTGCCAAAGAAATGTATAAATTTTATAGGTTGTAAAACTTGAGTTTGGATATATATGAATTTGTAAATATTGTTATTTTCCGCTGCATAGTGAACAAATATTTTATTTGCTGTATTTCATAATAAACTTTTACTTTATGTTGTACTAGAAGTGTAAATCCTTTTTGCAGGTTGTAGTTGAGGTTATAAGGGGGATTTATTGGGAGTGTACTGAGAATGATTTTGTTTGCATTGGTTTGTGTAAATGTTTTAAAAATCAGAAAAAAACCAGTTTTGTCGACACTTGGGACTCAATTTTTAGGCAAAATTATGGCAAAATTTCTGTAAAAATCGGAACTAAAAAAAATTGACTGAGTAAAATTGGTAGCAACATTAGGATAGTGTGGCACCTCTACTCGGCTTACATATGTAGGTCGGGAAGGGGTGTTACAATTTTTGGTATCAGAGCCTAGGTTTGAGATTCTCAACCTAGGTCAATTGTAAGAAAAAGAATATTTTGATTTTTAAAGTGGGTTTTTGAGTAAAATACATGTTTTGGTATGGCAGTCTTTGATCTTTAATGAGGAATATTCTGCTGTGTTTGCAGATATAGGTAGAGATGGCATCTCATTCACGACAGTCTGTTGAGGGTAGTGCGGAAAGTGTAGCTCCTGAAGAGAGTAGAGATGGAGCTAGATTTGAGAGGGTTAGTGAGGCACCTGTTTCTGTGCCAGAGAGATCAGCTGCAGAGGAGGCTCCGCCGGGTTGGTTAAGGCATATGGTAGAACTGTTGAGGGGAGCTCCAGTGCAGCCACCACCACCACCACCACAGCCTCAGATGCCGGTAAGACATTATGACAAGTTAAGAAAATATGGGGCTGAAGATTTCTTGGGCACTACCGATCCTGCAGTGGCTGAGCAGTGGTTGGATAAAGTACAGAGAATATTCATACAGTTGCAAGCCACTTCGGATGAGAAATTTGACTATGCCAGATCCCTCATGCAGAAAGATGCCTATGATTGGTGGAAGACAGTTCCTCATGCTATGGATGATCCACCTACATTGTCCTACAGTGATTTTCTACGGGAGTTTGAGCTGAAATATACTCCGAGGGAGTATAAAGATGTTAAGAAGATGGAATTTCTGAATTTGAAGCAGGACAGCCGGACTGTGACAGAATATGAGATCGAGTTCATCCGGTTGAGTCACTATGCTGGAGGTATTATTTCAGACGAGATAGACCGGTGCAGAAGATTTGAGGGGGGATTGAGGCCCTCTATTATGTGTCTTGTGGCTGGTTCTAGATACCAGGATTTTTCCCAGCTTGTTGCAGCAGCTAGGAGTGTGGAGAGAGCCCAGGGTATTGCAGCAGCTGCTACTGAGGAAGAGACCAGGGTAAGGAGACCCCAGTTTGAGGCAGGGTCTTCATCTATGAAGAGGGGTCGAGGAGGTTTTATTCCAAGAACCAGTAGAACTCAGAGACAGTCGGGCAGATCAGTTCAGTATCAGAGGCAGAGGCCGAAACCGACAGTTTCTGTAGCTAGTGCCCCGACTCCAGTGATTCAAAGGTCTATTCCACCTGTATGTGAGCATTGTGGTAAGACCCATGGGGGTGTTTGTTGGAAGATTGGTGGATTAGCTGGGTGTTTTAGATGTGGATCACCAGCTCATTTTGTTAGAGATTGTCCTGAGATGCAGGAGTATAGGCAGGCTGATACTGCAGCTTCTCGACCTAGTGTCAGCAGAGGTGGTCGAGGGGGTAGAGGTTTCAGTAGAGGTGGTAGACCTGGGTTTAGTAAGAGAGGAGGATCTTCATCTAGGGGCAGCAGGCCAGATGAGGCCGGATCTTCTCAGAGAGTATATATGATGCAAAGGCAGCCAGATGCTTCAGCAGTTATAGCTGGTACATTCTCTTTATTTGGCATTTCAGTTCTTGCTTTGATTGATCCAGGATCTACTCATTCATACATAAGTGCATCTATCTTGCCTGTGTCTGAATTGCATTCAGAGTCCTTAGGATTTGATGTCTTAGTGACCAATCCTTTAGGACATAGTGTTATGGTGAGTAGGGTGCATCGTGAGAGTGCTGTTGTGGTTCAAGGTGAGGAGTTTCTTGGTGATTTAATTGAAATGCCTTTTAAAGAATATGATTTGATCTTAGGCATGGATTGGTTGTCTAAGCATGGAGCCGTGGTGGATTGTCAAAAGAAATGTGTTACTTTGAGAACTGGTGATGGTAGAAGTATATTGGTATCTAGTGAGCAGAGACAACTTGCATCCTTGTTGGTTTCAGCTGTTTCAGCCAGAAAGTTTATTAGAAAAGGGTGTGATGCTTATCTTGCTCATGTTTTGGATACCAGAGTAATGGGTTCTCAATTTGTTCATCCCAGTAGCCAATATTAAATCTTAAACCCTAATTCACCAAAACCCTAATTTATCTAAATCCTAAATCTCCCAGTTTCAATTTCATAATCCCTAATACACTAACATCCAGTAGTCTAACTTCTGAAACCAAAATCCAAACCCTATTTTCTAAATCCAAACCCTAAATTCCAAAATCATATTTTTCAAATACTCAAAACCCTAATCTGTTTCCCAAACCCCGAGCTTCCTTCCTGAATTGTCAAAACCCTAATTTGTTTTCTAATTGCCAAAATCCTAAACTGTTTTCCTAAAATAATTAATTAAAAAACCCTAAGCTCTTTTAAAACCTTCATCTAGTGACCCTACTGTCTAAATTTCATAACCTAAAACACAAAACCCTAGCACCAGTTCATCAATCTCCCAAAACTCTAATCCATATAAACCCTAGCCTTGAAGTCAAAAATCCTAATCCATGTAAACCCAAGCCTTAAAGTTAAAACCCTAAATCTGTAATCATCAATTCCCAAAGCCCTAATTCTAAAACCTTAATTCAACCTAAATTAAAATTCATAAACCCTAACCATAGAAATTTAAAACTCTAAATTGTAAACCATAATCAAATTTCCAAAACCAAAATTATCCAATTTCACCCATTAGCTATGATATAATATTCTTATCTAATACAAAACCTCAAGTTTCTAATGTCCAGAATCTTATTCTCAAGTTTCCTAATTCTAATCCAGTAGCCATAATCTAAAATCAATTTGCTTAAATTTAAATCCAAATACCCAAAACCCTAATTCCAAATACCAAAAACCTAATTTCCAGAATTCCTAATTCAAAATCCTAAATTTATACACTTAATAATTTATTAAAGATTCAATCTTAATTTTGACTATTTAATTCATTAAATGCTTATGAATGAGTGATTTATGTTCTATTTTTTGATGATTTACTCTTAATTATTATGAATGTTATGAATTGTTTAATTTATTTGATTCATTATGTTGATTATTTTAGTTTCAAAGATGTAAGAGGTATGTTTCCATATTGTGGGTACCTTATTAGTTAAGTTTAATGCTATTTAATTTATTTTTAATTTTGGATTAATGTAAAGGGCATGTTTCCACCAAAAGGTGGGTGTCCTATTTTATTTAGTTTTGGACATTGGATAATTATTGTAAAGTTATGTTTCCATCCCTGGATGGATGCATCTCAACCAGTAATGAGAGCGAATAAGCAGTCAAACCTGCCAATGTAACACCCCTACATCCTGTACAAGCACACTACAAAACACCACAATGTAATATACGTATACTGAATATAGGGATGCTACAGTTTTCTTTAACATTTAAATCATTTTAAATGATAAGGTATTCCTTCTCTTTATACATTATAGAGAATAAAGTAATTAACTTGTAATATAAAACAAAATAGATATATATACGTTTACTTAATACGCAGCGGAATTTATAAAATATTTACATATATGAACACATTCAAATCCATATTTACAATTATACATATATTTACATTAGAATCACTACTTTACAAAATATAAAGAAAATATACATGATTGGCAGCTCTTCTCTGATCTTTAAGTCCCAAAAATAAATTCTTCAGTGCCTAATCTCACTCGGTCTCGAGGAACTCTCGGGTTCAACCCCTTCACCTGCGCGATCAACCACTATCGCGCTAAGCCAACGGCTTAGTAGTACAAAGTATACTAACATTATGCTTTAATGCAATGCAATGTCACACATTTTCATAATAAAGACAACATCATAGATGAAAAGCTAATATCACACTTTTATATTTCATAAACCATCTACATATAAACATATCACATTTCAAAGTCCTTCCATGGATCTCATTATTCAATTATTTTACCATTAATAAATCACATTTAAACAAAGACAAGCATGGGCCCAAAAGACACTAATATGCCATTCAATTTTCAAAGTTAATGTTTTGGTTCAATTATCACATTCATCATTATCATAATCCCAACTAGGCTTCAAGGATTAGGTTCAACCAAGCTTCAAGGGGAACAAAGCATGCTAAGTATCAACCCAACTTGGCTTCAAGAACCAACCCAACCTAGCTTCAAGGGTTGTAACATCTCAATTAGGCTTCAAGGACTAGACCCAACCAAGCTTCAAGGGGAGTAAAACATGTTAAACTTCAACCCAACTTGGCTTCAAGGATCAATTCCAACCTAACTTCAAGAGATTGTTACTAATAGGCATGCCACCAATAAACAAAACTCTGAAAATGGAATAACACATTAGACACACAATTCATTCATTATTTCATTATCAATTCCATTCTCAATTCTCATTATCAATTAGGCAAACATGCCTCATTAAATTCATTATAGCCAATCACAATGGCTTTATATTCCATCACATCTCAATCCACATTATAGCAATTCATCTTTCAAATACACAATCATTTACATCATCATATCCTTTACATTATACATATAGCATCATTGATATAAACATAACAAAGTACATTATTCATATAAGTCAACAATGTAATAATGCAATATTTGTACTTACCTCAATAACAATTCACACAACTCTAAACACTTCCTTTTCCAAGATTCTTTTACTTCTTAGATCAATGACAAATCACTTTCTTCAAGACCTAATCCAAAAATAATAACATACACTTGCTTAGGGATACACATGAGATAATCAAGTTAAGAGTTAACTAGGGCAAATTCTAAGCATGACACGCTCAACCACACGGGCGTGTCCCTGACCGTGCCCTAACTCCACAACACAGAAGCTTTTACACGCTCGAAACCACGGGCGTGTCTCTGGGTGTGTAATACATTCTGCCTCTCAGAAACATAGACACGTCCAACAACGTGAGCGTGCTCAAGGCCGTGTCAATTCTCCAATCTCACAGTAGCTATGACACGCTCAATAACACGTGGGTGTTACTGGTCGTGTCAATCCTACTGCCACCAACACAATTGACACGCCTACGAATCTGAACGTGCTCATGGGCGTGTTAGGCCAAAAACCCAGATTCTGGCCAAAACAACAAAACACCCAACAAAACACTTCTTTTCACCAACATCCACTTCAAAAAAATTTAACAAAACATACCCAAAAACCATTTTAAACTTACAAAAACACCAAAACAACTCCACACCTACATCAAACACAAATCACAGATATCATCACAAACCCTTAACACAAATACCACACCATCTCTTCCAACCAACTTACTCCTTTCTTCAATCCATCCTTAAGATCAATAATCAAAATAATCAAACACTCTTAAACATATCACAATCAAACAATACACCCTTAAATAAACTATCAAATTCAAACACAACTTCAAATAGGCAAAGAAATCAAAAGAGGACTTACCAAAGTAATGAAACTTCTTGAATCACCAACTTTATCACTTAGATCTTCCTTCAATTTGAGCTTAGAACATTAAAATCCTCTCTTGCTCTCTTGCTTTCTCTTGTCTTTGGATGAGCCGGCCAACACAATGGAAAAGAAGAAAAGAACATAAAGAAACAAAGTCAAACTTCTCTTTAAATCTCCACCAAGTATTCCAAAACAAGGAATTACCTAAACACCCTCTTTTAATTTGTTTTAACTTCCTTTAAAACACTTGCCCTTTTTAGAAATTTCACAAATCACAAATTAAAATATCTTCTTCCCTTGACCACCCATTTGACTTGCATATATGTTATATATATTGCCATATATACAACATATACATTCCCTCTAAACAATCTTTTCCTTTCCAAAACACATATACATTTGATTCAAATCAAACAACAATTATATTAAAACTTCTAGGGTGCACTTTGGGATATTACAGCCAAAGACTTTTGACTCAAGGCATTAGCAATAATATTTGCCTTGCTAGGATGATAATCAATCAAACAATCGTAGTCTTTAATCAACTCTAGCCATCATCTCTGCCGAAGATTCAGCTCTCTCTAAACACCTAGATACTTAAAACTCTTATGATTAGTATAAATGAAACACTTCTCCCCATACAAGTAATGCTGCCAAATCTTCAATGCAAAAACTATGGCTGCTAACTCCAAATCATGATTTGGGTAATTCATCTCATGTGGTTTTAATTGTCGAGATGCATAAGTAATGACAATACCCTTCTGCATCAGAACACAACCTAAACCACTATGTGAAGCATCACTGTATATGACATATGGTTCACCATCCACAGGCAGAGTAAGGACTGGAACATGAGTCAAAATCTCCCTTAGCTGCTCAAATCTCATCTGACACCAATCTATCCACACAAATCTAACTCTTTTCTGAAGTAATTTGGTGAGTCGTGTAGCTATCATAGAAAAACCCTTCACAAACCGACGATAATAGCCTGCCAAACCCAGAAAACTTCTAACCTCTATCTCATTCTTCAGTGGACTCCAATTCAAAATAGCCTCAACTTTACTTGGATAAACTCTAATACCTTCTACTAATATCATATGACCGAGAAAAGCCACCTGATAAAGCCAGAACTCACACTTAGATAGCTTGGCATACAACTACTTCTCTCTCAAATTTGGCAATACAATCCGTAGATACTTGTCATGATCCTCCTCATAACGCGAATACACCAAAATATCATCAATAAAGACCATCACAAACTGATCTAAGTATGGTCTAAACACCCTGTTCATCAAATCCATAAATGCTGATGGTGCATTCGTCAATCCAAAGGGCACCACCAAAAACTCATAATGCCATACCTCATGCGGAAGGCTGTCTTGGGTACATCCACATCTCTAACTCTCAACTGATGGTATCCTGATCTCAGATCAATTTTAGAGAATACTGCTGGTCCCTTCAACTGATTAAAGAGATTGTTGCGCTTTAATAAATACTACTAAAGCTACACTTGCAAGTATACGAGGCTGTTGTAGTATTTTAGTGAACACCTCAAGGTCGTCTCACAAGGAAGCTAGATAAGCTTAATTATTTATTAAATTTTAAATAACAAATTATCAATAAAATTAAATTGCTAAACAACTAATAAAAACAGAAAGGAATTGAATTTAATGCAATGAAAGAAAATTGAACAGATATATTGATTCACTTAATAGAAAAGCCTAGGGTTTGTACTTCTCTACTAATTTATATGTATGAACGGATATTCCTCTCAACTGATTTAATTTCAAAGATCAGATTTCAAGCAACTTAATTAATCAAATTAAGGAAATAAGCTATGGCATTCAATCCTTTCTCAATTAATCTTACTACAATCAAAATGATCTTTTCCTTAGGTTTATATTTCTAATTCACCTAAGTCCCTAATTAAATTATTCCGGTATTAGACTTCATTTCTCAATCCTTCATCTAAATACCTAAAACACATAATTGGTGGCCAATCAATTATATATTAACATTAATCCATTCAATTAAGGATAAAAGAAAGAAATTAATTAAGAGAAATAACAAGTTCATACAATCATAGTATATTTATACAAATCCTAGACTAGATCGAAATTAGTTCATAGTAATGCTATCAAACAAATTCATCTTATTAAAATTCAAAGAAATTAATTTAGACATTAAAGAATTCATAAATAAAATTTCAATGAAACTTAAGAAATAGAGTTGAAGAACAAAACCAATTACAATCTTCCTTTTTCTTCTGAAGAATCTCTTGCTCAGAATTTTGCTAAAAGAATAATGTAATGGCTAGAACTAATTTGATCTAGAGTGTTTGAATGAAAGTGACATCAATCTTTGATAGTTTTCCTGTTTCAGAGATAACTTCTCAAAGAAAAATACAGAACGGCTGAAAATCGCTCCCCCTTGACCTAATCTTATCTATTTATACAATTCCCTTCGCTAAAAATTTACGCAAGCTCATATTTGGGTGCTGGGTGTGACACGGCCACAAGCTTGGCCGTGTCACATGGGTGTGTCACCTTCTACTTCTCTATTTTGCTTGTCTTTTCTTTGGCATGAGATGGGACACGGCCAAGCTCCTGGCCATGTCATGTGACACGTCCAGTGGCTTGGCCGTGTCATGTGGGTGTGTTAGTTTTTGTTTCTTTTCTTTGGTTCTTCATTCTTTGGCTTAGAATGGGACATGGCCAAGCTCCTGGCCATGTCCGTGTCACTTGAATGTGTCAGCTTATGTTTCTCCTTTCCTTCCTTTCTTTTCTTTCTTTGGTTTCTTTGGTTTTGGTCTTCAAGTGAGACATGGCCAGTGGCTTGGCCGTGTCTCCTGGCCGTGTCAGCTTCTGCCAAAATTCCCTTTGAGGTGACACAGCCAAGCTTGATTTGCCTTGGCCATGTCTTGCTTGATTCATGCTCTTCATTCTTTGTTTTGATCTTCCAAGGGAGTTTTTGCACTTAAACCTAAAACAAACACTTCAAACAAACTTCAAACAAAAATCAAATGAAACATTAACTAAAAACACATAAACATCATTACTAAAAACTAGTACAAAAAATGATCTAAACACTGGGATAAATTAAAAACTACCAAAATGTTGAAATCACTAATACACAGATTAAAACTACTAAAATGCATGAAGAAAACAATAATTATCATAATAAATAAATAGCAATTTGAGAACAAAAACTAATAAAACAACTATCCCACACTTAAAACTTTGCTTGTCCTCAAGCAAATTCACATGGCATAAATTAAAAACTCAATTAACCTTAACTATAATTCAAGTATATAAGATGAAATCCTTTAATACTCAGCAATAAATAAATGCAATTTACTTCAATCAAGATTTTCTTAACTCATTCATTAATTCAGACATAACAAATCTCATCTCTCATCTAAGTGTTTCTCTCAATTCAAAGGTTGATTCACTCAAACCAATCATGATTGTATACTTCCCTAAACTTGCTTAATTATTCAATCTCCCTCACTAATTTTTCTCAAGAAATAATCCGAAGGTCTTTTCGTTTGGATGTAATGGGGTTAAGGTGAAGGTGTGAGAAAAGATGAGACAAGTCATGGTTGAAAAGGAGGTGGCCATCTGTGTTGTGAGCGAGTTATGGGACTCAACGGATAGTGATGATGATTCTACACCAAAGAAAGGGGAGTGGATCTGGTCTGCACCCGAAGAGTATGAGGTAATGAATACTCACTCTGGGAAGCCTTATGCAAGGCCTTTACCAAAAGTAGTAGAAGCCGACAAAGGGAAAGATGCTGTAAAAGAAGTGAAGGAAGATAAAGATGACACAATCCTTAAGCAATTAAAAAGGACCCAAGCAAGTGTTAGCATCTGGGATCTATTGGCTACATCAAAGAAACACCATGAAACTATGGCCAAATGTGTTGGTTGATTTTGTGAAAATTGAAGGAGTGATGAAGTGTGAAGATGTCCAGAAGAAGAGCAAAGTTGATGTTGGAATGGTGTCATTTTTAGATATTGATTTGCCATAAGAGGGAAGAGATCACATCCACCCTCTCTTTATCAAGGTAGAGGTCAGAGGGAAGAGGACTCCATGTGTGATGGTTGATGATGGGTCCACCATAAATGTCTACCCACTTAAGATCTTACCAAAGCTTGCTATGTCAACAAGAGATCTAAGTCCATCCGAAGTGACAATTAGGGCTTATGATAATACTAAGAGGCAAGCTAAAGGAACTTTTAAAGTTGTTGTGAAGGCTGGCCCTACTGAATCCTTGGTTGAGTTTGTGGTTTTAGATATACTTGTCACCTTCGCATTGCTATTGGGTCGACCTTGGTTCAATTCTCTTGGTGAAGTTCTTTCTACACTCCATTAAATGATGGGACCACTGCAAGGAAAAGAGCCTATTATGTTCATGGGGAAGATGATTTCGGGTTTCAAGATCTTTGCTGATGTTGTTGAATTGGTTAAACACATGGAGAAAAAGCCTGACCTATCAACTGACAAAGAGCCTAACCTAGAAGACAAGAAGGAAGCTCTTGAAGATCCAGAAGACTCTAGAGGAAATTGTCGCTCTCATTGAAGAATAGTTTGAGAACCTTGCAATTTATGATGATGAGAACATTGATGTTGATTCCATTTTTGATTTTAATTTTTCTACTCTGTATGAGGATGATGATGATTTCTTTTCCAAAAAGAATGTAATAAAGTCTGATTTTGCTTACTTATGTGGTGTTTTTTTTATGATGGTTGCATACATTCAAATAGTGTTTACATGAGCATTTTTAATATTAACTCTGTTGATAATGAATCATTAAATTTTGGAAATAACTGATAATCCTAAAAATATTAGCATATCATTCGACCTTACTCCTGATGAGAGAGAGAGATTAGAAAAAATATTTAAAAAATATGAATAAGTCTTTGCTTTGTCTTATGAGGATATGCCTAGAATTGATCGAGATATAACTGAGCACATGATTCTCACTTACACACACATGAAACCTATCAAACAAAAGCTTAGACAGTTAAGGCCAGAATGGGCTGAATTGTTCAAAGAAGAAGTCACTAAATAGATACAAGTAAATTACTTGAAGTGATATATTATCCAAACTGGTTAGCCAACATAGTTCTAGTGCCAAAAAAGATGGAAGAATCAAGATTTGTGTGGACTATAGAGACTTCAATAAAGCCTCCCCTAAGGATGACTTTCCTTTACCCCATATAGATGTTCTTATTGATAGTACAACCTCTAGCATGCTACACTCATTTGTAGATGAGTTTTTTTTGGATACAATAAAGTGTTAAAGGCCCAAGAGGATAAAGCTACGACTGCCTTCATTGCTACATGGGGTATATTTTGTTATATGGTAATGCAATTTGGGTTAAAGAAGGCTGGAGCAACCTACCAGAGGATGGCCACCACCTTGTTTCATGAAATATTGCATAAGAATGTTGAAGTCTATGTTGAAAATATGATGGTGAAGTCAGATACAAGAGAGAAGCATTTCCAAAACCTAGAGATATTCTTTGAGAGAGCAGTGAAGTATAATCTAAGGTTGAATCCTAAGAAGTGTGTGTTTGGAGTTACTTTAGGAAAAATACTAGGGCACGTGATTGGTCCAAATGGTATTGAGATTAACCTTATAAGGTTAAGGTAATCAGGGATATGCCGGTCCCTAAGATGGAGAAGGAAGTTCATGGGTTCATTGGATGACTACAGTACATTAGCAGGTTCATAACAAGGCTTACCATAATTGGTGAGCATATTTTTAAATTGGTTAAAAAGAACCAGTCGGTCAAGTGGAATGAAGAATGTTAAAAGGCCTTTGAGTGTATAAAAGAGTATTTGCTTAACCCACCTATTTTGAAACCACCTAAACCTCGCAAACCTTTGTTACTGTACTTAGCAGTAGAGGAAGAGTTAATAGGACCAATGCTAGCCCAAGCAGATGAATCAGGATTGAACACGCAATATACTATTTAAGTAGAAATCTCCTACCTTATGAGATTCAGTATATTATAATTGAAAAGACTTGTATAGCAATGGTTTGGTCTTCTAAGAAGCTGTGGCATTACTTTCAGTCTTATAGTATGCAAGCAATTTCCAAGTTGGATCCAATGAAGTATTTAAGGGAGACACTGATAAGTATATAATTGATGATATTTTTGTCCCTATTTCTTAATATATTTATAGTCAAATTGAGTTTAATTTATTTGTTCAAGTGTTTATTAGGATTGATTCTAGGAACTTTTGACACGTGAGGACCTTAAGGTTATTTAAGCCGGAATCATGGACGAAAGATAAGGAATGAAGCTATTTTGGGCAAATTCTTCAAGTGACATAGGCATGTCAGTTGTCGTGTCATTCAACTACTTTACAAAAGCTTCGACACACCTAGAGACATGGGCGTGTCACTGAATGTGCCATTACTCCTGACTTACAGAAGTTATGACATGCCCAATGACACGGGCGTTGTGAGCGGGGATTTTTGCCCCCACTATTAGTGGAATTGTTCTTGCGACTTTGGCACTATTTAGGTTCGGGGCCTTAGAGAACACGAAACTAAGTCCAGAGAAAATGGAGTCACCACTCGGACTGGCTGGGAAAAAGAAAGGGGTGGATGACTCGATTTCTAAGGAATCCCCAACCCCCTAATGGGTTCGGAAAGTTGGGTACATATGGGGAAGGTGAGAAATGGCCCAGCACCCCCCACAATGCCCGGTTCATTGGAACCGGCCTCCTTTACAGGTCTTAATATTATAAAATTCTTAAATATAACAATATTATCCATATTACATGCAACAATTGAAATAAAGCATCGTTAAATTAAAATCAAAACAATGTCCAAGCAAAACAAATAAATGGACACCCATCCGATGATGGAAACATGTCCTTACATAGTTCATGTCTAAACTAAATAGGACACCCACCAAAAGGTAGAAACATGTCCTTTACATTGGCCTAAAATATAAAAGAAATTTAAATTACATGGAAATTAATTAATGAGGTACCCACAAAGTGGAAACATACCTCTTACAACATTTGGAAATCAAAATAAATCGATAAACTTAAATAACCATTCATCATAAATAAATCATTCATCAAAGATATTAAACATCAATCAAAATATAAACATTCATCCATGATAATTTAAATAAACCAAGCATTGAACTTAAATAAATCAAAGCATATAATAAACTACATAATTAAATCTAAAAATAAAATAAGTCAAGCTACAAATTAGGGTTACTGTTTCTCATTTAAAGTTTTTTAATTAATATTTAGGGTTTTGGAATTTACTGGCTTAGGCTACTGTAAGTTTTAAGGGAATTGAAATGGATTAAGGTTTTATAGTTTAAGAGATTGATAAGGTTCTTTGATTAACCAAATTAGGGTTTGAGGGGTCATGAAATTAGGGTTTGGATACTTTAAAACATTTGAATTTAGGACTCACGGTTACTGGATTATTATTTTGGATTTACTATATTGGGTTTGAATGTTTAGGTTTATAAGGTTTTATGGTTTTAAGGATTAGGGTTTAGGAAAACTAGGGTTTAAGGTTAGCTAGTTTGGGATTACTGTCTTGGTTTTGGAATTGAAGAAAATAGTTTAGAGTTTATAAAGTTTTTGGAAATAGGCAAGACGATTTAAGGTTTTTTGGAAACAGAAAGTATTTTTTAGGGTTTTTAGAAATAAAAAAATCAATTTAGGGTTTTAAACTTTAGAAGAAACAAAATTAGGGTTCTTGAGTTTTAAAAGAAAGAAAAGGAAGTTTTAAGATTTTTGGAAAACAAAGAAATAAATTAAGGTTTTTTTAAGGTATTTAGAAACAAAGGAAATCATTTAAGGTTTTTGGAAACAAAGATCAAATTATTACATCTTCAAATATTGAAGTTTTGAGTGTATAATCTTATGAATCAAATAAAGAACCAAGCTACTGTAAGAAATAAAAAGAAATTAAAGATTCAAACATTCATTCATTGGTTCCACCAAAAATTGCTTCTTGGATGAACAAGGACAAAGGCAAGATGGCTACCTTTGATGGATTGATTGCTTGTTTGCTTATTCTCCTTCTCTCAAAAAAGTCCGATCAATTTGTAAATTTCCAATTCAAAATCCAATTCTCAGTCCAAAGTCTGATTCCTTCCTCCCAAAAAAGTTCCCCCCCCCCTTTTCTATGTCTTTTTAGTCTTGTTTATAGGAAATTTAGATTATTAATTTTAATTGTTTAAGGAAACTATATTTAATTAGAAAAAAAACCAAAACCAAATTCTATTTGGTTTTGAAAAAAAATTATGTCGGAAAATTTTGCTGGCAAAAAAAACTGCTGCGGGCCGCAGAAAGAAACTGCGTGGAAACTTATGAGGGCGCGCGAGGGGCTATGAGCGAAATTGGCTTTGGCCATTTCGTCCAACGCTTTTAGCGGTGAATTTTTTTCGTCCTCAATTTTTATTTTTATTTATTTGTTTATTATTTTTATTTTTATTCACTTCACCATTTTTAACTAAAATAAATATTAAAATACCACAAAAATTATTTTGGACTATAAAAAATATTATTCATGGATGATTTCTCGGTTTATCGTAGCTCGTTCAAAGGTTGTTTGGAAAACCTTGAGAGAGTCTTGATAAGATGTGATGAAACAAACCTGGTACTTAATTGGGAAAAATGTCATTTCATGGCTCAAGAAGAAATCATGCTGGGACACAAGATTTCAAGCAAGAGTATTGAGGTGGACCGGGCTAACATGGAAACCATTGAAAAACTGCCACCCCCTACAACAGTCAAAGGCTATCAAAAGCGTTTTGGGACATGTAGGCTTCTATCAGAGGTTTATACATGACTTTTCTAAGATAGCTCATCCTCCAACAAGACTTCTTGGAAAGGATGTTGATTTTGTGTTTGAAGAAGAATGTTTAAGATCTTTCACAACTCTTAAGGAGAAAATGACCCATGCCCCAATCATTGTAGCTCCCAATTGGAATTTACCATTTGAACTAATGTGTGATGCAAGTGATATTGCAGTAGGGGAAGTTTTGGGTCAACACAAAGAGAAGCATTTTCAGCCCATTTATTATGCAAGCAAGATGCTGAATACAGCCCATGCCAATTACACATCTATAGAGAAAGAAGTTCTAGCTATGGTTTTTACTTTTGATAAGTTTAGATCATATTTGATCTTGTGCGAAGTGATTGTGTATACGGATCACTCGGCTTTGAGATATTTATTTGCCAAAACAGATGCAAAGCCTAGGCTAATTTGTTGGGTTTTGTTATTACACGAATTTGATTTGAAGATTCAAGACAAAAAAGAAGCTGAAAATCTGGCAGTAGATCACCTTTTGCGCTTAGAAAACACAACCTTGGAGAAGTTCGAAGAAGGGAACATTGATGATCATTTCCCTGATGAGCAACTTTATGCCATGGTAAGTGAGCTAAGTGTTTCAACTTTTGATGTACCTTGGTTTGCAAATTTTGCTAATTACTTTGCTGCTAGGAAACTCCCTAAAGATATGACTTGTCAAGAGAAGAAGAAATTCTTTTCTGACTTGAAATATTACTTATGGGAGGATACTTTCTTGTTTAGGTTATGTAAGGACCACATGATCCGGCGTTGCATGGCATGGCCTGAAACGATGAATATTCTTCATCATTGTCATGCTGGACCAGCTGGTGGTCATATGGGAGCCAATAGGACTGCTCAAAAGGTGCTCAAATTAGGATTTTATTGGCCCACGCTGTTTAGGGATAGCTATGTTCTTGTGAAATGTTGTGATCATTATCAGAGAACTGGAAACATCTCCTCTCATGATGAGAGGCCCCAAAATGGAATTCTAGTTTGTGAAGTCTTTGATGTATAGGGGATCAACTTTATAGGATCATTTCCTAGTTCTTTTGGTAACAAATATATTTTTATAGCTATAGATTATGTTTCCAAATGGCCTGAAGCCCAAGCATTAGCAACGAATGATGCTAGGGTAGTGATGAGGTTTTTGAAAAAGTTATTTTCTTGATTTGGTACACCAAAAGCGATCATAAGTGATAGGGGTACTCACTTTTGTAACGCTCAGCTTGAGAATGTTCTCAAAAGGCTAGGTGTTACACATAGGTTTTCTACTCCTTACCATCTCCAAACTAGTCGCCAAGTTGATAACATGAATAGAGAAATAAAAAGGATCCTTGAAAAAACTATAGTGCAATCCTGAAAGGATTGGTCTAAGAAATTAGAGAATGCTCTATGGACCTTTAGGACTGCATTCAAAACTCCATTGGGTACTATGCCATTTAGGCTAGTATATGGAAAGGCTTGTCAGTTACCTATAGAGATTGAACATAATGCTTATTGGGCTATAAAACAGATTAACCTTAATCTAGCTGGTGCAGGTGGCATGAGGAAATTACAGATCAATGAACTGGATGAATGGAGATTGCAAGCTTATGACAAAACAAGGATGTTTTTCACTATGGGACAATTGAAATTACTCACCCAGAGAAAGGGAATTTTAAGGTTAATGGGCAAAGGCTTAAACTGTATTTAGGGGGGACTTGAGTGAGTTAAAGGAGGTTTTATACACCCATGACTAAAGATGAACCTATCCCGAAAATCCAACTAATACGACATTAAAGAAGTGCTGGGTGGGAGGCAACCCACTATTTTATTTGTTTCTTTAATTTTCTTGTTTTTGGTTTGTTTTGTTGGTTTTTGATTCTTCTATCATTGGTTAGTGGTGTGTTTGCCTTGAATTCATTTGAATTTGCAAAGGGAAATTTTCTTTTGAGGGTAACTTGAGCTTATTTAGGGACACGCCCGTGTGAGTGGATGTGTCATTTATTTTTAGAGACAGTAGCTATGACATACCTAGAGACACGCCCGTGTCATTGGATGTGTCATTTAGATGGCAACACAGTAGCTACAACATGCCCATTGACACGCCCGTGTCATTGGTCGTGTTATTTTGGCTAAATTTGATATTCATAGTAGCAACCACATGCCCCGTGTCACTGGCCGTGTTGATTTAAATGAGTCACAGTAGCTACAACACTCGTGTCATTTTCTTGAGAAACAATAGTTATGACATGCCCATGGGCATGTCCATGGGTCTTTAAGTCGTGCCGATTTTGAATCAAACATATTTTCCTCTCTACTCTTCCCCTCTTTTTCAATTTTCTCTCAAATTTTCACACTCTCACCATCGAAATCACATGCCCATGCATCATAGAAGGGATTTCAACTCCTATTTCGTGATTTGGAGGGGATTTACTTATTTTTCCTTCGATTTTATCGCATTCTTCAAGCTATTCAAGTACACACTCTTAACTTTTGAAATTCCATTTTGTTTTTCTTGTGATTTTTTGGAGATTCTTGAAATTTTTTTGGAGAGTCTTTGAGATTTGTTGATTGTTGGATTTGTTTTGTTTTGTTGGATTCTAGAGACTATATTCTATTTTATTGTGGATTTGTTTATTTGCCATAACTAGTTTCTAGGGATTTTGAATTTTTTTTACTATGGGATTTTGAGTTTTGTGGATGTTTTGTGATTTACTCATTTTGTTTTTGAAGATTCTATGGTTAGAATAGTGTTGCATTTAATGACACACTATTTTTTATTGTTTATGCTTAATGAATTGACATCCTTTGTTTTATTGTGTTGGGCTATGGCGATATTGAATTGGTGCAATGCTATTGAATTGGGGCAATGATTGGTATGGAGATTGACTATTCAATGGATTTAAAAAAAAAAGTTCCCCTTGTTGAGAATTGGTTCATTACTCTTTCGTTGGTTTAGTGTCATTACTTTTATTGTTTGATAAGGCATTACTATTGTTGGTTTCGTTGGGTTGGTCTATTATGTTGCTCCTTTTGGATTGTTTGGTGTACTTTATTTTAAGGTTATTCTTGTTTGTTTTGCAGATCATGGGTCCTCGCAAACAAGTGCCGTCTAAATTACCAACTAAGAGAGCTAGAGGTGAAGGTAGCTCAAGCCAACCCGTTACCAATCCCATCTTGAAATTCATTGCTGGCCACAAGTGCCTTTGATTCTCAACTGCAGAGAAGCGAAGATGGTTTGAATTGTTAGGGAATAAAGATTGGTCACCACCTAGGAATTTGGATTGGGGCCATAGAGGGAGCCAACATACTAACTGAAGTCCGAGAATTAATGAACCAGTCGGGATGGGAACAACTCTTCTCCATCATTGAGCCTTCATACATAGAGTTAACCCTGGAGTTCTTCTACACTTTTCAATTTGATAAGAACATGATCTTCATCATCGAGTTGATGATGAAGTTTCGGTTGGGCAGTCATCGATTCCACATGACCATTAAGGAACTTGGCATGCATTTAGGTTTATTTACTGTGGAGGAGGTGCATACCATAGAGTACTTAACTCCGAGGTAGACTTTACGGAGTATGATGTCATTCCTCCCAGGGTTTGGAGCACGTTTGCACTGAATGCCGCCAAGTATCAGCCAAAGGTATCCAAGGCGTCAAATTTTGAGTCCTTCCCTTGTTGAGTAGTGCATATTCTGTTGGTTCACACCATTGTGGCTCGACTTAGTAGAACGGGAGTTGTTGGCCTGAGGGAGCCATTCTTCTTGAAATGCATGGTCCATAAGATCTGGTGCAACGTAGCTCATGCTATCACACATTTTTTCTATGAGCAGTACAAGAAAGAGGCACTGGGTAACTTGCATGGTGGCATGTATGTCATGAGACTTGCTTGCAGTTTGGGAGTGTTGGTTTGATGACTCCCGACGACTTTGGATGGGCTCCCTAAACTTTTGGGCATGGATACTTTGAAATGGTTAAACCAGGAGAAGGTTGTGGTGCTGCAGGTGCCACCCACGGATTCTGAGCCAGTTCCACCCATGAATTTTGAGCCAGCTCCTCCTGCTCCCACTTTCAAAATACCTCCACCTCCACCGATAGACCTCCCCAGCCCATCCACCACTGCTGGACCTTCTTCCTCAGCTTGCCTGTCTTTTATTCCAGCCCCTACCTTTAGAGACTGGTGTCATTTTATGGATGTTGAGTGGGATGATGACCGAAAACCAACTGAGTTTGAACGCCAGATATGTAGGATAGAAGGGAAAATTGGAAACATCAAGCTAAACTAGAATAAATTATTGACTCAATAGGATCAAATCCAGCATTTCATAGAGCAGCACTACTCATCCTTCCTAGTGCAACTAGATCATGAGATACTGAGAAGGCAATGGCTAGAGCAGTCTATGCTCGAGTTTTGGAGACATCAGGGATTTAGCCCTTCACAGCCATAGCCACCACTGTACCATCCTTCAGTGCCCTATGTTGATGTTTCGGACGAT
The DNA here is from genome assembly GCA_947685225.1 of Garcia nutans. Taxonomy (NCBI): domain Eukaryota; kingdom Viridiplantae; phylum Streptophyta; class Magnoliopsida; order Malpighiales; family Euphorbiaceae; genus Garcia; species Garcia nutans. Next base: position 32,999,801 of record CANTUV010000039.1, on the reverse strand, counting down.
GATGATAGTGAGGATGCTACTGCCAGCGGTGATGATACTGGCGCTAGTAATGATCCAGTGCCGAGCCCATGATCGACTAGCCCATTTTTTTTTATTTTCTTTTCTTTTATGTTTCTTTTTATTTTTTATGAATGACTGTATGTTTCATTTTTTAATATTTTCACATTTCTATTTTTTTATTCTTATTATTTTTATATATGTCTTTAAACCTTTACCATTCTCTATGCCCATTTTTTTGTCCTATAGCTCCTTCGACATCACAACGCTTTTGGAACCCTATTCATATATGTCGATTCAAGGCATGTCAGGGCAATTCTCTTTTCTTTGTTCTTTTTATTATTTTACACACATTGGGGACAATGTGCATCTTAAGTGTGATGGAGAGGCATATAGATTGAGCTTTTGTTTTCATTCTTGCCATTTGTTGCATTTGTGTCATTTAGTTTCTTTGATTTTATTTGTGAGGATGATGATGAGTTGTTTGAAATTGTTTAGTAAGGGTTTAGTATAAATGAGTTGGGAAATTGAGTAAATTGACACATGGATGATGTATATAATGATTATTATTATGATATGTTATAGTTATATAAGTATTGAATTGATAGGTGAATTATGAATATAAACTAAGATGTTGATTAAGGGTGTTGTAGTATGGATTTTAGAGTGATTGTGTTAATATGGATGAGAGTTCGAAATGCATAACTTTTGCCTGACACGGCCATGTTATTGGGCGTGTCAACGGTGCTGAGTTTAATGTTCATGACACGACCATTAACACGGCCATGTCATTGGATGTGTCATAGCTACTGAGAGATAAAATAATTAACACGGCCATGAACAGGCCCGTGTTGTTAGGCATGTCAATATTTCTGTGAGGTAGAATGAATGCACGAGTAGTGACACACTCATGTCATTGGACATGTCAATGTTTCTGTATGAATAAGTTAATGACACGATCATTAACACGCCCGTGTTGGTGGGCGTGTCACTTGAGAATAACTCCTTTTGTTATTTTTCATTTGTAATTCTTATTTAAATGACTTGAATGTTAAGAATGCCTTAGAATGTGATACTAAATGGTTGTTTATGATCACATTTGGTATAGGCATTGAGAGAGAGTAGTTTGCCCAACCTTAGTGTTAAAGGGCAATTTGGAAGAGAAGGTTAGAGGAAGTTTTAAAGCTTATTTTGGAGTGATCCATGAGGTAAGTGCAAACCTTACATGATTGTATATATTTATATGACTTTGGGACTTAACACATTCGGTTGGAAAATGTGTTAAGTTATTATACTGTTGATGTGTGAGAATGGTGTTATGATTTGCATTATGTGAACTATGTGGAATATATGTTGAGGATTCAAAATATATGAATAATGTAATTTGTTATGTATACCCCAATGATAAAATGTGAAGCCATTATTGATGGCTATAAAGATGTAAATGAAATATTTGGGGCATTGTGCCTAAATGATCATGAGATAATGAGAAATGATTTGATAATCAAATAATAAAAAGATTGTGTGCCTAATATGTTATTCAATTTTCATAGTTTTGTTATTGGTGGCATGCCTAAAAGTAACAATCCCTTGAAGCTGGGTTGGGCTTGGTCCTTGAAGCCAAGTTGGGTTGATGCTGAGCTCCCCTTGAAGCTTGGTAGGGCCTAGTGCTTGAAGCCTAGTTGGGATGTTACATATGAGAAGTTTTGCATTGTGATAATGATTCGCCTATGGGCTTGATAAATGTGATTATTGAACCAAAACAGTAACTCTGGAATTTGAATGGCATATTAGTTTCTTTTGGGCCAATGCTTGTCTTTGTTTTAATGTAAATTATGAAATAAGATATAATGTTATGAGATATATGATATAATAAGATATAATGTTATAAGATATATGATGGTGATCATGGAATGATATGATCACAATACATAAACAAATTTCTAACATAAAATTATAAGGTACAACTATACCAACCTTAACTCTTGACCTTGTTTCTTGAATCATAACTATCAATCTTACCAAAACTATCCTACGGTCATGTCATCTCGGGCCCATGTCCATGGATAATAAAACTAACCGGCCAAATATACTAAACAAATCATATGGCCATAGTGTTTTAATGGTCACGCATGTGGCTTATAAATCAATACTGCCCCTCTATTATTCTTTTTTTATGCATTTATCATACCCTTCATATTCATTTTCATCATTTCCTGTCCAATTACCTAAAGTAACTCATTTTCACTTGCTTAGTCATTTTCCCTTTATTTCAAAACAAATTTTTGTATTATCAATCACATTGCACAATACATAGTACTTTCATAAGCAATAATATTCATTTAAAATAGCTCATATTCTTAATATACATTTAACTATTGATATCTAAATAATCCTCATTAAAATTCAATTAAAACTCTAAACTCTCAACTTACTACTTTACCTAAACTTCAATCTACTAATATCATTTCAAAAATCCAAATTTCACATATTACCACCTTTAACATGAGCTTTAATAACACTTAAGCATATCACATTTCTAACATTAAAATCACAATATTTGCATTAAAACAACACTATTATATCTCCTTACTTTAACCAACATCATACCTTTTTAAAAACCTTAACTTTACATAACCAAACTTTAAATTTCACACTTTGTCTATACAAATCAACCCACTCAATATTCCACCATACTCTCTTCATGTTAATATCATATCTATCCATTTTAACAATCGAACAATATTTTCTCTCTCTAGTAATCCAAACATAATCTTTATTAGAAAGAGATCCAAATTTTAGAGAAAAGAGTACTTACTTAAATCTTGATTTTTTTGTACTCATTTCCAACATTTTCATTTCTTTATAACCTATTTCACAAGCACAGTTCAATAATCAAAAATTTCAAAATTTGATTTACTTAAGTAAACTCGGATTCTTTAATTTATCAATTAAACTTATGCAAATTTTTCCATATCATTTCTTTCTCTAGCTTTACTTTCATGTAAAGCAACATTCACACACTATCATCCATCTCATGTAATTCAAATACATCACAAATCACATAATGCCACATCCGAGACTAACCTAGGTGTTAATGCATATGCATGTATCACAAATTTCTATTTTCAAAAATTTTTCTATTTTCTTTTTAAATCTACTTAGGCTGAGAATCTCAAACCTAAGCTCTGATACCAAAATAATTGTAACACACATATACTCTATATAAGTACTATACTTATACCTTGTATACATATAGTACGTATATAAAATATAAGGATGTCACTTTTCATTACTATTTAAAACCTTTACCTTAGTTCAAAACAATAATACATTTTATTTAAAGAACATTTACAAAATTATTATACTTTTGATGATATTACATATATATAAATTACCTTGTCTTTTCCAAAATTCACTTATGTATATATACATTTTTATCAAAATACAACATAATAAAATTGTACATGTATGCACCACCTTCTAGTTGGTCTCGAAATACTCTTACCCTTCTCATGGCATAATGGTTTGACTCCCAGATCAACCATCTACTCACCTGCGCGATTTACACAACCGCACTAAGCTCAAAAGCTTAGTAGTACAAATAAATATTACAGACATACTTTACAGAAAATCATACTCATATATTAACATCATGTATCATCATTTTCTTATCATGTTTTCCATTTTAAATGCACTTTTCATATCTTTCCACTAATTTCATAATATATATATATATACACATATATCATTAACACAAATTGCAATTCAAAGGCTAATCACAACATTCATGAAATAATACACACAATTTCTCACATCCATATACATATTACACATCACATTGTATTCTCATAATCTCATTTCCAATATCAAGACTTAGCTCTACTCAAGTCTGTGGAAATGTTCTATGTATATGTGTATAATAAGAGATTGTAAGGAAAAAAGGGAAGTATAATACATGAAAATTTTTGTAAGAGAGATTAGAAATGGAGTAATAAATGGAAATTGTGTAAATTTTGCATATGATCGAATGTGTATATGTAAGAGATGTTAATGATAATATTGTTGAAACATGAGTTAGGCTAATGATGATCAAGTGATCAAGAGTACATTGTTTTGAAATGGAGTTGAAATGTGTTAACTCTTTGGGTAGCAAAAGTTTACAGAATGAATATGTAATCTTTGCGATACAAACTTAGCATTGTAATTGGAAATGTTTGAAAAAGAATAATAGAGGGGCAGTATTGATTTATAAGCCACAGGCGTGACTATTAAAACACTATGGCCATATGATTTGTTTAGTATATTTGGCCGGTTAGTTTTGTTATCCACGGACATGGGCCCAAGATTATATGACCGTAGGATAGTTTTGGTAAGATTGATAGTTATGCTTCAAGAAACATGGTCAAGAGTTATGGTTGGTATAGTTGTACCTTATAATTTTATGTTAGAAATTTGTTTATAATTATAGAAAGTATGGAAAGAGAAGAGAATTGTGAAAATGTATTGAGTTATGGATAATGTGATAGAAATGTGATTATGTAAATATAGTAATGGTATGAAAATGTGAGGAGATGTAAAGTGGGAGAAATTACAAAATGTGATTGAGAGTTATATTGAATATGTTCACAATGGTATAATGTGAATAAGTTGATGGAAATAATGTTTAAGTGAATGAACTATGGGTAATAAATATGGTATGAGATAATCATGAGAATTATGTGGAAATTGTACTGAGAAAATAGAAAACAAAATATATGAATATTGAAAAATAATATGAAGTGATTTGTTATAAATAATCATTAATTTTAGAAAGTTGAAAAGATGGATCCGAAGAGATCAAAATTTGAATATAAGTTTGACCTTATAGAGTTAGGTCATATATTGAAATCTAATGATAAGTTTAAATAAGTTAATTGCTGGCTTGAATCGAATAAGATTGCAAATTGTTATTGAGATTTAATATGTATAGTTGTACTATGAGTGTAAGATATATGTGATAATGTATATGATGTAATATTCTTATATGTGTATGGACATGAATGAGTTAAGATATATCAGCTATAAATGATGATAAAAGGAAAAATGTTGATTATTTGTAAAGTAAGTTTAAAGGCATTCTATTAATATTAATGTTAAGTGAAAAACACGATAAAGAAGGAATTAAGTGTATGAAAAATAAGAATATTGTTATCAATTAAGGTTTGATAAGTTTCTATTTTGAAAATGACTGTAGTGATGGGATAATCAATATTAAGATACAATTCAATTACCTCTAAATTTAAGGTTAAGAGAGTATATATATAAAGAGATGAAGTGATAAAATATCTTGAACGTAATAGATGGGCGAGGTATATGTATATTATAAGATGATCTGATTCTTGTATAAAGATAAATTAATTGGGAATGTAATGAGTTATTTTGATTGCTTTGTTGAGAAAGTAATAATATATATAGACATATAGTGATGAGTTATGAAATTGGGAGAAGATGAAGGGGAGAGTAGAGGTTATGTGATTTCATGAAATAATAACTTAATAATATGATTAACTTCATATAAAAAATTAAGATGGTATTTTGTTAAGAATGGATTGTTACCGTACTAGAAAATTTTGAGGACAAAATTATTTCAAGCAGAGAGAGTTGTAATACCCCGATTTTTGATGCACTTTGGAATAGTAGTTGTGAGAGAGTATATTGGTGAAATATGTAAAGAAGATATAATAAGAGATAGATGTGTATGAAGGAATGATATGTATATATTGTATTTGAAAGATATGGGAAATATAAATACAATATATAAGACATATACATATATCAACACATACACCATATATACAAGATATATATATATATTGGTGTAGGAAAAGTAACTTGTAAATAATTAAATAATGATAATGATAATAATGACAAGAGAAAAAGAAGAAAAGAAAGTCAAAAGAAGGACCAATATTTGTGGTGGAGAATTTTTAGGTGGAAATAATTATATTATTATATATAAATATAAGATAAGGATAAGAGTTTGACAAGAGAGCTTTCTCTTTCTTTCTTTCTTCTTCTTCTTCTTCTTCTTCTTGAATGTGGGAGAGAAAGAGAGAGAGAGAGAGAGAGAGAGAGAGAGAGAGAGAGAGAGAGTATGATTTTGATCACATACACATCAAATTCATAAGGGCTTTAAGAGAATTGAAGGTGGATATTGAAGATTTGACAAAGAATTCAAGTAAGTGCTCTTTTACTTCTGTTGATTTCTATAGATTGAGTTTATATTTGATATGGTTAGTGAGTGAAAATGATGATTAATTGAATAATATGATGATGATGAAATATTAAAGTATATATATATGTTGAATTGGTGTTTAGATGATGAAAATATGGTTATTTGTGAGGATGATGATGAGTTGTTGAAATTGTTTAGTAAGGGTTTAGTATAAATGAGTTGGGAAATTGAGTAAATTGATACATGGATGATGTATATAATGATTATTATTATGATATGTTGAAGTTTTATAAGTATTGAATTGATAGGTGAATTATGAATATAAACTAAGATGCTGATTAAGGGTGTTGTCGTATGGATTTTGGAGTGATTGTGTTAATATGGATGAGAGTTTGAAATGCATAACTTTTGCCTGACAGAGCCAGTGACACGGCCATGTCGTTGGGCGTGTCAATGGTGCTGATTTTAATGTTTGTGACACGACCATTAACATGGCCATGTCATTGGACGTGTCATAGCTGCTAGAGATAAAATAATTTACAAGGCCATGAACATGCCCGTGTTTTTGGCCATGTCAATATTTCTGTGAGGCCGAATGAATGACATGGACAGTGACACGCCCATGTCATTGGACGTGTCAATGTTTCTGTATGAATAAGTTAATGACATGGTCATTAACACACCCGTGTCACTTGAGAATGTTAAGAATGCCTTAGAATGTGATACTAAATGGTTATTTATGATCACATTTGGTATAGGCATTGAGAGAGAGTAGTTTGCCCAACCTTAGTGATAAAGGGCAACTTGGAAGAGAAGGTTAGAGGATGTTTTAAAGCTTATTTTGGAGTGTTCCATAAGGTAAGTACAAACCTTACATGATTGTATATATTTACATGACTTTGGGACTTAACACATTCTGTTGGAAAATGTGTTAAGATACCTATTATATTATTGATGTGTGAGAATGGTGTTATGATTTGCATTATGTGAACTATGTGGAATATATGTTGAGGATTCAAAATATATGAATAATGTAATTTGTTATGTATACCCCAACGATGAAATGTGAAGGCATTGTTGATGGCTATAAAGATGTAAATAAATTTTGGGGCATTGTGCCTAGATGATCATGAGATAATGAGAAATGATTTGATAATGAAATAATAAAAGGATTTTGTGCCTAATATGTTATTCAATTTTCATAGTTTTGTTATTGGTGGCATGCCTAAAAGTAACAATCCCTTGAAGCTGGGTTGGGCTTGGTCCTTAAAGCCAAGTTGGGTTGATGTTGAGCTCCCCTTGAAGCTTGGTTGGGCCTAGTCCTTGAATCCTAGTTGGGATGTTACATATGAGATGTTTCTCATTGTGATAATGATTTGCCTACGAGCTTGATAAATGTGATTATTGGACCAAAACAATAACTCTGGAATTTGAATGGCATATTAGTTTCTTTTGGGCCAATGCTTGTCTTTGTTTTAATATGAATTATGAAATAAGATATAATGTTATGAGATATATGATGGTGATCATGGAATTATATGATCACAATACATAAACAAATTAGTAAAAAGGAATATGGCTTGAGAAACTATGCTATGTGGTGAGAAATGAATTGTTGAAAGACTTGAGCAGAGCTAAGTCTTGATATTGGAAATGAGATTATGAGAATACAATGTGATGTGTAATATGTATATGGATGTGAGAAATTGTGTGTATTGTTTCATGAATGTTGTGATTAGCCTTTGAATTGCAATTTGTGTTAATGATATATGTGTATATATATATATATTATGAAATTAGTGGAAAGATATGAAAAGTGCATTTAAAATGGAAAACATGATAAGAAAATGATGGTACATGATGTTAATATATGAGTATGATTTTTTGTAAAGTATGTTTATAATATTTATTTAAACTACTAAGCTTTCGAGGTTAGCACGGTTGTGTAAATCGTGCAGGTGAGTAGATGGTTGATCTGGGAATCAAACAGTTATGCCACGAGAAGGGTAAGAGTATTTCGAGACCAACTAGAAGGTGGTGCATATATGTATAATTTTATTATGTTGTATTTTGATAAAAATGTATTTATACATAAGTGAATTTTGGAAAAGGCAAGGCAATTTATATATATGTAATATTATCAAAAGTATAATAATTTTGTAAATGTTCTTTAAATAAAATGTATTATTGTTTGGAACTAAGGCAAAGGTTTTAAACAGAAATGAAAAGTGACATCCTTATATTTTATATACGTACTGTATGTATACAAGGTATAAGTATAGTACTTATATAGAGTATATGGGTGTTACAAGATATGTAAACTCTCATATTTTAAATTTTTTTTTCACTTTTGTTCGTATGTATAGGAGATAAATAAATAAAATACATAACTAACTACTAAAATATTTTTTGCAATAATTAAATAATAAAACTACTTATATTTTTTTGGCAATAATTCAAAATTAAATAATAAATCTAATCATATTTCCTATGCATAAATTAAATGAAAATACTACTCACCTTATATGTACAGTGATCAAATATAATAAATATATAAAAATAATAGTGCATACATAAATCATACTTAATCATTCTTTTATGAAATTAAAAATTAGGTCATTGATAAAAATTACATTTACCTTAGTTTTTTCAGTTGAGCTACGGTGTAGCTCCATACCAGCTAACAATGTCACTCTCCCATGCTCATGCACCCGAATATAATTGAGTAGCTCGGCATTTGAATGAGGTCTTACCCAGGACGAATGTTGATTTCTCGCCATTTATATATAACTTCCACACACGAATGGCGAGTCTCTTTTTTAGGTACATGGACAATAAAATATCAACATGGGATATCTTATTTTCGGAAAAAATCACTCAGATGGTTAAACCAATAATTGTATTTTCAATCTTAGAAGTCAGTTCATGATAATTCCCATTAATTAAGCTTTAATCCATTGAATCAACTAAAGATAGTTTTTATGCTATATTGTGGATCAAAACTAAATTAAAGGGTTTATCATAAATAGATTTCATATTTGGAAAAACAACTAATGATTCATACCATAAATAAGCCTATGAATAACAATTCTTGGCATAAATTAGGCCCACAATTGATTTTTGGTATTCCATAATTGACCTAAATAGGTGTAAGCTCATTTAAGAAGAAGTTGTAATTTTGATGAAGTGAAAAATAATTTTGTTTCAAAGCCCCTCGTAAAAAGATTTGTTTAAAAATGAATTTTGGACTTTATATTTGGGCCATGAGGTAGAAAAATATTTTTTACCCATCTTAAAAGGTTTTCATGTTCGAAGACCATCTTGAAAAAGAGTTTAAGAATATTTGTGGTCTTTTGGCTTTAAAGGAATAAATCTATTTGAGCTTACAATATAATTCAGCCATATTTAGAAAAAGAACAAACCAAATAGGCCATGGTTTAAACCAAGATATATCAATCATAGTCAAATAACAAGCATTTGGGTAAAAAACTAAGGAAACTAATTAGGCCAATTACATGAGCTTTAGTCTTTTGGTTTGAAAAGTTTAGATTCCCATAGCAAGTATATACCAAAAGGTGCAAGGCTATGAGTGATTATGTCATGCTCAATCTCCATACCTTGAGTGAAATTATGGTATCCCTTACATAACACAACATGGATTACACTGGCATCCTAACTCACGCACACCCCTTTTGTTCATAATGAGAAAGCCCTTAGGCTTGTTATCCAGGAACTTGTTCAGAAATACTGTAATGAAAGGAAGATAGGAGTTTGTCGCTAGGTATTTGACCAAATAGGATCGTCCAGTTCCTATAGAACCTATCACTAAAATACCCCTAGAGGGGGATAGGGCTAAGCGGAGCGAAAAGGGTTTTCCATGAGATGGGAAATGAAAACTATTTACCCCACACGAGGTTTGTGAATAAGTGGTTGTCTGATAATAAGCAAGGAATATCCGTCTTTCTGCTAAACAGGGTGTATTGAACTCATAATTCATTAGATACTTTTTATGAATGTCAACTAAGTATCGTAAATAAATTGCTCCCGGCTCTTCAATCATTTGATAACCAGAGTCATTCTTTGATAAATGATCACTATGAATGTAAACTAAATGATGTAATGAACAATATCATAATAAGAAAGAATAAAATAATATAAAGACCAATAGAATCAACTTCTCTTATCCAATGTGGAATGGTTCTTGGGCTTCAGCACTGTTAAGCTCAGGGCCTTAGATAACACGGCCCTAAACCCGAAGAAAATGGAGTCGCCACCCGAATGGGCTAGGAAAAAGAAAGGGGTGGATGACTCAATTCCTAAGGAATCCCCATGTAACATCCCCATACCCCATGTAACATCCCCATACCCCATATATGCATACTACATTCAACCACATATGTAATATATGTATACTGGATACATGAATGTTACGGTCTATTTTATAGCAAACCAATCTTTCAATTTAACAATATAAGAAAACTTAAAACATTTAAGTTCTATGAGAGCATGAAGTACCTTAGAGTTTGAGCCTTTGTAGCTCGGACAGACTGCATGGCAGTGATATACTGCTTCATATGGAGATGAGGATTTTCGATTCCATCAAACTTCGTGAAAGATGGCATCTTGAACTTGTATGGAACTTCTTCATCTAGCTCAAATAATTTGTCAACTTCAGACATTTCTTCGGTTTTCAGTTTCTTCTCAAATTTCTTTTCTAAGTCCGCAATCATCTTTTGAACATCAAAAGTTTTAGTTTTCTCCATAGCCGATCTTTCAACAATCTTTGGTTCTTTCTTCTTGTCTTGAGGATCTTGGTAGTATTGAGCCCAATCATCATCATCATCAATGATCACCTTTTCATCATCAAAAACTACTTCACCAATTTTAGTCTTCCCTTTGTCCCTTGGCTTCTTGGTGCTAGCAGATGCTTCGGCGTGATTTTCTAAAATTGTAGGAAATTGGTTCTTCATGGTCTCAGCTAGGGCCTCTTTTATTTCTTCCACTTTGGCATTGAGGGCTTCATCAACCATTCTTTGAATTTTTTCGGGCTCCATTATTTTTGGTGAGCAAGTGATTGAGTCGTTGCTAGATTCTTCGTCCCTGGTGTAGGTCAGATTATTGTAAGCTTTTGAACTATCGTAATCCAGGGTTGTGATCCAGAGAGGGTCAATGATATGACATGCAAATGTATGCATGTATGCATGAATGCACAAATAATTAACAAAGATAATTAGGACGCTCCTTCCAACCTTATAACATCCACACACGAATGGCGAGTCACTTTTCCTAGGTATATGGTTAACAAAATACCAACATGGGGGACCTTGTTTTCGAATATTTCTCTCGGACGTTTAAACCAATAGTTATATTTTTTAAAATGGAAATCAATTCATAATAATTCCCATTAATTAGGTTTTAATCCATTCAACCAACTAAAGTAGCTTTTATGCTATATTGGATTAAAACAAAATTAAGAGGTTTATTATAAATATGTTTCTCACTTGAAAAAATTAACTAATGATTCATGCCAAAAACAAGCCCATGATTAATTATTCTTAGTATAAACTAGGCCCACAATTGATTTTTGGTATTTCGTAATTGACCCAAATAATTTGCAAGCTCTTTGTAACATAATTTTGTTTATAAGCCCATTGTAAAAAGATTTTAGAAAAAACATATTTTGGGCTTTGTATTTAGGTCATGAGCAAAAGAATTTTTGATTTCTTTTTTAGAAAAATCTTATGTCCAAAGACCATTTTGAAAAGTTTTGAAAATAGTTTTGGTCTTTTGGACTTTTAAAAAAAATTTATTTGAGCTTGCAAATGTACTTGGGTCATATTAGAAAAAGATCAAACCAAATAAGCCATGATTTAAGTCAAGATATGTAATATCCCAAAGTATGCCCTAGAAGTTTTGATATTATTGTTGTAATTGTATTGAATGTATATGTTAAATTTTAAAGAGAAGAGAAATTTAAAAGAAAATGTATATGTTGTGTATATGGAAATATATACAACATATATGCAAGTCAATGTGATGGTCAAAAGAAGAAGATATTTTCCTATTTTAGGTTAATTAAGTTAATTAGTGGAAAAATGGGAAATTAAAATGAATGGAAGAGTTTAATTGGGATTATTTTAATATTAAAATGTCTTGGTGGAGGTTTAAAGAGATGAGTGTTTGACTTGTCTTTCTCATTTTCTTCTTCATTTTCTTTCCTTTTTCCTTTGTTGGTCGGACAATACCAAAGCAAGAGAGAAATAGAGAGGTTTTGGTTTCTAAGCTCAAGATTGAAGAAGATTCAAGTGATCAAGTTGAAATTTGAGAAGTATCATCAATTTGGTAAGTTCTCTCTTGTTTTCTCTTGTTTATTTTGGAGTTATGTTTGAGTTTGAAGGATTATTGTTGATAATAGGAGTGTGTTTTGATTGTGTTGTGTTTAAGAGTGTTTGATTTGATTGATTGTTGGATTTTGGGGTTGAATTGAGGAAAAGAGTAAGTTGGTTAGAAGAGAAAGTGTTGTGGATGTATTTGGGGTTTGTGATGATGATTATGGTTTGTGTTTGATATATGTTTTGAGTTGTTTTAGTGTTTTTGAAAGTTTGTTATGATTTTTGGGTATGTTGAGCTAAGTTTATTTGAAGTGGATTTTGGTGAAAGGAAGGGATTTATTGGATTAAGTGTTGTTGTGGCCGGAATCTGTATTTTTGGCCTGACACGCCCATGAGCACGACCAGGATTTTGGGCGTGTCGATGGTTCTGTGTTTTTGATGGGTGACACAAGCAGTGACACTCCCATGTCACTGAGAGTGTCACAGCTTCTGTGTAGTAGTAGTATTTACACGTCCAGTGACACACCCATGTCACTGAGTGTGTCATAGCTACTGTGTTGGTGAGGAATTGACACGGCCATGAACACGCCCATGTTGTTGGACGTGTAAATGTTTCTGTGAGACAGAATGTATTACACGGTCAGGGACACGTCCGTGTTACTGAGCGTGTCATGTCTAGGGTTTGCCCTAGTTAGCCTTATCTATTTTATCTCATATGTATTATTCTTTTGGATTAGGTTGTGAAGAAGTTGATTTGCCCTAACTTAAGTGGTGAAGAAGTGTTGGAAAAGGAAGTGTATAGATTTGTATAAGTGGTGTGTAAGGTAAGTACAAGCTACATTATTGCATACATTCATATGATGTTGAGACTTAGCATACATTTGATTGTAAATGTGTTAAGAAATCTCATGCATTGTTCATACTTGTTAAGAATGTTATGTTTGATATAATGTGAACATTATGAGCATCTAAATTGTGGGTTAATGCCATTGACTATGTACATCTAAATGTGAATTGAGATATAATGAGATGTGAAACTAATGTGATGGGTTATAATGGTGTAAATGATATGATTGAGGCATGTTTGCCTAGATAATGTTCAATGCAATTGATGATAGATATGTATACTATCTGGATGTGATGAGAAGCCATGATTGTTGGCTATGATGATGAAAATGAATTATGATTGAGGCACGGTTGCCCATTTTGATTATGAAAAATGAATTGAGAAAGAAATGTATAAAGATATAAATTAAAAGATTTTATGTCTAATGTGTTATTCAACCTTCAGAGTTCTGAGTTTGGTGGCATGCCAATGAATTATTGGATAGGTGAAAAGACCAGGTCGTAAGCCGATTCCAGTTGAAAAATGTGAAATGATAAATGTGAAATGTGATGTTTTTGGGGTGAAAAGACCGGGTCGCAAGCCTCAAAAACAGGTAACAGTCTAGCCGGGTTGAGGATCTCCTCGAGTTTAGCCGAGTTGAGGTCCAAGAGACTGGGTCTGTTACCCTATCCATGGATAGAGATATATATATATTGCCTACGGGCTTGATGATTATGATTATAGACCAAAGCAGTAACTCTGAACTTTGAATAACATATTAGTGTCTTTTGGGCCCATACGTGTCTTTGTGTCAATGTAAATAATAAAATGATGAAACGTAGTCTTATGAACAATATGAAAATATCATTTTATGAATTGTTGAAATGTGTAATATTAGCATTGCATAGAAGCATATTATTATTGTAGTTTGTACCACTAAGCCGTTGGCTTAGCGCGATTTTGATTCATCGCGCAGGTGACAGAGAAGAACTGGAGAGTTCTGCTAGACCGAGTAGAGTCTAGATTTTGAGGCTTTGAGAGTGGAGCTTAAAGATCGAGGACATACTGCCAAACATGTATATATATATATTTTTTATGTTTTGTAAACTTGAGTTTGATGAATAAGTATTTGTAAATATTCGTTATATTTTCCGCTGCTTTTAAATAAACATTTTATCTTTCATCTTTTATAATTTCTTTTAAATGATTTAAATTTGTTCATGTTTTTGAAAAGTGATGAGTCATTTATTAAGTATATTGTGGCATTACTATATTCAGTATACGTATATTACGATCGTATTAGCATGCTGTGTACGTATACGGGGTATAGGGGTGTTACAAGATAAATTAACCATATTCAAATAACATGCATTTGGGGTAAAACCTAAGGAAAGTAACTAGGCCAATTACATGAGCTTTAGTTTTTGGGTAAAAAGGCTTAGGTTCCCATAGCAAGTATATACCAAATGGTATGAGGCTATGAGTGGTTATGCCATGCTCAATCTCCATACGTTGAATGAATGTATGGTATCCCTTATATAACACAACACAGGTAACACGGGCGTCCTAACTCATGCATAGGATGCAATCTAATATGATGCAATGGATAATATCATTATAAGAAAGAATATAATAATATAAAGACCAACAGAATCAACTTCTCTTATCCCCAGTGGAGTTTCCACTGTGAGTGGGGATTTTTGCCCCCACTCCCGGTGGAATGGTTCTTGCGACTTCGGCACTATTTAGGCTTGGGGCCTTAAAGAACACGGACCTAAGTTCGGAGAAAATAGAGTTGCCACCCGGACAGGCCGGGAAAAAGAAAGGGGTGGATGACTCGATTCCTAAGGAATCCCCAACCCCCTAAAAGGTTCGAAAAGTTGGGTATGTGTGGAGAAGGTGAGAAATAGCCCAGCACCCCCACAACGCCCGGTTCATTGGAACCGGCCTCCTTTATAGGTCTTAATATTATAGAATTCTTAAGTATAACAATATTATCCACATTACACACAATAATAGAAATAATGCATCGTTATATTAAAATCAAACAATGTCCAAGCAAAACAAATAAATGGACACCCATCTGAAGGTGGAAACATGCCCTTACATCATCCATGTCTAAACTAATAGGACACCCACCAAAAGGTAGAAACATGTCCTTTACATTGATTTAAAATATAAAAGCAATTTAAATTACATGATATTTAACTAATGAGGTACCCACAAAGTGGAAACATACCTTTTACAACATTTGGAAATCAAAATAAATCGATAGAAGTAAATAACCATTCATAATAAATAAATCATTAATCAAGGATATTAAACATCAATCAAAATATAAACATTCAACCATGATAATTTAAATAAACCAAACATTGAACTTAAATAAATTAAAGCATATAAAATAAATCAAAGCATGTAATGAACTACAGAATCAAATCTAAATATAAATAAAGCAAGTAAAGTGTAAAATCCTAAAGTATACCCTAAAAGTTTTGGAATAATTATTGTTATATTTGGATTAAATGTATATGTTTAAATGGAAAGAGAAATAAGGTAAGAGAAGAGTGTATATGTTGTATATATAGTGATATATACAACATATACAAGTCAAAGAAATGGAAGTCAAAGAAGATTAATTAATTATTTTAAATTAATTAAATTAATTAAATGGAAAATTGAATTAGTGAGTGGATGAAGATATTTGATTATTTTAATATTTAATTGCTTGGTGGAGGTTTAAAGAGAAGAAGTGGTTGACTTTGCCATTCATTCATTCTTCTTCTACTTCTTCTTTCTTTGTTGTTGGCCGGGTATCACAATAGCAAGAGAGGAAGAGAGTTTTTGATTTTCCAAGCTCGTAATTGAAGGGTGTTTCAAGTGATCAAGTTGGAAGTCTAAGAAGTTTCATCATTTTTGGTAAGTTTCCACTTGATTCCTTAGTTTTCTTTTAAGTTGTATTTGAGTTTGATGGTTGATTATTGATGGTATGAGTATATTTGATTGTGGTGTGTTTGAGAGTGTTGGGTTTAATTGATTTTGATTTTGGGGTTGGATTGAAGAGAAGGAGTTCAGTTTGGTGTTGGAAGAGTAAGTGTTGTGTTTGAGTTGTGTGTATGTGATGGTTGTGAATTGGTATTTGATGTATGTTTTGAATTTTTTTGGTGTTTTTGCAAGTTATTATGGTTTATGGGTGTGTTTAGTTAAGTTTGTTTGAAGTGGAAAATGGTGGAAGAAAGTGGTTTGTTGGATGTAGTGTTGATGTTGTCGGAATCTGCATTTTTGGCTTGACACGCCCATGAGCATGGCCAAGTCTTTAGGCGTGGCAATGGTTCTATTTTTTGGATGGGTGACACGATCAGTGACATGCTCGTGTTATTGAACGTGTCACAGCTTCTGTGTTGTAGTAGCATTGACACGGCCAGTAACACGCCCATGTTATTGAACGTGTCATAGCTACTGTGTTGGTGAAGAATTGACACGACCATGAGCACGCCGGCGTTGTTGGATGTGTCAATGTTTCTGTGAGATAGAATGTATTACAAGTTCAGTGACACGCCCGTGGTTCTAAGCGTGTCAAAGCTTCTGTGTTGTGAGTTTAGGGCACGGTCAGGGACACGCCCGTGTTGTTGAGCGTGTCATGTGTAGAGTTTGCCCTAGTTGGTTCTTAGCCTTATTATCTCATGTGCATCTTTAAGTGAGCGTGTATCATCCCTTTTGGATTAGGTTTTAAAGAGATTGAGTTGCCCTAATCCAAGTGTTGAAGGATTCTTGGAAGAGGAGTTTGGTGTGGAATGAGTTGCTCTTGAGGTAAGTACAAAAGCTACATTATTGCATACATTTACATGACATTGGGACTTAACACATTTGGTTGTAAATGTGTTAAGTAATCTATTACATTGTTGATACATTCGATTAATGCTATGAATTGTATAATGTGAAAGATATGATGATCATTCAAATTATATGTACAATGCAATTGGTTGTGTATACCCTAATGATGAGATGTGAAGCCATTGTTATTGGCTATAATGATGCAAATGAAATAATTGGGGCATGTTTGCCTAGATGATTATGAGGAAATGAGAATGGAATTGATAATGAAATAATGAAAGAATTGTGTGCCAAATGTGTTATTCACTTTTCAGAGTTTTGTTGTTGGTGGCACACCTAATAGTAACAATCTCTTGAAGCTGGGTTGGGCTTGATCCTTGAAGCCAAGTTGGGTTGAAGTTTAGCATGCTTTACTCCCCTTGAAGCTTGGTTGGGTCTAGTCCTTGAAGCTTAGTTGAGATGTTACAAACCCTTGAAGCTAGGTTGGGTTTGGTCCTTGAAGCCAAATTGGGTTGATGCTTAGCATGCTTCGCTCCCCTTGAAGTTTGGTTGGGCCTAATCCTTGAAGCCTAGTTGGGATAATGATAAATGTGAAAATTGAACCAAAACATTAACTCTGAAAGTTGAATGGCATATTAGTTTCTTTTGGGCCCATGCTTGTCTTTGTTTAAATATGAATCATAAATGGTGAAATAAATGAATTATAAGATTTAATGTAAGGTTTTGAAATATGATATTCTAATGTATTGTTTATTATATATGAATGCATTACATTAAAGCATATTGTTATTGTGGGTTGTACCACTAAGCCGTTGGCTTAGCGCGATTGTGGTTCATCGCGCATGTGACAGGGTAGAACCGGAGAGTTCATCTAGACCGTGTTGAGTCTAGACTTTGAAGTGTTGATTGTGGGCTTAAAGATCAGAGACGAACTGCCAAACATGTATAAACTTTATGTTTTGTAAACATTGATTTTGATGTATATATATATATGTAAATATCGCTACATTTTCCGCTGCGTAATAAATAAATGTTTTATCTATTATGTTCTGTAACATTATATATATTATAATATAATTTGAATGTTTTAAGTTTACTTATATTGTGGTCGACCTGGAATCAGTCAGAGAGGAGGCTTTACATCCGGAGGCAGTAGGCCAGATGAGGCTGGGCCATCTCAGCGAGTGTATGTGATGCAGAGGCAGCCGGATGCTTCAGCAGTTATTGCGGGTACATTTTCTTTATTTGGTATTTCAGTTCGTGCTTTGATTGATCCAGGATCTACTCATTCATACATAAGTGCATCTATCTTGCCTGTGTCTGAATTGCATTCTGAGTCCTTAGGATTTGATATCTTAGTGACAAATCCTTTAGGACATAGTGTTGTGGTGAGTAAGGTGCATCGTGATAGTTCAGTTGTGGTGCAAGGTGAGGAGTTTCTTGGTGATTTGATTGAAATGCCTTTTAAGGAGTATGATTTGATCTTAGGCATGGATTGGTTATCTAAGCATGGAGCTGTGGTAGACTGTCAAAAGAAGTGTGTTATCCTGAGAACTAGTGATGGTAGAAATGTGATGGTATCTAGTGAGTAAAGACAACTTGAATCCTTATTTGTTTCAACTGTTGCAGCTAGAAAGTTGATTAGAAAAGGGGGTGATGCTTTTCTTGCTCATGTTGTGGATACCAGAGTAGTGGGTTCTCAACTTGATAGTATACCCACAGTTGTAGAATTTTCAGATGTTTTTCCGGAAGAGTTGCCAGGGTTACCCCCTGAGACAGAGGTTGGGTTTGGTATCGATTTGTTGCATGGTACCACTCCCATCTCTATTACTCCCTATCGAATGGCACCTGTTGAGTTGAGAGAGTTGAAGGTGCAGTTGCAGGAGTTGTTGGATAAAGGGTTTGTTCGCCCTAGTGTTTCTCCATGGGGAGCTCCTATTTTGTTTGTGAAGAAGAAGGATGGTACTTTGAGGTTGTGCATCAATTATAGGCAATTGAATAAGGTAACCATCAAGAATAAGTATCCTTTGCCTCAGATTGATGATCTCTTTGATCAGTTGAAGGGAGTAGCAGTGTTTTCCAAGATTGATCTGAGATCAGGGTACAATCGGTTGAGGGTTAGAGCTGAAGATGTTCCTAAGACAGCTTTCCGCACAAGGTATGAGCCTTATGAGTTTTTAGTGATGCCTTTTGGGTTGACAAATGCACCTACAGCTTTTATGGATTTGATGAATAGGGTGTTTAGACCCTATCTGGATCAGTTTGTGGTGGTTTTTATTGATGATATTTTGGTGTATTCACATAATAAGGAGGAGCATGATGAGCATTTGCGGATTGTGTTGCAGACCTTGAGAGAGAAGAAATTGTATGCTAAGCTGTCAAAGTGTGAGTTTTGGCTTGATCAAGTGACTTTTCTGGGTCATGTGGTTTCAGCAGATGGCATAAGAGTTGATCCGAGTAAAGTTAAGGCCATTTTGAATTGGAGTCCACCGAAGTCAGTGACTGAAGTTAGAAGTTTTCTGGGTTTGGCAGGCTATTATCGATGCTTTGTGAAAGGTTTTTCTTTGATAACTACTCCACTCACCAGATTACTTCGAAAGGGAGTTAGATTTGTGTGGGCAAATCAGTGTCAAGCAAGCTTTGAGCAGTTGAAGGAAATGTTGACTCAAGCTTCTGTTCTTACTTTGCCTGTGGAAGATAAACCATATGTGATTTACAGTGATGCTTCACATAATGGTTTAGGTTGTGCTTTGATGCAAGAGGGTAAAGTCATAGCTTATGTTTCTCAGCAGTTGAAGCCGCATGAGCTTAATTATCCGACGCATGATTTGGAGTTAGCAGCCATAGTTTTTGCATTGAAGATTTGGCGACACTATTTATATGGGGAGAAGTGTTTTATCTATACAGATCATAAGAGTTTGAAATATTTGGGTGTTCAGAGGGAGCTGAATCTTCGGCAAAGACGATGGTTAGAGTTGATTAAAGACTATGACTGTTTGATTGATTATCATCCTGGTAAGGCAAATGTTGTTGCTGATGCCTTGAGTTGGAAGTCTTTAGCAGGTTTGACTGTTTATTCGCTCTCGTTGCTTGTTGAGTTGAGAGCGTTGTATGCTAGTTTTGAATTATGTGATGATGGTGCGTTGTTAGCTCAGTTGCATTGGAGACCGGTGTTGTTGGATCAAATTAAAGAGGCTCAATTGGCAGATGAGAAAATTTAGAAAGTTGTGTTAGATTGTCAAAATGGGGAGAGCTGAGATTTCCATGTGAGAAGTAATGGTAGCCTTTGGTTCAAGCATAGATTGTGTGTTCCTGATGATGCTAGTTTGAGAAAGATTATTTTGGAGGAAGCACATCAATCGGTTTTTGCTATGCACCCTGGGAATACCAAGATGTATTATGATTTGAAACAACATTACTGGTGGTTAGGTATGAAGAGGGACATAGCGGAGTTTGTATCCAAGTGTCTCACTTGCCAGAGGGTGAAAGCTGAGCATCAAGTTCCAACAGGGTTGCTTCAACCTTTATCAGTGCCTGAATGGAAATGGGAACGTGTGACAATGGATTTTGTGTCTGGGTTGCCATTGACTCAGAAGAAGCGTGATGCTATTTGGGTAATTGTTGATTGGTTGACAAAGACAACTCATTTTCTTCCAGTTAGAATGGACTATTCTCTGGAGAAGTTGGCTGAGCTGTATATCAGTGAGATAGTGAAGTTGCATGGAGTCCCAATTTCTTTAGTGTCTGATCGAGATCCCCGGTTTACTTCGAGGTTTTGAAGAGTTTACATGGTGCTTTGGGTTCTCGATTGCACTTTAACACTGCTTTTCATCCGCAGACAGATGGGCAGTCAGAGAGAGTGATACAGATTTTGGAGGACATGTTGAGAAGCTATGTCATTGATTTTGCTGGGAGTTGGGACAGATTTTTTCCATTAATGGAATTTGCTTATAACAATAGTTATCAGTCTAGTATTAGAATGGCACCATTTGAGGCTTTGTATGGTAGAAGATGTAGAACGCCTCTGTGTTGGAATGAAGTTGGAGAAGGCAAGTTGGTTGGTCCTGATTTAATTAAAGAAACGGAAGAGAAAGTGAAAATAATTCGGGATCGGTTGAAAGCAGCTTCAGATCGGCAGAAATCTTATTCAGATTTAAAGAGGAGAGACATAGAGTTTGATGTTGGAGATAAAGTTTTTCTGAAAGTGTCTCCTTGGAAGAAGATTTTAAGATTTTGCCGAAAAGGGCAGCTAAGTCCTCATTTTATTGGACCTTATGAAGTATTAGAAAGAGTAGGACCAGTTGCTTATCGAATTGCTTTGCCGCCTGAGTTGGATAGAATTCATAATGTCTTCCATGTATCTATGCTGCGGAGGTACAGATCAGATCCATCTCATGTTTTGTCGGTTGAATCTATTGAGGTGAGTCCGTATCTGACTTTTGAAGAAGAACCGGTGGTTATTTTAGCACATGGAATGAAAGAGTTGAGACGTAAGAAAGTGCCAATTGTGAAGGTTCTTCGGAAGAATCATGCGAAGGAAGAGGCAACTTGGGAGAGTGAGCAAGCGATGCGAGATCAGTATCCCCAGCTATTTCAGACTTAAGATCAGGTAATTTCGAGGACAAAATTTCTTTTTAGAGGGGGAGAATTGTAATATCCTAAAGTATACCATAAAACTTTTGGAATAATTATTGTTATATTTGGATTAAATGCATATGTTTAAATGGAAAGAGAAATGAGGTAAGGGAAGAGTGTATATGTTGTATATATAGTGATATATACAACATATACAAGTCAAAGAAATGGAAGTCAAAGAAGATTAATTAATTATTTTAAATTAATTAAATTAATTAAATGGAAAATTGAATTAGTGAGTGGATGAAGATATTTGATTTTTTTAATATTTAATTGCTTGGTGGAGGTTTAAAGAGAAGAAGTGGTTGACTTTGCCATTCATTCATTCTTCTTCTTCTTCTTCTTTCTTTGTTGTTGGCCGGGTATCACAATAGCAAGAGAGGAAGAGAGTTTTTGATTTTCCAAGCTCGTGATTGAAGGGTGTTTCAAGTGATCAAGTTGGAAATCTAAGAAGTTTCATCATTTTTGGTAAGTTTCCACTTGATTCCTTAGTTTTCTTTTAAGTTGTATTTGAGTTTGATGGTTGATTATAGATGGTATGAGTATGTTTGATTGTGGTGTGTTTGAGAGTGTTGGGTTTAATTGACTTTGATTTTGGGGTTGGATTGAAGAGAAGGAGTTCAGTTTGGTGTTGGAAGAGTAAGTGTTGTGTTTGAGTTGTGTGTACGTGATGGTTGTGAATTGGTATTTGATGTATGTTTTGAATTGTTTTGGTGTTTTTGCAAGTTATTATGGTTTATGGATGTGTTTAGTTAAGTTTGTTTGAAGTGAAAAATGGTGGAAGAAAGTGGTTTGTTGGATGTAGTGTTGATGTTGCCGGAATCTGCATTTTTAGCTTGACACCCCCATGAGCATGGCCAAGTCTTTAGGCGTGGCAATGGTTCTGTTTTCTGGATGGGTGACACGATCAGTGACATGCTCATGTTATTGAACGTGTCACAACTTTTGTGTTGTAGTAGCATTGACACGGCCAGTAACACGCCCGTGTTATTGAACGTGTCATAGCTACTGTGTTGGTGAAGAATTGACAGGGCCATGAGCACGCCGGTGTTTTTGGACGTGTCAATGTTTCTGTGAGACATAATGTATTACACGTTCAGTGACACGCCCGTGGTTCTAAGCGTGTCAAAGCTTCTGTGTTGTGAGTTTAGGGCACGGTCAGAGACATGCCCGTGTTGTTGAGCGTGTCATGTGTAGAGTTTGCCCTAGTTGGTTCTTAGCCTTATTATCTCATGTGTATCTTTAAGTGAGCGTGTATCGTCCCTTTTGGATTAGGTTTTAAAGAGATTGAGTTGCCCTAATCCAAGTGTTGAAGGATTCTTGGAAGAGGAGTTTGGTGTGGAATGAGTTGCGCTTGAGGTAAGTACAAAACCTACATTATTGCATACATTTACATGACATTGGGACTTAACATATTTGGTTGTAAATGTGTTAAGTAATCTATTACATTGTTGATACATTTGATTAATTCTATGAATTGTAAAATGTGAAAGATATGATGATCATTCAAATTATATGTACAATGTAATTGGTTGTGTATACCCTAATGATGAGATGAGAAGCCATTGTTATTGGCTATAATGATGCAAATGAAATAATTGGGGCATGTTTGCCTAGATGATTATGAGGAAATGAGAATGGAATTGGTAATGAAATAATGAAAGAATTGTGTGCCTAATGTTTTATTCACTTTTCAGAGTTTTGTTGTTGGTGGCATGCCTAATAGTAACAATCTCTTGAAGCTGGGTTGGGCTTGATCCTTGAAGCCAAGTTGGGTTGAAGTTTAGCATGCTTTACTCCCCTTGAAGCTTGGTTGGGTCTAGTCCTTGAAGCTTAGTTGAGATGTTACAATCCCTTGAAGCTAGGTTGGGTTTGGTCCTTGAAGCCAAATTGGGTTGATGCTTAGCATGCTTCGCTCCCATTGAAGTTTGGTTGGGCCTAATCCTTGAAGCCTAGTTGGGATAATGATAAATGTGAAAATTGAACCAAAACATTAACTCTGAAAGTTGAATGGCATATTAGTTTCTTTTGGGCCCATGCTTGTCTTTGTTTAAATGTGAATCATAAATGGTGAAATAAATAAATTATAAGATTTAATGTAAGGTTTTGAAATATGATATTCTAATGTATTGTTTATTATATATGAATGTGTGACATTAGCATTACATTAAAGCATATTGTTATTGTGGGTTGTACCACTAACCCATTGGCTTAGCGCGATTGTGGTTCATCATGCAGGTGACAAAGTAGAACCGGAGAGTTCATCTAGACCGAGTCGAGTCTAGACTTTCAAGTGTTGATTGTGGGCTTAAAGATCAGAGACGAACTGCCAAACATGTATAAACTTTATGTTTTGTAAACATTGATTTTGATGTATATATATATGTAAATACCGCTACATTTTCCGCTGCGTAATAAATAAATGTTTTATCTATTATGTTCTATAACATTATATATATTATAATATAATTTTAATGTTTTAAGTTTACTTATATTGTTGTTAAATTGAAAGATTGGGTTGACTAATATAAACCATGGCACTCTTGTATCCGGTATACGTATATTACAGATGTAGTAGTGTGTAGTATGCGTATATGGAGTATAGGGGTGTTACATAAAGATACAAATTAAGACTACTGTTTCTATTTAAGATTCTTTATTTAATGTTTAGGGTTTTAGGATTTATTGGTTCAAGCTACTGTAAGTTTTAAGGGAATTAAAATGGATTAAGATTTTATAATTTAAAAGTTTGATAAGGTTCTTTGATTAACCAAATTAGGGTTTGAGGAGTAAAATCATGAAATTAGGGTTTGGATACTTTAAAACATTAGGTTTATGATTTTTAGCTACTGGATTGTTGTTTTTAGGCTTACTGTGTTGAATTTTAGTATTTAGGTTTATAAGGTTTTAAGGTTTTAAGAATTAGGGTTTAGAAAAACTAGGGTTTAAGATTTTAAGGGAATTAGGGTTTAAAAGCATTTAGGGCTTAGATTACTAGTTTAGGGTTACTGTCTTGATTTTGAAGTTGAATTAGGGTTTTTAGTGTTTCGGGAGATGTATTTGATTTTGGAATTTGAGAAAAAAAAACAATTTCGAGTTTTATAAAGCTTTATGTGATTTTTAGAAGCTATAAGGTAAATTTAGGATTTTAAAGTTTTGAAAAATTGGAAAAACAGATTAGGATTTTGGGAATTAATAAAACAATTTAAGGTTCTAGAAAGTTGGAAAGTAGATTTGGGTTTTAAGATTTTGAGGATACAGAAAAGTAATTTTAAGGTTTTTGGAAATAGAGTAGACGATTTAAGGTTCTAAGGTTTAGAAAAGGTAAATTAGGGTCCAAGGGGTTTTTGAATCAAAAGAAACAATTGAATGATTCAAGCTACTGTAAAGAAAAAAAGAGATTTGATATTCATACATTCGTTTGTTGGTTCCACCAAAAATTACTTTTTGGATGAACAAGGACAAAGGCAAGATGGCTGCCTTTGATGGATTGATTGTTTGGTTGCTTATTCTTCTCTCAAAAAGTCTGATTGATTTCACTGCCAAAGATTTCTCCTAGTCCGATCGTTCCAAAGTTTTTTTAGTTCCTCCTCCCAAAAAAAAGTCCCCTTCTGTGTTGTTTTTTAGTCTTATTTATAGAAATTTTAGATGATTAATTCAACTTGTTTACGGAAACTAACATTAATTAAGAAAAGGAAACCGAAACCAAATAGAATTTGGTTTAAAAAAAATTTGCATCGGAAAAATTTCGCTGGCAAAAAAATCTGCTGCTGAAAAATTTCACTAACGAAAAAATCGCTGCGGGAGCTACGAGCGAAAACTGGCGAGCTGGGCAGCCAGAGGCCATTTTGTCCAAACTTTTCGGCGATGAATTTTTTCGTCGCCGATTTTTATTTTTATTTATTTGTTTATTATCATTATTTTTTTATTTTTTATTAATTATAAAAACTGAATACTAAAGCAAATATTATTTAATTAAGATAACACAAGGATTATTTTGGACTAATTAAAATATATTGGACAACACAAAAATTATTTTGGACTAATTAAAATATATTGAACCGGACTGGGTCAAAAATTAAGGGTCTACACTTACCAAAAGTGATGAAAACCCTTAGAATTCCAGCTTGATTTCTTGAAACACCTTCAAATCTTGAGTTAAAGAATAACAAAACTCCCTTTCCTTCTAGCTATGGAGATGGCCGGCTAAGCACAAGGAAGAAGAAGATGAAAAAGATAATTGAAAGAGCAAAGTCAAACTTTCAACCTCTCATAGCCACACAACCTCCCTTTTAATATCCACCAAACAATTATAATAATAAAATATTCATAAATATCATCATCCACTTAATTACTCAATTTCAATTAATCCAAATATAATTTAATATCTCTTTTGACCAACTAATTAGTTGATTTGTATATGTTGTATATATCTCTATATATACAACATATACACACTTCTCTTTTCCTCTCATACCACTTAATCATAAATATACTCTATATCATTTAATCCAATTTCAACAATAATCATTCCAAAAATTTTAGGATATAATTTGGGATATTACACCCCACCCCCTTAATGGGTTCAGAAAGTTGGGCATGCATGGGGAAGGTGAAAATGACCCAGCACCCCCACAACACCCAGTTCATTGGAATCAGCCTCCTTTTCAGGTCTAAACATTATTGAATTCTTAAGTGTTATAATATTATCCATACTACATGCAATTATTAATAAAATTGATTCATTCATAAAATAAGATAAAATAGTACATCACAAAATAACATGGGTACCCATCCTTATATGGAAACATACCCTTACAATCTTTAAATGTTTAAAAAAGAACATAAATAAAATAGGAAACCCACTAAAAGATGGAAATGTGTCCCTTACAATTGTCCTAAAGTCTTCAAATAAATTACATAATTAAAAATAACTAAGGCACCCACAAGGTGGAAACATGCCTTTTTACAATTCCCTTTAAAAATATATATAAATCTAATGAAAAGAATAAGAAGAAAATAAACAAACACATCTTAATATTACCTAATTAAGGAAATATAGCACACGGCGAAAGAATTCACGCCTACGGCGGTTTATAGGATATGGTTATATTAGGGAATTAGGGTTTCTATGTAAGCTAGATTTTATATTATAGAAATTAGGGTTTTTAGGGTTTTAGAAAATTAAGGTTTAGAAAAAAAAAATGTGAGCGTTTTAAAATATTGAAAACTAGGGTTTTAAATAGAGACTAGGGTTTTAGTATAAGCTACGGGACACTTAAATTCTAAGGACATAAATTAAACAATTTATCGAACAATAACTAAACAAGCTACTCTGAATTTGGAATTAATAAATAAAATTTAAAGGAGCTTTTGAATGAAGCAAAGTTGAATAAGTAACCTACTATGACTTTAAAACTAATAAAAGCAAGCTACTGGACATGAATATCAAACGATGCTTAAAACCATAATCAATAGCAATTTATGTTAGATTTAAAAGGATGAAAACATACTTTTGTTTGTTGGTTCCACCAAAACTAAGAGTGTTGGTTGAGTGAAGCAATTACCCTAGGCAATCGTTGTGTGTTTATCCAATCTGTTGCTACTACCTAACCAACCTTGATCTTGGATAAACAAAGCAAGCTTGAGACAATGGTTACTGGCTCTTTGGCTGCTATATCTTTTAATTCCGTTTTGATTTATGTTTCTCTTTGTTCTTAATTGCTTAATTAAAATTGCTGGTCCCTTTTCTTTCTCAGACTTTGTTATTTATAAGCAAAGAAGACCAAACCCTAATACTAATCTGAATCCAAACTCAATTAGGAAAGTAATAATCCATCCTATAGTTAAGATCAAATCCCATTTGAACTAGGAAAGTAATAAACCGAGTATTTGTGGCATGTGGCGAATTGGCATATGGAAACTAATAAACCAGTTTGGTTCCAGAACCCAAATTAATTTTCATGTCTAAAACTCAATCCGGGTCCAGAACCCAAACCAGCTTGGGTCCAGAACTCAAATTATTTTTCGAGTCCAAAACTCAATTCGGGTCCAGAGCCCAAACTAATCTGGGTCTGTAGCCCAAACTTTTTGAATCCAAAATCCAAAATCATTTTCAAGTCCAGAGCTCCATCCAAGTCCAAAGTCCAAAACAACCTAATCTTCTAAAAATTAAATTGCTTTTCATTCCCTGAAATAAATCAGGGAAGCAGGGGGTAAGACTGTAAACCCTTAATTTTGGTGTAATATCCCTAATTATGCCCTAGTAGTTTTGGTGTTATTGTTGTTGCACTTGAACTATGTATATATATGATAAGTTGATAAGAAATTGGAAGAGAATGTGTTTGTGTTGTTAGAAAGATATATGTGTGTAGAGAAAGGTGTATATGTTATGTATATGGTAATATATATAGCATATAAGTTGGTCAAAGAGTGAGTCAAGGTGTTGGAGATAGTGGAAGAAGATATTTTCTTTTGATATTGTGAATTACATAATTGGGCATATAAGAGACAAAAGGTTAGTTTTATAATTAAGGGTGTTTTGGTAATTTTTCTTGTGGAATTGCATGGTGGAGATTAAAAGAAGAAATGAAGGGTTGACTTATCATTTTTCTTCTCTTTTCTATCTTGTGTGGCCGGCTCAACAAAGGAACAAGAGAGCAAGAGAACAATTGAGAGTTTTGATGATTTCAAGCTCAAAGTGAAGGAAGTTTTCAAAGTTGCAAGTTGGATTTTCAAAGAATTCCATTATTTGGTAAGTTTTCTCTTGTTTGCCTTTGTTAATTTTTAAGTTTGGTTTGAGTTGAGTTGTATTTTGATGATGGTGTGATTAAATGGGTTGTGGTGTGAAATTAAGTATTGATTTTGCTTGATAGATGAGAAGTTGAGTTGGTGAAGGTGTTGGAAGTGATTGTGTTGAGTTTGAGTTAGGGTTTTGAGTTGGTAAGTGATGTTTTTGTTATGTTTGATTGGTTATTCTTGTTAATCTTTGAGTTGTTAGTGTTTATTGGTTTTAGAATTGAAGAACACATAATTTTGGAAAGGGGCAGTAGCGTTTGGGATCCCACGCCCGTGGCCTTTTGGTAGCCATGGCCGTGGGGGAGGTGACCATTTTTGGACAGTTTGCTTCCTAAAGCCACGACCGTGGGGGGGTTGAGGTGGCCACGGCCGTGGGCTTTGCTTAGGGTTGTTGAGTTTTGTTTAGTGCTCTAAAGGTCTAAGATAAGGTTAATAAGTGAATAATGTTATAGAAATTGATGTGATGCATCATTGTTTTGGGTTAGGTTTTGGAAGAAGTGAATTGCCCTAATTGTGAAGTGAAGAATCTTTGGAAGAAAGGATTGCTTAGAGTTGTGTGAATGTTTATAAGGTAAGTACAAACTACATTGTTGCATAAATACATATGACATTGAGACTTGATGCATATTTGGTTGTAAATGTGTTATGGAATGTAATGCATTACTAGTGCATATTATAAATGTTATATTGGCATATAATGAATGTGGTGAGAAGCATGTAAAGTATAAGTTAAGACTATTGATTGTGTACATTTGAGTAATGAAATGTGAAACCATTATGATTAATTATTAATGATATAAATAGAATGGTTAAAGTATGTTATTGATATGACAGTGAAATGTAAAATGATATGTAAAAGTGAAGGATGTAATATGATATGTGAAAGTGGTGATAAGTTGCTTTAATGTGGTTATGATGATCAAAAAGAAATGTGAGGCCAACATGATGGGCCAAGATAATTCAATTGAAATTGTGAGGCATGATTGCCTAATGTGTTGTGAATTGTGGAATGAGAAATAAAAGGAAATAATGTGTACTTAATATGTTGATTCAACTTTCAGAGTTCTGTATTTGGTGGCATGCCTTAAAATATTGCCTACGGGGCTAGACACTTGGTGTCATTTGATTAAAATATTGCCTACGGGGCTAGACACTTGGTGTCATTTGATTAAAATATTGCCTACGGGGCTAGACACTTGGTGTCATTTGATTAAAATATTGCCTACGGGGCTAGACACTTGGTGTCATTTGATATATATTGCCTACGGGGCTAGACACATGGTGTCACTATTGACCAAAACAGTAACTCTGAACTTTGAATAACATATTAGGGTGTCTTGGGCCCAGGTCTGTCTTGGTTTTAATGTGATTTATGAAATGATTATAACACTTAAGCAAAGATACGAAGTATATTTATGGTATGAGAAACTATAAGGAGTAAGGTGAGAATAGAAATGTATTAGTTTATTGGATTGTGCACAAAACTTGATTGTATGACATGGACATTGCATCAAAGCATATTGATATTGCATTTTGTATTACTGAGCTTGTGGCTCAGCGCGAGTGTGATTTATCGCGCAGGTAACAGAGAGGATCCTGAGAGTTTCACTAGACCGAGTGAGTCTAGACATTGAAGATTTGAGTGGGACTTAAAGATCAGAGAAGAACTGCCAATAATGTATATATTTTGTATTTTGTATATTTCAATGTTGGTATATAAATATTTGTAAATATTTGATCTACTTTCCGCTGTGTTTTAAATAAACTTTGTACCTATTTTGTTTTATGAACTACTTTAAAAGTTTTAAATTTATTCATGGTTTTGAGAATGAATGTTTTGAATATTTTATCAATAGTGACAACCTATACTCAGTATACGTATATTACGATCGTTTTAGCATGCTATGTACGTATACGGAATATAAGGGTGTTACAATTATTTTGGTATCAGAGCCTAGGTTTGAGATTCTCAACCTAGGGAAATTGTAAGAAAAAGGATATTTTGATTTAAAAGTTGGTTTTTGAATAAAATATATACTTAGTATTGGCAGTCTCTGATCTTTAATAAGGAACATTCTGCTGTGTTTGCAGATATAGGTTGTAATGGATCCCCAATCACGACAGTCTGTAGAGGGAAGTGCAGAGAGTATAGCTCCTGTTGAGAGTAGGGAGGGAGCTAGAGTTGAGGTAGCCAGTGAGGTACCTGCTTCAGTGCCGGGGAGACCAGCAGGTGATGAGGTTCCACCAGCCTGGTTTAGACATATGATGGAAGTTATGAGGCAAGCACCAGTGCAACCTCCACCACCACCTCAGCCTCAGGTACCAGTGAGACAATATGATAAACTGAGGAAGTTTGGGGCAGAGGATTTTCTGGGTACGATAGATCCAGCTGTGGCAGAACAGTGGCTTGATAAAGTTCAGAGAATTTTTATTCAGTTGCAAGCCACGTCAGAGGAAAAGTTTGATTATGCTAGGTCATTATTGCAGAAGGAAGCATATGACTGGTGGAAGACCGTACCACATGCCATGGATGATCCACCCACATTGACCTATGCTGATTTTCTTCGAGAATTTGAGTTGAAATATACTCCGAGGGAGTATAGAGATATGAAGAAGATGGAGTTCTTGAGTCTGAAGCAAGACCATCGGACCGTTACAGAATATGAAGTGGAGTTTATTCGATTAAGCCATTATGCGGGAGGCATTATATCTGATGAAATTGACAGATGTAGGAGATTCGAAGAGGGGTTGAGGCCTTCTCTTGTTTGTCATGTGGCTGGATCCAGATATACTGATTTCTCTCAGCTTGTGGCAGCCGCACGGAGTGTGGAAAGAGTTCAAAGCATTGCAGCTGCATCTGAAGAAGAGACTAGAGTGAGAAGACCCCAGTTTGAGATAGGGTCTTCATCAGTGAAGAGGGGCAGAGGGAGCTTTGTTCCTAGAGTGGGAAGGAGTCAGAGGCCGATGAGTAGATCAGGACAGTATCAGAGGCAGAGACCGCGATCTACAATTTCTGTGGCAAGTGCTCCGACTCCGGTGACTCAGAGACCCACCCCACCTATTTGTGAGTATTGTACTAGGGCCCATTGGGGTAATTGTCGGAGGATTGGTGGTTCGGGGGTGTGTTTTCGATGTGGATCGCCTGACCATTTTATTAGAGAGTGTCCTGAGATGCAGGACCAGAGGTCAGTGGAATCTACAGCTTCTCGGCAGAGTTTTAGCAGAGGAGGTCGAGGAAGCAGGGGTTTCAGCCGAGGGGGTAGATCTGGGTATAGTCAGAGAGGAGGATCTGCACCCAGGGATGACAGACCAGGTGAGGCTGGGCCTTCTCAGCGGGTTTATGTGATGCAAAGACAGCCTGATGCTTCTGCAGTCATAGCTAGTACTTTTTCTTTATTTGGCATTTCTGTACTTGCTTTGATTGACCCTGGATCCACACATTCATACATTAGTGCATCAGTATTGCCTGTGTCTGAAATGCATGCTGAGTCCCTAGGATTTGATGTGTTGGTGACAAATCCTTTAGGGCATAGCGTGATTGTTAGTAAAGTGCATAGAGATTGTGCAGTGATGGTACAGGGTGAGAAGTTTTGTGGTGATTTGATTGAGATGCCATT
Source organism: Garcia nutans (assembly GCA_947685225.1). NCBI lineage: Eukaryota > Viridiplantae > Streptophyta > Magnoliopsida > Malpighiales > Euphorbiaceae > Garcia > Garcia nutans. The sequence goes on along the minus strand of CANTUV010000039.1, from coordinate 32,967,545 downwards.
TAAAGAATTTGATTTGATTCTTGGCATGGATTGGCTGTCTAGGCATGGAGCTGTGGTAGATTGTAAGAAGAAGTGTGTTACTTTGAGAACTAGTGATGATAGAGTAGTGTTGGTATCTAGTGAGCAGAGACAGCTTGCATCTTTGTTTGTTTCAGCTGTTGCAGCTAGGAAGATGATCAGAAAAGGGTGTGAAGCTTATCTTGCTCATGTGTTGGATACCAGAGTGGTAGGTTCTCAATTGGATAGCATTCCCACAGTTTCAGAATTTCCAGATATTTTTCCAGAGGAGTTGCCAGGATTGCCTCCTGAGAGAGAGGTGGAGTTTGGTATTGAGTTGTTACCAGGTACCACTCCTATCTCTATTACTCCCTATAGAATGGCACCTGTCGAATTGAGAGAATTGAAGGTGCAGTTGCAGGAGTTACTGGATAAGGGTTTTATTCGCCCTAGTGTGTCGCCGTGGGGAGCTCCTGTTTTGTTTGTTAAGAAGAAGGATGGTACTATGAGATTGTGTATCGATTATAGGCAACTGAACAAGATAACTATTAAGAATAAATATCCTTTGCCTAGAATTGATGATCTCTTTGATCAATTGAAGGGAGCAGCTGTGTTTTCTAAAATTGATTTGAGATCAGGGTACCATCAGTTGCGGGTTAGAGCTGAGGATGTGCCAAAGACAGCTTTTCGAACCAGATATGGGCATTATGAGTTTTTGGTAATGCCATTTGGTTTGACGAATGCACCTGCCGCTTTTATGGATTTGATGAATAGGGTGTTTAGGCCCTATTTGGATCAGTTTGTGGTAGTGTTCATAGATGATATCTTGGTGTATTCGCGAAATGAGGAGGAGCATAGTGAGCATCTTCGGATTGTGTTACAAATTTTGAGAGAGAAGCAATTGTTTGCTAAGTTATCAAAGTGTGAATTCTGGCTTGACCAAGTAGCTTTTCTCGGTCATATTGTGTCAGCAGATGGCATTAGGGTTGACCCGAGTAAAGTTGAAGCTATTCTGAATTGGAGTCCACCGAAGACTGTGACTGAAGTTAGGAGTTTTCTGGGATTGGCCGGTTATTACCGACGGTTTGTGAAAGGTTTTTCTGTAATAGCTACTCCACTTACCAGACTACTTCGAAAGGGAGTGAGATTTGTGTGGACTGATCAGTGCCAGTCTAGTTTTGAGCAGTTGAAAGAAATGTTGACTCAAGCACCTGTTCTCACGTTACCTATGGAAGATAAACCGTATGTGATCTACAGTGATGCTTCACATAATGGTTTGGGTTGTGTATTGATGCAAGAAGGTAAAGTGATAGCTTATGCTTCTCGACAGTTGAAACTGCATGAGCTCAATTATCCGACTCATGACTTGGAGTTAGCAGCCATTGTGTTTGCCTTGAAGATTTGGCGACATTATCTTTTTGGAGAGAAATGTTTCATCTATACTGATCACAAAAGTTTGAAGTATTTGGGTGTTCAGAAGGAGCTAAATCTTCGGCAGAGGAGATGGTTAGAGTTGATTAAAGACTATGACTGCTTGATTGATTATCATCCAGGTAAAGCAAATGTTGTTGCTGATGCCTTGAGTCGGAAGTCTTTAGCAGGTTTGACTGCTTATTCGCTCTTGTTGCTTGTTGAGTTAAGAGCGTTGCATGCTAGTTTTATAGTTTGTGATGATGGTGCATTGATGGCACAATTGCATTTAAGGCCAGTATTATTAGACCAGATTAAGGAGGCTCAATTGACTGATGAGGAAACTCAGAAGATTGTGTCAGTTTGTCAACAGGGCGAGAGCCGAGATTTTGTTGTGAGAGATGATGGAAGCTTATGGTTCAAGAGTAGACTGTGTGTGCCTGATGATGAAAGTTTAAGAAAGATTGTTTTAGAAGAAGCACACCAATCAGCTTTTGCTATGCATCCGGGCAGTACCAAGATGTACCATGATTTGAGACAGCATTATTGGTGGTCCGGTATGAAGAGAGACATTGCAGAGTTTGTGTCTAAATGTCTCACTTGTCAGAGGGTGAAAGCTGAGCATCAAGTTCCAACTGGGTTACTTCAACCTTTGTCAGTGCCTGAATGGAAGTGGGATAGAGTAACTATGGACTTTGTGTCTGGTTTGCCTTTGACACAAAGAAAGCATGATGCCATTTGGGTGATTGTTGATAGGCTGACTAAGACAGCTCATTTTCTTCCAGTTCGGATGGATTATTCTTTGGAGAGGTTGGCTGAGCTGTATATCCAGGAGATTGTGAGATTGCATGGTGTCCCAATTTCTTTAGTGTCTGATCGAGATCCTAGGTTCACCTCGAGATTTTGGAAGAGTTTGCATGGCGCTTTAGGTTCTCGATTGCATTTCAGTACTGCTTTCCATCCCCAGACAGATGGACAATCAGAGAGAGTGATACAGATCATCGAGGATATGTTGAGAAGCTGTGTCATTGATTTCTCTGGAAGTTGGGACGGATTTTTGCCACTGGTGGAATTTGCCTATAATAACAGTCATCAATCGAGCATTGGTATGGCACCATTTGAGGCACTGTATGGGAGAAGGTGTAGGACACCTTTGTGTTGGAATGAAACTGGTGAAGGTAAGATAATTGGTCCTGATTTGGTTAAGGAAACAGAAGATAAAGTGAAAATGATTCGAGATAGATTGAAAGCAGCTTCAGATCGACAAAAATCTTATGCAGATTTGAAAAGGAGAGACATTGAGTATAATGTGGGAGAGAAAGTATTTTTAAAAGTTTCTCCTTGGAAAAAGATCTTAAGATTTGGTCGGAAAGGGAAGCTGAGTCCTCGGTTCATTGGGCCATATGAAGTTTTAGAAAGAGTGGGACCAGTTGCTTATCGGCTTGCTTTGCCACCTGATTTGGAGCGGATTCATAATGTCTTCCATGTTTCTATGTTGAGAAGGTATAGATCAGACCCATCTCATGTGTTATCAGTTGAATCTATTGAGATGAGTCCGGATCTGACATTTGAAGAAGAGCCAGTTGCTATTCTGGCACATGAAGTGAAAGAATTAAGAAACAAGAGAGTGCCACTTGTGAAAGTGCTATGGAAGAATCATGGGAGAGAAGAGGCAACTTGGGAAAGTGAGCAAACAATGCGTAACCAGTATCCTCAGTTGTTTCAAAGTTAATTTCAGGTAATTTCGAGGACGAAATTTCTTTTTAGAGGGGGAGACTTGTAATATCCCTAATTATGCCCTAGTAGTTTTGGTGTTATTGTTGTTGCACTTGAACTATGTATATATATGATAAGTTGATAAGAAATTGGAAGAGAATGTGTTTGTGTTGTTAGAAAGATATATGTGTGTAGAGAAAGGTGTATATGTTATGTATATGGTAATATATATAGCATATAAGTTGGTCAAAGAGTGAGTCAAGGTGTTGGAGATAGTGGAAGAAGATATTTTCTTTTGATATTGTGAATTACATAATTGGGCATATAAGAGACAAAAGGTTAGTTTTATAATTAAGGGTGTTTTGGTAATTTTTCTTGTGGAATTGCATGGTGGAGATTAAAAGAAGAAATGAAGGGTTGACTTATCATTTTTCTTCTCTTTTCTATCTTGTGTGGCCGGCTCAACAAAGGAACAAGAGAGCAAGAGAACAATTGAGAGTTTTGATGATTTCAAGCTCAAAGTGAAGGAAGTTTTCAAAGTTGCAAGTTGGATTTTCAAAGAATTCCATTATTTGGTAAGTTTTCTCTTGTTTGCCTTTGTTAATTTTTAAGTTTGGTTTGAGTTGAGTTGTATTTTGATGATGGTGTGATTAAATGGGTTGTGGTGTGAAATTAAGTATTGATTTTGCTTGATAGATGAGAAGTTGAGTTGGTGAAGGTGTTGGAAGTGATTGTGTTGAGTTTGAGTTAGGGTTTTGAGTTGGTAAGTGATGTTTTTGTTATGTTTGATTGGTTATTCTTGTTAATCTTTGAGTTGTTAGTGTTTATTGGTTTTAGAATTGAAGAACACATAATTTTGGAAAGGGGCAGTAGCGTTTGGGATCCCACGCCCGTGGCCTTTTGGTAGCCATGGCCGTGGGGGAGGTGACCATTTTTGGACAGTTTGCTTCCTAAAGCCACGACCGTGGGGGGGTTGAGGTGGCCACGGCCGTGGGCTTTGCTTAGGGTTGTTGAGTTTTGTTTAGTGCTCTAAAGGTCTAAGATAAGGTTAATAAGTGAATAATGTTATAGAAATTGATGTGATGCATCATTGTTTTGGGTTAGGTTTTGGAAGAAGTGAATTGCCCTAATTGTGAAGTGAAGAATCTTTGGAAGAAAGGATTGCTTAGAGTTGTGTGAATGTTTATAAGGTAAGTACAAACTACATTGTTGCATAAATACATATGACATTGAGACTTGATGCATATTTGGTTGTAAATGTGTTATGGAATGTAATGCATTACTAGTGCATATTATAAATGTTATATTGGCATATAATGAATGTGGTGAGAAGCATGTAAAGTATAAGTTAAGACTATTGATTGTGTACATTTGAGTAATGAAATGTGAAACCATTATGATTAATTATTAATGATATAAATAGAATGGTTAAAGTATGTTATTGATATGACAGTGAAATGTAAAATGATATGTAAAAGTGAAGGATGTAATATGATATGTGAAAGTGGTGATAAGTTGCTTTAATGTGGTTATGATGATCAAAAAGAAATGTGAGGCCAACATGATGGGCCAAGATAATTCAATTGAAATTGTGAGGCATGATTGCCTAATGTGTTGTGAATTGTGGAATGAGAAATAAAAGGAAATAATGTGTACTTAATATGTTGATTCAACTTTCAGAGTTCTGTATTTGGTGGCATGCCTTAAAATATTGCCTACGGGGCTAGACACTTGGTGTCATTTGATTAAAATATTGCCTACGGGGCTAGACACTTGGTGTCATTTGATTAAAATATTGCCTACGGGGCTAGACACTTGGTGTCATTTGATTAAAATATTGCCTACGGGGCTAGACACTTGGTGTCATTTGATATATATTGCCTACGGGGCTAGACACATGGTGTCACTATTGACCAAAACAGTAACTCTGAACTTTGAATAACATATTAGGGTGTCTTGGGCCCAGGTCTGTCTTGGTTTTAATGTGATTTATGAAATGATTATAACACTTAAGCAAAGATACGAAGTATATTTATGGTATGAGAAACTATAAGGAGTAAGGTGAGAATAGAAATGTATTAGTTTATTGGATTGTGCACAAAACTTGATTGTATGACATGGACATTGCATCAAAGCATATTGATATTGCATTTTGTATTACTGAGCTTGTGGCTCAGCGCGAGTGTGATTTATCGCGCAGGTAACAGAGAGGATCCTGAGAGTTTCACTAGACCGAGTGAGTCTAGACATTGAAGATTTGAGTGGGACTTAAAGATCAGAGAAGAACTGCCAATAATGTATATATTTTGTATTTTGTATATTTCAATGTTGGTATATAAATATTTGTAAATATTTGATCTACTTTCCGCTGTGTTTTAAATAAACTTTGTACCTATTTTGTTTTATGAACTACTTTAAAAGTTTTAAATTTATTCATGGTTTTGAGAATGAATGTTTTGAATATTTTATCAATAGTGACAACCTATACTCAGTATACGTATATTACGATCGTTTTAGCATGCTATGTACGTATACGGAATATAAGGGTGTTACATTTGGTACCGGTCCAAATATCTATTTTTCATTTAAAGGCCAAATCCAGTCGAAACAAAATAACATGTCATAAAATAAACCAATTATAATTATTTAATATTAGGATTATAAATTATAATTATTTAATATGTATATTGCTAATTATTTAATATTGGAATTGCAAATTATAATTATTTAATGTTTGAATTTTGTTTGGCCAATTATTTAATATTTGGATTGTGTTTGGTTCGATTAATTTGATTAAAAAGTAACTTGGTTGGATGGTCGGTTGGTTGGCCCAAACCAAGCCAATTGATATGATTGATTGCTTATGCCAAAATGGGCAAGAGCCAATTCAACGGGCTGGGATAGATACCTAATTGTGCACGGTTTTCACACAGAGATTCTCCGAGACTATTTAGGCATTGCTTATCCGAAGTAAAAAGGGTTGAAAGGATGCCCTAATGTGGGATATGAAAGGGCAATTAATTTTAAAATCAAGGCTCAGTAATTAGCAATCAAGGAGGCAAGAAGAAATAGAGAAGTAAAAACAAGAAAAGAAAAGAAGAATCAGTCACCATAATCAAGGCAGCATCTATGTAATTGCTAAATTGCCAAAGCTCATTCAAAGAAATAGGTTGATTCAGGCAGTAGCAAACAACAAAGCTTGGATCAACTTCTTTCAATTTGGTGGAGCCAACAAACAGAGGTTTGTTTACTATCTTTAATTCATTCAAATCACAATAATTATGCTATTATAATCTTGCACAATTGTTTGTAAAATATTCAAATAATCTAGTAGCCATGTTCATGTTTCTAAAGTAATTTTGTTCATCCCAGTAGCCAATATTAAATCTTAAACCCTAATTCACCAAAACCCTAATTTATCTAACTCCTAAATCTCCCAGTTTCAATTTCATAATCCCTAATACACTAACATGCAGTAGTCTAACTTCTGAAACAAAAATCCAAAACCCTATTTTCTAAATCCAAACACTAAATTCCAAAATCATATTTTTCAAATACTCAAAACCCTAATCTGTTTCCCAAACTCCGAGCTTCCTTGCTTAATTGTCAAAACCCTAATTTTTTTTCTTATTGCCAAAATCCTAAACTGTTTTCCTAAAATAATTAATTAAAAAACCCTAACCTCTTTTAAAACCTTCATCTAGTGACCCTACTGTCTAAATTTCATAACCTAAAACACAAAACCCTAGGACCAGTTCATCAATCTCCCAAAACTCTAATCCATATAAACCCTAGCCTTGAAGTCAAAAATCCTAATCCATGTAAACCCAAGCCTTAAAGTTAAAACCCTAAATCTGTAATCATCAATTCGTAAAGCCCTAATTCTAAAACCTTAATTCAACCTAAATTAAAATTCCTAAACCCTAACCATAGAAATTTAAAACTCTATATTGTAAACCATAATCAAATTTCCAAAACCAAAATTATCCAATTTCACCCATTAGCTATGATCTAATTTTCTTATCTAATACAAAACCTCAAGTTTCTAATGTCCAGAATCTTATTCTCAAGTTTCCTAATTCTAATCCAGTAGCCATAATCTAAAATCAATTTGCTTAAATTTAAATCCAAATACCCAAAACCCCAATTCCAAATACCAAAAACCTAATTTCCAGAATTCCTAATTCAGAATCCTAAATTTATACACTTAATAATTTATTAAAGATTCAATCTTAATTTTGACAATTTAATTTATTAAATGCTTATGAATGAGTGATTTATGTTCTATTTTTTGATGATTTACTCTTAATTATTATGAATGTTATGAATTGTTTAATTTATTTGATTCATTATGTTGATTATTTTAGTTTCAAAGATGTAAGAGGTATGTTTCCACTTTGTGGGTACCTCATTAGTTAAGTTTAATGCTATTTAATTTATTTTTAATTTTGGATTAATGTAAAGGGCATGTTTCCACCAAAAGGTGGGTGTCCTATTTTATTTAGTTTTGGACATTGGATAATTGTTGTAAAGTTATGTTTCCATCCCTGGATGGATGCATCTCAACCAGTAACGAGAGCGAATAAGCAGTCAAACCTGCCAAAGACTTTTGACTCAAGGCATTAGCAATAATATTTGCCTTGCTAGGATGATAATCAATCAAACAATCGTAGTCTTTAATCAACTCTAGCCATCATCTCTGCCAAAGATTCAGCTCTATCTAAACACCTAGATACTTAAAACTCTTATGATCAGTATAAATGAAACACTTCTCCCCATACAAGTAATGCTGCCAAATCTTTAATGCAAAAACTATGGCTGCTAACTCCAAATCATGAGTTGGGTAATTCATCTCATGTGATTTTAATTTTCGAGATGCATAAGCAATGACAATACCCTTCTGCATCAGAACACAACCTAAACCACTATGTTAAGCATCACTGTATATGACATATGGTTCACCATCCACAGGCAGAGTAAGGACTGGAACATGAGTCAAAATCTCCCTTAGCTGCTCAAATCTCATCTGACACCAATCTATCCACACAAATCTAACTCTTTTCTGAAGTAATTTGGTGAGTCGTGTAGCTATCATAGAAAAAGCCTTCACAAACCGACGATAATAGCCTGCCAAACCCAGAAAACTTCTAACCTCTATCTCAGTCTTCGGTGGACTCCAATTCAATATAGCCTCAACTTTACTTGGATCAACTCTAATACCTTCTACTAATATCATATGACCAAGAAAAGCCACCTGATCTAGCCAGAACTCACACTTAGATAGCTTGGCATACAACTACTTCTCTGTCAAATTTGGCAATACAATCCGTAGATACCTGTCATGATCCTCCTCATAACGCGAATACACCAAAATATCATCAATAAAGACCATCACAAACTGATCTAAGTATGGTCTAAACACCCTATTCATCAAATCCATAAATGCTGATGGTGCATTCGTCAATCCAAAGGGCACCACCAAAAACTCATAATGTCATACCTCATGCAGAAGGCTGTCTTGGGTACATCCACATCTCTAACTCTCAACTGATGGTATCCTGATCTCAGATCAATTTTAGAGAATACTGCTGGTCCCTTCAACTGATCAAAGAGATTGTTGATAAACACTACTAAAGCTACACTTGCAAGTATACGAGGCTGTTGTAGTATTTTGGTGAACACCTCAAGGTCATCTCACAAGGAAGCTAGATAAGCTTAATTATTTATTAAATTGTAAATAACAAATTATCAATAAAATTAAATTGCTAAACAACTAATAAAAACAGAAAGGAATTGAATTTAATGCAATGAAAGAAAATTGAACAGATACATTGATTCACTTAATAGAAAAGCCTAGGGTTTGCACTTCTCTACTAATTTATATGTATGAACGGCTATTCCTCTCAACTGATTTAATTTCAAAGATCAGATTTCAAGCAACTTAATTAATCAAATTAAGGAAATAAGCTCTCGCATTCAATCCTTTCTCAATTAATCTTACTACAATCAAAATGATCTTTTCCTTAGGTTTATATTTCTAATTCACCTAAGTCCCTAATTAAATTATTCCGGTATTAGACTTCATTTCTCAATCCTTCATCTAAATACCTAAAACACATAATTGGTGGCCAATCAATTATATATTAACATTAATTCATTCAATTAAGGATAAAAGAAAGAAATTAATTAAGAGAAATAACCAGTTCATACAATCATAGTAGATTTATACAAATCCTAGACTAGATCGAAATTAGTTCATAGTAATGCTATCAAACAAATTCAACTTATTAAAATTCAAAGAAATTAATTTAGACATTAAAGAATTCATAAATAAAATTTCAATGAAACTTAAGAAGTAGAGTTTAAGAACAAATCCAATTACAATCTTCCTTTTGCTTCTGAAGAATCTCTTGCTCAGATTTTTGCTAAAAGAATAATGTAATGGCTAGAACTAATTTGATCTAGAGTGTTTGAATGAAAGTGACATCAATCTTTAATAGTTTTCCTGTTTCAGAGATAACTTCTCAAAGAAAAATACAGAACGGCTGAAAATCTCTCCCCCTTGACCTAATCTTATCTATTTATACAATTCCCTTCGCTAAAAATTTACGCAAGCTCGTATTTGGGTGCTGGGTGTGACACGGCCACAAGCTTGGCCGTTGGCCGTGTCACATGGGTGTGTCACCTTATGCTTCTCTATTTTGCTTGTCTTTTCTTTGGCATGAGATGGGACATGGCCAAGCTCCTGGTCGTGTCATGTGACACGTCCAGTGGCTTGGCCGTGTCATGTGGGTGTGTTAGCTTTTGTTTCTTTTTTTTGGTTCTTCGTTCTTTGGCTTAGGATGGGACATGGCCAAGCTCCTGGCCGTGTCATGTGACACGGCAAGTGGCATGGCCGTGTCACTTGAATGTGTCAGCTTCTGTTTCTCCTTTCCTTCCTTTCTTTTCTTTCATTGGTTTCTTTGGTTTTGGTCTTCAAGTGAGACACGGCCAGTGGCTTCGCCGTGTCTCCTAGCCGTGTCAGCTTTTGCCAAAATTCCCTTTGAGGTGACACTGCCAAGCTTGATTTGGCTTGGCCATGTCTTACTTGATTCATGCTCTTCTTTCTTTGTTTTGATCTTCCAAGGGAGTTTTTGCACTTAAACCTAAAAAAAATACTTAAAATAAACTTCAAACAAAAATCAAATGAAACATTAACTAAAAACACATAAACATCATTACTAAAAACTAGTACAAAAAATGATCTAAACACTAGGATAAATTAAAAACTACCAAAATGTTGAAATCACTAAATACACAGATTAAAACTGCTAAAATGCATGAAGAAAACAATAATTATCATAATAAATAAATAGCAATTTGAGAACAAAAACTAATAAAACAACTACCCCACACTTAAAACTTTGCTTGTCCTCAAGCAAATTCACATGGCATAAATTAAAAACTCAATTAACCTTAACTATAATTCAAGTATATAAGATGAAATCCTTTAATACTCAGCAATAAATAAATGCAATTTACTTCAATCAATATTTTCTTAACTCATTCATTAATTCAGACATAACAAATCTCATCTCTCATCTATGTGTTTCTCTCAATTCAAAGGTTGATTCACTCAAACCAATCATGATTGTATACTTCCATAAACTTGCTTAATTATCTAATCTCCCTCACTAATTTTTCTCAAGAAATAATCCGAAGGTCTTTTCGTTTGGATGTAATGGGGTTAAGGTGAAGGTGTGAGAAAAGACATTTAAGTTGGAACATTAAGAAATGGAGCATCTAAATTAGACAATAATCTTGCATAGAAACTCGTAACTCCCTCAAATGGCACATTCACCAACCTCTTGATAGTCTCAAATATTTGCATACTTAAAGAAAAGTAAATGAGTCGAAATTCCTCTTTGATGACTAATGCTATAAATTATATGAATTTTGTATATATATATATATTCTCTTTTTATTATTTATTTATTTTTTTTACATATATATATACAAACTATAAAAATACATTGAACATCTAGCTCAAATATAGAAGAAAAGAATAATCGACTCTTAGTCAAATAAAATCTGCAAAGTATGCATTTTAGCCCCAAATCTTACTAAAACTTATTTTATTTTTTATTTTTTGTTTACCCCATACTTATCAATTAAACTACTCCTATTGTCATATCATAAGAAACTCCATTCCTTAATGAAGGTATGATAATAATAGAAAAATGTTGAGTTGTTAATTGTGTTGATCAATCAAGAAAAGGTCAACGGCTCAACTTGGCTCACTAAGGAATTCACAATTAAGGGAGTTCTTTTTAAGCTAAAGGGGGTAATCCTAATTTGCCTTCATCATTTTAAAACTTAAGATGAAATCATAATGTGAGTTCAATTAGTATGCAAAAGCAAGCTCTAGAGATACCAAATCATGAAGGTGCACACATAAGAAAAGAAAATCAATTGACAATAATATTTAATCTATGAGGCTCAAAACTCACAAAGGATGGGTTCTCAGAGATTTATATGTCATGAATTGCAGAACGTGAAAATTAATCCTGAATGAATTCAAATGCTAATCTCTATGATGATAATAAAGGCTCAAATGTAATGCTAGAATTACAGAAAAGTCAATAAGTTTCCAACAATTATCCCATGAAAAACGCATAATATAACTCATAAAGAAAACAAAACAAAAATTAAAGAAAAGCTTAAAAATTACCCCACACTTATGAGTTACATTGTCCTCAATGTAAACAAAAGAAAAGATAGGAAGAACCTCTTTTGTGTCACTCATAGTGGAGCAGTGACTTTAGCATAAAAGATAGAAAGAACCTCTTTTGCGATCAAGGAACTGGATGGCCCTCCTTGTACTACCCCACACTTAAAACTCAATGCTCCTGGCCTGTTCTCTGCAAGAACAAAAACACTTCTAATCTCCAAACCATCAAGCCTTAAAGAAAAATAGTCGGTAAAATAAATAAATAAACTGAAGATACTAAACTTAAAATGATAAAAATGATAACAATGGGTTGCCTCCCATCGAGCGCTTCTTTAACGTCGTCTTAGCTGGACATTTCTTCAAGAATTAAGGATCATAGATCAAAGTACTATCGACAATCCTTACTTCTTGGAACCCCTTATTATATGGTTTAACTCTCTATCCATTTACTTTAAAAATTTCATTTGTTCGAGAGTTAAGTAATTCTATAGCACCGGAAGGATATACCTGAGTTATCTCGAAAGGACCGCTCCATCGAGACTTGAGTTTTCCCGGAAATAGTCGGAGACGAGAATTGAAAAGCAAGACCTTCATACCTAGGCTCAATGTCTTTTGTACTAAAATTTGGTCATGAAGTGCTTTAGTATGGTCCTTATAAATCCTCAAACTCTCATATTCCTCGGTCCTTAGTTCATCTAACTCCGAAATTTGCAAAAAATGTTCTCTCTTTGCCTTATCCAAATCTAAATTCAGAGTCTTAATTGCCCAATACGCCTTGTGCTCTAAATCCACTGGTAAATGACAAGCTTTACTGAAAACCAATCGGTATGGACTCATACCCAAAGGAGTCTTGAAAGCAGTTTGATATGCCCACAATGTGTCATTCAATCTACTTGCCCAATCCTTCCTTGATGAGTTGACTGTTTTTTCCAAAATTCCTTTGATTTGCTTGTTGGATGTCTCAACTTGTCCTAAAGTCTGTGGATGGTATGGGGTCACCACTTTGTGTTTCACACCCGACTTGTGCATTGTAGAAGTGACTTCCCCCATCACTGACTATCACTCTTGGTGTGCCAAATATGCTAAGAATGTATTCCTTCACAAATTTAACAACCACATTAGCATTATTAGTTCGGGTGGGGATTACCTCCACCCATTTTGAAACATAATCAACACCAACCAATATGTATTCATAACCAAAAGATTTGGAAAAAGGACCCATGAAGTCTATTCCCCAAACATCAAACAGTTCAACTACAATATAAGATTGAAGGGGCATTTCATTCCTCCTTCCAATATTACCTATTCTTTGACAGCGGTCACAATGCTTACAATATTCTTGAGCATCTTTGAATAGAGTAGGCCAATAAAATCCACTTTGAAGCACTTTTTCAGCAGTCTTTCTCCCTCCAAAATGACCATCGCAGTGAAGGTCATGACAAAATTGAAGAACGCTAAGTTGTTCTTCCTCAGGTACACACCTACGAACTATCTCATCTTTGCATATCCGAATAGGTAAGGTTCATCCCATAAATAGAACTTACTCATGTGCAGAAACCTTTTCTTTTCCTGAAATGACATGTTAGAATGCAAAAGAGCACAAGAAAGATAGTTAGCAATATCTGCAAACCATGGTGAATTCATTACCGCAAACAACTGCTCATCAGGAAATGCTTCTAGATTTCTATGCACGCTATAAGTTACAAGATTTTCATCAAAGGAAGGTAACCTAGATAAATGATCGGCTACAACATTTTCACTTCCCTTAGTGTCTTTGATTTGAAAATCAAATTCTTGCAATAATAGCACCCATCTAATTAAACGAGGTTTAGCATGTTGTTTGGTCAAAAGATATTTTAAAGCTGCGTGATCTGAATGCACAATAATTTTAGACCCAATCAAATATGCTCTAAACTTATCTAAGGCAAAAACAACAGCTAGAATTTCTTTTTCAGTTGTTGTGTAATTAACTTGTGTGCTACTTAGGGTCAAGCTAGCATAATAAATCACTCACAAAAATTTCTCAACCCTTTGCCCAAGGACAGCTCCTATTTCATGGTTGGATGCATCACACATAATTTCAAAAGGTAAGGACCAAATAGGAGCTACAATTACCGGTGCGCTGGTCAATTTTTCCTTAAGGGAATTGAAAGCATGCATTCATTGTGCAATAAATACAAATGGAACATCTTTTCCAAGCAAATGACACAAAGGTTGGCGTATTTTAGAAAAATCTTTAATAAACCTTCGGTAAAAACCTGCATGCCCTAGAAAACTTCTTATTCCCTTAACAGAGGTAGGTGGGGGTAACTTAGCAATCAACTCTGCCTTAGCTTTATCCACCTCAATCCCTTTACTAGACACAATATGGCCCAGCACAATACCATGAGTAACCATGAAATGACTTTTTTCCCAACTCAAAGTGAGATTACATTCAATGAATCTTTCAAGCACAAGAACAAGTTTACTGAGGCAATTATCAAAAGAGTCACCAAAAACAGAAAAATCGTCCATAAATACCTCAATAAAGTCATCTATCATGTCCGTGAAAACAGACATCATGCATCTCTGAAAAGTTGCAGGCGCATTGTACAAGCCAAAGGGCATATGCCGAAATGCAAAAGTCCCAAAGGGCAAGTAAAAGTGGTCTTGGATTGATCCTCTGGGGCTATCGGCACCTGATAATAACCTGAAAGTCCATCCAAAAAGCAATAGTGTGAGTGTCCAGAAAGTTTATCCAGCATTTGATCAATAAAAGGAAGAGGGAAATGATCTTTCTTTATGGTATTATTTAACTTCTTATAGTCTATACACATTCTCCTCCCAGTGGTAGTCCTAGTAGAAATCAATTCATCCTTTTCATTTTTTACCACAGTGATTCCTGATTTCTTAGGCACTACATGTACTGGGCTAACCCACTCACTATTGGCTATCGGGTATATCACTCCTTCATCAAGCAATTTAAGCACTTCCTTCTTAACCACTTCACTCATGTTTGGGTTAAGGCGCCTTTGGGTCTCTCTTACAGGTTTAGCTCCCTCTTCTAAGATAATTCTATTCATGCACATTGAAGGGCTAATACCTTTAATATCACTCAACCCCCATCCTATAGCTCTTTTCAATCATTTTAATTCACTCACCAACCTCATCTCCTCCCTTTCACTAAGTTCGCTAGAAATTATCACAGGTAAGGTGTCGTGATCTCCTAAAAGCACATAATTCAGGTTTTTCGGCAACTCTTTTAGCTCTAATTAAGTGAAGGATTATTCTCTTCTTTTTGGATTGAGAGGAGCTCGAATGCTGGTCCCTCTTTAAATTCCTCTATTTCAACACTTTCCAATATATCAAGGCAACTGACTACTTCCGAGTCAAAAATATCCAAGTTACGATCTAAGGTCAGTGCCAGCTCCAATTTATCCGAAGAACCTGTTTGTAAGAAAACATCTGAAACAACTGCGTCAATACAATCAATTAAAGATCAATCCTCATATAATGTAGTTGTAGGAATAGGAGAAGTTTTAAAAATAAAAAATACAACCATTTGTCCCAAGACAGTCATTGACAATTTACCATTTTTAACATCAATCAAGGTGTTGGTCGTAGCAATAAAAGGCCTATCCAGTAGAATAGTGCGTGCGGATGGTGTAGGGTTATCTCCTCCCATGTCAAGGACTATAAAATCCATGGGCACTATTGTAACACCCTTATATACCGTATACGTACCAAGCATGCTTATACGATCGTAAAATACGTAAACCGAATATAGAACATGTCACTGTTTAAAAATACACAAATCATATCTCAAAATGTTTAGAAGAAATTCAAAAGACACTATATAAAAAAAACATTTATAAATTCACAGCGGAAGTTATTACAAACTTTTACAAGTTCAAATACATAAAATCCAAATAAACAAAACATAGAATATATACATGATTGGCAGCTTGACTCTCTGATCTTTAAGCTCTAATCCAACTCTTCAAGCACAAACTCAACTAGGTCTAGAGGAATCCTCAGTCTCAACCCTATCAACTCTCCACCTGCGCGATGAACCACAATCGCGCTGAGCCAACAACTCAGTAGCACAAACCATGATGATAATATGAAATGTCAATATCAATTTCATACATTCAACCAATAAAGATCATATTTATAAACATTACATTTCATTATTTCAATAATCATATCATCATCCATTCAATATAGACACCTATGGGCCCAACTAACATTTAATATGATATTCAAAATTCAGAGTTGCTGCTTTGGTTCATAATCACAATAATCAAGCCCGTAGGCAATGTACATATCTCTCTATCCATGGATAGGGTAACAGACCCAGTCTCTTGGACCATCAACTCAACATCTTGAGGAGATCCTCAACCCGGCTAGACTGTTACCTATAACAGACCCAGTCTCTTGGACCATCAACCCGACTAATCGAGGAGATCCTCAGCCCGGCTAGACTGTTACTTATTTTCACATTTATCATTTCACATTATTCATAGTGTAACAGACCCAGTCTCTTGGACCTCAATTCAACTCAATTTGAAGAGATCCTCAACCCGGCTAGACTGTTACTAATCATTTTATAGGCATTCCGCCCAAAAACCAGAACTCTGAAATTGAATGAACATATTAAACATACAATTATCTCATTTGCCTCTTTATCATTCTTTTTCTCAGTTCATATCTCATACTCAAATAGGCAATCATGCCTCATCAATTTCATTTGCATAACCATGTCCAACAACCATGGTTTCAACATATCTCCATTCACATAAAGATAATTCATCATCATTCGTATAGCACATTACATTTCATAAGATTCACAATGTGCAAAATATCACATTATTCATATATGTATAATCAACAATGCCACCTCAAATGGATGTATGCAACAATGCAATGTTTGTACTTACCTTAGATGCAACCCACACAATATTAAACACCTCTCTTTCCAATAATCTTTCACTTCTTGAATTAGGGTAATTCACCTTCTTCACAACCTATTCCAAAAGGAAGATGAAACCCACATAAGATCATAAGGCTAAGAACCAACTAGGGCAAACTCTATACTTGACACGCTCAACAACACGGGCGTGTCCCTGACCGTGCCCTAACTCCACAATACAGAAGCTTTTACACGCTCACCCACACGGGCGTGTTACTGGCCGTGTCAATACCTAACCAACACAGTAGCTATAACACGCTCAGTGACATGGGCGTGTCACTGGACGTGTAATTACTACTGCGACACAAAAGCTATGACACGCTCAATGACATGGGCGTGTCACTGCTCGTGCCACTCAACCAAAATACAGAACCATCGACACGCCCACAAATCCTGGACGTGCCCTTGGGCGTGTCAGGCCAAAAACCCAGATTCCGGCCAAAACAACAACACAACCAGCAAAACTCTTTCTTTCACCAAAAACCACTTCAACCAAAGTCATCTCAACATACCCAAAAACCATAACAAACTCACAAAAACACCAAAACAACTAAAACATTCTTCCAATCTCAAATCAAAAATCATCAACACAACCCTAAAACACAACCTCAAAACATTCACTTCCAACAACTTACTCTTTCCTTCAAAACATCCCCAAAAACAAGAAATCAGTTACCCAAACACTCTTAAGCCTATCTTAAACAACATAATCACAAACCATTCACAAACTCAACTCAAAACTCAAAGAAATCAAAGGATCAAGTGAAGAACTTACCAAGGATGAAGAAATCTCTTAACTTTCCACTTGATCTCTTGAATGCTTCCTTAGATCTTGAGTTTAGAGGTTCAAATCTCTCCTTTGTTCTCTTGTCCCTTAGTTGGCCGGCCAAAGCAAAAGCAAAGGAAGGAGAAGAAAATGGTCCACGACAATGAGAAAGAAAGAAGAAGGAAGAAAGAGAAACCCAAAGTCAAACTCTTCTTTTCCTTAAAATCCTCCCAACCAAGCAAATTAAAATATTAAACAATC
Organism: Garcia nutans; assembly: GCA_947685225.1. Classification (NCBI taxonomy): domain Eukaryota; kingdom Viridiplantae; phylum Streptophyta; class Magnoliopsida; order Malpighiales; family Euphorbiaceae; genus Garcia; species Garcia nutans. Next base: position 32,949,734 of record CANTUV010000039.1, on the reverse strand, counting down.
CCTTTCAACCTCTTCCAATCATCTAATTCCTTATTAATTAATTATTAATTCAAACACAACAAATATCTTCTTCCACTAACTCCATTTTAACTTTCCATTGACTTAGGTATATGTTATATATATTCTAATATACATCACATATACACTCTCTTTAAAAAAAAACCCTTTTCTCTTCCAATAAAACATATACAATAAATCCAATTAAATTAATAATAAAACCCAAAACATCTAGGGTATATTTTGGGATATTACAATTCTCCCCCTCTAAACAGAAATTTTGTCCTCGAAATTACCTGATGTCAAGTCTGAAACAATTGTGGGTATTGATCTCGCATTGCTTGCTCACTCTCCCAAGTTGCCTCTTCTCTACCATGATTCTTCCAAAGAACTTTCACCAATGGCACTCTCTTATATCTCAACTCTTTTACTTCATGTGCCAAAATAGCAACTGGTTCTCCTTCAAATGTCAAATCCGGACTCACTTCTATGGATTCAACTGGCAAAACATGAGATGGATCCGATCTATACCTTCTCAACATAGAAACATGGAAGACATTATGGATTCTATCCAACCCCGGTGGCAAAGCAAGCCGATAAGCAACTGGTCCAATCCTTTCCAAAATCTCATACGGTCCAACAAAACGAGGACTCAGTTTTCCTTTACGACTAAATCTCAAAATTTTCTTCCAAGGAGACATTTTCAAAAAAATACCTTATCTCCCACATTATACTCAATGTCTCTCCTCTTCAAATCTGAATAGGATTTCTGTCGATCTGAAGCTGCTTTTAACCGATCCCGAATTATTTTCACTTTTTCTTCAGTCTCTCTAACCAAATCAGGACCAATTAACTTACCTTCACCAGTTTCATTCCAACATAAGGGTGTTCTACAACGTCTACCATACAATGCCTCAAATGGTGCCATGCCAATGCTTGATTGGTGACTGTTGTTGTAAGCAAATTCCACAAGTGACAAAAATCTGTCCCAACTACCGGAGAAATCAATGACATAGCTTCTCAACATATCCTCAATAATTTGTATTACTCTCTCTGACTGCCCATCTGTCTGAGGATGAAAAGCAGTACTAAAGTGCAATCGAGAACCCATAACCACATGCAAACTCTTCCAAAACCTTGAAGTGAACCGGAGATCTCGATCAGACACTAAAGAAATAGAGACTCCATGTAACTTCACAATCTCATGGATATACAGTTCTGCTAACTTCTCAAGAGAATAATCCATTCGAACCGGAAGAAAGTGAGCTGTCTTAGTTAATCTATCAACAATTACCCAAATAGCATCATGCGTACTCTGAGTCAAAGGCAACCCTGATACAAAATCCATTATCACCCTCTCCCATTTCCATTCAGGCACTGTTAATGGCTGAAGTAACCCTGTTGGAACTTGATGCTCAGCTTTCACCCTCTGACAAGTAAGACATTTGGACACAAATTCCGCTATGTCTCTCTTCATACCAGACCACCAATAATGCTGTTTCAAGTCATGGTACATCTTTGTACTACCCGGATGTATAGCAAAAACCGATTGATGTGCTTCTTCCAAAATGATCCTTTTCAAATTATCATTATCAGAAACACACAACCTACCCTTAAACCAAAGACTACCATCACTCTTCACATGAAGATCTCGGCTCTCTCCATTTTGGCAATCTGAAACAATCTTTTGAATTTTCTCATCCGCCAATTGAGCCTTCTTAATCTGATCTAACAATACTGGTCTCAACTGCAGCTGAGCTAATAATGCACCATCATTACATACTTCAAAACTAGCATGCAATGCTCTCAACTCAATAAGCAATGAGAGTGAATAAACAGCCAAACCTGCTAAAGATTTCCGACTTAAGGCATCAGCAACAACATTTGCCTTATCGGGATGGTAATCAATCAAGCAGTCGTAATCTTTAATCAGTTCTAACCATCATCTTTGCCGAAGATTCAGCTCCTTTTGAACACCCAAATATTTCAAACTTTTGTGATCTGTATAGATAAAACATTTCTCTCCATATAAATAATGGCGCCAAATCTTCAAAGCAAACACTATAGCCGCCAACTCCAAATCATGAGTCGGATAGTTAAGCTCATGCGGCTTCAACTGCCGAGAAGCATAAGCTATAACTTTACCCTCTTGCATCAACACACACCCTAAACCACTATGTGAAGCATCACTGAAAATCACATATGGTTTATTTTCCACGGGTAAAGTAAGAACAGGTGCTTGCGTCAACATTTCTTTCAACTGCTCAAAGCTAGATTGACACTGATCCGTCCACACAAATCTAGATCCTTTCCGAAGTAATCGGGTGAGTGGAGTGGCTATCAAAGAAAAACCTTTTACAAAGCGTCGATAATAGCCTGCCAAACCCAAAAAACTTCTAACTTCAGTTACAGACTTTGGTGGACTCCAATTCATAATAGCTTCAACTTTACTTGGATCAACTCTAATATCATCTGCTGAAACTATATGACCCAGAAAAGTCACTTGGTCAAGCCAAAACTCACATTTTGATAACTTAGCATACAGCTGCTTCTCTCTCAATATCTGCAACACAATCCCAAATGCTTGTCATGCTCCTCCTTATTCCGCGAATACACCAAGATATCATCAATAAAAACCACCACAAATTGATCCAAATAGGGCCTAAACACCCTATTCATCAAATCCATGAAAGATGCAGGTGCATTCGTCAACCCAAAAGGCATTACTAAAAACTCATAATGCCCATACCTAGTGCGGAAAGCTGTCTTAGAAACATCTTCAGCTCTCACTTTCAACTGATGGTACCCTGATCTCAAGTCAATCTTGGAAAACACTGATGCTCCCTTCAATTGATCAAAGAGATCATCAATTCTAGGCAAAGGATATTTATTCATAATAGTCACTTTATTCAATTGCCTATAATCAATGCATAATCTCATGGTACCATCCTTCTTTTTCACAAACAAAACAGGAGCTCCCCAAGGAGAAACACTGGGGCATATAAATCCTTTATCCAACAACTCCTGTAACTGCACCTTTAACTCTCTCAATTCTGCTGGTGCCATGCGATAAGGAGTGATAGAGATGGGAGTGGTACCAGGCAACAAATCGATACCAAACTCAACCTCTCTCTCAGGAGGCAACCCTGGCAACTCCTCTGGAAACACATCTGGAAAATCTGAAATGGTGGCTATAACATCAAGTTGAGAACCCCTTACTCTAGTATCCACCACATGAGCAAGGTAAGCATCACACCCTTTTCTAATCATCTTTCTAGCTGATACAGCAGATACAAATAAGGATGCAAGCTGTCTCTGCTCACTAAACACCATCACACTCCTATCATCCTTAGTTCTCAAAGTGACACATTTCTTCTGACAATCAACCACAGCTCCATGTCTAGGCAACCAGTCCATGCCCAAAATCAAATCATACTCTTTAAAAGGCATTTCAATCAAGTCTCCAAGAAACTCTTCACCTTGTACCACAACTGCACTATCTCGGTGCACCTTGCTAACAATCACACTATGCCCTAATGGATTTGTCACTAACACATCAAATCCTAGGGACTCAGCATGCAATTCAGTCACAGGCAAAATAGATACACTAATATATGAATGAGTTGAGCCTGGATCAATTAAAGCAAGTACTGAAATGCCAAATAAAGAGAAAGTACCAGCAATGACTGCAGAAGCATCTGGTTGTCTTTGCATCACATAAACTCGTTGAGAAGGCCCAGCCTCATCTGGTCCAGTATCCCTGGACGAAGATCCTCCTCTTTGACTATAACCAAGTCTACCCCCTCTGGTGAACCCTCTGCCCCCTCGGCCACCTCTGAAACTAGGTCGAGAAACTGCAAAATCTGCCGGCCTCTACTCTTGCATCTCTGGACACTCTCTAATAAAGTGATCAAGAGAACCACATCTGAAGCACACAGCTGGTCCACTACTCTGCCAACAAGCACCTCTATGTGACCCTCCACACTGAGCACACACAGGTAGAATGGATCTCTGAACTACAGGAGTAGGAGTACTCGCTACTGAAGCTGTAGGTCTCGATCTCGGTCTCTGTAACTGAACTGACCTACCAGCTTGCCTCTGACTCCTAATAGGCCTGGGAACAAAACTTCCCCTACCTCTCTTCGCAGATGAAGACCCTGCCTCAAAATGGGGTCTCCTAGCCCTGGTCTCCTCCTCTGTAGCAGCTGCTGCTATAATCTGGGCTCTTTCCACACTCCTAGCTGCTGCAACCAGCTGGGGAAAATCCTGGTATCTTGAACCAGCCACAAGACACATAATTGAGGGTCTCAATCCCTCCTCAAACCTCCTACACCTGTCAATATCATCAGAAATAATTCCCCCGGCGTAGTGGCTCAACCGGATGAACTCTAGCTCATACTCTGTTACAGCCCGGTGATCTTGCCTCAAGGTCAGAAACTCCATCTTCTTCACATCCTTATACTCCCTCGGAGTATACTTCAGCTCAAACTCCCGTAGAAAATCACTGTAGGACAAAGTAGGTGGATGGTCCAAAGCATGCGGAACTGTCTTCCACCAATCATATGCATCCTTCTGCAACAGTGATCTGGCATAATCAAATTTTTCTGCTGGGGTAGCTTGCAACTGAATGAAAATTCTTTGAACCTTGTCCAGCCACTGCTTAGCTACCGCTGGATCAATAGTACCCAGAAAATCTTCTGCTCCATACTTTCTCAGTTTATCGTACTATCTCACTGGTACCATTGGCTGAGGTGGGGGTGGCGGCGGTTGCACTGGTGCCTGCCTCATTAATTCAACCACATGCCTAAGCCAAACTGGCGGAACCTCCTCACCAGCTGGTCTCCCTGACACAGAAACAGGGGCCTCTCCATTTCTATCCACTCTAGCTTCATCTAAACCAACCTTTGGAGCTACGCTCTCAGCACTACCCTCAACGGATTGACGTGAATGAGGATCCATAACAACCTATATCTGCAAACACAGCAGAATACACCTCCTTAAAGATCAAAGACTGCCAACACCAAACATGTATTTTATTCCAAAAACTCACTTTTAAAATCAAAATATTATTTTTCTTACATTTGACCTAGGTTGAGAATCTCAAACCTAGGCTCTGATACGAAAATAATTGTAACACCCCTATATACCATATACGTACCAAGCATGCTTATACGATCGTAAAATACGTATACTGAATATAGAACATGTCACTGTTTAAAAATACACAAATCATATCTCAAAATGTTTAGAAGAAATTCAAAAGACACTATATATAAAAACATTTATAAATTCACAGCGGAAGTTATTACAAACTTTTACAAGTTCAAATACATAAAATCCAAATAAACAAAACATAGAATATATACATGATTGGCAGCTTGACTCTCTGATCTTTAAGCTCTAATCCAACTCTTCAAGCACAAACTCAACTAGGTCTAGAGGAATCCTCAGTCTCAACCCTATCAACTCTACCACCTGCGCGATGAACCACAATCGCGCTGAGCCAACAACTCAGTAGCACAAACCATGATGATAATATGAAATGTCAATATCAATTTCATACATTCAACCAATAAAGATCATATTTATAAACATTACATTTCATTATTTCAATAATCATATCATCATCCATTCAATATAGACACCTATGGGCCCAACTAGCATTTAATATGATATTCAAAATTCAGAGTTGCTGCTTTGGTTCATAATCACAATAATCAAGCCCGTAGGCAATGTACATATCTCTCTATCCATGGATAGGGTAACAGACCCAGTCTCTTGGACCATCAACTCAACATCTTGAGGAGATCCTCAACCCGGCTAAACTGTTACCTGTAATAGACCCAGTCTCTTGGACCATCAACCCGACTAATCGAGGAGATCCTCAACCCGACTAGACTGTTACTAATCATTTTATAGGCATGCCGCCCAAAAACCAGAACTCTGAAATTGAATGAACATATTAAACATACAATTATCTCATTTGCCTCTTTATCATTCTTTTTCTCAGTTCATATCTCATCAAATAGGCAATCATGCCTCATCAATTTCATTTGCATAACCATGTCCAACAACCATGGTTTCAACATATCTCCATTCACATAAAGATAATTCATCATCATTCATATAGCACATTACATTTCATAAGATTCACAATGTGCAAAATATCACATTATTCATATATGTATAATCAACAATGCCACCTCAAATGGATGTATGCAACAATGCAATGTTTGTACTTACCTTAGATGCAACCCACACAATATTAAACACCTCTCTTTCCAATAATCTTTCACTTCTTGAATTAGGGTAATTCACCTTCTTCACAACCTATTCCAAAAGGAAGATGAAACCCACATAAGATCATAAGGCTAAGAACCAACTAGGGCAAACTCTATACTTGACACGCTCAACAACACGGGCGTGTCCCTGACCGTGCCCTAACTCCACAATACAGAAGCTTTTACACGCTCACACCACACGGGCGTGTTACTGGCCGTGTCAATACCTAACCAACACAGTAGCTATAACACGCTCAGTGACATGGGCGTGTCACTGGACGTGTAATTACTACTGCGACACAGAAGCTATGACACGCTCAATGACATGGGCGTGTCACTGCTCGTGCCACTCAACCAAAATACAGAACCATCGACACGCCCACAAATCCTGGATGTGCCCTTGGGCGTGTCAGGCCAAAAACCCAGATTCCGGCCAAAACAACAACACAACCAGCAAAACTCTTTCTTTCACCAAAAACCACTTCAACCAAAGTCATCTCAACATACCCAAAAACCATAACAAACTCACAAAAACACCAAAACAACTAAAACATTCTTCCAATCTCAAATCAAAAATCATCAACACAACCCTAAAACACAACCTCAAAACATTCACTTCCAACAACTTACTCTTTCCTTCAAAACATCCCCAAAAATAAGAAATCAGTTACCCAAACACTCTTAAGCCCATCTTAAACAACATAATCACAAACCATTCACAAACTCAACTCAAAACTCAAAGAAATCAAAGGATCAAGTGAAGAACTTACCAAGGATGAAGAAATCTCTTAACTTTTCACTTGATCTCTTGAATGCTTCCTTAGATCTTGAGTTTAGAGGTTCAAATCTCTCCTTTGTTCTCTTGTCCCTTAGTTGGCCGGCCAAAGCAAAAGCAAAGGAAGGAGAAGAAAATGGTCCACGGCAATAAGAAAGAAAGAAGAAGGAAGAAAGAGAAACCAAAAGTCAAACTCTTCTTTTCCTTAAAATCCTCCCAACCAAGCAAATTAAAATATTAAACAATCCCTTTCAACCTCTTCCACTCATCTAATTCCTTATTAATTAATTATTAATTCAAACACAACAAATATCTTCTTCCACTAACTCCATTTTAACTTTCCATTGACTTAGGTATATGTTATATATATTCTAATATACATCACATATACACTCTCTTTAAAAAAAACCCTTTTCTCTTCCAATAAAACATATACAATAAATCCAATTAAATTAATAATAAAACCCAAAACATCTAGGGTATATTTTGGGATATTACAACTATCAACCCACCAACCTTAACTAACACATCTTCTATAATTCCTTTCGGGAATCTAAGAGATCTGTCAGCTAATTACAAGACCATTCTAGTAGGTTTCAGTTCCCCAAGTTCTAATTCAAGATACATAGAGCAAGGCATCAAATTAACACTGGCTCCTAAATCACACATGCCATCAGTCCCCTTTCCGTTACCCATAGTAATTTTAATTACGAAACTGCCAGGATCCTTTAGCTTCGGAGGTAGTTTGTAACACCCCCATACCCTATATAAATGCTATACATATACCGGGTATGCATACAGTACGTATATAAAGTATAAGAATGTCACTTTTTTTTTCAATTTAAAAACCTTTAGCTGAATTCAAACAATATTACATTAATTTAAAGAACATTTACAAAATCATTATACTTTTAGTGATCTTACGTATATATAATAATCTTATCTTTACCAAAACTTCATTTATACATATAAATACATTCTTGTCAGAAATGCAACATAATTAAAATTATACATGTATGCATCACCTTCTAGTTGGTCTCGACAAACTCTTACTCTTCTCGTGGCATAACGATTGACTTCAGATCTACCACCTACTCACCTGCACGATTACACAACCGCGCTAAGCCCGAGAGCTTAGTAGTAAAGATAAATAATATAAACATACATTATAGAAATTCAAACATATATATATTAACTTCATGTACCATTAGTTTCTTATCATGTTTTCCTTTTTCAATTACACCTTTCATATATCTCTACTAATCTCATATATTATATACATATACAAATATCATTAACACAAACCACAATTCCATGACTAATACTCACAATGTCTACATCAATACACATATTACATGTCATACTATATTTTCAGAATCTCATCTTTCAACTTAGCTTCTCAAGCCATATTTCTTTTCAATAGTTTACTTATGTATTGTAATCATATCATACTTCATAACATTACATGTTCTTATTTTATTCAATTAATTCATTATTCACAATTCACCATTCATGAATCATATTTCCAACAAAGACAAGCATGGGCCCAAAGACTCTAATATGTCATTCAACTTTCAGAGTTAATGTTTTGGTTTAATTATCACATTTATCATTATCATTATCCCAACTAGGCTTCAAGGATTTAGGTTCAACCAAGCTTCAAGGGGAACAAAGCATGCTAAGTATCAACCCAACTTGGCTTCAAGAACCAAACCCAACCTAGCTTCAAGGGTTGTAACATCTCAATTAGGTTTCAAGGACTAGACCCAACCAAGCTTCAAGGGGAGTTAAGCATGCTAAACTTCAACCCAACTTGGCTTCAAGGATCAAGCCCAACCTAACTTCAAGAGATTGTTACTATAGGCATGCCACCAACAACAAAACTCTGAAAATGGAATAACACATTAGACACACAATACATTCATTATTTTATTATAAATTTCATTCTCATTTACTCATCATTACTTAGGCAACCATGCCTCAATCATCTCATTGGCTTCATTATCATTTTAGCCAACAACCATGGCTTCATATCTCATCAATAGAGTATATATATATATATATATATCATCAATTGCATTGAACATCATCTAGGCAAACACGCCTCAATTATGTCATTTACATCATTATAACCAACCACATTGGTTTTTCATCTCACTATATCTCAATTCATCTTTTAAATATATATATACTTAATTGCATTGAACATACATTTTGAATGCTCTTCACAACATTCACATTAAATCAAACATAACATTATTAATAAGCATCAACAAAACATTAGATTTCTTATCACATTTACAATCAAATGTGTGTTAAGTCTCAACATCATATGAATGTATGCAATAATATAGTTTGTACTTACCTCATGAACAATCACACCACACCAAACTCACCTTCTAATAATCCTCAACACTTGGATTATGGCAACACAATCTCTTCAAAACCTAATCCAAAGATAATTATACATATAAGAAAATAAGAATGATAACTAACTAGGGCAACCTCTACACATGGCACGATCACCAACACGGGCGTGTCCCTGATCGTGCCCTAAGCCAACAATACAAAAGCTTTGACACGCTTAGTAACACGGGAGTGTCAATGGACGTGTCACTCATTCTGCCTCACAGAAACATTGACACGCCCAACAACATGGGCGTGTTAATGGCCGTGTCAATTACTTTTTCTCACAGTAGCTATGACACGCTCAGTAACATAGCCGTGTTAATGGTTGTGTCACAAACGTCAAACTCAGTACCGTTGACACGCCCAACAACATGGCCGTGTCACTGGCCGTGTCATGCAATTCGAACTCTCATCCATGTAAACACAAACACTTCAAAACCTATACTACATCACCCTTAATCAACATCTTGGTTATATTCATCAATTACCTATCAATTTAACACTTATATAACTTCAATATATCATAATAATAATCATTATATACATCACCATGTATCAACTACTCAATTCCCCAATTCATTTATATGAAACCCTTACTAAACAATCTCAACAATCCATCATCATCCTCACAAATAACCATATTATCATCTAAATACCAATTCAACATATCTATATACTTCAATCTTTCATTAACATCATCTTCACACACCAACCATATCAGATATAAACTCAATCAATAAAAATCAATACAAGAAAATGAATACTTGAATATTTTGCCAAATCCTCAATCTCCACCTTCAATTCTCTTAAAGTCCTTAAGAATTTGATGTATATGTAGATAAAATCACCTCTCTCTCTCTCTCTCTCTCTCTCTCTCTCTCTCTCTCTCTTGTGCAAGAAGAAGAAGAATAATAATAAGAAGGAAGAAAGAAAGAAAATCTTCTTTCTTTATTCATACTTATCATATATATAATAATAATATAATTAAATATTTTCTAAAATATTCTCCACCACCATTTTCATCCTTTGACTTTCCTTTCTTCTTTTTCTTTTATTATTATTATTATTATTATTATTATTATTATTATTATTATTATTATTATATAAACTTACTTTTCCTACACCACTTTATACATTATGTATATGTGATGTATATGTTGGTATATGTATATCTCTTATATATTTTATCCTTCATATACATCTATCTCTTATAATATTTTCCTTACCTATTTTACCAACATATCTTCTCACTACTACTATTCCAATATACACTAAAATCGGGTATTAAATTAATTCATTTCTCTTCTTTTTACCTTCATTAATTTAACTTGTATATATATTTCCATAAATACAACATATACACTCTCTTCATTTCTTTTCTCTTTCCATTAAACATATACATTAAATCCAAATACCATAATAAATTCCAAAACTTTTAGGGTGTACTTTGGGATATTACAATTATCTCCCTCTTAAATAATTTCGTCCTCGAAATTATCTAGTACAATAGCAATCCATTCTTAACACAATAATATCTTAATTTTCATATAAAGTTAATTATATTCTTAAGTAATTATGTCATCGAATCACATAACTTTTACTCTCCCCCTTAGATACAATCATCTTCTCTAAATTTCATAACTCCTTCTTATATATATATATATATCTTATTACTTTCTCAACAAAGCAATCAAGATAATTTCTTACATTCCCAATGAATTTACCTTTATACAAGAATCAGATCATCTTATAATATACTTATACTTCGTCCAATTATTACCTTCAAGATATTTTATCACTTCATCTCTTTATAATAACTCTCTTAACTTTAACAATCATGAATTTATATCTTAATATTGATTATCGCGTCATTACAATCACTTTCAGAATAGACATTTATCAAACTTTAATTGATAATAACATCCTTATTTTTCATGCACTTAATTCCTTCTTTAGCATGCTTCTCACTTAACATACATATTAGTACAATGCCTTTAAACTTACTTTACAGATAATCAATCTTTTTCCCTTTTATCATCATTTACAATTGATATAACTCAATTTATTCATGTCCATTCATTAGTAAGAATATTACATCATATACATTATCACTTAAATTCTACACTCTTAATACTACTATACATATTAAATTTCAGTAATGATTCACAACCTTAGTCAAATCCAGATCAATTGATCTATCTGTCACAATATACCCACGTTTCAATCTTGTTCAATTAAAACCAACAATTAATTTATTTAAACTTATCATGAAATTTCACAATATACCTATATATATATAACCTAATTCCATTAGAGCAAACTTATATTCAATTCCTGATCTCTTCAGATCCATATTCAGTCAAATTATCATGATAACAAATTACTTCAAATTATCTTTCAATATACACATAGTTTATTTTCTATTATCTTAATATAATTTCCACCAATTCTCATGATAATCTCATACCATATTTACTATCTATAGTTCACTCACTTAAACTTTAAGTCCATTCACTTATTCACTTTATACCATAAACATATTCAATATAACTTTCAGTCACATTTTGTAATTTTCCCCTTTTAATATCTCCTCACATTTCATACCATTACGATATTTACATAATCAGCTTTCTATCACATTAGTCATAACTCAAAATATTTTACATTTCTCTTTTCTTTCCTTACTTTTCATAATTATAAACAAATTTCTAACATAAAATGATAAAGTATAACTTTACCAGTCATAACTCTTAACCATGTTTCTAGAAACATAATTATCAATCTCACCAAAACTGTACCACAATCATGTTACCTCAGTCCCAAATCTGTGGATAATAAAACTAACCGGCCAAATTTACTAAACAAATCATATGGCCATAGGAGATTAATGGTCATGCCTGAGGCTTATAAACCAATACTGTCCCTTTATTATTCTGCTTCCAACCTTTCCAATTACAAAACTAAACCATATCACAAGAATTACATATTCATTTTCTAAACTTTTGCTACACCAAGAGTTAACACATTCCAACTCCGTTTCAACCCAATTTGCACTCAATTATATGATCATCATTAGCTTAATTCATGTTTTTAACATTTCTTACATATACATATTCAATCATATGCAAATCTAACACAATTTCCATTTGCTAATCCATTTCTAATCTATCTCTTTTAGAATTTGTATATATTATACTTCCCTTCTTCCTTACAATTTCTTATTATACTCATGTACATAGAACATTTCCACATGTAAATACCTTGGAACTCAAAATATTATATGATCATCAAGTTCAGTGATCACTATAACAATTTTCACTGTCCAGTATTACTCAAATCCATTTCCATTCTCAATTCCGTCACATAATCCATCTAGCTTTACACAGTTCAAGACATAATCTCTCTTAGGTCCATTAAGACATGCAATATCATTCTTAATATCATTAAACCAGTAGTTATACCACATACACATTCATAGAGCACATTTATAATGTGATTTACTTTCCACATTTCTTACATACTTCATTTACAGTTATATTGAAAAACTCATTTCACATATCCTATACATGTGTACACATAGTTATATATGTATATTTAATTTTTCTTTTACATACAATCCATACAAATTTAGCATTTATTACTTTTCTTTGAACAATATCATTCTCATTCTTTTAACATGACTTAAATTAGTTATCAACTCAACATATATATATATATATATTTACTCTAATCATAATGATATTTTACAGAAATCTTAGTCACATTTCCAATGTGACATTTCTTTCACTTTTGTTTTTACAAATATTTAACATACCTCCATATCCATTTTTTTTTACCCTTTTAAATCAAATGACTTAAAGTAACTCATTTTCACTCGCTCAATCATTTTTTTTTCAAAACAAATTCTCATAATATCAATCACATTATTCAATTCATAGTATTCTCATATGCAATAATATTCCTTCATTTAGCTCATATGCTTAATATACATTAAACTATCCATATCTAAATAATCTTTATCAATATTCCATTAACATTCTAAATTCTTAAATCACTATCTCACCTAAACTTCAATTTACAAATCTCATCTTTTCTTAATATCAACTTTAAAAACTTCTTATATATATACCACAAAGCAACATCAGAACATATAATTTTCACAATTATTAAGCTCATTTCAAAAATTCAAATGTCACATATTACCACCATTACATGAGTTTTCACAATATTCAAACATATCACATTTCTAACAAGGAAATCACAATGTTGGCATTAAAATAACAATACAAACAACACCTGTAATATCCCAAAATGTGCCCTAGAAGTTTTGAGATAATTGTTGTTTTTTTTGAATCATATGTTTATGTGTAATTGGAAAGGAAAAGATTGTTTAGAGGGAATGTATATGTTGTATATATGGCAATATATATAACATATATGCTAGTCAAAATGGTGGGTCAAGGGAGGAAGATATTTAATTTGTGAATTATGAAATTACTAAAAAGGACAAGTGAATATAAGGGAGTTAGGATTTATAAAGGGGGTATTTAAGTAATGTGGGACATAATGTGGACATTGATGATGCATATGAATACTTTTATGATGAATTACCTTAATGTAAATTGAGACATAAAGAGGTGTGAAAATAATGTTATGAAGTATGACATGTAATATGTGTATTGAGATAGACATTGTGAGTATTAGTTATGGCATTATAGTTGGCATTAATGATATGTATAATGATGAATTGCTTTGATATGAATGGAAATATAATGATGAATTGCTTTGATGTTGATGTAATTGATATTGTATATTATAATGATGAAAATGAAATGAATTGAGAAAGTAATGTTTAAAGATATAAATGAACGGACCTATCTGCCTCCTGCGGAACCATGCGGACCCAGTGGGCTGGGCAACCAAACTTGGACTACCGACCTGGTTGGGGGAAGGTTCGATACAGTCAGTATTACGTACCTATCTGCCTCCTGCGGAACCATGTGGACCTAGTGGGCTGGGCAACCGAACTTGGACTACCGACCTGGTTGGGGGAAGGTTCGTTACTGATAGTCTTATACGTGCCTATCTGCCTCCTGCGGACCCCTGGGATTGGCAGTGGCCTGAGGACCAGTGGGCAACCGACCTGGTTGGGGGAAGGTTCGTATATGAAGCCATGGTTGTTGGCTATAATGATGAACTTTGAATATCATATTAAATACTTGTTGGGCCCATAGGTGTCCATGTTGAATGAGTATAATGGATGAGGATATAATTATTGAAATAATGAAATGTAACATTTATAAGCATGATCTTTATTGGTTGAATGTATGACATTGATATTGACATTGCATATTATCATTATGGTTTGTACTACTGAGTTGTTGGCTCAGCGCGATTGTGGTTCATCGCGCAGGTGATAGAGTTGATAGGGTTGAGACAGAGGATTCTTCTAGACCTAGTTGAGTTTGTGCTTGAAGAGTTAGACTAGAGCTTAAAGATCAGAGAGTCAAGCTAGCAATCATGTATATATTCTATGTTTTGTAAATTTAAAATTTTTATGTATTTGTATTTGTAAGTACTTGTTATAACTTCCGCTGTGTAATAACAAATGTTTTCATCTTTCATATTTTATGGATTTCTTTTAAACGATTGATATTTGTTTTATTTCTTTTTGAAAATATGATTTGTGTATTTTTAATCTGTGGCATTTTCTATATTCAGTATACGTATATGACGATCGTATAAGCATGCTTTGTACGTATACGGGATATAGGGGTGTTACAACACCAATATATCTTTTTACTTAACCAACATCATCTCTTTTTCTTTTACACAAAACCTTAACTTTATATACCCAAACCTTAAATGGTCACGCTTTGTCTATACCAATTAACTCACTTAATATTCCACCATACTCTCTTCAATTAATAACATATCTATCCATTTTAACAATCCAACAATATTTCCTCTCTTTAGTAATCCAACCATAAGGTTTATCAGAAAGAGATTCAAATTGTAGAGGAAAGAGTACATACTTTCATCTTGATTTTATTTTTAACTCAGTTCAAACTTTATTCTTTTATTCATTTCATTATAACCTTTTTCACAAGTATACTTCCATAATTAGAAATTCCAAAATTTACTTTACTTAAATAAATTCCCATTCATTAATTTATCAATTAAACTCATGTAAATTTTTTTTCCATATCATTTCTTTCTCTAATTTTTTCCTTTCATGTAGAACTTCATCCACACACTATCATTCATCTCATCTAATTCAAATACATTACAATTCACATAATGCCACATCCGAGACCAACCTAGGTGTTAATGCATATGCATGTATTACAAATTTCATTTCAAAAACTTTTCTTTTTAATTCTATTTAGGCTTTTCAAAACTTTTTCTTTTAATTCCACTTAGGCTGAGAATCTCGAACCTAAGCTCTGATACCAAAATAATTGTAACACCCCCATACCCTATATAAATACTATACATATACCCGGTATACATACAGTACGTATATAAAGTATAAGAATGTCACCTTTTTTTTCAATTTAAAAACCTTTTGTTGAATTCAAACAATAGTACATTAATTTAAAGAACATTTACAAAATCATTATACTTTTAATGATCTTACGTATATATAATAATCTTATCTTTACCAAAACTTCATTTATACATATAAATACATTCTTGTCAGAAATACAACATAATTAAAATTATACATGTATGCATCACCTTCTAGTTAGTCTCGAGAAACTCTTACTCTTCTCGTGGCATAACGATTGACTTCAGATCTACCACCTACTCACCTGCGCGATTAGACAACCGCGCTAAGCCCGAGAGCTTAGTAGTACAGATAAATAATATAAACATACATTACAGAAATTCAAACATATATATATTAACTTCATGTACCATTAGTTTCTTATCATGTTTTCCTTTTTCAATTACACCTTTCATATATCTCTACTAATCTCATATATTATATACATATACACATATCATTAACACAAACCACAATTCCATAACTAATACTCACAATGTCTACATCAATACACATATTACATGTCATACTATATTTTCAGAATCTCATCTTTCAACTTAGCTTCTCAAGCCATATTTCTTTTCAATAGATTACTTATGTATTGTAATCATATCATACTTCATAACATTACATGTTCTTATTTTATTCAATTAATTCATTATTCACAATTCACCATTCATGAAGCACATTTCCAACAAAGACAAGCATGGGCCCAAAGACTCTAATATGTCATTCAACTTTCAGAGTTAATGTTTTGGTTTAATTATCACATTTATCATTATCATTATCCCAACTAGGCTTCAAGGATTTAGGTTCTACCAAGCTTCAAGGGGAACAAAGCATGCTAAGTATCAACCTAACTTGGCTTCAAGAACCAATCCCAACCTAGCTTCAAGGGTTGTAACATCTCAATTAGGCTTCAAGGACTAGACCCAACCAAGCTTCAAGGGGAGTTAAGCATGCTAAACTTCAAACCAACTTGGTTTCAAGGATCAAGCCCAACCTAACTTCAAGAGATTGTTACTATAGGCATGCCACCAACAATAAAACTCTGAAAATGGAATAACACATTAGACACACAATACATTCATTATTTTATTATAAATTTCATTCTCATTTACTCATCATCACTTAGGCAACCATGCCTCAATCATCTCATTGGCATCATTATCATTTTAGCCAACAACCATGGCTTTATATCTCATCAAGAGAGTATATATATATATATATCATCAATTGCATTGAACATCATCTAGGCAAACACGCTTAGTAACACTGGAGTGTCAATGGACGTGTCACTCATTCTGCCTCACAGAAACATTGACACGCCCAACAACACGGGCATGTTAATGGCCGTGTCAATTACTTTTTCTCACAGTAGCTATGACACGCTCAGTAACATAGCCATGTTAATGGTCGTGTCACAAATGTCAAACTCAGTACCGTTGACACGCCCAACAACGTGGCCGTGTCACTGGCCGTGTCATGCATTTCGAACACTCATCCATGTAAACACAAACACTTCAAAACCTATACTACATCACCCTTAATCAACATCTTGGTTATATTCATCAATTACCTATCAATTTAACACTTATATAACTTCAATATATCATAATAATAATCATTATATACATCACCATGTATCAACTACTCAATTCCCCAATTCATTTATATGAAACCCTTACTAAACAATCTCAACAATCCATCATCATCCTCACAAATAACCATATTATCATTTAAATACCAATTCAACATATCTATATACTTCAATCTTTCATTAACATCATCTTCACACACCAACCATATCAAATATAAACTCAATCAATAAAAATCAACACAAGAAAATGAATACTTGAATATTTTGCCAAATCCTCAATCTCCACCTTCAATTCTCTTAAAATCCTTAAGAATTTGATGTATATGTAGATAAAATCACCTTTCTCTCTCTCTCTCTCTCTCTCTCTCTCTCTCTCTCTCTCTTTCTCGTGCAAGAAGAAGAATAATAATAAGAAGAAGGAAGAAAGAAAGAAAATCTTCTTTCTTTATTCATACTTATCCTTTATATAATAATAATATAATTAAATATTTTCTAAAATATTCTCCACCACCACTTTCATCCTTTGACTTTCCTTTCTTCTTTTTCTTTTATTATTATTATTATTATTATTATTATTATTATTGTATAAACTTACTTTTCCTACACCACTTTATACATTATGTATATGTGATGTATATGTTGGTATATGTATATCTCTTATATATTTTGTCCTTCATATACATCTATCTCTTATAATATTTTCCTTACCTATTTTACCAACATATCTTCTCACTACTATTATTCCAATGTACACTAAAATTGGGTATTAAATTAATTCATTTCTCTTCTTTTTACCTTCATTAATTTAACTTGTATATATATTTCCATAAATACAACATATACACTCTCTTCACTTCTTTTCTCTTTCCATTAAACATATACATTAAATCCAAATACCATAATAAATTCCAAAACTGTTAGGGTGTACTTTGGGATATTACATAGTTTATGTTGAAAAATAGCATTGGCTACCTCTGATACTATCAGCTTTTCATTCGGCTCATACCTCTTTTTCTTGGTGTTCAATTCCTTGAAGAATTTGGCATAAGCCGACATATTTTTTATTGCTTCAAGTAGAGGTAAGTTAATACTTACCTTAGACAGCATGTTGAAAATGTCTGAAAATTGCTTATCATGTTTATCATTCTTCAATCTGCTGGGGAATGGTATAGGCAGCCGGTAAGGATTACTTGCCTTGTATAAATCTGCTAGAGTAGACTGCTCCATTGATTTTTCTCCATCACCCTTGTCCTCTAGTTCTCCTTCTTTTTTATTTTCTTGATCACCTGCATTCATAGAATTATTTCCAACACCATTATTTATTACATTGCCACTTCTAAGAACAGTCACTGCTTGTGCTTGCTCAAGTTGACTTGGAAATTTTACCTTCTGTTGATTCTGTATCTGTTGTGCAAGTTGTCCCACTTAGGTCTCCACTTTCTTGAAAGACGCTTCCAATGAATCCAACCTTTTGTTATTCATCTCTTGATTTTTGGTACTGGCTTTGATAAAAGCATGTAAACTATCCTCCAAACTGTATCTCTTAGGCTGCCCTTGATTTGAAGATTGCCCTGGAGGTTGATTTTGTCTCTGGAGCAAATGGAAAGGTTGTTGAAAATTATTTGTTGCCCACGAAAAGTTTGGATGATTCCGCCAACCAGGATTGTAAGTGTTTGAGAAATGATCATTCTGGACCCTTGGTTGATAACCCTCCATAGCATTAATTTTCTCAGCCTCATTTTCATAAGACTCGTATGCAGAGGGGCATATATTTGCTCCATGCCCAAAAGTTCCACAAATTCCACACACTTCTTCAGTGGGTGAAGAAGCATTGTTCTTCATGTTCAGCATTTGCACTTGTCTTGTCAATTCAGCTATCTGATTGACCATCTCACTGTTGGCTTACACTTGATTAACCCCTTTACTTCTTCCTCTTACACTTTTTTGTTGGGAATTAGCTCCCAACATTTCAAAGATATCATAAGTTTCTTCTGCTGTCTTTTCTCCCAAAGCTCCCCCAGCTGCATTATCAACAGTATTCTGAAATTGCTGGGTTAGACCATCATAGAAAAACTGATTAAGCAATTGAAGTGGTTAGTGATGGTATGGACACTAGATTAACAACATCTTAAACCTATCCCAAGCTTTATGAAATGGCTCTCCATCCAATTGAGCAAATGTAGCTATTTTTCCTCTTAATTCAGCTGTCTTCTGATGTGAGTAAAATTTGCCCATAAACTTGTTATATACTTGCTCCCAAGTTGTCAAAGAATTTTCAGACAACATCATAAGCCAGCATTTTGCCCTATCCTTTAATGTGTATGGAAAACACCTCATCCTCAACTGGTCTTCTGTTAGTCCTCCCAATGGAAATGTGTTGAGGGTGGAGTAGAAATCCCGGATAAAATTCAAAAGATCCTCATTCGGAACTCCATAGAAAGATGGCAGCATGTTGTAATGGATATTCTTCAACTCGTAATTTCTTGCTGCATCTGTAAATCTTATACATGAGGTGGCAGTCCTAATGATAGGTCTGGCAAAATCCCTCATAGTTCTTTGCCTTTTGTCTCCCATATTGGTAGATTGCGCAGTATCCAAGTCAAAATCAGAAATCTCCTCCTCTGTATCAAACCCAGTATACAATTCAAACTCTTCTCTGCTCCTTTTCACTCTTTGAATTTTTGAAATAAATGGGCAAATCTCTCCTCCGAGTGATCTCCTACCTTGAATAAACAAAATTTATGGAAGAAGGAATTATTTAAAGCAAAAGAAAAATAAAATAAAATATAAACAATGAAAAATAAATTAAAAAATATATATGACTAATAAACAATTACGCCAATTAGCTTCCCCGGCAGCGGCGCCAAAAACTTGTTGCGCTCTAATAAACACTACTAAAGCTACACTCGCAAGTATACGAGGCGGTAGTAGTATTTTGGTGAACACCTCAAGGTTATCTCACAAGGAAGCTAGATAAGCTTAATTATTTATCAAATCGTAAATAACAAATTATCAATAAAATTAAATTGCTAAACAACAAATGAAAACAGAAAGGAATTGAATTTAATGCAATGAAAGAAAATTGAACAGATATATTGATTCACTTAATAGAAAAGCCTAGGGTTTGCACTTCTCTACTAATTTATATATATGAACGGCTATTCCTCTCAACTGATTTAATTTCAAAGATCAGATTTCAAGCAACTTAATTAATCAAATTAAGGAAATAAGCTCTCGCATTCAATCCTTTCTCAATTAATCTTACTACATTTAAAATGATCTTTTCCTTAGGTTTATATTTCTAATTCACCGAAGTCCCTAAATAAATTATTCCGGTATTAGACTTCATTTCTCAATCCTTCATCTAAATACCTAAAACACATAATTGGTGGCCAATCAATTATATATTAACATTAATCCATTCAATTAAGGATAAAAGAAATAAATCAATTAAGAGAAATAACTAGTTCATACAATCATAGTAGATTCATACAAACCCTAGACTAGATCGAAATTAGTTCATAGTAATGCTATCAAACAAATTCATCTTATTAAAATTCAAAGAAATTAATTTAGACATTAAAGAATTCTTAAATAAAATTTCAATGAAACTTAAGATATAGAGTTGAAGAACAAAACCAATTACAATCTTCCTTTTGCTTCTGAAGAATCTCTTGCTCAGATTTTTGCTAAAAGAATAATGTAATGGCTAGAACTAATTTGATCTAGAGTGTTTGAATGAAAGTGACATCAATCTTTGACAGTTTTCCTATTTCAGAGATAACTTCTCAAAGAAAAATACAGAACGGCTGAAAATCTCTCCCTCTTGACCTAATCTTATCTATTTATACAATTCCCTTCACAAAAAATTTGTTCAAGCTCGTATTTGGGTGCTGGGTGTGACACGGGCACAAGCTTGGCCGTGTCACATGGGTGTGTCACCTTTTGCTTCTCTGTTTTGCTTGTCTTTTCTTTGGCATGAGATGGGACAGTGGCTTGGCCGTGTCATGTGGGTGTGTCAGCTTTTGTTTCTTTTCTTTGGTTCTTCGTTCTTTGGCTTAGGATAGGACACGGCCAAGCTCCTAGCAGTGTCATGTGACACGGCCAGTGGCTTGGCCGTGTCACTTGAATGTGTCAGCTTCTGTTTCTCCTTTCCTTCCTTTCTTTTCTTTCTATGGTTTTGGTCTTCAAGTGAGACACGGCCAGTGGCTTGGCCGTGTCTCCTGGCAGTGTCGGCTTCTGCCAAAATTCCCTTTGAGGTGACACGGCCAAGCTTGATTTGGCTTGGCCATGTCTTGCTTGATTCATGCTCTTCTTTCTTTGTTTTGATCTTCCAAGGGAGTTTTTGCACTTAAACATAAAATAAACACTTAAAACAAACTTCAAACAAAAATCAAATGAAACATTATCTAAAAACACATAAACATCATTACTAAAAACTTACACAAAAAATGATCTAAACACTGGGATAAATTAAAAACTACCAAAATACTGAAATCACTAAATACACAGATTAAAACTACTAAAATGCATGAAGAAAACAATAATTATCATAATAAATAAATAGCAATTTGAGAACAAAAACTAATAAAATAGAGATCATCTATCCGAGGTAATGGATACTTGTTCTTGATGATCACCTTATTCAATTGCCTATAATCAATACATAATCTCAAGGTGCCATCCTTCTTCTTCACAAACAAAACAGGTGCTCCCCACGGAGACATACTAGGGCAAATAAATCCTTTATCAAGCAATTCTTGCAACTGTACCTTCAACTCTTTTAATTCAATAGGTGCCATCCGATAAGGGGTAATAGAGATGGGAGTGGTACCAGGAAATAAATCAATACCAAACTCCACCTCTCTCTCATGAGGTACCCCTAGCAACTCATCAAGAAAAACATTTGAAAACTCGACAATTATAGGTATACTATCAAGCTAGGACCCCACTACTCTGGTATCTACAACATGAGCAAGATATGCCTCACATCCCTTCCAGATCATTCGCCTAGCTGATACAGGTGAAATAAACATGGATGAAAGATGGCTATGCTCATTAGATACCACCACATCTCAGTCATCATGTGTTCTCTGGGTAACACATTTTTGCTGACAGTGTACCACAACACCATGTTTGGATAACCAATCCATGACCAGAATCAGATCATACTCCTTGAAAGGCATCTCAATTAGGTCACCGAGAAACTCCTCATCCTAAACAACAACTGGACTATCTCAGTGCACCCTGCTAACCATAACACTATGCCTTAAAGGATTTGTAGCCAAAACATCAAATCCTAGGGACTCAGAATGCAAATCACTCACAAGCAGCATGGATGCACTAATGCATGAATGTGTAGACCCAGGGTATATCAATGCAAGAACTAAAGTACCAAATAAAATAAAAGTACCGGCTATAACAGCTGAAGCATCTGGCTGCCTTCACATCATATAAACCTGCTGTGATGGCCCTGTATCATCTGGTCTAGTTCAAACTATAAAACCTTCTCTCAGACCAGACTCCAATCGACCACCTCTGCCAAAACCTCTACCACCATAACCCCCTCTGACGCTGGGCCTAGAACCTACTGTATTTGTTTGTCTATCATTTGGTGGCTCTGGATAATCTCTAATAAAATGGTCCGGTGATCCACATCTATAACACACTGCTAGTGCACTTATCCTCCAGCAAACACCTCCATGAGCCCTACCACAATGAACACAGGTAGGTGGAGCAGGCCTCTGAGTCACTGGGGTCTGAGTACTAGCTACTGACGCTGCAGGTCTCTATCTCTGCTGCTGTACTAACCTGCCAGGCTGCCCCTGACTCCTACTAAATCTCTGAGGATAACCCCCTCGGCCTCTCTTCCATGATGAAGACCCTGCCTTACCCTGGGATCTCCTAGCTCTGGCTGCTGCTGCAATTCATTATGCTCTCTCTATACTCCTGACAGCTGCAATCAACTGAGAGAAATCCTGGTATCAGGAACCTACCACTAAATGCTTGATAGAGGGTCTCAGTCCTTCCTCAAACCTCCGACATCTGTCAAACTCATATGGTATAATCACTCCATCATACTGGCTCAGCCTGATAAACTTAATCTCATACTCTTTCACTATCCTAGTATCACCTCAAACTCAGAAACTCCATCTTCTTTGCATCCTTATACTCCCTCGGAGTATACTTCTTCTTAAATTTTCGTGGGAAATCAGCATAGATAGAAACTGGTGGATCAATTGTACCATGGGGAAGCGTCTTCCACCATTCATAAGCATCCCCCTGCACAAGTGATCTAGAATAATCAAACTTCTCCTCTAGACTAACCTGCAGTTGAATGAATACCCTCTGGGGCCTGTCCAGCCACTACTCTGCAACAGCAGGGTCTATAGTGCCAACGAAATTTGTGGCTCCAAATTTCATCAGCTTATCATACTTTTGCATCGGTAACTGTTAAAGTGGAGACCGCCTCAATAGCTCCACCATATGTCATACCCAGCCCAGCAGAATCTCCTTAGCTACTAGTCCAACAGGCACAGAAGCAGATGCCTCACCAGCAGACTCAACTCCAGCTCTATCTCTACCCTCATCAGGAGCAACACTCTCAGTACAAGCATCAGCAGACTGTTGCGTCCGAGATGCCATAACAACCTATTTCTGCAAATGCAGCAGAAATTCTCACATCAGGAACCAAAAAATTCCAGTACCAATGCATGTATCACAATTGAAAACCATATTTAAAATCCTCATTTTCTCTCTTTAACAACCACTTAGGTCGAGAACCTCAAACCTAGGCTCTAATACCAAAATAAATGTAATACCTTTATACCCTATATATGTATAATACACACACCTAATATGTGTAAAATATGCATATACAATATAAAAATATCACAACCCGGTTTTATAAAAACTTTTCATATTTCCTCCAAACATTTATACATATACAAATATATATGTATCAAAACACATAAAAATGTCACATTACTCAATTATTCAAAACATTCTTATAATTTACAATATATACACTCCAAAAACATAATATAATATACATGATATTTAAAGTGTACTATAATATAAACTATATACATGCTAGCAAAATGGCTCTGATCTTGATGTAGCAAACCACTTCAAGTTCAACAAATGTAGGCCTAGACCTGACTAGGTCTATTAGAAGTCTTCGGCTCTACCGGATCACCCCTGTCACCTACGCGATGAGTTACATTTGTGCTAAGCTAAAAAACTAGTGATACAAACTTTAATAATAATAAAACTTTAAAACAATGCCAATGCAATATGCTTCTATACTATGTCACAATGGGGCATCCAAGCTCACCTTTAAACATATTCTTTCATCATTTAATAATTCACACAAACACATATACAAGCATAGGCCCAAATAACTAATACATTATTCAAAGTCCCAGAGTTACTTTTTTGGTCCATAATGACACCAAGTGCCTAGCTCAGAAGGCAAATCAAGTAATGCTCAAAAGCTAGCCCCAAAGGCATATCATATCATAGTGACGCCAAGCGTCTAGCCCCGAAGGCAAATAATGAGGATAACTCATAGGCGCACGCCAAACACAGAACTCTAGAAATTGAATAACATACTAGGCACACAATTATTTCCTATTTTCCATCATCAATTTCTTTCTCATTTTCCCATTTTCCTCATTCATATCAATATCAATTCATCATAATGTAGGATATCTCATAACAAAATCACATTACCCAAACACTTTGGGTCATTTTCACATTTTTCGCATAATTCATATTTTATTCAATCTAGCCATTAATAATGGCTTTTCATAATGCATATAATGCATACATAACAATTTACATGTCACAACAATGTTCATGTATCAAGTAGCTTAACACATTTTCCATCTAAAATGTCTTAAGCCCAATTTATTGCCAACATATCAAATTTATTAAAAGTTTGTACTTACCTTAGAAAGCACTCAAAAATAAGCTTCAAAACTCGCTCCAACCTTCTCTTTCAAGTTGCCCTTCAACACTATGGTTGGTCAAACTACTTCCTCTCAATGCCTATACTAAATGTGAATATCACATTCTCAGTCATTCTCAACACCAAACAATTTAAATAGGAATTAAAAATGAAAGATAAAGAAAATAGTTATTTTGAGCAATTTCCTCAAATGACATGCCCAACAACACGAGCGTGTTAATGACTGTGTCATTTGCCCATTCTTACAAAAGCTTTGACATGTCCAATGATAAAGGTGTGCCACTGATTGTGTCAATTATCTTGCATCATAGTAGTTATGATATGCCTAATGACATGGCCGTGACACTGGTCATGTTATCAATGTTAAAACTCAGCACCATTGACACGCCCAACGACAAGGCCGTGTCACTATCCTTGTCATGCAAAATTCCTGCATTTCGTACACTGTACCATTTCAAACCAACCACTTCCAAACTAAACTTAAATTCAACCATTCCTTCAATCCAACCTTAAAATTATTATTAACTACTCAAAATCAACTTCGTACAAATCCAAAATAAGTCATTAAAACATGCTAATACACAATCCCAAAATCCACATATCATATTCTTCCATATAATTCCAAAGAGCTTGCAAGATTCATAAAGAAACTTGCCAATAGATGAAGAATCCTCAAAAACTCCACTTGAATCCTTCAAATTCTTTCAATCATTGGTGTATGAAAGAAGAAAGAAAGAAAGCTCTCCCTTACTCTCTCTCAATTCACGTTCAAATAAAGAAGAAGGGAAAAGAAAATATCTCTTCCTTTAATCCATCCATCCTTATATATATATATAATAAGTCACTATTCACCCATTCTTTATTATTATTATTATTATTATTATTATTATTATTATTATTATTATTATTATTATTCAAGTAGAATCGACTTTACTACAAGTCATTATACAATATATATATGTGATGTATATCTTAGGTATATGTATATGTTTACTTCAAATATATTTCAAATATACTTCCTATCTTTATCACTTAAAATATTTAGATTTTCCAATTAAACCATTTATTTAATTTATCTAATTTAATTTTAATTTATTTTATTTAAATTTCTAAAAATTAGGGATGTTACAATTCTCTACCCCTTAAGAAAATTTTGACTGGGAAATTACCTGCTATCAACTCTGGAACAACTGCTCACTCTCCCATGTTGCCTCCTTAGTGGCATATTTCTCCAAAGGACTTTCACAAGTGGCACTTTCTTATTTCTCAACTCTTTAACCTCTTGTGCCAAAATCGCTACTGGTTCTTCTTTATAAGTAGGATCTGGGCTCACCTCAATAGACTCCACTGATAAAATATGAGATGGGCATGACCTGTATCTCCGAAGCATAGAGACATGGAAGACATTATGTATCCGGTCTAATTCAGGCTGCAAAGCCAATCTGTAAGCCACTGGACCAACTCTCTCCAGAATCTCATATGGTTTTACGAAACGAGGACTCAACTTCCCTTTGTGACTGAATCTCAAAATCTTTTTCCACAGAGACACTTTCAGGAACACTTTATCTCCCACACTAAACTCTATAACCTTCCTCTTAAAATTTGTATAGGATTTTTGTGGATCTGAAGCTACTTTCAGATGACCCTGAATCAATTTCACTTTCTCTTCTATTTCCTTAATCAAATCAGGACCAACCATTTTACCTTCTCCAACCTCATCCCAACACAAAGGTGTCCTACATCTCCTGCCATACAAGGCCTCATAAGATGTCATCCCAATACTGGACTGGTCACTGTTGTTATATGTAAGCACAATTAATGTCAAGAATCTATCCCAACTCCCTGTGAAATTAATGATACAACTCCTCAACATATCCTCTAGAATCTGTATCACTCTCTCTAACTACCCATCTGTTTGAGGATGGAAAGCAGTATTAAATGCAATCGAGAACCCAATGCATCCTGCAAACTCCTCCAAAATCTTGATGTAAACTGGGGATGTTGGTCTGACACCAATGAAAATGGGACTCGGTCTAACACCAATGAAAATGGGACTCGCTATCTCATTGATATACAGCTTAGCCAACTTCTCAGGTGAGTAATCCATTAGAACTTGAAGAAAATAAGCTACCTTCATCATTCGATAAACTATCACCCAAATTGCATCATGCTTCTTCTGGGTCAAAGGCAATCCAGTCACAAAATCTATCGCCACTACCTCCTATTTCCATTCTGGTACTGTCAATGGCTGAAGAAACCTTGAAGGAATTTGGTGCTCAACCTTCACTCTCTGGCAAGTGAGACATCTAGACACAAACTCTGCTATGTCCCTCCTCATACCTAACCACCGATAATGCTATTTTAAATCTTGATACATCTTGGTACTACCAGGGTGCTTCCTCTAATATCATCCTCTTTAATCCTGCATCATTAGGAATGCACAACCTATCTCTGTACCATAGACAACCATCACTTCTCTTATGAAAGTCTTGACTCTCCCCCTTTTGGCAATCTAACACAATCTTCTGGATCTTCTCATCTGCCAGCTAGGCTTTCCTAACCTGATCCAACAACACTGGTCTCAACTGCAACTGAGCCATCAATTAAATCTAGCATGCAACGCTCTCAACTCAACAAGCAATGAGAGTGGATAAGCAGTCAAACCTTCCAAAGACTTCTGACTCAAGGCATCAGCAACAATATTTTCCTTGCGATGATGATAATCAAGCAAATAGTCATAGTATTTAATCAACTTTACCATCATCTCTGCCAAAGATTCAGCTCTCTCTGAACACCTAGTGACACGCCCAATAACACGGGCGTGTTAATAATCATGTCATTCACCCACTCTTACAGAAGCTTTGACATGCCCAACAACATGGGCGTGCCACTGATCATGTCAATTATCTTGCATCACAATAGCTATGACATGCCTATGACATTGTCATGTCACTAGTCATGTCATCAAAATTGAAACTCACACCGTTGACAAGCCCAAAGACATGGTCGTGTTAAGTAAAATTCTTGCATTTCATACACTCTACCATTTCAATACAACCACTTCCAAACTTAACTTAAATTCAACCATTCCTTCAATCCAACCTTAAAATCATTATTAACTACTCAAAACCAACTTCATACATAGCCAAGATAAGCTATTAAAACATGCTAATACACAATCCTAAAATCCACATATCATATTCTTCCATAAAATTCTAAAGAAGTTGCAAGATTGATAAAGAAACATACCAATTGATGAAGAATCCTCACAAACTTCACTTGAATCCTTAAAATTGTTTCAATCCTTGGTGTATGGAAGAAGAAAGAAAGAAAGCTCTCCCTTACTCTCTCACAATTCATGTTCAAAAAAGAAGAAGAAGGGAAAAGAAAATGTCTTCCTTTAATCCATCCGTCCTTATCTATATATATATTTAATAAGTCACTATTTACCCATTCTTTATTATTATTATTGTTGTTATTATTATTATTATTATTATTCAATTAAAATTGACTTTCCTACAAGTCATTATACAATATATATATATATATGTGTGATGTATATCTTAGGTATATGAATATGTCTTATATATGTCATGTTTACTTCAAATATATTTCAAATATACTTCCTACTTTATCACTTAAAATCCTTTCATTTTCCAATTAAATCATTTATTTAATTTATTCAATTTAATTTAATTTAATTTATTTAAATTTTCAAAAATTAAGAATGTTACATGACAAGCTTAGGAAATATGGGGCTAACGACTTTGTGGGCACTATGGATCCAACAGAGGTAGAGTAGTGGCTGGACAAGGTTTAGAGAGTGTTTGTTCAGCTCGAGGCCACAGTAGAGCAGCAATTTGATTATGCTCTTTTTCTTCTACAGGGGGTGCCTCTGACTTGTGGAAGATGGTTCCACATAGATTGGATAGACCTCCAGTGCTGACATATGATGACTTCCTACAAGAGCTTAGGAAGAAGTATACAACTTAAGATTATAAAGATAAGAAGAAGAATGAATTCTTGAATTTGAAGGAAGGAGGGAAGATAGTAACTGAGTATGAAAAAGAGTTTCTTCAATTGAGCAAGTACATAGGAGGGATCAAGACGGATTAGGTAGACAGGTGTGAGAGGTCTGATTAGGAAGGACTGAGACCATCTATTATGTGTAAGGTGGTTGCTATACAGTATGAGGATTTTTCAAGATTAGTGTCAGCTGCCCAGAGTGTGGAGAAGGCCTGAGGGATTCCAGTTATTCCTAGTGTAGAGGAGAGTAGAGGCAAGAGACCTCAGATTGAGACAAGGTCATCATCTTATAAGAGGAGTAGAGGGAGCTTTCCATAGAGATTTGGCAGAGGCCTAGGGTAGTCTGGCAGGTTATCACAGCAGTAGAGATAAAGTTTTATGAGATTAGTAGCTAGTGCCCTTACCCCATCTTCTTAGAGATCCATTTTGCACACCTGTGCTCATTGTGGCAAGATAAAATGGGGTGTCTGTTGGAGCACTAGTGCATCAGGAGCTTGTTATAAATGCAACTCCAAAGACCATTTTGTTAGAAATAGGCCAGAGTCTCTATAGGCCAGTCAGGTAGAGACTATTATGTTTAGACCAGTGGTAGAGGCGGTAAAGGCGATAGAGGAGGTAGAGCAAAGTCTAATCAAAGAGCAGGATCCACAGCAGGGAGAAGACCAGAGGAGGCTGGGATATTATAGAGGGTGAATTTGATGCAATGATAGCCGAGCGTATAGACCTTTAATTTTGGACTTTGAATGAGCTTAGTTTTAACTTAAAAACTCAAACAAAGGCCGGTCCAATCTTAAAAGCCCAACTTAAATCCAATCCAATTTTAAAAGCCCAAATCAAGTTTGGGCCCAATTAAAAAGCCAAAACCAACTTTCGTCTGATTCAAAAAGTTAAACTGAACAAAATATATTAGAATTGGCCATATTTTATGGCCAATATGGCTCAAAACAAATTGTCCATAGAAAATTCGTTATAAGCCATGTCCATAATGAATTTGCCATGGCAAATTCGCTATGAACAATTGCTCATAGCAAATTGGCCAATTGGTCATGTCAAGGGCCCATTTCTCTTAATTTAGCTGCTTAAATATCCTAAATCTACTTAAACTCAAATGGATTCAGATAAAGATAGGATTTTCTAATATGATTGGGACTGTGTAACTGAGACGAGGCTAGAATATTACCCTAAAGTTGCCTATAAAAATGCAATTAATAGGGAGCCACCTAGAACAAAAAAAACAAACAAAAGACAGAGGGAAAATTGAAACAAAAACACTAGATAATCAACAGACAAAGCATTAAAAAGTCAGTAGCAAAAATCAATGATCTTCGGATTGTTTAAATTGTAGCCAAAAAACAATTGATCTAGGTAGAAGCTTCAATAAGCTTCATTCAACTGAATTCCACTTTGTGGATCCAACAAATGCAAGTTTGATCTTGCTATTTTATTCCATTAAAATTTCTATTAATAGTTTACATCTTTTGGTAAAAATTTGAAACAATTATTGCTTGATGTTATTAATGAAATTCTTAGAAATCCTATCCAGTAAGATATAACTTCAATTTTAATTTGGTACAAACCCAAAACCCTAAATCTATAAAACCAAAACCCAAATCAATTTGGTTTAGCCCAAATTTGCATGTCTTAGCATAATTTAAATATTAAATGCTGGGTTTATATTATAAACCCTAACTTACATCTTAAAACCTTGATTTATATCTTAAAACCCTAAAACCCTATCTTGATGATACCCTAATTTTATTGCCATTGATTTATTGTTGTTTATCAATAAAGGATGATATGATGATGTATGATTTACTTGTTTGTGGTGAATGAATGGTTAATGTTTATTTTATTATTAGGATTTTGAAAAGAAGTAAAAAGCATGTTTTCAATTAGTGGGTGCCTTATTTTTGTTATGTAACTTAATTTATTTTGAGAATTTTGGATTAATGTAAGGGGCACATCTCCACCTTTTGGTTGGGTGTCCCATTTTACTTTGCTTATATTTTTGACATTGGAAATTGTAAGGGCATGTTTCCATCTTGTATGGGTGTCCATTTTATTTGGTTGCCTTAATTTCAATTTAATGAGTATTTATTTATTATGATTGCATGTAATATGAATGGTATTATAGTAACCAAGAATTCAATAATATTTAGACCTAAAAAGAAGGTCAGTTCCAATGAACAGGGAGCTATGGGGGTCTAGGTCATTCTCACCTTCTCCATGCATACCCAACTTTCCAAACCCAATAATGGGTTGGGGATTCCTTATGAATCGATTCATCCACCAATTTGTTTTCCCTGTCCATCCGGGTGGCGACTCCATTTCTCTTAGTTTAGGCCAGTATTCTTTAAGGGCCCGAGCCTAATGGTGTGGGCATTATTTATGCCAATATTTGTTAGTTATAGGCTTAATTGTGGCATGAACCATTAGTTACCTTTTCCAAATGGTAAGAAACCTAATTATTATAAGCCCATTAGTTAGATATTAATCTAGCATGCAGCCGAAATGCTGCTAAATTTTAGTGGGCCCAAAAGGATTGATACTTAATTAATGAGATTTATCATAACCGAATTTCAATGTTTGGAAACACAATTAATGGTTAATTTGTCTAAGAGGTTCTCAAAAGCAAAGTATCCCCTGGTGATATCTTTGTTGACCATAACACCTAAGATAAGCGACTCGCTACTCGTGTCTATGAGGAAATAAGGTTGCAATGAATGGTTCCTAACTCTTTGTGCTTGTTTATTGTCAAGTCTCCATGCATACATTCATTACATCACATAACTCATTTGACTTGTGTGAGCAGGGATTTTCGCCCCCACTCCTAGTGGAATGGTTCTTGTGACTTCAGCACTTTAGGCTCGGGGCCTTAGAGAATATGGGCCTAAGCCCAGAGAAAATGGAGTCGCCACCCGGATGCGCTGGGAAAAGAAAGGGGTGGATGACTCAATTCCTAAGGAATCCCCAACCCCTTAATGGGTTTGAAAAGTTGCATATGTATGAGAAGGTGAGAAATGGCCCAGCACCCCCACAATGTCCGGTTCATTGGAAATTGCCTCCTTTGCAGGTCTTAATATTATAAAATTCTTAAATACAATGATATTATCCATACTACATGCAACAATTAAAATAAAGCATCATTATATTAAAATCAAAGCAATGTTCAAACAAAATAAATAAATAGACATCCATCCAGGGATGGAAACATGTCCTTACATCGTCCAATGTCTAAAATAAAATAGGACACCCTCCAAAAGGTGGAAACATGTCATTTACATTAATCCCAAAATATAAAAATAATTTAAATTACATTAAAATTAATTAATGAGGTACCCAATCATGAAAACATACCTCTTACAATTTTAATAAACAAATAATAATTGAAAAAATATTCATCCGTGATAAATAAAATAAACCAAACATCAAAATTAAATAAATAAATCATCAAGACATATAATAAACTACATAATCAAACCTAAAATTAAATAAAGCAATAAATGTATAAATTTAGGGTTCGCATCTTAAAATATGATTTTAGAATTCTAATTACTAAATTAAGGCTTTTGGAAAAAAGAAAGTTAAATACATAGACTCGTAATACATAAATGAATATTGACCCCCTTTGAGGAAAATATGATTAGGGATTTGGAAAACAAGGCTAGGGTTTTTTAGTTTAGAAATTAGGGTTTAGGTCATGGTTTTGGGATTTAGGTTTTATAAGTTAGGGTTTTAGAATGCTAAACAATTAAGGAATAATGGTTTGAAAATAGTTTAGGGTTTGGATTAAGAATATTAACATCATTATTATTTTTAAGTACTTAGGCTACTGTGATAATTTTTCAAAATCTTAAACGAAGCCACTGAAGCTACCGTGATGCATTAAAACTTTAAATACATAACCTTTTTTTAATTAATTTAGGTGAAGAAAGAACATATTTAATACTAAAAACAATCAAATCATATTATATTTATTTAGTTTGGAACATACCTTTGTTGTTGGTTCCTCCACAATTTATTGAGTAAAATTCTGTCAGAATAATCACCAAGACAACATTGATTTATTGCCTTGATTATGGATCCTCTCTTGTTGATGATTTTTTTTAGATGGTAAACTGCTTCCCCTAATAGTCACCGCCTCTCCAAGTTTCATCTCAAAAAAAGTCCAAAGCCCCCTTTTGGCTGAATCCCCTTTAAAAGATGAAAGTCCTTTTCTGTGTGTTTTAATGTGGTATTTATAGGCAACTAAAAAAAACCTAGTATATTAAGAAAATTAACATCTATTTTGGAAATAAAATGAAAAACCAAGTAAAATAAGGTTTCTGCGAAAACTGCGCGTGGGAGAGCTGGGAACGGGCAAAATTGCGAGCAGGGCACAATTTTGTCGCAGCGGCAAAGTGGCCTGTGGCCTTCATCACAGGTGTTCCTACGACAAATTGGCCCAAGCCAATTCATCGCCAATTCTGCCATCGCCGATTTTGCCGTCACCGATTTTTGATTTTCTTATATATTTTTTATTTTTATTTTTTATTTTTTTATTTAATTATTAAAAATAAATATTTTAAGTAATAAATATTATTAAAATAAATATTATTTTATTAAAATAAATAATAAATATTAAAATACCATAAAATTATTTTGGACTGTTTAAAAATATCGGACTGGACTAGGTCAAAAATTAAGGGTCTACAACTTGCAAAGTAGCAATTCCTGTGCCATAATCAGTACCACCTGAAGAAGTGATTCAAGTGCTCCATTTGCAAACCTCAAAGACAAAAAAAGATGGATGCAAACTAGCTTAAGGATATAATTAATGAAGTTGTCAAATCTAGAATGCTCGAGTTACGGGATCAATTGGTTGAGTTTATGAAGGCTCAGTTGATTGAGGTTCTAGAGATCATCAACAATTCTAATGAGGCATCTTCCACTAACATAAATAAGAAGAGAAAGGCAAGGAACAGGTCTACTGATAGAGACCAGATAAGAAATGAGTGGTCAATTCATATTGTACAAGATAAACTGAGCCATATATTGACTAAGTGTTTTAAAGACTTGTATGAGGTTGACCTTCAGCAGAACAATAGGAAAAAGAAAAAGAACATATACAATGCAAAAGAGAGCAATAAGGATGGCTACCATCTAAGTTCACAATGTCAAAGGAGACAAAAAAAATGTTGAGATAAATGCAATGTAATATCCCAAAGTATAAACTAAAAGTTTTGGAATATTTATTTTTGTATTTGAATTAAGTGTTATAAGTGTATATATTTAAATGGAAAGAGAAAAGAGGAAAGGAGAAGAGTGTATATGTTGTATATATAGAGATATATACAATTTAAAGAAATGGAAGGTCAAAAGAAGTTTTAATTATTTTTAAATTAATTGAAATGGAAATTAAAGGAAGTGGATGAGGATATTTATGAATATTTTATTATTTAATTGCTTGGTTGAGATTTAAAGAGAGTTTGAGTGGTTATGAGATAAGTGAGTGGTTGACTTTCATTTTTTCACCTTCTTCTTCCTTTCCTCAAGAGCCGGCCACCATTACCAACCAAGGAAGAGAGAGTTTTGTGTTTTCCTAACTCAAGATTGAAGGATGTTTCAAGTGATCAAGTTGGAATTCTAAGGGTTTTCATCACTTTTGGTAAGTTTTCCGCTTGATTCCCTTGTTTCTTTTATGTTTGTGTTTTGAGTTTGGTGTTTGATTGTTGATGGTATGTGTATATTTGGTTATGGTGTATTTGAGGGTGTATGATATTCTTGGTGTTGATTTTAGAGTTTGATTGAAGAGATAGAGTTAAGTTTAGTGTTGGAAGAGCAAGTGTTGTGTTTGATTTGTGTGTATGTGATGGTTGTGAATTGGTGTTTGATGTATGTTTTGAATTATTTTGGTGTTTTTGCAAGTTATTATGGTTTATAGGTGTGTTTAGTTAAGTTTGTTTTAGGTGAAAAATGGTGGAAGTAAGAGGTTTGTTGGATGTGATGTTGTTGCCGGAATCAGGATTTTTGGCCTGACACACCCATGAGCACGGCCAGGTCATTGGGCGTGTTAATAGTTCTGTTTTCTAGATGTGTGACACAGATTCTGTGTTGTAGTAGCATTGACACGCTCAGTGACACACCCATGTCACTGAGCGTGTCATAGCTACTGTGTTGAGGGAGGATTGACACGGCCAGTGACACGCCAATGTCACTGAGCGTTGTGTTGTGGATTTAGGGAAGGGTCAGGGACACGCCCGCGTTGGTGAGCATGTCATGTGTAGAGTTTGCCCTAGTTGGTTCTTATCTATATTATCTTATGTGTACCTCTAAGTGAATGTGTATGATCACTTTTGGATTAGGTTTTGAAGAGATTGAGTTGCTCTAATCCAAGTGTTGAAGGATTCTTGGAAGAGGAGTTTTGTGTTGTGTGAGTTGCTCTTGAGCTAAGTACAAACCCTACATATTGTATACATTTACATGACTTTGGAACTTAACACATTTAGTTGTAAATGTGTTAAGTAATCTATTATATTGTTGATATATTTTATTAATGCTATGATTTGCATAATGTGAAAGATATGATGATAATTCAAATTATATGTACAATGCAATTGGTTATGTATACTCTAATGATGAGATGTGAAGCCATTGTTGTTGGCTATAATGATGCAAATGAAATAATTGGGGCATGTTTGCCTAGATGATTATGAAGAAATGAGAATGGAATTGATAATGAAATAATAAAAGAATTATGTGCCTAATGTGTTATTCACTTTTCAGAGTTTAGTTGTTGGTGGCATGCCTAATAGTAACAATCTCTTAAAGCTGGGTTGGGCTTGATCCTTGAAGCCAAGTTGGGTTCAAGTTTAGCATGCTTTACTCCCCTTGAAGCTTGGTTGGGTCTAGTCCTTGAAGCCTAGTTGAGATGTTACAACCCTTGAAGCTAGGTTGGGTTTGGTCCTTGAAGCCAAGTTGGGTTGATGGTTAGCATGCTTCGCTCCCCTTGAAGCTTGGTTGGGCCTAATCCTTGAAGCCTAGTTGGGTTAATGATAAATGTGATAATTGAACCAAAACATTAACTCTGAAAGTTGAATGGCATATTTGTAACACCCCTTCTCGGCCTACGTGTGTAAGCCAAGTAGAGGCGCCACACTAACCTAATGTTGCTACCAATTTTACTTAGTCAAATTTTAGTTCCGGTTTTACAGAAATTTTGCCAGAGGTTCGCCTAGAAATTTGGTCCCATGTGTCGACAAAACTGGTTTTTCTGGGTTTTGAAAACATTTTTACACAAACCAATGTGAATACAATCAGTTTCAATACACTCCCAATGAATCCACCTTATAACCTCAACTACAACCTGCAAGAAGAATTTACACTTCTAGATCAAAATAAGGTAGAGGTTTATTATTATTATATACTACTAACGTACAATATAACATAGTAATTCTCAATCTTATATACACATATACATGCCACAACTAGCTAACTCATAATGGAAACTAGGAGATCTACCTTGAGCTACTGTGGGTCTGGTCGTCGCTTTCCAAGAGTTAGCTACTACTCTGAACATACGAGTCAAGGAAACTTAACTCGCTGAGCAATGTCGCTCAGTGGGTACTTTACCGATGAAAATATAAGTAAAACATGAAAGCATTTGAAATAAAAGGAAATAATTAAATCATAAATCAACCAACATTAAACCAATGGAAATTATTGTACATTCAGTGTAAATATACTTCCAACAAATGTAAAAACCATTATTCAAACTCATTTTGCATTACTTAGTTTTAAAAATAATAACCGGACTTTGGCTCTACTGGAATATAGGGAACCATAGCGATAAGGCAGTGGCCCTCACCACTGTATCATAGGTGGCCCTCACCACCGATATCAAATCGCAGGAATGGCCCTCACCATCCTGGTTATAACCAATGGCCCTCACCATTGGCCCCAATGGCCCTCACCATTGAGTTTGGATCATAACAATTCAATCACAATATCAAGCAGTACTGCATAAGTTAGTATATGCACCATACCATTATCTTTCGCTCCCAACTATCCAGCAGAGCACAAAGGTTAAAATGATTCAATTTAAGTCTCAAACTTCATTTTAGAATAACTCGAGAAATCATTTTAATTCCCGTTGCGCTTTGCTATTTACGCCGCGCACCACATTCTTTAGTCAAACCATTACCCTTTTTCACATATTTAACATCCACAATAAACATTTCAAACATTTCAAAGCATTCCTCAAAAGATCACAAATTGACCAAATGAATAGTGTTGCGGCACGTAAAATCGGCAACGCAAAAAGGCAAGCGCCAAATGAATAGTAAAATCTGGGTTTTTGTCAAAATTTCAGTCCGTTTCAGTCATGCATTTGACAAGGTAAATGATCTTATTTTTTGCTGAAATTTTACAGAAAACTTATTTCATATGTTGACTAATTACACGTAAAATTTTGTTGAAAAATTCATTCATTTGCTACCTCAAACAGCTGCCACAAAAAGAGTCCAGAAATATGCTATTTTGGAACCATTTCGGCCCAAACATATGAAATACATGGGATAGTTTCTTTTTCTTTTTCAAATCATTATGAAGGCTTCTTTAATGATAAAGTGAAGATTCAAACACTTCCCTTTGACAACTTTTGCATGTTTAACTTAAATCAACTAATTAAAGTTCATCAAATCAACTTGCTAAAATGTTTCTCAAAACACTTGGTTTAAATTAAATTTAACCAACTCAATTGCCATAAGAAACCAAGAACATAACTCAAACATTTAATTTAAACTCAATCAATACATTTAAGCATCAACATCAAAAATTCTATAAACCAAAGTTTGTAAGAAAAATAAAGTTTCTTTTATGGTAAAGTACCAAACCTTGTTCTTTTAATTCCCCTTTGCTTTTCCTTCTTCTCCTTCCTTAATCTTTGTTTCCCCTTCAAGAAATTCAAGAACACAACCTTAAACATAAACCTTAGAAATTTAGAACATACACTACCCTTCCATTTCTTTTCAAACTAAACCCTAATCTAACCTTATTAAACCTTATAAACCTTGATTCTTTCATTTAATTAATCAATATCATCACTACTTAAAATTTTCCCCAAATCCATCATAAGAACCCTAATTTCCAATCTTCCAATAGATATATATAAATACTTAAAATTGATACTAGAATTGAAATCTACATACTTTAAAATCTTAAAACTTACCTTGAACTAGAATCAAACTTGACAAAATTTTGAAACTCTTTGGTGTTCTTCCTATGGTGGCCGAAGTTTTGGGAGAGTTGAGAGAGAGATTTTGCTCTTCATGCTATGATATATATATAGTGGAAATGATGTCCACTTTTGGGTTGGATGAATGGTTTATGACCATTTTTCCACACCTTTTTCTTTTCTTCTTTTTATAAACTCTAAATGGCTAATTTTCATTAGTCCATATGTCCCTTTCTTTTATTTATTTAAAACCCAAGCCCTTAGACTTTATTTTAATTATATTTTGGCCCCTCAACCTCCTTGTGCTGAAATTTTATGGTCTAAGGTGTGAAAAGACCAAAATACCCTCCGGCGATTAATCGATCGTAACTTTTAAATCGTACAATTCCATGAGGCAAACTACATATGGTTTTGATCCTCTCGACCTCTACTTTCTATTTTTAAGGTCTTTTTTAAGTTTCCAAGTCATTTTGAAAAATTACCAATAAGCCCTTGACTTTTTACAAAATTCCCTTTAGGTCCTTTCTTTGCTCGGGTTTTGCCCTAGCTTCGTTTCTACTAACGATCATTTCATATTAAACCCCTCGACGTCCTCTTCGCACTCATGTGTTTATTTCCTACTTGGATTCAGGTATAAATTTTAATTAAAATGACCAAAATGGCCCTAGTCTACATGTCTTCGTTTCTCTTTAACGAGGCATTTTCTGGAAAAACCGTTACGCGTCATTGCGACCCAATTTTTCTCTACTCTCCATTTTTTGGAATCTGTTATGTGCACTATTAAGAACATCCAGTACAACTTTTGGAAATTACAGTCACCACCCCAAAACTTTTTGAAATTACAGTCACCTCCCAAAAACTTTGCATTTTTCTTCAATTAGGTCCTATTGATCCTATAGCCTTATCTGGGGCCATTGTCAGGAATTATCTTCTCCTTTCCCATTCTCTCACTGTGCACGTGACTACTATGCATAAATGCGGTGGGCAGATCTGACAATATTAGTTTCTTTTGGGCCCATGCTTGTCTTTGTTTGAATGTGAATTATGAATGGTGAAACAAATGAATAATAAGATTTAATGTAAGGTTTTAAAGTGTGATATTCTTATGTATTGTTTATAACATATGAATGTGTGACATCAGCATTACATGAAAATATATTGTTATTGTGGTTTGTACCACTAAGCCGTTGGCTTAGCGCGATTGTGGTTCATCGCACAGGTGACAGGGTAGAACCGGAGAGTTCAGCTAGACCGAGTCGAGTCTAGATTTTGAAGTGTTGATTGTGGGCTTAAAGACCAGAGATGAACTGCCAAACATGTATAAACTTTATGTTTTGTAAATATTGATTTTGATGTATATGTATATGTAAATACTGCTACATTTTCCGCTGCTTAATAAATAAATGTTTTATCCATTATGTTTTATAATATATCTGAAATATTTTAAGTTTTCTCATATTATTGTTAAATTGAAAGATTGATTTGTTTAATTTAAACCGTGACACTCCTGTATCCGGTATATGTATATTATAGATGTGGTTGTATGTAGTTTGCGTATATGGGGCATAGGGGTGTTACAACTGTTTTGGTATCAGAGTCTAAGTTTAAGATTCTCAACCTAGGTGAATTGTAAGAAAAAAAAATCTTGATTTTAAAATATGGTTTTTGAATAAGATACATGTTTTGGCATTGGCAGTCTCTGATCTTTAATGAGGTATATTCTGCTGTGTTTGCAGATATAGGTAGTGATGGCATCTCAGTCATGTCAGTCCATAGAAGGTAGTGCTGAGAGTGTAGCTCCTAAAGAGGGTAGAGATAGAGCTAGGGATGAGAGAGCTGGAGAGGCACCCATTCCTGTGCCAGAGAGACTAGCTGCTGATGAGGTTCTGCCAATTTGGCTAAGACATGTGGTAGAATTATTGAGGCAAGCTCCAGTGTAGCTGCCACCGCCACCACAGCCGCAAGTGCCAGTGAGACATTATGATAAATTGAGAAAGTATGGGGCTGAGGATTTCTTTGGCACTATAGATCCTGCAGTAGCTGAGCAGTGGTTGGATAGAGTTTAGAGGGTATTCATCCAGTTGCAAGCCACTCCTGAAGAGAAGTTTGATTATGCTAGATCACTTCTGCAGAAAGATGCTTATGATTGGTGGAAGACAGTTCCACATGCCATGGATGATCCACCAACATTGTCTTATAGTGATTTTCTATAGGAGTTTGAGCAGAAATATACTCCGAGGGAGTATAAGGATGCCAAGAAAATGGAATTTTTGAATCTGAGATAGGAGAACCGGACAGTGACAGAGTATGAGATTGAGTATATCCGGTTGAGTCACTATGTAGGTGGAATTATTTCAGATGAGATTGATTGGTGCAGGAGATTTGAGGAGGGATTGAGACCCTCTATTTATTATGTGTATTGTTGCTGGTTCTTGGTACCAAGATTTTTCTCAATTGGTTGCAGCAGCTAGAAGTGTTGAGAGAGCACAGAGTATTGCAGCAGCTGCTACTAAGGAGGAGACCAGAGTTAGGAGACCCCAGTTTGAGGCAGGGTCTTCATCTATGAAGAGAGGCCGAGAAAGTTTTGTTCCGAGGATCAGTAGGAGCCAAAGGCAGTCGGGTAGGTCAGTTCAGTATTAGAGGCAGAGATCGAGACCTACAGTCTCTATAGCGAGTGCTCCAACTCCAGTGGTTCAGAGATCCACTCCACCTATATGTGTTGATTGTGGTAGGACACATGGTGGTACATGTTGGAAGACGGGTGGATCAGGAGTATGTTTTAGATGTGGGTCACCAGCCCATTTTATCAAAGATTGCCCTGAGCTACAGGAGGATAGACAGACTGATACTGCAGCTTCTCGACCTAGTGTTAGCAGAGGTGGTCGAGGGGGCAGAGGTTTCAGTAGAGGTGGTCGACCTAGGATCAGTCAGAGAGGAGGCTCTACATCTGGAGGCAGTAGGCCAGATGAGGTTGGGTCTTCTCAGCGAGTGTATGTGATGCAGAGGCATCCGAATGCTTCAACAGTTATTCCGGGTACATTTTCTTTATTTGGCATTTCAGTTCTTGCTTTGATTGATCCAGGATCTACTCATTCATACATAAGTGCATCTATCTTGCCTGTGTCTAAATTGCATTCAGAGTCCTTAGGATTTGATGTGTTAGTGACAAATCCTTTAGGACATAGTGTTGTGGTGAGTAAGGTGCATCGTGATAGTTCAGTTGTGGTGCAAGGTGAGGAGTTTTTGGGTGATTTGATTGAAATGCCTTTTAAGGAGTATGATTTGTTCTTAGGCATGGATTGGTTGTCTAAGCATGGAGCTGTGGTAGACTGTCAAAAGAAGTGTGATACCCTGAGAACCAGTGAT
The DNA here is from genome assembly GCA_947685225.1 of Garcia nutans. Lineage (NCBI taxonomy): Eukaryota > Viridiplantae > Streptophyta > Magnoliopsida > Malpighiales > Euphorbiaceae > Garcia > Garcia nutans. Next base: position 32,907,544 of record CANTUV010000039.1, on the reverse strand, counting down.
GGTAGAAGTGTAATGGTATTTAGTGAGCAGAGACATCTTGCATCCTTGTTTATTTTAGCAATTGCAGCTAGGAAGTTGATTAGAAAAGGGTGTGATGCTTATCTTGCTCACGTGGTAGATACCAGAATAGTGGGTTCTCAACTTGATAGTATACCCACAGTTGCAGAATTTTCAGATGTTTTTTTTAGGAGTTGCCAGGGCTACCCCCTGAGAGAGAGGTTGAGTTTGGTATCGATTTGTTGCCTGGTACCACTCCCATCTCTAATACTCCATATCAAATGGCACCTGCTGAGTTGCGAGAGTTGAAGGTGCAGTTGCAGGAGTTGTTGGATAAAGGGTTTGTTCGCCCTAGTGTTTCTCCGTGGGGAACTCTTATTTTGTTTGTAAACAAGAAGGATGGTACTTTGAGGTTGTGCATCGATTATAGGCAATTAAATAAAGTGACTATTAAGAATAAGTATCCTTTGCCTCGGATTGATGATCTCTTTGATCAGTTAAAGGGAGCAGCAGTTTTCTCCAAGATAGATCTGAGATCAGGGTACCATCAGTTGAGGGTTAGAGCTGAAGATGTTCCTAAGACAACTTTCTGCACAAGGTATGGGCATTATGAGTTATTGGTAATGCCTTTTGGGTTAACGAATGCACCTGCAGCTTTTATGGATTTGATGAATAGGGTATTCAGACGATATTTACATCAGTTTGTGGTGGTCTTTATTGATGATATTTTGGTGTATTTGCATAATAAGGAGCATGACAAGCATTTGCGGATTATGTTGCAGACCTTGAGAGAGAAGTAATTGTATGCTAAGCTGTCAAAATGTGAGTTTTGGCTTGATCGAGTGACTTTTCTGGGTCATATAGTTTCAGCAGATGGTATAAGAGTTGATCCGAGTAAAGTTAAAGCTATTTTGAATTGGAGTCCACCGAAGTTAGTGATTGAAGTTAGAAGTTTTCTGGGTTTGGTAGGCTATTATCGACGGTTTGTGAATGGTTTTTCTTTGATACCTACTCCACTTACCAGATTACTTCAGAAGGAAGTTAGATTTGTGTGGACAGATCAATGTCAAGTAAGCTTTGAGCAGTTGAAGGAGATGTTGACTTAAGCTCCTGTTCTTACTTTTCCTGTGGAAGATAAACCATAAGTGATGTACAGTGAGGCTTCACATAATGGTTTAGGTTGTGTTTTGATGCAAGAGGGTAGAGTCATAGCTTATGCTTCTCGGCAGTTGAAGCCGCATGAGTTGAATTACCCAACGCATGATTTGGAGTTGGCAGCTGTAGTGTTTGCTTTGAAGATTTGGCGACATTATCTTTATAGAGAGAAGTGTTTCATTTATACAGATCACAAGAGATTGAAATACTTGGGTGTTCAAATAGAGCTGAATCTTCGACAGAGACGGTGGTTAGAATTGATTAAAGATTGTGACTGTTTAATTGATTATCATACTGGTAAGGCGAATGTTGTTGCTGATGCCTTGAGTCGAAAGTCTTTAGCAGGTTTGATTGTTTATTCGCTCTCGTTGCTTGTTGAGTTGAGAGCGTTGTATGCTAGTTTTGAATCATGTGATGATGGAGCTTTGTTAGCTCAGTTGCATTTGAGACCGGTGTTGTTGGATCAGATTAAAGAGGCTCAGTTGGCTGATGAGAAAATTCAGAAGATTGTTTTGGATTGTCAAAAAAGTGAGAGTAGAGATTTTCATGTGAGAAGTGATGGTAGCCTTTGGTACAAAAATAGATTGTGTGTTTCTGATGATGCAAGATTGAGAAAGATTATTTTAGAGGAAGCACATCAGTCGGTTTTTGCTATGCACTCTGGGAGTACCAAGATGTATCATCTTTTAAAGCAGCATTACTGGTGGTCAGGTATGAAGAGGGACATAGCAGAGTTTGTATCCAAATGTCTCACTTGTCAGAGAGTGAAGGCCGAGCACCAAGTTCCAACAGGGTTGCTCCAACCTTTATCGGTGCCTAAATGGAAGTGGGAGCGTGTAACAATGGATTTTATGTCTGGTTTGCCATTGACTCAGAAAAAGCATTTTGCCATCTGGGTGATTGTTGATCGGTTGACAAAGATAGCTCATTTTCTTCCAGTTAGAATGGACTATTCAATGGAGAAGTTGGCTGAGCTATATATCAGTGAGATAGTGAAGTTGCATGGAGTTCCAATTTCTTTAGTGTCTGATCGAGATCCTCGGTTTACTTCAAGATTTTGGAAGAGGGTACATAGTGCTTTGGGTTCTCGATTGCACTTTAGCACTGCTTTTCATCTGCAGACAGATGGGCAGTCAGAGAGAGTGATACAGATTTTAGAGGATATGTTGAGAAGTTGTGTCATTAATTTCTCTGGAAGTTGGGACAGATTTTTGCCATTGATGGAATTTGCCTGTAACAATAGTCATCAATCTAGTATTAAAATGGCACCAATTGAGGCATTGTATGGAAGAAGATGCAGAATGCCTCTATGTTGGAATGAAGTTGGAGAAGGTAAATTGGTTGGTCCCGATTTGATTAAAGAAACGGAAGAGAAAGTGAAAATAATTCGGGATCGGTTGAAAGCAGCTTCAGATCGACAGAAATCTTATTAAGATTTGAAGAGAAGAGACATAGAGTTCAATGTTGGAGATAAAGTTTTTCTAAAAGTGTCTCCTTGGAAGAAGATTTTGAGATTTGGCCGAAAAGGGAAGCTAAGTCCTCGTTTTATTGGACCTTATGAAGTATTAGAAAGAGTTGGACCAGTTGCTTATCGACTTGCTTTGCCGCCTGAGTTGGATAGAATTCACAATGTCTTCCATGTTTCTATGCTACGGAGGTACAGATCAAACCCATCTCATGTTTTGTCGGTTGAATCTATTGAGGTGAGTCCAGACTTGACTTTTGAAGAAGAACAAGTTGCTATTTTGGCACATGAAGTGAAAGAGTTGAGAAATAAGAAAGTGCCACTTGTGAAGGTTCTTTGGAAGAGTCATGCGAAATAAGAGGCAACTTGGGAGAATGAGCAAGTGATGCGAGATCAGTATCCCCAATTGTTTTAGACTTGAGATCAGGTAATTTTGAGGACGAAATTTCTTTTTAGAGGGGGAGAATTGTAATATCCCAAAGTATACCCTAAAAGTTTTAAAATATTTATTGTTGTATTTGAATTAAGTGTTATAAGTGTATATATTTAAGTGGGAAGAGAAAACAGGTAAGGAGAAGAGTATATATGTTATATATATAGAGATAAATACAACATATACAAGTCAAAGAAATGGAAGGTCAAAAGAAGATTTATTTATTTTTAAATTAATTGAAATGGAAATTAAAGAAAGTGGATGAGGATATTTATGAATATTTTATTATTTAATTGCTTGGTTGAGATTTAAAGAGAGTTTGAGTGGTTATGAGATAAGTGAGTGGTTGATTTTCATTTTTTCACCTTCTTCTTCCTTTCTTCAAGAGCCGGCCACCATTATCAACCAAGGAAGAGAGAGTTTTGTGTTTTCCTAACTCAAGATTGAAGGATGTTTCAAGTGATCAAGTTGGAATTCTAAGGGTTTTCATCACTTCTGGTAAGTTTTCCACTTGATTCCCTTGTTTTCTTTTAAGTTTGTGTTTTGAGTTTGGTGTTTGATTGTTGATGGTATGTGTATATTTGGTTATGGTGTATTTGAGGGTGTATGATATTCTTGGTGTTGATTTTGGAGTTTGATTGAAGAGATAGAGTTAAGTTTGGTGTTGGAAGAGCAAGTGTTGTGTTTGAGTTGTGTGTATGTGATGGTTGTGAATTGGTGTTTGATGTATGTTTTGAATTATTTTGGTGTTTTTGCAAGTTATTATGGTTTATGGGTGTGTTTAGTTATGTTTGTTTGAGGTGGAAAATGGTGGAAGTAAGAGGTTTGTTGGATGTGATGTTGTTGTTGCCGGAATCAGGATTTTTGGCCCGACACGCCCATGAGCACGAACAAGTCTTTGGGCGTGTCAATAGTTCTGTTTTCTGGGTGGGTGACACGACTAGTGACACGCCCATGTCACTGAGCATGTCACAGCTTCTGTGTTGTAGTAGCATTAACAAGGCCAGTGACACGCCCATGTCACTGAGCGTGTCATAGCTACTGTGTTGAGGGAGGATTGACACGGCCAGTGACACGCCCATGTCACTGAGCGTTGTGTTGTGGATTTAGGGAAGGGTCAGGGACACGCCCGCGTTGTTGAGCGTATCATGTGTTCAGTGGCCACCGATATCAGATCACAGAAATGGGCCTCCCCATCCTGGTTAACCAATGGGCCTCCCCATTGGCTTCAGTGGCCTCACCACTGAATAAAATATCATATCACAATGATGAGCAGTACTGCATGCGTTAGTATAGTGCACCATACCCTTATCCACCACTCCCACTATCCAGTAGAGCAAAAAGATTAAAATGATTAAATTTAAGTCTCAAACCTCATTTTAGAATGACTCGCGAAATCATTTTAAATTCCCATCGCACTTTGCCATTTATGCCGCGCAACACATTCTTTAGTCAAACCATTCCCCTTTTTCGCATATTTAATATCCACAATAAACATATTAAACATTTCAAAGCATTCCTCAAAATATCCCAAATTGACCAAATGAATAGTGTTGCGGCGAGTAAAATCGGCAACGCAAAATGGCATGACCAAATGAATAGTAAAATCTGGGTTTTCGTCAAAATTTCAGTTCACTTCAGTTATGCATTTGACCAAGTAAATGATCTTATTTTTGGCTGAAATTTTACAGAAAACTTATTTCATATGTTAACTAATTGTATGTAAAATTTCGTTGAAAAATTCATTCGTTTGCTGCCCCAAACAATTGCCACAAAAATAGTCCAGAAGCTGTCACTTTGGGACCATTTCGGCCCAAACATTTGAAATGCATAGGATAGTTTATTTTTCTTTTGCAAATCAATATTAAGGCTTCTTTAATAGTAAAGTGAAGATTCAAACACTTCCTTTTAGCAATTTTTGCAAATTTAACTCAAATCAAACTAATTAAAGTCCAAACAACTTACTAAATCAACTTGCCAAATTTTCTCAAAACATTTTGTTTCAATTAAATTTAACAACCCAATTGCCATAAGAAAACAAGAACATAACTCAAATATTTAATTTAAACTCAATCAATATATTTAAACATCAATTTCAAAACTTCCATAAACCAAAGTTTGTAAGCAAATAGAATTTCTTTTATGGTAAAGCACCAAATCAAAAGTAATTATTCAAAAGTAAAGTACCAAACCTTGCTTTTCCTTGCTCTTCTTATCTATTTCACTTCCTTTCCTCTCTAATCTCCTTGATTTCCTATGAATTTAATATGTCACATATGTAAGAACAAACCCTAGATATGAACATGATGCTACCTTATGATTTTCTAACAATCGTTTACTTATTCTTACTAATAATCACCATTTTCATCATTTCCTTTAAGTAGTTTATCATTTTTTCACCATAATCATCAACTTACTAATACTTTCCCAACATGAACATAATATCAAATCTTCCTAAACATAGCCTAATACCTAATTCTAATGAAAGAATAAGACTTAGGATGGTATCTTACCTTATTTCCTATTGAATTTCACTTGAGAAATGGCTTGGACTTGAAACTTGTCTCCTTGAAAATGGAAGGGAGGGGGAGCACGACTTAAAGAAGAAGAAAAGTGGTGATGGTGGTGTCTTTTTGATCCTTACTTGTGTTTGGAAGACCATAATTAGTTATTTATAATTTAATTTCCATTTAATTTATTTATTTATTTTCAATGGCCATGATTTGTCCAACACATTTGGATTTAATGGCTAGGATTTGGTTTATTTTCAATGGCCATGATTTGTCCAACACATTTGGATTTAATGGCTAGGATTTAGCCACTTGAAAGTGGTTTTTTTTGTTCTTTTAATATTTTGCCCCCAAAGTTATATTTAATTACAAAATCGCCCCTCCAGTGGAAATGTCCAAAATATCCTTATCGGAAAATCGCCCGTAACTTACATACCGTGCGTTTTAAAAAAAAAATTGAAACCCACGGTTATGACCTGATTAATCTCGAGAATATTCTTCCGGGGTCGGATATGAGCACTATTAAGAACTTCCGACACTTAATTTTTAAGTTTACATAGTTGCCCCTAACTTTTGAGAAATTTCCACTTAGGTCCTTTTGATATCCCTTCTTGACCTTGCTGTCTTTCTTTATTAATATCTTTTTATTCACAACTCCAAATTAATTAATTCTTATTCCTACTGAAACTAGACATCCGGGGATATACTGTATCAAAATTTGAGGTCGATCCGAGCTATATCTCATTTTTGACTGTCCTTTGAAGTCAAGCCTACTATGCTGTCCTGAGGCAGCTTGCACATTGTCTAGTAAATCCATCATATCTTATTCTGTACAACTCCAAATTGAGTAATTTCAAGTTATAAATCTAGATAAGACACAAATAAACAATTAAGTCTTCTTTGAGACTCTCTAATTCTGTCATTGACTTGGATGAAATTCGAGTTCAATTTATAGGTCATGTTCTAAACTCCTTTGCTCTAAGCCTAATTCATATCCTCAATGTCTGTTTCTTACCAATCTGGAATTCGGGATGTTACAGTTACATTCCCTAGGTTTTACCCCAAATGCTTGTTGTTTGACTATGGTTAATTTGTTTTGGCTTAAATCATGGCCTTTTTTTTCTTTTTCTAATATGACCTAAATACATTGTGAGCTCAAAATAAATTTTTCTTTAAAATCCAAAAGACCAAAGCTATTTTGAAAACTTTTCAAGATGGTCTTTGGACATAAAACTTTTCTAATAACAAATCAAAAATTCTTTTGCTCATGACCCAAATACTAAGCCCAAAATCCAGTTTTTCTAAAATCTTTTTTACAATGGGCTTAGAAACAAAATTATTTTCATCCAACTTTTTCTTACAAAGAGCTTGCGAATTATTTAGGTCAATTACAAAATACCAAAAATCAATTGTGAGCCTAGTTTATACTAAGAGTTATTAATCATGGGCTTGTTTTTGGCATGAACCACTAGTTACTTTTTCAAGTGAGAAACCTGATTATAATAAACCTCTTAATTTATTTTTAATCCAATATAGCATAAAAGCTACTTTAGTTGTTTGCATGAATTAAAGCCTAACTAATGGGAATTATCATGAATTGATTTTCATTTTTTGAAAATATAACTATTGATTGAAATGTCCGAGGGAACTTTTCAAAAACAAAATACCCCTTGTTGGTATTTTGTTAACCATATTACCTAGGAAAAGAGACTCAACATCCATGTGTGGAAGTTATAAGGTTGGAAGGAATGTCCTAATTATCTTTCTTTGTCTATTGTTTTTGCATACATACATACATACATGCATGCATCACATGACATATCATTAATCCCTTCTGGCTCACAGCCCTGGATTACGACAGTTTAAAAGCTTACGACAATCCAACCTACGCCGAAGATGAAGAATCTAGTAATGAATCAATCACTTTCTCACCAAAAACAATGGAGCCCAAACAAATTCAAAGAATGGTGGATGAAGCCCTCAATGCCAAGATGGATGAAATAAAAGAGGCCCTAGCTGAGATCATGAAGAATCAATTAGCGACAAATTTAAGGAACAATGCCGAAGCATCTGCTAGCACCAAGAAGCCAAAGGACAAAGGGAAGGCTAAGGTTGGTGAAGTGGCTTTTAATGAGGACAAGGTAGTCCTTGATGATGATGATGATGACTGGGCTCAATACTTCCAAGATCATCAAGACAAAAAGGAGCCGAAGGTTATTGAGAAGATAACTATCAAAAAGACTGAGACGTCTGATGTTGAGAAGATGATTGCTGATTTAGAAAAGAAATTTGAGAAAAAGCTAAAAATTGAAGAGATGTCCGAAGTTGACAAATTATTTGAGCTAGACGAAGAAGTTTCGTACAAATTCAAGATGCCATCCTTTGCAAAGTTTGATGGAACCGGAAATCTTCACCTCCATGTGAAGTAGTATATCACTGCTATGCAGTCTGTCCGAGCTACTAAGACTCAAACTTTAAGATATTTCATGCTCTCATTGGACCCTATTGTCCAAAATTTGTTCAACACCTTAGAGGAAAGTACTCAAAAAGATTGGGACATGTTGTACAAGGCTTTCATTCAGTAATATTGGTACAGTGTCGAGCTGGAAGTTACCTTAATGGAAGTTGAGTCAATTAGACAAAGGCCAAATGAGAATTTTGTAGACTATGTCAAAAGATGGAGAAATAAGGCTGCTTTGCTCAAGAAGATGCCAGATGAATTTGATCAAATAAGGATGATTGTGAGAGGGGTGTTGCCTAGTCTTCGTGAAAGGATGTCTCATACACTCATCCATGATTTCAAAGATCTTCTCCAAGCTAGTCTGCAAATTGAAGAATGGGAAAGGGAGAAGAATCGCTTTTCAATAAGAAGTAATGAGAAAGGGAACTACCAGCCTAGCAATCAAAGCACGCAAAAAGAAGTTGATGTTAATGCGACTGGTCAAGAAAATAAATGACAATTCTCAGAATTGGGGAAATCTCTATATTGGGTTTTCAGAAAGCTACAAAAGAAAGGGTTATTACAACCGTTGGCTCTTTAACCGCTACATAATGCTCTGCCACCAAACTTCAATGTTGAGGCCTTCTGTCAATTTCATCAAATGCAAGGGCATAAAATGAATAAATGTGCTCGTCTAAGGCATGAGATCCAATATTTGATTTAGAGTGGTCAGCAACCCTAGCCGGATAAGCCTAATACCAAAAGCAATCCACTTACTAAGTTCAATAGAGTGCCACCACCAGCAACTTTTATGGTAGGAGGAGGATTGGAGGAAGATCTTGTCTTATCCTCCTTTCAAGATGGGAATATTAAAGATGTGAAAGGAGAAGAAGCTTAACTCAACAAACTTCCCTTGGCTTGTTTGCTTTTCTTGTTTAAATTTATTTGTGTTTTATAGAATAATCATGTTTTTCAAATTTAAATTTATTTGAATAAATTACTTTCACCAAAATTTTTATTGGTCTTTGTTCATTTTGGTGCTCAACCAATGAGGAATCTAGCTTGATGTTCATAAATTAATGTATCTAGGCATCATGACTTGAATGACTTTACTAGATGAGGGAATTGCTCTATAGCATTGAGTTGTGTATGCTTACTTAAAGAGCGCTCCTGTATTACCTTTGTCTAGGTCCTAGTTAGTCTTAGAACATGCTCTGACAAACTTTCGAGGCAAAATTGAACTCTGCTTATTTAAGGGAGAGATGATCTAGGCATTGTTTATTTAGCCAACAACTAGTATCCACCCAATTAAATATCAATCTCTAGTTGTCCCTTTGAGCATTCATGAAATTTTAGCTTTCTTTTCATTGGCTTACAAACCCCAACAACCTACCCTGAGCTATTGTTACACTTTTGACAAGTCTCATGATCACTAAGGTGAAGATGAAAGAATATAAAAAGAAAGGAATGAATAGTCAAGATCATAAGGATAGTTGATATTCTCAAGATAATAAGGGTAGTTGAAGTTCACCTGAATTAGACCAAATATCACAAATAAAGTCAAGACTGAAGCAGACTAATACCACTCCACTCATTCATTATTAGAAATACAAGTTGGTATAAATAAGACAACTCTGTTAGAATTAGAACCAAAAAAAAGAAGAAGAAAAAAGAAAAGAAAAAACGACAAAAAAAGAAAAGAAAAAAAGACAAAAAAAAACTAAAAAGGCGATTCAGAAAGCCAACTGAGTTCTCTTTTACCTAAAGCAGCAAAAGGCTTCCATTTGGGTTATAAGGAAAATTTGACTTGAATTAGTCCAACCTAACCAAAGATTCAATCAAAATAAGGAAAAAGGAGAAAGGTCACCCAGTTTTTGAAAGTACTATACTTAACAATCCTATAGAGAAGAAGGACAAAATGATGAAATGCTCAAAGAAAGGGGAGAGTAAGAAAAATAAAGAGAAAGAAAAGGGAAATGAAGAAAAGAAATGAAGACTATCCCAATCAAGATCTAGATTAATGCCAAGAAGAAAGAAGAATACTCAAAGCTCAATCTTTTCATGCTCCCAACTGTCTAAAGTTCCAACAAGCAGTTTGTAGTGTGAAGGTTTGTCCACTATGTCACAATAGCTCCAACTTACAAATGGCCTTCATTTAAACTCATGTCCCTTATAGACCCCATTTCAAGCCTATCAAAGACCTGTTGATCTCTCTTGGTAGGTAGAGTCTATTAGTGGAGATAGTTTAGATAAGCATGCATATGAGATAGACCATATTCAAGCTCAATGAGACCTTTGACTAAGTAATGTGTATGTGCCTATCTAAAGTGCAATAGTTCTTGCTTAAATAGAAATGATTCCCGAGCTTAGTATGGTAACTAGGGTTGTCATGTTAAATATATGTTAATTTGGAAAATCAAGTCCTGAGAAACATTGACATTGATTTGGCAAAGCCAACATTTGATTTCAAATTAAAAATTAAAAAAAAATTACAAAGCCTTCAAGTTAAGGGAAGTATGTCAAATCATTGAACCTCAAAGGACACATTGGGGAAAGTAAATGATTATTGGCAAGGTCATGAAGAAGCTACCAACTGACATGCTGAAACATAGTTTGAAATTGATGTATCTCTACTGCTTGGGGTCTCCACCACTCATGATCTCAACATCTTGAAGATAAAAGCCATAAATGCAAGGCTTTCTATCATTCCAATGCAAGACTTGAATGAGAGTCAAAAAGGAACCAATGAGAACACTTCAGCTGATCACCTCAGTATGTGAGTTGATGAAACCACTGTAAGTATTACTCATGCATATCATGCACACATGATCATATCACACAACATTTTTCTTTGTCAAAGTGAACAGCAAACACCCTGTGAAGTAAAGAATCAAAAGAATATAATGAATCAGGGGGCATGGAAGACCCATTGCTTGAAGAAGCTCTAGTCATTTTGCAAAAGAAAGAAGAGATGCATGCTTATGCAAAGAACAAGACAAAATACAAACATCAATCAGAGCCTGCATGAGAAAAATTATTGGTTTGAGCCTACACAGGGCAAAGTCTCTCCATTTTAATTTTTGAGTTTATGCATTTATAAAGTATTTTCTAACTCACTTTCAAATATATTGGTCCAATATCCAAATCCAGTTTAGGATCAAGTATTCAAACCAAGTTTAGGATCGAGCATCCAAATCTAGTTTAGGATCGAGTATCCAAATCCAGTTTAAGATCGAGCATCCAAATCTAGTTTAGGATCGAGTATCCAAATCTTGTTTAGGATCGAGTATCCAAATTCAGTTTAGGATCGAGTATCCAAATCCAGTTTAGGATATAGTATCCAAATCTAATTTAGGATCAAGTATCAAATCCAGTTTAGGATCGAGTATTCAAGTCCAATTTAGGATTGAGTATCTAAGCCCAGTTTACGGTTGAGTATCCCATTTCAGTTTAGGATCAAGCATCCAAATCCAGTTTAGGATCAAGCATTCAAATCTAGTTTCATGACGAGCACCCAAAATCTAGCTCAGGTCCAGAACCCAAATAACTCTTAAGTCCAGAACTTAGCTCTGGTCTAGAACCCAAACCATCCCGGGTTTAGAACCCAAGTCTTTTTCGAGTTCAGAACTCGAACGGGGTCTAGAATCTAAACTATCTCAGGTCCAGAACACAAGTCTTTTCTGAGTGTAGAACTCGAATCGGGTTTAGAACCCAAACCATCTCGGGTCCAGAACTCAAGTTTTTTTCGTGTCCAAAACTCAAACCAAGCCCAGAACCCAAATTATCCCGGGTCCAGAACTCAAGCCTTTTTCGAGTTTAGAACTCCAACCGGGTCCAAAACCCAAGCCATCTCTGGTCCAAAACCCAAGTTTTTTCCGAGTCTAGAAGTCGAATTGGGTCCAAAACCCAAAACCCAAACCATCTCAAGAAAATTAAGTTTATTTTTGTCAAAATTAAGTCTTGCTTATTTTCACTCTCTTCTACCAAGTCTCAAATCGTTTAAGCAAGGGGTAAACTGTAGACCCTTAATTTTTAACCCAATCAAATCCGATAGTCTAAAATAATTTTTATGATATTTTATTTATTTTAATAATATTTTAATTACTAATAATATTTAATAGTTATTTTTTTAAAAAATAAAAATATATAAAAAAAAACAAACCGATCCGCAAGCAACGCGCAGCAGCCCATTTTGCCCCAGAAATTGTCTGCGGGCTTGCCCAGTTCTGTGATGAACTGGTTTGCCCAGCTAGCCCGCAGTGCCCATTTTTACGGGCGTAATTTTTGCCAGGGCAGCGCACAGACCCGACAGCCCTCTCACTGCTGATTTTTTACCAAACCTTATTTTATCCAGTTTTGTAGTTTTTTCTAACTAGATAGTATTTCCTTATTAAAATAGGATTACGACTTTATTTTTTCTATAAATGCTACATTAAAACACGAAAAAGTGAAGGACGGGAAAAAAGAGAAAGAAAACCCTGGAAAGAGAGAAAAATGGGGAATTAACATTAACAAGGGTCGACAGTTGAGATTAAGAGAGATTAAACCAGAAAGGCAGAAGATGGCAAAAGAAATTAACAATCACCAATCCATTAAAGGCAATAACACTGCCTTTGTTCATTGTTCATCCAGAAGTAAATTGTGGAGAAACCAACGAACGGAGGTTTGATGATAAATCATTGATTTTATTATATTTACAACATTCTTATGTTTAGATTCACGAATTGTTTAAGCATACGATGTTATTGCCATATTTTCTTTGAAATGTTTCTATCATTTGTTTTGATATTGACTCAGTAACCTAAATTATGAAACTTAATAGTATGTATTATAGATCAAATTGTCCATTCATCCAGTAGCCTAAATCGTTGATTAAATTATCAAAACCCTAAACTGCTATTTTATTTTCAAAACTTTTAATCCCTAAATTATTCCGTCTCACAAACCTAATTGTTTTCCAAAATCTCAATTTATCTCTAGAATCAATGTTTCTTTTAAAATGATAAATCAAATCCTTAATTTATTTTAAAGCTTGTCATCTTGTAACTCTTTCCACAAACTATTCTACCTAAAGCCACCAAAACCCTAATTGCAAAACTCTAGTTTCCAAAACCCTAATCCAAGAAAATCTTAATTTATTCCCGAAATTCCAAAACCTCATTTTTTTCAAACCTCTATCCAGTAAACCTAAAAAAACCTCAAACCCAAATTCCAGTGGCCAAACCTAAAAAATCTTAAACCCTAAATCCAATCTTTTAAAATTATAAACTCTAGTTTCCAAAACCCTAAATTCCTTAAACCCTAATACCCTAGTTTCAAAAACCCTAATTCCAAAATTCCTATTCTAAGATGCAAATCCTAAATTTATTCATTTATTACTTTATTAAATTTTAGATTTGATTATGTAGTTTATTATATGTTTTGATGGTTGATTTATTTAATTTCAATGCTTGATTTATTTAATTTATCATGGATGGATATTTTCTTTATTATTATGATTATTATTTGTTTGTTTTGGTATTAAAATTGTAAGAGGTTTGTTTCCACTTTGTGGGTACCTCATTAATTAATTTTCATGTAATTTAAATTGCTTTTATATTTTGGACTAATGTAAAGGACATGTTTCCACCTTTCGGTGGATGTCCTATTTAGTTTAGATATGGACGAAGTAAGGATATGTTTCCATCCTCGGATGGGTGTCCATTTACTTGCTTTGTTTGGACATTGTTTTGGTTTTAATATGATGATGCTTTATTTTAATTGTTGCATGTAATATGGATAATATCTTATATCTAAGAATTTTTTTAATATTAAGACTTGAAAAAGAGGTCGGTTCCAATGAACCGGGCATTGTGGGGTTGCTGGGCCATTTCTTCCCTTCTCCACACATACCATGAAGGTTGCTGGTGGAGGTGCTCTGCCAAACTTAGGCAAAGGATTATCCTTTGTGCTAGGTTTGTTGGGCCCAGGCAGCTTCCCACTGTCAATAAAATTTTTGATCTCGTGTCATAACTACGTGCAATTCTATGTTTCATGTCCTTGCACTTGGTGGAATTGGCAAAAGGCCTTAGTAACTAAATTTGGTGGCAGTGGATTTGGCAGAGGTCGCGGGGTCAGTTACTGTAATAGCCCTTTCTTGTGCATCTTATTAAAAGCCCAAGACATAGGTCTTCCCACATCTGAAAACTATCTTTTGTTCCCTTGAATAGTTGCATTGATATCCACTCCCTCTTATGCACCTTGATTGTCAGAATGATAACTCCCATTTTCATTCCTTCTCCCAGCAAAGCAGTTCTTCACCCTTTCCCATTCTTCTATTTGCAATCTAGCTTGGAGAAGGTCTTTGAAGTCTTTGATAAGCGTGTGATATAATCTCTCATGAAGGTTGGCATGACACCTCTCACTATCATTCTAATATGGTTAGACTCATCGGGCCTCTTTTTGTGAAGAGTAGCTTTACTTCTCCACCTTTTTACATAATTAATAAAATTCTCATTCTGCTTCTGGCTGATAGTGTCGACCTCTATCAGGGTTACTTCTAGCTCAACATTGTACCTATATTGTTAAATGAAGGCTTTGTACAAAAAATTCCAATCTTTTTAGGTGTTTTTGTCTAAAGTATTGAACTAGTTTTGCATAATAAGATCTAGTGAAAGCACGAAATACCTTAGAGTTTAAGCTTTAGTAGCTCTAGTAGACTGTAAGGCAGTGATGTACTGCTTAACATGTAAGTGGGGATTTCCTATACCATTGTACTTAGCGAAAGCAGGCATCTTGAATTTATAAGGAACTAGTTCATCATCTTCAAATAGTTTGTCCACCTCTGACACCTCTTCAGTTTTCAGCTTCTTTTCAAACTTCTTCTCCAAATCAGCAATCATATTCTCAACATCAGTGGATTTAGCTTTCTTTTCTGTAGTCTTCTTTTCTATCTTATCTTCTTGTTGATCTTGGAAGTATTAGCCCAAGTCATAGTCATCATTTCCCCCTTATCTTCATTAGAGGCCATTTCAACTACCTTGGCCTTTCCCTTATCTTTTGGTTTCTTGTTACAAGTAGATGCCTCAACATTGTAAGCCTCCAATAGTAAAAGTAATTGACTCCTCACGGTCTCAGCCAAGACCTTATTTAGATTATTTAAGATTGTATTTTTAAAGTAATATTATGTGTTTTTAGTTAATGTTTCACGTAATTTTTGTTTAAAGTTTTTTTAAAGTGTTGTTTTTAGGTTAAAGTAAAAAAATCCCTTGGATGGATCAAAATGATGATGGAAGAGTATGAATCAAGCAAGACATGGCCAAGTCAAATCAAGCTTGGCCGTGTCCCTCAAAGAATTTAAGTCAAAGCATGACACGACAAGGAGACACGGCCAAGCCACTGGCCGTGTCTCACCTAAAGAGCAAAACCAAAGAAACCAAAGAAAGAAAAGAAAATTTGGTAGAACTTGACACAAGCAAGAGACATGGCCAAGCCATTGGCCGTGTCCCATCTTAAGCCCAAGAACAAAGGAGCAAGAAGTAAGGCAGAAGTGGACACACCCAAGAGACAAGGCCAAGCCACTGGCCGTGTCACATGACACGGCCAAGGCCATGGCCGTGTCTCACCAATTGGACCGAGAAAGGAAGGAGCAAAGCTAGAGAATAGAAAGAGACACCCTCAAAAGACATGGCCATGCCACTGGCAGTGTCACCATTTGAAAAGAAAGAAAGAAAGAGGGCAGCAAAAGACATGGCCAGCAAGATTGGCCATGTCCAAAGAAAAGTAAGAGACACGGTCACTACCTTGGCCGTGTCACCCTTGATCACCCTTGAATATTTGAATTCTTTGCAAGAATTGGGGGACAAAGACCTTGCTTTTGCCAAAAAAAATGTTAAACAAAGAGAAGGTGGGAGACAAAGGAGAGTGGTGTAAGTTGGAAGGCATGGGTTGAGTTTTGAAAAGAATTAAAAAGAGAAGGAAGGGAGAGGGGAGACACACATTGGGGAGAGAGTGACACTCTCCAAATTCCATTCCACTATTCTCCTTATTAGAGAAGAAGAGACCACCTTCATCCTCATCCTCTATTTCCATATTCTCCATCTTTCATAGACTAGCTTCAATTTGGTTCGTTGGGATAAATTGGGTTAACAAGCTCTTGAAGATTAGGGTTGAAGAAGCTTCATTTAAGGTTTAGTGAATTGAGAAAGCTCCATTCCATCTTTCAAAGGTAGAATCATCAATTGAAGAGGGCTTGAGTTCTTCATCAACATCAAAGTGGAGCTATGAGGAAGGCTAGTAGTCCTACTCTTGGCATCTACAAGGGGTTTTTCTATTCTCTCTTTTAATTCAATTCTAGATTGTTGTTGTTTTATTAAGAGAATTAATATTTCAATGGACAATTGTGATTTGATTTGTATTTAGATGAATATTTGTTTTAATTTGATAATGTTGAGCTAAATCACCCATGCCTAGGGTTTGTAGTAGATTTGATTGAATGCCTTGATTTGATATTTCCATTAATATACCTTGTTATGGTTGATTATATTGGATTGAATGTTAGGTTGATATATTAGCTACCTCATAATCTTTTAATATTGGATGACGGACCGAGAGGTGAAATTCGATATCGGAACTATATAATCAACCACCCTATGAATGAATTAGAAATATAAGTTCTAGGGTTTTATTAATTTGCAAATGTAAAATAGTTATTGTTAATTCATGAATGTAGAAACTAATGAATTGGTAATTTACTAATTAAATTAAAGGAACAAATTAATTTACAAGGTTATATTAATGGATAATTTGAGAATTAAGCTTTGATTGACTTGATCTACAACCCTAGGCACCATTCGTAGAATTGTATTGATCTTTTACAACCATCACACACATTAATGATTATGCACTTTACTTTTAGGTTAAATTATTCTTGCACCATTCCAAACAACACACTATTCTTGTTTTAAAATTTCTTGTTAATCAAATTATTACGAACAACACCTTCCTTGTGAGACGATCTTGGGGTGATCATCGTTGCTACAATTACCTCGTATACTTGCGAGTGTCGCTTTATAGTAGTACTTAATTCGAGTGTAACAAGTTTTTGGCGCAGTTGCAGGGGAAGGCTATTTAAGTAGTAATAGTTTAATTTTTTTTCAATTTAATTATTTGTATATTTTCTTTGAATTAATAAGTGTTTATTGTAAAGATCCAGTACTCAAGGCAAGAGGGAGTTTATGATAGGAATGCTAATTCTGACATGGCTTGGCAATTAGCAGAATTAACGAATCAACTTATGATGCTAAATGCATGAGGAAGAGCACCTATGCCATGCCAAGAGATATGTGCAACATGTGGCAATATAGGACATAGTGCAAACATTTGTTCAATTGGTTTTGAACAATACCACGAGGAATAAGAGCAAGCATATGACTTTGAAACTTTCCAACAATGGGGTGGGAATGACCTATATTCCAATCCTTATAATCTAAGCTGGGGAAGCCACCCAATTTTTTATTGGAAAAATCAGCAGCAAATTCCACCACAAAATTTTTTTCAACCTTATCAACAAGGTCCTTACTTTCAAGGATAATTCTCAAACCAAGATCAACTTAAGGAACCCACTTTGGAAGATAATTTGAATGCCTTTATTCATATTTGTGGATAAAATAAAGATCCCTTCGAGAAACCCACAATGGAAGATGATTTGACTGCTCTCCTTCAAATTAGCACACAAAATCAGGAAGGGAGTAATAAGAGGTTTGATTCTTTGGAGGAATCATTGAAGAAGGAGGAAGCTCAAGTTAGGCAGCTATAAAATCAACTCCAAGCACACCAAAAAGTGGAATCTCCTAGCCAAATAGAGCAAGCAAATGCAATCACAAATTTAAGGAGTGAAAAGACAATACATAACAAAGTTTGTGATTTCTTTGATGTAGGTACTAATCAAGAAGAAAATGGAGAGGAGATACAACCTAACATAGAAGAGCCAGGTGTAGACCCTTAATTTTTTACCCAATCCGGTCCAATATGTTTTATTTAGTCTAAAATGATTTTTGTTGTCTAATTGGTCCAAAATAATTTTTATTAAATAATTTTTGCTTTATTATCTAATTTTTATTAATAAAAAATAAAAATAAAAAAATAAAAAAAAATAAAAATAAAAATCAGAGTCAAAAAAATCGGCGACGAAAAATCGTCGCGCGGGCCCATGGGCTACTGGATAATAAAGCATAATAAAGCAAAATTTTGCAGGCAGAATTTTTCCACGCAGAATTTTTCTGCCTGCGAAATGGCTACTGGCCCGTTCCGCACAAGCTGCCGCAGCCAACTGCGGCAGAATTTTTTTGCCAGCACATTTTTTCCTACGGCAATTTTTTTCGGCAGCGCAATTTTTTCGACGCAAATTTTTCGAAACCTAATTCAATTAGGTTTCGGTTTCTTTTTTTTATTAATATTACTTACCTTAACTAATTAGGAATAAACCACATCAAACCACTATAAATAAGGACCAAAGGCAATTAAAAAAGAGGAGGCCGAGAGGGACAAGCAAAAAAGAAAATCCAAATTCATAAAGGAAAAGCTTGAATTCAATTGATTTTAAAGTAGCAGAAACACAATTAAAGGGATTAAAAAGGCAAAAAGGATGATCTTTTGAGCTTGTTCATCCAAGAAGCAATTTTGGTGCAACTTACAAAAGAAGGTATGAAATTCTAATTTCTTTATTTTTTTTTTCACAGTAGCTAAAACTAGGATTTTGTGTTTTTCAAAAGTTAAAATCTTAGAACTTTAATTTAGTTTTTCTAAAGCCAAAAAAACCTTATTTCATTGATTTATCTTCCAAAAGGCTTAAAATTGTTATTTTTACTTCTTAAAATTCATAAAACTCTAATTGAACATATTTTTCAACAAAACTAAGATTTAAATTATGTTTCTTTTAAAATTTTAAATTAGGTTATATTTCATTCAAAAAGCCTTAAAAAACATCTTTTCTACTTATAAAAACTTTAATTTGTTTGTTTAAATTCATAAAACTTCATGAAATTATCAAATTGATTTCCAAATTCTTAAAAATCATGCATCACCGTGACCCTAAATTCTAAAAATCCTAATTCAACTCTAAAACCTAAAATAATGAACCCTAACCCTTTTAAAACCTTAAACCCTAATTTTATGAACCCTAATCCCTTTTAAAACATTAAAAACCATTAAACATAAATAGGTTAAATTTACACAGTAGCTTAGAAACCCAATAACCGAAAATCATAAATCAAAGTATTTTAAATTGTCTAAAACCCTAGTTTCATGATTTCATCATTCAAACTTTAATTTGTTTAATCAAAGTGTCTTACCAACCTTTTAAAACATAAAACTTCAATCTATTTTAATTCCATAAAAAAGTCACAGTAGCTTATACTCATGAAATTCCCAAAACCTTAACACATGAGATAAAGAAATCTAAATGGAAATAGTAGTTATAATTTGGACTTTTTATTTGCTTTATTCAATTCTATATTTGATTATGCTTTGATTTATTTTATATGCCTTAATTTATTTAAGTTCAATACTTGGTTTATTTTATTTATCATGGCTGGATGTTTACTTTTTATTGATATTTAAATACCTTTGATGAATGATTTATTTATTATGAATGGTTATTTACTTTTATCAATTTCTTTAGACTTCCAAATGTTGTAAGAGGTATGTTTCCACTTGGTGGGTACCTCATTAGTTAAATATCATGTAATTTAATTTGCTTTTCTATTTTAGAACTAATGTAAAGGGCATGTTTCTACCTTTTGGTGGGTGTCCTATTTAGGTGTGTGATGTAAGGACATGTTTCCATCTTCGGATGGGTGTCCATTTATTTGCTTTGTTTGGACATTGCTTTGATTTTAATATAATGATGCTTTCTTTTAATTATTATGTGTAATATGGATAATGTTGTTATATTTAAGAATTTTATAATATTAAGTCCTGTAAAGGAGGCCGGTTCCAATGAACCGGGCATTGTGGGGGTGCTGGGCCATTTCTCACCTTCCCCACACGTACCCAACTTTTCGAACCTACTAAAGGGTTGGGGATTCCTTAGGAATTGAGTCATCCACCCCTTTCTTTTTTCCCAGCCCGTCTGGGTGTCGACTCCATTTTCTCCAGACTTAGGTCCGTGTTCTCTAAGGCTCCGAGCCTAAATAGTGCCGAAGTCGCAAGAACCATTTCACCGGGAGTGGCGGCGAAAATCCCCGCTCACAGTGGCAACTCCACTGGGGATAAGATAAGTTGATTTCATTGGTCTTTAAATTATTCTATTCTTTCTTATAATGATATTATCCATTGCATCATCTTAGATTGCATCTAGTGCGTGAGTTAGGACGCCCGTGTTGCCCGTGTTATGTTATGTAAGGGATACCATACTTTCACTCAAGGTATGGAGATCAAGCATGGCATAACTCATAGCCTTGTACCATTTGGTATATACTTGCTATGGGAACCTAAGCCTTTTAACCCAAAGACTAAAGCTCATGTAATTGGCCTGCTTTCCTTAGGTTCTACCCTAAATGCATGTTGTTTGACTATGGTTAGTTTATCTTAGTCTAAATCATGGCTTATTTGCTTTGTTCTTTTTGTAATATGACCTAAGTATATTGTAAGCTCAACTTTTCTTTAAAGTCCAAAAGACCATAGCTATTTTCAAAATTTTTCAAGTTGGTCTTTGGACATAAACTTTACTAAAAACAAATCAAAATTTCTTTGGCCCATGGCCCAAATACTAAGCCAAAAATCCATTTTTTTTAAATATTTTACAATGGGCTTAGAAACAAAACTATTTTCACCCAACCTTTTCTTATAAAGAGCTTGCAAAAATATTTAGGTCAATTATGAAATACCAAAAATCAATTGTCAGCCTAGTTTACACTAAGAATAAATTAACTATGGGCTTGTTTTTGACATGAACCATTAGTTACCTCTTTTCAAGTGAGAAATCTATTTATAATAAGCCTCTTAATTTCATTTTAATCCAATATAGCATAAAAGCTACTTTAGTTGGTTGAATGGATTAAAACCTATTTAATGGGAATTATCATGGATTGATTTCCATTTTCGAAAATATAACTATTGGTTGAAACGTCCAAGGGAATTATTCGAAAGCAAGATACCCCATGTTGGTATTTTGTTAACCATATACCTAGGAAAAGAGACTCGCCATTCATGTCTGGATATTATAAGGTTGGAAGGAACGTCCTATTTATCCTTATTTGTTGTTTGTGCATACATGCATACATGCATATATTTGCATCTCATATCATTGATCCTTTTTGGCTCACAACCCTAGATTACGATAGTTCTAAAGCTTACAACAATCTGACCTACGCCAGAGACGAAGTATCTAGCAACGACTCAATCACTTGCTCACCAAAAACAATGGAGCCCGAACAAATTCTAAGGATGGTGGATGAGGCCCTCAATGCCAAGGTGGAAGAAATCAAAGAGGCCCTAGCTGAGACCATGAAGAACCAATTGGCTGCAATCTTAGAAAACCATGCCGAGGCATCTGCTAGCACTAAGAAACCAAAGGACAAAGGGAAGACCAAAGTTAGTGAAGTGGTTTTTGATGATGAAAAGGTGATCATTAATGATGATGATGATTGGGCTCAATACTACCAAGAGGTTCAAGAAAAGAAGAAAGAACCGAAGGCTATTGAGAAAGCAACTATTGAAAAGACCGAGACATCCGATGTTGAAAAGATGATTGCTGATTTAGAAAAGAAATTTGAGAAGAAGCTGAAAACAGAAGAGATGTCTGAGATCGACAAACTATTTGAACAAGATGAAGAAGTCCCTTATAAATTCAAGATGCCTTCCTTTGCTAAGTACAATGGCACCGAAAATCCTCATCTTAATGTGAAGCAATACATCACTGCCATGTAGTCTACCCGAGCTACTAAGGCTCAAACCCTAAGGTACTTTATGCTCTCATTGGACCCTGTTGTCCAAAACTGGTTCAATACCTTAGATGATGGAACACAAAAGAGTTGGGATCTACTTTACAAAGCCTTCATCCAACAATATGGATATAATGTTGAGTTAGAAGTTACTTTAATGGAAGTGGAGTCCATAAGGCAAAGGCCAAATGGGAATTTTGTGGACTATGTGAAGCGATGGAGAAACAAGGCCTCTTTACTCAAGAAGAGGCCCGATGAATCCAATCAAATAAGGATGATTATGAGAGGGGTGTTGCCTAATCTTTGTGAAATAATGTCTCATACACTCATCCGTGACTTCAAAGATCTTCTCCAAGCTGGTTTACAAATTGAAGAGTGGGAAAGGGAGAAGAATCGCTTTTCAATAAAAAGGAATGAGAAAGGGAACTACCAGTCGGGCAATCAAAGCACACAAAAAGAAGTTGATGTTAATGTAACTGGTCAAGGGAATAAAAGACAATTCTCAGATCTGGGGAAGCCTCTATCTTGGGTTTTTAGCAAGCTGCAAAAGAAAGGGTTATTATAATCGTTAGCTCCTCGACCTTTACATAATCCATTGCCACCAAACTTCAATGCCGAGGCCTTCTGTCAATTTCAACAAATGCGAGGGCATGAAATAGATAAATGTGTTCATCTAAGGCATGAGATCTAAGATTTGATTGATAGTGGCAAGCTACCTGAGCCGGATAAGCCCAATACCAAGAACAACCCTTTGCCTAAATTTGGAAGAGTGCCTTCACCAGCAACCTTCATGGTGGGAAAAGGATTGGAAGAAGATTTTGTTTTATCATCCTTCCAAGATGGGGATATTGAAGATATGAATGAAAAAGAAGCTTAAATGCAACAAACTTTCCTTAGCTTGAATATTTCTTCTTAATTTTACTTTCTTTAATATTAAATTGTAACAATCTTATTTTTTTTTTCAAATTTAAAGATGCTTGAATAAATTACTTTCATCAAAATTTTTGTTGGTATTTATTCTATGTGGTGCTCAACCAATGAGTAATCTATCTTGATAATTCATAAGCTAATATATTTATGCATCATGACTCGAATGACTTTACTAGGTGAGGGAATTGCTCTATAGCATTGAGTTGTGTATGCTTACTTAAAGAGGGCTCCTGCATAATTATCTTTGTCTAGCTCCTAGTCAGTCTTAGAACATGCTTTGACAAACTTTTGAGGTGAAATTGAACTCTGCTTATTTAAGAGAGAAATGATCTAGGCATTGTTTGGTTAGCCAACAACTAGTATCCACCCAATTAAATATCAATCCCTAGCTGTCCCTTTGAGCCTTCATAAAATTTTAGCTTTCTTTTCATTGGCATATAACCCCAACAACCTGCCCTGAGCTGTTGTGATACTTTTGACAAGTCTTATGATCACTAAGATGAAGAGGCAAGAAGATCAAAGAAAACAATGATTAGTCAAGATTATAAGGATAGTTGAAGTTCTCAAGACTATAAAGATAGTTGAAGTTCTCAAGACTATAAGGGTAGTTGATGTTTTTAAGACCATAAGGGTAGTTGAAGTTTACTTAATATATCAAGACAACATTAGAGTAACAAATGCTTTATCCCTGAAATAAAGATTTATGTCACTCCACTCATCCATTATTGGAAGCCTAAGTTGGTACAAACAAGACAACTCTTTTAGAGCTAGAACCGAGAAAAAAGAAGAAAAAGGACAAAAGAAAAAGAACAGAGAGAAAAAGAAAAAGAAAAGAAGAAAAGGAAAAAAAATGTAAAAAGGTGGTTCATAAAGCCAATTGATTTCTCTTTTACCTAAGCAGCAAAAGGCTTCCGTTTGGACAGCTTGACTTAAATTGGTCCAACCCAACCAAAGATTCAATCAAAATCAAAGGAAAAGGAGAAAGACCATTCAGTTCTTGAAAGTTCTGTACTTGACAGTCCTACAAGGAAGAAGGACAAAATGATAAAATGCTCAAAGAAAGGGAAGAGTAAGAGAAATAAAGAAAAGGGAGAAGAAGAAAGGAAACGAATTTGGGAACCAAACCTTTTTTGCAAGGGCAAAAACTATCCTAATCAAGATCCAGATTAATGCAAAGAAGATAGAAAGAATTTGGAGTCTAGCAAGATTGCTCCCAATTGCCTAAAGTTCAAACAAGAAATTTGCAGTGTGAAGGTTTATCCATTGTGTCACATTAGCTCCTATCTCAAAATGGCCTTCGTTTAAACCCACGTTCCTTATAAACCCCATTTCAAGCCTATCAAAGACCTGTTGATCTATCTTGATAGGTAGAGTCTATTAGTGGAGATAGTTTGGATAAGCATGCATATGAGATAGACAATATTTAACCTCAAATGAGACCTTTGGCCAAGTATTGTGTATGTGCCTATCTGAAGTGCAATAATTCTTGCTTAAATAGAATTGATTCCCAAGTTTAGTAAAGTAACTAGGGTTGTCATGTTATAGATATGTTAATTTGGAAAAATCAAGTCCTGAGGTATATTGACATTGATTTGGCAAAGCCAACATTTGATTTCAAAATCAAAATCAAAAAAATCAAAAAAATGTTTGTCACACAAAGCCTTCAAGTTAGGGAAGTATGTTGAACCTCTAAAGGACACATTGGGCAAAGGAAATGATTATTGGCAAGGTCATGAAGAAGCTATCAGCCGACATGCTATGGATGTATCCTTGACTCTGCTGCTTGGGGTCTCCACCACTCATGTTTTCATCATTTTAAAGATAAAACCCACAAATGCAAAGCTTTTAATCATTCCAATGCAAGACTTGAACGAGCGTCAAAAAGGAATCAATAAGAACACTTCTGCTAATCACCTCAGTCTGTGAGTCAATAAAACCACTGTAAGTATCATTTATGCATATCATGCATACATGAGCATATTACATCACACTTTCTTGTCTTAATGAACAACAAACACCATGCGAATTAAAGAATCTAAAGAAGATATTGAATCAAGGGGGCATGGAAAGCCCATTGCTTGAGAAAGCTCCAGTAAATTTGCAAAGAGAAGAAATACGTGCTTGTGTGAAGAACTAGACGGCAAAAACATCAATCGAAGCTTGCATGGATAAAATATTTGGTTTGAGCCTACACAGGGGGCAAAGTTTCTCCTTTTCAATTTTTTGAGTTTATATACCAAATATTTTTAAACTCACTTACAAATATTTTGCCACACAGGGGGGCAAGGAGAGGATATAAGGTCCAATTAAAAATAGCTAAATCTTTGCAAAAAGGAAGAACAAAAGAATGGAACATTAGAATTCTCAAAAGAATGAAGATACAAAAGACAAAAGACCAATCTAGCTAAAAGAGCTGAAGCCAGGGTAAAGACCCGACCTCCAATGGATAAAGACCCATGTTTCAAGGGTAAAGACCCAATCTCAAAGGATGAAGATCCATTTGCAAGGGTGAAGACCCGATGTCAAAAGATGAAGATTCATTTTCAAGGATGAAGACCCGATCTCAAAGGATGAAGATCCATTTTGAGGGTGAAAAACCACAATGCATAGAATAACTGGAGCAGTCAGATTTCTCAAATGATAAAAGGTCAGTCAAACTCAATCTCGGGTCCAAGCACCCATTCTCGGGTCCAAGTACCCAAATCAATTCAAGCTCGGGTCCAAGTACACAATCTAGGGCCCAAGCACCCATTCTCGGGTCCAAGTACCCAAATCAATTCAAGCTTGGGTCCAAGTACCCAAATCAAATCAATTTAGGATCAAGTATCCCAATCCAGTTTAGGATCGAGTATCCCAATCCAGTTTAGGATCGAGTATCCAAAGCCAGTTTAAGATCGAGTATCCAAATCCATTTAGGATCGAGTATCCAAATCCGATTTAAGATCAAGTATCCAAATCCAGTTAGGATCGAGTATCCCAATCAAGTTTAGGATTGAGTATCTGAATCCAAGCTAGGATCGAGTATCCAAATCAAGTTAGGATCGAGTATCCCATTCCAATTTAGGGTTGAGTATCCAAATCCAGTTAGGATCGAGCATCCGAATCCAGTTAGGATCGAGTATCCAAATCCAGTTTAGGATCGAGTGTCCAAATCTCTCGGGTCCAGAACCCAAAACCTCAAAAATTAAGTCTTAATGCTTTTCACTCTCTTTCACTAAGGTTTCAGATCATTCAAGCAGGGGGCAAACTGTAGACCCTTAATTTTTGACCCAATCCGGTCCAATATGTTTTATTTAGTCTAAAATGATATTTGTTGTCTAATTGGTCCAAAATAATTTTTATTAAATAATTTTTGCTTTATTATCTAATTTTTATTAATAAAAAATAAAAAAAAGAATAAAAATCAAAGTCGGAAAAATCGGCGACGAAAAAATCATCGCGCCGGCCCGTGGGCATTTCGCCTGCAGAAGAATTCTGCGTGCGAAATGGCCCAGGCCATTTCTCACGCAGAATCTATTTCACATGCAGAATTTTTCTACCTGCGAAGCTATTTCGCACGCAGAATTTTTCTACCAGCGAAATGGCTACGGCCCGTTCCGCGCGCGCTGCCGCAGCCAACTGCAGCAGAATTTTTTTGCCAGCGCATTTTTTTCTGCGGCAATTTTTTCTGCAGCGCAATTTTTTCGACGCAAATTTTTTGAAACCTAATTCAATTAGGTTTCGGTTTATTTTTTTTTATTAATATTACTTACCTTAACTAATTAGGAATAAACCACATCAAACCACTATAAATAAGGACCAAAGGTAATTAAAAAAGAGGAGGCCGAGAGGGACAAGAAAAAAAGAAAATCCAAATTCATAAAGGAAAATCATGAATTCAATTGATTTTAAAGTAGCATAAACATGATTTAAGGGATTAAAAAGAATGGTATTTTGAGCTTGTTCATCAAAGAAGCAATTTTGGTGCAACTTACAAAAGAAGGCATGAAATTCTAATTTCTTTATTTTTTTTTCACAGTAGCTAAAACTAGGATTTTGTGTTTTTCAAAAGTTAAAATCTTAGAACTTTAATTTAGTTTTTCTAAAGCCAAAAAAACCTTATTTCGTTGATTTATCTTCTAAAAGGCTTAAAATTGTTATTTTTACTTCTTAAAAATCTTAAAACTCTAATTGAACTTATTTTTCAACAAAACTAAGATTTAAATTCTGTTTCTTTTAAAATTTTAAAGTAGGTTCTATTTCATTCAAAAAGCCTTAAAAAACATCTTTTCTACTTATAAAAACTTTAATTTGTTTGTTTAAATTCATAAAACTTCATGAAATTATCAAATTGATTTCCAAATTCTTAAAAATCATGCATCACCGTGACCCTAAATTCTAAAAATCCTAATTCAACTCCAAAACCTAAAATAATGAACCCTAACCCTTTTAAAACCTTAAACCCTAATTTTTATGAACCCTAATCCCTTTTAAAACATTAAAAACCATAAAACATAAATAGTTTAAATTTACAAAGTAGCTTAGAAACCCAATAATCGAAAATCATAAATCAAAGTATTTTAAAGTGTCTAAAAACCTAGTTTCATGATTTCATCATTCAAACCTTAATTTGTTTAATGAAAGTGTCTTACCAACCTTTTAAAATATAAAACTTCAATCTATTTTGATTGTAATATCCCAAAGTGTGCCCTAGAAGTTTTAATACAATTGTTGTTTGATTGGAATTAGATGTATAAATGTTTTTGTAAAGGAAATGATTGTGTTAATGGAATGTATATGTTGTATATATGTTAATATATATATAACATATATGTTGGTCAAATGTAGAGTCAAGGGGAAAAGATATTTTAGTTTGGGATGTGTGAAATTACTATAAAGGACACTTGATTTAGAAGAAAACTAGACCATATGAGAAGATGGTATATTAGTAATTGTGCTTGTAGAATTGCTTGGTGGAGATTTAAAGAGGAAGAAAAGGTTGACTTGTATTGATTTTTCTTTTCTTTGCATTTCTTGGCCGGTTACCAAAGGGAAAGAGAGAGCAAGAGAGGTCTTCTAAATTCTAAGCTCAAATTGAAGGAAGAATCAAAGGATTAAGTTGGAGATTTGTGGAATTTCTTCAAATTCGGTAAGTACTCTCTTGTTTTCCTTTGTTATTTTTGAAGTTGTATTTGAAGTGAGTTTTGATTTGTTGAGATTATGATTTGGTGGGGTTGAGATGTAATTATAAGTGTTTAAATTGGTTATAAGTTAAATTGGTGTTGGTTTTGGTTTGAAAATGGTAAGTTGAATGGATATTGAAATTAAAAGAATAAGAATGATGTTGGTTTAGGGTTTTGAAGTGGTATGTGTTTAAATGTGTTATTAATGATTTGTTTTTGAGAGTATTGTGATGAATATGTAAAATAAGTGTTAATGACATTGTTTATATCCATTTGAATGAGGCTATGTTGTGCACAATGAGTTTAAATGCAATTAAAAGAGTTTTGGTCACATTTAGGGCTTTGTTCATGTGAGATACGGCCAAACCAAAGAAGGAACACGACCAAGACTTAAGAGTTTTGGGAGACACGGCCAAGTTCAAGGAAATTTGGCTGTGTTGGATGAATTTTGGAGAGACACGGCCATTGGCTTGGCCGTGTCCCTTGACTGTGTTTGCTACTGCCTGAGTTTGGTTGAGAGACACGGCCATGTACCTTGCCCGTGTCTGCCTCTGAGAGACGCGGCCACAAGCTTGGCCGTGTCCCTTGAGTGTGTTGGCCACTGTGATTTTTCCTTGCTCTTCTTACATGGTTGAGATTGAACTTACATTTGATAATGCATATGATAATATATGAACAAGGTTATATATTATGCATTGTGAATCTTGTGAATGGTAATGTGTTATATGAATAATGTTGTGTTGTGTACAATGTGGGATATAATGTGAATATTGATGAGGCATATGAATTATGGTAATGTAAATTAAGACATAAAGAGATGTGAGATTAATCTTATGAAATATGACATGTAATATGTGATATGTATAATGAGGAATTGCTTTGATGTTAATGAATATTATAATGATATGATTGAAACATGTCTAGATGGTATGAGTAAATAATGATATGTTTGTTTAGTCAATGTAATTGATTATGGATATGGGAAAGATGAAGTAATATTAAAAGATATAAATGAGCGAACCTATCTGCCTCCTGCGGAACCATGCAGAACCTGAGTTTGGGCAACCGATCTTGGACTACCGACCTGGTTGGGGGAAGGTTCGTTACTGATAGTTTTATACGTACTTATCTGCCTCCTGCGGACCCCTGGGATTGGCAGTAGCCTGAGGCTCAGTGGGCAACCGACCTATTTGGGGGAAAGTTTGTATATGAAACCATAGTTGGTTGGTTATATTGATAATCTTTGAATGAGTATAATAGATGATGATATAATTATTGATATAATGAAATGTATATTAATAAGTATGATCCTTATTGATTGATTATATGATATTGATATTAATATTGCATAATATCAGTATGATTTGTACTACTGAGCTGTGGCTCAGCGCGATAGTGTTTGTTCACGCAGGTGATAGAGTTGAACCTGAGAGCTCCTCGAGACCAAGTGAGACTAGACATTGAGGATTTTATTTTGGGACTTAAAGATCAGAGAAGGGCTGCCAATCATGTATATATTTTATGTTTTGTAAACTTTGATTTATAACATATTTGTAATAACTTCCGCTGTGAATTGATAAACAGTTTTATATATGGTGTCTTTTGGATTTCTTATAAATGTTTGAGATTGGTTTCATTTATTTCCAAAGATATTTGTTGTGTCTTTTTAAACTGTGGCATTTTCTATATTTGGTATACGTATTTTACGGTCGTTTAAGCATGCTTGGTACGTATACGGGATATAGGGGTGTAACAATTGTTTTGGTATCAGAGCCTAGGTTTGAGATTCTCAACCTAGGTCAAGTGTAAGAAAAAGAGTGTTTTGATTTTAAAAAGTGGATTTTTGAATAACGTACATGTTTGGTATTGGCAGTCTCTGATCTTTAATGAGAGGTATTCTGCTGTGTTTGCAGATATAGGTTGTGATGGATTCTCACTCACGTCATTCAGTCGAGGGTAGTGCTGAGAGTATAGCTCCTGATGAGATTAGAGAGGGAGCTAGAGTGAATAGTGCTGGAGAGGCACCTGCTTCTGTGTCAGGGGGACCAGCTGGTGAAGAGGTTCCACCAGTTTGGCTTAGGCATGTGATAGAGGCCTTGAGGCAAGCACCAGTGCAACCACCGCCACCACCCCCACAGCCTTTGGTATCAATGAGACAGTATGATAAGCTAAGAAAGTATGGAGCAGAAGATTTTCTAGGTACCATTAATCCAGCTGTAGCAGAGCAGTAGCTAGATAAAGTACAGAGAATATTTGATCAGTTGCAAGCCACTCCAGAGGAAAGATTTGATTATGCAAGATCATTGTTGCAGAAGGACGCATATGACTGGTGGAGGACAGTGCCCCATGCTATGGATGACCCACCAACATTGTCCTATGTTGACTTTCTAAGAGAGTTTGAATTGAAGTATACTCCAAGGGAGTATAAAGATGTGAAAAAGATGGAGTTTTTGAGCTTGAAGCAAGATCACCGGACTGTGACGGAATATGAGCTAGAGTTTATCCGATTGAGCCAGTATGCTGGGGGTATTATATCTGATGAGATAGATAGATGCAGGAGATTTGAGGAGGGACTGAGGCCCTCTATCATGTGTCTGGTGGCTGGATCTAGATATCATGATTTTTCCCAGCTTGTATCAGCAGCTAGGAGTGTGGAAAGAGCTCAGGTTATTGCAGCTGCTTCAAAGGAAGAGATCAGGATTAGAAGGCCCCAGTTTGAGGCAGGGTCTTCTTCTGTGAAAAGAGGTAAAGGAAGTTTTATTCCTCGGGTTAATAGGAGTCAGAGGCCAGCTGGTAGGTCAGCACAGTTTCGAAGACAGAGATCTAGACCTACAGTTTCAAAAGCGAGTGCTCCTGCTCCAGTAGTTCAGAGATCCACTCCACCTATATGTGCTCAGTGTGGGGGTTATCATAGAGGTGTTTATTGGAAGAGTAGTGGACCCACTGTATGCTTCAGATGTGGATCTCCCGATCATTTTGTTAGAGATTGTCCTGAGAGATAGGAGCGGATGTCAATAGATACTGCAGCTTCTCGACCTAATGTGAGAGGAGGTCGAGGAGACAGGGGTTTCAGCAGAGGAGGCAGATCTGGGTTTAGTGCTAGAGGAGGTTCTACATCTAGGGAGAGTAGACCAGAGGGGGTTGGATCTTCTCAGAGGATTTATGTGATGCAGAAGCAACCAGATGCTTCGGCAGTCATTGCTGGTATTTTCTCTTTATTTGATACTTCAGTACTTGCTTTGATTGATCCTGGATCCACACATTCATATATTAGTGCATCTGTTTTGCCTGTATCTGATATGCATGCTGAATCCATAGGATTTGATGTGTTAGTAACAAATCCGTTAGGGCATAGTGTGATTGTCAGTAAAGTGCACCGAGGTAGTGCAGTAGTGGTTCAAGGTGAGGAGTTCCTTGGAGATTTGATTGAGATGCCTTTTAAGGAATATGATGTGATTCTAGGCATGGATTGGTTATCTAGACATGGAGCTGTGGTTGACTGTCAAAAGAAAGTTGTTACCTTGAGAACCAGTGATGATAGAGAGGTGATAGCATCTAATGAGCAGGGACAGTTAGCATCTTTGTTTGTTTCAGCTGTTGCAGCTAGGAGATTGATTAGAAAAGGGTGCGATGCTTACCTTGCTTATGTTGTGGATACTAGAGTAAAGGGTTCTCAACTTAATAGTATACCCACAGTCGCAGAGTTTCCAGATGTGTTTCCAAAGGAGTTGCCAGGGTTGCCTCTTGAGAGAGAGGTAGAGTTTGGTATTGAATTATTGCCTGGTACCACTCCTATCTCCATTACTCCTTATAGAATGGCACCTGCTGAGCTAAGAGAACTGAAAGTGCAGTTACAGGAGTTGTTGGATAAAGGGTTTATTCGCCCTAGTGTTTCACCGTGGGGAGCTCCTGTTCTGTTTGTGAAGAAGAAAGATGGTACTATGAGATTGTGTATCGATTATAGGCAATTGAACAAAGTGACTATTAAAAATAAATATCCTTTGCCTAGAATTGATGATCTCTTTGATCAATTGAAGGGTGCAGCAGTGTTTTCCAAAATTGATTTGAGATCAGGGTACCATCAGTTGAGAGTCAGAGCTGAAGATGTTCCTAAGACCGCCTTTTGGACCAGGTATGGGCATTATGAGTTTCTAGTTATGCCTTTTGGTTTGACGAATGCACCTGCAGTTTTTATGGATTTGATGAATAGGGTGTTTAAGCCCTATCTGGATCAGTTTGTGGTGGTCTTTATAGATGACATTCTGGTATATTCGCGTAATGAGGAGGAGCATGACAAGCATCTGCGGATTGTGTTGCAAATTTTGAGAGAGAAGCAATTGTTTACTAAACTGTCAAAGTGTGAGTTTTGGCTTGATCAAGTAACTTTTCTTGGTCATATAGTTTCAGCAGAAGGAATTAGAGTTGATCCGAGTAAAGTTGAAGCTATTTTGAATTGGAGTCCACCAAAGTCTGTGACTGAAGTTAGAAGTTTTCTGGGTTTGGCAGGCTATTACCGACAGTTTGTGAAAGGATTTTCTTTGATAGCTACTCCACTTACCAAATTACTTCGAAAGGGAGTTAGATTTGTGTGGACAGATCAGTGTCAGGCTAGCTTTGAGCAGTTGAGAGAGATGTTAACTCAAGCGCCTGTTCTTACTTTACCTGTGGAAGACAAACCATATGTGATTTACAGTGATGCTTCACATAGTGGTTTGGGTTGTGTTCTGATGCAAGAAGGTAAGGTGATAGCTTATGCTTCTCGACAGTTGAAACCACATGAACTCAATTATCCGACCCATGATTTAGAGTTGGCAGCCATTGTGTTTGCATTGAAGATTTGGTGACATTATCTATATGGGGAGAAGTGTTTTATCTATACTGATCATAAAAGTTTAAAATACTTGGGTGTTCAAAGAGAACTCAATCTTTGACAGAGAAGATGGTTAGAGTTGATAAAAGACTATGATTGTTTGATTGATTATCATCCTGGTAAGGCAAATGTTGTTGTTGATGCCTTGAGTCGGAAGTCTTTAGCAGGTTTGACTGTTTATTCGCTCTCGTTGCTTGTTGAGTTGAGAGCGTTGCATGCTAGTTTTGTATTTTGTGATGATGGTGCATTGTTGGCACAGTTGCAATTGAAACCAGTATTGTTGGATCAGATTAGAGGGGCTCAATTAGCTGATGAGAAGATTCAGAAGATTGTTTCAGATTGCCAGAAAGGAAAGAGTCGAGATTTTATTGTGAGAAATGATGGGAGTGTTTGGTTTAAGAACAGATTGTGTGTACCTGATGATGCTAATTTGAGAAAGATCATTTTAGAAGAAGCACATCAGTCAGTATTTGCTATGCATCCGGGCAATACAAAGATGTATCATGATTTGAGACAGCATTATTGGTGGTCCGGTATGAAGAGAGACATTGCAGCTTTTGTGTCCAAATGTCTCACATGTCAGAGGGTAAAAGCTGAGCATCAAGTTCCAACAGGGTTACTTCAACCTTTAGCAATGCCTGAATGGAAATGGGATAGAGTAACCATGGATTTCGTATCTGGTCTGCCATTGACACAAAGAAAGCATGTTGCTATTTGGGTGATTGTTGACAGGTTGACTAAAACAGCTCATTTTCTTCCAGTTCGGATGGATTACTCTTTGGAGAGGTTAGCTGAGTTGTATACCCATGAGATTGTAAAGTTGCATGGTGTCCCAACTTCTATAGTGTCTGATAGAGATCCCAGATTTACTTAAAGATTTTGGAAGAGCTTACATGGTGCTTTGGGTTCTCGATTACACTTCAGTACTGCTTTTCATCCACAGACAGATGGGCAGTCAGAGAGAGTGATACAGATTATTGAGGACATGTTGAGAAGCTGTGTCATTGATTTCTCTGGAAGTTGGGATGGATTCTTACCACTTGTGGAATTTGCTTATAATAATAGTCATCAATCAAGCATTGGTATGGCACCATTCGAGGCATTGTATGGAAGACGGTGTAGGACACCATTATGTTGGAATGAGCTTGGAGAAGGTAAGTTAATTGGTCTTGATTTGGTCAAAGAAACTAAAGAGAAAGTGAAAGTGATTCGAGATAGATTAAAAGCAGCTTCAGATCGACATAAGTCTTATTCAGATTTGAAGAGGAGAGACATTGAATATGATGTGGGAGATAAAGTATTTTTGAAAGTGTCTCCTTGGAAGAAGATTTTGAGGTTTGGTCGGTAAGGGAAATTGAGTCCTCACTTCATTGGACCGTATGAAGTTTTGGAAAGAGTTGGGCCAGTTGCTTATTGGCTTGCTTTGCCACCTGAGTTAGATAGAATCCATAATGTATTCCATGTTTCTATGTTGAGGAGGTACAGGTCGGATCCATCTCATGTATTGCCAATTGAATCTATCGAAGTGAGATCAGATTTGACATTTGAAGAGGAACCAGTTGCTATCTTGGCATGTGATGTGAAAGAATTAAGAAATAAGAAAGTGCCTTTAGTGAAGGTTCTATGGAAGAATCATGGAAGAAAAGAAGCAACTTGGGAGAGTGAGCAATCAATGCGAGATCAATATCCTCAACTATTTCAGACTTGATATCAGGTAATTTCGAGGACGAAATTTCTTTTTAGAGGGGGAGAATTGTAATATCCCAAAGTGTGCCCTAGAAGTTTTAATACAATTGTTGTTTGATTGGAATTAGATGTATAAATGTTTTTGTAAAGGAAATGATTGTGTTAATGGAATGTATATGTTGTATATATGTTAATATATATATAACATATATGTTGGTCAAATGTAGAGTCAAGGGGAAAAGATATTTTAGTTTGGGATGTGTGAAATTACTATAAAGGACACTTAATTTAGAAGAAAACTAGACCATATGAGAAGAGGGTATATTAGTAATTGTGCTTGTAGAATTGCTTGGTGGAGATTTAAAGAGGAAGAAAAGGTTGACTTGTATTGATTTTTCTTTTCTTTGCATTTCTTGGCCGGTTACCAAAGGGAAAGAGAGAGAAAGAGAGGTCTTCTAAATTCTAAGCTCAAATTGAAGGAAGAATCAAAGGATTAAGTTGGAGATTTGTGGAATTTCTTCAAATTCGGTAAGTACTCTCTTGTTTTCCTTTGTTATTTTTGAAGTTGTATTTGAAGTGAGTTTTGATTTGTTGAGATTATGATTTGGTGGGGTTGAGATGTAATTATAAGTGTTTAAATTGGTTGTAAGTTAAATTGGTGTTGGTTTTGGTTTGAAAATGGTAAGTTGAGTGGATATTGAAATTGAAAGAATAAGAATGATGTTGGTTTAGGGTTTTGAAGTGGTATGTGTTTAAATGTGTTATTAATGATTTGTTTTTGAGAGTATTGTGATGAATATGTAAAATAAGTGTTAATGACATTGTTTATATCCATTTGAATGAGGCTATGTTGTGCACAATGAGTTTAAATGCAATTAAAAGAGTTTTGGTCACATTTAGGGTTTTGTTCATGTGAGACACGGCCAAACCAAAGAAGGAACACGACCAAGACTTAAGAGTTTTGGGAGACACAGCCAAGTTCAAGCAAATTTAGCCGTGTTGGATGAATTTTGGAGAGACACGGCCATTGGCTTGGCCGTGTCCCTTGACTGTGTTTGCTACTGCCTGAGTTTGGTTGAGAGACACGGCCGTGTCCCTTGCCCGTGTCTGCCTCTGCTTGATTTAATGTTGAGAGACACGGCCACAAGCTTGGCCGTGTCCCTTGAGTGTGTTGGCCACTGTGATTTTTCCTTGCTCTTCTTACATGGTTGAGATTGAACTTACATTTGATAATGCATATGATACTATATGAACAAGGTTATATATTATGCATTGTGAATCTTGTGAATGGTAATGTGTTATATGAATAATGTTGTGTTGTGTACAATGTGGGATATAATGTGAATATTGATGAGGCATATTAATTATGGTAATGTAAATTAAGACATAAAGAGATGTGAGATTAATGTTATGAAATATGACATGTAATATGCGATATGTATAATGAGGAATTGCTTTGATGTTAATGAATATTATAATGATATGATTGAAACATGTCTAGATTGTATGAGTAAATAATGATATGTTTGTTTAGTCAATGTAATTGATTATGGATATGTGAAAGATGAAGTAATATTAAAAGATATAAATGAGCGAACCTATCTGCCTCCTGCGGAACCATGCGGACCCTGAGTTTGGGCAACCGATCTTGGACTATCGACCTGGTTGGGGGAAGGTTCAGTACAGTCAGTATTACGTACCTATCTGCCTCCTGCGGAACCATGCGGACCCTGTGGATTGGGCAACCGATCTTGGACTACCGACCTGGTTGGGGGAAGGTTCGTTACTGATAGTTTTATACGTACTTATCTGCCTCCTGCGGACCCCTGGGATTGGCAGTAGCCTGAGGCTCAGTGGGCAACCGACCTGGTTGGGGGAAAGTTCGTATATGAAACCATAGTTGGTTGGTTATATTGATAAACTTTGAATGAGTATAATAGATGATGATATAATTATTGATATAATGAAATGTATATTAATAAGTATGATCCTTATTGATTGATTATATGATATTGATATTAATATTGCATATTATCAGTATGGTTTGTACTACTGAGCTGTGGCTCAGCGCGATAGTGTTTGTTCGCGCAGGTGATAGAGTTGAACCTGAGAGCTCCTCGAGACCAAGTGAGACTAGACATTGAGGATTTTATTTTGGGACTTAAAGATCAGAGAAGGGCTGCCAATCATGTATATATTTTATGTTTTGTAAACTTTGATTTATAACATATTTGTAATAACTTCCGCTGTGAATTGATAAACAGTTTTATATATGGTGTCTTTTGGATTTCTTATAAATGTTTGAGATTGGTTTCATTTATTTCCAAAGATATTTGTTGTGTCTTTTTAAACTGTGGCATTTTCTATATTTGGTATACGTATTTTATGGTCGTTTAAGCATGCTTGGTACGTATACAGGATATAGGGGTGTTACATTAATTCCATAAAAAAGTCACAGTAGCTTATACTCATGAAATTCCCAAAACCTTAACACATGAGATAAAGAAATCTAAATGGAAATACTAGCTATAATTTGGACTTGTTATTTGCTTTATTCAATCCTATATTTGATTCTGCTTTGATTTATTTTATATGCCTTAATTTATTTAAGTTCAATACTTGGTTTATTTTATTTATCATGGCTGGATGTTTACTTTTTATTGATATTTAAAAACCTTTGATGAATGATTTATTTATTATGAATGGTTATTTACTTTTATCAATTTATTTAGACTTCCAAATGTTGTAAGAGGTATTTTTCCACTTGGTGGGTACCTCCTTAGTTAAATATCATGTAATTTAATTTGCTTTTCTATTTTAGAACTAGTGTAAAGGGCATGTTTCTACCTTTTGGTGGGTGTCCTATTTAGGTGTGTGATGTAAGGCCATTTTTCCATCTTCGGATGGGTGTCCATTTATTTGCTTTGTTTGTACATTGCTTTAATTTTAATATAATGATGCTTTCTTTTAATTATTGTGTGTAATATGTATAATATTGTTATATTTAAGAATTTTATAATATTAAGACCTGTAAAGGAGGCCGGTTCCAATGAACCGGGGCTTGTGGGGGTGCTGGGCCATTTCTCACCTTCCCCACACGTACCCAACTTTCCGAACCCATTAAGGGGTTGGGGATTCCTTAGATATCGAGTCATCCACCCCTTTAATTTTTCCCGGCCCATCCGGGCGGCGACTCCATGTTCTCCAGACTTAGGTCCGTGTTCTCTAAGGCCCCGAGCCTAAACAGTGCCGATGTCACAAAAACCATTCCACCAGGAGTGGGGGCAAAAATCCCCGCTCACACCTGGTCAATCAAAGGAGGAGGAAAATCTAGAAGCATCAACTTCATCCAAATTGAATGAGCCTCCAAATTCTCATATGCCACCAATTTCTTTCCTAAGTAGATTGAAGGATGAGAAGCAAGGTATGTAAATTCCTGAACTATATGACATGCCCTATAATGAAGATAGTGTAGATAAGCTTGAGATGGCCATGACCTTGGAAGTAGAGCTAAATATTTCCAATTCAGAAATTGAGGAGTGCAATTTAATCTTAAATTCTGAGGTTGTTGAGAGGGGCCTTCCGATTGCTAAAGAGGATGAGAAAGAGATTCAACCAAACTTGGTTGAACCTAAAAAGACCCCAAAAATTTTGAAATATTTTTTTGATGGGGAAAATAGCATGCAACGAATGACCATCTCTTCCACTCTTGGTGGTGTGGAGGACCAAAAAATTGATATAACCATGCTGCAGACTGAAAACAGTTTTTACCAAATTCCTATAGCATTGGAGGATGACCCTAAGACAACTTTCACATGTTCTTTTTGAACAATTGCTCTTCCAAGGATGCTACCTAGGCTTTGTAATATGTTGGGTATCCTTCGGAGTTGTATACTATTCATCCTCTCAAACATGGGCGACAATTGCATTAAGGATGGAAGGAGCAGTTCATATAGCATATGGGAATGATGAAAATTAGGTTTCATCTGAACTTCTCTCTTTTAATTTATGCATGCTTACATTGGGGACAATGTGAATATTTAAGTGTGGGGTGCATTTTGTGTTTTTACTTTTAATTTATCTTTGTTTAAGTTTAGTTAATGTTTTTCTTTGAATAAATGAGTTTTGGAAAGTTCAATTGTTATAAAATTGTTGATAGATGACCTTTGAATTTTTGAAGCAAGAATTTGAGAATTGATTAGAATTGGTGCTTATTGTAAATTTTGATGGTTTTTCCTTGCATTGCCTTTAAACTAGTGAGGAATTGAGCCATCAACTTATTATTCTTTTCGTTTGTGAACATATTTGATTGATGAATTGCTAGAACTTGCTTTGACATACATTTTGAGACTACATAAAAATTTCAATTAGGCATCAATATGATTAAGGCAATTAGGTGAACCCATTTTGGCTTAAAAAGACCAACTTTATGTCCAACCTTAGTTAGCCAATTTTGAGCTTATTTTATTTTTCCTTTTCTTTCTTTTTCACAACACCATTAGCTTGAACCTTGTTGTTTTAACTATTACCCTTGCATTAGGTCAAGAGCATTTTAAGAGCATTAATGATTGAGTGTTGTGTTAAATAAAGTGTAGGGTTAAATTTAGTGGGGTAAAAATTACAAATTATTATCTTTAGTTGCAAACCCTATTAAAAAAAATAAAAAAATTATAAAAAATTATAAAAAATATAAAAATAAAAAGTAAAAAAAAAGAGAGAAAAATCAAAATAATAGAAGTTGTTATTCTTTTTCGTAGGGTTGGAATAAGTTTGGGAATAATCATTGCAAGATTTACTAAGTGAGTTCCCTTGAAAAGCTCTTTAATGCCAAGTGGTAGGTGAGAGGAAGGTGTTTTGGGATTGTTGGCTTATGCATATGATCGGGTACTTAATTCTTAAAGTGCTCTTGAACTTAATGATTAAGCTCTCATTTCTTAAATATCATGCCTTTACCTTAGCCCCATTACAACCCAATAAAAGACCTTATGATTGATGCTTGATTGTAATTAGGTGATGGAGATTTGATGGATAAGCAAACCTATGGCGATAATCTTTCATTGATTGTTATTAGTGTAAACACCACCATGATTAAACACTTTTAAGAGTTGCT
Source organism: Garcia nutans (assembly GCA_947685225.1). NCBI lineage: Eukaryota > Viridiplantae > Streptophyta > Magnoliopsida > Malpighiales > Euphorbiaceae > Garcia > Garcia nutans. The sequence continues at coordinate 32,867,864 of CANTUV010000039.1, read as the reverse complement.
GAGGGAGTGACAACATTGGTTTTGCATGGAAAGCCTGTAATATCCCAAAGTGCGCCCTAGAAGTTTTGATATAATTGTTGTTTTATTTGGATTGAATGTATATGTTAAATTTGAAAGAGAAAAGAATTTAAGAGAGAGTGTATATGTTGTATATATGGAAATATATATAACATATACACAAGTCAAATAAGAAAGTCAAAAGAAGAAGATATTTATGTTTATTATTGTTGAATTAATTAATTAATGGAAAATAGAAATTTAGATGAGTGGAAGAGAGAAGATGGATTATTTTAATATTAAAAATACTTGGTGGAGAATTGAGAGGCCACTAAATATTTGACTTTGATTTATTTTACTCTTCATTTTTTTCTTTTTCTTTTGGGATGGCCGGCACACTAAAGAGACAAGAGAGCAAGAGAGGTTTTGATTTCTAGGATCAAATTGAAGGAAGATTTCAAGAAAACAAGTTAGAAATTCAAGAAGTTCATCATTTTTGGTAAGATTTCTCTTGATTTCTCTTGTTCTATTTGGAATTTTGTTTGAGTTTGATGGAGTGTTGTTGATGGTTGGAGTGTGTTTGTGTATGGTGTGTGTAAAAGTGTTGAAATGGAATTAAAGATAAGAAGTTAGGTTAGTGTTGGTGATGGAAGAGTAAGAGTTGTGTTTAGTGAAGTTGAAAGCATAGAATACATGAGTTTGGTACTTTATTGTATGATTTTTAATTAAATATAGAAAAAAGTTCTTGAAATTAAGTTTTGATATGCTGTGCCTCTATGAGTCTAGAATGACTGAAAAATATGGTGATTTGATTTTGGAATGGTTATGATTTTGGAAAGATTATTTTTATTAGACCTGTTCCAGCAGGTACCTTAACTGAGACAGCTATCTTTCGGGATTTTTAATAAAATGTAGAAAAATAATATCCAATTGAATTTTGGATATGTTGTTCCTTAGTGAGTCTAGTATTTGAGAAAAATAATTTGGAACCACGTTGATTGAATTTAATTTACAGAATTCACAAAGTTCAGAACTGCTGCCAGGATGCAGGGCAATTGGAGCAGTCTGGTTGGGTGAAATATTTGACCACGATTTTGTGTTCAGTTTGATCTGAAATTTTAAAGGAATGATTTTATGATGTAAAAATAATTTCTGTAAAAATTTTATAGTTTTTAGGCAAGTAGATTATTTTATACAAATTTTCAAAATAAGGATTAAGTTGAGTCCAAAACCAGAATTTACTATTCATATGGTCATTTTGCTAATATTCCTTTTGGATTAGGTTGTGAAGAGGTTGAATTGCCCTAACCTAAGTGTTGAGGATTCTTGGAAGATTAAGTGTATAGATTGGTGTGAGTTGGTTTTACGGTAAGTACAAACTACATTATTGCATACATTCATATGATGTTGAGACTTAACATACATTTGATTGTAAATGTGTTAAGAAATCTAATGCATTGTTAATGCATATTAATAATGTATGTTTGGTATAATATGAATGTTGTGATGAGCATGTAAAATGTGTGTTAATGCCATTGGTTATGTATACTTGAGTGATGAATTGATTAATGTGATTTGAGATATAATGAGATGTAAAACCAATGTGTTTGGTGATAATGATGCAAATGAGATGATTGAGGCATGGTTGCCTAATTGATTGTGGAATATGAAATGAGAAATGAATTGATAAAGGAATTGTTAAAGAGATAAATTAAATGATTGTGTGCCTAATATGTTAATTCAATTTTCAGAGTTCTGAGTTTGGCGGCATGCCTATGAATCACTGGATAGGTGAAATGACCGGGTCGTAAGCCAATTCCAGTTGAAAAATGTGAAATGATAAATGTGAAATATGATGTTTTTGGGGTGAAAAGACCGGATCATAAGCCTCAAAAACAGTAACAGTCTAGCCGGGTTGATGGTCCAAGAGACTGGGTCTATTACACTATCCATGGATAGAGATATATATATTTTCGCCTACGGGCTTGATGATTGTGATTATGGACCAAAGCAGTAACTCTGAACATTGAATAACATATTAGTGTATTTTGGGCCCATGCTTGTCTTTGTTTTCAATGTGAATCATGAATGTTTTGATTATTTATTAAATAATGTAAGATTGTGAAATAGAATATTCTTTTGAATTGTTTATGAAACTTGATTGTGTGACATTGGCATTGCATTGAGGCATAATATTATAGTTGTTTGTACCACTAAGCCGTTGGCTTAGCGCGATTGTGGTTTATCGCGCAGGTGACAGGGTGGAACCGGAGAGTTCCTCTAGGCCGAGTAGAGTTTAGATTCTGAAGTGTGGATTGTGGGCTTAAAGATCAAAGACCGACTGCCAAACATGTATAAACTTTATGTTTTGTAAAACTTGAGTTTTGATGTATATGAATTTGTAAATATTGTTACTTTCCGCTGCATAGTGAACAAATATTTTATCTACTGTGTTTCATAATAAACCTTTACTTTATTTTGTACTAGAAGTGTAAATCTTTTTTGCAGGTTGTAGTTGAGGTTATAAGGGGGATTTATTAGGAGTGTACTGAGAATGATTTTGTTTGCATTGGTTTGTGTAAAAATGTTTTCAAAAATCAGAAAAAAAAAACTAGTTTTGTCGACACTTGGGACTCAATTTTTAGGCGAAACTATGGCAAAATTTCTGTAAAAATCGGAACTAAAATTTGACTAAGTAAAATTGGTAGCAACATTAGGATAGTGTGGCACCTCTACTCAGCTTACACATGTAGGTCGGGAAGGGGTGTTACAAAGCCACTAAATTGCATGAGTATCGATTTTGTTCGAATTGATATTGATTGGGGATTTAGGGGTAGGGAAGTCTTGATACATTCTTATAACTCTTGAACTTAACTAAATTTTTCTTGTTTAGTTTGTTTTGATTTTAACCTTGCTTGGGGACAAGCAAGGAATTAAGTATGGGGTATTTGTTAGATCATTTATGATTGTATTTTTAAAGTAATATTATGTGTTTTTAGTTAATGTTTCATTTGATTTTTGTTTAAAGTTTGTTTGAAGTGTTGTTTTTAGGTTAATGTGCAAAAACTCCCTTGGATGGTTCAAAATGATGATAGAAGAGCATGAATAAAGTAAGACACAGCCAAGTCAAATCAAGCTTGGCCGTGTCCCTTAAAGAATTTAAGGCAGAGCATGACACAGCCAGGGGACACGACCAAGCCACTGGCTGTGTCTCACCTAAAGAGAAAAATCAAAGAAACTAAAGAAAGAAAAGAAGATTTGGCAGAACTTGACACAAGCAAGAGACATGGCTAAGCGCTTGGCCATGTCCCATCTTAAGCCGAAGAATAAAGGAGCAAGAAGCAAGGCAGAAGTGGACGCACCCAAGAGACACAGCCAAGCCACTGGCCGTGTCACATGACACGGCCAAGGCCATGGCCGTGTCTCACCAATTAGACCAAGCAAGGAAGGAGCAAAGCTAGAGAACAGAAAGAGACACCCTCACAAGATATGGCCAAGCCACTTGCCGAGTCACATGACACGGCCAGGAGCTTGGCCATTTTACCATTTGGAAAGAAAGAAAGAAAGAGGGCAGCAAAGGACACGGACAGCAAGCTTAGTCGTGTCACAAGAAAAGTAAGAGACACGACCACTAGCTTGGCCGTGTCATCCTTGATCACCATTGAATATTTGAATTCTTTGCACGAATTGGGGGACAAAGACCTTGCTTTTGCCAAAAAAAAATGTTAAACAAAGAGAAGGTGGGAGTCAAAGGAGAGTGGTGTCAGTTGGAAGGCATGGGTTGAGTTTTGAAAAGAATTAAAAAGAGAAGGAAGGGAGAGGAGAGACACACATTGGGGAAAGAGTGACACTCTCCAAATTCCATTCCACTAGTCTCCTTATTAGAGAAGAAGAGACCACCTTCATCCTCATCCTCCATTTCCATCTTCTCCATCTTCCATAGACAAGCTTCAATTTGGTTCTTTGGGATAAATTTGGTTAACAAGCTCTTGAAGATTAGGGTTGAAGAAGCTTCATTTAAGGTTTGGTGACTTGAGAAAGCTCCATTCCATCTTTCAAAGGTAGAATCATCAATTAAAGAGGGCTTGAGTTCTTCATCAACATCAAAGTGGAGCTACGAGGAAGACTAGTAGTCTTACTCTTGGAATATACAAGGGGCTTTTCTATTCTCTCTTTTAATTCATTTCTAGATTGTTGTTGTTTTATTAAGAGAATTATTTAAATGGACAATTGTGATTTGATTTGTATTGAGATGAATATTTGTTTTAATTTGATAATGTTGAGCTAAATCACACATGCCTAGGGTTTGTAGTAGATTTGATTGAATGCCTTGATTTGATATTTCCATTAATATACCTTGTTATGGTTGATTGTATTGGATTGAATGTTAGGTTGATAGATTTGCTACCTAGTAATCTTTTAATATTGGATGACGGACCGAGAGGTGAAATTTGATAACGAAACTATATAATCAACCACCCTATGAATGAATTAGAAATATAAGTTCTAGGGTTTTATTAATTTGCAAATGTAAAATAATTGGTTATTGTTAATTCATGAATGTGGAAACTAATGAATTGGTAATTGACTACTTAAATTCAAGGAACAAATTAATTTACAAGGTTATATTAATGGATAATTTGAGAATTAAGCTTTGATTAAATTGATCTACAACCCTACACTACAAAAAAAAAACGCTATCTGCAACGGACAGAATCCGTCGCAGATCCGTCGCAAATCAAGATCTGCGACCGATCTGCGACGGATACGATCTGTTAATAAAAAAGGCGTCACAATTTTCAATTTTGCGACAGGCCGTCGCAGATTGCGACAGATTTGCAACCACTCGGCGGTTGCAAATCTCGCGCTTAAATTTTCGAGGGTAAAGGGCAGCCGTCGTAGATTCCGTCGCAAATTTCCGTCACATATTCCGTCATAGATTTTCGTCGCAGATTCCGTCGTAGATTGCCGTCCCAGATTCCGTCGCAGATTGTCGTTGCAGTATCTATCGCAGATTCCGTCATAGATTTCAAATATCCGTCGCAGATTCCGTCATAGATTTCAAATATCCGTCGCAGATTCGTAGCAAATCCGTAGTCATTTAATATTGATTTTTATTGAAACTCTTTGTATTATCAATTAATTTTATGAGAACTTTATAAATACATTTGGAATATTTAAACATAATCTAAAAAAAACACTAATTACATTGATAAAAATAATTCTTTTATTAATCTTCAATAGAATAAAATATTTTACAATTTAACTATACAAGTGTTAAGAACACTACTATAAATAATCTATCTTGAAAATAACAATATAGATCTTCAATTATCATTTTCCATTGAATCATGACTTGCATCATCATTATTAACATGCAAATAATATTAAAAAGAGTAAATGAAAAAGAATAATATGATACACGTTAACAAAGTAATACTAACCGTGGTGTGTAGGCTTTTTCATTCAACTCGTGTAGCTGCTCAGGAATTTTGCATATACACAAGCTGTTTGTTGTCACTTCATCAATTAAATCATAAAAGTTAAGGAGTTATTGGATTATTGGCCCAAGATCAAATTAACGGCAAGAAACTTAGACTCCTCAATTAAAAAAATAAATAAAACAAAACAAATTACAATTCCTCCTACAAAAAAGATAATTTTTAAAAAAAAAAACTGAGAGAAATAGATTCTTACCCTCTATGCAATCAAAATCTTTTATAAGCCTAGCAGTTGGTCTATCTAGATACTCTCTTTCAGCAACATTGAATACAAAAACACCATTTAAGTCCTGCAAATTTCTCTTTTCCCTCTGCAGTGATTCATAAAATAAGGATGAGCTAAATCTGATAACTACTTAACATCAATACTAGTACACCACATCTAATACTCAACAACTTGTCAGTACGCAATTATCCAAAGAAAACATGAAATTCGGCCATCAGAATTAAAAACGTTTATAGATATGATATATAGAGAAAAAAAAATGGGGATCACAGATTGTGACAACATATGAATTAAGATGAATGTGTCAATCAAGTCCTGCATTGTACAAACATGTACGCAATATTCCTATAGAATTGAGGACCATCTAGCTTGTGTGTTTCAAAATCAGAATAGAATTGAGGACCATCTACTGCCTGATCAAACATCAAGAATTGGGAACCGATGATTCTGCCACTTGGGATATGCATGTTTATACAGGCTCATGCAAACTGTATCATGCTGCTGAAGAACTCCATTGAAGGTGCACTTCATCGCCCCTGAATAGAAAGCATATATCAATAATTAACTCCATAATCACCATCAAGACATAAATAAATGTCCCATATTTTAACAAGTATCAGGTGGCCATTCACATTATCTATCACAGATGCAACAATTTTCAAAGGTTGATGCATCATCCAACCAGATGGTTTATTCAATGAACAGGGCTTGTGACCAATTCGAGTTTAATTTCTTAAAGCCTCTTCATTTTTCTTTAGTTAGGAACCACACTGAATGCCTACTTGATCAATGACAGATAACAAAAATACAACATTACAATTTCTGATACCCTATACAATATCCACTTTATTATTTTAGCTTCTCATGAATGTTTTATGCAACATTACAATTTCTGATACCCTATATAATATCCACTTTATTATTTTAGCTTCTCATGAATGTTTTTAAATGTTTCTACTTTCTACAGGTTCCATATGATATTATATTTCAATAGCATGAAACAACAAATTAAGGTAAAATAACAAAAGTACAGAAATTAGGGTAAAATTGCAAATGCGTAAAAAGGTTAGAATTTTTTTTTAATTATTGTTAAGCATGTGTTACTCCATTTCAATGAACCGACAGAAATAAATAAAAAGGTCAGAAAAATATGAATGGGAGAGAGAAATAGCATACCTAGTTAATATAATCTTTTCAAGTATTATCCTGTCTGGATCAACACTTCTCAAGGAACCAACAGCAGCAACAGTGGGAGCAGCACCTCCTTCTCCACGCTTCAAGACTATCAAAGGAAGAGGAGGAAAAGAAATCGGAGCATAAATTGATGCTATGCAGAACCGGTCCACATGAAGAAATCTCTCCATCTTGTGCTTGTCCGAATTAATGTTGTCCATGGAAAATATTGGCCTGAGAGGAAAAAATGGTGACAAAAACTTTTAGAATGCCAACAAGTGCTGGAGTTATGTTTCATATGTTACCTTGCAACAAATTGCCAAAAACTACAATGGAATACTAGTTCTTCTTTGGCTTTAATAGGAGCATCATATGTGTCATGCTTCTTAATGCTGCAGGAAAATCAAAAGGCTCATATATTGAAACAAATAGGATCAAGCAAATCTCTGTTTCAAAACAAAAAAAAAGAGGGGGGGGGGGGAGGGGGAGTAATTAGCAATGAACAGAGAGAAGTTCTGATATAATATACCTGAAATGAAGAACGGACATTTTAGACTCATGCTGCAAAAGGCCACATGCATTTATAGGCACTGTGCTTGCAAGTTCACATAATCTGGAAGCAACAGCAGTAGGTACTTCCTTGATGTGAAGCCTTGCATACTGACCATCTGGTATAGAGTCATCCCTGTTATCTTGGTCTGCTGCTAGAGCCTTTGCAAAAATAAGTTTTTGTGTTTTTGCAAAATTATCAAATGCAAATATTCTGGCATATTCTGGGGGTAAAGACTCCTGAAATTCAAAAGTAACATGAATGGCATTCTCCAGAGACTGAGACAATAAATACAATTACAATATCACAATTATATTACTTTGGGATCCCATGAAGAGGTCCTAAAGGACTTGAGACCTCTATATTTCGCAAATCGCTTTCTAGCAGGAATATCTAATGGAGTTTCCACTTCATCTGGAAATTCTGGAAAAGAGGGAAAAATATACTATTAAAGTGCAGTTATGTCTTCTAAAGCCTCAGGGACTGTACTTCTCATAGAACAGATACTCCGCTTTGAGCTGCTACTGCTGCACTCATCACCTCTAGGGTTACCATTGCTAGCATTTATTTTAGCCAAGCACTTTCCTGTCAAGATGTTACTGATATTGACTGATCCAGCTGCATAAAAAGAAAATTATGAGATGCAGTAACTTCCCTCGTACATACCCAATGAAGACAACTGCCAATAATCTTTAAAATGAACAAAGTTGGAATTTGACAGAGAACTGGGACAAGTATATGCAAAAGTCAGGGATTCCACACTTTTCCCCTTATCCAAAATAGTAATTTATACAACATTTGCAACCTTTATAGATGCTTTATCAAGTATCAAGTTGCAAGAAATCAGGTATTGATCCTTGCAGCCAACTTGAATTAGAAATCAGTTTGGCCTTCTGAACAGATGAAATGTCAGTCACCACATGCAATAACATACTTTTGTGTTGTCTGTGACAAGATCAAAATTTTAACAAAGAATCTACTAAGATACAATAGTACAGACCTATCCAGGTGAATTTTTGCTACATTGATGCATTCTGCTTTGTCTAATATGTATATTGTATACTTCAGAAATAATACTCCAAATTGTTTATGCAAAATGGACAATAACTCAGAGTTTGAAAGAATTATAATGATATTGAAATTAGATTCGAGTACTCTACCAACTCAACCTGCAAAAAGTTAAAATTTTGTATTAGTTTTCAACCAAAAGGGTAAAAAGAAAAAGTTGCCATTGCCTTCTATCCACTGGTCTTCAGATTCAGCTTTGCAGTAAGAAATGATAAGATCCTGATCACTTGTTATGTATATGTTATTTGTGTTACAATCAGGATGCCATAACAGGTGATCCTCAAATGAAGTTACAAGCTCCCCACGAAAATTCCAGACAGCAACGGTTCTATTTCTGAAAGTTAAGAACAACTGATTCTCATATAGAAAGATAAATGCAGAGGGAGTCATGAATTCAGTTCTGCTAACTTCCATTAGCTCTGCATTCCGAACCTGCAAAAAGGAATATACTATTACTGACATTAAAAATAAATGGTCAAGGCCATGAGATGGTGGCATAAAAAGATCTGGTAAACTCACATCTAGAATCTGAAGATTCTCGTTTTCCTGCTTGACAAGAAGTTTTTCATTAAATTGTTCAATGAAGTCCACCTTCTTATTTCGATGAAGCAGATGGTTGAAGGCTTTGAGAACTGTACCATCCTCAATTGATAAAATCTTAAGAGGAACATGGCTGCTTACTCTATTGAAAATTAACAACATAATGCCCGGACTGATGCAAATAATTTAACAAGTTAGACAATTAAGATCCCAAGCGTAAGTATGACTGAATGCATCATATGCAGTGAGATAATGAGAGAGAGTGAGAGGTCACCTGATTTTGATTTCTTGTACATGTTTATCTAATATAGAGTACAGCATTGTATAGTTTTTAAGGTCAAAAACCTTGTATACACTAACCTTAATGATTAATTAACATAATGTCAGAGTTGAAAATAAGACATTTTGCAATTGCACATTACACAGATAGAAAGTTACCTGTCTTGTGCAGAGTAGGTTAGGACCTTTCCATTAACATCATCAAATTCTACAAACCCAGGCCACTTCAAAGACTCAGACTCAAAAAGAGCAAAACCAGCATCTGGCTTGCCCCTCCTTATGTACCTAAATATTTAAATACAAATACATGCATCATATAATTTCATGCGTAAAATAAAAGGCTTGAAAAGATGGATATAAACAAAGAGAAGATATTAACATACTCGATTCTAGTTGATCTGCACTTCAAGGAACTGAAGTTGTCTGAAGCATAAACTGACACTGTGATTAGTGAATCATTATTCTTATTGTAGAACAAGCTTCGAATAACTTCATCAGGACTCACATTCAAAAAACATATCCTCTGGTTTGTCTCTGCATTTAGAATAGCCAACAAATGCATGAGATACAAGCGTCTTCCCTTGCTTGGAAAATAAAGATCCTCAATCAATGATAATATTTCTTTGTAGTATCATAATTGCTGTTATTACCTCTGCTAAAAGCTGCACACACACCAGATTGTGCAAGAGCAAAAACAATATCTCGTGCAGCCACAATCTCAATAACCTTCGTCCTCTTCGTCAAAAAGGGTAGCGAGTGAGAATTTTAATGTTTTAAATTCTGAGTCGGGTTTGTTTTTTCCTTCCTTCTTTTCCCTTCCCGAATGTCTATCTCAGAGTAGTTTATCAGCAAAAACTTGAAACGAGTAAAAAGCTAAAACCATCAATTAAGGGTAACGAAAAACCTAAATCCAGCAGGGCAAATGCAAAAAGCTTGTGTTCCGCCAGAAAAAACCCAAAAAAATAATAAAATTTTTCCCATTTCCATTAACAGAATTTTAACAAATTAAGAACTGGGATTCAGAAACAGAAATAAACCCTAAAAATAAGTAATCCAAACCTGGTTTCAGTCGAAGACCGCTGTGACAGTTAAAATAGAAGCGAGTGAGAACGAACACCTTAGCGTATGTCAGTGGAGAGGCTGAGGATTATAGATGAATGGAACCAAATATAGAGCAGATGAATGACAAGAACGATGAGTCTAAATGAAGGAAAGAAAACCCTACTAGGAAAAGATGTAAAAGAAAAACAAAGCGGAAAACGGTGTCGTCACTTACAAATAATAATACTAATAATAGTAACTTCAAATACGAACCAACCCGACTTAACAAACACAAAAATCCATCGCAAATTTATTCGGCATTTGCGACGGATTTAAACGGCTCTCTCAAAATTCCTTCAACTTGTATTTCCGTCGCAAATCCGTCGCAGATCCGTAGCAAATTTATGACGGAATCAAGTCCGTCGCAAATATCCGTCGCAAATTCCGAATATTTTTGTAGTGAAATTTGCGACGCCAATAGACGGTAGCAAATCTCCGTTGCAAATTGCTTTTTTTATTATTTTCTACAACCAATCTGCGACGGATAAAATTTTCGCGAAAAATATACGCGGGTCTCTCTCCCGCCAAGTATCCGCGCCAACTTTTGCGATGGTTATTTGCGACGGAATGATTTTCGTAGCAGATCTGCGACGGATTTGCAACGAATTTGAGACCAATTTCTCAAAATTCCTCTGACTTGTCCTTCTGTCGCAAATCCGTCGTAGATCCGTAGCAAATTTGTGACGAAAACATGTCCGTCGCAGATTTCCGTCGCAAATGCCGAATATTTTTATAGTGAAATTTGCGACGGCAATAGACGGTAGCAGATCTCCATTGCAAATTGCTTTTTTTTAGTGTTTTCTCTCGCGCCAACTTTTGCGATGATTATTTGCGACGGAATGATTTTCGTCGCAGATTTGCGACAGATTTGCAATGGATTTGCGACCAATTTCTCAAAATTCCTCTGACTTGTCCTTCCATCGTAAATCCGTCGCAGATCCGTAGCAAATTTGTGACGGAAACATGTCCGTCGCAGATTTCCGTCGCAAATGCCGAATATTTTTGTAGTGCTAGGCACCATTCCTAGAATTGTATTGATCTTGTACAACCATCACACACATTAATGATTACGCATGTTACTTTTAGGTTAAATTATTCTTACACCATTCCAAACTACACACTCTTCTTATTTTTAAATTTCTTGTTAATCAAATTATTACGAACAACACCTTCCTTGTGAGACAACCTTGGGGCGATCACCGTTGCTACAATTATGTCGTATACTTGCGAGTGTCACTTTGTAGTAGTACTTAATTCGAGCACAATAGGCCTCCTTTAGGTCTTCCATCATCGATGCAATAGCCTCATTCCCCTGGTTCTAAACTTGACCACGATCCATTGATTTCGGTATAAAAGTTGATTAATCCTTCACTAGATTCGAAGTTACCATCATAGGTAGGATTTCCGTAAGCTCTTGAATTACTATGTGTGGTCAACATAACATCAACATGGGATGATCTATTTTTGAAATATCCACTCAGATGGATTAATCAATAATTGTATTTTTAAATAAGAACTCAGTCTGTGATAACTCCCACTAATTGAGCCTCAATCCATTAGGTCAACTGGGAAATAGCTTTTATGCTATATTGTGGATTAAAACTAAATTAAAGGGTTTATTATAAATAAACTTCTTTATTGGAAAAGCAACTAATGGTTCATGCTACAAACAATCCCATGATTAATAAACCTCGGTATCAATAAGGTCAACAATTGATTTTAACATTTCATAATTGACGTAACTACTTACAAGCTCCTTTCAAGAAATTTGGTCCATTATAAAAGGATTTTTATTTTAAAGCCTAATGAAAGCTTAATTTGGAAAAATGGGCCATAAGGTAAAAGAATGATTTTGAGCCCTTTCTTGAAAAAGTTTCTTCCAAAAAATTAACTTTGGGCTATAAGGTTGGGCCCATCTTAAAAAGGTTTTAAGCTTACATTGAAAGATTTTTGAAAATGATTTGGGCTTTGGGCTTAAAAGAATTTTTGGACCATAAAATAATTTTGGGCTTGTACTATAATTAGGTCATATTAGAAAAAGACAAACTAAATGGCCCATAATTCAACTAAGACATGTTGACCATAGTCAAACAACAAACAATTAGGTCAAACCTAAGAAAAGTTACTAGGCCAACTACATGGGATTTAGTCTTTAGGGTAAGCAGGCTTAGGTTCCCATAGTAAATATATACCAAGAGGTACAAGGCTGCATTTGGTTATGTAATGCTCGATCTCCATACCTTGAATGAAAGCATGGAATCACTTACATATACATAACACGGGTTCTATGGGCATCCTAACTCATACACACAATGCAATCTAAATGATGCAATGAATAATACAATAATAATAAAGAATAAAATAATATAAAGACCAATGGAATCAACTTCTCTTATCCCTAGTGGAGTTGCCACAATGAACAGAGATTTTTACTTCCATCTCTCGGTGGAATGTTTCTTGCGGCTTTGGCACTTTTAGACTCGAGGCCGTAGAGAACACGGTCCTAAGCCCAGAGAAAATGGAGTCAAAACCTAGACAGGCTAGGAAAGAAATAAAAAGGGGTAATGAATAAGTTGGATATGCATGAGGAAGGTGAGAATGACCCAGCACCCCCATAACGCCTGGTTCATTGGAACCGACCTCCTTTTTAAGTCTAGATATTATAAGATTCTTAAATTATTATAGCATTATTCATATTATATGCAATGAAAAGAAATAAACATCCATCATATTATTGAAATAAACACTACAAGGAAAACTGAATCAGACAATGCTTTCTGGCCATTGTCTGATGAAGACAAACACCGTTGTCTATTGAAGCGATGTCTAATAGCATTTCAGACAATGGTTTTAAAACCGTTGTCTGATGTAGGTTTACACAATGATTTTTAATTTTATCAGACAACGATTTTTGGCCGTTGTCTGATGATTGTTTAGACAACGGTTTCTAATTTTTCAGACAACGGTTTTTAACCATTGTCTGAAGATGGTTTCCACAACGGTTTTTAGTTTTATCAGACAACGGTTTTTAATTGTTGTCTGATGAAGGTTTAGACAACGCTTTTTTACCGTTGTCTGATGAAGACAAAAACCATTATCTATTGAGGCGATGTCTGATTAAGGTTTATACAATGCTTTCTTATTAAAAATCATTGTCTGATTAAGGTTTATACAACGCTTTCTTATTAAAAATCATTGTCTGATGAAGGTTTATACAACGCTTTCTTATTAAAAACCGTTGTTTGATTAAGGTTTACACAACGCTTTCTTATTAAATACCGTTATCTAATGAAGGTTTACACAATGCTTTTTAATTGTTCAGACAATGGTTAATTAATCTAAAACCGTTGTAGAAGGACGCTAAATACAACGGTTAATTAAAGTGGCACACTGAATATTAGACAATAGTTTCAATGTTCATTTTCATTTCACCACCATTGTTTGTTAAACTGTACATTATACATATAAGACAACAGACAACACTTTACAATGGAGGATTGCAAATTTGGGAATCAAAAAGCCTCCACAAATTCAACCATTCAACATATTAACAAACTAAAAAAAAAATCAACACTATAATAACGCTTCATGAAATATTTGGCGAAGTCAATCCTAATCTCGTTGATGTCGGAATCACTATACTCCAAGTTGCCTTTGCGTAGCCACTGAAAAATGAATCAAATTTTTGTTAGCCACATGTGGTAAATACAAAACTATTATATAAAAAATGAAAATAATTAAAATTCTCACCTTAGCTGCAAACTGAAGCTCCTTGTCATAATAGATTTCCTTCATGTACCTCATGACAAAGTTAACTCAAATATGGCATAAATATATTATACATCCACCACACAAACAAGTATGTGCAACAAAATAAAATCAAAACAGAATTCCACGCCACTCAAAGTAAGTTCTAAAAAAAAAAGAAACAGTAGCGTCGTAGGCATAGAATATTGAATTTTCTAGTCTGTGGATTATGTTTTGCATAAATGCAGATAGTGATGAGGAAGATAAACACAGATTTCAGAATATAAATGTGACATGAATATATTATCCATCAGAGTGACAAATTCTAATAGCATAAATGATTATACCAAAGGAGGGTTCAGTGTATTTGCGTTCACTCCCACATGCATCTACAAACGCAAATACCAGACTAGAAATGGGAAATGTATATTAATATCCACCTGTATGAAGACAATGCCAACTTCATTATGCCATTAGGATCTGTAAATTTTAAAGCAAATGAAGTATGCAACAAAGATAAGGAAATACTAACCTGTGCCAATCTCCCCAATGCAAAAGCTGACATTTCCCTCAGCTGTACATCAGAAGACTTTAACATCTCTATCAAGGGTTGAACTGCACCCCTTTGTACAATGTGAACCTAAAAATATATCATCTTTATCAATCTAAAGCATGTAAAAAATCGGGGGTGGAAGGGTTAAACAAGATTGAGAATTCACAAAAAATTGGAAGGCAAATGAGTCTCAACCCCATCGATTTACAAAAGTTAACTCTGTGTTCATCTGCAAAAGGAACAGCTGGAAAAACAACCTTAGACTTAAGAAGGAGAGAATAATATTTACTTAATTTATTTCCATCTTCTAAACAATTAGAAATAGAAACCAACTAAAAAAAACGAAAAATGAAGTTAAAAGGCAAGCTTGACTTTACCTTGCAATCTGAGTCTGTTGCAGCAAACTGTCCAAGTAATAAAGCAGCCTCTCTTTGGCTCTCAGAGCAACAGGAGCTGTTGCCAAGAAACAAATAAGAAAGTGAAAAAAAAAATACAAATAAAAATCGTCACAGAAGAAATGAAAGAATAATGTTCACACTTGCTTAAAGAAGTGGAAAAAAATTTCAAAGATGCCAAGAATACAAGATTTAGACAAACCTAAGTAAACTAATAACAGGCTGTAGAGCACCAGCTGCAAGGACTTCTTTCTTTATGTTTGGGGATGAATGAACCGGATTTCCGATCACACCAACCTGCAACAATGAGATAATTTTTTGTACAAAAGTTAACGTCAAATGAAAAATTAAAAATTTTCCAAAATAATTGAAAATTAAAAATTAATAATGAATCTGAATTCTAAAATATCTTACTGCTTCATAGTGTATAGCAGCATCCTTAGATCGCAGCATTAGAATGAGAGTAGGAAGAGCATTACATTAAACAATCTGCAAATCAACTAGTCCTATCATTCATTAATACTAAAGTCAACTTTACAAATCTAGCTTCCAAAGCAAAGGTATTCACTTGCTTTTTATTCTTATCATTCTTAAAAGCAAGGGTTCATAGAGCCCCAACAGCTGCTCTTTGCACCTTTGTGTCAGTAAATTCAAGCAACTCAACCAGAGGTGGAATTCCACCCTCCCTCCTATACACCAAATAGTAATAAGCATAAGAAGAACATAGTGGCAAAATCAAAATTGAAATAAACTTACTACTAAAATGAGCAAACCTAACACGAGTCTTAATGTTGCTGTTTTCATGTGCTAGATTCGTAATAGCATCAGCAGCCCTTCTGATTACACTAATCACTAACCGGGAACTAGAACCAACATTGTGCCTTTTTAACAGGTCCACAAGATGTGACAATTCCCCAGTGTCAACTATGAGTTGCTGATGCTCTGGCTGTTGACAGCAAAAATGTAAACTATATAAGATATAGGAAGGGGGAAGATTAGATTAATGTTTAGAGCATTTTTAAAGAAATTATGCTACCTTTGTTACAGTGTTATGAAAAAGAAAAGGCTGGATAAGCTACCTTTGTTTGCCTTACTTAGCTTTAGTAACAAAATTAAAGTGTATCATCAAAGGCAATATTCATGTAAATAAGCATATGCCACCAGAAATTAGAACTTTCAAGCAAATAAGGAAGAGAAACATACTAACTGTTTTATTGACTAATTGTCAGTCAGATTTCTTTCCACATTCAAAAAATTAAAAGCTCATCTGCACTATATCATGCTTATATGATATTTTTTTGGTAAATAATAAGCATAACTTTAATTGACAGATAATCAGCGTCATAGAACAATTGATTGTTGAACGGGAAGTAATTTCCTATAATACTAGAATTTCGAAGCGCGGATATTGAATTATAAGATGATCTAAGACAAATATTAAAACAAAAATAAAATGATACATATATAACTGAATAACCTTTACAGCAAGCAGTCCTAGCGCATAAGCACTCCCCTTCTCGATGTTGTGCTCAAACAGCTTCAGATTATGTTCAGCTTCGCTTGACGGAGGAGCTTGAAGATGCTTTGTAATATCCTCATTTATGCCCTAGAAGTTTTGCATATTGTTGTTGTTGTTATCGTTATAAATTGGATTGAATGTATATGATGGGATAAGAAAAGAAATTGGGAGGAGAATGCTTGTGTATATGTGTATTGGGAAAGAATTAGGGTTTAGAGAGAATGGTATATATTGTGTATATGAGGATATATATAACATATAAATGGGTCAAAGGAAGAGTCAAAGGAAGAGAGATATTTTTATGTGATATGTGTAATTACTATCATGGGCATACATGAGACAAAATTTAAATTAAATGATTAAGGGTAATTAAGTAATTGCTTGAATTGGAACTCTTGGTGGAGATTTAAAAGAAGAGTTGACTTTGGTTTATTCATAATTTCTTCTTCTTCTTCATGTGTGTGGCCGGCTCCTCCATAGAGAAAGGAAAGCAAGTGGTGAAGAGAGGATCTTGATGTGTTGAGCTCAAATTGAAGGAAGATTAAGTGTTTAAGTGTTGATTCAAGAAGTTTTAACTAAGGTAAGATCTTTCCTTTGATTTCTTTCCTACTTTTGAAGTGGTATGGGAAGTTAATTAGGGTTTGATGATTTGATGATGAGATGTGTTTATGATTTATTCTCAAGTGTTGAAATGGAATTAAAGATAAGAAGCTAGGTTGGTGTTGGTGATGGAAGAGTAAGAGTGTGTTTAGTGAATTCTTTTTCTGTTTTACAATTAGTAAAGGCTGTAACTTGTATGATTTTTAATTAATTATAGAAAAATGTTCTTGAAGTGAATTTTTGATATGTTGTGCCTCTATGAGTCTAGAATGACTGAAAAATATGTTGATTCGATTTTGGAATGGTTATGAGTTTAGAAAGATTATTTTTAGTAGAACTGTTCCAGCAGGTACCTTAACTGAGACAGCTATATTTCGGGATTTTTAATAAAATGTAGAAAAATCATATCCAATTGAATTTTGGATATGTTGTTGCTTAGTGAGTCTAGTATTTGAGAAAAATAATTTAGAACCACGTTGATTGAATTTGATTTATGGAATTCACAAAGTTCAGAACTGCTGCCAGGATGCAGGGCAATTGGGGCAGTCTGGTTAGGTGAACTATTTGACCAAGATTTTGCGTTCAGTTTGATCTGAAATTTTAAAGGAATGATTTTAAGATACAAAACTAAATTATGTAAAAATTGTAGAATTTGTAATCAAGTAGATTATTTTATACATTTTTTCAAAATAAGGATAAAATGGAGTCTAAAACCAGAATGTATTATTCATATGAATCATATCAATTGTTCTTTGCCCTAATTGCATTGTTGATATTGAACAATGTTATGTTATGCATTGTGAATGGTTATGTGTTTCATGAATAATATACATTGAAATTGAAATAATAGTTCAAATAAGACATGATATGAGACAATGCCATTGTGATTGGCTATGATGATGATATTGAAAGAAAGAAGGCATGTTTGCCTAAATGTGATGAGAATTTGAGAATGGAAATGGTAACTATATAATAAATGAATTGTTTGTTTAATATGTTATTCAGTTTCAGAGTTCTGGATTTGGGTGGCATGCCTAAGAAATGATGAAAGGTAACAGTCTTGCCGGGTTGAGGATCTCCTCATATGTGTTGAGTTGATGGTCCAAGAGACTGGGTCTGTTACACTATGAGAATTGTGAATATAAGATATATGATTTGTAACAGTCTTGCCGGGTTGAGGATCTCCTCATATGTGTTGAGTGATGGTCCAAGAGACTGGGTCTGTTACACTATCCATGGATAGAGATACATGTATATACATTGCCTACGGGCGTGATTATTGTGACTATGAACCAAATCAGTAACTCTGAACTCTGAATATCGTATTAAATACTTGTTGGGCCCATAGGTGTCAAGGTTATATGAATGTCCTAAATAATGTTATGAGTTAATGAAATGAGATGTTGGTTATTGAGTATGATTGAGTAATGTTGAATGTGGAAAGATGTTGAAATGGGGTATACTCATATGACTATGATTTGTGAAATGCATAATTATGTGATTAACTTTATATTTATGATGTTGATCTTATCAATAACATATGTGGCATTGCATTACATTAAAGCATACCATTAGCATGTTTTATCTTACTAAGCCCTTGGCTTAGCGTGATAGTGTTTAATCGCGCAGGTAATAGAGTTGATAGAGTTGAACCCGAGAGTTCATCAAGACCAAGTGAGAGTAGACCTTGAAGAATCCATTTTGGGAGCTTAAAGATCAGAGTAGACTTGCCAATCATGTATATTTCTTTATATTTTGTAAAAAAATGTTTAGTATGTAAATATGTAAATATTTTATAACTTCCGCTGTGTAATATTTAAATATAGGGATTGTCACAAAACCTTTATGTTATGTTGCACTAGAAGTGTAAATTCTTTTTGCAGGTTGTAGTTGAGTTTACAAGGGGGATTTATTGGGAGTGTACTGAGAATGATTTTGTTTGCATTGGTTTGTGTAAAATGTTTTTAAAAATAAGAAAAAAACTGGTTTTGTCGACACTTGGGACTCAATTTTTAGGCGAAACTATGGCAAAATTTTTGAAAAAAAATCGGAACTAAAATTTGACTAAGTAAAATTGGTAGCAACATTAGGTTAGTGTGGCGCCTCTACTCAGCTTACACATGTAGGTCGGGAAGGGGTGTTACATGCTTAACCAGAGCTAGAACCGCACCTCCTTCAACAATCACGTTCACTAATTCCTCTAGAGAACAATGACCACCAAACACAACATCTCTCAATTTGAAGGCAATAAATGCAAAAGAAAATTTGAAAAAAAAAACTCAAATATAAAGAGAGAGATCTTGATTTTAGTGTGTAAGGTATAGTCAACAGATTCAAGAAATAAAAGAGACAACGAGGGAGGGAGAGGGGGAGAGAGAGAGAGAGAGAGAGAATAGTTACCGTTTTTGGCGAACTCTGCAAGGACGTGAGTGGCGCGTTTGGCAGCAGCTCGATCGGCCTCATTCCAAGAGAACGTAGAGTTAAGTATATTAACCTGTACAGTGACCTCATACAGCAGCGCTTGCTGAGAATCACCGAAGGGGACAGCCGCCGAGATCTCTCGCTGCTCTTCGTCGATCTCTTCCTCCAGTTTCCCAAAAGAATGATAAAAAAGAGGCAAAAATTACCAGAAACGCAGTGACGATGATAACTGAAAAGGAGACTCCGAGCAGAAATCAAGAACAACATCTTTTCTACTACCAATACCAATAAATTCGACGAATTGAGAATTCCCTAAGAAACTCACTCCACTGCTAGCTCTAATACTCTCTTCTGAACTCATCGCAAAATGGAACAAATTAGGTTCTGAAGCTTTTTACCCTTGAAAATGGAAATAAATTAGGTCTATAGAGACAAATCAAAAGAGGGAAGGAGGAGATAGGTCTGTTTAGGTTTATTGCTAAATTTCAAAACCGCCGTATTTTTGGCAAATGGGGGCAAATAAAATTTTTTTTTTTGGAAATAAAGGGGGGAATTTAAGTGTTTAAAATTTTTGAAGTTTTGACATCCCACTTTTGAAACAAAATAGATTTTTCAAAATTTTGTTAAAATAACTTTATAAATTCACTTATATAGATGACTTATAAATTTCAATTTATAATTCATCTATAAGTGCTTAAGGCAATACAATTTAAATAATTAGCAGTGATAAATTTGTATATACTAATATATATACTTGTATATACTAATATATACTTGTATATACTAACATATATACTAATATATACTTGTATATATTAATATATATACTTGTATATACTTGTATATATACTAATATATACTTGTATATACTTATATATATACTTGTATATACTTGTATATACTTGTATATATATACTAATATATACTTGTACATACTAATATATATATACTAATATATACTAATATATATACTAATATATACTTGTATTTACTTGTATATACTAATATATACTTATATATACTTGTATATATAAGTATATACTAATATATATACTTGTATATACTTGTATATATACTAATATATACTTGTATATACTAATATATATACTTGTATATACTAATATATACTTGTATTTACTTATATATATACTAATATATACTTGTATATATACTAATATATACTAATATATATACTTGTATATACTAATATATACTAATATATGCTAATATATACTTGTATATACTAATATATACTAATATATACTTGTGTATACTAATATATATACTTATATATACTAATATATATACTTGTATATACTAATATATACTTATATATGCTTGTATATATTTGTATATATACTAATATATACTTATATATATACACTTGTATATACTAATATATAAACTTGTATATATAAGTATATGCTAATATATATACTTATATATACTTGTATATATACTAATATATACTAATATATATACTTGTATATACTTATATATATACTAATATATACTTGTATATACTAATATATACTTGTATATACTTATATATATACTTGTATATACATGTATATACTTGTATATATATATACTAATATATACTTGTATATACTTGTAGCGCTCAAATTAACTCTACCACAAAGCGTCACTCGCAAGTATACGAGGTAGCTGTAGCAAAGGTGATCGCCCCAAAGTCGTCTCACAAGGAAGCTAAAGTGACTAATTGATTATCAAACTCAAAGCAACAAGTAATGAATAAATTTAAATTGCTAATTAATGAAAAGGTTTAATTGAAGTTTAAAACGATAAAAGTAAACAAGAGCTGATGTTTTGATTCACTTGATAAAAGGGTCTAGGGTTTGCACTTCTCTACTACTGATATGTATGAACGGTTATTCCTCTTAACTAATTTAATTTCAAAGATTAAATCTCAAACAACTCAATTAATCAAGTCAAGGAAATAAGCTCTCGCATTCAAACCTCTTTAAACTAATCTTGTTATAATTGAAATAATCTTTTTAATAGGTTATATTTCTAATTCACCCTAAGTCCTTAATTGAATTGTTCCAGCATTAGACTTCATCTCTCAATCCATCATCTAATACCTAAATCACACAATTGGTGGCCAATCAATTATATGTTAATAATATTTCATTCAATCAAGGCTAAAGAAATTATTAGCTAAGAGAATAACCAATTCATACAATCATAGAAGATCCATACAAACCCTAGACTAGATTGAATTAGTTCATGATGCAACCAAACATATTCATCTCATTAATGTTCAAAGAAATCAAAATAGACATGATAATATCCATAAGTTCAATTCCAATGAAAATAAAGAGACAAAGTTCAAGAACAAAACCAAGTTACAAACTCCTTGAAGCTTCTGAAGAATCTCTTGTTCAATCTTGCAGGAAGGATGTATCAATGGCATGAACAATCTAATCTAGCTAGTTTTTATCCAAAGTGTAATTAAAATCAAAGAAAAACAAGTTAACAAAACCCTAACTCTCTTTACGGCTGAAACCTCTCTCAAAATCACCAACAGTCCTAAACCCTTAGCTCCCTTTTTCCTTTTATATGAAACGTCGCTTTAAAAATCCACTGTGTGTTTTGTTCATGAGGGACACGGCCAGGTCAGATGTGACTTGGCCGTGTTGGAGTGCATTGGAGGGACACGGCCAAGACTTGGCCATGTCCCTTGCATGTGTTCACTTCTGTTGCTTCTCTTCTTTCTTCTTCTTTGGTTGAGTGACACGGCCAAGTCAGAAGTGACTTGGCCGTGTTGCACCATTTTGGAGGGACACGACCAGTGACTTGGCCGTGTCCCTTGCCCGTGTCTTCTTCTGTGAGATTTGAAACTTCTTTTCCTTTTGAACTTGGTGAGACACGGCCAAGTGGGTGTGACTTGGCCGTGTCTGGGCTTCATTGGAGGGACACGGCCAGTGACTTGGCCGTGTCCCTTCCTTGTGTCTGCTACTGGGACTTGCTCTTCCTTTTTCACTTGGTATGGGACACGGCCAGTGACTTGGCCGTGTCCTCTGCCTGTGTCAGCTACTGCCCTTTCTCCTTTAATTTGCTTCCTTGCCTGTTTTAACCTAACACAAAACTTGCAAACAAAACTTAAACAAGAAATAAATAAGCATTAACCAATCAAAACATAAACACATACTAAAAACTAGATCAAAAACGACATAAACACTGAAATAAACTAAAACTACACAATCAAAGAAAATACTAAACAAACCGATAAAAACTAACAAAATACCTAAATAAAACAATAATTATCATACTAAACAAGACAAATCTATAACAAAAACTAATAAAACAACTACCCCACACTTAAAACTTTGCTTGTCCTCAAGCAAACTCAAACAACCTTAACTATAATTCCAGCATATAGATGAAATACTTCAAGACATCAGACATAAATAATTGCAATTTCCTTCAATCAAGATTTTCTTAACTCATTCATTAATCCAGACATACAAATCTTATCTCTCATCTAAGTGTTTCACTCGATTTCAAAAGTTAATAACTCAAACCACTCATGATTGCAAACTACCATAAACTTGCTTAATTATCCAATCTCCCTCACTGATTTTCTCAAGAAATAATCCGAAGGTCTTTCATTTTAGATGTAATGGGGCTAAGGTAAAGGTGTGAGAAAAGACATTTAGGCTGGAGCATCAAGAAATGGAGTATCTAAATTAGACACTACTCTTGCTTAAGAAACTCACAACTCCCTCAAATGGCATACTCACCAATCCATTAATACTTCACATACTTGCATAAATACATGAGTCAACATTCCTCTTTTGATAACCAATGCTAGAACATATATGAATTTTGCATATATATATATAACTTTTCTTTTATTTTCTTTTTATTTTCTATTTTTTTAATATATATATATATATACAAAATTAAGAATTGCATGGAACATCTAGCTTAAAATGTAGAAGAAAAGAATAATGACTCTTAATCAAATACAATGTGCAAAGTTTGCATTTCAACCCCAAATAGCAATACCATAAATTTTTTTTTTACTTACCCCACACTTTGAAATAAACTACCCTATTGTCAAATCATAAAACTCCATTCCTTAATGCATAGGTATGATGATAATAAGAACATGTTAAGTTGAGAATTGTGTTGATCAAACAAGAAACGGTCAATGGCTCAACTTGGCTCCCTAAGGAAATCAATATTAAGGGAAGTCTTTTTAAGCTAAAGGGGCTAACCTAATTTGTCTTCATCATTTTAAAACTTGAGATTAAATCATAATGTGAGTTCAATTAGTATGCAAAAGCAAACTCTAGAGATGCCAAATCATGAAGGTGCACACTTAAGAAAAGAAAATCAATTGACAATAATATAAAATTATGAGGCTCAAAACTCACACAGGTGGGTTCACAAAGATTTATATGTCATGAATTGCAGAATATGAAAATTAATCCTGAATGAATTCAAATGCTCATTTCTATGCTGATACTAAAGTCTCAACTATAATGCTAGAATCAAATAAAAGATCGATAAATTTTCAACAATTATGCCATGCATAACACAATAAAACACACAGCGACAAACAAAACACAAATTAAAGAAAAGCTTAAAGAGTACCCCACACTTAAAATTTACATTGTCCTCAATGTAAAACAAGAATAATAAATAAAAAGAGTTAAAGGACAACCTGGCTTCCATCGTACCTGGTGAGGCAAAACCCTAGCTTTCCATCACAAACACAAAAGTTCAAAATGTAACACCTCTATACCCTGTATACGTACCAAGCATGCTTAAACGATCGTAATATACGTATACTGAATATAGAAAATGCCACGGTTTAAAAAGACACAACAAATGTCTTTGTAAATAAGTGAAACCAATCTCAAACAAATAAAAGAAATCCAAAAGACACTATATACAAAATGTTTAATAATTCACAGTGGAAGTTATTACAAATATGATATAAATCAAGGTTTACAAAACATAGAATATATATACATGATTGGCAGCTCTTCTCTGATCTTTAAGTCCCAAAACAACTCTTCAATGTCTACTCTCACTCGGTCTCGAGGAGCTCTCAGCTTCAACTCTGTTACCTGCGTGATCAAACACTATCGCGCTAAGCCAATGGCTTAGTAGTACAAAATATACCAACACTATACTATAAGGCAATACAATGTCACACATTTGATTGCTCAAATCAATATCATAGATGAAAGGATAACCACATACCTTTATATTTCATAAACCACATACCTTTATATTTTATAAACCACATATATAAACATATCACATTTCAATATCCTTCCATATATCTCATTAGTTAATCATTTTACCATTCATGAATCACATTAAACAAAGACAAGCATGGGCCCAAGACACACTAATATGCCATTCAACTTTCAGAGTTAATGCTTTGGTTTTGTTATCACATTTATCATTATCATAATCCCAACTAGGCTTCAAGGATTTAGGTTCAACCAAGCTTCAAGGGGAACAAAGCATGCTAAGTATCAACCCAACTTGGCTTCAAGAACCAATCCAACCTAGCTTCAAGGGTTGTAACATCTCAATTAGGCTTTAAGGATCAAATCCAACCTAACTTCAAGAGAATGTTACCAATAGGCATGCCAACAACAACAAAACTCTGAAAATGAATAACACATTAGACACACAATTCATTTATTGTTTCATTCTCAATTCTCATCATCAATTTGGCAAACATGCCTTATGTTCTTTTAATTGAATCATCATAGCCAAACACAATGGCTTCACATCACATTTGAGTTATCATAGCCAATCACAATGGCCTTATATTATGTTGTATCTCAATTCATATTATTCACCTAGCATCATCATATTATATCTCAATTCATATTATTATTCACATAGCATCATTGGTATAACATTTCAAGATACATTATTCATATAACACATTGCCATTCACAAGTTTCACAATGCATATTACATCACCTTGTTCATATAATATCATATGCATTATCAAATGGAAGTTCAAACTCAATCATGTAAGAAGAACAAAAACCAAACACAGTAACCAACACACTCAAGGGACACGGCCAAGCTTGTGGCCGTGTCTCTCAACCAAAAACCTCTCAACCAAAAACAACAGAAGCCAACATGGGCAAGGGACACGGCCGTGTCTCCTCTAAAAATCACCCAACACGGCCAAATTTCCATGGACTTGGCCGTGTCTCTCATGAATTGGCCGTGTCTCTCCTTGCTTTTGGCCGTGTCTCTCATGAATTGAAACGCTAACATGTTCAAGTCCCCTTTGGTTGCATTCAATTACATTATACACAATTTAGCATAATTCAAATGAATGTAATCCATGTTCTAAACACATATTTCACATGTTTACCACAATATTCATCTTAACAACCCATCATCAACACATTTAATCACCTTCCACTTCAAAACCCAAAAAAAAACAACATCACTTTTAACCTACCATCTTCAACCAAAACCAAACCAACACTAAATTAACTTATCAATTTCAACATTTAGAAACTCATCTCAAACATACCAAATCATAATATTATCAAATCACAACACACTTCCAACATATCTTTAAAATACCAAAGGAAAAACAAGAGAGTACTTACCTTAGATGAAGAAATTTCACAAATCTCCAACCAAATCCTTTGATTCCTCCTTCAATTTGAAACTTGAATAAGCAAATCTCACTTTTGCTCTCTTCCTTTGAAATGGCCGGCTATACCAAGAAAAGAAAAGAAATGAAGACAATTCAACCTTCTTTTCTTCTTTAAATATCCACCAAGCAATTCCATCAACACAATTACTTAAATGCCCTTTTCTATTTGTTCACACTTCCTTTAAAACTCTTGCCCTCTTAAGTAATTTCACTCATCCCAAATAAAAATATCTTCTTCCCTTGACTTTACACTTGACCAACATATATGTTATATATATTAACATATATACAACATATACATTCCATTAACACAATCATTTCCTTTGCTAAAACATATGTACTTTTAATTCAAATCAAACAACAATTGAATTAAAACTTCTAGGGCACACATGGGGATATTACACAAAAACAAAAGTACATTAAAAATAAAATATCCAAACATAAAATGTTAACATGAAAAAAAAAATAAGAACAACAATACATTAAACAAAATTAAGCAAGAAACTCAAAATCTATGGAAAAGGCGGGCGGGAAGATGACGCAGCTGAGGGATGAAGACTCAGGATCGTCGCAAGGTTGCTGTTAATTTGTTCCAACTGCTGCAAGACCTCAGCATAGTTACGGTCTACCTTGCTATCCAGTCGATCCACTTTGCCCTCCAGGGCCTCAATCCTCAGAAGCACCTCTTGATGTTCCGAGACCGGAGCATCCTCATCTAGGTCAAGAGAATCCGAGTCGGACTCCTCTTGGACCCGTGCTCTCTTCTACCTATCCTCCGGTGCTGTAGGTTCATCTGAAGGCATCACATAAGTCCCTCTCCTATGCACCACTATGTGCATCTTCTCAAGTGTAGCTAGATCCAAGGAGTCATTACCCATAATTCTAGTCATGCGACTAATACTCGGGTCAAAATCCTCAACAAGGGCTACTGCTAATGTGGTGATCAATCCTCCAACACAAATTGCCCCCCTCCTTTTATTAGCCACAGTATCAAAAATATCGGCTAACCAATAGCCTGCACTCATAGCCATTTCATTCAAAACACAGTCCAGGAAAAATAACTCACTCGACTCAACCACACCCGGACTTTCCTTCCGAGCAAAGAACCCACATGACATAAACCTATGCAAAAACCTCAAAGTAGGGTTCCATAATTTAGATGCTTTGGTCGATTTGGCCACATAAGTACCTGAGCCCAAGGCTCCCCAAGCAAATTGTTGTCTAAATTCTTTGGGTACCGACCTTTCCCCATGCTGATGAAAACCATAGATAGCATTTAACTGATCAATATTAAGCTTAAATGATTTACCCATCAATTTAAACATCATTCTCCTGCAGATTTTCTTATCATCTCTTTCCACCTTAAGAGATGTCGAAAATTCTAGACTAAGCTCCTCAAACTGCAAAGGTCTCAATGAGACAAGAGTCTCCCACCCAAGAAATTGCAAATATCTATAAAAATTAGTCCTAATTTGCAGGGCATCTAGAGATTCATCATTCACATACCTTGTCGGGAAAAAACCCCGAGCCAAAAGACTTGCCCTCTTGAAAGATAAAGTTGATGAAGAGGAAGAAGCTCCTTCGGTAGTAGACTTCTTCTTCTTGCGGTGTGAGACAGTTTTAGTTCTTGGCATCTTGAGATCTGAAAAATTAACACCCAAAACTTGATTAAATCAAAATTATATGAGCAAAGAGGAAGTTTTAAGTGATTATCTCTAGTTTTGGTGAAGAAATTTGATGTTTAAACGAAAGATTTGGAGTTTTGAAATCAAAACTATGGGTTTGGAGATACAGAGAGCGAGAGAGCGAGAGAGAGACGAAGAAAGGAAATTAGGGATTTAATGGAAAGAAACTGGGCAAAATCGGGTTTTTAAAAGTGTAAAAATGAGGGACACGGCCGTGTTGGTGTGGACTTGGCCGTGTCTGGTGTGTGAAAGTGAAGGGACACGGCCAAGTCAAGGTGACACGGCCGTGTCTAAGAGTCTTAGGGGGACACGGCCAGTGACTTGGCCGTGTCCCCTGGGTGTGTCCTATTCTGTACAAAATTACAAAATCGAAAAAATTTTGAGGAAGCTTGGCCGTGTCCAGTGTGTGACACGGTTAAGGGACACGGCCAAGTCCTTTGGCCGTGTCACCTACTGCCTTTTATTAACTTTTAACTTTTTTCTTCTTTTTTTTATTCAACGATTTTGCAAACCTTCTTCTTTAAACACCCTGAAACACAAAGTAAAGAAAAACCGATCAAAACACAGTCCATTTATTTAAACCGAACATAAAATCAATACTCGCTAAATTTAAAATTACAACTACGAAAAATAAATGCAAACCAATGGGTTGCCTCCCATTTAGTGCTTCTTTAATGTCATATAGCTGGACATCATGCAAGGCCTAGGGATCATGGATCAAAGTGCTATCTATGATCCTCACTTCTTGAAATCCTTCATTGTATGGCTTAACTCTCTATCCATTCACTTTAAAAGTCTCACTTGTTCGAGAGTTAAGTAATTCAATGGCACCAGAAGGATACACCTGAGTTATTTCGAAAGGACCACTCCATCGAGACTTGAGTTTACCTGGAAAAAGATAGAGTCATGAGTTAAAAAGTAAAACCTTCATACCTTGACTCAATGTCTTTCGCACTATAATTCAGTCATGAAGTGCTTTAGTGCGATCCTTGTAAATTCTCGAGCTCTCATAGGCCACATTTCTCAGCTCATCTAGCTCTGAAATTTGTAGAAATCGTTCTCTCTTCACTTTGTCCGAGTCAAAATTCAGAGTCTTGATTGCCCAATACGCTCTATGCTCCAACTCCACTGGCAAGTGACAAGCTTTTCCAAAAACCAATCGGTAGGGACTCATACCAAGAGGAGTTTTGAAAGCAGTCCTATATGCCCATAGTGCATCATGCAATCTGTTTGCCCAATCCTTCCTTGATGTGTTGACTGTTTTCTCCAGAATTCACCTAATTTGCTTGTTGGATGTTTCCACTTGTCCAAAAGTCTGTGGATGATATGGGGTTGCCACTTTGTGCTTAACACCAGATTTGTGCATTAACTTCTCAAAAAGCCTGTTGCAAAAATGGCTCCCCCCATCACTGACTATCACCCTTGGCGTACCAAATCTGCTAAGAATATTTTCCTTCACAAATTTAACAACCACATTAGCATCATTAGTACGGGTGGGGATTGCCTCCACCCATTTGGAAACATAATCAACAGCAACTAAAATATACTCATATCCAAATGACTTGGGGAAAGGACCCATGAAGTCTATTCCCCGCACATCAAACAGTTCAACAACAATATATGATTGAAGGGGCATTTCATTCCTCCTTCCAATGTTACCTACTCTTTGGCAACGATCACAGTGCTTACAATACTCTTGAGCATCTTTAAATAAAGTAGGCCAGTAAAAACCACTTTGTAGCACCTTTTCTGCAGTCTTTCTTCCTCCAAAATGACCGAAGAACACTCAGTTGTTCTTCCTCAGATACGCACCTGCGAACTATCTCATCTTTGCATATCCAAAATAGATAAGGTTCATCCCAAAAATAAAAATTACTCAAGTGTAGAAACCTTTTCTTTTCCTGAAAGGACATGTTAGATCGCAAAATACCACAAGCAAGATAGTTAGCAATATCTGCAAACCAAGGTGCATTAATTACCACAAGCAAATGCTCATCAGGAAATTCTTCTAAATTTTTATGAATGCTATTAGATGCAAGGTTTTCACTAAAGAAGGGTAATTTGGATAAATGATCAGCAACAACATTCTCACTACCCTTAGTATCCTTAATTTGAAAATCAAATTCTTGCAATAACAACACCCATCTAATTAAGCGCCATTTAGCATGTTTTTTTTGTTAAAAGATATTTAAGAGCTGCATGATCAGAATGCACAATAATTTTTGACCCAATTAAATATGCTCTAAATTTGTCTAAAGCAAAAACAACAGCTAACATTTCCTTTTCAGTTGTGGTGTAGTTCATCTGTGCACTATTCAGGGTCAAACTGGCATAATATATTACTCTCGAGTATTTATCAACCCTTTGCCCAAGAACAGCTCCTACTGCATGATTAGAAGCATCACACATGATTTCAAAAGGTAAAGTCCAAACAGGAGCTACAATCACTGGTGCACTAGTCAACTTTTCTTTAAGGGAATTAAAAGCTTGCATGCATTGTGCTGTAAATTCAAATGGAACATCTTTCCCCAACAAATGGCACAATGGTTGGCTTATTTTGGAAAAATCCTTAATAAACCTCCTGTAAAATCCTGCATGCCCTAGGAAACTTCTTATTCCCTTAACAGAGGTAGGTGGGGGTAATTTAGCAATCAATTCAACTTTAGCCTTATCCACCTCAATCCCTTTACTTGACACCACATGACCTAAGACAATGCCCTGAGTAACCATAAAATGACTCTTTTCCCAACTTAAAGTGAGGTTACATTCAATGCATCTCTCAAGCACACGAACAAGTTTATTGAGGCAATTATCAAAAGAATTACCAAAAACAGAAAAATCATCCATAAATACATCAATAAAATCATCTATCATATCTGAGAAGATAGACATCATGCATCTCTGAAAAGTTGCAGGTGCATTGCACAAGCCAAAGGGCATACGTCGAAATGCATAAGTCCCAAAAGGGCAAGTAAAGGTTGTCTTGGACTGATCCTCTGGAGCTATTGGCACCTGATAGTAACCTGAAAGGCCATCCAAAAAATAATAATGTGAGTGTCCAGAAAGTTTATCTAACATATGATCAATAAAAGGAAGAGGGAAATGATCTTTCTTTGTAGCATTGTTCAACTTCCTATAATCGATGCACATTCTCCACCCAGTAGTAGTCCTAGTAGGAACTAATTCATTATTCTCATTTTTTACCATAGTGATTCCAGATTTCTTAGGAACTACATGTACTGGGCTCACCCACTCACTATTAGTAATTGGATATATTACTCCTTCATCCAGCAATTTGAGCACTTCCTTCTTAACCACTTTACTCATATTTGGATTAAGGCGCCTTTGAGTCTCCCTTACAAGTTTAGCTCCCTCTTCTAAAGTGATTCTATGCATGCACATGGAAGGGCTAATACCCTTGATGTCACTCAATCCCCATCCTATTGCTCTCTTCAATCTCTTAAGCTCACTCACCAACTTCATCTCCTCCCCTTCACTAAGTTCACTAGATATTATCACAGGTAAAGTGTTGTGATCTCCTAAAAACACATATTTCAGGTTCTTAGGTAACTCCTTAAGCTCTCACTCTAGTGAGGGGTTCTTCTCTTCTTTTTGAATGGAGGGAAGCTCACAAACTGGGTCCTCCTTAAGTTCCTTTATTTCAGCACTGTCTAAGGTCTCAAGACAACTGGCTATTTCTGCATCAAAAATTTCCAAATCACTATCCAAGGTCAATGCCAGCTCCAATTTATCTGGGAACCTGTCTGCAAGAAAACATCTGAAACAACTGCATCAACACAATCAATGAAAGAACAATCCTCATATAAAGCAGTTGTAGGAATAGGAGAAGTGTTAAAAATAGAAAATTCAACTGTTTGTCCTAAGACAGTCATTGATAATTTACCATTTTTAACATCTATCAAAGTATTGGTAGTTTCCATAAAAGGCCTACCCAGCAGACACTACAAAAAAAAGCGCAATCAGCGACGCATTCTACGACAACTCTTATTTCGTCGCTGATTAGCGACTTTATCAACGACAACTTTACGACAAAGAATCAAGATAAGCGTCTTTCCAACATTCCGTCGCTGAATGGGTCGCTAAATGTGTCGCTGATTAATGACAAAAACAATGGTCGTAGAATCTGTCGCTGAATAGCGATAAAAGGTCGTTTCTCGCTGAATGTGTCGCTGAATTTTACGCCAAATTTTGGCGCCAACAATCAGCGACGACGTTACGACTAATTTATGACAAATTAGCAAAGAATGTGTTTATTTTTTATTGAAAAATTTTTGGTCGCTAATTGGTCGCTAAATGCGTCGCTGATTTGGGAGAAAAAAAATTAGTCGCAGAGTAGTCGCTAATTTGCGAGCAAATAGCGACCGATTACCGAGAAATTAATTTTTTTTTCTATTTTAGAGTGATTGGTCACTAATTTGTCGCTAAATGCGTCGCTGATTTGCGAGAAAAATAGTTAGTCGCAGATTAGTCGCTAATTTGCGAGCAAATATCGACTGATTACCGAGAAATTAATTTTTTTTTTCTATTTTAGAGTGATTGGTCGCTAATACGTCGCTAAATGCATCGCTGATTTGTGAGAAAAATAGTTAGTCACAGATTAGTCTCTAATTTGCGAGCAAATAGCAACCGATTACCGAGAAATTAATTTTTTTTTCTATTTTAGAGTATTGGTCGCTAATTCGTCGCTAAATGCGTCGCTGATTTGCGAGAAAAATAGTTAGTCGCAGATTAGTCGCTAATTTGCGAGCAAATAGCGACCGATTACCAAGAAATTAATTTTTTTTTCTATTTTAGAGTATTGGTCGCTAATTCGTCGCTAAATGCGTCGCTGATTTGCGAGAAAAATAGTTAGTCGCAGATTAGTCGCTAATTGGCGAGCAAATAGCGACCGATTACCGAGAAATTAATTTTTTTCTATTTTAGAGTATTGGTCGCTAATTCGTCGCTAAATGCGTCGCTGATTTGCGAGAAATATAGTTAGTCGCAGATTAGTCGCTAATTTGCGAGCAAATAGCGACCGATTACCGAGAAATTAATTTTTTTTCTATTTTAGAGTATTGGTTGCTAATTCGTCGCTAAATGCGTCGCTGATTTGCGAGAAAAATAGTTAGTCGCAGATTAGTCGCTAATTTGCGAGCAAATATCGACCGATTACCGAGAAATTAATTTTTTTTTCTATTTTAGAGTGATTGGTCGCTAATTCGTCCCTAAATGCGTCGCTGATTTGCGAGAAAAATAGTTAGTCGCAGATTAGTCGCTAATTTATATATTACTAATATATATATATATTTATATATATGTATATATATATATTCATTTTGGAAATCCGCTGGGGTTAGTCCAGCGGGCTAGCGATCCAACCCACTAGGGGAAGGTCGCGGATTCGAACTCCCAAAAAATATATTTCCGGGGGTTTGAACCTTTCTAAAAATAATAAATATATATATATATATATTCATTTTGTATTCTTGAGAAATCGAAATGGAGACCAGGACGAGAACGAACAGCCCAATATCAATACATCTATTTCATATGAAGGTCCAGAAAGAAAAATCCATTCAGTAATTAGGCCAAATATATATGAACTAGAGATGATTATTCAACAGAATAAATTTTTTTTATTTGAATTATCCATGGGATTTTATTTTCAAAAGTTTAAATTTAAATATTTAAAATTAAATATTAACTTTATAGAAAAAATAAAGCTCAACGAGAAAGACTTATACCACACACATGTTATTACATGGGGAAATATGTGTCTGTCCACCCATAATTTATGGATAAATTTATAGCTAAGAAGGGTTAGAAATAAAATAACAATTTAATTATTTTATATCTTACTTTTAATATTTGCAATGTTTAGTATAATTTTATTACACGATCTGAAACGGGATAAACTCATGAATATATACACTTATCCTTCCTCACTCTTAAATAGTAAGAATTTTTTATACTCTCGTAGAAAAATATATCTCTAAAAAAAGAGTATTTTTGAAATTAAAAGTTGAATTTTTTTTAAAATTTAAATTAAAAAAATATATTTTTGAAAATATTTTTATTTTTTAGGATTTTTTTGAAACAATTTCAAAAGAAAGACGAGTGTTGCAAAACCCAAGTAGCGGCCCAACAACAATCGATAAAATAATCCGCCCACCTATAAAATCTCTTAGTTTAAGCAAACAATTGGAAAAAACTTTGCAACGCCGACAATGGCGTCCACCAAGAAATCCGATAACGAACCAGACAAGGAGAAGAAGAGCAAAGAAGCAAAAGAGGTCTCAAAATCAAGTCTTGGTACTATCAAATTTCTTTTTCATTTGTCTAAGGCATCAGATGGCCAGCGATGCAATTATCTCTCTCACTTTCAAGCACTTATTAGGTCAGTTTCCCCTCCTAATTACTGATATTTTTTTCTTCATTTTCATATTCAAGGTATATATATGTAGTTTGGGACTTAACAGTTTCTAGGTATTGGATGATGTTGGCGATATTTAGCTACACAGTTTTTGTCAAGAGGAATCCCATTTATTTCAACTCACGAATCATCAGGCACCTCACAGAAGCAGACTATGCGGTATCATTTCTAATTAATTTTTACTATCCATTTTCCTACTGAATTATTTAACTTTTTGCTTATGATCTGAGCTGAATTGAATTTCTCTTTCAATTGCCTTTTTTTTTCTTTATTAAATTCAGCTGTACGCAGTTCAATTCCATCTGTTTGTCACCTGTGTCTTGTTTCTTAGGCGGGAGGGATTCCGGCGAGCTTGCATGAGGGCTGAAATTAAATGGTATTACTCTTTTGCGTCTCTTAA
Source organism: Garcia nutans (assembly GCA_947685225.1). Classification (NCBI taxonomy): domain Eukaryota; kingdom Viridiplantae; phylum Streptophyta; class Magnoliopsida; order Malpighiales; family Euphorbiaceae; genus Garcia; species Garcia nutans. The sequence goes on along the minus strand of CANTUV010000039.1, from coordinate 32,832,991 downwards.
TCCACCTTTGTTTGTGCTATTTTCATTTTGAAAATTAGGTTGCGGCACTATTTGTTCAGTGCTTGTTGGTTGTATTGTTCTGCATAAAACTTGCTTTATAATGAGTTCTAAACATGCACCATTGTGTAAGTTATAACGTTTTTATGCTATTGCCTTTGCTCACATCATCTAGAATGTAAATTTCTATCATGCATGGTAACGCATAGGCAAGGCAAGTAATTTGATATTACATACTGTTCTAGAGAACTTTCGATCGTTTTCACTATTAGAATATTTAGACTAGCATCTTTTCATCTAGAGGTGAAGTTCCATCTGATTTCATGTGTTTCGTACTTGTTTTGTGCTGCAGTGATGCTACTTCCACAGAATAATATGCAGTAAAGCTATTAAAAGTAGCTTGGATGACTCTATCACAGTTGCAGCATGCATTTTTGTCTTCTGGTTGCAAGGACTAAGCCATTCTGACCCATATGCCCAAGCTATCTTGATTAATGGTAATATTTTACTGTTGCTCTCTATCCTTTCAATTGCTGTTTGCTAGTAGGTTTTCACGCTTCTCAAATAGTGTTTGCTTTTTTGTGGAGATTGTCAGCAATAAGCTAAAACAAATGCTGGCTCTCTTGTACTTGGTTTCTTGACATGATATCCGGCCTTGAAACTTCTGTTTCTATATTATCAGCTGCTAAAAACTGGTTGATTGATGTTTGAGAATTTTATGGTATACCTCAAAAGTTTCACAAGTAACAGCTTATTTTACGGAACACAATAGTATTAAGGATGAAATTGAGCAGAGCAAAAGAAAAGTCTCAACAAGCGAGGATAAGTTAGTTAACCAAATGTTAGTGCCTGTATACTGAAACAGTATCTTCATAATCAGATGATATGTGGAGCAACCCGTCAATTTTCATTGTCCTTCATAAAAGCTTAATGATCTTTATTTTCATTGTAGTTAAAAATGCATCGTCTATTTTTTTTCCTTCTTGGGTTGTTCTTATTCTTTTTTCACTCTTGTTCTTGGCATCTTATGTACAATCATTACTTGCCTTGGCTGCATGTACTAGAAAATTATCTTCCTTCTAAACGAAGTTTTGTCTTTCATGGCAATTAAATTAAATTGATTTTGCAAACAATTAAAAACATGATATCAGTTCACTTTATGTTGCAGGCTTTACATGTATACTGGAAATATTAGCTGAACCGTTGTATATCCTTTCTCAGTATTTAGCTCTACTAAGATTTCGGCTGATGGCTGAAACAGTTGCTACCCTTTTGCGTTGTCTGACTATGTATATCCTTATTGTCAGACTACCCAGCATGGTAAAGTCTTGGTTGTCACATTTTGTCATTCTGGTTACGGCATGTTGTAGTGGAGTACCTGCCATCTGTGTTAGATTGGATGTTGTTATCTGTTCTTCAGCTAATTTCAAGATATTTATATCAATTTGATATGAAAATCCAATTTCAAATGTTATGGAGTGCACTGTGCGCATGTAATGCCAATTGCATCCTGTCAATTCTGCTTACATATTTGTCTGCAGCAGGGGATACTTATAAATGGACTGATCTTAGAGCAAGAGGTTTGTTTTAACTTATGTTTAGCTTATAGTTTGCAGTTCTTTAACAAGCTTTTCTTTTATACGAGTTAAATGTTTGGAGAACATAACTAGTTCTTAAAAAAGGTATTCTGTAGGAATATGTCACTGAGAATGAGTTAAGAGGTATTTCCTTAGATCTGTCTGTGTCTATTCATCTAAGAGAACTTTTCACTCTTAATTTATAATGTAGTAAGGCCTGCTTGTTTTCTTGTAATATTTGCTGATCTGCTATATGGTATTTGGCCAGTGATTGCTACTAATATAAAAAATTTTCCCAATTCTTGTAGGAGAAAGGGATTGTTTTTGCATTGTCACAGACTGCATATGGCGCTTGCTTGTGTGTAGGATATTGGAGTTATTTTCTTCTTTTTTGTGCATTTAGAAGTTCTGTTTTTTGCGAGCAAATAGCGACCGATTACCGAGAAATCAAAAAATGCTATATCAGGAGGACGACTGCTCTGCCCAAATTCACTTGCCACCAAAGTATTTTTGTGGTAGATTGAAGCTTTTTTTTATCCTTGTGCTAGCTGAAATTGTATTGATCTCTTTGTTGTTTCATTTGAGGGTTCATTTGATTTTTTATCATTTGAGGGTTCATTTGTTTATACCATTGTTAAAAGTAGATCCAAATTGTTTATCCTATTTTAGATTAATTAGTTAAAAATGTAATTTGATTTGCATATATCTTTGGCAGGAGAAATACCAAGAACTTAAGAATGCCGAGCCTGAGTTGCAGACACTTGAGGCTGAGGAGGATGATATGCCTTCATTAACACCAACCCAAATAGAGCTTGAGCGACGCGTGTTTGTGGAGGCTGCTGGTGGCACCGGTAAGACATCTCGTATTTATGGGCTGGGTTCTTCCTCATCCCATTATTCATGCTATGAACCATCTGGGTCATCATTTTCTGCAACGTCTGCTAATCGTAATGACTGAGGTATTGGAAACTATGAAAGTATTACAACAAAAGGTAGAAGAGCAAGCCAAGGTTATAGCATCAATGAATGAAGTTATAGCTAATGTGCGCTCGGTGAATGATGTTTTAGATGATATGCGCTTATTCTTTTCTGAGAAAAGAAGGAAAACAAATGCTCCTCCTGCTCCGGCAAATGACAATGTGGAGGAAGACGATGTTCGTATGTAGGATATACTTGATAGTTGGTGTTTTCTTTATTTGTGTTTGGAGTGTCGGATTAATAAAGTTGGTGTTCTCTTTGTTTGTGTTTGGAGTGTCGGATTATTAAGACATCATGTGTTCAATATACTTTCTTAAGGGGTAAACTTTACATTCGAATTGTTTATGTATACTTATTGCCACTAATAACTTAATTATGAATGTTGTGTTATTTGATTATTATTGTAATGAATGACTATTTTATAAACAGGTTTGGTTATTATATTTGAAATTCAACAGGTTCTTGAAAATGAGTAAAAAAAAAATTTTGGAATACTGGAAAAATATAGCCAAACAATTACAAAATTTGCGACAAAATTGCGACAAAATCAGCGACCAAAGGTGTCAAAAAAAAATAATGAATTCTGCGACGAATCAACGACTGAAACAACGAGGAAATATTGCGACATATTCTGCGACACATCAGCGACAAACTTTAGCGAGCAAATTAGCGACCAATTCAGCGACTAAATCAGCGACAAAACAGAGACAACGACGACTTTCAGCGGGAATAAATAATTCCCGCCAAAAATAAAAATGTCATTGAATTTGTCTCTGTTTTGTCACTGATTTGTCGCTAATCAACGACACACACAATTGGTCGCTGATTTGTCGTTGATTTTTTAGCGACCAGGACATTACCGTCCGCTCGATTTTTCTCGCTGTTCGTCGCTGATATTGTCGCTATCGTATTTTGGTCGTTGATTTCGTCGTTAATGGTGTCGCAGATTGCGTCGCAGATTGCTGTTTTTTTTGTAGTGAGAATGGTGTGTGCATATGGTGAAGAATTACTTACTTCCATATCAAGAACACTGAAATCCACAGGTACTATCAAACCACCAACTTTAACTAACACATCTTCTATAACCCCTTTCGGGAATCTAAGAGATCTATCAGCTAATTGCAATACCATTTTTGTAGGTTTAAGTTCCCCTAGTTCCAAATCAAGATAAACAGAATAAGGCATTAAATTCACACTGGCTCCCAAGTCACACATGCCATCAGTACCCTTTCCATTCCCCATAGTAATTTGAATGATAAAACTTCCAGGATCCTTTAGCTTAGGAGGTAGTTTATGCTACAAAAAAGCACTAGCTACCTCAGAAACTATCACCTTTTCATTCGGCTCATACCTCTTTTTCTTGGTATTCAGTTCTTTGAAGAATTTAGCATAAGCCGGCATGTTCTTAATTGCTTCTAGTAAGGGTAAGTTGATACTTACCTTAGACATCATGTTGAAGATATCTGAAAATTGCTTATTTTTTTATCATCCTTCAACCTGCTCGGGAATGGTATAGGTGGCCGGTATGGATTGCTTGCCTTGTGCAAATCTGCTGTAGGGGACTTCTCCATTGACCTTTCTTCAGCTCCTTTTTTCTCTGGTTCTCCTTCCTTTTTATTCTCTTGCTCACCTGCATTCACAGAATTATTTTCAACATTGTTATTAATTACCTTGCCACTCCTAAGAACAGTCACTGATTGTGCCTGCTCAGGTTGACTTGGGAACTTCCCATTTTGTTGAATCTGCATCTGTTGTGCAAGTTGCCCCACTTAGGTCTCCACCGTCTTAAAAGATGCTTCTAAGGAGTCTAGTCTCTTGTTGTTCATCTCTTGGTTTTGAGCACTGACTTTGATGAAAGCTTGTAAACTTTCCTCCAAACTCTCTCTCTTAGGCTGCCCTTGATTTGAGGATTGACCCTGCTGTTGGTTCTGTCTCTGGAGCAAATGGAAAGGCTGTTGAGCATTATTTGTTGTCCAGGAAAAATTGGGGTGACTCCTCCAACCAGGATTGTAAGTGTTGGAGTAAGGATCATTCCTGGCTCTTGGTTGAAATCCCCCCATAGCATTAACTTGCTCAGCTTCATTCCCAAAAGACTCATATGTAGAGGGGCATAAATTTGCTCCATGCCCAAATGTCCCACAGATTCCACACACTTCTTGAGTGGATGAAGAAATATTGTTCTTCATGTTTAACATCTGAACCTGCCTTGTCAACTCAGCTATTTGACTAACCATTTCAGTATTGGCTTCCAGTTGATTCACCCCTTTACTTCTTCCCCTTACACTCTTTTGTTGAGAATTAGCTCCCAACATCTCAAAGATCTCATAAGTCTCATTAGCTGTCTTTTCTCCCATGGCTCCCCCAGCTGCATTATCAACTGTGTTCTGAAATTGCTGGGTGAGTCCATCATAGAAAAACTGATTCAGAAGTTGAAGTGGGTAATGATGATGTGGACACTGGATCAATAGCATCTTAAATCTGTCCCAAGCCTCATGAAATGGTTCTCCTTCAAATTGAGAGAATGTAGCAATCTTCCCTCTCAACTCAGCTGTCTTTTGGTGTGAATAGAACTTGCCCATGAACTTGTTATAAACTTGCTCCCAAGTTGTCAGTAAATTTTCAAGCAACATCATGAGCCATCTCTTTTCCCTATCCTTCAAAGTATAAGGGAAACATCTCATCCTCAACTGATCTTTTGTTAGTCCTCCCAAAGGAAAAGTGTTGAGGGTGGAGTAGAAATCCTGAATAAAGTTCAAAGGATCTTCATTTGGAACTCCATAGAATGATGGTAGCATGTTGTAGTGAATGTTCTTCAACTCATAATTCCTTGCTGCATCTGTCAGTCTTATGCAAGAAGTGGAAGTTCCAATGATAGGTCTAGCAAAGTCTCTCATCGTTCTTTGCCTTTCTTCAGCCATTTTAATAGATTGTTCAGATTCCAATTCAAATTCAGAAGTGTCCTCCTCTGTATCAAATCCGGTGTAGAGCTCAAACTCTTCTCAGCTCCTTTTCACTCTCTGAATTTCTGGAATGAATGGATGTAGCTCTCCTTCGAGTGATCTCCTGCCTTGCATAAACAAAAATTTCTAGAAAAAGAAATATCAAAAGCAAAAGACAAATAAAATAAAATGAAAACAATGAAAAATAATCCAAAGTATTATTTTTTTTATTTTAAATAAACAATTACGCCAATTAGCCTCCCCGGCAGCGGCGCCAAAAACTTGTAGCGCTCAAATTAACTCTACCACAAAGCGTCACTCTCAAGTATACGAGGTAGCTGTAGCAAAAGTGATCGCCCCAAAGTCGTATCACAAGGAAGCTAAAGTGACTAATTGATTATCAAACTCAAAGTAACAAGTAATGAATAAATTTAAATTTCTAATTAATGAAAAGGTTTAATTGAAGTTTAAAACGATAAAAGTAAACAAGAGCTGATGTTTTGATTCACTTGATAAAAGGGTCTAGGGTTTGCACTTCTCTACTACTGATATGTATGAACGGTTATTCCTCTTAACTAATTTAATTTCAAAGATTAAATCTCAAACAACTCAATTAATCAAGTCAAGGAAATAAGCTCTTGCATTCAAACCTCTTTCAACTAATCTTGTTATAATTGAAATAATCTTTTTAATAGGTTATATTTCTAATTCACCCTAAGTCCTTAATTGAATTATTCCAGCATTAGACTTCATCTCTCAATCCATCATCTAATACCTAAATCACACAATTGGTGGCCAATCAATTATATGTTAACAATATTTCATTCAATCAAGGCTAAAGAAATTATTAGCTAAGAGAATAACCAATTCATACAATCATAGCAGATCCATACAAACCCTAGACTATATTGAATTAGTTCATGATGTAGCCAAACATATTCATCTCATTAATGTTCAAAGAAATCAAAATAGACATGATAAAATCTATAAGTTCAATTCCAATGAAAATGAAGAGACAAAGTTCAAGAACAAAACCAAGTTACAAACTCCTTGAAGCTTCTGAAGAATCTCTTGTTCAATCTTGCAGGAAGGATGTATCAATGGCATGAACAATCTAATCTAGCTAGTTTTTATCCAAAGTGTAATTAAAATCAAAGAAAAACAAGTTAACAAAACCCTAACTCTCTTTACGGCTGAAACCTCTCTCAAAATCGCCAACAGTCCCAAACCCTAAGCTCCCTTTTTCCTTTTATATGAAACGTCACTTTAAAAATCCGCTGCGTGTTTTGTTCATGAGGGACATGGCCAGGTCAGATGTGACTTGGCCGTGTTGGAGTGCATTGGAGGGACACGGCGACAAGACTTGGCCGTGTCCCTTGCATGTGTTCACTTCTGTTGCTTCTCTTCTTTCTTCTTCTTTGGTTGAGTGACACGACCAAGTCAGAAGTGACTTGGCCGTGTTGCACCATTTTGGAGGGACACGGCCAGTGACTTGGCCGTGTCCCTTGCCTGTGTCTTCTTCTGTGAGATTTGAAACTTCTTTTCCTTTGGAACTTGGTGAGACACGGCCAAGTGGGTGTGACTTGGCCGTGTCTGGGCTTCATTGGAGGGACATGGCCAGTGACTTGGCCGTGTCCCTTGCTTGTGCCTGCTACTGGGACTTGCTCTTCCTTTTTCACTTGGTATGGGACACGTCCAGTGACTTGGCCGTGTCTTCTGCCTGTGTCAGCTACTGCCCTTTCTCCTTTAATTTGCTTCCTTGCCTGTTTTAACCTAACACAAAACTTGCAAACAAAACTTAAACAAGAAATAAATAAACATTAACCAATCAAAACATAAACACATATTAAAAACTAGATCAAAAACGACATAAACACTGAAATAAACTAAAACTACACAATCAAAGCAAATACTAAACAAGCCGATAAAAACTAACAAAATACCTAAATAAAACAATAATTATCATACTAAACAAGACACAAATCTATAACAATAACTAATAAAACAATACTTATATATATACTTGTATATACATGTACATACTTATATATATATATACTAATAAATACTTGTATATACTAATATATATATATATACTAATATATACTTGTATATACTAATATATATACTAATATATACTAATATATATACTTGTACATACTAATATATACTTATATATACTTATATATATACTTGTATATACTAATATATATACTTGTATATATAAGTATATACTAATATATATACTTGTATATACTAATATATATACTTGTATATATAAGTATATACTAATATATATACTTTTTTTTATAAAGATGGGCGGCACCGCCGGAATAATTTTATTTATATCTAAAAAAAGGTAAACCAATACATTCAGTTCTCACTAAGCCTCTTATAACCTGAGGTAGGGAAGCTTCAGAATCAAAATAAAGATGACACAAGTTAAGCCTACTTAAGCTAGCAAGAGAGTGGGAGATTTGATTAATTTCCCTATAAACATGATGAACAGTAGATCCAGAGGAGATCAGAAAATCACGAATAAAGCAAAGCCTATGATCAGTTGATCTTAAGTCCCGCGAGTGAAGGAAAAGTTGAGCAAGAGCCAAGGAGTCCACTTCAATTTCCACCGAGCAATTGTAAGCATTTGTAAACCAGAATGTAGCAACATATAAAGCTTGGATTTCTGCTTGGAAAGGAGATGAGGCATTCAATAGTAAACCTTGGCCAACGATAAATTTGCCAAAGGAATCCCGTAATATAAAACCACCAGACTTTGTATGCTTAGTGTAGGAACCATCCACGTTCAATTTTAATCTAGCGCGAGTAGGCCTCATCCATTTTACTAGCATTGGTTTCTTCTGCAAACTACCAAATCCTTTGGGCAACAAATCAACAAGATCAGAAGGGAGTTGCTTACCATATTTTTTAGCCGAAACAGCAACCCCCCAACTATAGAGATAAGACTCTATTTGCTGATGCAATCTTCCAATCCATATGCTGCCATCACCCCACCTGCAAGAACAGTACATTTTCCAAACATGCCAAACAATGATTTGAGGAATGAACCTTCTCAGTAAGCTCACAATAGAACCCGTATTCTTAACTAACCACCAACTAATCAAAGTTTGTCTGATGGAGGGACCAGTATTAATGATATCCAGGAAAAAAGAACTATAGTATCTCCATATGTTTTTCACATGTTTGCAATTAAGAAAGAGATGATCCATAGAGTCCGAATCTTCATTGCATAAAGGGCCCACTGAAGGTCTGTAAATACCGAATAGGTGTAGATTCACATACAGTGGTAGAGCTTGATGCAGTATTCTCCAAGTGAAGAAAGATATAGTCTTTGGAATTTTTGAGTGCCAAACCGAGGAAAAGGATAAACGAGTTGCATTGCAGTTTCTCACAAAATTGTAAACAGAAGCAAAATGGAATTTGGCCTCGAGGCGATCACGATGTTGATAATTCTTCTGAGATTCACAGAAAAAACCAAGAGCCAGATGATGTACCTTGCAGATGCGCTTCCAAATGTTGGAATCAATAATCTGGAAGCTCATGTCACCCTTCCTATAATAATGATGCATCATGTAGTCAGTCCAAAGAGAATCTCTTTTCATTAATAGTCACCATAGCTTTACTGAGAAGGTTGTTTGAATCACATTTAGAGAGCGCAAACCGATTCCTCCTTCATCAACCGGTTGACATAAAAGAGAGAACTTCACCCAATGCTTTTTTGTCCGAACCCCATAAAAAATTTGCCATTTTTTGCTCCATGATACGGATGACACTCTTAGGAAGAGACATGGCAGCCATAACATGAAGAGGAATAGTGGATAAAACATGTTTAATCAAAGTAATACGACCTCCAACAGACAAATATTTTTTAGTCCAACCCTGCAGTTTGTCATTAAATTTCCTAAGAATGTCACCACAATAGGAAATACGGTTAATTCCCTGATAAATTGGGGTTCCCAAATAAATGAATGGAAAATCCTTCTTTTTAATGGAAAAAGCATGCTTTATGCGTCGAATACCAGAATTAGTCATACCTTTTGAACAATAAAAGGAGCTTTTGTTGAAGTTAATACATTGACCAGAAGCACTTTGATATTTGTTGAGGAAAGTATTGAGCTGTTTAATACTATGAAGATCACCCCTTGTAAAAATCAACAAATCATCTGCAAATCCAAGATGAGTGACAACCGGACATCCACGGCCTAGGTGATAAGGCAAAATCTTTCTACTATCCACCAAGTTTTTAAGGCCCCTAGAAAAAGCTTCAGACATAATAATAAACAAATAAGGCGAGAGAGGGTCACCTTGCTTAACCCCTTTGGAAGGAGCAAAGAAACCATAGGAAATACCATTCACACAAACAGAAAGCTTAGATGAAGCCAAGTTGTCCATAACAATGGAAATAAATCTATTAGAAAAGCCGAGCTTACCAAGAAGTTCCTTGAGAAAAACCCATGAAACTCTATCAAACGCTTTTGTCATGTCAAGTTTGATTGCAATGTTTCCTCCCTTTGCTTTGCGGTCAATATCATGAATAAGTTCATTAGCTAGAAGGATTTGAGAGTGAATTGATCTTCCTTGCATGAACCCAGCTTGTTCAGGAGAAATCAAAGGGGCAAGTATAGGAACCAATCTTGAAGCTAAAATCTTTGTGCAAGCTTTGCTAACAAAATTAGTAAGACAAATAGGACGAAATTCAGCAAATGTAGTCGGACAACTGACTTTGGGAATCAGGATAAGTTGAGTGCAGCTGAAGGATTGCGGGATAGAGAGTCTGAGAAAGAATTCTTTCACGGCACTACACACATCGCAACAAATAATATCCCAATAAGCTCTGAAAAAAGAACCATCATAACCATCCGGACCAGAGGCGCTATCAGGATCAAGTTGCCAGACATAATTCTTAATTTCCAAGTCAGATGGAATAGCAGTGAGGGAAGCATTTTGATCTTCGGAAATCATGGTTGGGATATGAGCAAGCATATCAGAAAAGTCAAAGTGGCCATCATCGCCACGAAAAAGCTCTTGAAAATACCGAGCTGCTTCCGAACCAATATCCTCTTAAGAAATCAACCAAGAACCATCTGAAGATTTAATACGAACAATACGCCTAAAATTCCTGGCAATTTTGACATACCGATGAAAAAAGCGGGTATTGGCATCCCCATCTTGAATCCATTTAACTCTCGCCTTCTGCTTCCAAAAGATTGCTTCTAATCAAAGCTTTTGGGCAAGGTTAGCTTGAAGTTTTTTCAGATGTTTCCTGTTAATATCTGAAGGGTAATCTATATAAGTAGATTCAGCCAAAGCAGCCCCACTTTCAGCCTCCTTCACACCCTCAAAAATGTTTCCAAACAACTCTTTATTCCAATTACGTAAAGCTTTTTTCAGGTCTCTGAGTTTCATGTGCAGTCCCTTCATACCACCTCCATAAAAGCTCATTGACCATTGATCGTGCACAAAAGGAATAAAAGACTTGTGCTCAAGCCACATTTTCTGAAATTTGAAAGGCTTAGGAAGCTGAAATTCAGTCTTGTTACAGATAAGAAAAAGCGGACAATGGTCCGAAGTAGTAGAGCCCAGGTGCCTCACCAATGTATCATCAAATTGTTCAAAAAATAAATCATTGGCCAAGAACTGATCAAGACGCTTCCAAACCATACCCCTGTTTCGATTCCCAAACCAAGTAAATGCCGGTCCCATAAAAGAAAAATCCATAAAGCCACAAGTATCACAACAGGAGTTGAAGTCATCAATACTGGCTTGATTAGGAACAGAAGGGCCTTTGTATTCATTAATGCCACGAGTAACATTAAAATCTCCTCCAATAAGAAAAGGACAATTAATATTATACTCAGTCAAAGCCTCCCATAAATTACTTCTCTCATGCCTTGAGTGCTTGCCATACACCATAGCGAAGGTAAAAGAAAAATTAATGGACAAACATTGAGCCATGCAAAAAGTAACTTGCCCCTTATCAAAGAAATTTTGGAAAGTTATTGATTGAATATTCCAGAATAGCCAAAGTTTATTATTATCATTGCCAAAAAATTGATCAAAACCCAACCTCTTAGCAAACACAGGGCCTTGCTTAACATTAACCATAGGTTCAATAATTATAACATATAAGAATTTATGAGAAACACATAATCTTTTGAGCCTAGTGAAGGATGATGAAATACCTCTGATGTTCCAGCACAAACAATTCATTAATTATTGTTAATATCCACAGAAGCATTAAGATGCGATCGACGCGTAGCAATTGGAGAGTCACAACCAGATTTCTGCTTGCCTTTCTTCTTCCTAGTGACTTCAATAAAACCATCATCATTAGCATTCAACAATTTCCTCTCAAGGATGGCAACATCCTTCTTCAGCTGATCGATATTTTTGAGCAAAGCTAAGCCATCATCAGATACATGACCCAATTCCTCATCTCCTTGACCCGTATCTTTAGCATCAGATGAAGAGACTATAGCCAGTTTACTCATCACTACTTTATCAACATTAGCACAACTTGCTATTCCATGGATTACCCCCTTGACAGGCATGGACAAATTACAAGGCTTCACAGTCGTATCCAAATTGTTAGCATCATCTTTATTATCACTATCAGAAGTAGGCTCCTTCTTATCTTCAACCTTATCCTCAACAGACATAACTAAAACTGCAGTATCACCATTATCATTTTTAGTAATCATAGCCTCCTTTCGGGACAAATGTTGATTGTTAGCTTTATTAACTTCCGTAGAAAAAATCTTATCATCATCATTCTGGTGGTGCAAGGAAGCAGAAGTCTTATCATTAGATACCTGATGCTCCGCAGACAAAATAGGAACCCAGGCCAAATTAGCTTTCTTAGGCGGAGCTACCTGATGATTAGATGAAGGGACAGTCTGAACGTGGGGCTTAATCATCTCCATCTCACCATAAACTTGCTGATCCTTGACATCAAAATCATGAGAGCAATCATTATCCAGGTGGCCAAACCTCTCACATTGAGAACAATAAAGAGGCAAATCCTCATAGGTAATGGATTGGGGGAAGACCTTTCCAGCATTGTCAATCCACAGTCTTGCAGGGAGCTCTTTAGAAAAATCAATCTCCACACAGATGCGAGCAACCGATGGTCGAGATCGCTGAACAGTAGCCGAATCTAATTTTAATGGATTACCGATCAGACAAACAATTTTAAACAAAGCTTCCTTATAAAAAAAATGCATTGGCAATCCCTCCATAGTAATCCAATTGGTACAATGGGTCAATCAACATGAGATCTGAAATTTGGGGACCATTTAAACACAGACATGTGAAATTGATTAAACTGCCAAGAATGTTTGAGCCAACATCGGAGAAAATCCATTTCCAAATCAAAATTGATTAAAACGCAATGCTCATCAAGCAAACCCAAGGTAAAAGATCCCTTGAAACCAATGGCATCTAGAAAATTTTTCAGGAGTAACATACCTGACCTCTTAAGACGGAATTTACCGACCAGAGCATAATGGAAAGGGGAGGATAAGATTGATACATCATCCTTTGAGAAAGAGATTGAAGGAGAACCCCTAAACTTGCCAACTATCTCAAACAATCGGAAACTAGATTGAATTTCAGCAAAAGATCGGGCATCATCAAGAGGATTTGCTGTGATTGAAGTCGATTTTAGCCCTGATTTGAGAGCAGATGCAAAACAGATGCCGGACGGCCTAGCAGGGGCCGCCGACGGGAAGTTTTCAGTTGCCGTGTTGGAGAATCGGGGAAGAGAGAGATAAATTTTATATATATGGTTGTTCCCCCATACTAATATATAGACTTGTATATACTAATATATACTTATATATACTAATATATATACTTGTATATACTAATATATACTTGTATATACTTATATATATACTAATATATACTTGTATATATACTAATATATATACTTGTATGTACTTGTGTATATATTAATATATACTTGTATATACTTATATATATACTTATATATACATGTATATACTTGTATACATATACTAATATATACTTGTATTCCTACTTATATAATATCATATTATATCTAAATCATTATTTAATGGTGGACTTTAAAGTTTCTAATGGGTTTATGAAATGTTTATAAATCCAAACCTTAGCTTCTAATACTTGTATATATATACTAATATATATACTAATATATACTTGTATATACTAATATATATACTTGTATATACTTATATATGCTAATATATACTTATATATACTTGTATATATACTAATATATACTTATATATACTTGCATATACTTGTATATACTAATATATATACTTGTATATATAAGTATATACTAATATATTACTTGTATATACTTGTATGTATACTAATATATACTTGTATATACTAATATATATACTTGTATATACTTATATATATACAAATATATACTAATATATATACTTGTATATATACTAATATATACTTGTATATACTTATATATATACTTATCTGAACATATATTATATAATGGTCTGAACAGTTAATCAGACAACTTTTTAAATAACCGTTGTCTGAAACATCTTATCAGACAACGGTTTTTTTTACCAAAAAAACACTTGTCTGAACATATATTACACAACAGTCCCTAAAAACCATTGTCTGTATACTTGCTTCAGACAACGGTTTTTTTTAACCATTGTCTGAAATGCTGAATTATACAACACTTTCGAAAAAACCGTTGTCAGAAACATCTTATCAGACAACGGTTTTGTATGACCAGAAAAATAGTTGTCTGAACATATATTACACAACGGTCCCTAAAAAACCGTTGTCTTGTGTGACCAAAATGACACCTAATAGACAATGGTTAAAAAAAACACCAAAAACAGTTGTCTGAAAATTAATCAGACAACGCTCTTTTGGGGAAAAAAAACAGTTGTCTGTTTTTTCAGACAATGGTTTTTTCCTTAACCGTTGTCTGATGACCGTTGTCTGATTCAGTTTTTCTTGTGGTGAAAGCAAATAAAATAGGCACCCATCCAAGGATGGAAACATGCCCTTACAACCGTTCAATATCTAAGATACAAGTAAATAAAAATGGGACACCCACTATTGGTGGAAATGTGTCCTTTACAAAGTCCAAAAATTCATAAAATAAAATACATAATTAAAAATAACTAAGGCACCCATAAGGTGGAAACATGCCTTTTACAATCTTTAAAATTGAAATAAACATAATGTAATTAACCAAAACAAGTAATAAAATAATCAAAATGCATCATACATTATAAAGTATATAACAATAAATCAAACAATCAATCTAGAGTTTTAATTATAAAATTAAGATTGGACATGCAATTCTAGGATTTACATATTAGGGTTAGGTATTTTGGATTAAGATTTTAGTTTTATAGATTTAGGATTAGAGTTTTGGCATTAGGTTTTGGGAAGTTGGAATTAGGTTTTTTGATATTTAGGAATTGGAAATTAGGGTTTAAGGAATTAGGGTTTAAGGAGTTAAGGTTTAAGGAATTACGGTTTTGGAGTTAGGGTTTAAGGAATTAGGTTTAAAAAGTTTGGGTTTAAGGGATTAAGGTTTAAGGATTTTAGGGTTTTGAAACTAGGGTTTTGGAGTCTAGGTTTAGGCTACGGTTTATGTTAAACGTCAAATTTTATGTATTTTTATTACTAACCTATTGTAACTGTGAAGGATTTATAAAGTTCCATTTATAATTTTGGCAATATAGTGTATTAAGATAACAATAGTAATCAGAATATTGAAAATCAAATAATGAATTTAACACAGTGATTGAAGTATATAGAAATCAATCAATGATTTTAATTGAATTGGTTAGCAGAGATTGAACCTGCATTTGTTGGCTCCATAAATTGATGTATTGAACCAAACTTGTTTTAATTTTCTATCTGGATCAACTGACTTTTGGTTGAACAAAACAATTTGAAGACAATTGCTACTGCCTCTCAAATTGCTATTGCCTCTCTATTTTCTTCTCCCTTCTTTTTACTTTTTTGCTTTATGTTTTTGTATCTGTTAATTGCTTTTGTGAATCCTCAATGTTGTCATCCCCTCTGAATAAAAATGACTTGTATTTATAAGCTTTTTCTAGGGCAAATTGGTTTGTCTCTCCTTATGCAGTTCAAACTTCCTGCTGTTTATCCGAAGCCAAAAGGAGTTTTTCTACAAGTAGTAATGGAGTGATTTTAGGTTAAACTGGGCATGGGGAATGTCCATATCAAATTGGCCAAGGCTCCTTCCATATCGAATTGTCTTGGCCAATTTGATATAGAGGGTGTCCATATCGAGTTTCCTTGAACCAAATCAAAATTTATAGGCCCGATTTAGATTAAACCGACTTAATTCAAATTTTATATAATCATACTTGATTTAGTTTGGTACTTGTTATTGAACTAAACTTTAATATTGCCTTCAAATGAAAACCATATTTGAACTGGTACCAAAATTAATGGTCTACATCCACCCTATTAAAATCAATCCCTAGTTTGTCCCTTTGAGCATTCATTAGGTTTTAACTTTCTTTTTATTGGCTTATAAAGCCAATAACCTTCCCTAAGCTCGTGTGACACTAATGACAAGTCTAATGATCACTGAGCTACTAAGAAGCAAAAAGTTCAAAGAAAAAGGATGGTTAGTCAAGATAGTTGAAGTTAACCTAAACTAGACCTAATATCTCTTATCCATTTCACTATTGATATGACATCTAGACAATGAAAGAATTCATCCTCATTGAAGTAGACTCATGTTCCTCCATAATCATAAGCATAGGACAGCACAAACAAAACAACTTTCTTTGGGCTAGGAGTAAAAAAAAATTTCAGGTGAAAAATAAGAAGAAAAGAAAAAGCTCACTAGGTTAAAAACCCAAAAGGGTGGCCTAAGCAAAAATTAGACTAGCTCTATAGTTTTGAAAACCTGAAATTATGGTTCAAAAAGCTAACTTTCACCCAACCTAAGAGAAAATTTTGACTTGAATCGATCCAGCCCAACCAGGGAATCAGCTAAATCAGAGAAATAGGAGAAAGAACATCTTTCATACAACATAGCTTCAAGTCAGCAATCTTGAAAGTCCTAGACTTGATATTTCAAAAGGGGAGAAGAGTAGAATGATGAAATGCCATGCCTAAAAAAAAAGAGCCAATGAAGAAGAAAGAAAGAAAAGGAAAAAAAGAGAGAAGAGAGAAAAAAAGAAAAAAAAAGAAAAGTGGAAGAAGAAAGAAGAAGAAAAAGGATTCAGAGTTTCTGCAAAAGTTAAAAGAAAATATTAAGATTGTCCTAGTCAAATCTAGATTTATGCCGCAAGATGAAAGAACATTCAAGTTCTATCCTTTCATGAAGTAAGATAATAAGAAGCCCATAGTTTAAGAATGCTCTTATAGCTCCAACATAAAGTTTTTCACTGTGAAGATCTGCTTGTAGTGTCACATCAACTCCAATCTACAAATGGCCTTCACTTAAACCATATCCCATATAGACCCCATTTGAAGCCTATTAAAGACCTATCGATCTCTCTTAGTACGTGGAGTCTATTAGTGGAGATTATTTGAAAAAGCATGCATATGAGATAGATAATATCTGAACCTAATGAGTCCTCTAGCCAAGTAATATGTATGTGCCTATCTGAAGTGCAATAATTCTAACTCAAATGGAAATGATTCCCAAATTTAGTACAGAAACTAGGCTTACGATGTTATAGATGTATTAATTTGAAAGACCAAGTCCTAAGCTATATTGACACTGATTTGGCCAAGCCAACATTCAATTTCAAAATTAAAATTAAATTAAAAAAAAATGTTTTCTTATCTTATGAGCCTCCAGGCTTAGGGAAGTACATTGCACTGTTGAACCTTAAAGGACATATTGGATAAAAGTAGGATAATGAAGAAATTGTTTGCAAGGTTTGAATAAGCTAATAACTAATGTACTTAATCATGAATTGAAACAGATGTCTCATGTATCTCTAACTATCCTACTTGAGGCCCCACTACTCATGTTTTATATATCTTGAAGATGAAGCTATGACTGTGACATTACCTAAAGATCCAAAGCAAAGCCTAAATAAACTCCTCGAAGGTGCCAACGGGAGTTTTATGGCTTATCACCTTAGTCTATGAGTCAGTATAATCACTGTAAGTATCATTCATGCATATCATGCATACACACATACATGAGCATGTCACATTGCATTCTTGTTGTCTTGTGTTGCCTAATTCTTATCAAAGTTGATACTTTATAAAGCAAACAATGAGAAACAGACATAGTGTTAGGGGGCATGAAAGGCCCATTGCTTGAGAAAAATCTAATCATGGAGACACATACTTGCACAAAGAGCAATACAAAAGTATTCGTTAAAGCCAAAAGGGCACAAAATCATCGGTTTGAGCCTGCACAGGGGTAAAGCTTCTTCTTTCAAATTTTGATTTTATGCATTTATAAAAAATTTTCAGATTCTCTTTTAATGTTTTGCCATACAGGGAGCAAAGAGAGGATATAATGGCTACTGGGGTAAAAATAGACAAACTTTTTGCAAAGCATAACCCATCAAAAGAATGGAATAAGTGGCTTGAAAAAAAGCCAAAACTCTCAAATGACAGAAGGTCAATCAAGTTGATGGCTAAAAGAAAGCCAGAACTCTCAAATAACAAAAGGTCAGTGTGAGCGGGGATTTTTGCCCCCACTCCCGGTGGAATGGTTCTTACGACTTTGGCACTGTTTAGGCTCGTGGCCTTAGAGAATACGGACCTAAGTCCGAAGAAAATGGAGTCACCACCCGGACGGGCTGGGAAAAAGAAAGGGGTGGATGACTCAATTCCTAAGGAATCCCCAACCCCCTAATGGGTTCAAAAAGTTGGGTATGTGTGGGGAAGGTGAGAAATGGCCCAGCACCCCCACAACGCCTGGTTCATTGGAACCGGCCTCCTTTACAGGTCTTAATATTATAAAATTCTTAAATATAACAATATTATCCATATTACACACAATAATTAAAAGAAAGCATCACTATATTTAAAATCAAAACAATGTCCAAACAAAACAAATAAATGGACACCCATCCGAGGATGGAAACATGTCCTTACATCACATGCCTAAATAGGACACCCACTGAAAGGTAGAAACATGTACTTTACATTGGTTCTAAAATAGAAAAGCAATTTAAATTACATGATATTTAACTAGTGAGGTACCCACCAAGTGGAAACATACCTCTTACAACATTTGGAAATTTAAATAATTCGATAAAAGTAAATAACCATTCATCAAAAATAAATCATTCATCAAAGGTATTAAACATTAATAGAAAGTAAACATTCATCCATGATAAATTAAATAAATCAAGCATTGAACTCAAATAAATTAAAGCATATAAATCAAAGCATAATCAAATATAAAATTGAATAAGGAAAGTAAAGATTCAAATTAGGGCTACTGTTTCTATTTAAGATTCCATGTGTTTAGGGTTTGGAATTTATGGAATTAGGCTACTGTGAGTTTTTAAAGGAATTAAAAAAGATTAAGATTTTATGTTTTAAAAGGTTGATAAAATTCTTTGATTAACCAAATTAGTGTTTGAATGGTGAAATAATGAAACTAGGGTTTGAACACTTTAAAATACTTAGATTTATGTTTTAAGCTTACTTTGTAAAATTAAAACATTTGTGTTTATATGGTTTTAAAAGTTTTAAAGGATTAGGGTTTAGAAAAAAATTAGGGTTTAAGGTTTTAAAGGTTTTGGTTTTTGGAGTTGAATTAGGTTTTTAGGATTTTTGATTTAGGGTTTCGGGGAATGCATTAGGTTTTTAAGATATGAAAACCAATTGATAAATTTATGAAGTTTTATGAAAATAAATAAAACGATTTAAAGTTTATTGAAGCAAAAAAGAAGTTTTTAGGGCTTTTGGAAAGAAACAGAACTCAATTTAGAGTTTTGAAAATTTAGAAAGCAAATTAGGGTTTTGGGGTTTTGAAGAAACTAAACTAACAACCTTAAACTTTTTTGGAAAACAAAGCAACGAATTAAGGTTTTTAAACTTTAGAAAAAGTGAATTGAGGTTCTAAGGTTTTTGAATTAAAAGAAAAAAAATAGATGATTACGCTACTGTGAAAAAACAAAAAGAAATTAAGAACTCAAACCTTGGTTCATAGGTTACACCAAAAATTGATTCTTGGATGAAAAAAAAACAAAGACAAGCTTTGCTGCCTTTGAATTGCTTGAATTGTTTTTCTGCTCTCTCAAAAAAAAGAAATCAGGTTGATTCACTGCCTTTCCTACTTAGTTTTGGATCCAATTTTTGATCAATTTCTCCTACAATTTCTTCTTTTTTTTGTTGTTTTTGGCCTTATTTATAGAAGAATTTTATGGTTCATTCCTAATTATTCACAGAACATAATATTTATAAGAAAAGGAAACCGAAACCTAATTGCATTAGGTTTTGAAAAATTTTGAGTCAGAAAAATTTCGCTGGCGAAGAAAAACTACTGCGGAAAAATTGCGCTGGCAAATATTTTTTGCCGCAGTTGGCTGCGGCAGGGGCAAGGACTAGCCTGCGGGCAATTTCGCCCGCAGGAAATTCCTGCCGGTGAAATGGCCTACGACCATTCGTCCCGCGCTCTGGTTTTTGGAGATGATTTTTTTCATCGCCGATTTTTATTTTTATTTTTATTTTTTGATTTTTATTTGTTTATTTTTATTTTTTATTAATAAAAATTAGTTACTAAAGTAAAAATTATGTAATTAAGATAACAAAAATTATTTTGGACTAATTAAAATATATTGGACAACACAAAAATTATTTTGGACTATTTAAAATATATTGGACCGGACTGGGTAAAAAATTAAGGGTCTACAGTTTGCCCCCTGCTTGAATAATCTAAAACTTTACTGAAAGAGAGTGAAAAGCATGAAGACTTACTTTTTGAGATGGTTGAGGTTTTGGGTTCTGGACCCGGTTCGAGTTCTGGACTCAAGGATAATTCTAGGTTCTGGACTTAAGGAAAATTTGGGTTCTGGACCCGAGCTAAGTTCTGGACTTAGAAAAGATTCTAGGTTCTGGACCTAAGGGTAATTTGGGCTCTGGACCCGAGCTAAATTTTGGACTTAGAAGAGATTCTAGGTTCTGGACCTAAGTAAAATTTGGGTTCTAGACCCGATTCGAGTTCTGGACTCAAGGATAATTCTAGGTTCTGGACCTAAGGAAAATTTGGGTTCTGGACCAGAGTTAAGTTCTCGGACTTAGAAATAATTCTAGGTTCTGGACCTAAAAAAAATTTGGGTTCTGAACCCGAGCTAAGTTCTGGACTTAAAAGAGATTCTAGGTTCTGGACCTAAGGGTAATTTGGGTTCTGGACTCGAGCTAAGTTCTGGACTTAAAAGAGATTCTAGGTTCTGGACTTAAGAGTAATTTGGGTTCTGGACCCGATTCGAGTTCTGGACTCAAGGATAATTCTAGGTTCTGGACCGAAGAAAAATTTGGGTTCTGGACCCGATTGGAGTTCTATACTCAAGGATAATTCTAGATTCTGGACCTAAGGAAAATTTGGCCTTTGGACCCGAGCTAAGTTCTTGGACTTATAAATAATTCTAGGCTCTCGACCTAAGGAAAATTTGGGTTCTGGACCCGAGCTAAGTTCTGGACTTAAAAGAGATTCTAGGTTCTAGACCTAAGGGTAATTTGGGTTCTAGACCCGAGCTAAGTTCTGGACTTAAAAGAGATTCTAGGTTCTGGACCTAAGATTATTTTGGGTTCTAGACCGAAGCTAATTTCTTAGATTTAAAAATAAATTCTAGGTTCTAGACCTAAGGACAATTTGGGTTCTGGACTCGAGCTAAGCTCTGGACTTAGAAAAGATTCTAGGTTCTGGACCTAAAGAAAATTTGGGTTATGGACCCGAGCTAATAATTTTTTATTTCAAAAAAGTTTGGCTAATTTTTATGCATATGTTTTTTTTCTTGCCCCATGCATGTAAAAATATTTATATTTACTCAATTATTTAAATGATTAATGTGAATAATTGAATTTACTGTTTATTTACTATGTAGTCACTGTTCATGCACTATTTACTATTCATAAATAGTAAATTAACTTTTTAAAAATAGTAGCAAATAGTATTTACTATTAGAAATAGTAATTTTACTATTTATCAATAGTAAATACTATTCATAAATAGTAAAGTTTACTATTCATAAATAGTAAAGATAACTATTCATGAACATTTTGAATTTTGTTTTTTTGCTTGCCGTTTCTCTATATAAACCGATGAGTTCTTCAATTTTATTCACAGCAAAACTTTAAATTCTATAATTCTCTCAAATTTCTTTCGAATTTAGCGCATAGTTGTCAAAAAAATGCATGCTTCAAGGTCAGGGACTCATTCTAATACCGAGTTATTGGAGTTTATTCGGCATCATGAAGATGAAAATATATATACTAGCCGGGATGCTGCTTCACTGAAGTTCTAACAAAAAGAGTACGGTAATTATTTTTCTTTCTTTTTCTCTTGATTTTTCGTCTTTCTGTTTTGTTTTATTTTTTTTGTTTGTTATTTATTTTTATTTTATTATTTTTGTTTCATTATTTTATTTTCTGTTATTATTTATTATTATTTATATATATGTTTTTATATTATGCTCTTTTTATTATTATTGTGTTTGCCTTCATTTTTATTTATATTTTATATTATTATTCTTTTTTAGGAAAAATAAATTAATTTAAGTAGATAGAATAATATGTACATACCTGATATTAACTTACCCGGGTCTGTGTTAGCATGATCGTTGCGTTGTTCGAGCTAGAGGGTGTATTTACAAAGCCCGACAATGGTACGATGTAGTGCCTTCTCGGGTAAGGCGAATTATCCGAGATTACGGCTTTGAGCAATTCATCTTACAATTGCCATCCGAGGAATATTAGATAGACCGGAGCACAGTCCAGGCACTTATAGAGCGATGGTTGGACACGACCCACACTTTTCACTTGCCCATTGGAGAGATGACAATTGGTCCGGTCGATTTTACTACTATAACCGGTCTTTAATATGATGGTGTTCCGGTTCCTCTGACCAATGATATTTTAACATTTGAAGAAATTCAGGAATTAATTGGTATGGAACCATCATATAAAGGGCCTTTTAAGATAAAAATTGAGCCAATTCGTAGTTATTGGATGAACTACGAAAGGACGGGTTGGTAGAGACACGGCCGGACAGTATGCTCGAGGATTTTTGTTATATCTTCTTGGGTTGACCATCTTAGGCAGCACTAAATCCTCCATTCACTTTTCAGTGTTGAGTGCCCTTTCTTATTTCAAAATGGTACCGTCTTCTGGCTGGGGTGAAACTGGTTACCATGGTTTCGATAAACTTTACCGAAACAAGAAGTCTTTTGCCGGCTTGATGGCGATTGTCGAGGTATTCTTTCTTCCACCAATGTTATTTCCACTCTTTTCTTGCATGAATGTGATCTTTATTGTTATTGTAGGTATGGCCATATGAACACAACCTCATGGTGCTTCCGCTTCGGACGGACTCGGGATGAGTAATTTGCCCCCTCCTCCAACAGGCGATGACTTTTTCAAGGCTTTATTTGATGACCTACCACCACCCTCTTAGTGATATGTAAATATTGTAGCAATTGTAAAATATTGTACAATAATGAAAAAAATACAATTGCCATCTTTACTGTAACTTTTTTTTCACACCGCCACTTTTTTTTTTATATCACATCATAAACAGTGAATCATAATTTCTTTTTCCACAGCTGCACCATTTGCTAAAACCAAATCTAACGCGGTAAAGGAAATTGTCGCCAATTCCTTTCCTTATGCCATATAGTCTTATTCTTTCCAATCACCTTTTCCTTATCAATTTTGGAAAAGGTTTGCTTCTTCTATATAAATCACCTTTCATGCCTAATTTAATATAGAAGCCAAAAATTTCTATTCCCACGCAAATAACTCCTTTTAACAATTTTAATTTTCCTTCATTCATCAACAATGACTGAACATCATTTAAAGAAGATAAAAATTCTATTTAAGAACATGGATGCCATTCATTGGAAGCAAATTTCGTGGTCAAAACTTGATGTTTTAAAATGTTTTCAAAATGTTAAATTAGACCACTCCTTCTTACATGCCGTGGCTTCCTTTTGGAATACGGATTCTAGGGTATTTAAAATTAATGGCTTTGAAATATGTCCCTTGATTGAAGAATTTGAGGCCATCCTTGGATATCCAAATAATCAACAAATGGCATTACCCACACAGATTTCCAAGACTCAACAAAAGATGTAGATGTTATTTCAAATTCCAAAACCCGAAGTTCTTTGGTTGATGAGAGGTGAAAAAATTCTACTTGCTCCTTTGATTGACTTTTGTCTCTCTCATTTGGCCCCTACTGAGGCATGGGGACGCATGCTCTGTCTTTACTTGCTCGGCCAATTCTTGCTTGTTTCTTCCGACGCCGATATTGATCCACGGGTATTGGATATTATGGACCAAATGGAAGGAGGCTTGTCGCCGATACCTGTGATCTTAGCTGAGACCTTAGTTGGATTAGACCGACTTAAATCAGGAATGTCAAAGAGACTGACTAGGAGTCCATTGTTGCTTCAGGTAATTACCTAAATTGCCCTTTCGGGTTTTCAATTTAGGTTTTCTTTTTTCTTCTTTTCTTTACTGCTCTAATTTTTGCCTAGTCCGCCCAAGTGGGTTTTCGAAACTAGCGAGTTGTCCTAATTTTTGCCTAAGCTGCCCTCGCGGGTTTTCAACTTAGCAGACCTTTTCTCTTTTTTTTGTTATATATTTTTTATTGCTCTAATTTTTGCCTAGTCCGCCCATGTGGGTTTTCAAAACTAGAGAGTTGTCCTAATTTTTGCCTAAGCTACTTAGCAGACTCTTTTTTTTTAATTAATTCTTGCTTCACAAATTTGGCTTCAGGAGCGTCTTTGTTTGCTTGATACTCCATCCATGGATTTTGCCAGATATCTACCACATCATCATTCTGCTAGGAAGCTACTCCATCCTGTTTCTTCATATGCTGACTGGGTTGACTGGATCCACTCACGCTCTGAAGTCAATATCTGTTGGTTGGTACCTTGGTCGAAGATTTCTCGTATCACCATGCAGACATACTTGATGTACGTTCCCCTTGCTGCTCTTCGTCAAGGTACATGCTATGATCCTCGCCGACTTGGTCGTCATTACGGAGCTGAGCCTTGTGATTCTGACTTTACTCCCGATTTAGACATGCCTTGCTTGACTTAAGCCTACTTGGATTGGCTAAGGCAAAGCTGGCCTGCAAGTTACATTTATCGACTGCCATAGATTTTACATTTGTCAATTCAGAAAGTGTATTGTTAGGATGAAAAAATAATTAAAGTAATAAAAAGATGCTTCTTTTCCATTTATAATTTGTCATCACCTTTTGCTATTGTGTTTATTTATTCCATCCATATCTGGTCAAATACTTATAACAGTGCACATAGAACAATTTTGACATTAATTATGTTTTATTAAATTAGGGAACCACTATAAACCCAGCATACACAAGATTACTCCTGTTGCCAACTAGCCCTTTCGGGTTTTCTAATTGACGATTTTCTCTCATTTAGCCCAAATTATTGCCTAGCCCCCCCTTTTGGGTTTTCGGGACTAGCGGACTGCTCTAACTTTTGCCTAGGCCGCCCATTTTGGGTTTTCAACCTAGCGAGCTCTTTTTTTTATCATACATAAAACCTCTTCAACCTGCCAATGTTTACTGGCTCACTAAACTCATTCCCATCCATGTCTGATAACTTCACCGCACCTTTGTTCATGACTTGTTTCACGACGTATGGACCTTCCCAGCTAGGTCTGAACTTTCCTCTTGGATCAGATACATTAGGCTTAGATTGCTTCAACACTAAATCCCCAACTCTGAATTTTCTGACCTTAACCCTTCTATTGTAAGCCTGAGCTATCTTCTTTTGATATAGTTGGTATACAAAGCCTTTAACCTTCTTTCTTCTAGTAAAGCTAACTGCGTCTATCTGCTCGCTACCCATTCTGTTTCAGGCAGTTCGGCTTCCAAGACTACTCTTAATGACTTAATCTCAATTTCAATTGGCAACACTGCTTCCATCCCGTAAACCAAAGAGAACGGTGTCATTCTAGTGGGCGTTCGCACACTTGTCCTATATCCCCATAAAGCAAAAGGAAGCATTTCCGACCAATCCCAGTAAGTCTTGGTCAACTTGGATAGAATTTGCTTAATTATTTTGTTTGTTGCTTCTACCGCACCATTAGCCTTTGGTCTATAAGGAGAGGATCGATGATGATGGATTTGGTACTTTGAGAATAAATCCTTAATTGCTCCTTGAAACTGTACCCCATTGTCTGATATCACACTGTGCGGGACCCCGTACCTGCAGATGAGGTTCTTTTCAATAAATCTAGCCATTTGACTTGCATCTGGTTTGTTGAAGGATTTGGCTTTGACCCATTTTGAAAAATAATCTACCGCTGCCACAATGAAACGTTGACCGTTTGAGGCTGTCAGATGTATTTCTCCTATAATGTCAATACCCCAGGTGGCAAATGGCCAGAGTGAAGATATAGAATGTAATTCTTCAGGAGGCATTTGATTCAAGTTACCATACATCTGACATTGTTGACACTTCTTGACAAACTCAATACAATCTCTCTCCATGGTCAACCAGTAGTAACCTTGTCGAATAATCTTCTTAACTAGAGCCAAACCACTCATGTGCGGACCGCAACTTCCCGCATGTATCTCTGACATGATGCGCTCTACTTCAGGCTTTCTTAAACATCTCAAACGCACCCCGATCAGGCCATCTTCGATATAACTCTTTGTGGAATGTGATGTAATGCAATGACCATCGCCTTATGGCTCTTCTCCCTTTCTTTGTTGCCCCCGGCGGGTATTCTCTTTCTTCCAAAAATCGTCTTATAGTATCATACCACGCATCATGGTTTGTATCAATTTCCATGATTGTTTCATATTCATAGCAAGGAGTTGATGAACTGGTCAAGACCAGAGGCTTAAGGAATAAGCTGACAAGGTTTTCCCATACCGAAGCCAATGTGGCTAGGGCATCAGCCACCTGATTTTCTTCTCTCGATAGGTGTATAAACCTACACTCCTTAAAGTTCTTCTTCATCATGGTCAAGTAATGGTGGTATGGTTTTAATTTTTCTTCTTTCAACTCCCATTCTCCATTTACTTGGGATACTACTAGCAATGAATCGCCATAAACATCCACCTTATCCACCATCATAATCATTAGGGTTTTCAAACCAAAAATACAAGCTTCGTATTCCACCACATTATTGGTTGCCCTAACTTTCAACTTTTTGGCTAAAGGGATAAGTTCCCCTTCGGGCGATTCTAGTATAACTCCCAAACCTGCTCCTTTCCTGTTTATTGCTCCATCAAAATACATTTTCCACCCTTGTACTTCAATTGCCTCTATATGTTTATCCAAAAATTCCAAGATTACCTCTTCGCTTTCTGGTAATGGTTATTGGGCTAGGAATTCTGCCACCGCTCTACCTTTTATTGTTTTCCTGGTTACATACTCAATTTCAAATTCTTCTAATATTATCAACCATCGACCATATTTCCCAATCAAAGAGGGTGTCTCCCTTAAGTACTTCATTGGATTCAACCTGGAAATTGCTTGCACACTATACGAGTGAAAGTAATGCCGCAACTTCTTAGAAGACCAAATCACGGGTATACATGTCTTTTCAATGACACTATACTTAATTTCATAAGGTAGGAGCTTTCTACTCAAATAGTAAACTGCATGCTCAATCCTTGATTCATCTGCTTGGGCTAGCATGGCTCCTATCAACTCTTCTTCTACTGCTAAGTATAGTAATAGAGGTTTTCCGGGTTTAGGTGGTTTTAAAACAGGTGGATTCAACAAATACTCTTTTATTCGCTCAAAGGCCTTTTGACACTCTTCATTCCATATGACCGGCTGATTCTTTCTAAGCAATTTGAAGATAGGCTAACAGATTGTTGTGAGTTTTGCTATGAATATGCTAATGTATTGTAATTTACCAATAAATACCCAAACTTATCTCTCCGTCTTTGGGGCTGGCATATCCCTGATTGCTTTAACTTTGTCAGGATCAATCTCAATGCCATTCGGACCAATCACATGTCCCAATAATTTACCTGAGGTAACACCGAACACACACTTCTTCGGGTTTAGTCTTAGCTTATATTTCAAAGCTCTATCAAAGAATAATTCTAAATTTTGGAAGTGTTATTCCCTTGTATCTGATTTAACCATCATATCATCAATATATACTTCAACTTCTTTGTGCATCATGTCATGAAATAATGTGGTGGCCATCCTTTGATAGGTTGCTCCAGCATTCTTTAAGCCGAACGACATCACTCTATAACAAAATATACCCCATGTGGTAATGAAGGCAATTTTAGCTTTATCCTCTTGGGCCATTAACACTTGATTGTATCCAGAAAATCCATCTACAAACGAGTGTAGCATGCTAGAGGCTGCACTATCAATGAGGACATCTATATGAGGTAAAGGAAAATCATCCTTAGGGGAAGCCTTGTTCAAATCTCTATAGACAGGTACTATGTTGGCTAGCCAATCTGGATATTCTATGACTTCAAGGAACTCCACTTGTATTTGCTTAGTGACCTCTTCTTTAACCAATTCAGCCCACTCAGGTCTTAATCGCCTAAGCTTTTGTTTGACAGGTTTCATGTGAGTGTAAGTAGGAATATGATGCTCAACTATGTCTCGATCTATTCCAGGCATATCCTCATAAGACCAAGCAAACACTTCTTCATATTTTTTGAATATTTTTTCAAATCTCTATCTCATCAGGAGTAAGGTCGGATGCTATGCTAATGTTTTTAGGATTTTCGGTTGTTCCCAAATTTAATGATTGTGTGTTAACAGAATTAATATTAAAGATGCTCATGTAACTGCTATTTGAATGTATGCAACCATCAAGAGAAACATCACACAAGTAAGCAAAATCAGACTTTATTGCATTCATTTTGGAAAAGAAAACATCATCATCCTCATACAAAGCAGACAAGTTAAAATCAAAATCAAAATCATTGTTCTCAAAATCATAAGGCAGGATGTCTTCAAACTTTTCTTCAACCAGGGTAGCAATCTCCTCTGGAGTCTTCTCGACTTTCAGGACAGCTTCATTCTTCTCTATTGGATTGGATTCTTTGTTGGCAGACAAGGTGAGCTCTTTCTCCACTTGGTCCATTAGTTTGGCCACATATGCAAAAATTTCAAAACCTGGGATCAACTTACCCATGAACATGATTGGCTCAGGCTTTCCTTGGAGTGGTCCCACATCTGGAGCTTTGACAAAGATCTCTTCAAGTGGTGGGAAGCTCATCTTCTCACTCTTGTTTGGCTGGACATCATTGTCTTCATCATATCCCAACCCCTTCTTGGAAGTTTGAGTTCTAAAATCTAGCAACTTTGTCAAACCGGCCTTACCCTTTCCAAGACCAGCTCCGGGAAGGTAGTTCATGTTCTTCATCATATTTAAGACTTTGGAGTCCACTAGTTCATCATCAGAAATTGTAGCTACTTGAAAACCATTGAGAGGCCTCTCAACCATTAAAGCGTTAACAATCTCATTATCTTCAGCTTCGATGACCACTGTCTCATCTCCGTTGGGGAACTTGATCTTTTGATGAAGGGTGGAAGGAACTCCACCAAGAGGATGAAACCATGGTTGCCCCAAGAGTAAGGTGAAGGTAACCAGTATGTCTAAAACAACAAATTCAACAATAGATTCAATTGGACCAACCTTGACAGCAGCTTTGAAAGTCCCTTCGGCATGTCTCTTAGTGTTGTCATAAGCCCGAATTGTTACTTCAGTTGGGTTTAGATCTCTTGTTGACATGGGTAGCTTTGGCAATATCTTAAGTGGGCAAACATTTATGGCGGACCCATCATCGACCATTACACATGGAGTCCTCTTCCCCTTGACTTCTATTTTGATAAACAGAGGGCGGATGTGGTCTCTCCCCTCCTTCGGTAAGTCTGCATTAGAAAAAGAAATCGCTCCCATATTAACTTCTCTCTTCTCTTGAACCTCTTCACATTTCATCACTCCTCCAATTTTTATGAAGTTTATCAGCTCCTCTAGTGTTGTGGAGGTAGAAATTAGCATGCTAGCCAAGGCTTTGGCCATAGTTTCTCAGTGCTTTTTATAAGTAGCTAATAAGTCCCAAATGCTAACACTTGCTTAGGTTCTTTTCAATTGCTTGAGCATAGCATCATCTTCTTTTACTTCAACTTCCTTTCCCTTATTAGTTTCTACCTCCTTAGGAGGTGGCCTTGCATAAGGCTTATCGAATCTAGTGTTCATTACTTCATATTCTTCGGGTTCATACCAAGTCCACTCCTCTTTCTTGGATACAAGATCATCATCGCTATCGCTTGAATCCCAAAACCCATTGACAACACAAATTATTACCTCTTTATTCACCATAGCTTGTTTAATTTCACCAAATACCTCTTCTTCTTTGGTTGCTTCTCTACCCACATCTTGAAAAGAAGACATGACAAAGTCCTCATGCAAACCTCCTCCAATCATGAAGGTTGCCGGTGGTGGTACTCTATTGAACTTTGGTAAGGGATTATCTTTGGTGTTTGGCTTATTGGGCTCGGGTAGCTTCCCATTATCAATTAAATTTTGGATCTCATGTCTCAACCTCACACATCTATCCGTGTCATGCCCTTGCATTTGATGAAACTAACAAAATGCTTTAGTGTCAAAGTTAGGTGGGAGAGGGTTAGGAAAAGGACGAAGATTTAAGGGTTGTAGCAATCCCTTTCTTTGAAGCTTATTGAGAACCCAAGACATCAGTTTCCCCAATTTTAAAAATTGTCTCCTTGTTCCTTGGTTAGTAGCATTAACATCGACTGCCTTTTGCATGCTTTGGCTACCAGACTGATAGTTTCCTTTCTCGTTACTTTTTGTTGAAAAATGGTTCTTCTCTCTTTCCCATTCTTTAATTTGCAAACCCGCTTGGAGAAGGTCTTTGAAAACATGGATGAGTGTATGAGACATCCTCTCACGAAGACTAGGCAATACCCCTCTCACAATCATCCTTATTTGATCGGATTCATCGGGCCCCTTCTTGAGCAAAGCAGCCTTGTTTCTCCATCTCTTCACATAATCCACAAAATTCTCATTCGACCTTTGCCTAATGGACTCCACTTCCATTAAGGTAACTTCCATCTCGACATTATATCCATATTGTTGGATGAAGGCTTTGTAAAGCAGATCCCAACTCTTTTGTGTTCCATCATCTAAGGTATTGAACCAATTTTGGACAACAGGGTCCAATGAGAGCATGAAGTACCTTAGGGTTTGAGCCTTAGTAGCTCGAGCAGACTGCATAGCAGTGATATACTGCTCACATGGAGATGAGGATTTTTTGTTCCATCAAACTTTGCGAAAGATGGCATCTTGAACTTGTACGGGACTTCTTCATCTAGCTCAAATAATTTGTCAACTTTGGACATTTCCTCAGCTTTTAGCTTCTTCTCAAATTTCTTTTCTAAATCAGCAATCATCTTTTCAATATCAGAAGTTTCGGTCTTCTCCATAGTTGATCTTTCAATAATCTTTGGTTCCTTTTTCTTCTCTTGAGCATCTTGGTAGTATTGAGCCCAATCATCATCATCACTAATGATCACCTTTTCATCATCAAAAACCACTTCACCAACTTTGGTCTTCCCTTTGTCCTTTGGCTTCTTAGTGCTAGCAGATGCCTCAGCATGATTTTTTAAGATTATAGTCAATTGGTTCTTCATGGTCTCACCTAGGGCCTCTTTTATTTCTTCCATCTTGGCGTTGAGGGCTTCATCCACCATCCGTTGAATTTATTTGGGCTCCATTATTTTTGGTCAGATTATTGTAAGCTTTTTGAACTGTTGTAATCCATGGCTGTGAGCTAGAGAGGATCAGTGATATGAAATGCAAATGTATGCATGTATGTATGTATGCATGAACGATTAACAAACAAGGACATTCATTCCAACCTTATAACATCCACACATGAATGGTGAGTCTCTTTTCCTAGGTATATGGTTAACAAAATACAAACATGGGGTATCTTGTTTTTGAATATTTCCCTCGGAAGTTTCAACCAATAGTTATATTTTCAAAAATGGAAATCAATCCATAATAATTCCCAATAATTAGGTTTTAATCCATTCAACCAACTAAAGTAGCTTTTATGCTATATTGGATTTATGGAATTAGGCTACTGTGAGTTTTTAAAGGAATTAAAATAGATTAAAATTTTATGTTTTAAAAGGTTGATAAAATTCTTTGATTAACCAAATTACTGTTTGAATGGTGAAATCATGAAACTAGGGTTTGAACACTTTAAAATACTTAGATTTATGACTTACGGTTACTCATTGAATTATATTTTAAGCTTACTGTGTAAAATTATAACATTTGTGTTTATATGGTTTTCAAAGTTTTAAAGGATTAAGGTTTAGAAAAAAATTAGGGTTTGAGGTTTTAAAGGGGTTAGGGTTCACTGTTTTGGTTTTTGGAGTTAAATTAGGGTTTTAGGATTTTTTATTTAGGGTTTCGGGGAATGCATTAGGTTTTTGGGATTTGAAAACCAATTGATAAATTTATGAAGTTTATGAAAATAAACAAAATGATTTAAAGTTTATTGAAGCAAAACAGAAGTTTTTAGGGCTTTTGGAAAGAAACAGAACTCAATTTAGAGTTTTGAAAATTTAGAAAGCTAATTAGGGTTTTGGGGTTTTGAAGAAACTAAACTAACAACCTTAAAGTATTTTGGAAAACAAAGCAACAAATTAAGGTTTTTAAACTTTAGAAAAAGTGAATTGAGGTTCTAAGGTTTTTGAATTAAAAGAAAAAAAACAGATGATTAAGCTACTGTGAAAAAACAAAAAGAAATTAAGAACTCAAACCTTAGTTCGTAGGTTACAGCAAAAAATGCTTCTTGGATGAAAAAAAAAACAAAGACAAGCTTTGCTGCCTTTGAATTGCTTGAATTGTTTTTCTGCTCTCTCAAAAAAAAAAAAAAGAAATTAGGTTGATTCACTGCCTTTCCTACTTAGTTTCGGATCCATTTTTGATCAATTTCTCCTCCGATTTCTTCCTTTTTTTGTGTTATTTTTTGTCTTATTTATAGAAGAATTTTATGGTTCATTCCTAATTATTCATGAAATGTAATATTGATAAGAAAAGAAAATTGAAACCTAATTGCATTAGGTTTCAAAAAAATTTGCGTCGAAAAAATTTAGCTGGCAAAAAAAAACTACTGCGGAAAAATTGCGCTGGCGAAAAATTTTTACCGCAGTTGGCTGCGGCAGGGGCGAGGACTGGCCTGCGGGCCATTTCACCAGCAGGAAATTCCTGCAGGTGAAATGGCCTGGGCCATTTCTCTCTCAGAAAAATTCTGCTGGCGAACGCAGGAAACTACTGCGGGCGAAATGGCCTACGACCATTCGTCCTGCGCGCTGGTTTTCGGCAACAATTTTTTTCGTCGCCGATTTTTTCGTCACCGATTTTTATTTTTATTTTTATTTTTTATTTTTATTTGTTTATTTTTATTTTTTATTAATAAAAATTAGATACTAAAGCAAAAATTACTTAATTAAGATAACAAAAATTATTTCGGACTAATTAAAATATATTAGACAACACAAAAATTATTTTGAATTATTTAAAATATATTAGACCGGACTGGGTAAAAAATTAAGGGTCTACAGTCAGTCAAGCTAGAAGAGCTGAAGTTGATGGCTAGAAGAAAGCTAGATCTAAAATGACAGAAGGTCAATCAAGTTGATTCTTAGAAGAAAGCCAAAACTCTCAATTGATAGAAGGTCACTCAAGCTATAAGGGCTGAAGTTGATGGCTAGAAGAAAGCCAGATCTCAAATGATAGAAAGTCAATCAAGCTAGAAGAGCTAAAGTTGATGGCTAGAAGAAAGCCATAATTCTTAAATGACAGACGGTCAATCAAGCTAGAAGAGTTGAAGTTAATGGCTAGAAGAAAGCCAAATCTCTCAAATGGCAGAAGATCAATCAAGCTAGAAGAGCTGAAGTTAATAGCTAGAAGAAAGCCAGAACTCTCAAATGACAGAAGGTCAATCAAGCTAGAAGAGTTGAAGTCAATACAAGATGAAGGTTCATTCCCAACAATCAAGATCCAATATGTAAAGGCTGACATTTTTCCAAATTTGTTAATGCATTTAGACATAAAGAATCAAGGTAAGATCTATTTCTATAAGGGGATAAGGTTTTTCTTGATCTATTGAAGTTTCCAGGTTTGTTTTTAGTTAGATATTGAGTTGCTCACTATCCTATCAAGATATTAAAATTGCCTTATGGTTGCTTTTGATGAGTCATGTTGTGGCATGTCATTCTTTTTCAATAATCATTGTCATGTGTTTGTTTTGATTTACCAAGATTTTAGAGTTGCTTGGTGGTTTCATCAAGATATTAGACTTGCTCTATGGTTTTTGTTTAATTGAGTTATTAGATTCCCTTGATGATTTTCATCGAGATATTAGAATAGCCTAATGATTGTTTTGATTTACCAA
This sequence comes from Garcia nutans, assembly GCA_947685225.1. Lineage (NCBI taxonomy): Eukaryota > Viridiplantae > Streptophyta > Magnoliopsida > Malpighiales > Euphorbiaceae > Garcia > Garcia nutans. Next base: position 32,798,852 of record CANTUV010000039.1, on the reverse strand, counting down.
GATATTAGAGTTGCTTGGTGGTTTCATAGAGATATCAGAGTTGGTTGATGGTTGTTGTTTTGCCAAGATATCACAGTCGCTTGGTAGTTTCATTAAGATATTAGAATCACTCGATGCTTTTTGTTTCATCAAGATATTAGAGTCGCTTTGTGATTATTTTGATTTACCACGATATTTGAGATGCTTGGTGGTTTCATCAAGATATTAGAATCGCTCGATAACTGTTTTGATTTACAAAAATATTAGAGTCACTTAGTAGTTTTCATTAAGATATTAGAGTCGCTTGATGGTTTTCATCAGAATATTAGAATAGCCCGATGATTATTTTATTTTACCAAGATATTAGAGTCACTGGGTGGTTTTCATTGGGATACTAGAGTTGCTCAAATAGCCCATTGAGATGTTAGAATTGTTCAACGGTTGGATGCTGATATTCAATGGTTCCTCACCATATGGTATCCATCCTTTGGACTTTTTTTTCTCTCCGTGTTTTGTTTTGTAGATACTTGGTGCAAATTTCAGAAGTTATATTGTTGCTTTTCAGTCTCTTCTATTGAAGTCTCAAATCATTCAAGCAGAGGCAAAACTGTAGAGCTTTAATTTTGGTCCTGAATAAGCTTAATTCAAACTTAAAAGTCCCAACTAAGGCCTCTCTAATCTTAAAAGCCCAAGTTAAATCTAATCCAATTTTGAAAGCCCAAATCAAATTCGGACCCAATTAAAATGCCAAAACAAACTCTGGTCTGATTTAAAAAGCTAAAGATGCACAAAAATAATGAGAATTGGCCATTTTTATGGCCAATTCATTTTGATCCATGCTCATAACGAATTGGTAATGGAAAATTTGTTATGGGCCATGCTCATAAAGAATTTGCCATGGCGAATTCGCTATGAACATTTGCTCATAGCAAATTGGCCAATTGGTCATGCCCAGGGCCCAATTCGCTTAATTTAGTTGCTTAAATATCCTAAATCTACTTAAACACAAATGGATTCAGATAAAGAGAGGATTTTTTTAATGTGATTTCAATGGTGTAACTGAGACGAGGCTGGATTATTACCCTAACATTGCCTATGAAAAAGGCAATTAATAGGGACCACCTGGAACCAAAAACAAAAAACAAACAAGAGACAGAGAGTAAATTGAAAAAAAAACACTAGGCAATCAACGCAGATAGAAAGCATTGAACAGTCAGTAATAAAAATCAATAATCTTTGATTTATTTAAATAGTGGATAAGAAATAATTGATGCAGGCAGAAGCTTCAACAAGCTTGGTTCAACTGAATTCAACTTGGTGGAGGCAACAAACACATGCTTGATCTTGCTATTTTATTTCATTTAAACTTTTATTAATAGTTTACATCTTTTAGTAAAAATTGAAACAATTATTGCTTGATGTTATTAATTAAATTATTAGATCAAGTAAGATATAACTTCAATTTTAATTTGTTACAAACCTTAACTACAAGATTCAATCCATGTTATTTTGATCCAAAACCCTAAATCTATAAAACCAAAGCCCCAATCAATTTGGTTTAGCCCAAATTTTCATGTCTTAGTATAATTTACATATTAAGTGTTGGGTTCATATTATAAACCCTAACTTATATCTTAAAACCTTGATTTATATCTTAAAAACCTAAAACCCTAATTTAACCTTCCAAACCCTAGATTTATGTTCAAAACCCTAATTTTATTACCATTGATTTGTTGTTGTTTATCTATGAAGGATGATATGATGATGTATGATTTACTTGTTTGTGGTGAATGAATGGTTAATATTTATTTTATTATTTGGATTTTGAAAAAATGTAAAAGGCATGTTTCCACTTGGTGGGTGCCTTATTTTGATTATGTAACTTAATTTATTTTAAGGATTTTTGATTAATGTAAGGGGCACGTCTTCACCTTTTAGTAGGTTTCCCATTTTACTTTGATTGTATTTTGGGCATTGGACATTGTAAGGGCATGTTTCCATCTTGTATGGGTGCCTATTTTGTTTGGTTACCTTAATTTTAATTTAATGAGTATTTATTTAATATGATTGTATGTAATATGGATGGTATTATAATAATCAGGAATTCAATAATATTTAGACCTGAAAAGGAGGCCGCTTATAATGAACCGGGCACTATAAGGGTGTTGGGCTATTCTCACCTTCCCCATGTGTACCCAACTTTGCAGACCCAATAGGGGGTTGGGGATTCCTTAGGAATCAAGTCATCCACCCTGTGAGCGGGGATTTTGGACCCCACTCCTGGTGGAATGGTTCTTGCAACTTCGGCACTGTTTAGGCTCGGGGCCTTAGAGAACTCGGACCTAGGTCCGGAGAAAATAGAGTCGCCACTCGGACGGGCCGGGAAAAAGAAAGGGGTGGATGACTAGATTCCTAAGGAATCCCCAACCCCTAATGGGTTCGAAAAGTTGGGTACGTGTGGGGAAGGTGAGAAATGGCCCAGCACCCCCCACAACGCCCTGTTCATTGGAACCGGCCTCCTTTATAGGTCTTAATATTATAAAATTCTTAAATATAACAATATTATCCATATTACACACAATAATTAAAATAAAAGCATCGATATATTGAAAATCAAAGCAATGTCCAAGTAAAACAAATAAATGAACACCCATCCGAAGATGGAAACATGTCCTTACATAATCCATGCCTAAACAGGATACCCACAGAAAGGTAGAAACATGTCCTTTACATTGGTCTAAAATATAAAAGCAATTTAAATTATATGATATTTAACTAAGAGGTACCCACAAAGTGGAAACATACCTCTTACAACATTTGGAAATCTAAATAAATCGATAAAAGTAAATAACCATTCATCATAAATAAATCATTCATCAAAGATATTAAACATCAATAGAATGTAAACATCCATCCATGATAAACTAAATAAATCAAGCATTGAACTTAAATAAATCAAAGCATATAATAAACTACATAATCACATAAAACAAGTAAAGACATAAATTGACATTTATTGTTTCTATTTAAGATTATTTATTTAATGTTTAGGGTTTTGGAATTTATTGGTTTAAGCTACTGTATGTTTTAAGGAAATTAAAATGGATTAAGGTTTTATAATTTAAGAGGTTGATAAAGTTCTTTAATTAACCAAATTAGTGTTTGAGGAGAGAAATCATAAAATTAGGGTTTGGACATTTTAAAACATTAGGTTTATGATTATTAACTACTGAATTATTGTTTTTAGACTTACTATGTTGAATTTTAATATTTAGGTTTTAAGGTTTTAAGGATTAGGGTTTAAGAAAACTAGGGTTTAAGGTTAGCTAGTTTGGGTTACTGTCTTGGTTTTGAAGTTGAATTAGGGTTTTTAGTGTTTCGGAGAATATATTTGATTTTAGAATTTGGAAAAATAATTTATAGTTTTATAAATCTTTGTGATTTTTAGAAGCTGTAAAGTGAGTTTGAGTTTGGATATTTAACAAAACATTTGGAATTTTGGAAAAGAATTAGAAGAAAACTATTTTAGAGTTTTATGGTATTTTTTTGGAAATAAACAAAACGATTTAAGGTTTACAGAAACAGAAAAGATATTTTTTAGGGTTTTTGGAAATAAACAAAACAATTTAAGGTTTATAGAAACAAAAGAGACAATTTAGGGTTTTTGGGGATGGAAGGAATAAATTAGGTTTTTGAGGTTTTAGGGAAGCAGAAGGATGATTTTTAGGGTTTAAGAACAATTTAAGGTTTTTGGGTAAACAAAGAAAAGGATTAAAGTTTTTAAAGGTATTTAGAAATAGAGGAAATCACTTAAGGTTTCTGGAAACAAAGATCAAGTTATTACATCTTCAAAGATTGAAGTTTTGAGTGTATAATCTTATGAATCAAATATTGTTATATTGAAGTTTTGAAGTTTTGGGTTTGTATAATCAAATCAAGTTATTACATCTTCAAAGATTGAAGTTTTGAGTGTATAAGCTACTATAAGAAACAAAAAGAAATTAAGAATTCAAACCTTCGTTCGTTGGTTCCACCAAAAATTGCTTCTTGGATGAACAAGGTCAAAGGCAAGATGGCTGCCTGTGAGCGGGGATTTTTGCCCCCACTCCAGGTGGAATGGTTCTTGCGACTTCAGCATTGTTTAGGCTCGGGGCCTTAGAGAAAATGGACCTAAGTCCGGAGAAAATAGAGTCTCCACCCGGACGGGCTGGGAAAAAGAAAAGGGTGGATGACTCGATTCCTAAGGAATCCCCAACCCCCTAATGGGTTCGAAAAGTTGGGCACGTGTGGGGAAGGTGAGAAATGGCCCAACACCCCCACAATGCCTGGTTCATTGGAACCGGCCTCCTTTACAGATCTTAATATTATAAAATTCTTAAATATAACAATATTATCCATACTACACACAATAAAAAGAAAGCATCATTATATTAAAATCAAAGCAATGTCCAAACAAAACAAAACAAATAAATGGACACCCATCCGAAGATGGAAACATGTCCTTACATCACATGCCTATATAGGACACCCACCAAAAGGTAGAAACATGCCCTTTACATAAGTTCTAAGATAGAAAAGCAAATTAAATTACATGATATTTAACTGATGAGGTACCCACCAAGTGGAAACATACCTCTTACAACATTTAGAAAAATAAATAAATTGATAAAAGTAAATAACCATTCATAATAAATAAATCATTCATCAAAGGTACCAAATATCAATAAAAAGTAAACATCCATCCATGATAAATAAAATAAACAAAACATTGAATTTAAATAAATTAAAGCATAAGAAATAAAACCAAGCATGATCAAATATGGAATTGAATAAGGTAAATAAAAATCCAAATTATAGCTACTGTTTCCATTTAGGGTTCTTTATCTCATGTGTTAAGCTTTTGGAATTCATAAAATTAAGCTACTATGACTTTTTTATGGAATTCAAATAGATTAAGGTTTTATGTTTTGTTGTCCCAAGATGGCAACCAAGGGGGGGGGGGGGGTGAATTGGTTTCCTCAAGAAATAATGACAATTAAAAAACTCAACAAAATAGAAGTGCGGAATTAAGAGATGGTTGAGTAATGGAAGAAAGAAAGAACACACAAGATTTATAGTGGTTCGGATTTTACTTCAATCCTACATCCACTTCCTTAACAAATTGTTAAGGTTCCACTAATCTTTGAAGTTTTTACAAGCTCACTTCCAACTTTGGTGTTTTCACAAGTTCACACCTAACTTCACAAGTGTTTTTCTAAGGCTTACACTCAAGAACCATTAAAGGAGTTTTTAAGGCTTACTCTCACAACCCAAACAAGAGTTTTACAAGGATTACTCTCACAACCCAAGTGTTTTTCCAAGCTCACACTCAAACTTATACAATGGTGTTTTCAATGCTTACACCTAACATTCATTACAATTCAAATGTAAGTTTAAGTAAAAGAAATTTTGTTGCTTGGCTATCAAAATCTGTTTTCTTGCTTCTTGGTTTTTCTTTTCTTGTAGAAGCACTGCATTTATAGCCAATGTGGTCTTACTAGCCGTTATTGAAAGTAAGTATAAAGTCTTGGCAGCTTAGACCTTCTTTACTTAAACTGTCCGAAGCTTCTCGCGGTCGTCCTTCATACAAGGATGGTCACGCTTATGTCACACGCGGTCGTCCTTGAACAAGGCACGGTCGCTGAATTTAAAAAAGCTTCAACGGTCGAATTTGAGTGCTCTGCAGCTGGAATCTTGCCCATGCTACGATTGTCGGGACGGTCGCGCATCAACTAGGTGCGGTCGCCCTTTTTGAATGTTGAAGTGGGTTTTTAACGGTCATGTCATGTGGCATTCTCTGACAGGACAGAAGAGATGTCTGCCAAAATTTGAATGTCGTGGTCGCCCTAGGTAGTATTTCTCGGTCGAATTGAGATTCTCGCGTCGAACTTCTGGATGCACCTGAGGACGCAAACACTACTGTCTCTTTAAGCAAATTCTTCTTGAATTGGTAGAGCGGTCGCTACTCTTAATGGGCGGTCACTAATGTGGTAAGCGAGGCTGAGTCATTCGCCGTTATTGTCACCGCGAACCTTATTGTGATTAGAATGATTTGAGTTCCTTGGTTCCCGGTCGTCCATAAATTGGGACGGTCACTCTTCTTTATATGCGGTCGCGGCTGAGGTCGAGCTTCTGACCACGAAACCTACTGTGATAAGGTTTCATCCTGTAATTTAATGGTGCGGTCGTATTCATGTTTGGTGCGACCGCTAGAAGTGTTCTGTTCACCTTTATTTGAAGTAACCTAAGCCTGCAACAAGATTCTCCAAACACATGTTAAATGGATCATTCATTTGAGTTGTCAAGGATCAAAATAGAGATCATTTGTCTAACAATCTCCCCCATTTTGACTTTGACAATTCAAATGGAATGATAAAAAATAATAAGTCTAAAATGCTCCCCCTTAACATATGCATAAATCATGGTTAAGTAATCATTGGTGCATTGATATTATTTGAGTATCTTGGTGCATTCCATTATGTATACTATTTTCTCCCCCATTGTCATAGGCAAAATAATCAAACAAACAAATAAAGCACAAAGATATTAAACAAAGATACTAAACATTATGTTTATTAAATGATAGAGGAAAGTACAAAGGCAGAAAATAAAGCAACAAACATATAAAATGAAAATGCAAACTATTAAGACTAAACAGTTAAGCTATTCAGAGTCATCATCTACATCTATCTCTTCTTCAACTAAAGGAGCTTTTCCTTTATCTTGAGGAGCAAAAGAGGTAGAGCTAGTGCTAATGGACTCTTCTTCTTCAGGAAGGCTTTGGGTATGATCACTTATATCCCAATCTTCAAGATTGCAGAGGCAAGTCCAGTTTGCCTTGCATATCATATAGATCATGATGCATGTGAGATATAAGGTCAATTCTCTTGTTCAAGTGCTGGAATCTCTTGGAGACACTTTTCTTGAAATTAGAGAGTTTCTTGGAGAGAGATTTGATAGCATGGAGGATGAGTTGTGTAGAGGATGAGGTAGTTTCTTGAGCAGCTTTTGATGAAGTAGCCTTTGGAGGTAATTCCATAGCAACTTCCACAGAGTCTCCCTCTTCCTCAATTGTGTACCTTGGCCTTTTCTTTTGTCTATCCACAACTCCTTTCTTTCCAAAGTAATACACATATGATCCTTCAATCTTCCTTACACATCCAGCATGCTCTAAGTAATCAATAGTGATGGCACTAGAGGCAAGATTGAAAGGGTTTCTCAAAGTAGCTAAGTTCAAATCATTTAGTAGGTTTAGGTGCCTAGCTATTTGAGTAATTTGTGAGGATAGGAAGAAAGTTCCAGTTCTTGTAACTGCATGATGATAGAGGGTGTCAATCAAGAACTTGGTTGTGTTCATTTGGATGTTGTGGGTGAAAGAATATAAAAAGATGAGGTCTCTTTTGGTTACTTTCTTATTCCCATCTGCACTTTGATGGATGGTGTAGGTGATAATCCTATGGAGCATCCAATGGGTGAGAGATTTGATGTGTCTGGCTTTTGATTCCTTTTCAAAAGAAGTTTCCACAGAAATTTCTTGCTAGAATTCAGAGAGAGTTTGGTTTGAGAAGATTTGATCATTGTAGGAGGTTATACCATCAGTAGGAAAGTTCCAAATGCTGCCAAAATCTTCTATGGTTAAGGATTGGTATTGATCAAAGAGTTTAAACCTAACCCCATACCATTCTAGTGCAGAGTTAGCACTCTTTTCTATTTGGAAAGACATTAGAAACTCCTTGCTTAAACTGGAATAACCTACCTCTTCTGGAAATACCATTCTCCATCCAAGGACATCTAGTAATCTCTCAATCTCGTCCTTGATATTTAGGGCAGAAAGCATCCCACCAAAAGGAGATTTGGTTCCCTCAACCTTCTTTCTCTTCAACATGGCATACCTAACATCTTCCTCAGAAGTTTGGTGGTGAGGTTTGTGAATTTTCTCACCTCTTCTAGACTGTGGAGGAGATGGAGGATCAACTATGGGTTCTCTAATTGTGATTCCTGGAACTCTTTTTGCTTGTCCTTTTATTTAGGAAGTGGTTTTCTTTTTGGGAGCCATCAGAACAGAAAAAACAGAAGAGAACTGGAAAACAGAGGGTGATTGAGAAACATATGATTTTGAGAAGATTTTAGAGATTCAGAGGGAAGTTTGTATGTTTTAATAAGCAAAATATCAAAGAAACCGATGTAACATACTCTTAAATAGATGAAATTAAGAAAATAGCCATTTATGACTGTTGAAAGTTAAGAGTTGCAACCTGTCACACAGCCAACGGTTACAAAATTTCGAGCAGAGTGTACAGAGTGCGGTGGCAGATTCAACAAGGTGCGATCGCGAAGTTCGGTCTAGCGACCATTATCAAGATCAGTATGCTCGCGGGTGAAGAATCTATCTGTAACGGTCGAAACTGTTCAATTTTTTGCATCCGAGCATAAATTTTCTCCACCGCGCACAGAGTTATTTGCTTGAATGAATCTGGCAGACAAGATAGCGATCGCAAAAGGACACTGGAGCGAACGCGACTGACTTAAAATTGAAAGAATAAAGGAAAGATGGAGGAATTTTCTAATGTTTAGGCAAAAATATACATATATGCACAAAGAAACTTTATTAAAAGGCAAAAGTTTTAATTAATCCAAAGTGATTCCATCAATCATTCCTAAATTGACTTTAATGAAGTTAAGTCTATCTTCATTCAAAGGTTTTGTAAAGATATCAGCAAGTTGATTTTGTGTATATATAAATTCTAGGATTATATTCTGATTTTGTACATTTTCTCTCAAGAAATGATGTCTAATATCTATATGTTTGGATCTAGAGTGTTGGATAGGATTCTTAGACAAATTGATAGCACTAGTGTTGTCACATTTAATGGAGATATTGTTAAACACTTTACCATAGTCAAGCAATTGTTGTTTCATCCATAATACTTGTGTGCAACAAAAACATGCTGCAACATATTCGGCTTCCGTTGTGGATAAAGCAACCGATGCTTGTTTCTTACTATGCCAAGAAACTAGACAATTACCAAGAAAGTGACATGCTCCTGTAGTGCTTTTCCTATCTAAGATACTACCAGCATAATCTGCATCTGAAAAGCCTATGATATGAAATGATGTATTTTTAGGATACCAAAGTCCTAAATGCATTGTACCATTCAAATATTTCAAAATTCTCTTAGTGGCATTCAAGTGTGATTCTTTAGGACTAGTTTGAAATCTAGCACAAAGACATACACTATACATTTATCAGGCCTAGAAGCGGTTAAGTAAAGTAGTGATCCGATTATACCTCGATATTTCTTCTCATCTACTGCTTTACCATTTTCATCTTTACCTAATTTCAAGGATGTGCTCATGGGAGTTTTGCTAGTTTTGCAGCCATCCATTCCAAATTTCTTGATGAGTTCTTTTGTATATTTGGATTGGTTGATGAAGATCCCATCTTCACATTGCTTGACTTGCAGTCCAAGGAAGAACTTGAGTTCACCCATCATGCTCATTTCAAATTCCCTAGTCATACAAGTAGCAAATTCTTTGCACAAGGCTTCATTAGTAGCTCCAAATATTATGTCATCCACATAAATTTGTACAATCAAAATGTTATGCTTATCCTTTTTAACAAAGAGAGTTGTGTCTACTTTTCCTTTTGCAAAACCATTTTCAAGTAAATATGCACTAAGTTTATCATACCAAGCTCTAGGTGCTTGTTTCAATCCATATAAAGCTTTGGTAAGTTTGAAAACATGATCAGGAAATTTGTAGTTTTCAAAACCAGGAGGTTGTTCTACATAAACTTCTTCGCTTATAAGTCCGTTTAGAAATGCACTTTTAACATCCATTTGAAAAAGCTTAAAGTTCATGTGACATGCAAAAGCAAGTAATATTCTAATAGCTTCTAATCTAGCTACGGGGGCAAAGGTTTCATCATAGTCAATACTTTCTTCTTGATTATAGCCTTTGGCTACCAATCTTGCTTTATTTCTAATAATGTGACCATTTTCATCAAGCTTATTCCTATAGACCCATTTGCATCCTATTATAGAATGATCTGTAGGTCTAGGAGTAAGTTGCCAAACATTATTTCATTCAAATTGATTAAGTTCATCTTGCATTGCAGTTGTCAATTTTCATCAGTTAAGGCCTCCTCAACAGTCTTTGGCTCAATTTGAGAAACAAAAGCAAAATTAACATCTATATGATTAATTTTAGATCTAGTAATTACTCCCTTAGATGTTTCTCCAATGATGAGTTCCTTAGGATGATCTTTCTTGTATTGCCAATCCTTAGGTAGATCTTGAGTCTTTTCTTCAAGTTCATGCTGATTGATCTTTGGAGCATTAATAGATTCAAGAGGTTCAAGAGTACCTGCAGGGTCATTGAAAGCAATACCTTTCTTTTGATCATGATTAGATGATTCATCAAATACAACATGCATTGATTCTTCTATAACTAGAGTTTTCATGTTAAATACTCTATATGCTTTGCTATATGATGAATATCCTAGGAATATGCCTTCATCTGATTTGGATGAAAATTTTCCAAGATTATCCTTGGTATTCAATATGAAGCATTTGCATCTGAATACTCTAAAATATCCAATTATGGGTATTCTTCCATTCTATAGCTCATAAGAAGTTTTATTAGTTAAATGCCTTTTGTAAACACGATTTGCAATGTAACAAGCTGTATTAACGGCTTCTGCCCAAAAATAAGATGGTAAATCATATTCATTGAGCATTGTCCTAGCCATTTCAATTAAAGTTCTATTTTTCCTTTCAACTACACCATTTTGCTGTGGAGTTCTAGGAGCAGAAAAATTATGTGAAATGCCAAGTTCATTGCAAAAGCCTTCAAAATTTTCATTCACAAATTCTTTGCCATGATCACTTCTAATAGATGTGATCACATTTCCTTTTTCATTTTGAACTCTTTTTGCAAACGTTTTGAAGTAATTAAATGCTTCATTCTTTTGAGCTAAGACATTAACCCATGTGAATCTAGAGTAATCATCAACAAGAACAAATGCATATGATTTGCCTCCTAAGCTTGTAACTCTATTTGGTCCAAACAAATCCAAATGAATGAGCTCTAAAGGTCTAGAGGTGCTTATAACACTCTTTGTTTTAAATGAGCTTTTGTGTTGCTTACCATGTTGACAAGGTTCACAAATCCTGTCTTTATCATATTTTATCTTAGGTAAGCCATCAACTAAGTTTTCATTACAAATATATTTTAATTGATCCATACCAGCATGACCTAGTCTTCTATGCCATAACCATGCATCATTATTAGTGGACATTAAACATTTATGATTTGAATGAATGTTGATATTATAAGTGTTGTTTGTTCTAGTACCCTTAAATATGATAATATCATTTGAATTCGTGATTTTGCATTCTTTGGAATCAAACTTGACAAAGTATGCTTTATCACAAAGTTGACTAACACTTAGCAAGTTATGTTTCAAACCATCAACAAGCCATACATCTTCAATTAAATCCTTACCAATAGAACCAATGGAGCCAACACCAAGAATTTTACCTTTAGCATTGTTTCCAAAAGTTACATTACCTCCATGTTTATAGGTAATACTTGTAAAGAGCTTTGCATTCCCAGTCATATGCCTTGAGCATCCACTATCTACAAGCCATGTGCTTTCGTTGATAGTAGATTTTAGGCATACCTGCAAGGCAATAGTGATCATCTTCTTTTAGGTACCCATATGAAGTTGGGTCCTTGATGGTTAGTAGTAAAAGTGCCTTCTAAATTGAGATGAGCCTTTCTTATATAACAATAGAAATTTTTGTGTCCGAATTTCATGCAATATGTGCATTGCCATGGCATTCTATACTTCTGCATTTTTCTTTTTGTATTTAACGTATTATGCATGCAGCGATAAGTATGTGATTTCTTTTGTGCAAGTTTAGTGTACAACAATGCATAATTATTTTTGGCTTTATCTCCTAGCAAACCATAAGAAGTTCTTTTAGACTTGGGGCAAGCATCTTTGATATGATCATCAGAAATTTCAATTGTAGATGCTTTTACAAATGTTGGTTTGATTGGTGCAATGTTGGTTGAGCCATTGAATCCTAATCCATACTTTAAGGAAGGTGATCTTTGGTTATTAATTAATGTATTTAATGCTTCCTTTCCTTTATGAAATCTGAAAATTGATTCTTTTAGTTAATTAATGTATTTAATGCTTCCTTTCCTTTATGAAATCTGGAAATTGATTCTTTTAGTTCTTTTAGTTCATGCTTCAATGTTTCATTTTCTTTAATCACTTTTTCTAAGTCATGTGAGTTTTTATTTAACTCTCCTATTGTATTCATCAAGTGTTCATTTGAGGTTTTCAATTCTAAGGTAGAGTTTTTTAAGCATATAAAATCCTTTTCTAACTTAGAGTTTTTCTCTTTATAGAGCATCATTTTAGAAAAATATTTTTCTATTTTAAAGTTCATGTGCTCAATCAAATCACTATCATCTATATCATTTGTATCATTATGTACTACTAGATCAAAGGATTGAGTACTTACCTCATTGGAGTCATCTTCAATAGCCATGAGACACAGATTTGCAATTCCTTCTTCTTCTTCTCCACTTGAAGAAGAGTCATCCCATGTGGCTTTGAGAGACTTTTTCTTTTCTTTATCCCATTTCTTTTTGTTCTTTAATTTGAAGCAATCCGATTTAATGTGACCAAATTTTCCACATTCATAGCATTTTACCTCATTTTTCTTTTCTTTATCTTTGAAGGAGAAATTTGGAGGTGTACCTTTGTTTGCTTGTAATCTTTTCTTCCTTTTTCATTCATTGATTCTTTTTGAGAACATTGCCATTTCATCTTCATCATCAGTACCTTCATTGCTTGAGCTCTCAGCTTCTTTGATTGCTTTGAGTGCAATTGGTTTTCTCTTTTCTTTTTCACCTTGATCTTCTTCTTTCTCACTGTGTAGCTCAAATGTGAGTAGTTTACCAACTAGCTCGTCAGTTCTTAATGTGCTGAGATCATGAGCTTCTTCTATGGATGATACTTTTGATTCAAAGTTCTTTCTAGCTCTTAAGGCTCTCAAGATTTTACTGTTTACATCACCTTGATCATATACCTTGCCATACTTCTTTAGTTCATTGACAATAGCAAGCAAGCGATTGGTCATGTCGGTGACATTTTCATTTGGTTTCATCTTGAATAGCTCATACTCATGGACATGCATTTGTTTCTTGGTAAATCTCACTTGAGTCATACCTTCATGGTAGTTTTCGAGTGTTTTCCAAATGCAGTGTGCACAAGTTAAATGTTGAACTCTTCTACCTTATTCTCTTGAAATGGAATTCATCAAGATGGAAGCGGCTCTATTGTTCTTGAATCAATCTTTGACATTGCTAGCTGACCATTGTGCTTTGGGAAGTGGAACTTGAATCCCGTCAACTTCATAAGTGGGAGGTTTCCACTAACTTTCCACGAAATCCCATAGTTCAATCCCTTCACTGTCTAGAAACAAATACATTTTGTGTTTCCAGTATGAATAATCAGTTCCATCAAAGTAGGGTCTAAGAATAGTGTTAAGATTTCCATGAGAGCTTGATGAAGAAGAAGTTGCCATAGTGGATCAGATTTCACAATTAAGTTTAAGAAATCTCAGGTTCTGATACCAATTGTTGTCCCAAGAAGGCAACCAAGAGGGGGGGGTTGAATTGGTTTCCTCAAGAAATAATGACAATTAAAAAACTCAACAAAATAGAAGTGCGGAATTAAGAGATGGTTGAGTAATGGAAGAAAGAAAGAACACACAAGATTTATAGTGGTTCGGATTTTACTTCAATCCTACATCCACTTCCTTAACAACTTGTTAAGGTTCCACTAATCTTTGAAGTTTTTACAAGCTCACTTCCAACTTTGGTGTTTTCACAAGTTCACACCTAACTTCACAAGTGTTTTTCTAAGGCTTACACTCAAGAACCTTTAAAGGAGTTTTTAAGGCTTACTCTCACAACCCAAAAAAGAGTTTTACAAGGATTACTCTCACAACCCAAGTGTTTTTCCAAGCACACACTCAAACTTATACAATGGTGTTTTCAATGCTTACACCTAACATTCATTACAATTCAAATGTATGTTTAAGTAAAAGAAATTTTGTTGCTTGGCTATCAAAATCTATTTTCTTGCTTCTTGTTTTTTCTTTTCTTATAGAAGCACTGCATTTATAGCCAATGTGGTCTTACTAGCCGTTATTGAAAGTAAGTATAAAGTCTTGGCAGCTTAGACCTTCTTTACTTAAACTGTCCGAAGCTTCTCGCGGTCGTCCTTCATACAAGGATGGTCGCGCTTATGTCACACGCGATCGTCCTTGAACAAGGTACAGTCACTGAATTTAAAAAAGCTTCAACGGTCGAATTTGAGTGCTCTGTAGCAAGAATCTTGCCCATGCTGCGATTGTCGGGACGGTCGCGCATCACCTAGGTGTGGTCGCCCTTTTTGAATGTTGAAGTGAGTTTTTAACGGTCATGTCACGTGGCATTCTCTGACAGGGCAGAAGAGATGTCTGCCAAAATTTGAATGTCGCGGTCGCCCTAGGTAGTATTTCGCTGTCGAATTGAGATTCTCGCGTCGAACTTCTGGACGCACCTGAGGACGCGAACACTACTGTCTCTTTAAGCAAATTCTTCTTGAATTGGTAGAGCGGTCACTACTCTTAATGGGCGGTCTCTGATGTGGTAAGCGAGGCCGAGTCGTTCACCGTTCTTGTCACCGCGAACCTTACTGTGATTAGAATGATTTGAGTTCCTTGGTTAGCGGTCATCCATAAATTGGGACGGTCACTCTTCTTTATACGCGGTAGCGACTGAGGTCGAGCTTCTGACCGTGAAACCTACTGCGATAAGGTTTCATCCTGTAATTGAATGGTGCAGTCGTATTCATGTTTGGTGCTACCGCTAGAAGTGTTCTGTTCACCTTTATTTAAAGTAACCTAAGCCTGCAACAAGATTCTCCAAACACATGTTAAATGGATCATTCATTTGAGTTGTCAAGGATCAAAATAGAGATCATTTGTCTAACATGTTTTAAAAGGTTGGTAAGACTCTTTGATTAACTAAATTAATATTTGAATGGTGAAATCATAAAACTAGGGTTTGAACACTTTGAAATACTTTTGATTTGTGGGTTACGGCTATTCATTGTGTTTTTTAAGCTACTGTGTAAAATTAAAGTATTTATGGTTTTATGGTTTTTAAAATTTTAAAGGATTAGGGTTTAGAAAAAATTAAGGTTTAAAATTTTAAAGGAGGTTAGGGTTCATTATTTTAGGTTTTGGAGTTGAATTGGGGTTTTAGGCTTTTGATTTTAGGGTTTCGGGTGATTTGTTGATTTTAGGATTTGGAAAAACAATTTGATGATTTCATGAGGTTTTATAAGTTTAAACAAAGTGATTTGAAGTTTACATAAATAGAAAAGATATTTTTAAAGCTTTTGGAAGGAAACAGAATCACATTTTGGTTTTGTTGAAAAACATGTTCAATTAAGGTTTTAAGATTTTGAAGAGGTAAAAATAACAATTTTAAGTCTTTTTGGAAAATAAAGTAATGTATTAGTGTTTTTAACTTTGGAAAATCTAAATTAAAATCCTAGGGTTTTTTTATTTTGAAAGACACAATTTCATAGTTTAGCTACTGTAAAAAATAAATACAACAATTAACACATACCTCTTTTTGAAAGTTTCTCCAAAAATAATTCTTCTTGGATGAACAAGAACAAAGACAGTTGCTGCCTTTGAATTGCTTAAATCGTGTCCCTACTATTCTAGAAAAAATCAAATTCAATTGCTCCTTTTCCTTCACTGATTTGGTTTCAACATTTTCCTATCACTGTCCAATTTTTCTCACCCTTTATTTGATTGCCTTTGGTCCTTATTTATAGAGGTTTCATATGGTTTATTCCTAATTAATCATGGCAAATAATATTGATAAGAAAAGGAAACTGAAACCTAATTCAATTAGGTTTCAAAAAATTTGCGTCGGAAAAATTGCGCTAGCAAAGGAAACCGGAATGGGCTAGTAGACCATTTCGCCTGCAGAAAAATTATGCGGGCGAAATGGCCTGGGCTATTTCGCCCACAGGGAACTCCTATGGGCGAAATGCCCACGGGCCGCGTTGACTTTCTGCGATGATTTTTCCATCGCCGATTTTTTTTCTTATTTTTTATTTTTATTATTTTTGAATTTTTATTCATTTTACCATTTTTTACTAAAATAAATATTAAAATTAATTAAGATACCATAAAAATTATTTTGGACTAACTAAAATATATTGGACAACACAAAAAATATTTTGGACTAATTAAAATATATTAGACCGGACCGGGTAAAAAATTAAGGGTCTATAGTTTTCCCCCTGCTTGAATGATTTGAAACTTAAGTGAAAGAGAGTGAAAAGCAATAAGACTTAATTTTTGAGATGGCGATTCAAATTTGTTTTGGGTACTTGGACCCGAGATCGGATACTTGGACCCGAGATTTATTGAATTTGGGTACTTGGACCCGGGATTGGGTACTTGGACACGAAATTGATTTAATTTGGGTACTTGGACCCGAGATTGGGTTCTTGGACCCAAGATTGAATTTGATTTGGGTACTTGGACCCGAGATTGGATACTTGGACCCGAGATTGATTTGATTTTGGTACTTAGACCCGAGATTGATTTGATTTGGTTGCTTGGACCCGAGATTGATTTGATTTGGTTGCTTGGACCCTAGATTGATTTGATTTGGGTACTTGGACCCGAGATTGATTTGATTTGGGTACTTGGACCCAAGATTGGGTACTTGGACCCGAGCTTGAATTGATTTTGGGTACTTGGACCCGGGATTGGGTGCTTAGACCCGAGATTGATTTGATTTGGGTACATGGACCCGATATTCGGTACTTGGACCCGAGATTGGGTACTTGGACCTAAGCTTGAATTGATTTTGGGTACTTGGACCCGGGATTGATTTGATTATGGTACTTGGACCCGAGATTGGGTACTTGGACCCGAGAATGATTTGATTTAGGTACTTGGACCCGAGATTGGGTACTTGGACCCAGGATTGGGTACTTGGACCCGGGATTGGATTTGAGTTGGGTACTTGGACCCGAGATTAGATTTGATTTGGGTACTTGGACCCGAAATTAATTTTATTTGGGTACTTGGACCCGAGAATGGGTACTTGGACCCGAGATGGGTACTTGGACCCGAGACTGAATTGAATTTGGGTGCTTGGACCCGATATTGAATTGGAATTAGGTACTTGGACCCGAGATTGAATTGAATTTGAGTGCTTGGACCCGAGATTGAATTAAATTTGGGTGCTTGGACCCGAGATTGAGTTTGACTGACATTTTGAGAAATCGGACTGCTCCGGTTATTCTATGTATTATGGTTTTTCACCCTCAAAATGGATCTTCATCCTTTGAGATCAGGTCTTCATCCTTGAAAATGAATCTTCATCTTTTGACATCGGGTCTTTACCCTTGAAAAATGGATCTTCATCCTTTGAGATCGGGTCTTCACCCTTGAAAATGGATCTTGGGTCTTCACCCTTGCAAATGGATCTTCATCCTTAGAGATCGAGTCTTCACCCTTTATAAATGGATCTCCATCCTTTGAGATCAGGCCTTCACCCGTGAAAATATGGATCTTCATCGTTTGAGATCGGGTCTTCACCCTTGTAAGTGGATCTTCATCCTTTGAGATCAGGTCTTCACCCTTGTAAGTGGATCTTCATCCTTTGAGGTCGGGTCTTCACCCTGGCTTCAGCTCTTTTAGCTAGATTGATCTTTTGTCTGTTGCCTCTTCATTCTTTTGAGAATTCTAATTTTCTTTTTTATTCCATTCTTTTTTGTTCTTCCTTTGCACTTTTGCAAAAAATTCAGCACTTTTTAGCTAACCTTCATATCCTCTCCTTTTCCCCCTGCGTGGTGAGATACTTGCAAGTGAGTTTGAAAATGTTTTATATATAAACTCAAAAAATTGAAAACGAGAAAGTTTGCCCCCTGTGTAGGCTCAAACCCATGATTTTTCTATGCGGACTCTGATTGATGTTGTTGTTGTCTAGTTCTTCGCACAAGCATGTATTTCTTCTCTTTGCAAGATTACTGGAGCTTTCTCAAGCAATGGGCTTTCTATGCCCCCCCTTTTGACTCTTTACTTCGCAGGGTGTTTACTGTTCATTTTGCCAAGGAATAGACAACACAAGACAAGAAAGTGCCAGGTGATATACTCGTGTATGCATGATATGCATGAATGATACTTACAGCGGTTTTATTGACTCACAGACCGAGGTGATCAGCAGAATTATTCTCATTGGTTCCATTTTGATGCTTGCTCAAATCTTACATTGGAATGGTCCAAAGCTTTGTATTTGTGGCTTTTATCTTTAAGATGTTGAAAACATAAATAATGGAGACCCCAAGCAGCAGAGTTAGGGATTCATCTATTTCAAACTATGATTCAACATGTCAGTTGGTAGCTTCTTTATAACCTTGACAGTAATCATTCCCTTTGCCAAATGTGTCCTTTGGAGGTTCAACATATTTCCCTTAACTTGAAGGCTTTGTATGACAAAACATTTTTTGAAAAAAAAAATTTTTTTGAATTTTTTGAATTTTGATTTTGAAATCAAATGTTGGCTTTGCCAAATCAATGTCAATATACCTCAAGACTTGATTTTCCAAATTAACATATCTATAACATGACAACCCTAGTTACCGCACTAAACTCGGGAATCATTTCTATTTAAGCAAGAACTGTTGCACTTCAGATAGGCACATACACATTACTTGGCCAAAAGTCTCATTTGAGTTTAAATATTGTCTATCTCATATACATGCTTATCCAAACTATCTCCAATAATAGACTCTACCTACCAAGGGAGATCAACAGGTCTTTGATAGGCTTGAAATGGGGTCTATAAGGGACATGGGCTAAATGAAGGCTATTTATAAGTTGGGGCTGATGTGACACAATGGACAAACCTTCACACTACAAATTTCTTGTTTGAACATTAGGCAGTTGGGAGCAATCTTGCTAGATTCTTTTTGTCTTCTTGGCATTAATCTGGATCTTGATTAGGACAGTCTTTGCCCTTGCAAAAATTTTAAGACCCAAATTTGTTTCTTTTCTTCTTTTCCCTTTTCCTTCCTCTTTATTTTTCTTACTCTTCCCTCTTCTTTCTCTTTCCTTACTCTTCCCTTTCTTTTATCATTTTATCCTTCTTTCTTGTAGGACTATTAAGTACAGAACTTTAAAGAACTGGATGGTCTCCCTCCTTTTTATCTAATTTTGATTGAATCTTTGGATGGGTTGGACCAATTCAAGTAAAAATGTCTTTATGATCCAAATGGAAGCCTTTTGCTGCTTTAGGTAAAAGGAAACTCAGTTGGCTTTTTGAACCACCTTTTTAGGTTTTATTTTCTTTCTTTTCTTTTCTTTTCTTTTTTTTTTTCTCTTTTTTTTTCTTTCTTTTTTTTCTTTTCTCTTTTTTTTTCTTTTTCTTTCTTTCTTTCCTTTTTTGGTTCTAGCTCAAACAGAGTTGTCTTGTTTGTACCAACTTGGGCTTCCAATAATGGATGAGTGGATTAATATAAATCTTCTTTAACAGGGATAAATCATTTGTTACTCTGTCTTGATATATTGAAAAATTCAACTATCCTTATGGTCTTGAAAACATCAACTACCCTTATGGTCTTGACTAATAATTGTTTTCTTTGATCTTCTTGCCTATTCATCTTAGTGATCATAAGACTTGTCAAAAGTATCACAACAGCTCAGGGTAGGTTATTGAGGTTTGTATGCCAATGAAAAGACAGCTAAAATTTTATGAAGGCTCAAAGGGACAACTAGGGATTGATATTTAATTGGGTGGATGCTAGTTGTTGGCTCGTCAAACAATGCCTAGATCATTTCTCTCTTAAATAAGCAGAGTTCAATTTCGCCTCAAAAGTTTGTCAAAGCATGTTCTAAGACTGACTAGGACCTAGACAAAGGTAATTATGTAGGAGCCCTCTCTAAGTAAGCATACACAACTCGATGCTGTAGAGCAATTCCCTCATCTAGAAAAGTCATTCGAGTCATGATGCATAAATATATTAATTCATGAATTATCAAGCTAGATTCCTCATCGGTTGAGCACCAAATGAACAAAGACCAACAAAATTTTTGATGAAAGTAATTTATTCAAACAAACATAATTTGAAAAATAAGATTGAAAGAAAGTAAAATTGAAAAGCAACATTCAAGCTAAGGAAAGTTCGTTGAGTTTAAGCTTCTTTTCCCTTCACATCTTCAACATTCCCATCTTGAAAGGATGATAAAATAAAATCCTCTTCTAATCCTTTTCCTACCATGAAGGTTGCTGGTGGTGGCACCCTGTTGAACCTTGGAAATGGATTTCCTTCGGTATTGGGCTTGTCTGGCTCAAGAAACTTACCATTATCAATTAAATTCTGGATCTCATGCCTCAACTTCATGCAATTGTCCGTTTCATGTCCAGGCCTTTGATGGAATTGGCAAAATGCATTAGTATCAAAGTTAAGTGGAAGAGGATTAAGCAAAGGACGAGGAGCCAAGGGTTGTAACAATCCCTTCTTTTGTAGCTTATTGAGAACCCAAGACAGTGGCTTCCCTAATTTTGAAAACTGTCTCATTCCTCCTTAACTAGTGACATTAACATCAGCTTCCTTTTGTGTGCTTTGATTGCCCGTCTGGTAGTTCCCTTTCTCATTCCTTTTTATTGAAAAGCGATTCTTCTCTCTTTCCCATTCTTCAATTTGCAAACCAGCTTGGAGAAGATCTTTGAAGTCCCTTATAAGGGTGTGAGACATTCTTTCACGGAGATTGGGCAGGATTCCTCTCACATTCATCCTTATTTGATCGGATTCATCAGGCCTTTTCTTGAGCAAAGCGGCCTTGTTTCTCCATCTCTTCACATAGTCCACAAAATTCTCATTTGGCCTTTGTCTAATGGACTCCACTTCCATTAAGGTAACTTCCATTTCAACATTGTAACCATATTATTGGATGAAGGCCTTGTATAGCAAATCCCAACTCTTTTGTGTTCCATCATCTAAGGTATTGAACCAATTTTGGACAACGGGATCCAATGAGAGCTTGAAGTACCTTAGGTTTTGAGCCTTAGTAGCTCGAGCAGACTGCATGGCAGTGATATACTGCTTTACATGGAGATGAGGATTTCGGGTTCCATCATACTTTGCAAAAGATGGCATCTTGAACTTGTACGGGACTTCTTCATCTAACTCAAATAATTTGTCAACTTCGGACATTTCCTCAGTTTTTAGCTTCTTTTCAAATTTCTTTTCTAAATCAGCAATTATCTTTTCAATATCAGAAGTCTCAGTCTTTTCAATAGTCGCCTTCTCAACAACCTTCGACTCCTTTTTGTCTTGATGAACTTGGTAGTATTGGGCCCAATCATCATCATCAATGATCACCTTATCATCATCAAAAGCTACTTCATTAGCCTTCCCCTTGACTTTCTTGGTGCTAGCAGATGCTTCAGCATGATTCTCTAAGATTGCAGTCAATTGGTTCTTCATGATCTCAACTAGGGCCTCTTTTATTTCTCCCATCTTGGCATTGAGGGCTTCATCCACCATCCTTTGAATTTGTTCAGGCTCCATTATTTTTGGTGAGCAAGTGATTGAGTCGTTGCTTGATACTTCGTCTCCAGCATAGGTCGTATTGTTGTAAGCTTTTGAACTATCAAAATCTAGGGCTGTTAGCCAGAGAGGATCAATGATATGAGATGCAAATGTATGCATGTATGCATGTGTGCACAAACAATTAACAAACAAGGATAATTAGGACGTTCCTTCCAACCATATATCATCCACACACGAATGGTGAGTCTCTTTTCCTAGGTATATGGTTAACAAAAATACCAACATGGGGTACCTTGCTTTCGAATAATTCCCTCGGACGTTTCAACCAATAGTTATATTTTCAAAAATGGAAATCCATCCATGATAATTCCCATTAATTAGGTTTTAATCCATTCAACCAACTAAAGTAGCTTTTATGCTATATTGGATTAAAACAAAATTAAGAGGTTTATTATAGATAGATTTCTCACTTGAAAAAGGTAACTAATGGTTCATACCAAAAATAAGCCCACGGTTAATTTATTCTTAGTGTAAACTATACCCACAATTGATTTTTGGTATTTCTTAATTGACCCAAATAATTTGTAACCTCTTTGTAAGAAAAGGTTGGGTGAACATAATTTTGTTTCTAAGCCCATTGTAAAAATATTTTAGAAAAATAGATTTCGGGCTTAGTATTTGGGCCATGAGCCAAAGAATTTTTTATATGTTATTAGAAAAGTTTTATGTCCAAAGACCATCTTGAAAAATTTTGAAAATAGTTTTGGTCTTTTGGGCTTTAAGAAAAATTTATTTTGAGCTTACAATGTACTTAGGTCATATTAGAAAAAGAACAAACCAAATAAGCCATGATTTAAGCCAAGACAAATTAACTATAGTCAAACAACATGCATTTGGGGTAAAACCTAAGGAAAGTAGCTAGGCCAATTACATGAGCTTTAGTCTTTGGGTAAAAAGGCTTAGGTTCCCATAGCAAGTATATACCAAATGGTATGAGGCTATGAGTGGTTATGCCATGCTCAATCTCCATACCTTAAGTGAAAGTATGGTATCCCTTATACAACACAACAAGGGTAACACGGGTGTCCTAACTCACGTACACAATGCAATCTAATATGATGCAATGGATAATATCATTATAAGAAAGAATAGAATAATATAAAGACCAACGGAATCAACTTCTCTTATCCCCAGTGGAGTCGCCACTGTGAGCGGGGATTTTTGCCCCCACTCCAGGTGGAATGGTTCTTGCGACTTCGGCACTGTTTAGGCTCGGGGCCTTAGAGAACACGGACCTAAGTTCGGAGAAAATGGAGTCGCCACCCGGACGAGCCGGGAAAAAGAAAGGGGTGGATGACTCGATTCCTAAGGAATCCCAACCCCCTAATGGGTTCAGAAAGTTGGGTACATGTGGGAAAGGTGAGAATTGGCCCAGCACCCCCACAATGCCCGGTTCATTGGAACCGACCTCCTTTACAGGTCTTAATATTATAAAATTCTTAAATATAACAATATTATCCATACTACACACAATAAAAAAGAAAGCATCATTATATTAAAATCAAAGCAATGTCCAAACAAAACAAAACAAATAAATGGACACCCATCAGAAGATGGAAACATGTCCTTACATCACATGCCTAGATAGGACACCCACCGAAAGGTAGAAACATGCCCTTTACATAAGTTCTAAGATAGAAAAAACAAATTAAATTACATGATATTTAACTAATGAGGTACCCACCAAGTGGAAACATACCTCTTACAACATTTAGAAAAATAAATAAATTGAGAAAAGTAAATAACCATTCATAATAAATAAATCATTCATCAAAGGTACCAAATATCAATAAAAAGTAAACATCCATCCATGATAAATAAAATAAACCAAGCATTGAATTTAAATAAATTAAAGCATAAGAAATAAAACTAAGCATGATCAAATATGGAATTGAATAAGGTAAATAAAAATCCAAATTATAGCTACTGTTTCCATTTAGGGTTCTTTATCTCATGCGTTAAGGTTTTGGAATTCATAAAATTAAGCTACTGTGACTTTTTTATGGAATTAAAATAGATTAAGGTTTTATGTTTTAAAAGGTTGGTAAGACTCTTTGATTAACTAAATTAATATTTGAATGGTGAAATCATGAAACTAGGGTTTGAACACTTTAAAATACTTTTGATTTGTGGGTTACGGTTATTCATTGTGTTTTTAAGCTACTGTGTAAAATTAAAGTATTTATGTTTTTATGGTTTTTAAAATTTTAAAGGATTAGGGTTTAGAAAAAATTAAGGTTTAAAGTTTTAAAGGAGGTTAGGGTTCATTATTTTAGGTTTTGGAGTTGAATTAGGATTTTAGGCTTTTGATTTTAGGGTTTCGGGTGATTTGTTGATTTTAGGATTTGGAAAAACAATTTGATGATTTCATGAGGTTTTATAAGTTTAAACAAAGTGATTTGAAGTTTACATAAATAGAAAAGATATTTTTAAAGCTTTTGGAAGGAAACTGAATCACATTTTGGTTTTGTTGAAAAACATGTTCAGTTAAGGTTTTAAGATTTTGAAGAGGTAAAAATAACAATTTTAAGACTTT
Organism: Garcia nutans; assembly: GCA_947685225.1. NCBI lineage: Eukaryota > Viridiplantae > Streptophyta > Magnoliopsida > Malpighiales > Euphorbiaceae > Garcia > Garcia nutans. The sequence continues at coordinate 32,774,577 of CANTUV010000039.1, read as the reverse complement.
TTGGAAAAAAAGTAACGTATTAATGTTTTTAACTTTGGAAAAACTAAATTAAAATCCTAGGGTTTTTTATTTTGAAAGACACAATTTCATAGTTTAGCTACTGTAAAAAATAAATACAACAATTAATACTTACCTCTTTTTGATAGTTTCTCTAAAAATAATTCTTCTTGGATGAACAAGAACAAAGACAGTTGCTGCCTTTGAATTGCTTAAATCGTGTCCCTGCTATTCTAGAAAAAATCAAATTCAATTGCTCCTTTTACTTCACTAATTTGGTTTCAACGTTTTCCTATCAGTGTCCAATTTTTCTCCCCCTTTATTTGATTGCCTTTGGTCCTTATTTATAGAGGTTTCATATGGTTTATTCCTAATTAATCACAGCAAATAATATTGATAAGAAAAGGAAACTGAAACCTAATTGAATTAGGTTCCGGAAAATTTACGTCGGAAAAATTGCGCTGCCGAAAAAAATTGCCGCAGGAAAAAATGCGCTGGCAAAAAAATCTGCCGCAGCCAGTCACGGGCCCGTAGGACATTTCGTCAGCAGGAAATTCCTGCGGCAGAAAGGGCTATTTCGCCCGCAGGAAACTCCTGCGGGCGAAATGTCCACGGGCCCGCGCTGACTTTCTGCGATGATTTTTTCATCGCCGATATTTCTGTCGCCGATTTTTTTGTTATTTTTTTTATTATTTTTGAATTTTTATTCATTTTACCATTTTTTACTAAAATAAATATTAAAATTAATTAAGATGCCATAAAAATTATTTTAGACTAACTAAAATATATTAGACAACACAAAAATTATTTTGGACTAATTAAAATATATTGGACCGAACCGGATAAAAAATTAAGGGTCTACACTGCCTTTGATAGATTGATTGCTTGTTTACTTATCCTTCTCTAAAAAGTTTGATCGTTTTTACTTGCAAAAAGTTTTAAAGTCCAATCTCTTTTTCTAAGTTTTTCCTCCTCCATTCTGTGTTGTTTTTAGTCCTATTTATAGAAGATTTTGATGATTAATCTTAATTTTTCAGGGAATGCAGGAAATTCCTGCCTGTAAAATGGCTTTGGCCATTTTGTCCGACCCCTTTTCGGCGACGAAATTTTCCGTCACCGATTTTTCGTCGTCGATTTTTATTTTTATTTATTTGTTTATTAATATTTTTTGTTTATTTTTTATTAATTATAAAAATTAAATACTAAAGCAAATATTATTTAATTAAGATAACACAAAATTTATTTTGGACAAATGAAAATATATTGGACAATACAAAAATTATTTTGGACTTATTAAAATATGTTGGACTGGACTGGGTCAAAAATTAAGTGTCTACAGTTTGCCCCCTGCCTGAATGATCTGAGACTTTAGTAAAAGAGAGTGAAAAGCAATAAGACTTAATTTTTGAGATTGTGTAGGCTTTGGGTTCTAGACCCGGTTCGAGTTCTGGACTCAAGGATAATTTTAGGTTTTGGACCTAAGCATAATTTTTTATTCTGGACCTAAGGATAATTTGAGTTCTAGACCCGAGCTAAGTTCTGGACTTAGAAAAGATTCTAGGTTCTAGACCTAAGGATAATTTGGGTTCTGGACCCGAGCTAAGTTCTGGACTTAGAAGAGATTCTAGGTTCTGGACCTAAGGATAATTTGGGTTCTAGACCCGAGCTAAGTTTCGGACTTAGAAAAGATTCTAGGTTCCGGACCTAATCAAAATTTAGGTAATTTGGGTTCTGGACCGGAGCTGTGTTCTGGACTTAAAGAGATTCTAGGTTCTGGACCTAAGGATAATTTGGGTTCTAGACCCAAGCTAAGTTCTGGACTTAGAAAAAATTCTAGGTTTTGGACCTAAGAAAAATTTGGGTTCTGGACCCGAGTTAAGTTCTGGACTTAGAAAGGATTCTAGGTTTTGGACCTAAAGATAATTTGGGTTCTGGACCCGAGCTAAGTTCTGGACTTAGAAGAAATTCTAGGTTCTGGACCTAAGGAAAATTTGGGTTCTGGACCCAAGCTAAGTTCTGGACTTAAAAAAGATTCTAGGTTCTGGACCTAAAGATAATTTGGGTTCTGGACCCGAGCTAAGTTCTGAACTTAAAAGAGATTCTAGGTTCTGGACCTAAGGAAAATTTGGGTTATGGACCCGAGTTAATAATTTTTTGATTTCAAAAAGTTTGGCTAATTTTTATGCACATGTCTTCTTCTTGCCCCCTGCATGTTAAAATATTTATATACACGCAATTATTTGAAAGATTAAATTAAATAATTTAATTTACTGTTTATTTATTGTGTAGTCACTGTTTATGCACTATTTACTATTTATAAATAGTAACTTACTTTTGTAAATAGTAGTAAATAGTATTTTACTATTGGAATAGTAATATACTATTTATCAATAATAATTTACTATTTATCAATAGTAAATGTACTATTCATCAATAGTAAAATTTACTATTCATCAATAGTAAAGTTTACTATTCATAAACAGTAAACTTACTTTTGAATTTTATTTTTTTTCTTACCGTTTCTCTATATAAACGAACGAATTCCTTCATTTCATTCACAGCAAAATCCTTAATTCTCTCAAATTCTTTCAAATTTAGCATATAGTTTTGAAAAAATGCATGCTTCAAGGTCAGGAACTCATTCTAATGCTGAGTTATTAGAGTTTATATGGCATCATGAAGATGAAAATATAGATCTACTAGCCGGGATGCCACTTCATTGTAGTTCAAACCAAAAGAGCGCGGTAATTATTTTTTTCCCTTTTTTTCTTGTTTTGATTTTTGTCTTTCTGTTATTTTTTTCTTTATTTTTTATTATTTTTTTTGTTTTTCTATTATTTGTTATTTTTTATTTGTTATTATTTGTTATTATTGATTTTTTTTATATTATGCTCTTTTATTATTATTGTGTTTGTCTTTATTTTTTTTATATTTTTATATTATTATAATTTTTTTGAAAATTTAGGAAAAATATATTAATTTAAGCAGATAGGATAATATGTACTTACCTTGTATTAACTTACCTGGCTCCGTGCTAGCATGATCGTTGCGTTGTTCGGGCCGGAGGGTGTATCTACAAAGCCCGACAATGGTATGATGTAGTGCCTTCTCGGGTAAGGCAGATTATCTGAGATTGCGGCTTTGAGAGCTTCATCTTATAATTGCCATCCGAGGAGTATCTGATAGACCGGAGAGTAGTCCAGGTGCACGTAGAACGATGGTTGGACACAACTCATACTTTTCACTTGCCCATTAGAGAGATGACAATCGGTCCTGTCGATTTTGCTGCTATAACAAGCATTCGGTATGATGGTGTTCCGGTTCCTCTGACCAACGATATTTTAACATTTGAAGAAATTCAGCAATTAATTAGTATGGAACCATCATATAAGGGGCCTTTTAAGATAAAAATTGAACCGATTCATAGCTATTGGATGAACTACAAAGGATGGGTTTACAGAGACACAACCATACAGTATGCTCGAGGATTTTTGTTATATTTGCTTGGGTCGACCATCTTAGGAAGCACTGAATCCTCCACCCATTTGTCAGTGTTGAGGGCCCTTTCTTATTTCACAATGGTACCATCTTATGGCTGGGGTGAAGCTGGTCTTGCCTGTCTTTACCATGGTCTGGACAAAATTTGCTGAAACAAGAAGTCTTTCGACTGCTTGATGGCGGTTGTCGAGGTACTCTTCTTCCACCAATGTCATTTCCACTCTTTTCATGCATGAATTTGATTTTTATTGTTGTTATAGGCATGGGCATACGAACATAACCTTGTGAGGGTACTCGGTATTTCCTAAGAGAGAATCGGGTGTCCGAGGTTAAATCTCTGGTTGTCAGATCGTGAGGACGTTCCTGGCTCTCACCATGTGCATAACCAAAGCTTCGTGTTGAGCTGCTTAACCTAGGACCAGGTAAAATAACATTAGAATTCTTTAAAATTTATGTGAAAGTTTATTTACCTTATGTCATTTTGTAGGTGAATTTGGCCTGGTGGAACCCAGAAGAGAGGACAAACTGGTCTCCCTTCATGAAGGCTGTGCTATCTTTCCAACAAACTCGCCGAGTCATCGCTGGCCTAGTGTCTAGTGGTTGGTTTCTTAGAGAGAAAGTTTATGAGTGGTTTCTTGGTCCAGAATAGTGGAGGGTCCCGATGCATTGCCCGGACTATACTTTAAATATTATATCAATGTCGGAGGATGCATGGTAGTCGGCTGGGTATGGTTATGGTGTTGAGACATTTCTCCATCCGCCGGGTGCATTCTATGCCCATTTTATTCACAGAAGGCCCTTGAACTTTGATGTGTCTCCTGTTGGTGTATGAGGAATTCTCGAAGAAAATGAGGGTAGAGATGAAGAGGAACATCATGGAGATGCAGGAGAATTTGTTCCACATCTCGGGGTTAGCACTTCTCAGGTAAACCTTTTCCATTCTTCCCTTGCAACTGCTTCTTTCTTTTTTTATTCTTTAATGATTGTTGTAGGCTGTTGGCTCATTTGATCATGAGGGTGGACCTTCTTTTACTACCCCTTCATTTGTTCTTTCTAGCCCACCAGATATGCCATCTCATCCACAGGGCATTGATATGAATTACCTGGTGGGTTTTCTTATTTCATGGTAATTTATGCTATATGTATGCATGATTATGTATGCTCTTACCTTTTTCCTTTCTGGCTCACAACGGATGCTTGAAGAACAAAATAGGAAACTTTAAGAAGAGTTGGCTGCAAGTCATCAATAGGCTTCTCATTTCAAAAATTTGTATCGTCAATCAGAACAAAATTTTCGAGACTTTCGATTTCAGGGGATGAGGAATCCTGGTGCTTCTTCATCAAGAGGCCCCCAGACTGATGACCATGAGATCCTTTCATCTACTTCCGATGAGGACCGTGACATATCAAAACTCCAAGGTAATAGGGATTTTGGTGCTCTTGCTTCGGGTGATCCCGAGATGAGTGATTTGCCCCCTCCTCCAACAGGCGATGACTCTTTCAAGGCTTTATTTGATGACCAACCACCACCTTCTAAGTGATGTATAAATATTGTATAAACATTGTACAATAAGCATAATAATGAAAAATACAATTTCCATCTTTATTGTAACTTTTTTTTTCCACTTTTCATTATTATTGCATCACAATTATTATACTTTTTTTCTATGTTTCAATATTTATACAGTCATCACCACAAAAGCCAAATGCAACACGGTAAAGTAAATTTGTCTCCAATTCCTTATACAACATGGTTTCGCCCTTTTCCCATCAACTTTTCCTTGTCAATTTCGGAAAATTTTATTTCCTCTATATAAATCACCTTTTATGCCTAATTTCATACAGAAGCTAAAAGACTTTCCATTTCAACTAAAAAACTCCTTTAACAATTTTGATTTTCCTTCATTCATCAACCATGACCGAACTTCATTTAAAGAAGATAAAAATTCTATTTAAGAATATGGATGCCATTCAATGGAAGCAAATTTCATGGTCAAAACTTGATGTTTGAAAGTGTTTTCAAAATGTTAAGTTGGACCACTGCTTCTTACATGCCATGGCTTCCTTTTGGAATGGGGATTCTAGGACATTTAAAATTAATGGCTTTGAAATATGTCCCTTGATTGAAGAATTTAAGGCCATCCTTGGATATCCAAATAATCAACAAATGGCATTATCCACATTGATTTCCAAAACTCAACAGAAGATGTAGATGTTATTTCAAATTCCAAAACCCGAAGTTCTTCATTTGATGAGAGGTGAAAAATTTCTACTTGCTCCCTTGATTGATTTTTGTCTCTCTCATTTGGCTCCTACTAAGGCATGAGGATGCATGCTCTATCTTTGCTTGCTTGGCCAATTATTGCTTGTTTCTTTAGACGGCGATATTGATCCACGGATATTGGATATTATGGACCAAATGGAAGGAGGCTTTTCGCCGGTACCTGTGATCTTAGCTGAGACTTTAGTTGGGTTAAACCAGCTTAAATCAGGATTGACAAAGAGACTGACTGGGAGTCCGTTGCTGCTTCAGACAATTACCTAAACTGCCCTTTTGGGTTTTTGATTTAGGTTTTCTTTTTTCTTCTTTTCTTTATTGCTCTAATTTTTGCCTAGTCCGCCCATGTAATTGCTTAGCGAGCTGTCCTAATTTTTGCCTAAGCTGCCCTTGCGGGTTTTCAACTTAGCAAACCCTTTTTTTTATTATATATTTTTTATATTGCTCTGCTTTTGCCTAGTCTGCCCATGTGGGTTTTCAGAGCTAGTGAGCTGTCCTAATTTTTGCCTAAGCTGTCGTTATTGGTTTTCAACTTAGCGGACCTTCTCTTTTATATGTATATATATATTTATTTAATTTTCCTCATAGATTTGGCTTCAGAAGCGTCTTGTCTGCTTGATACTCCATCCATGGATTTTGCCAGATATCTACCACGTCATCATTCTGCTAGGAAACTACTCCATCCTGCTTCTTCATATGCTGACTGGGTTGACTAGATCTACTCACACACTGAATTCAACATCAGTTGGTTGGTACCTTGGTGGAAGATTTCTTGTATTACCATGCGGACATACTTGATGTATTTTACCCTTGCTGCTCTTCGTCAAGGTACATGCTATGATCCTCGCCGACATGGCCGTCAGTACGGAGCTAAGCCTCGCGATTCTGACTTTACTCCCGATTTAGACATGCCTCGCTTGACTGAAGCCTACTTGGATCGGCTGAGGAAAAGCTGGCCTGCACGTTACACTTATCGTCTGCCATAGATTTTACATTTATCGATTCAGAAAGTGTATTGTTAGTATGAAAAATAATTAAAGTAATAAAAGATGCTTCTTTTCCTTTTTATAATTTGTCATCACTTTTTGCTATTGTGTTTATTTATTTCATCTATATCTGGTCAAATACTTATAACAGTGCACATAGAATAATTTTAACATTAATTCGGTTTTATTAAATTAGGGAACAACCAAACATAAAGCCAGCATACACAAGATCACTCCTGTTCCAACTAGCCCTTTCGGGTTTTCTAATTGACGATTTTCTCTCATTTAGCCCTAATTGTTGCCTAGCCCACCCTTTCAAGCTTTCGGAACTAGCGGACTGCTCTAACTTTTGCCTAGGCCGCCCTTTTTGGGTTTTCAACCTTGTGAGCTCTTTTTCTTAATACATAAAACCTCTTCAACCTATCAATGTTTACTGGCTCACTAAAATCGTTCCTGTCCATGTCTGATAACTTCATCGCACCTTTGTTCATGAATTGTTTCACGACATATGGCCCTTCCCAGCTAGGCCTGAACTTTCCTCTTGGATCAGATGCATCAAGCTTACATTGCTTCAACACCAAATCCTCGACTCTGAGTTTTCTAATTTTAACCCTTCTATTGTAGGCCCGAGCTATCCTCTTTTGATACAGTTGGTGATGATACAGTGCCTTTAACCCTCTCTCTTCTAGTAATGCTAACTGTGTGTATCTGCTTGCTACCCATTCCATTTCAGGCAGTTCGGCTTCCAAGACTACTCTCAATGACTTGATTTCTATTTCAATTGGCAACACTGCTTCCATCCCATAAACCAAAGAGAACAGTGTCATTCCAGTAGGTGTTTGCACACTTGTCCTATATCCCCATAAATCAATGGGAAGCATCTCTGACCAATCCCTGTAAGTCTTGGTCATCTTCGACAAAATTTGCTTAATTATTTTATTTGTTGCTTCTACTGTGCCATTATCCTTTGGTCTATAAGGAGAGGATCTATGATGATGGATTCGGTACTTTGAGAATAAATCCTTAACAACTCCTTGAAACTGTACCCCATTGTCTGATATCACACTATACGGGACCCCGTACCGGTAGATGAGGTTCTTTTCAATAAATTTAGCCATTTGACTTGCACCCAGTTTGTTAAAGGATTCGGCTTTGATCCATTTTGAAAAATAATCTACTGCTACCACAATGAAATGGTGACCGTTTGAGGCTGTCGGATGTATCTCTCCTATAATGTCGATACCCCAAGTGGCAAATGGCCAGGGTGAAGACATAGAATGCAATTCTTCAGGAGGCATGTGATTCAAGTTACCATACATCTGACATTGTTGGCACTTCTTTAGAAACTCAATACAATCTTTCTCCATGGTTAAGCAGTAATAACCCTGTCGAATAATCTTCTTAACTAGGGCCAAACCACTCATGTGAGGACTGCAACTTCCCGCATATATTTTTGACATGATACGCTCCATTTCAGGCTTTCTTAAACATCTTAAATGCACCCCATCAGGCCATCTTCGATATAACTCTCCATGGAATGTGATGTATTGCAATGACCACTGCCTTATGGCTCTTCTTTCTTTCTTTGTTGCCCCCGGCGGGTATTCTCTTTCCTCCAAAAATTGCCTTATAGTATCATACCACGCATCATGGTCTGTATTAGTTTCCATTATTATTTCATATTCATAGCAAGGAGTTGATGAACTGGTCAAAATCTGAGGGTTAAGAAATAAGCTGGCAAAATTTTCCCATACCGAAGCCAATGTGGCTAGGGCATCAGCCATCTAATTTTCTTCTCTTGATAAGTGTACAAACCTACACTCCTTAAAGTTCTTCTTCATCATGGTCAATTAATGGTGGTATGGTTTTAATTTTTCTTCTTTCAACTCCCACTCTCCATTTACTTGGGATACTACTAGCAATGAATCGCCAAAAACTTCTACCTTGTCTACCTTCATAATCATTAGGGTTTCCAAACAAAAAAATACAAGCTTCGTATTCCACCATATTATTTGTTGCCCTAAATTTCAACTTTTTGGCTAAAGGGATAAGTTCTCCTTCGGGCGATTCTAGTATAATTCACAAACCTGCTCCTTTCTTATTTATTGCTCCATCAAAATACATTTTCCACCCTTGTACTTCAATTGCTTCTAAATGTTCATCCAAAAATTTCAAGATTACCTCTTCACTTTCTGGTAATGGTTGTTGGGCTAGGAATTCTGCCACTACTCTACCTTTGATTGTTTTTGTAATATCCTCATTTATGCCCTAGAAGTTTTGCTTGTTGTTGTTGTTGTTGTTGTATTGTTGGTCTAATTTGAGAAAAGAAAAGTATAAGTGTTTTGGGAAAGAATTTAGGGTTTAGAGACAAGTTTATATGTTGTGTATATTGTGATATATATAACATATAAAATGGTCAAAGGGAGAGTCAAAGTGTTGGTTAGTGGAAGAAGATATTTTCTTGTTGAGTGTGAAAGTTCATATATGGGCTCATATAAGACAAAAGGTTAGTTATATGGTTAAGGGCCTTGAGGTAATTTACTTTTGGAAATTTTGTGGTGGAGATTAAAAGGAAGATTGACTTTGTGATTCTTGATCATTTTCTCTTCCTCTTGATGGTAGTGGCCGGCTCTCCATTAGCAAAAGGGAAGGAGAAGTGTTCTTGATAGTAAGATCAAGATTGAAGGGAAAATTGAAGAATCAAGTTGAAGATTTGTGGAATTTCTTCACTTTAGGTAAGTATTCTCTTGTTTTCTTTGTTTATTTGGAAGTTTTGTTGGAAGTGAATAAGGGTTTGGTGATTTTGTGATTTGGTGGGTTTGAGATGTGTTGTGTTGTGTTTTCAAGTGTTTAATTGATTTTAAGTTATGAGTTTAATTTAAGGTAAGTTTTCTCTTGTTACCCTTGTTATTTTGAAGTTATGCTTGAGTTGAGTTGTGGTTTGATGATGATATGATTCAATTGCTTATGGTGCGATTTTAAGTATTGATATTGTTTGATAGATGAGAAGTTGAACAGGTGAAGGTGTTGGAAGTAATTGTGTTGAGTTTGAGTTAGGGTTTTGAATTGGTAAGAGTTGTTTATGTTATTTTGATTGATTATTTTGTTGATCTTTGTGTTGGTTGTAATTGTGTTGTGGTATCAAAAATGTTATTAATGTGTTTGGAAGATGTAAATAAGTGTTGAGGATGTTGATTGTGTCAATTTGAATGAGGTTATGTTGTGTATAATGTGTTTGAAGTTAAACAAAATAAAGTTTGTTAAATTTAGGGTTTATGCATGAGACACGTAATTTGGGACGGTCGCTATTATTGAAGTGCGGTCGCGACTTAGACCGAACTTTTGACCGCGAAACCTACTGTGATAAGGTTTCATCTTTGATTGTGAAGTGCGGTCGCGACTTAGACCGAACTTCTGACCGCGAAACCTACTGTGTTAAAGTTTCATCTTTTGATTGTGGAGGACGGTCGCGACTTAGCCTGGTGCGACCGCTATAATCGTTCTGTTCTGTTTTATTTGAAGTAAGTAAAGGATGTAAAGCATGTTGCTTATATGATAATGTAATGTGACTTGGGATTGATTATGAGATATAATGTGATCATGGATGAGATAAGTATACACTTGATTAATGAAGTGTTATATTGTGAAATGAAAGGTGAGGCCATTGTTATTGGCTATGATAATATTATTGAGAGAATGAAGGCAGGTTTGCCTAAATGTTGATGAGAATTGAGAATGGAAATGATAATTGATATGAAAATGAATTGTGTGGCTAATGTGTTATTCCATTTTCAGAGTATGTTATTGGTGGCATGCCTAATGATAGTAACAATCTCTTGAAGTTAGGTTGGATTGAATCCTTGAAGCCTAATTGAGATGTTACCACCCTTGAAGCTAGGTTGGGTTAGTTCTTGAAGCCAAGTTGGGTAGAAGCTTAGCATGCTTTGCTCCCCTTGAAGCTTGGTTGAACTTAATCCTTGAAGCCTAGTTGGGTCTATGATATGGATATTGATAAATGTGATGATAGAACCAAAACATTAACTCTGAAAATTGAATGGCATATTAGTGTGTCTTGGGCCCATGCTTGTCTATGGTTAATGTGAGTCATGAATGATGTTTGTTTTGCTTTGTATTGATGATTAAATGAATACTAATGAGGTATATGAAAAGATAATAAAATGTGATATGTAATGTGAAAGTATATTGTTAATTTTGCATATATGATGTTACATATATATATTATGGTTTGAGAAATGACATTGCATTGCACGAAGTCATATCATTAGCATGATTATCTTACTAAGCCCTTGGCTTAGCGCGATAGTGTTTAATCGCGCAGGTGATAGAACTGTTAGAATCGAACCCGAGAGCTCTTCGAGACCGAGTGAGGGTAGACATTGAAGAGTTGATTTTTGGAGACTTAAAGATCAAAGGAGATTTGCCAATCATGTATAACTCTTTTTATATTTTGTAAAGTATTGATTAAATGTACATATTTGTATATCTGTAAATATGGAATTAAATGTTTTCAAATATGTAAATATTTTATGACTTCCGCTGTGAAATAACTATATGTATGTATATATATATCTAATGTGTTTTATTTTAAAAGTAAATGATCTACTTTTCTATATTATATAATGATAATAGTATTGTATCTATTTAAATGTTTTGAATGTTGAAGAAAACCGTAGCATCCCTATGTTTGGTGCACTTATGCTACATGGTTGTAGTTGTAGTGTGTGTGTGCATTGGATGTGGGGGTGTTACAATTGTTTTGGTATCAGAGCCTAGGTTTGAGATTCTCAACCTAGGTAATATGTTATAAAAAGAATATTTTGAATTAAAAAGTGAGTTTTTGAAGGAAAATACATGTTTGGGATTGGCAATCTTTGATCTTTAATAAGGTGTGTCCTGTTGTGTTTGCAGTATTAGGTGTTGATGGATTCTCATTTGAGACAGTCAGTTGAGGGCAGTGAGGAGAGTGTTGCTCCTGATGAGGGAGTTAGAGTTGGGAGTGCTGGGGAGGCACCTGCTTCGGTGTCGGGGAGACCAACTGGTGAGGAGGTTCCACCAGCTTGGTTTGTGCATATGATGGAGACTTTCAGGCAAGCGCCAGTACAACCAGTGCCACCACCCCCTCAGTCTTTGGTGCCAGTGAGGCACTATGACAAGTTAAGGAAGTATGGAGCTGAGGATTTTATTGGTACCACTGATCCAGCTGTGGCAGAACAGTGGCTTGACAAAGTTCAGAGGATCTTTATTCAGTTACAAGCCACCCCTGAGGAAAAGTTTGACTATGCAAGATCTTTGCTACAGAAGGATGCCTACGATTGGTGGAAGACTGTGCCACATTCTATGGATGATCCACCAACTTTGTCATATGCAGATTTCTTGAGGGAATTCGAGTTGAAATATACTCCTAGGGAGTATAAGGATATGAAGAAGATGGAATTCTTGAGCTTGAAGCAAGATAACAAGACTGTTACTGAGTATGAAGTTGAGTTTATTCGACTGAGTCAGTATGCTGGGGGCATCATTGCTGATGAGATTGATAGATGCCGGCGATTTCAGGAGGGATTGAGGCCCTCGATCATGTGTTTAGTGGCTGGATCTCGATATCATGATTTCTCCCAGTTAGTGGAAGCAGCTCGAAGTGTAGAGCGAGCTCAAGTGATTGCAGCTGCTTCAGAGGATGAGGTTAGGGTGAGAAGGCCCCAGTTTGAGGCAGGGTCTTCTTCAGTGAAGAGGGGTAGAGGAAGCTTTGTTCCTCGGAGTATTAGGAGCCAGAGACCAGCAGGTAGATCAGTGCAGTTCCAGAGACAAAGATTCAGACCTGCAGCTTCAGTGGCAAGTGCTCCAACCCCTATGGTTCAGAGATCCACCTTACCTATTTGCATCCATTGTGGGAGGCCCCATGGTGGTCCATGTTGGAAAGCTGGTGTTGCTGGGGTATGTTTCCGGTGTGGGTCACCGGATCACTTTGTGAGAGATTGCCCTGAGAGGCAGAGGCAGATGTCAGTTGATTCTGCCGCTTCTCGAGCCAGTGTGAGGGGAGGCAGAGGTGCCAGCCGAGGTGGTAGAGCAGGGTTCAGTTCTAGAGGTGGTGCTGCATCCAGGGAGACTAGACCGGAGGAGGTTGGTTCTTCCCAGAGGATGTATGTTATGCAGAGACAGCCGGATGCATCGGCGGTCATAGCTGGTACTTTTTCTTTATTTGATACTGCAGTACTTGCTTTGATTGATCCGGGTTCCACCCATTCTTATATTAGTGCATCTGTATTGCCTGTGTTTGATGTGCATGCTGAGTCCCTAGGATTTGATGTTTTGGTGACAAATCCGTTAGGGCATAGTGTGATTGTGAGTAAAGTGCATCGGGATAGTGCAGTGAGGGTGCAGGGTGAGGAGTTCCTTGGAGATTTGATTGAGATGCCATTTAAGGAATATGATGTGATTTTAGGCATGGATTGGCTATCTCGACATGGAGCTGTGGTGGATTGTAAAAAGAAAATTGTTTCTTTGAGAACCGGTGATGGGAGAGAGGTGATAGTATCTAATGAGCAGGAACAGTTAGCCTCCTTATTTGTTTCAGCTGTTGCAGCCCGGAGGTTGATTAGGAAGGGGTGTGAAGCTTATCTTGCTCATGTGGTAGATACTAGAGTGAAGGGTTCTCCTATTGATAGCATTGCCACAGTTGCAGAGTTCCCTGATGTTTTTCCAGAGGAGTTGTCAGGATTGCCTCCTGAGAGAGAGGTGGAGTTCGGTATCGAGCTGTTGCCGGGTACCACTCCTATCTCCATTACTCCTTACAGAATGGCACCAGCAGAATTGAGGGAGTTGAAAGTGCAATTACAGGAGCTGTTGGATAAAGGATTCATTCGCCCCAGTGTTTCTCCTTGGGGAGCTCCTGTGCTCTTTGTAAAGAAGAAGGATGGTACTATGAGGTTGTGCATCGACTATAGGCAATTGAACAAGGTGACCATTAAAAATAAGTATCCTTTGCCTAGAATCGATGATCTCTTTGATCAGTTGAAGGGAGCATCAGTATTCTCTAAGATTGATCTGAGATCGGGGTACCATCAGCTGAGAGTCAGAGCTGAAGATGTTCCGAAGACTGCATTTCGGACCAGGTATGGGCATTATGAATTTTTAGTTATGCCTTTTGGTCTGACGAATGCACCTGCAGCTTTTATGGATTTGATGAATAGGGTGTTTAGGCCCTATTTGGATCAGTTTGTAGTGGTCTTCATCGATGATATTCTGGTGTATTCGAGGAATGAAGAGGAACATGATTTGCATCTGCGGATTGTGTTGCAGATTTTGAGAGAGAAGCAACTATTTGCCAAATTGTCGAAGTGTGAGTTCTGGTTGGATCAGGTAGCTTTTCTCGGACATATTGTTTCAGCAGAAGGCATTAGAGTTGATCCGAGTAAAGTTGAAGCCATTTTGAATTGGAGTCCACCCAAGTCAGTGACAGAGGTTAGAAGTTTTCTGGGTTTGGCAGGCTATTACCGGCGGTTTGTGAAAGGATTTTCTTTGATAGCTACTCCACTCACCAGATTGCTTCGTAAGGGAGTGAAGTTTTTGTGGACAGATCAGTGTCAGGCTAGCTTTGAACAGTTGAGAGATTTGTTGACTCAAGCGCCTGTTCTCACTTTACCTGTAGAAGGCCAACCCTATGTGATCTACAGTGATGCTTCACATAGAGGTTTGGGGTGTGTATTGATGCAGGAAGGGAAAGTTATAGCTTATGCATCTCGACAGTTGAAACCGCATGAGCTTAACTATCCTACCCATGATTTGGAGTTGGCTGCCATTGTTTTTGCATTAAAGATTTGGCGCCATTATCTGTTTGGGGAGAAATGTTTCATTTACACTGATCACAAGAGTTTGAAGTATTTGGGTGTTCAGAAAGAGCTCAACCTTCGGCAGAGGAGATGGTTAGAATTGATTAAAGACTACGACTGTTTGATAGATTATCATCCAGGTAAAGCAAATGTGGTTGCTGATGCCTTAAGTCGGAAGTCTTTAGCTGGTTTAACAGTTTACTCGCTCTCGTTGCTTGTTGAGTTGAGAGCATTGCGTGCCAGTTTTGTACCTTGTGATGATGGTGCATTATTGGCACAGTTGCAATTGAAGCCTGTTTTGTTGGATCAGATCAAAGAGGCTCAGTTAGCTGATAAGAAGATTCAGAAGATTGTCTTAGATTGTGAGAGTGGAAAGACTAGAGATTTTGTTGTGAAGGATGATGGGAGCCTATGGTTTAAGAATAGATTGTGTGTACCCGATAATGCTGACTTGAAGAGGATCATTTTAGAGGAAGCTCATCAGTCTTTATTTGCTATGCATCCGGGTAATACGAAGATGTATCATGATTTGAGACAGCATTATTGGTGGATTGGATTGAAGAGAGACATTGCTGAGTTTGTATCAAAATGTCTCACTTGTCAGAAGGTTAAAGCAGAGCATCAAGTTCCAACTGGATTGCTTCAACCGTTGTCAGTGCCAGAGTGGAAGTGGGAAAGAGTGACAATGGACTTTGTGTCTGGGTTGCCTTTGACACAAAGGAGACATGATGCTATATGGGTGATTGTGGATAGATTAACTAAGACAGCTCATTTCCTTCCAGTTCGGATGGATTACTCTTTGGAGAGGTTGGCTGAGCTATACATCCATGAGATTGTGAGATTGCATGGTGTTCCAACTTCTTTAGTGTCTGATCGAGATCCCAGGTTTACTTCGAGATTTTGGAAGAGTTTGCATGGTGCTTTGGGTTCTCGACTGCATTTCAGTACTGCTTTTCATCCACAGACGGATGGACAGTCTGAGAGGGTGATACAGATCATTGAGGATATGTTGAGAAGCTGTGTCATTGATTTCACTGGAAGTTGGGATAGATTTTTACCTCTTGTGGAGTTTGCTTATAATAACAGTCACCAGTCCAGCATCGAAATGGCCCCATTCGAGGCATTGTATGGCAGACGGTGTAGGACACCTCTGTGTTGGAGTGAGCTTGGTGATGATAAATTGATTGGGCCTGATTTGATTCAAGAAACTGAAGAGAAAGTGAAGTTGATTCGGGGCAGGTTAAAAGCAGCTTCAGACCGACATAAGTCCTATGCAGATCTGAAGAGGAGAGACATTCAGTTTGATGCTGGGGATAAGGTATTTTTGAAGGTATCTCCTTGGAAGAAGATTTTGAGGTTCGGTCGGAAAGGGAAATTGAGTCCTCGTTTCATCGGACCGTATGAAGTGTTAGAAAGAGTTGGGCCAGTGGCGTATAGACTTGCTTTGCCACCTGAGTTGGATCGTATTCATAATGTGTTCCATGTATCTATGTTGAGGAGGTACAGGTCAGATCCATCTCATGTGTTGCCATTTGAATCTATTGAAGTGAGCCCAGACTTGTCATTTGAAGAGGAACCAGTTGCTATCTTGGCACGGGAAGTGAAAGAATTGAGGAACAAGAGAGTACCATTGGTGAAGATTCTTTGGAAGAATCATGCAAAAGAAGAAGCAACATGGGAAAGTGAGCAGACTATGCGAGAGCAATATCCTCAATTGTTTCAGAATTGATTTCAGGTAATTTCGAGGACGAAATTTCTTTTTAGAGGGGGAGAATTGTAATATCCTCATTTATGCCCTAGAAGTTTTGCTTGTTGTTGTTGTTGTTGTTGTATTGTTGGTCTAATTTGAGAAAAGAAAAGTATAAGTGTTTTGGGAAAGAATTTAGGGTTTAGAGACAAGTTTATATGTTGTGTATATTGTGATATATATAACATATAAAATGGTCAAAGGGAGAGTCAAAGTGTTGGTTAGTGGAAGAAGATATTTTCTTGTTGAGTGTGAAAGTTCATATATGGGCTCATATAAGACAAAAGGTTAGTTATATGGTTAAGGGCCTTGAGGTAATTTACTTTTGGAAATTTTGTGGTGGAGATTAAAAGGAAGATTGACTTTGTGATTCTTGATCATTTTCTCTTCCTCTTGATGGTAGTGGCCGGCTCTCCATTAGCAAAAGGGAAGGAGAAGTGTTCTTGATAGTAAGATCAAGATTGAAGGGAAAATTGAAGAATCAAGTTGAAGATTTGTGGAATTTCTTCACTTTAGGTAAGTATTCTCTTGTTTTCTTTGTTTATTTGGAAGTTTTGTTGGAAGTGAATAAGGGTTTGGTGATTTTGTGATTTGGTGGGTTTGAGATGTGTTGTGTTGTGTTTTCAAGTGTTTAATTGATTTTAAGTTATGAGTTTAATTTAAGGTAAGTTTTCTCTTGTTACCCTTGTTATTTTGAAGTTATGCTTGAGTTGAGTTGTGGTTTGATGATGATATGATTCAATTGCTTATGGTGCGATTTTAAGTATTGATATTGTTTGATAGATGAGAAGTTGAACAGGTGAAGGTGTTGGAAGTAATTGTGTTGAGTTTGAGTTAGGGTTTTGAATTGGTAAGAGTTGTTTATGTTATTTTGATTGATTATTTTGTTGATCTTTGTGTTGGTTGTAATTGTGTTGTGGTATCAAAAATGTTATTAATGTGTTTGGAAGATGTAAATAAGTGTTGAGGATGTTGATTGTGTCAATTTGAATGAGGTTATGTTGTGTATAATGTGTTTGAAGTTAAACAAAATAAAGTTTGTTAAATTTAGGGTTTATGCATGAGACACGTAATTTGGGACGGTCGCTATTATTGAAGTGCGGTCGCGACTTAGACCGAACTTTTGACCGCGAAACCTACTGTGATAAGGTTTCATCTTTGATTGTGAAGTGCGGTCGCGACTTAGACCGAACTTCTGACCGCGAAACCTACTGTGTTAAAGTTTCATCTTTTGATTGTGGAGGACGGTCGCGACTTAGCCTGGTGCGACCGCTATAATCGTTCTGTTCTGTTTTATTTGAAGTAAGTAAAGGATGTAAAGCATGTTGCTTATATGATAATGTAATGTGACTTGGGATTGATTATGAGATATAATGTGATCATGGATGAGATAAGTATACACTTGATTAATGAAGTGTTATATTGTGAAATGAAAGGTGAGGCCATTGTTATTGGCTATGATAATATTATTGAGAGAATGAAGGCAGGTTTGCCTAAATGTTGATGAGAATTGAGAATGGAAATGATAATTGATATGAAAATGAATTGTGTGGCTAATGTGTTATTCCATTTTCAGAGTATGTTATTGGTGGCATGCCTAATGATAGTAACAATCTCTTGAAGTTAGGTTGGATTGAATCCTTGAAGCCTAATTGAGATGTTACCACCCTTGAAGCTAGGTTGGGTTAGTTCTTGAAGCCAAGTTGGGTAGAAGCTTAGCATGCTTTGCTCCCCTTGAAGCTTGGTTGAACTTAATCCTTGAAGCCTAGTTGGGTCTATGATATGGATATTGATAAATGTGATGATAGAACCAAAACATTAACTCTGAAAATTGAATGGCATATTAGTGTGTCTTGGGCCCATGCTTGTCTATGGTTAATGTGAGTCATGAATGATGTTTGTTTTGCTTTGTATTGATGATTAAATGAATACTAATGAGGTATATGAAAAGATAATAAAATGTGATATGTAATGTGAAAGTATATTGTTAATTTTGCATATATGATGTTACATATATATATTATGGTTTGAGAAATGACATTGCATTGCACGAAGTCATATCATTAGCATGATTATCTTACTAAGCCCTTGGCTTAGCGCGATAGTGTTTAATCGCGCAGGTGATAGAACTGTTAGAATCGAACCCGAGAGCTCTTCGAGACCGAGTGAGGGTAGACATTGAAGAGTTGATTTTTGGAGACTTAAAGATCAAAGGAGATTTGCCAATCATGTATAACTCTTTTTATATTTTGTAAAGTATTGATTAAATGTACATATTTGTATATCTGTAAATATGGAATTAAATGTTTTCAAATATGTAAATATTTTATGACTTCCGCTGTGAAATAACTATATGTATGTATATATATATCTAATGTGTTTTATTTTAAAAGTAAATGATCTACTTTTCTATATTATATAATGATAATAGTATTGTATCTATTTAAATGTTTTGAATGTTGAAGAAAACCGTAGCATCCCTATGTTTGGTGCACTTATGCTACATGGTTGTAGTTGTAGTGTGTGTGTGCATTGGATGTGGGGGTGTTACAGTTTTCCTGGTCACATACTCAATCTCAAATTCTTCTAATATTATCAACCATCGACCATATTTTTCAACCAAAGTGGGTGTCTCCCTTAAGTACTTCATTGGATCCAACCTGGAAATTGCTTGTGCACTATACGATTGAAAGTAGTGCCACAACTTCTTAGAAGACCAAACCACGGCTATACAGTTCTTTTCAATGATACTATACTTAATTTCATTAGGTTGGAGCTTTCTACTCAAATAGTAAACTGCATGCTCAATCCCTGACTCATCTGCTTGGGCTAGCATGGCTCCTATCAACTTTTCTTCTACTGCTAAGTATCATAATAGAGGTTTGCCTAGTTTAGGTGGTTTTAAAACAGGTGGATTCTACAAATAATTTGGATTCTAGACCCGAGATGAGTTCTGCACTCAAAAATAATTTGGGCTCTGGACCCGAGATGAGTTCTAGACTCAAAAATAATTTGGATTATCTGCAAAAAAATAATTATAGTCAGTAAGACATTAATAAAAAATTTGTAAAAATATAGCTATTTTTACTATGCCCATGCCCTCTTGCCTCTTGAGTGGAAAAATATTATAAGAGTGCAAAAAATATTTTTAGACACGCAAGTAGCTGAATAATTTATTTTACTATTTAAATACTATGTGAATACTGTTAACACACTATTCACTAACTATTTATCAATAGTGATTTTGACTTTTTTCTTTTATTCACGGATTTACTATTGATTTTTTTTGTTTTTCTTTCGTTCTTTGCCTATATAAACCCATTTCATCATTCATTTTTCATCATCTCTTATCATAAACCATTATATGCTTATATATATTTTACATTCTGAGTGAACAGAGAGTTGAGCAAAAAAAATGGAGAGAGTACACGCTTTGAGATCTAGACCCCGATTGAATGTTGAGTTGCTAGATTTTATTCGAAGACATGAAAATGGAACTGTCGACCTACTAGCCGAAATGCCACTTCATCACATTTCAAGTCAAAGGACTGAGGAAACATTGCAATTTTAATATTTTAACAGCACAAATATGTATTCCTCATTTTATTTTTTTTATTTTATTAGTATTTTTATCATTATAATTATAATTATTTTATTATTTTTAGCTATAATTGAGTTATTAATAATATATTATTAATTAATATGAAAGAAATTAGTTATTTAGTTTTTTTTACTCAAAAATAAATTAACTGATGGACTATTAATAAAAATAAATTTAAATAGAAAATAATGAGTAATATTTAGCTATGAAACAATAATATTAGTGAGATGATATACTTACCTCGTGTTGGCCTACCTAGTTCGGTGCTAGCATGATCGCTGTGTTGTCCGGGGCAGATGGTGTTTCTATACAGCCTCCCAATGGTATGATGTAGTACCTTCTCAGGTAAAACAGATCATCCAAGAGTGCGGTTTTGAAAACTTTATTTTGCAATTGCCATCTGAGGAGTGTCCGATAGACAGGAGTTTAGTTCATGGATTGTTGGAGCAGTAGATGGACATGACCCATACTTTTCACCTACCTGTGGGATAGTTACTATTGGCCCAGTCGATTTTATAGCCATAACTGATATCCGGTATTATGGCCTTTCGGTCCCTCTTACCAATGATATCCTGACACACGAAGAAATTTGACAATTAATTGGTGTGGAAATGTCACTAAAAGGGCCCTTTAAGATAAAAATCGAGCCGATTCAGAGTTATTGGATGAGCTATGATGGACTGGTTCGTAGAGAAACAACGGAGCAATATGCTTGAGGATTTTTACTGCATCTGCTTGGGTCAACTATTTTCTATAGCACCGAATCTGCCATTCATTTATCGGTGTTGAAGGCCCTTGCCAATATGGTCCTGGTGCTGCTTTACGGCTGGGGTGAAGCTGGCCTTGCCTTTCTCTATCATGGCCTAGACAAGATTTACAGGAATAAGAAATCTTTTATTAGGTTCATGGTGATCGTCGAGGTACTCTCTCCCATCATTATCAATTCCATTCATATACGTGTATGAATAATGTTAGCATTCTTTAAATTTTATGTAAAAAATTTACTTATCTTTTTTTTAGTCTTGTAGGTCGATTTGGCTTAGTGGTATGTTGCAGAGCGGATGAACTGGATTCCTTACATGAATGCTGCACTACCCTTGCCAGCATACCCTCTAAATTATTGCTGGTCTTGTGTCCAGTGGCTAGTTCCTCGAGGAGAGGGTGTATGAGTAGTTCTATTGTCCCGAGCGATGGAGGATCCCCATGGACTGCCCAGCATATACTTTAAATATTACCTCAATACAGGAGAATGTGTGGCAGTTAGCTCAAAATTGTTATGTTGTTGAAACCTATCTCCATCCACTAGGTGCGTCATATGTTTAATTTATTCAAACACAGCCCTTGAACTTTGACATATCTCCTATTAGTGCTTATGAAATTCCCGATTATATTGATGAAGAGGAGTACGATGGAGATGTAAGAGGGTCCATCCCTCATATCGGGGCTAGCACCTCTCAATTAAACTTTCATCATTTGGTCATTGCAATTGCTTCTCTTTTTCAACTTGTTTTGACCGTTATGATTATTTTTGCAGGTTACTGACTCATCTAGTCATGACGCTGGACCTTCCTCTGGCACCTCTCCATTTGCACCTTCGTACCAACTGAAAATTCCATCTCATCCACAAGGCACTAATTTGAGTTACCTGGTAGGACATCTTATTCCATGATGATTTATGCTATATGTATGCCTGATTATGTATGTTCTTACCCTTTCCTTTTCTGACTTATAGCGAATGCTTGAGGAGAAAAACAAGAAATTGCAAGAAGAATTAGCTGCTAACTGCCAACAGGTGGCCTTTCTCGAAAGTCTATATCATCAGTCTAAGCAAAACTTTTGAGATTACCGGTTTCAGGGAATCAGAGATCCTGGTGCTTCATCTTCTAGGAGACCCTAAACTGATGATCATGAGATTCTTTCATTTAATTCAGATGATGACTACTTAATGCTTAAATTTTAAGATAACAGGGACTTAAGTACCTTCCATCGGACGAACTTCAAATGAGTGATATGACTCCTCCTCCTAAGTGATCCATCTTTGTATCAATTAAGAAAGTATTGTATTATAACAATAAGAAATCAATAAAGTATTGTAGTAGTAGTAGTAATAATAATAATAATAATAATAATAATAATAATAATAATAATAATAATAAATCAATAATAGTGACTTTTATTGCAACTTTTGACTTTCAAAATTTTTTTTCTTTTTTTATTATCACTATTACTACAGTCAATGCAAAAGCATTTCTTTTTCAATTCAATGTCCAAAATTGGCATGGTTTTGCAAAAACCACAAGCCAATGGGAGTGCAGCAATCCCTTAACCATTTCAACGTAAATATTTTCCTTGCATGTCCTAGTTTTGCGCATTCCTTGTCAACTTTGATTTAGCAAATCTTTATGTAAGTCTTCTTTCATGCCCTAATTCCAACAGAAGCCAACAAAAAATCCTCCACGAATTCTAGCACACAAAAAAAATTCCTTTCAACAATTTTCAATTTTCTTTTTAACTTTAATAATGACAGAACTCAATTTGAAAAAAAATTAAGAGTTTATTTAAAGCCATGAAAGCTATTCATTGGGAGCAAATATCTTGGTCTCAAATTAATGCTTTGAAATGCTTTCAAAATATTAAATTGGACTATTCTTTTCTACATGCCATGGTTTCCTTTTGGGATGTGAATTCTAGGACATTCAAGATAAATGAATTTGAGATATGTCCCATGATTGAAGAATTTTAGGCCATCCTTGGATATCCAAGTAATCAACCAATGGCATTGCCCATATTGACTTCCAAAACTCAACAAAAGATGCAAATGTTGTTTCAACTTTTAAAGCCCGAAGTTCTATAGTTGACGAGAGGTGAGAAAATTCTGCTTGGTCCTTTGATTGACTTTTGCATTTCTCATTTGGCTCCTACCAAGGCATGGGGACATATGCTTTATCCATCCTACATGCGATTAATAGAATAAATAAATACTTTATTAAAAACCATGGCAACGTCCAAACAAAATAAACAAATAGACACCCATCCACGGATGGAAACATATTCTTATATTGTCCAATGTCTAAAAATAAATAGGACACCTACTAAAATGTAGAAATGTGTCTTTTACATTAATCCCAAAACTAGAACATAAATTAAATTATATGATGCTTAATACAAGAGGTACCCAAAATATGGAAACATACCTCGTACAATGTTATGAAACCAAAGCAAATCAATAAAACAACCAACCAACCATTCATCATAAATAAATCATTCATTGAAGACATAAATCGAAGATATGAATAACTCATTAATCAAACTATATAATAAATACTCACTTAATAATGAAACAAATAAAGATGCAAATTTAGGTTTATGCATCAACTTAGGGTTTCTTAAATAACATTTAGGGTTTTGCAATTTATATATAAAAGCTAAGGTTTTGGAATCTTAAAGAACTAATATTATTGTTAGTTTTATTTTTTTTTAGAAGAATTATGCTATTGTGTGACTAAAATTTGAATTTAGGATTTAAGTAAATAAGATACAATCCTATGAAAATAAGATTAAAACATAAATATTTGAAAAGAATAATGCTACTATGATGATTAAATAAAAAAAAAGAATTGATTAGGGTTTTAACAAAATAGATTAGGGTTTAAGTTAAATTAGGGTTTGGATTTCTATGAAAACTAACACTATCATATTTATTTTGAAAAGAGAATGGCTACTGTGAAAGTTTTGGAAAATTGATTTAATTAGGGTTTTACAATTTTAAGTGAATTATGGCTTTGATTAATAGAAAATTAAGCTTTTGTAATAATTAAAATAACAAAATAGCTACTGTATAAATTTTTTTTAATAAAAGCTAATCGATGGCTACTGTGTTCTTTAAAAGAAATAAACAACTTTGTCCGTTAATGTTCATAATTATTTATTACATGAGTTTTGAGAGTTATAATTCATCAATTTTAATTGATCAATGATTAATGGATGAAGATGATTTTTGATAAATAAAATTAGATTAAAATACCTATGTTTGAAGGCTCCGCCAAAATTATTGAATAAAAATTTGGGATGAGCTAATACCAAGACAGTCACTGCTTCCTTGCTTGCTGCCTTAATCTTCTTGCTAAAAATTGCTATAGTTTTTTTGAGTTCTTTTTTCTTCTGCCAAAATATCACTTTAAAAAAAACTCCAAAAGGCCATCTCTAAAAAAAAGTCCCAAGGTCCCTCTATAATTGTTTTAATGTGGTATTTATAAGAAAAAAATAAAAAAAAACCTAATACTAATTGGTTAAGAAAATAAAATTGTTTAAGGAAATAAAATTTTTTAGGAAATAAAACTTTAAAACTGAGTAAAAGAAGGTTTTGGCAAAATCGATAGCTCACGAATGGGCTTGCGGGCTGCGAGGTGCTTGGGCGAGCCCCAATTCATCGCAGGCAATTCTTGTGGTGAATTGGCCATTGGAACGCCAATTCGCCACAGGCATTGCTTGTAGCAGGCCAATTGGCCACCACCGCGTGGTGCGCACCTATTCGATCGTCCGATTTTTATTTTCTATTCTTTATCATTTTTATATGTGTATAGTTTTATTTTTTATTTTTACTATTAAAAAAATTATATTTAAAATATTTATAATTAATTACATTATTATTAAAATAATAAAATAAATAATAAATAATAATTGTTATTTTATTATAATAAATAGTATATTGAAAAAACAAATAATAAATATTATTAAATTAAAATAAATATTATATAATTAAAATAAATAATAAATATTAAAATACTATAAAAATTATTTGAGACTGTTTTAAAATGTTTGGACTGGACTTGGTCAAAAATTAAGGGTCTATAGCTACCCTAAAAGCACATAATGGGGAGGATGTAGTAGTAGTGATGAGTAGAGACACTTCTCATCTATGTTTATTTTAGCCATTTGAGCTAGAAGGATTATTCAGAAGGAGTGTAAAGTTTACTTGGCACATGTAGTGGTTACTAAGACAGTAGGGCCTAGTATTGATAGTATTCCTACAGTTGCAGAGTTCCCGGATGTGTTCCCAGATGAGTTACTTGGGCTACCTCCTGTGAAAGCAATAGTCTGGTATTGATGAGATGTCAGGCACTACTCCCATCTCTATTACTCCCTATCAGATGGCACCAGCAGAATTGAAAGAATTGAAGGTGCAGTTATAATAGTTACTAGATAAAGAGTTTATTTGCCCTAGTGTATCACATTAAGGAGCAACAATGTTGTTTGTTAAGAAGAAGGATGACACCTTGTAGTTATGCATTGACTATCGCTAGTTGAACAAAGTGACCATCAAGAATAAGTACCCATTGCCTCACATTGATGATCTTTTTGATCAGTTGAAGAGGGCAGCTGTATTATCTAAAATTGACTTGAGATTATGGTACCATCAGTTGAAAGTTAAGGAGATAGATATACCTAAGACAGCTTTTCATATGAGGTATGGGCATTGTGAGCTTTTGGTGATACCATTTGGGTTGACAATTACAAATGCAACTTTTATGGATTTGATGAACCGAGTGTTTAGAACATACTTACATCAATTTGTGGTGGTGCTTATTGATGATATTCTTGTTTACTCTCGTAACAAGGATGATCATGATAGGAACTTTTAGGTTGTGCAGCAGACTTTGAGGGAGAAACAACTATATGCAAAGTTATCCAAGTGTGAATTTTGGTTAGATCAAGTTGCTTTCCTTGGACATGTGGTTTTAGCATATGGCATCAAAGTTGATCAAAGTAAGATAGAGGCAATTTTGAACTAGAGTCCGCCAAAGAATGCGATAGAAATAATGAGTTTCTTGGGATTGGCAGGTTATTATAGCAGATTTATGAAGGGATTCTCTATGATAGCCACGTTACTACTAGATTAGTTCAGAAAGATGTGAAGTTTGTATGGACAGATCGGCATCAAGCGAGTTTTGTGTAGTTAAAGGAAATGTTGACTCTAGCTCATGTTATTATGCTACCAATGGAAGGTAAACCATATATGATCTACAGTGATGCCACACATAATGGTTTAGGGTGTGTTCTGAAACAGGAGGGCAAAGTTATTACATATGCTTCGAGACAGTTGAAATCTCATGAGTTAAATTATCCGACTCATGATTTTGAGTTGGCAACCATTATGTTTGCATTGAAAATTTGTTGGCATTACTTTTATGGAGAAAATGCTTCATCTACACTGATCATAAGAGTTTAAAGTATTTGGGAGTCCAGAAAGAGTTAAATCTTTGGTAGAGACAATGGCTGGAGCTAATAAAAGATTATGGTTATTTTCTTGTTAAGTTGCTAGCTTTACGTGCTAGCTTGGAAATCTGTGATGATGGTGCTCTTATGACCCAGTTGCAAGTTAGACCATTATTACTTGATCAGATGGAAAAGCTTTGAAGATGGATTTGAAACTCCAGATGATTATAGAGGAGAGTCATAAGGGGTAGAGTAGAGATTTTTATGTTATAAAGGATGGCAACTTGTGATACCGAGATTAGTTATGTGTTCCTAATGTTACTGAGTTGAAAAAGAAGATTTTGGAGGAAGCAGTCTCTTTATGCTATGCATCTCGAGAATACCAAGATGTATCAGGATTTGAAGAGGCATTATTGGAGGTAAAAAATGAAGAGGGACATAATAGAGTTTGTATCTAGATGTCTTACTTGTCAGCAAGTGAAGGCTAAACACTAGGTTCCTTCAGGGTTGTTACAGCCATTATCCGTTCCCGAGTGGAAATTGGAGTGGACGACTATGGATTTTGTATCTAGACTGCCTTTGGCCTAAAGGAAACATGATGAAATATGGGTAATAATAGACCGAATGACAATGATAGCTCACTTTCTTGCAGTTAAGATGGATTATTCTCTTCACAGGCTGGCTAAGATATATGTGAATCAGATTGTAAGGATGCATGGCATCCTAGATTAATTGGTATCCGACCAAGATCCACGATTTACATCAAGGTTTTGGAAGAGTTTGCAAGATGGCTTGGGTACTCAGTTGCATTTTAATACTACTTTCCATCCACATACAGATAGGTAGTCAGAAAGAGTGATTCAAGTCTTGGACGATATGTTGATGAGTTGTGTCATTGAGTTTATTGAGAGCTAGGATGGGCATTTACCATTGGTTGAATTTACTTACAACAATAGTTATCAGTCCAGCATTGGGATGGCACCTTATGAGGCTTTGTATGGCAGGAAGTATAGGACACCTTTGTTCTATAATGAAGTTGAAGAAGGAAAACTGGTAGGTCTCAATTTGATTAAAGAGACAAAAAAAGGTTAAAGTAATTCAGGATCGACTGAAAGCAACTTCAGGCCGATAGAATTCCTACTCAAATTTGAAAATAAATGATATAGAGTTCAATATGGGTGATAAATTATTTTTGATGGTGTCTCCTTAGAAGAGGATATAGAGGTTTGGTTAAAAAGGGAAGTTGAATCATTGGTTCATTGGACCATATGAGGGTCTAAAGAGAGTTGGACCGGTTGCTTATAGACTGGCTTTGCAGCCTAAGTTGGATAAGATTCATAATGTTTTCCATGTTTTTATGCTTCAGGGGTACAAATGAATCCATCACATGTATTGTTGGTTTAATCCGTAGAGGTGAATCCAAATTTGACCTATGAGAAAGAACCAGTGGTGATCTTGGCATAAGAAGTGAAAGAATTGATGAACAAGGGGGTGCCATTTGTTAAAGTTCTATGGAGGAATCATTCTACTGAAGAAGCTATAGGGGATAGTGAGGAAATCATATGGAGCTAGTATCCCCAACTTTTCCAAATTTAAATATCAGGTAATTTTAAGGACAAAATTATTTAGGGGGAGATAGTTGTAACACCCATAGTTTTATTAAACATAATTAAATAAATAATTTGGAAGGGCTAAGTGAGATTTTGGAAGAAAGAAAATAACTAATGTATATGTAGGATATATGCTAAATATATACAAAATATAAATATCACTAGAAAATGAAAAATTCAAAAAGTAAAAGTTAAAAAGCCAAAGTAAAAGTTAAAAATTTAAAAAATTTCAAAATTTAATTAATTTTTGGTGGAAGAGGAAAATTAGGAAATTTTAAATTATTAATCAATTATTTAGTTAAATATATACATGGTTATAAATGAAAGAAAGAAATTAAAATCCCATTTTTCTTCTTCTTCTTCTTCTTCCTTTAGCCTTAGCCGAATTCTCCATGGTTATTGGGAAAGGAGCTCAATTTCTTCAATCACTCAAAATTCTACAAAGAAATCAAAGGAATTAAGGAGATTTTGGAAAAGCATAAGTAATACGTGAGATTTATTTGATTTTAAGAAGCTTTCTTGGAAATTTTTGAATATGTAAAATTTCTATTGTTGATGAAGGATTTGATTATTGATAAAGTGGATTATTTTGAAGTTATATGCGTATAGAAGTAATGATTCTATGGTTAGATAGTAGAAATGATTAGGTTTGATAGAAGTTTGGGAGAGGTAGTAAGGTAATTTGGGTTTTAGTAGGATTTTTGGCTAGAATGAGTGTAATTGGAATTTAATTGATTAAAATGTATTAAAATGAAATTTTAATGCTATATTTAAACTCAAAACTTGGTTTAGGATTGAGTAGAGAGGATTTCCAAAATTAAAGAAGTGAAGGGCATTGTGGAAAAGTAAAAAAGCGGAGGTGAAATTGGCTTGGAATTGGTATAATTAGAGGTCAGTACAAACTTTGATAATTATGTTTCAATTACATTTAAATTGGCATATTATATTGTGTTTCTAATATTGTGTTATGTTACTTTAATGTGGAAGTTCACATATAAAGTGTATGGTTTTTTGTGAATATGTATGAAAGGCATAAAGTGTGAATTGTTAAGCCATTGGAGAATAGCTAATGACATTATTGTGTGTGCAAATTGTGAAAATGTGCATTATGTATCTTAAATTGTGAAAATTGGCTACATTGTAAAGTGGCAAGGAAATATGCTATCCATGATGGAAATATGTGAAAATTTAGAAAACAAAAGTTATGAAAATGTGTTAGAAATGAAGAATAATGAAAATGAATATGATAAAGTGGTAATATGTACATGATGTATGTTTGCCTTATATAATATCCTATTCCAGAGAATTATAGTTGGTGCTATCGGTATGGCATGCCATGATATGTGATTATATAATTTGCTTTTGGGGCTAGACACGATAATATCATTATTGATGATATAATATTTTCCTTCGAGGCTAAACACAGTGGTATCAATAGGAGATGTGCCTTCGGGTGATATAATTAGATAATTAGATCCCCAATGTCAATATCTCTGGAACTTGAATATTGTCACTTGGGCCCAAAGCATGTGGTTATGATAATTTGATGATATTTATAAGAATGTATGTACATTAAGTCATAAAGCATGTCATGTTATAAGGCAACATGTAATGCAGTATAATAAACCTATTTTTATAATCAAAGTATGTACCACTAAGCTATAAGCTTAGAGAAATCTGTTCATAACTTAAGTGATAGAGTATAGGCTGAAAGCCCTGCTAGACCTGACCAGGTCTAGGTTAGTAGATTGGTACTAGAAGCTTGACTCTTTGACTCCATACCAGAGCTATTTGCATATCATAAATATCTATTTTGTAAACTTTTTATTATTATATATGTAATGTCATAATGTAAAAGTGTAATGAACTAAGTGTTTGGTTTAAGTATTGTAATATTTGAACACTTTATACATATATACTTATACATGTCGTTATGGGATGTTGGATGATTTTGGGAAATGTTGGAGATTTGAGATTGATTTTATTATTGGGAGTGTTGTTTTTTACAGGTTGAGTTCGTTTATTTTTGGGGAAATGTCTGATTTACAGACATAACTCGAGCAAATTTTTCCCATAGATTTTCTTTTAAATTTGTATTTTTAACATTTAATTACTAATATATATTTATCTTTATTTACTTAATAAATTATCTTTTAAATAATAATCTATTTAATTAAAATTATATGGAGAATTCTCTAAGGATAAAGATGGTGACATTCTTATATCTTATAGCCATATTTTACATATATAGGGTGTATGTATTATATGTATATAGGGTATAAGGATGTTATACCACTTGTGTGGAAAATTAAATGAAATTAATTGATAATTGAGATAGAAATTAAGGGTAATAGAAGAAAATTAAATTAATTAATTTTTTAACATAAGTGCAATTGGGTAGAGTTTTGACATTTAGAATTCGGATCCCCAAAATAATAGGAGAGGACTTCTATTTATAGAAGCCAGAAGGATCACCCAAGCCACGTGCAACATGGACAGTTCACGCTCGACACTGATGGTCGGGTGCATAGCAGTGTGAGCGGCTTGTCCAAGCTAGGCGCGGTAGTAGTCCATTGTTTATATGTAGAAATATGCATGTTCATTTTTAATAATTTTCTAATTTTAATAATTTTTTTAATTTCCTAAATTATTTGAAAAATTAGGGAGTTCAGAGAGTACAATTCCCTTATTCTTGTCTTTCTCACCTTTGTCTTCATCCTTCTCAATTGTCATTTCATGAATGAGAAGTTTTCCAACAAGCTCATCCATCATTAGATTGCTTTGGTCATCAACTTCTTTCATTAATGACACCTTGGATTTGAAACTCTCCTTAGGTAGAGCTCTCAAGATTTTGTTGTTACCATACTTCTTCAAATTTGATATAATTGCAAGTAACTAATTTGTCATTTCTATTACATTCTTACTAAGCTTCATCTTGAAAGCTCAGACTCATGGATAAGCATTTGAATCTTCTTGAACTTCACTTAAGTTGTTACTTCATGGTAGTTCTCAATAGTTCTCCACATGCCATAGGCACATTTATTGTGTTGAACTCTTCCCACTTATTTTCTTAACAAGGAATTGACAGTGAAGAAGTGGGCACAATTGTTGTTGTAATTAGCCCTTACTTGTGCATCTATCCATTGCTCTCTTGGAATTTGAACTTCTACTCCTTCTACATTTTGAGTTTAGGCCTCTATTCATTAATAATAAATCCCCATAACTTAATGCCTTCACTATCTAGAAACATATGAATCTTGTACTTCCATATGAAATAATTGGTTCCATCAAAGAAAGGCCTTAAGTGAGAGTTTAGGTTTCCATTTGATGGAGCATTAGAAGAGGTTGTAATGGAGGTGGATAAAGATGGAATAGCTGCTATGGATACTATATCTCACAATTAAGCTGAAGAGATAGCTTAGGCTCTACTACCAGTTGTTGTCCCTTATTGGCAACCAAGAAGGAGGGTGAATTGGTGTTTTTGGACATTTAAAGAAAAATTTAAAATTCATTTTAAAAGTAAAGAGAGAATCGACACCAAATAATTTATAATAGTTCAGATTCAACAATTCTATGTCCACTCCTCAATAACAAGTTGAGTATTTCACTAACTATAGGTTTTTACAAGTTTAACCCTAACTTGGTGTTTTTCAAGCACACACCAGATTTTTAAGAGGTTTGAGATTTTTTCTCACAACCCAACAAGAGTTTTCATAAGGTTAACTCTCTAACCTAGTGTTTTACAAGCTCACACTAAACTTGTTACATGGTTTTTAATGCTCAAACCCAACACTCAAAGACAATTAATAAAAAATTAAGAACAAGGCAAATTGAGAAATAAAATTGCAATATTTTTGCCAGTAAATGCTTAAGAGATGTATTAAATGAAGTTTAGTGAGGAATAAAATAGTCATCTTCCTTTTAAAGAGCCATTTGAATTAAATTGAGGAAGATCAAGGCTTTACCAACCAAAATCTCTTGCATTTAATATTGTCAGAGTGCTCTCACAATCACATGCCTTGTATAGCGATCGCAAGACATCTTTAGTTGCTGAATTGTCCTCTAGCGCTATCTCAAAAATGCTACTATATCTTCCAGATAGTTCTAACGGCTAGTCCATGTGGCACTAATAGGTCGGCGGGAACTATTTTGTGCTAGGCTTTATGAATGTTGCAGTTTCACCTTATTTTTAACGGTCATGAGAGTCAGTATTTGACTTTTCTTCCAATTTAACCTTTACATGTGGCAGCATTCCATTGGTGCATAAACTTTCTGCCAAACACTCTGACCAATTTGAATTGTGTGGTCATGCCATGTTGATACCGCGATGAGAGAAATATTCTCATGCAGAGCTTTAGACCATGATACCAGACCACGAACCTTTCTTCCCAGCTTATGAAATTCCCTTTAGGTCGCTCATGATCACTGTAATGATGGTGCGATCGTGAGATTGCTCCTGTGCTTTTTGGAGATTGTCACACCTTTGACAGCCAACACTACTGACTTGTGAGAATTGTAATACATGAGGATTTTAAATACTGTTAAATATTTAATTTGGAGGGCAGTTAGTATGTTGGAAGAAATAAATACAAGATGTACACATAGTATATATAAGATATACACATTTTATACACTTGATAAATACATAAAATATTTATTACACCTATATATGCATAAAAAATATATAGCATATATGCAAGGTATATATATGATATAAATATCTATAATTATTGATGGAAGATGATGATGATGATGACAATAATAATAATAATAATAATAATAATAATAATAATAATAATAATAATAATAATAATAACAATAATAAAAGAAAAAGAAATGTTAAAAGAAGAAAGAAATGAATGGTGGATATTAAAAGAGTAAAAAAAAATAAATATTTAATTAACTAATTAATATATATTTATGGTTAGGAATGAAGAAGAAAAGGAAAGAGAAGTCTTCATTTTCTTCTTCATTTCTTCTTGCATGAAATTTTGGAGGGTGGAAGAGAGGATTTTTGGTTCATCAAATCCTTTAAATTTCATAGAGATTTCAAAGGTTTCAAGAAAGTTTTAAAGAAAAAAAAAAGAAGAAAACAAGTAATTAATTCTTTTAAAGCTTATTGTTTTGAGTTTTTAAGGTTATGTTTGAAATTTTTAGAGAGTGAAAGTTGTGTTTAATTTTTAAAATTTATAGTATTTGAGTTAATATGGTGGATATGTGATGATTTGATGACTAATTTGTGGAGATGACCATAAATGATGAAATTAGGATTTAGTAGTAAATATATATAATTAGGGTTTCTAATATGGGTATTTATAATTATTGCAATGGAATGACTTAGTATTGTTTTAATGTATATGTTATGATTTTAAGGTTGGTTATTGAATATGAGCGAGTTTGTATAAAGTTAAGGTTATGGAATTGGTATGTGGAATTTGAGATTTTGGAGGGGATTTCAATGATTGTTAAAATGGTTTGTAATAAAGTTATTTTGATGTATAAGTAGAGATTTTATAGTTAGATAATTTAAATGAATGGGTTTGATGGGTGTTTGAAAGAAGTAGTGAGCATAATTAGGGTTTTGATGGGATATTTTGTTATAATGGATGAAATTGGAATTTGATTGATTAAAATGTATTATAATGAGTTTAATATTATATTTAACTTTTTATTTGAAATAGGAGTGATTTAACTAAGATGGCCTGTAATATCCAAGGTTTAAAATAAATTAAATAAGAATTTGAAAGTTAATTAAAATAGTGGGAGAGGTATATGTGTAGTAAATACCTAATATATATCTAGTGTATACACAATATACCTCACATATACTTATTAAATATGTTGAATTCACAATATATACATGATATGCCCATAATGTATATATCAATATACATGATGTATACATGGAATACACATTACATGTACATTATATACATATATGTATGTAAAAATATACAAACACACATAAAAAAAAAATATAAGACATATGCATACACATAAAATATACCGCACATATATATTAAGTATAAGTTGGTGGTGGAAAAGGTGGTGATAATAATAATAATAATAATAATAATAATAATAATAATAATAATAATGATAATAATAATAATAATAATAATAATAATAAAAGAAGAAAAATAAAAGAAAGTCAAAGAAGAGATAAGTATTATAATATTTAATTATATTTTAATTAAGTAATAATTAATATATATACATGTGGTTAGGCAGAAGGGAAATTAAAAGGGGTTATTTGCTCTTCTTCTTCTCCTTCTTCAACGTGAAATTTGAGAGAGAGTGAGAAGATTGTAAGTTTCTTCTATATATTAAAATTTACAAGAGATTCAAGAGGATTCAAGGTGGATTTTGAAGGTTTAGCAAGAAATCAAGTAAGTACTCTTCCTTAAGCTTGTTTTTAATTGATTTTAAGATTATGATTGAAATGGTTAGAGAGATAAAATGGTGGATAATTAAGAAATTTGATAATTATATTATGATTAGGATGTATATGAGTTGATTTAATGTGTATTTTGTAAAGATGAGCATAAATGATCAAACCAGGGTTATATAGTGAATATGTGTAAATTGGAGTTTTGGTTTGGATGATTATAATTGTTGAAATGGAATAATTTAATTTTGTTCTAATTTAATGTATATGTTATGATTTTATGGTTAGAAATTTGATATGGATGAGTTTGGATAAATTTAGGGTTACAGGAAGAATATGTATTATTATGGTTTCCAATATGGGTGGTTGTTAACTATTAAAATAAGATGAATTAGGGTTGTTTTAATGCAAATTTTATGATTTTTTTGGTTGGAAATGTGATATGAGTAGATTTTAATGAAGCAAGTGGTTATGGTTATAATATGTGAAATTAAGATTTTTGAAAGAGGTTTCTATAATTGAGGAAATGAATTGTTTCGTTATTATTTTAGTATGCAAGTAATGATTTTATGGTTAAATGTTGGATACAGGTTGAGTTGGATGAAGTTTAAATAAATAAAAAAAAGGATGAAGATAAGGTTTTGTTGAGATTTTGGTAAAAATTACTGTAGAACCTTAATTTTTGACCCAGTCCAATCCGATATTTTTAAACAATCCTCGGATGGGTGTCCATTTATTTGTTTTGCTTGGACATTACTTTGATTTTAATATAATGATGTTTTACTTCAATTGTTGCATGTAATATGGATAATATTGTTATATTTAAGAATTTTATAATATTAAGACCTATAAAGGAAGTCGGTTCCAATGAACCGGGTGTTGTGGGGGTGCTAGGCCATTTCTCACCTTCCCCACACTTACTACTTTTCGAACCCATTAGGGGGTTGGGGATTCCTTAGGAATCGAGTCATCCACCCCTTTCTTTTTTGCGGCCCGTCTGGGTGTCGACTCCATTTTCTCCGTACTTAGGTTCGTGTTCTCTAAGGTCCCGAGCCTAAACAGTGCCGAAGTCACAAGAACCATTCCACCGGGAGTGTGGGCGAAAATCCCCGCTCACAATGGCGACTCCACTGGGGATAAGAGAAGTTGATTCCATTGGTCTTTTTATTATTCTATTCTTTCTTATAATGATATTATCCATTGCATCATATTAGATTGCATCATGTGCGTGAGTTAGGACTCCCGTGTTACCTGTGTTGTGTTATGTAAGGGATACCATACTTTCACTCAAGGTATGGAGATCAAGCATGGCATAACAACTCATAGCCTCCTACCATTTGGTATATACTTGCTATGGGAACCTAAGCCTTTTAACCCATAGACTAAAGCTCATGCAGTTGGCCTAGTTACTTTCCTTAGGTTTTTACCCCAAATGCATGTTGTTTGTCTATGGTTAGTTTATCTTGGCTTAAATCATGGCTTATTTAGTTTGTTCTTTTTCTAATATGACCTACGTATATTGTAAGCTCAAAATAAATTTTTCATTAAAATCCAAAAGACCAAAGCTATTTTTAAATTTTTTTTTAAACTGGTCTTTGGACATAAAACTTTTCTAAAAAAAACAAATCAAAAATACTTTTCTCATGATCCAAATACAAAGCCCAAAATCCATTTTTTCTAAAATCTTTTTACTATGGGCTTAGAAACAAAATTATTTTCATCCAACCTTTTCTTATAAAGAGCTTGCAATTTATTTAGGTCAATTACAAAATACCAAAAAATCAATTGTAAGCCTAGTATATACTAAGAATAAATTAACCATAAGCTTGTTTTTGGCATGAATCATTAGTTACTTTTTCAAGTGATAAATCTATATATAATAAACCTCTTAATTTAGTTTTAATCCAATATAGCATAAAAGCTACTATAGTTGGTTGAATGGATTAAAACCTAATTAATGGGAATTATTATGAATTGATTTCCATTTTCGAAAATATAACTATTGGTTTAAACGTCCGAGAGAAATATTCAAAAACAAGGTACCCCATGTTGGTATTTTGTTAACCATATACCTAGGAAAAGAGACTCCCCATTCGTGTGTGGGTGTTATAATGTTGGAAGGAACGTCATATTTGTCCTTGTTTGTCTATTGTTTGTGCATGCATGCATGCATACATTTGCATCTCATATCATTAATTCTCTCTGGCTCACAGCCCTGGATTACGATAATTCAAAAGCTTATGACAATCCGACCTATGCCGGAAGCAAAGAATCTAGCAACGACTAAATCACTTGCTCACCAAAAGAAATGGAGCCCGAACAAATTCAAAGAATGGTGGATGATGCCCTCAATGCTAAGATGGAAGAAATAAAAGAGGCCATGGCCGAGACCATAAAAAATCAACTAGCTGCAATTTTAGGAAATCATGCCGAAGCATCTGCTAGCACTAAGAAGCCAAAGGATAAAGGGAAGACTAAAGTTGGTGAAGTAGTTTTTGATGATGAAAAGGTGATCATTGATGATGATGATGATTGGGCTCAATACTACCAAGATCCTCAAGATAAAAAGGAGCCGAAGGTTGTTGAGAAGGCAACTATTGAAAAGACCGAGACATCTGATGTTGAGAAGATGATTGCTAATTTAGAAAAGAAATTTGAGAAGAAGTTGAAAACCGAAGAAATGTTCGAGATCGACAAACTATTTGAACAAGATGAGGAGGTCCCTTATAAGTTCAAGATGCCTTCATTCGCTAGGTACAATGGTACTGGAAACCCCCATCTCCATGTGAAGCAGTATATCACTGCTATGCAGTCTGCCCGAGCTACTAAGGCTCAAACTCTACGGTACTTCATGCTCTCATCCAAAATTGGTTTAACACCTTAAAGGAAAGTACTCAAAATGATTGGGACATGTTGTACAAGGCTTTCATTCAGCAATATGGGTATAATGTCGAGTTGGAAGTTACCTTAATGGAAGTTGAGTCCATTAGACAAAGACCAAATGAACATTTTGTGGACTATGTGAAAAGATGGAGAAATAAGGCTGCTTTGCTCAAGAAAAGGCCCGATGAATCTGACCAAATAAGGATGATCGTGAGAGGCGTCCTGCCCAATCTCCGTGAAAGGATGTATCGCACCCTTATAAGGGATTTCAAAGATCTTCTCTAAGCTAGTCTACAAATTGAAGAGTGGGAAAGGGAGAAGAAATGCTCTTCGGCAAGAAGGAATTAGAAAGGAAATTATCAGCCTAGCAATCAAAAAACACAAAAGGAAGCTGATGTTAATGTCACTAGTCAAGGAGGAATGAGGCAGTTTTCAAAATTAGGGAAGCCGCTGTCTTGGGTTCTCAATAAGCTACAAAAGAAGGGATTGTTATAACCCTTGACTCCTCATCCTTTGCCTAATCCTCTTCTTCCTAACTTTGATACTAATGCATTTTGCCAATTCCATCAAAGGCCTGGACACGAAACGGACAATTGCATGAAGTTAAGGCATGAGATCTAGAATTTAATTGATAATGGCAAGTTGCCTGAGTCGGAAAAGCCCAAAACCAAAAGTAATCCATTTCCAAGGTTCAACAAGGTGCCACCACCAGCAACCTTCATGGTAGGAAAAGGATTATAAGAAGATTTTTTTTATCATCCTTTCAAGATGGAAAAATTGAAGATGTGAAAGGAAAAGAAGCTTAAACTTAACAAACTTTCTTTAGCTTGAATGTTGCTTTTCAATTTTACTTTCTTTAATATTTAATTTGAACAATCGTGTTTTCCAAATTTAAATTTATTTGAATAAATTACTTTCATAAAAAATATTGTTCGTCTTTGTTCATTTTGGTGCTCAACCAATGAGGAATCTAGCTTGATAATTCATGAATTAATATATTTATGCATCATGACTTGAATGACTTTACTAGGTGAGGGAATTGCTCTATAGCATTGAATTGTGTATTCTTACTTAGAGAGGGCTCCTGCATAATTACCTTTGTCTAGGTCCTAGTCAGTCTTAGAACATGCTTAGGCAAACTTTCGAGGCGAAATTGAACTCTACTTATTTAAGAGCAAAATGATCTAGGCATTGTTTGGTTTGCCAACAACTTGTATCTACCCTATTAAATATCAAACCCTAGTTGTCCCTTTGAGCCTTCATAAAATTTTAGCTTTCTTTTCATTGGCTTACAAACCCCAATAACCTACCCTAAGTTATTGTGATACTTTTGACAAGTCTTATGATCACTAAGATGAAGAGGCAAGAAGATCAAAGAAAGGAATGAATAGTCAAGACCATAAAAATAGTTGAAATTCTCAAGACCATAAGGGTAGTTGAAGTTCAACTGAATTAGACCAAATATCACAAATAAAGTCAAGACTGAAGCAGATTAATACCACTCCACTCATCCATTATTAGAAATACAAGTTGGTACAAACAAGACAACTCAAACAAGACAACTCTATTAGAGCTAGAACCCAAAAAAATACAAAAAAACAAGAAAAAAGAAAAAAAGAGAAAAAAGAAGAGAAAAAAAGAAAAAAAAGGAGGAAAAAAAAGAAAAGAAAAAAAAAGAAAGATAAAACCTAAAAAGGCGGCTCAAAAAGCCAACTGAGTTGTCTTTTACCTAAAGCAACAAAAGGCTTCCATTTGGTTTATAAGGACATTTTGACTTGAATTGGTCCAACCCAACTAATGATTCAATCAAAATTGGAGGAAAAAAAGGAGAAAGGCCATTCAGTTCTTGAAAGTTATGTACTTGACAGTCCTATGAGGAAGAAGGACAAAATGATAAAATACTCAAAGAAAGGGAGTAAGAAAAATTAGAGAAAGCAAAAGGAGAAGAAGAAAAGAAACAAATTTGGGTACCAAACTTTTTGCAAGGGTAAAGACTGTCCTAAATTCAAATTACTGCCAAGAAGATAGAAGGAATTTTGAGTCTAGCAAGATTGCTCCCAGTTGCCTAAAGTTCAAACAAGGAATTTATAGTGTGAGGATTTGTCCATAGTTTCACAATGGCTCCAACTTACAAATGGCCTTCATTTAACCCATGTCCCTTAGAGACCCCATTTCAAGCCTATCAAAGACCTATTGATCTCTCTTGGTAGGTAGAGTCTATTAGTGGAGATAGTATGAATAAGCATGCTTATGAGATAGACAATATTTAAACTCAATGAGACCTTTGGCCAAGTTATGTGTATGTGCCTATCTAAAGTGCAACAATTCTTGCTTAAATAGAAATGATTCCCGAGTTTAGTACGGTAACTAGGGTTGTCATGTTATAGATATGTTAATTTGGAAAAATCAAGTTCTGAGGTACATTGACATTGATTTGGCAAAGCCAACATTTGATTTCAAAATCAAAATTCAAAAAATAAAAAATGTTTTTGTCACACAAAGCCTTCAAGTTAAGAGATGTTGGTTGCATCATCAAAACTTGAAGGACACATCCGGCAAATGAAATGATTACTGCCAAGGTTATGAAGAAGCTACCAATTGACATACTGAATCATAATTTGAAATGGATGTATCTCTGCTGTTTGGGGCCTCCATTATTCATGTTTTCAACATCTTGAAGATAAAAGCCATAAACACAAAGCTTTATGTCATTCCAATGCAAGACCAGAATGGGCAAGACAAAAGGAGTCAATGAGAACACTTCTGCCGATCACCTCGGTCTGTGAGTCAATGAAACCGCTGTGAGTATTATCATGCATTTCATGCATTCATGAACATATCACATCGCACTTTATTATCTTTGTCAAAGTGAACAACAAATACCCTACGAAGTAAACAATCAAAAGAAGATATCAAATCAGGGGGGCATAGAAAGCCCATTGCTTGAGAAAGTTCCAGTAATTTTGCAAAAAGAAGAAATGCTTGCTTATGCAAAGAACTAGACAACAAAAACATCAATCAGAGGCTGCATAGAAAAATCATAGGTTTGAGCCTACGTAGGGGGCAAAGTTTCTCCTTTTCAATTTTTGAGTTTATGCATGAACAAAACATTTTGAGACTCACTTCTAATATTTTACCATGCAGGAGGGGCAAGGAGAAGATATGAAGGCTAGCTAAAAGGGCTAAATTTTTTTTATTAAAGTGCAAAGGAAGAACAAAAAAGAATGAAAAAAGAAGAAGAAAATTATAATTCTCAAAAGAATGAAGATGCAAAAGACAAAAGATCAGTCTAGCTAAAAGAGTTGAAGCCAGGGTAAAGACCCGACCTCCAATGGATAAAGATCCATGTTTCAAGGGTAAAGACCCGACCTCCAGTGGATAAAGATCCATGTTTCAAGGGTAAAGACCCGACCTCCAATGGATAAAGATCCATGTTCAAGGGTAAAGACCCGACCTCCAGTGGATAAAGATCCATGTTTCAAAGGTAAAGACCCCACCTCCAATGGATAAAGATCCATGTTTTAAGGGTAAAGACCTGACGTCCAAAGGTTGAAGATCCATTTACAAGGCTAAAGACACGATCTCCAAGGATGAAGATCCATTTACAAGGGTGAAGACCCGATCTCCAAGGATGAAGATCCGTTTTCAAAGGTGAAGATCTAATACTAAGGATGAAGATCCAAGGTCCAACGATGAAGATCCATTTTTGAGGGTGAAGAACCACAATGCATAGAACAACCAAAGCAGTCAGGCTTCTAACTGATAAAAGGTTAGTCAAACTCAATCTCGTGTCCAAGTACCCAAATCAAATCAAACTCAGTCTCGGGTCTAAGTATCCAAATCAAATTCAATCTCAGGTCCAAGTACCCAATCTCAGGTCCAAGTACCCAAATCAAATTCAATCTTGGGTCCAAGTACCCAAATCAAATTTAGTCTCGGGTCCAAGTACCCAAATTAAATCAATCTTGGGTCCAAGTACCCAATTTCAGGTCCAAGTACCCAAATTCAATCTAGTCTCGAGTCTAAGTACCCAAATTCAATCTAGTCTCAGGTCTAAGCACCCAAATTCAATTCATTCTCGGGTCCAAGTACCCAAATCCAATTCAATCTCGGGTCCAAGTACCCAAAATCAAGTTCAATCTCGGGTCTAAGTACCCAAATCCAATTCAAGCTCGAGTCTAAGTACCCAAATCAAATTCAATCTCAGGTCCAAGTATCCAATCTCGAGTCCAAGTACCCAAATCAAATTCAATCCCGGGTCCAAGTACCCAAATTCAATCTAGTGTCAGGTCTAAGTACCCAAATCAAGTCCAATCTCAAGTCCAAGTACCCAAATCAAATCAATCTCTGGTCCAAGTACCCAATCCTGGGTCCAAGTACCTGAATTCAATCTAGTCTCGGGTCCAAGTGTCCAAATCAAGTTCAGTCTCGGGTCCAAGTACCCAAAACAAATTCAAGTAACCATCTCATCAAAATTAAGTCTTATTGCTTTTCACTCTCTTTTACTAAAGTCTCAGATTGTTCAAGCACGAGGCAAACTATAGACCCTTAATTTTTTACCCAGTCTGGTCCGTTATTTTTTAGAGTCAAAAATAATTTCTGTGGTATTTTAATATTCATTTTATTTTTTAAAAATTAAAAATGGTGAAGTGAATAAAAATAAAAATAATAAAT
Organism: Garcia nutans; assembly: GCA_947685225.1. Taxonomy (NCBI): domain Eukaryota; kingdom Viridiplantae; phylum Streptophyta; class Magnoliopsida; order Malpighiales; family Euphorbiaceae; genus Garcia; species Garcia nutans. Next base: position 32,732,852 of record CANTUV010000039.1, on the reverse strand, counting down.
AAACAAAAATAAAAAAATAAAAATAAATAAAAAAATAAAAATAAAAATCGATGACGAATTTTTTCATCGCCGAAAATAATTGGCCAAGGCCAATTTCGCCCGCAGGCCGCACCCAGGTCGCAATTTTCCATGCAATTCCTCACAGCCCATCGCAGTTTTCGCCAGCAAAATTTTTCTACGCAATTTTTTCCGAAACCCAATTCTATTTGGTTTCGATTTTTTTTCCTAATTAATTTTAGTTTCCTTAAACAATTAGAACTAGGATGATAAATTTTCCTACAAATAACACTAAAAAAACTCAGAAAAAAATGGGGAGATCGGACTGGATTTTAAAGGAGAAAAATGTTTGATTTGGACTGGAACTTGGGACTTCGGATTTGAGAGGAACAAGCAAAGCCATCAACAATTTATCAAAGGCGGCAACTTTGCCTTTGTCCTTGTTCATCCAAGAAGCAATTTTTGGTGGAACCAACGAACGAAGTTTTGAATCTCTAATATTTTTTTTTCTTAAAGTAGCTTTGTTTCTTTGATTCTTAAGAATATACACTCAAAACCTTGATCTAAAAATATGTGGTAACATTGATCTTCGTTTCAATAATATAAATGATTTCTTATATTTTCAAATACCTTAAAAACCCTAATTTGTTTCAAAAAATCTAAAAATACTTATCTATTTCTTCCAAACCTTAAGAACCCTAAAAATACTTTTATGTTTCTTCTAAACCTCAAAAACCCTAAATTTTTCCTTTTTTCCAAAAACCCTAAAAAATACTTTTCTGTTTCCAAAACTCTTAAATCGTTTTTCCTATTTCCAAAAACTTTATAAAACTTTAAATTGTTTTCTCAAATCCTAAAACCAAACATATTTTTTGAAACACTAAAAATCCTAATTCTCTCAAAACCAAAACCATAAACCCTAGTTTTCCTAAACCCTAACCCTAATCCTTAAAACCTCATAAACCTAAATATTCAAACTCAATACAGTAAATCCAAGATAATAATCCAGTAACCAAGAGCTATAAACCTAATGTTTTAATATTCTAAAACCCTAATTTCATAATGTTATCCCTAAACCCTGATTTAATTCATGAAACCCTAATTCATTCAAATTTTCCAAAACCTTTACAGTAGGTTAAACAAATAACAATAATAATATCTTAAGATTCCAAAACCCTAAATATTAATTAAAGAACTTTAAATAGAAACAGTAAACCTCAATTTGTATCTTTACTTGCTTTATTTTTAGATTTGATTATGTAGTCTAATACATGCTTTGGTGGTTGATTTATTTAATTTCAATGCTTGATTTATTTAATTAATCATGGATGAATATTTTTTTATTGATGTTTAATATCTTTGATGAATGATTTATTTATGACGAATGGTTATTTACTTTTATCGATTTATTTTGATTTCCAAATGTTGTAAGAGGTATGTTTCCACTTCGTGGGTACCTCATTAATTAATTTCTATTTAATTTAAATTGCTTTTATATTTTGGACCAATGTAAAGGACATGTTTCTACCTTTTGGTGGGTGTCCTATTAGTTTAGACATGAATGATGTAAGGACATATTTCCATCCTCGGATGGGTGTCCATTAATTTGCTTTGTATGGACATTGCTTTGATTTTAATATAACGATGCTTTATTTCAATTGTTGCATGTAATATGGATAATATTGTTATACTTAAGAATTTTATAATATTAAGACCTGTAAAGGAGGCCGGTTCCAATGAACCGGGCATTGTGGGGGTGCTGGGCCATTTCTCACCTTCCCCACACATACCCAACTTTTCGAACCCATTAGGGGGTTGGGGATTCCTTAGGAATTGAGTCATCCACCCCTTTCTTTTTCCCAGCCCATCTGGGTGGCGACTCCATTTTCTCCAGACTTAAGTCCGTGTTCTCTAAGGCCCTAAGCCTAAACAGTGCCAAAGTCACAAGAACCATTCCACCGGGAGTGGGGGTGAAAATCCCCACTCACATGGTCCAAAGCATGTACCTCCTCTGCAGTGTATAACCCTAGATGCACAACAAGGTCATTAATGCTCATATGGAATCTCTACCCCCCCCCCCCCCCAATCTGAATTGTATGGTTGGCTCAATAATTGAAATCTTGATTTTGTTGAACTGAAAGGTGAAGTAGAATTCCAGTGTCAACTCTCTGTAAGCAGGCTCGTTGATAGAGAACAGTTGTTCCCATCCTGGTTGGTTGATTAGTTCCCAATTGTTGGCTGCAATGTTGGCTAGCTCCATAGCTTGCTAATCCAAAACACGAGGTGGGGACCAATCGTTGTTGCTTAAAAGCTCAAATTGCTTTTGTTCCTCAAAATTTGAGAATCGAAGGCGTTCGTGGTTTGCCATGAACTTGGAGGTTGGTCGTGTAGTGGGTTGGCTTGAACTTCCTTCCCCTCGTGCTCATTTTGCAGGGATCTTGGAGGATGGTTGTTTGCTAGGGCCCATTGTCTTCAAAACAAAGAAGAATTCCTCAATAACAACAAAGATGACACTATACAAAACGCCAACAAAAGACAAGTATAAGGTTACCAAAATACCAGCATTATATCGATAAAGCACAACATATATTCCAACAAAATGAATGCCAACGGCCAATTTAAAACAAGTTTAACCAACATATATCAACAAAAACTTAACCAACATATACCAACAAAAATTGATCTAAGCCAATAAAAGCGATGAACCAATTCTAACAAGGGCAATTATGTAGATTCGCAAATGAAACCTTGTATCCATAGCCCAACAAAACAAAGCAAACAATTGATAATACAAACGCAAACTAAATAAATCAAACGCCAAATAAAAATAAAAAAAAATAAAAATGGAATCAAGTCAAATAAAATCAAAATAAATCTCTCAAAAGTCAAAATAAATCTCAAAATGCTAAGAAAAACAAGAGATAATACAAGAAATCCATAAGAAATAGCAAATGAAATCCAACAAAATCGCAATAGTGAGAGTTCATACCAAAAAAATGCAAAAAACATGTGGAATCAAACGAAAAGTGAGTGGATTCCAGCAAAAACTACAAAAAGGGAGTTAAAATCCCTTCTAGAGTGAGTGGGTGTGTGAGTGCACGGTGGGACTGCAAACAATTTGAGAGAAAATGAGAGATGAGGGAGAAAGGAAGGGTTTTGTTGGCTTTAAAATAGAGTTCGGGTGATTATTAAACCCGTTGGCATGCCCAGTGACACGCCCGTGTTGCTGGGTGTGTCATATGTGCTGGGATACAATGTATTCGACATGCCCACAGACACGCATGTGTCCAAGGGCATGTGACAGGTACTAGATGAATAAGTAGACGACACACCCACTGACAAGCATGTGTCGGTGGGCGTGTCACAAGTACTGTGACACTAATGAAATGACACACCCAATGGTCTGGGCATGTCCTTTGGGCATGTTGGCCCTCTCTTTTTTTTTCGGGCACTACCAGTGACACATGGGTGTCACTGGACTTGCCATAGCTACAGTGTGTAAATTAAAAGGACATGCTCAGTGACACGGCCATGTCAATGGGCATGTCGTAGCTACTGTGACTTATTTAAATCAACACGGCCAATGACACGGGCGTGTCACTGGGCGTGTTATAGCTACTGCCTCTTAAAAATAATGACACACCCACTCACACGGCCTGTCACCAAATAGGCTCAAGTTACCCCTCAAAAGAAAATTTCCTCTACAAATTCAAATGAATTCAAGGCAAACACACCACCAACGAATGATATAAGAATAAAAATAAAAATTGAAGACACAAACTAAAACCATAGAAATTAAAGAAATAAAAATTAAAAAACGAATGAAATGGTGGGTTGTCTCCCACCCAGCACTTCTTTAACGTCCTATTAGTTGGACTTTCAGGGGCAATTTTGCCTAGTCTTGGAGGTGTAAAACCTCCTTCAAGTCATGTATTTCTCCCCCTAAGTATAATTTGAGCCTGTGTCCATTCACCTTAAAATCTCCTTTTTTCGGATGAGTTATTTCAACCACTCCATAGGGGAAAACTTCCTTAACTGTAAAAGGACCAGACCATCGAGATTTTAACTTACCTAAAAAGAGCCGAAGCCTTGAATTATACAATAATACCTAATCTCCCGCTTGAAACTCTTTTTGGTCATTAATGCGAGCATCATGCCATCTCTTAATACGCTCCTTATACATTCTTGCGTTGTCATAGGCTTGCAATCTCCACTCATCCAGCTCATTTACCTGTAATTTTCTCCTTTCACCTACACTAGCTAGATCAAGGTTAATCACTTTTATAGCCCAATAAGCATTATGTTCAATTTCTACAGGCAAATGACAAGCTTTTCCATATACTAGCCTAAATGGCATAGTGCCCAAAGGAGTTTTGAATGCAGTCCTAAAAGCCCATAGAGCATTGTCCAATTTCTTGGACCAATCCTTTCGGGATCGCTCTATAGTTTTTTTCTAGAATTCTTTTTATCTCCCTATTCTTGTTCTTAACTTGTCCACTAGTTTGGGGATGGTAAGGAGTAGCAAACCTATGTGTAACACCTAATCTTTTGAAAACTTTCTCGAGCTGAATATTACAAAAGTGAGTACCCCTATCACTTATGATTGCTTTTGGTGTACCAAATCAAGAGAATAACTTTTTCAAAAACTTCATCACTAACCTTTCATCATTGGTTGCCAAGGTTTGGGCTTCAGGCCATTTAGAGACATAGTCTATAGCTACAAGAATATATTTGTTACCAAAGCAATTTGGAAATGGTCCCATAAAGTCGATACCCCATACATCAAAGACTTCACAAACAATAATTCCATTTTGAGGCATCTCATTATGAGATGAAATGTTTCTAGTCCTTTGGCAATGATCACAACATTTTACAAATTCGTAGCTATCCCTAATCAAAGTGGGCTAATAAAATCCTGATTCTAGTACCTTTTGAGCAGTCATATTGGCTCCCATATGACCATCAGCTGGTCCAGCGTGGCATTGATGAAGAATGTTCATCGTTTCAGGCCATGCCACACACCATCGGATCATGTGATCCTTACATAATCTAAACAAAAAGGGATCCTCCAAAAAATAATATTTTAAATCGGAAAAGAATTTCTTCTTTTCTTGATAAGTTATGTCCTTAGGGAGTACCCTAACAGCTAAATAATTAGCAAAATTTGCAAACTAATGCATTTCAAAATTTAAACTACTTACCTCACTTACCATGGCGTACAGCTGCTCATCGGGGAAATGATCATCAATGTCCCCTTCTTCAAACCTCTCCAAGGTTGGATTCTCCAAGCGAGAAAGGTGATATGCTTGCAGATTTTCAGCTCCCTTCTTGTCTTGAATCATCAAGTCAAATTCCTGTAATAACAAGACCCAGTGAATTAGCCTAGGCTTTGCATCAATTTTCGCAAATAAATACCTCAAAGCCGAGTGGTCTGTATAAACAATCACTTTTGACAAGATCAAATATGATCTAATTGGCCCCATTAAGAGTTGGCCTAACAAATTCCTATAATGTCCTTGGCTCATTTCTTGCCATTATTTCTAGTTATTCTTCTGAGCTGAGATCTTCAAAGTTTGGTTCCATTTCTGCAAGAACTGCTTCCTCTTCTTCCTTTTGCTTTCTCCTCAACGTTCTCTCTAACTCTTGATCTAATTCAAGGAGTTAGGAAGAGCTAGCTCAAGTCATAAATGGGAAGAAGTACCTAGAATGGCAATCAACAAGCAAGAACTAATGTTAAAACAAATAAAATAAAACTAAATCAATAGTCTTGATTATATTACTAATATTGAAAACCGTTGTCCTAGACAACGGCGCCAAAAACTTGATAGTGTGAACTTATACTATTGTAATACCACAAGTGCACGGGTCGCTTAAGTAATAAAGTAGTGAGTGAGTGGTCATTGCACTGGGGACAAGGCTAAGTACTAGGACAAATTTTAACTGTTGTTTAGCAAATTAATAGTTTAGTTAAGTTTTGTAATTAAAGACAATTAACTTAATAACTTAAAGTAAAGTGAGATTAAGTGTTGTGCAAAAAGGATTGATGATGAAAATACTATCCAGATATTGAATCCCCTTGCCATAAAAATATTTATAAAAATCAATTCAACTAAATCAAATAATAGAACTGAATTGGCATTCTGCTAGATTAGACTAAAACCTTTCTCAAGTGAATTAATCCCTAATCACTAAGTAGAATGTTGGAATCTCTTCTCAAACATAATTAAATAGATCTTGCATTAAGAACAAGGAATCATAAACCTGTATAGCTATGGTTTAGTCTTCTAAGAATTCGTGGCATTACTTTCAATCTTATATTGTGCAAGCAATTTTCAGGTTGGATCCAATGAAGTACTTAAGGGAGACACCCTCTTTGATCGGGAAGTCTTTAGTGAAAACAATCAAAGATAGAGCGGTGGCAGAATTCCTAGCCTAGCAACCATTACTGGATAGCAAAGTGGTATTTTTAGAATTTCCTGATGAACATTTAGAGGCCACAAAAGTACAAGGATGCAAAATGTATTTTAACGCAGCAGTGAATAAGAAAGGAGAAGGTTTAGGAGTCATACTAGAATCGCCCGAAGGGGAGCTTATTCCTTTAGCGAAGAAGTTGAAGTTTAGGGCGAGTAATAATATAGTGGAGTATGAAGCATGTATTTTTGGTTTAGAAACCCTGATAATTATGAAGGTGGATAAGGTGAAAGTCATTGGCGATTCATTGCTAGTAGTATCGCATGTAAATGGAGAGTGGGAGTTAAAAGAAGAGAAGCTAAAACCATACCACCATTACTTGACCTTGATGAAGAAGAATTTTAACGAGTGTGGGTTTATACACCTACCTAGAGAAGAAAACTAGATGGCCAATGCCCTAGCCACATTGGCTTCAGTATGGGAAAATCCTGTCAACTTATTTCTTAAGCCGATGAATAAAAGACAATCATGGAAACTTATATAGACCATGATGTGTGGCATGACACTATAAGATGGTTTTTAGAGGATAAGGAATACTGATAAGAGCATTTTTATACTTATTTTTAGTATGATTTCTATGTGTTTTTAGTTAATGTTTCATTTGATTTTGGTTTAAAGTTTGTTTTAAGTGTTTGTTTTAGGTTAAAAGGGAAAAACTCCCTTGGAGGATCAAAACAATGAAGAAAGAGCTTGAATTAAGCAAGACATGGCCAAGCCAAAACTAGTTTGGCTGTGTCCCTCAAAGAAGCTTCAAGACAGTAGCTGACACGGCCAGGTGACACTCCCAAGTCACTGGCCATGTCTCACCTAAGGAGCAAAACCAAAGGGACCAAGCAAAGAATGAAAGACAAGGAGCAGAAGCTGACACCATTAGGTGACACGCCCAAGCCAGTGGCCGTGTCACATGACACGGCCACAAGCTTGGACATGTCACCCATTGAAACCAAAGAAAGAAATTGACAAAATGGCAAGCAGAAGGTGACACACCCAAGTGACACGGCCAAGCCACTGGCCGTGTCACATGACATGGCCAGGAGCTTGGCCGTGTCACCCCATGAAGCCAAAGAGAAAAGAAAGAAAGGAAGGAAGGCAGTGATGGACACGGCTAAGTGGCTTGGCCGTGTCTCAAAGAAAAATGAGAGACACGACCAAGCCACTACTGGCTTGGCCGTGTCACCTATGGAAATATTGAAATCTTTGCACGAATCAAGGAACAAGTGGGGAACAAAGACTAACTTTTGCAAAAAGTGTTCATAAATAAAAGAAAAGCTTGCCTGATTTGAGGAAAAGAAAGGTTAAACAAAGAAAATGTGGGGGACAAGGAAGAGTGGTGTGAGTTGGAAGGCATGGGCTTGAGCTTGGAATGAAATAAAAAGAGAAGAAGAGGAAGAAGGAAGGGGGTTTTTGCAGAGGGCTGGAGTTTTGTGCAGGAAACAGAGAACAGAGGCAGAGAAGAGAGGTTTGAGAGGAAGAGGCTGGGCATACACATTTTGGGCAAGGAGGGAGTTACACTTTCCTTGACTCTTCATCTTCATCCTCCATTTCCATCCTCTCCAACATCTGCATCTTCCATTGGCAGCTCCTGAAGATTCAAGAAGCTACATTGAAAGGGGTTTTTCTATTTTCTCCTTTTATGTATTTTAATGTTATTGTTCTTGCTGTTGTATTAAGTGTTTTGAACATGAACTAAATCATTCTCTATCTAGATGTTAATGAACCCTAGCTTATTTGTATGATTGGATACTGTTAATTGATTAAGTTGTTTTATTCTTATGATGCTTAATGATTATTGCCAATTGATGATAGCATGCTTATTGATTGGTTGCCATTTTCATATTATTGACTTGAGAAATCTTGATATGAATTGATTACTCATAAGGGTTGAGGATTGATTGAGGTGCTAGAGATAGACCTACAAGATCCTTTGGTTTATAGTTCCTTGTTCTTAATGCATGATCTATTTAATTGTGTTTTGAGAAGAGATTCCAGCACTCTACTTAGTGATTAGGGATTAATTCGCTCGAGAGAGTTTTTAGTCTAAGTTACAGAAATGCCAACTCAACTCTATCATGTAATGTAATTGAGGCTAGGGGGATTCAATATCTAGATAGTATCATTATCATCAATCCTTTTTACAGAACACACAATTTATCATTATGTTCATTTATTTAATTTAATTGTCTTTAATTATAAAACACCACAAAAATATTGATTTGCTAAACAACAGTTAAGATTTTCACTAGTGCCTGGCCTTGTCCTCAGTGGAATGATACTTCACTCACTACTTTATTACTTAGGTGACCCGTGCACTTGCAGTATTGCTATAGCCCTAGGCGCGACGCACTAAGTTTTTGGCACCGCTGCCGGGGACAATGGTTTCAATACTAGTAATATAATTAAGACTGTTGATTTAGTTTTATTTTTATCAAGAATGTTTTTTTATTTTCTGTAAAAGGTTTGTGTGTTTTTCTTTGAATTGTTTGTTTGTTTTCTGTAAATTTGTTTGTTTGTTGTGTTTGAATTTGTTTCTTTAATTGTTTATTTGTTTGTTTTTGTTTAAATTGCTGAGTGCCTTTTGTAAAGATGCAGTTTTCAAGGCACGGGGGAGTTTATGATAGGGACTATAATTCTAACATGGTATTTGCAGCTGGTGGCAATGCAGGACATAGTGCCAATACATGTTCATTTGGTTTCGATCGATACCAAGATTGGCACAAGGAAGAATATGGCTACCAAAGTTTCCAGCAAATGGGTGGTAATGACACATACTCCAATTCTTATAATCCAAGCTGGGAAAGTCACCAAAATTTTTCTTGGGAAAATCAACAGTACATTCCACCTCAACAATTTTTTCAGCCTTGCCAAAGAAGTTCTTACTTTCAAGAACAATTTTTAAACCAAAACCACCTTAAGGAACCTACATTGAAGGATAAGTTAAATGCCTATATTCAAAGTCACACGTTGAATCAAGATCACCTTAAGGAACCCACTTTGGTGGAAAGATTGAATGCATTCATTCAAAATAGCCCACAAAATGTGGATCAACCTATTAAATTTACTTTGGAGGAGAGAGTGAATGCCTTCATTCAAGATACCGAAAAATTTCAATGCGATCAATACATAGTGGATGATAAGTTGAGGTCTGAATTTTTGCAAGAAACATAGAAGAGGTTGGACGCTCTAACTAGGCAACTGGCACATCAACTCCAAGCACACCAAAAGGAAGAATTTCCTAGCCAATTGGAGCAAATTGAGGTAATCACAAATTTGAGAAATGAACAGGTAATATATAACAATTTTTGTGATCTCTTTGATGCAGAGACTAATCAGGAAGACAATGGCGAGGTTTGAAAATTGAAAAGACTTGCATAGCTGTGGTTTGGTCTTCTAAGAAGTCGTGGCATTACTTTCAATCTTATATTGTGCAAGCAATTTTCAGGTTGGATCCAATGAAGTACTTAAGGGAGACACCCTCTTTGATCGGGAAGTCTTTAGTGAAAACAATCAAAGATAGAGCGGTGGCAGAATTCCTATCCTAGCAACCATTACTGGATAGCAAAGTGGTATTTTTAGAATTTCCTGATGAACATTTAGAGGCCACAAAAGTACAAGGATGCAAAATGTATTTTAACGCAGCAGTGAATAAGAAAGGAGAAGGTTTAGGAGTCATACTAGAATCGCCCGAAGGGGAGCTTATTCCTTTAGCGAAGAAGTTGAAGTTTAGGGCGAGTAATAATATGGTGGAGTATGAAGCATGTATTTTTGGTTTAGAAACCCTGATAATTATGAAGGTGGATAAGGTGCATGTCTTTGGCGATTCATTGCTAGTAGTATCCCATGTAAATGGAGAGTGGGAGTTAAAAGAAGAGAAGCTAAAACCATACCACCATTACTTGACCTTGATGAAGAAGAATTTTAATGAGTGCGGGTTTATACACCTACCTAGAGAAGAAAACTAGATGGCCAATACCCTAGCCACATTGGCTTCAGTATGGGAAAATCCTGTCAACTTATTTCTTAAGCCGATGAATAAAAGACAATCATAGAAACTAATATAGACCATGATGTGTGGCATGACACTATAAGATGGTTTTTAGAGGATAAGGAATACTGATAAGAGCATTTTTATACTTATTTTTAGTATGATTTCTATGTGTTTTTAGTTAATGTTTCATTTGATTTTGGTTTAAAGTTTGTTTTAGGTTAAAATGGAAAAACTCCCTTGGAGGATCAAAACAATGAAGAAAGAGCTTGAATTAAGCAAGACATGGCCAAGCAAAAACTAGCTTGGCCTTTTCCCTCAAAGAAGCTTCAAGACAGTAGCTGACATGGCCAGGTGACACTCCTAAGTCATTGGCCGTGTCTCACCTAAGGAGCAAAACCAAAGGGACCAAGCAAAGAACGAAAGACAAGGAGCAGAAGCTGACACCATTAAGTGACACGCCCAAGCCAGTGGCCGTGTCACATGACACGGCCACAAGCTTGGCCGTGTCACCCATTGAAACCAAAGAAAGAAATTGAAAAAATGGCAAGCAGAAGGTGACACACCCAAGTGACACGGCCAAGCCACTGGCCATGTCACATGACACGGCCAAGAGCTTGGCCGTGTCACCCCATGAAGCCAAAGAGAAAAGAAAGAAAGGAAGGAAGACAGTGATGGACACGGCTAAGTGGCTTGGCCGTGTCCCAAAGAAAAATGAGAGACACGGCCAAGCCACTCATGGCTTGGCCGTGTCACCTATGGAAATATTGAAATCTTTGCACGAATCAAGGAACAAGTGGGGAACAAAGACTAACTTTTGCAAAAAGTGTTCATAAATAAAAGAAAAGCTTGCCTGATTTGAGGAAAAGAAAGGTTAAACAAAGAGAATGTGGGGGACAACGAAGAGTGGTGTGAGTTGGAAGGCATGGGTTTGAGCTTGGAATGAAATAAAAAGAGAAGAAGAGGAAGAAGGAAGGGGGTTTTTGCAGAGGGCTGGAGTTTTGTGCAGGAAACAGAGAACAGAGGCAGAGAAGAGAGGTTTGAGAGGAAGAGGCTGGGTATACAAGTTTTGGGCAAGGAGGGAGTGACACTTTCCTTGACTCTTCATCTTCATCCTCCATTTCCATCCTCTCCAACATCTGCATCTTCTACTGGCAGCTCCTGAAGTTTCAAGAAGCTACATTGAAAGGGGTTTTTCTATTTTCTCCTTTTATGTATTTTAATGTTATTGTTGTTGCTGTTGTATTAAGTGTATTGAACATGAACTAAATCATTCTCTATCTAGATGTTAATGAACCCTAGCTTATTTGTATGATTGGATACTGTTAATTGATTGAGTTGTTTATTCTTATGATGCTTAATGATTATTGCCAATTGATGATAGCATGCTTATTGATTGGTTGCCATTTTCATATTATTGACTTGAGAAATCTTGATATGAATTGATTACTCATAAGGGTTGAGGATTGATTGAGGTGCTAGAGATAGACCTACAAGATCCTTTGGTTTATAGTTCCTTGTTCTTAATGCATGATCTATTTAATTGTGTTTTGAGAAGAGATTCCAGCACTCTACTTAGTGATTAGGGATTAATTCGCTCCAGAGAGGTTTTAGTCTAAGTTAGAGGAATGCCAACTCAACTCTATCATGTAATGTAATTGAGGCTAGGGGGATTCAATATCTAGATAGTATCATTATCATCAATCCTTTTTACACAACACACAATTTATCTTTATGTTCATTTATTTTAGTTAATTGTCTTTAATTACAAAACACCACAAAAATATTGGTTTGCTAAACAACAGTTAAGATTTGCACTAGTGCTTTGCCTTGTCCTCAGTGGAACGATACTTCACTCACTACTTTATTACTTAGGCGACCCGTGCACTTGCAGTATTGCTATAGCCCTAGGCGCGACGCACCAAGTTTTTGGCGCCGCTGCCGGGACAATGGTTTCAATACTAGTAATATAATTAAGACTGTTGATTTAGTTTTATTTTTATCAAGAATGTTTGTTTATTTTCTGTAAAATGTTTATGTGTTTTTTTTTGAATTGTTTGTTTGTTTTCTGTAAATTTGTTTGTTTGTTGTGTTTGAATTTGTTTCTTTAATTGTTTATTTGTTTGTTTTTGTTTAAATTGCTGTGTGCCTTTTGTAAAGATGCAGTTTTCAAGGCACGGGTGAGTTTATGATAGGGACTATAATTCTAACATGGTATGTGCAGCATGTGGCAATGCAGGACATAGTGCCAATACATGTTCATTTGGTTTCGAACGATACCAAGATTGGCACAAGGAAGAATATGGCTACCAAAGTTTCCAGCAAATGGGTGGTAATGACACATATTCCAATTCTTATAATCCAAGCTGGGAAAGCCACCAAAATTTTTCTTGGGAAAATCAGCAGTACATTCCACCTCAACAATTTTTTCAGCCTTGCCAAAGAAGTTCTTACTTTCAAGAACAATTTTCAAACCAAAACCACCTTAAGGAACCTACATTGAAGGATAAGTTAAATGCCTATATTCAAAGTCACACGTTGAAGCAAGATCACCTTAAGGAACCCACTTTGGAGGAAAGATTGAATGCATTCATTCAAAATATCCCACAAAATGTAGATCAACCTAAGAAATTTACTTTGGAGGAGAGAGTGAATGCCTTCATTCAAGATACCGAAAAATTTCAATGCGATCAATACATAGTGGAAGATAAGTTGAGGTCTGAATTTTTGCAATAAACATAGAAGAGGTTGGACGCTCTAACTAGGCAGCTGGCACATCAACTCCAAGCACACCAAAAGGAAGAATTTCCTAGCCAATTGGAGCAAATTGAGGTAATCACAAATTTGAGAAATGAACAGGTAATATATAACAATTTTTGTGATCTCTTTGATGCAGAGACTAATCAGGAAGACAATGGCGAGGTTTGAAAATTGAAAAGACCTGCATAGCTGTGGTTTGGTCTTCTAAGAAGTCATGGCATTACTTTCAATCTTATATTGTGCAAGCAATTTTCAGGTTGGATCCAATGAAGTACTTAAGGGAGACACCCTCTTTGAACCGGAAGTCTTTAGTGAAAACAATCAAAGATAGAGCGGTGGCAGAATTCCTAGCCTAGCAACCATTACTGGATAGCAAAGTGGTATTTTTAGAATTTCTTGATGAACATTTAGAGGCCACAAAAGTACAAGGATGGAAAATGTATTTTAACGGAGCAGTGAATAAGAAAGGAGAAGGTTTAGGAGTCATACTAGAATCGCCCGAAGGGGAGCTTATTCCTTTAGCGAAGAAGTTGAAGTTTAGGGCGAGTAATAATATGGTGGAGTATGAAGCATGTATTTTTTGTTTAGAAACCCTGATAATTATAAAGGTGGGTAAGGTGCAAGTCTTTGGCGATTCATTGCTAGTAGTATCCCATGTAAATGGAGAGTGGGAGTTAAAAGAAGAGAAGCTAAAACCATACCACCATTACTTGACCTTGATGAAGAAGAATTTTAACGAGTGCGGGTTTATACACCTACCTAGAGAAGAAAACTAGATGGCCAATGCCCTAGCCACATTGGCTTCAGTATGGGAAAATCCTGTCAACTTATTTCTTAAGCCGATGAATAAAAGACAATCATAGAAACTAATATAGACCATGATGTGTGGCATAACACTATAAGATGGTTTTTAGAGGATAAGGAATACTGATAAGAGCATTTTTATACTTATATTTAGTATGATTTCTATGTGTTTTTAGTTAATGTTTCATTTGATTTTGGTTTGAAGTTTTTTTTAAGTGTGTTTTATGTTAAAATGGAAAAACTCCCTTGGAGGATCAAAACAATGAAGAAAGAGCTTGAATTAAGCAAGACATGGCCAAGCAAAAACTAGCTTGGCCTTGTCCCTCAAAGAAGCTTCAAGACAGTAGCTGACATGGCCAGGTGACACTCCCAAGTCATTGGCCGTGTCTCACCTAAGGAGCAAAACCAAAGGGACCAAGCAAAGAACGAAAGACAAGGAGCAGAAGCTGACACCATCAAGTGACACGCCCAAGCCAGTGGCCGTGTCACATGACACGGCCACAAGCTTGGCCGTGTCACATGACACGGCCACAAGCTTGGCCGTGTCACCCATTGAAACCAAAGAAAGAAATTGAAAAAATGGCAAGCAGAAGGTGACACACACAAGTGACACGGCCAAGCCACTGGCCATGTCACATGACACGGCCAGGAGCTTGGCCGTGTCACCCCATGAAGCCAAAGAGAAAAGAAAGAAAGGAAGGAAGACAGTGATGGACACGGCTAAGTGGCTTGGCCGTGTCCCAAAGAAAAATGAGAGACACGGCCAAGCCTCTCATGGCTTGGCCGTGTCACCTATGGAAATATTGAAATCTTTGCACGAATCAAGGAACAAGTGAGGAACAAAGACTAACTTTTGCAAAAAGTGTTCATAAATAAAAGAAAAGCTTGCCTGATTTGAGGAAAAGAAAGGTTAAACAAAGAGAATGTGGGGGACAACGAAGAGTTGTGTGAGTTGGAAGGCATGGGTTTGAGCTTGGAATTAAATAAAAAGAGAAGAAGAGGAAGAAGGAAGGGGGTTTTTGCAGAGGGCTGGAGTTTTGTGCAGGAAACAGAGAACAGTGGCAGAGAAGAGAGGTTTGAGAGGAAGAGGCTGGGTATACAAGTTTTGGGCAAGGAGGGAGTGACACTTTCCTTGACTCTTCATCTTCATCCTCCATTTCCATCCTCTCCAACATCTGCATCTTCTATTGGCAGCTCCTGAAGTTTCAAGAAGCTACATTGAAAGGGGTTTTTCTATTTTCTCCTTTTATGTATTTTAATGTTATTGTTGTTGCTGTTGTATTAAGTGTATTGAACATGAACTAAATCATTCTCTATCTAGATGTTAATGAACCCTAGCTTATTTGTATGATTGGATACTGTTAATTGATTGAGTTGTTTATTCTTATGATGCTTAATGATTATTGCCAATTGATGATAGCATGCTTATTGATTGGTTGCCATTTTCATATTATTGACTTGAGAAATCTTGATATGAATTGATTACTCATAAGGGTTGAGGATTGATTGAGGTGCTAGAGATAGACCTACAAGATCCTTTGGTTTATAGTTCCTTGTTCTTAATGCATGATCTATTTAATTGTGTTTTGAGAAGAGATTCCAGCACTCTACTTAGTGATTAGGGATTAATTCGCTCGAGAGAGGTTTTAGTCTAAGTTAGAAGAATGCCAACTCAACTCTATCATGTAATGTAATTGAGGCTAGGGGGATTCAATATCTAGATAGTATCATTATCATCGATCCTTTTTACACAACACAAAATTTATCTTTATATTCATTTATTTAAGTTAATTGTCTTTAATTACAAAACACCACAAAAATATTGGTTTGCTAAACAACAGTTAAGATTTGCACTAGTGCTTTGCCTTGTCCTTAGTGGAACGATACTTCACTCACTACTTTATTACTTAGGCGACCCGTGCACTTGCAGTATTGCTATAGCCCTAGGCGCGACGCACCATGTTTTTGGCGCCGCTGCTAGGGACAATGGTTTCAATACTAGTAATATAATTAAGACTGTTGATTTAGTTTTATTTTTATCAAGAATTTTTGTTTATTTTCTGTAAAATGTTTGTGTGTTTTTCTTTGAATTGTTTGTTTGTTTTCTGTAAATTTGTTTGTTTGTTGTGTTTGAATTTGTTTCTTTAATTGTTTATTTGTTTGTTTTTGTTTAAATTGCTGAGTGCCTTTTGTAAAGATGCAGTTTTCAAGGCACGGGGGAGTTTATGATAGGGACTATAATTCTAACATGGTATGTGCAGCATGTGGCAATGCAGGACATAGTGCCAATACATGTTCATTTGGTTTCGAACGATACCAAGATTGGCACAAGGAAGAATATGGCTACCAAAGTTTCCAGCAAATGGGTGGTAATGACACATATTCCAATTCTTATAATCCAAGCTGGGAATGTCACCAAAAGTTTTCTTGGGAAAATCAGCAGTACATTCCACCTCAAAAATTTTTTCAGCCTTGCCAAAGAAGTTCTTACTTTCAAGAACAATTTTCAAACCAAAACCACCTTAAGGAACCTACATTGAAGGATAAGTTAAGTGCCTATATTCAAAGTCACACGTTGAATCAAGATCACCTTAAGGAACCCACTTTGGAGGAAAGATTGAATGCATTCAATCAAAATAGCCCACAAAATGTAGATCAACCTAAGAAATTTACTTTGGAGGAGAGAGTGAATGCCTTCATTCAAGATACCGAAAAATTTCAATGCGATCAATACATAGTGGAAGATAAGTTGAGGTCTGAATTTTTGCAATAAACATAGAAGAGGTTGGACGCTCTAACTGGGCAGCTGGCACATCAACTCCAAGCACACCAAAAGGAAGAATTTCCTAGCCAATTGGAGCAAATTGAGGTAATCACAAATTTGAGAAATGAACAGGTAATATATAACAATTTTTGTGATCTCTTTGATGCAGAGACTAATCAGGAAGACAATGGCGAGGTTTGAAAATTGAAAGGACCTGCATAGCTGTGGTTTGGTCTTCTAAGAAGTCGTGGCATTACTTTCAATCTTATATTGTGCGAGCAATTTTCAGGTTGGATCCAATGAAGTACTTAAGGGAGACACCCTCTTTGATCGGGAAGTCTTTAATGAAAACAATCAAAGATAGAGCGGTGGCAGAATTCCTAGCCTAGCAACCATTACTGGATAGCAAAGTGGTATTTTTAGAATTTCTTGATGAACATTTAGAGGCCACAAAAGTACAAGGATGGAAAATGTATTTTAACGGAGCAGTGAATAAGAAAGGAGAAGGTTTAGGAGTCATACTAGAATCGCCCGAAGGGGAGCTTATTCCTTTAGCGAAGAAGTTGAAGTTTAGGGCGAGTAATAATATGGTGGAGTATGAAGCATGTATTTTTGGTTTAGAAACCCTGATAATTATGAAGGTGGGTAAGGTGCAAGTCTTTGGCGATTCATTGCTAGTAGTATCCCATGTAAATGGAGAGTGGGAGTTAAAAGAAGAGAAGCTAAAACCATACCACCATTACATGACCTTGATGAAGAAGAATTTTAACGAGTGCGGGTTTATACACCTACCTAGAGAAGAAAACTAGATGGCCAATGCCCTAGCCACATTGGCTTCAGTATGGGAAAATCCTGTCAACTTATTTCTTAAGCCGATGAATAAAAGACAATCATAGACACTAATATAGACCATGATGTGTGGCATGACACTATAAGATGGTTTTTAGAGGATAAGGAATACTGATAAGAGCATTTTTATACTTATTTTTAGTATGATTTCTATGTGTTTTTAGTTAATGTTTCATTTGATTTTGGTTTAAAGTTTGTTTTAAGTGTGTTTTAGGTTAAAATGGAAAAACTCCCTTGGAGGATCAAAACAATGAAGAAAGAGCTTGAATTAAGCAAGACATGGCCAAGCAAAAACTAGCTTGGCCTTGTCCCTCAAAGAAGCTTCAAAACAGTAGCTGACATGGCCAGGTGACACTCCCAAGTCATTGGCCGTGTCTCACCTAAGGAGCAAAACCAAAGGGACCAAGCAAAGAACGAAAGACAAGGAGCAGAAGCTGACACCATCAAGTGACATGCCCAAGCCAGTGGCTGTGTCACATGACACGGCCACAAGCTTGGCCGTGTCACCCATTGAAACCAAATAAATAAATTGAAAAAATGGCAAGCAGAAGGTGACACACCCAAGTGACATGGCCAAGCCACTGGCCATGTCACATGACACGACCAGGAGCTTGGCCGTGTCACCCCATGAAGCCAAAGAGAAAAGAAAGAAAGGAAGGAAGACAGTGATGGACATGGCTAAGTGGCTTGGCCGTGACCCAAAGAAAAATGAGAGATACGGCCAAGCCACTCATGGCTTGGCCGTGTCACCTATGGAAATATTTAAATCTTTGCACGAATCAAGGAACAAGTGGGGAACAAAGACTAACTTTTGCAAAAAGTGTTCATAAATAAAAGAAAAGCTTGCCTGATTTGAGGAAAAGAAAGGTTAAACAAAGAGAATGTGGGGGACAACGAAGAGTGGTGTGAGTTGGAAGGCATGGGTTTGAGCTTGGAATGAAATAAAAAGAGAAGAAGAGGAAGAAGGAAGGGGTTTTTGCAGAGGGCTGGAGTTTTGTGCAGAAAATAGAGAACAGAGGCAGAGAAGAGAGGTTTGAGAGGAAGAGGCTGGGTATACAAGTTTTGGTCAAGGAGGGAGTGACACTTTCCTTGACTCTTCATCTTCATCCTCCATTTCCATCCTCTCCAACATCTGCATCTTCCATTGGCAGCTCCTGAAGATTCAAGAAGCTACATTGAAAAGGGTTTTTCTATTTTCTCCTTTTATGTATTTTAATGTTATTGTTATTGTTGTTGCTGTTGTATTAAGTGTATTGAACATGAACTAAATCATTCTCTATCTAGATGTTAATGAACCCTAGCTTATTTGTATGATTGGATACTGTTATTTGATTGAGTTGTTTTATTCTTATGATGCTTAATGATTATTGCCAATTGATGATAGCATGCTTATTGATTGGTTGCCATTTTCATATTATTGACTTGAGAAATCTTGATATGAATTGTTTACTCATAAGGGTTGAGGATTGATTGAGGTGCTAGAGATAGACCTATAAGATCTTTTGGTTTATAGTTCCTTGTTCTTAATGCATGATCTATTTAATTGTGTTTTGAGAAGAGATTCCAGCACTCTACTTAGTGATTAGGGATTAATTCGCTCGAGAGAGGTTTTAGTCTAAGTTAGAGGAATGCCAACTCAACTCAACTCTATCATGTAATGTAATTGAGGCTAGGGGGATTCAATATCTAGATAGTATCATTATCATCAATCCTTTTTACGCAACACACAATTTATCTTTATGTTCATTTATTTAATTTAATTGTCTTTAATTACAAAACACCACAAAAATATTGGTTTGCTAAACAACAGTTAAGATTTGCACTAGTGCTTTGCCTTGTCCTCAGTGGAACGATACTTCACTCACTACTTTATTACTTAGGCAACCCATGCACTTGCAGTATTGCTATAGCCCTAGGCGCCATGCACCAAGTTTTTTGCACCGCTGCCGGGGACAATGGTTTCAATACTAGTAATATAATTAAGACTGTTGATTTAGTTTTATTTTTATCAAGAATGTTTGTTTATTTTCTGTAAAATGTTTGTGTGTTTTTCTTTGAATTGTTTGTTTGTTTTCTGTAAATTTGTTTGTTTGTTGTGTTTGAATTTGTTTCTTTAATTTTATTTGTTTGTTTTTGTTTAAATTGCTGAGTGCCTTTTGTAAAGATGCAGTTTTCAAGGCACGGGGGAGTTTATGATAGGGACTATAATTCTAACATGGTATGTGCAGCATGTGGCAATGCAGGACATAGTGCCAATACATGTTCATTTGGTTTCGAACGATACCAAGATTGGCACAAGGAAGAATATGGCTACCAAAGTTTCCAGCAAATGGGTGGTAATGACACATATTCCAATTCTTATAATCCAAGCTGGGAAAGCCACCAAAATTTTTCTTGGGAAAATCAGCAGTACATTCCACCTCAATAATTTTTTCAGCCTTGCCAAAGAAGATCTTACTTTCAAGAACAATTTTCAATCCAAAACCACCTTAAGGAACCTACATTGGAGGATAAGTTAAATGCCTATATTCAAAGACACACGTTGAATCAAGATCACCTTAAGGAACCCACTTTGGAGGAAAGATTGAATGCATTAATTCAAAATAGCCCACAAAATGTAGATCAACCTAAGAAATTTACTTTGGAGGAGAGAGTGAATGCCTTCATTCAAGATACTGAAAAATTTCAATGCGATCAATACATAGTGGAAATAAGTTGAAGTCTGAATTTTTCTAAGAAACACAGAAGAGGTTGGACGCTCTAACTAGGCAGCTGGCACATCAACTCCAAGCACACCAAAAGGAACAATTTCCTAGAAAATTGGAGCAAATTGAGGTAATCACAAATTTGAGAAATGAATAGGTAATATATAACAATTTTTGTTATCTCTTTGATGCAGAGACTAATCAGGAAGACAATGGCGAGGAGATACCATCCAACATGGAGGAGCCAAGCCAATCAACGGAGGAGGAAAATTTGGAGGAATCAAACTCACTGAAGTTGCATGAAACCTCTGATCCTTATAGGCTATCAAGTCCATCAACAGGTAACCTGAAGGATGAGAAGCAAGGTATGCAACTTTATGACATCTATGACATGCACTCCCAAGGAGATATTGAAAACAAGTTTGAGATGGGTATGCCCTTAGAAGAAGAACATGAAATGTCCAATTTAGAACTTGAGGAGTGTAAACTAATTTTAAATGCTGAGGTTGTGGAGAGGGGACTTGACATTGTTAAAGTAGATGAAAAAATGATCCAACCAACTTTGGTTGAATTTCAAGAATCCCGAAAAGTCATCCCTTCTACTTTTGGTAGTAAGGAAGAGCAGAAATTTGATATACCCATGTTGCACAAAGACAAAACTTATTAACAAGTTCCTATAGTACTAGAGAATCACCCCGAGGCAACCTTCACATGTCCCTTTGGAACAAATTCTCTTCAAGGAATAATATATAGGGGTTGCCATACATTGGGCGCACTTCAATGTTGCATGTTGTTCATCCTCTCAGTCATGGGCTCCAATTGCATTATGGGTGGAAGGAGCCCTACATATCGCATATGGGAGCAGTGGAAATCAGGTTTCCTCTAAACTCTCGTTTAGTTTATGCATGCTCACATTGAGGACAATGTGAAATTTTGAATGTGGGGTGCATATTGTGTTTTGTGTTCTTAATTTTGTGTTTTGTGTTTTTAATTTTAATTTATTTTTGTGTTATTTTAGTTAATGTTTTTCATGTTTTCTTTGAATAAATAAATTTTTGGAAAGTTCAATTGTTAAAATATTGTTGATTGAAGACCTTTGAATTTTTGAAGCATTAATTTGAGAATTGAGTAGAATTGGTGCTTATTGTCAATTTTGTTGGTTTTTCTTTGCATTACCATCAACCTAGTGAGGAATTGAGCCATCAACTGATTATTCTTGTTGTGTGTGAACATCTTTGATTGATGACTTGCTAGAACTTGCTTTGACATACATTTTAAGACTATATAAAAATTTCAATTTGGCATCAAGATGATTAAGGCAATTAGGTGAACCCACTTTGGCTTAAAAAGACCAACCCTAATTTTAACCTTAGTTAGCCAAATTTGAGCCTATTTCGTTTTTCCTTTTCTTTCTTTTTCACAACATCATTAACTTGAACCTCGTTGTTTTAACTCTTACCCTTTCATTAGGTCAAGAGCATTTTAAGAACGTTTATGACCAAGTGTTGTTTGAATTAAGTGTGGGGTTAAATCTAGTAGGTTTAAGATTGCAAAGCATAAAAAAAATATCAAAAATCAAATAAAAAGAAGAAAAATAAGAAAATTTGTTGTTATTGTTCAAAGGGTTGGAATTTGTTTTGGAAATAATCATTGCATGATTTAATAAGTGAGTTCCTTTGAAAAGTTTCTTAATGTCAAGGGGTAGATAAGAGGAAGGTGTTTTGGGATCGTTGGGTTATTTATATATGATCGGTTACTTCATAAGTGCTCTTGAACTTAATGATTAAGCTCACATTTCCTAAATGCCATGCCTCTACCTTAACCCCATTACAACCCAATAAAAGACCTTTTGATTGATGCTTGATTGTAATTAAGTAGTGGAGGTTTGATAGATAAGTGAGCCTATGGCAATAATCTTTCATTGATTGTTATGAGTGTAAACACCACCTTGATCAAACACTTTCTAAGAGTTAGTGAGGGAGTGACAACATAGGTTATGCATGGAAAGCCACTTAATTGCATTGGTATTGATTTTGTTTGATTTAATATTGATTGCGGATTTAAGGATAGGGAAATCTTGATGCAATTTTTATAACTCTTGAATTTGACAAAATTTTTGTGTTTAGTTTGTTTTGATTTTAGCCTTGCTTGGGGACAAGCAATGATTTAAGTGTGGGGTATTTGATAAGAGCATTTTTATACTTATTTTTAGTATGATTTCTAAGTGTTTTTACTTAATGTTTCATTTGATTTTGGTTTAAAGTTTGTTTTAAGTGTTTGTTTTAAGTGTTTGTTTTAGGTTAAAATAGAAAAACTCCCTTAGAGGATCAAAATAATGAAGAAAGAGCTTGAATTAAGCAAGACATGGCCAAGCCAAAACTAGCTTGGTCGTATCCCTCAAAGAAGCTTCAAGACAGTAGCTGACATGGCCAGGTGACACGCCCAAGTCACTGGTCGTGTCTCACCTAAGGAGCAAAACCAAAGGGACCAAGCAAAGAACGAAAGACAAGGAGCAGAAGCTGACACCATCAAGTGACATGCCCAAGCCAGTGGCCGTGTCACATGACACGGCCACAAGCTTGGCCGTGTCACCCATTGAAACCAAAGAAAGAAATTGAAAAAATGGCAAGCAGAAGGTGACACACCCAAGTGACACGACTAAGCCACTGGCCGTGTCACATGATTGGCCGTGTCACATGACACGACCAGGAGCTTGGCCATGTCACCCCATGAAGCCAAAGAGAAAAGAAAGAAAGGAAGGAAGACAGTGATGGACACGGCCAAGTGGCTTGGCCGTGTCCCAAAGAAAAATGAGAGACACGGCCAAGCCACTCATGGCTTGGCCGAGTCACCTATGGAAATATTGAAATCTTTGCACGAATCAAGGAACAAGTGGGGAACAAATACTAGCTTTTGCCAAAAGTGTTCATAAACAAAAGAAAAGCTTGCCTAATTTGAGGAAAAGAAAGGTTAAAGAAAGAGAATGTGGGGGACAAGGAAGAGTGGTGTGAGTTGGAAGGCATGGGTTTGAGCTTGGAATGAAATAAAAAGAGAAGAAGAGGAAGAAGTAAGGGGTTTTTTGCAGAGGGCTGGAGTTTTGTATATGAAACAGAGAACAGAGGCAAAGAAGAGAGGTTTGAGAGGAGGAGGCTGGGCATACATGTTTTGGGCAAGGAGGGAGTGACACTTTCCTTGACTCTTCATCCCTTGACTCTTCATCTTCATCCTCCATTTCCATCCTCTCCAACATCTACATCTTCCATTTGCAGCTCCTGAAGATTCAAGAAGCTACATTGAAAGGGGATTTTCTATTTTCTCCTTTTTATGTATTTTTATGTTATTGTTGTTGTTGTTGTATTAAGTGTATTGAACATGAACTAAATCATTCTCTATCTAGATGTTAATGAACCCTAGCTTATTTGTATGATTGGATACTTTTAATTGATTGAGTTTTTTTTATTCTTATGATGCTTAATGATTATTGCCAATTGATGATAGCATGCTTATTGATTGGTTGCCATTTTCATATTATTGACTTGAGAAAGCTTGATATGAATTGATTACTCATAAGGGTTGAGGATTGATTGGTGTGCTAGAGATAGACCTACAAGATCCTTTGGTTTATAGTTCCTTGTTCTTAATGCATGATCTATTTAATTGTGTTTTGAGAAGAGATTCCAGCACTCTACTTAGTGATTAGGGATTAATTCGCTCGAGAGAGGTTTTAGTCTAAGTTAGAGGAATGCCAACTCAACTCTATCATGTAATGTAATTGAGGCTAGGGGGATTCAATATCTAGATAGTATCATTATCATCAATCCTTTTTACACAACACACAATTTATCTTTATGTTCATTTATTTAAGTTAATTGTCTTTAATTACAAAACACCACAAAAATATTGATTTGCTAAACAACAGTTAAGATTTGCACTAGTGCTTGGCCTTGTCCTCAGTGGAATGATACTTCACTCACTACTTTATTACTTAGGCAACCCATGCACTTGCAGTATTGCTATAGCCCTAGGCACGACGTACCAAATACCCATTAGGGGTAATATGAACCACATGCCTCCTGAAGAATTATATTCTATGTCGTCACCCTGGCTCTCTGCAACTTGGAGGATTGACATCATAAGAGAGATACATTCGATGGCTTCAAATGGTCAGCATTTTATTGTAGTAGCAGTGGATAATTTTTCAAAGTGGGTCGAGGCCTAACTTTCAACAAATTGGGGGTAAGGCAAATGGCTAGATTTATTAAAAAGAACCTCATATGTAGGTATGGGGTCCTGCACAGTATGATATCGGACAATGGGATATTGTTTCAAGGTGTAGTTAAGGACTTATTCTCGAAGTACAAAATCCATCATCACTGTTCCTCCCCTTATAAACCAAAGGCTAATGGTACAATGGAAGCAATAAATAAGAAAATTAAATAGATCCTGTCCAAGATGACCAAGATGTACAGGGATTGGTCAGAGATGCTTCCTTTTACTTTGTGGGGATATAGAACAAATGTGTGAATGCCAACTAGAATGACATCGTTCTCTTTGGTTTATGGGATGGAAGCAGTGTTGCCATTTGAGATAGCGATCAAGTCGTTAAAAGTGGTCCTAGAAGCTGAGCTGCCTGAGACAAAGTGGGTAGTGAGCAGATACACATAGTTAGCTTTATTAGAAGAGAGCAGGTTAAAATCACTGTATCATCATTAGCTGTATCAAAGAAAGATAGCTCGGGCCTATAATAGAAGGGTTAGGGTCAGAAAGTTCAGAATCGACGACTTAGTGTTGAAGTAATGTAAGCCTAATGTCTCTGATCCAAGAGGAAAATTTAGGCCTAGTTGGGAAGGACCGTATATTGTAAAGCAAGTCATGAACAAGGGTGCAGTCAAGTTATCAGACATGGACGGGAAGGAGGTTAGTGAGCCAGTAAACATTGACAAGTTGAAGAGGTTTTATGAATAAAAAAAGGGGCTCACTAGGTTGAAAACCCAAAAAGGCTACCTAGGCGAAAGTTAGAGCAGTCCGCTAGTTCCAAAAATCTGAAAGGGCGGGCTAGGCAACAATTAGGGCTAAGCGAGAGAAAATTATCAATTAGAAAATTTGAGAGGGCTAGTTGATGACAGGAGTGATCTTGTGTATGCTGGCTTTATGTTTGGTTGTTTCTCAATTTAATAAAAAAAAGTTAATATTAAAATTATTCTATGTGCACTATTTTTAGTATTTGACCAAATATGGATAAAACAAATAAACACAATAGTAAAAGCTGATACGAGAACTCTTCCACCAAGTCGACGAAGTGCACTAAGAGGAACATACATCAAATATGTCTAAATGGTGATGCGAGAACTCTTCCACCAGGGTACTAACCAACGGATGTTGACTGTAGCACGAGAGCAGATCCAGTCAACCTAATCAGCATATGAAGAAACAAGATGAAGTAGTTTTCAAGTAGAATGATGTCGTGGAAGGTATCTAGGGAAATCCATGGATGGAGTGTTGAGCAAGCAAAGGTTCTTCTGAAGCCAAATCTGTAAGCAAAAGAAAAAGAGAAAAAAGAAAAAAAAAGAGCATGTTAGGTCAAAATCCGCAAGGACGGCTTAAGTAAAAATTAGGACAGTTCGCTAGTTCTAAAAACCCGCAAGGGCAGTCTAGGTAAAAATTAGAAGCAACATAAAAAAAAAAAAGAAAGAGGTATGCTAAGTTGAAAACCTGCAAAGGCGGCTTAGGAAAAAATTAGGACACCTCGCTAGTTCCAAAAACCTATAAGGGCGACTAGGCAAAAATTAAAGCAATAAATAAAGCCTAATTTGGAAACCCGAAAGGGCAGTTTAGGTAGTTACCTTCGGGTGGTTTAAGTAGTTACCTGAAGCAGCAAGGGAATCCCAACTAATCTCCTTGAAGATTCTAATTTAAATTGGTCCAATCCAACTAAAGTCTTGTCTAAAATCACAGGTATCGACAACAACCCTCCTTCCATTTGGTCCATTATATTCAATACTCATGGATCGATATCACCATCAGAAGAAACAAGCAAGAATTGGCCAATCAAGTATAGAAAAATCATACGTCCCCATGCCTTGGTAGGAGCCAAATGAGAAATGCAAAAGTCAATCAAAGGACCAAGCAGAATTTTCTCACCTCTCGTCAACTGCGGAACTTCGGGCTTTGAAAGTTGAAATAACATTTGCATCTTTTGTTGACTTTTAGAAGTCAATATAGGCAATGCCATTGGTTGATTGCTTGGATATCTGTATACCCTTAATTTTTGACCCAGTCCGGTCCAATATATTTTAATTAGTCCAAAATAATTTTTGTATTGTCCAATATATTTTAATTAGTCCAAAATAATCCTTGTGTTATCTTAATTAAATAATATTTGCTTTAGTATTTAGTTTTTATAATTAATAAAAAATAACAAAATAATAATAAACAAATAAATAAAATTAAAATTAAAATTAAAAATCGGCGACCAAAAAATCGGCGATGAAAAAATTTGTCACCGAAAAGTTTGGACGAAATGGCCTCTGGCCGCCCAACTCGCCAGTTTTCGCTCATAGCTCCCGCAACAATTTTTTTGCCAGCAAAATTTTTCCGCGGCATTTTTTTTTTGCCAGCAAAATTTTTTCGATACAATTTTTTTCAAAACCAAATTCTTTTTGGTTTTGGTTCCTTTTCTTAATTAATTTTAGTTTCCGTAAACAAGTTTAATTAATCATATAAATTTTCTATAAATAAAACTAAAAAAACAACACAGAAGGGGACTTTTTTTGGGAGGAGGAACTGAAAAAACTTTGGAACGATCGGACTAGGAGAAACCTTTGGTAGTGAAATCAATTGGACTTTTTTAGAGAAGAATAAGCAACCAAACAATCAATTCATCAAAGGCAGCCATCTTGCCTTTGTCCTTGTTCATCCAAGAAGCAATTTTTGGTGGAACCAACAAACGAAGGTATTTATATCTAATCTCTTTTTTCTTCACAGTTAAATTATTTCTTTTGATTTTAAAAAGCTTAGAACCCTAATTTACCTTTTCTAAACCTTAAAACCTTAATTCGTTTCTTTCTTTTCCAAAAATATTAAAATTGTTGTTTTTGTTTCTTCAAAATCTTTAAACCCTAATATTCTTTCCAATTTTCCAAAACCCTAAATTGAATCCTTTTCTTTCCAAAAACCCTAAAAAATATCTTTTCTGTTTCTATAAACCTTAAATCGTTTTGTTTATTTCCAAAAAAACACCATAAAACTATAAACTAGTTTTCTTCCAAATTCTTTTCCAAAATTCCAAATGTTTTGTTCAATATCCAAAATCAAACACACTTTACAGTTTCTAAAAATTACATAAAGCTTCATAAAACTCATAAAACTGTAAATTATTTTTCCAAATTCTAAAATCAAATACATTCTCCGAAACACTAAAAACCCTAATTCAACTTCAAAACCAAGACAGTAACCCCAAACTAGCTAATCTTAAACCCTAGTTGATTCCATTAGTCTTTATATTATTCTATTCTTTCTTATAATGATATTATCCATTGCATCATATTAGATTGCATCGTGTGCGTGAGTTAGGATGCCTGTGTTACCCGTGTTGTGTTATGTAAGGGATACCATACTTTCACTCAAGGTATGGAGATCAAGCATGGCATAACCACTCATAGCCTCGTACCATTTGGTATATACTTGCTATGGGAACCTAAGCCTTTTAACCCAAAGACTAAAGCTCATGTCATTGGCCTAGTTACTTTCCTTAGGTTTTACCCCAAATGCATGTTGTTTGACTATGGTTAATTTATCTTGGCTTAAATCATGGCTTATTTGGTTTGATCTTTTTCTAATATGACCCAAGTACATTTGCAAGCTCAAATAAATTTTTCTTTAAAGTCCAAAAGACCAAAACTATTTTCAAAACTTTTCAAAATGGTCTTTAGATATAAGATTTTTTCTAAAAAGAAATCAAAAATTCTTTTGCTCATAACCCAAATACAAAGCCCAAAATATGTTTTTTTAAAATCTTTTTATAATCTGCTTATAAACAAATTTATGTTACAAAGAGCTTGCAAATTATTTGGGTCAATTACGAAATACCAAAAATCAATTGTGGGCCTAGTTTATACTAAGAAATAATAAATCATGGGTTTGTTTTTGGCATGAATCATTAGTTACTTTTTTCAAGTGAGAAATCTATTTATAATAAACCTCTTACTTTTGTTTTAATCCAATATAGCATAAAAGCTACTTTAGTTGGTTGAATGGATTAAAACCTAATTAATGGTAATTATTATGAAATGATTTCCATTTTCAAAAATATAATTATTGGTTGAAACGTCCGAGAGAAATATTTGAAAACAAGGTACCCCATGTTGGTATTTTGTTAACCATATACCTAGAAAAAGAGACTTGCCATTTGTGTGTGGATGTTATAAGGAGCATCCTAATTATCTTTGTTAATTGTTTGTGCATACATGCATACATGCATTTGCATCACATATCATTGATCCTTTCTAGCTCACAGCCCTGGATTATGATAGTTCAAGATCTTACGACAATCCGACCTACGCCGGTAGCGAATAAGCTAGCAACGACTCGATCACTTGCTCATTGAAAGCAATGTAGCCCGAACAAATTCAAAGAATGGTGGATGAAGCCCTCAATGCCAAAATGGAAGAAATAAAAGAGGCCATAGCTGAGACCATGAAGAACCAATTGACTGCAATTTTAGAAAATCACGTCGAAGCATTTGCTAGCACCAAGAAGCCAAGGGACAAAGGGAAGACTAAAATTGGTAATACTACCAAGATCCTCAAGGCAAGAAGAAAGAACCAAAGATTGTTGAACGATCAGCTATGGAGAAAACTGAAACTTCTGATGTTGAAAAGATGATTGCGGACTTGGAAAAGAAATTTGAGAAGAAACTGAAAACCGAAGAAATGTCTGAAGTTGACAAATTATTTGAGCTTGATGAAGAAGTTCCGTACAAGTTCAAGATGCCATCTTTTGCGAAGTTTGATGGAACCAGAAATCCATATCTCCATGTGAAGCAGTATATCACTGCCATGCAGTCTGCCCGAGCTACTAAGGCTCAAACTCTAAGGTACTTCATGCTCTCATTGGATCCTGTTGTCCAAAATTGGTTCAATACCTTAGATGATGGAATACAAAAGAGTTGGGATATGCTTTACAAACCCTTCATCCAACAATATGGATATAATGTCGAGATGGAAGTTACCTTAATGGAAGTGCAGTCCATTAGGCAAAGGTCAAATGAGAATTTTGTGGATTATGTGAAGAGATGGAGAAACAAGGCCGCTTTGCTCGCGAAGAGGCCCGATGAATCTGATCAAATAAGGATGAATGTGAGAGGGGTGTTGCCTAGTCTTCATGAAAGGATGTCTCATACACTCATCCGTGATTTCAAAGACCTTCTCCAAGCTGGTTTGCAAATTGAAGAATGGGAGAGAGAGAAGAACCATTTTTCAATGAGAAGGAACGAGAAAGGGAACTATCAATCAGGTAGCCAAAGCATACAAAAGGCAGTCAGTATTAACACTACTAACCAAGGACCGAGGAGACAATTTTGGGAATTGGGGAAACCGATGTCTTGGATTCTCAACAAACTTCAAAGAAAGGGATTGCTACAACCCTTAAATCCTCGCCCTTTGCCTAACCCTCTCCCACCTAATTTCGACACTAAAGCATTTTGTCAGTATCATGAAATGCAAGGGCATGATACGGATATATGTGTGTCGTTGAGACATGAGATCCAAAATCTAATTGATAATGGAAAGCTACCCGAGCCCAATAAGCCAAACACCAAAGACAACCAATTACCAAAGTTCAATAGGCTACCACCACCGGCAACCTTCATTATTGGAGGAGGTTTGCATGGAGATTTTGTCATGTCTTCTTTTCAAGATGTGGGTGGAGAAGCAACCAAAGAAGAGGTATTTGGCGAAATTAAACAAGCTATGGTGGGTAAAGAAGTAACAATTTGTGTTGTCAATGGGTTTTGGGATTCAAGTGATAGTGATGATGATCTAGTATCTAAGAAGGAGGAGTGGACTTGGTCCGAGCCTGAAGAAGATGAAGTAATGAACACAAGATCTGGTAAGCCTTATGCAAGGCCACCACCTAAGGAGGTAGAAACTAATAAGGGAAAGGAAGTTGAACTAGGAAATAAAGAAGAGGAAGATGATGTTGTGTTCAAGCAATTGAAAAGAACCCAAGCAAGTGTTAGCATTTGGGACTTATTAGCTGCTTCTAAAAAGCACCGAGAAACTATGGCCAAAGCTTTAGCTAGCATGCTAATTTCTACCTCCACAACACCGGAGGAGCTGATCAACTTTATAAAAATTGGAGGGGTAATGAAATGTGAAGAGGTTCAAGAAAAGAGTGAAGTTAATATGGGAGCAGTTTCTTTTTTAGATGCGGACTTACCGGAGGAGGGGAGAGACCACATCCGCCCTCTCTTTATCAAAATAGAAGCCAAAGGGAAGAGGACTCCATGTGTGATGGTCGATGATAGGTTTGCCATAAATGTTTATCCACTTAAAATATTGCCAGAGCTAGCCATGTCAACAAGGGATCTAAACCCGATCGAGGTGACTATTCGGGCTTATGACAACACTAAGAGACACGCCGAAGGAACTTTCAATGCCGCTGTCAAAGTTGGTCCAATTGAATCTATTGTTGAATTTATTGTTTTAGACATACCTGTTACCTTCGCCTTACTCTTGGGGCTGCCATGGTTTCATCCTCTAGGTGGAGTTCCTTCCACCCTTCATCAAAAGATCAAGTTCCCCAACGGGGATGAGACAGTGGTCATTGAAGCTGAAGATAATGAGATTGTTAATGCTCTAATGATTGAGAGCCCTCTCAATGGTTTCCAAGTAGCTACAATTTCTGATGATGAAGTAGTGGACTACAAAGTCTTGAATATGATGAAGAGCATGAACTACCTTCCTGAAGCTGGTCTGGGAAAGGGTAAAGACGGTTTGACAAAGCTGCCAGATTTTAAAACTGAAACTTCGATGAAGCCAACAATGTCCAGCCAAAGAAGGATGAGAAGATGAACTTCCCACCACTTGAAGAAATCTTTGTCAAAGCTCCAGATATGGGACCACTCCAAGGAAAGCCCGAGCTAATCATGTTCATGGGAAAGTTGATCCCGGGTTTTAAATTTTTTGTAGATGTGGCCAAGCTAGTGGAGCAAGTGAAGAAAGAGCTCACCTTGTCAGCCAACAAAGAATCCAATCCAAAAGAGAATAATGAAGCTATCCTGAAAACCAAGAAGACTTCGGAGAAGATTGCTGCCCTGGTTGAAGAAAAGTTTGAAGACATCCTGCCTTTTGATTTTGAGAACAATGATCTTGATTTTGATTTTAATTTGTCTGCTTTGTATGAGGATGATGATGTTTTCTTTTCCAAAATGAATGCAATAAAGTCTGATTTTGCTTACTTGTATGATATTTCTCCTGATGGTTGCATACATTCAAATAGCAGTTACATGAGCATCTTTAATATTAATTCTATTAACACATAATCATTAAATTTGGGAACAACTGAAAATCCTAAAAACATTAGCACAGCATCCGACCTTACTCCTGATGAGAGAGAGATATTCGAAAAAAAATTCAAAAAATATGAAGAAGTGTTTGCTTGGTCTTATGAGGATATGCCTGGAATAGATCAAGATAAAGCCGAGCATCATATTCCTACTTACACTCACATGAAACCTGTCAAACAAAAGCTCAGGCGATTAAGACCTGAGTGGGCTAAATTGGCTAAAGAAGAGGTCACCAAACAAATACAAGTGAAGTTCCTTGAAGTGATAGAATATCCAAGTTGGCTAGCCAACATAGTACCCATGCCAAAGAAAGAAGGAAGAATAAGGGTCTGTGTGGACTATAGAGATTTTAACAAGGCTTCCCCTAAAGATGATTTTCCTTTACCCCATATAGTTGCCTCATTGATAGTGCAGCCTCTAGTGTGCTACACTTATTTGTAGATGGATTTTCTGGATAGAACCAAGTGTTAATGGCCTAAGAGGATAAAGCCAAAACTGCTTCCATTACTACATGGGGTATATTTTGTTATAGGGTGATTCCGTTCGGCTTAAAGAATGCTGGAGCAACCTATCAAAAGATGGCCACCACATTATTTCATGACATGATGCACAAAGAAGTTGAGGTATATGTTGATGATATGATGGTGAAATCGGACACAAGGGAACAACACTTCCAAAACTTAGAGCTATTCTTTGATAGAGCATTGAAATATAAGCTAAGATTGAACCTGAAGAAGTGTGTGTTCGGTGTTACCTCAGGTAAATTATTGGGACATGTGATTAGTCCGAACGGCATTGAGATCGATCCTGACAAAGTTAAAGCAATCAGGGATATGCCAGCTCCAAAGACAGCGAAAGAAGTTTGGGGATTCATTAGTAAATTTCAATACATTAACATATTCATAGCAAAGCTCACAACAATTTGTGAGCCTATCTTCAAATTGCTTAGAAAGAATCAGCCAGTCATATGGAATGAAGAGTGTCAAAAGGCCTTTGAGCTAATAAAAGAGTATTTGTTGAATCCACCTATTGTAAAACCACCTAAACCCGGCAAACCTCTATTACTATACTTAGCAGTAGAAGAAGAGTAAATAGGAGCCATGCTAGCCCAAGCAGATGAGTCAGGGATTGAGCATGCAGTTTACTATTTGAGTAGAAAGCTCCTACCTTATGAAATTAAGTATAGTATCATTGAAAAAACCTATATAGCCGTGGTTTGGTCTTCTAAGAAGTTGCGGCATTACTTTCAATCTTATAGTGGGCAAGCGATTTCCAGGTTGGATCCAATGAAGTACTTAAGGGAGACACCCTCTTTGATTGGGAAGTATGGTCGATGGTTGATAATAATAGAAGAATTCGAGATTGAATATGTAACCAGGAAAATAATAAAGGGTAGAGTGGTGGCAGAATTCCTGGCCCAACAACCATTACCAGATAGTGAAGGGTTAATCTTGGAATTTCCAAATGAACATTTAGAGGCAATTGAAGTACAAGGGTGGAAAATGTATT
Organism: Garcia nutans; assembly: GCA_947685225.1. Classification (NCBI taxonomy): domain Eukaryota; kingdom Viridiplantae; phylum Streptophyta; class Magnoliopsida; order Malpighiales; family Euphorbiaceae; genus Garcia; species Garcia nutans. The sequence goes on along the minus strand of CANTUV010000039.1, from coordinate 32,699,445 downwards.
TTGATGGAGTAGTAAACAGGAAAGGAGTAGGTTTAGGAGTCATACTAGAATCGCCCGAAGGGGAACTTATCCCTTTAGCCAAAAAGTTAAAATTTAGGGCATCCAATAATATGGTGGAATACAAAGCTTGTATTTTTTGTTTGGAAACCCTAATGATTATGAAGGTGGATAAGGTGGAAGTTTTTGGTGATTCATTGCTAGTAGTATCCCAAGTAAATGGAGAGTGGGAGTTAAAACAAGAAAAATTAAAACCATACCACCATTACTTGACCATGGTAAAGAAGAACTTTAAAGAGTGTAGGTTTATATACCTATCAAGAGAAGAAAATCAGATGGCTGATGCCCTAGCCACATTGGCTTCGGTATGGGAAAATCCTGTGAGTTTATTTCTTAAGCCTCTGATTTTGTCCAGCTCATCAACTCCTTGTTATGAATATGAGACAATCATGGAAACTGATACAAACCATGATGCGTGGTATGATACTATAAAGCAATTTTTGGAGGAAAGGGAATACCCGCTGGGGGTAACAAAGAAAGAAAGAAGAGCAATAAGGCAGTGATCATTGCAATACATCACATTCTAAGGAGAATTATATCGAAGATGGCCAGATGGGGTGCATTTGAGATGTAAGGAAGCCTGAAGTGGAGCGCAACATGTCAGAAATACATGCGGGAAGTTGCGGTCCACACATGAGTGGTTTGGCCCTATTTAAGAAGATTATTCGACAAGGTTACTACTGGTTGACCATGGAAAAGGATTGTATTGAGTTTGTAAAGAAGTGCCAATAATCTCAGATGTATGGTAACTTGAATCACATGCCTCCTGAAGAATTGTATTCTATGTCTTCACCCTGGCCATTTGCCACTTAGGGTATCGACATTATAGGAGAGATACATCCGACAGCTTCAAACGGTCACTGTTTCATTATAGTAGCAGTAGATTATTTTTCAAAATGGGTCGAAGCCGAATCCTTAAACAAACTGGGTGCAAGCCAAATGGCTAGATTTATTGAAAAGAGCCTCATCTGTAGATATGGGGTCTCACACAGTGTGATATCAGACAATGGGGTACAGTTTCAAGGAACAATTAAGGATTTATTCTTGAAGTACCAAATCCATCATCATAGATCCTCTCCTTATAGACCAAAGGCTAATGTGCGGTAGAAGCAACAAATAAGACAATTAAGCAAATTCTGTCCAAAATGACCAAGACTTACAGGGATTGGTCAGAGATGCTTCCCTTTGCTTTATGGGGATATAGGACAAGTGTGCGAACACCTACTGGAATGACACCGTTCTCTTTGGTTTACGGGATGGAAGCAGTGTTGCCAATTGAAATTGAGATCAAGTCATTGAGTGTAGTCTTGGGAGCCGAACTGCCTGAAATGGAATGGGTAGTGAGCAGATACACTCAGTTAGTTTTACTAGAAGAGAGAAGGTTAAAGGCACTGTATCATCACCAACTGTATCAAAAGAAGATAGCTCGGGCCTACAATAGAAGGGTTAAAATAAAAAAAAAACTCAGAGTCGGGGATTTGGTTTTGAAGCAATGTAAGCCTAATGTATCTGATCCAAGAGGGAAGTTCAAGCCTAGCTGGGAAGGGCCATATGTCGTGAAACAAGTCATGAACAAAGGTCCGGTGAAGTTATCAGACATGGACTGGAACGAGTTTAGTGAGCCAGTAAACATTGACAGGTTAAAGAGGTTTTATGTATGATATAAAAAAAACTCGCTAGGTTGAAAACCCAAAAAGAGCGGCCTAGGGAAAAGTTAGAGCAGTCCGCTAGCTCCAAAAACCCGAAAGGGCGGGCTAGGCAACAATTAGGACTAAATGAGAGAAAATCGTCAATTAGAAAACCCGAAAGGGCTAGTTGGCAATAGGAGTGATCTTGTGTATGCTGGCTTTATGTTTGGTTGTTCCCCAATTTAATAAAATAGAATTAATGTTAAAATTGTTCAATGTGCACTGTTATAAGTATTTGACCAGATATGGATGAAATAAATAAACACAATAGCAAAAGGTGATGACAAATTATAAAAGGAAAAGAAGCATTTTTATTACTTTAATTATTTTTCATCCTAACAATACACTTTCTGAATTGATAAATGTAAAATCTATGGCAGATGATAAGTATAACGTGCAGGCCAGCTTTGCCTCAGCCGATCCAAGTAGGCTTTAGTCAAGCAAGGCATGTTTAAATCGGGAGTAAAGTCAGAATCGCGAGGCTTAACTCCATACTGACGGCCAAGTCGGCGAGGATCATAGCAAGTACCTTGACGAAGAGCAGCGAGGGGATCATACATCAAGTATGTCCGCATGGTGATACAAGAAATCTTCCACTAAGGCACCAACCAACGGATGTTGACTTCAGCGCGTGAGTGGATCCAGTCAACCCATTAAGCATATGAAGAAGCAGGATGGAGTAGCTTCCTAGCACAATGATGTCATGGCAGATATCTAGCAAAATCCATAGATGGAGTATCAAGCAAGCAGAGATGCTCCTGAAGCCAAATATGTGAGGAAAGAAATAATTAAAAAAAAGAGTCCGCTAAGTTGAAAACCCGCAAGGGCAGCTTAGGCAAAAATTAGGACAGCTTGCTAGCTCTGAAAACCCACATGGGCAAACTAGGCAAAAATTAGAGCAATATAAAAAAAATACAATAAAAGAGGTCCGCTAAGTTGAAAACCCGCAAGGGCAGCTTAGGCAAAAATTAGGACAACTCACTAGCTCCGAAAACCCGCATGGGCAAACTAGGCAAAAATTAGAGCAATAAAAATAAAAGTTGAAAACCGCAAGGGCAGCTTAGGCAAAAATTAGGACAGCTCGCTAGCTCCGAAAACCCGCGTGGGTGGACTATGCAAAAATTAGAGCAAAAAAATCTTAAATTGAATACCCGAAAGGGCAGTTTAGGTAAATACCTAAAGCAGGAATGGACTCCCAATCAGTCTCTTTTTCAATCCTGATTTAAGTCAGTCTAATCCAGCTAAAGTCTCGGGTAAGATCATAGGTACCGGTGATAAGCCTCCTTTCATTTTGTCCATGATATCCAATACTCATGGATCAATATCATCGTCAAAAGAAACAAGGAAGGATTGGCCAAGCAAGCAAAGATAGAGCATGCGTCCCCATGCCTTAGTAGGAGCCAAATGAGAGAGACAAAAATCAATCAAAGGAACAAGTAGAATTTTTTCACCTCTCATCAGCCGAAGAACTTAAGGCTTTGAAATTTGAAATAACATTTGCATCTTCTATTGAGTTTTGGAAATCAATATGGGTAACGCCATTTGTTGATTATTTGGATATCCAAGGATAGCCTCAAATTCTTCAATCAAGGGACATATTTCAAAGCCATTAATTTTAAATGTCCTAGAATCTACATTCCAAAAGGAAGCCATGGCATGTAAAAAGGAGTTGTCCAATTTAACATTTTGAAAACACTTTAAAATATCGAGTTTTGACCACGAAATTTGCTTCCAATGAATGGCATCCATATTCTTAAATAGAATCTTTATCATCTTTAAATGAAGTTCGGTCATGGTTGATGAATGAAGGAAAATCAAAATTGTTAAAAATGAGTTTTTACGTTGAAATGGAAAGTCTTTTGATTTCTGTATGAAATTATGGCGTGAAAGGTGATTTATATAGAGGAAATAAGCTTTTCCAAAATTGATAAGGAAAAGGTGATGGGAAAAGGTGAGGCCGTGTTGCATGAGGAAGAAAATTAGCGACTAAATACTTTACCGTGTTGCATTTGGCTTTTGTGGTGATGCTGTGTAAATGTGTATATATGAAAAAGAAAGCATAATAATTATGGTACAGTAAAAAAAAGTTACAGTAAAGGCAAAAATTATGTATTATTATTTTTATACTTGTTGTACAATGTTTATACAATTGATACAATATTTATACATCACTAAGAAGGTGATGGTAGATCAACAAATAAAGCATTAAAAAAGTCATCGCCTGTTAGAGGAGGAGGCAAATTACTCGTCCTGAGTTTGTCCGAAGCAGGAGCACCAAAATCCCTATTACCTTGAAGTCCCGATCTATCACGGTCCTCATCAAAAGTAGATGAAAGGATCTCATGGTCATCAGTCTGGGGGCCTCTTGATGAAGAAGCGTCAGGATCCCTCATCCCCTGAAATCGGAAGTCTCAAAAATTTTGTTCTGATTGATGATACAAATTTTTGAAATGAGAAGCCTGCTGTCGACTTGCAGCCAACTCTTCTTGAAGTTTCTTATTTTGTTCTTCAAGCATCCACTGTGAGCCAGAAAGGAAAAAGGTAAGAGCATACATAATCATGCATACATATAGCATAAATTACCATGAAATAAGAAAATCCACCAAGTAATTCATATCAATGCACTGCGGATGAGATGGCACATCTGGCGGGCTAGAATGAGTAAACGAAGGAGCAGTAAAAGAAGGTCTAGCCTCATGATCAAATGAGCCAACAGCCTACAACAATCATTAAAGAATCAAAAAGAAAGAAGCAGTTGCAAGGGAAAACTGGTAAAGTTTTACTTGAGAAGAGCTAGCCCCGAGATGTGGAATGAACTCTCCTGCATCTCCATGATGTTCCTCTTCATCTCTACCCTCATTTTCTTTGGGAATCTCCCATACACCAACAAGAGATACATCAAAGTTCAAGAGCCTTCTTTGAATAAAATGGTCATAAAATGCACCCGGTAGACGGAGAAATGTCTCAACACCATAACCATACCGAGCCGACCACCATGCATCCTCCGGCATTGATATAATATTTAAAGTATATTTCAAGCAATGCATCGGGACCCTCTGCTGCTCTGGACCAAGAAACCACTCATAAACTCTCTCTCCGAGAAACCAACCACTAGACACTGGACCAGCGATGACTTGGCGAGTATGTTGGAAAGATAGCGCAGCCTTCATGAAGGGAGACTAGTTTGTCCGCTCTTCTAGTTTTCTCAAGGCCAAATTCATCTGCAAAATAACATAAGGTAAGTAAACTTTCACATAAAATTTAAAGCATTAACTAATGCTATTTTACCTGGTCCCAGGTTAAGCGGCTCAACACGAAGTGTTGGGTATGCACGTTGTGAGAGCCAGGAACTTCCACGCGATCTGACAACTAGAAATTTAATCTTGGATACCCGATTCTCTCTCAGGAAATACCAGGTACCCTCATGAGGTTGTGTTCGTATGCCCATGCCTACAACAACAATAGAGATCAAATTCATGCAAGAAAAGAGTGGAATTGACATTGGTATAAGAAGAGTACCTCGACAACCGCCATCAAGCCGACAAAAGACTTCTTATTTCGGCAAATTTTATCAAGACCATGGTAAAGACAGGCGGGACCAGCTTCACCCCAGCCATAAGATGGTACCATTCTGAAATAAGAAAGGGCCCTCAACACTGACAAATGGATGGAGGATTCAGTGCTGCCTAAGATGGTCGACCCAAGCAAATATAACAAAAATCCTCGAGCATACTGTTGGGCCGTGTCTCTGTGAACCCGTCCTTCGTAGTTCATCCAATAGCTACGAATCGGTTTAATTTTTATCTTAAAAGGCCCCTTATATGATGGTTCCATAATAATTAATTACTGAATTTCTTCAAATGTCAAAATATCGTTGGTCAAGGAAGCGAAACACCATCATACCGAAGGCCGGTTATAGCAGCAATATCGATCGGACCAATTGTCATCTCTCCAATGGGCAAGTGAAAAGTATGAGTTGTGTCCAACCATCATTCTGCAAGTGCCTGGACTACACTCCGGTCTATCAGATACTCCTCGGATGGCAATTGTAAGATGAAGCTCTCAAAGCTGCAATCTCAGATAATCTGCCTTACCCGAGAAGGCACTGCATCATACCATTGTCGGGCTTTGTAGATACACCCTTTGGCCCGAACAACGCAACGATCACGCTAACACGGAGCCAAGTAAGTTAATACCAGGTAAGTACATATTATTCTATCAATTTAAATTAATTTATTTTTTCTAAATTTTCTAAAAAATAAATATAAAAATAAATATAAAAAATAAAGAAAAACATAAAAATATAAAAATATAAAAAATAAATAAAAATAATAATAAATAAATAAATAAATAACAAAAAGATGAAAAAAAATCAAAAAAGAGAAAAAGAGAAAAAAAAAGAAGAAAAACTTACCGTACTCTTTTGGTTTGAACTACGATGAAGCGGCATCCTGGCTAGCAGATTTATATTCTCATCTTCATGATGCCGAATAAACTCTAATAACTCAGCATTATAATGAGTTCCTAACCTTGAAGCATGCATTTTTTTTCCAAAATTATATGCTAAATTTGAAGGATTTGCAGTAGTGAATGAAATTAAAGATTTTGCTGTGAATGAAATGGAGGAATTCGTTTGTTTATATAGAGGAACGGCAAGGAAAAAAACAAAGTTCAAAAAAGTGAATTTTACTATTGATGAATAGTCAATTTTACTATTGATAAATACTAAATTACTATTTATAAATAGTAAATTACTATTGGTGAATAGTAAATTACTATTTACAATAGTGAAATACTATTTATAAATAGTAGGTTACTATTTACAAATAGTAAAAAAGTGCATAAAACAATAACTACACAGTAAATACAAAGTAAATTCAATTATTCAATTTAATCATTCAAATACTTGCATGTATATAAATATTTTTACACGTAGGGGGCAAGAAAAAGACGTGCATAAAAATTAGCCAAACTTTTTGAAACCAAAAAAATTATTTTTTGCAGATAATTAAATCTTCATTAGCTCGGGTCCAGAACCCAAATTACCCTTAGGTCCAGAACTTAGAATCTCTTCTAAGTCCAGAATATAGCTCGGGTCCAGAACCCAAATTACCCTTAGGTCCAGAACCTAGAATCTTTTCTAAGTTCAGAACTTAGCTCAGGTCCAGAACCCAAATTATCCTTAGGTACATAACCTAGAATCTCTTCTAAGTCCAGAACTTAGCTCGGGTCCAGAACCCAAATTATCCTTAGGTCCATAACCTAGAATCTCTTCTAAGTCTAGAACTTAGCTCGGGTCCAGAACCCAAATTATCCTTAGGTCTAGAACCTAGAATCTCTTCTAAGTCCAGAACTTAGCTCGGGTCCAGAACCCAAATTATCCTTAGGTCCAGAACCTAGAATCTCTTCTAAGTCCAAAACTTAGTTTGGGTCCAGAACCCAAATTACCCTTAGGTCTAGAACCTAGAATCTCTTCTAAGTCCAAAACTTAGCTCAGGTCCAGAACCCAAATTATCTTTAGGTCCAGAACCTAGAATCTCTTCTATGTCCAAAACTTAGCTCGGGCCTAGAACCCAAATTTTGATTAGGTCCATAACCTAGAATCTTTTCTAAGTCCAGAACTTTACTCGGGTCCAGAATCCAAATTTTCCTTAGGTCCATAACCTAGAATCTCTTCTAAGTCCAGAACTTAGCTTAGGTTCTGAACCCAAATTATCCTTAGGTCCAGAACCTAGAATCTTTTATAAGTCCAGAACCCAAATTATCCTTAGGTCCAGAACCTAAAATAACGCTTAGGTCTAGAACTTAAAATTATCCTTGAGTCCAGAACTCGAACCGGGTCCAAAACCCAAAACATCAATCATCTCAAAAATTAAGGTTTATTTCTTTTCACTCTCTTTTACTAAAGTCTCAGATCATTCAAGCAGGGGGCAAACTGTAGACCCTTAATTTTTGACCAAGTCCGGTCCAATATATTTTAATTAGTCCAAAATAACTTTTGTGTCGTCCAATGTATTTTAATTAGTCCAAAATAATCCTTGTGTTATCTTAATTAAATAATATTTGCTTCAGTATTTAGTTTTTATAATTAATAAAAAATAAAAAAATAATATTAATTAATTAATTAAAATAAAATTAAAATTAAAAATCGCCGACGAAAAAATTGGCAACAAAAAAATTCGTCACTGAAAAGTTTGGAAGAAATGGCCTCTGGCCGCCCAGCTCGCCAGTTTTCACTGGTACCTCCCGCAACAATTTTTTCCCCAGCAAAATTTTTCTGCAGCAGTTTTTTTTTAGCCAGCAAAATTTTTTTGACGCAATTTTTTTCGAAACCAAATTCTATTTTGTTTCAGTTTCCTTTTCTTAATTAATGTTACTTTCCATAAACAAGTTGAATTAATCATCTAAATTTTCTATAAATATGACAAAAAAAACAACACAGAAGGGGACTTTTTTTGGGAGGAGGAACTAAAAAAACTTTGAAACGATCAAACTAGGTGAAACCTTTGACAATGAAATCAATCGGACTTTTGGAGAGAAGAATAAGCAACCAAATAATCAATCCATCAAAGGCAGCCATCTTGCCTTTGTCTTTGTTCATCCGAGAAGCAATTTTTGGTGGAACCAACAAACGAAGGTATGAATATCTAATCTCTTTTTTCTTCACAGTAGCTTGAATCATTAAATTATTTCTTTGGATTTTAAAAACCTTAGAACCCTAATTTACCTTTTCTAAACCTTAAAACCTTAATTTGTTTCTTTGTTTTCCAAAAATCTTAAAATTGTTGTTTCTGTTTCTTCAAAATCTTAAAACCCTAATTGCTTTCCAATTTTTCAAAACCCTAAATTGAATCCTTTTCTTTCCAAAAACCCTAAAAAATATCTTTTGTGTTTCTATAAACCTTAAATCATTTTTTTTATTTCCAAAAAAACACCAAAAAACTCTAAACTAGTTTTCTTCCAAATTCTTTTCCAAAATTCCAAGTGTTTTGTTAAATATCCAAACTCAAACACACTTTACAGTTTCTAAAAATCACATAAAGCTTCATATAACTCATAAAACTGTAAATTGTTTTTCCAAATTCTAAAATCAAATACATTCTTCGAAACACTAAAAACCCTAATTCAACTTCAAAACCAAGACAGTAACCCCAAACTAGCTAACCTTAAACCCTAGTTTTCCTAAACCCTAACCCATTAATCCTTAAAACCTTAAAACCTTATAAACCTAAAACATTCAAACCCAATATAGTAAATCCAAAATAATAATCCAGTAACCATAAATCATAAACCTAATATTTTAATATCCAAACCCTAATTTCATGATTTTACCCCTCAAACCATAATTTGGTTAATCAAAGAGCCTTATCAATCTTTTAAATTATAAAACCTTAATCCATTTTAATTCCCTTAAAACATACAGTAGTCTAAACCAATAAATTCTAAAACCCTAAACATTAAATAAAGAATCTTAAATTGAAACATTAGCCCTAACTTGAATCTTTACTTGCTTTATTTACTTTAGATTTGATTGTATAGTTCATTATATGCTTTGATTTATTTTATATGCCTTGATTTATTTAAGTTCAATGATTGATTTATTTAATTTATCATGGATGGATGTTTATTTTATATTATGATTGATATCTTTGATGAATAATTTATTTATTATGAATGGTTGCTTATTTCTATCGATTTATTTTTTATTTCCGAATGTTGTAAGAGGCATGTTTCAACTTTGTGGGTACCTCGTTAATTAAATATCATGTAATTTAAATTGCTTTCATATTTTGGACTAATGTAAAGGACCTGTTTCTACCTTTCGGTGGGTGTACTGTTAGTTTAGACATGGATGATGTAAGGACATGTTTCCATCCTCGGATGGGTGTCCATTTATTTGCTTTGTTTGGACATTGCTTTGATTTTGATATAACGATGCTTTATTTCAGTTGTTGCGTGTAATATGGATAATATTGTTATACTTAAGAATTTTATAATATTAAGACCTGTAAAGGAGGCCGGTTCCAATAAACCGGGCGTTGTGGGGGTGTTGGGCCATTTCTCACCTTCCCCACAAGTACCCAACTTTTCGAACCCATTAGGGAGTTGGGGATTCCTTAGGAATCGAGTCATCCACCCCTTTCTTTTTCCCGGCCCGTCCGGGTGGTGACTCCATTTTCTCCGGACTTAGGTTCATGTTCTCTAAGGCCCCAAGCCTAAACAGTGCCGAAGTCGCAATAACCATTCCACCGGGAGTGGGGGAGAAAATTCCCCCTCACAATATCCAAGGATGGCCTCAAGTTCTTCAATCATGGGACATATCTCAAATTCATTTCTCTTTAATGTCCTAGAATTCACATCCCAAAATGAAACCATGGCATGTAGAAAAGAATAGTTCAATTTAATATTTTGAAAGCATTTCAAAGTATTAATTTGAGACCAAGATATTTTCTCCCAATGAATAACATTCATTGCTTTAAATAAACTCTTGATTTTTTTCAAATTGAGTTCCGTCATTGTTGAAGTTAGAAAGAAAAATGAAAATTGTTGAAAGGAATTTTTTTTGTGCTGGAGTAAAATTCATGGAGGATTTTCTTTTGGCTTCTATTGGAATTGGGATATGAAAGAAAAGTTATATAAGGATTTGCTAAACCAAAGTTCACAAGGAATGCACAAAACCAAGACATGCAAGAAAAATATTTACATTGAAACAGTTGAGGGATTGCTGCACTCCCATTGGCTTTTGGTTTTTGTAGGACCATGCCAATTTTGGATTCTAAATTGAAAAAGAAATTCTTTTGCATTGACTGTAGTAATAGTGATAATAAAAAAGAAAAAAAATTGAAAGTCAAAAGTTGCAGCAAAAGTAAGTCATTATTATCATTATTATTGATTTATTATTATTATTATTATTATTATTATTACAATACTTTATTGATTTCTTATTGCTATTATTAATAATACAATACTTTATTAATTATACAATGATGGATCACTGAGGCAGAGGAGGCATATCACTCATTTGAAATTCCTCCGATGGAAGGTACTTAAGTCCTTGTTCTCTTAAAATTCAAGCTTTCAGCAGTCATCATCTGAATCAGATGAAAGGATCTCATGATCATTAGTTTGGGGTCTCCTAGAAGATGAAGCACCAGGATCTCTCATTCCCTGAAATTGGTAATCTCAAAAGTTTTGCTCAGACTGATGATACAATCTTTTGAGAAAGGCCACCTATTGGCGGTTAGCGACTAATTCCTCTTGCAATTTCTTATTTTTCTCCTCAAGCATCCGCTGTGAGTCAGAAAAGGAAAGGGTAAGAGCATACATAATCATGCATACATATAGCATAAATCATCATGGAATAGGATGACCTACCAGGTAACTCAAATCAGTGCCTTGCAGATGAGATGGCATTTTCGGTTGGTAAAAAGGCGCAAATGGAGGGCGTTAGAGGAAGGTCCAGCCTCATGACCAGATGAGTCAGTAACCTGCAAAAATAATCAATACGGTCAAAACAAGTTGAAAAAGAAGCAATTGCAATGACCAAATAATAAAAGTTTACCTGAGAGGTGCTAGCCTGAGATGAGGGATGGACCCTCTTCCCTTTCTATGGTACTCCTTTTCATCACTATTTTCATCTTCCTCGAGAATTCCCCGAGCACCAATAAGAGATATGTCAAAATTCAAGAGACGTGCTTGCATAAATTGGACATATGATGCACCCAGTGGACGGAGATAGGTCTCAACATCATAACCATTTCAAGCTAACTACCATGCAATCTCCGGCATTGATATATTATTTAAAGTATACGCCAAGCAGTCCATGGGGATTCTTCATCGCTCGGGACCAAGGAACCACTCATATACCCTCTACATAAGGAACCAGCCACTAGATATAGGACCAGCAATGATTCGGCGGGTATGCTGGTAAGGCAGTGCAGCATTCATGAAAGGAGTCCAGTTCACCTGCTCTGCAGCATACCACCAAGTAAGATCGACCTACAAGATGACAAAAAGATAAGTAAATTTTTTACATAAAATTTAAAGAATGCTACATTATTTTACCTGGTCCAAGGTTAGGCAACTCAAGTGATAGCGCTGGGTATGCACATGGTGAGAGCTGGGAACTGCTGCGATATCAGACAACTAAAGATTTAACTTGTGATACCCGACTCTCTCTCGGGAAATATCAGGCACCCTCACAAGATTGTGCTCATATGCCCATATTTGCAATAATAACGAGAATCAAATTCATACAAGTATATGAATGGAATTGACAATAATGGGAGAGAGTACCTCGACAATCACCATGAAGCCAAAAAGATTTCTTATTGCTACAAATCTTGTTTAGGCCATGATAGAGACAGGCAAGGCCAGCTTCACCCCAGCCGTAAAGCGACACTACGACCATATTGGTAAGGGCCCTCAACATCAATAAATAAATGGCGGATTCGGTGTTGCATAAAATAGTTGACCCAAGCAGATACGGCAAAAATCTATGAACCCATCCATCATAGCTCATCCAATAACTCCGAATCGACTCAATTTTTATCTTAAAGGGCCCCTTTTAGTGATAGTTCCATACCAATTAATTGTTGAATTTCCTCGTGTGTCAGGATATCATTGGTAGGAGGGGCTGGAAGGCCATAGTACTGGATACCAGTTATAGTTGTAAAATTGACTGGGCCAATAGTCATCTCTCCCACAGGTAGGTGAAAATATGTGGGTCGTGTCCATCCAGCACTCCGATAATGCTTGAACTACACTCTTGTCTATCGGATGCTCCTCAGATGGCAATTGCAGAATGAAGCTTTCAAAACCGCACTCTCGGACGATCCATTTTACCGGAGAAGGTGCTACATCATACCATTGCCGGGCTATATAGACACACCCTCTACCCCGGACAACACAGCGATCATGCTAGCACCGAATTAGGTAGGCAAACACGAGGTATATATATCATCTCACTAATATTACTGTTTCATATCTTAATATTACTCATTATTTTCTATTTAAATTTATTTTTATTAATAGTCCATCAAAAAAATAAAAAAACCTAACTTCTTTCATCTTAATTAATAATATATTATTAATAACTCAATTATAGCTAAAATAAATAAATAAATAAATAAAATAATAATAATGATAATAATAAAATTAATTATTACAAATAAAATGATGAATACATATTTGTGCTGTTAAAATATTAAATTACAATGTTACCTCAATTCTTTGACTTGAACTGCAATGAAGGGGTATTCCAGCTAGTAGATCGACAATTACATTTTCATGTCGTCAAATAAATTCTAGTAACTTGGAATTGGATCGAGGTCCAGATCTCAAAGCATGTACTCTTTCCATTTTTTTCAATTCTTTGCTCACTCAAAATATGAAGAAGAATGAATGGTGGCACGATTTATATAGAAAATGGATGAAGGAAAAACAAAAAATCAATAGTAAATCCATGACAAAAAAAAAGTCAAAATCACTGTTGTAAATAGTTAGTGAATAGTGAATGAATAGTGTTCAAAAAGTATTTAAATAGTAAAATCAATTATTTAATTCAATTATTCAACTATTTGCGTGTCTAAAAAATATTTTTTGTACTCTTAAAATATTTTTTCACACAGGGGGCAAGAGCGTACGGGTATAGTAAAAAATAGCTATATTTTTTGCAATTTTTTTTCTACTGACTATAATTATTTTTTGCAGATAATCCAAAATTTTTTTTTTGAGTCTAGAACTAACCTCGAGTCTAGAATCCAAATTATTTTCGAGTCCAGAACTCGCCTAGTGTCCAGAATTTAAATTATTTTTCAGTCCAGAATCCAAATTATTTTTTAGTCCAAAACTCACTTCGGGTCCATAACCCAAATTATTTTTTAGTCCAAAACTCATCTCAGGTACAGAATCCAAATTATTTTTGAGTTTCGAACTCATCTCGTGTCCAGAACATAAATTATTTTCGGGTCCAGAACCTAAATTATTTTTTTTTTCAAAACTCAAAGCAACCTCAGGTACGAAGTCCAGTTTAACTATAAAAACCAATCAAAAATCATATTGCTTTTCACTCTCTTTTGCTGCAGTCTCAGATCGTTCAAGTAGGAGGCAAACTGTAGACCCTTAATTTTTTTCCATGTCCAGCCCAAACAATTTAAAATAGTCCCAAATAATTTTTATAGTATTTTAATATTTATTATTTATTTTAATTATATAATAATTATTTTAATTATATTTATTATTATTTTTAAATATATTATTTATTTTAATAAAATAACATTTATTATATATTATTTATTTTATTATTTTAATAGTAATGTAATTAATTATAAATATTTTAAATATAATATTTTTAATAGTAAAAATAAAAAATAAAAATATATACATATAAAAATGATAAAGAATAGAAAATAAAAAATGGACGTCCGAATTGATGCGTGCCACGCGGTGGCAGCCAATTCGCTGCAGGCAATGGGGCTTGCCCAGGCACCTCTCACAGCAACCTCTCGCAGCCCGCAGGCCCATTCACGTGCGCTGCCGATTTTGCCAAAACCTTCTTTTGCTCGGTTTTGTAATTTTTTGCCTACCTATATTTTCTTAATCAAACAGAATTATCGTTAGGTTTATGCTATAAATAATAGTTTAAAAAATAAAGAAAGGGACCTTTTGGCTGGGAGATGGACTTTTAGGAATTTGTGAATTATTGGAGACTTTTTTCAACAGAAGCAAAAGAACTCTAAAACTATAGCAATTTTAAGCAAGAAGATTAAGGCAGCAAGCAAGGAAGCAGTGACTGTCTTGGTGTTAGCTCATCCCAAATTTTTATCCAACAATTTTGGTGGAGCCTTCAAACTTAGGTATTTATATCTAATTTTATTTATCAAAAATCATCTTCATCCATTAATCATTGATCAATTAAAATTAATGAATTATAACTCTCAAAACTCATGTAATAAATAATTATGAACATCAACAGACAAAGTTTTTTTTCTTTTAAAGAACACAGTAGCCATCAATTAGCGTTTATTAAAAAATATTTATACAGTAGCTATTTTGTTATTTTAATTATTACAGTAGCTTAGTTTTTCGTAAATCAAAACCATAATTCACTTAAAATTGTAAAACCATAATTAAATCAAATTGTCAAAACTTTCACAGTAGCCATTCTCTTTGCAAAAATTAATCACACAATAGCATAATTTTTCTAAAAAAAATTAGCCTAACAATAATATTAGTTCTTTAAGATTCCAAAACCTTAGCTTTTAGATATAAATTCCAAAACCCTAAATGTTATTTAAGAAATCCTAAGTTGATACATAAACCTAAATTTGCATCTTTATTTGTTTCATAGTTAAGTAAGTATTTATTATATAGTTTGATTAATGATTTATTTATATCTTCTATTTATGTCTTCAATGAATGATTTATTTATGATGAATGGTTGGTTAGTTATTTTTATTGATTTGCTTGTTTCAAAACATTGTAAGAGGTATGTTTCCATATTTTGGGTACCTCATGTATTAAGAATCATGTAATTTAATTTATGTTCTAGTTTTGGGATTAATGTAAAGGACACGTTTCTACCTTTTGGTGGGTGTTCCATTTAGTTTTAGACATTGGATGATGTAAGACATGTTTCTATCCTTGGATGGGTGTCCATTTGTATGTTTTATTTGGACCTTGCCATGATTTTTAATAAAGTATTTATTTATTCTATTAATCGCATGTAGTATGGATAATATTGTATTAATTAAGAATATTATAATATTTAGACTTGAAAAGGAGGTCGGTTCCAATGAACCGGGCATTGTGGGGGTGCTGGGACATTTTTCACCTTCCCCACACGTACCCAACTTTTCAAAACCATTAGGGGGTTAGGGATTCCTTAGGAATCGATTCATCCACCCCTTTCTATTTTTTTGGCCCGTCCGAGGTGGCGACTCCATTTTCTCCGGGCTTAGGCTTGTGTTCTCTAAGGCCCTAAGCCTAAATAGTGTTGAAGTCACAAGAACCATTCCATCGGGAGTGGGGGCAAAAATCCCTGCTCACAGGTGGTGTTGTCGTATGCAATGCATGTATGCATATATGCATGTATTCATAAGTAATCAAACAATCAAAGATAATTAAAAAGGGCCGAAACTGGATTCAGTAACCGTTCCACATGGATTTTCGCTCCCACTCCTATATGGAATGGTTCTTGCAACTTCAGCACTGTTAAGCTTAGGACCTTAGGGAACACGGACCGAAACCAGGAGAAAATGGAGTCGGGATAGGTTAGGAAAATAGAAAAGGGTGGATAACTCGATTCCTAAGGAATCCCCAATTCCCTATTGGGTCTGAAAAGTTGCATACGCGTAGGGAAGTTGAGAATGACCCAACATCCCCACAGCACCCGATTCATTGGAATCGGCCTCCTTTTCAGGTCTAAATATTATTAAATTCATAACTTATTATAGCATCATCCATATTACACACATATTAAAGCAAATAAATATTCATTATATTAAAATCAAAGAAGGTCCAAACAAAACAGTAAATGGGCACCCATACAATATGGAAACATGTACTTACAGTGTCCAATATCCAAAACTAAATAAAATATGACACCTACCATTTAGTGGAAACATGTCCTTTACATTAATTCCAAAGTCTTTAAAAAATCAAACTACAGGAAATAAATAAATCAAACAAATAAGCCACCCACGAGTGGAAACATGCCTTTTACATGTCTATTTAAAAATACATATAAATCTAAGGAAAAGAATAAAGCAAAGTAAAAATAATACAACATATATGAAAATAATTGAATAATAAAAAAGAAATTAAATAAAAACATCTTAATATTACCCCCCATTAAGGAAATATAGTGTGTGACGACACAAGTCATGCTTACGGCAGTCCCGCTAGCCGGTTAGGGGGCTGGGGTCCAGGGTGCAGTCCCCCTTGAGGGGGATCGGGGGCAATACCCCCGAAAGGTAAATGGTTTACATGATATGGTTTTGTTGGAGAATTAGGGTTTTAATATAAGCTAGGCCTTTATGTTTATAGAAATTAGGGTTTTTCTAAACTAGAATTTTAAGATAAAAATTAAGATTTTATAAGGATTAAGATGTTCCTCCTTTTCTTTACTACCGGTTCATTCATCAAAAATTGTCCTCCCTATTTCTTTTTGTTACCTGTATTTATAAGGAGTAGATTAGGTCAACTTCGCAAACCAGTCTTCCTTTCATGATTAAACACGGTCTTACAATAATCAAAATTTTCCTGATTAAGCACGATTTGACAATGATTTGAATTGAAATTTAGATAAACTATGATGTCGAAGTAAAACCAATAGAATTCAAGATGGACTAGAGTCCATATAGAACTGGGAATCCTCTATTTACTGGGCAAGTCCAAGTTCGACATGGACAAGGTCCATATCAAACTGGGTAAGTTCCAGTTTGATATGAACAAGGTTCATATCGAACTGGGACCTCCAGTTCAATATGGACAATGTTCATATCGAGCTTGTCAATGCCCAGGTCGATATGGACCATCCATATCGAGCTCAATAGGTCTAATTCGACATGCATGTTCTAATATCAAACCAAAGTGACTTTCAGACAATTTTTAGGTTTTAAAACTCACTTTGTGACAGTCTTAAAGTTTTAGAAACTAAACCAGACTCATTCGGGCCTTAAAAAATTTTGGCCAATCAAGATAAAATCTTAAAATAGATTTAAGCCATTAAGAATGGACCGATAAGTACTTAGGCCATCTTTAATTAGGACCGAACTAGCTTAGGGCCAAAATCAAGGGTCTACATTCCCTACTATGACTGTTGGAGTTTTACGTCGTCGTTTAAGGGATGATGCTACATTTAAAGATGCTTTGCATGATGTAACTTTTTGTGTATGTAATCTATTTAGCAACACTTTTTGCATGGCTAAATACATTTTTTTTGCATCGGCATAGACCTATTTTCTTGTAGTGAATTAGTTAAGTCCGGCCCATTAATCAGGAATCTCATTCCATAGCTTAAACAAATTTTTATAGAAGAGGGCTTGGGTTTTCCCAACAACCCAATCTTCCAGAAAAACTTTGGTTTTTACTATATTAATGGAAGGCATTAGACTTAATTTTAATTGAGAGATTTCTTATTTTAAGTCTCATTTATTTTAAGCATGCATATTTTATCTATGTATCATCATTAAGATAAATATGGTAATTTAAAAAATTACATGGCATGATTATGGACATATCTACATTGGTTTCCTCGAGCCAAGAAGGAAACCAATAGGTCAAACCTATATAGAAGCATGAATTACAAAGAGAAATATAAATTTACAAAATTTACATTTTCTTCTTTATCTTGTAATTGGTGCCATCTCCATCTTCATTTCTTTGCACATTAATTCATATCTATTCCTATGTAATCTAATTACATAATTTTAGAAACTAGAAAACCTCAAGTTACATTTGAGGGGAGTTAAGTGAGAAGAGAAATACAATAGAGAATAGAGAAAGGTAGGACATGCAGGCCCTATTTACCAAATACAAAATCCATGGATATGCTCAATCTCATTGAGCAAGTCCATAATCATCCATCATGCTAATCATACAACCTTAGATGCATTATGTCTAATGCAACACATGAAAAACCAATTGATTTTCTACATTGTGCCTCAAGGTTCCAACTCTTGAAACCAAACATTCAATCATTTTGGTTTTGATTGATTAAATTCATTTGAACTATATCCCAATTAATCACATTAATTTATTTCAAAAATGTCTAGCCATGATTTTAATCTCATTAAAAATCCATGTAAAATTTTGATGATTACAAGTTTTAGGAAAGGTTAAGAAAATCCAATATTTATTTTATTATAAAATTTGTTAATTGAATTTTCTAAAATATCCATAATCAAAATAATATTTTAGCAACTAAAAATCATCAAACAAATTTCATATTAGTAATAAAAACTTGATGGACTATAACATGAAGGTCTCAAAACATATCAATCATATGTTGCATAAAACTCTTTTAAGTAGTAACCCTTTTGTTACTAAATTTTATAAAAATTCCCTTTGGCTTATTCATACTTTTTATCCAGCCTTGAAAAACATATCTCATATGTTTACCATGGTTCAAATGATCAAATCATATATTAAAAACCATGTAGGAAAACATAAGATTCAAAATCTGGGTTTTTTGGATAAAAAATTGACATTGTAACTCTAAGCATCTTCGCAGTAATTGAAAACAATCACGCCATAACTTTGAACAATATCATCGTAACTCTGACAATTTTGACAGGTTGAAAATTTTTCAATTTTGTTCCATTTTGAATTCAAATTAAACATTTTAATTCAATAAAAATCAAATAATATCAATCAAAAGCACAAAGGGATAACCAAAATAAATTTAAAACATATGGCACAAAGCTAGGGATCCTAATTCGATATTAGCAGAACCTCATATCGAATTTGGCCTAGCCAATTCAAAATAAGCTTGGCTCATATCGAATTGGCTAGGCCCAATTTGACATGAGCCCTTAATTATGGCTTAATTCAACTTCAACTGAATTTTAAGTGACCGATCAAGTTTAAACTTAAGTTGATTCGAATAAGCAAGGTTTTTCTAATAGAATTGGGATTATTAAGCCAAGATTAAGGCAGTTTTGTTGCCCTAATTATGCCTATAAAAAGCAATTAACAATTACTAATTGGAGGGAGCCACAATTAGCAGTTAAGCGGCCAAAGTTATCAATTAGAAAAGCAAAAAGCCACAAATAGTAATAGAAATCGAAAGTTAAAAAAAGAAACAGAGAGTAAAAGTATGTGCAGAAACCCTTTGAACCATACATAAAAACATTTTCATTGATATTGCTCAACCAAAACTCCCACTGATCCAGACGCATCAAAGCTATGCAGTAAAGTTTAGCTCGGTGAATTTTATTTGGCAAAGTTCACAATGCAGGTTTGATCTTCGTTAACTGAATTTATTCAATTCAGTTGAGTATCATCTTTATTTACTCTTGTGAACATATTATGTCTAGATTTATCATTTTGATTTAGTTTAAAATGCAATCCAAGAATTTAACTTGCATACTAAAAATCCTAATTTGCATGTTTTAGCCTTAGTTTATGTATTAGACCCTAGGATTGCATATCAAAACCCTAGTTTGCATGCTTTAATCTTAGTTTACATGTAAAAACCCTAATTTAATTAGTAGAAACGCTAAAACCCTAGTTTTGCAATCTAACCATAATTTAATGGTGGAGACCTAGTTTTAATCATTGATTTATTGTTATTTCCTCATAATGGATGATATGTTTGTTTATGATGAATAATTGGATAATGTTTATTTATCATCGTTTGGATTTTAAGGAAGATGTAAAATGCATATTTCCACTCCGTGGGTGCCTTATTTTGATTATGCATTTTAATTTCAAAGATTTTGGACTATTGTAAGGACATGTTTCTACCAATTGGTGGGTGTCCTATTTTATTTATTTGCATGGACCTTAGGACTTTGCAAGGGAAAGTTTCCATCTTATGGTCCCATTTTGTTTGGTTGTTTTGATTTATAATATGATGAATGTTTATTTACCTTAGATTCTTATTGTATGAAGAATTTATAATAAAAATTTAATAATATTTGGACATGAAAAGGAGGCTGGTTCCAATGAATTGGGCGTTTTGGGGGTGCTTGTTTTGATCATTTGTATATGTATTTTTAGGATAATTTTATTTGTTTTTTAGTTAATTTTCTAATATGTGTGTTCAAGTTTGCTTGAAGTTTGATGATTTATATGAGCATGTGAAAAATGGAGCTAAATCCCCATGATGAAGTTATTTTGGAAGGAAAACAACAAAGATGGTTGAAGCTTGGCCATGTCTTCTCATCTTGGCCATGTCCTTGGGTGTGTCAACATGTCTTGGCCGTGTCCCAACATGTCTTGGCCATCTCACATGTCACTTTGATAAGAAAAGAAAGAAAGAAAAGCAGAAGCAAGCACATGCAGGTGTCTTGGTCGGGTCGATGGGTGTGTCACTCAGACACACCCACCGTCTTGGCCGTGTCACTGGGTGTGTCACTCAGACACACCCACAATCATGGCCATGTCACTAGCCATGTCCTCATCAAAGAAAGGAGAAATTTGACAGCATATGACACACCCACCTGTCTTGGTCGTGTCACTGGGTGTGTCACTCAGACACACTCACCGTCTTGGCCATGTCACTGGCCTTGCCCTCATCAAAGAAAGGAGAAATTTGATAGCATGCGATACACCCACGCTCTTGGTCATGTCACTGGGTGTGTCACTCAGACATAGCCACCGTCTTGGCCATGTCACACCTAAAGAAAGTAAAATGACAAGAGAGGCAGAAGAGGACACATCCAAGTGACATGGTTGTGTAATCCCTCATAAGAAACATACATTCAAGGCAGTAAAGGACACATCCAAGTGACTTGGCCGTGTCCAAGGAAAAATTGATAGACATTGCCAAGTCACCCACCGTCTTGGCCACGTCTTGTGTGAATTCTTTGAATTGTTTGCATGAGTCAAGGGACAAGTGAGAGACAACATGCATTTTCTTTCGAAAAGAAATAATAAAAGATGTAATAGGTGACTTGTTTTATGGAATGAATGATTTAAAAAAAGGAAAATAGGAGGGGACAAATGGGAATGAGGTGAGTTGGAAAAGCAATTGGAAATTAAAAAAAATACATGATTGGAAGAGAGAGTGATGGGGGCACACGTTGGAAACATTAAAAGACCATTCATTCTCCATTTGGGGGAGTTCTCTCTTGGTTCATCATCTTATTCTTGGTCTTGAGAGAGACCAAGAATATCACCTTCATCTTCATCTTCCATTTCTTCCATAAACAAGATCTTTGACATTTTTGGGATAAAATTGGGTGAGCAAGCTCTTGTGAAGGTTAGGGTTTGAAGAATGCCTGATTGAGGAGTTGGGGGCTTGAGAGAGTGACCATTCCATCTTTCAAGAGGAGAGCCATTGATTGAAGAAGGCTTGTTAGTTCTTCATCACATTCAAAGTGGAGCTAGGAGGAAGACTAGAAGTTCAACTCTTAGTATCTTCAAAGGGGTTTTTATGTTCTCTCTTTTAATTCATTTCTAGATTGTTATTGTTTGTTAAGAACATTAATATTTTAATAGACAATTATGATTTGATTTATATTGAGATGAATATTTGTTTTAAATTGATGATGATGAGCTAAATTACTTATGCCTAGGGTTTGTAGTATATTTGATTGAATGACTTGATTTGATATTTCCATTAATATAACTTGTTACTAGTTGATTGTATTGGATTGAATGTTAGGTTGATAGATTAGCTACCTATTGATCTCTAGATATCGAATGAAGGACCGAGAGGTGATATTTGATATTGGAATTATGCAATCAACTAACCTAAGAATGAATTAGAAATATAAGTTATAGGGTTTATTAATTTGTAATTTCAAAACAATTGGTTGTTGTTAATTCATGAATGTGAAAACTAATGAATTGGTAATTACTAATTAAATTCAAGGAACAAATTAAAATACAAGGTCATGTTAATGAATAATTTAAGAGTTAAGCTTTGATTAAATTGATCTACAACCCTAGGCATCGTTCCTAGAATTGTATTAATCTTGTACAGCCATTATACACATTACTTTAATTTTAATTGCTTTTCACCACTACTTCAAACATCACACTCTTGCTTTTAAATTTCTTACTAATCAAACTATTACAAAATAATTCCTTCCTTGTGAGATGACCTTGGGGGGATCACCACTACTACAATTACCCCGTATACTTGTGAGTGTCACTTGTAGTAGTAATTAGTCAAGCGCAACAAGTTTTTGGCGCCACTGCCGATGAAGGCAATTGTTGTTAATAGTTTGATTTTTTTATTTAAATTATTTAATTGTTTTGAGTGTTTCATTTTTTTAATTTCTAAGTGTTTATTGTAAGAATGTAGTTTTCAAGGCACGAGGGAGATTATGATGTGAATTCTAATTCTGAAATGGCATGGCAATTAGTAGAATTAACAAGTCAACATAAGATGCTAAATGCACAAGGAAGAGCACCTACACCTAGTCAAAAAGTATGTCCAGCATGTGGCATTGTAGGACATAGTGCAAACATGTGTTCATTTGGTTTTGAACAATACCAAGATAGGCAAGAGGAAGAATATGCCTTTGAAAGTTTCCAGCCAAGGGGGTATAAATGACCCATATACCAATCCTTATAATCCAAGTTGGAGAAACTACCCAAATTTTTCTTGGGAAAATCAGCAACAAATTCCACCTCAACAACTTTTTCAACCTTACCAAAGAAGTTCTTACTTTCAAGAACAATGCTCAAATCAAGATCACCTTAAGAAACACACATTGGAAGATAGTTTGAATGCCTTTATTCAAATTAGCACATAAAATCAAGATCAACTTAAGGAACCCACATTGGAAGATAATTTGAATGTCTTCATTCAAATTAGTGCACAAAATCAAGATCAATTCAAGAAACCCATAGTGGAAGATAATTTGAATGCTTTCCTTCAAATTAGAATACAAAATTAGGAAGGGAGCAATAAGAGGTTTGATTCTTTGGCTGTATCATTGAAGAAGTTGGAAACTCAAGTTAGGCAACTGGCAAATCAACTCCAAGCACACCAAAAAGTGGAATCTCCTAGCCAATTAGAGAAATCCAATGCAATCACAATTTTGAGGAGTGAAAAGGTAATACATAACAAAGTTTGTGATTCCTTTGATACAGATACTAATCAAGAAGAAAATGGCGAGGAGATACAACCCAACATAGAGGAGCCAAGTCAATCAAAGGAGGAGGAGAATTTGGAAGTATCAACTTCAACAAAATTGCATGAACCTCCAAATCCTTATATGCCACCAATTCCATTCCCAAGTAGATTGAAGGATGAGAAGCATGGTATGCAACTTTCTGAACTCTACGACATGCCCTCCAAGGAAGTTTGTGAAGATAGTGAAGATGAGCTTGAGATGGCCATGACCTTGGAAATAGAGCCTAAAATTTCCAATTTAGAAATTGAGGAGAGCAATTTATTCTTAAATGATGAGGTTGTTGAGAGGGGACTTCAGATTGCCAAAGTGAATGAGAAAGAGATTTAACTAAACTTGGTTGAACCTATAAAGACCCCCCAAAACTTTTGACACGTGATTTGGTTGGGGAGAACAATATGCAACCAATGATCATCTCTTCCACTCTCGATGGTGAGGAGGAGCAAAAAATAGATATAACAATATTGCAGACTGAAAAAGATTTTTACCAAGTTCCTATAGCATTGGAGGATCACCCTAAGACAACCTTCACACGTTCCCTTTGGACATGTGCTCTTCAAAGGATGCTACTTAGGCTTTGCAATACATTGAGTACCTTTCAGAGTTGTATGCTATTCATCTTTTCAAACATGGGCGACAATTTCATTAAGGATGGAAGGAGCACTACATATCACATATGGGAATGATGGAAATTAGGTTTCATCTGAACTCTCTTTTAATTTATGAATGCTCACATTGGGGACAATGTGAATCTTTAAGTGTGGGGTGCAGTTTGTGTTTTTACTTTTAATTTATCTTTGTTTAAGTTTAGTTAATGTTTTTCTTTGAATAAATAAATTTTGAAAAGTTTAATTGTTATAAGATTGTTGATAGATGACTTTTGAATTTTTGAAGCATGAATTTGAGAATTGTTTCGAATTGGTGCTTATTGTCAATTTTGATGGTTATTCTTTGCATCACCTTTAAACTAGTGAGGAATTGAGCCTATTAAGATGGATATCAACTTATTATTCTTTATTGTGTGTAAACATCTTTGATTGATGAATTACTAGAACTTGCTTTGACATGCATTTTGAGACTACATAAAAATTTCTAGTAGCCATCATTATGATTAAGGCAATTAGGTGAACCCATTTTGGCTTAAAAAGACCGACCTTATATCCGATCTTAGTTAGCCAATTTTGAGCCTATTTCATTTTTCCTTTTCTTTCTTTTTCACAACACCATTAGATTGAACCTTATTGTTTTAACTATTACCCTTGCATTAGGTCAAGAGCATTTTAAGAGCGTTTATGATTAAGTGTTGTGTTAAATAAGTGTGGGGTTAAATTTAATGGGTTCAAAATTACAAATTATTAACTTCTTTAGTTGTAAACCCTATTTAAAAAAACAAAAAAATAAAAAAAATAAAAAAAAGAGAAAAATCAAAATAATAGAAGTTGTTGTTCTTTTTCGTAGGGTTGGAATAAGTTTGGGAATGATTATTGCAAAATTTAATAAGTAAGTTCCCTTGAAAAGCTCTTTAATGTCAAGTGGTAGGTGAGAGGAAGGTGTTTTGGGATTGTTGGGTTATACATATGATCAGTTACTTCATTCTTGAAGTGCTCTTGAACTTAATGAATAAGCTCACATTTCCTAAATGTCATGCCTTTACCTTAGCCCCATTACAACCCAATGAAAGACCCTATGATTGATGCTTGATTGTAATTAGGTGGTGGAGATTTGATTGATAAGCAAGACTGTAGAGATAATCTTTCATTGAATGTTATGAGTGTAAACACTACCTTATTAAAAAACTTTAAAGAGTGGTGAGGGAGTGAAAACATATGTTATGCATGGAAAGCCACTAAACTACATGAGTATTGGTTTTATTTGATTTGATAATGATTGTGGATTTAAGAAAATGTGAGTCTTGATACATCATTTTAGCTCTTGAACTTAACTAAATTTTTCTTGTTTTAGCTAGTTTTGATTTTAACTTTGCTTGGGGACAAGCAAAGAATTAAGTGTGGGGTACTTGTTTTGATCATTTGTATATGTGTTTTTAGGATAATTTTATTTGCATTTTAGTTAATTTTCTAATATGTGTGTTCAAGTTTCTTGAAGTTTGATGATTTAGATGAGCATGTGCAAAATGGAGCTAAATCCCCAAGATGAAGTTATTTTGGAAGGAAACAACAAAGATGGTTGAAGCTTGGATATGTCTCCTTGTCTTGGCCATGTCCTTGGGTGTGTCAACATGTCTTTGCCGTGTCCCAACATGTCCTGGCTATGTCACATGTCACTTTAATAAGAAAAGAAAGAAAGAAAGAAAAATAGAAGCAGACACATGTAGGTGTCTTGGCCGTGTCACTAGGCGTGTAACTCAGACAAACCCACCATCTTGGCCGTGTCACTGGGTATGTCACTCAGACACACCCACTGTCTTAGCCAGGTCACAGGCCATGCCCTCATCAAAGAAAGGAGAAATTTGACAGCATGTGACACACCCACCTATCTTGGTCTTGTCACTGGTGTATCACTCAGACACACCCACCGTCTTGGCCATGCCACTGGCCATGCCCTCATCAAAGAAAGGAAAAATTTGACAGCATGCGACACACCCACCTATGTAGGCCATGTCACTAGGTGTGTCACTCAGACACACCCACCGTCTTCAGCGTGTCACTGGGTGTGTCACTTGGACACACCCACCATCTTGGCCATGTCACACCCAAAGAAAGCCAAAAGACAAGAGAGACAGAAGAGGACACATCCAAGTGACACGGCCGTATCACCCCTCATAAGAAACATACATTTAAGGCAATAAAGGACACATCCAAGTGACTTGGCCGTGTCCAAGAAAAAATTGATAGACATGGCCAAGTCACCCACCATCTTGGCCATGTCCTGTGTGAATTCTTTCAATTATTTGCATGAGTCAAGGGACAAGTGGGAGACAACATGCATTTTCTTTTGAAAAGAAATAATAAAAGATGTAATAGATGACTTGTTTTATGGAATGAAAGATTTAAAAAAGGAAAAAGGAGGGGACAAATGGGAATGAGGTGAGTTGGAAAAGCAATTAGGAATTAAAAAAATACATGATTGGAAAAGAGAGTGATGGAGGCAAACGTCAGAAACATTAAAAGACCATTCATTCTCCGTTTGGGGGGGGGGGGTTCTATCTTGGTTCATCATCTTGTTCTTGGTCTTGAGAGACACTAAGAACATCACCTTCACCTTCATCTTCCATTTCTTCCATAAACAAAATCTTTGACATTTTTGGGATAAAATTGGGTGAGCAAGCTCTTGTGAAGGTTAGGGTTTGAAGAATGGATGATCTTCTTATAATAATAAGATTTTTCCTATCTCTCCTCATCTTCCAAGAGCCTTTCTATAAATATCTTGTGATCAATATTTCATTCTTAAGCAGCTACTCAAATGTTAAGCTTTTCTTAGTGTCAACAACAATTCTTGGATATTGTGGCTCCTATACATGAGACCATCTATCAATAGTCACCAAAGAAAGATCTCTTTCTAATATTTTAGCTCAATGAGGCAATCATCTTTTCCTTTATTTTTTTTGTAATACTCTAAAATTTATTTATGAAATATTGAGCAACATAATGCACTTAGTATTGCTGGTATAATGATCTACTAGTTGTTAGATATGTATGCCCTAGAGACAATCACTTTAGGTTGTAATATGTACATTGCATTCATTTATATATTAATGAATTAAGGCATCCTTTATTATTCAGTACTCATGTGATGCATATATTTTATTATATATCTTAAACCGTTTAATAAAGTGCCTAGTATAAAACACAATGTAAGAGAAATCATGATGAGATCATGATATGAGATTCATATTATATGCAAATGTGTTTATACTAAAATTATCCCTTGTTATATTATTAACAAGATGGGACATTGTTAATGCGGATAGACTAGCACATATCATATGTAACACCCCTATATCCCGTATACGCATACTACATACCACCACTATCGTAATACACATGTACTGAATATAAGAATGCCACAGTTTTCTAAATAAACAAATCATCCCTTTATACAATAATATGAGCAAACTTAAACATTTAAGTTATATTATAAACACAATAGATAAAAACGTTCATTCAATATGCAGCGGAAAATATAGTTATAGTTACATATATATATACATCAAAATACATAAACATCTAAATCAATTTTTACAAAAACATAACATTTATACATGTTTGGCAGTTCGTCTATGATCTTTACGCCCACAATCAACACCTCAAAGTCTAGACTCCACTCGGTCTAGATGAACTCTCTGGCTCTATCTTGTCACCTGCGCGATGAACCACAATCGCTCTAAGCCAACGGCTTAGTGGTACAAACCATAATAACAATATGCTTCAATACAATACCAATGTCAGACATTTCAACAAATAAGACAATATTCACAAATGATATCTTTATATTGTTCATAACACTACATTTCATTATTTTATTCAATTATTTCATCACTTATGATTTACATTAAAACAAAGACAAGCATGGGCCCAAAAGACACTAATATGTCATTCCACTTTCAGAGTTAATGTTTTGGTTCAATTATCACATTTATCATTATCATTATCCCAACTAGGCTTCAAGGATTAGGTTCAACCAAGCTTCAAGGGGAACAAAGCATGCTAAGTATCAACCCAACTTGGCTTCAAGAACCAAACCCAACCTAGCTTCAAGGGTTGTAACATCTCAACTAGGCTTCAAGGATTAGATCCAACCTAGCTTCAAGATATTGTTACCATTAGGCATGCCACCAACAACAAAACTCTGAAAATGGAATAACACATTAGACACACAATTCATTCATTATTTCATTATCAATTTCATTCTCATTTTCTTATCATCATTTAGGCATCCATGCCTCAATCATCTCATTTGCATCATTATAGCCAACAACAATGGCTTCACATCTCATCAATAGAGTATACATAACCACTTGCATTGGACATATATTTTAAATTCATCATCATCTAGGCAAACATGCCCCACTTATTTCATTTGAATCATTATAGCCAACCACAATGGCATCACATTTCATCATATCTCAATTTACATTAAAGCAATTCATTATAACCAATTGCATTGCACATACCTTTTGAATGATCATCATATCATTCACATTATGCCAATCATAACATTAATCAAATTGTATTAACAATATAATAAATTACTTAACACATTTATAACCTAATGTGTTAAGTCTCAAAATCATGTAAAAGAATGCATCCATGTAAGTTTGCACTTACCTCAAGAACAACTCACACCAATCTATACACTTCCTCTTCCAAGAATTCTTCACCACTTAGATTAGGGCAACTCAACCTCTTTATAACCTAATCCAAAAGGAATAATACACATAAGATAATAAGGCTAAAAACCAACTAGGGCAAACTCTACACATGACACGCTCAACAACACGGGCGTGTCCCTGACCATGCCCTAAACTCACAACACAGAAGCTTTGACACGCTTAGAACCATGAGCGTGTAATACATTCTGTCTCACATAAACATTGACACGTCCAGCAACACGGACGTGTTCATGGCCGTGTCAAACCACCAACATCACAGTAGCTATGACACGCTCAGTGACATGGGTGTGTCACTGATCGTGTCACCCATCCAAGAACATAAAACCATTGGCACGCCTAAAGACCTTTCCGTGCTAATAGGCGTGTCAGACCAAAAATGCAGATTCCGGCAACATCAACAACACATCCAACAAACCACTTACTTCCACCATTTTCCACTTCAAACAAACTTAACTAAACATACCCATAAACCATAATAACTTGCAAAAACACCAAAACAACTCAAAACATACATCAAACACAAATCATAATCATCACCACAAACCCAAAACACAACCACAACACTTTTTCTTCCAACAAACTTACTCTTTTCTTCAATCCATCCCCAAAATCCAAAATCAATTGAACCAAACACTCTTAAACACACCACAATCAAACAAACACATATCAATCACAACCTCAACTCACAAACTCAAAGAAAATCAAAGAATCAAGTGGAAAACTTACCAAAGATGAAGAAACCCTTAAATTTCCAACTTGATCACTTGAAAACTTCCTTCAAACTTGAGTTTGGAAGATCAAATCTCTCTCTTGCTCTCTTTCTATGGAGAGTGCTGGACAACCAAAGAAAGAAGAAGAAAAGAAGAAGAATAAGAAGCAAAGTCAAACACTTAATCTCTTTAAATCTCCACCAAGCAATTTGTATAATATAATATTCATAATATCTTCTTCCACTAACTTTATTTTTCTTTTAATTAATTTAATTAACTTAAAAATAATTAATTTATCTTCTTTTGACTTCCATACTTTGACTTGTATATGTTATATATATATCCATATATACAACATATACACTCTCTCTTTACTTCTTTTCTATATACACTATCTCTTTACTTCTTTTCTCTTTTCCAATTTAACATACACATTAAATCCAAATACAACAATAATTCCAAAACTTCTAGGGCAATCTTTAGGATATTACATCATACTTCTTGATTTGATCATGCAGTTGCTCTCATAAACTGTAAGCATGATGATGCTTATGGTTAACATGTGGATTCTTGTTGGAAGAACAAATTCATTGGATGTCCTAACTATAAGATAATCATATGGATTTCTATTCAATGTCAATGATCTTATCTCATCATAATAGTTGTGTAAATATCCTTAGACTTGAGGTCTCCATGGTATCTTGGATATCAAGTGTTATGCTTTAATCCCCTTCCTTGTTGTCTTATGAGAGATCACTCGGAGGGTGATCATTAGGTGTTGCATGAGATATTTGAAGATAGTTGAGAGATCAACAAAGGATACATCACTCCTGATAGAAGAAGAGTATATCTCATGGCCTCTTATAGGAAAGCCTTACTCTAGGAATCCTTGGCCAAGGTGGATGGATCTTTAAGACAGTCTCAAAGATGCCTTTTATAGAGTAATGGTGTGAGCGGGGATTTTTGCCTCCACTTTGGGTGGAATGGTTCTTTCCACTTTCGACACAGTTAGGCTTTAGGCCTTAGAGAATACGGGCCTAAACTCGGAGAATTTAGAGTTGCCACCGGATGGGCTGAGAAGATAGAAAGGGGTGGATGAGTCGATTCATAAGAAATCCTCAACCCCTACTGGGTTTGGAAAGTTGTGTACTCATAAGGATGGTGAGAATGACCCAACACCCCTAAAATGCCCAGTTCATTGGAACCGACCTCCTTTTCATTTCCAAATATTATTAAATTATTATTATAATATTATTCATACTACAATAATCTAAGGTAAATAAACATTCATCATATTATAAATCAAAACAACCAAACAAAATGGGCACCTAAAGATGGAAACTTGCCCTTACAAATTTCTAGTGTCGATACAAATAAATAAAATAGGACACCCACCAATTGGAGGAAACATGTCCCTTACAATAGTCCAAAATCTTTAAAATTAAAATGCATAATTAAAATAAGGCACCCCATAGTGGAAACATGCCTTTTACATCTTCCTTAAAATCCAAATGAAGATAAATAAACATTATCCAATCATTCATCATAAACAAATCATATCAATCATCATGAGCAAATAATAATAAATCAATGATTAAAACTAGGGTTCCACCAATAAATTATGGTTAGATTGCAAAACTAGGGTTTTAGGGTTTCTAGTAATTAAATTAGGGTTTTCACATGTAAACTAAGATTAAAGCATGGAAACTAGGGTTTTGATATTCAATCCTAGGGTTTAATACGTAAACTAAGGCTAAAACATGCAAATTAGGATTTTTAGTATGCAAGTTAAATTCTTGGATTGCACTTTAAACTAAATCAATATGATAAATCTAGACATATAAGTTCACAAGACTAAATAAAGATGATACTCAACTAAATTGAATAAATTTAGTTAACGAAGATCATACCTGGATTGTGAGCTTTGCCAATTAAAATTTATCGAGCCAAACTTTATTGCATAGTTTTGATGCATCTGGATCGGTGGGAGTTTTGGTTGAGAAATATCACTCAAAATGTTTTTGTGTATGGTTCAAAGGGTTTCTGTGTGTACTTTTATTCTTTGTTTCTTTTTTTAAACTTTTGGTTTTGTTACTATTTGTGGCTTTTTGCTTTTCTAATTGATAACTTTGGCCGCTTAACTGCTAATTGTGGCTCCCTCCAATTACTAATTGTTAATTATTTTTTATAGGCATAATTAGGGCAATAAACCCTGCTTAATCTTGGCTCAATAATCCCAATTCTATTAGAAAAACCTTGCTTATTCGAATCAACTTAAGTTTAAACTTGATCGGGTCACTTCAAATTCAGTTGAAGTTGAATTAAGCCATAATTAAGGGCTCATGTCGAATTTGCCTAGCCAATTCGAAATGAGCTTGTGCTAATATCAAATTAGGATGTCCAAAAATTAGGCATGTCAAACTGAACCAAGTTGGTCAGCATTTTAAAAATCGGCTGAAATTTAATTTTAACATTGGACCCGCCTTAATTCAAACTTTAAACTTGGATTGGAATTAATTTGAGCTTTCAAAATTGGACAAACTAGGTTGAAGCTTCTTAGTTTTGACTTGGCCCTTTTAATTGGGACTAAACTCATTTAGGGCCAAAATTAAAGGTCTACAAATGGGCTTTGGGAATAAGAACTAAAAAATTTATGCTAGGTGTGACGTAGTCAGTCTTGTAGGAGTTGCCACAAAGTTCATGCTCTGAACCGAATAAGATATAGTATGATATAAGGAGTTTATTGCACGGAAACTAACTATGGAATGGTTGAAGTAAAACCATTTTAACTTTCTCAACACTTAGGTGGCCATGATGCATTCCTAAATGCCAATCTTGGTTTGCTTAATATCAATTAGTTGATTAAAGAATCAATCCTAAATGAAGAGTTCATTTGAAGAAACCTTAATTTTAATTTAAGGTAAAATTAGTATTTAGCTACCAACATGGTTGGAAGTCTAATGGGTCTTACATTAAAAATGGTTCAAAATTAATTAAATTGGCTTTAATACATTGCGAGATAATAAATTTAATGAATTGGATGCATTAAGGAAGAAGAAAATAGGTTATTAGCTATTGGGCCAAGTTGAGCCCATTTGAGCATAATAAGCTATTAAGTTTAGAAGCCTTAGATAATAGAAACACTAGAAGACCAAAAGGATAGAAATACCATCTTAATAGATGGGAACCTCACACTTGCCTCCCAGCCAAAAGGAAGATAAGAAAGATTTTCTTCTTCCTTTTAGTTTTTCTTCTTCCTCCACATAAATTACAAGCCTAATCCAATACACTGGGGATAAGAGAAGTTGATTCCGTTGGTCTTCCTTTTGATGAATGATTTATTAATATTTTATTTATTATTTATGATTTTTTATATTTTTGCTTATTGCTAATGTTTGAATGGTTTAATTCATTTGGTTTATTATTTTAGTGTTCATTACTATGGTTTTAATGATGTAAGAGGTATGTTTCTACTTTGTGGGTACCTTATTAGTTAAGTTCAATGTAATTTAATTTATTTAGTTTTGGATTAATGTAAATGGCATGTTTCCACCAAATGGTGGGTGTCTTATTTTATTTAGTTTTGGACATTGGACATGGTTGTAAGGACATATTTCCATCATGTATGGGTGACAATTTTATTTGTTTGTTTGAACTTTCTTTGATTTCAATATAATGAATATTTATTTTCAACAATTGCATGTAGTGTGGATGACTTTATAATATTTAAGAATTTAATAATATTTAGACCTGAAAAGGAGATCGGTTCCAATGAACCGAGAATTGTAGGGGTGCTGGGTTATTCTCACCTTTCCCATATGAACCTAACTTTTTGAACCCATTAGGGGGTTGGGGATTCCTTAAGAATCGAGTCATCCACCCCTTTCTTTTCCCGGTCCATCCAGATGGTGACACCATTTTCTCTGGGTTTAGGTCGTGGTCTCTAACGCCTAGAGCCTAACAGTATCGAAGTCGCAAGAACCATTTCACATGGGAAGGGGGGCTAAAATCCCTACTTACAATTACATATGTATTTGGCCTTAAAAATATTCTCTGATAATGGCTTGCATCAAGCTATAGTTAACTAAAAAGATTTTTCTCTTTTTAAATATCACATGATTAAAGTTCTTTTTTAGTCAATTATCTGAGTTGAGACACTTCAAGTTGGAAGAATTACGACACTTTATAAAGTTTAAGTTTTGAATTTCTTCCCTATCCAACACTGAATGGATGATCTTCCTATAATAATAAGAGTTTGCCTATCTCTCCTCATCTTCCAAGAGCCTTTCTATAAATATCTTGTGATCAATATTTCATTCTTGAGTAGCTACTCAAATGTTAAGTTTTTCTTAGTGTCAACAACAATGCTTGTATATTGTGGCTCATATACATGAGTCCATCTATCAATAGTCACAAAAGAAAGATCTCTTTATAATAGGTTGCACAATGAGGCAATCATCCTTTACTTTATTTTTTTATTACTATAAAATTCATTTATGAAATATTGAGTAACATAATGCACTTACTATTATCGATATAATGATCTACTAGTTGTTAGATATGTATGCCCTAGAGACAATCA
Source organism: Garcia nutans (assembly GCA_947685225.1). Classification (NCBI taxonomy): domain Eukaryota; kingdom Viridiplantae; phylum Streptophyta; class Magnoliopsida; order Malpighiales; family Euphorbiaceae; genus Garcia; species Garcia nutans. The sequence goes on along the minus strand of CANTUV010000039.1, from coordinate 32,665,240 downwards.
CTTTAGGTTGTAATATGCACATTACATTCATTTATATATTAATGAAATAAGGCATCCTTTATTATTCATTACTCATGGGATGCATGTAGTTGATTATATATCCTAAACTGTTTAATAGAGTGCATAATCATACTTAATTAATATTTTAATAATTAGAATAACATTTGACCCATATAAAAATGTTGACTTGTATATATTATATATATCTACTTATATATATCATATACACATTTTTTTCCTTTTTCACTTAATTATATATATACTTTTAAATCATTTATTTAATTTTTAAAAATTAATATATATTTTTTTAAATTTTGGGATATTACAGTAGACCTCAAGTCTAAGGATATTTGCACAACTTCTATTATGAGATAAGATCATTGACATTGAATAGAAATCCATATGAATCTTATACTTAGTCCATCCAATGAAATTATTCTTCCAACAGGAATCCACATGTTAACTATAAGCATCATGATGCTTACAGCTTATGAGAGCAACTGTATGATTAAATCAAGAAGTATGATATGTGCTAGTCTATTTACATTAACAATGTCCCATCTTGTTAATACTATAACTAGGGATAATTTTAGTATAAACACATTAGCATATAAAATGAATCTCATATCATGATCTCATCATTATTTCTCTTACATTGTGTTTTATACTAGGCACTTTATTAAATGGTTTAGGATATATAATCAACTACATGCATCCCAATGTCATGTTGTCTCCCAAAAAAGGAAAAAGGAGGGGACAAATGGGAATGAGGTGAGTTGGAAAAGCTTGTACTAATGCATGTTGTCTCCCAAATGTGTTAAGTCCCAATGTCATGTAAATATAAGCAATTATTCAAAGTTTGTACTTACCTCTATAAGCAAACACCACTTTCAACCTCCTCTTCCAAGATATCCCTCAAAACTTGGACTGGGGTAACTCAAGTCTCTTCAAAGCCTAAACCAAATGTGTTTATAAATAATCACTTAGTAACACACTTATAGGTATAAACAAAACCTCTCAAAATAAGGATAAGATAAACAAAGGAAAATAAGGAAAAGAACTATCTAGGGAAAACTCTACACATGACACGCTTAACAATATGGGCATGTCAATGACCGTGCCTTAAACCCACAACACAGAAGCTTTGACATGCTCAATGACATGGGCGTATCAATGACCATGTCCTAAGCTCTGTATTACAGTAGATAAGATATGTCCAGAGACATAGGCGTGTCCCTGCCCATGCCAAAACTCCTATAACACAGTAACTATGACAAGCTCAGTGACATGGGCATTTCACTGCACGTGTCAAAACTATAACATTACAGAAGCTGTGACACGCTCAGTGACATGGGCGTGTCACTGCACGTGTCAAAACTATAACATTATAGAAACTGTGACATGCTTAGTGATATGGGATTGTCACTACATGTGTCACCAACACTAAAAATAGAACCATCGACGTGCCGAAATACAAGGTCGTGTCACTGGGGGTGTCAGGCCAAAAATCCTAATATCAACACATAATTGTCACATCCAAAATTATCTTTCATTACCCTTTTCAACTCTATACAAAATCAACCAAATCCATCATTATACCACAAAATACTTGTATAAACATCAAAGTAACTCAATTAAAAGCAAAAATACACAATTACAACCATGACTTCACAAACTCAAAAGTTACACAACACAAAACTCTTATTCTCTTCACCAAACTTAACCATATCCTCAATCCAAACCTAATTTCATAATTAACTAGCTAAAAGAACTTCAAACATACCAATATCAACCATTAACACATACTACACCAAACATCCAATTAACTCATATACAAACTTCCATAGAAAATCAAGGAAACAAGTTGAAAACTTACCAAATATGAAGAAAATCCTCAAAACTCCAACTTGAACACTTGAAATCCTTCAATTACTTGAGTTAGTAAGAAGCAAATTTCTCTTTTACTTTGATGGAGGTAGCCGACTTCAATGGAGAAAAAAGAAGAAGAAGAAGATAATCACCAACTCCTCTTTATCCAACTAATCTCCTTTTTAACCACACAATTATCCAAATTTCACTCTCCACCAAGTAAAAACATATTACTTAATTAATACATAAAAATATCATCTTCCACTAACCACTTCATTAATATTTTAATAATTAGAATAAAATTTGACCCATATAAAAATGTTGACTTGTATATATTATATATATCTACATATATATATATATCATATACACATTTTTTTTTCCTTTTTCACTTAATTATATATATACTTTTAAATCATTTATTTAATTTTCAAAAATTAATATATTTTTTTTTTAAATTTAGGATATTACAGTAGACCTCAAGTCTAAGGATATTTGCACAACTTCTATTATGAAATAAGATCATTAACATTGAATAGAAATCCATATGAATCTTATAGTTAGTCCATCCAATGAAATTGTTCTTCCAACAAAAATCCACATGTTAACTATAAGCATCATCATGCTTATAACTTATGAAAGCAACTGTATGATTAAATCAAGAAGTATGATATGTGCTAGTCTATTTACATTAACAATGTCCCATCTTGTTAATACTATAACTAGGGATAATTTTAGTATAAACACATTAGCATATAATATTAATCTCATATCATGATCTCATTATTATTTCTCTTACATTGTGTTTTATACTAGACACTTTATTAAACGGTTGAGGATATATAATCAACTACATGCATCCCATGAGTAATGAATAATAAAGGATGCCTTATTTCATTAATATATAAATGAATGTAATGTGCATATTACAACCTAAAGTGATTGTCTCTAGGGCATACGTATCTAACAACTAGTAGATCATTATATCGGTAATAGTAAGTGCATTATGTTGCTCAATATTTCATAAATAAATTTTATAGTATTTAAAAAATAAAGTAAAGGATGATTGCCTCATTGTGCAACCTATTAGAAAGAGATCTTTCTTTTGTGACTATTGATAGATGGACTCATGTATATGTGCCACAATATACAAGCATTGTTGTTGACACTAAGAAAAGCTTAACATTTGAGTAGCTACTCAAGAATGAAATATTGATCACAAGATATTTATAGAATGGCTCTTGGAAGATGAGGAGAGATAGGCAAACTCTTATTATTATAGGAAGATCATCCTTTTAGTGTTGGATAGGGAAGAAATTCAAAACTTAAACTTTATAAAGTGCATAATTCTTCCTGCTTGAAGTTTCTCAACTCAGATAATTAACTAAAAAAAGAACTTTAATCTTGTGATATTTAAAAAGAGAAAAATCTTTTTAGTTAACTATAGCTTGTATTTAAGGCCAAATACATATGTAATTGTGGGTAGGGATTTTTGCCCCCACTTCCATGTGGAATGGTTCTTACGACTTCGACACTATAAGGCTCAGGGCCTTAGAGAACACAGCCTAAACCCAGAGAAAATGGAGTGACCATCCGGATAGATTGGGAAAAGAAAGGGGTGGATGGCTCGATTCCTAAGGAATCCCCAACCCCCTAATAGGTTCAGAAAGTTGGGTACATATGGGGAAGGCGAGAATGACCCAGCACCCCCATAATTCCCGGTTCATTAGAACCGGCCTCCTTTTTAGGTCTAAATATTATTAAATTCTTAAATATTATAAAATCATCTACACTACCTACAATTATTGAAATAAATATTCATTATATTGAAATCTAAGAAAGTTCAAATAATCAAATAAAATGGTTACCCATACAAGATGAAAACATGCCCTTATAACCATGTCCAATGTCCAAAACTAAATAAAATAGGACACCCACCATTTGGTAGAAACATGCCATTTACATTAATCCAAAATAAATAAATTAAATTACATTGAACTTAACTAATAAGGTACCCACAAAGTGGAAACATACCTCATACATCATTAAAACCAAAGTAATCAACACTAAAATAATTAACCAAATGAATTAAACCATTTAATCATTCACAATAAGAGAAAATATATAAAATCATCCATAATAAATAAAACATTAATAAATCATTCATCAAAAGAAAGACCAACGAAATATACTTCTCTTATCCCCAGTGTATTGGATTAGGCTTGTAATTTATGTGGAGGAAGAAGAAAAGCTAAGAGGAAGAAGAAAATCTTTCTTATTTTCCTTTTGGTTAGGAGGCAAGTGTGATGCTCCCATATATTAAGATGGAATTTCTATCTTTTTGATCTTCTAGGGTTTCAATTATCTAGGGCTTCTAAAATTAATAGCTTATTATGCTCAAATGGGCTCAACTTGGCCCAATAGCTAATAACCCATTTTCTTCTTCCTTAATGGATCCAATCCATTAAATATATTATCTCATAATGTATTAAAACCAATTTAATTAATTTTGAACCATTTTTAATGTGTGACCCATTAGACTCCCTAACACGTTGGTAGCTAAATACTAATTTTACCCTTAATTAAAATTAAGGTTACCTCAAATGAACTCTTCATTTAGGATTGATTCTCTAATCATCTAGTTGATATTAAGCAAACCAAGATTGGCATCTAGTAATGCATCATGGCCATGTAAGTGTTGAGAAAGTCAAAATGGTTTGACTTCAACCTTTCCATATATCTTATTCGGTTCAGAGCATGAACTTTATGTCAACTTCCACTAGATTGACTACTTCACACCTAGCATAAATTTTTTAATTCTTGTTCCCGAAGCCCATTTGTAGACCTTTAATTTTGGCACTAAATAAGTTCAGCCCCAATTAAATAGGCCAAGTCAAAACGAAGAAGCTTAAACCTAGTTCGTCCAATTTTGAAAGCTCAAATTAATTCCAATCCAAGTTTTAAAGTTTGAATTAAGCCCTGCCCAATGTTAAAATTAAATTTCAGCCGATTTTTAAAATACAGACCAACTCGGTTTGGTTTGACATGCCAAATTCTATATGAGCATAGCTCATATCGAATTGGACATCCTAAATCGATATGAGCACAAGCTCATATCAAATTTGGCCTAGCCAATTCAAAATGAGCTTGGCTCATATCGAATTTGCGAATTGGTTTGGTCAAATTCGACATAAGCCCTTAATTATGTCTTAATTCAACTTCAAGTGAATTTTAAGTGACCTAATCAAGTTTAAACTTAAGTTGATTGGAATAAGCAAGGTTTTTCTAAAAGAGTTGGGATTATTGAGCCAAGATTAAGCTGGGTTTGTTGCCCAAATAATGCATATAAAAAGCAATTAACACTTAGTAATTGGAGGGAGCCACAACTAGCAGTTAAGCAACCAAAGTTATTAATTAGAAAGCAAAAAGCCACAATTAGTAATAGAAACCAAAAGTTAAAAAATTAAACAGATAGTAAAAGTACACACAAAAACCCTTTGAACCATACATAGAAACTCTTTTAAACCATACACAGAAACATTTTGAGTGATATTGCTCAACCAAAACTCCCATTGATCTAGATGCATCAAAACTATGCAGTAAAGTTTGGCTCGGTGAATTTTATTTGGCAAAGCTCACAATGCAGGTATGATCTCCATTCACTGAATTTATTCAATTCAACTGAGTATCATCTTTAGTTAGTCTTGTGAATTTACTATGTCTAGATTTATCATTTTGATTTAGTTTAAAGTGCAATTCAAGAATTTAACTTGCATACTAAATATCCTAATTTGCATGTTTTAGCCTTAGTTTATGTAATACACCCTAGGATTGCATATCAAAACCTTAGTTTGCATGCTTTAATCTTAGTTTACATGTGAAAACCCTAATTTAATTAGTAGAAACCCTAAAACCCTAGTTTTGCAATCTAACCATACTCATTGATTTATTATTATTTGCTCATGATGGATTATATGATTTGTTTATGATGAATGATTGGATAATGCTTATTTATTATCGTTTAGATTTTAAGAAAGATGTAAAAGGCATGTTCCCACTCCGTGGGTGCCTTATTTTAATTATGCATTTTAATTTCAAAGATTTTGGACAATTGTAAGGGATATGTTTCCACCAATTGGTGGGAGTCCTATTTTATTTATTTGTATGGACGTTAGGACTTTGTAAGGGCATGTTTCCATCTTCAAGTGTCCATTTTGTTTGGTTGTTTTGATTTATAATATGATGAATGTTTATTTACCTTAGATTCTTGTAGTATGAATAATATTATAATAAGAATTTAGTAATATTTAGACATGAAAAGGAGGTTGGTTCTAATTAACCGGGTGTTTTGGGGGTGTTGGGTCATTATCACCTTTCTTATCCGTAACCAACTTTTCGGACCCAGTAAGGGTTGAGGATTACTTATGAATCGAGTCACCCACTACTTTCTATCTTCCCTGCCCATCCGGGGGCCGACTGTAAATTCTTCAGGTTTAAGCCTGTGTTCTCTAAGGCCTAAAGCCTAATAGTGCCGAAAGTGGTAAAAACCATTCCACCGGGAGTGGGGGCAAAAATCCCCGCTCACACCATTACTCTATAAAAGGCATATTTGAGACTCTCTTAAAGATCCATCCACCTTGTCCATGGATTCCTATAGTAACACCTTCCGATAAGAGGCCATGAGATATAATCTTCTTTTATCATGAGTGATGTATCCTTTGTTGATCTCTCAACTATCTTCGAATATCTCAGGCAACACCCAATGATCACCCTATGAGCGATCTCTCATAAGACAACAAGGAAGGGGATTAAAGCATAACACTTGATATCCAAGATACCATGGAGACCTCAATTCTAAGGATATTTGCTCAACTACTATGATGAGATAAGATCATTGACATTGAATAGAAATCCATATGATTATCTTATAGTTAGGCCATCCAATGAAAACAAGAATCCACATGTTAATTATAAGCATCGTCATGCTTACAGCTTATGAGAACAACTGCTTGATCAAATCAAGAAGTATCATATATGTTAGTCTATCCGCATTAACAATGTCCCATCTTGTTAATACTATAACTAGGGATAATTTTAGTATAAACCCATTTGCATATAATATGAATCTCATATCATGATCTCATCATGATTTCTCTTACATTGTGTTTTATACTAGGCACTTTATTAAATGGTTTAGGATATATAATCAATGACATGCATCACATGAGTACTGAATAATAAAGGATGCCTTAATTCATTAATATTGTAACACCCCCACATCCAATGCACACACACTACAACCACAACAATGTAGCATAAGTGCACCAAACATAGGGATGCTACGATTTTCTTCAACATTCAAAACATTTAAATAGATACAATACTATTATCATTATATATTATAGAAAAGTAGATCATTTACTTTTAAAATAAAACACATTAGATATATATATATTCATATAGTTATTACACAGCGGAAGTCATAAAATATTTACATATTTGAAAACACTTAATTCCATATTTACAAATATACATATATGTACATTTAATCAATACTTTACAAAATATAAAAGAGTTATACATGATTGGAAAGTTTTCTTTGATCTTTAAGTCTCCAAAATCAACTCTTCACTGTCTACCCTCGGTCGGTTTTGAAGAGCTTTCGGGATCAACTCTATCAACTCTATTACCTGCGCGATTAAACACTATCGCGCTAAGCCAACGGCTTAGTAAGATAATCATGCTAATGTTATGCTTTAATGCAATGCAGTACCAATTCTCAATCCATATTATGCATGTAACATCATATATGCCAAGTTGATAACATAGCTTTCCATTTTATAACTCAACATATATATATCTATAGGCATATCATACTTCACATCTTATCATAGACCTCATTTATATTCATTTAATCATTCATCATCAACAATAAGCTAAGGCAAGCATCATTCATGACTCACATTAACCATAGACAAGCATGGGCCCAAGACACACTAATATGCCATTCAATTTTCAGAGTTAATGTTTTGGTTCTATCATCACATTTATCAATATCATATACCCAACTAGGCTTCAAGGATTAGGTTCAACCAAGCTTCAAGGGGAGCAAAGCATGCTAAGCTTCAACCCAACTTGGCTTCAAGAACCAACCCAACCTAGCTTCAAGGGTGGTAACATCTCAATTAGGCTTCAAGGATTCAATCCAACCTAACTTCAAGAGATTGTTACACTTACTAGGCATGCCACCAACAACAAACTCTGAAAATAGAATAACACATTAGCCACACAATTCATTTATTATTCAATTATCATTTCCATTTCCAATTATCATCAACATTTAGGCATACATGCCTTCTTTCTCTCAATATCATCATCATAGCCAATAACAATGGCTTTGTATCACATTTCACATTTCAATTCATATTATGCATAAAGCATCATTGATATCACATCTTTGATATAACATTTCAAGGTACATTACTCATAAAACACATTACCTTTCACAATGCATAACATAACCTTGTTTAAATCTCAACAATGCAATTAGGGCAAAGAACAATTTATATGATTCATAGCTTTAGGATCTTTCATATGCATTTGATTAGCTCATTCATAGTTTAAAGTATGTTTAGAGTGTTTAAGTTTAGGTTTAGGAACCAACCTACCTTTGAAGAACCAAAACATTGCAACTAGGTCAAGGAAAACAAAACTTACCTAACCCATATGAGAGACACGGGCAGCACACATGAGGGACACGGCCAAGCTTGTGGCCGTGTCTCTCAACTCAATTGGACAGTAGGCAACACGGGTATGGGACACGGCCAAGCTTGTGGCCGTGTCACTCAAACCAAAACTCACAGTAGTGAACACAGGCACTAGACACGGCCGTGTCTCTCAAAACCAATTCAACACGCCCAAAACTTTCATGACTTGGCCGTGTCTCTCCTTTGCTTTTGGCCGTGTCACCCAAACCAAACCCTAACCATCTTCAACCCTCTTTCAATTGCACTCAATCACAATATACACCATACAACATGTTTCAAATGAACATAAACAATGTTCTAAACACATATTCATCATAAGAATCACCTCATAACACATTAATATTACACTTAAACACAAATCATCTCAAAACCCTACAATCACCATCTTTCAAAATCAACATCCACCACTTCCAACAACAACACCTATTTAAACTCTTAACTTAAAACCAATTCAACACTTGAGAACACAACACAAACACATCTAATCATCAAACCAACAAATCACAAATCACCCTAATCATAACTTCAACACTACTTCAAAATAAGTAAAGGAAACAAAAAAAATACTTACCTTAGATGAAGAAATTCCACAATTCTTTCACCAAAGCTCTCAATTCCTTCTTCAATTTGATCTTAGTATCAAGAACACTTCTCCTTCCCTTTTGCTAATGGAGAGCCGGCCACCTCTTGAAAGAAAGAAGAAAAGATGATGAAGAATCACGAAGTCAAACTTCATTAAATACCCATCCAAAGGAAAATTACTATAATGCCCTCATACATATCTTAATTCTCTTTGTTATCTCTTGCCCATTTTGGTAATTTCACATACCCTAAAAAAATATCTCCTCTTGCCTTGACCAACTCTTTTGACCAATGTATATGTTATATATATCACAATATACACAACATATAACTTGTCTCTAAACCCTAAATTCTTTCCCAAAACACTTATACTTTTCTTTTCTCAATTTAAACAAACAATACAACAACAACAACAACAACAACAACAACAACAACATGCAAAACTTCTAGGGCATAAATGAGGATATTACAAATATACAAATGAATGTAATGTGCATATTACAACCTAAAGTGATTGTCTCCAGGGCATACATATCTAACAACTAGTAGATTATTATATCAGCAATAGTAAGTGCATTATGTTGCTCAATATTTCATAAATAAATTTTAGAGTATTATAAAAAAAAATAAAGGAAAAGATGATTGCCTCATTGAGTGACATATAAGAAAGATATCTTTCTTTTGTGACTATTGATAGATGGATTCATGTATAGGAGCCATAATATCCAAGCATTATTGTTGACACTAAGAAAAGCTTAACATTTGAGTAGCTACTAAAGAATGAAATATTGATCACAAGATATTTATAGAAAGGCTCTTAGAAGATGAGGAGAGATAGGCAAACTCTTATTATTATAGGAAGATCATCCATTTAGTGTTGGAGAGGGAAGAAATGCAAAACTTAAACTTTATAAAGTGCCATAATTCTTCCTGCTTGAAGTTTCTCAACTCAGATAATTAACTAAAAAAAGAACTTTAATCATGTGATTTTTTAAAAGAGAAAAATCTTTTTTTTTAACTATAGCTTGATGCAAGACATTATCAAAGAATATTTTTAAGGGCAAATACATATGTAATTGTGAGCGGGAATTTTTAGCTCCACTCCCATGTGGAATGGTTCTTACGACTTTGGCACGGTTAGGCTCAGGGCCTTAGAGAACACAGCCTAAACTCGAAGAAAATGGAGTCGCCACCCGGATGGACTGGGAAAAGAAAGGGGTGAATGACTCGATTCCTAAGGAATCCCTAACCCCCTAATGGGTTCGGAAAGTTGGATACTATAGGGAAGGTGAGAACAAGAACCCCCATAATTCTCAGTTCATTAGAACCAACCTCTTGTTTAGGTCTAAATATTATTAAATTCTTAAATATTATAAAATCATCCACACTACATGCAATTATTGAAATAAATATTCATTATATTGAAATCAAAGAAAGTTCAAACAAACAAATAAAATGGTCACCCACACAAGATGGAAACATGCCCTTACAACCATGTCCAATGTCCAAAACTAAATAAAATAAGACACCCACTATTTTGTGGAAACATGCCATTTACATTAATCCAAAACTAAATAAATTAAATTACATTGAACTTAACTAATAAAGTACCCACAAAGTGGAAACATACCTCTTACATCATTAAAATCAAAGTAATCAACACTAAAATAATTAACCAAATGAATTAAACCATTCAAACATTCACAATAAGAAAAATTATAAAAAATCATCTATAAGAAATAAAACATTAATAAATCATTCATCAAAACATAAAACAATCAAACATAAATTACAAGCCTAATCCAATACACTGGGGATAAGTGAAGTTGATTCCGTTGGTCTTTATATTATTTTATTCTTTCTTATTATTATTGTCACGACCCAATTTGTACATATGTACAGTACATCCATGTATAGTACATCCGCGTATAGTAAGAGGAGCCATCCCGAGTAACCACCAAAGAACACGAAGTGAAAGAAAGCTCTATAAGATAAAAGGACCTAACTAAAAAGATTGCAAAATTTTGTGGAGGTGACTGTAATTCCTAAAAAGTTTTGGGGAGGTGATTGTAATTTTCAAAAGTTGTTCTGAAGGTCCTTAATAATGCCCATAACAGACTCTAAGGATGAAAAGTAGAGAAAAATCGGGTCGAAACGGAACACCACGGTTTTTCCCAAAAATGCACAGTTTGAGAGATACAGTGGATTCTTGACCAAGGGTATTTTCGTCATTCTTGTGATAATAATTTATACACTGGGAAAAAAGACACGTAAAGGTATCCGAAGTAAATGGAAGGACTCTGCAGTGATCGATGTTGAAGAACGAACCTAAGTGGAGACCCGAATCACGTAAGGACCTAAAGGGAATTTTTACAAAAGTCAAGGGCATGAGCGTAATTTTTATAAATTAGTTCAAAATCAAGAATGAATGTCAGAAATGAAAACTAGAGGTTGAAAGGAGGAGAACAGTACGTTTTACGCGTCATAAAACCACCCGGTTAGGAAGGAAAGGCAAAACCTTCAATTGAAGGGTATTTTGGTCTTTTCACTTCCACCCAAGCACCAAAGGGGACATGTGTGATAATTTGAGGGTTAATTTGGTAAATTTCCAAGGGAGGACACATGGCATAGTAATTTTCTAGAAAAGGACACATGGCAAAATCTTGTTTAAAAACACTTTTGGGTTGGATTAATCTTAACCCTCCAAAATGAAATTAATTAAATAAATGGAAAATGGAAAAATATAAAAAGGGAGAGAAGGATGATTAAAGAACTAAGAACACATATTTTTCTCTCCATTTTGAGAGGTATGGCCGAATTCTCTCCACCAAAAAAAGGGAAGGAATTTTTCAAGTGTTCAAATGGATTTTTGGAAGGAAAAGCTTAATTTTAAGGTAAGGATTCCAATTATAGCTTTAGTTTATTCATTTGATTGATAGTTTTCAAGTTATCAATGAAAGAAAAGTTGGGAAGTGTAACACCCCCATACTCCATATAAGTATCCTCAACTTTTTCAGACTTAATATCAAGTAATTTCGAGGACGAAATTTCTTTTTAGAGGGGGAGAATTGTAATATCCCAATGTATGCCCTAGAAGTTTTAATATTATTGTTTTAATTGGAATTGAGTGTATATGTTAAATTGGAAGAGAAAAGAAATTTAAAAGAAAGTGTATATGGAAATATATACAACATATATACAAGTCAAATGTGATGGTCAAGGGATGAAGATATTTATTTTGTTCTTTGTGAAATTACTAAATAGGGTAATAAGTGAAAGAGGAGTAAAATAAATAGGTGAGGGTATTGAAGTAATTTCTTATTGTGAAATACTTGGTGGAGGTTTAAAGAGATGAGAAAGTTGACTTTTCTTCATTTTCTTTTTCTTTCCTTCTTCATTGTTGGCCAGCCATCCTAAACAAGAGAGAGAGCAAGAGTGAGTTGGTGTTTAAAGCTCAAATTGAAGGAGTTTTCAAGTGATTAAGTGGAAATCCAAGAAGATTCATTATTTTGGTAAGTCTCTCTTGAATTCTCTTATTTTATTTTAAGTTGTTTGTGAGTTTGATTATGGATATTTGAAAGTAAGGTTGTGTTTATGGTAGTATGTTAGTGTGTGTTTGATTTAAATTGATTGTGGTGTTGGTTTTGAATGGAAAATAAAAAGATGGGTTGATGTTGGTATTGAAAGAGTAGGAGTGTTGTTGGTTTTAGGGTTTTGAAGGGGTAAGTGATGTTTAACTTGAGTTTGATCAAGTATTTTCATAGATTTTCATGTTGTTGATGTTTGTTGGAGTTGTAAGCATGGAATAGGTGAATTGGGTTAGAAACAGTAGAGTTTTGGATGCCATGCCCATGGCCTTGGTTGCCATGACGTGGCCATTTGTAGCCATGGCCGTGGAGGTTTGGAGCAAGGGAGACAGACCCATTTCCTAACCCACGCCCGTGGGGGTTGGGGTAGCCACGGCCGTGGGCCTTAGTGAATGATGTTGAAGTGTAATTTGTGATTTAAGGGTTTAGTAAGAGGTTAATATGTGAATATTTGTATTTGGAATTGATTTATTTCATCAATTTTTGAATTAGGTCTTGAAGAAGATAATTTGCTCTAATTCAAGTGATGAAGAAGTGTTGGAAAAAGAAGTGTATAGATTGGTATAAGTGGTGTTTAAAGTAAGTACAAACTACATTATTGCATACATTTATATGATGTTGAGACTTAACATACATTTGATTGTAAATGTGTTAAGAAACCTAATGTATTGTTGATGCTTATTAATAATGTTATGTTGGGTATAATGTGAACATTGATGATGCATATGAATAATGATATTTTGTGCACAATGTGGATCATGTGAAATGTATGTTGAAGATTCTAAGTCTATGAATAAGGTAAATTGCTATGTATATATATATATATCAATGATGATCATTCTTATTGGATGTTCAATGCAATTGATTGTGAGTACTTAAATGATGAATTGAGACAAAATGAGATGGTTAAAGCATGTTTGTCTATATGAAATATGGAATATGAAATGTGAAAGATATGGTGATATGATGAATTGTGTTAATGTGATCATGATATATGAGGCCATGATTGTTGGCTATGACAATGCAAATGAGATAATGGAGGCAAGTTTGCCTATTTGATTATGAGAATGAAATGTATTGAAAAGATTGTGTGTCTAATGTGTTATTCAACCTTCAGAGTTCTGGATTTGGCGGCATGCCTATGAAATATATGACAGGTAACAGTCTTGCCGGGTTGAGGATCTCCTCAAGTTTATTGAGTTGATGGTCCAAGAGACTGGGTCTGTTACACTATGTGAATTATAGATATGAAAAGTAACAGTCTAGCAGGGTTGAGGATTTCCTCGGGTTTATCCGGGTTGAGATCCAAGAGACTGGGTCTGTTACAAGTAACAGTCTAGCCGGGTTGAGGATCTCCTCGAGTTTAGACGAGTTGAGGTCCAAGAGACTGGGTCTGTTACACTATCCATGGATAGAGATATTTATATATGATGCCTATGGGCTTGATGATTATGATTATAGACCAAAGCAGTAACTCTGAACTTTGAATAACAAATTAGTGACTTGTGGGCCCATACGTGTCTTTGTGTCAATGTAAATCATAAAATGATGAAATGTAGTTTTATGAACAATGTGTACATATCATTTGTAAATATTATATGAGTTGTTGAAATGTGTGACATTGACATTGCATAGAAGCATATTACTATTGTAGTTTGTACCACTAAGCCGTTGGCTTGGCGCGATTGTGGTTTATCGCGCAGGTGACAGGGAAGAACCGGAGAGTTCCTCTAGGCCGAGTAGAGTCTAGATTTGAAGTGTTGATAGAGGAGCTTAAAGATCAAAGAAATACTGCCAAACATGTATAGAGTTTATGTTTTGTAATACTTGAATTTTGATGTATATATAATTGTAAATATTTGTTACAGTTTCCGCTGTTTTTAAATAAACATTTATTCTTTTGTCTTTTGCAATTTCTTTTTAAATGTTTTAAATTTGTTTCATGTTTTTGAAAAGGGATGAGTCATTTGTTAAGTATACCATGACATTTCTATATTTAGTATACGTATATTACGATCGTATTAGCATGCTATGTATGTATACGGGGTATAGGGGTGTTACATTATTGATGCAATCCACAATTCCATAACTTATTAGAATATTCATAAAATAATATTAACAATGTCCACATCCACATTTATATTATACATCATATTGTAATTTCATGTGATACTTGCACATCTTATAATTCAACATAATTTACATTTAAGCCAAGACGAGCATAAGTCTCATTATTCATTCATTGCACCTTTCATGAATCATATATTATACAAACACAAGAATGGGCCCAAAAAGGATCTAATATGTTATTCAAAGTTCAGAGTTACTGCTTTGGTCCATATCATAATCATCAAGCCCGTAGGCAATATATATATATATCTCTATCCATGGATAGGGTAACAGACCCAGTCTCTTGGACCTCAACCCGCTAAACTCGAGGAGATCCTCAACCCAGCAAGACTGTTACCTGTAACAGACCCAGTCTCTTGGACCTCAACCCGGATAAACCAAGGAGATCCTCAACCCGGCAAGACTGTTACTATAATTCACATTTCACATTTATCAACTGGAATCGGCTTACGACCCGGTCTTTTCACCTATCCAGTACTTTATAGGCATGCCGCCAAACCCAGAAATCTGAAAGTTGAATAACACATTAGGCACACAATTCCTTCATTATTTCATTATCAATTTCATTCTCAATTATCATCACCAACTAGGCAAACATGCCCCATTTATTTCAATTGAAACATCATAGCCAATCACAATGGCTTCACATCTCATTTGAATCATCATAGCCAATCACAATGGCTTCACATCTCATTCTCTATCAATTCACATTATAATACTTCAATCATCTCAAATCACCTCAATCAATTCATCATTCAAATGTATATAATCAATGGCATTAACATACATTTTACATGCTTATCCCAACATTCACATTATACCAAACATAGCATTATTAATATACATCAACAAAGCATTACATTTCCTAACACATATACAACCAAATGTATATCAAGTCTCAAAATCATATGCATGTATGCAATAATGTAGTTTGTACTTACCTTTTCAATGATCTTCATATCTTTCACATCATCCAATCATAACCTTAATCAAATTATATTAACAATATAATAAATTACTTAACACATTTACAAACAAATGTGTTAAGTCTCAAATCATGAACAAGTGCAATCAAATAAATTTGTACTTACCTCATGAGCCATCACACAACACCAAACTCATCTTCCAATAATCTCAATACTTGGATTAGGGCAAAACCTTTCTTCACGACCTAATCCACAAGGAATGACACACACTTACTCAAAGATACACATGAATTCAATACAATTATTCATTTATCAATCTCACACTAGACCCTTAGATCACAAATTACAAACCAACATCTCTCTCTAAGACCCCACGGTCGTGGCCTACCAACCCCCACGGGCGTGGCATAGCAAACACTTCTGCCCTATTACTCTAAAATCCCCACGGTCGTGGCCTTCCAACCCCCACGGCCGTGGCATAGAAAATGAATTTGACTCTTTTGCTCGACACCTCCACGGCCATGGCTTCCAATGGCTACAGTCGTGGCAGCCAAGGGCCACGGCCGTGGCGTCAAAAATGCCTCTATTTCCGGACCAAACTCATGTATTCTATGTTTTTAACTTCATTAAATACAAACATACCTCAATCATACATCAATTATTCAATTCTCAAACTCATACATATTAAACCCTTACTAACCAATTTCAATAATCCATCATCATCCTCACAAATAACTATATAATCATTATCAAAATCCAATTCAACATATCTATAACCTTTAATCTTTTACTATCATTATCTTCACACACTAACCAAATCAAATAAAAACAAAATCAATAGAAATCAACTCAAAGAGATAAACACTTACTTGAATATTTTGCCAAATCTTCAATCTCCACCTTCAATTCTCTTAAAGCCCTTAAGAATTTGATGTGTGTAATTAAAATCACCTTTCTCTCTCTTTATCTCTCTCTCTATCTCTCTCTCTCTCTCTCTCGTCCAAGAAGAAGAAGAAGAAGAAAAATATTTTTCCTCCTCTTCTTTTCATGATTATCATATATATATATAATAATAATAGTTAATTATTTCTAAAAACCTCCACCACACACTTTCCTTCTCTTTTGACTTTCTTTTCTTTTTTTTTCTTTTATTATTATTATTAATTAATTAATTATATAAACTTACTTTTCCTACACCACTTTATACATTAGGTATATGTAATGTATATGTTGATATATGTATATGCCTTATATATTGTATTTATATTTCCCATATTTTCCAAATACCATATGTATACATATTATCCTCCATATACATCTATCTCTTATAATATTTCCTTTTTATTAATTTATCTTCTTAGGACTTCTATTTCTTTGACTTGTATATGTTATATATATACATATACAACATCTACACTCTCTCTTTACTTCTTTTCTCTTTCATTTAAACCTATACATTAAATCCAAAAACAACGATAACTCCAAAACTTTTAGGGTGTATTTTGGGATATTACAATTCTCTCCCCCTTAATTAATTTCGTCCTCGAAATTATCTAGTGCAATAGTAATCCATTCTTAACACATTACCATCTTAGCTTTCATATAAACTTCATTATATCATTGAGGTATTATGTCGTCCAATCATATAACTTCAACTCTCCCCCTTTGAGTCACTCATCTTCTCTAAATTTCATAACTCATCATTCTATATATTTATATATCTTATTACTTTCTTAACGAAACATTCAAAATTACTCATTACATTCTCAATTAATGTATCTTTATACAAACATCAGATTATTTTATAATATGCTTATACTTTGTCCAATCTTTACATTCAAGATATTTTGTCACTTCATCTCTTTATAATTACTCTCTTAACTTTAACCTTAAAATCATTGATTTATCTATTAATATTGATTATCCCGTCACTACAATTACTTTCAAAATAGATATTTGTCGAACCTTAATTGATACAAATTAATATTGTTCATCCATTTAATCACTACCATCCTTATTTTTCATCCATTTGATTCCTTCTTTATCACGCTTCTCACTTAGCATAAATATCAATGCAATGCCTTTAAATTTTCTTTACATATAATCAATCTTTTTCCCTTTTTTTTTTTCATCATTTACAATTGATATAACTCAATTTATTCATATCCATTCATTAGTCAAAATATTACATCACATACTTTATCATTTAAATTTTATACTTTTAGTACACTATACATATTATATCTCAATATTGATTCGCAACCTTAGAGAAATCTAGATCAATTAATCTATTTGTCACAAAATACCCACATTTCAATCTTATTCAATTCAAACCAACGATTAATTTATTTAAACTTATCATGAAATTTCATAATATATCTATATATATATATAACCTAATTCCATTAGGGCAAACTTATATTCAAATCCTGATCTCTTCAGATCCATATTCAGTCAAATTATCATGATAACAAATCACTTCAAATTATCTTTCAATATACACATAGTTTATTTTCTATTATCGTAGTTTAATTTCCACCAATTCTCATGATAATCTCATACCATATTTACTATCTATGGTTTACTCACTTAAACCTTAAATTCATTCACTTTTTCACTTTATACCATACACATATTCAGTAAAATTTTCAGTTATATTTTGTAAATTTCCTTTTTAATATCTCCTCACATTTCATACCATTACGATATTTACATAATCAACTTTTTATCACATTATCCATAACTCAAAACATTTTCATAATTCTCTTCTCTTTCCTTACTCAATATCATCATAAACATATTTCTAACATAAAATGATAAAGTACAACTCTATCAATCTTAATTCTTGATCATGTTTCTAGAAACATAATTATCAATTTCACCAAAACTGTATTACAGTCATGTTATCCCAATCCCAAATCTGGGGATAACAAAACTAATCAGCCAAATATACTAAACAAATCATATAACCATAAGAGATTTACGATTATGCCTGTAGCTTATAAATCAATTCTGTTCATCTATTATTCCTGCTCTAACCTTTCCAATTACAAAGCTAAATTAGATCACAGGAATTACATATTCATTCTCTAAACCTTTGCTACACCAATAGTTAACATACTCCAACTCCATTTCAACTCAATTTGCACTCATTTATATGGTCATCATTAGCTTAATTCATGTTTCAACAATATTACTATTAACATTTCTTACATATATATGTTCAATCATATGCAAGTCTGACACAATTTCCATTTGCTATTTCATTACTAATCTATCTCCTTTAAAATTTGTATACATTATACTTCCCTTTTTCCTTACAATTTCTTATTATACACATGTACATAGAACCTTCCCACATGTAAATACTTTGGGACTCAAAATATTATATGATCATCAGGTTCAGTGATTACCATAACAATTTCACCATTCAATATTACTCAAGTCCATTCTCATACTTAATTTCGTTACATAGTCTATCTAGCTTTGCACAAGTTAAGGCCTAATCTCTCTTAGGTCCACTAATATATGCAATATCATTCTTAATATCTTTAGATCATTAGTTATACCACCTACACTTTCATAGGTCACATCCACAATGTGACTCACATTTCCATATTTCTTACATATTACAATTACCTTCATATCGAAGAACTCATCTCACATACCCTTTACATGTATACACTTAATTATGCACTTTTACTTAATTCCTCTTTCGCACACAATCTGTACAAATTTAATGTTTATCATTTTCATTTGAACATTATCATTCTCATTCTTTTAATATGATGTAAAGTAGTTATCAATTCAACAGATATATATATATATATATTCTAACCACAATAACACTTCACATACATCTTAGTCACATTTCTAATGTGACATCTCTTTCACTTTTGTCTTTAAAAGCATTTAATATACCTCCAACCATTTTTACCCTTTTCAATCAAATAACTTAAAGTAACTCATTTTCACTCGCTTATTCACTTTCTTTTAACTTCAAAACAACTTCTCATACTATCAATCACATTACTCAATTCATAGTATTCTCATATGCAATAATATTCCTTCAATTAGCTCATATGCTTAACATACATTAAACTATCGATATATACATAATCTTTATCAATATTCCATTAAAATTCTAAATTCTCAAATCACTATCTCACCTATACTTCAATTTACAAATCTCATCTTTTCTTATAAAAACATCTTATGTATATACCACCAACCAACATCAGAACATATAATTTTCACAATTATTAAGCTCATTTCAAAAATTCAAATGTCACACATTATCACCATTAACATGAGCTTTCACAATATTCCAGCATATCACATTTCTAACATTGAAATCACAATGTTTACATTAAATTAACAATACAAACAACACCAATATATCTTCTTACTTGACCAATATCCTCTCTTTTCTTTTAAACAAAACCTAAACTTTATATACCCGAACCTTACATAATCACACTTTGTCTATACCAATCAACTCACTCACTATTCCACCATACTCTTTTCATTTTAAAACCATATCTTTCCATATTAGCAATCCAACAATATTTCCTCTTTCTAGTGAACCCAACATAAACTCTATTATAAAGATATTCAAAGTATAGAGGAAAGAGTACACACTTTAAATCTTGATTTTGTTTTCAAATCATTTTCAACTTTATTCTCCTATTCATTTCTTTATATTACAATCATCTTTCAATCATCAATATTTCAAAATTTGCTTTCCTTAAGTATACTCTCATTCTTGAATTTACCAATTAAACTTGTACCAATTTTTTTTTTCATATCATTTCTTTCTCCAATCTTACTTTCATATAAAATTTCATTCACACACTATCATCCATCTCATGTAATTCAGATACATCACAAATCACATAATGCCATGTTCGAGACCAACCTAGGTGTTAATGCATATGCATGTATCACAAATTTCATTTCAAAACTTTTCTTTTTAATTCTATTTAGACTTTTCAAAACTTTGTTCTTTTTAAATTCTACTTAGGCCGAGAATCTCGAACCTAAGCTCTGATACCAAAATAATTGTAACACCCCCATACTCCATATAAGTACTATACATATACCTGGTATACATACAGTATGTATATAAAGTATAAGAATGTCACTGATCGTTATAGTTGAAAACTTTAATCGGAGTTCAAAGAATATTACATTTACAAAATCATTCTACTTTCAAAGGTCTTACATATATATATAATAATACTCTCTTCTTAAATAAAAATACACTTATACAGATAAATAAATTATTGTCAAAATACAACATATTTATATTATACATGTATGCACCACCTTCTAGTTGGTCTTGATATACTCATACCTTTCTCATGGCGTACCGATTGACTTGAAATCTACCACCTATTCACCTGCGCGATTACACAACCGCTCTAAGCCAAAGAGCTTAGTAGTACAAATAAATATTATAAACATACATTATGGAAAATCATATTCATATGTTAATTTCTTATATCATTATTTTCTCATCATGTTTTCCTATTTCAATTACACCTTCCATATATACATGTATTTCTACTAATCCTGTCATTATATCCATGCACACATATATTATTGATGCAAACCACAATTCCATAACTTATTAGAATATTCATAAAATAATATTAACAATGTCCACATCCACATTCATATTATACATCATATTGTAATTTCATGTGATACTTGCACATCTTATCATTCAACATAATTTACATTTAAGCCAAGACGAGCATAAGTCTCATTATTCATTCATTGCACCTTTCATGAATCATATATTATACAAACACAAGCATGGGCCAAAAAAGGATCTAATATGTTATTCAAAGTTCAGAGTTACTGCTTTGGTCCATATCATAATCATCAAGCCCGTAGGCAATATATATATATATATATATATCTCTATCCATGGATAGGGTAACAGACCCAGTCTCTTGGACCTCAACCCGCTCAACTCAAGGAGATCCTCAACCCGGCAAGACTGTTACCTGTAACAGACCCAGTCTCTTGGACCTCAACCCGGATAAACCAAGGAGATCCTCAACCCGGCAAGACTGTTGCTATAATTCACATTTCACATTTATCAACTGGAATCGTCTTACGACCCGGTCTTTTCACCTATCCAGTACTTTATAGGCATGCCGCCAAACTCAGAACTCTGAAAGTTGAATAACACATTAGGCACGCAATTCCTTTATTATTTCATTATCAATTTCATTCTCAATTATCATCACCAACTAGGCAAACATGCCCCATTTATTTCAATTGAAACATCATAGCCAATCACAATGGCTTCACATCTCATTTGAATCATCATAGCCAATCACAATGGCTTCACATCTCATTCTCTCTCAATTCACATTATAATACTTCAATAATCTCAAATCACCTCAATCAATTCATCATTCAAATGTATATAATCAATGGCATTAACATACATTTTACATGCTTATCCCAACATTCACATTATACCAAACATAGCATTATTAATATACATCAACAATGCATTACATTTCCTAACACATATACAACCAATTGTATATCAAGTCTCAAAATTATATGCATGTATGCAATAATGTAGTTTGTACTTACCTTTTCAATGATCTTCATATCTTTCACATCATCCAATCATAACCTTAATCAAATTATATTAATAATATAATAAATTACTTAACACATTTACAAACAAATGTGTTAAGTCTCAAATCATGTAAACAAGTGCAATCATATAAATTTGTACTTACCTCATGAGCCATCACACAACACCAAACTCATCTTCCAATAATCTCAATACTTGGATTAGGGCAAAACCTTTCTTCACAACCTAATCCACAAGGAATAACACACACTTACTCAAAGATACACATGAATTCAATATAATTATTCATTTATCAATCTCACACTAGACCCTTAGATCACAAATTACAAACCAACATCTCTGTCGTGGCCTACCAACCCCCACGGGCGTGGCATAGCAAACACTTCTGCCCTATTACTCTAAAATCCCCACGGCCGTGGGGGTCATGGCCTTCCAACCCCCACGGCCGTGGCATAGAAAATGAATATGACTCTTTTGTTCGACACCTCCACGGCCATGGCTTCCAATGGCCACGGTCGTGGCAGCCAAGGGCCACGGGCGTGGCATAAAAAATGCCTCTATTTCCGGACCAAACTCATGTATTCCATGTTTTTAACTTCATTAAACACAAACATACCTCAATCATACATCAATTATTCAATTCTCCAACTCATACATATTAAACCCTTACTAGCCAATTTCAATAATCCATCATCATCCTCACAAATAACTATATAATCATTATCAAAATCCAATTCAACATATCTATAACCTTTAATCTTTTACTATCATTATCTTCACACACTAACCAAATCAAATAAAAACAAAATCAATAGAAATCAACTCCAAGAGATAAACACTTACTTGAATATTTTGCCAAATCTTCAATCTCCACCTTCAATTCTGTTAAAGCCGTTAAGAATTTGATGTGTGTAATTAAAATCACCTTTCTCTCTCTTTCTCTCTCTTTCTATCTCTCTCTATCTCTCTCGCTCTCTCTCTCTCGTCCAAGAAGAAGAAGAAGAATAAAAATATCTTTCCTCCTCTTCTTTTCATGATTATCATATATATATAATAATAATAATAATAATAATAATAATTCATTATTTCTAAAAACCTCCACCACACACTTTCCTTCTCTTTTGACTTTCTTTTCTTCTTTTTCTTTTATTATTATTATTAATTAATTAGTTATATAAACTTACTTTTCCTACACCACTTTATACATTAGGTATATGTAATGTATATGTTGATATATGTATATGCCTTATATATTGTATTTATATTTCCCATATTTTCCAAATACCATATGTATACATATTATCCTCCATATACATCTATCTCTTATAATATTTCCTTTTTATTAATTTATCTTCTTAGGACTTCTATTTCTTTGACTTGTATATGTTATATATATACATATACAACATCTACACTCTCTCTTTACTTCTTTTCTCTTTCATTTAAACATATACATTAAATCCAAAAACAACGATAACTCCAAAACTTTTAGGGTGTATTTTGGGATATTACAATTCTCTCCCCCTTAATTAATTTCGTCCACGAAATTATCTAGTGCAACAGTAATCCATTCTTAACACATTACCATCTTAGCTTTCATATAAAGTTCATTATATCATTGAGGTATTATGTCGTCCAATCATATAACTTCAACTCTCCCCCTTTGAGTCACTCATCTTCTCTAAATTTCATAACTCATCATTCTATATATTTATATATCTTATTACTTTCTTAACGAAACATTCAAAATAACTCATTACATTCTCAATTAATGTATTGTTGCGCTCAAATTAACTCTACCACAAAGCGTCACTCGCAAGTATACGAGGTAGCTGTAGCAAAGGTGATCACCCCAAGGTCGTCTCACAAGGAAGCCAAAGTGGGCAATTGATTATCAAATTTAAAGTAACAAGTAATTAAAGAAATTTAAATCGCAAAGTAATAAAAAGGTTTAATTGAAGTTTAAAATGATACAAGTAACTAAAAGCTGATGTTTTGATTCACTTGATAAAAGGGTCTAGGGTTTGCACTTCTCAACTACTGATATGTATAAACGGTTATTCCACTTAACTAATTTAATTTCTAAGATTAAATCTCAAACAACTTAATTAATTGAGTCAAGGAAATAAGCTCTCGCATTCAAACCTCTTACAACTAATCTTGTTATAATTGAAACAATCTTTTTAATAGGTTATATCTCTAATTCACCTAAGTCCTTAATTGAATTGTTCCAGTATTAGATTTCATCTCTCAATTCATCATCTAATACCTAAAACACACAATTGGTGGCCATTCAATTATATGTTAACAATATTTCATTCAATAAAGGCTAAAGAAATCATTAGTTAAGAGAATAACCAATTCATACAATCATAGTAAATCCATACAAACCCTAGACTAGATTAAATTAGTTCATGATGTTATCAAACATACTCATCTCATTAATAATCAAAGAAATCAATTTAGACATGATAATGTTCATAAACACAATTTCAATGAAACTAAAGAGACAAAGTTTAAGAATAAAACCAAGTTACAAACTCCTTGAAGCTTTTGATGAATCTCTTGATCGAATCTTGCAAGAAGGATGAAACAATGGCATGAACAATCTAATCTAAACTAGTTTAATCCAAAGTAAAATCAGAATCCAAGAAAACAAATGTTTAAACCCTAAGATCAAATGTTTAAACCCTAAGATCTCTCTCAGACGGCTGAACTTTTGCTCTCAAAATCGTCAACAACCCCAACCCTAACTTTTCTTTTTGCTTTTATACGAAACGTCGGCTTTAAAATTCGGTGCGCGTTTGGTTCATGAGGGACACGGCCAGATGATGAGGGACATGGCCGTGTGAGGGCTTGTTGGAGGGACACGGCCACAAGACACGGTCGTGTCCCCTGCATGTGTCCACCTCTGTTGCTTTTGATCTTCTTTTCTTCTTTGTTGAGTGACAAGGCCAAGTGGAGCTTGACTTGGCCGTATGAGTGAGTTGGGAGGGACACGGCCACATGACTTGGCCGTGTCCCTTGCCTGTGTTAGCTTCTGTGTAGTTTTTGATCTCCCTTTCCTTTGGTAACAAGTGGGACACGGCCAAGTCAAAGTGACTTGGCCGTGTTGCTCTTCTTTGGAGGGACACGCCACATGACTTGGCCGTGTCCCTTGCTTGTGTCTGCTACTGGGACTGGCTCTTCCTTTTAACTTGGTATGGGACACGGCTAGTGACTTGGCCGTGTCCTCTGCCTGTGTCAGCTACTGTCCATTTCATCTTCAATTCGTTTACTTGCCTGTTTTAACCTATCACAAAACTCAAAACAAACTTAAAACACGAAGTAAATAAACAATAACCAACAAAACATAAAACACAAACTAAAAACTAGATCAAAAATGACATAAAACTAAAAATAAACTAAAACTACACAATTAAAGAAAACACTAGACAAACCGATAAAAACTAACGAAATACCTAAATAAAACAATAATTAACATAATAAACAAGACACAAAACTTATAACAAAAACTAATAAAACATGTATCTTTATACAAACATCAGATTATTTTATAATACGCTTATACTTCGTCCAATCTTTACATTCAAGATATTTTGTCACTTCATCTCTTTATAATTACTCTCTTAACTTTAACCTTAAAATCATTGATTTATCTCTTAATATTGATTATCCCGTCACTACAATTACTTTCGAAATAGATATTTGTCGAACCTTAATTGATACAAATTAATATTGTTCATCCATTTAATCACTACCATCCTTATTTTTCATCCATTTGATTCCTTCTTTATCACGCTTCTCACTTAGCATAAATATCAATGCAATGCCTTTAAATTTTCTTTACATATAATCAATCTTTTTCCCTTTTTTTTTCATCATTTACAATTGATATAACTCAATTTATTCATATCCATTCATTAGTCAGAATATTACATCACATACTTTATCATTTAAATTTTATACTTTTAGTACACTATACATATTATATCTCAATATTGATTCTTAACCTTAGCGAAATCTAGATCAATTGATCTATTTGTCACAAAATACCCACATTTCAATCTTATTCAATTTAAACTAACGATTAATTTATTTAAACTTATCATGAAATTTCATAATATATCTATATATATATATATAACCTAATTCCATTAGGGCAAACTTATATTCAAATCCTGATCTCTTCAGATCCATATTCAGTCAAATTATCATGATAACAAATCATGGTATGGTTTTACATGCGGAAAGTTGTTCATCATGGTCAAATACTCCAACTCCATTTCATCATGAAATTCTTCTTCATCATGGTCAAATAATCGTGGTATGGTTTTAACTTTTCCTCCTTCAATTCCCATTCTTCATTCCCTTGGGATACCACTAACAATGAATCACCAAAGACTTGCACCTTATCCACCTTCATAATTGTGAGTGGGGATTTTTGCCCCCACTCCTGGTGGAATGGTTCTTGTGACTTTGGCACTATTTAGGCTCAGGGCCTTAGAGAACGTGGGCCTAAACCCGGAGAAAATGGAGTCGCCACCCGGACGAGCTTGAAAAAAAAGGGGTGGGTGACTCGATTCCTAAGAAATCCCCAACCCCCTAATGTGTTCGGAAAGTTAGGTACATGTGGGGAAGGTGAGAAATGGCCTAGCACCCCCACAACACCCAGTTCATTAGAATCGGCCTCCTTTTCATGTCTTAATATTATAAAATTCTTAAATATAATGATATTATCCATACTACATGTGATCATAAGAATAAATAAATACTTTATTAAAGTTACAACAATGTCCAAACAAAACAAATAAATAGACACCATCCAAGGATGGAAACATGTCCTTACATCATCCATATCTAAAACTAAATAGGACACCCACCGAAAGGTGGAAATGTGTCCTTTACATTAGTCCAAAAAACTTTAAAAAACAATAAATTACATGATGCTCGCGACATGAGGTACGCAAAAATGGAAGCATACCTCTTACAATGTTAACAAATAATAATAATAATAATAATAATAATAAAGAAATCACTCATCCATGATAAACAAATCAAATACTTAAATTAAATAAATCAATCATCAAAACATATAATAAACTACATAATCAAATCTAAAATTAAATAAAGTAATAAATATATAATTTTAGGGTTTGCATCTTAAAATAGGGTTTTAGAATTTTAATTACTAAATTAGGACTTCGGAAGAAAGAAAGTTAAACACACAGACTCATAATACATAAATGAATATTGACCCCTTTGACGAGCCCATACGGCGGTCCCGCTAGCCGGTTAGCGGACGGGGTCAAAGGGGCAACGCCCTAGAAAATTTTGAAAAGTAGTTTTTAGTGATGTAGGTTTTGGTGTTGAAAATTAAGATTTTAGGGTTTAAGATTTAGAAAATGAGGTTTCGGAATTGAAAGAAATAAGCAACTATAAATCTTAGAAAAATTTAATTGATTATGATTTTGAGAAAACAAATTATTGTTTTATGGTTTTAGAAAAGTGTAATTAGGGTTTTAGATTTCAAAAATATGTTTTACGAGTATTAAGATATTGGTGTTTTGAAAAATAGTTTTTAGGGTTTCAAATAGAGTTTGGATGTTAAGTAGAACAATTGATCATCTATTGCACGTTTAAACAATTAATCCAATTTGAATGATGAAGCTACTGTAAAGATAAACAAAGAAATAGAGATTCAAACCTCCAATGCTGGTTCCACCACAATCTTTGAATTCTAGTTGAACAATAATAAAGATAGTGTTGGCTGCCTTTGATGGATTGTTGTTGCTTGCTCACTGCCTCTTGCTCCTTCAAGATTCTCTTTTTGGCCAAAAAAATCCAAAAGTCCAAAGTCCGATAAAAAATTTCAGATCCTTCATTCTATGTCTTTAATGTTGTATTTATAAGAAAAAATAAAAAACCTAATACTCATTGGCTAAGAAAATAAAAACATTTTAGGAAATAAAATTAAAAACCAAGTAGAATAGGGTTTTGGAAAAACCGCACGTGGGCCGGGCGTGAGAAAGTGCATTGGCAAAGAAGGTCTGCGGGTGCTAGGCGCAGGCCAGCCAATTCACTGCAGGAATTTCCTGCGGTTAATTGGCCTATGGCTATTTCACCGCAAGAAAAATTTGCGACGAATTGGCTTGTCATCAATTCATCACAGGTTTTTCCTGCGGCGAATTGGCCCAAGCCAATTCGTCGCCAGAGACGAAAAATTTTCATCGCTGATTCTTCTGTCGCTGATTTTTATTTATTTATTTTTTATCCTTTTTTATTATTACTTTTTTTATTTTATTAAAATAAATATTATAAGTAATAAATATTATTAAAATAAATATTATTGATAAGTGCACAATTGATGATATTTTATTCCTATTTCTTAATATGATTATTATCCAATTGAGTTTAATTTGTTTGTTCAAATTGTATTTTAGGGTTAATTTTAGGAATTCTCTGTATTTTGAGGCTTACGGTCATTTCGGAGGAAATACGGATGAAAGTAGAAGAAAAGAGCAAAATTCATCAATGGACACGCCCATGGACATGGGCGTGTCAATGGACGTGCCCTTGATGATGCATACAGAAGCATTGACATGCCCAGTGACATGGGCGTGTCACCAAGCGTGCCTTTTGTAATGTTTCACAGTAGCTGTGACACACCCAGTGACATGAGCGTGTCACTGGACGTGCCTTATGTTCAAAATCTCAGTGGCAATGACACGCCTAGTGACATGGGCATGTCAATGGGCATGTCAGGCGAAATTATCTGCACTATAAAAGCTACGCTGAAGCACGAATCAAGGATCCGAATTTCATATTTTATAACCTAAAGTCGACATCTAAAGCAAAGAGGAGAGTTTTGGTGCTAAGATTAAGGGTGAAGACATACTCTAAACAAGATCTAAACCAAGAATCAAGGATTAAAGTGAAGAAATACTAATTATTCACCATTGATTGTTTGGTTTCTTTTATTCATTTCTCTTGTTCTGTTTTTTTGGTTTTGAATATGAACTAATTCATTCTCTATCTAGATATTGATGAACCCTAGTTCTTTTTGTATGAATTGAATAATTATATTTAGTTGAATCATTTGATTGAGTTGTTTTATTCTTATGATGCTTAATGATCTATTTCCAATTGATAATAGCATGCTTATTGATTGGTTGCAATTTTCATATTATTGACTTGAGAAAGCTTGATATGAATTGAATACTCATAAGGGTTGAGGATTGATTGGAGTACTAGAGATAGACTTACAAGATCCCTTGGTTTATAGTTCCTTGTTCTTAATGCAAGATCTAATTAATTGTGTTTGAGAAGAGATTCCAGCACTCTACTTAGTGATTATGGATTAATTCACTCGAGAGAGGTTTTAGTCTAAGTTAGAGGAATGCCAACTCAACTCTATTAAATGATTTAACCGAATTGATGTTCATAAATATCATTAAGGCTAGGGGGATTCAATATCTGGATAGTTTTATTACCTTCAATCCTTTTTGCACAACATTTAATTTCCCTTTACTTTCAGTCATTAAATTAATTGTTTTTAATTACACCACATCACAAACCTATTGATTTGCTAAACAACGGGTAAGATTTGCACTAGTACTTGACCTTGTCCTCAGTGGAACGATAACTTACTCACTACTTTATTACTTGGTCGACCCGTGCACTTGCGGTATTACTATAACGTAGCTCGCGCTCACCAATTATTTAATTAAAACACCACAAAAATTATTTTGGACTGTTTAAAAATATCGAATTGGACTGGGTCAAAAATAAAGGGTCTGCAATAATCATCAGGGTTTCCAAACCAAAGATACATGCTTCATACTCCACCATATTATAAGTTACCCTGAACTTCAACTTCTTAGTTATAGGATTGAGCTCCCCTTCAGGTGATTCTAGTATTACTCCTAAACCTGCTCCCTTTCTATTTACTGCTCCATCAGAGTACATCTTCCATCCTTGTACTTCTATGGCCTCTAAATGTTCATCGGGAATTTCCAAGACTACTTCTTCACTATCAAGCAATGGTTGCTGAGCTAGAAATTTCGCTATTGCTCTACCTTTGATTATTTTCTTAGTTACATATTCAATCTCAAATTCCTCTAAAATTATCAACCATCGATCATATTTTCCAATCAAAGAAGATGTCTCCCTTAAATATTTCATTGGTTCCAACCTAGAAATTGCTTGCACACTATAAGACTGAAAGTAATGCCACAACTTCTTAGAAGATCAAACCACAGCTATATGGGTCTTTTCAATAATACTATACTTAATCTCATAAGGTAGGAGCTTTCTACTCAAATAGTAGACTGCGTGCTCAACATCTTATTCATCTACTTGGGCTAGCATAGCTCCTATTTACTCTTCCTCTACTACCAAGTATAGTAATAAAGGTTTACCAGGTTTAGATGGTTTCAAAATAGGTGGATTTAGCAGATACTCTTTTATACTCTCAAAGGCCTTTTGACACTCTTCATTCCACTTGACTGACTGATTCTTTTTAAGTAACTTAAAGATAGGTTCACAGATTATGGCGAGCTTTGCAATGAACCTACTAATGTACTGTAACCTACCAATAAACCCCCAAACTTCTTTCTCCATCATAGGGGTTGGCATATCCCTGATTGCCTTAACCTTTTTAGGGTCAATCTCAATGTCATTTGGACCGATCACGTGTCCCAACAACTTGCCTGAAGTAACCCCAAAACACACACTTTTTCAGGTTTAACCTTAGCTTATACTTTACTGCTCTCTCAAAGAATAATTTTAAGTTTTGGAAATGATGCTCCCTTGTATCCGACTTCACCATCATATCATCAACATAAACCTCGAATTCTTTGTGCATCATATCATGAAGCAAAGTGGTGGCCATCCTTTAATAGGTTGCTCCGGCATTCTTTAAACTAAACGGCATCACCCTATAACAAAATATACCCCATGTAGTAATGAAGGCAGTTTTATCTTTATCCTCTTGGGTCATTAACACTTGGTTATATCCAAAAAATTCATCTACGAATGAGTGTAGCACGTTAGAGGTTGCACTATCAATAAGGACATCTATATGCGGTAAAGGAAAGTCATCCTTAGGGGAAGCCTTGTTCAAGTTTCTATAGTCCACATAGACCCTAATTCTTCCATCTTTCTTCGGCACGGGGACTATGTTGGCTAGCCAATCTGGATAGTTTATCACTTCGAGGAACTTCACTTATATTTGTTTAGTGACTTCTTCTTTGATCAATTCTGCCCATTTCGGTCTTAACCATTTAAGCTTCAGTTTGACAGGTTTTATGTAAGTGTAAGTAGAAATTTGGTACTCGGCTATGTCTCGATCTATTCCAGGCATATCCTCATAAGACCAAGCAAAAACCTCTTCATATTTTTTAAATAATTTTTCTAATATCTCTTTTTCATCTAGAGTAAGGTCAAATGATATGCTAATATTTTTAGGATCATCGGTTGTTTCCAAATTTAATGATTGTGTATCAACAGAGTTAATATTATCGATACTCATGTAACCACTATTTGAATGTATGCGACCATTAGAAAAAACATCACACAATTAAACAAAATCAGACTTTATTGCATTCATCTTGGAAAAGAAAACATCATCATCCTCATACAAAGCAGACAAATTAAAATCAAAGTCATTGTTCTCAAAATCATAAACTAAGACATCTTCAAACTTTTCTTCAACTACAGCATCAATTTCCTCTGGAGTCTTCTGGGCTTTCAGGACATCTTCCTTCTTTCCTTTTGGATTAGGCTCCTTTTCGGTTAGCAAGATGAGTTCTTTCTTTATTTGTTCCACTATTTTAGCAACATCAGTAAAAATCCCAAAACTCAGGATCAATTTTCCTATGAACATGACTAGCTTGGGCTTCCCTTGGAGTGGTCCCATGTTTGGAGCTTTGACAAAAACCTCTTTAAGTGGTGGGAAGTTCATCTTCTCATTCTTCTTTGGATAAACATTTTTGTTAGCTTCTTCATATCCTAGTATGAGCCTTAAAATCTAAAAGCTCTGTCATACATGTCTTACCCTTTCCAAGACCAACGCCAGGCAGGTAGCTCATATTCTTCAACATAGTCAGGACCTTGGGGTCTACTACTTTGTGAGCGGGGATTTTTGGCCCTACTCCCACGTGGAATGGTACTTGCAACTTCGACACTGTTAGGCTCAGGGCCTTAGAGAACATGGGCCTAAGCCCGGATAAAATGGAGTCACCATCTAGACAGGTCGGGAAAAGGAAAGGAATGGATGACTCGATTCTTAAGGAATCTCTAACCCCCTAATGGGTTCGAAAAGTTGGGTACGTGTGGGGAAGGTAAGAATGACCCATCACCCCCACAATGCCCGGTTCATTAGAACCAGCCTCCTTTTTAGGTCTTAATATTATAAAATTCTTAATTAATACAATATTATCCATACTAAATGCGATCATAAGAACAAATAAATACTTTATTAAAATCACAACAATGTTCAAACAAAAAAAACAAGTAGGCACCCATCCATGGATGGAAACATGCCTTTATAATTGTCCAATGTCTAAAGAAAAATAAATAAAATAGGATACCTACCAATTGGTGGAAACATATCCTTTACATTGATTTGAAACTTAAAATAAATTAAATGACATGATGCTCATAACATGAGGTACCCAAAATATGGAAACGTACCTCTTAAAATTTATTGAAACCAAAACAAATTAATAAAAATAACCAACTAACCATTCATCATTAATAAATCATTTATCGAAGATATAAATAAATCACTAATCAAAATATATAATAAATACTCATTTACTAATGAAGCAAATGAAGATGCAAATTTAGGTTTATGTATCAACTTAGGGTTTCTTAAATATCATTTAGGGTTTTGGGATTTAGATTCAAAGAAAATTTGGGTTTAATGTAATTTAGGGTTTTTGGTTAATCCAATTAGTGTTTAGGGCAAAAATTATGTAATTAGGGTTTCTAGGAAAAAATAACTTAGGCTTCGGTGTCTATAAAAAATAATGTTTCGTGGCTTAAGGTTTCACATGAATTAAGGTTTAGTTTTTATGAAAAATTAATCAAAGGTTTTAAGATTTAAACAACAGTAAGATAAATAACTATAGAAAAGCTACTGTGAATATTTTTTTTTTAGTTTTAAAAGCTACTGTGAAGTTTTTCATAAAAAAATTTTAATGTGATCGTGAGAAATAGGTTAGCTAAATAACCATAAGATAAAAACAAATAAATAATCCATGCAAATTATGTTTACTGGTTTTAAAGGTTATGAATAAAATAATAATATACACTCCATACACACTAACATATATTGTTTAAGCAGAAGTTGCATATTGTGATTTTAGATAAATTAAGAATGAACTCTTTCAATGTTTAAGACAATTAAAACACATAGTATTTATTTCATTTAAAGCATACAATCGTCTGTTGGCTCCACCATAATTATTTAAAAATGAATTCTGGATGAGCTTTGGCAAAGACAGTGTGTGTACTGCCTTTGTAGAGTTGGTGTGCTGATTGTCTTCCTCGTCCAAACTTGTTGTTTCTCTTTGCTTAGGGTTTTTGTTGATGGATACTCAATTTGCAATAGTTCTATCAACCAATCCCAAAAGCCAAAAGTCCAAAGATTCAATCCTCAGGTTTTTAAAACCTTTATTTATAATCATTCTATCAGGTTAAGCATGAAAATTTTCCTATTTAAGAACGGTTTATTCTAATGCATGTCGAATTCACGGGTTCGACGCAAATTGATTCCATATAGAATTACAATTACTTGAATTCAATGTAGACCGAGTCCATCTCGAATTAAAATGACATTATTTCGACAGAAGCTGGGCCCGTATTGAAGCAGGTATTTGGATTCAATATGGAATTGAAAAAAACTGCCCCTATCAGACTGGGAGAGCCTTATTTCACCATATATCGAAATGGGGCTTCCAATTCGATATGGGGAGCCCCATATTGAATTGGGAGGCCCCTAATTTGATATAAGGCTTCCCCATGTTGGATTGGATGCCCTAATTTAACATGGGACACCCCTACTACCCAAAAACCATCCGGATTAAGTGAAAAAGCAACCAAATCTTCAAATCGAACCCATTTTAGAGTTTAGTGAACCGGTATCATGTAAAAACTAATCAAATTTTCTAGACATATCCAATTAGGGTTTTAAAAGTTTAATTAGCTTATTTTAGGTCCTATTGCAATATATTAGTCCAATCAAAGGTTTGGAATTAGCACTAGACTAGTCAAGGCCAAAAATTAGGGACCCGGAGTGAGTTCTGGACTTAAAAATATTTTAGATTTTGGACCCGAGGTACCTACAAAAATTAATTATAGTTAGTACAGTATTTTGGCAAAAAAAAATATAGCCATTTTTTACTAGGTATCTATATACTCTTGCCCCCTACGTGGAAAAAATATTTAATGAGTAAAAATATTTTTTAGACACACAAAAATTATATTCTCATAATAAATATCAACTTACTGTGTGCTCTCATGTTGTGTTACACTGAATGAATAATTGACAAGACACTTTTAGATAATATAGCTGCCTTTTGTTTTAGTTTCTATTTTCAATTTTCATTTGCTTTTTCTGACATTAGCAAAGTGCATGAATTATTGTAATTTTAGCCTTTACTCATTATAAATACTGAACACTCCCTTCTCAGAGTATGCATTTCATATTACAATCACATTTACTCAAATTTTGAAGCTTCAACCAGGTTACCAGCTCCAACAAATTCATCTTCATAGGACACAAAGAATTTGAATTATCATCATATAAAGAATTATGACAACCAATCAACATGCGTCAAGGACTGGACCTCGTATGGATTCAAAGTTACGAGCTTACCTCAGGAATAGCGAGTTGGATCGAGTGCCTATTTTAGCAGGAATGAACCTCCACCAGAGTTCTCGAGAAAAAAACATAGGTATTTTTATTTTTTATTATTTATTTCTTCATATATTTTTACATATTTATGTATATTTATTTATTTATATTATAATTTTTGTA
The DNA here is from genome assembly GCA_947685225.1 of Garcia nutans. Classification (NCBI taxonomy): domain Eukaryota; kingdom Viridiplantae; phylum Streptophyta; class Magnoliopsida; order Malpighiales; family Euphorbiaceae; genus Garcia; species Garcia nutans. Next base: position 32,629,709 of record CANTUV010000039.1, on the reverse strand, counting down.
GCAAACATATTATATTTTTATTTTGTAATTTTAGAAAAAATAAATTAATTGTTTGTAAAAACTAAAGTAGGTGATCCATAAAAAAAATTATTTATCTGCACGAGAAATGAAAGTAGTTAAAAGATGAGCATAAAATAAAATAAGGTTGAAAATAAATGTTATTTATGGTGAAAAATAATGAAATTTTTAATGTGTGCATAAAAATTAGTATGGCATGAAACAATAATTAATGGTGCAAATATACTTGCATGGCTGGTCTTGCTTTTACTATTGCAATATGACAGCTGTGTGATCCATGGTGGTGGAACTGTCCACAAGGCACGCCAATGGTACGAGCGAGTGCCACCGGCTATTTGAAGAATGATTCGCAAATGTGGTTTCGAAGAATTTATATTACAACTACCGACTAAAGGGTTCCAAATCGACAGAAGCATGATCCAGGTGCTTGCTAAGTGGTGGATGGACACCACCCATACCTTTCATTTGCCCATTGGGGAGATGACCATTGGTCAGGTGGACTTGTGATAAGTGCATAATTGATGATATTTTGCCCCTATTTCTTAATATGATTATTGTTCAATTGAGTTTAATTTGTTTGTTCAAGTGCTTTTTAGGATTAATTTCAGAAATTCTTTGTATTTTGAGGCTTATGGTCATTTCGGAGGGAATTATGAATGAAAGTCGAGGAAAAGAGCAAAATTCTTTAAGTGACACGCCCAAGGACATGGGCGTATCAATGGACGTGCCTTTGATACTGCCATACAGAAGCATTGACACGCCCAGTGATATGGGCATGTCACCGAGCGTGCCTATTACAATGCCTCACAGTACCTGTGACACGCCCAGTGACATGGGCATGTCACTGGGCGTGTCTTTTATCCAGAATCCCAGTAGCAATGACACACCCAGTGACATGGGCGTGCCAATGGGCATGTCAAGCTAACATATCTGCACTATAAAAGTTGAGCTGAAGCACGAATTAGGGATCCGAATTTTATTTTTTTACAACCTAGAGTAGACTTCTAGAGAGATAAAGAGAGTTTTGAAGCTGAGATTGAAGGTGAAGACCCATTCTACTCAAGATCTAAACCAAGATTCAAGGATTCAAGTGAAGAAACACAAATCATACGCCATAGATTGTTTGGATTCTTTTACTTATTTCTCTTGTTCTGGTTTTGAACATGAACTAATCCATTCTCTATCTAGATATTGATGAACCCTAGCTTTATTGTATGGATTACATAGTTTTATTTAATTAAATCATTTGATTGAGTTGTTTTATTCTTATGATGCTCAATGATTTATTTCCAATTGATAATAACATGCTTATTGATTGGTTGCAATTTTTATATTATAGACTTGAGAAAGTTTGATATGAATAGAATACTCATAAGGATTAAGGATTGATTGGAGTGCTAGAGATAGACTTACAAGATCCTTTGGTTTATGATTTCTTGTTCTTAATGCAAGATCTATTTAATTATATTTGAGAAGAGATTCCAGCATTCTACTTATGTGGAAAATGTGAATAATATGTGTATTATGTGGAAATACCCAAAGTAATTGGGTAATGTGTTGTGAAAGCAAAAATGTGGTATAATGAAATGAGATATGTGGAAACATGATGAAATGAATTGATATTGATATAAATGAAAAAAAAAGGAGAAAAGTGAGAAAAGTAAGAAAAAAAAATGAAAAAGTAAGGCAATGTGCCTATCTTGATTATGTGACAATGAGAAAGAGATTGATGAAGAGAAATATGAATAAATTGTGTGCCTAGTATGTTATTCAATTTTCAGAGTTCTATGTTTGGCGGCATGCCTATGATTGCCTAAGGCCTAGATGCTGGGCATCATTGTGAAAGTGTTTTCGAGGTGAAAAGACTGGGTCGTAAGACTCAAAAACAAATATTTAAAGCTAGGATGAGTGAAAAGACTGGGTCGTAAGCTCATGCCTAGTTGGAATATTCCATTGATATATTGCCTACGGGGCTAGATACATGGTGTCATTATAGACCAAAATAGTAACTTTGGAATTTGAATAGCATATTAGTTGTCTTTGGGCCCATGTTTGTGTTTGTTTATATGTGAATTGTGGATTGTGAAATAATTGAAGAGTATGAGAAAATGGAATGATGTGATGTTCATAAGCATTTTGCATTGGCATTACTTTACATTTTTATTATTATCAAAGTTTGTACCACTAGGCTTCGGCTTAGCACGATTGTTAAAGAGACAGATTCTGATTTTGGAAGATTTAATTTTTAAATATATTAAATCAACTTGGAAAAATCTAAAACTTTAAATATAAGTTCATATATGTGTCAAGTGCACATGGATAAAAGTATACAAGCTTTTATAAAGAATTGGTAAGGAATATAAAAATTGAAAGTGAGTGACATGAAACTAAGGAAGTCATACAATTTTGTGTACATGAGTAATAAATTAATTTCATGTGACAAATGAATAAGAATAATTATGAAAATTTATATGCATACGGATAGAAGTATGAAGAAGGAATATGGAGTTTTAATAATTTAGAATAAAGAGTTCATAAAAAATGAATGATACATGATTTAGGGTTTGAGTATGTAAAAGTAGGATATCTAATTGATGATGTTAATTAGTGTAAGGAAATTAATTAGTGTTGTTTAAAAGTAAATATTATGATCTTAAGATTGAGAATGTGATATGGATGAGATTTGGTGAGGTTCATGTTGTTGATTGCGTTATATGAAATTTGAATTTTTGAAATGGGTTTCCATAATTGTGAAAATGATGTGTTTTGATGTTATATTAATATAAAAATAATGTTTATAAAGTTAGCTTTTGAAAGTGAAATTAATAGAATGAAGTTTAAGTAAAGTAGTAAGTTGAAAATTTAGAGTTGTAAGGGAATTTAGATGAAGATTGTTTAGATATTGATAGTTTAATGTTTAATAAACATGAGAGTAATTTTGAATGAGTAATATTATTTATGAAAGTACTAACTAAAGTGTAATGTGGTTGATAATATATAAATTTGTTATGAAATAAAGAAAAATGATTAAGCAAGTGAAAATTAGTTACTTTAGTTAATTGAATTGGAAATGATGAAAATGGATATGAAAGGTATGATAAATGTATAAAAAATAAATGTGAGAAAGATGTTAATTATGTTGTGGTCAGAGTGTATATATATGTTGAATTGATGAATAACCTAAGTAATGTCAAATGGATGAGAAATGATATTGTTCTCTAAAAGGTGATAAAAGTTAACTTTGTATAGGTTGTATGTAAAAGAGGAATTGCGTATAATTGTATGATATGTGTGATGAGATTTTTCAATATGAACACAATTGTGATATATAAGAAAATGTTGAAAGTAAGTCACATTGTGAATATGACTTACGAATGTGTATGTGGATGAAAAAAAAATGTTATCAAGTGTTTGTTACCTTATACAATTACTTGTCTAGTGATATTGAGATTGATATTGCAAGTATTAATATACCTAAGAGAGATTAGGTCTTGACCTATGTAGAGTTAGGTCATGTGATGAAATTGAGATTGAGAATGGACCCAAGCAGCGCTGGACGGTGAAATTGTTATTGTAATGATTGAACTTGATGATTGTATAGTGTTGGGCCCAAAGTATATGCGTATAAATAAGAGATTGTAAGGAAAAGGAAAGTATAATGAAGAAAGTATGGAAGTGAAAAAAAAATAATGAAAAGTTTTATAAGAGATAGATTAGAAATGGAGTAATAAATGGAAATTGTGTAAAATTTGCATATGAACGAATGTGTATATGTAAGAGATGTTAATGATAATATTGTTGAAACTTGAGTTAGGCTAATGATTATCAAGTTTTGAAACATAAGTGATCAAAAGTAAATTGTTTTGAAACAGAGCTGAAATATGTTAACTCTTTGTGTAGCAAAAGATTAAACAAATGAATATGTGATTTTTGCGATACGAACTTAACGTTGTGATTGGAAATGTTTGAAGAAGAATGATAGAGGGGCAGTATTTATTTATAAGCCACAGGCATGACCATTATTATTCCATGGTCGTATGATTTATTTAGTAAATTGACCAATTAGTTTTGTTATCCACGGGCATGGGCCTGAAATGACATGACCGTTGGATAGATTTGGTGAAATTGATAGTTATGCTTCAAGAAACATGGTCAAGACTTATGGTTTGCATAGTTGTATCTTATAATTTTATGTTAGAAATTTGTTTATATTATAGAAAGTGTGGAACAGAAGAGAATTGTGAAAATATGATAAGCTATAAATGATGTGTAAGAAAAGTAATTTTTGTAAATATGGTAACTATAGGAATGTGAGAAAATGATTAATGAAAGGAATTATGAAATGTGAGTAAGAGTAATTTTGAATGTGTTTGAAAGTGGTATAAAATGAATAAGTTGATGAAAATGATGTTTAAAGTGAATGAGACTAGGGGAAATGAATATTATCTGTAATGATGAATTCGAAGGGAATTAAGATTTGAGAATAAATTTGACCTAATAGAATTAGGTCATGAATTGAAAACAGATTGATAAATTTAAAATAGACTAAAGGTTGGTCAGAATGGAATACGGCTGTGATGGTCATAGTGTGTTAGTTAGATCAATTGATCTGAAATGTAATAAGTTTACAAGTATTTATTGAAATTCAATGTGTGTAGTTGTATAAAGAATATGCAAGCTATGTGATAATGTGCATAATACAATGTTCTGATATGTATATGCATATGAAAGGAGCTAAGTTATGTTAGTTATAGTATAATTGGAATGAATCTTAATAAGAAAATAAGATTCTGTTGTTGCATAATGGTGATATTAAATTAATATGTGGTAATTGTATAAAGAGTAGGATCAAAGTGAAGATGTGTAAAATTATTGTGTTAAGATAAAAGTTATTAACATTTGAATTTAAGTTGATAAGAGTATATTTTAAGATAATGAAGTGATCAAATATCTTGAGTACAATAGGTGTGTGGTGTATATATATTAAAGAGATGAACTAATTTTGTCTAATGACAATTCAATTGATGATATGATAATCCATTGTGATTGTTTGAGTAAATAGACAGTATAATGATGAGTTATGGAATGGTAAAAAGGTAATTGAGAATGAACCTAAGGGGGAAAATAGAAATTATGTAATTTGATGAAATAATAATTTTCATGAAATTTTAAGATTATGTTTTATTTGGATGATTTATTACCGTACTGGATAATTTCCAGGACGAAATTATTTAAGGGGGAGAAAATTGCCACATCCGTGATTTTGGAAATATAAAAGTTGTATATACCCAATATATATATCTAGTGTATATATAACATATACATATGGTATATTAATTGTATATGTTGGATTAATACATTACATACTTAATATATTTAATACACATATAAAATACATTTTATGTGTATATAAAATACACATTACTTGTGCATATGTGTAATATCCCAAATTTTTAAAAATTTAATAAAATAAATTATAATTTAAGTGGATAAATTAAATTAATAGTTTAAATAAAAAATGAAGGGATTTTAAGTGAAAAAGTGGAATATATATATGTGATATATATGTAAAATATATACAACATATAAAAGTCAACACTTTTTAAAAACAAGTCAAAGTAAAAGGGTATTTTGGTAATTAAATCTTAAAATTTTAAAATTAATAAAATAATTCAAAAATAAATTATTTTTCAATGGAAGAGGAATTTTGGACTTTTAATTTATTAAATAATTAATTAAATAATTAATTATTAAATTATTTTAATATATATATATATGGTTATAAATAAAGATGAAAAGAAAAAGAAAATTTAAAAGTTGTCTTCATCTTCCTCTTCTTCTCACAAGGGCCGGCCACCATGGATGCAAGACCAAGGAATTTGATTCTTCCATACTCAATTTATTGAAGGATTTAACAAGTTTAAAGTGGATATTTGGTGATTTCCACCAAAATTAGTAAGTTTTCAACTTCTTTATTTGGATTTCATGAAAGTATGAATATGTGTGTTTTGGATTTTTGAAGTTCTAAGATTTAATTTTTCTATTTGGGTATGGATGAAGTTATTTTAAGTTATTAACAATGATTTTAAGGTTGGATTAAAGAAATGGTTGAGTTTGGGTAAGATTGGTGAAGAGAGAGAATTTAGGGTTATGGAACATTTGAGTTTTTGAAATCATGAGTTTTAATTGTGCAAATTGGTTCCAAATGTGTTGTTTTGATGCATAAACAAGGATTTTAAAATCAAATGATGGATTTAGCTAAGTTTGGATAGAGTTTGAAGATGGTAGTATTGATTTAGGGTTTTGGAAAAGTGAATTTTCAAAGAATGATTAATTGTTTAATTTTAATGCTTAAATCATGTTATTTAATGATATAAGTGGTGAAAATAAGATTGAAATGATAGTTGGATTGAGTTGGAATGGAGATCCTTCAATGGTGAAGGTTATGCCATTTTAGGATTTTGAACATAAGCAAGTGGTTAATTAATGTAATTGGTTTAAACATGTTAAAATATGTTTGTAATGATATAAATAAGCTCAAAACAATAATTTAATGGTATGGATTTGCTAAGTTAAAGTAAGGAAAGACATAATTTTTTAAATTTTGTAGGAGTGTTGTTAAATTAAGGTTTGATATTGAGAATGCCTTAGAATGTGATATTAAATGATCATTTATGATCACATTTGATATAGGCATTGAGAGAAAGTAGTTTGGTCGATCCAAGGGTTAAAGGGCAACTTGAAAGAGAAGGTTGGTGAGAGTTTTAAGATTATTTTGGTTGCTATTTGAGGTAAGTATAAACTTTGAAGATATATTGGTTATGTTTGCATGACATTTGGGCTTAACACATTTTGGTTGGAAAATGTGTTAAGCTACTTAATACATTGTTTATATATGTATAATGTGCTATTACATTTGTAATGTCATATATGTGTTAAATGCATTGTGAAAAGCCATTGATAATAGCTAAATTGTGTAAAATGTGAATAATATGTGTATTATGTGGAAATACCCAAAGTAATTGGGTAATGTGTTGTGAAAGCAAAAATGTGGTATAATGAAATGAGATATGTAGAAACAAGATGAAATGAATTGATATTGATATAAATGAAAAAAAAGGATAAAAGTGAAAAAAAGATAAAAATGAGAAAAGTAAGAAAAGTAAGAAAAAAAATAAGGCAATGTGCCTATCTTGATTATGTGACAATGAGAAAGAGATTGATGAAGAGAAATATGAATAAATTATGTGCCTAGTATGTTATTCAATTTTCAGAGTTCTGTGTTTGGCGGCATGCCTATGATTACCTAAGGGCTAGACGATGGGCATCATTGTGAAAATATTTTTGAGGTGAAAAGATCGGCTCGTAAGCCTCAAAAAAAATATTTAAAGCTAGAATGAGTGAAAAGACTAGATCGTAAGCTCATGCCTAGTTGGAATATTCCATTGATATATTACCTACGGGGCTAGACACATGGTGCCATTATAGACTAAAACAGTAACTCTGGAATTTTAATAGCATATTAGTTGTCTTTGGGCCCATGTTTGTGTTTGTTTACATGTGAATTGTGGATTGTGAAATAATTGAACAGTATGAGAAAATGGAATGATGTGATGTTCATAAGCATTTTTCATTGGCATTACTTTACATTTTTAATATTATCAAAGTTTGTACCACTAGGTTTCGGCTTAGTGCAATTGTAATTCGCCACGCAGTTGACATGGACGTTTTGGTAGAGCCGGAGAGTTCTACTAGACCTGGTCGGGTCTAGGTTTGTAGTTTTTGAGCTTAAAGAGCTTTCCAGTACATCAAGATCAGAGCTAGTTTCCAGCATGTAGATATTTGATATTACAATATATTTTGGTATTATATATGTTATGATATGTTTTTTTGAAGTATATAATGTAGATTGTAAAGAATGTTTTGAATAATTTAGTTAGGATGGGATCTTATATGTGTTGTTGATATATATACTTATATATAAGTATTTTGAGAAAATATGGAGAAATTGAGAAGTATTGGTGAAATGGCGAATTGATTTTATTGGGAGTGTTTGTTTTATGCAGGATGGGATCTTATATGTGTTGTTACATACAAAACTCTGGCGAAATTTTTCCCAGAGATTTTCATATAAAATGTTTATTTTGGGTTCCTATAATGAGCAAAGAATATTTATATACTATTTAATTTTATATATTTAGTATTTGATTCTAAATTTGAAATGTGAAAAAATTTTTATTAAACCGATTAGTGACATTTTTGTACCGTATATGCGTATTTTACATATGCTAGAAATATGTATTGTACGTGTATAGGGTATAAGGGTGTTACAAGGTAGATGTAGTTCTCATCATCATCCCTAATACATTTTCCATGTTTAAGATAGCCTATGTTTATGGATTTTTTGGTGGGATCTAGAGGATTTGAGAGGGTTGCTTTGTTTGATGGTGTAAGTGCACCAACATACTTTGCTATTTGAGTAATTTGTGAATAGAGAAGGATGAGTCCTGACTTGGTTTTCCTAATGTGTAGGAAAGTGTTAATAAGAAATTTTCCTGTTTGGATGGATTGACCTCTAATCAAGAAAAAGAGGAAGAGTAAGTCCTTTTGGGTGATTTTCTCATTGCTTTCACCCCTAGCACTAATGGTGTACGTGACAATCCTATGTAACATCCAATAAGTGAGTGTCCTAAGGTTCTTAGCATTGGATTGTTTGTGGAGAGAGGTTTCAATGGAAATTTCTTTCAAAAATTCTAGTTGGACTTTAGGAGTAAGGGGAGAGATAGAGATTTGTGAGATGCCTTCAACTTGAAAACCCCAAATTGATGAAAAATCTTCTAGGGTAAGGCCTTACTCTTTGTTGAATAGTATAAATGAAATACCATAATAACCTAAAGGATTAGTGCTCTTTTTGCTAACAACCAAAGTTGCTAGGAATTCCTTTATCAAGGATTTCCAACCAAGGCCATCACGCTCCAAGAACATGAATTTTTCCTACCCCAATGTTCTAAGACACCCTCTGATGTCATTTTCAATTCCTAATGATTCTAGAGTGAGTGAGGAGAAGAGACGGTTTGCTTCTACGGGTTTATCTTTTAGGATAGCATACCTTATTCTTTCTTCTTCATCCTTGAACCTTATCTTGTAGCTTCTCCTAGGAGCTTCCTCTTGTTGAGAATGGACAGCAATTCCCTTCCCTTTTTTAGCTCTTGAGGCCTTCTTCTTGTGTTCTTTAGGTGCCATTTCTTAATTCAAGAAAAAGTAGATGGAGAGAAGGGTTTGATTCAAGTTAAATTGAGTTCTTTTAGTATTTAGGTGTTTGAAGTTAGATAAAATAATCTAACAACTTATTTGGGGGGGGGGGGGGGTATTTATAGTGTTTTGGATGGAAAATAACCATTTATAACTGTTGGAGACATAAAATGCACGTTTTGATTGAGTTCTAATGGCTAAAAATTTTTAAATCTAGAGGAAAAGTCCAGTCGGACTTCTCAAAGTCCGATGGTGACTTTTGAAAAATTTAAAAAGTATGGTCGGACTATGTAAGGGCCGAATGGGATTTAGTATTTAAGCATAGCGGTCATAAAATTTTGAAAAATTTCAGTCATACCATAAAAGGTATGGTCATACTTTTGCAAAAAAAATTGAAATCAAGAATTTTCTAACAAGTGCGGTCGGACTTGAGATTGGTCCGATCAGAAAACTATTAAAAATCAGAATTTTTTAAACCAAAGGTTATTTTTAAAGATAAAGGTGCTAATGTTTGATCAAAAATAAATAATGATTTGAAGTTTAGATTAGGTAAAGTAGATTTTCAACTGGTTTTGAGCTTATGAAATTGTGCTTCCGTCCAACATTCCTAAGTGTTATACCACCCTTATATCCTATATACATACAATACATATTTTCAGCATATGTATAATACGCATATACGGTATAAAAATATCACAGACCTATTTAATAAAAATTTTCACATTTCTGTTTAAAGATTTCAAATACTAATATATAAAATAAATAGTATATAAATATTCTTTGCTTGTTATAGGAATCAAAAATAAATATTTTATATGAAAATCTCTGGAAAAAATTCTCCAAAGTTTTATTCATAATTTGGACGTTTCCAAAATTCAGCAAAACACAACCTGCATAAAGCAAACACTCCCAATAAAAATCAATTCTCCATTTCACTAATACTTCTCAATTTCTCCATATTTTCTCAAAATACTTATAGATAGATATATAAATTAACAACACATATAAAATTCCATCTGAACAAATTATTCAAAACATTCTTTACAATTTACATTATATACTTCCAAAAACATATCATAGCATATATAATATCAAAATACATTGTAATATCAAATATCTACATGCTGGCAACTGGCTCTGATCTTGATGTACCCAAAAACAACACTTCAAGCTCAATAAATACAAACCTAGACTCGACCAGGTCTAGTAGAACTCTCCGACTCTATCAAATCATTCATGACACCCACTATAATCGCGCTAAGCCGAAGCCTAGTATTACAAACTTTGATAATAACAATAAAACTTGTTAGACAAATGATCTTAATTTTGATCCTTGACAACTCAAATGGATGATCTATTTAACTTGTGTTTGAAGAATCTTGTTGCAGGATTAGGTTGCTTCAAATAAAGGTGAACAGAACATTTCTAGCGGTCGCACCTCACCTAAAGACGACCGCTCCATGCAATTACAGGATGAAACCTTATCACAGTAGGTTTCGCGGTCAGAAGTTCAACCTGAGTCGCGACCGCTCCTACAGAATCGCGACCGTCCAAATATGTGAACGACCGCTACTCAAGGAACTTAAATCATTACAATCACAGTAAGGTTCACGGTGACAAGAACGGTGAATGACTCGACCTCGCTTACCACTTTAGCGACCGCCCATTCAGAGTCGCGACCGCCCTACCATTCAAGAAGAAATTGCTTAAAGAGACAGTAGTGTTCGCGTCCTCAGGTGCGTCCAGAAGTTTAACGTGAGAATATGAGTTCGATCGTGAAATGCTACCAAGGGCGACTGCGAGATTCAAATTATGGCGGACATCTCTTTTGCTCTGTCAGAGAATGACACGTGACATGACCGTTGTAAACCCACTTCAATATTCAAAAAGGGCGACCGCACCTTTGCTTGGCGCGACCGTCCCGACAAACACAGCATGGGCAAGAACCGGTCCAACAAACACAGCATGGGCAAGATTCCAGCTGCAGAGCACTAAAATTCGACCGTTGAAGCTTTTTCAAAAGCAGCGACCGTCCCTTGTTAAAAGGACGACCACGTGAAGCATGAGCGCGACCATCCTTGTATGAAGGGCGACCGCGAAGTGCTTCGGACAGTTTAAGTAAAGAAGGTCTAAACTGCCAAGACTTTATTCTCAATATCAATAATGGCTAGTAAGACCACATTGGCTATAAATACAATGTTTCTATGAGAAAACAAAAAAGAGGATACAAGAGAAAAGATTTTCATAGCCAAGCAACAAATTTTCTTTTACTTAAACTTGCATTTGAATTGTAATGAATATTAGGTGTTAGCATTAAAAACACCATTGTATAAGTTTGAGTGTGAGCTTGGGAAACACTTGGGTTGTGAGAGTAAGCCTTGTAAAACTCTTGTTAGGTTGCGAGAGTAAGCCTTGTAAAACTCTTGTTTGGGTTGTAAGTGTGAGCCTAAGAAAAACACTTGTGAAGTTAGGTGTGAACTTGTGAAAACACCAAAGTTGGAAGTGAGCTTGTAAAAACTTCAAAGATTAGTTGAACCTTAACAAGTTGTTAAGGAAGTGGATGTAGGATTGAAGTAAATCCGAACCACTATAAATCTTGTGTGTTCTTTCTTTCTTCCATTACTCAACCAACTCTCTATTCTGCATTTCTTGTTTGTTGAGTTTTTTAAATTGTCATTACTTCTTGAGGAAACCAATTCACCCTCCCCCCCCTCTTGGTTGCCATCTTGGGACAACAATTGGTATCAGAGCCCTGAGATTTCTTAAACTTAATTGTGAAATCTGATCCACTATGGCAACCTCTTCTTCATCAAGCTCTCATGGAAATCTCAACTCTGTTCTTAGACCCTATTTTGATGGAACGGATTACTCATACTGGAAACACAAAATGTACTTGTTTCTAGATAGTGAAGGGATTGAACTATGGGATTTTGTGGAAAGTGAGTGGAAATCTCCCACTTATGAAGTTGATGGTACTCAAGTTCCACTTCCCAAAGCTCAATGGTCAACTAGCAATATCAGAGATCGATTCAAGAACAATAGAGCTGCTTCCATCTTGATGAATTCCATTTCAAGAGAAGAAGGTGGAAGAGTTCAACATTTAACTTGTGCACATTGCATTTGGAAAACACTTGAAAACTATCATGAAGGTACAACTCAAGTGAGATTCACTAAAAAACAAATGCATGTCCATGAGTATGATCTATTCAAGATGAAACCAAATGAAAATGTCACCGACATGACCAATCGCTTGCTTGCTATTGTTAATGAACTAAAGAAGTATGGCAAGGTATGTGATCAAGGTGATGTAAACAGTAAAATCTTGAGAGCCTTAAGAGCTAGAAAGAACTTTGAATCCAAAGTATCATCCATAGAAGAAGCTCATGATCTCAGCACATTAAGAACCGACGAGCTAGTTGGAAAGTTACTCACATTTGAGCTACCTAGTGAGAAAGAAGAAGATCAAGGTGAGAAAGAAAAGAGAAAACCAATTGCACTCAAAGTAATAAAATAAGTTGAGAGCTCAAGCAATGAAGGTATTGATGATGAAGATGAAATGGCAATGTTCTCAAAAAGAATCAATGAATGGAAAAGGAAGAAAAGATTACAAGCAAACAAAGGCACACCTCCAAAATTCTCCTTCAAAGATAAAGAAAAGAAAAATGAGGTAAAATGCTATGAATGTGGAAAAACTGGTCACATTAAATCAGATTGCTTCAAATTAAAGAATAACAAGAAATGGGATAAAGAAAAGAAAAAGTCTCTCAAAGCCACATGGGATGACTCTTCCTCAAGTGAAGAAGAAGAAGAAGAAGAAGGAATTGCAAATCTTTGTCTCATGGCTATAGAAGATGACTCCAATGAGGTAAGTACTCAATCCTTTGATTTAGTAGCACATAATGATACAAATGATATAGATGATAGTGATTTGATTGAGCACATGAATTTTAAAATAGAAAAATATTTCTCTAAAATGATGCTCTATAAAGAGAAAAACTCTAAGTTAGAAAAGGATTTTATATGCTTAAAAAACTCTACCTTAGAATTGAAAACCTCAAATGAACACTTAATGAATACAATAGGAGAGTTAAATAAAAGCTCACATGACTTAGAAAAAGTGATTAAAGAGAATGAGACATTGAAGCATGAACTAAAAGAACTAAAAGATGAGTGCTTATTCGCTCTCGTTGCTTGTTGAGAGCGTTGCATGCTAGCTTTATATCTTGTGATGATGGTGCATTGTTGGCACAATTGCAGCTGAGACCAGTGTTGTTAGATCAGATTAAAGAGGCTCAATTGATTGATGAGAAAATTTAGAAGATTGTTTCAGATTGCCAAAAAGGGGAGAGCCGAGATTTTCTTGTGAAAGGTGATGGGAGCTTATGGTTTAAGAGTAGACTGTGTGTGCCAGATGATATTAGTTTGAGAAGGATTATTTTAGAAGAAGCACATCAATCAGTTTTTGCTATGCATCCGGGCAGTACGAAGATGTATCATGATTTGAGACAGCATTACTGGTGGTCTGGTATGAAGAGAGACATTGCAGAGTTTGTATCCAAATGTCTCACATGTCAGAGGGTTAAAGCAGAGCATCAGGTCCCAACAGGGTTGCTTCAACCTTTATCAGTGCCTGAGTGGAAATGGGAAAGAGTGACTATGGACTTTGTATCTGGTTTACCATTGACACAGAGAAAACATGATGCCATTTGGGTAATTGTTGATAGGTTGACTAAGACAGCTCATTTTCTTCCGGTTCGGATGGATTATTCTCTTGAGAGATTGGCTGAGCTGTATATTAGTGAGATTGTGAAATTGCATGGAGTCCCAATTTCTTTAGTGTCTGATCGAGATCCGAGGTTCACATCGAGGTTTTGGAAGAGTTTGCATGGTGCTTTGGGTTCTCGATTACACTTTAGCACTGCTTTCCATCCGCAGACAGATGGGCAGTCAGAGAGAGTGATACATATTATTGAGGATATGTTGAGAAGCTGTGTCATTGATTTCTCAGGAAGTTGGGACAGATTGTTGCCACTTATGGAATTTGCTTACAACAACAGTCATCAATCCAGTATTGGTATGGCACCATTTGAGGCATTGTATGGAAGAAGGTGTAGAACACCTTTATGTTGGAATGAGACTGGTGAAGGTAAGTTAATTGGTCCTGATTTGGTTAAAGAGACAGAAGATAAAGTGAAAATAATTTGAGATAGGTTGAAAACAGCTTCAGATCGGCAGAAATCTTATTCGGATTTGAAGAGGAGAGACATTGAGTATAATGTGGGAGATAAAGTATTTTTGAAAGTGTCTCCTTGGAAAAAGATTTTGAGATTTGGTCGAAGAGGGAAACTGAGTCCTCGTTTCATTGGACCATATGAAGTATTGGAAAGATTGGGACCAGTTGCTTATCGGCTTGCTTTGCCACCAGAGTTAGACAGAATCCATAATGTCTTCCATGTTTCTATGTTGAGGAGGTACAGGTCAGACCCATCTCATGTGTTATCAGTGGAATCTATTGAGGTGAGTCTAGATCTGACTTTTGAAGAAGAACCGGTTGCTATTTTAGCATATGGGATGAAAGAGTTGAGACATAAGAAAGTGCCAATTGTGAAGGTTCTTTGGAAGAGTCATGGTAGAGAAGAATCAACTTGGGAGAATGAGCAAACGATGCTAGAACAATATCCTCAGTTGTTTCAGACTTGATTTCAGGTAATTTTGAGGACGAAATTTCTTTTAGAGGGGGAGAATTGTAATATCCCAAAATGTACCCTAGAAGTATTGGAGTAATTATTGTTATTATTGGATTAAGTGTATTTATTTTATTGGAAAGAGAGTTGAGGTTAGAGTAATGTGTATATGTTGTATATATTGTGATATACTTAACATATACAAATATTTGTTTGAAGGGTATAAAGGTAATTATTTTGAAATTGAGTTAGTGGATTAAGATGGGTGGATGGTGATGTTTGAGATTATTTTATTTTTTATTTGTGTGGAGGAGAATGTTTTGAGGAGAGAGAGGGTTAATGTTTGACTTTTCTTTCTTTTCCTTTTCTTCCTTCTTCCTCTCTTCTCGTGTCTCTCATTTTCCTTTTCTTCTTCTTTCTTTGCTTTGGACGGCAGCAGCAAGAGAACAAGAGAGAGGGAGAGATTTGACCTTCCAAGCTCAAGATTGAAGAAGTTTTCAAGAGATCAAGGAGGAATCTAAGAGTTTTCTTCATTCTTGGTAAGTTTCCTCTTGATTCCCTTGTTTTCTTTGAGTGTGTTGTGTTTAAGAGTGTTGGGTTTACTTGATCTTTGATTCTTGGGTTGGATTGAAGAAAAGAGTAAGATTGAAAGGAAGAATAAGTTTGTTGGTTAAGATTGAGTTGTGGTTGTGTTTAGAGTTTTTGATGATGTTGTGATTTGGTGTTGGATGTGTATTTTGAGTTGTGTTGGTGTTTTTGCAAGGTTGTTATGGTTTTGGGTATGTCTAGTTGAATTTTGTTGAAGTGGAAGATGGTGGAAAATTGTTGTTTGTTGGTTGGATTGTTGTTTTGGCCGGAATCTGGGTTTTTGGCCTGACACGCTCAGGAGCACGTCCAGGTCTTTAGGCGTGTCAATTGTGTTGGATGGCAGTAGGTGTGACACGGCCATTAACACACCCGTGTTAGTGAGCGTGTCATAGCTACTATGATTTTGGGGAATTGACATGGCCAGGAACACGTTCATGATGTTGGACGTGTCGATACTTCTGAGAGACAGTAGGTATTACACGCCCAGTGACACGCCCGTGGTCCTGAACGTGTAAATGCTTCTGTGTTGTGGAGTTAGGGCATGGTCAGGGACACGCCCGTGTGGGTGAGCGTGTCCAGTTTAGAGTTTGCCCTAATTGATTCTTAGCCTTATGATCTTATGTGAGTTTCCTCATTGTTCTGAATTAGGTTGTGAAGAAGGTGAATTGCCTTAATTATTTGGTGAAGGACTTGTTAAGAGGAAGTGTTTAGAATTGTGTGGATTTCTTTTGAGGTAAGTACAAACCTTGCATTATAACATACATTCATGTGATTTTGGAACTTATACATTTGAGTGTGAATGTACTAAGTAATTTCATTGTATTGTTGATATGTTTGAATAATGTTATGTTTTATACAATATGAACCTCATGAAATGTAATATGGTATATGTATGTGTTATGAAAATGAAGGATGTGATGATAAGATGATGTGTAAAGCCATTGTGATTGGCTATATTGATTCAAATGAGGCATGTTTGCCTAGTTGATTGTGGAATGAGAAATTAATTGAGAAACAGATTTATAAAGAGATATATGAAATGGTTGTGTGCCTAATATGTTTATTCAAATTTCAGAGTACTGGTTTTGGTGGCATGCCTATATAAAGGTAACAGTCTAGCCGGGTTGAGGATCTCTTCAATTGAATTGAATTGATGATCCAAGAGACTGGGTCTGTTACACTAAATGAAATGTGAAAATGAAATTTATGAAAAGTAACAGTCTAGCCGGGTTGAGGATCTCCTCGATTAGTCGGGTTGATGGTCCAAGAGACTGGGTCTGTTACTAGTAACAGTCTAGCCGGGTTGAGGATCTCCTCATGTTAATGGGTTGATGGTCCAAGAGACTAGGTCTGTTACACTATCCATGGATAGAGATATGATATATATTGCCTATGGGCTTGATCATTGTGATTATATACCAAAGCAGTAACTCTGAACTTTGAATATCATATTAAATGCTTGTTGTGCCCATGTGTGTCTATGTTAAATGTGTGAGTAATGGATGATGATACAATTATTGAAATAATGAAATGTAACATCCATAAAATAAAGTGTATTGAGTATGATCTATATTGTTTGAATGTATGACATAGCGTAATATCATTATAGTTTGTTCTACTGAGCTGTTGGCTCAGCGCGATTGTGGTTCATCGCGCAGGTGACAGGATTGAACCCGAGAGTTCCTCTAGACCTAGTGAGTCTAGGCGTTGAAGAGTTGATTTTTGGACTTAAAGATCAGAGAAGAGCTGCCACTCATGTATATATTTTATATTTGTAACTTTTGATTTTGATGCAAATGTATTGGGAAACATTTGTTATATTTTCCGCTGCGTTTTAAATAAACTTTCTATCTATTTCGTTTTATAAACTCATTTAAAAGTTTTGAATTTGTTCATAGTATATAAGAGTCATGTCATGTGTGTTTTGTAACCGTGACATTTCTATATTCAGTATACGTATATTACGATCGTATTAGCATGCTGTGTACGTATACGGGGTATAGGGGTGTTACATTTAAACTCTTTGATCACTACCAATCCTTAACCCTAGAAGATTTTGGCAGCATTTGGAACTTCCCTTCTGAAGGTATAACCTCTTACAATGACCAAATCTTCTCTAACCACACTCTTTCTGATTTCTGGCAAGAAATTTCTATTGAAACTTCTTTTGAAAAAGAATCTAAAGCCAGACACATCAAAACTCTCACCCATTGGATGCTCCATAGGATTATCACCTACACCATCCATCAAAGAGCAAATGGGAATGAGAAAGTAACCAAAAGAGACCTCATCTTTCTATATGCTTTCACCCACAACATCAAAATGAACACAACCAAGTTCTTGATTGACACCCTCTATCATCATGCTGTTACAAGAACTGGTACTTTCTTCCTATCCTCACAAATTACTCAAATAGCTAGGCACCTAAACCTTCTAAATGATCTGAATATAGCTACTTTGAGAAACCCTTTCAATCTTGCCTCTAGTGCTATCACAATTGATTACTTAGAGCATGTTGGATGTGTAAGGAAGATTGAAGGATCATATGTATAATGTTTTGGCAAGAAGGGAGTTATGGATAAATAAAAGAAAAGGCCAAGGTATACAATTGAGGGAGAGGGAGATTCTGTGGAAGTTGCTGTGGAATTACCTCCAAAAGCAACTTCATCAAAAGCTGCTCAAGAAACTACTTCATCCTCCACTCAACTCATCCTTCAAGCTATCAAAACTCTCTCCAGGAAACTCTCTAAGTTTAAGAAAAGTGTCTCCAAGAGATTCCAGCACTTGAACAAGAGAATAGACCTTATATCTCACATGCACCATGATCTATATGACATGCAAGGCAAATTGGACTTGCCTCAAT
Organism: Garcia nutans; assembly: GCA_947685225.1. Taxonomy (NCBI): domain Eukaryota; kingdom Viridiplantae; phylum Streptophyta; class Magnoliopsida; order Malpighiales; family Euphorbiaceae; genus Garcia; species Garcia nutans. The sequence continues at coordinate 32,611,304 of CANTUV010000039.1, read as the reverse complement.
GCAACCTTGAAGATTGGGATATAAGTGATCACACCCAAAGCATTCCTGAAGAAGAAGAGTCCATTAGCACTAGCTCTGCCTCTATTGCTCCTCAAGATAAAGGAAAAGCTCCTTTAGTTGAAGAAGAGTTAGATGTAGATGATGACTCTGAATAGCTTAATTTTTTTTTTTGTTTGCATTTTCATATGTTTGTTGCTTTACTTTCTGCCTTTGTACTTTCCTCTATCCTTAATAAACATGTTTGTTGCAAATGTTATTTGTTTTCCTCTATCCTTATTTGTTTTGATTGTTGCTTTTAACATTTTGCCTATGACAATGGGGGAGAAAATAACAAAATGGAATGAAACATAGTATACACAATGGGAGAGAAAGAGAGAATAGTACAATGGGGGAGAAAGAGAAAATGGTATGGAGAAAATGGCATAACATAATGAAATGTTTGCACCAAGATAATCTAATAATCACAATGCTCTTAACCATGTTTTAAGCATATGTTAAGGGGGAGCATTTTAAAACTTATCTTTTTTCTCATCATTCCATTTGAATTGTCAAAGTCAAAATGGGGGAGATTGTTAGACAAATGATCTTAATTTTGATCCTTGACAACTCAAATGGATGATCTATTTAACATGTGTTTGAAGAATCTTGTTGCAGGATTAGGTTGCTTCAAATAAAGGTGAACAGAACATTTCTAGCGGTCACACCTCACCTAAAGACGACCGCTCCATGCAATTACAGGATGAAACCTTATCACAGTAGGTTTCGCGGTCAGAAGTTCGACCTGAGTCGCGACCGCTCCTACAGAATCGCGACCGTCCAAATATGTGAACGACCGCTACTCAAGGAACTTAAATCATTACAATCACAGTAAGGTTCACGGTGACAAGAATGGTGAATGACTCGACCTCGCTTAACACTTTAGCGACCACCCATTCAGAGTCGCGACCGCCCTACCATTCAAGAAGAAATTGCTTAAAGAGACAGTAGTGTTCGCGTCCTCAGGTGCGTCCAGAAGTTCGACGCGAGAATATGAGTTCGACCGCGAAATGCTACCAAGGGCGACCGCGAGATTCAAATTATGGCAGACATCTCTTTTGCTCTGTCAAAGAATGACACGTGACATGACCGTTGTAAACCCACTTCAATATTCAAAAAGGGCGACCGCACCTTTGCTTGGCGCGACCGTCCCGACAAACATAGCATGGGCAAGAACCGGTCCGACAAACACAGCATGGGCAAGATTCCAGCTGCAGAGCACTAAAATTCGACCGTTGAAGCTTTTTCAAAAGCAGCGACCGTCCCTTGTTAAAAGGACGACCGCGTGAAGCATGAGCGCGACCATCCTTGTATGAAGGGCGATCGCGAAGTGCTTCGGACAGTTTAAGTAAAGAAGGTCTAAACTGCCAAGACTTTATTCTCAATATCAATAACGGCTAGTAAGACCACATTGGCTATAAATACAATGTTTCTATGAGAAAACAAAAAAGAGGATACAAGAAAAAAGATTTTCATAGCCAAGCAACAAATTTTCTTTTACTTAAACTTGCATTTGAATTGTAATTAATGTTAGGTGTTAGCATTAAAAACACCATTGTATAAGTTTGAGTGTGAGCTTGGGAAACACTTGGGTTGTGAGAGTAAGCCTTGTAAAACTCTTGTTAGGTTGTGAGAGTAAGCCTTGTAAAACTCTTGTTAGGTTGTGAGAGTAAGCCTTGTAAAACTCTTGTTTGGGTTGTAAGTGTGAGCCTAAGAAAAACACTTGTGAAGTTAGGTGTGAACTTGTGAAAACACCAAAGTTGGAAGTGAGCTTGTAAAAACTTCAAAGATTAGTGGAACCTTAACAAGTTGTTAAGGAAGTGGATGTAGGATTGAAGTAAATCCGAACCACTATAAATCTTGTGTGTTCTTTCTTTCTTCCATTACTCAACCAACTCTATTCTGCATTTCTTGTTTGTTGAGTTTTTTAAATTGTCATTACTTGTTGAGGAAACCAATTCACCCCCCCTCTTGGTTGCCATCTTGGGACAACAAAACTCAATGCAATGCCAATGCACAATGTATATAGATGTCACATTATTCTACTTTCTTATATTTTTCAAATATTTCATAATCACAACTCATAACATTATATTGCTCAATTGTATCGCAATTCATAATTCACATTAAAGCAAAGACAAGCATGGGCCCAAAAAGGATCTAATATGCTATTCAAATTTCAGAGTTACTACTTTAGTCCATAATGACACCATGTGTCTACCCTCGTAGGCAATATATCCATGGATAATGTAACAGCCCTAGTCTCTTGGACCTCAACCCGGCTAGACCTTTAGACCCCAGTATCTTGGTCCATAATCCGGCTAGACTGCTACAGTTTTTGAAGCTTATGACCCTGTCTTTTCACCCCAAAAACATCATATTTATCAGTTGGCCTGGCTTACGACCCAGTCTTTTCACCATTCTAGCATTTAGCCTATAGGCAATCATAGGCATGCCGCCAAACCCAGAACTCTGAAAATTGAATAACATACTATGCACACAATTTATTCATATTTCTCATTATCAAATTCTTTCATAATTCCTTTATCAAAACTTTTCTCATTTTCTCATGATCAAATTAGGCAAATTGCCTTATTATATCATCTTTTTCTCTCTTTTTTTATTTATTCATTTTTCTCATTATTAATCTCTTTCTCATTGTCACATATTCAATCTAGGCACATTGTCTTATTTTCACATTTTTTCTCATTTTTCAAATCTTTCTTATTTTTCTCATTTTTCTCATTTTTATCAATATCAATTCATTTCATTATTCCACATATCTCATTTTTTGCATTCACAACACATTACCCAATTACTTTGGGTATTTTCACATAATATACATATTTCACATTCTACACAATTTAGCCATTATCAATGGCTTTTCACAATGCACTTAACACATATATAACATTACAAATGTCATATCACATTATTCATACTCAGTCAATGAACCAAGTAACTTAACACATTTTTCAACCAAAATTTGTTAAGCCTAAATGTCATGCAAATATAAACAATATATTCAAAGTTTGTACATACCTCTACTAGCAACCCAAATCAAGCTTAACACAACCTCCAATCCTATCCTTCCAACTTGCCCTTCACCACCTGGATGAAGCAAATCAACCTTCATAAATGCCTATACCAAATATGATCATACATAATCATTTAATATCACATTCTAAGGTATTCTCAACATCAAACCATAATTAAACATCACTCTAAACCAAATCCCAAAATTAAGCTTCACCTCACTTTAATTTTGAAAAATCATATCAAGCCATTTAAATTAGTGTTTTAAGTTTATTAATATCATTAGAAACATATTTTAGCATGTTTAAACTAATTACATTAATTAACCACATGCTTATGCCCAAAACCTAAAATGACATAACCTTCACCATTGAAGGATCTCCATTCCAACTCAATCCAATTATCATTTCAATCTTATTTCCACCACTTATATCCTTAAATAACATGATTTAAGCATTAAAATCAAACAATTAATCATTCTTTGAAAATTCACTTTTCCAAAACTCTAAATTAATACTACCCTCTTCAATCCCTAACTAAACACAACCAAATCCAATATTTGACTTTAAAATACTTGTTTATGCATCAAAAAAACTCATTTGGAATCAATTTGCACAATTAAAAATCATGATTTCAAAAATTCAAATGTTCCATAACCCTAAATTCTCTCTCTTCACCAATCTTACCCAAACTCAACCATTTCTTTAATCCAAACTTAAAATCATTATTTACTCATCAAAAGAACATCTTCCATACCCATTCCAACAATTATAACATGCTCTTTCAAAAACTCAATTTATACATATTCATAAGCTTTAAAGAACTTTATAATTTTGGAAATAAAGCTTGCTTACTTGTTGGAAAATCACCAAAACTACTCTTATTCCCTTGAAAGCTTGAAGAATTTGATGATAGAAGAAGCTAAAAATCTCCCTCTTTGGCCATGAAAGTCTTCCTTGAAGGAAAGAAGAAGAAGAAGATGAAAAAACATGATTTTCTCTTTCCTCCCACTCACATTTTCAACCTTATATATATTATTATTTTAATATATTTTTAATTATTTAATTAATTAAAATCCCAAAATATTATCTTCCATCCAAAATTATTTATTTTTGAATTATTTTATTAATTTTAAATTTATAAGATTTAATTACCAAAATACCCTTCTACTTTGACTTTTCTTTTAAAAAGTGTTGACTTTTATATGTTATGTATATTTTACATATATATCACATATATGTTCCACTTTTTCATTTAAAACCCCTTCATTTTTCATTTAAAACCATTAATTTCATTTATCCATTTAAATTATAATTTATTTTATCAAATTTTTAAAAATTAAAACTTTTCAAAAATTTGGGATATTACACATGCACAAGTAATGTGTATCTTATATACACTTCAAATGTACCTTATATGTGTGTTAAATATTAAGTATGCAATGTATTAATCCAACATATACAATTAATATACCATATGTATATGTTATATATACTCTAGATATATATGTTGAGTATATAAAATTTTATATCTCCAAATACTTATTTAATTTCTCCAAAATCACGGATGTCACAATTTTCTCCCCCTTAAATAATTTCATCCTCGAAATTATCCAGTATGGTAATAAATCATCCAAATCATTATTTTACCAAATTACATAATTTCTATTCTCCTCCTTAGGTTCATTCTTAATTTTCTTTTTACCATTACCTAACACATTATTATAATGTCTATTTACTCAAACAGTCACAACAAAATATCATATCATGAATCGAATTGTCATTAGAAAAAAATTAGTTCATCTCTTTAATATATATACCCACACACCTATTGCACTCAAGATATTTGATCACTTCATTATCTTAAAAATATACTCTTATCACCTTAAATTCAAATGTTAATAACTTTTATCTTAACACAATAATTTTACACATTTTCACTTTGATCCTACTCTTTATACAATTACCACATATTAATTTAATATCACCATTATACAACAACAAAATCTTATTTCCTTATTAAGATTCATTCCAATTATACTATAACTAACACTTTTCTCTTATAATTATTTGAAACTAATATAACTTAGCTCCTTTCATATGCATATACATATCAAAACGCTATATTATGTACATTATCACATAGATTGCATATTCTTAATACAACTACACACATTGAATTTCAATAAATACTTGTAAATTTATTACGTTTCGGATCAATTGATCTAACTATCACAATATGACCATTACAACCTTATTCTATTCTAACCAACATTTAGTCTATTTTAAATTCATCAATCTGTTTTCAATTCATGACCTAATTCTATTAGGTCAAATTTATTCTCGAATTTTAATTCTCTTCGAATTCATCATTATAGATAATATTCATTTCCCCTAGTCTCGTTTACTTTACACATCATTTTGATCAACTTATTCATTTTATACCACTTTCAAACATATTCATTATAACTCTTACTCACATTTCATAATTCCTTTCATTTACCATTTTCTCACATTTCTTATAGTTACCATATTTACAAAAATCACTTTTCTTACATATCACTTAAAGCTCATCATATTTTAACAATTCTCTTTTGTTTCCACACTTTCTATAATTATAAACAAATTTCTAGCATAAAATTATAAGATACAACTATGCAAATCATAAATCTTGACCATGTTTCTTGTAGCATAACTATCAATCTCACCAAAACTATCCAACGGTCATGCCATAATAATGGTCACGTCTGTGGCTTATAAATAAATACTGCCCTTCTATCATTCTTCTTCAAACATTTCCAATCACAACATTAAGTTCATATCGCAAAAATCACATATTCATTTTTTTAATCTTTTGCTACACGAAGAGTTAACACATTTCAACTCTGTTTCAAAGTAATTTACTTTTGACCACTTCTGTTTCAAAACAATTTACTCTTAATCACTTGATCATCATTAGCCTAACTCATGTTTCAACAATATTATCATTAACATCTCTTACTTATACACATTAGTTCATATGCTAATTTTACACAATTTCCATTTATTACTCCATTTCTAATCTATCTCTTATAAAAATTTTCATTCATATATATATATATATTTAATTTTTTTTCCATTTCCATACTTTCTTCATTATACTTTCCTTTTCCTTACAATCTTTTAATTATACGCATATACTTTAGGCCCAAAACACTATACAATCATCAAGTTCATTTGTTAAAATAACAATTTCACCATCCAGCTCTGTTCGGGTCCATTCTCAATCTCAATTCATCACATGACCTAACTCTACGCAAGTCAAGACCTAATCTCTCTTAGGTCTATTAATACATGCAATATCATTCTCATTCTTTTGACATTACTTAGGTTATTCATCAATTCAACATATATATGCACTCTGACCACAACATAATTAACATCTTCCTTATTTAATCGCCCACAACATAATTAACATCTTCCTTATTTAATCGCCCATCCCTTAAATAAGTTTCTTATTATATATATATATATATATATAACACCTCACATAAATCTTAGTCAAATTTCCAATGTGACATCTCTCTCACATTTTTTTATGCATTTATCATACCCTTCATATCCATTTTCATCATTTCCAATTCAATTACCTAAAGTAACTCATTTTTACTTACTTAATCATTTCCTTTTATTTCATAACAAATTTCTATATTATCAATTACATTACACCTTAGTTAGTACTTTTATAAATAATATTACTCATTCAAAATTACCCCCATGCTTATTAAACATTAAACTATCAATATCTAAACTATCCTCATCGAAATTCCCTTACAACTCTAAATTTTCAACTTACTACTTTACTTAAACTTCATTCTATTAATCTCATTTTCAAGAGCTAACTTTATAAACTTTATTTTTATATTAATACAACATCAAAACACATCACTTTCACAATTATGGAAACCCATTTCAAAAATTCAAATTTCATATAATGCAACCAACAACATGAACCTCACCAAATCTCATCCATATCACATTCTCAATCTTAAGATCATAACATTTACTTTTAAATAACATTAATTCATTTCCTTACACTAATTAACATCATCAATTAGATATCCTACTTTTACATACTCAAACCCTAAATCATGTATCATTCATTTTTTTTATGAACTCTTTGATCTAAATTATTAAAACTTTATATTCCTTCTTCATACTTCTACCCGTATACATATAAATTTTCATAATTGTTCTTATTCATTTGTCTCATGAAATTAATTTATTACTCATGTACACAAAATTATTTGACTTCCTTAGTTTCATGTCACTCTTACTTTCAGTTTTTATATTCCTTACCATTTCTTTATAAAAGCTTATAAACTTTTATCCATGTGTACTTGACACATATATGGACTTATATTTTAGATTTTTTCAAGTTGATTTAATATATTTAAAAATTAAATCTTCCAAAATCAGAGAATCTGTCTCTTTAATAATTTCTCTGGCAGCACCTGATTGTCCTTTTTTTTTTCAGGTATCAAACCTTAATAAAAATTCTTGAAATTTTAACCATATGTTATAGGAATACATATTATATTGTTTGTAAATTTTTCAGATTTTTCAGGGTTGGTTTACCATAGTTTCTAAATTTATTTTTTCTCAATTTCTACAGATTCTGAGTTGCTGGAACTCCTCCAACAATCTGTGTTCTTCTACCTTTCTTAATCAGTAATTCCTCTTTAAAAATTATAAAATTTTATACATTATATTCTAACATATAGAAAATTTTTTCATTATATTTTCAAACTCATCCAACATTTCTAGATTTGTCCAAAAATTCAGACAATATCACTTTACAGTGCATCTATAAAATTTTCTGTAACTATCATGCTCATTTCTCAAACTTTTTATTTTTATATCTTAAATCATTTCCTAGATTGTTTTTCTAATTTCACTTATTCATCAATTGAATCAACTATGAATTTTAACTTTCAAATAAAAGTTTCAAAAATTCTTAATCCAAAATCTCTAGAATGACGCTTCCACTGCGCCACTCTGATCTATGCAACCCAAACGCCATCTCAACTCATATCCATTATATCAAATAGACATTGTCACATCAAAGATCAGATAAATTACCAGTGCCAATGCATAAATCAAATTGAAAATCATTTTTTTAAAATTCTAATTTTCTCTCTCTAACAACGCACCTAGGTCAAGAACATCAAACCTAGGCTCTGATACCAAAATAAATATAACACCCTTATACCCTATATATGTACAATACATATTTTCAGCATATGTAAAATACGCATATATGGTATAAAAATATCACAGACCGATTTAATAAAAATTTTCACATTTCTGTTTAAAGATTTCAAATACTAATATATAAAATAAATAGTGTATAAATATTCTTTGCTTGTTATAGGAATCCAAAATAAATATTTTATATGAAAATCTTTGAAAAAAATTCGCCAGAGTTTTGTTTATAATTTAGACGTTCCTAAAATTCAGTAAAACACAACCTACATAAAACAAACACTCCCAATAAAAATCAATTCACCATTTCACTAATACTTCTCAATTTCTCCATATTTTCTCAAAATACTTATATATAGATATATAAATTAACAATACATATAAAATCTCATTTGAACAAATTATTCAAAACATTCTTTATAATTTACATTATATACTTCCAAAAACATATCATAGCATATATAATATCAAAATACATTGTAATATCAAATATCTACATGCTGGCAACTGGCTCTAATCTTGATATACCCAAAAACAACTCTTCAAGCTCAATAAATACAAACCTAGACCCGACCAGGTCTTGTAGAACTCTCTGCTCTACCAAATCATCCATGACACCTGCGTGACGAATTATAATCGCTCTAAGCCGAAGCCTAGTAGTATAAACTTTGATAATAAAAATAAAGCTCAATGCAATGCTAATGCACAATGCATATAGATGTCACATCATTCAACTTTCTTATATTTTTCAAATATTTCATAATCACAACTCATAATATTATATTGCTCAATTGCATCACAATTCATAATTCACATTAAAGCAAAGACAAGCATGGGCCCAAAAAGGATCTAATATGCTATTCAAATTTCAGAGTTACTGCTTTGGTCCAAAATGACACCATGTGTCTAGCCCCGTAGGCAATATATCCATGGATAATGTAACAGCCCCAGTCTCTTGAAACTCAACCTGGCTAGACCCTTAGGCCCCAGTATATTGGTCCTTAACCCGGTTAGACTGCTACAGTTTTTGAGTCTTACGACCCAGTCTTTTCACCCCAAAAACATCATATTTATCAGCTGGCCTGGCTTACGACCCAGTCTTTTCACCATTCTAGCGTTTAGCCCGTAGGCAATCAAAGGCATGCCACCAAACCCAGAACTCTGAAAATTGAATAACATACTAGGCACACAATTTATTCATATTTCTCATTATCAAATTCTTTCATAATTCCTTTATAAAAAATTTTCTCATTTTCTCATGATCAAACTAGGCACATTGCCGTATTATATCATCTTTTTCTCATTTTTTTTTCATTTATTCATTTTTCTCATTATTAATCTCTTTCTCATTGTCACATATTCAATCTAGGCACATTGCCTTATTTTCACATTTTTTTTTCTCATTTTTCTCATTTTTCACATCTTTCTCATTTTTCTCACTTTTCTCACTTTTCTCATTTTTATCACTATCAATTCATTTCATTATTCCACATATCTCATTTTTTGCATTCACAACACATTACCCAATTACTTTGGGTATTTTCACATAATATACATATTTCACATTCTACACAATTTAGCCATTATCAATAGTTTTTCACAATTCCCTTTATTCATACTCAATCAATGAACCAAGTAACTTAACACATTTTCCAACCAAAATGTGTTAAGCCCAAATGTCATGCAAATATAAATAATATATTCAAGGTTTGTACATACCTCTACTAGCAACCCAAAGCAAGCTTAACACAACCTCCAACCTTATCCTTCCAACTTGCCCTTCACCACTTGGATGAAGCAAATCAACCTCCCTCAATGCCTATACCAAATGTGATCATACATAATTATTTAATATCACATTCTAAGGTATTCTCAACATCAAACCATAATTAAACATCACTCTAAACTAAATCCCAAAATTAAGCTTCACCTCAGTTTAACTTTGAAAAACCATATCAAGCCATTTAAATTAGTGTTTTAAGTTTATTAATATCATTAGAAACATATTTTAGCATGTTTAAACCAATTACATTAATTAACCACATGCTTATGCCCAAAACCTAAAATGACATAACCTTCACCATTGAAGGATTTCCATTCCAACTCAATCCAATTATCATTTCAATCTTATTTCCACTACTTATATTGTAACACCCCCATGCTCTATATAAGTACTATACATATACCTAGTATACATACAATACATATATAAAGTATAAGGATGTTACTTTTAGTTTCAATTTAAAACCTTTATCCAAGTTCATCAAATTATACATTAATTTAAAACATATCTACAAAAGTCAGTATTCTCATTTATCAAAACTTCATTCATCCATATGAATATATATTAACTCAAAAATACAATATAGTTTAAAATCACACATGTATGCATCACCTTCTAGTTGGTCTCGAGACACTCTTACCCTTCTCGTGGCATCACAGCTAGATTTCCAGATCAACCGCATAAATACCTGCGCGATTAAACAACCACGCTAAGCTCGAAAGCTTAGTAGTACAACTAAAATAATAAAATACACTTTACCAAATTATCATACCTCATATGTTTAGCTTTATGGTTTACTGTTCTCTTACCACGTTTTCCTTTCTCAATGCATTCTTCATAAGTTCCCACTAATTTCATAAATTAGATATATAATTACATAGAACATTCACAACTCAATTCTTGCCTTTTCTATCTCATATACATATAAATATACATCAATTCAACAAAGCACCCTTTTATGACCTATCCAAACCTTCATGAAAACCATTCTCACAAATTCCACATTCATATACAATTTACACATCATACAATATTTTCATATATTCATATATCAAGAAAGTCCCTCAAAACATATTCACCTTCAATACATCAATACACATATTACAAAATCATACTTTCAATAACAGCAGTTATAGATCTCATTACTCATTTATTTCAATATTTGAATATCACACTGACAACAAAGACAGACTCGGGCCCGAACAACACTAATATGTTATTCAAAGTTCAGAGTTACTGCTTTGGTCTATAATCATAATCATCAAGCCCGTAGGCATCATATATAATATCTCTATCCATGGATAGCGTAACAGACCCAGTCTCTTGGATCATCAACTCGGCTAAACTCGAGGAGATCCTCAACCCGGCAAGACTGTTACTACATTTCTCATATCACAGTTATCAAGTAACAGACCCAGTCTCTTGGACCATCAACCCGACTCAATCGAGGAGATCCTCAACCCGGCAAGACTGTTACTAATCATATATCTTATAAGCACAAATCTCATAGTGTAACAGACCCAGTCTCTTGGATCATCAACCCGACTCAATCGAGGAGATCCTCAACCCGGCAAGACTGTTACCTTTTTCATTTTATAGACATGCTTCCAAACCCAGAACTCTGAAATTGAATAACACATTAGTTACACAATTCATTTATTATTTCATTATCAATTTCATCATCAATTAGGCAAACATGCCTTATCTCTTTCACTTGAATCATCATAGCCAATCACAATGGCTTTCCATCACATTTGAATCATTATAGTCAATAACAAAGACTTATAATCATACTTTTCACAATATATATATATATAAATCATCATTGTAATTCACAAGATTCACAATGCATTCTACACAACATTGTTCATATAGTATCATAAACATCATTGTTATCATCTAGTCATATTGATCAATTCATCACTCAACAATACATAATCAATGGCATTGCACATACCTTTTTCCATGATCATTATCTCTTCCACATTTTCTATATCATCATTGTTATATACAAAACAATTTACACTATACATGAATGTAGAATCTTCTATATACATTTGGTTGGATCATTATTGTTATAAGTGTATTTAAGTACAAAAGACAATTGAAGATCCAACAATATATGAAGAACAATTAACAAACACAAAAGCCAACACCCTCAGGGGACACGGCCAAGCCTGTGGCCGTGTCTCTCAACCAAAAGTTCCAGTAGCAAACACGGGCAGTAGACACGGCCAAGCCAGTGGCCGTGTCTCCCAACACAAACAATCCAGAAGCAGACACGGGCAAGGGACACGGCCGTGTCTCTCAACACAAACTAGGCAGTGGCAAACACGATCAAGGGACACGGCCAAGACAATGGCCGTGTCTCTCCAAAAACCATTCTACACGGCCAAGTTTGCCCTAACTTGGCCGTGTCTCTCATAACTTGGCCGTGTCCTTCAATGATTCAAAGACCAAACACTTCAAAATTCATCCAAGCCCTTCCAAATTCATACCACAACCTTAATAATCATTATCTTTATTAATATTTATCAATTTCCTATCATTTTAACATATATATAACTTCATTATATTATCATAATAATCAATATATATTCATCATTATAATCAATTACTCAAAGTACCAATTCATTTATACACAACCCTAACTCAACAATTCATCATCATTCTCACAATTATCTCAACTTATCATCACTTAGATGATAATTCAATACATCTACATGCTTCAATCTTTTCTTTTCATCATCTTACACACCAATTATACCCAAGATAGCATCAATCCAAAGGAAAACCAAACAATAAGATAAATACTTATATATATGTATAATCAATAAATCAACTCAAAGAATAGGTACTTACTTGAATATGTTGCCAAATCTTCATCTCTATCTTCAATTCTCTTAAAATCCTTAAGAACTTTGATGTGAAAAGCAAAAAAATCACATCTCTCTCTCTCTCTCTCTCTCTCTCTCTCTCTCGTCCAAGCAGCAAGAAGAAAACGAAGGAGCAGAAGAGGAAAGAAGTTTCTACTTCTTTCCTTCGTTCTTATCATATATATATATATATATATATAATAATAATAATAATTATTATTATTATTATAATAATAATAACAATAACAATAACAATAATAATAATAATAATAATAATAATAACACTTTAAATCTCCACCACATAATCTTTCTTTGACTTTTTTCTTCTCTTTTCTTTTTGACCTTATTATTATTATTATTAATTCATTACACAAATATATATATATATATACCATTCACTTATCCTACACCACTTTATATCCCATGTATATGTCTTATATATATTATCTTTATATTTCCCCCTATATACATATACATTAAATCCAAATTCAACAACAATAACTCCAAAACTCTTAGGGTCTATTCCGGGATATTACATATATCCTTAAATAACATGATTTAAGTATTAAAATCAAACAATTAATCATTCTTTGAAAATTCACTTTTCCAAAACTCTAAATCAATACTACCCTCTTCAAACCCTAACCAAACACAACCAAATCCAATATTTGACTTTAAAATACTTATTTATGCATCAAAACAACTCATTTGGAATCAATTTGCACAATTAAAAATCATGATTTCAAAAACACAAATGTTCTATAACCCTAAATTCTCTCTCTTCACCAATCTTACCCAAACTCAACCATTTCTTTAATCCAACCTTAAAATCATTATTTACTCATCAAAATAACATCTTCCATACCCATTCCAATAATTATAACATGCTCTTTCAAACACTCAATTCATACATATTCAAAAGCTTTAAAGAACTTCATAATTTTGGAAATAAAGCTTACTTACTTGTTGGAAAATCACCAAAACTACTCTTATTCCCTTGAAAGCTTGAAGAATTTGATGATGGAAGAAGCTAAAAACCTCCCCCTTTGACCATGAAAGTCATCCTTGAAGGAAAGAAGAAGAAGAAGATGAAAAAAAATTGATTTTCTCTTTCCTCCCACTCATATTTTCAACCTTATATATATTATTATTTTAATATATTTTTAATTAATTAATTAATTAATTATTTATTTATTTAATTAAAACCCCAAAATATTATCCTCCATCCAAAATTATTTATTTTTAAATTATTTTATTAATTTTAAATTTCTAAGATTTAATTACCAAAATACCCTTCTACTTTGACTTTTCTTTTAAAAGTGTTGACTTTTATATGTTATGTATATTTTACATATATATCACATATATGTTCCACTTTTTCATTTAAAACCCCTTCATTTTTCATTTAAAACCATTAATTTAACTTATTCATTTAAATTATAATTTATTTTATTAAATTTTCAAAAATTATAACTTTTCAAAAATTTAGGATGTTACACATATGCACAAGTAATGTGTATCTTATATACACATCAAATGTACCTTTTATGTGTGTTAAATATTAAGTATGTAATGTATTAATCCAACATATACAATTAATATACCATATGTATATGTTATATATATTCTAGATATATATATTGAGTATATAAAATTTTATATCTCCAAATACTTATTTATTTTCTCTAAAATTACGGATGTTACAAGTGTTGTTTTATGAAGTTCATCATTTCTTCATTTAGGGGTTTGGTGAATATGTTGGCAAGTTGGTTTTGTGTATCAATGAACTCTAAGACAACATTTTGGTTTTGAAAATTGTCTCTTAAGAAGTGATGCCTAATATCTATATGTTTTGACCTAGAATATTGAATTGGATTTTTGGATAAGTTTATGGCACTAATGTTATCACACTTAATGGGGATGTGTTGAAATGTTTTCCATTGTCAAATAATTGTTGTTTCATCTAAAGAACTTGAGTACAACAAAAACATGCAGTAACATATTTGACTTCCGCTGTAGATAGTGCAACCGACACTTGTTTCTTTCTCGTGCTCTTTCTATCCAAAAGACTATCGGCATAATCGGCATCTGAGAAACCTAATATGTTGAATGATGTATTCTTAGTATACCAAAGTCCTAAATGCAATGTGCCATTCAAGTATTTCAAAATTCATTTAGTAGCATTCAAATGAGATTCCCTAGGGCATGATTGAAATCTAGCACACAAACAAACACTATACATTATATTGGGTCTAGATGCGGTCAAGTAAAGTAAGGATCCTATAATACCTCGATATTTCTTCTCATCTACTACCTTACCACTTTCATCCTTGTTAAGCTTTAGAGATGTACTCATGGGAGTTTTGCTAGACTTGCAACCTTCCATTCCAAATCTCTTGAGGAGTTCCCTCATGTACTTAGATTAATTAATGAAGATCTCATCTTTGCATTGCTTGATTTGTAGTCCAAGGAAGAATTTAAGTTTACCCATCATCCTCATTTCAAATTCCCTAGTCATATGAGAAGCAAATTCTTTGCACAAGGATTCATTAGTAGCACCAAAAATATTGTCATCAACATAAATTTGCACAATTAATATATTATGTCTATTCTTTTTAACAAAAAGAGTTGTGTTAACTTTACCTTTTGAAAAATCATTTTCAAGCAAATACACACTAAGTCTACCGTACCAAGCTCTTGGAGCTTTTTTCTATCCATATAGTGCTTTTATAATCTTCAAAACCGGAAGGTTGTTCAACATAAACTTCTTCATTGATAAATCCATTCAGTAATGCACTTTTAACATCCATTTGAAAATGTTTAAAATTCATGTAACATGCAAATGCAAGAAGTATCCTAATAGCTTCTAATCTAGCAATAGGGGCAAATGTCTCATCATATTATATGCCTTCCTCTTGGTTTTACCCTTTGGCTACCAATCTAGCTTTATTTCTAATGATGAGACCATTTTCATCAAGCTTATTCCTATATACCCATTTACATCCAATAATTGGATGATCCTTAGGTCTAGGAACAAGTTTCCACACATTATTTCTCTCAAATTGGTTGAGTTCATCTTACATAACAATCACAAAACATTCATCACTAAGAGCCTCATTAATTGTCCTTGGCTCAATTTGAGAAACAAAAGCAAAATTAACATCTAAGTGTTTAAGTTTGGATCTAGTAGTTACTCCCTTTGATGTTTCACCAATGATGAGTTCTTTTGGATGATCCTTCTTGCATTCGCAATCCTTAGGTAGCTCTTGAGTCTCCTCATCTTGTTCGTCATGATTATTCTTTGGAGCATCAATGTGTTCAAGTGTTCCTACAAAATCATCAAGAACACTACCTTTCCTTTGATCAAGTTTAGAAGATTCATCAAAAACAACATGCATTGATTCTTCAACCATTAGAGTTCTTTTATTAAATACTCTATATGCTTTGCTAAATGATGAATATCCTAAAAATATACCTTCATCTGATTTGGATGAAAATTTTCCAAGATTATCCTTGGTATTTAATAGAAAGCATTTGCATCGAAATACTCTAAGGAATGAAATTATGGGTGTTCTTCCATTCCATAGCTCATAAGAAGTTTTGTTTATCAAAGGTCTTTTATAGACATGATTTGAAATTTAACAAACAGTATTAACATCTTTCGCCCAAAAGTAAGATGGTAGTTCATACTCATTGAGCATTGTCCTAGCCATTTCAATTAAAGTTCTATTGTTCCTTTCAACCACACCATTTTATTATGGTGTTCTAGGAGCCGAAACGTTATGTGAAATACCAAGGTCATTGCAAAAGTTTTCAAAATTTACATTTTCAAGTTCTTTGCCATGATCATTTCAAATAGATGTGATCATATAGCCTTTTTCATTTTCAACTCTTTTTGCAAATATTTTAAAATGGTTAAAAGCTTCATTCTTTTGAGCTAAAAAATTTACCCATGTAAACCTTGAGTAGTCATCTACAAGTAGAAATGCATATAACTTTCTACCTAGGCTAGCAACTGTATTTGGTCCAAACAAATCCAAATGAATATGTTTTAAAGGTCTAGATGTACTTACAACATTTATAGATTTAAATGAGCTTTTATGTTGCTTACCAAATTGACAAGGTTCACATGTTCGATCTTTGCTAAATTTAAATTTGGGAAGACCATCAACTAGCTCTTCTTTATTAATGCATTGCAAATGATCCATACTAGCATGTCCTAGTCTTCTATGCCACAACTAAGAATCATTATTGATAGAAATCAAACATTCAAATGCATTGTTGGAAATTATGTCAATTTTATATGTGTTATTAATTCTAACTCCTTTGAATGCAATTTCACTATTTAAATTTGCAACTTTGCATCCTTTGGAATCAAAATTTACATTGTATCATTTATCACATAATTGACTTACACTAAGCAAGTTGTGTTTCAAACCATCAACAAGCCAAACATTTTTCAATTAAATTTTTACCCAGCTTGCCAATGGAGCCAATTCGAATAATTTTACATTTAGCATTATTTCCAAACATAACACTACCTCCATTCTTATAAGTGGGAGTTATAAAAAGCTTTGCATTTACCTTGGGGGTTAGTAGTAGAAGGATCTTCTAACTTGAGATGAGCCTTCCTAATATAGCAAAATGTGCTCGTATGCCCAAATTTCATGCAATATGTGCATTGATACAATGTTTTATATTTATGCATCTTTTTATTGAAAATCAATGAACTATTCACACAATTACAAATATGAGTTGGCTTTTTTGCAATTTTGTGTTTGTGTTCATGCCTAGTGTACATGAATGCATGATTTGGTCTAAGAACCTTGGTTCTAGAACTTTGTGTACCCAATGCAATCCTTTTAGGATTTTTAGGCTTAGTTTGTGCATTGGTGTTCTTTACAACTTTAACACTAGTAGTTTGAGTTGTAGATGTTTTTACAAATATGGGTGCTCTAGATGTGGTACTTGATGATCCATTGAACCCTAAACCATGTTTCAAAGAAGGTGACCTTTGATTATCAATTAAAGTATCGAATGCTTCTTTTCCTTTATGAAATTTTTAAATTGATTCTTTAAGTTCCTTTAGTTCATGTTTCAAAATTTCATTTTCCTTAATCACATTTTTTAAACAATGTGAATCTTTATTTATTGCATTAAGTGATTTCAAGAATTGTTCATTTGAGGTTTTTAATTCTAAGGTAGAATTTTTTAAGCTCATAAAGTCTTTTTCTAGCTTAGAGCATTTATCCTTATAAAATTTCATCTTAGAAAAATATTTTTCTATCCTAAGATTCATATGTTCAATCATATCATTATCATCTTAAGCATTATCATTGTATTCAATTAAATTCAAGGATTGAGTACCTACCTCATTGGAGTCTTTTTCATCCTCAATAGCCATGAGACATAGATTAGCAATTTCTTCCTCATCTTCTTCACTTGAGGAAGAGTCATCCCATGTAACTTTGAGTGATTTCTTCCTTTCTTTATCCATCTTCTTTTTGTTCTTCAATTTGAAGTAATCTGATTTGATATGTCCATATTTGCCACCTTTGTTAATTTACAATCTTCTCTTTCTCTTCCAATCATTCATCCTCTTAGTGAACATTACCATTTCTTCTTCATCATCACTATCTTCATTGCTTGAGCTCTCAACTTCTTTGATTGAGCTATTTCTTTCCTCTTATCCTTTTCACCTTGTTCTTCATCTCTTTCGGGGTGCAATTCAAAGGTGAGTAGTTTTCCAATAAGTTCATCGGTTCTCAAAGAACTTAGATCATGAGCCTCTTCAATTGAAGAAACCTTAGACTCAAAGTTCTTCTTGCCTCTAAGTGCTCTAAAGATTTTTCCATTGACTTCATCTTAATCATATATCTTGCCATATTTCTTCAATTCGTTGACGATGGCAAGTAATTGATTTGTCATGTCGGTAACATTTTCGTTAGGCTTCATCTTGAATAGCTAATACTCATGTATGTACATTTGCTTCTTGGTGAGCCTCACTTGGGTAGTACCTTCATAATAGTTCTTAGGAGTTTTCCAAATGCAATGAGCACAAGTGAGATGTTGGACTCTCCCACCTTCTTCTCTAGAGATAGAATTCAACAAGATGGAGGTTGCCCTATGGTTTTTGAATCTATCTTTTATGTTGGCACTTGACCATTGTGATTTGGGAAGAGGAACTTGGACATCCCCAACTTCATGAGTATGAGGCTTCCACTTATTTTCAACATAGTCCCAAAGTTCTATTCCTTCACTATCTAGAAACAAAAACTTTTTGTGCTTCCAATAGGAATAATCAGTTCCATCAAAGTATGGTCTAAGAAGAGAGTTGAGATTTCCATGAGAGGATGAAGAAGAGGTTTCCATTTTGGATCAAATTTCATAATTAAGTCTAAGAAATTGACAAGCTCTGATACCAATTATTGTCTCAAGATAGCAACCAAGAGGGGGGTGAATTGGTTGGACATAAGAAATGATGCACAATTCAAAAACTCAAAGATTAAAAAGAAGTATAGGGGATATAGAAGAAGTTTAAGTAGAAGATAGAACACAAGATTTATAGTGGTTCGGATTTACCTTAATCCTACATTGACTTCCTTAACAACTTGTTAAGGTTCCACTAGCTTTGAGTTTTTACAAGCTTAACTCTAACTTGATATTTTCTCTAGCTCACACCAAACTACTTATAATGGTTTGAGATCACTTCCTCACAACCCTTACAAGAGATTTCCCAGGCTCACTCTCACAACCTAAGTGTTTCCAAGCTCACACTCAAACTTAAGATGGTATTTAATGCTCACACCCTGTAACATCCTAAAATTTTTGAAAATTTTTAATTTTTGGAAAATTGGATAAAATAAATTATAATTTAAAAGAATACATTAAATTAATAGTTTTAAATGAAAAATGAAGGGATTTTAAATAAAAAAGTGGAATATATATTGATATATATGCAAAATATACATAACATATATAAAAGTCAACACTTTTTAAAAGAAAAGGGTATTTTGGTAATTAAATCTTATAAATTCAAAATTAATAAAAAAATTCAAAAAAAATTAATTTTGAATGGAAGAGGAAAATTAGGACTTTTAATTTATTAAAAAAATAATTAAATAATTAAATAATTAAATTATTTTAATATATATATATATGTGGTTAAAAAAAAGATGAAAAGGAAAGAATATTTAAAAGTCTTCTTCTTCTTCTTCTTCTTCTTCTCAAGAACGTGGCTTCCATGGATGATTGAAGACCAAGGATTTTTCTTCTTCCATACTCCATAAATTGAAGGAATTAACAAGTTTCAAGTGGATTTTTGTTGATTTCCACCAAAATTAGTAAGTTTCCATCTATTTTCTTTGAATTCCTTAGAAATTTAGATTATGTGAGAGTTTGGATTTTTATGTAGGATGTTAAAATTGTTGGAATTGGTGTGTATGATGTTATTTTGGGTAGTTAACAATGATTCTAAGGTTAGATTGAAGAGATGATGGAGTTTGGTTAAAGAATGGTGAAGGGAGAGAATTTAGGGTTATGAATTTTTGGGGTTTTAAAAACATGAACTTTAATTGTGCAAATTGTTTCCAAATGAGTTGTTTTGATTCATAAACAAGTATTTTAAAGTCAAATATTGGATTTGGTGATGTTGGGTTGGAGTTTGAGAATGGATTGTGTTGGAATGGAAAACCTTCAATGGGGGAAGGTTATGCTATTTTTGAGATTTTGTATATAAGAGTGTATTTTTATAATGTAAATGATTTAAATGTATTAAAATATGTTTTTAATAATATAAATAAACTTAAAACACTAATTTAATTGTAGTAGAATGGAATTCCAATGTTGAAGTAAAGAAAGGCTAAAATTTTGGAAATTTGTAGGAGTGATGTGTAATTATGATTTAATGTTGGAAATGCCATTAAATGTGAAACTAAATGATTATTTTGCTATCACATTTGGTTTAGGCATTGAGGGAGATTGATTTGATTTATCCAAGTGGTGAAGGGCAAGTTAAAAAGATTGGATTGAAGGTTGTTTTTAGCTTGCTTTGGGTTGCTAGTGGAGATATGTACAAACTTTGAATATGATATTTATATTTGCATATCATTTTGACTTAACACATTTTGGTTGGAAAATGTGTTAAGCTACTTGGTTCATTGATTGTGTATGCATAATATGCTATGATATTTGTAATGTCATATATGTGTTAAATGCATTGCGAAAAGTCATTGATAATGGCTAATTTGTGTAACATGTGAAATATGCATATTATGTGAAAATACCCAAAGTAATTGGGTAATGTGTTGTGAATGCAAAAATGAGATATGTGTAATAATGAATTGATATTGATAAAATGAGAAAAATGAGAAAGATGTGAAAAAATGAGAAATATGAGAAAAAAATGTGAAAATAAGGCAATGTGCCTAGATTGAATATGTAAAAATGAGAAAGAGATTAATAATGAGAAAATTGAATAAATTGGGTGCCTTGTATGCTATTCAATTTTTAGAGTTCTGGGTTTGGCGGCATGCCTATGATTGCCTACAGGCTATACGCTGGAATGGTGAAAAGACTGGGTCGTAAGCCAGGCCAGCAGATAAATATGATATTTTTGGGGTGAAAAGACTGGGTCGTAAGCCTCAAAAACTGTAGCAGTCTAGTAGGGTTGAAGACCAAGATACTGGGGCCTAAGGGTCTAGCCGGGTTGAGGTCCAAGAGACTGGGGCTGTTACATTATACATGGATATATATATTGCCTACGGGGCTAGACACATGGTGTCATTATGGACCAATGCAGTAACTCTGAAATTTAAATAGTATATT
Source organism: Garcia nutans (assembly GCA_947685225.1). Classification (NCBI taxonomy): domain Eukaryota; kingdom Viridiplantae; phylum Streptophyta; class Magnoliopsida; order Malpighiales; family Euphorbiaceae; genus Garcia; species Garcia nutans. The sequence continues at coordinate 32,589,504 of CANTUV010000039.1, read as the reverse complement.
AGATCCTTTTTAGGCCCATGCTTGTCTTTGTTTTACTGTGAATTATGAATTATGATACAATTGAGTAATATAATGTTATGAGTTGTGCTTATGAATTATTTAAAAAAATATAAGAAAGTGGATTGATGTGACATCTATATGCATTGTGCATTTGGTATTGCATTGAGTTATATTGTTATTATCAAAGTTTGTACCAATAGTTTCCATCGCGCAGGTGACAAGGTAGACCTAGTTGAGCCAGAGAGTTCTTCTAGACCAAGTCGGGTCTAGACTTGTAGTTGAGCTTGTAGAGTTGCTATCGAGATTAGAAACACTTCCAGCAACATGTATATATTTTTATGTTATTGTATATTTTGAGTTTTATGCATAATATATTATGTTTTGAATTTTACGTATTGTATATTATAAAGAATGTTTGGGTCAATGTATTTAAAATGGGAGAGTAAGTGTGTTTTAAATTATATATATATCTATATGTATAAATGTTTGAGAAAATTGGTGAAATTGAGAAGTGGTTGAGAGGGTGATTGGAAATTATTGGGAGTGTTTTATTTTTGCAGGTTGAGTAATTGCTAAATTTTGGGATATCCAAAATACAGACAAAACTCTGGCGAATTTTTCCCAGAGATTTTTATATATATTATTTATTTTGGATTCTTATAACAAGTAAATAATATTTATATTCTATTTAATTTTTATATATATTTAGAATTTAAAATTTAAAATTGAAAAAAAAATTAGTAAATCCGTCTGCGACATTTTTGTACCGTATATGCGTATTTTACATATGCTAGAAATATGTTTTGTACTTATATAGGGTATAAAGGTGTTACATTTGTTTTGGTATCAGAGCCTAGGTTTGAGGTTCTCGACCTAGGTGGGGATGATAGAGAGAGAAAATGGGGGATTTGAAAAGTAGTTTTTAATTGTAATACATGTGTTGGCACTGGCAGTTTTTGATCTCTGATATAGTATCTTCTACTTTGTTTGCAGATATAGATAGTTATGGCGTCTCGGCCGCATCAGGCTGCTGAGGGTAGTGCAGAGAGTGTGGCTCCAGATGGGGGTAGAGATGGAGCTAGAGTTGTATCTACTGGTGAGGCATCTGTTTCTATGCCTGTGAGACCAACAGCTGATGAGGTTCCGCCTGGCTAGGTATGGCATATGGTAGAGTTGTTAAGGCAGGCTCCAGTTCCGCAGCCGCCACAGCCTCAGCCGCGGTTGCCGGTGAGGTAGTATGATAAGCTGAGAAAGTAAGGAGCTGAAGACTTTGTTGGTACTACAGACCCTGCTGTAGTAGAGCAGTGGCTAGACTGGGTTCAGAGGATATTTATTCCGTTACAAGCTAGTCCAGAAGAGAAGTTTGATTATGCCAGATCTCTTCTGCAGAGGATGCATATGATTGGTGGAAGACGGTTCCACATGCTCTTGATGATCCACCAGTTCTGACCTATGATGATTTCTTGCGGGAATTTGAGCAGAAGTATACTCCAAGAGAGTATAAAGATGCAAAGAAGATGGAATTCCTGAGTCTGAGACAGGATACCAGGACAGTGACCGAGTATGAGATTGAGTTTATCCGGTTGAGGAGGGATTGAGACCCTCTATCATGTGCATCATCGCAGGCTCTCGGTATCAGGATTTCTCCCAGTTAGTTGCAGCTGCCAGGAGTGTTGAGAGGGCGCAGAGTCTTGCAGCAGCTGCCAGGGTTGAGGAGACCAGAGTTAGGAGACCACAGAGTGAGGCAGGGTCTTCATCAGTGAAGAGAGGCCGAGGGGGAAATTTTTAGAGGTTTAGTAGGAGTCAGGGGCAGTTTGGCAGGTCATTACAGCAGCAGAGACAGAGACAGAGAACTGCAATTTCAGTGGCTAGTGCTCCGACTCCAGTGGCTTAGAGACCTACTCCACCTACTTGTATTCATTATGGTAGAGTACACGGAGGTGTCTGCTGGTGGAGAGGTGCTTCAGGAGTGTGTTTTAGATGTGGGCCGTCAGACCATTTTATCAAAGATTGTCCTGAGCCACCAGAGGTTAGGCAGGCAGATACTGCATCTTCTCGACCCAGTGTCAAAGGGGGTTGTGGTGGCAGAGGTTTTAGTAGTGGTGGTCACCCTGGGTTTAGTCAGAGAGGAGGCTCTACATCCGGAGGCAGTAGGCCAGATGAGGCTGGGCCATCTCAGCGGGTTTATGTGATGCAGAGGCAGCTGGATGCTTCAGCCGTTATTGCGGGTACATTTTCTTTATTTGGTATTTCAGTCCTTGCTCTATTAGATCCTGGATCTACGCATTCTTACATAAGTACATCCATCTTACCTGTGTCTGAATTGCATTCTGAGTCCCTAAGATTTGATATCTTAGTGACAAATCCTTTAGGGTATAGTGTTGTAGTGACCAGGGTGCACCAAGATAGTCCAGTTGTTCAGGATAAGGAGTTTCTCAGTGACCTGATTGAAATGCCTTTCAGGGAATATGATTTGATTTTGGGCATGGATTGGTTATCCAAGCATGGGGCTGTGGTAGACTGTCAGAAGAAATGTGTTACTTTGATAACACGGGATGGTAGGGATGTTATAGTATCTTGTGAACAGAGGTATCTTTCATCCATGTTTATTTCAGCTGTTTCAACTGGGAGGATGATTCAAAAGGGATGTAAGGCTTATCTTGCTCATGTTGTAGATACTAGAGTAGTGGGATCCCTACTTGAAAGTATACCCACAGTTGCCGAGTTTCCAAATGTTTTTCCTGATGAATTGCTAGGGGTACCTCCTGAGAAAGAAGTGGAGTTTGGTATCGAATTGTTGCCTGGTACCACTCCTATCTCTATTACCCCTTATCGGATGGCATCTGCTGAGTTGAGAGAATTGAAGGTGCAGTTGCATGAGTTATTGGAAAAAGGGTTTATCCGTCCTAGTGTGTCCCCGTGGGGAGCGCCTGTGTTATTTGTGAAGAAGGATGGCACCATGAGATTGTGTATTGATTATAGGCAGTTGAATAAGGTGACCATCAAGAACAAGTATCCTTTGCCTCGGATAGATGATCTATTTGATCAGTTGAAGGGAGCAGCAGTATTTTCTAAGATTGATCTGAGATCAGGATACCATCAGTTGAGAGTCAGAGATGTGGATGTACCCAAGACAGCTTTTCATATGAGATATGGGCATTATGTGTTTCTGGTGATGCCCTTTGGATTGATGAATGCACTAGCAGCTTTTATGGATTTGATGAACAAGGTATTCAGACCATATTTAGATCAGTTTGTGGTGGTCTTCATTGATGACATTTTGGTGTATTCGCGTAATGAGGAGGATCATGATAGACATTTTGGTGTATCCGTGTATTTGCATTTTAAGAATACCCTATGTTGTTAGAGGTATTATTAAACTCTGTGCATCACTTTTATTTTCTAGGCATTTTGTTATCTTGCTTCTCCATCTCCTTGGAAAAAAATTTAAATCTGATTAGGACTATCCTTTTGCTTTTGCACAAGCTCAGGACCCATTTTTTCTTTTTTCGTTTCCTTTATTTTCTTTTTTCTTTTTGTTATTTTCTTCTTTTTTCCATTTTTCTTTCTTTTTTTTCTCTTCTTCTTTTCTTTTTCTTCCTTTTTTTTGTTTTTTTGTCCTAACTTTAAAAGAGTTGTCTTGTTAGTACCAAATTGTATTTCTGATAATGGATGAGTGGAGTGGCATAAGTCTGCTTCAGCCCTGACTTTATCTCAATAGGTTTGTGATATTCAGTCTAATTCAGGTATCCTTCAACTATCTCTATAGTCTTGACTATATATACTTCTCTTTGATTTTCTTTCCCCTTTGTTCTTTAGTGATCATTAGAATTTTCATAAGTATCACAATAGCTCAGGGTAGGTTATTGGATTTACAAGTCAATGAAAAGCAAGCTAAAATTTTATGAAGGCTCAAAGGGACAAACTAGGGATTGATGTTAATAGGGAAAATACTAGTTCTTGGCTTATCAAACAATGCCTAGATCATCTCTCTCTTAAATAAGCAGAGTTCAATTTTGCCTCAAAAGTTCATCAAAGCATGTTCTAAGATCGACTAGGACCTAGACAATCATAATTATGTAGGAGCCCTCTCAAAGTAAGCATACACAACTTAATATAATATAAAAATTCCCTCAACTAGTAAAGTCATTCGGATCATGATTTATAGATATACTAATTTATGAACATCAAGCTAGACTCATCATTGGTTGAACACTAAAATGAACAAATACCATCAAAAATTGAATGAAAGTAATTTATTCAAACAATCTTAATTTGAAAAAACATAATTGTTCCAACTCGGCATTGTACCCATACTGCTGGATGAAGGCCTTATACAATGAATCCCAATCCATTTAAGTGATGTCCTCTAAGATGTTGAACAAATTCTGCACAATAGGATATAATGAGAGAATAAAGTACCTTAGAGTTTGAGCCTTAGTAGCTCAAGCATATTGCATAGCAATGATGTATTGCTTGACATGAAGATAAAGGTTGCCATTTCCATCGAACTTAGCAAAAGAAGGCATCTTGAATTTATACGAGACTTCCTTATCTTGTTCAAACAACTTGTCCGCCTCTGACATCTCTTCAGCTTTTAGCTTATTTTGAAACTTCTTCTCTAAATCAGCAATCATCTTCTCCACATATGAACTTTTAGTCTTTTCCACAACATTCGGTTGTTTCTTCTTATCATGAGGAACTTGGAAGCATTGAGCCCATTCATCATCATCATCAACAACTACTTTGTCATCATTAAAGGCTACCTCACCTACCATAGCCTATCCTATGTTCTTCTACATTTTTGTACTAACAGATGCTTCAACAGTATTTTCTTCCAACAGTTCAGCTAGTTGATTTCCTACAGTCTTAGTTAGGGCCCCCTTTAACTCTTCCATCTTGGATGCAAGAGCTTCATTTACCAGATTCTAAAATTGATCGGGATTCAGGGTTCTAGGAGTGAAATTAATTGTATCTTCACTAAAATTTGAGTCACTGACATAGGTTGGGTTATCGTATGTTCTTAAACTACTATACTTTAGGTCTGCGATCCAGAAAGGATCATTGCTATGTAAAGCATTGTTTGTATGCATGTATGTATGGATGCACAAGTAACAAACAAACAAAGATAATTAGGATATTCCTTCAAACCTTATAACTTTCACACACGAGCGACAAGTCTCTTTTCCTAGGTATATGGTCAACAAAATATCAATATGGGACATCTTCTTTTGAAAAAATTCACTCGGATGGTTTAACCAATAGTTGCATTTTCAAACATAGAATTCACTCAATGATAATTCTCATTAATTAAGCCTTAATCCATTGGATCAACTAAAAATAGCTTTTATGTTATATTATGGATTAAAACTAAATTAAAGGGTTTATCATAACTAGATTTTCTATTTGAAAAAATAACTAATGATTCATGCCACAAATAAGCCCATGAATAACAATTCTTGGTATAAATTAGGTCCACAATTGATTTTTGATATTTCATAACTGACCTAAATAGTTGTAATTTCTTTTAAGAAGAAGGTTAAGAAAATTTGTAATTTGAATAAAGTGAAAAAATAATTTTGTTTCAAAGCCCATTGTAAAAATGTTTGTTTAAAAATGAAATTTGGGCTATGTATGAGGTAGAAAAGAATCTTTAACCTATTTTAGAAAATTTTATGTCTAAAGTACATCTTGAAAATAGTTTTGGTCTTTTGGGCTTAAAATAATAAAAATTATTTTCGAGCTTACAATATAATTAGGCCATATTAGGAAAAGAATAAACCAAATAAGCCATGGTTCAAACCAAGATATATTAATCATAGTCAAACAACAAGCATTTGGGTAAAAACCTAAGAAAAATAATTAGGTCAATTACATGGGCTTTTAGTCTTTGGGTTGAAAAGTTTAGGTTCTCATAGCAAGTATATGCCAAAAGGTACAATGCTATGAGTGGTTATGCCAAGCTCGATCTCCATTTGAGTGAAAGTATGGTATCCATTACATAACACAACGCGAGTTACACTGGTGTTCTAACTCACGCACACAATGCAATCTAAATAATGCAATGGACAATATCATACTATAAAGACCATAGCAATTAACTTCTCTTATCCCTAGTAGAGTCTCCACTGTGAGTGGGGATTTTCACCCCCACTCCCATGCGGAAATGTTCTTGCGACTTCATCACTGTTAGGCTGAGGGCCTAAACTCGGAGAAAATGGAGTTGCCACTCGGATGAACTAAGAAAAGAAAGGAGTGGATGACTCAATTCTTAAGGAATCCCTAACCCCCTAATGGGTTTGGAATGTTTGGTACGTATAGGGAAGGTGAGAATGACCCATCACCCCATAATGCCTGGTTCATTGAAACTGGCCTCCTTTCCAAGTCTAAATATTATTAAATTCTTAAATATTATAAAATCATCCATACTACATGCTATTATTGAAATAAATTTTCATAAATGAAAGAAAGTTCAAACAAACAAATAAATTGGACACCCATACAAGATGGAAGCACACCCTTACAACCATGTCCAATGTCTAAAACTAAATAAATTAGGATAATCACCGTTTGGTCGAAACATGCCCTTTACATTAATCCAGAACTAAATAAATTAAATTACATTGAACTTAACTAATAAGGTATCCACAAAGTGGAAACATACCTCTTACATCATTAAAACCAAAGTAATCAACACTAAAATAATTAACCAAATGAATTGAACCATTCAAACATTCACAATAAGCAAAAATAGAAAAAATCATCCATAATAAATAAAACATTAATAAATCATTCATCAAAACATAAAACAATCAAACATAAATTTTAATCTCAAATAAAAAATTAAATATACAAACTTAAGGTTTTTAAATAAAAACTAGGGTTTTTAAAGAAATTTAGGGTTTTTAAGGAAAATTAAGGTTTTAAGGTTTTAATTTTGGAATTTATTTTTTTGATTTAGAAATTAGGGTTTTGATTTGAAAATTAGGGTTTTTAAGGAAAAACAGGTTTAGGGTTTTTTGAGAATTAAGGTTTACAATTTAAGGCTTGTAATTTAAGGTTTGGAAATTATGGTTAAGGATTAGGGTTTTTAGGAAAAACAAGTTTAGGGATTTTTTAGAGTTAAGGTATTTAAAAATCAGGGTTTTATAAAATTATAAAGTAAATTAGGGTTTTACATGTTTAAACCAAATGTTTAAATTAACTTCTAAGCTGCCATATATTTAAAACATTGTTTGAATAATCTAATGCTATGGTGATTTAATTAAACAAATTACTGGACATGCAAACAATGAAGAGAAACTACTATGTTACTGTATGTTTGTATATAAATTAAAAGGTAATAGAATGAACTGTCATGAATTTAAAACAGATTAAATAAGGAATTTCAAACCTCCATTTGTTGGTTCCACCGGTATTTTATGTTGATCCAAACTTTGTAGTTGCACTAGTGTCAAATCTCGATTGAGCAAAGTGAAGGCAATTGTGCACTGCCTTTTGGTTTTTTGTAATTGGGGTTCTATCCTTTTTCTTGCCTCGATTGTTTTCTTTTATTGATAATTGCTGCTGTGTTGCTCTTAGGTGCTGTTTTTCAACTCTTTGTTGCTACCTCTCTGTTGCTAATCCTCCTCTAGGTTTTTTAATCCTACATTTATAGAAAACACAATAGGTTAAAACCTTGTAACTGAGTCTTAATTTCCTATTTAAGCATAGTTTCTCTAAGGCATATCAAATTAAATTCTTTTAAATTCGACGGAAATCGTGGCCATATCGGATTAAAACAAGTTTAATCTGACATGGAACAAAGTCCATATCAAATTAATAATTCTAATTCAATATGGACATGCTCCATATCACATTAGATAGCAAGGTCCATATTGAATTAGAGTGATTATAATTCGATATGGACCACTATATTGAATTAGAATCATCCTAATTCGATATAGACATGGTCCCTGTCAAATTAGGCATGGTCTAATTTGATATGGATGATCCATATCAAATTGGACAAGCCTATTTGATATGGCATGATCCATATCAAACCAAACTTGCTTTCATCTCAAATCGAACCATTTCAAGGCTTTATAAAATCGGACCAACCTAATTAAAAAGTTAGAGTAGGTTGAAGCTTCTTAAAAATGGACTAATCATGATTTAGGCCTTCTTTAATTAGGATCGAACTAGCTAGGGCCAAATCAATGGTATACCATTTTTAAATTAATTTAAAAATTGAACAGGACTTATTTTAGGCCTTATAAAATTGGACCAATCTAATTAAAAGCTCAGAGTAGGTTTAAGCTTATTAAAAATGGACCAATCATGATTTAGGCCTTTTTAAATTAGGATTGGACTATCTAGGGCCAAAATCAAGGGTCTATTGTAACCCCTTGAACTTATAGCATTTAGTTGCTTTATTCATTGAACTTTCAATTTAACCATATAACTCCATGAACTTTTGTTTTTCTTAACTTATAAATAAAACTCACTAAGTTATACTGAGTTATGCTGAGCACTAATGTATCTATTTGGTACAAAATATACAAATACAATAGGTCAAGTAACCAGTATCCATTAATATAAGTGCTTGTTAGTACAAAATAGATAAATACATAGGTGAAGTAGTTAAAATGAAAATTCATTGAGTAAAATGACTAAATATTATAAGTTCAGGGGCTATATATTTAACACCCTTATACCCAATATACGTACAAAACTATAGACCCTTAATTTTAGCCCTGAATGAGTTCAATCTTAATTAAAAAGGCCAAATCAAATCCAATCCAATTTTAAAAGTCTGATCCAACTTTAAAAGGCCAAACCAAGTATGGTTTAACCTTAAGAGCCCAAACCAAACAAAAAGGTTGAATTCATGATGAATTGGCCATGAGCCCTAATTCCGAGCCTAAATCAATTTTTGTTATTTTTAGCAATCCTAATTCTATTAAAACCCAATTAATTCAGATAAGAAGTAGGATGTTTGATGAAATCAAGACTCTTCAACTAAGATGGAACTTATTAAACCCTAATTAGCATTATAAAAGGGGCAGCTTTTAGCAGTTGAAAAGGGGGACAATTAGAAAAGAATTTAGGTAGTAGCAACTGAGAGCAACAAAACCTAAAATCAGAGATAAACTTAGCGATTAACACCAGAACCCAATTAGCAATTCAAAAGGGAGGCTAAAAGCAAATAAAAAAAGTAAGAGACAAAAATCAAGAAACAGAGAAGTAATTTAAAAGTAAAAGGAAGACAGTAGCTTAATTATCAATTAATCTTCGGATCATTAAAGCACAAACCAAGAAACTTAATTTATTCATGCTTGCTTAAACAATTGAGGAATTCCAACCATGAGCTTGGTTCAACAAAATCACCTTGGTGGAACCAATAAACAAAGGTATGATTTTCAATACTTGTATTTATTAGTTCAATGGTTTATTGTTTATTTCATGACATTGCTAACCCATTTTAATTCATTTTATTATATTGATTTTGTTTGATTAAATACATAAACCATGCTATTAGGATTAAGACCCTAATTGGCAAATCAAAACCATAATTTTGTATGATTAAGCCTTAATTGCATGTTAAAATCCTAATTCTATTACTAAAACCTTAATTGTATTGTAAAACCCTAATTGTATTATAAAACCCTAATTTATATTCTAGAGGTAGCAACTCATTCAATGAGTATGGTAAATCGTTTAGGGGCGCTACCCCCGATCCCCCATGAGAGGTGCTACCCTCTTGACCCACATCCTCTAATTAGCTAGCGGGACCGCCAAATGCGTCGCGCACTATATTTCATTAATGGGTTAATATTATGATTTTCTTGATTGCAATTTTTTTAATTTTAATTTTCTTTTAATTAAGCCCTAATTTTATAATTCTTTGTATGATGATTTATATGTTTGTGGATTGTAATTTTTATTTAAGGAAGATGTAAAAAGCATATTTCCATCTTAGATGGGTGCCCAATTTGTTTGGTTGTTAATTTATAATGTGATAAATTTTTATTTATTTTAATTATATGTAAAATTTTTATTTATTTTAATTATATGTAACTTGAATAATATTTAATAATGTAAGAATTCAATAATATTTAGACCTCAAAAGGAGGTCGATTCTAATGAACCGGGCGTTATGAGGGTGCTGGGCCACTCTCACCTTCTCCATGCGTACCCAACTTTCCAAACCCAGTAGGGGTTGGGGATTTTGTAACACCCCATGTAATATCCTCATATATGCCCTAGAAGTTTTGATTATGTTGTTGATGTTGTTGTTATTGTTGTTGTTGGTATATATTGGAAAGTGAATGTTTGTGTATATGTGTGTTTTGGGGAAAGAAATAGGGTTTAGAGACGAATGTATATGTTGTGTATATGATGATATATATAACATATAAATTGGTCAAATATAGAGTCAATGCAAGAAGATATTTTTGTGGAATGTGCAATTACATATAAGGGCTTAGATGAGACAAAAGGTTAGTTATTTGATTGAGGGCATTTTGGTAATTACTTGGATAAAATCTCTTGGTGGAGATTTAAAGTGGAGTTGACTTTATTTCCTCCATGTATTTTTCTTCTTCTTTTCCATTTTGGCTGATTTCTCGTAGACAAAGGGAAAACAAAGAGACAAAGAGAAGACTTTAAAGAGTAAGCTCCAATTGTAGGAAGATTGAAGTGATCAAGTGTTGATTCAAGAAGTGTTATAATTTAAGGTAAGAAATCTCTTGTTTTCCTTTGTTAATTTTGAAGTTGGGTCTAAAAGAAATTGTGATTTGTTGATATGATGATTTGATGTGTTTGTAATGTGTTGAATTTGATTATAAGCCAAAGAGTTAATTATTAATGGTTTTGGATTGAAGATGGTAAGTAGGTGGAAATTGATTTTGAGAAAATAGGAGTGATGTTGTATTTTAGGGTTTTGGTTTGGTATGAATTTAATGTATGGTTATTGTGATTACTAGGGTGAATATGTAAGATATGTGTTTATAACATGAATTGTATCCATTTGAATGAGATGATTGTTGTGTAAAAAGGGTGTAAATGCTTTTAGAAGGGTGTTGGCCATTTTTAGGGTTGTGTATTTGAGTGACACGGCCAAAACAAAGGAGAGACACGGCCAAGCCAAGTGATTTTGGGCGTGTTGGATTGCTTTGAGAGAGACACGGCCTTGTCTAGTGCCCGTGTTCACTACTGGATTTTTGGTGTTGGGAGACACGGCCACTAGCTTGGCCGTGTCCTATGCCCGTGTCTGCTACTATGATTTGTTGGTTGAGAGACACGGCCACAAATTTGGCCGTGTCCCTTGCCCGTGTTGCCTACTGTCAATTTAGGTTGAGAGACACGGCCACAAGCTTGGCCGTGTCCCTCAAGTGGCTGCCCGTGTCCCTCAAATGTGTGGGTTAGGGTTTTTATACTTTGTTCTATTTGCATTGTTTTGGTCCTTTTAAGGTAAGTTGGTACCTAAACCTAAACACATTTAAACAATGATTGACCTAAACAAATGCATATGGAAGATCTTAAAGCTATGAATGATATAAATTATTCTTTGCCCTAATTGCATTGTTGAGGTTGAACAATGTTATGTTATGCATTGTGAATGGTTATGTGTTTCATGAATAATGTATATTGAAATGTTATATCAAAGATGCTATGATGATTCAAATAAGAGGTGAAATGTGATGTAAAGCCATTGTGATTGGCTATGATGATGATATTGAAAGAAAGAAGGCATGTTTGCCTAAATGTGATGAGAATTTGAGAATGGAAATGGTAACTATATAATAAATGAATTGTTTGTTTAATATGATATTCAGTTTCAGAGTTCTGGATTTGGGTGGCATGCCTAAGAAATGATGAAAGGTAACAGTCTTGCCGGGTTGAGGATCTCCTCAAATGTGTTGAGTTGATGGTCCAAGAGACTGGGTCTGTTACACTATGAGAATTGTGAATATGAGATATATGATTTGTAACAGTCTTGCCGGGTTGAGGATCTCCTCAAATGTGTTGAGTTGATGGTCCAAGAGACTGGGTCTGTTACACTATGAGAATTCTGAATATGAGATATATGATTTGTAACAGTCTTGCCGAGTTGAGGATCTCCTCATATGTGTTGAGTTGATGGTCCAAGAGACTGGGTCTGTTACACTATCCATGGATAGAGATACATGTATATATATTGCCTACGGGCGTGATTATTGTGATTATGAACCAAAGCAGTAACTCTGAACTCTGAATATCGTATTAAATACTTGTTGGGCCCATAGGTGTCAAGGTTATATGAATGTCCTAAATAACGTTATGAGTTAATGAAATGAGATGTTGTATATTGAGTATGATTGATTAATGATGAATGTGGAAAGATGTTGAATTGTGGTATGCTCATTTGACTATGATTTGTGAAATGCATAATTATGTGGTTAACTTTATATTTATGATGTTGATCTTATCAATAACATATGTGGCATTGCATTACATTAAAGCATACCATTAGCATGTTTTATCTTACTAAGCCCTTGGCTTAGCGCGATAGTGTTTAATCGCGCAGGTGATAGAGTTGATAGAGTTGAACCTGAGGGTTCTTCGAGACCGAGTGAGAGTAGACGTTGAAGTGTTGATTTGGAACTTAAAGATCAGAAGAGACTTGCCAATCATGTATATTTCTTTTATATTTTGTAAAGTATTGGTTTTAATGTAATTATATGTATAACTATAAACATGGATTTGAAAGAGTTTATACATGTAAATATTTTATAAAATTCCGCTGCGTATTAACTAAATGTAAATATATCTATTTGGTTTTGTATTACAACTTGATTACTTATTTTTCTATAATGTATACAACTGAAAGATTATGGTATTGTTTAAAATGTTTTGGATGTAAAGAAAATCCGTAGCATCCCTATGTTTAGTGCATGTATACTACATTGTGGTGTTTGTAGTGTGCATATATTGAATGTGGGGGTGTTACAATTATTTTGGTATCAGAGCCTAGGTTTGAGATTCTCAACCTAGGTAAAATGTAATAAAAAGAATATTTTTACTTAAAAAGTGAGTTTTGAATGACATATACGTTTGAGATTGGCAGTCTCTGATCTTTAATAAGATGTAATCTGCTGTGTTTGCAGATTTAGATTGTGATGGATCCTCACTCAAGTCAGTCGGTTGAGGCTAGTGCTGAGAGTATTGCTCCTGATGATGGAGCTAGGATTGTTAGTGCTGGTGAGGCACCTGCTTCTGGGTCGGGGAGACCAGTAGGTGATGAGGTTTCGCCAGCCTGGTTTATGCATATGATGGAAGCTATGAGACAAGCACCAGTACAACCACAGCCACCACCCCCTCAGCCTTTGGTATCAGTGAGGCACTATGACAAATTGAGAAAGTATGGAGCCGAAGATTTTGTAGGTACTACTGATCCAGTTGTAGCAGAGCAGTGGCTTGATAAAGTACAGAGGATCTTTATTCAGTTGCAAGCCACCTCAGAGGAAAAGTTTGATTATGCAAGATCCTTGTTGCAGAAGGATGCATATAGTTGGTGGAAGACAGTGCCACATTCTGTGGATGATCCACCAACTTTGTCATATGCTGACTTTCTGAGAGAATTTGAATTGAAGTATACTCCAAGGGAGTATAAAGATGGGAAGAAAAGAGAGTTTCTAGATTTGAAGCAAGATCATCGGACCGTAACTGAATATGAGGTTGAGTTTATTCGATTGAGTCAGTATGCTGGGGGTATTATAGTTGATGAGATAGATAGATGCCGGAGGTTTGAGGAGGGATTGAGGCCCTCTATCATGTGCTTAGTGGCTGGATCTACATATCAAGATTTTTCCCAGCTTGTGGCAGCAGCTCGAAGTGTGGAGAGAGATCAAGTTATTGCAGCTGCTTTAGAGGAAGAGGTTAGGGTGAGGAGGCCCCAGTTTGAAGTAGGGTCTTCTTCTGCAAAGAGAGGTAGAGGAAGCTTTGTTCCTCAGAGTGGTAGAAGTCAGAGGTTAGCTGGTAGGTCAGTGCAGTTCCAGAGGCAGAGATTTAGACCTGCAGCTTCAGTAGCGAGTGCTCCTACTCCTGGAGTTCAGAGATCCACCTTACCTGTGTGTGATCAGTGTGGTGGAAGACATGGGGGCGTTTGTTGGAGGCATAGTAGATCAGGGGTATGTTTCAGGTGTGGATCACCTGACCATTTTGTGAGAGACTGTCCTGAGAGGCAGGAGCAGATGCCAGTTGATTCTGCTGCTTCTCGAGCTAGTGTGAGGGGAGGCAGAGGAGGCAGAGGTGCCAGCCGAGGAGGTAGACCAGGGTTCAGTTCTAGAGGAGGTGCTACATCCAGGGAGGGTAGACCAGAGGAGGTTGGATCTTCCCAGAGGATGTATGTTATGCAGAGGCAGCCAGATGCATCGGCAGTCATAGCTGGTACTTTTTCTTTATTTGATATTTCAGTACTTGCTTTGATTGATCCGGGTTCCACACATTCATATATTAGTGCATCTGTTTTGCCTGTATCTGAATTGCATGCTGAGTCCCTAGGATTTGATGTGTTGGTGACAAATCCCTTAGGGCATAGCGTGATTGTTAGTAAGGTGCACAAAGATAGTGCAGTAGTGGTGCAAGGTGAGGAGTTCCTTGGGGATTTGATTGAGATGCCATTTAAGGAATATGATGTGATCCTAGGCATGGATTGGCTATCGAGGCATGGAGCTGTGGTGGATTGTAAAAAGAAAGTTGTTACTTTGAGAACTGCTGATGGTAGAGAAGTGATAGTATCTAATGAACAGGAACAGCTAGCATCTTTGTTTGTTTCAGCTGTTGCAGCCAGGAGATTGATTAGAAAGGGGTGTGATGCCTATCTTGCTCATGTGGTAGATACTAGAATAAAGGGTTCTCAAATTGATAGTATTGCCACAGTTGTTGAGTTCCCAGATGTTTTTCCAGAGGAGTTTCCAGGATTGCCTCCTGAGAGAGAGGTGGAGTTTGGTATCGAATTGTTGCCTGGTACCACTCCTATCTCGATTACTCCTTATAGAATGGCACCAGTAGAATTGAGGGAGTTGAAAGTGCAATTACAGGAGTTGTTGGATAAAGGATTTATTCGCCCCAGTGTTTCTCCTTGGGGAGCTCCTGTGTTATTTGTGAAGAAGAAAGATGGTACTATGAGATTGTGCATCGATTATAGGCAATTGAACAAGGTGACTATTAAAAATAAATATCCTTTGCCTAGAATTGATGATCTCTTTGATCAGTTGAAGGGTGCAGCTGTGTTTTCTAAAATTGATCTGAGATCTGGGTACCATCAGCTGAGAGTCAGAGCTGAAGATGTTCCGAAGACCGCTTTTCGGACCAGGTATGGGCATTATGAGTTTTTAGTTATGCCTTTTGGTCTGACGAATGCACCTGCAGCTTTTATGGATTTGATGAATAGGGTGTTTAGGCCCTATTTGGATCAGTTTGTAGTGGTCTTCATTGATGATATACTGGTGTATTCGCGGAATGAAGAGGAACATGATATGCATCTGCGGATTGTGTTGCAGATTTTGAGAGAGAAGCAGTTATTTGCCAAATTGTCGAAGTGTGAGTTCTGGTTAGATCAAGTTGCTTTTCTTGGACATATTGTTTCAGCGGAAGACATTAGAGTTGATCCAAGTAAAGTTGAAGCTATTCTGAATTGGAGTCCACCCAAGTCTGTAACTGAAGTTAGAAGTTTTCTGGGTTTGGCAGGCTATTACAGACGGTTTGTGAAAGGGTTTTCTTTGATAGCTACTCCACTCACCAGATTGCTTCGTAAGGGAGTGAGATTTGTGTGGACGGATCAATGTCAAGCTAGCTTTGAGCAGTTGAGAGATATGTTGACTCAAGCGCCTGTTCTTACTTTACCTGTGGAAGGCAAACCATATGTGATTTTCAGTGATGCTTCACATAGTGGTTTGGGGTGTGTGTTGATGCAAGAAGGTAAAGTTATAGCTTATGCATCTCGACAGTTGAAACCGCATGAGCTTAATTATCCTACTCATGATTTGGAGTTGGCAGCCATTGTGTTTGCATTGAAGATTTGGCGTCACTATCTGTTTGGGGAGAAATGTTTCATTTACACTGATCATAAGAGTTTAAAGTATTTGGGGGTTCAGAAAGAACTCAATCTTCGTCAGAGGAGGTGGTTGGAATTGATTAAAGACTAAGACTGTTTGATTGATTATCATCCAGGTAAAGCAAATGTTGTTGCTGATGCCTTGAGTCGGAAGTCTTTAGCTGGTTTAACTTTTTACTCGCTCTCGTTGCTTGTTGAGTTAAGAGCATTGCGTGCTAACTTTGTATCTTGTGATGATGGTGCATTGTTGGCACAATTGCATTTGAAACCAGTTTTGTTGGATCAAATCAAAGAGGCTCAGTTGACTGATATGAAGATTCAGAAGATTATTTCAGATTGCAAGAATGGAAAGAGTAGAGATTTTGTAGTGAGAGGTGATGGGAGTCTCTGGTTTAAGAACAGATTGTGTGTACCTGATGATGCTGATTTGAAGAAGATCATTTTAGAAGAAGCTCATCAGTCAATATTTGCTATGCATCCGGGTAATACCAAGATGTATCATGACTTGAGACAGCATTACTGGTGGATGGGATTGAAGAGAGACATTGCTGAGTTTGTATCGAAATGTCTCACATGTCAGAAGGTAAAAGCAGAGCATCAAGTTCCAACTGGGTTGCTTCAGCCGTTGTCAGTGCCTGAATGGAAGTGGGATAGAGTGACAATGGACTTTGTGTCTGGTTTGCCATTGACACAAAGGAAGCATGATGCTATATGGGTGATTGTGGATAGATTGACTAAGACAGCTCATTTCCTTCCGGTTCGGATGGATTACTCTTTGGAGAGATTGGTTGAGTTGTATATCCATGAGATTGTGAGATTACATGGTGTTCCAACTTCTTTAGTGTCTGATCGAGATCCCAGGTTTACTTCAAGGTTTTGGAAGAGTTTGCATAGTGCTTTGGGTTCTCGACTGCACTTCAGCACTGCTTTTCATCCACAGACGGATGGACAGTCAGAGAGGGTGATACAGATTATTGAAGACATGTTGAGAAGCTGTGTCATCAATTTCTCTGGAAGTTGGGATAGGTTTTTACCTCTTGTGGAGTTTGCTTACAACAACAGTCACCAATCTAGCATTGGTATGGCACCATTTGAAGCATTGTATGGCAGACGGTGTAGGACACCTCTTTGTTGGAATGAGCTTGGAGATAATAAGTTGATTGGTCCTGATTTGATTCAAGAAACTGAAGAGAAAGTAAAAGTGATACGAGGCAGGTTGAAAGCAGCTTCAGACCGACAGAAGTCTTATGCAGATCTGAAAAGGAGAGACATTGAGTTTGATGTTGGAGATAAGGTATTTTTGAAAGTATCTCCTTGGAAGAAGATATTGAGGTTCGGTCGGAAAGGGAAATTGAGTCCTCGATTCATTGGACCGTATGAAGTGTTGGAAAGAGTTGGGCCAGTTGCTTATCGGCTTGCTTTGCCACCTGAGTTGGATCGTATTCATAATGTATTTCATGTTTCTATGTTGAGGAGGTACAGGTCGGATCCATCTCATGTGTTGCCATTTGAATCTATTGAAGTGAGCCCAGACTTGACATTTGAAGAGGAACCAGTTGCTATCTTGGCACGTGAAGTGAAAGAGTTGAGAAACAAGAGAGTGCCTCTTGTGAAGGTTCTATGGAAGAACCATGGGAAAGAAGAAGCAACTTGGGAAAGTGAGCAAACCATGCGAGAGCAATATCCTCAGTTGTTTCAGAGCTGATTTCAAGTAATTTCGAGGACGAAATTTCTTTTTAGAGGGGGAGAATTGTAATATCCTCATATATGCCCTAGAAGTTTGATTATGTTGTTGATGTTGTTGTTATTGTTGTTGTTGGTATATATTGGAAAGTGAATGTTTGTGTATATGTGTGTTTTGGGGAAAGAAATAGGGTTTAGAGACGAATGTATATGTTGTGTATATGATGATATATATAACATATAAATTGGTCAAATATAGAGTCAATGCAAGAAGATATTTTTGTGGAATGTGCAATTACATATAAGGGCTTAGATGAGACAAAAGGTTAGTTATTTGATTGAGGGCATTTTGGTAATTACTTGGATAAAATCTCTTGGTGGAGATTTAAAGTGGAGTTGACTTTATTTCCTCCATATATTTTTCTTCTTCTTTTCCATTTTGGCTGATTTCTCGTAGACAAAGGGAAAACAAAGAGACAAAGAGAAGACTTTAAAGAGTAAGCTCCAATTGTAGGAAGATTGAAGTGATCAAGTGTTGATTCAAGAAGTGTTATAATTTAAGGTAAGAAATCTCTTGTTTTCCTTTGTTAATTTTGAAGTTGGGTCTAAAAGAAATTGTGATTTGTTGATATGATGATTTGATGTGTTTGTAATGTGTTGAATTTGATTATAAGCCAAAGAGTTAATTATTAATGGTTTTGGATTGAAGATGGTAAGTAGGTGGAAATTGATTTTGAGAAAATAGGAGTGATGTTGTATTTTTAGGGTTTTGGTTTGGTATGAATTTAATGTATGGTTATTGTGATTACTAGGGTGAATATGTAAGATATGTGTTTATAACATGAATTGTATCCATTTGAATGAGATGATTGTTGTGTAAAAAGGGTGTAAATGCTTTTAGAAGGGTGTTGGCCATTTTTAGGGTTGTGTATTTGAGTGACACGGCCAAAACAAAGGAGAGACACGGCCAAGCCAAGTGATTTTAGGCGTGTTGGATTGCTTTGAGAGAGACACGGCCGTGTCTAGTGCCCGTGTTCACTACTGGATTTTTGGTGTTGGGAGACACGGCCACTAGCTTGGCCTTGTCCTATGCCCGTGTCTGCTACTGTGATTTGTTGGTTGAGAGACACGGCCACAAGCTTGGCCGTGTCCCTCAAGTGGCTGCCCGTGTCCCTCAAATGTGTGGGTTAGGGTTTTTATACTTTGTTCTATTTGCATTGTTTTGGTCCTTTTAAGGTAAGTTGGTACCTAAACCTAAACCTAAACACATTTAAACAATGATTGACCTAAACAAATGCATATGGAAGATCTTAAAGCTATGAATGATATAAATTATTCTTTGCCCTAATTGCATTGTTGAGGTTGAACAATGTTATGTTATGCATTGTGAATGGTTATGTGTTTCATGAATAATGTATATTGAAATGTTATATCAAAGATGCTATGATGATTCAAATAAGAGGTGAAATGTGATGTAAAGCCATTGTGATTGGCTATGATGAGCTATGATGATGATATTGAAAGAAAGAAGGCATGTTTGCCTAAATGTGATGAGAATTTGAGAATGGAAATGGTAATTATATAATAAATGAATTGTTTGTTTAATATGTTATTCAGTTTCAGAGTTCTGGATTTGGGTGGCATGCCTAAGAAATGATGAAAGGTAACAGTCTTGCCGGGTTGAGGATCTCCTCAAATGTGTTGAGTTGATGGTCCAAGAGACTGGGTCTGTTACACTATGAGAATTGTGAATATGAGATATATGATTTGTAACAGTCTTGCCGGGTTGAGGATCTCCTCAAATGTGTTGAGTTGATGGTCCAAGAGACTGGGTCTGTTACACTATGAGAATTGTGAATATGAGATATATGATTTGTAACAGTCTTGCCGGGTTGAGGATCTCCTCATATGTGTTGAGTTGATGGTCCAAGAGACTGGGTCTGTTACACTATCCATGGATAGAGATACATGTATATATATTGCCTACGGGCGTGATTATTGTGATTATGAACCAAAGCAGTAACTCTGAACTCTGAATATCGTATTAAATACTTGTTGGGCCCATAGGTGTCAAGGTTATATGAATGTCCTAAATAACGTTATGAGTTAATGAAATGAGATGTTGTATATTGAGTATGATTGATTAATGATGAATGTGGAAAGATGTTGAATTGTGGTATGCTCATATGACTATGATTTGTGAAATGCATAATTATGTGGTTAACTTTATATTTATGATGTTGATCTTATCAATAACATATGTGGCATTGCATTACATTAAAGCATACCATTAGCATGTTTTATCTTACTAAGCCCTTGGCTTAGCGTGATAGTGTTTAATCGCGCAGGTGATAGAGTTGATAGAGTTGAACCTGAGGGTTCTTCGAGACCGAGTGAGAGTAGACGTTGAAGTGTTGATTTGGAACTTAAAGATCAGAAGAGACTTGCCAATCATGTATATTTCTTTTATATTTTGTAAAGTATTGGTTTTAATGTAAATATATGTATAACTATAAACATGGATTTGAAAGAGTTTATACATGTAAATATTTTATAAAATTCCACTGCGTATTAACTAAATGTGAATATATCTATTTGGTTTTGTATTACAACTTGATTACTTATTTTTCTATAATGTATACAACTGAAAGATTATGGTATTGTTTAAAATGTTTTGGATGTAAAGAAAATCCGCAGCATCCCTATGTTTAGTGCATGTATACTACATTGTGGTGTTTGTAGTGTGCATATATTGAATGTGGGGGTGTTACACCCCATCTTAGCCTACGTTTATAGACCAAGATGGACTGTTATCTCATGGTGGTTGTGTCTTAATATTTTACTTAGCCAATTTTAAGTGCAGATTTTAAAAAATTTTGCCATAACCTCCCCTAAAAATGGAGGCCCCAAGTGTCGCCAAAACTAATTTTCTTTGATTTTTGAAAACAATTTTGATCTCAATCAAACAATCGCAACACTCCTCAAACACTTCTATATTCATCACCCTTATATCCTCCACCAAATCCTGCACTAAAACTTTATACTTCTGTACTTGCATACATAAGTGCTAAATCGAAATAAGATTTATTAGATTACTAGTAGTGTACGTGTTCTAGATTTTCAGTATAATACATTTATTTGCTAGATCATACAAGCTTATGTACATGCCATATTGCTACAATCAATCATATCCAAATTCCTACCCAAAGTAGTAGTCAAGGCCAGCTGCACAGGACATGCTGCACTCTTGTCTCCTCATTTAACCTACGAGTTTAGAGGGAAACTAAACTCGCTAAGCAATTGCTTAGTGGGTACTTAAATCATTGCAATAAATAAATAAAATGAAAGAATGATTTGAACATACATTTATATACTTTAAATAATTGAAAAGAAATAAATACAAAACACAGAAGGTAAAAAGGCTTGACTGAATAATTTGAATTTAAATCATTTTTCTTGCTTTTATCATTTTAGTTGCTCTACCGGTTTAACAGAACATCAACGGATAAGGCATGGGTCATGATAAATATATCTCATCATATATCTCATCATGGTGAGATATCACATGTGCTAATACCCATTGTTCATTGAATCATTGATCATGTCATTGTAATCATCGGCCTTCAGCCGGAATATCATGTCATGTCATGAGCAGTACTGCAATAATAGTATGATGTATCATACCCTTATCTCAAGGGTTCTGTCATAACCAAGTAGAGTGTAAACAATTTATTAATTAATTTGATCATGATATTTAATAAGCCATGATTTTTCCATAATGCATGTATTGTCGGAATAGCTTGTCATGATGCCTTTATGATCATTTACAATTCTCCTTCATGTCATTTTATATGATTTAACATCAATCCATATCATAATATTCAAGTTTTAACATATTTAGAAAAAAAATTGACCAAATGAATAGTGGCACGGCGCGTAAAATCGGCAACACAATGGCGCGCGTCAACTAAATGGTAAAATCTGTTTTTACTGCTGACAATCAGTCAACTTTGGCAACAGTTTTGACCAAGTAAACAAACTTATTTTTGGCTGAATTTTTGTAGGAAAACACTTTCATAAGTTAACTAAATGCATGTAAAATTTCATCAAAAAATTCCTTCGTTTGCCCCTTCAACGGACTGCCCAAATGAAAGCTGTAGAATGGTGCCCAAAAGGGACCATTCGGCCCAATTTTCAAAACTTGAGGGGAATTCATTTTTTTTTTTTGCAAAATTGATTTTTAGACTCCTTTTGTGATACCATTTAAGGACTAAGGGTCCCTCTTTCAAAAATCAAACCAAAGGGGTGATTAAAAGTTCATCAAAGTTTATGGATAATTGAGCAAATTTAGCTAGTTTGTTTTGTTTTCATTCTTTTCACAATCAATTGATTACAAATGGTTCAAAAGCACTTTCCCACATATTTACCACACATAATAACATCATTTCAAAACCATTTCAAAAGTCCCATAATGCAAAATATGTGAATTAATTGAAAAGGGCAATGATTTAAGTACCAAACCTTAATTCTTTTTACTTGTTTCTAGTTCTTTTATGCCTTCTTTGCTTCCTTCTCTCTCACTTCTTGATTTCCTATAATTTTCATAAAATCCATGTCAAGAACATAATAAAATTTAAGTGCTTTATGCCTTATTTTGCTAACTAATACTACTAGTCATCCTTTTTATCCTTAATCTTATATGTGCAAATCATCTCTTTCACTTTCTCTTCAACTTCTTAAATTTTCTATAATCATCATATTTATTCTTTCATTTGTATCTTGCAAATAATATCATCAATGAAAGAAATAGGACCATAGATGAATTTCCTTACCTTAGAGTCTTATTCTCCACCCAAGTTTGCAACCAAAATTAGCTACTTGAAAAACAATCTCTCTCTCTTTTCCCTTTCTCTTCAATTCGGCCAAGCAAGAACAAAGAGAGCTCTTGGCTTTTATTTATTTGGTGTTCTCTCCTCCAAATGGCAGCCAAGAGAGGTTAAGATGTGATGGTGTAAGTGTTGATTTCCCATTGGTACACTTAAGTGGGAAAATGGCTAATTCTCATTGGTCCAAATGTCTCTTTCTTTTATTTATTTAAAACCCAAGCCCTTGGACTTTCTTTTAATAATCTTTTGGCCTCTCAACCTCCTTGTGCTGTAATTTTATGGTCTAAGGTGTGAAAAGACCAAAATAGCCTCCGGCGATTACTCGTTCGTACCTTTTAAACTGCACACTTCCGCCGAATGCTGTGGTACACTTTTTGACTCAGTTTTTCCTCTACTTTTCATTTTTGAGATCCATTATTACTTTCGAGACACTTTTGAAAATGACCATAATGCCCCTGGTCAAAATCCCCTATATCTTCCAAACCGTGCTTTTTCGAAAAAAAATCGTGTTGCGCCGTTACTACCCGATTTTTCTCTACTTTCCATTTCTGGAGTCTGTTATATGCACTATTAAGGACCTTCAGAATAACTTTTGTTAATTACGGCCACCTCCACAAAACTTTATAATCTTTTCAGTTAGGTCCTTTTTGTCCTACAGAGCTTCCTTTCACTTCGTGTTCTTTGGTGGTTACTCGGGATAGCTCCTCTTACTGTATGCGGATGTACTATACATGGATGTACTGTACATATGTACAAATTGGGTCATGACAGATTTCTTAGGAATCAAGTCAGCCATCCCTTTCTATATTCTTAGCCCGTCTGGGTGTTGACACCAATTCTTCAGACGTAAGCCCGTATTTTCTAAGGCCTAGGGCCTAACAGCGCCGAAGTCCACCGGGAGTGGGAGAAAAAATCCCCACTTACAATGGTGACTCCACTAGAGACAAGAGAAGTTGATTCTATTGGTCCTTATATTATTTTATTATTTATTATTATGATATTATTCATTGCATCATTTAGAATTGCATTGTGTGTGTGAGTTAGGATGCCCTATGGAACCTGTGTTATGTATATGTAAGTGATACCATACTTTCATTCAATGTATGGAGATCGATCATTGCATAACCACTCATAGCCTTGTACCTTTTGGTATATACTTGCTATGGGGATCTAAACCTTTTACCCTAAAGACTAAAGCCCATATAATTGGCCTAGTAACATTTCTTAGGTTTACCCTAATTGCTTATTGTTTAACTATGATTAATATGTTTTGGCCCAAGTCATGACCCATTTGGTTTGTCTTTTCCTAATATGACCAAATTATTTCATGGTCCAAAATTCTTTCAAAACCAAAATTATTTTTAAAGCTTTTTCAAAATGGGCATAAAACCCTTTCCCATCAAAGATGGGTCAAAATTTATTTTATACCTTATGGTCCAAATATGAAGCCCAAAATCAATAAACCATTTTGCAATGGGCTTTATTTTTTAGAGCTGGACCAAATCCATATTTCAAATTATGACCCAAAAATTATTTTTCTAATTTTTCAATTGGTTTTCAATTAATTAGGTCAATTATGAAATATGAAAATCAATTGTGGTGCTTATTTAGGCCAAGGCATATTAGTTGTAGGCTTGTTTATGCATGGATCATTAGTTGCTTTTTCAAATAAGAAGTCTGTTTATAATAAACCTATTAATTTAGTTTTAATCTTAAGTACAGCAGAAATGCTGCTAAATTTTTAGTGGGTCCAAAGGATTAAGGCTTAATTAATGGAAATTATCATAGATTAACTTATGTGTTAGAAATACAACTATTTGGTTATTTTCATCTGAGTGATTCATTCAAAAACAAGAATACTCTTTGTTGATTTTTTTGTTAACCATAACACCTAGGGAAAGGAACTCACCACTCGTGTGAAAGATCTAAGGTTGAAAAGAGCATCCTAACTTTGTTTGTTTTTTTACCACACATGCATACATACATTGCATTGATTATTTCTGGCTCATAGGCCTAGAGTTCAACGGTTCAAGGGCTTATAACAACCTGACCTTTGACAATAACTTAAAATTCAGTGAAGGTTCAGTTAACTTTGCACTAAAACCAATGGATCGTGAGCAAATTTAGAACCTAATGAATGAGGCCCTGGCCTCAAAGATAGAAGAACTGAAGGCTGGCTAAGACTATGAAAAGTTAGTTAGCTGCACTATTGGAGACTACTGTCGAGGCATCTGCTAGTACCAGAAAGCCAAAAGACAAAGGAAAGGCTAAGGTGGGCAAAGTAGATTTTGATGAAGAAGCGGTGGTGACTGATGATGATGAAGACTGGGATGCACATCTCTAAGACCAACAAGAAAAATAGAAAGAGAAAAAGGCTGCGGAGAATACTGAATCTGCTGGCATTGAAAAGATGATTGTTGATTTAGAAAAGAAGAAAGAAAAGAAGGCTGCAAACAAGATTGAATTTGCTAATGTGGAAAAGCTCATTGTTGACCTAGAAAAGAAGCTTGAAAAGAGACTAAAAGTTGAAGAAGCCTCAGAAGTTGATAAGCTTTTTAAAGAGGATGAGAATCTCCCACACAAGTTCAAAATGCTCGCTTTCACTAAGTACAATGGTACAAGAAATCCTCACTAGCATGTTAAGTAGTATATTACTACCATACAGTCTACTAGAGCTACTAAGGCTCAAACATTGAGGTACTTTATGCTCTCTTTAGATCCTATGGTGCAAAACTAGTTTAATACTTTAGAGGAGAGCACCCAAAGAGACTGGGATTTGTTGTACAAATCTTTCATCCAACAGTATGGGTACAACATTAAGTTAAAGGTAATCTTGATAGAGGTTGAGTCTATTAGATAGAGGCAGAATGAGGGCTTTATTGATTACATAAAGATATGGAGAAATAAGGCAACCCTTCTCAAGAAAGGACCAGATGATTTTGACTAGATTCAAATGATACTCAAGGACGCTTTGCCACATCATTAAGAAAGAATGGCTCAGACCCTTATAAGGGATTTCAAGGATATTCTGCAGGTAGGTCTTCAATTGGAGGAATGGGAGAGAGAAAAGAATATATACAATGGAAAAGGAAGCAATAAGAGTGGCTACCATTCAGGGGGACGAAGTGAAGAAGACGTTAGGGGTGAATGCAACAACTGAACTAGCAAAGAAGCATCAATTCTCAAAATTGGGAATGCCACTATCTTAGGTCTTCAACAAATTACAAAATAAAGGGTTATTACAACCTTTAACTCCTCGACCTTTGCTGGATCCTTTTCCCTCCAATTTTAATACATATGTTTTCTGTCAGTTCCATTAGGTGTCTAGTCACGAAACTAATCAATGCATATGATTAAGGCATGAAATACAGAACCTCATCGATGATTGAAAGGTCTTCACCCCTAACATATCTAAGTAGATGAAGTGTTTTCAACTCTAACTTAACAAACTTCCCTTGGCTTGATTATTGCTCATCTTATTTTCTTTCTTTGGTATTTCATTGGAACAATTATGTTTTTCAAATTAAAATTGTTTGAATACTTTTATTGCTATGAGCGGGATTTTCACCGCCACTTCCATGTGGAAGGGTTCTTGCGACTTCGGTAATGTTAGGTTCAGGGCCTTAGAGAACATGGGCCTAAACATGGAGAAAATGAAGTCACCACTCGAACAGGCCAAGAAAAAGAAAGGGGTGGATAACTCGATTCTTAAGGAATCCCCAACCCCCTATTGGGTTTGAAAAGTTGGGTATGCGTGGGGAAGGTGAGAATGGCCCAGTATCCCCACAACACCCGGTTCATTAGAGCCGGCCTCCTTTTCAAGTCTAAATATTATAAAATTCTTAACTTATTATGGCATCATCCATATCACATGCAAATTAAAAGAAATAAACATCCATCACCTTTATTTAAAATAAACAATCAAAATAGGCACCCATCCAAGGATGGAAACATGCCTTTACAATAATTTTTTAATGTCCAAAACTAAATAAAATAGGACACCCACCATTTAATGGAAACATGCCCTTTACATTAATCCCAAAATCCAAAATAAATTAAATTACATTGAACCTAACTAATGAGGTACTCACAAAGTGAAAACATACCTCTTACATCTTGGAAACTAAAATAATCAATATTAAAATAATAAATCAAATAAATTAAATCATTCAGTCATTCAAAATGAGCAAACATTGAAAAAATCATTCATAAAAATAAAATATTAATGTATCAACCATTCAAGACATAAAACAATCACATCTAAGTTTTAACCTTAAATAAAGTAATAAATATATAAATTTAGGGTTTGTATCTTCAATTAGAGTTTTAATAAAGCAATAAATATATAAATTTAGGTTTGTATCTTAAATTAGAGTTTTAAAATTTTTATAAGTAAATTAGGGTTTTTAGGATAGAAACTAGGATTTTAGGGTTTAGATTTAAAAACTAGGATTTCGATTTAGAAAACTAACAATCTGGATTTTTTTTTGAAAAGGGATTTGGGATTTTAAATTAAGAAACTTGCTTTTACAGATTTAGGGTTTCGGGAATTTACTTTATAGATTAGGGTTTTATATTTTGGATAAGTTAGGGCCTAGGGTTTGTGAGAATTAGGGTTTTAGAAAAATACAGTTAGGATTTTTTTTTACAAATAAGGGTTTTTGGTTTTGTTTAGGGTTTGGAAAATAATAGATCAGGGATTTTAGGGTTTGAAAGAATAATATATTAGGGTTTTAGAAATTATAAAACTATTTAGGGTTTTAGAAAGTTGGGAGAACATATTAGGGTTTTTGAAATATTTTAGCTACTGTAAAAAAAACTTTCAAAATTATTTTAACAATTGATTTTTGGTAAATATTTATATGAAATATGGTTTACTGGACATGTTGAAACTAATGGATGTATATTGATGAAATTTGAATTGAATATATCTAAGTTGCTAGAATTAAAAGTTTACTGGAATAAAAATGATCAACGTGAATAAACATCATCGGAATTTATGCTGAGTTTAATTAGTTTAGAGGACATACCTTCATTTGTAGACTCCACCAAATTGAACAGTTTGATCCAAGCTAATGCATGCACCAAGTTGAATTTTTGGTCAAGCAATAGCCAAGACAGTAGTCACTGCCTTGCTTTGTAAATTAGATAGTCTTTTTTTGTGTTTAATGGTTGCTTGCTAAGGTTTTCAATTTTTTGCTTGCTTTCTCTGTGTTACCAATCTATGCTAATTGCTGTCTTAATTGTTGTTGGTTGTTAATAGTTACTAATCCCTCTTCGTTTGCTTTCCTCCTATATTTATAGAAGGATCCATTAGGTTATAACCTTAAAATTTCCTATTTTGAAATTGTTTCCTAAGGCATATCGAATTAGACTATTTTTAATTCGACACAAACCGTGAGCATGTTGAATTAAAACCAATTTAACTCGAGGCAAACCAAGACCATCTCGAACTAAAATAATTCTAATCCAACATAGAATCAAAGTCCATATTGAATTGGCAATCCTAATTTGATATGGAGTCCTCTAGATTGGCCCCATATAGAAATGGGGGGAGCCCCAATTTGATATGGGGCAGCCCTATGTCAAATTAGGAGTACCCAATTTGATTCGACATGGAGAGACCAATACTCAAATTGAAGTGCACCCATATCAAATAAAAACAACCAAACCTTCAAATCAGACCTATTTAGGGTTTTAAAGGTCTAACTATCTTATTTTATGCCTCATGAAAATATATCAATCTAATTGAAGACTTTAAAATAGGTTTAAGCCATTAAAAGTGGATCAACCTTGACTAGGCCTTCTTTAATTAGGATCATATTAGCTAAGGCCAAAATCAAAGGTCTACAGTTTGCCCCCTGCTTGAATGATCTTGAATTTATTCAGAGAGTGAAAAGCAACATGACTTTGAACTGATTTTGGACAAGGATCAAAGTCTAGACTTGGGGATCTAGTTTGGATTTTAGACCCGAGACTGGTTTGGGTTCTGGACCCAAAACTAGATTGGTTAGGTGCTAGACCCAAGGTAGGTTGGATTCTAGACTCGAATTTGATTAGGTTCTGGATTTAAAACTGGATTTGTTAGGTTCGGGACCTGAGGTGGTTGGGTTCTGAACCCGAAAATGGATTGGTTGGGTTCTAGACACGAGGTGGTTGGGTTCTAGACCTGAAACTGGATTGGTTGCATTTTGGACCCAAAATTGGATTGGTTGGGTTCTGGACCCAAAACTGGATTGGTCAGGTTCTGAACCCGAGGTTGATTGGGTTTTGGAACCGAAACTAGATTGGTTGGGTTTTGGACCCGAATTTAGTTGGGTCCTGGACCCGAGGTTGGTTGGGTTCTACACCCAAAATTAGATTGGCTGTGTTCTGGACCCAAAACTGGATTTGTTGGGTTCTGCACCTAAAACTGGATTGGTTGGGTTCTGGACCCAAAATTGGATTGGTTGGGTTCTAGACCAAAAATTAAATTGGTTTGGTTCTGGACCCGAAACTGGATTGGTTGGGTTCTGGACCCAAATTTGGTTAGGTTATGGAGTCGAGGTTGGTTGGGTTATGGACTCGAGGTTGGTTAGGTTCTGGACCCGAATTTGGTTGGGTTCTAGACCTAAGGTTGGTTGGGTTCTGAACCCGAAACTGGATTGGTTGGGTTCTGGATCCGGAGTTAGTTGGATTCTAGACCTGAAACTGGATTGGTTGGGTTATGAACCAAGAGTTGGTTGGGTTCTGGACCCGAAACTAGATTGGTTGGGATCTTTACCCGAAATTAGTTGGGTTCTAGACTCAAAACTAAAATGGTTGAGTTCTAGACCCGAATTTGGTTGGGTTCTGGACTCGAAACACTTGTAAAATTTAATTGTAGTTAGTAAAACATTTTTCAAAAAAAAATTAGCTATTTTTTACTATATATGGGTACCTATATACTCTTTCCCCTGCGTGAAAAAAATATTTAATGAGTACAAAAAATATTTTTTAGATACACAAAAATTATATATCCACAATCAATATCTAGTTAGTGTGTACTCGTGTGCTGTGTTGTAACTTGAAATAAATTATTGACATGAATTATTAATTTAATGATGCAACTGCTTTTTTGTTTTATTATGTATTTTCAAATATGCATGTACCTTTTCTAT
The DNA here is from genome assembly GCA_947685225.1 of Garcia nutans. NCBI lineage: Eukaryota > Viridiplantae > Streptophyta > Magnoliopsida > Malpighiales > Euphorbiaceae > Garcia > Garcia nutans. Next base: position 32,559,715 of record CANTUV010000039.1, on the reverse strand, counting down.
CTTAACCATGTGCATGTTACTTTGTGCTTGAAACTTATCTGTAAATGTTACTCGTTATAAATACTTAACAATTCATTATAAGATACACTTCAAACTATAATAAAAAAATCATTCACTCAAACTTCAAGCTTCAAAGCAGAATTGTTATCTTTTAAGCAAACAAGTTTAAGTTCTTTTTTATTTGAAGATTTTTAACTTTCATTATATATAAATGGTGGTAAATCAACATGCGTCGAGGACCGAACCTCAAATGGATCTAGAACTGCGAGCTTACCTCAGATATAGCGGATTGGATGAGTTCCTTTCTTAGTAGGAATGGACATCCATCGAAGTTCTCGAGAGAAAACACAGGTATTTTTATTTTTTATTTTTTATTTTATTTTGCTATTTTTCTGTTGAAATTTCGTTATATATATTATTTTGTAGTTTTATTATAGTAGTAAAAATAGTAAATTATTATAAAAATAAATTTATTATAAAAAAGTAATAGGAAAGTATGAAAACCATGATAAAAATTAATTTTGGGGCTTTATTTAGTAAAAATGTATGAAAAACAAATAACACTAGTATTAAAATGAAAAAATGCCTATATTAGGGAAAGCTAATTTATATATATTGTTATTGCTTTAGAATAATTAAAGAAAAATGTTTATTGGGACCAAAAATCTAATATATACATATTTGATGAAATTAGAAAAAAGAAATAAAAGGAGTTAATTTATGAATATAAAATAAAGTAGAGTAGATAAAATATTAGTCATGGTGCGAAAAAGAAAATTTTAAAGTATATAAAAAAAAGAAGAAAATCACCAAAAATTAGCATGGTGTTAAAAATAATTATATATTATGTTTTATATTTTTTTATTATTATACCTACTATTTTAAAATTATTAGTAGGGCAAATATACTTGCCCGGCTTGACTTACCTTTATTATTGCAGTATGATAGTTATGTGATCCACGGTAGCGGGAATGTCCATAAGGGTAGCCAATGGTATGAGAGAGTGCCATCGGCTGTTCGAAGAATGATCCGTGAATGTGGCTTTAAACAATTTATGCTGCAACTGCCGACCAAAGGATTCCAAATTGATAGAAGTGTAATTTAGGCGCTTGCTGAACGGTGGATGGGCACCACCCACACTTTTCCCTTACCCATTGGGGAGATGACTATTGGTCTAGTGGACTTTATTGCAATAATAGGTTTAAAATACGATGGAATCCTCGTTCCTTTGACCAATAATATATTGACTGCGGATGAGATTCGTCAATTAATCGATTTAAGGCCTAGGTATAAGGGAGCATGCAAGATCAAATATGAATATATCTGACGGTACTGGATGAGGCAGACCCAACCCGTATAAGGTGAATGGGCGAAAAGATACACCCTTGGATTCTTGTTGTATCTGTCAGCCATGATGATTTTATGTAGTACTGAGGCGTCGATCCACTTGTCGGTTCTGCATGCTCTGTCCAATTTTGATCTCTTACCATATTACGCTTAGGGAGAGGCGGGCCTTGTCTGTCTCTATCATGGATTCGATAAAATTAGTAGGAATAAAAGATCATTTACAGGCTTTATGGTCATCACCGAGGCATGAATCTTTCTCTTTGTTTATTCAAATGATGCATATAAGCAAGCATGATCTTTTTTTTTTTGTTTTTTTACCATGACAGGTGTGGGCATACAAACATATTCTGGTGAGGGAACCCGATATTCCTGAAAGATGAATGGATACCCGAGATTAAGCCATTGTTTGTCTGGTCGCAGAGAGGTGCCCGGCAGTCATCAAGTGCATTCTTAGTGTTACCAGTTGAGCCACCTGACCTGGGATCAGGTAAAAGATAAAATTAGTATTATTATTAAATTTTATAAGGAAAACAACTTACCTATGTCATTGTCTTTCAGGTGAACATAGCTTGATGGAGAGCCAAGGTGAGGGTGAGCTGGTCCACCTGCATGAATAACGCATTACCCTTACAGAAATCTCGTCGAATCATTGTTGGGCCTATTTCCAGTGGCTAGTTTCTTGGTGAGAGGATACATAATTCGTTCCTTGGCCCTTACCAGCCAATATCCCAACATCTATACTGACTTGCATATCTATGCCGGAGAATACTTGGAGACATGCCCGAAATGGATATGATGTTAATGCATTTCTGCTTCGACCAGACTTGTCATATAATGAGTTCATACGGGACCAACTGTTACACTTTGAGGTTGCTCCTAATGGATTTGAAGATTTTGAGGAAGAAGGGGATGGAGAAGAAGAAGAAGAAGAAGAGGGTAATAACATAGAGGAAGAAGGTGATGAGGAAAATAAGGAGGAGGAGGATGGCGAGGAAGATAGTGGGGATGAAGAGAAAGAAGAGAACGAGGAGGAAGGTAGTACAGGGAATGCTACCCATGATGATGTCATGGTTGTCTCCTCCCATGTTGATTCAGATTTTTTTTTTGGACTTGCCTTGTCATTGTACATATTTAACTTGAATTTTTGCATGCGATGGAGCAATCTGGTGGTCCCAGTCATGATGTAGCTGGTCCATCTCATGTAGTTGTGTCGCAACCAGATATACCACCCGTAGTGCCCTATATTGATCCATCTTCCAGGTTTCAGGGCTTCGATCTGAGTTATCTCATTTGTATTTCCTGTTTCATATTTACATATGCTGAATGTATGCATGAAAATATATGAACCTAACTTTTCCTTTTCTGGCTCACAGCGAATGCTTGAAGAGCATTACTAGAAGTTGCGGGAGGAATTGGCCGCTAATCGCTAGCGTACAGATCATCTTGAACGGAACTTCTGAGACTTCAGTGTAGACCCTTATTTTTTGACAAAGTCAAGTCCGACACTAATTAAAAAGCGATTAAGTCAAGTTTAAAGATTTAAAATAGTCAAAAATAATTTTTGTAGTATCTATTATTTATTTTAATATTTTAAAAATATAATATATAAAAGAAAAAAAAAGAAATTATAAATAATTATTTATTTTAAACATAATATTTATTTTTAATAATAATAATAAAAATAATAAATAATAAATGGACGAATTGGCGAGCGACATGTCGGCGGGCCACCTGCACGAGTTGGCAAGTCAATTCGCCGCAGGCCAAATTAACCAGCGAATTGGCTTAGGGCAATTCACCTCAGGCTATGCATGTGGCAATTTTGCTTGTGCCAAGCTCCCCCACGCAGCAGCCGGCGTACGCGATAGCTCGAGCTCGCAGCCCGCAGGGCCGTGTGCTCGTGTGCCAACGCACTTGCCAATTTTGCCAAAACCATATTTAGTTCAGACATATTAATTTATTTTCTTAATAAACTAGGTTTGTAACACCCCTTCCCGACCTATGAATAAGCCGATGAGGAATGCTACATCGGGATACGAGCTCTGGTTATGTCAGCTTACTTAATGTTCCTTATAAAAAATTTTCCAAAAATTTTGACGGAGTCTCCCTTAAAATTCTAGGTCCCAAGTGTCAACAAAACTGATTTTTCTTATTTTTGAAAAATATTTTGTTTCACAATTCAACTCAAGCACACTCCCAATAATCCACCCTTATAACCTCAACTACAATTCTGCAAGAAGAATTCACACTTCTATATTCACAACCCAACTCAATTTAAAACCATACAGTTATTATACATTACTAGATTTACATGCTACATCAAGTTATCTCTTTGTATTGTTCAAATAAGTACATGCTAGTTTCTAATACCAAAATACAAAATGTAGAGCACCACCTAAGTTTGTTGATGACTGACAGATCGCAGGACTCGTCTGCTAGCTACTGGCTCCTTGCTAATAGCCTACGAGTTTAGAAGAAACTAAACTCGCTAAGCATTGCTTAGTGGGTACTTTAACTAATTACGGAAAATAAATAATAAAAGCATAATGTACTTTTAAAAGCAATGAGTCGTATTGAAAAATAATATCACAATAAAAACAATCCATACATGTCATATATTCAGTTATTATCATTTTATCAATTCGCTCCACAAGGTAATTTGGTAGACTAACGTATGGTAAGGAACTAACTGAAACAACTGTATATATATTCTGTGGCTATGGCCCTAAAAAAATTGCGGACCAAGCCCTGTGGAATCTGTGGCCGAAGCCCTCGGACCGGAGTCCTATATAACTCGGGCGATTGCCCTATATAACTCGGACCGAAGTCCTATATAGCTCGGGTCGTCACCCTATATAACTCGGACCGAAGTCCTATATTAAAGCAGCACTACATATAGTATGATATATCATACCCTTACCCGACTCAGTACTATCCCAGATACCCAGTGGAGCCAAAATTTTCATGCCATTTCTTAATCGAATATGCATTATACAATTATCGACTTATGTTTCTTATATTATTTCAACGTGAAATATCATATTTTTTTCATTTTAATAACATATTATGCTCATTTATATGCATAAGGAATCAATTGGATTATTTTTGAAAAATGACCAAATGAATATTAGCAAAATGACCATATAAATAGTAAATTCTGGTTTTGGACTCAACTTGATCCTTATTTTGAAAAATTGTATAAAATAATCTACTTGACTAAAAACTCTAAAATTTTTACAGAATTTATTTTTACATCTTAAAATCATTCCTTTAAAATTTCAGATCAAACAGGATACAAAAGCTTGGTCAAGTAGTTCACCCAACCAGACTGCTCCAGTTACCCTGCATCCTGGCAGCAGTTCTGAATTTTGTGCATTCTGTAAATTAAATTCAATCAATGTGGTTAAAAATTATTTTTCTCAATTACTAAACTCACTAAACAACAACATATCCAAAATTCAATTGAATATTATTTTTCTAAATTTTATTAAAAATCAGGAAACATGGCTGTCTCAGTCAAGGTACCTCCTAGAGCAGGTCTAGCAGAAATAATTTTTCCATAATCATAACCATTCTGAATTCAACTCAAAATATTTTTCAGTCATTCTAAACGCATTGAGGCACAACATATCCAAAATTCAATTCAAGAAAATATTTCTATATTTAATTAAAAATCATACAAGTCACAGCATTTCACTAATTCTAAGACAAAAAAATTTCAAGAAAATGAACAAACAATTAGTTAAAGTACCAAACCTTGCTTTTCCTTGCTCTTCTTGTCTATTTCACTTCCTTTCCTCTCTAATGTCCTTGATTTCCTATGAATTTAACATGTCACATATGTAAGAACAAACCCTAGATATGAATATGATGCTACCTTATGATTTTCTAACAATCCTTTACTTATTCTTACTAATAATCACCATTTTCATCATTTCCTTTAAGTAGTTTATCATTTTTCACCATAATCATCAACTTACTAATACTTTCCCAACATGAATATAATATCAAATCTTCCTAAACATAGCCTAATACCTAATTCTAATGAAAGAATAAGACTTAGGATGGTATCTTACCTTATTTCCTATTGAATTTCACTTGAAAATTGGCTTAGACTTGAAAATTTTCTCCTTGAAAATGGAAGGGAGGGGGGAGCACGACCTAAGGAAGAAGAAAAGTGGTGATGGTGGTGTTTTTTTATCCTTTACTTGTGTTTGGAAGACCAAAATTAGTTGTTTATAATTTAATTTCCATTTAATTAATTTGTTTATTTTCAATGGCCATGATTTGTCCAACCCATTTGGACTTAATGGCTAGGATTTGGCCACTTGAAAGTGGCTTTTTGTTCTTTTAAATTTTTCCCCCAAAGTTATATTTAATTACAAAATTGCCCCTCCGGTGGAAATGTCCAAAATGCCCTTGTCGGAAAAAAGCCCGTAACTTACAAACTGTGCATTTTTGAAAAAAATCGTGTGCCACCATTGCGACCCGATTAATCCCGAGAACAAATTTATGGCATCCGTTAGGGTCACTATTAAGAACCGACACAACTTTTTAGAAAATTACTCTTAGGTCCTCGGCCTTTCAAAAAATTACCTTTAGGTCCCGTCGACTTCACGGGCCTCCTTTGCACACCGATTTTGTTTTTGACTATCTCGAGCCTCTATTTGACCACTTATTTATGTCATTCTTGCCTAATACTCGACTATCTAAACTTTGGGATGTGACAGTTCTACCTCCCTTAATTTAAGTTTCGCCCCGAAACTTACTTATTCATGCATGATTCTTACGTGTAATTACACATCATCAATATAACTAATAATCGTCACATATACACACATGTGTACTCAAGACACTGATTTTAAACTTGTATACCTTCATTTCCTTCTTCTGCTTTATTCTCTTCTGCCCTCATGTAATATATCCTGGCTGGCTCTCTCGATTCAGGGCGATCTACTGTCTCCGATCTTGTTCCTATTTGATTACTACCATTTCTCTGCCTCTTCCTCTTTCTCGACCTTTACCACTGCTACTTGCTACTTGTGTTCTTTCAGGAACTTTTGAAATCTCTGCCACATTTCTAGGGCAATCCTTCTTAAGGTGATCAGTGGCACCACAAAGTATACAAGCTCCAGTAACTAACCAACATTCTCCCCTATGCTTTCGTCCACAATGCTCACACGAGGGGTATGGTGTATATTCAGTCCTTTCAGAACCTTTACTTGATCCTCTGCTTATTCCTCCCATGCTGGCTATTGAGGTAGCTTGAAAATTAGGTCCTTTAGATGGTCTTAAATTCTGCTTTACACTCATAAAGGATCCTTCACCCTTAGCTCTCTTGCTAGCAGACTGATGATTACCTGGGGCACTCTATGCTTGCTCTCTTTTCTGTTGAATTCTCTGTTGACGATTCCTCATATTTACTTGCACCTTTTCAACATCCAATGCTTTAGCCACCAACTTTGAAAACTCTGTATTATTCAATGCCACTAGTTGTATCTTAATTTCATCATTAAGTCCTAAAAATTTCTCGCATCGCTCAGCTTCAGTTTCTATTAACTTCTTTCCATACTTACTAAGGCGCGTAAACTCCTTCTCATATTCTGATACCGTCATTCTGCCTTGTTTCAAATGAATGAACTCATTGCGCCTTGCAGTCAAATATGAATCAGTGATATACCTCTTTTTAAACTCACTCTTGAAGAATTCCCAAGTTCGCTATTCTGGTGGAACCCGCTGCTGCGTGGTATCCCACCATATGTACGCCTCCTCTGTCAGAAGTGAGGTAGCACAAAGCACTCTTTCCTTCGGAGTGCATTGGAGCTGGTCAAGAACTCTAATGATACTATCTAACCAATATTCTGCTTCCTCAGATCCCTCTTCACGACCAGCCTTAAATTCCTTTGCACCATACTTTCTTAACTTTCTCGATCGGGGGTTTCCTATCTCCCTCAGCAGTAGGGCCCCTTCCGGCCATTTGCTGAAAAGCTGTTGCAATCTGCCTAAGATAAGTCTCCGGACCGGGTATTTCAGCTACTGCTGACCCTGGTCTATGAGCTTCCCCGGCATCTGCAGACCCAGATGCTTGCGATTCTACATTTCGTTCCATAGCTTGCCACGAATCTAGAGACATCCTACATTGACATAAATAGCTATCTGCTTAATTCATCAACAGATAACTCGATTATCAATTCCTACCTGGCATGTACGTCTACCTATTCATCATATAACTTTCTCCTTACTTTATCTTACATGGCACACATAGTTACTTACTTACTACCTATCTCCCAGAATCGACTAAACCAATGCTCTGATACCACAAATTGTAACACCCCTTCCCGACCTATGAATAAGCCGAGGAGGAATGCTACATCGGGATATGAGCTCTGGTTATGTCAGCTTACTTAATGTTCCTTATAAAAAATTTTCCAAAAATTTTGATGGAGTCTCCCTTAAAATTCTAGGTCCCAAGTGTCGACAAAACTGATTTTTCTTATTTTTGAAAAATATTTTGTTTCACAATTCAACTCAAGCACACTCCCAATAATCCACCCTTATAACCTCAACTACAATCATGCAAGAAGAATTCACACTTCTATATTCACAAATGTTTAGTTCATTTTTGTACTAGTTTTTAGTATGATTTTATGTGTGTTTTAGTTAATGTTTTTATTAATTGTTGTTTTAAGTGTGTTTAAAGTGTTGTTTTTAGGTTTAGGTACAAAAACACCCTTGGAAAATCAAAACAGGGCAAGAAAGGCATGAACCAAGCAAGACATGGCCAAGCCAAAGCAAGCTTGGCCATGTCCCTCAAAAGAAATTCAAGGCAGAAGCAGACACACCCAGAGACACGGCCAAGCCTCTGGCCATGTCTCACTCAAAGAGCAAATCAAAGAAGACCAAAGAAAGAAAGAGTAAAGAACGAAGAGCAGTAGGTGACACACCCAAGGGACACGGCCAAGCCAGTGGCCGTGTCCCTCCAAATTTGTCAAACACGGCCAAGCTTCCTCCAAACTGGCCATGTCACACACCACTCCAAAGAATAAGAGGTGAAAATTAAACAGAAGTGGACACACTTAAGGGACACGACCAAGCCTGTGGCCGTGTCCCTCGAAACATGTCAAACACGGCCAAGCCAACCTTGGCTTAGCCGTGTCACTCAACTTCAAAAGAAAGAAAAGAAGCCACAGTGAGAGACACGGCCAACTGTCTTGGCCGTGTCCCATGGAAATCAAGAGACATGGCCAAGCCAACCTTGGCTTGGCCTTGTCACCTAAGGAAAGCAAGAACACGGCCAAGCCACTCTTGGCTTGGCCGTGTCACCCTAAATTTATATAAATTCGTTACACGAAATAAGAAAGCGAACTTTTCTTTTGTGGAAAACGGCTAGGATTTTGAGTGAGAGAAAAGAAAAGAGAGGAGAGGGAAAATACCAATTTGGGATGAGGAGAGAGTGACACTCTCCTTGTCCCTCATCTTCATCCACCATCTTCATCTTCTCCATCTTCCATTGACAAGCTTCAATTTGGTTCTTTGGGATAAGTTGGGTTAACAAGCTCTTGAAGGTTGAAGAAGCTTTATTGAAAGGATTGGTGACTTGAGAAAGCTCCTTTCTATCTTCCAAAGGCATAATCATCTAAAGGTTTGGTGACTTGAGAAAGCTCCATTCCATATAGCAAAAGGGGAATCAACCATTGAAGAGGGCTTGAGTTCTTCATCAAACATCAAAGTGGAGCTAGGAGGAAGACTAGCAATCCTACTCTTGGCATCTTCACAAGGGGTTTTTCTATTCTCTCTTTTAATTCATTTCAATATTGTTTTTGTCGTATTAAGAGAATTGATATTACAATGAACAATTTGTATTTGATTTATATTGAGTTGAATGAATGTTTTAAATTGATGATGTTGAGCTAAAAACCCATGCTTAGGGTTTGTAGTATATTTGATTGAATGCTTTGATTTGATATTTCCATTGATGTACCTTGTTGTTGGTTGATTGCATTGGATTGTATGCTAGGTTAATAGATTAGCTACCTATTGATCTCTAGATATTGAATGAAGGACCGAGAGGTGAAATTTGATATCAGAATTATGCAATCGACCACCCTATGAATGAATTAGAAATATAAGTTCTAGGGTTTCATTAATTTGATAATGTGAAATAATTGGTTATTGCTAATTCATGAATGTGAGAACTAATGGATTGGTAATTGACTAATTAACCTTAAGGAACAAATTAATTACAAGGCTATGTTAATGGATAATTGAGAATCGAGCTTTGATTGAATGGACCTATAACCCTAGGCACTTTCCCAAGAACTGAATTGATCTTGTGCACCCATCACACACATCAAACCCTACGTACGTTAATTTTAGGTTTAAATTGTTTTTTAGCATTCCAAACAACAAACTCTCGCTTTTAATTTAATTGCTTTAATCAAGCTATTACAAACCACACCTTCTTGGGGAAACAACCTTGGGGCGATCACCTTTGCTACAGCTACCTCGTATACTTGCTAGTGCCTCTTGTAGTATACTTAATTAGAGCGCAACAACAACCCAACTCAATTTAAAACCATACAGTTATTATACATTACTAGATTTACATGCTACATCAAGTTATCTCTTTTTATTGTTCAAATAAGTACATGCCAGTTTCTAATACCAAAATACAAAATATAGAGCACCACCTAAGTTTGTTGATGACCGACAAATCGCAGGACTCCTCTGCTCGCTACTGGCTCCTTGCTAATAGCCTATGAATTTAGAAGAAACTAAACTCGCTAAGCATTGCTTAGTGGGTACTTTAACTAATTACGGAAAATAAATAATAAAAGCATAATGCACTTTTAAAAGCAATTAGTCGTATTGAAAAATAATATCACAATAAAAACAATCCATACATGTCATATATTCAGTTATTATCATTTTATCAGTTCGCTCCACAAGGTAATTTGGTAGACTAACGTATGGTAAGGAACTAACTGAAACAACTGTATATATATTTTGTGGTTGTGGCCATAAAAAAATTGCAGACCAAGCCCTATGGAATCTGTGGCCGAAGCCCTTGGACCGGAGTCCTATATAACTCGGGCGATTGCCCTATATAACTCGGACCGAAGTCCTATATAGCTCGGGTCGTCACCCTATATAACTCAAACCGAAGTCCTATATTAAAGCAGCAATGCATTTAGTATGATATATCATACCCTTACCCTACTCAGTACTATCCCAGATACCCAGTGGAGCCAAAATTTTCATGCCATTTCTTAATCGAATATGCATTATACAATTATCGACTTATGTTTCTTATATTATTTCAACGTGAAATATCATATTTTGTCATTTTAATAACATATTATGCTCATTTATATGCATAAGGAATCAATTTGATTACTTTTGAAAAATGACCAAATGAATATTAGCAAAATGACCATATGAATAGTAGGGTTTTGGACTCAACTTGATCCTTATTTTGCAAAATTGTATAAAATAATCTACTTGACTAAAAACTCTAAAATTTTTACAGAATTTAGTTTTACATCTTAAAATCATTCCTTTAAAATTTTAGATCAAACTGGACACAAAATCTTGGTCAAGTAGTTCACCCAACCAGACTGCTCCAGTTACCCTGCATCCTGGCAGCAGTACTGAATTTTGTGAATTCCGTAAATTAAATTCAATCAATGTGGTTCCAAATTATTTTTCTCAATTACTAGACTCATTAAAAAACAACATATCCAAAATTCAATTGAAGATTATTTTTTTAAATTTTATTAAAATCCGGAAACATGGCTGTCTCAGTCAAGGTACCTCCTAGAGCAGGTCTAACAGAAATAATTTTTCCATAATCATAACCATTTCGAATTCAACTCAAAATATTTTTCAGTCATTCTAGACGCATAGAGTCACAACATATAAAAAATTAACTTAAATAAATTTTTTCTATATTTAATTAAAAATCATACAAATCACAGCATTTCACTAATTCTAGACAGAAATATTTCAAGAAAATGAACAAACAATTAGTTAAAGTACCAAACCTTGCTTTTCCTTGCTCTTCTTATCTATTTCACTTCCTTTCCTCTCTAATCTCCTTGATTTCCTATGAATTTAACATGTCACATATGTAAGAACAAACCCTAGATATGAACATGATGCTACCTTATGATTTTCTAACAATCCTTTACTTATTCTTACTAATAATCACCATTTTCATCATTTCCTTTAAGTAGTTTATCATTTTTCACCATAATCATCAACTTACTAATACTTTCTCAACATGAATATAATATCAAATCTTCCTAAACATAGCCTAATACCTAATTCTAATGAAAGAATAAGACTTAGGATGGTATCTTACCTTATTTCCTATTGAATTTCACTTGAAAAATGGCTTAGACTTGAAAATGGAAGGGAGGGGGGAGCACGACCTAAGGAAGAAGAAAAGTGGAGATGGTGGTGTTTTTTGATCCTTTACTTGTGTTTGGAAGACCAAAATTAGTTGTTTATAATTTAATTTCCATTTAATTAATTTATTTATTATCAATGGCCATGATTTGTCCAACCCATTTGGACTTAATGGCTAGGATTTGGCCACTTGAAAGTGGCTTTTTGTTCTTTTAAATTTTTCCCCCAAAGTTATATTTAATTACAAAATCGCCCCTCCGTTGGAAATGTCCAAAATGCCCTTGTCGGAAAAAAGCCCGTAACTTACAAACCGTGCATTTTCGAAAAAAATCGTGTGCCACCATTGCGACCCGATTAATCCCGAGAACAAATTTATGGCATCCGTTAGGGTCACTATTAAGAACCGACACAACTTTTTGGAAAATTACTCTTAGGTCCTCGGCCTTTCGAAAAATTACCTTTAGGTCCCGTCGACTTCACGGGCCTCCTTTGCACACCGATTTTGTTTTTGACTATCTCGAGCCTCTATTTGACCACTTATTTATGTCCTTCTTGCCTAATACTCGACTGCCTAAACTTTGGGATGTGACAAGGTTTTTATTGAGTAATTGCTTATAAATAATAGGATTAAAAATCGTAGAAGGGTACTTTTGGACTTTGCAACGAGAGAAACAGAAAGCAACATAAACCAAGGAGACAAAGGAGATACCCTAGCAGCCAAAGGAGAAAAAGCAAGGTATCAAGGAGGTGTTGTCTTGGTAATAGCTCGGCCAGAAAATAAGATTGATACAGGCAGCAACAAAAGGCTGGCAGTTTGTTCAACACTTTTAATTTGGAAAGAGCCAACAAATGGAGGTTTGACTTTTGTATTTATTAACTTACATTAGCCATGTCTATCATCATCCATTAATTCGCAATTATTTAAAACATCCAGTAGATATTTCTTTCCAAAATAATGTCATCCTTCACATTATCTTACAAAGAATACAATAGCAATTAAATTGTTGAGCTTTAGACATAAACTAGGCATTAAACATTAAACCCTATTAATATGGCATATGAATTTATAGATTTCATCTCAATAGCCAACTTTACTTAAACCCTAAACCTTAATATTGTTTTATAAAAATTCCAAACCCTAATTTACTCAAGCCCTAAATTCTAATTAATTATATTTTTAATTTACACAGCAGCTTAATCTTTTTTTAAAAAAAATAATAATCTTGGTTTTTCAAATCCAAAACCCTAGTTTCTAAATTCAAAACCCTAACCCTTTTTCAAAACATCCAGAATCTTAGTTTTTAAAAATAAAACCCTAATTGTATTTTTCTAAAACCTTAAAACATTAATCATATTTTCTTAAACTCTAATTCACAAATTGAAAACCCTATGTTGTAAATCTATTATTCAAATATGATACTTAATTTTAGGATTGATTACTAATGCATGTGTATTTATGATATGTCTTGGTGGATGGTTTATTTAATCTATGATGAATGATTTATTTATGATGAATGGTTGATTATTTTTATTGGTTTATTTTGGTTTCAAGAATTATAACAGGTATGTTTCCATGTTATGGGTATCTCATTTGTTGAGTATCATGCAATTTAATTTATTTTAAGTTTTAGATCAATATAAAGGATATGTTTCCACCAATTGGTGGGTATCCTATTTTATTTGTTTTCTTTTGGACATTTAACAATTGTAAAGGCATGTTTCTATCCATGGATGGGTGCCTATTTGTCTCTTTTGTTTGAACTCATTGTGATTTTTAATAAAGTGATTATTTATTCTTATGATTACATGTAGTATGGATAATATCATATTAATTAAGAATTTTATAATATTAAGACCTAAAAGGAGGCCGGTTCCAATCAACCGGGCGCTGTGGGGGTGTTGGGTTATTCTCACCTTCTCCACGTGTACCAACTTTCTGAACCCAATAGGGGGTTAGAGATTTCTTAGGAATTGAGTCATCCACCCCTTTCTTTTCCTGGCCCATCAGGGTGGTGACTCCATTTTCTCTAGGCTTAGGCACGTGTTCTCTAAGGCCCTAAGCCTAACAATGTCGAAGTCACAAGAACCATTCCACATGGGAGTGGGGGCAAAAATCCCCGCTCACAGTGGTGACTCTACTAGGGATAAGAGAAGTTAATTTTGGTGGTCTTTATATTATTTTATTCTTTCTTATTATAATATTGTCCATTGCATTATTTAGATTGCATTTACGTGTATGAGTTAGGACACCTGTGTTGCCCGTGTTATGTTATGTAAGGGATACCGTACTTTCACTCAAGGTATGGAGATCGAGCATGGCATAACCACTCATAGCTTTAAACCTTTTGGTATATACTTGCTATGGGAGCCTAAAACCTTTCAACCTAAAGACTAAAGCTCATGTAATTGGCCTAGTTACTTTCTTTAGGTTTTACCCCAAATGCTTATTGTTTGACTATGGTTAATGTATCTTTGTTTAAGCTATGGCTTATTTGATTTGTTCTTTTTTTCTTAATATGACCTAACTATATTGTAAGCTCAAAAATATTTTCCTAAACCCTAATCCTTAAAACCAATAATTAGTTATGCGAGGGGCGCTGGGCGGCTAGCCAATTAAACATTCGGCGATGAATTTTTTCCGTCGCCGATTTTCATTTTTAATTTTTATTATTGTTTTTTTATTTTATTAACTTTACCATTTTTATTTTTATTAAAAATAATAAATAATAAATACTAAAATAAATATTATTTAATTAAAATACCACAAAAATTATTTTGGACTATATAAAAAATCTCGGACCAGACTGGGTCAAAAATTAAGGGTCTACAGTTTGCCCCCTGCTTGAACGATCTGGGACTACAGCAAAAGAGAGTGAAAAGCAATAAGACTTAATTTTTCTGAGATGATTGACGTTTTGAGTTCTGGACCCGGTTTGAGTTCTGGACTCAAGGATAATTTTAGGTTATGGACCTAAGGGTAATTTGGGTTCTGGACCTGAGCCAAGTTCTTGACTTAAAAGAGATTTTAGGTTTTGGACCTAAGGATAATTTGGGTTTTGGACCCAAGCTAAGTTCTAATCTTAAGAGAGATTTTAGGTTCTGGACCTAAGAATAATTTGGGTTCTGGACCCGAGCTATGTTCTAGACTTAGGAGAAATTTTAGGTTCTGGACCCAAGGGTAATTTGGGTTCTGGACCCGAGCTAAGTTCTAGACATAAGAGGAATTTTAGGTTCTGGACATAAGGGTAATTTGGGTTCTGGACCCGAGCTAAGTTCTGGATTTAAGAGAAATTTTAGGTTCTGGACCTAATGGTAATTTGGGTTTTGGACCCGAGCTAAGTTCTAGACTTAAGAGAGATTTTAGGTTCTGGACCTAAGGGTAATTTAGGTTCTGGACCCGAGCTAAGTTCTGGACTTAAGGAAGATTTTAATTGTTTGAAAAAAATGCTTATAGTCAGTAGTATACTAAAGTAATTTGCAAAAAATTTAGCTAATTTTTACCATGCACATGCATATATCTTCTCCTTGCCCCCTGCGTGCAAAAATATTTTAAAAGTACAAAAAAATATTTATATACACGCAAGTATTTGAATGATTAAATTGAATAATTGAGTTTTATATTTATTTACTGTGTGGTCACTGTTCATGCACTATTTACTATTTATAAATAGTAACCTACTATTTATAAATAGTAACTTACTATGTATAAATAGTAACCTACTATTTATAAATAGTAAAATTTACTTTTTTGGATTTTATTTTTTCCTATGCCGTTCCTCTATATAAATGACCGATTTCTTTATTTCGTTCACAGCAAACTTGTTCATTTTATTCATTCATAGCTATAACCCATTCATTTTAGAGAGTTTAGCATATAGTTTTGGAAAAATGCATGCTTCAAGATCAGGAACTCATTCTAATGTCGTGTTATTGAAATTTATTCGGTGGCATGAAGATGGAAATATAGGTCTACTAGCCGGGATGCCGCTTCATAGTAGTTCAAATCAAAAAAGCAAGGTAATTATTTATTTTAACAGCAAATTATTATTGTTTTGCCCTTTTCTTCTTTTTTTTTCTTTTTTTCCCTTTCTTTTTTTTTATTTTTTCATTTTTCTGTAATATCCCAATATATGCCCTAGAAGTTTTAATACAATTGTTGTGTGATTTGAATTAAAGGTATATATGTTTTTACAAAGGAAATGATTGTGTTAATGGAATGTATATGTTGTATATATGTTAATATATAAAACATATAAGTTGGTCAAAAGAAAGTCAAGAGAAGAAAAGGTGTGGTGGAGGATTTTTGGAAATTATTATTATTATTATTATTATTATTATTATTATTATATATATATGTGGTTAACGTGAGAAGAGGAAAAAGGAAAGGATATTTTCTTCTTCTTCTTCTCTTGGTTTTTGCACGAGAGAGAGAGAGAGTGATAGGGAGAGGGGATGATCTTCATCAAAACCTTAGGGTTTTAAGAGAATTGAAGATAGAGATTGAAGATTTGTCAAGATATTCAAGTAAGTATTCAATTCTTTGTGTTGATTCCTCTTGTTTGAGTTTGGATTTGTTAGGGTTGGTGTGTGATGGTGATATTAATGAAGGATTAAAGTTATAGATATGTTGAATTGACATTAGATGATGTAAATATGGTTAATTGTGAGGATGATGATGGATTATTGGAATTGGTTAGTAAAGATTTTACATATATGAGTTGGAGAATTGAATAATTGAGGTATTGTTGTGTTTATTGAAATTGAAATACATTGAATATATGATTTTGGTCTTGTTGGAAATCTTCATCCTTTGAGAGACACGGCCAGGATGATGGGAGACACGGCCGTGTTGGATCAATTGGGAGAGACACGGTCACTGGCTTGGCCGTGTCCCTTGCCCTTGTCTGCCTCGGTATGATTTGGTGTTGAGAGACACGGCCACTGGCTTGGCCGTGTCCCTTGACTGTGTCTGCCACTGCCTGTTTTGGTTGAGAGACACGGCCAAGCCAAGGAAGTCTTGGCCGTGTTGGAGCTTGTGTTGGGAGACACGGCCACAAGCTTGGCCGTGTCCCTTGAGTGTGTTTGCTACTGTGAGAAAGTAATTGATGAACACGCCCGTGTTGGTGAGCGTGTCATGTGTTGAGGTTGCCCTAGTTAATCATCATTCTTATTTTCTTATGGGAATAATTATCTTTGGATTAGGTTTTGAAGAGGTTGTGTTGCATTAACCTAATGTGAAGAATTCTTGGAAAAGGAAATGTATGGATTGATGGGAGTAGTTCTTGAGGTAAGTACAAAACTTACATAGATGTAATCTTTTATATGATTTTGAGACTTAACACCTTTGGTATAAATGTGTTAAGTATATTACTATATTGTTAATATAATGTGACTAATGTTGTTATTTGTATAGTGTGAAAGCTATAATGATCATCCAAAAAGGTATGTGCAATGCAACTTGTTATGATAAATGTTTTAATAATGAATGGTGTTAATGTGTCTTGAGGAATGATGAAATGTGATGTTATCATAATTGATAGTGATGATCAAAATGAAATAAATGGACATATGGTTTATATGACAATGAATTTAAGATACATGTGCAATGAAATGGATTATGTATGCTTGAATGATGAAGTGTATAATGTGAATTGAGACATAAAGAAGTGTGAAACTAATGTTTTGAGTTATAATGATGTGAATGATATGATTGAAGTATGCCTAGATGGTATGATTGAATAATGATATGTTTGTTTAGTTAATGTAATTGATGTTGCATATATCAATGATGAAATATGAAAGGTGATTTGAGATATAATGTGATGTGAAGCCATTGTGATTGGCTATGATAACTCAAATGTGATGTGAAGCCATTGTGATTGGCTATGATAACTCAAATGTGATATGAAGCCATTGTGATTGGCTATGATGATTCAATTGTGATAAATGAGGCATGTTTGCCTAGATGATGATTCATTTGAGAATGAAATGGATAATGAGATAATAAATGAATTGTGTGACTAATGTGTTATTCCATTTTCAGAGTTTGTTGTTGGTGGCATGCCTAATGATAGCAACAATCTCTTGAAGTTAGGTTGGGCTTGATCCTTGAAGCCAAGTTGGGTAGAAGTTTAACATGTTTTACTCCCCTTGAAGATTGGTTGGGTCTAGTCCTTGAAGCCTAATTGAGATGTTACAGCCCTTGAAGCTAGGTTGGATTGGTTCTTGAAGCCAAGTTGGGTTGAGACTTAGCATGCTTTGTTCCCCTTGAAGCTTGGTTGAACCTAATCCTTGAAGCCTAGTTGGGATTATGATATTGATAAATGTGATAATAAAACCAAAGCATTAACTCTGAAAGTCGAATAGCATATTAGTGTCTTTTGGGCCCGAGTCTGTCTTTGTTGTCAATGTGATATACAAGTGTTGAAAGAAATGAGTAATGAGATCTATGGTTGACTTCACTGGAAGTGTGATTCATGATTGGTATGATATGTAATGTGTATATTGAAATATTGATTGTGAGTATTAATGATGAATCATGATTGGTGAATTGTGAATAAAGTAATGTTATGAAATATGATATGTAATGTGTGTATTGATATATTGATTGTGGATACTATTAATGAATTGTGGTTGGTGATAATGATTGTCTTCATTGGAAATGTGATTCATGATTGGTATGATGTATAATGTGTGTATTGATAAATTGATTGTGAGTATTAGTGACGGGTTGGAATTGGTGATAATGGTATGTATATATGTACATAATATATGAAATTAGTCGAGATATATGAAAGGTGCAAATTAAAAAGAGAAAAACATGATAAGAACTAATGGTATATGGAATGAATATAGTATTATTATATGTTAGAATTTCTATAATGTATGTTTATATTTTATATTGTACTACTAAGCTCTCGGGCTTAGCGCGGTTGTGTAATCGCGCAGGTGGATATGCAGTTGATCTGGAAGTCCAGCTGTTATGCCACGAGAAGGGTAAGAGTTTGTCGAGACCAACTAGAGGGTAATGCATACATGTATAACTTTTAATTATGATGTATTTCTGATGAGAGAGTATTTATATGTATAAATGGAGTTTTAAAGATAATGATTTTGTAAATGTTATTTAAATTAACGTATTATGGTTTGAACTCTGTTACAGGTTTTTAAAAGATAACGAAAAGTGACATCCTTATACTTTATATACTTACTGTATGTATATTAAGTATATGTATAGTACTTATATAGGGTATCGGGGTGTTACATTTTCTCTTTTCTTTTTTCTTTTTATTTGTTGTTGTTTTTTTTTCTTCATATTTTTTATTTTTTAGGAAATTTAGGAAAAATTAATTTAAGAAATTAAGTAGATAGAATATAAATTAATTTAGCCTAAAAATCGGTGGTGTTGATATAATGATATACTTACCTCGTGTTAACTTACCTGGCTCTGTGTTAGCGTGATCATTATATTATTGGGGGCGGAGGGTGTGTCTACAAAGCCCGACAATGGTATGATGTAGCGCCTTCTTGGGTAAGGCAAATTATCCAATATTGCGGATTTGAGAGCTTTATCTTGCAATTACCATCCGAGGAGTGCTCGATAGACCGGAGCGTGATCTAGGTGATTACAGAATGATGGTTGGACACAACTCATACTTTTCACTTGCCCATTGGAGAGATGACAATTGGTCCGATAGACTTTGCTGCTATAATCGGCATTCAGTATGATGGTCTTCCGGTTCCTCTTACCAACGATATTCTGGCATTTGAAGAAATTCAACAATTAATTGGTATGGAACCATCATTTAAAGGGCCTTTCAAGATAAAAATCAAGCCAATTCATAGTTATTGGATGAACTATGAAGGATGGGTTCATAGAGACACATCCTAACAGTATGCTCGAGGCTTTTTATTGTATTTGCTCGGGTCGACCATTTTAAGCAGCACTGAATCCGCCATCTATTTGTCAGTGTTGAAGGCCCTTACTTATATGAGGATGGTACCACTTTACGGATGGGGTGAAGCTAGTCTTGCCTATCTTTACCATGGTCTTGACAAAATTTGCAGAAATAAGAAGTCCTTTGTTGGCTTTATTGTGATTGTCGAGGTACTCTTCTTCCACCAATGTCAATTCCATTCTTTTATTGTATGAAATTGATTTTTGTTATTGTTGTAGGTATGGGCATATGAGCACAATCTTGTGAGGCTGCCTAGTATTTTCTGAGAGAGAGTCGGATATCCGAGATTAAATTTTTTGTTATCAGATCGTGTAGAAGTTCCCGGCTCTAACCATGTGCATACCCAATGCTTTGTCTTAAGCTGCTTAACCTGGGACCAGGTAAAATAGCATTAGTATACTTTAAAATTTATGTAAAAGTTTACTTACCTTATGTCATTTTGTAGGTAAATTTGGCCTGGTGGAATGCAGAAGAGCGGACAAACTAGACTTCCTCCATGAATGCCGCACTACCTTTTTATCATACTCACCGAGTCATTGTCGGCCCTGTGTCTAGTGGCTGGTTTCTCAAAGAAAGAGTATACGAGTGGTTTTTTGGTCCTGAGCAGCGGAGGATCGCGATGCGTTGCCCGAAATATACCTTGAATATCACATCAATGCTGGAAAATGCATGGTGGTTGGCCAGTCACGGTTATCATGTTGAAACATTTCTCTATCCACCCGATGCATCTTATACCCAATTTATTCAAATTGAGCTTTTGAACTTTGACGTATCTCCTGTTGGTGTATGGGAGATTTCTGAAGAAAATGAGGGTATATGTAATGGTCATGATTTTCAACAGGAACGTTTTAACTAATAATAAAAAATCGATAGTGTATAGTGATAACAGTATTGTGGATAAATGCTATATGTAGAGAAGAGTAAATTGTGTATCTTAAAACTTTACTGAAAAGAGTATTTTTACTGTTTTACGAGATTAAAACTCGATTTAAAATCAACGGTTAAGAATGAGAGTGCACCATAGTTATTATGAGCATTCCCTCACTAGATGAAAAAAATATTATATATATATGTATATGTATATGTGTCAATGTGTAGAATTTTCTGATTTCTCTCCATCTTTCACGCCATCATCACCATCTTCACTTCTTTCTTCTTCCTTTCATCAAATCCATCAAGGATTAAGAGTAAATCAAATATATGTATAGATTGTTAGAAGAATAAGCTAGAAAAGGCAAGATTATCAATAAGAAATCAAAGGGAAAGAGAGAAAAAGAAAGAGAAAGAAGAGTTTGAAGAGGTATGTGCTTTTGATTTATACTTTGCAAAAATATGATTTTTTATGAGTTTAAATGATTTAATTGAATGATTGAGTTATGTATAATGATATAGTTCTTGAAAATATTGATTAAATGGATTGTTGAGTGAAAAATAACTTTTATATGATGGTTTTGATACATTATTTTCTTAGATTTTCAATATGTGTGTGTTTAATGAAGTTAAAAGTGCAAAATACATGTGTTTAGAGTGCCACGGTCGTGACAAATGAGTGCCACGATCGTGGCAAATGAGTGCCACGGTCGTGGGATGGAAAATGTGATTGTTTCTTTATGAATTTTGGTAAAACAGAACACTTTTCAATGCCACGGTCGTGGCCCCTTGAATGCCACGACCGTGGGGGTTTCAAACTTATTTTACAGATTCATTTGGGATCCCACGGGCATGGGGTTGAGATGCCACTGCCGTGGGGTACCTAAATAATGTTTTTGGCTTGTATTTTGTGATATACGGGCCTAGTATGAGACTAATATGTGTATATTTCATACTTTTGTGTTGAGAATTCATGTGCATGTGTTAAATATATGAAAAAGAGTGAGAAACTTTAGATAAGTGACAAATATATATATCATAATAAATGTTGATAAGAGTAATGTACCAATGAAATGATATAAACAAGTGAAATGATATAAACAAGTGAAATGATATAAACAAGTGATGATATAAACAAGTGAGTGATTGTATAAACAAGTGAGTATTAATCAATGACATGAGACTAATATGTGTATAGTCCATACTTTTGTGTTAAGGTGTTAAACGTATGAAAACGAGTGATAAACTTTAGACAAGTGACACACATATATATCCTACCAAATGTTGATAAGAGTATAGTACCAATGAAATGAAATAAACAATGTAGTGTTCATCAAAATTAATGAATTGCCCAAATCATACTAAGTTTATATCTAGCTTTGGATTGAATGGCTAACCAGAGCACAGTGATAGTGGGCACCTCGTGCGATTAATGGAAACATTGTGTTATCAGTGATAGAGGGCATAATTGCCATTATAAATTCTTGAGATCTGGCATTCAGATTGCTACACTAACATGTTATCCAAACCTATGATCTAAGTTTAGTATGTTTAGGCATAATTAATGAAAAGATATGTGAATCAGATAGTTGTGACTAATGAAAGAAATGTAAAATAATAATATAAGTCAATTACTTGAAATTGAAGTATTGTGTTCCAGTGTAAAAGTGATTGTTAATATATATATTAATGCTTACACGTGAAAGTTCTAATGAACGTAATGGAAATGTTATGCTCAATGTATTGAATTAATCAAATGATTGAAAGTGTATATAATGTTGCGAGATACAAAGTGCTTCAAAGTATATCAAGTGATTGAAAGTGTATATCATGATGTGAGATACATGTGCTCAAAAGTATAGTACTAGATGTAAGTGCTGAAAAGTATAGATTGAATGAAATGATCCTATATGTGAACTTGAAAAGGAAGACTTATTGAAAAACAAAATAAGCATATTGTGAACAATGTTATCAAATGAGAAAGCAAGTCCTAAATAAAATGATTCTTAATGAGACAAGTTACAGTACTGAAAGTATTGTATTATATGATAACTTTTATGCAGGGATAGCTATTATTTTGTGTAATCAGCATGGTATGTTGATTTGTTCCTGAAATTAGTTCATATATTGAAATACTTCTTAAAACTAAGTGTTAGTACTATATTTTCATAAATATATTTCTTTAATATTAAGTGATAAAATATGTGTATACAAGCACCACTAAGCTTTGTTTAGCGTATTAGAATTGTTTTCTAACATGCAGGTATCAGGACATCGGAGTAAGATAAGAATAGATGAAGATCTTGTGTATATTGTATTCATAAGTGATAAATGTATATAGATACTTCAGTTTGGCTATTTGAGAGATTGTATAAATTTATAACACGAAAGAAATACATGTATTTAGAGAATGAGGTTTGAGATTCTAGTGAATGATTATAAAAAAGAAATGTATTGTTTATTTATTTGATTTGATGAACTTATGAGGTATATTTGATTGATAATTTCTATTCGGATTATTGGAGTTATTGGAAATTGGTCTAAATGTTGGACCTATAAGTGTTGTGATATACAGATTGTATTATTATTTGAAAATTTTTATTTATGAAGAGAGTTTTCTCTGAATTGATTGGAGCTTGGAAAGTATATTGAATAACATTCTCTGATAGTTTTTATGTAAGAACTGTCAGAGGATGTTACAGTAGAGATGAAGAGGAACATCATGGAGAGGGAGGAGAGTTTGTTCCACATCTCGGGGCTAGCACTTGTTAGGTAAACTTTTACCATTTTTCATTGTAATCACTTCTTTCTTAACTTATTTTGACTTTTTTTAATGATTGTTATAGGCTGCTGGCCCATTTGATCATGAGGCTGGACCTTCTTTTACTACTCCCTCATTTGCTCATTCTAGTCCACCAAATATGCCATCTCATCCACAGGGTATTGATATCAATTACCTGGTAAGTTTTCTTGTTTCATGGTAATTTATGCTATATGTGTGCATGTATGCATGATTATGTATGCTCTTACTGTTTTCCTTTTTGGCTCACAGTGGATGCTTGAAGAACAAAACAAAAAACTTCAAGAAGAGCTGGCCACTGGTCGTCAACAATTTTCCCATTTTAAAAATTTGTACAATCAATCAGAGCAAAATTTTTGAGACTTTTGGTTTCAGGGGATGAGAGATACTGTTGCTTCTTCATCTAGAGGCCCCCAAATTGATGACCATGAGATCCTTTTGTCTACTTCCGATGAGGACCGTTATAGATTGAAACTCTAAGGTAATAGAGATTCTGGTGCTCCTGCTTTGGGCAGACTCAGGACGGGTGATTTGCCTCCTCCTCCAACAGGCGATGATTTTTTCAGAGCTTTATTTGATGATCTACCACCTCCTTCTTAGTGATGTATGAATATTGTGTCAATTGAGGAAACATTGTACAATAAGTATAAAAATATTAATGACAATATATAATTCTTACTGCAACTTCCTTTTTTTTTTAAATCAAATGTTGGTCTTGCCAAATCAATGTCAATGTACCTCAGAACTTGATTTTTCAAATTAACATATCTATCACATCACAACCTAGTTACCGTACTAAACTCGGGAATTATTTCTATTTAAGCAAGAATTGTTGTACTTCAGATAGGCACATACACATTACTTGGTCAAAGATCTCATTTAGTTTAAATATTATCTATCTCATACGCATGCTTATTCAAACTATTTCCACTAATAGACTCTACCTACCAAGAGAGATCAACATGTCTTTGATAGGCTTGAAATGGGATCTATAAGGGACACAGGTTTAAGTGAAGGCCATTTTGAGATTGGGGCTGATGTGACATAATGGACAAACCTTCACACTATAAACTACTTGTTGGAACTTTAGAGAGTTGGGAGCATGAAAAGATAGAGCTTTGAACATTCTTCTTTCTTTTTGGTGTTAACCTGAATCTTGATTGGGATAGTCTTTGCCTTTGCCAAAACGTTTGGTACCCAAATTTGTTTCTTTTCTTTTTCTCCCTTTTCTTTCTTTTTATTTTTCTTACTCTTCCCTTTCTTTGAGCATTTTATCATTTTGTCCTTCTTCCTTGTAGGATTGTCAAGTACAAAGCTTTCAAGAACTGGATGGTCTTTCTCCTTTTTTCTCCAATTTCGATTGAATCTTTGGTTGGTTTGGACCAATTTAAGTCAAAATGTCCTTACAAACCAAATGGAAGCCTTTTGCTGCTTTAGGTAAAAGAGAACTCAGTTGGCTTTTTGAACCGCCTTTTTAGGTTTTATCTTTCTTCTTTTTTTATTTCTTTTTTTTCCTCCTCTTTTTTTTATTTTGTCTTCTTTTTTTCTTTTCTTTTTTTTTCTTCTTCTTTTCTTTTCTTCTTTTTCTTTTTTTTTGGTTCTAGCTCTAAAAGGGTTGTCTTGTTTGGCCATGTCACTTGCTTGTGTCAAGTTCTGCCAAATTTTCTTTTCTTTCTTTGGTTTCTTTGGTTTTTCTCTTTAGGTGAGACATGGCCAGTGGCTTGGCCATGTCTCCTAGCCGTGTCATTCTTTGCCTCCATTTCTTTGAGGGACACGGCTAAGCTTGATTTGACTTGGCCGTGTCTTGCTTAATTCATGCCTTTCTAACATTGTTTTGATCATCCAAGGGAGTTTTTGTACTTCAACCTAAAACCAACACTTCAAACAAACTTTAAACAAAAATCAAATGAAACATTAACTAAAAACACATAATATTACTTTAAAAATACAATCATAAATGATCTAAACAGCCTGCACTAGTGGTTTGACTATGATAGACCTTAGTTGAGCAGAAGGCATATCATACTGTTTTAAGGTCATATTTTGTGGATTGCCAATGGTTTATTCTTCATCAGATGAATCCGTAGGATTGTCTGTTTTATGATTTTCTGCTAAAATTTCTTTCACTTTTTGCTTCTCTTTTCTTTCCTTTTTCTTCTTCCTACAAAACCGTTCAATTTCTGGGTTATATGGTTCAAGCTTTGAGTTTGGATTTCTTCACATATAAACTAAAATTTAAGAAATTAATGTGGAAAAGTAAAAATCCAAAGCAACAATTGTTTAATATTATCAATATTAGAATGATTGCCTTCCTGACAACAGTGCCTAAAACTTGTTAGGTTCCAGCCTAGCTAACTGCAAGTGCACAGATCGTTAACAAGTAATATAATGATAAGTAGAGTATCATTCCCACGAGGAGATTTTCTTCTCAGTACTAATCAGTTAAAACTAAATATTATTTAAATGATCAAATTTTTATTGATTGAACTAAAGAAGACAAGAATAACTAATATTCTAAGATTTAGGGTTTTGGTCACCTTTATTAATTTATCATGGTTTTTCCAAGATAGTGATTTAATTCAGTTTCCCCTTTTAAATAGTTTGATTTTCCTAAATTTAATTCAAGTCTCTCTCAAGTACTAGAATTGTTATTGATTTAAATTCTTATGTTGACTCTCGTGATCATAAGTAATTTAACCAATTCATTAAGTTTTACAAAAATCTTTAATCAACCTCTTAAGTGTTAACCTTATCTCTAAGTGAAAATTACTTAAGATTTTTACCTATTTTTGACTAATATTATGCCTCTACTCTCGCTTCACAATATCTCAATTCAATTAATTATTGTCCAGATAATTAAAGCATTAAGAGTTATGATAACAAAATAACTTAAGGAAAGTTGATATTAAACCAAATAAACATTTATAACCCCATGATAAATTCAATGAAATGGACCAACCCTAAAAAGGATTAGTTATTCATTATAAAAGTAAAAACATTGCAATTATAAAAGAAAGTAATTAAAAACATAATTTAAAGAACAAGAAATATCAAACTCTATTTCTTTGAAGAAGAACTTGATTTGGATCTTAATTTTTTTCTTGAAGCAAAGTTACTCTCCTTTTCTAATTAAATTCTAAACTACTTTTATTTTTTGGATAATCTCTTCTAAATCTTCTCCTTTTTTGAATCTTTGGAGGAAAGGTGTTTAAATAGAGTGCTTGGAAACTTCATTAGTAGAGAAAAACTGAAAAATGATAGGCCACATCTTGTTTTGTTCACCACTTTCCAAATTTTCTGCTCAAAGTCATGAATTTTGGACCCACAGTCATGGTATATGAGTACCATGGTCGTTACTTGAGTTGGAATGGATGGTTTGAGCACCTTATAGCTATAAACGGTCGGCAAGGTAGGCCACGGTCATGGCCTTTCAATGCCATGATCGTGGCACATGAATGGAGGCTGCCAACTTTGACTTTTCTTCTTTTTCTTGGCTTAGGCAGTAGAAAAATCAAACGCATGGTCATGGCCTTTCAATGACATGATCATGGCATCCATTTGGCTTCTAGAATTTTTTTTTTGTTGTGGTAGACTTGATTTAAATCCCAGGGTCATGGCCTTGAAGGGCCATGGGCGTGGCACTTGCATTTTCTTCATTTTTGCTTATTTTTCTTTAATTTTGAATCATTAAAAACTTTGAATCTTGTCTTTCCAAGCATAATTAATATAATTCTAACTCAAACAAACAAAATCCATCAAATTCAAATGCAAAATAATTGAAATCATGGTTAGAATTATATAAAATATTGATCATAATTTCACTCTATCAACCACCCTTAACGATTTGATCTCAATCTCAATTGGCAATACTACTTCCATCCCATAAACGAAGGAAAATTGCATCATTCCAGTCGGAGTTTGCAAACTTGTATTGTATTCCCATAAATCAAAAGGAAGCATCTTCGACTAATCCTTATATGTATTTGTAATATCCCAATGTATGCCCTAGAAGTTTTAATACACTTGTTATTGGATTTGAATAGAAGGTATACATATGTTTTTGCAAAGGAAATGATTGTGTTAATGGAATGTATATGTTGTATTTATGTTAATATATATAACATATAAGTGGGTCAAAAGAAAAGTCAAGAGAAGGAAAGGTGTGGTGGAGGATTTTTGGAAATAATTGATTATTATTATTATTATTATATATATATGTGGTTAACGTAAGAAGAGGAAAGAAATGAAAAGAAGGAAAAGATATTTTCTTTCTTTCTTCTTCTTTTTCTTCTTCTTTTGGTTCTTGCACGAGAGAGAGAGAGAGAGAGAGATGGAGAGATGTGATGATCTTCATCAAAATTTTAGGGCTTTAAGAGATTTGAAGGAAGAGATTGAAGATTGGACAAGATATTCAAGTAAGTATTCAATTCTTTGTTTTGATTCCTATTGTTTGAGTTGGATTTAATAGGATTGGTGTGTGATGGTGATGTTAATGAAAGATTAAAGTTATAGATATGTTGAATTGATAGTTAGATGATGTTAATATGATTAATTGTGAGGGTAATAATGGATTATTGAAATTGAAAGAATAAGAATGATGTTGTTTTAGGGTTTTGAAGTGTTACATGATGTTTTGCTTGAGTTTGCTTCATTATTTTCATAGATCTTCATGTGGTTGATGTTTGTTGGAATTTTAGGCTTTGGAATGAGATTTTGGCCGAAGGCAGTAGCCTTCTGGATGCCACGCCCGTGGCTTTGGTTGGCCATGGCCGTGGCCATTTGTAGACTTTTGGTGCCATGGCCGTGGGAGGATGAACACTTTTGGGCAGAAGTGGTTTGTATCCCACGCCCGTGGGGGTTGCGTTGACCACGGCCGTGGGCTACTATGTGTGATGTTGAATGATATTTTGTGATTTAAGGGTCTAATAAGAAGTTATTAAGTGATTAAATGGTACTAGAATTGATGGATTGTATTATTTTTGGATTAGGGTTTGAAATAAAGTGAATTGCCCTAATTTGGGAAGTGAAGAATCTTGGAAAAAGGAAAGTGTTGATAGTGTGTGGAGTGTTATTGAGGTAAGTACAAACTTACCTAGATGTATTCTTTTATATGATTTTATATTTAAAACAATGTTAAGAAATTTATTATGTTGTTAATATAATGTGACTTGTATAGTGTGAAAGAGAAGAGGATCATTCAAAAAGGTATGTGCAATGCAATTTATTATGATGAATTACTTTAAGGTAAATTGAGACATAAAGAGATGTGAAACTAATGTTATGAATTATAATAATGTGAGTGATAAGATTGAATAATGATATGTTTGTTTGGTTAATGTAATTGATGTAGTGTATTATAATGATGATGCATATGAACAATGTTATGTTTTATGTATTGTAAATCTTGTGAGTGGTATTGTGCTACATGAATAATGTACTTTGTAATGTTATAGCAATGATGCTATATGTATAATGTGAATGAGGTGATGAGGTAATTGGTTATGGATACTTGAATAATGAAATATCATAATATGAGTTGAGACATAATGTGATGTGAAGCCATTGTGATTGGCTATGATAATTCAAATGTGATATGAAGCCATTGTGATTGGCTATGTTGATTCAATTGAAAAAAAAAATAAGGCATGTTTGCCTAGATGATGATGAGATTTGAAAATGATATTGATGATGAAATAATCAATGAATTGTGTGACTAACGTGTTATTCTATTTTCAGAGTTTGTTGTTGGTGGCATGCCTAATGATAGTAACAATCTCTTGAAGTTAGGTTGGATTGATCCTTGAAGCCAAGTTGGGTTGAAGTTTAACATGTTTTACTCCCCTTGAAGCTTGGTTGGGTCAAATCCTTGAAGCCTAATTTAGATGTTACAACCCTTGAAACTAGGTTGAATTGGTTCTTGAAGCCAAGTTGGGTTGATACTTAGCATGCTTTGTTCCCCTTGAAGCTTGGTTGAACCTAATTCTTGAAGCCTAGTTGGGATAATGATAAATGTGATAATGAAAACCAAAGCATTAACTCTGAAAATTGAATGGCATATTAGTGTCTGTTGGGCCCGAGTCTGTCTTTATTGTCAATATGATATACAAATGTTGAAATAAAGGGTTAATGAGATCTATGGTTGACTTTGTTGGCAATGTGACTTATGATTGGTGAATTGTGAACAAAATAATGCTATGAAGTATGATGTGAAATGTGTATATTGGCATACTAATTATGAGTATTAATGATGGATTGCAAATAATGATTCAATTGAATGGTATAATGATTGTCTTTTTTGAAAATGTAATGAAAAGTGACATCTTTATACTTTATATACTTACTGTACGTATACCCAGTGTATGTATAGTACTTATATGGAGTATCGGGGTGTTATAATTATTTTGGTATCAGAGCTTAGGTTCGAGATTCTCGGCCTAAGTGGATTTAAAAAGAAAAAGCTTTGAAACGCTTAAAATGAATTAAAAAGAAGAATTTTGAAATGCAATTGGTAATACATGCATATGCATTAACACCTAGGTTGGTCTCGGATGTGGCATTATGTGACGTGGGATAAATTTGAATGATATGAGAGGAATGATATTGTCTGAATGAGGTTTTTACTTGAAAGTAAAAACTAGAGAAAGAAATGATATGAAAACTAAAATAAAATAAAATAAAAATATTGGTTAATGTAAGGAAATATAACGGTGTTGTTTGCATTGTTGTTTTAATGCAAACATTGTGAATTTAATGTGATAATGTGATGTAATATGTTAGTGATCAAAGATTGAGTTGATCACTTGAATATGTAATGTACGTATAGTATTGCATGTTTATAACCTATATAACTACTTGTCTATTAATGTTGAGAATGATTACGCTTGCATTGATAAACTTGTGCAAAACTAGGTCATGTGATAAGATTGATAGTGAGAATTGGATTGAGCAACATTGGTTCAAGAAACTGAGATTTGTGATAACTAGATTTGAAAAGTGTATAAAGGTTATTGGGCTCAATGTATATATGATTGGATGTAATGTACATGTGTAAATATATGTGAGGGATATATATATATGTTGAATGGTAAACAAATGGATATGTAAAGTTAAGGTTTTGTTTAAAGGAAAAAGAGATGATATTGGTTGAGTAAGGATATAAGTTGGTATTTTTATTGTAATGCAAATATTGTGAATTCAATGTTAGAAATGTGAGATGCTTGGATATTGTGAAAGCTCATGGTAATGGTGATAATATGTGATATTTGAGATTTTTGAAGTGAGCTTTATAATTGTGGAAATTATATGTTTTGATATTGCTTTGTGATATATATTGGTAAGATGTTTTAAAGTGATATTAGAAAGATGAGTTTGGCAAATTGAAGTTTAAGTAAAGTAGTAAGTTGAGAAGCTAAAGTTTTAGTGGCATTTGATAAAGATTATTTGGATATTGATGGTTTAATGTGTATGCAATACATGAGCTAGATGAAGTGATTAATATTGCATATGAAAGTATTATGAATTGAGTAATGTAATTGATAGTGTGAGAATTTGTCTTGAAGTAAAAAGGGAAATGGATAAGTAAATGAAAATGAGCTATTTTAAGTCATTTTATTGAAAAGGGTAAAAAAAAAATGGATATGGAAATATATTAAATGCTTTTAAAGATGAAAGTGAAAGAGATGTTATATTGGGAATGTGGCTAAGATGGATATAAAATGCTATTATAGTCAGAATATATATATATGTGTGTGTTGTATGAATAAATACTTTACATCATATTGAAAGAATGGGAATGACAGTGTTTAAAAGAAAGTGATAAACATTAAATTTGTATTGAACGTATGAAAAAGGAAAAGAAAATAAGAGCATATAATTAAGTGTGTACATGTATATGTTATGTGAATTGAGTTATTCAATATGAATGAAATTATGATATATATATACAAAGGTGTGAATCATATTATAAAGGTGACTTATGAATATGTATATGGTATAATTATAGAATTAATGATATAGAAAATGATGTTGTTGGTATTAGTGGACCTAAGAGAGATTAGGTCTTGAACTGTGTAAAGCTAGATAGATTATATAAAGGAAGTAAGTATAGAATGGACTTGAGTAATATTGAATAGTGGAAATTGTTATGGTGAGCATTGAACTTAATAATCATATGAGTTCCAAAGTAATCACATGTGGAAAGTTTTATGTAACTAGATATTATAAGAGATTATGAATGGATTAGAAATGAAGTGACAAATAGAAATTGTACAGAAACTGCATATGATTGAATATGAATATAGTAATACTGTTGAAATATGAATTAAGTTGATAAAGATCATATGATCGAGTGCAAATTGGTTGAAACAAAGTTGGAATGTGATAACTTCTGATATAGCAAAAATGTAAAGAAGGAATATATATAATTCTTGATTGAGAATAGAATTATAAAAGAATATTATTGATTTGGAAATTTCAGGCTTGAATATTAATTTCTTAAAGCCATGTGTTTTGTTTAGTATATGTGATTGGTTAATGTGTTATCCATAGTTTTGGATCTTAGATAACATGATTGTAATACATATTTGGTGAGATTGAAATTTTTTTTTGAGAAGTATAGTTAAAAGTTATGATGGATAAAGTTGTACCTTATCATTTTATGTTAAGAATTTGGTTATAATTATGAAGATAAAGAAAGAAAAGGAAATTTGGAAATGTTTTGAGTTATGGATAATATGATAAAAAGGTAATTAAAATAAATATATCAATGATATGAAAGGTGAGGAGATATTAATAAGGGAGAAATTATAAATGTAACTGGAAGTTATACTGAATATGTTTATGGTATGTAATGAATGAACTATAAATAGTAATTATAGTATAAATTATTATGAGAATTGGTGGGAATTACACTATGATAATTTGACTGAATATGGATTGGAAGAGATCAGGAATTGTATATAAGTTTGTTCTAATGGAATTAAGTTATATGTATACATATATGGAAATTGTGAAATTTCATGATAAGTTAAATTAATTAAGTGTTGGTTGAAATTTGAACGTGGATATATTGTGATAGATAGATCAATTGATCTGAATTTGATTAAGATTATGAATCATTATTGAGATTTAACGTGTATTGTTGTGTTAAGAGTATAAGTATTTACATGATAATGTATATGATGTAAAAAAATTTAAAGTGGGATTGGATATGAATGAATGGAATATAGCAGTTATTAATCATGAGAATAAGGAAAAAGATTGATTATGTATGAAATAAGTTGGAAGGTAATGTATTAATACGTAAGTGAAGCGAAAGCATGCTAAAGAAGTAACTCCATTTGTGAAAAATAAGGATCTTGTTATCCATTAAGGTTTGTAAAATGTCTAATTAGACAGTGATAGTGATGACGGGATAATTAATGCTCAGATATAAACCAATGGTTTCTAAGCTTAAAGCTATGAGAGTAATATTAAAGAGATGAAGAAGCAATATATATATATTAAAAATAAAGATTGGACGAAGTATAAGTGTATTATATGATGATCTGATTCTTGTATAAAGATATTAATAGGAATTATAATAAGATCTTTTGAATGTTTGATCAAGGAAGTAATAAGATGTATAAATGTATAGAATGATGAGTTATGGAATTTAAAGAAGGTGGTTGATTCTAAAGAGGAGAGTTGAAGTTATATGATTTGATGATATAATAACTTAAGTATATAATTAACTTCATATGGAAGTTAAGATAGTATTTTGTTAAGAATGGATTGTTATGGTACTGATAATTTCGAGGACGAAATTATTTAAGGGGGAGAGAATTGTAATATCCCAATGTATGCCCTAGAAGTTTTAATACACTTGTTGTTGGATTTGAATAGAAGGTATACATATGTTTTTGCAAAGGAAATGATTGTGTTAATGGAATGTATATGTTGTATATATGTTAATATATATAACATATAAGTGGGTCAAAAGAAAAGTCAAGAGAAGGAAAGGTGTGGTGGAGGATTTTTGGAAATAATTGATTATTATTATTATTATTATTATTATTATTATTATTATTATTATTATATATGTGGTTAACGTGAGAAGAGGAAAGAAATGAAAAGAAGGAAAAGATATTTTCTTTCTTTCTTCTTCTTTTTCTTCTTCTTTTGGTTCTTGCACGAGAGAGAGAGAGAGAGATGGAGAGATGTGATGATCTTCATCAAAATTTTAGGGCTTTAAGAGATTTGAAGGAAGAGATTGAAGATTGGACAAGATATTCAAGTAAGTATTCAATTCTTTGTTTTGATTCCTATTGTTTGAGTTGGATTTAATAGGATTGGTGTGTGATGGTGATGTTAATGAAAGATTAAAGTTATAGATATGTTGAATTGATAGTTAGATGATGTTAATATGATTAATTGTGAGGGTAATAATGGATTATTGAAATTGAAAGAATAAGAATGATGTTGTTTTAGGGTTTTGAAGTGTTACATGATGTTTTGCTTGAGTTTGCTTCATTATTTTCATAGATCTTCATGTGGTTGATGTTTGTTGGAATTTTAGGCTTTGGAATGAGATTTTGGCCGAAGGCAGTAGCCTTCTGGATTCCACGCCCATGGCTTTGGTTGGCCATGGCCGTGGCCATTTGTAGACTTTTGGTGCCATGGCCGTGGGAGGATGAACACTTTTGGGCAGAAGTGGTTTGTATCCCACGCCCGTGGGGGTTGAGTTGACCACTGCCGTGGGCTACTATGTGTGATGTTGAATGATATTTTGTAATTTAAGGGTCTAATAAGAAGTTATTAAGTGATTAAATGGTACTAGAATTGATGGATTGTATTATTTTTGGATTAGGGTTTGAAATAAAGTGAATTGCCCTAATTTGGGAAGTGAAGAATCTTGGAAAAAGGAAAGTGTTGATAGTGTGTGGAGTGTTATTGAGGTAAGTACAAACTTACCTAGATGTATTCTTTTATATGATTTTATATTTAAAACAATGTTAAGAAATTTATTATGTTGTTAATATAATATGACTTGTATAGTGTGAAAGATAAGAGGATCATTCAAAAAGGTATGTGCAATGCAATTTATTATGATGAATTACTTTAAGGTAAATTGAGACATAAAGAGATGTGAAACTAATGTTATGAATTATAATAATGTGAGTGATAAGATTGAATAATGATATGTTTGTTTGGTTAATGTAATTGATGTAGTGTATTATAATGATGATGCATATGAACAATGTTATGTTTTATGTATTGTAAATCTTGTGAGTGGTATTGTGCTACATGAATAATGTACTTTGTAATGTTATAGCAATGATGCTATATGTATAATGTGAATGAGGTGATGAGGTAATTGGTTATGGATACTTGAATAATGAAATATCATAATATGAGTTGAGACATAATGTGATGTGAAGCCATTGTGATTGGCTATGATAATTCAAATGTGATATGAAGCCATTGTGATTGGCTATGTTGATTCAATTGAAAAAAAAAAATAAGGCATGTTTGCCTAGATGATGATGAGATTTGAAAATGATATTGATGATGAAATAATCAATGAATTTTGTGACTAATGTGTTATTCTATTTTCAGAGTTTGTTGTTGGTGGCATGCCTAATGATAGTAACAATCTCTTGAAGTTAGGTTGGATTGATCCTTGAAGCCAAGTTGGGTTGAAGTTTAACATGTTTTACTCCCCTTGAAGCTTGGTTGGGTCAAATCCTTGAAGCCTAATTGAGATGTTACAACCCTTGAAACTAGGTTGAATTGGTTCTTGAAGCCAAGTTGGGTTGATACTTAGCATGCTTTGTTCCCCTTGAAGCTTGGTTGAACCTAATTCTTGAAGCCTAGTTGGGATAATGATAAATGTGATAATGAAAACCAAAGCATTAACTCTGAAAATTGAATGGCATATTAGTGTCTGTTGGGCCCGAGTCTGTCTTTATTGTCAATATGATATACAAATGTTGAAATAAAGGGTTAATGAGATCTATTGTTGACTTTGTTGGCAATGTGACTTATGATTGGTGAATTGTGAACAAAATAATGCTATGAAGTATGATGTGAAATGTGTATATTGGCATACTAATTATGAGTATTAATGATGGATTGCAAATAATGATTCAATTGAATGGTATAATGATTGTCTTTGTTGAAAATGTAATTTATGAATATTGAACTGTGGATAATGATTTAATTGAATGGTGTAATGAAATATAAGGTTATGAAGTATGGAATGATAATATGGTATAAATGAGTTATTGAAAAGAGATTCGATTTTGAGAAGCTATGTGGAGATATATGATTCTGGAAGTGTAATATAATATGTAATATGTATTTGAGGTAGCAATGGTAAGTATAGTTTTGTGAATGTTTTATGTATATATATATATAATCTATGAGATTAGTGGGAGTATATGAAGAATGCACTAAGAAAGGAAAAACAGGATAAGAAAATAATAAAACATGATGCTAAAAATATGAGGTATGATTCTTTTGTAAAGTATATTTTAATATTTATTTGTACTACTAAGCTCTCGGGCTTAGCGCGGATGTGTAATCGCGCAGGTGACTAGGTGGAAGATATGAAGTCTTTTGTTATGCCACGAGAAGAGTACGAGTTTGTCGAGACCAACTAGAGGGTAATGCATACATGTATAACTTTGTAACTATGATGTATTTTTGACAAGAGGGTATGTATATGTATAAATGAAGTGTTAATAAATATAATGATTTGTAAATCTTCTTTAAATTAAAATATTGTGATTTGAATTCTGTTAAAGGTTTTTGAAAATGTAATGAAAAGTGACATCTTTATACTTTATATACTTACTGTACGTATACCCAGTGTATGTATAGTACTTATATGGAGTATCGGGGTGTTACAGTATTTGTCATCTTGGATAGAATTTTCTTAATTGTATTATTTGTTGCTTCCACTGCACCATTTGCCTTCGGTCTATAAGGAGAGGATCGGTGATGATGGATTTGATACTTTGAGAATAAGTCCTTAACTGCTCCTTGAAACTGTACCCCATTGTCGGATATCACACTGTGTGGGACCCCATATCCGCAGATGAGATTCTTTTCAAGAAACCTAGCTGTGAGTGGGGATTTTTTCCCCCACTCTTGGTGGAATGGTTCTTGCGACTTCGGCACTGTTTAAGCTTGGGCCTTAGAGAACATGGCCCTAAGCTCGGAGAAAATGGAGTCGCCACCCGAACGGGCCGGAAAAAAGAAAAGGGTGGATGACTCGATTTCTAAGGAATCTCCAACCCCCTAATCGGTTCGAAAAGTTGGGTACGTGTGGAAAAGGTGAGAAATGGCTTAGCACCCCCACAACACCCAGTTCATTGGAACCGGCCTCCTTTGCAGGTCTTAATATTATAAAATTCTTAAATATAACAATATTATCCATATTACATGCAACAATTAAAATAAAGCATCATTATATTAAACTCAAAGCAATGTCCAAACAAAGCAAATAAATGGACATCCATCCGAAGATGGAAACATGTCCTTACATCATCTATGTCTAAACTAAATAGGACACCCACCGAAAGGTGCAAACATGTCCTTTACATTGGTCCAAAATATAAAAGAAATTTAAATTACATGATATTTAACTAATAAGGTACTCACAAAGTGGAAACATTCCTCTTACAATTTTAATACTAAAACAAACAAATAATAATCATAACAATAAATAAAATAATCATCCATGGTAAAGTAAATAAATCAAGCATTGAAATTAAATCAACCATCAAAACATATAATAAACTACATAATCAAATCTAAAATTAAATAAAGCAAGCAAAGATACAAATTTAGGTTTATGTCTCAATTTAGAGTTCTTTAATTAACATTTAGGGTTTTGGGATTTTAGAGTTATTATTGTTATTATTTAGGCTACTGTAAAGATTTTGGAAAATTGGAATGAATTAGGGTTTTATACATTTAAGAAGTAGTAAGGTTTTTTGGTTAATCAAATTAGGGTTTAAGGGTAACATCATGAAATTAGGGTTTTGGAATCTTAAGACATTAGAGTTTATAATTCATGGTTACAGGATTGTGATTTTAGGTTTACTGGATTATGGCTTTAGGGTTTAGATTTACTAGATTGGGTTTTAAGTTCACTAGATTAGGGTTTTGGGTGTTATTCAATTTGTCATAAAGTTTTGATGCTTTAATAATTTAGGGTTTAGGAAAACTAAGGTTTACTGTATCGGGTTTTGAGAGAATTAGGGTTTTTTGATAGTTTGGAAAACATATTTGATTTTAGGATTTAAGAAAACGGTTTAGAGTTTTATAAAAATAATTATGATTTTTAGAAAACGTAAAGAAGATTAGGGTTTGGAGATTTAAGAAAACATTTGGAAATTTTGGACAAAAAGTTATGGTTTAGATGAAAATAGTTCAGAAAAAAATTTTAGGGTTTTAAGGCTTTTGGAAGCAGAAAAATAGTTTTAGGTTCTTTAATGTTTCTGGAAAAAGAAAAATAGTTTTAGGGTTTTGAAGTTTTTGCAAACATGAGAGAAACAATTTTAGGGTTTTAAGATTTTTGGAAACAGAAGAGTAGTTTAGGGTTTTTGAAGTTTTGGAAACGGGAGAGAAATACTTTAGAGTTTTAAGGTTTCTGAAAAGAGAAGAATAGTTTTAGGGTTTTGAAGTTTTGATCACTGATTAAGGCTACTGGATGAACATATTACCAAGTTTAATGATTTAGGTTACTGAAACAAAAATAATGATAGATGTATATAAAAGAAAATATGGCAATAACATTGTAAATATAATCGAAGCAACGATTCATAATCAAACCTCAGTTCGTTGGTTCCACCGAAACTAATTTCTGGATGAACAATGACAAAGGCAGTGTTGCTGCCTTTGATGGATTGTTGATTTCTTCTTGTTGCTAATGTCTCTTGCTTGCTAGGGTTTTTCTATCTCTTTTTTCCTCAGTCAGAAGTCCAAAGTTTTCCTCCAGTAAAAACTAATTTTCGATCCCTTAATTCTGAGTTTTAATGTGTTATTTATATGAAAAATCATAAACCTACTTCTAATTGTTTGAGGAAATTCAAACCAATTAGGAAAAGAAACCAAAACCAAATAGAATTTGGTTTCGGAAAAACTACTTTGAAAAATTGAGCTGGCAAAAAAATTGCTGGCAAAAACTGTGAGGATTGCGAGCTGCTGAGGGCGGCCGCTGAGCGGCCAGCCAATTCGCCACAGGAATTTCCTGCGGTGAATTGGCCTAAGGCCATTTCACAGCAGGAATTTCCTGCGGCAAAATGGCTCAAGGCCATTTTGCCCGCAGGAAATTCCTGCTGGCGAATTGGCCTGGCCGATTCACCTTCGACGATGAATTTTTTCGTCGTCGATTTTTATTTTTTATTTATTTATTTTTATTTATCTAACTTTACCATTTTTATTTTTATTAAAAATTATAAATAATAAATATTAAAATAAATATTATTTAATTAAAATACCACAAAAATTATTTTGGACTATATAAAAAATATCGGGCTAGACTGGGTCAAAAATTAAGGGTCTACAGTTTGCCCCCTGCTTGAATGATCTGAGACTATAGCAAAAGAGAGTGAAAAGCAATAAGACTTAATTTTTCTGAGATGGTTGAGGTTGTGGTTTCTGGACCCGGTTAGAGTTCTGGTCTCAAGGGTAATTTTAGGTTCTGGACCTAAGGGTAATTTGGGTTCTGGACCCGAGCTAAGTTTTGGACTTAAAAGAGATTTTAGGTTCTGGACCTAAGGATAATTTGGGTTCTGAACCCGAGCTAAGTTTTGAACTTAAGAATAATTAGGGTTCTGGACCCGAGCTAAGTTCTGGACTTAAGAATAATTAGGGTACTGGACCCAAGCTAAGTTCCGGACTTAAGAGGAATTTTAGGTTCTGGACCTAAGGGTAATTTGGGTTCTGGACCCGAGCTAAGTTCTGGACTTAAGAGAGATTTTAGGTTCTGGACCTAAGCTAAGAGAGATTTTAGGTTCTAGACCTAAGGATAATTTGGGTTCTGGATCCGAGCTAAGTTCTGGACTTAAGAGAGATTTTAGGTTCTGGATCTAAGGGTAATTTGGGTTCTGGACCCGAGCTAAGTTCTAGACTTAAGAGAGATTTTAGGTTCTGGACCTAAGTTAAGAGAGATTTAATTGTAAATAGTAACTTACTATTCATCACTATTCATTTACTATTTGAAAATAGTAACTCACTATTCATCAATAGTAAAATTTACTTTTTTTTCCTTTTTTCACGAGAATACTGTTCTTCTTTTTTATTTTTTTTTCTTTGCCATTCCTCTATATAAATGGCTCATTTCTTCAATTCATTCACAGCAGCTCATTTCTTCATTTCCCTCATTCATAGCTATATTTTTATTTTAGAGAGTTTAGCATAGAGTTTTAGAAAAAATGCATGATCAGGAACTCAATCTAATGCTGAGTTTTTGGAGTTTATTCAATGGCATAAAAATGAAAATATAAATCTACTAGCTAGAATGTCGCTCCATCGCAGTTCAAATCAAATGAGAACGGTAATTATTTATTTTAACAACAAATTATTTTTTCGTTTTTGTTGTTTTTTTCTTTTTTTATATATATTTTCTGTTTTTTTTTTCATTTTTTCATTTTTCATTTTTTTTCTTTTTGTTTTTATTTTGTTTGTTTTCTTTTTCTTTATATTTTCTATTTTTTCTTTTCATATAGATATTTTTTTTTGTTTTTTAGAAAATCTAGGAAAAATATATTAATTTAAGAATTTAAGTAAATAGAAAAAATAGAATATAAATTAATTTAGCCTAGAAATTGGTGGTATTGATATAATGATATACTTACCTCGTGTTAACTTACTTGGCTCTGTGTTAGCATGATCGTTGTGTTATTCGGGCCGGATGGTGTGATTACAAAGCCCGACAATGGTATGATGTAGCGCCTTCTCGGGCAAGGCAGATTATCCGAAATTGCGGTTTTGAAAGCTTCATCTTACAATTACCATCCGAGGAGTATCCAATAGATCATAGTGTGGTTCAAGCATTGTCAGAACGGTGGATGGACACAACTCATACTTTTCATTTGCCCATTGGAGAGATGACAATTGGTTTGGTTGACTTTGCTACTATAACCGGCATTCGGTATTGCGGCCTTTCGGTACCTCTTACCAATGATATTCTGACATTTGAAGAAATTCAACAGTTAGTTAGTATGGAACCATCATTTAAAGGGCCTTTCAAGATAAAAATTAAGCCAATTCGTAGTTATTGGATGAACTACGAAGGACAGGTTCACAGAGACACAGCCAAACAGTATGCTCGAGGATTTTTGCTGTATTTGCTCGGGTCGACCATTTTAGGCAGCACCAAATCCGTCATCCATTTGTCGGTGTTAAGGCCCTTACTAATATGAGGATGGTACTGCTTTATGGCTGGGGTGAAGCTAGTCTTGCCTTTCTTTACCATGGTCTTGACAAATTTTGCAGAAATAAAAAGTCTTTTGTTGGCTTTATGGTGGTTGTCATGGTACTTTTCTTCCACCAATGTCAATTCTATTCTTTTCTTGTATGAATTTGATTTTTTATATTGTTGTAGGCATGGGCATATGAGCACAATCTTGTGAGGGTGCCTGGTATTTTCAGAGAGAGAGTCGGGTATCCGAGATTAAATTTCTGGTTGTCAGATCGCGTAGAAGTTCCCGGCTCTCACTATGTGCATACCCAATGCTTTGTCTTGAGCTGCTTAACCTGGGACCAGGTAAAATAGCATTAGTATACTTTAAAATTTATATGAAAGTTTACTTACCTTATATCATTTTGTAGGTGAATTTGGCCTGGTGGAACACAGAAGAGCGGACAAACTGGACTTCCTCCATGAATGTCGCACTGCCTTTTCAACATAACCGCCGAGTCATTGCCGACCCTGTGTCTAGTGGCTGGTTTCT
This sequence comes from Garcia nutans, assembly GCA_947685225.1. Taxonomy (NCBI): domain Eukaryota; kingdom Viridiplantae; phylum Streptophyta; class Magnoliopsida; order Malpighiales; family Euphorbiaceae; genus Garcia; species Garcia nutans. Next base: position 32,518,385 of record CANTUV010000039.1, on the reverse strand, counting down.
CGGAGAGAGAGTATACGAGTGGTTTCTTGGTCTCGAGCAGAGGAGGATCTAGATGCGTGTCCCAGAGTATAAATTAAATATCACATCAATGCCGGAGAATGCATGGTGGTTGGCTTGGCATGGTTATGATGTTAAAACCTTTCTCTATCCACCGGGTGCATCTTATACCCAGTTTATTCAAATTGGGATTTTGAACTTTGACGTATCTCCCATTGGTGTACAGGAAATTTCTAAAGAAAATGAGGATAGATATGAAGAGGAACATCATGAAGAGGGAGGAGAGTTTGTTCCACATCTCGAGGCTAGCACTTCTCAGGTAAACTTTTACCATTTTTTCATTGTAATTGCTTCTTTCTTAACTTGTTTTGACTTTTTTAATGATTGTTGCAGGCTGCTGGCCCATTTGATCATGAGGCTGGACCTTCTTTTACTGCTCCTTCATTTGCTCATTCTAGTCCACCAGATATGTCATCTCATCCATAGGGTATTGATATCAATTACCTGGTAAGTTTTCTTGTTTCATGGTAATTTATGCTATATGTATGCATGATTATGTATGCTCTTACTCTTTTTCTTTCTGGCTCACAGCGGATGCTTGAAGAACAAAACAAGAAACTTCAAGAAGAGCTGGCTACTAGTCATCAATAGGTTTCCTATTTTGAAAATTTGTACCATCAATCAGAGCAAAATTTTTTAGACTTTCGATTTCAGGGGATGAGAGATCCTGGTGCTTCTTCATCTAGAGGCCCGAAACTGATGACCATGAGATCCTTTCATCTACTTCTGATGAGGACCGTTACATATTAGAACTCCAAGGTAATAGAGATTCTGGTGCTCCTATTTCGGGCGGACATGGGATGGGTGAGATACCTCCTCCTCCAATAGGCGATGATTTTTTCAAAGCTTTATTTGATGATCTACCACCTCCTTCTTAGTGATGTATAAATATTGTATCAATTGAGGAAACATTGTATAATAAGTATAAAAATACTAATGATAATATATAATGTTTATTTTACTGCATTTTTTTATCATCATTATTGCGCTACAATTATTATACTTTCCTTTTCATTTTTAACATTTACACAGTATCACTACAAAACTAAATGCAATGCGGCAATTTAACATCCCTTTGTCGCCAATTCCTTTTCCTCATGCATCTCGGCCTCATTCTTTCCTTATCAATTTTGGAATAGCACAATCCTCCTATATAAATCACTTTTCATGCCATAATTTCATACAGAAACCAAGAGATTTTCCACTTCAACGTAAAACTCCTTCTAACAATTCTGATATTCCTTCATTCATCAACAATGACCAAACTCCATTTAAAGAAAATAAAAGTTCTATTTAAAAATATGAATGCCATTCATTGGAAACAAATATCTTAGTCAAAGCTTGATACTTTGAAGTGTTTTTAAAATGTTAAATTGGACCATGCCATGGCTTCTTTTTGGAACGTGAATTCTAGGACATTTAAAATTAATGGCTTTGAAATATGTCCCTTGATTGAAGAATTTGAGGCCATCCTTGGATATCCAAATAATCAACAAATGGCGTTAACTATATTGATTTCCAGGACTCAACAAAAGATGCAACTATTATTTCAAATCTCAAAACCCGAAGTTCTACAGTTGATGAGAGGTGAGAAAATTCTGCTTGGTCCCTTAATTGACTTTTGCCTTTCTCATTTGGCTCCTACTAAGGCATGGGGACGTATGCTTTGTCTATGCTTGCTTGGCCAATTCTTGCTTATTTCTTTTGATGGCGATATTGATCCACGAGTATTGGATATCATGGACCAAATGGAAGGAGGCTTGTCGCGGATACCCGTGATCTTAGCTGAGACTTTAGTTGGATTAGACCAACTTAAATCAGGATCGTCAAAGAGACTGACCGGGAGTCCATTGTTGCTTTAAGTAATTACCTAAACTGCCCTTTTGGGTTTTCAATTTAGGTTTCTCTTTCTTCATCTTCTTTTTTTATATTGCTCTAATTTTTGCCTAGTCCGCCCATGCAGGTTTTCAGAACTAGCGAGCTGTCCTAATTTTTGCCTAAGCTGCCCTTGCGGGTTTTTAACTTAGCGGACCTCTCTTTTTTATTATATTTTATGTTGCTCTAATTTTTGCCTAGTCCGCCCATGTGGGTTTTCGAAACTAGTGAGTTGTCCTAATTTTTACCTAAGTTGCCCTTGCAGGTTTTCAACTTAGCGGACTCTTTTTTCTTCTTCTTTTTTTTCATTATTATATTTTTTATATATTTTTTTAATTTAATTTTTCCTCACAGATTTGGCTTCAGGAGCGTCTCTACTTGCTTGATACTCCATCCATGGATTTTACCAGATATCTGCCACGACATCATTTCGCTAGGAAACTACTCCATCCTGCTTCTTCATATGCTGACTGGGTTGACTGGATCCATTCATGCGCTGAAGTCAACATCCTTTGGTTGGTACCTTGGTGGAAGATTTCTCGTATCATCATGCAAACATACTTGATGTATGTTCCTCTTGCTTCTCTTTGTTGAGGTACTTGCTATGATCCTCGCCACCTTAGCCGTTAGTATGGAGCTGGGCCTCGCGATTCTAAATTCACTTTCGATTTAGACATGCCTTGCTTGACTGAAGCCTACTTGGATCGGCTGAAGTAAAGCTGGCTTGCACATTACACTTATCGTCTGACATAGATTTTACATTTGTCAATTTAGAAAGTGTATTGTTAGGATGAAAAAATAATAATAAAAGTAATAAAAGATGTTTCTTTTCCTTTTATAATTTTTCATCACCTTTTGCTATTGTGTTTATTTATTTCATCCATATCTGGTCAAATACTTATAATAGTGCACATAGAATAATTTTAACATTAATTCTATTTTATTAAATTGGGGAATAACCAAACATAAAGCCAGCATACACAAGATCACTCCTGTTGCCAACTAGCCCTTTCGAGTTTTCTAATTGACAATTTTCTCTCATTTAGCCCTAATTGTTGCCTAGCCCTCCCTTTCAGGTTTTCGGAACTAGCAGACTGCTTTAACTTTTTTCTAGGCTACCCTTTTTGGGTTTTCAACCTAGCGAGCTCTTTTCCTTTTTCTTTTTTTTCTTCTCTTTTTTTTATACATAAAACCTCTTCAACCTGTCAATATTCACAACATATGGCCCTTCCCAGCTAGGCCTAAACTTTGCTCTTGGATCAGATACATTATGCTTACATTGTTTCAACATTAAATCCCCGACTTTGAGTTTTCTGATCTTAACTCTTCTATTATAAGCCCAAGCTATCTTCCTTTGATACCGTTGATGATGATACAGTGCTTTTAACCTTCTCTCCTCTAGTAAAGCTAACTGTGTGTATCTGTTCACTACCTATTCCATTTCAGGTAGTTTAGCTTCCAAGATCACTCTTAACGACTTGATCTCAATATCAATTGGAAATACTACTTCCATCCCGTAAACCAAGGAGAACAGTGTCATTCCAGTCGGTGTTCGTACATTTGTTTTATATCCCCATAAAGCAAAAGGAAGCATCTCTGAGAAATCCTTATATGTCTTAGTCATCTTGGACATGATCTACTTAATTGTCTTGTTTGTTGCTTCTACCGCACCATTAGCCTTTGGTCTATAAGGAGAAGATCGGTGATGATGGATTTGGTACTTTGAGAATAAGTCCTTAACTGCTCCTTGAAACTGTAACCCATTCTCTAATATCACACTGTGCAGGACCCCATACGCATATGAGATTCTTTTCAATAAATCTAGCCATTTGGCTTGCGCCCAGTTTGTTGAAGGATTCAGCTTCGACCCATTTTGAAAAATAATCTACTACTACTACAATGAAATGGTGACCATTTGAGGCTGTCGGATGTATCTCTCCTATAATGTCGATACCCCAAGTGGCAAAGGGCCAGGGTAAAGACATAGAATGTAATTCTTCAGGAGGCATGTCATTCAAATTACCATACATCTGACATTGTTGGCACTTCTTTACGAACTCTATATAATCTCTCTCCATAGTCAACCAGTAGTAACCTTGTCGAATTATCTTATTAACTAGGGCCAAACCACTCATGTGCGGACCGCAACTTCCCGCATGTATTTTTGACATGATATGCTCCACTTTAGGCTTCCTCAAGCATCTCAAATGCACCTCATCGGGCCATCTTCGATATAACTCTCCATGAAAGGTGATGTATTGCAAAGACCACTAACTTATGGCTTTTCTTTCTTTCTTTGTTGCCCCCAACCGGTATTTCATTTCCTCTAAAAATCATCTTATAGTATCATACCACGTATCATGATCTGTATTAGTTTCCATGATTGTCTCATATTCAAGCAAGGAGTTGATGAACTGGTCAAAATCAGAGGCTTGAGGAATAAGTTGATAGGATTTTCCCATACCGAAGCCAATGTGGCTAGGGTATCAGCCATCTGGTTTTCTTCTCTTGATAGGTGTATAAACCTACACTCCTTAAAGTTCTTCTTCATCATGGTCAAGTAATGGTGGTATGGTTTTAATTTTTCTTCTTTCAACTCCCACTCTCCATTTACTTGGGATACTACTAGCAATGAATCGCCGAAAACTTTCACCTTATCCACCTTCATAATCATTAGGGTTTCCAAACCAAAGATACATGCTTCGTACTCCACCATATTATTGGTTGCCTTGAATTTCAACTTTTTGGCTAAAGGGATAAGTTCCCCTTCGGGTGATTCTAGTATGAGTCGCAAACCTGAACCTTTCCTGTTTACTGCTCCATCAAAATACCTCTTCCAACCTTGTACTTCAATGGCCTCTAAATGTTCATTCGAAAATTCCAAGACTACCTCTTCACTATCCAGTAATGGTTGTTGGGCTAGGAATTCTGCCACTACTCTACCATGAAACAAGAAAACTTACCAGGTAATTGATATCAATACCCTATTATTAACCATCGACCATACTTCCTAATCAAAGAGGGTGTCTCCCTTAAGTACTTCATTGGATCCAACCTGGAAATTGCTTGCACACAATAAGATTGAAAGTAATGTCGCAACTTCTTAGAAGACCAAACCACGGCTATATAGGTCTTTTCAATGATGCTATACTTAATTTCATAAGGTAGGAGCTTTCTACTCAAATAGTAAACTACATGCTCAATCCCTGACTCATCTGCTTGGGCTAGCATGGCTCCTATTGACTCTTCTTCTACTGCTAAGTATAGTGACAAGGGTTTACCGGGTTTGGGTGGTTTCAAAACAGGTGGATTTAGTAGATACTCCTTTATTCGCTCAAAGGCCTTTTGACACTCTTCATTCCATAGGACTGGCTAATTCTTTTTAAGCAATTTGAAGATAGGCTCACAGATTGTTGTGAGCTTTGCTATAAATCTGCTAATGTATTGTGATTTACCAATGAATCCCTGAAGTTCTCTCTTCGTCTTAGGGGCTGGCATATCCCTGATTGCTTTAACTTTGTCAGGATCAATCTCAATGCCATTCAGACTAATCACATGTCCCAATAATTTGCCTGAGGTAAGCCCAAACACATACTTCTTCGGGTTTAATCTTAGCTTATATTTCAATGCTCTATCGAAGAATAAGTCTAAGTTTTGGAAGTGTTGTTCCCTTGTATCTGATTTCACCACCATATCATCAACATATACTTCAACTTCTTTGTGCATCATGTCATGAAATAGTGCGGTGGCCATCCGTTGGTATGTTGCTACAGCATTCTTTAAGCCGAACGACATCACCCTATAACAAAATATACCCCATGTAGTAATGAAAGTAGTTTTAGCTTTATCCTCTTGGGCCATTAACACTTGGTTGTATCCAAAAAATCCATCTACAAATGAGTATAGCATGCTAGAGGTTGCACTATCAATGAGAACATCTATATGAGGTAAAGGAAAATCATCTTTAAGGGAAGCCTTGTTTAAATCTCTATAGTCCACACAGACCCTTATTCTTCCATCTTTCTTTGGCATGGGTACTATGTTTGCTAGCCAATCTAGATATTCTATCACTTCAAGGAACTGCACTTGTATTTGTTTAGTGACCTCTTCTTTAACCAATTTAGCCCACTCAAGTCTTAATCTCCTAAGCTTTTGTTTGACAGGTTTCATGTGAGTGTAAGTAGGAATAAGATGTTCGGCTATGTCTCGATCTATTCCAGGCATATCCTCATAAGACCAAACAACTACTTCTTCATATTTTTTTGAATATTTTTTCAAATCTCTCTCTCTCATCAGGAGTAAGGTCGGATGCTATACTAATGTTTTTAGGAATTTTTCTTGTTCCCAAATTTAATGATTGTGTGTTAACAGAATTAATATTAAAGATGCTCATGTAACTGTTATTTGAATGTATGCAACCATCAAGAGAAACATCACACAAGTAAGCAAAATCAGACTTTATTGCATTCACTTTGGAAAAGAAAACATCATCATCCTCATACAAAGCAGACAAATTAAAATCAAAATCAAAATCATTGTTCTCAAAATCACAAGGCAGAATGTCTTCAAACTTCTCTTTAACCAGGGCAGCAATCTCCTCCGGAGTCTTCTCAGCTTTCAGGACGGCTTCCTTCTTCTCTTCCGGATTAGACTCTTTATTGGTTGGCAGGGTGAGCTCTTTCTTCACTTGCTCCACTAGCTCGGCAACATCTACAAAAATTTGAAAACCCGGGATCAACTTTCCCATGAACATGATTGGCTCGAGCTTTTCTTGGAGTGGTCCCATGTCTAGAGCTTTGACAAAGATTTTTTCAAGTGGCAAAAAGCTCATCTTCTCATTCTTCTTTGGCTGGACATCTTTGTTGACTTCATCATATCCCAACCCCTTCTTGGAAGTTTGAGTTTTAAAATCTAGCAGCTTTGTCAAACCGGCCTTGCCCTTTCCAAGACCAGCTCCTGAAAGGTAGTTCATACTCTTCATCATGTTCAAAACTTTAGAATCCACTACTTCATCATCAGAAATTACAGTTATTTCAAAACCATTAAGAGGCCTCTCAATCATTAGAGTGTTAACAACCTCATTATCTTCGGCCTCGATGACCACTGTCTCATCTCCATTAGGGAACTTGATCTTTTGATGAAGGGTGGAAGGAACTCAAACAAGAGGATGAAACCATGGTCGTCCCAAGTGTAAGGCAAAGGTAACAGGTATGTCCAAAACAACAAATTCAATAATAGATTCAATTGGACTAACCTTGACAACAGCTTTGAAAGTTCCTCCGGCATGTCTCTTAGTGTTGTCATGAGCCCAAATAGTTACCTCGGTCGGGTTTAGATCCCTTGTTGACATGGCTAGTTTTTAATATCCCAAAATGTGCCCTAGAAGTTTTAGTATAATTGTTGTTTTATTTGAATTAAAATGTATATGTTATTGGAAAGAGAAAATAATTTAAAGAGGAGTGTATATGTTGTATATATGGACATATATATAACATATACACAAGTCAAATGGATGGTCAAAGGAAGAGGATATTTATTTTGGTTATGTATGAAATTACTAAAAAGGGCAAGTAAGTGAAAGGGAGTTTAATTGTATAGAAGAGGGTATTTAGGTAATTTTCTTTTTAAATTGCTTGGTGGAGGTTTAAAGAGAGGGGAAATTTGACTTTGTCTCTTCACTTTGTCATTTTTTTTCCTTTTCTCTTTGTGTTGGCCGGACCTCAAGGAAACAAGAGAGCAAGTGAGGGTTTTTGAAGTTTAAGAGCTAATTGAAAGAAGAAAACAAGTTAGAAATTCAAGAAGTTCATCATTTTTGGTAAGTTTTCTCTTGTTCTATTTGGAATTTTGTTTGAGTTTGATGGAGTGTTGTTGATGGTTGGAGTGTGTTTGTGTATGGTGTGTGTAAAAGTGTTGAAATGGAATTAAAGATAAGAAGTTAGGTTGGTGTTGGTGATGGAAGAGTAAGAGTTGTGTTTAGTGAAATTTTTTCTGTTTTACAATTAGTAAAGGCTGTGACTTGTATGATTTTTAATTAAATATAGAAAAATGTTCTTGAAGTGAATTTTTGATTGTGCCTCTATGAGTCTAGAATGACTGAAAAATATGTTGATTCGATTTTGGAATGGTTATGATTTTGGAAAGATTATTTTTACTAAACCTGTTCCAGCAGGTACCTTAACTGAGACAGCTATATTTCGGGATTTTTAATAAAATGTAGAAAAATCATATTCAATTGAATGTTGGATATGTTGTTGCTTAGTGAGTCTAGTATTTGAGAAAAATAATTTGGAACCACGTTGATTGAATTTAATTTATGGAATTCACAAAGTTCAGAACTGCTGCCAGGATGCAGGGCAATTGGGGCAGTCTGGTTGGGTGAACTATTTGACAAAGATTTTGTGTTCAGTTTGATCTGAAATTTTAAAGGAATGATTTCAAGATGTAAAATTTAGTTCTGTAAAAATTTTAGAATTTTTAGTCAAGTAGATTATTTTATACAATTTTTCAAAATAAGGATAGAGTGGAGTCTAAAACCAGAATGTACTATTCATATGGTCATTTTGCTAATACTCATTTTGGATTAGGTTGTGAAGAGGTTGAATTGCCCTAACCTAAGTGTTGAGGATTCTTGGAAGAGTAAGTGTATAGATTGGTGTGAGTTGGTTTTAAGGTAAGTACAAATTACATTATTTCATACATTCATATGATGTTGAGATTTAACATACATTTGATTGTAAATGTGTTAAGAAATCTAATACATTGTTAATGCATATTAATAATGAATGTTTGGTATGATGTGAATGTTGTGATGAGTATGTAAAATATGTGTTAATGCCATTGATTATATCCATTTGAATGATGAAATGAAATATGGAATATGAAATGTGAAAGATATGATATTATGAAGAATTGTTTTATTGTGATTTGAGATCATTTGAGATATGATGCCATGGTTATTGGCTATGGTATGCAAATGAAATATATAATGGAGGCATGGTTGCCTAACTAATTGTGGAATAGGAAATGAGAAATAAAATGAAAATATATTGATAAACAAATGAATGAAATGATTGTGTGCCTAATATGTTTATTCAATTTTCAGAGTTCTGGTTTTGGCGGCATGCCTATGAATCACTGGATAGGTGAAATGACCGGGTCGTAAGCCGATTCCAGTTGAAAAATGTGAAATGTTATGTTTTTGGGGTGAAATGACCGGGTCGTAAACCTCAAAAACAAATTATTAAAACTAGATTGGGTGAAATGACTGGGTCGTAAACTCAAATCTAGTTGAATATCCATGGATAAATGTATTGATGATTATGATTATAGACCAAAACAGTAACTCTGAACTTTGAATAGCATATTAGATTATTTTTGGGCCCATGCTTGTATTTGTTTAAATGTGACTATTGAATGATGAAACAAATGAATAATGAGATGACTACTATACATACATTATTGAAACCGGTAAGATTTGAAATATAATATTCTCTTGAATTGATCTTGAATCTTGATTGCGTGACATTAGCATGGCATTAAAGCATCATAGCACTGTAATTTGTACAACTAAGCCGTTGGCTTAGCGCGAATGTGATTCTTCGCGCAGGTGACAGGGAAGAACCAGAGAGTTCATCTAGGCCGAGTCGAGTCTAGATTTTGAGGTGTTGATAGTGGGCTTAAAGATCAAAGACTGACTGCCAAAGAAATGTATAAATTTTATGGGTTGTAAAACTTGAGTTTGGATATATATGAATTTGTAAATATTGTTATTTTCCGCTGCATAGTGAACAAATATTTTATTTACTGTATTTCATAATAAACTTTTACTTTATGTTGTACTAGAAGTGTAAATCCTTTTTGCAGGTTGTAGTTGAGGTTATAAGGGGGATTTATTGGGAGTGTACTGAGAATGATTTTGTTTGCATTGGTTTGTGTAAATGTTCTAAAAATCAGAAAAAAACCAGTTTTGTCGACACTTGGGACTCAATTTTTAGGCAAAATTATGGCAAAATTTTTGTAAAAATCGGAACTAAAAAAAAAATTGACTGAGTAAAATTGGTAGCAACATTAGAATAGTGTGGCACCTCTACTCGGCTTACATATGTAGGTCGGGAAGGGGTGTTACAATTTTTGGTATCAGAGCCTAGGTTTGAGATTCTCAACCTAGGTCAATTGTAAGAAAAATAATATTTTGATTTTTTAAAGTGGGTTTTTGAGTAAAATACATGTTTTGGTATGGCAGTCTTTGATCTTTAATGAGGAATATTCTGCTGTGTTTGCAGATATAGGTAGAGATGGCATCTCATTAACGATAGTCTGTTGAGGGTAGTGCGGAAAGTGTAGCTCCTGAAGATAGTAGAGATGGAGCTAGATTTGAGAGGGTTAGTGAGGCACCTGTTTCTGTGCCAGAGAGATCAGCTGCAGAGGAGGCTCCGCCGGGTTGGTTAAGGCATATGGTAGAACTGTTGAGGGGAGCTCCAGTGCAGCCACCACCACCACCACCACCACAACCTCAGATGCCGGTAAGACATTATGACAAGTTAAAAAAATATGGGGCTGAAGATTTCTTGGGCACTACCGATCCTGCAGTGGCTGAGCAGTGGTTGGATAAGGTACAGAGAATATTCATACAGTTGCAAGCCACTTCGGATGAGAAATTTGACCATGCCAGATCCCTCCTGCAGAAAGATGCCTATGATTGGTGGAAGACAGTTCCTCATGCTATGGATGATCCACCTACATTGTCCTACAGTGATTTTCTACGGGAGTTTGAGCTGAAATATACTCCGAGGGAGTATAAAGATGTTAAGAAGATGGAATTTCTGAATTTGAAGCAGGACAGCCGGACTGTGACAGAATATGAGATCGAGTTCATCCGGTTGAGTCACTATGCTGGAGGTATTATTTCAGACGAGATAGACAGGTGCAGAAGATTTGAGGGGGGATTGAGGCCCTCTATTATGTGTCATGTGGCTGGTTCTAGATACCAGGATTTTTCCCAGCTTGTTGCAGCAGCTAGGAGTGTGGAGAGAGCCCAGGGTATTGCAGCAGCTGCTATTAAGGAAGAGACCAGGGTAAGGAGACCCCAGTTTGAGGCAGGGTCTTCATCTATGAAGAGGGGTCGAGGAGGTTTTGTTCCGAGAACCAGTAGAACCCAGAGACAGTCGGGCAGATCAGTTCAGTATCAGAGGCAGAGGCCGAGACCGACAATTTCTGTAGCTAGTGCCCCGACTCCAGTGATTCAAAGGTCTATTCCACCTATATGTGAGCATTGTGGTAAGACCCATGGGGGTGTTTGTTGGAAGATTGGTGGATTAGCTGGGTGTTTTAGATGTGGATCACCAGCTCATTTTGTTAGAGATTGTCCTGAGATGCAGGAGTATAGGCAGGCTGATACTGCAGCTTCTCGACCTAGTGTCAGCAGAGGTGGTCGAGGGGGCAGAGGTTTCAGTAGAGGTGGTAGACCTGGGTTTAGTCAGAGAGGAGGATCTTCATCCAGGGGCAGCAGGCCAGATGAGGCCAGATCTTCTCAGAGAGTATATGTGATGCAGAGGCAGCCAGATGCTTCAGCAGTTATAGCTGGTACATTCTCTTTATTTGGCATTTCAGTTCTTGCTTTGATTGATCCAGGATCTACTCATTCATACATAAGTGCATCTATCTTGCCTGTGTCTGAATTGCATTCGGAGTCCTTAGGATTTGATGTCTTAGTGACCAATCCTTTAGGACATAGTGTTGTGGTGAGTAGGGTGCATCGTGAGAGTGCTGTTGTGGTTCAAGGTGAGGAGTTTCTTGGTGATTTAATTGAAATGCCTTTTAAAGAATATGATTTGATCTTAGGCATGGATTGGTTGTCTAAGCATGGAGCCGTGGTGGATTGTCAAAAGAAATGTGTTACTTTGAGAACTGGTGATGGTAGAAGTATATTGGTATCTAGTGAGAAGAGACAACTTGCATCCTTGTTGGTTTCAGCTGTTTCAGCCAGAAAGTTGATTAGAAAAGGGTGTGATGCTTATCTTGCTCATGTTTTGGATACCAGAGTAATGGGTTCTCAACTTGATAGTATACCCACAGTTGCTGAGTTTTCAGATGTATTTCCAGAGGAGTTGCCAGGGTTACCCCCTGAGAGAGAGGTTGAGTTTGGTATCAATTTGTTGCCTGGTACTACTCCCATCTCTATCACTCCTTATCGAATGGCACCTGCTGAATTGAGAGAGTTGAAGGTACAGTTGCAGGAGTTGTTGGATAAAGGGTTTATTCGCCCTAGTGTTTCTCCGTGGGGAGCTTGTTTGTAAAGAAAAAGGATGGTACTTTGAGGTTGTGCATCGATTATAGGCAATTGAACAAAGTAACTATCAAGAATAAGTATCCTTTGCCTAGAATTGATGATCTCTTTGATTAGTTGAAGGGAGCAGCGGTGTTTTCCAAAATTGATTTGAGATCAGGGTACCATCAATTGAGGGTTAGAGCTGAAGATGTTTCTAAGACAGCTTTCCGCACAAGATATGGGCATTATGAGTTTTTGGTAATGCCTTTTGGATTGACGAATGCACCTGCAGCTTTCATGGATTTGATGAATAGGGTGTTTTCGCCCTATCTAGATCAGTTTGTGGTGGTTTTCATCGATGATATTTTGGTGTATTCACGTAATGAGGAAGAACATGACAAGCATCTGCGAATTGTGTTACAGATCTTGAGAGAGAAACTGTTGTATGCTAAGCTGTCAAAGTGTGAGTTTTGGCTTGACCAAGTAACTTTTCTCGGTCATATAGTTTCAGCAGATGGTATAAGAGTTGATCCGAGTAAAGTTGAGGCCATTTTGAATTGGAGTCCACCAAAGTCAGTGACTGAAGTTAGAAGTTTTCTGGGTTTGGCAGGCTATTATCGAAGGTTTGTGAAAGGTTTTTCTTTGATAGCTACTCCACTCACCAGATTGCTTCGAAAGGGAGTTAGATTTGTGTGGACAGATCAGTGCCAAGCTAGTTTTGATCAGTTGAAAGAAATGTTGACTCAAGCACCTGTTCTTACTTTACCCATGGAAGATAAACCATATGTGATTTACAGTGATGCTTCACATAATGGTTTAGGATGTGTCTTGATGCAAGAGGGTAAAGTTGTAGCTTATGCTTCTCAGCTGTTGAAGCCGCATGAGCTTAATTATCCGACATATGATCTGGAATTGGTAGCTATAGTATTTGCTTTGAAGATTTGGCGACACTACTTGTATGGGGAGAAATGTTTTATCTATACGGATCATAAAAGTTTGAAATATTTGGGTGTCCAGAGAGAGCTGAATCTTCGGCAAAGGCGATGGTTAGAGCTGATCAAAGACTATGACTATTTGATTGATTATCATCCTGGTAAGGCAAATGTAGTTGCTGACGCCTTGAGTCGGAAGTCTCTGGCAGGTTTGGCTGTTTATTCGCTCTCGTTGCTTGTTGAGTTGAGAGCGTTACATGCTAGTTTTGAAGCATGTGATGATGGTGCATTGTTGACTCAGTTGCAATTGAGACCAGTATTATTGGATCAGATTAAGGAGGCTCAATTGACAGATGAGAAAATTCAGAAGATTGTTTCAGATTGCCAAAATGGGGAGAGCCGAGATTTCTTTGTGAGAAGTGATGGTAGCCTTTGGTTTAAGGATAGATTGTGTGTTCCTAATAATGATAGTTTGAAAAAGGTTATTTTGGAGGAAGCACACCAATCGGTTTTTGCTATGCATCAGGGAAGTACAAAGATGTACCATGAATTGAGACAGCATTATTGGTGGTCTGGTATGAAGAGAGACATAGCAGAATTTGTGTCCAAATGTCTCACATGTCAGAGGGTGAAAGCTGAACATCAAGTTCCAACAGGGTTGCTTCAACCTTTAACGGTGCCTGAATGAAAATGGGAGAGAATCACAATGGATTTTGTGTCTGGTTTGCCTATGACACAGAGGAAGCATGATTCCATTTGGGTGATTGTTGATAGGTTGACAAAGACTGCTCATTTTCTTCCGGTTCGGATGGACTTTTCACTTGAGAAGTTAGCTGAATTGTACATCAATGAGATAGTAAAGTTGCATGGAGTCCCAATTTCTTTAGTGTCTGATCGAGATCCTAGATTTACTTCAAGATTTTGGAAGAGTTTACATGGTGCTTTGGGTTCTCGATTGCATTTTAGCACTGCTTTTCATCCGCAGACAGATGGGCAGTCAGAGAGAGTGATACAGATTATTGAGGATATGTTGAGAAGCTGTGTCATTGATTTCTCTGGAAGTTGGGACAGATTTTTGCCACTTGTAGAATTTGCTTACAACAACAGTCATCAATCCAGTATTAGAATGGCACCATTTGAGGCATTGTATGGAAGAAGATGTAGAATGCCTTTATGTTGGAATGAAATTGGGGAAGGCAAATTGGTTGGTCCTGATCTGATTAAAGAGACTGAAGAAGAAGTGAAGATGATTCGGGATAGGTTGAAAGCAGCTTCAGACCGACAGAAGTCTTATTCAGATTTGAAGAGGAGAGACATAGAGTTTGATGTTGGAGATAAAGTATTTTTGAAAGTGTCTCCTTGGAAAAAGATATTGAGATTTGGTCGAAAAGGGAAGCTGAGTCCTCGATTCATTGGACCGTATGAGATATTAGAAAGAGTTGGACCAGTTGCTTATCGTCTTGCTTTGCCGCCTGAGTTGGATAGAATCCATAATGTCTTCCATGTTTCTATGTTGCGAAGGTATAGATCTGACCCATCTCATGTTTTACCAGTTGAATCTATTGAGGTCAGTCAAGATCTAACTTTTGAAGAAGAACCAATTGCTATTTTGGCACATGAAGTGAAAGAGTTGAGAAATAAGAAAGTGCCACTTGTAAAAGTTCTTTGGAAGAATCATGGTAGAGAAGAGGCAACTTGGGAGAGTGAGCAAGCGATGCGAGATCAGTATCCTCAACTGTTTCAGACTTGATATCAGGTAATTTCGAGGACGAAATTTCTTTTTAGAGGGGGAGAATTGTAATATCCCAAAATGTGCCCTAGAAGTTTTAGTATAATTGTTGTTTTATTTGAATTAAAATGTATATGTTATTGGAAAGAGAAAATAATTTAAAGAGGAGTGTATATGTTGTATATATGGACATATATATAACATATACACAAGTCAAATGGATGGTCAAAGGAAGAGGATATTTATTTTGGTTATGTATGAAATTACTAAAAAGGGCAAGTAAGTGAAAGGGAGTTTAATTGTATAGAAGAGGGTATTTAGGTAATTTTCTTTTTAAATTGCTTGGTGGAGGTTTAAAGAGAGGGGAAATTTGACTTTGTCTCTTCACTTTGTCATTTTTTTTCCTTTTCTCTTTGTGTTGGCCGGACCTCAAGGAAACAAGTGAGCAAGTGAGGGTTTTTGAAGTTTAAGAGCTAATTGAAAGAAGAAAACAAGTTAGAAATTCAAGAAGTTCATCATTTTTGGTAAGTTTTCTCTTGTTCTATTTGGAATTTTGTTTGAGTTTGATGGAGTGTTGTTGATGGTTGGAGTGTGTTTGTGTATGGTGTGTGTAAAAGTGTTGAAATGGAATTAAAGATAAGAAGTTAGGTTGGTGTTGGTGATGGAAGAGTAAGAGTTGTGTTTAGTGAAATTTTTTCTGTTTTACAATTAGTAAAGGCTGTGACTTGTATGATTTTTAATTAAATATAGAAAAATGTTCTTGAAGTGAATTTTTGATATGTTGTGCCTCTATGAGTCTAGAATGACTGAAAAATATGTTGATTCGATTTTGGAATGGTTATGATTTTGGAAAGATTATTTTTACTAATCCTGTTCCAGCAGGTACCTTAACTGAGACAGCTATATTTCGGGATTTTTAATAAAATGTAGAAAAATCATATTCAATTGAATTTTAGATATGTTGTTTCTTAGTGAGTCTAGTATTTGAGAAAAATAATTTGGAACCACGTTGATTGAATTTAATTTATGGAATTCACAAAGTTCAGAACTGCTGCCAGGATGCAGGGCAATTGGGGCAGTCTGGTTGGGTGAACTATTTGACAAAGATTTTGTGTTCAGTTTGATCTGAAATTTTAAAGGAATGATTTCAAGATGTAAAATTTAGTTCTGTAAAAATTTTAGAATTTTTAGTCAAGTAGATTATTTTATACAATTTTTCAAAATAAGGATAGAGTGGAGTCTAAAACCAGAATGTACTATTCATATGGTCATTTTGCTAATACTCATTTTGGATTAGGTTGTGAAGAGGTTGAATTGCCCTAACCTAAGTGTTGAGGATTCTTGGAAGAGTAAGTGTATAGATTGGTGTGAGTTGGTTTTAAGGTAAGTACAAATTACATTATTTCATACATTCATATGATGTTGAGATTTAACATACATTTGATTGTAAATGTGTTAAGAAATCTAATACATTGTTAATGCATATTAATAATGAATGTTTGGTATGATGTGAATGTTGTGATGAGTATGTAAAATATGTGTTAATGCCATTGATTATATCCATTTGAATGATGAAATGAAATATGGAATATGAAATGTGAAAGATATGATATTATGAAGAATTGTTTTATTGTGATTTGAGATCATTTGAGATATGATGCCATGGTTATTGGCTATGGTATGCAAATGAAATATATAATGGAGGCATGGTTGCCTAACTAATTGTGGAATAGGAAATGAGAAATAAAATGAAAATATATTGATAAACAAATGAATGAAATGATTGTGTGCCTAATATGTTTATTCAATTTTCAGAGTTCTGGTTTTGGCGGCATGCCTATGAATCACTGGATAGGTGAAATGACCGGGTCGTAAGCCGATTCCAGTTGAAAAATGTGAAATGTGATGTTTTTTGGGTGAAATGACCGGGTCGTAAACCTCAAAAACAAATTATTAAAACTAGATTGGGTGAAATGACTAGGTCGTAAACTCAAATCTAGTTGAATATCCATGGATAAATGTATTGATGATTATGATTATAGACCAAAACAGTAACTCTGAACTTTGAATAGCATATTAGATTATTTTTGGGCCCATGCTTGTGTTTGTTTAAATGTGACTATTGAATGGTGAAACAAATGAATAATGAGATGACTACTATACATACATTATTGAAACCGGTAAGATTTGAAATATAATATTCTCTTGAATTGATCTTGAATCTTGATTGCGTGACATTAGCATGGCATTAAAGCATCATAGCACTATAATTTGTACCACTAAGCCGTTGGCTTAGCGCGAATGTGATTCTTCGTGCAGGTGACGGGGAAGAACCAGAGAGTTCATCTAGGCCGAGTCGAGTCTAGATTTTGAGGTGTTGATAGTGGGCTTAAAGATCAAAGACTGACTGCCAAAGAAATGTATAAATTTTATGGGTTGTAAAACTTGAGTTTGGATATATATGAATTTGTAAATATTGTTATTTTCCACTGCATAGTGAACAAACATTTTATTTACTGTATTTCATAATAAACTTTTACTTTATGTTGTACTAGAAGTGCAAATCCTTTTTGCAGGTTGTAGTTGAGGTTATAAGGGGGATTTATTGGGAGTGTACTGAGAATGATTTTGTTTGCATTGGTTTGTGTAAATGTTCTAAAAATCAGAAAAAAACCAGTTTTGTCGACACTTGGGACTCAATTTTTAGGCAAAATTATGGCAAAATTTTTGTAAAAATCGGAACTAAAAAAAATTGACTGAGTAAAATTGGTAGCAACATTAGAATAGTGTGGCACCTCTACTCGGCTTACATATGTAGGTCGGGAAGGGGTGTTACAAGTTTTGGCAATATTTTAAGTGGACAAACATTTATGGCTGACCCATCATTAACCATTACACATGGAGTCCTTTTCCCTTTAATTTCTATTTTGATAAAGAGAGGGCGGATGTGATCTCTCCCCTCTTCCAGTAAATTCGCATCTGAGAAAGATATTGCTCCCATATTAACTTCGCTCTTCTCTTAAATATCTTCACATTTCATTACTCCCTCAATTTTTATGATGTCGATCAGCTCCTCCGGTGTTATGGAGGTGGAAATTGGCATGCTAGCTAAGGCCTCTGCCATAGTTTCTCGGTGCTTTTTAGAAGTAGCCAATAAATCCAAAATGCTAACACTTGCTTGGGTTCTTTTCAGTTGCTTGAGCATGGTATCATCTTCCTCTTCTTTATTCCCTACTTCAACTTCCTTTCCCTTATTAATTTCCACCTCCTTAGGTGGTGGCCTTGCATAAGGCTTACCGGATATAGTGTTCATTACTTCATCTAATTCAGGCTCGGACCAGGTCCATACCTCCTTCTTGGATACAAGATCATCATCATTATCGCTTGAATCCCAAAACCCATTGACAATACAAATTGCTACTTCTTTACCCACCATAGCTTGTTTAATTTCGCTAAATACCTCTTCTTCTTTGGTTGCTTCTCCATCCACATCTTAGAAAGAGGACATAATGAAACTTTCATGCAAACCTTCTCCAATCATGAAGGTTGTCGGTGGTGGTACTCTATTGAACCTTGGTAATGGATTGTCTTTGGTGTTCGGCTTGTTGGGCTCGGGCAGCTTTCCACCATCAATTAAATTTTGGATCTCATGCCTCAACCTCACACACCTATCCATGTCATGCCCTTGCATTTGATGAAACTGGCAAAATGCTTTAGTGTCAAAATTAGGTGGGAGAGGGTTAGGCAAAGGACGAGGATTTAAGGGTTGTAACAATCCCTTTCTTTGAAGTTTATTGAGAACCCAAGACATCGGTTTCCCCAATTCTGAAAACTGCCTCCTTGTTCCTTGGCTAGTAGCATTAACACCGACTGCCTTTTGCATGCTTTGATTACCATACTGATAGTTTCCTTTCTCGTTCCTTCTTGTTGAAAAATGGTTCTTCTCTCTTTCCCATTCTTCGATTTGCAGACCAGCTTGGACGAGATCTTTGAAATCTCAGATGAGTGTATGAGACATCCTTTCACGAAGACTAGGCAACACCCCTCTCACTATCATCCTTATTTGATTAGATTCATCGGGCCTTTTCTTGAGCAAAGCGGCCTTATTTCTCCATCTTTTCATATAGTCCACAAAATTCTCGTTTGGCCTTTGTCTAATGGACTCAACTTCCATTAAGGTAACTTCTAACTCGACATTATACCCATATTGCTGAATGAAAGCCTTGTATAACATGTTCCAATATTTTTGAGTACTTTTCTCTAAGGTGTTGAACCAATTTTGGACAATAGGGTCCAATGAGAGCATAAAGTACCTTAAAGTTTGAGCCTTGGTAGCTCAGGCAGACTGCATAGTAGTGATGTACTGCTTCACATGGAGATGAGAATTTCCAGTACCATTGTACCTAGTGAAGGAAGGCATCTTGAACTTATAAGGGACCTCCTCATCTTGTTCAAATAGTTTGTCGATCTCAGACATCTCTTCAGTTTTTAGCTTCTTCCCAAATTTCTTTTCTAGGTCAGCAATCATCTTCTCAACATCAGAATTTTTCGTCTTTTCAAAAGTTGTCTTCTCAACAACCTTTGGCTCCTTTTTATCTTGAGGATCTTGGAAGTATTGAGCCCAATCATCATCATCAATGATCACCTTATCATCATCAAAAGCCACTTTGCTAACCTTAGCCTCCCCTTTATACTTTGGCTTCTTAGTGCTAGCGGATGCTTCAGCATTATTTCCTAAAATTGCAGTCAATTGGTTCTTCACGGTCTTAGGTAGGGCCTCTTTTATTTTTTCCATCTTGGCATTGAGGGCATCATCCATCATTCTTTGAATTTGTGTTCCATTGCTTTTAGCGAGCAAGTGATTGAGTTGCTACTAGATTCTTCTTCTCCGGCGCAGGTCGGATTGTTGTAAGCTTTTGAACTATCGTAATCCAGGGCTGTGAGCCAGAGAGGATCAATGATATGAGATGTAAATGTATGTATGCATGTATGCACAAACAATAGACAAAGAAAAATTAAGACATTCCTTCCAACCTTGTAACATCCACACACAAATGGCGAGTCTCTTTTCCTAGGTATTTGGTTAACAAAATACCAACATAGGGTATCTTGTTTTCGAATAATTCCCTCGGACGTTTCAACCAATAGTTATATTTTCAAAAATGGAAATCATTTCATGATAATTCCCATTAATTAGGTTTTAATCTATTCAACCAACTAAAGTAGCTTTTATGCTATATTAGATTGAAACTAAATTAAGAGGTTTATTATAAATAGATTTCTCACTTCAAAAAGTAACTAGTGGTTCATGCCAAAAACAAGCCCTTGATTAATAACTCTTAGTTTAAACTAGGCTCACAATTGATTTTTGGTATTTCATAATTGACCTAAATAATTTGCAAGCTCTTTGTAAGAAAAGGTTAGATAAAAACAATTTTGTTTCTAAGCCCATAAAAATATTTTAGAAAAAATAGATTTTGGCCTTTGTATTTGAGTCATGAGAAAAGAATTTTTGATTTGTTTTTAGAAAAGTTTTATGTCCAATGACCATCTTGAAATGTTTTGAAAATAGCTTTGGTCTTTTGGATTTAGAGAAAAATTTATTTTGAGCTTACAAATGTACTTAAGTCATATTAGAAAAAGAACAAACCAAATAAGCCATGATTTAAGCCAAGATAAATTAACCATAGTCAAACAATAAGCATTTGGCGTAAAATCCTAAGGAAAGTAACTAGGCCAATTACATGAGCTTTAGTCTTTGGGTTAAAAGGCTTAGGTTCCCGTAGCAAGTATATACCAAATGGTACAAGGCTATGAGTGGTTATGCCATGCTCGATCTCCATACTTTGAGTGAAAGTATGGTATCCCTTACATAACACAACACGGGTAACATGGGCATCCTAACTCACGCACATGATGCAAACTAATATGATGCAATGGATAATATCATGATAAGAAATAATAGAATAATAAAAAGACCAATGGAATCAACTTCTCTTATCCCTAGTGGTGTCATCACTGTGAGTGGGGATTTTTTCTCGGGGCCTTAGAGAACACGGACCTAAGTTAAATAAAGCAAGTAAAGATGCAAATTTAGGTTTATGTCTCAATTTAGAGTTCTTTAATTAACATTTAGGGTTTTGAGACTTTAGAATTATTATTATTATTATTTAGGCTACTGTAAAGATTTCAGAAAATTGGAATGAATTAGGGTTTTATACATTTAAGAAGTACTAAGTTTTTTTGGTTCATCAAATTAGGGTTTAAGTGTAACATCATGAAATTAGGGTTTTGGAATCTTAAGATGTTAGAGTTTATAATTCATGGTTACTGGATTGTGATTTTAGGTTTACTGAATTATGGCTTTAGGGTTTAGATTTACTAGATTGGGTTTTAAGTTCACTGGATTAGGGTTTAAGGTGTTGCTGAATTTGTCATAAAGTTTTGATGCTTTAAGAATTTAGGGTTTAGGAAAACTAGGGTTTACTGTATTGGGTTTTGAGAGAATTAGGGTTTTTTGATATTTTGAAAAACATATTTGATTTTAGAATTTAAGAAAATAGTTTAGAGTTTTATAAAAATAATTATGATTTTTAGAAAAACATTTATAAATTTTGGATAAAAAGTTATGGTTTAGATGAAAATAGTTCGGAAAAACAATTTAGGGTTTTAAAGCTTTTGGAAGTAGAAGAATAGTTTTAGGGTCTTTAAGGTTTCTGGAAAAAGAAAAATAGTTTTAGGGTTTTGAAGTTTTTGAAAACAGGAGAGAAACAATTTTAGGGTTTTAAGGTTTTGAAACAAAAGAGTAGTTTAGGGTTTTTGAAGTTTTTGAAATGGGAGAGAAATACTTTAGGGTTTTAAGGTTTCTAAAAAGAGAAGAATAGTTTTAGGGTTTTGAAGTTTTGATCACTGATTAAGGCTACTGGATGAACATATTACCAAGTTTAATGATTTAGTTTACTGAAACAAAAATTAATGATAGATATATTTAAAAAGAAAATATGGCAATAACATTGTAAATATAATCGAAGCAAAGATTTATAATCAAACCTCCATTCGTTGTTTCCACCAAAACTGATTTTTGGATGAACAATGACAAAGGCAGTGTTGCTGCCTTTAATGGATTGTTGATTGCTTCTTGTTGCTAATGTCTCTTGCTTGCTAGGGTTTTTCTATCCCTTTTTTCCTCAGTCAGAAGTCCAAAGTTTTCCTCCAGTAAAAACTAATTTTTGATCCCTTAATTCTAAGTTTTAATGTGTTATTTATAGGAAAATCATAAACCTACTTCTAATTGTTTAAGGAAATTCAAACCAATTAGGAAAAGAAACCAAAACCAAATAGAATTTGGTTTCGGAAAAAAGGTGTTGAAAAAATGCGCTGGCAAAAAAATTGCTGGCAAAAACTGAGAGGATTGCTAGCTGCTGAGGGCGGGCACTGGGCGGCCAACCAATTCGCCGCAGGAATTTCCTGCTACGAATTGGCCTGGCCGATTCACCTTTGGCGATGAATTTTTTCATCGC
This sequence comes from Garcia nutans, assembly GCA_947685225.1. Taxonomy (NCBI): domain Eukaryota; kingdom Viridiplantae; phylum Streptophyta; class Magnoliopsida; order Malpighiales; family Euphorbiaceae; genus Garcia; species Garcia nutans. The sequence goes on along the minus strand of CANTUV010000039.1, from coordinate 32,496,005 downwards.
CGATTTTTCCGTCGTCGATTTTTATTTTTTATTTATTTATTTATATTTATTTAACTTTACCATTTTTATTTTTATTAAAAATTATAAATATTAAATATTAAAATAAACATTATTTAATTAAAATACCACAAAAATTATTTTACACTATATAAAAAATATCGGACCAGACTGTGTCAAAAATTAAGGGTCTACACTAGACATTTGTCTTGCCCCTAGATTGTCGAAAGATTCGGCCTCAACCCATTTTGAAAAATAATCCACTGCTACTACAATAAAATGGTGACCATTTGAAGCATTTAAATGTATCTCTCCTATAATGTCAATCCCCCAAGTTGCAAAAGGCTAGGGTGAAGACATAGAGTGCAATTCTTCAAGAGGTAAGTGATTTAGGTTTTCGTATATCTGGCACTACCGGCACCTCTTCACAAACTCAATACAATCTCTCTTCATGGTCAACTAATAGTAGCCTTGTCGAATTATTTGCTCAATTTCAGACTTCCTCAAGCATCTCAAGTGCACCCCATCAGGCCATCTGTAGATACTTAATTTTTGACCCAGTCCGGTCCATTATTTTTTATAGTCCAAAATAATTTTTGTAGTATTTTAATCTTTATTTTAGTTAAAAATGGCGAAGTGAATAAAAATAAAAATAATAATAATAAACAAATAATAATAATAATAAACAAATAAATAAAAATAAAAATCAGCGACCAAAAAATCAGAGACGAAGCGTTGGACAAAATGGCCAGCAGCCAATTTCGCTGGCACGCCTAACGCTCGCCTCGCAGCTCTCGCAGCCCGATGCAGTTTTCGCCAACAAAATTTTTCCGATGTAATTTTTCCAAAACCAAATTCTATTTGGTTTCAGTTTCCTTTTCCTAATTAATGATAGTTTCCATAAACAATTTGAATTAATCACATAAATTTCCTATAAATAAGACCAAAAACAACACAAAAAAAAAAGACTTTTTGGGAAAAAGGAGGAACTTTTAGGAGGACAATAAGAGAGGAATCGGACTTTAGACTAGAATTTGGAATTGGATCTTTCCAAATTGATCGAACTTTTTAAAAGAGGAAGCAATCAAGCAATCAAATCCATCAAAAGCAGCCATCTTGCCTTTGTCCTTGTTCATCCAAGAAGTAATTTTTGGTGGAACCAACAAACGAATGTATAAATATCTATTTTTTTTCTTTACAATAGCTTGAATCATTAAATTGTTTCTTTTGATTTTAAAAACCTTAGAGCCCTAATTTACTTTTTCTAAAACTTAGAACCTTAAATCATCTCCATTATTTTCAAAAACTTTAAAATTACTTTTCTGTTGATTCTAAAACCTACGAACCCTAATCTATTTCTTCAAAATCTTAAAACCCTAATCTACTTTTTAACTTTCCAAAACTTTAAATAGTTTTATTAATTCCCAAAACCCTAAATCTGCTTTCCAATTTTCCAAAACCATAAAACCCTAAATTTAATCCTTTTATTTTCAAAAAAAACCCTAAAAAATATATTTTCTGTTTCTATAAACCTTAAATCGTTTTGTTTTTTTTTTCCAAAAGCTTTTAGAAACTATAAACTAGTTTTCTTCTAATTCTTTTCCAAAATTCCAAATGTTTTGTTAAATATCCAAGCCTTAAATTTACTTTACAGCTTCTAAAATCACATAAAGCTTTATAAAACTATAAATTGTTTTCTCAATTTCTAAAACCAAATATATTTTTTGAAACACTAAAATCCCTAATTCAACTTCAAAACTAAAAATAGTAAACTCTAAACTAGTAAACATAAATCCTAAGTTCTCTTAAACCCTAATTCCCCTAAAATTGTAAACCCTAATTTTTCTAAACCCTAATCCTTAAAACCTTATAAACATAAATATTAAAATTCAACACAGTAAGCCTAAAAACAACAATCCAGTAGCTAATAGTCATAAACCTAATGTTGTAATATCCTAAAACCCTAATTTCATAACATTACTCATAAACCCTAGTTTGATTCATGAAACCTTAATCCATTTTAATTTTATTAAGCCTTTACAGTAGTTAAGAATTATAAACCTTAATATGCTAAAATTCCAAAACCCTAAATATTAATTAAAGAACTTTAAATGAGAAATAGTAAACTTCACTTTGTATCTTTACTTACCTTATTTGATTATGTAGTTTATTATATGCTTTGATTTATTTAAGTTCAATGATTGATTTATTTAATTTATCATGGGTGGACGTTTACTTTTTATTGATGTTTAATATCTTTGATGAATGATTTATTTATGATGAGTGGTTATTTACTTTTATCAATTTATTTTTATTTCCAAATATTGTAAGAGGTATGTTTCCACTTTGTGGGTGCCTCATTAGTTAAGTATCATGTAATTTAAATAGCTTTTATATTTTAAACCAATGTAAAGGATATGTTTCTACCGTTTGGTGGGTGTCCTATTAGTTTAGACATGGGTGATATAAGGGCATGTTTCCATCCTCGGATAGGTGTCCATTTATTTGTTTTGCTTGGACATTGCTTTGATTTCAATATAATGATGCATAATTTCAATTATTGTGTGTAATATGGATAATATTGTTATACTTAAGAATTCTATAATATTAAGACCTGTAAAGGAGGTCGGTTCCAATGAACCGGGCATTGTGGGGGTGCTGGGCCATTTCTCACCTTCCCCACACGTAACCAACTTTTCAAACCCATTAGGGGGTTGGGGATTCCTTAGGAATCGAGTCATCCACCCCTTTCTTTTTCCCGGCCCGCTTGGGTGGCGTCTCCATTTTCTCCGGACTTAGGTTCGTCTTCGCTAAGGCCCTAAGCCTAAACAGTGCCGAAGTCGCAAGAACCATTCTACCGGGAGTGGGGGCAAAAATCCCCGCTCACAATGGCGACTCCATTGGGAATAAGAGAAGTTGATTCTGTTGGTCTTTATATTATTCTATTCTTTCTTATAATGATATTATCCACAACATCATATTAGATTGCATCGTGTGCGTGAGTTAGGATGCCTGTGTTATCCACTGCATCATATTTGGTTTGTTCTTTTTTCTAATATGACCTAAGTACATTGTGAGCTCAAAAATAAATTTTTCTTTAAAATCTAAAAGACCAAAACTATTTTCAAAACTTTTCAAAATGGTCTTTGGACATAAAACTTTTCTAAAAAAAATCAAAAATTCTTTTCTCATGACGCAAATACTAAGCCCAAAATCCATTTTCTCTAAAATCTTTTTACAATAGGCTTATAAACAAAATTATTTTCATCCAAAAGAGCTTACAAATTATTTAGGTCAATTATGAAATACCAAAAATCAATTGTGAGCCTAGTTTATACTAAGAGTAATTAATCATGGGCTTGTTTTTGGCATGAATCATTAGTTACATTTTTCAAGTGAGAAATCTATTTATAATAAAACTCTTAATTTAGTTTTAATCCAATATAGCATAAAAGCTACTTTAGTTGGTTGAATGGATTAAAACCTAATTATTGGGAATTATTATGAATTGATTTCCATTTTTGAAAATATAACTATTGGTTGAAACGTCCGAGGGAAATATTCGAAAACAAGGTACCCCATGTTGGTATTTTGTTAACCATATACCTAGGAAAAGAGACTCGCCATTCGTGTGTGGGTGTTATAAGGTTGGAAAGGACATTCTACTTATCTTTGTTGATTGTTTATGCATACATTCATACATTTGCATCTCATATCATTGATCCTTTCTAGTTCATAGCCCTGGATTACGACAGTTCAAAAGCTTACGATAATCCGACCTACTCCATAAGCGAAGATCTAGCAAAGACTCAATCACTTGCTCACCAAAAATAATGGATCTCGAACAAATTCAAAGAATGGTGGATGATGCCATCAATGCCAAGATGGAAGAAATAAAAGAGGCCCTAGCTGAGACCATGAAGACCCAGTTGATTGAAATTCTAGAGCTCATCAACAATGCTAAGGCAGCATCCGTGGAGAACATGTTCACTAATAGAGATCGAATGAAAAATGAGGGACCAATCCCTATTCTACGAGACCAACCGAACCATGTGCTGTCTAAGTGGGGCAATAAGGGCGGCTATCACCCCAGTGGAAAAGGTCAAGGGGAAAGAGAGAAGAACCTTTTGTTTGCAAAACGGAATTATCAGCCTAACAATCAAAATACACAAAAGGAAGCTAATGTTAATGCCACCGATCAAGGAGGAATGAGGCAATTTTTGAAATTGGGGAAGCCACTATCTTGGGTTCTTAATAAGTTATAAAAGAGGGGATTGTTACAACCCTTGACTCCTAGACCTTTTCCAAATCCTTTACCCCCGAAATTTGATACTAAGGCTTTTTTGTCAATTTCATGAGACTTAAGGACATGAGACTGATAGATGTACTCAATTGAGGCATGAGATCCAAGATCTAATCGATAATGGTAAACTGCCTAAGCCTAATAAGCACAACACTAAGAATAATTCTCTACCTAAATTTGGAAGGGCACCACCGCTTGTAACCTTCATGAAGAGTTTTATCTTGTCATCTCATCATGATATGGATAAAGAAGCTGCTAAAGATAATGTGCTACTAGGCAAGCTTGGGCTAACTATGGATGATGAAGCAATAACTATTGATGATGGAAAAAGCCTTGCCTTGATAAATGAAGTATCTTCAACTCCAACTTAACAAACTCTCCTTAGCTTGAATGTTGCTTTCTTTAATATTTAATTGGAACAATTGTGTTTTTCAAATTTAAATTTGTTTGAATAAATTACTTTCATCAAAAATTTTGTTGGTCTTTGTTGATTTTGGTGCTCAACCAATGAGGAATCTAGCTTGATGTTCATGAATTAATATATTTATGTATCATGACTTGAATGACTTTACTAGATAAGAGAATTGCTCTATAGCATTGAGTTGTGTATGCTTACTTAGAGAGGGCTCCTGTATAATTATCTTTGTCTAGGTCCTAGTCAATTTTAGAACATGCTTTGACAAATTTTCGAGGCGAAATTGAACTCTACTTATTTAAGAGAGAAATGATCTAGGCATTATTTGGTTAGCCAACAACTAGTATCCACCCAATTAGATATCAATCCCTAGTTGTCCCTTTGAGTCTTCATAAACTTTTAGCTTTCTTTTCATTGGCATATAACCTCAACAACCTACCCTGAGCTATTGTGATACTCTTGACAAGTCTTATGGTGAAAATGTAAGAAGATCAAAGAAAGGAATGAATAGTCAAGATCATAAGGATAGTTGGTGTTCTCAAGACCATAAGGATAGTTGAAGTTTACCTAGTATCTCCAATCTATCAAGATAATATCATAGTAACAAATGATTTATCCCTGTTAAAGAAGATTTATGTCACTCCACTCATCCATTATTGGAGACCCAAGTTGGTACAAACAAGACAACTCTGTTTGAGCTAGAACCCAAAAAAAAAGAAGAAAGAAAAGCAAAAAAAAAAGAAAAGAAGAAGAAAAAAAAGAAGAAAAAAAAAAGACAAAAGAAAAAAGAAAAAAAAAGGAAAAAAGTAAAAAAAGATAAAAGATAAAACTTAAAAAAGGCGGTTTAGAAAGACAACAGAGTTCTCTTTTACCTAAAGCAGCAAAAGGCTTCCATTTGCTTTATAAGTAAAGTTTGGCTTGAATTGGTTCAACCCAACTAAAGATTCGATCAAAATCAGAGGAAAAGGAGAAAGACCATCCAGTTCTTAAAAGTTCTGTACTTAACAGTCCGACAAGGAAGAAGGATAAAATGATAAAATGCTGAAAGAAAGAGAAGAAAAGGGAGAAGAAGAAAAGAAACAAATTTGGGAACCAAACTTTATGCAAGGGCAAAGACTGTTCCAATCGAGATCTAGATTAATGCCAAGAAGATAAAAGGAATTTAGAGTCTAGCAAGATTACCTCCAAGCTACCTAAAGTTCAAATAAGAAGTTTGTAGTGTGAAGGTTTGTCCATTGTGTCACACCAGCTCCAATCTCAAAATGGCCTTCACTTAAACTTGTGTCCCTTATAGACCCCATTTCAAGACTATCAAAGACCTGCTGATCTCTCTTAGTAGGTAGAGTCTATTAGTGGAGATAGTTTGAATAAGCATGCATATGAGATAGACAATATTTAAACTCAATGAGACCTTTGGCCAAGTAATGTGTATGTGCCTATCTGAAGCATAACAACTCTTGCTTAAATAGAAATGATTTCCGAGTTTAGTACGGTGACTAGGGTTGTCATGTTATAGATATGTTAATTTGGAAAAATCAAGTCCTGAGGTACATTGACATTGATTTGGCAAAACCAACATTTGATTTCAAAATCAAAATTCAAAAAAAATTTCAAAAATGTTTTTGTCATACAAAACCTTCAAGTTAAGGGGAGTATGTTGAACTGCCAAACCTTGAAGGACACATTGGGCAAAGGAAATAATTATTGGCAAGGTCATGAAGAAGCTACCAATTGAAACATAGTTTGAAATGGATGTATCTCTGCTGTTCGGGGCCTCCATTATTCATATTTTCAACATCTTAAAGATAAAAGCTATAAATGTGGAGCATTGCATCATTCCAAAGCAAGAATTGAACAAGTATCTGGAAGGCGTCAATAAAAATACTTCAGCTGATCACCTCGATCTGTGAGTCAATGAAACCACTATATTGAATCAGGGGGGGCATAGAAGACCCATTGCTTGAGGAAACTCCAGTCATTATGTAAAAGAAAGGAAGAAATGCATGCTTGTTCGATGAGCTAGACAATATACAAACATCAACCAAAGCCGCATAGGAAAAAATCATGGGCTTGAGCCTATATAAGGGGCAAGGAGAAGATATGAAGCCTAGATAAAAAAAATAAAAAAAAAGGGTTACAGTAAGGATGGAAATTATATATTATTATTTTTATGCTTATTGACCACTATTTATATAATTGATACAATATTCATACATCACTAAGAAGGTGGTGGTAGGTCATCAAATAAAGCCCTAAAAAAATCGTCACCTGTTGGAGGAGGAGGGAAATTACTTATCCCTAGTTCGCCCAAAGAAGGAGCACCAAAATCCCTATTACTTTGGAGTTTCGATTTATCACGGTCCTCATCGGAAGTAGACGAAAGGATCTCATGGTCATCAGTCTGGGGGCCTCTAGATGATGAAGCACCAGGATCCCTCATCCCCTGAAATCGGAAGTCTCAAAAATTTTGTTCTGATTGATGATACAAATTTTCAAAATGAGAAGCCTGTTGACGACTTGCAGCCGACTCTTATTGAAGTTTCTTATTTTGTTCTTCAAGCATCCGTTGTGAGCCAGGAAGAAAAAGGTAAGAGCATACATAATCATGCATACATATAACATAGATTATCATGAAACAAGAAAACTTACCAGGTAATTTATATCAATACCCTGTGGATGAGATGGCATATCTGGAGGACTAGAATGAGCAAATGAAGGAGCAGTAAAAGAAGGTCCAGCCTTATGATCAAATGAGCCAGCGACCTACAACAATAATTAAAAAGTCAAGATAAAAAAGATCCACTTGCAATGAAAAATGGTGAAGGTTTATGTGAGCGGGGATTTTCGCCCCCACTCCCAGTGGAATGGTTCTTGCGACTTCGGCACTATTTAGGCTCGGGGCCTTAGAGAACATGGACCTAAGTTCGGAGAAAATGGAGTCACCACCCGAACGGGTCGGGAAAAAAGAAAGGGGTGGATGACTCGATTCCTAAGGAATCCCCAACCCCCTAATGGGTTTGAAAAGTTGGGTACGTGTGGGGAATGTGAGAAATGGCCCAGCACCCCCCACAACGCCCGGTTCATTGGAACCGGCCTCCTTTATAGTTCTTAATATTATAAAATTCTTCAATATAACAATATTATCCATATTACACATAATAATTAAAATAAAGCATTGATATATTGAAAATCAAAATGATGTCTAAGCAAAATAAATAAATGGACACCCATCCGAAGACGGAAACATGCCCTTACATAATCCATGCCTAAATAGGACACCCACCGAAAGGTAGAAACATGTCCTTTACATTGGTTCTAAAATAGAAAAGCTATTTAAATTATATGATATTTAACTAATGAGGTACCCACCAAGTGGAAACATACCTCTTACAACATTTGGAAATCTAAATAAATCGATAAAAGTAAATAATTATTTATCATAAATAAAACATTCATCAAAGATGTTGAACATCAATCAAAATATATAATAAACATTAATCCATGATAAATTAAATAAATCAAGTATTGAAATTAAATAAATCAACCATCAAAAAATATAATAAACTAAAATTAAATAAAGCAATAAATATATAAATTTGGGGTTTTAAAGAATTATCAATTGAATTTAGGGTTTCGAAACTTAGGGTTTTAGAAACTAAAGTTTTATAATTAGGGTTTTAAAATTAGTATTTTTAGGGTTTTTTGAACTAGGGTTTTGGAAACTAGGGTTTTGGAATTAGGGTTTTTAAAACTAGGGTTTTGGAATTAGAGTTTTTAAAGCTAGGGTTTTGGAATTAGGGTTTTGGATAGTTAGGGTTTTGGAATTAGGGTTTTGGATAATTAGGGTTTTGGATAGTTAGGTTTTGGAATTAGGGTTTTTAAAACTAGGGTTTTTGGAATTGACTTACTGCCCTAAAAAATGCAATTTTGGATTTGGAAAAATAAATTAAGGTTTTGGAAAAATAATCAATATTTTGGAGTTTAATAATGAAATGGTTTAGGCTTTTGGATAAAAATAGTTTGAGGTTTTGAATTTTAATGAAATAACATGCGGTTCTTGAAGTTAAAGTAAACAAGATAGATTTTAACAATTAATTGTTGACTACTGGATAGTTTTATGTTTTATGAAATATACTAGTGGGATTACTAATACCAATTAATCAATGTGATAATTAAAGCAAATGATTAAAGTTATTAAAACAAAAACCAATGCAAACGATTAAAGTTATTAAAGCAAAAAAACAATTTACTGCATGTTCAAAGATCAAGATACTGTGTGTTCAAAGTTACTGCATGCATGCATGTTCTTATTAATCAAAGAAACAAAACTACTGTAAACATAAATAATTCATGATTAAAGATCAAACCTCCACTTGTTGGTTACTCCACAATTAACTTCTGGATGAACAATTAACAAAGACAGCGTTGCTGTCTTTGAATGATTGATTACTGATGAATGTTTGCTGCTAATCTTTTCTGTTCATTGCCATCTCTCTTTAATGTTCCTTGTTATCTTGTTAATGTTCCTTGCCGTCCCCTCTTAATGTTCCCTTGTTAATCTTTTCTCCCCCTTTATGAATTCTAAAACATTGTTACTTATAGCCGAACCTCACTCAGAATCCTTAACCTAATATAAAACAGTCCCTAAAACAAATTCTAGTTGAATTAGGAAACATATTGAACCCATGTCGACCTGATTGCCCTAGGTCGACATGAGACCAACCTCATGTCAACCTTGGGCTGCCCAAGTCGACATGAGGCATGCTCATGTCAATCTTGGGCTGCCAAGGTCGACATGAGGCATGTTCATGTCGACCTAGCCTCCCAAGGTCGACATGAAGCATGCTCATGTCGACCTAGCTTTCCCAAGTGGACATGAGGCATGCTCATGTTGATCTTGGGCTGCCAAGGTCGACATGAAGCATGCTAATGTCTCCAGGCCGGCCTCAATTAAATTATTCTGACCTTTTTTAACTTATGAACCAAAAAATTTTAATTTGGGCCAATTCCACTTTGTTTTAGGGTTTTACAATCAAATATATGCCTCTTTAATCCGAACCGACTCCTTTTAAAAATTATAAACTAGGTTTAAATATTTAAAGTTAGATCAAATTTATTTTGGCATCCTTTAATTAGGACCATATCAAATTGAGATAAAAAATTAAGGGTCTACAGTTTACCTGAGAAGTGCCAGCCCCGAGATGTGGAACGAATTCTCCTGCATCTCCATGATGTTCCTCTTCATCTCTACCTTCATTTTCTTCAGGAATTTCCCATACACCGGCAGGAGATACATCAAAGTTCAAAAGCCTCATTTAGATAAAATGGGCATAAGATGCACCTGGTGGATATATAAATGTTTCAACATCATAACCATGCTAGGCCAACCACCATGCATCCTCCGGCATCGATGTAATATTTAAAGTATATTCTGGGCAAGGCATCCGAACCCTCTGCTGCTCTGGACCGAGAAACTACTCATAAACTCTCTCTTCAAGAAGCCAACCACTAGGCACTGGGCCAGCGATGACTCAACAAGTATGTTGGAAAGACAATGCAGCATTCATGAAGGGAGTCTAATTTGTCCGTTCTTCTGGATTCTACCAGGCCAAATTAACCTGCAAAATAACACGAGGTAAGTAAAACTTTCACATAAAATTTTAAAGCACACTAATATTATTTTACCTTGTCCCATGTTAAGCGACTCAACACGAAGCATTGGGTATGCACATGGTGAGAGCCGGGAACGTCCACACGATCTGACAACCAAAAATTTAATCTCAGATACCTGATTCTCTCTCAAAAAATACCGGGTACTCTCACAAGGTTATGTTCGTATGCCCATGTCTACAACAATAATAAAGATCACATTCATACAAGAAAAGAGGGGAATTGACATTGGTGGAAGAAGAGTACCTCGACAACCGCCATTAAGCCGACAAAAGACTTCTTATTTCGGTGAATTTTGTCAAGACTATGTTAAAGATAGGCGAGACTAGCTTCACCTCAGCCATAAAGTGGTACCGTCCTAAAATAAGAAAGGGCCCTCAACACTGACAAATGGATGGCGGATTCAGTGCTGCCTAAGATGGTCGACCCAAGCAAATATAACAAAAATCCTCGAGCATACTGTTGGGCTGTGTCTCTATGAACCCGTCCTTCGTAGTTCATCCAATAACTACGAATTGGCTCGTTTTTTATCTTAAAAGGCCCTTTATATGATGGTTCCATACCAATTAATTGCTGAATTTCTTCAAATGTCAAAAATATCGTTGGTCAGAGGAACCAGAACACCATCATATCGAAAGTTGGTTATAGCAGCAAAATCGACCGGACCAATTGTCATCTCTCCAAAGGGCAAGTGAAAAGTATGAGTTGTGTCCAACCATCATTCTGCAAGCGCCTGGACTGCGCTCCGATCTATCAAATACTCCTCGTATGGTAATTGTAGGATGAAGCTCTCAAAGCCGCAATCTCTAATGATCTGCCTTACCCGAGAAGGTACTACATCATACCATTGTCGGGCTTTGTAGATACACCCTCCGGCCCAAACAACACAATGATCACGCTAACACGGAGCCACGTAAGTTAATACCAGGTAAGTACATATTATTCTATCTGCTTAAATTAATATATATTTCCTAAACTTTCTAAAAAATAATGATATAAAAACATAAATAAAAAATAAAGACAAACATAATAATAAAAAATAATAATAAAATAAAACAAAAAAATAAATAATAGAAAGACAGAAAATAAACAAAAATGAAAAAGAAAATAAAACAAAAAAGCAAATAAATAACAGAAAGACAGAAAAATAATAAAAAATGAAAAAGAAAATAAAACAAATAAACAAATAACAGAAAGACGAAAAAATCAAAAATAAAAGAAGAAAAAATTACAGTGCTCTTTTGATTTGAACTACGATGAAGTGGCATCCCGGCTAGTAGATCTATATTTTCATCTTCATGATGCCAAATAAAATCTAATAACTCGGCATTAGAATGAGTTCCTGATCTCGAAGCATGCATTTTTTAAAACTATATTTGTGAGAATTATAGAAATTAAGGATTTTGCTGTAAATGAAATGAAGGAATTCGTTGTTTATATAGAGAAACGGCAAGGAAAAAAATTTAAAAAGTAAATTTTACTATTGATAAATAGTAAATTTTACTATTGAGGAATAGTAAATTTTATTATTGAGGAATAGTATATTACTATTGATAAATAGTAAATTACTAAACTACTATTTACAAATAGTAGGTTACTATTTGCAAATAGTAAATAGTGCATAAACAGTAACTACACAGTAAATAAACAGAAAAGTCAATTATTCAATTTAATCATTCAAATATTTGCGTGTATATAAATATTTTTGCACGCAGGGGCAAGGAGAAGACATGTGAATAAAAATTAGCCAAACTTTTTAAAACCAAAAAATTATTAGCTCGGGTCCAGAACCCAAATTATCCTTAGGTCCAGAATATAGAATCTCTTCTAAGTCAGAACTTAGCTCGGGTCCAGAACCCAAATTATCCTTAGGTCTAGAACCTAGAATTCCTTCTAAGTCCAGAACTTAGCTCGGGTCCAAAACCCAAATTATCCTTAGGTCCATAACCTAGAATCTCTTCTAAGTCTAGAACTTAGCTCGGGTCCAGAACCAAAATTATCCTTAGGTCTAAAACCTAGAATCCCTCCTAAGTCCAGAACTTAGCTTGGGTCCAGAACCCAAATTATCCTTAGGTCCAGAACCTAGAATCCCTTCTAAGTCCAGAACTTAGCTCGGGTCCAGAATCCAAATTATCCTTAGGTCCAGAACCTAGAATCCCTTCTAAGTCCAGAACTTAGCTCGGGTCCAGAACCCAAATTATCCTTAGGTCCAGAACCTAGAATCTCTTCTAAGTCCAGAACTTAGCTCGGGTCCAGAACCCAAATTATCCTTAGGTCCAGAACCTAGAATCCCTTCTAAGTCCAGAACTTAGCTTGGGTCCAGAACCCAAATTATCCTTAGGTCCAGAACCTAAAATCTCTTCTAAGTCCAAAACTTAGCTCGAGTCCAAAACCAATATATCCTTAGGTCCAGAATCTAGAATCTCTTCTAAGTCCAGAATTTAGCTCGGGCCCAGAACCCAAATTTTCCTTAGGTCCATAACCTAAAATCCATTTTAAGTCTAGAACTTAGCTCAGGTCCTGAACCCGAATTACCTCTAGGTCCAGAACCTAAAATCTCTTTTAAGTCCAGTACTTAGGTCAGGTCCAGAACCCAAAATTACCCTTAGGTCCAAAACCTAGAATCTCTTCTAAGTCCAGAATTTAGCTCGGGCCCAGGACCCAAATTTTTCTTAGGTCCAGAACCTAAAATCCATTTTAAGTCCAGAACTTAGCTCGAGTCCTGAACCCGAATTACCTCTAGGTCCAGAACCTAAAATCTCTTTTAAGTCCAGAGCTTAGTTCGGGTCCAGAATCCAAAATTACCCTTAGGTCCAAAACCTAAAATTATCCTTGAGTCCAGAACTCGAACCAGGTCCAAAACCCAAAACCTCAACCATCTCAAAAATTAAGTCTTATTGATTTTCACTCTCTTTTACTAAAGTCTCAAATTGTTCAAGCAGGGGGCAAACTGTAGACCCTTAATTTTTGACCCAGTCCGGTCCGTTATTTTTTATAGTCCAAAATAATTTTTGTGGTATTTTAATCTTTATTTTAGTTAAAAATGGTGAAGTGAATAAAAATAATAAATAATAAATAATAATAATAATAAACAATAAAATAAAAATAAAAATAAAAATTGGCGACTAAAAAATTCATCGCCGAAAGCGTTGGACGAAATAGCCTGCAGCCAATTTCGCTGGCACGCCCGACGCTCGCTTCGCAGCCCAACGCAGTTTTCACCAGCGAAATTTTTTCGACGCAATTTTTTTCAAAATCAAATTCTATTTGGTTTCGGTTTTCTTTTCCTAATTAATGATAGTTTTCGTAAATAATTTGAATTAATCACATAAATTTCGTATAAATAAGACCAAAAACAACACAGAAAAAAATACTTTTTGGGAAAAAGGAGGAACTTTTAGGAGGACAATACGAGAGGAATTGGACTTTAGACTGGAATTTGGAATTGGATCTTTACAAATTGATCAAACTTTTTGAAAGAGGAAGCAAGCAAGCAATCAAATCCATCAAAGGCAGCCATCTTGCCTTTGTCCTTGTTCATCCAAGAAGTAATTTTTGGTGGAACCAACAAACAATGGTATGAATATCTAATCTCTTTTTTTCTTTACAGTAGCTTTAATCATTAAATTGTTTCTTTTTATTTTAAAAACCTTAGAACCCTAATTTACTTTTTCTAAAGCTTAGAAACTTAAATCGTCTCCTTTATTTCAAAAACTTTAAAATTACTTTTCTGTTGATTCTAAAACCTAAGAACCCTAATCTATTTCTTCAAAATCTTAAAACCCTAATATACTTTTCAACTTTCCAAAACTTTAAATCATTTTACTAATTCACAAAACCCTAAATTTGCTTTCCAATTTTCCAAAACCATAAAACCCTAAATTGAATCCTTTTATTTCCAAAAAACCCTAAAATATATATTTTCTGTTTCTATAAACCTTAAATCGTTTTGTTTTTTTCCAAAAGCTTTTAGAAACACTAAACTAGTTTTCTTCTATTTCTTTTCCAAAATTCCAAATATTTGTTAAATATCCAAACCTTAAATTTACTTTATAGCTTCTAAAATCACATAAAGCTTTATAAAACTATAAACTGTTTTCTCAAATTCTAAAACCAAATATATTTTTCGAAACACTAAAAACCCTAATTCAACTTCAAAACCAAAAACAGTAAACCCTAAACTAGTAAACCTAAATCCTAAGTTCTCTTAAACCCTAATTCCCCTAAAACCGTAAACCCTAATTTTTCTAAACCCTAATCCTTAAAACCTTATAAACCTAAATATTAAAATTCAACACAGTAAGCCTAAAAACAACAATCCAGTAGCTAATAATCATAAAGCTAATGTTGTAATATCCTAAAACCCTAATTTCATAACATTACTCATAAACCCTAGTTTGATTTATAAACCTTAATCCATTTTAATTTTCTTAAACCTTTACAGTAGTTAAGAATTATAAACCTTAATATGCGAAAATTCCAAAACCCTAAATATTAATTAAAGAACTTTAAATGAGAAACAGTAAACTTCACTTTGTATCTTTTCTTACCTTATTTGATTATGTAGTTTATTATATGCTTTGATTTATTTAAGTTCAATGATTGATTTATTTAATTTATCATGGATGGATGTTTACTTTCTATTGATGTTTAATATCTTTGATGAATGATTTATTTACTTTTATCAATTTATTTTTATTTCCAAATGTTGTAAGAGGTATGTTTCCACTTTGTGGGTACCTCATTAGTTAAATATCATGTAATTTAAATAGATTTTATATTTTAAACCAATGTAAAGGATATGTTTCTACCGTTTGGTGGGTGTCCTATTAGTTTAGACATGGGTGATGTAAGGGCATGTTTCCATCCTGAGATTGGTGTCCATTTATTTGTTTTGCTTGGACATTGCTTTGATTTCAATATAATGATGCTTTATTTCAATTATTGTGTATAATATGGATAATATTATTATACTTAAGAATTCTATAATATTAAGACCTATAAAGGAGGCCGATTCCAATGAACCGGGCGCTGTGGGGGTGCTGGGCCATTTCTCACCTTCCCCACACGTACCCAACTTTTCGAACCCATTAGGGGGTTGGGGATTCCTTAGGAATCGAGTCATCCACCCCTTTCTTTTTCCCGGCCCGTCCGGGTGGCGACTCCATTTTCTCTAGACTTAGGTCCATGTTCTCTAAGGCCCCGAGCCTAAACAGTGTCGAAGTCGTAAGAATCATTCCCTCGGGAGTGGTGGTAAAAATCCTCGCTCACACCATCTTTGATACAACTCTCCATGAAAGGTGATATATTGTAAGGACCACTGCCTTATGGCTCTTCTCTCTTCCTTTGTTGCCCCAAACGGGTATTCCTTATTCTCCAAGAATCATCTTATGGTGTCATAACATGCATTATGGCCTGTATCAGTTTCCATGATTGTTTCATACTCGTAGCAAGGAGTTGATGAACTGGTCAAAACCAGAGGCTTAAGAAACAAGTTGACAGGATTTTCCCACAACTAAGCTAATGTGGCTAGGGCATCGGCCATTTAGTTTTCTTCTCTTAGTAAGTGTATAAATCTACACTCCTTAAAATTCTTCTTCATCTTTGTTAAATAATCATGGTATGGTTTTAACTTCTCTTCTTTTAACTCCCACTACCCTTTCACTTGGGATACCACTAACAATGAATCACCAAAGACTTGCACCTTATCCACCTTTATAATCATCAAGGTTTCCAAACCAAAGATACACACTTCATACTCCACCATATTATTGGTTGCCTTGAACTTCAACTTCTTAGCTAGAGGAATGAGCTCCCCTTCAGGTGATTTAGTATTACTCCCAAACCTGCTCCCTTTCTATTTACTGCTTCATCACAGTACATCATCCATCCTTGTACTTCTATGGCCTCTAAATGTTCATCGGGAAATTCCAAGACTACTTGTTCACTGTCTGGCAATGGTTGCTAAGCCAATAATTCTGCTACTACTCTGCCTTTGATGGTCTTCTTGGTTACATACTCAATCTCAAATTCTTCTAAAATTATTAACCATTGACCATATTTCCCAATAAACGAGGGTGTCTCCCTTAAATATTTCACTGGATCCAACCTAGAAATTGCTTGCACATTATATGATACATGTCTTTTCAATGATACTATACTTAATCTCTTAAGGTAGGAGCTTTCTACTCAAATAGTAGACTATGTGCTCAACCCCTGATTCATCTGCTTGGGATAGCATTGCTCCTATGAATCTTCCTCTATAGCTAAGTATAGTAACAAAGGTTTTCTAGATTTACATGGTTTCAAGCCAGGAGAGTTAAGAAAATACTCTTTTATACTTTCAAAGACCTTTTGACACTCTTCATTCCACTTAACTGGTTGGTTCTTTTTAAGTAATTTAAAGATAGGCCCATAAATTGTGGTAAGCTTTGATATGAACCTGCTAATGTACTGTAGTCGTCCAATGAAAACCTGAACTTCCTACTCTGTCTTTGGGGCTCATATATCCTTGATTGCCTTAACCTTGTCTGGGTCAATCTCAATGCCATTTGGACCAATCACATGTCCCAACATTTTGCCTGAAGTAACTCCAAATACACACTTCTTTGTATTCAACCTTAGGTTATACTTCACTGCTCTCTCAAAGAATATCTCAAGGTTTTGGAAATGTTGTTCTCCTATAACTGACTTTACCATCATATCATCAACATAAACCTCAACTTCCTTTTGCATCATGTCATGAAACAAGGTGGTGGCCATCCTTTGGTAGGTTGCTCCATCATTCTTTAATCCAAACGGCTTTACCCTATAGCAAAATATACCCTATGTAGTAATGAAGGCAATTTTAGCTTTATCCTCTTAGGCCATTAACACTTGGTTGTATCCGAAAAATCTATCTAACACTTGGTTGTATCCGAAAAATCTATCTATGAATGAGTGTAGAATGCTAGAGGTTGCGCTATCAATAAGGACATCTTTATGGGGTAAAGGAAAGTCATCCTTAGGGTAAGCTTTGTTCAAGTCTCTATAGTCCACACAGACCCTAAATCTTTCATCTTTCTTTGGCATGGGAACTATCGGGAGTAAGGTCGGATGCTATGCTAATATTTTTAGGATTATCGGTTGTTCCCAAATTTAAGGATTGTGTATCAACAGAGTTAATATTAAAAATGCTCATGTTACCACTATTTGAATGTATGCAACCATCAGGAAAAATATGACAATAGTAAGCAAAATCATACTTTATTACATTCATTTTGGAAAAAAAAACATCACCATCCTCATACAGAGTAGACAAATTAAAATTAAAATGCAGACAAATTAAAATTAATATCAATGTTCTCATCATCATAAACTAAAAGGTCCTCAAACTATTCTTTGATGAGGGTAGCAATTTCCTCTGGAGCCTTCAAGATCTTCAGGGCCACTTCTTTCTTCTCTTCTAGACTAGGGTCTTTGTTAGTTGGCAGGTCAAACTTTTCTCTTCATGCTTCACCAATTCAGCAAAATCAGCAAAGATCTCGAACCCGGGGATCATCTTTCCCGTTCTGGCTTTCCTTAGAGTGGTCCCAATTCTGGTGCTTTCACAAATACTGCTTCAAGTGGAGAAAAATTCATCTTCTCAATCTTTTTCAGCAGAACACCTACATTTGCTTCATCATACCCTAACCCTTTCTTACAAATTTGAGTCTTGAAATCTGGGAGCTCAATTACACCTGCCTTCCCCTTACCATGGCCAGTACCGAGTAGATAGTTCATTTTCTTCATCATAGCCAGAATTCTAGAACCCATGTAACATTCCAACGGCTTTGGGCTTACGGCCCGACCATTTTCAGCCCGCTTTAAGGGACTGCTACAGTGCCATTTCCCCTCACGGTTCCACAGCAGGATTTGTTCATTTGGCCCAAGTCAACTAACCATGGGTCGCCTCCCTCGTTTTGATCCCAAGACCTCTATAAGAGCATCCTTTTCACTCAACGAGTACCATTTCTTCTAGCCAAATAAATAAATCCTACTGTCGAACCATGAGGGGAAATGGCACTGTAGCAGTCCCTTGAAGCGGGCTGGGTGAAATGGCCGGGGCCATAAGCCTAGAGCCGTTGGGATGTTACAGTTAAAAAGGCCCATTATAGACCCTTAATTTTTTACCCAGTCTGGTCCAGTATATTTTAATTAGTCATAAATAATTTTTGTGTTGTCTAATATATTTTAATTAGTCCAAAACAATTTTTGTGTTATCTTAATTAAATAATATTTGCTTTAGTATATAATTTTTATTAATAAAAAATAATAATAATAAACAAATAAATATAAATAAAAATCGGCGAAGAAAAATTTCGTCGTCAAAGAAGGGGCGGCGAAATGGCCTCACAGGAAAGATGATTTAAAGTATATATATTAAGTGAAAAGAAAAGATAAAGGAAAGATGTGTAAATGATGTATATATGTAGATATATACAACATATACAAGTCAACATTTTAATAAGGTCAAATGATATTTTAGTTATTAAGATAGTAATTAATAATATGAATAGTGAAAGTTTGATATTTGAGACTAATTATATAATAATAATAATTATGCTTGCTGGAGATTAAAAGAGGGAGAATGGTGTGGTTAATAGGGGTTTAGTTGGTAAAAGAGGAGTTGACCTTATCTTCATCTTCTTCTTCTTCCTCCATTGAAGCCGACCATCATCATCAAAGGGAAAGAGATTTTTCTTCTTGCTAACTCAAGTAATTGAAGGATTTCAAGTGTTCAAGTTGGAATTTTAAGGATTTTCTTCATATTTGGTAAGTGTCCAACTTGTTTCCTTGAATTTCCATGAAAGTTTGTATGTGTGAATTGGATGTTTAGTGTAGTATGTTTTAAAGGTTGATTTTGGTAAATTTGAAGTTCTTTTGTCTAGTTAACTATGAAGTTTGGGGTTGGATTGAAGAAAATGGTTAAGTTTGGTGAAAATAATAAGAGTTTTGGATAGTGTGACTTTTGAGTTGAAAAGTCATGGTTGTGATTGTGTATTATTGCTTTTAATTGAGTTGATTTGATGTTTATACAAGTGTTATGTGGTATATTGATGGATTTGGTTGCATTTGTATGGAGTTGAAAAGGGTGATGAAAGATAATAGTTAGATGTGACAATTATGTGTGGATATTAGGTTTTTGGCCTGACATGCCCTGTGACACGGCCATGCCTATGGGCATGTCAATGGTTCTATTTTTCAGTATTGGTGACACATGTTGTGACACGCTCATCTCACTAAGCGTTAGCTACTATGTTGGAGGAGTTTTGACATGTGCAGTGACACGCTCATGTCACTGAGCGTGTCAAAGCTTTTGTGTTGTGAGTTTAGGGCACGGTCATTGACACGACCGTGTTGATGAGCGTGTCATGTTTAGAGTTTGCCCTAGATAGTTCTTTTCCTTATTTTACTTTGTGTATCACTTAGTGATTATTTATAATCACATTTGGTTTAGGCTTTGAAGAGACTTGAGTTACCCCAATCCAAGTGTTGAGGGATATCTTGGAAGAGGAGGTTGAAGTGGTGTTTGTTGCTTTTAGAGGTAAGTACAAACTTTGAATAATTGCATATATTTACATGACATTGGGACTTAACACATTTGGTTAGAAAATGTGTTAAGTTACTTACTACAATGTTGATGCATGAATATTATGCTATGATTTGTATAATGTCACAAATGCATTATGTATAATGTGAGATATGTGCAAATATGATAATGATCCAAAATATATGGATAATGCAAATTGTTATGTGTACATTAAAGATGGAATGTAAAGCCAATGATGATGGCTATATTGATATAAATGAGATATTTGAGGCATTGTGTTTAGTTTGATCATGAGAAAATGAGAAAGTATTTGATAATGGAATTATGAAAGAATTGTGTGCCTAGTATGTTATTCAATTTTCAGAGTTTTGTATTTGGCGGCATGCCTATGACGTAACAGTCCCTTGAAGCTGGGTTGGGCTTAGTCCCTGAAGCCTAGTTGGGTGTTACATAATGTAGCAGACCCTTGAAGCTGGGTCGAGCCTAATCCTTAAAGCCTAGTTGGGATGTTACATATGAGGTAATCCTCATTGTGATTATGATTCGCCTACGGGCTAGACAAATATTGTTATCTTGGACCAAAGCAGTAACTCTGGAATTTGAAGGGCATATTAGATCCTTTTGGGCCCATGCTTGTGTTTGGTTTTATGTGAATTATGAATTATGGAACAATTGAACAATTTGTCAAGATATAATGATATAATGTTATGAGATATGATATCCTTATGTGTTGTGCATTGGCATTGCATTTGAACTATATGGTTATCAAAGTTTGTACCACTAAGCTTTTGGCTTAGCGTGATTGTGATTCATCACACAGGTGATAGGGTAGATCCAGTTGAGCTGGAGAGTTCATCTAGACCGAGTCGAGTCTAGGCTTGAGATCTTGTGAGCAGAGTTGCTTTGGACATCAAGATCAGAGACAAACTGCTAGCATGTATATATTTTATATTTTAGTACATATTGATTTTGATGTATATAAATATGTATATTCCACAAACTATCAAAAATATTTTGGATAAATCTTTGGTAATGAAGTATACATATGTGTTTTAGCAAATAATATTTCATTTACTATTTATATGATATTAGTTTAAAGTTTCAAATTTAAACAGATTTTATAAATGATGAGTTGATTGTTTAAAATGGGTTGTGACATTCTTGTATCCTATATTTGCATATTACATATGTTGGGAGTATGTAGTGTACATATATTGGGTATAAGGGTGTTACAACCCATCATCTCATTATCAGAAACAACATCCACTTGAAAACCATTGAGAGGCCTCTCAACCATCAAAGCATTTACTACTTCATTATTCTCAGCCTCGATAACCACTGTTTTATCTCCATTTGGAAACTTGATCTTCTGATGGAGTGTCGAAGGAACTCTTCCAAGAGGATAAAACTAGGGTCGTCCCAATAACAATGTGAAAGTGACGGGTATATCCAAAATCACAAACTCAACCATGGATTCAATTGGATCAACCTTCATAATAGCTTTAAAAATCCCTTCAGCATGTCTCTTAGTATTGTCATAAGCCCTAATGGTTACCTCGGTTGACATTTAGCAAGATCTTTAGTGGGCAGACATTTATGGTGGACCCATCATCAACCATTACACATGGAGTCCTTTTCCCTTTGACCTCTACCTTGATAAAGAGAAGGCGGATGTGATATCCCTCCTCTGGCAAATCTGCATCCAAAAATGATACCATTCCCACATCAACTTCACTCTTCTTTTAATATCTTCACACTTCATTACTCTTTCAACTTTCATGAAATTAACCAACTCATCTGGTGTTATTGAAGTGGAAATTGGCATCGTAGCCAAAGCCTTGACCATAGTTTCATGGTGCTTCTTGGATGTAGCCAATAGATCCTAGATGCTAACACTTGCTTGGGTCCTTTTCAATTGCTTAAGGAATGTGTCATCTTCATCTTCATTTACTTCTTTATTAGCATCTTTCCCATTGTCGACTTCTACTTCCTTTGATGGTGGCTTTGCATAAGGCTTACCAGAGCGGGTGTTCAATACCTCATTCTCTTCGGGCTCGGACTAGGTCTACTTCTCCTTCTTTGACTTGAAATCATCATCACTATTAGTTGAGTCCCAAAATTTGCTCACAACACAAATGGCTACTTCCTTTTTCACTTTGACTTGCTCCATCTTGCTTAGCACTACTTCTTCCTTAGTTGCCTCTCCATCTACATCTTGGAAAGAAGACATGATAAAACTTTCATGTAAACCTCCTCCAATCATGAAAGTTGCCGACGGTGGTACTCTGTTGAACCTTGGCAGTGGATTGTCTTTTATGCTAGGCTTGTTGGGTTCGGGAAGCTTCTCACTATCAATCAAATTCTGGATCTCATGCCTTAACCTCAAGCATTTATTTTTATCATGCCCTTGCTTTTAATGAAACTAACGAAACGCCTTGGAATCAAAGTTAGGCGGTAGAGAATTTGGCAAAGGGCAAGGAGTCAAGGGTTGTAATAATCCCTTCTTTTATAGCTTATTGAGAACCCAAAATAGTAGCTTTCCCAATTCTAAAAATTTCATTCTTCCTCCATGACTAGTTGCATTAACATCAACTTCCTTTTGTGTTCTTTGATTACCGGACCGGTAGTTCCCTTTCTCATTTCTTCTTGTAGAAAAATAGTTCTTCTCTCTTTCTCATCCCTCTATTTGCAAGCTAGGTTAAAGGAGATCTTTAAAATATCTAATAAGGGTATGGGACATCCTTTCACAAAGATTAAGTATCACCCCTCTCACAATCATCCTAATCTAATCTGATTCATCGGGCCTCTTTTTGAGCAAGGCAGCTTTGTTTCTCCATCTTTTCACTTAGTCAACAAAATTCTCATTTTCTCTTTGCCTAATGGACTCAACTTCCATCAAAGTAACCTCCAACTCATCATTATACCCATATTGTTGGATGAAGCCTTTGTATAGTAAATCCTAGCTCTTTTGAGTACCATCCTCGAAGGTGTTGAACCACTTCTGGACAGTAGGGTCCAACAAAAGCATGAAGTACCTTAGAGTTTGAACCTTAGTAGCTCGGGCAGACTGCATAGCAGTTATGTATTGCATCACATGGAGATGAGAGAGGATTCCCAGTTCCATCAAACTTGGTAAAGGAGGACATCTTGAACTAGTGTGGGACCTCTTCATCTTGTTCAAATAGCTTGTCCACCTCTGACATCTCTTCAGTTTTCAGCTTCTTTTCAAACTTCTTTTCCAAATTGGCAATTAGTTTCTCAACATCTGAAGTTTCAGTCTTTTCCACAGCTAATCTTTCCACAATCTTTAGCTCTCTCTTCTTATCTTGAGGATCTTGGAAAAATTGATCCCAGTCATCATTGTCATCAACAACTACTTTGTCATCATTGAAGGCTACTTCGCCAACCTTAGCCTTTCCTTTGTCCTTCAGCTTCTTAGCACTGGCAGATGCTCAGCAGTGTTCCCCAAAAGTGCAGCCAGTTAGCTCTTCATAGTCTCAGCCAAGGCCTCCTTCAATTCTTCCATCTAGGCATTGAGGGCGTCGTCCACCATCCTTTGAATCTGCTCAGGCTCCATTACTTTTACTGAGAAGCTAACTGAGTTGCTATTGGATTCTACGTCACTGGCATAGGTTGGGTTGTCGTACGCTCTTGAACTGCTGTACTCCAAGTCTGTGAGCCAGAAAGGATCAATGACATGTAATGCAATGCATGTATGCATGTACGCACAAGCAGCAAGCAAATAAATATAATTAGGACGTTTCTTTCAACCTTATAACTTTCACACACGAATGGTGAGTGTTTGTAGACCCTTAATTTTTAACCTTGTCCAATATGATATTTTTAAGCAATCCAAAATAATTTTTGTGGCATTTTAATTAAATAATATTTATTTTTAATAAAAATAAAAAAATAATAATAAAAAGGATAAAAAAATAATAAATAAAAATAAAAATCGGCGACGGAAGAATCGGCGATGAAAAATTTTCGTCGCAGATTTTTCTGCGACAAAAAGGCCATAGGCCAATTCGCCGCAGGTGGCCTAGCTCGCGCCCGAGCCAGCAGCACCCAAGCCCAGCGCCCGTAGATTTTCTTTGCCAGTGCACTTTCGCACACCCGGCCCGCCCGTGATTTTGTTAAAACCGTATTCTACTTGGTTTTTAATTTATTTCCTAAAAGGGTTTATATTTCTTTAGCCAATTAGTATTAGGATTTTATTTTTTTTCCTATAAATACTACATTAAAACACACAGAAAGGGACTTTTGGACTTTTGATCTTAAAAGAGGATCTAAACCTTTGGAGCTCGAAATTGTTTTTGGCAGTCAATTCATAATCTAAAGCTTGAAGAATTAAGAGGCAAAAAACAATATACAACCCATCAAAGGCAGCCCACACTGTCTTTGTTATTGTTCAAACAGGATTCAAGATTGTGGTTGAACCAACAACGAAGGTCTGACTCTCTATTTCTTTGTTTATGTTTATAGTAGCTTCATCATACAATTTGATCAATTGTTTAAACATACATGTTTTTGTTATTTGATCAATTATTCTGTTTACCCTCTAAACTTTATTTAAAACCCTAAAAAGTATTTTTTTCAAAACCTTAAAACCTTAATACCCATAAAACTAACTTTTGAAATCTAAAACCCTAATTACACTTTTCTAAAACCACAAAACAATAATCTATTTTCCCAAAATCATAATCAATTCAATTTTTCTAAGATTTACAGTAGCTTATTTCTTCCAATTCTAAAACCCTGTTTTCTAAATCTTAAACCCTAAAATCTTAATTTTCAATACCAAAACCTACAACCCTAAAAGCCAATTTCTAAAATTTTCTGGGGGACTACTCCCGACCACGCAAGGGGCGCTGCCCCTTGACCTCACCCGCTAAATGGCTAGCGGGACTGCCGTATGGGCTCATCGAAGGGATCAATATTTATTTGTGTATTATAAGTCTTTATGTTTAACTTCCTTTATTATGATTATTCAAAATACAATAGCTTTATTCAAAATACAAACCTAAACCCTAATTTATTCAAACCATAAATCTTAATTAATTATATTTTCCAAATCATCACAATAGCTTGTTCCTTTCAAATATCTAAAGATTTTATTTTATTTTCGTAAGCTTCAATCTTATTTACTTAAACCCTAATTGTTAAACATAAAACCCAAGAAACCCTAATTGATACATAAACCCTAAAGTTATATAATGATTTTTTTTTATTTAAATTGGATGAATGCTTATTATATGTTTTGATGATTGATTTATTTAATTTCAATATTTGATTTGTTTATCATGAATGGATGTTTACTTTTATTGATTTGTTTTGATTTCAAAATTGCAATAGGTATGTTTCCATATGTTGGGTACCTCATGTATTAAGCATCATGTAATTTAAATTGCTTTTATATTTTGGACCAATGTAAAGGACATGTCTCCACCTTTCTGTGGGTGTCCTATTTAGTTTTAGACATGGATGATGTAAGGACATGTTTCCATCCTCGGATGGGTGTCCATTTATTTATTTTGTTTAGACATTGCTTTAATTTTAATATAATGATGCTTTATTTTAATTGTTACATGTAGTATGGATAATATTGTTATATTTAAGAATTTTATAATATTAAGACCTGCAAAGGAGGCCAGTTCCAATGAACCGGGTGTTGTGGGGGTGCTAGGCCATTTCTCACCTTCCTAACACGTATCCAACTTTCCGAACCCATTAAGGGGTTGGGGATTCCTTAAGAATTGAGTCATCCGCCCCTTTCTTTTTCTCAGCCCGTCTGGGTGGCGACTCCATTTTCTCCGAACTTAGGCTCGTGTTCTCAAAGGCCCCAAGCCTAAACAGTGCCAAAGTCACAAGAAACATTCCATCGGGAGTGGGGAAAAAATCCCTGCTCACAGTAACGACTCCACTGGGGACAAGATAAGTTGATTCCGTTAGTCTTTATATTATTCTATTCTTTCTTATCATGATATTATCCATTGCACCATGTGCGTGAGTTAGGACGCATGTGTTACCCGTATTGTGTTATGTAAAGGATACCATAATTTCACTCAAGATATGGAGATCGAGCATGGCATAACCACTCATAGCCTTGTACCATTTGGTATATACTTGCTATGGGAACCTAAGCCTTTTAACCCAAAGACTAAAGCTCATGTAATTGGCCTAGTTACTTTCCTTGGGTTTTTACCCCAAATGTTTGTTGTGTGACTATGGTTAATTTATCTTAGTTTAAATCATGGCTTATTTGGTTTGTTCTTTTTTTTAATATGACCTAAGTACATTGTAAGCTCAAAATAATTTTTTTCTTTAAAATCCAAAAGACCAAAGCAATTTTCAAAACTTTTCAAGATGGTATTTGGTTATAAAACTTTTCAAAAATTATTTTCTCATGACCCAAATACAAAGCCCAAAATCCATTTTTTCTAAAATCATTTTACAATGGGCTTCGAAACAAAACTATTTTCATAACCTTTTGAAAGAGCTTATGAATATTTAGGTCAATTATGGAATACCAAAAATCAATTGTGAGCCTAGTTTATACTAAGAATTATTAACCATGGGCTTGTTTTTGGCATGAAACATTAGTTACTTTTTCAAGTGAGAAATCTATTTATAATAAACCTCTTAATTTAGTTTTAATCCAATATAGCATAAAAGTTACTTTAGATTGAATGGATTAAAACCTAATTAATGGGAATTATCATGAACTAATTTCCATTTTTAAAATATAACTATTGGTTGAAACGTCCGAGAGAATTTTTCAAAAACAAGATACCCCATGTTGGTACTTTGTTAACCATATACCTAGGAAAAGAGACTCGCCATGCATCACATGACATATCATTAATCATTTCTGGCTCGCAGCCCTGGATTATGATAGTTCAAAAGCTTATGACAATCCGACCTACGCCGGAGATAAAGAATCTAACAACAATTTAATCAATTTTTCACCAAAAGTAATGGAGCTAGAACAAATTCAAAGAATGGTGGACGACGCCCACAATGCTAAAATGGAAGAATTAAAGGGGGCCCTAGCTGAGATCATGAAGAATCAAATGGCTGCAATGTTTGGGAATAATGTCGAAGCATCCGCAAGCACCAAGAAAGATAAGAGGAAGGCTAAAGTTGGTGAAATGGCTTTTGATGATGATAAGGTGATCATTGATAATGATGACAATTGAGCTTAATACTTCCAAGATCCTCAAGACAAGAAGAAAGAGCAAAAGATTGTTGAAAGATCAGCTGTGGAGAAAACTAAAACTTCAGATGTCGAAAAGATGATTGCGGACTTGCAAAAGAAATTTTAGAGGAAACTGAAAATCGAAGAGATGTCTGAGATCAAAAAACTATTTGAACAAGATGAGGAGGTCCCTTATAAGTTCAAGATGCCATCCTTTGTAAAGTTTGATGGAATCAAAAATCCTCACCTCCATGTGAAGCAGTATATCACTGCTATGCAGTCTGCCCGAGCTACTAAAGCTCAAACTCTGAGGTATTTCATGCTCTCATTGGACCCTGTTGTCCATAATTGGTTCAACACCTTAGAGGAAAGTACTCAAAAAGATTGGGACATATTGTACAAGGCTTTTACTCAGCAATATGGGTATAATGTCGAGCTGGAAGTAACCTTGATGGAGGTGGAAACCATTAGGCAAAGAACAAATGAGAACTTTGTTGATTATGTAAAGAGATGGAGAAATAAGGCTGCTTTGCTCAAGAAGAGGCCTGATGAGTCGGACTGAATCAGGATGATAGTCAGAGGCATCCTGCCAAACCTCCATGAAAGGCTGTCTCACACCCTTATAAGGGACTTCAAAGACCTTTTGCAAGCTGGCTTGCAAATCAAAGAGTGGGAAAGGGAGAAGAACCGCTTTTCCGCAAGAAGGAATGAGAAAGGGAACTACCAGTCGGGCAATCAAAGCATGCAAAAATAAGTTGATGTTAATGCAACTGGTCAAGGAAATAAAAGATAGTTCTCAAAGTTGGGAAAACCTCTATCTTGGGTTTTCCACAAGCTACAGAAGAAAGGATTGTTACAACTGTTGGCTCCTCGACTACTATATAATCCTCTGCCACCAAAATTCAATGTCGAGCCTTCTATCAATTTCATCAAATGCAAGGGCATGAGATGGATAAATGTGCTCGTCTAAGACACGAGATCCAAGATTTGATTGACAGTGGTAAGCTACCCGAGCCGGATAAGCCCAATACCAAAAGCAATCCTCTGCCTAAGTTCAACAGAGTGCCACCACCAGCAACTTTCATGGTAGGAGGAGGATTAGAGGAAGATCTTGTCTTATCCTCCTTTCAAGATGGGAATATTGAAGATGTGAAAGGAGAAGAAGCTTAACTCAACAAACTTCCCTTGGCTTATTTTTTTTTCTTTATTTGGAGTTTTATGGAACAATTATATTTTTAAAATTAAGATTGTTTGAATAAATGTGCTTTCATCAAAATTTTTGTTGGTCTTTGTTCATTTTGGTGCTCAACCAATGAGGAATCTAGCTTGATGGTTCATGAATTAATATATTTATGCATCATGACTTGAATGACTTTACTAGGTGAGGGAATTGTTCTATAGCATTGAGTTGTGTATGCTTACTTAGAGAGGGCTCCTGCCTAAGTACCTTTGTCTAGATCCTAGTCAGTCTTAGAACATGCTTTGACAAATTTTCGAGGCAAAATTGAACTCTGCTTATTTAATGGAGAGATGATCTAGGCATTGTTTGGTTAGCCAACAACTAGTATCCACCCAATTAAAAATCAATCCCTAGATGTCCCTTTGAGCCTTCATAAAATTTTAGCTTTCTTTTCATTGGCTTACAAACCCCAACAACCTATCCTGAGCAGTTGTGATACTTTTGACAAGTCTTATGATCGCTAAAGTGAAGAGACAAGAAGATCAAAGAATGGAATGCATAGCCAAAACCGTAAGGATAGTTGATGTTTTCAAAACCATAAGGGTAGTTAAAGTTCACATAATATCTCCAATCTATCAAGACAATATCAAAGTAAAAAATGATTTATCCTTGTTAAAGAAGATTTATGTCACTCCACTCATCCATTATTAGAAACCCAAGTTGATACAAATAAGACGACTCTTTTAGAGCTAGAACAAAAAAAAAGAGAAGAAAGAAAAAGAAAGAAAAAGAAAAGAAAGAACGAAAAGGAAAAGGAAAAAAGAAAAAAAGAAAAAAATATATAAAACCCAAAACGGTTCAAAAAGCCAACTGAGTTCTCTTTTACATAAAGCAGCAAAAGGCTTCCATTTGGTTTATAAGGACAGTTTGACTTGAATTGATCCAACCCAACTAAAAATTCAGTAAAAATAAAAAAAAAGGAGAAAGACCATCTAGTTCTTGAAAATCTTGTACTTAATAGTCCTATAGGGAAGAAGGACAAAATGATAAAATGCTCAAAGAAAGGGAAAAGAAGAAAAGAAATGAATTTGGGTACCAAACTTTTTGCTAGGGCAAAGACTATCCCAATCAAGATCTAGATTAATGCCAAGAAGATGGAAGAACATTCAAAGCTCTATCTTTTCATGCTCCTAACTCTCTAAAGTTCCAATAAGCATTTTGTAGTGTGAAGGTTTGCCTATAGTGTCACAACGGCTCCAACTTACAAATGGCCTTCATTTAACCATGTCCCTTATAGACCCCATTTCAAGCCTATTAAAGACCTTTTGATCTCTCTTGGTAGGTAGAGTCTATTAGTGGAGATAGTTTGAATAAGCATGCATATGAGATAGATAATATTCAAACTCAAATGAGACCTATGACCAAGTAATGTGTATGTGCCTTTCTAAAGTGCAACAGTTCTTGCTCGAATGGAAATGATTCCCAAGTTTAGTACGGTAACTAGGGTTGTCATGTTATAGATATCTTAAATTTGAAAATTGAGTCCTGAGGTACAATGACATTGATTTGGCAAAGTCAACATTTGATTTAAAAATAATAATAATAATAATAATAATATACAAAGCCTTCAAGTTAAGGGAAGTATGTCGAACCATCAAAACTCAAAGAACACATTGGGCAAAGGAAATGATTATTGGCAAGGTCATGAAGAAGCTACCAACTAACATGCTGAATTATAGTTTGAAATGGGTTATCCCTGACTCTGCAGCTTGGGGTCTCCACCACTCATGTTCTCAAGATCTTGAAGATAAAAGCCATAAATGCAGAGCCTTCTGTCATTCCAATGAAAGATCTGAATAGGCGTTTGGAAGGAGTCAATGAGAACACTTCAGTTGATTATCTCGGTCTGTGAGTCTATAGAACCATTGTAAGTGTTATTCATGCATACATGAGCATATCACATTGCATTTTCTTGTATTATATTGACTATTCTTTGTCAAAGTGAATAGCAAACACCCTGTGAAGTAAAGAATCAAAAGAAGATATTGAATTAGGCGGCATGGAGGGTCCATTACTTGAGGAAGCTCTAGTCAATTAGCAAAAGAAAGAAGAGATGCATGCTTATGAAAGGAACCAGACAAAATACAAACATCAATCAGAGCCTGCATGAGAAAAATCATTGGTTTGAGCCTACACAGGGGGCAAAGTTTCTCCATTTTAATTTTTTAGTTTATGCATATACAAAATATTTTCAAACTCACATTCAAATATTTTGGTCTATAACCCAAATCATTTTTTGAGTCCAGAACTCACCACCGGATCCAGAACCCAAATCACTTTTAAGTCCCGAACTCATTTCGGGTCGAGTACACAAAATCTAGTTTCAGGTCGAGCACCCATAATCTAGTCTTGGATCGAGCATCCAAATCAACCTCGGGTCGAGAACCCAAATCCAAATCAACCTCTGGTCGAGAATCCAAATCCAAATCAGTCTTAGATTAAGAACTTAAATCCAGTATTGGGTCGAGCACCCAAAATTTAGTCTCGGGTCGAGAACCCAATCAAATTTAATCTTGGGTCAAGCACCTAAAATCCAGTTTTATGTCGAGAACCCAAACCCAAAATCCAATGTAGGGTCAAAACCCAAATCCAAAATCTAGTTTTGGGTCGAGCACCCAACTCCTGTCTCAGGTCTAAGTACCCAATCTAGTTTCGGGTTGAGCATCCAAATTCGCTTTTAGGTTGAGCACCCAACTCCTGTCTTGGGTCCAAGTACCCAATCCAGTTTCAGATCGAGTATCCAAATCCAGTTTAGGATCGAGCATCCAAATCTAGTTTCAGGTCGAGCATCTAAATTTAATTTAGGATCGAGCATCCACATCCAGTTTAAGATCGAGTATCCAAATCTAGTTTTGGGTCGAGCGCCCAACTCCTGTCTCAAGTCCAAGTACCCAATTCAGTCTCGGGTCCATGTATCCAAATCTTTTTTTAGTCCAGAACTCATTTTGGGTCCAAAACCCAAACCAACTTCAACCTTGGGTTGAGAACCCATCCTCATCTAAACCCAGTCAAAAATCACATTGCTTTTTGCTCTCTTTTGTTGTAGTCTCAGATCGCTCAAGTAGGAGGCAAACTGTAGACCCTTAATTTTTGACCCAATCCAATCCGATATTTTTAAACAGTCCAAAATAATTATTGTGGTGTTTTAATTAAATAATATTTATTTTTAATAAAAATAAAAATAAAAAAAGTAATAAAAAAGGATAAAAAATAATAAATTAAAAATAAAAATCGGCGACGAAAGAATTTTCATTACTGGCTAAGAATTGGCCTGGCCCGCGCCCGAGCTTGCAGCACCCAAGCCCAGTGCCTGCAGATTTTCTTCGCCAGTGCACTTTTGCACGCCCGGCCCACGTGCGATTTTGCCAAAACCCTATTCTTCTTGGTTTTTAATTTTATTTCCTAAAAGGGTTTTTATTTCTTTAGCCAATTTGTATTAGGATTTTATTTTTTCCTATATATACCACATTAAAACACACAGAAAGGGACTTTTAGACATTTGATCTTAAAAGAGGATTTGGACCTTTGAAGCTCAGAATTGTTTTTGGCAGTCAATTCATAATCTCAAGCTTGAAGATTCAAGAGGCAGCAAACAATATACAACCCATCAAAGGCAGCCCACACTGTCTTTGTTATTGTTCAACCAGGATTCAAGATTGTGGTGGAACCAACAACGGAGGTTTGAATCTCTATTTCTTTGTTTATGTTTATAGTAGCTTCATCATACAATTTGATCAATTGTTTAAACATACATGTTTTTATTATTTGATCAATTATTCTGTTTACCCTCCAAACTTTATTTAAAACCCTAAAAAGTATTTTTTTCAAAACCTTAAAACCTTAATACCCATAAAACAAACTTTTGAAATTTAAAACCCTAATTATACTTTTCTAAAACAACAAAACAATAATCTGTTTTCCCAAAACCATAATCAATTCAATTTTTCTAAGATTTATAGTAGCTTATTTCTTCTACTTCTGAAACCCTATTTTCTAAATCTTAAACCCTAAAATCTTAATTTTCAATACCAAAACCTATAACCTTAAAAGCCAATTTCTAAAATTTTTTGGTGCGCTACCCCTTGACCTCGCCCGCTAACCGACTAGCGGGACATCCGTATGGACTCGTTAAAGGGGTCAATATTTATTTGTGTATTATAAGTCTTTATGTTTAACTTCCTTTATTATGATTATTCAAAATAAAGTAGCTTTATTCAAAATACAAACCTAAACCCTAATTTATTCAAACCATAAATCTTAATTAATTCTATTTTCCAAATCATCACAGTAGCTTGTTCCTTTCAAATATCTAAAGATTTTATTTTATTTTCATAAGCTTTAATCTTATTTACTTAAACCCTAATTGTTAAACATAAAACCCAAGAAACCCTAATTGATACATGAACCCTAAAGTTATATACTTACTATTTTATTTAAATTGAATGAATGTTTATTATATATTTTGATGATTGATTTATTTAATTTTGATGTTTGATTTGTTTATCATGAATGGATGTTCACTTTTATTGATTTGTTTTTATTTCAAAATTGTAAGAGGTATGTTTCCATATGTTAGGTACATCATGTATTAAGCATCATGTAATTTAAATTGCTTTTATATTTTGGACTAATGTAAAGGACACGTTTCCACCTTTCGGTGGGTGTCCTATTAAGTTTTAGACATGGATGATATAAGGACATATTTTCATCTTCGGATGGGTGTTCATTTATTTATTTTGTTTAGACATTGCTTTAATTTTAATATAATGATGCTTTATTTTAATTGTTGCATGTAGTATGGATAATTTTGTTATATTTAAGAATTTTATAATATTAAGACCTGCAAAGGAGGCCAGTTCCAATGAACCGGGCGTTGTGGGGGTGCTGGACCATTTCTAACCTTCCCCGCACGTATCCAACTTTTCAAACCCATTAAGGGATTGGGGATTCCTTAGGAATCGAGTCATCTACCCCTTTCTTTTTCCCGGCCCGTCAGGGTGGCCACTCCATTTTCTCCAGGCTTAAGCCTATGTTCTCTAAGGCCCTGAGCCTAAACAGTGTCGAAGTCGCAAGAACCATTATGGGATATAGTCTTTTTTTCTAGGTATATAGTCAACAAAATACCAATATGGGATATCTTATTTCCATAAAAGATTCCCTCAAACGTTTTTAACCAATAGTTATATTTTAAAATTTTGAAGTTTGTCCATGATAATTCCCATTAATTAGGCTTTAATCCGTTGAATCTCAACTAAAATAGCTTTTATGCTAAATTGGATTAAAACTAAATTCAGAGGTTTATCATAAATAGACTTATCTTTTTTTAAAAAAAAAAAAGAAGTAATGATTCATGCCAAAAACAAGCCCATGACTAATGATTCTTGGTATAAATTAGGCCCACAATTGATTTTTAGTATTCTATAATTGACATAAATAGTTTGTAAGCTCTTTTTTGTAATCTTTAGATGAAGTGAAAAATAATTTTATTTCAAAGCCTTTGGGCTTTTAAGTTTGGGTCATAAGGTAGAAGAAGATTTTTTTGACCCATCTTGAAAAGTTTTATGTCCAAAGGCCATCTTGAAGATTTTGAAGATTGTTTTGGTCTTTTGGATTTAAAGGAAAAATTATTTTGAGCTTACAATATAATTAGTTCATATTAGAAAAGGATCAAACCAAATAAGTCATGGTTCAAACCAAGATGAATTAATCATAGTCAAACAACAACCATTTGAGGTAAAAACCTAAGGAGAGTAACTAGGCTAATTACATGAGCTTTAGTATTTGGGTTGAAAGCTTAGGTTCCCATAGCAATATATACCAAAAGGTACAAGGTTATAAGTGGTTATACCATGCTCGATCTCCATACCTTGAGTAAAAGTATGGTATCCCTTACATAACACAACATGGGCAACACGAGCGTCCTAACTCACACACACAATGCAATCTAAATGATGCAACGAACAATATCATAATAAGAAAGAATAAAATAATATAAAGACCAATGAAATCAACTTCTCTTAACCCCAGTGGAGTCGCCACTGTGAGCAAGGATTTTTGCCCTCACTACCATGTGAAATGATTCTTACGACGTCAGCACTGTCAGGCTCAGGGCCTTAGAGAACACGAGCCTAAACCCGAAGAAAATAGAGTTGCCGCCCGGATGGGCCAAGAAAAAAAAAGGGTTGATGACTCGATTCCTAAGGAATTCCCAACCCCCTATTGGGTTTGAAAAGTTGGTACACGTGGGGAAGGTGAGAATGACCCAACACCCCCACAGCACCCAGTTCATTAGAACCGGCCTCCTTTTCAGGTTTAAATATTATTAAATTCTTAACTTATTATAGCATCATGTAAATTAAAAGAAATAAACATCCACCACCTCTATTTAAAATAAACAATAAAAATAGGCACCCATCCAAGGATAGAAACATGCCTTTACGATAACTGTTTAATGTCCAAAACTAAATAAAATAGGACACCCACCATTTAGTGGAAACATGCCCTTTACATTAATCCCAAAATCCAAAATAAATTAAATTACATTGAACCTAACTAATGAGGTACCCACAAAGTGAAAACATACCTCTTACATCTTGAAAACTAAAAAATCAACATTAAAATAATAAATCAAATAAATTTAATCATTCAACCATTCACCATGAGCAAATATAAAAACAAATCATTCATAAAAATAAAACATTAATGAATCATCTATTCAAGACATAAAATAATCACATCTAAGTTTTAATCTTAAATAAAGTAATAAATATATAAATTTAGGGTTTAGTTCTTAAATTAGAGTTTTAATAAAGCAATAAATATATAAATTTAGTATTTGTATCTTAAATTATAGTTTTAGAATTTTTATGACTAAATTAGGGTTTTTAGGATAGAAACTAGGATTTTAGGTTTTGATTTAAAAAACTAAGATTTTTATTTAGAAAACTAATATTTTGGATTTTTTTTTGAAAAGGGATTTGGGGTTTTATATTAAGAAACTTGCTTTTACAAATTTAAGGTTTTGGGAATTTTCTTTATAGATTAGGTTTTATATTTTGGATAAATTAGGGTTTAAGGTTTGTGAGAATTAGGGTTTTGGAAAAAATACAGTTAGAGTTTTTTACAAAATAAGGGTTTTTGGTTTTGTTTAAGGTTTAGAAAATAATAGATTAGGGTTTTGGGGGTTTGGAAGAATAATATATTAGGGTTTTGGAAATTAGAAAACTATTTAGGGTTTTAAAAAGTTGGGAGAACAGATTAGGGTTTTGGAAATATTTTAGCTACTGCAAAAAAAAATTTCAAAATTATTTTAACAATTGATTTTTGGTAAATATTTATATGAAATATGGTTTACTGGACGTGTTGAAACTAATGGGTGCATATTGATGAAATTTGAATTGACTATATCTAAGTTGTTGGAATTATAAGGTTATTGGAATAAATATGATCAACGTGAATAAACATCATAAGAATTTATGCTAAGTTTAATTAGTTTAGAAGACGTACCTTCGTTTGTAGACTCCATTAAATTGAACAGTTTGATCCAAGCTGATGCCTGCACCAAGTTGAATCTCTGGCCGAGCAATAACCAAGACAGTAGTCACTACCTTACTTTGTAAATTGAATAGTCTTTTTTTTTTGTATTTAATGGTTGCTTGCTAGGGTTTTCAATTTTTCGCTTGCTATTCTATGTGTTGCCAATCCATGATAATTGCTCTCTTAATTGTTGCTGGTTGCTAATACCTCTTCAGTTGCTTTTCTCCTGTATTTATAGAAGGATCCATTAGGTTAAAACCTTAAAATTTCCTATTTTGAAACTATTTCTTGAGGCATATCGACTATTTTTAATTCGACACAAATTGTGAGCATGTCAGATTAAAACCACTTTAATTCGAGGCAAACCAAGACCATCTCGAACTAAAATAATTCTGATCCGATATGGAATTAAAATTCATATCAAATTGGCAATCCTAATTCGATATGGAGTCCTCTAGATTGGTCCCATATCGAAATGGGGGGAGCCCCAATTCGATATGGGACTGCCCCATATCAAATTTGGGTTTTATTCGATATGGGGCTGCCTCATGTCTAATTGGGTCTCCCAACTCGACATAGAGACACCCATACTCAAATTGAAGTGCACCCATATCAAATAAAAATAACCAAACCTTTAAATCAGACCTATTTAGGGTTTTAAAGATTTAACTAGCTTATTTTAGGCCTCGTGAAAATATATCAATCTAATTGAAGGCTTTAAAACAAGTTTAAGCCGTTAAAAGTAGATCAAACTTGACAAGGTCTTCTTTAATATATCAAAAGTCTACAATTGCATTTATAATTTTGTTGGTCTTTGACATTCTGGTGCTCAAAAAATGATGACCTAGCTTGATTTTCATTAATTAGTATATCTATGCATCATGATTCTAATGACTTTACTAAGTAAGAGAATTATTCTAGCATTGAGTTGTGTATACTTACTTAGAGAGGGATCCTACATAATTACCTGTGTCTAGTCGATCTTAAAACATGCTTTGATGAACTTTCAAGGTGAAATTGAACTCTGATTATTTATGAGAGAAATGATCTAGGCATTATTTGGTGAGCCAACAACTAGTGTACACCCTATTAAAATCAATCCTTAGTTTTTCTCTTTGAGCTTTCATGAGATTTTAGCTTGTTTTATATTGGCTTGTAAACCCTGATAACCTACCTTGAGCTTGTGTGGCACTTATGATAAGTCTAATGATCACTGAGCTACCAAGAAACAAAAAGATCAAAGAAAAGGATGTATAATCAAGACCATAAGGATAGTTTAAGTTTACCTGAACTAAACCTTATATCTTAAATTTATTTCATCATTAAGATGACATCAAGACAGCAAAAGGATCTATCTTTGTTGAAGCAGACTCATGCTACTCCATAGTTAAAAGTATAGGACAGTACAAACAAGAAGACTCTTTCAAGTTAAGACCCAAAAAAATAAAAATAAAAAAATTAAGATAAAAAAAGATAAAAATAAAAAAGCTCATTAGGTTGACAACCCGAAAAGGAGGCCTAAGAAAAAATTAGAGTAATGCCCTAGCTTTGAAAACCCCAAAAGAGCGGCTTAGGCAAAAATTAAAGCTAAAAAAAGAAGAAGAGAAAATTGTAAAAGTTTGAATTAAAACCCCGAAAGGGCAGTTCATAAAGCTAACAAAGTTCTTTTTACCTAAAGTAGTAAAAGGTTTCTGCTCAGTCTGCAAGAAAAAGCTTGACTTAAATTGGTCCAACCCAACCAGAGACTCAGCTAAAATTAGAGAAATAAGAGAAAGACCATCTTTCATTTGGTTTATGATATCCAACATAGCTCCAAGTCAGCAATCTTGAAAGTCCTAGACTTGATATTCCAAAAGGGGAAAGACGCATAATGATGAAATGACATGCCAAAAAACAGAGTAAAAAAAAGAAAAAAGAGAAAAAAGAGAAAAAAGAAGAAAAGAAAGGGAAGAAGAAAAGAAAAGAAGAATAAAGGGGATCTCAAACTTTTTGCAAAAAACTAAGATTGGAGTTGTCCTAATCAGATTCAGATTTCTATCAAGGAAACGGAAGAAAACTCAAGTTCTGTCTTTTGACGCAAGATAATAAGATGCTTAGAAGGTGAAAATGATGCTTAGAGTTTAAGAATTTTCCTAGCTGCCTATGGCTCCAATAGAAATCTTATAGTATGAAAATATATTAGCAGTGTCACATCAGCTTCAATTTAAAAATGGCTTTCACTTAACCCATATCCCTTATGGACCCCATTTCAAGCTTGTTAAAGACCTATTGATCTCTCTTGGTAGGTAGAGTCTATTAGTAAAGATTGTTTGAATAAACATGCATATGAGATAGGCAATATTTAAACTTAATAAGACATTTGGCCAAGTAATGTGTATGTGCCTATATGAAGTGAAACAACTCTTGCTCAAATGAAAATTATTCCCAAATTTAGTGCGATAACTAGGGCTATAATGTTATAGATGTGTGAGCGGGGATTTTCGCCCCCACTCCGGGTGGAATGGTTCTTGCGACTTTGGCACTGTTTAGGCTCGGGCCCTTAGAGAACACGGACCTAAGTCCGGAGAAAATGGAGTCGCCACCTGAACAAGCCGGGAAAAAGAAAGGGGTGGATGACTCGATTCCTAAGGAATCCCCAACCCCCTAATGGGTTCGGAAAGTTAGGTACGTGTGGGGAAGGTGAGAAATGGCCCAGCACCCCCACAACGCCCGGTTCATTGGAACCGGCCTTCTTTACAGGTCTTAATATTATAAAATTCTTAAGTATAATAGCATTATCCATATTACACACAATAAAAAGAAAGCATCATTATATTAAAATCAAAGCAATGTCCAAACAAAAGAAAACTAATAAATGGACATCCATCCAATGATGGAAACATGTCCTTACATCACATGCCTAGATAGGACACCCACCAAAAGGTAGAAACATGCCCTTTACATAAGTTCTAAAATAGAAAAGCAAATTAAATTACATGATGTTTAACTAATGAGGTACCCACCAAGTGAAAACATACCTCTTACAACTTTTGGAAGTCTAAATTGATTGATAAAAGTAAATAATCATTCATCATAAATAAATCATTCATCAAAAGTATTAAAATAAAATATAAAATAAACATCCATCCATGATAAATTAAATAAATCAAGTATTGAATTCAAATAGATTAAAGCATAAGAAATAAATCAAGGTATAAATAAATATGGAATTGAATAAAGTAAATAAAAGTTCAATTATAGCTACTGTGATTTTTTTATGGAATTAAAATAGATTAGGGTTTTATGTTTTAAAAGGTTGGTAAGACTCTTTGATTAACCAAATTAAGGTTTGAATGGTGAAATAA
The DNA here is from genome assembly GCA_947685225.1 of Garcia nutans. Classification (NCBI taxonomy): domain Eukaryota; kingdom Viridiplantae; phylum Streptophyta; class Magnoliopsida; order Malpighiales; family Euphorbiaceae; genus Garcia; species Garcia nutans. The sequence goes on along the minus strand of CANTUV010000039.1, from coordinate 32,456,731 downwards.
TAAAATTAGGGTTTTGAATACCTTAAAGTACTTAAATTTGTGATTTTTGATTATTGAATTTCAAGCTACTGTGCAATTTTTTGGGTTTTCATGTTTTTATGTTTTTTAATGTTTTAAAAGGATTAGGGTTCATAAAAATTATGGTTTAAGGTTTTAAAAGGATTAGGGTTCATTATTTTAGGTTTAAAAGTTGAATTTTGGTTTTAGGCTTTGAAATTAGGGTTCTCGGGTAATAAATTTGAATTAGAGTTTTAAAAAAGCAATTTGATGATTTATGAAGTTTTATGAATTTAAACACATGGATTGAAGTTTTTATAAGTAGAAAAGATGTTTTTAAGGCTTTTTGAATGAAATAGAACCTAATTTGAAAATTTGAAAGAAATAGAATTTGATTTTGGTTTTGTTGAAAAATATGTTCAATGAGAGTTTTAAGATTTTTAAGAAGAAAAAATAACAATTTTAAGTCTTTTTAGAAAAAAAAAAGTCACTTTTTAGTGTTTTAACTTTGGAAGAATTGAATTAAAGTTCTAAAGTTTTTGATTTTAAAAAAAAAACCTAATTAAATAACTTAGCTACTGTGTAACATAAATTAATTAAGGAAAATCACTTACCTTCTTTTGTTGATTCTTCCAAAAATAATTCTTCTTGGATGAACTAGCTTCAAAAACAAGCCTTGGTTGCCTTTGAATTGCTTAATCCGTGCTACTGCTGCTTTAAAGATCGATTGAATTGAGTTTCCCTTTTCCTTTACTAATTTGGTTTCAAAAGATCAAGCTCACTGCCTCCTTTTTTTCCTCCTCTAATTTTGTTTAATTGATCCTTATTTATAGTGGTTTTTAGGCTATTTCTTCCTAATTCCACACGGCAATTAATATTAATAAAAAACAAAATTAAAACCTAATTGGATTAGGTTTCAAAAATTTTGCGTCAAAAATTTTTGCGCTAGCGATAACTTCGGCCAGGCCCGTGGCTGGGCGTGTGGGCGCCCCAGCCCGCACACAGGAAATTCCTGCAGGCGAAAGGCCAGCAGGCCTGCGGGTGAGGTGCTGCTGGCCTGACGGGTCCACGCGACCACTTTTCGCTGCCGATTTTTTTCCAACTTCGATTTTTATTTTTATTTTTATTTTTTTTATTTGTTTATTTTTATTTTTTCTTAATAAAAATTAGATACTGAGGTAAAAATTATTTAATTAAAATTATTTTGGACCAATTAAACAACAAAAATCATTTAAAACCAAATAAAACATAATAGACCGGATTGGGTCAAAAATTAAGGGTCTATAGTTTGCCCCCTGCTTGAATGATCTGAAACCTTAGTGAAAGAGAGTGAAAAGCAATAAGACTTAATTTTTGATATGGCGACTTGTTTTGGGTTCTGGACCCGAGGATGACTCTAGGTTGTGGACCTAAGGAAAATTTGGGTTCTGGACCCGGATTCGAGTTCTGGACTCGAGGATAACTCTAGTTTCTGGACCTAAGTAAAATTTGGGTTCTGGACCCGAGCTAAGTTCTGGACTTAGAAAATTCTAGGTTCTGGACCTAAGTAAAATTTGGGTTCTGGACCCGAGCTAAGTTTTGGACTTTGAAAATTCTAGGTTCTAGACCTAAGGGTAATTTGGGTTTTGGACCCCGAGCTAAATTCTGGACTTAGAAAATTCTAGGTTCTGGACCTAAGGGTAATTTGGGTTCTAGACCCGAACTAAGTTCTGGACTTAGAAAATTCTAGGTTCTAGACCTAAGTAAAATTTGGGTTCTGGACCCGAGCTAAATTCTGGACTTAGAAAATTCTAGGTTCTGGATCTAAAGAAAATTTGGGTTCTGGACCCGAGCTAAGTTCTAGACTTAGAAAATTCTAGGTTCTGGACCTAAGGAAAATTTGGGTTCTGGACCCGAGCTAAGTTCTGGACTTAGAAAATTCTAGGTTCTGGACCTAATGAAAATTTGGGTTCTGGACCCGAGCTAAGTTCTGGACTTAGAAAATTCTAGGTTCTGGACATAAGAAAAATTTGGGTTTTGGACCCGAGCTAAAAGGTTTAGCTAATTTTTAGGCATATGTCTTCCTATTGCTCCCTGGGTATAAAAACACTTGCATACTCGCAATTATTTGAATGATTAAAGTGAATAATCGAATTTTCTGTTTATTTACTGCGTAGTACTGTTCATACACTATTCACTATTCAAAAATAGTAAATTTACTATTTACAAATAGTATTAAATAGTATTTACTATTGGAAAAAGTGATTTTACTATTCACCAATAGTAATACTATTCACAAATAGTAATATTTACTATTTATAAATAGTAATACTATTCATAAATAGTAATATTTACTATTCATAAATAGTAATAATATTTATAAATAGTGACATTTACTATTTATCAATAGTAATACTATTTATAAATAGTGACATTTACTATTTATGCACATTTTTGAGTTTGTTTTCATCTGCTTGCCGTTCCTCTATAAAAGGCCATCAATATTTCATTTCAAAATTTCAATTTCAATTTTGTAATCCTTTCAAATTTCTTTTCAATTTCAACACATATTTTTCAAAAATAATACATCCTTCGAGGTCGCGGACTCATTCTAATGCCGAATTATTGGAGTTTATTCGGCATCATGAAGATGAAAATCTAGATATACTGGCCAGGATGCCGCTTCATCGCAGTTCCAATCAAAAGAGCGAGGTAATGATTTGATTTTTTTATTCATTTTTTTTATTATTTTTTATTTTTATTTATTTTTATATATTTTTTATTTTTATTATTTTTTTATTAATTATTTTTATTTTAATTATTACTTTTAATTATTTTTTTTAATTATTACTTTTTATTATTATTATGAAAAATAAATTAATTTAAATAGATTGAATAATGCGTACTTACCTGGTATTAACTTACCTGGGTATGTGTTAGCACGATCGTTGTGTCGTTCGGGCCGGAGGGTGTATTTACAAAGCTAGACAATGGTATGATGTAGTGCCTTCTCGGGTAAGGCGGATTATCCGAGATTGCGGCTTTGAGCAGTTTATCTTACAATTGCCGTCCGAAGAATATCAAATAGACCGAAGCGTGGTCCAGGCGCTAGCAGAGCGATGGCTGGATACAACTCACACTTTTCACTTGCCCATTAGAGAGATGACAATCGGTCCGGTCGATTTTACTGCCATAACCGGCCTTCGATATGATGGTGCTCCGGTTCCTCTAACCAATGAAATTTTAACATTTGAAGAAATTCAGGAATTAATTGGTATGGAACCATCATATAAAGGACCTCGTAAGATAAAAATCGAGCCGATTCGCAGTTATTGGATGAACTACGAAGGTCGGATTGGCAGAAACAGGGCCGAACAGTATGCTCGTGGATTTTTGTTATATCTGCTCGGATCGACCATCTTTGGCAGCACTGAATCATCCATTCACTTATCTCAGGATGGTACCATCTTCTAGCTGGGGTGAAGCTGGTCTCGCATGTCTTTATCATGGCCTTGATAAGCTTTGTCAAAACAAGAATTCTTTTGTCGGCTTGATGGCGATTGTCGAGGTATTCTTTCTTCCACCAATGTTTTTTTCTTCTTTTCCTCTTGTGATCTTTGTTGTTATTGTAGATATGGGCATATGAACACAACCTCGTGAGAGTACCCGGCATTTCCCAAGAGAGAATCGGGTATCCGAGATTAAATTTCTGGTTATCTGATCATGTGAACGTTCCCAGCGCCCATCATGTGCATACTCATCTCTTTGTGTTGAGCCGCTTAACCTGGGATCAGGTAAAATAATATTAATATGCTTTAAACGTTTTGCAAAAGTTTTACTTACCTTATGTTATCCTGCAGTTGAATTTGGCCTGGTGGAATCCAGAAGAGTGAGCAAACTGGTCTACTTTGATGAGGGTTGCACTGTCTTTTCAACATTCTCGCCAAGTTATTGCTGGCCCAGTGTCTAGCTGCTGGTTTCTTGGGGAGAGAGTCTACGAATGGTTTCTCGGCCCAGAGCAGCGGAGGTTTCCGATGCAAATCCCAGAATACACTTTAAATATTATGTCGATGCCGAAGGATGCTTGGTGGTCGGCCCGATATGGTTTTAATGCCGAGTTATTTCTTTATTTACCGGGTCAATTTTATGCTCATTTTATTCAAATAAGACTCTTGCACTTTGATGTGTCTCCTGTCGGTGTGCGATGGAAATGAGGGTAGAGATGAGGAGGAACATGTAGGAGAGTCTATTCCATATCTCGAGACCAATACTTCTCAGGTAAAACTCTTACCACTTTTCCATTGCAACTGCTCTTTCTTTCTTTGACTCTTTAATGATCATTGCAGGTTGTTGGCTCGTTTGATCATGAGACTAGACCATCTTATCCGCAAGGCATTGACATGAATTACCTAGTATGTTTCTTATTTCGCAATAGTTTATGCTATATGTATGCATGATTATGTATGCTCTTACCTTTTTCCTTCTTGGCTCACAGCGGATGCTCGAAGAACAAAACAAGAAGCTTCAAGAAGAGTTGGCTGCAAGTCGTCAGCAGGCTTCTAATTTTGAAAGTTTATATCATCAATCCAAACAAAATTTTTGAGACTTCCGATTTCAAGGAATAAGGGATCCCAGTGCTTCTTCATCGAGAGGCCCCCAGGCTGATGACCATGAGATCCTTTCGTCTGCTTCTGATGAGGACCAGGACAAATCAGAACTCCAAGGTAATAGGGATTTTGGTGCTTCTGCTTCGGATGATCCCGGGACGAGTAATTTGCCCCCTCCTCCAACAGGCGATGACTTTTTCAAGTCTTTATTTGATGACCTACCACCACCCTCTTAGTGATATGTAAATATTGAAACAATTGTAAAACATTGTACAATAATGAAAAATATACAATTTTCCTCTTTACTGCCATTTTTGCTTTTTTCGTTTTTTTTTCGTTTTTTTTTTCTTTTTTTTCTTTCTTTTTTTTTCGTTACTGCCATTTTTTCTTTTTTTCATTTTTTTTTGTTACTGCCATTTTTTTTATTTATTATTATTTTTTTATATATATAATACATCATAATTAATATCCACTTCTTTTGTTAAACCAAATCCAAAATGGAAAAAGAAATTGTGACCACTTCCTTTCCTTGTGCCATATGGTCTTATCCTTTTCCATCATCTTTTCCATTTCACTTTTGGAAAAGGTTTATTTTCTTCTATATAAATCACCTTGCATGCCATATTTCAATTCATAAGCCAAGAATCTCTCTTCCAAAGTGAATACTCTTTCTTTAGCAATTTTGGTTTCCCTTTATTCATCAACCATGACCGAGCACCATTTAAAGAAAATAAAAATTCTATTTAAGAATATGGATGCCAACCATTGGAAGAAAATTTCATGGTCAAAGCTTGATGTTTTAAAATGCTTTCAAAATGTCAAATTGGACCACTCCTTTTTACATGCCACGGCTTCCTTGTGGAATATGGATTCCAGGGTATTTAAAATTAATGGCTTTGAAATGTGTCCCTTGATTGAAGAATTTGAGGCCATCCTTGGATATCCCAATAATCAGAAAATAGCGTTACACACATTGATCTCCAAAACTCAACAGAAGATGCAGATGTTATTTCAAATTCTGAAACCCGAGATTCTTCGGTTGATGAGAGGTGAAAAAATTCTTCTTGCTCCTTTGATTGACTTTTGTTTTTCTCATTTGGCTCTTACTAAGGCCTGGGGGTGCATGCTTTGTCTTTGTTTGCTCGGCCAATTCTTACTTGTTTCTTCTGACAGCGATATTGACCCACGAGTTTGGATATCATGGATCAAATGGAAGGAGGCTTGTTGCCGGTACCTGTGATCTTAGCCGAGACCTTAGTTGGATTAGACCGATTTAAATCAGGAATGTCAAAGAGACTGACCGGAAGCCCGTTGCTACTTCAGGTAATTACCTAAACTGCCCTTCCGGGTTTTCAATTTAGGTTGTTTTTTATTGCTCTAATTTTTGCCTAGTCCGTCCATGTGGGTTTTCAGAACTAGCGAGCTGTCCTAATTTTTGCCTAAGCTGCACTTAAGGGTTTTCAACTTAGTGGACCTCTTATTCTCTCTTTTTTTTTTATTCTTTTTTGCAGGTTTGGCTTCAGGAACGTCTTTGTTTGCTTGATACTCCCTCCATGGATTTTTCCAGATACCTACCTCGTCATCATTCTGCTAGGAAGCTACTCCACCCAGCTTCTTCATATGCTGACTGGGTTGACTGGATCCACTCACGTTCTGAAGTCAATATCCGTTGGTTGGTACCTTGGTGGAAGATTTCTCATATTACCATGTGGACATACTTGATGTACGTTCCCCTTACTGCTCTTCGTTAAGGTACATGCTATGATCCTCACCGACTTAGGCGTCAATATGGAGCTGAGCGTCATGATTCTGATTTTGTTCCTGACCTAGATATGCCTTGCTTGACTGAAGCCTACCTGGACCGGCTGAGGCGAAGCTGGCCTGCACGTTACACTTATCGACTGCCATAGATTTTACATTTTTCAATTCATAAAGTGTTTTGTTAGGATGAAAAATAACTAAAATAATAAAAGATGCTTCTTTTCCATTGATAATTTGTCATCACCTTTTGCAATTATGATTATTTATTTCATCCGTATCTGGTCAAATACTTATAACAGTGCACATAAAACAAATTTAATCATTAATTCTGTTTTATTAAATTGGGGAACAACCAAACATAAAGCCAGCATACACAAGATCACTCCTATTGCCAATTAGCCCTTTCGGGTTTTCTAATTGACGATTTTCTCTCATTAGCCCTAATTGTTTCCTAGCCCACCCTTTTGGGTTTTCGGAACTAGCGGACTGCTCTAACTTTTGCCTAGGCTGCCCTTTTTGGGTTTTCAACCTAGCGAGCTCTTTTTTTATATATACATAAAACCTCTTCAACCTGTCAATGTTTACTGGCTCACTAAATTCGTTCCCATCCATGTCTGATAATTTTACTGCACCTTTGCTCATGACTTGTTTCACGACATATGGTCCTTCCCAGCTAGGTCTGAACTTCCCTCTTGGGTCAGATACATTAGGCTTACATTGCTTCAATACCAAATCCCCAACCCTGAATCTTCGTATTTTGACTCTTCTATTGTAGGCCCGAGCTATCTTCTTTTGATACAGTTGGTGATGATACAGTGCCTTTAGCCTTCTTTCTTCTAATAAAGCTAACTATGTGTATCTGCTCACTACCCATTCTGTTTCAGGCAGCTCCGCTTCCAAGACTACTCTCAATGACTTGATCTCAATCTCAATTGGCAATACTGCTTCCATCCCATAAACCAAAGAGAACAGTGTCATTCCAGTAGGTGTTTGCACACTCGTCCTATATCCCCATAAAGCAAAGGGAAGCATCTTTGACCAATCCCTGTAAGTCTTGGTCATTTTGGACAGAATTTGCTTAATTGTCTTATTTGTTGCTTCCATTGCCCCATTAGCCTTTGGTTTATAAGGAGAGGATCTATGATGATGGATGTGGTACTTGGAGAATAAATCCTTAACTGCCCATTGAAACTGTACCCCGTTGTATGATATCACACTGTGCGGGACCCCATATCTGCATATGAGATTCTTTTCGATAAACCTAGCCATTTGACTTGCACCCAGCTTGTTGAAGGATTCGGCTTCGACCCATTTTGAAAAATAATCAACTGCTACCACAATAAAACGGTTCCCGTTTGAAGCTGTCGGATGTATCTCTCCTATAATGTCGATACCCCAAGTGGCAAAGGGCCAGGGTGAAGACATTGAATGCAGTTCTTCAGGAGGCATATGATTCAAGTTACCGTACATCTGACATTGTTGGCACTTCTTGAAAAACTCAATACAGTCTCTCTCCATGGTCAACCAATAGTAACCTTGTCGAACAATCTTCTTAACTAGGGCCAAACCACTCATGTGCGGACCGCAACTTCCCGCATGTATTTCTGACATGATGCGCTCCACTTTGGGTTTTCTTAAACATCTCAAATGCACCCCCATCGGGCCATCTTCGATATAACTCCCCATGGAATGTGGTGTATTGCAATGACCACCGCCTTACGGCCCTTCTCTCTTTCTTTGTTGCCCCCGGCGGGTATTCTCTTTCCTCCATAAATCTCCTTATAGTATCATACCATGCATCATGGTCTGTTTCAACTTCCATGATTGTTTCATATTCATAACAAAGAGTTGATGAACTAGTCAAGACCAGAGACTTAAGGAATAAGCTAACAGGATTTTCCCATACCGAAGCCAATGTGGCTAGGGCATCAGCCATCTGATTTTCTTCTCTTGACAAGTGTATAAACTTACACTCCTTAAAATTCTTCTTTATCATGGTTAGGTAATGATGGTATGGTTTCAATTTTTCTTCTTTCAACTCCCACTCTCCATTTACTTGGGATACTACTAGCAACGAATCGCCATAAACTTCCACCTTATCTACCCTCATAATCATTAGGGTTTCCAAACCGAAAATATAAGCTTCATACTCCACCATATTATTGGTTGCCCTAAATTTCAACTTTTTGGCTAAAGGGATGAGTTCCCCTTCTGCGATTCTAGTATAACTCCCAAACCTGCTCCTTTCCTGTTTGCTGCTCCATCAAAATACATTTTCCACCCTTGTACTTCAATTGCTTCTAAATGTTCATCTGGAAATTCCAAGATTACCTCTTCACTTTCTGGTAATGGTTGTTGAGCCAGAAATTCTGCCACCGCTCTACCTTTGATTGTTTTTCTGGTGACATACTCGATCTCAAATTCTTCTAATATTATCAACCATCGACCATATTTCCCAATTAAAGAGGGTGTCTCCCTTAAGTATTTCATTGGATCCAACCTGGAAATTGCTTGCACACTATATGATTGAAAGTAATGCCACAACTTCTTAGAAGACCAAACCACGGCTATACATGTTTTTTCAATAATACTATACTTAATTTCATAAGGTAGGAGCTTTCTACTTAAGTAGTAAACGGCATGCTCAATCCCCGACTCATCTGCTTGGGCTAGCATGGCTTCTATCGACTCTTCTTCTACTGCTAAGTATAGTAATAGAGGTTTGCCGGGTTTAGGTGGTTTTAAGACAGGTGGATTCAACAAATACTCTTTTATTCGATCAAAGCCCTTTTGACATTCTCCATTCCATACGACCGGCTGATTCTTCCTAAGCAGCTTGAAGATAGGCTCACAGATTGTTGTGAGCTTTGCTATAAATCTGCTAATGTACTGTAGTTTACCAATGAATCCCCGTACTTCTCTCTCCGTCTTAGGGGCCAGCATATCCCTGATTGCTTTGACTTTTTCAGGATCTATCTCGATGCCATTCGGGCCAATTACATGTCCCAACAATTTACCTGAGGTAACACCGAATACACACTTCTGCGGGTTTAATCTTAGCTTATACTTCAAAGCTCTATTAAAGAATAATTCTAAATTCTGGAAGTGTTGCTCCCTTGTATCCAACTTAACCATCATATCATCAACATATAATTCAACTTCTTTGTGCATCATGTCATGAAATAATGTGGTGGCCATCCTTTGGTAAGTTGCTCCAGCATTCTTTAAGCCAAAAGGCATCACCCTATAACAAAATATACCCCATGTAGTAGTGAAGGCAGTTTTGGCTTTATCCTCCTGGGCCATTAACACTTGATTGTATCCGGAAAATCCATCCACAAATGAGTGTAACACACTAGAGGCTGCACTATCAATGAGTACATCTATATGAGGTAAAGGAAAATCATCCTTAGGGGAAGCCTTGTTTAAATCTCTATAGTCCACGCAGACCCTTATCCTCCCATCTTTCTTTGGCACAGGTACTATGTTGGCTAGCCAATCTGGGTATTCTATCACTTCAAGGTACTTCACTTGTATTTGCTTAGTGACCTCTTCTTTAACCAATTCAGCCCATTCAGGTCTTAATCGTCTAAGCTTTTGTTTGACAGGTTTAATGTGAGTGTAAGTAGGGATATGATGCTCGGCTATGTCTCGATCTATCCCCGGCATATCTTCATAAGACCAAGCGAACACCTCTTCATATTTTTTGAATATTTTTTCAAATCTCTCTGTCTCATCAGGAGTAAGGTCGGATGTTATGCTAATGTTTTTAGGATTTTCGATTGTTCCCAAATTTAATGATTGTATGTTAATAGAATTAATATTAAAGATGCTATGTAACTGTTATTTAAATGTATGCAACCATCAGGAGAAACATCACACAAGTAAGCAAAATCAGACTTTATTGCATTCATTTTGGAAAAGAAAACATCATCATCCTCATATAAAGTAGACAAATTAAAATTAAAATCAAAATCATTATTCTCAGAATCATAAAGCAGAATGTCTTCAAAATTTTCTTCAACTAGGGCAGCAATCTCTTCTGGAGTCTTCTCGGCTTTCAGGGCAGCTTCATTCTTCTCTTTTGGAGTGGATTCTTTGTTGGTTGGCAGGGAGAGCTCTTTCTCCACTTGCTCTACTAACTCAGCAACATCTGCAAAAATTTCAAAACCGGGAATTAACTTACCCATGAACATGATCGGCTCGGGCTTTCCTTGGAGTGGTCCCATAGTTGGAGCTTTGACAAAGATCTCTTCAAGTGGTGGGAAGCTCATCTTCTCATTCTTCTTTGGTTGAACATTATTGGCTTCATCATATCCCAACCCCTTCTTGGAAGCTTGAGTTCTAAAATCTGGCAACTTTGTTAAACCGGCTTTACCTTTTCCAAGACCAGCTCCGGGAAGGTAATTCATGTTCTTCATCATATTCAAGACTTTGGAGTCCACTGCTTCATCATCAGAAATTACAGCTACTTAAAAACCATTAAGAGGCCTCTCAACCATTAGAGCGTTAACAATCTCATTATCTTCAGCTTCAATGACCACTGTTTCATTTCCATTGGGGAATTTGATCTTTTGATGAAGGGTGGAAGGAACTCCACCAAGAGGGTGAAACCATGGTCGTCCCAAGAGTAAAGCAAAGGTAACTGGTATGTCCAAAACAACAAACTCCACAATAGATTCAATTGGACCAACCTTGACGGCCGCTTTGAAAGTCCCTTCAGCATGCCTCTTAGTGTTGTCATAAGCACGAATTGTCACCTCGGTTGGGTCTAAATCTCTTGTTAACATGGCTAGCTTTGGTAGTATCTTAAGTGGACAAACATTTATGGTGGACCCATCATCGACCATTACACAAGGAGTCCTCTTCTCCTTGACTTCTATTTTGATAAAGAGAGGGCGGATGTGGTCTCTCCCTTCCTCTGGTAAGTCCGCATCGGAAAAAAGAAACTGCTCCCATACTAACTTCGGTCTTCTCTTGAACCTCTTCACATTTCATTACTTCCCCAATTTTTATGAAGTTGATCAACTCCTCTGGTGTTGTAGAGGTAGCAATCGGCATGCTAGCCATGGCTTTGGCCATAGTCTCTCGGTGCTTTTTAGAAGTAGCTAACAGGTCCCAAATGCTAACACTTGCTTGAGTTCTTTTTAATTGCTTGAGTACAGCATCATCTTCTTCCACTTCAACTTCCTTCCCCTTATTAGTTTCTACCTCCTTAGGTGGTGGCCTTGCATAAGGCTTACCGGATCTAGTATTCATCACCTTGTCTTCTTCGGGCTCAAACCAAGTCCACTCCTCCTTCTTGGGTATGATATCATCATCACTATCACTTGAATCCCAAAACCTGTTGACCACACAAATTGCTACTTCCCCAACAATCATAGCTTGTTTAGCTTCATTAAATTCCTCTTCTTCTTTGATTGCTTCTCCTCCCATATCTTGAAAAGAAGACATGACAAAATCCTCATGCAAACCTCCTCCAATCATGAAGGTTGCTGGTGGTGGTACTCTATTGAACTTTGGCAATGGGTTATCTTTAGTGTTTGGCTTGTTGGGCTCGGGTAGCTTCCCATTATCAATTAAGTTTTTGATCTCATGTCTCAATCTCACTCATCTATCAGTGTCATGTCCTTGTATTTGGTGAAATTGACAAAATGCTTTGGTGTCAAAATTAGGTGGGAGAGGATTAGGCAAAGGATGAGGATTTCAGGGTTGTAGCAGTCCCTTCCTTTGAAGCTTGTTGAGAACCCAGAACATCGATTTTCCCAATTCCGAAAATTGTCTCCTTGTTCCTTGGTTAGTAGCATTAACACCGACGGCCTTTTGCATGCTTTGGCTACCAGGTTGATAGCTCCCTTTCTCATTCCTTTTTCATTGCAAATCGGCTCTTCTCCCTGTCCCATTCTTCAATTTGCAAACCAGCTTGAAGAAGGTCTTTAAAATCACGGATGAGTGTATGAGACATCCTCTCACGAAGACTAGGTAACACCCCTCTCACAATCATCCTTATTTGATCGGATTCATCGGGCCTCTTCTTGAGTAAAGCAGCCTTGTTTCTCCATCTCTTGATATAGTCTACAAAATTCTCATTCGGCCTTTGCCTAATGGATTCTACTTCCATCAAGGTAACTTCCAATTCAACATTATATCCATATTGTTGGATAAAGGCTTTGTAAAGTAGATCCCAGCTCTTTTGTGTTTCATCATCTAAGGTATTGAACCAATTTTGGACAACAGAGTCCAATGAGAGCATAAAGTACCTTAGGGTTTGAGCCTTAGTAGCTCGGGCAGATTGCATAGCAGTGATATATTGCTTCACATGGAGATGAGGATTTCCGGTGCCATTGTACTTAGCAAAGGAAGGCATCTTGAATTTATAAGGGACCTCTTCATCTTGTTCAAATAACTTGTCAACTTCGGACATCTCTTCGGTTTTCAGCTTCTTCTCAAATTTCTTTTCTAAATCAGCAATCATCTTTTCAACATCAGATGTCTCGGTCTTTTCAATAGTTGCCTTCTCGACAGCCTTCGATTCTTTCTTCTTTTCTTGAACCTCTTGGTAGTATTGAACCCAATCATCATCATCATCAATGACCACCTTTTCATCATCAAAAGCTACTTCACTAACTTTGGTCTTCCCTTTGTCCTTTGGTTTCTTAGTGCTAGCAGATGCCTCGGCATGGTTCTCTAAGATTGCAGTCAATTGGTTCTTCATGGTCTCAGCTAGGGCCTCTTTGATTTCTTCCATCTTGGCATTGAGGGCTTCATCCACCATTCTTTGAATTTGTTCGGGCTCCATTGTCTTTGGTGAGCAAGTGATTGAGTCGCTGCTAGATACTTTGTCTCCAGCGTAGGTCGGATTGTCGTAAGCTTTTGAACTTTCGTAATCCAGGGCTGTGAGCCAGAGAGGACCAATGATATGAGATGCAAATGTATGCATGTATGCATGTATGCACGAACAATCAATAAACAAGTGTAATTAGGACGATCCTTCCAACCTTATAACATCCACACACGAATGGCGAGTCTCTTTTCCAAGGTATATGGTTAACAAAATACCAACATGGGGTACCTTGCTTTCGAATAATTCCCTCGGACGTTTCAACCAATAGTTATATATTCGAAAATGGAAATCAATTCATGATCATTCCCATTAATTAGGTTTTAATCCATTCAACCAACTAAAGTAGCTTTTATGCTATGTTGGATTAAAACGAAATTAAGAGGTTTATTATAAATAGATTTCTCAATTAAAAAGAGGTAACTAGTGGTTCATGCCAAAAACAAGCCCATGGTTAATTTATTCTTAGTGTAAATTAGGCCCACAATTGATTTTTGGTATTTCATAATTGACCTAAATATTTTTGCAAGCTCTTTGTAAAAAATGGTTGGGTAAAAATAGTTTTATTTCTAAGCCCATTGTAAAAGATTTTAGAAAAATGGATTTTGGGCTTAGTATTTGGGCCATGAGCCAAAGAATTTTTTATTTGTTTTTAGAAAAGTCTTATCTTGAAAAATTTTGAAAATAACTGTGGTCTTTTGGACTTTAAAGAAAAATTTATTTTGAGCTTACAATATACTTAGGTCATATTAGAAAAAGAACAAACCAAATAAGCCATGAATTAAGCCAAGATAAATCAACCATAGTCAAATAATATGCATTTGGGGTAAAACCTAAGGAAAGTAACTAGGCCAATTACATGAGCTTTAGTCTTTGGGTTAAAAGGCTTAGGCTCCCATAGCAAGTATATACCAAATGGTACGAGGCTATGAGTGGTTATGCCATGCTTGATCTCCATACCTTGAGTGAAAGTATGGTATCCCTTACATAACATAACACGGGTAACACGGGCGTCCTAACTCACGCACACAATGCAATCTAATATGACGCAATGGATAATATCATTATAAGAAAGAATAGAACAATATAAAGACCAATGGAATTAACTTCTCTTATCCCCAGTGGAGTCGCCACTGTGAGCGGAGATTTTTGCCCCCACTCCCGGTGGAATGGTTCTTGCGACTTCGGCACTGTTTAGGCTCGGGGCCTTAGAAAACACGGACCTAAGTCCGGAGAAAATGGAGTCGCCACCCGGACGGGCCGATAAAAAGAAAGGAGTGGATGACTCGATTCCTAAGGAATCCCCAACCCCCTAATGGGTTCGGAAAGTTGGGTACGTGTGGGGAAGGTGAGAAATGGCCCAGCACCCCCACAACGCCCGGTTCATTGGAACTGGCCTCCTTTATAGGTCTTAATATTATAAAATTCTTAAGTATAATAACATTATCCATATTACACACAATAAAAAGAAAGCATCATTATATTAAAATCAAGGCAATGTCCAAACAAAAGAAAACAAATAAATGGACACCCATCCAAGGATGGAAACATGTCCTTACATCACATGCCTAGATAGGACACCCACCAAAAGGTAGAAACATGCCCTTTACATAAGTTCTAAAATAGAAAAGCAAATTAAATTACATGATGTTTAACTAATGAGGTACCCACCAAGTGGAAACATACCTCTTACAACTTTTGGAAGTCTAAATTGATTGATAAAAGTAAATAATCATTCATCATAAATAAATCATTCATCAAAAGTATTAAAATAAAATATAAAATAAACATCCATCCATGATAAATTAAATAAATCAAGTATTGAATTCAAATAGATTAAAGCATAAGAAATAAATCAAGGTATAAATAAATATGGAATTGAATAAATTAAATAAAAGTTCAATTATAGCTACTGTGATTTTTTTTTTATGGAATTAAAATAGATTAGGGTTTTATGTTTTAAAAGGTTGGTAAGACTCTTTGATTAACCAAATTAAGGTTTGAATGGTGAAATAATAAAATTAGGGTTTTGAATACCTTAAAGTACTTAAATTTGTGATTTTTTATTATTGAATTTCAAGCTACTGTGCAATTTTTTGGGTTTTCATGTTTTTATGTTTTTTAATATTTTAAAAGGATTAGGGTTCATAAAAATTATGGTTTAAGGTTTTAAAAGGAATAGGGTTCATTATTTTAGGTTTAAAAGTTGAATTTTGGTTTTAGGCTTTGAAATTAGGGTTCTCAGGTAATGAATTTGAATTAGAGTTTTAAAAAGCAATTTGATGATTTATGAAGTTTTATGAATTTAAACACATGGATTGAAGTTTTTATAAGTAGAAAAGATGTTTTTTAAGGCTTTTTGAATGAAATAGAACCTAATTTAAAATTTTGAAAGAAACAGAATTTGATTTTGGTTTTGTTGAAAAATATGTTCAATGAGAGTTTTAAGATTTTTAAGAAGAAAAAATAACAATTTTAAGTCTTTTTAGAAAAAAAAAAAAAGTCACGTTTTAGTGTTTTAACTTTGGAAGAATTGAATTAAAGTTCTAAAGTTTTTTATTTTAAAAAAAAACCTAATTCCATAACTTAGCTACTGTGTAACATAAATTAATTAAGGAAAATCACTTACCTTCTTTTGTTGATTCTTCCAAAAATAATTCTTCTTGGATGAACTAGCTTCAAAAACAAGCCTTGGTTGCCTTTGAATTGCTTAATCCGTGCTACTGCTGCTTTAAAGATCGATTGAATTGAGTTTCCCTTTTCCTTTACTAATTTGGTTTCAAAAGATCAAGCTCACTGCCTCCTTTTTTTCCTCCTCTAATTTGGTTTAATTGATCCTTATTTATAGTGGTTTTTAGGTTATTTCTTCCTAATTCCACACGGCAATTAATATTAATAAAAAAAGAAATTAAAACCTAATTGGATTAGGTTTCAAAAATTTTACGTCAAAAATTTTTGCACTGGCGAAAACTGCGGCCGGGCCCGTGGCTGGGGGTGTGGGAGCCCCAGCCCGCAGGAAATTCCTGCCGGAAATTATTTCGCCTGCAGGCCTACGGGTGAGGTGCTGCTAGCCCGAAGGGCCCGCGCGACCACTTTTCGCTGCCGATTTTTTTTACTTGATTTTTATTTTTATTTTTATTTTTGATTTTTATTTGTTTATTTTTATTTTTTCTTAATAAAAATTAGATACTAAGGTAAAAATTATTTAATTAAAATTATTTTGGACCAATTAAACAACAAAAATCATTTTAAACCAAATAAAACATAATGGACCTGATTGGGTCAAAAATTAAGGGTCTACAAGATGTGTTAATTTGAAAAATAAGTCCTGGGATATATTGACATTGATTTGACAAAGCTAACATTTGTTTTCAAAATTGAAATTAAATTTGAAAAAAAAAAGAAAAAAAAAGTGTTCTTGCTACATGAGCCTTGAAGCATAAGGAAGTACATTGCACTGTCGAACCTTAAGGGACACATTGGGCAAAGGTAGGCTAATGAAAGAATTGTTCACAAGGTTATGAAAAAGCTATCAACTAATGTGTTGAATCATGATTTGAAATGGATGTCTTATGCATCTCTGACTATCCTGCTTGGGCCCCCACTACCCATACTTTATACATCTTAAAAATAAAGATATGAATGTGACATCTTATGATGTCCCAATGCAAAGTCTAAATAAACATCTCAGAGGTACCAATGAAAGTGCTTTGGCCTATCACCTCAGTCTGTGAGTTAGTATAATCGTTGTAAGTATCATTCATACATATCATCCATACATGCATACATGAGCATATCACACTGCATTCTTATTGTCTTGTGTTGCCTATTCTTTGTCACAGTGAATAGTTGATACTTTATGAAGCAAACAATGAGAAGCAGACATGGCATCAATAAGAGTTGTAGCAGAAATGTTGATAAGAGCCTACACATAAGGCGGAATTACCAATTTGAGCCTACACAGGGGGCAAAGCTTCTCCTTTTCAATTTTTGAGTTTATGCGTATATAAAACATTTTCATACTCTATTTCAATATTTTGCCACACATAGGGCAAAGAGAGAATATGAGGGCTAAAAAATAGCCGAATTTTTTGCAAAGTGGAATCCATTAAAGAATGGAACAAGTGGCTAGAAGAATATCAGAACTCTTAAATGATAGAAGGCCAGTCAAGCTAGAAGAGTTGAAGTTGATACAAGACAAAGGCCCATCCCCAAGTAAAATCCATTAAAGAATGAAACAAGTGGCTAGAAGAAAGCCAGAACTCTCAAATGAAGGGAGATACAAATGATAGAAGATCAATCTAGCTAGAAGAGTTGGAGTCGGTGCAGGATAGAGATCCATTCCCAAGAATCAAGATGAAGATCCATTTATGCAAAGGTAGACATTTTTCTAGATTTGTTGAAGTAATCATAATCAAGTTTCTATCTAAATGAAACTCCAATGGATTTGTTGAAGCATCCACTGTTGAGTCCACTCAAAATTAAAGAATGATGAATAATTTGGATTTGTTGAAGTATCCAAACCTCCAGTCTATATTAGATTTGTTGCAATATCCTAACGGTACAGTTTTGTAGATTTATTGAAGTATCCAAACCTTCAGCCTATATTAGATTTGCTAAAGTATCCTAATAGTGTAGTTTTGCAGATTTGATAAAACATCCAAACCTTCAGCCTATATTGGATTTGCTAAAGTATCATGACAGGGTAGTTTTGAAATTTGGTAAAATATCCAAACATTCATCCTATATTGGATTTGCTAAAGTATCCTGATGATGCAATTTTTTGGGTTTATTTAAAGCACCGAACCAATTTGGATTTGTTAAAGCATCTAAACCATCTTGGGTTTATTTGAAGTACTCAAACCAGCCCAGATTTATTGAAGTATCCAAGATCAACCTAAATCTATCAAGACATATTTCTTTTCACTCTCTTCCACCAAAGTTCCAGATCATTCAAGTAGGCGACAAAACTGTAGACCCTTAATTTTATCTCTAAATGAGTTCGGTCCCAATTAAAAGGGTTAAAACAAATCCAATCCATTTTTAAAAGCTTGAATTAAGTCCAGTCTAACTTTAAAAGCCCAAACCAAGTCCAGTTTAACCTTAATTCTGAGCCTAAATTGATTTTTGTTGGTTTTAGCAATCTTAATTCTATTAAAACCCAATTAATTTGGGTAAGCAGAAGGATTTATGATGCAATCTAGACTCTTTAACTGAGATGGAACTAATTAAACCCTAATTAGTATTATAAAAGAGGCAGCTTTTAGCAAGTGAAAAGGGGGACAATTAGAAAAGAATTTAGGTAGTAGCAACCGAGAGCAACAAAACCCTAAAATCAACGAGCCACTTAGCAATTAATACTAAAACCCAATTAGCAATTCAAAAGGGAGTCCAAAGGAAAATAAAGAAGTAAGAGACATGGAGCAAAAAAAAGTAAGAGATAGAAAGCAAGAAACAAGGAAGTAATTTAAAAGCAAAAGGAAGATAGTAGCTTAATTATAAATTGATCTTCGGATCATTGAAGCACCAACCTTAATCCAGGCTTGCTTAAACAATTGAGGAATTCCAACCGTGAGCTTGGTTCAACAAAATCACCTTGGTAGAACCAACAAATGAAGGTATGATATTTAAATCTCGTATTTATTAGTTCAATGGATTATTGTTTATTTCATGACATTGCTGATCCATTTTAATTCATTTTATTATATTAATTTTTTTTATTAAATACATAAACCCTAGTATTAGTATTAAGACCCTAATTGGCAAATCAAAACCCTAATTTTGCATAACTAATCCTTAATTGCATGTTAAAACCCTAAATCCATTACTAAAACCCTAATTGTATTATAAAACCCTAATTTATATTCTGGTTGCAGCAACTTATTCAATGAGTATGGTAAATCATTTACTTTCAGGGGTACTACCCCCGATCCCCTATAAGGGACGCTGCCCCCTTGACCCCCATCCGCTAATCAGCTAGTGCGACCACAATGTGCACCGTGCACTATATTTCATTAATGGGTTAATATTAAGATTTGCTTGTAGATTGAAATTTTTTTAGTTAGTCTTAATTTTCTTTTAATTAAGCCCTGATTTTATAATTCTTTGTATGATGATTTATATATTTATGGATTACAATTTTTATTTGAGAAAGATGTGTAAGGCATGTTTCCACTTGTGGGTGCCTTATTTTTTAAGTTTATGTAATTTAATTTATTTTATGGACTTTAAGATAATTGAAAGGGACACGTTTCTACCTTTTAGTGGGTATTCTATTTTTTTATTTTTTTTATGGATATTTGGACAGTTGTAATGCCATGTTTCCATCTTGTATGGGTGCCCATTTTGTTTGGTTGTTTAATTTATAATATGATGAAGGCTTATTTATTTTAATTATATGTAACATGAATAATATTGTAATAATGTAAGAATTCAATAATATTTAGACTTGAAAAGGAGGCGGTTCTAATAAATTGGGCGTTGTGGGGGTTCTTAGTCATTCTCACATTCCTCATGCATACCTGCCTTAATTTTTGACCCAGTCTGGTCTGATATTTTTTTATATAGTCCAAAATAGTTTTTATGGTATTTTAATTAAATAATATCTATTTCAGTATTTATTATTTATACTTTTTTATAAAAATAAAAAATTAAAGTAATATTAGTAAAGTTAAAAATATATATAAATAAAAAAATCGGCGATGAAAAATTTCATCGCCAAAAGCGAATTGGCGCCCGCCCGCAACAAATTCTCGCAATTCTAGTAATTTCCAGCCCGCAGCAGTTTTTTCGCCAGCGTAATTTTCCAATGTAGTTTTTTCCGAAACCAAATTTTATTTGGTTTTGGTTTCTTTTCCTAATTAGTTTTAATTTTCTTAAATAATTAGAAGTAGATTTATGATTTTCCCTATAAATACCACATTAAAACATAGAATTAGGAGGAGGAAAAAATTATTTTATTGGATCGGAGACTCAACCATTCGATCGGCCAAAAGAAAAGCCCTAACAAGCAAGAGACATTAGCAACAAGAAGCAATCATCAATCCATCAAAGGCAACAGCAATGCCTTTGTTATTGTTCATCCAGAAGTTAATTTTGGTGGAACTAACTACGCAGGTTTGATCTTTAATCATAGATTATATATTCACAATAGCTTCGTTTCTTTGATTAATAAGAATATGCATGCAGTATCTTGATCTTTAAATATGTAGTTATTTGATCTTTGTTTCAATAACTTTAATTGTTTACTTTGGTTAATACATTAATCAGTTGGTTTTCAAAACTTCACTTCCATGTTTTATAAAAACCCTAAATTATTCTTCTGCTTCCAAAAACCTTAAAAACCCTAAATTATTTCTTTTGTTTCCAAAAACTTTAAAAACCATAAATTGTTTTTCCCAAACTATTTTCATCTAAACTCTAACTTTTTGTCCAAAATTTCCAAATATCTTCTTAAATCTCCAAACCCTAATCTTCTTTACAGTTTCTAAAACCTTTAATCATAATTATTTCTATAAAACTCTAAATTGTTTTCTTAAATCCTAAGATCAAATATGCTTTCCAAAATATCAAAAACCCTAATTTTCTCAAAATCCAATACAGTAAACCCTAGTTCTCCTAAACCCTAATTCTTAAAACATCAAAACTTTATGACAAGTAAATTTAAACCCTAAAGCCATAATCCAGTAAACCTAAAACCACAATCCAGTAACCGTGAATTATAAACCTTAATGTCTTAAGATTCCAAAGCCCTAATTTCATGATGTTACCCCTATACCCTAATTTGATTAACCAAAAAACCTTACTACTTTCTTAAATTTATGAAACCCTAATCCATTCCAATTTTTCAAAATCTTTATAGTAGCCTAAATAATAAAAATAATGATTCTAAAATCCCAAAACCCTAAATGTTAATTAAAGAACTCTAAATTGAGACATAAACCTAAATTTGTATCTTTATTTGCTTTTTTTAATTTTAGATTTGATTATGTAGTTTATTATATGTTTTGATGGTTGATTTATTTAATTTCAATACTTGATTTATTTAATTTATCATGGATAATTATTTTCTTTATTATTATGATTATTATTTGTTTGTTTTAGTATTAAAATTGTAAGAGATATGTTTCCACCTTGTGGGTACCTCATTAGTTAAGTATTATGTAATTTAAATTGCTTTTATATTTTTGACAAATGTAAAGGACATGTTTCCACCTTTCAGTGGGTGTCCTATTTAGTTTAGACATGGATGATATAAGGACATGTTTCCATCTTCGGATGGGTGTCCATTTATTTGATTTGTTTGGACATTGCTTTAATATAATGATGCTTTATTTTAATTATTGCATGTAAAATGGATAATATTGTTATACTTAAGAATTTTATAATATTAAGACCTGCAAAGGAGGCCGGTTCCAATGAACCGGGCGTTGTGGTGGTGCTAGGTCATTTCACACATTCCCCACACGTACCCAACTTTTCAAACCCATTAGGGGGTTAGGGATTCCTTAGGAATCGAGTCATCCACCCCTCTCTTTTTCCAGGCCCATCCGGGTGGAGACTCCTTTTTCTCCAGGCTTAGGCCTGTGTTTTCTAAGGCCTCGAGCCTAAACAGTGCCGAAGTCGCAAGAACCATTCCACCGGGAGTGGGGGCAAAAATCCCCGCTCACAATACCCAACTTTCCGAACCCAGTAGGGGTTGCGGATTTCTTAGAAATCAAGTAATCCAGCCTTTTCTATCTTTTCGACCCGTCCGAGTAGTGACTCTAATTCTCTAGGCTTAGGCTCATATTCTCTAAAGCTTAGAGCCTAACTGCGCCGAAGTCGCAAGAACTATTCCACTGGGAGTGGAGGCGACAATCCTCGCTCACATGTACTATACATATACAGAATATAAAAGTGCTACGGTAATTAATAATAGAAAATTCTTTTATTTGATATCATATAGATACAACTTATAGAAAGATAATTATAAGAAATAATTACATATAAGTTTAGTACTTCAATAAATTTTATAAGAAAAATTCTAGAAAAAAATTGCTAGAATTTTATTTATAAATTGGACAATTCCCATATCAACAAACTTAACCTGCAAAGGAAAAGGCACTCCCAAATTCTTAATTCAACTCAAACTTCATCATTTCTCCCAAAATTCTCAAATATTTACAAAATTTCATCATTTTATATACATGCTCAAGTACTTAACACATATAATTATTATATATAATATACATTCACAAAATCTTATAAATATTACTTAATAAAAATATTATTCATTAAGTGATTAATATGTACAAAAACCAAAGTGCATTAAAAACAAATTATACATGTAATGCTGCACTAACTGATTGGTCTCGTGGCAAAAAGCTTTAACTTCTAGTACTATCCAAAAAATAGACCTAGTCAGGTCTGTTAAGGCTCCCTCTCTCAACTCTGTCACCTGCGTGATGAAATTAATCATGCTAAGCTATAAACTTAGCCCTACATACTTTGATAACAAGAATTATTTAAAATGCATAAAAATGCTTAATAATACATTATGTGTTTCCTTATGTTATAGAAATGCATTATGCTTAAATGCACCACAATACTCATAAAATGCATTAACATTTCACAACCACATACATTGGGCCCAAAAATCCCTATACAATATTCAAGTTCCATAAACATTGATTTGGCCTATCGCAACACCAGAGATCAAAGTGTCAAAAAAATACCGCCCGTAGGCGCATCCTCCTATCGACACCGAAGGTAAAGTGCCATATAAAACTGCATAAAGGCAGCCTCCTCGACATTATAGTGTCCAATACCAGTGTGTCTCATCCGAAGGCGTATGGCATGCCAATACAACAATACCAATTGCAATTTTCTGGAACAAGATATTGTATAAGGCAACATACAACACACATTATCCACATTTTACCCATTCTTATAATAATTACCCCTTTTCCACATTTTCCATAATTATTAGTATTTTCCACATTTACCAATCATATAAAGCATAGTTCTTAACTGCAAGCACAATGTGGCCATTTCCACATTTTTAATACAAAATATAAACTATCATCATTTTTCATAATACATTGATCTTTTAAATTCATACCAATGCACAAAACATATTTTTTTGCAATAATGCATAAAGAAATCAATAATGACACTTTAAAGAATAGTAATATTCTTTAAAGTGTGTGCCAAAGTGAATGATATATAATATCAATATACAATTAGAATGTTACAAAGTGTGTACTACCCTTGGAAAAGTTCCAAAGTCACCTCAAAACGTCTCTCCACACCTTATTTCTTCCAAAGCCCTAATTCCTTCAATTCAACAAATTGACTCCATACCCTCCTGTACCAAATAATATGTAGAAATATGTCATTAAAATCCTATTTCTATTCATTTTACTCAAAGCAAACATCAATTACTCAAACCCCATCCTATACCCTAATTCTTTACTACTTCCTCTAACTTCACCAAAACTCAATCATTTCCATCAACCAACCTTAAAATCATTAAATATACATCAAAAAATACTTCAAAATAACCCATATTAACAATTATTGAAACTTCCTTCAAAAGTTGAAATTTCACATATTCATTAAGCTCTTAAAAACCAAGTTTAAAGTAGAAATTACTTACTTAAACCTTGATTACCCTTCAAGAATACATTGAATCTTTTAAAAACTTGGTGAAATTTGGAGGATTTGAAGAAGCAAAATTTCTTCCCTTACTCTTTAATGGTGGACGGCCAAGCATGAAGAAGAACAAGAAGAAGAAATGGTTTTAATTTCTCTTTCTTTCCTAACCACATATATATATATATATATTAAATAAATAAATAATAATAATTAAATATTTAAGTATTTATCTTCTTCCGCCCATAATTAATTTATTATATATATATATAAGGTTATTTACTTTTGACTTTTTACTCGTAATATAACTTTGTCTTTTAGTGAAAAGGTATATGTTAGGTATATACCATGTATATATTAGGTATCCAATGTATATTTTAGATATATTTTGTATATACATTAAATATATACTATATATATTTCTCTTTCATTACTCTAAATACCCATCCATATTAATTATTTAATTATATTTGAATAAAAATACGAGTGTTTTAATTATATGTATTTGGCCTATTTTTTATGTTGAGGGAGTAAAAAGAAATTTTAAAATAAATTCTAAAAAGTCTGAAAAATGTGAAATTTAAAATGAATTTGGTGAAATTATAGTAAAAATGTGAAATTTAAAATGGACTGTAAGAAATTTTGCCAAATTAATTAAATTAAACCATTAAGAGAAAGCTCAAGAAATGAAAAATGCAAACAGTTCTAACGACAAAAAAGTAAAAAAAAAGTGTTATAAATATAAAGAAAATAGGTAGAGAAAGAGAAATATGAGAAATTTCTTTATTGTATATGATCTCTCATACACCATCCATAATGGGTATATATATAGTGGTGTAAATAGACTTTAGATAAGAAAGGAAGATTACAACTATCATGAAGTGAATCCTAATCTGAATAGGATAAAGTTAATCATAATCTTGATAAGATAAGGTTAATCCAATTAAATAGTCATTCATATATTTCCTAACACTTCTCCTTGGATGACTACCCCTATGAATATGCCTCATTAAAAACTTGCTAAGAAAAACCCAGTGAGATAAAAACTTAGCAAAGAAAAAAGAGTATAGTATTCATATATAACTTCCCCTAAAAAATACATCTAACTAAGATATTTTAAGTAAATGCATCTCAACATTGTGTACATGTCTTTTGAAGATTGATGTCGGTAGTGCCTTTATGAGCAAATCTACTGAATTATCACTTAAATGAACTTTTTAAATATCAACTTTTCCTTTATTCAAGAGTTCATAAGGGTAAAAGAACTTTGGTGATATATATTTCATCTTGCCACCTTTTATGTAGCCTCCCTTTATTTGTGCAATACACGCTACATTATCTTCATGCAATATTATTGGTTTATCGCTTTTTATAGGTAATCCACAAGCTTTTTTAATATGTTTGATTATAATTATCAACCATAAACATTCATAACTAGCTTCATGAATGGCTAATAACTCTGAATGATTTGATGAAGTAGCAGTAATTATTTGTTTTACATATCACCATGAAATAGCAAATTATTTTATATAAAGACAACCTATTTGGATCCGAGCTTTATAAAGATCAGAAAAATATCCTGCATCACCATATCTTGCCAATTTAGACTATTCCTTTCGAAAAAAATTAAACCCATATTAGATGTACCACATAGATAGCGTAAAATATGTTTCACTCTATTCCAATTCCTTCTAGATGGTTCATAACTAAAACTTGCAAACAAGTTAATTGCAAAAACAATATCTGGTCTTGTATTGTTATTAAGATATAAAAGTCCTCCTATTGCATTGAGATATGGTACTTAAAGTTTGAAGTGGTCTTGGCCATGTTGATGTGACACGGCCAAGACAAGCCTTGTCCTGGCCATGTCTCCTGTGACACGACCAGGATGTGTCGGTGTGTTCTATTCTACCAAAATTTTAATTCTTTCTTAAGAGGGACACGACCAGGATGTGTGAACATGTTTGGCACTGCTTCTTGTTAATTTAGAATGGGACACGGCCAAGACATAGTGACGCACCCAAGAGTACGGCCAAGACTTATGAATGTGACCCATTTTGTCTAAATTTCAATTCTTTTTATTGGGAACACAGCCAAGCTTGAAGTTGTCCTGGCCATGTCATGTAACATGGTCAGTGACACGGCCAAGACGATGAGTGTGTCAAGTTCTACCAAAAATTTCCATTTTTTTTATGGGAAACACGGCCAAGCTTAAAGTTGTCCTGGCAATGTCATGTGACATGGTTAGTGACACAGCCAAGACGATGAGTGTGTCAAGTTCTGCCAAAAAAATTCAATTCTTTTGATGGGAAACACGGCCAAGACAATTAGACATGGCCAGGACAGTCAGACATGGTTAACGACATGGCCAGGACGGTGAGACATGGTCAGCGACATAGCTAGGACAATGAGACATGGTCAATGACATGGCCAGGACGATGAGACATGGTCAACAACATGGCCAGGACGATGAGACATGGTCAACGACATAGCCAAGATGCCAAGACATGGTCAACAATAAGGCCAAAATATTGAGACATGGTCAGTGACATGGCCAAGACGATGAGTGTGTCCAATACTGCCTTGAAGTCTTGCCCTTTTAATCTTCCAATTGGAAGACACGGCCAAGACATTACATACCTTAGTCGAGTTGTGTACTTTTCCTATAATTTTCTTCAATAATGGACTTAAGTACATTTTATTTCTCTTTTCTCATGAATCCCTTTGCTTCAACTTGAAATATGAAACCTAGCAATAATCTATTTAGAGAATAACAAAAAAGTAAACAAAATTAATCTAAAAATTCATATAAAAAATAATCACAACAATTATCCCACACTTAATTCTTTGCTTGTCTCCAAGTAAAGTTACAAACAAAACTAGCAAAGAAGAATTTATCAAACTCAAGAATTATAAGATAAAATCAAGAATTTTCTTTTCATAATGTCCACATTCATTATCAAATCAAATAAAATCAGTACTCAAGCTATTCAATGGCCTATTCTTGCATACCAAAAGTTGTCACTCCCTTACAAAATCTCTTAAGTATTTAATCAAGGTAGTGTTTTTCACTCTTAACATTCAAAGAAAGAATATCTTTATAGGCTTACTTATCAATCAAATCTCCACCACTTAAAAACAATCAAGCATCAATCATAAGGTCTTTTCATTTGGCTATATGAGGTTTGAGGTAAAGGTATGACATTTGGGAATGTGAGCTATTCATTAAGTTCAAGAGAACTTCAAGAATGAAGTAACCAAATATACATGTGACCCAACAATCTCAAAAACAATCTCTACTTACTTAGCACTTGATGCTAGAATACTCTTTACAAAAGAATTTAGAATCCTCTCATTTTATTGCAAAGAAAATAACCAAGCTTCCAACCTTAGCTATAAGAACAATAATTTCTAAATTTTTTTTTCTTTTTCTTTCTTTTCTTTTTTTTTTAGAATTCAAAATAAAATAGAATTTGAATTGATTCCTATTTTTAGACTTACTATAGCAATAACATAAAGAAGAAGAAAATCTAATAAAGAAACAAAGTAATTACAAAGTATTTATTGGCAACTTTCAACCCACTAAATTTAACCCCACACTTTAATTGACACAATAACTTTAATTACTAAATTCTTCAAATGCTTTTGCTTCCAATAAAAGGATAAGAAATGAAACAAAATGGTTCACGACTAATGTTATTATGTAAAAGAAAGAAATGAAAAAATGAAATAAGCTCAAAGTTGGCTTACTAAAGACATATTAAAGGTTGGCCTTTTAAGCTAAATGGGTATTCCTAAATGCCTTAATCATGTTGATGCCTAATTGAAATTTTCACGTTGTCTCAAAATGCATATCTAAGCACTTTCTAGCAATATATCAATCAAGAATGCTCACACAAAGAATAATAAGTCTGTATCCAACTTAATAGGCTTAATTTGTAATATCCCAAAATTTTGAAATAAATATTAATTTTTGAAAATTAATTAAATGATTTAAAGTATATATATATAATTAAGTGAAAACAAAAGAGAAAGGAAAGATGTGTATATGATGTATATATGTAGATATATACAACATATACAAGTCAACATTTTAATAAGGTCAAATGATATTTTAGTTGTTAAGATAGTAATTAATATTAGTGGAAGTTGATATTTGAGATTAATTATATAATAATAATATATATGCTTGGTGGAGATTAAAAGAGGAAAAATGGTGTGGTTAATAGGGGTGTAGTTAGTAAAAGAGGAGTTGATCTTATCTTCATCTTCTTCTTCTTCCTCCATTGAAGCTGACCATCATCGTCAAAGGGAAAGAGATTTTGCTTCTTGCTAACTCAAGTAATTGAAGGATTTCAAGTGTTCAAGTTGGAGTTTTGAGGATTTTCTTCATATTTAGTAAGTGTCCAACTTTTTTCCTTGAATTTCCATGAAAGTTTGTATATGTGAATTGAATGTTTGGTGTGGTGTGTTTTAAAGGTTGATTTTGGTATGTTTGAAGTTCTTTTTTCTAGTTAACTATGAAGTTTGGGGTTGGATTGAAGAAAAATGTTAAATTTGGTGAAACGAATAAGAGTTTTGGATAGTGTGACTTTTGAGTTGAAAAGTCATGGTTGTGATTGTGTATTGTTGCTTTTAATTGAGTTGTTTTGATGTTTATACAAGTATTATATGGTATATTGATGGATTTGGTTAAGTTTGTATGGAGTTGAAAAGGGTAATGAAAGATAATAGTTAGATGTGACAATTATGTGTGGATATCAGGTTTTTGGCATGACACGCCCTGTGACATGGCCATGCCTATGGGCGTGTCGATGGTTCTATTTTTTAGTGTTGGTGACACGTGCTCGTGTCACTGAGCGTGTCATAGCTACTGTGTTGGAGGAGTTTTGACACGTGTAGTGACACGTCCATGTCACTGACCGCGTCATAGCTACTGTGTTGGAGGAGTTTTGACACGTGCAGTGACACTCCCATGTCACTGAGCGTGTCATATCTACTGTTTTGTTGGAGTTCTTACACAAGCAGTGATACGCCCATGTTATTGAGCATGTCAAAGCTTCTGTGTTGTGAGTTTAGGACATGGTCATTGACATGCCCGTATTGTTGAGCGTGTCATTTTTAGAGTTTGCCCTAGATAGTTCTTTTTCTTATTTTCCTTTATGTATCACTTAGTGATTATTTATAATCACATTTGGTTTAGGCTTTGAAGAGACTTGAGTTAACCCAATCCAAGTGTTGAGGGATATCTTGGTAGAGGAGGTTCAAGTGGTGTTTGTTGCTTTTAGAGGTAAGTACAAACTTTGAATAATTGCTTATATTTACATGACATTAGGACTTAACACATTTGGTTGGAAAATGTGTTAAGTTACTTACTACATTGTTGGTGCACGAATAATATGCTATGATTTGTATAATGTCACAAATGCATTATGTATAATGTGAGATAAGAGAATAATATGATATTGATTCAAAATATATGGATAATGCAAATTGTTATGTGTACATTAAAGAAGGAATGTAAAGCCATTGGTGATGGCTATATTGATATAAATGAGATGTTTGAGGCATTGTGCCTAGTTTGATCATGAGAAAATGAGAAAGGATTTGATAATAGAATTATGAAAAAATTGTGTGCCTAGTATGTTAATCAATTTTCAGAGTTTTGTGTTTGGTGGTATGCCTATGACATAACAGTCCCTTGAAGCTGGGTTGGGCTTGGTCCTTGAAGCCTGGTTGGGTGTTACATGATGTAGCAGACCCTTGAAGCTGGGTTGGGCCTAGTCTTTGAAGCCTAGTTGGGATGTTACATATGAGGTAATCCTCATTGTGATTATGATTTGCCTTCGGGCTAGACAAATGTTGTTATCTTTGACCAAAGCAGTAACTCTGGAATTTGAATGGCATATAAGATCCTTTTGGGCCCATGCTTGTGTTTGCTTTAATATAAATTATGAATTGTGAAACAATTGAGCAATATAATGAGATATAGTGTTATCAGATATGTTATCCTTATGTGTTGTGCATTGGCATTGCATTTGAACTATATTACTATCAAAGTTTGTACTATTAAGCTTTTGGCTTAGCGTGATTATGATTCATCGTGCAGGTGACAGGGTAGATCCGGTTGAGCTGAAGAGTTTGTCTAGACCGAGTCGAGTCTAGGCTTGAGACTTTGGGTGCAGAGTGGATTTTTAGACATCAAGATTAGATACTAACTGCCAGCTTGTATATATTTTATATTTTTGTACATATTAATTTTGATGTTTGTAAATATGTATATTCTGCAAACTATCAAAAATATTTTGGTTGAACCTTTAGTAATAAAATTATATATATATATATATATATATATGTTTTAGCAAGTCATATCTCAACTATCATTTATATGATATTGGGTGAATGTTTTAAAATGATACAAATTTTATAAATAATGATAGTTTTTTTTTTAAATGGTTGTGACCTTCTTGTATCCTATATTCGTATATTATATATGTTTGGTATATGTAGTGTACGTATATTGGGTATAGGGGTGTACATTTATTTTGGTATAAGAGCCTAGGTTTGAGGTTCTCAACCTAAGTGGGTTGTAAGAAAAAGAAAACTAAGATTTTTTTTTTAAAAATATGGTTTTTAGATATGATACATGCATTGGCATTGGCAGTTTCTGATCTCAAATGTAACGAACCCCAGATTTATCAGCTGGGCCTCGCTTATGACCTAGTCTTTTCACCAACCAAGTCTGTAGGGGTCCGCCACAGTACCTGTTCACCTCACAGCTCCCAAGCAGGATTTGTTAATTTGGCCTCAAATGAGATCGCCTCCCTCATTAGAACACGCAACCTCCCATTTAAGAGAGAACCGCAAGTTGAACGTGTACCATTTCTTTTAGAAACAAATGTAACACCCTTATACCCTATATACATACAATACATATTTTTAGTATATGTAAAATACGCATATACGATACAAAAATGTCACCTACCGGTTTAATAAAAAAAATTTACATTTCCAATTTAAAATTTCAAATTCTAAATATATAAAATTAAATAGCATATAAATAGTCTTTACTTGTTATAGGAACCC
The DNA here is from genome assembly GCA_947685225.1 of Garcia nutans. Lineage (NCBI taxonomy): Eukaryota > Viridiplantae > Streptophyta > Magnoliopsida > Malpighiales > Euphorbiaceae > Garcia > Garcia nutans. Next base: position 32,425,825 of record CANTUV010000039.1, on the reverse strand, counting down.
AAAATAAATATTATATATGAAAATCTCTGGAAAAAATTCGCCAGAGTTTTGTCTGTAATATGGACATCCCAAAATTTAGCAAGACACAACCTGCAAAAAGAAAACACCACCAAATAATTTCAATTCAGCATCTCAACCATACTCTTCAATTTCACCAAGTTTCTCAAATATTTTTATATATAGATATATATAATTTAAAACACATTTACTCTCCCATTTCAAATACATTAACCCAAAACATTCTTTATAATATACAATACATAAAATCCAAAACATAAAATATTATGCATAATACTCAAAATCTATAATAACATAAAATATATACATGCTGCTGACAGTGTTTCTGATCTCGATAATAACTCAACAAGCTCAACTACAAATCTAGACCCGACTTGGTCTAGAAGAACTCTCTGGCTCAGCTGAGTCTACCCTGTCACCTGCGCGATGGAAATAATAGCGCGAAGCTGAAGCCTAGTGGTACATACTTTGATAACAATATAGTCCAAATGTAATGTCAATGCACAACACATATATTTATATATCACAACTCATAACATTATATCTCATTATATTGCTCAATTGTATCACAATTCATAATTCACATTAAAGCAAAGACAAGCATGGGACCAAAAGAATCTAATAAGCTATTCAAATTTCAGAGTTACTGCTTTGGTCCATAATGACACCATGTGTCTAGCCCCGTACGTAACATCCGTGATTTTGGAAAAATTAAATAAGTATTTAGAGATATAAATTGTATATACTCAATATATATATCTAGAGTATATATAACATATACATATGGTATATTAATTGTATATATTAGATTAATACATTACATACTTAATATTTAATACACATATAAGGTACATTTGTTGTGTATATAAGATACACATTACTTGTACATATGTGTAATATCCCAAATTTTTGAAAAGTTCTAATTTTTAGAAATTTGATAAAATAAATTATAATTTAAATGGATAAATTAAATTAATAATTTTAAATGAAAATGAAGGGGTTTTAAATAAAAAAGTGGAACATATATGTGATATATATGTAAAATATACATAATATATAAAAGTCAACACTTTTTAAAAGAAAAGTTAAAGTAAAAGGGTATTTTGGTAATTAAATCTTAGAAATTCAAAATTTATAAAATAATTCAAAAATAAATTATTTTTAAATGGAAGAGGAAATTTATCACTTTTAATTTATTAAATAAATAATTAAATTATTATTATTAAATTATTTTAATATATATATATATGGTTTAAAATAAAAGATGAAAAGAAAAAGGAAAAATAAAGTCTTCATCTCTTCTTCTTCTTCTCCATGGCCGAAACCTCCATAGTTTTCTAGCCCAAGATTTTGCTTCTTCCATACTCTAAAAATTGAAGGATTTCAAGTATTCAAAGTGGATTTTTGGTGATTTCCACCAAAATTAGTAAGTTTTCAACTCTTTTCTTTGAATTCTATAGAAAATTGGATTATGTTGAGTTCGAGGTTTTGATGTAGCATGTTATAAATATTGGAATGGGTGTGTATGATGTTATTTTGGGTAGTTAACAATATTTTAAGGTTGGATTAAAGAAATGGTTGAATTTAAGTTAAGTTTAGTGAAGAGAGAGAATTTAGGGTTATGGAACATTTGAGTTTTTGAAATCATGAGTTTTAATTGTGCAAATTGGTTCCAAATGTGTTGTTTTGATGCATAAACAAGGATTTTAAAATCAAATGATGGATTTAGTTAAGTTTGGATAGAGTTTGAAGATGGTAGTATTGATTTAGGGTTTTGGAAAAGTGAATTTTCAAAGAATGATTAATTATTTGATTTTAATGCTTAAATCATGTTATTTAATGATATAAGTGGTGGAAATAAGATTGAAATGATAATTGGATTGAGTTGGAATGGAGATCCTTCAATGGTGAAGGTTATGCCATTTTAGGGTTTTGAGCATAAGCATGTGGTTAATTAACGTAATTGGTTTAAACATGCTAAAACATATTTCTAATGATATTAATAAACTTAAAACACTAATTTAAATGGCTTGATATGGTTTTTCACAGTTAAAGTGAGGCGAAGTTTAATTTTAGAATTTGGTTTAGAGTGATGTTTAATTATGATTTGATGTTGAGAATACCTTAGAATGTATTATTAAATGATTATGTATGATCACATTTGGTATAGGCATTGAGAGAGGTTGATTTGCTTCATCCAAGTGGTGAAGTGTAACACCCTTATACCCTATATACGTACAATACATATTTTCAGCATATGTAAAATATGCATATACGGTATAAAATGTCACATACCGATTTAATAAAAAAATTTACATTTCTGTTTTAAGATTTCAAATACTAATATATATAAAATAAATAGTATATAAATATTCTTTGCTTATTATAGGAATCCAAAATAAATATTTTATATGAAAATCTCTGGGAAAATTCGCCAGAGTTTTGTTTGTAATTTGAACGTTTCCAAAATTCAACAAAACACAACCTGCATAAAACAAACACTCCAAATAAAATCAATTCACCAATACTTCTCAATTTCTCCATATTTTCTCAAAATACTTATATATAGGTATATATATATCAACATTATATATAAAATCTCATCTTAAACAAAATTATTCAAATCATTCATTACAATTTATAATATATGCTTCAAAAACATATCATAACAAACATAATATCAAAAATATACATGCTGGCAATTGGCTCTGATCTTGATGTACCCAAAATAACTCTTCAAGCTCAATAAATACAAACCTAGACCCGACCAGGTCTAGTAAAACTCTCCAGCTCTACCAAAACGTCCATGACACCTGCGCGACGAATTACAATTGCGCTAAGTCGAAGCCTAGTGGTACAAACTTTGATAATAATAAAAATGTAAAGTAATGCCAATGCACAATGCATATAGAGGTCACATCATTGCACTTTCTAATATTTTTTCAAATATTTCACACTCACAACTCATAACATTATATTACTCAATTGTATCACAGTTCATAATTCACATTAAAGCAAAGACAAGCATGGGCCCAAAAAGGATCTAATAAGCTATTCAAATTTCAGAGTTACTGCTTTGGTCCATAATGACACCATGTGTCTAGCCCATAGGCAATATATATATCCATGGATAATGTAATAGCCCCAGTCTCTTGAACCTCAACCCGGCTAGACCTTTAGGCCCCAGTATCTTGGTCCTCAACCCGGCTAGACTGCTACAGTTTTTGAGGCTTACGACCCAGTCTTTTCACCCCAAAAACATCATATTTATCATTTATCAGCTGGGCTCGGCTTACGATCCGGTCTTTTCACCTGCCTAGAAATTCATAGGTATGCCGCCAAACCCAGAACTCTGAAAATTGAATAACATACTAGGCACACAATTAATTCATTTATCTCATTATCAAATACTTTCACAATTCATTTCTCATTTTATTTATCATAATCAAACTAGGCTCATTGCCTTATTTTTCACCTTTTTTTTCTCATTTTTCACATCTTTCTCATTTTTCTCACTTTTCTCTTTTTTTTTCTCATTTTTATCAATATCAATTCATTTCATTATTCCACATATCTCATTTTTGCATTCACAACACATTACCCAATTACTTTAGGTATTTTTACATAATATGCATATTTCACACTTTACACAATTTAGCCATTATCAATGGCTTTTCACAATGAATTTAACACATATATGACATTGCAAATGTCATAGCACATTATTCATACTCAATCAATGAACCAAGTAGCTTAACACATTTTTCAACCAAAATGTGTTAAGTCCAAATGTCATGCAAATATAAACATTATACTCAAAGTTTGTACATACCTCTACTAGCAACCCAAAGGAAGCTTAATACAACCTCCAATCTTATCCTTCCAACTTGCCCTTCACCACTTGGATGAAGCAAATCAACCTCCCTCAATGCCTATACCAAATGTGATCATACATAATCATTTAATATCATATTCTAAGTTATTCTCAACATCAAACCATAATTAAACATCACTCTAAATCAAATCCCAAAATTAAGATTCACCTCACTTTAACTTTGAAAAACCATATCGACCATTTAAATTAGTGTTTTAAGTTTATTAATATCATTAGAAGCATATTTTAATACATTTGAACCTTTTACATTATAAAAATACACTCTTATATACAAAACCATAAAATGGCATAACCTTCCCCCATTAAAGGTTTTCCATTCCAACACAATCCATTACTCATTTCAAGCTTATATTTATCACTTTTAATACTAAACAACATGCTTGAATAAATAAAATCACACAATTCAACCACTTTGGAAAATCACTTTTCCAAAACCCTAAATCTCCACTTCCATTCTCAAACTCCAACCAAACACAACCAAATCCAATATTTGACTTTAAAATACTTGTTTATGTATCAAGATAACTCATTTGGAATCAATTTACACAATTAAAAACCATGATTTCAAAACCCCAAAAATTACATAACCCTAAATTCTCTCTCTTCACCAATCTTACCCAAACTCAACCATTTCTTTAATCCAACCTTAAAATCATTGTTAATCACTTAAAATAACTTCATATATACCCAAATAGACAATTAAATCTTAGAACTTTAAAAACTCAAAACAAACATAATCACAATTCCTATGAAATCTAAAGAAAGAAGTTGGGAACTTACTAATTTTGGGGAAAATCACAAAAAATCCACTTTAAACTTATTGAATCCTTCAATTTGTGGAGTATGGAAGATCAATATTCTTGAGATTAATAGCAATGGTGGGCGGCCCTTGATGGAGAAGAAGAAGAAGATGAAAAACTTTTAAATTTTCTTTTTCTTTTCATCTTTCATTTTTAACCATATATATATATATTAAAATAATTTAATAATTATTTATTTATTTATTTAATAAATTAAAAGTCATAAATTTCCTCTTCCATTCAAAAATAATTTATTTTTGAATTATTTTTATTAATTTTGAATTTCTAAGATTTAATTACTAAAATACCCTTTTACTTTGACTTTTCTTTTAAAAAAGTGTTGACTTTTATATGTTATGTATATTTTACATATATATCACATATATTATCTACTTTTTCATTTAAAACCCCTTCATTTTTTATTTAAAACCATTAATTTAATTTATCCATTTAAATTATAATTCATTTTATCAAATTTTCAAAAATTAGAACTTTTCAAAAATTTAGGATATTACACATATGCACAAGTAATGTGTATCTTATATACACATCAAATGTACCTTATGTGTGTATTAAATATTAAATATGTAATGTATTAATCCAACATATACAATTAATATACCGTATGTATATGTTATGTATACTCTAGATATATATATTGAGTATATACAATTTATCTCTCCAAATACTTATTTAATTTCTCCAAAATCACGGATGTTACAATTTTCTCCATCTTAAATAATTTCGTCCTCGAAATTATCCAGTATAGTAATAAATCATCCAAATCATTATTTTACCAAATTACATAATTTCTATTCTCCCCCTTAGGTTCATTCTTAATTTCCTTTTTACCATTCCCTAACACATCATTATACTGTCTATTTACTCAAACAGTCACGGAAGATTATTATATCTTCAATCGAATTGTCATTAGACAAAATTAGTTCATCTCCTTAATGTATATACACCACACACCTATTGCACTCAAGATATCTGATCACTTCATTATCTTAAAAATATACTCTCATCACCTTAAATTCAAATGTTAATAACTTTTATCTTAACACAATAATTTTACACATCTTCACTTTGATCCTACTCTTTATACAATTACCACATATTAATTTAATATCACCATTATACAACAACAAAATCTTATTTCCTTATTAAAATTCATTCTAATTATACTATAACTAACACTTTTCTCTTATAATTATTTGAAACTAATATAACTTAGCTCCTTTCATATACATATACATATCAAAACGCTGTATTATGCACATTATCATATAGCTTGCATTCTTAATACAACTACACACATTGAATTTCAATAAATACTTGTAAACTTATTGCATTTCGGATCAATTGATCTAACTATCACAATATGACCATCACAACCTTATTCTATTTTGACCAACCTTTAGTATATTTGAAATTCATCAATCTGTTTTCAATTCATTACCTAATCTATAAGATCAAATTTATTCTCAAAATTTAATTCTCTTTGAATTCATCATCATAGATAATATTTACTTCCCCTAGTCTTATTCACTTTAAACGTCACTTTCATCAACTTATTCATTTTATACCACTTCAAACACATTCAATATAGCTCTTATGCACATTTCATAATTCCTTTCATTGACCCCTTTTCTCATATTTCTTATAGTTACCATATTTACAAAAATCACTGTTCTTACACATCATTTATAGCTTATCATATTTTCACAATTATCTTCTGTTTTCACACTATTTATGGTCATAAATAAATTTCTACATAAAGTTATGAGTCCAACTATACCAGCCACAAATCTTGCTTGTATCTCATGAAACAAAAACTATCAATTTCACTTAATATATTTCACAATTGTATCATCTTAAGTCCCCGTCTGTAGGTTACAAATAAACACCGCTTTTACTATAATTTTTTTTCTCAAATAGCTCTTATCTTGAAACTACACCCATGTCTTAATGGTCACACATCCGTGGCATTTTAAAATTACATATAAGTTCTTTAAACTCTTACTACATGAAGAGTTAACATATTTCAGCTCTGTTTCAAAGCAATTTACTTTTGATCACTTGATCATCATTAGCCTAACTCATGTTTCAACAATATTATCATTAACATCTCTTATATATACACATTCGTTCATATGCTAAGTTACACAATTTCTATTTATTACTCTATTTCTAATCTATCTCTTATAAAAATTTTCATTCATATATATATGTATATATATATTTCCATTTCCATACTTTCTTCATTATACTTTCCTTTTCCTTACAATCTCTTATTTATACGCATATACTTTAGGCCCAAAACACTATACAATCATCAAGTTCAGTTGTTAAAATAACAATTTTACCGTCCAGCTCTGTTCGGGTCTATTCTCAATCTCAATTCATCACATTACCTAACTCTATGCAGTTCAAGACTTAATCTCTCTTAGGTCTATTAATACATGCAATATCATTCTCAATATCACCAGACACGTATTTGTATAAGGTAGTAAATACTCGATAGTATTATTTTTTTTTAATCATCCACATACACCTTCGTAAGTCATAATCACAATGTGACTTACTTTCCACATTTTCATACATATCATATTTGTATTCATATAGAAAAAAAAATCTCATCACACAAATCATACAATTATACTCAATTCTTCTTTTACATACAACCTATACAAAGTTAACATTTATCACCTTTCAGAGAATATTATCATTTCTCATTCTTTTGACATTACTTAGGTTATTCATCAATTCAACATATATACACACTCTGACCACAACATAATTAACGTCTTTTTTTATTTAATCTTCCATTTCTTAAATAGGTTTCTTATTATATATATATATATATATATATATTATCACTTCATATAAATCTTAGTCACATTTCCAATATGACATCTCTCACACATATTTTTTTTTCAATTAATATACCCTTCATATCTATTTTCATCATTTCCAATTCAATTACCTAAAGTAACTCATTTTCACTTGCTTAATCATTTCTCTTTATTTCATAATAAATTTCTATATTATCAACCATATTACACCTTATTTAGTACTTCTATAAATAATATTATTCATTCAAAATTACTTCCATGCTTATTAAACATTAAACTATCAATATCTAAACAATCTTCATCAAAATTCTCTTACAACTCTAAATTTTCAACTTACTACTTTACTTAAACTTCATTCTATTAATCTCATTTTCAAGAGCTAAATTTATAAGCATTACCTATATATTAATATAACATCAAAGTACATCACTTTCACAACTATGAAAACTCATTTCAAAAATTCAAATTCCACATAATACAACCAACAACATGAACCTCACTAAATTTCATCCATATCACATTCTCAATCTTAAGATCATAACATTTACTTTTAAACAACACTAATTCATTTCCTTACACTAATTAACATCATCCATTTAGATACTTTAATTTTACACACTCAACCCTAAATTATGCATCTTTGTTCCATAATAAATAATTCGCTATCATATATGATTTCACTCTTTGATTTTAATTATGAACTCTTTGTTGCAAATTATTAAAAACTCCATATTCCTTCTATACTTATAACCATATGCATATAAATTTTTATAATTTTCTTCATTCATTTGTCTCATAAAATGAATTTATTACTTATTTACACAAAACTGCATGACTTCCTCAGTTTCATGTCAATCTCACTTTCAATTTTTATATTCCTTACCAATTCTTTATAAAAGCTTGTAAAATTTTATCCATGTGCACTTGACACATATATGGACTTATATTTAAAGTTTTAGATTTTTTCAAGCTGATTTAATATATTTAAAAATTAAATCTTCTGAAATCAGAGAATCTGTCTCTTTAATAATTTCTCTGGTAGCACCCGTTTGTCCATTTTTTCAGGTATCAAACCTTAATAAAAATTCATGAAATTTTAACCATATGTTATAGGAATACATATGATATTGGGTGTAAATTTTCATATTTTTCTGGGTGGGTTTTCCATAGTTTTTAAATATGTTTCTCAATTTCTACAGATTCTGAGTTTCTGGAACTCCTCCAACAATCTGTGTTCTTCTACCTTTCTTAATTAATAATTCATCTTTAAAAATTATGAAATTTTATACATTAGATTCTAACATATAGAAAAACTTTTCATTAAATTTTTCAAACTCATCCAAGATTCCTATATTTATTTTAAAAAAATTCAACAATATCATTTTACAGCATACCTATAAAATTTTCTATAACTCTCATGTCCATTTCTCAAACTTTTTATTTCATATCATAAATCATTTCATAAATTATTTTTCTTAATTCCACTTATTCATCAATTGAATCAACTATTAATCTTAATTTCGAATGGAAGTTCCAAAAATTTTTAATCCATAAGGTCCAAAATGATGCTTCTACTATGTCACTCTGATCTATGTAACCCAGACGCCAACTCAACTCATATCCATTATATCAAATGGACATTGCCACATCAGGGATCAGATAAATTACCAGTGCCAATGCATGCATCACAATTGAAAATTATTTTTTAAAATTTCAAATTTCTCTCTCTAACAACCCACCTAGGTCGAGAACCTCAAGCCTAGGCACTGATACTAAAATAAATGTAACACCCTTATACCCTAAATAAATATTTTATATGAAAATCTCTGGGAAAAATTTGCCAGAGTTTTGTTTGTAATATGAACGTTTTCAAAATTCAACAAAACACAACTGCATAAAACAAACACTCCAAATAAAATCAATTCACCTATACTTCTCAATTTCTCCATATTTTCTCAAAATACTTATATATAGGTATATATATATCAACATTATATATAAAATCCCATCTTAAACAAAATTATTCAAATCCTTCTTTACAATTTATAATATATGCTTCAAAAACATATCATAACATACATAATATCAAAAATGTACATGCTGGCAACTGGCTCTGATCTTAATGCACCCAAAACAACTCTTCAAACTCAATAAATACAAACCTAGACCCGACTAGGTCTAGTAAAACTCTCCAGCTCTACCAAAACGTCAATGACACCTGCGCGACGAATTACAATCGCGCTAAGCCGAAGCCTAGTGGTACAAACTTTGATAATAATAAAAATGCAAAGTAATGCCAATGCACAATGCATATAGAGGTCACATCATTTCACTTTCTTATATTTTTTTCAAATATTTCATACTCATAACATTATATTGCTCAATTGTGTCACAGTTCATAATTCACTTTAAAGCAAAGACAAGCATAGGCCCAAAAAGGATCTAATATACTATTCAAATTTCAGAGTTACTGCTTTGGTCCATAATGACACCATGTGTCTAGCCCGTAGGCAATATATATATCCATGGACAATGTAGCAGCCCCAGTCTCTTGAACCTCAACCCGGCTAGACCCTTAGGCCCCAGTATCTTAGCCCTCAACCCGGCTAGACTGCTACGATTTTTAAGGCTTACGACCCAGTCTTTTCACCCCCAAAAACTTCATATTTATCATTTATCAGCTGGGCTCGGCTTACGACCCGGTCTTTTCACCTGCCCAGCAATTCATAGGCATGCCGCCAAACCAGAACTCTAAAAATTGAATAACATACTAGGCACACAATTAATTCATTTATCTCATTATCAAATACTTTCACAATTCATTTCTCATTTTATTTCTCATAATCAAACTAGGCTCATTGCCTTATTTTCACATTTTTTTCTCATTTTTCACATTTTTCTCATTTTTTTCTCATTTTTATCAATATCAATTCATTTCATTATTCCACATGTCTCATTTTTGCATTCACAACACATTACCCAATTACTTTGGGTATTTTCACATAATATGCATATTTCACACTTTACACAATTTAGCCATTATCAATGGCTTTTCACAATGCATTTAACACATATATGACATTACAAATGTCATAGCACATTATTCATACTCAATCAATGAACCAAGTAGCTTAACACATTTTTCAACCAAAATGTGTTAAGTCCAAATGTCATGCAAATATAAACATTATACTCAAAGTTTGTACATACCTCTACTAGCAACCCAAAGGAAGCTTAATACAACCTCCAATCCTATCCTTCCAACTTGCCCTTCACCACTTGGATGAAGCAAATCAACCTCCCTCAATGCCTATACCAAATGTGATCATACATAATCATTTAATATCATATTCTAAGGTATTCTCAACATCAAACCATAATTAAACATCACTCTAAACCAAATCCCAAAATTAAGCTTCACCTCACTTTAACTTTGAAAAATCATATCAAGCCATTTAAATTAGTGTTTTAAGTTTATTAATATCATTAGAAGCATATTTTAATACATTTGAACCTTTTACATTATAAAAATACACTCTTATATACAATACCATAAAATGGCATAACCTTCCCCATTAAAGGTTTTCCATTCCAACACAATCCATTACTCATTTCAAGCTTATATTAATCACTTTTAATACTAAACAAAATGCTTAAACAAATAAAATCACACAATTCAACCACTTTGGAAAATCACTTTTCCAAAACCCTAAATCTCCACTTCCATTCTCAAACTCCAACTAAACACAACCAAATCCAATATTTGACTTTAAAATACTTGTTTATGTATCAAAACAACTCATTTGGAATCAATTTACACAATTAAAAACCATGATTTCAAAACCCCAAAAATTACATAACCCTAAATTCTCTCTCTTCACCAATCTTACCCAAACTCAACCATTTCTTTAATCCAACCTTAAAATCATTGTTAATCACTTAAAATAACTTAATATATACCCAAATAAACAATTAAAGCTAAAACCCAAAACAAACATAATCACAATTCCTATGAAATCCAAAGAAATAAGTTGGGAACTTACTAATTTTGGTGGAAATCACTAAAAATCCACTTTAAACTTGTTGAATCCTTCAATTTGTGGAGTATGGAAGATCAAAATTCTTGAGATTAATAGCCATGGTGGCCGGCCCTTGATGGAGAAGAAGAAGAAGAAGAAAAACTTTTAAATTTTCTTTTTCTTTTCATCTTTTATTTTTAACAATATATATATATATATATTAAAATAATTTAATAATTATTTATTTATTTATTTATTTAATAAATTAAAAGTCATAAATTTCCTCTTCCATTCAAAAATAATTTATTTTTGAATTATTTTATTAATTTTGAATTTCTAAGATTTAATTACTAAAATACCCTTTTACTTTGACTTTTCTTTTAAAAAGTATTGACTTTTATATGTTATGTATATTTTACATATATATCACATATATTATCCACTTTTTCATTTAAAACCCCTTCATTTTTCATTTAAAATCATTAATTTAATTTATCCATTTAAATTATAATTTATTTTATCAAATTTCCAAAAATTAGAACTTTTCAAAAATTTAGGATATTACACATATGCACAAGTAATGTGTATCTTATATACACATCAAATGTACCTTATGTGTATATTAAATATTAAGTATGTAATGTATTAATCCAACATATACAATTAATATACCATATGTATATGTTTTGTATACTCTAGATATATATATATATATTGAGTATATACAATTTATCTCTCCAAATACTTATTTAATTTCTCCAAAATCACGGATGTTACATGAAGGGCAAATTGGAAGGTTAGGATTGGAGGTTGTGTTAAATTTTCTTTGGGTTGCTAGTGGAGTTATGTACAAACTTTGAATATATTATTTATATTTGTATGACATTTAGGCTTAACACATTTTGGTTGAAAAATGTGTTAAGTTACTTGGTTCATTGATTGAGTATGAATAATATGCTATGACATTTATAATGTCATATATGTGTTAAATGCATTGTGAAAAGCTATTGATAATGGCTAAATTGTATAGAATGTGAAATATGTATATTATGTGAAAATACCCAAAGTAATCGGGTAATGTGTTGTGAATGCAAAAATGGGATATGTGGAATAATGAAATGAATTGATATTGATAAAAATGAAAAAAAAATTGAGAAAAGTGAGAAAATGAGAAAGATGTGAAAAATGAGAACAATGAGAAAAAATTGTAAAAATAAGGCAATGTGCCTAGATTGAATATGTGACAATGAGAAAGAGATTAATAATGAGAAAAATGAATAAATAAAAAAAGTGAGAAAAAGATGATATAATAAGGCAATGTGCCTAGTTTGATCATGAGAAAATGAGAAAAGTTTTGATAAAGGAATTATGAAAGAATTTGATAATGAGAAATATGAATAAATTGTGTGCCTAGTATGTTATTCAATTTTCAGAGTTCTCGGTTTGGCGGCATGCCTATAATTGCCTACGAGCTAAACGCTGGAATGGTGAAAAGACTGGGTCGTAAGCCAGACCAGCTGATAAATATGATATTTTTGGGGTAAAAAGACTAGTCGTAAGCCAGGCCAGCTGATAAATATGATGTTTTTGGGATGAAAATACTGGATTGTAAGCCTCAAAAACTATAGCAGTTTAGCCGGGTTGAGTACCAAGATACTGGGGCCTAATGGCCTAGCCGGGTTGAGGTCCAAGAGACTGGGGCTATTACACTATCCATGGATATATTGCCTACGGGGCTAGACATATGGTGTCATTATGGACCAAAGCAGTAACTCTAAAATTTGTATAGCATATTAGATCCTTTTTGGGCCCATGCTTGTCTTTGCTTTAATGTGAATTATGAATTGTGATACAATTGAGCAATATAATGCTATGAGTTGTGATTATGAAATATTTGAAAAATATAAGAAAATAGAATAATGTGACATCTATATGCATTGTGCATTGGCATTGCATTGAGTTTTATTATTATTATCAAAGTTTGTACCACTAGGCCTCGTCTTAGCGCGATTGTAATTCGTCGCACAGATGCCATGGATGATTTGGTAGAGCCGGAGAGTCCTACTAGACCTGGTCGGGTCTAGGTTTGTATTTATTGAGCTTGAAGAGTTATTTCTTAGTACATCAAGATCAGAGCCAATTGCCAGCATGTAGATATTTGATATTACAATGTATTTTGATATTATATATGTTATGATATGTTTTTGAAAGTATATAATGTAAATTGTAAAGAATGTTTTGAATAATTTGTTCAGATGAGATTTTATATGTGTTGTTAATTTATATATCTATATATAAGTATTTTGAGAAAATATGGAGAAATTGAGAAGTATTGGTGAAAATTGCTTTTTTTGAATTGATTCTTATTGGGAGTATTTGCTTTATGCAGGTTGTGTTTTCTGAATTTTGGGAACGTCCAAATTACAAATAAAACTCTGGCGAATTTTTCCCAGAGATTTTCATATAAAATATTTAGTTTGGATTCCTATAACAAGCAAAGAATATTTATATACTATTTATTTTATATATTAGTATTTGAAATCTTAAAATAGAAATGGGAAATTTTTTATTAAATTGGTCTGTGATATTTTTATACCGTATATGTGTATTTTACATATGCTGAAAATATGTATTATACGTATATAAGGTATAAGGATGTTACATTTATTTTGGTATCAGAGTCTAGGTTTGAGGTTCTTTACCTAGGTGAGTTGTTAGAGAGAGAAAATTAGAATTTAAAAAAATAATTTTCAATTGTGATGCATGAATTGACACTGGCAATTTATCTAATCCCTGATGTGGCAATGTCCATTTGATATAATGGATATGAGTTGAGATGGCATCTGGGTTGCATAGTTCACAGTGGCGCAGTGGAAGCGTCATTATAGAGATTATGAATTAAGAATTTTTGAAACTTTTATTTAAAATTTAAAATTCATAGCTGATTCAATTGATGAATAAGTGAAATTAGAAAAACAATCTAGGAAATGATTTAAGATATAAAAATAAAAAGTTTGAGAAATGAGCATGATAGTTACAGAAAATTTTATAGGTATACTGCAAAGTGATATTCTCTAATTTTTTGGACAAATCTAGAAATGTTGGATGAGTTTAAACATTTAATAGAAATTTTTTCTATATGTTAGAATCCAATTTATAAAATTTTATAAATTTTAAAGATGGATCTCTAATTAAAAAAAATAGAAGAACACAGATTATTGGAGTAATTCCAGCAACTCAGAATCTGTAGAAATTGGGAAAAAATAAATTTAGAAACTATGGTAAACCAACCCAGAAAAATCTAAACTTTTACACACAATATCATATGTATTCCTATAACATATGGTTAAAATTTCATGAATTTTTATTAAGGTTTGATACCTGAAAAAAATGGACAACCTGGTGCTGCCAGAGAAATTATTAAAGAGACAGATTCTCTGATTTTGGAAGATTTAATTTTTAAATATATTAAATCAGCTTGAAAAAATCTAAAACTTTAAATATAAGTCCATATATGTTTCAAGTGCACATGGATAAAATTTTACAAGCTTTTATAAAGAATTGGTAAGGAATATAAAAATTGAAAGTGAGATTGACATGAAACTGAGGAAGTCATGCAGTTTTGTGTAAATAAGTAATAAATTCATTTTATGAGACAAATAAATGAAGAAAATTATAAAAATTTATATGCATATGGTTATAAGTATAGAAGGAATATGGAGTTTTTAATAATTTGCAACAAAGAGTTCATAATTAAAATCAAAGAGTGAAATCATATATGATAGCGAATTATTTATTATGGAATAATGATGCATGATTTAGGGTTGAGTGTATAAAATTAAAGTATCTAAATGGATGATGTTAATTAGTGTAATGAAATGAATTAGTGTTGTTTAAATATAAATATTATGATTTTAAGATTAGAAATGTGACATGGATGAGATTTGGTGAGGTTCATGTTGTTAGTTGCAATATATGAAATTTGAATTTTTGAAATGGGTTTCCATAATTGTGAAAGTGATGTGTTTTGATGTTATATTAATATAAAAATAAATTTTATAAAGTTAGCTCTTGAAAATGAGATTAATAGAATGAAGTTTAAGTAAAGTAGTAAGTTGGAAATTTAGAGTTGTAAAAGAATTTTGATGAAGATTGTTTAGATGTTGATAGTTTAATGTTTAATAAGCATGGGAGTAATTTTGAATGAGTAATATTATTTATAAAAATATCATCTAATGTGTAATGTGGTTGATAATATAGAAATTTGTTATGAAATAAAAGGGAAATGATTAAGTATGTAAAAATGAGTTACTTTAGGTAATTGAATTGGAAATGATGAAAAGGGATATGAGGGGTATGATAAATGCATAAAAAAATGTGAGAGAGATGTCACATTGAAAATGTGACTAAGATTTATGTGAGATGTTAAAATATATATATATATAAGAAACTTATTTAAGAGATGGACGATTAAATAAAGAAGATGTTAATTATGTTGTGGTCAGAGTATATATATATGTTGAATTAATGAATAATCTAAGTAATGTCAAAAGAATGAGAAATGATAATGTTCTCTAAAAGGTGATAAATATTAACTTTGAATAGGTTGTATGTAAAAGAGGAATTGAGTATAATTGTATGATTTGTGTGATGAGATTTTTTTTTCAATATGAACACAAATATGATATATAAGAAAATGTGGAAAGTAAGTCACATTGTGATTATGTCTTACAAAGGTGTATGTGGATGATTGCAAAAAATGTTATCTTTACTACCTTATACAAATACATATTTGGTGATATTGAGAATGATATTGCATGTATTAATAGACCTAAGAGAGATTAGGTCTTAACCTGCGTAGAGTTAGGTCATGTGATGAATTGAGATTGAGAATGGACCCGAACAGAGCTGGACGGTGAAATTGTTATTTTAACAACTAAACTTGATGATTGTATAGTGTTTTGGACCTAAAGTATATGCGTATAAATAAGAGATTGTAAGGAAAAGAAAGTATAATGAAGAAAGTATGGAAATGAAAATATATATATATATATATATGAATGAAAATTTTTATAAGAGATAGATTAGAAATGGAGTAATAAATGAAAATTGTGTAAATTAGCATATGAACAAATGTGTATATGTAAGAGATGTTAATGATAATATTGTTGAAACATGAGTTAGGCTAATGATGATCAAGTGATCAAGAGTAAATTGCTTTGAAACAGAGCTGAAATGTGTTAACTTTTTGTATAGCAAAAGATTAGAAAATGAATATGTGATTTTTGCGATACGAACTTAACATTGTGATTGGAAATGTTTGAAGAAGAATGATAGAGGAGCAGTATTTATTTATAAGCCACGGGCGTGACCATTATTATGGCATGACCGTTGGATAGTTTTGGTGAGATTGATAGTTATGCTTCAAGAAACATGGTCAAGACTTATGGTTTGCATAGCTGTATCTTATAATTTTATATTAGAAATTTATTTATAATTATAGAAAGAGTGGAAACATAAGAGAATTGTGAAAATATGATGAGCTTTAAATGATGTGTAAGAAAAGTGATTTGTGAAAATAGGGTAACTATAAGAAATATGAGAAAATGATAAATGAAAGGAATTATGAAATGTGAGTAAGAGTTATAATGAATGTGTTTGAAAGTGGTATAAAATGAATAAGTTGATGAAAATGATGTGTAAAATAAACAAGATTAGGGGAAGTGAATATTATCTGTTATGATGAATTCGAAGAGAATTAAAATTTGAGAATAAATTTGACCTAATAGAATTAGATCATGAATTGAAAACGGATTAATGAATTTAAAATAGACTAAAGGTTGGTCAGAATAGAATAAGGCTGTGATGGTCATATTGTGATAGTTAGATCAATTGATTTGAAATGTAATAAGTTTACAAGTATTTATCGAAATTCGATGTATGTAGTTGTATTAAGAATATGCAAGCTATATGATAATGTGTATCATACAGCATTCTGATATGTATATGCATATGAAATGAGCTAAGTTATATTAGTTTCAAATAATTATAAGAGAAAAATGTTAGTTATAGTATAATGGGAATGAATCTTATTAAGGAAATAAGATTTTGTTGTTGTATAATGGTGATGTCAAATTAATATGTGGTAATTGTATAAAGAGTAGGATCAAAGTGAAAATGTGTAAAATTATTGTGTTAAGATAAAAGTTATCAATATTTGAATTTAAAGTGATGAGAGTATATTTTTAAGATAATGAAGTGATCAAATATCTTAAGTGCAATAGGTGTGTGGGTATATATATTAAAGAGAAGAACTAATTTTTATCTAATAACAATTCGATTGATGATATGATAATTTGTTGTGACTGTTTGAATAAATAGACAGTATAATAATGTGTTAGGGAATGGTAAAAATGAAATTAAGAATGAACCTAATGGGGAGAATAGAAATTATGTAATTTGGTAAAATAATATTTTGGATGATTTATTACCATACTGGATAATTTCGAGGACGAAATTATTTAAGGGAGAGAAAATTGTAACATCCGTTATTATGGAGAAATTAAATAAGTATTTGGATATATAAATTGAATATACTCAATATATATATCTAGAGTATATATAACATATACATATGGTATATTAATTATATATGTTGGATTAATATATTGCATACTTAATATTTAATACACATATAAGGTACATTTGATGTGTATATAAGATACACATTACTTGTGCATATGTGTAATATCCCAAATTTTTAAAAAGTTCCAATTTTTAAAAATTTGATAAAATAAATTATAATTTAAATGGTTAAATTAAATTAATGGTTTTAAATGAAAAATGAAGGGGTTTTAAATGAAAAAGTTGAACATATATATGATATATATGTAAAATATACATAACATATAAAAGTCAACACTTTTCAAAAGAAAAGTTAAAGTAAAAGGGTATTTTGGTAATTAAATCTTTGAAATTCAAAATTTATAAAATAATTTAAAATAAATTATTTTTGAATGGAAGAGGAAATTTATGACTTTTAATTTATTAAATAAATAAATAATTAATTAATTATTAAATTATTTTAATATATATATATATATGGTTTAAAATAAAAGATGAAAAGAAAAAGAAAAAAATAAAGTCTTCATCTCTTCTTCTTCTTTTCCATAGCTGAAACCTCCATGGTTTTCTAGCCCAAGATTTTGCTTCTTCCATACTCCAAAAATTGAAGAATTTCAAGTATTCAAAGCGGATTTTGGTGATTTCCACCAAAATTAGTAAGTTTTCAACTCTTTTCTTTGAATTCTATAGAAAATTGGATTATGTTGAGTTTGGAGTTTTGATGTAGCATGTTATAATTATTGGAATGGGTGTGTATGATGTTATTTTGGGTAGTTAACAATGATTTTAAGGTTGGATTAAAGAAATGGTTGAATTTAAGTTGAGTTTGGTGAAGAGAGAGAATTTAGGGTTATGGAACATTTGAGTTTTTGAAATCATAAGTTTTAATTATGCAAATTGGTTCCAAATGTGTTGTTTTGATGCATAAACAAGGATTTTAAAATCAAATGATGGATTTAGTTAAGTTTGGATAGAGTTTGAAGATGGTAGTGTTGATTTAGGGTTTTGGAAAAGTGAATTTTCAAAGAATGATTAATTGTTTGATTTTAATGCTTAAATCATGTTATTTAATACTATAAGTGGTGGAAATAAGATTGAAAT
Source organism: Garcia nutans (assembly GCA_947685225.1). Lineage (NCBI taxonomy): Eukaryota > Viridiplantae > Streptophyta > Magnoliopsida > Malpighiales > Euphorbiaceae > Garcia > Garcia nutans. The sequence continues at coordinate 32,406,510 of CANTUV010000039.1, read as the reverse complement.
GATAATTGAATTGAGTTGGAATGGAGATCCTTCAATGGTGAAGGTTATGCCATTTTAGGATTTTGAGCATAAGCATGTGGTTAATTAATGTAATTGGTTTAAACATGCTAAAACATGTTTCTAATGATATTAATAAACTTAAAACACTAATTTAAATGACTTGATATGATTTTTCAAAGTTAAAGTGAGGCGAAGCTTAATTCTGGGATTTGGTTTAAAGTGATGTTTAATTATGGTTTGATGTTAAGAATACCTTAGAATATGTTATTAAATGATTATGTATGATCACATTTGGTATAGGCATTGAGGGAGGTTGATTTGCTTCATCCAAGTGGTGAATGGCAAGTTAGAAGGATAGGATTGGAGGTTGTGTTAAGCTTACTTTGGGTTGCTAGTGGAGATATGTACAAACTTTGAATATATTGTTTATATTTATATGACATTTGGGCTTAACACATTTTGGTTGAAAAATGTGTTAAGTTACTTGGTTCATTGATTGAGTATGAATAATATGCTATGACATTTATAATGTCATATATGTGTTAAATGCATTGTGAAAAGCCATTGATAATGGCTAAATTGTGTAGAATGTGAAATATGTATATTATGTGAAAATACCCAAAGTAATTGGGTAATGTGTTGTAAATGCAAAAATGGGATATGTGGAATAATGAAATGAATTGATATTTATAAAAATGAGAAAAGTGAGAAAAGTGAGAAAGATGAGAAAGATGTGAAAATTGAGAAAAATGAGAAAAAATTGTGAAAATAAGGCAATGTGCCTAGATTGAATATGTGACAATGAGAAAGATATTAATAATGAGAAAAATGAATAAATAAAAAAAAGTGAGAAAAAGATGATATAATAAGGCAATGTGCCTAGTTTGATCATGAGAAAATGAGAAAAGTTTTAATAAAAGAATTATGAAAGAATTTGATAATGAGAAATATGAATAAATTGTGTGCCTAGTATGTTATTCAATTTTCAGAGTTCTGAGTTTGGCGGCATGTCTATGATTGCCTACGAGCTAAATGCTGGAATGGTGAAAAGATTGGGTCGTAAGCCAGGCCAGCTGATAAATATGATGTTTTTGGGGTGAAAAGACTGGATCGTAAGCCTCAAAACTATAACAGTCTAGCCGAGTTCAGGACCAAGATACTGGGGCCTAAGGGTCTAGCCGGGTTGAGGTTCAAGAGACTGAGGCTGTTACATTATCCATGGATATATTGCCTACGTGGCTAGACACATGGTGTCACTATGGACCAATGCAGTAACTCTGAAATTTGAATAACATATTAGATCCTTTTTGGGCCCATGCTTGTCTTTGCTTTAATGTGAATTATGAATTATGATACATTGAGCAATATAATGCTGAGTTGTGATTATGAAATATTTGAAAATATAAGAAAATAGAATGATGTGACATCTATATGCATTGTGCATTGGCATTGCATTGAGTTTTATTATTATTATCAAAGTTTGTACCACTAGGCTTTGGCTTAACGCGATTGTAATTCATAGCGCAGGTGTCATGGATGATTTGGTAGAGCCGGAGAGTCCTACTAGACCTGATTGAGTCGAGGTTTTTAATTGTTGAGCTTGAAGAATTGTTTTTGGGTACATCAAGATCAGAGCTAGTTGCCAGCATGTAGATATTAGATATTACAATGTATTTTGATATTATATATGTTATGATATGTTTTTGGAAGTATATAATGTAAATTGTAAAAAATTCTTTGAATAATTTGTTCAGATGAGATTTTATATGTGTTGTTAATTTATATATCTATATATAAGTATTTTGAGAAAATATAGAGAAATTGAGAAGTATTGGTGAAATGGTAAATTAATTTTTATTGGGAGTGTTTGCTTTATGCAGGTTTTGTTTCCTGAATTTTGGAAACGTCCAAATTACAAACAAAACTCTGGCGAATTTTTTCCAGAGATTTTCATATAAAATATTTAGTTTTGATTCCTATAACAAGCAAAGAATATTTATATACTATTTATTTTATATATTAGTATTTGAAATCTTAAAACAGAAATGTGAAATTTTTTATTAAATCGGTCTATGATATTTTTATACCGTATATGCATATTTTACATATGCTGAAAATATATATTATACGTATATAGGGTATAAGGGTGTTACACCATAGGTAATATATTCATGGATAATCTAACTAGATCTGAGCTTACGACCCAGTCTTTTCACTTAGTCTAGCTTCAAGAATTTGTTTTTAAGGCTTACGACCCAGTCTTTTTACCCCAAAAATATCATATTTATCAGCTGGACCTGGCTTACGACCCTGTCTTTTCACTAGCCCAGCTTTTAGCCCGTAGGCAATCATAAGCATGCCACCAAACCCAGAACTCTAAAAATTGAATAACATACTAGACGCACAATTTATTCATTTTTCTCATTATTAATCTCTTTCTCATTTTCACATATTCAATCTAGGTAAATTGCCTTATTTTCACATTTTTATCAATTTTCTCATTTTTCACATCTTTCTCATTTTTCTCACTTTTCTCACTTTTCTCATTTTTATCAATATCAATTCATTTCATTATACCACATATCTCATTTTTGCATTCACAACACTTTACCCAATTACTTTGGGTATTTCCACATAATATACATATTTTACATTTTACACAATTTAGTAATTATCAATGGCTTTCGCAATGCATTTAACACATATATGACATTACAAATGTCATAGCACATTATTCATACACAATCAATGAACCAAGTAGCTTAACACATTTTCCAACCAAAATGTGTTAAGTCCAAATGTCATGCAAATATAAACATTATATTCAAAGTTTGTGCATACCTCCACTAGCAACCCAAAGCAAGCTTAAAACAACATCCAATTCTATCTTTCCAACTTGTCCTTCACCATTTGGATGAAGCAAATCAACCTCCCTCAATGCCTAAACCAAATGTGATATCAAATAATCATTTAGTATCACATTTAATGACATTTTCAATATTTAACCATAATTAAACATCACTTCTATAAATTTTGAAAAATTTAGCCTTTCCTTACTTTAATATTAGAATTCCATTCTACTACAATTAAATTAGTATTTTAAGTTTATTTATATTATTAAAAACTTATTTTAATACATTTAAATCATTTACCTTATAAAAATACACTCTTATACACAAAATCTCAAAAATGGCATAATCTTCCCCCCCCCCCAATTGAAAGTTTTCCATTCCAACACAATCCATTACTCATTTCAAGCTTATTTTCATCACTTTTAACACTAAACAACATGATTAAACAAATAAAATCACACAATTCAACAACTTTGGAAAATCACTTTTCCAAAACCCTAAATCTCCACTTCCATTCTCAAACTCCAACCAAACACAACCAAATCAAATATTTGACTTCAAAATACTTGTTTATGAATCAAAACAACTCATTTGGAATCAATTTGCACAATTAAAGCTCATGTTTTCAAAACTCTAAAAATTCATAACCCTAAATTCTCTCTTTTCACCATTCTTTATCCAAACTTCATCATCTCTTCAATCTAACCATAAAATCATTATTAACTACCCAAAATAACATCATACACACCAATTCCAATAATTATAATATATTACTTAAAAATCCAAATTCCTACATAAATTAAACTTCCATGGAATTCAAAGAAAAGAGTTGAAAACTTATTAAATTTGGTGGAAATCACCAAAAATCCATTTTGAATACTTGAAATCCTTCAATTTGTGGAGTATGGAAGAAGTAAAATCCTTGGCTTCTCTTCAATGGAGGTTCGGCCCTTGTGAGAAGAAGAGGAAGATGAAGACAACTTTTAAATTTTCTTTTTCTTTTCATCTTTATTTTTAACCATATATATATATTAAAATAATTTAATATTTATTTATTTATTTATTTATTTATTTAATAAATTAAAGTCCTAATTTTCCTCTTCCATTCAAAAATAATTTATTTTTGAATTATTTTATTAATTTTAAATTTCTAAAAATTTATTTACAAAAATATCATTGGACTTTGATTTTTCTTTTAAAAAGTGTTGACTTTTATATGTTATATATATTTTGTATATATATCACATATATATTCCACTTTTTAATTTCAAATTCCTTCATTTTTCATTTAAAACCATTAATTTAATTTATCCTTTTAAGTTATAATTTATTTTACCAAATTTTTCAAAAATTAGAAATTTTCAAAAAATTTAAGATGTTACAATTCTCTCCCCCTAAAACTAATTTCGTCCTTGAAATTACCTGTTCTCAAGTCTGGAACAATTGAAAAAACTGACTCTGCATCGCCTGCTCACTCTCCCATGTCGCCTCCTCGGTGGCATGATTCCTCCAAAGGACTTTCACAAGTGGCACCCTCTTATTCCTCAATTCTTTAACCTCTCGTGCCAAAATCGCCATTGATTCTTCCTCGTAAGTCAGATCTGGACTCACCTCAATGGACTCCACTGACAAGATATAAGATGGTTCAGACCTATATCTTTGAAGCATCGAGACATGAAAAATATTATGTATTCGATCCAACTCAGGCGGCAAAGCTAGTCTATAAGCCAGTGGACCAACTCTCTCCAACACCTCATAAGGTCCTATGAAACGAGGACTCAACTTTCCTTTACGGCCAAATGTCAAAATCTTCTTCCATGGAGACACCTTCAGAAACACTTTATCTCCCACACTGAACTCAATGTCTCTTTAAATTTGAATAGGATTTCTGTCGGTCTGAAGCTACTTTTAAACGACCCCGAATCACCTTCACTTTCTCCTTTGTTTTCTTAATCAAATCGGGACCAACCAGTTTACCTTCTCCAACCTCATCCCAACACAAAGGTGTCCTGCATCTCCTGCCATATAAAGCCTCGTAAGGAGCCATCCCAATACTGAAATGATGACTATTGTTATAGGCAAACTCAATTAATGGCAAAAATCTGTCCCAATTCCCGGTAAAATCAATGATATAGCTCCTCAACATATCCTCCAGAATCTGTATCACTCTCTCCAACTGCCCATCTGTCTAAGGATAGAAAGCAGTACTAAAATGCAATCGAGAACCCAAAGCATCATGCAAACTCTTCCAAAACCTCGAAGTAAACCGGGGATCACGATCCGACACCAAAGAAACTGGGACTCCATGCAACCTGACTATCTCATTGATATACAGCTCAGCCAACCTCTCAAGAGAATAATCCATCTGAACTGGAAGAAAATGAGTTGTCTTCATCATTCAATCAACTATCACCAGATTGCATCATGCTTTTTCTAAGTCAAAGGCAGTCTAGTCACAAAATCCATTGTCACTCGCTCCCATTTCCACTCTGGCACTGATAAAGGTTGGAGCAACCCTGAAGGAACTTGGTGCTCAGCCTTCACTTTCTGGCAAGTGAGACATCTGGATACAAACTTTACTATTTTCCTCTTCATACCATACCACCAATAATGTCACTTCAAGTCCTAATACATCTTGGTACTCCCAGGGTGCATAGCAAAAAGTAACTGATGTGCTTCCTCTAATATCATCCTTTTCAATTTTGCATCATCAGGAATACACAGTCTATCTCTATACCATAGACTGCCATCATCCCTCACATAAAAGTCTCGACTCTCCCCCTTCTGAAAAACCAACACAATTTTCTAAATTTTCTCATCTACCAACTGAGCCTTCCTAATATGATCCAACAATACTGGCCTCAACTGTAACTGAGCCGTCAAAGCACCATCATCAGAAGACTCAAATCTAACAAGCAACGCTCTCAACTCAACAAGAAACGAGAGTGAATAAGCAGTCAAACCTACCAAAGACTTTCGACTCAAGGCATCAGCAACAACATTTACCTTACCAGGATGATAATCAATCAAACAGTCATAGTCTTTAATCAATTCTAACCACCGTCTCTGCTAAATATTCAGCTTTCTCTGAACACCCAGTTATTTCAAACTCTTGTGATCCTTATAAATGAAACACTTTTTCCCATACAAGTAATGCCGCCAAATCTTCAAGGCAAAAACTATTGCTACTAATTCTAAATTATGTGTCAGATAATTCAGCTCATGCAGTTTCAACTATTGAGAGGCATAAGTAATGACTCTACCCTCTTGCATCAGAACACAACCTAAACCACTATGTGAAGCATCACTGTATATCACATATGGTTTACCTTCCACAGGCAGGGTAAGGACAGGAGCCTGAGTTAACATCTCCCTCAGCTACTCAAAACTCACCTGACACCTATCTGTCCACACAAATCTAACTCCTTTCTGAAGTAATCTAGTGAGTGGTGTAGCTATTATAGAAAAACCCTTCACAAATCGACGATAATAGCCTGTCAATCCCAGAAAACTTCTAACCTCTATCACAGTCTTCGGTGGACTCCAATTCAAGATAGCCTCAACTTTACTCAGATCAACTCTAATACCCTCTACTGAAACCATATGACCGAGAAAAGCTACCTGATTGAGCCAGAACTCACACTTAGATAGCTTAGCATACAACTACTTCTCTCTCAGAGTCTGCAATACAATCCGCAAATGCCTATCATGATTCTCCTCATTACGCGAATACACCAAGATGTCATCAATGAAGACCACCACAATTGATCTAAATATGGTCTGAACACCTTGTTCATCAAATCCATAAATGCTGCTGGTGTATTCGTCAACCCAAAGGGCATCACCAGAAACTCATTATGCCCATACCTCTTGCGAAAAGTTATCTTGGGTACATCTACATCTCTGACTCTCAACTGATGGTACCCTGATCTCATATCGATCTTAGAGAATACTGCTGCTCCCTTCAACTGATCAAAGAGATCATCTATCTGAGGCAAAAGATATTTGTTCTTGATGGTCACCTTATTCAACTGGCGGTAATCAATACACAATCTCATGGTGTCATCTTTCTTCTTTACAAACAACACAGGCGCTCCCCACAAGGACACACTAGGGCGGACAAACCCTTTTTTCAATAATTCCTGCAACTGCACCTTCAATTCTCTCAACTCAGCAGGTGCCATCCGATAAGGGGTAATAGAGATAGGAGTGGTACCAGGCAACAAATCGATACCAAACTCCACTTCTCTCTCAGGAGGTACCCCTGGCAATTCATCAGGGAAAATATCTGAAAACTCGGCAACTGTGGGTATACTGTCAAGCAAGGACCCCACTACTCTAGTATCTACAACATAAGCAAGATAAGTCTCACATCCCTTCTGAATCATCCTCCCAGCTAAAACAGCTGAAACAAACATGGATGAAAGATACCTCTGCCCACTAGATACTATAACATCCCTACCATCACGTGTTCTCAAAGTAACACATTTATTCTGACAGTCTACCACAGCTCCATGCTTGGATAACCAATCCATGCCTAAAATTAGATCATACTCCCTGAAAGGCATATCAATCAGGTCACTAAGAAACTCCTCATCCTGCACAATAACTGGACTATCTCGGTGTACCCTACTCTCCACAACACTATGCCCTAAAGGATTTGTGACCAAAACATCAAATCCTAAGCACTCAGAATGCAAATCACTCACAGGCAAGATGGATGCACTGATGTAAGAATGAGTTGACCGAGGGTCTAATAATGAAAGAACTGAAGTACCAGCAATAACAGCAGAAGCATCTAGATGCCTCTGCATCTCATAAACCGGTGTGATGGTCCTGTCTCATCTGGTCTACTACCTTCAGTTGTAGAACTTTCTCTCAGACTAGACCCAGATTGACCACCTCTACCAAAACCTCTGCCACCACGGCCCCCTCTGACACTGGGTCGAGAAGCTGCAATATCTTCCTATCTAACCTTTGGTGGCTCGGGACAATATCTGATAAAATGGTATGACAATCCACATCTAAAACACACTCCCGAAGCACCTCTCCACCGGCAGACACCTCCGTGTGCTTTACCACAATGAACATAAGTAGGTGGAGCAGGTCTCTGAGCCACTGGGGTCGGAGCACTGGCCACTGAAACTGCAGGTCTCTGTCTCTATGTCTGTTGTTGTACTGACCTGCCAAACTACCCCTGACTCATACTAAGCCTCTGAAAATATCCCCCTCGGCCTCTCTTCACTGATGAAGACCCTGTCTCACTCTAGGGTCTCCTAGATCCGGTCTCTTCAACCCTGGCAGCTGCTGCAATACCCTGTGCTCTCTCTACACTCTTGGCAGCTGCAACTAACTGAAAAAAATCTTGATACCGAGAGCCTGCTATGATACACGTGATAGAGGGTCTCAATCCCTCCTCAAACCTCGTGCTCCTGTCAAACTCGTCAGAAATGATCCCACCAGCATAGTGACTCAACCGAATAAACTCAATCTCATACTCGGTCACTGTCCTGGTATCTTGTCTCAGACTCAGGAACTCCATCTTCTTTGCATCTTTATGCTCTCTCAGAGTATACTTCTACTCAAATTCCCACAGAAAATCATCATAGGTCAAGACTGGTGGATCATCCAGAGCATGTGGAACCTTCTTCTACCAATCATATGCATCTCTCTGCAGAAAAGATCTGGCATAATCAAACTTTTCTTTCGGACTAGCCTGTAACTGAATGAATACCCTCTGAACCCTATCTAGCCATTGCTCTGCTACAGCAGGGTCTGTAGAACCAACAAAGTCCTCAGCTCCATACTTTCTCAGTTTATCATACTGCCTCACCGGCAACTGCAGCTGCGGCTGTGGCTGTGGCTGCTGCGGAACTGGAGCCTGCCTCAATAACTCTACCATATGTCATACCCAGCCAGGCGAAATCTCATCAGCTGTTGGTCTCACAGGCACAGAAATAGACGCCTCACCAACAGACACAACTCTAGCTCTATCTTTATCCTCATCTGGAGCCACACTCTCTGTACTACCCTCAGCAGCTTGATGCGGCCGAGATGCCATAACTACCTCAGCAGAAAATACTATATCAGAGATCAGAAACTGCCAGTGTCAATGCATGTATTACAATGAAAAACTATTTTCAAATCCCCCATTTTCTCTCTCTATCATCCCACCTAGGTTGAGAACCTTAAACCTAGACTCTGATACCAAAACAAATGTAACACTTTTATGCCCTATATATGTACAATACATATTTTCAGCATATGTAAAATATGCATATACGGTATAAAAATGTCATAGACCGGTTTAATAAAAAAAATTCACATTTTCAATTTAAAATTTCAAATTCTAAATATATAAAATTAAATAACATATAAACATTCTTTACTTGTTATAGGAACCCAAAAAAAATATTATATATGAAAATATCTGAAAAAAATTTACCAGAGTTTTATCTGTAATTTGGACATCCTAAAATTTAGCAAAACACAACCTGCAAAAAGAAAACACTCTCAAATAATTTCAATTCACCATCTCAACCATACTCCTCAATTTCACCAAGTTTCTTAAACATTTATCTATATAGATATATATAATTTAAAACACATTTACTCTCCCATTTCAAATATATTGACCCAAACATTCTTTATAATATACAAATCATAAAATCCAAAACATAATATATTATGCATAATACTCAAAATTTACAATAACATAAAAATATATACATGCTGCTAATAGTATTTTTTATATCGATAACAACTCAACAAGCTCAACTACAAGTCTAGACCCGACCTAGTCTAGAAGAACTCTTTGGCTCAACTGAGTCTACCATGTCACCTGCGCGATGGAAACAATCGCGCTAAGCTGAAGCTTAGTGGTATAAACTTTGATAACAATATAGTTTAAATGTAATGTCAATGCACAACATATATATATATATATATCACAACTCATAACATTATATCTCATTATATTGCTCAATTGTATTACAATTCATAATTCACATTAAAGCAAAGACAAGCATGGGCCCAAAAGGATCTAATATGCTATTCAAATTTCAGAGTTACTGTTTTGGTCCATAATGACACCATGTGTCTAGCCTCGTAGGTAATATATCCATGGATAATCCAACTAGATCTGAGCTTATGACCCAGTCTTTTCACTCAGTCTAGCTTCAAGGATTTATTTTTGAGGCTTACGACCCAATCTTTTCACCCCGAAAAACATCATATTTATCAGCTGGACCTGGCTTACGACCCGGTCTTTTTACCAGCCCAGCTTTTAGCCCGTAGGCAATCATAGGCATGCCGCCGAACCCAGAACTCTAAAAATTGAATAACATACTAGACACACAATTTATTAATTTTTCTCATTATTAATCTCTTTCTCATTTTCACATATTCAATCTAGGCACATTGCCTTATTTTCACATTTTTTTTTCTCACTTTTCACATCTTTCTCATTTTTCTCACTTTTCTCATTTTTATCAATATCAATTCATTTCATTATAGCACATATCTCATTTTTGCATTCACTTCCAATTACTTTAGGTATTTTCACATAATATACATATTTCACAATTTACACAATTTAGCAATTATCAATGGCTTTTTACAATGCATTTAACACATATATGACATTACAAATGTCATAGCACATTATTCATACACAATCAATGAACCAAGTAGCTTAACACATTTTTCCAACCAAAATGTGTTAAGTCCAAATGTCATGCAAATATAAACATTATATTCAAAGTTTGTACATACCTCTATTAGCAACCCAAAGCAAGCTTAAAACAACCTCTAATCCTATCTTTCCAACTTGCCATTCACCACTTGGATGAAGCAAATCAACCTCCCTTAATGCCTAAACCAAATGTGATATCAAATAATCATTTAGTATCACATTTCATGACATTTCCAATATTTAACTGTAATTAAACATCACTCCTACAAATTTCCAAAAATTTAGCCTTTCCTTACTTTAACATTAGAATTACATTCTACTACAATTAAATTAGTGTTTTAAGTTTATTTATATTATTAAAAACATATTTTAATACATTTAAATCATTTACCTTATAAAAATACACTCTTATACACAAAATCTCAAAAATGGCATAACCTTCCCCCATTGAAGGTTTTCCATTCCAACACAATCCATTACTCATTTCAAGTTTATTTTCATCACTTTTAACACTAAATAGCATGCTTAAACAAATAAAATCACACAATTCAACAACTTTGGAAAATCACTTTTCCAAAACCCTAAATCTCCACTTCCGTTCTCAAACTCCAACCAAACACAACCAAATCAAATATTTGACTTCAAAATACTTGTTTATGAATCAAAACAACTCATTTGGAATCAATTTGCACAATTAAAGCTCATGTTTTCAAAACTCCAAAAATCCATAACCCTAAATTCTCTCTCTTCACCATTCTTTATCCAAACTTCATCATCTCTTCAATCTAACCTTAAAATCATTGTTAACTATCCAAAATAACATCATACACACCAATTCCAACAATTATAACATACTACTTAAAAATCTAAATTCTGACATAAATCAAACTTCCATGGAATTCAAAGAAAAGAGTTGGAAACTTACTAAATTTGATGGAAATCACCAAAAATCCACTTTGAATACTTGAAATCCTTCAATTTATGGAGTATGAAAGAAGTAAAATCCTTGGCTTCTCTTCAATGGAGGTTCGGCCTTTGTGAGAAGAAGAGGAAGATGAAGACAACTTTTAAATTTTCTTTTTCTTTTCATCTTTATTTTTAACCATATATATTAAAATAATTTAATAATTATTTATTTATTTATTTATTTAATAAATTAAAAGTCCTAATTTCCCTCTTCCATTCAAAAATAATTTATTTTTGAATTATTTTATTAATTTTAAATTTTTAAAAATTTATTTACAAAATTGCCATTGGACTTTGACTTTTCTTTTAAAAGTATGGACTTTATATGTTATGTATATTTTGCATATATATCACATATATATTTCACTTTTTCATTTAAAATTCCTTCATTTTTTATAACCATTAATTTAATTTATCCTTTTTAAATTATAATTTATTTTACCAAATTTTTCAAAAATTAAAAATTTTCAAAAATTTTAGGATGTTACATCTGATGTGGCAATTTTTGTTGTGTTTACAGATATAGGTAGTTATGACATCTCAGACACGTCAGTCTGCTGAGGGTAGTGCAGAGAGTGTGGCTCTTGTTGAGGGTAGAGGTGGAGCTAGAGTTGAGATAGCTGGTGGGGCACCTGCTCCTATGCCAGAGAGACCAACAGTTGACGAGATTCCGTTGGGCTGGGTACGACATATAGTGGAGCTGTTAAGGCATGCTCCAGTTCAGCAGCCACTACCACCACAGCCGCAGCTGCAATTACTGATGAGGCAATATGATCAGTTGAGAAAGTTTGGAGTTGAAGACTTTATTAGTACTATAGACCCTACTGTAGCTGAGCAGTGGCTAGATAAAGTCCAGAGGGTGTTCATTCAGCTGCAGGCTACTCCAGAAGAAAAGTTTGTTTATGCTACATCTCTTTTGCAGAGGGATGCATATAACTGGTGGAAGACGGTTCCACATGCCCTGGATGATCCACCAATCTTGACCTACGATGATTTTCTGTGAGAGTTCGAGCAGAAATATACTCCGAGGGAGTATAAAGATGCAAAGAAGATAGAGTTTTTGAGTTTGAAGCATGATAGCAGGACTGTGTTGGAGTATGAGATAGAGTTTACCCGGTTGAATCAGTATGCTGGCGGAATTATTTCTGATGAGAGGGGTTGAGACCCTCTATCATGTGCATTATCGCAGGCTCCCGGTGTCAGGATTTTTCCCAGTTGGTTGCAGTTGCCAGGAGTGTTGAGAGAGCACAAGGTCTTGCAGCAGCTGCTAGAGATGAGGAGACCAGAGCTAGGAGACCCCAGTTTGAGGCAGGGTCTTCATTTGTGAAGAGAGGCTGAGGAGGATATTTTTTGAGGTTCAGTAGGAGCCAGAGGCATTCTGGTAGGTTATTCAAGCATGGGGTTGTGGTAGACTGTCAAAAAAAGTGTGTTACCCTGAGAACCTGTGATGGTAGGAATGTGATGGAATCTAGTGAGCAGAGACATCTTTCATCCATGTTTGTTTTAGTTGTTACAGCTAGGAGGATGATTCAGAAAGGATGTGAGGCTTATCTTGCTCATGTTGTAGATACCAGAGTAGTGGGTTCCCAGCTTGACAGTAAACCCATAGTTACTGAGTTTCCAGATATTTTTCCTGAGGAGTTGCCAGGGTTACCCCCTAAGAGAGAAGTGGAGTTTGGTATCGATTTGTTGCCTAGTACCACTCCCATCTCTATTACTCCTTATCGTGTGGCACCTGCTGAGTTGAGAGAGTTAAAGGTGCAGTTGCAAGAATTGTTGGATAAAGGGTTTGTTCGCCCCAGTGTGTCTCCGTGGGGAGCGCCCGTTTTGTTTGTGAAGAAGAAGGATGGTACCTTAAGATTGTGCATTGATTACCGGCAGTTGAATAAGGTGACCATTAAGAACAAATATCCATTACCTCGGATAGATGATCTCTTTGATCAGTTGAAAGGAGCAGCAGTATTTTCTAAGATTTATCTGAGATCAGGGTACCATCAGTTGAGAGTCAGAGATGAAGATGTACCCAAGATAACTTTTCGCATAAGGTATGGGCATTATGAGTTCTTGGTGATGCCTTTTGGGTTGACAAATGCACCAGTAGTATTTATGGATTTGATGAATAGGGCATTCAGACCCTATCTAGATCAATTTGTGGTGGTTTTTATTGATGATATTTTGGTGTATTCACGTAATGAGGAGGATCATGATAAGCATTTGCGGATTGTATTGCAGACTTTAAGAGAGAAGCAGTTGTATGCTAAGCTATCTAAATGTGAGTTTTGGCTTGATCAAGTAACTTTTCTCGGTCATGTGGTTTCAGCACAGGATATTAGAGTTGATCCGAGTAAAGCTGAGACTATTTTGAATTGGAGCCCACCGAAGACTATGACAGAGGTTAGAAGTTTTCTAGGTTTGGCAGACTATTATCGACGGTTTGTAAAAGGTTTTTCTATGATAGCTACTCCAATCACCATATTACTTCAGAAAGGAGTTAGATTCGTGTGGAAAGATCGGTGTCAGGCGAGCTTTGAGCAGCTGAAGGAGATGTTGACTTAGGCTCCTATCCTTACCCTGCCTATGGAAGGTAAACCATATGTGATATATAGTGATGCTTTACATAGTGGTTTAGGTTGTGTTTTGATGCAGGAGGGTAGAGTCATTGCTTATGCCTCTCGACAGTTGAAGTCGCATGAGCTAAATTACCCGACTCATGATTTGGATTTAGCAGCTATAGTTTTTTCTTTGAAGATTTGGCGACATTACTTGTATGGAGAGAAGTGTTTCATTTATACTGATCACAAGAGTTTAAAATATCTAGGTGTTTAGAGAGAGTTGAATCTTCGGTAGAGACGATGGTTAGAATTGATTAAAGACTATGACTATTTAATTGATTATCATCCTGGCAAGGCAAATGTTGTTGCTGATGACTTGAGTCGGAAGTCTTTGGCAGGTTTGACTGCTTATTCGCTCATGTTGCATGTTGAGTTGAGAGCATTGCATGCTAGATTTGAGTCTTGTGATGATGGTGCATTGATGGCCCAGTTGCTTGTGAGGCTAGTGTTATTGGATCAGATTAGAGAGACTCAGTTGGCAGATTAGAAAATCTAGAAAGCTGTATTGAATTGCCATAAGGGGGAGAGTCAAGACTTTCATGTGAGAAGTGATGGTAGTTTGTGGTACAGAGATAGGTTGTGTGTTCCTGATGATGCAAGACTAAAAAAGGTAATTTTGGAGGAAGCACATCATTCAGCTTATACTATGCACCCTGGGAGTACCAAGATGTATCAAGATTTGAAACAATATTATTGGTGGTCAGGTATGAAGAGGGACATAGCGGAGTTTGTATCCAGATGTCTCACTTGTCAGAGAGTGAAGGCTGAACACCAAGTTCATTCGGGATTACTTCAGCCATTATCAGTGCCAGAGTGGAAATGGGAGCGAGTGACGATGGATTTTGTGATTGGTTTGCCTTTGACTCAGAAGAAGCATGATGCAATCTGGGTGATTGTTGATCGGATGACGAAGACAGCTCATTTTCTTCTAGTTCGGATAGATTATTCTCTTGAGAAGTTGGCTGAATTGTATATCAGTGAGATAGTGAGGTTGCATGGAGTTCCAATTTCTTTGGTATCTGATATAGATCCCCGGTTTACTTCGAGATTTTGGAAGAGTTTGCAGGATGCTTTGGGTTCTCGGTTGCATTTTAGCACTGCTTTCCATCCTTAGACAGATGGGCAGTCAGAGACAGTGATACAGATTTTAGAGGACATGTTGAGAAGTTGTATCATCAATTTCACTGGGAGTTGGGATAGATTCTTACCACTGATTGAGTTTTCCTATAACAACAGTCATCAGTCCAATATTAGAATGGCACCTTATGAGGCATTGTATGGTAGAAGATGCAGGACACCTCTATGTTGGGATGAGGTTGGAGAAGGTAAGTTGATTGGTCCTGATTTGATTAGGAAAATAGAAGAGAAAGTAAAGGTAATTAGAAATTATCTAAAAGCAGCCTCAGACTGACAGAAATCATATTCAGATTTAAAAAGAAGAGACATAGATTTCAGTGTAGGAGATAAAGTATTTTTTAAAGTGTCTCATTGGAAGAAAATTTTAAGATTTGGCCGCAAAGGAAAGTTGAGTCCTCGTTTCATAGGACTTTATGAGGTACTGGAGAAAGTTGGACCAGTGGCCTATAGATATGCTTTACCACCTGAATTAGATCGAATTCACAATGTCTTTCATGTCTTTATGCTTCGGATGTACAGGTCAGACCCAACTCACATTTTATCAGTAGAGTCTATTAAGGTGAGTCTAGATCTGACTTATGATGAAGAACCAGTGGCTATGTTGGCACGTGAAGTGAAGGAATTGAGAAATAAGAAGGTGCCACTTGTGAAAGTTCTTTGAAAGAATCATGCTACTAAAGAGGCAACATGGGAGAGTGAGCGAATGATGCGGAATCAGTATCCCCAGTTGTTCCAGACTTAAAAGCAGGTAATTTCGAGGGCAAAATTTATTTATAGAGGGGGAGAATTGTAATATCCCAAAATTTTGAAATAAATATTAATTTTTGAAAATTAATTAAATGATTTAAAGTATATATATATAATTAAGTGAAAAGAAAAGAGAAAGGAAAGATGAGTATATATTGTATATATGTAGATACATACAACATATACAAGTCAACATTTTAATAAGGTCAAATGATATTTTAGTTATTAAGATAGTAATTAATATTATGAATAGTGGAAGTTGATATTTGAGATTAATTATATTATAAGAATATATATGCTTGGTGGAGATTAAAAGAGGGAAAATGGTGTGGTTAATAGGGGTGTAGTTGGTAAAAGAGGAGTTGATCTTATCTTCTTCTTCTTCTTCTTCCTCCATTGAAGCCGACCATCATCATCAAAGGGAAAAAGATTTTGCTTCTTGCTAACTTAAGTAATTGAAGGATTTCAAGTGTTCAAGTTGGAGTTTTGAGGATATTCTTCATATTTGGTAAGTGTCCAACTTGTTTCCTTGAATTTCCATGAAAGTTTGTATGTGTGAATTGGATGTTTGGTGTAGTATGTTTTAAAGGTTGATTTTGGTATGTTTGAAGTTCTTTTATCTAGTTAACTATGAAGTTTGGGATTGGATTGAAGAAAAGGATTAAGTTTGGTGAAAAGAATAAGAGTTTTGGATAGTGTGACTTTTGAGTTAAAAAGTTATGGTTGTGATTGTGTATTGTTGCTTTTAATTGAGTTGTTTTGATGTTTATACAAGTATTATGTGGTATATTGATGGATTTGGTTGAACTTGTATGGAGTTGAAAAGGGTGATGAAAGATAATAGTTAGATGTGACAATTATGTGTGGATAGTAGGTTTTTGGCCTGACACGCCCTGTGACACGGCCATGCCTATGGGCGTGTCGATGGTTCTGTTTTTCAATATTGGTGACACGTGCAGTGACATGCTCGTGTCACTGAGCATGTCATAGCTACTATGTTGGAGAGTTTTGATAAGTGCAGTGACACGCCCATGTCACTGAGAGTGTCATAGCTACTGTATTGGAGGAGTTTTGACATGTGCAGTGACATGCACATGTCACTGAGCGTGTCATAGCTACTATGTTGTTGGAGTTTTTACATGTGCGGTGACACGCCCATGTTATTGAGCATGTCAAAGCTTCTGTGTTGTGAGTTTAGGGCACGGTCATTGACACACCCGTGTTGTTGAGCGTGTCATGTTTAGAGTTTGCCCTAGATAGTTCTTTTCCTTATTTTCCTTTGTGTATCACTTAGTGATTATTTATAATCACATTTGGTTTAGGCTTTAAAGAGACTTGAGTTACCCCAATCCAAGTGTTGAGGGATATCTTGGAAGAGGAGTTTGAAGTGGTGTTTGTTGCTTTTAGAGGTAAGTACAAACTTTGAATAATTGCTTATATTTACATGACATTGGGACTTAACACATTTGGTTAGAAAATGTGTTAAGTTACTTACTACATTGTTGATGCATGAATACTATACTACGATTTGTATAATGTCACAAATGCATTATGTATAATGTGAGATATGTGCAAAATATGATAATGATCCAAAATATATGGATAATGTAAATTGTTATGTGTACATTAAAGATGGAATGTAAAGCCATTGGTGATGGCTATATTGATATAAATGAGATGTTTAAGGCATTGTGCCTAGTTTGATCATGAGAAAATGAGAAATGATTTAATAATGGAATTATGAAAGAATTATGTGCCTAGTATGTTATTCAATTTTCAGAGTTTTGTGTTTGGCGGCATGCCTATGACGTAACAATCCCTTGAAGCTAGGTTGGGCTTGGTCCTTGAAGCCTAGTTGAGTGTTATATGATGTAGCAGAGCCTTGAAGCTGGGTTGCGCCTAGTCCTTGAAGCCTAGTTGGGATATTACATATGAGGTAATCCTCATTGTGATTATGATTCGCCTTCGGGCTAGACAAATGTTGTTATCTTGGACCAAAGTAGTAACTCTGAAATTTGAATGGCATATTAGATCCTTTTAGGCCCATGTTTGTGTTTGCTTTAATGTGAATTATGAATTGTGAAATAATTGAGCAATATAATGAGATATAATGTTATCAAATATGTTATCCTGATGTGTTGCGCATTAGTATTGCATTTGAACTATATTGCTATTAAAGTTTGTGCCACTAAGCTTTTGGCTTAACGCGATTGTGATTCATCGCACATGTGACAGAGTAGATCCGGTTGAGCAGGAGAATTCATCTAGACCGAGTCGAGTCTAGGCTTGAGACTTTGGGTGCAGAGTGAATTTTTGGACATTAAGATCAGAGATGAACTTCCAGCATGTATATATTTTATATTTTTGTACATATTGATTTTGATGTATATAAATATGTATATTCCGCAAACTATCAAAAATGTTTTGGTTGAACCTTTAGTAATAAATATATATATATATATGTTTTAGAAAGTCATATCTCAACTATTATTTATATTATATTGGGTGAATATTTTAAAATTATACAAATTTTAAATGATGATAGTTTTTTTTTTAAATGGTGGTGACATTCAGGGGTGTTACATAATTCCTCATAAGTTTAAAGGTGATGCAAAGAATAACCATCAAAATTGACAATAAGCACCAATTCTATTCAATTCTCAAATTCATGCTTCAAAAATTTCAAAGGTCATCTATCAACAATCTTATAACAATTGAACTTTTCAAAATTTATTTATTCAAGAAAGCATTATATTACCAAAACTCAACAAAAATAAGTCAAAAGTAAAAATTTGCACCCTACACTTAAAGATTCACATTCTTCCAAATGTAAACATGCATAAATTTAAAGAGCAAGAGATCATCTGAAACCTGATTTCCACCATTCCCATGTGTGATACAAAGTGCTACTTCCATCCTTAATGAATTTTTCCACCATATCTGAAAAGATGGATAGCATGCAACTCTGAAAGGTACCCAGTGCATTACAAAGCCCACATGGCATTCTTCGAAAGGCAAATATCCCAAAAGGACATGTGAAGGTCTTCTTAGGTTGATCCTTTAGTGCTTAGTAATAACCATCTAAAATCAACTTGCACCCTTCAATCCTCACATTAAAAATTTCAACATCTTCTCCCAAGGTCAAGGCCATTTAAAGTTTGCAATCACTACTTTTCTGCAAGAAAACATCTCCAACTGCAAGGTCAGTATAATCATAAAAGAACAATTGTCATAAATAGCAGTAGTGGGGATAGGAAAAGTGTTGAAAATTGAAAATTCTAAAGTTTGTCCTAAAATAGTCATGGTTAGTTTTCCATTTTTAACATCAATCAAAGTGTTGGTTGTAGCCATAAAAGGCATTCCCATCAAAATTGTATGTTCAGAATCCCTAGAGATTTCTTCTCCCATATCTAAGACTACGAAATCAACAGGAGCAATCAAACCTCCAACCTGAACTATGACGTCCTCTATGATTCCCTTATAGTATTTAAGAGCTCTATTTGCCAATTGTAACACCATTTTAGTTGGCTTAAGTTCCCCTAGCTCTAATTTCAAATAAATGGAATATGGCATCAAATTTATACTGGCTCCAAGGTCATACATGCCAGTTGTTTCTTTCTCATTTTCCATAGAGATATTAATGACAAAACTTCCAGGGTTCTTTAGCTTAGAAGGTAACCTATGTTGTAAAACAACACTTGCTACCTCTGAAACTATCACCTTTTTATTTGGTTTATACCTTTTCTTTTTGGTGATCAGTTCTTTGAAAAATTTGACATAGGCTGGCATTTTCTTAATCACCTTAAGTAAGAAAAGATTTATACTTACCTTGGAGAGTATGTTGTAGATTTCAGAAAATTATTTATCTTGATTCTCACCTTTCAATTTACTTGGGAAAGGAATTGGTGCTTTGTAAGGGTGGGAAGACCTATATAACTTTGGTGAAGTTGATTCCTCCATGTTCTCCTCCTCCTTTGATTGACTTTGTTGCTCTAGGTTAGCTTATATCTCCTTGCATTCTCTTCTTGATTAGTACCTGCATCCAAAGAATCACTAATTTTGCTATCATTACCTTTCCACTCCTTAAAACTGTGATTGCCTTAGCTTGCTCTGGTTGGCTTGGAAATTTTTCTTTTTTGTGTGCTTGAAGTTGATTTGCCAATTTTCCAACTTGAGTTTCCACCTTCTTTAATGATGCCTCCAAAGAATCAAACCTCTTGTTGTTCACTTTCTGATTTTGTGTGCTAATTTGAATAAAAACATTTAAATTATCTTCTAATATGGTTTTCTTGAGTTGGTCTTGATTTGAAAATTGTCCTTGAAATTAAGGACATCGTTGATAAGGTTTAAAAGATTGTTGAGGTGAAATTTGCTGCTGATTTTTTCAAGAAAATTTGGGTGGTTTCTCCAACCAGGATTACAAGAATTGGAATATGGGTCATTCCTACCCCATTGTTGGAAACCTTCAAAGGCATATACTTGCTCTTTCCCTTCTTGATATTGTTCAGAACCAAATGAACACATGTTTGCACTATGTCCTGCAATGCCACATGCTGCATATACTTCTTGACTTGGCATAGGTGTACTTCCTCTTGCATTTAGCATCTTAACTTGTCTTGTTAATTCTGCAAACTACCTTGCCATTTCAAAATTGGAGTTCATTTCAAAAACTCCCTTGTGTCTCTCCCATATGCTCTTTTGTTGTGAATTTGCTCCTAGCATTTCAAACAATCTCACAGTTTTTGCAGCAGTTTCCTCTCCCATTGCACCTCTAGCTGCATTGTCAACTGAATTTTGGCTTTGTTGTGTGAGCCCATCATAAAAGAATTGGTTGAGTAACTATTGTGGATAATGATGATAAGGGCATTGGAACAATAAAGACTTGAAGCAATCCCACGCCTTATGAAATGGTTCACCATCCAATTGGGTGAAAGTTGCAATATTCCCCCTAAGCTCCTTTGTTTTCTGATGTGAGTAGAATTTTCTCATAAATTTATTATAAACTTTGGTCCATGAGGTTAATGAATTTTCCTGTAAAGTCATCAACCATGCCTTTGCCCTTTCATTTAGAGTGTACGGGAAACACCGCATCATAAGCTCATCTTCAATCAATGTTTGCAAAGGGAATGTGTGCAAAGTTGAATAAAAATTACGAATGAAATTGAGAGGATCTTCAATTGACATTCTACGAAAAGAGGGCAGCATACTGTAATGAGTATTTTTTAGTAAATAGTTTCTTGTTGTGTTGTTCAATAGTATGCATGATGTAGTTATCCCAATTATTGGTCGAGCAAATTCTTTCATGAGTTATTCTTCAACTTCTGCCATTTTTATTTCTTCTTCGAATTGCTAGTCAAAGTCTTCTCCTTCTTATCTTAAAGGATCTACCTCCTCAATTCTAGGAAGTTTATGAATATTTTCTATGAATGGAACAAGTTCGTTGCCTTGGGACCTTCATCCTTACATAAATCACCTGGGCAATTCAAAAGAAACACTTGAACAATTTGAATAAAAACAATTTAAATAAAAAACTAAAATTATCACTTAAACAGCCTTCCCCAGCAATGGTGCCAAAAACTTATTGCGCTTTACTTAAACTACTAAAAATAACTCTCGCAAATATACGAGGTTATTGTAGTAACGGTGGTCGTCCCAAGATCGTTTCACAAGGAAGGTGTTTATTCATAATAATTTAATTAAAACAACAAAATTAAAGTTTAAGTGTATGTTGTTGGATAGGTAAAAGAAATCTAAGATTAAAAGTAAACTAAATAATGTTGCACAAGTTTGATTGAAACTTTCAAAAGGATACCTAGGATTTATAATTCAATTTAATCAAATATTTAATTCTCAAATTACCATTAACATAACCTTATAACTTAATTTGTTTCTTGTGATTAATTAGCAATTATCAATTCATTAGTTCTCACATTTATGAATTAACAATAACCATTTATTTTGAATTTGCAAAATAAGATAACCCTAGAACTTATATTTCTAATTCATTCTTAGGGTGGTTGAATACATAGTTCCAATATAAAATTTTACCTCTCAGTTCTTCATTCATTATCTAGAGATTAATAGGTGGCCAATCGATCAACCTAACATTCAATCTAATGAAATCAACTCATATAACAAGGTTTATTAATGGAAATACTTGAATTATATCATTTAATCAAATCTATTGCAAATCCTAGGCATAGACAATTTAGCTCATCATCACAAAATCAAAACACATACTCATCTCAATAGAAATCAAATCATAAATAGCCAATGAAATATTAATGTTCATAACAAATTAACAAAAATATGAAAATGAATTAATTGAACTAATTCAAGGAATAGAAAAATTCGGTTTGAAGAAGACTAGAGTTGATCTTCTCTTGTTCTTCCTCCACCCTTGCTTGAGTTTGATGAAGAATCCTTAAACCTCCTCCAAAAGCTTTGCAAAATAAGTTTGTGCAAAAAAATGGATGAATGAATCTCCCAAAAGCTCTCTAAGAGTTTAAGAGTACATCCTAGAACTAATTTTAGAACTGATTTTTTTAAGAGCTGTGAAACCCCCCGTCCCCCCCCCCCCCCCCCAAAAAAAATGTCTCCTCCTAGCAAAAACTAAAAACTAAACGTGTCTCCTCCTCCCTCTTTTTATCAGCCAGCCTCCTCTAAAAATTGATACCTTTCTCTAAAAATAATCCTTCTTTTTTCTTGTGCCGTCACCTTTTGTCCCACTCCACCATCATTTCCACCTTCACTTGTCTCCCTTCTAACTCATTTTTAAAACATTTTCCCCATTTTGCTCCTGTACTTGACTAAAATAGACTTTTAAAAGTGAAACATACAGCCAAGTTTGAAGTTGTCTTGGACATTTTGATGTGATAGGGCCAAGACAGATCTTTTCTTGGCCATGTCTCCTGTGACATGGCCAGGACATGTGGGTATATCTCATTCTGTCAAAATTTCAATTCTTTCTCATGAGGGACACAACCAGGATGTGTGAACGTGTTTGGCATTGCTTCTTGTTAATTTGGAATGGGACATGACCAGTGACACAGCCAAGACATAGTGACACACCTAAGAGTACGACCAAGACTTGTGAATGTGCCCCATTCTGTCTAAATTTCAATTCTTTTTATTGGGAACACGGCCAGGCTTGAAGTTGTCCTTGCCATGTCATGTGACATGGTCAGTGACACGGCCAACATAATGAGTGTGTTAAGTTCTGCCAAAAATTTCCATTTTTTTGATGGGAAACACGACCAAGCTTAAAGTTGTCCTAGCCATGTCATGTAACATGGTCAGTGATACGACCAAGACGATGAGTGTGTCAAGTTCTGCCAAAAAAATTTCAATTCTTTTGATGGGGAACACGGCCAAGACAATAGGACATGGCCAGGACAGTCAGACATGGCAAGTGACATGGCCATGACGGTGAGACATGGTCAAAGCGGCATGGCCAAGATGATGAGATATGGTCAGCGACATGACCAGGACGGTGAGACATGGTCAGCGACATGGCTAAGATGATGAGACATGGTCAGCGACATAGCCACTATGAGACATGGTCAGCGACATGGCCAAGGATATGAGTGTGTCCAATGCTGCATTAAGGTCTTGTCCTTTTGATCTTGCAATTGGAAGACACGGCCAAGACATTACATACATTGGCAGTGTTGTGTACTTCTCTTACAATTTTCTTCAATAATGGACTTAAGTACATTTTATTTCTCTTTTCTCATGAATCCCTTTACTTCAACTTGAAATATGAAACCTAGCAACAATCTTGAACAAACTATTTAGAGAATAACTAAAAAGTAAACAAAATTAATCTAAAAAATCATATAAAAAATGATCACAACAAAAACCAAAAATCTCTTCATTATCTCCTCGTGGGCGAAAAAGATCTCCTTTTATAGGAAGAGAATGAATAACTATTAGAGTGCTAAATGGATAAAATTTATCCATATACATCCATAATTTCGATATATGATGCTTGATGGACAAGAAGTACTTTTGACAAATACTCAATTTGAAATCTAAGATAAAATTTTATTCTTCCAAGATCCTTCATTTCAAATTTATTCCTTAAATAATTTGTCGTAATTGAGGTTTCTTTTGAAGTTTTCAATATATTTAAATCATCAACATAAACTGTAACTATAATAAATTCTAAATTTATCTTCTAAATAAAAATATATGGGCAAATAAAATTACTTTCATATCCATTTTCTCTAAATATTCAAATAGGCAATTATACTACGTACATCCACCTAGATTGCTTTAGGTTATATCGGGATCTTTGGAGTTCAATATATTATATTTTTGTTAAGGTATTATATGCTTCAGGCATCTTGATGCTTCATGCATCTTGATGCTTCATGCATCTTGAATCCTTAGAGATTTTCATATATATGTCATTATCTAATGAACCATATAAATAAGTTATCACAACATCCATCAAATATACGTCGAGCCCTTTAAAGGCTACCAAACAGATAAAAATATCTAAAGGTAATAGCATCCATAACAAGAAAATATGTTTTACCATAATCTATACCAGGTCTTTGTGAGAATCCTTATGCCACAAGTCGTGCCTGTATCTCATAATTTTATTTAACTTATTTTTCTTACGAGCTATATGAGTAAGTTGTCATAATATAATATTGAGCTCTTCAGGGGGTTGCCAAACTAATTTTAAAAGTAATTGCATTCATAATAGAGAAAATGTGTTCTTTTCAAAATCTCATTTGATTCATTTCTTTTACGTACAATACCACATGGGTCTGACATCTTCTAGTGTCTGGACGACTGGTCCAAATATTGTATGTTTAGTAAATGAATCTAGCTCAATCTTGATTACTTCTTTCCATTTTGGCCAATTACTTCAACGTCGAAATTTTTAAATATTTTTAGGCTCAAACATAATTTAATAATTTCAACATCAACTATATATGCAAACATATTATCAATAATAATTTCATCTCTTTCCCATATATTTCTAGGTTCTAATTAGATCTAAAAAATTTTGGTATCAAAACCACTACTAAGGTTACTTCTCTAGAAATATGCGATAGTTGATCTATGTTACTTTTGGCCTCTTCAGGAGTGTCATTTTGAATTATTCATTTTTCATTCTCTCAAAGAATAATATTTTAAACCAAGTGGTCTACTATGCTTCAGGTATATATTAGACTCATTGGCTACCATACTAATAAAATGTCATACATGGTGTAACACCCCTTCCCGACCTACGTGTGTAAGCTGAGTAGAGGCGCCACCCTATCCTAATGTTGCTACCACTTTTACTTAGTCAAATTTTTGTTCCGATTTTTATAGAAATTTTGCCATAGTTTTGCCTAAAAATTCAATCCCAAGTGTCGACAAAACTGGTTTTTTTCTAATTTTTGAAAACATTTTTACACAAACCAATGCAAACAAAATCATTCTCAGTACACTTCCAATAAATCCCCCTTATAACCTCAACTACAACCTGCAAAAAGGATTTACACTTCTAGTACAAAATAAAGTAAAGGTTTATTATGAAATACAGCAGATAAAATCTTTGTTCACTATGCAACGGAAAGTAACAATATTTACAAATTCATATACATCAAAACTCAAGTTTTACAACACATAAAATTTATACATGTTTGGCAGTCAGTCTTCGATCTTAAAGCCCACTATTCAATCTTCAAAATCTAGGCTCGACTCGGCCTAGAGGAACTCTCTGGTTCTTCCTTGTCACCTGCGCGAAGAATCACATTCGCGCTAAGCCAACGGCTTAGTAAGATAAAACATGCTAATGGTATGCTTTAATGTAATGCAATGCCACATATGTTATTGATAAGATCAATATCATAAATATAAAGTTAACCACATAATTATGCATTTCACAAATCATAGTCATATGAGCATACCACATTTCAACATCTTTCCACATTCAACATTAATCAATCATACTCAATAACCAACATCTCATTTCATTAACTCATAACATTATTTAGGACATTCATATAACCCTGACACCTATGGGCCCAACAAGTATTTAATACGATATTCAGAGTTCAGAGTTACTGCTTTGGTTCATAGTCACAATAATCACGCCCGTAGGCAAGTGTAACAGACCCAGTCTCTTGGATCATCAACTCAACACATATGAGGAGATCCTCAACCCGGCAAGACTGTTACAAATCATATATCTCATAGTGTAACAGACCCAGTCTCTTGGACCATCAACTCAACACCTATGAGGAGGTCCTCAACCCGGCAAGACTGTTACCTGTCATCATTTCTTAGGCATGCCACCCAAATCCAGAACTCTGAAACTGAATAACATATTAAACAAACAATTCATTTCCATTCTCAATTCTCATCACATTTAGGCAAACATGCCTTCTTTCTTTCAATTACATCATCTTAGCCAATAACAATGGCTTCACATTTCATTTCACAATATAACATCTCATTATTCAAGTATATATATATATATATCTCATCCATGATCACATTATATCTCACATAGCATCATTCATAAATATCAACATTTCATACCACATTACTCATGAAACACATTACCATTCACAATGCACAACATAACATCGTTCAATCTCAACAATGCAATTAGGGCAAAGAACAATTGATTATAACATTCATTGATTCAAGTGTGTTTAAAGTGTTTAGGGTTAGGTTTAAGGACCAACCTACCTTTGGAAAACCAAAGCAATGCAAAAAGAACAAAGAATTAAAACCCTAACCATAAATAGTACATTCTGGTTTTAAACTCCATTTTATCCTTATTTTGAAAAATTGTATAAAATAATCTACTTGACTAAAAATTCTAAAATTTTTACAGAATTTAGTTTTGTATCTTAAAATCATCCCTTTAAAATTTCAGATCAAACTGAACACAAAATCTTGGTCAAATAGTTCACCTAACCAGACTGCCCCAATTGCCCTGCATCCTGGCAGCAGTTCTGAACTTTGTGAATTCCATAAATCAAATTCAATCAACGTGGTTCCAAATTATTTTTCTCAAATACTAGACTCACTAAGCAACAACATATCCAAAATTTGATTGGATATGATTTTTCTACATTTTATTAAAAATCACGAAATATAGCTGTCCCAGTTAAGGTACCTGCTGGAACAGGTCTAATGAAAATAATCTTTCTAAACTCATAACCATTCCAAAATCGAATCAACATATTTTTCAGTCATTCTACACTCATAGAGGCACAACATATCAAAAATTCACTTCAAGAACATTTTTCTATAATTAATTAAAAATCATACAAATCACAGCCTTTACTAATTGTAAAACAGAAACAATTTCACTAAACACAACTCTTACTCAACACAATCACTTCCAACACCTTCACCAACTCAACTTCTCATCATCAAACCAACAAACCCTAATTCCTTTCTCACACCACTTCAAAAGAATTGAAGAAATTAAAGAAAAGATCTTACATCAAATGAAGAAATCTACAAATCTTTAACCAAAACCCTTGTTTCTTTCTTCAAAATGCTTCAAACCTCAAGATCACCTCTCTTTCTCTCTTTGTCTATGGAGAATCCGGCCACTTCAAGAAAGAAAGAAGAAAATGCACAAGTCAAACACCTTTTCTTCTTTTAATCTCCACCATGCATCTTACAAGGAAAATTACCAAAACACCCTTAACCATATAACTAACTCTTTGTCTCATATAAGCCCTTTATAGTAATTTCATTAACAACCAAAAATATCTTCTTCCACTTAACCATCACCTTGACTCTTCATTTGACCAATGTATATGTTAATTATATCATCATATAAACAACATATACATTTGTCTCTAAACCCTAAATTTCTTCTCCAAAACACATATACATATACATTCTCTTCCCATTTCTTTTCTCTTACAATTTAACACATATATGCACAAACATTCACTTCCCAATATATATATCAACAACCACAATAACAACAACATACTCAAAACTTCTAGGGCATAAATGAGGATATTACAATTCTCCCCCTCTAAAAAGAAAATTTCGTCCTCGAAATTACCTGATATCAAAGCTGAAACAATTGCGGATACTGCTCTCGCATGGTATGCTCACTTTCCCAAGTCGCTTCTTCTTTTGCATGATTCTTCCAAAGAATCTTCACCAATGGCACTCTCTTGTTCCTTAACTCTTTCACTTCTCGTGCCAAGATAGCAACTGGTTCCTCTTCAAATGTCAAATCTGGGCTCACTTCAATAGACTCAAATGGCAACACATGAGATGGATCCGACCTATATCTCCTCAACATAGAAACATGGAATACATTATGAATACGATCCAACTCAGGTGGCAAAGCAAGTCGATACGCCACTGGCCCAACTCTTTCTAACACTTCATACGGCCCAATGAAACGAGGACTCAATTTTCCTTTCCGACCGAACCTCAAAATTTTCTTCCAAGGAGACACTTTCAGAAATACCTTATCTCCAACATCAAACTCTATATCTCTCCTTTTTAGATCTGCATAAGACTTCTGTCGGTCTGAAGCTGCTTTTAACCTGCCTCGAATCAACTTTACTTTATCTTCAGTTTCTTGAATCAAATCAGGACCAACCAACTTATTATCTCCAAGCTCATTCCAACAAAGAGGTGTCCTACACCGTCTGCCATACAATGCTTCAAACGGTGCCATACCAATGCTGGATTGGTGACTGTTGTTGTAAGCAAACTCCACAAGAGGTAAAAACCTATCCCAACTTCCAGAGAAATCGATGACACAGCTTCTCAACATGTCCTCAATAATCTGTATCACCCTCTCTGACTGTCCATCCGTCTGTGGATGAAAAGCAGTGCTGAAGTGCAGTCGAGAACCTAAAGCACTATGCAAACTCTTCCAAAATCTGGAAGTAAACCTGGGATCTCGATCAGACACTAAAGAAGTTGGAACACCATGCAGTTTCACAATCTCATGGATATACAGCTCAGCCAATCTCTCCAAAGAGTAATCCATTCGAACCGGAAGGAAATGAGCTGTCTTAGTCAATCTATCCACAATCACCCATATAGCATCATGCTTCTTTTGTGTCAATGGCAAACCAGACACAAAATCCATTGTCACTCTTTCCCACTTCCATTCTGGCACTGACAATGGTTGAAGCAACCCGGTTGGAACTTGATGCTCTGCTTTAACCTTCTGACAAGTGAGACATTTCGATACAAACTCAGCAATGTCTCTCTTCAAACCAATCCACCAATAATGCTGTCTCAAATCATGATACATCTTCGTATTACCCGGATGCATAGCAAACATTGACTGATGAGCTTCTTCTAAAATGACTCTTTTCAAATCAGCATCATCGGGTACACACAATCGGTTCTTAAACCAGAGACTCCCATCATCTTTCACAACAAAATCTCTAGTCTTCCCATTCTTGCAATCTGAAAAAATCTTCTGAATCTTCTTATCGGCCAACTGAGCTTCTTTGATCTGATCTAACAAAATCGGCTTTAATTGCAACTGTGCCAATAATGCACCATCAACACAAGGTACAAAACTGGCATGCAATGCTCTCAACTCAACAAGCAACGAGAGCGAGTAAACAGTTAAACCAGCTAAAGACTTCCGACTCAAGGCATCAGCAACAACATTTGCTTTACCTGGATGATAGTCAATCAAGCAGTCGTAGTCTTTAATCAATTCTAACCATCTCCTCTGACGAAGATTGAGTTCTTTCTGGACACCCAAATACTTCAAACTCTTGTGATCAGTGTAGATGAAACATTTCTCCCCAAACAGATAGTGGCGCCAAATCTTTAATGCAAACACAATGGCAGCCAATTCTAAATCATGGGTCGGATAGTTAAGCTCATGCGGTTTCAACTGTCGAGATGCATAAGCTATAACTTTCCCTTCCTGCATCAATACACACCCCAAACCTCTATGTGAAGCATCACTGTAGATCACATATGGTTTGCCTTCAACAGGTAAAGTAAGAACAGGCGCTTGAGTCAACAACTCTCTCAACTGCTCAAAACTAGCCTGACACTGATCTGTCCACACAAATCTCACTCCCTTTCGAAGTAATCTGGTGAGTGGAGTAGCTATCAAAGAAAACCCTTTCACAAACCGTCGGTAATAGCCTGCCAAACCCAGAAAACTTCTAATCTCTGTCACAGACTTGGGTGGACTCCAATTTAAAATGGCTTCAACTTTGCTCGGATCAACTCTGATGCCTTCTGCAGAAACAATATGTCCGAGAAAAGCAACTTGATCCAACCAGAACTCACACTTCGACAATTTGGCAAATAACTGATTCTCTCTCAAAATCTGCAACACAATCCGCAGATGCATATCATGCTCCTCTTCATTCCGTGAATACACCAGTATATCATCAATGAAGACCACTACAAACTGATCCAAATAGGGCCTAAACACCCTATTCATCAAATCCATAAAAGCTGCAGGTGCATTCGTTAGACCAAAAGGCATAACTAAAAACTCATAATGCCCATACCTGGTCCGAAAAGCAGTCTTAGGAACATCTTCACTTCTTACCCTCAGCTGATGGTACCCAGATCTCAAATCAATTTTGGAGAACACTGACGCTCCCTTCAACTGATCAAAGAGATCATCGATTCTAGGCAAAGGATATTTATTTTTAATAGTCACCTTGTTCAATTGCCTATAATCGATACACAACCTCATAGTACCATCTTTCTTCTTCACAAATAGCACAGGAGCTCCCCAAGGAGAAACACTGGGGCGAATGAATCCTTTGTCCAACAACTCCTGTAATTGCACTTTCAACTCCCTCAATTCTGCTGGTGCCATTCTATAAGGAGTAATAGAGATAGGAGTGGTACCAGGCAACAATTCAATACCGAACTCCACCTCTCTCTCAGGAGGCAACCCTGGCAACTCCTCTGGAAACACATCCGGGAACTCAGCAACTGTGGCAATGCTATCAATAGGGGAACCCTTCACTCTAGTATCCACCACATGAGCAAGATAGGCTTCACACCCCTTTCTAATCAACCTCCTGGCTGCAACAGCTGAAACAAATAAGGAGGCTAGCTGTTCCTGCTCATTAGATACTATCACCTCTCTACCATCACCCGTTCTCAAAGAAACAATTTTCTTTTTACAATCCACCACAGCTTCATGTCGAGATAGCCAATCCATACCTAAGATCACGTCATATTCCTTAAATGGCATCTCAATCAAATCCCCAAGGAACTCCTCACCCTGCACCACTACTGCACTATCTCTATGCACCTTACTCACAACCACACTATGCCCTAACGGATTTGTTACCAACACATCAAATCCTAGGGACTCAGCATGCAAATCAGATACAGGCAAAACAGATGCACTAATATATGAATGTGTGGAACCCGGATCAATCAAAGCAAGTACTGGAGTATTAAATAAAGAAAAAGTACCAGCTATGACTGCCGATGTATCTGGCTGTCTCTGCATAACATACATCCTCTGGGAAGATCCAACCTCCTCTGGTCTACCCTCCCTGGATGTAGTACCTCTTCTAGAACTGAATCCTAGTCTACCTCCCCGGCTGGCACCTCTGCCTCCTCTGCCTCCCCTCACACTAGCTCGAGAAGCAGCAGAATCAACTGGCATCTGATCCTGCCTCTCAGGACAGTCTCTCACAAAGTGGTCAGGTGATCCACACCTGAAGCATACCCCTGATCTACTATGCCTCCAACAAACGCCCCCATGTCTTCCACCACACTGGTTACACACAGGTAAGGTGGATCTCTGAACTCCAGGAGTAGGAGCACTCGCTACTGAAGCTGCAGGTCTAAATCTCTGCCTCTGGAACTGCACTGACCTACCCACTGGTCTCTGGCTCCTACTACTCCGAGGAACAAAACTTCCTCTACCCCTCTTCGCAGAAGAAGACCCTGCCTCGAACTGGGGCCTTCTAACCCTAACCTCTTCCTCTGAAGCAGCTGCAATAACTTGAGCTCGCTCTACACTTCGAGCTGCTGCCACAAGCTGTGAGAAATCCTGATATCTGGATCCAGCCACTAAGCACATGATCGAGGGCCTCAATCCCTCCTCAAATCGCCGACATCTATCAATCTCATCAGTAATGATACCCCCGGCATACTGACTCAGTCGAATAAACTCAACTTCATACTCAGTTACGGTCCGATGATCTTGCTTCAAATCTAGAAACTCTCTTTTCTTCCCATCTTTATACTCCCTAGGAGTATACTTCAACTCAAATTCTCTCAGAAAATCCGCATAAGACAAGGTTGGTGGATCATCCATAGAATGGGGCACTGTCTTCCACCAGTCGTAGGCATCCTTCTGTAGCAAAGATCTTGCATAGTCAAACTTCTCCTCTGAAGTGGCTTGCAACTGCACAAATACCCTCTGAACTCTATCAAGCCACTGTTCTGCTACAGCCGGATCAACTGTACCAAAGAAATCCTCTGCTCCATATTTCCTTAGCTTATCATAGTGCCTTACTGGTACTGAAGGCTGAGGGGGTGGTGGCGGTGGCTGTGGTTGCACAGGTGCTTGTCTCATAGCTTCCAACATAGGCCTAAACCAGGCTGGCGGAACCTCCTCCCCAGCTGGTCTACCCGACACCGAAGCAGGTGCCTCCTCAACACTATCAACCCTAGCTCCCTCAGCAGGAGCAATACTCTCGGCACTACCTTCAACAGATTGTCGCGAATGAGATGCCATCTCTACCTATATCTGCAAACACAGCAGAATATTCCTCATTAAAGATCAAAGACTGCCATACCAAAACATGTATTTTACTCAAAAACCCACTTTAAAAATCAAAATATTCTTTTTCTTACAATTGATCTAGGTTGAGAATCTCAAACCTAGGCTCTGATACCAAAAATTGTAACACCCCTTCCCGACCTACGTGTGTAAGCTGAGTAGAGGCGCCACCCTATCCTAATGTTGCTACCACTTTTACTTAGTCAAATTTTTGTTCCGATTTTTATAGAAATTTTGCCATAGTTTTGCCTAAAAATTCAATCCCAAGTGTCGACAAAACTGGTTTTTTTCTAATTTTTGAAAACATTTTTACACAAACCAATGCAAACAAAATCATTCTCAGTACACTTCCAATAAATCCCCCTTATAACCTCAACTACAACCTGCAAAAAGGATTTACACTTCTAGTACAAAATAAAGTAAAGGTTTATTATGAAATACAGCAGATAAAATCTTTGTTCACTATGCAACGGAAAGTAACAATATTTACAAATTCATATACATCAAAACTCAAGTTTTACAACACATAAAATTTATACATGTTTGGCAGTCAGTCTTCGATCTTAAAGCCCACTATCCAATCTTCAAAATCTAGGCTCGACTCGGCCTAGAGGAACTCTCTGGTTCTTCCTTGTCACCTGCGCGAAGAATCACATTCGCGCTAAGCCAACGGCTTAGTAAGATAAAACATGCTAATGGTATGCTTTAATGTAATGCAATGCCACATATGTTATTGATAAGATCAATATCATAAATATAAAGTTAACCACATAATTATGCATTTCACAAATCATAGTCATATGAGCATACCACATTTCAACATCTTTCCACATTCAACATTAATCAATCATACTCAATAACCAACATCTCATTTCATTAACTCATAACATTATTTAGGACATTCATATAACCCTGACACCTATGGGCCCAACAAGTATTTAATACGATATTCAGAGTTCAGAGTTACTGCTTTGGTTCATAGTCACAATAATCACGCCCGTAGGCAAGTGTAACAGACCCAGTCTCTTGGATCATCAACTCAACACATATGAGGAGATCCTCAACCCGGCAAGACTGTTACAAATCATATATCTCATAGTGTAACAGACCCAGTCTCTTGGACCATCAACTCAACACCTATGAGGAGGTCCTCAACCCGGCAAGACTGTTACCTGTCATCATTTCTTAGGCATGCCACCCAAATCCAGAACTCTGAAACTGAATAACATATTAAACAAACAATTCATTTCCATTCTCAATTCTCATCACATTTAGGCAAACATGCCTTCTTTCTTTCAATTACATCATCTTAGCCAATAACAATGGCTTCACATTTCATTTCACAATATAACATCTCATTATTCAAGTATATATATATATATATCTCATCCATGATCACATTATATCTCA
Source organism: Garcia nutans (assembly GCA_947685225.1). NCBI lineage: Eukaryota > Viridiplantae > Streptophyta > Magnoliopsida > Malpighiales > Euphorbiaceae > Garcia > Garcia nutans. The sequence goes on along the minus strand of CANTUV010000039.1, from coordinate 32,372,346 downwards.
CATAGCATCATTCATAAATATCAACATTTCATACCACATTACTCATGAAACACATTACCATTCACAATGCACAACATAACATCGTTCAATCTCAACAATGCAATTAGGGCAAAGAACAATTGATTATAACATTCATTGATTCAAGTGTGTTTAAAGTGTTTAGGGTTAGGTTTAAGGACCAACCTACCTTTGGAAAACCAAAGCAATGCAAAAAGAACAAAGAATTAAAACCCTAACCATAAATAGTACATTCTGGTTTTAAACTCCATTTTATCCTTATTTTGAAAAATTGTATAAAATAATCTACTTGACTAAAAATTCTAAAATTTTTACAGAATTTAGTTTTGTATCTTAAAATCATCCCTTTAAAATTTCAGATCAAACTGAACACAAAATCTTGGTCAAATAGTTCACCTAACCAGACTGCCCCAATTGCCCTGCATCCTGGCAGCAGTTCTGAACTTTGTGAATTCCATAAATCAAATTCAATCAACGTGGTTCCAAATTATTTTTCTCAAATACTAGACTCACTAAGCAACAACATATCCAAAATTCGATTGGATATGATTTTTCTACATTTTATTAAAAATCACGAAATATAGCTGTCCCAGTTAAGGTACCTGCTGGAACAGGTCTAATGAAAATAATCTTTCTAAACTCATAACCATTCCAAAATCGAATCAACATATTTTTCAGTCATTCTACACTCATAGAGGCACAACATATCAAAAATTCACTTCAAGAACATTTTTCTATAATTAATTAAAAATCATACAAATCACAGCCTTTACTAATTGTAAAACAGAAACAATTTCACTAAACACAACTCTTACTCAACACAATCACTTCCAACACCTTCACCAACTCAACTTCTCATCATCAAACCAACAAACCCTAATTCCTTTCTCACACCACTTCAAAAGAATTGAAGAAATTAAAGAAAAGATCTTACATCAAATGAAGAAATCTACAAATCTTTAACCAAAACCCTTGTTTCTTTCTTCAAAATGCTTCAAACCTCAAGATCACCTCTCTTTCTCTCTTTGTCTATGGAGAATCCGGCCACTTCAAGAAAGAAAGAAGAAAATGCACAAGTCAAACACCTTTTCTTCTTTTAATCTCCACCATGCATCTTACAAGGAAAATTACCAAAACACCCTTAACCATATAACTAACTCTTTGTCTCATATAAGCCCTTTATAGTAATTTCATTAACAACCAAAAATATCTTCTTCCACTTAACCATCACCTTGACTCTTCATTTGACCAATGTATATGTTAATTATATCATCATATAAACAACATATACATTTGTCTCTAAACCCTAAATTTCTTCTCCAAAACACATATACATATACATTCTCTTCCCATTTCTTTTCTCTTACAATTTAACACATATATGCACAAACATTCACTTCCCAATATATATATCAACAACCACAATAACAACAACATACTCAAAACTTCTAGGGCATAAATGAGGATATTACACATGGGACAATCAATCGAGCAAGAGTATTAATAGTTGGAACATGTGATTTAGACACCTTCTGTGTATTTAAAAAGACATATGGTAACTGATTTGCAATATTCTGCAAAAGAATTAGTTTTTGAACTTCCAGTTCACATTGATTTATACTTGCATCAAGATTTGGATAAAGTTAGTGTATTTTGACTAATCTCTTGTGTTTTTGGCCATTTACTTTTATTTTCTCCTAATGGTGAGAAAACCAACTCACTAAAAATCTTGCTCTAGAAAATTTATCGTTAAAGGTCCATAATATCTAATGTAGACAATCAAAATTTACATATATATCAAGATAATATTGATAATCCATTTTATTTCTTTGAGATGATGCAATAAGACTATATACACTTCAACAAGAAAATTTAATATCACAAATTCTAAATAAGATATATTATATTAGATAAACACAAGTTGTAAAATGAAAAGCCTGTGATGTGTAGACAATCATATACAAATTAAAGGTGTAACATAAATAATAACATGTATCCAAATATATATCCAAGCATATATAGGAAGTTTTAATTTCATAAGCATAAGAATAATAATTAATCGTAAAATCTTAATAAATAATGGTTCAACTAAACCATATTGAGCATGAACATTGCAATAAAATGTTCAATGGTAATATAATTATAAAATACTTTTCAAGTGAACTCATATGCATTATCCAGATAAATTATCTTGATATGATAATCAAGAAATATTAATCTTAATTTTATAATTTGAGCAAGGAATTTAGCAAAAATAGTATTATGAGTTGACAACAGACAAACATGTAACCATCGAGTTTGAGCATCAATTAAAATCATAAAGTATCTAAATGGTCCACAAGATTGATGGATAAGACTATAAATATTCTCATGTATTTTTTTTTGTAGAAATTTGAGGGACTCTAAATGTAATTTAGATAGTGGAGGTCTCACAATTAATTTATCTTGAGTATAAGAAACATAAAAGTAATCATTAGGCAAAAGAATTTTCTAATTTTTTAGTGGATGTTCATTTGTATTCTCAATAATACATTGCATCATATTTGAACCTGAATGACCAAAACAATTATGGCAAAGTATAAAAATTTTGAGATATACACACTTCTGGTGCATATAGTACATCTCAACCATATTTATTTTTTTAAAGTATAATCCAGTTGATAAACTTGAAAATTTTTCTAATATAAATTTATAGTTCAAATTTATAGAGGTGATGCATAAAAATTCAATAACTCTCACTTTATTTTAATATGATATTCATTGTGACGTATTCTTTAAAATTTAGTAAATTTCTTTGAGATCTACTAGAATACAATGAATCATTGATATATAATTTTATTCAAATTCAGAATGTAAGGTGGACTTTTATGAAGTCTTCAACTATATTTGCAGAATTAGATATCATGTTAACAGTAATTTTTGTTAATATTAACTATAACAAAAATTTTCTAATCATGAAGGATTATGGGAGTTGCGCCAATAGATATCTTGTTAGCACTTTTTGCTTTCAAAATTGGTAAAAAAAAAATTTCTACCACGACTCTTTTTATCAAGATCTCATTTGTGGTCTTGAAAAAATATCATATTCACTTCAGGGAATGCTGTTAAACTAATTGGGCGAGTTTGATGATTTTTCATCAAAAGCTAAAATTTTTGTTTTAGTACAAGTAAATAAGAAATTAGTTTATAATATTTTGTGAATCTATACTCTCAACATTACTTCTGCAGAAGCACATTCGAAGCATAAAAAATATAATATTTATTAAAAAATATTATAATATAATCTTAATAATAAGATGATCAGTTTTCAATTTCTTGTATATATAATTAAAAAGAAAATTATTACTTTTAAATAATTCTACATGGATGCTTGATTTTCTTTTTATAATATTTTCTAAGATTTACAATATCGAGATGAATCTTATTATCAAGTATCCATAACAAATAATTTCTTCATAAAATATTAAGAATAATAAATTCAAGTTTTATAAGATTTAACATTGTAAATATACCACATTTAATTATAAATTAAATAGATTACAGTGCTATAAAAAAAATAAGGACTAAAAATTAGAGTTTAATAATTATAACTCTAAAATTGCAAATGATCATATCAAATCATAGTAAATATCAATTTATTTACTAATTTCACTCAATTCATAAATATTTACTGATAATTTTTATATATCTTTTATTTTTATATACTAAAATTATGTTTAATTTTAACTTTAGAAAGCAACCATAATTAAATAACTTAATGACCTAAAATATAATTAGACAAATGATTAAATTATTATAGGAAGTTCATCCATTCAGTGTTGGAGAGTGAAGAAATGCAAAACTTATAAACTTTATAAAGTGCCATAATTCCTCCTGCTTGAAGTGTCTCAATTAAGATAATTAACAATAAAAAAAGAACTTTAATCATGTGATATTTAAAAAGAGAAAAATCTTTTTAGTTAACTATACCTAGACCTAAGCCATTGTGAGAGAATTTTTCAGGCCAAATATATATATAACATTTATACTTATAGCGTTTAGTCACTTTATCTCTTAAACTTTTAATTTAACGATATAACTCCTTGAACTCATATTTTTTTAACTTATAAATAAAAATTGCTGAGTTATACTGAGTTACACCGAGTAACTAACGTATCTATTTAGCATGAAATGTACAAATATAATAGCTAAAGTGATCAATATTCATTAATATAAGTGTTTATTAGTATAAAATAGATAAATATAAAGGTGAAGTAATTAAAATAAGAATTCAAAGAAGTAAAATGACTAAATATTAGAAGTTTAGGGATTGTATATGTATTTAGTTTATTTTTTATGTTGAGGGAGTAAAAAGTAATTTTAAAATAAATTCTACAGAAATTTGAAAAATGTGAAATTTAAAATGAATTTGGCGTAATTATAATAAAAATGTGAAATTTAAAATGGATTGTAAGAAATTTTGCCGAATTAATTAAATTAAACCGTTTAAGAGAAAACTCGAAAAATGAAAAATGCAAACAGCTCAAAAGGCAAAAAAGTGTTAAAAAAATAATACTAATACTATGTTTGAAATGAATGAATTTAGATTGTAAATTTTATTTATAAATGAACTCCACGGAGAATCCATCATATTTGATATGATATAACTTAAAATATATAATTTAATTGAATTTTATATAATTTTATTTGGAATAAATTCTAAGTTGAAAATTTATTTTGTCTTTTTTTTTCAAATATACCCTTATTATGATAATATTATATTTAAAACTTATGCTCAAATAATGTCAAAAGAAATTTATCTTTTAGATTTATTGCTATAAATTGATAATAATATATTTTTTGATTAGAAAATTATTGTATATGAATATTTTATTTTTTAATATTAAAAAAATATATTTTTTAGTTTATATGGATTTAATTTTTTGAAACTACTATAATTTATTTTTAATAATTTTTATTTAAAACAATGAATTTTTTAACATAATTTTAGAAGAAAATATTCAAATTTAAAAATTTTCACTTATAGGACTATTATTTATATTTATAGGAATATTTTTTATTTTAATAATTAATTTCATAAAAAGGTTTATATATATAATGAATACTTTTTTTTAAAATTTAAATAATTTTTAAAAATGAAAATCCAATAAAATATTAATATAAAAATATAACTATTGATGAAGTTAAAATGACAAATATTCAAATCGGATATTTGACTTTAAAAAATTAAAAATTAATGATATAATTTTATTAAAAATTAATTTTAAAATTTTAAAATAAGAGAAATAATAAATTTTATGAAATTAACATAGTAAAAAAGAGAAAAAAATTATATAAGTATAGTGTAAAAAGGGGTATAGGTCTATTAAAGATAATTTTATAAAGAAAAAAGAGTTTATTAATTAATGAAATTTATTTATAAAATTCTACATATTTTAGTAGAATTTGATTTATGCTGATTGAATTCTATAGACTTGAATCCATAGAATTTAAATGAATAAAAGATTTTATTTCAAACAAGTAATTTTTGAAATTTAATATATTTATTATTTTGATGGAATTAGAGAGGAAAAAAAATATAATAATATTTTTCTTAATTTTTATTATTTAGATGTTTAATTGAAAAGACAAATGTAATTTTACTAGGCAAAAATTCTCCTTAAATAATCAAAAATTCTCCTAAATGATTGGAAACGATAATAAATAAAAAAAATTATATTATATGATATTATTTATATTTATATTTTATTTATATTTTGATTTAATGTATAAGATAAAATTATAAAATATATTTTATAAATTTATGTATTTATTTAAATTATAAAAAAATATTTTTCTATTATTCAATTATCGTTATTAAATATATTAAACTAAATTTAATTTAATTTTTTTGATCGATTTCTCTTATTAAAGTAAATTTAATTTTGTTGGTGTAAATTAAAATTCAAGCAAAGCAGAAATGAATTTCGCCAAATTTTGTTGGATAAATTCTACATGAGGCGTGATAAAAGAAGATCCAAAACCCAACCCTCGCTTAAAAGCAATAGAGAGGAGCTGGTGGTGAACCTCCACTTGGCCAATATTCACCGAAATTGTCATAAACCCTATCAGCGCCAACGCCACTGCTACGCCGGATTTCCAATCCCAAGGTTTCGTCTTTCCGGTGCTGCCACTGGAAGATGAAATTTATCTGATTTTGGACATGAGCTAGAAAACAGAATAAAACTGTTAGCGTTTGAAAATGAATGAAGAGAATATCCACAGCATCATTATCTCTTTCTCTGTGTCTTCACTCGTATACTCATAAAACTCCTCTTCGTTCTCCCATTTCCTTTGCGGCTTCTGTGAATCGCCTGCTAGTTACTCTTTTCGATCCTTTCTCCTTTAACTCTTCCTCTTCCTTGTCTCGCATAGCAGTCATGCCTGGCGTTGATCCACAGGAGCTGGAGTGGCCATCGAAGAAAGTGAGAGATACTTTCATTATCTTTTTTGAATACAAAAATCATGTCAATTGGAAATCCAGTCCTGTTGTTCCTCTCAATGATCCCACTCTCCTCTTTGCTAATGCTGGTATATCTTCAATTATTGTTTAATTCAATTTATGGATTTTTCTTAAAGAATTTTTATTTTATTTTGTGCTTAACTTATGTATCACCCAGAATCCTAATTTTATCTCTGATTAAGTTTCTTAATTTAATTAGTATTTGTTGTTGCTTTTTTTTAACAGGCATGAACCAGTTCAAGCCTATTTTTTTGGGGACTGCTGATCCCAACACTGCGCTGAGTAAGCTATCTCGTGCATGCAACACCCAGAAGTGCATTCGGGCTGGTGGCAAGCATAATGATCTTGATGATGTGGGGAAGGACACGTACCACCATACATTCTTTGAGATGTTAGGAAATTGGTCATTTGGTGATTATTTCAAGAAAGAGGCCATTGAATGGGCCTGGGAGCTTCTAACTAAGGTGTTTTCCTTTTGTGATTATTTCATCTACTTTTGGCTTTCTCATTCATTTATCTTCTAAGTTTTTAATACATGTTATTACATTTTCCCCTCATTTGGTTTTCTAATTTTTTAATTGTTATATGATTTGCAGGTGTACAAACTGCCTACTGATAGGTTCTACGCCACCTATTTTGGTGGTGATGAAAAGGCTGGCCTTGCTCCTGATCTTGAGGCAAGAGATATATGGCTCCAATTTTTGCCATCAGGACGTGTACTTCCTTTCGGCTGTAAGGTATGCCTTTCTTCATCATTTTCCCATTCCTTTTTCTTTTGTAACGCTACTGCCATATTGTATATTTTGTTCCTGAAAGTTATGTCCATGTATCTATTATGGATGTTTCCTTGAAGTCTTAATGGTTTTGGTACACAAAATTTTAGTTACAACTAATTTTTTTTTGTCATTTATAGATGTGTTTTTCTGTTAATAATTTTTTTTTTGGGTTTTTTTTTTGTTTTTCTAGTCTCCACTGCAAACAATCAGTTTATGGAGTGGAGAGGAGGCACTATTATATATTAACATGCGCAGTTATAAGGCTGGATATCTTTTATAGGAAAGACAATCTGTAGTAAATATTTAATTGGTGAGAAAACATGATGTTTTGTTAACATGCTATTAGTTTTTGGACCAATTGATGGAGAAACATTTTCTATAATGACTTTTTAATGCATGCTTGAAATAGATCTTCTGAACTTTTGCAGGATCTTGAATCTTCTTAATATGGTTTGATTGTGGATATCATCTTGAATTTTCTATGCTGATGCTGCAAATTTCACTTTTTCCATTTTTCTGCTGACGTGGGCTTTTAAATAAATATCTTATGGACTCTGAATAGGATAATTTTTGGGAGATGGGCGATACTGGTCCATGTGGCCCTTGTACGGAGATACATTATGATAGAGTTGGTAATCGCGATGCAGCCCTATTGGTTAATAATGATGATCCTACATGCATTGAGATATGGAACCTCGTCTTTATTCAGGTATTTTTTTAATCATGAGTTATGACTTTTTTATTAATTGTTACTGCTGTGAGTGATTTTTGGACATGCTGATATCTGTGGTTGGATTGCATATTGGTATTTGCTAAAAGTGCACAATGATAACGAAATGTAATGGCAATTCCTTTCTTTTGCATGTTTCAATGGTTCTTTAGTTCAACAGGGAAGGTGATGGTGCCTTAAAATCTCTGCCCGCTAAGCATGTTGACACTGGAATGGGTTTTGAGAGATTGACTTCTGTACTTCAGAACAAGATGAGCAATTATGATACTGATGTGTTCTTGCCCATCTTTGATGCCATCCAGGAGGTAAAATTACTTTTCATTCTTTTCTAAGTTGTTTTTTTTTCTTTAGATTTTCTTTCCATTTTTCTTATCTCTTTAGAGTGCCTTTCTTATACTTTTACTTTGGGATGATTAAGTTGGCGGGGAGGAGGGGGTGCAAAAAGACGAGGGGTGGGAGGGGGTATAATGATTTTCTTTCCATTTTGCTTATCTCTTTAGAGTGCCTTTCTTATACTTTTACTTCGGGATGATTAAGTTGGGGGATAATAGGAGGTCTGTAACTGCTCTTTTCTATTTAATTGTTCTGTTATTACGTGTCTTCTCTAATGGGGAGAAAAAAAATTAAGAAGTTGGTAATGGTGCTGGAATTTTCTTTAAAATTTAAAATTGTATGCAGGCAACAGGGGCACGGCCTTATTCTGGAAAAGTTGGAGCTGATGATGTAGACGGGATTGATATGGCCTATAGAGTTGTTGCCGATCACATTAGAACACTCTCATTTGCCATTGCTGATGGTTCTTGCCCAGGTAATTCAGTTGAAATTTGAGGCTGAAAAGTTTCACCTTATTGTTCGGTGGTGGTTGTCAGTTTTGTACTGCTTATGATTTGAATAAACTAGATAGCTTCTAATATTTTTGTTGCTGTACAGGCAATGAGGGCCGTGAGTATGTTCTTAGGCGGATTCTCCGCCGAGCTGTTCGGTATGGAAGTGAAGTCCTGAAAGCCCAAGAAGGCTTTTTTAATGGGTAAAAATGGAAGATATGCCATGGCTATGTTGTTTTACTTTGTTTGGTACCTTGCCTGTTGGTAGCTTTCTTTTTGTAAATGTTTTCTTCCATCTCTTGCAAAAAATAAATAAAATGACACTCCACAAATCTTTGAATCAAATGTTAAATTGTATGCTGTATGATGATGCTATTGTTAATGATTTGATGATTTGTGGTGAATGTAGGCTTGTAAATGTTGTTGTGAGAGTTATGGGTGATGTTTTCCCAGAGCTAAAACATAATGAAGTACACATTAGGGAAATAATTGCTGAAGAGGAAGCAAGTTTTGGCAAGACTTTGCTTAAGGTAAGCATTATTTTTGTATTTCACATGCAGTTTGTTTTACTTAATCTTTCTTTCTGTTCATTTATTTTTAAACACAACTATTTTAGTTAAATTGTTTCTGATTGGTTCTTTGATTCTGTCTCCAATTGACAATATCTCAATATATCTTTTGTCCTGTAAGTTACAGAATCAGCATGGGGTAACGCCTGGTTTTTATCATATTATTGGAAAAATCATGCAAAGCCCTTGAGATTTTGTCTAGCACACACTTAGGTCCTTGAGTTTTAAAGAATATGACTGTTTAGTCCTTTTGTGATTCAAAAGTGTGTTCTTCACCAAAATGGGTGATTTGTTTTTAATTTATTCTTTATCTCATCAACACGTATTGACTATAGAAAAAGCCAGGAGCTGTAGTGTTCAAGGTTTTAAATCGTGGAATCGGTCGCGAAATCGGAAGCTGTCGTGGTGGAACGAAAATGTATTGAATTATTACGAAATGACTTGAATCGGCTAATGTTGTTGTGAATACATTTTAAATTGTGGAATTGGATGGATTAAATAACAGAATTGGTGAAAAAGAATAAATTAGATGGAAATAAAATAAGAAATAATTATTTTTAACATTTATAAATTAAAAATATATAAAAGTTGATCCATGATAGTAATAAAAATTTTAATTATTATCAAAAATTATTTAGCAAACAAATATATGTAAACAATTAAATAGTTTTTAATAATAATTAAACATATTTTATACTTTTTTTTATGTAATTATACTGAATTAGAAATAATCATAATAATGATACATCACTTATTGATAACAAAATAAAAGAAAAATACATTATTCAAAAACATGTCCTACATAATAATTTTTAATTTCCAACTCAAACATTATATTCTTTTGAATAAATTTATAGATCTTACATATGGGACTTACCACACAATCACATCTGCCATATAATTTTTATATTATTGTTACAATCCCAGACACTTCCTCCTTGTCTAGTTGTCTATCCTTTTCTTCTCTATCCTTTTTAATTCTTCTTCTTCCTTCACCCTCTTGGAAAACTCTTTCTTTTTCTTCCTCTTCCTTTTTAGAAGCAACCAAGAAAACCAAGAAGTTCTCCCTCATTGGTTTTCCGAAGATTGATTACATCTCCTTCAACAATCTAGATTCTTCTTAAAATTCATTGTCTTAAAATTTGATGGGGTGGCAGGATTTTGAATCATTTCCATGATTTGGTCTTATCTCTATGATAATAAAATCAATAATCAATACAATTGTTGATAAGCAATCAATCAATCAATTGATGAAAATTTTCATTCTTGACAGTTTAGTCAATCGAAGGGGAACCTTGGCACAACGGTAAGTGTTGCCGCTGTGTGACTTGAGGTCATGAGTTCGAGTCGTGGAAACGACCTCTTGCAATTGCAAGGGAAGGCCGCGTACAAAGATCCAATGGGTCCGATTCTTTCCCGGACCCTGCGCATAGCAGGAGCGTTTTTGCACCAGGCTGTCCTTTTTACAGTTCAGTCAATCAGTCAAGAATGGAATGGGTTTTCGTTTTTATTTCCAAAACAGTAATGGCAGCAGCAGCGGTGGTCAGTTTTTTAAATATTTTGATTAATTCTTTGCTATAATTTTTTCTCAAGATCAATGAAGTGGTAGATGAATTAATGTTGATTACTTGGTGGAGAAGAGGATGGAGGAGAGGCTGTAATTAAAAAAAATATCTGTCCTCTTCACCTTTTCTGTAATTCCCATGAATTTCATGGTGTTCTTCTTCCTCTACTATTTCAGTATAATCAAATTGGACATAAATCCGTCATTTCACTGGTTCACCGTTTCTTGAAGCCGATTATTTGTGATATTAAGCACCCTCAAAATCCCATATATAAAGTGGAAAAAACCTTATCGATCGTCCTCATTTTTATTAAATATCGGTTGTTCTGATGAGAAACGGCCGATAAGTAAAACACTGATAGTGTTTGATATTGCAATAGAGAGAACCAATTGCAATAGAGAGAGCCAAAGTGTGTATATGGCAAATCTTGGCTTTTCTTTTCTTTTCATTTTTTAGTAATTTGCTCTATATTATTTTGGTGACTCATAAAGCATAATTTTGCAAACTTCCTAACCTGGAGTGGTTATAGGTTTGCTTGCAAACCTAAATTCTTAGGAGTACTTGTATTTGTAGCTCCAAGGCAAATCAGTAAGAGACTGTGTATGATATACTGTATTTCTGTATTATATTTTCTTTATCTTCTTGTCTCCAAGATGATTAGTAAGTAATAAATAAGGGAAATTTGCATATTTTTGATAAATTTTCATTTGTTTCTTTGTTTGCCTTTCTATATTTGTCAAGTTTTTTGAAACCTTGCTCTTTAAGTAATTCGTTCTGTACATATGCAGTGACATTACTATTTGTAAAATTGATCATCCTACTTATTTCAGGGTATTGAGAAATTTAAGAAGGCTGCTCAGGATGTTCAAGGGAAGGTTTTGAGTGGGCAGGCAAGTACATCCTCACTCGGTTCAGAAACATGTACTCCTTCACTTTATAGTAATTAAAAAAAAAATCCTTCTTTCTGTGACTTGACGGAATGGGCAAAAGGTGAGGACATCCATTGATTTTATTTTTTCTGCATTCAACCATGTTCATCTCTTGGCTGCAGGATGCATTTGTCTTGTGGGACACATATGGCTTCCCTTTAGATCTGACTCAGGTATGCTGGTTGCTTTTTTTTATTTTATTTTATACATGTTTATAATGTGCTTGTGCATCCGGGTGCATCCGAGATGATGAGAGCCTCTATCAGTTGATGGCAGAGGAAAGAGGATTGCAGGTTGATGTTGAGAGTTTCAATATTGCAATGGATGAGGCAAGGGAACGGTCAAGGAATGCACAAAATAAGGTATTTGGAGTTTGCTCTGTCTTATAAATTCATTGTTGCTCTCTCTCTATATTATTGCTAGTTAGATGCCTTCTCTGGCATATGAGGTTAATGAAAAAGGACACTGAAAAATTGATATGATAAATTTGCTGAATAGTAATACCAGAGTAAAACTCTTTTTTTTTGTGGGGGTATGGAACCTATTATGATTATATCACTTATATTCTTGGCAGCAAGCTGGTGGCGACATTGTCATGGATGCTGATGCTACGACTGCGTTGCATAAGAAGGGTGTTTCTGTGACAGATGATTCCTATAAATTTATATGGTTCCAGGTTAGAGATAAGAAGTGCTTGTTCATGTGTCATGTGTTACAAGTTACTTGCAAAGTCACATGTGGCTGTTAAGTTGCATTCATTTTTTTTTTATTTGTGAAAGTTGGAGTTACTGAACTTTTTTTTTGTGTATTTTTCATTAAATTTTCTTGCATAAAGGAATTTTAAAGAGCTCCAGAATACTTTTTTAAGAATAAAACTAAATAAACTAGGAAAAAACTTTGGAACAAACCAGGGAAAAGTAAATTAAATTTCCTGTTTTAATGAATCTAAAACAAACTGAATTAAGAAAACTAGATAAGTTTCCTAGTTTTAAAAATTAAGCAAAAATAGTTCCTAAAGTTAAATCTTCTTTTTTCCTTAATTCCTTAACTGCATCATTTTCTCCTACTTGAAAAAAGCTCATCCTCAAGCTTTATAGTGCTAATGAATCAACAATTAAAATACTAAATCAAATGGCTTGTTCAATGCTCCTTAGCGGTAGTAAATTATTTGGTAGATCATCATTAACTAACTTCTTGAATTCATTCAATAGAAGGTGAATAATATTGAAATGACTCGCTAGTATGGTAACTTCTTGATGGTTGGCTAATTAAAGCATTTATGAAACTCATTCCATTAGTTTCAGTTTCACATGTTTGAGCTGAAAAATACACATTGGTTTTACTGATTTTACTGTTTGTAGAACTTCTACCAAGCAAGGTTTGCCTTTTCCTCATTGATTATTGTTGTCATCGCTCTCTGGACCACCAAGGATTCACCACATGTTGGATGAACATTAAGCTCCTCTATCTTCTCATTATAGTCATTAAAAACTCGTTCTAATTCTTCACCTTAGTCTACCTTATTATATTTATCAAAAATTGGTTCTAATTCTCTTAAATAATTATTTGCATGTAATTTTCCATGAAAATCAGCTACCTTAATTTTGATTCCTCCACCATTCAAATCAAGGGTATAATAACTATGCTTCCAATCCCTCTTGTCCGCTTAACTAGCAGTTACCACTTCATGAAAATGGTTCACATCTTTGAGTTCCTCGTAAACTTCCAGATCTTCTTGAGGATCAAGTCTGTGGCTGCCTTCTGGTGTCTCCATTTGGGCTTTCACAGGTTTCTAATGCTGCAAGGCTTGTAATCTTCAATCATTCTCCACATTTCAACCAATTCTGTTTGTTGGTGCTTATTGCCTTTACCTTTTCCAACCATGATTTAGAAACAGAAAGATCCAAGAAATTTTATGATTTTTTGCTCTGATACCATTTGATGCAGCGGAAAAGTTTAAGGCAATTAGGTCTCAACAATTAGGGCTAGAATGGATAGTGATTATGGTTGTAACAAAAAAAATAGTTAGGATTTGAAAAAAATGTCTGATTTAAAATCTGAATTGAAGAATACAATACAATTTGTCTATTTATTTATACTAATTAGGATAAATTCTAATACTGGACTAAAAAAGAATCTAATAGTAATGAAATACTTATTTGAGAAGAAACCCAAATGAACATAGGAAAGAACTCTAGAACAAATTGAGGAAAATTTAACTTAAATTCGTAATTTAAAGAAATTTTAAACAAACTGAAATTAAGAAAACTAGATAAAATAACTAATATAAAAATTAAACAAAAATAGTTTCTAAATTTAATCTTCTGTTTTTTTAATTGTATCACTCATGCTCTATTATCACTTTAATTAAGCAATTTACGACGAGTAATTTATTAAAGCATGCAATGTACTTTTAGGGAACAGCAATTCCATCTATATATTTTGATTGTCTCTTGAATTTTTTTACCACTACAACTTTAATCTCATTCTTCTACTTCTGAGCCTGCAATATATGTTCAACTGTTCACAGCAATGTGTCTATTCTTCCTGCTTATCCTGCTGGATCCCTGTTGTTACTTTATGCTTTTTCAGGACCATGAAAGTATAATAAAAGCTATCTACACTGGTTCTGAGTTCTTGGAAAGTTCTACTTCTGGGAATGAAGTTGGTATAGTTTTGGAATCTACTGGTTTCTATGCTGAGCAAGGTGGTCAGGTATTGTCATTAAAATTAGTTGGTTTACCTGCAACGATATTTGTCAAAGAATAATTGATGGGCATACAAAGGTTTCAAACTGTACATAGAATTGGAAAGATTACTTGAATTTATAGGCTGCAGGTGTAATATTTTAACTGCTTACCAAGATTTAGTATACATTTATTTTTTTCCCACCGTCTTTCTTATCAAGTGTCTTATTGGTCTTAGTCTTCTGGATGTAGATTTTTGATACTGGATCACTTGAAGGCTCTTTTGGGTCATTCCAAGTTTCCAATGTCCAGATATTTGGAGGATTTGTTCTTCACATTGGTTCTGTCGCTGGACTGACAGGCAAATTTACTGTGGGTGACAAAGTTATTTGTAAGGTATACCTGCAACTTGTATGCTGTTCCCTTTCAGTGCAAGTATTCTCATGAGTTCCTATTGTATATACTAGCATTTTCGCTTACCTGATGTCTTGTGTAGGTTGACTATGATAGGCGTAAGCTCATTGCTCCAAACCATACTTGTACGCACATGTTGAATTTTGCTCTCAGGGTATACTTTTTTTTGTCATTCGTAGATGAGTTTCCTAATTCACATTTCATGGTAAAGACTGTATTTCTGATTTTCTTTCCCCTGATATGAACTCAGGAAGTACTTGGCAATCATGTTGACCAGAAGGGATCAATTGTTCTGCCTGAAAAACTGAGATTTGATTTTTCTCATGGTAACTTTTATATAAAGTGTTTATACGTGTAATTCTTGAGGAAATTTTATTAATATGCTTTATTTATATAATTATATTCATGATATGGTAAAACATTCGAATGAAACTTCTATAGGCAAGCCAGTGGATCCTGACCTTTTGAGAAAGATTGAGTCAATTGTTAATGAGCAAATCAAATCTGAATTAGAAGTGTATGGGAAGGAAGCAACACTTTCTGAAGCCAAGAGAATCAATGGTTTACGGGCTGTTTTTGGAGAAGTAAAACTCAGCACTTTAATCGCTTATGCACATATATAAGTGAATTTTACATGTGATGATCTTTATTGTCATGTTTGATTTTCTGCAGGTCTATCCTGATTCAGTTAGAGTTGTGGCAATTGGTCGAAAAGTTGAGGACCTCCTAGCTGATCCAGATAATAAAGAGTGGTTGACCATATCAGCAGAACTCTGTGGAGGTTATTTTTGTCCCAATATTGCTTTATAGCATCAGCAATGTTTAAGTTTTTCATTGACATTTCTTTTGTTCTTCCAAAAATTTTTAAAAAAAAAACTTTTAGGGACACATATTTCAAATACTCGGGAAGCAAAGGTATTTGCTCTTTTATCAGAGGAGGGAATTGCAAAAGGAGTACGGAGAATAACTGCTGTGACAGCAGATGATGCTTTTAAAGCGATGGAGCTAGCATCTTCGCTTGAGCAGGAAGTTGATGAGACATCCAAAGCAGAAGGGAGCTCGCTGGAAAAGGTAAGTTCGCATCTATTACTTATTTGGTCAGTAGATGTGTTGTTTTTAGTTCTTATCAGCTGTTAGGATTAAGCTATGATTTGCAAAGGAAGTTAAGGGTACTGATCCAATATTTTCCGATCTGGTACCTCTATTTTCAAATCATGTCTGAATCATTATATACCATTGTATGATAGCCGATATAGACGATTCAAGCTGGGTCAAGCAATGGGTAATGGGAAAGAAGCAAGCAAAATAGATAGAAAAGGAAGAAATAGATAAATAAAGAGAAAACAAGCAGGTAGCTGCAGGGAAAGTGAATTCTTATTGGGTTGTTGATATGGCGACACACCCCATGTATTTTTTCCTTTGAAATTCTTGAAATTCGTTGTTTGTGTTCTTGGGGAACTTCAAATCTGAAGGCTTGAACATTTTAATCATCCTTCTCGCTCCTCAAGATTTCATGTCTTGCATGTAGTAGTAAGAATCTTTTTATCCAGTCCTTTAATATTGTTGTCTAGGAGTTCATCCATCTGCAATATACCTTCTGGTTTTCACCTGACAACTAGTAGTGTAGAGAGAGGGTTTTGTCACTTCCTTCCCAGTATAAGAATTTTTTTATCCAGTCCTCTTAACTTTCACAACTAATTAACACTATGCCAAAAATGCAACATAGGTTTGTTTATAGTTGTTTTCAAAATAAATTTCACATGTTCTAATTATAAAAAATTCAAATCAGAGAATTGAAACTACTTTTTTCTGACCACACATACAATGATGCTTTTCTTTTTTGGAAAAGCAATTTTAAACTTAATGCCTAATAGAATTATGGTTATCATTAATTGATATTTACAAGCAGTTGAGATAGGAATTTAAGTGAGCGTGAAAATTTCTCATGGATAAATAACACATAATATTAAATATTTTAAAATTAATACACTATAATAAATAGTGCATAATGTATTACTATTTCATGGAGAAATATAATAATGAATACTTGAATGAAAAATATTACAACTTAACTCTACTCAACAAAGCCTTAATCCCAAGTTAATTGAGGTCATCTATATGAATTTTTTTTCCACTCGTGCGATTTAGGGCTATATCTTCCAATAAATGTAAAGCCATAAGATTATTTTGGACTTCTTGAATGAAAAATATTAATGATAAAATTGGATTTCAAATCATGATTTCAATATTCATTTAAAAGAATATTATACACTATTTCAAATCAAAATTTAAAAATTCAAATATAGGAGGGTAATTAAGGGCAGAAATAAGAAAAGAATTCAGGGAGTTAGGAACTAAATATTGGAAGAAAAAGAGACTAACAATCAAATGGAGTGGTACTATTTGATCTTAACCTTATTTTTATTTTCTAAAAAAAATTCACATCACCAGCTGTTACAATTACACTTTGGCTGTGACATATTTGCATGGCTACTCTGGAACTGCAGACACTGACTGCACATTAAATCCTTGCTTTAGCCATTTCAATGCACTCAAATGTGACGCAGCGGGAGGGTTTATGACAATTAGATCTCAACAATTAAGGCTAAGAGTAGGATGGTAATGGTGATTGGAACAAGAAAATACGTAGGGTTTGAATAAAACCTCTAAATTAAAATATGAATTGAGAATAATATTAATGATAAGAATAATACATAAACTAAATAATGTTCTATTTATAGTATAAGGATAAATTCTAATACTAGAAGGAAAATCTCTAATAAAATATTCTTATTTATTAAATAGAAATTCCAAATTAACAAGGAAACTAAAACTTAAATTAAAGTTCTAATTTAACTTTAAATCTTCAATTGACGAGGATTATGACTAACGATCCTAGATTGATTAGGAATCTTACATATCTGCATATTTTAGATTGACTAGGAATTTTATATTCTTTTCCTTTGGCTGAATTATTCTCCCTTGGTTGGAAAAAAACTCGACTTCGAGTTTGTAGTGTTGAAGAATCAATTATTGAAATACTAATTCAATGGCATGTTTACTACTCCTTAGAGGTGGTAAATTATTTGACAAATTGTCATTAATCAACTCCTTGAACTCTTTGAATAGTTATTGGATTTCAGCAAAATATTGAAATGATTCCCTAATCGAGTCACTTTTTAATGGTTGGTCAATTAAAGCATATATGAAACTCACTCTAGTACTTTAGTTTCACATATTTCAGCAAATAAGTTCCTATTGATTTGGCTGATTCTGCTATTTGTAAGATTTCTACCAATAAATTCCTTTCTCTCTTCCTTATTTATTGTTGTTGTCATCGTTCTTTGCACCACCAAGAAGTCGACACATACTGGTGAAAATTAACTATACCCACACTACATTAATCAAAAACTAGTCGTAACTCATCAACTTCCTCTATTTCTTCATTATATTAATCAAAAACTGGTTCTAATTCTTCGAAATAATTCTCCAAATATTCATCTGCATGTAATTTTTGATGAGAATCAAATACCTCAATTTTTATTTTTCCACCATTTAAATCGAGTGTACAATAACTGTGTTTCCAATCCACCTTGTGCCGCTTGATTAGCAGCTCCAGCTTCATGAAAAAGGTTAATGTCCTCAAGTTCCTCATTGATTTCCAAATGTCCTAGAGGATCAAGTTTGTGGTTGCCTTCCGGAATTTCTATTTGGGTTTCCATAGGTTCCTGACATTGCAAAGCGTGTACAGCCCGGGTCAAACCATCAATTATTCTCCACATCTTTAGCAAATTTTGTTTGTTGGGGCGGATTGCCTCTACCTTGGCCTCTACTTCTTGCATCCATGGTTTAGGAATAGAAAAAAAAAAAATCCAAAATTTTTTGGATCTATTACTTTGATGCCACTTGATGCAGCGGGAAGGTTTATGACAATTAGATCTCAACAATTAGGGCTAAGAGTAGGATAGTAATTGTAATTGGAACAATAAAATAATTAGGGTTTGAATGAAACTTCTAAATTAAAATATGAATTGAGAATAATATCAATGATAAGAGTAATACATAACATAAATAATGTTGTCCTATTTATGGTAGATAGGATAAATCCTAATACTAGAAGGAAAATCCATAATAAAATATTCTTATTTACTAAATAAGAATTCTAAATTAACAAGGAGACTAAAACTTAAATTAAAATTCTAATTTAACTTTAAATCTTCAATTGACTAGGATTAGGACTAACAATCCTATTAAGAACCTTGACATATCTGCGTATTTTTTATTGACTAGGAATCTTATATTCTTTTCCTTTGGCTGCATCAAAATGAGACTTTAAAATAAAGTGAATTGTGTAATAGACACTGATTTTTAGAAATTTTTCATTTGTTTTTCTCAAGGACATTGAATTACTTTGTTTCCGGCTATTTTTTCTTGGAAGTGGCTTCTTGCATGATGAGCAGATGATGACAGATTAGGTGTTTTTTTTTTGGATTATTGGAAGAATTTCTTATTATTGTGTCATATACGTTGAACATATATATTCTTTTACCATTTAACAGAAAGTAGCGTCTCTAAAAAGTCGTGTGGACTCAGCACCTATTCCAGCAGCCAAGAAAGCTGATATCAGGGCTAAGATTTCTGTACTTCAGGTACTGCAATCAGTCTAATAATGAGACTACATCTGAATTCTAACCTAGTTTTTAACTACCACTTCTTTTCCTTCTATGCATGTAGCATTTCTTCTGTTTCTATGATGCATTTTTTCTATGATTCTAATATTATAGACTAAAATTACTTTATCAGAATCAAGTGAGAAAAGCACAAAAGAAGATTGCTGAAGAAAATATGCAGAAGGCTGTAAAGGTTTCAACAGAGTTAGCTGAAGCAGCTGCTTCAGAAGGGAAGGAATTCTGCATCTCTCGTGTTGATGTTGGCTTAGATGCAGCTGCAGTCCGAGAGGCAGTTTTGAAAGTCTTAGGGAAGGTAGTTATGTTTTCATGTTCTTGTGCTGAGAGCTATAATTTCTATTTCTTCCAAATATTACTTATCCATCCATGCCAAAAAATTGCTAATATTATGTTGGTGGCTGGACAGGGGATTTCTGTTATGGTTTTCAGTATGGATGAAACTACAAACAAGGTTGTGGTGTGTGCCGGAGTGCCTGAGAAGAAAGACAAGGTCAAACAGTTGGAGGTTTCTGAATGGTTAACTACTGCTTTGGAGCCTCTGAATGGGGGGTGTGGTAAAGGAAAAGGGGGTCTTGCCACAGGCCAGGTTAGTAATGTTGAATTGTTGATTTGGTTTCAGTCCATGAACTGCATAATTATTTGATATTTCTTCCTACAAAGGCAACGAATTCTGCCTAGAAGTTTTCAACATAGTCGAGGAGTGTAGTGGCTTCATAATTTAGATTGCTAGAAATACTCGATCAAGTGTAATTGTTATGACGATTACAAGATTTACTTGGTTTGAGAGGATTACTTGGTTTGGTTTGATGATTACAAGGTTTATCATCAATAGGATGTCACTATGCTTGACAAATTGCATAACTTTTGGCATGAAGTTACTGGTTGAGACGTTAGAGTGCTATATTTATGCCTTGGGTCTTGGATTCTACTTCTATTTGTAAAGGCATCATTAATAATTTATTTTCTCGAGTGATAATATGATGATGGTTTTTATTTCAGGGAACGGAAGGAGGAAATATCGTTGAGGCCATGGATTTGGCGGCGACATTTGCGCAAATGAAGTTGAGATGATAGAAGGATTTCCATTCTTGATACCTTACATCACATTATTGGCTAATAGTCTTGTTTCTTGACTCTTATTTAATACGCAACAAAGATGATCGTATACTTGCTGGGGCAAGCCACTAGCAAATTGAAGCAAAGGTCTGAATTGTTACAACATGCATTTAGTCATTGCATAATCTACTTATTTTTATTTTTTATTTCAGCAGTTCTGAGATCAAAATTTTACTTAGGACAACATACTACTAACTGGATTTCACCTAATTAACTAGGTCATTCTTATATTTTGAGAAATTTAGTTTGTCCAATCTTAAATAAATTTTTTCCTCAATATTTATATCTGAACTTAAAAAAAAAATTTAACAAAAAATTCAACTCTTTAAAAATCAATCAACCGGCAGGAAAAAAGTAAAACAGATTCAGTTAACAAATAACAAATTAGAGGCACGGTTGTATTCAATTAATAGTAAACCACAAAATTTACAAAAAAAAAGAATGAGAAGTGTGTATGTGGTAGGGAAATTGGAGGGAGGGAAGGACGGAGAAGAAGCAAATATCAATCGTTGTTTATCATCGTTTTAGAAGCTCGTAAGCGCAAACCAGATGGAAGCTCTGAACGTTGTCCCATTGCCGCCATTCCTTGTATAAACAAACTAGTTGCATGCCCACACTGTAATGGATATACACTGTATGGATATAATTTTTTATCATATTATAAATATTTTATTATATATATATATATATGATATTTTATATTTATATTTTAATAATTTATTAAATATATAATATTTTATCTTTATATGTTAATAGTTTTTGTTAATAAATTTTAAATTTAATATAATTAATAATTATTAATATAGTTATAGAAAATAAAATTGAAATATGATCTAACTTTTTAGTTTCATATAACATATTATGAAACACAAATAATATATCAATAGACAAATAATTATAATTCATAAAATTTTTATATTATATATATATACATTACATGATAACTTACTTTTTATTTATTTTTTAATTTTGATCAATAAATTTTTTATATATAAGATATTTTATCTATATTTATTAATAATTTATTAAATATATAACCTTTTATTTTTATATATATTAATAGTTTCGGTTAAAAATTTATTAATAATTAATAATTTATTAATATTATATATGATCTTTTATTTTCATATATTAATAATTTTAGCTAAAACATTCATTAAATATATGATATTTGATCTTTATATATTAAAATTTTTAGTTATTAAATTTATATTAATAATTTATTAAATCTACGAGCTTTTTATTTTATTTATTAATAATCCTAAATATTAATAATTTATTAAATACGTAACTTTTATCTTTATTAATTAATAATTTAAATTAAAAATATTATTAAAAATTTATTAAATATGATATTTTATATTCATATATTGATAATTTTTTTTTATTAAATTCAATAGATACTATTTTTTTCCACAATATGCATATATGTATTTTATATCACCATATAATACTTTCATTTTCATTGACTTATACATGCATACATACATATATATAAATTAAATATTAATTAGGATTTCAGAATATCAAATATTATATATTTTATTATTTAATTTTTTAATTTTATATAAATGTATTATTAAATTATATTTATGTGTAATTAATTTATAGAAGATTAAAAGTCATAAATATATATTAATTATTAAATTTTAAATTTTAACAATTATTAAAATTAAATAAAAATTAATTTAAAAAGAAAAAAAATGTGAGTTGGCTTTTTTTAAAATTTGATGATGTGTATATTAGGAATATCAAAAATTATATATTTTATTATTTAATTTTTTAAATTTCAAAAATATAAATTAATAATTATTATAAATTAATTATTTAATTTATAATTAATTTATTATGAAGTTTAAGAGTTATATGTTTTTTAATCTTTAATATTTTTAGAATATATTATTAAATTATATTAATGTATATTTAATCATAAAAAAAGTCATATATTTTATTGTTTAATTTTTTTAATTTCTAAAAATATATAAATTAATCATTATTATAAATTAATTAAATAATTTATAATTAATTTATTAGGATGGTTAAGAGTCATATATTTTTTTAACTTTTCAAAATTTTTAATATTAATTATATTAATATGTAATTAATTATAAAAAATTAAAAGTAACAAATATAATTTATTTAATTAATATTATAAAATTATATTAATATATAATTATTTAATATGAGATTAATAGTCATAAATATAATAAATAATAAATTTTAGATTTTATATAAAATATTAAAATTAAATAAAAATTAATTAAAGATGAAAAAAATAAAATAACATTATTTTAAAAAAATTGATGATGTGTTACTTTTTCAATACTTTTTTTCATTCTTGGCTTATATATATATAACTTATCACATGTCCGCACGATGTTCGGATGTAATTTTCTTTTATTGTGTTATGAAAATTTTATTATATATATAATATTTTATATTTTTATATTAATAATTTATTAAATATGTGACATTTTATCTTCATATGTTAAAAGTTTTACTTCATAAATTTTAGATTTAATATAATTAGCAATCATTATTTTATTTATAAGAAGTAACTTTTTATCTTTATATATTAACAGTTTTATATAAATTAATAATTATTAATTTATAAATAACTTATTATATATATAATTTTTTATCTTCATATATTAACAATTTCAGTTAACATATTTATTAATAATTTATTAAATTTATTATATATCATATTTGATATTTATATATGAATATTTTTAATTATGAAATTTATATTAATAATTTATTAAATATATGTGCCTTTTATTTTCATGTATTAAGAATCATAAATTAATAATTTATTAAATACATTACTTTTATCTTTATAAATTAATAATTTAATTAAAAAAATATTATTATGGTGTTTATATTCTTATATTGATAAGTGTTTTTACTAAATGAAATAAATATTAATTTTTTTTTACATTATACATATATGTATTTTGTGGCACCATATAATACTTTCATTATGTATATATATATATATATATTAAATAAAGATTAAAACTGTCAAAGATCATATATTTTATTATTTTATTTTTAAAATTTTTAAAATATATAAATTAATTATTATTATAAATAAATTATTTAATTTATAATTAATTTATTATGAATTTTAAAGGTTTTACATCTTTTTATTTTTTAAATTTCTAAATAAATATAAATATATTAGTAAATTATATTAATATATATTTAATTTATAGAAGATTAAAAGTCACAAATATAATTTATTAATTATTAAATTTTAATTTTTAAAAAATTATTAAAATTAAATAAAAATTAATTAAAAAATGTGAGTTAGCCCTTTTTAAAATTTGATATTGTGTGTATATATATATATTAAGAATGTCAAAAATTATATATTTTATTATTTAATTTTTTAATTTCTAAATTAATATTAATTAATTAATTAATAATTATTATATATTTTATAAATTAATAATGATTAAAAATAGCTTATTTAATTTATAATTAATTTATTATGAATGTTAAGAGTTATATTTTTTTAACTTCTATAATTTTTTCAAAATATATAAATATATTATTAAATTATATTAATATGTAATTAATTTATATTTTATAAAAAGTCATATATTTCATTATTTAATTTTTAAAAATATATAAATTAATCATTATTATGAATAAATTAATTTAAAAATTTTCAAAATGTATAAATATATTATTAAATTATATTAAATTGTAATTAATTTATATTTTATAAAAAGTTGTATATTTTATTATTTAATTTTTAAAAATATATAAATTAATCATTATTACGAATAAATTAATTAATTTATTAGGAAGGTTAAGAGTCATATTTTTTTAACTTTTTAAATATTTTAAGAAATATATAAATCAATGAATAATATTTAATTATATTAATATGTAATTAATTTATAGAAAATTAAAAGTTATAAATATAATTTATTTATTTAATTAATATAATAAAATTATATTAATGGGTAATTATTGAATAAAAGATTAATAGTCATAAATATAATAATTTTAAATTTTATATTAATTATTAAAATTAAATAAAAATTAATTAAAAAGAGAAAAAATGAGATAAATTTATTTTAAAAATTTGATGATGTGTCACTCTTTCAACACTTCTTCCATTCTTGACTTTTATATATGTAATATAGATGATAAATAACTTATTTAATTTATAAATAATTTATTATGAAGGTTAAAAGTTATATATTTTTTAACCTCTAATTTTTTTAATAATATATAAATATATTATTAAATTATATTAATATGTAATTAATTTACATTTTATAAAAAAGTCATATATTTTGTTATTTAATTTTTAAAATTATATAAATTAATCATTATTATGAATAAATTAATTAATTCATTAGGAATGTTAAGAGACATATTTTTTTAACTTTTTAAAATTTTAAAATATATATATAAATTAATAAATAATATTTAATTATATTAATGTGTAATTAATTTATAAAAAATTAAATGTGAGAAATCTAATTTATTTAATTAATATAATAAAATTATATTAATGGGTAATTATTGAATAGAAGATTAATAGTCACAAATATAATAAAATCTATTAAAATTAAATAAAAATTAATTAAAAACAGAAAAAAAAATGAGATAATATTATTTTAAAAATTTGATGATTTATCACTCTTTCAACACTTCTTCCATCCTTGGCTTATATATATAATATAGATTATAAATAACTTATTTAATTTATAATTAATTTATTATGAAGGTTAAAAGTTATATATTTTTTAATCTCTAAATTTTTTTAAAAATATATAAATATATTATTAAATTATATTAATGTGTAATTAATTTATAATTTATAAAAAAATCATATATTTTATTATTTAATTTTTAAAATTATATAAATTAATCATTATTATGAATAAATTAATTATTTTATTAGGGAGGTTAAGAGACATATTTTTTAATTTTTTAAATTTCTTAAAAAAATATATAAATAAATCAATAATATTTAATTATATTAATATGAAATTAATTTATAGAAAATTAAAAGTCACAAATATAATTTATTTAATTAATATAATAAAATTATATTAATGGATAATTATTGAATAGAAGATTAATAGTCACAAATATAATAAAAATTATTAAAATTAAATAAAAAGAGAAAAAAATAAGATAACATTATTTTAAAAATTTGATGATTTATTGCTCTTTCAACACTTCTTCCATCCTTGGCTTATGTATATATATATATATACTATAGATTATAAATAACTTGTTTAATTTATAATTAATTTATTATGAAGTTTAAAAGTTATATATTTTTTAATCTCTATTTTTTTAAAAAATATATAAATATATTATTAAATTATATTAATATGTAATTAATTTAAATTTTATAAAAAGACATATATTTTATTATTTAATTTTTAAAAATATATAAATTAATAATTATTATAAATAAATAAATTAATTTATTAGGAAAGTTAAGAGAGATTTTTTTAACTTTTCAAATTTCTTAAAAAATATATAAATTAATCAATAATATTTAATTATATTAATATGTAATTAATTTATAAAAAATTAAAAGTCAAAAATATAATTTATTTAATTAAATTATATTAATAGGTTATTGTTGAATAGGAGATTAATAATTACAAATATAATAAAAATTAATTAAAAAAAATGAGATAACATTATTTTAAAAGACTTAACCTTAGGCCCATATTCATCATTATCAAAACATCTTCTACCATTACTACACCGATGGCACCAAGATCAACCATATTAGAGAAAATATTAAAAGAGGCTTAAATGGGTCAACGCCGCAATAGAGTTCAACCCCAAATGAAAAAGGAAAAAAATGCCATATAACAAAACTCTTGACAAATAAACCCATGATTTGGTGGGTTAAACTTGTGGAAGAAAACGAATTGAATAGATTGGCCAAAGTATTAGCAATAAATATTTAATACCCAAAAAAATTCAGCCTAAGACAAAAAAATATTATACGCACAACTAACATGTCACCAGAGCCACAAAAGATGAAGCAAAGATCACCGAATGAGTTAATCTTGGTGAAATCACCAGAATAAGATTCAAGTTTTGGCCTAGGAGGAGGGAAGCTTGGGTTCGGTTAAGAGAGGTGTGTATTCTCTTGGTGGAGGTGGTTTGAGGGCATTTGAGGAAGATGATGCTTTTTTATTCTTTTCAACTACCATGATTTTATCTTCTAAATAAGAAAAACAAATGAAATGAAGAATTGGTTATGGAGATTGAAGAGAAAATTGGTATTTTGATAGTAAAATTTTGAGAGCTTTTGAAACATAATATCCTAGAAAAGAATGGAGAAGTTGAGCAATCTGATGAAAGAGAAGTTGAATGCAGAGATGAATTGAAAAATAAACACCTCACACACCTCTCACACACACACTTTGCATGCTCTCTCTATAGCTAACCTAAGGGCTTATTAATGCCACTTTAAGATATCAGATGTGTGTCTTAGGATGCCCGCAAATTACAGGGGGCTAATAGGACCTTATGTACTAGTACAAGTGTCATTTTATATATTAAGCATTTTTTTTCATTTAACTACTATATCCGGGTGATACATAGTTGGCTTTAGAATGCTGACCATGTGTCACTTGGTCAACCATAATGGCTAACTATATTATATTTATGGCCAAGCAAATCAAAGATGTAACAATCTTATACTCTATATACGTACAATACATATTTTTAACATATGTAAAATATACATATACAGTATAAAAATATCACAGACCGATTTAATAAAAATTTTCATATTTCTGATTTAAAATTTCAAATACTAAATATATAAAATTAAATAGTATATAAATATTCTTTACTTGTTATAGAAACTCAAAATAAATATTTTATATGAAAATCTCTGGAAAAAATTCGCCAGAATTTTGTCTGTAATTTGAATATCCTAAAATTCAGCAAAACACAACCTGCATCAGAAAACACTCACAAATAATTTCAAATAACCATTTCACCCATACTTCTCAATTTCACCAAGTTTCTCAAACATTTATATATATATATATATATATATAATTTAGAACACATTTAAACCCCTATTTCAAATAACTTAACCCAAATATTCTTTATAGTTTACAATACATAAAATCCAAAAATATGATATAATATGCATAATACCCAAAATATGCAATAACATAAAATATATACATGTTGCTGATAGTGTTTTTGATCTTGATATCAACTCTACAAGCACAAACACAAGTCTAGACTCGCTCTGGTCTAGAAGAACTCTCCGGCTTAGCCGAATCTACCCTATCACCTGCGCGATGTAAACAATCGCGCTAAGCCAAAAGCCTAGTAATACAAACTTGATAACAATAAAACTTAAATGCTATGCCAATGCATAATGCATATGGATATCGCATCATTCTATTTTCTCATATTTTTCAAATATTTCACAATCCACAATTCACATAAAAACAAAAACAAGCATGAGTCCAAAGATAACTAATATGTTATTCAAATTTCAGAGTTACTGTTTTGGTTTATAATGACACCATGTGTCTAGCCCCGTAGGCAAAATATTAATATAATAGTCCAAGGGCTGAGCATATGACTTAGTCATTTCACCCAACCCAGCTTTAAGACTTATTTTTGAGGCTTACGACCCAGTCATTTTACCTCAAAAATATTTTTACAGTGACGCCCAACGTCTAGCCCATAGGCAAATCATAGGCATGCCGCCAAACACAGAACTCTGAAAATTGAATAACATAATAGGCACACAATTTATTCATATTTCTCATTTATATCGATATCAATTCATTTCATTATGTTTCCACATATCTCATTACATTATACCACATTTTTGCATTTATAACACATTACCCAATTACTTTGGGTATTTTTACATAATTCACATATTAATCACATTTAATGTAATCTAGCCAATACCAATGGCTTTTTAACAATGCACTTAACACATATATGACATTACAAATGTCATAGCACATTATTCATGCATAACCAATGTATCAAGTAGCTTAACACATTTTTCAACCAAAATGTGTTAAGCCCAAATGTCATGCAAACATAACCAATGTATTCAAAGTTTGTACTTACCTCAAATAGCAACCAAAATAAGCTTAAAACAAACCTCCAATCCTATCCTTCCAACTTGCCCTTCACCACTTTGATGAAGCAAATCAACCTCCCTCAATCTCTAAACTAAATGTGATAGCAAATAATCATTTAGTATCACATTTAATGACATTTCCAATATTAAATCAAAATTAAACCCCATCCAAGCAAAAATCTAAAATTTAAGGCTAACCTCACTTTAACTTTGAATTCTCATACTAGGCCATTCATTTAATATAATAAATTTATTTATATTATTAGAAGTATATTTAAATACATTTAAACCATTTACATTACAAAAACACACTCTTATACACAAAACCCTAAAATTGCATAACCTTCCCCCATTGAAGATTTTCCATTCCAACACAATCCATTAATCATTTTAAGCTCATATTCATCACTTATATCACCAAACAAGATTAAACCAATAAATTATACAATTCAACAACTTTGAAAAAATTATTTTCCATAACCCTAAATCACACCTCCATTCTTAAACTCCAACCAAACAGAACCAAATCCAATATTTGACTTTAAAATACTCTTTTAAGCACCAAAATAACTCATTTAGAACCAAATTACACAATTAAAAACTATGATTTCTCAAACCCTAAAAGTCCATAACCCTAAATTCTCTCTCTTCTCCATTCTTTATCCAAATTCAATCATTTCTTCAATCCAACCTTAAAATCATTAACAACTAACTTCATACACACCAATTCCAACAATTATAACATACTACTTCAAAAATTCAAAACTCACTTATTCAAAATTTCTATAGAAATCTAAAGAAAAAGCTAAAGAACTTACTTTTTCAAGTGGGAATCTCTAAAAATCCTTTTTGAACCTTAGAAATCCTTCAATTCTTGGAAGCTTGGAAGATTAAAATCCTTGGTCTTGAACATCCACGGTGGCCGGCCATGAGAGAAGAAGAAGAAGAAGTTTAAAAATAAATTTTCTCTTTCTTTTCATCTTTTAATTATAACCATATATATATATATTTATAATAATTTAATAATTAATTATTTAATTAATTATTAAAGGAATTAAAAGACTAAAAATTCATCATCCATTTAAAAATAATTTATTTTTTAATTTCTAAAATTTATTTATAAAAATGCCATTGGACTTTGACTTTTCTTTTAAAAAATGTTGACTTTTATATGTTACTTAGATGTTATATATATATCACATATATATTCCACTTTTTCATTTAAAATCTTTTCATTTTTCATTTAAAACTATTAATTTAATTTATCCAATTTAATTATAATATATTTTATCAAATTTTCAAAAATTAAAAATTTTTAAAAAATTTAGGATATTACAAAAGATGGTTGGCCATTGCGAATGAATAAACAAATATTAGTCAAGTATTATAGCCAACAGGGCAGACGTAGAATTTAGAGTCAGTGAGGGGGTTATTATCAAATTAAATCTATGTTTCCAAAATTTTATTAGTCATAAATCTTATAATATATTTTATATCATGAAATAATAAATTTAACCCATCAATGAAATGAATTAAAAAAATATATAAAAAAAGAATAAATTAAAATTTTAAAATTTTTTATCTTGAAAATAATTAACAGGGAGCAAATTAAGAAGGTATTGCATGAATGATGTAATTATAATTTTATGTATTTAATCTTCAGTTTATATAAACAAAATAAAAATAAAATAATAATAAATTTAATGATATAGAAATTTATAGATATGTTAAAATAAAAAAAATAAAAATAAAAGTGAGAAATTTACATAGAAACAACTCTTATGTCCTTTTGAAATCATGCAGAGAAAGAGAGAAATAGTAGAAAAAAATTTGTTTAAAAAATTTTATAATTGCATTTTGCAAGAAAAATTAACTAAAAAAAGAATAAAAGAATGCTTTCTGGAACTTCAGAGGAGGCCATTACACAAGTCAAGCAGTATCTTCATCGAGCCTTTACTATTAAGGATTTGGGCATTGCCAAATATTTTCTTGCAATTGAAATTACCAGGTCCACTGCTGGAATTTTCATTAACCAAAGAAAATACATTCTTGATTTTATCTCTGAGGTTGGTCTTCAAGATGCTAAACTAGTTTATACTCCAATGGTTAAAGGAGCTCAGTTATCTGATTTTGAAGGTGTTTTGCTTGCTGACCCTTTACCATATCGACAATTGGTGGGAAAATTATTGTACATTGGATTTACAAGGCCAGATGTTACATACGATGTCCATAGTTGAGTAAATTTTTTCAGGCTCCACGAGATACACATTTGGATTGTGCTCGACATGTGCTTCATTACTTGAAAGGAAATCCCTCTTAAGGGCTCTTGTATTTGAGTTCAAAATCTTTGAAATTGGAAGCCTTTTCTGATGCTGATTGGGTTGTATGCAAGGATACTCGCCATTCCATTACTGGGTATTGCATATTCTTAGGCTCTACGCTTGTTTCGTTGAAATCTAAGAAGCAAAATACTGTCTCTCGGTCGAGCACTGAAGCTAAGTATAGGAGTATGGCTACTACTACCTATGAGTTGCAATGGCTTTCTTATCTTCTTCATGATCTCCATGTCTCTATTCATCAACCCATTCCACTCCGGTGTGATAATCAGGCCACGCTTCACATTTCAGCTAACCCGGTGTTTCATGAGCAGACGAAGCATCTTGAAATCGACTGCCATTTGGTTAGAGACAAATACAAAGATGGTTTTCTTCAACCCAAACATGTTTCTTCCCAATTACAGTTAGCTAACATTTTTATGGAGGCTTTAGTAGCACCTGTGTTTGATCGGATTGGATTCAATTTGGGAATGCTTTCTCTTCAATCCGCCCAACTTGAGGGGGGGATGTAGAAGTTACCTAACTTATATAATCCGTAGCGTTTAGCTTCAAACTTTGCGTTTTTACTTAGCCATAGAGAGCTTTCTTGTTTTCCATTTTATACATATGTTTTTTTGTCTCTCTCTTCACGTGTATTGGTTAGTTAGTAGGGATGCTCCTCCAGCTGTCATTTCTCATACTGTTACATGCTCCTCTTCATTGTATATAAGGAGCAGAGTAGCTTGTATATAGGTGTGGATTTTCTTCCAATTAATCTGGTTTTACAAATTAACATATTTGTTGAAGTTCTTCATATTTTCTACATAGTCAACCGCTACTATTTTTATCATCATTTTATATATAATGTAAATAAAATTATATAATAGATATACAAAATCATATCGCATAATATAAAAATTAAATAAGCATTTGGTCTATTGAAATTGCCAACCAAATGTAACATGGTCGGCCACAATGGCCAACTACCATACATATAATTGAGTAACAAGAAATATGTTGATCGGCTATTAGGGGTAGACTTACCTTGGGCCCCCACTGGTTTTTCTCTTATATTATATTATATTATATTATATTATATTATATTATATTATATTATATTATATTATATTATATTATATTATATTATATTATATTATATTATATATAATGTCTTAATTTTTATGAGTTTATAAATATATTTGAATAAATGGATTGATGATGAATTGTAGAGTCTGTTATTTCTTTTTTGAGATTGAATATTAATGTCTGGTATTATGGTGTCTGGATGTAGAATAGGAGTGTGTTGTGTGTGGGTAGAAATATGAATTGCATGTGAATTGTTATTCTGTTGTATGCTAGCAGATGTAATAGGACTAAGTGCAGTAGGTGGACTCAAAATAGGTGATGTGCTAATGGGAGCATAATTTGTGTGTTGAATGTCTTTCTACAATAGAAGAAGTATCTATAGTAGGAAAAGTAAAAGAGTCAATAAAAAGTAAAGGTAAAGTAGGTATAGAATTAGTATTGGTGTATGGGATGTTCTGAAAGAGATAAATGTTCTCAAAGAATTGAACATCTCTAGAACTGAAAATGATTTTAGTGTCTAAGTTAAGCAATCTATATGCCTTTTGCCCAGAAGAATGTCCTAGATAAATGCATTTATAAGCTCTAGGAGAAAACTTTGGTTTTCTAGGACTGTTATCTTTAGCAAAAGCTAAACACCCAAAACCCCTCAATGCACTATAGTCAGGAACTTTAGAAAAACAACATTTCAAAAGGAGTTTTCCACTTTAGTAATGCTGTAGGAAGTCTATTAATGATATAAGTAGCATGAAGGATAGCCTGGCCCCAATATTGAATAGGTATAGCTGATTGAAAAAGCAATGCTCTACTAATTTCAAGTATATGCCTATGCTTCCTCTCAACAAGACCATTTTGTTTAGGTGAATAGGGACAATATTTTTGATGTAAAGTTCCATTTGATGATAAAAGAGCCTGCCATTGTTTACTAAGAAACTCAGCTCCATTTTCCATTCTTAGAACTTGAATTTTGCAACCAAATTGAGTGTTAATTAAGCAGAAAAACTTAGAAAGGATAGAAACTATATGTGACTTGTGACTCATCAAATAAGTCCAAACAACTCTACTATAATCATCTACCAAAGTGAGGAAATAATGGTCACCTGTAGAAGTATTATGATTATAAAGACTCCATATATCAGCATGTGTGAGAGCAAAAGGTTTATTGGTCTTAGTAGAACTAATAGGAAATGGTTTTCTAGTTTATTTAGCAAGTGGACAAATCATACATTGAACTTGATCAATCTCAGTCTTATTTAAGAAATTCAATTGAATCAATACATCATTAGAAGGATGTCCTAGCCTACTATGCCAAGAATACACAGAGGCTATAGAAGACTGATTAACAACTACTTTATTAGCTTCAGTTATAGTGGATAAAAATATATTGCATTTATCTCCTATCATATGAGCAGTAAAAACATATAGATTGCCAACAACTCTTCCAAAAACAATGCTTGAATCATTCTTTAGGTCTTGTAAAAGACAAGAGTCTTTATTAAGAAAATAGAGCAATATGTTTTGACTTGGTTAGTTTAGTAACAGATAACAGGTTATGTGTGAAATTTGGTATATATAGTACATCAATGAGCTCTAGCTTGTTAAGTAATTTCACAGTGCCCATGGATTGAACAGAGATACCTGACTGGTTAGGTAAATGAACTCTAATTTGGCTAGGTGTAGGTCTTAGATCACTGAACATATTTCTATTTGCACATATGTGATTTAAAGCACCACTATCTATAATCTGATAGGAACTAGAAGTATTGGTTTTAGCATGAGTGAGCATACCTGCATAATTGTCAACTTGCACAAAATTTGGGTAATTATCACTGCTAGATTGTTATGCCTCCTTCATATATTTTGACACTTCTATCTTAATGAGCTCAGCAATATTCTGTGTACTCTTCATGCTTGGCATATCAAGCTGATCATCATTCTGTATACTTTATTCAACTAAATTAACTTGTGCCTTTGCCTGATCTCTCTGCCTCTTTTTTAAGTCATTGTACCAGTTAGGTATTCTATTAAGTTTAAAATAGGTTTCTCTAACATGACCATGTCGTTTACAGTAGGTACAATATTTCTCATCATACTTATTATATTCTCTTCTCTTATTATAATTGCTCCCACCTACTCCATATTTGTCTACTGTATTCCCTTTCACCATTAACACAGTACCTTCAACATTGTCTTCTAAGTCAAGATTGTTCATCCTTTGTTTTTCAATTCAAAGCACTACAGAATGTGCTTTGTTCACAGTAGGGAGTGGATCAGACATCAGTATCTGATCCTTAGCATTGTCATAAAATTCATTCCGTCCCATCAAAATTTGTATTAATCTATTCAAAGCAGCTATCTCTTTGACCTTTTCTCCAACATCACACTCACATTTGCCATAGGTACAATTAGGTGTTGGACTAAGACAGTTAAGTTGATCCCACAACTTTCCTAATTTTGTAAAATAGGTATTAACATTCAAATTACCTTGTTTCACCATTGAAATATCCTTCTGAAATTGATAGATCTGCGGACCATTACTTTCACCAAAATGTTCTTCCAAATGCCTCCAAAGTTGTCTAGTAGAAGAGGCATAGATGAAAGCCTCAGAAATATCCTTGCTCATAGCACTTAGCAGCCAAGAAATGACCATCAAGTCAGCTCTGCTCCATTTTATGAAGTCATATGTTCCTTCCTTAGCTCTCTTTGCATCTTTTTCTATGAAACTCAGCTTATCTTTCGCCTTTAAAGCCTGTTTTATTGCTTTGCTCTAGGTCAAGTAGTTTGATCCATTTAGTACATTTGTAACTAATATCATCCCAGGGTTATCATAATTCTGTAACTGTAATGATCCAACCACACTTTGAGTAGTCATTCCTTGAACATGACTTCCAGTAACTTCTCCTTCTTCTAAAGCCATGAATGAATTCTGTAAGTAATACCTTTGATAAAGAAAGTAATCAGAAAGGCTCTGATACCATGTAGAAAATATGAAGAAAGTAATACCTTTTATAAAATTACTTTTTAAATAATTTCTTTAGACTTATTTAAATTTTTAAATTTTTCATTCTCTTTTTATTTGATAGTATATGGCCTTAAAAAAGAAGAAAAATAATTTCCTTTTATCATTTTCAGTTAGTTTGTTTGGGCACTTCAATGGCAAAATTTTTTAATATTTTTATTTTTTTTTGAAGTTAGTGGAAACTTATTGTTCAACCAATATTTCTAAAACTTTTATTAATCATATTCTTACAAAATACATTTCTTATGACACCCTTATACTTTATTTACATATAGTACACACTCCCTTGAGTATATAAAATATGCAAATAAGGCACAAGAGTATTACTAACTTGTCATTCATCAAATATTATTCACTTCACAAGAGAATAGTTTGGTTTATAGTTCAAAATATGTAAGAGCATATACAAATATATATAAAACTGTTGTAAGTATATTTCAAACCAAAGATCAGTTAATATACACATACTTAATACTTTAGATAAGTACAATACAAAACCAAATGTTGATTTACATGTTGATACATCATATCAAAATATACTTAATGATAAGTAGCTGACAAAAATGAATATTTTCATGCAATGCCAAAGGCTCTGGTCTAGTGGTAATAGTGGAACTTTAAGTACCAATTCTCACAATCTAGACCTGACCTGGTCTAGAAGGACTTTCAACCTCTAACTTGTTAGCTACGCGATAAACATCGCTCTAAGCTAATCGTTCAGTAGTATATACTTTGATAACAACAATATTTACATAGCAGAATAAATATACATCTTGTTTATATGTCATATAAAATAACTTTACTTTATTAACAGATCATAAGCATCAAACATGCATTGGGCCCAAAGATCTTTATACATTTAATCTAGTTTCAAAAATATTGCTTTGGCCTATCTCATTAGTAGTGACACCCATTTGTCTCGTTGGTGGACGTAAATATATTTGTGACACCCAGTATCTCATCCACAATGTAATCATCTCTATGCATCTTAATCAGGGGTGTAGCTATATATTTGTGACACCTAATGTCTCACCCTATAGTGTATGGCATGCCAAATTACGAAACCCAATTTTTTGGAACTAGTTAAGGTATAAGGTACACACAATACTCATTTATTATTTTGTAATTTTCCTCATTTCATGTTCTCATCACGCTTTTCATTTATCATCATTATATAAGTTAAATACTCATCAAACATCTCCATATCATCATCATTTATGTCATACTATATAGTTAACTACACTTCAAACATCATCTCTTTATAACCAAGAGCCATGGTCACGCATGCCTGAAGGACATGCCCGTGTCTTTCAATTCAATTCTGCCACTTTTGAGGAAACAACACAGCCGTGTCATTTCAGGGGACACACCCATGTCTTTTAAAATAAAATTGCCAATTCATTTAAGAATCAAGCACACGACTGTATAGACCCTTAATTTTGGATCAAATCCAGTCTGACCCTAATTTAAAGTAGGTTAGGTCAAGTCTAAAAGTTTAAAATAGTCCGGAATAATTTTAGAAACTTAAAATTGATCTGGTACAATATTAAAATCTCAATACATAATAATATAATAGTAAATTATAATATTTATTTTATTTTATAATATCAATATAATAATAAATAATAATAAAAAGAGAAAAGAAGAAAAATATATAATATTTATGTTATAACATTAATATAATAAATAATAAAGAAAAAAAGAAAAAATATAATATTTATTTTACATTATTTTATAATATAATATAATATTATTTTATTATTTTTATTTTATAATAATAATATAATATTTATTTTATTATTTTTATTTTATAATAATGTAATAATAATAAGTATATAAATAAATAATAATTTGGCTAAGACCCAACTAGACTCGATGAATTGGCAGCCCGGCCTGTGCCGAATTGGCTTTGCCAATTCACCGCAAGCTGCAAGCCTTGCCTGGCCACCGACTATTAATTTTACTTATTAGTCTCGGATTTCAGTATGGATTTGGGATTAGTGTTAGGTTTTGCATTTTTGCTTATAAATAAGAGAGTTTAACACAAAATTAGGGGAGAAAAAAAGGAACACAGCAGCAACATTGAATTAAAAATAATCAAGAACAAACTAAAGAGAGCAACCAAGGAGGCAATGAAAGATTGTCTCAAGGTTGCTTCAACTTGTCCAAGATCAAGCAGTAGGATATTGATATTGGAGGAATCAACAAACACAAGTTTTTCTTTCTTAAAAACCCTATTTATTTAAACATGCACTGGCTATATTTATTTATTTCTTTTTTTTAAACATTAAAGATTGATTGACGATTAAAATCAGAAGCTAGTTATTGTATTTTTACATTATAGCTTAATAAACTGAACTAAAGATATTATTTTATCCAGTAGCCTAATAATTCTAATAAACTTGCATATATTCAAATCAAGTTCATCCATTCACATCCGTTAGCTTAACACATTCAGTAAACCCTATCCCATATAAGTATTTACCTAAAACCAATTATTTAAATAAGCATAAAAGTTTTACAGTACCTAAAACTTTTCCAAACCCTAATTTATTTTTCTAAATTTTCTAAACCCTAATCTTATTTTTCTAAACCCTAAAAATCCCATTTTTAATCCTTAAAACCTAAAGTCTTAATTTTCATCCTAAAAACCCTAATTTAATCATAAAAGTTCTAAAACCCTAATTTGAAATGTAAACCCTAAAAGTTGTATATTTATCACTTTATTTAGGTATAAAACTTATATGTCATCCTTTTATGCTTTGAATGGATGATTTATTAATTTTTTACTTTTATGAATGATTTATTTTTATTTTGCTCATGGTGAATGATTGAATATTTTAGTATTGGTTAAATATTTAAGTCTTAAAGATGTAAGACGTATGTTTTCATTTTGTGGGTACCTCATTTTATTAAGTTTAATGTAATTTTATTTACTTTAAGTTTTGGATTAATATAAAGGGCATGTTTTCACCAAATGATGGGTGTTTTATCTTATTTATTTTTGAACATTGGACATTATAAAAGGCATGTTTTCATCTATGGATGGGTGTCTGTTTTGTTTGTTTTATTTTAATAAAGTGATGAATGTTTATTTCTTATGATAATTGTATGTATTATGGATAATATTATAATATTTAAGAATTCAATAATATTTAAACCTAAAAAGGAGGCCGATTCCAATGAATCGAGCGTTATGGGGATGCTGGGTCATTTTCACCTTCCCTATATGTACCCAACTTTTTGAACCCATTAGGGGTTAGGGATTCCTTAGGAATTGAGTCATTCACCCCTTTCTTTCTTCCCGGCCTGTTCGAGTAGAAACTCCATTTTCTCCAGGTTTAGGCCAGTGTTCTCTAAGGCCCTGAGCCTAACAGTGCCCAAGTCGCAAGAACCATTCCAAATGGGAGTGGGGGCGAAAATCCTCGTTCACAGGCCATGTAATCTCAGAGGACATGCCCATGTGTTCAGATCCAACACTTCCCCTTTTCAAATTTTCCCATAGCAGACTCAAATCTGAGCTCATGGATGTGTCCTCCTCATGGCCATGCCCGTTGTAACACCCTTATACCCCATATACATATAATACATACACTCATTATATGTAAAATACATATATACAGTATAAGAATGCCACGATTTTTAGCCTTTCCAAAATTCTATATTTCCAGAAAAATATTTTAAACTTAAAAACGTAATTTAAAAAAAATAAAAATATTTATTATTAATTTTAAATAACCAAAAATGCATATTTTAAATAAAAATCTCTGAAAAAATTTGTCAGAGTTTTGTCTGTATTTTGGATAACCACAAATTTTAAATTTCACAACCTGCATTTAAAATACACTCTCAGATATTCATTCAACACACCCATTTCTCCAAAATAGCCTAATAACTTAAATACACCAACATTTCACAAAATATACATCCATTTATATATATTAATACATATGTTGCATTTTTCAAATTTCTAACATTCAACTCAAAAAAAATCTTTATAATTTACATCATGTACATATTTATAAATATAATGTACATACTTAAACAAATTTCAAAAAAAGTTTTAAAATATTTACATGAAATGCAGATTTATCTGGTCCGTGGTAGCTTGACAATCTCCAAAAGCAACAAACTACAATCTAAACCTGGTGTGGTCTAGCAACACTCTTCAGATTAACACTTTCACCTACGCGATGAAATTTAATCGTGCTAAGTATTTTGCCTAGTGGTATATACTTTTATATAAAATAAATTACATTTTATATACAATGCCTTAAATGCACGAAATTACAAATGACAAACAATGATTACACATTGTAACTAACACACCTAACATCCACATACATTGGGCCCATGAATCCCTATATAATGGACTAATTCTAAAAATATTATCTTGGGCTATCTCACTCATCTATGACACCAGCATGTCTCATCCGAAGGTGTAATAAAATTCCAACAATAATATTCTGAAACTAGGCTCTATATAAGGTAACAAGCAATCATATTTTCTCAAATTCCATTTTCACTTATTTTTCTACATTTATCATTCTTTTTCATATTTTCTACTCATATCCAATAATAATATCACATACAATAAAAATGTGGCTCACTTCCACATTTTAGTGCACAACTTGCATTTTTCACATTTTACACAAATATCACATTTAGCCATCCTCAAATGGATTATCATACCACAATCAATTCACATCAAGCATTGTTACTCCAAACAATGCCACACATACACATTCAAATTAATCAAGTAACATAACACATTCAATAAATGTACTGTATTATGCTTAAAATCAATGAAATCAATTAAATTCAATACCAAAGTAGGTACTAACCTTAGATTTTATCACTTCCAAGCTCAAAAGCACACTTTCCCCTTCACTTCCCTTAAGTGTCCTTCACCACTTGGTATGGACAATTTCCTTTTGATACAATACCTATTCAAAATGTGAATGTTTTTCATTATTTAGAATCACATTTCTAAGTGTTTTAACTATTCATCTTTAATTAAACAACATTCCTTCAAAAATTTTCAAATCTTGCCATAACTCACTTTAATTTTGAAACTACATTCTAACCCAATTCAAATTGCATTTCAAGTTCATTTTCACCATTAAAATCATATTATAATATGTTTTATACAGTTAAATCCAATTTACACCCATTCTTTAACAAAATTTATTCAAAACCTTAAAATCACTACTAACCCATTCAAACTTCCACTCAACCCAAACAAATCAACATCTAATTATAAAATCATTGCCTACTCATTAATAAACATGTTCCATACCCATTTAACAAATTATAAAACACCACATCAAAAATTCAAATCTCACATATTTAATATATTTCAAAGAACTTCAAAATTTCAAAAGAAAACTTACTAGTTTGTTGAAAAACCACCAAAACTCCTTTTGATTCATGAAAATCCTTCTTAAATTTGGTGTTTGGAAGAACAAAAATCCTCCCCTAAAACCTTCAAAATTCGGCCAAATATGGAGAAGGAAGAAAATGATGGCCTTTTATATTTTTACTTTCCTAAAATACCCCTCACTTATATACATATTTACTAAATAATTAAATATTAAAATAATGTGATATTTTTTATCTTTCCTATCCATAATTATCTTTAATTTAATTTAAATTAATTATATTTAATTAATTAATTATAATTTTTTTTTTATTTTTTTAACTTTTAACCTAACTTTATCTTTTTTCTAAAAGTATATATGTTAGGTAGATATCATGTGTACATTATATGTCCAATGAATATTTTCTTTATATCTTACATATACATTTTACTTTTTTATATTTCCAACACTTTATTTAATCTTCTAAATTATTTATTTAATTTTTATTCTAATATTTTAACAAATTTACGGATGTTACACCTGTGGTTCACCAAGCTTGCACCAAACCACAAATATTCATTCAAAACAATGCAAACCACAAGAACAACATTATCAAAGTATGTACTAACCTTTTTGAAGCCTAAAATGAAAGAGTAACTCCAGAAAGTCTACTTCTCCAACACCTTCCACTTTCCAAAAAGTGGTCTTCTACTCCTTGATTAACCAAGATCACTTCACCCAACTCCTATTCAATTATAAGTTTAACTACAACATTAAAACACATATAAACACATTAGAACTCATTAAACTACTCCTAATCCCAAATTAGCCATAACCCTAACTTCCACCTCACTTCTCCAAGCCTTAGCCAATCTCATTCAATCAATAATCGAAGTTTAGAATCATCACTTCTATATCAAATAACTTTATTTTATTTCTTTTGAACAACTATACAACAACTCTCTTAAAATCCTATTTAAAGAAACTCATTAAAAGTTAAAGGAAACTTACCTAATACTTCAATTATCACTAAAGCTATCTTCAATTCTTGAAAAACCTTCTTAAAATTGGATGAATGATGAGATTAAAACACTCTCCCTTGCTTGCCTATGGAGGTTGGCCAAAGAAAATAAAGAAAGAAGCAGATGATCAAGTTTTCTAGAGATTTACTATTCCATCATCATCCACTAACTATATATTTAATTATATAATTAATTAATGTTATAAGATATTTATAATAAAATATTATTATTTTATATTTTTAACTTTTCACCACTTTTACTTTTTACCTTTTAACAATTTATATGTAATATATATTTTATTTATGTCCCTAGCATCTTTCTCATCTAAATCTCCCTTAGCCCTACCAACCAATATATATATATATAAATAGGTTAACAAAATTGGGGCATTACAACTCTCCCGCCTTAAATAATTTTGTCCTTGAAATTGCCTGGTATTAACTCTGAAAAGTTATGGGTCCTGACTCCGCATTACTTATTCATTTTCCTACATTGCCTCTTCTTTTGAATGATTCCTCCAAAGAACTTTAACTAAGAGC
Source organism: Garcia nutans (assembly GCA_947685225.1). NCBI lineage: Eukaryota > Viridiplantae > Streptophyta > Magnoliopsida > Malpighiales > Euphorbiaceae > Garcia > Garcia nutans. The sequence continues at coordinate 32,330,062 of CANTUV010000039.1, read as the reverse complement.
ACCTTTTTATTCCTTAACTCCTTTACTTCTCGTGCCAAAATTGCTACCGGTTCTTCTTCATAGGTTAGATCAGGATTCACCTCAATAGATTCAACTGATAACACATGAGACGGATCCGATCTATAGCTCCAAAGTATGGAAACATGGAAAACATTATGTATTCTATCCAACTTTGGTGGTAAAGTTAACCTGTATGCAACTGGTCCCACTCTTTTCGGTACCTCATAAGGTCCAATGAAATGAGGATTGCACTTCCCTTTCCACCCAAACCTCAACACCTTTTTTCAAGGAGATACCTTAAGAAATACTTTGTCACCCACATTAAACTCTATGTCCTTCCTCTTCAAATTTGAGTAACCCACATTAAACTCTATGTCCTTCCTCTTCAAATTTGAGTAATATTTTTGTTGGTCTGAAGATGCTTTTAACCGATCTTGAATAACCTTCACTTTCTCTTCCATTTCCTTGATTAATTCGGGACCAACCAACTTTCCTTCTCCAAATTCATTCCAACATAAAGGTGTCCTACATTTTCGGCCATACAAAGCTTCATATGGTGCCATTCTAATACTTGACCGATAACTATTATTATACGCAAATTCAATCAATAGCAAATGTTTATCCCAGCTTCCAATAAAATCAATAACACAACTCTTTAACATATCCTCCAAAACCTGAATCACTCTTTTAGACTGTCCATTTGTCTGTGGATGGAAAGTAGTACTGAAGTATAACTGAGTACCCAAGGCATCTTGTAAACTCTTTCAAAACCTTGATGTGAACATGGGATCTCGGTCTGATACTAATGAAACTAGGACTCCATGCGATCTTACAATCTCATGAACATAAATCTCAGCTAGCTTATCAAGAGAATAATCCATCCTGACTAGAAGGAAATGAGCTAACTTTGTCATTCTATCAACTATTACCCAATTGCATCATGCTTCCTCTGGGTCAAAGGTAGTCTAGAAAAAATCCATAGTCACTTGCTTCCACTTCCATTCAGGCACCGACAATGGCTGTAATAGCCCTGAAGAAATCTAATGTTTAGCTTTCACCTTTTGACAAGGGAAACACTTGGATAAAAATTATGTTAAACCCTTCTTTATACCTGACCACCAATAATACTGCCTTAAATCCTAATACATCTTTGTGCTTCCAAGGTGCATAGCAAAAGGAGAATAGTGTACCTCTTATAAAATCTTCTTACTCAAGTCAACATCAGTATAAATACACAATTGATCTCCATACCATAAGCTGCCATCCTCTCTCACTTGAAATTCTCTACTCTCCCCCTAATAACAATCGACTATAACTTTTTAAAGTTTCACATCTACTTTTTATATCTCCTTAATCTAATCAAGAAGTAATGGCATCACTTGCAACTGTGCCATGAGTGCAGCATCATCATAGATCCCAAATCTAGCATGCAATACTCTGAACTCGGCAAGCAACATGAGAGAATATCTAGTCAACCCTGCCATAGACTTCTGGCTCAAAGCATCTGCATCTACATTTGCTTTACCAGGATGATAATCAATCAAGCAATCATAATCCTTAATCAATTCCAGCCATAGTATCTGCGAAAGATTCAACTCTTTTTGTACACTCAAATACTTCAAACTCTTATAATCCATATAAATAAAACATTTCTCCCTATATAAATAATGTTGCCAAATCTCCAATGTAAAAACAATAGCTACCAACTCCAAATCATGAGTCTGGTAATTCAACTCATGAGGCTTCAACTGCCTTGAAGCATAAGCAATAACCTTACCTTCTTGCATCAATACATATCCCAAACCATTATGTGAGATATCACTATATATCACATATGGTTTACCTTCCACTGGTGGAGTGAGAATAGGAGCTTGAGTCAATATGTCTCTCAGCTGATCTAAACTCGCCTGACACTGATCTATTCACACAAATCTAAAATCTTTTCAAAGTAATAATGGTGAATGGCATGGCTACCATGGAAAATTCTTTCACAAAATGACGATAATAACCTGCCAATCCTAGAAAACTCCTAACCTTTGCAACATTCTTTGGTAGACTCCAATTCAAAATCGCTTTCACTTTACTCAGATCTACTTTAATACCTTCTAATGAAACAACATGCCCGAGAAAATTCACTTAATCCAACCAAAACTCACATTTAGACAACTTAGCATACAACTATTTATCTCTTAATGTCTATAAAATAATTCATAGATGCCTATCATGATCCTCCTTACAACGTGAATACACCAAAATATCATCAATAAACACCACTAAAAATTTGTCTAAATATGGTAAGAAAATTCGATTCATTAAGTTCATAAAGGCTGCTGGTGCATACATTAACCCAAAAGGCATCACAAAAATTTCCTAGTGCCCATACCTCGTGCGAAAAGTAGTTTTGGGTACATCCACGTCTCTAACCCTCAACTGACGATACCCTAATCTCAAATTAATTTTAGAAAACATTACTGCTCCTTTTAATTGATCAAAGAGATTGTCAATGCAAGGTATTGGATACTTGTTCTTAATGGTTACCTTGTTCAACTATCGATAATCGATGCATAGTCTCACAGTACCATCCTTCTTCTTAACAAATAACACTGGTGTTCCCTATGGTGATGCACTAGGGCGTATAAACCCTTTATCGAACAACTCATGTAATTATACTTTGAACTCCTTCAATTCTGCAGATGCCATTCTATAAGGGGTAATAGAAATAGGGTTAACACCTAACATAATATCAATGCCAAATTTCACTTCTCACTAGTGGCAACCCTGGTAGCTCATCTGGAAATACATCTGGAAATTCTGCCACTGTAGGAATACAACCGAGCTTAGACTTCTCTGCTATAGTATCCACTACATACCCCAAATAAGCTTCACACCCCTTTCAAATCATCCTTCTAGCTACTATAACTGAAATAAAAGTAGACAACGAATGTCTTGACTCTCCCATCACTATAACTTCCTTCCCATCTTGTGCTTTCAATGTAACATGCTTACGTTGACAATCAACCATTGCTCCATGTCTACATAATCAGTCCATACCTAAAATAAGATCATAATCCCTAAAGGGAATATTAATCAAATTACCGAGAACCTCCTCATCATGAACTCTTACCGGACTATCTTGGTATTCTTTACTAACCACTACACTATGCCTAAAGGATTAGTCACCAACACATCAAATTCTAAAGATTTTGAATCCATATCATTCACAGGCAAAATGGCTGCACTGATGTATGAGTGAGTAGATCTAGGGTCTTTCAATGCATGAATAGATGTTCCAAGTAAAGAGAAAGTACCATCTATCACATCTGAAGATTCTAGCTTCTTTTACTTCACATAAACCCTCTGAACAACTCTAGTCTCCTCCGACCTACTCATAGATGTCGAATCTCCTCTCTGGCTAGCCCCTAATCTACCACCTCTACTACTATCCCTACCACCTCTGCCTCCTTTAACACTCTATCTAGACCCTACTGTCTCAGCTGGTCTATCATGTGATTGCTTTAGGCAATCTCTAATGTAATAATCTCAGGACCCACATCTATAACATCCATCTGATGAACCAATCCTCTAATAAGCACCTCTATGCATCTGACCACATTGCGCACAATAGGTGGTGGAGATCTCTGAGAGCTTGAGGTCGGCATGCTAGCTACTGAAGCTTTAGGCCTCTGCCTCTACTGCTGTAATATCCCAAAATATACCCTAAAAGTTTTAGAGTTATTGTTGTATTTGGATTAAATGTATATGTTTGATGAAAAGAGAAAAGAAATGAAGAGGTAGATGTATTTGAGGGATGAGATGTATATTTGGTATTTGGAAAATATATGGGAAATATAAAAGGAATATACATATACCCACATATACACCACATATACATAATGTATAAAGTGGTGTAGGAAAAGTGAATATATATATATATAATATTAATTAATTAATAATAATGATAATAATATTTATAAAAGAGAAAGAAGAAAAGAAAGTCAAAGGGTTGAATGAAGGTTGTGGTGGAGAATTTTTAGAAATAATTAATATTATTATTATTATATATATATATATAGGATAAGTATGAAGAAAAGAAGAAAAATCTTCTTGTCTCCTTCTTCTTCTTCTTCTTACGAGAGAGAGAGAGAGAGAAAGAGAGAAAGGAGATTTTAATTATGCACATCAAAATTTTTAAGGGCTTAAAGAGAATTGAAGTGAAGATTGAAGATTTGGCAAAGACTACTCAAGTAAGTATTCATTTCTTTGAATTGATTTCCATTGATTGTATTGATATGGGATGTAGTTAGTATGTTAAGATGATAATAGTGAAAGATTGAAAGATATGTGTAGATTTAAATGGTTATTTGTGAGGATGATGATGGATTATTAAATTGGTTAGTAAGGGTTTGATATATATATGAGTTGGAAAATGGAATAATTGATGTATGTTTGTGTTTAGTGAAATTGTTTCTGTTTTACAATTAGTAAAGGCTGTGATTTGTATGATTTTTAATTAATTATAGAAAAATGTTCTTGAAGTGAATTTTTGATATGTTGTGCCTCTATGAGTCTAGAATGACTGAAAAATATGTTGATTCGATTTTGGATAGGTTATGAGTTTAGAAAGATTATTTTTATTAGATCTGTTCCAGCAGGTACCTTAACTGAGACAGCTATATTTCGGGATTTTTAATAAAATGTAGAAAAATTATATTCAATTGAATTTTGGATATGTTGTTGCTTAATGAGTCTAGTATTTGAGAAAAATAATTTGGAACCAAGTGGATTGAATTTAAGTTATGGAATTCACAAAGTTTAGAACTGCTGCCAGGATGCAAGGCAATTGGGGCAGTCTGTTTGGGTGAACTATTTGACCAAGATTTTGTGTTCAGTTTGATCTGAAATTTTAAAGGAATGATTTTAAGATGTAAAATTAAGTTCTGTAAAAATTTTAGAGTTTTTAGTCAAGTATATTATTTTATACAAATTTTCAAAATAAGGATAAAATTTAGTCTAAAACCAGAATTTACTATTCATATGGTCATTTTGCTAATATTCCTTTTGGATTAGGTTGTGAAGAGGTTGAATTGCCCTAATCTAAGTGTTGAGGATTCTTGGAAGAGTAGGTGTATAGAGTGGTGTAAGTTGGTTTTAAGGTAAGTACAAAGTTTATATGATTGCACTTATTTACATGAATTAAGACTTAACACATTTGTTTGTAAATGTGTTAAGTGAATTACTATATTGTCAATATAATTTGATTAAGGTTATGATTGGATGATGTGAAAGATATGAAGATCATTCAAATAGGTAAGTACAATGCAATTTGTTATGATAAATATTGTAATGATGAATTGTGCTAATGTGTTTTGAGAAATGATGAAATGTATTGTAATTGTGGTTGGTAATAATGATTGAAATGAAATAAATAGACATGTTGATTATATGATGATGAATTTAAGATATATGCTCAATATAATTGTTTATGTATACTTGAATGATGAAGTGCTATAACGTGAATTGAAATATGATAAGAGGTGAAGCCATTGAGATTGGCTATGATGAATCAAATGAGATGTGAAGCCATTGTGTTGGCTACGAGAATGTAAATGAATTATAATTGAGGCATGGTTGCCTGTTATGAAAATGAAATGAATTGAGAAAGAAATGTACAAAGATATAAATGAAAAGAGTTGTGTCTAATATGTTAATTCAACTTTCAGAGTTCTGGATTTGACGGCATGCCTATAACATATGAAATGTAACAGTCTAGCCGGGTTGAGGATCTCCTCAAGTTGTTGAGTTGATGGTCCAAGAGACTGGGTCTGTTACACTATATGAATTATAAATGTGAAATATATGAAAAGTAACAGTCTTGCCGGGTTGAGGATCTTCTCGATTAGTCGGGTGGATGGTCCAAGAGACTGGGTCTGTTACACTCTCCATGGATAGAGATATGATATATGTTGCCTACGGGCTTGATTATTGTGATTATGGATCAAAGCAGTAACTCTGAACTTTGAATAACATATTAGTGTTTTGGGCCCGAGTCTGTCTTTATTGTCAATGTGAAATGCAAGTATTGAAATATTGATTGTGAGTATTAATAATGAATTATGCTTGGTGGATTGTGAATAATATAATGTTATTAAGTGTAATAGGAAAATGAATTGTGGTTGATGATAAAGGTTGTCTTTATTGGAAATATGATTTATGATTTATATGATATATAGATTGTGTATTGCAATAATGAGTGATATGATGTGTAATGTGTGTATTGCAATAATGGTTGGTATGGTATATATATAATGTAGGGGTATTAATATATTGGTTTTGAGTATTGGTGATGCATTGGGGTTGGTGATAATATTATATATATATATACATCTTATATGAAATTAGCTAGGATATATTAAAGATAAAGTTAAAAAGAAAAGAAGATATGATAAGAACTAATTATATATTGAATCGATGTATCATTACATATCAATACTTCTATACTATATGTTTATATTTTATATTTGGACTACTAAGCTCTCGGGCTTAGCGCGGGTGTTTATTCGCGCAGGTTTTTAGATGGAAGATATGAAGTCTTTTGTTATGCCACAAGAAGAGTAAAGTTTGTCGAGACCAACTAGAGGGTTATGCATACATGTATAAATTTTAATTATGATGTATTTCTGACGAGAGAGTATTTATATGTATAAATCTAGTAATGTATAATAACTGTATGGTTTTAAATTGAGTCGGATTGTGAATATAGAAGTGTGAATTCTTCTTGCAGGATTGTAGTTGAGGTTATAAGGGTGGATTATTGGGAGTGTACTTGAGTTGAATTGTGAAACAAAATGTTTTTCAAATATAAGAAAAATCAATTTTGTCGACACTTGGGACCTAGAATTTTAAGGGAGACTCCGTCAAAATTTTTTTTGAAAAATTTTTATAAGGAACATTAAGTAAGCTGACATAACCAGAGCTCGTATCTTGATGTAGCATTCCTCCTCGGCTTATTATAGGTCGGGAAGGGGTGTTACAATTGTTTTGGTATCAGAGCTTAGGTTCGAGATTCTCGGCCTAAGTAAATTTAAAAAGGAAATGTTTTAAAAAGAAAAATGATGATGAATGAAAATGAAAAGAATAAAATTTTTGATACATGCATATGCATTAACATCTAGGTTGGTCTCGAATGTGGTATTATATGAATTGAAATGTATTGAATTGTATGAAATGGATAATAATGTGTGGATGAAGTTCTATATGAATGGAAATTTAAAGAAAGCAATGAGATGGAAAAATTTATGTAAGTTTAAGTGATAAATTAAAGAATGGTAGTTTCCTTGAGGAAAGAAAATGTGAAATATGATTATAATATAAAGAAATGATCAGGAAAAATAAAGTAAAAAAAAAATGAATTAAAAACAAAATCAAAATCAAAGTATGTAATCTTTCCTCTACTATTTGAATCTCTTTCTAATAAAGCTTATGTTTGGATTGCAAGGGAGAGGAAATATTGTTGATGGATAATATGGATGGATATGTAATTATAATGAAGAGAATATGGTGGAATATTGAATGAGTTGATTGATATAGACAAAGTGTGATAACTTAAGGTTTGAATATGTAAAGTTAAGATTAAAAAAAAAAAATGATAGGGGTTAAGCAAGGAGATAAAATGGTGTTGTTAGTATTGTTAATTTAATGTAAACATTGTGGTTTGAATGGTAGGAATATAATATGCTTGAGTATTGTTAAAGCTCATGTTAATGGTGATAATGTGTAATATTTGGATTTTTGAAATGAGCTTTAATGATTGTCAAAAAGGATATATTTTGATGTTGCTTTGTAGTATGTATATATAAGATATTTACTTAAGTTTATATTAATAAAACGAGATGAGTAAATTGAAGTTTAAGCAAAGTAGTAAGAGGAGAATTTATAATGTTAACGGAATTTGGATAAAGATTATTTAAATATCGAAAATTTAATGTATAGTACGTATATGAGTTAAGTGGAATGAAAATTTTTGCATATTAAGAATGACTTACAGATATGTAATTTGATGAACTAAAAGTTGGCAAGTGATGAAGTAATCATGATAAGGTTGACTACTTGGAAGGTGATAATGGGATGTAAGATGCTAGTGATCAAGGATTGAGTTGATCACTTGAAAGTGTAATGTACGCATAGTATTGCGTGTTTGTAACCTATACAACTACATATCTATTAGTGTTGAGAATGAGTACTCTTGCATTGATAAACTTGTGCAAAGTTAGGTCATGTGATAATATTAATAGTGAGAATTGGATTGAGCAATGTTAGTTCAAGAAATTGAGATTTGTGATAACGAAATTTGGAAATTTTATAGGGATTAATGGGCGATGTGTATATGATTGGATGTAAGGGACATATGTATAAATATGTGAGATATATATAAATAATTTAAGTCATGTAAAAAAAAAAAAAAAAAAAAAGAAGATGAAAATGGTGTTGTTCAATGAAAAATAATAAATGTTAAATGTGTATTGATGGTATGAAAAAGAGGAATTAAATATAATTGTAAAGTGTAAGAAATATGAAAGCAAGTCACATTGTGAACGTGACCTATGTATGTGAATGTGGTATAATTATTTGTATAGTGGTATGAAGAATGATATGGCATGTATTAGTGGATCTATGAGAAATTAAGTTTTGATTTATGAAGAGTTAGACTATGGATTGTAATGGAAAGTGAAAAAGGACTCGAGTAACAATGGACGATGAAATTGTTATGATAATAACTGAGCTAGACTATCATATAATGCTTTCTGGTTGAAGGATTATGCTTGTGGATATATATTATATGTATATGTGTTTAATAAAGATGGAAAGTATAATGTATGAAAAGTTTTATAAGAGATAGGTTAGAAATGGAAGTTGTATAAAGTTTGTATATGATTGAATGTTGTACACATAAGTGTTATAAGAAATATTGTTGATGTGAGTTAGGCTAATGATAATCATATGATCAAGAACAAATTGTTTTGGAGACAAAGTTGAATTATGTCAACTTTTGAGATAGTTGGAAATGTTTGAAGAAGAATAATAGAGGAACAATATTGATTTATAAACTACATATGTGACTATTAATATACTCTGGCTATATAATTTGTTTAGTGTAATTGGCTGGTTAAGTTTGTTATCAGCAGATTTGGGCCTAAGGTGATATGATTGTAGTATTATGTGGGTGAGATTGATAATTTTGTTTCAAGAAATATGGTTAGGAGTTGTGATTGGTAAAGTGGTATCTTATCAATTCTATGTTAGAAATTTGTTTATAATTATGAAAAATATGAATAGAGAAGAGAACCGTGTAAATGTCTTGAATTGTGAAGAATGAATAAAAAGTGATTATGTAATCATAGTAATGGTATGATAATGTGAGAATATGATAAATGGGAGAAATTTATGAAATGTGATTGAAAATGATACTGAATATATTTTTGTTATAAGATAAATTAATTGATGGAAACAATGTTAAGTGAATGAACTATGGGTAATAATTATAGTATGAGAAAAATTATGAGAATTATGGGAGATTGCACTGCTATTATTGAAAGCAGAAGATATATATGAATATTGAAAGATAATTTGAAGTAATTTGTTAGTAAGGAGTCGAACAGATGGATCCTAAGGGATTAGAAGTTGAGAATGAGTTTGACCTAATAGAATTGTGTTATGTATATTGATATGTGATGATAAACTTAAATAAGTTAATGGTTGGTTTGAATGGAATAAGATTGAAATGTTGTTATTTTATGACAGCTAGATCAATTGATCTAGAATTCATTAAGATTGTGAATTATTATCGAGATTTAATATGTATAGTTATGCTAAGAGTATAAGATATATATGATAATGTATATATGAAGTGATATGCTGATACATGAATGAATTATGATATATCAGTTATTAAAGATAATGAAAGGAAAAAGGTTGATTATCTGTAAAGTAAATTTATAAAGATTGTATCGATATTAATATTAAGTGAAAAACATGGTAAAGAGGGATTTAAGTATAAGAAATGAAAATATTGTTATCAATCAAGGTTTGATAAGTGGTTATTTTCAAAAGTGATTGTAATAACAGGATAATCTATAGTAAGATTTAATTCAATAATTTCCAAGATTAAAGTTAAAAGATTGCCTATAAAAAGATGAAGTGATAAATATCTTGAATGTAATAGATGAATGGTATATTTATAGATTATAAGATGATTTGATTATTGTATAAAAGAAAATTTCTTTGAAATGTAATGAGTTATTTTGGGTGTTTTGTTGAAAAAGTAATAAGATAAATATAGCTATATAATGATGAGTTGTGAATTGGGAAAAGATGATTGACTAAAGGTGGAAGAGTAAAAGTTATGTAATTTGATGAAATCATAATATAAGAATACGATTACCTTCATATGAATTAAGATGGTGTTTTATTATAAATGAATTGTTATTGTGCTGGATAATTTCGAGGACGAAATTATTTAAGGGGGAGAGAATTGTAATATCCCAAAATATACCCTAAAAGTTTTAGAGTTATTGTTGTATTTGGATTAAATGTATATGTTTGATGAAAAGAGAAAAGAAATGAAGAGGTAGATGTATTTGAGGGATGAGATGTATATTTGGTATTTGGAAAATATATGGGAAATATAAAAGGAATATACATATACCCACATATACACCACATATACATAATGTATAAAGTGGTGTAGGAAAAGTGAATATATATATATATAATATTAATTAATTAATAATAATGATAATAATATTTATAAAAGAGAAAGAAGAAAAGAAAGTCAAAGGGTTGAATGAAGGTTGTGGTGGAGAATTTTTAGAAATAATTAATATTATTATTATTATATATATATATATAGGATAAGTATGAAGAAAAGAAGAAAAATCTTCTTGTCTCCTTCTTCTTCTTCTTCTTACGAGAGAGAGAGAGAGAGAAAGAGAGAAAGGAGATTTTAATTATGCACATCAAAATTTTTAAGGGCTTAAAGAGAATTGAAGTGAAGATTGAAGATTTGGCAAAGACTACTCAAGTAAGTATTCATTTCTTTGAATTGATTTCCATTGATTGTATTGATATGGGATGTAGTTAGTATGTTAAGATGATAATAGTGAAAGATTGAAAGATATGTGTAGATTTAAATGGTTATTTGTGAGGATGATGATGGATTATTAAATTGGTTAGTAAGGGTTTGATATATATATGAGTTGGAAAATGGAATAATTGATGTATGTTTGTGTTTAGTGAAATTGTTTCTGTTTTACAATTAGTAAAGGCTGTGATTTGTATGATTTTTAATTAATTATAGAAAAATGTTCTTGAAGTGAATTTTTGATATGTTGTGCCTCTATGAGTCTAGAATGACTGAAAAATATGTTGATTCGATTTTGGATAGGTTATGAGTTTAGAAAGATTATTTTTATTAGATCTGTTCCAGCAGGTACCTTAACTGAGACAGCTATATTTCGGGATTTTTAATAAAATGTAGAAAAATTATATTCAATTGAATTTTGGATATGTTGTTGCTTAATGAGTCTAGTATTTGAGAAAAATAATTTGGAACCAAGTGGATTGAATTTAAGTTATGGAATTCACAAAGTTTAGAACTGCTGCCAGGATGCAAGGCAATTGGGGCAGTCTGTTTGGGTGAACTATTTGACCAAGATTTTGTGTTCAGTTTGATCTGAAATTTTAAAGGAATGATTTTAAGATGTAAAATTAAGTTCTGTAAAAATTTTAGAGTTTTTAGTCAAGTATATTATTTTATACAAATTTTCAAAATAAGGATAAAATTTAGTCTAAAACCAGAATTTACTATTCATATGGTCATTTTGCTAATATTCCTTTTGGATTAGGTTGTGAAGAGGTTGAATTGCCCTAATCTAAGTGTTGAGGATTCTTGGAAGAGTAGGTGTATAGAGTGGTGTAAGTTGGTTTTAAGGTAAGTACAAAGTTTATATGATTGCACTTATTTACATGAATTAAGACTTAACACATTTGTTTGTAAATGTGTTAAGTGAATTACTATATTGTCAATATAATTTGATTAAGGTTATGATTGGATGATGTGAAAGATATGAAGATCATTCAAATAGGTAAGTACAATGCAATTTGTTATGATAAATATTGTAATGATGAATTGTGCTAATGTGTTTTGAGAAATGATGAAATGTATTGTAATTGTGGTTGGTAATAATGATTGAAATGAAATAAATAGACATGTTGATTATATGATGATGAATTTAAGATATATGCTCAATATAATTGTTTATGTATACTTGAATGATGAAGTGCTATAACGTGAATTGAAATATGATAAGAGGTGAAGCCATTGAGATTGGCTATGATGAATCAAATGAGATGTGAAGCCATTGTGTTGGCTACGAGAATGTAAATGAATTATAATTGAGGCATGGTTGCCTGTTATGAAAATGAAATGAATTGAGAAAGAAATGTACAAAGATATAAATGAAAAGAGTTGTGTCTAATATGTTAATTCAACTTTCAGAGTTCTGGATTTGACGGCATGCCTATAACATATGAAATGTAACAGTCTAGCCGGGTTGAGGATCTCCTCAAGTTGTTGAGTTGATGGTCCAAGAGACTGGGTCTGTTACACTATATGAATTATAAATGTGAAATATATGAAAAGTAACAGTCTTGCCGGGTTGAGGATCTTCTCGATTAGTCGGGTGGATGGTCCAAGAGACTGGGTCTGTTACACTCTCCATGGATAGAGATATGATATATGTTGCCTACGGGCTTGATTATTGTGATTATGGATCAAAGCAGTAACTCTGAACTTTGAATAACATATTAGTGTTTTGGGCCCGAGTCTGTCTTTATTGTCAATGTGAAATGCAAGTATTGAAATATTGATTGTGAGTATTAATAATGAATTATGCTTGGTGGATTGTGAATAATATAATGTTATTAAGTGTAATAGGAAAATGAATTGTGGTTGATGATAAAGGTTGTCTTTATTGGAAATATGATTTATGATTTATATGATATATAGATTGTGTATTGCAATAATGAGTGATATGATGTGTAATGTGTGTATTGCAATAATGGTTGGTATGGTATATATATAATGTAGGGGTATTAATATATTGGTTTTGAGTATTGGTGATGCATTGGGGTTGGTGATAATATTATATATATATATACATCTTATATGAAATTAGCTAGGATATATTAAAGATAAAGTTAAAAAGAAAAGAAGATATGATAAGAACTAATTATATATTGAATCGATGTATCATTACATATCAATACTTCTATACTATATGTTTATATTTTATATTTGGACTACTAAGCTCTCGGGCTTAGCGCGGGTGTTTATTCGCGCAGGTTTTTAGATGGAAGATATGAAGTCTTTTGTTATGCCACAAGAAGAGTAAAGTTTGTCGAGACCAACTAGAGGGTTATGCATACATGTATAAATTTTAATTATGATGTATTTCTGACGAGAGAGTATTTATATGTATAAATCTAGTAATGTATAATAACTGTATGGTTTTAAATTGAGTCGGATTGTGAATATAGAAGTGTGAATTCTTCTTGCAGGATTGTAGTTGAGGTTATAAGGGTGGATTATTGGGAGTGTACTTGAGTTGAATTGTGAAACAAAATGTTTTTCAAATATAAGAAAAATCAATTTTGTCGACACTTGGGACCTAGAATTTTAAGGGAGACTCCGTCAAAATTTTTTTTGAAAAATTTTTATAAGGAACATTAAGTAAGCTGACATAACCAGAGCTCGTATCTTGATGTAGCATTCCTCCTCGGCTTATTATAGGTCGGGAAGGGGTGTTACAACTGCTGTGATCTATCAAACTTTCTCTGGCCTCCACTAAAAGTTTGAGAATATCCCCCTCTACCTCTCTTTGACGATGAAGACCCCGACTTCGTCTAAGCTCTCCTCATATGACTCTCTTCTGCTCTGGCTGTAGTTGTAAGTCCTTAAGCATTCTCTACATTATGAGTAGCCGATACAATCTTAGAAAAATTGTTATACTGAACCGCCATGACCTGACACATAATGGACAGCTTTAAACCTTCTTCAAATCTACTTCATCAGTTAAGATCCCTCCAGCATATCTACTCAAATGAAGAAACTCTTTTTCATACTCATATATTGACTTCTCTCCTTGATTCAACTTTATAAATTCATTATTCTTCCGGTCTTTATACTCCCAAGAAGTATATTTCTTCTCAAATTCCTCAAGAAATTATCATATGTTAATACCAGTGGCTTATTCAACCCATTATGAATAGTCTTCCATCAATAGTAGGTGTCTCCCTGCAGAAGAGATAGATGTGAGTAGGGATTTTTGCCTCCACTCCCATGTGGAATGGTTCTTGCGATTTCGGCACTATTAGGCTTAGGGTCTTAGAGAACATGGGCCTAAGGCTGGAGAAAATAGAGTCACCACCCGGACGGGCCGGGAAAAAGAAAGGGGTGGATGACTCAATTCCTAAGGAATCCTAAACCCCCTATTGGGTTCGATAAGTTGGGTATGCATGGAGAAGGTGAGAAATGGCCCGGCACCCCCATGGCGCCCGGTTCATTGGAACCAGCCTTCTTTTCAGGTCTTCATATTATTAAATTCTTAACTTATTAAAAAATCATCCATAATACATGCAATGGAAATAAAGAAATATTTATTAAAATCAAGAAAGTCCAAACCAACAAAATGGACACCCGTACAAAATGGAAACATGCCCTTACAACAATATCCAATGTCCAAAGTACTAGTAAATAAAAATAGGACACCCATCAATTGGTGGAAACATATCCCTTAAAATTATCCCAAAGTCTATAAATAAATTAAACTAAAAAAAATAAATTAAATAAATAAGGCACCAATGAGTGGAAACATGCCTTTTACAAGTCTATTAAAAATATAATCAATAAATACTTAATAGTCATCCATGGTAAAGCAAGTAATCAAACAAATAAGCAATCATTGCATAAACAATTGTAAATTAGAGCTAAATTAACGAAGTCAAAGTTAATTATAAAAATTACAATTTACAAATAAATCTTAATATTAACCCATTAATGAAATATAGGGCGTGACGAAGAGGGATGAGCTTACGGCAGTCCTGCTAGCCTGTTAGAGGGAGGGGGTCAAGGGGGCAGCACCCCTTGCAAGGGATCGGGGCCAGCATCCCCGAAAGGTAAACAGTTTATATGATATAATTTTGTTGGAGAATTAGGGTTTCTATGTAAGCCATGATTTTATATTTATAAAAATTAGGGTTTTATGGTTTTAGGATATTGATTTTGGTTACTGGATGAGGTTTAGGGAATTAGGGTTTGGAATTTAGTATTTTTGGAATTGGATTCGAAGGAACTTAGGCATGGGGATTTAGGGTTTCTAGAGCTAAGGTTGTTGGTGTTTGAAACGAGATTAGGGTTTTAGCTAAGGGCCAAGGTTTAATGTTGGCTACTATAATGAACAAAATTATTTTGAACAAGTAAGCATTGCTACTGAATTGTTTAAATATTTTACAAACTCCTGCATGAGATAATAACAAAGTAATTATTGTATTTTGAATAAATTAAACATAGAAAACAAACCTTCATTTGTTGGCTCCACCAAATTGAAAGAGCTGAACCAAGCTTGATGTTTGCTACTGCCTGAATCAACCTAGTTCTTTGATTGAGCTTTGGCAATTTGGGAATTGCCTAGACACTGCCTTGATTATGGTGACTGACTTATTCTTCTTTTTTTCTTTTCTTAATTTTGCTTTTCTCTTTCTTCTTGCCTCTTTGATTCTTACTGCTAGGGTTTTTAATCTTTTCTTTTGTTACTTGTTGATTGATCATTGATGCTAATCCTTCCACTTTAGTTAATTGCCTTTTATATACCTGTGACACTAGGACATCCTCCCAAAAGCTAAATGGCCTCGGAGAATCCTCCTGTGAAAATTGTGCACAATTAGGTATTAACCAAGCCCGTCAACGGCTCCTGCAAATTTTGGCATGAGCAATGGGCCAATTCGATATGAGCAACATGGCTCATATCAAGTTGGCTCATGCCAATTCGATATGAGCTATTATTGATATCGAATTGCCATGGCTTGGGCCAAAGTTCTGACCAAATCACCTTTTGATCATATTAGTCATAATAAAACCAAATTGACATGATCCAAATATTGAATAATTATAATTAGTTTTTTTGGGCCTTCAAATGAAAATTATATTTGGACTGGTGCCAAAATTAAGGGACTATAATAGGGAATAATCAAACTTTCCTGCTGGAGTATCCTGCAACTGGATAACACTCTTTCCACCAGGTACAACCACTGTTTGGCGAAAACTGGATCAATAGTTCCAAAGAAGTAAGTAGCCCCATACTTTCACAACTTGTCATACTTCCTAGTCTATTGCTGCTGTGGTACTAGGTGTAGACCCTTAATTTTAGCCCTAAGTTAGTGCGGTCCTAATTAAATAATGCCAAAATAAATTTGATCCAACTTTAAAAGATTTAAACCTAGTTTACAACTTTTAAATAAGTCAGTTTGATTTTGAAAGGCATAAATTCAACTGGTTCAAATTATAAAACCCTAAATTAAATCTATATGCCTAAATTAAAATGTGCGGTATATAAACTGAAAATTTTTGGACCTGTTTAAGTCGAGACGGCCCAAAATGACATGAGCTAATGATCATGTCAATTTGGGACATCCAAAACGACATGAGCCTAGTCTATGTCAATTTGGGCACACCAAATTGACATGGACTGGCTCCATGTCGATTTGGACATGCCAAATTGACATGACCCTGTGAGCGAGGATTTTCACCCCCACTTTTGGTGGAATGGTTCTTGCGACTTCGACACTATTTAGGCTCGGGGCCTTAGAGAACACAGACCTAGGTTCAGAAAAAATGGAGTCACCACTCGGACGAGCCGAGAAAAAGAAAGGGGTGGATGACTCAATTCCTAAGGAATTCCCAACCCCTTAATGGGTTCGGAAAGTTGGTTACATGTGGGGAAGGTGAGAAATGGCCCAGCACCCCCACACCGCCCGGTTCATTGGAACCGGCCTCCTTTGCAGGTCTTAATATTAGAAAATTCTTAAGTATAGCAATATTATCCATATTACATGCAACAATTGAAATAAAGCATCGTTATATTAAAATCAAAGCAATGTCCAAGCATAACAAATAAATGGATACCCATCCGAGGATGGAAACATGTCCTTACATTGTTCATGTCTAAACTAAATAAGACACCCACCAAAAGGTAGAAACATGTCCTTTACATTGGTCCAAAATATAAAAGCAATTTAAATTATATAGAAATTAATTAATGAGGTACCCACAAAGTGGAAACATACCTCTTACAATTTTAATACTAAAACAAACAACTAACAATCATAATAATAAAGAGAATATCCATCAATGATAAATTAAATAAATCAAGCATTGAAATTAAATAAATCAACCATTAAAACATATAATAAACTACAAAATCAAATCTAAAATTAAATAAAGTAATAAATATATAAATTTAGGATTTGCATCTTAGAATGGGGTTTTTGGAATTAGGGTTTTTAAAATTAAGATTTAAATTGAGGTTTCATCATTTAGGGTTTAGGGTTTTTTTTTAGTTTGCTGGGATTATGAAATTTAGGGTTTAAGAAATTTTAAGGTTTCTATGAAACTAGGGCTTAGGAATTAAGTTATTGGAATTAGGGTTTGGGTCTAGGTTAGGGAATTAATGAAACGATTTAAGGTTTTGGAAAATTATGAAAACAATTAAGGTTTTGGGAATTAATAAAATGATTTAAGGTTCTGGAAAATTATGAAAACAATTAATGTAACACCCCTTCCCAGCCTACATGTGTAAGCCGAGTAGAGGCGCCACACTATCCTAATGTTGCTACCAATTTTACTTAATTCAAATTTTAGTTCCGGTTTTACAGAAATTTTGCCTAAAAATTGAGTCCCAAGTGTCGACAAAACTGGTTTTTTCCTGATTTAAAAAAAAACATTTTACACAAACCAATGCAAACAAAATCATTCTCAGTACACTCCCAATAAATCCCCCTTATAACCTCAACTACAACCTGCAAAAAGGATTTACACTTCTAGTACAAAATAAGTAGAGGTTTATTAT
This sequence comes from Garcia nutans, assembly GCA_947685225.1. Taxonomy (NCBI): domain Eukaryota; kingdom Viridiplantae; phylum Streptophyta; class Magnoliopsida; order Malpighiales; family Euphorbiaceae; genus Garcia; species Garcia nutans. The sequence continues at coordinate 32,311,883 of CANTUV010000039.1, read as the reverse complement.
TATCTCATACTTTCAATAATCTTATATATATATATATGATAATCTTGTCTTTACCAAAATTTCATTTATACATATGAATACATTCTTGACAGAAATACAATATAATGAAATTATACATGTATGCATCACCCTCTAGTTGGTCTCAAAATACTCTTACCCTACTCGTGGCATAACAGTTTGACTTCCAGATCAACCACCTACTCACCTGCGCGATATATACAACCGCGCTAAGCCCGAAAGCTTAGTAGTACAAATAAATATTATAAACATACATAACAGACAATCATACTTACGTTAACTTCATATATTATTATTTTCTTATCATATTTTCCCATTTCAATTACACCTTATTTATATTTCTACTAATCTCATAATTATATACATATGCACGTATTTCATTAATACAACCCACAATTCCATATTATACATCATATTGTATTTTCACGTAGTACCTTCAGATCTCACCATTCAACATAGTTTTTCAATCTACATTCACCTTCAATAATTTACTTATACATTGTAATCATCTCATTTCATAATTATCATCATATATCTCATATCATTACATCTTATTCCATAATTCACATTTAAACAAAAATAATCATTGGTCTCATTATTCATTCATTTCACATTTCATGAATCACATTTAAACAAAGACAAGCATGGGCCCAAAAATAATCTAATATGCTATTCAAAGTTCAGAGTTACTGTTTTGGACTATAATCATAATCATCAATACATTTATCCATGGATATTCAACTAGATTTGAGTTTACGACCCAGTCATTTCACCCAATCTAGTTTTGAATAATTTGTTTTTGAGGTTTACGACCCGGTCATTTCACCCCAAAAACATCACATTTCACATTTTTCAACTGGAATCGGCTTACGACCCGGTCATTTCACCTATCCAGTGATTTATAGGCATGCCGCCAAAACCAGAACTCTGAAAATTGAATAAACATATTAGGCACACAATGAATTCATTTACCTCATTATCAATTTCTTTTCATTTCATTTCTCATAACTAATTAGGCAACCATGCCTCATTATATATTTCATTTGCATTATCATAGCCAACAACCATGGCCTCATATCTCATATGATCTCAAATCACAATAGGGCAATTCTTCATAATATCATATCTTTCACATTTCATTTCATCATCACATCTTTTACATTTCATATTCCATATTTCATTTCATCATTCAAATGGATATAATCAATGGCATTAACACATATTTTACATACTCATCACAACATTCACATCATACCAAACATACATTATTAATATGCATTAACAATGTATTAGATTTCTTAACACATTTACAATCAAATGTATGTTAAATCTCAACATCATATGAATGTATGAAATAATGTAATTTGTACTTACCTTAAAACCAACTCACACCAATCTATACACTTACTCTTCAAAGAATCCTCAATACTTAGGTTAGGGCAATTCAACCTCTTCACAACCAAAAATGATAAACTTCTTGAATTTCTAACTTGTTTCCTTGAAATCTTCCTTCAATTTGAAACTCGGAACTCAAAACAACTTCTTGCTCTCTTGACTAAGTGATACCCGGCCACCCCAAAAGAAAAGAAGAAAAATGAAAGAGACCAAAAGAAACAAAGTCAAATTTCCCCTCTCTTTAAACCTCCACCAAGCAATTTAAAAAGAAAATTACCTAAATACCCTCTTCTATACAATTAAACTCCCTTTCACTTACTTGCCCTTTTTAGTAATTTCATACATAACCAAAATAAATATCTTCTTTTTCTTTTATTATTATTATTATTATTATTAATTAATTATATAAACTTACTTTTCCTACACCACTTTATACATTATGTATATGTAATATATATGTTGGTATATGTATATCTCTTTTATATTTCCTTTATATTTTCCATATTTTTCAAATACCACATAAATATATATCATCCCTCATATACACCTATTTCTTATAATATTTTCCTTACATATTTTACCAACATATCTTCTCACAACTACCATTCTAATGTACACCAAAATCGGGTATTAAATTAATTCATTTATCTTCTTTTGACTTTCATTAGTTTAACTTATATATGTTATATATATCTTCACTTCTTTTCTCCTTCCATTAAACATACTCCTTAAATCCAAATACCACAATAATTATTCCAAAACTTTTAGGGTGTACCTTGGGATATTACAATTAAGGTTTTGGGAATTAATAAAATAATTTAGAGTTTTTGAAATTGGAAAGCGGATTAGGGTTTTTAGCAATTGGGCAATTAGATTAGGGTTTTGATAGTGTTTTGTGATTATATGAACATTAAACTCAAATCATGTTATTTAAATCAAGTAATCAAGACTATGAGGTTTAAGTTAACTACTGGACCTAAACAACTTCTCAATCTTCAAACTTCTGTGTATAAATTAAATAAGTTGTAACTCAAGGATGAAACTACTATGAATTCAAATAAATTAAAGAATTAAATCAAACATCCGTTCTTTGGCTCCACCAAATTATTTTCTGGATGAACAATAACAAAGGTAATGTTGCTGCCTTTGATGCGTTGATGATTGATGAATGCTTGCTGAGTTGATGATTGATGAATGCTTGCTGCTAATCTTCTCTATTTGTTACAGTCTCTCTTTAATGTTCCTCCTCGAGTTTCTTCTCTAGGGTTTTTATTTTTTTTTGTCCTCCCCTTTGTTCTTATTTTAATGTGGTATTTATAGGAAAATAAAGAGTCCTAATCCTATTTTAATAAGGAAATACCAATTGTTTAGGAAAAAATAGAAAACTGGGTAAAACAAGATTTGGTAAAAAAATTGGCAGCGCGCGGCTGTTGGGCCCGTGGGCTTCACCGACAAAAATTGCGCTGGCAAAAACAGGCACAGCGGGCCAATTCGTGCAAGAACTGGCTGTGGTGAATTGGACAGTGCCCAATTTGCCCCCAGATGCTATCTGCGGCGAAATGGGCTGCCGCGCGACACTTGCTGATCCGTCCGATTTTTTATTTTTTCAATTTTTATTTTTTATTTTTTATATTTTTTATTTTTATTAAAAATAACTATTAAATATTATTAGTAATTAAAATATTATTAAAATAAATAAAATACGACAAAAATTATTTCAGGCTATCGAATTTGAATGGGTCAAAAATTAGGGGTCTACAGTTTGCCCCCTGCTTGAACGATCTAAGACTACGGCAAAAGAGAGTGAAAAGCAATAAGATCTTTGACTAATTTTTGATGAGGATGGGTACTTGGATTTGATTTGGGTACTTGGACCTGAGACTGAGTTTGATTTGGATACTTGGACCCGAGATTAAACTTGATTTGGGTACTTGGACCCGAGATTGGATTTGATTTGGGTACTTGGACCCGAGATTGAATTTGAATTGGGTGATTGGACTCAAGATTGGGTACTTGGACCAGAGACTGAATTTGATTTGGATACTTAGACCTGAGACTGAACTTGATTTGGGTACTTGGACTCGAGATTGGGTTTGATTTGGGTACTTAGATCCGAGATTGGATTTGATTTGGTTACTTGGACTCGAGATTAGGTACTTAGACCTGAGACTAAATTTGATTTGGGTACTTGGACCCGAGATTGATTTTGATTTGGGTACTTGGACCCGAGATTGGGTACTTAGACCTGAGATGGAATTTGATTTGGGTACTTGGACCCGAGACAAAATTTGATTTGGGTACTTGGACTCGAGATTGGGTACTTGGACTCGAGATGAAATTTGATTTGGGTACTTGGACCCGAGATTGAATTTAATTTGGGTACTTGGACCCATGACTAAATTGGATTTGACTAACCTTTTATCAATTCAGGATTCGAGCTTAACTGGTTGTTTCATTCTTTTGTTCTTCCTTTTGCAAAAATTCAGCTATATCTTCTCCTTGCCCCCTGGATGGGTAAACATTTGTAAGTGAGTTTGAAAATGTTTGGTATATAAACTTAAAAAATTGAAAAGGAGAAACTTTGCCCCCTGTGTAGGCTCAAACCAAAGATTTTTTCCATGCAAGCTTTGATTGATGTTTTTGTTATCTAGTTCTTCTCACCAGTACTCATTTCTTCTCTTTGCAAAATTACTGGAACTTTCTCAAGTAATGGACTTTCCATGCCCCCCTGATTTGATATCCTATTTTAATTGTTTACTTCATAGGGTGTTTGCTGTTCACTTTGATAAAGAATAGACAATACAAGACAAGAAAGTGCGATGTGATATGCTCATGTATGCATGAATAATACTTACAGTCGTTCCATCGACTCATAGACTGAGGTGATCAACATAAGTGTTCTCATTGGTTCCTTTCAGATGCTTTTTCAGGTCTTGCATTGGAAAGACACAATGCTCCACATTTATGGCTTTTATCTTTAAGATGTTGAAAATATGAATAATGGAGGCCCCAAACAATAGAGATACATCCATTTTAAATTATGATTCAGCATGTCAGCTGGTAGCTTCTTCATGACCTTGCCAGTAATCATTTCCTTTGCCTAATGTGTCCTTTGAGATTTAATGATTTGACATACTTCCCTTAACTTGAAGGTTTTGTAATTTTTTCCTTTTTTTTTTTTGAATTTTCAATTTTGAATTTTGATTTTGAAATCAAATGTTGGCTTTGCCAAATTAATGTTAATGTACCTCAGGACTTGATTTTCCAAATTAACATATCTATAACATTACAACCCTAGTTACTGTACTAAACTCGGGAATTATTTCTATTTAAGCAAGAATTGTTGCACTTCAGATAGGCACATACACATTACTTGGTCAAAGATCTCATTTAGTTTAAATTGTAATATCCCTAAGTGTGCTTAGAAGTTATGATAATGTTGTTATTATTGAATTGAGTGTGTGATTGATAAGTGGTAATTATGTTGTTTGAAGAAAAGCATTGTGTAGAGTGAAGTGTATATGTTGTGTATATGGTCATATATATATAATATAAGTTGGTCAAAGGGCTTGGTCAAGGGAAGAGGATATTTTATTTGTGATTATGAAATTACCAACATGGGCTTGTAAAAGACAAAGGTTTAGTTATATGGTTGAGGGTAGTTTAGTAATTTTCTTTTGGAAGGGTATTTAATGCCTATTGACTTTGTGTTTTCTTCATCATTTCTTCTTCTTCTTCTTGTTGATGGCCGGCTCACTCAAAGACAAAGGAAAGCAAGAGAGCAAGTGATGATTTTGGAATTTTAAGCTCAAAAGTGAAGGAAGATCTCAAGTATACAAGTTGGAATTTCAAGAATTTCATGATTTCAGTAAGTTTTCTCTTGTTTGCCTTTGTTATTTTTGAAGATGTGTGTAAGTTGAGTTAGGGTTATTGATAGTATGATTAAGTGTGTTGATGATTTGTTGATTAGAGTTGAAATTGATTTTAAAATAAGAAGTTAAATTGGTGTTGGTGATGGAAGAGTAAGAGTTGTGTTTAGTGAATATTTTTCTGTTTTACAATTAGTAAAGGCTGTGACTTGTATGATTTTTAATTAATTATAGAAAAATGTTCTTGAAGTGAATTTTTGATATGTTGTGCCTCTATGAGTCTAGAATGACTGAAAAATATTTTGATTCGATTTTGGAATGGTTATGAGTTTAGAAAGATTATTTTTATTAGACCTGTTCCAGCAGGTACCTTAACTGAGACAGCTATATTTCGGGATTTTTAATAAAATGTAGAAAAATCATATCCAATTGAATTTTGGATATGTTGTTTCTTAGTGAGTCTAGTATTTGAGAAAAATAATTTGGAACCACTTTGATTGAATTTGATTTATGGAATTCACAAAGTTCAGAACTGCTGCCAGGATGCAGGGCAATTGGGGCAGTCTGGTTAGGTGAACTATTTGACCAAGATTTTGTGTTCAGTTTGATCTGAAATTTTAAAGGAATGATTTTAAGATACAAAAATAAATTCTGTAAAAATTTTAGAATTTTTAGTCAAGTAGATTATTTTATACAATTTTTCAAAATAAGGATAAAATGGAGTCTAAAACCAGAATGTACTATTCATATGGTCATTTTGATTATATTCCTTTTGGATTAGGTTGTGAAGAGGTTGAATTGCCCTAATTTGTGAAGTGAAGAACTATTGAGTGGAGAAGAGTTTAGAGTGGTGTGAAATGTTATTAAGGTAAGTACCAATGTTGCATGATTGCATTGTTAATGCATATCACTAATGTATTTTGATGTGTTTATATCATTAATGATATGTATATATATATAATTGTGTTATGGGAAAATGAAAGATGTGAATGATTTGATGAATATTAATGTATGAGAATACAATTGATTGAGTATAATTAAATAATGTTAGGTAAATTATTACATTGTTAATCTAATGTGACTTGTATAGTGTGAAAGAGAAGAGGATCATTCAACAAGGTATGAGCTATGCAAATTTATTATGATAAACACTTTTATGAAGAATTACTTTAATGTACTTTGTAATTTTATAGCAATGATGCTATATGTATAATGTGAATCATGTGATTGAATAATGATATGTTCATTTGGTTAATGTAATTGATGTTGAGTATTATAATGATGATGCACATGATACTATATGAACAATACTATGTTTTGTGTATTATGAATCTTGTGAATTGTATTGTGCTATATGAATAAGGTACTTTGTAATGTTATAGCAATGATGTTATATGTATCATATGGATTGAGATAGGATATGTTGTAAAGCCATTGTAATTGGCCATGATGATTCAAATGTGAGATGAAGCCATTGTGATTGGCTATGATGATCTAATTGAAAGAAACAAGGCATGTTTGCCTAGATGATAATGAACATTGAGATTGAAATTGATAATGAAACAATAAGTGAAATATGTGTTTAATGTGTTATTCAGTCTTCAGAGTTCTGGGTTTGGAGGCATGCCTATAAAATGAAAAAGGTAACAGTCTTGCCGGGTTGAGGATCTCTTCAAATTGAGTTGAATTGAGGTCCAAGAGACTGGGTCTGTTACACTATGAGAATTGTGAATATGAAATATATGATTGGTAACAGTCTTGCCGGGTTGAGGATCTCCTCATGATGAGTTGATGGTCCAAGAGACTGGGTCTGTTACACTATCCATGGATAGAAATATTGATATATGATGCCTACGGGCTTGATGATTATGATTATAGACCAAAGCAGTAACTCTGAACTCTGAATAACATAGTGGTGTCTGTTGGGCCCGAGTCTGTCTTTGTTGTCAATGTGATATACAAATGTTGAAAGAAATGGATAATGAAATCTTTGGTATACTTCATTGGACATGTGATTGATGATATGTAATATGTGCGTTGAAATATTGATTATGAGCACTAGTGATGAATCATTAATGTTGAATTGTGAATAAAGAAATGTTATGATTGGTATGATGTATAATGTGTGTATTAGCATTGATTGTGAATTCAATTGATGAATTGTGGTTGATGACAATGATTGTCTTAATTGGAAATGTGACTTATGATTAGTATAATGTATAATGTGTGTATTGAGATGTTGATTGTGAATATTAGTGATGGGTTGGACTTGGTAGAAATGTTATGTTTATATGTGTATAAGATAGGAGATTAGTTGAAAGATATGAAAGGTGCAAATGAATAGGGATAAACTTAATAAGAACTAAAAGTATATGGAATTGAGATATCTTTATATGTTAGTGTTTCCATGATATATGTTTGTATTTTATATTTGTACTACTAAGCTTTCGAGCTTAGCGCGAATGTATTATCGCGCAGGTAGCTTGGTGGAAGATATGAAGTCTTTTGGTAGGCCACGAGAAGAGTAAGATTTTGTCGAGACCAACTAGAGGGTAATGCATACATGTATCCACTTTAAGTATGTTATATTATATGTATAAATGAAGTTTTGATAAAGACAATAATTTGTAAGTGTTCTTTAAATTGACCTATTATGGTTTGAATTTTGTTACAGGTATTGAAAGGTAAAAAAAAAAAGTGGCATCCTTATACTTTATATACTTACTGTATGTATACTAGGTATATGTATAGTATTTATATGGAGTATTAGGGTGTTACAATTATTTTTTTAACTGTAACGACCCTCCCCGACCAGGTCGGCTGCCCGGCCCACTAGTGGCTTACGGCCCGGCCTTTTCACCACCTGAGCACGGAGTCCGCAGGAGGCAAGCGATCGCTACAGTACTGGACAGCCCTCGCGGCCCACCCAGCAGGAATTTGTTTATTTGGCTCCCTAAGGAGTCGCCTCCCTGGATCGAACCCCTGACCTCCCACTTAAGAGAGCCAGCGAGAACCATCCAGTACCATTTCTGCTACCCTCCCCGACCAGGTCGGCTGCCCGGCCCACTAGTGGCTTACGGCCCGGCCATTTCACCACCTGGGCACGGAGTCCGCAGGAGGCAAGCGATCGCTACAGTACTAGACAGCCCTCGCGGCCCACCCAGCAGGAATTTGTTTATTTGGCTCCCTAAGGAGTCGCCTCCCTGGATCGAACCCCTGACCTCCCACTTAAGAGAGCCAGCGAGAACCATCCAGTACCATTTCTGCTACTAGCAGAAATGGTACTGGATGGTTCTCGCTGGCTCTCTTAAGTGGGAGGTCAGGGGTTCGATCCAGGGAGGCGACTCCTTAGGGAGCCAAATAAACAAATTCCTGCTGGGTGGGCCGCGAGGGCTGTCCAGTACTGTAGCGATCGCTTGCCTCCTGCGGACTCCGTGCCCAGGTGGTGAAATGGCCGGGCCGTAAGCCACTAGTGGGCCGGGCAGCCGACCTGGTCGGGGAGGGTCGTTACATAAATATTATCTATCTCATATGCATGCTTATTCAAACTATCTCCACTAATAGACTCTACCTACCAAGAGAGATCAACAGGCCTTTGATAGGCTTGAAATGGGGTCTATAAGGGACATGGGTTAAATTAAGGCCATTTGTAAGTTGGAGTCGATGTGACACTATGGGCAAACCCTCACACTACAAATTTTTTGTTTGAACATTAGGCAGTTGGGAGCAATCTTGCTAGACTCCAAATTCCTTCTATCTTCTTGGCATTAATCTGGATCTTGATTAGGACAGTCTTTGCCCTTGCAGAAAGTTTGGTATCCAAATTCATTTCTCTTCTTCTTCTCCCTTTTCTTTCTTTTTATTTTTCTTACTCTTCCCTTTCTTTGAGCATTTTATCATTTTGTCCTTCTTCCTTGTAGGGCTGTCAAGTATAGAATTTTCAAGAACTGGATGATCATTCTCTTTTTTTTTCTCCAATTTTGATTGAATCTTTGGTTGGGTTGGACCAATTCAAGTCAAAATTAAACCAAATGGAAGCCTTTTGCTGCTTTAGGTAAATGAGAGCTTAGTTGGCTTTCTGAACCGCATTTTTAGGTTTTATCTTACTTTTTTATCTTTTGTTTTTTCCTTTTTTCTTTTGTCCTTATTTTTCTTTTCTTTTTTTTCTTCTTTTTTTTTCTTCTTTTCTTTTCTTATTTTTTTTTGGTTCTAGCTCTAAAAGAGTTGTCTTGTTTGTACCAACTTTGGTTTCTAATAATGGATGAATGAAGTGACATAAATATCCTTTAACAAAGATAAATCATTTGTTAATCTGATGCTGTCTTGATAGATTGGAGATACTAGGTGAACTTCAACTATCCTTATAGTCTTGAGAACATCAACTATCCTTATGATCTTGACTATTCATTCCTTTCTTTTATCTTCTTTCCTCTTCACCTTAGTGATCATAAGACTTGTCAAAAGTATCACAACAGCTCAGGGTAGGTTGTTGGGGTTTGTAAGCCAATGAAAAGAAAGCTAAAATTTTATGAAGGCTCAAAGGGACAACTAGGGATTGATATCTAATTGGGTGGATACTAGTTGTTGGCTAACCAAACAATGCCTAGATCATTTCTCTCTTAAATAAGCAGAGTTCAATTTCGCCTCGAAAATTTGTCAAAGCATGTTCCAAGACTGACTAGGACCTAGACAAAGGAAATTATGCAGGAGCCCTCTCTAAGTAAGCATACACAACTCAATGCAATAGAGTAATTCCCTCACCTAGTAAAGTCATTCCAGTCATGATGCATAAATATATTAATTTATGAACATCAAGCTAAATTCCTCATTGGTTGAGCACCAAAATGAATAAAGACCAACAAAAATTTTGATGAAAGTATTTTATTCAAACAACTTTAAATTTGAAAAACAAGATTATTCCAATTAAATATTAAAGAAAGTAAAATTGAAAAGCAACATTTCAAGCTAAGGAAAGTTTGTTGAGTTAAGCTCCTTCTCCTTTCACATCTTCAACATTCCCATCTTGAAAAGAGGATAAGACAAAATCTTCTTCTAATCCTTTTCCTACCATGAAGGTTGCCGGTGGTGGTACTCTATTGAACCTTGGTAATGGATTGTCTTTGGTGTTCGGCTTGTTGGGCTCGGGCAGCTTTCCGTCTCATACCCTTGCATTTGATGAAATTGATAGAAGGCCTCTACATTGAAGTTTGGTGGTAGGGGATTATGTAGCGGTCAAGGAGCCAATGATTGTAATAACCTTTTCTTTTGCAGCTTGCTGAAAACCCAAGATAGAGGTTTCCCCAATTCTGAGAATTGTCTTTTATTTCCTTGACCAGTCGCATTTGCGTGCTTTGATTGCTAGGCTGGTAGTTCCCTTTCTCATTCCTTCTTATTGAAAAGCAATTCTTCTCCCTTTCCCATTCTTCAATTTGCAGACCATCTTGGAGAAGATCTTTGAAATCATGGATGAGTGTATGAGACATCCTTTCATGAAGACTAGGCAACACCCCTCTCACAATCATTCTTATTTGATCAGATTCATCGGGCCTCTTCTTGAGCAAAGCAGCCTTATTTCTCCATCTTTTGACATAGTCCACAAAATTCTCATCTGGCCTTTGTCTAATGGACTCAACTTCCATTAAGGTAACTTCCAGCTCTACATTGTATCATATTGCTGAGTGAAAGCCTTGTATAACATGTCCTAATCTTTTTGAGTACTTTCCCCTAAGGTGTTGAACCAATTTTGGACAATAGGGTCTAATGAGAGCATGAAATATCTTAGAGTTTGAGCCTTAGTAGCTCGGGTAGACTTCATAGCAGTGATGTACTACTTTACATGGAGATGGGGGTTTCCAGTACCATTGCACCTAGCGAAGGAGGGCATTTTAAACTTATAAGGACCTCCTCATCTTGTTCAAACAGTTTGTCGATCTCAGACATCTCTTCAGTTTTCAGTTTCTTCTTAAATTTCTTTTCTAAATCAGTAATCATCTTCTCAACATCAGATGTCTCGGTCTTTTCAAAAGTTGTCTTCTCAACAACCTTCGGCTCCTTATTTTTATCTTGAGGATCATGGAAGTATTGAGCCCAGTTGTCATCATTATCAAAAGCCACTTCACCAACCTTAGCCTTCCATTTGTCCTTCTGGTTCTTGGTGCTAGCAGATGCTTCGGCATTGTTCCCTAAAATTGTAGCCAATTGGTTCTTCACGGTCTCAGCTAGGGCCTCTTTTATTTCTTCCATCTTGGCATTGAGGGCGTCGTCCACCATTCTTTGAATTTGTTCAGGCTCCATTGCTTTTGGTGAGCAAGTGATTGAGTTGCTACTAGATTCTTAGTCTCCGGCGTTGGTCGGATTATTGTAAGCTTTTGAATTATCGTAATCTAGGGCTGCGAGCCAGAGAGGATTAATGATATGAGATGCAAATGTATGCATGTATGCACAAACAATAGACAAAGATAAGTAGGACGTTCCTTCCAACCTTATAACATTCACACACGAATGATGAGTCTCTTTTTCTAGGTATATGGTTAACAAAATACCAACATGAGGTATCTTGTTTTCTAATAATTCCCTCGGATATTTCAACCTATAGCTATATTTTTAAAATTGGAAATCAGTCCATGATAATTCCCATTAATTAGGTTTAAATCCATTCAACCAACTAATGTAGCTTTTATGCTATATTGGATTAAAACTAAATTAAGAGTTTATTATAAATAGATTTCTCACTTGAAAAAGTAACTAGTGGTTCGTGCCAAAAAATAAGCCCATGATTAATTATTCTTAGTATAAACTAGGCTCACAATTGATTTTTCATATTTCATAATTGACCTAAATAATTTGCAAGCTCTTTGTAAGAAAAGATTGGATGAAAATAATTTTGTTTCTAAGACCATTGTAAAAAGATTTTAGAAAAAAAAATATATTTTGGGCTTTGTATTTGGATCATGAGAAAAGTATTTTTGATTTGTTTTTAGAAAAATTTTATGTCCAAAGATCATCTTGAAAAGTTTTGAAAATAGTTTTGGTCTTTTGGACTTCAAAGAAAAATTTATTTTGAGCTTACAAATGTACTTAGGTCATATTAGAAAAAGAACAAACCAAATAAGCCATGATTTTAGCCAAAACAAATTAACCATAGTCAAACAACAAGTATTTGGGGTAAAACCTAAGGAAAGTAACTAGGCCAATTGCATGAGCTTTAGTCTTTAGGTTAAAAGGCTTAGGTTCCCATAGCACGTATATACCAAATGGTATGAGGCTATGAGTGGTTATGCCATGCTCGATCTCCATACCTTGTGTGAAAGTATGGTATCCCTTACATAACACAACATGGGTAACACGGGCGTCCTAACTCACGCAAACGATGCAATCTAAATGATGCAATGGATAATATCATGATAAGAAAGAATAGAAAAATATAAAGACCAATGGAATTAACTTCTCTTATCCCCAGTGGAGTCGCCACTGTGAACGGGGATTTTTGCCCCCACTCTCGGTGGAATGCTTCTTGCGACTTTGACATTGTTTAGGCTTGGGGCCTTAGAGAACACAGACTTAGGTCCGAAGAAAATGGAGTCGCCACCCGGATGGGACGGGAAAAAGAAAGGGGTGGATGACTCGATTTCTAAGGAATCCCCAACCCCCTAATGGGTTCGAAAAGTTGGGTACATGTGGGAAAGGTGAGAAATGGCCAGCACCCCCACAATGCCCAGTTCATTGGAACTGGCCTGTGAGCGGGGATTTTTGCCCCCACTCCCGATGGAATGGTTCTTGCGACTTCGGCACTGTTTAGGCTCGGGGCCTTAGACAACACGGACCTAAGTTTGGAGAAAATGGAGTCGCCACCCGGACGGGCCGGGAAAAAAGAAAGGGGTGGATGACTCGATTCCTAAGGAATCTCCAATCCCCTAATGGGTTCGGAAAGTTGAGTACGTGTGGGGAAAGTGAGAAATGGTCCAGCACCCCTACAATGCCCGGTTCATTGGAACCGGCCTCCTTTACAGGTCTTAATATTATAGAATTCTTAAATATAACAACATTATCCATATTACACACAAAAATTAAAAGAAAGCATCATTATATTAAAATCAAAGCAATGTCCAAACAAAGCAAAACAAATAAATGGACACCCATCCAAAGATGGAAACATGTCCTTACATCCCATGCCTAAATAGGACACCCATTAAAAGGTAGAAACATGCCCTTTACATTGGTTCCAAAATAGAAAAGTAATTTAAATCACATGATATTTAACTAATGAGGTACCCACCAAGTGGAAATATACCTCTTACAACATTTGGAAGTCTAAATAAATTGATAAAAGTAAATAACCATTCATCATAAATAAATCATTCATCAAAGGTATTAAACATCAATAGAAAGTAAACATCCGTCCATGACAAATTAAATAAAATAAGCATTGAACTTAAATAAATTAAAGCATATAAAATAAATCAAAGCATAATCAAATATAAAATTGAATAAGGCAAATAAAAATCTAAATTATAGCTACTGTTTCCATTTTGGGTCCTTTATTTCATGTGTTTAGGGTTTTGGATTTCATAGAATTAGGCTACTGTGACTTTAAAAGAAATAAAATAGATTAAGAATTTTATGTTTTAAAAGGTTGGTAAGACTCTTTGATTAACCAAACTAAGGTTTATGATGTAAAATCGTGAAACTAAAATTTGGACTCTTTAAAATACTTTTAATATATGGTTTCAAGTTTACCGTGTGAAATTAAAATATTTGTGTTTTTATGGTTTTTAAAATTTTAAAGGATTAGGGTTTAGAAAAAAATTAGGGTTTAAGGTTTTAAAGGGGTTAGGGTTTTACTATTTTAGGTTTGGAAGTTGCATTTGGATTTAGTGTTTTAGAATTAAGGTTTCGGTGAATGAATTTATTTTAGGATTTGGAAAGACAATTGACAATTTTCATGAAGTTTTATGAATTTAAACAAACGATTTAAAGTTTATAAGAGCAAAAAGATATTTTTAAGGCTTTTGGAAGGAAACGGAACACAAATTAAAGTTTTGATAATTTGGAAAGTAAATTTTGGCTTTGGGGTTTTGAAGAAATAAAACTAATAGCTTTAAACTTTTGGAAAAATAAAGCCACGATTTAAGATTTTCAAACCTTAGAAAAAGTGAATTGAGGTTATAAAGGTTTTTTTTTTGAATTAAAAGAAACCAAGGGATAATTTAGCTACTGTGAAAAGAAAAAAAGAAATTAAAAATTCAAACCTTATTTTGTAAGTTTCACCAAAAATTGTTTATTGGATGAACAAGGTCAAAGACAAGCTTTTTGCCTTTGAATTGCTTGAGTTGTTTTTCGGCTCTCTCAAAAAATCAGCTTGGTTCCACTGCTTTCCTACTCAGTTACGGTTTCAAACTCTCCCAAGTTTCTGTCCAAGTTTCTTCCTTTTTTCTCCTCTTTTTTTTGTGTTGTTTAGTCCTTATTTATAGAAGAATTATATGGGTAATTCTAATTATTCACGGCATACAATATTCAATAAGAAAAAGAAACCGAAACCTAATTGCATTAGGTTTCGAAAAATTTGCGTTGGAAAAGTTTCGCTTGCGAAAAAAAATTGCTGCGGAAAAACTGCGCTGGCAAAAAAAGCTGCCCCAACTGGCTGAAGCAGCGTGGGCAGAATGGGCCAGCTGGCCATTTCTCCCACAGGAGTTTCCTGTGGGCAAAATGCCCACGGGCCCGCGCTGACTTTCGGCGACGATTTTTTCGTCGCCGATTTTTTTTTTGTTATTTGTTATTTGTTATTATTTTTGAATTTTTATTCATTTCACCATTTTTTACTAAAATAAATATTAAAATTAATCAAGATACCATAAAAATTATTTTGGACTAACTAAAATATGTTAGACAACACAAAAATTATTTTGAACTAATTAAAATATACCGGACTAGGTCAAAAATTAAGGGTCTACAGTTTGCCCCCTGCTTGAACGATCTGAGACTTAAGTGAAAGAGAGTGAAAAAGCAATAAGACTTAATTTTTGAGATGGTTATTTAAATTTGTTTTGGGTACTTAGACCCGAGACTGAACTTGATTTGGGTACTTGGACCCGGGATTAGGTACCTGGAGCCGAGATTAGATTAGATTTGGTTACTTGGACCCGAGAATGGATTGAATTTGGGTACTTGGACCCCAGATTGAGTTTGATTTGGGTACTTGGACCCGAGATTAGATTTGATTTGGGTACTTGGACCCAAAATTGATTTTATTTGGGTACTTGGATCCGAGATTGATTGAATTTGGGCACTTGGACCTAGGATTGGGTACTTGGACCCAAAATTTATTTGATTTGGGTACTTGGACCCGAGATTAGGTACTTAGACCCGAGATTGGGCACTTGGACCCGAGATTGGATTTGATTTGGGTACTTGGACTCGAGATTGGGTACTTGGACCCGAGATTGGGTACTTGGATCCAAGCTTGAATTGATTTGGGTACTTGGACCCGAGAATGGGTGCTTGGACCCGAGATTGGGTACTTGGACCCGAGCTTGAATTGATTTGGGTACTTGGACCCGAGATTGGGTGCTTGGACCCGAGATTGGATTGAATTTTATTTGGGTACTTGGACCTAAGATTGGATTGAATTTAGGTACTTGGACCCAGGATTGGGTACTTGGACCCGAGATTGATTTGATTTGGGTACTTGGACTCGAGATTAGATTTGATTTGGGTACTTGGACCAGAAATTGATTTGATTTGGGTACTTGGACCCGAGAATGGGTGCTTGGACCCGAGATTGATTTGATTTGGGTACTTGGACCCAAAATTTATTTGATTTAGGTACCTGGACCCAAGAATGGGTACTTGGACCCGAGACTGAATTGAATTTGGGTGCTTGGACCCTATATTGAATTGGAATTGGGTACTTGGACCCGAGATTGAATTGAATTTGGGTGCTTGGACCCGAGATTGAATTGAATTTGGGTGCTTGGACCCGAGATTGAGTTTGACTGAGCTTTTATCATTTGAGAAATCTGACTGCTCCGGTTATTCTATGCATTGTGGTTTTTCACCTTCAAAATGGATCATCATCCTTTGAGATTGGGTTTTCATCCTTGAAAATGAATCTTCATCTTTTGACATCGGGGCTTTACCCTTAAAAAATGGATCTTCATCCTTTGAGATCAGGTCTTCACCCTTGCAAATGGATCTTCATCCTTGGAGATCGGGTCTTCACCCTTTGTAAATGGATCTTCATCCTTTGAGATCAGGTCTTCACCCTTGAAAATATGGATCTTCATCCTTTGAGATTGGGTCTTCACCCTTCTAAGTGGATCTTCATCCTTTGAGATTGGGTCTTCACCCTTGTAAGTGGATCCTCATCCTTTGAGATCGGGTCTTCACCCTGGCTTCAGCTCTTTTAGCTGGATTGATCTTTTGTCTTTTGCATCTTCATTCTTTTGAGAATTCTAATTTTCTTTTTTTATTCCATTCTTTTTTGTTCTTCCTTTGCACTTTTGCAAAAAATTCAGCCCTTTTTAGCTAGCCTTCATATTCTCTCCTTTTCCCCCTGTGTGGAGAGATATTTGCAAGTGAGTTTGAAAATGTTTTATATATAAACTCAAAAAATTGAAAAGGAGAAACTTTGCCTCCTGTGTAGGCTTAAACCTATGATTTTTCTATGCGGACTCTGATTGATATTTTTGCCGTCCAGTTCTTCGCACAAACACGCATTTCTTCTCTTTGCAAAATTACTGGAACTTTCTCAAGCAATGGGCTTTCCATGCCCCCTGATTTGACATCTTCTTTTGATTCTTTACTTCACAGAGTGTTTGCTGTTCACTTTGATAAAGAATAGACAATACAAGACAAGAAAGTGTGACGTGATATGCTCATGTATGCATGATAATACTCACAGCGGTTTCATTGACTCACAGACCTAGGTGATCAGCAGAGGTATTCTCGTTGACTCCTTTTCAATGCTCGTTCAAGTCTTGCATTGGAATGATCAAAAGCTTTGTATTTATGGCTTTTATCTTCAAGATGTTGAAAACACGAGTGGTGGAGACTCCAAGCAGCAGAGTCAGGGATTCATCTATTTCAAATTATGTCTCAGCATGTCAGTTGATAGCTTCTTCATGACCTTGCCAATAATCATTTCCTTTGCCCAATGTGTCCTTTGGAGACTCGACAGTTCAACAAACTCCCCTTAGCTTGAAGGCTTTGCATGACAAAATATTTTTTTTTTATTTTTTTTGAATTTTGATTTTGAAATCAAATGTTGGCTTTGCCAAATTAATGTCAATACACCTCAGGACTTGATTTTTCCAAATTAACATATCTATAACATGACAACCTTAGTTGCCGCACTAAACTCGGGAATCATTTCTATTTAAGCAAGACTTGTTGCACTTCAGATAGGCACATACACATTACATGGCCAAAAGTCTCATTTGAGTTTAAATATTGTCTATCTCATATGCATGCTTATAAAAAATATCTCCACTAATAGACTCTACCTACCAAGAGAGATCAACAGGTCTTTGATAGGCTTGAAATAGGGTCTATGAGGGATATGGTTTAAATGAAAGCCATTTTGAGATTGGAGCTAGTGTGACACAATGGACAAACCTTCACACTACAAATTTCTTGTTTGAACTTTAGGCACCTGGGAGGCAATCTTGCTAGACTCCAAATTCCTTCTATCTTCTTGGCATTAATCCGAATCTTGATAGTTTTTGCCTTTGCAAAAAGTTTAGTTCCCATACTCTTCCCTTTTCTTTCTCTTTCCTTACCCTTCCCTTTCTTTTATCATTTTATCCTTCTTTCTTGTAAGACTGTCAATTATAGAACTTTTAAGAACTGGATGGTCTTTCTCCTTTTTCTTTAATTTTGATCAAATCTTTAGTTGGGTTGGACCAATTCAAGTAAAAATGTCTTTATGATCCAAATGGAAGCCTTTTGCTGCTTTAGGTAAAAGAGAACTCAGTTGGCTTTCTGAACCGCCTTTTTAGATTTTTATCTTTCTCTTTTTATCTTTCTTTTTATTTTCCTTACTCTTCCCTTTTTTTCTTCTTGTTATTTTTCTTTTTTCTTCTTTTTTTTTCTGTTTTTTCTTTTTTTTTCTTTTATTTTTTTTTGGTTCTAGCTCTAAAAGAGTTGTCTTGTTTGTACCAACTTGGGCTTCCAATAATGGATAAGTGGAGTAACATAAATCTTCTTTAATAGGGATAAATCATTTGTTACTCTGATGTTGATGTTGATATATTGGAGATATTAGGGAAACTTCAACTACCCTTATGGTCTTAAAAACATAAACTATCCTTATGGTCTTGAGAACTTCAACTATCTTTATAGTCTTGAGAACTTCAACTAACCTCATGATATTGACTAATCATTGCTTTCTTTGATCTTCTTGCCTCTTTATCTTAGTGATTATAAGACTTGTCAAAAGTGTCACAACAACTCAGGGTAGGTTATTGGGGTTTGTAAACCAATGAAAAGAAAGCTAAAATTTTATGAAGGCTCAAAGGGACAACTAGGGATTGATATCTAATTGGGTGGATACTAGTTGTTGGCTCATCAAACAATGCCTAGATCATCTCTCCCTTAAATGAGCAGAGTTCAATTTCACCTTGAAAGTTTGTCTAAACATATTCTAAGACTGACTAGGACCTAGACAAGGTAATTATGCAGGAGCCCTCTCTAAGTTAGCATACACAACTCGATGCTATAGAGCAATTCCCTCATCTAGTAAAGTCATTCAAGTCATGATGCCTAGACACATTAATTTATAAACATCAAGCTAGATTCCTCATCAATTGAACACTAAGATGAACAAAGACCAACAAAATTTTTGATGAAAGTAATTTATTCAAACAAATTTAAATTTGAAAAACACGATAGTTCCAATTAAATATTAAAGCAAGTAAAATTGAAAAGCAGCATTCAAGCTAAGGAAAGTTTGTTGAGTTTAAGCCTCTTTTCCTTTCACATCTTCAATATCCCCATCTTGAAAGGATGATAAAACAAAATCTTCTTCCAATCCTTTTCCCACCATGAAGGTTGTTAGTGGAGGTACTCTGTTGAACCTTGGAAATGGATTATCTTTGGTGTTGGGCTTATCCGGCTCAGGCAACTTGCCATTATCAATTAAATTCTGAATCTCATGCCTCAATTTCATGCAATTGTTCATTTCATGTCCAGGCCTTTGATGGAATTGGCAAAATGCATTAGTATCAAAGTTAGGTGGAAGAGGATTAGGCAAAGGATGAGGAGTCAAGGGTTGTAACAATCCCTTCGTTTATAGCTTATTGAGAACCCAAGACAGTGGCTTCTCTAATTTTGAAAACTATCTCATTCCTCCTTGACTAGTGACATTAACATCAGCTTCCTTTTGTGTGCTTTGATTGCCCGACTGGTAGTTCCCTTTCTCATTCCTTTTTATTGAAAAGCGATTCTTCTCTCTTTCCCACTCTTCAATTTGTAGACCAGCTTGGAGAAGATCTTTGAAGTCCCTTATAAGGGTGTGAGACAGCCTTTCACGGAGATTGGGCAGAACGCCTCTCATGATCATCCTTATTTGATCGGATTCTTCGGGCCTTTTCTTGAGCAAAGCAGCCTTATTTCTCCATCGTTTCATATAGTCCACAAAATTCTCATTTGGCCCTTGCCTAATGGACTCAACTTCCATTAAGGTAACTTCCAACTTGACATTATACCCATATTGCTGGATGAAGGCTTTGTATAGCAGGTCCTAACTCTTTTGTGTTCCTTCTTCCAAGGTATTGAACCAATTTTGTACAACAGGGTCCAATGAGAGCATGAAGTACCTTAGAGTTTGAGCCTTAGTAGCTCGAGCAGACTGCATGGTAGTGATATACTGCTTCACATGGAGATGAGGATTTTCGGTTCCATCAAACTTTGCGAAAGATGGCATCTTGAACTTGTACGGGACTTCTTCATCTAGCTCAAATAATTTGTCAACTTCGGACATTTCTTCGGTTTTCAATTTCTTCTCAAATTTCTTTTCTAAATCAGCAATCATCTTTTCAACATCAGATGTCTCGGTCTTTTCAATAGTTGCCTTTTCAACAACCTTCGGATCCTTTTTGTCTTGAGGATCTTGGTAGTATTGAGCCCAATCATCATCATCAATGATCACCTTATCATCATCAAAAGCTACTTCATCAATTTTAGCCTTCCCCTTGACTTTCTTGGTGCTAGCAGATGCTTCAGCATTGTTTCCTAAAATTGCAGCTAGTTGATTCTTTATGGTCTCGGCCATGGCCTCTTTTATTTCTTCCATCTTGGCATTGAGGGCATCATCCACCATTCTTTGAATTTGTTCGAGATCCATTGCTTTTGGTGAGCAAGTGATTGAGTCATTGCTAGATACTTCATCTTCAGCGTAGGTTAGATTGTTGTAGGCTTTTGAACTTTCGTAATCCAGGGCTGTAAGCCAGAAAGGATCAATGATATGACATGCAAATGTATGCATGCATGCATGTATGCACAAACAATAGACAAACAAAGACAAATAGGACATTCCTTCCAACCTTATAACATCCACACACGAATGGCGAGTCTCTTTTCATAGGTATATGGTTAACAAAATACCAACCATGGGGTACCTTGTTTTTGAATAATTCCCTCGGACGTTTTAACCAATAGTTATATTTTTTAAAATAGAAATCAAACCATGATAATTCCCATTAATTAGGTTTTAATCCATTCAACCAACTATAGTAGCTTTTATGCTACATTGGATTAAAACTAAATTAAGAGGTTTATTATAGATAGATTTCTCACTTGAAAAAGGTAACTAATGATTCATGCCAAAAACAAACCCATGGTTAATTTATTCTTAGAGTAAATTAGGCCCACAATTGATTTTTGGTATTTCATAATTGACCTAAATATTTTGCAAGCTCTTTGTAAGAAAAGGTTGAATGAAAATAATTTTGTTTCTAAGCCCATTGTAAAAAGATGGATTTTGGGCTTAGTATTTGGGCCATGAGCAAAAGAATTTTTGATTTATTTTTAGAAAAGTCTTATGTCCAAAGACCATCTTGAAAAGTTTTGAAAATAGCTTTGGTCTTTTGGACTTTAAAGAAAAATTTATTTTGAGCTTGCAAATGTACTTGGGTCATATTAGAAAAAGAAAAAACCAAATAAGCCATGATTTAAGCCAAGATAAATGAAACATAGTCAAACAACATGCATTTAGGGTAAAAACCTAAGGAAAGTAACTAGGCCAATTACATGAGCTTTAGTCTTTGGGTAAAAAGGCTTAGGTTTCCATAGCAAGTATATACCAAATGGTACAATGCTATGAGTGGTTATGCCATGCTCGATCTACATACATTGAGTGAAAGTATGGTATCCCTTACATAACACAACACGGGTAACACGGGCGTCCTAACTCACGCACACGATGCAATCTAATATGATGCAATGGATAATATCATTATAAGAAAGAATAGAATAATATAAAGACCAACGGAATCAACTTCTCTTATCCCCAGTGGAGTCGCCACTGTGAGCGGGGATTTTTGCCCCCACTCCGGTGGAATGGTTCTTGCGACTTCGGCACTGTTTAGGCTCGGGGCCTTAGAGAACACGGACTTAAGTCCAGAGAAAATGGAGTCACCACCCGGACGGGCCGGGAAAAAAGAAAGGGGTGGATGACTCGATTCCTAAGGAATCCCCAATCTCCTAATGGGTTCGGAAAGTTGGGTACGTGTGGTGAAGGTGAGAAATGGCCCAACACCCCTACATCGCCCGGTTCATTGGAATCGGCCTCCTTTACAGGTCTTAATATTATAAATTTTTTAAATATAACAACATTATCCATATTACACACAATAATTGAAAGAAAGCATTATTATATTAAAATCAAAGCAATGTCCAAACAAAGCAAAACAAATAAATGGACACCCATCCGAAGATGGAAACATGTCCTTACATCCCATGCCTAAATAGGACACCCACCAAAAGGTAGAAACATGCCCTTTACATTGGTTCTAAAATAGAAAAGCAATTTAAATTACATGATATTTAACCAGTGAGGTACCCACCAAGTGGAAACATACCTCTTACAACATTTGGAAGTCTAAATAAATTGATAAAAGTAAATAACCATTCATCATAAATAAATCATTCATCAAAGGTATTAAACATCAATAGAAAGTAAACATCCATCCATGACAAATTAAATAAACCAAACATTGAACTTAAATAAATTAAAGCATATAAAATAAATCAAAGCATAATCAAATATAAAATTGAATAAGGCAAATAAAAATCTAAATTATAGCTACTGTTTCCATTTTGGGTCCTTTATTTCATGTGTTTAGGGTTTTGGATTTTATAGAATTAGGCTACTGTGACTTTAAAAGAAATAAAATAGATTAAGGATTTTATGTTTTAAAAGGTTGGTAAGACTCTTTGATTAACCAAACTAAGGTTTATGATGTAAAATCGTGAAATTAAAATTTGGACTCTTTAAAACACTTTTAATTCATGGTTTCAAGTTTACTGTGTGAAATTAAAATATTTGTGTTTTTATGGTTTTTAAAATTTTAAAGGATTATGGTTTAGAAAAAAAATTAGGGTTTAAGGTTTTAAAGGGGTTAGGGTTTTACTATTTTAGGTTTGGAAGTTGCATTTGGATTTAGTGTTTTAGAATTAAGGTTTCGGTGAATGAATTTATTTTAGGATTTGGAAAGACAATTGACAATTTTCATGAAGTTTTATGAATTTAAACAAACGATTTAAAGCTTATAAGAGCAAAAAGATATTTTTAAGGCTTTTGGAAGGAAACAAAACAAAAATTAAAATTTTGATAATTTGGAAAGCAAATTTTAGTTTTGGGGTTTTGAAGAAATAAAACTAATAGCTTTAAACTTTTGGAAAAATAAAGCCACGATTTAAGATTTTCAAACCTTAGAAAAAGTGAATTGAGGTTATAAAGTTTTTTTTTTGAATTAAAAGAAACCAAGGGATAATTTAGCTACTGTGAAAAGATAAAAAGAAATTAAGAATTCAAACCTTATTTTGTAAGTTTCACCAAAAATTGTTTATTGGATGAACAAGGTCAAAGACAAACTTTTTGCCTTTGAATTGCTTGAATTGTTTTTCGGCTTTGTCAAAAAATCAGCTTGGTTCCACTGCTTTCCTCCTCAATTACGATTTCAAACTCTCCCAAGTTTCTGTCCAATTTTCTTCCTTTTTTCCTCCTCTTTTTTTTTGTGTTGTTTAGTCCATATTTATAGAAGAATTCTATGGGTAATTCTAATTATTCACGGCATACAATATTCAATAAGAAAAGGAAACCGAAACCTAATTGCATTAGGTTTCGGAAAATTTGCGTCGGAAAAATTTCGCTTGCGAAAAAAAACTGCTGCGGAAAAACTGCGCTGGCAAAAAAAGCTCCCGCAGCTGGCTGCGGCAGCACGCGAATTGCCCACGGGCCCGCGCTGACTTTCGGCGACGATTTTTTCGTCGCCGATTTTTTTTTGTTATTTGTTATTATTTTTGAATTTTTATTCATTTCACCATTTTTTACTAAAATAAATATTAAAATCAATCAAGATACCATAAAAATTATTTTGGACTAACTAAAATATATTGGACAACACAAAAATTATTTTGGACTCATTAAAATATATTGGACCGGACTAGGTAAAAAATTAAGGGTCTACATGGCCTCCTTTGCAGGTCTTAATATTATAAAATTCTTAAGTAATATTATCCATATTAAACTCAACAATTGAAATAAAGCATCGTTATATTAAAATCAAAGCAATGTCCAAGCAAAATAAATAAATGGACACCCATCCGAGGATGGAAATATGTCCTTACATCATTCATGTTTAACTAAATAGAACACCCACCGAAAGGTAGAAACATGTCCTTTACATTGGTCCCCAATATAAAAGCAATTTAAATTACATAGAAATTAATTAATGAGGTACCCACAAAGTGGAAATATACCTCTTACAATTTTAATACTAAAACAAACAAATAACAATCATAATAATAAAGAGAATATCCATCCATGATAAATTAAATAAATCAAGCATTGAAATTAAATAAATCCACCATTAAAACATATAATAAACTACAAAAATCAAATCTAAAATTTAATAAAGTAATAAATATATAAATTTAGGATTTGCATCTTAGAATAGGGTTTTTGGAATTAGGGTTTTTGAAATTAGGATTTAAATTGAGGTTTCATCATTTAGGGTTAGGGTTTTTTTTAGGTTGCTGGGATTATGAAATATAGGGTTTAAGAAATTTTAAGGTTTCTATGAAACTAAGGCTTAGGAATTAAGTTATTGGAATTAGGGTTTGGGTCTAGGTTTGGGAATTAATAAAACGATTTAAGGTTTTGGAAAATTATGAAAACAATTAAGGTTTTGGGAATTAATAAAATGATTTAAGGTTTTGGAAAATTATGAAAACAAATAAGGTTTTGGGAATTAATAAAACAATTTAGAGTTTTTGAAATTGGAAAGCAGATTAGGGTTTTTAGCAATTGGGCAATTAGATTAGGGTTTTGATAGTGTTTTGTGATTATATGAACATTAAACTCAAATCATGTTATTTAAATCAAGTAATCAAGACTACGAGGTTTAAGTTAACTACTGGACCTAAACAACTTCTTAATCTTCAAACTTTTGTGTATAAATTAAATAAGTTGTAACTCAAGGATGAAACTACTATGAATTCAAATAAATTAAAGAATTAAATCAAACCTCCGTTCGTTGGTTCCACCAAATTATTTTCTGGATGAACAATAACAAAGGCAATATTGCTGCCTTTGATGGGTTGATGATTAATGAATGTTTGCTGGGTTGATGATTGATGAATGCTTGCTGCTAATCTTCTCTGTTTGTTGCCGTCTCTCTTTAATGTTCCTCCTCGGGTTTCTTCTCTAGGGTTTTTATTTTTTTTTTCGTCCTCCCCTTTGTTCTTGTTTTAATGTGGTATTTATAGGAAAATAAAGAGTCCTAATCCTATTTTAATAAGGAAATACCAATTGTTTAGGAAAAAATAGAAAACTGGGTAAAAATTGCGCTGGCAAAAATGGGCGCAGCGGTCCAATTCGTGCAAGAACTTACTGCGGAGAATTGGGCAGTGCCCAATTTGCCCCCAGATGCTATCTGCGGCAAAATGGGCTGCCGCGTGATGCTCTCCGATCCGTTTGATTTTTTATTTTTTTTATTTTTATTAAAAATAACTATTAAATATTATTAGTAATTAAAATATTATTAAAATGAATAAAATACCATAAAATTATTTTGGGCTATCGAATTTGAATGGGTCAAAAATAAGGGTCTACAGACCCTAAGTTGTTTTGACTTTTGGTAGGTCATTTGGTTTCCTGATTAAACTAGAATTTGTTTTAAACATGGATTAGGTTTAGGGTTTTGAGTGATGGTTTTCCTATACATAATAATGCTTAATGTTAATAAGGGATTGGGAACCACGATCAATATGCAGCAACAAACAATGATCAATAATCAGCAATAATAATCAATTAGTAGGCAGTAAGAACTAATCAACAATAATCAAATTTCATCAACAATCAACACACCCAAAGGCAGTGACCACTGCCTTAAATCTTTGCTCGGCCAGAATTAGCAGTTGGTGCAGGCAGCAGCTTAAAATCAACAATCAGTTTGGTGGAGCCTTCAAATGTAGGTTTTAGGTCTTAAATTTAATTTGCTTAAATATACAAAAGTTGCATCTTCTTTCCTTTTAAATGTTTTGATTTGTTTGTTTTTATTATCATTTTGATACAGTAATTTAAATTGCTAAAACTTAATTGTATATTTTATGAAACTCAATATGTATTGTTTCATCTAGCAGCTCAAGGTTTTCAAAACCCTAAACCCTAATCTATTATCCAAGGTCAAAACTTAAAATCCTAAACAAGTTTTCTAATTCCAAAACATCAAGACCTTAACACTCATTAAACCTAAAACCCTAAGTCTAGAAGTCCAAAAAGTCCAGAATACCAAACTCTAACCCAAAAAACCTAATTTCTCAATTTCCAAAAACCTAAGTTGTTTTTCAATTCCTAAAACCTTAATTTACTTTACAACTTCTAAAACCCTAAATTAGTTTTCCAAATTCTAAACCCTCATTTATAAAATCTATTTCTCAATGTCCAGTAACCCAACTTATTTTTTTAAATAATTCAAAACCCTAATTCTTTTTCCAAAATGTCCAGAACCTTATTTTCAAAAAGTTTAAAACTTAATATCCAAACCTTAGTTTCCCAAACCCTAATTCAAGTAGACTAATTTCTTAAATTACAATCCAAGAAAAAAACCCTAGTTTCTAAAACAATTATGTAAACCCTAAAACCAATTTCCAGTGAACCTAATACTGAACCCTAACTCTTAATCCCATTAACTTAACTCTTTTTCCAAAATGTCCAGAACCTTATTTTCAAAAAGTTCAAAACTTAATATCCAAACCTTAGTTTCCCAAACCCTAATTCAAGTAGACTAATTTCTTAAATTACAATCCAAGAAAAAAACCCTAGTTTCTAAAACAATTATGTAAACCCTAAAACCAATTTCTAGTGAACCTAATACTGAACCCTAACTCTTAATCCCATTAACTTAACTTCCAAACCTTATTTCCCTAGAACCCTAAACCCTAATTTGAATATTTGATGCTTAGTTTAAATATTAAAACCTAGATGCAATTATTTCATATTTATGATGCATGATTTATTAATGGTTTATTTATTATCGATGATTTATTTTATTTTGCTCATAGTGAATGATTGCATGATTTAATTTGGTTAATTATTTAAGTTTAAAGATGTAAGAGGTATGTTTCCACTTTGTGGGTACCTCAGTTTTTATTATGTATTTTAATTTATCTATTAAGAATTTTGGGACTATTGTAAGAGACACGTTTCCACCTATGGTGGGTATCCTATTTTATCTTTTGGACAATTGTAAAGGCATGTTTCTATCCATGGATGGGTGCTATTTATTATTTTGTTTTGACTTGTTTTGATTTTAATACAATAATTCTTTATTTTAATGTTCACATATAGTACGGATGATTTTGTAATGGCTAAGAATTTAATAATATATAGACCTGAAAAAGAGGCAGGTTCTAATGAACCGGGCGTTATAGGGGTGCTGTGTCATTCTCACTTTCCCCATATGTACCCAACTTTCCAAACCCATTAGGGGGTTGAGGTTTTCTTAGGAATTGAGTCATCCACCCCTTTCTTTTCCCGGCGTGTAGAGTGGCGATACCATTTTCTTTCGATTCAGGCCCATGTTCTCTAAGGCCCTGAGCCTAACAGTGCCAAAGTCTCAAGAACCATTCCACATGGGAGTGGGGAAAAAAATCCCTGCTCACAGTGGCCACTCCACTAGGGATAAAAGAAGTTATTTCTGTTGGTCTTTATATTATTTTATTCTTTCTTATTATTATATTGTCGATTGCATCATTTAGATTGCATTGTGTGCGTGAGTTAGGATGCCCATGTAACCCATCTTGTGTTATGTAAGGGATACCATACTTTCACTCAAGGTGTGGAGATTGAGCATGGCATAACCACTCATAGCCTTGTACCTTTTGGTATATACGTACTATGAGAGCCTAAACTTATCAGCCCAAAGACTTAAGCTCATGTAATTGGCCTAGTAACTTTCCTTAGGTTTTTACCCAAAATGCTTATTGTTTGACTATAATTGATATATCTTAGTGTGAACTATGGCCTATTTGGTTTGTTCTTTTTCTAATATAACCTAATTATATTGTAAGCTTGAAATAATTTTTCCTTTAAAATCAAAAGATCAAAACAAAATTTTAAAAAATTTTCAAGATGGTATTTGAACATAAAAACGGGTCAAAATTTCTTTTTTGCCTCATTGCCCAAATACAAAGCCCAAAATTTATGAGCTTTGAAAAAAAAATTCTTTTTCCCTAATTATCTTTTTGAATGAGCTTACAAACTATTTAGGTTAATTATGAAATACTAAAAATCAATTGTGGGCCTAAATTTATACCAAGAATACATTAATCATAGGCTTATTTTTGGCATGAATCATTAGTTGTCTTTTCCAAATGGGAAATCTATTTATGATAAACCTCTTAATTTAGTTTTAATCTAATAATGCATAAAAGATATTTTAGATAACTCAATGGATTAAAGATTAATCAATGGAAATTATCATGGACTGACTTCTAAATTTAAAAATACAATTATTGGTTAAACCATCAAAGTGATTTTTTTTTTTGAAAATATGATATCCCATGTTGATCTTTTGTTGAACATGTACCTAGAAAAAGAGACTCGCCATTCGTGTGTAGAATTCATAAGGTTGAAAGGAATATCCTTATTATTTTTGTTTGTCTGTTACTTGTGCATGCATGCATACACGCATACACGCATTACATTACATGTCATTGATCCTTTCTAGCTCACAGACCTAGAGCTCGATAGTTTAAGAGCCTACGATAATCCGACCTACACCAATGACGTAGAATCAAGTAACGACTTAGTTAGTTTCTCACCAAAAGTAATGGAACCTAAATAGATCCAAAAGATGATGGATGACACGCTTAATGCCAAGATGGAAGAACTAAAGGAGGCCCTAGCCGAGAATATGAAGAGTCAACTGGCTGCACTTTTCGGAAATGCTGCTGAGGCATCTGCTAGTACTAAGAAGCATAAGGACAAAGGAAAGACTCAGGTCGATGAAGTAGCCTTTGATGATGATAAGATTGTTGATGATGATGATGACTAGGCTCAATATTTTCCAGATTCGTAAGATAAGAAGAAAGAGCCAAAGATTGTGGAAAGATCAATTGTGGAAAAAATTGAACCTTCAAATGTGGAGAAGATGATTTTCGATTTGAAGAAGAAGTTTGAAAAGAACTTGAAGACTAAAGAGATGTCAAAGGTGGACAAACTCTTTGAATAAGATGAGGAGGTTTCGTACAAGTTCAAGATGCCTTCCTTTGCCAAGTTCAATGGAACTGGGAATCCTCATCTCTATGTGAAGCAATACATCACTGCTATGCAGTTTGCCTGAGCTACTAAGGCTCAAACTCTAAGGTACTTCATTCTTTCATTGGATCCTATTGTCCATAATTGGTTTAACACCTTAGAGTATGGTACTCAGAAGAATTGGGATTTACTATACAAAGGCTTCATCCAACAATATGGGTATAATGCTGAATTAGAGGTTACTTTGATGGAATTTGAATCAATAAGGTAGAAACAAAATGAAAACTTTGTTGACTACGTGAAAAGGTGGAGAAACAAAGCTGTATTGCTTAAGAAAAGGCCCGATGAATCAGATCATATTAGGATGATTGTGAGAGGGGTGCTACCAAATCTTCGTGAAAGAATGTCCCATACTCTTATTACAAACTTTAAAGACCTCCTTCAAGATAGCTTGCAAATAGAAGAATGGGAAAGAGAGAAGAAATGTTTTTCTACAAGAAGAAATGAGAAAGGGAATTACTAGTTTGGGAATCAAAGTACACAAAAGGTAGACGATATTAATGCAACTGGTCAAGAAGGAAGGAGGCAATTTTCAGATTTGGGAAAGCCATTGTCTTGGGTTCTCAATAAGTTGCAAAAGAAGGGATTATTACAACCCTTGAATCCTCGCCCTTTGCCAAATCCTCTTCCACCTAACTTTGATGCCAAAGCATTTTGTCAATTTCACCAAATGCAAGGGCATGAAACGGACAAATGTTTGAGGTTGAGGCATGAGATACAGAATTTAATTGATAGTGGGAAGTTGCCCAAACCTAACAAGCCTAGCACGAAAGATAATCTGTTGCCTAGGTTAACAGAGTACCATCGCTGGCAACTTTCATGATTGGAGGAGGTTTGAATGAAAAGTTTGTACTATTTTCTTTCCAAGATGTAGATGGAGAGGCAACTAAAGAAGAAGTGGTGCTAAGCAAGATGTAGCAAGATAAGGTTAAGAAGGAAGTAGCCATTTGTGTTGTGAGTGAGTTTTGGGATTCGACTGATAGTGATGATGATTTTGAACCAAAGAAAGAGAAGTGGACCTGGTCCGAGCCCGAAGAGGATGAGGTAATGAACACATGCTTTGGTAAGCCTTATGTAAGGCCTTCACCAAAAGAAATAGAGGCTGATAAAGGGAAGGATGCTAAAAAAGAAACAAAGAAAGATGGAGATGAGATAGTCCTTAAATAATTAAAAAGGACCCAAGCAACTGTTAGCATCTAGGATCTATTAGCTACATCCAAGAAACACCGTGAAACTATGGACAAAGCTTTGGCTAGCATGCAAATTTTCACCTCTATAATGCCATATGAGCTGGTTAATTTCATGAAGGTTGAAGGAGTGATGAAGTGTGAGGATATTCAAAAGAAGAACAAAATTGATGTTGAAATGGTATCATTTTCAGATGCTGATTTGCCAGAAGAGGAAAAAGATCACATTCGCCCGCTCTTTATTAAAGTAGAGCTCAAAGGGAAAAGGACTCCATGTGTGATGGTTGATGATGGGTCCGCCATAAATGTCTGCCCACTTAAGATCTTGCCTAAGCTTGCTATGTCAACAAGAGATCTAAGCCCAACCGAGGTAACAATTAGGGCTTATGATAATACTAAGAGGCATGCTGAAGGAACTTTCAAAGTTGTTGTGAAGATTGGTCCCATTGAATCCATGGTAGAGTTTGTGGTCTTGGACATCCCCATCACCTTTACACTACTGTTGGGATCACCCTGGTTTCATCCTCTTGGGGAAGTCTCTTCCACGCTCCATCAAAAGGTCAAGTTCCCAAATGGGGATGTACAGACCATTGATTTTGGCCCTAAGCTAGTTTGGTCCTAATTAAAGATGGCCTAAGTACTTATTGGTCCATTCTTAATGGCTTAAATCTATTTTAAGCATTTATCTTTATTGGTCCAATTTTTCTAAATGCCTAAATGAGTCCAATTTAGTTTTTAAAACTTTAAAGCAGTCATAAAGTGAATTTTAAAATCTAAAAATGGTCTGGAAGTCATTTTGGTTCGATAATGGATCATGCATGTCAAATTGGGCCTGTCCAGTTTGATATGGATGGTCCATATCAAACTAGGCATTGACAAGTTTGATATGGACCTTGTCCATATAAAACTAAGACAAACCTAGTTTGATCATATCAAACTAGGACTTGCCCATATCGATATGGACATGTCCATATCGAATTGGAGGATGTCTAGTTCGATATGGACATCCATATCGAATTGGGACATCCCCAGTTCAATATGGGCATGTCCATATCGAACTAAGGCATCCCCAGTTCGATATGGGCCCTAGTTAAGATGTTTTTCATTGGATATGGTCATGTTTAGCCTCGAATTCAGTTCGTTTTAGTTCGACATGGTCATAGTTTTTCTTGTTTTAATTTGATATGCCTCAGAAAACTAAGCTTAATCAGGAAACTAATACTGGTTTACGAAGTTTAACTTGATCTTTTCTTATAAATATAGGTTTTAAGGACCAAAAAAAGGGAGGAACAAGCAGTAAAAAAAGAGAAAATGACAAGCATTAAACCCTAGCAATTGAGTGAGCAGAAACACCGAACATTAAACCAAGAAGGCACTGAACGACTGTCTTCATCCCATTCAACCGAGATTTAACCATGGTACAAATATAAAGATTGTATCAACATAAAAATATTAGTGGAACCAACAATGGAGGTTTATAATCCTTTATTTAGTTTATTTTAAATTTACAGTAATTACTTTGTTCTTGTTTCTTTGTTTTGTTTTGTTCTTGCACTTTTAAAAATATCCAGTAATCATGCTTTTCTTTTTACATTGAATATTGATAGCCATGTTCTTTCTTTTAAATATTGAATGTTGATTAGTGATTGATCCAGTAGTTAGGTTTGGTATTTTTTTATATGTGTTCTGGTGTTTTTAAAATTATTTTAGTAAGTAGTCTAAAAACCATAAACTCAAGTTCTTTTTTAAGGACTAATTTTGTAGAAATCCTAATTGCATTTTTATGAAACCCTAAAAACATTAAATCATATTTTCTTAATACCTTAATTTAAAATTAAAAATCTTAGTTTGTACAGCTATTGTTTAATATAGAATTGATTATTAATACTATTATATTTTGATGAGTGTTTTTATGGTATTTTATGATGGAAGATTTAGTTTTATTATCATGCTTGAATGAATTAATTTACTTGATTAATTGTTTAACTGGATTGTAAAAGGCATGTTTTCACTTAGTGGGTGCCTTATTTTTTATTATGCAATTTAATTTATTTTAGATTTTGGATTAATGTAAAGGGCACATTTTCACCAAATGGTGGGTATCCTATTTTATTTAGTTTTGGACATTAGACGTTGTAAGGGCATGTTTCCATCTAGTATGGGTGCCCGTTTATTTTGTTTGAACTTTCTTTGGTTTTAATAAAATGAATATTTAGTTTCGATAATTGCATGTAGTAGGATGATGCTATAATATTTAAGAATTTAATAATATTTAGACCTGAAAAGGAGGTAGGTTCCAATGAACCGGGTACTATGGGGGTGCTTGGTCATTCTCACCTTTTCCACGTGTACCCAACTTTCTGACCCATTAGGGGGTTGGGGATTCCTTAGGAATCGAGTCATCCACTCCTTTTTTTTTCTCTGCCCGTCCGGGTGGTGACTCAATTTTCTCTTAGTTTATGCTCGTGTTCTCTTAGACCTCGAGCCTAATAGTGCTAAATTCGTAAGAACTATTCCACATGGGAGTGGGGGGGGGCAAAAATCCTCGCTCATAAGTTGAGACAGTGGTCATCAAAGCTGAAGATAATGAAGTTGTGAGTGCTCTGATGATTGAAAGGCCTCTTAAATGGGTTCTAAGTAGCTATCATTTCTGATGCTAAGGTGGTCGACCCCAAAGTCCTGACCATGATGAAGAACATGAACTATCTACCCGGTGCTAGCCTTGGGAAAGGGAAGACAGGTGTGACAGAGCTTCCAGATTTTAAGACTTAGACTTATAAAAAAGGGTTGGGATACGATGAAACTAACAAAGGTGTTCAGCCAAAGAAGAATGAGAAGATGAGTTTCCCACCACTTGAAGTGGTTTTGTTAAAACTCCTGATATGGGACCACTCCAAGGGAAGCTCGAGCCAATCATGTTCATGGGAAAGCTGATCCTGGGTTTTGAGATTTTTTTTTTTGCTGATGTTACCAAACTCGTGGTACAGATGGAGAAAGAGCTTATCCTACCAGCTGACAAGGTGCCTAGCCCAAAAAAAAAGAAGGAAGCTATCCTGAAGATTTAGAAGACTTCAGAGGAAATTGCTGCTTTAGTTGAAGAGCAGTTTGAAGATCTTTTATTTTCTGATTATGAGAACAATGATTTTGATTTTGATTTTAATTTGTTTACTTTGTATGAGGATGATGATGTTCTCTTTTCCAAGATGAATGTAATAAAGTCTGATTTTTCTTACTTTTGTGATATTTTTTCTGATGGTTGCATACATTCAAATAGTGGTTACATGAGCATTTTTAATATTAACTATGTTGATACACAATTATTAAATTTGGGAACAACTGATATTCCTAAAAATATTAGCATAGCATCTGACCTTACTCCTAATGAGAGAGAGAGATTAGAAAAAATATTTAAAAAATATGAAGAAGTCTTTGCTTGGTCTTATGAGGATATACCTAGGATTGATCGAGATATAGCTGAGCACATGATTCCCACTTACGCTCATATGAAACCTATCAAACAAAAGCTCAGACTGTTAAGACCAAAATGGGAAAAATTGATCAAAGAAAAAGTCACTAAGGAGATACAATTCAAGTTCCTTAAAGTAATAGACTATCCTGATTGGTTGGCTAACATAGTTCCCATACCCAAGAAAGATGGAAGGATTAGGGTTTGTGTGGATTATAGAGACTTGAACAAGGCTTCCCCTAAGGTTGATTTTCCTTTACCCCACATAGATGTCCTTATTGATAGTGCAACCTCTAGCATGCTACCCTCATTCGTAGATGGATTTCCGGATGTAATCAAGTGTTAATGGCCCAAGAGGATAAAGCGAAAACTACCTTCATTACTATATAGGGTATATTTTATTATAGGGTAATGCCATTTGGGTTAAAGAATGCTGGAGCAACTTACCAGAGGATGGCCACCACCTTATTTCATGACATGATGCATAAGAAAGTTGAAGTTTATGTTGATGATATGATGGTGAAGTCGAATATAAGAGCATAACATTTCCAAAACCTAGAGATATTCTTTGAGAGAGCAGTGAAGTATAATCTCAAGTTAAATCCAAAGAAGTGTGTGTTTGGAGTTACTTCAGACAAAATGCTAGGACACGTGATTTGTCCAAATGGAATTGAGATTGACCTAGATAAGGTTAAGGCAATCAGGGATATACCAGCCCCTAAGACGGAGAAGGAAGTTCGGGATTTCATTGGATGACTATAGTACATTAGCAGGTTCATAGCAAAGCTTACCATAATATATGATCCTATCTTTAAATTACTTAAAAAGAACCAGCCAGTCAAGTGGAATGAAGAGTGTCAAAAGGCCTTTGAGCGTATAAAAGAGTTTTTGCTTAACCCACCTATTTTAAAACCACCTAAACTTGGCAAACCTTTGTTACTATACTTAGCAGTAGAGGAAGAGTCAATAAGAGCAATGCTAGCCCAAGAAGATGAATCAGGGATTGAACACATGATCTACTATTTAAGTAGAAAGCTCTTACCTTATAAGATTAAGTTTAGTATTATTGAAAAGACCTATATAGCTATGGTTTGGTCTTCTAAGAAGTTACAACATTACTTTCAGTCTTATAGTGTGCAAACAATTTCCAAGTTGGATCCAGTAAAGTATTTAAGGGAGACACCCTCATTGATTGGGAAATACGACCGATGGTTGATAATTTTAGAAGAATTTGAGATTGAATATGTAACCAGAAAAATCATCAAAGGTAGAGCAGTAGCAGAATTTCTAGCTCAACAACCATTGCCGGATAGTGAGGAAGTGGTTTTGAAATTTTCAAATGAACATTTAGAGGTCATAGAAGTACAAGGATGGAAGATGTACTTTGATAAAGAAGTAAATAGAAAGGGAGTAGGATTGGGAGTAATATTGGAATCATCTGAAGGATAACTCATCCCTCTAGCTAAGAAGTTGAAGTTCAGGGCAACCAAAAACATGGTAGAGTATGAAGCATGTATCTTTGGTTTGGAAACCCTGATGATTATGAAAGTGGATAAGGTGCAAGTCTTTGTGATTCATTACTTGTGGTATCCCAAGTAAATGGAGAGTGGGGGTTCAAAGAAGAGAAGTTAAAGCCATACCACGATTATTTGACCATGGTGAAGAAGAATTTTAAGGAGTGCAAATTTATACACCTACCAAGAGAGAAAACCAGATGGCTGACGCCCTAGCCACATTGGCTTTGGTGTGGGAGGATCCCATCCATTTATTTCTTATGCCTTTAGTTTTGACTAGTTCATTGACTCCTTGTTATGAGTACGAAAAAATCATGGAAACTGATATGGACCATGATACGTGGTATGACACTATAAGATGATTCTTAGCGAGTAAGGAATACTCATTGGGGAATCAAAAGAAGAGAGAAGAGCAATAAAGCGACGGTCCTTACAGTACATCACCTTTCATGGAGAGTTGTATCGAAGATTGCCTGAAGGAGTACACTTGAGATGCTTGAGGAAGTCTGAAGTTGAATATATCATGTGAAAAATACTTGTGGGAAGTTGTGGACCTCACATGAATGGGTTGGCTCTAGTAAAGAAGATAATTCGGCAAGGTTATTACTGGTTGACCATGAAGAGAGATTGTACTGATTTTGTGAAGAAGTGCCAGCAATGCTAGATTTACGGTAATTTGAATCACATGCCTTATGAAAAATTGAATTCTATGTCTTCACCTTGGCATTTCGCAACCTGGTGGATTGACATTATTGGAGAGTGTGAACCTCGGTTTCCACCCGAAAAGGATTCGGATGAACATTCACTTGCTGTTAGGAGTAGCCACTCAGTTTTTTCTGTCCAAAGGGAAAAACTAAGAAAACCCTTGTTTGACTCCAATAATGCATCCAATGTAAAAGTTTATAATCTACGAACCTAAGGAGGATTCGGGGACTATGTCATGTATTTGATTAACTTGCCAAAAAGAAACAAATCTAAAAGGGATGAAGAAAAGAAGACAAACAGATTGTTAGTAAATTATGGACTTGCTATTTGGGGTGAATCCCAAACATGCCTACATACTCCCGTTTGAATGGGAGATCAAAGCCCATGTAGTTCGGAAAAGCCTATTTAAAGGCAATTATGCATTTATGCATGTGTGTGTGTATGCTTCGTGCATTGTCAGGCTTTTTGCCAAAATTGTGAGATTTTGAGCACTTAGTGCTAAATTTGATGAAATTTGGGTACTTGGTACCAAAAGAAAATGCAATTTAGGCTTCATGCCAAAAGGTTGATTTTAGTTGAGATCGGCTTCATGCCAAAGATTGATTTTAATTTGGATAGATTTCATGCCAAAAGAGATTAGGTCTTTGACCCAAAAAGAAATTAAGAAGGAGGTGTAGTGCTCATGATATGCTTAAATTGACCAAGGATAAATTAGGATATTACCTTGCTTAGGATTCTCCCACTTCGTAGTTCCAGATCTCGTTTTCTCGGACCTTGGATTATAATTCTTGATTACTGTTTTTTATTTTGATTTCAATTGATTCCTGCAACACAAGATTAGATTTATGCAAAGAAAAGTCCAAGAGAAGTCCTTAAGCGTGTGAAAATAGAGAGTTTGTCCGCCCGAAGCTCACCCAAAAAAACTGAACCCTTGTTCTGAAAATTCGGAGGCTTTTTATAGACAAAATTCGGACTGGACGGCGGTCGGACCACTGGTACGACGGTTAACTTGCCATAAGAAAAATCCGGCGGTCGAACCCCAGAATAAAATAAAACTGATTTCTATACAATAAATAAAATAAAATAATTAAGCAGATTTTGTCCAAGATGACCAAGACGTACAGGGATTGGGGAGATGCTTCTTTTTGCTTTATGGGGGTAGAGGACTAGTGTGCGAACCCTGACTTGAAAGACACCATTTTCCTTGGTTTATGGCATGGAAGAAGTGTTGCCAATTGAGATTGAGATAAAGTCATTGAGGGTGGTCCTAGAAGCTGAGTTGCCTGAGACAGAATGGGTAGTAAGTAGATACACACAGTTGGCCTTGTTAGAAGAGAGAAGGTTAAAGGCATTGTATCATCATCAGTTGTTTTAAAGAAAGATAGCTCGAGCTTACAATAGAAGCTTTAAAGTCAGAAAGCTTAAGGTTGGTGATTTGGTATTAAAATAATGCAAGCCTGATGTTCCTAATCCGAGAGGGAAGTTCCTATTTGGGAAGGGTCGTATGTTGTGAAATAAGTCAAGAGCAAAGGTGCAGTCAAGTTATCAGACATGGACAGGAATGTGCTTAGTGAGCCATTAAGCATTGACAGTTTAAAGAGATTTTATGTGTAAAAAAACCTTGTGTAGACCCTTAATTTTTGACCCAGTCTCGTCCAATATTTTTAAAATAGTCCAAAATAATTTTTGTGGTATTTTAATTAAATAATATTTATTTTAATAATGGTTATTTATAATATTTATTTTTAATAAAAATAAAAAAGATAATATTAAAAAAGTTAAAAAATATTAAAAATATAAAATATAAATAAAAAAATCGGCGACTAAAATTTTTTGTCGCCGAAGATGAATTGGCTTGGGCCAATTGGCTGCAGGAAAAACCTACGACGAATTGGCCACAAGCCAATTCGCCGTAGAAAATTCCTGCGACGAATTGACTGGCCTGGCTCACCAGTGGTAGAAATGGTACTGGATGGCTCACGCTGGCTCTCTTAAGTGTGAGGTCAAGTGTTCGATCCAGGGAGGCGACTTGAATGGTTTGTACACCATTTAAGCCAAATAAACAAATCCTATTGGAGGGCTCCCGAGGGCGGTCCAGTACTGTGGCGGCCTGCCGGGTTGAGGGCTGGGACTACGGTCCACCTACGGGAGAAAAGGCCCAATAGACCAGTTGTCGTAAGACTGTGTAGGTGGGGTCGTTACACCACAAGAAACTGGGCCATCAATAATCTGACGGGAATCTTGCAAGGGCAATGCATCAGTAATGCATCCAATCCAGTTGTTTCTCTCTTCAGCTCTCCATCAATCCACATTCACCTGTAGAAAAGTGAATAGGTAAGTTGTTCTAATTATAATTTTGGATATTAATATTAACATTTCTCTTACTTGGTCCCAGGTTAAGCGACTCATATGGAAGCAGTGAGTGTGAACATGGTGGGTTCTAGACACCTCTCTACGACCCGATAACCAGAAAATTAGCCTGGGATATCCAACCCATGGCGTCATAATGTTGGGGACTCTCACTAAGTTATGCTCATACACCCAAACCTATACATGAAAAGAAAGATCAAGTCTATACACATGTATTATTTGGATTAATAGTGATAAAGAAAGTGATACATCCCAATAAAGGATCTTTTATTCTTGCAAAGTGCATCAAAGCAGTGATACAGGAAAGCGAGGCTGGTCTCTCCCCATGCATAAGAAGGTACACAGTCTAAGTCAAAAAGGACATGCAACACCAATAAGTGGATGGCAGACTCGGTGTTGTCCAAAATAGTTGCCCCTAGCAGATACAATAGGAACCCTCGAGTATACTATTTGTCCTTCTCATCCTCCACAGGTCATGAATGCTTTATTCAATACTCTCAGATGGGCTCATGTTTGATCTTGTATGGTCCTCTATATCGGGGTCTGACACCGATTGGCTGTCGAATTTCTTCCTTCTTTAAAATATTATTAGTCAAAGGGACAAGGGTTCCATCACATGAGAGACCTGTGATGGCAGCAAAATCCACCGGACCAATTGTCATCTCTCCAATGGGTAGGTGGAAAGTATGGGTTGTGTCCAACCACCACTCTGCAAGTGCTTGGATCATACTTCGATCAATTTAATAGTCCCGGGCAGGCAATTGTAAAGCGAAGTCTTCGAAACTGCTCTCTCGAACTATTCTCTTTACTGCAGGTGGGGCCCGATCATACCATTTGCGGGGTTTGTGAATATTTTCTCCTACCTTATTGTCACAACCATCGTGTTGTCCAAATATAGGTAAGTCAAGGTAAGTACACATATAAATTTTCACGCACACTCTTATACAATAATTCATACACATAAATTTTATATAATAATTTTTATAAATTTTGTACTCATAAATTTTTACTAATTTTCTACACATAATTTTTATATAATAATTTTTATAAATTTTGTACACATAAATTTTTACTAATTTTGTAGACAACTTTTATATAATAATTTTTACTAATTTTGTGCACATAAATTTTATATATTAATTTTTATAAATGTACACATAAATTTCATAAGTTTTGTATAGTTAAATTTTATGCAATATTACACATATGAATTTTGACGCACATCTTTTTTTTTAATAAATTTTTATGCATATTTTTGTACAATAACTTTTAAAAATTTTGTACACATAAATTTTCATGATCATTCTTATACATACTGCTACAAAATAATGTTTATAAATTTTATTACATTTATTTTCATGCACAATAGATTTTGTAAATTTTATTACATTCATTTTCATGCACAATAGATTTTGTAAATTTTATTACGTAAATTTTCATAAATATTTCTATACAATAATTTTTAC
Source organism: Garcia nutans (assembly GCA_947685225.1). NCBI lineage: Eukaryota > Viridiplantae > Streptophyta > Magnoliopsida > Malpighiales > Euphorbiaceae > Garcia > Garcia nutans. The sequence continues at coordinate 32,271,853 of CANTUV010000039.1, read as the reverse complement.
GAACATCACTATATAAATATTTCATGCATATTCTGAAACAACCACATTTCTAATTATACTAATACATTTTGTATCAATAAGTAATTAAATAACAACAAAGTAACACTTACTGGTATTTTTTCTTTGGAACTTCGGTGGAGATGCATCCCGGGTAACAGCGAAATTTACTCCACTTCATTATTAAAAAGGTAAAGAAGCAATTCATTGTTTGATTGTGTCCCAAACCTTGAAGAGTGTTGAGTAGCAGCCATGGTAAGTGATGAAGCTCTCAAAAAAAAAAAAAAACTTAAAACTATAAGATAGTGTTAGAGACGAAGGTGTTCTGATTTGAATTTACAAGAGAACGGTCTTGTAACATCCTAAAATTTTTGAAAATTTCTAATTTTTAAAAAATTTGATAAAATAAATTATAATTTAAAAGGATAAATTAAATTAAGGGATTTTAAATGAAAAAGTGGAATATATATGTGATATATATGAAAAATATACATAACATATAAAAGTCAACACTTTTTAAAAGAAAATGATATTTTGGTAATTAAATCTTATAAATTAAAAATTATTAAATTAATTCAAAAATAAATTATTTTTCAATGGAAGAGGGAAATTAGGACTTTTAATTTATTAAATAAATAAATAATTATTAAATTATTTTAATATATATATGGTTAAAAAAAAAGATGAAAAGAAAAAGAAAATTTAAAAAGTCTTCTTCTTCTTCTTCTTCCTCTAGGATGTTTTTCCATGGGAGCTTGGAGCAAGAATTTGATTCTTCCATACTCCATAAATTGAAGGATTTAACAAATTTCAAGTGGATTTTTGGTGATTTCCACAAAATTAGTAAGTTTCCAACTCTTTTCTTTGAATTCCTTGGAAATTTGGAGTATGTGAGTTTTGAAATTTTCATGTAGTATGTTATAATTATTGGAATTGGTGTGTCTGATGTTATTTTAGGTAGTTAACAATGATTCTAAGGTTATATTGAAGAGATGATGGAGTTTGGTTAAAGAATGGTGAAGAGAGAGAATTTAGGGTTATGGATTTTTGGGGTTTTGAAAATATGAACTTTAATTGTGCAAATTGGTTCTAAATGTGTTGTTTTGATTCATAAACAAGTATTTTAAAGTCAAATATTGGATTTGGTGGTGTTGGGTTGGAGTTTGAGAATGGAAGTGGAGAGTTAGGGTTTTGGAAAAGTGATTTTCCAAAATTGTTGAATTGTGTGATTTTATTTGTTTAAGCATGTTGTTCAGTGTTAAAAGTGATGAATATAAGCTTGAAATGAGTAAAGGATTGTGTTGGAATGGAAAACCTTCAATGGGGGAAGGTTATGCCATTTTTTAGATTTTGTGTATAAGAGTGTATAGACCCTTAATTTTTAACCCAGTCCAGTCCGATATATTTTAATTAGTCCAAAATAATTTGTGTTGTCCAATATATTTTAATTAGTCTAAAATAATTTTTGCTATCTTAATTAAATAATATTTTGCCAGCCATTTCCGCAGCTAGCTGCGTCAGCTTTTTCGCTAGCTCATTTTTTTCACAGCAGTTTTTTTTTGCCAGTACAATTTTTTCGCAGCAGTCTTTTTTTTCGCCAGCAAAATTTTTCCGACGCAAATTTTTTGAAACCTAATACAATTAGGTTTTGGTTTCCTTTTCTGAATGAATGTTATATTCCATGAATAACTAGATTTAACCATAGAAACCTTCTATAAATAAGGACTAAATCAATACAAAAAAGAGGAAAAAAGAGGAAATCAGACGGAGATTTTGAGGAAGATTGAGACCAAAACTGAGGAGGAAAAGTTTTGAATCAATCTATTTTTTGAGAGAGCAGACAAACAATTCAACCAATTCAAAGGCAGTAAAGCTTGTCTTTATTTTTGTTCATCCAAGAAGAAATTTTTGGTGAAACCAACAAACGGAGGTATGCATCAATTGTCTAAATTCTTCACAGTAGCTTAAATCATCTAATTGTTTCTTTTAATTCAAAAACCCTAGAACCTTAATTCCCCTTTTCTAAAGTTTAAAAATCTTAATTCATTGCTTTGTTTTCCAAAAAGCTTAAAATTGTTATTTTTGTTTCTTCAAAATCTCAAAACCCTCATTTGTTTTACAAAATTTTAAAACCCTAAATTGAGTTCTGTTTCTTTCCAAAAACCCTTAAAACATCTTTTCTATCTATATAAACCTTAAATCGTTTTATTTATTTTCATAAAGTTTCATAAAATTATCAATTGTTTTTCCAAATTCTAAAAACTAATTCATTCTTCGAAACCCTAATTCTAAAATTCTAAAACCCTAATTCAACTCCAAAACCCAAAACAGTGAACCCTAACTCCCTTAAAACCTAAACCCTAAAGTTTTCTAAACCCTAATCCTTTAAACCTTAAAACCCTATAAACATAATCAAACACAGTAAGCTTAAAAACACAATCCAGTGACCATAAATAATAAATCTAAATGTTTTAAAGTGTCCAAACCCTAGTTTCATGATTTCACTTCTCAAACACTAATTTGGTTAATCAAAGAACTTTATCAACCTCTTAAATTATAAAACTTTGCTCCATTTCAATTTCTTTAAAACATACAGTAGCTTGATCCCATAAAATTCCAAAACCCTAAACACATGAAATAAAGAATCTTAAATAGAAACAGTAGCCCTAATTTGAATCTTTATTTGCCTTATTCAATTTTATATTTAATTATGCTTTGATTTATTTTATATGCTTTAATTTATTTAAGTTCAATGCATGGTTTAATTAATTTATCATGGATGGATGTTTACTTTCTATTGATGTTTGACACCTTTGATGAATGATTTATTTATGATGAATGGTTATTTACTTTTATCGATTTATTTAGATTTCCAAATGTTGTAAGAGGTATGTTTCCACTTGGTGGGTACCTCATTAGTTAAATATCATGTAATTTAAATTGCTTCTCTATTTTAGAACCAATGTAAAGGACATATTTCTACCTTTCGCTGGGTGTCCTATTTAGGCATGGGATGTAAGGACATGTTTCCATCCTTGGATGGGTATCCATTTAATTGTTTTGTTTGGACATTGTTTTGATTTTCAATATATCAATGCTTTATTTTAATTATTGTGTGTAATATGGATAATATTGTTATATTTAAGAATTTTATAATATTAAGACCTGTAAAGGAGGCCGGTTCCAATGAACCGGGCGTTGTGGGGGTGCTGGGCCATTTCTCACCTTCCCCACACGTACCCAACTTTTCGAACCCATTAGGCAGTTGGGCTTTCCTTAGGAATCGAGTCATCCACAACTTTCTTTTTCCCGGCTCATCCGGGTGGCGACTCCATTTTCTCCAGACTTAGGTCCGTGTTCTCTAAGGCCCCGAGCCTAAACAGTGCCGAAGTGGCAAGAACCATTCCACCGGGAGTGGGGGCGAAAATCCCCGCTCACAGTAGCGACTCCACTGGGGACAAGAGAAGTTGATTCCGTTGGTCTTTTTATTATTCTATTCTGTTTTTATAATGATATTATCCATTGCATCATATTAGATTGCATCGTGTACGTGAGTTAGGATGCGCGTCTTACCCGTGTTGTGTTATGTAAGGGATACCATACTTTCACTCAAGGTATGGAGTTCGAGCATGGCATAACCACTCATAGCCTCATACCATTTGGTATATACTTGCTATGGGAGCCTAAGCCTTTTTACCCAAAGACTAAAGCTCATGTAATTGGCCTAGTTACTTTCCTTAGGTTTTGCCCCAAATGCATGTTGTTTGACAAGGGTAATTTATCTTGGCTTAAATCATGGCTTATTTGGTTTGTTCTTTTTCTAATATGACCTAGGTATATTGTAAGCTCAAAATAAGTTTTTCTTTAAAATCCAAAAGACCAAAGCTATTTTCAAAATTTTTCAAGATAGTCTTTAGACATAAGACTTTTCTAAAAATAAATCAAAAATTCTTTTGCTCATGGCCCAAATAATAAGCCCAAAATATGTTTTTTTTCTAAAATCTTTTTACAATGCGCTTAGAAATAAAATTGTTTTTATCCAACCTTTTCTTACAAAGAGCTTGCAAATTATTTTGGTTAATTATGAAATACCAAAAATTAATTGGGAGCCTAGTTTATACTAAGAATAAATTAACCATGGGCTTGTTTTTGACATGAACCATTAGTTACTTTTTTCAAAAGAGAAATCTATCTATAATAAACCTCTTAATTTAGTTTTAATCCAATATAGCATAAAAGCTACTTTAGTTGGTTGAATGGATTAAAACCTAATTAATGGGAATTATCATGGATTGATTTCCATTTTTTAAAATATAACTATTGGTTGAAACGTCTGAGGGAATTATTCAAAAACAAGATGCCCCATGTTGGTATTTGTTAACCATATACCTAGGAAAAGAGACTCGCCATTCGTGTGTGGATGTTGTAAGGTTGGAAGGAACGTCCTATTTGTCCTTGTTTATCTATTGTTTATGCATACATGCATACATACATTTTCATCTCATATCATTGATCCTTTTTGGCTCATAGCCCTAGATTACGACAGTTCAAAAGCTTACAACAATCCGACCTACACCGGAGATGAGGTATCTAGCAACGACTCAATCACTTGCTCACCAAAAATAATGGAGCCCGAACAAATTCAAAGAATGGTGGATGAAGCACTCAATGCCAAAATGGAAGAAATAAAAGAGGCCCTAGCTGAAACCATGAAGAACCAATTGACTGCAATTTTAGAAAATCATGCCGAAGCATCTGCTAGCACTAAGAAGCCAAAGGACAAAGGGAAGATTAAAGTTGGTGAAGTAGTTTTTGATGATGATAAGGTGATCATTGATGATGATGATTGGCTTAATACTACCAAGATCCTCAAGACAAAAAGGAGCTGAAGGTTGTTGAGAAGGCAACTATTGAAAAGACCGAGACTTCTGATGTTGAAAAGATGATTGCTGATTTAGAAAAGAAATTTGAGAAGAAACTGAAAATCAAAGAAATGTCCTAAGTTGACAAATTATTTGAGTTAGATGAAGAAGTTTTGTACAAGTTCAAGATGCCATCTTTTGCAAAGTTTGATGGAATCGAAAATCCTCATCTCCATGTGAAGCAGTATATCAATGCTATGCAGTCTACCCGAGCTACTAAGGCTCAAACTCTAAGGTAATTCATGCTCTCATTGGATCCTGTTGTCCAAAATTGGTTCAATACCTTAGATGATGGAATACAAAAGAATTGGGATTTGCTATACAAGGCCTTCATCCAGCAATATGGGTATAATATCGAGTTGGAAGTTACCTTAATGGAAGTTGAGTCCATTAGACAAAGGCCAAATGAGAAATTTGTGGACTATGTGAAAAGGTGGAGAAATAAGGCTGCTTTGCTCAAGAAGAGGCCAGATGAATATGATCAAATAAGGATGATAGTGAGAGGTGTCCTGCCCAATCTCCATGAAAGGATGTCTTGTAACACCCCTTCCCGACCTACATGTGTAAGCTGAGTAGAGGCGCCACACTATCCTAATGTTGCTACCAATTTTACTTAGTCAAATTTTAGTTCAGATTTTTACAGAAATTTTGCCATAGTTTCGCCTAGAAATTGAGTCCCAAGTGTCGACAAAACTGGTTTTTTTTTCCTGATTTTTGAAAACATTTTTACACAAACCAATGCAAACAAAATCATTCTCAGTACACTCCCAATAAATCTCCCTTATAACCTCAACTACAACCTGCAAAAAGAATTTACAGTTCTAGTACAAAATAAAGTAAAGGTTTATTATGAAACACAGTAGATAAAATATTTGTTCACTATGCAGCGGAAAGTAACAATATTTACAAATTCATATACATCAAAACTCAAGTTTTACAAAACATAAAGTTTATACATGTTTGGCAGTCAGTCTTTGATCTTTAAGCCCACAATTCAAACTTCAGAATCTAAACTCTACTCGGCCTAGAGGAACTCTCCGGTTCCACCCTGTCACCTGCGCGATAAACCACAATCGCGCTAAGCCAACATCTTAGCGGTACAAACAACCATAATATTATGCCTCAATGCAATGCCAATGTCACACAATCAAGTTTCATAAACAATTCAAAAGAATATTATATTTCACAATCTTACATTATTTAATAATTAATCAAAACATTCATGATTCACATTGAAAACAAAGACAAGCATGGGCCCAAAATACACTAATATGTTATTCAAAGTTCAGAGTTACTGCTTTGGTCCATAATCACAATCATCAAGCCCGTAGGCAATATATATATATATATATATCTCTATCCATGGATAGCGTAACAGACCCAGTCTCTTGGACCTCAACCCGGTTAGAACCGAGGAAATTCTCAACCCGGCTAGACTGTTACTGTTTTTGAGGCTTACGACCCAGTCTTTTCACCCCAAAAACATCATATTTCACATTTATCATTTCACATTTTTCAACTGGAATCAGCTTACGACCCGGTCTTTTCACCTATCCTGTGATTCATAGGCATGCCACCAAACTCAGAACTCTGAAAATTGAATTAACATATTAGGCACACAATCATTTCATTTATCTCTTTAACAATTTCTTTCTCAATTCATTTCTCATTTCATATTCCACATTTCATTTCATCATCATATAGGCAAATATGCTTCAACCATCTTATTTACATCATTATAACCAAACACATTGGTTTTACATCTCATTATATCTCAAATCACATTAATCAATTCATCACTCAAGTGTATATAACCAATGGCATTAACACACATTTTACATGCTCATCACAACATTCACATTATACCAAACATACATTATTAATATGCATTAACAATACATTAGATTTCTTAACACATTTACAATCAAATGTATGTTAAGTCTCAACATCATATGAATGTATGCCATAATGTAGTTTGTACTTACCTTAAAACCAACTCACACCAATCTATACACTTACTCTTCCAAGAATCCTCAACACTTAGGTTAGGGCAATTCAACCTCTTCACAACCTAATCCATAAGGAATATTAGCAAAATGACCATATGAATAGTAAATTCTGGTTTTGGACTCAACTTAATCCTTATTTTGAAAAATTGTATAAAATAATCTACTTGACTTAAAACTCTAAAATTTTTACAGAATTTAGTTTTACATCTTAAAATCATTCCTTTAAAATTTCAGATCAAAATGAACACAAAATCTTGGTCAAATAGTTCACCCAACCAGACTACTCCAATTGCCCTGCATCCTGGCAGCAGTTCTGAACTTTGTGAATTTCGTAAATTAAATTCAATCAACGTGGTTCCAAATTATTTTTCTCAAATACTAGACTCACTAAGAAACAACATATCCAAAATTCAATTGGATATTATTTTTCTACATTTTATTAAAAATCCCGAAAGATAGCTGTCTCAGTCAAGGTACCTGCTGGAATAGGTCTAATAAAAATAATCTTTCCAAAATCATAACCATTCCAAACTCAAATCAACATATTTTTCAGTCATTCTAGACTCATAGAGGCACAACATATCACAAATTCACTTCAAGAACGTTTTTATATATTTAATTAAAAATCATACAAGTCACAGCATTTACTAATTGTAAAACAGAAAAAAATTTCAAAAGGAGTTCAATGGTTAAAGTACCAAACTCATGTATTCTATGCTTTCAACTTCACTAAACACAACTCTTACTCTTCCATCACCAACACTAACCTAACTTCTTATCTTTAATTCAATTTCAACACTTTCAAACATAATCACAACTCAAATAAAACAAGGGAAATCAAGAGAGAACTTACCAAAGTTGATGAAACTTCAAAATTTTCCAACTCAATCACTTGATTCTTCCTTCAATTAGCTCTTAAAATTCAAAAACCCTCACTTGCTCTCTTGCTTCCTTGATGTCCGGCCAACACAAAGAGAAAAGAAAAGAAAATGACAAAGTGTAAGAGACAAAGTCAAATTTCTCATCTCTTTAAACCTCCACCAAGTATTCCAAATAAGAAATTACTTAAATACCCTCTTCTATTTATTTTAGCTCCCTTTCCCTTACTTTCCTTTTTAGTAATTTCACAAATAAAAAATTAAATATCTTCTTCCTTTGACCATCCATTTTGACTTGTATATATGTTATATATATTTCCATATATACAACATATAAACTCTCTCTTAATTCTTTTTCTTTCCAATTACACAAATACATTTAATTCAAATAAAACAACAATTATATCAAAACTTCTAGGGCACACTTTGGGATATTACATGTCTCACACCCTTATAAGGGATTTCAAAGATCTCCTCCAACCGGGTTTGCAAATTGAAGAGTGGGAAAGAGAGAAGAATCGTTTTTCAATTAAAAGGAATGAGAAAGGAAATTATCAGCCTAGCAATCAAAGCACGCAAAAAGAAGTTGATGTTAATGCGACTGGTCAAGGAAATAAAAGGCAATTCTCAAAATTGGAGAAACCTCTATCTTGGGTTTTTAGCAAGTTGCAAAAGAAAGGGTTGTTACAACCATTAGCTCCTCGACCATTACATAATCCACTGCCACCAAACTTCAATGCCGAGGCCTTCTGTCAATTTCATTAAATGCGAGGGCATGAAACAGATAAATGTGCTCTTCTAAGGCATGAGATCCAAGATTTGATTGATAGTGGCAAGCTACCCGAGACGGATAAGCCTAATACCAAGAACAACCCTTTGCTTAAATCTGGAAGAGTGCCACCACCAGCAACTTTCATGGTGGGAAAAGGATTGGAAGAAGACTTTGTTTTATCATCCTTTCAAGATGGAAATATTGAAGATGTGAAAGGAAAAGAAGCTTAAACTCAACAAACTTTCCTTAACTTGAATGTTGCTTTTCGTTTTCACTTTCTTTAATATTTAAATTGGAACAATCTTGTTTTTCAAATTTAAAGTTGCTTGAATAAATTACTTTCATCAAAATTTTTGTTGGTCTTTGTTCATTTTAATGCTCAACCAATGAGGAATCTAGCTTGATAATTCATGAATTAATATGTTTATGCATCATGACTCGAATGACTTTACTAGGTGATGGAATTGCTCTATGGCATTGAGTTGTGTATGCTTACTTAGAGAGGGCTCCTGCATAATTATCTTTGTCTAGGTCCTAGTCAGTCTTAGAACATGCTTTGACAAACTTTCGAGGTGAAATTGAACTCTGCTTATTTAAGAGAGAAATGATCTAGGCATTGTTTGACGAGCCAACAACTAGTATCCACCCAATTAAATATCCATCCCTAGTTGTCCCTTTGAGCCTTCATAAAATTTTAGCTTTATTTTCATTGGCTTACAAATCCCAAAAACCTACCCTGAGCTATTGTGATACTTTTGACAAGTCTTATGATCACTAAGATGAAGAGGCAAGAAGATCAAAGAAAGAAATGAATGGTCAAGACCATAAAGATAGTTGAAGTTCTCAAGACCATGAAGATAGTTGAAGTTCTCAAGACCATAAGGGTAGTTGATGTTTTCAAGACTATAAGGGCAGTTGAAGTTTTCAAGACCATAAGGGAAGTTGAAGTTCACTTAATATCTCCAATATATTAAGACAACATCAGAGTAACAAATGATTTATCCCTGCTAAAGAAGATTTATGTCACTCCACTCATCCATTATTGGAAGCCCAAGTTAGTACAAATAAGACAACTCTTTTAGAGCTAGAACAAAAAAAAACAAACAAACCAAAAAAAAAAGAAGAAAAGAAAAAAAAAGAAAAGAAAAAAGGAAGAAGAGAAAAAAGAAAAGAAGAAAAAGAGAAAGAAAAGAAAAAAGATAAAACCTAAAAAGGCGGTTCAAAAAGCAAACTGAGTTCTCTTTTACCTAAGACAACAAAAGGCTTCCATTTGGTTTATAAGGACATTTTGACTTGAATTGGTCCAACCCAACTAAAGATTCAATCAAAATTGGAGAAAAAGGAGAAAGACCATCCATTTCTTGAAAGGTTTTGTACTTGACAGTCCTACAAGGAAGAAGGACAAAAATGATAAAAGTTCAAAGAAAGGGAAGAGTAAGAAAAATAAAAAGAAAGAAAAGGGAGAAGAAGAAAAGAAGCGGATTTGGGTATTGTGAGCGGGGATTTTCACCCCCACTCCCAGTGGAATGGTTCTTGCGACTTCGGCACTGTTTAGGCTCAAGGCCTTAGAGAACACAGACCTAAGTTCGGAGAAAATGGAGTCACCACCTGGACGGGCTGGGAAAAAGAAAGGGGTAGATGACTCGATTCCTAAGGAATCCCCAACCCCCTAATGGGTTCGGAAAGTTGGGTACGTGTGGGGAAGGTGATAAATGGCCCAGCACCCCCCACAACGCCCGGTTCATTGGAACCGACCTCCTTTACAGGTCTTAATATTATAAAATTATTAAATATAACAACATTATCCATATTACACACAATAATTAAAAGAAAGCATCAATATATTAAAATCAAAGCAATGTCCAAACAAAGCAAATAAATGGACACCCATCCAAGGATGGAAACATGTCCTTATATCACATGCCTAGATAGGACACCCACCAAAAGGTAGAAACATGCCCTTTACATAGATTCTAAAATAGAAAAGCAAATTAATTTACATGATGTTTAACTAATGAGGTACCCACCAAGTGGAAACATACCTCTTACAACTTTTGGAAATCTAAATTAATTGATAAAAGTAAATAATCATTCATCATAAATAAATCATTCATCAAAGCTATTAATCAAAATATAAAATAAACATCCATCCATGATAAATTAAATAAATCAAGTATTGAAATTAAATAAATTAAAGCATAAGAAATAAATCTAAGCATAATCACATATGGAATTGAATAAAGCAAATAAAAGTTCAATTATAGCTACTGTGACTTTTTATGGAATTAAAATAGATTAGGGAAGGTTGGTAAGACTCTTTGATTAAACAAATTAAGGTTTGAATGGTGAAATCATGAAACTAGGGTTTTAGACACTTTAAAATACTTTGATTTGTGATTTTTGGTTATTGGGTTTCTAAGCTACTGTGTAAGTTTAATCTATTTATAGTTTTATGGTTTTTAATATTTTAAAAGGATTAGGGTTCATAAAAATTAGGGTTTAAAGTTTTAAAAGGATTAGGGTTCATTATTTTGAATTTTGGAAGTTGAATTTGGGTTTAGTATTTTTAGAATTTAGGGTCACGAGTGGTGAATTAATTTTTAGGAATTTGGAAATCAATTTGATAATTTCATGAAGTTTTATGAATTTAAACAAACAAATTAAAGTTTTTATAAGTAGAAAAGATGTTTTTTAAGGCTTTTTGAATGAAATAGAACCTACTTTAAAATTTTAAGAGAAACAGAATTTAAATCTTAGTTTTGTTGAAAAATATGTTCAATTAGAGTTTTAAGATTTTTAAGAAGTAAAAATAACAAATTTAAGCCTTTTGGAAGATAAACCAACAAAATAAAGCTTTTAACTTTAGAAAAACTAAATTAAGGTTCTAAGATTTTAGATTTTGAAAAAAAGCAAATTCCTAGTTTTAGTTACTGTGTAAAAAAAAATAAAGAAATTAGAATTTCATACCTTCTTTTGTAAGTTGCACCAAAATTGATTCTTGGATGAACAAGCTCAAAAGACCAACCTTTTTGCCTTTTTCCTCTCTTAAATCGTGTTTCTGCTCCTTTTAAAATCAATTCAATTTAAGCTTTTTCCTTTATGGATTTGGATTTTCTTTTTCCAAGCTACTGTTGGATTTTGGCTCCTCCTAAATTAATTGCCTTTGGTCCTTATTTATAGTGGTTTGAGGTTGTTTATTCCTAGTTAGTTAAGTTAAGTAATATTAATAAAAAAAAGAAACCGAAACCTAATTGAATTAGGTTTCGAAAAATTTGCGTCGGAAAATTTGCGCTGCCGAAAAAAATTGTCGCAGGAAAAAATGCGCTGGCGAAAAAAAACTACCACAGAAAACTACGGCAGTGGGCGGGCTGGGGCGTCGCCAGCAGGATTTTTCTGCGTGCGAAATAGCCCACGGGCCCGTGCGACTGTTTTTTTGCTGCCGATTTTTTCGACTCCGATTTTTATTTTTATTTTTATTTTTTTTATTAATAAAAATTAGATACTAAAGCAAAAATTATTTAACAAAAATTGTTTTGGACCAATTAGACAATAAAAATCATTTTGGACTAAATAAAACATATTGGACCGGATTGAGTCAAAAATTAAGGGTCTACAGGTACCAAACTTTTTGTAAGGGAAAAGACTATCCTAATTAAGATCCAGATTAATGCGAAGAATATAGAAGGAATTTGGGAGTCTAGCAAGATTGGTCCCAGCTGCCTAAAGTTCAAATAAGAAATTTGTAGTGTGAGGGTTTGTCCATTGTGTCACACCAGCTCCAATCTCAAAATGGCCTTCATTATAACCCATATCCCTTATAGACCCCATTTCAAGCCTATCAAAGACCTATTAATCTCTCTTGGTAGGTAGAGTCTATTAGTGGAGATAGTTTGGATGAGCATGCATACGAGATAGACAATATTTAAACTCAAATGAGACCTTTGGCCAAGTAATGTGTATGTGCCTATCTGAAGTGCAACAGTTCTTGCTTAAATAGAAATAATTCCCAAGTTTAGTACGGTAACTAGGGTTGTCATGTTATAGATATGTTAATTTGGAAAAATCAAGTCCTGAGGTACATTGACATTGATCTAGCAAAGCCAACATTTGATTTCAAAATCAAAATTCAAAAAATAAAAAATTTGTTTGTCACACGAAGCCTTTAAGTTAAGGGAAGTATGTTGAACCTCCAAAGGACACATTGGGCAAAGGAAATGATTATTGGCAAAGTTATGAAGAAACTACCAACCGACATGCTGAAATATAGTTTGAAATGGATGCATCCCTGACTCTGCTGCTTAGGGTCTTTACCACTCATATTTTCAACATCTTGAAGATAAAAGTCATAAATGGGAAGTATTCTTTTATTCCAATGCAAGACTTGAATGAGCGTCAAAAAGAAACCAATGAGAACACTTCTGCTGAACACCTCGGTCTGTGAGTCAATGGAATGACTGTAAGTATTATCATGCATATAATGCATACATGAGCATATCACATCAAACTTTCTTTTCTTGTATTGTCTATTCTTTATTAAGGTAAACGAAACACACTTTGTGAAGTAAACAATCAAAAGAAGATATCAAATTAGGGGGGCATAGAAGGCCTATTACCAGAGAAAGTTTCAGTAATTTTTCACAGAGAAGAAATGCGTACTTGTGCAAAGAACTAAACAACAAAGACATCAATTAGAGCCCACATGGAAAAAATCTTGGGGGGCAGAAGAGGATAAGGTCCAATTAAAATAGCTGAATTTTTGCAAAGGAAGAACAAAAAGAATGGAACATTTGAACTATCAAAAGAATGAAGATGCAAAAGACAAAAGAGCTGAAGCCAAGGTAAAGACCCATATTTTCAAGGGTCCATATTTTCAAGGGTGAAAACCTGATCTCCAAGGATGAAGATCCATTTTTAAGGGTGAAGACCCGATCTCAAAGGATGAAGATCTGTTTTCATGGGTGAAGACCCGATCTCAAAGGATGAAGATCCATTTTCAAGCTTGAAGACCCGATCTCAAAGGATGAAGATCCATTTTTAAAGGTGAAAACCCGATCTCAAAGGATGAAGATCCATTTTGAGGGCAAAGAACCACGATGCATAGAACAGCCGGAGTAGCCATACTTCTCAATTGATAAAAGGTCAGTCAAACCCAATCTCGAATCCAAGCACCCAAATCAAATCAAATCTCGGGTCTAAGTACCCAAATCAAATCCAATCTCGGGTCCAATTACCCAAATCAAATTCAGTCTCAGGTCCAAGTACCCATTCTCGGCTCCAAGTACCCAAATCCAAGTACCCAATCTCGGGGCCAAGTACCCAAATAAAATCAATCTCGAGTCCAAGTACCCAAATTCAATCTAGTCTCGGGTCTAAGCACCCAAATTCAATTCAATCTCGGGTCCAAGTACCCAAATCAAATTCAATCATGGGTCCAAGTACCCAAATCAAATTTAATCCCAGGTCCAAGTACCCATTCTTGGGTCCAAGAGCCCAATCTCGGGTCCAAGTACCCAAATCAAATTCAAATCTCGAGTCAAAGAATCCAATTTAGGATAGAGTATCCAAGTCCAGTTAGGATTGAGTATCCCAATCCAATTTAGGATCGAGTATCCAAATCCAGTTAGGATTGAGTATCCAAATCCAGTTTAGGATCGAGTATCCGAATCTAGGATCGAGTATCCAAATCCAATTTAGGATCGAGTATCCAAGTCAATTTAGGACCGAGTATCCAAATCAAATTTAGGATCGAGTATCCAAATCCAATTTAGGATCGAGTATCCAAGTCCAGTTAGGATCGAGTATCCCAATCCAATTTAGGATCGAGTATCCAATTCCAGTTTAGGATCGAGTATCCAAATCTAATTTAGGATCGAGTATCCAAGTCTAGTTAGGATCGAGTATCACAATCCAATTTAGGATTGAGTATCCAAGTCTAGTTAGGATCGAGTATCCCAATCTAGCTTAGGATTGAGTATCCAAATCCAGTTAGGATCGAGTATCCCAAATCCAGTTAGGATCGAGTATCCCAATCCAATTTAGGATCGAGTATCCAAATCCAGTTAGGATCGAGTATCCAAATCCAGTTTAGGACCGAGTATCCGAATCCAGGATCAAGTATCCAAGTCTAGTTTAGGATCGAGTATCCAAATCTCTCAAGTCCAGAACCCAAAACCTCAACCATTTCAAAAATTAAGTCTTATTGCTTTTCACTCTCTTTTACTAAAGTCTCAGATCATTCAAGCAGAGGGCAAACTATAGACCCTTAATTTTTGACACAGTCTGGTCCGATATATTTTAATTAGTCCAAAATAATTTTTGTATTGTCCAATATATTTTAATTAGTCCAAAATAATTTTTGTTATCTTAATTAAATGATATTTGCTTCAATATCTAATTTTTATTAATAAAAAATAAAAAATAATAATAATAACAAAAAAAAAAGTCGGCTTGCGGCGAAATGGCCTTGGGCCATTTCATCGCAGATTGTTTATGCGGGCGAAATGGCTTGGTCATTTCGCCCGACGCTGCAGCAGCCAGCTGCGGCAGCTTTTTCTCCAGCGCAATTTTTTCGCAACAGTTTTTTTTCGCCAGTGAAATTTTTCCGACGCAAATTTTCCGAAACCTAATACAATTAGGTTTTGGTTTCCTTTTCTTAATGAATGTTATATTCCATGAATAACTAGATTTAAACATAGAAACCTTCTATAAATAAGGACTAAAACAAAACAAAAAAGAGGACAAAAGAGGAAATCAGACGGAGATTTGGAGGAAGATTGAGACCGAAAGTGAGGAGGAAAAGTTTTGAATCAATTTGATTTTTTGAGAGAGCGGACAAACAATTCAAGCAATTCCAAGGCAGCAAAGATTGTCTTTGTTTTTATTCATCCAAGAAGAAATTTTTGGTGGAACCAACAAACGAAGGTATGCATCAATTGTCTAAATTCTTTACAGTAGCTTAAATTATCTAATTGTTTCTTTTAATTAAAAAACCCTAGAACCTTAATTTCCCTTTTCTAAAGTTTAAAAACCTTAATTCGTTGCTTTGTTTTCCAAAAAGCTTAAAATTGTTATTTTTGTTTCTTCAAAATCTCAAAACCCTAATTTGTTTTCCAAATTTTCAAAACCCTAAATTGAGTTCTATTTCTTTCCAAAAACACTTAAAACATCTTTTCTGTTTATATAAACCTCAAATCATTTTATTTATTTTTATAAAGTTTCATAAAATTATCAATTGTTCTTCCAAATTCTAAAAACTAATTCATTCTCCGAAACCCTAATTCTAAAATTCTAAAACCCTAATTCAACTCCAAAACCCAAAACAGTGAACCCTAACTCCCTTAAAACCTAAACCCTAAAGTTTTGTAAACCCTAATCTTTTAAACCTTAAAACCCTATAAACATATTCAAACACAGTAAGCTTAAAAACATAATCCAGTGACCGTAAATCATAAATCTAAACGTTTTAAAGTGTCCAAACCCTAGTTTCATGATTTCACTTCTCAAACACTAATTTGGTCAATCAAAGAACTTTATCAACCTATTATATTATAAAACTTTGCTGCATTTCAATTTCTTTAAAACATATAGTAGCTTGAGCCCATAAAATTCCAAAACCCTAAACACATGAAATAAAGAATCTTAAATAGAAACAGTAGCCCTAATTTGAATCTTTATTTGCCTTATTCACTTTTACATTAAATTATGCTTTGATTTATTTTATATGCTTAACTTATTTAAGTTCAATGCTTAGTTTACTTAATTTATTATGAATGGATGTTTACTTTCTATTGATGTTTGACACCTTTAATGAATGATTTATTTATGATGAATGGTTATTTACTTTTATCGATTTATTTAGATTTCCAAATGTTGTAAGAGGTATGTTTCCACTTGGTGGGTACCTTATTAGTTAAATATCATGTAATTTAAATTGCTTTTCTATTTTAGAACCAATGTAAAGTACATGTTTCTACCTTTCAGTGGGTGTCCTATTTAGGCATGGGATGTAAGGACATGTTTCCATCCTTGGATGGGTGTTCATTTAATTGTTTTGTTTGGACATTGTTTTGATTTTTAATATATCGATGCTTTATTTTAATTATTGTGTGTAATATGGATAATATTGTTATATTTAAGAAATTTATAATATTAAGACCTGTAAAGGAGGCCGGTTCCAATGAACCGGGCGTTGTGGGGGTGCTGGGCCATTTCTCACCTTCTCCACACGTACCCAACTTTTCGAACCCATTAGGGGGTTGGGGATTCCTTAGGAATCGAGTCATCCACCCTTTCTTTTTCCCGGTCCATCCGGGTGGCGACTCCATTTTCTCTGGACTTAGGTCCGTATTCTTTAAGGCCTCAAGCCTAAACAGTGCCGAAGTCACAAGAACCATTCCACCGGGAGTGGGGGCGAAAATCCTTGCTCATAGAGTGTTTTGTTATAATGTAAATTATTTAAATGTATTAAAATATGTTTTTAATAATATAAATAAACTTAAAACACTAATTTAATTGTAGTAGAATGGAATTCTAATGTTGAAGTAAGGAAAGGCTAAATTTTTAGAAATTTGTAGAAGTGATGTGTAATTATTGTTTAATATTGGAAATGCCATTAAATGTGATACTAAATGATTATTTGCTATCACATTTGGTTTAGGCATTGAAGGAGGTTGATTTGCTTCATCCAAGTAGTGAAGGGCAAGTTGGAAAGATAGGATTGGAGGTTGTTTTAAGCTTGCTTTGGGTTGCTAGTGGAGGTATGTACAAACTTTGAATATAATGTTTATATTTGCATGACATTTGGACTTAAAACATTTTGGTTGGAAAATGTGTTAAGCTACTTGGTTCATTAATTGTGTATGAATAATGTGCTATGACATTTGTAATGTCATATATGTGTTAAATGCATTGTGAAAAGCCATTGATAGTGGCTAAATTGTGTAAAGTGTGAAATATGCATATTATGTGGAAATACCCAAAGTAATTGGGTAATTTTGTTGTGAATGCAAAGTTGAGATATGTGGTATAATGAAATGATTTGATATTGATAAAAATGAGAAAAGTGAGAAAAGTGAGAAAAATAAGAATGATGTGAAAAATGAGAAAAGTGAGAAAAAATGTGAAAATAAGGCAATGTGCTTAGATTGAAAATGTGAAAATGAGAAAGAGATTAATGATGAGAAATATGAATAAATTGTGTGTCTAGTATGTTATTCAATTTTTAGAGTTTTGGGTTTGGCAGTATGCCTATGATTACCTACGGGCTAAATGCTGGAATGGTGAAAAGACTAGGTCGTAAGCCAGGCCAGCTGATAAATATGATGATTTTGGGGTGAAATGACTGGGTCGTAAGCCTCAAAAACAAATCCTTGAAGCTAGACTGAGTGAAAAGACTAGGTCGTAAGCTCAGATCTAGTTGGATTATCCATGGATATATTGCCTACGGGGCTAGACACATGGTGTCAGTATGGACCAAAGCAGTAACTCTGAAATTTGAATAGCATATTAGATCTTTTTGGGCCCATGCTTGTCTTTACTTTAATGTGAATTATGAATTGTGATACAATTGAGCAATATAATGTTATGAGTTGTGATTATGAAATATTTAAAAAATATAAGAAGGTGGAATGATGTGACATCTATATGCATTGTGCACTGGCATTGCATTGAGCTTTATTGTTATTATCAAAGTTTGTATCACTAGGCTTTGGCTTAGAGTGATTGTTTCTATTATGCAGGTGACAGGGTAGACTCAGCTGAGCTAGAGAGTTCTTATAGACCAGGTCGGGTCTAGACTTGTTGTTGAGCTTGTTGAGTTATTATCGAGATCAGAAACACTGTCAATAGCATGTATATATTTTTATGTTATTGTACATTTTAAGTATTATGCATAATATATTATGTTTTGGATTTTACGTATTATATATTATAAAAAAATATTTGGGTTAATGTATTTGAAATGGGAGAGTAAATGTGTTTTAAATTATATGTATTTATATATAAATGTTTGAGAAATTTGATGAAATTGAGAAGCATGGTTGAGATGGTGATTTGAAATTATTTGGGAGTGTTTTCTTTTTGCAGGTTATGTTTTGATAAATTTTGGGATGTCCAAATTACAGACAAAACTCTAGCAAATTTTACTCAGAGATTTTCATATATAATATTTATTTTGGGGTCCTATAACAAGTAAAGAATATTTATATGTTATTTAATTTTATATATTTAGAATTTGAAATTTTAAATTGGAAATATGAAAATTTTTTATTAAACCGGTCAGTGATATTTTTATACCGTATATGCATATTTTACATATGCTGAAAATATGTGTTGTACGTATATAGGGTATAAAGGTGTTACAGGTCCTTTATATAGAAAATAATAAAAAAAGAAAAAAGAAAAAAAGACAGTCATATGCAGTTTCAATAATTCATTCGGATTTCTGTCCTTTTAAATAAATCATAATTCAAAAGTTGCTTTGCATTATTCATAAGTCAAAGTTGGCTTCTTTCTGTGTTTCAAATAATTCAAAGCACACGTCCACACAGTAAACAAATATTTATTATTACATGTCTAAAAAATATTTTTAAAAATCTATAAATATTTTTTCCATGCAGGGGCCAATAATACATAGGTACAATAAAAAATAGCCTACTTGTTTGCAAAACATTTTACTGATTAAAATTAATTTTTGCAGGTACTTCGGGTCCAGAACCTAAATAGTTTTTCGAGTTCAGAACTCAATCTAGGTCCAGAACCCAAATATTTTTTGAGTCCAGAACTCAATTCAGGTTCAGAACCCAAATATTTTTCAAATCCAATATCGGGTCCAAGCACCCAAATCAAATTCAGTCTCAGGTCCAATCACCCAAATCAAATCCATTCTCGGGTACAAGCTCCCAAATCAAAATAAGTTTAGGGTCCAAGTAACCAAATCAAAACCAACTACGGTCCAGAGCCCAAGCTAATATTTTTCAGGTCCAGAACTCAAATCAAGTCCAAAACCCAAACCACTTCCGGTCCAGAACCCAAATATTTTTTAGTACATAACTCAATCCAGGTCCAGAACCCAAACTGTCTCGGGTCTAGAACCCAAATCACTCCCAGGTCCAGAACCCATCATTGTCCAAAATTAATTCAAAAGTCATGTTGCTTTTTACTCTGAATTAATTCAATATCGTTAAAGCAGGGGCAAACTATAGACCTTTAATTTTAGCCTTAAGTTAGTATGGTCCTAATTAAATAATGCCAAAATAAATTTGATCCAAATTTAAAATATTTAAACCTAGTTTTCAACTTTTAAATAAGTCGGTTCTGTTTTGAAAGGCATAAATTCAACTGGTTCAAATTATAAAACCCTAAATTAAATCTATTCGACCCAAATTAAATATGCGATACAGAAACTGAAAATTTTTGGACCTATTTAAGTCAGGACGACCCAAAACGACATGAAATGTTCATCTCAATTTGGATGTCCAAAATCGACATAAGCATTGCTCAAGTTGATTTGGATGTCCCAAATCTACATGAGTCGAAGTCAAGTCTAGATTGTGACAACAGTGGAATTTTAAGTACCAATTCTCACAATCTAGACTTGAATTGGTCTAGAAGGACTCTCAGCCTCTAACCTATCAATTGCATGATAAACAAATCACTCTAAGCTAATCACTCAATTGTACATACTTTGATAACAACAATATTTTCATAGCTGAATAGTATAAACATGCATCATACTTATATGTCACCTAAAATAACTTTACTTTATTAACAAAACATAAGCATCAAATATGCATTGGGCCTAAAGATCCTTATCCATTAATCTATTTCTAGAAACATTGCTTTGGCATATCTCATTAGTAGTGACACCAATGTGTCTCACTGGTAGACGTAAAAATATCTGCGACACTTAGTGTCTCATCCACAGTGTAAAATTCTATATGATATGAAATGTGTCTCAATCAGGGGCATAGCTATATATTTGTGACACCCAATTTCTCATCTCACAGTGTATGGCATGGAAAATTACCAAACCCAATTTTTTGGAACTAATTAAGGTACAAGGTACACCCAATACTCATTTATCATTTTGTAATTTATCTCATTTCATGTTCTCATCGTGCTTTTCATTTATCATCATCATATAAGTTAAATACTCATCAAACCTCTCCATGTCATCTTCATTTATGTCATATTATATAGTTAACTACATTTCAAACATCATATCTTTATATCCAAGAGCCACGGCCATGCCTGCATGATGGACACACCCATGTCTTTCAATTCAGTTCTGCCACTTTTGAGGAAACAACCACATGGCCATGTCATTTCAGGGGAAATGTATAACACCCCCTACATAGTCCATACACTTAACTACATAGGAGATGTCACCTAACATTCACACTAGTCTACTTCCGCATCACAAAAATTAAACCAAAATACTTCTATGTATTAATGCAGTTTTTAAACTTTCAAAAGAACTATTATAACCAATCCTATATTACAAACATATATCTGTTAATCTACTAAGAGCTTCTAGTGTTAATTTACAATATTATAATTCTCAAATTACTCTCAAATTTACATAACTGTCTCACAAAATTATAAAGAACTACCATGTGAACTATACAAAATACAATATTTACAATATTATTCATTGAACCTTGGTGATGCAGTTGACCTGGAATGTATATCTTTCACTTTGCATTATCAACTCTTCTAGTTTGATCTGCACATCATAAAATAATTCTAACACACTAAGCAAAACTTATTGGTGCTTATACATTCACAATATGCAAGAAAAATTAAAAAAAGGAAAACCATATATAAAATGATTTAGAAACAATGGGAAGTACCACTTGTAGAACAATAAATCAAGAAGTTGATAAATTCATTTAAGCTTGAAACACTAAGCACAATTAAATTCAGAATTGGTTAATTCAACAATATCCATAAAGCACAATATTTTAAATGTAGATAGCCTCTTTTATTATGCCCATACACACTGAACTCAGATTCTAAGTTTGGATAACGGGTCACTGTTGGCAATTTAATGCCCACTGTATAAAATTTTGGCCATTGGCCCATATGGCATGAATGCCCACTGAGTATGGTGACATAGAGTATCCATTGATGGCACGGAGTGCCCATTATCACTTTTGATATCCTCCCTTTGTCTAGCCATTCCATCCCAAGCTAGATCTAAAATCAGTATGATTTGGGCAATTCAATAGTTATTAATTAACATTAAATTATGCACAACACTTTAGTGGAACAGTTTTTTGATTAACATTTGGTATTGTACATATTTTATCATATATTCAAATAAATATGTTACACTACTTGTTAAGGTTGACTTCAAAAAGAAATACTTACACTTTGTGGACTTATAATCTTTATGGCTAGAATTACACATGAAAAAATAAAGCAAAAGTTATTTTGGCAACTTCCTCAAGTGACATGCTAAATGAAATGGGTGTGTCATAGGCCGTGTTGTTTGAAATTTCATATAGAAGCTTTGACACACCCAATGAAATGGGCGTGTTTCTTGTCGTGTCATTTAACTTGTGTTATAGTAGCTACGACAAGCCCAACAACACGGCAGTGTCACTAACCATGTCTTTTATCTTTTATCACAGTAGCTATGACACACCTAATGACACGAGTGTGTTACTAGTCGTGTCCTTAATATTGAAACATAGTATCATTGACATGCCCAGTGACATGGCCCTGTCACTAGTATTGTCAAGCAAAACTCTGTATTTCTCACATTCATCAACTTAAACAAAATATATTCAAAGATATGGTAAGAATGAATCAAAACTAGTTTCTTTGTCATAGAAAGAGAGTATATCAAATATTTTTCAATAAAAACTCATCAAAGATAACTTAATTAATCACTTCAAATAATAAAATTCATGGAAATTCAAGTAGTTGCAAATCAAGAATACATAAGCACATACCTCATTAAAATCTTCTTTTTCTCTAATCACTTGTTGATAATTTCAACATTCCCAGCTTAATCTTCTAAAAACTTATGTCTAAATGTGATCTTCTCTTAAGTTTTGATTAAAATCTTGCAAGGAAGGAAGAAAAGAGGAGTTTTGGTGAAGAAGGTGGTGGTATGTGTGGATGAAGATGAAAGAAGGAAGAAGAAGAAAGAAACTTCTACATATACACACACCTATCACATATATATATATACAACTTAATCTAGTGTGGCCAATCTCATCTTAGCTATGGTGCACTCTCTTTCTTATTCTTTAATTCTAATTCGATTTTTAATCTTGTAAAACCATAAAATACATAATTTCTTCAGTAAATTTTTAAGATAAACTATTTACATCACTTATCCATAAACTTATATCACAATTCACTATCAATTATCAATATTAAATTAAAAGTTTAATATTTAAAATTTTAAACATTACAATTCTCCCCACTAAAGAAATTTCTTCCTTGAAATTTAATTGTTATAGACATTTGAAATAACTGAGGGTATTGCTATATCATTGTATCTTCACTTTCCCAAGTAGATTTCTCTATCGAATGTTTCCTCTATAACACTTTCACTAAAGGAACGCTCTTATTATGCAACTCCTTAATTTCATGAGCTAAGATAGCCACTGGTTCTTCTTCATAATTCAAATATGGCTGAATTTCTATGGAATCTGCTTGAATCACATGTGAAGGATCTAATCTATATCATCTAAGCATCGACACATGGAAGGCATTATGAATCTTAGCCAATTCTGAAGGAAAAGCTAGTGGATAAGCTACTAGACCTATACGTTCAAGTATTTCATATGGTCCAATGAACCTAGGACTTAGTTTACCTTTCTTTCCAAAGCAAAGAACCTTCTTCGATGGTGATACTTTCAAAAATACCTTATCTCTCACACTATATTCGATATCATGTCGTTTCAAATCTGCATAACATTTCTGTCTATCCATTGCAATTTGTAATCGATCCTTTATAAGCTTTACTTTGTCTTCACTTTGCCTTATGAGATCAGGTCCCACAAGTTTGCTCTCATTAAATTCCACCCAACACAATGGAGTTCTACACTTCCTTCAAGTGCTTCATATGGAGCCATTCCAATACTCGTCTGATAACTGTTGTTATAAGAAAATTCTACTAAAGGCAAATATCTATCCCAGCTACCTTCAAAATCAACTACACAACTAGCATATCTTTAAGTACTTGTATCACCCTTTTCAATTGTCAATCCGTCTGTGGATGAAATGCAGTACTAAAATGAAGTCGAGTACCTAATGCTTTCTGAAAACTTTCTCAAAATCTTTGAAGTAAAGTGAGGGTCTCGATCCGAAATAATAGACATTGGCACTTCAAGAAGCCTGACTATCTCATTAACATACAATTCAACAAGTCTATTGTAATATCCTAAACTTTACCCTAAAATTTTGGAGTGTTAATTGTTGTATTGGATTAAATAATTTAAAGTGTATATTTTATTAAGTGAAAATATAAGAGGAAGAAGAAGTGTATATGTTATGTATATGGAGATAAAAACAATATATACAAGTCTATGGGTCTTATAAGTCAAAAGAGATATTTTGATTAATTAAATGGATTTATTTAAGTTAGTGGAAGATGATGTTAGTGGTTGAATATTATATTGTTTAAATGTATGGTGGAGAGTGATTTGGGGAAAAGTGGTTTGGTTAAAAGAGAAGAGTGTTGACTTTGTTTCTTTCCTTCTTTCTTTCATCTTCATCTTCTTCTTTTCTTCTCTTTGGCCAGCGACCCTTATCAACCAAAGGAGAAGGGATTTTCTTGCTTCCAAGCTCAAAAGATTGAAGGTTTTCAAGAGATCAAGTTGGAGTTTTAAGGATTTTCTTCACTTTTGGTAAGTTTCCAACTTGTTTCTTGGTTTTCTCTTGAGTTTGTGTTCTTGGGTTTGTTGGATGGTTGTTTTGGTATATTTGAGGGTTGTGTTGTTTTGTTAACTTTGATTTTGGGGTTGGATTGAAGAGAGAAAAGGGATGAGTTTGGTGAAAGAGGCAAGTGTGTGGATTGTGTGATTTTTGAGTTGTGAATATGGTGGTGTTTGTGTTTGATGTTTGTAATTGAGTTGTTTTAAGGTTTACTCAAGTATTTTTGAGTTGTTGATGGTTTTGGTTGAGTTATGTGTTGTTGATATGGCTATTGGAAGATGATTGTTGGTTGTGGCTTTATTGGTGTTGATTTCAAGGTTTTTGGCCTGACACGCCCAGAAGCACGGCCATATCTTTGGGCGTGTCGTTGGTTCTATTTTCTGGGTTGGTAACACGAGCAGTGACATGCCCATGTCACTGAGCGTGTCACAACTTCTGTGTTGTAGTAGCATTGACACGGCCAGGGACACGCCCATGTCACTGAGCGTGTCATAGCTATTATGTTGTTGGAGGATTGACACGGCCAGTGACACACCCATAGTTACAGAGCTACTGGGTAGATCTGGTTGTGCCGGAGAGCTCGTCTAGGCCGAGTCTAGTCTAGGCTTGAGATTGTTAGAGCAGTGTTGAGTTGTGGACATCACGATCAGAGACGCACTGCCAGCATGTATAAATACTATAATTTTGTAAACATTGATTTTGATATATATATATACATATGTATTTTTCACTGCTTATTTAACAAATGTTTTGAACAGACTGTTTTGGATAAACTTTTGGGTACTAATGTTGTATATATATGTATTTTAACGAAAGAATGTTTTATCTATTACTATTTATAATATAGGTTTTACTATTTATAATATAGGTTAAATGTTTTAAATTTACTCGGACTGACTTATGATGATTATATATTAAAGATTAAAGTTGATTTGATTTGTTTAAAATGAATCGTGGCACCCCTATATCCGGTATACGTATATCACATGTTGTGCGGGCATATGCAGTGTGCGTATATGGGGTACGGGGGTGTTACATCTATCCATTGAATAATCAACTTGAATAGGAAGGAAATGAACTGATTTGGTTAATCGATCAACAATTACCCAAATTATATCATGCTTCTTTTGAGTGTTTGGAAGGCCAGTCACAAAATCCATGGTGATTCTATCCCATCTCCATTATGGTATTGATATAGGTTGCAAAACACCCGATTGAACTTGATGTTTTGCTTTGACTTATTGACACACTAAGCACCGAGTCACATAATCAGTAATATCTCTTTTCATACCAGGCCACCAATATTGAGACTTCAAATTCTAGTACATCTTATTGCTCCTGGGATGTACAGTATACATAGTATTATGAGCTTCACTAAGAATAAACTCCTTTAGTTTGTTCACATTAGGTACACACAATCAATCTCTATAATACAATCCACCATCTTTTAACACAACATAATCTGGCTTTTCATCTTCATGCACATGTTTCAAAAGTTCTAACAACTTTTGATTTTGTTTCTAAGCTTCTATCATTTTTTTTATGGTTGGTTCAACCCTCAATTCTGCTAATATAACACATTATATCATTAAGTTTATTTAATTTATATGTACATATAATATTATAATATTCTATATACAACATACCTGCTAAAGTCTTTAGATTAAAGCATCAGCTACCACGTTAGCTTTCCCAGGATGATAGTCGATGATACAATCATAATCTTTGATCAATTCCATCCACCTCCTCTGCCTTAAGTTTAGCTCTTTTTGTGTTGGCAAGTATTTCAAACTTTTATGGCTAGTGAAAATATGACACCTTTCACCATACAAATAATGTCGCCAGATCTTAAGAGCAAATACATTAGCAGCCAACTCCAAATCATGAGTAAGGGTAATTCAATTCATGAGATTTTAATTTCCTAGAACCATAAGCAATTACATAATTCTTATTTGGGGTCAATTTTGTCAATATCGGCGCTTCAGTCAACATAGCCTTCAATTATTCAAAGCTAGCTTGACACTGGGCATTCCACTCAAATTTAGTTTCTTTTCTAAGGAGCTTAGTTAAAGGAAGTGCTATCTTCGAAAATCCTTGCACAAATCTTCTATAGTAACCAACTAAGCCAAGAAAACTCTGAACTTCTGTTATATTCTTTGGTGGCTTCCAATTCAAAATAGTCTCAATCTTACTTGGATCCACATGAATACCATTAGCTGACACTACATGACCTAGAAATGCCACTTCTGTCAACCAAAAATCACATTTCGATAGTTTAGCATATAATTGATTCTCTCGTAGTGTCTGTAGTATAATTCTCAAATGCTTATCATGCTCTTCTCTATTTTTGGAATAAACCAATATGTCATCAATGAAAACCACTACAAATTGATCTAAATAGGGTTTAAAGACTCAATCCATCAAGTCCATAAAAGTTGCTGGTGCATTAGTTAAACCAAAGGGCATAACCAAAAATTCATAATGCCCATATCGAGTTCTGAAAGCTATCTTCGAAATATCTACTTCCTTGACTTTCATCTGATAATAACCCAATTTTAGATCAATCTTAGAGAAAACACCCGCTTCCCTCAACTGATCAAACAAGTCATCAATCCTAGGTAACAGGTACTTATTCTTAATAGTCACTTTATTCAATTGTCGATAATCTATGCACAATCTTAAGGCGCCATCCTTCTTCTTCACAAATAAAACTGGTGCACCCCAGGGTGATACACTAGGTCTTATAAAGCCCTTATCAAGTAATTCCTGAAGTTACACTTTTAACTCTTTTAGTTCCAGAGGTGCCATTCGATAAGGTGGAATAGAAATTGGCGCTGTACCCAGAACTACATCAATAACAAATTCTACCTCTCTCTCCAGTGGTACTCCCGGTAATTCTTTCAAAAAAAATATCCGAAAACTCACTCACGGTAGGTATGTCTCCCAAATCCTTGCTTTAATGTCGTGTATCATTAACATAAGCAAGATAAACTTCACACTTCTTCCTAATCAACTTTCTAGCTTTAGCTGTAGATATTAACTAGAAGGGTAAAATTATTTTTCTCCTCGAACTACAATTTCACCATATCCCGGAATCTTAAAAGATACAACTTTACTACAGTAGTCCATAATTGCTTAATGTCGGGATAACTAATCCATTCCAAAGATTACATCAAAGTCATGGAATGGAAGTTCAATCAAATCAGCAGGCAGTTCTACATCATGAACTTTAAGTGGAAAATTTTGATATACTCTATTTACCTTCACACTATGGCCTAAGAGATTAGTAACTTCTATCTCATAATCATGTTTATCAACACACATTTTCTTTCCTGAAGCTATAGTTGTACAAATATAAGAATGTGTAGAACCAGGATCTAATAATGCATACACATCAAGACCAAGTAAAGAAAATTTAGCAAATATAACATTAGGAGCATCTTGGTCTTCTACAGCTTTCATGGCATAAGCCCTAACTGGATCACTGCCTCGAGTATGAGGTCTATCCACTATTTTAGATCCTCCCTACTGACTAACACTGGGTTGACCACCTATACTTGTCCTACGGCCTGACTGAGACCTCTGTACAAAACTATGTCCTTCAACAACTTCTAGTTCTTTTATCATTGGACAATCTCAATTTTATGCTCCAAAGAACCACATTTCAAGCAAACCCCTTTTGATACCAGCAATCTTCACTTGCATGGCCCTTACCACAATATTAACAAGGTGTAGCAACAGCCCTTGAAGATGAGCCTGTAGCCACTCCAAATCTACCACCTCTAGACCTTTGAAAATTAGCTCCACTTCTTCTACCAGATCCCTAAGTTTGGGCTTGAATATTTCTCTATCTTTTCTAGCCACCTTGTTGTTGCTCACTAGAAAATCCCTTCTTTGTTTGTTGGCTTCTTCCTTGCTCTTGTTTAATCTCATTTTCTATAGAAATTGTAGCATTAACAAGATTGGAAAACTCTTTACTCCTCATCGCTACTAAATACACCCGAATATGACTGTTCAAGCCTTGTTCAAACCGCTTACACTTCTCTTCTTTGAATGCAACTAACTCTGGAAAATATTTACTGAGGTGAACAAAATGTCTCTCATATTCAAACACAGATGATTGTCTTTGTTTAAGATATAAAAACTCCCGGCATTTCTCCTCTAAATAAATCTCACTAATATATTTCTTTTTAAATTCTTCTTGGAAAAATACCCAAGTGAGTCTACCTGTGGGTAAACTTTTTTACTTTGTATCCCACAAGGCATAAGCTTGTTCTTGCAATGAGGAAACTACACACTCCAATCTTTCCTCATTAGTATAATGCAGAATATCGAAAACACTCACAATCCTCTCCATCCAATACTCCGCTACGAAGGCTCATCAGTATCACGAGCTTTAAAATCTTCTGCTCCCAATTTTCTAATTCTCTCTAATGGAGATCTTTGGGACACTGATGGTGGAGGTTGTGCAGGAGGAGAAGCTCCTATAACTTGCCTGAGACTTCCCCATATTTCTCACAAATTAGGGATCTAAGGGCACTTATTCCACAGAAGGTTTAAATGGCTGCTGATTTCCCACACTAGCTTGGCTATGTGAGGATGCAGCTTGTTCCTCTGCACCTTGACGGGATTCAGAGGCCATCTTATACCGTTAAACATTAAAAATCAACTGCATCAAATATTTATTCAATGATATTGTTCACAAGAAAATGACAGTTGTACTTCTCTTTTCTTTTAACTCACAAACTTAAGACTGCCTAAACCTGCTCTGATGCCACTAAATGTAACACCCCCTACATAGTACATACACTTAACTACATAGGAGATATCACTTAACATTCACACTAGTCTACTTACATATCAGAAAAATTAAACCAAAATACTTTTATGTATTAATGTAGTTTTTAAACTTTCAAAAGAACTATTATAACCAGTCCTATATTACAAACATATATCTGTTAATCTACTAAGAGCTTATAGTGTTAATTTACAATATTACAATTCTCAAATTACTCTCAAATTTTCACAACTATCTCACAAAATTATAAAGAACTACCATGTGAACTATACAGAATACAATATTTACTACATTGTTCATTGAACCTTGGTGATACAGTTGACCCGGAACATATATCTTTCACTCTGTAGTATCAACTCTTCTAGTTTGATTTGCGCATCAAAAAAAAATTCTAACACGCTAAGCAAAGCTTAGTGGTGCTTATGCATTCATAATATGCAAGAAAAATTAAAGAAAAATGAACCATATATAAAATGATTTAGAAATAATGGGAAGTACCACTTGTAGAACAATAAATAAAGAAGTTGATAAATTCATTTAAGCTTGAAACACTAAGCACAATTAAATTTAGAATTGGTTAATTCAATAATATCCATATAGCACATTATTTTAAATGTAGATAGTCTCTTTTATTATGCCCATACACACTGAACTCAGATTCTAGATTTGGATAACGGGTCACTATTAGCTATTTAATGCCTACTGTATAAAATTTTTGCCATTGGCCCATATGGCACGAATGCCCACTGAGTATAATAACACAGAGTGTCCATTGATGGCATGGAGTGCCCACTATCACTTTGGATATCCTCCCTTTGGCTAGCCATTCAATCCCAAGCTAGATCTAAAATCAGTATGATTTGGACAATTCAATAGTTATTAATTAACATTAAATTATGCACAACACTTAAGTGGAACAGTTCTTTGATTAAAATTTGGTATTGTACATATTTTATCATATTTTCAAATAAATATGTTACACTACTTGTTAAGGTTGACTTCAAAAAGAAATCCTTACACTTTGTGGACCTATAATCTTTACGACTAGAATTACACATAAAAAAACAAAGCAAAAGTTATTTTGGCAACTTCCTCAAGTAACACACCTAATGGCATGGGCATGTCATTGGTTGTGTTGTTTGAAATTTCATGCAAAAGCTTTGACAAGCCTAATGACACTGGCATATTCCTGGCCGTGTCATTTAACTTATGTTATAGTAGCTACAACACGTCCAACGACACGAGAGTGTCACTGGCTGTGTCTTTTATCTTTTATCACAGTAGCTATGACACGCCCAATGACACGGGCATGTTACTAGTCTTGTCCTTAATATTGAAACACAGTATTGTTAACATGCCCAGTGACATGGCCCTGTCACTGGTAGTGTCAAGCTAAACTCTATATTTCGCACATTCATCAACTTAAACACAATATATTCAATGATATGGTAAGAATGAATGAAAACTAGTTTCTTTGTCATAGAAAGAGAGTATATCAAATATTTTTTAGTAAAAACTCATCAAAGATAACTTAATCAATCACTTTAAATAATAAAATTCATATAAATTGAAGTAGTTGTAAATCATGAATACATAAGCACATACCTC
This sequence comes from Garcia nutans, assembly GCA_947685225.1. Lineage (NCBI taxonomy): Eukaryota > Viridiplantae > Streptophyta > Magnoliopsida > Malpighiales > Euphorbiaceae > Garcia > Garcia nutans. The sequence goes on along the minus strand of CANTUV010000039.1, from coordinate 32,240,975 downwards.
ATCAAACTCTTCTTTTTCTCTAATCACTTGTTGATAATCTCAACTTTCCTAGCTTAATGTTCTAAAAAATTATATCTAGATGTGATCTTCTCTTAAGTTTTGATTAAAATCTTGGAAAGAAGGAAGAAAAGAGGAGTTTTGGTAAAGAAGGTGGTGGTATGCGTGGATGAAGATGAAAGAAGGAAGAAGAAGAAAGAAACTTCTACACATACACACACCTGTCACATGTATATATATACAGCTTAATCTAGTATGGCTAATCTCATCTTAGCTATGGTGCACCCTCTTTCTTATCCTTTGATTCTAATTCAATTTTTAATCTTGTAAGACCATAAAAATACATAATTTCTTCATTAAATTTTTAAGATCCACTATTTACATCACTTATCCATACCACTTATATCACAATTCACTATCAATTATCAATATTAAATTAAAAGTTTAGTATTTAAAATTTAAACATTACAACATATTGCTGTCTTTTAAAACAACATTTGCAATTAATTCAAGAATCAAGAACACAGTTGTGTAACCTCAAAGGACATGTTCGTGTGTTTCGATCCAACACTACCCCCTTTTCAAATTTTTATGCAGCAGAGTCAAATCAGAGCCCACGGCTGTGTCCTCCTTATGGCCATGCCCGTGGTTCACCAAACTTGCACCAAACCACAAATATTCATTCAAATAAATGCAAACCACAAGAACATCATTATCAAAGTATGTACTAACCTTTTTGAAGCCCAAAATAAAAGAATAGCTCCTACCAAGTCTACTTCTCCAACACCTTCCACTTTCAAAAAGTGGTTTTCTACTCCTTAATTAACCAATATCACTTCACTCAACTCCTATTCAATTATAATTTTAAACACAACATTAAAACACATACAAACACATTAGAACTCATTAAACTACACCTAATCCCAAATTAGCCATAACCCTAACTTACACCTCACTTCTCCAAACCTTAGTTAACCTTATTCAATCAATAATCAAAATTTAGAATCATCACTTCTATATCAAATAACTTTATTTTATTTCTTTTGAATAATTATACAACACCTGGTGGAGACACTGAGGCTTTCCCCATGACTACCGGATTGCATCAAGGTTCGGCCATGAGTCCATATTTATTTACCCTGGTTATGGACGAGCTAACCAGAAGCATACAAGACGATGTTCCTTGATGTATGTTGTTTGCTGATGACATTATTTTAATTGATGAGACTAGTGCTGGTGTAAACCGTAAGTTGGAAGTGTGGAGAAAAACCCTCGAGGACAAGGGTTTTAACTTAAGTAGGAGTAAAATGGAATATATGCACTGTGAGTTCAGTCTAAGGAAGAAGCAGGAACATGAGGTTAAGTTGGATGGAGTTTTGGTTCCTAAAACCACGCAGTTCAAATATTTGGGTTCGGTATTCCAGAATGATGGCCGTATAGATGAAGATGTGGCTCATAGAATACAGGTAGGGTGGTTGAAGTGGAAGGGTGCGACTGGGGTTCTATGTGATAAGAAAATACCTCTGAAAATGAAAGGTAAATTCAATAGGACGGTTGTTAGACCTGCGATGCTCTATGGTAGTGAGTGTTGGGCACCAACGGGACAACATTTGCATAAGATGAGTGTGGCAGAAATGAGGATGCTAAGATGGATGTGTGGACATACCATACTGGACAAAATTAAGAATGTTCATATTCGACAAAAAGTCCAAGTAGCGGATGTCGGAGATAAGGTGAGGGAAGGAAGACTTAGATGGTATGGGCATGTTTTAAGAAGACCTCCTAATGTTGCAGTTCGTAAGTGTGAGAATTTGTTGATTGAGGGGGCTAGAGGTCGTGGAAGACCTAGAACTGTGTGGAATGAGGTGATAGCAAGAGGCTTACGTGCCTTAGATCTTGATGTGGATTTGATTAATGACAGACTTGAATGGAGACGTAAAATCCGTGTCTTGGAAGGGGCCTAAGGTTGGAGTATCTTTTTTTGGTGTCTTTTGAGCTTATTTTGTTGAGGATCCATACAGCCGACCCCAACTTGTTTGGGACTAAGGCTTAGTTGTTGTTGTTGTTGAACAATTATACAACAACTCTCTTAAAATCCTATTTAAAGAAACTCATCAAAAGTTAAAGGAAACTTACCTAATAATTCAATTATCACCAAAGCTATCTTCTATTCTTGAAAAACCTTCTTAAAATTGGATGAATGATGAGATTAGAACACTCTCCCTTACTTGCCTATGGAGGTTGACAAAAGAGAATGAAGAAAGAAGAAGATGATCAAGTTTTCTAGAGATTTACTTTTCCATCATCATCCATTTTTTATTTTTAACTTTCACCACTTTTAATTTTTACCTTTTAACAATTTATATGTAATATGTGGCTTCAAAAAAAATTATATGTAATATGTATTTCATTTATATCCATAGCATCTTTCTCATCTAAATCTCCCTTATCCCTACCAAACAATATATATATATATATATTAACAAAATTGGGGCATTACATTTCTACTATACAATAATAAATTTATTACTTATTAATATATTTTAGTTTCACCCATCAATTGTATAAATTAACAAGAAAAAATGAGATTTTGAAAATTTTTATCTCCAAAACAATAAACAAGAGTGAAATGAAATAGATATTTTGTGGATTATATAATTATAATTCTATACATATGGATTATTGAGTATAACTATATATTTGGTATATAAAAAAATAATGAATCTAATGATATAAAAATAAAAAATAAAATAAGAAACTTACACCAAGAAAGCTTTTAAGTTCCTTTGAAACTATGCAAAAAAAGAAAGAGATAAAAGAGGAGAGGATTAGCCCAAAAAAATTATAACTGTGTTTTATATAAAGAAAAAATGACTGAAAGAAGAGAGAGATAAAAAAAAGAAGAATTTCTAGAAAATAACAATTTGAATAATATATTTTTTAAAAGTAAAAATTATATTAATTGATATGAAAATGTATATATATATATATTAACTTATAAAAGTTAATTTTTACTAACCAATAAAATTTTATATATATATGTAGCAGCATGCTTTTGTTGCACTCATGTTTTTTAGATAAAGTAATGATTGCTAGATTATGGACAAACTATTGACCACATTCCCATCAAATATTACAATACTAGTGTCATTAATCTATTTAAAAATCCCATCTACCATTCTAGATTAAAACATATAAACATTAGTGTAGACCCTTAATTTTTTACCCGGTCCGGTCTAATATATTTTAATTAGTCTAAAATAATTTTCATGTTGTCCGATATATTTTAGTTAGTCCAAAATAATTTTTATTGTATCTTAATTAATTTTAATATTTATTTTAGTAAAAAATGGTAAAATGAATAAAAATTCAAAAATAATAACAAAAATAACAAAAAAAATCGGTGACGAAAAAATCATCGCCGAAAGTCAGCGCGGGCCCATGGGCATTTCGTCCGCAGGAATTTCCTGCGGGCGAAATGGCCTAAGGGCCCGTTTTGCGAGAGCTACAGCAGCCAGCTGCGGCAAATTTTTTTGCCAGCGCATTTTTTCCTGCGGTAATTTTTTTCGGCAGCGCAATTTTTCCGACGCAAATTTTTCGAAACCTAATTTAATTAGGTTTCAGTTTCCTTTTCTTATCAATATTATTTGCCGTGATTAATTAGGAATAAACCATATGAAACCTCTATAAATAAGGACCAAAGGCAATCAACTTAGGGGAGGCCGAAGGGGACAAAAATTGGACAGTAGGAGGGAAATCCAAATCCGTGAAGGAAAAACTTGAATTCAATTGATTTTTAAAGTAGCAGAAACACGATTTAAGGGATTCAAAAGGCAAAAAGGCTAGTTTTTGGAGCTTGTTCATCCAAGAAGCAATTTTGGTGCAACTTACAAAAAAAAAGGTACGAAATTCTAATTTCTTTATATTTTACACAGTAGCATTAACTAATAAATGATGTTTTTTAATTCAAAAACCCCAAAACCTTAATTCCCTTTGTTCAAAGTTTAAAAACACTAATTACATTACTTTATTTTCCAAAAAGACTTAAAATTGTTATTTTTATCTTTTCAAAATCTTAAAACCTTAATTGAACATGTTTTTCAACAAAACCAAAATTTAATTCTGTTTCTTTCAAAACTTTTAACTTGGTACTGTTTCTTTCAAAAAACCTTTAAAAAACATCTTTTCTATTTATAAAAACTTTAATCCATTTGTTTAAATTCATAGAACTTCATAAAATTATCAAATTGATTTCCAAATTCTAAAAGCCAATTCATCACCCGAGACCCTAATTTTAAATTCTAAAACCCTAATTAAACTTCCAAAACTAAAATAGTAAACTTTAACCCCTTTAAAACCTTAAACCCTAACTTTTTCTAAACTTTAATCCTTTAAAACTTTAAAAACCATAAAACCATAAATATTCTAAATTTACACAGTAAGCTTGAAATCACCATTTAAAACCATGAACCAAAAGTATTTTAAAGTGTCCAAAACCCTAGTTTCATGATTTCACCATTCAAACCTTAATTTGTTTAATCAAAGAGTTTTACCAACCTTTTAAAACATAAAATCCTCAATCTATTTTAATTCCATAAAAAAGTCACAGTAGCTATAATTGGACTTTTATTTGCTTTATTTAATTTTATATTTGATTATGCTTTGATTTATTTTATATGCTTTAATTTATTTAACTTTAATACTTGGTTTATTTAATTTATCATGGATGGATGTTTACTTTCTATTCAATACCTTTGATGAATGATTTGTTTATGATGAATGGTTATTTACTTTTATCAATTTATTTAGATTTCCAAATGTTATAAGAGGTATGTTTCCACTTGGTGGGTACCTCATTAGTTGAATATCATGTAATTTAATTTGCTTTTCTACTTTAGAACCAATGTAAAGGGCATGTTTCTACCTTTCGGTGGGTGTCCTATCTAGGCATGTCATGTAAGGACATGTTTCCATCTTTGGATGGGTGTCCGTTTATTTGTTTTGTTTTGTTTGGACATTGCTTTGATTTTAATGTAATGATGCTTTCTTTTTATTGTGTGTAGTATGGATAATGTGATTATATTTAAGAATTTTATAATATTAAGACCTGTAAAGGAGTCTGGTTCCAATGAACCGGGCGTTGTCTGGGTGCTGGGCCATTTCTCACCTTCCCCACACGTACCCAACTTTTTGAACCCATTAGGGGGTTGGGGATTCCTTAGGAATCGAGTCATCTACCCCTTTCTTTTTCCAGGCCCGTCCAGGTGGCGACTCCATTTTCTCCGGACTTAGGTCCGTGTTCTCTAAGGCCCTGAGCCTAAACAGTGCCGAAGTCGCAAGAACCATTCCACCGGGAGTGGGGGCAAAAATCTCCGCTCACAATTAGGCATAACTTTTTAAGGGATAATGTTCAAAACCGTAATGTGGTACACTTATAAACAATTAGCAAATATTTTCATAAAACCCCTTAGGGAAGAAATATTAAATTTTATATAACAAAATATTAAGATGTTTGATGGAAGCACCATACATATGTATGACACTTGCATCATACATATGCATTTTATATGTTTTATGGTGATTTTGATATGATTATGTGGTTTGATTTGTTTTTGGTGCTTAATTTGATGTTTTATTGTAGTTATATGTGACTTTGTATGTTCATTATGTGTAAATTTGTGTTTTGTTGATTGAATTTGAAAAACATGTAAAAGAAATATTTTTACATGCACAAATTTATCAACTATAACTATTTTAATCTTGCATAAAAAGTCCACATTCAAAATTTTGTTTTCAAAAATTTTCTGCAGTTTTTTGGTTTTTGACCTCTAATATGCAATTAGATCTGCCTTCGCACGGTCACAATTTTCAAGACTTGGAAAAACTATCCTGGTCGTGAAACACGTAGTCACAAAGAAGGAAATCTACCCACAAAAATTCAATTTTTTCCCTTTGTCTAATGGTAGTGACCTTCATGGTTGCACTTGGCTTGAGATGGTTGTGAGAGCTAAAATTTTACAAGTCTCATAGTCTGATTAGGTTGAATGCGGTTATACAACATAATTTTCTCTGAAAAATAAATAGTTGTTATAACTCTGCAAAAATTCCAATTTTTCCCTTAAACATTCTAAAACTGCTAGTTTTTTCCTTTTGCATATATAAATTGAATTTTAACTTATTTTTAAAACTTTTCTACTCTTCTAAACTCAAAATAACTTTATTTTTCTTAAAACATTCCTCTACCATCTTTTGAAGCTTTTGGATTCTTAAAAGCACTTTTAACTAATTATTTGAAGTTTCATCTCTTTCAAGTATTGAAGAATCTCTTTGAATAATTTGTGAAGAACTTCTCTCATTCTCTACCTTTCTTTTTGTTCTCTTTAGTTGCTTTGTGTGTGGTGATTGAGAATGCTTGAGAACCATGACCCCTAAGTCAATACTACCCTCTTCCTCCCCTAAATAGAAATATGTCTAAAAAGAAAAAAAGAAAGGGAATACTAACCACAAGAGCCTCCATCTCCTCCTCCTTATAGAAAAGGTGAGAAAATCCATAAACCCCATCACATAGATACAATCAAATGATTCAAGTATTACATATTTAAGAAAAAAGGATATCCAGGAAAATATGATTCCTAATGACTATATGTTAGAGAAGTTAGTGGTGGGAGATGAGATCATGGGCTACCTAGAAAATTTAGGTTGGAGGACCTTTGTGTTTCCTCATGAAGTTGGGTATCCTAGTTTGACAAGGGAGTTTTTGATCACCTTAAGAGCAAAAAAGAGCTAAAATAGTGTGGTGGGTTTCTATGGTGTGTACATTAGGTTGTTTTATCACCCTTTTATGGTGAGTTTGGATGACTTCGCTAAGATTTGGGGTTTTCACATGGATGGGGCATTCAAATATTGATGTGGGAAAGAACTTAAAAGAAACTTTAAAGATTTTTAAAAACTAAGCATGAGGTTGAATTCAAGGATTGGATTGTTGATAAAGGAAGCATTAGAGGAGAAAGAACTTAAAAGAAGTATATTATGTAATTTTCAGACTTGGGCAGATTTGTCCTTTGAAGATTTACTTAAGAATTTAAAGATTCTAGAGTTCCAGAATGAGAAAGAAATCCTCAAGACATTGTTAGAAGACTTTTTTAGCTTTCCATAATGGGCTTAATTGTATAGAGCAGAGTTTGTTTGGGCCTCCAAACATCTGTTCAAATTTAAGACCACATAATCATATCGGATTAGTATTTTTTTTATCCATATTAGTTCATTTCCAAAGGCCATAACTTGAGCTTCTAAAGCCCAAATTGAGTGATTCAAAAGCCTAAAGCCATATAAACTTCTAGAGATACAATTCTTATGAAGAGCTCAAGCCCAGATTCTGCATTTATCAAATAGATAATTGGCTTCCAATTTTCTGCATGAATTTTAGATTAATTCTATTTCCTTATTTTGGTAGGATTTGAATAATTTGTTAATATTTCTTTTATCCTTTTGTAACTAGATTTAGGGTTAATTATTAGAGGCTATAAATATCTCTTATTTTTTATTGAATGAGGATGGTTGAATGGATTAATAAAAATTAAGAACTTTTGTTCATTGAAGAGATTTATCTCTTGTTCTTGGTTCCCATTGAATCAAGGTTTCTCTATTTTCAGAGTTAACCACTTTGTTGATAGATTTAATTCCAAGGTTCTCTTTCACATATTGGATTTGGGTTGCGAACTTGGCAAGGATTAGATTTCATCTTCTAAGGGATTGATATCACGCGCAAAGCTGAGGGGATCCCCAATTTAGTATACCGATGGTTCACGTCACATATAGTGATAATAAATTTTCTATGACTAGCCAAAAAGAACTTTGGAAAGAGATTTCAATACAAGATACTGTAGACACCTAAATTTGGCACCTTGCATAATTCTTCGAAATTTGTTGAGTTTGATAATCTTGCTATCTACTTTGATAATTTTTAGGAATTATTAAGGTCGCCAAATATCAAAACTAAGGAGCTAAACATGAATAACTACACAAAGTTACAGATTTCCATGCTTGATAATTCATAATTGTCGAACTCAATAATTTTTTCTCCCTTGCAATTATCATTTGTCGATAAAAGGAAGGTGCAGTACACCTTTTGGAAAAAAAACAAAGACTAATAAAAAACACTATTCTTAGCAGTAAAAAGGTCTAGTAAGCAACCTAACACATCAACAACACAACCCAACCAATCAAAGCAAGAGTGGACCACCCAAAGTAAATAAATCTACAGGTCAAAACCCTTAACTAGTAACTTGTTCCTAAAGAATGTAAAACTTTCAAAAGCTACATTTGAGCTATTATTGATGTTTCTAAATATTTTTAAATGATATGAATCAACCAAAAATTTCATAATACACAACCAATCAGAAGAACTTTGACGTAACTTATAGGAAATATATTAATGGATTAATACGACCTTTATCATGAACAAGGCTAAGGAACTTTAAATAATCATAGACTTCTAGGCTTTATCCAAGAAAAACAAAGTTTTTGACTGCTAGGACAACTAAATGGCTGGATAATAATGCATAAGAGATTGTTTAATTGGATTATCGATGTGTAAATTTAAAAGATTAGCACTAAAAATCATCTTATATGCTAGATGATCATTGTTGAGCTCAATAGTTTTACTATCAAACTTGACAATATTCATCAATTTTCTTGATATTTTGCATACTTTACCATAAATGAATTTTTTTCAAACTTGTTTTCATAAAATCTTGCAACAAAACAAGGGTTTTATATGTAAATAAGAGTTGGATAGCTAAGAAAGTGTAAATAACACATTATGTAGCCACGATATGGTGCATATTCAAGAACCATAGGATAAGATGTAAAATGCAACCATAAGGATATGATGATTATTGAGTTCAATATTCGTATTGTCAAGCTCGATAATCTTCAAAATCCAACAAAATTTAAAAATGGACACTAAGAAAATCATGAGTTTATCTTAAGATGTTAATGTATTATTGAATTCAATAATCCTTGAATTAAGGAATTCAATAGTTTTGGGCCAAACTATGTTTCTGTGTTTAATTTGTTTATTAATTTTGTCACTTTATTTTATTTTCCTTTTTACTCCCTTTATTATTATTATTATTATTATTATTATTATTATTATTATTATTATTATTATTATTATTATTATTATTATTATTATTATTATTATTATTATTATTATTCATGTTTATATTATGTCATACATGCATACACATTGCATTTTTTAGTATATCCAATGTATATAAGTACTCAATGTAATTTTATTTTTTTTAGAAAAATGTATAGGATTTGTTTAAGGGTATGTAAATTAATTAATTTATTTTCTTTTAAAAAGATTTTAAGGGCACGTTTCCACCTCGGTAGATGCTTGTTTTGTATTTTTGGTAACGTAAGCATAGCATGCATCATAATGTAACATATGATATTTTTCCATGATGCAAACCTAAAATTTTATATAATTAAATTATAATTTAGTCTGTTATGAACACAACATAGCTTGAATCACTCAAAACAAATGATGAACAAAGAAGAACAAGCTTTGGGAATTTTGTTGTGTAACATTTGGCCTGTTACGATATCTACAATTGTGAGTGCCATAGGGAAGCGAAACAGTGCTGTACAATACCATTTTTGGTCCTAAAAATCTCTATAAATAGGTCTCTTCCACCTTATTTCTCTTCGCTCAATTCAACTTAGCAACACCTACTTGCAAGTTGTCTTATTCTTTTCTTCCTCTTTTCATTATTTAAGAAAAAGGTTCATTCTTTCTTAGTTTGAACTGCCAAATCGAACCTAGTTGCTTCCTTAGCAACCTTCAAACCCTGAGCAAAGTGGAACTATGGTCTAGTCACACTTTCAAACTGCTACCAATTAAAGCATCAAGGAAGAAGGTAAGAAACCCTAATTTCTCTTGTTTTATTTTATTTTTGTTTTATTTTCTTGATTTTGACACCGTTTTCCCTAATTTCAAAGATCATCCTATGAGCGGGGATTTTTGCCCTCACTCTCAATGGAATGGTTCTTGTGACTTCAACACTGTTAGGCTCTGAACCTTAAAGAGCATGAGCCTAAATTCAGAGAATGGGAGTCGCCACCCAGACGGGCTGGGAAAGATAGAAAGGGGTGGATGACTCAATTTCTAAGAAATTCGAACCCCCATATTGGGTTTGAAAAGTTGGGTATGCATAGGGAAGGTGAGAATGACCCAACACCCTCCCCCCCCCAATAATGCCCGATTCATTAGAACCGGCCTCATTTTCAGGTCTAAATATTATTAAATTATTTATTGTTATCATATTATCCCTAATACATGTAATTTAAAAGAAATAAACATTCATCATGTTATGCATTAAACAAATTAATTAAAATGGACACCCATATGAGGACAAAAACATGTCCTTACAACTATCCTCAATCCATAAAAATAAATGAAATAGGACATTCACCAAAAGGTGAAAACATTTCCTTTACAAAGTTCCAAAGTTATAAAATAAATTATATAATTAAAATAACTAAGGCACCCACTATGTGGAAACATGCCATTTACAATCTTTAAAAATCCAAAATAATCAAATATAATCAAACCATTCAATCATAATTGTGGCTACTGTCTCTTTGTGTGTCAATTATATCTTTTGATTTTTGTGTGCTGATTCTTTTTTTCTTTGCTTTTCTCTCATTTTTTATAATTATGACTACCGTTTCCTAATTGCTTGTCTGTCGCTGAGTGTGGCTGTCCCCCTTGTATTATAAGCCCTGTATTTATGTGTAACCATTAGGTTAAAGCCGGCTTAATCAACCTTAATTTTCAAAACTCCTTATGCTTATCTGAGCATAATTAGAATTTAAACCAAACTTAAACTGAATTTGGCTCGGATTAAGGACCAAAACAAAGACTCATATCAAATTAAACCATTGTCAATTCGATATGAACCAAAGCTCATATCGAATTGAACCTAGGTCAATTTGATATGAGCTTTGTGCTCATATCGAATTGGGTGTCCAATTCGATATGGGCACAACCATCTCCAATTAGAATGCCCAATTTGATATGAGCACAACCCATATCGAATTAAACCAAACTAAATGGATTATGCTTTTGGATCAGACTCATTTAAGGTTTTAGGAGTTGAGCCGGCTCACTTTGGGCCTCTTTTAAAATTGGGCTGGCATACTTTAAGGCTTTAAAGAGTTAAGATTTAAAGTTTTACCAAATTTGACTTGGCCTCTATTAATTGGGATCAGACTTATTTAGGGTCAAAATTAGTTGTCTACACATCCTTTGGTCTTTGAAACTAAACCTAATTGGCCTTTTCAACCTAAAGATTGTAAATGTTGTATGGATTTTTACTCTTTGGTATTTTGTTAACCATATACCTAGGAAAAGAGACTCATTCATGTGTGGATGTTATAAGGAACGTCCTATTCATCCTTGTTTGTTGATTGTTTATGCATACATGCATACATGCATACATTTGTATCTCATAACATTGATCCTCTCTGGGTCACACCCTTGGATTACAATAGTTCAAAAGCTTACAACAATTCGACCTACGCCGGAGATGAAGTATCTAGCAATGACTCAATCACTTGCTCACCAAAAACAATGGAGCCTGAACAAATTCAAAGGATGGTGGATGAGGCCCTCAATGCCAAGATGGAAGAAATAAAAGAGGCCCTAGCTGAGACCATAAAGAACCAATTGACTATAATCTTAGAGAATCATGTCGAGGCATCTGCTAGCACTAAGAAGCCAAAGGACAAAGGGAAGACTAAAGTTGGTGAAGTGGTTTTTGATGATGAAAAGGTGATCATTGATGATGATGATGATTGTGCTCAATACTACCAAGATGTTTAAGAGAAGAAGAAAGAACCGAAGGTTGTTGAGAAAGCAACTATTTAAAAGACCGAGACATCCGATGTTGAGAAGATGATTGCTGATTTAAGAAAGAAATTTGAGAAGAAGCTGAAAACCAAAGAGATGTCCGAGATCGATAAACTATTTGAGCTAGATAAAGAAGTCTCGTACAAGTTCAAGATGCCATCTTTTGCAAAGTACAATGGTACTGGAAATCCTCATCTCCATGTGAAGCAGTATATCACTACTATGCAGTTTGCCCGAGCTACGAAGGCTCAAACTCTAAGGTACTTCATGCTCTCATTGGACCCTGTTGTCCAAAATATGGAACACAAAAGAGTTGGGATCTACTTTAAAAAGTCTTCATCCAATAATATGGATATAATGTTGAGTTGGAAGTTACTTTAATGGAAGTGGAGTCCATTAGGCAAAGGCCGAATGAGAATTTTGTAGATTATGTCAAGAGATGGAGAAACAAGGCTGCTTTACTCAAGAAGAGGCCTGATGAATCCGATCAAATAAGGATGATTGTGAGAGGGGTGTTACCTAGTTTACATGAGAGGATGTCTCATACACTCATCCTTGATTTCAAAGACCTTATCCAAGCCGGTTTACAAATTGAGGAATGGGAAAGGGAGAAGAGCCATTTTGCAACAAAAAGGAATGAGAAAGGGAGCTATCAATCTGGTAGCCAAAGCATGCAAAAGGCCGTCGGTGTTAATGCCACTAACCAAGGAACGAGGAGACAATTTTCAGAATTGGGAAAACCAATGTCTTGGGTTCTCAATAAGCTTCAAAGAAAGGGATTACTACAACCCTTAAATCCTCGTCCTTTGCCTAACCCTCTCCCACATAATTTTGACACTAAAGCATTTTGTCAATTTCACCAAATGCAAGGGCATGACACGGATAGATGTGTGAGGTTGAGACATGAGATCTAAAATTTAATTTATAATGGGAAGGTACCCTAGCCCAATAAGCCAAACACCAAAGACAACCCATTACCAAAGTTCAATAGAGTACCACCACCGACAACCTTCGTGATTGGAGGAGGCTTGCATGAAGATTTTGTCATGTATTCTTTTCAAGATGTGGATGGAGAAGCAACCAAAGAAGAAGAGGTATTTGGTGAAATTAAACAAGCTATGATGGGTAGAGAAGTAACAATTTATGTTGTCAACGGGTTTTGGGATTCAAGTGATAGTGATGATGATATTGTATCTAAGAGGGAAGTGGACTTGGTTCGAGCCCGAAGAAGATGAAGTAATGAACACTAGATCTGGTAAGCCTTATGCAAGGCCACCACCTAAGAAGGTAGAAACTAATAAGGGAAAGGAAGTTGAAGTAGAAGAAGATGATGCTGTGCTCAAGCAATTGAAAAGAACCCAAGCAAGTGTTAGCATTTGGGACTTATTGGCTACTTCTAAAAAGCACCGAGAAACTATGGCCAAAGCCTTAGCTAGCATGCCAATTTCTACCTCCACAACACCGAAGGAGTTGATCAACTTCATAAAAATTAAGGAAGTAATGAAATGTGAAGAGGTTCAAGAAAAGATTGAAGTTAATATGGGAGCAGTTTCTTTTTCAGATGCGGACTTATCGGAGGAGGGAAGAGACCACATCCGCCCTCTCTTTATCAAAATAGAAGTCAAGGGGAAGAGGACTCCATGTGTAATGGTTGATGATGGGTCCACCATAAATGTTTGTCCACTTAAGATATTGCCAAAGCTAGTCATGTCAACAAGGGATCTAAACTCGACCGAGGTAAATATTCTTGCTTATGACAACACTAAGAGGCATGCTGAAGGGACTTTCAAAGTGGCTGTCAAGGTTGGTCCAATTGAATCTATTGTTGAGTTTGTTGTTTTAGACATATTGGTTACCTTCGCCTTGCTCTTGGGGCGACCATGGTTTCATCCTCTCGGTGGAGTTCCTTCCACCCTTCATCAAAAGATCAAGTTCCCAACGGAGATGGGACAGTGGTCATTGAAGCTGAAGACAATGAGATAGTTAACGCTCTAATGATTGAGAGGCCTCTCAATGGTTTTCAAGTAGCTACAATTTTTTATAATGAAGTGGTGGATTCTAAAATTTTGAATATGATGAAGAACATGAACTACCTTCCTGGAGCTGGTCTTGGAAAAGGTGAGGCCGGTTTGACAAAGTTGCCAGATTTTAGAACTCAAACTTCCAAGAAAGGGTTGGGATATGATAAAGACAACAATGTCCAGCCAAACAAGAGTGAGAAGATGAGCTTCCCACCACTTGAAGAGATCTTTGTCAAGGCTCCAGTTATAGGACCACTCCAAGGAAAGCCCGAGCCGATCATGTTCATGGGTAAGTTAATCCTAGGTTTTGAAATTTTTGCAGATGTTGACTAGCTAGTGGAGCAAGTGAAGAAAGAACTCACCCTGCCAACCATCAAAGAATCCAATCCAAAAGAGAAGAACGAAGCTGTCCTGAAAGCCGAGAAGACTCCGGAAGAGATTATTGCCCTGGTCGAAGAAAAGTTTAAAGACATCCTGCTTTATGATTCTGAGAACAATGATTTTGATTTTGATTTTTCTGCTTTGTCTGAGGATGATGATGATTTCTTTTCCAAAATGAATGCAATAAAATCTGATTTTACTTACTTGTGTGATGTTTCTCCTGATGGTTGCATACATTCAAATAGCAGTTACATGAGCATCTTTAATATTAATTCTGTTAACACACAATCATTAAATTTGGGAACAACTGAAAATCCTAAAAACATTAGCATAACATCCAACCTTACTCCTGATGAGAGAGAGAGATTTGAAAAAATATTCAAAAAATATGAAGAAGTGTTTACTTGATCTTATGAGGATATGCCTAGAATAGATCAAGACATAGCCGAGCATCATATTCCAACTCACACTCACATGAAACCTTTCAAACAAAAGTTTAGGCGATTAAGACCTGAGTGGGCTGAATTGATTAAAGAAGAGGTCACCGAGCAAATACAAGTGAAGTTCCTTGAAGTGATAGAATATCCAGATTGGTTAGCCAACATAGTACTCGTGCTAAAGAAAGATGGAAGAATAAGGGTCTGCGTGGACTATAGAGATTTAAATAAGGCTTCCCCTAAAGATGATTTTCCTTTATCTCATATAGATGTCCTCATTGATAGTGCAGCCTCTAGCATGCTACACTCGTTTGTAGATGGATTTTTCGGATACAATCAAGTGTTAATGGCCCAAGAGGATAAAACTAAAACTGCTTTCATTACTACATGGGGTATATTTTGTTATAGGTGATGCCGTTCGGCTTAAAGAATGCTGGAGCAACCTACCAAAGGATGACCACCACACTATTTCATGACATGATGCACAAAGAAGTTGAAGTATATGTTGATGATATGATGGTCAAATCGGATACAAGGGAACAACACTTCCAAAACTTAGAATTATTCTTCGATAGAGCTTTAAAATATAAACTAAGATTTAACCCAAAGAAGTATGTATTCGGTGTTACTTCAGACAAGTTATTAGGACATGTGATTGGTCCAAATGGCATTGAGATTGATCCTGACAAAGTTAAAGCAATCAGGGATATGCCAGCCCCTAAGACGGAGAGAGAAGTTCGGGGATTTATCTGTAAATTACAATATATTAGCAGATTTATAGAAAAGCTCACAACAATCTATGAGCCTATCTTCAAATTACTTAGAATGAATCAACCGGTCAAATGGAATGAAGAGTGTCAAAAGGCCTTTGAGCAAATAAAAGAGTATTTGTTGAATCCACCTATTTTAAAACCACCTAAACCCGACAAACCTCTATTACTATACTTAGCAGTGGAAGAAGAGTCAATCGGAGCCATGCTAGCCCAAGCAGATGAGTCAGGAATTGAGCATGCCGTTTACTATTTGGTAGAAAGCTCCTACCTTATGAAATTAAGTATAGTATCATTGAAAAGACATGTATAGCCATGGTTTGGTCTTCTAAGAAGTTGCGACATTACTTTCAATCGTATAGTGTGCAAGCAATTTCCTGGTTGGATCCAATGAAGTACTTAAGGGAGACACCCTCTTTAATTGGGAAATATGGTTGATGGTTGATAATATTAGAAGAGTTTGAGATTGAGTATGTAACCAGGAAAATAATCAAATGTAGAGCGGTGGCAGAATTCCTGGCCCAACAAACATTACCAGAAAGCGAAGAGGTAATCTTGGAATTTCCAGATGAACATTTAGAAGCAATTGAAGTACAAGGGTGGAAAATGTATTTTGATGGAGTAGTAAACAGGAAAGGAGCAGGTTTGGGAGTTATACTAGAATCGCCCGAAGGGGAACTCATCCCCTTAACAAAAAAAAAATTGAAATTTAGGGCAACCAATAATATGGTGGAGTACGAAGCTTGTATTTTCAGTTTGGAAACCCTAATGATTATGAAGGTGGATAAGGTGGAAGTTTATGGCGATTCATTGCTAGTAGTATCCCAAGTAAATGGAGAATGGGAGTTGAAAGAAGAAAAATTAAAACCATACCACCATTACTTGACCATGATGAAGAAGAACTTTAAGGAGTGTAGGTTTATACACCTATCAAGAGAAGAAAATCAGATGGCTGATGCCCTAGCCACATTGGCTTCGGTATGGGAAAACCCTGTTAGCTTATTCCTTGAGCCTCTGATCTAGACCAGTTCATCAACTCCTTGCTATGAATATGAAACAATCATGGAAATTGATACAGACCATGATGCGTGGTATGATACTATAAGGCAATTTTTGGAGGAAAGAGAATACCCGCCGGGGGCAACAAAGAAAGAGAGAAGAACCATAAGGCGGTGGTCTTTGCAATACATCACATTCCATGGGGAGTTATATCGAAGATGGCATGATGGAGTGCATTTAAGATGTTTAAGAAAACCTGAAGTGGAGCGTATCATGTCAGAAATACATGCGGGAAGTTGCGGTCTGCACATGAGTGGTTTGGCCCTAGTTAAGAAGATTATTTGACAAGGTTACTACTGGTTGACCATGGAGAAAGATTGTATTGAGTTTGTCAAGAAGTGCCAACAATGTCAGATGTATGGTAACTTGAATCACATGCCGCCTGAAGAATTGCATTCAATGTCTTCACCCTGGCCATTTGCCACCTGGGGTATCGACATTATAGGAGAGATACATATGACAGCTTCAAATGGTCACCATTTCATTGTGGTAGTAGTAGATTATTTTTCAAAATGGGTCGAAGCTGAATCCTTCAACAACTGGGTGCAAGCCATTTGGCTAAATTTATTGAAAAGAACCTCATCTGCAGATATGGGGTCCCACACAGTGTGATATTAGACAATGGGGTTCAGTTTCAAGGGGCAGTTAAGGATTTATTCTCAAAGTACCAAATCCATCACCATCGATCCTCTCCTTATAGACCAAAGGCTAATGGTGCGGTTGAAGAAACAAACAAAACAATTAAGCAAATTCTGTCCAAGATGACCAAGACTTACAGGGATTGGTCAGAGATGCTTCCCTTTGCTTTATGGGGATATAGGACAAGTGTAATATCCCAAAATATACCCTAAAAGTTTTGGAATTTTTGTTGTATTTGGATTTAATGTATATGTTTAATGGAAAGAGAAAAGAAGTTAAGAGAGAGTGTATATGTTGTATATATAGATATATATATAACATATACAAGTCAAAGTAATGAAAGTCAAAAGAAGATTAATGAATTAATTAAGTTAGTGGAAGAGGATATTTTTAGATTATTTTAATATTATATTATACAATTGCTTGGTGGAGGTTTAAAGAGAAAGAGTTGACTTGGTTCTTTGCCATTCATTTTGTTCTTTGTTTTCTTTTCTCTTTGGGTTGGCTGGCCATCAAACAAGCAAGAGAGCAAGAGAGAGATTTGATCTTCCAAACTCAAGATTGAAGGAAGTTTTCAAGTGATCAAGTTGGAAATTTAAGAGTTTCTTCATCTTTGTTAAGTTTTCCACTTGATTCTTTGATTTTCTTTGAGTTTGTGAGTTGAGGTTGTGGTTGATATGTGTTTGTTTGATTGTGGTGTGTTTAAGAGTGTTTGGTTCAATTGATTTTGGATTTTGGGGTTGGATTGAAGGAAAGAGTAAGTTTGTTGGAAGAGAAAGTGTTGTGGTTGTGTTTTGGGTTTGTGGTGATGATTATGATTTGTGTTTGATGTATGTTTTGAGTTGTTTTGGTGTTTTTGCAAGTTATTATGGTTTATGGGTGTGTTTAGTTAAGTTTGTTTGAAGTGGAAAATGGTGGAAGTAAGAGGTTTGTTGGATGTGTTATTGATGTTGTCGGAATCTACATTTTTGGCCTGACACGCCCATTAGCACGGCCAGGTCTTTAGGCGTGTCAATGGTTCTGTGTTCTTCGATGGGTGACACGAGTAGTGACACGCCCATGTCACTAAGCGTGTCACAACTTCTGTGTTGTAGTAGCATTGACACGGCAGTTAACATACCTGTGTTATTGAACGTGTCATAGCTACTGTGATGTTGGTGGTTTGACACGGCCATGAACACGTCCGTGTTGTTGGACGTGTCAATGTTTCTATGAGACAGAATGTATTACACATTCAGTGACACGCCCGTGGTTCTGAGCTTGTCAAAGCTTCTGTGTTGTGGAGTTAGGGCACGGTCAGGGACACGCCCGTGTTGTTGAGCGTGTCATGTGTAGAGTTTCCCCTAGTTGTTTCTTAGCCTTATTATCTCATGTGTATCTCTAAGTGAGTGTGTATTATTCCTTTTGGATCAGGTTGTGAAGAGGTTGAGTTGCCCTAATCTAAGTGTTGAAGGATTCTTGGAAGAGGAAGTGTATAGATTGGCGTGAGTTGTTCTTGAGGTAAGTACAAACCCTACATTATTGCATATATTTATATGATATTGGGACTTAACACATTTGATTGTAAATGTGTTGAGTAATCTATTACATTGTTGATATATTTGATTAATGCTATGAATTGTATAATGTGAAAGATATGATGATCATTCAAATTATATGTTCAATGCAAATGGTTATATATACTCTAATGATGAGATGTGAAGCCATTGTTGTTGGCTATAATGATGCAAATGAAATAATTGAGGCATGTTCGCCTAGATGATTATGAGGAAATGATAATGAAATTGATAATGAAATAATGAAAGAATTGTGTGCCTAATGTGTTATTCACTTTTCAGAGTTTGTTATTGGTGGCATGCCTAATAGTAACAATCTCTTAAAGCTGGGTTGGGCTTGATCCTTGAAGCCAAGTTGGGTTGAAGTTTAGCATGCTTAACTCCCCTTGAAGCTTGGTTGGGTCTAGTCCTTGAAGCCTAGTTGAGATGTTACAAACCCTTGAAGCTAGGTTGGGTTTGGTTCTTGAAGCCAAGTTGGGTTGATACTTAGCATGCTTTGTTCCCCTTGAAGCTTGGTTGAGCCTAATCCTTGAAGCCTAGTTGGGATAATGATAAATGTGATAATTGAACCAAAATAGTAACTCTGAAAGTTGAATGGCATATTAGTGTCTTTTGGGCCCATGATTGTCTTTGTTTAAATGTGGATCATAAATGGTGAAATACATGAATTATAAGATTTAATGTAAGGTTTTGAAATATGATATTCTTATGTATTGTTTATTATATATGAATGTGTGACACTAGCATTATATTAAAGCATATTGTTATTGTGGGTTGTACCACTAAGCCGTTGGCTTAGCGCGATTGTGGTTCGTCGCATAGGTGATAGGGTAGAACCAGAGAGTTCATCTAGACCGAGTCTAGTCTAGACTTTGAAGGGTTGATTGTGGGCTTAAAGATCAGAGACGGACTGCCAAACATGTATAAACTTTATGTTTTGTATACTTTGATTTTGATGTATATATATATGTAAATACCGCTACATTTTCCGCTGCGTAATAAATAAACGTTTTATCTATTCTACTTTATAATATAATTTGAATGTTTTAAGTTTTCTTATAATGTTGTTAAATTGAAAGATTGATTTGTTTATTATAAACCGTGGCACTCCTGTATTCGGTATACTTATATTACAGGTGCAGTAGTATGTAGTGTGCGTATACTGGGCGTAGGGGAGTTACAATTATTTTGGTATCGGAGCCTAGGTTTGAGATTCTCAACCTAGGTAAATTGTAAGAAAAAGAAAATTTTGATTTTAAAATGTGATTTTTAAATAAGATACATGTTTTGGCACTGGGAGTCTCTGATCTTTGACGAGGTATATTCTGCTGTGTTTGCAGATATAGGTAGTGATGGTGTCTCAGTCACGTCAGTCCATAGAAGGTAGTGCTGAGAGTGTAGCTCCTGAAGAGTGTAGAGATGGTGCTAGTGTTAAGAGAACTGGAGAGGCACCTGCTCCTGTGCCAGAGAGACTAGCAGCTGATGAGGTTCTGCCAGTTTGGCTAAGACATGTGGTAGAATTGTTTAGGCAAGCTCCAGTACAGCCGCTACCGCCACCACAGCCACAAGTACTGGTGAGGCATTATGATAAATTGAGGAAGTATGGGGCTGAGGATTTCTTCGGTACTACAGATCCTGCAGTAGCTGAGCAGTGGTTGGATAGAGTGCAGAGGGTATTTATCCAGTTGCAAGCCACTCCTGAAGAGAAATTTGATTATGCTAGATCCTTATTGCATAAAAATGCTTATGATTAGTGGAAGACAGTTCCACAAGCCATGGATGATCCACCTACTTTGTCTTATGGTGATTTTCTGAGGGAGTTTGAGCAGAAATATACTCCAAGGGAGTATAAGGATGTCACGAAGATGGAATTTCTGAATTTGAGACAAGATAACCGGAGTGTGACAGAGTATGAGGTAGAGTTCATCCGGTTGAGTCACTATACCATGGGGATTATTACAGATGAGATTGACCCGTGCAGGATATTTGAGGAGGGGTTGAGGCCCTCTATTATGTGTATTGTTGCTGGTTCTCGATACCAGGACTTTTCTCAGTTAGTTGCCGCAGCTAGAAGTGTTGAGAGAGCACAGGGTATCGCAGCAGCTGCTACTGAGGAGGAGACCAGAGTTAGGAGATCCCAGTTTGAGGTAGGGTCTTCATCTATGAAGAGAGGCCGAGGAAGTTTTGTTTCGAGAGTTAGTAGGACCCAGAGGCAGTCAGGTAGGTCAGTTCAGTATCAGAGGCAGAGATCAAGACCTACAGTTTCTGTAGCAAGTGCTCCAACTCCAGTGGTTCAGAGATCTATTTTACCTACATGTGTTCATTGTGGTAGGATACATGGGGGTGTTTGCTAGAAGACGGGTGGATCAGGAGTATGCTTTAGATGTGGGTCACCAGCTCATTTTATCAAAGATTGCCCTGAGCTACAGGAGGATAGACAGACTGATACTGCAGCTTCTCGACCTAGTGTTAGCAGAGGTGGTCGAGGGGGCAGAGGTTTTAGTAGAGGTGGTCGACCTGGGATTAGTCAGAAAGGAGGCTCTACATCTGGAGGCAGTAGGCCAGATGAGGCTGGGTCTTCTCAGCGAGTGTATGTGATGCAGAGGCAACCGAATGCTTCAGCAGTTATTGCTGGTACCTTTTCTTTATTTGGCATTTCAGTTCTTGCTTTGATTGACCCAGGATCTACTCATTCATACATAAGTGCATCTATCTTGCCTGTGTCTGAATAGCATTCAGAGTCCTTAGGATTTGATGTTTTGGTGACAAATCCTTTAGGACATAGTGTTGTGGTGAGTAAGGTGCATCGTGATAGTTCAGTTATGGTACAAGGTGAAGAGTTTTTGGGTGATTTGATTAAAATGCCTTTTAAGGAGTATGATTTGATCTTAGGCATGGATTGGTTGTCTAAGCATGGAGCTGTGGTAGACTGTCAAAAGAAGTCTGTAACCCTGAGAACCGGTGATGGTAGAAGTGTGATGGTATCTAGTGAGCATAGACAACTTGCATCCTTGTTTGTTTCAGCTGTTGTAGCTAGGAAGTTGATTAGAAAAGGGTGTGATGCTTATCTTGCTCATATTATGGATACCAGAGTAGTGGGTTCTCAACTTAATAGTATACCCACAGTTGCTGAATTTCCAGATATTTTTCTTCAGGAGTTGCCAGGGTTACCCCCTGAGAGAGAGGTTGAGTTTGGTATCGATTTGTTGCCTGGTACCACTCCCATCTCTATTACTCCTTATCGAATGGCACCTGCTGAGTTGAGAGAGTTGAATGTGCAGTTACAGGAGTTATTGGATAAAGGGTTTATTCGCCCTAGTGTTTCTCCGTGGGGAGCTCCTATTTTGTTTGTAAAGAAGAAGGATGGTACTTTGAGGTTGTGCATTGATTATAGGCAATTGAACAAAGTGACTATCAAGAATAAGTATCCTTTGCCTAGGATTGATGATCTTTTCGATCAGTTGAAGGGAGCAGCAGTGTTTTCCAAGATTAATTTGAGATCAGGGTACCATCAGTTGAGGGTTAGAGCTGAAGATGTTCCTAAGACAGCTTTCCGCACAAGGTATGGGCATTATGAGTTTTTAGTGATGCCTTTTGGGTTGACGAATGCACCTGCAGCTTTCATGGATTTGATGAATAGGGTGTTTAGGCCCTATCTGGATCAGTTTGTGGTGGTCTTTATTGATAATATTTTGGTGTATTCACGTAATGAAGAGGATCATGACAAGCATATGCGGATTGTATTGCAGACCTTGAGAGAGAAGCAATTATATGCTAAGATGTCGAAGTGTGAGTTTTGGCTTGATCAAGTGACTTTTCTCGGTCATGTGGTGTCAGCAGATGGTATAAGAGTTGATCCGAGTAAAGTTGAGGCCATTTTGAATTGGAGTCCACCGAAGTCTGTAACTGAAGTTAGAAGTTTTCTGGGTTTGGCAGGCAATTATCGACGTTTTG
Organism: Garcia nutans; assembly: GCA_947685225.1. Classification (NCBI taxonomy): domain Eukaryota; kingdom Viridiplantae; phylum Streptophyta; class Magnoliopsida; order Malpighiales; family Euphorbiaceae; genus Garcia; species Garcia nutans. The sequence goes on along the minus strand of CANTUV010000039.1, from coordinate 32,218,241 downwards.
TGAAGGGTTTTTCTTTGATAGCTACTCCACTCACCAGATTACTTCGGAAAGGAGTTAGATTTGTGTGGACAGATTAGTGTCAAGCTAGCTTTGAGCAGTTGAAGGAGATGTTGACTCAAGCTCCTGTTCTTACTTTGCCTATGGAAGATAAACCATATGTGATTTACAGTGATGCTTCACATAATGGTTTAGGATGTGTTTTGATGCAAGAGGGTAAAGTCATAGCTTATGCTTCTCGGCAGTTGAAGCCGCATGAGCTTAATTACCCGATGCATGATTTGGAGTTGGCAGCTATAGTGTTTGCTTTGAAGATTTGGCGACACTACTTGTATGGGGAGAAGTGTTTTATTTATACAGATCATAAGAGTTTGAAATATTTGGGTGTTCAGAGAGAGCTTAATCTTCGGCAAAGACGATGGTTGGAGCTGATCAAAGATTACAACTGTTTGATTGATTATCATCCTGGTAAGGCAAATGTTGTTGCTGATGCCTTGAGTCGGAAGTCTTTGGCAGGTTTGACTGTTTATTCGCTCTCGTTGCTTGTTGAGTTGAGTGCGTTGCATGCTAGTTTTGAATCATGTGATGATGGTGCATTGTTGGCTCAATTGCAGTTGAGACCGGTGTTGTTGGATCAGATTAAAGAGGCTCAATTGGTTGATGAGAAAATTCAGAAAGTTGTGTCAGATTGCCAAAATGGGGAGAGCCGAGATTTCCATGTGAGAAGTGATGATAGCCTTTGGTTCAAGAGGATAGATTGTGTGTTCCTGATGATGCTAGTTTGAGAAAGACTATTTTGGAAGAGGCACATCAATCGATTTTTGCTATGCACCCTGGAAGTACTAAAATGTATCATGATTTGAAGCAGCATTACTGGTGGTTAGGTATAAAGAGAGATATATCGGAATTTGTATCCAAGTTTCTCACTTGTCAGAGAGTGAAAGATAAGCATCAAGTTCCTACAGGGTTGCTTCAACCTTTAGCAGTGCCTGAATGGAAATGGGAACGTGTGACAATGGATTTTGTGTCTGGTTTGCCATTGACTCAGAAGAAGCATGATGCCATCTGGGTGATTATTGATCGGTTGTCAAAGACAGCTCATTTCCTTCCAGTTAGGATGGACTATTCTCTTGAGAAGTTGGCTGAGCTGTATATCAATGAGATAGTGAAGTTGCATGGAGTCCCAATTTCTTTAGTGTCTGATCGAGATCCTCGGTTTACTTCGAGGTTTTGGAAGAGTTTACATGGTGCTTTGGGTTCTCGATTGCACTTTAGCACTGCTTTTCATCCGCAGACAGATGGGCAGTCAGAGAGAGTGATACAGATTTTGGAGGACATGTTGAGAAGTTGTGTCATTGATTTCTCTGGAAGTTGGGACAGATTTTTGCCACTGATGGAATTTGCTTACAACAACAGTCATCAATCTAGTATTAAAATGGCACCATTTGAGGCATTGTATGGTCGAAGATGCAGAATGCCTCTATGTTGGAATGAAGTTGGAGAAGGCAAATTGGTTGGTCCTGATTTGATTAAAGAAATGGAAGAGAAAGTGAAGATAATTCAGGATCGGTTGAAAACAGCTTCAGATCAGTAGAAATCTTATTCAGATTTGAAGAGGAAAGACATAGAGTTTGATGTTGGAGATAAAGTTTTTATGAAAGTATCTCCTTGGAAGAAGATTTTGAGATTTGGCCGCAAAGGGAAGCTAAGTCCTCGTTTTATTGGACCTTATGAAGTATTAGAAAGAGTTGGACCAGTTGCTTATCGAATTGCTTTGCCACCTGAGTTGGATAGAATTCACAATGTATCCATGTTTCTATGCTACGGAGGTATAGATCAGATCCATCTCATGTTTTACCAGTTGAATCTATTGAGGTAAGTTCGGATCTGACATTTGAAGAAGAACCAATTGTTATTTTAGCACATGGAGTGAAAGAGTTGAGACATAAGAAAGTGCCAATTGTGAAGGTTCTTTGGAAGAATCATGGTAGAGAAGAATCAACTTGGGAGAATGAGCAAGTGATGCGAGATCAATATCCTCAACTGTTTCAGACTTAAGATCAGGTAATTTCGAGGACGAAATTTCTTTTTAGAGGGGGAGAATTGTAATATCCTAAAGTATACCCTAAAAGGTTTGGAAATTAGGTTTGTATTTGGTGGAAGTAAGAGGTTTGTTGGATGTGTTATTGATGTTGCCGGAATCTGCATTTTTGGCCTGACACGCCCATTAGCATGGCCAGGTCTTTAGGCGTGTCAATGGTTCTGTGTTCTTGGATGGGTGACACGAGTAGTGACACGCCCATGTCACTGAGCGTGTCACAGCTTCTGTGTTGTAGTAGCATTGACACGGCCAGTAACACACCCGTGTTATTGAACGTGTCATAGCTACTGTGATGTTGGTGGTTTGACACGGCCATGAACACATCCGTGTTATTGGACTTGTCAATGTTTCTGTGAGACAGAATGTATTACGCGTTCAGTGACACGCCCGTGGTTCTGAGTGTGTCAAAGCTTCTGTGTTGTGGAGTTAGGGCACGATCAGGGACACGCCCGTGTTGTTGAGCGTGTCATGTGTAGAGTTTGCCCTAGTTGGTTCTTAGTCTTATTATCTCATGTGTATCTCTAAGTGAGTGTGTATTATTCCTTTTGGATTAGGTTGTGAAGAGGTTGAGTTGCCCTAATCTAAGTGTTGAAGGATTCTTGGAAGAGGAAGTGTATAGATTGGCGTGAGTTGTTCTTGAGGTAAGTACAAACCCTACATTATTGCATACATTTATATGATATTGGGACTTAACACATTTGGTTGTAAATGTGTTAAGTAATCTATTACATTGTTGATATATTTGATTAATACTATGAATTGTATAATGTGAAAGATATGATGATCATTCAAATTATATGTTCAATGCAAATGGTTATATATACTTTAATGATGAGATGTGAAGCCATTGTTGTTGGCTATAATGATGCAAATGAAATAATTGAGGCATGTTTGCCTAGATGATTATGAGGAAATGAGAATGGAATTGATAATGAAATAATGAAAGAATTTTGTGCCTAATGTGTTATTCACTTTTCAGAGTTTGTTATTGGTGGCATGCCTAATAGTAACAATCTCTTAAAGCTGGGTTGGGCTTGATCCTTGAAGCCAAGTTGGGTTGAAGTTTAGCATGCTTAACTCCCCTTGAAGCTTGGTTGGGTCTAGTCCTTGAAGCCTAGTTGAGATGTTACAAACCCTTGAAGCTAGGTTGGGTTTGGTTCTTGAAGCCAAGTTGGGTTGATACTTAGCATGCTTTGTTCCCCTTGAAGCTTGGTTGAGCCTAATCCTTGAAGCCTAGTTGGGATAATGATAAATGTGATAATTGAACCAAAACATTAAATCTGAAAGTTGAAAGGCAAATTAGTGTCTTTTGGGCCCATGCTTGTCTTTGTTTAAATGTGGATCTTAAATGGTGAAATACATGTATTATAAGATTTAATGTAAGGTTTTGAAATATGATATTCTTATGTATTGTTTATTATATATGAATGTGTGACACTAGCATTATATTAAAGCATATTGTTATTGTGGGTTGTACCACTAAGCCGTTGGCTTAGCGCGATTGTGGTTCATCGCGCAGGTGACAGGGTAGAACCGGAGAGTTCATCTAGACCGAGTCAGCCTAGACTTTGAAGGGTTGATTGTGGGCTTAAAGATCAGAGACGGACTGCCAAACATGTATAAACTTTATGTTTTGTATACTTTGATTTTGATGTATATATATATGTAAATACCGCTACATTTTCCGCTGCGTAATAAATAAACGTTTTATCTATTGTACTTTATAATATAATTTGAATGTTTTAAGTTTTCTTATAATGTTGTTAAATTGAAAGATTGATTTGTTTATTATAAATCGTGGCACTCCTGTATTTGGTATACGTATATTACAGGTGCAGTAGTATGTAGTGTGCGTATACTGGGCATAGGGGTGTTACAACAAGTGTGCGAACACCTACTGGAATGACACCGTTATCTTTGGTTTATGGGATGGAAGTAGTATTGCCAATTGAAATTGAGATCAAGTCGTTAAGAGTAGTCTTGGAAGCCGAACTACCTGAAACAGAATGGGTAGCAAGAAAATACACACAGTTAGCTTTACTAGAAGAGAGAAGGTTAAAAGCACCATATCATCACCAACTATATCAAAAGAAGATAGCTCGGGCCTACAATAGAAGGGTTAAAATTAGAAAATTCAGAGTTGGGGATTTGGTGTTGAAACAATGTAAGCCTAATGCATCTAATCTAAGAGGGAAGTTCAGACCTAGCTAGGAAGGTCCATATATCGTGAAATAAGTCATGAGCAAAGGTGCGGTGAAGTTATCAGACATGGATGGGAACGAGTTTAATGAGCCAATAAACATTGACAGGTTGAAGAGGTTTTACGTATGATAAAAAAAAGAAAAAAAAAAGAGCTCGCTAGGTTGAAAACCCAAAAAGGGCGGCCTAGGCAAAAGTTAGAGCAGTCCGCTAGTTTCGAAAACCCGACAGGGCGGGCTAGGCAACAATTAGGGCTAAATGAGAGAAAATCATCAATTAGAAAACCCAAAAGGGCTAATTGGCAACAAGAGTGATCTTGTGTATGCTGGCTTTATGTTTGGTTGTTCCCTAATTTAATAAAACAGAATTAATGTTAAAATTGTTCTATGTGCACTATTATAAGTATTTGACCAGATATGGATGAAATAATAAACACAATAGCAAAAGGTGATGACAAATTATAAATGGAAAAGAAGCATCTTTTATTACTTTAATTATTTTTCATCCTAACAATACACTTTCTGAATTGACAAATGTAAAATCTATGACAGTCGATAAATATAACGTGCAAGCCAGCTTTGCCTCATCCAATCCGAGTAGGCTTCAGTCAAGCAAGGCATGTCCAAGTCGGGAGCAAAGTCAGAATCGCGAGGCTCAGCTCCATACTGATGGCCAAGTCGACGAGGAGCATAGCATGTACCTTGACGAAGAGCAGCAAGGGGAACATACATCAAGTATGTCCGCATGGTGATACGAGAAATCTTCCACCAAGGTACCAACCAACGGATATTGACTTTAGAGCGTGAGTGGATCCAGTCAACCTAGTCAGCATATGAAGAAGCAGGATGGAGTAGCTTCCTAGCAGAATGATGACATGGCAGGTATCTGGCAAAGTCCATTGATGGAGTATCAAGCAAAAAAAGACGCTCCTGAAGCCAAATATGCGAAGAAAGAGTTAAAGAAAAAAAAGAAAAGAAAAAGGTCCGCTAAGTTGAAAACCCGCAAGGGCAGCTTAGGCAAAAATTAGGACAGCTCGCTAGTTTTGAAAACCCACATGGGCAGACTAGGCAAAAATTAGAACAATAAAAAATATAACAAAAAAAGAAAAAGGTTCGCTAAGTTGAAAACCCGCAAGGGCAGCTTAGGCAAAAATTAGGACAGCTCGCTAGTTCCGAAAACCCATACGGGCGAACTAGGCAAAAATCAGAGCAACAAAGCAAAAAGAAAAAAAGAAAACCTAAATTGAAAACCCGAAAGGGCAGTTTAGGTAATTACCTGAAGTAGCAACAGACTCCCAGTCAGTCTCTTTGACAATCCTGATTTAAATCGGTCTAATCCAACTAAGGTCTCGGCTAAGATCACAGGTACCAGTGACAAGCCTCCTTCTATTTGGTCCATAATATCCAATACTCGTGGATCAATATCGCCGTTAGAAGAAACAAGCAAGAATTGACCGAGCAAGCAAAGACAAAGCATGCATCCCCATGCCTTAGTAGGGGCCAAATGAGAGAAACAAAAGTCAATCAAAGGAGTAAGTAGAATATTTTCACCTCTCATCAACCGAAGAACTTTGGGTTTTGGAATTTGAAATAACATATGCATCTTCTGTTGAGTCTTGGAAATCAATGTGGGTAACGCCATTTGTTGATTATTGGGATATCCAAGGATGGCCTCAAATTCTTCAATTGAGGGACATATTTCAAAGCCATTAATTCTCAATACCCTAGAATCCGTATCCCAAAAGGAAGCCACGGCATGTAAGAAGGAGTGGTCCAATTTAACATTTTGAAAACATTTTAAAACATCAAGTTTTGACCATGAAATTTGCTTCCAATGAATGGCATCCATATTCTTAAATAAAATTTTTATCTTCTTTAAATGATGTTCGGTCTGTCATGACCCAATTTGTACATATGTACAGTACATCCATGTACAGTACATCCACGTACAGTAAGAGGAGCTATCCCGAGTAACCACCAAAGAACACAAAGTGAAAGGAAGCTTTATAGGACAAAAAGGACTTAACTGAAAAGATTGTAAAGCTTTGTGGAGGTGGCCGTAATTAACAAAAGTTGTTCTGAAGGTCCTTAATAGTGCCCATAACAGACTCTAAGGATGAAAAGTAGAGAAAAATCGGGTCGAAACGAAATGCCACGGTTTTTCCCGAAAACGCACAGTTTGAGAGATACAGTGGATTCTCGACCAAGGGTATTTTCATCATTCTTGTGATAATAAATTATACACTAGAAAACAAGACACGTAAAGGTATCCAAAGTAAACGGAAGGACTCCGCAGTGATCGATGTTGAAGAACGAACATAAGTGAGACCCGAATCACGTAAGGACCTAAAGGGAATTTTTATAAAAACCAAGGGCATGAGCGTAATTTTTATAAATTAGTTCAAAATCAAGAATGAATGTCAGAAATGGAAACTAGAGGTTGAAAAGAGGAGAACGGTATGTTTTACGCGTCGTAAAACCACCCGGTTAGGAAGAAAAGGCAAAACCTTCAATTGAAGGGTATTTTGGTCTTTTCACTTTCACCCAAGCATCAAGTGGGACATGTGTGATAATTTAAGGACCACTTTGGTAATTTTCCAAGGAGGGACACATGGCACCAAGGAGGGTCACATGGCACCATCCTAGTTAAAGACACTTTTGTGGTGGTTACATCTTAACCCTCCAAAATGAAATTAATTAAATAAATCAAAAATCATAAGTATAAAAGGGAGAGAATGAACATTTATGAATAAAAAAAAAAAAGAACTCCTCCATTTTAGAAGAGCTAGGCCGAACCACCAAAGAAGGAGAAGAGGAAGATTTTTCACACTTTCAACTTGGATTTTCAAAGGGAAAAGCCTAATTTTAGGGTAAGGAATTCAATTCTAGTATCAATTTATTCATTTAGTTGATGTTTATTGAGTTATCATCAAAAGAAAGATTGGGAAGAATATGGAAAAGTTAAGAAAGTGAAGAGAAATTAGATTAAATGATCCATACATGTAGAATTGATGAATAAATGGTAATTAGTAGCTTTAGATAGCAAGAATCAAGGCTTGAACATAAGGTTTTTATAATGTTCTTATTATGGAAGTTATGAAAATTATAGGAAATCAAAGGGATAAAGAAGAAGAAGGGAAGAAAGAATAGGACAAGCAAGGAACAAAGCAAATAAACAAGGTTTGGTACTTACATCATTGCCCTTTTCAATTAATTCACATATTTTGCATTATGGGACTTTTGAAATGTTTTGAAATGATGTTATTATGTGTGGTAAATATGTGGGAAAGTGCCTTCTAGTCATTTGTAGTTAATTGATGGTGAAGAGAATAAAAAAAAATAAAACAAACTAGTCCAATTTGTGTTAATTATCCATAAACTTTGACTAACTTTTAGTCATCTCTTTGGTTTGATTTTTGAAAGAGGGACCTTTAGTCCTTCCATGGTATCATAAAAGGAGTCTAAAACTCAATTTTTCAAGAAAAAACTGAATTCCCCTCAAGTTTTGAAAGTTGGGCCGAATGGTCCCTTTTGGGTACCATTCTGCAGCTTTCATTTTGGGCAGTCCATTGAGGGGGCCAACGAAGGAATTTTTTGACAAAATTTTACATGCATTTAGTTAACTTATGAAGGGGTTTTCCTGAAAAATGTCAGCCAAAAATAAGTTTGTTTACTTGGTCAAAACTATTGCCAAAGTTGACTGATTTTCAGCAGTAAAAACAGATTTTACCATTTAGTTGTCGCGCGCCATTGTGTTGCCAATTTTACGTGCAGCGCCACTATTCATTTGGTCATTTTTCTAAATGTGTTAAAACTTGAATATTATGATATGGATTGATGTTAAATCATATAAAATGACATGAAGGAGAATTGGAAATGATCAGAAAGGCATCATTACAAGCTATTCCGACAATTCATGCATTATGGAAAAATCATGGCTTATTGAATATCATGATCAAATTAATTAATACATTGTTTACGCTCTACTTAGTTATGACAGAATCCTTGAGATAAGGGTATGATGCATCATACTATTATTGCAGTACTGCTCATGACATGACATGATATTCCGGCTAAAGGCCGATGATTACAATGACATGATCAATGATTCAATGAACAATGGCTATTAGCACATGTGCAAGAATTATGATGAAGGATGATGAAATATGCACCATGATGCATATCGTCCTGTAATATCTCACCATGACGAGATATATTTATCATGACCCGTGCCTTATCCGTTGATGTTCTGTTAAACCAGTAGAGCAACCAAAATGATAAAAGCAAGAAAAATGATTTAAATTCAAATTATTCAGTCGAGCCTTTTTACCTTCTGTGTTTTGTATTATTTCCTTTCAATTATTTAAAGTATATAAATGTATGTTCAATTCATTATTTCATTTTATTTATTTATTGCAATGATTTAAGTACCCACTAAGCAATTGCTTAGCGAGTTTAGTTTCCCTCTAAACTCGTAGGTTAAACAAGGAGACGAGATTGCAGCATGTCCTGATCAGCTGGCCTTGACTACTACTTTGGGTAGGAGTTTGGATATGATTGATTGTAGCAATATGGCATGTACATAAGCTTGTATGATCTAGCAAATAAATGTGTTATACTGAAAAGCTAGAACACGTACACTGCTAGTAATCTAATAAATTTTATTTGGATTTAGCACTTATGTATGCAAGTATAGAAGTGTAAAGTTTTAGTGCAGGATTTGGTGGAGGATATAAGGGTGATGAATATAGAAGTGTTTGAGGAGTGTTGCGATTGTTTAATTGAGATCAAAATTGTTTTCAAAAATCAAAGAAAATCAGTTTTGGTGACACTTGGGACCTCCATTTTTAGGGGAGGTTATGGCAAAATTTTTTTTTAAAATCTACACTTAAAATTGGCTAAGTAAAATATTAAGACACAACCACCATGAGATAACAGTCCATCTTGGTCTATAAACGTAGGCTAAGATGGGGTGTTACATTTAGTGGTATCAGAGCACCGGTTTAGCCGGTCCTGGAAAATTCAACATAGGAGGATACACATTTTATGTTGGGAGTGGCCATTACCAATGTAAAATGGGATATCCTATAGCAGATAAGAAATGAGAGCATATATCATTTAGGTACGAAATGTCGGTATAGTAGAAAGAATATTATAAATACATAAGTATATGGGGTACGTGTGATAAAGGAAAATCTAATAGTGATTACGTACATGCCATATAGGAAAGTTAATGTGTGGAGTCAAGCCAGCTGCTAATCCTTATCACGATATATGTATACGGTATAAGGTTGCAAGAGGTAGAATCACAAAGAGTTATAGATCAAGAGAAGGAATCACACGCTTTCATATCCATAAATGTAGAAATGGATCTTGGACTTATGCCACGACCCGCAACGGTGGCTGTGGAAGGCCCCGAAGTTTATTTAAGATAGATGACAGTACCATTGCAATAAACGGCAAGAATGGTACCTGTTGCTACCAAAAGAGAAAGGAAGTCCCCAATTGAGAAGTTAAGGAAATATGGGGCTAAAGAATTTAAGGTTAGTAGGGAAGAAGGATTTGAAGAAGTTGAGTACTGTTTGGACAGTACCAGTAGGGCATTGGAACAACTGAGATGCACGCCAGATAAAAGATTTATTTATGCCATGTCCCTTTGGGTAGAAGAAATAAATTGTAGAATATTTGTGTTATATGAGATGTTTAATATAGTTGATGATATATGTGTATACTATTTTGATGTGATGAGAAATTATGATTGTTGACAATGATGTTGGAAATGAATTATAATTGAGGCATAGTGCCTAATTGATTATGAGAAACGCATTGTGAAATGTAATGTGATATTTGTATATTAATGATGCATATGAAAAATGTCATGTTGTGTGCAACATGAAATGTAATGTTGATATTTATGAGCAATATTATGTAGGGCATAATGTGAATTGAAACATAAAGAAATAAAAAGGAGAATAAAGTTGAAAATAAGTAGCAATCAAAATCAAGATTAAAATATGTATTCTTTCCTTTATACTTTGAACCTCTTTATAATAATGTTTATGTTGAGGTTGTTAGACAGAGAAAATATTGCTGGATTGTTATTATTGAAAGATATGTTACTAAAATGAGGAAAGAATGGTGGAATAGTGAATGAGTTAGTTAGTATAGACAAAGTGTGATTATTTAAAGTTGGGATATATGTATATAAAATTAAGGTTTTGTTTAAAGGAAAAAGAGATGATATTGGTTAAGTAAGAAAATAAGTTGATATTGTTATTTTAATGCGAACATGGTAAATTCAATGTTAGAAATGTGAGATGCTTGGATATTGTGAAAGCTCATGGTAATGGTGATAATATGTGATATTTGAGATTTTTGAAGTGAGCTTTATGATTGTGGAAATTATATGTTTTAATATTGCTTTGTGATATATATTTGTAAGATGTTTTTAAAGTGATGATAGAAAAGATGAGTTTGGCAAATTGAAGCTTAAACGAAGTAGTAAATTGAGAAGTTAAAGTTTTAGTGGAATTTGATAAAGATTATTGGGATATTGATAGTTAACTGTATATGCAATGCATGAGCTAAGTGAAATGACTAGTATTGCATATGGAAGTATTATGAATTGAGTAATGTGATTGATAGTATGAGAATTTGTTTTGAAATAATCAAGGAAGTGGATAAGTAAATAGAAATGAGTTATTTTAAGTCATTTTACTGAACAGGGTAAGAATGAATATGGGAGTGTATTAAATATTTTTAAAGACGAAAGTGAAAGAGATGTCACATTGGGAATGTGACTGAGATGAATATGAAGTGTTACTATAGTCGGAATATATATGTTTGTAGTGTGAATAAATACTTTATATCATATTGGAAGAATGAGAAGGATAGTGTTTAAAAGAAAATGATAAACACTAAATTTGTATTGAATGTATGAAAAAGGAAAATACTATAAGAGCATATAATTAAGTGTATACATGTATATGATATGTGAATTGAGTTTTCCAATATGAATGAAATTATGATATATAAACACATTTGTGAATCACATTATGAGGATGGCTTATGAAGATATATGTGGTATAATTATAGAATTAGTGATATGGAAAAACAATGTTATATGTATTAGTGGACCTAAGAGAGATTAGGTCTTGAACTGTGTAAAGCTAGATGAATTATGTGATGGAAGTGAGAATGGAAAGAACTTGAGTAATATTGGACAGTGGAAATTGTTATAATGAGTATTGAACTTGATGATTATATTATATTTAGAGTTTCAAAGTATTCACATATGAAAAGTTCTATGTAATTATATTATAAGAGATTGTAGATGGATTAGAAATGAAGTGATGAATAGAAATTGTATAAGAACTGTATATGATTGAATATGTATATAGTAATATTGTTAAAGCATGAGTTAAGTTGATAAGGATCATATAAGCGAATACAAATTGGTTGAAACGAAGTTGGAATGTGTTAACTTCTGTTATACTAAAAATGTTAAGATTGAGAATAGAATTATAAAAGAACAGTATTGAATTGAAAGTTCTAGGTTTGAATATTTATCTCTTAAAGTCATGTGTTTTGTTCAGTATTTTGGATCGGTTAATTTGTTATCCATGGATTTGGATCTTAGATATAATGATTGTAATACGGATTTGGTGAGGTTGACAATTTTGTTTGAGAAGTATAGTTAAAAATTATGATGGTTAAAGTTGTACCTTATTATTATTTTTTTTTATGTTAAGAATTTGGTTATAACTGTGAAAAAAAAAATTTGAAATGTGTTGAGTTATGGATAATATGACAAAAAGGTAATCAAAATAAATATACCAATGATAGGAAATGTGAAGAGTTAGTAAAAGGGAGAAATTATATTATATGAATGAAAGTTATATTGAATATGTTTATAGTATGTAACTTGAGGTTTAAGGGAATGAACTCAAAGTTTGAGTGAATGAATTATAGATATTAAGTATGATATAACATTTTTATGAGAATTGGTGGAAATTATACTAAGATAATAAAGAATAAACTATGTGTATATTAAAAGATATTAGAAGTGATTTGTTATCATGATGATTTGACTGAAAATAGATTGAAAGAGAGCAGAAATTGAATATAAGTTTGCTCTTATGGAATTAAGTTATATTTATACTTATATGAAAATTGTGAAATTTCATGATAAGTTAGATTACTTAATCGTTGGTTGGAATTGAACAAGATTGGAACGTGGGTATATTGTGACAGATAGATTAATTGATCTGGATTTGGCTAAGATTATGGATCATTAATAAAATTTAATGTGTATAGTTGTATTAAGAAAATAGGTATTTACATGATAATGTATATGATGTAAATTTTAAAGTATGATTGGACATGAATGAGTGGAGTATAGTAGTTGTTAATCATGATAAGAAGAGAAAAAGATTGGTTATTTATAAAATAAGTTGAAAGATAATGTATTAATATGTAAGTTAAGTGAAAAGCATGCTAAAGAAATAACTCCATTTATGAAAAATCAGGATTTTGTTATCTATTGAGGGTGATAAATGTCTATTTAGACAGTGATTGTAATGAAGGGATAATTAATGTTCAGATATAAGTCAATGATTTTTAATGTTAAAGTTAAGAGAGTAATTATACAGAAGTGAAATAACAAAATATATTAAATATAAAGATTAGATGGAGTATAAGTGTACTATAGAATGATCTGATTCTTATATAAAGACATTAACAAGAAATGTAATGAGTTCTTTTGAATGTTTGATTAAGGAAATAACAAGATGTATAAACATATAGAATGATGAGTTATGGAATTTAAAGAAGGTGGTTGATTCTAAAGAGGAGAGTTGAAGCTATATAATTTGATGATATAATGACTTAAGCGTATAATTAACTTCATATGGAAGTTAAGATGGTATAGTATTATGAATGGATTACAATTATGCTAGAAAATTTCGAGGACGAAATTATTTAAGGGGGAGAGAATTGTAATATCCTCATGTATACCTTAAAAGTTTTGATTATGTTATTGTTATATATTGGATTGAATATATGTGTTAAATTACAAGAAAAAAAGAAGTTGGGAAAAGAATGTATAGGTATTTGTGTTTTGAGAAGAAAAGAGGGTGTAGAGAGAAGTGTATATGTTGTTTATATGGTTGTATAACTAACATATACATTGGTCAAAAGGGTTGGTCAATACAAGATGATATTTATTTGTGGCATGTGAAATTATATATATGGGTATATATGAGACAAAAGATTAATTAAATGGATGAAGGGCATGGAGGTAATTTTCTTTGGTTAAGTTGCATGGTGGAGATTAAAAGAAGAAAAGTGGTTGACTTGTTGGTATTTTCTTCTTTCTTTCTTGAAGAGGCCGGCCATTGAAGAAGAGAAAGAGCTAGGGAGGTGTTTGAAGTTCTATAATCAAATTGAAGAAGGAATCAAGGGTTTTGGTTAGAGATTTGTGGAATTTCTTCATTTAAGGTAAGTTTTCTCTTGATTTCTCTTGTTCTATTTGGAATTTTGTTTGAGTTTGATGGAGTGTGTTTGTGTATGGTGTGTGTAAAAGTGTTGAAATGGAATTAAAGATAAGAAGCTAGGTTGGTGTTGGTGATGGAAGAGTAAGAGTTGTGTTTAGTGAATTTTTTTTTCTGTTTTACAATTAGTAAAGGCTGTGACTTGTATGATTTTTAATTAATTATAGAAAAATGTTCTTGAAGTGAATTTTGGATATGTTGTTGCTTAGTGAGTCTAGTATTTGAGAAAAATAATTTGGAACCACGTTGATTGAATTTGATTTATGGAATTCACAAAGTTCAGAACTGCTACCAGGATGTAGGGCAATTGGGGCAGTCTGGTTAGGTGAACTATTTGACCAAGATTTTGTGTTCAGTTTGATCTGAAATTTTAAAGGAATGATTTTAAGATACAAAACTAAATTCTATAAAAATTTTAGAATTTTTAGTCTAGTAGATTATTTTATACAATTTTTCAAAATAAGGATAAAATGGAGTCTTAAACCAGAATGTACTATTCATATGGTCATTTTGCTAATATTCCTTTTGGATTAGATTGTGAAGAGGTTGAATTGCCCTAACCGTGTCCCTCAAGTGGTGCTGCCCGTGTCCCTCAAAGGTGTGGGTTAATGTTTTTATTCTTTGTTCTTTTAACATGGCTTTGATTCTTTAAAGGTATTGGGGTACCTAAACCTAAACATAAACACTTTAAATATGTATAAAACAAAGAATGCCCTAATCAAATGTTTGTGGATGATTCTAAACCTATGAATAATGATCTTTGGATAAGGTTTTGAAGAGATTGGGTTGCATTAACCTAAATGTGGAGAATTCTTGGAAAGAAAAGAAATGTATAGATTGATGAGACTCGTTCTTGAGGTAAGTACCAATACATATGATTGTATTTAATTACATAATTTGAGGCTTAATACATTTGTTTGCAAATGTGTTAAGTGATCTATTATATTGTTAACATAATTGGACTAAGGTGATGATTGAATGATGTGAAGGATGTGAAGATCATTAACAAGGTAAGCATAAACCCTATTTGATTGTATATCCTTATATGTCTTTGAACATTAACACATTGGGATGAAAGTGTTAAATAAGCTATTATATTGTGAATGTAAATGAAGAATATATATAAAGGATGAAATATGAAATGGGAAAGGTAGGAAGAAATGAGGATCATTCTTAAGGTATGTGCAATTTGTTATGACAAATGCTCTAGTAATGAATAATGTTAATGTGTTTTGAGAAGTGAGAAAATGTTATGTTATATGCATTGTGAATCTTGTGTATGGCAATGTATTATATGAATAATATACTTTGAAATGTGATATCAATGATGCTATATGTATCATATGGATTGAGATATGATAAGATATGAAGCCATTGTGATTGGCTATGATAATTCAATTGAAAGAGATAAGGCATGTTGGCCTAATTGATGATGAGATTGATAATGAAATAATAAATGAATTGTTTGTTTAATATGTTATTCAGTTTCAAAGTTCTGGATTTGGGTGGCATGCCTAAGAAATGATGAAATGTAACAGTCTTGCCGGGTTGAGGATCTCCTCATATGTGTTGAGTTGATGGTCCAAGAGACTGGGTCTGTTACACTATGAGAATTATGAATATGAGATATATGATTTGTAACAGTCTTGCCGGGTTGAGGATCTCCTCATATGTGTTGAGTTGATGGTCCAAGAGACTGGGTCTGTTACACTATCCATGGATAGAGATACATGTATATACATTGCCTACGGGCGTGATGATTGTGACTATGAACCAAAGCAGTAACTCTGAACTTTGAATAACATATTAGTGTTTTGGGCCCGAGTCTGTCTTTATTGTCAATGTGAAATGCAAGTATTGAAATATTGATTGTGAGTATTAATAATGATTTATGCCTGGTGAATTGTGAATAATATAATGTTATTAAGTGTAATATGTAAATGAATTGTGGTTGATGATAAAGGTTGTCTTTATTGGAAATATGATTTATGATTTGTATGATATGTAAATTGTGTATTGCAATAATGAGTGATATGATGTGTAATGTGTGTATTGCAATAATGAGTGTATGATATGTAATGTGTGTATTGCAATAATAATTGGTATGATATGTAAAGTGTGTATTGCAATAATGGTTGGTGTGGTATATATATAATGTAGGGGTATTAATATATTGGTTTTGAGTATTGGTGATGCATTGGGGTTGGTGATAATATTATGTATATATATACATCATATATGAAATTAGCTAGGATATATTGAAGATAAAATTAAAAAGAAAAGAAGATATGATAAGAACTAATTATATATTGAATCGATGTATCATTATATATCAATACTTCTATACTATATGTTTATATTTTATATTTGGACTACTAAGCTCTCGGGCTTAGCGCGGGTGTTTATTCGCGCAGGTATATAGATGAAAGATATGAAGTCTTTTGTTATGCCACAAGAATAGTAAAGTTTGTCGAGACCAACTAGAGGGTAATGCATACATGTATAAATTTTAATTATGATGTATTTCTGACGAGAGAGTATTTATATGTATAAATGAAGTTTTAATAAAGATAATGATTTTGTAAATGTTATTTAAATTAATGTATTATGGTTTGAACTCTGTTACAGGTTTTTAAAAGGTAACGAAAAGTGACATCCTTATACTTTATATATTTACTGTATGTATACTAGGTATACGCATAGTACTTATATAGGGTATCGGGGTGTTACAATTGTTTTGGTATCAGAGCTTAGGTTCGAGATTCTCGGCCCAAGTGAGATTAAAAACAAAATTTTTTTTTTGAAAAGTTTAAATAGAAATAAAAAGGAAAAGTTTTGAAATGGTATCTTGATTAATTTTAATATTTATTTTAGTAAAAAATGGTGAAGTGAATAAAAAATAAAAAATAATAACAAATAACAAATAACAAAAAAAAATCGGCAACAAAAAAATCGTCGCCTAAAGTCAGCGCGGGCCAGTGGGCATTTCTCCCGCAGGCCAAATTAGCTGCGGCAGCTTTTTTCCAGCATATTTTTTCCGCAGTAGTTTTTTTTTTGCCGGCGAAATTTTTCCGACGCAAATTTTTTCGAAACCTAATACAATTAGGTTTCGGTTTCCTTTTCTTAATGAATGTTATATTCCATAATAACTAAGATTAATATAAAAATCTTCTATAAATAATACCAAAAATAACACAAAAAGTATGAAAAATTGGGACGAAAATTGGGAGAAAAGTTGAGACCGAAACTGAGTAGGAAAGGCTTTGAATCAATCTGATTTTCTTGAGAGAGCAAACAACAATTCAATCCATCAAAGGCAGCAAAGCTTGCCTTTGTTTTTGTTCATACAAGAAGCAATTTTTGGTGTAACCTACGAACGAAGGTTTGAGTTCTTAATTTCTTTTTGTTTTTTTCACAGTAGCTTAATCATCTAATTGTTTCTTTTAATTCAAAAACTTAAGAACCCTAATTCACCTTTTCTAAAGTTTAAAAACCTTAATTCGTTGCTTTGTTTTCCAAAAAGCTTTAAATTATTATTTTTGTTTCTTCAAAATCTCAAAACCCTAATTTGCTTTCCAAATTTTCAAAATCCTAAATTGAGTTATGTGTCTTTCCAAAAGCCCTAAAAACATCTTTTTTGTTTCTATAAACTTTAAATCATTTTATTTATTTTCATAAAACTTCATAAAATTATCAATTGTTTTTTCAAATTCTAAAAACTAATTCATTCTCCAAAACCCTAATTCAAAAATCCTAAAACCCTAATTCAACTCCAAAACCCAAAACAGTCAACCCTAACCCCCTTAAAACCTTAAACCCTAATTTTTTCTAAACTCTAATCCTTTAAAACTTTAAAAACCATATAAGCATAAATGTTATAATTTTACACAGTAAGCTTAAAAACATAATTCAGTAACCGAAAATCATAAATCTAAGCGTTTTAAAGTGTCCAAAACCTAATTTCATGATTATACATCTTAAACCCTAATTTGGTTTGTCAAAGAACTTTATCAACCTATTAAATTCTAAAACTTGGCTCCATCTCAATTCCTTTAAAATTCATAGTAGTTTAAACCAATGAATTCCCAAAACCTTAAACATATTAAATAAAGAAACTTAAATAGAAACAGTAGCCCTAATTTGAATCTTTATTTGCCTTATTCAATTTTATATTTGATTATGCTTTGATTTATTTTATATGCTTTAATTTATTTAAGTTTAATGCTTGGTTTATTTAATTTATCATGGATGGATGTTTACTTTCTATTGATGTTTAATACCTTTGATGAATGATTAATTTACGATGAATGGTTATTTACTTTTATCGATTTATTTAGATTTCCAAATTTTGTAAGAGGTATGTTTCCACTTGGTGGGTACCTCATTAGTTAAATATCATGTAATTTAAATTGCTTTTCTATTTTAGAACCAATGTAAAGGACATGTTACTATCTTTCGGTGGGTGTCCTATTTAGGCATGGATGTAAGGGCATGTTTCCATCTTCGGATGTGTGTCCATTTATTTTTTTTTGCTTGGACATTGTTTTAATTTTCAATATATCGATGCTTTGTTTTAATTATTGTGTGTAATATGGATAATGTTGTTATACTTAAGAATTTTATAACATTAAGACCTGTAAAGGAGGCCGGTTCCAATGAATCGGGCGTTGTGGGGGTACTGGGTCATTTATCACCTTCCCCACACGTACCCAACTTTCTGAACTCATTAGGGGGTTGGGGATTCCTTAGGAATCGAGTCATCCACCCCTTTCTTTTTCCCGGTCAGTCTGGGTGGCTACTCCATTTTCTCCAGACTTAGGTCTGTGTTCTCTAAAGCCCCGAGCCTAAACAGTGCCGAAGTAGCAAGAACCATTCCACCGGGAGTGGGGGGCGAAAATCCTTCCCGGTCAGTCTGGGTGATCATTGATGATGATGATTGGGCTCAATACTACCAAGATCTCCAAGACAAAAAGGAGCCAAAGGCCATTGAGAAGGCAACTATTGAAAAGACCGAGACATCCAATGTTGAAAAGATGTTT
Organism: Garcia nutans; assembly: GCA_947685225.1. Taxonomy (NCBI): domain Eukaryota; kingdom Viridiplantae; phylum Streptophyta; class Magnoliopsida; order Malpighiales; family Euphorbiaceae; genus Garcia; species Garcia nutans. The sequence continues at coordinate 32,199,355 of CANTUV010000039.1, read as the reverse complement.
CTGATTTAGAAAAGAAATTTGAGAAGCTGAAAACTGAAGAGATGTCTGAGATCGACAAACTATTTGAACAAGATGAGGAGGTCCCTTATAAGTTCAAGATGCCATCCTTTGCTAGATATGATGGAACCAGAAATTCCATCTCCATGTGAAGCAATATATCACTGCTATGCAGTCTACTCGAGCTACTAAGGCTCAAACTCTAAGGTACTTCATACTCTCGTTGGACCCTGTTATCCAAAATTGGTTCAACACTTTAGAGGAAAGTACTCAAAAAGATTGAGATATGCTATACAAGGCCTTCATCCAACAATATGGATATACTGTTGAAATGGAAGTTACCTTAATGGAAGTTGAGTCCATTAGGCAACGACCAAATGAAAATTTTGTGGACTATGTGAAAAGATGGAGAAATAAAGCTGCTTTATTCAAGAAGAGGCCGGATGAATCTGATCAAATAAGAATGATCGTGAGAGGTGTCCTACCCAATCTTCGTGAAAGGATGTCTCACACCCTTATAAGGGATTTCAAAGATCTTCTCCAAGCTGGTCTACAAATTGAAGAGTGGGAAAGGGAGAAAAATTGCTTTTCAATAAGAAGGAATGAGAAAGGGAATTACCAGCCTAGCAATCAAAGCACGCAAAAAGAAGTTGATGTTAATGTAACTTGTCAAGGAAATAAAAGACAATTCTCAGAATTGGGGAAACCTCTATCTTGGGTTTTTATCAAGCTGCAAAAAAAAGGGTTGTTACAACCGTTAGCTCCTCTACCGTTACATAATCCACTGCCACCAAACTTCAATGCCGAGGCCTTCTGTCAATTTCATCAAATGTGAGAGCATGAAACAGATAAATGTGCTTGTCTAAGGCATGAGATCCAAGATTTAATCGACAATAGTAAGCTACCCGAGCCAGATAAGCCTAATACCAAGAACAACCCTTTGCCTAAATTTGGAAGAGTGCCACCACCAGCAACCTTCATGGTGGGAAAAGAATTGGAAGAAGATTTTGTTTTATCCTCTTTTCAAGATGGGAATGTTGAAGATGTGAAAGGAAAAGAAGCTTAAACTCAATGAACTTTCCTTAGCTTGAATGTTGCTTTTCAATTTTACTTTCTTTAATATTTAAATTGGAACAATCTTGTATTTCAAATTTAAAGTTGCTTGAATAAATTACTTTCATCAAAATTTTTGTTGGTCTTTGTTCATTTTGATGCTCAACCAATGAGGAATCTAGCTTGATAATTCATGAATTAATATATCTAGGCATCATGACTTGAATGACTTTACTAGGTAAGGGAATTGTTCTATAGCATTGAGTTGTGTATGCTTACTTAGAGAGGGCTCTTGCATAATTACCTTTGTCTAGGTCCTAGTCAGTCTTAGAACATGCTTAGATAAACTTTCGAGGTGAAATTGAACTCTGCTTATTTAAGGGAGAGATGATCTAGGCATTGTTTGGATTAGCCGACAACTAGTATCCACCCTATTAAATATCAATCCCTAGTTGTCCCTTTGAGCCTTCATAAAATTTTAGCTTTCTTTTCATTGGCTTACAAACCCCAATAACATACCTTGAGTTGTTGTGATACTTTTGACAAGTCTTATGATCACTAAGATGAAGAGGCAAGAAGATAAAAAAAAAAGCAATAATTAGTCAAGATCATGAGGATAGTTGAAGTTCTCAATACTATAAAGATAGTTGAAGTTCTCAAGACCATAAGGGTAGTTGATGTTTTTAAGACCATAAGGGTAGTTGAAGTTTTTCTAATATCTCCAATATATCAAGACAACATCAGAGTAACAAATGATTTATCTCTGCTAAAGAAGATTTATGTTACTCCACTCATCCATTATTGGAAGCCCAAGTTGGTACAAACAAGACAACTCTTTTAAAGCTAGAACCAAACCAAAAAAAAAAACAAACCAAACAAAAAAAAAAGGGAAGAAGAAAAAAAGAAAAGAAAAAAAGACGAAGAAAAAAAAGAAAAGAAAGAAAAGAGAAAGAAAAGAAAAAAGGTAAAACCTAAAAAGGCGGTTTAGAAAGTCAATTGAGTCCTCTTTTACCTAAGACAACAAAATGCTTCCATTTGGTTTATAAGGACGGATTGACTTGAATTGGTCCAACCCAACCAAAGATTCGATCAAAATCAAAGGAAAAGGAGAAAGACCATTCAGTTCTTGAAAGTTTTGTACTTGATAGTCCTACAAGGAAGAAGGACAAAATGATAAAATGCTTAAAAAAGGGAAGAGTAAGAAAAATAAAAAGAAAGAAAAGGGAGAAGAAGAAAAGAAACGAATTTGGGTAACAAACTTTTTATAGGGGCAAAAACTGTTCTAATCAAGATCCAGGTTAATGCCAAGAAGATAGAAGGAATTTGGAGTCTAGCAAGATTGCCTCCAAGCTGCCTAAAATTCTAACAAGAAATTTATAGTGTGAGGGTTTGTCCATTGTGTCACATCAGCTCCTATCTCAAAATGGCCTTCATTTAACCCATGTCCCTCATAGACCCCGTTTCAAGCCTATCAAAGACCTATTGATCTCTCTTGGTAGGTAGAGTCTATTAGTGGAGATAGTTTGGATAAGCATGCATATAAGATAGACAATATTTAAACTCAAATGAGACATTTGGCCAAGTAATGTGTATGTGCCTATCTGAAGTGCAACAATTCTTGCTTAAATAGAAATGATTCCCGAGTTTAGTACGGTAACTAGGGTTGTCATGTTATAGATATGTTAATTTGGAAAAATCAAGTCCTGAAGTACATTGAAATTAATTTGGCAAAGCCAACATTTGATTTCAAAATTAAAAAAAAAGTGTTTTGTCATACAAAACCTTCAAGTTAAGGGAAGTATGTTGAACCTCCAAATGACACATTGGGCAAAGGAAATGATTATTGGCAAGGTCATGAAGAAGCTATAACCTGACATGCTGAGAAATAGTTTGAAATAGATGAATCCCTGACTTTGCTGCTTGGGGTCTCCATTATTCATATTTTCAACATCTTGAAGATAAAAGCCATTCCAATGCAAGACTTGAACGAGAGTCTGAAAGGAACCAATGAGAACACTTCTGCTGATCACCTCGGTCTGTGAGTCGATGGAACGACTATAAGTATTATTCATGCATATCATGCATAAATGAGCATATCACATCACACTTTCTTATCTTGTATTGTCTATTCTTTATCAAAGTGAACAGCAAACACTATGTGAAGTAAAGAATCAAAAGAAGATGTAAAATCAGGGGGGCATGGAAGGCCCATTGCTTGAGAAATTTCCAGTAATTTTGCAAAGAGAAGAAATGCGTGCTTGTGTAAAGAACTAGACAATAAAAACATCAATCAGAGTCCGCATAGAAAAATCATGGGTTTGAGCCTACACAGGGGGCAAAGTTTCTCCTTTTCAATTTTTTGAGTTTATATATAAAACATTTTCAAATTCACTTGGAATTATCTCGCCACGCAGGGGGAAAAGGAGAGGATATGAAGGCTAGCTAAAAAGGGCTGAATTTTTTGCAAAAGTGCAAAGGAAGAATAAAAAAGAATGGAATAAAAAAAGAAAATTAGAATTCTCAAAAGAATGAAGATACAAAAGACAAAAGATCAATCCAACTAAAAGAGTTGAAGCCAGGGTAAAGACCCGACCTCCAATGGATAAAGATCCATGTTTCAAGGGTAAAGACCTGATCTCCAAAGGATGAAGATCCATTTTCAAGGGTAAAGACCTTATCTCAAAGGATGAAGATCCACTTACAAGGGTGAAGACCCCGTTTTCAAGGGTGAAGACCCGATCTCTAAGGATGAAGAGCCATTTTCAAGGGTGAAGACCCGATCTCAAAGGATGAAGATCCATTTTCAAGGGTGAAGACCCGATCTCAAAGGATGAAGATCCATTTTGAGGGTGAAGAACCACAATGCATAGAACAGCTGAAGCAATCAGACTTCTTAACTGATAAAACGTTAGTCAAACCTAATTCCGGGTCCAAGTACCCATTCTCGGGTCCAAGTACCCAAATCAAATTCAATCTCGGGTCCAAGTACCCAAATCAAATTCAAATCTCGAGTCAAAGTACCCAGTTTAGGATCGAGTATCCAAATTCAATTAGGATTGAGTATCCGAATCCAATTTAGGATCGAGTATCCCAATCCAAGTTAGGATCGAGCATCCCAATCCAATTTAGGATCGAGTATCCAAATCCAGTTTAGGATCGAGTATCCCAATCCAAGTTAGGATCGAGTATCCCAATCCAGTTTAGGATCGAGTATCTAAACCCAATTTAGGATTGAGTATCCAAAATCCAGTTAGGATCGAGTATCCTAATCCAATTTAGGATCGAGTATCCAAATCAAGTTACGATTGAGTATCCAAATTTAGGATCGAGTATCCAAGTCTAGTTTAGGATCGAGTATCCCAATCCAGTTTAGGATCGAGTATCTGAATCCAGTTTAGGATCGAGTATCCAAATCCAGTTAGGATCGAGTATCCAAATCCAGTTAGGATAGAGTATCCAAATCCAGTTTAGGATCCAAGTCCAGTTAGGATCGAGTATCCCAATCCAATTTAGGATTGAGTATCCAAATACAAGTTATGATCGAGTATCCAAATCTAGTTTAGGATCAAGTATCCGAATACAGTTATGATCGAGTATCCAAGTCTAGTTTAGGATCGAGTATCCCAATCCAGTTTAGGATCGAGTATCCGAATCCAGTTTAGGATCGAGTATCCAAATCCAATTTTGGATCGAGTATCCAAATCCAGTTTAGGATCGAGTATCCAGGTCCAATTAGGATCGAGTATCCCAATCTAATTTAGGATCGAGTATCCAAATCCAGTTTAGGATCCAGTATCCCAATCCAATTTAGGATCGAGTATCCAAATCCTGTTAGGATTGAGTATCCGAATCCAGTTTAGGATCGAGTATCCAAATCAAGTTTAGGATCGAGTATCCCAATCCAGTTTAGGATCGAGTATCCAAACCCAATTTAGGATCGAGTATCCAAAATTCAGTTAGGATCGAGTATCCCAATCCAATTTAGGATCGAGTATCCAAATCAAGTTACGATCGAGTATCCAAATCTAGTTTAGGATCGAGTATCCGAATCCAGTTAGGATCAAGTATCCAAGTCTAGTTTAGGATCGAGTATCCAACTCTCTCGGGTCCAGAACCTAAAACCTCAACCATCTCAAAAATTAAGTCTTATTGCTTTTCACTCTCTTTTACTAAAGTCTCTGATCGTTCAAGCATGGGGCAAACTGTAGATCCTTAATTTTTGACCCAGTCCGGTCCAATATATTTTACTTAGTCCAAATTTTTTTTATGGTATCTTGATTAATTTTAATATTTATTTTAGTAAAAAAATGGTGAAGTGAATAAAAAATCAAAAATAAAAAATAACAAAAAATAACAAAAAAAATCGGCGACGAAAAAATCAGCTACGAAAAAATCGTCACCCGAAAGTCAGCCCTGGCCCGTGGGCATTTTGCTCGCAGGAGTTTCCTGCGGGCAGCCAGCTGCAGTAGCTTTTTCACCAGTGCATTTTTTCCGCATAAGTTTTTTTTGCCAACGAAATTTTTCCGACGTAAATTTTTCTGAAACCTAATACAATTAGGTTTCGGTTTCCTTTTCTTAATGAATGTTATATTCCGTGAATAACTAAGATTAATCAAAAAATCTTTTATAAATAATACCAAAAATAGCACAAAAAGTATGAAAAATTGGGACGAAAATTGGGAGAAACGTTGAGACCGAAACTGACTAGGAAAGGTTTTGAATCAATCTGATTTTCTTGAGAGGAACAACAATTCAACACATCAAAGGCAGCAAAGCTTGCCTTTGTTTTTGTTCATCCAAGAAGCAATTTTTGGTGTAACCTATGAACAAAGGTTTGAGTTCTTAATTTCTTTTTGTTATTTTCACAGTAGCTTAATCATCTAATTGTTTCTTTTAATTCAAAAACCTAAGAACCCTAATTCACCCTTTCTAAAGTTTAAAAACCTTAATTCGTTGCTTTGTTTTCCAAAAAGCTTCAAATTATTATTTTTGTTTCTTCAAAATCTCAAAACCCTAATTTGCTTTCCAAATTTTCAAAATCCTAAATTGAGTTCTGTTTCTTTCCAAAAGCCCTAAAAACATCTTTTTTGTTTCTATAAACTTTAAATCGTTTTGTTTATTTTCATAAAATTTCATAAAATTATCAATTGTTTTTCCAAATTCTAAAAACTAATTCATTCTCCGAAACCCTAATTCAAAAATCCTAAAACCCTAATTCAACTCCAAAACCCAAAACAGTAAACCCTAACCCCCTTAAAACCTTAAACCCTAATTTTTTCTCAACCCTAATCCTTTAAAACTTTAAAAACCATATAAACATAAATGTTATAATTTTACACAGTAAACTTAAAAACATAATTCAATACCCAAAATCATAAATCTAAGTGTTTTAAAGTTTCCAAAACCTAATTTCATGATTATACATCTCAAACCCTAATTTTTTTAGTCAAAGAACTTTATCAACCTATTAAATTCTAAAACTTGGCTCCATCTCAATTCTTTTAAAATTCACAGTAGTTTAAACCCATGAATTCCCAAAACCTTAAACATATTAAATAAAGAAACTTAAATAGAAACAGTAGCCCTTTGATTTATCATGGATGGATGTTTACTTTCTATTGATGTTTAATACCTTTGATGAATGATTTATTTACGATGAATGGTTATTTACTTTTATCGATTTATTTAGATTTCCACATTTTGTAAGAGATATGTTTCCACTTGGTGGGTACCTCATTAGTTAAATATCATGTAATTTAAATTGCTTTTCTATTTTAGAACCAATGTAAAGGACATATTTCTACCTTTCGGTGGGTGTCCTATTTAGGCATGGATGTAAGGGCATGTTTCCATGTTCGGATGGGTGTCCATTTATTTGTTTTGCTTGGACATTGTTTTGATTTTCAATATATCAATGCTTTGTTTTAATTATTGTGTGTAATATGGATAATGTTGTTATATTTAAGAATTTTATAATATTAAGACCTGTAAAGGAGGCCGGTTCCAATGAACCGGGCATTGTGGGGGTGTTAGGCCATTTCTCACCTTCCCCACACGTACCCAACTTTCTGAACCCATTAGGTGGTTGGGGATTCCTTAGGAATCGATTCATCCACCCCTTTCTTTTTCCCGGTCCGTACGAGTGGCGACTCTATTTTCTCCGGACTTAGGTCCGTGTTCTCTAAGGCCCCGAGCCTAAACAGTGCCGAAGTCGCAAGAACCATTCCACCGGGAGTGAGGGCGAAAATCCCCTCCAAGACATCCTTTGACGAAGACTAGGCAATACCCTTCTTACAAACATCCTAATTTGGTCAGATTAATCGGGCCACTTTTTGAGCAATGCAACCTTATTCCTCCACCTCTTCACATAGTCCACAAAGTTCTCATTTGACTTTTGTCTAATGGACTCAACTTCCATTAAAGTAATTTCTAATTTAGCATTATACCCATATTATTGGATGAAGGCCTTATATAGTAAATCCCAACTCTTTTGTGTACTATCTTTCAATGTGTTGAACCAATTTTGGACAATAGGATCCAATGAGTGCATGAAGTACCTTATAGTTTGAGCCTTAGTAGCTCAGGCAGACTGCATGGCTGTGATATATTATTTCAGATTAAGATGAGGGTTTCCAGTTCTATCAAACTTATCAAAGGAGGGCATTTTGAACTTGTACGGGACCTCTTCATCTAACTCGAACAACTTGTCGACCTCAGACATCTCTTTCATTTTCAGCTTCTTTTCAAATTTCTTTTCCAAATCAGCAATCAATTTTTAGCATCTGAAGTTTTAGTCTTTTCCACGGCTGATCTTTCAACAACCATTGACTCCTTCTTCTTGTGTTAAGGCTCTTGAAAGTACTGAGCCCAGTCATCATCGTCATTAATGACTACTTTGTTATTATCAAGGGCTACCTCACTAACCTTAGCCTTCCTTTGTCCTTTGGCTTCTTGGTGCTAGTAGATGCCTCGATAGTGTTTCCCAAAAAATAGCACAGTGATTTCGCCCGGAGGAAATTCCTGCGAGCGAAATGCCCACGGGCCCGCGAGACGATTTTTTCGTCGCCTATTTTTTCGACTTTCATTTTTTTTTATTTTTTGACTTTTATTTGTTTATTTCTATTTTTTATTAATAAAAATTAGATACTAAAATAAAAATTATTTAATAAAAATTATTTTGGACCAATTTGACAACAAAAATCATTTTAGACTAAATAAAACATATTGGACCGTATTGGGACAAAAATTAAGGGTCTACACCATTCATCATAAATAAATCATTCATCAAAGATATTAAACATCAATAGAAACATAAACATTCTACACCATTCATCATAAATAAATCATTCATCAAAGATATTAAACATCAATAGAAATATAAACATTCATCCATGATAATTTAAATAAACCAAGCATTGAACTTAAATAAATTAAAGCATATAAAATAAATCAAAGCATATAATGAACTACATAATCAAATCTAAGAATAAATAAAGTAAGTAAAGATACAAATTAAGACTACTGTTTCTATTTAAAATTCTTTAGTTAATACTTTAGGGTTTTGGAATTTTAGTATTATTTAGGGTTTGTAATTCTTAGCTACTGTGAACTTTAAGGGAATTAAAATGGATTAAAGTTTTATGATTTAAGAAGTTGGTAAAGTTCTTTGATGAACCAAATTAGGGTTTGAGATGTAAAATCAAAAATTTAGGGTTTGGACACTTTAAAACATTTAGATTTATGATTTACGGTTACTTATTGTGTAGAATTATAACATTTAGATTTATATGGTTTTAAGGTTTTAAAGATTAGGATTTAGAAAAATTAGGGTTTAAGGTTTTAAGGGAGCAAGGGTTTATGAAAATTTTAGGGTTTAGGTTAGATAGTTTAGGGTTTACTGTTTTGTTTTAAAGTTGAATTAGGGTTTTAGAATTTTAGAATTAGGGTTTCGAAGAATGCATTAGATTTTAGAATTTAGAGAAATAATTGATAATTTTATGAAGTTTTATGAAAATAAACAAAATGATTTAAGGTTTATAAAAACAAAAAAAAATATTTTCTAGGGTTTTTGGAAAGAAACAGATTCAATTTAAGGTTTAGAAAAATTGGAAAGCAAATTAGGGTTTTGAGATTTTGAAGAAACAAAATATAACACTTTTAAGATTTTTGGAAATCAAATAAACGAATTAAGGTTTTTAAGCTTTAGAAAAGGTAAATTAAAGTTCTAGGGTTTTTGGATCAGAAGAGACAATTGAATTATTTAAGCTACTGTGAAGAAATTAGACATTCATACCTCCATTTGTTGGTTCCACCAAAAATTTCTTCTTGGATGAACAAGAACAAAGACAAGCTTTGCTGCCTTTGATGGATTGAATTGCTTGTTTGCTCTCTCCAAAAGTCCCCTCGATTTCACTGCCAGAAGGAACTTTTAAAATCTGATTTCTTTTCATGGTTTTCCTCCTCAATTTCGTTCTCAATTTTTCCTCCAAAATTCGATCCCCTTTTGTGTCTTTTTAGTCCTTATTTATAGAAGATTTTTATGATTAATTTTGGTTATTCACGGAATCTAACATTAATTAAGAAAAGGAAACCGAAACCTAATTGTATTTGGTTTCTAAAAAATTTGCGTCGAAAAAATTTCGCTGGGGAAAAAAACTTCTGCGAAAAAATTGAGCTGGCGAAAAAAAAACTGCTGCAGAAAAATTGCGCTGGAGAAAAAGCTGCTGCGGAAAAATTGCGCTGGAGAAAAAGCTGCTGCAACAGGCGAAAATTGGCCTGCGGGCCATTTCATCGTAACTCTTCGGTGACAAATTTTTTCTTCTTCGATTCTTCCGTCACCGATTTTTTTGTTTATTATTATTATTTTTAATTTTTTATTAATAAAAATTAGATACTAAAGCAAATATTATTTAATTAAGATAATAAAAATTTTTTTGGACTAATTAAAATATATTGGACAACATAAAAATTATTTTAGACTAATTAAAATATATTGGACCGGACCCGGTCAAAAGTTAAGGTTCTACAGTTTGCCCCCTGCTTGAATGATTTAAGACTTTAGTGAAAGAGAGTGAAAAGCAATAAGACTTAATTTTTGAGATGGTTGAGGTTTTGGGTTCTGGACCCGGTTCGAGTTCTGGACTTGATTTGGGTACTTGGACCCGAGATCGGTTACTTGGACCCGAGATTGAATTTGATTTGGGTACTTGGACCCGAGATTGGATTGAATTTGGGTACTTGGACCTAGGATTGGGTACTTACACCCGAGATTAATTTGATTTGGGTACTTGGACCCGAGATTGGATACTTGGACCTGAGATTGGGCACTTGGACCTAAGATTGGATTGAATTTGGGTACTTGGACCCGAGATTGAATTTGATTTGGGTACTTGGACCCAGGATTGGTACTTGGACCCGAGATTGGGTACTTAGACTCGAGATTGATTTGATTTGGGTACTTGGACCCGAGATTGATTTGATTTGGGTACTTGGACCCGAGAATGGATTAATTTGAATACTTGGACCCGAGAATGGATTAATTTGGGTACTTGGACATGAGATTGAATTGATTTGGGTACTTGGACCCGAGCTTGAATTTGATTTGGGTACTTGGACTCGAGATTGAGTACTTGGACCAGAGATTGGGTACTTGGACTCGAGATTGGGTACTTGGACCCGAGATTGGGTACTTGGACCCGATTTTGAATTGATTTGGGTACTTAGACCCATGATTGGGTACTTGGACCCGAGATGGGGTACTTGGACCCGAGATTGGTACTTGGACCCGTAATTGGGTACTTGGACCCGAGCTTGAATTGATTTGGGTACTTGGACCTAAGAATTGGTGCTTGGACCCGAGAATGGGTACTTGGACCCGAGACTGATTTGATTTGGGTGCTTGGACCCGAGAATGAATTGAATTCTGGGGGCTTGTACTCGAGACTGAGTTTGACTAACCTTTTATTCAGCTGAGAAGTCTGATTACTCCGGCTATTCTATACATTGTGGTTCTTCACCCTCGTAAATGAATCTTTATCCTTGGAGATCGTGTCTTCATCCTTGAAAATGGATCTTTATCCCTTGAGATCGGGTATTCACCCTTGCTTCAGCTCTTTTAGTTGGACCGATCTTTTGTCTTTTGCATCTTCATTCTTTTGATAGTTCTAATGTTCCATTCTTTTGTTCTTCCTTTTTGCAAAAATTCAGCTATTTTTAATTGGACCTTATATCATCTCCTTGCCCCCTGCGTGGCAAAATATTTGTAAGTGAGTTTGAAAATGTTTTATATATAAACTCTAAAAATTGAAAAGGAGAAACTTTGCCCCCTGTGTAGGCTCAAACCCATGATTTTTCTATTCGGGCTCTGATTGATGTTTTTGTTGTTTAGTTCTTTGCACAAGCATGCATTTCTTCTCTTTGCAAATTACTGGAACTTTCTTTGGTAATGGGCCTTCTATGCCCCCCTGATTTGATATCTTCTTTTGATTGTTTACTTCACAAGGTGTTTGTCGTTTACCTTAATAAAGAATAGAAAATACAAGACAAGAAAGTGTGATGTGATATGCTCATGTATGCATGATATGCATGAATGATACTTACAGTGGTTCCATGACCCACAAACTGAGGTATTCAGCAAAAGTGTTCTCATTGGTTCCTTTTTGACGCTCGTTCAACTATTGTATTGGAATGATCGAAAGCTTCGCATTTGTGGCTTTTATCTTCAAGATGTTGAAAACATGAGTGGTGGAGACTCCAAGCAGCAGAGTCAGGGATACATCCACTTCAAACTATGTTTCAGCATGCCACTTGGTAGTTTCTTCTTGACCTTGCCAATAATCATTTCCTTTGCCCAATGTGTTCTTTGAAAGTTCAACATATTTCCCTCAACTTGAAGACTTTATATGACAAAACTTTTTCTTCTTTTTTTTTTATTTTTTGAATTTTGATTTTTTTTTATTTTTGATTTTGAAATCAATTATTGGCTTTGCCAAATTAATGTTAATGCACCTCAGGACTTGATTTTCCAAATTAATTATCTATAACGTGACAACCCTAGTTACCGTACTAAACTCGGGAATCATTTCTATTTAAGCAAGAATTGTTGCACTTCAGATAGGCACATACACATTACTTGGCCAAAGGTCTCATTGAGTTTAAATATTTTCTATCTCATATGCATGCTTATTCAAACTATTTCCACTAATAGACTCTACCTACCAAGAGAGATCAACAAGTCTTTAATAGGCTTGAAATGGGGTCTATAAGAGACATGAGTTAAATAAAGGCCATTTGTAAGTTGGAGCCGATGTGACACAATGGACAAACCTTCACAGTACAAACTTCTTGTTTGAACTTTAGGTAGCTGGGAGAAATCTTGCTAGACTCTAAATTCTTTCTATCTTCTTGTCATCAATCTGGATCTTGATTAGGATAGTTTTTGTCCTTGCAAAAAGTTTGGTTCCTAAATTCGTTTCTTTTCTTCTTCTCCCTTTTCTTTATTTTTCTTACTCTTCCATTTTCTTTCTCTTTATTTTCCTTACTCTTCCTTTTCTTTGAGCATTTTATCATTTTGTCCTTCTTCCTTGTAGGACTGTCAAGTACAGAACTTTTAAGCACTGGATGGTCTTTCTCCTTTTCCTCTGATTTTGATCGAATCTTTAATTGGGTTGGACCAATTCAAGTCAAAATGTCCTTATAACCCAAATGGAAGCCTTTTGCTGCTTTAGGTAAAAGAGAACTCAGTTGGCTTTCTAAACCGCCTTTTTAGGCATTATTCTATTTTTTTCTTCTTTTCCCTTTTTCTTTTGTCCTTTTTTTTTTCTTTTCTTTTTCTTGTTTTTTGTTTGTTTTTTTTTTGTTATATCTCTAAAAGAGTTGTCTTGTTTGTACCAACTTGGGCTTCCAATAATGGATGAGTGGAGTAACATAAATCTTCTTTAACAGGGATGAATCATTTGTTACTCTGATGTTGTCTTGATATATTGGAAATACTAAGAAAACTTCAACTACCCTTATGGTCTTAAAAACATCAACTACCCTTATGGTCTTGAAAACTTCAACTATCTTTATGGTCTTGAGAACTTCAACTATCTTCATGGTCTTGAGAACTTCAATTATCCTCATGATCTTGACTAATCATTGCTTTCTTTGATCTTCTTGCCTCTTCATCTTAGTGATCATAAGACTTGTCAAAAGTATCACAATAACTCAAGGTAGGTTATTGGGGTTTGTAAGCCAATGAAAAGAAAGCTAAAATTTTATGAAGGCTCAAAGGGACGACTAGGGATTGATATTTAATAGGGTGGATACTAGTTGTTGGTTAACCAAAAAATGCCTAGATCATTTCTCTTTTAAATAAGTAGAGTTCAATTTCACCTCAAAAGTTTGTCAAAGCATGTTCTAAGACTGACTAGGACCTAGCCAAAGGTAATTATGCAGGAGCCCTCTCTAAGTAAGCATACACAATTCAATGCTATAGAGCAATTCCCTCACCTAGTAAAGTCATTCGAGTCATGATGCATAAATATATTAATTCATGAATTATCAAGCTAAATTCCTCGTTGGTTGAGCACCAAAATGAACAAAGACCAACAAAACTTTTGATAAAAGTAATTTATTCAAACAAAATTTAAAAACACGATTGTTCTAATTAAATATTAAAGAAAGTAAAATTGAAAAGCAACATTCAAGCTAAGGAAAGTTCGTTGAGTTTAAGCTTCTTTTCCTTTCATATCTTCAATATTTCCATCTTGAAAATAGGATAAAACAAAATCTTCTTCCAATCCTTTTCCCACCATGAAGGTTGTGAAGGTACTCTTCCAAACTTAGGCAAAGGATTGTTCTTGGTATTGGGCTTGTCCTTCTCCGGTAGCTTACCACTATCGATTAGATCTTGGATCTCATGCTTCAATCGGGTACATCTATCAGTCTCATGTCCTTGAGTCTGATGAAATTGACAAAAAGCCTTAGTATCAAATTTTGGGGGTAATGGACTAGGCAAAGGTCGAGGAGCTAACGGTTGTAACAACCCTTTCTTTTGTAGCTTGCTAAAAACCCAAGATAGAGGTTTCCCCAATTCTGAGAATTGTCTTTTATTTCCTTGACCAGTCACATTAACATCAACTTCTTTTTGCGTGCTTTGATTGCTAGACTGATAATTCCTTTTCTCATTCCTTTTTGCCAAAAAGCGATTCTTCTCTCTTTCCCACTCTTCAATTTGCAAACCAGCTTGGAGAAGGTCTTTGAAATCATGTATGAGTGTATGAGACATCCTCTCATGAAGACTAGAGCTGATACAAACAAGGATGCAAGTTGTCTCTGCTCACTAGACACCATCACATTTCTACCATCACCGGTTCTCAAAGTAACACACTTCTTTTGACAATCTACCACAGCTCCATGCTTAGACAACCAATCCATGCCTAAGATCAAATCATACTCCTTAAAAGGCATTTCAATCAAATCCCCCAAAAATTCCTCACCTTGCACCACAACTGAACTATCTCGGTGCACCTTGCTAACAACCACACTATGCCCTAAAGGATTTGTCACCAAGACATCAAATCCTAGGGACTCAGAATGCAATTCAGACATAGGCAAGATAGATGCACTTATGTATGAATGAGTAGATCCTGGATCAATCATAGCAAGAACTGAAATACCAAATAAAGAAAATGTACCCGCAATGACTGCTGAAGCATCAGGCTGCCTCTACATCACATACACTCTCTGAGAAGACCCAGCCTCATCTGGCCTATTGCCTCCGGATGTAGAGCCTCCTCTCTGACTGATCCCAGGTCGACCACCTCTACTGAAACCTTTGCCCCCTCGACCACCTCTGCTAACACTAGGTCGAGAAGCTGTAGTATCCGTCTGTCTATCTTCCTGTAGCTCAGGACAATCTCTAATGAAATGCTCAGGTGATCCACATTTGAAACACACAGCTGATCCACTAATCTTCCAACAAACACCCCCATGTACCCTACCACAATGGACACATGTAGGTGGAGTAGACCTCTGAACCACTGGAGTCGGAACACTAGCTACAGAAACTATAGGTCTCGGTCTCTGCCTCTGATACTGAACTGACCTACCCGACTGCCTCTGGCTCTTACTGATCCTCGGAATAAAACTTCCTCTGCCTCTCTTCATAGACGAAGACCCTGCCTCAAACTGAGGTCTCCTAAATCTGGTCTCCTCTTCAGTAGCAGCTGTTGCAATACCCTGAGCTCTCTCAACACTTCTAGCTACTGCAACTAACTTAGAAAAGTCTTGGTACCGAGAACTAGCAACAATACACATAATAGAGGGCCTCAATCCCTCCTCAAATCTCCTACACCGGTCAATCTCATCAGAAATAATCCCACCGGCATAGTGACTCAACCGGATGAACTCTACCTCATACTCTGTCACAGTCCGGTTATCCTGTCTCAAATTCAGAAATTTCATCTTCTTAGCATCCTTATACTCCCTCGGAGTATATTTCTGCTCAAACTCCCTCAGAAAATCACTATAAAGCAAAGTCGGTGGATCATCCATAGCATGAGGAACTTTCTTCCACCAATCATAAGCATCCTTCTGCAATAAGGATCTAGCATAATCAAATTTCTCTTTAGGAGTAGCTTGCAACTGAATAAATGGCCTCTGTACTCTATCCAACCACTGCTCAGCTACTGCAGGTGAGGCATTATGATAAATTGAGGAATTTTGGGGCTAATGATTTCTTTGGTACTACAGATCCTACAGTACCTGAGCAGTGGTTGGATAGAGTTCAGAGGGTATTCATCCAGTTGCAAGCCACTCCTGTAGAGAAATTTGTTATGCTAGATCTCTTCTGCAGAAAGATGCATATGATTGGTGGAAGATGGCTCCCCAAGCCATGGATGATCCACCGACTTTGTCTTATGGTGATTTTCTGCGGGAGTTTGAGCAGAAATATACTCCGAGGGAGTATAAGGATTCCAAGAAGATTAAATTTCTAAATCTGAGACAAGAGAATCGGACAGTGACAGAGTATGAGATTGAGTTCATACGGTTGAGTCATTATGCCGGTGGGATTATTTCAGATGAGATAGACCGATGCAAGAGATTTGAGGAGGGATTGAGACCCTCTATTATGTGTGTTGTTGCTGGTTCTAGGTACCAAGACTTTTCTCAGTTGGTTGCAGCAGCAAGAAGTGTTGAGAGAGCACAGTGTATTGCAGCAGCTGCTACTGAGGAAGAGACTAGAGTTAGGAGACCCCAGTTTGACGCAGGGTCTTCATTTATGAAGAGAGGTAGTGGAAGTTTTGTTCTTAGAGTCAGTAGGAGCCAGAGGCAGTCTAGTAGGTTAGCTCAGTATCAGAGGCAAAGACCGAGACCTACAGTTTCTGTAGCTAGTGCTCTGACTCCAGTGGTTCAGAGATCTATTCCACCTACATGTGTTCATTGTGGTAGGGCACATGGAGGTGTTTGCTGGAAGACGGGTGGACCAGGAGTATGTTTTAGATGTGGGTCACTGAATCATTTCATCAAAGATTGCCCTGAGCTACTAGAAGTTAGACAGACTAATACTGCAGCGTCTCGACCTAGTGTCAGTAGAGGAGGTCAAGGGGCAGAGGTTTCAATAGAGGTGGCCAACCCAAGATTAGTCAGAAAGGAGGTACTACGTCCGGAGGCAGTAGCCAATATGAGGTCGGACCATCTCAGTGAGTGTATGTAATGCAGAGGCATCCGGATGCTTCAGTAGTTATTGTAGGTACATTTTCTTTATTTGGCATTTCAGTTCTTGCTCTTATTGATCTAGGATCTACTCATTCATACATAAGTGCATCTATCTTGCCTGTGACTGAATTGCATTCAGAGTCCTTAGGATTTGATGTCTTGGTGACAAATCCTTTAGGGCATAGTGTGGTAGTTAGCAAGGTGCATCGAGATAGTTCAGTTGTGGTGCAAGATGAGGAGTTTTTTGGTGATTTGATTGAAATGCCTTTTAAGGAATATGACTTGATCTTAGGCATGGATTGGTTGTCTAAGCATGGGGCTGTGGTAGATTATCAGAAGAAGTGTGTTACCCTGAGAACCGTTGAAGGTAGAAGTGTGATGGTATCCAGTGAGTAGAGACATATTGCATCCTTGTTTGTTTCAGCTATTGCAGTTAGGAGGTTGATTCGGAAAGGATGTGAGGCTTATCTTGCTCATGTTATAGATATCAGGGTATTGGGTTCTTAGCTTGATAGTATATCCACTGTTGCGGAATTCCCAGATGTGTTTCCTGAGGAATTGCTAAGGTTACCCCCTGAGAGAGATGTTGAGTTTGGTATTGATTTGTTGCCTTGTACCACTCCCATCTCTATTACCCCTTATTGAATGACACCTGCTGAGTTGAGAGAGTTGAAGGTGCAGTTAAAGGAGTTATTGGATAAAGGGTTTGCTCACCTTAGTGTGTCTCCATGGGGAGCACCTGTTTTGTTTGTAAAGAAGGATGGTACTTTGAGATTGTGCATTGATTATAGGCAGTTGAATAAAGTGACTATCAAGAATAAATATCATTTGCCTACGATAGATGATCTCTTCCATCAATTGAAGGGAGCAGCAGTGTTTTCCAAGATTGATTTGAGATCAGGGTGCCATCAGTTGAGGGTCAGAGCTAAAGATGTATCTAAGATAGCTTTCCGCACAAGGTATGGGCATTATGAGTTTTTGGTGATGCTTTTTGGGTTGACGAATGCACTTGCAGCTTTTATGGATTTGATGAATAGGGTGTTTAGACCCTATCTAGATCAGTTTATGGTGATCTTTATTGATGATATTTTGGTGTATTCGCATAATAAAGAGGATCATGATAAGCATTTGCAGATTATGTTGCAGACTTTGAGAGAGAAGAAATTGTATGCTAAGCTGTCTAAGTGTGAGTTTTGGCTTGATCAAGTGACTTTTCTCGATCATATAGTTTCAGCGGATAGTATAAGAGTTGATCCGAGTAAAGTTGAGGCCATTTTGAATTGGAGCCCACCGAAATTTGTGATTAAAGTTAGAAGTTTTCTGGGTTTGGCAGGCTATTATAGACTTTTTATGAAATGTTTTTCTTTGATAGCTACTCCACTCACCAGATTACTTCGAAAGGGAGTTAAATTTGTGTGGACAGATCAGTGTCAAGCTAGTTTTGAGCAGTTGAAAGAGATGTTGACTCAAGCTCCTGTTCTTATTTTGCATGTGGAAGATAAACCATTTATGATTTACAGTGATGCTTCACATAGTGGTTTAGGTTATGGTTTGATGCAAGAGGGTAGAATCATAGCTTATGCTTCTCGGTAGTTGAAGCTGCATGAGCTTAATTACCCGACGCATGATTTGGAGTTGGCAGCTATAGTGTTTGCTTTGAAGATTTGGCGACATTATCTTTATGGGGAGAAGTGTTTCATCTATATAGATCACAAGAGTTTGAAATATTTAGGGGTTCAGAGAGAGTTGAATCTTCGGCAGAGATGGTGGTTGGAGTTGATTAAAGACTACAACTGTTTGATTGATTATCATCCTAGCAAGGTGAATGTTGTTGCTGATGCCTTGAGTTGAAAGTCTTTGGTAGGTTTGACTGCTTATTCACTCTCATTGCTTGTTGAGTTGAGAGCGTTGCATGTTAGTTTTGAATCATGTGATGATGGTGCTTTGTTAGCTCATTTGCAATTGAGACCGGTGTTGTTAGATCAAATTAAAGAGGCTCAGTTGGCTGATGAGAAAATTTAGAAAGTTGTATCGGATTGCCAAAAAAGAGAGAGCCGAGATTTTCTTGTGAGAGATGATGGTAGCCTTTGGTACAAAGATAGATTATGTGTTCCTGATGATGAAAGATTTAATAAGATAATTTTGGAGGAAGCACATCAATCAGTTTTTGCCATGCACCCTGGGAATACTAAGATGTACCATGATTTGAAGCAACATTATTGGTGTTTAGGTATGAAGAGAGACATAGCGGAATTTGTATCTAAATGTCTCACTTGTCAGAGAGTGAAGGCTGAGCATCAAGTTCCTACAAGGTTGCTCCAATCGTTATCAGTGCCAGAATGGAAATTGGAATGTGTAACGATGGATTTTGTGACTGGATTGCCATTGAGTCAAAAGAAGCATGATGCCATCTGGGTGATTGATGATCGGTTGATAAAGACAGCTCATTTTCTTCCAGTTAGAATGGACTATTCTCTGGAGAAGTTGGTTGAGCTGTATATCAATGAGATAGTGAAGTTGCATGGAGTCCCAATTTCTTTGGTATCTGATCAAGATCCCCAGTTCACTTCGAGGTTTTGGAAGAGTTTGCATGCTGCTTTGGGTTCTCGATTGCATTTTAGCACTACTTTACATCTATAGATAGATGGGAAGTCAGAGAGAGTGATACAGATTTTAGAGGACATGTTGAGAAGCTGTGTCATTGATTTCTTTGGGAGTTGGGATAAATTCTTGCCACTGATGGAATTTGCTTACAACAACAGTCATCAATCTAGTATTAAAATGGCACCATTTGAGACTTTGTATGGTAGAAGATGGAGGACGCCTCTATGTTGGAATGAAGTTGGAGAAGGCAAGTTGGATGGTCCCGATTTGATTAAAGAAACGGAAGAGAAAGTGAAGACAATTTGGGATCGGTTGAAAGCAGCTTAAGATCGACATAAATCTTATTCAGATTTAAGGAGGAGAGACATAGAGTTCAATGTTGGAGATACAGTTTTTCTGAAAGTGTCTCCTTGGAAGAAGATTTTGAGATTTGGCCACAAAGGGAAGCTGAGTCCTCGTTTTATTGGACCTTATATGGTATTGGAGAGAGTTGGACTAGTTGCTTATCGACTTGCTTTGCCGCCTGAATTGGATCAAATTCACAACACAACAAAAAAAAATAGCAATCTGCGACGAAATCTGCGACATCATTAACGACGAAATCAACGACCAAAATATGATAGCGACAATATCAGCGACGAACAGTGAGAAAAATTGAGCAGACGGTAATGTCCTGGTCGCTAAGAAATCAACGACAAATCAGCGACCAATTGTGCATGTCGTTGATTAGTGACAAATCAGCGACAAAACAGAGACAAATTCAACGACATTTTCATTTTTGGCGGGTATTATTTATTCCCACTGAAAGTCGTCGTTGATTTAGCTTTGGTCGTTGAATTCATCGCTATTTGGGTCGTTAATTTAGTCGCTGAATTTGTCGCTAATTTGCTGGCTAAATTTTGTCGCTGATGTGTCGCAGAATATGCCGCAATATTTTTCTCGTTGTTTCAGTCGTTGATTTATCGCAGAATTCAATATTTTTTTGTCACCTTTGGTCGCTGATTTTGTCGCAATTTTGTCGCAGTTTTGTAATTGTTTGGCTATATTTTTCCAGTATTCCAATTTTTTTTTGTCTACACATTTTCAAGAACCTGTTGAATTTCAAATATAATAACCAAACCTGTTTATAAAATAGTCATTCATTACAATAATAATCAAATAACACAACATTCATAATTAAGTTATTAGTGGCAATAAGTATACATTAACAAATTCGAATGTAAAGTTTACCCCTTAAGAAAGTATATTGAACACAAACAAAGAGAACACCAACTATCAAGTATATCCTACATACGAACATCGTCTTCCTCCACATTGTCATTTGCCGGAGCAGGAGGAGCATTTGTTTTCCTTCGTTGCTCAGATAAGAATAAGCGCATATCATCTAAAACATCATTCACCGAGCGCACATTAGCTATAACTTCATTCATTGATGCTATAACCTTGGCTTGCTCTTCTACCTTTTGTTGTAATACTTTCATAGTTTCTAATACCTCAGAGTCATTGCAATTAGCAGACGTTGCAGCAAATGATGACCCAGATGGTTCATAGCATGAATAATGGGATGAGGAAGAACCCAGCCCATAAATACGAGATGTCTTACCTGTGCCACCAGCAGCCTCCACAAACACGCGTCGCTCAAGATCTATTTGGGCTGGTGTCAATGAAGGCATATCATCCTCCTCAGCCTCAAGTGTCTGCAACTTGGGCCGGTGTTAAAATTCACTTCATATTAGAAAAGTAAATGGCAATAACAACATAATTGCCTCATTAATTATTTTAGAAACAAACTTGTTTACTTTAAATTATTGCCTTTCCATATTTAACCAAATATTTTTCTTTACCTTTTGCTTTCAAAATAGCCAAAGATTAAAACCTAACAAGACAGCCAACGATGAACATGAGAACAGGATTTCTTGGACTTACAGTTTTATCAGAAAATCTCACTTCTTTGCAGCTTCCTTTTCTTAATGTCACCTCTGACTGGAAAAAAAGAAAGTTAAGTTGATTAAAAAAATTATTTTTTACCATTATAAGCCAAAAATCCAACCTTACTGTTAATGATCATCAAAATAGAAAAAGTAACAAGTTATAAGTTTAAGTTCAATAGATTTATAAAATCCAAAGCAAATTCTATATATAGATTCATAAAAGGGCCAACAAATTCTAGATTTCTTAAATTTAACTGCCAAGTACAAGTTTTTGCAATGACTCAACTTCTTAAACACCAAAAATAAATACTACAATAATGAATTGCCATCATCAATCAACATACAATAATAATATAAAGAAGAAACACTAGTTCACTTCAATCATCTCAACATACAATAATAAAATAAAGAAGAAACACTAGTTCACTTCAATCATCTATGTATAGTTTTCTTTTTGCACATTAATTTCATGCTTCTAAACTGAAAATAGCACTTTGCCAAACTACTTATAGAGCATTGAAAGCAATGACAAGACCAATCTTTGTGGTGATAATAGCATAAAAAGCACATTTTAAAAAAAGAAAATAGCAACAGACTGCAAAAATGAACAGGACTAGGAAAGGGGAACTTAAAAAATCATGGAGGAAGAGAATTCAATTGAATCATGTGACAAACAAAACTAGCGTTGCATAAGCTCTCATATATTAGTATTAAAGGTAGCAAACAGTTAAACCAGGGCAGAAAGAGAGACATGCACCCATGTGCATGTGCCAGAGACCTCATTTTGATTTGGATAACTAGGCCTAGTTGAAAATTAATTGCACTTATGTATCCCACTTTCTATACATGGTAACATGTTTTACGAATTTGACAAATAAGACTAACCTAAAATAAGTGTTGTCCTAATAGTTGTATATAAAGTCCCTATCTTGATTGTTTTGTACTCCTAGATGTCACTCTATAGTCCAAATCATCTTCAGAATAAGGTATCCACAGGACAGAGACAAGTTGACAACATAATCATAACTGTAGAAGATCTATTTCTCTATCTTGAAAGCAACTAAAACTCACTGGCGCCTGAGCCAGTAGTACAGCGAGGCCAGTTTAGGAGTAGACACTAAGGTTCAAGTCTCAGCAATGAAAAATACCCCTCCCCGATGCTCAAAAGATAAACAAAAGCAGAGGGGGAAAACTATTTTGTTGAAACAACTACAATTTTTGAACAATCATTTCTCAGAATCAGGCATTTACAAGGTTAGCATAAGATGACCATAAAATCAGTATAATTATGGGATCAACAGAATTGTAGAATAACTAAAAATGAGTTCTATTTCACTATTTTACAAGCAAATAAAGATGTAAAAGAGTGTTTGTGTGTGTGTATGTGTATGTGTGTATATATATTGGTCCACTAAAATACAGCTTTTGCATGATTTGATCAATCAAATCCTAATAAGAATATAATAAAGCTCACTCAAAATAAGTAGGAAGTGAAACACTGGTATACATACGCTATAGATCATTGGAAAAAAGAAAGCATGATAGAATAAGACTATGAACAAATTACCAGTCAAACATCTAACATCTTCATTCAGCAGAATCCAAATGGTATACATCTAATTTTGAAACAAAAGTCTCTACCAAGTATTGGCTTGGCTTTCATAAATTACAGCTTTATTACGAGTCAAATAGCATAAACTGCAGATCTTCTTTGTTGAAATTAATGTCAATTTCACCCTGATCAGTGCTGTTGTTTGATTGTCACTACTGAAATGCATGTCTCACTCAATTCGCTGGTCTGTCCTTGTTCCAATGTTAACAAATAAACTAAAGAAAACATTTTTTTTGCACTTAAGATAATAAAAAGTGAATTAAGGATTCTCAGAATTTAAATTCCCGAACTATGCAGAAAAAATTGTTTATGTGATTTGTAAAATCACGAGTAATTGTACATGATACATGCATAATGCACAGGGTATCCAGTATTAAGTGATTCTGCAATCAAAAACTACAAGCAGCCTAAAACTGAAATCTCATATTGCAGTCCAATTCCTTACTAGACATTCCTTACAGACAATTTAAGAATAGTGCAAATTAGTTAAGGTTAAGAATACTGCAGATAAATCTTCGTTACATTATAAACCACCACTTTAGAAAGCATGATTCCCTTTACTTTCATTTTCAATTGGACCAACATGTTATGTGTTTGTTTTAACTTTTCTAATACTTCAATGCATTAGTGACAGTGCACTTTTTATAGTACGTTAAAAGAAAAGAGAATAAATCTCAGTCCCTTCCAGATATATCAAGTATTTGCATTTTATTTTTGAAAACTTAAATCTATCAAAGAACAAAGTTGCTAACTTCATAGCACAAATTCCAAGAAAGTTACCTTCATCAGTTACCAGCCTAACAAACTTAGCTGTGATTTCTTGATTCAAACGCGGCCCGCCATTGTTCTTTACCTTAGCCTATATTCAACAATATAACATAAATTACAGACTATGTAATGCAAATACAAAAATCCACTCAACACACAGATTGAAAAACAAAAAAAAATAACAAATAAATAAACAAATAAAACCGAACATGATGAATTACCTGGAATGAAGTTGCAAAAAACCTGGCACTGTTGCAAAAAACGGTGGGTTTCTTACAAATATCCCGTATTGGGTTCTCTAATGTGCATGAATTTGATGGTTTAGAAGTGTAACTAAGCAAAGAAGAATAAGGGGTTTGGACATGATAGCATCTCTTGAACTGATGCTTGAACTGATGCGATAGAAGTTTAAGCTTAGAAGGGTTAATTCTATGCCAAAAAGCCATTTATTTTCAGTGAAAGGAATGAAAAAGTTGAATAATTTCGAGCTAAGGCTGGGAATTTTTGTTAATTCTAAACTCAGCTACCACCGGAGAGTTGATTTAGGGTAAGCAATAGTGTTCGATCGAGTTGAACTAGATAGAGAAACAAAGACAGCAACAATCAATACCGCAGAATAAATTAGGGTTTTTAAAAGGACTGCCCGAGGCTGAATTGTTAACTGGAATTGGGAATTCCGAGGCTATTAAAATGGAAACTGGCATCATAAACTCACCGGAAGACGCCCCAGCCTCTCTCAGAGGCGCGACACCGTAGATTCGGACAACAATCGATTGAAACAGCTTAATTGGAAATTTTTTAACCGATCTCCTAAATTCGTTTGGTTGATATTTATTTTGCTGTCACCAAAAAAATAAAATACGAAATATAATTTAATGAAATAAATCATTGAAGCATCAGTTACTTCCCTTCCCGGAAGCAATCTGCTCTAATACAAACGTGATTTTCATGAATACTACTGCTAAAAAAAAGTATACAAAATATACGTATAATATTTTTTTTATTAATTTTTGCATTTATTAGAAAAGTTTGTGCATCAACAAATATAAACAGCGACCCATTGTGTATGAATTTAAAAAATTAAATTTTAATCTATTAATTCAGAATTGTTTTATTGATTAAAACATATAATTTAATCCAGGATTATGACTATTCAAAAGGGAGAAAAATGAAATAGATTTTCTCTAGTTTTTCTTTTTCAAAAAAGGTTAAAAATGAAAATAACTCATTACCCCCGCACCGCTCATTTTGGATTAGGGTCAAAGAAATTCATAATTATATAATTTTGAATGTTGCCAGAAAAAT
Organism: Garcia nutans; assembly: GCA_947685225.1. Classification (NCBI taxonomy): domain Eukaryota; kingdom Viridiplantae; phylum Streptophyta; class Magnoliopsida; order Malpighiales; family Euphorbiaceae; genus Garcia; species Garcia nutans. Next base: position 32,174,383 of record CANTUV010000039.1, on the reverse strand, counting down.
TCATAAAATATGGCATTTTAAAAATTCAGCGATCAGTACAGCGACAAATAAAAATTCTCGCAAATCAGCGACTCATTTGGCGACTAATTAGCGAGCAATTACTTTAAAATAGAAATAAAATTAATTTCTCGGTAATTCGTCGCAATATTCTCGCAAATCAGCGATAATTCTGCGACTAACTATTTTTCTCGCAAATCAGCGACCCATTTAGCGACTAATTAGCGAGCAATTACTTTAAAATAGAAATAAAATTAATTTCTCGGTAATTCGTCGCAATATTCTCGCAAATCACCGATAATTCTGGGACTAACTATTTTTCTCGCAAATCAGCGAGCAATTTAGTTACTAATTAGCGACAAAAAACTTTAAAATAGAAATAAAATTAATTTCTTGGTAATTTATCGCAATATTCTCGCAAATTACCAATAATTCTGCGACTAACTATTTTTCTCACAAATCAGAGACCCATTTAGCGACTAATTAGCGACCGGCAAAATTTGGCACAAAATTCAGCGACACATTCAGCGAGAAACGACCTTTTATAGCTATTCAGCGACAGATTCTACGACCATTTTTTTTGTCATTAATCAGCGACACATTTAGCGACCCATTCAGCGACGGAATGTTGGAAAGACGCTTATCTTGATTCTTTGTCATAAAGTTGTCGTTGATAAAGTCGCTAATTAGCGACGAAATAAGAGTTGTCGCAGAATGCGTCGCTGATTACGCTTTTTTTTATAGTGCAATGTCTTCCATGTTTCTATGATGCGGAGGTATAGATCAGATCCATCTCATGTTTTGTCGGTTGACTCTATTGAGGAGAGTCTGGATCTGACTTTTGAAGAAGAACCTATGGCTATTTTGGCACATGAAATGAAAGAGTTAAGAAATAAGAAAGTGCCACTTGTGAAAGTTCTTTGGAAGAATCATGCAAAGGAAGAGGCAACTTGGGAGAGTGAGCAAGTGATGTGAGACTAGTATCCCCAACTATTTTAGAATTAAGATCAGGTAATTTCGAGGATGAAATTTATTTATAGAGGGGGAGAATTGTAATATCCCCAACTTTACCCTAAAATTTTTGGAATGATTATTGTTGAAATTGGATTAAATGATATAAAGTATAAATGTTTAAGTGAGAAGATAAGAGAGGAGAAGAGAAGTGTGTATATATTGTATATATAGAGATATATACAACATATATCAACTAATGAGTTGGTCAAAAGAAATATTTAATTTTATATGAATTAATTTTATAAATGGAAATTAAATTAAGTGGAAGATGATATTTATATATTTTAATATTTAAATTGCTTGGTGGATATTAAAAGAAGGCTTTAGTGGTTAAGAGAGGTTGTGAGTGGTTGACTTTCATTCTTCACCTTCTTCTTCTTCTTCTTTTTTCTTTGTTTTTGCCGGCCATCTCTATAGCAAGAAGGAAAGAGAGATTTTGCTCTTCCTAACTCAAGATTGAAGGGTGTTTCATGTAATATCCTCATTTATGCCCTAGAAGTTTTGCATATTGTTGTTGTTGTTATTGTTATATATTGGATTGAATATATGTGTTAAATTGTAAGAGAAAAGAAATTGAGAAGAGAAAGTATATGTATATGTATTTTGGGAAGAAATAGGGTTTAGAGACAAATTTATATGTTGTGTATATGTTAATATATATGACATATAAAGTGGTCAAAAGGCTTGGTCAATGCAAGAGAAGATATTTATTTGAGATTGGTAAATTACTTAATTGGGCACATATAAGACAAAAAGATAATTATGTGAATAAGGGCACTTTGGTAATTGCTTAGATAAAATCATATGGTGGATATTTAAAGAAGGTTTGACTTGTGTTTTCTTCATCATTTCTTCTTTTTCTTCTTGTTGATGGCCGGCCCTCCATAGCCAAAGAGAAAGAAAGAGACAAGTGATGGTTTTGATGATTTCAAGCTTAAATTGAAGAAAGATTAAGTGTTCAAGTGTTGATTTAAGAAGTTTTTAACTAAGGTAAGATCTTTTCTCTAATTTCTTCAATTCTTTTGAAGTGGTATGATTAAGTTGCTTATGGTATGATTGTAAGTATTGATTTTTCTTGATAGATGAGAAGTTGGGTTGGTGTTGGTGATGGAAGAGTAAGATTGGTGTTTAGTGAAATTGTTTCTGTTTTAGGATTAGTAAAGGTTGTGACTTGTATGATTTTTAATTAATTTTAGAAAAATATTCTTGAAGTGAATTTTTGATATGTTGTGCCTCTATGAGTCTAGAATGACTGAAAAATATGTTGATTCGATTTTGGAATGGTTATGAGTTTAGAAAAATTATTTTCATTAGACCTGTTCCAGCAGGTACCTTAACTGGGACAGCTATACTTCGGGATTTTTAATAAAATTTAGAAAAATCATATCCAATTGAATTTTGGATATGTTGTTGCTTAGTGAGTCTAGTATTTGAGAAAAATAATTTAGAACCACGTTGATTGAATTTGATTTATGGAATTCACAAAGTTCAGAACTGCTGCCAGGATGCAGGGCATTTGGGGCAGTCTGGTTAGGTGAACTATTTGACCAAGATTTTGTGTTCAGTTTGATCTGAAATTTTAAAGGAATGATTTTAAGATACAAAACTAAATTCTGTAAAAATTTTAGAATTTTTAGTCAAGTAGATTATTTTATACAATTTTTCAAAATAAGGATAAAATGGAGTTTAAAACCAGAATGTACTATTTATGGTTAGGGTTTTAATTCTTTGTTCTTCTTGCATTGCTTTGGTTCTCCAAAGGTAGGTTGGTCCTTAAACCTAACCCTAAACACTTTAAACACACTTGAATCAATGAATGTTATAATCAATTGTTCTTTGCCCTAATTGCATTGTTGAGATTGAACAATGTTATGTTGTGCATTGTGAATGGTAATGTGTTTCATGAGTAATGTGGAATGAAATGTTGATATTTATGAATGATGCTATGTGAGATATAATGTGATCATGGATGAGATACATATATATATACTTGAATAATGAGATGTTATATTGTGAAATGAAATGTGAAGCCATTGTTATTGGCTAAGATGATGTAATTGAAAGAAAGAAGGCATGTTTGCCTAAATGTGATGAGAATTGAGAATGGAAATGAATTGTTTGTTTAATATGTTATTCAGTTTCAGAGTTCTGGATTTGGGTGGCATGCCTAAGAAATGATGAAAGGTAACAGTCTTACCGGGTTGAGGACCTCCTCATAGGTGTTGAGTTGATGGTCCAAGAGACTGGGTCTGTTACACTATGAGATATATGATTTGTAACAGTCTTGCCGGGTTGAGGATCTCCTCATATGTGTTGAGTTGATGATCCAAGAGACTGGGTCTGTTACACTATCCATGGATAGAGATACATGTATATACATTGCCTACGGGCGTGATTATTGTGACTATGAACCAAAGCAGTAACTCTGAACTCTGAATATCGTATTAAATACTTGTTGGGCCCATAGGTGTCAAGGTTATATGAATGTCCTAAATAATGTTATGAGTTAAATGAAATGAGATGTTGGTTATGGAGTATGATTGATTAATGTTGAATGTGAAAAGATGTTGAAATGTGGTATGCTCATATGACTATGATTTGTGAAATGCATAATTGTGTGGTTAACTTTATATTTATGATGTTGATCTTATCAATAACATATGTGGCATTGCATTTCATTAAAGCATACCGTTAGCATGTTTTATCTTACTAAGCCGTTGGCTTAGCGCGATAGTGTTTAATCGCGCAGGTAGTAGAGTGGATAGAGTTGAACCCGAGAGTTCATCAAGACCTAGTGAGAGTAGACCTTGAAGAATCCATTTTGGGAGCTTAAAGATCAGAGCAGACTTGCCAATCATGTATAAATTTTATGTGTTGTAAAACTTGAGTTTTGATGTATATGAATTTGTAAATATGTAAATATTTTATAACTTCCGCTGTGTAATATTTAAATATGGGGGTTGTCCCAAAACCTTTATTTTATGTTGTACTAGAAGTGTAAATCCTTTTTGCAGGTTGTAGTTGAGGTTACAAGGGGGATTTATTGGGAGTGTACTGAGAATGATTTTGTTTGCATTGGTTTGTGTAAAATGTTTTTAAAAATAAGAAAAAAACCGGTTTTGTCGACACTTGGGACTCAATTTTTAGGCGAAACTATGGCAAAAATTTTGTAAAAATCGGAACTAAAATTTGACTAAGTAAAATTGGTAGCAACATTAGGTTAGTGTGGCGCCTCTACTCAGCTTACATATGTAGGTTGGGAAGGGGTGTTACAACTGTTTAGCAGAAATGGTACTGGATGGTTCTCGCTGGCTCTCTTAAGTGGGAGGTCAGGGGTTCGATCCAGGGAGGCGACTTAATTCCAAAGGAATTAAGCCAAATTAACAAATCCTGCTGAGTGGGCCGCGAGGGCTGTCCAGTACTGTAGCGATCGCTTGCCTCCTGCGGACTCCGTGCCCAGGTGGTGAAAAGGCCGGGCCGTAAGCCACTAGTGGGCCGGGCAGCCGACCTGGTCGGGGAGGGTCGTTACAGTTAAAAAGGGGGTATTCTGCTGTGTTTGCAGATATAGGTAGTGATGGCATCTCAGTCACGTCAGTCCATAGAAGGTAGTGCTGAGAGTGTAGCTCCTAAAGAGGGTAGAGTTGGAGCTAGGGTTGAGAGAGCTGAAGAAACACCTGCTTCTGTGCGAGAGAGACCAGTTGCTGATGAGATTCCACTAGTTTGGTTACGACATGTGGTAAAATTTTTGAGGCAAGCTCCGGTACAGCATCCACCCCCCAACCACAGCCACAAGTGCAGGTGAGCCATTAGGATAAATTGAGGAAGTTTGGGGCTGAGGATTTCTTTGGTACTACAAATCCTACAGTAGTTGAGCAGTGGTTGGATAGAGGTTAAAGGGTATTCATCCAGTTGCAAGCCACTCCTGCAGAGAAATTTGATAATGCTAGATCTCTTCTGCAAAGAGATGCATATGATTGGTGGAAGACGGTTCCCTATGCCATGGATGATCCACCGACTTTGTCTTATGGTGATTTTCTGTGGGAGTTTGAGTAGAAATATACTCCGAGGGAGTATATGGATGCCAAGAAGATGAAATTTCTGAATCTGAGACAAGAGAACCGGACAGTGATAAAGTATGAGATAGAGTTCATCCGGTTGAGTCATTATGCCAGTGGGATTATTTTAGATGAGATAGACCGGTGCAAGAGATTTGAGGAGGGATTGAGGGCCTCTTTTATGTGTATTGTTGCTGGTTCTCGGTACCAAAACTTTTCTCAGTTGGTTGCAGCAGCCAGAAGTGTTGAGAGAGCACAGGGTATTGCAGCAGCTACTACTGAGGAAGAGATTAGAGTTAGGAGACCCCAGTTTGAGGCAGTTTCTTCATCTATGAAGAGAGGCTGAGGAAGTTTTGTTCTGAGAGTCAGTAGGAGCCAGAGGCAGTCTAGTAGGTCAGCTCAGTATCAGAGGCAGAGATCGAGACCTACAGTTTCTATAGCTAGTGCTCCGACTCTAGTGGTTTAGAGATCTATTCCACCTACATGTGTTCAATATGGTAGGGCACATGGAGGTGTTTGCTGGAAGATGGGTGGACCAGGAGTATGTTTTAGATGTGGGTCACCGAATCATTTCATCAAAGATTGCTCTAAGCTACTAGAAGATAGACAGACTGATACTGCAGCTTCTCGACCTAGTGTCAGCAGAGGAGGTCGAGGGGGCAGAGATTTCAGTAGAGGTGGTCGACCTGGGATTAGTTAGAGAGGAGGCTCTACGTCCGGAGGCAGTAGGCCATATGAGGTCGGACCATCTCAACGAGTGTATGTGATGCAGAGGCATCTGGATGCTTCAGCAGTTATTGCGGGTACATTTTCTTTATTTGGCATTTCAGTTCTTGCTCTTATTGATCCAGGATCTACTCATTCATACATAAGTGCATCTATCTAGCCTGTGACTGAATTGCATTCAGAGTCCCTAGAATTTGATGTCTTGGTGACAAATCCTTTAGGGAATAGTGTGGTAGTTAGCAAGGTGCACCGAGATAGTTCAGTTGTGGTGCAAGATGAGGAGTTTCTTTGTGATTTGATTGAAATGCCTTTTAAGGAATATGATCTAATCTTAGACATGGATTGGTTGTCTAAGCATGGGGCTGTGGTAGATTGTCAGAAGAAGTGTGTTACCATGAGAACCAGTGATGGTATAAGTGTGATGGTATCTAGTGAGTAGAGACATATTGCATTCTTTTTTGTTTCAGCTGTTGCAGCTAGGAGGTTGATTCGGAAAGGATGTGAGGCTTATCTTGCTCATGTTGTAGATACCAGGGTATTGGGTTCTCATCTTGATAGTATATCCACTGTTGCGAAATTCCCAGATGTGTTTCCTGAGGAATTTCCAGGGTTACCCCCTGAGAGAGATGTTGAGTTTGGTATTGATTTGTTGCCTGGTACCACTCCCATCTCTATTACCCCTTATTGAATGGCACCTGCTGAGTTGAGAGAGTTAAAGGTGCAGTTGCAGGAGTTGAAGTTTTGTTACTAATCCTTCTTTTCTGGGTTTAATTCTTTTAAAATTATAACGGACTAAGATAAGATTCTTAAATTTAAATTGATCTAAATTTAAGGGTCTACATAGTGATAATATGATAATAATAAAGAATTCAATAATATAAAACCTAAAAAGGAGGCTGGTTCTAATAAACCAAGCATTATGGGGGTGCCGGGTCATTCTCACCTTCCCCATACATATCTAACTTTTTGAACACAATAGGGGAGTTGGGGATTCCATAGAAATCGAATCATCCACCCCTTTCTTTTCTTTCCTAGCCCGTCCGGGTGGCGGCTCCATTTCTATGGGTTTAGGCCTTTGTTCTCTAAGGCCCTGTTGACCTAGATTTAGGTCAATCTTGTTTTTGATCTTGGCAAACAAATTGAAGTGATCTAATGGCTTCAATGAGTGTCTATATGGCAGGAAAGCAACTTAGAATGAGCTGAAATGCAAAGAAATTTGAAGATTTCCTAAGTGCTGAAAATCTGTCTTTGAAGGGATGCACGACCATCCAAGAATGCGCGACCGCCTCAAGGGGTTGCGTGACCATCCAAACTGTCTTGGTTTGACAGAGAGGTTCGCGGTGGCGTGGAGCGGTGAATGACTCGACGCAAGATAATGCGCAACCGCCCAATGTGGATGCCCGACCGCTAAATTTATATAGCCATTGGTGGGCTTCAACGGCTAGTTAAAGAAACAATAAGAAGATGCCACGTGTCTAGTAGCCCTTAGAGATTTGAATTGCGCGACCGCACCAGACTACTGGGATGCCCGCACAAACATATGCGCGACCGCCCCAAGGGGGTGCGCGACCATCCCAGGATGCGCGACCGCACCAAGGGGGTGCGCGACCATCCCAACAGTCTGACACAAAAATCCAAGAAGATTCTGTGACTGTTGGAGTTGCACTTTTCTACCCACTTCACCAACGGGCAGAATTGGTTTGAGGCCTATAAATACCACCTCAAACAAGTCTTCTAGCAAGAGAATAAATACTAATATTGTCCAAACTCTTGCAATTTATTTACTTAAGCTTTCATCTATTTATCTCTTCATGTAAGGTTGAGTGTTAGCCACTAAAACACCAATTGTAAAGGTTGTGAGAGTGAGCCTAGTAAAACTCTTGTAAAGGTTGTGAGAGTGAGCCTAGTAAAACTCTTGTAAGTGGTTTGAGTGTTAGCCTTAGTAAAACACTTGTCAAAGTTAGGTGTGAGCTTGTAAAAACACCAAAGTTGGAAGTGAGCTTGTAAAACTTCAAGTATAGTGGAATACCCAATTGAGGTTGGGGAGTGGATGTAGGATTGTTGAATCCGAACCACTATAAATCTCTTGTGTTGATTTTTCTACTCTCTACTCAATCTTCTACATCTTCTACATTTCTTATTTGTTGAAGTTTTAATTTGCCATCATTTCTTGAAGAAACCAATTCACCCTCCCCCTCTTGGTTGCCATCTTGGGACAACAATTGGTATCAGAGCTTTGAAATTTCTTAAACTTAATTGTGAAATTTGATCCTCAAAGGCAACCACACCCACTAATACCTCTACATCAATTTTTTCTTCCAACTCCATGGCTCATTATTATGGAAACTCAAACTCCCTTGTTATACCTCACTTTGATTATTCATATTGGAAACACAAGATGTTTTTGCTCCTAGATAGTGAAGGAATAGAGCTTTGGGATTATGTTGAAAATGAGTGGAAGATTCCTACAAGAATGGTTGATGGTGTAGAAAAAGAGATTCCACGAAAAGAGTGGAATGAAGAACAAAGAAGAAGCAATGGGAGAGATAAAAAGGCTTCTTTCATTCTCCTAAGCTCATTGCCAAAGGAAGAATGTGGAAGAATTCTTGGATGCTCAAATGCCTATAGTATTTGGAAGACCTTGGAGAATTATCATGAAGGTACTAATCAAGTAAAATTCATGAAGGCTGTTTTGTTAGTTTTTGTTATAGATTTGTGTCTTGTTTATTATAATAATTATTGTTTTATTTAGGTATTTTATTAGTTTAAATCGGTTTATTTAGTGTTTTTGTTAATTTTGTAGTTTTAGTTTATTTCAGTGTTTATGTTGTTTTTGATCTAGTTTTTAGTATGGTGTTTATGTTTTGTTGGTTATTGTTTATTTACTTTTTGTTTAAAGTTTATTTGAGTTTTGTTTTAGGTTAAAAAAGCCAAGGAACCAAGAATGAAGAAGAAGAAATCATCACAATAGGCGACACTGGCAAGCGACATGGCCATGTCACTTGGCCATGTCTCTCAAAAATGAAGCAACACGGCCAAGTCACCTCTGACTTGGCCGTGTCTCACCAATTCCAAAGGCAAAGAAGATTTAACACTCACAGTAGAGGACACTGGCAAGGGACACGGCCATGTCACCTGGCCGTGTCCCTCCATCAAGCTCCAACACGGCCATGTCCCTCATGACATGGCCATGTCACTTAAGCAAAGAAGAAAAAGAAAGAAAGAAGCAGTAGCGGACACTGGCAAGGGACACGGCCATGTCACCTGGCCGTGTCCCTCCAAAAGGCTCTCACACGGCCATGTCCCTCATGACATGGCCGTGTCTCTCATAAAACAAGCGCGCACCGAATTTTAAAGCCGACGTTTCGTATAAAAGGAAAAGAAAGTGAGGGTTTCAAAGGGGTTGGACGATTTAGAATAGATTTTGGAGCCGTCAAAGATTAGAGCTAGGGTTTTAACTTTGTTTTCTTTGATTTTAATTTCATTTTGGATTAAACTAGATTAGATTAAATTGTTCTAGCCATCAAGACATCCTTCTTGCAAGATTGAACAAGAGATTCTTCAAAAGCTTCAAGGAGTTTGTAACTTGGTTTTGTTCTTGAACTTATTCTCTTTATTTTTATTGAATGGATATTATCATGTCTATTTTGATTTCTTTGAACATTAATAAGATGAATATGTTTAATTGCATTATGAACTAATTTGATCTAGTCTAGGGTTTGTATGGATCTGCTATGATTGTATGAATTGGTTTTTCTCTTAGCTAATAATTTCTTTAGCCTTGATTGAATGAAACATTGTTAATATATAATTGATTGATCACCAATTATGTGTTTTAAGGTATTAGATGATGGATCGAGAGATGAAGTTTAATACTTGAACAATTCAATTAGGGACTTAGGTGAATTAGAGATATAACCTATTAAAAAGATTATTTCACTTGTAACAAGATTAGTTGAAAGAGGTTTGAATGCGAGAGCTTATTTCCTTGACTTGATTAGTTGAGTTGTTTGAGATTTAATCTTTGAAATTGAATTAGTTAAGAGGAATAACCGTTCATACATATAAGTAGTAGAGAAGTGCAAACCCTAGACCATTCTATCAAGTGAATCAAAACACAGCTCAATTTACTTTTATTGTTTTAAACTTTAATCAATCTTCTTCATTATTTAGCAATTTATAAATCTCTTTATTACTTGTTAAACATAATCTGATAAGCAATTAACCACTTTAGCTTCCTTGAGAGAACGACCTTGGGGCGATCACCTTTGCTACAGCTACCTCGTATACTTGCGAGTGACGCTTTGTGGTAGAGTTAATTTGAGCGTAACAAGTTTTTGCTCCTAGATAGTGAAGGAATAGAGCTTTGGGATTATGTTGAAAATGAGTGGAAGATTCCTACAAGAATGGTTGATGGTGTAGAAAAAGAGATTCCACGAAAAGAGTGGAATGAAGAACAAAGAAGAAGCAATGGGAGAGATAAAAAGGCTTCTTTCATTCTCCTAAGCTCATTGCCAAAGGAAGAATGTGGAAGAATTCTTGGATGCTCAAATGCCTATAGTATTTGGAAGACCTTGGAGAATTATCATGAAGGTACTAATCAAGTAAAATTCATGAAGGCCCAAATGCTTGTTCAAGAGTATGAACTCTTCAAAATGAAGTCCTTTGAAGATGTCACGGAGATGACCAACCGACTTCTTGCCATTGTCAATGATTTGAGGAAATTTGGCAAAGTATACTCTTTGGAAGACATAAATTGCAAAATCCTTAGAATTCTTACAAAGAAGGAATTTGAAGCAAGAGTATCATCCATTGAGGAAGCACATGATTTGAGCAAGCTTCCAACGGATGTCCTCATTGGAAAATTACTCACACATGAGATGGCAATGGAAATGCAAGAAGAGCAAGAAGAAGAAGAAGAGCAAGCAATTGCAAATCTATGTCTCATGGCTATGGGAGATGATGAACACTCCAATGAGGTAGGTACCCAATCTTTAAACATGAATTTAAATTACAACAATATTGATGATGCTTTAGATGATAGTGATATAATTGAACATATGAACCTTAGAGTAGAAAAATATTTTTCTAAGATAAAATTTCATAAGGACAAATGCTCTAAACTAGAAGAGGATTTTGTATGTTTAAAAAATTCTACTTTAGAATTAAAAACCTCAAATGAACAAATATCTAAAAGCAAACATAGCTTAGAAAAGGTTATCAAGGAAAATCCCTTAATTGACAAGGGAAAATGGCATGAAGATGGAGGAGAATGAGTACTCCATCAAACCAAGTCCAATAATGCTAATAGTAAGGCAATTGGCATTAAAAAAATTGGTAACAATTCTCGCCTTACAACATTTGAACTTTTATACTTTTAATTTTTACTTTAAATGTTGTGTTTGACATTAAGGTTGAAAAATGATTTTATGGTTGACTAAATTATTTTTGTTACATTTTAAATTTGTTCATAATTAAGTTAATCACTTTCTTGAATTGTATTTAATTTTCTTTTTATATTCCTCTTGATTTGACTCCAACAAGAGAGGAGAAAACTTGAATATTTTGATAAAAATGGATCTTAATTGTTTCTAAGTTTTTCACTTCTTGAGGGGGAGATCATCAATTAAGGGGGAGTATAATCCAATCAATTGGTATCCTTAACATATTTTTCATTGATTTTGATATTTTCATTGATTGGTACTTTTATTTTTCCTAAGTATATGACTTAGATTTGTGTTAATTGTGAATTTTGTTTTTGGTGATTGACCATTGGCTTTGAATTCTATTATAAAGTCACACCAACAATGATTTTGATCTTGTCTTGTGTTTATATTTCCTTATTTCTTATATCATCTTTGAAGATTGCTTGATTGATCTTCATCTCTACCTCCTCTTTTTGAATTTTGGCAAAGGGGGAGAGAATTTGATGAATTTGAACATTATCTTTTGAATTTTCTTATGTTTTTCCATAATGGGAAGTATTGCCTATTTTTGTTGATTATTTTTATTTCAAATTCAATTTGATTGCCAAAATCAAAAAGGGGGAGATTGTTGACCTAGATTTAGGTCAATCTTGTTTTTGATCTTGGCAAACAAATTGAAGTGATCTAATGGCTTCAATGAGTGTCTATATGGCAGGAAAGCAACTTAGAATGAGCTGAAATGCAAAGAAATTTAAAGATTTCCTAAGTGCTGAAAATCTGTCTTTGAAGGGATGTGCGACCGCCCCAAGGGCGTGCGCGACCATCCAAGAACGCGCGACCGCCCCAAGGGGTTGCGCGACCATCCAAACTGTCTTGGTTTGACAGAGAGGTTCACGGTGGCGTGGAGCGGTGAATGACTCGACGCAAGACAATGCGCGACCGCCCAATGTGGATGCCCGACCGCTAAATTTATATAGCCGTTGGTGGGCTTCAACGGCTAGTTAAAGAAACAATAAGAAGATGCCACGTGTCTAGTAGCCCTTAGAGATTTGAATTGCGCGACCGCACCAGACTGCTGGGATGCCCGCACAAACATATGCGCGACCGCCCCAAGGGGGTGCGCGACCATCCCAGGATGCGCGACCGCACCAAGGGGGTGCGCGACCATCCCAACAGTCTGACACAAAAATCCAAGAAGATTCTGTGACTGTTGGAGTTGCACTTTTCTACTCACTTCACCAACGGGCAGAACTGGTTTGAGGCCTATAAATACCACCTCAAACAAGTCTTCTAGCAAGAGAATAAATACTAATATTGTCCAAACTCTTGCAATTTATTTACTTAAGCTTTCATCTATTTATCTCTTCATGTAAGGTTGAGTGTTAGCCACTAAAACACCAATTGTAAAGGTTGTGAGAGTGAGCCTAGTAAAACTCTTGTAAAGGTTGTGAGAGTGAGCCTAGTAAAACTCTTGTAAGTGGTTTGAGTGTTAGCCTTAGTAAAACACTTGTCAAGTTAGGTGTGAGCTTGTAAAAACACCAAAGTTGGAAGTGAGCTTGTAAAACTTCAAGTATAGTGGAATACCCAATTGAGGTTGGGGAGTGGATGTAGGATTGTTGAATCCGAACCACTATAAATCTCTTGTGTTGATTTTTCTACTCTCTACTCAATCTTCTACATCTTCTACATTTCTTATTTGTTGAAGTTTTAATTTGCCATCATTTCTTGAAGAAACCAATTCACCCCCCCCCTCTTGGTTGCCATCTTGGGACAACAGGCCCCAAGCATAACAGTGCCAAATTTGCAAGAACCATTCCACCGGGAGTGGGGACAAAAATCCCCGCTCATAGTGGGGAATCCACTGGGGACAAAAGAAGTTGATTCTGTTGGTTTTTATATTATTTCATTCTTTATTATTATGGTATTATTCATTGCATCAAACCTCAAAGGACACATTGGGCAAAGTAAATGATTATTGGCAAGGTTATGAAAGAGCTACCAATTGACGTGCTGAATCATAGTTTGAAATGGATGTATCTCTAACTCTGCCTCTTGGGATCTCCACCACTCATGTACTCAACATCTTAAAGATAAAAGCCATATAAGCGAAGCCTTCTATAAGACCTGAACGAGCATCTAAAAGGACTCAATGAGAAACTTCAACTGAGCACCTCGGTTTGTGAGTCGATGGAACCACTGTAAGTATTATTCATGCATATCATGCATGCATGAGCATATCACATTGCATTTTCTTGTATCGTATTGTCTATTCTTTGTCAAAGTGAACAACAGATACTCTATGAAACAAACATGAAGCGAATATGGAATCAAGGGGCATGGAAGGCCCATTGCTTGAGGAAACTCCAGTCATTTTGCAAAAGAAGAAATGCATGCTTGTCCGAAGAACTAGACAATCTACAAACATCAACCAAAGCTCGCATAGAAAAAATTATGGGTTTGAGCCTACATAGGGGGCAAAGTTTCTCCTTTCAATTTTTTGATTTTTTGCATGTACAAAATATTTTTAGACTCACTTCCAAAATTTTGCCACGCAGGGGGTAAGGAGAAGATATAAGGGGCCAACTAAAAAATGGCTAAATTTTTTGTTGAATTTTTTAGAGAAGAACCAGAGATTCTAGGTTCGATCCCCAGTGGAGTCACCACTGTGAGCAGAAATTTTTGCCCCCACTCTCGGTGGAATGGTTCTTGTGACTTCGGTACTGTTAGGCTCAGGGCCTTAGAGAACATAGGCCTAAGCCTAGAGAAAATGGATTTGCCAACCAGATGAGCCAAGAAAAAGAAAGGGGTGGATGACTCGATTCCTACAGAATCCCTAACCCCCTATTGAGTTCGAAAAGTTGGATACGTGTGGGGAAGGTGAGAATGACCTAGCACCCCCATAATGCCCGGTTCATTAGAACGGCCTCTTTTTCAGGTCTTAATATTATAAAATTCTTAAATATAATGACATTATCCATACTACATGTGATCATAAGAATAAATAAATACTTTATTAAAAATCATAGCAATGTCCAAACAAAATAAATAATTGGACACCCATCCAAGGATGGAAACATGTCCTTACATCGTCCAATGTCTAAAACTAAATAGGACACCCACCAAAAGGTGAAAATGTATCCTTTACATTAATCCCAAAAAATGAAAATAATATAAATTACATGAAATTTAATTAATGAGGTACCCACAAGGTGGAAACATACCTCTTACATAATAAAAATAAAGAAACCAATAAGAGACATTCATCATGAAAGCAAACCATTCATTATAAGCTAAATAAGGATTAAGATATGAAGATGTAAACTAAGTATGTAAAGCAGGATTCAAATAACAATTAAAGAATAAATATACAAGCTAGGGTTTTATGAATTATAGTTTAGGAAACTAGGGTTTATGGTTTTAAATTGTTGGAATTAGGGTTTGGACCTAAATCCAGGAATTGAGCCAAAGGAATTAGGGTTTTTAGGTTTTGGGGTCTTAGTTTTGGGAATTATAGTTTAAGAATTTTAAGGCTCCTTAATTAGGATTTGGGAGAATTGGGTTTTGATACTTTGCGAATAAATTAGGGTTTTCTCAGATTAGGGTTTTAAGTTCACTAGGTTACAATTTTGGTATTTTGGGTAGAATAATTTTATGATAGGGTTATTGGATGACAAGTTTTAAAAGAGTTTAGGGTTTTTAATTTATTATTTTAGAAAAACAGTGATTTGGGGAAATAAATTAAGGTTTTAGAAAAATGATTAGGGTTTTGGGATTTGATGAAACAGTGTAAGGTTTTGGACAAAAATAGTTTAGGGCTTTGAGTTTTAACAAAATAATTTGGGCTTTTTAGGATTATTTAGCTACTGGAACATTAGGGTTTAAGAGTTTTTAGGAATTAGATGAGGGTTTAAGGATTTAATGAATTAGAGTTTTGGTTTATAAAACATGTAATTCAAATTTAACAATTTTATGCTACTGGAAAAAATTAATATCAAAACACATCAATAAAACATTTAAAAGAAAGCATGTTATGGCTACTGTGAATATAAAAAATTATTGGTTAAGATCAAACCTTCGTTGTTGGTTCCACCACAATTGCACCGTTGGAATTCTGGGGAGACCTTGATTAAGACAACATTGCCTTGTTTCCTTGTGGATGGAATTATTCTTTTTGTTCTTGGCTACTTCAGATTGCTTCAAGGTTTAAAAATCCAATTGGAATTCTTGATTAATTTTGGTCATCCTCAATTCTGTGTTTAAGACTATTATTTATAGGAATTTCAAACAAAACCTAATATGTTAAGAAAAATAAAACTGTTTAGGAAATTAATTCGAGTTTCCGAGTAAAAATAGAATTTTGGCAAAAATGGGCCAACACACTGGCACAGGCTGCTGGGATGCGAGCAATGAGGCTGGAACACGAACAATTGGGCAAGAGCTGTTGCGCTCGATTAATTACTACTACAAGCGACACTCACAAGTATACGAGGTAATTGTAGCAATGGTGATCATCCCAAGGTCGTCTCACAAGGAATGAATTATTTTGCAATAGTTTGATTGACAAGTAAATTTAAAAGCAAGAGTAAGATGTTTGAAAAGTGGTGAAAAGCAATTAAAATTAAAAGTAATGCGTGTAATGGTTATGCAAGATTATTTCAATTCTAGGAATGGTGCCTAGGGTTGTAGATCAATTTAATCAAAGCTTAATTCTCAAATTATCCATTAATATAACCTTGTATTTTAATTTATTCCTTGAGTTTAATTAGTAATTACCAATTCATTAGTTTTCGCATTCATGAATTAACAACAACCAATTGTTTTGAAATTGCAAGTTAATAAAACCCTAGAACTTATATTTCTAATTCATTCTTAGGGTAGTTGAATGCATAATTTCAATATCAAAATTTACCTCTCGATCCTTCATTCAATATCTAGAGATCAATAGGTAGCTAATCTATTAACCTAACATTCAATCCAATACAATCAACTAATAACAAGGTATATTAATGAAAATATCAAATCAAGTCATTCAATCAAATTTACTATAATAGGCATGAGTAATTTAGCTCATCATCATCAATTTAAAATAAATATTTATCTTAATATAAATTAAATCACAATTGTCCATTGAAATATTAATGTTCTTTACAAACAATAATAATCTAGAAATGAATTAAAAGAGAAAATATAAAAACCCCTTTGAAGATGCTTAGAGTTGAACTTCTAGTCTTCCTCCTAGCTCCACTTTGAATATGATGAAGAACTAATAAGCCTTCTTCAATCAATGGCTCTCCTCTTGAAAGATGGAATGGTAAATCTCTCAAGCCCACAACTCCTCAATTTAGCATTCTTCAAACCATAACCTTCACAAGAGCTTGCTCACCCAATTTTATCCCAAAAATGTTAAGAATCTTATATATGGAAGAAAAAGAAGATGAAGATGAAGGTGATGTTCATGGTCTCTCTCAAGACCAAGAACAAGAAGATAGCTAAGGAACAAGATCCTCCTCCAAGAACAACATCCCAACGTGTATATGTATCCCTCTTTCCATTCTTTTTAAATTTCTTAATACACAAAGCATGTCTTGCCAACTCACACACTCCACTTTGTCTCCCAATTATTTCATTATTTAAATCTTCATCCCATGAATTAGGCAACCTTTTTCTTCTTTTATTATTTCTTTTTAAAAGATAGCACTTGTTGTCCCCCATTTTATCCCCTATTTCATGTAAAATGATTGAAAGAATTCTCATAAGACAGCCAAGTCATGAGTGACTTGGCTATCACTCATTTTCTTATGGACACGGCCAAGCCATGTGGCCATGTCCATGTCTTCCCTAATATCTTCTTTCTTTTCCAAGTGGGACACGACCAAGGCCTTAGCCGTGTCATGTGACACGGCCAGTGGCTTGTCCGTGTCTCTTGAGTGAGTTCTCCATTGTCTCTATCTTTGCTTTGATTTTTAGATGGGACACGGCTAAGGCCTTGGTATTGTCATGTGACATGTGTAACATGCCTGTACCCCATATACGTACACCGCATACACCCACACAATATGTGATATACATATAGAGGATATAAGGGTGTCACAGTTCATTTTAATCAAACCAACCCATCCTTAAATATAAAACCAAAGTCATCATTACTAAAATCTGAATAAACTAAAAACATTTAACTTATATTGTAAATAGTAATAGATTAAACAACCCTTGTTAAAATACATATACATATATCTTCATTACCCCAAAAGTTTATCCAAAACATTTGTCTAATAGGCAGCAGAAAATACATATGTATATATATCAAAATCAATGTTTACAAAAATATAGAGTTTATACATGCTTGCCAGTTCATCTCTGATATTGATGTCCACAACTCAATACTGCTCTTACAAACTCAAGCTTAGACTCAACTCGGTCTAGACAAGCTCTCTGGCACAACTTAATCTACCCTGTCACCTACGCGATGAACCATAATCGCTAAGCAGAAAGCTTAGTGGTACAAACTTTGATTCAATATAGATCAATGCGATGCTCATGCACAATATATATGAATATATCAACTCATTACATTATAACTCAACATATTAATCATTTGCATCACATTTCATAATTCACATTTAAGCAAAGACAAACATGGGCCCAAAAGGATCTAATATGCTATTCAAAGTTCAGAGTTACTACTTTGGTCCATATTGATGCCTTGTGTCTAGCCCCGTAGGCAATATATATATCCATGGATAATGTAACAGCTCTAGTCTCTTGGACCTCAACCCGGCTAGACCCTTGGGCCCCAGTATCTTGGTCCTCAACCCGGCTAGACTGTTACAGTTTTTGAGGCTTACGACCCAGTCTTTTCACCCCAAAAACATCACATTTATCATTTATTAGCTGGGCTCGGCTTACGACCCAGTCTTTTCACCTGCCCAACAATTCATAGGCATGCCGCCAAACCTAGAACTCTGAAAATTAAATAACATAATAGGCACACAATTAATTCATTTATCTCATTATCAAGTACTTTCACAATTCATTTCTCATTCCATTCCTCATAATCAAACTAGGCTCATTGCCTTATTATATCCTCATTTTCTCATCTTTTCTCATTCTTCTCTTTTGTATCAATATCAATTTGTTACAATCTAATTTCACATATCTTACCACATTATTCCATATTTCTTTTTATATACAATAAATTACTCAATTGCTTTGATACATCAACATAATTCACATTATGCATATCATACCATATAATTCATTCGTCAACAATATATCAAGTAACTTAACACATTTCTCTACTAAATGTGTTAAGTCTCAATGTCATGTAAATGTATGAAATCATTCAAAGTTTGTACTTACCTCTAAAAGCAACAACACCACTCTAACAACTTCCTCTTCCAAGATCTCTATCAACACTTGGATTGAGGTAGCTCAAAACTCTTCAAAACCTAATCCAAAGGTGATTAACAACACTCACTTAGTGATACACATACGGAAATAAGGAAGAGAACTATCTAGGGCAAACTCGACACTTGACACGCTCAACAACATGGACGTGTCCCTGATCATGCCCTAAACCCATAACATAGAAGCTTTGGCACGCTCAGTGACATGGGCGTGTCACTGCACGTGTCAATTCTCCTCCAACACAGAAGCTATGACACGCACAGTGATATGGGCATGTCACTGGATGTGTTAATACTCCAATAACATAGTAGCTGGGACATGCTCAGTGACAAGGGCGTGTCACTGGATGTGTTACCAACCCAGAAAATAGAACCAACGACACGCCTAAAGACATGGCCATGCTCCTGGGCGTGTCAGGCCAAAAACCTTAAAATTGACACCAAAACGCCACATCCAACAAACACCTTTCAAAAACCTTATCAACACTAAACAAAATCAATCAAATCCATCAACAAACCATATAATACTTGAATATACATTAAAACAACTCAATTACAAACATCAAAACACAATCACAACCATATATCACAACTCAAACTTACACCATCCACACACTTGCCTCTTTCACCAAACTTAACCCTTTTCTCTCTTCAATCCAACCCCAAAATCAAAGTTAACAAAACAACACAACCCGAAATATACCAAATCAACCATTCACCAAAGTCATAAACACAACTCAAAAGAAAATAAAGAAACAAGTTGGAAACTTACCAAAAATGAAGAAAATCCTTAAAACTCCAACTTGATCTCTTGAAAACCTTCAATTTCTTGAGTTTGGAAACAACAAAATCTCTCCCTCTTGAAGATGGTGGTGATGGCCAGCCAAAGAAGAAAGAAGAAGAAGAAAATGAAAAGAAGAAGAAAGTCAACCTCTTTTAACCAAACACTTTCCTCAAATTGCTCTCCACCAAGTGTTTAATTTTACATCATCTTCCACTAGCTTAAATAAATCCATTTAAATACTAAAATATCTTTTGACCTAATAAACCCATTGACTTGTATATAATATATATCTCTTCATATACAAAGCATATACACATCTTCTTATCATCTCACTTAATCATATATACACTTAAAATCATTTTATCCAATTTCAACAATCAACATTCCAAAATTTTAGGGTATCATTTGGGATATTATAACACGGCCAATGGCTTGGCCGTGTCTCTTGGGTGTGTTCATTTTTGCATTTCCTCCTTGCTTCTTCTTGTTTTGTTCAATTGGTGAGACACGGCTAAAGCCTTGGCCGTGTTCTGTGGCACGGCCAGTGGCTTGGCCGTCTCTCTTGCTTGTGTCTATCTTTGCCAAATTTTCCTATCCCTTTCCTTGGATGAGGGACACAACCAAGCCATGAAGTGTCTTGGTCGTGTCTCATGTTTTTTCACCTTAATAATCCATCAAATTGAATTAAAGCTCAATTGTTTTATTCTTCAACCTGGAGCAATTACTTCAAACAAACTTTAAACACAAATTAAAAGAAAAATTAATCAAAAGCCAATAAAAGTACACTAAAAATAAATACACAAATGATCAAAATAAGTGCCTACGAGGCTACTGTGAGCGGGGATTTTTGCCTCCACTCCCGGTGGAATGGTTCTTGCGACTTCGACACTGTTTAGGCTCGGGGTCTTAGAGAACACGGACCTAAGTCCAGAGAAAATGGAGTCTCCACCCGGACGGGCCGGGAAAAAGAAAGGGGTGGATGACTCGATTCCTAAGGAATCCCCAACCTCCTAATGGTTTCGGAAAGTTGGGTACGTGTGGAGAAGGTGAGAAATGGCCCAGCACCCCCACAACACCCGGTTCATTGGAACCGGCCTCCTTTACAGGTCTTAATATTATAAAATTCTTAAGTATAACAATATTATCCATATTACACGCAACAATTGAAATAAAGCATCGTTATATTAAAATCAAAGCAATGTCCAAACAAAGCAAATAAATGGACACCCATCCAAGGATGGAAACATGTCCTTACATCATCCATGTCTAAACTAATAGGACACCCACCGAAAGGTAGAAACATGTCCTTTACATTGGTCCAAAATATTAAAGCAATTTAAATTACATGATATTTAATTAACGAGGTACCCACAAAGTGGAAACATACCTCTTACAACATTTGGAAATAAAAAATAAATCGATAGAAATAAACAACCATTCATAATAAATAAATTATTCATTAAAGATATCAATCAAAATATAAAATAAACATCCATCCATGATGAATTAAATAAATTAATCATTGAACTTAAATAAATCGAGGCATATAAAATAAATCAAAGCATATAATGAACTACACAATCAAATCTAAATTAAAAAAAAAGCAAGTAAAGATTCAAGTTAGGGCTACTGTTTCTATTTAAGATTCTTTATTTAATGTTTAGGGTTTTAGAATTTATTGGTTTAGACTACTGTAAGTTTTAAGGGAATTAAAATGGATTAAGGTTTTATAATTTAAGAGATTGATAAGGTTCTTTGATTAACCAAATTAGGGTTTGAGGGGTAAAATCATGAAATTAGGGTTTGAATATTAAAACATTAGGTTTATGATTTATGGCTACTGGATTATTATTTTGGATTTACTATATTGGGTTTGAATGTTTTAGGTTTATAAGGTTTTAAGGTTTTAAGGATTAAAGGGTTATGGTTTAGGAAAACTAGGGTTTAAGGTTAGCTAGTTTGGGGTTACTGTCTTGGTTTTGAAGTTGAATTAGGGTTTTTAGTATTTCAGAGAATGTATTTGATTTTAGAATTTGGAAAAACAATTTACAGTTTTATGAGTTTTATAAAGCTTTATGTGATTTTTAGAAACTATAAAGTGTGTTTGAGTTTGGATATTTAACAAAACATTTGGAATTTTGGAAAAGAATTTGGAAGAAAACTAGTTTAGAGTTTTATGGGTTTTTTTGGAAATAAAAAAATGATTTAAGGTTTATAGAAATAGAAAAGATATTTTTTAGGGTTTTTGGAAAGAAAAGGATTCAATTTAGGGTTTGGAAAATTGGAAAGCAGATTAGGGTTTTAAAATTTTGAAGAAACAAAAACAACAATTTTAAGATTTTTGGAAAACAAATAAATGAATTAAGGTTTTAAGGTTTAGAAAAGGTAAATTAGGGTTCTAAGGTTTTTAAAATCAAAAGAAATAATTTAATGATTCAAGCTACTGTGAAGAAAAAAAAGATTAGATATTCATACCATCGTTTGTTGATTCCACCAAAAATTGCTTCTTGGATGAACAAGGAAAAAGGCAAGATGGCTGCCTTTGATGGATTAATTGTTTGGTTGCTTATTCTTCTCTCAAAAAGTCTGATTGATTTCACTGCCAAAGGTTTCTCCTAGTCCGATTGTTCCAAAGTTTTTTCAGTTCCTCCTCCCAAAAAAAGTCCCATTCTGTGTTGTTTTTTTAGTCTTATTTATAGAAAATTTAGATGATTAATTCAACTTGTTTATGGAAACTAACATTAATTAAGAAAAGAAAACCAAAACCAAATAGAATTTGGTTTCGAAAAAAATTGCGTCGGAAAAATTTTGCTGGCAAAAAAAAATTGCTGCAGAAAAATTTCTCTGGCGAAAAAATTGCTGCGGGAGCTACGGACGAAAACTGGCGAGTTGGACGGCTAGAGGCCATTTCGCGATGAGGATTTTCCTGCGGGCAAAATGGCCTTGACTATTTCGTCAAAACTTTAAGGCGATGAATTTTTTTGTAGCCGATTTTTCTGTCGCCGATTTTTATTTTTATTTATTGGTTTATTATTATTATTTTTTTTATTAATTATAAAAACTAAATACTAAAATAAATATTATTTAATTAAGATAATACAAGGATTATTTTGGACCAATTAAAATATATTGGACAACACAAAAATTATTTTGGACTAATTAAAATATATTGGACTGGACTGGGTCAAAAATTAAGGGTCTACAGCTGCCCACGAATTGCCTTGCCACGTGTCCCTCACCGATTAGTCTGTCTGATTTTTTATTTTTTATTTTATTATATATATATAAATAAATAAAATGAATAATAAATAATAAAAAAATATTAAAAAAAATAAAATAAAATAAAAAATAAATACCACAAAAATTATTTCGAACTTATTTTAAAATTTTGAACTGGACTTGGTAAAAAATTAAGGGTCTACACTCTCATCTTGAAAGAAGGATAAGACAAGATCTTCCTCCAATCCTCCTCCTACCATAAAGGTTGCTCATGGAGGTACTCTTCCAAATTTAGGCAAAGGATTGCTCTTGGTATTGGGCTTATATGGCTCAAGTAGCTCACTACTGTCAATAAGATCTTGAATTTCATATCTTAATTTAGTACATTTATCTGTCTCATGCCCTTGCATTTGATGGAATTGACATAAGGCTTTGGAATTAAAGTTTGATGGCAGAGGATTGTGTAGTGGTCGAGGAGCCAACGGCCATAATAACCGCTTTTTCTATAACTTGTTGAAAACCCAAGATAAAGGATTCCCCATAACTGAAAAGTGTCTTCTATTTGCTTGACCAGTTACTGCATTGACATCCATTACATTCTGTGTGCTCCGGCTGCCAGACTGATAATTCTCCCTCTTATTCTTTCTTCTAGAAAATGGCTCTTCTCCCGTTCCCATTCTTCTATGTGTAAACCAGCTTGGAGAAGATCTTTGAAATCCTTTATGAGAGTGTAAGACACCCTTTCATGCAGACTAGGTAGGACGCCCCTTACTATCATTCAAATCTGGTTGGACTCATATGGTCTCTTCTTAAGCAGTGTAGCCTTGTTTCTCCACATCTTCACATAGTCAACAAAATTCTCATTTTGCTTTTGTCTGATAGTTTCCACCACCATCAGAGTCACTTCCAGTTCAACATTGTACCCATATTGTTGAATGAAGGCTTTGTACATCATATTCCAATCTTTTTGGGTACTTTCCTCTAAGGTGTTTAACTAGAGCATGAAATACCTTAGAGTTTGAGCCTTAGTGGCTCTAGCAATCTGCATAGCAGTGATGTACTGGTTAACATGCAAATGAGGATTCCCTGTACCGCTGTACCTAGCGAAAGAAGGCATCTTGAACTTGTAAGGAACTTCTTCATCTTGCTCAAATTTCTTGTCCACTTTCAACACCTCCTCAAATTTCAACTTTTTTTCAAACTTTTTTTCTAAATCAGCAATCATTTTCTCCACATCCGATGTTTCAATCTTTTCCATAGTTGCCTTCTCCACAGTCTTTGCTTCTTTCTTTTTATCTTGTGAATCTTGGAAATACTGAGCCCAATCATCATCATCCATTACTACCTTGTCTTCATCAGAGGTGGCTGCACTAACCTTAGCCTTCCCTTGTCTTTCTGCTTCTTAGTACTAGAGATGCTTCAACAGTGTTTCCCAATAATATAGCCAGTTGGCTCTTCATAGTCTCAGCCAAGGCCTCCTTCAGTTCTTCCATCTTATCATTGAGGGCATCATCCACCATTTTTTGAGTCTGTTCAGGTTCCATTCTCTTGGTGAGAAGCTGAATGAGTCGTTACTAGATTCTATGTCACTGGCATAGGTCAGATTGTCGTATGCTCTTGAACTGTGGTGCTCTAGGTCTGTGAGCCAGAAAGGATCAATAATATGTAATGCAATGTATGTACGCATGTATGCACAAGTAACAGACACACAAAAATAATTAGGACGTTCCTCCCAACCTTATATTATCCACACATGAATGGCTATTCTTTTTTCCTAGGTATATGGTCAACCAAATATCAACGTGGGATATCTCATTTTTGAAAAATACGCTCGGACATTTTAATTAATAGTTGTATTTTCAAACATAGAAATCAGTCCATGATAATTCCTTTTAATTAAGCCTTCATCCATTAAATCAACAAAAGATAGCTTTTATACTGCATTGGATTAAAACTAAATTAAAAGGTTTATCATAAATAGATTTCCCATTTGGAAAAGCAACTAATGATTCATGCCAAAAACAAGCCTATGATTAATAATTCTTGGTATAAATTAGGCCTACAATTGATTTTTGTTATTCTATAATTGACCTAAATATTTTGTAAGCTCATTCAAAAGGTTATAATGAAGTGAAAAAATAATTTTATTTCTAAGCCTATTGTAAAAGGTTTGTTTAAAAATGAATTTTGTGCTTTGTAGTTTGGGCCATGAGGTAGGAAAGAATTTTTGACCCATTTTAGAAAAATTTTATGTCTAAAGACCATCTTAAAAATTTTGAAAATAGTTTTGGCCTTTTAGCTTAAAAGAATAAAAATTATTTTGAGCTTACAATATAGGTAGGTCATATTAGAAAAGAACAAACCAAATAAACCATGGTTCAAACCAAGATATATCAATCATAGTCAAACAACAAGCATTTGGGTAAAAACCTAAGGAAAGTAGCTAGGCCAATTACATGAGCTTTAATCTTTGGGTTGAAAAGTTTTAGGCTCCTATAGCAAGTATATACCAAAAGGTACAAGGCTATGAGTGGTTATGCCATGCTCGATCTCCATACCTTGAGTGAAAGTATAGTATCCCTTATATAACACATCACATGTTACATGGGCATCCTAACTCATGCACACAATGCAATCAAATGATGGAATGGAAAATATCATAATAAGAAAGAATAAAATAATCTAAAAACCAACAGAATC
The DNA here is from genome assembly GCA_947685225.1 of Garcia nutans. Classification (NCBI taxonomy): domain Eukaryota; kingdom Viridiplantae; phylum Streptophyta; class Magnoliopsida; order Malpighiales; family Euphorbiaceae; genus Garcia; species Garcia nutans. The sequence continues at coordinate 32,149,056 of CANTUV010000039.1, read as the reverse complement.
AACTTCTCTTATCCCCAGTGGAGTCACCACTTTTAGTGGAGACTTTTGCCCCCACTCCCATGTGGAATGGTTCTTGCAACTTCAACACTCTTAGGCTCAAAGCCTTAGAGAACACGGGCTTAAATCCAGAAAAAATGGAGTTTCCACCCGGATGGGCCTGGAAAAAGAAAGGGGTGGATGACTTGATTTCTAAGGAATCCCTAACCCTCTTTAATGGGTTCAAAAAGTTGGGTATGTATGGGGAAGGTGAGAATGACCGAGTACCCCCATAACACCTGGTTCATTAGAACCGGACTCCTTTTCAGGTCTAAACATTATTAAATTCTTGATTATTATGATATTATCCATATTACACACAATTTAATAGAAATAAACATCCATCATCTTTTAAAATAAAGTAATCAAAATAGGCACACATCCAAGGATGGAAACATGCCTTTACAACAATGGTCTAATGTCCAAAACTAAATAAAATAGGACATCCACCATAAGTGGAAACATGCCCTTTACATTAATACAAAACTCAAAATAAATTAAATTACATTAAACTTAACTAATGAGGTACCCATAAAGTGGAAACATACATCTTACATCTTTGAAGCATTAAATAATTAACCAAATGAAATTAAATCATTCAAATAATCTCCTTAACCAAAAATAGAATAAATCATTCATAACAAATAAAACATTAATAAATCATTCATCATAAATAAGAAATAATTGAATCTAGGTTTTTATATTTAAACTAAGCATCAAATATACAAATTTAGGGTTTACATCTTAAATTAGGATTTATAGGTGGTTTTAATATTTTTATTATTAAATTAGAGTTTTTAGGATAAAATTAGGGTTTTAGTATAAGGATTAGGATTTTAGGGTTTATGGATGAAAATTGAGGTTTTTAGGGTTTTGAAAACAAGATTAGGGTTTTTTGGGTTTTAATTTGGGAGTTAAGTTTTTTATTTGGAAATTAGGGTTTTTAAGGTTTTTAATTTGGAAAACATGATTTAAGTTTTGGTATCCAGAAAACAGAATAGGGTTTTTGGGTTTTAGAAAGCTAATCTAATATTTTGGTATTTGAAAAACAAATTTAGGGTTTTAGTATTTGAGAAACAAATTAGAGTTTTGGTAAAATCTTAGTTAATGTAAAAACTATCAAACTACTTGTATACCCTTAAATTTGAGTCAGTTTAAATTTAAGGAGCTTATCTTGGTCTGTTATAATTTTAAAAGGCCTAAACCTAATTTTAAAGGTTGAAATTAAACTATTGCGATTTTATAAATCCCATATTAAAATTGTGAAAAAAAAAGTTATGCTTGAAAAATTAATAATTTTGGATCGGTTTGAGTCGGTATGATTCAAATCAATATAAGCATCCCAAATCTATATGAGCCATGGCTCATATATATTTGGGCATCCCAAATCAATATGAGATGTCCAAATAGATATGACCTTTGCCTCATATTGATTTGGTCATTCCAAATCGATATGAGGCCGGCCTCATGTCGATTTTGGCCTCTCAAATTGATTAATTCAAGTTTTAAAAAAATTTTGACCGGGCAATTTAATTGCCAAATCAAGCTATAATTCATTTAAAACTCAAATTAAGCAGTTTAGGTTTAAGGGTTAAGTGTGGTTTTTGCCTAGAAATATGTGATTAAAAGCAACATTGAATGATTAGCAACTGTTAACAATCATCACGAAGCAACCAAGCATTAGCAATTAAGAAGGATTATCAAAACAGAGAAAGCAACCATCAAACATAGAAGACTATTGAATTTATAAAACAAGGTAGTGACTACTATCTTGGATTTTGCTCGGCCAGAATTTCAATTTGGTGTAGGTAGCAGCTTGGATCAGAATACTTAATTTGGTGGATCCTTCAACGTAGGTCTTGTCTTCTAAAGTTAGCTTGTTTAAATTTACAGTAGCTATGTTCTTTTCCTTTAAACATTTTGATTGATTTTTTTATTGTTATTTTAATCTAGTAGTTTAATTACTAAAACCACTTTCACATGTTCTTAAAATATAAAAACCCTAACATTTATTTAAATCCCATTATGTAAAACCCTAATATACAAAAATCGAAAACCCTAACCATAATAACCAGTAAAATAATTTTCAAATTCTAAACTCCTAAATTTAAATCTTTAAAATTAGTAACCTAATTTTATTAACCCTGATTTCCCAAACCCTGATTTCTAAACAATTAAAACCCTAATCTTGTTTTGTTAAAGTAGTCATAATCTAGAACCTTGTAGACCCTTAAGTTTTGACCAAGTACAGTCCAATATTTTAAAACAGTCCAAAAATAATTATTTTAATATTTAATACTTATTTTAATATTATAATATTTATTTTAATAACATAATATTATTTATTATTTATTTTAATAATATAATTATTTATAAATATTTATTTTAATATATATTATTTATTATTTATTTAAGAGAAAAAAGGGAAATTATAAATATTTATTTTAAATATAATATTTATTTTTAATAATAAAAATAAAAATAAAAAAAGATAAAAAGATAAAAAATCGAATGAATCGGCGAACGACGTGATGCTCGACAGCGGCAGTGACCGCATGGCAAGCCAGTTCGATGCAGGCCAAGCCTGTGGCTAATTGCTGCTCATCCAGCACGAATCTTGGTAGTCCATGCAGCCTCGTCTACAGACGCTCGCCAATTCTTGCCAATCCTCACTGTTCCCCCAGCACGCAGCGGCCACGATGAATTGGCCCAGCACGCAGCAGCCCCCACGCACACTAGCTTGCCCTAGCACCCAGCACCTAGCGCTCGCAGCCCCGACCCACGTGCAGTTTTTGATGAATCCTTATTAAGCTCAATTTTTAATATTTTCCTTAACAGTTGAATTTTTCTTAACCAACTAATATTAGATTTTTGGATTTTTCTTATAAATAAGATGTAAAAAGAATTAAACAGAGAGGACCTTTGGCAATTATTCAAAGCAAAGAACTTTGGGGAATTTTTTGAGAGACTTGGGCAGTGACAATTCTTTTGAGACTTTGGATAGCAATAATTAAAAAAGAAAATGGCAGCAACAAGTATTAACAAACAGTTATTATTAAACCCTAATGTCAACAAAAGAGAGGCAGCAACAATCATAAAAGAGCATAATCAACACAGAAGAAAAGGAACACATGTCAATTAACCCAGCAATTGTTTCTTCCAACCAATATCAATGTTAGCTTAGGCACTGAAACAAATATAAAGCTTGGATCAACAGATTATTATTGGTGGAGCCTTCAACAGAGGTTTATTTTCTATATCTCACTCATTTTAAAATTATAGTAATAAGTTTCATTATTAATACATTTAGTGACTTACAATTGATTAAATCTCCAGTAGCAATTTTTTTTAAACCAACACATCTCATGTAATATTCATCTAAATTAACATCCAAAACCCTAGTTTACTCAAACCCTAAAATCCTAATTAATTCTATTCTTTCAAATTACACAGTAGCAACAATCGTTTAAAAAATAACAATATTATTAGTTTTTCAAATCAAAACTCTCTAAACCTTCTAAACCCTAGCCTTGTTTCTCAAAACTCTAAAAATCTTAGTTTGGTCATCAAAGTTATGAAACCCTAAATTTATACATTTATTGCTTTATTTAAATTTGGTTATGTGATTGGTTATATATTTTTAAGAATGATTTGCTTAAATTTTGATGATTTATTTATTTGATTTCAATGTTTGATTTGTTTAATTTATCATAGATGGATATTGTCTCTATTATTATTATTATTTGATTATCCTGGTAATAATAATGTAAGAGGTATATTTCCATGATTGAGTACCTCATTAATTAATTTTCATGTAATTTAAATTATTTTCATATTTTGGGATTAATGTAAAGGACACGTTTCCACCTTTTGGTGGGTGTCCTATTTAGTTTTAGACATTGGACGATGTAAGGACATGTTTCCATCCTTGGATGAGTGTCCGTTTATTTGTTTTGTTTGAACGTTGCTATGATTTTTAATAAAGTATTTGTTTATTCTTATGATTGCATGTATTATGGATAATATTGTTATATTTAAAAATTTTATAATATTAAGACCTGAAAAGGAGGTCATTTCCAATGAACCAGGCGTTGTGGGGATGCTGGGCCATTTCTCACCTTCCCCATGCGTACCCAACTTTTCAAACCCAATAGGGGTTGGGGATTCCTTAGGAATGGAGTCATCCACCCCTTTCTTTTTTCCTAACCCGTCCAGATGGCAACTCCATTTTCTCCGGGTTTAGGCCTGTGCTCTCTAAGGCCCTGAGCCTAACAGTGTCGAAGTGGCAAGAATCATTCCACGCGGGAGTGGGGGAAAAAATTTCTGCTCACAAACCCTAAAACCAAGTTTCAAAAAGTCAAAACCCTAATTCTAGTGATTCCAAAACCCTAATCTAAGACTTCCATTCTTTAAGTGTAAACCCTAGTGTGAGCGGGGATTTTCGCCCCCACTCCCGGTGGAATGGTTTTTGCGACTTTGGCACTGTTTAGGCTCGGGGCCTTAGAGAACACGGACCTAAGTCTGGAGAAAATAGAATCACCACCCGGACGGGCCAAGAAAAAGAAATGGGTGGATGACTCGAATCCTAAGGAATCCCCAACCCCCTAATGGGTTCAAAAAGTTGGGTACGTGTGGGGAAGGTGAGAAATGGCCCAGCACCCCCATAATGCCCGGTTCATTGGAATCAGCCTCCTTTACAAGTCTTAATATTATAAAATTCTTAAATATAACAATATTATCCATATTACACACAATAATTAAAATAAAGCATCGATATATTGAAAATCAAAACAATGTCCAAGCAAAACAAATAAATGGACACCCATCCGAAGATGGAAACATGCCCTTACATAATCCATGCCTAAATAGGACACCCATCGAAAGGTAGAAACATGTCCTTTACATTGGTTCTAAAATAGAAAAGCAATTTAAATTACATGATATTTAACTAATGAGGTACCCACCAAGTGGAAACATACCTCTTACAACATTTGGAAATCTAAATAAATCGATAAAAGTAAATAACCATTCATCATAAATAAATCATTCATCAAAGATATTAAACATCAATAGAATGAAAAAATCCATCTATGATAAACTAAATAAACCAAGCATTGAACTTAAATAAATTAAAGCATATAAAATAAATCAAAGCATAATCAAATATAAAATTGAATAAAGCAAATAAAGATTCAAATTAGGGCTACTGTTTCTATTTAAGATTCTTTATTTAATGTGTTTAGGGTTTTGGAATTTATGGGTTTAAGCTACTGTAAATTTTAAAAGAATTGAAATGGAGCAAAGCTTTATAATTTAAGAGGTTGATAAAGTTCTTTGATTAACCAAATTAGTGTTTGAGAAGTGAAATTATTAAACTAGGGTTTGGGCACTTCAAAACATTAAGTTTATGATTATTAGCTACTTAATGTGTTGAATTTTAATATTTAGCTTTATAAGGTTTAAAGGATTGGGGTTCAGAAAAATTAGGGTTTAAGGTTTTAAGGGAGTTAGGGTTTAAGAAAACTTTAGGGTTTAGGATAATTGGTTTGAGATTACTATCTTGGTTTTAAAGTTGAATTAGGGTTTTTAGTGTTTCGGAGAATGCATTAGATTTTAGAATTTAGAAAAATAATTTATAATTTTATGAAGCTTTATGAAAATAAACAAAATGATTTAAGGTTTATAGAAACAGAAAAGATATTTTTTAGGGTTTGTGGAAAGAAAATGATTCAATTTAGGGTTTCGGAAAATTGGAAGGCAGATTAGGGTTTTAAGATTTTGAAGAAACAAAAACAACAATTTTAAGATTTTTAAAAAACAAAGAGACGAATTAAGGTTTTTTAAGCTTTAGAAAAGGTAAATTAAAGTTATAGGGTTTTTTGAATCAAAAGAGACAATTGGATGATTCAAGTTACTGTGAAGAAAAATAAATAAAGAAATTTATACCTTCGTTTGTTGGTTCCACCAAAAATTACTTCTTGGATGAACAAGAACAAAGGCAAGGTGGCTTCCTTTCATGGATTGATTGTTTGGTTGCTTATTCTTCTCTCAAAAAGTCCGATTGATTTCACTGCCAGAAGGAATTTTTAAAATTTGATTTCCTTTCAAAGTTTTCCTCCTAAATTTTGATCCCCTTTGTGTTGTTTTTTAGTCCTTATTTATAGAAGATTTTGATGATTAATTTCACTTGTTCACGGAATCTAACATTGATTAAGAAAAGGAAACCGAAACCGAATTAAATTTGGTTTCAAAAAAATTTGCATCGGAAAAATTTCACTGGCAAAAAAAAACGGCTGCAAAAAAATTTTGCTGGAGAAAAAAAACTGCTGTGGAAAAATTTTACTGGTGAAAAAAAACTGCTGCGAAAAAATTACGCTGGCGAAAAAGTTGCTGGCCATTTCGACGCCCCCCTTTTCGGCAATGAAATTTTTCGTCTCCGATTTTTATTTTTATTTATTTGTTATTTATTATTATTTATTATTTTTTATTAATAAAAATTAAATACTAAAGCAAATATTATTTAATTAAGATAACACAAAAATTGTTTTGGACTAATTAAAATATATTGGACAACACAAAAATTATTTTGGACTTATTAAAATATATTGGACCGGACTGGGTAAAAAATTAAGGGTCTACAGTTTGCCCCCTGCTTGAACGATCTGAGACTTTAGTAAAAGAGAGTGAAAAGCAATAAGACTTAATTTTTGAGATGGCTGAGGTTTTGGGTTCTGGACCCGGTTCGAGTTATGGACTCAATGATAATTTTAGGTTCTGGACCAAAGGATAATTTGGGTTGTGGACCCGAGCTAAGTTCTAGACTTAGAAGAGATTCTAGGTTCTGGACCTAAGAAAAATTTGGGTTCTGGACCTGAGCTAAATTCTGAACTTAGAAGAGATTCTAGGTTCTTGACCTAAGAGTAATTTAGGTTCTGGACCCGAGCTAAGTTCTAGACTTAGAAGAGATTCTAGGTTCTGGACCTAAGGGTAATTTGTGTTCTGGACCAGATCTAAGTTTTGGACTTAAAAGAGATTCTAGGTTCTGGACCTAAGAAAAATTTGGGTTCTGGACTCAAGCTAAGTTCTAGACTTAAAAAAGATTCTAGGTTTTGGACCTAAGGATAATTTGGGTTCTGGATCCGAGCTAAGTTCTGGACTTAGAAGAGATTCTAGATTTTGAACCTAAGGAAAATTTGGGTTCCGAACCCGAGCTAAGTTCTGGACTTAAAAAAGATTCTAGGTTTTGGACCTAAGGAAAATTTGGGTTCTAGACCCGAGCTAAGTTCTGGACTTAGAAGAGATTCTAGGCTCTGGACCTAAGGAAAATTTGGGTTCTGGACCCGAGCTAAGTTCTGAACTTAGAAGAGATTCTAGGTTCTGGACCTAAAGAAAATTTGGGTTATGGACCCGAGCTAAGTTTTGAACTTAGAAGAGATTCTAGGTTCTGGACCTAAGGAAAGTTTGGGTTCTGGACTCGAGCTAAGTTTTGGACTTAAAAGAGAGTCTAGGTTCTGGACCTAAGGATAATTTGGGTTCTGGACCAGAGCTAAGTTCTGGGCTTAGAAGATATTCTAGGTTCCGGACCTAAGGATAATTTGGGTTCTGGACCCGAGCTAAGTTCTGGACTTAGGAAAGATTCTAAGTTTTGGACCTAAGGAAAATTTGGGTTCTGGACCCGAGCTAATAATAATAATTTTTTTATTTCAAAAAGTTTGGCTGATTTGTATGCACATATCTTCTTCTTGCCCCCTGCGTGTAAAAATATTTATACACACAAATGATTAAAGTGAATAATTGAATTTACTATTTATTTACTGTGTAGTCACTGTTCATACATTATTTACTATTTATAAAATAGTAACTTACTATTTATAAATATTTGTAAATAGTATTTACTATTAAAAAAAGTAATTTACTATTCATAAATAGTAATTTACTATTTATAAATAGTAAAATTTACTATTAATAAATAGTAAAATTTACTATTTATCAATAGTAAAGTTTACTATTCATGAACAGTAAAACTTACTTTTGAATTTTGTTTTTTTCCTTGCCGTTTCTCTATATAAACCAATGAATTCCTTCATTTCATTCACAGCAAAATCTATAATTTCTATAATTCTCTCAAATTCTTTCAAATTTAGCACATAGTTTTTTTTTTTAAAAAATGCATGCTTTAAGGTCAGAAACTCATTCTAATGCCGAGTTATTGGAGTTTATTCGGCATCATGAAGATGGAAATATAGATGTACTAGCCGGGATGCCGCTTCATCATAGTTCAAACAAAAAAAGCACGGTAATTATTTTTTTCCCTTTTTTTGTTTTGATTTTTTCTTTTTTCTGTTATTTATTTTTCTTTTTTTATATTTTTTATATATTTTTTTGTTGTTATTTGTTATGCAATTTTATTATTATTGTGTTTGCCTTTATTTTTATTTATATTTTATATTATTATTCTTTAGAAAATTTAGGAAAAATAAATTAATTTAAGCAGATAGAATAATATGTACTTACCTGGTATTAACTTACCCGGCTCCGTGTTAGCGTGATTGTTGCGTTGTTAGGGCCAGAGGATGTATCTACAAAGCCTGACAATGGTATGATGTAGTGCCATCTCGGGTAAGGCAGATTATCCGAGATTGTGGCTTTGAGAGCTTCATCTTACAACTGTCATCCGAGGAGTATCTGATAGACCAGAGCGTAGTCCAGGCACTTGCAGAACCATGGTTGGACACAACTCATACTTTTCACTTGCCCATTGCGGAGATGACAATTGGTCCGGTCGATTTTATTGCTATAATCGGCCTTCGATATAATAGTGTTCCGGCTCCTCTGACCAATGATATTTTAACATTTGAAGAAATTCAGTAATTAATTGGTATGGAACCATCATATAAAGGGCCTTTTAAGATAAAAATTGAGCCAATTCTTAGTTATTGGATGAACTATGAAGGACAGGTTCATAGAGACACGGCCCAACAGTATGCTCGAGGATTTTTGTTATATTTGCTTGGGTCGACCATCTTAGACAGCATTGAATCCTCCATCCACTTGTCAGTGTTGAGGGCCCTTTCTTATTTTCAGAATGGTACAGTCTTCTGGCTAGGGTGAAGCTGGTCTTGCCTGTCTTTACCATGGTCTTGATAAACTTTGCCGAAATAAGAAGTCTTTTGCCGGCTTGATGGCGGTTGTCGAGGTATTCTTCTTCTACCAATGTCAATTCCATTCCTTTCTTGTATGAATTTGATCTTTACTATTATTGTAGGCATGGGCATATGAACACAACCTCGTGAGGGTACCCGGTATTTCCCGAGAGAGGGTTGGGTATCCGAGGTTAAATCTCTGGCTATCAGATCGTGTGAACATTCCCTACTCTCACCATGTGCATACTCATCGCGTTGTGTTGAGCTGCTTAACCTGGGACCAGGTAAAATAGCATTAGCATGCTTTAAATTTTATGTGAACGTTTACTTACCTTATGTCATCTTGCAGGTGAATTTGGCCTGGTGGAACCCAGAAGAGCGGACAAACTGGTCTCCCTTCATGAAGGCTGCTCTATCTTTCCAACATTCTCGCTGAGTCATCGCCGGCCCAGTGTCTAGTGGTTAGTTTCTCGGAGAGAGAGTTTATGAGTGGTTTCTCAGTCCAAAGCAGCGGAGAATTCCGATGCCTTGCCCGAAAAATACTATAAATATTATGTCAATGCCGGAGGATGCATGGTGGTCAGCTCGGTACGGTTATGGTATTAAAGCATTTCTCTATCCGCCGAGTGCATCTTATGCCCATTTTATTCAAAGAAGGCTCTTGAACTTTGATGTATCTCCTGTTGGCATACAGGAGATTCCCGTAGAAAATGAGGGTAGAGATGAAGAGGAACATCATGGAGATGCAGGAGAGTTTGTTCCACATCTCGGGGCTAGTACTTCTCAGGTAAAACTTTTACCATTTTTTCCTTGCAAATGCTTCTTTCTTTTTTGATTCTTTAATGATTGTTGCAGGCTGTTGGCTCATTTGATCATGAGACTGGACCTTCTTTTACTACCACTTCGTTTGCTCATATTAGCCCGCCATATATGTCATCTCATCCGCAGGGCATTGATATGAATTACCTGGTGAGTTTTTTATTTCATCGTAATTTATGCTATATGTATGCATGATTATGTATGCTCTTACACTTTTCCTTTCTGGCTCACAGCGGACGCTGGAAGAACAAAATAGGAAACTTCAAGAAGAATTGGCCGCAAGTCGTCAACAGGCTTCTCATTTTGAAAATTTATATCATCAATTTGAACAAAATTTCTGAGACTTCCGATTTCAGGGGATGAGGGATCCTGGCGCTTCTTCATCAAGAGGCCCCCAGACTGATAACCATGAGATCCTTTCATCTGCTTCTGATGAGGACCATGACAGATCGAAACTTCTAGGTAATAGGGATTTTGGTACTCCCGTTTTGGGTGATCCCGGGACTAGTAATTTGCCCCCTCCTCCAACAGGCGACGACTTTTTTAGGGCTTTATTTGATGACCTACCACCACCTTCTTAGTGATGTATAAATATTGTATAAACATTGTACAATGAGCATAATAATAATGACAATATATAATTTCCATCTTCACTGTAACTCTCTTCTTCTTCTTTTTTATCTAGCCTTCATATCTTCTCCTTGCCCCCCTGTATAGGCTCAAGCCCATGATTTTTCCTATGCGACTTTGGTTGATGTTTGTATATTATCTATCTCATAAAAAAAACATGCATTTCTTCCTTTCCTTTGCAAAATGACTGGAGTTTCCTCAAGCAATGGGTCTCTTATGCCCCCTGATTTGATATCTTCCTTTGATTCTTTGCTTCACAGGATGTTTGAATGGTTTCATTGGCCCATAGACCGAGGTGATCATTGGAAGTGTTTTCATTAACTCCTTTCAAATACCCATTCAAGTTTTGCTTTGGAATGACAGGATGCTTTGATTTTATGGCTTTTATCTTTGAGATATTGAGAACGTGAATAATGGAGGCCCCAAACAGCAAAGATACATCCATTATGATTCAGCATGTCAGTTGGTAGCTTCTTCATAACCTTGCCAGCAATCATTTCCTTTGCCCAATGTGTCCTTCGAGGTTCGACTAATCAAGAAACTTCTCTTAACTTGAAGATTTTGCATGGCAAAAACATTTTTGAAAAAAAAAATTTTATTATTTTTTTGAATTTTGATTTTGAAATCAGCTGTTGGCTTTGCCAAATCAATGTCAATGTACCTCAGGACTTGATTTTCCAAACTAACATATCTATAACATGACAACCCTAGTTACCGTACTAAACTTGGGAATCATTTCTATTTAAGCAAGAATTGTTGCACTTCAGATAGGCACATACACATTACTTGGCCAAAGGTCTCATTGAGTTTTAATATTGTCTATCTCATATGCATGCTTATTCAAATTATCTCCACTAATAGACTCTACCTACCAAGAGAGATCAATAGGTCTTTGATAGGCTTGAAATGGGGTCTATAAGGGACACGAGTTTAAATGAAGGCCATTTTGAGATAGGAGCTGATGTGACACAATGGACAAACCTTCACACTACAAATTTCGTATTTGAACTTTAGGCAGTTGGGAGCAATCTTGCTAGACTCTAAATTCTTTCTGTCTTCTTGGCATTAATCTGGATCTTGATTAGGACAGTCTTTGCCTTTGCAAAAAGTTTAAGACCCAAATTCATTTCTTTTCTTCTTTTTCCTTTTCTTTCCTCTTTATTTTTCTTACTCTTCCCTTTCTCTTTCCTTACTCTTCCCTTTCTTTTATCATTTTGTCCTTCTTTCTTGTAGGACTATCAAGTACAAAACTTTCAAGAACTGGATGGTCTTCCTCCTTTTTCTCCAATTTGATTGAATCTTTGGTTGGGTTGGACCAATTCAAAAAAATGTCTTTATGAACCAAATGGAAGCCTTTTGCTGCTTTAGGTAAAAGAGAACTTAGTTGGCTTTCTGAACCGCCCTTTTAGGTTTATTATTTTTTTCTTTTTTTCTTTTCTCTTTTCCTTTTTTCTTCTTTTTTTTCTTTTCTTTTTCTTCTTTTTTTTTTGTTTGTTTTTTTTGTTCTAGCTCTAAAAGAGTTGTCTTGTTTGTATCAACTTGGGCTTCCAATAATGGATGAGTGGAGTAACATAAATCTTCTTTAACAGGGATAAATCATTTGTTACTCTGATGTTGTCTTGATATATTGGAAATACTAAGAAAACTTCAACTACCCTTATGGTATTGAGAACTTCAACCACTCTTATGGTCTTGAGAACTTCAACTATCTTCATGGTATTCATTTCTTTCTTTGATCTTCTTGCCTCTTCATCTTAGTGATCATAAGACTTGTCAAAAGTATCACAACAGCTCAGGCTAGATTATTGGGGTTTTTAAGCCAATGAAAAGAAAGCTAAAATTTTATGAAGGCTCAAAGGGACAACTAGGGATTGATATTTAATAGGGTGGATACTAGTTGTTGGCTCATCAAACAATGCCTAGATCATCTCTCCCTTAAATAAGCAGAGTTCAATTTCGCCTCGAAAGTTTGTCAAAGCATGTTCTAAGACTGACTAGGACCTAGAAAAAGGTAATTATGCAGGTATAACACCCTTATACCTCATATACGTATACAGCATGCTATTACGATCGTAATATATGTATACTGAATATAGGAATGCCACAGTTTACTAAACAAATGACTCACTTCTTTTACAATAATATAAGTAAACTCAAAACAATTAAGTTATAACATAAAATACAATAAATAAAACGTTTATTCAATACGCAACGAAAAATGTAAAAATATTTACAATTACATAAACATCAAAATCAAATTTTACAAAACATAAAGTTTTTACATGTTTGGCAGTCAGTCTTTGATCTTTAAGCTCACAATCAACACTTCAAAATCTAGACTCAACTCGGTCTAGATGAACTCTTTGGCTCTTCCTTGTCACCTGCGTGATGAACCACAATCGCGCTAAGCCCACGGCTTAGTGGTACAAACCCCAATGATAATATGTTTCAATGCAATATCAATATCATATGTTCAAATGTTATAAACAATATATAAAAATATCACATTTCAAAGTCTTACCTTGAATCTCATTATTCAATAACTTATCAAAAACATTCATGAGTTAACTCACAATATTCCGCATCCATAAACATACCACACATCATGTTGTATCTTTATAGTTTCATTACTCAACATAGCTTTCCATGCCACATTCATTTTCATTAAGTTACTTATGTATTATAATCATCTCATAACATTATATCTTACTCCATAGTTCATATTAAAGCAAAGACAAGCATGTATCTCATTATTTATTTATTTCACCATTCAAGAATCACATTTAAAATGAAGACAAGCATGGGCCCAAGGACACTAATATGCCATTCAACTTTCAGAGTTAATGTTTTGGTTTAATTATCTCATTTATCATTATCATTATCCCAACTAGGGTTCAAGGATTTAGGTTCAACCAAGCTTCAAGGGGAACAAAGCATGCTAAGTATCAACCCAACTTGGCTTCAAGAACCAAACCCAACCTAGCTTCAAGGGTTGTAACATCTCAATTAGGCTTCAAGGACTAGACCCAACCAAGATTTAAGGGGAGTTAAGCATGCTAAACTTCAACCCAACTTGGCTTCAAGGATCAAACCCAACCTAACTTCAAGAGAATGTTACTATTAGGCATGCCACCAACAACAAAACTCTGAAAATGGAATAACACATTAGCCACACAACTCATTTATTATTTCATTATCAATTCCATTCTCATTTCTCATCATCATCTAAGCAAACATGCCTCAATCATCTCATTTACATCAGTATAGCCAACAACAATGGCTTCATATCTTATCAAGATAGTATACATAATCAATTTCCTTGGACATATATCTTAAATTCATCCTCATATAGGCAACATGCCCCATTTACTTCATTTCAATAATGATAGCCAACCACAATGGCTTCACATCTCATTATATCTCAATTCACAACAAAACAACTGATCATTGAAGTATTCATCATAACCAATTGAATTGCACATATATTTCATATTTCATCATATCTTTCACATTTTCAACATACATTCCACAAAGTTCACATTATGCAAAACATAACATTATTAATATGCATCAATAATACAATAGATTACTTAACACATTTACAATCAAATGTATTAAGCCTCAAGATCATATAAAAGTATGCAATAATGTAGGGTTTGTACTTACCTTAAAAGCAATTCACACACAATACCAACTCCTCTTCCAAGAATCCTCACAACTTGGATTAGGGCAATCTAACTTCTTCGAGACCTAATTCAAAAATGATAAAATCCATTAATTCCAATACAATTATTCACTTATTAACCTCATACTAGACCCTTAGATCACAATTCACAAACCAACATCTCTCTCTAGGACCCCACGGTCGTGGCCTCCCAACCCCCACGGGTGTGGGTTAGCAAATGGTTCTGCCTCCCTTTCTCAAAACCCCCACGGCCATGGCTTCCAATGGCCACGGTCATGGCAGCCAAAGGCCACGGGCGTGGCATACAAGATGCTTTTGTTTCGGACCAAAATCACATATTCTATGCTTCTAACTTCATCAAACACAAATATCATGAAGATTTACAAAAATAATTAACCAAACTCAACATCTACAACAATCACCAATTCAAAACCCTAACACAAACATAACTCATACACTTCCAACACCAACATCACCCTAACTTCTTATCTTTAATTCAATTCCAACACATACAAACACACCACAATCAAACCTAATCATACTATCAAATATCAACAAGCAAACTCAATCACAACTCAAATAAAACAAGGGAAATCAAGAGAGAACTTACCAAAGTTGATGAAACTTCACAATTTTCCAACTCAATCACTTGAATCTTCCTTCAATTTTCTCTTAGAAACCAAAACTTCTCATGCTCTCTTTTGTCTTGTGATACCCGGCCAACCAAGGAAAAGAAAAGAAAAGAAGATGAAAATGAAGAAGAAAAGTCAAATACTCTTCTCTTTAAACCTCCTCCAAGCAAAAATAATAATAAAATAATCCAATTCCTCTCTTCCACTCATATAAAATTTCCTTTTTAATTAATTTAATTTAAACACAATAAATATCTTCTTTGACTATCCCATTTTGACTTGTGTATATGTTGTATATATTTCCATAAATACAACATATACACTCTCTTCACTTCTTTTCTCTTCTCAATTTAACATAGACATTAAATCCAAATAAAACAACAATTATATCAAAACTTCTAGGGCACACTTTGGGATATTACAGTAGGAGCCCTCTCTAAGTAAGCATACACAACTCAATGCTATAGAGCATTTCCCTCATCTAGTAAGGTCATTCAAGTCATGATGCATAAATATATTAATTCATGAATTATCAAGCTAGATTCCTCATCGGTTGAGCACCAAAATGAACAAAGACCAACAAAATTTTTGATAAAAATGATTTACTCAAACAAATTTAAATTTGAAAAACAAGATTGTTCCAATTAAATATTAAAGAAAGTAAAATTGAAAAGTAACATTCAAGCTAAGGGAAGTTCATTGAGTTGGAGTTGAAGACACTTCATTTATTTAGACATCTCAAGGGTAAGGATTTTTTCCATCGTCAAAGGTCATTGCTTCATCATCCATAGTTAATCCAAACTTGTTTAGTAGTACATCCTCTTTAGCAGTTTCTCTATCCATATCGTGATGAGATGACAAGATAAAACTCTTCATGAAGGTTGCAAGAGGTGGCGCCCTTCCAATTTTAGGCAGAGGCTTATTCTTAGTGTTGGGCTTATCAGGCTCAAGCAGCTTTCCACTGTCAATTAAATTCTAGATCTCATGCCTCAACTTCATACAGTTGTCCGTTTCATGTCCAAACCTTTGATGGAATTGGAAAAATGCTTTAATATCAAAGTTAGGTGGAAAAGGAGGCAAAGGATGAGGAGTCAAAGGTTGTAACAATCCCTTCTTCATTAGATTCTCCAACATTTTTGACAAAGGTTCCCCCAAGTCTGAAAATTTACATCTCTTTGCTGGTTCAGTTGCTGCACTTTTCTCAACACCTCTTCTTTTCTTTTGATTTTGCTCATTGAGGTGGTAGCCGCTCCTATTGTTCCATTTAGATAGCATATGGTTCAGCTGATATTGTAGAATAGGGATTGATCCTTCATTTTTCATTTGATCTCTATTAGTGAACATGTTCTCCGTTGATGCTGCCTTTCCCCTCTTTCTTATGTCGATGGGAGATGCCTTATTAGCATTATTGATGATCTCTAGAATTTCAATCAACTGGGTATTCATAATTTCGACCAATTGGTCTTGTAGTTCGGCCATCCTAGCTTCGACGACTTCATCGATTACATCCCTTAGCTGATTTGCATCCATCTTCCAATGAAGTACTTGTGTCAAAAATCAATGTTATAGATGATATCGTTGTAAGCTCTTGAATTGTCGTACTACAGGGCTGTGAGCCAGAGAGGATCAATGATATGAGATGCAAATGTATGCATGTATGCATGTATGCACAAACAATCAACAAAGAAAGATACCTTCCAACCTTATAACATCCACACACGAATGGCAAGTCTCTTTTCCTAGGTATATGGGTTAACAAAATACCAACATGGGGTGCCTTGTTTTCGAATATTTCTGTTAGACGTTTCAACTAATAGTTATATTCTCGAAAATGAAAATCAGTTTATAATAATTCCCATTAATTAGGTTTTAATCCATTTAACCAACTAAAGTAGCTTTTATGCTATATTAGATTAAAACTAAATTAAGAGGTTTATTACAGATAGATTTCTCACTTGAAAAAAGTAACTAATGGTTCATGCCAAAAATAAGCCCATGATTAATTATTCTTAGTATAAACTAGGCTCACAATTGATTTTTGGTATTTCGTAATTGACCTAAATATTTTTGTAAGCTCTTTGTAAGAAAAGGTTGGGTGAAAATAATTTTGTTTCTAAGCCCATTGTAAAAAGATTTTAGAAAAAACATATTTTGGGCTTAGTATTTATTTGTTTTTAGAAAAGTCCTATGTCCAAAGACCATCTTAAAAAATTTTGAAAATAGCTTTGGTCTTTTGGACTTTACAGAAAAATTTATTTGAGACTAAAAATGTACTTGGGTCATATTAGAAAAAGAACAAACTAAATAAGCCATGATTTAAGCTAAGATAAATTAACCATAGTCAAACAACATGCACTTGGGGTAAAACCTAAGGAAAGTAACTAGGCCAATTACATGACCTTTAGTCTTTGGGTTAAAAGGCTTAGGTTCCCATAGCAAGTATATACCGAATGGTACGAGGCTATGAGTGGTTATGCCATGCTCGATCTCCATACCTTGAGTGAAAGTATGGTAACCCTTACATAACATAACACGGGTAACACAGGCGTCCTAACTCACTCACACGATGCAATCTAATATGATGCAATGGATAATATCATTATAAGAAAGAATAGAATAATATAAAGACCAACGGAATCAACTTCTCTTTTCCCCAGTGGAGTTGCCACTGTGAGAGGGGATTTTCGCCCCCACTCCCGGTGGAATGGTTCTTGCGACTTCGGCACTGTTTAGGCTCAGGGCCTTAGAGAACACGGACCTAAATTCGGAGAAAATGGAGTCACCACTCGGACTGGCCGGGAAAAAGAAAGGGGTGGATGACTCGATTCCTAAGGAATTCCCAACACCCTAATGGGTTCGAAAAGTTGGGTACATGTGGGGAAGGTGAGAAATGACCCAGCACCCCCACAATGCCCGGTTCATTGGAACCGGCCTCCTTTACAGGTCTTAATATTATAAAATTCTTAAATATAACAATATTATCCATATTACACATAATAATTAAAATAAAGCATCGATATATTAAAAATCAAAACAATATCCAAGCAAAACAAATAAATGGACACCCATCCAAAGATGGAAACATGCCCTTACATAATCCATGCCTAAATATGACACCCACCAAAAGGTAGAAACATGTTCTTTACATTGGTTCTAAAATAGAAAAGCAATTTAAATTACATGATATTTAACTAATGAGATACCCACCAAGTGGAAACATACCTCTTACAACATTTGGAAATCTAAATAAATCAATAAAAGTAAATAACCATTCATCATAAATAAATCATTCATCAAAGATATTAAACATCAATAGAATGTAAACATCTATCCATGATAAACTAAATAAACCAAGCATTGAACTTAAATAAATTAAAGCATATAAATAAATCAAAGCATAATCAAATATAAAATTGAATAAAGCAAATAAAGATTCAAATTAGGGCTATTGTTTCTATTTAAGATTCTTTATTTAATGTGTTTAAGGTTTTGGAATTTATGGGATTAAGCTATTGTAAATTTTAAAAGAATTGAAATGAAGCAAAGTTTTATAAGTTAAGAGGTTGATAAAGTTCTTTGATTAACCAAATTAGTGTTTGAGAAGTGAAATCATGAAACTAATGTTTGGGCACTTCAAAACATTAAGTTTATGATTATTAGCTACTTACTGTGTTGAATTTTAATATTTAGGTTTATAAGGTTTTAAGGTTTAAAGGATTAGGGTTTAGAAAAATTAGGGTTTAAGGTTTTAAGGGAGTTAGGATTTAAGAAAACTTTAGGATTTAGGATAATTGGTTTGAGGTTACTGTCTTGGTTTTAAAGTTGAATTAGGGTTTTTAGTGTTTCAGAGAATGCATTAGATTTTAGAATTTGAAAAAACAATTTATAATTTTATTATGAAGCTTTATGAAAATAAACAAGACGATTTAAGGTTTATAGAAACAGAAAAGATATTTTTTTGGGTTTGTGGAAAGAAAACGATTCAATTTAGGGTTTTGAAAAATTGGAAGGCGGATTAGGGTTTTAAGATTTTAAAGAAACGAAAACAAAAATTTTAAGATTTTTGAAAAACAAAGAGACGAATTAAGATTTTTAAGCTTTAGAAAAGGTAAATTAAGGTTCTAGGATTTTTTGAATCAAAAGAGATAATTGGATGATTCAAGTTACTGTGAAGAAAAATAAATAAAGAAATCCATACCTTCGTTTGTTGGTTCTACCAAAAATTACTTCTTGGATGAACAAGAACAAAGGCAAGGTGGCTGCCTTTGATGGATTGATTGTTTGGTTGCTTATTCTTCTCTCAAAAGGTCCGATTGATGTCATTGCCAGAAGGAATTTTTAAAATCCGATTTCCTTTCAAAGTTTTCCTCCTAAATTTTGATCCCCTCTGTGTTGTTTTTTAGTCCTTATTTATAGAAGATTTTGATGATTAATTTTGCTTGTTCACGGAATCTAACATTGATTAAGAAAAGGAAACCAAAATCGAATTGAATTTGGTTTCGGAAAAATTTGCGTCGGAAAAATTTTGCTGGCAAAAAAAAACTACTTCGGAAAAATTTTTCTAGCGAAAAAAACTGCTGCGGAAAAATTACGCTGGCGAAAAAGTTGCCGAAGCTGGGACGGGCGAAATTGCCTGAGGGCCATTTCGCCCGCAGGCAATTTCGCCTGCCCCAGCTACGGCAACTTTTTCGCCAGCGAAATGGCCTTTTCGGCGATGAAATTTTTCGTCACCGATTTTTATTTTATTTTTATTTATTTGTTTATTTTTATTAATAAAAATTAAATACTAAAGCAAATATTATTTAATTAAGATAACACAAAAATTGTTTTGGACTAATTAAAATATATTGGACAACACAAAAATTATTTTGGACTTATTAAAATATATTGGACCGGACTGGGTCAAAAATTAAGGGTCTACACCTAGTCTGCATATTTAGCCATTAATAGTAATTTAAAATCCAAACTTACATATTTTTATCTTAATGTGTATCCTTATATATTGATCTTAATTATGTTTTGATGGATGGTTTATTTTTAGATGATTTCAATTATTGTGAATGTTTGAATGATTTAATTTATTTAGTTGAATATTTTTATTGGTTTATCTTGGTTTCAAGAATTGTAAGAGGTATGTTTCCACTTTGTGGGTACCTCATTAATTAAGCTCGATGTAATTCATTTTAAGTATTGGGACTAATGTAAGGGACATGTTTCCACTTATGGTGGGTATCCCATTTTATTTATTTATTTTGTTTTCTTTTTGGACTTTGTACATTTGTAAAGGCATGTTTTCATCCATGGATGGGTGCCTATTTTGTTTGTTTCATTTTAATAAATGATGAATGTTTATTTTTTTTTTAATTTGTGTGTAATATGGATGTTGCTATAATATTTGAGAATTTAATAATATTTAGACCTGAAAAGGAGATCGGTTCCAATGAACTTGGCGTTATGGGAGTGTTGGGTCATTCTCACCTTCCCCATACGTACCCAACTTTCTGAACCAATTAGGAGGTTGGGGATTCCTTAGGAATTGAGTCATCCACCCCTTTCTTTTTCCTAGCCCATCCTGGTGGAGACTCCATTTTCTCAGAATTTAGGCCCGTATTCTCTAAGGCCTTGAACCTAACAGTGCCGAAGTCGTAAGAACCATTCCACATGGGAGTGGGGGCAAAAATCTTCGCTCACAGTGGCGACTCCACTAGGGATAAGAGAAGTTGATTTCGTTGGTATTTATATTATTTTATTCTTTTTTAATATGGTATTATCCATTGCATCATTTAGATTTCATTGTATGCATGAGTTAGGATGACCGTGTAACCCATGTTGTGTTCTGTAAGGGATACCATATTTTCACTCAAGGTGTGGAGATCGAGTATGACATAACCACTTATAGCCTTGTACCTTTTGGTATATACTTGCTATGGGAGCCTAAACTTTTCAACCCAAAGACTTAAACTCATGTAGCTGGCCTAGTTACTTTTCCAAATGCTTGTTGTTTGACTATGATTGATATATCTTGGTTTGAACCATGGCTTATTTTGTTTGTTCTTTTTCTAATATGACCTACTTATATTGTAAGCTCAAAATAATTTTTATTCTTTTAAGCTAAAAGAACAAAAATATTTTTAAACTCTTTTTCAAGAAGGTCTTTGGACATGAAAACCTTTTAGGATGGGTTAAAAACCTTTTTCTCATAACCCAAGTTCAAAGCCCAAAAATTATTTTTAACAAACCTTTTCAGTGGGCTTTTAAACATTTGTTAAAACCTTTTCTTAAATGAGCTTACAACTATTTAGGTCAATTATGGAATATTAAAAATTAATTATGGGCCTAATTTATACCAAGAATTATTAATCATGGGCTTGTTTGTGGCATGAATCATTGGTTGTTTTTCCAAATAGGAAATCTATTTATGATAAACCCTTTAATTTAGTTTTAATCTATAATATAGCATAAAAGTTATCTTTTATTGGATCAATGGATTATGACTTAATTAAAGAGAATTATCATAGACCGACTTCTACATTTGAAAATACAATTAATGGTTAAATAGTCTGAGTGAATTTTTTGAATAAGATATCCCATGGTGGTATATATTAACCATATACCTAGGAAAAGAGACTTGCCATTTGTGTGTGGGTGGTATAAGGTTGGAAGGAATGTCCTAATTATCTTTGTTTAGTTTTGTGCATACATGCATACACATATTGCATTACATGGCATTAATCTTTTCTGGTTCACAAACCTAGAGTACAGTAGTTCAAGGACATACAACAACCCGACCTACGTCAGTGACTCAAAGTTCAGTAAAGATACAGTTAATTTTACTCCGAGAACCATGAATCCCAATAAAGTTCAGAGCCTGATAAATGAAGCTCTTGCATCCAAGATGGAAGAGTTAAAGGGGGCCCTAGCTGAGACCATGAGAAATTAACTAGCTGCACTGTTGGAAGGAAACACTATTAAAGCATCTGCTAATACTAAGAAGTAGAAGGATATGGGAAAGGCTAAGATAGTTGAGGGGGCCTCTGATGAAGACAAAAAAGCTATGGACGATGATGACTGGGAACAGTACTTCCAAGATCAACAAGAGGACAAGAAAGAAAAGAAGACTACAGAAAAGAAAGCTGAATCCTCCGATGTCGAGAAGATGATTGCTGATCTGAAGAAGAAGTTTGAGAAGAAGCTGAAAGCCAAAGAAGTGTCAGAGGTGGACAAGTTATTTGAGCAAGATGAAGAAGTTCCTTACAAGTTCAAAATGCCTTCTTTCGTCAAGTACAATGGTATAGGAAATCCTCACTTGCATGTTAAGCAGTACATCACAGCTATGTAGTCTGTTAGAGCTACCAAGGCTCAAACTCTAAGGTATTTCATGGCTCTCATTGGATCCTATTATGCAAAAATGGTTCAACACCTTAGAGGAAAGTACACAAAAAGATTAGGATATGTTGTACAAAGTCTTTATTCAATAATATGGGTACAATGTCAAATTAGAAGTGGCCTTGATGGAGGTGGAAACTATTAGACAAAAGCAAAATGAGAATTTTGTTGCCTATGTGAAAAGGTGGAGAAACAAAGCTGCACTACTTAAGAACATACCAGATTCAAATGATAGTAAGGGGTGTCCTACCCAGCCTGCTGATAAGACCATATTTTGCATATAATTTTATGATTATTCTAGTTATATTTTTTATTATTATCAATTAAATTTGATCAATTTTTGTTGGGAATGCTAGAATATTCATCATTTCAAGTATAAAGTTACAAATATGAAGAAATAGCTTATTTTGGCTAAAAATCATAGAAAATGGAAGAAGAATAAAAAGGATGTCAAAACAAGCTCAAAATGGAAGAAAATGAATTTACACGGTCTTATAAATCATGATACATGATTTTGAACTTGAAAATGGAATTAAAGATGAGAAATCAAGAGGTCCAGATTAGTTTTGAATCTCAGGGCCATGGCTGTCAAAAAGCCATGGCCATGGGATTTAATTTGAAGCTATCCAAATTTTTCAATGACAGAAATTGCAAGGGCAGAAGCATATTGAAAGCCACGACCATGGGGCTCAAATTCCACGACCGTGGCATGGATTTTGGCTCTGTTTTGAAGAGATTTTGCATATTTCATAAGCAAATCGAATGCCACAACCGTGGCACTCAAAACCAACGATTGTGGGATTGATTTCTCTACTGATCGAGCCAAGAAAGAGAAGAAAATTCAAAGTTGGCAGCCTCCACTTCAATGCCACGACCGTGGCATTGAAAATACACTACCGTGGCCTACCCTACTGACCATTTTACAACTGTAAAGTGCTCAAACCATCCAATCCAACTTAGGCCACGACCGTAATGCTCAAAAGCCACGACCGTGGGGCCAAAATTCATGACCTTGAGCAGAAAATTGGGTAGGTGGTAAACCAAACAAGATGTGGCCTAACCTTTTCAGTTTTTTCCCACTAATGAAGCATCCAAACACTCTATCTAAACACACTTCCTCTAAGGTTTCAAGATATATGAAAAGATTTACAAGAATTAGATTAGATTCATTCAAGAAATAAATGTAGTTTAGAGTTTTCTCAAGAAGGAGAGTGAAATTCTGGTTCAAGAAGAAATTCAAGTTCCAAGTCAAGTTCTTCTTCAAAGAAATAGAGTTTGATATTTATTATTCTTTAAATTATGCTTTTAATGTCTTTCTTTAATATGTTTAATGTTTTTATTTCAATAATGAATAACTAATCTTCTTTAGGGTTGGTCCCTTTCATTGAATTTATCATGGAGTTATAAATGCTTATTTGAATTAATTTAGTTTATCCTTAAATTATTTTGTTATCTTTACTCTTAATGCTTTAATTATCTGGCCAATAATTAATTGAATAGAGATGTTGTGTGATGGAGCGAGAGTGGAAGCATAACATTAGTTCATAGAGGTAACAATCTTAAGGAAGTTTTCACTTAGAGATAAGGTTAAACACTTAAGAGGTTGATTCAAAATTCTCACAAAATCTAATGAATTAGTTTAATTACTTATGATCACGAGAGTAGACATAAGGATTAAATTGATATGAGTTCTAGTACTTGAGAGAGACTTGAGCTTAAGTTAGGAGAATTTAACCATTAATGAAAGAAAAACTAAATTAAATCAATACTTTAGAAAACCCATGATAAATCAATAAAGGTGACTAAACCCTAAGTTTCATATTATTAGATTTAATTCAAAGTAATTTATTTTGCTTAACATAAATTGAATTTTATCATCCAAATAATATTTAGTTTTAATTGATTAGCACTTAGAAGAAAACTTCCTCGTGGGAACGATATTCTACTCATCATTTTATTACTTGTTAATGATCTGTGCACTTGCAGATAGCTAGGCTGAACCACAACACCTGCGTGATTTGATGTCTCACACTCTCATAAGGGATTTCAAAGATCTTCTCCAAGCTAGCTTGCAAATAGAAGAATGGGAAAGAGAGAAGAACCATTCAATTGGAAGAAGGAATGAGAGAGAAAATTATTAGTCTGGCAGTTAAGGTACACAGAAAATGGTAGATGTAAATGCAGCTGGTCAAGCAAATAGAAGACAGTTTTTAGATTTAGGAAAACCTTTGTCTTGGGTTTTTAATAAGTTGCAGAAGATTGGGCTATTACAGCCATTGGTTCCTCGACCTTTGTCGAATCCTCTCCCATCAAGCTTTGATGCCAAGGCCTTTTGTCAATTCCATCAAGTGCAAGGGTATGAGATAGATAGATGTGTTCACTTAAGGCATGAAATTCAAGATTTTATTGACAGTGGAAAGCTGCCTGAGCCTGATAAGCCCAATACCATGCGCAATCTTTTGCCTAAATTTGGAAGAGTGCATCTACCAGCAACCTTCATGGTAGGAGGAGGATTGGAGGAAGATTTTATCTTATCCTCCTTTCAAGATGAGAGTGAAGAAGATGTAAAGAGAGAAGAGGCTCAACTTAACAAACCTCCCTTGGCTTGAATGTTGCTCACTTTGCTTTCTTTGGTATTTTAGTGGAATAATTTTATTTTTTAAATTAAAATTGTTTGAATAAATTACTTTTATTAAATTTATAATTTTATTGGTTTTTGCCATTTTAGTGCTCAACCAATGACGAATCTAGCTTGATGTTCATAAATTAGTATATCTATGCATCATGATTTGAATGACTTTACTGGGTGAGGGAATTATTTTGTTTCATTGAGATGTGTATGCTTACTTAGAGATAGCTCTTGCATAATTATGAGTGTCTAGGTCCTAGTCCATCTTAGAACATGCTTTAACAAACTTTCAAGGCGAAATTGAACTCTGCTTATTTAAGGGAGAGATGATCTAGGCATTGTTTGTGTGAGCGGGGATTTTTGCCCCTACTCCCAGTGGAATGGTTCTTACGAGTTCGACACTATTTAAAAATATCGGACTAGAGTAGGTCAAAAATTAAGGTTCTACAGTTTTCCCCTTGCTTGAGCTATCTAAGACTACAGTAAAAGGGGGTGAAAAGCAATGTGATTTTTGACTGGGTTTAGAGCCAAACTGGACTTCATACCCAAGGTTGGCTTGAGTTCTGGACTAAAAAATAATTTGGATTCTGGAACCAGGGTAAGTTTTGGGCTTAAAAATAATTTCAGTTCTGGACCCGGGGTAAGTTCTGGACTTAAAAAATAATTTGGGTTCTGGACCCGAGGTAAGTTCTGGACTTAAAAATAATTTGGGTTCTAGATCCGGGGTAAGTTCTGAATGTAAAAATAATTTGGATTCTGGACCAGAGGTAAGTTCTGGACTTAAAAATAATTTGGGTTATGGACCCGAGGTAAGTTCTAAACTTAAAAATAATTTGGGTTCTAGACCCAGGGTAAGTTCTGGACTTAAAAAATAATTTGAGTTCTAGACCCGAGGCAAGTTCTGAACTTAAAAATAATTTGAGTTCTGGACCCGAGGTAAGTTCTAGACTTAAAAATAATTTGGGTTCCGGACCCAGGATAAGTTCTGGACTTAAAAAAATAATTTAGATTCTGGACTCGGGGTAAGTTCTGGACTTAAAAATAATTTGGGTTCTGGACTTGGGGTAAGTTCTAGACTTAAAAATAATTTGGGTTCTGGACCCGAGATAGTTCTGGACTTAAAAAATAATTTGGGTTCTGGACCCGAGGAGAGTTTTGGACTCAAAAATAATTTGGGTTCTGGACCCGAGGCGGAATTTGATTTACCTTTTATCAGTTGAGAATTCTGGCTGCTCCGGCTGTTCCATTCTTTAATGGATTGTGGGCCGTCATCCTTAAAATGAATCTTCATCCTTGGCATCGGGTCTTCACCCTTGAAAATGGATCTTCATCCTTAGAGATTGGGTTTTCCCCCTTGAAAGTGGATCTTCATCCTTGGCATCGGGTCCTCGCCCTTGAAAACAAATCTTCATCCTTGGAGATCGAGTCTTCACCCTTGAAAGTGGATCTTCATCCTTTCAGCTGGATCTTCATCCTTGGAATCGGGTCCTCATCCTTTAAACTGGATCTTCATCCTTTGGATGTCGGGTCTTCACCCTTCAAAATGGATCGTTATCCTTGGCATTGGCTCTTCACCATTTAAACTAGATCTTCATCCTTGGAAATCGGGTCTTCACCCTTTAAACTGGATCTTCATCCTTGGCATCGGGTCTTCAGCAAAGTCGATCTTCATCCTTGGCATCAGGTCTTCACCCTTGAAAACTGGATCTTCATCCTTTGGACATCGGGTCTTCACCCTTCAAAGCGGATCGTCATCCTTGGCATTGGGTCTTCACCCTTTAAACTAGATCTTCATCCTTGAAAATCGGGTCTTCACCCTTTAAACTGGATCTTCATCCTTGGAAATCAGGTCTTCACCTTTGAAAGTGGATCTTCATCCTTGGCATTGGGTCTTCACCCTTTAAACTGGATCTTCACCCTTGAAAATTGGGTCTTCACCCTTGAAAACTGGATCTTCATCCTTTGGACGTCGGGTCTTCGCCCTTTGAAATGGATCTTTATACTTTTGACTTTGGGTCTTCACCCTTTGAAATGGATCTTCATCCTTTGCAAGGTCTTCACCCTTCAAAACGGATCTTCATCCTTTGGACTTCGGGTTTTCATCCTTAAAATTGGATCTTCATCCTTTTGAACTTTTGTCCTAGATTGGCTTCAGCTCTTCTAGCTGGACTGATCTTTTATCTTTTGCATTTTCATTCTTTCGATAGTTCTAATGTTCCATTCTTTTGTACTTTTGCAAAAAAATTAGCCATTTTTTTAGCTAGCCTTCATATCTTCTCGTTGCCCCCTGCATGGCAAAATATTGGAAGTGAGTCTCAAAATGTTTTGTACATGCATAAACTCAAAAAATTGAAAGGAGAAACTTTGCCCCTGTATAGGCTCAAACCCATGATTTTTTCTATGCAGCTTTGGTTGATGTTTGTAGATTATCTAGTTCTTCAAACAAGCATGCATTTCTTCTTTCTTTTGCAAAATTACTGGAGCTTCCTTACCCAATGGGCTTTCCATGCCCCCTGATTCCATATCCACTTTATGGTTGCTTCATAGAATATTACTATTTACTTTTGACAAAGGAAAATGGAGTGTGATATGCTCATGTATGTATGATATGTATGGATAATACTTACAGTGGTTCCATTGACTCATAGACTAAGGTTATCAGCAAAAGTGTTCTCATTTGTTCCTTCCAGATGCTCGCTCAGGTCTTGCATTAGAATGATAGAAGGTTTTGCATTTATGGTTTTTATCTTTGAGATATCGAAAACATGAATGGTAAGGACCAAGTAGCATAGTCAGGGATATATTCATTTTAAACTATGATTCAGCATGTCAATTGGTAGCTTCTTCACAACCTTGCAAATAATTCTTTACTTTGCCCAATGTGTCCTTCGAGGTTCGATTGTTAAACATATTTTCCTTAACTTGAAGGCTTTGCATGACAAAAACTTTTTTTAATTTTTTTTTTGAATTTTGATTTTGAAATCAAATGTTGGTTTTACCAAATCAATGTCAATTTACCTCAAGACTCGATTTTTAGAATTAACATATCTATAACATGACAACCCTAGTTACCGTACTAAACTCGGGAATCATTTCTATTTAAGCAAGAACTGTTACACTTCAGATAGGCACATACACATTACTTGGTCAAAGATCTCATTTGAGTTTGAATATTATCTACCTCATATGCATGCTTATCCAAACTATCTCCACTAATAGACTCTACCTACCAAGAGAGATCAACAGGTCTTTGATAGGCTTGAAATGGGGTCTATAAGGGACACAGGTTAAATGAAAGCCATTTTGAGATTGGAGTTGTTGTGACACTATGGGCAAATCCTCACATTATGATTTTCTGTTAGAGCCATAGGCAGTTGGAAACATGAAAAGATAGAGCTATGAATATTCTTCTTTCCTTTTATCGTTAATCTGGATCTTGATTGGGACAGTCTTTGCCTTTACAAAAAGTTTAGTACCCAAATTCATTTCTTTTCTTCTTTTCCCTTTTCTTTCTCTTTATTTTTTTTACTCTTCCTTTTCTTTGAGCATTTTACCATTTTGTCCTTCTTCTCTGTAGGATTGTTAAGTATAGGACTTTTAAAAACTAGACGGTCTTTCCCCTTTTTCTCTAATTTTGATTGAATCTTTGGTTAGGCTGGACCAATTTCAATCAAACTATCCTTTTAAATCAAATGGAAGCCTTTTACTGCTTTAGGTAAAAGAGAACTTGATTGTCTTTCTGAACCATTTTGGGTTTTCTTTTCTTTTTCTTTCTTCTTTCTTATTTTTTCTCCTTTTTTTGTGTTTTTTTTTTCGTTTTTTTTCTCTTCTTTTTTTTTTGGTCCTAGCTCCAAAAGAGTTGTCTTGTTTGTACTAACTTATATTTCTTATAATGGATGAGTGAAGTGGTATTAATCTGCTTCAATCCTGACTTTATCTGTGATATTTGGTCTAATTCAGGTGAACTTCAACTACCCTTATGGTCTTGAGAACTTCAACTATCCTCATGGTCTTAACTATTCATTCCTTTCTTTGATCTTCTTACCTTTTCACCTTAGTGATCATAAGACTTGTCAAAAGTATCACAACATCTCAGGGTAGGTTGTTGGAATTTCATGAAGGCTCAAAGGGACAACTAGGAATTGATATTTAATTAGGTGAATACTAATTGTTGGCTCGTCAAACAATGCCTAGATCATCTTTTTCTTAAATAAGCAGAGTTCAATTTCACCTTGAAAGTTTATCAAAGCATGTTCTAAGACTGACTAGGAATTAGACAAAGGTAATTATGCAGGAGCCCTCTCTAAGTAAGCATACAAAACTCAATGCTATAGAGCAATTCTCTCACCTAGTAAAGTTATTCGAATCATGATGCATAGGTATATTAATTTATGATTATCAAGCTAGACTTATCATTGGTTGAGCACCAAAATGAACAAAGACCAACAATTTGATGAAAATAATTTATTCAAACAATCTTAATTTGAAAAAACATAATTGTTCCAATTAAATATTTAAGAAAGCAGAATAAAAAGGGTAACACTTCATGCTAAGGGAGGTTCGTTGAGTTGGAGTCGATGAAACTCCATTTATTTAGACATATTAAGGGCAAGGATTTTTTTCATCATCAAGGGTTATTGCTCATCATTCACAATTAGTCCAAGCACATCATCTTTAGCAGCTTCTCTATCCATATCATCACAAGATGACAAGATAAAACTCTTCATGAAGGTTGTAAGCGGTGCTGCCCTTCCAAATTTGGGCAGAGGATTATTCTTAGTGTTGGGCTTATTAGGCTCAAGCAACTTTCCACTATCAATTAAATCCTGGATCTCATGTTTTATTCACAAGCATTTGTCTGTCTCATGTCCTTGTGTTTGATGAAATTCACAAAAGGCTTTAGTTTCAAATTTTGGGGGTAAAGGATTCGGCAAAGGTCGAGGAGTCAAGGGTTGTAACAATCCCTTCTTTTGTAGCTTATTGAGAACCCAAGATAGCGGCGTCCCCAATTCTGAAAATTGCCTCATTCCTCCTTGACCGGTGGCATTAACATCAGCTTCCTTTTGTGTATTTTGATTGCTAGGCTGATAATTTCATTTTGCAAAAAAAAATGATTCTTCTCTCTTTCCCTTTGACTTTGCCCACTAGGGTGGTAGGTGTCCTTATTGCTCCACTTAGACAGCACATGGTTTGGCCGATCTCGCAGAATAGGGATTGATCCCTCATTTTTCATTTGATCTCTATTAGTAAACATGTTCCCTGTTGATGTTGCCTTTCCCTTCTTTCTTATGTCAATATGAGATGCCTCATTAGCATTGTTGATGAGCTCCAGAATTTCAATCAACTGGGTCTTCATAATTTCAACCAATTGATCTCATAGCTCGGCCATCCAAGCTTTGACAACTTCATCGACTATGTCCCTTAGCTGGTTTGCATCCATCCTTCCAATGAGGCGCTTGAATCAAAAATCAATGTTGTAGGTGGTATCGTTGTACGCTCTTGGATTGTCGTACTCCAGGTCTATGAGCCAGAAAGGATTAATGATATGTCATGTAATGCATGTATGCATGTATTCACAAACAATAAACAAACAAGGATAAATAGGACATTTCTTCCAACATTATAACATCCACACACGAATGGCAAGTCTCTTTTCCTAGGTATATGGTTAACAAAAATACCAACATGGGATATTTTATTTTTGAAAAGTTCCCTCGGACGGTTCAACCAATAGTTATATTTTCAAAAATGGAAATCAGTTCATGATAATTCCCATTAATTAGGTTTTAATCCATTCAACCAACTCTATATTGGATTAAAATTAAATTAAGAGGTTTATTATAAATAGATTTCTCACTTAAAAAAAGTAACTAATGATTCATGCCAAAAACAAGCCCGTGATTAATAATTCTTAGTATAAACTAGGCTCACAATTGATTTTTGGTATTCCATAATTGACCTAAATAATTTATAAGCTCTTTTAAAGAAAAGGTTGGATGAAATGCAAAAATAGTTTTATTTGAAAAACCCAATGTAAAAAGAATTTAGAAAAAAAGGATTTTTGACTTTGTATTGGAGTCATAAAAAAGAATTTTTGATTTGTTTTTTAGAAAAGTTGTATGTCCAAAGACCATCTTGAAAAGTTTTGAAAATAGCTTTGGTCTTTTGGATTTTAAAGAAAAATTTATTTTGAGCTTACAATGTACTTAAAACATATTAGAAAAAGAACAAACCAAATAAGCCATGATTTAAACCAAGATAAATTAATCATAGTCAAACAACAAGCATTTGGGGTAAAAACCTAAGAAAAGTAACAAGGCCAATTACATGAGCTTAAGTCTTGGGGTTGAAAGGCTTAGGTTCCCATAGCAAGTATATACCAAAAGGTACAAGGCTATGAGTGGTTATGCCATGCTCGATCTCCATACCTTCAGTAAAAGTATGGTATCCCTTACATAACACAACACGGGTAACACGGGCGTCCTAACTCACGCACACGATGCAATCTAAATGATGCAATGGATAATATCATGATAAGAAAGGATAGAATAATATAAAGACCAACAGAATCAACTTCTCTTATCCCCAGTGGAGTCACCACTGTGAGTGGGGATTTTTGCCCCCCACTCCCGGTGGAATGGTTCTTGCAACTTCAGCACTATTTAAAAATATCGAACTGAACTGGGTCAAAAATTAAGGGTCTATAGTTTGGTAAGCCAAGAACTAGTATCCGCCCTATTAATATCAATCCCTAGTTTGTCTCTTTGAGCCTTCATAAAATTTTAGCTTGCTTTTCATTGGCTTATAAACCCCAATGATGAGCTATTGTTATACTTTTGACAAGTCTAATGATCACTGAATTACCAAGGGGAAAGAAGATCAAAGAGAAGGATATATAGTCAAGACTATAGAGATAGTTGAAGGACACCTGAATTAGACCTAATTGTTAGTGTATGTGCCCTAGGCCATTTATTTGGATCTTTATGTTATATATTCATTATTAATAAATGAGGTTTTATTATCATTATTGTTTGTTTGCATGTTACACAATTTTGATATTTTCCCTGGTTTATTATTGTTATAGAGATAAAAAAAATAATTCTTAACCAGTATGAACATTGATTTGATAATCATTAGATGGTTATGTGTATAGTGATACAAATCAATTTCATAGATACTTGTTAGAGAACAATGTATTGGATAGACCCATCATGAGATTACTACATGGGTTAGTGTCATAAGTAAATCTCATGATAGTTATGTATTAATTCTTTGACTTGAGATTGTCATAGTTTCTAATATAAGGACTATTATATTTTGACATGATCAAACATTATCCGTAACTGGATAGTAATAAAGGTTATGATCATATATGATAGAAATTATGTAGAGGATAATGAACAATCAAGATAGAATTTGTCCCTCTCTTTGAGAGAGATATCTTTTGGGCCCCTCGATAAGTGAGACTGTGAAATGCATGGCCATGCTCAAATGAATTGATAGTGTGATCAATTTCATTTGTTTTTATCAGTCTACTTGGAGATCGAGTAATCATAAGTTTGGACAATATAAGTATGACGTTGACCATGACTTATGTTCAAGCTAGATATCGTGTGACAAAGGGATTAATGCATGTACTATTATTAGGCAAATTGGACATTCCTTATATTAATTGGGTAGTTGTAACGCCTTGCTAGAGGCCAATTATGACTTGTTGGTTTAATAGAGATTAAATTGACTACCAATTAATATGGGCCTATCGGGTCACACACAGGAATGCACTTTGGGCTGGATATAATATTAATAATATTAATATTAGATATTAATATTTATTATTATTATTATTTTCATTATATATATATTATTAGATAATATATTCAGAATCCTAATTAGATTTGGATTTTGAATTTGATTTACCTTATCCAATTATATATATTATTAGATAATATATTCAGAATCCTAATTAGATTTGGATTATGAATTTGACTTACCTTATCCAATTTTGAATTGGATTCTGGAGTGATTATATTCACTCCAGACGTTAATTCTTTTTAGAGGTAACTTTAGAAAATAAAAAGAGAACGAAAAAGAAACCCTAAAAAACGTTTTAGAAAAAACGTTTTTTCAGCCTTCGTCGTTGCAGAGAGCTAACACTCCAGACGGTAGCATTCGTGTGGATACGCGATAGAGGGTGTTTCACGATCGAGGCATCTCTTCCAAACTGTGATTTTGAATCATCTACAGGTTAGTTCTTTGAACACTTTTGTCGAATTAAACGAACAGCATGGATCCTGATGGGAAATCAAAGATCAAAAAAAAAAATTTTTCGCTGCGTGTTTTTGGTTTGCTGTGATCTCCTTGATTTCCTAACAGTGGTATCAGAGCCACTTGTTGTTTTCGTTTAAGTCAAAAATGCCATGTTGATATGATTACATGAAATATATTGATTTCGTATGGCATGTTAACTATAAAACCCTAATTCATTTTTCATATGATGAGAAAGGATTGGTTTTTGGTTTCGTTTCTGTAAAACCCTAATTTGTTTTTCATATGATGAGAAAGGATTGGTGTTTTTAATTTCGTTTTCATGAGATGATCACGTATATATAATTGGTTTTCATATGATGAGAAAGGATTGTTTTTGGTTTCGTTTCTGTAAACTAATTCGTTTTTCATATGATGAGAAAGGATTGGTGTTTTTAATTTCGTTTTCAAGAGATGATCACGTATATATGATTGGTTGATTAAAACGATTTTCATATGATGAAAACGATTAAGTTTATATGTGATATAAACATTTGGTAATGATTCTGTAATGGGTTGTACATATTCGAAATAAAACAGTAAGAAGGTTAATGAGATTAACGATTCTGTTTTAGGGTTTCGCCAAAGAAAAATGTTAATGAGATTAACATTTCTGTAGCGGGACCGCCGTATGTTCGCGCCCTATAGTTCGTTACCGCGACATTAAGAATGTCTTAATATTTGTTTCTATTTAACATGTTGGTGATGAATATGTTATGTTTGTTTGATGTCTTGGCATGGTGCATAGCATGGCCTTATGACCTATGTGATTGGTTTATTCATATCTTAATTTTGGGTAAATATGGCCTGCGTGTCGTTTATTTTGTTGTAATTTATTTTACTAGTAGTTAGATTTTCTTTTTTATAATAAATGAAGATTCAAGCTACAATGTTTGTGATGGAGATTCATACCAAGGAGAAGATGGTTCCATGGTGATGGAAGCACAAGCTCAAGTTTTGAAGATATGTAATATTGCAAGTGTTGTAATAGATAGGTTTTTCACCTAGGGTTGCCTTTATGATCTTCATTTGGTCTCTTGAAGATCATATTTAGTTTGGCCATGCTATGTCACGTTTACATATTTTGTCATTTGGTATATGATGCTTATGTGATAAATTATATATATGCATATAGGATGCTAAAATATAATGATATGTAATGCAAGACATGATAATAATTTAGTTGAACCCTCATTAATAATTTAAGTCTAAATGCCATCCACGTTTTAAACACCTATCAAAACTAAGATTGTATTAAAGTAGGTATTGCCAAAGCAATATGCTTTAAACATTCCTAGCTAAGTAGGATGAGTAATAGTGTAACTCATATGTTTTAAAATTGGTTAGACTTAATTAGGCTATCAAAATGGTTTTGGGCCTAAGGCATTAGATGGAATTCAACATGATATGACATATGATGTCAATATTCCATAATTACTAAGAGTTACATGAGATGTAATTGGTAAAGATGTTACCTACCTAAATAACTTGATTTTAAGCGTCACGCCAAAGCTGAGTTTAGAATTAAGTGAAATACGGATCTTAGCCTACTAAAATTTTTCATAGAGGGTTATATTTTTAGTAGGAGTTTAAATAATTTTAACCTCATTATTAATTAAAATTTGACTTTGCATATTTATAAACAGATGGCTGCTAATAACAATTCCACCTTATCACTGCGATCTATCCTTGAGAAGGAAAAACTGAAAGAATGTGGGACTAATTTTGTTGACTGGTTTAGGAACCTGAGAATTGTTCTCAAACAAGAGAAAAAGTCCTACGTGCTTGATGAAGCTATCCCTGACCCACCTCCTGCTGATGCTTCTAATGCTGCTAAGAGTAAGCATAAGAAGCATGTGGATGATTCCAATGACATAGGATGTCTTATGTTGGCTACCATGTGTCCAGGACTTCAGAAGGATCTGGAACACTTAGAGGCTTATGAGATGAGTGTGCATCTCAAACAAGCTTTCCAACAATAGGCTAGGTAAGATAGGTTTAACACCGCTGTTGCATTATTTGACTGCAAAATGTCTGAAGGTGAATCTGTTAGTGCTCATGTTTTGAAGATGAAAGGCTATCTAGATCACCTTGCTAGACTTGGATATCCCCTGAGTTTAGAACTCTCCACGGATTTGATCCTACATTCATTGCCTAGCAGTTTCTCACAGTTTGTCATGAACTATAACATGAATGACATGGAGAAATCCATTCCTGAGCTACATGGTATGCTCAAAACTGCTGAGGGGAATATCAAAAAGCCTACCCAAATATTGAATGTCAATATTAAACAAATGAAAAAAAAAAAGCCAAATATATTAAAGGCAAGGGTAAGGCAAAAGGTGCTAAAGGGTCCAAGGGATAAGCTAAACCAAAACCTAAACCTAAGGCTAAAGTTCCTAAGGAAGGGACTTGTTTCCATTGCAACAAGCCTGGGCATTGGAAGAGAAATTGTCAACTCTATTTGGATGAGTTAAAGAAGTTGAAGGGTAGTGCGACTACATCTTCAGGTATTTATGTTATAGAAATTAATTTATCTATTCCTTCTTCCTGGGTATTAGATACCGGATGTGGATCTCATATTTGTACAAATATGCAGGGACTCAAAAGGAGTAGGATGCTGAAGAAGGGCGAAGTGGACCTACGTGTTGGCAATAGAGCAAGAGTTGCTGCTATAGCTGTAGGAACTTATGAACTTGTTATGCCCAATGGGTTTTTGTTAATTTTGAACAATTGCTTTTATGTTCCTACTATGAGTAGGAATCTTATTTCAGCATCTGTTTTGGATGATGAAGGTTATTCATTTTTTATTAAGAATAAGAAATGTATTGCAAATTCTTATAATGGCCTTTATATCCTTAATCTTGATGATTCTAATGGTAATGATATCTATAACATAACTTCTAAGAGAACTAAGCCAAATGAGTTAAACCCTACTTATTTATGGCATTGTCGCCTTAGCCATATAAATGAGAAACGCATTTCTAAGCTCCATCAAGATGGATTATTAGATTCATTTGATTTTGAATCATTTGAAACATGTGAGTCTTGTTTGCTTGGTAAGATGACAAAGGATCCTTTTACTGGGCATAGTGAAAGGGCTAATGATTTATTGGGCTTGATACATACAGATGTATGTGGTCCTTTTAGCATTAGTGCCAGAGGAGGATTTTGATACTTCATTACTTTTACTGATGATTTCAGTAGGTATGGCTATGTCTACCTAATGAAACATAAGCATGAGTCTTTTGAAATGTTTAGAACTTTTCAAAATGAAGTACAAAATCAACTTGGTAAAACAATTAAACAACTTCGATCAGATCGAGGAGGTGAATATTTGAGCCAATAGTTTGATGATCATCTAAGGGATTGTGGAATTGTTTCACAACTGACTACTCCAGGAACTCCACAGTGGAATGGAGTTTCTGAAAGGAGAAATCGAACTATATTAGATATGGTTCGATCAATGATGAGTCAAGTAGATCTTCCTTTATCTTTTTGGGGTCATGCCTTGGAGATAGCTGCATTCATTCTGAACCGTGTACCATCTAAGGCGGTTGAAAAGACACCATATGAGATATGGACAGGTAAGACACCTAGTTTGTCTTTTCTTAAGATTTGGGGTTGTGAAGCTTATGTGAAAAGACCAGTTTCAGATAAGTTAGCTCCAAAGTCTATCAAATGTAATTTTGTGGGGTATCCTAAGGAAAAAAAAAAGGATACTATTTCTATACTCCTTCAGAGAACAAAGTGTTTGTTGCTCGAAATGGGATCTTTTTGGAAAAGGAATTTCTTTCTAAGAGAACTAGTGGGAGTATAGTAGAACTTGAGGAAACTCAAGTACCACAAGAAATCATTGAGCCGTCTATAGAGCCTATTTCAGAACCACAAATAGTTGTGGAGTCTGAAGATGTAACACAAATCCCTCGCAGGTTTGATAGGACACGTCGTCAGCCAGAGAGATATGGATTTCTTATGACTGATGATAGTGAAGTAATGCTCATAGATCAAGATGAGCCTACTACCTATCAAGAAGCTGTGTCAGGTCCAGATTCAGACAAATGGCTTGGAGCCATGAAATCTGAGATGCAATCTATGTTTGACAATCAAGTTTGGTCTTTAATTGATCCTCCAGAGGGTATTAAGACTATTGGTTGCAAATGGGTTTTCAAGAAGAAAACTGACATGGATGGGAATGTGCAGACCTATAAAGCAAGGCTTGTTGCAAAAGGTTTCAAGCAAACTCATAGTATAGACTATGATGAAACCTTTTCACCAGTTGCTATGCTTAAGTCTGTTAGAATTCTCATTGCCATTGCAGCATACTATGATTATGAGATATGGCAAATGGATGTCAAAACCGCTTTCCTTAATGGAAACTTGCTTGAGGATGTGTATATGACACAACCTGAGGGTTTTGTAAATCCTGAGAATTCTACAAAGGTTTGCAAGCTTCAAAGATCCATTTATGGATTGAAGCAAGCATCTTGAAGCTGGAATCTTCGTTTTGATGAAACAGTTAGGAACTTTGGTTTCATCAATAATGAAGATGAACCTTGTGTTTACAAGATGGTTAGTGGGAGTGCAGTAGTGTTTTTAGTCTTATATGTGGATGACATATTACTCATTGGGAATGACATCTCTACCTTGCAAAAGGTTAAGACTTGGTTAGGGAATTCTTTCTCAATGAAAGACTTAGGTGAGGCTGCCTATATCCTTGGTATAAAGATCTATAGAGATAGATCTAGAAGGATAATTGGCCTGAGTCAAAGTACATACATAGATAAAGTGTTAAAGAGGTTCAACATGCAAGATTCCAAAAAGGGATTCTTGCCTATGTCTCATGGCATTCATCTCAGCAAGAGTCAATGTCCTTTGACATCTGATGAGCGAGATCGAATGAATAAGATTCCTTATGCTTCTGCTATAGGATCTATTATGTATGCCATGTTATGTACTAGACCAGATGTCTCATATCCATTAAGCGCAACTAGTAGATTTCAAGCTGATCCTGGTGAAGGTCACTGGACAGCTGTCAAGAATATTCTTAAGTACCTTCGAAGGACTAAAGATGTATTCTTGGTTTATGGAGGTTTGGAAGATGTGCTAGTTGTAAATGGTTAAACAGATGCTAGTTTCCAAACTGACATAGATGATTTTAGATCGCAGTCAGGTTTTGTATTCACATTGAATGGTGGAGCTGTTAGTTGGAAGAGTTCAAAACAAAGCACTGTTGTTGATTCTACAATAGAGGCTGAGTATATAGCAGCATCAGATGCAGCTAAGGAAGCAGTCTGGTTGAAGAAATTCATCACTGAGCTAGGAGTGGTGCCTAGCATTGCAAATCCTGTGGACATTTATTGTGACAACAATGGTGCCAGAGCACAGGCAAAAGAGCCTAAATCTCATCAAAGGTCTAAGCATATACTCAGGCATTTTCACCTCATTCGAGACATTATCGATAGAGGAGATATCAAGATATGCAAAGTTGACACAAATGAAAACATAGCAGATCCATTAACAAAGCCTCTCTCACGGGTCAAGCATGATCAGCACACTAGATCTATGGGTCTTAGAAATTTGTAGGCCTAGTGCAAGTGGGAGATTGTTAGTGTATGTGCCCTAGGCCATTTATTTGGATCTTTATGTTATATATTCATTATTAATAAATGAGGTTTTATTATCATTATTGTTTGTTTGCATGTTACACAATTTTGATATTTGTCCCTGGTTTATTATTGTTATAGAGATAAAAAAAATAATTCTTAACCAGTATGAACATTGATTTGATAATCATTAGATGGTTATGTGTATAGTGATACAAATCAATTTCATAGATACTTGTTAGAGAACAATGTATTGGATAGACCCATCATGAGATTACTACATGGGTTAGTGTCATAAGTAAATCTCATGATAGTTATGTATTA
This sequence comes from Garcia nutans, assembly GCA_947685225.1. Classification (NCBI taxonomy): domain Eukaryota; kingdom Viridiplantae; phylum Streptophyta; class Magnoliopsida; order Malpighiales; family Euphorbiaceae; genus Garcia; species Garcia nutans. The sequence goes on along the minus strand of CANTUV010000039.1, from coordinate 32,109,862 downwards.
ATTCTTTGACTTGAGATTGTCATAGTTTCCAATATAAGGACTATTATATTTTGACATGATCAAACATTATCCGTAACTGGATAGTAATAAAGGTTATGATCATATATGATAGAAATTATGTAGAGGATAATGAACAATCAAGATAGAATTTGTCCCTCTCTTTGAGAGAGATATCTTTTGGGCCCCTCGATAAGTGAGACTGTGAAATGCATGGCCGTGCTCAAATGAATTGATAGTGTGATCAATTTCATTTGTTTTTATCAGTCTACTTGGAGATCGAGTAATCATAAGTTTGGACAATATAAGTATGACGTTGACCATGACTTATGTTCAAGCTAGATATCGTGTGACAAAGGGATTAATGCATGTACTATTATTAGGCAAATTGGACATTCCTTATATTAATTGGGTAGTTGTAACGCCTTGCTAGAGGCCAATTATGACTTGTTGGTTTAATAGAGATTAAATTGACTACCAATTAATATGGGCCTATCGGGTCACACACAGGAATGCGCTTTGGGCTGGATATAATATTAATAATATTAATATTAGATATTAATATTTATTATTATTATTATTTTCATTTTATATATATATTATTAGATAATATATTCAGAATCCTAATTAGATTTGGATTCTGAATTTGATTTACCTTATCCAATTATATATATTATTAGATAATATATTCAGAATCCTAATTAGATTTGGATTCTGAATTTGACTTACCTTATCCAATTTTGAATTGGATTCTGGAGTGATTATATTCACTCCAGACGTTAAGTCTTTTTAGAGGTAACTTTAGAAAATAAAAAGAGAACAAAAAAGAAACCCTAAAAAACGTTTTAGAAAAAACGTTTTTTCAGCCTTCGCCGTTGCAGAGAGCTAGCACTCCAGACGGTAGCATTCGTGTGGATACGCGATAGAGGGTGTTTCACGATCGAGGCATCTCTTCCAAACTGTGATTTTGAATCATCAACAGGTTAGTTCTTTGAACACTTTTGTCGAATTAAACGAACAGCATGGATCCTGATGGGAAATCAAAGATCAAAGAAAAAAAATTTTTGCTGCGTGTTTTTGGTTTGCTGTGATCTCCTTGATTTCCTAACACTAATATCATAGACTTATTGAGATAAATTTAGGATTGAAGAAGACTTATGCCACTCCACTCATCCATTATCAAAAACACAAGTTGGTACAAACAAGACAACTCTTTTAGAGCTAGGACCTAAAAAAAGAGGAAAAAGTAAAAAAAAAAAGATAAAAGATAAAAGATAAATAAAATAAAAGATAAAGAAAATAAAAAGAAAAATGGAAAAGGAAAAAGAAAATAAAACCCAAAAAGATAGTTCAGAAAGCCAATTGAGTCCTTTTTTTACCTAAAGCAGCAGAAGACTTCGACTTAGTTTACGAGGACAGATTGACTTGAATTGGACTAATCCAGCCAAAGATTCAAATAAAATCAGAGAATTAGGGGCAATACCATCTTTTATTTTATCCAGAGTAACTCTAAGTCAGCAATATTGAAAGTCTTAGACTTGATACTCAAAAAGGGAAAAGGATCAAAAGAAATAGTAAGAAAAAGTGTGGTCTAAAATCAAGATAGTACTAAGTGGATCTAGATTTCAGCCAAGAAGATGGAAGGACATTCAAGCTTTGTATTTTCTTGAAGTTAAAAGATAAAAGTGATGCCCAGAAGTTGAAAATAGAACCTTTAACAGTATACAATTCCAACCAAAAGATTGTAGTATAAAGGTTTGTCAGCAGTGTCACATCAGCTCTTATCTAAAAATGGCCTTCATTTAACCCATGTCCCTTATAGACCCCATTTCAAGCCAATTAAAGACCTGTTGATCTCTCTTAGTAGGTAGAGTCCATTAATGGAGATAGATTGAATAAGCATGCATATGAGATAGATAATATTTAAACTCATTGAGACCTTAGCCAAGTAATGTATATGTGCCTATTTGAAGTGAAACAGTTCTTGCTTAAATAAAAATGATTCCCAAGTTTAGTACAGTAACTAAGGTTGTTATGTTATAGATTTGTTAATTTGGAAAATCGAGTCTTGAGGTACAATGACACTGATTTGATAAAGTCAACATTTGATTTTATTTAAAAAAAATATTTTTGTCATACAAAGCCTTCAAGTTAAGGGGCGTATGTAGCATTGTCAAAGCTCAAAGGACATAATGGGAAAAAAAGGGCTAATGAAAGGATCACCTACAAGTTTATGTCATCAAGATGTTACCAACCAAATGGATGCCTCTCATGTCTCTACCCTGATGGGGCCCCCGCTACTCGTACTTTATACATCTAGAAGATAAAAGCCATAGATGTAAAGTCTTCTGATGTTTTAATACAAGATTTGAATGAGCATCTAGAATGAATCAATGGGAGCACTTTAGCTAATCACCTCAGTCTGTGAGTCAATGGAACCACTGTAAGTATTATTCATGCATTTCATGCATACATAAGCATATTACACTGCATTGTTTTTGTCTTGCGTCGTATATTCTTTGACCAAGTGAATAACAGATACTCTATAAAGAAAACATGAAGTAGATATGGAATCAGGGAGGCATGGAAGGCCCATTGCTTGAGAAAGATCCAGTCATTTTGCAAAAATGGAGATGCATGCTTGTATAAGGAACCAGATAATACACAAACATCATTCAAAGTCTGCATAAAAAATTATTAGTTTGAGCCTACACAAGGGGCAAAGTTTCTCCTTTCAATTTTTTGAGTTCATGCATGTACAAAATATTTTTAGACTCACTTTCAATATTTTTCACTCAGGGGGCAAAGAGAGGATATAAGGGCTAGCTAAAAAATAGCTGAATTTTTTACAAAATGGAACACCGGCTAGAAGAAAGCCAAAACTCTCAAATGATAGAAGATCAGAACAAAGGTCCAAGACAAAGATCAAATCAATCTAGCTAGAAGAGCTGAAGTTGAGGCAAGACAAAGGCATATCCCCAAGAATAAAGAATCAAGATGAAGATTCATTTCTATCAAGGCAGACATTTTCAAGCGGATTTGTTGAAGCATCCACTATCCAACCTATGTTGGATTTGTTAAAGTATCATGATGGCACAATCTCTAGCCTATATTGGATTTGTTAAAGTATCCTGATAGCATAGCTTTCCTTGATATGTTGAAATATCCAAATTTATTTCTAGTGAGATATTATAATCGCTCACTATCCTACAAAGATATTAGAGTTGGTTGGTGGTTGTCATTGGGATATTGTGAGCGAAAATTTTTGCCCCCACTCCCAGTGGAATGGTTCTTGCAACTTCGGCACTATTTAGGCTTGGGGCTTTAGAGAACATGGACCTAAGTCCAGAGAAAATGGAGTCACCACATGGACGGGCTGGGAAAAAAGAAAGGGGTGGATGACTCGATTCCTAAGGAATCCCTAACCCCCTAATGGGTTTGGAAAGTTGGGTACGTGTGGGGAAGGTGAGAAATGGCCCAGCACCCCCACAACACCCAGTTCATTGGCACCGGCCTCCTTTACAGGTCTTAATATTATAAAATTCTTAAATATAACAACATTATCCATATTACACACAATAATTGAAAGAAAGCATCATTATATTAAAATCAAAGCAATGTCCAAACAAAGCAAATAAATGGACACCCATCCAAGGATGGAAACATGTCCCTACATCTCATGCCTAAATAGGACACCCACTGATAGATAGAAACATGTCCTTTACATTGGTTCTAAAATAGAAAAGCAATTTAAATTACATGATATTTAACTAATGAGGTACCCACCAAGTGGAAACATACCTCTTACAACATTTGGAAACCTAAATAAATTGATAAAAGTAAATAACTATTCAAAATAAATGAATCATTCATCAAAGGTATTAAATATCAATAGAAAGTAAACATCCATCCATGATAAATAAAATAAACCAAGCATTGAACTTAAATAAATTAAGGCATATAAAATAAATCAAAACATATCAAATATAGAATTGAATAAGGCAAATAAAAATCTAAATTATAGCTACTGTTTCCATTTAGGGTTCTTTATTCCAAGTATTTAGAGTTTTGGAAGCTACTGTGATTTTAATAGGATTAAAATGGAGCAAAAGTTTTATGATTTAAAAAATTGGTAAAATTCTTTTATTAACCAAATTAGGGTTTGAGATGTATAATCATGAAATTAGTTCTTGGACACTTTAAAACACTTTGATTTATGATTTTCGGTTATGCATTGTGTTTTCAAGCTACTGTGTAAAGTTGTAAAATTTGTATTTGTATGATTTTTAAAGTTTTAAAGGATTAGGGTTTAGAAAAAAAATTAGGATTTAAGGTTTTAAGGGGTTATGGTTTACTATTTTAGGTTTTGGAGTTGAATTAGGGTTTTAGAATTTTTGGATTAGGTTTTAGGGTAATGAATTAATTTTTAGAATTTTAAAATCAATTTGATAATTTTATGAAGTTTTATGAAAATAAACAAATGATTTAAAGTTTATAAAGCAAAAAAAGACATTTTTGGAGCTTTTGGAAATAAACAGAACTCAATTTTGGCTTTTGAAAACTTGGAAAGCAAATTAAGGTTTTGGGGTTTTGAAGAAATAAAACTAACAACTTTAAACTTTTTGGAAAACAAAGCAACGAATTAAGGTTTTGAAACTTTAGAAAAAGTGAATTGAGGTTCTAAGGTTTTTGAATTAAAAGACACAATTTGATAATTTAGCTACTGTGACCAAATAAAAGAAATTAAGAATTCAAGCCTTATTTTGTAAGTTTCACCAAAAATTGCTTCTTGGATGAACAAGGTCAAAGACAAGCCTTTTTGCCTTTGAATTGCTTGAATTGTTTTTTGGCTCTCTTAAAAAATCAGCTTCGTTCAAGGTTTTCCTTCACAGATTCGGTTTCCACTATTGTTCAAGTTTCTGTCCAATTTTCTTCCTTTTTTCTCCTTTTTTTTGTGTTGTTTAGTCCATATTTATAGAAGAATTCTATGGGTAATTCTATTTATTCACGGCATACAATATTCAATAAGAAAAGGAAACCGAAACCTAATTGCATTAGGTTTCGAAAAATTTGCGCCGGAAAAATTTTGCTGGCGAAAAAAAACTGCGCTGGCAAAAAAAGCTGCCACAGCTCGGGCGGAACGAGCCCATGGGCCATTTTGCCCGCAGGAAATTCTTGCGGGCGAAATGGCCCCCACGGGCCCGCGCTGACTTTCGGCGATGATTTTTTCGTCGCCAATTTTTTCATCGCCGATTTTTTTTGTTATTTTTTATTATTTTTGAATTTTTATTCATTTCACCATTTTTTTACTAAAATAAATATTAAAATTAATCAAGATACCATAAAAATTATTTTGGACTAACTAAAATATATTGGACAACACAAAAATTATTTTGGACTAATTAAAATATATTGGACCGGACTAGGTCAAAAATTAAAGGTCTATAGCTTGCCCCCTGCTTGAACGATCTGAGACTTTAGAGAGTGAAAAACAACAAGACTTAATTTTTGAGATGGTGATTTAAACTTGTTTTGGGTACTCGGACTCGAGACTGAACTTGATTTGGGTACTTGGACCCGAGATTGGATTGAATTTGGGTGCTTAGACCCGGGATTGGGTACTTGGACCCGACATTGGGTATTTAAACCTGAGATTGGGTACTTGGACCCGAGACTGAATTTTATTTGGGTACTTGGACCCGAAATTGGGTACTTGGACCCGAAATTGGGTACTTAGACCCGAGATTGGGTACATGGACCCGAGCTTGAATTGATTTTGGGTACTTAGACTTGGGATTAGGTACTTGGACCCGAGATTGATTTGATTTGGGTACTTGGACCCGATCTTGAATTGATTTTGGGTACTTCGACCAGGGATTGGGTACTTGGACCCGAGATTGATTTGATTTGGGTACTTAGACTTGAGATTGGGTACTTGGACTCGAGACTGATTTGATTTGGGTACTTGGACCCGAGATTGGATTGAATTTGGGTACTTGGAACCGGGATTGGGTACTTGGAACCGGGATTGGGTACTTGGACCAGAGATTAATTTGATTTGGATACTTGGACCCGAGATTGGGTACTTGGACCCGAGATTGGGTACTTGGACCCAAGAATGGGTACTTGGACCCGAGATTGAATTGATTTGGTTTGAATTTGGGTACTTGGACCTGAGATTGATTGGATTTGGGTACTTGGACCCGAGATTGGATACTTATGTAACACCCCTATACCCCGTATACGTACACAGCATGCTATTACGATCGTAATATACGTATACTGAATATAGGAATGCCACGGTTTACTAAACAAACGACTCACTTCTTTTACAATAATATAAGCAAACTCAAAACATTTAAGTTATCTTTTGAAACATAGTAGATAAAACATTTATTCAATACACAGCGGAAAATATAACAATATTTACAAATACATATACATCAAAACTCAAGTTTTACAAAACATAAAATTTATACATGTTTGGCAGTTTCTCTTTGATCTTTAAGCCCTCTATCAACTCTTCATAATCTAGACTCGACTCGGTCTAGCTGAACTCTCTGGTTCTACTCTGTCACCTGCGCGATGAACCACAATCGTGCTAAGCCATAGGCTTAGTGGTACAAACTACAATAATATTATACTATAATGAAATGCAAATGTCATACTTTCAAACATATAAACAATTCTCAAGAATCTCATTATTTATTTATTTCATCATTCATAAATCACATTGAAAACAAAGACAAGCATGGGCCCAAAAGACACTAATATGTTATTCAAAGTTCAGAGTTACTGCTTTGGTCCATAATCACAATCATCAAGCCCGTAGGCGATACATATATATATATCTCTATCCATGGATAGTGTAACAGACCCAGTCTCTTGGACCTCAACCCGGCTAGACTCGAGGAGATCCTTAACCCGGCAAGACTGTTACTGTTTTTGAGGCTTACGACCCAGTCTTTTCACCCTAAAAACATCATATTTCACATATTTCATATTTCTCAACTGGAATCGGCTTACGACCCGGTCTTTTCACCTATCCAGTGATTCATAGGCATGCCGCCAAACCCAGAACTCTGAAAATTGAATAACACATTAGACACACAATTCATTTATCAATTTCATTCTCATTTCCTCATCATCGTTTAGGCAATTATGCCTCAATCATCTCATTTGCATCATTATCATTATAGCCAACATCCATGGCTTCATATCTCATCAATAGAGTATACATAATTAATTGCATTGAATATCATCATCTAGGCAAACATGCCCCACTTATTTCATTTGAATCATCATAACCAATCACATTGGCTTCACAACTCATTATATCTCAATTCATCATTCAAATGTACACAACCAATTGCATTAACATACCTTTTTAACTGCTCATCAATCATTCACATTATACAAATCATAACATTTATCAAATGTATTAACGATGTAATCAATTACTTAACATATATACAACCAAATATGTTAAGTATCAAAATCATGTAAATGTATGCAACCATATAGTTTGTACTTACCTCAAAACCAACTCACACCAATCTATACACTTCCTCCTTCAAGAATCCTCAACACTTAGGTTAGGGCAATTCAACTTCTTCAACACCTAAACCAAAGGTAATCATACACACTCACTTAGAAATACACATGAAATAGTAAGGCTAAAAACCAACTAGGGCAAACTCCACACATGACACGCTCAACAACATGGGCGTGTCCCTGACCGTGCTCTAACTCCACAACACAGAAGCTTTAACACGCTCAGAACCACGGGCGTATCACTGAACGTGTAAAACTTTCTGTCTCACAGAAACATTGACATGTCCAACAACACGGGCGTGTTCATGGCTGTGTCAAACCTTCACCAACACAGTAGCTATGACACGCTCAGTGACATGGGCGTGTCACTGGACGTGTAAATGCTACTGCAACACAAAACCATCGACATGCCCAAAGACTAGGCCGTGCTCATGGGCGTGTCAGGCCAAAATTACAGATTCCGGCAACAACAACCTCACATCCAACAATCCTCTTACTTCCACCAATTTCCACTTCAAACAAACTTAACTAAACACACCCAAAAATCATAACAAACTTGCAAAAACACAAAAACAACTCAAAACATACATCAAACACAAATCACAATCATCACTACAAACCCAAAACACAACCACAACACTTTCTCTTCCAACAACTTACTCTTTCCTTCAATCCAACCCCAAAATCCAAAATCAACTGAACCAAACACTCTTAAACACACCACAATTAAAAAAACACATATCAATCCCAAACTCAACTCACAAACTCAAAGAAAATCAAAGAATCAAGTGGAGAACTTACCAAGGATGAAGAAACTCTTAAATTTCCAACTTGATCACTTGAATACTTCCTTTAATCTTGAGCTTGGAAGATCAAATCTCTCTCTTGCTCTCTTGCTATGGAGTGCCGGCCAAAACAAAGAAAAAGGAAAGGAAAGACAATGGCCACGAAGAAGAAAGAAAGAAAGAAGAAAAGAAAGAAAACAAAGTCAAACACTCAACCTTCTCTCTCCTCAAAACCCTCTCCTCCAAGCATTTAATATTAAAATAATCCAATTAATTATCTTCCATTCATTTAACTTTTTCCCATTTTCCATTAACTAAATAAAATCAATAAATATCTTCCTTTGACCATCCCATTTTGACTTGTGTATATGTTGTATATATTTCCATATACACAACATATACACTCTCTCTTAAATTCTTTTCTCTTTCCCATTTAACATATACATTTAATCCAAATACAACAATAAATATTCCAAAACTTTTAGGGCATACTTTGGATATTACAATTCTCCCCCTCTAAAAAGAAATTTTGTCCTCGAAATTACCTGATATCAATTCTGAAACAACTGAGGATACTGTTCTCGCATCGCTTGCTCATTCTCCCAAGTTGATTCTTCTCTACCATGATTCTTCCAAAGAACCTTCACGATTGGCACTTTCTTATGTCTCAACTCCTTCATTCCATATGCTAAAATAACAACTGGTTCTTCTTCAAAAGTTAGATCTGGATTCACCTCAATTGATTCAACTGACAGAACATGAGATGGATCTGATCTGTACCTCCGTAGCATAGAAACATGGAAGACATTATGGATTCTATCTAACTCAGGCGGTGTGAACACTGGAATTTTAAGGCTCGGAAAGCCGACTGCAGAAAACCGAGCCGGACCGGACGTCCCCGGTAAAATCCACCGAAAGTATGTCTTCATGGTACTTGAAACGTCCGGAACAACGTAAGGATCACAGGTATGGTCTCGGAATAATTTTTGGAGGTCCGCAGCTCTCAGAAAATCACTTTGAACGGAAAAATGCAGTTTTCGGTGCGGTTTTTGGGGATGAACCGCCGGCTGACCGGCGGTCCGACCGCCGTCCATGTCCTCTTCCCGTTTTCCCGGTGAGCCGCCCGGTCCAACCGCCGTCCAGCCCGAATTTTGCCTATAAAATGCTGCTAAGTTTTCAAAAAAAGGGGTTGGACTTTTTCGGGTGGGCCTCATGCTGTCGAATTCGTTTCACGCCTAAAAAAAAACTCTTATTGGACTTTTATTTGCAAGAATCTAACCTCGTGTGGCAGGGATTAAGAATCATATTTCAAGATCTAAGAAAACAAGACCTGGAACTTCGAAGTGGAAGGACCCTAAACAAGGTAGTATGATAATTTATCATTTGTCAATTTAAGCATGTCATAAAGCATCTTATCTTCTTCTTAATTTCTTTTCAGTCAAAGACCTAATCCTTTTAGGTCAAGGCCTAATTAACTAATCAATCAACACTTCGGCATGAAGCCGCGAATCAATCAACTTTTTGGCACGGATCCTAAATTGTATCTTTGGTACAAAGTACCTAAATTTCACAATTAAAATCAATCTTTTGGCCAAAGGCCTAAATTGCACGATTTTGGTACAAAGTACCTAAATTTAACAAATTTGCACTAAGTGCTAAAATTAACAACTTTGGCAAAAAGCCCGACAAATGCACGAAGCATACACACACGCATGCATGAAGCATAATTTTCATCACCTTTAAATAGGCTTTTCCGAACTACATGGGCTTTGATCTCCCATTCAAACGGGAGTATGTAGGCATATTTGGGATTCACCCCAAGTAGCAAGTCCGCTATTTATTAACAATCTGTTTGTTTTTCTTTTCTTCATCCCTTTTATGTTTATTTCTTTTTTATTACAAAGTTAGTCGAATACATGACATAATCCCCGAATCCTCCTTGGGTTCGCAGATTAGAGACCTTTACATTGGATGCATCTATCGGAGTCAAACAAGGGTTTTCTTAGTTTTTTCCTTTGAACAAAATAAACTGAGTGGCGACTCCCGACAACGAGTGAACTTTCATCCGAATCCTTTTAGGGTGGAAAACCGAGGTTCACAAATTGGCGACTCCACTGGGGACCATAAAAATGATTTATGGGATCTTAGTGGGTTACAATTGTTATTTGACTAACTTGCCCTTCTTTAGGGTATTTTTATTTATGTTGCAGGGTACCGTAGCGATGGTTGTCTTTTCTTTAAAGACATTAGAACTGAAAATTAAACTAAAAAAAAAAAATTTCCTGGGGACCATAAAATATATATATATATATAAACAAAATAATAATAATAATAATAATTTATGGGATTCTAGTAGACTACCATTATTTATTTAACAGATTTTCCCTTCTTTAGGGTATTTTTGTTCATTTTGCAGGGTCCCTTAGCAATATATATCCCCTCCTTGGGGATATTGGATTGAAAGTTGACAAAAGGAATCTTTTTCCTTTAATAGACCCTTGTTTGACTAATTGTGCATTTATTTTGACATTCAGAGAATCTTTTTCTCTTGCATTATATGGGGGAATCCTTTTCCTTCATTTCATAAAAAATTGTTTTCAAATGAATTTCTTCTCTTTCTGTTCAAAATTCTGAGTCTGGATAGCAAGTAGCGCTGACCGGCAGGTCTCCTTGATTATGCCGGCGGATAGCCAAAGTGTCCTCCCTGTTGTCGCAAACCATTCCAATCCTTTTGGAATGGCCCATGAGTAATCGTACTGTTGGACCCACGCGAAACTCCTTGTTTCACATGTGGTTAGGTATATCTTACTCAAGACTCAAGGGTCCCTATTATGAGCTAATTCTCTATTTTTCATGAACAATAGAACCTTCCCTTAGGTTGTATGTACCCAATGATAGTGCCACATACCATTAAAATGAATTATGATGTGATGAGGTGCATTCATGCAACATGACAACATTATTTTGGGAAAAATCTTTTGGGGAAAACTTTTGATGTATATAAGTGAACCAAGAGTTCTTCCTACCCTACACACTACCCTGATCTCTTGCCCTTAACCTTTGCAGGTATCCACTGTCCGTGTGCCTTCACCTACACGAGCTACACCAACTCCGACTGTGCTATCACCTACAAGTCCTACTACCCCAACTTCACCAACTGCTCCAATTACTGAAATGGCTACTATAGAACAGATTAAGGCCTTGTTAGATGGACAAGTTAAGGAAATTGAAACTAGGATGCAAGAGAGGATTGATGAAGATTTATCTGCCCAAAGGGTAGCCATCCTAGCTGAATTAGGAGAAGCACCAAAGACAACCCCTACTCCTGGAAATTTGGGGAAGGAACCTATTGTGGGGCAAACTAGTACCCCCATGACTACTCAGAATAATACCCCTGTCATCAATTTAGAGGATCCACCCTCTAAGAATATTACTGAAACTGATGAACTGAGAAAGAAACTTGAATTACTTGAAAGGTCAATTACGGCCATGAAAACTCATAAAGAGGTGGTAGACATGGATTCCTTATCCTTGTTTCCCCAAGCTAGATTGCCTCCAAAATTCAAGATGTCTGGGATGGACAGATTTAATGGGACTACTTGCCCTAAGACCCACTTGAAGATGTATGTGGGGGCCTTAAGCCCTTGGGGTTTAAATGATGAGCTCTTTGCTCAATTGTTCCAACAATCCTTGACTGGTGCTGCCCTCAAGTGGTTTGTAAGCCTAGATCATACCAAGGTTAAGACCTGGGAGGACATATGCAATGCATTTAACTCTCAATACCATTACAATATTGAGGTTGATGTCACTAGAAGGGAGCTTGAGACAACCAAGCAGAACAACAATGAACCCTTCTCCTCGTTCCTTACGAGATGGAGGGCAAAGGCTGCCCAAATGATCAATCGCCCTTCAGAACAAGAGCAGATTGATATCATAATCAGGAACTTAAGACCTACATATCGGGCTCAACTGCAAACTCAATACCTACCTACTTTCAAATCGCTCATTGCGACTGCAACCAAGGTAGAAGATCTGATACAATTGGGTAAGTTAGTAGATGAGGGGGCTGCTTCGAAATATAAGAAACAAAGCCAAACTCCTTCCTCAAGCAAGGTCAATCAAGTGGCCAATATTGCCCCTGCGAATCCTTTACGTGTGGGCAATTTTGGGCAGAGAAATCAGCCAAGAAGGCAATATACTGACCTTGGGGTACCCCTTCATTTGGTATTCAAAAAGGCCGTGGAGGGAAAGTATTTGAAGCCTTTGGACCCAAGGCCTCCTCCAAACCCATTACCCTCCAGTTATAAAGCCAATGAGTACTGTGAATACCACCAAGGAAAAGGGCACAGAACAGATGCTTGTTGGACTCTGAAAAACCGCATCCAGGATCTGGTGGATAGTGGTGACATTATACCCCTCAAGAGGCAACCAAACATTAACACTAACCCTTTGCCCAATCACTCCATCCACGCCATCACTGTGGAAGAAGAGCTGTTTGATCCTTTCAAAATTCTCTTAGAAATGAATGAAATATGTGTGCTAAATTTGAATGACCTCGCAGAAGAGGTCGATGCCTTGACAAGAGGTGGAAGGCAGTATCAGCCACTCAACTTGGGAGAAACTTCTAAAACTCCAAGCCACCCCTATAAGAAGACTCCAGATCCAAAAGAAGACCCTGTCCTCACTCAGCTTAAGCAAACCCAAGCTAAGGTGTCAATTTGGGAGCTCCTTGCTTCCTCATTCCCACATCGTCAGGCTCTCAGCGAAGCTTTGAGTCAACTTGATACATCAGTGGATACAAGCCCAGAAGCTTTGGTGGCCACTTTGACCCAGTCAACCAAGACATTGAGTATTAGGTTTTCTGATCTTGATTTACCAGAAGATGGTAAGAAACACAATGATGCTCTGTACATCACCGTACAAACTGGGGAAAAAACTGTGCCCATGGTTCTCATTGATAATGGGTCGGCCTTGAATGTGTGTCCCTTGAAAGTAGCAAGCTGTCTGGGGTTGGAGGCTACAGATCTTACACCTTCTGATCAGATTGTGAGAGCATATAATAACACTCGAAGAGAAATTTTGGGTGTTGCCACTCTAGAAATTGCTATTGGACCGGTGAAAATGAGAGTGCCATTTCAGGTCATTGATGTACCCGCAAGTTTTAATCTCCTCCTTGGAAGGCCGTGGATCCATCAAATTAATGCTGTACCTTCTTCATTGCACCAAAAACTTAAATTCCCTTTTGAAGGAAAAATCATCACTATTAAAGGGGACACCTGTGAAATCAACAAGAAAACCATGGATCAGTCTCTCTTTGAGGTTGTTCCCGGTGAAACCGCCATGGCCTTGACTGGGTTCCATTATGACACAGTTCAGTGCATTGAAGGAGAAAAACCCAAAGGGCCATTTATCTCATATGACTTTGGGGAGGTCCAAATCAATTGCCTAGTGGGAATGATGCTGAGGGTAGGTCTGCTACCCGGAATGGAAATGATGAAGTCTGGGAGAAAGACACCTGTAGTACGGCCATGGGAAGAACCCGAGAATCAGGGAACTTTTGGCTTGGGGTACAAACCCACAGATAAGGAGATTGAAGAGCTTGAGCATGGGAAGAAAGGGAAGAAGACTTGGGGAGCAAAAAGCCTCAAAATGCGCCCTTACTTTAAAACTCTGAATGGTCACTTCTGCAAACCTGGGAAAACAGTTCCTTACTGTGGTTTCTAGGAACCATTCTATTCTCCTTTGACTGGAAAAAAGTTACCGGGTTTTGAGATGTTCACTGATGTCTTAGCCACAAAGGAAGAAGAACCAGAACCTCAAACTGACCCACAAGGGGAAGATTTCATGCAGCCTAGTCTCTTTGATGAGGTTGCTATGATAACCAATGTCGAAGACAAAAGGGACTTCACAAAGCTGATCAAGACAACAGATGGACCACTGATGAACTGGTATGCCGAGGAGGGACAAGCTGCTGTAGACAAAACTAGTCCAGTGTCACACCTTAAACCCGAGTCCTGTACCGAGTCAAATTCTGAATCAAACACCAAGCCAAAGTCTAATTCTGAGTCTTCTGTAGTTTCATATTTAGAGAACCCTAATGTCAAATCTAATGTAATCTTGGAGAATGACTCCGCCATTATCAATGAAATTGTTCGGACTCTTGGTTACCCTGTGTCTTTTGCTTTCCAAGTATTATCTAGCAAAAATGAAATAAATGAAATAAAAGAAATAAATGAAAAGATAATAATTGGCAAAGAAAATGAACATACATACATTGCATACGATTGTATGAATAAGGAACAAGTTGTCGAGTGCATCAGAAGATATGTCGACTGCTTCATGTGGAAGGCAAGTGATGTCACGGGAATAGACCCAGCAATAGCAGTTCATAAGATTCCGCTATACCCTGGTGCAAAGCCGGTTAAGCAGAAATTGAGAAGAATGAAGCCTGAATGGTCTTTGAAAATTAAAGAGGAGGTTGCCAAGTAACTGGATAATAGGTTCATAGAACCAATTGCCTATCCTTCCTGGTTAGCAAACATTGTGCCAGTCCCGAAGAAAGACGGAAAGGTTAGGATGTGTGTTGACTACAGAGATTTGAATAAGGCCTGTCCCAAGGACGATTTTCCATTACCACACATCGATTTGTTGTAGACAGGATGGCTGGGCATATGATGGTTTCCATGACTGATCTTGCGGTTGGGTACAATCAGATCATGGTGCATCCACCAGACAAAGAGAAGACTGCTTTCATTACAGAATGGGGCACTTTCTGCTACAGGGTTATGCCTTTTGGATTGATAAATGCAGGGGCTACCTACCAAAGGATGGCGACAACAGTCTTTCATGACATGATTCACAAAGAAGTAGAAGTATATGTCGACGATATGATTGTCAAGTCAAAATCTCTAGAAGAGCACGTTGAAGCACTTGAGAAGTTCTTCCTTAAACTTCGCAAGTACAATTTGAAGCTTAATCCTGCAAAATGCCTCTTTGGTGCGACATCGGGCTTATTTTTGGGACATCTGGTCAGCAAAAAAGGAATAGAAGTTGATCCAGCAAAGTCAAAGGCTATTCTGAAAATGCCTCCACCAAGAACAGAGAAAGAGATTTGAGGCTTGCTAGGTAGATTACAGTATATCAGTCGATTCATATCACAGTTGGCTGAGACTTGTGGTCCTATCTTTAAGCTACTAAGGAAAGATGCTTCACAAGAATGGAATGAAGACTGCCAAAAGGCCTTCGACAAGATCAAAGAATACTTGTTAAGTCCGCCAATTCTACAACCTCCCAGAATGGGAAAACCTCTACTCTTGTATTTGTCTGTAACAGATGAAGCCATGGGTGCAATGCTAGCTCAAGAGGCTGAAGATACAAAGGTAGAAAATGCAATTTACTACCTCAGCAAAAGGATGCTGGATTATGAGTTGAAGTATAACAAGATTGAGAAGTTGTGTTTAGCCTTGTATTGGACTTGTACGAAGTTACAACACTACTTGTCTTCTTACACTACTTATGTCATCGCAGAACAGAGTCCCTTGAAATTCCTTATGGAGAGGCCTGTTCTGGACAGCAAAATGGCTAAGTGGGTGTCAACATTGGCAGCCTTTGACCTAAAATTCATTCAAAGGAAAGCTGTGAAAGGTGGCGCAATAGCTGACCAATTAGCAGAATTACCCGTGAATGACGAGATGCGAGAAATGGGTTTCCCTAATGAAGACCTCTTGAACGTGGAAAGCAGTGTTTGGGAGATGTATTTTGATGGGGCATCCAATTATCATGGAAATGGAATTGGGATTGTGTTCAAAACTCCTTGTGGAGAATACATTCCATTTGCAGTTAAACTTGACTTTAGCTGCACAAACAATGAAGCAGAATATGAAGCTTGCATCAATGGGCTTGAAGCCGCCCTCGAATTAGGAATTAAGAACCTAAAGGTCTACGGTGATTCTATTTTAATAGTATCACAAGCCTTAAGGAAATGGAAGATAAGAGAAGAGCGTTTGGTTCCTTACCTACAACGCCTTGATCATCTGGCACAACAATTCGATGATTTGTCCTTCGAATATCTCCCAAGAGTAAAGAATCAGTTTGCTGATGCCCTGGCTACTTTAGCTTCCATGATCAATATCAAGGAAGGGAAAGTCATTCGTCCATTGAAAGTTCAACTTCAGAAGCAACCCGCCCACATAATGCATTTGACCGATGGTAAACCATGGTTTTGGGATATCAAAAGTTATCTCAAGGATGGAAGTTATCCGGAGGGATCATCAAAGGTTGATCAGAGGGCCATAAGGCAGCTAGCCACAGGTTACATTCTTAATGGGGATATCCTCTACAAGAGGAGTTGGAATGGAATGCACCTAAGGTGTGTGAATGAAGCAGAAGCTAAGCAGATCATGGAAATGGTACATGGTGGCGAATCAGGGCCACACATGTATGGAATTGCCTTGGCTCGAAAAATTGCCAATCTAGGATATTATTGGTCCACCATGAATGCTGACTACGTGGCATTTGTACGAGAATGCCATCAGTGCCAGATATTTGCTAAGTTGCAGAAGCAACCTCCCATCGCTCTGAATCCGATCACTTCTCCATGGCCCTTCGCTACTTGGGTAATAGATATAATTGGCAAAATACATCCAAAAGCATCGAATGGACATCAGTTTATCTTGGTAGCGGTGGATTACTTTACGAAGTGGGTTGAAGCAGCTTCCTATGCAGAATTAGACGCCAAAAAGGCAGCACAGTTTGTCCGAACCAACATCCTTTGTTGGTACGGAATGCCGTTTGAAATTATCACTGATAATGGAACTCATTTCCAAGCAGAATTTGCTAAGCTCTTGAAGGATAAGAATGTCCAGCATCATAAGTCCTCTCCTTACAGACCTCAAACAAATTGAGCTGTAGAAGCAGCGAACAAGTCTATAAAGGTGATCATACAAAAAATGATCAAGGAACATAGGCGTTGGCATGAGAAGTTACCGCTGGCTTTGTGGGGATATAGAACATCAATTAGAACTCCTACTGGGGCAACCCCGTATTCCCTAATGTACGGAATGGAAGCTGTACTCCCCATTGAACTGGAAGTTCGATCGGCAAGGATAATTCAAGAAAGTCAGATAAATGAAGCTGAATGGATCAGCAATTATCATCATCAGTTGTTGGGTTTGGATGAAAAAAGACTTCAAGCTCTACATCGGATTTGTCACATCCGCCTACTGCATTTATGCAGTGTAGACACGTGCATAGCGAGAGTAGGGAAAAGGAGAAGATAATTCTTGATAACAGCCCTAGATAAGGTTGTATGACAAAAAGGGAAACACCCAAAAGACTTCCAAGTTTTTCCAAACTTTGATTTTTAAGGTAAGTTCTAAGGTTTTTAAGTGTGTAGACTTTAATTTTAGTATTAGTTTTAGGTAGTTATATATATATTGGAAGATTGGGAATTAAAGTCTTATATGGAATTGAAAAAAAAATAATAATAAGATTAATTGATTAAATGGAAGAACCGAGATATAGAAAGATTAATAAGGTTGGATTAGGGGTTTCGGTTGGAAAAGAAATAGAGGATAATTTATTATTTTGAAATTCTAAGGTTTATGTTGTATCTTGAATTGATTGAAGGAGAAATAAAGAATTAAAGAAGGAGAAGAAAGAAAAGCCAAGAGGAATTAAAGAAATAAGGTTTGGTACTCTACCTTTGAATAATTAGTTTGGTACTTTACTTTTGAATAATAAATTTTGGTTTGATGCTTTACAAACTTTGGTTTATGGAAGTTTTGTTGTTGATGCTTAAATATATTGATTTGAGTTAAACATGCAAAAGATGTCAAAGAGAAGTGTTTGAATTTTCACTTTACCATTAAAGAAGCCTTAATATTGATTTGCAAAAGAAAAATAAACTATCCTATGCATTTTATGTGTTTGGGCCGAAATGGTCCCAAAAAGACAGTTTTCTGGACCTTTTTGTGGAAATCGTTTGAGGCAGCAAATGAATGAATTTTTCAAAGAAATTTTACATGCAATTAGTCAACATATGAAATAAGTTTTCTGTAAAATTTCAGCCAAAAATAAGATCATTTACTTGGTCAAATGCATGATTGAAGTGGACTGAAATTTTGATGAAAACCCAGATTTTACTATTCATTTGGTCATGCCATTTTGCGTTGCCGATTTGTCTCGCCGCAACACTATTCATTTGGTCAATTTGTGATATTTTGAGAAATGCTTTGAAATGTTTGATGTGTTTATTGTGGATGTTAAATACGAGAAAAAGGGGAATGGTTTGACTAAAGAATGTGTTGCGCGGCATAAATGGCAAAGTGCGATGGGAATTTAAAATGATTTCGCGAGTCATCCTAAAATGAGGTTTGAGACTTAAATTGAATCATTTAAATCTTTTTGCTCTACTGGATAGTGGGAGTGGTAGATAAGGGTATGGTGCACTATACTAACTTATGCAGTACTGCTTGATATTGTGATTGAATTGATATGATCTGAACTCAATGGTGAGGGCCATTGGGGGCCAATGGTGAGGGCCATTGGTTATAACCAGGATGGTGAGGGCCATTCCTGTGATCTGATATCGGTGGTGAGGGCCACCTATGTTACAGTGGTGAGGGCCACTGCCTTATCACTATGGTTCCCTATATACCAGTAGAGCCTGGATCAAAGACATATTATTTTTCGTTGAACTATATAATGCAAATGAATTTGAATTATGATTTTACATTATTGAAAACATATCATACTGAATGTATCACGATTTCTATTGGTATAATGTTGGTTGATTGTTGATTTTATTATTTCCTTTTTACTTTGAATACTTTCATGTACTACTTTTATTTTTATTGGTAAAGTACCCACTGAGCGACAACGCTCAGCGAGTTAAGTTTTCCTTGACTCGTAGGTTCGAAGCAGTAGATAAATCTTGGGGAAGCAATGACCAGACCACGGCAAATCTCAGGGGTAGATCTTTTAGTTCCATTATGAGTTGATAGTTGTGGCATGTATATGAATAAATATAAAAGAGATTTTCTATGTTATAATTGTATGTTAGTAGTATATAATAATCATAAATCTTTACTTTATGTTATATTAGAAGTGTGAACTCTTCGTGCAGGTTTGTAGTTGAGGGTATAAGGTGGATTCATTGGGAGTGCATTAAATTTGATGGTATTCTTATTCACATTGGTATGTGTAAAATGTTTTCAAAAATCAGAAAAACAAGTTTTGACGACACTTGGGATCCAAATTTCTAGGCGGAACTATGGCAAAATTTCTGTAAAAATCAGAACTAAAATTTGACTAAGTAAATTGGTAGCACCAATTAGGATAGTGTGGCACCTCTACTCAGCTTACACATGTAGGTTGGGAAGGGGTGTTACAATTTGTGGTATCAGAGCCAAGGTTTAGCCGCTTCTGGGTAATCCAACATAGGAGGATGTACGTTTTATGTCGGGAGTGGCCATTACCGACGTAAAACGAGATATCCTGTAGTAAATAAGAGATTGTACGATTTCATGGAGTCCTAAATTTTGCAATGTATATAAGGGCTTCTTAATATTGTAAAACTTTGTGTTTGAAAATAAATAAAAGTTGTGTTGTATATGTGTTATTTAAGAATTTTTATTTATATACATGCCACCTAGGGTAAGATAATGCTGTTGGTCTGGGTCGTTAATAATGATGGGATGGTATATGTTTACTCTTTAGATGTCGCAAGCAGCGCAGCGTGATATAGAGGAGGAGGCCGAATCTCAGGCCTCCCGAATTGTAGAAATGCATGTATCAGAGACATCAGCATCTGAGCAACCACCCGCTGATGCTCCTATTCCCAATGATATGTTGCAACAAATGGCTGCCGTATTTCGGCAGATAGCTGGCGTTGCCCCAGCACCACCCCCAGCGCCAGCACCCGTACCAGTACCTGCTGTAGGAGGGGAAAGGAAACCCCCGATAAAAAAGATAAGAAAGTATGGTGCGAAGGAGTTTAAGGCTCGAAGGGACGATGATTCTTCAACAGCCGAGTATTGGCTGGAAGGAACAATACGAGCCTTAGATCAGTTACAGTGTACGCCAGAAGAGCGAGTGATATGTGCTACTTCCTTATTAGTGGAAGAAGCATATATATGGTGGGACACAGTTCACCAACGAGTTCCACCGGAACAGAGAACATGGGATTTCTTTGTGAATGAGTTCAAGAGGAAGTTTATATCGGAGGCATACCTAGATGCCAAGAAAAAGGAGTTTCTACACTTAAAGTAAGGTCGACTGACCGTTGCTGAGTATGAGAAGGAATATTAGTTACCAACCCATTAGGAAATGAGGTGATTACTAGGAAGGTAGTGAAAGATTGCCCCGTAGAGATACACAGACATATCTTTTGGGGAGATTTATTTGAACTACCATTTCAAGAATTCGATGCTATTCTTGGGATGGATTGGTTGGCCAAGTACGATGCACTAGTTGACTGTAAACGGAAGAGAGTTACCTTGTATACTGCAGACAGTGACGAAGTGACCCTAGTAGGAAAAAGGAAGGACTATCTAACTAACATTATTTCTGCCATGACGGCTAAGAGGTTAGTGCAAAAAGGTTGCGAGGCATACCTGGTATGTGCATTAGTAGCGAAAGAAGAGGCACCAAAGTTACAAGATATACCTACTGTATGCGATTTTCCCGACGTATTTCCTGATGATTTACCCGGATTACCACCTAAACGAGAGGTGGAATTCATCATAGACGTGTACCCGGGAGCTGCACCAGTATCCATCGCACCTTACCGAATGGCGCCAGCGGAGCTAAAAGAATTAAAGGTACAGCTACAAGAACTTTTAGACAAGGGGTTCATAAGGCCAAGTGTGTCACCATGGGGAGCACCAGTATTGTTCGTGAAAAAGAAAGACGGATCCTTAAGGTTGTGTGTAGATTACCGTCAACTTAATAAGCTGACCATCAAAAACAAGTATCCGTTACCTCGCATAGATGATCTGTTTGATCAACTCAAAGGTGCTGGAGTCTTTTCAAAAATTGATCTACGATCGGGTTATCATCAATTGAGAATTAAAGATGAAGACATATCAAAAACCGCATTCAGAACTCGCTATGGACATTATGAATTCATTGTTATGCCTTTCGGATTAACGAACGCACCTGCAGTATTCATGGATCTGATGAATAGAATCTTCCACCCGTATTTGGATCAGTTCGTGGTGGTATTTATTGACGACATATTGGTGTATTCAAAGAATCGAGAGGACCATGATCGTCACCTTAGAATTGTTTTGCAAACCCTGCGAGAAAAGCAGTTATACGCTAAGTTCAGCAAATGCGAATTTTGGTTGGAAGAAGTAGCTTTCTTGGGACATATTGTATCGGCAGAAGGAATAAGGGTCGATCCCAAGAAAATAGAAGCAGTATTGGAATGGAAGTCACCTAAGACAGTAACGGAAGTCCGTAGTTTCTTGGGATTAGCAGGATATTATCGGAGATTCGTTAAAGGGTTTTCCATGATCGCCGTACCTATGACCAAGCTACTTCAGAAGAATGCCAAATTCCAGTGGACCGACGCTTGTCAAAGGAGCTTTGAAAAGCTGAAACAAAAACTTACTGAAGCACCTATTCTTACACAACCAGAATCAGGAAAAGATTTTGTGATTTATAGTGATGCATCCCATATCGGGTTAGGTTGTGTATTGATGCAGGAAGGCAAAGTCATTGCGTATGTCTCTCGACAGCTCAAGCCACATGAAAAGAATTATCCTACGCATGACTTAGAGCTAGCAGCGATTGTTTTGGCTTTCAAGACGTGGAGGCACTACTTATACGGGGAAAAATGTTACATCTTTACGGATCATCAAAGCCTGAAATATTTGCCCACGCAGAAAGATTTAAACCTGCGACAG
The DNA here is from genome assembly GCA_947685225.1 of Garcia nutans. Classification (NCBI taxonomy): domain Eukaryota; kingdom Viridiplantae; phylum Streptophyta; class Magnoliopsida; order Malpighiales; family Euphorbiaceae; genus Garcia; species Garcia nutans. The sequence continues at coordinate 32,087,616 of CANTUV010000039.1, read as the reverse complement.
CGAAAATGGATGCAATGGTTAGCCAACTACGACTATACGATTAATTATCACCCGGGCAAAGCGAATGTCGTAGCAGATGCACTTAGTAGGAAGTCAATGCAAGCGCTAAGTGCTATGAGGGTAACGTTAAAACCTACAGAAGATGGAGCTATCTTTGTAGAAATGCACGTGCGACCTAATTTACATCAACAAATACGTGAGGCTCAGAAGGAAGATGAACAAGTGAAGAAGTGGAGTCAACAGGCGCAGGAGAACTGTTCAGGAGACTATCAAATTCGTCCTGATGGTATTCTCTACTACAAGAAGAGAATGGTGGTACCTAAGTCCAAGGAGCTGAAGAAACAGATTTTGCAAGAAGCTCATAACAGTCCTTATACAATGCATCCAGGAGTAACGAAAATGTATCGAGACTTGAAGGAGTATTATTGGTGGCCAGGAATGAAAAAGGATATCGTTGATCATGTAACGAAGTGTCTAACCTGTCAGCAAGTGAAGGCGGAACATCAACTACCCTCAGGACTACTATAACCTATTACGATTCCAACCTGGAAATGGGATCGTATTACTATGGATTTTGTCACAGGATTGCCTATGACAAGGGACAAACATGACGCGATTTGGGTAATCGTAGACCGGCTTACTAAGTCCGCTCATTTCATACCAGTACGTGTGGATTACTCGCTAGACAAGTTGGCAGACTTGTATATCAAAGAGATTATACGTCTCCACGGAGTTCCAACTTCGATCATATCCGATCGAGACCCACGTTTTACGTCAAATTTTTGGCAGAAGTTACAAACATCCCTTGGAACTCGAACTTACCACAGCACAGCATTTCATCCCCAGACAGACGGACAGTCGGAAAGAGTGATTCAAATTTTGGAAGATATGCTGAGGGCGTGCGTTTTAGAATTTAAAGGTAGTTGGGACAAACACCTAAGCTTAATGGAATTCGCGTACAACAACAGTTATCAATCCAGCATACAAATGGCACCTTACGAAGCACTGTATGGTCAAAAATGCAGAACTCCAGTTTGCTGGACAGAATTGAGTGAGGAAAAGATGTTGGGGCCAGACATAGTTAAGGAAACTGAAGAGAAGGTAGAAATCATTCGAGACCGATTAAAAGCAGCAGCGGACAGGCAAAAATCATACGCGGATCTAAAAAGGAAAGACATACAGTTTGAGGTAGGTGACAGAGTGTTCCTCAAAGTCTCTCCTTGGAAGAAAGTGTTACGATTTAAACAAAAAGGCAAGCTAAGCCCTAGATTCATCGGACCATATGAAATTATTAAACGGGTAGGTCCGGTAGCTTACCAGTTGGCGTTACCACCTGAATTAAATAAAATACATGATGTTTTCCATGTTTCGATGCTAAGGAGGTATCGTTCAGATCCAACCCACGTCATACAAGTTCAAGATATTGAGATTCAGCCTGAAATGACATATGAGGAAGAGCCGGTAGAGATCCTAGCACGTGAAATCAAAGAGTTGCGAAATAAGAAGATTCCATTGGTCAAAGTGCTTTGGAGGAATCACAAAGTAGAAGAAGCTACATGGGAACGCGAAGAAACTATGAAGAAGCAATACCCATATTTGTTTTCACTTGATGAGCTTCGGGACGAAGCTTAAATTAACGAGGAAGGAACTGTCACATCCGCCTACTGCATTTATGCAGTGTAGACACGTGCATAGCGAGAGTAGGGAAAAGGAGAAGATAATTCTTGATAACAGCCCTAGATAAGGTTGTATGACAAAAAGGGAAACACCCAAAAGACTTCCAAGTTTTTCCAAACTTTGATTTTTAAGGTAAGTTCTAAGGTTTTTAAGTGTGTAGACTTTAATTTTAGTATTAGTTTTAGGTAGTTATATATATATTGGAAGATTGGGAATTAAAGTCTTATATGGAATTGAAAAAAAAAATAATAATAAGATTAATTGATTAAATGGAAGAACCAAGATATAGAAAGATTAATAAGGTTGGATTAGGGGTTTCGGTTGGAAAAGAAATAGAGGATAATTTATTATTTTGAAATTCTAAGGTTTATGTTGTATCTTGAATTGATTGAAGGAGAAATAAAGAATTAAAGAAGGAGAAGAAAGAAAAGCCAAGAGGAATTAAAGAAATAAGGTTTGGTACTCTACCTTTGAATAATTAGTTTGGTACTTTACTTTTGAATAATAAATTTTGGTTTGATGCTTTACAAACTTTGGTTTATGGAAGTTTTGTTGTTGATGCTTAAATATATTGATTTGAGTTAAACATGCAAAAGATGTCAAAGAGAAGTGTTTGAATTTTCACTTTACCATTAAAGAAGCCTTAATATTGATTTGCAAAAGAAAAATAAACTATCCTATGCATTTTATGTGTTTGGGCCGAAATGGTCCCAAAAAGACAGCTTTCTGGACCTTTTTGTGGAAATCGTTTGAGGCAGTAAATGAATGAATTTTTCAAAGAAATTTTACATGCAATTAGTCAACATATGAAATAAGTTTTCTGTAAAATTTCAGCCAAAAATAAGATCATTTACTTGGTCAAATGCATGATTGAAGTGGACTGAAATTTTGATGAAAACCCAGATTTTACTATTCATTTGGTCATGCCATTTTGCGTTGCCGATTTGTCTCGCCGCAACACTATTCATTTGGTCAATTTGTGATATTTTGAGAAATGCTTTGAAATGTTTGATGTGTTTATTGTGGATGTTAAATACGAGAAAAAGGGGAATGGTTTGACTAAAGAATGTGTTGCGCGGCATAAATGGCAAAGTGCGATGGGAATTTAAAATGATTTCGCGAGTCATCCTAAAATGAGGTTTGAGACTTAAATTGAATCATTTAAATCTTTTTGCTCTACTGGATAGTGGGAGTGGTAGATAAGGGTATGGTGCACTATACTAACTTATGCAGTACTGCTTGATATTGTGATTGAATTGATATGATCTGAACTCAATGGTGAGGGCCATTGGGGGCCAATGGTGAGGGCCATTGGTTATAACCAGGATGGTGAGGGCCATTCCTGTGATCTGATATCGGTGGTGAGGGCCACCTATGTTACAGTGGTGAGGGCCACTGCCTTATCACTATGGTTCCCTATATACCAGTAGAGCCTGGATCAAAGACATATTATTTTTCGTTGAACTATATAATGCAAATGAATTTGAATTATGATTTTACATTATTGAAAACATATCATACTGAATGTATCACGATTTCTATTGGTATAATGTTGGTTGATTGTTGATTTTATTATTTCCTTTTTACTTTGAATACTTTCATGTACTACTTTTATTTTTATTGGTAAAGTACCCACTGAGCGACAACGCTCAGCGAGTTAAGTTTTCCTTTACTCGTAGGTTCGAAGCAGTAGATAAATCTTGGGGAAGCAACGACCAGACCACGGCAAATCTCAGGGGTAGATCTTTTAGTTCCATTATGAGTTGATAGTTGTGGCATGTATATGAATAAATATAAAAGAGATTTTCTATGTTATAATTGTATGTTAGTAGTATGTAATAATCATAAATCTTTACTTTATGTTATATTAGAAGTGTGAACTCTTCGTGCAGGTTTGTAGTTGAGGGTATAAGGTGGATTCATTGGGAGTGCATTAAATTTGATGGTATTCTTATTCACATTGGTATGTGTAAAATGTTTTCAAAAATCAGAAAAACAAGTTTTGACGACACTTGGGATCCAAATTTCTAGGCGGAGCTATGGTAAAATTTCTGTAAAAATCAGAACTAAAATTTGACTAAGTAAATTGGTAGCAACAATTAGGATAGTGTGGCACCTCTACTCAGCTTACACATGTAGGTTGGGAAGGGGTGTTACAGGATTCAAGGGTATCAGAAGCGAATGGCCGGACATTTCAACAAAAAGGTCAAAGATCGAAAGTTGGAAGAAGGTTTTTTGGTTCTGAAAGAGATCAGAACACCTGTTACAGATCATCGTGGGAAGTTTCGTCCTCACTGGGCGGGACCCTACATTCTAAAGAAAATACTTTTCGGCGGAGCCGTCATCTTATCTGATTTGGATGGTCTGGAGTTCACAAACCCATGCAATCTGGATCAATTAAAGAAATATTATGTGTAATCATGCATTGTAATGAACTACATTAGACCTGATTCTCGCAAACTAATTAGAGATATGTAGGCAGCTCTCCTTGAGCACGGTTTAAATATTAATAAAAATCATCCATTCATCTTTCTTTTGCTAATATTATAAAAAACAAAAACAAAAAAAAAACAAAAACAAAAAAATCCCGCTAAGTCGAAAACCCACAAAGGGTGGCTTAGGCAACAGTGGGGCCCGCTAAGTCGAAAACCCGCAAAGGGCGGCTCAGGCAAGAATGGGTAAGAGCTCGCTAAGTTGAAAATATGAAAGGGCGGCTTAGGCAAAAATTAGAGCAAATAAATAAAGTAGATAATGCTTGGAAAGCAAACAAAAAAGTCATTCATTAAGAATCATTCATTACAAAAAAAGAACCTTTCATTACAAAAAAGTCAGTCGGTTCATCAAAAGAGTCAGACTACAAGTCCTATACATTCAAGGAACTAAAAAAGGGTACAAACAACCCAAAAAGCAGACAATGGAGTCATCCTGGGATCTAGATCCCCCGCCTCCTACGTGGGGCAGAGTCTTCGGCGTCTTCCTTAGTCCCGGAACTCTCTGCAACATCTATCTTTTCCTCTCTAGGAGGAACCACTTCCTCTCCCTCTAACTCCTGCAGCAAGGCATACCTCCTGGGTTTTTCAGCGGGCCAAACTTTGGCTATAAACCAGGTCCTATACTCCGGAGTGGGCTGAACAAGGGAAGGCTCAGCGAAAGGCCTGATCATCTGATGGTCTCTGACCCAAGTCTGTAGAAAAACTCGAGTAACTCCAGGGGTAATAGGGGAAGCAATGGTAAGCCCGACCGGAAGGGGAACCCTCTGATCAATCCCCATCTGTCTGAGGACCCGGGAAGCACTATACCATGTGCTGTGAGTGAAGCCAAGAAGGTAGACATGGTTGTGCATGGCATTTGCCTCCATGAAGCGAGGAATTCTATACCAAGGGACGAACCATAACAATTCTTCTGGTCCAAGCTCAAACAACCAGATAGCCCACTTAGCCATGGAGGGAAAAGAAATCTGGATTCTCCTGGTACGGTACTGCGAAGGGTTATATGTCAAGGCATTAGAAGCAGCAACCACTCGGAGATGGTCTCTCAGCCAAACCTGAAAAATAGATCCTTTCTATTTTACAAACAAAAAAGAGAATGAAATTAGAAGAAGCAAAAAGGTATAACAAGATTACCTGAAGAATGATCGGGGTAACAGTCCAGTTCTCAAACCCGAGGGAAGCTCTGTCAAGACTCTGAATGGTCTCAGCCAGAATCATACCACCGATGCAATTAAGCTCTTCCATCTGCCTAACCATGGGGCAAAGCCTCAAATCACCGAAGCCAGGATCACGATTGAAAAGAAACTCGGCCAACAGGTAGAAAACAAAAGCTCGCATTCTGTGTTTCAGTTGAGCCTCATCTTCAAAGTTGGCGGTCAGAAATTCATCAATCACGGGAAGCAGCATCGCTCTACTCCCATCCATGATCATAGCTTGAGCTTGAGGCCTGGTAAAACTGAAAAGCCTCTGAAAGGATCCCACATAACCAACTTGGACCTCATGCCTTACAAGAGGGGCATTGGGGTCACATCCAATGATTGAACAAAATTCCTCAAAGAGAGGACACATTTCCTCCATTCAAGCACCGAATCTGAAAACATGGGCTTGAGGATCCCAAAATCTAATGCAAGCATGCAAAAAATCCCAATCCACAGCCACGCCCCTAAGGGTAGTAACGGCTTTCAGTCCATACCTTCCCATGTTGATCCTTTAGACGTTATGAAGGCTCTTGGTCCAGTTATGCATCACGTGGTTAAAAAGAGGATTCATTTTTGAAGAAAATAAAAAATCCTGCAATGAGAAATTTGTCTCTGGCCCAAAAATGCACTCAAAATTCTATTTTTTTCAATACATATACTGCCCCGGGGCCTCCCCGGCGGCTCGACCGCCGGCCGGGCGGCCCGACCCCCCCTCACAGCCTCGATTCCTTTTCTTTTTTCTTCTTTTGTTTATATACATATATATATATTGATTTTTATTTTATTTTATGAAATTCTTGTGTTTTGGCCTTGTTTGGTTTATTTTAGGTACTATTTTTTAGGGTTATCTCAGGGATTTATTTTTGAAAATAGATTTCTAAAACAAACAAAAAACAAACACCATACATACATATCTGCTGTTAATACTAACAAATTAGTGCAGGTTTGTATTTAAGTTCAAATGACAGGTGGAAAATACGAAAAGTACAAAGTACAAAGCAAGAATAATTCAAATACTACAAATATAGTCCAAGACAAATATCAGAATTCAGCGCCGGGCTCTCCGTCTTTGCGGCCTGTTCTGCCTCTCATAAGCAGCATCAGTCCAAGCACCAGCCAGCTCATCCGACAAAGCAGTGATCAGTGCTGTCATATCAGCAACTAGGCCCTCAGGTACCTGTAGAAGAAACACAATCACAGTCAATTTCAAGAGAATTTTATGAATCCTTTTCATGAAAAGTTCTAAAAGAATATACCTGAGTAATGTGAACAAGCCTCCGGCGAGGTGCACTCTCCACACCAATTGGTCGGGACACCCAACCATCAGGTGCATGATAACGAACAGCATATGGCAACCTCAAGTCAGCTAAAGCAGGGTCCAATCGACCAGTAGCCCCTAGGATGGATGGGGGAGGCCTCAAATGTGATGAACTGCTGCTTGCTCCAGCGTGTGATGGTCCAGCCCTGGAGGCAGAAGCCCTAGTCCTAGAGGAAGAAGGTCTGTTAGCTCGCCAGCTGGAAGAGGGATGGTCTCCCGGGGTGCTGGAAGTAGGGGCTGAAGAGTGGGAGGACCGATAAGGTGGTGCAGAATTGAACCGGGCCCCAATGTGTGGCATCAGTTGCTCAAGACAGTAGATATCATAATCCTCTTCATCCGAGGCAAAGGCCGATTCGAAGGGATCACCCTCATACTGGGACGCTGTAACAGGCAGAAGCGTCAGAGACAGCATGTCATCAGGGGGGTCCAAGGGAACTGTACGGAAGCCAGCAATCTGGAAGGTCACTCTCTCAGCGAGATAATACCGTCGATACTCTGGATGGGGAAGTATGAATCGACGGTGAGTCAGGGTCTGTGACCGCTGAAAGCTGTGATCTTGAGCAATCCACTCTGTCAGCCGGTTAGACATTGTTGTAAATGCTACCTGTAAAAATTTATTATGTTAGTGAATCATTTTCTCTAATATAATAAATAACGATCAAGATAAAGTATTTATCGAGTTCATGGAGCAACTGTCGAAGAACGATCTCAGCTCTCTGATAGTAAGCTTCCTCTTTGGTGCTGCTATCCTCTCTCTATACCACCTCCAAGCAATGGGAGAAAGAGGATCTACAGGGGCAAGTGGCTCATGAAGAAAAGGGGCGACATCAGGAAAGTACTCATAAGCCCAAGTCTGAAAAAAAAATGATGAAGAAGAAATCAGAGTCGGTGTATGCAAGGTGAAGGAAATGTTCTTTACATTACCTCCCAGAAGTAATACAGGCCACATGGAGCAATGCGGGCATAGCAAAGGCCTGACATGTCGTCATACAATTTACACAACATCATGCTAGCCCAATCATATGTCTGAAGTCGTGTCAGGTCGGTTAGACTCTTCAGCACATTGAGATTCACTGCATCCTTTCTGTTTGCTAAGAAGGAGCTAGCAAACAGGAGGATCAGGGTAAACCTAGCCACCTGATCAGCAGTAAGATCGCCTACCTCATAGCCAGTATAGATTGCTGGCGCCTGCTCTACAAACCACCTCCTCTGAATGCAGCGAGGCGCCTGATGTCGAGGGTAGTCAACCCCGATTAAAGTGACCATATCGGCTGAAGAGATGTCATGCCGCCAGTCATTGTAGTACTCCACCATCTCAACACCAAATGGAATCCCAGAGATGACGGAAAAGTCGGTGGGCGTCATCGTCATCTCACCCCAAGCAAAATGAAAGGTGTCAGTGGTGGGCCACCATCGCTCAGCCAGTGCACAGATCAAATCTCTGTGGATATCTCTACCCGCATCTATAGTCCTCAAATCGTGGAGGAAAGCAGGTCTGATTAGATCCCCCACCGGATGCCCGACATCAAAGACATAAGCCGAAATAGTGCTCATGGGTCTTTCCGCGAGAGATATCCTAATCGAAGTGTCCTAAAAAAAATTATTAATTAAAATTAATTAATTAAATTCTATCCCCAGCCGGGTGTGACTTCCTAGAGGATTATTTCTAAGTTCTTTACTAGAAATAATTACTGATGGCAGAAAATGGTGAAACCTAGTATTACCCTTGATTCATTACTAGTACATGTGAAGGAAGAATTCTTAAAAATTTGTTTCTAAGTTCCTTACTAGAAATAAATAAATTTCCTAAACATGCATACTAGGTAAGTAAAAGATAAGGTACTTACCTCGTAGCAGCCGGTCCTGGAGCTGTGCTTCTCCTCCTCAAGTAAAAGATTGCAGGGAGGGAGCGGGATCTCGAAGTCTTCAAAGCCAGTGAAATCCATTGTTGAAAGAAAGTTTGAAGAAAGTTGAAGAAAAAGAAAGAATGAAAGCAAATGAAAATGGAATTGAATCAGCCAATTTATAAAGAAAATGTGAAAACGCGGGTCTTCTTGCACCTCGCTCAAAATTCTCGTGTCAGACAACCACTGAGCCCCATAAATCATTTTTATGGGCCCCAGTGGGGGGCAATTGTGAACACTGGAATTTTAAGGCTCGGAAAGCCGACTGTAGAAAACCGAGCCGGACCGGACGTCCCCGGTAAAATCCACCGAAAGTATGTCTTCATGGTACTTGAAACGTCCGGAACGACGCAAGGATCACAGGTATGGTCTCGGAATAATTTTTAGAGATCCGCAGCTCTCAGAAAATCACTTTGAACTGAAAAAATGCGGTTTTCGGTGCGATTTTTGGGGATGAACCGCCGGCCCGACCGGCGGTCCGACAGCCAACCGCCAACCGCGGCGGTCCGACCGCCGTCCATGTCCTCTTCCCATTTTCCCGGCGAGTCGCCCGGTCCAACCGCCGTCCAGCCCGAATTTTGCCTATAAAATGCTGCTAAGTTTTCAAAAAAAGGGGTTGGACTTTTCCGGGTGGGCCTCATGCTGTCGAATTCGTTTCACGCCTAAAAAAAAACTCTTATTGGACTTTTATTTGCAAGAATCTAACCTCGTGTGGCAGGGATTAAGAATCATATTTCAAGATCTAAGAAAACAAGACCTGGAACTTCGAAGTGGAAGGACCCTAAACAAGGTAGTATGATAATTTATCATTTGTCAATTTAAGCATGTCATAAAGCATCTTATCTTCTTCTTAATTTCTTTTCGGTCAAAGACCTAATCCTTTTAGGTCTAAGGCCTAATTAACTAATCAATCAACACTTCAGCATGAAGCCGCGAATCAATCAACTTTTTGGCACGGATCCTAAATTGTATCTTTTGGTACAAAGTACCTAAATTTCACAATTAAAATCAATCTTTTGGCCAAAGGCCTAAATTGCACGATTTTGGTACAAAGTACCTAAATTTAACAAATTTGCACTAAGTGCTAAAATTAACAACTTTGGCAAAAAGCCCGACAAATGCACGAAGCATACACACACACATGCATGAAGCATAATTTTCATCGCCTTTAAATAGGCTTTTCCGAACTACATGGGCTTTGATCTCCCATTCAAACGGGAGTATGTAGGCATATTTGGGATTCACCCCAAGTAGCAAGTCCGCTATTTATTAACAATCTATTTGTTTTTCTTTTCTTCATCCCTTTTATGTTCATTTCTTTTTTATTACAAAGTTAGTCGAATACATGACATAATCCCCGAATCCTCCTTGGGTTCGCAGATTAGAGACCTTTACATTGGATGCATCTATCGGAGTCAAACAAGGGTTTTCTTAGTTTTTCCCTTTGAACAAAATAAACTGAGTGGCGACTCCCGACAACGAGTGAACTTTCATTCTAATCCTTTTCGGGTGGAAAACCGAGGTTCACAAGCGGCAAAGCAAGTTGATAAGCAACTGGTCCAACTCTTTCTAAAACTTCATAAGGTCCAATAAAACGAGGACTTAGCTTCCCTTTTCGACCAAATCTCAAAATCTTTTTCCAAGGAGACACTTTCAAAAATACTTTATCTCCAACATCAAACTCTATGTCTCTCCTCTTCAAATCTGAATAAGATTTTTGACTATCTGAAGCTGCTTTTAATCGATCCCGAATTATCTTCACTTTCTCTTCTGTTTCTTTAATCAAATCAGGACCAACCAACTTACCTTCTCCAACTTCATTCCAACACAGAGGCGTTCTGCATCTTCTACCATACAATGCCTCAAATGGTGCCATTCCAATACTGGATTGATGACTGTTGTTGTAAGCAAATTCCACAAGTGGAAAAAATCTGTCCCAATTCCCAGAAAAATCAATGACAGTTTCTTAACATATGCTCTATAATTTGTATCACTCTCTCTGACTGCCCATCTGTCTGCGGATGAAAAGCAGTGCTAAAGTGCAATCGAGAACCCAATGCACCATGTAAACTCTTCCAAAACCTTGAAGTAAACCGGGGATCTCGATCAGACACTAAAGAAATTGGGATTCCATGCAACTTCACTATCTCACTGATATACAGCTCAGCTAACCTCTCAAGAGAATAGTCCATTCTAACTGGAAGGAAATGAGCTGTCTTAGTCAACCGATCAACAATCACCCAAATAGCATCATGCTTCTTCTGAGTCAATGGCAAACCAGACACAAAATCCATTATCACTCTCTCCCATTTCCATTCAGGCACTGATAAAGGTTGAAGCAACCCTGTGGGAACTTGATGCTCAGCTTTCACCCTCTGACAAGTAAGACACTTGGATACAAACTCCGCTATGTCTCTCTTCATACCTAACCACCAATAATGCTGCTTCAAATCCTGATACATCTTTGTACTTCCGGGGTGCATAGAAAAAACCGACTGGTGTGCTTCCTCTAAAATACTCTTTCTCAAACTAACATCATCAGGAATACACAGTCTATCTTTAAACCAAAGGCTACCATCATTTCTCACATGAAAATCTCGGCTCTCTCCATTTTGGCAATCTGAAACAATCTTCTGAATATTCTCATCAGCCAATTGAGCCTCCCTTATCTGGTCCAACAACATTGGTCTCAAATGCAACTGAGCTAACAATGCACCATCATCACATGATTCAAAACTGGCATGCAACGCTCTCAGCTCAACAAGCAACAAGAGTGAATAAGCAGTCAAACTTGCTAAAGACTTCCGACTCAAGGCATCGCAACAACATTTGCCTTACCAGGATGATAATCGATCAAACAGTCATAGTCTTTAATCAATTCCAACCAACATCTTTGCCGAAGATTCAGCTCCTTCTGAACACCCAAATATTTCAAACTTTTATGATCTGTATAGATAAAACACTTCTCTCCATACAAGTAGTGTCGCCAAATCTTCGAAGCAAACACTATGGCTACTAACTCCAAATCATGAGTCGGAAAATTAAGTTCATGCGGCTTCAACTGCCGAGAAGCATAAGCTATAACTTTACCCTCTTGCATCAAAATACAACCTAAACCATTATGTGAAGCATCACTATAAATCACATATGGTTTATCTTCCACAGGTAAAGTAAGAACAGGTGCTTGAGTCAACATATCCTTTAATTGCTCAAAGCTTGCTTGACACTGATCTGTCCACAAAAATCTAACTCCTTTTCGAAGTAATCTGGTAAGTGGAGTAGTTATCAAAGAAAAACCTTTCAAAAATCGTTGATAATAGCCTGCCAAACCCAGAAAACTTCTAACTTTAGTCACTGACTTCGGTGGACTCCAATTCAAAATGGCTTCAACTTTACTTGGATCAACTCTGATCCCGTCTGCTGAAACTATATGACCAAGAAAAGTTACTTGATCAAGCCAAAACTCACACTTCAACAGCTTAGCATACAACTTCTTCTCTCTCAAGGTCTGCAGTACAATCCGTAAATGCTTGTCATGCTCCTCCTCATTACGTGAATACACCAAAATATCGCCAATGAAGACTACCATAAACTGATCCAGGTAGGGCCTAAACATCAAATTCATCAAATCCATGAAAGCTGCAGGTGCATTCGTCAACCCAAAAGGCATTACCAAAAACTCATAATGCCCATACCTAGTGCGAAAAGCTGTCTTAGGAACATCTTTAGCTCTAACCCTCAACTGATGGTACCCTGACCTCAAATCAATCTTGGAAAACACTGCTGCTCCCTTCAATTGATCAAAGAGATCATCAATCCTAGGCAAAGGATACTTATTCTTGATAGTCACTTTGTTCAATTGCCTATAATCAATACACAATCTCATAGTACCATCCTTCTTTAACAAAACAGGAGCTCCCCACGGAGAAACACTAGGGTGAATAAATCCTTTATCCAACAACTCCTGCAACTGCACCTTTAACTCTCTCAATTCAGCAGGTGCCATTCGATAAGGAGTGATAGAGATGGGAGTGGTATCAGGCAACAATTTGATACCAAACTCAACCTCTCTCTCAGGGGGTAACCCTGGCAACTCCTTAGGAAACACATCTGGGAATTTCGCAACTGTAGGTATACTATCAAGTTGAGAACTCAATACTCTGGTATCCACAACATGAGCAAGATAAGCATCACACCCTTTTCTAATCAACTTCCTAGCTGCTACAGTTGATACAAATAGGGATGTAAGTTGTCTCTGCTCACTAGATACCATCACACTTCTACCATCACCGGTTCTCAAGGTAACACATTTCTTTTGACAGTCTACCACAGCTCCATGCTTAGAGAACCAATCCATGCCTAAGATCAAATCATATTCCTTAAAAGGCATTTCAATCAACTCACTCAAAAATTCCTCACCTTGCACCACAACTGCACTATCACGATGCACCTTACTCACCACAACACTATGTCCTAAAGGATTTGTCACCAAGACATCAAATCCCAAGGACTCTGAATGCAATTCAGACACAGGCAATATGGATGCACTTATATATGAATGTGTAGATCCTGGATCAATCAAAGCAAGAACTGGAATATCAAATAAAGAAAATGTACCCGCTATAACTGCTGAAGCATCCGGCTGCCTTTGCATCACATATACTCTCTGAGAAGATCCAGCCTCATCTGGCCTACTGCCTCCGGATGCAGATCCTCCTCTCTGACTAAACCCAGGTCTACCAGCTCTACTGAAACCTCTGCCCCCTCGACTACCTCTGCTGACACTAGGTCGAGAAGTGGCAGTATCAGTCTGTCTATCATCCTGCATCTCAGGGCACTCTCTAATGAAATGGTTAGGCGATCCACACCTGAAACACCCGGCTGATCCACCAATCTTCCAACAAACACCCCCATGGGTCCTACCACAATGAACACATACAGGTGGAGTAGACCTCTGAACCACTAGAGTCGGAGCACTAGCTACAGAAACTGTAGGTCTCGATCTCTGCCTCTGATATTGAACTGACCTACCAGACTGCCTCTGGCTCCTACTGATCCTCAACACAAAACTTCCTCGGCCTCTCTTCATAGATGAAGACCCTGCCTCAAACTGGGATCTCCTAACTCTAGTCTCTTCCTTGGTAGCAGCTACTGCAATACCTTGTGCTCTTTCAACACTTCTAGCTGCTGCAACTAGCTGAGAGAAATCCTGGTACCAAGAACCAGCAACGATGCACATAATAGAGGGCCTCAACCCCTCCTCAAACCTCCTGCATCGGTCGATCTCATCAGAGATAATCCCACCGGCATAGTGACTCAACCGGATGAACTCTATCTCATACTCTGTCACTGTCCGGTTATCTTGCCTCAAATTCAAGAATTCCATCTTCATAACATCTTTATACTCCCTCGGAGTATATTTCTGCTCGAACTCCCTCAGAAAATCCCCATAAGATAATGTAGGTGGATCATCCATGGCATGAGGAACTGTCTTCCACCAATCATAAGCATCCTTCTGCAATAAGGATCTAGCATAATCAAATTTCTCATCTGGAGTAGCTTGCAACTGGATAAATATTCTCTGCACTTTATCCAACCACTGCTCCGCTACTGCAGGATCTGTAGTGCCCAAGAAATCCTCAGCCCCATACTTTCTCAACTTATCATAATGTCTCACTGGTACTTGAGGCTGTGGTGGTGGTGGTGGCTGCTACACTGGAGTTCCCCTCAACAGTTCTACCATATGTCTTAACCATCCCGGCGGAACCTCATCAGTAGCTGATCTCCCTGGCACAAAAATAGGGACCTCACTAACTCTCTCCACTCTAGCTCCGCCTCTACTCTCTTCAGGAGCTACGCTCTCAGTACTACCTTCTATAGACTGACGTGAATGAGACGCCATCACTACCTATATCTGCAAACACAGCAGAATATACCTCATTAAAGATCAAAGACTGCCATTACCAAAACATATATCTTAATTGAAAACCAACTTTTAAAATCAAAATATTCTTTTTCTTACAATGGACCTAGGTTGAGAATCTCAAACCTAGGCTCTGATACCAAAACAATTGTAACACCCCTATACCCCGTATACGTACACAGCATGCTATTACGATCGTAATATACGTATACTGAATATAGGAATGCCACAGTTTACTAAACAAACGACTCACTTCTTTTACAATAATATAAGCAAACTCAAAACATTTAAGTTATCTTTTGAAACACAGTAGATAAAACATTATTCAATACACAGCGGAAAATATAACAATATTTACAAATACATATACATCAAAACTCAAGTTTTACAAAACATAAAATTTATACATGTTTGGCAGTTAGTCTTTGATTTTTAGCCCTCTATCAACTCTTCAGAATCTAGGCTCGACTCGGTCTAGCTGAACTCTCTGGTTCTACTCTGTCACCTGCGCAATGAACCACATTCGCTCTAAGCCATAGGCTTAGTGGTACAAACTACAATAATATTATACTATAATGAAATGCAAATGTCATACTTTCAAACATATAAACAATTCTCAAGAATCTCATTATTTATTTATTTCATCATTCATAAATCACATTGAAAACAAAGACAAGCATGGGCCCAAAAGACACTAATATGTTATTCAAAGTTCAGAGTTACTGCTTTGGTCCATAATCACAATCATCAAGCCCGTAGGCAATACATATATATATCTCTATCCATGGATAGTGTAACAGACCCGGTCTCTTGGACCTCAACCCGGCTAGACTCGAGGAGATCCTCAACCCGGCAAGACTGTTACTGTTTTTGAGGCTTACGACCCAGTCTTTTCACCCCAAAAACATCATATTTCACATATTTCATATTTCTCAACTGGAATCGGCTTACGACCCGGTCTTTTCACCTATCCAGTGATTCATAGGCATGCCGCCAAACCCAGAACTCTGAAAATTGAACAACACATTAGACACATAATTCATTTATCAATTTCATTCTCATTTCCTCATCATCATTTAGGCAATTATGCCTCAATCATCTCATTTGCATCATTATCATTATAGCCAACATCCATGGCTTCATATATCATCAATAGAGTATACATAATTAATTGCATTGAATATCATCATCTAGGCAAACATGCCCCACTTATTTCATTTGAATCATCATAACCAATCACATTGGCTTCACAACTCATTATATCTCAATTCATCATTCAAATGTACACAACCAATTACATTAACATACCTTTTTAAATGCTCATCAATCATTCACATTATACAAATCATAACATTCATCAAATGTATTAATGATGTAATCAATTACTTAACATATATACAACCAAATATGTTAAGTATAAAAATCATGTAAATGTATGCAACCATATAGTTTGTACTTACCTCAAAACCAACTCACACCAATCTATACACTTCCTCCTCCAAGAATCCTCAACACTTAGGTTAGGGCAATTCAACTTCTTCAACACCTAAACCAAAGGTAATCATACACACTCACTTAGAAATACACATGAAATAGTAAGGCTAAAAACCAACTAGGGCAAACTCTACACATGACACGCTCAACAATACGGGCGTGTCCCTGACCGTGCTCTAACTCCACAACACAGAAGCTTTGACATGCTCAGAACCACGGGCGTGTCACTGAATGTGTAATCCTTTCTGTCTCACAGAAACATTGACACATCCAACAACACGGGCGTGTTCATGGCTGTGTCAAACCTTCACCAACACAGTAGCTATGACACGGTCAGTGACATGGGCGTGTCACTGGACGTGTAAATGCTACTGCAACACAGAACCATAGACATGCCCAAAGACTTGGCCGTGCTCATGGGCGTGTCAGGCCAAAATTACATATTCCGGCAACAACAACCTCACATCCAACAATCCTCTTACTTCCACCATTTTCCACTTCAAACAAACTTAACTAAACACACCCAAAAATCATAACAAACTTGCAAAAACACAAAAACAACTCAAAACATACATCAAACACAAATCACAATCATCACTACAAACCCAAAACACAACCACAACACTTTCTCTTCCAACAACTTACTCTTTCCTTCAATCCAACCCCAAAATCCAAAATCAACTAAACCAAACACTCTTAAACACACCACAATTAAACAAACACATATCAATCCCAACCTCAACTCACAAACTCAAAGAAAATCAAAGAATCAAGTGGAGAACTTACCAAGGATGAAGAAACTCTTAAATTTCCAACTTGATCACTTGAATACTTCCTTCAATCTTGAGCTTGGAAGATCAAATCTCTCTCTTGCTCTCTTGCTATGGAGTGCCGGCCAAAACAAAGAAAAAGAAAAGGAAAGACAATGGCCACGAAGAAGAAAGAAAGAAAGAAGAAAAGAAAGAAAACAAAGTCAAACACTCAACCTTCTCTCTCCTCAAAACCCTCTCCTCCAAGCATTTAATATTAAAATAATCCAATTAATTCTCTTCCATTCATTTAACTTTTTCCCATTTACCATTAACTAAATAAAATCAATAAATATCTTCCTTTGACCATCCCATTTTGACTTGTGTATATGTTGTATATATTTCCATATACACAACATATACACTCTCTCTTAAATTCTTTTCTCTTTCCCATTTAACATATACATTTAATCCAAATACAACAATAAATATTCCAAAACTTTTAGGGCATACTTTGGGATATTACAACTTAGACCCGAGATTGATTGGATTTTGGTACTTGGACCCGAGATTGGGTACTTGGACCCGGGATTAATTGGATTTGGGTACTTGGACCTGAGATTGATTTGATTTGGGTACTTGGACCCGAGAATGGGTATTTGGACCCGAGATTGAGTTTGACTGACCTTTTATCATTTGAGAAGTCTGACTGCTCCTACTGTTTTATGCATTGTGATTCTTCACCATCAAAATGGATCTTCATCCTTTGAGATCGGGTCTTCACCCTTGAAAATGGATCTTCATCCTTTGAGATCGGGTATTCACCCTTGAAAATGGACCTTCATCCTCTGAGATCGGGTTTTCACCCTTGCAAATGGATCTTCATCCTTTGAGATCAGGTCTTCACCCTTGAAAATGGATCTTCATCCTTTGAGATCGGGTCTTCACCCTTGCAAATGGATCTTCATCCTTTGAGATCGGGTCTTCACCCTTAAAAATGGATTTTCATGCTTGGGAAATTGGGTCTTTATCCATTGGAGGTCGGGTCTTTACCCTGGCTTCAGCTCTCTTAGCTAAACTGATCTTTTGTCTTTTGCATCTTCATTGATAGTTCTAATGTTCCATTCTTTTGTTCTTCCTTTTTGCAAAAATTCAGCTATTTTTAGTTGGTCCTCATATCTTCTCCTTGCCCCCTGCGTGGAAAAATATTTGCAAGTGAGTTTGAAATATTTGGTATATAGATTCAAAAAAATTAAAAAGGAGAAACTTTGCCCCCTGTGTAGGCTCAAACTCATGATTTTTCTATGCGGGCTCTGATTGATGTTTTTGCCATCTAGTTTTTCGCACAAACACGCATTTCTTCTCTTTGCAAAATTACTGGAGCTTTCTCAAGCAATGGGCTTTCTATGCCCCCCTGATTTGATATCTTCTTTTGATTCTTTACTTCGCAGGGTGTTTGTTGTTCATTTTGCCAAGGAATAGACAACACAAGACAAGAAAGTGCGATGTGATATGCTCATGTATGCATGATATGCATGAATAATACTTACAGTTGTTCCATCAACTCACAGACCGAGGTGTTCAGCAGAAGTGTTCTCATTGGTTCTGTTTTGACGCTTGTTCAAGTCTTGCATTGGAATGATCAAAATCTTTTGTATTTATGGCTTTTATCTTCAAGATGTTGAAAATATGAATAATGGAGACCCTAAGCAGCAGAGTCAGGGATTCATCTATTTCAAACTATGTCTCAGCATGTCAGTTGATAGATTCTTCATGACCTTGCCAATAATCATTTCCTTTGCCCAATGTGTCCTTTGGAGGCTCAACATACTTCCCTTAACTTAAAGGCTTTGTGTGACAAAACATTTTTTTTGAATTTTGATTTTGAAATCAAATGTTGGCTTTGCCAAATTAATGTCAATGCACCTCAGGACTTGATTTTTCCAAATTAACATATCTATAACATGACAACCCTAGTTACCGTACTATACTCGGGAATCATTTCTATTTAAGCAAGAATTGTTGCACTTCAGATAGGCACATACATATTACTTGGCCAAAGGTCTCATTGAGTCTAAATACTGTTTATCTCATATGAATGCTTATCCAAACTATCTCCACTAATAGACTCTACCTACCAAGAGAGATCAACAGGTCTTTGATAGGCTTGAAATGGGGTCTATGAGGGACATGGGTTAAAGTGAAGGTCATTTTGAGATTGGAGCTGATGTGACACAATGGACAAACCTTCACACTACAAATTTCTTATTGAAATTTTAGACAGTTGGGAGCAATCTTTCTAGACTCCAAATTCCTTCTATCTTCTTGGCATTAATCTGGATCTTGATTAGGACAGTCTTTGCCCTTGCAAAAAGTTTAAGACCAAAATCTTTTCCCTTTTCTTTCCTCTTTATTTTTCTTACTCTTCCCTTTTCTTTCTCTTTCCTTACTCTTCCCTTTCTTTTATCATTTTGTCCTTCTTTCTTGTAGGACTATCAAGTACAGAACTTTCAAGAACTGGATGGTCTTCCTCCTTTTTTCCTCCAATTTTTATTGAATCTTTGGTTGGGTTGGACCAATTCAAGTAAAAATGTCTTTATGAACCAAATGGAAGCCTTTTGTTACTTTAGGTAAAAGAGAACTCAGTTGGCTTTCTGAACCATTTTTTTTGTTTTATTTTTTCTTTTTTCTTTTCCTTTTTTCTTCTCTTTTTTTTCTTTTTTTTTTCTTTTCTTCTTTTTCTTCATCTTTTTTCTTTTGTTTTGTTTTGTTATTTTTTTTCTTTTTTGTTTTTTTGTTCTAGCTCTAAAAGAGTTATCTTGTTTGTACTAACTTGTGCTTCCAATAATGGATGAGTGGAGTAACATAAATCTTCTTTAACAGGGATAAATCAGTTGTTACTCTGATGTTGATGTTGTCTTGATATATTGGAGATATTAAGGGAACATCAACTACCCTTATGGTATTAAGAACTTCAACCACTCTTATGGTCTTGAAAACATCAACTACCCTTATGGTCTTGAGAACTTCAACTACCCTTATGGTCTTGAGAACATCAACTACCCTTATGGTCTTGAGAACTTCAACTACCCTTATGGTCTTGAGAACATCAACTACCCTTATGGTCTTGAGAACTTCAACTATCTTCATGGTCTTGAGAACTTCAACTATCTTCATGGTCTTGACTAATCATTGCTTTCTTTGATCTTCTTGCCTCTTCATCTTAGTGATCATAAGACTTGTCAAAAGTATTACAACAACTCAAGGTAGGTTATTGGGGTTTGTAAGCCAATAAAAAGAAAGCTAAAATATTATGAAGGCTCAAAGGGACAACTAGGGATTGATATTTAATAGGGTAGATAAATGCCTAGATCATTTCTCCCTTAAATAAGCAGAGTTCAATTTCACCTCGAAAGTTCATCAAAGCATGTTCTAAGACTGACTAGGACCTAGACAAAGGGAATTATGCAGGAGCCCTCTCTAAGTAAGCATACACAAATCAATGCTATAGAGCAATTCCCTCATCTAGTAAAGTCATTCAAGTCATAATGCCTAGACACATTAATTTATAAATATCAAGCTAGATTCCTCATCGGTTGAGCACCAAAATGAACAAAGACCAACAAAATTTTTGATAAAAGTAATTTATTCAAACAAATTTAAAAAAACACGATTGTTCTAATTAAATATTAAAGCAAAATTTGAAAAGCAACATTCAAGTTAAGGAAAGTTCATTGAGTTAAGCCTCTTTGCCTTTCACATCTCCAATATCCCCATCTTGGAAGGATGATAAAACAAAATCTTCTTCCAATCCTTTTCCCACCATGAAGTTTGCCAGTGGAGGTACTTTGTTGAACCTTGGAAATGGATTACCTTTGGTATCGGGCTTGTCCGGCTCAGGCAACTTGCCACTATCAATTAAATTTTGGATCTCATGCCTCAACTTCATACAATTGTCCGTTTCGTGTCCAGGCCTTTGATGGAATTGGAAAAATGCATTAGTATCAAAGTTAAGTGGAAGAGGATTAGGCAAAGGACGAGGAGTCAAGGGTTGTAACAATCCCTTCTTTTGTAGCTTATTGAGAACTCAAGGCAGTGGCTTCCCTAATTCTGAAAACTGTCTCATTCCTCCTTGACTAGTGACATTAACATCAGCTTCCTTTTATGTGCTTTGATTGCCCGACTGGTAGTTCCCTTTCTCATTCCTTTTTATTGAAAAGCGATTCTTCTCCCTTTCCCACACTTCAATTTGTAGACCAGCTTGGAGAAGATCTTTGAAGTCCCTTATAAGGGTGTGAGATAGCCTTTCACGAAGATTGGACAGAACACCTCTCAATATCATCCTTATTTGATTGGATTCATCGGGCCTTTTCTTGAGCAAAGCGGCCTTATTTCTCCATCGTTTCACATAGTCCACAAAATTCTCATTTGGCCGTTGCCTAATGGACTCAACTTCCATTAAAGTAACTTCCAACTCGACATTATACCCATATTGCTAGATGAAGGCCTTGTATAGCAAATCGCAATTCTTTTGTGTTCCATCATCTAAGGTATTGAACCAATTTTGGACAACAGGGTCCAATGAGAGCATGAAGTACCTTAGAGTTTGAGCCTTAGTAGCTCGAGCAGACTGCATAGCAGTTATATACTACTTCACATGGAGATGAGGATTTCCAGTACCATTGTATCTAGCAAAGGATGGAATCTTAAACTTATAAGGGATCTCCTCATCTTGTTCAAATAGTTTATCGATCTCGAACATCTCTTCGGTTTTTAGCTTCTTCTCAAATTTCATTTCTAAATCAGCAATCATCTTTTCAACATCGGATGTCTCGATCTTTTCAATAGTTGATCTTTCAGCAATCTTTGGTTCATTTTTGTCTTAAGGATCTTGGTAGTATTGCGCCCAATCATCATCATCAATGATTACCTTATGATCACCAAAAGCTACTTCACCAACTTTAGTCTTCCCTTTGTCCTTTGGCTTCTTAGTGCTAGCAGATGCCTCGGCATGATTCTCTAAGATTGTGGCTAGTTGGTTCTTTATGGTCTCAGCTAGGGCCTCTTTTATTTCTTCCATTTTGTCATTGAGGGCATCATCCACCATTCTTTGAATTTGTTCAGGATCCATTGTCTTTGGTGAGCAAGTGATTGAGTCGTTGCTAGATTCTTCACTTCCGGCATAAGTCGGATTGTCGTAAGCTTTTGAACTTTCGTAATCTAGGGCTGTGAGCCAGAGAGGATCAATGATATGAGATGCAAATGTATGCATGTATGCATGTATGCACAAACAATAGACAAACAAGGATGAATAGGACGTTCCTTCCAACCTTATAACATCCACACACAAATGGCGAGTCTCTTTTCCTAGGTAAATGGTTAACAAAATACCAACATGGGGTATCTTATTTTTTAATAATTCCTTGAGACGTTTCAACCAATAGTTATATTTTCAAAAATGGAAATCAATCCATGATAATTCCTATTAATTAGGTTTTAATCTATTTAACCAACTATAGTAGCTTTTATGCTATATTGGATTAAAACTAAATTAAGAGGTTTATTATAGATAGATTTCTCACTTGAAAAGAGTAACTAATGGTTCATGCTAAAAACAAGCCCATGATTAATTTATTCTTAGTATAAACTAGGCCCACAATTGATTTTTGGTATTTCGTAATTGACCTAAATAATTTGCAAGCTCTTTGTAAGAAAAGGTTGGATGAAAATAATTTTGTTTCTAAGCCCATTGTAAAAAGATTTTAGGAAAAATGGATTTTGGGCTTAGTATTTGGGCCATGAGCAAAAAGAATTTTTGATTTATTTTTAGAAAAATTTTATGTCCAAAGACCATCTTGAAAAGTTTTAAAAATAGCTTTGGTCATTTGGACTTTAAAAAAAATTTATTTTGAGCTTACAGTATACTTAGGTCATATTAGAAAAAGAACAAACCAAATAAGCCATTATTTAAGCCAAGATAAATGAACCATAGTCAAACAACGTGCATTTGGGGTAAAAACCTAAGGAAAGTATCTAGGCCAATTACATGAGCTTTAGTCTTTAGGTAAAAAGGCTTAGGTTCCCATAGCAAGTATATACCGAACGGTATGAGGTTATGAGTGGTTATGCCATGCTCAATCTCCATACCTTGAGTGAAAGTATGATATCCCTTACAAAACACAACACGGGTAACACGGGCATCCTAACTCACGCACACGATGCAATCTAATATGATGCAATGGATAATATCATTATAAGAAAGAATAGAATAATAAAAAGACCAACGGAATCAACTTCTCTTATCCCCAGTGGAGTCGCCACTGTGAGGAGGGATTTTTGCCCCCCACTCCCTGTGGAATGGTTCTTGCGACTTCGGCACTGTTTAGGCTCAGGGCCTTAGAGAACACGGACCTAAGTCTGGAGAAAATGGAGTTGCCACCCGGACGGGCCAGGAAAAAAGAAAGGGTGGATGACTCGATTCTTAAGGAATCCCCAACCCCCTAATGGGTTCGGAAAGTTGGGTACGTGTGGGGAAGGTGAGAAATGGCCCAGCACCCCCACAGTGCCCGGTTCATTGGGACCGGCCTCCTTTACAGGTCTTAATATTATAAAATTCTTAAATATAACAATATTATCCATATTACACACAATAATTGAAAGAAAGTGTTGTCCCAAGATGGCAACCAAGAGGGGGGGTGAATTGGTTTCCTCACTAAATGATGGCAAATTAAAAAACTCAACAAACACAAATGCGGAATAGAAAGTTGGTTGAGTAATGAAAGAAAGAAAGAACACACAAGATTTATAGTGGTTCGGATTTACCTCAATCCTACATCCACTTCCTTAACAACTTGTTAAGGTTCCACTATTCTTTGAAGTTTTTACAAGCTCACACCTAACTTCACAAGTGTTTTTCTAAGGCTCACACTTACAACCCAATCAAGAGTTTTACAAGGCTCACTCTCACAACCTAACAAGAGTTTTACAAGGCTTACTCTTACAACCCAAGTGTTTCCCAAGCTTACACTCAAACTTATACAATGGTGTTTTCAATGATCACACCTAACATTCATTACAATTTAATTGTAAGTTTAAGTGAAAGAAAATTTGTTGCTTGGCTATGAAAATCTGATTTCTTGATTGTTCTTTTTCACTTCACTTTTTTGTTTTCTCATAGAGACATTGTATTTATAGCCAATGTGGTCTTACTAGCCGTTATTGAAGTTTTTAATAAAGTCTTGGCAGAATAGACCTTCTTTACTTAAACTGTCCGAAGCACTTCGCGGTCGCCCTTCATGCAAGGATGGTCGCGCTCATGCTTCTCGCGGTCGTCCTTTAACAAGGGACGGTCGCTGCTTTTGAAAAAGCTACAACGGTCAAATTTTAGTGCTCTGCAGCTGGAATCTTGTCCATGCTGTGTTTGTCGGACCGTTTCTTGCCCATGCTTTGTTTGTCGGGACGGTCGCGCCAAGCAGAGGTGCGGTCGCCCTTTTTGAATCTTCAAGTGGATTTACAACGGTCATATTACGTGTCATTCTCTGACAGAGCAAAACTGAATGTCCGCCATAATTTGAATCTCGCGGTCGTCCTATGCAGAATCTCGCGGTTAAACTCACAGTTTCGCGTCGAACTTCTGGATGCACCTGTGGACGCAAACACTACTGTCTCTTTGAGCAATTTCTTCTTGAATTGTTGGGCGGTCGCGATTCTGAATGGGCGGTCGCTAAATTGATTAGCGAGGTCGAATCATTCACCGTTCTTGTCACCGCGAACCTTACTGTGATTGTAATGATTTAAGTTCCTTGAGTAGCGGTCGGGCAAGTATTTTGGACGGCCGCCATTCTGGAGGCGCGGTCGCGACTGAGGTCGAACTTCTGACCGCGAAACCTACTGTGACAAGGTTTCATTCTGTAATTGCATGTAGCGGTCGTATTCTGGTCTGGTGCGACCGCTAGAATTGTTCTGTCTTGCTTTACTTGAGGCAACCTAATCCTGCAACAAGATTCTTAAACACAAGTTAAATAGATCATCCATTTGAGTTGTCAAGGATCAAAATAGAGATCTTTTGTCTAACAGAAAGCATCATTATATTAAAATCAAAGCTGTAACACCCCTATACCCCGTATACGTACACAACATGCTTATACGATCATAATATACGTATACTGAATATAGAAAATGCCACAGTTTATAAAATACACAAGTCATAACTCGAAAAGAAATAAAACAAATATCAAAGGTTTAGAAGAAATTCATAAAACATAATAGATAAAAACGTTTATTAATACGCAGCGGAAATTATAACAAATACTTACAAGTACACATACATTAAAAATTAAAATTTACAAAACATGAAATATATACATGATTGGCAGCTTGACTCTCTGATCTTTAAGCTCTAGGCCAACTCTTCAAGCATAAACTCAACTAGGTCTAGAGGAATCTTCCGTCTCAACCCTATCACCTGCGCGATAAATTACAATCGCGCTAAGCCAAAGGCTTAGTGGTACAAACCATAATGATATTATGCAATGTCAATATCAATGTCATACATTCAATAATAATAACATAGACACACATGGGCCCAACAAGTATTTAATATGATATTCAAAGTTCAGAGTTACTGCTTTGGTCTATAATCACAATGATCAAGCCCGTAGGCAATATATCTCATATCTCTATCCATGGATAGTGTAACAGACCCAGTCTCTTGGACCATCAACCCAATAAACTTGAGGAGATCCTCAACCCGGCAAGACTGTTACTTTTCATATATTTCATATTCATAATTCATATAGTGTAACAGACCCAGTCTCTTGGACCTCAATTTAACTCAAAGTGAAGAGATCCTCAACCCGGCAAGACTGTTACCTTTCATAGGCATGCCACCAAACCCAGCACTCTGAAAATTGAATAACATATTAGGCATACAATCAATTCATTTACCTCTTTACCATTCTCTTTCTCAATTCATGTCTTATAAACAATTAGGCAATCATGCCTCCAACATCATTTACAATATCATAGCCAACCACAATGGCTTCACATTTCATTCTATTTCAATTCATATTCAAATACTCATAATCAATATACATATATCATATTGCATTTCACAAAGTTCACATTGTATAAAACATAACATTATTCATATATATAAACAATGCAATAAGATTCCTTAGTACATTCATACTCAAATGTATAAGTTCCAAAATCACATGAATGTATGCAATAATGCAAGGTTTGTACTTACCTCAAAACAACTCACACAACTCTATTGACTTCCTCTTCCAAAAATCCTTCACTTCTTAAATTATGGCAAATCACCTTCTTCACAACCTATTCCAAAAGAATGATGAAACCCACATGAGATCATAAGGCTAAGAACCAACTAGGGCAAACTCTAAACATGACACGCTCAACCACACGGGCGTGTCCCTGACCGTGCCCTAACTCTACAACACAGAAGCATTGACACACTCAGAACCACGGGCGTGTCACTGGGCGTGTAATACATTCTGTCTCTCAGAAATATTGACACGTCCAACAACATGAGCGTGCTCATGGCCGTGTCAATTCCCCAATAACACAGTGGCTATGACACGTTCAATAACACGGGCGTGTTACTGGCCGTGTCAAACCTACTGCCACACAGAACAATTGACACGCCTAAAGACCTGGATGTGCTCGTGGGCGTGTCAGACCAAAAACCCAGATTTCGGCCACAACAACCTCACAACCAACATTTTTCTTCTTACCACCATCATCCACTTCAAACCAACTTAGCCAAACATACCCAAAACCATATCAAACTAGCAAAAACAACAAAACAACCCAAAATATACATCAAACACAATCCAAAATATCATCACCACCCTAAACACAACCACAACACTTCTAGACCAACAAACTTACTTTTTCCTTCCATCCAACCCCAAACTTCCAAAAATCAATAGAACCAATCACTCTTAAACACACCCAAAATCAAACAAACACATTCTCAAACACAACTTCAACTCGCAAACCCAAGCAAATCAAAGAATCAAGTGGAAAGACTTACCAAGAATGAGGAACTCTTAAATCTCCAACTTGATCTCTTGAAAACTTCCTTCAATCTTAAACTTGGAAGATCAAAACTCTTCTTGCTCTCTTGCTTCTTTGATGGTCGGACAACAAAAGGAAAAAGAAAGAAAAGGAAAGAGAACCACGATGAAGAAAGAGAGAAAGAAAGAAACCAAAGAAATCAAAGTCAAACTTTTCCTTAAAACCCTCTCATCCAAGCAATTATAATATTAAAATAATCCAAATTAATCTCTTCCATTCATTTAATTTCCCATTTCCACTATTTAACTTTAATTAATTAAAATAACTAAATATCTTCTTCCACTAACCTTCTTTGACTTTGACTTGTGTATATGTTGTATATATTTTCATAAACACAACATATACATTCTCTATATAATTCTTTTCTCTTACCAAAGAAACATATACATAAAATCTAATTATAACAATAATACCAAAACTTCTAGGGTACATTTTGGGATATTACAATTCTCCCCCTCTAAAAGAAATTTCATCCTCAAAATTACCTGATATCAAGTATGAAAAAGTTGAGGATATTGGTCTAGCATCGCTTGCTCATTCTCCCAAGTTGATTCTTCTCTACCATGATTCTTCCAAAGAACCTTTACAATTGGTACTTTCTTATGTCTCAACTCTTTCATCCCATATGCTAAAATAGCCACTGGTTCTTCTTCAAAAGTCAGATCCGAACTCACCTCAATAGATTCAACAGACAAGACATGAGATGGATCTGATCTGTACCTCCGCAACATAGAAACATGGAAGACATTATGGATTCTATCCAACTCAGGCGGCAAAGCAAGCCGATAAGCAACTGGCCCAATTCCTTCCAATACCTCGTAAGGTCTAATAAAACGAGGACTCAGTTTCCCTTTTCGACCAAATCTCAATATCTTTTTCCAAGGAGACACTTTCAAAAATACTTTATCTCCCACATTATACTCAATGTCTCTTCTCTTCAAATCTGAATAAGATTTCTGCCGATCTGAAGCTGCTTTCAATCTATCCCGAATCATCTTTACTTTCTCTTCTATTTCTTTAACCAAATCAGGACCAATTAACTTGCCCTCTCTGATTTCATTCCAACATAAAGGTGTTCTGCATCTTCTACCATACAATGCCTCAAATGGTGCCATTCCAATACTGGATTGATGACTGTTGTTGTAAGCAAATTCCACAAGTGGTAAGAATCTGTCCCAACTTCCAGAAAAATCAATGACACAGCTTCTTAACATATCCTCGATAATCTGTATCACTCTCTCTGACTGCCCATCTGTCTGCGGATGAAAAGCAGTGCTAAAATGCAATCGAGAACCCAAAGCACCATGTAAACTCTTCCAGAACCTCGAAGTAAACCGGGGATCTCGATCCGACACTAAAGAGATTGGGACTCCATGTAACTTCACAATCTCATGGATATACAGCTCAGCCAACTTCTCAAGAGAATAATCCATCCGAACCGGAAGAAAATGAGCTGTCTTTGTCAATCTATCAATAATTACCCAAATAGCATCATGTTTCCTCTGAGTTAATGGCAAACCAGAAACAAAATCCATTGTCACTCTTTCCCATTTCCATTCAGGCACTGATAAAGGTTGAAGCAACCCTGTTGGAACTTGATGCTCAACTTTTACCCTCTGACACGTGAGACATTTGGACACAAATTCCGCTATGTCTCTCTTCATACCAGACCACCAATAATGCTGTCTTAAATCATGGTACATCTTTGTACTTCCCGGATGCATAGCAAACACTGATTGATGTGCTTCTTCCAAAATGATCCTTTTCAAACTATCATCATCAGAAACACACAATCTATCCTTGAACCAAAGACTACCATCATTTTTCACATGAAAATTTCGGCTCTCTCCATTTCAGCAATCTGATACAATCTTCTGAATTTTCTCATCCACCAATTGGGCCTCCTTTATCTGATCTAACAATACTGGTCTCAACTGCAGCTGAACCAATAATGCACCATCATCACATGCTTCAAAACTAGCATGTAACGCTCTCAACTCAACAAGCAACGAGAGCGAGTAAACAGCCAAACCTGCCAAAGACTTCCAACTCAAGGCGTCAGCAACAACATTTGCCTTACCAGGATGATAATCAATCAAACAGTCGTAATCTTTGATCAACTCCAACCATCGTCTCTGCCGAAGATTGAGCTCTCTCTGAACCCCCAAATATTTCAAACTTTTATGATCCGTATAAATAAAGCATTTCTCCCCATATAAATAATGTCACCAAATCTTCAAAGCAAACACTATGGCTGCTAACTCCAAATCATGGGTTGGATAATTGAGCTCATGCGGCTTCAACTGTCGAGAAGCGTAAGCTATGACTTTACCCTCTTGCATCAATACACATCCTAAACCATTATGTGAAGCATCACTGTAAATCACATATGGTTTATCTTCTACGGGTAAAGTAAGAACAGGTGCTTGAGTTAACATCTCTTTTAACTGTTCAAAGCTAGCCTGACACTGATCTATCCACACAAATCTAATTCCCTTTCAAAGTAATCTGGTAAGTGGAGTAGCTATCAAAGAAAATCCCTTCACAAATCGTCGATAATAGCCTGCCAAACCCAGAAAACTTCTAACTTCAGTTACTGACTTCGGTGGACTCCAATTCATAATAGCCTCAACTTTACTCGGATTAACTCTAATACCATCTGCTGAAACTATATGACCGAGAAAAGTCACATGATCAAGCCAAAACTCACACTTCGACAGCTTAGCATACAATTGCTTCTCTCTCAAGATCTGCAACACAATCCGTAAATGCTTGTCATGCTCCTCTTCATTACGCGAATACACCAAAATATCATCGATAAAAACTACCACAAACTGATCCAGATAGGGCCTAAATACCCTATTCATCAAATCCATAAAAACTGCAGGTGCATTCGTCAACCCAAAAGGCATTACTAAAAACTCATAATGCCCATACCTAGTGCGGAAAGATGTCTTAGAAACATCTTCAGCTGTAACCTTCAATTGATGGTACCCATATCTCAAATCAATCTTGGAAAACACTGCTGCTCCCTTTAATTGATCAAAGAGATCATCAATCCTAGGCAAAGGGTATTTATTCTTAATAGTCACTTTGTTCAATTGCCTATAATCAATGCATAACCTCATGGTACCATCTTTCTTCTTCACAAACAACACAGGAGCTCCCTAAGGAGAAACACTAGGGCGAATAAACCCTTTATCCAACAACTCCTGTAACTGCACTTTCAACTCTCTCAATTCAGCAGGTGCCATGTGATAAGGAGTGATAGAGATGGGAGTGGTACCAGGCAACAAATCGATACCAAACTCAACCTCTCTCTCAGGGGGCAACCCTGGCAACTCCTCTGGAAACACATCTGGAAAATCTGCAACTGTGGTTATAATATCAAGTTGAGAACCTACTACTCTAGTATCCATGACATGAGCAAGATAAGCGTTACACCCTTTTCTAATCAACCTTCTAGCGGTTACAGCTGATACAAACAAGGATGCAAGTTGTTTCTGCTCACTAGATACCAACACAATTCTACCATCATTAGTTCTCAAAGTAACACACTTTTGTTGACAATCTACCACAGCTCCATGTCTAGATAACCAGTCCATGCCCAAAATCAAATCATATTCTTTAAAAGGCATTTCAATCAAATCTCCACGAAACTCCTCACCTTACACCACAACTGCACTATCTCGGTGCACCTTGCTAACAATCACACTATGCCCTAAAGGATTTGTCACCAAAACATCAAATCCTAGGGACGCAGAATGTAATTCAGACACAGGCAATATGGATGCACTTATATATGAATGAGTAGATCCTGGATCAATCAAAGCAAGAACTGATATGCCAAATAAAGAGAAAGTACCCGCGATGACTGCTGAAGCATCTGGTTGTCTTTGCATCACATATACTCATTGAGAAGGCCCAGCCTCATCTGGCCTACTAACCCTGGATGAAGATCCTCCTCTCTGACTAACTCCAGGTCTACCCCCTCTGTTGAAACCTCTGCCCCCTCGACCACCTCTGACACTAGGTCGAGAAACTGCAGAATCTGTCGGCCTCTGCTCTTGCATCTCAGGACACTCTCTAATAAAATGATCAGGAGATCCACATCTAAAGCATACAGCTGGTCCACTATTCTTCCAACAAACACCTCTATGAGAACCCCCCACACTAAGCACATATAGGTAGAGTAGATCTCTGAACTACTGGAGTCGGAGCACTCGCTACTGAAACTGTAGGTCTCGATCTCTGTCTCTGAAACTGAACTGACCTACCAGCCTGCCTCTGACTCCTACTGATCCTGGACACAAAATTTCATCTACCTCTCTTCACAGATGAAGACCCTGCCTCAAACTGGGGTCTCCTAACCCTGGTCTCCTCTTCGGTCGCAGCTGCTGCAATATCCTGAGCACTCTCCACACTCCTAGCTGCTGCAACAAGCTGGGAAAAATCCTGGTATCTAGAACCAGCCACAAGACACATGATAGAGGGCCTCAATCCCTCCTCAAATCTTCTGCACCGGTCTATCTCGTCTGAAATAATTCCCCCAGTATAGTGACTCAACCGGATGAAGTTGACCTCATATTCTGTTACAGTCCGACTGTCTTGCTTCAAATTCAGAAACTCCATCTTTTTCACATCTTTATATTCCCTCGGAGTATATTTCAGCTCAAACTCCCGTAGAAAATCACTGTAGGACAATGTAGGTGGATCATCCATGGCATGAGGAACTGTTTTCCACCAATCATATGCATCCTTCTGCAACAGTGATCTAGCATAATCAAATTTTTCTTCTGGACGGCTTGCAACTGAATGAATATCCTATGTATTCTATCTAACCATTGTTCAGCTACTGCTGGATCAATAGTACCCAAAAAATCTTCTGCTCCATACTTTCTTAATTTATCGTAATGTCTCACTGGTATCATTGGCTGTGGGGGTGGTGGCGGCTGTACTGGGGCTTGCCTAAACAATTCTATCACATGCCTAAGCCAACCCGGCGGAGCCTCCTCACCAGCTGGTCTCCCTGACACAGAAACAGGTACCTCTCCAGCTCTATCCACTCTAGCTCCATCTCTACTCTCTTAAGGAGCTACACTCTCAGCACTACCCTCTACTGACTGACGTGAATGAGAATCGATCACAACCTATATCTGCAAATACAGCAGAATACACCTCATTAAAGATCAGAGACTGCCAACACCAAACATGTATTTTATTCAAAAACCAACTTTTAAAATCAAAATACTCTTTTTCTTACAATTGACCTAGGTTGAGAATCTCAAACCTAGGCTCTGATACAAAAATAATTGTAACACCCCTATACCCAGTATACGTACACAGCATGCTTATACGATCGTAATATACGTATACTGAATATAGAAAATGCCACAGTTTATAAAATACACAAGTCATAACTCGAAAAGAAATAAAACAAATATCAAAGGTTTAGAAGAAATTCATAAAACATAATAGATAAAAAAGTTTATTAATACGCAGCGGAAATTATAACAAATACTTACAAGTACACATACATTAAAAATCAAAATTTACAAAACATGAAATATATACATGATTGGCAGCTTGACTCTCTGATCTTTAAGCTCTAAGCCAACTCTTCAAGCATAAACTCAACTAGGTCTAGAGGAATCTTCCGTCTCAACCCTATCACCTGCGCGATAAATTACAATCGCGCTAAGCCAACGGCTTAGTGGTACAAACCATAATGATATTATGCAATGTCAATATCAATGTCATACATTCAATAATAATAACATAGACACACATTGGCCCAACAAGTATTTAATATGATATTCAAAGTTCAGAGTTACTGCTTTGGTCTATAATCACAATGATCAAGCCCGTAGGCAATATATCTCATATCTCTATCCATGGATAGTGTAACAGACCCAGTCTCTTGGACCATCAACCCAATAAACTTGAGGAGATCCTCAACCCGGCAAGACTGTTACTAGTAACAGACCTAGTCTCTTGGACCATCAACCCGACTGAAATCGAGGAGATCCTCAACCCGGCAAGACTATTACTTTTCATATATTTCATATTCATAATTCATATAGTGTAACAGACCCAGTCTCTTGGACCTCAATTTAACTCAAAGTGAAGAGATCCTCAACCCGGCAAGACTGTTACCTTTCATAGGCATGCCACCAAACCCAGCACTCTGAAAATTGAATAACATATTAGGCATACAATCAATTCATTTACCTCTTTACCATTCTCTTTCTCAATTCATGTCTTATAAACAATTAGGCAATCATGCCTCCAACATCATTTACAATATCATAGCCAACCACAATGGCTTCACATTTCATTCTATTTCAATTCATATTCAAATACTCATAATCAATATACATATATCATATTGCATTTCACAAAGTTCACATTGTATAAAACATAACATTATTCATATATATAAACAATGCAATAAGATTCCTTAGTACATTCATACTCAAATGTATAAGTTCCAAAATCACATGAATGTATGCAATAATGCAAGGTTTGTACTTACCTCAAAACAACTCACACAACTCTATTGACTTCCTCTTCCAAAAATCCTTCACTTCTTAAATTATGGCAAATCACCTTCTTCACAACCTATTCCAAAAGAATGATGAAACCCACATGAGATCATAAGGCTAAGAACCAACTAGGGCAAACTCTAAACATGACACGCTCAACCACATGGGCATGTCCCTGACCGTGCCCTAACTCTACAACACAGAAGCATTGACACGCTCAGAACCACGGGCGTGTCACTGGGCGTGTAATACATTCTGTCTCTCAGAAATATTGACACGTCCAACAACATGAGCGTGCTCATGGCCGTGTCAATTCCCCAATAACACAGTGGCTATGACACGTTCAATAACATGGGCGTGTTACTGGCCGTGTCAAACCTACTGCCACACAGAACAATTGACACGCCTAAAGACCTGGACGTGCTCGTGGGCGTGTCAGACCAAAAACCCAGATTCCGGCCACAACAACCTCACAACCAACATTTTTCTTCTTACCACCATCATCCACTTCAAACCAACTTAGCCAAACATACCCAAAACCATATCAAACTAGCAAAAACAACAAAACAACCCAAAATATACATCAAACACAATCCAAAATATCATCACCACCCTAAACACAACCACAACACTTCTAGACCAACAAACTTACTTTTTCCTTCCATCCAACCCCAAAATTCCAAAAATCAATAGAACCAATCACTCTTAAACACACCCAAAATCAAACAAACACATTCTCAAACACAACTTCAACTCGCAAACCCAAGCAAATCAAAGAATCAAGTGGAAAGACTTACCAAGAATGAGGAACTCTTAAATCTCCAACTTGATCTCTTGAAAACTTCCTTCAATCTTAAACTTGGAAGATCAAAACTCTTCTTGCTCTCTTGCTTCTTTGATGGTCGAACAACAAAAGGAAAAAGAAATAAAAGGAAAGAGAACCACGATGAAGAAAGAGAGAAAGAAAGAAACCAAAGAAATCAAAGTCAAACTTTTCCTTAAAACCCTCTCATCCAAGCAATTATAATATTAAAATAATCCAAATTAATCTCTTCCATTCATTTAATTTCCCATTTCCACTATTTAACTTTAATTAATTAAAATAACTAAATATCTTCTTCCACTAACCTTCTTTGACTTTGACTTGTGTATATGTTGTATATATTTTCATATACACAACATATACATTCTCTATATAATTCTTTTCTCTTACCAAAGAAACATATACATAAAATCCAATTATAAGAATAATACCAAAACTTCTAGGGTACATTTTGGGATATTACAACAGCAATGTCCAAACAAAGAAAATAAATGGACACCCATCCAATGATGGAAACATGTCCCTACATCTCATGCCTAAATAGGACACCCACCGAAAGGTAGAAACATGTCCTTTACATTGGTTCTAAAATAGAAAAGCAATTTAAATTACATGATATTTAACTAATGAGGTACCCACCAAGTGGAAACATACCTCTTACAACATTTGGAAACCTAAATAAATTGATAGAAGTAAATAACTATTCAAAATAAATGAATCATTCATCAAAGGTATTAAATATCAATAGAAAGTAAACATCCATCCATGATAAATAAAATAAACCAAGCATTGAACTTAAATAAATTAAGGCATATAAAATAAATCAAAGCTTATCAAATAAAAATCTAAATTATAGCTACTATTTCCATTTAGGGTTCTTTATTCCATGTATTTAGAGTTTTGGAAGCTACTGTGATTTTAATGGGATTAAAATGGAGCAAAAGTTTTATGATTTGAAAAGTTGGTAAAATTCTTTGATTAACCAAATTAAGGTTTGAGATGTATAATCATGAAATTAGTTCTTGGACACTTTAAAACACTTTGATTTATGATTTTCGGTTATTGCATTGTGTTTTTAAGCTACTGTGTAAAGTTGTAAAATTTGTATTTTTATGATTTTTAAAGTTTTAAAGGATTAGGGTTTAGAAAAAAAATTAGGATTTAAGATTTTAAGGGGTTAGGGTTTACTATTTTAGATTTTGGAGTTGAATTAGGGTTTTAGAATTTTTGGATTAGGGTTTCGGGTAATGAGTTAATTTTTAGGATTTGAAAATCAATTTGATAATTTTATGAAGTTTTATAAAAATAAACAAACGATTTAAAGTTTATAAATCAAAAAAGACATTTTTGGAGCTTTTGGAAATAAACAAAACTCAATTTTGGCTTTTGAAAACTTGGAAAGCAAATTAAGGTTTTGGGGTTTTGAAGAAATAAAACTAACAACTTTAAATTTTTTGGAAAACAAAGCAACGAATTAAGGTTTTGAAACTTTAGAAAAAGTGAATTGAGGTTCTAAGGTTTTTGAATTAAAAGACACAATTTGATAATTTAGCTACTGTGACCAAATAAAAGAAATTAAGAATTCAAACCTTATTTTGTAAGTTTCACCAAAAATTGCTTCTTGGATGAACAAGGTCAAAGACAAGCCTTTTTACCTTTGAATTGCTTGAATTGTTTTTTGGCTCTCTCAAAAAATCAGCTTCGTTCAAGGTTTTCCTTCACATATTCGGTTTCCACTTTTGTTCAAGTTTCCGTCCAATTTTCATCCTTTTTTTCTCATTTTTTTTGTGTTGTTTAGTCCATATTTATAGAAGAATTTTATGGGTAATTCTAATTATTCACGGCATATAATATTAAATAAGATAAGGAAATCGAAACCTAATTGCATTAGGTTTTGGAAAATTTGCGTCGGAAAAATTTCGCTGGCAAAAAAAAACTGTTGTGGAAAAACTGCGCTAGCTGTGGCAGCGCTGGCGGAAAGGGCCCGCGGGCCATTTCGCCTGCAGGCGAAATGCCCACGGGCCCACGCTGACTTTCGGTGACGATTTTTTCATCACCTATTTTTCCATCGCCGATTTTTTTTTGTTATTTTTTATTTTTTATTATTTTTGAATTTTTATTCATTTCACCATTTTTTACTAAAATAAATATTAAAATTAATCAAGATACCATAAAATTATTTTGGACTAACTAAAATATATTGGACAACACAAAAATTATTTTGGACTAATTAAAATATATTGGACCGGACTAAGTCAAAAATTAAGGGTCTACAGATATTAGAGTTGCTCAATGACCATTTTGATTTACAAAGATATTAGAGTCGGTTGGTGGATTTCATTAGGATATTAGAATCGCTTGATGGTTGTTATAACTCACCAAGATATTAGAATCACTTGGTGATTTTATCAAGATATTAGATTCTCTCGATAGACCCATTGGCATATAAGAGTTGCGAATTGACCTGTTGAGATATGAGAGTCACTCAACAGTTTTATTGCGTGGTCATCAGGATATTAGAGTTGCCTGATGAACCCATTGGGATATTAGAATTGCCCGATGACCTATTGGGATATTAGAGTTGCCCAATGATCCATTGAAGTACCAAATCCAATGATCCGAGTTGGTTTGGGTTTTGGATCCAGATTGAGTTCTGGACTCGAAAATAATTTGGATTCTACTAATTCTCGCAACCAGAACCCATTCTTGCCCAAAATTAGTGTAACACCCTTACAACCCATATACGCACACTACATATGACTACATCTGTAATATACGTATATCGGATATAGAAGTGTCACGGTTATTTTAAACAAACTAATCTTTCCTTTTTACAATAATATGAGAAAACCTAAAACATTTCAGATATATTATAGAACATAATAGATAAAACATTTATTTATTTAGCAGCGAAAAATGTAGCGGTATTTACATATATATATACATCAAAATCAATATTTACAAAACATAAAGTTTATACATGTTTAGCAGTTCATCTCTGATCTTTAAGTCCACAATCAACACTTCAAAAGTCTAGACTCAACTCGGTCTAGTTGAACTCTCCGGTTCTACCCTGTCACCTGTGCGATGAACCACAATCACGCTAAGCCAACGGCTTAGTGGTACAAACCACAATAACAATATGCTTTCATGTAATGCTAATGTCACACATTCATATATAATTTTTCAAAACCTTACATTAAATCTTATTATTCATTTGTTTCACCATTCATGATTCACATTTAAACAAAGACAAGCATGGGCCTAAAAGAAACTAATATGCCATTCAACTTTCAGAGTTAATGTTTTGGTTTAATTATCACATTTATCATCATCCCAACTAGGTTTCAAGGATTAGGCCCAACCAAGCTTCAAGGGGAGCAAAGCATGCTAAGCATCAACCCAACTTGGCTTCAAGGACCAAACCCAACCCAGCTTCAAGGGTTTGTAACTTCCCAACTAGGCTTCAAGGACTAGACCCAACCAAGCTTCAAGGGGAGTTAAGCATGCTAAACTTCTACCCAACTTGGCTTCAAGGATCAAGCCCAACCCAGCTTCAAAGGTTTGTTACTATTAGGCATGCCACCAACAACAAAACTCTGAAAATTGACTAACATAGTAGACACACAATTCTTTTATTATTTCATTATAAATTCCATTCACATTTCCTCATAACCATCTAGGCAACCATGCCCCAATTATTTTATTTGCATCATTATAGCCAACAACAATGGCTTCACATCTCATCATTAGGGTATACACAACCAATTGCATTGTACATATAATTTGACTGATCATCATATCTTTCACATTATGCAAATCATAGCATTAATCAAATATATCAACAATGTAATAGATTACTTGACACATTTACAACTAAATGTGTTAAGTTCCAAAGTCATGTAAATTTATACAATAATGTAGGGTTTGTACTTACCTCAAGAGCAACTCACACTAATCTATCAACCTCCTCTTCCAAGAATCCTCAACACTTGGATTAGGGCAACTCAATTTCTTCAAAACCTAATCCAAAAAGGATGATACACGCTCACTTAGAGACACACATGAAATAATAAGGCTAAGAACCAACTAGGGCAAACTCTACACATGACATGCTCAACAACACCGGCGTGTCCCTAACCGTGCCCTAAATCCACAACACAAAAGCTTTGACACAATCAGTGATATGGGCGTGTCACTGGCCGTGTGAATCCACCAACAACACAGAAGCTGTGACACGCTCAGTGACATGGGCGTGTCGCTGGCCGTGTCAATCCACCAACAACATAGAAGCTGTGACACGCTCAGTGACATGGGCGTGTCACTGGTCGTGTCACCCATCTAGAAAATAGAACCATTGACACGCCTAAAGACCTGGCCATGCTCATGGGCGTGTCAGGCCAAAAATCCTGATTCCGGAAACAACAACACCACATCCAACAAACCTCTTTCTTTCACCATCTTCCACTCCAAACAAACTTAACCAAACACACCCATAATCCATAATAACTTGCAAAAACACCAAAACAATTCAAAACATACAACACACCAATTCACAACCATCACACACACACAACTCAAACACAACATTTGCTCTTCCAACACCAAACTTAACTCTATCTCTTCAATCAAACTCCAAAATCAACACCAAGAAGATCACACACCCTCAAATACACCATAATCAAATATACACATACTATCAATAATCAATCACCAAACTTAAAAGAAAACAAGGGAATCAAGTGGAAAACTTACCAAAAGTGATGAAAATCTTTAGAATTCCAACTTGATCACTTGAAACATCCTTCAATCTTGAGTTTGGAAAGACAAAATCTCACTTTCTCTCTTGCTATGGAGTTAGCCGGCCAAGGAGAAAAGAAAAGAAGAAGAAGATGAATAGAACACAAGTCAACTCTCTCTTAACCACTCAATCATCTCTTTAAATCTCGACCAAGCAAATAAAATAATAAAATATTCATAAATATCCTCATCCACTCCCTTTAATTTCCATTTCAATTAATTTAAAAATAAATAAATCTTCTTTTGACCTTCCATTTCTTTGACTTGTATATGTTGTATATATCTTTATATATACAACATATACACTCTTCTCCTTACCTCTTTTCTCTTTCCACTTAAACATATACACTTATAACATTTAATCCAAATACAATAATAAATATTCCAAAACTTTTAGGGTATATTTTGGGATATTACAATTCTCCCCCTCTAAAAGAAATTTCGTCCTCGAAATTACCTGATTTTAAATCTGAAACAATTGAGGATACTGATCTCGCATCACTTGCTCACTCTCCCAAGTTGCCTCTTACTTTGCATGATTTTTCCAAAGAACCTTCACAAGTGGCACTTTCTTATTTCTCAACTCTTTCACTTCATGTGTCAAAATAGCAACATGTTCTTATTCAAAAGTCAGATCCGAACTCACCTCAATAGATTCAACAGACAAAACATGAGATGGGTCTGATCTGTATCTCCGCAGCATAGAGACATGGAAGACATTATGTATTCTATCCAACTCAGGCGGCAAAGCAATTCGATAAGCAACTGGTCCAACTCTCTCCAATACCTCATAAGGTCCAATAAAATGAGGACTTAGCTTCCCTTTTCTGCCAAATCTCAAAATCTTCTTCCAAGAAGACACTTTCAGAAATACTTTATCTCCAACATTGAACTCTATGTCTCTCCTCTTCAAATCTGAATAAGATTTTTGTCGGTCTAAAGATGCTTTCAACTGATCCCGAATTATCTTCACTTTCTCTTCCGTTTCCTTAATCAAATCGGGACCCATCAACTTGCCTTCTCCAACTTCATTCCAACATAGAGGCGTTCTGCATCTTCTTCCATACAATGCCTCATAAGGTGCCATTTTAATACTAGATTGATGACTATTGTTATAAGCAAATTCTATCAATGGCAAAAATCTATCCCAACTTCCAGAGAAATCAATGACAGCTTCTCAACATATCCTCTATAATCTGTATCACTCTTTCTGACTGCCCATCTGTCTGCGGATGAAAAGCAGTGATAAAGTGCAATCAAGAACCCAAAGCACCATGCAAACTCTTCCAAAACCTTGAAGTAAATCGGGGATCTCGATCAAACACTAAAGATATTGGGACTCCATGCAACTTCACTATCTCACTGATATACAGCTCAGCCAACTTCTCCAGAGAATAGTCTATTCTAACTGGAAGAAAATGAGCTGTCTTTGTCAACCGATCAACAATCACCCAGATGGCATCATGCTTTTTCTGAGTCAACGGCAAACCAGACACAATCCAAATTGCCAACATGGAGAGAGTAGGGATTTCCATGTGAGAAATGATGGTAGCCTTTGGTTTAAAGATAGGTTGTGTATTCCTGATGACGCTAGTTTGAGAAAGATTAGTTTGGAAGAAGCACATCTATCAGTTTTTGCTATACATCCTGGAAGTACAAAGATGTATCATGACTTAAAGCAGCATTATTGGTAGTCGGGTATGAAAAGAGACATAACGGAATTTGTATCCAAGTGTCTCACTTGTCAGAGGGTGAAAGCTGAGCATCAAGTTCCAACAGGGTTGCTTCAACCTTTAAAAGTGCTTGAATGGAAATGGGAGAGAGTGACAATGGATTTTGTATCTAGTTTGCCATTGACTCAAAAGAAGTATGATGCTATCTGGGTGATTGTTGATCAGTTGACAAAGACAGCTCATTTTCTTCCAGTTAGAATGGACTATTCTCTTGAGAGACTGGCTAAGCTGTATATCAATGAGATAGTGAAGTTGCATGGAGTTCCGATTTCTTTAGTGTCTGATCGAGATCCCCGGTTCACTTCAAGGTTTTGGAAGAGTTTGCAAGGTGCATTGGGCTCTCGATTACACTTTAGCACTGCTTTTCATCCACAGTCAGATGGGCAGTCAGAGAAAGTGATACAGATTATTGAAGATATGTTGAGAAGCTGTGTCATTGATTTCTCTAGAAGTTGGGACAGATTTTTGCCACTTGTGGAATTTGCTTACAACAACAGTCACCAATCAAGTATTGGAATGGCACCATTTGAGGCATTGTATGGTAGAAGATGTAGAACACCTTTATGTTGGAATGAACTTGGAGAAGGCAAACTAATTGGTTCTGATTTGGTTAAAGAGACTGAAGAGAAAGTGAAGATAATTCGGGATCGGTTAAAAGCAGTTTCAGACCGACAGAAATCTTATTTAGATTTGAAGAGGAGAGACATAGAGTTTAATATTGGAGATAAAGTATTTTTGAAAGTGTCTCCTTGGAAAAAGATTTTAAGATTTGGTCGTAAAGGAAAACTGAGTCCTCGTTTTATTGGACCTTACGAGGTATTGGAAAGAGTTGGACCAGTTGCGTATCGACTTGCTTTACCGCCTGAATTGGATAGAATTCACAATGTCTTCCATGTTTCTATGCTGAGGAGGTACAGATCAGACCCATCTCACATTTTACCAGTTGAATCTTTTGAGGTGAGTCAGAATTTAACATTTGAAGAAGAACCAATTGCTATTCTAACATATGAAGTAAAAGAGTTGAAAAATAAGAGAGTGCCATTGGTAAAAGTTCTTTGGAAGAATCATGGTAGAGAAGAGGCAACTTGGGAGAGTGAGCAAACAATGCGAGAGCAACATCCTCAACTGTTTCAGACTTGATATCAGGTAATTTCGGGGATGAAATTTCTTTTTAGAGGGGGAGAATTGTAATATCCCAAAGTGTGCTCTAGAAGTTTTGATATAATTGTTGTTTTTATTGGATTTAATGTATGTGTGTAGTTGGAAAGAAAAAGGAAGTGAAGAGAGAGTGTATATGTTATATATATAGCAATATATACAACATATACAAGTCAAGTTAGTGGAGGTCAAAGATGGTTAGTTAATGATTTTAAATTAATTAAGTTAATTAATTGTATTTTGAGTTAGTGAAAGTGGAAGAAGATATTTGAATATTTTATTGTATTCTACTTGGTGGAGAGGATTTTGAGGAATGAGTGGTTGGAGAGAGAGTTTGACTTAGCTTCCTTTGTTTTCTTCTCTCTTTCTTTCTTTCTTTTTCGTGTATCTCCATTTCCTTTCCTTTTCTTT
Organism: Garcia nutans; assembly: GCA_947685225.1. Lineage (NCBI taxonomy): Eukaryota > Viridiplantae > Streptophyta > Magnoliopsida > Malpighiales > Euphorbiaceae > Garcia > Garcia nutans. The sequence continues at coordinate 32,045,292 of CANTUV010000039.1, read as the reverse complement.
TCTTTCTTTGGCAGACTTTCCATAGCAAGAGAGCAAGAGAGAGAGGTTTGATCTTCTAAACTCAAGATTTAAGGAAGTTTTCAAGTGATCAAGTTGGAAATTTAAGAGTTTCTTCATCCTTGGTAAGTTCCTCTTGATTCCTTGATTTTATTTTAAGATGTGTTTGAGTTTGTTGGTTGATTATTGATGGTATGTGAATATGTTTGATTAAGATGTATTTGAGAGTGTTTGGTTTAATTGATGTTGGATTGGAAAGAAGGAGTTAGGTTTGATGTTGAAAGAGTAAGAGTTGTGTGTATGTGATGGTTGTAAAGTGGTGTTTGATGTATGTTATGAAGTGTTTTGGTGTTTTTGCAAGTTATTATGGTTTTTGGGTGTGTTTAGTTCAGTTTGTTTGAAGTGGAAGATGGTGAAAGAAAGTGGTTTATTGGTTGTGTTGTTGTTATTGCCGGAATCTGGATTTTTGGCCTGACACGCCCATAAGCACGGCTAAGTCTTTGGGCGTGTCGATGGTTTTATGTTCTTGGATGGGTGACACGAGCAGTGACACGCCCATGTCACTGAGCGTGTCACAGATTCTGTGTAGTAGTAGTATTGACACGTCTAGTGACACGCCCATGTTGGTGAGGGTTTGACACGGCCATGAACACGCCCATGTTGTTGGACGTGTCAATGTTTCTGTGAGACAGAATGTATTACACGTTCAGTGACACGCCTGTGGTTCTGAGCGTGTCAAAGCTTCTGTGTTGTGAGTTTAGGGCACGGTCAGGGACACGCCCGTGTTGTTGAGCGTGTCATGTGTAGAGTTTGCCCTAGTTAGTTCTTAGCTTTATGATCTTATATGTATCTCTAAGTGAGTGTGTATGATTACCTTTGGTTTAGGTTGTGAAGAAGTTGAATTGCCCTAACCTAAGTGTTGAGGATTCTTGAAGGAGGAAGTGTATAGGTTGGTGTGAGTTGGTTTTGAGGTAAGTACAAACTACATTGTTGCATACACTCACATGATTTGATACTTAACATATTTGATTATACATATGCTAAGCATTTGAGTACAGGGTTAAAACATTTGATGATATGATGAAATATGAAAGGTATGTTAATGCAATTGGTTGTGTATACTTGAATGATGAATTGATTCAATGTGATTGGCTATGATGATGGTGTTAATGCGATTGATATTTTATATTATATTGATGAGATATGAAGCCATGGTTGTTGGCTATAATGATGCAAATGAGATGATTGAGGCATGGTTGCCTATTTTGATTATGAGAAATGAATTGAGAAAGAAATGTATAAAGATATAAATGAAAAGATTTTGTGTCTAATGTGTTATTCAACCTTCAAAGTTCTGGGTTTTTGCGGCATGCCTATAAAGTACTGGATAGGTGAAAAGACCGGGTCGTAAGCCGATTCCAGTTGAATAATGTGAAATATGATGTTTTTAGGGTGAAAAGACCGGGTCGTAAGCCTCAAAAACAGTAACAGTCTAGCCAGGTTGAGGATCTCCTCGAGTTTAGCCGGGTTGAGGTCCAAGAGACTGGGTCTGTTATGCTATCCATGGATAGAGATATATGTATCGCCTACGGGCTTGATGATTATGATTATGGACCAAAGCAGTAACTCTGAACTTTGAATAACATATTAGTGTCTTTTGGGCCCAAACTTATCTTTGTGTCAATGTAAATCATAAGTGATGAAATAATTGAGTAAAATGATGAAATGTAGTCTTATGAACAATATAAAGATATCATTTGTGAATATTGTCTTAATTGTTGAAATGTGTGACATTGGCATTGCATAGGAGTATATTGTTATTGTAGTTTGTACCACTAAGCCGTTGGCTTAGCGAGATTGTGGTTCATCGCACAGGTGACAGAGAAGAACCAGAGAGTTCCTCTAGACCGAGTAGAGTCTAGATTTTGAGGCGTTGATAGTGGAGCTTAAAGATCAAAGACATACTTCCGAACATGTATATATTTTATGTTTTGTAAAACTTGGGTTTTGATGTATAAGTATTTGTAAATATTTGTTATATTTTCCGCTTCGTTTTAAATAAACACTTTATTTATTGTGTTTATAATTTCTTTTAAATGATTTAAATTTGTTCATGTTTTTGAAAAGGGATGAGTCATTTGTTAGTAAACCGTGGCATTTCTATATTCAGTATACGTATATTACAATTGTATTAGCATGCTATGTACGTATACGGGGTACAGGGGTGTTACACCACATGACCCAGAAAAGTCACTTGATCAAGCCAAAACTCACATTTCGATAGCTTAGCATATATTTACTTCTCTCTTAAGGTCTGCAACACAATCCGTAAATGCTTGTCATGCTCCTCCTTATTATTCAAATACACCAAAATATCATCAATAAAGACCACCACTAACTGATCTAAATATCGTCTAAATACCCTGTTCATCAAATCCATAAAAGCTGTTGTGAGCGGGGATTTTCGCCCCCACTCCCGGTGGAATGGTTCTTGCGACTTCGGCACTGTTTAGGCTCGGGGCCTTAGAGAACACGGACCTAAGCCCAGAGAAAATTGAGTCGCCACCCGAACGGGCCCGGAAAAAGAAAGGGGTGGATGACTCTATTCCTAAGGAATTCCCAACCCCATAATGGGTTCGGAAAGTTGGGTACGTATGGGAAAGGTGAGAAATGGCCCAGCACCCCCACAACGCCCGGTTCATTGGAACCGGCCTCCTTTATAGGTCTTAATATTATAAAATTCTTAAATATAATAACATTATCCATATTACACACAATAATTAAAAGAAAGCATCAATATATTAAAATCAAAGCAATGTCCAAACAAAGCAAATAAATGGACACCCATCCAAGGATGGAAACATGTCCTTACATCACATGCCTAAATAGGACACCCACCAAAAAGGTAGAAACATGCCCTTTACATAGGTTCTAAAATGGAAAAGCAAATTAAATTACATGATGTTTAACTAATGAGGTACCCACCAAGTGGAAACATACCTCTTACAACTTTTGGAAATCTAAATTAATTGATAAAAGTAAATAATCATTCATCAAAGCTATTAATCAAAATATAAAATAAACATCCATCCATGATAAATTAAATAAATCAAGTATTGAAATTAAATAAATTAAAGCATAAGAAATAAATCAAGGCATAATCAAGTATGGAATTGAATAAAGCAAATAAAAGTCCAATTATGGCTACTGTGACTTTTTATGGAATTAAAATAAATTAGGGTTTTATGTTTTAAAGGGTTGGTAAGACTCTTTGATTAACAAAATTAAGGTTTGAATGATGATATCATAAAACTAGGGTTTTAAACACTTTAAAATACTTTAATTTGTGATTTTTGGTTATTGGGTTCCTAAGCTACTGTGTAAAATTTAGGTTTTTATGTTTTTTAATGTTTTAAAAGGATTAGGGTTCTTAAAAATTAGGGTTTAAGGTTTTAAAAGGGTTAGTGTTCATTATTTTGGGTTTAAAAGTTGAATTTTGGATTTTAGGATTTAGAAGTAAGGTCACGGGTGGTGAATAATTTTTAGGGTTTTAGAAATCAATTTGATAATTTCATGAAGTTTTATGAATTTAAACAAATAAATTAAAGTTTTTATAAGTAGAAAAGATGTTTTAGAAGACTTTTTGAATGAAATAGAACCTACTTTAAGATTTTAAAAGAAGCAGAATTTACATCTTAGTTTTGTTGAAAAATATGTTCAATTAGAGTTTTAAGGTTTTTAAGAAGAAAAAATAACAATTTTAAGCCTTTTGGAAGATAAACCAACGAAATAAGGTTTTTTTTTTGCTTTAGAAAAACTAAATTAAAGTTCAAAGGTTTTTAATTTTAATTTCATAGATTTGCTACTGTGTAAAAAAATACAATTAAAGAAAATTAATTAACACATACCTTCTTTTGATGATTTCTCCAAAAACAATTCTTCTTGGATGAACTAGCTCCAAAGATAAGCTTTTTTTGCCTTATAATCCTCTAAATCGTGCTACTGATGTTCCAGAAAAAAGTTGAATTGAAATTCTTCTCTTCCTTCCTTGATTTGGTTTCAAATTTTCCAAACTCCTCTTGGATTTTTGCCTCCCCTTTTTTAATTATCTTTGGTCCTTATTTATAGTGGTTTGAGATTGTTTATTCCTAATTAGTTAAGGTAAGTAATATTAATAAAAAAAAAAGAAATCAAAACCTAATTGGATTAGGTTTTGAAAAATTTGCGTCGAAAAATTTGCGCTGCCGAAAAAAATTCTGCCACAGAAATCTGCGGCAGCGAGCGCGGAGCGGGCCCGTAAGCTATTTCGCAGAATTTTTCCTGCGGGCGAAATGCCTACGGGCCCGCGCGACGATTTTTTCATCGCCTATTTTTCCAACTCCGATTTTTATTTTTATTTTTATTTTTTGATTTTTATTTGTTTATTTCTATTTTTTATTAAAAAAATTAGATACTAAAGCAAAAATTATTTTAGACCAATTAGACAACGAAAATCATTTTAGATTAAATAAAACATATTGGACCGGATTGGGTCAAAAATTAAGGGTCTACAGTTTGCCTCCTGCTTGAATGATCTGAAACCTTAGTGAAAGAGAGTGAAAAGCAATAAGACTTAATTTTTGATGAAATGGTTGAGGTTTTGGTCTCAGGACCCGATTCGAGTTCTAGACTCAAGGATAATTCTAGGTTCTGGACCTAAGAAAAATTTGGGTTCTAGACCCAGTTTGAGTTCTGGACTCAAGGATAATTCTAGGTTCTGGACCTAAGAAAAATTTGGGTTCTGGACCCGGGTCGATTTCTGGACTCAAGGATAATTCTAGGTTCTAGACCTAAGGAAAATTTAGGTTATGGACCCGATTCGAGTTCTGGACTCAAGGATAATTCTAGGTTCTCGACCTAAAGAAAATTTGGGTTCTGGACCCGGTTCGAGTTCTGGACTCAAGGATAATTCTAGGTTCTGGACCTAAGGAAAATTTGCATTCTTGACCCGGTTCGAGTTCTGGACTCAAGGGAGATTCTAGGTTCTTGACCTAAGGAAAATTTGGGTTCTGGACCCGGTTCGAGTTCTGGACTCAAGGATAATTCTAGGTTCTGGACCTAAGAAAAATTTAGATTTTGGACCCGGTATTGGGTACTTGGACCCGAGATTGATTTGATTTGGGTACTTGGACCTGAGATTGATTTGATTTGGGTACTTGGACCCGAGATTGATTTAATTTAGGTACTTGGACCCGGGATTGGATACTTGGACCCGAGATTGATTTGATTTGGGTACTTGGACCCAAGAATGGGTACATGGACCCGAGCTTGGGTACTTGGACCCGAGAATGGGTGCTTGGACCCGAGATTGAGTTTGACTAACCTTTTATCATTTGAGAAGTCTGACTGCTCCGGTTGTTTTATGCATTGTGATTCTTCACCATCAAAATGGATTCTTCACCCTTAAAAATGGATCTTCATCCTTTGAGATTGGGTCTTCACCCTTGAAAATGGATCTTCATCCTTTGAGATTGGGTCTTCACCTTTGAGATCAGGTCTTCACCCTTGAAAATGGATCTTCATCCTTTGAGATCGGGTCTTCACCCTTGAAAATAGATCTTCATCCTTTGAGATCGTGTCTTCACCCTTGAAAATGGATCTTCATCTTTTAAGATCGGGTCTTCACCCTTGAAAATGGATCTTCATCCTTTGAGATCGGGTCTTTACCCTTGAAAATGGATCTTTATCCTTTGAGATTGGGTCTTCACCCTTGAAAATGGATCTTCATCCTTTGAGATCGGGTCTTCACCCTTGAAAATGGATCTTCATCCTTTGAGATCAGGGGTCTTTACCCTTGAAAATGGATCTTCATCCTTTGAGATCGGGTCTTCACCCTTGAAAATGGATCTTCATCCTTTGAGATTGGGTCTTCTTTGTTCTTTGAAGATGGAAGTGACACGGCCAGTGGCTTGGCCGTGTCCCCTGGGTGTGTCAGCTTCTGTGTTTTTTCTTTGGTTCTTCTTTATTCTTGGCTTAGGATGGGACACGGCCAAGCTTGTGGCAGTGTCATGTGACACGGCCAGTGGCTTGGAAGTGTCGCTTACCAGTGTCACCTACTGCTTCCCTTCTCTCTTTGCTTGGTCTTTCTTGGCTTTGTCCTTTAGGTGAGACACGGCCAGTGGCTTGGCCGTGTCTCCTGCCCGTGTCATGTTCTGCCAAGATTTCCTTTGAGGTGACACGACCAAGCTTGATTTGGCTTGGCCATGTCTTGCTTGATCCATGTTTTCCTTGTTTTGATCTTCCAAGGGAGTTTTTGCACTTTAACCACTTTTCCCTTGCAACTGCTTTTCCTTTTTTCTCCAATTTTGATTGGATCTTATATCCTCTCCTTGCCCCCCCAAGGATTTTTTTTCTTTCATGCAAGCTTTGATTGATGTTTTTCTTATCTAGTTCTTTGCATAAGCACGCATTTCTTCTCTTTGCAAAGTGACTGGGGCTTCCACAAGCGAATAGGCTTTCCATGCCCCCTTGATTCAATATCTTCTTTTGATTCTTTAATTCGCAGGGTGTTTGCTGTTCATTAAGATAAGAAAGTGAGACATAATATGCTCATGTATGCATGATATGCATGAGTAATACTTACAGTCGTTTCATCGACTCACAGACCGAGGTGATTAGCAGAAGTGTTCTCATTGGTTCCTTTTTGACGCTCGTTCAAGTCTCGCATTGAAATTATCAAAAGCTTTGCATTTGGCTTTTATCTTCATGTTGTTGAAAACATGAGTGGTGGAGACCCTAAGCAGCAGATTCAGGGATGTATCCATTTCAAACTATATTTCAGCTTGTCAGTTGGTAGTTTCTTCATGACCTTGCCAATAATCAATTCAACATACTTCCCTTAACTTGAAGGCTTTGTATGACAAAACACTCTTTTTTTTTTTAATTTTGACTTTGAAATCAAATGTTGGCTTTGCCAAATCAATGTCAATGTACCTCAGGACTTGATTTTTCCAAATTAATATATCTATAACATGACAACCTTAGTTACCGTACTAAACTTGGGAATCATTTCTATTTAAGCAAGAACTGTTGCACTTCAGATAGCACATACACATTGTGTAATATCCCAAAGTGTGCCCTAGAAGTTTTGGTATTATTGTTGTAATTGGATTAAGTGTATATGTTAAATTGGAAAGAGAAAAGAATTAAAGAGAGAGAGTGTATATGTTGTATATATGGAAATATATACAACATATACAAGTCAAATTGTTATTTGGTCAAAAGAAGATATTTATTGATTTTATTTAATTAAGTAATTAAAAGGGAATTAAAATAAGTGGAAGAGAGAAAACTTATTATTTTATTATTAAAATACTTGGTGGAGATTTAAGTAAAGAATAAATATTTGACTTTGTTTCTTTTTGTTCTTCATTTTCCTTTCTTCTCCTTAGATGGCCGGGTATCCCAAAGACAAAAGAGAGCAAGAGAGGTTTTGATTTCTAAGATCAAATTGAAGGAAGATTCAAGTGATTAAGTTGGAATTTTGTGAAGTTTCATTAACTTTGGTGAGTTTCCTCTTGATTTCCCTTGTTTTATTTGAAGTTATGTTTGAGTTTGATTGTTGATATGTGATAGTGTGATTATGTTTGATTGTGGGGAGTTTGAGAGTATTTAGTTTATTTGATTTTGATTTTGGGGTTTGATTGAAGGAAAGCGTAAGTTTGTTGGAAAAGAAAGTGTTGTGGTTGTGTTTTGGGTTTGTGATGATGATTATGATTTGTGTTTGATGTATGTTTTGAGTGTTTTGGTGTTTTTGTAAGTTATATTGATTTATGGGTGTGTTTAGTTAAGTTGGTTTGGAGTGGAAAATGGTGGAAGTAAGTGGTTTGTTGGATATGTTGTTATTGTTGCCGGAATTTGCATTTTTTGCCTGACACGCCCGTGAGCACGGCCAGATCTTTGGGCGTGTCAATGGTTCTATTTTCTGGATGAGTGACACGAGAAGTGACACGCCCATGTCACTGAGCGTGTCATAGATACTGTGTTGTTGAAGAATTGACATGGCCATGAGCATGCCCGTGTTGTTGGACGTGTCAATGTTTCTGTGAGACAGAATGTATTACACGTTCAGTGACACGCCCGTGGTTTTGAGCGTGTCAAAGCTTTTGTGTTGTGGAGTTAGGGCACAGTCAGGGACACGCCCGTGTTGTTGAGCGTGTCATGTTTAGAGTTTGCCCTAGTTGGTTCTTAGCTTTATTATCTTATATGTATCTCTAAGTGAGTGTGTATGATTACCTTTGGTTTAGGTTGTGAAGAGGTTGATTTGCCCTAACCTAAGTGTTGAGGATTCTTGGAAGAGGAAGGGTATAGATTGGTGTGAGTTGTTCTTAAGGTAAGTACAAACTACATGGTTGCATACACTTACATGATTTTGATACTTAACATATTTGGTTGTACCTATGTTAAGTAATTGATTACATTGTTAATACATTTGATGAATGTTATGATTTGTATAATGTGAATGATTGATGAGCATTTAAAATGTATGCTAATGCAATTGGTTGTGTGCATTTGAATGATGAATTGAGATATAATGAGTTGTGAAGCCAATGTGATTGGTTATGATGATTCAAATGAAATAATTGAGGCATGTTTGCCTAGATGATGATGTTCAATGTAATTGATTTTGTATACTCTATTGATGAGATGTGAAGCCATTGTTGTTAGCTATAATGATGTAAATGAGATGATTGAGGCATGGTTGCCTAAGTGATGATGAGAAAATGAGAATGAAATTGCTAATGAATTAATGAATGAATTGTGTGTCTAATGTGTTATTCCATTTTCAGAGTTTTGTTGTTGGTGGCATGCCTATAGTAATAATCTCTTGAAGTTAGGTTGGGCTTGATCCTTGAAGCCAAGTTGGGTTGAAGTTTAGCATGCTTAACTCCCCTTGAAGCTTGGTTGGGTCAAGTCCTTGAAGCCTAATTGAGATGTTACAACCCTTGAAGCTAGGTTGGGTTTGGTTCTTGAAGCCAAGTTGGGTTGATACTTAGCATGCTTTGTTCCCCTTGAAGCTTGGTTGAACCTAAATCCTTGAAGCCTAGTTGGGATAATGATAATGATAAATGTGATAATTAAACCAAAACATTAACTCTGAAAGTTGAATGGCATATTAGTGTCTTTGGGCCCATGCTTGTCTTTACTTTATTATGAACTATGGAGTGATATATAATGTTATGAGATGTTTATAATACATAAGTAACTTATTGAAAATGAATGTGACTTGGAAAGCTATATTGAGTAATGAAACTATGAAGATACAACATGATGTGTAATATGTGTATGGATGTGGAAATTGTGAGTATTACCTCATGAATGTTGTGATAAGTGATTGAACAATGTAAGGTTTTGAAATATAACATTCTTTTGAATTGTTTATGAAACTTGATTGTGTGACATTGGCATTGCATTGAAGCATAATATTATTGTAGTTTGTACCACTAAGCCATTGGCTTAGCGCGATTGTGGTTCATCGCGCAGGTGACAGGGTAGGACAAGAGGGTTCCTCTAGGCCGAATTGAGTGTAGATTCTGAAGTGTGGATAGTGGGCTTAAAGATCAAAGATTGACTGCCAAACATGTATAAAATTTATGCTTTGTAAAATTTGAGTTTTGATATATATATATATTTGTAAATATTGCTATATTTTCCACTACGTATTGAATAAATATATCATCTACTGTGTTTCATAATATAACTTAAATGTTTTAAATTTGTACATACTATTATGAAGGAATGATTTGAATGTTCTAAGTGTTCTTATAAAATTGTTAAATGGAAAGATCGGTTTGTGTATTTTATAAACAGTAGCATTTCTATATGTGTAACACCCCTATACCCCATAATACATTTGAGAACATCAACTATCCTTATAATCTTGAGAACTTCAACTATCTTCATGGTCTTGAGAACTTCAACTATCTTCATGGTCTTGAAACTTCAACTATCCTCATGATCTTGACTAATCATTGCTTTCTTTTATCTTCTTGCCTATTCATCTTAGTAATCATAAGACTTGTCAAAAGTATCACAACAGCTCAGGGTAGGTTATTGGGGTTTGTAAGCCAATAAAAAGAAAGCTAAAATTTTATGAAGGCTCAAAGGGACAACTAGGGATTGATATTTAATTGGGTGGATACTAGTTGTTAGCTAACCAAACGATGCCTATATCATTTCTCTCTTAAATAAGCAGAGTTCAATTTTGCCTCAAAAGTTTGTCAAAGCATGTTCTAAGACTGACTAGGACCTAGACAAAGGTAATTATGCAGGAGCCCTCTCTAAGTAAGCATACACAACTCAATGCTATAGAGCCATTCCCTCACCTAGTAAAGTCATTCAAGTCATGATGCATAAATATATTAATTCATGAATTATCAAGCTAGATTCCTCATTGGTCGAGCACCAAAATGAACAAAGACTAACAAAAATTTTGATGAAAGTAATTTATTCAAACAACTTTAAATTTGAAAAACACAATAGTTCCAAAATATTAAATAAAGTAAGATTGAAAAGCAACATTCAAGCTAAGGAAAGTTCATTGAGTTAGGCTTCTTTTCCTTTCACATCTTCAACATTCTCATCTTGAAAAGAGGATAAAACAAAATCTTCTTCCAATCCTTTTCCCACCATAAAGGTTGCTGGTGGTGGCACTCTTCTAAATTTAGGCAAAGGGTTGTCCTTGGTATTGGGCTTATCCGGCTCGGGTAGCTTGCCACTATCAATCAAATCTTGGATCTCATGCCTTAATCGGGTACACCTATTAGTCTCATGTCCTTGAGTCTGATGAAATTGACAAAAAGCCTTAGTATCAAATTTTGGGGGTAATGGACTAGGTAAAGGTCGAGGAGCCAATAGTTGTAACAACCCTTTCTTTTGTAGCTTATCGAAGACCCAAGACAAAGGCTTCCCCATATCTGAAAACTGCCTTCTATTTGCTTAACCAGTTACATTAACATCAACTTCTTTTTGTGTGCTTTGATTGTTAGGCTGGTTGTTCCCTTTCTCATTCCTTCTTATTAAAAAGCGATTCTTCTCCCTTTCCCACTCTTCAATTTGTAGACCAGCTTGGAGAAGATCTTTGAAATCACTGATTAATGTATGAGACATCCTCTCATGAAGATTAGGTAACACCCCTCTCACAATCATCCTTATTTGATCGGATTCATCGGGCCTCTTCTTGAGTAAAGCGACCTTGTTTCTCCATCGCTTCACATAGTCCACAAATTCTCATTTGGCCTTTGTCTAATGGTCTCCACTTCCATTAAAGTAACTTCTAACTCAACATTATATCTGTATTGTTGGATGAAGGCTTTGTAAAGTAGATCCCAACTCTTTTGTGTTCCATCATCTAAGGTATTAAACCAATTTTGGACAACAGGGTCCAATGAGAGCATGAAGTACCTTAGGGTTTGAGCCTTAGTAGCTCGAGCAGATTGCATGGCAGTGATATACTGCTTTACATGGAGATTAGGATTTCCGATGCCATTTTACTTAGCAAAGGAAGGCATCTTGAATTTATAAGGGACCTCTTCATCTTGTTCAAATAGTTTGTCGATCTCAGACTTCTCTTCGGTTTTCAGCTTCTTCTCAAATTTCTTTTCTAAATCAGCAATCATCTTTTCAACATCGGATGTCTCGGTCTTTTCAATATTTGCCTTCTCAACAGCCTTTGGTTCTTTCTTCTTTTCTTGAACCTCTTGGTAGTATTGAGCCCAATAATCATCATCAATGATCACCTTTTCATCATTAAAAGCTGCTTCATCAAATTTAGCCTTCCCCTCGACATTCTTGGTGCTAGCAGATGCTTCGGCATTGTTTCCTAAAATTAAGGCTAGTTGATTCTTTATGGTCTCAGTCATGGCCTCTTTTATTTCTTCCATATTGGCATTAAGGGCCTCATCCACCATTCTTTGGATTTGTTCGGGTTCCATTGTTTTTGGTGAGCAAGTGATTGAGTCGTTGCTAGACACTTTGTCTCCGGTGTAAGTCGGATTGTCGTAAGCTTTTGAACTTTCATAATCCAGGGCTGCGAGCCAGAGAGGATCAATGATATGATATGCAAATGTATGCATGTATGCACAAACAATCAACAGATAAAAATAGGACATTCCTTCCAACCTTATAACATCTATACACGAATGGTGAGTCTCTTTTCCTAGGTATATGGCTAACAAAATACCAACATGGGGTATCTTGCTTTCAAATCATTCCCTCGGACGTTTCAACCAATAGTTGTATTTTTGAAAATGAAAATCAATCCATGATAATTCCCATTAATTAGGTTTTAATCCATTTATCCAACTAAAGTAGCTTTTATGCTATGCTGGATTAAAACAAAATTAAGAGGTTTATTATAAATAGATTTTTTCACTTGAAAAAGGTAACTAATGATTCATGCAAAAAACAAGCCCATGGTTAATTTATTCTTAGTGTAAACTAGGCCCACAATTGATTTTTGGTATTTTATAATTGACCTAAATATTTTTGCAAGCTCTTTGTAAGAAAATGTTGGGTGAAAATAGTTTTGTTTCTAAGCCCATTGTAAAAGATTTTAGAAAAATGGATTTTGGGCTTAGTATTTAGGCCATGGGCCAAAGAATTTATTTATTTATTTTTTAGAAAAGTATTATGTCCAAAGACCATCTTGAAAGATTTTAAAAATAGTTTTGGTCTTTTGGATTTTAGAGAAAAGTTTATTTTGAGCTTACAATATACTTAGGTCATATTAGAAAAAAGAACAAACCAAATAAGCCATGATTTAGACTAAGATAAACTAACATAGTCAAACAACATGCATTTGGGGTAAAACCTAAGGAAAGTAACTAGGCCAATTACATGAGCTTTAGTCTTTGGGTTAAAAGGCTTAGGTTCCCATAGCAAGTATATACCAAATGGTACGAGGCTATGAGTGGTTATGACATGCTCGATCTCCATACCTTGAGTGAAAGTATGGTATCCCTTACATAACATAACACGGGCGTTCTAACTCACACACACAATGCAATCTAATATGATGCAATGGATAATATCATTATAAGAAAGAAAAGAATAATATAAAGACCAACAGAATCAACTTCTCTTATCCCCAGTGGAGTCGCCACTGTGAGCGGGAATTTTTGCCCCCACTCCTGGTGGAATGGTTCTTGCAACTTTGGCACTGTTTAGGCTCGGGGCCTTAGAGAACACGGACCTAAGCCCGGAGAAAATGGAGTCGCCACCCGGACAGGCCGGAAAAAAAGAAAGGGGTGGATGACTCGATTCCTAAGGAATCCCCAATCCCCTAATAGGTTCAGAAAGTTAGGTATGTGTGGGAAAGGTGAGAAATGGCCCAGCACCCCCACAACACCCTGTTCATTGGAACTGGCCTCCTTTACAGGTCTTAATATTATAAAATTCTTAAATATAATAACATTATCCATATTGCACACAATAATTAAAATAAAACATCAATATATTAAAATCAAAGAAATGTCCAAACAAAGCAAATAAATGGACACCCATCCAAGGATAGAAACATGTCCTTACATCACATGCCTAAATAGGACACCCACCAAAAAGGTAGAAACATGCCCTTTACATAGGTTCTAAAATAGAAAAGCAAATTAAATTACATGATGTTTAACTAATGAGGTACCCACCAAGTGGAAACATACCTCTTACAACTTTTGGAAATCTAAATTAATTTATAAAAGTAAATAATCATTCATCATAAATAAATCATTCATCATAAATAAATCATTCATCAAAGCTATTAATCAAAATATAAAATAAACATCCATCAATGATAAATTAAATAAATCAAGTATTGAAATTAAATAAATTAAAGCATAAGAAATAAATCAAAGCATAATCAAGTATGGAATTGAATAAAGCAAATAAAAGTCCAATTATGGCTACTGTGACTTTTTATGGAATTAAAATAAATTAGGGTTTTATGTTTTAAATGGGTGGTAAGACTCTTTGATTAACAAAATTAAGGTTTGAATGATGATATCATAAAACTAGGGTTTTAAACACTTTAAAATACTTTAATTTGTGATTTTTCGTTATTGGGTTCCTAAGCTACTGTGTAAAATTTAGGTTTTTATGTTTTTATGTTTTTTAATGTTTTAAAAGGATTAGGGTTCATAAAAATTAGGGTTTAAGGTTTTAAAAGGGTTAGTGTTCATTATTTTGGATTTAAAAGTTGAATTTTGGATTTTAGGATTTAGAAGTAGGGTCACGGGTGGTGAATAATTTTTAGGGTTTTAGAAATCAATTTAATAATTTCATGAAGTTTTATAAATTTAAACAAATAAATTAAAGTTTTTATAAGTAGAAAAGATGTGTTAGAAGACTTTTTGAATGAAATAGAACCTACTTTAAGATTTTAAAAGAAGCAGAATTTACATCTTAGTTTTGTTGAAAAATATGTTCAATTAGAGTTTTAAGGTTTTTAAGAAGAAAAAATAACAATTTTAAGCCTTTTGGAAGATAAACCAACGAAATAAGGTTTTTTTTTTGCTTTAGAAAAACTAAATTAAAGTTCAAAGGTTTTTAATTTTGATTTCATAGATTTGCTACTGTGTAAAAAAAACAATTAAAAAAAATTAATTAACACATACCTTCTTTTGATGATTTCTCCAAAAACAATTCTTCTTGGATGAACTAGCTCCAAAGACAAGCTTTTTTTGCCTTTGAATCCTCTAAATCATGCTACTGCTGTTTTAGAAAAAATTTGAATTGAATTTCGTTTTTTCCTTCCTTGATTTGGTTTCAAATTTTCCAAAATCCTCTTGGATTTTTGCCTCCTCTTTTTTAATTGTCTTTGGTCCTTATTTATAGTGGTTTGAGGTTGTTTATTCCTAATTAGTTAAGGTAAGTAATATTAATAAAAAAAAGAAACCAAAACCTAATTGGATTAGGTTTCGAAAAATTTGCGTCGAAAAATTTGCGCTGCCGAAAAAAATTCTACTGCAGAAATATGCGGGCCCGTAAGCTATTTCGCAGGCAGAAAATTTCTGCGTGCGAAATAGCACAGTGATTTCGCCCACAGGAAATTCCTGCGGTCGAAATGTCCACGGGCCCTCGCGACAATTTTTTCGTCGCCGATTTTTTCGACTCCGATTTTTATTTTTATTTTTATTTTTTGATTTTTATTTGTTTATTTCTATTTTTTATTAAAAAAAATTAGATACTAAAGCAAAAATTATTTAATAAAAATTATTTTGGACTAATAAGACAACAAAAATCATTTTAGACTAAATAAAATATATTGGACCGGATTGGGTCAAAAATTAAGGGTCTACAGCTGCAGGTGCATTCGTTAATCCAAAAAGCATACCAAAAACTCATAATACCCATACCTTGTGCGGAAAGTTGTCTTAGGAACATCTTCAGCTCTAACCCTCAACTGATGGTACCTTGATCTCAAATCAATCTTGGAAAACACTGCTGCTCCCTTCAATTGACATTTCAGTCTTATATCTATCTTGGTCTGTTATAATTTTTGTAACACCCCCATACCCTATATACATACTATACACATACCCCATATATGTACAATATGCATATAAGACATAAGAATGCTACATTACAAGTCCTTTCAAACCTTTCATTATCGTATTTCTATAAATACATATATATATATATAAGAACATAAGAACATTTTATTTACATATATACATTTATACATTGTCTTTCCAAAAATTTACTTATATACATATACATATGGTCAAACTATAGAATAACAAAATTTACATGCATGCACCACCTTCTAGTTGGTCTCTGGCACACCCTCAATCTTCACGTGGCACAAATATCCGACTCTCAGATCAACAATCTACTTACATGCGTGATTCACATAACCGCGCTAAGCTTTAAAGCTTAGTGATACATATAAACAATATTTATATACAAATACACAAATACAATATTGGGATTCAATATACACAATACAATATTGGGATTCACATCCCACTTACACATCATTACACTATTGAAAATCTCATTCCATATTCATACATGACTATTGGCTTCACACATCATTGCAATTACTAAGTTCAGCTATCACACTATCAGTTTCTCGAGCCAGCTCTGCTCGGGTATAATTTTAATTTCAATCACACGACCTAGCTCTGCTCAAGTCAACAATCATCTCAAACACATGACCCAGCTCTGCTCGGGTTAAGACCTAGCTCGGCTTAGGTCTACCATTATTTCAATACATGACCCAGCTCTGCTCGAGTCAAGACCTAGCTCTGCTCAGGTCTATTAACATATGCACCTCTAGGCCTAGCTCTGCTCAGGACCTCTCGTGCATATCTAATCAATCTCAGCATAATTAGACAAGTAATGATATAGGTTACATGTATATAACATCACTTTAGTTTATACTTTTCCAGTGATCATCACCATTCTTGATCACATCACATTACCAGTTCGCATCATTCATACATAGGTCATATGCATTATTAATGCTCATCTTCCATTTCTTTCACATTTTCTCACATTTAACTAGGCACATCGCTTCTTTTCTCATTTTTTTCTCATTCATTTCAATATCATATCATCATTTCAATGTCATATCATTTCATTCATACATTTCAATATCATATCATATCATTATTCATTTATAATTCACACTTGACATCTAACCACATTTTCCCATTTTATACTTTCATAATGCAAGCATGAGCCACACTCACCATATGACTCATCAACATACCAATATGTAGCATAATTAACATATTTTCTCATAATTCTTCAAGTGCACACTCAACTTCTACAACTTTGACACGCCCGGGGATATGGGTGTGTCACTACTCGTGTCCTTAATACTACCTTATAGTTGCTACGACACGCCCAGAGACATGGGTGTGTCACTGCCCGTGTCATTCATTCTGCCTTTATAGAAACTTTGACATGCCCAACAACATGGGCATGTTAATGGCCATGTCAATTATACTGCCTTTCAGTAGCTATTATACGCCTAGAGACATGGGCATGTCACGGCACGTGTCTTTAATTCTATATCACAGTGACTACGACATGCCCAGGGACATGGGTGTGTCATTGGCGTGTCAGGCTAAACCTCTGGGTACGCCCATGACAACACAAAAACACTCTTTCACTCCATTTCATCAATACAATACTAACATATCACATAACAACTCCAACCCATGTTAAATCAAATATGCACAATCTCAAAATCATATATATAAACTCAAGATCATATATACAAACCAAAGAAGTTATACATACAAATCTTTGGTTATTCCCAAGCTTAATCTTCTTTACTTATTTCTTGTTAATCTAAACACAAAATCATAATAACAATAATCATATATTTTATTCATACCATCATCCATATATCAATTCATTCAATCCCCAACTCAACTTTACCAAACCCTTGCTCTTTTCCTCAATTCCAACTACTCATTATTATCCCCAACATCTAATCATATTTTCTTTATCTATGTATTAATTCAACATATATATATACATCAATATATCATTATCATAATATTATTCAATTAATCATCACTTTCTCTCACTAACTATATCATACATATATACATAAAATCCATAGAATAAGTTCAAGAAGAAGGTATTTACTTGAATTACTTGCCAAATCTTGACTATTTTCTTTAATCCCTTTTGAAGCTCATGTAGCATGAAAAGTTCACTCTTCCCCTCTCTCTCTCTATCTCACGTTGAAGAAGAAGAAGAACACTTGTCTTCTCTTTACCCATCCTTATCCTTATATAAATAAAATATTATATAAAATTTCCACTTAAATTCTCCACCACTCATCTTTTTCCTTTCTTTGACTTTTTAATTTCCCTTTTATTATTATTATTATTATTATTATTATTATTATTATTATTATTATTATTATTATTATTATTATTATTATTATTATTAATGAATTAAATGATTAAAATCAGCTTTCCCACCACCAATATATACCTCATGCATATGTGTAATATATGTTAGGTATATGTATATGTCTTATATATTTTATTTATCCTTCTTATGTATCTCAAAAATATATATAGTACATATATAACATTCATCAAAAACATCAATCTAATATTTTCTCTACCCTTTGCACCTATATGCTCTCCCGTTTTTACTATTCTAAAGTACATCAAAAATCAAGATATTACAATTTTAAAGGACCTAAACCTAATTTTAAAAGTTGAAATTAAACTAGTTCGAGTTTATAAATCCCATATTAAAATTGTGAAAAAAAGTTATGCCTAAAAAATTAATAATTTTGGATAGGTTTAAGTCAGGATGGTTCAAATCAATGTGAGTCATGGCTCATATCGATTTGGGCATCCCAAATCAATATGAGGCCAACTCATATTGATTTGGACATCTAAATAGATATGAGCTAGCCTCATATCGATTTTGACCAGGCAATTTAATTGCCTAATCAAGCTATAATTCGTTTAAAACTCATATTAAGCAATATAAGGGTTAAGTGATGGTTTTTGCCTATAAATATGTGATTAAAAGCAGTATTGAATGATTAACAACCGTTAACAATCAACACAAAGCAACCAAGCATTACCAATTAAGAAGGATTATCAAAACAGAGAAAGCAACCATCAAACATAAAAGACTATCAAATTTATAAAACAAGGCAGTGGCTACTGTCTTGGTTTTTGCTAGGCAAGAATTTCAATTTGGTATAGATAGCAGCTTGGATCAACCTACTTAATTTGGTGGAGTCTTCAACGCAGGTCTTGTCTTCTAAACTTAACTTTTTTAAACGTACAGTTGTTTAAACATTTTGATTGATTTTTTATTGTTATTTTAATCTAGTAGTTTAATTACTAAAACCACTATCGCATGTTCATAAAATATAAAAACCCTAACATTTATTTAAATCCAATTATGTAAAACCCTAATATACGAAAATCAAAAACCCTAACCACAATAACCAGTAACATAATTTCCCAAACCCAAAACTCCTAAATTTAAATCTGTAAAACCAGTAACCTAATTTCATAAACCCTAATTTCCTAAACCCTGATTTCTAAATAATTAAAACCCTAATCCTATTTCATTAAAGTAGTCATAATCTAAAACCCTAAAACCAAGTTTCTAAAAGTAAAAACCCTAATTCCAGTGATTCCAAAACCCTAGTCTAAGACTTCCATTCTTTAAGTGTAAACCCTAGTATGCATATTTAGCCATTAATAGTAATTTAAAATCCAACCTTACATATTTTTATCTTAATTTGTATCATTATATATTGATCTTAATTATGTTATAATGGATGGATTATTTTTGAATGAATTACTTTCAATTATTGTGAATGTTTGAATGATTTAATTTATTTGGTTGAATATTTTTATTGGTTTATCTTGGTTTCAAGAATTGTAAGAGGTATATTTCCACTTTGTGGGTACCTCATTAATTAAGCTCGATGTAATTCATTTTAAGTATTGGGACTAATGTAAGGGACACGTTTCCACTTATAGTAGGTGTCCCATTTTATTTATTTATTTTGTTTTCTTTTTGGACATTGGACATTTGTAAAGGCATGTTTCCATCCATGGACGGGTGCCTGTTTTGTTTGTTTCATTTTAATAAAATGATGAATGTTTATTTCTTTTAATTTGTGTGTAATATGGATGATGCTATAATATTTGAGAATTTAATAATATTTAGACCTAAAAAGGGGCCGATTCTAATAAACCGCGTGTTATGGGGGTGCTTGGGTATTCTCACCTTCCCCATACGTACTTAACTTTCTGAAACCATTAGGGGGTTGAAGATTCCTTAGGAATCGAGTTATCCACCCCTTTCTTTTTCCCAACCCATCCGAACGGTGACTTCATTTTCTCCAGGTTTAAGCCTGTGTTCTCTAAGGCCCTGAGCCTAATAGTGCTGAAGTCACAAGAACCATTTCACATGGGAAGGGGGCGAAAATCCCCGCTCACACTTGATTTTTTATAAATATTTGTATGGAATATGGCTACTGTACGTGTTTAAACTAATGATTATGTATTGATGAACATAAATTGAATATGTCTAAGTTACTGGAACTATTTTGGATGGAGAATAAATATGATCAATATAATGAAACATCATCAAAACTTCTTATGCTGAGTTTAAATGAATTTAGTTTAGAGGACGTACCTTCATTTGTTGATTCCACAAATAATTAAATGTTGATCCAAACTTTTTCTTGCACCAATCTTGCACTTCTTGGTTGAATGAAATCAAAACAGTAGCTACTGCCTTGTTTGATAATATTCTCTCCGTGTTTGATGGCTATTTTTTCCTGTTTGATAGTCGTTGCTAATTGCTTCGTTGCTCTGTGTTCATTAAGGTGTTGCTAATCCTTTCTCTGTTCTTTTCCTCCTATATTTATAGTAAATACATTAGGTTAAAGCCCCATGACTGAGCCTTTAATTTCCTATTTAGAAACGGTTTCCCTTAAGCATATCAAATTAGAACGTGTTTAATTCGAGAGAAATTGTGACCATGTCAGATTAAAACAATTTTAATCCGACATGGTCAAAGTCCATATCAAATTGGCAATCCTAATTTGACATGGACATGGTCCATATCAAATTGGTCAATGCCTAATTCAATATGGACCATCCATATCAAATTGGGCAGGCCCAATTCAATATGGTATGATTTATATCGAACCAAATTTTGTTTTTAGGCAGTTTCTAGGCTTTAAAAATCAAACCGTAATTATTTTAGGCCTTAGAGAATTGTACCAATCTAATCAAAAGCTTAAAATAGGTTTAAGCTTATTAAGAATGGATCGATTATGACTTAGGCCTTTCTTTAATTAACATCGAACTAGCTAAGGCCAAAATTAAGGGTCTACACTCATATCCCTTATAGACCACATTTCAATCTTTTTAAAGACCCGTTGATCTCTTTTGGTAGGTAAAGTCTATTAGTGGAGATTGTTTAAAAAAAGTATGCATATGAGATAGACAATATTTAAACCCAATGATGCTTTTGACCAAGTAATGTGTACGTGCTTATATGAAGTGTAACAGCTCTTACACAAATGGATATGATTCCCGAATTTAGTACGGTAACTAGGGTAATGATGTTATAGATGTGTTAATTTGAAAGACTAAGTCCTGAGGTATATTGACACTGATTTAACAAAGCCAACATTTGGTTTCAAAATTAAATTTTAAAAAAAATAGTGTTTTTCGATCACATGAGCCTTCAAGATTAAGGAATATGTTGTATTATTGAACTTTAAAAGACACATTAGGCAAAGGTAGGCTAATGAAAGAAATATTTATGAGGTTATGAAGAAGTTACCAACCAATGTGTTGAATCATGGGTTAAAATAGAAGTCTCTTATGTCTTTGACTATTCTACTTAGGCCCCCACTACTCATGTTTTTCATATCTTAAAGATGAAGCCATAGAAGTGACATCTTCTGATGTCCCAATGCAAGGCTTAAATGAACATCTCGAAGGTGCTAACGAGTGTCCTATGGCCTATCACCTCATATTGTGAGTCAGTATAATTACTGTGAGTATCATTCATACATATCATGCATACATGCATACGTGAGCATATCACATTACATTTTGGTTTTCTTGTGTTGCCTATTCATTGTCACAATTAAAAATTGATACTTTATGAAACAATGAGAAGCAAACATGGCACCAAGGGCCATGAAAGGCCCATTTCTTAAGAGAGATCCAATCCTATTATGAAAGAAGGAAGAGTTGCATGATAGCAGAAATGTTGATAAGAGCCTACACATGGGGAAAAATTGCTAGTTTGAGCCTACACAGGGGGCAAAAGATAAAGTATAGAATAGAAAGAATCGTTGAATTCTTGAAAGCAAAATCCATTGAAGAATGGAACAAGTGGCTAGAAGAAATCTAGAACTCCCAAATAATAGAAGGTCAATCAAGCTAGAAGAGCTTAAGTTAATGGCTAGAAGAAAGCCAAAACTCTCAATTGAGAGAAGGTCAATTAAGCTAGAAGAGCTGAAGTTGATGGCTAAAAGAAAGCCAGAACTCTCAAATGAATTAAGATTCAAACAAGTGGCTAGAAGAAAGCCAACACTCTGAAATGAATGAAGATTCAAATGATGGCTAGAAGAAAGCTAGAACTCTCAAATGAATGAAGATATAAATGACAGAAGGTCAGTCTAGCTAGAAGAGTTGGAGTCGATGCAAGACAGAGGTCTATTCCTAAGAATCAACATGAAGATCCATTTCTACCAAGGCATATGGTTTTCCAAGATTTATTGAAGTATCCGAGTTTGTCCATTGTGAGATATTAGAGTCGCTCACTATCCAACCAAGATATTAGAATCACTTGGTAGTGTTCATCAAGATATTAGAGTCACTTGATGGTTTTCATTGAGATATTAGATACGCTCAATGACTGTTAATTTACCAAGATATTAGAGTCACTTAGTGGTTTGCATCAAGATATTAGAGTCGCTTGGTGGTTTTCATCAGGATATTGGAGTCGCTCGATGACTGTTTTGATCTACCAAGATATTAGAGTTGCTTGGTCATTTCATCTAGATATCAAAGTTGCTTGATGAACCAATTGGGTTAGTAGAGTTACCTAATAGTTCGTTGAGATATTAGAGACGTTCAACTGTTGAATGTTGATACTCAATGGTTCTTCGCTATAGGGTATCCATCCTTTGGATTTTTATTTATTTGTCTTTGTGTTCTATTTTGCAGATTGTGAGTGAGGATTTTCACCCTCACTCCCATGTGGAATGGTTCTTACGACTTCAGCACTGTTAGGCTCAGGGCCTTAGAGAACAAGGGCCTAAACCCAAAAAAAAATGGAGTCGCCACCCAGACTGGCCAGGAAGAAAAAAAGGGGTGGATAACTTAATTTCTAAGAAATCTCCAACCCCCTATTGGGTTTGAAAAGTTGGGTACATATGGGGAAGGTGAGAATGACCCAGCATTCCATAACGCCCGGTTCATTGGAATCGGCCTTCTTTTTAGGTCTAAATATTATTGAATTCTTAAATATTATAATATTATCCATAATACATGCAATTATCAAAATAAATAAACATCCATCACTTTATTAAAATGAAACAAACAAAACAGGCACCCATTCATAGATGAAAACATGCCTTTTACAATGCCCAATGTTCAAAAATAAAATAAATAAGATAGTGCACCCACCATTTGGTGGAAACATGCCCTTTACATTAATCCAAAACTTAAAGTAAATAAAATTACATTTAACTTTAACAAATGAGGTACCCACAATGTGAAAACATACCTCTTTCATCTTTAAAACTTAAATATTTAATCAAACTAAATCATTCAATCATTCACCATGAGTAAAATAAAAACAAATCATTCATAAAAATAAAATATTAATAAATCATCCATGCAAGACATAAAATAATCACATCTAAACTCTAAACTTAAATAAAGTAATAAATATACAAATTTAGAGTTTACATCTTAGATTAGGGTTTCTTGGATAAAATTAGGGTTTTAGAACTTGTATAACTAAATTAGGGTTTTTAGGGTTTAGGAAAACAAGATTAGGGTTTTTAGGGTTTAAGAAAATAAGATTAGGATTTTTAGGATTTTAATTTAAAAACAAGGGTTTTGGTTCTAAAGAATGGAACTAGGGCTTTGGTTTTTAGAAAATAGTATTTTTGTAACTATATTTATAAATTTTGGATCTTTAGATTATGTTTTAATTCAAATTAATATTGCTTGAAATCAATTGCTATTGCTACTGCTACTGCTACTGTGATATTTGAATTAAGGTTACTGTAATATTGAATCAAAATTAAATAAGCTACCATGGATAAAGTAGGTTACTGGACATTCAAAATAAGTTTTATAGATATAGATTTTCAAAACATTTTACTGGATATTTTATAGAAAAAGAATAGAAGAACAAAGTGAAATGATTCAATAAAATAACAATAGATGAACTACTGGAATTTTAAAACAGATAAGATAAGGAATTTCAAAACTCAGTTTGTTGGTTCCACCGATATTTTACATTGTTTTAAGCTTTGTGTTTGCACCAGTTGTATAATCTCAGTTGAACAAAGCCAAGATAGTAGCTACTGCCTTATTTGATAATGCTTTCTCTGTATTAGATCGCTTTTCATTTTCTGTTTGATAATTGTTTAGTTACTGTGTGATACTTCGATAGTGTTGGAGGTTGCTTTTCCTCTTCTCTTCTTAAACCTATTTTTATAGAAAAGTATATTACGTTAAACTTTTTAAAACTTCCCTTTTTAAAAATGGATTCCTAAGGCATATCGAATTAGATTGATTTTAATTTGACCAAAACTGGGAGCATGTCGGACTCAAATTCTTCTAAACCGATATGGAATAAAAATGCATAAGCTCCATATTGAATTAGGATTGCCCTAATTCGATATGGAGTCCACTAAATCAGTTTCCATGCCAAATTCAATATGGGAGTCCCAATCAATATGGGCTTCCCAATTCAATGTGGGAGTCCCATATCGAATTGGAAAGGTCTCAATTCGATATTGTAACACCCCCTACATAGTCTATACACTTGACTACATAAGTGATGTCACCTAAATACTCACACTTGCCTGCATATGTAATATAGTAAATAAAGCCAAAATGTTTCTATACATTAACGCAGTTATTAAACTTTTAAAGAAATATCGTGATCATGCCTATATTACAAACATATATTTGTTTAATTTACAAAGAACTCCTATTGTTAACTTACATTGTAAACATTATTATAATTCTCTTACTACTCTCAAGCTTATACAATGGTCATACAAAATTATAAAGTATTGCCATGTGAACTATACAAAATACAATATTTAAAATATTGCTCTTTGAACCTTTGTGATGTGGTTGATTTGAAACGTACACCTATCACTCTGCAGTCTCAACTCTTCTTATTTGATCTGTGCATCAGAAAACAACTCTAACATGCTAAGCAAAGCTTAGTGGTGCTTATGTATTTGCAATATGCGAGAAAATTTAAAGGGAATAGAACTATGCATAAAATATCGTGACCCATTAGAAACAGTGGAAAGTATCACTTTTAAAACATTAAATAAAGAAATTAATAAATTCAGTGAAACTTAAAATACTAAACATGTTTAAATTCAGAATCTGTTTATTTAACTACAACTATATAACACATTATTTTCAATATAGATAACTTCATTAAATACGCCCATACATACTGAACTCAGATCATAGGTTTGGATAATGGGTCATTGTAGCAATTTTAATGCCAAATCTCAAGAATGTATAATGGCAAATATGCCCATTGTCACTGATGACACAATATGTCCATTAATGGCACTATTTACCCACTAAAACTATGGATATCCTCCCTCTGGCTAGCCATTCAATCTTAATCTAGATCTAAAATTAGTATGCTTTGGGTAATTCATTAGTTTTTAATTAACATTGAATTATGTATATCACTTCAATGGCACAATTATTTGATCAACACTTGGTATTACACATATTTATCATATATTTAAAATTTATTACACTACTTATTAAGGTTGATTTCAAAAATCTTTTACACTTTGAGGCCTTATAGTCATTTAGGTCAGAATAACGGATGACAGATAAGGAAAAGAGCTATTTTGGGCAAATTCTTCAAGTGACATGCCTAACAAAATGGGCGTGTCAATGACCATGTCGTTTGCCCATCTTACAGAAGCTTTGACATGCCCAATGACATTTGTAATATCCCAAAGTATACCCTAAAAGTTTTGGAATAATTATTGTTGTATTTGGATTTAATGTATATGTTATATTGGAAAGAGAAAAAGAAGTAAAGAGAGATGTGTATATGTTGCATATATATAGATATATACAACATATACAAGTCAAATTAATATATGGTCAAAAGAAGAGTAATTAATTGATTTTAATTAATTAAGTGGAATTGGAGTGAGTGGAAGTGGATGGAGATATTTTGAGTATTTTAATATTAATTGCTTGGAGGAGAGGGTTTTAAGGAGAAAGTTATTAAGAGTTTGACTTTGCTTTCTTTCTTTTCTTCTTGTTTCTTTCTTCTTCGTGCATCTTCATTTCTTTTCTTTCCTTCTCTTTTCTTTTCTTTTCTTTTGGCCGGCTATCAAAGAAGCAAGAGAGAAAGAGAATTTTGTTTTCCAAGCTCAAGATTGAAGGAAGTTTTCAAGTGATCAAGTTGGAAATTTAAGAGTTTCTTCATCTTTGGTAAGTTTTCCACTTCATTCTTTGATTTTCTTTGAGTTTGTGAGCTGAGATTGTGGATAGTATGTGTTTGTTTGATTGTGGTGTGTTTAAGAGTGTTTGGTTCAATTGGTTTTGGATTTTGGAGTTGGATTGAAGGAAAGAGTAAGTTTGTTAGAAGAGAAAGTGTTGTGGTTGTGTTTTGAGTTTGTGGTGATGATTATGATTTGTGTTTGATGTATGTTTGAGTTGTTTTGGGTGTTTTTGTAAGTTATTATGGTTTATGGGTGTGTTTAATTAAATTTGTTTGAAGTGGAAAATGGTGGAAGTAAGTGGTTTGTTGGATATGTTGTTATTGTTGCCGGAATTTGCATTTTTGGCCTGACACGCCCGTGAGCACGGCCAGGTCTTTGGGTGTCAATGGTTCTATTTACTGGATGAGTGACAAGAGCAGTGACAAGCCCATGTCACTGAGCATGTCATAGATACTGTGTGGGTGAAGGATTGACACGGCAATGAGCACGCCCGTGTTGTTAGACGTGTCAATGTTTCTGTGAGACAGAATGTATTACACGTTTAGTGACACGCCCGTGGTTCTGAGCGTGTCAAAGCTTCTGTGTTGTGGAGTTAGGGCACAGTCAGGGACACGCCTGTGTTGTTGAGCGTGTCATGTTTGGAGTTTTCCCTAGTTGGTTCTTAGCTTTATTATCTTATATGTATCTCTAAGTGAGTGTGTATGATTACCTTTGGTTTAGGTTGTGAAGAGGTTGAGTTGCCCTAACCTAAGTGTTGAGGATTCTTGGAAGAAGAAGTGTATAGGTTGGTGTGAATTGCTCTTGAGGTAAGTACAAACTTACATAGTTGCATTCAATTATATGATTTTGAGACTTAACACATTTGGTTATAAATGTGTTAAGTAATCTACTATATTGTTATTACTATTTAACTAATGTTATAATTTGTATAATGTGAAAGATATGATGATCATTCAAAAAGGTATGTGTAATGCAATTGGTTATGATGAATACTTTAATGATGATTTGCTTTAATGTAAATTGTGATATGATGAGATGTGATGTCATTGTGGTTGACTATAATGATTCAAATGAAATAAGTGAGGCATGTTCGCCTAGATGATGATGAATTTAAAATGTGTGTCCAATGCAATTAGTTATGTATACTCTATTGATGAAATGTGAAGCCATTGTTGTTGGCTATAATGATGCAAATGAGATGATTGAGGCATGGATGCCTAAATGATGATGAGAAAATGAAAATGAAATTGATAATGAATTAATGAATGAATTGTGTGTCTAATGTGTTATTCCATTTTCAGAGTTTTGTTGTTGGTGGCATGCCTATAGTAACAATCTCTTGAAGTTAGGTTGGGCTTGATCCTTGAAGCCAAGTTGGGTTGAAGTTTAGCATGCTTAACTCCCCTTGAAGCTTGGTTGGGTCTAGTCCTTGAAGCCTAATTGAGATGTTACAACCCTTGAAGCTAGGTTGGGTTTGGTTCTTGAAGCCAAGTTGGGTTGATACTTAGCATGCTTTGTTCCCCTTGAAGCTTGGTTGAGCCTAATCCTTGAAGCCTAGTTGGGATAATGATAATGATAAATGTGATAATTAAACCAAAACATTAACTCTGAAAGTTGAATGGCATATTAGTGTCTTTTGGGCCCATGCTTGTCTTTGTTTCAATGTAATTCATAAATGATGAAACAAGTGAATAGAATAATGAAATGTAGTGTTATGAACAATATAAAGATATCAATTGTGAATATTGTCTTAATTGTTGAAATGTGTGACATTGGCATTGCATTAAAGCATGTTGTTATTGTAGTTTGTACCACTAAGCCGTTGGCTTAGCGCGATTGCGGTTCATCGCGCAGGTGACAGGGTAGAGCCAGAGAGTTCATCTAGACTGAGTCGAGTCTAGACTTTGAGGTGTTGATTGTGGAAGTAAAGATCAGAGACGAACTGCCAAACATGTATAAACTTTATGTTTTGTAAAATTTTGATTTTGATGTTTATATATGTAAATATAACTATATTTTCCGCTGCGTATTGAATGAACCTTTTTTTTATCTATTGTGTTATATTATAACTTAAATGTTTAAATTTGCTCATATTATTGTATAAAGGGAGGATTTGTTTATTTGAAATGTAAAGAAAATCTGTGGCATTCCCATATTCAGTATATGTATATTATGATCATGGTAGCATACAGTGTACGTATACGGGGTATAGGTGTAATATCCTCATTTATGCCCTAGAAGTTTTGTATGTTGTTGTTATTGTGGTTGTTTTAAATTGCAAGATAAAGAATTGAGAAAAGAAAAGTATATGTGTTTTGGGAAGGATTTAGGGTTTAGAGAGAATGGTATATGTTGTGTATATGTTGATATATATAACATATAAATGGGTCAAAGAAGAGTCAAGGTGTTGGTTAGTGGAAGAAGATATTTTATTGTTGAGTGTGTAATTGCATATATGGGCTTATATAAGACAAAAAAGTTAGTTATATGATTGAGGGCATTTTGGTAATTGCTTGGATAAAATCTCTTGGTGGAGATTTAAAGAAGAAAAGTCATTTGACTTTGTTGAATTTTCTTTTCTTCTCATGTTTGTGCCGGCCATTGAAGAAGACAAAGGGAAAGAGAAGTGTTCTTGATGCTATACTCAAATTGATGAAGGAATTGAGAGATTTGGTGAAAGATTTGTGGAATTTCTTTATATAAGGTAAGTAATTTCTTGTTTTCTTTTATTAATTTGGAAGTTGTGGCTAAAGTGTATTGTGAATTGTTGAGTTGATGATTTGGTGTGTTTGATATGTATTTACAAATGTTAAAGTTGATTGTTAGTTAAAAGATTGATTTGAGGTTGGTTTGGTTGTGAAGGTTGTAAGTTTAAATGGATTTTGATAGTGGAAGTTCAAGTGTAAAGTTGGTTTTAGGGTTTGAGATGGTATATGTTTAAATGTTTTGGTTGATGTGTTTTAATATGGAATATTGTGATAAACATGTAGAATTTGTGTTTAGAACATTGATTTCATTCATTTGAAACATGTTATATGGTGTTTGATGAGTTTGAGTGCAATTGGAGGAAAATTTTGCATATTAGGGTTTGTGTTTTGGGAGACACGGCCAAGTCATGAAACTTTTGCGTGTGTTGAATTAGTTTTGAGAGACACGGCCGTGTTCCCAAGCCGTGTTAGCTACTGTGAGTTTTGGTTTAAGAGACACGGCCATAAGCTTGGCCGTGTCCCTTGCCCGTGTTGCTTCACTACAAAAATATTCGGCATTTGCGACGGAAATCTGCGACGGACACGTTTCCGTCGCAAATTTGCTACGGATCTGCGACGGATTTGCGACGGAAGGACAAGTCAGAGGAATTTTGAGCAATTGGTCGCAAATCCGTTGCAAATCCGTCGCAGATCTGCGACGAAAATCATTCCGTCGCAGATTTTCGTCGCAAAAGTTGGCGCGCGAAAGAGAAAACACTAAAGAAGCAATTTGCAACGGAGATCTGCTACCGTGTATTACCGTCGCAAATTTCACTATAAAAATATCAACACTATTTGCGACGGAAATCTGCGACGGACACCTGTCCGTCGCAAATTTGCTACGGATCTGCGACGGATTTGCGACGGAAGGACAAGTTAGAGGAATTTTGAGCAATTGGTCGCAAATCCGTTGCAAATACGTCGCAGATCTGCGACGAAAATCATTCCGTCGCAGATTTCCGTCGCGAAAGTTGGCGCGGAAACTTGGCGCGAATGAGAAAACACTAAAGAAGCAATTTGCAACGGATATCTGCTACCGTTTATTACCGTCGCAAATTTCACTATAAAAATATCAACACCATTTGCGACGGAAATCTGCGACGGACACTTGTCCGTCGCAAATTTGCTACGGATCTGCGACGGATTTGCGACGGAAGGACAAGTTAGAGGAATTTTGAGCAATTGGTCGCAAATCCGTTGCAAATCCGTCGCAGATCGGCGACGAAAATCATTCCGTCGCAGATTTACGTCGCAAAAGTTGGCGCGGAAACTTGGCGCGAAAGAGAAAACACTAAAGAAGCAATTTGCAACGGATATCTGCTACCGTTTATTACCGTCGCAAATTTCACTATAAAAATATCAACACCATTTGCGACGGAAATCTGCGACGGACACGTTTCCGTCGCAAATTTGCTACGTATCTGCGACGGATCTGCGACGGAAGGACAAGTCAGAGGAATTTTGAGCAATTGGTCGCAAATCCGTTGCAAAATCCGTCGCAAATCGATTGCAAATCCGTAATAAATCTGCGACGGAATTTTGTTCGTCACAAATTTCGTCGCTAAAGTTGGCGGGATTATTCCCTCCGAGAATTTTCGTTGAAAATTTGTACTGTCGCAGATTGGTCGCAGATTCGTTACAAATTTGCTACCCATTTGCTACGGATTTGCGACGAAAATAAAATTTGACTATATATATGTATCCGTCGCAAATCGATGGCAAATCTATAGCAAATTTGCGACAGAAAATAGCCGTAACAAATTTTGGTCGTAAATCTAAAAGGAAATTTTTAGTGGGAGCCCAAAAAAGAAATTATAATTAATTGAAATAAGTTAGAAGACTTATTTTATATAAAAAAAATACTAATTTTTGTTTTTTATATAATTTCGTTATAGGCATTTTATTTTATCTCATTTCTCTGCATTTATCGTATAGCATAAATGATATATTTGAGTATATATGTTTAATTATTTTAAAGCATATTTTGATTTCAACAATTCGATTTATTTGTATAGCTTCATTTAAATATTTTATATATTACATTGATATTAATTTAATAATTTATAATGACAAATTAAATTTACTTGTTATTATCACTAATATAAAATTTTAAATTAGTATTAATATGTTATCAGTGTACTATAAAAAATTATATCCATATTTAAATACTAATTTAAATATGTTATCCTTATTTCAATTGAAATAATTTTAAAATTTTATATATATTTTTGTGAAAGGATAAATAATTTTAATTTTTATAATATTTTTAGAATAAAAAGTTATTTTTTAAATAGTTTTATAAATGTAAAAAAAAAAATATTGAGTGTTTAGTATCAACTAACTATATCTTTATTTCAATTTCTCTTTAACTCTCTTCCGCTCTAGAAGTGTATTCTCTTCCGCTGTAAAGCTTTGCCGACCCGTGTGTCTCCAGTTCTAGATCTAGCGCTAGCGCTGGCTATTTTGCCGACGGTAAACCTAAAACTCTCACCCTCTTTCCCTTCTCTTTTGTATCTTTGTTTGTGTGTCAGTATTTTCTCTTTTCTTTTGTTGACTGGGAGTCTATTGCAGCCCAAACTCCCAAAGAGAAACACCCTGGGTTCCAAAGTGGTTGGGTTTCTTAGACCATCTTGTTGGTGTTTCCTTGACAGATATGGGTTTTGATACTCAAAGATCGATTCTTTCGACCCATCTGTAGATTTTAGTAAGTTTTTTAGTCTACGATTATTTTCTTGTAGTAGGTGCTCAGATCTCGTCCCATCCTCTTTTGTTCTATGTTATATGTTCCTTCAGGAGATATGGTAATATCCCATGGTTCGTGCGATACTGTCATTGGTGTTTGGTTTTTTATATTCGACCCCTTTCTAGGACTTCTGATCCTTTGATTCCCTTAATCGATTGCAAATATGAGGAGGTTTGAGGTTGCAGAGCTATCTGTTCTCTTTACAAGTTGTTCTACTAGATTTGGTGGACATTTATCATCATAGCTCTGCAGATTACCTTCGGCCTTTTTATTGGTGACTTAAAAACGACATGTTATCAAATCTGCAGATTTGGATAACATGTTATCAGTACACTTTGGTGTACGTATTATATAGTTTTTAAATTAGTGATTGTTATTATCACTCAATATCTTCATCTCAGCCTGCTGGTATGTCCTCCACACACCATCTCCATTTCGAATCTGACTCTTTATTAGCAGTACAAATCTCCATTTCGAATCAACCTTGGCTATTACTCCTCCAGTTCTCAGACCCCAAATTAACTCCTCCATTCAGTGTTTGGTAGCCATGAAATTGGTGAAGAGAGCTCTGGTTCTGCTAACGCTATTAATAATGTCATTAATGTCTCAGGTGTTCGATACTGTTGTTTACAAGGTTGGCGATTCTGCTGGTTGGACCACCATTGGTAATATTGACTAAAACAGTGGGCAGCTACTAAAACTTTCCAAGTTGGTGATGTAATTGGTATGAATTAACCTCTTTGTAAATCATTTTTCACTTTGTATTAGATATTTGATCTGGGTTTCTCGTTTTTAATTTGTTTTGATTATGTATAGCCTTAATGTTTTCTTAGATCTTTGTTTCTGGCTTTTGTAATTCTTGATAAAACTCTTGTAGCATATTCAGTTTCTGGTTTTTCCTCTGCACTGGGGAAATTCCTCTTGTTTTCATTTTGCAATTAAAATGTTTCTTGTGTTGATATTGGTTTATTTTTTGAACAATGCCAGGGGCTGTTGGAATTCACAGTTCAGGATTCAGAGACTTCCTGTTGAAGCCAGAGCTTCTTCGAGCCATTGTAGATTCTGGATTTGAACATCCTCCAGAAGGCAAATTCTTTTGACTTGTCTTTATATAATATAATTTTCTTTTTCTCAATTATTCTTTTGACTTCAACTAATATGAATTGAATGTAGAAAAAAAGTATGCTACAGTCACTTCATTTTCTTATGCTACAGTCAAAACTTGGGTTTCTTTTTCTTTTTTACTTTAAATGATGCTGAAGGTGACTGTAGATGCTGAAGATGATACAGCCAGGCAGACTTTTGATGTAAATGACAATGAAATGCCTGATACTTTAAATGATGCTGAAGGTGTTGTAATGCATATAAGTGAGAGTTTGGAGGAAGGGAATGATGAAGACTTTCAGTATTATTCTTCGGAGGATGAGATGATGAATAATGATGAAGACGAATGACTAGTATTTGGTTCTTTTTCCTTGTTTTGATGTTTACTTGGACTGAATTTGGTCAAGTTATTTTAGGATTAGGCCACGTTTGGATTAAGTTTTTGAAAAAATGTTATCCTATAATGGTATTTTGCTAATTAAATACATTGTTCGATGCCAAACAACTACTAATTGTGAAACAGGGCTATTTTCATATGGTTATCCCACAAATATAGCTTGATTTGGGAAAGAACAAAGCTATCTAAAATGGGAAAAGAACACTTAACGCGCATATAATGACGCTTCTTATACGTGCTTTCTCTAGCTGATTCAAATGTTTATTTGGTTTATTTTTTGACTGTAAAGGTGTGTGGTAGGAACTCACATAGTATAAAGTGTTAATAGATTTTTTATAATAAATATAAATATGAATTTATGTATTAAATCACATGTGCACATACTGCAAAAACTATATTAACAATTATAAAAATATAGTGTAAGTTGACTGGATTTTGGTATTAATTTTTACAATTTTTATTTTTTTGGTAAATATAAAATCTGATTATAGATAATGTAAGTATACAACATGCACTGATAAATTTATATATATATATATTTATATTTATATACAATGGTGAAATTATGATTTAGAGAAAAAAAATTTCAAACCAAAAAATATGCAGATGAAATTATATTTTAATTGTGAATCAATGTATGAATCAGAACATATCATTTGTGATAAGTCTCTCTTGATCAACTGCAAGCTTGCTGTAGATTCTTTTGTTTTGCTTACAAGTGGAAATCAAGTTCAAGTTACTCATGTTTGATCTATTAGATTAAATTCCGATATCCTACTTCAAAATGTCTTGTGTGTTCCATCATTTGCCTACAATATGATTTCAGTTAGTAAGATGGCTACTGATCAGATTTCAGTTCTTTTTACTGCTGATTCATGTATTATTCAGGATGCATCTATGAAGAGGAAGATTGGTGCAGCTTAAATCAGTAATGGACTTTTATCACTTTCAGAATAACTTTGCTGTTGCAAATAAGCCTGAAATTTATTCTCATTCCTATGTAAATAAGTTTGTAAGATTTATATCCTGAGATTCATTTTTCAAAATCATATGTTTGTGATATCTGTCATTTTGCCAAGCAGAAAAGAACTATGTTTCCTACCAGTGTTTTCTACTTCAATCAAGGCTTTTGAACTTGTACACTTAGATATCTAGGGTCCCACAACAGTTTCTGTCTCTGGCAACAGCTATTTTCTCACTATAATTGATGATTTTTCAAGATTTACTTGGGTATCTTTTCTTAAAACAAAATCTGCTGCAAGAGCAACCTTGGAAATCAATTGTGAAGTGGGTTTGGTCCGCATGGGATATGATCGGCGAGAAACAATGTGTATTGTGTTAATCTTGCTGCCATTATTGCTGGATTTGTTCTGTTTTGTTGTCCGTATGAGTTAGGTACCTCATGTGTTCTGTTATTTCTCCCTAAAATTTTTATCTGTAGCATCTCTATAGGCTATAATAATATTGATAATCTTTTTCTCTATATTTAATCTTATGTTTTATGGGTTCTTGCAGATATGGCTAGAGGGAAAAGTCGCAATATTATTCAACCACCAGTGGGAAGAGGACGATCCACACGTACAGTTCCAGCATCCATGATACCTACCCAACCCACACCAACAGCCATGGTATCTATCCAACCCACACCAACAGCCATTGCACTTACCCAACCCACAACAACAGCCATAGCACCTACTCAACCCACACCTGCAATTCCAGCGGCTGTAACTCCAAGTTCAGAAGCAACTCCAACATCTGGGAGAAGAACCTCTGAATCTTCAAATCCTAACACAGATGGAACTCCAACATCTAGGAGAAGAATATCTGAATCTTCTAATCCTATAACACCACCCTCTTCTACTCCCTCACTGGATAACATGCACGGATTAGGAATAGAAAATCCCCAAATATCAGCTTCATCTCCTGAAATTAGTGAACATGAACCTCAACCTGATGTTAACAATGACGTTATAAGTAGAGGCTCTCGATCCCAAGAACCAGCCCGTGATGCTGATGGGCGAATAATAATTAGTTGGTCAAAGGCTGATGGGTAATTTACTAATTTTAGCATATTTAGTCACTATTTTGGCACTTTATTAATAATCTTAAGTTGTTTCAGATTTAATCCTGATTTATGGGGCATATCACATGCATGCACAGAAGCTTTTCAACGGTATCCTGACAAAACAGGATCCTCTTGGGCAAAACTGTCTCGACAATCAAAGGACTTATACTTCGGAGAGTTTAAGGTTAATGTTTATCTAATATTCATTTTTATTTGTTTGTTCATAATCTTTAATAATGGTAATGGCTAGCATATTTAAGAATTTTTACTTACTTTGCAGAAATTATTTACTTGGAGGTCATCTGAAGATGGCTTGATGAGAAAAGCTTGGGAAAGCAAAGCAGGAAGGACATACAGTACTTTCATTTACAATGTGAGACATAACAGATTAGTGAACTGTCCCGTGCCTTCCGAATTTGTAGAAGAGTGGAGAAGAGCTTGGGAAACGGAGGATGCAATAAAATTATCAGAGCAACAGTCTAAGAACAGACTGTCTGAGCCTGCTGGACCAGGAACAGGGCCATCTACTCACACTTGTGGGTCGAAATCGATGAAAGAGCATGCGAAGGATTTGGTATGAAATCTACATCTTATTTTGTTAAATAAATTGACTATTTTTTTTATCATATGTTTGTGTTTCATATTGATTTAAACAGGCTGCAGCAAATGGGGGAAAGTTTCCTGGAAACTATGAATTGTTCAAGCATAGCCATACAAGTAAAAAAGATCGGGGGAAGTTTATAGATAAGAGATCGGAACTTGTTCATGTAAGTTAATATATTGTATTTACATTATTTTATGGATGAGTTTATAATGTTTTTGTTGAAAATATGATTGATATGGTGTGTGGTTTGCTTGGTATTGCAGAATGTATACACCCTCTTTCAAATGTGTTGATTTCAATTAATATAGGCAATTTGATTTCATAGTTGTAAAAACATTAACAAGTTGTAAAAACATTAACAATGAAAAATTTAGAAAGAAAGAAAACCCAATAATTTGGATCACATGTATAATATATATATATATATGTGAAGAAAATTTGCTTGCCGAGAAAGAGAATTGAACATATTTTATTGAAGAAAACTATTTATTAGGTATGTCTTCACATGGACAAACATTAAGCTTCTTGTCACTTTATTTATTTTGATATTTTCTTGCATTTGCTATTGTTAATGGTATCCATGAGCCTCTCCTTTTCTCGTCCCTTGCAAAAGAGGAAATCACAGTAAAACCCATGAGCCTCTCCTTTTCTCGTCCCTTGCAAAAGAGGAGTTTCAAAGTTATGGTCAAGGCGAAATCCATGTCAAGTGGACAATTGGTGTCCGGTTCACTTGTATGGAAAAGCTCTCGTCATTTTGTAAGAAGCCCAATTGTTGTTTTCAAGCCATTTGATTAGTAGTCAAATTAGACATTGAAATATAAGGGAAAAAAAGGAAAGCTGATATGTGTTTGCAATCTTTGTAGTTGCATTATATTGATGTTGTTTATTAAGTTGTGTTTCAATAAATTGATTTCTCTTGAATATAATAAAATTTGATGAATATTTTTCTTGGTCTTTGTTAATGCAAGTTGCAAAGAAATGAACTTTCTTCTTTCCCCTGTTCTGAAATCTTGTAAAACAGAGTACGCGTGCACCCCACCAAGAGACTTTTTTTTTTCATCTAAATTTAGGATTTGCAGCTAAAACTGTAATGTTTACTTTATTAAAAGTTCAAAATCCTTTTTTTATATTTATCTAAATATCATATATATTAGTGAAAATCCATATGTCGGTTGTCAGCTTTACTAAATTAAGAATTTCCATAATTTACACTGAGGCAGAGCCTGTTATATTCCAGGCTGGCCCTTCTTTGAAAATTTTAATTTCTTGGCCAATACAAATAAATTGTTAGGATGGGAAGAATTTGAAATCCAGGGCCAATTTTTGGTCGAATTTCAACATGTCAACTTCAAGATTCTTGTAAATTATGGATGACTAGAAGGTGATCTGTTTTTGTTCTGTTCTCTCTGTTCCAGAAGCTTACAGAGAAACAGAGAGATGGAAAAGGATAGTCTTTTAGATGCAACTTTAAGGAATCTTTCAATATTTTGTGGGGTTGTAATGGCCGTCATTTTACTGGTTATTGGGATCATAGAACACAGGAAGGTATTGGAAGGAACCAAAACTCCAAACATCCATTTCATGGCAACATTGTTTGTTGTAATTCTTGTTATTTATTTTGGTACTTTCATAATTTTTGGAATTATACAGTGCATAGATGGCTTGAAAATAATGTTTAATTCTCATAAAATTGTACCCACCAATACTGCAGAGCCCTGAATTGTTGGCTCAACCCCACCCATGAAGTTTTAGGTTACCTTTTTTTTTCCATTTTTAGTTTCTTCTTCTCTCTCAGGTTTTTGTCAATTCTGCTATTTGTTGTTTGTACATTGTAATTTGTAGACCTGGTTTATCTATTTTTACAATAAACACGAACATATTGGATTCAAAACATTGTATTGCACAAGTTCTGAATTTTATTTATTTTTTTAACATTGAAATATTTAGATACTAATATTTATTTCATTATTTTTCATACCTGAGCTTATGGTAGGGTTGATAGGATCAACAACAATAGTACATGGATAGTAGAATTTCTGAATATAATCACAGAATGATCATAAATGAAATAACATCATATTCACATTAATATACAGTATTTGTGTATTATGTATTTGGACATCATAGGAGGAAAAACTTAGTATTGTAGTATAGCCAGCCCAACTTTATTTGAGAATTGGTATAAAGGAGATAGAATTGATCGTGGCTCTAATATCTAGGAGAATATGTATTTACCTTTAAACTGTGTTTTGGTATGCATGGCCAGCCCAACTAGCAGAGATTATGGATAAAGAGATGCATTTCTTGCATTAGCTTAGAAGGCATATTATGCAATAATTATTCACTTGATCATTCTTCCTACCAGTCGTCCAAAATCTTGGAATCCACTTTTGACTCATCTAGAATATATGAATATATACAATTGAAGAATCATGCTTCTTTTTTTTTGTTTTCTTTTTTTATCACTTAATATATCACTATTTCTTCTCCAATAAGTTTCCATTATTGATAAATAATTAAATTATGCAAAATTATTAAATAATTTATAGAAAAAAAATATATATTTATATAGCTAGAATACTCAACAAGAAAGAATAAGCAAGCAACTAATCAACTTCTTGTCTTTTCCTTTTCTCATAATCTTGTTATATGATACAAATCTAATTATGTTATTAATTGTTTACTTGTTCTTCCCTCAATTCCTCAACTCAGCAAAGTCCAATTGCTTTGGGAAGCACTGCAGTCGCATCTGCATTTGCGCTTCAGAATCACTAATTCTATTTAATTTTTTTCCAATTAATTATTCATCAGGTTATCCCATCTAAGCCTTCTTTTTTTCCATTGTCTTTATAGATCTACAGCCATTGGATGAATAGTAATTGAATTTCTTCTAGTTTAGGTGAAAAGCAAAACAAGGATTGGGTAGTATTGAAATGTTTTAGGCAGTTATTATACAATATTCTGAGGACATCTATTTTGGCATAATATATCTGTAATTCTATTGCGCTTACAAGATTGTTTCTGCTGTGAATAGGAGCAATTTGATTGTAACAAAAAAAGATTGTTTCTGCTGTAATTCTAGAAACGTTGGTGCAGCAAGTGTTTTTTTATTAGTACTATATTTTTTTTATTAAGAACATACTTTTAACATGCTTGGTTTGTTAACATGCTTTTTTATGAATATTGCTTGTGAATTATGTGTATTGGTTACTGGATTCTTTTGACTCTAACGTTGTTTTGATTTTCTTTTTTAGGAAAGCTTTCAGAAATTGAAAGCATCACAGTCTACAGAAGAGGCAAATGGAGAGGAAGTTCAATCTTGTACTAAGGATGATGATGATTTATTTGTTGAAGCGGCAGGAGGAACAAAGAAGGCCAGATTATATGGGTTGGGAAATTTAGCAATTTCTCACATCTCTAAGGGCAGTGGAAGTACATCTCAACAAGTAAATGAAAATATGTTAACTGAGATACGTGATGAGATAAGCAATAAAGTCAGTCATATAGAGAGCAAATTAGAGACCAAAATTGCAGATATGACTCGATTTTTGGTTGAGAACCAGACTTGGATTCAGAATATGTTACTAGGACGGCCAACTGAACCTCCTAGATGGGCTCCAACAGAACCAACCCCACCAGCAGAAGATCAAGTAACAGCAGAACATCCAGATGATGACTAGTGTATGCCTTCGGCTTAGTTTTTACTTTTGACAGTGTTTTTTGTTTAATACTTTGAAATGTTTAAAACTTATATATTGTAATGACTTTTGAATTATGTTAGTTTAATTAACTATTGCATTTTATATAAATGAAAATTGATATAAATTTAGATTTATGTAATTAAATTGTAAATATTATTACTACAGGTGTGTATTTTATATTAAAAATCCATATAATGACACAAAAATTGTAAATTCATTGCATCTGCGACGGAATTTGCGACGGAAATTACCACGGCATAACATCTGCGATGGAATTTGCGACGGAATTTGCGACGGAATGTATACTCCAGAAAATCTGCGACGGCTTTTATGACGATTCTGCGACGAGTTTTGCGACGAAATCTGCGACGGAAAATCTACAACGACAATCTGCGACGGTTTTCTGAGACGGATCTGCGACGGTTTTCTAAGATGGATCTGCGACAGCATCTGCGACGGAATTTGCGACGGAAATTACCACGGCATATATACTCCAGAACATCTGCGACGGAATCTGCGACGGCATCTGCGACGGAAAACACCACGGCATGTATACTCCAGAACAATCTGCGACGGCTTTTGTGACGGATTTGCGACGAGTTTTTGCGATGAAATCTGCGACGGAAAATCTACAACGACAATCTGCGACGGTTTCTGCGACGGATTTGTGACGGATACTGTTTGCCCGCGAAAATTTGAGCGGCAAATTTGCAACCGCCTAGTGGTAGCAAATCGGTCGCAAATCTGCGACCGATCTGCGACCAATTGAAATTTGCGACGCCTTTTTTATTAACGGATCGTATCCGTCGCAGATCGGTCGCAGATCGGTCGCAAATATAGATCTGCGACCGATCTGCGACGGATCTGCGACGGATTCTGTCCGTTGCAGATAGCATTTTTTTTTGTAGTGCTTACTGTCCAATTGGTTTGAGTGACACGGCCACAAGCTTGGCCGTGTCCCTCAAGTGGCTGCCCGTGTCCCTCAATTGTGTAGGTTAAGGTTTTACTTCCTTGTTCTTTTTGCATTGCTTTGGTTCTCAAAGGGTAGGTTGGTCCCTAAACCTAACCCTAAACATTTTAAATACACTTGAATCAATGAATGATATAATCAATTACATGTGTAAGGTTCTAAAGCTATGAATCATATCAATTGTTCTTTACCCTAATTGCATTGTTGAGATTGAATAATGTTATGTTATGTGTTGTAAATGGTAATGTGTTTCATGAGTAATGAATATTGAAATGTATATCAAAGATGCAATGATAATTCAAATAAGACATGATATGAGACAATGCCATTGTGGTTGGCTATGATGTGATGCAATTGAAAGAAATAAGGCATGTTTGCCTAAATGTTGTTGAGAATTGAGATTTGAAAATGATAATTGAATAATAAATGAATTGTGTGGCTAATGTGTTATTCCATTTTCAGAGTTGGTTGTTGGTGGCATGCCTAATAAGTGTAACAATCTCTTGAAGTTAGGTTGGATTAAATCCTTGAAGCCTAATTGAGATGTTACCACCCTTGAAGCTAGGTTGGGTTGGTTCTTGAAGCCAAGTTGGGTTGAAGCTTAGCATGCTTTGCTCCCCTTGAAGCTTGGTTGAACATAATCCTTGAAGCCTAGTTGGGTTTATGATATTGATAAATGTGATGATAGAACTAAAACATTAACTCTGAAAATTGAATGGCATATTAGTGTGTCTTGGGCCCATGCTTGTCTTTGCTTAATGTTGATTATGAATGATTAAATGAATACGAATGAGGTATATGATAAGATGTTGAAATATGATATGTCTATTTATGTTGAGTTATGAAATGTAAAGGCATGTTGTTAGTTTTGCATATATGATGTTACATGTATAATATGGATTGAGAATTGGCATTGCATTGCATCAAAGCAAAACATTAGCATGTTTTATCTTACTAAGCCGTTGGCTTAGCGCGATAGTGTTTGATCGCGCAGGTAATAGAGTTGGTAGAGTTGAACCCGAGAGTTCATCAAGACCGAGTGAGAGTAGACAGTGAAGAGTTGATTTTTGAGGACTTAAAGATCAGAGCAGACTTGCCAATCATGTATACTTCTTTTATATTTTGTAAAGTAATGTTTATAATGTAAATATGTACCTAATTTATAACTTCCGCTGTGTAATATTTAAATGTATATACGTATATTTAACATGTTTATATCTTAAGTCAATGACTTAATTTCTATAATGTATAATGATTAGGGTATTGTATCAAGTTTAAAATGTTTTGAATGTTGAAGAAAACCGTAGCATCCCTATGTTTGGTGCACTTATGCTACATTGTTGTGATTGTAGTGTGTGTGCATTGGATGTGGGGGTGTTACAATTGTTTTGGTATCAGAGCCTAGGTTTGAGATTCTCAACCTAGGTAAAATGTAATAAAAAGAATATTTTTACTTAAAAAGTGGTTTTAAATAACACATATGTTTGGGATTGGCAACCTCTGATCTTTAATAAGGTGTGTCCTTTTTTGTGTTTGCAGTGTAGGTGTTGATGGATCCTCATTTGAGACAATCGGTTGAGGGTAGTGAGGAGAGCGTTGCTCCTGAGGATGGAGCTAGGGTTGATAGTGCTGGTGAGGCACCTGTTTCTGGGTCGGGTAGACCAGTAGGTGATGAGGTTCCGCCAGCCTGGTTTAGGAATATGATGGAAGCTATGAGACAAGCACCTGTGCAACCACAACCACCACCCCCTCAGCCTTCAGTACCAGTAAGGCATTATGATAAACTGAGGAAATATGGAGCGGAGGATTTCTTAGGCACAGTTGATCCAGCTGTGGCAGAACAGTGGCTTGACAGAGTTCAGAGAGTATTTGTTCAGTTGCAAGCCACCTCAGAGGAAAAGTTTGACTATGCAAGATCTTTGCTACAGAAGGATGCCTACGATTGGTGGAAGACGGTGCCCCATTCTATGGATGATCCTCCAACACCGTCTTACACTGATTTCTTGAGAGAATTTGAGTTGAAGTATACTCCAAGGGAGTATAAGGATATGAAGAAGATGGAGTTCTTGAGCTTGAAGCAAGATAGCAAGACTGTAACTGAATATGAGGTTGAGTTTATTAGATTGAGTCATTATGCTGGTGGCATTATTGCTGATGAGATAGATAGATGCCGGAGGTTTCAGGAGGGATTGAGACCCTCTATCATGTGCTTAGTGGCCGGGTCTAGATATCACGATTTCTCCCAGCTAGTGGCAGCAGCTCGAGATGTAGAAAGGGCTCAAGTGATTGCAGCTGCATCAGAGGAAGAGGTCAGAGTGAGAAGGCCTCAGTTCGAGGCAGGGTCTTCTTCAGCAAAGAGGGGTAGAGGAAGCTTTGTTCCTCGGAGTAGTAGGAGCCAGAGACCAGCAGGTAGATCAGTGCAGTTCCAGAGGCAAAGATATAGACCTGCAGCTTCAGTGGCAAGTGCTCCGACCCCTATGGTTCAGAGATCCACCTTACCTATCTGCATCCATTGTGGGAGGCCACATGGTGGTCCTTGTTGGAAGGCTGGTGTTGCAGGGGTTTGTTTCAGGTGTGGGTCACCGGATCACTTTGTGAGAGACTGTCCGGAGAGACAGGAGTTTATGCCAGTTGATTCTGCCGCTTCTCGAGCCAGTGTGAGGGGAGGTAGAGGAGGCAGAGGTGCCAGCCGAGGTGGTAGAGCAGGGTTCAGTTCTAGAGGTGGTGCTACATCCAGGGAAACTAGACCGGAGGAGGTTGGTTCTTCCCAGAGGATGTATGTTATGCAGAGGCAGCCGGATGCATCGGCGGTCATAGCTGGTACTTTTTCTTTATTTGATACTGCAGTACTTGCTTTGATTGATCTGGGTTCCACCCATTCTTATATTAGTGCATCTGTATTGCCTGTGTTTGATGTGTATGCTGAGTCCCTAGGATTTGATGTTTTGGTGACAAATCCGTTAGGGCATAGTGTGATTGTGAGTAAAGTGCATCGGGATAGTGCAGTGAGGGTGCAGGGTGAGGAGTTCCTTGGAGATTTGATTGAGATGCCATTTAAGGAATATGATGTGATTTTAGGCATGGATTGGCTATCTCGACATGGAGCTGTGGTGGATTGTAAAAAGAAGATTGTTTCTTTGAGAACTAGTGATGGTAAAGAGGTGATAGTATCTAATGAGCAGGAACAGTTAGCCTCCTTATTTGTTTCAGCTGTTGCAGCCAAGAGGTTGATTAGAAAGGGATGTGAAGCTTATCTTGCTCATGTGATAGATACTAGAGTAAGAAGTTCTCCTATTGATAGCATTGCCACAGTTGCAGAGTTCCCTGATGTTTTTCCTGAGGAGTTGCCAGGATTGCCGCCTGAGAGAGAGGTGGAGTTTGGTATTGAATTGTTGCCTGGTACCACTCCTATCTCGATTACTCCTTACAGAATGGCACCAGCAGAACTAAGAGAGTTAAAAGTGCAATTACAGGAGCTGTTGGATAAGGGATTCATTCGCCCCAGTGTTTCTCCTTGGGGAGCTCCTGTGTTGTTTGTGAAGAAGAAAGATGGTACCATGAGGTTATGTATCGACTATAGGCAATTGAACAAGGTGACAATTAAGAATAAATATCCTTTGCCTAGAATCGATGATCTCTTTGATCAATTGAAGGATGCAGCTGTGTTTTCTAAAATTGATCTGAGATCTGGGTACCATCAGCTGAGAGTCAAAGCTGAAGATGTTCCGAAGACCGCATTTCGGACCAGGTATGGGCATTATGAATTTTTAGTTATGCCTTTTGGTCTGACGAATGCACCTGCAGCTTTCATGGATTTGATGAATAGGGTGTTTAGGCCCTATTTGGATCAGTTTGTAGTGGTCTTCATCGATGATATCCTGGTGTATTCGAGGAATGAAGAGGAACATGATATGCATCTGCGGATTGTGTTGCAGATTTTGAGAGAAAAGCAGTTATTTGCCAAATTGTCGAAGTGTGAGTTCTGGTTGGATCAAGTAGCTTTTCTTGGACATATTGTTTCAGCAGAAGGCATCAGAGTTGATCCGAGTAAAGTTGAAGCAATTTTGAATTGGAATCCACCCAAGTCGGTGACAGAGGTTAGAAGTTTTCTGGGTTTGGCAGGCTATTACCGGCGGTTTGTGAAAGGGTTTTCTTTGATAGCTACTCCACTCACCAGATTGCTTCGTAAGGGAGTGAGATTTGTGTGGACAGATCAGTGTCAGGCTAGCTTTGAGCAGTTGAGAGATATGTTGACTCAAGCGCCTGTTCTTACTTTACCT
Source organism: Garcia nutans (assembly GCA_947685225.1). NCBI lineage: Eukaryota > Viridiplantae > Streptophyta > Magnoliopsida > Malpighiales > Euphorbiaceae > Garcia > Garcia nutans. The sequence goes on along the minus strand of CANTUV010000039.1, from coordinate 32,000,433 downwards.
GTAGAAGGCAAACCATATGTGATCTACAGTGATGCATCACATAGTGGTTTGGGATGTGTGCTGATGCAGGAAGGGAAAGTTATAGCTTATGCATCTCGTCAGTTGAAACCGCATGAGCTTAACTACCCCACCCATGATTTGGAATTGGCAGCCATTGTGTTTGCATTAAAGATTTGGCGCCATTATCTATTTGGGGAGAAATGTTTCATTTACACTGATCACAAAAGTTTGAAGTATTTGGGTGTTCAGAAAGAGCTCAACCTTCGACAGAGGAGATGGTTGGAATTGATTAAAGACTACGACTGCTTGATTGATTATCATCCAGGTAAAGCAAATGTAGTTGCTGATGCCTTAAGTCGGAAGTCTTTAGCTGGTTTAACAGTTTACTCGCTCTCGTTGCTTGTTGAGTTGAGAGCTTTGCGTGCCAGTTTTGTACTTTGTGATGATGGTGCATTATTGGCACAGTTGCAATTGAAGCCGGTTTTGTTGGATCAGATCAAAGAGGCTCAGTTGACTGATAAGAAGATTCAGAAGATTATTGCAGATTGTCAGAGTAGAGAGAGTAGAGATTTTGTTGTGAGGAATGATGGGAGCCTATGGTTCAAGAACAGATTGTGTGTATCCGATAATGCTGATTTGAAGAGGGTCATTTTGGAAGAGGCACATCAGTCGATGTTTTCTATGCATCCGGGCAACACCAAGATGTATCATGATTTGAGACAGCATTACTGGTGGATTGGGTTGAAGAGAGACGTTGCTGAGTTTGTATCGAAATGTCTCACTTGTCAGAAGGTTAAAGCAGAGCATCAAGTTCCAACTGGGTTGCTTCAACCGTTGTCAGTGCCAGAATGGAAGTGGGATAGAGTGACCATGGACTTTATGTCTGGTTTGCCATTGACACAAAAGAAACATGATGCCATATGGGTGATTGTGGATAGATTGACTAAGACAGCTCATTTCCTCCCAGTTCGGATGGATTATTCTTTGGAGAGGTTGGCTGAGCTGTACATCCAAGAGATTGTGAAATTGCATGGTGTTCCAACTTCTTTGGTGTCTGATCGAGATCCCAGGTTTACTTCAAGATTTTGGAAGAGTTTGCACAGAGCTTTGGGTTCTCGACTACACTTCAGTACTGCTTTTCATCCACAGACGGATGGACAGTCTGAGAGGGTGATACAGATTGTTGAGGATATGTTGAGAAGCTGTGTCATCGATTTCTCTGGAAGTTGGGATAGATTCTTACCTCTTGTGGAGTTTGCTTACAACAACAGTCACCAATCCAGCATCGGAATGGCCCCATTCGAGGCATTGTATGGCAGACGGTGCAGAACACCTCTTTGTTGGAGTGAACTTGGTGATAGCAAGTTGATTGGGCCTGATTTGATTCAAGAAACTGAAGAGAAAGTGAAGTTGATTCGAGACAGATTGAAAGCAGCTTCGGACCGACAGAAGTCTTATGCGGATCTGAAAAGGAGAGATATTCAGTTTGATGTTGGGGATAAGGTATTTTTGAAAGTATCTCCTTGGAAGAAGATTTTGAGGTTCGGTCGGAAAGGAAAATTGAGTCCTCGTTTCATTGGACCATATGAAGTATTGGAAAGAATTGGGCCAGTGGCTTATCGGCTTGCTTTGCCACCTGAGTTGGATCGTATTCATAATGTGTTTCATGTTTCTATGTTGAGAAGGTACAGGTCGGATCCATCTCATGTGTTGCCATTTGAATCTATTGAAGTGAGCCCAGACTTGACATTTGAAGAGGAACCAGTTGCTATCTTGGCACGGGAAGTGAAAGAATTGAGGAACAAGAGAGTGCCATTAGTGAAAATTCTTTGGAAGAATCATGCAAAAGAAGAAGCAACTTGGGAGAATGAGCAAACCATGCGAGAGCAATATCCTCAGCTGTTTCGGCCTTGATATCAGGTAATTTCGAGGACGAAATTTCTTTTTAGAGGGGGAGAATTGTAATATCCTCATTTATGCCCTAGAAGTTTTGTATGTTGTTGTTATTGTGGTTGTTTTAAATTGCAAGATAAAGAATTGAGAAAAGAAAAGTATATGTGTTTTGGGAAGGATTTAGGGTTTAGAGAGAATGGTATATGTTGTGTATATGTTGATATATATAACATATAAATGGGTCAAAGAAGAGTCAAGGTGTTGGTTAGTGGAAGAAGATATTTTATTGTTGAGTGTGTAATTGCATATATGGGCTTATATAAGACAAAAAAGTTAGTTATATGATTGAGGGCATTTTGGTAATTGCTTGGATAAAATCTCTTGGTGGAGATTTAAAGAAGAAAAGTCATTTGACTTTGTTGAATTTTCTTTTCTTCTCATGTTTGTGCCGGCCATTGAAGAAGACAAAGGGAAAGAGAAGTGTTCTTGATGCTATACTCAAATTGATGAAGGAATTGAGAGATTTGGTGAAAGATTTGTGGAATTTCTTTATATAAGGTAAGTAATTTCTTGTTTTCTTTTATTAATTTGGAAGTTGTGGCTAAAGTGTATTGTGAATTGTTGAGTTGATGATTTGGTGTGTTTGATATGTATTTACAAATGTTAAAGTTGATTGTTAGTTAAAAGATTGATTTGAGGTTGGTTTGGTTGTGAAGGTTGTAAGTTTAAATGGATTTTGATAGTGGAAGTTCAAGTGTAAAGTTGGTTTTAGGGTTTGAGATGGTATATGTTTAAATGTTTTGGTTGATGTGTTTTAATATGGAATATTGTGATAAACATGTAGAATTTGTGTTTAGAACATTGATTTCATTCATTTGAAACATGTTATATGGTGTTTGATGAGTTTGAGTGCAATTGGAGGAAAATTTTGCATATTAGGGTTTGTGTTTTGGGAGACACGGCCAAGTCATGAAACTTTTGCGTGTGTTGAATTAGTTTTGAGAGACACGGCCGTGTTCCCAAGCCGTGTTAGCTACTGTGAGTTTTGGTTTAAGAGACACGGCCATAAGCTTGGCCGTGTCCCTTGCCCGTGTTGCTTACTGTCCAATTGGTTTGAGTGACACGGCCACAAGCTTGGCCGTGTCCCTCAAGTGGCTGCCCGTGTCCCTCAATTGTGTAGGTTAAGGTTTTACTTCCTTGTTCTTTTTGCATTGCTTTGGTTCTCAAAGGGTAGGTTGGTCCCTAAACCTAACCCTAAACATTTTAAATACACTTGAATCAATGAATGATATAATCAATTACATGTGTAAGGTTCTAAAGCTATGAATCATATCAATTGTTCTTTACCCTAATTGCATTGTTGAGATTGAATAATGTTATGTTATGTGTTGTAAATGGTAATGTGTTTCATGAGTAATGAATATTGAAATGTATATCAAAGATGCAATGATAATTCAAATAAGACATGATATGAGACAATGCCATTGTGGTTGGCTATGATGTGATGCAATTGAAAGAAATAAGGCATGTTTGCCTAAATGTTGTTGAGAATTGAGATTTGAAAATGATAATTGAATAATAAATGAATTGTGTGGCTAATGTGTTATTCCATTTTCAGAGTTGGTTGTTGGTGGCATGCCTAATAAGTGTAACAATCTCTTGAAGTTAGGTTGGATTAAATCCTTGAAGCCTAATTGAGATGTTACCACCCTTGAAGCTAGGTTGGGTTGGTTCTTGAAGCCAAGTTGGGTTGAAGCTTAGCATGCTTTGCTCCCCTTGAAGCTTGGTTGAACATAATCCTTGAAGCCTAGTTGGGTTTATGATATTGATAAATGTGATGATAGAACCAAAACATTAACTCTGAAAATTGAATGGCATATTAGTGTGTCTTGGGCCCATGCTTGTCTTTGCTTAATGTTGATTATGAATGATTAAATGAATACTAATGAGGTATATGATAAGATGTTGAAATATGATATGTCTATTTATGTTGAGTTATGAAATGTAAAGGCATGTTGTTAGTTTTGCATATATGATGTTACATGTATAATATGGATTGAGAATTGGCATTGCATTGCATCAAAGCAAAACATTAGCATGTTTTATCTTACTAAGCCGTTGGCTTAGCGCGATAGTGTTTGATCGCGCAGGAAATAGAGTTGGTAGAGTTGAACCCGAGAGTTCATCAAGACCGAGTGAGAGTAGACAGTGAAGAGTTGATTTTTGAGGACTTAAAGATCAGAGCAGACTTGCCAATCATGTATACTTCTTTTATATTTTGTAAAGTAATGTTTATAATGTAAATATGTACCTAATTTATAACTTCCGCTGTGTAATATTTAAATGTATATACGTATATTTAACATGTTTATATCTTAAGTCAATGACTTAATTTCTATAATGTATAATGATTAGGGTATTGTATCAAGTTTAAAATGTTTTGAATGTTGAAGAAAACCGTAGCATCCCTATGTTTGGTGCACTTATGCTACATTGTTGTGATTGTAGTGTGTGTGCATTGGATGTGGGGGTGTTACAATAGGGGTGTTACAACATTAACGTGTCACTGCCCATGTCATTTATCCTGCATTACAGTAGCTACGACATGCCCAGAGACATGGTTGTGTCATCAAAGTTGAAAAATAGCATTGTTGACAGGCCTAGTGACATGGTCGTGTCAGGAAAAAATTTTGTATTTTGCACACTCAACCACTTAAACACAATATATTCAAGATCTATGATAAATCCAATTCATGGGGAAGCCCAATTCGACATGGGAACACCCATGAAGTGCAATTAATCCCCGATGTCAAATTAGAGCAGACCAAACCTTCAAAACAAACCTAATTAGGGTTTTAAAGGTTGAACCATCTTATTTTAGGCCTCATTAAATTATACCAATCTAATCAAAAGCTTAAAATAGGTTTAAGGTTATTACAAATTGATTGATTATGACTTAGGCCTTTCTTTAATTATCATCAGACTAGATAGGGCCAAAATCAAGGGTATACAATTTGCCCCCTGCTTGAACGATCTAGAATTTTTTTAGAGAGTGAAAAGCAACATGACTTTTAGCTGATTTTAGATAAGGATCAGGTTCAAAACCTGGGGATCAATTTAGGTTCTGGAATTGAGACTAGTTTGGTTCTGGACTCGAAACTAGATTGATTACGTTCTAGACCCAAGGTTGGTTGGTTTTGGACCCGAAACTTGATTGGTTGGGTTCTGTGCCCCAAACTGGATTGGTTGGATTCTAGACCCAAGGTTGGTTGGGTTCTGGACCCAAAACTAGATTGTTTGGGTTCTGGACCTGAGGTTGGTTGGGTTTTGGACCTGAAACTGGATTGGTTAGGTTCTGGACCCAAGGTTGGTTGGGCTTTGGACCCGAAACTGGATTGGTTAGGTTTTGGACCTGAGGTTGGTTGGGTTCTAGACCCAAAACTGGATTTGCGCAACTCTAATATCCTAATAAGTTCATCAGGGGACTCTAATATCCAGATGAAATGATAAAGTGATAAGACCATTGAGCAACTCTAATATCTCAACGGGTCAATGGGCAACTCTAATATCCCAATGGGTTCATAAAGCAACTCTAATATCCTGATGACCAAAAAGTGTTGAGCAACTCCCATATCTCAACGGGTCATTGGGCAACTCTAATATCCCAATGGGTCTATTGAGCGAATCAAATATCATAATAAAATCACCAAGTGATTCTAATATCTTGGTGAGTGAAAAAAGCCATCGAGCCATTCTAATATCTCGATGAAATCCACCAAGCAACTGTAATATCTTGGTAAATCAAAACGGTCATCGAGTGACTCTAATATCCCTATGATAACTACCAAGTGACTCTAATATCTTGGTAGGATAGTGAGCAGCTCTAATATCTCACTAAAAATAGACTTGGATATTTCAACATATCAAGGAAAGAAATGTCGTTAGGATACTTTAACAAATCCAATATAGGCTAGAGATTGTGTCGTCAGGATACTTCAATAAATACAATATAGGCTGGATAGTGGATGCTTCAACAAATCCGCTTGAAAATGTCTGCCTTGACAGAAATGAATCTTTGTTTTGAATCTCTATTCTTGAGGATGGGCCTTTGTTTTACCTCAACTTCAGCTCTTCTAGCTGGATTGATCTGATCTTTATCTTGGACCTTTGTCCTGATCTTTTATCTTTTATATCTTCATTCGTTTGAGAGTTCTAATTTTCTTCTTGTTCTATTCTTTTTGTTCTTTTTTTTGCAAAAAAATTTAGCTATTTTTTAGCTATTCCTCACATCCTCTCTTTGCCCCATGTGTGGCAAAATATTGAAAATGACTCTAAAAATATTTTGTACACGCATAAACTCAAAAATTGAAAAGGAATAGTTTTGCCCCTTGTGTAGGCTCAAACCAATGATTTTTCTTTTCATGCAGACTCTGAATGATGTTTGTGTTTTGTCTAGTTCCTTGCACAAGCATTCATCTCTTTTTTCTTTTGCAATGGCCCTTTCCTACCCCCTGATTCCATATCTACTTTTGATTGTTTAATTCACATGGTGTTTGCTATTCACTTTGACAAAGAATAGGTAACATAAGACAATAAAATACAGTGTGATATGCTCATGTATGCATGATATGCATGAATAATACTTACAGTGGTTCCATTAACTCAGACTGAGATGGTAAGCTAAAGCACTCTCATTGGTTTTTTCTAGATGCTCATTCAGGTCTTGCATTAGAACAATAGAAGTCTTCGCATTTATGACTTTATTTCTAGAATGTTGGAAACATGAGTAGTGGGGGCCCAAGCATGGTAGCCAAAGACATGGGAGATATTCGTTTCAACACATTTGGTTGGCAACTTCTTCATGATATGACCTTACAGGTGATCCTTTCATTAGCCCACTTTCACCCTTTGAGGTTCGACAGTGCAACATACTTTCCTTAACTTGAAGGTTTATTCAACAAGAAAATAGTTTTTTTTAATTTAATTTTGAAATCAAATATTGACTTTGTCAAATCAGTGTCATTATACCTCAAGACTCGATTTTCCAAATTAACATATCTATAACATAACAACCTTAGTTACCGTACTAAACTTAAGAATTATTTCCATTTAAGTAATAACTATTGCACTTTAAATAGGCATATACATATTACTTGGCCAGAGGTCTCATTGAGTTTAAATATTATCCATCTCATATGCATGCATATTTAAACTATCTCCACTAATAGACTCTACCTACCAAGAGAGATCAACAGGTCTTTAATAGGTTTAAAATGGTGTTTATAAGGGACACAAGTTAAATGAAGGCCATTTTTAGATTGGATTAAATGTCCTTCCTTCTTCTTTGCAGAAATCTAGATCCAATCAGTACTATCTTGATCTTTAGACTGCCTTTTTCTTCACCTTTCTTTTCCTCCTTTTCCCTTTTGGAATATCAAGTCTAAGACTTTCAAGATTACGGACCTGGAGCTATGTTGGATAAAATGAAAGATGGTCTTTCCCCTATGTATTTGAGTCTTTGGCTGGCCTAGACCAATTCAAGTCAATCGTCCTCGTAAACTAAGTGGAAGTCTTCTGCTGCTTTAGGTAAAAAGGAACTCGGTTGACTTTCTGAACTGCCTTTTTGGGTTTTTTTTCTTTTTTTCTGGTTTTTTTCTTTTTTATCTACTTTTTCTTCTTCTTTTTTTCTTTTCTATTTTTTCTTCTTTCTTTTTTTTTTGCCCTAGCTCTAAGAGAGTTGTCTTATTTATACTATTTTATACTTCTGGCTATGAATAGGGTAAGATAAGTCTACTTCAGTGAGGATGAATCCTTGGTTGCCCTGATGTCATTCTGTGATATTAGTTATAGTTCAGGTGACCTTCAACTATCCCTATAGTCTTGGTTGTACATCATTTTCTTTGATCTTCTTTCTCTTTAGTAACTCAATGATTATTGGACTTGTCATACATCTCACAACAGCTCAGGGTAGGTCATTAGGGTTTACAAGCCAATAAAAGCAAGCCAAAATCTTATGAAGGCTCAAAGGGAGAAACTAGGGATTGATGTTAATAGGGCGGATACTGGTTGTTGGCTTACTAAACAATGCCTAGATCATCTCTCCCTTAAATAAGAATAGTTTAATTTCACCTCAAAAGTTTATCAAAGCATGTTCTAAGATGGACTAGGACCTAGACAAAGGTCATTATACAGGAGCCCTCTCTAAGTAAGCATACACAGCTCAATGCTATAGAACAATTCCCTCACCTAGTAAAGTCATTCAAATTATGATGCATAGATACATTAATTCATGAATATCAAGCTAGATTCATCATTGGTTGAACATTATAATATCAAAAGCTAACAAAATTATAGATTCAATAAAAGTAATTTATTCTAACAATTCTAATTTGATAAACATAATTGTTCTAATAAAATACCAAAGAAAGCAAAATAAAATGAGCAACACTCAAGCCAAAGGAAGTTTGTTAAGTTAAGCCTCTTCTCTCTTCACATCATCTACACTCTTATCTTGAAAGGAGGATAAGACAAGATCTTCCTTCAATCCTCCTCCTACCATGAAGGTTGCTGGTGGAGGTACTCTTCCAAATTTAGGTAGAGGATTATTCTTGGTGTTGGGCTTATCAGGCTCAGGCAGTTTTCCACTGTCAATCAAATCCTGAATCTTGTGCCTTGAGTGAACACATCTATCTGTCTCATGCCCTTGCACTTGATGGAATTGACAAAAGGCCTTGGCATCAAAGCTTGATGGCAGAGGATTCGGCAAAGGTAGGGGAGCCAATGGTTGTAATAGCCCATTCTTCTGCTACTTATTGAAAACCCAAGATAGAGGTTTCTCCAACTCTAAAAATTGTCTTCTACTTGCTTGACCAGTTGTTGCATTAACATCCACTAACTTCTATGTACCCTGACCGCCAGATTGATAACTTTCCCTATCACTTCTTCTTCCAGAAAAATGGTTCTTCTCCCTCTCCCATTCTTCTATTTGCAAACCAGCTTGGAGAAGATCTTTGAAATCTCTTGTAAGGGTGTGAGACATCTTCTCACGGAGGTTGGGCAGGATGCCACTAACTATCATCCTGATCTAGTCAGACTCGTCTGGCCTTTTCTTAAGTAGTGCAGCCTTAATCCTCTACCTTTTTGCATAGTCAACAAAATTCTCATTTTGCTTTTGTCTGATAGTTTCCACCTCCATCAGGGTCACTTCCAACTTAACATTGTACCCATACTGCTGATAAAGGCTTTGTATAGTAGATTCTAATCTTTTTAGGTGTTCTCCTCTAAGGTATTGAACCAGTTTTGCACAACATAGCCCAATGAGAGCATTAAGTACCTTAAAATTTGAGCCTTAGTAGCTCTAGCAGACTACATGGCAGTGATGTATTGCTTGACATGCAGATGGGGATTTCTAGTTCCATCAAATTTGGCAAAAGAAGGCATCTTGAACTTGTAAGGGACTTCTTCATCTTGTTTAAATAGTTTATCCACTTTCGACACCTCTTCAGCCTTCAGTTTCTTTTCAAACTTCTTCTCTAAATCAATAATCATCTTTTCCACATCCGCAGTTTTAGTTTTTTCAACAGTTGATTTGTTCACAGCCTTTGGCTCTTTCTTCCTATCTTGAGAATCTTAGAAATATTGAGCCCAATCATCATCATCATTTATCACCTTGTCATCATCAAAGGCTACCTCACCTACCTTAGCCTTTCCTTTGTCCTTCGGCTTCTTAGTGCTGGCAGATGCCTTAGCAGTGTTCCCTAAAAGTGTAGCCAGTTGGCTCTTCATAGTCTCAGCCAAGGCCTCCTTCAGTTCTTCCATTTTGGCATTGAAGGCGTCGTCCACCATAGTTTGAATATGTCTGGGCTCCATTACTTTAAGTGAGAAGCTAACTGATTTGCTACTGGATTCTACATCACTGGTGTAGGTTGGGTTGTCGTATGCTCTTAAACTGCTGTACTCCAGGTCTGTGACCCAGAAAGGATCAATGACATGTAATGCAATGCGTGTATGCACAAATAGCAAGCAAACAAAGATAATTAGGATGTTCCTTCCAACCTTATAACTTCCACACACGAATGGCGAGTCTCTTTTCCTAGGTATATGGTCAATAAAATATTAACATTAGATATTCTATTTTTAAAAAATTCCCTCAGACAATTTTAACCAATAGTCATATTTTCAAACATAGAAGTCAGTCTATGATAATTTTCATTAATTAGGCTTTAATCAATTAAATCAACTAAAAATAGCTTTTATGCTATATTGAATTAAAATAATATTAAGAGATTTATCATAAATAGATTTCCCATTTGGAAAAACAACTAATGATTTATGTCAAAAACAAGCCCATGATTAACAATTCTTAGTATAAATTAGGCCCACAATTGATTTTTGATATTCCATAATTGACCTAGACAGTTGTAAGCTCATTAAGAAAAAGATTTTAATTTGGATGAAGTGAAAAATAATTTTGTTTCAAATCCCATCTGCAAAAAAGTTTGTTTAAAAATGAATTTCGGGCTTTATATGAGGTAGAAAAGAATTTTGGACTTGTTTTAGAAGAATTTTATGTTCGAAGACCATCTTGAAAATTTTGAAAAATAAATTTGGTTTTTTTGTCTTAAAAGAAAAAAACTATTTTGAGCTTACAACATAGGTAGGTCATATTAGAAAAAAAAACCAAATAAGCCATGGTTCAAACCAAGATTTTATCAATCATAGTCAAACAACAAGCATTTGGGGTAAAAAAAACCTAAGGAAAATAACTAGGCCAATTACATGAGCTTAAGTCTTTGGGTTGAAAGGTTTTAGGCTCCCATAGTAAGTATATACCAAAAGGTACAAGTCTATGAGTGGTTATGCCATGCTCGATCTCTATACCTTGAGTGAAAGTATAGTATCCCTCACATAACACAAGATGGGTTACACGGGCATCCTAACTCATGTACACGATGCAATCTAAATGATGCAATGGATAATATTATAATAAGAAAGAATAAAATAATATAAAGACCAATCGAATCAACTTCTCTTATCCCCAATGAAGTCTCCACTGTGAGCGGGGATTTTTACCCCCACTCCCATGTGGAATAATTCTTGTGACTTCGGTACTGTTAGGCTCAGGGCCTTAGAGAACACGGGCCTAAACTCAGAGAAAATGGAGTAGCCAACCCGACAGGCCAGGAAGAAAGAAAGTGGCGGATGACTCGATTCCTAAGGAATCCCCAACCCCCTATTAGCTTTGGAAAGTTGGGTACATATGGGGAAGGTGAGAATGACCCAGCACCCCCATAATGCCCTGTTTGTTGGAACTGGCCTCCTTAAAGTAAATAAAATTACATTAAACTTTAACAAATGAGGTACCCACAAAGTGGAAACATACCTCTTACATCTTTAAAACTTAAATATTTAATCAAACTAAATCATTCAATCATTCACCATGAGTAAAATAAAAATAAATCATTCATAAAATAAAACATTAATAAATCATCCATTCAAGACATAAAATAATCACATCTAAACTCTAAACTTAAATAAAGCAACAAATATACAAATTTAGGGTTTACATCTTAGATTAGGGTTTCTTGGATAAAATTAGGGTTTTAGAACTTTTATAACTAAATTAGGGTTTTTAGGATGAAATTAGGGTTTTTAGTGTTTAGGAAAACAAGATTAGGGTTTTTAGGTTTTAAGAAAATAAGATTAGGATTTTTAGGATTTTCATTTAAAAACTAGGGTTTTGGTTCTAAAGAATGGAATTAGGGCTTGGTTTTTAGAAAATAGGATTTCTGTAACTATATTTATAACTTTTGGATCATTAGATTATGTTTTAACTCAAATTAATATTGCATGAAATTAATTGCTTTTGCTATTGCTAATGCTACTGTGATATTTGAATTAAGGTTATTGTAATATTGAATCAAAATTAAATAAGCTACCATCGATAAAGCAGGTTACTGGACACTCAAAATAAGTTTTATAGACATAGATTTTCAAAACAGTTCACTGGATATTTTATAAAAAAAAAAAAAAAGAATAGAAGAACAAACTGAAATGATTCAATGAAATAACAATAGATTAACTACTAGAATTTTAAAATAGATTAGATGAGGAATTTCAAACCTCGATTTGTTGGTTCCACTGATAATTCACATTGATCCAAGCTTTATGTTTGCACCAGTTGTAGAATGTCGATTGAACAAAGCCAAGACAGTAGCTACTGCCTTGTTTGATAATGCTTTCTCTGTATTAGATCACTTTTCATTTTCTGTTTAATAATTGTTTAGTTGTTGTGTGATACTTCAATGGTGTCAGAGGTTGCTTTTCCTCTTCTCTTCTTAAACCTGCTTTTATACAAAATTATATTAGGTTAAACCTTTTTAAAAAAAACTTCCCTTTTTAAAAATGGATTCCTAAGGCATATCGAATTAGATTGATTTTAATTCAACCCAAAACGTGAGCATGTCAGACTCAAATTCTTCTAATCTGACATGGAATCAAAATCCATAAGCTCCATATCGAATTAGGATTGCCCTAATTCGATATGGAGTCCACCAAATCAGTTTTCATGCTAAATTAGGGTCCCATATCGAATTGGAGAAGGCCCAATTCGATGTGGGACTGTCCCATATTGAATTGGGATCCCACATCGAATTGGGATCCCAATTTGATATGGGACTGTCCCATATCAAATTGGGAAGCCCAATTCAACATGGGTACACCCATGAAGTGCAATTAATCCCCCACGTCAAAATATAGCCGACCAAACCTTCAAAATAAACCTATTTAGGGTTTTAAAGGTTGAACCGTCTTATTTTAGGCCTCATTAAATTATACCAATCTAATCAAAAGCTTAAAATAGTTTTAAGCTTATTAAGAATGGATTGATTATGACTTAGGCCTTTCTTTAATTATCATCGAACTAGCTGGGGCCAAAATCAAGGGTCTACACAGATACTTGGTGCAAAATTTAGAAGCCGCATCGTTGCTTTTCACTCTTTTCTACTAAAGTCTCAGATCGTTCAAGTATGAGGTAAAACTGTAGACCTTTAATTTTGGCCCAGCTTAAAATTTAGTTAAAAGAGGTTGGACCAAATATGGCTTGAAAATAAAGTTAATTTGATTAGGTCGATCCGAGGATTAAATTGAGTTTTTTTCAAGAAAAAGCAGACCAACTAGTCGGTTAGCTTGACTAGTTTGATATGAATAGTCTCATATTGAATTGGCCTATGCCAACTTAATATGAGCCAGCTACATATTGAATTAACCTCAGTGAAGGAAAATTTGATATAAGTTGCCTTATATCGAATTAGTTGCAGGCAATTCAACATGAGGCCTCGATTTAATCTTTAATCCTAGCCAGATTCAGTTTTAATTTTGTTTAAATTCTAATTGTGTTCAAATAAGTAGATGTTTTTGAATTGAATGAGGATTAGCCAGTTTTGGTCTCCCTAAATGTGGCTTATAAATACAAAAATGATATTTAGAAAATAGGAGCTAGAATTAGGGAGATTAGCAAGCAGCAGCCAAAATAATCAAACCAACAGCAATTAAGAAAAGAGTGATAGAAAGAAAAACCACAAAAAAGATAGTAGCTTAAACAAACAAGTGATCCTTGGATTATTGAAGCTCCAATCAAAACTCAGTTTGATCCAGGAAGTAACATCATCAAGTTCCAATTTATGTAGGGTGGAGGTGATAAACAAATCTTGGTTCAATCAAATTAAACTTGGTGAAGCCAACAATGGAGGTATAGCCAATTCAATTCAATTTTATTATTTACTTATATTGATTAGTTTACTACATAGTCTAATTAAGAATTAATATTGCAAGTTATTTATAGTAGAACCATAAAATTGGAGGTTGAAACCAACCAGAATATTCATTATATGTTCCAACCCTAATCTGTATAAATACAGAAAACCCTAGTTTAGGAGAAACCTTAATTTGTACAAACATGAAATCCTAGTTTATATAAAAATTCTAATTTGCATACTTGAATCTTAGATTGCATATTAAACCCTAAATTACTTGTTCAATCTTAGCTTTTAGGATAAAAGCCTGGTTTTGCATGTTTAATCCAAGATTCAGGATAAAACCCTAATTCGATTAATAAAAACCCTAAAACCCTAATTTTACAATTAAAACCCTAATTCCACAACCAAAACCTGATTCCACAACCAAACCTTAATTCCACAATAAAACTCTATCATGTAAATTGTTTACCTTTTGGGAGTATTGCCCTCTTGACCCCCGCCCCCTAACCAGCCAGCAGGACCACCGTGTGCGTTGCGCACTATAATTCGTTAAGGGGTTAATATTAAGATTTACTTATGGATTGCAATTTTTATGGTTGATCTTAATTTCATTAGTTTAGCCCTTATTTTATAATTCTTTATAAGTTTATGGATTGCAATTTCTTATTATTTTAAATTTTGATATTGTAAAAGGCATGTTTCTACCTATGGTAAGTGTCTTAATTTATTTAAATTGTTTCTTTTGTTATGTTGCTTATTTTAATTTATTTTTTGGACAGTTGTAAGGGATACATTTTCACCTTTTAGAGAGTGTCCTATTTTATTTGTATTTTGGACTTCGATATTGTAAGGGCATATTTCCATCTAGTATGGTTGCCCATTTTATTTGTTTTATTAATTGTATGATGTTATTTATTTTAATTACTTGTAATGTGAATAATATCATAATAATTTAAGAATTTAATAATATTTAGACATAAAAAGGAGGCCGGTTCTAATGAACCGGGTGTTATGGGAGTGTTGGGTCATTCTTAACTTCTCTATGTGTACCCAACTTTTAAAACCCCTTTCTATTTCTTTCCTGGCCCACCCTGGTGGAGACTCCAATTCTCTGGGCTTAAGCCCATCTTCTCTAAGGCCCAGAGCCTAACAATGCCGAAGTAGCAAGAAACATTCCACTATGAGCAGGATAACATTCCAATGAAAGGGGCATTATGGGGGTGCTTGATCATTCTCACCTTCCCCATACGAACCCAACTTTTCAAACCCAGTAGGGGTTGGGGATTCTTTAGGAATCGAGTCATCCACCCCTTTCTATTTCATTCCCAGACAGTTCAGGTGCCGACTTCAATTCTCTGGGCTTAGGCTCGTGTTCTCTAAGGCCCATAGCCTAATAGTGTTAAAGTCGCAAGAACCAATCCACCGGAAGTGAGGGCGAAAATCTCCACTCACACCTAAGAAAAGTTACTAAGCCAACTACATGGACTAGCCTTTGGGTAAAAAGGCTCAAGTTCCCATAGCAAATATATACCAAAAGGTACAATACTATGAGTGGTCATGTAGTGCTCTATCTCCATACCTTGAATGAAAGCATGGTATCACTTACACATGCACAACATGGGTTCCATAAGGCATCCTAACTCACACACTCAATACAATTCTAAATGATGCAATAAATAATATCATAATAAGAAAAATGAAATAATACAATGACCAATGGAATCAACTTCTCTTATCCCTAGTGGAGTCACCACTGTATTTTTGCCCTCACTCTCAATGAAATGGTTCTTGCAACTTCGATACTATTAGGCTCTAGGCCTTAGAGAATATGGGCCTAAACCAGGACAGATCGAGAAGATAAAAAGGGGTGGATAACTCGATTTTTAAGAAATTACCAACCCCTGCTGGGTTCAAAAAGTTAGGTAGGCATGGGGAATGTGAGAATGACCCAACACCCCTATAATGCCCCTTGCATTGGAACCAGCCTCCTTTTCAAGTCTAAATATTATTAGATTCTTAAATTATTATGATACTTGTTGTCCCAAATTAGCAACCAAGAGTGAGGTGAATTGGTTGATTCAAGTAGTGATGATAAACTAAAAACTTTAAAAGCAAAATGAAGTGAATCAAGATGGAGATGAAGTATAGTAGAGAAGAATGAACATAAGAGATTTATAGTAATTCAGATTTACCTCAATCCTACATCCACTTCCTTAACAACTAGTTAACGTTCCACTAATCTTGAGTTTTTACAAGCTTAACTCTAACTTGTTATTTTAACAAGCTCACACCAAACTTTACAATGGTTTGAGATCAATCCTCCTTACAAGAGTTTTCCCAAGGCTCACTCTAAAATCAAAGTGTTTCCAAGCTTACACTCAAACTTTTAAAGGTGTTTAATGCTCACACCCAACACTCAAGGATTATAAGTTTTTAGATTTTGACATAAGAAAAATGAAAGATATTTTTCAATACAATTACAATCACTATCTAACCACAACAATGAAGTTTATTATGGTATTTATAGCCTTTTGGCTTAAGCTAGCCGTTTAAGGTGGTTCCCACATGTTTAGTGTTTGTCTTCCAATAATTTGGTGGTTGAATCTTGGTATGCGGTCGCACAATTTAAAATTCTCTGTAACGACTAATTCCAATGATTAGATCTTGTTGTCTGATAGAATCTAGCTCACCCATACCTTTGTGTCGTGCTGTCGCATAGCTCGGTTTGCGATCGCTCGGCACAAGATTACTGTTAAATTTAAATTTTTCATCCACGTGTTCAGTCATCATTGGTCTGAGGTATTTGGCATAAAAATACAAATTTGTCGAACTTGTGCGGTCGCTCGATTAAGTTGGATGGTCGCACAAGGCTTTGAGCATTGAGGAAGTACCATGAGAGCTGACCGCCATCTCTTCTACCACTTTTAAGTTTTTGGTCATTGCTTTGTACGATCGCTCTGGCTTCTTGTGCTGTCACATAAAGTTCTTATGTCCTAACTTCACCGTATGCTAAAACCGCTATACTTTCTATGAGTTAATGAATTTTTAGCTTGATTTTGGTGTGGTCGCTCGGTGCTTAAGTATAGTCGCACGCCTACCGGGCATCTTGACTTCACCGCTCACTGACAACATAAACTTTTCTATGAGATTTGTGGTCAGTCAGTCGCATATCCAGCTCGATATGCAGCTTCACTAAATGCTTAACTTAGCATTTGCTTGGGCGATTGTACATCCAACTCGGTAATTCTATATGGGGCTGCTTGTGTACGGTCATTTAATAGGTCAGACGATCGTACAAAGGCTCAATTTTTTATCCTTGTAATACAGACTTGTTTGAAATTATTAGTACTTTATCAATTTGATTGTCAATGATCAAAATAGAGTTTGATTGTCCAACAATCTCCCCCTTTTTGACTTTGGCAATCAAATTGAATTTAATTTAAGAATAATCAAGTGCATGCATCAATTTGTAATTCAAATGCAAGTGTTAATGTCAATGGTATTTCATTTTAATTGCTCCCCCCCAAATGATTGATGTTTGTGAAATGCATGATTAATTTCTCACCCTGTGTTTATCTTTCCCTTTATAGAATAATTGGCTCCCCCTTTGTATAGGAATAAAAAGATAAGTAAATTCATACACTTCTCCCCCTTTGACAAAGGTAAAAAGGAAATGACAATAAGGTGCAAGAAATAGAAAAAGGAGCAAGGAAAATAGAAAAGGAAGTTTCATTTCATTAAATGCAAAACAAGTACAAATGGAATATAACAAAGTAAATGAAAGAATAGCAAAGCAAAGAGATAACATTAATCAATTACTTTTTCTTTTCCTTTTCTTGATGATGGAGGAGAAGTTGAAGTGCTTTCATTATCATCACCCTTAAGAGAAGGAGAGAGAGAGTAACCATGAGACGATGGGGAGTATTCTTCATAAGGACTTTCAATATGCTCACTTACATTCCATTCACTCAACTCACATTAAGGAAGATTAAATTTCCCTTGTAAAGTATATATGTCATTATGAATGTGGGAAATAAGATCAACCTTGTTGTTGAGTTTTGTTTTCCTCTTGGTTACATCCTTCTTAAAGTGATTGAATTGCTTTTGAAGAGAAGTTATGGCCTTGAGGATGAGGTTTAGGGTTTTGGATGACTCACCCTTTTCTTTGGAAGGTTTGGAAGGTCTAAGGGGGTGCTCAAGTTCTATATGAGTAGGTGTGAACACTCGAATTTTGAGGCTCGGAAAGCCAATTTCCTCAGACCAGGCCGGACCGGGGGTCCACGGTAAAAGTCCACCGAAAGTATGTCTTCATGGTACTTGAAATGTCCGGGACGACGTGAGGATCACGGATATGGTCCCGGAATAATTTTTGGTGGTCCGCAGCTCCCAGAAAATCAGTTTGAACGGGAAAACACGGATTTCGGTGCGGTTTTTGGGGTGAGAACCGCCGCCCGACCGCCCGGATCGGCGGTCCGACCGCCGTCCTTTTTCCCATTTTTCCGGCTAGCCGCCGGTCCGACCGCCGACCACGGCAGTTCAACCGCCGGACCGGCGGTCCGACCGCCGTCCAACCCGAATTTTGCCTATAAAATACCTTTAAACCTTCAAAAAGGGGGGGAACTTTTTCGGGTGGGCCTCATGCTGTCGGATTCTTTTCACGCTTAAAAAAAAACTCTTATTGGACTTTTATTTGCAAGAATCTAACTTTGTGTGGCAGGGATTAAGAATCATATTTCAAGATCTAAGAAAACGAGACCTGGAACTGCGAAGTGGAAGGACTCTAAACAAGGTAGTATGATAATTCATTATTTGTCAATTTAAGCATATCATAAAGCATTCTATCTTCTTCTTAATTTCTTTTCGGTCAAAGACCTAATCCTTTTAGGTCTAAGGCCTAATTAACTAATCAATCAACACCTCGGCATGGAGCCGCAAATCAATCGACTTTTTGGCATAGAGCCTGAATTGGATCTTTTGGTACAAAGTACTTAAAAATCACAATTAAAATCAATCTTTTGGCCAAACGCCTAAATCGCACTATTTTGGTACAAAGTACCTAAATTTCACAAATTTGCACTAAGTGCTAAAATTAACAACTTTGGCAAAAAGCCCGACAAATGCACGAAGCATACACACACATATGCATGAAGCATAATTTCCACTGCATTTAAATAGGCTTTTCCGAACTACATGGGCTTTGATCTCCCATTCAAACGGGAGTATGTAGGCATATTTGGGATTCACCCCAAATAGCAAGTCCGCAATTTACCAACAATCTGTTCTTCATTCCTTTTTGATTTGTTCTTTTTTGCAAGTTAGTCAAATGCATGACATAGTCCCCGAATCCTCCTTGG
This sequence comes from Garcia nutans, assembly GCA_947685225.1. NCBI lineage: Eukaryota > Viridiplantae > Streptophyta > Magnoliopsida > Malpighiales > Euphorbiaceae > Garcia > Garcia nutans. The sequence goes on along the minus strand of CANTUV010000039.1, from coordinate 31,981,430 downwards.
GTTCGCAGACTAGAAACCTTTACATTGGACAAGTCATTGGAGTCAAACAAGGGTTTTCTTAGTTTTTCCCTTCGAACAAAATAAACTGAGTGGCGACTCCCGACAACGAGTGAACTTTCGCCCGGATCCTTTTTGGGCGGAAAACCGAGGTTCACAGTAGGTTCACCTTCTTCTCCCGTGATGTGGTACCTAGGTCTCTTCCTCTCTCTTTGGATAACTCCCTTGCTCCCAAAGGTATACTCATAATGATCATCAACATTTTGGATACATCTAGCATGCTCAAGGTAGTTTAGGTTGATGGAGTTAGTGGCTAGATCAAGGGGATCACTTAGGGCTGCAAGATTTTCAGGGGTTAGAAGGCCTAAGTATCTAACAAGTTATGTGATTTGAGAGGAGAGAGAAAAGGTGCCTGCCTTGTACTTCCCATGGTGCAAGAAGGTATCTATGAGAAACCTAGCACTTTGGATGGGCTCATTATGTACAAGAGCATACAAGAAAAACAACTCACGTCGAGTGAACCTTTCATTCCCATCACTTCTTTGGTGGATAGTGTAAGTGATAATTCTATGTAAGAGCCAAAAGAGAAGGGTCCTAAAATGGATGGCTTTGGATGACCTATTGTTATACTTGGTCTTAATAGAAAGTTCATTCCAAAAAGAAGAATAATGTTTCAACAGAAAATCTTTGTCCAAATAGGCAAAAGCTCCATGGGTTTAGAATCCCAAACTTCTCCAAATTCTTCTAAAGATAGAGCAAACTCTTAGTCAAAAAGCCTAAAATATACTCCATAAAAGCCTATGGGTGCATTATGATTTTTCTTTACCCTTAGAGATATTAAGAATTCCCTAGTGAGGCTAAGATAGCCTAGTTCATTTGGGAATGCAAAATGCCTCCACCCAATCCTATCAAGGTAGCTATAAATTTCACCTTGCATGTTTAAGGCTAAGAGCATCCCTTCTGCAAGCATTTTGGTTAGCTCTATAGTCTTCTTCTTAAGCATGTAGTATTTGATTTTCTCTTCCTCATTTTTTTACTTGGGTTTGTGTGGTTGAACACTCTTCCTACTAAAGTGTTTTGATTTGGTTTGAGGTTGGGATTCACTAATGATAATCCCTTTACCCTTAGTGGTATCTTTCTTTTTGGTAGTCTTAGTTTTGGGTGTCATAACTTCAATAAAAGTAAAAACACAAAAAGAATAGAAATGTAGAAGATAGAAAGAAAGGTAGAAAATAGAATGTTGATATAGCTTAAAAAAAAAACCTTTGAAAGCTTCTTCGTGATGATCAAAAACTTGAAAGATTATTTGAGAATGTGTTTATGAGTTTCTAAAGATATATTTTCATGCAGTATGAGGGTATTTATAGACAAAGGTTGATAAAATAGTTGTTCCTGACTATTAGAGAGTAAGAAAATTTGAATTTTGAAAGTTCCAGTGTTCAAAAGAAAATGTCAGTTACATATGTTGTGCAGTCGCTCAACCTAGTGCGACCGTAAGCTCGGTCAAGTGAACTCTCTAGGAAGTGGGACACTCAGACAAACCTAAGAAGTGTGTAACGGTCAAGAAAATTTGAACAATTGAATTTTGGGCTACCGCACATGTAACATCCTCTGACAATTCTCACATAAAACTACCAGAGAATATCACTTAACATGCTATCTATCTTGTAACCATTTAGAACACTACTTTTATGAAATACTACCACTAGTTTGATCAAATTATCGATAAACCTTCCTTTGGAATTGCCACTAAACAAAAATTTTCAATATAAAATCATAACTTATCACATAACATTTTTTTATTTATTTTTTTTGGCATTCAATTCAACTCTAATATCTCCAATAGAAATTATCTCCATTCATGTATCAAAGAGTCTATTATAAACTCAATAGTTCACAAGATAATATATATCAAATATGGTCAGAATTTGGGGTCATTAAGTCTCTAAATATAAATGTTTTAATCATACTTAAAATTTTGTACAACGTTCCAATATTATCTATTGCACTAAACAATACATCAATTCTATAAACAATTTATATATATAAGAATTATTTGCTGCAGTACCACTAGTTCCAAACATCTTCACTTTAAATCGTCAACTTCTTTCATTCCATTATACCTGCGTGTCAGAAATATTTTAATAAGCTAAGCCAATAGCTTAGTGGTACTTATATAAATATATTTTACCACTTAATATTAAAGAAAATATTTATAAAAAAATAGTAATAAAACTCAATTTTAACTAAACATTTGAATATATCAAGTATTCTCAATAAAAAACTTATGTAATATTTTGATTACACAAAATAATAGTTTTAAATTTATAAAAACTAATTATGCTACACTACACTTTCAGTATTGCAACTTTACTCTTATTGAGCTATTTCATTTAAGACATGCTTTCGCATCTGTTAGCATTGCTCATATTACACTTATTATATTTTTCAGTAAGTCTCACTTTTCGAATTTATATATAGAATATTTTCATTCAATTTTCATAACTTTAGCACTTTGATTTATTATTATATTTTGGAACATTTTGGTTCAAATATCACTATATGTACTTTCAATTTTTATAACTCTTAGAAAATTAATGATTAATTCAATATTTTAGCATAACCATTTTATTCAGTGCTTTAGCAATTTCACTGGAAATATTATTGTATACATTATCAATCACCTTCACATTGTAACACAGTAAGTCAATTTTAAATAATTGACTTATAATATTATTTTGCATTTCATTCAATATTTATAACATCATTTTTACATATATTTTCTTGCCCTCATATACTGAGCTATAAATTCTAGGTCTGGATAGTGGGTTACTAATGGCAAATAAATGTCCACCGTAAGTATATGGCCAATAGCCCACTATAGAAAAAGGGACCAAAGGTCCTCTATGACGCAAAGCGTCCACTGATGGCTTAGATGTCAATATCACTATGACACAAAGGTGTCCTCTGTGGCATAGAGTGCCCACTGTCACTATGGTTATCCACACTCGAGCTAGCCATTCAACCCAAAAACTAGATTTAACATCAGTATAATTAGGCTATATATTTACTTCACTGTTTCAAGTTAATTCCTTAATTATAATATTTATTATTATAAACATTTTCTCTTTAAATTATTTGTTTATCACATTAATTTATAGGGTATGAGCACTTATTTCTAATATATTTATCATACGAACATATATATATCATATTTGTTTCCAATTAATTTGACTAATCTTATTTATTCATCAATCTTTCTCTTCCAAGTCACTTTCACATTTTTACTATAACAATGAAATCTAAATTGATTTATAGTCTCACTTATTTAGTTATTTTCTTAAAATAATAAAATCCACAACCTATTATTTCACTTAAAAGAGTATGTGCACATGTATATGATGATTTTGTTATGTTTAAAACACACACACACACACACACACATATATATATATATATATATCTATGTATAGATATATATTTCCCTAGCAATACATTTTCATGATATATACTTTCATTAATTCATTGTAACATAACATTAAATATTTCACCAGCAATACATTTTCATGATATATACTTTCATTAATTCATTGTAACATAACAATTACTTTCTTATATATATATATATAACTTGATCCTTGAGATAGTATTTCACTAGTAGAATTAACTACTTTTAAATCTCACTAGATTCTTTTCTTTTCATATTATCAATTCCTTTCTTTCTATTGTCATTAATCAATATCTATCGACTCTTTAACATTTTTGTATACACTCTATGACTTGACTTGAGTCTCTAAATAATATTATAATCAAGTATATGATGAATATGCAATATGCATATTTTATACTCTTGTTTCCATCACTCAATCAATTCTTACGGATACTTCTTACTTTCCTTGTCTCACTCTCCACACCATTTGGAACATCAGTGATTTATCAATTCATATAATTTAACTCTCTAAACACTTATGTATATAATCAATGAATTGTCCTAAATTATTAAATGATATTGCTACCAACTATACACAAGGTATATGACTTGTATACCTTTATCACACGAATTTCTATAAATAAACTAATCATTTTATTCTTCTCTTAAATTTCCTTAACTCGCTCGCCGAATTATTTAAATTCAATAATAATTCATTAGTATATCATTCTTCATATCGTATTTCTCAAATCATCTTATCTCTTTGGATAAGTATTATAAAATCCACTAATCTCATACAATTATTTTTTAATCTTTCTCTAACAATTCACTTATTTTGATTATTAAAGAACATTTTGATCGTCAAAGAACATATATTAATTTCTTCATGAATATTTCATTTACTAAACCAAATAAATAATATAGCATTTTCTTCAACTACATAACTAAGTTCAAGCCTTGATTATCAATCAATGACACTTTCATTCCTCATACCCTTTATCATCTTATTTTCGCATAGTTTAACCATATAACTATATAATCACTTTACACATAACTTTAATCATAACTTTCTTAACTCAAAGTTTTTCTTTAGTGAATTAACCATTTAGCTTCACATATACTTTCAGTTAATAAATAACCGATTCACCACTCTAATTTTCCTAAGTGGTATATTTTAGATAGCTATTTGGCTATAAAAGATAAATCACTTCCAACCCAAATAATTAACACTACTCCAAGTATCATAAACACAACGTTACTTTCAAGATATCAAATCCTTTAGCTCTAAAATCTTCCACACTTTGTGCTTTCCAAACCCATCTTCTATTAGAAACATATTTGCTTGACATGTCATAAATAATCACTTTCCTCCAATCTTTACACTCTTTATCCAAACCTAACTTTTCACATTTAACATTGTATATACTTAACATACACATATCATTTTCTACTTTTTTTCCACATTTTTAACATATATACATAAATTCTCAACACAATAGTAAGAAACATAAATGTAGAAGCCCCATACCATACCTGTATATCATAAAATACAAGCCAAAAACATTACCTAAACACTCCACGCCGTGGCAACTTAACCCCATGCTCGTGGGATACAAAATGAGGCTGCCAAATACCTTTAGACACCCCCACGGTCATGGCACTCAAGGGCCATGCCCGTGGCATGCAAAACAATACTGTTTCTTCAAAAAATTTTAAGAAAACAGACTAGATCCAAGGCCTACGGTAGTGGCACTTAAGGGTCACGCCCATGGCATCCCAAAATTGTGTAATTCATATATTAAACTCCATAAAATATAAACATATTAAATATCTATAATAAAATTGTATCAAAACCAAAATTTTGACATAAAAGTGATTCCCGTCAAATACTCTACATATTTTTCAATTATCAAGTCATTAACAATTAGATTTCACAACCATCATCAAGATTAAAAACAACATCAACACATTCAATTATTACATATTTCACACAATAATTCATTTATTCAATATCTTAAGAAATAACTTATTTAAGTGGCCTAAAATAACTAATTCAAACTTTAAAACTCAAAGAAACTCAAATATTGGCAAACCATAATACATAAGCACATACCTCTTTCAAAAACCCCTTTCTTTCTCTTTTCCCTCTTTCTCTTTAATCACTTGTTGATAATCTCACCTTCTCTATCTTATTCTTCTAAAAACTTATAAATATATATGTGATTTCCTCTTAAATCTTACTTAAAGCAATGAAAAGAAGAAGAATCAAGAGATTTTTAATGGTTTTGATGATGAGAGGCGTGGAGGATGGAAGAAGAAATAAGAAAATTCTACACACACACATGTATATTTATATAATAAGTTCAATCAAGTGAGGGCAATCTCATTTTAACTAAGGTGCACCCTTTCTCTTAACCTTTGATTCTAATTCTGTTTTTAGTCCCGTAAAACCGTAAAAATAATTTTTTTCATTAAATTTTAAGATGTACTATTCACCATTTTCTACTTATATCATTTATCCAAAACACTTTGATCACTATACACAATCAATTATCAACATTAGCTAAAAAGTTTATTGTTTAAAATTTTAAACATTACAACACGAGGTGTTGTGCGCTGGCTCAGGAGAATTTTTAGAGCGCGAGCTCGGGAAAATTCATTTTTGAAGCTCAGAAGAAATTCATTTTTTGAATCTCGACTCTAGAGAATGCAAATGATGTGCAACCACTTGGGATGTTTGGGCGACCACACAAAGGCAACAAATAGGGATTTTGAAGATTTTAATCCTAAAGTATAAATCTTTAAAGAGATAAAATCCTTTTATAGCTTAGAACATTTTTCCTTATAAAATTTCATTTTAGAAAAATATTTTTGAACTCTTAGGTTCATAAGCTCAATTACATCATCATCGAAAGCATCACAAACATTATCACTATATGCATTGGAGTTTAAGGATTGAGTACCTACCTCATTGGTGTGATCATCATCATCTCCAATGGCATTAGACATAAATTTGCAATACCTGGTTCTTCCTCCTCTTCTTTTTCACTTGAGGAGTCATCATCCCATGTGGCTTTAAGAGATTTATTCTTCTTCTTGTCCCATTTCTTTTTGCTTTTGATCTTGAAGCAATCTGTTTTGATGTGACCCGGTTTGCCACATTCATAACATTTCACTTCATTCTTTTTCTCTTTATCTTTAAAAGATAATTTTGTAGAATTACCTCTATTTGCTTGTCGTCTCCTTTTCCTTTTCCATTCATTTAGTCTCCTAGATAGCATGGCTAATTCTTCATCATCATCATCACTATCTTCTTCACTTGAGCTCTCAACTTCTTTGGTGGCTTTGAGAGCTATGGCTTTCTTCTTGTCTTTCTCACCCGTATCTTCATCTTTTTCGGTATGTAGCTCAAAGGTGAGGAGCTTGCCAACTAGTTCGTCGGTTCTTAGAGTACTAAGATCATGAGCTTCTTCAATTGAAGAGACTTTTGATTTAAAGTTCTTCTTGGCTCTTAGTGCTCTCAATATTTTGCTATTGACATTACCTTAATCATATACTTTTCCATATTTCTTTAAGTCATTGACAATAGCAAGTAACCAATTGTCATTTTGGTGACATTTTCATTGGGCTTCATTCATTTTAAAGAGCTCATACTCATGTATAAACATTTGGGTTTTAGTGAATCTCACTTGGGTAGTACCCTTATGATAATTCTCAAGAGTTTTCCAAATGCTATGTGCACAAGTAAGATGTTGGACTCTTCCAACTTCTTCTCTAGATATGGAATTTACCAAGATAGAGGATGCCCTATTATTTTTGTAGTAAGCTCTTTCTTGAGCATCCATCCACTTTTCTCTAGGAAGAGGCTCTTGAATACCATCTACCTCATGAGTAGGAGGTTTTTACTCATTTTTTATGAAATTCCAAAGCTTAATTCCCTCACTATCAAGAAACAAATTCATCTTGTATTTTCAATAAGAGAAATCCATTCTATCAAAGTAGGGTCTAAGAAAAGAATTGAGATTTCCATGAGAGGTTGAGGTAGATGAAGAGGAGGTTGCCATTGTGGATCAAATTTCACAATTAAGCTTCTTGAAATTTTGAGGCTCTAATACTAATTGTTGTCCCAAATTAGCAACCAAGAGGGGGGTGAATTAGTTGATTCAAGTAGTGATGACAAATTAAAAACTTTAAACGAAAAATGAAAGTGAATCAAGATGGAGATGAAGTAGAGTAGAGAAGAATGAACGCAAAAGATTTATAGTGGTTCGGATTTACTTCAATCCTACATCCACTTCCTTAACAACTTGTTAAGGTTCCACTAATCTTGAGTTTTTACAAGATTAACTCTAATTTGGTATTTTAACAAGCTCACACCAAACTTTACAATGGTTTGAGATCAATCCTCAAAACCCTTACAAGAGTTTTTCCAAGGCACACTCTAAAATCTAAGTGTTTCCAAGCTCACACTCAAACTTTTAATGGTGTTTAATGCTCACACCCAACACTCAAGGATTATAAGTTTTTAGATTTTAATGCAAGAAAAATGAAAGATATTGCTCAATACAATTGCAATCACTATCTAACCACAACAACGAAGTTTATTATGGTATTTATAGCCTTTTGGCTTGAGCTAGTCATTTGAGGTGGTTCCCATATGTTTAGTGCTTGAATTAGTGGCTGAAGCTCTATGTGCAGTCGCTCAGATCTGTGTGTAGTCGCACAATTTAAAATTCTCTATAATGACTAATTCTAACGGTTAGAACTTATTGTCTGACAGAATCTAGCTCGCCCATACCTCTGTGTCATGTGGTCGCACAGCTTGGTGTGCAATCGCTCGATACAAGTTTATCGTTAAATTTAAATTTCTTTATTCACTTGTTCAGTCATCATTGGTTCGAGATATTTGGCCCTAAAATTCAAATCTGCCGGACTCGTGCAGTCGCTCGATTAATTTGGATGGTTGCACAAGGCTTTGAGCATTAAGGAAGTACCGTGAGAGCTGACCGCCATCTCTTCTGCCACTTTTAAGTTTTTGGTCATTGCTTTATGCGGTCGCTTGGGCTTCTTGTGCTATCGCATAAAGTTCTAGCATCCTGACTTCATCATTCACTGACAATGCAAACTTTTCTGTGAGAATTGTGGATTTAGCTCGGTGTGGCTATGCGTTCGGCTGGTCGCATATCCAGCTCGGTATGCAACTTCACTGCATACTTAGCTCGGCATTTGCTTGGGCGGTTGTACATCCAACTCAGTAGTTTTATATGCACTATTCAATTCTCTTCTTGGGCTGCTTATGTGCAGTTGTTCAGTAGCTTAGGCGATCGCACAAAGGCTCAGTTTTTTATCCCTGCAATACAGACTTGTTTGAAATTATTAGTACTTTATCAATTTGATTATCAATTATCAAAATAGAGTGTGATTGTCCAACAATCTCAATAATACTATTCATATTACATGCAATTAAAATAAATAAACATCCATTATATTATAAATTAAATTACCAAAAAAAATGAGCACCCAAACAAGATGGAAACATGTCTTTACACTTGTCCAAACATCCATAAAAATGAATAAAATAGGATACCCATCTGAAGGTGAAAATATGTCCCTTACAATTGTCCCAAAGTCCATAATATAAATTAAATTATATAAATTTGATAAATAAGGTGCCCATAAGTGGAAACATATCTTTTACATTACCCTCAAAATCCAAACAGTAAATCCATAAACATAATTCAATCATCCATCATAAATAGTAATAAATAATCAAAATACATCATCAATCATCAAACACATAGCAATAAATCAGTATTAAATTAATAAAGTTAAGATTCCATCATCAAACTAGGGTTTTGGTTGCAAGATTAGGATTTAAAGGTTTTTATTGGTCAAATTAGAATTTTATTATAAAATTAGGATTTTAACATACAAATTGGAATTTTAACCCTAAACTAAGGCTTAACCATGTAAAATTAGGGTTTAATCCTAAATCCAGGTTTTGATCGCTAGGGTTTTACATGCAAAACTAGGGTTTAATATTGTAAAGCTAGGGTTTTTAAACTAAAACTAGGGTTTTGGAATGAACATAGGGTTTTAGACTTAAAAGTTAGGATTTTGATTATCAAGTTAGAGTCTAATTATGCAATTAGGATTTTGGATTAACAAGGCTAATGTTAACACATGCAATTGAGTTTACGGTTGGTTTTAGTCTTTTATGGCTTACTGTATAAAATTTGCAAACTAAAATTCATAATTTAACAAAACAATGAGTTAAAACAGTGAGGATGATCAATTAAATTGAACTGATTAATGAAAGTCACACATGTATTATTGACTCCTCCAAAATGAATTTGTTGAATCAAGCTTGATTGTTTGTACAATTACCTTGAATAGCCAGGATCAACTAAAGTCTTAGTTGGATGAAATAATCCAAAGATAGTGGTTGCTTTAAGCTACTGCCTCTCCTTATGGTTGTTGTGTTTTGCTCTCTCTGTGTATTGGTATTAATTGCTTATTGATTTCTAATTGCCAAATCTATTTGCTGACTGCTAATCTCCTCCCCAATTTTGTTTGTTAATTCTATACTTATAGGCAGCATTAGGGTTAATCAAATTTCCTCTCAGTTAAGAAGTTCTAAATGCCTTGTAAAACCTTCAGCTTATTCCAGTCCATTTTTGAGTTTAAACCTAATTATGATACTGAATTAAGTCATGATTAGGGCCTCAAGGCAAATGCACTTGGCATTTTAACCCTGGATCGTCTCGGTTTATTCTTTTAAAATTAGATCAGGCTTTTAAAATTGGACCAGATTTATTTTAATATTTTAAAATTAGACCAAACTTATTTTAAACTTTTAAAATTGGACCAGACTAGATTTAAGTTTCTAAAATTAGACTGAACTAGGTTTAAGTTTCTTAGATTTGACATGATCCTTTTTAATTGAGACTAAACTCGATTAGAGCCAAAATTAAAGGTCTACAATACATTCATAAAATATTTAACTTATTTTTTAATAAAAAAACAAAATCACAATTAAAGAAAATGAAATCAAGTTGGGTTATTTATAATGTAATATTCGTTTTTCATCTTTTTATGCATAGAGAAAGAAAGTTTAAGTTACACTTTTTTTTCTCAAAATTCTTATTTAATATTGGATTAAGAGTATATTTAAATAAATTTCATTTTTACTTTAATTTTTAAATATTTTTTTGTTATCTTTCTATACTTGAATGAATATAATTTTCTGCCTTTTCTAGATTTTTATTGAGCTATAATTTATTTTTTCAAGCAAACATCAATCGATCATTGGAAAAAATGAGTTAATAATTTATTGATTTGGTATAGCTTAATAATCCTCAAAGACAAGATTAATACTCGAGGTCGACGTGCATATTTTAATAATATTTTTCTCTTTTAAAATTCTATAATAATATGTCATTAAAATAATTTAATTATTTGACTTTATTATTAAATTTGTTTAAACATAAAAATGTGAGTCTCAATTTATGAAAATTATTAATTAAATAAATTAAATTTTTAAAAATTTTAATAATTCTACTATTTGACTTTAATAGCAAACTTATAATTAATCTCTTTGGTTAAAAAAGCTTTGCATTGTTAAGTTAACTTACCGTATCTTAACAAAATAAATATTTATATAATATATTTTACATATAAATAAATATTTTGTATATTTTATTATACTTTGTATCTAATTTATATATATTGTATATATTATTATATTTAATATATATTATTTTTTTATTTTTTATAATCTATATAATAATATTAATTTCCCCGCAATCTGCTTATTAAATAATATACTAAAAGAGCTACTAATATCACAATTCCTTGTGGCAGTTAATATCCAAAAAAAAACACTTATTTTTCATTTTTCCAATTTTACTCCTATTACATTTTTGCTCTTTCTTTAAATGCCCAATTAAACCATACCGTGGCAACTATATGACTAATTGTGAACTGTCCACTTTGCTTTTCCCTTTTTTTTTTTTTTGCACTTTTTGCTTATTTATATTTCTTTTTTTTTAACAATTTTTAGCCTTTAATTTATTTTTTTATTTTTATCTTACTTCTAGATTAATTAAAACAATATAATGATTTAAATGTCATTTTTTTTAAAGTTTTCCTTTACCTAAATTCATGCCTTAAAGATATTAATTATTATTTTATCTCATAAATCATTATACTTTGCTCTTAATTAATTATATTTTTTTAACTCATGTGCTATTATATTATTACTATTTGATAAAATTATTATTATTATTATTATTATTATTATGAATATTATTATTATTAATTTTTTATTTTAAATTTTAGTGGATTTTATGAGTTAGTTCTTAAAATAATGACTTTTCAAATTTTTATTTTTTATTATTATTTTATTTTAATTTTTAATAGAGAATATAAATTTAATTGTTAAAAAATAATGTAAAATAAGAATGTTATTACTATAATTGGATTTATAATTTTATTAATTCACTTGATTTTGAATAGATTTTTTATTCATTTTAAAATATTTTTTTTACCAACTTTTATAAATTTTTAATTTTTTTATTGTTCTATTTTTTTATTTCTCTTCAATTATACCATTTTCAATTAAATTTTATAATTTTTTTGTTTATGTCCAACAAATTTAATAAGCAATAAATTTTTACTTATTTTTATATTCAAATTATTATTTCTAATTTTTAATTAAAATAATAAAATTTAAAATTAATATTTTGATTATTTCTTTGATTAAATCTCAAATCAAATAAAAAATATCTTAATGCATTAAAAATATTAATAATAAATTTTAAATTATTAAAATCTTAAATTTATTACTTATCAAAATAGATAGTTAACTAAAAACATCCATACGATGTTGCAGGTGTTATCAAAAATTATAAAAATTTTATGTAAATTATTTGAATTTCAATTTTAGGTTTTATAATTTAAAAAAAATTAATAAGGAAAAAAATATTGACTACAAACAATGCAATAATAATAACTTTTCAAATCAAATCATATAAAAGTAATAAATTTATTTAAATTACAAATTTTAATTATTTTATAATTATTATTTTTAATTAAAATAATAAAATTTGAAATTAATATTTTTTGTCATTATTTCGATTAGCCAATTCTCCAATCAATTAAAAAAAATGTCTATACATTAGACATATTTTTATAATATATGAATATGAAAGTTTTTAATATTATATATTTATATATAATATTATTTTTTATATACTAATTATATTAATAGATAAATAATTTTTCATTTAAAATATTACAAAATTTTATAATTCGCAGTACAGCCGCGGGATGAATTTACTTGCATATATGCTAATTGAGCAACCAATTTAACTATTCCGTTTAACAGTTAATTTTATAAAAAAAACCAAGATTTGTCTTTTTATTTTTCATTTTGCCATCACCTTTTCTTTTCTTTTTTTGTTTTTTTTTTCCTTTTTTTCTTTTAAGTCCTTTTTTTACGGTAACACCTAAGCATATGATTTTGTTTTTTTACGTATATGATTGACATGAAAGACAATATGATATTTTGGAATTTGAATACTTTTTGTTTCCTTTTTTTTTTTTACTTTCTTCTTTTTATGTTTTTTTTCATTCTTTATTTTCTTTATTTTCACTTGTTTTTTATATTTTTTTAACCTTTTTATTTATTTATTTTTTATCTTTATTTTTATTAATTAAAAAATAATAAAATAATTTAAACATAGTGTCTTTTTTATTTATTTTATTTTATTTTAATTTTTAATAGAAATTATGAGTCATAATTCTTAAATTGGTAACTTTAAATTTTTAATTTTTTTATTATTATTTTATTTTAATTTTTAAATTGATAATATAAATTTAATTATCTTAAAAATAATTTAAAATAAATATATTATTAATTACAATTGAATTTAAAGTTTTATATTATTTGATTTTATATTAATAGATTTTTTATCCACTTAAAAATATTTTTATTATGTTAATTTAGTTTAAATTTCAATATATTTATTTTTCTATTACTTTATATTTCTTTTACTCATATTATTTTTAGGTAAATTTATAATTTTTTCACTCCAAAAAAAAATTAACAAGTATATTTTAATTTTTACCATTATTTTTGTCTAAAATTAATGTAATAGTAAATTTAATATATTTATATAATATATATTATTTTAATTTGTAAAGGGTCAATCCAATCCTAAAACTTTTAATAAATAATATATAAAATATAAAAAATATATAGAAAAATAAATAAATTATTAATATATTTCTAATTTTGTATATTATTGACCATTATATTTAATATTTATTTTTTTCTTTATTTTTTAAATTTTATTAAATTTTTGCATTAAAATTTTTATTATTTATAATTTTTAAGAATAATTAATATATTCTTATATTTAATTTTTCATAATTATATGTTAAATTATTTCTCTTGCTTTCTTTAGTATATTAAATATATATAGTTTTTGTTTAAATTTTATATTAATATATTTTTAATTTAAAATAAAAAATATAAAAAAGTAAATAAAAAATAAAAAGAAAAAACTGTCATCCCGCAGCATTGTGCAGTGTTCCTCTAGCTGATATACGCTAAAACTCATACAACCCATAAATAGTTAAACTTCAATTCTACCCCTATTCCTTTTTTTCTTTTCTCACTTCCTACCATTTTATTTTTTTATTTGCTTTTATTATTATTATTATCATCATCATCATCTTTCTACCATTTATGTTTTATTATTATTATGCCATTTTATGTTTTATTATTATTAATATTATTATTACTACTACTATTTTAGAAGTTATTATTTTAATGAAAGTGACTTTTTAAATTTTTATTTTTTATTTTAATTTTTAATAAATTTTATAAATTAATTCCTAGAATGGTAATTTTTAAATTTTATTATTATAATTATTATATTTTAATCTTTTAATGAATAATATAAATTTAATTATTTTAAAGATAATTTACAATGAACATATTATTATAATAATTAGATTTATAATTTTTTATTGTTTCACTTTATTACTCATTTAAAAATATTTTTATTATACAAATTTAATATATATTTTAATATAATTATTTATTCCTTTGTTATTTTTATATTTCTCTTTAATCAAATATTTTTTAATTTAATAAAAAATATATTTTTATATTCAAAATATTCAAATCTCAAATCAATTAAAAATATATCTTAATACATTAGATATACCTTATTATAAATATTTTTATAATATGTAAATATATATAAATTTTTTATATTGCATACATTCATATATAATTTTATTTTTTATTTTTTAACTATATATTAATATATATATATATTATTCTTCAGTTAAATATAATATAAAATACATAGACAATAACAATAACATGATACGGGTAAATTACATTCTAGTTATAATCAAAATAGATACAAAGATAAACAGTGAATTTCCAAAAAAAACAAGGGTCCTTTTCTCTATTTTCCATTTTATCCCTTTTCATGCTTCTTTTTTTTTAATTTTTTGCCAAACTATTTTAAAAATAATTTTTATTACAAAAATACTACAAAAAATAAAAATATTTATACTTTTATATAAAATTGATGTAAAATTTTATAAATACCTCATTTCTCAATAAAATAAATTTTTTTAAAAAAAATAGCTTTTCCCTCACTATAATTAATATTTTACTTCAATTTTTTTTTCAAACTTCAATATTAAAAGAAAATATTCTAATAAGATAATAAAAATTAGTATTTTAAATTATTTTTTATCATATAAAAATCATATTTTTTTATAAAAATAGAAAATTTTAATTTTAATCATAAAAAATAAGTAACACTAAAAAAATAAAAATAAAATAAGACAAAAATATATTAACAAAAATCATTAAATTTATTTTTAAATAAATTTTACATGTTATATATATGAAAAAAATAAAAATACATATAATTTCATTACGTAGATGTGTTATAAATGTTGTATATATGTTATGGATGTGTGTATATTATATTTTTATTATTTAAGTTGTTTGTATTTTATATAAAAATTATTGAATGTTGTGTGTATATTTTAAAAAATAAAAATTAAATAAATAAAATTAAATAAATATTAAAAATATTATCTAGGTGTGTTATAGATTTATTGTATATGTATTGTTGATGTATTGTAGATGAATTATATATGTGTAGATGTAGTTTGTATTATTGAGTGTATATTTTTATATATGTTATATATATTGTATATATATTATATATTTTTTTATTTTTTTATGTGTATATTAAAAATATAATATTAAAAAAATTTAAATGAAAAATATAAATGAAAAATTACAAAAAAATGAAAAATTACAAAATTACAAAAATTAAAAAAAGAAAAGAAAAAAGAATGTCAAAAAGTAAAAATGCAAACAAATTTCTATGGACGGTATTTTAAAAAACGTAAAACGTTTTAACGTGCATGCTGTAATTATCTCTTTTTTTTTCTCTTTCATTTTAGTCTTGCATTTTTTTCCCTTCGGTCTACAAGCACAAAAGGTGGGCTTTATTTGAATTTGGGCCGAAATTTCCCAAAAAAAAAAGATTTTTAATAAAAATATAAAAATAATTAAAAGTAATTTTAAATATATTATATTTATAAAATATTTACTAAAATACTAAAATTTATAAAATATTTACTAAAATATCATATTTTTATAAAATATTTACTAAAATATCATATTTTTATTAGTTTATAGAGAGTTTACAATGAATTTATAATTAGTTTATAATTAATTTATAAATTTCACACTGTTTACAATGATTGTATTTTAAATTTATAATAAAATTATTAAAATATTACTTATAAAAAAGTAAAATTAAAAAAAAAATATATGATGGGGAATGTCATGTTTTTAGAAAGAAAAAAAAAAGACAGTACTTTTCTTTATTTTCCGATTAACTCGTTTATTTCCCATGTTTCTTTTTTTTTTTCTTCCATTTTACTCCTGCAATTTTTTCCCTTCTTTCTACAAGCACAGAAAAGCGGCCTTTACTTGAACTTGGGCCTAATATATTGTTTTTGTCATTGATGTGCCTAATATGAAAATAATTTTTAATACAGTTAAAAGATTAGTAATATTTTATTATGATAATAAAAAAGTAATTCTTATAAAAAATATTTTAAATTATTTTAAATTATAGTTATAATATTAAATATTTGCATAAAAACTTTTTTTCTTGAAATTTTTCTGTTATGAAATTTTTAATTTGTAAATAACAAATATTAGAGGCACTAAAAATACACAGAAAAGACAAATAAAGAAAAATAAAAATTTAATTATAAAATTTGAGAATAAAATTAGTCATTCTATTTTTCTACCTTCTTGTAGATTTATTATTTTTATGAGTGTCAAATTATAGTTTTATAATCACTATCTCTTCTCTTATAAAACTTTCATTACAAAAAAAATACCAACTAATTAATTTATATTGTATATATATTTTTTATTTTTCTACTAGTTTTACATTTCTATTTATCCACATTATTTTAAGATAAATTTTTAATTTTTCTTTCTATTAAAATAAATAATAAATAATAAATTTTTATTTATTTTTTATTCAAATTATTAGTTTCAATTATTTTCCAAATTTTTTCTTTTTAATTAAAATAATAGAGTTAAAAATTAATGTTTTTATTACTTTTTCTGATCAACGAATTATTGAATTAATTTAAAAAATATCTTAGCATATTAAATATATCTTGTTATAAATATTTTTATAATATACAAATATAAAAATTTTTAACACTATGTGTCTATTTATACACATAATACTATTTTTATGTATTAATATTTTTTTATTTAAAAAATATAAAATATTTTAATTTGCAGTATGGTGTGAGTTAAATTTTTTTCTTGTATATATTAAAATTGCTACAAATAGTGAATAGTTAATTTCCTATTAAGCCAAGCTTCTTTTTTCTTTTCCTATTTTATCCCAGTTAAGCAAGTGTAAATTATTGAACTAAGTTTTTTTCCTATTTTACCCCTATTAATTGAGTGTGAAATTGCAATTCTATCTTGAAACTAACACTGTCTTTAATAAAGAGGATATGAAAGGCCATAAATAAATTTGAGTATTGATAATTGATGTGATCGATGCTTATTACATTTGATCTATTGATTAAATCTCAGCATAATAAATTATTTGTATTTTAATAATTATCTAACAATTAATATTAAATGTTGACTAAAATTTAATTACGAAGTATATTAAAATGAGTTACAAAAGTTAAATTTGAATTAAATTTAATACAAAATTCAATTACAACGTATAATTGAATCTAATACAATATTTAATATAAAATTCAATTATAATATAATTAAAATTTTAAATTAATATACATTTCAAAATTATATTCATGGTTTCTGTTTATATGTTATAAAAGTCTTAGACCATATTTATAGTATTTAATAAAAATTAAATTCTTCAAGAATTAAATTACTCATTGCATTTGAGTTTTTATATAATAATTTCAACATTTAAACGATTTTTGTGACATAACTTTAATTAGCTTTTGGACATGCTTATTTTATTAATTAATTATTTTTCATGTAACTATTTTAAATATTGATAATTATTTTGAAGATAAGTTATTTGAATTAATATAAATAGATATTTTTTACTCCAATAAAAAAATAAAATTTCATTCTATTTCTTAAAAGTTCGCCCATGAACATTTCAATATGGTAAGGGAAAGTATTAATTTGTTATTCCTTTGCTATTGTTTTTACTATACATGTTGCTATTATTTGTTTTTATTAAAACATTTTTTAATGTTGCTATTTAGTTGAAGGTGGGCTAAAAGTAATGTTAAATACCTTAATTGAAATTCTAAAAGGTGATAAAGACAATTGAAAAATTAAAGTAGGAGCTATCTGATTGATTATAAGATGTTAAAATCATTAACAAGCAAGATTTTATTAGTTTTGCGAAAGTTATTCAAAAAAAAAAGTAATTCTTATAAAAGAATATTTTTATTATTTTAAATTATAGTTATAACATTAAATATTTACATCAGTACTTTTTTATTTGAGATTTTTTTATTGTGGGATTTTTTAATTTGTAAGTTATTATTATTGGAGGCTATGCATTAAAAAAAGGTATTAGCGGCCATAAAAAATACACAAAAAAATAAATAAAAGAGAATAAAAACTTATAATTATGAAATATGAGATTTAAGAATAAAATTAGTCATTTCATTTTTTTTATCTTCTCATAGATTTAAACATCTTCATGAGTATCAAATTATGGTCTTTTTCTATCTCTTCTATTATTTTCTTTACTTACATAATTTTTAGGTAAATTTATAATTTTTTCATTATAAAATTTTAACAAGTAATATCTTTTCTTTTATATATATATATATATATGTTCAAATTATTAATTTCAATTATCTTTTCTAATTTTTTCCTTTTAGGAATAAAACTAAAATTAAATTAATATTTTGATTTTTTTATCAAAAAAATTCTTGAATCAATTTAAAAAATGCTTTAATACATTCGACATAATTTATTATAAATATTTTTATAATATATAAATATAAAAAATTTTAATATTTTATATATTTATATATTATTATTTATATATATTAATTATATTAATATGTAAATTATTTATTTATTAAAATAATATAAAATATCATAAATTGTGGTGGAGCGGGCAAGTTCTTTACTTCTTTTTTTTAACTGAAAGCTCTTTACTTATCATATACTAAAATAGCCACAATAAATATTGCAGTGAATTTCCAAAATTACCAAAGTTCTTTCTTTTAATTACCATTTGCTCTTATTTCTTATGGAAGCATTTGCAAATTCCTTGTCGGTTATGTTGATGATGATGTCGCCCGTAAAACTTGAAGTTACAATGACAATGAGCTGCTGCTTTACACATTATACAACTATTGTCTACGTTCAACGTTAATTTTAAAGCCAAGAAAAATTAATATTTTACAATGTTTATCCAAAAAAATTACTGAACACATTATTATTTCAAAAAAATTAGATACATTTATTTTTTATTTTAATTTTTGTATTAATATTATCCTAAATTTACTAAGATTTAAATATTATATAATTATTATGTACTAAAATTTTATATTATTTAGTTAGAACTTAAACTTATAACCTTACAATATTTTAATTTAGTTTTTAACATTTTATTGATTTCAAAATAAAAAAATTATAAAATACATTTACTCTTTTAAAAATTAATATATTTTATCATTATAATATGTACTTTTCCTTTAAAAGTTTAGATTAAATATGAATAATAATATATCATATTTATTTATTATTATAAAACTAATACTATTAAATATGAAAAACTTAATTTATCTAAATTGTAAAATTCTTGATTTTTGGGAAAATTGGAGCCTAGAGGCAAAATGGTAATTTTATCTTCAATTCATATTCGGGTATATTTTATAACGTTTGGTACTTATTTTCATAATGTGGGTGTTGAGATATTTGTTTTGAGTATAATATTGTATTTTTGGCTTCGGGGGTATTTTGGTCATTTTGGCGGTTGAAAAATTTTTGGGTTTCGTTTTGCTATTTTTGATGTCATTTTGGTGACCGTGGTGTCATTACGGTTATTGTAAGTATAATTTTGCTAAGGGTTGTGTTTCGGGAATTTTTCGGGTATTTATTAATTTATTAATTAAAATAAATTAAATTAAATAAATAAATTAACTAATTAATTAACTAATTAAAATAATTCTGAAAATAATTGAATTTGATATTAGTTGTGAATTTTTATAAGTTAGTTGAGTGTTTTTTTGAATTTTTAAAGAGTTTTAGGGTATTTTTAAATTAAATAAATTAATTTAGGGGTATATTAGTAATTTACCATCTAAAATTTGTATAAATAGGGGTGTTAGGGCACCCAATTAAGTGTCTAATTGCTTGTGCCGTCGGAGAGAGAAAAGAGGAAGGAAAATTAAATTTTTTGGGCCAAAACAAAGTGTTGTCGTTTCGTCAATGTGCGCGCAGGAGTGCAAGTGTCGTTCGGCGTGTGACTGTGTCGTTCGGCGCGGAGCTGCGGGCTGGAGGTGTTGTCGTTCGGCGAGCCATGTGTGTTGTTCGTCGTAGCAGCGTGGATTCTCGGCCTGTCGTTTTTGGCTTCTAATTTCTGGCAGTTTCAAGATTTTGAGGTTTTCTTCAATTTTTCTTAATTTCTTCCAAACTCATGGCATGATTTTTGTTATTTAGTGTTAGTATAACATATATGATGTTTAAAAATAAAATTTTAAGGTTGATTTTGATTTTTAATGAATTTAAATAGATTAAATTGTTTAAGGGTATTATTGGTGTTATTGAGTTTGGATTTGAGATTTATGAAAATAGGCTTATGATTTGTAACCAAATTTGATTTGGATCTGTTCTAGGGATGTTAAACTTGATCTAGAAATTTATTTTGGAATTTTCATGTTTGATTTATATTTTTAATTTATTAATAAAGTGAAAATTTATTACTGCCCTAATTGTTGATATTCCAGTAACTTTGTCAAATTTTTAAAACTTATTGGTAAATGATCTAGGTCTGAATTTTTGATATGTTTTATGATATGATGTTAGGTGTTTTTAAAAAATATTTTGAGGTCCGGTTCAAATGTTTGTGTTTCGAAATAAATTTATTTCTCAACTACTGTCAGTATGGTAACTGGTTGTATAAATCCGATTTAAAAATTAAATTGAGGGACTTAGAGGTTTCTAAAAATTATAAAATTTTTATATGTTGTCCATCCTGATGTCTATAATATGAGAAAATTATTTGGATAATTTTGTTGTAACGAAATGTGAAGGATTTATGATGATTTTTGCTGTACTGATTTTTAGTGGTTTAAACAGGACCAGAATGTTGTAAAATATTTTTGGGGGATCAAATAAATTTGGATTAATCTGAAATTTTGCACACACGTTATTTATATGTTTGAGAAGCTACTGGAATTTTTCCAAAGTTTTTGAATGATGGAATTATTTTCTGAAAATTTTTGAATTATAGGGACTACTTAAGAATTTTTATCTGTTTTGGGTGTTGGTATGAATTATGATTTTTGCATAGGGACTGATGTGATATTATTTGATAAATGAGTTATAAAAATTGAGTTGAGGTTCTGGTTCTAATAAATTTTAATTAATTAATTGATTTTGTATTTTGAGATGCGATTGGTTTAACCATTGGGTTGAACCATAATTTTGAGTTGAGTCGGATTGGTTTTTAATTTTGGATTATCTTGGTTAATTGTTGGTTAAGTATTGGTCTTTTTGCATTCATAGCATTCATTGCATCTCTCATGATAGATGAGATAGTGGGATTGATTGTTGGACTATGTAATTATCTTTCCTTAGGCAATAATCCAGCTGAAGCTCAAGGTCAGTAAGTTGTGAGGATTTGGCTAAGCTTTCTTTGAATACCAAGTAAGTTCATGGGTGTATGTGTATTATTTGTGATGTGCTATTTGCTAACTAAACTAATATATATATATATAAGCCCTTCGTATATATTATCCTTTCTAATTTCGATATATTATTCTTTCTTGCCCTAGCCTCGCATGTGAATAGGAGACAGAGAAACTTGTATGCTATTTGCTAAATGCTTTGATATGATATTGAATATTCTTGTGATGTGCGATGGTGTGTCTAATGAGGACGGAGGATATGGATTATGATTATGGAGATTATTTTGTATATCGATATCGATCTTATTCTTGGGGCTTATGCCTACTTGCTCTTAGGGCCACGTGCCTACTTGTTCTTGGATATGGTTGAAGGAGGAGGATGTTATATTTTGTAGACCTCGATACACCATCATGTATGAAATTATTGTGGATGTTTACTTGATATATATTACTTTGTTAAATTGTGTTAGTGTTTCTCTGCCTCTCATGAGCTTACTGAGCATCTATATATAACACTCACATCCTTATAGATTGACTTGTAGGTTGAAGTTATATTCCTTAGTGAGCTCGGTCGTTCTCCTTGTGGTTCTTCTAGTTGGTTGTGGATTTTGGTTCGTCTGCATATTTTCTTTACTCCATAGAGATTTCTGGATATTTTTTGGCGGACCGTGTTCGAACCATTTTTCTTGTAATAAGGAGTAGACTGTTTCTTTTTATCTAGTTTGAGTTTTAGTTATTGAACTTGACTTTTAAATAATATCATTTTTATTCATGACTTGATTATGGAGTAAATTTATTGAACTTAGTAATTTTACACTATAATAATAAATTTGAATTAGGCTTGTAAGGTTGTACTTAGGTATAGCCTTACGCCGGTCCCGGCTCCCCAGTTTGGGTCGTGACATAAATATCAATATCTTTTTAAATTTATAAATTTGTATTGTCAAAAGACTAATCTTTTAAGTGTCTTTTCAATATAATTATAACTAATCATATTATTTAAAATAAGTTTATATAAAAAAATATCATATATATCATTATTTTTATATAATTTTATATAAAATAACTTTCAATAAATAATTTTTTAATTTAAAAAGTTATAATTACAATTAAACATTAAATTTATTTTATAATTTATTAAAATAAATTTTTAAAAAATATTATTATTAATTTTATGCAATTAAATAAGGTTTAATATTTCATTTACTTTCAATATATTAGACATGTCTTATTATAAATATTTTTATAATATACAAATATAAAAAATTTTAATATATATATATATTTGTATGTATTATACTTTTGATATATTAATTATATTAATACATAAATTATTTATTTACTTAAAATAATATAAAATATCATAAAATCCAGCATAAAGTGCATTAGGTTTTTAGTGAAATTTCCAATTAAATATGGATTTTTTTTCTTTTCCATTTAGCCCCTTTTTTATATTAAAGCAATCATATTATTTAAAATAAGTTTATATAAAAAATATCATATATATCATTATTTTTATATAATTTTATATAAAATAATTTATAATAAATAATTTATTTAATTTAAAAAAGTTATAATTACAATTAAACATTAAATTTATTTTATAATTTATTAAAATAATTTTTTGAGAAATATTATTATTAATTTTATGCAATTAAATAAGGTTTAACATTTCATTTACTTTCAATATATTAGACATATTTTATTATAAATATTTTTATAATACACAAATATAAAAAATTTTAATATATGTATATTTATATGTATAATACTTTTGATATATTAATTATATTAATATATAAATTATTTATTCACTTAAAATAATATAGAATATCATAAAATGCAGCATAAAGTGCATTAGGTTTTTAGTGAAATTTCCAATTAAATATGGATTTTTTTTTTCCTTTTCCATTTAGCCCCTTTTTTATATTAAAGCATTCAACGGGTGTCACTCCCTTTCTCTCCGGTACGTAACACTAAAATTAATAAGAAAAATTTTTACAATCAAAGATATTGCCATAAACATTTATTAAAATTAGCATCCAAAATTTTTGTTGCTAAAAGATTATTAACCGAAACAAATTTTTTACCATTAAAATTATCAAAAGTGACAATTTTTTTATTTTGTACTTAACTTACTTATTAAACAGTCATGAAATTTGTAATGAATTTTTTTAAATTTTTAATTTTTTTCTTTTTAAGGAGTAGTATATGTACTAAAATATTTTAAAAGTCACTATCTTAATAAGAATAATTTCTCAAATTTTTATTTTAACTTTTACTGAAATTTGTTAATTATCTCAAAAATAATTTAAAATGAATATGTTATTAATTATTAATTAGATTTAGAGTTTTATATTATTTGATTTTATTTTTAATAGATTTTTTATTCACGCAAAAAGTTTTTATTGTACAAACTTAATTTAAATTTTAATATATTAATTTATTTTTTTATCACTTTTATATTTTTCTTTACTTGTATTATTTTTTATACATATTCATAATTTTTTTCTTTCTCTAAAAAAATAACAAGTAATAATTTTTTACTTATTATTTTATATTCAAATTACTAATTTCAATTTTTAATCCTTTAATTAAAATAATTAAATTAAAAATTAATATTTTGATTTTTTTTATCAATGAAATCTCGAATCAATTAAAAAAAACTTCAATACATTAAATATATTTCATTATAAATATATTATAATATGTGAATATAAATATTTATACTATTATGTACATGTATATATATAATATTATTTTTATTATACTAATTTATAAATTATTTTTTATTTAAAATAAAATAAAAAATTTTAAAACTGCAACGGAGTGCGGGCTTTATTTGCTTGTATAAATATTAAAAGTGTTACAAAGTTTACTGTTTTTGTGGTAGTATAAATCCCAAAAAATCATGTATTTTTATTGAAATTTTACCTTTTTTTTTTCTTCCCTATTTTACCTGTCTTTTTTTAGTTAACCGTAGAGTCTTAGAGGGAAAAGAAGCAGCAATCCATTCATAAAATTAATATTAAAATATTGATTAAAAGTAAAGAAAATTTAATATAATGTTTAATGCTTTCCTAGATTCTTAAATCTGAATTAAGTATAATACAAAATTCAATTACAGTATATAATTAATTTTTTTTAATATTAACATATAATTAAATTTAATATAACATTTAGTTAGCTTTTAAATATGCTTATTTTATTAATTAATTATTGTCAGTTTGATATTTAAAAATTGATAATTGTTTTAAAGATTAGTTATTTGAATTAGTAGAAATAAATGTTTTCCCGCCAATAAAATTTTATTCTATTTTTTTAAAATCACATGTTAACATTTCAATATATTAAGATAAGTTTGTTTTTTAAAAGAATATTAAGATAAGTTTGTTGTTGTTTTATTATTGTTTTTACTATATATTGCTAATATATATTTTTAAAATAATATTTTTAAATTTTATTGTTATTTAGTAGAAGAAGTTTAGCAAAAAACAAAGATATAAATATTGTTTGATTGAAAATTCAAATAGTTATAAAGACAAATAAAAGATTAGTAGGAGTTGTCTTATTGATTATAAGATGTTAAATTTATTGATAATTAGAATTTTATTAGTAATGAGGTTTAAAAAAAATTATTAGTAATGAAGAAGTTGTTGATAAAAAAGTAATTTTATCAAAAATATTTTTATTATTTCAAATTATATTAATAATATTAAATATTTGCTTAAGTATTTTTTTTTATTTTAGATTACTATGATGGATTTTTTAATTTGTTAATAATTAAGATTAGATGCTATAAAAATATAGAAAAGACATTTAAGAGAGAATAAAAACTTAATTATGAGATTTGAGAATAAGATTAATCATTTTTAATTTTGTACTTTATTACATATTTATGTATTTTTATGAGTATCGAATTATAGCTTTAGAATCTCTCTATCTCCTCTTTAAAATTTTCAATCACATAAAAAAAAATCTAATGCCAACTTAATATAGATTTTCAAATATATTTTTTGTTCTTTCATCACCTTTTAATTTCTATTTACCCACATTATTTTAAGATAAATTTATAATTTTTCTTCATATTATATCCAAAATAAATTTAATAAGTAATAAATTTTCAATTATCCTTTATTTTTCTATTTTTTCTTTTTAATTAAAAGAATAAAATTAAAACTAAGATTTTAATCATTTAATTTGATTAATAAATTCTCAAATCAATTTAAGAAATATTTTAATACATTAAATATGTCTTATTATAAATATTCTTATAATATGTAAATATAAATTTTTTAGTACTATTATACTAATTTTTACTTACTAATTATATTAATACATAAATTATTTTTCATTTAAAATTATTTAAAAAATTATAAATGGCAACGTAGTAAAAATAAATTTATTTGCTTGTATTTTATAAATTTACTTAATTTATTAATTATTTTTGGATATATATATATTTAAATTATTAAAATTTTTTATTCTTAGTTACCCCCAAAATCAATTCTAATAATTTTTTTTGGACAAAAATAAAAAAATCAATTCTAACATGACTTTAACCAAAATCAAATCAAATTCTAACTCAGCCTCTCCCTCCCAGTCCCACCATTTTCATCGCTACATTAACTCTAACTTAGTGCGAGCGGAGATTTTCATTTTCACTCCCAGTAGAATGGTTATTGCGACTTCGGCACTGTTTAGGCTTGGGGCCTTAGAGAATACAGACCTAAGTCCGGAGAAAATGGAGTAGCCATACGGACGGGCCGGAAAAAAGAAAGAGATGACTCGATTCCTAAGGAATCCCCAACCCCCTAATGGATTCAGAAAGTTGGGTACGTGTGGGGAAGGTGAGAAATGACCCGGCACCCCCACAACGCCCGGTTCATTGGAACCGGCCTCCTTTACAGGTCTTAATATTATAAATATAACAACATTATCCATATTACACACAATAATTAAAATAAAGCATCGATATATTGAAAATCAGAACAATGTCCAAGCAAAATAAATAAATGGACACCTATCCGAAAATGAAAACATGCCCTTACATAATTCATGCCTAAATAGGACACCCACCAAAAGGTAGAAATATATCATTTACATTGATCTAAAATATAAAAGCAATTTAAATTACATGATATTTAACTAATGAGATACCCACCAAGTGGAAACATACCCCTTACAATATTTAAAAATCTAAATAAATCGATAAAAGTAAATAACCATTCATCATAAATAAATCATTCATCAAATATATCAATCAAAATATAAAATAAACATCCATCCATGATAAATTAAATAAATCAATCATTGAAATTAAATAAACAAACAAAGCATTGAAAATAAATTAAAGCATTTAATAGGATACATAATCAAATATAAAATTAAATAAAGCAAATAAATATTCAAATTAGGGCTACTGTTTCTATTTAAGATTCTTTATTTAATATGTTTAAGGTTTTGAAATTTATGGGTTTAAACTACTGTGAGTTTTAAAGAAATTGAAATGGATTAAAGTTTTATAATTTAAGAGGTTGATAAAGTTATTTGATTAACCAAATTTGTGTTTGAGGAGTGAAATCATGAAATTAGGGTTTGGACACTTTAAAACATTATATTTATGATTTACAGTTACTGGATTATTATTTTGGATTTACTATGTTGAATTTTAATATTTAGGTTTATAAGGTTTTAAGATTTAAAGGATTAGGGTTTGGAAAAATTAGAGTTTAAGGTTTTAAGGGAGTTAAGGTTTAAGAAAACTAGGGTTAATGTTAGCTAGTTTGAGGTTACTGTCTTAGTTCTAAAGTTGAATTGAGGTTTTTAGTGTTTCGGAGAATGTATTTGATTTTAGAATTTGGAAAAACAACTTATAGTTTTATGAAGCTTTATGAAAATAAACAAAACAATTTAAGGTTTATAGAAATAGAAAAGATATTTTTTTAGGGTTTTTGGAAAGAAAAAGATTCAATTTAGGGTTTTGGACAATTGGAAAGCAGATTAGGGTTTCAGAAAATTAATGAAACGATTTAAGGTTTTGAAAATCTAGAAAGTAGATTAGGGTTTTAAGATTTTGAAGAAACAGAAACAATAATTTTTAATCTTGAGTGATGATGCTACTGTAAAGAAAAATAAATAAAGAAATTCATATATTTATTTGTTGGTTACACCAAAAATTGCTTCTTGGATGAACAAGAACAAAGGCAAATTGACTTCCTTTGATGGATTGAATTGCTTGTTTGCTTCTCTTCTCTCAAAAAGTCCGATTGATTTCACTACCAGAAGGAATTTTTAAAATCCGATTTCCTTTCAATGTTTTCCTCCTAAATTTTTCATCCCTTTTTATGTTTTTTTTGTCTTATTTATAGAATATTTATATAATTAATCTTAATTGTTCACGAAATCTAGCATTAATTAAGAAAAGGAAACCGAAACTGAATTAAATTTGGTTTTGAAAAAATTTGAGTCGGAAAAATTTTACTGGCGAAAAAAAACTGTTGCGGAAAAATTACGCTGGCGAAAAAGTTGCCGCAGGAGCCTGCGAGCTGGGGCGGGTGAAATAACTCTGGCCATTTCGCCCGCAGAAATCCATTTTGCCTGCAGGAAAATCCTGCGGGTGAAATGGTCCAAGGCCATTTTGCTGCCCCGCTTTTCAGCGATGAAATTTTCCGTTGCCGATTTTTATTTTTATTTTTATTTATTTGTTTATTATTATTATTTTTTATTTTTTATTAATAAAAATTAATTACTAAAGCAAATATTATTTAATTAAGATAACTCTAAAATTATTTTGGACCTATTAAAATGTATTAGACCAGACTGAGTCAAAAATTAAGAGTCTATAGTTTGCCCCCTGCTTGAACGATCTGAGACTTTAGAGAGTGAAAAGTAATAAGACTTAATTTTTGATGAGATGGTTACTTGAATTTGTTTTTGGTAATTGGACCCGAGATTGAATTTGATTTGACTGACCTTTTATCAGTTGAGAATTCTGGCATAATTGGTTGTTTCATTTTTATGAATTGTAGGTCTTTACCTACCAAAAATAGATCTTTATCTATTGAAAATTAGGTCTTTAGCCTAGGAACATGGATCTTTATCCATAGGAGATTGGGTCTTTACCCGTGAAACATGGATCTTTATCCATTGGAAATCGGGTCTTTACCCTTAAAATATGGATCTTTATCCATTTGAAATCGGGTCTTTACCCTTGAAATAAGGATCTTTATCCTTCGGACTTTGGGTCTTTACCCTTTGAAATATGGATCTTTATCCATTGAAAATCGGGTTTTTACCCTTGAAATATGAATCTTTATCCATTGAAAATCGGGTCTTTACACTTGAAACATGGATCTTTATCCATTCGAAATCGGGCCTTTACCCTTAAAATATAGATATTTATCCATTGAAAATCGGGTCTTTACACTTAAAACATGGATCTTTATCCATTGGAAATCGAGCCTTTACCCTTGAAACATGGATCTTTATCCATTGGAAATCGGGTCTTTACCCTTGAAATATAGATCTTTATCCATTTAAAATCGGGTCTTTACCCTTGAAACAAGGATCTTTATCCTTTGGACTTTGAGTCTTTACCCTTTGAAATATGGATCTTTATCCATTGGAAATATAGTCTTTACCCTTGAAATATGGATCTTTATCCATTGAAAATCGGGTCTTTACCCTTGAAACATGGATCTTTATCAATTGAAAATCGGGCCTTTACCCTTGAAATATGGATCTTTATCCATTGGAAATCGGGCCTTTACCCTTGAAACATGAATCTTTATCCATTGAAAATCGGGTCTTTACCCTTGAAACATAGATCTTTATCCATTAGAAATCGGGTCTTTACCCTTGAAACATGAATCTTTATCCATTGAAAATCGTGTCTTTACCCTTGAAACATGGATCTTTATCCATTGGAAATTGGGTCTTTACCCTTGAAACATGGATCTTTATACATTGAAAATCGGGTGTTTACTCTTGAAACATGGATCTTTATCCATTAGAGATCGGGTCTTTACCCTTGAAACATGGATCTTTATCCATTGGAAATCGGGTCTTTACCCTGGCTTTAGCTCTTTTAGCTGGACTGACCTTTTGTCTTTTGCATTTTCATTCTAATTTTTTCTTTTGATTGATGATGATTTTTTATTCTTTTGAGAATTCTTTTTCTTGTTCATTAATTAAACATGAATAAAAAAATTCAGCATTTTTAGCTAGCCTTCATATCTTCTCCTTGCCCCCTGCGTGGCAAGATATTCAAAATATTTTGTTTATACATAAACTCAAAAATTGAAAAGGAGAAGCGTTGCCCCCTGTGTAGGCTCAAACCCATGATTTTTCTATGTGCGCTCTGATTGATGTTTTTGTTGTCTAGTTCTTCGCACAAGCACGCATTTCTTCTTTTGCAAAATGACTGAAGCTTCCACAAGCAAATAGGCTTTCCATGCCCCCTTGATTCAATATCTTCTTTTGATTCTTTATTTCGCAAGGTATTTGCTGTTCACTTTGAAAAGGAATAGACAATATAAGACAAGAAAGTGTGATGTGATATGCTCATGTATGCATGATATACATGAATAATACTTACAGTCGTTCCATCGACTCACAGACCGAGGTGATCAGCAGAAGTGTTCTCATTGGTTCCTTTTTGACGCTCGTTCAAGTCTTGCATTGGAATGATTGAAAGCTTTGCATTTGTGGCTTTTATCTTCAAGATGTTGAAACACGAGTTGTGGAGATCCCAAGTTGCAGAGTCAGGGATACATCCTTTTTAAACTATGTTTCAGTATGTCAGTTGATAGCTTCTTCATGACCTTGCCAATAATCATTTCCTTTACCCAATGTGTCCTTTGGATGTTCAACATACTTCCCTTAACTTGAAGGCTTTGTATGACAAAACTCTTTTTTTATTTTTTATTTTTTTTTGAATTTTGATTTTGAAATCAAATGTTGGCTTTGTCAAATTAATGTCAATGTACCTCAGGACTTGATTTTTTCAAAAAATATATCTATAACATGACAACCCTAGTTATCATACTAAACTCGGGAATCATTTCTATTTAAGCAAGAACTGTTGCACTTCAGATAGGCACATACATATTGCTTAACCAAATTTCTCATTGAGTTTAAATATTATCTATCTCATATGCATGCTCATCCAAACTATCTCCACTAATAGACTCTACCTACCAAGAGAGATCAACAGGTCTTTGATAGGCTTGAAATGGGGTCTATAAGGGACGCAGGTTTAAGTGAAGGCTATTTGTAAGTTGGGGCTGATGTGACACAATGGACAAACCTTCACACTACAAATTTCTTGTTTGAACTTTAGGCAGTTGGGAGCAATCTTGCTAGACTCTAAATTCTTTCTGTCTTCTTGACATTAATCTGGATCTTGATTAGGACAGTATTTGCCCTTGCAAAAAGTTTAAGACCCAAATTCGTTTCTTTTCTTCTTTTCCCTTTTATTTCCTCTTTATTTTTCTTACTCTTCCCTCTTCTTTCTCTTTCCTTACTCTTCCCTTTCTTTTATCATTTTGTCCTTCTTTCTTGTAGGACTATCAAGTACAGAACTTTCAAGAACTGGATGGTCTTCCTCCTTTTTCCTCCAATTTTGATTGAATCTTTGGTTGGGCTGGACCAATTCAAGTCAAAATGTCCTTATAAACCAAATGGAAGCCTGTTACTGCTTTAGGTAAAAGAAAACTCAGTTGGCTTTCTGAACCACCTTTTTATGTTTTATTTTCTTGTTGTTTTTTTCTTGTTGTTGTTTTTTCTTTTTTCTTTTTTTTTCTTTTCTTTTCTTTTATTTTTTCCTTTTCCTTTTCTTCTTCTTCTTTTTTTCTCTTCTCTTCTTTTTTTGTTGTTTTTTTTGTTTGGTTCTAGCTCTAAAAGAGTTATCTTCTTTGTACTAACTTGTGCTTCCAATAATGGATGAGTGGAGTAACATAAATCTTCTTTAACAGGGATAAATCATTTGTTACTCTGATGTTGTCTTGATATATTGGAGATATTAGAGAAATTTCAACTACCCTTATGGTCTTGATAACTTCAACTCCTCTTATGGTCTTGAGAACTTCAACTATTTTCATAGTCTTTACTATTCATTTCTTTCTTTGATCTTCTTGCCTCTTCACCTTAGTGATCATAAGACTTGTCAAAAGTATCACAACAACTCAGGGTAGGTTGTTGGGGTTATATGCCAATGAAAAGAAAGCTAAAACCTTATGAAGGCTCAAAGGGATAACTAGGGATTGATATTTAATAGGGTGAATACTAGTTGTTGGCTAACCAAACAATGCCTAGATCATCTCTCCCTTAAATAAACAGAGTTCAATTTCGCCTCGAAAGTATGTCAAAGCATGTTCTAAGACTGATTAGGACCTAGACAAAGGTAATTATGCAGGAGCCCTCTCTAAGTAAGCATACACAACTCAATGCTATAGAGCAATTCCCTCATCTAGTAAAGTCATTCGAGTCATGATGCATAAATATATTAATTCATGAATTATCAAGCTAGATTCCTCATCAGTTGAGCATCAAAATGAACAAAGACCAACAAAAATTTTGATGAAAGTAATTTATTTCAAACAAATTTAAATTTGAAAAACATAATTGTTCAAATTAAATATTAAAGAAAGTAAAGTTGAAAAGCAACATTCAAGCTAAGGAAAGTTCGTTGAGTTTAAGATTCTTTTCCTTTCACATCTTCAACATTTCCATCTTGAAAAGATAATAAAATAAAATCTTCTTCCAATCCTTTTCCCACCATGAAGGTTGCTGGTGGTGGCACTCTTCCAAATTTAGGCAAAGGGTTATTCTTGGTATTGGGCTTATCCGGCTCGGGCAGCTTACCACTATCAATCAAATCTTAGATCTCATGCCTTAGACGAGCACATTTATCTGTTTCATGCCCTCACATTTGATGAAATTGACAGAAGGCCTCGGTATTGAAGTTTGGTGGTAGTGGATTATGTAAAGGTCGAGGAGCTAACGGTTGTAACCACCCTTTCTTTTGCAGCTTGCTAAAAACCCAAGATAAAGGTTTCCCCAATTCTGAGAATTGTCTTTTATTTCCTTGACCGGTCGCATTAACATCAACTTCTTTTTGCATGCTTTGATTGTTAGGCTGAAAATTTCCTTTCTCATTCCTTCTTATTGAAAAGCGATTTTTCTCCCTTTTCCACTCTTCAATTTGTAGACCAGCTTGGAGAAGATTTTTGAAATCCCGGATGAGTGTATGAGACATCCTTTCACGTAGACTAGGCAACACCACTCTCACAATCATCCTTATTTGATCGGATTTATCGGGCTTCTTCTTGAGCAAAGCGGCCTTGTTTCTCCATCTCTTCACATATTCCATAAAATTTTCATTTGGTCGTTGCCTAATGGACTCAACTTCCATTAAGGTAACTTCCATTTCAACATTATATCCATATTGTTGGATGAAGGCCTTGTATAGCAGATCCCAATCTTTTTGAGTACTTTCCTCTAAGGTGTTGAACCAATTTTGGATAACAGGATCCAACGAGAGTATGAAGTGCCTTAGAGTTTAAGCCTTAGTAGCTCGAGCAGACTGCATAGCAGTGATATACTGCTTTACATGGAGATGGGGATTTCCGGCTCCATCAAACTTTGCAAAAGATGGCATCTTGAACTTATACGGAACTTCATCATCTAGCTCAAATAGTTTGTCGACTTCGAACATTTCTTCGGTTTTCAGTTTCTTCTCAAATTTCTTTTCTAAATCAGTAATCATTTTCTCAACATCAGATGTCTCGGTCTTTTCAATAGTTGCCTTCTCAACAACCTTCGACTCCTTTTTGTCTTGAGGATCTTGGTAGTATTGAGCCTAATCATCATCATCAATAATCACCTTATCATCATCAAAAGCTACTTCACCAATTTTAGCCTTCCCATTGTCCTTTGGCTTCTTGGAGCTAGCAGATGCTTCGACATTGTTTTCTAAAATTGCAGCTAGTTGATTCTTCATGGTCTCAGCTAGGGCCTCTTTTATTTCTTCCATCTTGGCGTTGAGGGTATCATCCACCATTCTTTGAATTTGTTCGGGATCTATTATTTTTTGTGAGCAAGTGATTGAGTCGTTGCTAGATTCTTTGTCTCCGGCGTAGGTCGGATTGTCGTAAGCTTTTGAACTATCATAATCTAGGGCTGTGAGCCAAAAAGGATCAATGATATGAGATGCAAATGTATGTATGCATGTATGCACAAACAATAGACAAACAAGGACAAATAGGACTTTCCTTCCAACCTTATAACATCCACACACGAATGACGAGTCTCTTTTCCTAGGTATATGGTTAACAAAATACCAACATGGGGTATCTTGTTTTCGAATATTTCCCTCGAACGTTTCAACCAATATTTATATTTTCGAAAATGGAAATCCATTCATAGTAATTCCCATTAATTAGGTTTTAATCCATTCAACCAACTATAGTAGCTTTTATGCTATATTGGATTAAAACTAAATTAAGAGGTTTATTATAAATAGATTTCTCACTTGAAAAAGTAACTAATGATTCATGCCAAAAACAAGCACATGATTAATTATTCTTAGTATAAACTAGGCTCACAATTGATTTTTGGTATTTCTTAATTGACCTAAATAATTTGCAAGCTCTTTGTAAGAAAAGGTGGATAAAAATAATTTTATTTCTAAGCCCATTGTAAAAAGATCTTTAAAAAAATGGATCTTGGGCTTGGTATTTAGGCCATGAGCAAAAGAATTTTTGATTTGTTTTTAGAAAAGTTTTATATCCAAAGATCATCTTGAAATGTTTTGAAGATAGCTTTGGTCTTTTGGACTTTAAAGAAAAAATTTATTTTGAGCTTACAATGTACTTAGGTCATATTAGAAAAAGAACAAACCAAATAAGCCATGATTTAAGCCAAGATAAATTAACCATAGTCAAACAACATGCATTTGGGGTAAAACCTAAGGAAAGTAACTAGGCCAATTACATGAGTTTTAGTCTTTGGGTTAAAAGGCTTAGGTTTCCATAGCAAGTATATACTAAATGGTACGAGGCTATGAGTGGTTATGTCATGCTCGATCTCCATACCTTGAGTGAAAGTATGGTATCCCTTACATAACACAACACGGGTAACACAGGTGTCCTAACTCACGCACACAATGTAATCTAATATGATACAATGGATAATATCATTATAAGAAAGAATATAATAATATAAAGACCAGCGGAATCAACTTCTCTTATCCCCAGTGGAGTCACCACTGTGAGTGGGGATTTTCGCCTCCACTTCCGATGGAATGGTTCTTGCGACTTCAGCGCTGTTTAGGCTCAGGGCCTTAGAGAACACGGACCTAAGTCCGGAGAAAATGGAGTCGCCACCCGGATGGGCCGGGAAAAAGAAAGGGGTGGATGACTCAATTCCTAATGAATCCCTAACCTCCTAATGGGTTTGAAAAGTTGGGTACGTGTGGGGAAGGTGAGAAATGGCCCAGCACCCCCACAACGCCCGGTTTATTGGAATCGGTCTTCTTTACATGTCTTAATATTATAAAATTCTTAAATATAACAACATTATCCATATTACACACAATAATTAAAATAAAAGCATCGATATATTGAAAATCAGAACAATGTCCAAGCAAAACAAATAAATGGATACCCATCCGAAGATAGAAACATGCCTTTACATAATCCATGCCTAAATAGGAAACCCACCGAAAGATAGAAACATGTCCTTTACATTGATCTAAAATATAAAAACAATTTAAATTACATGATATTTAACTAATGAGGTACCCACCAAGAGGAAACATACCCCTTACAATATTTGAAAATCTAAATAAATTGATAAAAGTAAATAACCATTCATCATAAATAAATCATTCATCAAATATATCAATCAAAATATAAAATAAACATCCATCCATGATAAATTAAATAAATCAATCATTGAAATTAAATAAACCAACAAAGCATTGAAAATAAATTAAAGCATATAATAAGCTATATAATCAAGTATAAAATTAAATAAAGCAAATAAAGATTCAAATTAGGGCTACTATTTCTATTTAAGATTATTTATTTAATGTGTTTAGGGTTTTGGAATTTATGAGTTTAAGCTACTGTGAGTTTTAAAGGAATTGAAATGTATTAAAGTTTTATAATTTAAGAGGTTGATAAAGTTATTTGATTAACCAAATTAGTGTTTGAGGAGTGAAATCATGAAATTAGGGTTTGGACACTTTAAAACATTATATTTATGATTTACAATTACTGGATTATTATTTTGGATTTACTATGTTGAATTTTAATATTTAGGTTGATAAGGTTTAAAGGTTTAAAGGATTAGAGTTTGGAAAAATTAGCGTTTAAGGTTTTAAGGTAGTTAGGGTTTAAGAAAACTAGGGTTTAATGTTAGCTAGTTTTAGGTTACTGTCTTAGTTCTAAAGTTGAATTGAGATTTTTAGTGTTTCGGAGAATGTATTTGATTTTAGAATTTGGAAATACAATTTATAGTTTTATGAAGTTTTATGAAAATAAACAAAACGATTTAAGGTTTATAGAAATAGAAAAGATATTTTTTTAGGGTTTTTGGAAAGAAAAAGATTCAATTTAGGGTTTTGGACAATTGGAAAGCATATTAGGGTTTTGGAAAATTAGTGAAACGATTTAAGGTTTTGAAAAGCTACAAAGTAGATTAGGGTTTTAAGATTTTAAAGAAACAGAAACAACAATTTTTAATCTTGAGTGATGATGCTACTGTAAAGAAAAATAAATAAAGAAATTCATACATTTGTTTGTTAGTTACACTAAAAATTGCTTCTTGGATGAACATGAATAAAGGCAAAGTGACTGCCTTTGATGGATTGAATTGCTTGTTTGATTCTCTTCTCTCAAAAAGTCCGATTGATTTCACTGTCAGAAGCAATTTTTAAAATCCGATTTCCTTTCAATGTTTTCCTCCTAAATTTCCCATCCCTTTTTGTGTTATTTTTGGTCTTATTTATAGAAAATTTATATGATTAATCTTAATTGTTCACAGAATCTAGCATTAATTAAGAAAAGGAAATCGAAACCGAATTAAATTTGGTTTCGAAAAAATTTGCGTCGAAAAAATTTCGCTGGCGAAAAAAAACATCTGGGAAAAAATTTCGCTGGAAAAAAAAAACTGCTGTAACATCCATGATTTTGGAGAAATTAAATAAGTATTTGGAGAGATAAATTGTATATACTCAATATATATATCTAGAGTATATATAACATATACATATGGTATATTAATTGTATATGTTGGATTAATACATTACATACTTAATATTTAATACATACATAAGGTACATTTGATGTGTATATAAGATACACATTACTTGTGCATATGTGTAATATCTTAAATTTTTGAAAAGTTCTAATTTTTGAAAATTTGATAAAATAAATTATAATTTAAATGGATAAATTAAATTAATGGTTTTAAATGAAAAATGAAGGGGTTTTAAATGAAAAAGTGGATAATATATATGATATATATGTAAAATACATAACATATAAAAGTCAATACTTTTTAAAAGAAAAGTCAAAGTAAAAGGGTATTTTGGTAATTAAATCTTAGAAATTTAAAATTAATAAAATAATTCAAAAATAAATTATTTTTGAATGGAAGAGGAAATTTAGGACTTTTAATTTATTAAATAAATAATTAAATAATTAATTATTAAATTATTTTAATATATATATATATATGGTTTAAAATTAAAGGGTGAAAGGAAAGAGAAATAAAAAAAATAAAGTCTTCTTCTTCTTCTTTCCTTCAACGTCGAATTTTATGGCTTCAAGAGAGGGATTTGCTTCTTCCATACTTTAAAAATTGAAGAGATTTTAAGGATTCAAGTGGAGTTTTAGAAGTTTCTTCATCAATTGGTAAGCTTTCTTACCAAATTTTTAAATTCTATGGAAAAGTGTGTTATGTAAATTTTGGAATTCTATAGTAGCATGATTTAATTACTTAATTGGATATGAATGAAGTTGTTTTGATTGGTTATTAATGATTTTAAGGTTGGATTAAAGAAATGGTTGAGTTTGGGTAAGATTGGTGAAGAGAGAGAATTTAAGGTTATGTAATTTTTGGGGTTTTGAAATCATGATTTTTAATTATGTAAATTGATTCCAAATGAGTTATTTTGATACATAAACAAGTATTTTAAAGTCAAATATTGAATTTGGTTGTGTTTGGTTGGAGTTTGAGAATGGAAGTGGAGATTTAGGGTTTTGGAAAAGTAATTTTTCAAAGTAATTGAATTGTGTGATTTTATTTGTTTAAGCATGTTGTTTAGTGTTAAATGTGATGAATATAAGCTTGAAATGAGTAATGGATTGTGTTGGAATGGAAAACCTTCAATGGGGGAAGGTTATGCCATTTTTGAGATTTTGTGTATAAGAGTGTATTATTATAATGTAAATGATTTAAATGTATTAAAATATGTTTTTAATGATATTAATAAACTTAAAACACTAATTTAAATGGCTTGATATGGTTTTTCAAAGTTAAAGTGAGGTGAAGCTTAATTTTGGGATTTGGTTTAGAGTGATGTTTAATTATGGTTTGATGTTGAGAATACCTTAGAATATGATATTAAATGATTATGTATGATCACATTTGGTATAGACATTGAGGGAGGTTGATTTGCTTCATCCAAGTAGTGAATGGCAAGTTAGAAGGATAGGATTGGAAGTTATATTAAGCTTGCTTTGGATTGCTAGTAGAGGTATGTACAAACTTTGAGTATAATGTTTATATTTGCATGACATTTGGACTTAACACATTTTGGTTGAAAAATATGTTAAGCTACTTGGTTCATTGATTGAGTATGAATAATGTGCTATGACATTTGTAATGTTATATATGTGTTAAATGCATTGTGAAAAGCCATTGATAATGGCTAAATTGTGTAAAGTGTGAAATATGCATATTATGTGAAAATACCTAAAGTAATTGGGTAATGTGTTGTGAATGCAAAAATGAGATATGTGAAATAATGAAATGAATTGATATTGATAAAAATGAGAAAAAAATAAGAAAAGTGAGAAAAATGAGAAAGATGTGAAAAATGAAAAAAAAAGTGAAAATAAGGCAATGAGCCTAGTTTGATTATGAGAAATAAAATGAGAAATGAATTGTGAAAGTATTTGATAATGAGATAAATAAATTAATTGTGTGCCTAGTATGTTATTCAATTTTCAGAGTTCTGAGTTTGGCGGCATGCCTATGAATTGCTGGGTAGGTGAAAAGACCGGGTCGTAAGTCGAGCCCAGCTGATAAATGATAAATATGATGTTTTTGGGGTGAAAAGACTAGGTCGTAAGCCTCAAAAACCGTAGCAGTCTAGCCAGGTTGAGGACCAAGATACTGGGGCTCAATGGTCTAGCCGGGTTGAGGTCCAAGAGACTGGGGCTGTTACATTATCCATGGATATATATATTGCCTACGGGCTAGACACATGGTGTCATTATGGACCAAAGCAGTAACTCTGAAATTTGAATAGTATATTAGATCATTTTTAGGCTCATGCTTGTCTTTGCTTTAATGTGAATTATGAATTATGATACAATTGAGCAATATAATGTTATGAGTTGTGAGTATGAAATATTTGAAAAATATAATAAAGTGAAATGATGTGACCTCTATATGCATTGTGCATTGGCATTAATTTACATTTTTATTATTATCAAAGTTTGTACCACTAGGCTTCGGCTTAGCGCGATTGTAATTCGTCGCGCAGGTGTCATGGACGTTTTGGTAGAGCCGGAGAGTTTTACTAGACCTGGTCGGGTCTAGGTTTGTATTTATTGAGCTTGAAGAGTTGTTTTGGGTACATCAAGATCAGAGCCAGTTGTCAGCATGTACATTTTTTATATTATGTATGTTATGATATGTTTTTGAAGCATATATTGTAAATTGTAAATAATGATTTGAATAATTTTTGTTTAAGATGAGATTTTATATATAATGTTGATATATATATATACCTATATATAAGTATTTTGAGAAAATATGGAGAAATTGAGAAGTATTGGTGAATTGATTTTATTTGGAGTGTTTGTTTTATGCAGGTTGTGTTTTGTTGAATTCTGGAAACGTTCAAATTACAAACAAAACTCTGGCAAATTTTTGTCACATCCCAAAGGCTAGATAGTCGAGTAATAGGCAAGGAGGACATGAACGAGTGGTCAAATAGAGGCTCGGGATAGTCAAATATGAAATTGGTGTACACAGTGGAGCTGATGGGACCTAAGTAGAAATTTCTCAAAAGTTAGGGGCAACTATGTAAACTTAAAAATTAAGTGTCGGAAGTTCTTAATAGTGCCCATATCCGACCCCGAAAGAATATTCTCGAGATTAATCGGGTCATAACCGTGGGTTTCAATTTTTCCCGAAAACGCACGGTTTAAAAGTTACAATCGATTAATTGCTGGAGGGTATTTTGATATTTTCACACCTTAGACTATAAAATTACAGCACAAGAAAGTTGAGGGGGTCAAAATATGAATAAAAGGAAGCCTAATGGCTTGCCAAATAAATAGATAAAAGAAGAAGGCAAGTGGACCAATTAAAAGCGGTCATTTTTGCTATAAGGTGTACTAATTGGAAGTCAACATCTATACCAACATATTTTCACCACTTATGGCTGCCATTTGGATCAAAATAAGCTAAGGAAAGAAAATAAAAGTCCTCTCTTACAAACCATAAGAGAAGGAAGAAGGAGGTGATTTTTTCAAAGTTTAAGACTTTTGGTTGAAGATTTTGGTGATAAACAAGATTATAAGGTAAGAGAAACCTATCTCTAGTTTTAATTTCATGGATTAATAGTTAATTTAAGAGATTGAAATTAGGGTTCATGTAGCTATATTTGGAGAAAATTCAAAAAATAATTATTTGAAGGATTTGATGAAAGAAATAATGGTGTTTAATGGTGAAAATAAGCTAGCAACCATTAGAAAAATCATAAGATAAGACTATGTCTATACCTAGGGTTCTTACCTTTGTATATGTGATGTTAAATTTTATAAAAAACCAAGGAGACAAGGAAGGAAAGGAAGTGATATAGATAAATGACTAAGAAATAGTAAGGTTTGGTACTTTAACCATTGAACTCCTTTTGAAAATTTTCTGTTTTACAATTAGTAAAATGCTGTGACTTGTATGATTTTTAATTAAATATAGAAAAATTATCTTGAGTTGAATTTTTGATATGTTGTGTCTCAATGAGTCCAGAATGACTGAAAAATATGTTGAGTTGAATTTGGAATGTTTATGGTTTTGAAAAAAATTATTTTTATTAGACCTGCTCCAGCAGGTACCTTGACTGAGACAGCCATCTTTCTGGATTTATAATAAAATGTAGAAAAATAATATTCAATTGAATTTTGGATATGTTGTTGTTTAGTGAGTCTAGTATTAGAAAAAAATAATTTGGAACCACATTGATTGAATTTAATTTATGGAATTCACAAAATTTAGAACTGCTGCCAGGATGCAGGGCAACTGGAGCAGTCTGGTTGGGTGAACTAGTTGACCAAGATTTTGTGTCCAGTTTGATATAAAATTTTAAAGGAATGATTTTAAGATGCAAAACTAAATTCTGTAAAAAATTTAGAGTTTTTAGCCCAGAGGATTATTTTATACAAATTTTCTAAAACAAGGATCAAGTTGGGTCAAGAACCAGAGTTTATTGTTCATATGGTAATTTTTCATTATTAACTTGGTCAAAAACTTTGTGTGGGTGTTTTATCATTTTATTTTTGGTATTGAGTTTAAGTATGAATATGAAGAATAAATTAGATGGAAAAGAGGAGAAAATCAATCTGAATTTCATAATCGTGATAAAAGTCACGTGATGGAATACATGTTCGTTATCATGTGAATATATAGATAAGGTATATACATGGGGAATACGTGTATATATGGTATATATATGCGTGTATATGGTATATATGTGAATACATATGATACATATGTGAGTATATGTGGTATTT
This sequence comes from Garcia nutans, assembly GCA_947685225.1. Taxonomy (NCBI): domain Eukaryota; kingdom Viridiplantae; phylum Streptophyta; class Magnoliopsida; order Malpighiales; family Euphorbiaceae; genus Garcia; species Garcia nutans. Next base: position 31,939,517 of record CANTUV010000039.1, on the reverse strand, counting down.
GTGTAAGTATATATTGTATATACATGGAGAATATGTGGTATATATACGAAGTGAATGGGTATATATGAAATGTTATATATGCTCTACTCGGTAAATGGGTAAAATTGGTCTGGAATGGGGGTTTGGCATGCCATCCTACCGGCAGTACTGTCTTAACGGCTTCGGTCTGGATATTACTTACGCGCGTGCAGTTATATCGTGTGAGGTCAAGATCATGACAACTAGTCGTGTGAGACCAAGACCACGCAGTTATGTTGTATATTCCATATCGTGTGAGACCAAGACCATGGCAATTAGTAGTGTGACGAGACCTCATTTCGAGATCGGTGTATTCATAATTACCTAGTGGAGCAGATTAACTCGTAATTATAATGAAGTTATTTTACATGTTGTTTACATACAGAATGTGAATCTTAACTTAATTAGAAAATATAAATATGATGATTGTATGAAAATAGTTTAATTATGTAGTATTCTACTTTTATATGTGTTTCAACAACCTTCCTTGCACTATTTATATTCGGCAATGGTTAAAGTACCCACTGGGCAATAAGTTGCTCAGCGAGTTATATGTCTAACTCGCAGGTAGTGGATAGAAGATCAGCATTTCTGCAGCGGCCCGCACCAGCTCGACGGCGAATAGGGTAGGACTTTTGACATAAAATAGTAGTATGACATGTACGTTATATCTATTGTAAATGTTTGTTAAACATATTAAGTATTATGGTGTATGTAACAAGAGAATAAACAATAGTATGGTAATGAAACTTAGCAAATGATATGTGATCTTGAGAAACGATATAGAAGTGTGAAATTTTCTTGCAGGGTGTAGTTGAGGATATAAGGGAGATTATTATTGGGAGTGTTTTTGAGTTGAATTGTGAACAAAAGTGTTTTAAAAAAAAATCAGTTTTGGCGACACTTGGGAACCCCGCTTATTAGGGGAAACTCCGCCCAATTTTTCGAAAAATTTTTCATGAGAATTCTTAATTAAGACATTGTAACTAGAGCTCACATCCCGATGTGACATTCCTCTCCTGCTTATTCGTAGGTCGGGAAGGGGTGTTACAATTTTTCCCAGAGATTTTCATATAAAATATTTATTTTGGATTCCTATAACAAGCAAAGAATATTTATATACTATTTATTTTATATATTAGTATTTGAAATCTTAAAACAGAAATGTGAAAATTTTTATTAAATCGGTCTGTGACATTTTTATACCGTATATGCGTATTTTACATATGCTGAAAATATGTATTGTACGTATATATGGTATAAGGGTGTTACAACTGCTGTGGAAAAATTACAATGGCGAAAAAGTTACCGCAGGAGCCTGCGAGCTGGGGCGGGCGAAATTGCCTGGCGAAATGGCCATGGCCATTTTGCATGCCGAATTTTCCTGCGGGCAAAATGGCAAAGCCATTTCGCCGCCCCCCTTTTCGGCGACGAAATTTTCATTGTCGATTTTTCGTCGCCGATTTTTATTTTTATTTATTTGTTTATTATTATTATTATTTTATTTTTTATTAATAAAAATTAAATACTAAAGCAAATATTATTTAATTAATATAACACAAAAATTATTTTAGACTTATTAAAATATATTAGACCAGACTGGATAAAAAATTAAGGGTCTACACTTAGCCTCTGTCTCTGACCATCACCATCATCGCCAGCCCAGCCTTCTCACTATCATCTTCATCGCAAACCTAGCCTCTCACCGTGACTATCATCGGCAACCCAGCTTGCTAACCATATTCACAGTAAGGCCACCATCGCAATCCGACAGAACAAAAAATTAAATAAAGAGGGATAAATTTTTCTAAGTAAAATAAAATTATAGGTTAATTAAAGATAAAATTAAAATTTTAATACTATAGTAAAATTTAAATTTTTATTAGTTTATATCATTTATTAAATTTTAAAAAATTTATTATTTTTTATATGTTTTTTCATTTTAATTTTTAAATCTATTAATTTATTTAGATGATTTTATTAAATTAAAATTTTAAATATGCTATTTTAAATGAGAACATTAATTTTAACTAATTCACAATCAAATTATAAAATTTTAGTATTAACTTAAATATCTAGTCACAAAATTTTAAATATACATTAATTAAAAAATATATATACATAGTGCAAAAAAAATTAATAATATATATACAATTATATATTTATGAATATATTTATATATATATTATTATATATAATTATAAATATATATATAATTATATAATAATATATATATTTATGTATATATAAAGAATGGGAGAAGGGGAGGGGGTTCATTGCCCCCAAATCCTCCTGCCTCCGCCCCTAATCATAGCCCTGCAGAGAAGCTGCCATTGCCGTCTCAGATTGTTATTCTAGACCACCATTGACGTTGCTCGAACTTGGTGCGGCTGCTAAGTGTGTATATATATTATTTTTATAATCTGTGAGGCCGTTTAAGAGATAAAGAAAACGGTTGCTAGTTATATCGCAAATGGCAATCTGTAACATGACCATGATAGGTACTATTGCTCACTATTTCATTGATAGTTTTTTTTTTGATAAAATTTCATTGATAGTTTGATATGTGCAGGAAGAGAAATTTTTAAATATTAGTGTATTATTCTTTATTCAATAATTGATATGTGCAGGAGCTTGCCTCGGGCTCAAGCTTGCATTTAATAAAAGAATGAATGAACTCGAGGGGAGCTCGAGTTTAATTGATATCTAATTAAATAATGTATTTAATTGATATCTAATTTTCAAGCTCAAAAATTAGAGCTTGAGGGGAGCTCGAGCTTCATTAATTAAGGCCGAGCCGTTTCTGAATATATATATATATATATCTCCAAAATATTAAATATAAAATATTTTAAAATAGATTTGTTTATATAATTTTTTTACCAACTCGAAATAAGGTATAAGTTTGTTCCCGCTAAACTCCTCTTTAACCAGCCATCTAGGGTTTATGCGCTCATAAAGCTTAAGAGCATTGGCAATTTCTCCACCGAAGATATCTAAATTGGCTCTCCATCTGTGTTCTGACGGCACAAAAAGGAAAAATCACGGGGAAACAGTTAGGCATGAAACGAGGTAAGCGGAATTGATGAGCAATTGAAATATTTGGATTAATTATTTCTTTTTTTTTTCTGAGAACTGAATTAATTATTTGAGTTGAAAAAGTTCATATTTTTAATTTTGTTGGAGGTAATTATATGTACTAATTTTTGTAAAGCAGGATTACAGAAGCATAGAGCACCAGAAAAAACTGACTCAAATAAAAGTGTAAAAAAGGATAGGCATATTGAAGAAAAGGTTACTCGGAGCACATCTCCAATTTCCTCAGGCAAGTGTGTTCTTCCTCCTAAGATTTTGTAGTTTTTTTTGGGTTCAATTATTGAGTGATTGCAATAAATCTAAAATGCAATTTGATTTTTAGGATTGTTCTTAACAGTTTTTATTTGGAAAGTGTTATTAATTAAAAATTGTCTATATTGCTCAAAGTGAGTTTTTGGTTTGTTGTATAATACAGAGGATTTATCTGAAGGACATGCCACTTCAAGAGAAGTTGTTCAGAACAAGTCTTCAGTATATGATAGTTTGCTAATGACACTGCAATCTTGCAACAAATCTTTTGCTGATGTTTACAAGAAGAGGTAAATGCTTTATTTGGTGGTGCTTGCTTTCATTCTGTTCACAACATGTTTAAATAAGCAGTCTAAGATTCAAAAATATGTTTAAATATTTATTACCTGTTGGAAAATTGAGGTTGGCTTAGTTAAATCGCATATTATTTGTTTTCTTCTCATGATTAATGAATTAAATGGGTTTGAGACATTTATGATTAATACTCGAGTGTCTCCTTCTACTGAAAACAGAAAAAGAGTAGTAGAAGAAGGTAAAAGTGACTCCGAAGACGACGACTCTGGATCTCTTAGTATGTCCGAGGAGGATGCTAATGAAGAAGGTAAAATAAATTTGTGTTTTCATAAATTTTACTCTTCAAAATGTCTGGCGTTAGTTTGTTTGTTTACTCACATCACATATTATACTACCTTAGTGAATATTGATGCTATTGCCTATTGTTATTGTTGCTGTAATTGTGTCTGTGAAAGGAGGGCAATCACCAATCCATATAATCTGACTAAAAACTTTTATTGGACACTGCAATAGGAATTTTTTTTCTCTTGATGGATCACATTTGATATTACCATTAATCACTTTCTAATGATTTTATTTGATGTATTACAAACAGATTAAAAGGAGAAAAGTTTAAACCTTAGTCGTATAGATTTCACTTGGCAAATTAGAAAATGTTGAATTTTGAATTTTTTTAAACTTTTAAATCTAAGAGCTCGTTGACTTCTCCTTTAAAGTGAAAATTGAATATAATAATCCCAAAGATTTTGATTTGTTACTTCAAAATTTCTGTGATTTTATTTCTTTTTAGTGAAAGATTTAGTTGCTTACTTATAGACTAATACTAGGATTTCTAAATAACAAAAGTAAATAGTCCGCTTCTTAAATAAATAAGATTCTTCACATAGGATATGTTAGAGAGGTTGAAAAATTGCTTAAGTAGAGCAGCTACAGAAAATTTACTTAAAGAACAATTTGTTAATGATGGATGATATTATGTCATTTCATAATTGTTAATAAGTTTGTGCACTTCTTGTAACTAAGTAGTTGAATTTGTTCTTTTACATAGTTCATTTATGCTGTCCATACAACATGGGATTCAGGCTCATCTTTTCAATATAATTGTATTGCTCTTTCTCCATCACTCTGAAATTTCCACCTTTGGGTCAATAGGAACTAATAATGAATTCTCAAGAATTCATGTAATAGAAAGTAAACTGCAGGAGCCTAGCAAGGTGGAATCTGACGCGAATGAAGATACTGAATTAGGAGATGATCTTACGGAATCTGACACAGATCAAGAGCACAACGTGGGTATCAATGCCCAAAATGTTGTTGAGGCATTACTGTCTACAAGGTACCTTTGGTGATTTTTCTCTTCATATAATCTTTTATTGTTTACTCAATTATCTTTATGTTCCATTCTCCGCATGAAAAAATAAAAACATCATCTCAAATCTTTTTAAATCATTCATCACCATGAAAAAAGTAAAAAGAGAATGATATATGTATGGAGGATAAGATAATAGAATGAATAGTTGTTATTGAAACTTATCATTTAAGAATCTTTTCCTGAACTGCATTAGGCATGTACTTTTCTTATCTACCTTAAAGTTCAATATGAATTCTATATGCAGTTCTTTTCATGAACACTTGGGCTACGAATTATCAGAAGGAGAGGTTGATAATTTGTCAAAGAAAAAGTGGGAATATAAATTGAACATGCCTGCATTTGACCAGTCAAATTGCAAGTGGCTAGGGACAGGGAAGTGTTTTCTGAAGGTATTTTCTTCATTCTCTCTCCATCAATCTTAAATATCTTTTCACTTAGCTTTACGCGGATTATCTTGTCTCAATGTCTTTGCTTATGCTTTCAAAGAATGCCTTTGCTACTGATTATTACTTTTGAGATTATGAAAAAATAAGTGAAGAAAAATAGGTGAATATACATTTTTTTTCTGTGTTTTTTAACCCACTCTGCTTCCTTTGTTCATCTTTTAACTAGAGTTCACATGATTAATTTGAAATTGGGATGTTTCCATGGAATCTCTGTCACAATCAAGCACTATAGATAGAAATAGGTTCGAGGAGGAAAGGATAGTTCAAGAATAGGGAATGGGAAGAAAAGAAGAAGAAGGGAGAAGAAGAGGAAAATTGGGGAAGAAGTTACTGATATTCTCATTGATATCTCCTTTTGGAATATTTACATCCTATATGATAACAATTTTAGCTACCAAACAAAAATGACATCAGCCACTCAAATTCATTTTCTCTGCAGTGCACAATTTCATTATCTGCCGTTATTCTTTTTCTTTGTCCTCTCTTAGCTAATCATGCCTTCATCATCACTACCTCATTTGTTTCTAGCTCACCGTAATTTCTGCTAATTCTCTCTATTATCCTTCCTTCTCCTACGATATGTGACAATCTCATATATTGCTACTAAGGACACAAGGAATGCAAGATAATCCAAAGTTTATTTAAACCAGGGGCTTCTCTGAAAACCTTGTGCATTATTTGCTTTTTGGGGCTGGCTTTTTATTTTGTTGCTGTTTGCCAATATGCAAATGTTTGTTTATATATTTATTTGTCATTTATTTTTATTCAGGATGATAACATCAATCCTAGTTATGGTCTTAAGCAAAGATTATATGATCACTGGTTGGATGCTTACAAAACATCTGGAGGCAGTGATTTTCATTCATCTAAGCAGAGAGTCTTCTTTTCTCTCTGTAAGTCTTCTTATTTCGTAGATCATATGTTACACATGATTTTTTCCCCTCGAAATTTTTTGACAGAAATCAGCAAACCAAGAAGCCAATTCTAATTTATTGAAGTGTATGGTTACCATTTTGTTTTTGTTTGTCTGTAGAAATTACTTGTTATGCATCTGTAGTCTTATCTTTAGCTTGCTTGTTACCTTTTTTCCACACCAAAGAAATTACTATACGAATTTAGTATATTATAACTGTTCTATCCATTTTTTGGTTAATTGTGGGCCTATTTTTACTAGGTAATAGGTATAGGGATATACTGCATTGTAATAAGAAACCCTTTTATTGCAAAGGTCCGGAAGAAGACTCTAGTATCATGGATGCTTACCTTGTGCATTCGGTCAGTGTGCATGCCCTTGCCCTTGAGTTTTAGTATTTTTGTGATGAATTTGAATTTTTGTTCTCTTATACCAAGTGCAATGAAAAATCATGCAGCTGAATCACATATTCAGAACTAGAGATCTTATAAAAAAGAATGATTCAAAAGTGGCCAAGCATCAAGAGGGTGCTGAGGATGCATTACTTGCTATTGATGGTTTCCGTGACCATGGTTTTACTCGTCCAAAGGTATAGTGTAGCTGTTTCCTCTTACGACTTGCTAACCATAACTTCACATAACATAAAGTTTTTTCCTATAGCATTAACCAGGTTGTACTTTCCCATTAATATTGACAAAATGTTACTTATATGATTCTAGTTTTGTGTAAATATTGAGTTTATTTTTTGCAAGTTTATTTGGAATCTTGATTTTCCCAATATAATTGATGGATATTGTTGTGGAATTTTTTTAGTTCACTTGTTCTTTTTTACTTTTAGTTGTTGATTTAAGGGGTACTCTGGGAGTACCATATGAAGGAAAAATCTTTTTCTAGAATTTTTTTTTAAAGAAGTCTAAGGCTAAACTTCCTGTATCCACAATGTATTGATCACAAAGACGCATATGAATATGCATGCCCCCCTTGTAGGAATCCTTTGGAACTGCAAACCATATACTTATTATCAATTTCATTAGTTTCTGTCCTATATTACCATAACTATGCTTATATTTGTATTATTTTTTTATCTGTTGCTTTGGTTTATGGTTGCATTTGGCTTGTTCACAAAATAACTTAGTTATAGGATCAAGCACGTCGAAGTCAGTAGCTGCTAGAGACATCTATTCTTGGGCATCCACTTATAGTTGTGATTTCAATCCATCGTTTCTAGATTCAAAGAGTTGCTATTTGACAGGTGGCCATGAAACAATTTTATTCACCCTAGTTGCTTCCATGCTAAGAAATGTATCATCAATCAAAAAGAATAAGTGCTTGAACATTGTTCTCTTATTTTTTCTCGCCAACCGTAATTCTTTAATCTGGATACTTGCATCATTGCATGTGTACTCAATAAGACTTGTTTCCCTGCTGTATTACAGGTTTTGATCCTATTGCCATATAGGAGTATAGCACTTTGGGTTGTTAGGAGGTTGATACAACTAACGCCACAAGCTTATAGGGTACTTTTTTTGGGCTTTTTTTTTTATATTTTTGATGCATTCTTTGAAACATCTATCACCAGCTTTATTTGAAGTTGTGAACACTTCATTTCATCCATAATACGTCCTATTTACGTACGAGTGATACTCTAGTATTAATGAGATTTTTTTTCATTAACACTTGTATTTTTCTAAGCATCAGGGGGTTTATTTAGATTAGATTTGTCTTAATTGATGACCATCATGTATGCCTCTTGAATTTCTTTTTTGCTGTTTCACACTTGGACGAGAAAATGTTTCCTCAGCTTCTTGCTTCTTTATTTCACATGACCTGGAGAGCACGAAATACCTTTTTTTCTTTTGCTTGCACTCAAATTTTCTATAGATCATGTGATTCTCTATGTATGGCTCTAAACTGATATTGTTAACTAGCTTTTTCAGTTCTCATGCAGTTAAATATTCCATTTGATAGGTTTTGTCTGAGCTTGTGTTTTGCATGCTATGATAATGTTCTCACTTTCATTCTTGTAAGCATTAATGGTTATCAAACACTCTCTTGTAGAGAGAGAGTGAGTGAGTGAGGGAGGGAGGGAGGGAGGAGGGGAGTTTGTTAGGACAGGAGTTTGACTTGTCTCCGTCTCTCTCTCTTTTTTTCCCCTGTATCAAATACAAAAGTATTCCAATACAAGGACAAATTGAAAGTTTCGGAGGAGAATTAGGCTAGCTGACTAATTTAGGCATGTGCATTATTGACTAACAAATGTATTAGACACGTTGAAAAATGGGAGGGTAGAGAAAAATACTCAAACAGCCTACTGAAACTCCAGAATAGATTATGAACTTGAACCTTCAAAAGGATGCTTGATAAATAAAATTAACATAGAAAATTGTTCTGGAATTTGAATCTTCAATAGGGGTAGGCCACTTCTCATTGATTTCTTTAGCATACTAGTTGGAAAATAGAGAGTGTGGAAGGTAAATTACAATCATGCCAACCATGCTCAGCTTTACACTTTATCTAAGCCTTACTTAGTTGACTAAACACTTAATTCATACTCCTACTAACCCCAGTAACTTGCAGGAACAACAAGCTTACAATAGAAAACAAAACCTCCAAAGTTCAAACTAACAAGAATCTTAGAACTCAAATGGTCCAAAAGGTTGAGCACATCAAAGTTGGGAGGAGGAAGGAGGGAGGAGGGAGAGGGGAGGAGCGGCAAAGAAAGCCAAGTACAAACCTAGATTAGTTGTGGGGGAAGTTGTTGTTGGCTGTGAATGGTATAGCAATCTCACATAGGAAAAATATGAGAACGAGGAAAAGGCTTACAAGGCAAGGGGTGGGCAAACTAAAATGCTTAGGGAATTTTAATACAGGTGGGATCAAAATATTGCAAAATCTAAGTTTTTGATTAGTTAAATTTGATAATGAAAATTTTTTTTAAGATGTCAATTATATTTCAGCACTCCCCTATGAGGCTAGCATCCCCATGGATCCAAAAGTGGTGAGAAAGGATTAGTTGCCCTCAATCTTTTTGAAAGTGCAGCCCTCTCTAAACACAACAGAGTAGGAGAAAAGATTTGAAGTCCCAACTAGTTGAGAACTAAGACAGTCAATGGCGTAACTAAGGGGGGCATTGGTGGTCCATGGACCCCCCTTGGTTCCACCACTATATATATGTATATATATACACTATTGGTATATATATATTATATTTAATAAAATATATATTAAATCTTTGCTTTATGTATAATATATATGACATATTGATGTATAATTTTAATTTCTTTTCTATAAATATTTTCACCTAATAATTTTGAGGAATACCTAAAATTGAAAGAATTAGAATATTAAATTGTATGACAAATTGACAAAAAAAAATAAAGAACATCAAGTAATAACAGAAAAAAGTACACTTAGAGTTTTACAGCCCCTTATAAGTTATAACTTTAATTTCAATAGAAAATATTTACTATTAATTATGACGGCACTGACATATATACATTCATGTTCCCTTCAATTGATAAGTCTATTCCATCTTGGTAGTGCAGTACATTTCATATGGTTGAATTGTGTATTTAATATTTCACATAAACAACTAAACTATTCAGTTTAGATTTTTTTTTGGGACTGGGAGATTTTATGCTTTATGGTAGCTTAAACAAGAATGTGTTAGGGCTCTTCCCATATTAAACAATGTGAAGGAAGTAACATTTAACGTCATTTTATTGGATGTACAACATGAATACCTAAAATCATTGCCCTATATATTCGTTCATTCTGTAATCACGCTGTTGCTAGTTCATCTTTTTTTTAGACTAGGCCATATTGGTATTATCTTTTTTTTATTGGTTATCTCATGCAAATTAGAGGAGTGTTGTTTAAGTATAAACATTGGGTAAAAAGGATTGAAGGATGACTTACGGTATTTTCTTGGTAGAAGCTTGGTAATGTAGCAATTTTATGGGGTTGAAAATTCATATTTGTTGTAACTAATATTTTAAGATTTTAATTAGGTTATGTTTGTATTGATCTTAATTGAATTGCACAAGGACAAAAAAGGGGCCTGTCCTAACATATTCTAAAACCATATCTACTTCTTCTCATTCAATACTAATTTATTTTTTTACACCAACTCTTAAAACAATATAAGATTGATTGGTACTAAATATTGCTGCTCGACCTGTACTGGAGCTTCATTCTGTATGTGGTTCTTTGAAATTGATAGTGTTTAGTACCTTGAAATGAGCGCAACCAAATTCTTGAAACCTTTGAAATTTGTAGGTTTAAAATGTTGGTGACTTCTGATTCTCATTTTTTGCAAAAAGTTAATTAGATGATATGTTCTCATTTTTGTGGGATGCTATGGTTTTTGTAGCTTTTTCATTCTGTATGTGGTTTTTTATTGTAACTAGATTTTGTGCAATCAGCAGAACCACGAATTTTATGCAATCAAGAACCACAAATTTTATGCAATGAACACTTCAAGCTTAACATAGATTTTGTGCAATCAACAGAACCATGAATTTATGCAATCAACACTTCAAGCTTAAATGCTGTTTTATATAAGATTGTTTTCTCCTTTCTATTTGCACCTTCTTATTGTTCCTCATATGCTTTGGTGCACAATTCTCTTTCAATTCACACGTGTTGATAATGTTGAAAGATTTCTCTTCCTTTTTCTCTAATGAACAAGAGTTGCTTATATTTTTACTTTCTGCTCATTATCAAAGGTCAATGTAGAGTATGCTGATCGTTTCTATAATGAATTTGGAACACAACATGATGATAGCAATGAGTTGACACAAAATGGTGGAAAAAATTCAAAACCATCTGACCATCAAGCTCTTTTTCATGGAAATTCTGACGATAACTTCATGATAGGCATCAAGTTTACAAGGTAAATTTGCTTGATTTTATATTGGTGGATCATTTGATATTTATGCTATAATGCGATTAGGAGTTAAATGAATTTCATAGTTTGTTTGCTTAAAATGCTTCATTTTTCAGATCTAACGTCTAATTTAAAAGTTTTTATGTGGTCTTATTATTCTTGAGCTTTTAGGATGATTTCTTTGAGTGTAATTGAATTTTATTGGAGCTTTACTTTTTAGCTTGGCTTTGTACTTGTCAGTTGAGATAGATGGCAATGTTCCTCCTTTTCAATGTCAATGGTGTAATCTTCTTTTTTTCTACATCAATAAATTTTATTTTCCTATAAGATAAAAAAAGGGTTAATTAGGGAATTTTATATGTAGAACTAAAATTATGAATATGCAAGGAGACCTTTTTCAGAGATTGTGATCCATGCTTCACAAGGAATATTTTTGGTTTAAATATTTTCAATGTTATGGAAGATGAATTATAAAGTGTATGCTATTGAATGAAGTGATCTTACATGGTTGTTTGTTTAATTTCATCAGATCTCTTTTACATGCTTGCATTAGTGTTTGATGCAGTTGATTAATTTCATTGATGCTTTAGTTTTTGGACCCTTTCAATACAATGAGAGCATAAACGACCCTCTAGTCTTTTTTGCACTAACTTATTTAATAAAGAACAACCAGATGGAGCATCAATTTTGCATGTAATTCGGATCGGTTATATTTTTTTTTATTTTCATTTTTAACCCTTTTGTTTTCTTGTAGGAGGAGCATAAAGCTATACAGTGATTTCTACTCCTCAGACATGATTGTTGCTTCTCCTCTCCATGTACATCAAGTAAGCTTGTTTTTATTTCATGGTTCTTAAATATTGTTCTTAGTTTCGTTGAGCTTGTAACTTTTTGTTTGCTATCATACATATATCTAGAGATGTATCATGTAATTTTTGTTCATAGAAAGGAGTTTAATTGAAATAGATAAGATAACATAAGGAGTTTAATAGGCCAAAGGGAACTGAGAACAGTGATTCAGATTTAGTATGAGTTGGATTGAATCAGTCTGACACAGCCGCCGCTGCCAAGAGTTCTTTGAGACCGTAAATAAAATCCTCCATCTAAAGACACGAAAAATATCCAAGTTAATCCCTTGCTGTGAATTGAAGGACTAAGAATAGGGTATCTCAAAACCTGACCAAGAATATTACTGTTCTTGTATTTGATTGTGGTGAATTAAATTGGAAAAAAAAAAGGCACTTGAATCAAAAGGGCCTTTACATTTTTTTTATTTATTTATTGTCACTTATTTAAAATGGGAAAATAAAATCCTATATTGATGAAAAGGTACTTGAATCAAAACGGCCTTTACATTTTTTTTTATTATTCATTGTCACTTATTTGAAATGGGAAAATAAAATCCCATATTGGTGTTGCGGTGTCTGTTTGGTTTTTCCCACATAAAAATCTTTGAGTAGATTGTGAAAAAATTGACGATGGTTAAAAGGAATTAGAATTAAATGAAAAAAAAATTCAGCTACTTAACGGCAAAACAAAAACCCCATAAGTACCTGTTATTTCAGTTTTAAATGTGTGTGATATGTTTGATATACTTTAAGTACTGAATAATGTAACCGATATAATTTTTGGGTTACGAAAAAAATGTAATCACTTATTATATCAAGTGCAAATTTTAAGTTTAAAAAGTTGATTTGCCACTTTAATTGATTTTTACCTTATCTGATACTTTTAAGATAAATATTACCAAACAATTTAAAACAATTAAATGCTGAAATGTCTAATTTTAAATGCTAAATTGGGTATCAAAAAACAGCTTAGTTTAGTTGTTGCAGGCCAACGATGACTCCTGTACTTGTGTTACCAAGGAATGCCATAATGTGCAGGATTATTTTAATACAATCATTAATTCTCAATTTCAATGCAAAAGATTGATAAATTTGTTTAATTTTCTCAAGTATGTAAATAACATCTTGTAATTTTCAGAGAATTGATGCTATGCTTGACAAGGAGATAGATGTTGATTTTCTTTCTTCTATAGAGGTAATTCATTTTTGCTTATTCTTTGGACTTCAGATTTTGTCATATTGTTTCTTTTTCTTTTTCCTTTTATAATTAGTATGCCTAAAGTAATTGATGCATTATGTGAAATTGAGCTGAGCAGGTTCTTGTTATTGATCATGCAGAAGTGATATCAATGCAGGTAGTCAAGAAATTTATTGGTTCAATTTTTAATATTTTGCTGCTTTTCATTTATGGTGTAATTATATTAATTTCCTATATTTGTTTCTCTTTGTGGCAAATAATAACTAGAATTGGGATTTTCTCTCTAATGTTCTTGGACATTTGAACCGAATACCTTCTAAGCAACATGGGACTGATATCATGCGCATTAGAAAATGGTATGTTAACTATTTCTATTATACTATTATAAAGCTTCTTTAGTTTCTAATGCTTATCATTAATGTAGGGCCAAATGATAAATAAAAGTTTCAACTTTGTATATGCTTTTAGTTTGGTAAATTGTTCTCATTGATTTTTGCAAATGTAATTTGGCATTGCTAATAGTTGTTGCTAGGAATGGAATTGGGTGCTAAGCACTACGAAGCATATTGACTGGGATAAGCTATGTTACTAAGATTTTGGTTGGTAAATGGGTCCCTTTGTGATTGATTAAATGCATTTTCAGTTAAAAAAAAAATAAATGTTTGGTCACAAGATTACAACTAAAACAACAACAACAACAACAAAGCCTTAATCCCAAGCTAATTAAGGTCGGCTATATGGATTCTTCTTTTCCACTCGATTCGATTTAGGGCTACCTCTTCTGATAAATTTAAAACAACAAGACCTTTTTGTATCACTTTTGTCCAAGTTAATTTAGGTCTACCTCTGTCTCTCTTAGGTATTTCTATTTTAACTAGTTCATTTCTTTTAACCGGTGCATCCCTAGGTCTACGTTTCACATGGTTAAACCATCTCAATCTATGCTCTTTTATCTTATCCTCGATAGGCGTTACCCCTATTTTTTCTCTAATGCTCTCATTCTTGATTCTATCCATTCTAGTGTGTCCGCACATCCATCTTATCATTCTTATCTCTGCAACCTGCATCTTACTCATGTGTTGTCTTTCACAGCCCAACACTCACTACCATACATCATCGCAGGCCGTATGGCAGTACGGTATAATTTTTTTTCAATTTAACTGGCATCTTTTGGTTATATAACACTCCTGTGGCATTCCTCCATTTTATCCAACCAGTTTTAATCCTGTGACTTACATCTTCTTCACAACCACCATCCGCTTGAATAATAGAACCAAGGTATTTAAAATGAGTACTATGAGGTACTGCTACTCCGTCAAAAATAACTTCGCCTCTTTCTCTATTCGCGTTATTAAATCTACAATTCATATGCTCAGTCTTAATTCTACTAAGCTTAAAACCCTTTGATTCCAAAGTACTTCTCCATAACTCCAACTTTTGACTTATACCTGCTTGAGTCTTATCTATCAACTCAATATCATCTGCAAACATTATACACTAAGGAATATCATCTTGTATATGCCTTATTAGCTCATCCATGACCAAGACAAATAGATAAGAGCTCAAAGCTGAATCTTAATATAATCCAATAGAAACAGGAAAATCCTTAGTATCTCCTCCAACAGTGCGGACACTAGTGATAGCTCCATCATACATATCCTTCAAGATTTAGATATATCTTATAGAAACCCCCCTACGCTTTAGGATTGACCATAAAACTTATCTAGGAACTCTATCATACGCCTTCTCCAAGTCAATGAAAACCATATGTAAATCCTTCTTCATCTCTTTATACTTTTCCATCACATCTCTAATAAGAAAGATAGCTTCCATAGTGGATTGGCCAGGCATAAAACCAAACTAGTTTTTGGGAGATACAAGTGTTCAAACGTAAACGGTGTTCCACAACTCTCTCCCATGATTTCATGGTGTGGCTCATAAGCTTAATACCTCTATAATTTGAGCAGTTTTGAATATCTCCTTTATTCTTAAAAATAGTTATCAGTCTGCTTTGTCTCTATTCATTAGGCATTTTCTTTGCACTTAAGATCTTATTAAACAAAGTTGTCAACCACACAACTCATATATCTTCCAAACTTTTCCAAACCTCAATGGGTATTCCATCCGGTCCACATGCTATACAAATTTTCATTCTCTTCAAAGCTTTCTTTACTTTGGAGAATCTAATCCGTCTAATATACTTCACATTTTTCTTGGCTATGTCGTCCAAACCCTCAATGATTTCATTACGGTTACCATTAAGAAGCTCCTCAAAATAACTTCTCCATCTTTGCTTGATATCTTGTTCTTGAACCAAGATTCTATTCTTTCATCCTTGATGCACTTAACTTGGTTCAAATCTCGACATTTTCTTTCCCTTATCTTAGCCAATTTATAAATAGCCATTTCTCCTTCCTTTGTTCCAAGTTTTCATACAAACTCTCCAGAGATTGTGCTCTTGCTTGCCTAACTGCATTTTTAACATCATTTTTTGCTTGTTTGTAATGCTCAAAAGCCTCATTGTCACTACACTTTGACAAACTCTTATACCATTCCCTCTTACTTTTTACTTTTTTTTTGCACTTTCTCACTCCACCACCAAGACTCCTTCGAGGGATGTTCACATCTTTTAGACTCTCTAAGTACCTTTTTTTTAGCTACTCCTTTAATTATTGTAGACATGCCCACCCACAAATCATTTGCTGACATATTCATATCCACTTCCCAACCTCCGGCTTTAACCAACTCGTCCTTAAACATCAACTGTTTTATACCTTTTAAAGTCCACAACCTAATCTTAGGAATTCCGTTTCTCCTAGGCCTACTAGTCCAACTCTTAATCTTGACATCCAACGCCACTAACCTATGTTGAGTAGTCAATGCCTCACCAGAAATAACCTTGCAATCCTTACATCTGGTTCGATTAGTTTTTCTTGTGAGTATGAAGTCAATCTGATTTCTATTTTGTCCACTTTTAAAGGTTACTAGATGTGATTCCCTCTTTATAAAATATGTATTTGCCAGAATCAAACCGTAAGCTATAGCAAAATCAAGTATATTCTTGCCTTATTCATTTCTAGTTCCAAAACCAAAGCCTCCATGTACATCTTCAAAACCTACTTTATCTTTTCGTACATGTCCATTTAAATCTCCTCCTATAAAGATATTCTCATCATTCGATATCTCTTGCATAAACTCATCCATATCCTCCCAGAATTTTTGTTTGCTCTCCCCATTTAATCCAACTTGAGGGGCATAAGCACTAACTATGTTAACAGTCTCATTTTGTAGCTCAAGTTTTACTGAAATGATTCTATCACCTATTCTTTTCATCGCTATAACCCTCTTCTTTAGATTCCGTTCTAAAATTATACCGACACCATTCTTATTTTTGTCAATTCCTGTAAACCACAACTTATTTCCTGTGTTCTCAACTTCTTTACTCTTTCCTCCAACCTATTTAGTCTTTTGGATGCAAGCAACACTAATTTTTCTTCTCTCCATAGTATCAACAAGTTCTCTCAATTTACCTGTAAGAGATTCAATATTCTAAGTTCCTATCCTGATTTTACTTTTCACTTGTTCTCTCTTACGTCTCTTCCTATAAAAGCATTTATTTGGACTTGGGACCGGCTATGCACATAGTTGTTAAAAGCGCGCTCTAGGCGCGCCTGAGGCGCGCTTTGGTTGAGGCTCCATCGTTATGGCTTCAACAGTTGAAGCGTAGCGCACTTCTCAAAAGCCACGCGTTTCTGCGCTTAGGCGTGATTCTTCCCGATTTGTTAGGCGCAGAAAAAGATCGCTTTACATAAATAAGGCGTGATTTTAGGATTTTAAATATTTTATTTCCTATTTGTATTATGTATTACAGGTTCATTCAAAGAAAAGAAATCGGCTTGCTAAAAAACGCTTAAATGATCTAGTCTTCATCAAGTATAATCGAGCTTTGAAGCGTCGATATAATATGCGTGATAGCATTGACCCTATTTCTTTGACACATATAGATGAGAGCAATGAATGGTTGATGGGAGGAACACAATATAGTGATGGAGATGATGATGAACTTGTATTTGATGGTGATGATTTGACATGGGGTTTAGTTGCTAAAGTTGCTGGAGTCAATGAGCATGATCATTTGACTAGATCATCCAAGGGGAAAAATATTAATCCCACTCCTAGTAGCAATTTGGCAAAGGGAAAGGGAAAAGGAAATGTATATTCTAGGGTCAAGAAACATACTCCTAGTCCTTTTGCTCTTAGAGATGAGGATGAAATTGAAAATGATGAAGATGAGGAGGGATTAGAGAAAGAAGAGTTTGTAAACAATGATGATGAGGAGGAGGAGGATGAAGATATTGATGAAGGTTTTGATGATGAAGAAGAGTGATAGAGTGATATTTGATAGTCTAATTAGTCACAAAGTAGTACTAGGAATAAAACAATTAGTCCTAAAGTCATGCCTTAGTGGTATTACAATATTAGTAATAAGTTAATTAAACTATTAGTAGTAGTAGTTATTGGGTTAAACTATTTTGTCATATCATATGAGACATTTTGTGTGAAATATCTATTATGCGGTGTCTTTTTAGTGTGCTTTTTATATGTTTCATAGTTTTTATATGATGTGGTATGATAATACTTGTGTGATATGTTCTTTAGTATGGTTAACATTGTATTTTTGTAGTTATTTTATGTTTTTATTAGTTTTATAGAGTTTCATGCGTGTTTGCGCTTCACTTCGATGAAGCCCGCGCCTGAGCCTCGAGGCTCGCGCTTTAGGCTCCGGGACCCTTTGCGCTTTTTTGCGCCTCGCACTTCTGACAACTATGGCTATGCAGAAAGAGCTCATGTATAGGCGGAGTTGTTCGGTCACAAGATTGAAAAAAAAAAGATAAGCTTAATCAAAGAAAACAATTAGGTTAATTTGTGTAATTGGCGACCTTCTAGTTGGTAAGAGTCCTATCAGCATGTTCTGTAGTTTGCAACTTAGTTAATGAACACACCTTTAAACCTCATTTCAGGCATAAAGATAATTTTTTCTAATGTGTTAAAAAACAAAAATTCGTAACTTAAAAGAATTGACTAGACTGATAATTCACACACAGTTTTAAGATTTTTTTTTTATCATTTGGCCTTAATGTCATTGGATGTTACAGCAGTTTTTAGATGTTGTTATTAGAAGTAGAATGAAAGTGCTTGAATCTCATCCTAATTGGAATTCTTTACCATATCTGCTTGAAATATATTTATTAGAATTATTTTTTATGTTTAGGTATTTGGATGGAAATGCAAGATTTTATCGACAAACAATAATTTTAGGTCATTATGCAAACCCAGGTAACCCTTTTTTTCTATATTTTTTTCTTACTACATGAGGGCTTTTGATAGTTTACCTAATCAGTGTTGGTATTGTCCCCCTTAATTATTAGTGAACAGAAAGGTAAGAGTTTGCTTGGTTTAATATATGATTTATTTGCAAAAACTCGTGTTTCGTCTTGCTTTTGTAGGAGTATGCTGCAACTATTTTTCATACTTCATAGTTGTATATATTAATTTATGCTTATGTTTTATTGTGCCAGATATTAATGCTTCATTCAATCACCAATGTGTTAACTACGAAGGGAAGGTGCATTTGTTACTACTCATTTTGTTTTTGTTGCACTCTTCACACACATCTGAGTTTTAGGAGGTTGTTTTAGGCGTTTGGGCTATGTGGTTCTGCATTGCATTAACAATCACTTAATGGGAAGTGGGTAATTCAAGTTTTACATGCATATGATTGATGCATAAGTGCGGAAATAGGTGCAGAGAACTTGGCATGCGAAGACATATACAGTTCAAGAATTGAACCTCAATGGGTGCCAATTTCATTGATTTCTATAGTATATATAGAGATCTAGTTCCAGATTTTAAGTGCAAGTGTGCAAAAGTAGGTTTCAGATATATCTTAAGTTTCTAAATCTAAGTTGAACTTGGTCAACTTGAATATACAAACTAACCATACTTTCTACCTAAGCCCTTTAGTAGACTTGCATGAACAAACACCAAAGTCAAAACCTGTGGAAGTGGTTAATGCCTGTATAAAGTAGTCAACTTTCAATTATTTATTTTATTCATACGCCAGGCTTTCTCTGCTTTTTGTTGTGGAGCTGCAAGAGTGGGCTGTATTGAGCTTAAACCAAATTGAACCGCCTTAATTCAAAATTTTGGTTTGGCTCAGGTTATGCATTTTAAAAATTTTTAGTTAATTCAATTTAGTTTTTATAAAAAAAATTGAATGATTTAGTATTGATAATATCCCCTATATAGTTTGTTGCAAGATTTTTTGTTTTAAGGTTTTTAAGCCTAACCCATAAAACACAAATAGTAATCCAGATCTGACAATTCTTATGCCACTTGCTCTCCATCCACTCCTAACCTTGATCTTACTGCATCTTTTTTGCTATCTTTTTTCTGCTCTCTGCCTCTCTCTGTCTCTCACTCTCCAAAGGTACCTATGCAAGAAAGATCTTTTCATGCTCATGTCATGATTGGCAAATAGTTGTCTTCCTTATCTTTAATCTTTGCCAGGTTATCATCTCTAGTTGTTCAAACTTCTATATTTTGCCTCTTTATCCTCGTACAAATTTAGGCCACATACATAAAGCTATAAAACACTCTCGGAATGAGATACAAATTATATTATATTTTTATCAATTTCTTTTTGGCTTATATGGTTATTAACCTCAATTGTATCAAATGATTTATGTTAATTTTTCATAAATCATGGTTAGATTGGAACAAGTTTTTCTTTTTCTTTCTCTATCTCCTTTAATATAAGAAAATGTCTTAAAATTGAATTGAACTAAAATTGTTAGGTTTTCCTTGAAAATAAATTCAGTTTGATCTATCTGTAAGATTTTGGTTTATGCTTTTGCATGTCCATGTAATATATTTATCTAGATAATGATGATTTGTTTTCCATATTTTTGTTGAAAAATTTTGCAAGGATCATATGTGTACTGCTATATACAGGTAAAGTTAGTGTCCAAGTATAAAGGTGTTCTTTCAAAAGTCTTGCTCCCAGTACGACAGGTATGCCTACCTGAGTTGTTTGATTTAATTGTTAAATAATATATAACTAGCCAAGTTTTTTATATTGTGTACTTTTCTACTTTTTCTTAGGTTAGTTTCATTTTATACCCCCATAATAAGAGAGAAAATCACAGACCCCTTTGTCCCATAAGGACCATGTACAATTATTGTTTCCATTTCTCTTTTCAAATAGTAAGTTGTACCCTTGGTCATTAATGTCTAGTTCTAAAAGTTATAAAGAGTAATTAAGTAAGGAATACATAAGCTTCCATTTACTGTAATTTAATTGTTCAATTTCACCAACCATTTCTAAACTTTTCTATTTTTATCACTAATATCCCTAAACTTTAATATGTCCCGATAAAATTTCTCAAGTTTGGTTTCTTTCAATTGAAATCATTACTCCGCTTTTCTGACAGTTTTTTTGATAGAAGATGGTAGGGATTTCACATATCGCCGCTTTAAGCTACATGTCCAAAAAAAATAATAAAAATCACTTCATTTGCCCACATTTGTGTGGGAAAAGTACCTTTATCGTTAATTTGAGTGGAGTCCAATTGAACCATTCCCCGAGGGGATATAGAGATATATTTTAATAGGAAAAAAATTATATTTGTAGGATTTTATTGGTGTAAATTAAAGTTTGAGGATATCAGTGTTATAAATGAAAAAGATTAGGGACGGTTAGTGAATATGACCCTATTATAAGCTATCGGGTATTTCTTTTGACTTTGCTTAATTTGATATTGAGGTTACTCTATTAACCAAAAAAGAAATATTGAGAAAATCTTATAGTAATTTATTCTTGTGCTTGCTTTCTACATGGCAAGCATTATTATTATTATTATTTTTGTTAAAAAAAATACCCAATTTGAATTTTTAATTGAAATGAAATTATTTATGTTCCCATCAACGTCTTGCTTAATATTTGTTGCAATTGTCGAATCTCCAATTGAGGAATGCAAAAGTGCTTACTTCAAAACTAAAGTTGCTTTGCTCTCCTCATTTTAAACTTGGGTCATTTGGCTGATGTTTTATGATCTACCATGCCAGATATTCTTCATCTATTCTGTAAAATGTTACATAGTAACCTTGTTGAAACAAAACTTGAAGTTTGATATTTTTGCACATTGATAATTATTTATCAAACTAAAATCAAGTGATTGATTGAATATAAGCATTGAGGTGCTTGAGCTTTGAAATTATGTGGTCCATTTTGACTAAACATTTTGGTCCATTGGGATATTGTGCATAGGCTATAGAACAAAAATTTAGTCTCTCTCTAGTTTCTTATTGTACTAATTAATCGGAGTAACAATTATCCTCCCCTATAGTTACCTATTCGATTCCAAGACTCAGTATAAGCTTAGACTTGAAAAAATGAACCATGAAGCCAGTGGTCAATTTATTGACTGAATGAGTTTTTAGCACATATTTTATGCAATTGGTCCATGAAATACAAGGCCTCTCTTCCTTCAAAATGCCTTTTGTCAAGTTTGCCACTTTTCGACATTTTTTTGATAGATAAATAGGTAGGTAGAGACAGAATAATTATCTGAAAAAATAGCTGTAGAAATATGGGTTGCTTTTCCTCAAAAGGATGTTTCTAAGGACTGGTTCACATGCACATGCAAATACATGTAGATGTGCTTGTATTGTTGTGGATATAGATATGTAAATTTATTTCCGTATGTATGTTTGCGATGGTAAAATGCATACATGTAAAATGCACATGCATAAAAGGAAAAATAAATGCGCATGATTTTTTTTGACCTGAAAATAAATGTGCATGATACTAGATACATAAATGTGTGCACACACAAGCATGACACATTGGCATAGAAGGACACTTACATATGTACTTTAGTGCATGACTAACTTGTTAGATTAATTAATCTTCTAGGTGATTTCTAGTACATTTCTCTACTTGGTTTAGTGTAGCTCTATTGTTTATCCAAATGTTTTGTCAATTCCTTTTGGTTTTTTTATTTCTTTCTTCGGCAAGATGATGACTTTTATGTTGAAAAAGTATATGTGAAGTTTGATTAAACATTGACTGTTATATCTACTAATGGCTTCTATTATCTTTCCCCTTGTAGATTTATGAGCGCTTTGATGCAAAGTCAATTGCAGATGTTGATGATGCTCGTCTTGAATATTTCATTAAGAAGGTATGCCTCTCAACTCTTAAGTAGTTTGTTTTAGTTTTGCGAATGTTTTCTTCAATTGAGAAGATATTGTGTTAATGTCGAAAAATGATAAAAAGAAATCTTTTTAAAACAATTATATTTATAGCCTATCCTTTTAGATTTGTCGATTATGTCTTTTTGCATTGATGTTAATTGTAACCAACATGGAAGGATGTGTGTTGAACCTCTCAAATTCCTAATGTAGCATATTGTTTCAGACGATAAAATTACGTAGTATGTTTGGAAACTACACTCTTTGGATTTCTTTTTTAATGTGATACAACCCTGATGGCTAAAGAAACTTAGAAGAAATACCTAAAAGCCCCCTATAACCTGATCTTTCTGTTGTTCCTTCGCATCAGGGTTGTTGAGGAAAATTAGTAGTTTTCATGAGAATGAGAAAGACAACAACATTATTAAATGATGAGAGGGAATAGAGGATTTCAAAAAGGAGATCCCTAAATCATCTTGCCAAAAGATTTTCTTGAAGGCTAAAAAGTTCAGGCTTTGTGGCTAAAAGAAGGTGAAGAAATATGAGATCACCACCGCGGAGCAAATGTACAAAACAAGACAATTTTTTTGTGATGCTAAATCGATGGGATTGTTTTAAGATGTTATAGATTTTAAGGAAGTTTCTTTCAACATGACTTGAAGAGGAATCTCTAAAATTGCTTTGATCAAAGGCCTTCATTTGATTGTATGCACTTGTACAGAATCAATATGGCTTCTTGGCTGGGAAGCTGTTTAAGGGGGAATTGTTAACTTCTAAGTAGCATGATGATGGCAATCAAAGTGAGATGGTTTTTAATGGCTTTCTTTTAAGCCCATTAGGTTATATTTGGGGGTTATTCTTCAAAAAATATGTTTTGGAACTTGTGAAAGTTCTACTTTTAAGACTTGTGTTGGCAAAGAACAGTTGGATTAGTGTGAAAATGTTTGGCCATATTGATATTAATGGAATATGGTGTCCTTAGAGTTATTTTATTATTTATTAGGATTTAAGAATCACTAGGATAAATTGAGGGTTCATTTCAAAATGTTTCAAGAGGAAAATTTTATATTTAGTTCTGCTAGCTGATGTTAGTAATGTTTTGGTGGGAGGGCCATTCATAAGCTTGATATGGAGAAAGTCTGCTGTCTTATTTTTTTAGGTTTGCTTTCATATATCTTGCACATAATGAATTTGAGAATTTTGTATTATAACTAGATTAAGAGATGCATGGCCTTGTCTTTTTTTGATTTCTTATTTATAGATGTGTGTGAGGTTACTTACATTTACTGTATTGTATGATCTCAACCAAGGCAATCCATGGCCTCCATAGATAGGTAAGTTTGTGAGTTTAAAAATGAAGAGAAATAAATATGATTTGAACCTAATTATTGATGGAACTCTATTATCATCAATGTTATTGTTATTGGTGGGAAGCTCCAACAAACTCTATACTTTGAGTGTTTTTTCTGTGCTTGAGGTGATTTTTGAGCTGAATGTGAATATAGTAAAAGATGAGTTCATTCTTCTTGACAAAGATATTGATGTAAATAATTTGCCTGGGTTTCTTGCTATAACCTTTAATGATGCCTTTGGGAGCCAGGTTTAGGGTGGGAATCTTGTTGTGTAGAAGTTTGAAAGAATCTCATTGCACAAAAGAGACTGTAGACTTGCCCTTTAAAGCATCCGGTGTAATATTTGCTTTACCCAATCCTTTGTTTGTTTGCAAGAAAACTAGATGACACATGAAAAGGATTCCCATAGGATAGCTAAGGGGAGATTTAACTACCATTTTAATATGTTGCGTGCTTTCAACCAACCTGTGGCCAAGTTAAGGACGTTCTTGTTTGAATTATCTTACCTTATTCAATAAAGCCTGTTGCAAATGGCTTCTAATATTATGGTTTATTGCAGCATGGATGACTTCAATACACTTCACGTTTGTGTTCTTTCCTTTCTTCTTTTTTGTGGTCAAAAGGAGCAAGTAGGTTTAGGGAAAAAGGGAAAAAAACATTAGAAAATAGGGACTTTTAAGGATTCTTTGATTGATCTGAACAAGCTTGGCTTGTTCATTTGGCGTAGTCAAACAGTGAGGTTTCATGCTGATTTTTTTAATGCAGGTGTTTCCAAAGATTAAAGATTCTACTCAGGTACTTCGCTTTTTACAAACAAGAATGTTAATTTTCATATAAATATGCTTTGAGAATCCAATAATTGAACTTTTGTACAGGGAGGAATTATGCTATTTATCAGTTCTTACTTTGAATATGTTAGACTTCGTAATTATATGAAGTCACAGAATGCATCTTTCTGTGCTATTTCAGAGTAAGATGTCACTTTTCCACCTTATATTTGTTGTTTTAACAAACATGTGACATTTTTGTAGAAGAGTGCAGGTCTTATTCTGAGTCATAAATTCTCACTGCATTCGAATAATATTTTTATCTTTGATCTTTAGTTACATTGAACCGAAAGATGTATCTCGTCAGAGAGTGTGGTTTTTTGAAGGAAAAAAGAAGATCATGCTGTACACTGAGAGAATTCATTTCTACCGCAGATATAAGGTTCTCTAAAACTGAATCCTTTATTATATCGCTTATTAATTTCATTAAACCTCTATCAGCTGCTTCAAATTGTCTCGTCTCACGAAAGAATGGCATTTGCAAATATTAAATTATGTCATTTGATATCACTTAACAATAATCCTTATTTATTTTTTTTGGTGAGTAGATTCGTGGCATTAAAAATTTGATAATCTATTCTCTTCCTGATAGAAAGGAGTTCTATCCTGAGGTGAGCACTGGCATAGCTCTTAAAAATTCATTATTTTGCCCATCATTGGCTGCTGGCTACTACCTGTATTTTTTTCCTGATATCATGGTATTTTTTTTTTGGGAATCTTTTTACTACCTGTAGGTGGTTAACATGCTTGAGGAGGCCCAAAACATGACATGCACTGTGCTTTTTTCTCAGTTTGATATTCTTCGGGTAAAATTTTTTCATCTTTTTCCTTTTCTTGGATATGTCAAGCTGGGGATCCTAGGGTTGGAATAGAAACAGGTTGCTTCTCTCTTATCTACCTTCCCTATAATTTAAGATGTATTAGGTTATCAATTTATGTTTCCAAATTGGGTATATATATATATAAACAAAAAGGGGAAGTAAATAACATATATTACACATTATTCAAGCTGACTAAAACCATATATATGTATATTGGAGAATAAACAGGTGTAAACAAATATATCTATCGAGATCAAATCTTTAAACCGTCACTGCACAAACCGTCATAAAACATCAAAAGCACCTTTCCCAACCCCTTGGTCTAGAGCTCAAAATTTCTAGAAATAACTCCAAATTATAGTGTTAGAAAGGAGTACCACTCTCCAATTCACTACTACACAAGAAAATCACCTAAATAGGAAAACTTTCATCCTCATGAAATACTGTTCACAGCTCTAGCTTATCCTCAGAATAAGCAACTTGTTTTTTGTATATTGACTCGCATTAATTTTTTTTTTTAATTTGCACAATCTATCATAATCCCCATGGGTCTGACCCTTCTTTGGACCTTGCCCATTGCTGCAGCATTTATGCACTAGACTGTATTTTTTTATATATATATCATAATAGTCACCAATACCAAGGGACTGCTTTTTCCTCTTGGGGTTGCAAGAAAAAAACCCAGTTTAGTTGCTTTGCTTTCTATTTTGGAGAACATTTCTAAGAAAAAGCTCATTTTCTACCATCCATAACATGGATACCCACTTTTTATCTCTAATTTATATTTTCAGAAACCCAACTGTTGAGTTCACTGATCTGTTTATGTACATTATGCATTCCAAATTTCAAATCAATCAGTTATGAGTAAAAATTTCTTGTGATAGAGCAATTTGGTTACAGATTATATTTAAAAAAAAGCTTGATTTTAAAATTTGCTAAGATTACAAGCCTTTAATAACTATCGGTGTAAATGATAAAAATCTAGTAGTTGGTTTGTCAAAAAGTAAATAAGTTGGCTGTTGGCGTGGGAATAAGTCGTTCCCAGTGGAGGTATGTGCATGGTGTGTGTGTGCAAGTGTGATTAATAATCATGGAGAAAGTAACCAACAAGAGTTCATGTTCTTGGATGTGAAATTGAAACATATTACTAACAGTGCTCAACAAACTCTTGAAGAACTAACATTTCATTATGAGAGAATCTTAAAAGCTTGATATTCAGTTTTTGAGCTGGGTATGGAATTTCTTGTTGAAGTATATATCAGCAAATTAATTGTTTTTGTTTTTCCCTTAATTTTATTGTCATTTATATATTAATTTTTTTTTATTTTTCTGCTGGGATACCATAGCTGGAGAGAATTGTTGGAACTGCACCCGCAAGAAGGATGGTGGCATCGGAAAAGAATGTCTTTTTATTCTCTTAGGACTTCAGAATCATTATGAACAAAGTACAGCTGATGATACAATTATACACCAGTCAATTTAAAATGCAGGCATAGTCAAGAGTTTTATTTATTTATTTAATATTAAACTCCCATTCCCTTTTCTGAAAAAAGGAAACCGATGTAATCACATGAAGAAATCAAAAGGGTTTTGTAACGTTTCCGTTGACAAAGAACTTGCAGAACGGTACTGCTACTTAATTGCAAACTCAAAGTAGCTCTTTTTTTTTTAATAACATCTCATTTTAATTTCCACTTAAAGCATTACAACGTTCAAAGTAATATGAAGGGTGGGCATTTGCTAGGCTTGAGCGGTCCTGGCACGAGATGATTAGCCTTGCATTTCAAATTTTTTATTTTAAAGATTGTTTAAATTAACCATAGAAGCATAATCTTTATCTTCTTTTTGTATTATAAAATAAATTATTCCTTTTTTTCAGATATACTATAGTGTAATAATAAATTTACTTATAAATTTTTTGGGTTAATATGAGTTGAGAGTTAAAATTTCTAGATTTTAGTTTGGTTGAAATTTGAATTAATTTAAATTTTTTTGATCAAATTCAACTTCAATTTTTTTAAGCTATCATTTGTTTTATTCAACCATCAGCAATAAGAAAAGTAGCAAAACAATCAGAGAATGAAATTCATAAATGAAAGTCAACATAATTTTGAGTAGTTCTGGCAAGAAAATCAGCTGTCAAATTAGCTCGCCTTCGAATCTAAAGAGACATTAATGTTATTGACAAAAAAAAAAAACTCTTAAAATCATGTTATTGAGCTATAGAGTAGCCCTGATAATAGTCAATATATGCTGCAACAAACTTCCCATTTGAATATCTAGATATCGCTCTAAACCCAAAAAGAAAGGATGCATCCACGTTGAGTTTCACAATTTATAAACACCCCTCTCACTCAATTTATACTTTTGAGTTGATAAAATTTTCCTAACTGCCTTCAATATTCAGATTTTAATCTTTAGTGAAATGACCAACTTTCATAGTTTGTCCCAATAAGATTGAATTTGGATCAAGTGCTTGCCATTTATCGTAAATAATATTTAAATCCTTGAGTTTTTATATGAGACAACTTTTTTAATCCGTAAATAAAATTAAAAGACTAATTATGAGTTTTTCTTGTCTAGGCAAAGCTAATAACTTTCAAATTTTTAAGATCCGGAAATGGAGACAGTATCTTATAGTTGCATGCCACCTAGTTTTCTGTGGGAGCAAAATGATAATTTATATGTAGCTATTATTTGCTTCTTGCAATATACAATAAGTTTAGGAAATATATATTACATGTAATAAATTATTACATATTTAAAACTCCAATTAAAATTTGTGATAAAGATTTGTTATTAAGTTTCTAATTTAGGAGATAAAAAAAATTTGATATCGAATTGGAGCATAGAGTATTCCTTTTTCAAAACATCATATCATATAAACACTATTTTCATAGATAATTAAAGCTTACTATTTATGCATAAAAAAAGTGATTTTCCTTGATTTGTGTTTATTTCAGAAAGAAAATTTCTTTTTGGTTTGTATAGTTAAGATCAATATTTCAAGGAAAATTACACTCTATAACATACTTTTTAACTTTTTTTTTTAAATATTTTATATTTTTAATATATTTTTGATATATTAAATGTAAACTCAATATATACTTTTAAAAATTAAATATATCTTTAATATGCCAAATATATATTAAAAATATACATCTAAAAAGGGTATTTTTGAAATTAAAAGTTGAAAAAAGAGTATTTTTGAAATTAAAATAAAAAAGGGATATTTTTAAAAATATTTTTATTTTAGGATATTTTTGAAAAAAAATCCTATTTCAATAAAATTAATAAAATAGGAAGCCCATCAATAGAAATCAAATATGAATAAGAATCTCAGTCTTGAAATTTTGTTCCATTTTTCCTTCGTAAATATGCTTTTATCCTTTAAAAAACAAGGGGGGAATCAATTTTTTTTTTTTTTTGTATATGTTTGTTTTTACCTCCATAATTTTGTTATATCATCTTATTATCTATGGACATAGCCCTTGAAGATAGATTACATAATGAATTTGTCTTTTATGTTTTTCAGGTATTTTTAAAAATTATTTTTCAACTTTTAATTTCAAAAATATTATCTTTTAGAAATATACATCTTATATTCTATTTTAAGAGGTATATATTAATAAGCATTAAGTATATTGATAATATATCAAATAGTAAGATATTTTTGAAAAAAAAAGGTTAGAAAGTAATATATAATATAATTTTTATTTTTTTATAATAAAACTGTACATTTTACTGTTATTTATCATTGGTAAGTACTTTAATATTTTTTTTTATTTTATTGAAATTAAAAAAGATACATAAGAAAAAAAAAAAAGAAAAGAAAGCCTAAATTGTACATAATTAAGTTGTTGTTATTGAATTAATTTTAATAGGTGCTATATTTAAAGTATCAATTTTTTTATAGTATAATAATTGGATTGAAAAAAATAAAATATATTATATTTCAAGATTTAGAGTTGGGAGTGTTATATAAATTTAAAATACTGAAAAAAAATTAAAATATAGTAAACATAATTTTGTAAATAAGAATTAAAAATGTTAGCCAATTAACAAATTGAATGGCTAAAAATTTTAATTAATTTAAAATAATAGATATTGAAGTATTAATAATTATATTAAATTTCAAAAATATTAAAATAATTTAGCTAATATATAAGCATACACTTGAAATTTCTGATACTCTGCAATAAAATTTGAGAAAAGCTATTAACATAAATGTAAAAGATAAATATATATATCTTTTAAGAAAAAATATTATTTTCACATATATAAATTTCAAAATATAATAACATAATATCCCATCTATTAGCAAAAAATTGTGGGATTTAACCTAGAAAATACACCCTTATATTATGTTAATATATTTTAAACTCTCATAATCTTAAATAAACTATGAGTTATTGTAATACCCTTAAACCTAAGTAAAAAGACTTTAATTTTTTCTTCCTCTCTCTCTCTCTCTCCCTTCCTTTTCTCTTTCTTCTTCTTTTTCCAAACACAGATCTCCTCCCTTCTTTTTTTCCTCTGTTGTAATATCCAAAACACCATACTTGAAGCTTCTCCAATATCAACGAGAATTAATATTGCAGTAAATTAATTTTGTTTTTCTGTTAAATTCAAGTTTTGTAAGGAAATGAGAGATTTTAAAAACTGAATGTATGTATATTTTGAATATTTTCTATAGTTAATTTTATTTTATTTCTCCATAGGTTTGAATCTACTCCTTTGTTTAGTCTTTCATTTTAATTTCTGGATTCATGAAAAGTTGAATAAAGTGTTATGGATTATATGTGAAGTAATAATGTGTATTGTTGAAAGCTAGTATGGACTATTAGTAGATTATTAGAGGCTGATGACAAGGTGCGGTAATATGTTGCCAGGGGCTGTAATGCAATGTTATGGACTTTATGTGTAGCAATACCATGTAGTGGTTTAGTCTGGTATGGGGGTGTTAAGGGCCTTTTGGTGTGTTAAGGGCTGATACGGGCTACTAGATGCTGTTAGGGGTAGATAGGAGCCATTAGACATTAGCAGGGGCTGTTAGGGGCTATTAGACGTTGGTCGGGGTTGTTAGGGGCAAATTAGAGGCTGTCAGGGGATGATAAGGGTTGTTATGGGATGATAGGGGCTGTTAGTGCCTCCAACAGCCCTTAACAGCCCCTACCAGCCCCTAATAGCCCCTAACATCCCTTTATGATCCCCCTATTAGTCTCTAAAAGCCCCTAATAGCATCTAATAGCCTCTTACAGCCCCCTAACAGGCCCCATTAGCCCCTAATAGCCCCTAAAATCCCTTTATGATCCGCTACGATTCCCCTATTAGTCTCTAAAAGCCCATAACAGTCTCTAATATCCCCTAACAGCGTCTAGTAGCCTTTATTAGCCCTTAACACACCTAAAGACCCTTAACATCTTATACCAGACTAAAATACTATGCAGTATTGTTACACATAAAGTCCATAACATTGCATTACAGCCCCCTAACAACCTATTACAGCCCTTGTCAGACTATATCAGCCCTAACAATCTACTAACTGCCCATATTAGCCTGCATCACATGAAATCTATAACAAAGTAGTAGATTCAAATCATGTAGAAATAAAAAATAATCAACCATATATATCATTGAAAAACAGTTAAGACGTATGTAATTGTAAGTTGTTATGGTTTATATGGATTATGATGAGAGTATTTTTTTATTATTGTACTTGTAGGGTATTGATGGATGGATTCAAACTAATCGGCGGACGAATTCATTTAAAGGAAGAAATTATAATTCTCATCCAAAATAGGGGGAAATTTGATGCGAACATTGGCAATTATATTGGTGGAGGTGCTGAATATATTTTCTTGAATAGAATGACTGATATTAATAAACTTAAAAAATCAATATCCGAAACACTTCATATTGGCAGCACATCAAAATTTGAATTCAAATTTGTTACTGGTCATGATGAACATCCGCTTTATGATGTCGTAGATGATAGGTCACTTAGAATATTCATGGCCATTGCTATGGAAGATAGACTTAAACATCCATTAATTGTTAGTGTTGAAGAAGGTGCATATAAATTCGGACATGATAGTAATTATCCTCAGGGTGTGAAAAATATTGTCCAAGTATAAGTACCGGGTCTTAATTTAATACCAGAAGATGCAGATGTAAGGTTTTTACCGGCGACTGAATCTATTCATGTAGGCACACAATATAATGAAAATGAGCATTATATGCCTAATTCATATGTAGAGGAACGAGTAGAACGTAATGATGATATTCCGAAAGATAGTACTATTAGGGCAGAACCTATTAATGATGATAATGCAGAATTTCAACACACTACAAACAATGATCACAGTAATGCCATTGCTTTTGATTGTAGTAATGTGGTAGAACATACTATAGACAATGAAGAAACTGTAACATACTTATTTGCATCTAAGAGTAATCCAGAGTTATTAGGCAAAAGTTATATATATGAAACAACTGAGGAGGGAAAAATATTTAAATCAATGAATGATATTAAGACAACTGTGTCACTCATTGCAATTAGGAAGAAGTTCCAGTTTAATATCTTCAAGTCTAATACCTTGACGACGGATCTATGCTATCGCAGTGTTACCGCAAGTGCACGGGTCGCTTAAGTAATAAAATAATGAGTAAGATATTGTTCCACTGGGGACAAGGTTAGTGCAAATTTTAACTATTA
Source organism: Garcia nutans (assembly GCA_947685225.1). Classification (NCBI taxonomy): domain Eukaryota; kingdom Viridiplantae; phylum Streptophyta; class Magnoliopsida; order Malpighiales; family Euphorbiaceae; genus Garcia; species Garcia nutans. The sequence continues at coordinate 31,907,222 of CANTUV010000039.1, read as the reverse complement.
ATTAGTGAATCAATAGTTTGTGTGATGATTAAAATAAAAGACAAATTACTCAATAAACTAAAGTGAAGAAAAATTGAATATTGTGCAACAAAACTTGGTGATGAAAATACTATCCAGATATTGAATTCCCCTAGCCATAAGAAGTATTTATGAATATCAATTCAATTAAATCAAATAATAGAGCTGAATTTGTAACACCCTTTGTAATATCCTCATGTATACCTTAAAAGTTTTGATTATGTTATTGTTATATATTGGATTGAATATATGTGTTAAATTACAAGAGAAAAGAAGTTGGGAAAAGAATGTATAGGTATTTGTGTTTTGAGAAGAAAAGAGGGTGTAGAGAGAAGTGTATATGTTGTTTATATGGTTGTATAACTAACATATACATTGGTCAAAAGGGTTGGTCAATACAAGATGATATTTATTTGTGGCATGTGAAATTATATATATGGGTATATATGAGACAAAAGATTAATTAAATGGATGAAGGGCATGGAGGTAATTTTCTTTGGTTAAGTTGCATGGTGGAGATTAAAAGAAGAAAAGTGGTTGACTTGTTGGTATTTTCTTCTTTCTTTCTTGAAGAGGCCGGCCATTGAAGAAGAGAAAGAGCTAGGGAGGTGTTTGAAGTTCTATAATCAAATTGAAGAAGGAATCAAGAGTTTTGGTTAGAGATTTGTGGAATTTCTTCATTTAAGGTAAGTTTTCTCTTGATTTCTCTTGTTCTATTTGGAATTTTGTTTGAGTTTGATGGAGTGTGTTTGTGTATGGTGTGTGTAAAAGTGTTGAAATGGAATTAAAGATAAGAAGCTAGGTTGGTGTTGGTGATGGAAGAGTAAGAGTTGTGTTTAGTGAATTTTTTTCTGTTTTATAATTAGTAAAGGCTGTGACTTGTATGATTTTTAATTAATTATAGAAAAATTTTCTTGAAGTGAATTTTTGATATGTTGTGCCTCTATGAGTCTAGAATGACTGAAAAATATGTTGATTTGATTTTGGAATGGTTATGAGTTTAGAAAGATTATTTTTATTAGACCTGTTCCAGCAGGTACCTTAACCGAGACAGCTATATTTCGGGATTTTTAATAAAATGTAGAAAAATCATATCCAATTGAATTTTGGATATGTTGTTTCTTAGTGAGTCTAGTATTTGAGAAAAATAATTTGGAACCACGTTGATTGAATTTGATTTATGGAATTCACAAAGTTCAGAACTGCTGCCAGGATGCAGGGCAATTGGGGCAGTCTGGTTAGGTGAACTATTTGACCAAGATTTTGTGTTCAGTTTGATCTGAAATTTTAAAGGAATGATTTTAAGATACAAAACTAAATTCTGTAAAAATTTTAGAATTTTTAGTCAAGTAGATTATTTTATACAATTTTTCAAAATAAGGATAAAATGGAGTCTTAAACCAGAATGTACTATTCATATGGTCATTTTGCTAATATTCCTTTGGATTAGGTTTTGAAGAGATTGGGTTGCATTAACCTAAATGTGGAGAATTCTTGGAAAGAAAAGAAATGTATAGATTGATGGGACTAGTTCTTGAGGTAAGTACCAATACATGTGATTGTATTTAATTACATAATTTGAGGCTTAACACATTTGTCTGCAAATGTGTTAAGTGATCTATTATATTGTTAACATAATTGGACTAAGGTGATGATTGAATGATGTGAAGGATGTGAAGATCATTAACAAGGTAAGCATAAACCCTATTTGATTGTATATCCTTATATGTCTTTGAACATTAACACATTGGGATGAAAGTGTTAAATAAGCTATTATATTGTGAATGTAAATGAAGAATATATATAAAGGATGAAATATGAAATGGGAAAGGTAGGAAGAAATGAGGATCATTCTTAAGGTATGTGCAATTTGTTATGATAAATGCTCTAGTAATGAATGATGTTAATGTGTTTTGAGAAGTGAGAAAATGTTATGTTATATGCATTGTGAATCTTGTGTATGGCAATGTATTATATGAATAATATACTTTGAAATGTGATATCAATGATGCTATATGTATCATATGGATTGAGATATGATATGATATGAAGCCATTGTGATTGGCTATGATAATTTAATTGAAAGAGATAAGGCATGTTGGCCTAATTGATGATGAGATTGATAATGAAATAATAAATGAATTGTTTGTTTAATATGTTATTCAGTTTCAGAGTTCTGGATTTGGGTGGCATGCCTAAGAAATGATGAAAGGTAACAGTCTTGCCGGGTTGAGGATCTCCTCATATGTGTTGAGTTGATGGTCCAAGAGACTGGGTCTGTTACACTATGAGAATTGTGAATATGAGATATATGATTTGTAACAGTCTTGCCGGGTTGAGGATCTCCTCATATGTGTTGAGTTGATGGTCCAAGAGACTGGGTCTGTTACACTATCCATGGATACAGATACATGTATATACATTGCCTACGAGCGTGATGATTGTGACTATGAACCAAAGCAGTAACTCTGAACTTTGAATAACATATTAGTGTTTTGGGCCCGAGTCTGTCTTTATTGTCAATGTGAAATGCAAGTATTGAAATATTGATTGTGAGTATTAATAATGAATTATGCTTGGTGAATTGTGAATAATATAATGTTATTAAGTGTAATATGTAAATGAATTGTGGTTGATGATAAAGGTTGTCTTTATTGGAAATATGATTTATGATTTGTATGATATGTAAATTGTGTATTGCAATAATGAGTGATATGATGTGTAATGTGTGTATTGCAATAATGAGTGTATGATATGTAATGTGTGTATTGCAATAATAATTGGTATGATATGTAAAGTGTGTATTGCAATAATGGTTGGTGTGGTATATATATAATGTAGGGGTATTAATATATTGGTTTTGAGTATTGGTGATGCATTGGGGTTGGTGATAATATTATGTATATATATACATCATATATGAAATTAGCTAGGATATATTAAAGATAAAATTAAAAAGAAAAGAAGATATGATAAGAACTAATTATATATTGAATCGATGTATCATTATATATCAATACTTCTATACTATATGTTTATATTTTATATTTGGACTACTAAGCTCTCGGTCTTAGCGCGGGTGTTTATTCGCGCAGGTATATAGATGGAAGATATGAAGTCTTTTGTTATGCCACAAGAAGAGTAAAGTTTGTTGAGACCAACTAGAGGGTAATGCATACATGTATAAATTTTAATTATGATGTATTTATGACGAGAGAGTATTTATATGTATAAATGAAGTTTTAATAAAGATAATGATTTTGTAAATGTTATTTAAATTAAGGTATTATGGTTTGAACTCTGTTACAGGTTTTTAAAAGGTAACGAAAAGTGACATCCTTATACTTTATATATTTACTGTATGTATACTAGGTATACGCATAGTACTTATATAGGGTATCGGGGTGTTACAATTGTTTTGGTATCAGAGCTTAGGTTCTAGATTCTCAGCCTAAGTGAGATTAAAAAAAAAAAATTTTTTTTTGAAAAGTTTAAATAGAAATAAAAAGGAAAAGTTTTGAAATGAAATTTGTAATACGTGCATATGCATTGACATCTAGGTTGGTCTCGGATGTGGCATAATATAAATTGTAGAATATTTGTGTTATATGAGATGTTCAATATAGTTGATGATATATGTGTATACTATTTTGATGTGATGAGAAATTATGATTGTTGACAATGATGTTGGAAATGAATTATAATTGAGGCATAGTGCCTAATTGATTATGAGAAACGCATTGTGAAATGTAATGTGATATTTGTATATTAATGATGCATATGAAGAATGTCATGTTGTGTGCAACATGAAATGTAATGTTGATATTTATGAGCAATATTATGTAGGGCATAATGTGAATTGAAACATAAAGAAATAAAAAGGAGAATAAAGTTGAAAATAAGTAGCAATCAAAATCAAGATTAAAATATGTATTCTTTCCTTTATACTTTGAACCTCTTTATAATAATGTTTATGTTGAGGTTGTTAGACAGAGAAAATATTGCTGGATTGTTATTATTGAAAGATATGTTACTAAAATGAGGAAAGAATGGTGGAATAGTGAATGAGTTAGTTAGTATAGACAAAGTGTGATTATTTAAAGTTGGGATATATGTATATAAAATTAAGGTTTTGTTTAAAGGAAAAAGAGATGATATTGGTTAAGTAAGAAAATAAGTTGATATTGTTATTTTAATGCGAACATGGTAAATTCAATGTTAGAAATGTGAGATGCTTGGATATTGTGAAAGCTCATGGTAATGGTGATAATATGTGATATTTGAGATTTTTGAAGTGAGCTTTATGATTGTGGAAATTATATGTTTTAATATTGCTTTGTGATATATATTTGTAAGATGTTTTTAAAGTGATGATAGAAAAGATGAGTTTGGCAAATTGAAGCTTAAACGAAGTAGTAAATTGAGAAGTTAAAGTTTTAGTGGAATTTGATAAAGATTATTGGGATATTGATAGTTAACTGTATATGCAATGCATGAGCTAAGTGAAATGACTAGTATTGCATATGGAAGTATTATGAATTGAGTAATGTGATTGATAGTATGAGAATTTGTTTTGAAATAATCAAGGAAGTGGATAAGTAAATAGAAATGAGTTATTTTAAGTCATTTTACTGAACAGGGTAAGAATGAATATGGGAGTGTATTAAATATTTTTAAAAACGAAAGTGAAAGAGATGTCACATTGGGAATGTGACTGAGATGAATATGAAGTGTTACTATAGTCGGAATATATATGTTTGTAGTGTGAATAAATACTTTATATCATATTGGAAGAATGAGAAGGATAGTGTTTAAAAGAAAATGATAAACACTAAATTTGTATTGAATGTATGAAAAAGGAAAATACTATAAGAGCATATAATTAAGTGTATACATGTATATGATATGTGAATTGAGTTTTCCAATATGAATGAAATTATGATATATAAACACATTTGTGAATCACATTATGAGGATGGCTTATGAAGATATATGTGGTATAATTATAGAATTAGTGATATGGAAAAACAATGTTATATGTATTAGTGGACCTAAGAGAGATTAGGTCTTGAACTGTGTAAAGCTAGATGGATTATGTGATGGAAGTGAGAATGGAAAGAACTTGAGTAATATTGGACAGTGGAAATTGTTATAATGAGTATTGAACTTGATGATTATATTATATTTAGAGTTTCAAAGTATTCACATATGAAAAGTTCTATGTAATTATATTATAAGAGATTGTAGATGGATTAGAAATGAAGTGATGAATAGAAATTGTATAAGAACTGTATATGATTGAATATGTATATAGTAATATTGTTAAAGCATGAGTTAAGTTGATAAGGATCATATAAGCGAATACAAATTGGTTGAAACGAAGTTGGAATGTGTTAACTTCTGTTATACTAAATGTTAAGATTGAGAATAGAATTATAAAAGAACAGTATTGAATTGAAAGTTCTAGGTTTGAATATTAATCTCTTAAAGTCATGTGTTTTGTTCAGTATTTTGGATCGGTTAATTTGTTATCCATGGATTTGGATCTTAGATATAATGATTGTAATACGGATTTGGTGAGGTTGACAATTTTGTTTGAGAAGTATAGTTAAAAATTATGATGGTTAAAGTTGTACCTTATTATTTTTTTTATGCTAAGAATTTGGTTATAACTGTGAAAAAAAAAATAAAAAATTTTGAAATGTGTTGAGTTATGGATAATATGACAAAAAGGTAATCAAAATAAATATACCAATGATAGGAAATGTGAAGAGTTAGTAAAAGGGAGAAATTATATTATATGAATGAAAGTTATACTGAATATGTTTATGGTATGTAACTTGAGGTTTAAGGGAATGAACTCAAAGTTTGAGTGAATGAATTATAGATATTAAGTATGATATAACATTTTTATGAGAATTGGTGGAAATTATACTAAGATAATAAAGAATAAACTATGTGTATATTAAAAGATATTAGAAGTGATTTGTTATCATGATGATTTGACTGAAAATAGATTGAAAGAGAGCAGAAATTGAATATAAGTTTGCTCTTATGGAATTAAGTTATATTTATACTTATATGAAAATTGTGAAATTTCATGATAAGTTAGATTACTTAATCGTTGGTTGGAATTGAACAAGATTGGAACGTGGGTATATTGTGACAGATAGATTAATTGATCTGGATTTGGCTAAGATTATGGATCATTAATAAAATTTAATGTCTATAGTTGTATTAAGAAAATAGGTATTTACATGATAATGTATATGATGTAAATTTTAAAGTATGATTGGACATGAATGAGTGGAGTATAGTAGTTGTTAATCATGATAAGAAGAGAAAAAGATTGGTTATTTATAAAATAAGTTGAAAGATAATGTATTAATATGTAAGTTAAGAGAGTAATTATACAGAAGTGAAATAACAAAATATATTAAATATAAAGATTAGATGGAGTATAAGTGTACTATAGAATGATCTGATTCTTATATAAAGACATTAACAAGAAATGTAATGAGTTCTTTTGAATGTTTGATTAAGGAAATAACAAGATGTATAAACATATAGAATGATGAGTTATGGAATTTAAAGAAGGTGGTTGATTCTAAAGAGGAGAGTTGAAGCTATATAATTTGATGATATAATGACTTAAGCGTATAATTAACTTCATATGGAAGTTAAGATGGTATAGTATTATGAATGGATTACAATTATGCTAGATAATTTCGAGGACGAAATTATTTAAGGGGGAGAGAATTGTAATATCCTCATGTATACCTTAAAAGTTTTGATTATGTTATTGTTATATATTTGATTGAATATATGTGTTAAATTACAAGAGAAAAGAAGTTGGGAAAAGAATGTATAGGTATTTGTGTTTTGAGAAGAAAAGAGGGTGTAGAGAGAAGTGTATATGTTGTTTATATGGTTGTATAACTAACATATACATTGGTCAAAAGGGTTGGTCAATACAAGATGATATTTATTTGTGGCATGTGAAATTATATATATGGGTATATATGAGACAAAAGATTAATTAAATGGATGAAGGGCATGGAGGTAATTTTCTTTGGTTAAGTTGCATGGTGGAGATTAAAAGAAGAAAAGTGGTTGACTTGTTGGTATTTTCTTCTTTCTTTCTTGAAGAGGCCGGCCATTGAAGAAGAGAAAGAGCTAGGGAGGTGTTTGAAGTTCTATAATCAAATTGAAGAAGGAATCAAGGGTTTTGGTTAGAGATTTGTGGAATTTCTTCATTTAAGGTAAGTTTTCTCTTGATTTCTCTTGTTCTATTTGGAATTTTGTTTGAGTTTGATGGAGTGTGTTTGTGTATGGTGTATGTAAAAGTGTTGAAATGGAATTAAAGATAAGAAGCTAGGTTGGTGTTGGTGATGGAAGAGTAAGAGTTGTGTTTAGTGAATTTTTTTCTGTTTTACAATTAGTAAAGGCTGTGACTTGTATGATTTTTAATTAATTATAGAAAAATGTTCTTGAAGTGAATTTTTGATATGTTGTGCCTCTATGAGTCTAGAATGACTGAAAAATATGTTGATTCGATTTTGGAATGGTTATGAGTTTAGAAAGATTATTTTTATTAGACCTGTTCCAGCAGGTACCTTAACTGAGACAGCTATATTTCGGGATTTTTAATAAAATGTAGAAAAATCATATCCAATTGAATTTTGGATATGTTGTTTCTTAGTGAGTCTAGTATTTGAGAAAAATAATTTGGAACCACGTTGATTGAATTTGATTTATGGAATTCACAAAGTTCAGAACTGCTGCCAGGATGCAGGGCAATTGTGGCAGTCTGGTTAGGTAAACTATTTGACCAAGATTTTGTGTTCAGTTTGATCTGAAATTTTAAAGAAATGATTTTAAGATACAAAACTAAATTCTGTAAAAATTTTAGAATTTTTAGTCAAGTAGATTATTTTATACAATTTTTCAAAATAAGGATAAAATGGAGTCTTAAACCAGAATGTACTATTCATATGGTCATTTTGCTAATATTCCTTTGGATTAGGTTTTGAAGAGATTGGGTTGCATTAACCTAAATGTGGAGAATTCTTGGAAAGAAAAGAAATGTATAGATTGATGGGACTAGTTCTTGAGGTAAGTACCAATACATGTGATTGTATTTAATTACATAATTTGAGGCTTAACACATTTGTTTGCAAATGTGTTAAGTGATCTATTATATTGTTAACATAATTGGACTAAGGTGATGATTGAATGATGTGAAGGATGTGAAGATCATTAACAAGGTAAGCATAAACCCTATTTGATTGTATATCCTTATATGTCTTTGAACATTAACACATTGGGATGAAAGTGTTAAATAAGCTATTATATTGTGAATGTAAATGAAGAATATATATAAAGGATGAAATATGAAATGGGAAAGGTAGGAAGAAATGAGGATCATTCTTAAGGTATGTGCAATTTGTTATGATAAATGCTCTAGTAATGAATGATGTTAATGTGTTTTGAGAAGTGAGAAAATGTTATGTTATATGCATTGTGAATCTTGTGTATGGCAATGTATTATATGAATAATATACTTTGAAATGTGATATCAATGATGCTATATGTATCATATGGATTGAGATATGATATGATATGAAGCCATTGTGATTGGCTATGATAATTCAATTGAAAGAGATAAGGCATGTTGGCCTAATTGATGATGAGATTGATAATGAAATAATAAATGAATTGTTTGTTTAATATGTTATTCAGTTTCAGAGTTCTGGATTTGGGTGGCATGCCTAAGAAATGATGAAAGGTAACAGTCTTGCCGGGTTGAGGATCTCCTCATATGTGTTGTGTTGATGGTCCAAGAGACTGGGTCTGTTACACTATGAGAATTGTGAATATGAGATATATGATTTGTAACAGTCTTGCCGGGTTGAGGATCTCCTCATATGTGTTGAGTTGATGGTCCAAGAGACTGGGTCTGTTACACTATCCATGGATACAGATACATGTATATACATTGCCTACGGGCGTGATGATTGTGACTATGAACCAAAGCAGTAACTCTGAACTTTGAATAACATATTAGTGTTTTGGGCCCGAGTCTGTCTTTATTGTCAATGTGAAATGCAAGTATTGAAATATTGATTGTGAGTATTAATAATGAATTATGCTTGGTGAATTGTGAATAATATAATGTTATTAAGTGTAATATGTAAATGAATTGTGGTTGATGATAAAGGTTGTCTTTATTGGAAATATGATTTATGATTTGTATGATATGTAAATTGTGTATTGCAATAATGAGTGATATGATGTGTAATGTGTGTATTGCAATAATGAGTGTATGATATGTAATGTGTGTATTGCAATAATAATTGGTATGATATGTAAAGTGTGTATTGCAATAATGGTTGGTGTGGTATATATATAATGTAGGGGTATTAATATATTGGTTTTGAGTATTGGTGATGCATTGGGGTTGGTGATAATATTATGTATATATATACATCATATATGAAATTAGCTAGGATATATTAAAGATAAAATTAAAAAGAAAAGAAGATATGATAAGAACTAATTATATATTGAATCGATGTATCATTATATATCAATACTTCTATACTATATGTTTATATTTTATATTTGGACTACTAAGCTCTCGGTCTTAGCGCGGGTGTTTATTCGCGCAGGTATATAGATGGAAGATATGAAGTCTTTTGTTATGCCACAAGAAGAGTAAAGTTTGTTGAGACCAACTAGAGGGTAATGCATACATGTATAAATTTTAATTATGATGTATTTATGACGAGAGAGTATTTATATGTATAAATGAAGTTTTAATAAAGATAATGATTTTGTAAATGTTATTTAAATTAAGGTATTATGGTTTGAACTCTGTTACAGGTTTTTAAAAGGTAACGAAAAGTGACATCCTTATACTTTATATATTTACTGTATGTATACTAGGTATACGCATAGTACTTATATAGGGTATCGGGGTGTTACACCCTTATACCCAATATACGTACATCACATACACCCACATATGTAATATACGTATACCGGATACAAGAATGTCACAGGCTATTTTAAACAAACATTCCTTATGAGAAAACTTAAAACATTTAACTTATATTATAGAACATAATAGATAAAATATTTATTTATTAAACAGAGAAAAATGTAGCGGAATATACATATGTATACATCAAATTCCATATTTACAAAAATATAGAGTTTATACATGCTTGGCAGTTCGTCTCTGATCTTGAAGTCCAAAAATCAACACTTCACAAGGGATCACAAGCCTAGACTCGACTCGGTCTAGCTGAACTCTCCTGCTCAACCGGATCTACCCTATCACCTGTGAGATAAAACATAATCGCGCTAAGCCGAAGGCTTAGTGGTACAAACCATGATAACAATATGATTCAAATGTAATGCCAATGTCACACTTTCAAGAATTAGAATCATTATGCAAGGATATCATATTTCATAACATTAAATCTCATTACATTGTTCAATTGTTCCATTATTCATAATTCACATTAAAGCAAAGACAAGCATGGGCCCAAAAGAAACTAATATTCCATTCAAATTTCAGAGTTACTGTTTTGGTCCAATAATCACATTTATCAAGCCCGTAGGCGAATCATTATCACAATGAGAAACATATCATATGTAACATCCCAACTAGGCTTCAAGGACTAGGCCAAACCAAGCTTCAAGGGGAGCTCAGTATCAACCCAACTTGGCTTCAAGGACCAAGCCCAACCCAGCTTCAAGGGATTGTTATCTTTAGGCATGCCACCAACAACAAAACTCTAAAATCTGAATAACATACTAGGCACACAATTCTTTCATTATTTCATTATCAAATCCATTCTCATTTTCTCATGATCATTTAGGCACAATGCCCTAAATATTTCATTTATATCATAATAGCCATCAACAATGGCTTCACATATCATCATTAATGTGCATATAACAAATTACATTATTCATGTATTTTGAATCCTCAACATTTTATTCACATAGTTCACATAATACAAATCATTGCACCATTCTCATAAATTAATAATATAATAGGTAACCTAACACATTTCCCAACCAAATGTGTTAATTCCCAAAATCATGTAAATGTATGCAATCATGTAAGGTTTGTACTTACCTCAAGAGCTATAAACACCAATACCAAACTCCTCTTCCAAGAATCCTTCAACACTTGGATTGGTACAACTCAAATCTCTTCAAAACCTAATCCAAAGGTGATGATACACACTCACTTAGTGATACACATAAGGAAATAAGAATAACAACTATCTAGGGCAAACCCTACACATGACACGCTCAACAACACGGGCGTGTCCCTGGTCATGTCCTAAACCCACAACATAGAAGCTTTGACACGCTCAGCGACATGGGTGTGTCACTGCACTTGTCAATCCACAAACAACACAGTAGCTATGACACGCTCAGTGACATGGGCGTGTCACTGCTTGTGTCACCCATACTGAAAACAGAACCAATGACTCGCCCAAGGACATGGCCGTGTTCATGGGCGTGTCAGGCCAAAAACCTGAAATTGACACCAAAATGCCACATCCAACAAACATCTTTCTTTTACCCTTTTCCACTCCAAACAAACTTAACCAAAACCATCAATAAACCATAATAAACTTGCATAACAACAAAACAACTCAATTATAAACATCAATCACAAACACAACCATATTCACAACTCAAAGTCACAACACCCACAACTCTTGTCTCTTTCACCAAATTTATCATTTCTTTCAATCCAATCCCAAAATCAAAGTCAATTGGACAACACAACCTCAAACATACCAAATCAACCAAAAACACATCTACAACAACCATTCACCAAACCCAAATACACAAACTCCAAAAGAACACAAAGAAACAAGTTGGAAACTTACCAAAAGTGAAGAAAATCTTTAGAATTCCAACTTGTTAACTTGAAACACCCTTCAATCTTGAGTTAGGAATCAACAAAATCTCTCTTTCCCTTGGTTGATAATGGTGATGGCCGGCTAAACCAAAAGAAGAAAGAAGAAGATGAATAAGAAAGTCAAACCAACCTCACATCTTAACCACTTAAATCTTCATTAAATCTCCACCAAGTAAATTAATTATAATATTATAAATATCATCTTCCAATTACATAACTTCTATTTAAAATAATTAATTAACTCATTTGACCATCAATAAAGTTAACTTGTATATGTTGTATATATCTTCATATATACAACATATACAAACTTTCCTTTCTTATCCTTCCACTTAATCATATATACTTAGCATTTAATTCCATTACAACAATTAACATTCCAAAATTTTAGGGTATCTTTTGGGATATTACAATTCTCCCTCTCTACAAATAAATTTCGTCCTTAAAATTACCTGATCTCAAGTCTGGAATAGCTGGGGATATTGATCTCGCATCACTTGCTTACTCTCCCAAGTTGCCTCTTCTAGCATGATTCTTCCAAAGTACCTTCACAAGTGGCACTTTCTTATTTCTCAATTCTTTCACTTCATGTGCCAAAATAGCCATTGGTTCTTCCCCAAAAGTCAGATCTAGACTCACCTCAATAGATTCCATTGACAAAATGTGAGATGGGTCTGATCTGTACCTCCGCAGCATAGAGACATGGAAGACATTATGAATTCTATCCAATTCAGGCGGCTAAACAAGTCGATAAGCAACTAGTCCAACTCTATCCAGTACCTCATAAGGTCTAATGAAACGAGGACTCAACTTTCCTTTGCGGCCAAATCTTAAAATTTTCTTCCAAGGAGACACTTTCAAAAATACTTTATCTCCTACACTAAACTCTTTGTCTCTCCTCTTCAAATCTGAATATGATTTCTGTCGATTTAAAGCTGCTTTCAACCGATCCCGAATTATCTTTAATTTCTCTTCTATTTCCTTTATCAAATCAGGACCAACCAACTTATCTTCTCCAACTTCATCCCAACATAGAGGCGTCCTACATCTTCTACCGTACAATACCTCGTAAGGTGCCATTCTAATACTGGACTGATGACTGTTGTTATAAGCAAATTCCATCAGTGGTAAGAACCTGTCCCAACTTCCAGAGAAATTAATGACACAACTCCTCAACATATTCTTTAAAATCTGAATCACTCTCTCTGACTGTCCATCTGTCTGAGGATGGAAAGCAGTGCTAAAATGTAACCAATCATGCAAACTCTTCCAAAACCATGAAGTAAACCGAGGATCTCGATCAGACACCAAAGAAATTGGAACTCCATGCAATCTTACAATCTCACTAATATACAGCTTAGCCAACTTCTCAAGAGAATAGTCCATCCGAACTGGAAGAAAATGAGCTATTTTTGTCAACAGATCAACTATCACCAGATGGCATCATGCTTCTTCTGAGTCAACGGCAAACCAGTCACAAAATCCATTGTTACACGCTCCCATTTCCATTCTGGCACTAATAAAGGTTGGAGCAACCCTGTAGGAATTTGGTGCTCGACTTTCACTCTCTAACAATTGAGATACTTGGATACAAATTCCGCTATGTCCCTCTTCATACCTGACCACCAATAATATTACTTCGAATCATGATACATCTTGGTATTCCTAGGGTGCATAGCAAAAGCCGACTGATGTGCTTCCTCCAAAATAATCTTTTTCAATCTTGCATCATTAGAAACACACAATCTATCTTTATGCCAAAGGCTGCCATCATCTCTCACAAGAAAATCTCAGTTCTCACCCTTCTGGATCTGCTAATTGAGCTTCTCTAATATGATCCAACAAGACTGGCCTCAATTGCAACTGAGCCAACAAAGCACCATCATTACATTATTTAAAACTAGCATGCATCACTCTCAACTCAAAAAGCAATGAGAGCGAATAAGCAGTCAAATCTGCCAAAGACTTCTGACTCAAGGCATCAGTAACTACATTTGCCTTACCAGGATGATAATCAATCAAACAGTTATAGTCTTTAATCAACTCTAACCACCGTCTCTGCCGAAGATTCAGCCCTCTCTGAACCCCCAAGTACTTCAAATTCTTATGATCTGTATAAATAAAACACTTCTCTCCATAAAGATAATGTCACCAAATCTTCAAAGCAAAACTATGGCTGCCAATTCCAAATCATGTGTCAGATAATTAAGCTCATGCGGCTTTAACTACCGAGAAGCATAGGCTATGACTCTACCTTCTTTCATCAAAACACAACCCAAACCATTATGTGAAGCATCACTGTAAATCACATATGGTTTATCTTCCACAGGCAAGGTAAGAACAGGAGCTTGAGTCAAAATCTCTTTCAACTATTCAAAGCTTGCTTGACACTGCTCTGTCCATACGAATCTAACTCCCTTTTGAAGTAATCTGGTGAGTTGAGTAGCTATCAAAGAAAAACCCTTTACAAACCGTCGATAATAGCCTTACAAACCCAGAAAACTTCTAATCTCTGTTACAGTCTTCGGTGGACTCCAATTCAAAATGGCTTCAACTTTACTCGGATCAACTCTTATACCATCTGCTGACACCACATGACCTAGAAAAGTCAATTGGTCAAGCCAAAACTCACATTTAGACAGCTTAGCATACAATTGCTTCTTCCTCAAGGTCTGCAATGCAATTCGCAAGTGCTTATCATGATCCTCCTCATTATGCGAATACACCAAAATATCATCGATAAAGACAACCACAAACTAGTCTAGATAGGGTCTAAACACCATGTTCATCAAATCCATAAAAGCTGCTGGTGCATTCGTCAACCCAAAAGGCATCACCAAAAACTCATAATGCCCATACATTGTACGAAAAGCGGTCTTAGATATATCTTCTACTCTGACTCTCAACTTATGGTACCCTGATCTTAGATCAATCTTGGAGAAAATTGCTGCTCCCTTCAATTGATCAAAGAGATCATCTATCCTAGGCAAAGGATACTTATTCTTTATGGTCACCTTATTCAACTGCCTATAATCAATGCACAATCTCAAAGTACCATTCTTCTTCTTCACAAACAAAAAAGGTGCTCCCCACGGAGACACACTAGGGCGAAACTCTTGCAATTGCACCTTCAATTCTCTCAACTCAGCAAGTGCCATTCGATAGGGAGTAATAGAGATGGGAGTGGTACCAGGCAACAAATTGATACCAAACTCAACCTCTCTCTCAGGGGGTATCCCTGGCAACTCCTCAGGAAAAATATCTGGAGATTCCGCAACTGTGGGTATACTATCAAACTGAGAACCCATTACTCTGGTATCTACCACATGAGCAAGATAAGCATCACACCCTTTCCGAATCAACCTCTTAGTGGTAACAGTTGAAACAAATATGGATGCAAATTGTCTTTGCTCACTAGATACCATCACACTCCTACCATCACTGGTTCTCAAGGTAACACACTTCTTTTGAAAGTCTACCACAGCCCCATGCTTAGACAACCAATCCATGCCTAAGATCATATCATACTCTTTAAAAGGCATTTCAATCAAATCACCAAGGAATTCCTCATCTTGCACCACAACTGAACTATCTCGGTGCACCTTACTAACTATCACACTATGCCCTAAAGGATTTGTCACCAAGACATCAAATCCTAAGGACTCTGAATGTAATTCAGATACAGGCAAGATAGATGCACTTATGTATAAATGCGTAGATCTTGGATCAATAAGAGCAAGAACTGAAATGCCAAATAAAGAAAATGTACCCGCAATGACAACTGAAGCATTCGCTGCATCTGCATCACATACACTTGCTGAGATGACCCAACCTCATCTGGCCTACTGCCTCCAGATGTAGAGCCTCCTCTTTGACTAATCCCGGGTCAACCACCTCTACTGAAACCTCTGCCCCCTCGACCTCCTATGACGACACTGGCTTGAGAAGCTGCAGTATCAGTCTGTCTATCTTCCAGTAGCTCAGGGAAATCTTTGATGAAATGATATGGTGACCCACATCTAAAACACACTCCTGGTCCACCCGTCTTCTAACAAGCACCCCCATGTGCCCTACCACAATGAACACATGTAGGTGGAATAGACCTATGAACCACTGGAGTCAGAGAACTAGCTACAGAAACTGTAGGTCTCGATCTGTGCCTCTGATACTGAACTGACCTACCAGACTGCCTCTGGCTCCTATTGACTCTTGGAAAATAGCTTCCTCTACCTCTATTCATAGATGAAGACCCTGCCTCAAACTGGGGTCCCCTAACTCTAGTCTCCTCCTCAATAGCAGCTGCTGCAATACCCTATGCTCTCTTAACACTTCTGACAGCTGCAACCAACTGAGAAAAATCTTGGTACTGGGAACCAGCAACAATACCCATAATAGAGGGTCTCAACCCCTCCTCAAATCTTCTGCACCGGTCTATATCATTTGAAATAATCCCACCTGCATAATGACTCAACCGGATGAACTCTATCTCATACTCTGTCACTGTCCAGTTATCTTATCTCCGATTTAGAAATTCCATCTTCTTTGCATCCTTATACTCCCTCGGAGTATACTTCTGCTCAAACTCCCACAGAAAATCACCATAAGTCAAGGTTGGTGGATCATCCATGGCATGTGGAACCGTCTTCCACCAATCATAAGCATCTCTCTGCAGAAGGGATCTAGCATAATCAAATTTTTCCTCAGGAGTAGTTTACAACTGAATGAATACCCTATGAACTCTATCCAACCACTACTCAGCTACTGCAGGATCTATAGTACCAAAGAAATCCTCAGCCCCAAAATTTCTCAATTTATCGTACTGCCTCATCGGTACTTGCTGTTGTGGTTGCAGTGGCGGCTGCTACACTGGAGCTTGCCTCAACAATTCTACCATATGCCATAACCAAACCGATGGAATCTCATCAGCAGCTGGTCTCTCTGGCACAGGAACAGGTGCCTCACTAGCTCTCTCAACCCTAGCTCCATCTCTACCCTCATCAGGAGCTACACTCTCAGCACTACCTTCTATGGATTGAAGTGACTGAGACGCCATCACTACCTATATCTGCAAACATAGCAGAATATGCCTCATCAAAGATCAGAAACTGCAAGTGCCAAAGTATGTATCTTATTCAAAAATCATATTTTGAAATCAAAATTTTCTTTTTCTTACAATTCACCTAGGTTGAGAACCTCAAACCTAGGCTCTGATACCAAAACAACTGTAACACCCATATACCCAATATATGTACATCACATACACCCACATATGTAATATTCGTATACCGGATACAAGAATGTCAAAGGCTATTTTAAAGAAACATTCCTTATGAGAAAACTTAAAACATTTAACTTATATTATAGAACATAATAGATAAAACATTTGTTTATTAAGCAGCGGAAAATGTAACGGAATATACATATGTATACATCAAATTCCATATTTACAAAAATATAGAATTTATACATGCTTGGCAGTTCATCTCTGATCTTGAAGTCCAAAAATCAACACTTCACAAGGGATCACAAGCCTAGACTCAACTTGGTTTAGCTGAACTCTCCGGCTCAACTGGATCTACCCTATCACCTTCGTGATAAAACACAATCGCGCTAAGCCGAAGGCTTAGTGGTACAAACCATGATAACAATATGATTCAAATGTAATGCCAATGTCACACTTTCAAGAATTAGAATCATTATACAAGGATATCATATTTATTAACATTAAATCTCATTACATTGTTCAATTGTTCCATTATTCATAATTCACATTAAAGCAAAGACAAGCATAGGCCCAAAAGAAACTAATATGCCATTCAAATTCCAGAGTTACTATTTTGGTCCAATAATCACATTTATTAAGCCCATAGGCGAATCATTATCACAATGAGAAACATCTCATATGTAACATCCTAACTAGGCTTCAAGGACTAGGCCCAACCAAGCTTCAAGGGGAGCTCAGCATCAACCCAACTTGGCTTCAGGGACCAAGCCCAACCCAGCTTCAAGGGATTGTTACTTTTAGGCATGCCACCAACAACAAAACTCTGAAAATTGAATAACATACTAGGCATACAATTCTTTCATTATTTCATTATCAAATCCATTCTCATTTTCTCATGATCATTTAGGCACAGTGCACCAAATATTTCATTTATATTATAATAGCCATCAACAATGGCTTCACATATCATCATTAATGTGCATATCACAAATTACATTGTTCATGTATTTTGAATCCTCAACATTTTATTCACATAGTTCACATAATACAAATCATTGCACCATTCGCATATATCAACAATATAATAGGTAACCTAACACATTTTCCAACCAAATGTGTTAAGTCCCAAAATCATTGTGAGTGAGGATTTTTGCTCCCACTCCCGGTGGAATGGTTCTTGCGACTTCGGCACTGTTTAGGCTCGGGGCCTTAGAGAACACGAACCTAAGTCCGGAGAAAATGGAGTCGCCACCCGGACGGGCCGGGAAAAAGAAAGGGGTGGATGACTCGATTCCTAAGGAATCTCCAACCCCCTAATGGGTTCAAAAAGTTGGGTACGTGTGGGGAAGGTGAGAAATGGCCCAGCACCCCCACAACGCCCGGTTCATTAGAACCGGCTTCCTTTACAGGTCTTAATATTATAAAATTCTTAAATGTAACAACATTATCCATATTACACACAATAATTGAAATAAAGCATCATTATATTAAAATCAAAGCAATGTCCAAGAAAAACAAATAAATGGACACCCATCCGAAGATGAAAATATGCCCTTACATAATTCATGCCTAAATAGGACACCCACCGAAAGGTAGAAACATGTCCTTTACATTGGTTCTAAAACATAAAAGCAATTTAAATTATATGATATTTAACTAATGAGGTATCCACCAAGTGGAAACATACCTCTTACAACATTTGGAAATCTAAATAAATTGATAAAAGTAAATAACCATTCATCATAAATAAATCATTCATCAAAGGTATTAAACATCAATAGAAAGTAAACATCCATCCATGATAAATTGAATAAACCAAGTATTGAACTTAAATAAATTAAAGCATATAAAATAAATCAAAGCATAATCAAATATAAAATTGAATAAAGCAAATAAAGATTCAAATTAGGGCTACTGTTTCTATTTAAGATTCTTTATTTCATGTTCTTAGGGTTTTGGAATTCATGGGTTTAAGCTACTGTAAATTTTAAAAGAATTGACATGGAGCAAAGTTTTATAATTTAAGAGGTTGATAAAGTTCTTTGATTAACCAAATTAGTGTTTGAGATGTAAAATCATGAATTTAGAGTTTGGGCTCTTCAAAACCCTTAGATTTATGATTTTCGATTACTGAATTATTATTTTTAGCTTACTGTGTAAAATTATGTTTATATGGTTTTTAAAGTTTTAAAAGATTAGGGTTTAGAAAATTTTAGGGTTTAGGTTTTAAGAGAGTTAGGGTTCACTATTTTGAGTTTTGGAATTGAATTAAGGTTTTAGAATTTTTGATTTAGGGTTTCGGGGAATGCATTAGGTTTTTAGGATTTGAAAATCAATTGATAATTTTATGAAACTTTATGAAAATAAACCAAATGATTTAAAGTTTATAGAAGCAAAAAAGAAGTTTTTAGGGCTTTTGGAAAGAAACGGAACTCAATTTAGGGTTTTGAAAATTTTGAAAGCAAATTAGGGTTTTGGGGTTTTGAAGAAACAAAACTAACAACTTTAAACTTTTTGGAAAACAAAGCAACGAATTAAGGTTTTAAACTATAGAAAAAGTGAATTGAGGTTCTAGGGTTTTTGAATTAAAAGAAACAATGGGATGATTTAGCTACTGTGAAGAATAAAATTTAAACAATTGATGTATACCTCCGTTTGTTGCTTCCACCAAATATTTCTTCTTGGATGAACAAAAACAAAGACAAGCTTTGCTGCCTTTGAATTGCTTGAATTGTTTGTTTCTCTCAAAAAAAAAAAATCTGGTTGATTCACTGCCTTTCCTACTTAGTTTCGGATCAAATTTTTGATCAATTTCTCCTCCGATTTCTTCATTCATTTTTGTGTTGTTTTTGGTCTTATTTATAGAAGAATTTTATGGTTCATTCCTAGTTATTCACGGAAGCTAATATTGATAAGAAAAGGAAACCGAAACCTAATTGCATTAGGTTTCGGAAAAATTTCACTGGCGAAAAAAAAATTGCTGCGGAAAAAATGCGCTAGCAAAAAAAAATTACCGCAGTTGGCTGCGGCAAGGGCGAGGATTGGCCTGTGGGCCATTTTGTCCGTAGGAAGTTCCTGCAGGCGAAATGGTCCACATCCATTCGTCCCACTCACCGGTTTTCGGCGATAATTTTTTCGTCATCGATTTTTTATTTTTATTTTTATTTGTTTATTTTTATTTTTTATTAATAAAAATTAGATACTAAAGCAAAAATTATTTAATTAAGATAACAAAAATTATTTTGAACTATTTAAAATATATTAGACAATACAAAAATTATTTTGGACTAATTAAAATATATCGGACCAGATTGGATAAAAAATTAAGGGTCTACAATCATGTAAATGTATGCAATCATGTAAGGTTTTTACTTACCTCAATAGCTATAAACACCAATACCAAACTCCTCTTCCAAGAATCCTTCAACACTTGGATAGGTACAGCTCAAATCTCTTCAAAACCTAATCCAAAGGTGATGATACACACTCACTTAGTGATACACATAAGGAAATAAGAATAACAACTATCTAGGGCAAACCCTACACATGACACACTCAACAACACATGCGTGTCCCTAGTCGTGCCCTAAACCTACAACACATAAGCTTTGACATGCTCAGTGACATGAGCATGTCACTGCAAGTGTCAATCCACCAACAACATAGTAGCTATGACACGCTCAATAACATGGGCGTGTCACTGCTCGTGTCACTCATACTGAAAACAGAACCAACGACACGCCCAAGGATATGGCCATGTTCATGGGTGTGTTAGGCCAAAAACCTGAAATCGACACCAAAATGCCACATCCAACAAACATTTTTCTTTTACCCTTTTCCACTCCAAAAAAACTTAACCAAAACCATCAATAAACCATAATAAACTTGTATAACAACAAAACAACTCAATTATAAACATCAAACACAAACACAACCATATTCACAACTCAAAGTCACAACACCCACAACTCTTGTCTCCTTCACCAAATTTATCATTTCTTTCAATCCAATCCCAAAATCAAAGTCAATTGGACAACACAACCTCAAACATACCAAATCAACCAAAAACACATCTACAGCAACCATTCACCAAACCCAAATATGCAAACTCCAAAAGAACACAAAGAAATA
Organism: Garcia nutans; assembly: GCA_947685225.1. NCBI lineage: Eukaryota > Viridiplantae > Streptophyta > Magnoliopsida > Malpighiales > Euphorbiaceae > Garcia > Garcia nutans. The sequence goes on along the minus strand of CANTUV010000039.1, from coordinate 31,885,896 downwards.
AGTTGGAAGCTTACCAAAAGTGAAGAAAATCTTTAGAATTCCAACTTGATCACTTGAAATACCCTTCAATCTTGAGTTAGGAATCAACAAAATCTCTCTTTCCCTTGGTTGATAATGGTGATGGCCGGCTAACCCAAAAGAAGAAAGAAGAAGATGAATAAGAAAGTCAAACCAACCTCACATCTTAACCACTTAAATCATCATTAAATCTCCACCAAGTAAATTAATTATAATATTATAAATATCATCTTTCACTTACATAATTTGTATTTAAAATAATTAATGGCACATTTAGTTACACGCCCATGTCTCTAGGCATGTCGAAGCTTCTGTAAAGTAGTTGAATGAGATGGACACAGACATGCCCATGTCACTGGGCGTGTCACTTGAAGAATATACCCAAAATAGCTTCTTTCCTTGTCTTTCATCCATGATTCCGCCCTAAATAACCTTAATGTCCCAACGTATCAAAAGTTCCTGGAATCAACCCTAATAAACACTTGAATAAACAAATTAAACTCAATTTGACAATAAATATATTAAGAAATAGGGACAAAAATATCATCAATTATACACTTATCAAATTCCCCCATACTTGAGTTTTTGTTTGTCCTCAAGCAAACCAAATCACTATAATAGGTAGAAATGAAAGACCCCTCTATATCCAAAGAAAACAAAAGTTTTTACAATACTTGAATTAGAAAACCCAACATTCTTAACCAAAAACTAAATCTCAAACATGGTAGCTGAATTAAGAAGTTTCAAAATAAAAATCTAAAGGATGTAAAATTTAGCCCGAGCCATTGCCTCCTCAGTATCTCATGATCCAGTTGCGCTTGGAAGGATGAGTAGTGCTGCTCTATGGAATGCTGGATCTGATCCTGCTGAGTCAATAACTTATTCTGGTTCAACTCGATGTTTTTGATATTTCCTTCTATCCCGCATATCTGGCGCTTAAACTCCGTTGGTTTTTGGTCATCACCCCACTCAATATCCACAGAATGATGTCAGTCTCTGAAAGTAGGGGCTGGAGTAAAAGACGTGCCAACTAAGGAAGAAGGTTCGACAATGGTGGACGAGCCAGGGATGTCTATCGGTGGAGGCATGTTGAAAGTGGGAGCATGAGGAACTGGCTCAAAATCCATGGATGGAACTAGCTCGAAATCCGTGGGTGGCAACTACAGTTCCACCACCTTCTCTCGGCTCAACCATTTCAAAGTATCCATGCCCAACAGTTTGGAGAGCCCATCCAAAGATATCGGGAGGCATCCATCCAACACCCCCAAGCTGCGGGCGAGTCTTTTAACATACATGCCACCGTGCAAGTTACCCGGTGCCCCTTTCTTGGACTGCTCATAGAAAAAATGCGTGATAGCATAAGCTACGTTATACCGGATCTTATGGACCATGCAGTTTGAGAAGAACAACTCCCTCAGGCCAACAACTCCCGTACTGCTAAGCCGAGCCACAATGGTGTGAACCAATAGATTATGCACTACTTAACAAGGGAAGGACTCAAAATTTGATGCCTTGGATACCTTCGGCTGATACTTGGTGGTATTCAGTGCAAACGTGCTCCAAACCTGGGAGGAATGACATCATACTCCGTAAAGTCCACCTCAGAGTTAAGATACTCTACGTTCTGCACCTCCTTAGTAGTAAATAAACCTAAATGTATGCCAAGTTTATTGATGCTCATGAGAAATTGCTAATTGCCAAACCAAAATTTCATCGTCGACTCGATGATGGAGATCTTGTTTTTATCAAATTGAAAAGTGTAGAAGAACTCCAGGTTAACTCTTTGTAGGAAGGCTCACTGATGGAGAAGAGTTGTTCCCATCCCGGCTGGTAGATCAATTCTCAGACCTCAGTCATTATGTTGGCTCGCTCCATGGCACCCCAATCCAAAACACTAGGTGGCGATCAGTCCTTATTCCCTAACAGTTCAAACCGTCTTCGCTCCTCCGCAGTTAAGAATTGAAGGCATTTATGGCCGGCCATGAATTTTGATATGGGATTGGTAGCAGGTTGGCTTGAGCTACCTTCACCTCTAGCCCGTTTAGTTGGTAATTTAGATGGTATTTGTTTGTGAGGACCCATGATTTGCAAAACAAATAAGAATATGCTCAAAACAAAGTACACCAAACAATCCAAACAACTCGCAAGAATCTCCAAACAAATCGCAAGAAATAGCAAACAACAAAATAACATTTCAAAAGTTAAGAGTGTGTACCTTATTTGCTTGAAAAAATGCAATAAAGGCGAGAGAAAATGGAAGAAATCCACTCTAAATCATGAAATGGGAGTCAAAATCTCCTCTAGGATGAATGGGTATGTGATTTTGAGTGTGAGAGTGTGAAAACAATTGAGAGAAAGTCGAAAAAGCGGGGAAAAGGAGAGAGGAAATTATGTTCGATTCAAAATCGGCATGACTTAAAAACTCTTGGACACGTGTATTGACACGATCGTGTCTGTGGGCGTGTCATAACTACTATTTTTGAATAAAACGACACGCTCACTGACACAGGCATGCCAGTGGGCGTGTTGTAGCTACTGTGACTCATTTAAATCAACACGGCCAGTGACACGGGTGTGTCACTGGGCGTGTTGTAGCTATTGTGAATCTCAAATTTAACCAAATTGATATGACCAATGACACGGGCGTGTCAGTGGGCATATTGTAGCTACTATGGTGCCATCCAAATGAAGCTGGTCTTGTCCTAACTACTGTCTCTTAAAATTAATGACACACCCACTCACACGCGTGTCCCCAAATAAGCTCAAGTTACCCTTAAAAGAAAATTTCCTCTACAAATTTAAATGAATCCAAGGAAAACACACCACCAACAATGATAGAAGAGTAAAAAAAAAAAAAACAAAACAAACTAAAAACTTGAAAAATAAAGAAACAAATATCAAAACAAATAAAATAGTGGGTTGCCTCCCACACAACACTTCTTTAACATCGTATTAGTTAGACGTTTGGGATTGGTTCATCTTTAATCTTGGAGGTATAAAACTTCCTTCAACTCACTCAAGTCCCCCTAGATACAGTTTAAGCCTTTGCCCATTAACCTTAAAAGTCCCTTTCTCTAGGTGAGTAATTTCAATTGTCCCATAGGAAAAAACCTCTTTTGACTGTAAATGGACCAAACCATCTTGATTTTAACTTACCTAAAAAAAGTTAAAGCCTAGAATTATACAATAATACCTGATCGCCAACTTGAAACTCTTTCTATTCCTTAATGTGAGCATCATGCCATCTCTTAGTCCGCTTTTTATACATCCTTGCATTGTCATAAGCTTGTAATCTCCATTCATCCAGCTTATTGATCTACAATTTTCTCCTGTCACCTGCACTAGCTAGATCAAGGTTAATCTATTTTATAGCCCAATAAGCATTATGTTCAATCTCCACCGGTAAGTGACAAGCTGTTTAGATCATATTTGTACTAGTTTTCAGTATGATTTTTATGTGTTTTTAGTTAATGTTTTGATTGATTTTTTATTTTAAGTTTGTTTAAAATGTTTGTTTTAGGTTTAAGTGCAAAAACTCCCTTGGATGATCAAAACAATCAAGAAAAATGAAGAAAGAGCATGAATCAAGCAAGACATGGCCAAGCCAAAGCAAGCTTGGCCATGTCCCTCAAAAGAATTCCAAGACAGTAGCTGACACACCCAAGAGACACGGCCAAGCCACTGGCCATGTCTCACCCAAGGAAAAGAAACCAAGAAAGAAAAAAATAGAGGCAGTACTTGACACACTCACAGACATGGCCATGTCTTTGCCCATGTCTGATCAACATGGCCATGTTACTTGAAGCTTGGCCACGTCTCATTGTCTTGGCCGTGTTTCATCCAAAAATAGAGGCAGTACTTGACACACTCACAGACATGGCCATGTCGCTTGAAGCTTGGCCATGTCTCATTGTCTTGGGCGTGTCCCTCAAAGAAATAGAAGGCAGAAGGCGACATTGGCAAGTGACATGGCCAGAAGCTTGACCGTGTCACTCCATGAAACCAAAGAAAAGAAAGAAAAGAAAGAAGGCAGAATGCGACACTGGCAAGAGACATGGCCAAGCCACTGGCCATGTCACATGACATGGCCATGTCGCTTGAAGCTTGGCCATGTCTGCTTGTCTTGGGACCAAAGAAAAGAAAAAGAAAGAAAAGGAGCAGCAAGAGACACGGCCAACTAGCTTGGCCGTGTCCCAAAGAAAGATGAGAGACATGGCCAAGCCACTCATGGCTTGGCCATGTCACCTATTAAATATTTGAATTCTTTTGCACAAAGTGGGGAACAAGACATTGTGCTTGCCAAAAGAAATACTAAACAAAGAAAAAGTGGGGAACAAAGTGAAGTGGTGTGAGTTGGAAAGCATGGGTTTGAATTTTGAATGAATTAAAAAGAGAAGAAGAGGGAAATTGGAAGGGGTTCTTGGAACAATTTGGATATACACGTTTTTGAGGGAGAGAGGGACACTCTTCCTTGGCTCTTCATCTTCAACCTCCATTTCTATCCTCTCCACCTTCTCCATCTTCCATTTACATGTTCTTTGAGATTCTTTGGGATAAATTGGGTTAACAAGTTCTTGAAGGTTGAAGAAGCTTCATTGAAGGGTTTGGTGACTTGAGAAAGCTCCATTCCATCTTCCAAAGGCATAATCAATTGAAGGTTTTGTGACTTGAGAAAGCTCCATTCCATATTGCAAAGGGAAATCAACCATTGAAGAGGGCTTGAGTTCTTCATCATACATCAAGTGGAGCTAGGAGGAAGACTAGTAATCCTACTCTTGGCATCTTCACAAGGGGTTTTTCTATTCTCTCTTTTAATTCATTTCTATTGTTGTTGTTGTATTAAGAGAATTGATATTGCAATGAGCAATTTGTATTTGATTTATATTGAGTTGAATGGTTGTTTTAAATTGATGATGTTGAGCTAAATACCCATGCCTAGGGCTTGTAGTATATTTGATTGAAAGTCTTAATTTGATATTTTCATTGATGTTCCTTATTGATTGGTTGATTGTATTGTATTAAATGCTAGGTTGATAGATTAGCTACCTATTAATCTTTAAATATTGGATGACGAACCGAGATGTAAAATTTGATATTGGAATTATGCAATCGACTACCCTATAAATGAATTAGAAATATAAGTTCTAGGGTTTCTATTAATTGGGTAATGCAAAATAATTGGTTATTGTTAATTCATGAATGTGAGAACTAATGAATTGGTAATTGACCAATTAACTTTAAGGAACAAATTAATTATAAGGTTATGTTAATGGATAATTTGATAATTGAGCTTTGATTGAATGGACCTATAACCCTAGGCACCTTCCCAAGAATCGATTTGATCTTGTACAACCTTTACACATCAACCCTACGCACATTAATTTTAGGTTTAAATTGTCCTTCCACAATTTCGAACAACAAACACTTCCATATTTAAATAACTTGTCAATCAAGCTATTACGAACCACACCTTCTTGGGGAAACGACCTTGAGGCGATCACCTTTGCTACAGCTACCTCGTATACTTGCGAGTGACGCTTTGTAGTAGTACTTAATTCGAGCGCAACACAAGCCTTTCCATATACTAGCCTAAATGGCAAAGTACCCAATGGAGTTTTGAATGCAGTCCTAAAGGCCCATAGAGCATTGTTTAATTTCTCATACCAATCCTTTTGGGATTGCTCTACAGTTTTTTCAATAATTCTTTTTATTTCTCTATTTGTATTCTCAACTTGGCCACTAGTTTAGGGATGGTAAGGAGTAGAGAATCTATGTGTAACACCTAGCCTTTTGAAAACTTTCTCAAGCTGAGTGTTACAAAAGTGAGTACCCCTATCACTTATGATCGCTTTTGGTGTACCAAGTCTTGAAAATAACTTTTTCAAAAACCTCATCACTACCCTGGCATCATTTGTTACTAAAGCTTAGGCTTCAGGCCATTTGGAAACATAGTCTATAGCTACAAGAATATATTTGTTACCAAAAGAACTAGGAAATGGTCCCATAAAATTGATCCCCCATACATCAAAGACTTCACACATTAGAATTCCATTTTGGGGCATCTCATCACGAGAGGAGATGTTTCCAGTTCTCTGACAACGATCACAACATTTCACAAAATCATAGCTATCCCTAAACAGTGTGGGCCAATAAAATCCTGATTCTAGCACTTTTTGAGTAGTCCTATGGGCTTCCATATGACCACCAGCTGGTCCAGCATAACAATGACGAAGAATATTCAATGTTTCAGGCCATGCCACGCAACGCTGGTTCATGTGGTCCTTACATAACCTAAACAAGAAAGGATCCTCCTAGAAGTAATATTTCAAGTCAAAAAAGAATTTTTTCTTCTCTTGATATGTCATATCTTTAGGGAGTTCACTAGCAGCCAAGTAATTAGCAAAATCTGTAAACCAAGGTACATCAAAAGTTGAAACACTTACCATAGTGTAAAGCTGCTCATCAGGGAAATAATCATCAATGTTTTCTTCTTCAAACTTCTCCAACGTTGGGTTCTCTAAGCGCGAAAGGTGATCTGCTGCCAAATTTTCAGCTCCCTTTTTGTCTTGAATCTTCAAATCAAATTCCTACAATAACAAACCCAATGAATTAGCCTAGGCTTTGCATTTGTTTTGGCCAATAAATACCTCAAAGCCAAGTGATCCTTATACATAATTACTTCAAACAAGATCAAATATGATCTAAACTTGTCAAAAGCAAAAACCACAACTAGAAGTTCTTTCTCTGTAGTTGTGTAATTGGCCTGGGCTGCGTTCAGTGTCTTGCTTGCATAATAAATGGGTTGAAAATACTTCTCTTTGCGTTGACCCAAAACTGCCCCCACTGCAATATCACTTGCATCACACATTAGTTTGAATGGTAAATTCTAATCAGGAGCTACCATGATTGGGGCATGGGTCAATTTCTCCTTAAGAGTTGTGAAAGCTCTTAATCATTCTTTGTCAAACACTAAATCAACATCCTTCTCAAGGAGTATTGTTAGAGGATGAGCTATCTTAGAAAAGTCGCGTATAAACCTCCGATAGAAGCCTGCATGTCCCAAAAAACTTCTGATAGCCTTGACTGATGTGGCAGGTGGCAGTTTTTCAATGGTTTCCACCTTAGCCTGGTCCACCTCAATACCCTTGCTTGAAATCTTGTGTCCCAACACGATTCCTTCTTGAACCATGAAATGACATTTTTCCTAATTAAGTACCAGGTTTGTTTCCTCACATCTTATCAAGACCCTCTCAAGGTTTTCCAAACAACCTTTGAACTAGCTGCCATAAACCGAGAAATCATCCATGAACACTTCCATAATATCCTCAATGAGCTCATCGAAGATTGCTACCATGCACTGTTAAAAAGTTGTAAGTGTGTTGCATAATCCAAATTGCATCTTTCGATATGCGAATGTCCCATATGGGCAGGTGAATGTAGTTTTCTCTTGGTCTTTTGGGGTAATAGGAATTTGGAAGTAGCCTGAAAGGCCATCCAAAAAGCAGTAATACTCATGCTTAGACAATCTCTCCAACATCTAATCAATGAAGGGCAAAGGAAAATGGTCCTTCCTAGTTGCATCATTCAACTTTTAGTAGTCAATGCAAATCCTCCAACCTGTAACTGTTCTTGTTGGAATTAGCTCATTATTCTCATTAGAAACCACCATTGTCCCTCCTTTCTTTGGTACTACTTGAACCGAACTCACCCAGGAGCTATCCAAAATTGGATATATAATTCCAACATCAAGTAGCTTGATCACTTCAGCTTTAACTACTTCTTTCATCTTAGGGTTTAGTCTCCATTGTGGTTGCACTACTGTCTTGAACTCATCCTCCATCAATATTTTGTGAGTGCAATAGGACGGACTAATACCCTTGATGTCTGCTATCTTCCAAGCTATAACCTACTTATGTTTTTGTAATGGCTCAATGAGTTTTACCTTCTGCTCAGAAGATAGGTGGGAACTTAAAATAATTGGCAATTTATTCTCCTCTCCTAGAAATCCATACTCAAGATGGTCCGAAAGGATCTTGAGTTCTAAATTAGGTGGATCAATCACATATGGTCACGACTTTTGTTCTTTTGGCATTTCAATGGTTTTATATGCCCGACTCTAAAATGACTTGGTTGCTTCAAGATAAGCAAGCTGCTCCAGTGCATCCTGATCCTCAACATTATTCTGCTATAAACACAACTCAAGGGGATCCTTGGAAACAATGTAAGTAATACAATTTAATGTTTCATGCTCAATGATATCATTGCATGAAACCACCTCATTGAGTGTAAGTGGGTGCTTCATAGCATAATGTATATTAAAAATAACTTTCTCGTTTCCCACTCTTAAGGTCAATGTGCCATCATGGACATCGATAAGCGCATGGGCTGTATTTAAAAATGGCCTACTAAGGATAAGCAAAACATCCGCATCCTCATCTACATCAATGACAACAAAATCATTGGGGAAAAATGAAATCCCCAACTTTTACCAACACATCCTCTATAATGCCACGAGGGTGAATTATTAACTTATCAACAAATTAAATGGTCATGAGTGTTGGTTTAGGTTCTCTGACTCCTAACTCTTTAAACATCTTGTAGGGCATAACACTTATGCTAACCCCCAAGTCAGCCAATGCACTTTGAACTTCAAGATTACCTATCAAACATGGAATAGTAAAACTACCAGGATCTTTTAATTTCTTAAGTAATCTCATCTGCAAAATTGCTAAACTCTTTTCCAACAATTGCACCAAAGATACTTGATGTAGACTTAGCCTAGCTATCTGCAAGTGCATATATTATTAACAAGTAATATAATGATAAGTAGAGTATCGTTCCCACGAGGAGGTTAATTCTAATTACCAAACAATTAAACTGATTAATATTTGGACAATCAAATTTAATTTTATGATTTAACTAGCTAAAATGACAATGAATCAAGAATAATTTTCTAATAATTTAAGACTTAGGGTTTAGTCACCTTTATTAATTTATCATGGATTTTTTAAGATATTGATTTAATTCAGTCTTCCTTTCGATTAATGGTTGGATTCTCCTAAATTAAGTTCAAGTCTCTCTCAAGTACTAGAACCAATATCAACTTAATCCTTATGTCTACTCTCATGATCATAAGTAATTAAATCAATTCATTATGTTTTATGAGAATCTTGAATCAACCTCTTAAGTGTTTAACCTTATCTCTAAGTGAAAAACTTACTTAATATTGTTATCTCCGTAGACTAAGGTCATGCTTCCACTCTTGCTCCATCACACAACATCTCAAATCAATTAATCATTGGCCAGATAATCAAAGCATTAAGATTAAAGACAATAAAGTAATCAAAGGATAACTAAATTAACCAAATAGACATTTATAACTCCATGATAAATTCAATTAAATGGACCAACCCTAAAAAGGATTAGTTCTTTATTATTGATATAAAAACATTGCAAATATTCAAAATGGTAAATGAATACATAATTAAAAGGAACAAGAAATATGAAAATCTATTTCTTTGAAGAAGAACTTGACTTAGATTTTGAACTCCTCCTTGAAGCAGAATTTCACACTTCTTTTCTAAGAAACTCTAAACTAAATTTATTTGGATGAATCTAATTTAATTCTTGCATATCTTCTTATAATCATTCCCCCCTTCAATCCTTAGAGGAAATGTGTTTATATAGAGTGCTTGGAAGCTTCAATAGTGGGGAAAACTGAAAAGGTTAGGCCACATCTTGTTTTGTTCACCACTAACCCAATTATCTGCTCAAAGTCATGAATTTTGGCCTCATGGTCGTGGCTTTTGAGTGCCATGGTCATGGTCTGAGTTGGATTGGTCAGTTTGAGCACTTTAGAGCTGTAAAATGGTCGGTAAGGTATGCCACGGTCGTAGATTTTCAATGCCACGATCATGGCATTGAAGTGGAGACTACCAACTTGAATTTTCTTCTTTTTCTAAGCTCAGGCAGTGGGGAAATGAAACCCACAGTCGTGGCTTTCATTTTTCTTCTGGAACTTCAATTTTGTAAAGTGGTAGACTCGAATTTATTCTCATGGTTGTGGCTTTGAATGGCCATGGTCGTGGCTTATTATTCTTCCTTTATTTTTGCTTGCTTTCCTTGAATTTTGCCTCACTAATCATCAAAAACCTTTCATCTTTTCTTCTATGCTCAAAAAGTGTAATTCTAACTCAAATAATCAAACTCATCAAATTCAATTGGAAAATAGTTAAAAATCAGAGTTAAAATTACATAAAATAATGATCATAATTTCACTCTATCAAACTCCCCCAAACTTAAATTATTACTTGTCCTCTAGCAATTAGAGTTATATATTTCTCTATATGTTAGTTTATATGCAAAATTTTAAACAATCAAAGTTTTAAAATTTTAAGTTGCAATTAGCGTCATAACTTTACCTACTTCATTTTTACCTCCTTTACTCAAGAACTTAATTAATTGCAATCAATCATCAAACCTTAGATAAGCAAATATTCTCTCTTATATATATATATATTCAAATTATCCTAGTCTCATATGCATGCTTAATCGAGCATTCTCCACTAATAGACCACACTAAATTAAGGGAAATCAAAAGGTCTTTAATAGGCTTGTAATGGGGTCTGTAAAGGTATGGGCTAAAATAAGGTTTAGATGAAAAATAGGTTAAGTATCTTCCAAAAATTTTCCTTGTAGCTTTGTAGAGGATTTTTGAATGCTTTGCTCCTTTCTCTCTTTTTAGGGAATCAAATATATATATATATATATTTTAAATTCATATAAAACTCCCCCAAACTTTAAATTTAGGAGCTTCTTATTATAAACTTGTATCCTCTTAGTAATTTTAAAAAAAAATATTTTCAAAAGATAATTAACCTTGAAATGGGTGGTTTTTGTTGCTTATCAAGTCGAAGAAATTCTTAAGCTAAAATATTCTTTAGGTTCAAAAAGGGACAACTACCTCTCAAATTTTTCCCTAAATTTTGATCCTCTCTATGTTGTTTTTTAGTCCTTATTTATAGAAGATTTTGATGATTAATTTCACTTGTTCATGGATCTAACATTGATTAAGAAAAGGAAACCGAAACCGAATTGAATTTGGTTTCGAAAAAATTTGCGTCGAAAAAATTTCGCTGGTGAAAAAAAACTGCTGCGGAAAAATTTCGTTGGCAAAAAAAAAAAAAACTGCTACGAAAAAATTACACTGGCAAAAAAGTTGTCGTTGGAGCCTGAGAGCTAGGGCGGGAGAAATTGCTTGTGGGCCATTTCGCTCGCAGGATTTTACTTTGGGAGAAATGGCTTTGGCCATTTCGCCGCCCCCCTTTTTGGCGACGAAATTTTCCGTCGCCGATTTTTATTTATTTATTTATTATTATTATATTTTATTTTTATTAATAAAAATTAAATACTAAAGCAAATATTATTTAATTAAGATAACACAAAAATTGTTTTGCACTAATTAAAATATATTGGACGACACAAAAATTATTTTGGACTTATTAAAATATATTAGACCGGACTGGGTAAAAAATTAAGGGTCTACATAAAGACCCGATCTGCAATGGATAAAGATCCATTTTCAAGGGTAAAGACCGGATCTGCAATGGATAAAGATCCATGTTTCAAGCGTAAAGACCCTATCTCCAATGGATAAAGATCCATGTTTTAAGGGTAAAGACCCTATCTTCAATGGATAAAGTGTAATATCCTCATATGTGGCTTAGAAGTTTTGATTATGTTGTTGTTGTTGTTGTTGTTGTTATTGTTTAATTGAATTGTATGCATATGATGGGGTAAGAAAAGAAATTGGAAAGTGAATGCTTGTGCATATGTGTTTTGGAGGAAGAATTAGGGTTTAGAGACAAATGTATATGTTGTGTATATGATGATATATATAACATATAAAGTGGTCAAATGAAGAGTCAAGGTGATGGTTAAGTGGAAGAAGATATTTTTGGTTGTTAATGAAATTACATATAAGGACTTATATGAGACAAAGGTTAGTTATATGATTGAGGGTGTTTTAGTAATTGCTTGGATAAGAACACTTGGTGGAGATTAAAAGCTAAATTTGACTTTGTATCTTGATCATTGTCTTCTTTCTTCATGAAGTGGTCGGCTCTCCATTAGCAAAAGGAAAAGAGAAGTGTTCTTGAGGCAAGAAGCAAATTGAAGAAGCAATCCAAGGTTTTGACAAAGGATTTGTGGAATTTCTTCTTTTCAAGTAAGTATTTTCTTGTTTTCTTTACTTATTTGGAAGTTGTGTTGGAAGTAAAGTAGGGTTTGATGATTTTGTGATTTGGTGGATTTGAGATGTGTTTGGTTGTTCTTTCAAATGTTAAATTGATTTTAAGTTATGAGTTTGATTGAAGGTTGTTGTTGGAAATGATGGTTGTTGATTTGGATGGAGGGAGAAGGATGTTGGATTTTAGGGTTTTGTGGTGAATATGTGTTTAATTGTGATATTAATGTGTGATGAAGTAGTTTTTATGATGAATATGTGTTTAGAACATTGATTATGTTCATGTGAAATATGTTATATAATGAATATTGTGTTTGAGTGTAATTGAGAAAGGGTTGGTTTTAGTTAAGGTTTTGTGATTTGGTGACACGGCCAAAATCAATTTTAGGGGAGTGGGCGTGTCCCTTAGAAGAGTGGGCGTGTCAATTATTTGGATTGGCTACTGTCTCTTTTGGTTTTTATGACACGGGCGTGTCCATCAAAAGTGTTGGGCGTGTCATTTATTTGAGGAAGCTACTGCCTCTTTTCTTTTTAAGGACACGGGCGTGTCACTCAAGATGGTTGGGCGTGTCTATCAAGTGAGTTGGGCGTGCCTTTCAAATGATTTGAACATTGTTTGATTTCTTGGTTCTCTTTGCATGGTTTAAATTCTTCAAAAGTTCCATTGTTCCTAAACTTAAACATAAACATTATAAACATGTTTCAAACACAAGAATGATCTAATCAAATGAATGTGGATTGTCCTAAAGCTATGAATCATGTCAATTATGTTTTGCCCTAATTGCATTGTTGAGAATTAACAATGTTATGTTATGCACTTTGAATGGCAATGTGTTTCATGATTAATATGGAATGAAATGTTGATATTTATGAATGGTGCTATGTGAGATAAATATACACTTGAATAATGAAGTGTTATATTGTGAAATGAAATGTGAAGCCATTGTTATTGGCTAAGGTGATTCAATGGAGATAAATGAGGCATGTTTGCCTAAATGATAATGAGAATTGAGAATGAGAACTAAATGGATTGTGTGGCTAATGTGTTATTCCATTTTCAGAGTTTGTTGTTGGTGGCATGCTTAATGATAGTAACAATCTCTTGAAGTTAGGTTGGATTGAATCCTTGAAGCCTAATTGAGATGTTACAACCCTTGAAGCTAGGTTGGGTTAGTTCTTGAAGCCAAGTTGGGTTGATGCTTAGCATGCTTTGCTCCCCTTGAAGCTTGGTTGAACTTAATCCTTGAAGCCTAGTTGGGTATATGATATTGATATTGATAAATGTGATAACAAAACCAAAGCATTAACTCTGAAAATTGAATGACATATTAGTGTGTCTTGGGCCCATGCTTGTCTTTGCTTAGTGTTGTTCATGGATGATTAAATGATTAACTAATAAAGTATATGCAAAGATGTTGAATTGTGAGATACATATATGTATGTTAGGTTATGAAATGTAAAGGTATGTTGGTAGCTTTGCATCTATGTTGTTACATATATGATATAAATCAGAATTGGCATTGTATAACATTTAAGCATGTCTATTGCATGTTTTATCTTACTAAGCCCTTGGCTTAGCGCGATAGTGTTTAATCGCGCAGGTGATAGAACTGATAGGATCGAACCCGAGAGCTCTTCGAGACCGAGTGAGAGTAGACATTGAAGAGTTGATTTTGGAAGCTTAAAGATCAGAGCTGACTTGCCAATCATGTATAAATCTTTTATATTGTGTAAAGTATTGTTGATAATGTAAATATATGTATAATGGTAAATATGTATTCAAATGTTTTCATATATGTACATATTTTATAACTTCCGCTGTGTTATTTAAAAATGTATATATATATATATAACTAATATGTTTTGTTTTATAAGTAAATGATCTATTCTGTTAATAAGATATAATGATATGGATATGGTATCAAGTTTTAAAATGTTTTGAATGTTAAGGAAACCGTAGCATCCCTATGTTTGGTGCACTTATGCTACATTGTTGTGGTTATAGTGTGTGTGCATTGAATATGGGGGTGTTACAATTGTTTTGGTATCAGAGCCTAGGTTTGAGATTCTCAATCTAGGTAAAATAAAATAAAAAGAATATTTTTACTTAAAAAGTGGTTTTGAATAACATATACGTTTGAGATTGGCAGTCCCTGATCTTTAATAAGATGTAATCTGCTGTGTTTGCAGTATTAGGTGTTGATGGATCCTCACTCAAGACAGTCAGTTGAGGGTAGTGCCGAGAGCATTGCTCCTGCCGAGGGAGCTAGGGTTGATAGTGTTGAGGAGGCACCTGCTTCGGTGTCGGGTAGACCAGCTGGAGAGGAGGTTCCGCCAGCCTGGTTTAGACATATGATGGAAGTAATGAGACAAGCACCAGTACAGCCACCTCCACCACCACCCCAGCCTCAGGTTCAGATGAGACAGTATGATAAATTGAGGAAGTTTGGGGCAGAAGATTTTATGGGAACCACTGATCCAGCAGTGGCTGAGCAATGGTTAGGCAAAGTGCAGAGAATCTTTATTCAGTTACAAGCCACCCCTGAGGAAAAGTTTGATTATGCCAGGTCATTACTGCAGAAGGACGCATATGACTGGTGGAAGACAGTGCCACACTCTATGGATGATCCTCCAACACTGTCTTACACTGATTTTCTGAGGGAATTTGAGTTGAAATATACTCCTAGGGAGTATAAGGACATGAAGAAAATGGAGTTCTTGAGTTTGAAGCAAGACAGCAAGACTGTTACTGAGTATGAAGTAGAGTTTATTCGACTGAGTCAGTATGCTGGGGGTATCATTGCTGATGAGATTGATCGATGTCGACGATTTGAGGAGGGATTGAGGCCCTCAATTATTTGTCATGTGGCTGGCTCCAGGTATCAGGATTTCTCCCAGCTAGTTGCAGCAGCTAGGAGTGTAGAGAGAGCTCAGGCCATAGTTTCAACTGCTTCTGAAGAGGAGGTTAGAGTGAGAAGGCCCCAGTTCGAGGCAGGGTCTTCTTCTGCGAAGAGGGGTAGAGGAAGTTTTGTTCCTCGGAGTAGTAGGAGCCAGAGACCAGCAGGTAGGTCAGTGCAGTTCCAGAGGCAGAGATTTAGACCTGCAGCTTCAGTGGCAAGTGCTCCGACCCCGATGATTCGGAGATCCACTCTTCCCATCTGCATCCATTGTGGGAGGCCACATGGTGGTCCTTGTTGGAAGGCTGGTGTTGCAGGGGTATGCTTCAGGTGTGGATCACCAGACCACTTTGTGAGAGATTGCCCTGAGAGGCAAGAGCAGATGCCAGTTGATTCGGCTGCTTCTCGAGCTAGTGTGAGAGGAGGTAGAGGAGGCAGAGGTGTCAGCCGAGGAGGTAGGCCAGGGTTCAGTTCTAGAGGAGGTGCTGCATCCAGAGAGGGTAGACCAGAGGAGGTTGGTTCTTCCCAGAGGATGTATGTTATGCAGAGGCAGCCAGATGCATCGGCAGTCATAGCTGGTACTTTTTCTTTATTTAATACTCCAGTACTTGCTTTGATTGATCCGGGTTCCACGCATTCATATGTTAGTGTATCTGTCTTGCCTGTATCTGATGTGCATGCTGAGTCCCTAGGATTTGATGTGTTTGTGACAAATCCGTTAGGGCATAGTGTGGTTGTGAGTAAGGTGCACCGGGATAGTGTAGTGAGGGTGCAGGGTGAGGAGTTCTTTGGAGATTTGATTGAGATGCCATTTAAGGAATATGATGTGATCTTAGGTATGGATTGGCTATCTCGACATGGAGCTGTGGTGGATTGTAAAAAGAAAATTGTTTCTTTGAGAACCGTTGATGGTAGAGAAGTGCTAGTATCTAATGAGCAGGAACAGCTAGCCTCCTTATTTGTTTCAGCTGTTGCAGCCAGGAGGTTGATTAGAAAGGGGTGTGAAGCCTATCTCGCTCATGTGTTAGATACTAGAGTGAAGAGTTCTCCCATTGATAGCATTGCCACAGTTGCTGAGTTCCCTGATGTGTTTCCAGAGGAGTTGCCTGGATTGCCTCCAGAGAGAGAGGTGGAGTTTGGTATTGAATTGTTACCTGGTACCACTCCTATCTCTATTACTCCTTATAGAATGGCACCAGCAGAATTGAGGGAGTTAAAAGTGCAATTACAGGAGTTGTTGGACAAAGGATTTATTCGCCCCAGTGTTTCTCCTTGGGGAGCTCCTGTGCTATTTGTGAAGAAGAAAGATGGTACTATGAGGTTATGTATCGATTATAGGTAATTGAACAAAGTGACCATTAAGAATAAATATCCTTTGCCTAGAATCGATGATCTCTTTGATCAGTTGAAGGGTGCAGCTGTGTTTTCCAAAATTGATCTGAGATCTGGGTACCATCAGCTGAGAGTCAGAGCTGAAGATGTTCCGAAGACAGCTTTCAGGACCAGGTATGGGCACTATGAATTTTTAGTTATGCCTTTTGGTCTGACGAATGCACCTGCAGCTTTTATGGATTTGATGAATAGGGTGTTCAGGCCCTATCTGGATCAGTTTGTTGTGGTCTTCATCGATGACATTCTGGTGTATTCGCGGAATGAAGAGGAACATGATATGCATCTGCGGATTGTGTTGCAGATTTTGAGAGAGAAGCAGTTGTTTGCCAAATTGTCGAAATGTGAGTTCTGGTTGGATCAGGTAGCTTTTCTCGGACATATTGTTTCAGCAGAAGGCATTAGAGTTGATCCAAGTAAAGTTGAAGCTATTCTGAATTGGAGTCCACCCAAGTCTGTGACTGAGATTAGAAGTTTTCTGGGTTTGGCAGGCTATTACAGGCGGTTTGTGAAAGGGTTTTCTTTAATAGCTACTCCACTCACCAGATTGCTTCGTAAGGGAGTGAGATTTGTGTGGACAGATCAGTGTCAGGCTAGCTTTGAGCAGTTGAGAGAAATGTTAACTCAAGCGCCTGTTTTAACTTTACCTGTTGAAGGCAAACCATATGTGATCTACAGTGATGCTTCACATAGAGGTTTGGGATGTGTATTGATGCAGGAAGGGAGAGTTATAGCTTATGCATCTCGACAGTTGAAACCGCATGAGCTTAATTATCCTACCCATGATTTGGAATTGGCAGCCATTGTGTTTGCATTGAAGATTTGGCGCCACTATTTGTTTGGAGAGAAATGTTTCATCTACACTGATCACAAGAGTTTGAAGTATCTGGGTGTCCAGAAAGAACTCAATCTTCGTCAGAGGAGATGGTTAGAATTGATTAAAGACTACGACTGCTTAATTGACTATCATCCAGGTAAAGCAAATGTTGTTGCTGATGCTCTGAGTCGGAAGTCTTTAGCTGGTTTAACAGTTTACTCGCTCTCGTTGCTTGTTGAGTTGAGAGCATTGCATGCCAGTTTTGTACCTTGTGATGATGGTGCATTATTGGCACGGTTGCAATTGAAGCCAGTTTTGTTAGATCAGATCAAAGAGGCTCAGTTAGTTGATATGAAGATTCAGAAGATTATTTCAGATTGCAAGATTGGGAAGACTAGAGATTTTGTTGTGAGAGATGATGGGAGTCTCTGGTTTAAGAACCGATTGTGTGTGCCCGATGATGCTGATTTGAAAAGAGTTATTTTAGAAGAAGCTCATCAGTCAGTATTTGCTATGCATCCGGGTAGTACGAAGATGTATAATGATTTGAGACAACATTATTGGTGGATGGGGTTGAAGAGAGACATTGCTGAGTTTGTATCGAAATGTCTCACTTGTCAGAAAGTTAAAGCAGAGCATCAAGTTCCAACCGGGTTGCTTCAGCCGTTGTCAGTGCCTGAATGGAAGTGGGAAAGAGTGACAATGGACTTTGTGTCTGGTTTGCCATTGACACAAAGAAAACATGATGCCATTTGGGTGATTGTGGATAGATTGACTAAGACAGCTCATTTCCTTCCGGTGCGGATGGATTACTCTTTGGAGAGATTGGCTGAGCTGTATATCCAGGAGATTGTGAAACTGCATGGTGTTCCAACTTCTTTAGTGTCTGATCGAGATCCCAGGTTTACTTCAAGATTTTGGAAGAGTTTGCATTATGCTATGGGTTCTCGACTGCACTTCAGTACTGCTTTTCATCCACAGTCGGATGGACAGTCAGAGAGGGTGATACAGATTCTTGAAGATATGTTGAGAAGCTGTGTCATCGATTTCTCTGGAAGTTGGGATAGATTTTTACCTCTTGTGGAGTTTGCTTACAACAACAGTCACCAATCCAGCATTGGTATGGCACCATTTGAAGCATTGTATGGCAGACGGTGTAGGACACCTCTTTGTTGGAATGAGCTTGGAGATAATAAGTTGGTTGGTCCTGATTTGATTCAAGAAACGGAAGAGAAAGTAAAATTGATTCGAGGCAGGTTAAAAGCAGCTTCAGACCGACAGAAGTCTTATGCAGATCTGAAAAGGAGAGACATTCAGTTTGATGTTGGAGATAAGGTATTTTTGAAAGTGTCTCCTTGGAAAAAGATTTTGAGGTTCGGTCGGAAAGGAAAATTGAGTCCTCGTTTCATTGGGCCGTATGAAGTGTTAGAAAGAGTTGGGCCAGTTGCTTATCGACTTGCTTTACCACCTGAGTTGGATCGTATTCATAATGTATTCCATGTTTCTATGTTGAGGAGGTACAGGTCGGATCCATCTCATGTGTTGCCATTTGAATCAATTGAAGTGAACCCAGACTTGACTTTTGAAGAGGAACCAGTTGCTATCTTGGCACGTGATGTGAAAGATTTGAGAAACAAGAGAGTGCCATTGGTGAAGATTCTTTGGAAGAACCATGGGAAAGAAGAAGCAACTTGGGAAAATGAGCAAACGATGCGAGAGCAATATCCTCAGTTGTTTCAGAGTTAATTTCAGGTAATTTCGAGGACGAAATTTTCTTTTTAGAGGGGGAGAATTGTAATATCCTCATATGTGGCTTAGAAGTTTTGATTATGTTGTTGTTGTTGTTGTTGTTGTTATTGTTTAATTGAATTGTATGCATATGATGGGGTAAGAAAAGAAATTGGAAAGTGAATGCTTGTGCATATGTGTTTTGGAGGAAGAATTAGGGTTTAGAGACAAATGTATATGTTGTGTATATGATGATATATATAACATATAAAGTGGTCAAATGAAGAGTCAAGGTGATGGTTAAGTGGAAGAAGATATTTTTGGTTGTTAATGAAATTACATATAAGGACTTATATGAGACAAAGTTTAGTTATATGATTGAGGGTGTTTTAGTAATTGCTTGGATAAGAACACTTGGTGGAGATTAAAAGCTAAATTTGACTTTGTATCTTGATCATTGTCTTCTTTCTTCATGAAGTGGCCGGCTCTCCATTAGCAAAAGGAAAAGAGAAGTGTTCTTGAGGCAAGAAGCAAATTGAAGAAGCAATCCAAGGTTTTGACAAAGGATTTGTGGAATTTCTTCTTTTCAAGTAAGTATTTTCTTGTTTTCTTTACTTATTTGGAAGTTGTGTTGGAAGTAAAGTAGGGTTTGATGATTTTGTGATTTGGTGGATTTGAGATGTGTTTGGTTGTTCTTTCAAATGTTAAATTGATTTTAAGTTATGAGTTTGATTGAAGGTTGTTGTTGGAAATGATGGTTGTTGATTTGGATGGAGGGAGAAGGATGTTGGATTTTAGGGTTTTGTGGTGAATATGTGTTTAATTGTGATATTAATGTGTGATGAAGTAGTTTTTATGATGAATATGTGTTTAGAACATTGATTATGTTCATGTGAAATATGTTATATAATGAATATTGTGTTTGAGTGTAATTGAGAAAGGGTTGGTTTTAGTTAAGGTTTTGTGATTTGGTGACACGGCCAAAATCAATTTTAGGGGAGTGGGCGTGTCCCTTAGAAGAGTGGGCGTGTCAATTATTTGGATTGGCTACTGTCTCTTTTGGTTTTTATGACACGGGCGTGTCCATCAAAAGTGTTGGGCGTGTCATTTATTTGAGGAAGCTACTGCCTCTTTTCTTTTTAAGGACACGGGCGTGTCACTCAAGATGGTTGGGCGTGTCTATCAAGTGAGTTGGGCGTGCCTTTCAAATGATTTGAACATTGTTTGATTTCTTGGTTCTCTTTGCATGGTTTAAATTCTTCAAAAGTTCCATTGTTCCTAAACTTAAACATAAACATTATAAACATGTTTCAAACACAAGAATGATCTAATCAAATGAATGTGGATTGTCCTAAAGCTATGAATCATGTCAATTATGTTTTGCCCTAATTGCATTGTTGAGAATTAACAATGTTATGTTATGCACTTTGAATGGCAATGTGTTTCATGATTAATATGGAATGAAATGTTGATATTTATGAATGGTGCTATGTGAGATAAATATACACTTGAATAATGAAGTGTTATATTGTGAAATGAAATGTGAAGCCATTGTTATTGGCTAAGGTGATTCAATGGAGATAAATGAGGCATGTTTGCCTAAATGATAATGAGAATTGAGAATGAGAACTAAATGGATTGTGTGGCTAATGTGTTATTCCATTTTCAGAGTTTGTTGTTGGTGGCATGCCTAATGATAGTAACAATCTCTTGAAGTTAGGTTGGATTGAATCCTTGAAGCCTAATTGAGATGTTACAACCCTTGAAGCTAGGTTGGGTTAGTTCTTGAAGCCAAGTTGGGTTGATGCTTAGCATGCTTTGCTCCCCTTGAAGCTTGGTTGAACTTAATCCTTGAAGCCTAGTTGGGTATATGATATTGATATTGATAAATGTGATAACAAAACCAAAGCATTAACTCTGAAAATTGAATGACATATTAGTGTGTCTTGGGCCCATGCTTGTCTTTGCTTAGTGTTGTTCATGGATGATTAAATGATTAACTAATAAAGTATATGCAAAGATGTTGAATTGTGAGATACATATATGTATGTTAGGTTATGAAATGTAAAGGTATGTTGGTAGCTTTGCATCTATGTTGTTACATATATGATATAAATCAGAATTGGCATTGTATAACATTTAAGCATGTCTATTGCATGTTTTATCTTACTAAGCCCTTGGCTTAGCGCGATAGTGTTTAATCGCGCAGGTGATAGAACTGATAGGATCGAACCCGAGAGCTCTTCGAGACCGAGTGAGAGTAGACATTGAAGAGTTGATTTTGGAAGCTTAAAGATCAGAGCTGACTTGCCAATCATGTATAAATCTTTTATATTGTGTAAAGTATTGTTGATAATGTAAATATATGTATAATGGTAAATATGTATTCAAATGTTTTCATATATGTACATATTTTATAACTTCCGCTGTGTTATTTAAAAATGTATATATATATATATATAACTAATATGTTTTGTTTTATAAGTAAATGATCTATTCTGTTAATAAGATATAATGATATGGATATGGTATCAAGTTTTAAAATGTTTTGAATGTTAAGGAAACCGTAGCATCCCTATGTTTGGTGCACTTATGCTACATTGTTGTGGTTGTAGTGTGTGTGCATTGAATATGGGGGTGTTACATAAAGATCCATGTTTCAAGGGTAAAGACTCGATCTCCAATGGATAAAGATCCATGTTTCAAGGGTAAAGACCCGATGTCCAATGAATAAAGATCCATTTTGAAGGGTAAAGACCTAATATCCAATGGATAAAGATCCAATTTTGGTGGGTAAAGGCCCATAATTCATTAAAGAATGGAACAACTAAAATTCTCAACTGATAAAAGATCAGTCCAAAATCTAGTCTTGGGTCCAAGTACCCAAATCAAATTTAGTTTTAGGTCTAAGTACCCAATCTCAGGTCCAAGTACCCAGTCTCAGGTCCAAGTACCCAAATCAAATTTAGTCTCAGGTCCAAGTACCCAGTCTCGGGTCCATGTACCCAAATCAGATTCAGTCTCGGGTCCATGTACCCAAATAAATTTTAGTCTTGGGTCCAAGTATCCAGTCTCGAGTCCATGTACCCAAATCTTTTTTGAGAATCCATCCTCATCCAAAATCTGCTCAAAGTCATATTACTTTTCACTCTCTTCTACTAAAAGTCTTAGATAGTTAAAGCAGGGGGCAAAATATAGACCCTTATTTTTTGGTCAAGTCCTGTCTGATATTTTGAAACTGTTCAAAAATAATTGTTTCAGTATTTATTATTTATTTTATTATTTATTACTTATTTTAATAATATAATATTTATTATTTAATATAGAAAAAGAAAATTATAAATATTTATTTTAAATATAATATTTATTTTTAATAAAAAATAATAAAAATAAAATCAGACGGATCAAAGAACAACATGCGGCAGCACTGTTGCGCTGTAAGCATTCTCGGCCTGCAGCAAATTACAGCTCGCCTGCAGGTCCCTAGCCCAGCCTGGTTGCTCGCTCGCCCGTTGCTCATGTGCCAGTAGCCTCGCTTACCCAGCAGCCCGTTGCTTGTGTGCCAGCAGCCCAGCAGCCCGTGCCAGCTCGTTGGCCGATTTTTGCCAAAACGTTATTTTACTCGGAAACCTCAATTAATTTCCTGAACAGTTTTTAATTTTCTTAACATATTAGGTTTTGTTTTAATTTCATATAAATAGCAGTTTTAAACACAGAAATAGGGATGACATAATTATTAAAGAATTATTCAAGGACTTTAGCAATTTATTCAGAGGGGACTTTTGATTTTTTGGAACCTTTAGCAAATATTCGGACTTTTGGAATTTTTGGAGGAGGACTTTTGGACTTTCTTTTGAAATTGGAAAAAGCAACAAAGCCGAGAGACAATCCATAATCAAGGCAGCAAGCTAGGTCTTCTGTCTTGGTTTCAAGCTCATCCAAATTTCATTCTACAATTTTTGGTGGAGTCTTCAAACGTTGGTAAGTTATCTTAATTTAGTTCATTAAATCAAACTAATCTTCACTCTTAGAATTATCACCACAATATCATAACTATTCAATTTCCTTTTGATTCATTTGAAATAGTAAGCCTAAGTTTTTTAAATCAATAACATAATCATTAAATATTAATTCATTTTCTCAAATCTTAATCAATTCAGTAAACCTTAAACCCTAGTTTCTAAAATTAAACCCTAATTAAGCTTTTTCTCAAATTACACAGTAGGTTATCATATAACACTTTCATCCTAATTTAAGATGTCAACCCTAAACTTATATGTTTATTGTTTTATTTATTTTTTGATTTGATTTTATGGCTTATTATATATTTTGAGACCGGTTTATTTGATTTTGATGTTTAGTTTATTTAATTTATCATGGATGAATATTTTCTTGATTATTATTTGTTTATTAAAATTGTAAGAGGCATGTTTCCATGAATGGGTACCTCATTAATTAATTTTCATGCAATTTAAATTATTTTCATATTTTGGTTAATTTAAAGGATACATTTCCACCTTTTAGTGGGTGTCCTATTTAGTTTTAGACATTGGAGGATGTAAGGACATGTTTTCATCCTCGGATGGGTGTCCATTTATTCATTTTATTTGAACATTGCTATGATTTTTAATAAAGTATTTATTTATTCTTATTATTGCATGTAGTATGGATAATATTATTATATTTGAGAATTCTATAATATTAAGACCTGAAAAGGAGGCCGGTTTTAATAAACTGGGCATTATGGGGGTGCTGGGTTATTCTCATCTTCCCCATACGTACCCAACTTTTCTAACCCAATAGGGGTTGGGAATTTCTTAAGAATTGAGTCATCCACCCCTTTCTTTTTCCCGGCCCGTCTAGGTGGCGACTCCATTTTCTTTCGGCTTAGGCCCATATTCTCTAAGGCCCCGAGCCAAACAGTGTCAAAGTTGCAAGAACCATTCCATATGGGAGTGAGGGCAAAAATCCCCGCTCACATAGGGTTCATGTGTCCTCTAACAAAAAGAAATTACTCCATACTTAAATGTAAGAAAATAAAGTTGAAATTGAAAGAAGACATGATAAGAATAAGCAGACTCTTGATAGTTGTTTTTGGCTTCAGCTTGAACTCCTTCTCTGATGGAGATTTTGTCTTCAAAGAGAAAGAAGAAGAAGAAGCCTTTAATTTGCTTGAAGAACCTGCTGTATTCTTTTCCAAATTTGCATAAAAAAAAATCTAGCCCCCTCTCAAATATGTTTCTCCTCCTTTTAAATCCCTTCTCTTCCTATTTTCTCTCGGTTACAATAAGTAAGCTCCTTATTATGTTTAGAACTCTTAAACAAAATAAATGAAGTTCTAAAAAAATAGGAAAACAAATAAGTAAAAGAAGTCCTAAACTAATTAGGAAAACAAAAGGAAGTCCTAATGAATTGAGGAAACTAAAAATCCCAAATATCTATTGTAAATTCATGTATTTGCATGACCATGCATCTGCCCATGCTATATTTTCCAAACTTCACCTATAAAAACATAAAATAAGACTAAATAACCAAAATAACTAAAATTAAATGAAAAATAAGATAAAACTAACAAAAACTAACAAAATTTAAAGAAAATTACTGCAAATGTTGTCCTAATTATATATAAAATACACATTTATCAATGGCCCAAAACATTCAAAGCCCAATGGACTTCAAAATAAGATTATTTTTTGCTTCAAAAGTGCTTACAAATATTTAGGTCAATTATGAAATACCAAAAATCAATTGTGGGCCTAATCTATACAAAGAATGATTAATCATGGGCTTGTTTTTGGCATGAATCACTAGTTACTTTTTCAAATGGAAAATCTATTTATGATAAACCTTTGATCTAATATAGCATAAAAGCTATCCTTTTGTTGGCCTAATGGATTAAGACTTAATTAATGAAAATTATCATAGACTAACTTCTAAGTTTGAAAATATAACTATTGGTTAAATCGTTCAAGGGAATTTTTTCGATAACAAAATATCCCATGTTGGTATTTTGTTGACCATATACCTAGGAAAAGAGACTCACCATTTGTGTGTGGAAATTATAAGGTTGGAAGGAACATCCTAATTATCCTTGTTTGCTTGTTATTTGTACATACATGCATACGCGTATTGCATTACATATCATTGATCCTTTCTGGCTCACAGACTTGGAGTACATCAGTTCAAAAGTGTACGATAACCCAACCTATGCCATTGATGTAGAATCCAGCAGCGACTCAATTTACTTCTCACCAAGAGTAATAGATCCCAAATAGATTCAAAGGATGGTGGATGATGCCCTCAATGCCAAGATGGAAGAATTGAAGGAGGCCCACGCTGAGACTATGAAGAGCCAACTGGCTACACTTTTGGGGAACACTACTGAGGCATCTGCCAGTAGTAAGAAGCCGAAGGATAAAGGGAAGGCTAAGGTCGGTGAAGTAGCCTTTGATGATGATAAAATAGTCATTGATGATGATGATAACTGGGCTCAATTCTTTCAAGATACTCAAGACAAGAAGAAGGAACTAAAGATTGTTGAAAGATCAGCCATAGAAAAGACTGAAACTTCAGATGTGGAGAAGTTGATTGCTGATTTAGAAAGGAAGTTTGAAAAGAAGTTGAAAGCTGAAGAGGTATCGAAAATGGACAAGCTATTTGAGCAAGATGAAGAAGTTCCTTACAAGTTCAAGATGCCCTCTTTCACTAGGTACAACAGTACAGGGAATCCTCACTTGCAAGTTATGCAGAATATCACTGCTATACAGTCTACTAGAGCTACCAAGGCTCAAAATCTAAGGTATTTCAACTCTCATTGGATCTTGTTATGCAAAATTGGTTCAACACCTTAGAGGAAAGTACCCAAAAAGATTGGGATATGTTGTACTCATTTAGCAATATGGGTACAATGTCGAGCTGAAAGTTACCTTGATGGAGGTGGAGACTATCAAGAAAAAACAAAATGAAAGTTTTATTGATTATGTGAAGAGATGGAGAAATAAGGCTTCACTTCTCAAAAGGAGGCCTGATGAGTCTGACCAGATCAAGATGATAGTCAGGGGCATCCTACCCAACCTCCGTGAGAGGCTATCTCACACCCTTATTAGAGATTTTAAAGATCTCCTTTCAAGCTGGTTTGTAAATAGAAGAATAGGAAAGAGAGAAGAACCATTTTTTTGCAAAAAGAAATTATCAGTATGGCAATCAAAGTACCCAGAAGGCCGATGTTAATGCAACTGGTCAAGGAAATAGAAGACAATTTTCAAAATTGGGAAAACCTCTATGTGAGTGGGGATTTTTGCCCCCACTCCCGGTGGAATGGTTCTTGCGACTTCGGCACTGTTTAGGCTCGGGGCCTTAGAGAACACGGACCTAAGTCCGGAGAAAATGGAGTCGCCACCCGGATGGGCCGAGAAAAAGAAAGGGGTGGATGACTCGATTCCTAAGGAATCCCCAACCCCTTAATGGGTTTGAAAAGTTGGGTACGTGTGGGGAAGGTGAGAAATGGCCCAGTACCCCCCACAATGCCCGGTTCATTGGAACCGGCCTCCTTTACAGGTCTTAATATTATAAAATTCTTAAATATAACAACATTATCCATATTACACACAATAATTAAAAGAAAGCATCAATATATTAAAATCAAAGCAAAGTCCAAGCAAAACAAATAAATGGACACCCATCCGAAGATGGAAACATGTCCTTACATCACATGCCTAAATAGGACACCCACCGAAAGGTAGAAACATGTCCTTTACATAGGTTCTAAAAGAGAAAAACAAATTAAATTACATGATATTTAACTAATGAGGTATCCAACAAGTGGAAACATACCTCTTACAACATTTGGAAATCTAAATAAATTGATAAAAGTAAATAATCATTCATCATAAATAAATCATTCATCAAAAGTATTAAATATCAATGGAAAATAAACATCCATCCATGATAAATTAAATAATCCAAGTATTGAACTTAAATAAATTAAAGCATATAAAATAAATCAATGCATAATCAAATATAGAATTGAATAAGGCAAATAAAAAATCTAAGTTATAGCTACTGTTTCCATTTAGGATCCTTTATTTCATGTGTTTAGGGTTTTGGATTTTCATGGGTTTAAGCTACTGTGACTTTTTAAATAATTAAAATTGATTAAGGATTTTATGTTTTAAAAGGTTGGTAAGACACTTTGATTAACCAAATTAAGGTTTGAATGGTGAAATCATGAAACTAGGGTTTTGGACACTTTAAAATACTTTTGATTTGTGGTTTTAAATGATTATTTCAAGCTTACTGTGTAAAATTAAAATATTTATGTTTATATGATTTTTAAGGCTTTAAAGGATTAGGGTTTATAAAAAAAATTAGGGTTTAAGGCTTTAAAGGGCTAGGGTTTTACTATTAGAGTTGAGTTAGGGTTTAGTGTTTTAAAATTAGGGTTTCGGTGGATGCATGAAGTTTTTAGGGTTTGAAAATCAATTTGATACTTTTATGAGGTTTTATGCAAATAAACAAACGATTTAAAGTTTATAAAAGCAAAAAAGAAGTTTTTAAAGCTTTTGGAAAGAAACATAATATAATTTAAGGGTTTTGGGGTTTTGAAGAAACTAAATTAATAACTTTAAATTCTTTGGAAAATAAAGCAATGAATTAGTGTTTTTAACTTTAGAAAAGCTAAATTAAAGTTCTAGGGCTTTTGATTTTGAAAGACACAATTTCCTAGTTTTAGCTACTATGAAAAATATATATATAAAAAAAGAATTTAATACATACCTCCTTTTGATGGTTCCTCCAAAAATAATTTTTCTTGGATGAGCTAAAACAAAGGCAAGCTTTGCTGCCTTTGAATTGCCTTGAATTATTTTTCGGCTCCCTCAAAAAATTGAATTGAATTACTGCCTTTCCTACTCAGTTTTGGATCAAAATTTGTTCCTCTTTCCTCTCGGATTTCATTCCCTCTTTTCTGCCTCCTTTTTTATGTTGTAATTATTGTAATATCCTCATGTTTGCCTTAGAAGTCTTGGTTATGTTGTTGTTGTAAATTGGATTGAATGTATATGTTATGTGATAAGAAAAGAAATTGGAAAGAGAATGCTTGCGTATATGTGTTTTGGGAAAGAAAAGAGGGTTTAGAGAGAAGTGTATATGTTGTTTATATGATGATATAATTAACATATACATAAGTCAAATAGAGAGTCAATGCAAGAAGATATTTTATTTGAGATTTGTGAAATTACATAAATGGGCATTTAAGTTAAATGAAAGCTAGAACAAATGGAAAAGGGTGTTTTGGTAATTGTTTAGTTAAAAAACTCTTGGTGGAGATTAAAAGGAAAATTTGACTTTGCTTCTTCATAATTTCTTCTTCTTCTCCATGTGTGGCCGGCTTCTCCATAGATAAAAGAAAACTAGAGAGCTAGAGAGGTGTTTGAAGTTCTAAACTCAAATTGAAGGAAGATTGAAGTGATCAAGTGTTGATTCAAGAAGTTTATAGCTTTGGTAAGTTTTCTTTTGGATCTTTTGCTTGTTTGAAATGATATGTGGATTTGATAGATAATCTAAGAGTGTGTTGCTTGATTTTGTTATACTCAAGTGTGTTTGATTAGTTTGATCTTGGATTTTAAGGATGAATTGATGAAAGAAGTAAGTTGATTTTTGAAAGATGGAGAAGGAGGTTGGTTTTGGGGTTTTGAGGAGATAGGTGTTAAATGTTGTGTTAATGTATTGTTAAAGTGATTAATGTGATGAATATGTAAGATATGTGTTAATAATGTTGATTAGAACCATTTGAATGAGATTATTGTTGTGTATAATGTGTTAGAATGCATTTAGAAGAGTGTTGGCTTTGGTTAGGGTTTGTTCATGAGTGACACGGCCAAAACCAAAGAAGAGACACGGCCAAGACTTAATGTTTTGGAGAGACACGGCCAAGTCCATGGAAATTTGGCCGTGTGTGTGAGATTTTGGAGAGGACACGGCCGTGTCTCATGCTAGTGTCTGCCACTGCCAATTTGTTTTGGGAGACACGGCCACAAGCTTGGCCGTGTCCCTTGGGTGTGTTGGTTACTGTGTTTGGTTTTTGTTCTTCATACATGATTGAGTTTGAACTTTCAATTGATAATGCATATGATACTACATGAACTAGGGTTTGTACTATGCAATGTGAATTTTGTAAATGATAATGTGTGATATGGATAATGTATTTTGAAATGCTATATCAATGATGCTATATGCATAATATGAATTGAGATGTGAAATGTGATGCAAAGCCATTGTGATTGGCTATGATGATGCAATTGAAAGAAATAAGGCATGTTTGCCTAAATGTTGATGAGAATTGAGAATGGAAATGATGACTAAATAATAAATGAATTGTGTGGCTAATGTGTTATTCCATTTTCAGAGTTTGTTGTTGGTGGCATGCCTAATAAGTGTAACAATCTCTTGAAGTTAGGTTGGATTGAATCCTTGAAGCCTAATTGAGATGTTACCACCCTTGAAGCTAGGTTGGGTTGGTTCTTGAAGCCAAGTTGAGTTGAAGCTTAGCATGCTTTGCTCCCCTTGAAGCTTGGTTGAACCTAATCCTTGAAGCCTAGTTGGGTCTATGATATTGATAAATGTAACAACAAAACCAAAGCATTAACTCTGAAAATTGAATGGCATATTAGTGTGTTTTGGGCCCATGCTTGTCTATATTTAATGTGAGTCATGAATGATAACTTGATTGATTAATGAAGGATGTGGAAATATGTTGAATTGTGGTATGATTATATGATTTGTGATAGGCAAAAGGGTTGATGTTAGCTTTTCACCTATGTTGTTGCTTTTTATTAATAAGGTGTGTTGCATTGCATTGCACTTAAGCATAACATTAGCATGATTTGTCTTACTAAGCCGTTGGCTTAGCGCGATAGTGTTTGATCGCGCAGGTAATAGAGTTGAACCCGAGAGCTCTTCAAGACCGAGTGAGAGTAGACATTGAAAAGTTGATATAGGGACTTAAAGATCAGAGAAGATTTGCCAATCATGTATAACTCTTCTATATTCTGTAAAGTTTTGTTTATAATGTAAATATATGTATAATTGTAAATATGTATTCAAGTGTTTTCATATAGATAAATATTTTCTAGATTCCCCTGCGTATTAACTAAATGTATTTATATATCTATTTTGTTTTATATTACAAATTGATTACTTATTATCTATAATGTATATTGAGAAAGATGATGGTATTATATAAAATGTTTTTGAATGTAAAGAAAATCCGTAGCATCCCTATGTTCAGTGCACGTATACTACATTGTGGTGTTTGTAGTGTGTGTGTATTGGATGTGGGGGTGTTACAATTATACTTATTTATAGAAGTTTTTTTTGTGGTTTTCTCCTAGTTTCTCACGACATACATTATTTATTAAGAAAAGAAAACCGAAACCTAATTGCATTAGGTTTCAAAAAATTTGAGTCGAAAAAATTTCGCTAGCGAAAAAAAATTGCTGCGGAAAAATCGCGTTGGCGAAAAAAATTGCCTCAGGAAAAATTGCGCTGGCGAAAAAGATGCCGCAGCTGCGGGCAAAATAGGCCTGCGGGCGAAATACCCATGGGCCCGCTGACTTTCGGGGATGATTTTTTCTTTGCCGATTTTTCTTTGCCGATTTTTCTGTCGTCGATTTTTATTTTTATTTGTTTATTTTTTATTTTTTATTAATAAAAATTAGATACTAAAGCAAAAATTATTTAATTAAGATAAAAAATTATTTTAGACCAATTAAAATATATTAAACAACACAAAAATTATTTTGGACCGGACTGGGTAAAAAATTAATGATCTACAGTTTGCCCTTTGCTTGAATGATCTGAAACTTTAGTGAAAGAGAGTGAAAAGCAACAAGACTTAATTTTTGAGATGGTGGAGGTTTTGGGTTCCGGACTCGGTTCGAGTTTTGGACTCAAGGATAATTCTAAGTTCTGGACCTAAGGAAAATTTGGGTTCTGGACCCGAGCTAAGTTCTGGACTTAGAAATAATTCTAGGTTCTGGACCTAATGATAAAATTGGGTTCTGGACCCGAGCTAAGTTATGAACTTAGAAGAGATTCTAGGTTCTGGACCTAAGGAAAATTTGGGTTCTGGACCCGAGCTAAGTTCTGGACTTAGGAATAATTCTAGGTTCTGGACCTAATGGTAATTTGGATTCTGGACCCGAGCTAGGTTTTTATTGGACTTAGGAATATCTAATCCCTTGTCTTGAATCGTCAAGTCAAATTCCTGCAACAACAAAACCCAACGGATTAGCCTAGGCTTAGCATCAATTTTCGCAAATAAATACCTTAAAGCTGAATGGTCTGTATAAACAATCACTTTTAACAAGATTAGATATGATCTAAACTTATCAAAAGCAAAAACCACAGCTAGCAGCTCTTTCTCTATAGTTGTGTAATTAGCTTGAGCTGTGTTCAAGGTCTTGCTTGGATAGTAGATAGGCTGGAAGTATTTCTCCTTGCGTTGACCCAAGACTACTCCCACTGCAAAGTCACTTGCATTGTACGTTAGTTCAAACGGTAGACTCCAATTGGGAGCTACCATGATTGGAGCATGGGTCAATTTCTCCTTAAGAGTTGTGAATGCTCTCAAACATTCCTCATCAAAAACAAAATCCACATCCTTCTCAAGGAGTCTTGTCAATGGACGGGCTATCTTAGAAAAATCTCGAATGAACCTTCAACAAAAATTCGCATGTCCTAGAAAACTTCTGATGGTCTTCACAGATGTGGGTGGTGGTAACTTCTCAATGGTGTCTGCCTTAGCCCAATCCACCTTAATGCCCTTGCTTGAAATTTTGTGTCCTAACACAATTCCCTCTTGAACCATGAAATGACACTTTTCCCAATTAAGCACTAAGTTGGTTTCCTCACATCTCATCAAGACTCTTTCAAGATTTTCCAAACATCTATCAAATGAGCTGCCATAGACCAAGAAATCATCCATAAATACCTCCATAATATCCTCAACAAGTTCATCAAAGATTGCCACCATGCACCTCTGAAAAGTCACAGGTGCATTGCACAACCCGAATGGCATTCTTCGATATGCGAATGTCCCACATGGGCAGGTGAATATAGTTTTCTCTTGGTCTTCCGGGGCGATAGGAATTTGGAAATAGCCTGAAAGACCATCCAAAAAACAGTAATACTCCTGCCCGGATAACCTCTCCAACATCTGATCAATGAAGGGTAAAGGAAAATGATCCTTCCTAGTTGCATCATTCAATTTCCTGTAGTCTATGCAAACCCTCCAACTGGTAACTGTTCTTGTTGGAATCAGCTCATCATTTTCATTAGGGACCACCGTCACCCCTCCTTTCTTTGGTACTACCTGGACTGGGCTCACCCAAGAACTATCCGAGATCGGATATATAATCCCTGCATCAAGTAGTTTTATCACTTCAGCCTTCACTACATCTTTCATCTTTGGGTTTAGTCTCCATTGTGGTTGCACTACCGGCTTGAATTCATCCTCCATCAGTATCTTGTGAGTGCAATAGGATGGACTGATACCCTTGATGTCTGCTATCTTCCAAGCTATCACTTTCTTATGTTTCTGCAACAACTGGATAAGTTTTTCTTTCTGCTCAGAAGATAGGTGGGAACTCAGAATTATTGGTAATTTCTTCTTCTCTGCCAGAAATCCATACTCAAGGTGATCTGGAAGGGGCTTTAGTTCCAAGTTGGGTGGATCAATCACCGATGGTTTTGGCTTCTCTTCCTTTGGCATCTCAATAGTCTCATATGCCCTGCATTTGAACGAATTACTTGCTTCAAGAAAAGCAAGCTGCTCCATTACTTCTTGATCCTCAACATTTTCTTGCAATAAACACAACTCAAGGGGATACTTGGAAACAATGTTAGTAACACAATTTACGGTCTCATGCTCAACAACATCATTGCATGATTCCGCCTCATCAAGTGAAAGTGAATGTTTCATGGCATCATGTATCCTAAAAATAACTTTCTCATCACCCACTCTCAAAGTTAAAGTGCCATCATGAACATCGATAAGGGCACGGGCTGTATTTAAAAATGGCCTACCAAGAATAAGTGAATCATCCGCATCCTCATCAATATCAATGACAACAAAATCATTAGGGAAAATGAAATTCCCGACTTTTACCAACACATCTTCTATAATGTCATGAGGGTGGACTACTGACTTATCAGCAAGTTGGATGGCCATAAGTGTTGGTTTAGGTTTACCAATGCCCAACTCTTTAAACATTTTATAGGGCATAACACTTATGCTAGCCCCCAAATCAGCTAATGCACTCTTAACCTCAAGGTTACGTATCAAACGTGGAATGGTAAAACTACCTGGATCTTTTAACTTCTTAGGTAACCTCCTTTGTAAAATAGCCGAACTCTTTTCAGATAAATGCACTAAAGACACTTCCTCAAGTTTCCTTTTATTAGAAAGGATATCTTTCAAAAATTTAGCATATTTAGGCATTTGTGACAAAGTTTCAGCAAATGGAATATTAATGTGCAATTGTTTAAAAAGTTCAAGAAACTTACCGAACTGAGCATCAATCTTGTCCTTATTCAATCTTGCCGGATAGGGTACTCTAGGTCGGTATTCCTTTAGTATGGGGCTGCTTTCTTGTGGCCACTTCTCTTTCTCACTTTCTAGTGCAGCTTTCTCTCCCGAAGTGACAGGAGGATTGTCTTCTTTTTCTTTTTCTTGTACTTCAACCCTTTTCTCTGCCACTTCTCCTCTTTTCCCATCCACATTACCCTTGATCTCTTTTCCACTCCTTAGTGTAATTGCCTTAAGCTACTCCTTAGGATTTGCCTAGTGTTGCTAGGTAAACTCCCTTGTGGTCTCTCACTGAGTAGCTTGGCAATTTGTCCCACCTGATTCTCCAAATTATGGATAGAGGCTTGCTGATTTCTAAGGGTGGTTTCAGTTGATTGAAACCTAGTTTCTGAAGCTGCTATAAATTTCTCCATCATGTCCTCCAAACTACTCTTTCTTGGAGGGGCAACTTGTTGATGTTGGGGTTGCTGGAATCCAGGGGGAGGCCTTGGATTATTTTGATTATTCCATGAGAAATTTGGATGATTTCTCCACTCCGGATTGTATGTGTTGCTGTAGGGGTTATTCTGTTGTTGCCTTGGCATATTTCCCACATAATCTACTTGCTCTTGCCTAGCAAAAATGTTGCCACTTTGGCAATCTTGACTTTGATGTCCACCCCCACACCATTCACAAGACATCACTTGCATTACTTTCCCAGAAGAAGAAGCCAAAGAATCAAATTTTTTATTCAATGATTCCAATTGGGCTGTCAAAGCCAACACAAGATCTAATTGGTGTGAACCCATGACCTTCAGCTTTCCTTTCTCCCTTGGGGCTTGCCACTGATAATTGGTGATAGCCATGTCTTCAATTAAATCCCTTGCTTGTTCAAGTATCTTGTTGTTTATGGTACCACCAGCTGCTGCATTAATGGATTGCTTACTTACATAATTCAACCCATAGTAAAATGTTTGAATTTGAAGCCATAGTGGAAGTCCATGATGAGGACACCTTCTCAACAAATCTTTAAATCTTTCCCAGGCATCATAAAGGGCCTCACCATCTTGCTGCAGAAAGGATGAGATATCATTCCTCAACTTAGCAGTTTTGGACGGTGGGAAGTATTTTTCTAGGAATTTCTCTGCCAACTAACCCCATGTGGCGAAGGTTCCTAGAGGAAAATATTTTAGCCACTTCTTTGGTCTATCTCTAAGGGAAAATGGGAACAACCTCAGCCTAATTGCATCATCTGAGACATTATTTATCTTAAATGTGTCACATATCTCCAGAAAATTCTCAATATGTGCATTAGGATCTTCATCAGGAAACCCATCAAACTGACAAGTCTGCTGCACCATTTGAATTACAATTGCCTTTATTTCGAAGTTGTTCGCAGCAACTGTTGGCCTTCGGATACTAGAGTCAGCTCCATTGAGATTGGGCTTAGCAAACTCCTGCATTGTTCTTGGCCCTGGTCCTTCCATCACTTCAAACTCTTCTTCTTCTTCTTCTTCTATTTCTAGATTTATTTCTGTTTCTGCATCTTCCAAAATTGCCTCCCCTTCTTCCTTTCGCTTTCTCCTTAATGTTCTTTCTAGCTCTGGATCTACTTCAAACAGTTAGGATGAGCTACCTCTGGTCATAAACGGGAAGGAATACCTAAAATGATAATCAACAAGCAAGAACCAATGTAAAAAAC
Organism: Garcia nutans; assembly: GCA_947685225.1. Lineage (NCBI taxonomy): Eukaryota > Viridiplantae > Streptophyta > Magnoliopsida > Malpighiales > Euphorbiaceae > Garcia > Garcia nutans. The sequence continues at coordinate 31,850,535 of CANTUV010000039.1, read as the reverse complement.
AAATGAAAATAAAACTAAATCAACAGTCTTGATTATATTACTAATATTGAAACTATTGTCCCCGGCAGCGGCGCCACAAACTTGGTGCGCAGGAGCCTAAAGCTATAGCAATGCGTGTGAGCCTAAAGATATAGCAATGCTGCAAGTGCACGGGTCACCCAAGTAATAAAGTAGTGAGTGAGTTATCATTCCACTGAGGACAAGGTCAAGTACTAGTGCAAATCTTAACCGTTGTTTAGCAAATCAATAGTTTTATAATGTTTTGTAATTAAAAACAACTAATTTAATAACTGAAGTAAAGGGAAATTAAATGTTGTGCAAAAAGGATTGATGATAATAATACTATCCAGATATTGAATCCCTCTAGCCACAATTATATTTATGAAAATCAATTCAATTAAATCACATAATAGAGTTGAATTGGCATTCCTCTAACTTAGACTAAAACCTCTCTCGAGTGAATTAATCCCTAATCACTAAGTAGAGTGCCGGAATCTCTTCTCAAACACAATTAAATAGATCTTGCATTAAGAACAAAGAACTATAAACCAAAGGATCTTGTAAGTCTATCTCTAGCACTCTAATCAATCCTCAACCCTTATGAGTATTCAATTCATATTAACCTTTCTCAAGTCAATAATATGAAAATTGCAACCAATCAATTAGCATGCTATTATCAATTGGAAATAAATCATTAAGCATCATAAGAATAAAACAACTCAATCAAATGATTCAATTAAATGAGATTATTCAATCCATACAAATAAGCTAGGGTTCATCAATATCTAGATAGAAAATGAATTAGTTCATGTTCAAAACCAGAAAAACAAAATAAGAGAAATGAGTAAAAGAAAACAAACAATCCATATTGATAATGTGCAAGCAATTTCCATGTTGGATCCAATAAAGTACTTAAGGGAGACACCTTCTTTGATTGGAAAATATGGTTGATGGTTGATAATATTAGAAGAATTTGAGATTGAGTATGTAACCAGGAAAATGATCAAAGGTAGAGCGGTGGCAGAATTCTTGGCCCAACAACCATTATCAGATATTGAAGAGGCAATCTTGGAATTTCCTGATGAACATTTGGAAGCAATTGAAGTATAAGGGTGGAAAATGTATTTTGATGGAGCAGTAAACAGGAAAGGAGCAGGTTTGGGAGTTATACTAGAATCGCCTGAAGGGAAACTTATCCCTTTAGCCAAAAAATTGAAATTTAGGGCAACTAATAATATGGTAGAGTACGAAGCTTGTATTTTCAGTTTGGAAGCCCTTGTGATTATGAAGGTGGATAAGGAGGAAGTTTTTGGCAATTCATTGCTAGTAGTATCCCAAGTAAATGGAGAATGGGAGTTGAAAGAAGAAAAATTGAAACCATACCACCATTACTTGACCATGGTGAAGAAGAATTTTAAGGAATGTAGGTTTATACACCTGTCAAGAGAAGAAAATTAGATGGCTGATGCCCTAGCCACATTGGCTTCGGTATGGGAAAATCTTGTCAGTTTATTACTTAAGCCTCTGATCTTGACTAGGTCATCAACTCATTGCTATGAATATGAGACAATCATGGAAATTGATACAGACCATGATGCGTGGTATGATACTATAAGGTGATTTCTAGAGGAAAGAGAATACCCGCCTGGGGCAACAAAGAAAGAGAGAAGAGATATAAGGCGGTGGTCTTTGCATTACATCACATTCCATGGGGAGTTATATCGAAGATGGTCTGTAACACCCCCATATCCAATGCACACACACACCACAACCACAACAATGTAGCATATGTGCACCAAACATAGGAATGCTACATTTCTCTTAACATTTAAAACACTTTAAAACTTGATACAATACCCTTATCATCATACATTATAGAAAAATAGATCATTTACTTATAAAACAAAACATATTAGTTATGTATATATATATATATTTAAATATTACACAGCGGAAGTTATAAAATAATTACATATTTACACATTAAACATTTCTTTACAAAATATAAAGAAGTATACATGATTGGCAAGTCTGCTTTGATCTTTAAGCTCCCAAAAATGGATTCCTCAAGGTCTACTCTCACTTGGTCTTGAAGAACTACCGGGTTCAACTCTATCAACTCTATTACCTGCGCGATTAAACACTATCGCGCTAAGCCAACGGCTTAGTAAGATAAAACATGCTATTGATATGCTTTAATACAATACAATGTCAATTCTCAATTTATATTATACATGTAACCATTTAAATGCAAAGCTAACATCATACCTTTACATTTCATAATTCAACATATAAATATATGCATATCACATTTCAACATCTTTTCTCATACTTCATTAACTAATCATTAAACAATCCATAAACAACACTAAACAAAGACAAGCATGGGCCCAAGACACACTAATATGCAATTCAATTTTCAGAGTTAATGCTTTGGTTTGTTATCACATTTATCAATATCATATACCCAACTAGGCTTCAAGGGTTAAGTTCAACCACGCTTCAAGGGGAGCAAAGCATGCTAAGCTTCTACCCAACTTGGCTTCAAGAACTAATCCAACCTAGCTTCAAGGGTGGTAACATCTCAATTAGGCTTCAAGGATTCAATCCAACCTAACTTCAAGAGATTGTTACACTTATTAGGCATGCCACCAACAACAAACTCTGAAAATGGAATAACACATTAGCCACACAATTCATTTAGATTTCATTCTCAATTCTCATTATCATTTAGGCAAACATGCCTCATTTATCTCCATTGAATCACATTAGCCAATAACAATGGCTTCACATTTCATTTCACAATATAACACTTCATTATTCAAGTGTATATTTATCTCATCCATGATCACATTATATCTCATATAGCATCATTCATCATAGCCAAACACAATGGCATTGTCTCATATCATGTCTTATTTGAATTATCATTTCATCTTTGATACAACATTTCCATATATATATTACTCATGAAACACATTACCATTCAAATGATTCATAGCTTTATGATCTTCCACATTCATTTGATTAGATCATTCTTGTGTTTGAAACATGTTTATAATGTTCATATTTAAGTTTAGAAACAATGGAACCTTTGAAGAATCAAAACAATGTAAAAAGAAACAAAGTATAAAGCAATATGTAATTCATTTGTAGGACACGCCCAACCCATTTGATGGACACGCCCAGCCACTTGATGGAACACGCCCGTGTCACTAACAACAAAAGAGACAGTAGCCAATTCAAACAATTGACACGCCCAACTCAATTGATGAACACGCCCGTGTCTCTTCTATGCCTATGGCCGTGTCACCCATAACCAAAACCAATTCTCTTCTAATTGCACTCAAACACAATATTCATCATATAACATACTTCAAATGAATATAATCAATGTTTTAAACACATATTCATCACAAGAATTATTTCACAACACATTAATATAACAATTAAACACATCTCAACTCAAAACCCTAAAATCAACATCCTTCTCCATCCTTCCAAATCAACATCTCCACCATTTCCAACAACAACCACTAATTAAACTAAGAACTTAAAATCAATTTAACACTTGAAAACACAACACAACACATCTCAAATCCACCAAATCACAAAATCACCAAACCCTTATTCACTTTCAACACAACTTCCAAATAAGTGAAGAAAACAAGAGAATACTTACTTTAGAAGAAGAAATTCCACCAATCCTTTGTCAAAACCTTGGATTGCTTCTTCAATTTGCTTCTTGCCTCAAGAACACTTTTCATTCCCTTTTGTTAATGGAGAGCCGGCCACTTCATGAAGAAAGAAGAAAATGATGAAGACACAAAGTCAATTTTTGCTTTTAATCTCCACCAAGTATTCTTATCCAAGCAAATACCAAAATGCCCTCAATCATATAACTAACTTTTGTCTCATATGAGCCCTCATATGTAATTACACACTTAACACAAAAATATCTCCCTTCCTTTGACTCTTCCTTTGACCCAATTATATGTTATATATATCATCATATACACAACATATACCATTCTCTCTAAACCCTAAATCTTTCCCAATACACATATACACAAGCATTCTCCTCCCAATTTCTTTTCTTATCCCATCATATACATTCAATCCAATATATAACAATAACAACAACAATAACAACAACAACAATATGCAAAACTTCTAGGGTATAAATGAGGATATTACATGGTCTGACGGGGTGCATTTAAGATGTTTAAGAAAACCTGAAGTGGAGCGTATCATGTCAGAAATACATGCGGGAAATTGCGGTCCACACATGAGTGGTTTGGCCCTAATTAAGAAGATTGTTCGACAAGGTTACTATTGGTTGACCATGGAGAGAGATTATATTGAGTTTGTCAAGAAGTGCCAACAATTTCAGATGTATGGTAACTTGAATCACATGCCTTCTGAAGAACTGCATTCAATGTCTTCACCCTGGCCATTTGCCACCTGGGGTATCAACATTATATGAGAGATACATCCAACAGCTTCAAATGGTCACCGATTCATTGTGGTAGAAGTAGATTATTTTTCAAAATGGGTTGAAGCCAAATCCTTCAATAGACTGGGTGCAAGCCAAATGACTAGGTTTATTGAAAAAAACCTCATCTGCAGATACGAGGTCCCGCATAGTGTGATATCAGACAATGGGGTACAGTTTCAAGGAGCAGTTAAGGATTTATTCTCAAAGTACCGCATCCATCATCATCGATCCTCTCCTTATAGACCAAAGGCTAACGGTGCAGTAGAAGCAACAAATAAGACAATTAAGCAAATTCTGTCCAAAATGACCAAGACTTACAGGGATTGATCAGGGATGCTCCCTTTGCTTTATGGGGATATAGGACAAATGTGCGAACACCTACTGGAATGACACCATTCTCTCTAGTTTACGGGATGGAAGCAGTATTGCCAATCAAAATTGAGATTAAGTCATTGAGAGTAGTCTTGGAAGCTGAATTGCCTGAAATAGAATGGGTAGCAAGCAGATACACACAATTAGCTCTATTAGAAGAGAGAAGATTAAAAGCACTATATCATCACCAACTGTATCAAAAGAAGATAGCTCGGGCCTACAATAGAAGGGTTAAAATCAGAAAATTCAGAGTTGGGGATTTGGTGTTGAAGCAATGTAAGCCTAATGTATTTGATCCAAGAGGGAAGTTCAGACCTAGCTGGGAAGGGCCATATGTCCTGAAACAAGTCATGAATAAAGGTGCGGTGAAGTTATTAGACATGGATGGGAACGAATTCAGTGAGCCAGTAAATATTGACAGGTTGAAGAGGTTTTATGTATGATAAAAAAAAGGAAAAAAAGAGCTCGCTAGGTTGAAAACCCAAAAAGGGCGGCCTAGGAAAAAGTTAGAGCAATCCGCTAGTTTCGAAAACTCGAAAGGGCGGGCTAGGCAACAATTAGGGCTAAATGAGAGAAAATCGTCAATTAGAAAACCCGAAAGGGCTAATTGGCAACAAGAATAATCTTGTGTATGCTGGCTTTATGTTTGGTTGTTCCCCAATTTAATAAAACAAAATTAATGTTAAAATTGTTCTATGTGCACTGTTATAAGTATTCGACCAGATATAGATGAAATAAATAAACACAATAGAAAAAGGTGATAATAAATTATAAATGGAAAAGAAGCATCTTTTATTACTTTAATTATTTTTTCATACTAACAATACACTTTCTAAATTGACAAATGTAAAATCTATGGCAGTTGATAAGTGTAACGTGCAAGCTAGCTTTGCCTCAGCAGATCCAAGTAGGCTTCAGTCAAGCAAGGCATGTCTAAGTTGGGAGCAAAGTCAGAATCACGAGGCTTAGCTCCATACTAACAGCCAAGTCGGCGAGGATCATAGCATGTACCTTGACGAAGAGCGGCAAGGGGAACATACATCAAGTATGTCCGCATGGTGATACGAGAAATCTTCCACAAAGGTACCAACCAACGGATTTCTCGTATCCAGTCAACCCAGTCAGCATATAAAGAAGCAGGATGGAGTAGCTTCCTAGCAGAATGATGATGTGGCAGGTATCTGGAAAAATCCATGGATGGAGTATCAAGCAAACAAAGACGCTCCTGAAGCCAAATCTCTGAAGAAAGAATTAAATTAAAAAAGAAAAAAAAATAGAGTCTGCTAAGTTGAAAACCCGTAAGGGCAGCTTAGGCAAAAATTAGGACAACTCGCTAGTTCTGAAAATTCGCATGGGCGGACTAGGCAAAAGTTAGAGCAATAAAAAGAAAAAGAAAACCTAAAATGAAAACCTGAAAGGGCAGTTTAGGTAATTACCTGTAGCAGCAACGGACTCCCAGTCAGTCTCTTTGACAATCCTGATTTAAATCGGTCTAATCCAACTAAGGTCTCGGCTAAGATCACAGGTACCGGCTACAAGCCTCCTTCCATTTGGTCCATAATATCCAATACTCGTGGATCAATATCACCGTGAGAAGAAACAAGAAAGAATTGGCCGAGCAAGCAAAGACAAAGCCTGCATCCCCATGCCTTAGTAGGGGCCAAATGAGAGAAACAAAGTGGGTAACGCCATTTGTTGATTTTTGGGATATACAAGGATGGCCTCAAATTCTTCAATCGAGGGACATATTTCAAAGCCATTAATTCTAAATACCCTAGAATCCGTATCCCAAAAGGAAGCCACGGCATATAAGAAGGAGTAGTCCAATTTAACATTTTGAAAACATTTTAAAACATCAAGTTTTGACCATGAAATCTGCTTCCAATGAATGGCATCCATATTCGTAAATAGAACTTTTATCTTCTTTGAATGATGCTTGATCATGGTGAATGAATAAAGAAAAAATTAAAATTATTAAAAGGAGTCTTCACGTTGAAAGAGAAAGAATTTTGGTTTATATATTAAAATATGGTATGAAGGGTGATTTATATAGAAGAGACAAACCTTTTCCAAAAGTGAAAAGGAAAAGGTGATGGGAAAGGGTAAGACCATATGACATAAGGAAAGGAATTGGTGGCAATTTCCTTTACCACGTTGGATTTAGTTTAGCAAAAGATGTGGATGTAAATTATGATGTACTGTGATAAAAAAAAGAGTTACAGTAAAGAGGAAAATTGTAATTTTTCATTATTGTACAAGATTTCACAATTTCTATAATATTTACATATCACTAAGAGGGTGGTGGTAGGTCATCAAATAAAGCCTTGAAAAAGTCATCGCCTATTGGAGGAGGGGGCAAATCACTCGTCCCTAGTCCGCCCAAAGCGGGAGCACCAAAACCCGACAAATTACTCATCCCGGGATCACCCAAAGCGGGAACACCGAAATCCCTATTACCTTGAGGTTCCGATCCATCATGGTCCTCATCAGAAGCAGACGAAAGGATCTCATGGTCATCAGTCTGGGGGCCTCTTGATGAAGAAGCACCGGGATCCCTCATCCCCTGAAATCGGAAGTCTCGAAAATGTTGTTCGGATTGATTATATAAATTTTCAAAATGAGAAGCCTGCTGACAACTTGCCGCCAACTCTTCTTGAAGTTTCCTATTTTGTTCTTCAAGCATCCGCTGTGAGCCAAAGAGGAAAAGGTAAGAGCATACATAATCATGCATACATATAGCATAAGTTACTATGAAATAAGAAACGCACCAGATAATTCAAATCAATACCCTGCGGATGAGATGGCATATCTGGCGGGCTAGAATGAGCAAACGAAGGGGCAGTAAAAGAAGGTCCAGCCTCATGATCAAATGAGCCAACAGACTGCAACAATCATTGAAGAATCAAAGAAAGAAAAAGCAGTTGCAAGGGAAAAGTGGTTAAAGTGCAAAAATTCCCTTGGAAGATCAAAACAAGGAAAGAAGAGCATGAATCAAGCAAGACATGGCCAAGCCAAATCAAGCTTGGTCATGTCAACTCAAAGGAAATCTTGGCAGAACATGACACGGGCAGGAGACATGGCCAAGCCACTGGCCGTGTCTCACCTAAAGGGCAAAGTCAAGAAGGACCAAGCAAAGAAATAAAAGAAACAGTAGGTGACACTGGCAGGCAACATGGCCAAGCCACTTGCCATTTCACATGACATGGCCACAAGCTTGGCCGTGTCCCATCCTAAGCCAAGAACAAAGAAGAACCAAAGAAAAACACAAAAGCTGACACACCCAGGAGACACAGCCAAGCCACTGGCCGTGTCACATGACACAGCCTGGAGCTTGGTCGTGTCACTCTCATCTTCAAAGAACAAAGAAGACCAGAGGAGAAATAGAAGATGACACACTCAGGTGACACGGCCATTTACCAGAGAAGTACTGGCCCCGAGACGTGGAACAGACTCTCCTGTAGCTCCGTGATGTTCTTCTTCATCTCTACCCTCATTTTTGTCGGAAATCTCATGTACACTAACAGGAGATACATCAAAGTTCAAGAGTCTTTTTCAAATAAAATGGGCATAAAATGGACCTGGTAAATGGAGAAATGACTCGGCATCATAACCATACCGGGTAGACCACATGCATCCTCCGGCATTGACATAATATTTAAAGTATATTCCGGGATTTGCATTGGAAACCTCCGCTGCTCTGGACCGAGAAACCATTCATCTCTCCCCGAGAAACCAGCCACTAGACACTGGGCCAGCAATAATTCGGTGAGAATGTTGGAAAGACAGTGCAGCCCTCATCAAAGGAGACCAGTTTGCTTGCTCTTCTAGGCTCTACAGGCCAAATTCACCTGCGAAATAACATAAGGTAAGTAAACTTTTACATAAAATTTAAAGCATACTAATATTATTTTACCTAGTCCCAGGTTAAGCGGCTCAAACATAGCGGTGAGTATGCACATGATGAGAGCCGGGAATGTCCACACGATCAGACAACCAGAAATTTAATCTCGGATACCCGACTCTCTCTCGAGAAATATCGGGTACCCTCACGAGGTTATGTTCATATGCCCATACCTACAACAATGATAGTAAAGATCAAATTCATGCAAGAAAAGACTGAAAATAACATTGGTGAAGGAAAAGAATACCTCGACAACCGCCATCAAGCCGATAAAAGACTTCTTGTTTCGGCAAAGCTTATCAAGACCATGGTAAAGACACGCGAGACCAGCTTCACCCTAGCCAGAAGATGGTAACATTCTGAGATAAGAAAGGGCACTCAACACTGACAAGTGAGCAGATATGACAAAAATCCTTGAGCATACTGTTCAGCCGTGTCTCTGCAAACCCGTCCTTCGTAGTTCATCCAATAACTACGAATTGGCTCGATTTTTATCTTAAAAGGCCCTTTATGTGATGGTTCCATACAAATTAATTCATGAATTTCTTCAAATGTTAAAGTATCATTAGTCAGAGGAATCAGAACACCATCATATTGAAGGCCGGTTATAGCAGTAAAATAGACCGGACCAATTGTCATCTCCCCAATGGGCAAGTGAAAAGTGTGGGTTGTATCCAACCATCGCTCTGCAAGTGCCTGGACTACGCTCCGGTCTATCTGATATTCCTCGGATGGCAATTGTAAGATGAACTGCTCAAAGCCGCAATCTCGAATAATCCGCCTTACTCAAGAAGGCACTACATCGTGCCATTGTCTGGCTTTGTAAATACACCCTCCAGCCCGAACAACACAACGATCATGCTAACGCAGACCTAGGTAAGTTAATACCAGGTAAGTACATATTATTCTATCTACTTAAATTAATTTATTTTTCACAATAATAAATAACAACAAAAAATATAAAAAATATAAAAAAATCAAGAGAAATAAAAAAGGAAAAAATAATTACCTCGCTCTTTTTGTTGGAACTGCGGTGAAGCGGCATCCCAGCTAGTATATCTAAATTTCCATCTTCATGATACCGAATAAACTCCAATAACTTGGCATTAGAATGAGTCCCTAACCTCGAAGCATGCATTGTTTTTTGAAAAATATATGCTAAAATTGAAAGAAATTTGAGAGAATTATGAAATTGAAATCGTGCTGTGAAATGAAATGAAGGAATGGTGGCTTTTTATAGAGAAACGGCAAGCAAAAAATAAGATTCAAAACTGTTCATGAATAGTAAATTTTACTATCCATGAATACTAAACTTTACTATTAATGAATAGTAACTTTTACTATTCATAAATAGTATTACTATTGATAAATAGTAAAAGTAATATTTTCAATAGTAAATAATATTTGATACTATTTGCTAATAGTAAAATTACTATTTATGAATAGTAAATAGTGCATGAACAGTGACTACACAGTAAATAAACAGTAAATTCAATTATTCACTTTAATCATTCAAATAATTGCGGGTATATAAATACTTTTACACGGATAGGGCAATAAGAAGACATATGCATAAAAATTAACCAAAATTTTTTTTTTAAATTAAAAAATTATTAGCTCGGGTCCAAAACCCAAATTTTCTTGAGGTCCAGAACCTAGAATTATTCCTAAGTCCAGAACTTAGCTCGGGTCCAGAACCCAAATTACCATTAGGTCCAGAACCTAGAATTATTTCTAAGTCCAGAACTTAGCTCGGGTCCAGAACCCAAATTGCCATTAGGTCCAAAACCTAGAATTATTCCTAAGTCTAGAACTTAGTTCGGGTCCAGAACCCAAATTTTTCTTAGGTCCAGAGCCTAAAATCTTTTCTAAGTCCAGAACTTAGCTTGGGTCCAGATCCCAAATTACCATTAGGTCCAGAACCTAGAATTATTCCTAAGTCCAGAACTTAGTTCGGGTCTAGAACCCAAATTTTCCTTAGGTCCAGAGCCTAAAATCTTTTCTAAGTCTAGAACTTAGCTTGGGTCCAGAACCCAAATTACCATTAGGTCTTGAACCTAGAATTATTCCTAAATCCAGAACTTAGCTCGGGTCCAGAACCCAAATTACCCTTAGGTCCAGAACCTAGAATCTTTTCTAAGTCCAGAACTTAGCTCGGGTCCAGAACCCAAATTACCATTAGGTCCAGAACCTAGAATTTATTTCTATGTCCAGAACTTAGCTCGGGTGCAGAACCCAAATTACCATTAGGTCCAGAACCTAGAATTATTCCTAAGTCCAGAACTTAGCTCGGGTCCAGAACCCAAATTTTCCTTAGGTCCAGAACCTAGAATCTTTTCTAAGTCCAGAACTTAGCTCGGGTTCAGAACCCAAATTACCATTAGGTCCAGAACCTAAAATTATTCCTAAGTCCAGAACTTAGCTCGGGTCCAAAACCTAATTTTACCCAAATTTTCCTTAGGACCAGAACCTAGAATTATCCTTGAGTCCAGAACTCGAACCGGGCGCAGAACCCAAAACGTCCACCATCTCAAAAATTAAGTCTTATTGCTTTTCACTCTCTTTCACTAAGGTTTCAGATCACTCAAGTAGGGGGCAAACTATAGACCCTTAATTTTTGACCTAGTTCGGTCCAATATATTTTATTTAGTCCAAAATAATTTTTATCTTAATTAAATAATTTTTGCTTTAGTATCAAATTTTTATTAATAAAAAATAAAAATAAACAAAAAAATCAAAAAATAAAAATAAAAATAAAAATCGGCGATGAAAAAATCGGCAATGAAAAAATCATCGCCGAAAGTCAGCGGGCCCGTAGGCATTTCGCCCGCAGGAGTTTCCTGCGGGCAAAATAACCCTCAGGCCCATCTCGCCCGCAGCTGCTTCAGCCAACTGCGGCAGCTTTTTCGCCAGTGCAATTTTTCCTACGTAAATTTTCCGAAACCTAATACAATTAGGTTTCGGTTTCCTTTTCTTATTAAATATTGTATGCCGTGAGTAACTAGGAAAAACCATGAAAAAACTTCTATAAATAAGGAGGTAGAGAGAGGGAAAAGACAATTAGAATTGGGGACAAAAATTGGGAGAGTTCAGAAACCGAATTTGTGAAGGAAAACTTTAATCAAATCTGACTTTTTGAGAGAGGAAGAAGCAAAGCATAAACAAATCATCAAAGGCAGCGACTGCCTTTGTTTTTGTTCATCCAAGAAGAATTATTTTTTGGAGAAACCATCAAAAGGAGGTATGTATTAAATTCTTTTGTTATATTTTTCACAGTAGCTAAAATTATGAAATTGTGTTTGTCAAAATCAAAAACCCTAGAACTTTAATTTAGATTTTCTAAAGTTAAAAACCATATTTCGTTGCTTTATTTTCCAAAGAGACATAAAATTGTTATTTTTACTTCTTCAAAACTCCAAAACCCTAATTTACTTTCCAAATTATCAAAACCCTTAAATTATGTTCTGTTACTTTCCAAAAGCTTTAAAAGCTTTAAATCATTTGTTTATTTTCATAAAACCTCATAAAAGTATCAAATTGGTTTTCAAACCCTAAAAGCTTCATGCATCGACCGAAACCCTAATTTTAGAACACTAAACCCTAACTCAACTCCAAACCTAAAATAGTAAAACCCTAACCCCTTTAAAGCCTCAAACCCTAATTTTTTATAAACCCTAATCCTTTAAAACCTTAAAAATCATATAAATACAAATATTTTAATTTTACACAGTAAGCTTGAAATCATAATTTATAACTACAAATCAAAATTATTTTAAAGTTTCCAAAACCTTAATTTCATGATTTTACATCACAAACCCTAATTTAGTTAGTCAAAGAACTTTACCAACCTTTTAAAACATAAAACTTCAATCTATTTTAATTCCTTAAAAAAGTCATAGTAGCCTAATTCTATAAATCCCAAAGCCCTAAACACATGAAATAAGGATCCTAAATGGAAACAGTAGCTATAATTTAGATTTTTATTTGTCTTATTCAATTCTATATTTGATTATGCTTTGATTTATTTTATATGCTTTAATTTATTTAAGTTCAATGCTTGGTTCATTTAATTTATCATGGATGGATTTTACTTTTTATTGATATTTAATACCTTTGATGGATGATTTATTTATAATGATTGATTATTTACTTTTATCAATTTATTTAGATTTCCAAATGTTGTAAGGGTTATGTTTCCACTTGGTGGGTACCTCATTAGTTAAATATCATGTAACTTAATTTGCTTTTTCTATTTTAGAACCTATGTAAAGGACATGTTTCTACCTTTCAGTGGGTGTCCTATTTAGGCATGTGATGTAAGGACATGTTTCCGTCTTTGGATGGGTGTCCATTTATTTGTTTTGCTTGGACTTTTCTTTGATTTTAATATATTGATGCTTTCTTTTAATTATTGTGTGTAATATGGATAATGTTATTATGTTTAAGAATTTTATAATATTAAGACCTGTAAAGGAGGCCGGTTCCAATGAACCGAGCATTGTGGGGGTGCTTGGCCATTTCTCACCTTTCCCACACGTACCCAACTTTTTAAACATATTAGGGGGTTAGAGATTCCTTAGGAATCGAGTCATCCACCCCTTTCTTTTTCCCGGCCCGTCCGGGTGGCGACTCCATTTTCTCTGGACTTAGGTTCGTGTTCTCTAAGGCCCCGAGCCTAAATAGTGCCAAAGTCGCAAGAACCATTCCACCAGGAGTGGGGGCAAAAATCCCCGCTTACAGTACTTCATGCTCTCATTGGACCCTATTATCCAAAATTGGTTCAATACCTTAGATGATGGCACACAAAAGAGTTGGGATCTGCTATACAAGGCCTTCATCCAACAATATGGATACAATGTCGAGATGGAAGTTACCTTACTGGAAGTTGAGTCCATTAGACAAAGGCCAAATGAGAATTTTGTGGACTATATGAAAAGATGGAGGAATAAGGCTGCTTTGCTCAAAGAAGGCCTGATGAATCTGATCAAATTAGAATGATTGTGAGAGGAGTGTTGCCTAGCCTTCGCGAAAGGATGTCTCATACACTCATTTGGGATTTTAAAAACCTTTTGCAAGCTGGTCTACAAATTAAAGAGTGGGAAAGAGAGAAGAACTGCTTTTCAACATGAAGGAATGAGAAAGGAAACTACCAATCTGTTAACCAAAGCATGCAAAAGGCAGTTGGTGTTAATGCTACTGGATAAGGAGGAAGAAGGCAATTTTCAAAATTAGGGAAGCCGCTGTCTTGGGTCCTCAATAAGATACAAAAGAAGGTATTATTACAACCCTTAAATCCTCGTCCTTTGCCTAACTCTCTCCCACCTAATTTTGACACTAAGGCATTTTGTTAATTTCATCAAATGTAAGGGCATGACACAGATAGATGTGTGAGATTGAGGCATGAGATCCAAAATTTGATTGATAATAGGAAGCTGCCTGAGCCCAACAAGCCAAACACTATAGACAATCCATTGCCAAGGTTAAATAGAGTACCACCACCGAGGACCTTCATGATTGGAGGAGGGTTGCATGAAAGTTTTATCATGTCTTCTTTCCAAGATATGGGTGGAGAAGCAACCAAGGAAGAAGTGGTATTTAGTAAAGTTGAACAGGCTATGGTAGGCAAAGAAGTAGCAATCTGTGTTGTGAATAAGTTTTGGGATTCAAGAGATAGTGATGACGATCTTGTACCCAAGAATGAGGAATGGACCTGGTCTGAGCCCGAAGAAGATGAAGTAATAACACTAGATCTGGTAAGACTTATGCGAGGCCACCAACTAAAGAAGTAGAGACTAATAAATGAAAGGAAGTTGAAGTGGGAAATAAAGAAGAGGAGGATGATATTGTGCTTAAGCAGTTAAAAAGAACCAAAGCAAGTGTCAGTATTTGGGACTTATTGGCCACTTCTAAGAAGCACCATGAAACTATGGCCAAGGCCTTGGATAACATGCCAATTTCCACCTCTATAACACCAAAGGAACTGATTAACTTCATAAAAGTTGAAGGAGTAATGAAATGTGAAGATATTCAAAAGAAGAGCGAAGTTAATATGGGAATGGTATCTTTCTTAGATGCAGATTTACCGGAAGAAGGGAGAGATCACATTCGTTCTCTCTTTATCAAAGTAGAAATCAAAGGAAAAAGGACTCCATATGTGATGGTTGATGATGGGTCTGCCATAAATATTTGTCCACTTAAAATATTGCCAAAGCTAGCAATGTCAACGAGGGATCTAAGCCCAACTAAGGTAACCATTAGGGCTTATGAAAATACCAAGAGGCATGCTGAAGGGACTTTCAAAGTTTTTGTGAAGGTTGGTCCAATTGAATGTATTGTTGAATTTGTGGTTTTGGACATACTTGTTAATTTTGCTCTACTTTTGGGACAACCATGGTTCCATCCTCTTGGTGGAGTTCCTTCCACCTTTCATCAAAAGATCAAGTTCCCTAACAGAGATGAGACGGTGGTCATCGAGGCCGAGGATAATGAGGTTGTTAATGCTCTAATGATTAAGAGGCCTCTCAATGGTTTCCAAGTAGCTAAAATTTTTTTAATGAGGTAGTGGACTCTAAGGTCTTGAACATGATGAAGAACATGAGCTACCTTCCCGGAGCTAGTCTTGGAAAGGACAAGGCCGGTGTGACAAAGCTTCCAGATTTCAAAACTCAAACTTTTAATAAAGGGTTAGGGTATGAAGAAGCCAACAAAGATGTCTAGCTAAAGAAGAATGTGAAGATGAGCTTCCCACTACTTGAAGAGATCTTTATCAAAGCTCCAAACATGGGACCACTCCATTAAAAGCCTGAGCCAATCATGTTCATGGGAAAGTTGATCACGGGTTTTGAAATTTTTGCTGATGTTGTCGAGATAATGGAACAAGTGAAGAAAGAGCTCACCCTACCAGCCAACAAGGAGCCCAATCCAGAAAGGAAGAAGGAAGCTATCCTAAAACTTGAGAAAACACCAGAGGAGATTGCTGCCCTAGTTGAAGAAAAGTTTAAAGATGTCCTGCTTTATGATTTTGAGAACAATGACATTGATTTTGATTTTGATTTTAATTTATCTGCGTTGTATGAGGATGATGATGTTTTCTTTTAAAAAATGAATGCAATAAAGTCTGATTTTGCTTACTTGTGTGACGTTTCTCCTGATGGTTGCATACATTCAAATAGTGATTACATGAGCATCTTTAATATTAACTCTGTTGATACACAATCATTAAATTTGGGAACAACCGAAAATCCTAAAAATATTAGCATAGCATCTGACCTTACTCCTGATGAAATAAAGAGATATTAGAAAAAATATTTAAAAATATGAAGAAGTATTCACTTGGTCTTATGAGGATATGCCTGGAATAGATTGAGACATAGCCAAACATCTGATTCCTACTTACACTCACATGAAACCTGTCAAACAAAAGCTTAGGCGATTAAGACCTGAATGGGCTAAATTAGTTAAAGAAGAGGTCACTGAACAAATACAAGTAAAGTTTCTTGAAGTAATAGATTATCCAGATTGGCTAGCCAATATAGTACCCATGCCAAAGAAAGATGGAAGAATTAGGGCATGTGTGGACTATAGAGATTTAAATAAGGCATCCCCTAAAGATGATTTTCCTTTACCCCATATAGATATCCTCATTGATAGTGCAGCCTCTAGCATGCTACACTCATTTATAGATGGATTTTCTAGATACAGCCAAGTGTTAATGGCCCAAGAGGATAAAGCCAAAACTTCTTTCATTACTACATAGGGTATATTTTGTTATAGGATGATGCCATTCAGATTAAAGAATGCTGAAGCAATCGACTAAAGGATGGCCACCACATTATTTCCTGACATGTTGTACAAAGAAGTTGAAGTATATGTTGATGATATGATGGTGAAATCAGATACAAGGAAACAACACTTCCAAAACTTAGAATTATTCTTCGATAGATCATTGAAGTATAAGCTAAGGCTAAACCTGAAGAAGTGTGCGCTTGGGGTTACCTCAGGCAAAATGTTGGGACATGTGATTAGTCCAAATGGCATTGAGATTGACCCTGACAAAGTTAAAGCAATCCGGGATATGCCAGCCCCTAAGATGGAGAGAGAAGTTTGGGGATTCATTGGCAAATTATAGTACATTAGAAGGTTTATAGCAAAGCTCACCACAATCTGTGAACCTATCTTTAAATTGCTTAAAAAGAATCAGCCAGTCCTGTGGAATGAAGAGTGTCAAAAGGCCTTTGAATGAGTAAAAGAGTATTTGTTAAATCCACCTATTTTAAGACCACCTAAACCTGGTAAACCTTTGTTACTATACTTAGCAGTAGAAGAAGAGTTAATAGAAACCATGCTAGCCCAAGCAAATGAGTCAGGGATTGAGCACACAGTTTACTATTTGACTAGAAAGCTCATACCTTATGAAATTAAGTATAGTATCATTGAAAAGACCTGCATAGTTGTGGTTTGGTCTTCTAAGAAGTTGCAGCATTACTTTCAATCTTATAGTGTGTAAGCAATTTCCAGGTTGGATACGATGAAGTACTTAAGGGAGACACCCTCTTTGATCGGAAAGTATAGGCGATGGTTGATAATATTGGAAGAATTTGAGATTGAGTATGTAACGAAGAAAACAATCAAATGTAGAGCAGTGGCAAAATTCCTGGCCCAACAACCATTACCGGATAGCGAAGAGGTAGTCTTGGAATTTCCTGATGAACATTTAGAGGCTATAGAAGTAAAAGGATGGAAAATGTATTTTGATGAAGTAGTGAATAAGAAAGGAGCAGGTTTGGGAGTCATACTAGAATCACTAGAAGGGGAGCTTATCCCTTTAGCCAAGAAGTTGAAATTCAAGGCAACCAATAATATGTTGGAGTATGAGCATGTCTCTTTGGTTTGGAAACCCTGATGATTATGAAGGTGGATAAGGTGCGAGTCTTTGGTGATTCATTGCTAGTAGTATCACAAGTAAATGGAGAATGGGAGTTAAAAGAAGAAAAGCTAAAACCATACCACCATTACTTGACCATAATGAAGAAGAACTTTAAGGAGTGCAGGTTTATACACCTACCAAGAGAAGAAAACTAGATGGTTGATGCCCTTGCCACATTGGCTTCGGTATGGGAAAATCCTATTAACTTATTCCTTAAGCCTCTAATTTTGACTAGTTCATCAACTCCTTGCTATGAATATGAGACAATCATGGAAATTGATATAGACCATGAAGTGTGGTATGACACTATAAGATGATTTTTGGAAGAGAAAAAATACTCATTGGGAGCAACAAAGAAAGAAAGAAGAGCCATAAGGCGATGGTCCTTACAATACATCACCTTTCATGGAGAGTTGTATCGAAGATGGCCTATTGGGGTGCACTTGAAATGCTTAAGAAAGCCTGAAGTGGAGCATATTATGTTGAAAATACATGCGAGAGGTTGCGGTCCACACATGAGTTGTTTAGCCCTAGTTAAGAAGATAATTCGACAAGGTTACCACTGGTTGACCATGGAGAGAGATTGTATTGAGTTTGTAAAGAAGTGCCAGCAATGTCAGATGTATGGTAATTTGAATCACATGCCACCTAAAGAATTGCATTATATGTCTTCACCCTAGCCATTCGCAACTTGGGGGATTGACATCATAGGAGAGATACATCCGACAGCCTCAAATGGTCACCATTTCATTGTAGTAGCGGTAGATTATTTTTCAAAATGGGTCGAAGCCGAATATTTCAAGAAATTGGGGGCAAGCCAAATAGCTAGATTTATTAAAAAGAATCTCATCTGCATGTATGGGGTCCTGCACAGTGTGATATTAGACAATAGGATACAGTTTCAAGGTGCAGTTAAGGACTTATTCTCGAAGTACCAAATTCATCATCACCAATCCTCTCCTTATAGACCAAAGGCTAATGGTACAGTAGAAGCAACAAATAAGACAATTAAGCAAAATCTGTCTAAGATGACCAAGACATATAGGGATTGGTCAGAAATGCTTCCTTTTGCTTTGTGGGGATTCAAAATAAGTGTGCGAATGCCGACTGGAATGACACTGTTCTCTTTGGTTTACGGGATGGAAGCAGTGTTGCCAATTGAAATTGAGATCAAGTCATTAAGAGTGTTCTTGGAAGCTGAACTACCTGAGATGGAATGGGTAGTGAGTAGATACACACAGTTAGCTTTACTAGAGGAGAGAAGTTTAAAAGCATTGTATCATCATCAACTGTATCAAAGGAGGATAGCTCGAGCCTATAATAGAAGGGTTAAGATCAAAAAACTCAAAGTCGGTGATTTAGTGTTGAAACAATGTAAGCCTAATGTATCTGATCCAAGAGGGAAATTTAGGCCTAGCTGGGAAGGGCCATTTGTTGTGAAACAAGTCATGAATAAGGGTGCAGTTAAGTTATCAGACATGGACGGGAACAAGTTTAGTGAGCCAGTGAACATTGATAGGTTGAAGAGGTTTTATGTATAAAAAAAGAAAAAAAAGGAAAAAGAGCTCGCTAGGTTGAAAACCTAAAAAGGGCGGCCTAGGCAAAAGTTGGAGCAGTCTGCTAGTTTCGAAAACCCGAAAGGGCGTACTAGGCAATAATTAGGGCTAAGAGAGAGAAAATTGTCAATTAGAAAACCTGAAAGGGCTAGTTGGCAATAGGAGTGATCTTGCGTATGCTGGCTTTATGTTTGGTTGTTCCCCAATTTAATAAAACAGAATTAATATTAAAATTGTTCCATGTGCACTATTTTAAGTATTTGACCAAATATGGATAAAATGAATAAACACAATAGCAAAAGGTGATGATAAATTATGAAAGGAAAAGAAACTTCTCTTATTATTATTTTTACATCCTAATAATATTTTTTCTAGAGAAATTGACAAATGTAAAATCTATGGTAGACGATAAGTGTAGCGTGTAGGCCAACTTTGCTTCAGCCGATCCAAGTAGACTTTGGTCAGACAAGGCATGTCCAAATCAGGAGTAAAATTGAAATCTCAAGGCTCAGCTCCATACTGATGGTCAAGCCGACGAGGATCATAACAAGTACCTCGACGAAGAACAACAAGAGGAACGTACATCAAGTATGATCGAATGGTGATACGAGAAATCTTCCACCAAGGTACTAACCAACGGATGTTGATTTCAACGCGTGAGTGGATCCAGTCAACCCAGTTAGCATATGAATAAGTAGGATGGAGTAGTTTCCTAGCAGAATGATGTCATGGTAGATATCTAACGAAATCCATAGATAGAGTGTCGAGCAAGCAGAGACACTCCTGAAACCAAATCTATAAGAAAAAAAGGGGTCTGTTAGGTCGAAAATCCACAAGGATGGCCTAAGCAAATAAAAACTAGGATAGCTCGCTAGTTTTGAAAACCCGCAAGGGCAGACTAGGCAAAAAGCAATAATAAAATAATAATAATAATAATAAAGAAAAAAAGAAAAAAGAGACCTAAATTGAAAACCCAAAAGGGCAGTTTAGGTAATTACCTGAAGCAGCAACGGACTCCCAGTCAATCTCTTTGACAATCCCAATTTAAGTTGGTCTAGTCCAACTAAAGTCTCAGCTAAGATCATGGGTATCGACGATAAGCCTCCTTCCATTTGGTCCATGATATCCAATATTCGTGGGTCAATATTGCCATCGAAAGAATCAAGTAAAAATTGGCCAAGCAAGCATAGACAAAGCATACGTCTCCATGCCTTTGTAGGAGCCAAGTGAGAAATGCAAAAGTCAATTACGTGACCAAGCAAAATCTTCTCACCTCTCATCAACTGTAGAACTTTAGGCTTTGAAAGATGAAACGGCATTTGCATCTTTTGTTGAGTCTTGGAAATTAATATAGGTAATGCCATTGGTTGATTGCTTGGATAACCAAGGATGGCCTCAAACTCTTCAATCATGGGACATATCTCAAAGTCATTTATCTTAAAAGTCCTAGAATTCACATTCCAAAAAGAAACCATGGCATGCAAAAAAGAATGGTCCAATTTAATATTTTGAAAACACTTCAAAGTATTAATTTCAAACTAAGATATTTGTTCCCAGTGAATGACAATCATATTTTTAAATAGACCTTTTATTTTCTTCAAATTGAGTTCGATCATTGTTGACAATTGAAAGGAAATTAGAATTGTTAAAAGGAATTTTGATGCTAAAGTTGAAAATTCGTGGCTTCTGTATGAGGTCATAGAAATGAAAGAAGATTTATATAGGATGATTGGCCATATTGAAGTTTACAAGGAATGGTTTGAGACCAAGACGTGCAAGGATAGGAAATTAGCGATGAAATGATTTTAAGTGACCATGTTGCCTTCGATTTTGTAAATTAGTGCTACTGTGGAATTCTGAATTATTGTAACACAGAAATAATAAAAATGATAATACCAAAAAAAGATGAGAAATAATAATAATAATATATTTAAAAGTCAAAAGTTGTAGTAAAAGTGCAAATTATAATTATCATTATTATTATACAATATTTTTTCAATTAGTACAATAATAGATCACTGAGGAGGAGGTGGTGGATTATAATCAAACAAAGCACTGAAGAAGTCATCGCCTATTGAAGGAGGAGGCATATCATCTATCCCAAGTCCACCTGAAGCAGGAGCACCTGAACCTCTATTACCTTGGAATTCAGATCTGTAACGGTCCTCAGCTGAAGTAGACAAAAGAATCTCATGGTCATCAGTTTGGGGTCCCCTACATGACAAAGCACTAGGATCTCTCATCCCCTGAAATCAAAAGTCTCAAAAGTTTTGCTCTGACTGATGATACAATTTTTTAAAATGGGCAACCTATTGATGACTAGCAACTAACTCTTCTTGAAGTTTCTTATTTTGTTCTTCAAGCATCCGCTGTGAGCCAAAAAGAAAAGGTAAGAGCATACATAATCATGCACACATGTTACATAAATCATCATGGAATTGGATAACCTACCAGGTAAATCATATCAAAACTCTCTGGATGAGATGGCATCTTCAGTTGATTAGAATGAGCAAATGGAGGAGCGATAGAGGAAGGTCCAACCTCATGACCAAACAAGCTAGTAGCCTACAATAATCATTAAAACAATCAAAACAAGTTAAGAAAGAAGTAATTGCAATGGTAAAATGGTAAAAGTTTACCTGAGAGGTGCTAGCCCTAGGATACGGGACGGACCCTTCTCCTTCTCCGTGTTGCTCCTCTTCATCGCTATCCTCCTTTTCCTTGAAAATCTCCCGGACGCCATCAGGAGATACATCAAAGTTCAAGAGTCCTACTCGAATAAACTGGGTATATGATGCACTCGGTGGATAGAGAAAGGTTTCAACATCATAATCATGCCGAGCTAACCACCACACATTCTCTAGCATTGATGTGATATTTAAATTATACTCCGAAAAATTCATCGGGATCCTCTACCACTCGGGACCAAGGAACCACTCATACACCCTCTCCCCGAGAAACCAGCCACTGGACACAGGGCCAGTAATGACTCGGCGGGTATGTTTAAAAGGCAATGCGGCATTCATGGAAGAAGTCTGGTTCTTCCGCTCTTCTGTGTTCCACCAAGCCAAATTGACTTACAAAATGAAATAAGGTAAGTGAACTCTTATATAAATTTTAAAGTGTACTAATATTATTTTACCAGGCCCCAGGTTTAGCAATTGAAGAGATAGCACTGGTGTGCACATGGTGAGAGCCGGGAACTGCTACACGATCCGACAACCAAAAATTCAATCTTGGATACCTAACTCTCTCTTGAAAAATGCTAGGCACGCTCACAAGATTATGCTTCTATGCCCATACCTTAAACACAATGAAAATCAAATTCATGCAAGTATAAGAATGGAATTGACATTGGTAGAAGAAGAGTACCTCAACAACTACCATGAAACCAATGAAAGACTTCTTATTCCTTCAAATCTTATCTAGTCCATGATAGAGACAAGCAAGGCTAGCTTCACCCCAGCCGTAAAGTGATATCATACTCATGTCAGTAAGGGCCCTCAGCACCAACAAATGGATTTTAAATTCGGTGCTGCATAAAATAGTCGACCTGAGCAAATACAGTAAAAATCCTCAAGCATATTGTTTGGTTGTTTCCCTATGAACCCGTCCTTTGTAGTTCATCCAATAACTCTGAATCGGCTTAATTTTTATCTTAAAGGGATCTTTTAATGATGATTCCATATCGATTAACTGTTGGACTTCTTTGTATGTCAGAATATCATTGGTAAGAGGGACCGGAAGGCCATAGTATCAGTTACCAGTTATGGTTGTATAATCAACTAGGCCAATGGTCATCTCTCCTACAGGTAGATGAAAAGTATGGGTCGTGTCCATCCATCACTTCGACAATGCTTAAACTACACTCCTGTATATCGGACACTCCTCAGATGGTAATTATAGTATAAATCTTTCAAAACTGCAATCTCGGACAATCCATTTTACTTGAGAGGGTACTACATCATACCATTGTTGGGTTTTATAGACACACCTCTGCCCCAGATAACACAGCGATCGCTCTAACACGGAGTCAGATAACCAAATCATTCCTAAAATTCTAGAAATTATCTCGGGTCCAGAACCCAAATTATCTTTTAAGTCCAGAACTTATCTCGGGTCCAGAACCCAAATTATTCTTTTAAGTCTAAAACTTATCTTGGGTCTAGAACCCAAATTATTTTTTAAGTTCAGAACTTATCTCGGGTCCAAAATCCAAATTATGTTTTAAGTCCAGAACTTACCTCGGTTTCAGAATCCAAATTATTCTTTTAAGTCCAGAACTTATCTCAGGTCCAGAACCCAAATTATTTTTAAGTCCAGAACTTACCTCGGGTCCAGAACCCAAATTATTCTTTTAAGTCCATAACTTATCTTAGGTCCAGAACCAAAATTATTTTTAAGTCTAGAACTTATCTCGGATCTAAAACCCAAATTATTTTTTAAGTCCAGAACTTGTCTTGGGTCCATAATCCAAATTATTTTTTAAGTTCAGAACTTATCTTGGATCCAGAACCCAAATTATTTCAAGAACTTATCTCGGGTGCAAAACCCAAATTATTTTTTTAAGTACAGAACTTACCTCAGGTCCAGAACCCAAATTATTATTAAGTCCAGAACTTACCTCGGGTCTAGAACCCAAATTATTTTTTTTTAAGTCCAGAACTTATCCCAGGTCTAGAATCCAAATTATTTTTTAGTCCAGAACTCAAACTAACCTTGATTACGGAGTCCAGTATGGCTGTAAATTCAGTAAAAAATCACATTGTTTTTCGCTCTCTTTTGCTGTAGTCTCAGATCACTCAAGCAGGGGGCAAACTATATACCCTTAATTTTTTACCCAATCTAGTCTTATATTTTTAAACAGTCTAAAATAATTTTTATGGTATTTTTAATTAAAATAAAAAAATAAAAAGAAGAAGAAAAGATAAAAAAATAAATTGAAAATAGAAATCGGCGACGGGCAAAATCAGTGACTAAATTTTTTCGTGGCTGGTGGCGAATTGGAGACAAATTGGCCACAAGCCAATTTGTCGTAGGTTTTACCTATGAAAAAATGGCCTGTGGCCCTCGCCCAGCCTGCACCTAGCCCGCGCCGAGCCTACAGGAAATTTTCTCCAGCGCAATATTTGCTAGCACAATTTTTTTTGAAACCCTATTCTACTTTGTTTTGGTTTTTAATTTATTTCCTAAACGGTTTTTATTTCCATAACCAATTAGTAATAAATTTTTATTTTTCTTATAAATACCACATCAAAACACATAGAAAGGGATCTTGGGACTTTGGTTTTTGATCTTTAAAAAAAAAGGGATCGAACTTTTAGAAGGAGTTGGACTTTTTCAGAATAGATTGAGAAACATGGACTTTAAGGAGGAAGAGGCAGGCAGCAAACAATAAACACTCCATCAAAGGCAGCCCACACTGTCTTTGTTATTGTTCAACCAAAATTCAAAATTGTGATGGAACCAACAACAAAGGTTTGAATCTCTATTTACTTGTTTATGTTTACAGTAGTCTCATCACTCAATTGGATTAATTGTTTAAACGTGCAATAGATGATCAATTGTTCTACTTACCATCTAAACTATATTTAAA
The DNA here is from genome assembly GCA_947685225.1 of Garcia nutans. NCBI lineage: Eukaryota > Viridiplantae > Streptophyta > Magnoliopsida > Malpighiales > Euphorbiaceae > Garcia > Garcia nutans. The sequence continues at coordinate 31,825,686 of CANTUV010000039.1, read as the reverse complement.
ATCTTAAAAAGTGTTTTTCCAAAACCCTAATACCTTAATACCCATAAAACTAATTTTTGAAATCTAAAACCCTAATTACACTTTTCTAAAACCACAAAACAATAATATGTTTTCTCAAAATCAAAATCAATTCTATTTTTTCTAAGATTTGCAGTAGCTTATTTCTTCCAATTCCTAAAGCCTTTTTTCTAAATCTTTAACCCTAAAATCTTAATTTTCAACACCAAAACCTACAACCCTAAAAGCCAGTTTTTCAAAATTTTCAGGGCTCTGCACCTTCACCCCGCCCTATAACCTGTTAGCGGGATCGCCGTATGGGCTCGTCGAAGGGGTCAATATTTATTTATGTATAATAAGCCTTTGTGTTTAACTCCTATTATTTAAAAACCCTAATTTGATTATTAAAAATTCTAAAACCCTAAATTTATACATTTATTACTTTATTTAATTTTAAATTTGATTATGAATGTTTATTATATATTTTGATTGATGTTTGATGTCTTTGATAAATGATTTATTTATAATGAATGGTTGGCTATTTTTATTGATTTGTTTTGATTTCAAAACATTGTAAGAGGTATGTTTTCATATTTTGGGTACCTCATGTCGTGAGCATCATGTAATTTATTTTATTTTAAAATAATTTGGAATTAATGTAAAGGACATGTTTCCACCTTTCGGTGGGTGTCCTATTTAGTTTTAGACATAGACAATGTAAGAAAATGTTTCCATCCTCGGATGGGTGTCCATTTATTTGTTTTGTTTGGACATTATTATAATTTTAATAAAGTATTTATTTATTCTTATGATCACATGTAGTATGGATAATATCATTATATTTAAGAATTTTATAATATTAAGACCTGCAAAGGAGGCTGGTTCCAATAAACCGGGTATTGTGGGGGTGCTGGGCCATTTCTCACCTTCCCCACACTACCCATCTTTTCGAACCCATTAGGGATTTAGGGATTCCTTAGGAATTGAGTCATCCACCGCTTTCTTTTTTTTTTTCGGCCCGTTCGGGTGGAGACTTCATTTTCTCTAGGCTTAGGCTTGTGTTCTCTAAGGCCCTGAGCCTAAATAGTGCTGAAGTCGCAAGAACCATTCCACTGGGAGTGGGGGCAAAAATTCCTGCTCACATGGATAATTGCAAATTACTGCACGAAATAATAACAAAAGTAGCTATTGTAATCTAAATGAATTAAACACAAAAAATGAACCTTCCTTTATTGGCTCCACCAAATTGAAAAACGTGAACCAAGCTTGAAGTTTGATACTACCTAAGTCAATCTAGTTCTCTGTTTGAGCTTTAGCAATTTGGCAATTGCTTAGATACTACCTTGGTTGTGATATTTTCTCTGCTACAGTCTCTATTTAAAAATCCTGGCTGAGAGCCTTTTGTTTAACTTACTTTTACTTTGATGATTATGGCTACCCCCTCTCTGTCTCTTGTTCTCTCATATTTGTAGGTAATCCTATGGTTTTATTAGATTTACTAATCCTAAACCCACTAGAAAACATCATCCCTCTGAATTTGATTTTGGGTAGGACACTTAAATAGGCCGGTATTAAGAAATCATATCGAATAGGATCCAATTCGACATGAGTAGGTGCCCATGTCGAATTTGACATGTCCAAATTTTACATGGGCATTCTCATGTCGAATTAGACATACTTTAATTTGGCATGAGCATACTCATGTCAAATTTGGACATGTCCAATTCAACATGAGCAAAGCTTTTGTCGAATTAAGAGGGTCTACACCTATTTAGATTAAACTGGGTTGATTTTGAGATTAAAAATTGGGACTATTTTGATTCGAGCATAAAAAAATGGACTGGACTAGGTTTAGGCTTCATAAAATTGGATTAGACTTAATTTGGGTCTCTTAATTATAACGAAACTCATTTACGCTAAAATTAAGGGTCTACAGTTTTGACTCCTGCTTGAATGATCTGAGACTTGAGTATAAAAGAGTGAAAAACATTGATTTATCTTCTAAATTTTTCACAAAGCATCAGCAAAATAAAACACAGAGATAAATAAGCAAAATTCCAAAGGATGGATACCCTATGGTGAGGAACTATTGAGTATTGACATCTGACTGCTGAACGATTTTAATATCTCAATAGTCTATTAGGTAACTCTAATATCTTAATGAAAATGGCCAAGTGACTTTATTATCTTGGTTTTGATGAACTTAAACTAGTTTGGGTTTTGGACTCGACACTGAATTTGGGTTCTTAACCGGAGACTGGATTTGGGTTCTCGACCGGAGATTAGATTTGGGTTCTCAATCCGAGACTGAATTTGGGTTCTTGACCAAACACTAAATTTGGGTTCTTGACCCAAGATTAGATTTGGGTTCTCAACCCGAGACTGAATTTGGGTTCTCAACCTAAGATTGAATTTGGGTTCTCGACCTGAGACTAGATTTAGGTTATGGACCCATGATTGAATTTGGGTTCTCAACCCAATGCTGGATTTGGGTTCTTGACCCTAGACTAAATTTGGATTTTTGACCTGAGACTGGATTCAACTGACCTTCTATTCGTTGAGATTTCTGGCTTTCTTCTAGCCACCAATTTCAGCTCTTCTAGCTGATTGACCTTCTATCAGTTGAGGGTTTTGGCTTTCTTATAGCCAATCAATTTTAACTATTCTAGCTAATTAACCTTTTGTCAGTTGAGAATTCTAGCTTTCTTCTAGCCAACTGGTCCATTCTTCAATGGATTCTGCTTGAGAATGGACCTTCATCTTGTATTGACTTCAACTCTTCTAACTAACTGACCTTCTGTCATTTGAGGGTGCAGACTTTCTTCAAGCCACTTATTCCATTCTTCAATGGATCGACTTTAGCTCTTCTAGCTGGACTAACCTTCTTTCATTTGTATCTTCATTCATTTATTCCATTCTTTATTGGCTTCTATTTTTTATTCTTTAATGGCTTCCGATTTACAAAAAGGTTTGGCTATTTTTAGCCCTTTAGTCCTCATATCTTCTCTTGTCTTCTACATGGCAGAACATTGAAAGAGAGTTTCAAAATGTTTTATAGATGCATAAAATCAAAATTTGAAAGGTAAATCTTTTCCCTCTGTGTAGGCTCAAACCGATGATCTTGTGCCCATTATGCTTCAACTGATACTTTTGTCTTGTTCTTTGCGCACGTATGCATCTCCATTTTTGCAAAGTGATTGGATCTTTCTTAAGCAACAGACCTTTTATGCCCCTGATGCTATGTCTGCTTCTCATTGTTTGCTTCTAGAGTATTAGCTACTTAAAGAATAGACAACAAAAATGCAATGTGACGTGCTCATGTATGTGTGTATGCATGATATGCATGAATGACACTTGCGGTGACAATACTGACTCACAAACTGAGATGGTAGGCCAAAACACTTCCATTGTTACCTTTAGGATATTCATGTAGGTCTTGCATTGGATCATTAGGACATGACACATCCACAGCTTCATCTTTAAGACATATAAAAGAATGAGTAGTGGGGGCCGGGTAGGATGCTCATATATACAGGCAACATCCATTTTCAAATCATGATTTAGCATATAACCTTATGAATGATTCTTCCATCAGCTCACTCTTGCCTAGTGTAACCTTTAAAGCTCGACCATGCAATGTACTTCCTTATGCTTGAAAGCCCATGTGACAGAAAATACTTTTTCCCTCTCTCTCTTTTTTTTAACTTTGAATTTTATTAATTTTGAAATCAAATATTGGCTTTGCCAAATCAGTGTCAATATACCTCAAGACTCAACTTTTCTAAATTAACACATCTATAACATTATAACCCTAATTGCCAAACTAAACTTGGAAACCATTTCCATTTAAGCAAGAATTGTTGCACCTCAAATAGGCACATACACATTACTTGGCCAAAGGTCTCATTCATTTTAAATATTTTCTATCTCATATGCATGCTTATTCAAGCAATCTCCACTAATAGACTCCACCTGCTAAGAGAGATCAACAAGTCTTTAATAGGCTTAAAATGGAGTCTATAAGGGACATGGGTTAGATGAAGGCCATTTGTAAATTGGAACTGACATGACACAAATGACACATCTTCACACTATAAAGAGCTTTGAACATTCTCCCATCTTCTTGGCATGAATTTGGATCTTGATTGGACAGTCTTTGCCTTTGTAAAAAGTTAGAGACCCTCATTCTTTTACTTTTCTTCTTTTTCTTCCTTTCTTTTTACCTTTTTTTTTTCTTTTTCTTTTTCTTTTACTCTTTATTTCCTTTTTCTTTTTTCTTTTCTTTCTTTTGGTATTGTAGACCCTTATTTTTTTTTACCAAGTCTAGTCCAATGATTTAAAACAGCCCAAAATAATTTTGTAATATTTATTATTTATTTTAATATTATCTATTATTTAATAGAATATATATACAAAAGAAATTATAAATATTTATTTTAAATATAATACTTATTATTAATAATAAAAATAATGAAAAATAAATAATAAATAATAAATAATAAAATATTAGATGAATCGGCAAGCGATATGTGGTAGCGCGCGTGGGAAACCAATTCGCTGCAGGCACGAATTATGCACCTCGCAGTAACGCTTGCCCATAGCTTGCCCAATGCTATCCCAATGCAATGCCCAACAGCCTTGCCCAGTGCCCAGCAACTAGCCCTCGCAATCCATACAGGTGCAGCAGGCCCAATCCTCGCAGCCCGCCGGACCATGTGCCAATGCTCCTGCCAATTTTGCAAAACCTTGTTAAGCTCAGATGTTTGAATTTTATTTCCTTTACAGATTTTATTTCCTTAACATGTTAGGTTTTTTTTTATTTGCAATTGCCTATAAATAACACACTAAAAGATTAAAACAAGACTTTTTAATTTTTTTGATACTTGAGGCTTTTAGACATTTTGGGAGACTGGAACTCTAGGATTTCAAAAGAGACTATCCAACTTGCAAAATCAAGGCAACAAGGCATTGTTGACTTGATCTTGCTCAGCCAAAAATAAAAGATTAGAGCAGGTAGTAGCTTGGTTCAATTTCTTCAATTTGGTGGAGCCTCCAAATGTAGGTAAGTTAATCTAAATTTAGTTTATTAAATCAATAATGACCTTCACTTTTCAAATTATCATCACAATGTCCTGATTATACAATTCCCTTTTGATTTATTTCATAGAGTAGCTTGGGTTTCAATTTTAGTCAATAGTATAATCATCAAAACATTAATCTGTTTTCTCAAACCCTAATCAGTTCTTAAAACCTCAAACCTTAAATTCTATTTTCTTAAAACCTAAAACCCTAATTAATTTTTTTCCCAATTTACATAGAAGCTTAGTCTTTTAAAAATAATAATAATGATGTCAGTTTCCTAAACCCTAAAACCTCTTTTCTAAATCTAAACCCTAAATTCTTAATTTTTAAATCTAAATCTACAAAACCATAATTTTATTTAAGAAACCCTAATTCAAGATGTAAACCAAAATTTACATATTTATTGCTTTATTTAAGTTTAGATGCATGATTTATTGTATGTCTTAATGAATGGTTTATTTTTGTTTAATCTTTGATGAATGATTTATTTATGATGAATGATGGATTATTTTTATTGATTTATTTTGGTTTCAAAAATTGTAAGAGGTATGTTTCTATGATTGGATACCTCAATTGTTAAGTTTCATGTAATTTAATTTATTTTAAGTTTTGGATCAATGTAAAGGTTACATTTCCACCAGTTGGTGGGTATCCTATTTAGTCATTTTCTTTTGGACATTGGATAATTCTAAAAGCATGTTTCTGTCCATGGATGGGTGCCTATTTATTTATTTTGTTTGAACTTGTCATGATTTAAATAAAGTAAATATTTAATCTTATGATTGCATGTAGTATGGATAATATCATATTAATCAATAATTTTATAATATTAAGACATGAAAAGGAGGCCGGTTTCAATGAACCGGGCGTTGTGAGGGTGTTGGGTCATTCACACCATCCCTATGCATACCCAACTTTTCGAACCCAATAGGGGGTTGGAGATTTCTTAGGAATTGAGTCATCCACCCTTTTTTTTTTCCCAGGCCCATCCAGGTGATGACTCCATTTTCTTCTGGCTTAAGCTCGTGTTCTCTAAGGCCCCGCTAATAGTGCCGAAGTTGCAAGAACCATTACACATGGGAGTGGGGGCGAAAATTTCCGCTCGCAATAAATCCTAATTTAAGATGTAAGCCTAAATTTATATATTTATTGCTTTATTTAAGTTTAGATGCATGATTTATTATATGTCTTAATGAATATGTAGACCCTTAATTTTTTACCTAATCCGGTCCAATATGTTTTATTTAGTCTAAAATGATTTTTGTTGTCTAATTGGTCCAAAATAATTTTTATTAAATAATTTTTGCTTTAGTATCTAATTTTTATTAATAAAAAATAGAAATAAACAAATAAAATTCAAAAAATAAAAATAAAAATAAAAATCGAAGTCGAAAAAATCGGCGACGAAAAAATTGTCGTGCGGGCCCGTGGGCATTTTGCCCGCAGGAAATTCTTGTGGGCGAAATTACTGTGCTATTTCGCACGCAAAAATTTTCTGCCTGCAAAATAGCTTACGGGCCTGCTCCGTTAGCGCTGCCGCAGCCAGCTGCAGCAGATTTTTTTGCTAGCGCAGTTTTTCCGTAGCAGTTTTTTTTTGGCAGTGCAAATTTTCCGACGCAAATTTTTCGAAACCTAATCCAATTAGGTTTTGGTTTCTTTTTTTTATTATTAATATTACTTACCTTAACTAATTAGGAATAAACAACCTCAAACCACTATAAATAAGGATCAAAAGCAATTAATTTAAGGAGGCAAAAATCCAAGAGTGGCTTGGAAAATTTGAAACCAAATCAAGGAAAGAAAAGAAGCAATTCAATTCAACCTTTTTCTGGAACAAGAGTAGCATGATTTAAAGAATTCAAAGGCAAAAAAAGGCTTGTCTTTGGAGCTAGTTCATCCAAGAAGAATTATTTTTGGAGGAATCATCAAAAGAAGGTATGTGTTAATTGATTTTCTTTAATTTTTTTTACATAGTAGCTAAAACTAGGATTTTATGTTTTTTCAAAACCTAAAATCTTAGAACTTTAAATTAGTTTTTCTAAAGTTAAAAGCTTTATTTTGTTGGTTTATCTTCCAAAAGGCTTAAAATTATTATTTTTACTTCTTAAAGATCTTAAAACACTAATTGAACATGATTTACAACAAAATTAAGATTTAAATTTTGTTTCTTTTAAAATTTTAAAGTAGGTTCTATTTCATTCAAAAAGCCTTAAAAAACATCTTTTCTACTTATAAAAACTTTAATTTGTTTGTTTAAATTCATAAAAATTCATGAAATTATCAAATTGATTTTTAATCCTAAAAGTTCCATGCATCACTCGTGACCCTAAATTCTAAAAATACTAAACCCAAATTCAACTTTCAAAATTCAAAATAATGAATACTAACCCTTTTAAAACCTTAAACCCTAATTTTATGAACCCTAATCCTTTTAAAACATTAAAAAACATAAAAATATAAAAACATAAATTTTACACAGTAGCTTAGAAACCCAATGACCAAAAATCACAAACCAAAGTATTTTAAAGTGTCTAAAACCCTAGTTTCATGATTTCATCATTCAAACCTTAATTTGGTTAATCAAAGTGTCTTACCAACCTTTTAAAACATAAAACCCTAATCTATTTTAATTCCATAAAAAGTCACAGTAGCTATAATTGAACTTTTATTTGCTTTAGTCAATTCCATATTTGATTATGCTTTGATTTATTTCTTATGCTTTAATTTATTTAATTTCAATACTTGATTTATTTAATTTATCATGGATGGATGTTTATTTTATATTTTGATTAATACCTTTGATGAATAATTTATTTATTATGAATGATTATTTACTTTTATCAATTTATTTAGACTTACAAATATTGTAAGAGGTATGTTTCCACTTGGTGGGTACCTCATTAGTTAAATATCATGTAATTTAATTTGCTTTTCTATTTTAGAACTAATGTAAAGGGCATGTTTCTACCTTTTGGTGGGTGTCCTATTTAGGTGTGTGATGTAAGGACATGTTTCCATCTTCGGATGGGTGTCCATTTATTTGCTTTGTTTGGACATTGCTTTGATTTTAATATAATGATGCTTTCTTTTAATTATTGTGTGTAATATGGATAATATTGTTATATTTAAAAATTTTATAATATTAAGACCTGTAAAGGAGGCCGGTTCCAATGAACCGAGCATTGTGGGGGTGCTGGGCCGTTTCTCACCTTCCCCACACGTACCCAACTTTTCGAACCCATTAAGGGGTTGGGGATTCCTTAGGAATCGAGTCATCCACCCCTTTCTTTTTTTTTCTGCCCGTTCGGGTAGCAACTCCATTTTTACCAGACTTTGGTCCGTGTTCTCTAAGGCCCCGAGCCTAAACAGTGCAGAAGTCGCAAGAACGATTCCACCGGGAGTGGGGGCGAAAATCCCCGCTCACAGTGGTGACTCCACTGGGGATAAGAGAAGTTGATTCCATTGGTCTTTATATTATTCTATTCTTTCTTATAATAATATTATCCATTGCATCATCTTAGATTGCATCGTGTGCGTGAGTTAGGACGCCCGTGTTACCCATGTTATGTTATGTAAGGGATACCATACTTTCACTCAAGGTATGGAGATCGAGCATGGCATAACCACTCATAGCCTCGTACCATTTGGTATATACTTGCTATGGGAACCTAAGCCTTTTAACCCAAAGACTAAAGCTCATGTAATTGGCCTAGTGACTTTCTTTAGGTTTTACCCCAAATGCATGTTGTTTGACTATGGTTAGTTTATTTTAGTCTAAATCATGGCTTATTTGGTTTGTTCTTTTTCTAATATGACCTAAGTATATTGTAAGCTCAAAATAAATTTTTCTTTAAAATCCAAAAAGACCAAAACTATTTTCAAAATTTGTCAAGATGGTCTTTGGACATAAGACTTTTCTAATAAATAAATAAATAAATTCTTTGGCCCATGGCCCAAATACTAAGCCCAAAATCCATTTTTCTAAAATCTTTTACAATGGGCTTAGAAACAAAATTATTTTCACCCAACCGTTTTTTACAAAGAGCTTGCAAAAATATTTAGATCAATTATGAAATACCAAAAATCAATTGTGGGCCTAGTTTACACTAAGAATAAATTAACTATGGGCTTGTTTTTTAGCATGAACCATTAGTTACTCTTTCCAAGTGAGAAATCTATTTATAATAAACCTCTTAATTTCGTTTTAATCCAACATAGCATAAAAGCTACTTTAGTTGGTTGAATGGATTAAAACCTAATTAATGGGAATTATCATGGATTGATTTCCATTTTTGAAAATATAACTATTGGTTGAAACGTCTGAGGGAATTATTTGAAAGCAAGATACCCCATGTTGGTATTTTGTTAACCATATATCTAGGAAAAAGGGACTCGCCATTCGCGTGTGGATGTTATAAGGTTGGAAGGAACGTCCTATTTATCCTTATTTATTGATTGTTTGTGCATACATGCATACATGCATACATTTGCATCTCATATCATTGATCCTCTCTGGCTCACAGCCCTTTATTACTATAGTTCTAAAGCTTACAACAATCCGACCTACGCTGGAGACGAAGTATCTAGCAACGACTCAATCACTTGCTCACCTAAAGCAATGGAGCCCGAACAAATTCAAAGGATGGTGGATGAAGCCCTTAATGCCAAGATGGAAGAAATCAAAGAGGCCCTAGCTGAGACCATAAAGAACCAATTGACTGCAATCTTAGAAAACCATGTCGAGGCATCTGCTAGCACTAAGAAACCAAAGGACAAAGGGAAGACCAAAGTTAGTGAAGTGGTTTTTGATGATGAAAAGGTGATCATTGATGATGATGATGATTGGGCTCAATACTAAGGGGGGTGTTGCCTAATCTTCGTGAAAGGATGTCTCACACCCTTATAAGGGATTTCAAAGACCTTCTTCAAGCTGGTTTACAAATTGAAGAATGGGAAAGGGAGAAGAGTCGCTTTGCAATAAAAAGGAACGAGAAAGGGAGCTATCAACCTGGTAGCCAAAGCACGCAAAAAGAAGTTGATGTTAATGTAACCGGTCAAGGAAATAAAAGACAATTTTAGATCTGGGGAAGCCTCTATCTTGGGTTTTTAGCAAGCTGCAAAAGAAAGGATTGTTACAACCCTTGACTCCTCGTCCTTTGCCTAATCCTCTACCACCTAACTTTGATACTAGTGCATTTTGCCAATTCCATCAAAGGCCTGGACACGAAACAGGCAATTGCATGCAGTTGAGGCATGAGATCCAAAATTTGATTGATAGTGGCAAGCTACTCGAGCCGGATAAGCCCAACACCAAAGACAATCCATTACCAAGGTTCAATAGAGTACCTCCACCGACAACCTTCATGGTGGGAAAAAGATTGGAAGAAGATTTTGTGAACCCTAACCCTTTTAAAACCTTAAACCCTAATTTTTATGAACCCTAATCCTTTTAAAACATTAAAAAACATAAAAACATAAAAACATAAATTTTACACAGTAGCTTAGAAACCCAATAACCAAAAATCACAAACCAAAGTATTTTAAAGTGTCTAAAACCCTAGTTTCATGATTTCATCTTTCAAACCTTAATTTGGTTAATCAAAGTGTCTTACCAACCTTTTAAAACATAAAACCCTAATCTATTTTAATTCCATAAAAATTCACAGTAGCTATAATTGAACTTTTATTTGCTTTAGTCAATTCCATATTTGATTATGCTTTGATTTATTTCTTATGCTTTAATTTATTTAATTTCAATACTTGATTTATTTAATTTATCATGGATGGATGTTTATTTTATATTTTGATTAATACCTTTGATGAATAATTTATTTATTATGAATGGTTATTTACTTTTATCAATTTATTTAGACTTCCAAATGTTGTAAGAGGTATGTTTCCACTTGGTGGGTACCTCATTAGTTAAATATCATGTAATTTAATTTGCTTTTCTATTTTAGAACTAATGTAAAGGGCATGTTTCTACCTTTTGGTGGGTGTCCTATTTAGGTGTGTGATGTAAGGACATGTTTCCATCTTCGGATGGGTGTCCATTTATTTACTTTGTTTGGACATTGCTTTGATTTTAATATAATGATGCTTTCTTTTAATTATTGTGTGTAATATGGATAATATTGTTATATTTAAGAATTTTATAATATTAAGACTTGTAAAGGAGGCCGGTTCCAATGAACTAGGCGTTGTGGGGGTGCTGGGCCATTTCTCACCTTCCCCACACGTACGCAACTTTCCGAACCCATTAAGGGGTTGGGGATTCCTTAAGAATCGAGTCATTGTTTAGATCATTTTTGTACTAGTTTTTAGTATGATTTTATGTGTGTTTTAGTTAATGTTTTGATTAATTGTTGTTTTAAGTGTGTTTAAAGTGTTGTTTTTAGGTTTAGGTATAAAAACACCCTTGGAAGATCAAAACAGGGCAAGAAAAGCATGAACCAAGCAAGACATGGCCAAGCCAAAGCAAGCTTGGCCATGTCCCTCAAAAGAAATTCAAGGTAGAAGTAGACACACCCAGAGACACGGCCAAGCCTCTGGCTGTGTCTCACTCAAAGAGCAAATCAAAGAAGACCAAAGAAAGAAAGAGCAAAGAACGAAGAGCGGTAGGTGACACACCCAAGGGACACGGCCAAGCCTGTGGCGGTGTCCCTCCAAACATGTCAAACACAGCCAAGCTCAACTGTCTTGGCCGTGTCACTCACCATTCCAAAGAAGAGAAGGAAAAGAAGGAAAATGAGCAACAGAGGGAGACACACTCAAGGGACACGGCCAAGCTTGTGGCCGTGTCCCTCCAAATACCTCAGACACGGCCAATCTCACCTTGGCTTGGCCGTGTCACACACTCAACTTCAAAAGAAAGAAAAGAAAGAAAGAAAAGAAGCCACAGTGAGCGACACAGCCAACTGTCTTGGCCGTGTCCCATGGAAATCAAGAGACACGGCCAAGCCAACCTTGGCTTGGCCGTGTCATCTAAAGGAAAGCAAGGAAAAGGCCAAGAGACACGGCCAAGCTCACCCAAACTTGGCCATGTCACCTTAAATTCTATAAATTCTTTCGCACGACAAAGAAAAAAGGAGGACGGCTAGGGTTTTGAAACAAATAAAAGAAAAGAGAAAAGGGGGCAAACATAATTTGGGATGAGGAGAGAGTGACACTCTCCTTGTCCCTCATCTTCATTCTCCATCTTCATCTTCTCCATCTTCCATTGACAAGATTTTTGAGGTTCTTTGGGATAAGTTGGGTACAAGCTCTTGAAGGTTGAAGAAGCTTCATTGAAAGGTTTGGTGACTTGAGAAAGCTCCAATCCATCTCTCAAAGGCATAATCAATTGAAGGTTTGGTGACTTGAGAAAGCTCCATCCTATATTGCAAAAGGGAAATCAACCATTGAAGAGGGCTTGAGTTCTTCATCAAACATCAAAGTGGAGCTAGGTGGAAGACTAGTAATCCTACTCTTGGCATCTTTACAAGGGGTTTTTCTATTCTCTCTTTTAATTCATTTCAATATTGTTTTTGTTATATTAAGAGAATTGATATTACAATTGGACAATTTGTATTTGATTTATATTGAGTTGAATGAATGTTTTAAATTGATGATGTTGAGCTAAAAACCCATGCTTAGTGTTTGTAGTATATTTGATTGAATGCTTTGATTTGATATTTCCATTGATGTACCTTGTTGTTGGTTGATTGCATTGGATTGTATGCTAGGTTAATAGATTAGCTACCTATTGATCTCTAGATATTGGATGAAGGACCGAGAGGTGAAATTTGATATCGGAATTATGCAATCGACTACCCTATGAATGAATTAGAAATATAAGTTCTAGAGCTTCATTAATTTGCAAATGTAAAATAATTGGTTATTGCTATTTCATGAATGTGAGAACTAGTGAATTGGTAATTGACTAATTAACCTTAAGGAACAAATTGATTTATAAGGTTATGTTAATTGAGAATTGAGCTTTGATTGAATGGACCTATAACCCTAGGCACTTTCCCGAGAACTGAATTGATCTTATGCACCCATCACACACATCAAACCCTACGCCCATTAATCTTAGGTTTAAATTGTTCTTTTACAATTCCAAACAACAAACTTTCTCTTTTAAATAATTTGTCAATCAAGCTATTATGAACCACACCTTCTTGGGGAAACGACCTTGGGGCGATCACCTTTGCTACAGTTACCTCGTATACTTGCGAGTGACGCTTGTAGTAGAACTTACTTCGAGCGCAACAAGTTTTTGGCGCCGCTGCCGGGGAAGGCTGTCGCAGTAGTAATAGTTTGATTTTTCTTTTCATTGTTTGTTTATCTTCTGTGAATTGTTTGTTTGCTTTGTTTTTCTTTAAATTTAATTATTTGTTTGTTTTATTTAAGTTGCTAAGTGCCTTGTGTAAATATGCAATTTTCAAGGTACACAGGGGTTTATGACGATGACCCTGATTCTGACATGACATGGCAATTAGCAGAATTAACGAACCAACTTAAGATGCTAAATGCAAGAGGACAAACACCTATGCCAACTCGTGAAGTATGTTCAGCATGTGGCATTGCAGGACATAGAATAAACATGTGTTCATTTGGTTATGGACAATATCAAGAGAGGCAAGAGGAAGAATATGCCTATGATAATTTCTAGCAAATGGGTGGAAATGACATATACCCCAGACCTTATAATTCAAGATGGGGAAGCCACCCAAATTTTTCTTGGGAATACCAGCAGCACATTCCATCTCCAAATTTTTTTCAACCTTACCAAAGAAGTTCTTACTCTCAAGAACAATATTCAAATCAAGAGTACCTTAAGCGACCCAATTAGAAGATAGTTTGAATGCCTTCATTCAAATTAGAGCGCAAAATCAAAGTAAACTTAAGGAACCCACTTTGGAAGATAGTTTGAATGCCTTCATTCAAATTAGCTCACAAAACCATGATCAATTAGAGAAATCTATAGTGGAAGATGATTTGAATACTTACATTCAAATTAGCACAGAAATTCAGGAAAGAAGCAATGAGAGGTTAGATTCTTTGGAGGAATCATTGAAGAGTGTGGAAATGCAATTTGGGCAATTGGCACATCAACTCCAAGCACACCAAGAGGAGGAACTTCTTATCCAATTGGAGCAAATAGAGGTAATCACAAATTTTAAGAATAAACAGGTGATATATAACGATTTTTGTGATTCCTTTGATGCAGGAACTAACAATGAAGTAGATGGCGAGGAAATGCAATCAAACATAGAGGTGTTAATTCAATCAAAGGAGGAGGAGAAATTGGAAGCATTGACTTCGACAAAATTGCATGAACCTCCAAATCCTTGTATGCCACCAATCCCGTTCCCAAGTAAGCTGAATGCAGAGAAACAAGGTATGCAACTTTCTGAACTCCATGACATGCCCTATAGTGAAGATAGTGTAGATAAGCTTGAGGTGACCATGACATAGAAGTAGAGCCTAATTCTTCCAAATTAGAAATTGATGAGAGAAATTTACTAGAGAATAATGAGATTGTTGAGGGAGAACTTCAAATTGCTAAAGAGAATGTAGAACACATTCAACCAAACTTGGTTGAACTTAAAAAGACCCCAGGAATTTTGAAAGATGCTTTGGTTGGGGAATACAGTATGCAACAAATTATCATCTCTCCCACTCTTGGTGATGAGAACGAGCAAAAACCATATAAAACCATGTTGCAAACTGAAAAAGGTTCTTACTACGTCCCTATAGCATTAAAAAAACAAACTAAGACAGCCCTCACATGTTCTTTTTGGACAATTGCTCCCCTAAGAATGCTACCTAGGCTTTTCAATACATTGGGCACTTTTCAAAGTTGCATGGTGTTCATCCTCTCAGTCATGGGCTCCAATTGCATTATGGGTGGAAGGATCCCCACACATCGTATATGGGAACGATGGAAATCAAGTATCATCTAAACCCCCTATGTAGTATGCATGCTCACATTGAGGACAATGTGGATCTTTAAGTGTGGGGTACATTTTATGTTTTGTGTTTTTACTTTTAATTGCATTTTGTGTTTTTGTGTTTTTACTTTTAAGTTATTTTTGTTTAAGTTTAGTTAATGTTTTTAATGTTTTTCTTTGAATAAATGAATTTTAGAAAGTTCAATTGTTATAAAAATTGTTGATAGATGACCTTTGAATTTTTGAAGCATGAATTTGAGAATTCAGTAGAATTGGTGCTTATTGTCAATTTTGTTGGTTTTTCTTTGCATTGCCATTAACCTAGTGAGGAATTGAGCCATCAACTTATTATTCTTTTTGTGGGTAAACATCTTTGATTGATGATTTGCTAGAACTTGCTTTGAAATGCTTTTTAAGATTACATAAAAAATTTCAATTTGGCATCAAGATGATTAAAGCAATTAGGTGAACCCACTTTGGCTTAAAAAGACCAACCCTATATTCAACCTTAGT
Organism: Garcia nutans; assembly: GCA_947685225.1. Lineage (NCBI taxonomy): Eukaryota > Viridiplantae > Streptophyta > Magnoliopsida > Malpighiales > Euphorbiaceae > Garcia > Garcia nutans. The sequence continues at coordinate 31,810,156 of CANTUV010000039.1, read as the reverse complement.
TAGCCAATTTTGAGCTTATTTTATTTTTCCTTTTCTTTCTTTTTCACAACACCATTAGATTGAACCTTGTTGTTTAACTCTTATCCTTTTATTAGGTCAAGAGCATTTTAAGAGCATTTGTGACCGAGTGTTGTGTTGAATTAAGTGTGGGGTTAAATTTAGTAGGTTTAAGATTGCAAAACAAAATAATAAAAATAAAATAAAATAAAAAGAAAAAAAAGAAAAAGAAGAAGAAAAAAAAAGAAAAAGAAAAAGAAAAAGAAAAAGAAAAAATATATATATATAATAATAATAATAAGAATAATTGTTGTTCTTGTTGAAAGGGTTGGAATGTATCATTGCAAAATGTAATAAGTGAGTTCCCTTGAAAAGCTCTTTAATGTCAATGGGTATATGAGAGGAAGGTGTTTTGGGATTGTTAGTTATACATATGATCGGTTACTTCATTCTTGAAGTGCTCTTGAACTTAATGATTAAGCTCACATTTCCTAAATACCATGCCTTTACCTTAGCCCCATTACAACCAAAATAAAGACCTTTTGATTGATGCTTGATTGTTATTTTGTGGTGGAGATTTGATTGATAAGCAAGCCTATGGCAATAATCTTTCATTGATTGTTATGAGTGTAAACACCACCATGATCAAACACTTGTAAGAGTTGGTGAGGGAGCGATAACATAGGTTATGCATGGAAAACCATTTAATTGCATGGGTGTCGATTTTGTTTGATTTGATATTGATTGCGGATTTAGGGATAATGAAGTCTTGATGCATATTTATAACTTTTGAACTTAACAAAATTTATCTTGTTAGTTTGTTTTGATTTTAGCCTTGCTTGGGGACAAGCAAGGATTTAAGTGTGGGGTAGTTGTTTAGATCATTTTTGTACTAGTTTTTAGTATGATTTTATGTGTGTTTTGGTTAATTTTTTGATTAGTTGTTGTTTTAAGTGTGTTTAAAGTGTTCTTTTGAAGTTCACTGTGGCATGGCCGTGTCTCTGGGTGTGTCTACTTCTGCCTTGAATTTCTTTTGAGGGACATGGCCAAGCTTGCTTTGGCTTGGCCATGTCTTGCTTGGTTCATGCTTTTCTTGCCCTGTTTTGATCTTCCAGCTTCAAAAGAAATTCACACAACTGTCTTAAAAGAAATTCACACACTCAACTTTAAAAGAAAGAAAAGAAAGAAAGAAAGAAAAGAAGCCACAGTGAGGGACACGGCCAACTGTCTTGGCCGTGTCCCATTGAAATCAAGAGACATGGCCAAGCCAACCTTGGCTTGGCCGTGTCACCTAAAGGAAAGCAAAGAAAAGGCCAAGAGACACGGCCAAGCTCACCCAAGCTTGGCCGTGTCACCTTAAATTCTATAAATTCTTTCGCACGACAAAGAAAAAAGGAGGACGGCTAGGGTTTTGAAAGAAAGAAAAGAAAAGAGAAGAGGGGGCAAACATAATTTGGGATGAGGAGAGAGTGACACTCTCCTTGTCCCTCATCTTCATCCTCCATCTTCATCTTCTCCATCTTCCATTGACAAGATTTTTGAGGTTCTTTGGGATAAGTTGGGTACAAGCTCTTGAAGGTTGAAGAAGCTTCATTGAAAGGTTTGGTGACTTGAGAAAGCTCCAATCCATCTCTCAAAGGCATAATCAATTGAAGGTTTGGTGACTTGAGAAAGCTCCATCCTATATTGCAAAAGGGAAATCAACCATTGAAGAGGGCTTGAGTTCTTCATCAAACATCAAAGTGGAGCTAGGAGGAAGACTAGTAATCCTACTCTTGGCATCTTCACAAGGGGTTTTTCTATTCTCTCTTTTAATTCATTTCAATATTGTTTTTGTTATATTAAGAGAATTGATATTGCAATTGGACAATTTGTATTTGATTTATATTGAGTTGAATGAATGTTTTAAATTGATGATGTTGAGCTAAAAACCCATGCTTAGGGTTTGTAGTATATTTGATTGAATGCTTTGATTTGATATTTCCATTGATGTACCTTGTTGTTGGTTGATTGCATTGGATTGTATGCTAGGTTAATAGATTAGCTACCTATTGATCTCTAGATATTGGATGAAGGACCGAGAGGTGAAATTTGATATCGGAATTATGCAATCGACTACCCTATGAATGAATTAGAAATATAAGTTCTAGAGTTTCATTAATTTGCAAATGTAAAATAATTGGTTATTGCTATTTCATGAATGTGAGAACTAGTGAATTGGTAATTGACTAATTAACCCTAAGGAACAAATTGATTTATAAGGTTATGTTAATGGATAATTGAGAATTGAGCTTTGATTGAATGGACCTATAACCCTAGGCACTTTCCCGAGAACTGAATTGATCTTATGCACCCATCACACACATCAAACCCTACGCCCATTAATCTTTGGTTTAAATTGTTCTTTTACAATTCCAAATAGCAAACTTTCTCTTTTAAATAATTTGTCAATCAAGCTATTAAGAACCACACCTTCTTGGGGAAACGACCTTGGGGCGATCACCTTTGCTACAGCTACCTCGTATACTTGCGAGTGACGCTTGTAGTAGAACTTAATTCGAGCGCAACAGTCATCCACCCCTTTCTTTTTTTCTGCCCGTCCGGGTGGCGAATCCATTTTCTCCGGACTTAAGTCCGTGTTCTCTAAGGCCTCGAGCCTAAACAGTACCGAAGTCTCAAGAACCATTCCACAGGGAGTGGGGGCGAAAATCCCCGCTCACAGAATGGTTTATTTTTGTTTGATCTTTGATGAATGATTTATTTATGATGAATGATTCATTATTTTTATTGATTTTGCTTTCAAGAATTATAAGAGTTATGTTTCTATGATTAAGTACCTCAATTGTTAAGTTTCATGTAATTTAATTTAGTTTAAGTTTTGAATCAATGTAAAGGATGCATTTCCACCAGTTGGCGGATATCCTATTTTATTCATTTTCTTTTAGACATTAGACTGTTGTAAAGGCATGGTTTTGTCCATGGATGGGTGCCTATTTATTTATTTTGTTTGAACTTGTCATGATTTTAATAAAATAATTATTTATTCTTACGATTGCATGTAGTATGGATAATATCATATTAATAAAGAATTTTATAATATTAAGACTTGAAATGGAGGTCGGTTCCAATGAACCGGCCGTTGTGAGGGTGATGGGTCATTCTGACCTTCCCCACACGTACCCATCTTTTTGAACCTATTAGGGGGCTGGAAATTTCTTAAGAATTAAGTCATCCACCCCTTTCTATTTTCTAGCCCATCCAGGTGGTGACTCCATTTTCTCCGAGCTTAGGCTTGTGTTCTCTAAGGCCCCCAATGCTAACAGTGTTGAAGTTGCAAGAACCATTCCACATGAGAGTGGGGGTAAAAACCCCTACTCACAGTGGCGACTCCACTGGGGATAAGAGAAGTTGATTCCGTTGGTCTTTATATTATTTTATTCTTTCTTATTATAATATTATTCATTGCATCATATAGATTGTATTGTGTGCATGAGTTAGGACACCCGTGTTACCGGTGTTGTGTTATGTAAGGGATACCATACTTTCACTCAAATTATGGAGATCGAGCATGGCATAACCACTCATAGCTTTGTACCTTTTGGTATATACTTGCTATGGGAGCCTAAAACCTTTCAACCCAAAGACTTAAGCTCATGTAGTTGACCTAGTTATTCTTCTTAGGTTTTTACCCCAAAATGCTTGTTATTTGACTATGATTAATTTATCTTGGTTTAAACCATGGCTTATTTGTTTTGTTCTTTTTTTCTAATATGACCTACCTATATTGTAAGCTCAAAAATAAATTTTTCCTTTAGATCGAAATGACCAAAAATGTTTTCAAAATTTTCAAGATCTTTGGACATGAAAACCTTTCAATATGGGTCAAAAAAAATCTTTTTACACTTTATCGCCCAAACAAACAAAATTATCTTTCACTTCATACAAAAATACAACCTTTTCTTAAAAGAGCTTACAAATATTTAGGTCAATTACGAAATACCAAAAATCAATTGTGAGCCTAGTTTATACCAAGAATTATTAATCATGGGCTTATTTTTGGCATGAACCATTAGTTACTTTTTCCAAATAAGAAATCTATTTATGATAAACCCATTAATTTTGCTTTAAATTTAATATAGCATAAAAGCTATTTTATTTGAGAGTCAATGGATTAAAGCCTAATTAATGAGAATTATCATGGATCGATTTCTAAGTTTGAAAATATAATGATTGGTTAAATCGTCCAAGGGAATTTTTTTTCAAAAATAAAATATCCCATGTTGGTATTTTGTTGACCATATACCTAGAAAAAGAGACTCGACATTCATGTGTGGAAGTTATAAGGTTGGAATGAACGTCCTAAATCTTTGTTTGTGTGTTGTTTGTGCTTAGATGCATACATGTATACACGTATTGCATCACATGTCATTAATCCTTTTTGGCTCACATACCTGGAGTACAACAGTTCAAGAGCGTATGACAACCCAACCTATGCCAATGACATAGAATTCAGTACCGAGTCAATCACCTTTTCACCAAAAATTATGGAGCCTGAACAAATTCAAAGGATGGTGGACGACGCCTTCAATGCCAAGATGGAAGAACTAAAGGAGGCCCTAGCTGAAACAAGGAAGAGCCAACTAGCTGCACTTTTGGGAAACACTGCCCGAGGCATCTGTTGGCACTAAGAAGCCAAAGGACAAAGGGAAGGCTAAGGTTAGTGAAGTAGCCTTTGATGATGACAAAGTAGTCATTGATGATGATGACGACTGGGCTCAATACTTTTAAGATCCTCAAGACAAGAAGAAGGAGTCGAATGTTGTTGAAAGATCAGCTGTTGAAAAGACTAAAACTTTAGATATTGAGAAGTTGATTGTTGATCTGGAAAAGAAATTTGAAAAGAAGCTGAAAACTAAAGAGATGTCTGAGGTTAACAAATTGTTTAAACTAGATGAAGAGGTCTTATACAAGTTCAAGATGCCCTCCTTTACAAAGTTTCATGGAACTGAAAATTCTCATCTTCATATGAAGCAATACATCACTGCTATACAGTCTGCCCGAGCTATTAAGGCTCAAACTCTAAGGTACTTCATGCTCTCATTAGACCCTGTTGTCCAAAACTGGTTCAACACCTTGGAGGATAGTACTCAAAAGAGCTTGGATTTGCTATACAAGGTCTTCACCCAACAATATGGGTATAATGTTGAATTGAAAGTTACTTTAATGGAAGTTGAGTCCATTAGAAAAAGGCCAAATGAGAACTTTGTGGACTATGTGAAAAGGTGGAGGAATAAGGTTGCATTGCTCAAGAAGAGCCCCGATGAATCTGATCAAATTAGGATGATTGTGAGAGGGGTAGTGCCTAGTCTTCGTGAAAGGATGTCTCATATGCTCATGCAGGACTTCAAAGACCTTCTACAAGCTGGTTTACAAATCATAGAGTGGGAAAGGGAGAAGAACTACTTTTTAGCAAAAAGGAATGAAAAAGAAAACTACCAGTCTAGTAATCAAAGCACGCAAAACGTAGTTGATGTTAATGCAACTGGTCAAGGAGGAAGAAGGCAGTTTTCAAAATTGGGGAAACCACTATCTTGGGTTCTCAATAAGCTACAAAAGAAGGGGTTGTTACATCTCTTGAATCCTCATCCCTTGCCTAGTCCTCTTCCACCTAACTTTGATGCTAAGTTATTTTGCCAATACCATCAAATGCTAGGGCAGGACACGGATAAATATTTGAGGTTGAGGCATCAGATCCAAAATTCGATTGACAATGGGAAGCTGCCCGAACCCAACAAACCTAGTACCAAAGACAATCCATTGCCAAGGTTCAATAGAGTACCACCGCCAGCAACCTTCATGGTAGGAGAAGGTTTGGAGTAAAGAAGTCTGATGATCACAAGGTGAAGAGGCAAGAAGATCAAGGAAAAGAATGCTTAGTTAAGACCATAAGGATGGTAAAATTTTTATCAAAATCAGACCTAATTTGTTAGATCTATTTCATCATTAAAGTGGCATTGGGGCAACAAAAATGGTCCATCCTCATTAAGGCAAATTCATGCTACCTCATAATTAGAGGCATAGGATAGCATAAACAAGGTGGCTTTCTTAGAGCTATAACAAAAAAAAAGGGCTCGCAAGGTTGAACACTCGAAGAGGGCGGCCTAGTTAAAAAAAAAAGGGGTCCTGAGTTTATGCAAAAGCAAAAGCAAAAGACGATGATCGCCCTAAATTAAATCTAGATTTCTCTTAAGAAGTTATAAGGAAATTGAAGTCTATCTTTTCATGAAGCAAGACAACAATAATCCATAGTTTAAAATGCCTAAAGTATAAGATTGCTCCTAGTCGACTGTGGCTCCAACCAAAAGTTTATAGTCTGAAGATTTGTTAACAGTATTGCATCAACTACAATTTGCAAATGGCCTTCATCTATCTCATGTCCCTTATAGACCCCATTTCAAGCGTGTTAAAGACCTATTGATCTCTTTTTGGTAGGTAGAGTTTGTTAGTGGAGATTGTTTGAATAAGCATGCATATGAGATAGACATTATATAAATTCAATGATACCTTTTAGCCTAAGTAATATGTATGTGCCTATCTGTGAGCGGGGATTTTCGCCCCCACTCCCGGTGGAATGGTTCTTGCGACTTCGGCACTGTTTAGGCTCGGGGCCTTAGAGAACACGAACCTAAGTTTGGAGAAAATGGAGTCGCCACCCGGACGGGCCTGGAAAAAGAAAGGGGTGGATGACTCGATTCCTAAGGAATCCCCAACCCCTTAATGGGTTCAGAAAGTTGGGTGCATGTGGGGAAGGTGAGAAATGGCCCAGCACCCCCACAATGCCCGGTTCATTGGAACCGGCCTCCTTTACAGGTCTTAATATTATAAAATTCTTAAATATAACAATATTATCCATACTACACACAATAAAAAGAAAGCATCATTATATTAAAATCAAAGCAATGTCCAAACAAAACAAATCAAATAAATGGACACCCATCCAAGGATGGAATCATGTCCGTACATCACATGCCTAGATAGGACACCCACCAAAAGGTAGAAACATGCCCTTGACAAAGGTTCTAAAATAGAAAAGAAAATTAAATTACATGATGTATAAATAATGAGATATCCACCAAGTGGAAACATACCCCTTACAACTTTTGGAAGTCTAAATTGATTGATAAAAGTAAATAATCATCCATAATAAATAAATCATTCATTAAAAGTATTTAAATATCAATAAAATAAACATCCATCCATGATAAATTAAATAAATCAAGTATTGAAATTAAATAGATTAAAGCATAAGAGATAAATCAAAGTATAAATAAATACGGAATTGAATAAAGCAAATAAAAGTTCAATTTATGGCTACTGTGACTTCTTATGGAATTAAAATAAATTAGTGTTTTAGGTTTTGAAAGGTGGGTAAGACTCTTTGATTAATCAAATTAAAGTTTGAATGGTGAAATTATGAAACTACGATTTTGGACACTTTGAAATACTTTTTAATTCATGATTTTTAAATGGTGATTTAAGCTACTGTGACTTTTTGAGTTTTTATGTTTTTATGTTTTTTTTAATGTTTTAAAAGGACTAAGGTTCATAAAAATTAGGGTTTAAGGTTTTAAAAGGGTTAGGGTTTATTGTTTTAGGTTTAAAAGTTGAATTTTGGATTTAAACTTTGAAATTAGGGTTCTCAGGTAATGAATTATTTTTAGGGTTTTTAAAAAGCAATTTGATATTTTATGAAGTTTTATGAATTTAAACAAATGGATTGAAGTTTTTATAAGTAGAAAAGATGTTTTTGAAGGCTTTTTAAATAAACTAGAACCTACTTTAAAATCTCAAAAGAAACAAAATTTGATTTTGGTTTTGTTAAAAAATATGTTCAATTAGTGTTTTAGGGTTTTTAAGAAGAAAAAATAACAGTTTTAAATCTTTTTAGAAAAGAGAGTCAAAAAGCCTTTTGTATTTGTGGCTTTTATCTACAAGATGTTGAAAACATGAGTGGTGGAGACCCCAAGCAGTAGAGTCAGGGATGCATCCATTTTGAACTATGTCTCAGCATGTCAGTTGGTAGTTTCTTCACAACTTTTCTAATAATAATTTCCTTTGCCTAATGTGCCATTTGGAGGTTCAACATACTTCCCTTAACTTGAAGGCTTTGTATGACAAAACATTTTTTTTTTAAATTTTTGAAATTTTTGAATTTTCATTTTGAAATCAAATGTTGGCTTTGCCAAATTAATGTCAATGTACCTCAGGACTTGATTTTCCAAATTAACATATCTATAACATGGCAACCCTAGTTACCGTACTAAACTCGGGAATCATTTCTATTTAAGCAAGAATTGTTGCACTTCAAATAGGCACATACACATTACTTGGCCAAAGGTCTCATTTGAGTTTAAAAATTGTCTATCTCATATGCATGCTTATACAAACTATCTCCACTAATAGACTTTACCTACCAAGGGAGATCAACAGGTCTTTGATAGGCTTGAAATGGGGTCTATAAGGGACATGGGCTAAATGAAGGCCATTTGTAAGTTGGGGCTGATGTGACACAATGGACAAACCTTCACACTACAAATTTCTTATTTGAATTTTAGGCAGCTTGGAGGCAATCTTGCTAGTCTCTAAATTCTTTCTATCTTTTTGGTATTAATCTGGATCTTGATTAGGGCAGTCTTTGCCCTTGCAAAAAGTTTAAGACCCAAATTCATTTCTTTTCTTCTTCTCCCTTTTCTTTATTTCTCTTACTCTTCCCTATCATTTTGTCCTTCTTCCTTATAGGACCGTCAAGTACAGAACTTTCAAGAATTGGATGGTCTTTCTCCCTTTTCCTTTGATTTTGATTGAATCTTTGGTTGGGTTGGACCAATTCAAGTCAAACCGTCCTCATAAATCAAATGGAAGCCTTTTGTTGTCTTAGGTAAAAGAGAACTCAGTTGGCTTTTTGAACCATTTTGGGTTTTCTTTTCTTTTCTTTTTTATCTTTTTATCTTTTTTTATCTTTTTTTTTCTCTTTTTCTTTTCTTTTGTCTTTTTTATTTTCTTTTCTTCTCTCTTTTTTTTTTGGTTCTAACTCTAAAAGAGTTGTCTTGTTTGTACCAACTTGGGCTTCCTAATAATGGATGAGTGGAGTAATATAAATATTCTTTAACAGGGATAAATCATTTGTTACTCTACCTTGATATATTGGAGATATTAAGGTAACTTCAACTACCCTTATGGTTTTGAGAACATCAACTACCCTTGTGGTCTTGAAAACATCAACTACCCTTATGGTCTTGAGAACTTAAACTATCTTCATGGTCTTGAGAACTTCAACTATCTTCATGGTCTTGAAACTTCAACTATCTTCATGATCTTGACTAATCATTGCTTTCTTTGATCTTCTTGCCTATTCATCTTAGTAATCATAAGACTTGTCAAAAGTATCACAACAGCTCAGGGTAGGTTATTGAGGTTTGTAAGCCAATGAAAAGAAAGCTAAAATTTTATGAAGGCTCAAAGGGGCAACTAAGGATTGATATTTAACAAGGTGGATACTAGTTGTTGGCTAACCAAACAATGCCTAGATCATTTCTCTCTTAAATAAGTAGAGTTCAATTTCGCCTCGAAAGCTTGTCAAAGTATGTTCTAAGACTGACTAAGACCTAGACAAAGGTAATTATGCAGGAGCCCTCTCTAAGTAAGCATACACAACTCAATGCTATAGAGTAATTCCTTCATCTAGTAAAGTCATTCGAGTCATGATGCATAGATAAATTTACGAATTATCAAGATAGATTCCTCATTGGTTGAGCACTAAAATGAACAAAGACCAACAAAAATTTATGATGAAAGTAATTTATTCAAACAAATTTAAATTTGAAAAACACGATAGTTCCAAAATATTAAATAAAGTAAGATTGAAAAACAACATTCAAGCTAAGGAAAGTTCATTGAGTTAGGCTTCTTTTCCTTTCACATCTTCAACATTCTCATCTTGAAAAGAGGATAAAACAAAATCTTCTTCCAATCCTTTTCCCACCATGAAGGTTGCCGGTGGAGGTACTCTATTGAACCTTGGTAATGGATTGTCTTTGGTGTTGGGCTTATCCGACTCGGGTAACTTGCCATTATCAATTAAATTCTGGATCTCATGCCTCAACTTCATGCAATTGTCCATTTCGTGTCTAGGCCTTTGATGGAATTGGCAAAATGCATTAGTATCAAAGTTAGGTGGAACAGGATTGGGCAAAGGACGAGGAGTCAAGGGTTGTAACAATCCCTTCTTTTGTAGCTTATTGAGAACCCAAGATAGTGGCTTCCCTAATTCTGAAAATTGCCTCATTCCTCCTTGACTAGCGGCATTAACATCAACTTCTTTTTGTGTGCTTTGATTGCCCGACTGGTAGTTCCCTTTCTCATTCCTTCTTATTGAAAAGCGATTCTTCTCCCTTTCCCACTCTTCAATTTGTAGACCAGCTTGGAGAAGATCTTTGAAATCCCTTATAAGAGTGTGAGACATCCTTTCATGGAGATTGGGCAAGACACCTCTCACGATCATCCTTATTTGATTAGATTCATCGGGCCTTTTCTTGAGCAAAGCAGCCTTGTTTCTCCATCTCTTGACATAATCTACAAAATTCTCATTCGGCCTTTTGCCTAATGGATTCCACTTCCATCAAGGTAACTTCCAATTGAACATTATATCCATATTGTTGGATAAAGGCTTTGTAAAGTAGATCCCAGCTCTTTTGTGTTCCATCATCTAAGGTATTAAACCAATTTTGGACAACAGGGTCCAATGCGAGCATAAAGTACCTTAGAGTTTGACCCTTAGTAGCTCGGGCAGATTGCATGGCAGTGATATACTGCTTCACATGGAGATGAGGATTTCCAGTGCCATTATACTTTGCAAAAGATGGCATCTTGAACTTGTATGGGACCTCTTCATCTAGCTCAAATAATTTGTCAACTTCGGACATTTCTTCAGTTTTCAGCTTTTTTTCAAATTTCTTTTCTAAATCAGCAATCATCTTTTCAATATCAGATGTCTCAGTCTTTTCAATAGTTGCCTTCTCAACAACCTTTGGCTCCTTTTTATCTTGAAGATCTTGGTAGTATTGAGCCCAATCATCATCATCAATGATCACCTTCTCATCATCACAAGCCACTTCACTAACTTTGGTCTTCCCTTTGTCCTTTGGCTTCTTAGTGCTAGCAGATGCCTCGGCATGGTTTTCTAAGATTGCAGTCAATTGGTTCTTCATGGTCTTAGCTAGGGCATCTTTTATTTCTTCCATCTTGGCATTGAAGGCCTCATCCACCATCCTTTGAATTTGTTCGGGCTCCATTATTTTTGGTGAGCAAGTGATTGAGTCGTTGCTAGATATCTCGTCTCCGGCGTAGGTCAGATTGTAAGCTTTTGAACTATCGTAATCCAGGGCTGTGAGCCAGAGAGGTTCAATGAGATAAGATGCAAATGTATGCATGTATGCACAAACAATAAACAAACAAGGATAAATAGGACGTTCCTTCCAACCTTATAACATCCACACACGAATGGCGAGTCTCTTTTCCTAGGTATATGGTTAACAAAATACCAACATGAGGTATCTTGCTTTCGAATAATTCCCTCGGACGTTTCAACCAATAGTTATATCCTTAAAAATGGAAATCAATCCATGATAATTCCCATTAATTAGGTTTTAACCCATTCAACCAACCAAAGTAGCTTTTATACTATATTGGATTAAAAAAAATTAAGAGTTTTATCATAGATAGATTTCTCACTTGAAAAAGGTAACTAATGATTCATGCCAAAAACAAGCCCATAGTTAATTTATTCTTAGTGTAAACTAGGCCCACAATTGATTTTTGGTATTTCATAATTGACCTAAATATTTTTGCAAGCTCTTTGTAAGAAAATGTTGGGTGAAAATAGTTTTGTTTCTAAGCCCATTGTAAAAGATTTTAGAAAAATGGATTTTGGGCTTAGTATTTGGGCCATGGGCCAAAGAATTTATTTATTTATTTTTTAGAAAAAATCTTATGTCCAAAGACCATCTTAAAAAGTTTTGAAAATAGTTTTGGTCTTTTGGATTTTAGAGAAAAGTTTATTTTGAGCTTGCAATATGCTTAGGTCATATTAGAAAAAGAACAAACCAAATAAGCCATGATTTAGACTAAGATAAACTAACCATAGTCAAACAACATGCATTTGGGGTAAAACCTAAGGAAAGTAACTAGGCCAATTACATGAGCTTTAGTCTTTGGGTTTAAAGGTTTAGGTTCCCATAGCAAGTATATACCAAATGGTATGAGGCTATGAGTGGTTATGCCATGCTCGATCTCCATACCTTGAATGAAAGTATGGTATCCCTTACATAACATAACACGGGTAACACGAGCGTCCTAACTCACGCACACGATGCAATCTAATATGATGCAATGGATAATATCATTATAAGAATGTAATATCCTCATGTATGCCCTAGAAGTTTTGATTATGTTGTTGTTGTTGTTGTTGTTGTTGTTGGTTTAAAATGTGATTGAATGTATATGTTAGGTGATAAGAAAAGGAATTGGTAAGAGAATGCTTATGTATATGTGTTTTGGGAAAGAAAGAGGGTTTAGAGAAGAGTGCATATGTTGTTTATATGATGATATATATAACATATACATAAGTCAAAGGGAGAGTCAATGGAAGAGAGATATTTTTATGGGATATGTGAAATTACTATAATGGGCTTATAAGAGACAAGAGGTTAGTTAAATGGTTAAAGGGTGTTTTGGTAATTGCTTGAATTGAATCACATGGTGGAGATTTAAAGAAGGATTGACTTTGTTTCTTCATCATTTTCTCTTTTTCTTAGTTGTAGTGGCCGGCTCCTCCATAGACAAAGGAAAGCAAGAGGTGAAGAGAGGATCTTGATGTGTTGAGTTCAAATTGAAGGAAGATTAAGTGATCAAGTGTTGATTCAAGAAGTTTTTAACTAAGGTAAGATCTTTCCTTTGATTTCTTTTATTCTTTTGAAGTGGTATTGGAAGTTAATTAGGGTTTGTTGATTTGATGATAAGAGGTGGTGGTGATGTGTTTTCAAGTGTTAAATTGGTTTTAAGTTAAGAGTTTAAATAGGTGTTGTTGTTGGAAGTGGTGGATGTTGATTTTGGAAGATGGAGAAGGATATTGGTTTTAGGGTTTTGAGATGGTTTGTGTTTAAATGTATTATGAATGTTTTGTGAAGTGATTCTTGTGATGAATTTGTGTTTAGAACATTGTTTCCATTTATTTGAACCATGCTATATTGTGTATGATGAGTTGGAGTGCAATTGGAGGAAAGTTGTGCATGTTAGGGTTTTAATTCATGGGTGACACGGCCAAAGGGAAAGAGAGACACGGCCAAGCCAAGGGATTTTGGGCGTGTTGGATTGGTTTTTGAGAGACACGGCCGTGTCCCCTAGCCGTGTTAGCTACTTTGATTTTTGGTTGAGAGACACAGTCACAAGCTTGGCCGTGTCCCTTGCCCGTGTTGCTTACTGTCAAATTGAGGTTGAGAGACACGGCCACAAGCTTGGCCGTGTCCCTCAAGTGGGCTGCCCGTGTCCCTCAAATGTGTTGGTTAGGGTTTTTATTCTTTGTTCTAATTGCATTGTTATGATTCTTCAAAGGTATTTTGGTACCTAAACCCTAATATAAACACTTTAAACATACTTCAAACAAAGAATGCCCTAATCAAATGAATGTGGAAGATGCTATGATGATTCAAATAAGAGATGATATGAGACAAGGCCATTGTGATTGGCTATGATGATTCAATTGAATGATATATGGCATGTTTGCCTAATTGATGATGAGAATTGAGAATGAAATATAAATGAATTGTGTGGCTAATGTGTTATTCCATTTTCAGAGTTTGTTGTTGGTGGCATGCCTAATATGAGTAACAATCTCTTGAAGTTAGGTTGGATTGAATCCTTGAAGCCTAATTGAGATGTTACAACCCTTGAAGCTAGGTTGGGTTGGTTCTTGAAGCCAAGTTGGGTTGAAGCTTAGCATGCTTTGCTCCCCTTGAAGCTTGGTTGAACCTAATCCTTGAAGCCTAGTTGGGTATATGATATTGATAAATGTGATAACAAAACCAAAACATTAACTCTGAAAGTTGAATGGCATATTAGTGTGTTTTGGGCCCATGCTTGTCTTTGTTTAGTGTTGTTCATGAATGGTTTAATGAGTAACTAATGAGGTATATGAAAAGATGTTGAAATGTGATATGTCTACATATGTTGAATTATGAAATGTAAAGGTATGTTGTTAGCTTTGCATATATAATGTTACATGTATAATATGGATTGAGAATTGACATTGCATTGCACTAAAGCATATCATTAGCATGATTTATCTTACTAAGCCGTTGGCTTAGCGCGATAGTGTTTAATCGCTCAGGTGATAGAGTTGAACCCGAGAGCTCTTTGAGACCGAGTGAGAGTAGACATTGAAGAGTTGATTTTGGAACTTAAAGATCAGAGAAGATTTGCCAATCATGTATAACTCTTTTAATATTTTGTAAAGTATTGTTTATAATTTGAATATATGTATATTTGTAAATATGGATTTAAATGTTTTCATATATGTAAATCTATTTTACAAATTCTGCTGCGTATTAACTAAATGTATTTATATATCTATTTTGTTTTGTATTACAAGCTAATTACTTATTTTCTAAAATGCATAATGAGAAAGGTGATGGTATCATTTAAAAAGATTTGAATGTCGACGAAAAACTGTAACATTCCTATGTTCGGTGCACGTATGCTACATTGTGGTGTTGTAGAGTACGTGTATTGGATGTGGGGGTGTTACAAAGAAAGAATAGAATAATATAAAGACCAACGGAATCAACTTCTCTTATCCCTAGTGGAGTCGCTACTGTGAGCGGGGATTTTTGCCCCCACTCCCGGTGGAATGGTTCTTGCGACTTCGGCACTGTTTAGGCTCGAGCCTTAGAGAACATGGACCTAAGTTCGGAGAAAATGGAGTCGCCACCCGGACGGGCCGGGAAAAAGAAAGGGGTGGATGACTCGATTCCTAAGGAATCCCCAACCCCTTAATGGGTTCGGAAAGTTGGGTACGTGTGGGGAAGGTGAGAAATGGCCCAGCACCCCCACAATACCCGGTTCATTGGAACCATCCTCCTTTATAGGTCTTAATATTATAAAATTCTTAAATATAACAATATTATCCATACTACACACAATAAAAAGAAAGCATCATTATATTAAAATCAAAGCAATGTCCAAACAAAACAAATCAAATAAATGGACGCACCCATCCAAGGATGGAATCATGTCCGTACATCACATTCCTAGATAGGACACCCACCAAAAGGTAGAAACATGCCCTTTACAAAGGTTCTAAAATAGAAAAGAAAATTAAATTACATGATGTTTAAATAATGAGGTATCCACCAAGTGGAAACATACCCCTTACAACTTTTGGAAGTCTAAATTGATTGATAAAAGTAAATAATCATCCATAATAAATAAATCATTCATTAAAAGTATTTAAATATCAATAAAATAAACATCCATCCATGATAAATTAAATAAATCAAGTATTGAAATTAAATAGATTAAAGCATAAGAGATAAATCAAAGCATAAATAAATACGGAATTGAATAAAGCAAATAAAAGTTCAATTTATGGCTACTGTGACTTCTTATGGAATTAAAATAAATTAGTGTTTTAGGTTTTAAAAGGTGGGTAAGACTCTTTGATTAATCAAATTAAAGTTTGAATGGTGAAATTATGAAACTACGGTTTTGGACACTTTGAAATACTTTTTAATTCATGATTTTTAAATGGTGATTTAAGCTACTGTGACTTTTTGAGTTTTTATGTTTTTATGTTTTTTTTATGTTTTAAAAGGACTAAGGTTCATAAAAATTAGGGTTTAAGGTTTTAAAAGGGTTAGGGTTTATTTTTTTAGGTTTAAAAGTTGAATTTTGGATTTAAACTTTGAAATTAGGGTTCTCGGGTAATGAATTATTTTTAGGGTTTTTAAAAAGCAATTTGATATTTTATGAAGTTTTATGAATTTAAACAAATGGATTGAAGTTTTTATAAGTAGAAAAGATGTTTTTGAAGGCTTTTTGAATAAACTAGAACCTACTTTAAAATCTTAAAAGAAACAGAATTTGATTTTGGTTTTGTTGAAAAATATGATCAATTAGTGTTTTAGGGTTTTTAAGAAGAAAAAATAACAATTTTAAATCTTTTTAGAAAAGAGAGTCACGATTTAATGTTCTAATCTTGGAAAATTTAAATTAAAATTCTAAAGTTTTTGATTTAAAAAGAACCTAATTCCATAATTTGGCTACTGTAAAACATAAATCAAAAAGAATTTAACATACCTTCTTTTGTTGATTCTTCCAAAAATAATTCTTCTTGGATGAATTAGCTCCAAAGACAAGCCTTTGTTGTCTTTTTCTTGCTTAATTCGTGCTGCTACTCCCTTAAAAATCAATTGAATTGAATTATTGCTTTTCCTTCCTTGATTTGGTTTCCAATCCCAAGCTCACTGTGAAAATATTTTCCTCCTCCAATTTGGTTCTAATGGTCCTTATTTATAGTGGTTTTTAGGTTGTTTATTCCCAATTAATTAAGGTAAGTAATATTAATAAAGAAAAGAAATTAAAACCTAATTGGATTAAGATTCAAAAAATTGCGTTGAAAAATTTTGCGCTGGCGAAAACTGTGCTGCCGGGCCCGTGGGAGTGCCAGCCGGGCCCGTGGGCGTGCCAGCCGGGCCCGTGATTTCGCCCGCAGGAATTTCCTGCGGAAAGTTATTTCGCCCGCAGGAATTTCCTGCAGGCGAAATAACTTCGCCCGCAGAACCTGCTGGCGAAATAACTAGCCCGCAGGAAATTCCTGCAGGCGAGCTGACGCTGGCCCGACGGGCCCGCACGACCACTTTTTGCTGCCGATTTTTTTTTCGACTCCAATTTTAATTTTAATTTTTAATTTTAATTTGTTTATTTTCATTTTTTATTAATAAAAATTAGATACTAAGGTAAAAATTATTTAATTAAAATTATTTTGGACCAATTAAACAACAAAAATCATTTTGGACTAAATAAAGCATATTGGATCGGATTGGGTCAAACATTAAGGGTCTACACTATCTGAAGTGAAATGGTTCCTATTCAAATAGAATTAATTTTCGAATTTAGTACGATGACTAGGGTTATGATGCTATAGATATGTTAATTTAAAAGACCAAGGAACAAGTGATACACCCTCTCCCCAAGAAACCAGTCACTGGACATAGGACCAGCAATGACTCAACGGGTATGCTGGTAAGGCAATGTGGCATTCATGGAAGGAGTCTAGTTCACCCTCTCTTCAGCTTTCCACCAAGTCAAATCAACCTACAAGATGACAAAAGGTAAGTAAACTTTTTACATAAATTTTAAAATATACTAACATTATTTTACCTAGACCCATGTTAAGCGACTCAAGTGATAGCACTGGGTGTGCACATGGTGAGAGCCGGGAAACGCCGTGCTATCAGACAACCAAATGTTTAGCCTTGGGTACCCGACTCTCTCTCTAGAAATGCCAGGTACCCTCACAAGAATGTGCTCATATGCCCATGCCTGCAATAACAATTAAAATAAAATTCATTCAAGTAAATGAATGGAATTGACAAAGGAGGGAGATGGTACCTTGATAATCACCATAAAGCCAACGAAAGACTTTTTGTTTCTACAAATCTTATCGAGACCATGGTAGAGACAAGCAAGGCCAGCTTCACCCCAGCCATAAAAACTGTACTAGATCCATATCAACAAGGGCTCTCAACATCGACAAATGGATGGCAGATTCAGTGAGGCATAAAATGGTCGATCCAAGAAAATACAACAAAAATTCCCGAGAGTATCGTTGGCCGTTTCTCTACAAAATCATCCAGCATAATTCATCTAATAATTCTGAATTGGCTCTATTTTTATCTTGAAAGGCCCTTTTAGTGACGGTTCCATACTGATTAACTGTTGAATTTTGTATATCGGACATTCCTCGGATGGTAATTGCAGAATAAAGCTTTCAAAACCGCACTCTCGGATAATCTGTTTCACCCGATAAGGTGCTACGTCATACCATTGCTGGGCTTTATATGTAACACCCCCACATTCAATACATGCACACTACAAACACCACAATGTAGCACACATGCACTAAACATAGGGATGCTACGGATTTTCTTAACATTCAAAACATTTTAAAAGATACCATCATCTTTCTCATTATGCATTTTAGTAAATAAGTAATTAGCTTGTAATACAAAATAAAATAGATATATATATATATATATACATTTAGTTGTTACGCAGCGGAATTTATCAAATATTTACATATATGAAAACATTTATTTTCATATTTACAAATATACACATATGTACATTAAAATCATTACTTTACAAAATATAAAAGAGTTATACATGATTGGCAAATCTCCTCTGATCTTTAAGTTCCCAAAATCAACTCTTCACTGTCTACTCTCACTCGGTCTCGAATGTAATATCCTCATGTATGCCTTAGAAGTTTTGATTATGTTGTTATTGTAAGTTGGATTGAATGTATATGTCATGTGAAGAGAAAAGATATGGGAAGAGAAGGTTTATGTATATGTGTTTTGGGAAAGAAAAGAGGGTTTGGAGAGAAATGTATATGTTGTTTATATGATGATATATATAACATATAAATTGGTCAAAGGGAGAGTCAATGCAAGAGGATATTTTTATATGGCATGTGAAATTACATGAATGGGCATATAAGAGACAAAAGGTTAGTTAAATGGATAAGGGTGTTTTGGTAATTGTTTGGTTAAAATATCTTGGTGGATATAAGAAGGGAAATTTGACTTTGCTTCTTCATAATTTCTTCTTCTTTCTCCATGGTGGCCGGCTCCTTCATAGATAAAGGAGAGCAAGAGACAAAGTGAAGGTTTTGATGAGTTGAGCTCAAAGTGAAGAAGGAATCAAAGGATTTGGTTAAAGATTTGTGTAATTTCTTCATCTAAGGTAAGATCTTTTCTTTGATTCCTTTCATTCTTTTGAAGATAATTAGGGTTTGTTGGTTGATGATGAGATGTGTTTGTGTTGTGTTTTTAAGTGTTAAATTTGGTTTTAAGTTAAGAGTTTAAAGAGATTTTGTTGTTGGAAATGGTGGATGTTGATTTTGAAAAATGGAGAAGGATGTTGGTTTTAGGGTTTTGAGATGGCATATGTTTAATTGTATTGTTAATGTGTGGTTTAATTGATTATAGTGATGATTATGTAAGAAATGTGTTTATGTTATTGATTGTATCCATTTGAATGAGGTTTTTGTTGTGATAAGGGTGTGTAAATGCAATTGGAAGAGTGTTGGCTTTTTGGTTAGGGTTTTGTTTTGAGTAACACGGCCAAAAGCATGGAGAGACACGGCCAAGACATGGAAATTTTGGGCGTGTTGGGTTGATTTTTGAGAGACACGGCTGTGTCCCATGCCAGTGTCTGCCACTGCCAATTTGTTTTGGGAGACACGGCCACAAGCTTGGCCGTGTCCCTTGCCCGTGTTGCTTACTGCCAATTGTGGTTGAGAGACACGGCCACAAGCTTGGCCGTGTCCCTCAAGTGGGCTGCCCGTGTCCCTCAAATGTAATGATTATTGTTTTTATTCTTTGTTCTTTTAGCATGGCTTTGATTCTTCAAAGGTATTATGGTACCTAAACCTAAACATAAACACTTTAAACATGTTTAAAACAAAGAATGCCCTAATCAAATGTATGTGGATGATTCTAAACCTTTGAATAATGATCTTTGGATTAGGTTTTGAAGAGATTGTGTTGCATTAACCTAAATGTGGAGAATTCTTGGAAAAAGGAAATGTATAGATTGATGGGAGTAGTTCTTGAGGTAAGTACCAATACATATGATTGTATTTACTTACATGATTTGAGGCTTAACACATTTGTTTGCAAATGTGTTAAGTGGTTTACTATATTATTAATATAATTGGACTAAGGTGATGATAATGATGTGAAGGATGTGAAGATCACTAACAAGGTAAGCATAAACCCTATTTGATTGTATATCCTTATATGTCTTTGAACATTTACATATTGGGATGAAAGTGTTAAATAAGCTATTATATTATGAATGTAAATGAAGAATGAAAATCATTTTATATATATAAATATAAAGGATGAAATATGAAATGGAAAGGTAGAAAGAAATGAGGATCATTCTTAAGGTATGTGCAAATTTGTTATGATAAATGTTCTAATAATGAATGGTGTTAGTGTGTTTTGAGAAATGGTGAAATGTTAAGTTGTATGCATTGTGAATGGCAATGTATTATATGAATAATATATTTTGAAATGTTATATCAATAATGTTATATGTATCATATGAATTGAGATATGATATGTTGTGAAGTCAATGTGATCGGCTATAGTGATTCAAATGAGATGTTAAGCCATTGCTATTGGCTATGATAATTCAATTGAGAATGAAATGAAAAATAAAAGATTTTGTGTCTAATATGTTGATTCAATTTTCAGAGTTCTGGATTTGGCGGCATGCCTAGAGAATGTGAAAATGTAACAGTCTTGCCGGGTTGAGGATCTCTTCAATTTGAGTGAACTGAGGTCCAAGAGACTGGGTCTGTTACACTATGTAAATTATTGATGCGAAATACATGAAAGGTAACAGTCTTGCCGGGTTGAGGATCTCTTTGCATTGAGGTGAATTGAGATCCAAGAGACTGGGTCTGTTACTTGATAAAATGTGAAATGTGAATTGTAGTAACAGTCTAGCCGGGTTGAGGATCTCCTCGAGTTTAGCCGAGTTGATGATCCAAGAGACTGGGTCTGTTACGCTATCCATGGATAGAGACATGAGATATATTGCCTACGGGCTTGATCATTGTGATTATGGACCAATGCAGAACTCTGAACTCTGAATAACATATTAGTGTTTTGGGCCCGAGTCTGTCTTTGTTGCTAATGTGAAATACAAGTATTGAAATATTGATTGTGAGTATTAATAATGAATCATGATTGGTGAATTGTGAATAAGATAATGTTATGAAGTGTGATATGTAAATGAATTGTGGTTGATAATAATGGTTGTCTTCATTGGAAATGTGATTAATGATTGGTATGATATGTAATGGGTGTATTGCATTAATGATTGGTATGATATGTAATGTGTGTACTGCAATAATGATTGGTATGATATGTAATGTGTGTATTGCAATAAGGATTGGTATGGTATATATAATGTGGATGTATTAATATATTGATTTTGAGTATTGGTGATGGATTAGGGTTGGTGATATTATTATGTATATATGTACATCATATAGGAAATTAGCTAGGATTTATGAAAGATGTAATTAAAAAGAAAATAAAATATGATAAGAACTAATTATACCTTGAATTTATACATCATTATATGTTAATACTTCTATACTATATGTTTATATTTTATATTTGGACTACTAAGCTCTTGGGCTTAGCGCGGGTGTTTATTCGCGCAGGTATATAGATGGAAGATATGAAGTCTTTTGTTATGCCATGAGAAGAGTAAAAGTTTGTCGAGACCAACTAGAGGGTAATGCATACATGTATAACTTGTAATTTTGATGTATTTCTGATGAGAGAGTATTTATATGTATAAATTAAGTTTTGATAAAGACTATAATTTTATAAATGTTATTTAAATTAACGTATTATGGTTTGGAATTCTTTTATAGGTTTTAAAAAGGGTAACGAAAAGTAGCATCCTTATACTTTATATACTTACTGTATGTATATTAAGTATATGCATAGTATTTATATGGAGTATCGGGGTGTTACATCGAAGAACTCTCGGGTTCAACTCGGTTACCTGCGCGATCAAACACTATCGCGCTAAGCCAACGGCTTAGTAAGACAAAATGTGCTAGTGTTGTAACACCCCATCTTAGCCTATGTTTATAGACCAAGATGGACTGTTAACTCATGGTGGTTGTGTCTTAATATTTTACTTAGCCAATTTTAAGTATAGATTTTAAAAAAAATTTTGCCATAACCTCCCCTAAAAATGGAGGTCCCAAGTGTCGCCAAAACTGATTCTTTAATTTTTGAAAAACATTTTGTTTCACAATTCAACTCAAGTACACTCCCAATAATCCACCCTTATAACCTCAACTACAATCCTGCAAGAAGAATTCACACTTCTATACTTGCATACATAAGTGCTAAACCAAAATAAGATTTATTAGATTACTAGCAGTGTACGTGTTCTAGCTTTTCATTATTATACATTTATTTGCTAGATCATACAAGCTTATGTACATGCCATATTGCTACAATCAATCATATCCAAACTCCTACCCAAAGTAGTAGTCAAGGCCAGCTGCGCAGGACATGCTGCAATCTCGTCTCCTCGTTTAACCTACGAGTTTAGAGGGAAACTAAAATCGCTAAGCAATTGCTTAGTGGGTACTTAAATCATTGCAATAAATAAATAAAAAGAAAGAATGATTTGAACATACATTTATATACTTTAAATACTTGAAAGGAATAAATACAAAACACAGATGGTAAAAAGGCTTGACTGAATAATTTGAATTTAAATCATTTTTCTTGCTTTTATCATTTTGGTTGCTCTATTGGTTTAACAGAACGTCAGCGGATAAGGAAGGGTCATGATAAACATATCTTGTCATGATCATATTTCATTATCATTCATCATAATTCTTGCACATGTGCCAATGGCCATTATCATTGCATCATTGATCATGTCATTGTAATCATCGGCCTTCAGCCGGAATATCATATCATGTCATAAGCAGTACTGCAGTAATAGTATGATGCATCATACCCTTATCTCAAGGGTTCTGTCATAACCAAGTAGAGCGTCAACAATTCATTAATTAATTTGATCATGATATTCAATAAGCCATGATTTTTCCATAATGCATGTATTATCAGAATAGCTTGTCATGATGCCTTTCTAATCATTTCCAATTCTCCTTCATGTCATTTGATATGATTTAACATCAATCCATAACATAATATTCCAGTTTTAACACATTTAGAAAAATGACCAAATGAATAGTAGCGCGGTGCGTAAAATCGGCAACGCAATGGCGCGCGACAACTAAATAGTAAAATCTGTTTTTACTGCTGAAAATCAGTCAACTTTGGTAACAGTTTTGACTAAGTAAACAACCTTATTTTTGGATGAATTTTTGCAGGAAAACACTTTCATAAGTTAAGTAAATGCATGTAAAATTTCGTCGAAAAATTCTTTCGTTTGCCCCTTTAACGGACTGCCCAAAATGAATGCTGCAGAATGGTGCCCAAAAGGGACCATTCGGCCCAATTTTCCAAACTTGAGGGAAATTCATTTTTTTCTTGCAAAATTGATTTTTAGAATCCTTTTGTGATACCATTGAAGGACTAAAGGTCCCTCTTCCAAAAATCAAACCAAAGGAGTGATTAAAAACTCATCAAAGTTTATGAATAATTGCATCAATTTAGCTAGTTTGTTTTGTTTTCATTCTTTTCACAATCAATTGATTACACATGGTTCAAGAGCACTTTCCCACATATTTACCACACATAATAACATCATTTCAAAACCATTTCAAAAATCCCATAATGCAAAATATGTGAATTAATTGAAAAGGCAATGATTTAAGTACCAAACCTTGTTTATTTGCTTTGTTCCTTGCTTGTCCTATTCTTTCTTCCCTTATTCTTCTTTATCCCTTTGATTTCCTATAATTTTCATAACTTTTCTTTCATTGATAACTTGAAAACTATCAATCAAATGAATAAAGTAAAGCTAGAATTGGAATCCTTACCTTAAAATTAAGCTTTTCCTTCCAAAAATCCACTTGAACACTTGAAAATTTCCTTCCCTTTTTTGGTGGAGAGAATTTCGGCCATACTTCTCAAAAATGGAGAAAAAATGTGTCCTTAATTCTTTAATCATCCTTCTCTCCCTTTTTATATTTTTCCATTTTCCATTTATTTAATTAATTTCATTTTGGAGGGTTAAGATGTAACCACCACAAAAGTATCTTAACTAGGATGGTGTCATATGGAGGGTTAAGATTAATCCAACCCAAAAGTGTCTTTAAACAAGATTTTGCCATGTGTCCCTTTCTAGAAAATTACTATGCCATGTGTCCCTTTTCTAGAAAATGGGTGGAAGTGAAAAGACCAAAATACCCTTCAATGGAAGGTTTTGCCTTTTCTTCGTACCCGGGTGGTTTTATGACGCGTAAAATGTACCATTCTCTTCCTTTCAACCTCTCGTTTCCATTTCCGACATTCCTTCTTGATTTTGAACTAATTTATAAAAATTACGCTCATGCCCTTGACTTTTGTAAAAATTCCCTTTAGGTCCTTACGTGATTCGGGTCTCCACTTAGGTTCGTTCTTCAACATCGATCACTGCGGAGTCCTTTCGTTTACTTCAGATACCTTTACGTGTCTTGTTTTCCAGTGTATAAATTATTATTACAAGAATGACAAAAATACCCTTGGTCAAGAATCCACTGTATCTCTCAAACTATGCGTTTTCGGGAAAAACCGTGGTGTTCCGTTTCGACCCAATTTTTCTCTACTTTCCATTTCTGGAGTCTGTTATATGCACTATTAAGAACCTCCAGTACAACTTTTGAAAATTACAGTTACCTCCCCAAAACTTTTTGAAATTACAGTCACCTCCCCAAAACTTTTACAATCTTTTCAGTTAGGTCCTTTTTGTCCTATAGAGCTTCCTTTCACTTCTTGTTCTTTGGTGATTACTCGGGACGGCTCCTGTTACTGTACGCGGATGTACTGTACATGGATGTACTGTACATATGTACAAATTGGGTCGTGACATTTCTTCCCCTCTAAAATTTAGGCTTCGTCCCGAAGCCGATCGGGTGTAAAATTTAGGCTTCCATCCTCATTATTCCTTCTCTTTCCCAAAATATCTCTTCCATTCTATGGTTCCTTCGCCGCACTTTAACTGGAGGAAATCTCTTATTTCTTAATCCTTTGACTTTTCATGCTAAAATTTCTATTGGTTCTTCTTCATAATTTAGGTCAGATTGGACTCTAATGTTTGTGTCTTTATATCGTGTGTGAAGTTCAAACGATATTGCCTTATCATTGAAATGTGAAAAACATTATGTATTTTGTTCAGTTCTAGTAATAGAGTTAACCGATAGGCTATTAATCTATGCGTTCGATAATCTCATATAGTCCAATAAGCCTAAGGCTTAACTTACTTTTCTGCTTAAATCTTAATACCATCTTTCATGGAAAAGTCTTAAGAAAAACCTTGTCTTCCACTTAGAGTTCTATGTCCCTTCGTTTCGAGTCCACATATGATTTTGCTCCTACCTACTCGCATATGATTTTATCTTGTCTTTACTTAATTCTGTCCAACACTCTGGTTTTCCATGTTTTCTTTTGTATAATTCTTTATAGGGCATCACCTTATGCTGAATTAATAGTCGTTGTTATATGCATATTCAATTAAACTCAAATACCTATTCTAGCCACCCTTAAATTCTATAACACATACTCTTAATATGTCCTCCCAAAATTTTGATTACTCTTTCAAATCGTCCATCAGTTTACGGGTGAAAGGCAGTGCTATAATTTGTTTGGGTTTCAGAAGCTGTTTGCTACTTCTATCATAAATTCATGATGAACTGTGGACCTCTGCCTAAAATGATAGACGTTGGAATCCTGTGTAATTGTATAATTTCCTTAGCGTACATTTCCACCAATTTATCTATTGAATAATCCATTTGTAAAAGTAGAAAATGAGCTAACTTAGTTAGGCAGTCAACAATTATCCGAACAACGTCATGCTAGCCTCGTGTCATTGGTAGTTCTATGACGAAATCCATAGTGATATGTTCCCATTTTCATACCAGAGTGGAAATTAGTTGTAATAGTCCAGATAGTATTTGATATTTCACTTTTGCTTGTTGACATATTAAACATTTGGTCATAAAATCAACAACATCTCTCTTCATTCTAGGCTACCATTAAAACTTCTTTAGATATTGATACATTTGTAACTCCTGGATGCATTGTGTAGAGGCTACTATATGCTTTTCGAAAAAATTTTCTTTCTTATGTCTCCCATTGTTAGTATCATTACTCTATTGTCATAATACAAACTACTGTTCTTAGAAATTTAGAATTTTATATTCTTTCCTCTTTGCACTTGCTTGATCCATTTTTGTATTTGTTTGTTTTCCTTTTGCACTTGATGAATTTCTTGAAAAGAAACATAGTTTATGCTTGCATTTATACTACTAGTACTTCCTCTTCCATTGATCTTAAACTGATCTTTATTGCGCCTAAGGCTGGTATCGATTTTCCACCAAGTGCGTCGGCCACCACATTAGCTTTTCCTAGATGATAATTTATAACTTAGCTGTTATTTCCAAAACTTGGGTTTACTTTCCTTACCATAAATTGAGATCCTCATGGGTTGGTTGATATTTTAAACTTTTGCGTCTATATAAATATAACACTTTTCTCCATATAAATCATATCTCCAAATCTTGAAAGCCAATATGATAACTGTTAATTCCAAACAGTGTGCCGGGTTATCATTATTATTATTATTTTTTCGTATGGGTTAAATCATCAAAAGACTTATGCGACTATTTTATCCTTTTTGCATAAGCATATAACCTTAACCGATGTGTGAAGCATCACTATATATCACAAATTCTTTGCTGGACACGGGCCGTATGGGTATTGAAGCATTCGTTAACTTTTCCTTTAGTTTCTCAAAGTTCCTCTAACATTTATCAGTCCATTGAAGTTTGGCATTCCTTTGAAACAACCTTATCATTGGAATGATAATAATGTAAAACCCTTTTATAAAACATTAGTAGTACCCAGCCAGTCCTAAGAAGATTCTTACTTCTATTACTGTCTTTGGTGTTTTCCATTCCAAAATGGCTTTTGTTTTATTAAGACCTACTTTAATGCCTTATGCTAATATGGTGTGTTCTAATAATGTCATTTTTTTCCAATCAAAACTTGCATTTGTAATGTTTGACGTACAACTGCTTCTCTCGCAACATTTGCAATACTATGTAAAAGTATCGATTGTATTCTTCTTTGTTCCTTAAATAAACGAAGGTGTCATCTATGAACACCATTTACAAATTGGTCAAAATATGGATGAAAGATATGATTCATTAAATCCATGAACACTACTAACACATGTGTGGGCTCAAAAGGCATTACAAGGAACTTATAACGTCCGTATCGAGTTCTAGATGTAGTCTTTGGAATGTCTTTTCCTTTGATCCGTAGCTGCTGATATCCCAGTCGGTGATCTATATTTTTTTTAAAAGACCTTGGTTCCTTTAAGTTGTCAAATACATCATCGATGGACGGTAATGGATATTTATCCTTAATCATAAGCTCATTCAACTACTTATAGTTCACATATGACCTTAAGGATTTATCTTTCTTCTTGCCGAAGAGTACTGGCGTGCCCCATGAAGAAATACTTGGCCATATAAGACCCTTGTCGAGTAGCTCCTATAATTGGGTTTTCATTTCTCTGGGTTTCGCTGGTACCATTTGGTATGAGGCAGCCGACACCGGTGCAATTCCCGGATATACATTTATAGTGAATCCTACTTTTCTCTTAGGTGATAATCCGGGTAGCTCGTCTAAGGAAACATCGAGAAAATCACACATTGTAGATACCTCTTGAATCTTTATTACATTCTTCTTTGCTTCCATAGTGCTTACCAAGTATGCCTCACATCCGTTTGTATGGAACGCCTTGTTGTAACTGCTGCTGTTACATTGTTTAGGTAATCGGCTCTCTTTCCTACTGCCGTCACTTCCTCCTTGTGGGGAGTATGAAGTGTTACTCTCTTTCTTCTTATAATCGACCACTGTTTTATACCTTGTTAGCCAATCCAATACCAACATTACGTCAAATTCTCAGAATGGTAACTCTATTAAATTTTCTGGAAATGCATTTTCATGTAACTCTATAGAACATTCTTTAATCACTTGTGTCTAACTACCTCGTCTCTTATCGGATTTATAACTAATGTTTCAAACTTAACATATCCTACTGGTAATTCTTCTAAATTTTCATTGCGTAGGCTCTGGCTGGTGTACTTGAATTGAGCTAGTCAACGGTCTCTGATTGTGCTCTTTGAAAATTCGAATCACTTTCCTTTCGCCTGCTTCGGCCTCGGCCAAAAGCGGGCCATGATTTTTCTGTCGGTGCGGGTGCATTCACTTGTCTTTCTGGCAGTTTACCCTAACACGATCTGGTGCCCCGCATTCCCAGCATCCATCTGTTTAATACCAGCATTCACTCTTATGTCTTCATCCACAGTGTTTGCATAGAGGAGTAATATATCCTTTAAATCTACATTTCTTTCCAATCCTCCAGTAATTTTTGTATTGTTACTTTTTCCTTTTTCCTTTACCTAGTCCTTGAGTTGTTATTACTTTCATTCTTTCCTTTTTGATCTAATTTTAATTTTGCACTTTTTACCTCTTTAGTTCTCAATTTCTCTCTTTCTCTTCTTTCTTTTTTTTTTCCATCATTGACTGAATTCATAAATCTCATATATCTTCTTCTTATAATTTCTTAATTTTGATGATTTCATTGGGGCATTTTCAGGAGGAATCACAATACAGTGTTTTGATTAGATTTCGTCTAGTTTCTACTCATATGGTCCGTCACCTACCTTATTAAGACTTCACGGGATGGTCACCCATCATCATTGGTCGAGCACGTTTAACTCCGGTTTCCTGCTAAATTTCAATACGACGGTATCGGGTCAGCAGTACCTTCTTAGTTTGCTTACTTCATCTGCTTATGAATATTGTACATGGGGTTACTGTACATATTCTCTAATGGTCGAACATGAGAATTTCTTATATACTTATTTCTGTTCACTCATCTTTGTTATCTAAGATCTATCTATTTTATCTCTTACCGTCTGGTCATAACATTTTATGTACTTTTCTTTTATCCTCTTATTTTGTTCCTCTTTTTATTCCATTCTTCAAATTTCATTTTCTTATAAACATTTTCATTTTTACATTCATATACGCCTATCTAACCTTCTCCTGGAACCCCCTTATAAGGATCCCGATGTACTAGCTACAGATGTCTGGCGTCTTGAACCTCGGCCGGATCCTTGGCTTTGCGATCGCCGGCTTTACTATGCAAAACTATCTTCACTTCTAAACTTCTTCTCAACTTGTCAAAATCTTCCCAAGCTTTAAGTTTGTACTCTCTTTTGTTGCATGCGTTGGTGTCTACTTCTCTAATCCATGTATACTCTCTCAATACCTAAAACTTTCACAACTAATCTTGAAAATTCAAACACGTCCATGACTACTAATTGTACTTTAATTCCATTATTTAATCCTTCCAAAACCTTTGACGTCTTTCTTGCTTTGTTTCTATCATTTTCTTTGCATACTTACTGAGGCGGGTGATCTCTCTATCATACTCAGATACTGTCGTTCTTCCTTGCTGTAGATATATAAACTCATTTCTCCTTGCGTTTAAGTATGTTTTACCAAGTATATGTTTCTTCTACCAAAAAGGACATGGCATAATTGAATCTTTTATCTGGTGTGCATCTCAGTTGTTCCAATGCCCTACTGGTACTGTCCAAACAGTACTCAACTTCTTCAAATCCTTCTTCCCTACTAGCCTTAAATTCTTTAGCCCCATATTTCCTTAACTTCTCAATTGGGGACTTCCTTTCTCTTTTGGTCGCAACATGTACCATTCTTGCCGTTTATTGCAGTGGTACTATCATCTATCTTAAATAAACTTCGGCGCCTTCCACAGCCACCGTTGCGGGTCGTGGCATAAGTCCGAGACCCATTTCTACATTTATGGGTACGAAAGCGTGTGATTCCTTCTCTTGATCTATAACTCTTTGTGATTCTGCCTCTTGCAACTTTATACAGTATACATATATCGTGATAAGAATTAGCAGCTGGCTTGACTCAACACATTAACTTTCCTATATGGCATGTACGTAAGCACTATTAGATTTTCCTTTATCACATGTACCTTATATACTTATGTATTTATAATATTCTTTCTACTATAGCGACATTTTGTACCTAAATGATATATGCTCTCATTTCTTATCTGCTATAGGATATCCCATTTTACATTGGTAATGGCCACTCCCAACATAAAATGTGTATCCTTCTATGTTGAAATTTCCAGGACCGGCTAAACCGGTGCTCTGATACCACTAAATGTAACACCCCATCTTAGCCTATGTTTATAGACCAAGATGGACTGTTAACTCATGGTGGTTGTGTCTTAATATTTTACTTAGCCAATTTTAAGTGTAGATTTTTAAAAAAAAATTTGCCATAACCTCCCCTAAAAATGGAGGTCCCAAGTGTCGCCAAAACTGATTCTTTAATTTTTGAAAAACATTTTGTTTCACAATTCAACTCAAGTACACTCCCAATAATCCACCCTTATAACCTCAACTACAATCCTGCAAGAAGAATTCACACTTCTATACTTGCATACATAAGTGCTAAACCAAAATAAGATTTATTAGATTACTAGCAGTGTACGTGTTCTAGCTTTTCATTATTATACATTTATTTGCTAGATCATACAAGCTTATGTACATGCCATATTGCTACAATCAATCATATCCAAACTCCTACCCAAAGTAGTAGTCAAGGCCAGCTGCGCAGGACATGCTGCAATCTCGTCTCCTCGTTTAACCTACGAGTTTAGAGGGAAACTAAAATCGCTAAGCAATTGCTTAGTGGGTACTTAAATCATTGCAATAAATAAATAAAAAGAAAGAATGATTTGAACATACATTTATATACTTTAAATACTTGAAAGGAATAAATACAAAACACAGATGGTAAAAAGGCTTGACTGAATAATTTGAATTTAAATCATTTTTCTTGCTTTTATCATTTTGGTTGCTCTACTGGTTTAACAGAACGTCAGTGGATAAGGAAGGGTCATGATAAACATATCTTGTCATGATCATATTTCATTATCATTCATCATAATTCTTGCACATGTGCCAATGGCCATTATCATTGCATCATTGATCATGTCATTGTAATCATCGGCCTTCAGCCGGAATATCATATCATGTCATAAGCAGTACTGCAGTAATAGTATGATGCATCATACCCTTATCTCAAGGGTTCTGTCATAACCAAGTAGAGCGTCAACAATTCATTAATTAATTTGATCATGATATTCAATAAGCCATGATTTTTCCATAATGCATGTATTATCAGAATAGCTTGTCATGATGCCTTTCTAATCATTTCCAATTCTCCTTCATGTCATTTGATATGATTTAACATCAATCCATAACATAATATTCCAGTTTTAACACATTTAGAAAAATGACCAAATGAATAGTAGCGCGGTGCGTAAAATCGGCAACGCAATGGCGCGCGACAACTAAATAGTAAAATCTGTTTTTACTGCTGAAAATCAGTCAACTTTGGTAACAGTTTTGACTAAGTAAACAACCTTATTTTTGGATGAATTTTTGCAGGAAAACACTTTCATAAGTTAACTAAATGCATGTAAAATTTCGTCGAAAAATTCTTTCGTTTGACCCTTCAACGGACTGCCCAAAATGAAAGCTGCAGAATGGTGCCCAAAAGGGACCATTCGGCCCAATTTTCCAAACTTGAGGGAAATTCATTTTTTTCTTGCAAAATTGATTTTTAGAATCCTTTTGTGATACCATTGAAGGACTAAAGGTCCCTCTTCCAAAAATCAAACCAAAGGAGTGATTAAAAACTCATCAAAGTTTATGAATAATTGCATCAATTTAGCTAGTTTGTTTTGTTTTCATTCTTTTCACAATCAATTGATTACACATGGTTCAAGAGCACTTTCCCACATATTTACCACACATAATAACATCATTTCAAAACCATTTCAAAAATCCCATAATGCAAAATATGTGAATTAATTGAAAAGGCAATGATTTAAGTACCAAACCTTGTTTATTTGCTTTGTTCCTTGCTTGTCCTATTCTTTCTTCCCTTATTCTTCTTTATCCCTTTGATTTCCTATAATTTTCATAACTTTTCTTTCATTGATAACTTGAAAACTATCAATCAAATGAATAAAGTAAAGCTAGAATTGGAATCCTTACCTTAAAATTAAGCTTTTCCTTCCAAAAATCCACTTGAACACTTGAAAATTTCCTTCCCTTTTTTGGTGGAGAGAATTTCGGCCATACTTCTCAAAAATGGAGAAAAAATGTGTCCTTAATTCTTTAATCATCCTTCTCTCCCTTTTTATAATTTTCCATTTTCCATTTATTTAATTAATTTCATTTTGGAGGGTTAAGATGTAACCACCACAAAAGTATCTTAACTAGGATGGTGCCATATGGAGGGTTAAGATTAATCCAACCCAAAAGTGTCTTTAAACAAGATTTTGCCATGTGTCCCTTTCTAGAAAATTACTATGTCATGTGTCCCTTTTGTAGAAAATGGGTGGAAGTGAAAAGACCAAAATACCCTTCAATGGAAGGTTTTGCCTTTTCTTCGTACCCGGGTGGTTTTATGACGCGTAAAATGTACCATTCTCTTCCTTTCAACCTCTCGTTTCCATTTCCGACATTCCTTCTTGATTTTGAACTAATTTATAAAAATTACGCTCATGCCCTTGACTTTTGTAAAAATTCCCTTTAGGTCCTTACGTGATTCGGGTCTCCACTTAGGTTCGTTCTTCAACATCGATCACTGCGGAGTCCTTTCGTTTACTTCAGATACCTTTACGTGTCTTGTTTTCCAGTGTATAAATTATTATTACAAGAATGACAAAAATACCCTTGGTCAAGAATCCACTGTATCTCTCAAACTATGCGTTTTCGGGAAAAACCGTGGTGTTCCGTTTCGACCCAATTTTTCTCTACTTTCCATTTCTGGAGTCTGTTATATGCACTATTAAGAACCTCCAGTACAACTTTTGGAAATTACAGTTACCTCCCCAAAACTTTTTGAAATTACAGTCACCTCCCCAAAACTTTTACAATCTTTACAGTTAGGTCCTTTTTGTCCTATAGAGCTTCCTTTCACTTCTTGTTCTTTGGTGATTACTCGGGACGGCTCCTGTTACTGTACGCGGATGTACTGTACATGGATGTACTGTACATATGTACAAATTGGGTCGTGACAAGTGTTATGCTTCAGTGCAATGCAATGCCAATTCTCAATCCGTATTATACATGTAACATCATATATGCAAGGCTAACAACATACCTTTACATTTCATATGCCTCATTAGTTATTCATTTAACCATTCATGAACAACATTAAACAAATCATGACTCACATTAAACAAAGACAAGCATTGGGCCCAAGACACACTAATATGCTATTCCAATTTTCAGAGTTAATGCTTTGGTTTTGTTATCACATCTATCATTATCATATACCCAACTAGGCTTCAAGGATTAAGTTCAACGAAGCTTCAAGGGGAGCAAAGCATGCTAAGCTTCAACCCAACTTGGCTTCAAGAACCAACCCAACTTGGCTTCAAGAACCAACCCAATTAGGCTTCAAGGGTTGTAACATCTCAATTAGGCTTCAAGGATTCAATCCAACCTAACTTCAAGAGATTGTTACTATCATTAGGCATGCATCCAATAACATACTCTGAAAATGGAATAACACATTAGCCACACAATTCATTTACATATCATTCTCAATTCTCATCAATTAGGCAAACATGCCATATATCTTTCAATTGAACCATCATTGCCAATCACAATGGCTTTATAGCATTTCATATCTCAATTCATATTGTGTATATAGCATTATTAGTATCACATTTCAAAGTACATTATTCATAATACACATCACCATTCACAAGCCTCACAATACACAATACATAACCTTGTTCATGTAATATCATATGCATTATCAATTCCATATCATCTCACATTTCATGATTCAACAATGATGTTAGACAAATGATCTCTATTTTGATCCTTGACAACTCAAATGGATGATCTATTTAACATGTATTTGAGAATCTTGTTGTAGGATTAGATTGCTTCCAATAAGGTGAACAGAACCTTTCTAGCGGTCGCGCCTCACCTGAATACGACCGCCCCATACAATTACAAGATGAAACCTTATTACAGTAGGTTTCGCGGCCAGAAGCCCGACCTAAGTCGTGACCGCACATGAATAATAGCGACCGCACATGAATAATAGCGACCGCCCCAAATTACGTGTCTCTCATGCATAAACCCTAAATGTAGCCAAATTTCTTTTGGTTAACTTAACACACATTGTACATAACATAACCTCATTCAAATGGACATAATCAACATCATTAGCAATTATTTTACATGCTCATCACAATATTTTCATCACCAACATTCATTTGATACTCTATCACATTTACAAACAAAAGTGTTTTAAGATTAAACAACATATGCATGTTTGTACCCATATAATTTGTACTTGCCTTTAGCACCAATTATACAACTCTAAACACTTCCTTTTCTCCAAGAATTCTTCACTTCTCAAATTAGAGCAAATCACTTTCTTCCAAAACCTAATCCAAAATAACACAATATAATTTATCACTTACCATTTCCAAAACCCTAAACCAACATCACTCTTAACTTATCATCTTCAAATCCAAAACCAACACCACAACCAATTAAATCCAACATATAACAATCAACACAACCCCACTTTAAAATCCACAATCAACTCACAAACAACTTAAATAACTTAAAAGAATCAAGAGAAACTTACCAAATATAGTGAATCTTCTTGGATTTCCACTTAACCACTTAGAACTTCTTCAATTTGAGCTCAAAATATCATCAAACCTTTGCTTTCTCTCTTGTTCTTTAGGTTGGCCGGCCACACGTGAAAAGAAGAAAGGAAATTGATCAAAATAAAAGTCAAACTCTCTATTAATCTCCACCACACAATTTCAAAAGAAGAATTACCAAAATGCCCTCTTTAACATAGTTAAACTTCTTTTCATTATGCATGCCCTTTATAGTAATTTCAATAACAACCAAAAATATCTTCTTCCACTTAACCATCACCTTGACTCTTCATTTGACCAATATATATGTTATATATATCATCATATACACAACATATACATTTGTCTCTAAACCCTATTTCTTTCCCCAAAACACATATACACAAGCATTCACTTTCCAATATATATATCAAAAACAACAATAACAACAACATAATCAAAACTTCTAGGGCATATATGAGGATATTACAATTCTCCCCCTCTAAAAAGAAAATTTCTTCCTCGAAATTACCTGATATCAAAGCTGAAACAACTGAGGATATTGCTCTTGCATGGATTGTTCACTTTCCCAAGTTGCTTCTTCTTTTCCATGATTCTTCCATAGAACTTTCACCAATGGCACACTCTTGTTCCTCAACTCTTTCACTTCACGTGCCAAAATAGCAACTGGTTCCTCTTCAAACGTCAAATCTTGATTCACCTCGATAGATTCAATCGGCAACACATGAGATGGATCCGATCTGTATCTCCTCAACATAGAAACATGGAATACGTTATGAATACGATCCAACTCAGGTGGCAAAGCGAGTCGATAAGCAACTGGCCCAACTCTTTCCAAAACTTCATACGGTCCAATGAAACGAGGACTCAATTTCCCTTTCCAACCGAACCTCAATATCTTCTTCCAAGGAGATACTTTCAGAAATACCTTATCTCCAACATCAAACTCTATGTCTCTCCTTTTTAGATCTGCATAAGACTTCTGTCGGTCTGAAGCTGCTTTCAACCTGCCTCGTATCACTTTTACTTTCTCTTCAGTTTCTTGAATCAAATCAGGACCAATCAACTTATTATCTCCAAGCTCATTCCAACAAAGAGGTGTCCTACACCGTCTGCCATACAATGCTTCGAATGGTGCCATACCAATGCTAGATTGGTGACTGTTATTGTAAGCAAACTCCACAAGAGGTAAAAATCTATCCCAACTTCCAGAGAAATCAATGACATAGCTTCTCAACATATCCTCAATAATCTGTATCACCCTCTCTGACTGTCCATCCGTCTGTGGATGAAAAGCAGTACTGAAGTGTAATCGAGAACCCAAAGCACTATGCAAACTCTTCCAAAATCTTGAAGTAAACCTGGGATCTCGATCAGACACTAAAGAAGTTGGAACACCATGCAACTTCACAATCTCATGGATATACAGCTCAGCCAATCTCTCCAAAGAGTAATCCATCCGAACCGGAAGGAAATGAGCTGTCTTAGTCAATCTATCCACAATCACCCATATAGCATCATGCTTCTTTTATGTCAATGGCAAACCAGACACAAAATCCATCGTCACTCTATCCCACTTCCATTCTGGCACTGAAACAATACTCTGAATCTTCTCATCAGCCAACTGAGCCTCTTTGATCTGTTCCAATAAAATTGGTTTCAATTGCAACTGTGCCAATAATGCACCATCATCACAAGATACAAAACTGGCATGCAATGCTCTCAACTCAACAAGCAACGAGAGCGAATAAACAATTAAACCAGCTAAAGACTTCCGACTCAAGGCATCAGCAACAATATTTACTTTACCTGGATGATAATCAATCAAGCAGTCGTAGTCTTTAATCAATTCCAACCACCTCCTCTGACGAAGATTGAGTTCTTTTTGGACACCCAAATACTTTAAACTCTTATGATCAGTGTAGATAAAACATTTCTCCCCAAACAGATAGTGGCGCCAAATCTTCAATGTAAACACAATGGATGCTAGCTCCAAATCATGAGTCGGATAATTAAGCTCATGCGGTTTCAACTGTCGAGATGCATAAGCTATAACTTTACCTTCTTGCATCAACACACACCCCAAACCACTATGTGAAGCATCACTGAAAATCACATATGGTTTACCTTCCACAGGTAAAGTAAGAACAGGCGCTTGAGTCAACATATCTCTCAACTGCTCAAAGCTAGCCTGACACTGATCCGTCCACACAAATCTCACTCCCTTACGAAGCAATCTGGTGAGTGGAGTAGCTATCAAAGAAAACCCTTTCACAAACCGTCTGTAATAGCCTGCCAAACCCAGAAAACTTCTAACCTCTGTCACAGACTTGGGTGGACTCCAATTTAAAATGGCTTTAACTTTACTCGGATCAACTCTAATGCCTTCAGCTGAAACAATATGTCCGAGAAAAGCGACTTGATCCAACCAGAACTCACACTTCGACAATTTAGCAAATAACTGCTTCTCTCTCAAAATCTGCAACACAATCCGCAAATGCTTGTCATGTTCCTCTTTATTCCGTGAATACACCAGAATATCATCAATGAAGACCACTACAAACTGATCTAAATAGGGCCTAAACACCCTATTCATCAAATCCATAAAAGCTGCAGGTGCATTCGTCAGACCAAAAGGCATAACTAAAAACTCATAATGCCCATACCTGGTCCGAAAAGCGGTCTTCGGAACATCTTCAGCTCTGACTCTCAGCTGATGGTACCCAGATCTCAGATCAATTTTAGAAAACACAGCTGCACCCTTCAACTGATCAAAGAGATCATCAATTCTAGGCAAAGGATATTTATTTTTAATGGTCACCTTGTTCAATTGCCTATAATCAATGCACAATCTCATAGTACCATCCTTCTTCTTCACAAATAGCACAGGAGCTCCCCACGGAGAAACACTGGGGCGAATAAATCCTTTATCCAACAACTCCTGTAATTGCACTTTCAATTCCCTCAATTCTGCTGGTGCCATTCTATAAGGAGTAATAGAGATAGGAGTGGTACTAGGCAACAATTCAATACCAAACTCCACCTCTCTCTCAGGAGGTAATCCTGGCAACTCCTCTGGAAACACATCTGAGAACTCTGCAACTGTGGCAATGCTATCAATAGGGGAACCCTTCACTCTAGTATCTATCACATGAGCAAGATAAGCTTCACACCCCTTTCTAACCAATCTCCTAGCTGCAACAGCTGAAACAAATAAGGAGGCTAGCTGTTCTTGCTCATTAGATACTATCACTTCTCTACCATCAGCAGCTCTCAAAGAAACAATTTTCCTTTTACAGTCTACCATAGTTCCATGTCTAGATAGCCAATCCATACCTAGGATCACATCATATTCCTTAAATGGCATCTCAATCAAATCTCCAAGGAACTCCTCACCTTGCACCCTCACTGCACTATCTCGGTGCACCTTACTCACAACCACACTATGCCCTAACGGATTTGTCACCAACACATCAAATCCTAGGGACTCAGCATGCATATCAGACACAGGTAAAATAGATGCACTAATATAAGAATGTGTGGAACTCGGATCAATCAAAGCAAGTACTGAAGTATCAAATAAAGAAAAAGTACCAGCTATGACTGCCGAAGCATCTGGCTGCCTCTGCATAACATACATCCTCTGGGAAGACCCAACCTCCTCTGATCTACTCTCTCTGGATATAGAACCTCCTCTAGCACTGAACCCAGATCTGCCTCCCCGGTTGCTACCTCTGCCTCCCCGACCTCCCCTCACACTAGGTCGAGAAGCTGCAGTATCAACTGACATCTGCTCTTACCTCTCAGGACAATCTCTCACAAAGTGATCTGGTGATCCACATCTGAAACAAACCCCTATTACACCAGTCTTCCAGCAAGGACCACCATGTGGCCTACCACAATGAATGCAGATGGGTGGAGTGGATCTCTGAGTCATAGGGGTCGGAGCACTCGCCACTGAAGCTGCAGGTCTAAATCTCTGCCTCTGGAACTGCACTGACCTACCAGCTGTTCTTTGACTCCTACTAACACGAGGAGCAAAACTTCCCTTACCTCTTTTAACAGAAGAAGACCCTGCCTCAAACTGGGGCCTCCTCATCCTAACCTCTTCCTCTGAAGCAGCTGCAATACCTTGAGCTCGCTCCACACTCCGAGCTGCTGCCACTAGCTGGGAAAAATCTTGATATCTGGATCCAGCCACATGACACATGATAGAGGGCCTCAATCCCTCCTCAAACCTCCTACATCTATCTACCTCATCTGATATTATGCCCCCAGCATACTGACTTAATCGAATAAACTCAACCTCATATTCAGTTACGGTCCGATGATCTTGCTTCAAATCTAGAAACTCTCTTTTCTTCCGATCTTTATACTCCCTTGGAGTATACTTCAATTCAAATTCTCTCAGAAAGTTAGCATATGACAAGGTTGGTGGATCATCCATAGAATGGGGCACTGTCTTCCACCAACTATATGCATCCTTTTGTAGCAAAGATCTTGCATAGTCAAACTTTTCCTCTGAAGTAGCTTGCAACTGAACAAAGATTCTCTGTACTTTGTCTAACCACTGCTCAGCCACTGCTGGATCAGTAGTACCTACAAAATCTTCGGCTCCATACTTCCTCAATTTGTCATAGTGCCTCACTGATACCAAAGGCTGAGGGGGTGGTGGCTGAGGTTGTACTGGTGTTTGTCTCATAGCTTCCATCATATGCATAAACCAGGCTGGCGGAACCTCATCACCTACTGGTCTCCCCGACCCAGAAGCAGGTGCCTCACCAGCACTAACAATCCTAGCTCCATCATCAGGAGCAATACTCTCGGCACTACCCTCAATCGACTGACGTGAGTGAGAATCCATCACAACCTAAGTCTGCAAACATAACATACTACATCTTATTAAAGATCAGAGGTTGCCAATCCCAAATGTATATGTTATTCAAAACCACTTTTAAAGTCAAAATAGTCTTTTTATTACATTTTACCTAGGTCGAGAATCTCAAACCTAGGCTCTGATACCAAAACAACTGTAACACCCCCACATTCAATACATGCACACTACAAACACCACAATGTAGCACACATGCACTAAACATAGGGATGCTACGGATTTCTTAACATTCAAAACATTTTAAAAGATACCATCATCTTTCTCATTATGCATTTTAGTAAATAAGTAATTAGCTTGTAATACAAAATAAAATAGATATATATATACATTTAGTTGTTACGCAGCGGAATTTATCAAATATTTACATATATGAAAACATTTATTTTCATATTTACAAATATACACATATGTACATTAAAATCATTACTTTACAAAATATAAAAAGAGTTATACATGATTGGCAAATCTCCTCTGATCTTTAAGTTCCCAAAATCAACTCTTCACTGTC
This sequence comes from Garcia nutans, assembly GCA_947685225.1. Lineage (NCBI taxonomy): Eukaryota > Viridiplantae > Streptophyta > Magnoliopsida > Malpighiales > Euphorbiaceae > Garcia > Garcia nutans. Next base: position 31,769,870 of record CANTUV010000039.1, on the reverse strand, counting down.
TACTCTCACTCGGTCTCGAAGAACTCTTGGGTTCAACTCGGTTACCTGCGCGATCAAACACTATCGCGCTAAGCCAACGGCTTAGTAAGACAAAATGTGCTAGTGTTATGCTTCAGTGCAATGCAATGCCAATTCTCAATCCGTATTATACATGTAACATCATATATGCAAGGCTAACAACATACCTTTACATTTCATATGCCTCATTAGTTATTCATTTAACCATTCATGAACAACATTAAACAAATCATGACTCACATTAAACAAAGACAAGCATTGGGCCCAAGACACACTAATATGCTATTCCAATTTTCAGAGTTAATGCTTTGGTTTTGTTATCACATCTATCATTATCATATACCCAACTAGGCTTCAAGGATTAAGTTCAACCAAGCTTCAAGGGGAGCAAAGCATGCTAAGCTTCAACCCAACTTGGCTTCAAGAACCAACCCAACCTAGCTTCAAGGGTTATAACATCTCAATTAGGCTTCAAGGATTCAATCCAACCTAACTTCAAGAGATTGTTACTATCATTAGGCATGCCACCAATAACATACTCTGAAAATGGAATAACACATTAGCCACACAATTCATTTACATATCATTCTCAATTCTCATCAATTAGGCAAACATGCCATATATCTTTCAATTGAACCATCATAGCCAATCACAATGGCTTTATAGCATTTTATATCTCAATTCATATTGTGTATATAGCATTATTAGTATCACATTTCAAAGTACATTATTCATAATACACATCACCATTCACAAGCCTCACAATACACAATACATAACCTTGTTCATGTAATATCATATGCATTATCAATTCCATATCATCTCACATTTCATGATTCAACAATGATGTTAGACAAATGATCTCTATTTTGATCCTTGACAACTCAAATGGATGATCTATTTAACATGTATTTGAGAATCTTGTTGTAGGATTAGATTGCTTCCAATAAGGTGAACAGAACCTTTCTAGCGGTCGCGCCTCACCTGAATACGACCGCCCCATACAATTACAAGATGAAACCTTATTACAGTAGGTTTCGCGGCCAGAAGCCCGACCTAAGTCGCGACCGCACATGAATAATAGCGACCGCCCCAAATTACGTGTCTCTCATGCATAAACCCTAAATGTAGCCAAATTTCTTTTGGTTAACTTAACACACATTGTACACAACATAACCTCATTCAAATGGACATAATCAACATCATTAGCAATTATTTTACATGCTCATCACAATATTTTCATCACAAACATTCATTTGATACTCTATCACATTTACAAACAAAAGTGTTTTAAGATTAAACAACATATGCATGTTTGTACCCATATAATTTGTACTTACCTTTAGCACCAATTATACAACTCTAAACACTTCCTTTTCTCCAAGAATTCTTCACTTCTCAAATTAGAGCAAATCACTTTCTTCCAAAACCTAATCCAAAATAACACAATATAATTTATCACTTACCATTTCCAAAACCCTAAACCAACATCACTCTTAACTTATCATCTTCAAATCCAAAACCAACACCACAACCAATTAAATCCAACATATAACAATCAACACAACCCCACTTTAAAATCCACAATCAACTCACAAACAACTTAAATAACTTAAAAGAATCAAGAGAAACTTACCAAATATAGTGAATCTTCTTGGATTTCCACTTAACCACTTAGAACTTCTTCAATTTGAGCTCAAAATATCATCAAACCTTTGCTTTCTCTCTTGTTCTTTAGGTTGGCCGGCCACACGTGAAAAGAAGAAAGGAAATTGATCAAAATAAAAGTCAAACTCTCTATTAATCTCCACCACACAATTTCAAAAGAAGAATTACCAAAATGCCCTCTTTAACATAGTTAAACTTCTTTTCATTATGCATGCCCTTTATAGTAATTTCAATAACAACCAAAAATATCTTCTTCCACTTAACCATCACCTTGACTCTTCATTTGACCAATATATATGTTATATATATCATCATATACACAACATATACATTTGTCTCTAAACCCTATTTCTTTCCCCAAAACACATATACACAAGCATTCACTTTCCAATATATATATATCAACAACAATAACAACAACATCAACAACATAATCAAAACTTCTAGGGCATATATGAGGATATTACATTATAAACATACCCTTCGCCCCAGATAATACAACGATCACGCTAACACCGAACCAGGTAAGCCAATACGAGGCAAGTATATCATCTCACAATTACTACTGCTTCAAAGTCTAATATTACTCATTACTTTCTATTTAAATTTATTTATTTATTAAATTTTTATTAATAGTCCATTAGTTAATTTATTTTTAGTATTAAAATATTTTCTAATTTTTGTTACAATTATTTTTTAATATACTATTAATAACTAAATTATAGCTAAAAATAAAATAAAATGAAAAAAATAAAAATAAACAAAAATAAAATGATAAATATTTGCGCTCTTAAAATATTTAATTACAGTATTACCTCAGTTTTTTAACTTGAACTATGGTGAAGCTGCATTTCAGCTAGTAGATCGACATTTCCATTTTCATGTTGTCAAATAAATTCTAGCATTTCAGCATTAGATCGAGGTCCCGATCTTGACGCATGCATCCTCTTCATTTGTTGATCAACTTTCTGCTCAACTCTCTGCTCACTCAAAATATGCAAATATATGTAAGTGATTTGTGATTGAAAGATGAATGAAAATGGTGAATGGGTTGATCCTTTATATAGGCAAACAATAAAGGAAAAGACAAAAAGAAAAGGGGAAAAAGTAATTCCCATGAAAAAAAAACAACGTGAATGATCACTATTAATGAATAGTGAATAAACAGTGACTAAATAATAAATTCAATTATTCAAATATTTGTGTCTAAAAATATTTTATATTTTTAACAATATTTTTCCACGCAGGGGGCAAGATGATATAGGTATGGTAAAAAATAGCTAAATTTTTTGCAAATTTTTTATTATTATCCTACTGACTACAATTATCTTTTGCAGATACCTCGAGTCTAGAATTCAAATTTTTTTTTGACTCCAGAACTCACCTTAGGTCCAGAACCTAAATTATTTTTTAGTTTAAAACTCACCTCGGGTCTAGAACCCAAATTACTTTCGAGTTCAGAACTCACCTCAGGTCTAGAACCCAAATTATTTTTTAGTCCAAAACTCACCTCGGGTTCAGAATTTAAATTAATTTTTAGTCCAAAACTCACCTCGGATCCAGAACCCAAATAGCTTTTGAGTTCAGAACTCACCTCGGGTCTAGAACCCAAATTAAATTTGAGTCCGCCACTCACCTTGGGTCCAGATTCTAAATTATTTTTGAGTCCAAAACTCACCTTGGGTCCAGAATGCAAATTATTTTTTAGTCCAGAACTCACCTCGGGTCTAGAACCCAAATTATTTTTGAGCCTAAAACTCAACTCGAGACCATAACCTAAATTATTTTTGAACTAGAACTCACCTCGGGTCTAGAACCCAAATTATTTTTTATTCCAGAACTCACCTCGAGTCCAAAACCCAAATTATTTTGTAGTCCAAAACTCAAAGGAGCCTATTTTGGCTCTAAACCCAATCAAATATCATGTTGCTTTTCACTCTCTTTTGCAATAGTCCCAGTTCGTTCAAGCAGGGGACAAACTGTAGACTCTTATTTTTTGACCAAGTTCAGTCCAAAGATTTAAAACAGTCCAAAATAATTTTTGTAATATTTATTATTTATTTTAATATTATTTATTATTTAATATAATATATAAAAAGAAATTATAAATATTTATTTTAAATATAATACTTATTTTTAATAATAAAAATAATAAAAAATAAAAATATCGGATGAATCGACAAGCAATATGCGGCAGCATGCGTGGCAAGCCAATTCACCGTAGGCATACACGCCTCACAGCAATGCTCGCCCACAGCTCGCCCAACGATCGCCCAATGATGGCCCATAGCTCGCCCAACGCAACACTTAGCAGCCACTCCCATCAGCCTCGCCCAGCGCCCAGCAGCTTGCCCTCGCAATCCTCACAGGCGCAGCAGGTCTAATCCTTGCAGCCCGCAGGCCCATGTGCCAACGCGCCTGCCAATTTTGCAAAACCTTATTAAGCTCGGATGTTTGAATCTTATTTCCTTAACTAATTTTATTTCCTTAACGTGTTAGGTTTTTTTAGCTGTAAATGCCTATAAATAACACACTAAAAGATTAAAACATGACTTTTTGATTTTTCTGATACTTGAGACTATTAGACATTTTGGGAAACTGGAACTCTAGGATTTCAAAAGAGACTATCTAACTTACAAAATCAAGGCAATAAGGTAGTGTTGTCTTGATCTTGCTCGGCCAAAAATAAAAGATTGGAGTAGACAGTAGCTTGGTTCAATTCCTTCAATTTGGTGGTGCCTTCAAAAGTAGGTAAGTTAATCTAAATTTAGTTTATTAAATCAATAATCACCTTCACTTTTCAAATTATCATCACAATGTCTTAGTTATACAATTCCCTTTCTGATTTATTTCATACAGTAGCTTGGGTTTCAATTTTAGTCAATAGTATAATCATCAATTCGTAAAACCTCAAAACCTCAAACCCTAAATTTTGTTTTCTTAAAACCTAAAACCCTAATTAATTATTTTTTCTCAAATTACACTTTTAAAAATAATAAAAATGATGTTAGTTTCCTAAACCCTAAAACTCTCTTTTCTAAATCTAAAGCCTAAAATCTTAATTTTAAAATCTAAACCTATAAAACCCTAATTTTATTTAAGAAATCCTAATTCAAGATGTAAACCAAAATTTATATATTTATTTCTTTACTTAAGTTTAGATGCATGATTTATTATATGTCTTAATGAATGGTTTATTTTTGTTTAATCTTTGATAAATGATTTATTTATGATGAATGATTGATTTATTTTGGTTTCAAGAATTGTAAGAGGTATGTTTCCATGATTGGGTACCTCATACCATGATTGGGTACCTCAATTGTTAAGTTTCATATAATTGAATTTAGTTTAAGTTTTGGATCAATGTAAAGGATCCATTTTCACCAATTGGTGGTGTAGACCGTTAATGTTTTACCCAGTCCAGTCCAATATATTTTAATTAGTCTAAAATAATTTTTGTGATGTCCAATATATTTTAATTAGTCCAAAATAAATTTTGTTATCTTAATTAAATAATATTTGCTTTAGTATCTTATTTTTATTAATGAAAAATAAAAAATAATAATAGTAAACAAAGAAATAAAAATAAAAATCGGCGACGGAAAAATCGGCGACGAAAAAAAAATCGTCGCCGAAGAGCTGCGGCAGCTTTTTTGCCAGCGCAATTTTTCCGCAACAATTTTTTTTTCGCCAGCAAAATTTTTTCGACGCAAATTTTTTTGAAATCAAATACAATTAGGTTTCAGTTTCCTTTTCTTAATTAATGTTAGATTCCATGAATAACTAAAATTAATCATAAAAATCTTCTATAAATAAGGACTAAAACAACATAGAAAGGGGGGAGGTGAAATTTGGGATCGAAATTTAGGAGGAGATTTAGGAGGAAAACTTTGAAAGGAAATTGGATTTTAAAAAATTCCTTCTGGCAGTGAAATCGATCGGACTTTTGAGAGAGCAAACAAGCAATTCATTCCATCAAAGGCATCAAAGTTGTCTTTGTTCTTGTTCATCCAAGAAGCAATTTTTTGGTGGAACCAACAAACGAAGGTATGAATATCTAATCTCTTTTTTTTTTCTTCACAGTAGCTTCAATCACTAAAAATTAATAAATCGTTTCTTCTATTTCCAAAAACCCCAAAAATTATCCTTCTGTTTCTTCTAAACCTTAAATCCCTAATTTGTCTTTTCTGTTTTCAAAAACCACAAAAACCTTAAATCGTTTCTTTTTTCTCCAAAAAATTTAAAACCCAAACCCTAATCTCTATCCCAAAAAGTCAGTAGCCTTTTTTAAACATCAAAAACTTTAACCCTAATTAATCATTCTTTCCAAGATCACACAGTAAGCATTATTCTTTTAAAAATAATACTAGTTTCTTCCAATTTCAAAATCCTATTTTTTTTAAAATTTTAAACCCTAAAATCTTAATTTTCATCACCAAAACCTATAATTCTAGAAGCCAATCTTAATTTTCGCTGCCCCCTTAACCCCCGCCCGCTAGCCGGCTAGCGGGACCACCGTATGGGTTCGGGTCATTATTTATTTATGCATTATAAATCTTTATGTTTTACTTCCATTATTATGATTATGCAAAATACAAACAGTAAACCCAAAACCAATTAATCTAAAAACTTAAGTTTTCCTAATTTCATAATTTTACCCCTCAAACCCTAATTTGATCAATCAAAGAACCTTACTAATTTCTTAAATTATAAAACCCTAATCCTTTTCAATTCTCTTAAAACTTACAGTAGCCTAAACAAATAACAATAATAATATCTTAGGATTCCAAAATCCTAAATGTTAATTAAAGAAATTTAAATAGAAACAGTAACCCTAATTTGTACCTTTACTTGCTTTATTTACGTTTTTGATTGTGTAGTTCATTATATGCTTTGATTTATTTTATATGCTTTGATTTATTTAAGTTCAATGATTGATTTAATTAATTTATCATGGATGGATGTTTACTTTCTATTTTGATTGGTATTTAATATATTTGGTGAATGATTTATTTATTATGAATGGTTATTTACTTTTATTGATTTATTCTTTATTTCCAAATGTTGTAAGAGGTATGTTTCCACTTGGTGGGTACCTCATTAGTCAAATATCATGTAATTTAAATTGCTTTTCTATTATAGAACCAATGTAAAGGACATGTTTCTACCTTTCAGTGGGTGTCCTATTTAGGCATGGATTATGTAAGGGCATTTTTCCAATCATTAAATTTGGGAACAACCAAAAATCCTAAAAATATTAGCATAGCATCCGACCTTACTCCTAATGAAAAAGAGAGATATTAGAAAAAATATTTAAAAAATATGAAGAAGTATTCGCTTGGTCTTATGAGGATATGCCTAGAATAGATCGGGACATAGCCAAACATCTGATTTCTACTTGCACTCACATGAAACCTGTCAAACAAAAGCTTAGGCGATTAAGACCTGAATGGGCTGAATTAGTTAAAGAAGAGGTCACTAAACAAATACAAGTAAAGTTAGTTGAAGTAATAGATTATCCAGACTGGCTAGCCAATATAGTATGTTAGTAAATCGATAAGAATCTGCAACTCTTTTGCCGCAGTGGAAAACAAAAATATCTTTCGATTTATTCCCAGGATCCATGTTATCCATTCAGTTCGATAAAAGAGATTCGAAACTAACCTTTTGTGTAGCTTCAAATCGATTAACAGATGCTGCCTTCTGAAGACGAACACCCTCTAGCAAAGTCCACACGAACGTACGCCGGTCTGAGTGCTAGCTCACCAACGGCAGTGGCTGAACCTTTTCAGAAAACGAAACTAGGGTTTTTTTTAGGTTTTCCTCTTCTTACGTTTTTTTTTAAAAATGAATAATGATCATATCATAATACCTCTAGCCCTTTTAAAACCGTTTAAAAGACTTTCCTTGTCAAAACCCTAACTGTCCATATCCTATATGGACCCACATTTTTAATAATTATTATCTAATAATAATTATTATAACAATATTATTATTAATATCTAATAATAATAATAATACTAACAACAATAATAAAAATATAATTATTATTATTTAAGTACAGCCTACATTCTATGTGTGTGACCCGATAGGCTCATATTAATTGGTAGTGTATTTCAATCTCTATTGAAATGCACAAATCATAATTGGCCTCTAGCAAGACATTACGACTACCCAATTAATCATGAGAATCATTATAAATGAAAACCTGAAATAGTACATGCATTAATCCCTTTGTCACACGATATCTAGTTTGAACATAAGTCATAGTAAATGTCATACTTATATTGTCCAAACTTATGATTACTCGATCTCCAAGTTAACTGATAAACAAATAAGATTGATCTTATATCAACTTATTTGAGCACGGCCATGCATTTCTCAGTTACACTTATCGAGGGGCCCAGAAGATATCTCTCTCATAGAGAGGGACAAATTCCATCTTGATTGTTCATTTTCCTCTACATAATTTATACCATGTTCAAGCATAACCTTTATAATTATCTAGTTACAGATAACGTTTGATCATGTCAAAACATAATATTCCTTATGTTGGAAACTATGACAATCTCAAGTCAAAGGATTAAATGAAAACTATTATGAGATACACTTATGACATTAAACCATGAAGTGATATCTATGTGGGTCTATCCAATACACTGTTCTCTAACATGTATCCATAATATTGATTTGTATCTTCATACCTATAATCATCTTATGATTATCAAATCAATATTACACTAGTTATATTTATTATTATCTCCATAACCATAATAAACCAGGGATATAATCATTATTATATATAACATGCAAACATAACAATGATAATAAAAACTTCTTTATTAATAACAAAATGAATAACATTAAGGTCCAAATCAATGGCCTAGGGCATATACACTAACAGTCTCCCACTTGCACTAGGCCTAGTCTAACAAATATCTCATACCCATAGACCTAGTGTGCTGATCATGCTTGACCCGCGAGAGAGGCTTTGTCAATGGATCTGCTATATTGTCATTTGTGTCAACTTTGCATATCTTGATATCACCTCTATCAATGATGTCTCGAATGAGGTGAAATCACCTGAGTATATGCTTAGATTTCTGATGGGACCTTGGCTCTTTTGCTTGCACTATGGCACCATTGTTGTCACAATAGATAGCCATAGGATTAGCAATGCTAGGCACCACTCCAAGCTCAGTGATGAATTTCTTCAGCCAAACTGCTTCCTTAGCTGCATCTGATGCTGCTATATACTCAGCTTCTGTTGTAGAATCTGCTACTGTGCTCTGCTTGGAACTTTTCCAAGTAATGGCTCCACCATTCAATGTGAATACAAAACCTGACTGCGATTTGTAATCATCTATATCAGTTTGGAAACTAGCATCTGTGTAACCATTTACATCTAGCTCATCTTCCAAACCTCCATAAACCAAGAAAACATCCTTAGTTCTTCTTAGATACTTAAGAATGTTCTTAACAGCTGTCCAGTGACCCTCACCAGGATCAGCTTGATATCTACTTGTTGTGCTCAAAGAATATGAGACATCAGGTCTAGTACATAGCATGACATACATAATAGATCCAATAGCAGAAGCATAAGGGATCTTATTCATTCTATCTCGCTCATCAGATGTCTTAGGACATTGATTCTTGCTAAGATGAATACCATGTGACATAGGCAAAAATCCCTTCTTGGAATCTTGCATGCTGAACCTCTTCAACACTTTGTCAATGTATGTACTTTGACTTAAGCCAATTATCCTTCTAGATCTATCTCTATAGATCCTTATACCAAGGATATATGCAGCCTCACCCAAGTCCTTCATTGAAAAAGAATTCCCTAACCAATCTTTAACCTTTTGTAAAGTGGGGACATCATTTCCAATGATCAATATGTCATCTTCATATAGGACTAAGAACATGATAGCACTCCCACTAACCATCTTGTAAACACATGGTTCATCTTCATTTTGAATGAAACCAAAGTTCTTAACTGTTTCATCAAAACAAAGATTCCAGCTTCGAGATGCTTGCTTCAATCCATAAATGGACCTTTGAAGCTTGCAAACCTTCCCAGAATTCTCAGGATTTACAAAACCCTCAGGTTGTGTCATGTACACATCCTCGAGTAAATTTCCATTAAGGAAAGCGGTTTTGACATCCATTTGCCATATCACATAATCATAGTATGCAGCAATGGCAAGGAGAATCCTAATAGATTTAATCATAGCAACTGGAGAAAAGGTTTCATCATAGTCTATACCATGAGTTTGTTTGAAACCTTTAGCAACCAAACTTGCTTTATAGGTTTGCACATTTCCATCCATGTCAATTTTCTTCTTGAAAACCCATTTGCAACCAATAGTCTTAATACCTTCGGGAGGATCAATTAAGGCCCAAACTTGGTTGTCAAACATGGACTGCATCTCAGAGTTCATGGCTCCAAGCCATTTCTCTGAATCTGGACCTGACACATCTTCAAGATAGGTAGTTGGCTCATCTTGATCTATGAGCAAAACTTCATGACTTTCAGTCATGAGAAATCCATATCTCTCAGGCTGATGACGTGGTCTATCAGATCTGTGCAGAACTTGTGTAACATTTTCAGTTTCCACGATGGCTTGTGGTTCTGAAACTGTTTCTACAGGCGGTTCAATATCTTCTTGTGGTTCTATAAATTCATCTAATTGAACTGTACTCCCATTAGTTCTTTTAGAAATGAATTCCTTTTCCAAAAAGGTTCCATTTCGAGCAACAAACACTTTGTTCTCAGATGGAATATAGAAATAATATCCTTTAGTTTCCTTAGGATATCCCACAAAGATACATTTAGCAGATTTTGGAGCTAACTTATCTGAAACTAGTCTTTTCACATAAGCTTCACAACCCCAAATCTTAAGAAAAGACAAACTAGGTGTTTTGCCAGTCCATATCTCATATGGCGTCTTTTCAACCGCTTTAGATGGTACACGGTTTAAAACAAAAGCAGCTGTCTCCAAGGCATAACCCCAAAACGATAATGGAAGATCTGCTTGACTCATCATAGATCGAACCATATCTAATAAAGTTCGATTTCTTCTTTCAGAAACACCATTCCACTGTGGAGTTCCTGGAGGAGTTAATTGTGAAACAATTCCATAATTTCTTAGATGTTCGTCAAACTCTTGGCTCAAAAATTCACCACCTCGATCAGATCGAAGTGCCTTAATAGTTTTACCAAGTTGATTTTGTACTTCATTTTGAAAAGTTTTGAACATTTCAAAAGCCTCATGCTTATGTTTCATTAGGTAGACATAGCCATACCTACTGAAATCATCAGTAAAAGTAATGAAGTAATTATATCCTCCTCTGGCACTAATGCTTAACGGGCCACATACATCTGTATGTACTAGTCCTAGCAAGTCATTAGCCCTTTCACCTTGTCTGATGAAAGGATTCTTTGTCATTTTGCCAAGTAAACAAGATTCACATTTATCAAATGATTCAAAATCAAATGAATCTAATAATCCATCTTGATGGAGTTTAGAAATGCGTTTCTCATTTATATGGCTAAGACGACAATGCCATAAAAATGTAGGGTTTAGGTCATTTGGCTTAATTCTCTTAGAGGTTATGTTATAAATATGATTCTCCCTAGAATCATCTAAGTCAAGGACATAAAGGCCATTAAAAGATCTTGCAATACCATAAAGCAAATCATCTTTATCAAAAATAGAACAGGTCTTATTTTTAATTAAAAATGAAAAACCTTCATCATCCAAAACTGAAACTGAAATAAGATTCCTACTCAGAGTAGGAACATAATAGCAATTGTTCAAATTTAACAAAAAACCATTAGGCATATGAAGTTCATAAGATCCTACAGCTAGTGCAGCAACTCTTGCTTTATTCCCAACTCGTAGGTCAACTTCGCCCCTTTTCAGTGATCTACTCCTTTTGAGTCCCTGCACATTTGTACAAATGTGAGAACCACATGCAGTATCCAATACCCATGAAGTAGAAGCAGATAAGTTAATTTCTATAACATAAATACTTGAAGATGTAGTCGCACTACCCTTTGATTTCTTCAATTCAGCCAAATAAAGTGGGCAATTTCTTTTCCAATGCCCAGGCTCCTTGCAATGGTGCAAGTTCCTTCCTTAGGAACAGGTGCCTTGGGTGCTTTTGGCTTGTGCTGTCCCTTAGGCTTTGTAGCAACTGTTGCTTTACCCTTTGCCTTGCCTTTCTTCTTCATAGGCTTACCCTTATTGACATTCAATACATGGGTAGCCTTAGTGGGCTTTTTGATATTCCCTTCAGCAGTTTTGAGCATACCATGTAGCTCAGGAATGGACTTTTCCATGTTGTTCATATTATAGTTCATAACAAAATGTGAAAAACTGCTGGGCAAAGAATGAAGGATCAAATCCGTGGAGAGTTCTAAACTCAAGGGATATCCAAGTCGGGCAAGATGATCAATGTAGCCCTTCATTTTCAAAACATGAGCGCTAACCGATTCGCCCTCTGACATCTTGCAGTCAAATAATGCAACAGCAGTGTCGAATCTATCCTGCCTAGCTTGCTGTTGGAAAGCTTGTTTGAGATGGACACTCATCTCATAAGCCTCCAAGTGTTCCAGATCCTTCTGAAGTTCTGGACACATAGTAGCAAGCATAAGACATCCAATGTCATTGGAATCATCCATATGCTTCTTATGCTTGTTCTTATCAGCATTAGAAGCATTAGCAGGAGGTGGCTCAGGGACAGCTTCATCAAGCACATAGGACTTCTTTTCTTGTTTGAGAACAATTCTCAGGTTCCTAAACCAATCAACAAAATTAGTCCCATTCTCTTTCAGTTTTTCCTTCTCAAGGATGGATCGCAGTGATAAAGTGGAGTTATTGTTGGTAGCCATTTCAATCTACAAAATATGCAAATTTTAATTAATAAAAAGTGATAAGTAATTAAAATCCCACTAAAATATAACCCTCAATCTTCACAATGACATTTTAGTGGGCTAAGATCCAATTTTTACTTAATATTAAGTCAGCTTTGGCATGACACTTAAAATCAAGTTATTATGGTAGGTAACCCCTTACCAATTACATCACATGTAACTCTTAGATAATATGGGATCATGACATCATATGTCATAGCATGTTATACCCCATCTAATACCTTAGGCCCAAAACCATTTTGATAGCCTAATTAAGTCTAACCAATTTTAAACGCATGAGCAGCACCATTACTCATCATATCTTACTAGGATAACCTAAAGTACTTTGCTTTGGCAAAATCTACATTTAGGTGATCTTAGCCTTGATAAGTGTTTAAGATATGGATGGCATTAAAACTTAGATTAATAGTGAGGGTTCATTCCATTTAATTTTGAAAACATGTTAAAATTAACATTTATATATCACATCCTATATGCATATATAAACTATCAAACATGACATCTCATACATATTCGAAAAAAATAAACGTGACATAGTATGGCCAAACTAGATATGATCTTCATGAGACCAAATGAAGATCATATAGGCAACCCTAGGTGAAAAGAAAACCTATCTATTACAACATTTGCAATAGTATATATCTTCAAAACTTGAGCTTGTGCTTCCATCACCATGGAACCATCTTCTCCTTGGTATGAATCTCCATCGCAATCATTGTAGCTTGAATCTTCATTTATTACAATAAAAGAAAATCTAACTACTAGTAAAATGAATTACAACAAAATAAACGACACGCAGGCCGTATTTACCCAAAATTAAGATATGAATAAACCAATCACATTGGTCATAAGGCCATGCTATGCACCATGCCAAGACATCAAACAAACATAACATATTCATCACCAACATGTTAAATAGAGACAAATATATTGACATTCTTAATGTCGCGGTAACGAACTATAGGGCGCGAACATACGACAGTCCAGCTAGCCGGTCAGCGGGCGGGGCTCCGAAGGGACAGCGCCCCTGGGCGGGGTCGAGGGGCGGCGCCCCTTGAAGCTAAACAAAATCATTAATCCAATTAATTATTTTCTGTCAAAACCCTTATTCTGTCAATCATATTAAACAGAATATAATAGCAATCTATTAATCATATTAACAGAGAACTATTACAAGAAACCTTAGAAAACGATTTACTCAATAATCATATTAATCAAAATCTAAATCTATGTATACATTCAATATGAATAAACGAATTGAATTAATCATATTAACCCAAATTTGAAACCATAACAGATTGTATACCAACCCTAATTCGACTTCACAGAATTGTATCTTATACAATTGGTCATCTTTGACATCATATATCAACAACGATTTAGGTTATATCTCATATAACAGATTCGAATCATCATCAAATGATAAAACGAATCCAATCATGCCATTTGAAAAATAATAGATCACATCAACACATCAACATGGCATATTTCGAATTAAATGGAATCAACATCAACAACGATTTAGGTTATATCTCATATAACAGATTCGAATCATCATCAAATGATAAAACGAATCCAATCATGCCATTCGAAAAACAATAGATCACATCAACACATCAACATGGCATATTTCGAATTAAATGGAATCAACAAGGGGCTCTGATACCACTGTTAGTAAATCGATAAGAATCTGCAACTCTTTTGCCGCAGCGGAAAACAAAAATATCTTTCGATTTATTCCCAGGATCCATGTTATCCATTCAGTTCGATAAAAGAGATTCGAAACTAACCTTTTGTGTAGCTTCAAATCGATTAACAGATGCTGCCTTCTGAAGACGAACACCCTCTAGCAAAGTCCACACGAACGTACGCCGGTCTGAGTGCTAGCTCACCAACGGCAGTGGCTGAACCTTTTCAGAAAACGAAACTAGGGTTTTTTTTAGGTTTTCCTCTTCTTACGTTTTTTTTTAAAACGAATAATGATCATATCATAATACCTCTAGCCCTTTTAAAACCGTTTAAAAGAATTTCCTTGTCAAAACCCTAACTGTCCATATCCTATATGGACCCACGTTTTTAATAATTATTATCTAATAATAATTATTATAACAATATTATTATTAATATCTAATAATAATAATAATACTAACAACAATAATAAAAATATAATTATTATTATTTAAGTACAGCCTACATTCTATGTGTGTGACCCGATAGGCTCATATTAATTGGTAGTGTATTTCAATCTCTATTGAAATGCACAAATCATAATTGGCCTCTAGCAAGACATTACGACTACCCAATTAATCATGAGAATCATTATAAATGAAAACCTGAAATAGTACATGCATTAATCCCTTTGTCACACGATATCTAGTTTGAACATAAGTCATAGTAAATGTCATACTTATATTGTCCAAACTTATGATTACTCGATCTCCAAGTTAACTGATAAACAAATAAGATTGATCTTATATCAACTTATTTGAGCACGGCCATGCATTTCTCAGTTACACTTATCGAGGGGCCCAGAAGATATCTCTCTCAAAGAGAGGGACAAATTCCATCTTGATTGTTCATTTTCCTCTACATAATTTATACCATGTTCAAGCATAACCTTTATAATTATCTAGTTACAGATAACGTTTGATCATGTCAAAACATAATATTCCTTATGTTGGAAACTATGACAATCTCAAGTCAAAGGATTAAATGAAAACTATTATGAGATACACTTATGACATTAAACCATGAAGTGATATCTATGTGGGTCTATCCAATACACTGTTCTCTAACATGTATCCATAATATTGATTTGTATCTTCATACCTATAATCATCTTATGATTATCAAATCAATATTACACTAGTTATATTTATTATTATCTCCATAACCATAATAAACCAGGGATATAATCATTATTATATATAACATGCAAACATAACAATGATAATAAAAACTTCTTTATTAATAACAAAATGAATAACATTAAAGTCCAAATCAATGGCCTAGGGCATATACACTAACATAGTACCCATGCCAAAGAAAGATGGAAGAATTAGGGCATGTGTGGACTATAGAGATTTAATCTATTAGTTCCCCTAAAGATGCTTTTCCTTTACCCCATATAAATGTCCTCGTTGATAGTGCAGCTTCTAGCATGCTATACTCATTTATAGATGGATTTTCTGGATACAACCAAGTGTTAATGGCCCAAGAGGATAAAGCCAAAACTTCTTTCATTACTACATAGGGTATATTTTGTTATAGAGTGTGTTTAGATCATTTATGTACTAGTTTTTAGTATGATTTTTATGTGTTTTTAGCTAATGTTTTGATTGATTTTTGTTTTAAGTTTGTTTTAAGTGTTTGTTTTAGGTTTAAGTGCAAAAACACCCTTGGAAGATCAAAACAAAGAAAGAAGAGCATAAATCAAGCATGACATGGCCAAGCCAAATGAAGCTTGGCCGTGTCACCTCAAAGGAAAGAAATGGCAGCAAGTGACACGGCCAATAAGCTTGGCCGTGTCACTCTCATCTCCTTGAAGAACAAAGAAAAGAAAGAAAGAAAGAAAGAAGAAGGCAGTGAAGGACATGGCCATCAAGCTTGGCCGTGTCCCAAAGAAAAATGAGAGACACGGCCAAGCCAAATCAAGATTGGCCGTGTCACCCTTAATTTATATAAATTCTTTTGCACGAAAGAAAGAGAAAAAAGAGGAAACGGCTAGGGTTTGAAAAAGAGAGAAAAGAAAAGAGAAGGAGGGGGCAAACACTATTTGGGATTAGGAGAGAGTGACACTCTCCTTGTCTCTTCATCTTCATCCTCCATTTTCATCTTCTCCATCTTCCATTGACAAGATCTTTGATATTCTTTGGGATAAATTGGGTTAACAAGCTCTTAAAGGTTGAAGAAGCTTTATTGAAGGATTTGTGACTTGTGAAAGCTCCATTTCATCTCTTAAAGGCATAATCAATTAAAGGTTTGGTGACTTGAGAAAGCTCCATTCTATATTGAAAAAGGGGAATCAACCATTGAAGAGGGCTTGAGTTCTTCATCAAACATCAAAGTGGAGCTAGGAGGAAAACTAGCAATCCTACTCTTGGCATCTTCACAAGGGGTTTTTCTATTCTCTCTTTTAATTCATTTCAATATTGTTTTTGTTTTATTAAGAGAATTGATATTGCAATGAACAATTTGTATTTGATTTATATTGAGTTGAATGAATGTTTTAAATTAATAATGTTGAGCTAAATACCCATGCCTAGGGTTTGTAGTATATTTGATTGAATGATTTGATTTGATATTTCCATTGATGTACCTTGTTGTTGGTTGATTGCATTGGATTGTATGCGAGGTTGACAGATTAGCTACCTATTGATCTCTAGATATTGAATGAAGGACCGAGAGGTGAAATTTGATATCGGAATCATGCAATCGACTACCCTATGAATGAATTAGAAATATAAGTTCTAGGGTTTTGTTAATTTGGTAATGTAAAAGAATTGGTCATTGTTAATTCATGAATGTGAGAACTAATGGATTGGTAATTGACTAATTAACCTTAAGGAACAAATTAATTACATGGTTATGTTAATGGATAATTGAGAATTGAGCTTTGATTGAATGGACCTATATCCTAGGCACCTTCCCAAGAATCGATTTGATCTTGTGCAACCATAGCACACATCAATCCTACACTCCTTAATCTTAGGTTTAAATTATTCTCGCACCATCCCAACACAACAAACTCTAGCATTTAAATACTTGTCAATTAAGCTATTACGAACCACACCTTGTTTGGGAAACGACCTTGGGGCAATCACCTTTGCTACAACTACCTCATATACTTGCGAGTGACTCTTTGTAGTAGTACTTAATTCGAGCGCAATGAAGTTTTTGGTGCCGCTGCCGGGGAAGGCTGTTTAAGTAGTGATAGTTTGATTTTTTTATTTAATTGTTTGTTTGTTTTGTTTGATTTTCTTTCAATTTAATTATTTATTTGTTTTCTTGAAGTTTCTAAGCGCCTTTTGTAAATATGCAATTTTCAAGGTACGCAGGGGTTTATGATGATAACCCTGACTCTGAAATAGCAGGGCAATTAGCAGAATTAACGAATCAGCTTAAGATGCTAAATGCAAGAGGACGAGCACCTATGCCTATTCGTGAAGTATGTTCAGCATGTGGCATTGCAGGACATAGCACAAACATGTGTTCATTTGGTTATGGGCAATACCAAGAGAGGCAAGAGGAAGAATATGCCTATGAAAGTTTCCAGCAAATGGGTGGAAATGACCCATATCCCAGACCTTATAATTCAAGCTAGGGAAGCCACCCAAATTTTTCTTGGGAAAACCAGCAACGATTTCCACCTTAAATTTTTTTCAACCTTACCAAAGAAGTTCTTACCCTCAAGAAAAATATTCAAATCAATATCACCTTAAGAAACCCACATTGGAGGATAGTTTGAATGCCTTTATTCAAACTACCAAACAAAACAAAGATCAACTTAAGGAACCCACTTTGGAAGATAGTTTGAATACCTTCATTCAAATTAGTGCACAAAATCAGGATCAATGCAAGAAATCCACAGTGGAAGATGATTTGAATGCTTATCTTCAAATTAGCCACAAAATCAAGAAGGGAGCAATGAGAGGTTTGATTCTTTGGAAGAATCATTGAAGAGGGTGGAAATTCAAGTTGGGCAATTGGCACATCAACTCCAAGCACAACCAAAAGAGGAATTTCCTAGCCAAGTGGAGAAAGTCAAGGTGATCACAAATTTGAGAAGTGAACAGGTGATATATAACAGTTTTTGTGATTCCTTTGATGCAGGAACTAATCAAGAAGAAGATGGTGAGGAAATACAACCATACATAGAGGAGTTAATTCAATCAAAGGAGGAGGAGAATTTGGAAGCATCAACTTCGACAAAATTGCATGAACCTCCAAATCCTTGTATACCACCAATCCCATTCCCAAGTAGGCTGAATGAAGAGAAACAAGGTATGAAACTTTCTAAACTCTATGACATGCCCTATAGTGAAGATAGTGTAGATAAGCTTGAGGTGGCCATGACCTTAGAAGTAGAGCCTAATTTTTCCAATTTAGAAATTGAGGAGAGCAATTTACTATTAAATAATGAGATTGTTGAGGGGGAGCTTCAAATTGCTAAAGAGGATGAAGAAGTGATTCCACCAAACTTGGTTGAACTTAAAAAGACCCCAAGAATTTTGAAAGATGTTTTGGTTGGGGAGTATAGTATGCAACAATTTATCATCTCTCCCACTCTTGGTGGTGAGAACGAGCAAAAACCATATATAACCATGTTGCAAAACTGAAAAAGGTTCCTACCACATCCCTATAGCATTAGAGAATCAAGCTAAGACAACCCTCACATGTTCTTTTTGGACAATTGCTCTTCCAAGGATGCTACCTAGGCTTTTCAATACATTGGGCACATTTCAAAGTTGCATGTTGTTCAGCCTCTTACACATGGGTTCCAATTGCATTATGGGTGGAAGGAGCCCTACACATCGTATATGGGAACGATGGAAATCGGGTATCATCTAAACTCTCTTTTAGTTTATGCATGCTCACATTGAGGACAATGTGAATCTTTAAGTGTGGGGTGCATTTTGTGTTTTTACCTTTTAAGTTTAGTAATGTTTTTCTTTGAATAAATGTGTTTTGAAAAGTTCAATTGTTATAAATTGTTGATTGATGACCTTTGAATTTTTGAAGCATGAATTTGAGAATTGAGTAGAATTGGTGCTTATTGTCAATTTTGTTGGTTTTCTTTGCATCGCCATTAATCTAGTGAGGAATTGAGCCATCAACTTATCATTATTGTTGTGGGTGAACATCTTTGATTGATGAGTTGCTAGAACTTGCTTTGACATACATTTTAAGATTACATAAAAAATTTTCAATTAGGCATCAAGATGATCAAGGCAATTAGGTGAACCCACTTTGGCTTAAAAAGACCAACCCTATATTCAACCTTAGTTAGCCAATTTTGAGCCTATTTCGTTTCTCCTTTTCTCTCTTTTTCGCAACACTACTAACTTTGAATCATACTATTTTGCCTCTTACCCTTTCATTAGGTCAAAAGCATTTTAAGAGCGTTTATGACCAAGTGTTGTGTTGAATTAAGTGTGGGGTTAAATTTAGTAGGTTTAAGATTGCAAAGCAAAATAAAATATATATATATATATATAAGAAAAAGAAAAAGAAAAAGAAAAAGAATAATTGTTGTTTTTGTTGAAAGGGTTGGAATGTATCATTGCAAGATTTAATAAGTGAGTTCCCTTGAAAAGCTCTTTAATATCAAGGGGTAGATGACATAAAGGTGTTTTGGGATTGTTGGGTTATGTATATGATAGGGTACTTCATTGTTAAAGTGCTCTTGAACTTAATGATCAAGATCACATTTCCTAAATATCGTGCCTTTACCTTAGCAACATTACAACCCAATAAAGACCTTTTGATTGATGTTTGATTGTAATTTTGTGGTGGAGATTTGATTGATAAGCAAGCCTATGGCAATAATCTTTCATTGATTGTTAAGAGTGTAAACACCACCATGATCAAACACTTCTAAGAGTTGGTGAGGGAGTGAAAACATTGGTTATGCATGGAAAACCACTTAATTGCATGGGTGTTGATTTTGTTTGATTGGATATTGATTGCAGATTTAGGGATAGGGAAGTCTTGATGTAACACCCCGATACCCTATATAAATACTATACATATACCTAGTATACATTCAGTAAGTATATAAAGTATGAGGATGTCACTTTTCATTACCTTTTAAAAACCTGTAACAGAGTTCAAACCATAATACGTTACTTTAAATAACATTTACAAAATCATTATCATTATCAAAACTTCATTATACATATAAATACTTTCTCGTCAGAAATACATCATAATTAAAAGTTATACATGTATGCATCACCCTCTAGTTGGTCTCGATAAACTCTTACCCTTCGCGTGGCATAACAGCTGGACTTCCAGATCAACCGCATATCCACCTGCGCGATTACACAACCGCGCTAAGCCCGAGAGCTTAGTAATACAATTATGAAATATAAACATACATTATAGAAATTCTAACATATAATGATATATCAATTCAATGTACCATTAGTTATTATCATGTTTTTCCTTTTTAATTGCACCTTTCATATATCTCAGCTAATCTCATATTTTATGTACATATATATACATAAACATTATCACCGACCACAATCCATCACTAGTATTCATAATCAATATATCATTACACATATTACATATCATACCAATCATGAATCACATTTCCAATGAAATCAACCATAGATCTCATTACTCATTTCTTTTAACACTTGTATATCACATTGACAACAAAGACAGACTCGGGCCCAAAAGACACTAATATGCTATTCAATTTTCAGAGTTAATGCTTTGGTTTTGTTATCACATTTATCATTATCATAGACCCAACTAGGCTTCAAGGATTTACATTCAACCAAGCTTCAAGGGGAACAAAGCATGCTAAGTCTCAATCCAACTTGGCTTCAAGAATCAATCCAACCTAGCTTCAAGGGTTGTAACATCTCAATTAGGCTTCAAGGACTAGACCCAACCAAGCTTCAAGGGGAGTAAAACATGTTAAACTTCTACCCAACTTGGCTTCAAGGATCAAGCCCAACCTAACTTCAAGAGATTGTTACTATCATTAGGCATGCCACCAACAACAAACTCTGAAAATGGAATAACACATTAGTCACACAATTCATTTATTATTTCATTATCCATTTCATTCTCAATTGAATCATTATCTAGGCAAACATGCCTTATTTATCACAATTGAATCATCATAGCCAATCACATTTGAGTTATCATAGCCAATCACAATGGCTTCACATCACATTATATCTCAAATTACCTTTCATATTTCATCATTGATATATACAACATCAATTACATTAACTAAACACACATATCATTATTCAATCATACCATCTAGGCATGCTTCAATCATATCATTCACATCATTATAAATCAGAACATTAGTTTCACACCTCTCTATGTCCCAATTCACATTATACACTTCGTCATTCAAGCATACATAATCCATTTCTCAAGACACATTAACATCATTCATTATTAAAACATATTGCACATACCTTTTTGGATGATCCTCGTCTCTTTTACACTCAAGAACTACTCCCATCAAGCTATACATAATCAATTACCTTATCATATCATTTTACATATTGCATCATTGATGTAACACTACAAAGTACATTATTCATATAACACATTACCATTCACAAGATTCACAATGCATAAAACATAGCATTGTTCATATAGTATCATATGCATCATCATTGTCATCAAATGAATGTTCAATCCCAACAATGCAAGAAGAACAAAGGAACAATCACAGTAGCTAACACCCTCAAGGGACACGGCCAAGCTTGTGGCCGTGTCTCTCAACACCAATTCAAGCTGAGGCAGACACGGGCAAAGGACACAGCCGTGTCTCTCAACAAAAATCAGGCAGTGACAAACACAGTCAAGGGACACGGCCAAGCCAGTGGCCGTGTCTCTCCAAAATTCATCCAACACGGCCAAGTTTCATTAAGCTTGGCCGTGTCTCTCTAAAATCTTAAGTCTTGGCTGTGTCTCTCATGAACAAAAACCCTAAATATGGCCAAAACTCTTTTAATTGCATTTAAACACATTGTGCACACCATAAACTCATTCAAATGGATCTAAACTATGTCATTAACACTTATTTTACATATTCATCACAATATTCTCATTAACAAAACATTAACAACACATTTAAACACATACTATCTCAAAACCCTAAAACCAACATCATTCTTATTCTTTCAATATCAACATCCACTTAACTTACCATCCTCAAACCAAAACCAACACCAATTTAACTTACAATCAAACTCAACACTTATAAACACATCTCAACCACACCAAATCATAATCCCAACAAATCAAAACTCACTTCAAACACAACTTCAAAAATAACAAGGGAAAACAAGAGAGTACTTACCTCAATTGAAGAAATTTCACAAATCTCCAACTTAATCCTTTGATTCTTCCTTCAATTTGATGTTAGAAATCAAAACACCTCACTTGCTCTCTCTTTCCCTTTGGTAGCCGGCCACACCAAGCAAAGAAGAGAAAATGAAGACAAGTCAACTTCTCTTCTTCTTTAAATCTCCACCAAGCAATCCTAACAAAGCAAATACCAAATTGCCCTCATCCATTTAACTTAACTCTTGTCACTTATATGCCCATTTAAGTAATTTCACATATCACAAATAAATATCCTCTTCCATTGACCATCCCTTTTGACCAACATATATGTTATATATATTACCATATACCCAACATATACATTATCTCAAAATACATTTTTCCTTTCCAATAACACATAAACATTTAATTCAAATTAAACAACAATTACATCAATACTTCTAGGGCACATTTTGGGATATTACACTTGATACATCTTTATAAGTCTTGAACTTAACAAAATTATCTTGTTAGTGTGTTTGATTTTAGCCTTGCTTGGGGACAAGCAATGAATTAAGTATGGGGTAGTTGTTTAGATCATTTCTGTACTAGTTTTTAGTATTATTTTTATGTGTTTTTAGTTAATGTTTTGATTGATTTTTGTTTTAAGTTTGTTTAAAGTGTTTGTTTTAGGTTTAAGTGCAAAAACACCCTTGGAAGATCAAAACAAAGAAAGAAGAGCATGAATCAAGCATGACATGGCCAAGCCAAATGAAGCTTGGCCGTGTTACCTCAAAGGAAAGAAATAGCAGCAAGTGACACGGCCAACAAGCTTGGCCGTGGCACTCTCATCTCCTTAAAGAACAAAGAAAAGAAAGAAAGAAGAAGGTAGTGAAGGACACGGGCAGCAAGCTTGGCCGTGTCCCAAAGAAAAATGAGAGACACGGCCAAGCCAAATCAAGCTTGGCCATGTCACCCTTAATTTATATAAATTCTTTTGCGTGAAAGAAAGAGAAAAAAGAGGAAACTGCTAGGGTTTGAAAAAGAGAGAAAAGAAAAGAGAAGGAGGGGGCAAACACGATTTGGGATGAGGAGAGAGTGACACTCTCCTTGTCCCTTCATCTTCATCCTCCATTTTCATCTTCTCCATCTTCCATTGACAAGATCTTTGAGATTCTTTGGGATAAATTGGGTTAACAAGCTCTTAAAGGTTGAAGAAGCTTCATTAAAGGATTGGTGACTTGAGAAAGCTCCATTCCATCTCTCAAAGGCATAATCAATTGAAGGTTTGGTGACTTGAGAAAGCTCCATTCTATATTGCAAAAGGGGAATCAACCATATAAGAGGGCTTGAGTTCTTCATCAAACATCAAAGTGGAGCTAGGAGGAAGACTAGCAATCCTACTCTTGGCATCTTCACAAGGGGTTTTTCTATTCTCTCTTTTCATTCATTTCAATATTGTTTTTGTTGTATTAAGAGAATTGATATTGCAATGAACAATTTGTATTTGATTTATATTGAGTTGAATGAATGTTTTAAATTGATGATGTTGAGCTAAATACCCATGCCTAGGGTTTATAGTATATTTGATTGGATGCTTTGATTTGATATTTCCATTGATGTACCTTGTTGTTGGTTGATTGCATTGGATTGTATGCGAGGTTGATAGATTAGCTACCTATTGATCTCTAGATATTGAATAAAGGACCGAGAGGTAAAATTCGATATCGAAATTATGCAATCGACTATGATGAAGAAGAACTTTAAGGAGTGCAGGTTTATACACCTACCAAGAGAAGAAAACCAGATGCTTGATGCCCTTGCCACATTGGCTTCGGTATGGAAAAATCTTATTAACTTTTTCCTTAAGCCTCTAATTTTGACCAATTCATCAACTCCTTTCTATGAATATGAGACAATCATGGAAACTGATACAGACCATGAAGCGTGGTATGACACTATAAGATGAATTTTGGAAGAGAAAAAATACTCATTGGGAGTAACAAAGAAAGAAAGAAGAGCCATAAGGCGATGGTCCTTACAATACATCACCTTTCATGGAGAGTTGTATCGAAGATGGCCTGATGGGGTGCACTTGAGGTGCTTAAGGAAGCCTAAAGTGGAGCATATTATGTTGAAAATACATGCAAGAACTTATGGTCCACACATGAGTGGTTTAGCCCTAATTAAGAAGATAATTCGACAAGGTTACCACTGGTTGACCATAGAGAGAGATTGTATTCTGTTTGTAAAGAAGTGCCAGCAATGTCAGATGTATGGTAATTTGAATCACATGCCACCTGAAGAATTGCATTCTATGTCTTCACCCTGGCCATTTGCAACTTGGGGGATTGATATCATAGGAGAGATACATCTGACAGCCTCAAATGATCACCATTTCATTGTAGTAGTGGTAGATTATTTTTCAAAATGGGTCGAAGCCGAATCTTTCAAGAAATTAGGGGCAAGCCAAATAGCTAGATTTATTGAAAAGAATCTCATCTACATGTATGGGGTCCCGCACAGTGTGATATCAGACAATAGGATATAGTTTCAAGGTGCAGTTAAGGACTTATTCTCGAAGTACCAAATCCATCATTACCAATCCTCTCCTTATAGAAAAGGCTAATGGTACAGTAGAAGCAACAAATAAGACAATTAAGCAAATTCTATCCAAGATGACCAAGACATATAGGGATTGGTCAGAAATGCTTCCTTTTGCTTTGTGGGGATACAGAACAAGTGTGCGAATGCCGACTGGAATGACACTGTTCTCTTTGGTTTACGAGATGGAAGTAGTGTTGCCAATTGAAATTGAGATCAAGTCATTAAGAGTGTTCTTGGAAGCTGAACTACCTGAGACGGAATGGGTAGTGAGCAGATACACACAGTTAGCTTTACTAGAGGAGAGAAGTTTAAAAGCATTGTATCATCATCAACTATATCAAAGGAGGGTTAAGATCAGAAAACTCAAAGTCGGTGATTTAGTGTTGAAACAATGTAAGCCTAATGTATCTGATCCAAGAGGGAAATTTAGGCCTAGCTGGGAAGGGCCATATGTTGTGAAACGAGTCATGAATAAGGGTGCAGTTAAGTTATCAGACATGGATGGGAACAAGTTTAGTGAGCTAGTGAACATTGACAGGTTGAAGAGGTTTTATGTATAAAAAAAGAAAAAAAAAGAAAAAGAGCTTGCTAGGTTGAAAACCTAAAAAGGGCGGCCTAGGCAAAAGTTGGAGCAGTCTGCTAGTTTCAAAAACTCGAAAGGGCAGACTAGGCAATAATTAGGGCTAAGCAAGAGAAAATTGTCAATTAGAAAACCTGAAAGGGCTAGTTGGCAATAGGAGTGATCTTGTGCATGCTGACTTTATGTTTGGTTGTTCCCCAATTTAATAAAACGGAATTAATATTAAAATTGTTCCATGTGCACTATTTTAAGTATTTGACCAAATATGGATAAAATGAATAAACACAATAGCAAAAGGTGATGATAAATTATGAAAGGAAAAGAAACTTCTCTTATTATTATTTTTACATCCTAATAATATTTTTTCTAGAGAAATTGACAAATGTAAAATCTATGGTAGACGATAAATGTAGCGTGCAGGCCAACTTTGCTTCAGCCGATCCAAGTAGACTTCGGTCAGACAAGGCATGTCCAAATCAGGAGTAAAATTGAAATCTCGAGGCTCAGCTCTATACTAATGGTCAAGCCGACGAGGATCATAACAAGTACCTCAACAAAGAACAACAAGAGGAACATACATCAAGTATGTTCGAATGGTGATACGAGAAATCTTCCACCAAGATACTAACCAACGGATGTTGATTTCAATGCGTGAGTGGATCCAGTCAACCCAGTCAGCATATGAATAAGTAGGATGGAGCAGTTTCCTAGCAGAATGATGTCATGGTAGATATCTAACAAAATCCATAGATGGAGTGTCGAGCAAGCAGAGACACTCCTGAAACCAAATCTGTAAGAAAAAAAAGGGCCTGTTAGGTCAAAAATCCGCAAGGATGGCCTAAGCAAATAAAAACTAGGATAGCTCGCTAGTTTTGAAAACTCGTAAGGGCGGACGAGGCAAAAAGCAATAATAAAAAAATAATAATAATAAAGAAAAAAAAAGAAAAAAGAGACCTAAATTGAAAATCCAAAAGGGCAGTTTAGGTAATTACCTGAAACAGCAACGGACTCCCAGTCAATCTCTTTGACAATCCCAATTTAAGTTGTTCTAGTCCAACTAAAGTCTCAGCTAAGATCATGGGTATCAGTGACAAGCCTCCTTCCATTTGGTCCATGATATCCAATACTCATGGGTCAATATTGCCATCGAATGAATCAAGTAAAAATTGGCCAAGGAAGCATAGACAAAGCATACGTCCCCATGCCTAGGTAGGATCCAAGTGAGAAATGCAAAAGTCAATTACGAGACCAAGCAAAATCTTCTCACCTCTCATCAACTGTAGAACTTCAGGCTTTGAAAGATGAAATAGCATTTGCATCTTTTGTTGAGTCTTGGAAATTAATATAGGTAATGCCATTGTTTGATTGCTTGGATAACCAAGGATGGCCTCAAACTCTTCAATCATGGGACATATCTCAAAGTCATTTATCTTAAAAGTCCTAGAATTCACATTCCAAAAAGAAACCATGGCATGTAAAAAAGAATGGTCCAATTTAATATTTTGAAAACACTTCAAAGTATTAATTTCAAACCAAGATATTTTTTCCCAGTGAATGGCAATCATATTTTTAAATAGACCTTTTATTTTCTTCAAATTGAGTTCGGTCATTATTGACAATTGAAAGGAAATTAGAATTGTTAAAAGGAATTTTGATGCTGAAGTTGAAAATTCGTGGCTTTTGTATGAGGTCATAGCAATGAAAGAAGATTTATATAGGATGATTGGCCATATTGAAGTTTACAAGTAATGGTTTGAGACCAATATATGCAAGGATAGGAAATTAGCGATGAAATGATTTTGAGTGGCCATGTTGCCTTCGATTTTGTAAATCAGTGCTACTGTGGAATTCTGAATTATTGTAACACAGAAATAATAAAAATGATAATACAAAAAAAAAAGATGAGAAAAAATAATAATATATTTAAAAGTCAAAAGTTGTAGTAAAAGTGCAAATTATAATTATCATTATTATTATACAATATTTTCTCAATTAGTACAATAATAGATCACTAAGGAGGACGTGGTGGATTATGATTAAACAAAGCCCTGAAAAAGTCATCGCCTATTGAAGGAGGAGGCATATCATCTATCCCAGGTCCACCTGAAGCAGGAGCAACTAAACCTCTATTACCTTGGAATTCAGATCTGTAACGGTCCTCAGCTAAAGTAGACAAAAGAATCTCATGGTCATCGGTTTGGGGTCCCCTACATGATGAAGCACTAGGATCTCTCATCCCCTGAAATCGAAAGTCTCAAAAGTTTTGCTCTGACTGATGATACAATTTTTTAAAATGGGCAACCTGTTGATGACTAGCAGCTAACTCTTCTTGAAGTTTCTTATTTTATTCTTCAAGCATCCGTTGTGATCCAAAAAGAAAAAGGTAAGAGCATACATAATCATGCACACATGTTACATAAATCATCATGGAATAGGATAACCTACTAGGTAAATCATTTCAAAACTCTCTGGATGAGATGGCATCTTAAGTTGATTAGAATGAGCAAATGGAGGAGCGGCAGAGGAAGGTCCAACCTCATGACCAAACAAGCCAGTAGCCTACAATAATCATTAAAACAATCAAAACAAGTTAAGAAAGAAGTAATTGCAATGGTAAAATGGTAAAAGTTTACCTGAGAGGTGATATCTGTTTAGATCAAATTTGTATATATTTTCTATGATGTTTTTATTGATTTTAAGTTAATTTTTATGTTAATTTGTACTTAAGTTTGTTTAAAGTTTTTGATTTAGGTTGAAGTATATTTGATGGAGCTTTTAACTAAAATTTGGTGGACTTATTGGAGAAAAGCAAGTGACACGGCCAAGCTAGACATGGCTTGGCCGTGTCTCTCATCAAAAGAAGAAGGAATCAAAGACAAGGCAGGACACGGCCAGGATTAACCAAGCTTGGCCGTGTCACTCAAGAAAAGATGGACAGAAGTAGACACGACCAAGAGACACGACCAAGCCACTGGCCGTGTCTCACCAAAGGAATAAAAGGAAAAGAAAGAAAAGAAAGAAGCAGAGAGTGACACCATCAAGAGACATGGCCAAGCCACTGGCCGTGTCACATGGCACAGCCAGGAGCTTGGCCATGTCACCCCTGGGAAACAAAGAGAAGAACAAGCAGCAAGGGACACGGCCAGAAGCTTGGCCGGCCGTGTCCCAAGAAAGAAAAGAAAAACCAAGAGACACGGCCAACAAGCTTGGCCGTGTCACCCTGGATCAATTGGTATGCTTGCACGAGGTATGGATTAGTGTGGATTAGTGGGGAACAAAAAGGATAAAAGGGAGTGAAAGGTGGAAGGATTTATGAAAAAAAAATATATAACAAATTAGAAAGTGGGAGACAAAGAGTGATAGGGTGTCTTAAAAATTGAAAGTGGAGGAGCATGGAGGGAATAGAAAATATATTGAATATATTGAGTGGACATTCTCTACACACATTATCATCTTCTTCCTTGGTTCTTGCTTGAGGGAGAAAGACACCATTCTCCCATTCTTCATTCACCATTTTCCTTTCACACACCAAGAGCAAAGACAATCATTGGAAGTGAAGTGAGTAGCTAGTTCTTGAGGATTAGGGTTTTAAGAGGCTTGATTGGAGAGTTGTGAACTTGAGAGAGCTATCATTCATCCTTCAAGAAGAGACCCATTTGTTCAAGAGAGCTTGGAAGTTCATCATCACACATCAAAGAGGGAGCTACAAAAGAGACAAGGAGTCCGATTTTTAGCATCTCCAAAAGGGGTTTTTCAAACTCTTTCTTTTAATCCATTTCTTATGTGTTGTTGTTGTATTAAGAATATTGATATTACAATGAATAACTTTGATTTGGTTTATATTGAAATGAGCATTTATTTAAAGAATATGATGAGCTAGTTTACTTATGCTTTGGGTTGTAGTATATTTGATTAAATGATTTGATTTGATGATTCCATTGATATACCTTGTTATTGGTTGATTGTATTGAAACTAAAGGTAAATTGATAGATTGGCCACCTATTGATTACTTAATATTGAATGACGGACCGAGAGGAGAAGTTTAATATTGGAACTATGCAACTGACCACCCTAAGAATGAATTAGAAATATAAGTTCTAGGGCTTATTAATTTGCTAATGTAAAATAATTGGTTATTGTTAATTCATAAATGTGAAAACTAGTGAATTGATAATTGACTAATTAACCTTAAGGAACAAATTAAGGTACAAGGTTATATTAATGGATAATTTGATAATTAAATATTTGATTAAATGTACCTACAACCCTAGGCATTATTTCCATAATTGAATTTATCTTGTACAAAATCATTCATTTTCATTTCTAAGATTAATTACAATTCACCAATCCAGTCACACACTCGAGTTTATTATTTCATGTTAATCGAACTATTACACGCAATTCCTTCCTTGTGAGACGACCTTGGGGCGATCACCGTTACTACAATAGCCTCGTATACTTGCGATTGCCGCTTTGTAGTAATGTTAATTTAAGCGCAACACTAGCCCCAGGATACGGGACGGACCCTCCTCCTTCTCCATGTTGCTCCTCTTCATCGCTATCCTCCTTTTCCTTGAAAATCTCCCGAATGCCATCAGGAGATACATCAAAGTTCAAGAGTCCTACTCTAATAAACTGGGTATATGATGCACTCAGTGGATAGAGAAAGGTTTCAACATCATAATCATGCCGAGCTAACCTCCACGCATTCTCTAGCATTGATGTGATATTTAAAGTATACTCCGGACAATTCATCAGGATCCTCCGCCACTCGGGACCAAGGAACTACTCATACACCCTCTCCTCGAGAAACCAGCCACTGGACACAGGGCCAGTAATGACTCAATGGGTATGTTGAAAAGGCAATGCGGCATCCATGGAAGAAGTTTGGTTCGTCCGCTCTTCTGTGTTCCACCAAGCAAAATTGACCTACAAAATGAAATAAGGTAAGTGAACTTTTATATAAATTTTTAAGTGTACTAATATTATTTTACTTGGCCCCAGGTTTAGCAATTGAAGAGATAACACTAGGTGTGCACATGGTGAGATCCGGGAATTGCTACACAATCCGACAACCAAAAATTCAATCTTGGATACCCGACTCTCTCTCAAAAAAAGCCAGGCACCCTCACAAGATTATGCTCCTATGCCCATACCTTAAACACAATGAAAATCAAATTCACGCAAGTATAAGAATGGAATTGACATTGGTAGAAGAAGAGTACCTCAACAACTACCATGAAACCAATGAAAGACTTCTTATTCCTACAAATCTTTTCTAGTCCATGATAGAGACAAGCAAGGCCAACTTCACCCCAGCTGTAAAGCGATATTATACTCATGTCAGTAAGGGCCCTCAACACCGATAAATGGATTTTAAATTCAGTGCTGCATAAAATAGTTGACCTGAGCAAATACAGTAAAAATCCTCAAGCATATTGTTTGGTTGTTTCCCTACGAACCCGTCCTTTGTAGTTCATCCAATATCTCCGAATTAGCTTAATTTTTATCTTAAAGGGCTCTTTTAATGATGATTCCATATCAATTAACTATTGGACTTCTTCGTATGTTAGAATATCATTGGTAAGAGGGACCGGAAGGCTATAGTATCGGATATCAGTTATGTTTGTATAATCGACTAGGCCAATGGTCATCTCTCCTACAGGTAGATGAAAAGTATGGGTCATGTCCATCCATCACTCCGACAATGCTTAAACTACACTCCTGTATATCGAAAACTCCTCAGATGATAATTACAAGATAAAGCTTTCAAAACTGCAATCTCGAACAATCCATTTTACTCGAGAGGGTACTACATCATACCATTATTGGGCTTTATAGACATACCCTCTGCCCCGGATAACACAGCGATCGCGCTAACACGGAGTTAGATAACCAAATCATTCCTAAAATTCTAGAAATTATCTCAGGTCCAGAACCCAAATTATCTTTTAAGTCCAGAACTTATCTCAGGTCCAGAACCTAAATTATTCTTTTAAGTCTAAAACTTATCTCGGGTCTAGAACCCAAATTATTTTTTAAGTTCAGAACTTATCTCGGGTCCATAATCCAAATTATTTTTTATGTCCAGAACTTACCTCGGGTTCAGAATCCAAATTATTCTTTTAAGTCCATAACTTATCTCAGGTCCAGAACCCAAATTATTTTTAAGTCCAGAACTTACCTCGGGTCCAAAGCCCAAATTATTCTTTTAAGTCCAGAACTTATCTCGGGTCCATAACTAAAATTAATTTTAAGTCCAGAACTTATCTCGGATCTAAAACTCAAATTATTTTTTAAGTCCAAAACTTATCTCGGGTCCATAATCCAAATTATTTTTTAAGTTCAGAACTTATCTCAGGTCCAGAACCCAAATTATTTTTAGAACTTATCTCGGGTGCAGAACCCAAATTATTTTTTTAAGTTCAGAACTTACCTCAGGTCCAGAACCCAAATTATTATCGGGTCCAGAACCCAAATTAATTTTTTAAGTCCAGAACTTATCCCAGGTCTAGAATCCCAATTATTTTTGAGTCTAGAACTCAAACTAACCTTGATTATGGAGTCCAATATGGCTGTAAATTCAGTAAAAAATAACATTGTTTTTTGCTCTCTTTTGCTGTAGTCTCAGATCACTCAAGCAGGGGGCAAACTATAGACCCTTAATTTTTGACCCAATCTAGTCTGATATTTTTAAACAGTCTAAAATAATTTTTATGGTATTTTTAATAATATTTATTTATTTTTAATTAAAATAAAAAAAATTAAAAGAAGAAGAAAAGATATAAAAATAAATTGAAAATAGAAATCAGCGACGGGCAAAATCGGAGACTAAATTTTTTTTCGTGGCTGGTGGCGAATTGGCAATGAATTGGCCACAAGCCAATTTGTCGTAGGTTTTACCTATGAAAAAAATAGTCTGTGGCCCTCGCCCAGCCTGCACCTAGCCCGCGCCGAGCCCGTAGGAAATTTTCTCCAGCGCAATTTTTGCTAGCGCAATTTTTTTCGAAACCCTATTCTACTTTGTTTTGGTTTTTAATTTTATTTCCTAAATGATTTTTATTTCCATAACCAATTAGTAATAGATTTTTATTTTTCTTATAAGTACCACATCAAAACACACAGAAAGGGATCTTGGGACTTTGGTTTTTGATCTTTAAAAAAAAAAGGGATCGAACTCTTAGAAGGAGTTGGACTTTTTCAGAATAGATTGAGAACCTTGGACTTCAAGGACGAAGAGGCATGCAGCAAACAATAAACACTCCATCAAAGGCAGCCCACACTATCTTTGTTATTGTTCAACAAAAATTCAAAATTATGGTGGAACCAACAACAGAGATTTGAATCTCTATTTACTTGTTTATGTTTACAGTAGTCTCATCACTCAATTGGATTAATTGTTTAAACGTGCAATAGATGATCAATTATTCTACTTACCATCTAAACTATATTTAAAACCTTAAAAAGTGTTTTTCCAAAACCCTAATACCTTAATACCCATAAAACTAATTTTTGAAATCTAAAACCCTAATTACACTTTTCTAAAACCACAAAACAATAATATGTTTTCTCAAAACCATAATCAATTCTATATTTTCTAAGATTTGCAGTAGCTTATTTCTTCCAATTCCTAAACCCTTTTTTCTAAATCTTAAACCCTAAAATCTTAATTTTCAACACCAAAACCTACAACCCTAAAAGCCAGTTTTTCAAAATTTTTAGGGCTCTGCGCCTTCACCCGCTAACCAGCTAGCGGGCTCGTCAAAGGGGTCAATATTTATTTATGTATTATAAGCCTTTGTGTTTAACTCCCTTTATTTAAAAACCCTAATTTGATTATTAAAATTCTAAAACCCTAAATTTATACATTTATTACTTTATTTAATTTTAAA
Organism: Garcia nutans; assembly: GCA_947685225.1. Taxonomy (NCBI): domain Eukaryota; kingdom Viridiplantae; phylum Streptophyta; class Magnoliopsida; order Malpighiales; family Euphorbiaceae; genus Garcia; species Garcia nutans. Next base: position 31,736,136 of record CANTUV010000039.1, on the reverse strand, counting down.
TTTGATTATGAAGGTTTATTATATATTTTGATTGATGTTTGATGTCTTTGATAAATGATTTATTTATAATGAATGGTTGTCTATTTTTATTGATTTGTTTTGATTTCCAAACATTGTAAGAGGTATGTTTTCATATTTTGGGTACCTCATGTCGTGAGCATCATGTAATTTATTTTATTTTAAAGTATTTTGGAATTAATGTAAAGGACATGTTTCCACCTTTCGGTGGGTGTCCTATTTAGTTTTAGACATAGGCGATGTAAGAACATGTTTCCATCCTCGGATGGGTGTCCATTTATTTATTTTGTTTGGACATTATTGTAATTTTAATAAAGTATTTATTTATTCTTATGATTGCATGTAGTATGGATAATATCGTTATGTTTAAGAATTTTATAATATTAAGACCTGCAAAGGAGGTTGGTTCCAATAAACCGGGCATTGTGGGGGTACTGGACTATTTCTCACCTTCCCCACACTACCCAACTTTTCAAACCCATTAAGGGTTTAGGGATTCCTTAGGAATCGAGTCATCCACCCCTTTCTTTTTTCCCGGCCCGTCCGGGTGGAGACTTCATTTTCTCCAGGCTTAGGCTCGTGTTCTTTAAGGCCCTGAGCCTAAACAGTGCCGAAGTCCTAAGAACCATTCCACTGGGAGTGGGGGTGAAAATCCCTGCTCACATGGATAATTGCAAATTACTGCATGAAATAATAACAAAAGTAGCTATTGTAATCTAAATGAATTAAACACAAAAAATGAACCTTCTTTTATTGCGTCCACCAAATTGAAAAAGGTGAACCAAGCTTGAAGTTTGATACTACCTAAGTCAACCTAGTTCTCTGTTTGAGCTTCAGCAATTTGGCAATTGCCTAGATACTACCTTGGTTGTGATATTTTCTCTGTTACAGTCTCTATTTTAAAATCCTGGCCGAAAGCCTTTTGTTTTAACTTACTTTTACTTTGATGATTATGGCTACCCCCTCTCTGTCTCTTGTTCTCTCATATTTGTAGATAATCCTAGGGTTTTATTAGATTTACTAATCCTAAACCCACTAGAAAACATCATCCCTCTGAATTTGATTCTGGGTAGGACACTTAAATAGGCCGGTATTAAGAAATCATATCGAATAGGATCCAATTTGACATGAGTAGGTGCCCATGTCGAATTTGACATGTCCAAATTTTACATGGGCATTCTCATGTCGAATTAGACGTACTTTAATTTGGCATGAGCATGCTCATGTCAAATTTGTACATGTCCAATTCGACATGAGCAAAGTTTTTGTCCAATTAAGAGGGCCTACACCTATTTAGATTAAACTGGGTTGATTTTGGGATTAAAAATTGGGACTATTTTGATTCGAGCATAAAAAAATGGACCAGACTAGGTTTAGGCTTCATAAAATTGGATTAGGCTTAATTTGGGTCTCTTAATTATAACGAAACTCATTTAGGCTAAAATTAAGGGTCTACAGTTTTGCCCCCTACTTGAATGATCTGAGACTTGAGTATAAAAGAGTGAAAAGCATTGATTTATCTTCTAAATTTTTCACAAAGCATCAACAAAATAAAACACAGAGACAAATAAGCAAAATTCTAAAGGATGGATACCCTATGGTGAGGAACTATTGAGTATCGACATCTGACTGTTGAACAATTTTAATTTCTCAACAGGCTATTAGGTAACTCTAATATCTTAATGAAAACCACCAAGTGACTCTAATATCTTGGTTTTGATGAACTTGAACTAGTTTGGGTTTTGGACTCGAGATTGAATTTGGGTTCTTAACCGGAGACTGGATTTGGGTTCTCGACAGGAGATTAGATTTGGGTTCTCAATTCGAAACTGAATTTGGGTTCTTGACCAGACACTAAATTTGGGTTCTTGACCCAAGATTAGATTTGGGTTCTCAACCCGAGACTGAATTTGGGTTCTCAACCTAAGATTGAATTTGGGTTCTCAACCTGAGACTAGATTTAGGTATGGACCCATGATTGAATTTGGGCTCTCGACCCAATGCTGGATTTGGGTTCTTGACCCTAGACTAAATTTGGATTTTTGACCTGAGACTGGATTCAACTGACCTTCTATCCGTAGAGATTTTTGGCTTTCTTCTAGCCATCAATTTCAGCTCTTTTAGCTGATTGACCTTCTATCAGTTGAGGGTTTTGGCTTTCTTTTAGCCAATCAATTTTAACTCTTCTAGCTGATTAACCTTTTGTCATTTGAGAATTCTAGCTTTCTTCTATCCAACTGGTCCATTCTTCAATGGATTCTGGTTGAGAATGGACCTTCATCTTATATTGACTTCAACTCTTCTAGCTGACTGACCTTCTGTCATTTGAGGGTGCAGACTTTCTTCAAGCCACTTGTTCCATTCTTCAATGGATCGACTTTAGCTCTTCTAGCTGGACTAACCTTCTGTCATTTGTATCTTCATTCATTTATTCCATTCTTTATTGGCTTCTATTTTTGAATCTTTAATGGCTTCCGATTTACAAAGAAGTTTGGCTATTTTTAGCCCTGTAGCCCTCATATCTTCTCTTGTCTTCTACATGGCAGAACATTGAAAGAGAGTTTCAAAATGTTTTATAGATGCATAAAATCAAAATTTGAAAGGTAAATATTTTCCCTTTGTGTAGGCTTAAACCGATGATCTTGTGCCCAATATGTTTCAACTGATACTTTTGTCTTGTTCTTTGCGCACGTATGCATCTCCATTTTTGCAAAGTGATTGGATCTTTCTTAAGCAACGGACCTTTTATGCCCCTGATGATATGTCTGCTTCTCATTGTTTGCTTCTAGAGTATTAGCCAACAAAAATGCAATGTGACATGCTCATGTATGTGTGTATGCATGATATGCATGAATGACACTTGCAGTGACAATACTGTAACACCCTCATACCCTATATAAATACTATACATATACCGGGTATACATACAGTACGTATATAAATTATAAGAATGTCACTTTTTGTTTCAATTTAAAAAAGTTCAAACAATATTACACTAATTTAAAGAACATTTACAAAATCATTATACTTTTAATGATCTTACATATATATAATAATCTTATCTTTACCAAAACTTCATTTATACATATGAATACATTCTTGTCAAAAATACAACATAATTAAATTATACATGCATACATCACCTTCTAGTTGGTCTCGACCTACTCTTACTCTTCTCGCGGCATAACGATTGACTTCAGATCTACCACCTACTCACCTGCGCGATTACACAACCGCGCTAAGCCCGAGAACTTAGTAGTACAGATAAATAATATAAACATACATTACAGAAATTTAAACATATATATATTAACTTCATGTACCATTAGTTTCTTATTATGTTTTTCCCTTTTCAATTACACCTTTCATATACCTCTACTAATCTCATATCTTATATACATATACACATATCATTAACACAAACCACAATTCCATAACAAATACTCACAATGTCTACATCAATACACATATTACATGTCATACTATATTTTCAGAATCTTATCTTTCAACTTAGCTTCTCAAGCCATATTTCTTTTCAATAGTTTACTTATGTATTGTAATCATATCATACTTCATAACATTACATGTCCTTATTTTATTCAATTAATTCATTATTCACAATTCACCATTCATGAATCAAATTTCCAACAAAGACAAGTATGGGCCCAAAGACTCTAATATGCCATTCAACTTTCAGAGTTAATGTTTTGGTTTAATTATCACATTTATCATTATCATTATCCCAACTAGGCTTCAAGGATTTAGGTTCAACCAAGCTTCAAGGGGAACAAAGCATGCTAAGTATCAACCCAACTTGGCTTCAAGAACCAAACCCAACCTAGCTTCAAGGGTTGTAACATCTCAATTAGGCTTCAAGGACTAGACCCAACCAAGCTTCAAGGGGAGTTAAGCATGCTAAACTTCAACCCAACTTGGCTTCAAGGATTTAGCCCAACCTAACTTCAAGAGATTGTTACTATTAGGCATGCCACCAACAACAAAACTCTGAAAATGAATAACATATTAGACACACAATTCATTCATTATTTCATTATCAATTTCATTCTCATTTTCTCATCATCATTTAGGCATCCATGCCTCAATTATCTCATTTGCATCATTATAGCCAACAACAATGGCTTCACATCTCATCAATAGAGTATACATACTCAATTGTATTGGACATCATCATTTAAACAACCATGCCTCATTCATTTCATTTGTATCATTATAGCCAACAACAATGGCATTACATCTCATTAAGCTCAAATCATATAAAAGCAATTCATCATAACCAATTGCATTGCACATACCTTTTTAATGATCATCATATCTTTTACATTTCATATTTCATCATTAACATATATATGCATAACATTATTCATATGCATCATCAATGTAATAGGTTACTTAACACATTTATAACCAAATGTGTTAAGGTCCAAAGACATATAAATATATGAAATCAAATAGGGTTTGTACTTACTCATGAGCAATCACACCACACCAAACTCACCTTCCAATAATCCGCAACACTTGGATTAGGGGCAACACAATCTATTCAAAACCTAATCCAAAGATAATTATACATATAAGAAAATAAGAATGATAAATAACTAGGGTAAACTCTACACATGACACACTCACCAACACGAACGTGTCCCTGATCGTGCCCTAAACCAACAATACAGAAGCTTTGACATGCTTAGTAACACGGGAGTGTCAATGGACGTGTCACTCATCCTGCCTCACAGAAACATTGACACACCCAACAACACGGGCGTGTTCATGGCATTGTCAATTACTTTTTCTCACAGTAGCTATGACACGCTCAGTAACATGGCCGTGTTAATGGTCGTGTCACAAATGTCAAACTCAGTACCATTGACACGCCCAACAACATGGCCGTGTCACTGGCCGTGTCAGGCAAAAATCATGCATTTCGAACTCTCATCCATGTAAACACAAACACTTCAAAACCTATACTACATCACCCTTAATCAACATCTTGGTTATATTCATCAATTACCTATCAATTTAACACTTATATAACTTCAATATATCATAATAATAATCATTATATACATCACCATGTATCAACTACTCAATTCCCCAATTCATTTATATGAAACCCTTACTAAACAATCTCAACAATCCATCATCATCCTCACAAATAACCATATTATCATCATCTAAATACCAATTCAACATATTTATATACTTCAATCTTTCATTAACAACATCTTCACACACCAACCAAATCAAATATAAACAAAATCAATAGAAATCAACTCAAAGAAATGAACACTTACTTGAATATTTTGCCAAATCTTCAATCTCCACCTTCAATTCTCTTAAAGCCCTTAAGAATTTGGTGTGAAAGTAATTTAAAATCACATCTCTCTCTCTCTCTCTCTCTCTCTCTCGTTCAAAAAGAAGAAGAAGAAGAAGAAGAAAGAAGATCTTTTCTCTTCTTTTTCATACTTATCATATATATATATATAATAATAATATAATTAAATATTTCTAAAATATTCTCCACCACCACTTTCATCCTTTGACTTTCCTTTCTTCTTTTTCTTTTATTATTATTATTATTATTATTATTATTATTATTATTATTATTATTATTATATAAACTTACCTTTCCTACACCACTTTATACATTATGTATATGTGATGTATATGTTGGTATATGTATATCTCTTATATATTGTATTTATATTTCCCATATTTTCCAAATACCATATATATACATTTTATCCTTCATATACATCTATCTCTTATAATATTTTCCTTACCTATTTTACAAACATATCTTCTCACTACTACTATTCCAATGTACACTAAAATCGGGTATTAAATTAATTCATTTCTCTTCTTTTTACCTTCATTAATTTAACTTGTATATATATTTCCATAAATACAACATATACACTCTCTTCACTTCTTTTCTGTTTCCATTAAACATATACATTAAATACAAATACCATAATAATTCCAAAACTTTTAGGGTGTACTTTGGGATATTACAAATACTAACTAACAAACTGAGATGGTAGGCCAAAACACTTCCATTGGTACCTTTAGGATATTCAGGTAGGTCTTGCATTGGATCATTAGGACATGTCACATCCACAGCTTCATCTTTAAGACATATAAAAGAATGAGTAGTGGGGGCCAGGTAGGACGCTCATATATACAAGAGACATCCATTTTCAAATCATGATTCAGTATATAACCTTATGAATGATTCTTCCATCAGCTCACTCTTGCCTAGTGTGTCCTTTAAAGCTCGACCATGACATGTACTTCCTTATGCTTGAAAGCCCATGTGACAGAAAATACTTTTTCCCTCTCTCTATTTTTCTTAACTTTGAATTTTATTAATTTTGAAATCAAATATTGGCTTTGCCAAATCAGTGTCAATATACCTCAAGACTCAACTTTTCCAAATTAACACATCTATAACATTATAACCCTAATTACCATACTAAACTTGGAAACCATTTCCATTTAAGCAAGAATTGTTGCACCTTAAATAGGAACATACACATTACTTGGCCAAAGGTCTCATTCATTTTAAATATTGTCTATCTCATATGCATGCTTATTCAAGCAATCTCCACTAATAGACTCCACCTGCTAAGAGAGATCAACGGGTCTTTAATAGGCTTAAAATGGAGTCTATAAGGGACATAGGTTAGATGAAGGCCATTTGTAAATTGGAACTGACATAACACAAATGACACATCTTCACACTATAAAGAGCTTTGCACATTCTCCCATCTTCTTGGCATGAATTTGATCTTGATTGGACAGTCTTTGCCTTTGTAAAAAGTTACCTCATTCTTTTTCTTTTCTTCTTTTTCTTCCTTTCTTTTTACCTTTTTTTTCTTTTTTTCTTTATTTCCTTTTTCTTTTTTCTTTTCTTTCTTTTGGTATTGTAGATCCTTATTTTTTTACCAAGTCTAGTCCAATGATTTAAAACTGCCCAAAATAATTTTTGTAATATTTATTATTTATTTTAATATTATCTATTATTTAATAGAATATATATACAAAAGAAATTATAAATATTTATTTTAAATATAATACTTATTGTTAACAATAAAAATAAAAATAATAAAAATAAAAAATAAAAAATAAAATATCAGATGAATCGGCAAGCGACATGTGGTAGCGCGAGTGGGAAGCCAATTTGCTGCAGGCACGAATTATGTGCCTCGCAGCAACGCTTGCCCGTAGCTTGCCTAATGCTATCCCAACGCAATGCCCAACAGCCTTCCCCAGTGCCCAGCAGCTAGCCCTCGCAATCCATACAGGTGCAGCAGGCCCAATCCTCGCAGCCTGCAGGACCATGTGCCAATGCGCCTGCCAATTTTGCAAAACCTTGTTAAGCTCGGATGTTTGAATTTTATTTCCTTTACAAATTTTATTTCCTTGACATGTTAGGTTTTTATTTTATTTGTAATTGCCTATAAATAACACACTAAAAGATTAAAATAAGACTTTTTGATTTTTTTTATACTTGAGGCTTTTAGACATTTTGGGAGATTGGAACTCTAGGATTTCAAAAGAGACTATCCAACTTACAAAATCAAGGCAACAAGGCATTGTTGACTTGATCTTACTCAGCCAAAAATAAAAGATTAGAGCAGGCAGTAGCTTGGTTCAATTCCTTCAATTTGGTGGAGCCTGCAAATGTAGGTAAGTTAATCTAAATTTAGTTTATTAAATCAATAATCACCTTCACTTTTCAAATTATCATCACAATGTCCTGATTATACAATTCCCTTTTGATTTATTTCATACAGTAGCTTGGGTTTCAATTTTAGTCAATAGTATAATCATCAAAACATTAATCTGTTTTCTCAAACCCTAATTAGTTTTTAAAACCTCAAACCCTAAATTCTATTTTCTTAAAACCTAAAACCCTAATTAATTCTTTTTTCCCAATTTACACAGAAGCTTAGTCTTTTAAAAATAATAATAATGATGTTAGTTTCCTAAACCCTAAAACCTCTTTTCTAAATCTAAATCCTAAATTCTTAATTTTTAAATCTAAATCTACAAAACCATAATTTTATTCAAGAAACCCTAATTTAAGATGTAAACCAAAATTTACATATTTATTGCTTTATTTAAGTTTAGATGCATGATTTATTGTATGTCTTAATGAATGGTTTATTTTTGTTTGATCTTTGATGAATGATTTATTTATGATGAATGATCGATTATTTTTATTGATTTATTTTGGTTTCAAAAATTGTAAGAGGCATGTTTCTATGATCGGATACCTCAATTGTTAAGTTTCATGTAATTTAATTTATTTTATGTTTTGGATCAATGTAAAGGAAACATTTCCACCAGTTGGTGGGTATCATATTTAGTCATTTTCTTTTGGACATTGGATAATTCTAAAAGCATGTTTCCGTCCATGGATGGGTGCCTATTTATTTATTTTGTTTGAACTTGTCATGATTTTAATAAAGTAATTATTTATTCTTACGATTGCATGTAGTATGGATAATATCATATTAATCAATAATTTTATAATATTAAGACCTGAAAAGGAGGCCGGTTCCAATGAACCAGGCATTGTGAGGGTGCTGGGTCATTCACACCATTCCTATGCGTACCCAACTTTTTGAACGCAATAGGGGGTTGGGGATTCCTTAGGAATTGAGTCATCCACCCCTTTCTTTTTCCAGTCCCATCCAGGTGACGACTCCATTTTCTTCTGGCTTAGGCTCGTGTTCTCTAAGGCCCTGCTAACAGTGCCAAAGTTTCAAGAACCATTCCACATGGGAGTGGGGGTGAAAATTCCCGCTCACAATAAATCCTAATTTAAGATGTAAGCCTAAATTTATATATTTATTGCTTTATTTAAGTTTAGATGCATGATTTATTATGTGTCTTAATGAATGTATTATTTTTGTTTGATCTTTGATGAATGATTTATTTATGATGAATGATTGATTATTTGTATTGATTTTTCTTTCAAGAATTGTAAGAGGTATGTTTCTATGATTAAGTACCTCAATTGTTAATTTTCATATAATTTAATTTAGTTTAAGTTTTGAATCAATGTAAAGGATGCATTTCCACCAGTTGGTGGGTATCCTATTTTATTTGTTTTCTTTTGGACATTAGACAGTTGTAAAGGCATGTTTTTGTCCATGGATGGGTGCCTATTTATTTATTTTGTTTGAACTTGTCATGATTTTAATAAAGTAATTATTTATTCTGATTGCATGTAGTATGGATAATATCATATTAATCAAGAATTTTATAATATTAAGACTTAAAAAGAAGGTCGGTTCCAATGAACCGGCCGTTGTGAGGGTGATGGGTCATTCTGACCTTCCCCACAATGTTGTGAGGGTGAAGAGGCCCGATTAATCTGATCAAATTAGGATGATTGTGAGAGGGGTAGTGCCTAGTCTTCGTGAAAAGATGTCTCATATGCTCATCCAGGACTTCAAAGACCTTCTGCAAGCTGGTTTACAAATCAAAGAGTGGGAAAGGGAGAAGAACTGCTTTTTAGCAAAAAGGAATGAAAAAGAAAACTACCAGTCTAGTAATCAAAGCACGCAAAAGGTAGTTGATATTAATGCAACTGGTTAAGGAGGAAGAAGGCAGTTTTCAAAATTGGGGAAACCACTATCTTGGGTTCTCAATAAGCTACAAAAGAAGGGGTTGTTACATCTCTTGAATCCTCGTCCCTTGCCTAGTCCTCTTCCACCTAACTTTGATGCTAAGTTATTTTGCCAATTCCATCAAATGCTAGGGCATGACACGGATAAATATTTGAGGTTGAGGCATGAGATCCAAAATTTAATTGACAATGGGAAGCTGCCCGAACCCAACAAGCCTAGTACCAAAGACAATCCATTGCCAAGTTTCAACAGAGTACCACCACCAGCAACCTTCATGGTAGAAGGAGGTTTGGAGGAAAATTCTATCTTATCCTCCTTTCAAGATGGGAGTGTTGAAGATGTAAAGAGAGAAGAAGCTCAACTCAACAAACCACCCTTTTTGGCTTGAATGTTACTCATTTTATTTTTTTTCTTTGGAATTTTATTGGACCAATTATGTTTTTCAAATTAAAATTATTTGAATAAATTACTTTTATTGAATTTTATTGGCTTTTGGCATAATAATGTTCAACTGATGATGAGTCTACCTTGATATTCATAAATTAGGGAATCTATGCATCATGATCCAAATGACTTTACTAGGTGAGGGAATTGTTCTATACAATGGAACCATGTATGCTTACTTAGAGAGGGCTCCTACATAATTACCCGTGTCTAGATTCTAGTTGGTCTTAGAACATGCTTTGACAAACTTTTGAGATGAAATTGAACTCTGCTTATTTAAGGGAGAAATGATCTAGGCATTGTCTGATAAGCCAACAACTGAAATCCACCTTGTTAACATCAATACTTAGTTTGTCCTGTTGAGCCTTCATAAGATTTTAGCTTGCTTTTTATTGGCTTATGAGCCCGATAACCTACCTTATGTTGATGTAACACTTATAACAAGTCTGATGATCACTAAGGTGAAGAGGCAAGAAAATCAAGGAAAAGAATGCTTAGTTAAGACCATAAGGATGGTAAAAATTTTATCAAAACCAGACCTAATTTATTAGATCTATTTCATCATTAAAGTGGCATCGGGGCAACAAAAATGGTCCATCCTCATTAAGGCAAATTCATGCTACCTCAAAATTAGAGGTATAGGATAGCATAAACAAGGTGGCTTTCTTAGAGCTATAACAAAAAAAAAAAGGCTCGCAAGGTTGAAAACCCGAAGAGGGAGGCCTAGTTAAAAAAAGGGGTCCTGAGTTTGTGCAAAAGCAAAAGCAAAAGCAAAAGACGATGATCGCCCTAAATTAAATCTAGATTTCTCTCAAGAAGTTATAAGGAAATTGAAGTCTATCTTTTCATGAATCAAGACAACAATAATCCATAGTTTAAAATGCCTAAAGTATAAGATTGCTCCTAGTCGACTGTGGCTCCAACCAAAAGTTTATAGTCTGAAGATTTGTTAACAGTATTACATCAACTAAAATTTGCAAATGGCCTTCATCTATCCCATGTCCCTTATAGACCCCAATTTAAGCATGTTAAAGACCTATTGATCTCTTTTTGGTAGGTAGAGTTTATTAGTGGAGATTGTTTGAATAAGCATGCATATGAGATAGACATTATAAAAATTCAATGATACCTTTTAGCCTAAGTAATATGTATGTGCCTATTTGAAGTGCAATGGTTCCTGTTCAAACAGAATTAATTTTCAAGTTTAGTACGATGACTAGGGTTATGATGCTATAGATATGTTAATTTAAAAGACCAAGTCCTAAGGTATATCGACACTAATTTGATGAAGCTAACATTTGATTTCAAAATTAAAAAAAATTGCAAAAGTGAATACTTTTTATTTATTTTACACGTTGTCAATACATTTTAATTCACTGAGATGGAGGCAGACCTTGATTAAATAAAGTCCTAAAAAAGTTATTGCCTGATGAAGGAGGAGGCATATCACCCATTTGTAATCCGTTCGGAGGAAAAGTACCTAAGTCCCTATTTTCTTGAAATTCATACCTGTAACAGTCATCCTTGGAAGTAGAAGAAAGGATCTCATGGTCATCAGTTTAGGGCCCCCTAGAAGATGAAGCACCAAGATCCCTCATTCCCTGGAACCGAAAGTCTCAAAAGTTTTACTCTGACTGATGATACAACCTTTCAAGATGGGCAATCTATTAGCGGCTAGCAGTTAACTCTTCTTGCAGTTTCTTGTTTTGCTCCTCAAGTATTCACTGTGAGTTAAAAAAGGAAAGGGTAAGAGAATACATAATCATTCATGCATATAGCATAAATCTTTATGGAATAGGATGACAAACTAGATAACTCGTATCAGAGCCTTGTGGATGAGATGACACTTCCTATTGGTAAGAAGAAGCAAATTTAGGAACAACAGAGAAAGGTCCATCCTCATGACCAAATGAGCCGGTAGCCTACAATCATCATGAGAACAGTCAAAAAAAGTTGATAAAGAAGTAATTGCAATGGAAAAATGGTAAAAGTTTACCTGAGAGGTGCTAGCCCCGGGATAAGGAATAAACCATCTTCCCTCTCCTTCAGACTCCTCTTCATCACTATCTTCCTTATCGCTTCTATCCTCTTCCTCGAAAACTCCTCGGATGCCAATAGGAGAAACATCAAAGTTTAAGATTCGTGCTAAGATTAATTGGATGTATGACGCACCCGGTGGACAGAGATAGGTTTTGGCATCATAGCCATTCCGAGCTAGACGCCACAAATTCTCCGGAATTGATGTAATATTTAAAGTATACATCGGGCATGTTCATCAAAATCCTCCATTTGCTCGAGACCAAGGAACCAGTCATACACCCTCTCCCCAAGAAACCAGCCACTGGACATAGGACCAGCAATGACTCAACGGGTATGCTGGTAAGGCAATGCGGCATTCATGGAAGGAGTCTAATTCACCCTCTCTTCAGCTTTCCACCAAGCCAAATCAATCTACAAGATGACAAAAGGTAAGTAAACTTTTTACATAAATTTTAAAATATACTAACATTATTTTACCTAGCCCATGTTAAGCGACTCAAGTGATAGCACTGGGTGTGCACATGGTGAGAGTCGAGAATCGCTGTGCGATTAGACAACCAAATATTCAGCCTTGGGCACCCGACTCTCTCTCTGGAAATGCCAGGCACCCTCACAAGATTGTGCTCATATGCTCATGCCTGCAATAATAATGAAAATCAAATTCATACAAGTAAATGAATGGAATTGACAAAGGTGGGAGATGGTACCTTGATACTTACCATAAAGCCAACGAAAGACTTTTTGTTTCTACAAATCTTATCGAGACCATGGTAGAGACAAGTAAGGCCAGCTTCACCCCAGTCGTAAAACTGTACTAGATCCATATCAACAAGGGCTTTCAACATCAACAAATGGATGGCAGATTTAGTGATGCATAAAATGGTCGATTCAAGCAAATACAACAAAAATTCTAGAGCATATTGCTCGGCCGTTTCTCTACAAAATCGTCCAGCATAATTCATCCAATAATTCTAAATTGGCTCTATTTTTATCTTGAAAGGCCCTTTTAGTGACTGTTCCATACTGATTAACTGTTGAATTTCGTATATCGGACATTCCTCGGATGGTAATTGCAGAATAAATCTTTCAAAGCCGCACTCTCGTATAATCCATTTCACCCGATAAGGTGCTACGTCATACCATTGCTGGGCTTTATAAACATACCCTTCGCCCCGGATAATGCAACGATCATGCTAACACCGAACCAGGTAAGCCAATACGAGGCAAGTATATCATCTCACAATTACTACTGCTTCAAAGTCTAATATTACTCATTACTTTCTATTTAAATTTATTTATTTATTAAATTTTTATTAATAGTCCATTAGTTAATTTATTTTTAGTATTAAAATATTTTCTAATTTTTGTTACAATTATTTTTTAATATACTATTAATAACTAAATTATAGCTAAAAATAAAATAAAATGAAAAAATAAAAATAAACAGAAATAAATTGATAAATATTTGTGCTGTTAAAATATTAAATTACAGTATTACCTCAGTTTTTTAACTTGAACTACGGTGAAGCTGCATTTCAGCTAGTAGATCGACATTTCCATTTTCATGTTGTCAAATAAATTCTAGCATTTCAGCATTAGATCAAGGTCCTGATCTTGATGCATGCATCCTCTCCATTTGTTGATCAACTCTCTGCTTAACTCTCTGCTCACTCAAAATATGCAAATATATGTAAGTGATTTGTGATTGAAAGATGAATGAAAATGGTGAACGGGCTGATCCTTTATATAGGCAAACAAGAAAGGAAAAGACAAAAAGAAAAGGGGAAAAAGTAATTCCCATGAAAAAAAAACAACTTGAACGATCACTATTAATGAATAGTGAATAAATAGTGACTAAATAGTAAATTCAATTATTCAATTCAATTATTCAAATATTTGTGTCTAAAAATATTTTATACTTTTAACAATATTTTTCAATGCAGGGGGCAAGATGATATAGGTATGGCAAAAAATAGCTAAATTTCTTTCAAATTTTTTATTAATATCCTACTGACTACAATTATCTTTTGGAGATACCTCGAGTCTAGGACTCAAATTTTTTTTAACTCCAGAACTCACCTCGGGTCCAAAACCTAAATTATTTTTAAGTCCAAAACTCACCTCAGGTCTAAAACCCAAATTACTTTTGAGTTCAGAACTCACCTCGGGTCTAGAACCCAAATTATTTTTTAGTCCAGAACTCACCTCGGGTCCAAAATTTAAATTATTTTTTAGTCTAGAACTCACCTCGGATCCAGAACCCAAATTGCTTTTGAGTTCAGAACTCACCTTGGGTCTAGAATCCAAATTACATTTGAGTCCAGAACTCACCTTGGGTCCAGATTCTAAATTATTTTTGAGTCCAGAACTCACCTTGGGTCCAGAATACAAATTATTTTTTAGTCGAGAACTCACCTCGGTTCCATAACCCAAATTATTTTTTAGTCTATAACTCACCTCGGGACCAGAACTCAAATTATTTTTGAACTAGAACTCACCTCGGGTCCAGAACCCAAATTATTTTTTATTCCAGAACTCAACTCAAGTCCAGAACCCAAATTATTTTTTAGTCCAAAACTCAAAGGAGCCTAGTCTGGCTCTAAACCCAGTCAAATATCATGTTGCTTTTCACTCTCTTTAGCAATAGTCCCAGTTCGTTCAAGCAGGGGGCAAACTGTAGACTCTTATTTTTTGACCAAGTTCAATCCAAAGATTTAAAACAGTCCAAAATAATTTTTGTAATATTTATTATTTATTTTTGTAATATTTATTATTTAATATAATATATAAAAAAGAAATTATAAATATTTATTTTAAATATAATACTTATTTTTAATAATAAAAATAATAAAAATAAAAATATCGGATGAATCGACAAGCAATATGCGGCAGCACGCGTGGCAAGCCAATTCACCACAGGCATATGCGCCTCACAGCAACACCTAGCAGCCACTCCCATCAGCCTCACCCAGCGCCTAGCAGCTTGCCCTCGTAATCCTCACAAGCGCAGCAGGCCTAATCCTTGCAGCCCGCAGGCCCATGTGCCAACGCACCTGCCAATTTTGCAAAACCTTGTTAAGCTCGGAGTTTGAATCTTATTTCCTTAACTAATTTTATTTCCTTAACGTGTTATTTTTTTTAGCTATAAATGCTTATAAATAACACACTAAAAGATTAAAACATGACTTTTTGATTTTTCTGATACTTGAGACTATTAGACATTTTGGGAAACTAGAACTCTAGGATTTCAAAAGAGACTATCTAACTTACAAAATCAAGGCAACAAGGTAGTGTTGTCTTGATCTTGCTCGGCCAAAAATAAAAGATTGGAGCAGACAGCAGCTTGGTTTAATTCCTTCAATTTGGTGGTGCCTCCAAATGTAGGTAAGTTAATCTAAATTTAGTTTATTAAATCAATAATCACCTTCACTTTTCAAATTATCATCACAATGTCTTGGTTATACAATTCCCTTTTTGATTTATTTCATACAGTAGCTTGGGTTTCAATTTTAGTCAATAGTATAATCATCAATTCTTAAAACCTCAAAACCTAAATTTTGTTTTCTTAAAACCTAAAACCCTAATTAATTATTTTTTCTCAAATTACACTTTTAATAATAATAATAATGATGTTAGTTTCCTAAACCCTAAAACCCTCTTTTCTAAATCCAAAGCCTAAAATCTTAATTTTAAAATCTAAACCTATAAAACCCTAGTTTTATTTAATAACCCTAATTCAAGATGTAAACCTAAATTTATATATTTATTTCTTTATTTAAGTTTAGATGCATGATTTATTATATGTCTTAATGAATGGTTTATTTTTGTTTAACTTTGATAAATGATTTATTTATGATGAATGATTGATTATTTTTATTGATTTATTTTGGTTTCAAGAATTGTAAGAGGTATGTTTCCATGATTGGGTACCTTAATTGCTAAGTTTCATATAATTTAATTTAGTTTAAGTTTTGGATCAATTTAAAGGATACATTTTCACCAGTTGGTGGTGTAAACCCTTAATTTTTGACCCAGTCCGGTCCAATATATTTTAATTAGTTTAAAATAATTTTTGTGTTGTCCAGTATATTTTAATTAGTCCAAAACAATTTTTGTTATCTTAATTAAATAATATTTGCTTTAGTATCTAATTTTTATTAATGAAAAATAAAAAATAATAATAGTAAACAAAGAAATAAAAATAAAAATCGACGACGAAAAAATCGGCGATGAAAAAAAAAATCGTCGCCGAAGAGCTGCATCAAAATGGCCCGCAGGCCAATTTTCGCATGTAGCCCACAGCCAGTTGTGGCAGCTTTTTTGCCAGCGCAATTTTTCCGCAGCAGGTTTTTTTCGCCAGCGCAATTTTTCCGCCGCAATTTTTTTTTGCCAGCAAAATTTTTTCGACGCAAATTTTTTTGAAACCAAATACAATTAGGTTCCGGTTTTCTTTTCTTAATTAAAGTTAGATTCAGTGAATAACTAAAATTAATCATAAAAATCTTCTATAAATAAGGACTAAAACAACACAGAAAGGGGGGAGGTGAAATTTGGGATCAAAATTTAGATGGAGATTTTAGAGGAAAACTTTGAAAGGAAATCGGATTTTAAAAAATTCCTTCTGGCAGTGAAATCGATTGGACTTTTGAGAGAGCAAACAAGCAATTCAATCCATCAAAGGCAACAAAGCTTGTCTTTGTTCTTGTTCATCCAAGAAGCAATTTTTTAGTGGAACCAACAAACGAAGGTAAGAAAAATCACTAAAAATTAATAAATCGTTTCTTCTATTTTCAAAAACCACAAAAACCTTAAATCATTTCTTTTTTCTCCAAAAACTTTAAAACTTAAACCCTAATCTTTATCCCAAAAAGTCAGTAGCTTTTTTTAAACATCATAAACTTTAACCCTAATTAATCATTCTTTCCAAAATCACACAGTAAGCATTATTCTTTTAAAAATAATACTAGTTTCTTCCAATTTTAAAACCCTATTTTTTTAAATCTTAAATCCTAAAATCTTAATTTTCATCACCGAAACCTATAATTCTAGAAGCCAATTTTCAAAATCTTCCGGGTGCAGACCCGGACCCCGCAAGGCCATTTCTCACCTTCCCCAGACGTACCCAACTTTCCGAACCCATTAGAGGTTTGGGGATTCCTTAGAAATCAAGTCATCCACCCCTTTCTTTTTCCCAGCCTATCCGGGTGGCGACTTTATTTTCTCCGGACTTAGGTCCGTGTTCTCTAAGGCCCCGAGCCTAAACAATGCCGAAGTCGCAAGAACCATTCCACCGAGAGTGGGGACGAAAATTCCTACTCATAGTGGCGTCTCCACTGGGGATAAGAGAAGTTGATTTCATTATTCTTCATATTATTCTATTCTTTCTTATAATGATATTATCCATTGCATCATATTAGATTGCATCGTGTGAGTGAGTTAGGACGCCCGTGTTACCCGTGTTGTGTTATGTAAGGGATACCATACTTTCACTCAAGGTATGGAGATCGAGCATGGCATAACCACTCATAGCCTCATGCCATTTGGTATATACTTGCTATGGGAACCTAAGCCTTTTTACCCAAAGACTAAAGCTCATGTAATTGGTCTAGTTACTTTCCTTAGATTTTACCCCAAATGCATGTTGTTTGACTATGGTTAATTTATCTTGGCTTAAATCATGGCTTGTTTGGTTTGTTCTTTTTCTAATATGACCCAAGTACATTTGTAAGCTCAAAATAAATTTTTCTTTAAAGTCCAAAAGACCAAAGCTATCTTCAAAAACACTTCAAGATGATCTTTGGACATAAAACTTTTTCTAAATCAAGAAAATTCTTTTCTCAAAACCCAAATAATAAGCCCAAAATCTATTCTCTAAAATCTTTTTACAATGGGCTTAGAAACAAAATTATTTCCATCCAACCTTTTTTATAAAGAGCTTACAAATTATTTAGGTCAATTATGAAATACCAAAAATCAATTGTGAGCCTAGTTTATACTAAGAATAATTAATCATGTGTTTGTTTTTGGCATGAATCATTAGTTACCTTTTCAAGTGAGAAATCTATTTATAATAAACCACTTAATTTAGTTTTAATCCAATATATAGCATGAAAGCTACTATAGTTGGTTGATTGGATTAAAACCTAATTAATGGGAATTATTATGGATTGATTTTCATTTTTAAAAATATAACTATTGGTTGAAACGTCCGAGGGAAATATTCAAAAACAAGGTACCCCATGTTGGTATTTTGTTAACCATATTACCTAGGAAAAGAGACTCGCCATTCATGTGTGGATGTTATAAGGTTGGAAGGAATGTCCTATTTATCCTTGTTTGTTTATTGTTTGTATATACATGCATACATTTGCATCTCATATCATTAATCTTTTCTAGCTCACAGCCCTGGATTACGATAGTTCAAAAACTTATGACAATCCGACCTACACCGGAAGTGAAGAATCTAGTAGCAATGACTCAATCACTTGCTCACCAAAAACAATGGATCCCGAACAAATTCAAAGAATGGTGGATGATGCCCTCAATACTAAGATGGAAGAAATAAAAGAGGCCATGGCCGAGACCATAAAGAATCAACTAGCTGCAATTTTAAGAAATAATGCCAAAGCATCTGCTAGCACCAAGAAAGTCAAGGGGAAGGCTAAAGTTGGTGAAGTAGTTTTTGATTATGATAAGGTGATCATTGATGATGATGATTGGGCTCAATAGTACCAAGATCCTCAAGACAAAAAGGAGCCGAAGGTTGTTGAGAAGGCAACTATTGAAAAGACTGAGACTTCTGATGTTGAAAAGATGATTGCTGATTTAGAAAAGAAATTTGAGAAGAAACTAAAAACCGAAGAAATGTCCGAAGTTGACAAATTATTTGAGCTAGATGAAGAAGTTCCGTACAAGTTCAAGATGCCATCTTTTGCGAAGTTTGATAGAACCAAAAATTCTCATCTCCATGTGAAGCAGTATATCACTGCTATGCAGCCTGTCCGAGCTACTAAGGCTCAAACTCTAAGGTACTTTATGCTCTCATTGGAACCTCTTGTCCAAAATTGGTTCAATACCTTAGATGAAGGAACACAAAAGAGTTGGGATTTGTTATACAAGGCCTTCATCCAACAATATGGATACAATGTTGAAATGGAAGTTACCTTAATGGAAGTTGAGTCCCTTAGGCAAAGGCAAAGTGAGAATTTTGTGGACTATGTGAAGAGATGGAGAAACAAGGCCGCTTTGCTCAAGAAAAAGCCCGATGAATCTGAACAAATAAGGATGATTGTGAGAGGCATCCTGCCCAATCTCCGTGAAATGATGTCTCACACCCTTCTAAGGGATTTCAAAGATCTTCTCCAAGCTGGTCTACAAATTGAAGAGTGGGAAAGGGAGAAGAATCGCTTTTCAATAAAAAGGAATGAGAAAGGGAACTACCAGTCGGGCAATCAAAGCACACAAAAAGAAGTTGATATTAATGCCACTAGTCAAGGAGGAATGAGGCAGTTTTCAGAATTAGGGAAGCCACTGTCTTGGGTTCTCAATAAGCTACAAAAGAGGAGATTATTACAACCCTTGACTCCTCGTTCTTTGCCTAATCCTCTTCCACCTAACTTTGATACTAATGCATTTTGCCAATTCCATCAAAGGCCTGGACTTGAAACGGACAATTGTATGAAGTTGAGGCATGAGATCCAGAATTTAATTGATAATGGCAAGTTGCCTGAGCCGGACAAGCCCAATACCAAAGGTAATCCATTTCCAAGGTTCAACAGGGTGCCACCACCAGCAACCTTCATGGTAGGAAAAGGATTAGAAGAGGATTTTGTTTTATCATCCTTTCAAGATGGGGATATTGAAGATATGAAAGGAAAAGAAGCTTAAACTCAACAAACTTTCCTTAGCTTGAATGTTGCTTTTCAATTTTACTTTCTTTAATATTTAATTGGAACTATCGTGTTTTTCAAATTTAAATTTGTTTGAATAAATTACTTTTATCAAAAATTTTGTTGGTCTTTGTTCATATTAGTACTCAACCAATGAGGAATCTAGCTTGATAATTCATGAATTAATATATTTATGCATCATGACTTGAATGACCTTACTAGATGAGGGAAATGCTCTATAGCATTGAGTTGTGTATGCTTACTTAGAGAGGGCTCCTGCATAATTACCTTTTTCTAGGTTCTAGTCAGTCTTAGAACATGCTTTGACAAACTTTCGAGGTGAAATTGAACTCTGCTTATTTAAGTGAGAGATTATCTAGGCATTGTTTGACGAGCCAACAACTAGTACCCACCCTATTAAATATCAATCCCTAGTTGTCCCGTTGAGCCTTCATAAAATTTTAGCTTTCTTTTCATTGGCTTACAAACCCCAATAACCTACCCTGAGCTGTTGTGATACTTTTGACAAGTCTTATGATTACTAAGATGAAGAGCCAAGAAGATCAAAGAAAGAAATGAATACCATGAAGATAGTTGAAGTTTTCAAGACCATGAAGATAGTTAAAGTTCTCAAGACCATGAAGATAGTTGAAGTTCTCAAGACCATAAGGGTAGTTGATGTTTTCAAGACCATGAAGATAGTTGAAGTTCTCAAGACCATGAAGATAGTTGAAGTTCTCAAGACCATAAGGGTATTTGATGTTTCCAAGACCATAAGGGTAGTTGAAGTTTTCAAGACCATAAGGGTAGTTGAAGTTCACCTAATATTTCCAATCTATCAAGATAACATCAGAGTAACAAATGATTTATCCCTGTTAAAGGAGATTTATGTCACCCCACTAATCCATTATTGGAAGCCCAAGTTAGTACAAACAAGATAACTCTTTTAGAGCTAGAACAAAAAAAAAACAAACAAACCAAACAAAAAAAAAGAGAAGAAAAGAAAACAAGAGAAAAGACAAAAGAAAAGAAAAAGAAAAAAAAGAAAAAAAACCCAAAATGGTTCAAATAGCCAACTGAGTTCCCTTTTACCTAAGACAACAAAAGGCTTCCATTTGGTTTATAAGGATGGTTTGACTTGAATTGGTCCAACCCAACCAAAGATTCAATCAAAATTGGAGAAAAAAGGAAGAAGACCATCTAGTTCTTGAAAGTTCTGTACTTGACAGTCCTACAAGGAAGAAGGACAAAATGATAAAATGCTCAAAGAAAGGGAAGAGTAAGAAAAAGAAAAAGAAAGAAAAGGGAGAAGAAAAGAAATGAATTTGGGAACCAAACTTTATGCAAGGGCAAAGACTGTTCCAATCAAGATCTAGATTAATGCCAAGAAGATAGAAGGAATTTGGAGTCTAGCAAGATTACTCCCAACTGCCTAAAGTTCAAACAAGAAATTTGTAGTGTGAAGATTTGTCCATTATGTCAAATTAGCCCCAACTTACAAATAGCTTTCATTTAACCAGTGTCCTTTATAGACCCCATTTCAAGCCTATCAAAGACCTGTTGATCCCTCTTGGTAGGTAGAGTCTATTAATGGAGATAGTTTGGATAAGCATGCATATGAGATACAGTATTTAAACTCAATGAGACCTTTGGCCAAGTAATGTGTATGTGCCTATCTAAAGTGCAATAGTTCTTGCTTAAATAGAAATAATTCCCGAGTTTAGTATGGTAACTAGGGTTGTCATGTTATAGATATGTTAATTTGGAAAATCAAGTCCTAAGGTACATTGACATTAATTTGGCAAAGCTAAAATTTGATTTCAAAATCAAAATTCAAAAAAAAAAAGTGTTTTGTCATACAAAGCCTTCAAGTTAAGGGAAGTATGTTGAACCTCCAAAGGACACAATTGGGCAAAGGAAATGATTATTGGCAAGGTCATGAAGAAGCTATCAACTGACATGCTGAGACATAGTTTGAAATAGATGAATCCTTGACTCTACTGCTTGGGGTCTCCATTATTCATATTTTCAACATCTTGAAGATAAAAGCCATAAATGCAAAGATTTCTATAATTCCAATGCAAGACTTGAACGAGCGTCGAAAAGGAGTCAATGAGAATACTTCTGCTGATCACCTTGGTCTGTGAGTCAATGAAACCGCTGTGAGTATTATCATGCATACATGAGCATATCACATCACACTTTCTTGTCTTGTATTGTCTATTCTTTATCAAAGTGAACAGCAAACACTCTGTGAAGTAAAGAATCAAAAGAAGATGTCAAATCAGGGGGCATGGAAAGCCCATTGCTTGAGAAAGCTCCAGTAATTTTGCAAAGAGAAGAAATACGTGCTTGTGCGATGAACTAGATGGAAAAAACATCAATCAGAGCCCGCATAGAAAATCATGGGTTTGAGCCTACACAGGGGGGAAAGTTTCTCCTTTTAAATTTTTTGAGTCTATATATAAAATATTTTCAAACTCACTTACAAATATTTTGCCATGCAGGGGGGCAAGGAGAGGATATAAGGTCTAACTAAAAATAGCTGAATTTTTGCAAAAGGAAAGAACAAAAGAATGGAACATTAGAACTCTCAAAAGAATGAAGATGCAAAAGAAAAAAGATCAGTCCAGCTAAAAAAGCTGAAGCAAGGGTAAAGACCCAAAGTCCAAAGGATGAAGATCCATTTTCAAGGGTGAAGACCCGATTTCCAAAGGATGAAAGTCCATTTTCAAGGGTGAAGACCCGATCTCCAATGGATAAAGATCCGTGTTTCAAGGGTAAAGACCCAATCTCTAATGGATAAAGATCCAATTTCAGAAGGTGAAGACCTGAAGTCCAAAGGATGAAGATCCATTTTCAAAGGGTGAAGATCCGATCTCAAAGGATGAAGATCCATTTTCAAGGGTGAAGACCCGATCTCAAAGGATGAAGATTCATTTTCATAGGTGAAGACCCGATCTCAAAGGATGAAGATCCATTTTCAAGGGTGAAGACCCAATCTCAAAGGATGAAGATCCATTTTTAAGGGTGAAAACCTGATCTCAAAGGATGAAGATCCATTTTGAGGGTGAAGAACCACGACGCATAGAACAGTCGACTTCTCAATTGATAAAAGGTCAGTCAAACCCAATCTTGGGTCCAAGCACCCAAATGAAATCAAGTCTCGGGTCCAAGTACCCAATCTCGGGACCAAGTACCCAAATCAAATCAATCTCGGGTCCAAGTACCCAATCTCGGGTCCAAGTACCCAATCTCGGGTTCAAGTACCCAAACCAAATTCAATCCCGGGTCCAAGTACCCAAATCAAATTGTTTCATGGGTCCAAGTACCCCAATCAAATCAATCTCGGGTCCAAGTACCCAATCTGTGGTCCAAGTACCCAAATTCAATCTAATCTTGAGTGCAAGTACCCAAATTCAATCTAGTCTCGGGTCTAAGTATCCAAATCAAGTTCAGTCTCAGGTCACAGTACCCAATCTCAGGTCCAAGTACCTAAATCAAAATCCAGTTTAGGATCGAATATCCAAATCCAGTTTAGGATCGAGTATCCAAGTCTAGTTAGGATCGAGTATCCCAATCCAGTTTAGGATCGAGTATCCCAATCCAGTTTAGGATCGAGTATCCAAATTCAGTTACAATCGAGTATCCAAATCTAGTTTAGGATCGAGTATCCAAATCCAGTTTAGGGTCGAGTATCCAAGTCTAGTTAGGATCGAGTATCCCAATCCAATTTAGGATCGAGTATCCAAATCCAGTTTAGAATCGAGTATCCCAATCCAGTTAGGATCGAGTATCCCAATCCAATTTAGGATCGAGTATCCGAATCCAGTTAGGATCGAGTATCCAAGTCTAGTTTAGGATCGAGTATCCAAATCTCTCAGGTCCAAAATCCAAAACCTCAGCTGTAATATCCTCATATATGCCTTAGAAGTTTTGATTATGTTGTTGTTGTCAATTGGATTGAATGTATATGTTGTGCGATAAGAAAAGAAATTTGTAAAAGAATGTTTATGCTTATGTGTTTTGGGAAAGAAATAGGGTTTAGAGAGAAATGTATATGTTGTTTATATGATGATATAACTAACATATATATATGTCAAAGGGAGAGTCAATGGAAGAGATATTTATTTGTGTTGAGTGTGTAATTACATATATGGGCATATAAGAGACAAAAGGTTAGTTATATGGTTGAGGGCATTTTGGTAATTGATTGGATAAAATCTCTTGGTGGAGATTTAAAGAAGAAAAGCTATTTGACTTTGTGTCTTTATCATTTTCTTCCTTCTTTCATGAAGAGGCCGGCCATCCAAGAAGAGAAAGAGTTAGAGAGGTGTTTGGAGTTTTATACTCAAATTGAAGAAGGAATCAAGGGATTTGGTTAGAGATTTGTGGAATTTCTTCATTTAAAGTAAGTATTCTCTTGTTTTCTTTACTTATTTTGAAGTTGTGTTGAAGTGAATTAGGGTTTGTTGATTTTGTGATTTGATGAGTTTGAGATGTGTTTGTGTTGTGTTTTCAAGTGTTAAATTGGTTTTTAAGTTAATAGTTTAAATAGGTGTTGTTGTTGGAAGTGGTATATGTTGATTTTGAAAGGGTGGAGAAGGATGGTGATTTTAGGGTTTTGAGATGGTTTGTGTTTAAATGTAATATTAATGTATTGTAAGGTGATTCTTGTGATGAATATATGTTTAGAACATTGATTGTATTCATTTGAAATATATTATATGGTGTATATTGTGTTTGAGTACAATTGAAAGAGTGTTGGATTTGGTTAGGGTTATGTTCATGGGTGACACGGCCAAAAGCAATGGAGAGACACGGCCAAGTCATGGAACATTTGGCCGTGTTGGGTTGATTTTTAGGAGACACGGCCGTGTCCCATGCCAGTGTCTGTCACTGCCAAAGTTAAGTTGAGAGACACGGCCACAAGCTTGGCCGTGTCCCTCAAATGTGTTGGCTACTGTTTTTATTTTTGTTCTTTTTGTATGGTTTTGATTCTTCAAAGATATCATTGATACTTAAACCTAAACATAAACACTTTTAATATACTTCAAAGATAAGAATGACCTAATCAAATATATGTGGAATATACATTCATGGATGTTGAGATTGTAGCACACATTTGTTGATATTGATGAAACATATGAACAATGTTAGGCTATATGCATTGTGAATGGTAATGTGGTATGTACTTTGAAATGTTGTATCAATGATGTTATATGATTAATATGAATTGAGATATTGTTTGATTTGAGGCCATTGTGATTGGCTATGATGATTCAATTGAAAGATATATGGCATGTTTGCCTAATTGATGAGAATTGAGAATTAAATGTAAATGAATTGTGTGGCTAATGTGTTATTCCATTTTCAGAGTTTGTTATTGGTGGCATGCCTAATGATAGTAACAATCTCTTGAAGTTAGGTTGGATTGAATCCTTGAAGCCTAATTGAGATGTTATAACCCTTGAAGCTAGGTTGGGTTGGTTCTTGAAGCCAAGTTGGGTTGAAGCTTAGCATGCTTTGCTCCCCTTGAAGCTTGGTTGAACCTAATCCTTGAAGCCTAGTTGGGTATATGATATTGATAAATGTGATAACAAAACCAAAACATTAACTCTGAAAATTGAATGGCATATTAGTGTGTCTTGGGCCCATGCTTGTCTTTGTTTAATGTTGTTCATGAATGGTTTAATGAGTAACTAATGAGGTATATGAAAAGATGTTGAAATGTGTTATATCTATGTATGTTGGATTATGAAATGTAAAGATATGTTGTTAGCTTTGCATATATGATGTTACATGTATAATATGGATTGAGAATTTACATTGCATTGCACTTAAGCATAACATTAGCATGAGTAGACTTACTAAGCCCTTGGCTTAGCGCGATAGTGTTTAATCGCGCAGGTGATAGAGTTGATAGAGTTGATCCAGAGAGCTCTTCGAGACCGAGTGAGAGTAGACGTTGAAGAGTTGATTTTGGGAACTTAAAGATCAGAGAAGATTTGCCAATCATGTATAACTCTCTTATATTTTGTAAAGTTTTGTTTATAATGTGAATTTATGTATATTTGTAAATATGGATTTAAATGTTTTCACATATGTAAATATTTTCTATATTTCGCTGCGTATTAAGTAAATGTATATTCTATATATATATATATATCTATTTGTTTTATATTATAAGTTAATGACTTATTTTCTATAATGTATATGAGAAAGATGATGGTATTATTTAGAATGTTTTAAATGTTAATAAAATCCGTAGCATTCCTATATTCGATACATGTATACTACAGGGTGGTGTATGTAGTGTGTATGTATTTGGTGTGGGGGTGTTACAATTGTTTTGGTATCAGAGCCTAGGTTTGAGATTCTCAACCTAGGTAAAATGTAATAAAAAGAATATTTTTACTTAAAAAGTGAATTTTTGAATAACCTACATGTTTGGGATTGGCAATCTCTGATCTTTAATAAGAAGTATTCTGCTGTGTTTGCAGACATAGGTTGTGATGGATCCTCAGTTGCGTCAGTCAGTTGAGGGTAGTGAGGAGAGTGTAGCTCCGGAGGATAGAGCTAGAGTTGATAGTGCTGAGGAGGCACCTGCTTCGGTGTCGGGGAGACCAGTTGGTGAGGAGGTTCCTCCAGCTTGGCTTAGGCATGTGGTAGAGGCTTTGAGGCAAGCACCAGTGCAACCACCACCACCCCCTCAGCCTGTGGTATCAGTGAGGCACTATGATAAACTAAGGAAGTATGGAGCGGAGGATTTCCTTGGTACAGTTGATCCAGCTGTAGCGGAGCAATGGCTTGATAAAATACAAAGGATCTTTATTCAGTTGCAAGCCACCCCGGAGGAAAAGTTTGAATATGCAAGATCTTTGCTACAGAAGGATGCATACGACTGGTGGAGGACAGTGCCCCATTCTATGGATGATCCACCAACCTTGTCATATGTGGATTTTCTGAGAGAATTTGAATTGAAGTATACTCCTAGGGAGTATAAAGACATGAAGAAGATGGAGTTTTTGAGCTTAAAGCAAGACAGCAGGACTGTAACTGAATATGAAGTTGAGTTTATTAGATTAAGTCATTATGCTGAGGGCATTATAGCTGATGAGATAGATAGATGCAGGAGATTTGAGGAGGGATTGAGGCCCTCTATCATGTGCTTAGTGGCTGGATCTCGATATCACGATTTCTCCCAGCTAGTGGCAGCAGCTCGAAGTGTAGAGCGAGCTCAAGTTATTGCAGCTGCTTCAGAGGAAGAGGTTAGGGTTAGGAGGCCCCAGTTTGAGGCAGGGTCTTCTTCTGTTAAGAGAGGTAAAGGAAGCTTTGTTCCTAGAGTTAGTAGGAGTCAGAGGTCAGCTGGTAGGTCAGTGCAGTTACAGAGGCAGAGATTTAGACCTGCAGCTTCAGTGGCAAGTGCTCCGACCCCAATAATTCAGAGATCCACTCTTCCCATCTGCATTCATTGTGGTAGGCCACATGGTGGTCCTTGCTGGAAGACTGGTGTAGCAGGGGTATGCTTCAGATGTGGATCGCCAGATCACTTTGTGAGAGATTGTCCTGAGAGGCAAGAACAGATGTCAGTGGATACTGCAGCTTCTCGACCTAGTGTGAGGGGAGGTCGAGCAGGCAGAGGTAGCAACCGGGGAGGCAGATCTGGGTTCAGTGCTAGAGGAGGTTCTACATCCAGAGAGAGTAGATCAAAGGAGGTTGGGTCTTCCCAGAGGATATATGTTATGTAGAGGCAGCCAGATGCTTCGGCAGTCATAGCTGGTACTTTTTCTTTATTTGATACTTCAGTACTTGCTTTGATTGATCCGGGTTCCACACATTCCTATATTAGTGCATCTGTTTTGCCTGTGTCTGATATGCATGCTGAGTTCCTAGGATTTGATGTGTTGGTGACAAATCCGTTAGGGCATAGTGTGATTGTGAGCAAGGTGCACCGAGATAGTGTAGTGAGGGTGCAAGGTGAGGAGTTCCTTGGAGATTTGATTGAGATGCTATTTAAGGAATATGATGTGATTCTAGGCATGGACTGGCTATCTAAATATGGAGCTGTGGTAGACTGTAAAAGGAAAATTGTTTCTTTGAGAACCGCTGATGGTAGAGAGGTGATAGTATCTAATGAGCAGGAACAGTTAGCCTCCTTATTTGTTTCAGCTGTTGCGGTTAGGAGATTGATTAGAAAGGGGTGTGAAGCTTATCTTGCTCATGTGGTAGATACTAGAGTGAAGGGTTCCCCTATTGTTAGTATTGCCACAGTTGCAGAGTTTCCAGATGTGTTTCCAGAGGAGTTGCCAGGGTTGCCTCCTGAGAGAGAGGTGGAGTTCGGTATTGAATTGTTGCCTGGTACCACTCCTATCTCTAGTACTCCTTACAGAATGGCACCTGTTGAATTGAGAGAATTGAAAGTGCAATTACAGGAGTTGTTGGACAAAGGATTTATTCGCCCCAGTGTTTCTCCTTGGGGAGCTCCTGTGCTATTTGTGAAGAAGAAAGATGGTACTATGAGATTATGTATCGATTATAGGCAATTGAACAAGGTGACTATTAAAAATAAATATCCTTTGCCTAGAATCGATGATATCTTTGATCAATTGAAGGGTGCAGCTGTGTTTTTCTAAAATTGATCTGAGATCAGGGTACCATCAGCTGAGAGTCAGAGCTGAAGATGTTCCTAAGACCGCTTTTCGGACCAGGTATGGGCATTATGAGTTTCTAGTTATGCCTTTTGGTTTGACGAATGCACCTGCAGCTTTTATGGACTTGATGAATAGGGTGTTTAGGCCCTATTTGGATCAGTTTGTGGTAGTGTTTATTGATGATATTCTGGTGTATTCGCGGAATAAAGAGGAACATGACAAGCATCTACGGATTGTGTTACAAATTCTGAGAGAGAAGCAGTTGTTTGCTAAACTGTCGAAGTGTGAGTTTTGGTTGGACCAAGTAGCTTTTCTTGGTCATATAGTTTCAGCAGAAGGTATTAGAGTTGATCCGAGTAAAGTTGAAGCTATTCTGAATTGGAGTCCACCAAAATCTGTGACAGAAGTTAGAAGTTTTCTGGGTTTGGCGGGCTATTACCGACGGTTTGTGAAAGGATTTTCTTTGATAGCTACTCCACTCACCAGATTGCTTCGAAAGGGAGTTAGATTTGTGTGGACAGATCAGTGTCAGGCTAGTTTTGAGCAGTTGAGAGAAATGTTGACTCAAGCGCCTGTTCTTACTTTACCTGTGGAAGGCAAACCATATGTGATTTACAGTGATGCTTCACATAGTGGTTTGGGTTGTGTGCTGATGCAAGAAGGTAAAGTTATAGCTTATGCATCTCGATAGTTGAAACCGCATGAGCTTAATTATCCGACCCATGATTTGGAATTGGCAGCCATTGTGTTTGCATTGAAGATTTGGCGCCACTATCTGTTTGGGGAGAAATGTTTCATCTACACTGATCACAAGAGTTTGAAGTATTTGGGTGTCCAGAAAGAGCTCAATCTTCGGCAGAGAAGATGGTTGGAATTGATTAAAGACTACGACTGTTTGATTGATTATCATCCAGGTAAAGCAAATGTGGTTGCTGATGCCTTGAGTCGGAAGTCTTTAGCAGGTTTAACTGTTTATTCGCTCTCGTTGCTTGTTGAGTTGAGAACGTTACATGTCAGTTTTGTACCTTGTGATGATGGTGCATTGTTGGCACAGTTGCATTTGAAACCAGTTTTGTTGGATCAGATTAAAGAGGCTCAGTCAGCCGATAAGAAGATTCAGAAGATTGTTTCAGATTGCCAGAACGGGAAAAGTGGAGATTTTGTTGTGAGAGATGATGAGAGTCTCTGGTTTAAGAATAGATTGTGTGCACCCGATGATGCTAATTTGAAAAGGATCATTTTGGAAGAAGCACATCAGTCAGTGTTTGCTATGCATCCGGGCAATACAAAGATGTATCATGACTTGAGACAGCATTACTGGTGGATTGGTATGAAGAGAGACATTGCGGAGTTTGTATCAAAATGTCTCACTTGTCAGAGGATAAAAGCTGAGCATCAAGTTCCAACCGGGTTACTTCAGCCATTGTCAGTGCCTGAATGGAAGTGGGAAAGAGTGACAATGGATTTTGTGTCTGGGTTGCCATTGACACAAAGGAAGCATGATGCTATATGGGTGATTGTGGATAGATTGACTAAGACAGCTCATTTCCTTCCGGTTCGGATGGATTACTCTTTGGAGAGATTAGCTGAGCTGTATATCCATGAGATTGTAAAGTTGCATGGGGTTCCAACTTCTTTAGTGTTTGATCGAGATCCCCGGTTTACTTCAAGGTTTTGGAAGAGTTTGCATAGTGCTCTGGGTTCTCGATTACACTTTAGCACTGCATTCCATCCGCAGACAGATGGGCAGTCAGAGAGGGTGATACATATTATTGAGGATATGTTGAGAAGCTGTGTCATCGATTTTTCTGGAAGTTGGGACAGATTTCTACCGCTTGTGGAGTTTGCTTATAACAACAGTCACCAATCCAGCATTGGTATGGCCCCATTCGAAGCACTATATGGTAGACGGTGTAGGACACCTCTTTGTTGGAGTGAACTTGGAGATGGTAAGTTGATTGGGCCTGATTTGATTCATGAAACTGAAGAGAAAGTGAAGTTGATTCGAGGCAGGTTGAAAGCAGCTTCAGACCGACAGAAGTCTTATGCAGATCTGAAGAGGAGAGACATAGAGTTTGATGTTGGAGATAAGGTATTTTTGAAAGTGTCTCCTTGGAAGAAGATATTGAGGTTCGGTCGGAAAGGGAAATTGAGTCCTCGATTCATTGGACCGTATGAAGTTTTAGAGAGAGTTGGGCCAGTTGCTTATCGGCTTGCTTTGCCACTTGAATTGGATCGTATCCATAACGTATTCCATGTTTCTATGTTAAGGAGGTACATATCGGATCCATCTCATGTGTTGCCAATTGAATCTATCGAAGTGAGCCCAGATTTGACATTTGAAGAGGAACCAGTTGCTATTTTGGCACGTGATGTGAAAAAGTTGAGAAACAAGAGTGTGCCATTGGTGAAAGTTCTATGGAAGAATCATGGAAAAGAAGAAGCAACTTGGGAAAGTGAACAAATCATGCGAGATCAGTACCCTCAGTTATTTCGGACTTGACATCAGGTAATTTCGAGGACGAAATTTCTTTTTAGAGGGGGAGAATTGTAATATCCTCATATATGCCTTAGAAGTTTTGATTATGTTGTTGTTGTCAATTGGATTGAATGTATATGTTGTGTGATAAGAAAAGAAATTTGTAAAAGAATGTTTATGCTTATGTGTTTTGGGAAAGAAATAGGGTTTAGAGAGAAATGTATATGTTGTTTATATGATGATATAACTAACATATATATATGTCAAAGGGAGAGTCAATGGAAGAGATATTTATTTGTGTTGAGTGTGTAATTACATATATGGGCATATAAGAGACAAAAGGTTAGTTATATGGTTGAGGGCATTTTGGTAATTGATTGGATAAAATCTCTTGGTGGAGATTTAAAGAAGAAAAGCTATTTGACTTTGTGTCTTTATCATTTTCTTCCTTCTTTCATGAAGAGGCCGGCCATCCAAGAAGAGAAAGAGTTAGAGAGGTGTTTGGAGTTTTATACTCAAATTGAAGAAGGAATCAAGGGATTTGGTTAGAGATTTGTGGAATTTCTTCATTTAAAGTAAGTATTCTCTTGTTTTCTTTACTTATTTTGAAGTTGTGTTGAAGTGAATTAGGGTTTGTTGATTTTGTGATTTGATGAGTTTGAGATGTGTTTGTGTTGTGTTTTCAAGTGTTAAATTGGTTTTAAGTTAATAGTTTAAATAGGTGTTGTTGTTGGAAGTGGTATATGTTGATTTTGAAAGGGTGGAGAAGGATGGTGATTTTAGGGTTTTGAGATGGTTTGTGTTTAAATGTAATATTAATGTATTGTAAGGTGATTCTTGTGATGAATATATGTTTAGAACATTGATTGTATTCATTTGAAATATATTATATGGTGTATATTGTGTTTGAGTACAATTGAAAGAGTGTTGGATTTGGTTAGGGTTATGTTCATGGGTGACACGGCCAAAAGCAATGGAGAGACACGGCCAAGTCATGGAACATTTGGCCGTGTTGGGTTGATTTTTAGGAGACACGGCCGTGTCCCATGCCAGTGTCTGTCACTGCCAAAGTTAAGTTGAGAGACACGGCCACAAGCTTGGCCGTGTCCCTCAAATGTGTTGGCTACTGTTTTTATTTTTGTTCTTTTTGTATGGTTTTGATTCTTCAAAGATATCATTGATACTTAAACCTAAACATAAACACTTTTAATATACTTCAAAGATAAGAATGACCTAATCAAATATATGTGGAACATACATTCATGGATGTTGAGATTGTAGCACACATTTGTTGATATTGATGAAACATATGAACAATGTTAGGCTATATGCATTGTGAATGGTAATGTGGTATGTACTTTGAAATGTTGTATCAATGATGTTATTTGATTAATATGAATTGAGATATTGTTTGATTTGAGGCCATTGTGATTGGCTATGATGATTCAATTGAAAGATATATGGCATGTTTGCCTAATTGATGAGAATTGAGAATTAAATGTAAATGAATTGTGTGGCTAATGTGTTATTCCATTTTCAGAGTTTGTTATTGGTGGCATGCCTAATGATAGTAACAATCTCTTGAAGTTAGGTTGGATTGAATCCTTGAAGCCTAATTGAGATGTTATAACCCTTGAAGCTAGGTTGGGTTGGTTCTTGAAGCCAAGTTGGGTTGAAGCTTAGCATGCTTTGCTCCCCTTGAAGCTTGGTTGAACCTAATCCTTGAAGCCTAGTTGGGTATATGATATTGATAAATGTGATAACAAAACCAAAACATTAACTCTGAAAATTGAATGGCATATTAGTGTGTCTTGGGCCCATGCTTGTCTTTGTTTAATGTTGTTCATGAATGGTTTAATGAGTAACTAATGAGGTATATGAAAAGATGTTGAAATGTGTTATATCTACGTATGTTGGATTATGAAATGTAAAGATATGTTGTTA
Organism: Garcia nutans; assembly: GCA_947685225.1. NCBI lineage: Eukaryota > Viridiplantae > Streptophyta > Magnoliopsida > Malpighiales > Euphorbiaceae > Garcia > Garcia nutans. The sequence continues at coordinate 31,703,006 of CANTUV010000039.1, read as the reverse complement.
GCTTTGCATATATGATGTTACATGTATAATATGGATTGAGAATTTACATTGCATTGCACTTAAGCATAACATTAGCATGAGTAGACTTACTAAGCCCTTGGCTTAGCGCGATAGTGTTTAATCGCGCAGGTGATAGAGTTGATGGAGTTGATCCAGAGAGCTCTTCGAGACCGAGTGAGAGTAGACGTTGAAGAGTTGATTTTGGGAACTCAAAGATCAGAGAAGATTTGCCAATCATGTATAACTCTCTTATATTTTGTAAAGTTTTGTTTATAATGTGAATATATGTATATTTGTAAATATGGATTTAAATGTTTTCACATATGTAAATATTTTCTATATTCCGCTGCATATTAAGTAAATGTATATTCTATATATATATATATCTATTTGTTTTATATTATAAGTTAATGACTTATTTTCTGTAATGTATATGAGAAAGATGATGGTATTATTTAGAATGTTTTAAATGTTAATAAAATCCGTAGCATTCCTATATTCAATACATGTATACTACAGGGTGGTGTATGTAGTGTGTATGTATTGGGTGTGGGGGTGTTACATCAGCCATTTCAAAAATTAAGTCTTATTGCTTTTCACTCTCTTTTACTAAAGTCTCAGATCGTTCAAGCAAGGGGCAAACTGTAGACCCTTAATTTTTGACCCAGTCCAGTCCAATATATTTTAATTAGTCCAAAATAAATTTTGTGTTGTTCAATATATTTTAATTAGTCCAAAATAATTTTTGTTATCTTAATTAAATAATATTTGCTTTAGTATCTAATTTTTATTAATGAAAAATAAAAAATAATAATAGTAAACAAAGAAATAAAAATAAAAATCAGAGAAGAAAAAATCGACGATGAAAAAAAATCATTTTCGAAGAGCTGCGGCGAAATGGCCCACAAGCCAATTTTCGCCCGCAGCCATCTACGGCAGCTTTTTCGCCAACGCAATTTTTCGGCAGCAATTTTTTTCACCAGCGAAATTTTTTTGACGCAAATTTTTCCAAAACCAAATACAATTAGGTTTCGGTTTCCTTTTCTTAATTAATGTTAGATTCAGTGAATAACTAAAATTAATCATAAAAATCTTCTATAAATATGGACTAAAACAACACAAAAAGGAGGGAGGTGAAATTTGGGATCGAAATTTAGGAGGAGATTTAGGAGAAAAACTTTGAAAGGAAATCGGATTTTAAAAAATTCCTTTTGGCAGTGAAATCGATCGGACTTTTGAGAGAGAAAACAAGCAATTCAATCCATCAAAGGCAGCAAAGCTTGTCTTTATTCTTGTTCATCCAAGAAGCAATTTTTTGGTGGAACCAACAAACGAAGGTATGAATATCTAATCTCTTTTTTTTTCCTTCACAATAGCTTCAATCACTAAAAATTAATAAATCGTTTCTTCTATTTCCAAAAACCCCAAAAATTATTCTTCTGTTTCTTCTAAATCTTAAATCCCTAATTCATCTTTTCTATTTTCAAAAACCACAAAAACCTTAAATCGTTTCTTTTTTCTCCAAAAACTTTAAACCCAAACCCTAATCTCTATCCCAAAAAGTCAGTAGCCTTTTTTTAAACATCAAAAACTTTAACCCTAATTAATTATTCTTTCTAAAATCACACAGTAAGCATTATTCTTTTAAAAATAATAATAGTTTCTTCCAATTTCAAAACCCTATTTTTTAAAATCTTAAACCCTAAAATCTTAATTTTCATCACCGAAACCTATAATTCTAGAAGCCAATTTTCAAAATCTTCCTGGTGCAGACCCGGACCTAGTAAGGGGCGCTGCCCCTTTGACCCTCGCCCACTAACCGACTAGCGGGACTGTCGTATGGGTTCGGGTCATTATTTATTTATGCATTATAAATCTTTATGTTTTACTTCCATTATTATGATTATTCAAAATACAAACAATAAACCCAAAACCAATTAATCTAAAAACTTAAGTTTTCCTAATTTCATAATTTTACCCCTCAAACCCTAATTTGATCAATCAAAGAACCTTACTAATTTATTAAATTATAAAACCCTAATCCTTTTTAATTCTCTTAAAACTTACAGTAGCCTAAAAAAATAACAATAATAATATCTTAAGATTCCAAAACCCTAACTGTTAATTAAAGAAATTTAAATAGAAACAGTAACCCTAATTTGTACCTTTACTTGCTTTATTTACGTTTTTTATTGTGTAGTTCATTATATGCTTTGATTTATTTAAGTTTAATGATTGATTTAATTAATTTATCATGAATGGATGTTTACTTTCTATTTTTATTGATATTTAATATCTTTGATGAATGATTTATTTATTATGAATGGTTATTTACTTTTATTGATTTATTCTTTATTTCCAAATGTTGTAAGAGGTATGTTTTCACTTGGTGGGTACCTCATTAGTCAAATATCATGTAATTTAAATTGCTTTTCTATTATAGAACCAATGTAAAGGACATATTTCTACCTTTCGGTGGGTTTCCTATTTAGGCATGGATTAAGTAAGGGCATGTTTCCATCTTTGGATGGGTGTCCATTTATTTGTTTTGCTTGGACATTGTTTTGATTTTCAATATATCGATGCTTTATTTTAATTATTGTGTGTAATATGGATAATATTGTTATATTTAAGAATTTTATAATATTAAGACCTGTAAAGGAGGCCGGTTCCAATGAATCGGGCGTTGTGGGAGTGCTTGGCCATTTCTCACCTTCCCCACACGTACCCAACTTTCCAAACCCATTAGGGGGTTGGGGATTCCTTAGGAATCAAGTCATCCACCCCTTTCTTTTTCCTTGCCTGTTCGGGTGGTGACTCCATTTTCTCCAGACTTATGTCCGTGTTCTCTAAGGCCCGTGTTCTCTAAACAGTGCCGAAGTAGCAAGAACCATTTCACCGGGAGTGGGGGCGAAAATCCCCACTCACAGGTGGGTATCCTATTTTATTCATTTTCTTTTGGACATTATACAAATATAAAAGCATGTTTTCGTTCATGGATGGGTGTCTATTTATTTATTTTGTTTAAACTTGTCGTGATTTTAATAAAGTAATTATTTATTCTTATGATTGCATGTAGTATGGATAATATCATATTAATCAAGAATTTATAATATTAAGACCTGAAAAGGAGGCCGGTTCCAATGAACCAGGCGTTATGGGGTTGCTGGGTGATTCTCACCTTCCCCACATGTACCCAACTTTTCGAACCCATTAGGGGGTTCAAAATTCCTTAGGAATCGAGTCATCCACCCCTTTCTATTTCTTGGCCCATTCGGGTGACGACTCCATTTTTTTCAGGCTTAGGTCCATGTTCTCTAAGGCCCCGACACTAACAGTGTCGAAGTCACAAGAACTATTCCACATGGGAGTGGGTGTAATATCCCAAAATTTTCAAAATATTAATTGTTGAAAATTAATTTAATGATTTAAAAGTATATATATGTAATTAAGTTAAAAAGGAAATGTGAATATGATATATATATGAAGATATACATATCATATACAAGTCAACATTTTAACTTGGTCAAATGATATTTTAATTATTTAAATAGTAATTAAATGGTTAGTGGAAGATGACATATTATAAATTAATTAATTATTATATTTTGCTTGGTGGAGAGTGAAAGTTGGAAAAGTTTGTGGTTAAAATAAGAGAGTAGTTGGTGAGCATCATCTTCTTCTTCTTCTTTCTCCATTGAAGCTGGCCACCTCCATCAAAGGAAGAGAGGAGATTTGCTTCTTGCTAACTCGAGTAATTGAAGGATTTCAAGTGTTTAACTTGGAGTTTTAAGGATTTTCTTCATATTTGGAAAGTTTCCAACTTGTTTCTTTGATTTTCTTTGGAAGTTGTATTTGTGTGAATTGGATGTTTGGTGTAGTATGTGTTAAAGGTTCATATTGGTTTGTTTGAAGTTCTTTTGACTAGTTAACTATGAAATTAGAGTTGGATTGAAGAAAATGTTAAGTTTGGTGAAGAGAATAAGAGTTTTGGATTGTGTAACTTTTGAGTTGTGAAGCCATGGTTGTAATTGTGTATTTTTGCTTTAAATTGAGTTTTTTTTATGTTTATACTAGTATTATGTGGTATAATGATGGATTTGGTTGAGTTTGTATGGAATTGAAAAGGGTAATGAAAGATAATAGTTAGATGTGATAATTATGTGTGGATATCAGGTTTTTGGCCTGACATGCCAGGTGGCACGGCCATTCCATTGGGCATGTCGATGGTTCTATTTTCAGTGTTGGTGACACGTGCAGTGACATGCCCATGTCACTGAGTGTGTCATACCTATTGTGTTGTTGTAGTATTTACACATGCAGTGACATGCCCATGTCACTGAGCGTGTCATAGCTACTGTGTTGTTGTAGTATTTACACGTGCAGTGACACGCCCATGTCACTAAGCGTGTCATAGCTACTGTGTTGTTGTAGTTTTTACACGTGTAGAGACACGCCCATGTCACTGAGCATGTCAAAAGCTTCTGTGTTGTGGGTTTAGGGCACAGTCATTGACATGCCCGTGTTGTTGAGCATGTCATGTGTAGAGTTTGCCCTAAATAATTCTTTTCCTTATTTTCCTTATGTTGAGAGGTTTTATTTATACCTATAAGTGGATCACTTAGTGATTATTTATAATCACATTTCGTTTAGGCTTTGAAGAGACTTGAGTTACACAATCAAAGTGTTGAGGGATATCTTGGAAGAGGAGATTGAAAGTGGTGTTTGTTGCTTTTAGAGGTAAGTACAAACTTTGAATAATTGTTTATATTTACATGACATTGGGACTTAACACATTTGGTTGAAAAAATGTGTTAAGTTACTTACTACATCGTTGGTGCATGAGTAATATGCTATGATTTGTACATTGTGATTTATGTTGAAATACCCAAGGAAATTGAGTAATGTGTTGTAAATAAAAAGAAATGTGATATAATGTGATGAGATATGTGGAAACATAATATAATGAATTGATATTGATATAAATGAGAAAAAATCAGAAAAGTGAGAAAAAGATGAGAAAATAAGGCAATGTGTCTAGCTTGATTATGTGACAATGAGAAAGAGATTGATAATGAGAAATATGAATAAATTGTGTGCCTAGTATGTTATTCAATTTTCAGAGTTCTGTGTTTGGCGGCATGCCTATGATTTGCCTATGGGCTAGACGCTGGGCATCACTGTGAAACTATTTTTGAGGTGAAACGACCGGGTTGTAAGCTTTAAAAACAAATCCTTGAAGCCAGGCTGGGTGAAATGACCGGGTCGTAAGCTCAGACCTAGTTGGATTATTACATTGATATATTGCCTATGAGGCTAGACACATGGTTTCATTATAGACCAAAACAGTAACTCTAGAATTTGAATAGCATATTAGATCCTTTTGGGCCCATGTTTGTATTTGTTTTATGAGAATTGTGAATTGTGAAATATTTGGAAAGTATGAAGAAATGAAATGATGTGATATCCATGTGCATTGTGCATTGGCATTGCATTTGAACTATATTGTTATCAAAGTTTATACCATTAAGCTTTTGGCTTAGTGCGTTTGTGATTCATTGCGCAGGTGACAGGGCAGATTGGGTTGAGCCGAAGAGCTCGTCTAAATCTAGTCGAGTCTAGGCTTGAGATCTTGAGAGCAGAGTTGATTGTTGGACATCAAGATTAGAGACAAACTGTAACACCCTTATACCCTATATATGTACAATACATATTTCTAGCATATGTGAAATATGCATATACGGTACAAAAATGTCACCAACTAGTTTAATAAAAAAAATTCACTTTTCAAATTTAAAATTTCAAATGCTAAATATATAAAATTAAATAGTATATAAATATTCTTTGCTAGTTATAGGAACCCAAAATAAATATTTTATATGAAAATCTCTGGAAAAAATTTGCCAGAGTTTTGTCTGTAATTTGGACGTTCCTAAAATTTCGCAAAACACAACCTGCAAAAAGAATACACTCCCAATTAATTTCAATTCACCATCTCAACCATACTCCTCAATTTCACTAAGTTTCTCAAACATTTATATATATATATATATATATATAATTTAGAACACATTTCCACTCCCATTTCAAATAACTTAACCCAAATTTTCTATATATTTTACAATACATAAAATCCAAAACGTAATATATTATGCATAATACTCAAAATATACAATAACATAAAATATATACATGCTGCTGACAGTGTTTCTAATCTCGATATCAACTCTACACGCTCAACCACGGGTCTAGACCCGACCTGGTCTAGAAGAACTCTCTGGCTCAGCTGAATCTACCCTGTCACCTACACTATGTAAACAATCGCGCTAAGCTGAAGCCTAGTGGTACAAACTTTAATAATAACAAAAATCAAATGCAATGCCAATGCACAATGCTTATGAATATCACATCATTCCATTTTCTTATACTTTTCAAATATTTCACATAAAAACAAACACAAACATGGGCCCAAAGATAACTAATATGCTATTCAAATTTCAGAGTTACTGTTTTGGTCTATAATGATACCATGTGTCTAGCCTCATAGGTAATATATCAATGTAATAATCCAAGTACGCCTGAGTTTACGACCCGGCCATTTCACCCAGCCTATCTTTAAATATTTGTTTTCGAGGCTTACGACCCAATCATTTCACCTCAAAAATATTTTCACAATGATGCCCAGCGTCTATCCAGTAGGCAATCATAGGCATGCCACCAAACACAGAACTCTAAAAATTGAATAACATACTAGACACACAATTTATTCATATTTCTCATTATTAATCTCTTTCTCATTGTCACATATTCAATATAGGCGCATTGCCTTATTTTCTTATTTTTTTTCTCACTTTTCTCACTTTTCTCATTTATCTCAATATCAATTCATTTCATTATATTTTGACATATCTCATTACATTATATCACATTTTTTTTCATTCACAATACATTACCCAATCACTTTGGGTATTTCCACATAATACACATTTTAATCACATTTACACAATTTAGCCATTATCAATGGCTTTTCACAATGCATTTAACACATATTACATTACAAATGTCATAGCACATTATTCATGCACAACCAATGTACCAAGTAGCTTAACACATTTTCCAACCAAAATGTGTTAAGCCCAAATGTCATGCAAACATAACCAATGTATTCAAAGTTTGTACTTACCTCAAATAGCAACCAAAGGCAAGCTTAAACAACCTCCAACTCTATCTTCCAACTTGCCCTTCACCACTTGGATGAAGCAAATCAACCTGCCTCAATGCCTAAACCAAATGTGATATCAAATAATCATTTAGTATCACATTTAATGACATTTTCAATATTAAACCATAATTAAACATCACTCCTACAAATTTTCAAAAATTTAGCCTTTCCTTACTTTAACATTAGAATTTCATTATATTCCATTTAAATTAGTGTTTTAAGTTTATTTATATTATTAAAAATATATTTTAATACATTTAAACCATTTACATTACAAAAACACATTCTTATACACAAAACCCTAAAATGGCATAACCTTCCCCCATTGAAGGTTTTTCATTCCAACACAATCCATTAATCATTTCAAGCTTATTTTCATCACTTTTAACACTAAACAACATGCTTAAACAAATAAAATCACAATTCAACAACTTTGGAAAATTACTTTTCCAAAACCTTAAATCTCCACTTCCATTCTCAAACTCCAACCAAACACAACCAAATCCAATATTTAACTTTAAAATACTTGTTTATGCATCAAAACAACTCATTTGGAATCAATTTGCACAATTAAAGCTCATTCTTTCACAAACCCAAAAGTTCCATAACCCTAAATTTTCTCTCTTCACCATTCTTTATCCAAACTCCATCATCTCTTCAATCTAACCTTAAAATCATTTTTAAATACCCAAAATAACATCATACACACCAATTCCAACAATTATAACATGCTACTTCAAAAATCCAAAACTCACATAATTCAATTTTTCATGGAATTTAAAGAAAAGAGTTGGAAACTTACCAATTGATGAAGAAACTTCTAAAACTCCACTTGAATCCCTAAAATTATTTCAATCCTTGGTGTATGGAAAAAGAAAAAAATCTCCCCTTGTTGGCTATGGAGTTTGGCCTAGATGAAGAAGAAGAAGAAGATGAAGACTTTTTTTAATTTTCTTTTTTCCTTTCATCTTTATTTTAAACCATATATATATATATATTAAATTAATTTACTAATTAATTATTTAATTATTTATTTAATAAATTAAAAGTCCTAAATTCCCTCTTCCATTGAAAAATAATTTATTTTTGAATTATTTTATTAATTTTAAATTTCTAAAATTTATTTATAAAAATGCCATTGGACTTTGACTTTTCTTTTAAAAAGTGTTGACTTTTATATGTTATGTATATTTTACATATTTATTACATATATATTCCACTTTTTCATTTAAAATCCCTTCATTTTTTATTTAAAACCATTAATTTAATTTACCCTTTTAAATGATAATTTATTTTATCAAATTTTTCAAAAATTAGAATTTTTCAAAAATTTTGGGATATTACACAAACTGCCAGCATGTATATATTTTATATTTTTGTACATATTAATTTTGATGTTTATAAATATGTATATTCCGTAAACTATCGAAAATGTTTTGGATAAACATTTGGTAATGAAAGTATATATGTGATTTAACAAGTAATGTTTTATCTATTATTTATATGATATCAGTTGAATGTTTTAAGATTATACAGATTTTATAAGTGAAGATTTGTTTTGTTAAAATGGGTTGTGACATTCTTGTATCCTATATTCGTTTATTACATATGTTGAGAGTATTTAGTGTACGTATATTGGGTATAAGGGTGTTACATTTATTTTGGTATCAGAGCCTAGGTTTGAGGTTCTCAACTTAGGTGGGTTGTAAGAAAAGGAAAATTAAAATTTTTAAATATGATTTTTAAATGTGATACATGCATTGGCACTGGCAGTTTCTGATCTTTGATGTGGCAATTTCTACTGTGTTTGCAGATTTAGGTAGTTATGGTGCCTCAGACACGTCAGTCTGTTGAGGGTAGTGCAAAGAGTGTAGCTCCTGTTGAGGGTAGAGATGGAGCTAGAGTTGAGATAGTTGGAGGGGCACCTGCTCTTGTGTCAGAGAGACCAGCAGTTGATGAGATTCCACTGGGCTGGGTATGGCATATGGTGGAGTTCTTGAGGCAGGCTTCAGTTCAGCAGCCGCCGCTGCCGCACCCGCAGTAGCAATTATCGATGAGGCAATATGATAAGTTGATGAAGTTTGAAGCTGAGGACTTTATTGGTACTATAGACCCTGTTGTAGCTGAGCAGTGGCTAGATAGAGTCTAGAGGGTGTTCATTCAGCTGCAGGCTACTCCAGAAGAAAAGTTTGACTATGCTAGATCTCTTTTGCAGAGGGATGCATATGACTGGTGGAAGACGGTTCCACATACCTTGGATGATCCACCAATCCTGTAATATCCCCATATATGCCCTAGAAGTATTGGTTATGTTGTTATTATAATTGGATTGAATGTATATGTTATGTGTTAAGAAAAGAAATTGGTAAGAGAATGCTTATGTATATGTATTTTGAAAAGAAAGAGGGTTTAGAGACAAGTTTATATGTTGTTTATATGATGATATAACTAACATATACATAAGTCAAATAGAGAGTCAATGCAAGAGGATATTTATTTGAGATTTGTGAAATTACTTAAATGGGCACATATGAGACAAAAGGTTAATTAAATGGATGAAGGGCATTTAAGTAATTGTTTTGTTAAATTGTGTGGTGGAGAATTAAAGAAGAAGAAATGGTTGATTTGTAATCATTCTTCTTCTCTTCTCATGTGTGTGCCGGCCATTGAAGAAAAGAGAGAGCAAGAGAGGTGTGCTTGATGCTAGAACCAAATTGAAGAAGGAATCAAGGGATTTGGTTAGAGATTTGTGAAATTTCTTCATTTAAGGTAAGTACTCTCTTGTGTTCCTTTGTTAATTTTGAAGTTGTGTCTAATGTGAATTGTGATTTGTTGATGTGATGATTTGGTGTGTTTGATATGTGTTTACAAGTGTTAAAATTGATAGTAAGTTAAGAGATTGAATTGGTGTTGGTTTGGTTGTGAAGATTGTAAGTTTAAGTGGATGTTGATAGTGGAAGAGCAAGTGTGAAGTTGGTTTTAGGGTTTGGAATTGGTGAATGCTTTAATGTATGGTTAATGTGAATATTGTGTTAAACATGCAAAATAAGTGTTAATGACTTTGATTACATCCATTTGAATGAGTTTGTGTTGTGCATAATGTGTTAAAATGCATTTAGAAGAGTGTTGGCCACATTTAGGGTTTTGTTCTTAAGTGACACGGCCAAAAGCAAGGAGAGACACGGCCAAGCCAAGGAAATTTGGGCGTGTTGGATTGGTTTTTGAGAGACACGGCCGTGTCCATTAGCCGTGTTAGCTACTGGATTTTGGGGTTGAGAGACACGGCCACAAGCTTGCCCGTGTCCCATGCCCGTGTTTGCTACTGCCAAAATTGTGTTGAGAGACACGACCACAAGCTTGGCCGTGTCCCTCAAGTGTGCTGCCCGTGTCCCTCAAATGTGTTAGTTAATGTTTTTATTTTTTGTTCCTCTTGCATTGTTTTGGTCCTCTAAAGGTAAGTTGGTACCTAAACCTAAACCTAAACACTTTAAACACACTAAAATCAATGAATGACATAAACAAATGTAGGTGTAAGATCCTAAAGCTATGAACAATGGTATGTTATATGCATTGTGAATATTGTAAATGATAATGTGTTATATGGAAAATGTACTTTGAGATGCTATATGCATAATATGAATTGAGACATAAAGAAATGTGAATGATATGATTGAAGCATGCCTTGATGATATGATTGAATAATAATATGTGTGTTTAGATAGTGTAATTGATGTTGTATACTATGATGAAATGAAATGTTAAAGATTGTTGAACGAACCTATCCGTCTCCTGTGGAACCATGCGGACCCAGTGAGTTGGGCAACCGAGCTTGGACTACCGACCTGGTTGGGGAAAGGTTCGATACAGTTAGTATTGTACGTACCTTTTTGCCTCCTGCGGAACCATGCGGACCCATTGGGATGGGCAACCGAACTTGGACAACCGACCTAGTTGGGGAAAGGTACGTTACTGATAGTTTTATACGTGCCTATCTGCCTCCTGCGGACCCTTGGAATTAGAAGGCAACCGACCTGGTTGGGGGAGGGTTCGTATATGAAGTTATGGTTATGGGCTATAATGATGAATTTGAATGAATATGATATTGAACAAAGTAATATATCGAAAGGGTGATATGCTTTTGAATGATGTATGTAATTGATTGTGACATTGCATTTTAGTATAATGTTATTATATCTTGTACTACTAAGTCGTTGGCTTAGCGCGATAGTGTTTGATCGCGCAGGTAACAGAGTTGAACCTGAGAGCTCCTCGAGACCAAGTGAGAGTAGACCTTGAAGAGTTTATTTTGGGACTTAAAGATCAGAGAAGAGCTGCCAATCATGTATATATATTCTACATTTTATAAATTTTGGTTTTTAACCTATTTGTAATAACTTTTGCTGTGTGTTAATAAATATTTTATATGTATATATATATGGTGTCTTTTGGATTTCTTTTAAAATGTTTGAGTTGGTTTCAATTACTTACAAAGGAAATTGTTATGTATCATTTTAAAACTGTGGCATTTCTTATATTCAGTATACGGATACTACGATCGTTTAAGCATGCTTGGTACGTATACGGGATATAGGGGTGTTACAAATCCTGACCTATGATGATTTTCTGCAGGAGTTAGAGCAGAAGTATACTCCGAGGGAGTATAAAGATGCAAAGAAGATAGAGATCTTAAGTTTGAAGCAGGATACTAGGACTGTATTGGAGTATGAGATAGAGTTTACCCGGTTGAGTCAGTATGCTGACGGGATTATTTCTAATGAGATTGACCGGTGTCGGAGATTTGAGGGGGGGGGGGTTAATGTTGCACTCGAATTAAGTACTACTACAAAGAGACACTCACAAGTATACAAGGTAATTGTAGCAACGGTGATCGCCCCAAGGTCATCTCACAAGGAAGGTGTTGTTCGTAATAATTTGATTTAAACAAAATAATTTAAAGGATGGAATTGTGGTGTTTGCAATATTGATGAAGTTGTAATAAAATTAAAATAGCGAGTAAAGAGTTATCAGTATGCTTAGAATTGGTATAGTTCTTGGAATGGTGCCTAGGGTTGTAGGTCAACTTAATCAAAGCTTAATTCTCAAATTATCTATTAATATAACCTTGTAAATTAATTTATTCCTTGAATTTAATTAGTCAATTACCAATTTATTAGTTTTCACATTCATGAATTAATAATAACAAATTATTTTACATTTTCAAATTAATTATACCCTAGAACTTATATTTCTAATTCATTCATAGGGTGGTTGATTGCACAATTTTGATATCAAATTTCACCTCTCGGTCCTTCATTCAATATCTAGAGATCAATAGGTAGCTAATCTATCAAACTAACATACAATCCAATGCAATCAACCAACAACAAGGTACATTAATGGAAATATCAAATCAAGACATTCAATCAAATCTACTACAAACCCTAGGCATGGGTAATTTAGCTCAACATTATCAAATTAAAACAAATATTCATCTCAATACAAATCAAATCATAATTTTCCATTGAAATATTAATTCTCTTAATAAACAACAACAATCTAGAAATGAATTAAAAGAGAGAATAGAAAAACCCCTTGCAGATGCCAAGAGTTGGACTACTTGTCTTCCTCCTAGCTCCACTTTGATGTTGATGAAGAACTCAAGCCCTCTTCAATTGATGATTCACCCTTTGAAAGATGGAATGGAGCTTTCTCAAGTCACCAAACCTTCAATGAAGCTTTCTTCAAACCCTAATCTTCAAGAGCTTGTTAACCCAATTTATCCCAAAGAACCAAGTTAAAGCTTTGTCTATGGAAGATGGAGAAGATGGAAATGGAGGATGAGGAAGAGAATGGTGTCTTCTTCTCCAAGAAGGAGAATGGTGTCTCCTTAATGGAATGTAATTGGAGAGTGTCACCTTCTCCCAATGTGTCCCTTCTTCTTCATTCCTCTTCTTTTTAATTCTTTCATAAAACCAAGAGTGCTTGCCAACTCACCACACTCACCTTTGTCTCCCATTTCTTTCTTTGTTTAATATTTCTTCCATGAAATTAGGCAACCTTTTTATTCTTTTAATATTTCTTTTAGCAAAAGCAATGTCTTTGTCCCCCACTTTGTCTCCCAATTCGTGTAAATAATTCAAACATTCCATAGGTGACACGGCCAAGCTATGAGTGACTTGGTCGTGTCACTCAATTTGATATGGATACGGCCAAGCTTGCTGGCTGTGTCACTCAATTTCATATGGACACGGCCAAGCTTGCTGGTCATGTCTCTGGCTACCCATCTTTCTTTCTTTCATTGGCCGTGTCCGTGGCTGTCCATCTTTCTTTCTTTCTTTTCAAGGAGTGACACGGCTAAGTGACACGGCCAATGGCTTGGCCATGTCTCTTGCCAGTGTCTCCTTCTGTCTTCTTTCTTTTCTTTCTTTGGTTTTGTTCCTTAGGTGAGACATGGCCAGTGGCTTGGCTATGTTTCCTACCCATGTTAGTCTCTGCCTCACTTTCTTTGAGGGACACGGCCAAGCCAACTTGACTTGGCCGTGTCACTTGCTTATTCCTTGCCTTAGTGAGTGACACGGCCAAGCTTGCTTTGACTTGGCCATGTCTTGCTTGATTCATGCTCTTCCATCATCATTTTGATCCATCCAAGGGAGTTTTTGCACTTTAACCTAAAACCATCACTTCAAACAAACTTTAAACACAAATCAAATGAAAAATTAACTAAAAACAAATAATATTACTTTAAAAATACAATCATAAATGATCTAAATAGTTGAGACCCTCTATCATGTGCATTATCACAGGCTCCCGGTATCAGGATTTTTCCCAATTGGTTGCAACTGCAGGAGTGTTGAGAGAGCACAGGGTCTTGCAGCAGCTACTAGGGATGAGGAGATCAGAGCTAGGAGACCCCAGAGTGAGGCAGGATCTTCATCAGAGAAGAGAGGCCCAGGGGGATATTTTTAGAGGTTCAGTAGGAGCCAAGGGCAGTATGGAAGGTCAGTATAGCAGTAGAGACAGAGACTTACAGTTTCAGTGGCTAGTGCTCCGACCCCAGTGGCTTAAAGGCCTACTCCACCTACTTGTGTTCATTGTGGTAAAGCACACGGAGGTGTCTGCTGGTGGAGAGGTGCTTTGGCAGTGTGTTTTAGATGTAGGTCACTAGATCATTTTGTTAGAGATTGCCCAGAGCCACTAGAGGATAGACATACAGATACTGCAGCTTCTCAACCCAGTGTTAGAGGGGGTCATGGTGGCAGAGGTTCTAGCAGAGGAGGTTGGACATGGTCTGGTCAGAGAGGAGTTTCAACTGCAAGTAGTAGACCAGAAGAGGCAGGACCATCTCAGCGGGTATATGTGATGTAGAAGCAGCCGGATGTTTCAACTGTTATAGTTGGTACATTTTCTTTATTTGGTACTTCAGTTCTTGCTTTGATAGACCCTGGGTTGACTCATTCATATATTAGTGCATCCATCTTTCCTGTGATTGATTTGCATTCAGAGTCCCTAGGATTTGATGTTTTGGTGACAAATCCTTTAGGGCATAGTATTGTATTTAGCAAGGTGCACCGAAATAGTCCTGTTGTGGTTCAGGATGAGGAGTTCCTTGGTGACTTGATTGAGATGCCTTTCAAGGAGTATGATTTAATTTTAGGCATGGATTAGTTATCTAAGCATGGAGCTATGGTAGATTGTCAACAAAAGTGTGTTACTCTGAGAACCTGTGATGGTAGGAATGTGATGGTATCTAGTGAGCAAAGACATCTTTCATCCATGTTTGTTTCAACCGTTATAGCTAGGAGGATGATTCAGAAAGGATGTGAGGCTTAACTTACTCATGTTATAGATACCAGAGTAGTGGGTTCTCAGCTTTACAGTATACCCACAGTTGCTAAGTTTTCAGATGTTTTTCCTGAGGAGTTGCCAGGGATACCCCTTAAGAGAGAGGTTGAGTTTGGTATTGATTTGTTGCTGGTACCACTCCCATCTCTATTACTCTTTATAATATGGCACCTGCTGAATTGAGAGAGTTGAAGGTGCAGTTGCAGGAGTTGTTGGATAAAGAGTTCGTTCGCCCTAGTGTGTCTTCCACAAACCTTTCAACTGTCAAAGCTTCTGTGTTATGGGTTTAGGGCACGGTTATTAACATGCCCGTATTGTTGAGCGTGTCATGTGTAGAGTTTGTCCTAGATAATTCTTTTCCTTATTTTCCTTGTGTTGAGAGGTTTTGTTAATACCTATAAGTGGATCACTTAGTGATTATTTATAATCACATTTGGTTTAGGCTTTGAAGAGACTTGAGTTACCCAATCCAAGTGCTGAAGGATATCTTGGAAGAGGAGATTGAAAGTGGTGTTTGTTTCTTTTAGAGGTAAGTACAAATTTTGAATAATTATTTATATTTATATGACATTGGGACTTAACACATTTGGTTGAAAAAATGTGTTAAGTTACTTACTACATTGTTGGTGCATGAGCAATATGCTATGATTTGTACATTGTGAATTATGTTAAAATACCCAAGGAAATTAAGTAATGTGTTGTAAATGAAAAGAAATGTGGTATAATGTGATGAGATATGTGGAAACATAATGTAATGAATTAATATTGATATAATGAAAAAAATGAGAAAAGTGAGAAAAAGATGAGAAAAAAAGGCAATGTGCCTAGCTTGATTATGTGACAATGAGAAAGAGATTGATAATGAGAAATATGAATAAATTTTGTGCCTAGTATGTTCTTGTTCTCTCATATTTAAAGAAGAAGAGAAGTTGAGGGGAATTCATTTTTTTCTTGCAAAATTGATTTTTAGACTCCTTTTGTGATACCATTGAAGGACTAAGGGTCCCTCTTTCAAAAATCAAACCAAATGGGTGGTTAAAAGTTCATCAAAGTTTATGGATAATTGAGCAAATTTAGCTAGTTTGTTTTGTTTTCATTCTTTTCACAATCAATTGATTACAAATGGTTCAAGAGCACTTTCCCACATATTTACCACACATAATAACATCATTTCAAAACCATTTCAAACGTCCCATAATGCAAAATATGTGAATTAATTGAAAAGGGCAATGATTTAAGTACCAAACCTTAATTCTTTTCACTTGTTTCTAGTTCTTTTATGCCTTCTTTGCTTCCTTCTCTCTCACTTCTTGATTTCCTATAATTTTCATAAAATACATGTCAAGAACATAATAAAATTTAAGTGCTTCATGCCTTATTTTGCTAACTAATACTACTAGTCATCCTTTTTATCCTTAATCTTATATGTGCAAATCATCTCTTTCACTTTCTCTTCAACTTCTTAAATTTTCTATAATCATCATATTTATTCTTTCATTTTTATCTTGCAAATAATATAACCAATGAAAGAAATAGGACCATAGATGAATTTCCTTACCTTAAAATCTTATTCTCCACCCAAGTTTGCAACCAAAATTAGCTACTTGAAAAAAATCTCTCTCTCTTTTCCCTTTCTCTTCTATTCAGCCAAGCAAGAACAAAGAGAGCTCTTGGCTTTTATTTTTTTTTTTGGTGTTCTCTCCTCCAAATGGCAGCCAAGAGAGGTTAAGATGTGATGGTGTAAGTGTTGATTTCCCATTGGTACACTTAAGTGGGAAAATGGCTAATTCTCATTGGTCCAAATGTCTCTTTCTTTCATTTATTTAAAACTCAAGCCCTTGGACTTTCTTTTAATTATATTTTGGCCCCTCAACCTCCTTGTGCTGTAATTTTATGGTCTAAGATGTGAAAAGACCAAATACCCTCCGGCGATTACTCGTTCGTAACTTTTAAACCGCGCACTTCCGCCGAATGATGTGGTACACTTTTTGACTCAGTTTTTCCTCTACTTTTCATTTTTGAGATCCATTATTACTTTCGAGACACCTTTGAAAATGACCATGATGCCTCTGGTCAAAATCCCCTATATCTTCTAAACCATGCGTTTTCAGAAAAAAACCGTGTCGCGCCGTTGCTACCCGATTTTTCTCTACTTTCCATTTCCGGAGTCTGTTATATGCACTATTAAGGACCTCCGGAACAACTTTTGGTAATTACAGTCACCTCCACCAAAACTTTGCGATATTTTCAAAACAAAACTTCCCTTCACTTCGTGCTCTTGAGTAGCTTCTCGGGATGTTTCCTCTTACTGTACATGGACGTACTGTACATATGTATAAGTTGGGTCGTGACATTTCTTCCCCTCTAAAATTTTGGCTTCGTCCCGAAGCTGGTCAGTTGTAATCAAGTGCGGGTATTGCTGCTTCATAGCTTCTTTTCTTTCCCAGGTTGCCTCTTCTACCTTATGTTTTCTCCACAATACCTTAACCAGAAGAATTTTCTTATTTCTCAATTCTTTAACCTCTCGTGCCAAAATCTTCACTGGCTCCTCTTCATAAGTCAAGTCGGGCTGGACCTCGATATCTTGTGTCTTGATGACATGTGCAGGGTCTGAACGATATCGTCGTAACATCGAAACATGTAAAACATTATGTATCCTGTCCATTTCGGGTGGTAGGGCTAGCCGATAAGCTACTGGGCCTATACGTTCGATGACTTCGTACGGTCCAATAAGCCTAAGGCTTATCTTACTTTTCTGCTGAAATCTTAATACCTTCTTTCATGGGAAAGTCTTAAGAAAAACCTTGTCTTCCACTTAGAGTTCTATGTCCCTTCGTTTCGAGTCCGCATATGATTTTGCTCCTACCTACCCGCATATGATTTTATCTTGTCTTTACTTAATTCCGTCCAACACTCTGGTGTTCCATGTTTTCTTTCGTATAATTCTTTATAGGGCGTCACCGTATGCTGAATTAATAGTCCTTGTTATATGCATATTCAATTAAACTCAAATACCTATTCCAGCCACCCTTAAATTCTATAACACATGCTCTTAATATGTCCTCCCAAAATTTGGATTACTCTTTCAAATCGTCCATCTGTTTACGGGTGAAAGGCATTGCTATAATTTGTTTGGTTTTCAGAAGCTGTTTGCGACTTCTTCCATAAATTCATGGTGAATTGTGGACCTCTGCCTAAAATGATAGATGTTGGAATCCTGTGTAATCATACAATTTCCTTGGCATACATTTCCACCAATTTATCTATTGAATAATCCATTTGTAAAAGTAGAAAATGAGCTAACTTAGTTAGGCAGTCAACGATTATCCGAACAACGTAATGTCGGCCTCGTGTCATTGATAGTTCTATGACGAAATCCATAGTGATATGTTCCCATTTCCATACCAGAGTGGGAATTAGTTGTAACAGTCCCGATAGTATTTGATATTTCGCTTTTGCTTGTTGACATATTAAACATTTGGTCAAAAATCAACAATATCTCTCTTCATTCCAAGCTACCATTAAAACTTCTTTAGATATTGATACATTTGTAACTCCTGGATGCATTGCGTAGAGACTACTATATGCTTTTTGAAAAAAATTTTCTTTCTTATGTCTCCCATTGTTAGTATCATTACTCTATTTTCATAATACAAACTACTGTTCTTAGAAATTTAGAATTTTATATCCTTTCCTCCTTGCACTTGCTTGATCCGTTTTTGTATTTGTTCGTTTTCCTTTTGCACTTGATGAATTTCTTGAAAAGAAACATAGTTTATGCTTGCATTTCTACTACTAGTACTTCCTCTTCCATTGGTCATAAACTGATCTTTATAGCGCCTAAGGCTGGTATCGATTTTCCACCAAGTGCGTTGGCCACCACGTTAGCTTTTCCTAGATGATAATTTATAACTTAGCTGTTATTTCCAAAACTTGGGTTTACTTTCCTTACCATAAATTGAGATCCTCTTGGGTTGGCGGATATTTTAAACTTTTGCGTCTGTATAAATATAACACTTTTCTCTATATAAATCATATCTCCAAATCTTGAAAGCCAATACGATAACTGTTAATTCCAAACAGTGTGCCGAGTTATATATATATATATATTTTTTTTTCGTATGGTTTAAATCATCAAAAGACTTATGCGACTATTTTATCCTTTTGCATAAGCATATAATGTAACACCCCATCTTAGCCTACGTTAATAGACCAAGATGGACTGTTATCTCATGATGGTTGTGTCTTTATATTTTACTTAGCCAATTTTAAGTACAGATTTTAAAAAAAATTTGCCATAACCTCCCCTAAAAATGGAGGTCCCAAGTGTCGACAAAACTGATTTTTCTTATTTTTGAAAAACATTTTGTTTCACAATTCAACTCAAGCACACTCCCAATAATCCACCCTTATAACCTCAACTACAAATCCTGCAAGAATAATTCACACTTCTATATTCACAACCCAACTCAATTCAAAACCATACATTTATTATACATTACTAGATTTACATGTACATCAAGTTATCTCTTTGTATTGTTCAAATAAGTACATGCCAGTTTCTAATACCAAAATACAAAATGAAGAGCACCACCTAAATTTGTTGATGACCCGCAAATCGCAGAACTCTTCTGCTCGTTACTGGCTCCTTGCTAATGACCTACGAGTTTAGAAGAAACTAAACTCGCTAAGCATTGCTTAGTGGGTACTTTAACTAATTACGAAAAATAAATAATAAAAGCATAATGCACTTTTAAAATCAATGAGTCGTATTGAAAAATAATATCACAGTAAAAACAATTCATACATGTCATATATTCAGTTATTATCATTTTATCAATTCGCTCCACAAGGTAATTTGGTAGACTAATGTATGGTAAGGAACTAACTGAAACAACTGTATATATATTCTGTGGCTGTGGCCCTAAAAAAAAATTGCGGACCAAGCCCTGTGGAATCTGTGGCCGAAGCCCTCGGACCGGAGTCCTATATAACTCGGGCGATTGCCCTATATAACTCGGACCGAAGTCCTATATAGCTCGGGTCGTCACCCTATATAACTCGGACCGAAGTCCTATATAGCTCGGGTCGTCACCCTATATAACTCAGACCGAAGTCCTATATTAAAGCAGCACTGCATATAGTATGATATATCATACCCTTACCGTACTCAGTACTGTCCCAGATACCAAGTGGAGCCAAAATTCTCATACCATTTCTTAATCGAATATGCATTATACAATTATCGACTTCTGGTTCTTATATTATTTCAACTTGAAATATCATATTTTATCATTTTAATAACATACTATACTCATTTATATTCATAAGGAATCAATTGGATTACTTTTGAAAAATGACCAAATGAATATTAGCAAAATGACCATATGAATAGTAAATTCTGGTTTTGGACTCAACTCGATCCTTATTTTAAAAAATCGTATAAAATAATCCACTTGAGTAAAAATTCTAAAATTTTTACAGAATTTATTTTTACATGTTAAAATCATTCCTTTAAAATTTCAGATCAAAATGGAAACAAATTCTTGGTCAAATAGTTCACCCAACCAGACTGCTCCAGTTGCCCTGCATCCTGGCAGCAGTTTTGTATTTTATAAATTCCGTAAATTAAATTCAATCAATGTGGTTCCAAATTATTTTTCTCAAATACTAGACTTATTAAACAACAACATATCCAAAATTCAACTCAATATAAGTTTTCTATATTTAATTAAAAATCATACAAGTCACAGCAGTTTACTAATTGTAAAACAGAAAAATTTTCAAAAAGGAGTTCAATGGTTAAAGTACCAAACCTTGCTTTTCCTTGCTCTTCTTATCTATTTCACTTCCTTTCCTCTCTAATCTCCTTGATTTCCTATGAATTTAATATGTCACATATGTAAGAACAAACCCTAGATATGAACATGATGCTGCCTTATGATTTTCTAACAATCCTTTACTTATTCTTACTAATAATCACCATTTTCATCATTTCCTTTAAGTAGTTTATCATTTTTCACCATAATCATCAACTTACTAATTCTTTCCCAACATGAATATAATATCAAATCTTCCTAAACATAGCCTAATACCTAATTCTAATGAAAGAATAAGACTTAGGATGGTATCTTACCTTATTTCCTATTGAATTTCACTTAAAAAAATGGCTTAGACTTGAAACTTGTCTCCTTGAAAATGGAAGGGAGGGGGAGCACGACTTAAAGAAGAAGAAAAGTGGTGATGGTGGTGTCTTTTTGATCCTTACTTGTGTTTGGAAGACCATAATTAGTTATTTATAATTTAATTTCCATTTAATTAATTTATTTATTTTCAATGGCCATGATTTGTCCAACACATTTGGATTTAATGGCTAGGATTTGGTTTATTTTCAATGGGCATGATTTGTCCAACACATTTGGATTTAATGGCTAGGATTTGGTTTATTTTCAATGGCCATGATTTGTCCAACACATTTGGATTTAATGGCTAGGATTTGGTTTATTTTCAATGGCCATGATTTGTCCAACACATTTGGATTTAATGGCTAGGATTTGATTTATTTTCAATGGGCATGATTTGTCCAACACATTTGGATTTAATGGCTAGGATTTGGCCACTTGAAAGTGTTTTTTTTTTGTTCTTTTAATATTTTGCCCCCAAAGTTATATTTAATTACAAAATCGCTCCTCCAGTGGAAATGTCCAAAATGTCCTTATCGGAAAATCGCCCGTAACTAACAAACCGTGCGTTTTCAGGAAAAATTGAAACCCACTGTTATGACCCGATTAATCTCAAGAATATTCTTCTGGGGTCGGATATGGGCACTATTAAGAACTTCCGACACTAAATTTTTAAGTTTACATAGTTGCCCCTAACTTTTGAGAAATTTCCACTTAGGTCCTTTTGATATCCCTTCTTGACCTTGCTGTCTTTCTTTATTAATATCTTTTTACTCACAACTCCAAATTAAGTAATTCTTATTCCTACTGAGACTAGACATCTAGGGATACATTGTGTCAAAATTTCAGGTTGATCCGAGCTATATCTGATTTTTGACGGTCCTTTGAAGTCAAGCCTACTATGCTGTCCTGAGGCAGCTTGCACATTGTCTACTAAATCCATCATATCTTATTCTGTACAACTCCAAATTGGGTAATTTAAAGTTATACGTCTATCTAAGACAAAAATAAACAATTAAGTCTTCTTTGAGACTCTCTAATTCTGTCATTAACTTGGATGAAATTCGAGCTCAAGTTATAGGTCATGTTCTAAGTTCCTTTGTTCTAAGCCTAAATCATATCCTCTATGTCTGTTTCTTACCAATCTGGAATTCGGGATGTTACATATAACCTTAACCGATGTGTGAAACATCACTATATATCACAAATTCTTTGCTGGACATGGGCCGTATGGGTATTGAAGCATTCGTTAACTTTTCCTTTAGTTTCTCAAAGTTCCTCTAACATTTATCAGTCCATTGGAGTTTGGCATTCCTTTGAAACAACCTTGTCATTGGGATGATAATAATGGAAAACCCTTTTATAAAACATTAATAGTACCCAGCCAGTCCTAAGAAGATTCTTACTCCTATTACTGTCTTTGGTGTTTTCCATTCCAAAATGGCTTTTGTTTTCTTAAGACCTACTTTAATGCCTTATGCTAATATGGAGTGTTCTAAGAATGTCACTTTTTCCAATCAAAACTCGCATTTGTCATGTTTGACGTACAACTGCTTCTCGCGCAACATTTGCAATACTATGCAAAAGTATCGATCATATTCTTCTTTGTTCCTTAAATAAATGAAGGTGTCATCTATGAACACCATTTACAAATTGGTCAAAGTATGGATGAAAGATATGATTCATTAAATCCATGAATACTACTGACACATTTGTGGGCTCAAAAGGCATTACAAGGAACTTATAACGTCCGTATCGAGTTCTAGATGTAGTCTTTGGAATGTCTTTTCCTTTCCGCAGCTGCTGATATCCCAGTCAGTGATCTATTATTTTTTTTTCTTTTTTTGAAAAGACCTTGGTTCCTTTAAGTTGGTCGAATCCATCGTTGATGGACGGTAATGGATATTTATCCTTAATCGTAGGCTCATTCAACTACTTATAGTTCACATATGACCTTAAGGATTTATCTTTCTTCTTGACGAAGAGTACTGGCGTGCCCCATGAAGAAATACTTGGCCGTATAAGACCCTTGTCAAGTAGCTCCTATAATTGCGTTTTCATTTCTTTGGGTTCCGCTGGTACCATTCGGTATGAGGCAACCGGCATCGGTGCAATTCCCGGATCTACATTTATAGTGAATCCTACTTTTCTCTTAGGTGATAATCCGGGTAGCTCGTCTAAAGAAACATCGAGAAAATCACGCATTATTGATACCTCTTGAATCTTTATCACATTCTTCTTTGCTTCTATAGTGCTTACCAAGTGTGCCTCACATCCGTTTGTATGGAACGCCTTGTTGTAACTGCTACTGTTACGTTGTTTAGGTAACCGGCTCTCTTTCCTACTGCCATCACTTCCTCCTTGTGGGGAGTATGAAGTGTTACTCTCTTTCTTCCTATAATCGACCACTGTTTTATGCCTTGTTAGCCAATCCAATACCAACATTATGTCAAATTCTCGGAATGGTAACTTTATTAAATTTTATGGAAATGCATTTTCATGTAACTCTATAGAACATTCTTTAATCACTTGTGTGTAACTACCTCGTCTCTTATCGGATTTATAACTGATGTTTCAAACTTAACATATCCTACTGGTAATTCTTCTAAGTTTTCATTGCATAGGCTCTGGCCGGTGTACTTAAATTGAGCTAGTCAACGGTCTCTGATTGTGCTCTTTGAAAATTTGAATCACTTTCCTTTCCCCTGCTTCGGCCTCAGCCAAAAGCGGGCCGTGATTTTTCTGTCGGTGCGGGTGCATTCACTTGTCTTTCTGGCAGTTTACCCTAACACGATTTGGTGCCCTACATTCCCAGCATTCATCTGTTAAATACCAGCATTCACTCTTATGTCTTCATCCACAGTGTTTGCATAGAGGAGTAATATATCCTTCAAATCTATATTTCTTTCCAATCCTCCAGTAATTTTTGAATTGTTACTTTTTCCTTTTTCCTTTACCTAGTCCTTGGGTTGTTATTACTTTCATTCTTTCCTTTTTGATCTAATTTTAATTCTGCACTTTCTACCTCTTTGGTTCTTAATTTCTCTCTTTCTCTTCTCTCTCTTTTTTTTTCCATCATTTCCTGAATTCATAAATCTCATATATCTTCTTCTTATAATTTCTTAATTTTGATGATTACATTGGGGCATTTTCAGGAGGAATCACAATACAGTGTTTTGATTAGATTTCGTCTAGTTTCTACTCATATGGTCCGTCACCTACCTTATTAAGACTCACTAGATGGTCACCCATCATCATTGGTCGAGCATGGTTAACTCCGGTTTCCTGCTAAATTTCAACACGACGGTGCCGAGTCAGCAGTATCTTCTTAGTGCGCTTACTTCATCTGCTTATGTGAATATTGTACATGGGGTTACTGTACATATTCTCTAGTGGCCGGACATGAGAATTTCTCATATACTTATTTCTGTTCACTCATCTTTGTTATCTAAGTTCTATCTATTTTATCTCTTACCGTCTGGTCTTAACATTTTACATACTTTTCTTTTATCCTCTTATTCTATTCCTCTTTTTATTCCATTCTTCAAATTTCATTTTCTTATATACATTTTCATTTTTACATTCATATACGCCTATCTAACCTTCTCCTGGAACCCCCTTATAAGGAACCCGGTATACTGGCTACGGATGTCTGGCGTTTTGAACCTCAGCCGGATCCTTGACTTTGCGATCGCCGGCTTTACTGTGCAAAACTATCTTCACTTCTAAACTTCTTCTCAACTTGTCGAAATCTTCCCAAGCTTTAAGTTTGTACTCTCTTTTGTTGCATACGTTGGTGTCTACTTCTCTAATCTATGTATACCCTCTCAATACCTAAAACTTTCACAACTAATCTTGAAAATTCAAACACATCCATAACTACTAATTGTACTTTAATTCCATTATTTAATCCTTCCAAAACCTTTGACGTCTTTCTTGCTTTGTTTCTATCATTTTCTTTGCATACTTACTGAGGCGAGTGAACTCCCTATCATACTCAGATACTGTCATTCTTCCTTGCTGTAGATATATAAACTAATTTCTCCTTGCGTTTAAGTAAGTTTTACCAAGTGTATGTTTCTTCTACCCAAAGGGACATGGCATAAATAAATCTTTTATCTGGCGTGCATCTCAGTTGTTCCAATGCCCTACTGGTACTGTCCAAACAGTTCTCAACTTCTTCAAATCCTTCTTCCCTAATAGCCTTAAATTCTTTAGCCCCATATTTCCTTAACTTCTCAATTGGGGACTTCCTTTCTCTTTTGGTAGCAAAAGGTACCATTCTTGCCGTTTATTGCAATGGTATTGTCATCTATCTTAAATAAACTTCGGGGCCTTCCACAGCCACCGTTGCGGGTCGTGGCATAAGTCCAAGACCCATTTCTACATTTATGGATACGAAAGCGTGTGATTCCTTCTCTTGATCTATAACTTTTTGTGATTCTGCCTCTTGCAACCTTATACTATATACATATATCGTGATAAGGATTAGCAGCTGGCTTGACTCAATACATTAAACTTCCTATATGGCATGTACGTAATCACTATTAGATTTTCCTTTATCACATGTACCCCATATACTTATGTATTTATAATATTCTTTCTACTATACCGACATTTCGTACCTAAATGATATATGCTCTCATTTCTTATCTGCTATAGGATATTCCATTTTACATTGGTAATGGCCACTCCCAACATAAAATGTGTATCCTCCTATGTTGAATTTTTCAGGACCGGCTAAACCGGTGCTCTGATACTACTAAATGTAACACCCCATCTTAGCCTACGTTTATAGACCAAGATGGACTGTTATCTCATGGTGGTTGTGTCTTAATATTTTACTTAGCCAATTTTAAGTACAGATTTTAAAAAATTTTGCCATAACCTCCCCTAAAAATGGAGGTTCCAAGTGTCGCCAAAATTGATTTTCTTTGATTTTTGAAAACAATTTTGATCTCAATCAAACAATTGCAACACTCCTCAAACACTTCTATATTCATCACCCTTATATCCTCCACCAAATCCTGCACTAAAACTTTACACTTCTATACTTGCATACATAAGTGCTAAATCCAAATAAGATTTATTAGATTACTAGCAGTGTACGTGTTCTAGCTTCTCAGTATAATACATTTATTTGCTAGATCATACAAGCTTATGTACATGCCATATTGCTACAATCAATCATATCCAAACTCCTATCCAAAGTAGTAGTCAAGGCCAGCTGCGCAGGACATGCTGCAATCTCGTCTCCTCGTTTAACCTACGAGTTTAGAGGGAAACTAAACTCGCTAAGCAATTGCTTAGTGGGTACTTAAATCATTGCAATAAATAAATAAAATGAAAGAATGATTTGAACATACATTTATATACTTTAAATAATTGAAAGGAATAAATACAAAACACAGAAGGTAAAAAGGCTTGACTGAATAATTTGAATTTATATCATTTTTCTTGCTTTTATCATTTTGGTTGCTCTACTGGTTTAACAGAACATCAACTGATAAGGTACAGGTCATGATAAATATATCTCGTCATGGTGAGATATTACAGGATGATATGCGTCATGGTGCATATTTCATCATCCTTCATCATAATTCTTGCACATGTGCTAATAGCCATTGTTCATTGAATCATTGATCATGTCATTGTAATCATCGGCCTTCAGCCGAAATATCATGTCATGTCATGAGCAGTACTGCAATAATAGTATGATGCATCATACCCTTATCTCAAGGGTTCTGTCATAACCAAGTAGAGCATAAACAATTTATTAATTAATTTGATCATGATATTCAATAAGCCATGATTTTTCCATAATGCATGAATTGTCGGAATAGCTTGTCATGATGCCATTCTGATCATTTCCAATTCTCCTTCATGTCATTTTATATGATTTAAAATCAATCCATATCATAATATTCAAGTTTTAACACATTTAGAAAAATGACCAAATGAATAGTGGCGCGGCTCGTAAAATCGGCAACATGATGGCGCGTGACTACTAAATGGTAAAATCTGTTTTTACTGCTGAAAATCAGTCAACTTTGGCAACAGTTTTGACCAAGTAAACAAACTTATTTTTGGCTGAAATTTTGCAGGAAAACTCCTTCATAAGTTAACTAAATGCATGTAAAATTTTGTCAAAAAAATTCCTTCGTTTGCCCCCTCAATGGACTGCCCAAAATGAAAGCTGCAGAATGGTACCCAAAAGGGACCATTCGGCCCAAATTTTCAAAACTTGAGGGGAATTCATTTTTTTCTTGCAAAATTGATTTTTAGACTCCTTTTGTGATACCATTGAAGGACTAAGGGTCCCTCTTTCAAAAATCAAACCAAAGGGGTGATTAAAAGTTCATCAAAGTTTATGGATAATTGAGCAAATTTAGCTAGTTTGTTTTGCTTTCATTCTTTTCACAATCAATTGATTACAAAAGGTTCAAGAGCACTTTCCCACATATTTACCACACATAATAACATCATTTCAAAACCATTTCAAAAGTCTCATAATGCAAAATATGTGAATTAATCGAAAAGGGCAATGATTTAAGTACCAAACCTTAATTCTTTTCGCTTGTTTCTAGTTCTTTTATGCCTTCTTTGCTTCCTTCTCTCTCACTTCTTGATTTCCTATAATTTTCATAAAATCCATGTCAAGAACATAATAAAATTTAAGTGCTTCATGTCTTATTTTGCTAACTAATACTACTAGTCATCCTTTTTATCCTTAATCTTATATGTGCAAATCATCTCTTTCACTTTCTCTTCAACTTCTTAAATTTTCTATAATCATCATATTTATTCTTTCATTTGTATCTTGTAAATAATATAACCAATGAAAGAAATAGGACCATGGATGAATTTCCTTACCTTAAAATCTTATTCTCCACCCAAGTTTGCAACCAAAATTAGATACTTGAAAAACAATTTCTCTCTCTTTTCCCTTTCTCTTCTATTCGGCCAAGCAAGAACAAAGAGAGCTCTTGGATTTTTTTTTTTGGTGTTCTCTCCTCCAAATGGCAGCCAAGAGAGGTTAAGATGTGATGGTGTAAGTGTTGATTTCCCATTGGTACACTTAAGTGGGAAAATGGCTAATTCTCATTGGTCCAAATGTCTCTTTCTTTTATTTATTTAAAACTCAAGCCCTTGGACTTTCTTTTAATTATATTTTGGCCCCTCAGCCTCCTTGTGCTGTAATTTTATGGTCTAAGATGTGAAAAGACCAAAATACCCTCCATCGATTACTCGTTCGTAACTTTTAAACCGCACACTTCCGCCGGATGCTGTGGTACACTTTTTGACTCAGTTTTTCCTCTACTTTTCATTTTTGAGATCCATTATTACTTTCGAGACACTTTTGAAAATGACCATGATGCCCTTGGTCAAAATCCTCTATATCTTCCAAACTGTGCGTTTTTGGAAAAAACCGTGTCGCGCCGTTGCTACCCGATTTTTCTCTACTTTCCATTTCCGGAGTCTGTTATATGCACTATTAAGGACCTCCGGAACAACTTTTGATAATTACAGTCACCTCCACCAAAACTTTGCAATCTTTTCAAATAGGTCCTTTCAGTTCTACAGAACTTCTCTTCACTTCATGCTCTTGAGTAGCTTCTCGGGATGGTTCCTCTTACTGTACATTTGTATAAGTTGGGTCGTGACAAGAATTCTTGCTCAACAAACTTGTTTCATTTTAGACAACAGATACTTCATTTTTATAATAATCTAATCTTTTACTTGAATAAGATTGTGATAACGAAGAAATGAAATCCTAACAATTACTAATCAAATTCTATCATCATGGTAAATAAATTGGTAATTCAAAAAAATTGTGCTAAGAACTAAACTTAATTCTCAAATGAGTCTGCATGTCGAGGCAGCCAACCTTTGATGGCTTCTCTGGCAGTTGTGGTTAACCATTGAGGCCAACCAGCAGCAATTAGCTCCAGTTCAGAGCCATGTGGCACGGTAGTCATCTTAACCACATTTTGTTGCTGGTCTCCACTAGATCTGATATCTATTGTAGCCCATGTTTTATGATGACCTTTTGAATGTACTTTCATAATCTTTGTACTTGTTTGTCCATCTTCCAAAGGAACAACCGTAGGCCCTCCTATATTTGTTGGCTTTGTAACAGGAAGCACAGACCCATCTTTCCCGCCACCACCACCATCTCCTTTATCATCCTCCTCCTTCTTGGAAAGAGTGCACAAAGGATTTACCCAATCCGAAGCTCCTTTAGAGCAGATACAGCCCATAATCTCACCTCAAGCAAACCAAGGAATTTTTTTTCCTGATCAATACATGTATAAAAAAAACCACTTTTTGCAATATCTTTACCAGCAAACAAATGGGTTTCCTGGAATTTTTGCTGGAAAAAAAAATGTAACATCGTTTCTTCTTCTAAATATTTTCCTGGATCATTGTTCACAAAAATAAAAAATTATGGTTTTTCAAATCAAGATTATATTTCCTCTGTGGAAATTGAAAAAGAAAATACCCAGCTAGCTTTAAATCTCCAAAACCATTCCAATCTTGAAAACCAGAGAGAGAGAGAATCAGTAAGAAATGAATGCAGAAATGAGAATTGAATAGAATTCAAGAAATGGAAAAGTATGGTGTCCAAACTGCAAAGTGAAAACCAGAACACAAGAATCAAGATGAAGACAAGAAAATCAAAAACCAAGCCAGAATCCCAGCATTAAACATGAAGATAATATTAAAAATTAAATGAAATGTCTTAGGCAGGAATTCTGGCAAGAGTTTCTGGGTTACAGGTGGGTTTGTTAGTTCCTTTCTTTTGAAAAAAAATTCAAGAAAAATTTGTAAAAAAGGAAAAAAAAAACTAAATATTATTTTCTTGCATAGCTAAGAAGAAGATACTAGAGAAAGGTAAGTGTAACACCCCGATACCCTATATAAGTACTATGCGTATACCTAGTATACATACAGTAAATATATAAAGTATAAGGATGTCACTTTTCGTTACCTTTTAAAAACCTGTAACAGAGTTAAACCATAATACATTAATTTAAATAACATTTACAAAATCATTATCTTTATCAAAACTTCATTTATACATATAAATACTCTCTCGTCAGAAATACATCATAATTAAAGTTTATACATGTATGCATTACCCTCTAGTTGGTCTCGACAAACTTTACTCTTCTTGTGGCATAATAAAAGACTTCATATCTTCCATCTATATACCTGCGCGAATAAACACCCGCGCTAAGCCCGAGAGCTTAGTAGTCCAACTATAAAATATAAACATATAGTATAGAAGTATTGACATATAATGATACATCAATTCAATATATAATTAGTTCTTATCATATCTTCTTTTCTTTTTAATTTCATCTTTAATATATCCTAGCTAATTTCAAATATGATGTACATATATACATAATATTATCACCAACCCCAATGCATCACCAATACTCAAAACCAATATATTAATACCCCTACATTATATATACCATACCAATCATTATTGCAATACACAAATTACATATCATACAAATCATAAATCACATTTACAATAAAGACAACCTTTATCATCAACCACAATTCATTTACATATTACACTTAATAACATTATATTATTCACAATTCACCAAGCATAATTCATTATTAATACTCACAATCAATATTTCAATACTTGCAATTCACATTGACAATAAAGACAGACTCGGACCCAAAACACTAATATGTTATTCAAAGTTCAGAGTTACTGCTTTGGTCTATAATCATAATTATCAAGCCCGTAGGCATCATATATCAATATCTCTATCCATGGATAGCGTAACAGACCCAGTCTCTTGGATCATCAACTCAGCTAAACTCGAGGTGATCCTCAACCCGGCAAGACTGTTACCAATCATATATCTCATAATCACAATTTCTCATAGTGTAACAGACCCAGTCTCTTGGATCTCAATTCAACTCAAAATGAAGAGATCCTCAACCCGGCAAGACTGTTACTTCTTTTTTTTTTATAGGCATGCCTCCAAACCCAGAACTCTGAAATCGAATAACACATTATTTACACAATTCATTTATTATTTCATTATCCATTTCATTCTCAATTGAATCATTATCTAGGCAAACATGCCTCATTTATCACAATTGAATCATCATAGCCAATCACAATGGCTTCACATCTCATTTGAATCATCATTGCCAATCACAATGGCTTTATATCACATTTAAATCATCATTGCACATTTGAATCATCATATCACATTTCATTCATTATATCACATTTGAATCATCATAGCCAATCACAATGGCTTCACATCATACACATCATTATTGATATATATATATATATACAACACCAATTACATTAACTACACGAACATGTCATTATTCGAACATACATCATTAATTTCATTGCATATGTATCTTAAATTCATCGTCATATAAACAATATGTCTATTTATTTCATTTCAACCATTTCTCAAGACACATTAACATCTTTCATTATTAAAACGTTTATCATAACAAATTACATTGTACGTACCTTTTTGAATGATCATCGCCTCTTTCGCGCTATATAAGTCATGACACTAGTCACGTTATGCAAACAATATAATACATTACCATTCACAATACATAATATAACATTGTTCAATCTCAACAATGATGTTAGACAAATGATCTCTATTTTGATCCTTGACAACTCATATGGATGATCTATTTAACATGTATTTGAGAATCTTGTTACAAAATTAAATTGCTTCAAATAAAGCAGAACAGAACACTTCTAGCGGTCGCGCCTCACCTGAATACGACCGCTCCATACAGTTACACAATGAAACCTTATCACAGTAGGTTTCGCGGTCAGAAGTCCGACCTAAGTCGCGACCGCACATGACTAAATAGCGACCGCCCATGACTAATAGCGACCGTCCCAAATTACGTCTCTCATACATAAACCCTAAATGTAGCCAAACTTCTTTTGGTTAACTTAAAACACATTGTACACAACATAACCTCATTCAAATGGACATAATCAACATCATTAGCAATTATTTTACATACTCATCATAACATTTTCATCACCAACATATAACAATCAAACTTTCAAACAACTTCAATTAGCAAGAGAAACAAATGTGTACTTACCTTAAGCACCACTTCTAAACACTTCCTTTTCCAAGACTTCTTCACTTCCCAAATCAATGACAATTCACTTCCTTCAAAACTTAATACTTAAAAACACATCACAAACACACTTAATCAACCATCCAAATCAACTCACCAATCCCAAACACAATTTCAAAAGAACAAAGGAAAATCAAGAGAAAGAACTTACCTAAGTTGTTGAATTCCACAAATCTTCAATTAAATCCTTTGATTCTCCCTTCAATTTGATGTTAGAATTAAACAAATCTCACTTTGCTCTCTCTTGTCTAAGGAGGAGCCAACCAACGTGGAGAAGAGAAGAAGAAGAAGAAGGAAATGAAGAAAAGACAAAATATCACCTCTTTAAATCTCCACCAAGTGATTCAACAAGAGTAATTACCTAAACACCCTTATACCATTTGTCTTGATTACCATTCATTACATGCCCTTTATAGTAA
Organism: Garcia nutans; assembly: GCA_947685225.1. Lineage (NCBI taxonomy): Eukaryota > Viridiplantae > Streptophyta > Magnoliopsida > Malpighiales > Euphorbiaceae > Garcia > Garcia nutans. The sequence goes on along the minus strand of CANTUV010000039.1, from coordinate 31,670,166 downwards.
CTTCACACTTAACAAAAATAAATATCTTCTTTCCTTGACTCTTCATTTTGACCAACTTATATGTTATATATATCATCATATACACAACATATACCATTCTCTCTAAACCCTAAATTCTTTCCCAAATCACATATACATAAACATTCTTTTCTCTATTTCTTTTCTCTTGTAATTTAACACATATATTCAATCCAATTATATAACAACAACAACAACATAATCACAACTTCTAGGGCATATATGAGGATATTACAGTAAGAGACAATATTGGAAAATCTAAAAAAAAGAAAAAAATTAAAAATTATAATAATAAGATTTAAAGCTAAAAATGAGAGACCCAAGATTTTTGAGTTTTGACAACCTGTGGTTGGGGTTATTTTTCCTTAGATGCTTATTTCTGTCACTAAGACACTAACTAACCAGGGGCGGAGCTGGGGGGGGGGGGGGGGTCGTGTGGGGGCTGACGACCCCCCCTCGCCGGCGGCAATGAACACATATATAGGGGTCATTGCCGCCGGCCGTGAGTGTTGCAGAGACAACGGGAGAGCTCCGCCCCCCCCTCCGTGCTTGCTGCCTTGCTCCGCCTGTGAGAGAAGAAGAAACAGAGACACTGCTTGCTGGCTGCTGTGCGACTGCGTGAGAGGTTGAAGACAACCTCTCACGTGAAATTACTGAAATGCCCTTCGGGGCTTTAATTTTTTTTTAATTCTATTAAGTGAAACGGCGCCGTTTCACTTAAAACGGCGCTGTTTCACTTGTAATGGTTTAAAAAAAAAATAAGGCGAGAGTTTGAGAGGCAGAGAGCAGCAGACCTGGAGAGGAGAGGCAGAGATTCATCTGAGAGAGAAGAGGTGAAGAACGGAGGTCGGACGGAGAGGAGAGGCGACGCCGACGCTGCAACACCGAGCCATCGCTCACCGGAGACGGTGACTGTTGAAATTTTGCCCCCCCCCCCTCAACGTCGCTCTGGTTCCGCCACTGTAACTAACTATGCTTTGTTTATGTTTTGTGTGCATTTGTATGTTATTTTCTTCCGTTTTCTGTCTGTTTCCTGAGAACGATGAAGTAAGAAAGTTGTTAGGAGGTTTTAAAAAATCTTGAAAAATGCCGGGAACGGAGTGGAGCAGACACAAGATCTAAACGTGACTACCACTAATGTCAAAGGTCTTCTGCACAATAACTGACACGTGTTTTTATAAATTAGTATTCCAAATTAAATAATAATAATAATAATACTAATAATACTCTATCCGTCTCATTTTTATATTCTATTATATTATTTTAAAATATCTCAAATTATAATCTATTTGCTATAAAAAAATTCATTATTTTACCTATTATATTCTTATTTAATACATATTTTTTTCAATAATTATAAATAGTATTAAAATTGATTTAAAAAATATATTATATTTAATGAGTGTATGTTAGAAAAAAGTCAATTCTTAATTAATTTAATTATATTTTATTAATATATGTGTAAATAACTATTAGACTATAAAAATGAGACGAAGTAATAATAATAATAATAATAATAATAATAATAATAATAATAATAATAATAATAATAATAATAATAATAATAATAATAATAATGAGGACAAGTGCAAAAATGCTTTTGAAATTGTACAAAGATATGGAGCAGCTTTTATAATTTTTATTTATTTATTTATACATTTAAAATTTATGTAAATATGTAAATATATAGATTGATCTATAATTTTTTTTTAAAAAAATGATCAATTAGATTGTCTTTTAACGAAAAGTAAGTTGTTAATTATATATTTAGTTTTTTATTGAAAGATGCAATTATACTCTTAAATTTATATAAAATACGGAATGACACTGATTATGTATTTTTTTTAATTATATATTAAAATAATATTTTTATTATAAATGAATTAAATATATTTAAGAGTGTTTTATACTAAATAAAATTTTTATTAAAATTACTATTTAATAAATCTTCTAACAAATATTTAAAATCATTTATTCATATATATATTGTATTAGATGTGATGTGTCATTAGGAGTATATATTTAAGAGATTTCTTTAAAATTAAAAAAATAAAAATAAATTTTTTTTAAAAATATCCATTTTTTAAAATTTTGCTCATAATTTTTAATTGAAATAATTAATTAATTGAAATTATTTTTAATTTAAAAAAATCAATGTTTAATTTTGAAATTAAAAATTAAAAGCAAATTTTTTAAAAAATGGATATTTAAAAAATACTCTTAAATATGTTAGATTTTTTTATAAATATGTAAATAAAATATCATTTTAATGCATAATTGAGCCAAAAAAAATTAGTGTCGATATATACTTTTGTGAAAACTTAAAAAGGTATATTTACATATTCTAACATAAAACTAAACATATAGTTAATGACAGTTAGTTTTTCATTAAAAAATGGACTAATTTGTCAGCTTTTTAAAATTTTATCGATCAATCCATGCATTCGCACAAATATTAAGTGTATAAATAAGCCAAAAATAAAATTTTAAGAGTCAATTCGTACATTCACCCTAACTTCAGGGGCATTTTTGCACTTCCTCCAAATAATAATATTTTCCTTACTTTTTTGTACTAGCCTAGCATTTAAAAAAAAAGAAAGAAAAATACCTTGACCTTTAACAATATGCTATTATTAAATCCTTATTTTATTGTTTTTAGCTCAATTAAGCACATAAATTTTCCATTTTGATAACCCATATGAGGTTTAATTTTGATTGAATAATGAGCATTGAATTTCAGTATCACATAACCCAAATTCATTCATATTAATAACACACATAAAACATACTTTCTTTTTTCAGGATATACTTTACTTGATCTATCCTGTTGATTTGGCTAGGCCTAATCAATCATAAATCAGTCTTAATACAAGAACAAGCACTTAAATTACTCAAATTTGCAATAAATTTAACTAATGTTTGCATCTTTTTATTGTTCTAATTGTATATGACTGTGATTTTTGGTTATTTTCTTTGGAAATGTAATTTTAATAGATTTATAGTACCATTTTTTTTCTCCTAAAGATGATGCTCATTTGAAAAGTCTAAATCCTCATGAGTTGTTGTACTTACAATTGATGGAGGAACAATCAATGGCATAGGATGGAGATGGTGTGACTCGGTCTTGCAAAACCAAGGGGTCAAACTACAATGAAAACTCATATAATTTCTATAGTCGATTAACTGACATTGTGGAAGCTGAATATCTAGCTTTATCAATTAAGAGGGTAATATTATTTAAATATGATTGGTATGATACAATAAATGAGTCCAAGGTTCATCCACAAATAGAATTTGGTCGATATAAACAAAAGATGAAAATATGCCAAATATGAATCTTTCATTCTCACTAGTTAAGAAACACAAGTGTAATGCGTCCCTTATTCATGAATGAGACAAGACATTATTGATTGGTTGTCAGTTTACAAAAATAAAAGTTAGATCAAGAATTGATATGCCTAAATCATCTACCAGCAATCCTAAAACAAATCTACATTTTAGAAAGATAGTCTTGATAATGCAAATACTTCATATAGAACAATTGATGATGATTCATGTCATTTGAATGATCCAATTTGACAAATAATGGGCAGTGATTTTGGAGTTACAGAATTAGAATCATACGAATCAATACTTAAGTTCTGAAGAGTCAAAAATAAATGAAAGCGATGAATAAAAATAATAAGTATGCATAAATATGTTTTTTTATTTATTTGAATTTTTTAGATACTGTCCAAAATATTTTAGTGATTATTAATTAATTAGTGAGTTTTTGTTTAGATATGTCTCAACAACTAAGAAGTGGATTGTCTATATCTACATCTAATGGACTATTGTTAGGAGGGCGAGACTGCAGGGGATGATCGACCAGTGGTAGATCTACTATCGTTGATCAGCTTAAGGAAAGTACATCTTAGGCTCCATTGTTGAGAGATATTCTTGATGAGGACCCTCCTGCTGTTATTTTGGTCATAGAGGATCAAACTCCTTTTGGTGACCCTTCTCATACTAAGGCACAAATTGGTAATGCTAATGCAACAGCATCAACCGCAGATGGACTAGGGCAGTGGGTGCATATAAGAGTCCGTGAGTGAAAGTAAGTATCTTTATATTTTTCACTATTTACATTAATTATTATTATTTTTGTTGAATTATGCATTTTTAAATAAATTATGTATTTAATTATTCATTTTCAGCTCCATGTTAAAGCCATATGGGATCTGCTCGCATTGTATTAGGAAAATTATGCAGGAGATGATGAATCCCCCGGGAATTAACTAGAAGGCCATCTCGCAAGAGATGAACGGTTTTATTTTAAGGATTTTAAGGTAAGTAACTAACAGTTTTAAAAGTTAAATCTTTGATAAATATTACTTTTATTTATATTTCTTAAATAACTTTTTTTTTTGCAAAAATATTTTTGGTAGGAGTAGACTATTGATTCACTAGTCTAGACTAACTTCATAAGGAAGGTTGCTATTTATTATAGTGACATGAAAAATGAAATAAAATATAAGGGGGAGTGTGAGCGGGGATTTTCGCCCCCACTCCCGGTGGAATGGTTCTTGCCACTTCGGCACTGTTTAGGCTCAGGGCCTTAGAGAACACGGACCTAAGTCCGGAGAAAATGGAGTCGCCACCCGGACGGGCTGGGAAAAAGAAAGGGGTGGATGACTCGATTGATTCCTAAGGAATCCCCAACCCCTTAATGGATTCGGAAAGTTTGGTACGTGTGGGAAGGTGAGAAATGGCCCAGCACCCCCACAACAGGTCTTAATATTATAAAATTCTTAAGTATAATAACATTATCCATACTACACACAATAAAAAGAAAACATCATTATATTAAAATCAAAGCAAAAATAAATAAATGGACACCCATCCAAGGATGGAAATATGTCCTTACATCACATGCCTAGATAGGACACCCACCAAAAGGTAGAAACATGCCCTTTACATAAGTTCTAAAATAGAAAAGCAAATTAAATTACATGATGTTTAAATAATGAGGTACCCACCAAGTGGAAACATACGTCTTACAACTTTTGGAAATCTAAATTGATTGGTAAAAGTAAATAATCATTCATCATAAATAAATCATTCATCAAAAGTATTTAAATAAAATAAACATCCATCCATGATAAATTAAATAAATTAAGTATTGAAATTAAATAGATTAAAGCATAAGAGATAAATCAAGGTATAAATAAATATGGAATTGAATAAAGCAAATAAAAGTTCAATTATAGCTACTGTGACTTTTTATGGAATTAAAATAGATTAGGCTTTTATGTTTTAAAAGGTTGGTAAGACTCTTTGATTAACCAAATTAAGGTTTGAATGGTGAAATCATGAAACTAGGGTTTTAGACACTTTAAAGTACTTTGATTTGTGATTTTAAATTGTATTTTTTAGCTACTGTGTAAAATTAGCATATTTGTGTTTTTATGTTTTTTTTATGTTTTAAAGGATTAAAGTTTAGAAAAAGTTAGGGTTTAATGTTTTAAAAGGTTTAGGGTTTACTATTTTAGGTATAAAAGTTGAATTAGGGTTTTATGCTTTAAAATTAGGGTTCTCGGGTGATTTGTTGAATTAGGGTTTAAAAAGACAATTTGATGATTTCATGAGGTTTTATGAATTTAAACACATGGATTGAAGTTTTTATAAGTAGAAAAGATGTTTTTGAAGGATTTTTGAATGAAATAGAACTTATTTTAAAAATTTGAAAGAAACAGAATCAAGTTTTGGTTTTGTTAAAGAATTTGTTCAATTAGGGTTTTGAGACTTTTGAAGAAGCAAAAAATAATAATTTTAAGTCTTTTTGGAAAATAAAGTAATGTATTAGTGTTTTAATCTTGGAAAAAAATCAAATTACAGCTCTAAGATTTTTTATTTAAAAAACTTAAATTTTATAGATTTGCTACTGTGTAACATAAATCAAAAAGAATTTAACATACCTTCTTTTGTTGATTCCTCCAAAAATAATTCTTCTTGGATGAACTAGCTCCAAAGACAAGCCTTTGTTGCCTTTGAATTGCTTAATTCGTGCTGCTGCTGCTTTTAAAAATCACTTGAATTGAGTTTCCCTTTTCCTTCACTGATTTGGTTTCAAAAAATCAAGCTACTGCCTCTTTTTTTTTCCTCCCTCAATTTGGTTCTATTGGTCCTTATTTATAATGGTTTTAGGTTGTTTATTCCTAATTACACACGGCAAGTAATATTAATAAAAAAAAGAAATTAAAACCTAATTGGATTAGGTTTCAAAAATTTGCGTCGAAAAATTTTACGCTGGCAAAAACTGCAGCAGCCGGGCCCATGGCTGGGGCCAGTGGGCGTGCCAGCCTGCAGGAAATTCCTGCGGGAAGTTATTTCGCCCACAGGAAAATCCTGCGGGTGAAGCGCTGGGCCTACGGGCGTGCCGCCCGCAGGAAATTCCTGCGGGCAAAACGCCCACGGGTCCACACGACTGCTTTTCGCTGCCGATTTTTTTTTCTGACTCTGATTTTATTTTTATTTTTATTTTTTAATTTTTATTTGTTTATTTTCATTTTTTATTAATAAAAATTAGATACTAAGGTAAAAATTACTTAATTAAAATTATTTTGGACCAATTAGACAACAAAAATCATTTTGGGCTAAATAAAACATATTATATCGGATTGGGTCAAAAATTAAGGGTCTACAGTTTGCCCCCTGCTTAAATGATCTTAAACCTTAGTGAAAGAGAGTGAAAAGAAATAAGACTTAATTTTTGAGATGGTGATTTAAATTTGTTTTGCATACTTGGACCCGAGATTGATTGAATTTGGGTACTTGGACTCGGGATTGGGTACTTGGACCAGAGATTAGGTACTTGGACCCGAGCTTGAATTGATTTTGGGTACTTGGACCCGAGATTGAGTTTGACTGACCTTTTATCATTTGAGAAGTCTGACTGCTCCGGTTGTTTTATGCATTGTGATTCTTCACCATCAAAATGGATCTTCATCCTTTGAGATCAGGTCTTCACCCTTAAAAATGGATCTTCATCCTTTGAGATCGGGTCTTCACCCTTGAAAATGGATCTTCATCCTTTGAGATCAGGTCTTCACCATTGAAAATGGATCTTCATCCTTTGAGATCGGGTCTTCACCCTTGAAAATAGATCTTCATCTTTTAAGATCGGGTCTTCACCCTTGAAAATGGATCTTCATCCTTTGAGATCGGGTCTTTACCCTTGAAAATGGATCTTCATCCTTTGAGATCGGGTCTTCACCATTGAAAATGGATCTTCATCCTTTGAGATCGGGTCTTCACCCTTGAAAATAGATCATCATCTTTTGAGATCGGGTCTTCACCCTTGAAAATGGATCTTCATCCTTTGAGATCGGGTCTTTGCCCTTGAAAATGGATCTTCATCATTTGAGATCGGGTCTTCACCCTTGAAAATGGATATTCATCCTTTGAGATCGTGTCTTCAACATTGAAAATGGATCTTCATCTTTTAAGATCGGGTCTTCACCCTTGAAAACGGATCTTCATCCTTTGAGATCGGGTCTTCACCCTTGAAAATGGATCTTCATCTTTTAAGATCGGGTCTTCACCCTTGAAAATGGATCTTCATCCTTTGAGATCGGGACTTCACCCTTGAAAATGGATCTTCATCCTTTGAGATTGGGTCTTTACCCTTGAAAATGGATCTTCATCCTTTGAGATCGGGTCTTCACCCTTGAAAATGGATCTTCATCCTTTGAGATCGGGTCTTCACCCTTGAAAATGGATCTTCATCCTTTGAGATCGGGTCTTTACCCTTGAAAATGGATCTTCATCCTTTGAGATCGGGTCTTCACCCTTGAAAAGTGGATCTTCATCCTTTGAGAACGGGTCTTCACCCTGGCTTCAGCTCTTTTAGCTGGATTGGTCTTTTGTCTTTTGCACCTTCATTCTTTTGAGAGTTCTATTGTTCCATTCTTTTGTTCTTTCTTTTTGCAAAGATTTAGCTATTTTTAATTGGACCTTATATCCTCTCCTTGCCCCCCCTGTGTGGCAAAATATTTGTAAGTGAGTTTAAAAATATTTGGTATATAAACTCAAAAAATTGAAAAGGAGAAACTTTGCCCCCTGTGTAGGCTCAAACCAAAGATTTTATCCATGCAAGCTTTGATTGATGTTTTTGCCATCTTGTTCTTCGCATAAGCATGCATTTCTTCTCTTTGCAAGATTACTGGATCTTTCTCAAGCAATGGGCTTTCTATGCCCTCCTGATTTGACATCTTCTTTTGATTCTTCACTTCACAGAGTGTTTGCTGTTCACTTTGATAAAGAATAGACAATACAAGACAAGAAAATACGATGTGATATGTTATGTATGCATGATATGCATGAATAATACTTACAGTTGTTCCATCGACTCACAGACCGAGGTGATCAGCAGAAGTGTTCTCATTGATTCCGTTTTGACGCTTGTTCAAGTCTTGCATTGGAATGATCGAAAGCTTTGCATTTGTGGCTTTTTATCTTCTATATGTTGAAAACATGAGTGGTGGAGACCCTAAGCAGCTGAGTCAGGGATGCATCCATTTCTAACTATATTTCAGTATGTCCGTTGGTAGCTCCTTCATGGCCTTACCAATAATCATCTCCTTTACCCAATGTGTCCTTTGGAGGTTCAACATACTTCCCTTAACGTGAAGACTTTGTATGAAAAAACATTTTTTTTGAAATTTTTGAATTTTCATTTTGAAATCAAATGTTGGCTTTGCCAAATCAATGTCAATGTACCTCAGGACTTGATTTTCCAAATTAACATATCTATAACATGACAACCCTAGTTACCATACTAAAGTTGGGAATCATTTCTATTTAAGCAAGAATTGTTGCACTTCAGATAGGCACATACACATTACTTGTCCAAAGGTCTCTTTTGAGTTTAAATATTATCTATCTCATATGCATGCTTATTCAAACTATCTCCACTAATAGACTCTACCTACCAAGAGAGATCAACAGGTCTTTGATAGACTTGAAATGGGGTCTATAAGGGACATGGGTTAAAGTGAAGGCCATTTGTAAGTTGGGGCTGATGTGATACAATGGACAAGCCTTCACACTATAAATTTCTTGTTTGAATTTTAAGCGGCTTGGAGGCAATCTTGCTAGACTCCAAATTCCTTCTATATCTTCTTGGCATTAATCTGGATCTTGATAGGAACAGTCTTTGTCCTTGCAAAAAGTTTGGTACCCAAATTTGTTTCCTTTTCTTCTTCTACCTTTTCTTTATTTCTCTTACTCTTCCCTTTCCTTTCGTCCTTCTTCCTTATAGGACTGTCATGTATAGAACTTTCAAGAATTGGATGGTCTTTCTCCTTTTCTCCAATTTTGATTGAATCTTTGGTTAGGTTGGACCAATTCAAGTCAAACCGTCCTTATGGAAGCCTTTTGCTGCTTTAGGTAAAAGGGAACTCAGTTGGCTTTCTAAATTTCTTTTGTTCTTCTATTTTCTTTTTTTTCTTTTTTCTTTCTCTTTCTCTTTTTTTTTGGTTCTAGCTCAAACAGAGTTGCCTTGTTTGTACCAACTTGGGCTTCCAATAATGGATGAGTGGAGTAACATAAATCTTCTTTAACAGGGATAAATCATTTATTACTCTAATGTTGATGTTGTCTTGATATATTGGAGACATTAAGGGAACTTCAACTACCCTTAAGGTTTTGAGAACATCAAATATCCTTATGGTCTTGAGAACTTCAACTATCTTCATAGTCTTGACTATTCATTTCTTTCTTTGATCTTCTTGCATTTTCACCTTTGTGATCATAAGACTTGTCAAAAGTATCACAACAGCTCAAGGTAGGTTGTTGAGGTTATATGCCAATGAAAAGAAAGCTAAAATTTTATGAAGGCTCAAAGGGACAACTAGGGATTAATATTTAATTGGGTGGATACTAGTTGTTGGCTAATCAAACAATGCTTAGATCATCTCTCCCTTAAATAAGCAGAGTTCAATTTCGCCTTGAAAGTTTGTCAAAGCATGTTCTAAGACTGACTAAGACCTAGACAAAGATAATTATGCAGGAGCCCTCTCTAAGTAAGCATACGCTACTCAATGCTATAGAGTAATTCCCTTATCTAGTAAAGTCATTCGAGTCATGATGCTTAGACACATTAATTTATAAACATCAAGCTAAATTCCTCATTGGTTGAGCACCAAAATGAACAAAGACCAAAATTTTTTTTTTATAAAAGTAATTTATTCAAACAAATTTAAATTTGAAAAACATGATAGTTCCAATTAAAGAAAGTAAAATTGAAAAGCAACATTCAAGCTAAGGAAAGTTTATTGAGTTGGAGCCAAATATACTCCATCATCAAGGGCAAGGATTTTTTCCATCATTAAGGATCATGGCTTCATCATCCATAGTTAATCCAAACTTGTTTAGTAGTGCATCATCTTTAGCAGCTTCTCTATCCATATCATGATGAGATGACAAGATAAAACTCTTCATGAGGGTTGCAAGCGGTGGCACCTTTCCAATCTTAGGCAGAGGCTTATTATTAGTATTGGGCTTATCAGGCTCAGGCAGCTTTCCACTGTCAATCAAATCTTGGATTTTGTGCCTTAAGTGAACACATTTATCTGTCTCATGCCCTTGCATTTGATGGAATTGACAGAAGACCTTGACTTCAAAATTTGGTGGTAGAGGCTTATGTAGAGGCCGAGGTGCCAATGGTTGTAGCAAATCCATTTTCATTAGATTTTCTAACATCTTTGACAAAGGCTCCCTTAAATTTGAAAATTTACGCTTCTTTGTTGGCTTAGTTGTTGCATTTTTCTCAACACCTCCTCTTTCCCTTTGACTTTTCCCACTAGGGTGATAGCCACTCTTATTGCTCCACTTAGATAGCACATGGTTCAGTTGGTCTTGTAGAATAGGGATTGATCTCTCATTTTTCATTCGATCTCTATCAGTAGACATGTTCCTTGTTAATGTTGTCTTTTGCTTCTTTCTTATGTCAATGGGAGATGCCTCATTAGCATTGTTGATGATCTCTAGAATTTGAATCAACTGGGTCTTCATAATTTTAACCAATTGATCTTGCAGCTCGGCCATCCTAGCTTTGACAACTTTATCGATTATATCCCTTAGCTGGTTAGCATCCATCCTTCTAATGAAGCACTTGAATCAAAAATCAATGCTATAGGTGATATCGTTGTATGCTCTTGAATTATTGTACCTCAGTTCTATGAGCTAGAAAAGATCAATGATATGAGATGCAAATGTATGCATGTATGCACAAACAATAAACAAACAAGGATAAATAGGACGTTCCTTCCAACCTTATAACATCCATACATGAATGGCGAGTCTCTTTTCCTAGGTATATGGTTAACAAAATACCAACATGGGGTATCTTGCTTTCGAATAATTCCCTCGGACGTTTTAACCAATAGTTATATTTTCGAAAATGGAAATCAATCCATGATAATTCCCATTAATTAGGTTTTAATCCATTCAACCAACTAAAGTAGCTTTTATGCTATGTTGGATTAAAATGAAATTAAGAGGTTTATTATAGATAGATTTCTCACTTGAAAAAGGTAACTAATGATTCATGCCAAAAACAAGCCCATGGTTAATTTATTCTTAGTGTAAACTAGGCCCACAATTGATTTTTGGTATTTCATAATTGACCTAAATATTTTTGCAAGCTCTTTGTAAGAAAATGTTTCTAAGCCCATTATAAAAAGATTTTTAGAGAAGTGGATTTCAGGCTTAGTATTTGGGCCATGGGCCAAAGAATTTATTTATTTTTTAGAAAAGTATTATGTCCAAAGACCATCTTGAAAAATTTTAAAAATAGTTTTGGTCTTTTGGATTTTAAGGAAAAATTTATTTTGAGCTTACAATATACTTAGATCATATTAGAAAAAGAACAAACCAAATAAGCCATGATTTAGACTAAGATAAACTAACCATAGTCAAACAACATGCATTTAGGGAAAACCTAAGAAGAGGAATTTCCTAGCCAAATGGAGCAAGTCAAGGTAATCACAAATTTGAGGAGTGAACAGGTAATACATAACAAATTTTGTGATTCTTTGGATGCAGGCACTAATCAAGAAGATAATGGCGAGGAGATACAAACCAACATTGAGGAGTTGAGCCAATCAAACGAGAAGGAGAATTTGGAGGCATTAACCTCACCAAAGTTGCATGAATTTTCCAATCCTGATAGGCCACCAAATCCATTTCCATGTAGCTTGAAGGATGAGGAGCAAGTGGATGAAGAAGTGATTCAACCAAACTTGGTTGAACTTAAAGAGTCCTCAAAAGTCATCTCTACTACTCTTGGTGGTAAGGAAGAGCAGAAATCTGATATGCCCAGGTTGCACAAAGACATAGATTAATACCATGTTCCTATAGCACTGGAGGATCACCCCGAGGCTATAAAATCCCAAAATGTGCCCTAGAAGTTTTTCTATAATTGTTGTTTTATTTGAATTTAAAATGTATATGTAATTGGAAAGAGAAAATAATTTAAAAGAGAATGTATATGTTGTATATATGGAAATATATATAACATATATACAAGTCAAATGGATGGTTAAAGGAAGAAGATATTTATTTTGTTATTTATGAAATTACTCAAAAGGACAATAAATGAAAGGGAGTTATAATGAATAGAAGAGGGTATTTAAGTAATTTCTTATTTGGAATGCTTGGTGGAGGTTTAAAGAGAAGAGAAATTTGACTTTGCTTCTTTTGTCTCTTTCATTTTCTTCTTTTCTTTTGGGTGGCCGGGCATCACCAAGACAAGAGAGCAAGAGGTTGTTTTGAGTTCCAAGTTTCAAATTGAAGGAAGATTCAAGTGATTGAGTTGGAAAATTTTAAAGATTCATCAATTTTGGTAAGTTCTCTCTTTTGATTTCCTTTGTTCTTTTTGAAGTTGTGTTTGAGGTTGATGAATTGTTGTTAATGGTATGATTAGGGTTGTTTGTAGTGTGTTTATAAGTGTTGAAATTAATTTTAAGATAAGAAGTTAAATTGATGATGGTATTGAAAGAATAAGAGTGATGTTGGCTTTAGGGTTTTGAAGTGGTAAGTGATGTTTAACTTGAGTTTGATCAATTATTTTCATAGATCTTCATGTTGTTTGTGTTTGTTGGAGTTGTAAGCCTAGAATATGTGAATTTGGTCAGAAGCAAAAGCATTTTGGATGCCACGGGCGTGGCCATTTGTAGCCATGGCCGTGGAGGTTTGGAGCAAGGGAGGCAGATCCATTATCTAACCCACGCCCGTGGGGGTTAGGGTGGCCAGTGCCGTGGGCTCTAATATGTGGTGTTGAGTTGTAATTTGTGATCTAAAGGTCTAAGATGAGGTTAATAAGTGATAAATTGTATTGGAATTCATGTATTGTATCATTTTTGGATTAGGTTTTGGAAGAAAGTGATTTGCCCTAATTAAAGAAGTGAAGGAAATCTTGGAAGAAGAGTATAGAGTTGTGTGAGTGTTCTTGAGGTAAGTAAAAACTACATGATTGCATATATTCATATAATGTTGAGACATATCATCCATTTGAAAATATGGTAGGAAATCAAATGCATTGTTGACACTTATGAATAATGTTATGTTTGGTATAATGTAAATGATTGATGAGCATTTAAAATGTGTGTTAATGTCATTGATTATGTATATCTAAATGATAAATTGATTAATGTGAGTTGAGATACAATGTGTTGGTTCTAATAATGTAAATGACATGATTGGGGCATTTTGCCTATATGATGATGAATATAAGATATATGTTTAATGTAATTGATTATGTATACTTGAATGATGAAGTAATATAATGTGAATTGAGATAGAATGAGATGTGAAGCCATTGTGATTGGCTATGATGATTCAAATGAGACATGAGGCCATGGTTGTTGGCTATGATAATTCAAATGCAATGTGAGGCCATTGTGATTGGCTAAGATGATTCAATTGAAGTAAGTGGGGCATGTTTGCCTAAATGATGATGAGAATTGAGAATGGAATTGATAATGAAATAATAAATCAATTGTGTGTCTAATGTGTTATTCATTTTCAGAGTTTTGTTGTTGGTGGCATGCCTAATGGTAACAATCTCTTGAAGTTAGGTTGGGCTTGATCCTTGAAGCCAAGTTAGGTTGAAGTTTAACATGTTTTACTCCCCTTGAAGCTTGGTTGGATCTAGTCCTTGAAGCCTAATTGAGATGTTACAACCCTTGAAGCTAGGTTGGGTTTAGTTCTTGAAGCCAAGTTGGGTTGATACTTAGCATGCTTTGTTACCCTTGAAGCTTGGTTGAACTTAAATCTTTGAAGCCTAGTTGGGATAATGATAATGATAAATGTGATAATCAAACTAAAACATTAACTCTGAAAGTTGAATGACATATTAGTGTTTTTGGGCCCATGCATGTCTTTGTTTTCAATGTGATTCTTAATTGGTGAAACTAATGAATAATGAGATACATGCTTATGAGTTATAATGTTATGAGTTGGTTATACTACATGAGTATCCTATTGGCAATGAATATAGCATGGAGAGCTATGTTGAGTAATGAAACTATGAAGATAAAATATGAATACTTTGATATGATGTGATAGGGAACAATGAAAGGTTTTGAAATATACTATTCTCTTATATTGGTTTTGAATATTGATTGTGACATTAGCATTACATTAAAGCATAATATCATTATAGTTTGTACCACTAAGCCGTTGGCTTAGCGCGATTATGATTTATCGCGCAGGTAACAGGGAAGAACCAGAGAGTTCCTCTAGGCCGAGTAGAGTCTAGATCTGGTGGTGTTGATTGTGAAGCTTAAAGATCGAAGACATACTGCCAAACATGTATATATTTTATGTTGTTTTAAAACTTAAGTTTTGATGTATATGTATTTGTAAATATTTGTTATATTTTCCGCTGTGTTTTGAATAAACTTTTTATTTATTATGTTTTATAAATTTCTTTAAATGTTTTAAATTTGTTCATATGATTTTAAAAGAAGTGAGTCATTTGTTTAGTAATCCGTGATATTTCTATATTCAGTATACGTATATTACGATCATAATAGCATGCTATGTACGTATACGGGATATAGGGGTGTTACAATTATTTTGGTATCAGAGCCTAGGTTTGGGATTCTCAACCTAGGTGAATTGTAAGAAAAAGAATATTTTGATTTCAAAAGTTGGTTTTTGAGTAAAATACATGTTTTGGTATGGTAGTCTTTGATCTTTAATGAGGTATATTCTGCTATGTTTGCAGATATAGGTAGTAATGGAGTCCCATTCACGTCAGACTGTAGAAGGAAGTGCTGAGAGTGTAGCTCCAGGAGAGAGTAGAGATGGAGCTAGAGTTGATAGAGTTAGTGAGGCACCTGTTTCGGTGCTAGAGAGATCAGCTGCAGATGAGGCTCCACCGGGGTGGTTAAGACATGTGGTAGAACTATTTAGACAAGTTCCAATGCATCCCCCACCACCACAGCCTCAGGTGCCGGTAAGACATTATGACAAGTTGAGAAAATATGGGGCTGAAGATTTCTTAGGCACTACTGATCCTGCAGTGGCTGAGCAGTGGTTGGATAAGGTACAGAGGATATTCATTCAGTTGCAAGCCACTTCGGATGAGAAGTTTGACTATGCTAGATCACTCTTACAGAAAGATGCCTATGACTGGTGGAAGACTGTTCCTCATGCCATGGATGATCCACCTACACTATCTTATGGGGATTTTCTGAGGGAGTTCGAGCAGAAGTATACTCCGAGAGAGTATAAAGATATTAAGAAGATGGAATTCTTGAATTTGAGGCAAGACAACCGGACGGTAACAGAATATGAGATTGAGTACATCCGGTTGAGTCGTTATGCTGGGGGAATTATCTCTGACGAAATAGATAGGTGTAGAAGATTTGAGGAGGGATTGAGGCCCTCTATCATGTGCATTGTGGCTAGTTCTAGATACCAGGATTTCTCTCAGCTTGTTGCAGCAGCTAGAAGTGTTGAGAGAGCACAAAGCATTGCAGCAGCTGCTTCGGAGGAGGAGACTAGAGTAAGGAGATCCCAGTTTGAGGCAGGGTCTTCATCTGTGAAGAGGGGTAGAGGAAGTTTTTTTCCAAGGATTAGTAGGAGTCAGAGACAGCAGAGTAGGTCAGTGCAGTATCAGAGATAGAGACCGAGACCTACAGCTTCTGTAGCTAGTGCCCCGACTCCTGTGATGCAGAGGTCTACACCACCTGTATGTGTTCACTGTGGTAGGCCCCATGGAGGTGTTTGTTGGAGGACTGGTGTATCCGGAGTGTGTTATAGATGTGGGTCACCAGATCATTTTATTAAAGATTGCCCTGATATGCAAGATGATAGGCAGACTGATACTGCAGTTTCTCGACCCAGTGGCAGCAGAGGTGGTCGAGGGGGCAGAGGTTTCAGTAGGGGTGGTAGACCCGGGTTTAGTCAAAGAGGGGGGTCTTCATCCAGAGGTAGTAGGCCAGATGAGGCCGGATCTTCCTAGAGGGTATATGTGATGCAGAGGCAACCTGATGCTTCAGCAGTTATAGCGGGTACATTTTCTTTATTTAGCATTTCAGTACTTGCTTTAATTGATCCAGGATCTACTCATTCATACATAAGTGTATCCATATTGCCTGTGTCTGAATTGCATTCAGAATCCTTAGGATTTGATGTTTTGCTAACAAATCCTTTAGGACATAGTGTGGTTGTTAGTAAGGTGCACCGTAATAGTGCAGTTGTGGTACAGGGTGAGGAGTTTCTTGGTGATCTGATTGAAATGCCTTTTAAAGAATATGATTTGATCTTAGGCATGGATTGGCTATCTAAGCATGGAGCTATGGTAGATTGTCAAAAGAAATGTGTCACTTTGAGAACCAGTGATGGTAGGGATGTGATAGTATCTAGTGAGCAGAGACAACTTGCATCCTTGTTGGTATCAGTTGTAACAGCTAGAAAGTTGATTAGAAAAGGGTGTGAAGCTTATCTTGCTCATGTTATGGATACTAGGGTAGTAGGTTCTCAACTTGATGAAATACCCACAGTTGCGGATTTTTCATATGTGTTTCTTGAGGAGTTGCCAGGGTTACCCCCTGAGAGAGAGGTTGAGTTTTGTATCGAATTGTTGCCCGGTACCACTCCCATCTCTATCACTCCTTATAGAATGGCACCTGCTGAATTGAGAGGGTTGAAGGTGCAGTTGTAGGAGTTGTTGGATAAAGGGTTTATTCGCCCCAGTGTTTCTCCTTGGGGAGCTCCTATGTTATTTGTGAAAAAGAAGGATGGTACTATGAGGTTATGCATTGATTATAGGCAATTGGATAAAGTAACTATCAAGAATAAGTATCCATTTCCTAGGATTGATGATCTCTTTGATCAATTGAAGGGAGCAGCAGTGTTTTCTAAAATTGATTTGAGATCACTGTACCATCAGTTGAGGGTTAGAGCTGAAGATGTTCCTAAGACAGCTTTCCGCACCAGATATGGGCATTATGAGTTCTTGGTAATGCCTTTTGGCTTGAAAAATGCACCTACAATTTTCATGGATTTAATGAATAGGGTGTTTAGGCCCTATCTGGATCAGTTTGTGGTAGTTTTTATCGATGATATTTCGGTGTATTCACGTAATGAGGAGGAACATGACAAGCATTTGCGGATTGTGTTACAGATCTTGAGAGAGAAGCAGTTATATGCTAAACTGTCAAAGTGTGAATTTTGGCTTGACCAAGTAACTTTTCTGGGTCATATAATTTCAGCAGATGGTATTAGAGTTGATTCAAGTAAAGTTGAAGCTACTTTGAATTGGAGTCCACCAAAGTCTGTGACTGAAGTTAGAAGTTTTCTGGGTTTGGCAGGCTATTATCGAAGGTTTGTGAAAGGTTTTTCTTTGATAGCCACTCCACTCATCAGATTGTTTCGGAAGGGAGTTAGATTTGTGTGGACAGACCAGTGTCAAGCTAGCTTTGATCAGTTCAAAGAAATGTTGACTCAAGCGCCTGTTCTTACTTTACCCGTAGAAGATAAACCATATGTGATTTACAGTGATGCTTCACATAATGGTTTAGGATGTGTTTTGATGCAAGAGGGTAAAGTAATAGCTTATGCTTCTCGGCAGTTGAATCTGCATGAGCTCAATTATCCGACTCATGATTTGGAGTTGGCAACTATAGTATTTGCTTTGAAGATTTGGTGACACTACTTATTTGGGGAGAAATGTTTTATCTATACGGATCATAAAAGTTTGAAATATTTGGGTGTTCAGAAGGAGCTGAATCTTCGGCAAAGGCGATGGTTAGAACTGATTAAAGACTACGACTGTTTAATTGATTATCATCCTGGGAAGGCGAATGTAGTTGCTGATGCCTTGAGTCGGAAGTCTTTAGCAAGTTTGGCTGTGTATTCGCTCTCATTGCTTGTTGAGTTGAGAGCGTTGCATGCTAGTTTTGAAGTATGTGATGATGGTGCATTATTGGCTCAGCTGCAGTTGAGGCCAGTATTGTTGGATCAGATAAAGGAGGCTCAATTGGTGGATGAGAAAATTCAGAAGATTATATCAGATTGACAAAATGGAGAGAGCCAAGATTTTTATGTAAAAAATGATGGTAGTCTTTGGTTCAAGGGTAGGTTGTGTGTTCCTGATGATGATAGTTTGAGAAAAAATATTTTAGAGGAAGCACATCAATCGGTTTTTGCTATGCATCTGGGTAGTACAAAGATGTACCATGATTTGAAACAATATTACTGGTGGTCTGGTATGAAAAGAGATATAGCTGAATTTGTGTCCAAATGTCTTACTTGTCAGAGGGTGAAATCTGAGCACCAAGTTCCAACAGGGTTGCTTCAACCTTTAACAGTGCCTGAATGGAAATGGGAGAGAGTAACAATGGATTTTGTGTCTGGATTGCCTTTGACTCAGAAGAAGCATGATGCTATCTGGGTGATTGTTGATTGATTGACTAAGACAGCTCATTTTCTTCCAGTTCGGATGGATTATTCTCTTGAAAGGTTGGCTGAGCTGTATATTAGTGAGATAGTAAAGTTGCATGGAGTCCCAATTTCTTTAGTGTCTGATTGAGATCCCCGGTTTACTTCGAGGTTTTGGAAGAGTTTACATGATGCATTGGGTTCTCGGTTACACTTTAGTACTGCTTTCCATCCACAGACAGATGGGCAGTAAGAGAGAGTGATACAGATTATTGAGGATATGTTGAGAAGCTGTGTCATTGATTTCTCTGGAAGTTGGGACAGATTTTTACCACTTGTGGAGTTTGCTTACAACAACAGTCATCAATCCAGTATTGGTATGGCACCATTTGAGGCATTGTATGGTAGAAGATGCAGAACGCCTTTATGTTGGAATAAAATTGGAGAGGGCAAGTTAATTGGTCCCGATTTGGTTAAAGAGACTGAAGAAAAAGTGAAGATAATTCGGGATCGGTTAAAAGTAGCTTCAGATCGACAGAAGTCTTATTCAGATTTGAAGAGGAGAGACATAGAGTTTTATATTGGAGATAAAGTATTTTTGAAAGTGTCTCCTTGGAAAAAGATATTAAGATTTGGTCGAAAAGGGAAGCTGAGTCCTTGTTTTATTGGACCGTATGAAGTTTTAGAAAGAGTTGGGCCAGTTGCTTATCGTCTTGCCTTGCCACCTGAGTTGGATAGAATCCATAATGTATTCCATGTTTCTATGTTGCGGAGGTATAGATCAGACCCATCTCATATCTTGCCAGTTGAATCTATTGAGGTGAGCTCAGATCTGACATTTGAAGAAGAACCAGTTGCTATTTCGGCACACGAAGTGAAAGAGTTGAGACATAAGAAAGTGCCACTCGTGAAGGTTCTTTGGAAAAATCTTGGAAGAGAAGAAGCAACTTGGGAGAGCAAGCAAGAAATGCAAGATCAGTATCCTCAACTGTTTCAGACATAATATCAGGTAATTTCGAGGACGAAATTTTTTTTTAGAGGGGGAGAATTGTAATATCCCAAAATGTGCCCTAGAAGTTTTGCTATAATTGTTGTTTTATTTGAATTTAAAATGTATATGTAATTGGAAAGAGAAAAGAATTTAAAAGAGAATGTATATGTTGTATATATGGAAATATATATAACATATATACAAGTCAAATGGATGGTCAAAGGAAGAAGATATTTATTTTGTTATTAATGAAATTACTCAAAAGGACAATAAATGAAAGGGAGTTATAATGAATAGAAGAGGGTATTTAAGTAATTTCTTATTTGGAATGCTTGGTGGAGGTTTAAAGAGAAGAGAAATTTGACTTTGCTTCTTTTGTCTCTTTCATTTTCTTCTTTTCTTTTGGGTGGCTGGGCATCACCAAGACAAGAGAGCAAGAGGTTGTTTTGAGTTCCAATTTTCAAATTGAAGGAAGATTCAAGTGATTGAGTTGGAAAATTTTGAAGATTCATCAATTTTGGTAAGTTCTCTCTTTTTATTTCCTTTGTTCTTTTTGAAGTTGTGTTTGAGGTTGATGAATTGTTGTTGATGGTATGATTAGGGTTGTTTGTAGTGTGTTTATAAGTGTTGAAATTGATTTTAAGATAAGAAGTTAAATTGATGATGGTATTGAAAGAATAAGAGTGATGTTGGCTTTAGGGTTTTGAAGTGGTAAGTGATGTTTAACTTGAGTTTGATCAATTATTTTCATAGATCTTCATGTTGTTTGTGTTTGTTGGAGTTGTAAGCTTAGAATATGTGAATTTGGTCAGAAGCAGTAGCATTTTGGATGCCACGCCCGTGGCCTTGGTTGCCATGGCCGTGGCCATTTGTAGCCATGGCCGTGGAGGTTTGGAGCAAGGGAGGCAGATCCATTCTCTAATCCACGCCCGTGGGGGTTAGGGTGGCCACAGCCGTAGGCTCTAATATGTGGTGTTGAGTTGTAATTTGTGATCTAAAGGTCTAAGATGAGGTTAATAAGTGATAAATTGTATTGGAATTCATGTATTGTATCATTTTTGGATTAGGTTTTGGAAGAAAGTCATTTGCCCTAATTAAAGAAGTGAAGGAAATCTTGGAAGAAGAGTATAGAGTTGTGTGAGTGTTCTTGAGGTAAGTACAAACTACATGATTGCATATATTCATATAATGTTGAGACATATCATCCATTTGAAAATATGGTAGGAAATCAAATGCATTGTTGACACTTATGAATAATGTTATGTTTGGTATAATTTAAATGATTGATGAGCATCTAAAATGTGTGTTAATGTCATTGATTATGTATATCTAAATGATAAATTGATTAATGTGAGTTGAGATACAATGTGTTGGTTCTAATAATGTAAATGACATGATTGGGGCATGTTGCCTATATGATGATGAATATAAGATATATGTTTAATGTAATTGATTATGTATACTTGAATGATGAAGTAATATAATGTGAATTGAGATAGAATGAGATGTGAAGCCATTATGATTGGCTATGATGATTCAAATGAGACATGAGGCCATGGTTGTTGGCTATGATAATTCAAATGCAATGTGAGGCCATTGTGATTGGCTAAGATGATTCAATTGAAATAAGTGGGGCATGTTTACCTAAATGATGATTAGAATTGAGAATGGAATTGATAATGAAATAATAAATCAATTGTGTGTCTAATGTGTTATTCATTTTCAGAGTTTTGTTGTTGGTGGCATGCCTAATGGTAACAATCTCTTGAAGTTAGGTTGGGCTTGATCCTTGAAGCCAAGTTGGGTTGAAGTTTAACATGTTTTACTCCCCTTGAAGCTTGGTTGGATCTAGTCCTTGAAGCCTAATTGAGATGTTATAACCCTTGAAGCTAGGTTGGGTTTAGTTCTTGAAGCCAAGTTGGGTTGATACTTAGCATGCCTTGTTCCCCTTGAAGCTTGGTTGAACTTAAATCTTTGAAGCCAAGTTGGGATAACGATAATGATAAATGTGATAATTAAACCAAAACATTAACTCATTAACCTAGTGACATATTAGTGTTTTTGGGCCCATGCATGTCTTTGTTTTCAATGTGATTCTTAATTGGTGAAACTAATGAATAATGAGATACATGCTTATGAGTTATAATGTTATGAGTTGGTTATACTACATGAGTATCCTATTGGCAATGAATATAGCATGGAGAGCTATGTTGAGTAATGAAACTATGAAGATAAAATATGAATGCTTTGATATGATGTGATAGGGAACAATGAAAGGTTTTGAAATATACTATTCTCTTATATTGGTTTTGAATATTGATTGTGACATTAGCATTACATTAAAGCATAATATCATTATAGTTTGAACTACTAAGCCGTTGGCTTAGCGCGATTATGATTTATCGCGTAGGTAATAGGGAAGAACCAGAGAGTTCCTCTAGGCCGAGTAGAGTCTAGATCTGGTGGTGTTGATTGTGAAGCTTAAAGATCGAAGACATACTGCCAAACATGTATATATTTTATGTTGTTGTAAAACTTAAGTTTTGATGTATATGTATTTGTAAATATTTATTATATTTTCCGCTGTGTTTTGAATAAACTTTTTATTTATTGTGTTTTATAAATTTCTTTAAATGTTTTAAATTTGTTCATATGATTTTAAAAGAAGTGAGTCATTTGTTTAGTAATCTGTAATATTTTTATATTCAGTATACGTATATTACGATCGTAATAGCATGCTATGTACGTATACGGGATATAGGGGTGTTACAGAGGCGACCTTCACATGTCCCTTTGATACATGTTCTCTTCAAGGAATACTATTTAGGGGTTGTCGTGCATCGGGTACTTTTCTAAGTTACATGTTGTTCATCCTCTCAGTCATGGGCTCCAATTGCATTATGGGTGGAAGGAGCCCTACACATCATATATGGGAACGTTGGAAATCAGGTTTCATCTAAACCCCCTCTGTAGTATGCATGCTCACATTGAGGACAATGTGAATCGTTAAGTGTGGGGTACATTTTATGTTTTGTGTTTTTACTTTTAATTGCATTTTGTGTTTTTGTGTTTTTACTTTTAACTTGTTTTTGTTTAGGTTTTAGTTAATGTTTTTCTTTGAATAAATGAGTTTTAGAAAGTTCAATTGTTATAAAAATTGTTGATAGATGACCTTTGAATTTTTGAAGCATGAATTTGACAATTGAGTAGAATTGGTGCTTATTGTCAATTTTGTTGGTTTTTCTTTGCATTGCCATTAACCTAGTGAGGAATTGAGCCATCAACTTATTATTCTTTTTGTTGGTAAACATCTTTGATTGATGAATTGCTAGAACTTGCTTTGACATGCATTTTAAGATTACATAAAAATTTCAATTATACATCAAGATGATTAAGGCAATTTGGTGAACCCACTTTGGCTTAAAAAGACCAACCCTATATTCAACCTTAGTTAGCCAATTTTGAGCCTATTTCATTTTCCTTTTCTTTCTTTTTCACAACACCATTAGCTTGGACCTTGTTGTTTAACTCTTACTCTTTCATTAGGTCAAGAGCATTTTAAGAGCGTTTATGACCGAGTGTTATGTTGAATTAAGTGTGGGGTCAAATTTAGTAGGTTTAAGATTGCAAAGAAAAACAATAAAAATAAAGTAAAATAAAAAAAAGAATAAAAAAAGAGAATATATATATATATAATTGTTGTTCTTGTTGACAGGGTTGGAATTTGTTTAGGAATAATCATTGCAAAATGTAATAAGTGAGTTCCCTTGAAAAGCTCTTTAATGTCAATGGGTATATGAGAGGAAGGTGTTTTGGGATTGTTAGTTATACATATGATCGGTTACTTCACTCTTGAAGTGCTCTTGAACTTAATGATTAAGCTTACATTTCCTAAATGTCATGCCTTTACCTTAGCCCCATTACAACCAAAATAAAGACCTTTTGATTGATGCTTGATTGTTATTTTGTGGTGGAGATTTGATTGATAAGCAAGCCTATGGCAATAATCTTTCATTGATTGTTAGGAGTGTAAACACCACCATGATCAAACACTTGTAAGAGTTGGTGAGGGAGTGACAACATTGGTTATGCATGGAAGCCACGTAATTGCATTGGTGTCAATTTTGTTTGAATTTATATTGATTGCGGATTTAAGGATAGGGAAGTCTTGATGCATCTTTATAACTCTTGAACTTAACAAAATTCATCTGGTTAGTGTGTTTTGATTTTAGCCTTGCTTGGGGACAAGCAAGGATTTAAGTGTGGGGTAGTTGTTTAGATCATTTTTGTACTTATTTTTAGTATGATTTTATGTGTGTTTTAGTTAATGTTTTGATTAATTTTTGTTTTAACTGTGTTTAAAGTGTTTATTTTAGGTTTAGGTGTAAAAAAACCCTTGAAGGATCAAAACAGTGCAAGAAAGCATGAACCAAGCCAAATCAGGCTTGGCCGTGTCCCTCAAAGATTGAAGAGGGTAGAGAGAGACACACCCAGAGACACGGCCAAGCCTCTGGTCGTGTCTCACTCAAAGAGCAAATCAAAGAACAAGCCAAAGAAGAGAAGGAAAAGAAGGAAAATGAGCAACAGTAGGTGACACACCCAAGGGACACGGCCAAGCCACTGGCCGTGTCCCTCCAAGCATGTCAAACACGGCCAAGCTCACTTAAGCTTGGTCGTGTCACTCACCATTCCAAAGAAAGAAAGAAAGAAGAAGCCACAGTGAGGGACATGGCCAACTATCTTGGCTGTGTCCCATGGAAAACAAGAGACACAGCCAAGCCAACCTTGGCTTGGCCGTGTCACCTCATGGAAAGGAAGAAAAGAAGAAGAGACACGGCCAAGCCACTCTTGGCTTGGCCGTGTCACACCAAAAAATGTATAAATTCTTTCGCACGACAAAAAAAAGAAAAAAGGAGAGGACGGCTAGGGTTTTAGAAAGAAAGAAAAGAAAAGAAAAGAGGGAGCAAACACACAAGGGGATGAGGAGAGAGTGACACTCTCCTTGTCCCTCATCTTCATCCTCCATCTTCATCTTCTCCATCTTCCATTGATAAGATCTTTGAGGTTCTTTGGGATAAGTTGGGTTAACAAGCTCTTGAAGGTTGAAGAAGCTTCATTGAAAGGATTGGTGACTTGAGAAAGCTCCATTCCATCTTCCAAAGGCACAATCAATTGAAGGCTTCATGACTTGAGAAAGCTCCATTCCATATTGTAAAAGGGAAATCAACCATTGAAGAGGGCTTGAGTTCTTCATCAAACATCAAAGTGGAGCTAGGAGGAAGACTAGTAATCCTACTCTTGGCATCTTCAAAAGGGGTTTTTCTATTCTCTCTTTTAATTCATTTCAATATTGTTTTAGTTGTATTATGAGATTGATATTACAATGAACAACTTGTATTTGATTTATATTGAGTTGAATGAATGTTTTAATTTGATGATGTTGAGCTAAAACCCATGCTTAGGGTTTGTAGTATATTTGATTGAATGCTTTGATTTGATATTTACATTGATGTACCTTGTATTGGTTGATTGCATTGGATTGTATGCTAGGTTGATAGATTAGCTACCTATTGATCTCTAGATATTGAATGAAGGACCGAGAGGTGAAATTTGATATCGGAATTATGTAATTCACTATCCTATGAATGAATTTGAAATATAAGTTCTAGGGTTTTGTTAATTTGGTGATGTAATATAATTGGCTATTGCTAATTCATGAATGTGAGAACTAATGGATTGGTAATTGACTAATTAAGCTTAAGAAACAAATTAATTTATAAGGTTATGTTAATGGATAATTGAGAATTGAGCTTTGATTGAATGGACCTATAACCCTAGGGACTTTCCCGAGAACTGAATTGATCTTGTGTACTCATCACACACATCAACCCTACACACGTTAATCTTAGGTTTAAATTGTTCTTTTACAATTTCAAACAACAAACTCTCGCTTTAAATAATTTGTCAATCAAGCTATTACGAACCACACCTTCTTGGGGAAACAACCCTGGGGCGATCACCTTTGCTATAGCTACCTCGTATACTTGCGATTGCCGCTTTGTAGTATACTTAATTCGAGCGCAACAGCATCCCGAAAGGTAGATAATTTACATGATATGGTTTTGTTGGAGAATGAGGGTTTCTATCAAAACTAGGCTTTATATTTATACAAATTAGGGTTTCTCCTAAATTAGAGTTTTAAGATAAAAATTAGGATTTTTGGGATAAAATTATGGTTTTATGTTTTGGGATAAAATTATGGTTTTATGTTTAATTCTATTACTGTGCTCGAAACGTGTGATGTGTTATTAAGGTTTAACATGTAAATTAGGTTCTGCCTGAAATAATAGATTATTACTACTAGATATTGGCTACTGCAAGAGTGTATATTATTTTGCATGAAATAAATGGCTACTGGATGAAATAAATGTGAATCATAATATTAATAATGAAAGCTCACTGTGAATTTAAATAGTTAAGAAAATTAAACCTCCATTTTGTTGGCTCCACCAAAATTATATATTGATCCAAGCCTTTTGCCTGTACCAATCAAGAGTTTTGGCTGAGCAAAGTGAAGGCAGTGCCCACTGGCTTCTTGTTGTGCGTTAATTGCTCGGTCTTAATTATTAATTGCTCTTTAGTGTTGCTACTTCTTCCTTTTACTGATTATCTCTACTTTTTAATTCTTGTGGTTGCTACCATTCCCTTAATAATTCTCCCCCTTCTCTCTATCTCTTTTTAATCAATTTATAGTGTTCAATCTAGGTTTTTTTTAAAAGATAATTTTCTTGATCAGGCTCAGCATTATCCAAGTTTTCACAGTTTAAACACAATTAGAATTCCAATTCATGCGACGGGTTCAATTTGAAGTTTACATCAGTTTGGACACTGTCCAAGTTGACATGAGCCATGCTCATGTCGATTTGGAGGGCCAAATCGACATGAACTTAGCTCATGTTGATTTAGAGCGCCAAATCAACATGAACAATGCTCATGTCAATTTGGAGGCCCCAGATCGACATGATCCATGCACATATCAATTTTAACTTAGTCCAAGCCTGACCAAACCAAAATTTGACATATTTTTGGACTGAACCCAATTTATAAATTGTGCAAACCTAATTTGACCTTTTAAAATTGAAATGGGCTTATTTAAATCTCTTTTAAAAAATTAAACTAGACTTGAATTTAGCCTCCCTCTTTCAAATTGGGATTGAAGTAAATGGAGCTAAAATTAAGGGTCTACACTTACATTAATCAGCGATCCAGGATGTAAAAGTAAGTAATTTTCAATTATATTTTAAATTGTTTAAGTAATCCTTTTAATAACTCTTAGATTAATTGTATGACTGTTGCAGGGTTATTTCATTACATCTCAGGACCATATATTTCAGTCTGATACCTTGATTGATGAGTCAGATCTCTTTTTAGTTGTTGTTAAAGGGGAGAAGAAGAAGAAGGTTTGTGGACATGGGCTTTAGTTTGTTAGAATGGCTTCTTCTGTGTTTTCTTCTAATTCATATGCTTCACAGTAGTAGATCGAACAATTGGAGGTACTTAGAAAAGTGAGATCGAAAATTCCATGAGCAATTGCAGGTCCAGTTCCAGCGGGAGGTCTAACAGCAGATGTAAGAGTTCATGGAGTGCTTCATGTTAGCTCACAGATTCGATTCTATACAGCGTCAGAATCTTCCTCCATCTCCACCTTTGCCTCCACCTACCATCTTCCTCGGACTTTTTTTTTCTTTTTTCAATTGATTGTAAAACATTACATTTTTTTTTATTTGTTAGAACATTTGATATTTTATTATTATTGTTGATTTTTAATTTTTATTATTAACTTTTAAATTAATTTCATTTATTTGAATAAATTTTGATTTTTTATATATACATGATAAAGTTTATTATAATTCAAATATTTAAATTATATAAACTATAAATTTTATCAAAAACTTATTATAATTTACCAAAAGATCATTAATATTTTGGTATATTTATTTCTATGCTTTACCAAAAAATAATGATTCTCTCGATAAAAGCATGTTATTTCCCCTCATACTCACATATTAAATTTTTCTCGGCATTACTGATAGTTAATGATGCAAATCCTAAGTAGCGACTTGAGACCCAATACCTAATACTCTTGGAAGAGACTCCTTGGAAAGCCAAATCAGACCCTTTATCCAAGACCTTGACCCAAATCTAACAATGAAGGAGAGAACCTTGGTATTAACATACTCAAGTGATTAACTCTATATGTGGAAGTTGATTCAAACAAGAATCAAAATCAGAGATAAACCTCTCTTAAAATAAGAACTAAGTTCTTAGATTTTAATTGATCAAAATTTTGGAATCCCTTAAATTGAAGAAAAGAATGCCTTATATAGGCTATAAAGAAAACCTAACGCTAAAAGGAAATAAAAAGTACTTAAGAAACAATTAATCTTCTTCTACACTAACTAGGAAACTTAAACAACTAGGGTAAATCCCTCTTAAGTTAATATTACAATTGATATTAACCTAAAATAAGAAGTCTCCTTAAATAAATAGTAAATAAAACATAAAATATTAAAATAATGTAAAATACAGAAGTTACTTTGTTAAATGGCAATGAAGATTAGGTGGAAGGCGCGACTACGAGGTGATGCATGATCGCATATTCGAAGGTACGACTACTTAACGTCTTATTGTGATCGCCATGTCCTCTGTAACTTTACAAAGCTGAACCATGCCTTGATCTGCATATTGAAGTCTAAGCTTGTAGTTGGAATCTTCCTTGCAATATTCAATAGTAGTTAAATCTATCCATGGGCCTTGATTCATAATCAACAAAGCTTCCTTGAACTTCTTCAAGCATCCTCTTGTGATGGGTCCAGTAGGTAAGTGAAGTGGATCCATGGACTTAGGTATGGTTGTGTAATATCCCAAAATATGCCCTAGAAGTTTGATATAATAATTGTTGTAATTGGATTAAGAGTATATGTGTATTTGGAAAGAAAAAGGAAGTGAAGAGGGAGTGTATATGTTGTATATATAGCAATATATACAGCATATACAAGTCAAGTTAGTGGAGGTTAAAAGATGATTAGTTAATGTTTTTAATTAATTAAGTTTATTAGTGGAAAAGGAAAATTAAGTGAGTGGAATGAGATATTTTAATATTTAATATTAAATGCCTAGAGGAGAGGATTTTGAGGAAAGAGTGGTTGAGATTTGACTTTGTTTCTTTTCTCCTTCTTTCTTCTTCGTGGGTCTTGCTCTCATTTTCCTTTCTTTCCTTTTTTTCTATTCTCTTGGCCGGCTAACAAAGAATCAAGAGAGCAAGAAAGAGATTTGATCTTCTAAGCTCAAGATCTAAGGAAGTTTCAAGTGATCAAGTTGGAAATTTAAGAGTCTCTTCATCCTTGGTAAGTTTCCTCTTGATTCCTTGATTTTCTTTTAAGATGTGTTTGAGTTTGTTGGTTGATTGTTGATGATATGTGAATATGTTTGATTAAGATTTGTTTAAGAGTGTTTGGTTCAAGTGAGTTTTGGATTTTGGGGTTGGATTGAAGGAAAGAGTAAGTTGTTGGAAGTGAATGTATTGTGGTTGTGTTTTGGGTTTATGGTGATGATTTTGATTTGTGTTGGATGTATGTTTTTAGTTGTTTTGGTGTTTTTGCAAGTTTATTATGGTTTTTGGGTATGTTGAGCTAAGTTTGTTTGAAGTGGATTTTGGTGAAAGGAAGTGATTTGTTGGTTGTGTTGTTGATGTTGCCGGAATCTGGATTTTTTGCCTGACACGCCCATGAGCATGGCCAAGTTTTTGGGCGTGTCGATGGTTCTATGTTCTTGGATGGGTGTGTAGTAGTAGTATTGACACGTCCAGTGACACTCCCATGTCACTGAGTGTGTCATAGCTACTGTGTTGGTGAGGAATTAACACGGCCATGAACACGCCCATGTTGTTGGACGTGTCAATGTTTCTGTGAGACAGAATGTATTACACATTTAGTGACACGCCCGTGGTTCTGAGCGTGTCAAAGCTTCTATGTTGTGAGTTTAGGGCACGGTCAGGGACACGCTCGTGTTGATGAGCGTGTCATGTTTAGGGTTTGCCCTAGTTGGTTCTTAGTCTTATTATCTCATGTTTATCTCTAAGTGAGTATGTATTATCACGTTTGGTTTAGGTATTGAAGAGGTTGAATTGTCCTAACCTAGGTGGTGAAGAATTCTTGAAAGAGAAAGGTTGTAGATTGGTGTGAGCTGTTCCTAAGGTAAGTACAAACTACATTGTTGCATACACTCACATGATTTGATATTAACATATTTGATTATGCATATGCTAAGCAATTGATCACAGGGTTAAACATTTGATGATATGATGAAATATGAAAGGTATGTTAATGCAATTGGTTGTGTATAATTGAATGATGAATTGATTTAATGTGATTTGAGATATAATGAGATATAAAACCAATGTGATTAGCTATGATAATGGTGTTAATGCAATTGATATTGTATATTACATTGATGAGATGATTGAGGCATGGTTGCCTATTTTGATTGTGAGATATGAAGCCATGGTTGTTGGCTATAATGATGAGAATGAAATGAATTGAGAAAGAAATGTATAAAGATATAAATGAAAAGATTATGTGTCTAATGTGTTATTCAACCTTTAGAGTTCTGGATTTGGCGGCATGCCTATAAAGTACTGGATAGGTGAAAAGACCGGGTTGTAAGCCGATTCCAGTTGATAAATGTGAAATGTGAATTAAAAGTAACAGTCTAGCCGGGTTGAGGATCTCCTTGGTTTATCCGGGTTGAGGTCCAAGAGACTGGGTCTGTTACAGGTAACAGTCTAGCCGGGTTGAAGATCTCCTCGAGTTTAGCGGGTTGAGGTCCAAGAGACTGGGTCTGTTACCCTATCCATGGATAGAGATATATGTATTGCCTATGGGCTTGATAATTATGATTATTGACCAAAGCAGTAACTCTGAACTTTGAATAATATATTAGTATCTTTTGGGCCCAAGTCTATCTTTGTTTGCAATGTGATTTATGAATGATGAAATAAATGAATGATGAAATAAATGATTAATGAGATTCTTGAGAATTGTTTATATGTTTGAGATTATGACATTTGCATTTCATTAAAGTATAATGTTATTATAGTTTGTACCACTAAGCCGTTGGCTTAGCGTGATTGTGATTCATTGCGCAGGTGACAGAGAAGAACCGGAGAGTTCTTCTAGGCCGAGTAGAGTCTAGAGTTTGAAGTGTTGATAGTGGAGCTCAAAGATCAAAGACATATTGCCAAACATGTATATATTTTGTATTTTGTAAAACTGGAGTTTTGATGTATAAGTATTTGTAAATATTTGTTATATTTTTCGCTGCATTTTTAATAAACACTTTATCTTTTGTGTTTTATAATTTCTTTTAAATGTTTTAAATTTGTTCTTAAATGAGTTGTTTGGTTGTAAACCGTGGCATTCCTATATTCAGTATACGTATATTACGATCGTAAAAGCATGTTGTGTACGTATACGGGGTATAAGGGTGTTACAATTATTTTTGTATCAGAGCCTAGGTTTGAGATTCTCAACCTAGGTGAATTGTAAGAAAAAGAATATTTTGATTTTAAAAGTTGGTTTTTGAGTAAAATACATGTTTTGGTATGGCAGTCTTTGATCTTTAATGGGGTATATTCTGCTGTGTTTGCAGATATATGTTGTAATGGCGTCTGATTCACGACAGTCTGTTGAGGGTAGTGCGGAAAGTGTAGCTCCTGAAGAGAATAGAGATGGAGCTAGGGTTGATAGAGTTAGTGAGTCCCCTACCCCTGTGCCAGGGAGATCAGATGCTGATGAGGTACTGCCAGGTTGGTTTAGGCACATGGTAGATTTGTTGAGAGGAGCTCCAGTGCAGCAGCCACCACCACCACCACAGCCTCAAGTGCCGGTGAGGCATTATGACAAATTGAGAAAGTATGGGGCTGAAGATTTCTTAGGCACCACCGATCCTACAGTGGCTGAGCAGTGGTTGGATAAAGTGCAGAGGATATTCCTTCAGTTGCAAGCTACTTTGGATGAGAATTTTAACTATGCAAGATCCCTTCTGCAGAAAGATGCCTATGACTGGTGGAAGACGGTTCCTCATGCCATGGATGATCCACCTACATTATCATATGGTGATTTTCTGAGGGAGTTCGAGCTGAAATATACTCCAAGGGAGTATAAAGATATTAAGAAGATGGAATTCCTAAATTTGAGGCAGGAAAACCGGACTGTGACAGAATATGAGGTTGAGTATATCCGGTTGAGTCATTATGCCGGTGGGATTATCTCGGATGAGATTGACCGATGCAAAAGATTTGAGGAGGGTTTGAGGCCCTCTATCATGTGCCTTGTGGCTGGTTCTCGATACCAGGATTTCTCTCAGCTAGTTGCAGCAGCTAGAAGTGTTGAGAGAGCACAGAGTATTGCAGCAGCTGCTACTGAAGAGGAGACTAGGGTAAGGAGACCCCAGTTTGAGGCAGGGTCTTCATCTGTGAAGAGAGGTAGAGGAAGTTTTGTTCTGAGGATCAGTAGGAGTCAGAGACATCCGGGTAGATCAGTGTAGTATCAGAGGCAGAGATCGAGACCTACAGCTTCTATAGCTAGTGCTCCGACTCCAGTAGTACAAAGGTCTACTCCACCTACATGTGAGATTTGTGGTAGAAACCATGTGGGTGTTTGCTGGATGAGTGGCAGATCTGCTGTGTGTTTCAGGTGTGGATCGCCTGACCATTTCATTAGGGAGTGTCCTGGGATGCAAGAGCATAGACAGGCTGAGTCTGCAGCCTCTCGACCCAGTGTCAACAGAGGTGGTCGAGGGGGCAGAGGTTTCAGTAGAGGGGGTCAACCCGGGTATAATCAGAGAGGAGGATCATCATCCGGAGGAAATAGGCCAGATGAGGCTAGATCTTCTCAGAGAGTTTATGTGATGCAGAGGCAGCCGGATGCTTCAGCAGCTATAGCGGGTACATTCTCTCTATTTGGCATTTCAGTTCTTGCTTTGATTGATCCAGGATCTACTCATTCATACATTAGTGCATCCATATTGCCTGTGTCTGAATTGCATTCAGAGTCCTTAGGATTTGATGTCTTGGACACAAATCCTTTAGGACATAGTGTCGTGGTGAGTAAGGTCCATCGTGATAGTGTAGTGGTAGTGCAAGGAGAGGAGTTTCTTGGGGATTTAATTGAATTGCCTTTTAAGGAGTATGATTTGATCTTAGGCATAGATTGGTTGTCTAAGCATGGAGCTGTGGTAGATTGTCAAAAGAAGTGTGTTATTTTGAGAACCGGTGATGGTAGAAGTGTAATGGTGTCTAGTGAGCAGAGACAACTTGCATCCTTTTTTGTTTCAGCTGTAGCAGCTAAGAAGTTGATTAGAAAAGGGTGTGATGCTTATCTTGCTCATGTTGTGGATACCAGAGTAGTGGGTTCTCAACTTGATAGTATACCCACGGTTGCAGATTTTCCAGACGTGTTTCCTGAGGAGTTGCCAGGGTTACCCCCTGAGAGAGAGGTAGAGTTTGGTATCGAGTTGTTGCCTGGTACCACTCCCATCTCTATTACTCCTTACCGAATGGCACCTGCTGAGTTGAGAGAGTTGAAGGTGCAGCTTCAGGAGTTGTTGGATAAAGGGTTTATACACCCTAGTGTTTCCCCTTGGGGAGCCCCTGTTTTGTTTGTGAAGAAGAAGGATGGTACTATGAGATTATGCATCGATTATAGGCAATTGAACAAAGTGACTATCATGAATAAGTACCCTTTGCCTAGGATTGATGATCTCTTTGATCAATTGAAGGGAGCAGCGGTGTTTTCCAAGATTGATTTGAGATCAGGGTACCATCAGTTGAAGGTTAGAGCTGAAGATGTTCCTAAGTCAGCTTTTCGCACAAGGGGCATTATGAGTTCTTGGTGATGCCTTTTGGGTTGACGAATGCACCTGCAGCTTTCATGGATTTGATGAATAGGGTGTTTAGGCCCTATCTAGATCAGTTTGTTGTGGTCTTCATTGATGATATTTTGGTGTATTCACGTAATGAAGAGGAACATGACAAGCATTTACGGATTGTATTGAAGATCTTGAGAGAAAAGCAGTTGTATGCTAAGCTGTCGAAGTGTAAAGCTTGATCAATTGACTTTTCTTGGTCATATAGTTTCAGCAGATGGTATAAGAGTTGATCCAAGTAAAGTTGAAACTATTTTGAATTGGAGTCCACCAAAGTCAGTGACTGAAGTTAGAAGTTTTCTGGGTTTGGCAGGCTATTATCGACGCTTTGTGAAAGGTTTTTCCTTGATAGCTACTCCACTCACCAGGTTGCTTCGGAAGGGAGTTCGATTTGTGTGGACAGATCAGTGTCAAGCTAGTTTTGAGCAGTTGAAAGAAATGTTGACACAAGCGCCAGTTCTTACTTTGCCTGTGGAAGATAAACCTTATGTGATTTATAGTGATGCTTCACATAACGGTTTAGGATGTGTTTTGATGCAAGAGGGTAAATTTGTAGCTTATGCTTCTCGGCAGTTGAAGCCGCATGAGCTTAATTATCCGATGCATGATTTGGAGTTGGCAGCTATCGTGTTTGCTTTGAAGATTTGGCGACACTATTTGTATGGGGAGAAATGTTTTATCTATACAGATCATAAGAGTTTAAAATATTTGGTAGTTCAAAGAGAGCTTAATCTTCGACAGAGGCGATGGTTAGAGTTGATTAAAGACTACCACTGTTTGATTGATTATCATCCGGGTAAGGCGAATGTTGTTGCAGATGCCTTGAGTCAGAAGTCTTTGGCAAGTTTAACTGTGTATTCACTCTCGTTGCTTGTTGAATTGAGAGCATTGCATGCTAGTTTTGAATCATGCGATGATGGTGCACTGTTGATTCAATTGCAGTTGAGACCAGTGTTGTTGGATCAGATTAAAGAGGCTCAATTGGCTGATGAGAAAATTCAGAAGATTGTTTCAGATTGCCAACATGGAGAAAGTAGAGATTTCCATGTGAGAAACGATGGTAGCCTTTGGTTTAAAGATAGGTTGTGTGTTCCTGATGATACTAGTTTGAGGAAGTTTATTTTGGAGGAAGCACGCCACTCAGTTTTTGCTATACATCCGGGAAGTACAAAGATGTACCATGATTTGAAATAGCATTACTGATGGTCTGGTATGAAGAGAGACATAGCGGAATTTGTGTCCAAATGTCTCACTTGTCAGAGGGTGAAAGCTGAGCATCAAGTTCCAATAGGGTTGCTTCAACCTTTAAAAGTGCCTGAATGGAAATGGGAGAGAGTGAAAATGGATTTTGTTTCTGGTTTGCCATTGACTCAGAAGAAGTATGATTCTATCTGGGTGATTGTTGATTGGTTAACAAAGACAGCTCATTTTCTTCCAGTTAGAATGGACTATTCTCTTGAGAGACTGGCTGAGCTGTATATTAATGAAATAGTGAAGTTGCATGGAGTCCCAATTTCGTTAGTGTCTGATCGAGATCCCCGGTTCACTTCAAGGTTTTGGAAGAGTTTGCATGATGCATTGGGTTCTCGATTACACTTTAGCACTGCTTTTCATCCTCAGACAGATGGGCAGTCAGAGAGAGTGATACAGATTATTGAGGATATGTTGAGAAGCTGTCATTGATTTCTCTAGAAGTCGGGACAAATTTTTGCCACTTGTGGAATTTGCTTACAACAACAGTCATCAATCCAGTATTGGAATGGCACCATTTGAGGCATTGTATGGTAGAAGATGTAGAACACCTTTATGTTGGAATGAACTTGGAGAAGGCAAACTAATTGGTCCTGATTTGGTTAAAGAGACTGAAGAAAAAGTGAAGATAATTCGGGATCGGTTAAAAGCAGCTTCAGACCGACAGAAATCTTATTCAGACTTGAAAAGGAGAGACATAGAGTTTGATATTGGAGATAAAGTATTTTTGAAAGTGTCTCCTTGGAAAAAGATTTTAAGATTTGGTTAAAGAGACTGAAGAAAAAGTGAAGATAATTCGGGAAACTGAGTCCTCATTTTAATGGTCCGTATGAAGTTTTAGAAAGAATTGGGCTAGTTGCTTATCGTCTTGCTTTACCGCCTGAATTGGATAGAATTCATAATGTCTTCCATGTTTCTATGTTGCGGAGATACAGATCAGACCCATCTCATATCTTGCCAGTTGAATCTTTTGAGGTGAGTTCGGATCTGACATTTGAGGAAGAACCAGTTGCTGTTTTGGCACATGAAATAAAAGAATTAAGAAATAAGAGAGTGCCATTGGTGAAAGTTCTTTGGAATAATCATGGAAGAGAAGAGGCAACTTGGGAGAGTGAACAAGCGATGCGAGATCAGTATCCTCAACTGTTTCGAACTTGAGATCAGGTAATTTCGAGGACGAAATTTCTTTTTAGAGGGAGAGAATTGTAATATCCCAAAATATGCCCTAGAAGTTTGATATAATAATTGTTGTAATTGGATTAAGAGTATATGTGTATTTGGAAAGAAAAAGGAAGTGAAGAGGGAGTGTATATGTTGTATATATAGCAATATATACAGCATATACAAGTCAAGTTAGTGGAGGTTAAAAGATGATTAGTTAATGTTTTTAATTAATTAAGTTTATTAGTGGAAATGGAAAATTAAGTGAGTGGAATGAGATATTTTAATATTTAATATTAAATGCTTAGAGGAGAGGATTTTGAGGAAAGAGTGGTTGAGATTTGACTTTGTTTCTTTTTTCCTTCTTTCTTCTTCATGGGTCTTGCTCTCATTTTCCTTTCTTTCCTTTTTTTCTCTTCTCTTGGCCGGCTAACAAAGAATCAAGAGAGCAAGAAAGAGATTTGATCTTCTAAGCTCAAGATCTAAGGAAGTTTCAAGTGATCAAGTTGGAAATTTAAGGGTCTCTTCATCCTTGGCACGTTTCCTCTTGATTCCTTGATTTTCTTTTAAGATGTGTTTGAGTTTGTTGGTTGATTATTGATGATATGTGAATATGTTTGATTAAGATGTGTTTAAGAGTGTTTGGTTCAAGTGATTTTTGGATTTTGGGGTTGGATTGAAGGAGAGAGTAAGTTGTTGGAAGTGAATGTATTATGGTTGTGTTTTGGGTTTGTGGTGATGATTTTGATTTGTGTTAGATGTATGTTTTTAGTTGTTTTGGTGTTTTTGCAAGTTTATTATGGTTTTTGGGTATGTTGAGCTAAGTTTGTTTGAAGTGGATTTTGGTGAAAGGAAGTGATTTGTTGATTGTGTTGTTGATGTTGCCGGAATCTGGATTTTTGGCCTGACACGCCAATGAGCACTGCCAAGTCTTTGGGCGTGTCGATGGTTCTGTGTTCTTGGATGGGTGACACGAGCAGTGAGACGCCCATGTCAATGAGCATGTCACAGCTTCTGTGTAGTAGTAGTATTGACACGTCCAGTGACACGCCCATGTCACTGAGCGTGTCATGGCTACTGTTATGGTGAGGAATTGACACGACCATGAACACGCCCATGTCAATGTTTCTGTGAGACAGAATGTATTACACGTTTAGTGACACGCTGTGGTTCTGAGCGTGTCAAAGCTTCTGTGTTGTGAGTTTAGGGCACGGTCAGGGACACGCCCTTGTTGATGAGCGTGTCATGTTTAGGGTTTGCCCTAGTTGGTTCTTAGTCTTATTATCTCATGTGTATCTCTAAGTGAGTATGTATTATCACCTTCGGTTAAGGTATTGAAGAGGTTGAATTGTCCTAACCTAGGTGGTGAAGAATTCTTGAAAGAGAAAGGTTGTAGATTGGTGTGAGTTTTTCCTAAGGTAAGTACAAACTACATTGTTGCATACACTCACATGGTTTGATATTAACATATTTGATTATGCATATGCTAAGCAATTGATCACAGGGTTAAACATTTGATGATATGATGAAATATGAAGGGTATGTTAATGCAATTGGTTGTGTATAATTGAATGATGAATTGATTTAATGTGATTTGAGATATAATGAGATATAAAACCAATGTGATTGGCTATGATGATGGTGTTAATGCAATTGATATTGTATATTACATTGATGAGATGATTGAGGCATGGTTGCCTATTTTGATTGTGAGATATGAAGCCATGGTTGTTGGCTATAATGATGAGAATGAAATGAATTGAGAAAGAAATGTATAAAGATATAAATGAAAAGATTATGTGTCTAATGTGTTATTCAACCTTCAGAGTTTTGGATTTGGCGACATGCCTATAAAGTACTAGATAGGTGAAAAGACCGGGTCGTAAGTCGATTCCAGTTGATAAATGTGAAATGTGAATTAAAAGTAACAGTCTAGCCGGGTTGAGGATCTCCTTGGTTTATCTGGGTTGAGGTCCAAGAGACTGGGTCTGTTACAAGTAACAGTCTAGCCGGGTTGAGGATCTCCTCGAGTTTAGCGGGTTGAGGTCCAAGAGACTAGGTCTGTTACCCTATCCATGGATAGAGATATATGTATTGCCTACGGGCTTGATAATTATGATTATTGACCAAAGCAGTAACTCTGAACTTTGAATAATATATTAGTATCTTTTGAGCCCAAGTCTGTCTTTGTTTGCAATGTGATTTATGAATGATGAAATAAATGAATAATGAGATTCTTGAGAATTGTTTATATGTTTGAGATTATGACATTTGCATTTCATTAAAGTATAATGTTATTATAGTTTGTACCACTAAGCCGTTGGCTTAGCGCGATTGTGATTCATCGCGCAGGTGACAGAGAAGAACCGGAGAGTTCCTCTAGGCCGAGTAGAGTCTAGAGTTTGAAGTGTTGATAGTGGAGCTCAAAGATCAAAGACATATTGCCAAACATGTATATATTTTGTATTTTGTAAAACTTGAGTTTTGATGTATAAGTATTTGTAAATATTTGTTATTTTTCCGCTGCATTTTTAATAAACACTTTATCTTTTGTGTTTTATAATTTCTTTTAAATATTTTAAATTTGTTCTTAAATGAGTCGTTTGGTTGTAAACCGTGGCATTCCTATATTCAGTATACGTATATTACGATCGTAAAAGCATGTTGTGTACGTATACGGGGTATAAGGGTGTTACAGGATGGCTCTTAGTTGCATCATTCCCTCCCACTTTGAGATGATTTTTCCTCAAATCATCACCTTCATTGTCAAAAGGAGATTAATTAGCAACAATAAAAGTAGCACTAACATTGAAATCACCTAACAAGTCTAATTTGTAATCATTTTCATTTATGCGCTCCAAGACTTGGAAAGGTCCATCTCCCCTTGGGTGAAGTTTAGACTTACTTTGATATGGGAACCTCACTATTCTCATATGTACCTAGTTTAGACACAAGCTTCCTTCTTCCTTGTTGACTTGATTCACAACTTGTTGGTTTCTCCTTTCAGTGTGGGCCTTTACATCCATGTGGATCTTCTTTACCAACTCAACTTTATTCTTACCATGTAATCTAGACCTTTCATTACAAGACAAAACAACTTGCTCCAAAGGTGTTAACGGATTAAAATCATAAACAATTTCAAAAGGAGTATAACCTATGGTAGAATGCACAACTCTACTATATGTAAATTCAACTAATGATATGCATTCTTCCCAATATAATTTAAAAGGTAAATTAACATATATTTACTAGTAATTTATTATTAAAAAAATCAATTTAAAAGAAAATCTCTAACAAAAATTCGCTAGAGTTTTGTCTATAAATCGTACGTCTCCCAAAATCAACAAACTCAACATGTATAAAAATTCACACTCCCAAAATATACCCATTCATTAATCCATATCTCCAAAAGTTTTCCCCAAATACATTCACACAACCCAAAATCTCAAAATCATATATGCATATATATAATGCATTTTAACTATTACATTATTTTAATAAAAATTAAGTTTATATCAAAAACATATATAAACATCATGAGTTACTAACAAGAGCAAACAATTACATGGTATACTGGCAATTCTGGTCTTGTGGCAATTTTTAGACTTCTAGTACAACATCCAAAATCTAGGTCCGGTAAGGTCTAGCAGAACCCTTTGGATATACCCTGTCACCTGCACAGTGAAATTCAATCGAGCTAAGTTACTAGCTTAGTGGTACACACTTTGATAAAAATAAATAATAATATGCATAAAACTTCTTAAAATACATCATGCCACAATGTCAAGTAAAATTATACATAATTCATCAATAAGTCATAATAACCGATACACATTAGGCTAAAAAATCCTTATACTATAATTTAGTCATAGAAATATTATTTTGATCTGTTTCGACACATGGGATCTAAATGTTAGATATCGCCCGAAGGCACATCCCCTCATGATACCAGTGTGTCTCGTCCCAAATGTGTATAGCATGCCAAACAGTACCAAATACAATTTCCTGAAACTAGTTATTACATAAGGCAACATGCATCACATAATTTGTCTACATTTAATCATATTTGCTCTGTTTCCACATTTTTTACATCATTTATTCATTTCTCACTTTTTTTTTCATTCACAATATACATAATCATTATTCATAATTACAATGTGACCCTTTTTCCATATTATTAATGTAACACCCTTATATCAAATATACATACAATACATATACCCTATATATGTAAAATACATATACAGAATCTAAGTATATCATAATACTTCTCATTAGAAAATTTTCCTTAATATTTTAAAAATAGTTTAACTTTTAAAATATAATTTAGTAAATAAAATTACATAATTATAATAATAAATGATTGTTAAAAATATATTTAAAAGAAAATTTCTAAAAAAAATTTCACTAGAGTTTTGTCTGTATTTCAAACATTTCCCAAAAAATCAAATGTTCTCAACCTGCATAAAATACACTCCCAGTATACGTATATTCATCCACTACTCCAACATCCTTCATAAATACTCAAATATACATGTACTTAAATATTTCACACTTTTATAACATTTTCCAAAAACTTTAAATTTACAAGATTTCCAAATGATAGTATAAGGTATATAAACATAACATATTTAATCAAAATAAATATTTACATGTTGCTACTAACTCTGATCTTGGGGAAATCTAATAAAACTTCTAGTACAATCCAAAAACCTTAGACGTGGTTAGATCTGGTAGGGCTATCGGTGCCTACCTTTTCACATGTGCAATAAGCAAATCGCGCTAAGCTAATAGCCTAGCGGTACATACTTTGGTAATGAAAGAAATTTATAAAACAATGCAATATGTCCTTACTTTGTAATTTACAATGTAACATGCAAAAGCATTTTTAACTATGATCCTATATAATATTCAGATTCCAAAGATATTATTTTGGTTTATCTTAACACCTAGTGTCTAGCCCAAAGGCAAATAAAATCACAAGTGACGCCCAACGTCTAGCCCGAAGGCAACTGTCATCATATTTGACACCCAGTGTCTAGCCCCGAAGGCAAATCACATTATAGGCATACCGTACACATATCACAAAACACATAACTCTGGAATATAATATTATATAAGGATACACACATTATTCAACATTTTCATATAGCTTAGTCAATTTCATCATTCCTTCATTTTCCAACACTTTTTTCATCATAAACAACACATTCCTTACCACTTTCATAATGTGGCCATGCTATATACATTTAATAGCATTAAGCCCTTTTTTCCACAAACAAATTCAATAATGTCAAAATGACCTAACAATGCATATCGCACATTTAAATATAAAGCTAGGCACTTTACTTGTGAATACTCACATTAAAGTAGCATAACTCAAACATTCACATACAATGTAGCATACCAATTCTATGTAATTTAATACATAAATACCAAAGTATGTACTAACCTTCACTCAAGACACTTCCAAGCCAACTTTTCACCCCCTTTCTTCACTTTACCACAATGTCCTTCACTACTTGCATTGGGCAAATCCAACTTACTCAACTCCTATCCACATCATGAGTTTAAATAATTTATTAGAATCATATTTCTATACATTTTAGCTAATAAAACTTATTTTAGCACATTCCCTTGAAATTTCAAATTTTTGCCCCAATGCACCTTAGTCTTAGAAATCCATTCTAATCAATTCTAAATAATGTTTTAAGTTCAATTATGTCTTTAAAATCATATTTTAACATAATTTAAGTAATTAAATTCAATTTTCCTGCATTCTTTACAAATTTCCTATAGAAACCCTAATTCATCCACTACCTCTTTCAAATTCTAACCAAACACATTCTTTTAAATCATCCAATCTTAAAATCATTTCCTCTACATCAAAATAACTTCATTAACTTCATTACAACCCATTTAAACAACTAACTAAGCCCCCTTCAAAAATGGAAAAATCACATATTCTTGAATTTTCAAGAAATCTTCCTAAAATCAAAGAAATTTTCCTTTTTCTTAAGCTTTCCTCAAAATCTCCTTAATTCCTTTGAAAAACTTGAAGAATTTGATGTATGGAAGAAGCAAATGCTCTCCTTTTGCTCATGGAGAAATTCGGCCAACTAGGAAGAGAGGAAGAAGAAGATGACCATGAATTTTGACTTTTTATTTTCTTTTCAATTCTAGTCACATATATATATATATATATTAATTATTAATTCATAAATATCTAAATTTCACATCAGCTTTCACTATCCAAAAATTGTTTTAATTTTTAATTTTTTTAACTTTTAATATTTTACTATTTAACCTTTGACTTTTACCATTTACTTTTTGACTTTTTAATTTTTAATAATATTTATATGTTATGTATTTTTTACTTATATTTCACATATATATTTATTATTTTCCTCATTCCATAACTTTAATTAACCATCTAATAAAATTGTGGGCATTACAATTAATGCAAAATTCATAATTTTCACAATTTATATACAATATTAACATTTGCCATAATTCAATGCCGCATCATCTCATATAACAAACATTTCACACATTTTAATACAAAATCATGCACTTTACATGTGAACATTCACATCAAAATAGCATGAGACAATCATCATTGTACACTGTAACATGCCAATTCAAATACAATTTAACACATAATAATCAAAGTATGCACTAACCTCTAACTTGCTAAAATCCAAGCCAATTTATCTTCCCAACTCCAACTTTTACCAATGCCCTTCACCACTTTGATTAGGCAACTTGACTCTACTCAATTCCTAATCAAATATGAGTTTACATAACCATTAGAAACATAATTCTACTCATTTTAACAACTCAAACTTAGATTATCACATTTCTACCCAATTCCCAGCATTTTTCCCTAACATTCTTTAATTTTTGAAATCTATTTTAATCAATTCTAAATCAATTTTTAAGCTAAATTATATCATTGTAAATATATTCCAACACAATTTAACTTTTTAAATACAATTTACCTCATTTATTTACAATTTCCACCAAAACCCTAATTTTCCTTCTTCTTCTCCCAAACTTGAACCAAACTCATTCAAATCAACCATCTAACCTTAAAATCAGTATCCCCACATCAAAATAACATCATCCCATACCATTTAAACAATTATCCAAGCCTCCCTTAAAAATTGAAAATTTACATAATTAAAATTTCCAAGAAACTTTCTTAGTTTTAAAAGGAAACTTACTAAGTATTTGGGATTTCACCAAAACAATCTTTGAAACTCTTGTTGAAATTTGGTGTATGAAAGAAGCAAAGTCCTCCCCTACACATCCATGGAGAATTCAGCCTAATGGAAAAGAAGAAAAATAAGAAGAAGAAGAAGTGCTTTATTTTTCTTTCTTTCTTTCCTTAACCACATATATAAATAATAATAATAATAATTTAACTAATTAATTAATTCTTAAAAATCCATAATTTTCCTATTCCACCAAAAATTATTTTGATTTTGATTTTTTAAAACTTTTTAACTTTTACTTTTACTTTGACTACTTTACTTTTTGACTTTTTATTTTTTAGTAACATTTATATTTAAGGTATATTTCATTTATATTTCACATATACACAAGTCATTTGCTTCTTCCAACATCTTACTTAACCGTTCTAAATTATTTATTTAATTATATTTAATAAAACCACATGCATTACAATGTTCATAGTATCCTATTAACTACTTCAGTTTGTCCATTAGCTTGTGGGTGACAAGTTATAGAAAATAGTAATTTTATTCCTAACTTATTCCATAAAACATTTCAAAAATGACTAAGGAACTTAGCATCCCTATCACTAAAAATAGTTCTAGGTAAGCCATGCAATCGTATTATTTCTTGGAAAATAATTGTGCTATGTATGTGACATCATCCGTTTTATTGTAAGGTATGAAATGTGTCATTTTGGAAAAAAGATCAAATACAAAGCAGATTGAATCCTTACCTTTTCTAGACCTAAGCAATCCTAACACCAAATCTATTTATATCAGTTGAAGGATCATTAGGAATAGGAAAAGGATGATATAAACCATAATTCATAATTCTAGACATAGCTTGTTTACATCTAATACACTTATTACAAATATTTTGCACATCACTCCTCATTTAATACTTCTAAATTTTTTTGGCTCAAAAGTGATCCATTTCAATGAGATTTTTTAACAAGAAAAAGTCTAATGGAACAATTATGCATACACAGTTTATTTTTCTTAAATAGAAATCCATCCAATTTATAGAATTTACCATATGCTTCCTTTTCACAATTCTGAAAAATATTTAAAAAACC
Source organism: Garcia nutans (assembly GCA_947685225.1). Lineage (NCBI taxonomy): Eukaryota > Viridiplantae > Streptophyta > Magnoliopsida > Malpighiales > Euphorbiaceae > Garcia > Garcia nutans. The sequence continues at coordinate 31,625,509 of CANTUV010000039.1, read as the reverse complement.
CAAGTATCCTAGCATCTAATGTGATTAATAAAGTATATCTCCTCGAAAGTGTATTAGCTACCACATTATCTTTTCTATTCTTATACATAATCGCATATGGAAAGGATTCTATAAATTCAACCCATTTCGCATGTCTCTTGTTTAACTTACCTTGACCTTTGATAGACTTTAAAGATTGATGATCAGTATAAATTAAAAATTCCATAGGCCAGAGGTAATGTTGCCAATGTTCTAATGTTCTCATCAATGCATACAACTCCTTATCATAAGTTGGATAATTTAGCATTGCACCATTGAGATATTCACTAAAGTAAGTTATTGGATACTATTCTTGCATAAGGATAGCTCCTATATCTACACCTGAAGCATCACACTCAATTTCAAATTTTTAGTAAAATCAAGAAATGACAAAAGAGGTGGATTGCATAATTTTTCCTTCAAGAGAGAAAAAACATTTATCTTGCTATACACCCAAAAAAAGATTGATTTTTTTTCTTAATTACAGCAGTGAGAGATGAAGCTGTGGGGATAAAATCTTGGATAAATCTTCTATAAAAACTATTTAATTCATGAAAACTTCTAACTTCACTAATAGATTTAGGGGTTGGCCAATTCTTAATAGCACTAACTTTTTCCTTATCAACTTCAACAACATCTTTACTTGCAATAAATCCTAAGAAAATAACCTTATCTATAGAAAAACAACACTTTTTCATATTAGCAAATAATTTTTCTTTCCTCAAAATATTCAAGACATAATGTACATGGAACATATGATCATCTAAAGATTTTGAATAAATGAGAATATCATCAAAGTACACAACTATGTATTTGCCAATTAGATCTTTTAAAACATGGTTCATTAATCTCATAAAAGTATTAAGTGCATTAGTTAGACCAAAAGGCATAACTAATGACTCATATAAACCATATTTTGTTTTAAAATTTGTTTTCCATTCATCTCCTTCTTTCATCCTAATTTAATAGTAGCCACTTTTGAGATCAATTTTACTAAAAATAATATGACCATGCAACTCATTTAACATTTCATTAAGCCTAGGAACGGGATGGAAATACTTTACTGTTATATCATTGATTGCTCTATAATCCAAGCACATCCTCCATAATCCATCTTTCTTTAGAACAAGCAAAACTAGAATGGCATGAGGACTCATGCTCTCCCTCACGTAGCCTTTGGTCATCAATTCCTCTACTTGCTGTTAAAGTTCTTTGGTCTCCTCTAGATTACTTTTATAAGCTAGCTTGTTCGGAATGGTAGCTCTAGGGATGAAATCTATTTGATGCTTAATTCCTCTAAGAGGTGGCAAGCTATTAGGAACTTCTTCAGCAAATACATCTTAAAACTTTTGTAAGATAGAAACAAAAACACTTGGCAAGGAGTTTAGCTTTGTTTAAGAAAATTTCTTTATACATAAGAACAAGTATATTTCTTTTTGAATATAAATCCTCCCTAATTTCACTCCCCTTAGCATAAAAACTCTCTCTTTTTCTTTTTCTCACAACTAATTCTCTATTTTTACTTTCTCTTTTTTTTAATCTACCTTTTCTTTATTCTCTCCACTCATTTTTTTAATCCTCACTGTTTTTTTTCTTTTTTTTTTCTTTGAATTTTTTTAGCTCATTCTCATAAACTTCTCTTAGTGAAAGTGGTGCTAAGATGATCTTCTTTTCATCTTTCTCAAATATATAATGATTGGTGTATCCATTGTGCATGACCCTCCTATCAGATTGCCAAGGGCTTCCTAAGAAAAGATGACCAGCTTGCATTGGCACTATATCAAATAATAGTTCATCCTTGTACTTCCAATCTTGAAGGCCACCAATACATGCTTAGTAACTCTAATCTCCCCATAGTCATTCAACCACATCAACTTGTTTGGTTGAGATTGTTTAAATGTAGGCAATCCTAATTTCTCTGCTAGTGTTGTGCTCGCAACATTGGTTACACTTCCTCCATCAATAATCGCATCACCTACTCTATCTTGAATTAGACATCTAGTATGGAACAAGTTCTCCCTTTGATCACTCTCTTCTTGTTGAATTTGTAAGCTTAAAGTTCTCCTACTCACTTATGATCTCCCACTTTCAGCAATGGTTATTGGCTCATCTTCACTCTCATCCTCTTCCTCCTTAGTAAGTTTCTCTTCTTCATCTTCTTCATTATCACTAGCTGAATATACTTCTCCATCAAGCATATAAAAGATCCTAGTATTAGGACAATCTCGTTTAAAAATGTCCAACTCGTCCACACTTAAACACTTAATTTTTGTACTAGAAGATGGTTCCAACTTTCCTTTATTATTGATGGTTGTAGTTGCCTTAGGTGCTTCTTTGGACTCTAGCTTGGGCTTTGATGAGGTAGCTTTCTCTTCTTTCGTCCAAGAAGGCTTGTAAGTAGAAATGGTGGTATATTGGTTCTTCTTCTTCAATTGCCTTTCTATTTTTATTGCAATGTGCAATAGTTCCTCTAACTCCATGCATGGTTGAAATTCCACTATGTTAGAAATTTCCCTATCAAGTCCTTTGAGAAATCTAGCCATAGTAGCTTTTTGATCTTCCTCTATATCGGCTAAAGCAACTTCCATCTCCTTATAGTGCTCTTCCACACTGCTTGATTATTGAGTAAGATTTTGAAGGTGGTTGCATAACTCTATATAGTAGTGACTTGGTACAAAGTGTCTCCTCATAATTGGTTTGAGATCTCTCCAGTCTTTAATAAGTCTTTCCCTATTTCTTCTTCCCCTTTGCTTTGTATCATCCCACCATGTTATTGCATAATCTTTAAAGGCAACCATAATAATCTTAACCTTCTTAGATTCAGTATGCTCATGAAAATCAAATACTAGTTCAATCTTCTTTTCCTAATCAAGGTATGCTTCCAGGTCCATCTTGCCATGAAAGGGTGGAATTTCTAGCTTCACTCCTCCACTATCCTGATTAACTTGTCTTCTTTAAGGTCTAACTTCCTTCTCTTCTCCATTATCTCCATAAGATTCTTCTCCTTTCGAATCTTCCTTTGCTTGATTTCTCCTATTATCTCTTCTTCTTTGGTCATTAGGAATAATATTAGGTTGTCCCCCTACTACTAAAGCTTCCACTCTTTCCATTTGATCCATTAATTTTATAACTCTCTGGATTAAAAGCTCTATAGATGCAGCAATTGCATCCATGTGGTCAACCGGTCCTTGAGTTCTTTTACCTTCACCACTCATCTTAAAACCTAGTTATTAGTTGCAACAAAGGTTAACAAAATAAGAAAATTTATGTATACAATTTCCTTACTTCTCTCCCTCATTTGTTTCACTCATGTAATATGTCACTCAAGTTCACTCGTGTTTGCATTTAAGTTATTTGGCTTTTCTCAAAATAAACTCACACTCTTGCCTTTTTTTCCACAAGAGTGTGAGTTTATTTTGAGAAAAGCCAAACAAAGTCAACACAAGGTGTTAAACAATAAGAATAGGTTAAAATACTAAATTATTGAGGATCAGGTCTCAGGTTCAGAGGCTCGACTGCACAGGATGTAGCACGACCGCTATGCATGTGGGGTATTAGCTAAAATGCCTAGGTTAAACTTCAACTTGACAGTAGATTTTGCGGTGGGTTACTGTGAGCAGGGATTTTTGCCACCACTCCCATGTGGAATGGTTCTTGCGACTTCGGCACTGTTAGGCTTAGGGCCTTAGAGAACACGGGCCTAAACCCAGAGAAAATGGAGTCACCACCTGAATAGGCCTGAAAAAAGAAAGGGGTGGATGCCTTGATTCCTAAGAAATCCCCAAGCCCCTATTGGGTTCGAAAAGTTAGGTACGCGCGGGGAAGGTGAGAATGACCCAACACTCCCACAGCACCTGGTTCATTAGAACCGACTTTCTTTTTAGGTCTAAATTTTATTAAATTCTAAACTTAATATAGCATCATCCATATTACATGCAAATTAAAAGAAATAAACATCTATCACCTTTACATAAAATAAATAATCAAAATAGGCACTCATCCAAGGATGGAAACATGCCTTTACAACAATTGTTTAATGTCCAAAACTAAATAAAATAGGACACCAGCCATTTAGTGGAAATATGTCCTTTACATTAATCCCAAAATCCAAAATAAATTAAATTACATTGAACCTAACTAATGAGATACCCACAAAGTGGAAACATACCTCTTACATCTTGGAAACTAAAATAATCAACATAATAAATCAAATAAAATCATTCAATCATTCACCATTAGAAAATATAAAAATAAATCATTCATAAAAACAAAGTGTTAATGAATCATCCATTCAAGGCATAAAATAAAAAAAATCACATCTAAGTTTAAACTTGAATAAAGCAATAAATATACAACTTTTAGGGTTTATACTTCAAATTAGGGTTTTAGAACTTTTATGATTAAATTAGGGTTTTTTTATGATAAAAATTAAGAATTTGGGCTTTAGGAATCAAAAATGGGATTTTTAGGGTTTAGGAAAACAAGATTAGGGTTTTGAAAGAGAATTGGGATTTTTAGAAATTGGAAAAATGTTTAAGGTTTTAAAAATTTAGAAAACTATTTAGGGTTTTGGAAAATAATAGATTAGGGTTTTAAAAAAATTACTTAGCTGCTGTGATGTTAAAACTTTTGGTTAAATAAGCTACTGAGATTACATTTAACAAACTTTGGCCATTGGGATATTAACCTATGATAAATATATGCTTTTCTAAATAGCTATTGGACGAAATAAATAACTTATTATGAGTTATAAGTCTAACAATCACTGATTATAAAATAAAACTAATACAAACAAAAGACTGATGATTATAACATATTGGACTTATCATTAAGCAAAAGATGAATGCATTCAATATTTAAAACTATCATCAGAGCATCTTATACTTAATTTAGATGAGATAAATTTAGAACATACCATCGTTTATTGGCTCCACCATAATTAAACACTGATCTTGCAACGATTTAAAACTCTGGCCAAGCAGGACAAAGACAGTGTGATACTGCCTTTGTGGTATGTTTCTAGTTTCTTAATATGTTGTGTTCTTTTACTGGCTGCTAACTCTCTCTGTCCCTCCTGCTCAATATTGATGCTAGGGTTTTTATTCCTTCAATGTTGCTGCCATTTCTCCCTTTTTCCTCCCTTCATTGTTTGCTTTTTGATTTTGCATTTATAATTAAAGCTAAACCCTAATTCACTAATTTTACAGTTAAAATGAGTTTTTTCTTGATTAGGAAAGTTAATAAATAGGAATGAGGCTGGATTACAGGCGTATGGATAATTGGCCATGGCCAATTTTGCCACAGGCAAGCCTTGTGGTGAATTGGCCATACGTTCACCATAGGCATGGGCCTGTGGCGAACTGGCATGTCCAATTTTCCACAGGCAAGACTTGTGGTGAAATTGGCATGCCAATTCACCACAGACATGACCTGTGGCGAATTGAGCATGCCAATTCGATAAAATTTGGGTCGGGCCGACTTGTCTTGGGTTCTAGACTTTTTTTGGCTTTTAAAATTATTCTAGTTTGGTTTAAATCTTTAAGCTTGATCTAACTTCCTTTTAATTAGGGCCAAACTAGATTAGGTTCAAAATTAAGGGTCTACAGTTTGCCCTCTGCTTGAGTAATCTGAGACTTTAGTAGAAGAGAGTGAAAAGCAACATGACTTTGAGCTGCACTTAGGTAAGGATGGGTTCTCGACTCGAGGTTGGTTAGGTTTTGGACCCAAGACTGGATTGGTTAGGTTCTGAAACTGAGACTGGATTTGGGTTCTGGACTCGAGACTGGTTTTGGGTTCTCGACCTGAGACTGAATTTGGGTTCTAGACCCAAGATTGATTTTGGGTTCTCGTCTCGATATTGGATTTGGGTTCTGGACCCGAGATTGATTTTGGGTTCTCAACCCAAGACTAGATTTGGGTTCTGAACCCGAGATTGGTTTTGGATTCTCGACCCGAGACTGGATTTGGATTTTGGACCCAAGATTGGTTTTGGATTCTCGACTCGAGACTAGATTTAGGTTGTAACACCCTTATACCCTATATACATACAATACATATTTTTAGCATATGTAAAATATGCAAATACAGTACAAAAATGTCACAGACCGGTTTAATAAAAATTTTCACATTTCTGATTTAAAATTTCAAATACTAAATATATAAAATTAAATAGTATGTAAATATTCTTTACTTGTTATATGAACTCAAAATAAACATTTTATATGAAAATCTTTGGAAAAAAATTTCCAGAGTTTTGTCTATAATTTGAATATCCCAAAATTTAGCAAAACACTACCTGCATCAGAAAACACTCCAAAAATAATTTCAAATTACCATTTCACCCATACTCCTCAATTTCACCAAGTTTCTCAAACATATATATATATATATAATTTAGAACACATTTAAACCCCCATTTCAAATAACTTAACCCAAACATTCTTTATAGTTTACAATACATAATATCCAAAAATATGATATAATATGCATAATACCCAAAATATACAATAACATATAAAATATATATATCCTGCTGACAGTGTTTCTGATTTTGATATCAGCTCTACAAGCACAACCACAAGTCTAGACCCGACCTGGTCTAGAAGAACTCTCTGGCTCAGCCGAATCTACTATGTCACCTACACAATGTAAATAATCGCGTTAAGCCAAAAGCCTAGTAATACAAACTTAATAACAATAAAACTCAAATACAATGTCAATGCACAATGGTTATGGATATCACATCATTCTATTTTCTCATACTTTTCAAATATTTCACAATCCACAATTCACATAAAAATAAACACAAACATGGGCCCAAAGATAACTAATATGCTATTCAAATTTCAGAGTTACTATTTTGGTCTATAATGACACCATATGTCTAGCCCTGTAGGCAAAATATCAATGTAATAGTCCAACTAGGTCTGAGCTTACGACTCGGTCATTTCACCCAGCCCAGCTTCAAGGACTTGATTTGAGGCTTATGATACGGTCATTTCACCTCAAAAATATTTTCATAGTGATGCCTAGCGTCTAGCCCGTAGGCAAATCATAGGCATGCCGCAGAGTTTCCTGCTGGCGAAATGGCCAAAGCCATTTCGCTCGTAGGAAAATCCTGCGAGTGAAGTGGCCTGACCATTTCGCCCTCAGGAATTTCCTACGGGCGAAATGGCCTTCGCCCGCCCGCAGGCCAGCTTGTGCGCTCGCTGCCTATGAAACAAGGTTTGAGTTCTTAATTTCTTTTTGTTTTTTTCATAGTAGCTTAATCATCTATTTTTTTTTCTTTTAATTCAAAAACCCTAGAACCTCAATTCACTTTTTCTTAAGTTTAAAAACCTTAATTCGTTGCTTTGTTTTCCAAAAGGTTTAAAGTTGTTAGTTTTGTTTCTTCAAAACTCCAAAACCTTAATTTGCTTTCTAAATTTTCAAAACTCTAAATTGAGTTCTGTTTCTTTCCAAAAGCCCTAAAAACTACTTTTTTGCTTTTATAAACTTTAAATCATTTTCATAAAACTTCATAAAGTTATCAATTGTTTCTTCCAAATTCTAAAAATTAATTCATTCCCCAAAACCCTAATTCAACTCCCAAAAACCAAAACAATGAACCCTAACCCATTAAAACCTTCAACCCTAATTTTTTCTAAACCCTAATCCTTTAAAACTTTAAAAACCATATAAACAAAAATGTTATAATTTTACACAGTAAGCTTAAAACATATTTCAATGAATAACCGTAAACCATAAATCTAAGTATTTTAAAGTGTTCAAATCCTAATTTCATGATTTTACATCACAAACCTTAATTTGGTTAATCAAAGAGTTCTACCAACTTTTTAAATCATAAAACCTTAATCTATTGTAATTCCTTTAAAAACTCACAGTAGCCCAATTCCATAAATTCCAAAACCCTAAACACATGAAATAAAAATCTTAAATAGAAACAGCAGCCCTAATTTGAATTTTTATTTGCCTTATTCAATTTTATATTTGATTATGCTTTGATTTATTTTATATGCTTCAAATTATTTAAGTTCAATGCTTGGTTCATTTAGTTTATGATGGATAGATGTTTACTTTCTATTGATATTTAATATCTTTGATGGATGATTTATTTATTATGAATGGTTATTTATTTTTATTGTTTATTTAGATTTCCAAATGTTGTAAGAGGTATGTTTCCACTTGGTGGGTACCTCATTAGTTAAACATCATGTAATTTAAATTACTTTTCTATTTTAGAACCAATGTAAAGGACATGTTTCTACCTTTCGGTGGGTGTCCTATTTAGGCATGTGATGTAAGGACATGTTTCTATCTTCGGATGGGTGTCCATTTATTTGTTTTGCTTGGACATTGTTTTGATTTTCAATATATTGATGCTTTATGTTAATTATTGTGTGTAATATGGATAATGTTGTTATATTTAAGAATTTTATAATATTAAGACCTGTAAAGGAGGCCGGTTCCAATGAACCGGGCGTTGTGAGGGTGTTGGGCCATTTCTCACCTTCCCCACACGTACCCGACTTTTCGAACCCATTAGGGGGTTGGGGATTCCTTAGGAATCGAGTCATCCACCCCTTTCTTTTTTCATGACCCGTCCAGGTGGCGATTCCATTTTCTCCGGACTTAGGTCCGTGTTCTCTAAGGCCCCGAGCCTAAACAGTGCCGAAGTCACAAGAACTATTTCACCGGGAGTGGGGGCAAAAATCCCCGCTCATAGTGGCGACTCCACTGGGGATAAGAGAAGTTGATTCCGTTGGTCTTTATATTATTCTATTCTTTCTTATAACGATAGTATCCATTGCATCATCTTACTTGCATCGTGTGCGTGAGTTAGGACACCCGTGTTACCCATGTTATGTTATGTAAGGGATACCATACTTTCACTCAAGGTATGGAGATCGAGCATGGCATAACCACTCATAGCCTCATACCATTTGGTATATACTTGCTATGAGAACCTAAGCCTTTTAACCCAAAGACTAAAGCTCATGTAATTGACCTAGTTACTTTCCTTAGGTTTTACCCCAAATGCATGTTGTTTGACTATGGTTAATTTATCTTGGCTTAAATCTTGGCTTATTTGGTTTGTTCTTTTTCTAATATGACTCAAGTACATTTGTAAGCTCAAATAATTTTTTCTTTAAAATCCAAAAGACCAAAGCTATTTTCAAAACTTTTCAAAATGGTCTTTTGACATAAAACTTTTCTTTTCCTCATGGCCCAAATACTAAGCCCAAAATATGTTTTTTCTAAAATCTTTTTACAATGGGCTTAGAAACAAAATTATTTTCAAAGAGCTTGCAAATTATTTAGGTCAATTATAAAATACTAAAAATCAATTGTGAGCCTAGTTTATACTAAGAATAATTAACCATGGGCTTATTTTTGGCATGAATCATTAGTTACTTTTTCAAGTGAGAAATCTATCTATAATAAACCTCTTAATTTAGTTTTAATCTAATATAGCATAAAAGCTACTTTGATTGGATAAATGGATAAAAACCTAATTAATGGGAATTATTATGAACTGATTTCCATTTTTGAAAATATAACTATTGGCTGAAACGTCCGAGGGAATTATTCGAAAATAAGATGCCCCATGTTGGTATTTTGTTAACCATATACCTAGGAAAAGAGACTCGCCATTCGTGTGTGGATGTTATAAGGTTGGAAGGAACGTCCTATTTGTCCTTGTTTGTCTATTGTTTGTGCATACATGCATACATGCATACATTTGCATCTCATATCATTGATCCTCTCTGGCTCTCAGCCCTAGATTATGAAAGTTCAAAAGCTTACGACAATCCGACCTACACCGGAGATGAAGTATCTAGCAACGAATCAATCACTTGCTCACCAAAAGCAATGGATCCCGAACAAATTCAAAGAATGGTGGATGATGCCCTTAACACCAAGATGGAAGAAATAAAAGAGGCCATGGCTGAGACCATAAAGAATCAACTAGCTGCAATTTTAGGAAATAATGCCGAAGCGTCTGCTAGCTTCAGGAAGCCAAAGGACAATGGGAAGGCTAAAATTGGTGAAGTAGCTTTTGATGATGAAAAGGTGATCATTGATGATGATGATTGGGCTCAATACTACCAGGATCTCCAAGACAAAAAGGAGAGAAAGGTTATTGAGAAGGCAACTATTGAAAAGACGGAGACATCCGATGTTGAAAAGATGATTGCCGATTTAGAAAAGAAATTTGAGAAGAAGCTGAAAACCGAAGAGATGTCCGAGATCAACAAACTATTTGAACAGGATGAGGAGGTCCCTTATAAGTTCAAGATGCCATCCTTTGCTAGATATGATGGAACCAAAAATCCCCATCTCCATGTGAAGCAGAATATCACTGCTATGCAGTCTGCCTGAGCTACTAAGGTTCAAACTCTAAGGTACTTTATGCTCTCATTGGACCCTGTTGTCCAAAATTAGTTCAATACCTTAGATGATGGAACACAAAAGAATTGGAATTTGCTATACAAGGCCTTCATCCAACAATATGGGTATAATGTCGAGTTGGAGGTTACCTTAATGGAAGTGGAGTCCATAAGGCAAAGGCCAAATGAGAATTTTGTGGACTATGTGAAAAGGTGGAGAAATAAGGCTGCTTTGCTCAAGAAAAGGCCCGATGAATCTGATCAAATAAGGATGATCGTGAGAGGTGTCCTGCCCAATCTCCGTGAAAGGATGTCTCACACCCTTATAAGGGATTTCAAAGATCTTCTCCAAGCTGGTCTGCAAATTGAAGAGTGGGAAAGAGAGAAGAACCATTTTTCAATAAAAAGGAATGAGAAAGGAAATTTTCAGCCTAGCAATCAAAGCACACAAAAAGAAGTTGGTGTTGATACCACTAGTCAAGGAGGAATGAGGCAGTTTTCAGAGTTAGGGAAGCCACTGTCTTGGTTTTTTAGCAAACTACAAAAGAAAGGGTTGTTACAACCATTGGCTCCTCGACCTTTGCCTAGTCCATTACCCCCAAATTTGATACTAAAGCTTTTTGTCAATTTCATCAGACTCAAGGACATGAGACTGATAGATGTACCCGATTAAGGCATGAGATCCAAGATTTGATTGATAGTGGCAAGCTACCCGAGCCGGATAAGCCCAACACCAAAGATAATCCATTACTAAGGTTCAATAGAGTATCTCCACCTGCAACCTTCATGGTGGGAAAAGGATTGGAAGAAGATTTTATTTTATCATCCTTTCAAGATGGAAATATTGAAGATGTGAAGGGAAAAGAAGCTTAAAATCAGTGAACTTTCCTTAGCTTGAATGTTGCTTTTCAATTTTACTTTCTTTAATATTTAATTGGAACTATCGTGTTTTTCAAATTTAAATTTGTTTGAATAAATTACTTTTATCAAAAAATTTTGTTGGTCTTTGTTCACTTTGGTGCTCAACCAATAAGGAATCTAGCTTGATAATTCATGAATTAATATATTTATGCATCATGACTTGAATGACTTTACTAGGTGAGGGAATTGCTCTATAGCATTGAGTTATGTATGCTTACTTAGAGAGGGCTCCTGCATAATTATCTTTGTCTAGGTCCTAGTCAGTCTTAGAACATGCTTTGATGAACTTTCGAGGTGAAATTGAACTCTGTTTATTTAAGGAAGAGATGATCTAGGCATTGTTTGGTTAGCCAACAACTAGTATCCACCCATTAAATATCAAGCTCTAGTTGTCCCTTTGAGCCTTCATAAAATTTTAGCTTTCTTTTCATTGGCATATAACCTCAACAACCTACCCTGAGCTGTTGTGATACTTTTGACAAATCTTATGATCACTAATATGAAGAGGTAAGAAGATCAAAGAAAGAAATTAATACCATGAAGATAGTTGAAGCTCTCAAGACCATAAGGATAGTTTATGTTTTCAAGACCATAAGTATAGTTGATGTTCTCAAAACCATAAGGGTAGTTGAAGTTCCCTTAATATCTCTAATATATCAGGACAACATCAACATCAGAGTAACAAATGATTTATCCATGTTAAAGAAGATTTATGTTACTCCACTCATCCATTATTGGAAGCCCAAGTTGGTACAAACAAGGCAACTTTGTTTGAGCTAGAACAAAAAAAAAACAAAAAAAAGAGAAAAAAAAGGACAAAAGAAAAAAATAAAAAAGGACAAAAGGAAAAAGGAAAAGAGAAAAAGATAAAAAAAAAAGATAAAAAGGCGGTTCAGAAAGCCAAGTGAGTTCTCTTTTACCTAATACAACAAAAGGCTTCCATTTGGGTTATAAGGACATTTTGACCTGAATTGGTCCAACCCAACCAAAGAAAAAGGAGAAAGACCATCCAATTCTTGAAAGTTCTGTACTTGACAGTACTACAAGGAAGAAGGACAAAATGATAAAGTGCTCAAAGAAAGGGAAGAGTAAGAAAAAGAAAGAAAAGGGAGAATAAGAAAAGCAACAAATGTGGAAACCAAACTTTATTCAAGGGTAAAAACTGTCCTAATCAAGATCCAGATTAATGCCAAGAATATAGAAGGAATTTGGAGTCTAGCAAGATTGCCTCTAAGCTGCCTAAAATTCAAACAAGAAATTTTAAGTGTCAAGATTTGTCCATTGTGTCACATCAGCTCCTATCTCAAAATGGCCTTCATTTAACCCATGTCCCTCATAGACCCCATTTCAAGCCTATCAAAGAGCTATTGATCTCTCTTGGTAGGTAGAGTCTATTAGTGGAGATAGTTTGGATAAGCATGCATATGAGATAGACAATATTTAAACTCAAATGAGACCTTTGGCCTAGTAATGTGTATGTGCCTATCTGAAGTGCAACAATTCTTGCTTAAATAGAAATGATTCCCGAGTTTAGTACGGTAACTAGGGTTGTCATGTTATAGATATGTTAATTTGGAAAAATCAAGTCCTGAGGTACATTGACATTGATTTGCCAAAGCCAACATTTGATTTCAAAATTAAAATTCAAAAAAAAAAGTTTTGTCATATAAAGCCTTCAAGTTAAGGGAAATATGTTGAACCTCCAAACGACACATTGGGCAAAGGAAATGATTATTGGCAAGGTCATGAAGAAGCTATCAACTGACATGCTGAAACCTTGTTCGAAATAGATGAATCCCTAACTCTGCTGCTTGTGGCCTCCATTATTCATGTTTTCAATATCTTGCAGATAAAAGCCACAAATGCAAAGCTTTCTATCATTCCAATGCAAGACTTGAACGAGCGTCAAAAAAGGAACCAATAAGAACACTTCTGCTTATCACCTTAGTCTGCGAGTCGATGGAACGACTGTAAGTGTCATTCATACATATCATGCATACATGAGCATATCACATCACACTTTCTTGTTTTATATTGTCTATTCTTTATCAAAGTGAACAGCAAACACTCTGTGAAGTAAAGAATCAAAAGAAGATGTCAAATCAGGGGGGCATGGAAAGCCTATTTGCATGTGGAAGCTCCAGTCATTTTGCAAAAGAAGAAATGCATGCATGTACGAAGAACTAGACGGCAAAAACATCAATCAGAGCCTGCATAGAAAAATCATGGGTTTGAGCCTACACAGGGGGCAAAGTTTCTCCTTTTCAATTTTTTAAGTCTATATATAAAATGTTTTCAAACTCACTTACAAATATTTTGCCATGCAGGGGGGCAAGGAGAGGGTATAAGGTCCAATTAAAAATAACTAAATTTTTGCAAAAAATAAGAACAAAAGAATGAAACATTAGAACTCTCAAAAGAATGAAGATGCAAAAGACAAAAGATTAGTTCAGCTAAAAGAGCTAAAGCCAGGGTAAAGACCCGACCTCCAATGGATAAAGATCCATGTTCCAAGGGTGAAGATCCGATCTCAAAGGATGAAGATCCATATTTTCAAGGGTGAAGACCTGATCTCAAAGGATGAAGATCCATTTACAAAGGGTGAAGACCCGAAGTCTCAAAGGATGAAGATCCATTTTTCAAGGGTGAAGACCCGATCTCAAAGGATGAAGATCCATTTTCAAGTGTGAACACTTGAACTCAAAGGATGAAGATCCATTTTCAAGGGTGAAGACCCGAACTCAAAGGATGAAGATCCATTTTCAAGGGTGAAAACCTGATCTCAAAGGATGAAGATCCATTTTTCAAGGGTAAAGACCAGATCTTAAAGGATGAAGATCCATTTTTAAGGGTGAAGACCCGATCTCCAAGGATGAAGATCCACTTTCAAGGGTGAAGACCCAATCTCCAAGGATGAAGATCCATTTGCAAGGGTGAAGACCCAATCTCCAAGGATGTAGATCCATTTGCAAGGGTGAAGACTCGATCTCAAAGGATGAAGATCCATTTTCAAGGGTGAAGACCCAATCTCAAAGGATGAAGATCTATTTTGAAGGTTGAAGACTCGATCTCAAAGGATGAAGACCCGATTTTCAAGGATGAAGATCCATTTTCAAAGGTGAAGACCTGATTCCAAGGATGAAGATCCAATTTCAAAGGGTGAAGACCCGAAGTTTAAAGGATGAAGATCCACTTTCAAGGGTGAAGACCCGAATTCCAAAGGATGAAGATCCATTTTCAAAGGGTGAAAACCCAATGCCAAGGATGAAGATCCAGTTCAAAGGATGAAGATTCATTTTCAAGGGTGAAGACCCGATCGCAAAGGATGAAGATCCATTTTGATGGTGAAGAATCACAATGCATAAAACAGCCGGAGCAGTCAGATTTCTCAAATGATAAAAGGTCAGTCAAACTCAGTCTCGGGTCCAAGCACCCAAATTAAATTCAATATCTGATCCAAAACCCAAATTACCCCTAAGTCCAGAACCTAGAATTTATTTCTAAGTCCAAGAACTTAGCTCGGGTCTAGAACCCAAATTTTCCTTAGGTCCAGAACCTAAAATCTCTTTTAAGTCCAGAACTTAGCTCGGGTCCAGAACTCAAATTACCCTTAGGTCTAGAACCTAGAATCTCTTTTAAGTCCAGAACTTAGCTCGGGTCCAGAACCCAATTTTTCCTTAGGTCCAGAACCTAGAATTTATTTTAAGTCCAAGAACTTAGCTCCGGTCAAGAACCCAAATTTTTCTTAGATCCAGAACCTAGAATCTCTTTTAAGTCCAGAACTTAGCTCGGGTCCAAAACCCAAATTACCCTTAGGTCCAAAACCTAGAATCTCTTTTAAGTCCAGAACTTAGCTCAGGTCTAGAACCCAAATTTTCCTTAGGTCCAGAACCTAGAATTTCTTTTAAGTCCAAGAACTTAGCTCGGGTTCAGAACCCAAATTTTCCTTAGGTCCAGAACCTAAAATCTCTTTTAAGTCCAGAACTTAGCTCGGGTCCAGAACCCAAATTACCCTTAGGTCCAGAACCTAGAATCTCTTTTAAGTCCAGAACTTAGCTCGGGTCCAGAACCCAAATTTTCCTTAGGTCCAGAACCTAGAATTTATTTTAAGTCCAAGAACTTAGCTCCGGTCAAGAACCCAAATTTTTCTTAGATCCAGAACCTAGAATCTCTTTTAAGTCCAGAACTTAGCTCGGGTCCAAAACCCAAATCACCCTTAGGTCCAAAACCTAGAATCTCTTTTAAGTCCAGAACTTAGCTCGGGTCTAGAACCCAAATTTTCCTTAGGTCCAGAACCTAGAATTTCTTTTAAGTCCAAGAACTTAGCTCGGGTTAAGAACCCAAATTTTCCTTAGTTCCAGAACCTAGAATTTCTTTTAAGTCCAAGAACTTAGCTCGGGTCTAGAACCCAAATTACCTTAGGTCCAGAACCTAGAATCTCTTTTAAGTCTAGAACTTAACTCGGGTCCAGAACCCAAATTATTCTTAGGTCCAGAACCTAGAATTTCTTTTAAGCCCAATAACTTAACTCGGGTCCAGAACCTAAATTTTCCTTAGGTCCAGAACCTAGAATTATCCTTGAGTCCAGAACTCGAACCGGGTCCATAACCCAAAATTTAATCCAATCTCGGGTCCAAGTACCCAAATTCAAATTCAATCCAATCTTGGGTTCAAGTACCCAATCTCGGGTCCAAGTGCCCAAATCAAATCCAATCTTGGGTCCAAGTGCCCAATCTCGGTCCAAGTACTCAATCTCGGGTCCAAGTACCCAAATCAAATCAATTTTTGGTCCAAGTACCCAATCCTTGGTCCAAGTACCCAAATTCAATCAATCTCGGGTCCAAGTACCCAAATCAAATCAATTTCGGGTCCAAGTACCCAAATTAAATCTAATCTTGGGTCCAAGTACCCAAATCAAATCCAATCTCGGGTCCAAGTACCCAATCCCAGGTACAAGTACCCAAATCAAATTCAATCTCGGGCCTAAGTACCCAATCTTGAGTCTAAATACCCAATCCCGGGTCCAAGTACCCAATCCCGGGTCCAAGTACCCAAATTAAATCCAATCTTTGGTCCAAGTACCCAAATCAAGTTCAGTGTCGGGTCTAAGTACCCAAAACAAATTCAAATAACCATCTCATCAAAAATTAAGTCTTGCTGCTTTTCACTCTCTAAAGTCTCAGATAGTTCAAGCAGGGGGCAAACTATAGACCCTAAATTTTTAACCCATTCAAATCTAATAGTCTAAAATAATTTTTTGTGGTATTTTATTTATTTTAATAATATTTTAATTACTAATATTATTTCACAGTTATTTTTAATAAAAATAAAAATTATAAAAAATAAAAAAAATTGGACGGATCGGCGAGCATCATGCGGCAACCCAATTCGCCGCAGAAATGAACTGGCTGCAAATTGGGATACCAATTTTGCAGCCAGATGCCACTGGCTGTGAAATTGCCCACTACACCCATTTTTGCCAGTGCAATTGCTGCCAGCACAGCCCACAGGCCCGACAGCTCGCGCGCTGCCGATTTTTTGACCAAAACTTTTTTTGACCTAGTCTGGTATAATATATTTTAATTAGTCCAAAATAATTTTTGTGTTATCTTAATTAAATAATTTTTGCTTTAGTGTCTAATTTTTATTAATAAAATTCAAAAAATATAAATAAAACATCGGCGACAAAAAAATCGGCGACGAAAAAATCATCATCGAAAAACCAGCGCGCGGGGCATGGCCATGGGCTGCCGCAGCCAGTTACGGTAGCTTTTTTGCCAGCGCATTTTTTCCGCAGCAGTTTTTTTTCGCCAGCAAAATTTTTCCGACGCAAATTTTCTGAAACCTAATGCAATTAGGTTTCAGTTTTCTTTTCTTAATTAATAATAGATGTCATGAATAACTAGGATTAGTCATATAAAACTTTTATAAATAAGATAAAAAACATCACAAAAAGGAATCAAGAAATAAGGGGAGAAATCGGAGGAGAAATAGGAACAAAATTGGATCCGAAACTGAGTAGGAAAGGCAGTAAATCAATCCAATTTTTTTTGGGAGATCAGAAAAGCAATTCAAGCAATTCAAAGGCAGCAAAGCTTGTCTTTGTTTTTGTTCATCCAAGAAGCAATTTTTGGTGTAACCTACAAACCAAGGTTTGAGTTCTTAATTTCTTTTTGTTTTTTTCACAGTAGCTTAATCATATATTTTTTTCTTTTAATTCAAAAACCCTAGAACCTCAATTCACTTTTTCTAAAGTTTAAAAACCTTAATTCGTTGCTTTTTTTTCCAAAATATTTAAAGTTGTTAGTTTTATTTCTTCAAAACCCCAAATCCCTAATTTGCTTTCTAAATTTCCAAAACTCTAAATTGAGCTTTGTTTCTTTCCAAAAGCCCTAAAAACTTCTTTTTTGCTTTTATAAACTTTAAATCATTTTCATAAAACTTCATAAAGTTATCCATTGTTTCTTCCAAATTCTAAAAATTAATTCATTCCCCGAAACCCTAATTCAAAAATTCTAAAACCCTAATTCAAATCCCAAAAACCATAACAATGAACCCTAACCCATTAAAACCTGAAACTCTAATTTTTTCTAAACCCTAATCCTTTAAAACTTTAAAAAATGTATAAATACAAATGTTATAATTTTACACAGTAAGCTTAAAACATATTTCAATGAATAACCGTAAACCATAAATCTAAGTATTTTAAAATGTTCAAATCCTAATTTCATGATTTTACATCACAAACCTTAATTTGGTTAATCAAAGAGTTCTACCAACTTTTTAAATCATAAAACCTTAATCTATTTTAATTCCTTTAAAAACTCACAGTAGCCTAATTCCATAAATTCCAAAACCATAAACACATAAAATAAAAATCTAAAATAGAAACAGCAGCCCTAATTTGAATTTTTATTTGCCTTATTCAATTTTATATTTAATTATGCTTTGATTTATTTTATATGCTTCAAATTATTTAAGTTCAATGGTTGGTGCATTTAGTTTATGATGGATGGATATTTACTTTCTATTGATATTTAATATCTTTGATGGATGATTTATTTATTGTGAATGGTTATTTATTTTTACTGCTTATTTAGATTTCCAAATGTTGTAAGAGGTATGTTTCCACTTGGTGAGTACCTCATTAGTTAAACATCATGTAATTTAAATTATTTTTCTATTTTAGAACCAATGTAAAGGACATGTTTCCACCTTTCGGTGGGTGTCCTATTTAGGCATGTGATGTAAGGACATGTTTCTATCTTCGGATGGGTTTCCATTTATTTGTTTTGCTTGGACATTGTTTTGATTTTCAATATATCGATGCTTTATTTTAATTATTGTGTGTAATATGGATAATGTTGTTATATTTAAGAATTTTATAATATTAAGACCTATAAAGGAGGCCGGTTCCAATGAATCGGTGTTGTGGGGTTACTGGGCCATTTCTCACCTTCCCCACACGTACCCAACTTTCCGAACCCATTAGGGGGTTGGGAATTCCTTAGGAATCGAGTCATCTACCCCTTTCTTTTTTCCCGGCCCATCCGGGTGACGACTCCATTTTCTCCGGACTTAGGTCCGTGTTCTCTAAGGCCCTGAGCCTAAACAGTGTCGAAGTCGCAAGAACCATTCCATAGGGAGTGGGGGCAAAAATCCCCACTCACAACACATATTTCACATTTTACACAATTTAGCCATTATCAATGGCTTTTCACAATGCATTTAACACACATATGACTTTACAAATGTCATAGCACAATATTTATATCTAACCAATGTATCAAGTAGCTTAACACATTTTTCAACCAAAATGTGTTAAGTCCAAATGTCATGCAAATATAACCAATGTATTCATAGCTTGTACTTACCTAAAATAGCAACCAAAACAAGCTTTAAACAACCTCCAATCCTATCCTTCCAACTTGCCCTTCACCAATTGGATGAAGAAATCAACCTCCCTCAACACCTAAATCAAATGTGATAGCAAATAATTATTTAGTATCACATTTAATGGCATTTCCAATATTAAACCATAATCAAACCCCATCCAAGCAAAAATTCTAAATTTAAGGCTAACCTCTTTTTAGCTTGGATTCTCATATTAGGCCATTCATTTTAATATATTAAGTTTATTTATATTATTAGAAACATATTTTAATACATTTAAACCATTTACATTACAAAAACACGCTCTTATACACAAAAATCTAAAATGGCATAACCTTCCCCCATTGAAGATTTTCTATTCCAAAATAATCCATTAATCATTTTAAGCTTATATTCATCACATTTATCACCAAACAACAAGATTAAACCAATAAAATTATACAATTCAACAACTTTGGAAAAATCATTTTCCAAAACCCTAAATCACACTTCCATTCTCAAACTCCAACCAAACTTAACCAAATATACCATTTGACTTTAAAATCCTTGTCTATGCATGAAAACAACACATTTGGATTCAATTTGCACAATTGAAACATATTATTCCAAGAATCCAAATTTTCCATAACCCTAAATTCTCTCTCTTCACCCAACTCATCCCAAACTTAATTCTTTCTTCCATTTAACTTGAAAATCATTAATAATTAATCAAAATAGCTTCATTCATACCCAATTAAACAATTAAATCATGCTAATAGAAAATCCCAAAATCCACATATTCATACTTTTATAGAAAATCAAAAATTAAGAAAAGAAGATTACTAACCTATTGGAAATCCACCAAAACTTCAATTAATTTTTGAAAATTCTTGTCAAAATGAGTATTTGGATGAGTATTTGGATGAAGAAAAATCACTACCATGGCCATGAAATTTATTTTTTTGTTTAAGAAGAAGAAGAAGAAGACTAATTTCAATTTTCTCTTTCTTTCCACTTAAAAAAAAAATATGGCCATATATAAATATTATTTTATTTTCATAAATAAATAACTATTTAATTATTTTAAAACCCCAAATTACCCCTTCCAACCAAAAAATAATTTAGTTTTAATTTATTTAAATAATTTTAAGTTTATAAGGTATAATTACCATTTTACCTTAGACTTTTGACTTTTCTTTTAAAAGAATTGACTAATGTATATGTTAAGTATGTGTTAGGTATATTTCACATATAAATTCTACTTTTTCACTTAAAATCCTTTCATTTTCCATTTAAATCATTAATTTAATTTATCCAATTTAATTTTAATATATTTATCAAATTTCCAAAAATTAGAAATTTTCAAAAAAATTTGGGATATTACAATTCTCTCCCCCTAAAATAAATTTCGTCCTCGAAATTACCTGCTCTCAAGTCTAAAATAATTTGAAAAACTGACTCTATATCGTCTGCTCGCTCTCCCATATTGCCTCCTGAGTGGCATGATTTCTCCAAAGGACTTTCACAAGTGGCACCCTCTTATTCCTCAATTCTTTAGCCACTCGTGCTAAAATCGCCACTTCTTGACTCACCTTAATGGACTTCATTGATAGGATATGAGATGGGCCAGACCTGTATCTCCGAAGCATTGAGACATGGAAAATATTATAAATTTGATCCAACTCAAGTTGCAAAGCTAGTCTATAAGCCACTGGACCAACTCTCTCCAACACCTCATATGGTCCTATGAAATGAGGACTCAACTTCCCTTTGTGACCGAACCTCAGAATCTTCTTCCATGGAGACACCTTCAGAAACACTTTATCTCTCACACTGAACTCTATGTCTCTTCTCTTCAAATCTGAATAGGATTTCTGTCGGTCTGAAGCTGCTTTCAAACGACCCCGAATCACCTTCACTTTCTCTTCTGTTTCCTTAATCAAATCGGGACCGACCAGTTTACCTTCTTCAACCTCATCCCAACACAAAGGTGTCCTGCATCTCCTTCCATACAAGGCATCATAAGAAGCCATCCCAATATTGGACTATGGCTGTTGTTATAAGCAAACTCAATTAGTGGCAAAAATCTGTCTCAATTCCTAGTAAAATCAATGATACAGCTCCTCAATATATCCTCTAGAATCCGTATCACTCTCTCTGACTGTCCATCTGTATGAGGATGGAAAGTAGTACTAAAATACAATCGAGAACCCAAAGCATCGAGAGTAAATAAGCAGTCAAACCTACCAAAGACTTCCGACTCAAGGCATTAGCAACAACATTTGCCTTACCAGGATGATAATCAATCAAACAATCGTCGTCTTTAATCAACTCTAACCACCATCTCTGTCGAAGATTCAGCTCTCTCTGAACACCCAGGTATTTCAAACTCTTGTGATCCGTATAAATGAAACACTTTTTCCCATACAAGTAGTGCCACCAAATCTTCAAGGCAAAAGCTATAGCTACTAATTCCAAATCATGCGTCGGGTAATTCAGCTCATATGGCTTCAACTGTCGAGAGGCATAAGCAATGACTCTACCCTCTTGCATCAGAACACAACCTAAACCACTATGTGAAGCATCACTGTATATCACATTAGATTTACCTTCCACAGGCAGGGTAAGGATAGGAGCGTGAGTCAACATCTCCCTCAGCTGCTCAAAACTTTCCTGACACCAATCTGTCCACCCAAATCTAACTCCTTTCCGAAGCAATTTGGTGAGTGGTGTAGCTATCATAGAAAAACCCTTCATAAACTAATGATAATAGCCTGCCAATCCCAGAAAACTTCTAACCTCTGTCACAGTCTTCGGTGGACTCCAATTTAAGATAGCCTCAACCTTACTCGGATCAACTCTAATACCCTCTGCTAAAACTAAATGACCAAGAAAAGCTACCTGATCGAGCCAGAACTCACTCTTAGACAGTTTAGCATACAACTGCTTCTCTCTCAGAGTCTGCAATACAATCCACAAATGCCTATCATAATCGTCCTCATTATGCGAATACACCAAAATGTCATCAATGAAGACCACCACAAACTAATCTAAATATGGTCTGAACACCCTGTTCATCAAATCCATAAAAGTTATTGGTGCATTCATCAATCCAAAGGGCATCACTAGAAACTCATAATGCCTATACCTCGTGCGAAAGGCTGTCTTGGGTACATCCACATCTCTGACTCTCAACTGATGGTACCCTGATCTCAGATCATTCTTAGAGAATACAGCTGCCCCCTTCAACTGATCAAAGAGATCATCTATCTAAGGCAAAGGATACTTGTTCTTGATGGTTTCCTTATTCAACTGCCTATAATCAATGTACTATCTCAAGGTGCCATCCTTCTTCTTCATAAACAACACAGGAGCTCCCCACGGGGACACACTAGGGCGGACGAACCCTTTTTCCAATAACTCCTGTAACTGCACCTTCAATTCTCTCAATTCAGTAGGTGCCATCCGATAAGGAGTAATAGAGATAGGAGTGGTACTAGGCAACAAATTGATACCAAACTCCACTTCTCTCTCAGGATGTACCCTTGGCAACTCGTTAGGGAAAACATTTGGAAACTCGGCAACTGTGGGTATACTGTCAAGCTGGGACCCCACTACTCTGGTATCTACAACATGAACAAGATAAGCTTCACATCCCTTCCAAACCATTCTCCTAGCTGAAACAGTTGAAACCAATAAGGATGAAAGATACCTTTGCTCACTAGATACCATCACATCCCTACCATCACATGTTCTCAAAGTAACACATTTCTTCTGACAATCTACCACCGTCCCATGTTTGGATAACCAATCCATGTCTAAAATTAGATTATACTTCCTGAAAGACATCTCAATCATGTCACCTAGAAACTCCTCATCCTGAATAACATCTGAGCTATCTCAGTGCACCTTGCTCACCACAACACTATGCCCTAAAGGATCTATAACCAAAACATCAAATCCTAAGGACTCAAAATACAAATCACTCACAGGCAAGGTGGATGCACTGATGTAAGAATGAGTTGACCTAGGGTCTAATAATGCAAGAACCGAAGTACCAAATAAAGTAAAAGTATCAGTAATAACAGCTGAAGCATCCAGCTGCCTCTGCATCACATAAACCTGCTGTGATGGTCCTGCCTCATCTAGTCTTCTATCTCCAGCTGTACAACCTCCTCTTTGACTAGTCCCAGATCGACCTCCTCTACTAAAACCTCTGCCACCATGACCCCCTCTGACACTGGGTCCAGTATTTGCCTGTCTATCCTTTGGTGGCTCTGAACAATCTCTGATAAAATAGTCTGACGACCCACATCTAAAACACTCTCCTGAAGCACCTCTCCACCAGCATACACCTCTGTGTGCTTTTCCACAATGAACATAAGTAGGTGGAGCAGGCCTCTGAGCCACTGGGGTCGGAGCACTAGCCACTGAAACTGTAAATCTCTGTCTCTGCTGCTGTACTGACCTGCCAAACTGCCCCTGGCTCCTACTAAACCTCTGAAAATATCCCACTTGTCCTCTCTTCACTGATGAATACCCTACCTCACTCTGGGGTCTCCTAGCTCTGGTCTCCTCAACCCTGGCAGCTGCTGCAAGACTCTGTGCTCTCTCTACACTCCTGGTAGCTGCAACCAACTGAGAAAAATTTTGATATCGAGAGCCTGCTATGATACATATGATAGAGGGTCTCAGTCCCTCCTCAAATCTCCTGCACCTATCAATCTCATCAGAAATGATCCCACTAGTATAATGACTCAACCGGATAAACTCGATCTCATACTTTGTCACTATTTTGGTATCCTATCTCAGACTCAGGAACTCCATCTTCTTTACATCCTTATACTCCCTCGGAGTATACTTCTGCTCAAATTTCCATAGGAAATCATCATAAGTCTGAACTGGTGGATCAGCTAAAGCATGTGGAACTGTCTTCCACCAATCATATGCATCACTCTACAGAAGAGATCTGGAATAATCAAACTTCTTTGTCGGACTAGCTTGCAATTGAATGAACACTCTCTGAACCCTGTCTAGCCACTACTCTACTACAGCAAGGTCTGTAGTACCAACAAAGTCCTCAGCTTTGAACTTTCTCAGTTTATCATACTTCCACACCGGCAACTGCAGGTACGGCTGTGGTGGTGACGGCTGCTGAACTGGAGCCTGCCTCAACAACTCTACCATATGTCGTACCTAGCCAGGCGAAATCTTATTAGCTGCTGGTCTTACAGGCACAGAAACATATGCCTCACCATCAGACACAACTCTAGCTCCATCTCTACCCTCATCAGAAGCCACACTCTCTACACTAATATCTGCAGACTGATGCATCCGAGATGCCATAACTACCTATATCTGCAAACACAGCAGAAATTAATATATCAGAGATTAGAAACTGCCAGTGCCAATGTATGTATTACAATTGAAAACCATTTTTAAATCCCCCATTTTCTCTCTCTATCAACCCACCTAGGTCAAGAACCTCTAACCTAGGCTCTGATACCAAAATAAATGTAACACCCTTATGCCCTATATACGTACAATACATATTTTCAACATACGTAAAATATGCATATACAGTACAAAAATATCACAGACCGGTTTAATAAAAATTTTCACATTTTTGATTTAAAATTTCAAATACTAAATATATAAAATTAAATAGTATATAAATATTCTTTACTTGTTATAGGAACTCAAAATAAATATTTTATATGAAAATTTATGGGAAAAATTCGCCGGAGTTATGTCTATAATTTGAACATCCAAAAATTTAACAAAACACAACCTGCATTAGAAAACACTCCCAAATAATTTCAAATCACCATTTCACCCATACTCCTTAATTCCACAAAGTTTCTCAAACAATTATATATATACATAATCTAGAACACATTTAAACCCCCATTTCAAATAACTAAACCCAAACATTATTTATAGTTTACAATATTTAAAATCCAAAAATATGATATAATATGCATAATACCTAAAATATACAATAATATATAAAATATATTCATGTTGCTAACAGTGTTTCTAATTTTGATATCAACTCTACAAGCACAACTACAAGTCTAGACCAGACCTGGTCTAGAAGAGCTCTTCGGCTCAGCCGAATCTACCTTATCACCTGCGCGATGAAAATAATCACGCTAAGCCAAATGCCTAGTAATACAAACTTGATAATAATAAAACTCAAATGCAATGCCAATGCACAATGCATATGGATATCACATCATTCCATTTTCTCATACTTTTCAAAATTTTCACAATCCACAATTCTCATAAAACAAACACAAACATGGGCCCAAAGATAACTAATATGCTATTCAAATTCCAGAGTTATTATTTTAGTCTATAATGACACCATGTGTCTAGTCCCGTAGGGAAAATATTAATGTAATAGTCCAACTAGGTTTGAGCTTACAACCCGGTCATTTCACCCAGCCCAGCTTCAAGGACGTTTTTTTGAGGCTTACGACCCAGTCATTTCACCTCAAAAATATTGTAATAGTGACGCCCAGCGTCTAGCCTATAGGCATGCCACCAAATACAGAACGCTGAAAATTGAATAACATACTAGGCACATAATTTATTCATATTTCTCATTTATATCGATATCAATTCATTTCATTATGTTTCCACATATCTCATTACATTATAACACATTTTTGCATTTACAACACATTACACAATTACTTTGGGTATTTCCACATAATTCACATATTAATCACATTTAATATAATCTAGACAATACCAATGGCTTTTTAACAATGCACTTAATGCATACACAACAAATGGCATTACCCAAACACTTTGGGTCATTTTCACATAATACACATTTTACACATTTTACACAATTTAGCTATTATCAATGGCTTTTCACAATGCATTTAACACATATATGACATTACAAATGTCAAAGCACATTATTCATACATAACCAATGTATCAAGTAGCTTAACACATTTTCCAACCAAAATGTGTTAAGCCCAAATGTCATGCAAACATAACCAATGTATTCAAAGTTTTTACTTACCTCAAATAGTAACCAAAACAAGCTTAAAACAACCTCCAATACTATCCTTCCAACTTGCCCTTCACCACTTGGATGAAGCAAATCAACCTCCCTCAATGCCTAAACCAAATGTGATAGCAAATAATCATTTAGTATCACATTTAATGGCATTTCCAATATTAAACCATAATTAAACTCCATCCAAGCAAAAATTCTAAATTTAAGGCTAACCTCACTTTAACTTTGGATTCTCATATTAGGCCATTCATTTTAATATATTAAGTTTATTTATATTATTAAAAACATATTTTAATACATTTAAACCATTTACATTACAAAAACACACTCTTATACATAAAATCCTAAAATGGTATAACCTTTCCCATTGAAGGTTTTCTATATCCATTAATCATTTTAAGCTTATATTCATCACTTATATCACAAAACAACAAGATTAAACCAATTAAATTATACAATTCAACAACTTTGGAAAAATCATTTTCCAAAACCCTAAATCACACTTCCATTCTCAAACTCCAACCAAACTTAACCAAATCTACCATTTGACTTTAAAATCCTTGTTTATGCATCAAAACAACACATTTGGAATCAATTTGCACAATTATAACACATGATTCCAAGAATCCAAATTTTTCTTAACCCTAAATTCTCTCTCTTCACCCAACTCATCCCGAACTTAAGTCTTTCTTCCATTTAACTTGAAAATCATTAATAATTAATCAAAATATCTTCATTCATACCCAATTAAACAATTAAATTATGCTAATAGAAAATTTCAAAATTCACGTATTTATACTTTCATAGAAAATCAAAAATTAGGAAAAGAAGCTTACTAACCTATTGGAAATCTACCAAAACTTCAATTAATTCTTGAAAATTCTTGTCAAAATGAGTTTTTGGATGAAGAAAAATCACTCCCATGGCCATGGAATTTTATTTATTTATTTTAAGAAGAAGACTAATTTTAATTTTCTTTCTTTCCACTAAAAAAAATATGACCATATATAAATATTATTTTATTTTAATAAATAAATAATTATTTAATTATTTTAAAACCCCAAATTACCTCTTCCAACCAAAAATAATTTATTTTTAATTTATTTATATAATTTTAAGTTTATAAGGTATAATTACCATTTTGCCCTTAGGCTTTTGACTTTTCTTTTTAAAAGAGTTGACTAATGTATATGTTAAGTATATGTTAGGTATATTTCACTTATACATTCTACTTTTTCACTTAAAATCCTTTCATTTTACATTTAAATCATTAATTTAATTTATCCAATTTAATTATAATATATTTTATCAAATTTCCAAAAATTACAAAAATTTCAAAAAATTTTGGGATATTACATAGGTTCTCGACTCTAAATTGGATTTGGGTTTTGGGCCCGAGACTAGATTGAGTTTTGTACTAGAAACTAGATTTGGATTTTAGACCCGAGATCAATTTTGGATTCTTAGTCCGAGATTAGTTTTGGGTTTTCGACCCGAGACTAGATTTGGGTTCTGGATCCGAGATTGGTTTTAGGTTCTCGACCTGAGAATGGATTTGGGTTCTCAATCCTAAACTGGATTTGGGTTCTAAACCCAAGATTTATTTTGGGTTCTCGACCCTAAGATTGGATTGAATTTGGGTACTCGACCTAATACTGGATTTTAAGTTATCAACCCAATATTAGATTTGATTTGGGTACTCAAACTGAGATTGGTTCTAGGTGACCTTCTGTCATTTGAGGATTTTAGGTTTCTTCTAGCCATCAACTTCACGTCTTCTTTCTTCATAATGAATCTTTAAATATTGGGTCTTCATCCTTCATAATAGATCTTCATCCTTGGAATTGGGTCTTCACCCTTCAAAATGGATCTTTATCCATGGACATCGGGCCTTCACTGTTCAAAATGGATCTTTATTCTTGGATATTGGGTCTTCACCCTTCAAAATGGATCTTCATCCTTAGACATTTGTCCTACATTGACTTGAGCTCTTCTAGCTAGATTGATCTTTTGTCTTTTGCATCTTTATTCTTTTGGGGTTCTTACTTTCTTCTTGTTTTCTTCTTTTTGTCCTTCCTTTTGCAAAACAATTTAGCTATTTTTTAGCTGGCTCTTATATCATCTCTTTGCCCCCTGCATGACAAAATATTAAAAGTGAGTCTGAAAATATTTTATACATGCATAAACTCAAAAATTAAAAGGAGAAACTTTTCCCCTGTGTAGGCTCAAACCAATGATTTCTTTTTCCATGTAGGCTCTTATTGATGTTTGCATTTTGGCTGGATGCTTTCACAAGAACGCATCTCCATTTTTATAAAGTGACTGGATCTTTATCAAGCAATGGGCCTTCCATGCCCCCTGATTCCATATCTTCTTCATGTTTGCTTCATAGAGTATCTGTTGTCGACTTTGACAAAGGATAGGTAATACAAGAAACAAAATGCATTATGATATCCTGATGTATGCGTGATATACGTGAATAATGCTTACAATGGTTCC
This sequence comes from Garcia nutans, assembly GCA_947685225.1. Classification (NCBI taxonomy): domain Eukaryota; kingdom Viridiplantae; phylum Streptophyta; class Magnoliopsida; order Malpighiales; family Euphorbiaceae; genus Garcia; species Garcia nutans. Next base: position 31,596,769 of record CANTUV010000039.1, on the reverse strand, counting down.
ATTGACTCACAGACTGAGTGATCAGCTGAAGTGCTCCAATGGATTCCTTCTAGATGCTCGTTCATATATTGCATTAGAACATCAGAAGACTTTACATCAATGGCTTTTATCTTTTAGATGTACAAAGTACGAGTAACGGGGGCCCCATTAGGGTAGAGACATGAGAGACATCCATTTGGGTAGTAACCTCTCCATGACATGACCTTGCAATTTATCCTTTCATTATCCCTCTTTTGTCCATTATATCCTTTGAGGTTTATCAATGTTTTTTACTTCCCTTAACTTGAAGGCTTTGTATGAAGGCCCAGTTGATTGAAATTCTGGAGATCATCAATAATAAGACATCTCCCATTCACATAAGGAAAAGGGGAAAGGCAGCATCAATGGAGAATATGTTCACTAATAGAGATCAAATGAAAAATGAAGGATCAATCCCTATTTTACAAGATCAGCCGAACCATATGTTGTCTAAATGGAGCAATAGGAGCGACTACCACCTCAATAAGCAAAATCAAAAGAAAAGAAAAGTTGTTGAGAAAAATGCAGCAACTAAACCAGCAAAGAGGCGTAAATTTTCAGACTTGGGGGAACCTCTATCAAAAATGTTGGAGAATCTAATGCAGGAGGGATTGTTACAACCTTTGACTCCTCATCCTTTGCCTAATCCTTTTTCACCTAACTTTGATATTAAAGCATTTTGACAATTCCATCAAAGGCTTGGACATGAAACGGACAACTGTATGAAGTTAAGACATGAGATCCAGAATTTAATTGACAGTGGAAAGCTGTTTGAGCCTAATAAGCCCAATACTAGGAATAAGCCTCTGCTTAAAATTGGAAGGGCACCACCTCTTGCAACCTTCATGAAGAGTTTTATCTTGTCATCTCATCATGATATGGATAGAGAAGCTGCTAAAGAGGATGTACTACTAAACAATTTTGGGTTAACTGTGGATGATGAAGCGGTGATCTTTAATGATGGAAAAAATCCTTGCCCTTGATATGTCTAAATAAATGAAGTATCTTCGATGCCAACTCAATGGACCTTCCTTAGCTTGAATATTGCTTTTTAATTTTGCTTTCTTTAAATATTTAATTGGAACAATCGTATTTTTCAAATTTAAATTTGTTGGAATAAATTATTTTTATCATAAATTTTTGTTGGTCTTTGTTCATTTTGGTGCTCAATCAATGAGGAATCTAGCTTGATGTTCATAAATTAATGTGTCTATGCATCATGACTCGAATGACTTTACTAGGTAAGGGAATTGCTCTAAAGCATTAAGTTGTGTATGCTTACTTAGAGAGGGCTCCTGCATAATTATCTTTGTCTAGGTCCTAGTCAGTCTTGGAACATGTTTTGACAAACTTTCGAGGTGAAATTGAACTATACTTATTTAAGGGAGAGATGATCTAGGCATTATTTGATTAGCCAACAACTTGTATCCACCCTATTAGATATCAATCCCTAGTTGTCCCTTTGAAGCCTTCATAGAATTTTAGCTTTCATTTCATTAGCTTATCAACCCCGATAACCTACCCTGAGCTGTTATGATACTTTTGTCAAGTCTTATGATCACTAAGGTGAAGAGGCAAGAAGATAAAAAAAAAATGCAAAGCCAAGACCATAAGGGTAGTTGAAGTTCTTAAGACCATGAAGATAGTTAAAGTTCTCAAGTCCATGAGGGTAGTTGATGCTTTCAAGACCATGAGGGTAGTTGAAGTTTTCTTAATACCTCTAATATATCAAAATAATATCAGAGTAACAAATGATTCATCCCTGTTAAAGGAGATTTATGTTGCTCCACTCATCCATTATTGGAAGCCAAAGTCGGTACAAATAAGACAACTCTGTTTGAGCTAGAACCAAAAAAAAGAAAGAAAAAAGAGAAAGAAAACAAAAGAAAACAAAAGAAGAAAACAAAAGAAATATATATATATATATAAAGGCGGTTCATAAAGCCAACTGAGTTCTCTTTTACCTAAGACAATAAAAGGCTTCCATTTGGTTTATAAGGACGGATTGACTTGAATTGATCCAACCCAACCAAAGATTCGATCAAAATCAAAGGAAAAGAAAGGAGACCATCCAGTTCTTTAAAGTTCTGTACTTGATAGTCCTACAAAGAAGGACAAAATGAAAAGAAAGGGAAGAGTAAGGAAAGAGAAAGAAAAGGGAAGAGTAAGAAGAATAAAGAGGAAAGAAAAGGGAGAAGGAGAAATTAAATGAATTTGAGTACCAAACATTTTGCAAGGGCAAAGACTGTCCTAATCAAGATCCAGATTAATGCTAAGAAGATATAGAAGGAATTTGGAGTCTAGCAAGATTGCCTCCTTGCTGCCTAAAATTCAAACAAGAAATTTGTAGTGTGAGGGTTTGTCTATTGTGTCACACCAGCTCCCATCTCAAAATAGCCTGCACTTAAACCCGTGTCCCTTATAGGCCCCATTTCAAGCCTATCAAAGACCTGTTGATCTCTCTTGGTAGGTAGAGTCTATTAGTGGAGATAGTTTGAATAAGCATGCATATGAGATAGACCATATTCAAACTCAATGAGACCTTTGGCTAAGCAATGTGTATGTGCCTATCTGAAGTGCAATAATTCTTGCTTAAATAGAAATGATTCCCGAGTTTAGTATGGTAACTAGGGTTTTCATGTTATAGATATGTTAATTTGGAAAAATCAAGTCCTGAAGAATATTGACATTGATTTGGCAAAGCCAACATTTGATTTCTTTAAAAAAAAAAGGAGCTACAGTAAAGAGGAAAATTGTATTTTTTTTCATTATTGTACAAGGTTTAACAATTGCTACAATATTTACATATGACTAAGAGGGTGGTGGTAGGTCATCAAATAAAGCCTTAAAAAAATCATCTCCTATTAGAGGAAGGGGCAAATCACTCGTCCTAGGATCACCCGAATCAGGAGCACCGAAATCCCTATTACCTTAAGGTTCCGATCCGTCATGGTGCTCATTAAAAGCAGACGAAAGGATCTCATGTTCATCAGTCTGGGGGCCTCTTGATGAAGAAGCGCCGGGATCCCTCATCCCCCGAAATTGAAAGTCTCAAAAATTTTGTTCGAATTGATGATATAAACTTTCAAAATGAGAAGCCCGCTGACGACTTGCAGTCAACTCTTCTTGAAGTTTCTTATTTTGTTCTTCGAGCATTCACTGTGAGCCAAGGAGGAAAAGGTAAGAGCATACATAATCATGCATACATATAGCATAAATTACCATGAAATGAGGAATGTACCAGGTAATTCAAGTCAATGCCCTACGGATGAGATGGCATATCTGGCGGGCTAGAATGAGCAAACGAAGGGGCAGTAAAAGAAGGTCCAACCTGATGATCAAATGAGCCAACAGCCTGCAACAATCATCAAAGAATCAAAGAAAGAAAAAGCAGTTACAAGGGAAACGTGGTAAAAGTTTTACCTGAGAAGTACTAGCCCCGAGATGTGGAATGGACTCTCCTGCATCTCTGTGATGTTCCTCTTCATCTCTACCCTCATTTTCGTCGAAAATCTCCCGTACACCAACAGGAGATACATCAAAGTTCAAGAGTCTTATTTGAATAAAACGGGCATAAAATGGGCCCGGTAAATGGAAAAATGACTCGGTATCATAACCATACCGGGCCAACCACCATGCATCCTCCGGCATTGACATAATATTTAAAATATATTTCGGGATTTGCATCGGAAACCTCCGCTGCTCTGGACCGAGAAACCATTCATAAACTCTCTTCCCGAGAAATCAGCCACTAGACTCTCGGCCAGCAATAATTCTGAGAGAATGTTGGAAAGAAGTGCAGCCCTCATCAAAGGAGACCAATTTGCTCGCTCTTCTGGGCTCCACCAGACCAAATTCACCTGCAAAAAACATAAGGTAAGTAAAACTTTCACATAAAATTTAAAGCATACTAATGTTAATTTACCTGGTCCCAAGTTAAGCTGTTCAATACATAGCGGTGAGTATGCACATAATGACAGCCGGGAATGTCCACACGATCGGACAACCAGAAATTTAATCTCGGATACCCGATTCTCTCTCGGGAAATACCGGGTACCCTCACGAGGTTATGTTCATATGCCCATATCTACGACGATAATAGTAAAGATCAAATTCATGCAAGAAAAGAGTGGAAATAACATTGGTGAAGGAAAAGAATACCTCGACAACCGCCATCAAGCCGACAAAAGACTTATTATTTCGTCAAAGCTTATCAAGACCATGGTAAAGACACGCGAGACTAGCTTCGCCCCAGCCAGAAGATGGTACCATTCTGTGATAAGAAAGGGCACTCAACACTAACAAGTGGATGGAGAATTCAATGCTGCCTAAAATGGTCGACCCGAGCAGATATAACAAAAATCCTCGAGCATACTGTTCGGCCGTGTCTCTGCCAACCCGTCCTTCATAGTTCATCCAATAACTACGAATTGGCTCGATTTTTATCTTAAAAGGCCCTTTATATGATGGTTCCATACCAATTAATTCCTGAATTTCTTCAAATGTTAAAATATAGTTGGTTAGAGGGACGGTTCACCATTATATCGAAGGCCGGTTATGGCAGTAAAATCAATTGGACCAATTGTCATCTCTCCAATGGGCAAGTGAAAAGTGTGGGTTGTATCCAACCATTGCTTTGCAAGCGCCTGGACTACGCTCCGGTCTATCTGATATTCCTCGGATGGCAATTGTAAGATGAACATCTCAAAGCCGCAATCTCGGATAATCCGCCTTACCCGAGAAGGCACTACATCGTACCATTGTCGGGCTTTGTAAATACATCCTTCAGCCCGAACAACAAAACGATCATGCTAACACAGACCCAGGTAAGTTAATACCAGGTAAGTACTTATTATCCTATCTACTTACATTAATTTATTTTTCCTAAAAAAGAATAATAATATAAAATATAAATAAAAAATAAACAAAACATAAAAAATAAAGGTAAACAATAAATAATAATAAAAAATAATAATTACCTCGCTCTTTTGGTTGGAACTACGATGGAGCGGCATCCCGGCCAGTATATCTAAATTTCCATCTTCATGGTGCCGAATAAACTCCAATAACTTGGCATTAGAATGAGTCCCTGACCTCGAAACATGCATTATTTTTGAAAAATATATGCTAAAATTGAAAAGAAATTTGAGAGAATTACGAAATTTAAATTGTGCTGTGAAATGAAATGAAGGAATAATGGCTTTTTATAGAGAAACGGCAAGCAAAAAAACAAAATTCAAAACTGTTTATGAATAGTAAATTTTACTATTCATGAATAGTAAACTTTACTATTCATGAATAGTATTACTATTATTGAACAATAAATTTTACTATTTATAAATAGTATTACTATTGATGAATAGTAAAAGTACTATTTTCAATAGTAAATACTATTTGATACTATTTGTAAATAGTAAATTTACTATTTATGAATAGTAAATAGTGCATGAACAGTGATTACACAGTAAATAAATAGTAAATTCATTTATTATTTTAATCATTCAAATAATTAAATGTGTATAAATATTTTTACACCCAGGGGGCAATAAGAACACATATGCATAAAAATTAGCCAAACTTTTTGAAATAAAAAATTATTAGCTCGGGTCCAGAACCAAAATTTTCCTTAGGTCCAGAACCTATAATTATCCTTGAGTCCAGAACTCGAACCAGGTCCTAAAACCAAATTTTTCTTAGGTCCAGAACCTAGAATTATTCTAAGTCCAGAACTTAGCTCGGGTCCAGAACCCAAATTTACCATTAGGTCCAGAACCTAGAATTATTCCTAAGTACAGAACTTAGCTTGGGTCCAGAACCTAAATTTTTCTTAGGTCGAGAACCTAGAATTATTCTAAGTCCAGAAGTTAGCTCGGGTCCAGAACCCAAATTTACCATTAGGTCCAGAACCTAGAATTATCCTTGAGTTCAAAACTCGAACCGGGTCTAGAACCCAAATTTTTCTTAGGTCTAGAACCTAGAATTATTCTAAGTCCAGAACTTAGCTCGGGTCCAGAATCTAAATTTACCATTAGTCCAGAATCTAGAATTATTTCTAAGTCCAGAACTTAGCTCGGGTCTAGAACCCAAATTTTCTTTAGGTCCAGAACCTAGAATTATCTTTGAGTCCAGAACTCGAACCGGGTCCATAACCCAAATTACCATTAGGTCCAAAACCTAGAATTATTCCTAAGTTCAGAACTTAGCTCGGGTCCAGAATCCAAATTTTACCATTAGGTCCAGAACCTAGAATTATTTCTAAGTCCAGAACTTAGCTCGGGTCCAGAACCCAAATTTTCCTTAGGTCCAGAACCTAGAATTATCCTCGAGTCCAGAACTCGAACCGGGTCCAGAACCCAAAACCTCCACCATCTCATCAAAAATTAAGTCTTGTTTCTTTTCACACTCTTTCACTAAAGTTTCAGATTATTCAAGCAGAGGACAAACTGTAGACCCTTAATTTTTGACCAAGTCCGGTCAAATATATTTTATTTAGTCCAAAATAATTTTTGTGTTGTCTAATATATTTTAATTGGTCCAAAATAATTTTTGTTATCTTAATTAAATAATTTTTGCTTTATTATTTAATTTTTATTAATAAAAAATAAAAATAAAAATCTGCGACGATTGAAAATTCCAGCGGGCTTGGCCGTGGGCCATTTCGCCCGCAGGATTTTCCTGCAGGCGAAATGGCTCGCAGGCCTTTTCCCCGCCCACTGCCGCAGCCAACTGCGGCAGATTTTTTTGCCAGTGCAATTTTTCCGCAATAGTTTTTTTTTTGCTAGCAAAATTTTCCGACTCAAATTATTCGAAACCTAATACAATTAGGTTTCGGTTTCCTTTTCTTATTAAATATGGTATGCCATGAGTAACTAGGAAAAACAATAAAAAAAACTTCTATAAATAACAACACAAAAAGGGAGGAAAGATAATGAGAAATTGAGACAAGAAGCTTGAACAAAAGCAAATCCGAATCCGTGAAGGAAATCAACTTGAATCAAGCTGATTTTTTGAGGGAGCAGAAAAACGATTTAAGCAATTCAAAGGCAAAAAGACTTGTTTTTAGACCTTGTTCATCAAAGAAGAATTATTTTTGGAGGAACTATCAAAATGAGGTATGTATTAAATTCTTTGGTTATTTTTTTACAGTAGCTAAAACTAGGAAATGTGTTTTTTAAAATTAAAAACCTTAGAACTTTAATTTAGTTTTTCTAAAGTTAAAAACCTTATTTTGTTGGTTTATTTTCCAAAAGGCTTAAAATTGTTATTTTTACTTTTTCAAAATCTTAAAACCCTAATTGAACATATTTTTCAACAAAACCAAAATTTGATTCTGTTTCTTTCAAAGTTTTAAACTTGTTTCTGTTTCTTTTAACAAACCTTAACAAATATCTTTTCTATTTTTATAAACTTTAAATCGTTTGTTTAAATTCATAAAACTTCATAAAATTATCAAATTGATTTCCAAATTCTAAAACCAATTCATCACCCGAAACCCTAAATTCAAAAATCACTAAACCCTAACTCAACTCCAAACCTAAAATAGTGAACACTAACCCCTTTAAAACCTTAAACCCTAATTTTTTATGAACCCTAATCCTTTAAAACCTGAAAAATCATATAAACACAAATATTTTAACTTTACAGAGTAGCTTAAAAACACAATGCAATAATCGAAAATCATAAATCAAAGTGTTTTAAAGTGTCCAAAACCCTAGTTTCATGATTTCACCATTCAAACTTTAATTTGTTTAATCAAAATGTCTTACCAACCTTTTAAAACATAAAATCCTTAATTTATTTTAATTCTTTAAAAGTCACAGTAGCTTAAACTTATGAAAATCCAAAAACCCCAACACATGAAATAAAGAACTCTAAATGGAAACAGTAGCTATAATTTGGATTTTTATTTACCTTATTCAATTCCATATTTGATTTTGCTTTGATTTATTTTATATGCTTTAATTTACTTAAGTTCAATGCTTGGCTTATTAAATTTATCATGGATGGATGTTTACTTTCTATTTAATATCTTTGATGAATGATTTATTTACGATGAATGATCATTTACTTTTATCAATTTATTTAGATTTCTAAATGTTGTAAGAGGTGTGTTTCCACTTGGTGGGTACCTCATTAGTTAAATATCATGTAATTTAATTTGCTTTTCTATTTTAGAACCTATGTAAAGGGCATATTTCTACCTTTCGGTGGGTGTCCTATTTAGGCATGTGATGTAAGGACATGTTTCTATCTTCGGATGGGTGTCCATTTATTTGTTTTGCTTGGACTTTGCTTTGATTTTAATATATTGATGCTTTCTTTTAATTGTTGTGTGTAATATGGATAATGTTATTATATTTAAGAATTTTATAATATTAAGACCTATAAAAGATGCCGGTTCCAATGAACCAGGCGTTGTGGGGGTACTGGGCCATTTCTCACATTCCCCACACGTACCCAACTTTCCGAACCCATTATTAGGTTGGGGATTCCTTAGGAATCGAGTCATCCACCCCTTTCTTTTTTCCCGGCCCGTTCGGGTGGCGACTCCATTTTCTCCGGACTTAGGTCCGTGTTCTCTGAGGCCCTGAGCCTAAACAGTGCCGAAGTCGCAAGAACCATTCCATCGGGAGTGGGGGGCAAAAATCCCCGCTCACAATAATTGTTCCAATTAAATACTAAAGAAAGTAAAAATATGATGAGCAAAATTCAAGCCAAGGGAAGTTCATTGAGTTGGGCCTCTTCTCTCTTCACATCTTCAATACTCTTATCTTGAAAGGAGGATAAGACAAGATCTTTCTCCAATCCTTCTCCTACGATGAAGGTTGCTGATGGAGGTACTCTTCCAAATTTAGGCAAAGGATTGCTATTGGTATTGGGCTTATCCTGCTTAGGTAGCTTACCACTGTCAATAAGATCTTAAATTTCATATCTTAATCGAGCACATTTATCTGTCTTGTAACACCCTTATAACCTATATACATACAATACATATTTCCAGCATATGTAAAATACACATATATGGTACAAAAATATCACAGACCGATTTAATAAAAAATTCACTTTTCAAATTTAAAATCTTAAATACTTTAAAATGTATATTTAAATAACAAATAAAATATTATTATAAATTATAGATTATAAAATAAGCATTTTTCATACAAATCTATGAAAAAAAATCGCCAGAGTTTTTTCTATAATTTATACATTTCCAAAATTTAGCAAAACACAACCTGCATCAGAAAACACTCCCAAATAATTTCAAATCATCATTTCACCCATCCTCCTCAATTTCACAAGTTTCTCAAACATTTATATATATATATATATAATTTAGAACACATTTAAGCCCCCATTTCAAATAACTTAACCCACACATTCCTTATAGTTTACAAAACATAAAATCCAAAAACATGATGTAATATACATAATACCCAAAATATACAATAACATAAAATATATACATGCTGCTGACAGTGTTTCTGATTTTGATATCAACTCTACAAGCACAACCATAAGTTTAGACCTATCCTAGTCTAGAAGAACTTTTCGGCTCAGCTGAATCTACCATGTCACCTACGCGATCTAAACAATCGAGCTAAGCCAAAAGCCTAGCGGTACAAACTCGATAATAATAAAACTCAAATGCAATGCCAATGCACAATGCATATGGATATCACATCATTCCATTTTCTCATACTTTTCAAATATTTTACAATCCACAATTCACATAAAAACAAACCCAAGCATGGGCCCAAAGATAACTAATATGTTATTCAAATTCAAGAGTTACTGTTTTGGTCTTTAATGACACCATGTATCTAGCCCCGAAGGCAAAATATCAATATAATAGTCCAACTAGGTCTAAGCTTATGACCCTATCTTTTCACCAAGCCCGGTTTCAAGGACTTATTTCTGAGGCTTACGACATAGTCTTTCGACATTAAAAATATTTTCACAGTGACGCCTAGCGTCTAGCCTGAAGGAAAATCATAGTGATGCCCAGCATATAGCCCAAAGGCAAGTGACGTCCAACATCTAGCTCAAAGGCAAATCATAAGCATGCTGCCAAACACAGAACTCTAAAAATTGAATAACATACTAGGCATGCAATTTATTCACATTTCTCATTATCAATCTCTTTCTCATTGTCACATAATCAAGCTAGGAACATTGCCTTATTTTTCATCTTTTTCTCATTTTTCTCATTTTTCTCACTTTTCTCATTTATATCGATATCAATTCATTTCATTATGTTTCCACATTTCTCATTACGTTATACTACATTTTTGCATTTACAGCACTTTACCCAATTACTTTGGGTATTTTCACATAATTCACATATTAATCACATTTAATGTAATCTAGCCAATACCAATGGCTTTTTAACAATGCACTTAATGCATACACAACAAATGGCATGACCCAAACACTTTGGGTCATTTTCACATAATACACATATTTCACATTTTATTCAATTTAGCCATTATCAATGGCTTTTCAAAATGCATTTAACACATATATGACATTACAAATGTCATAACACATTATTCATGCATAACCAATGTATCAAGTAGCTTAACACATTTTCTAACCAAAATGTGTTAAGCCCAAATGTCATGCAAACATAACCAATGTATTCAAAGTTTGTACTTACCTCAAATAGCAACCAAAACAAGCTTAAAACAACCTCCAATCCTATGCTTCCACTTGCCCTTCACCACTTGGATGAAACAAATCAACCTTCCTCAATGCCTAAACCAAATGTGATAACAAATAATCATTTATTATCACATTTAATGGCATTTTCAATATTAAACCATAATTAAATCCCATCCAAGCAAAAATCCAAAAGTTAAGGCTAACCTCACTTTAACTTTAAATTCTCATACTAGGCCATTCATTTAAATATATTAAGTTTATTTATATTATTAGAAACATATTTTAATACATTTAAATCATTTACATTATAAAAACACACTCTTATAGACAAAATCCTAAAATGGCATAACCTTCCCTCATTGAAGGTTTTCTATTCCAACACAATCCATTAATCATTTTAAGCTTATATTCATCACTTATATCACCAAACAACAAGATTAAACCAATACAATTATACAATTCAATAACTTTGGAAAATCATTTTCCAAAACCCTAAATTACACTTTCATTATCAATCTTCAACCAAACACATGCAAATCCAATATTTAACTTTAAAATACTTGTTTAAGCACCAAAACAACTCATTTAGAACCAATTTGCACAATTAAAAACTATGATTTCTCAAACTCTAAAAGTCCATAACCCTCAGTTCTCTCTCTTTACCATTTTTTTTTATCCAAATTCAACCATTTCTTCAATCCAACCTTAAAATCATTAATAGCTACCCAAAAGAACTTCATACACACCAATTCCAACAATTATAACACACTACTTAAAAATTCAACATCTCACATATTCAAAATTTTTATGGAAATCCAAAGAAAAAACTAAAGAACTTACTTTTTCAAGTGGAAATCACTAAAAATCCTCTTTGAACCTTTGAAATTCTTCAATTCTTAGAGCTAAGAAGAAGAAAAATCCTTGAGCCTATGGTGGTTCGACCAAGAAGAAGACTATTTTTTATTTCTCTTTCCTTTCATCTTTTAATTATAACCATATATATATTTTATGATAATTTAATAATTAATAATTTAATTATTTATTAAATAAATTAAAAGACTAAAAATCCATCATCCATTTAAAAATAATTTATTTTTGAATTATTTTATTAATTTTAAATTTCTAAAATTTATTTACAAAAATGACATTGGACTTTGACTTTATATGTTATGTATATTTTACATATATATCACATATATATTCCACTTTTTCATTTAAAATCTCTTCAATTTTCATTTAAAACTATTAATTTAATTTATTATATTAAATTATAATTTATTTTATCAATTTTCCAAAAATTAAAAATTTTCAAAAATTTGGGATATTACAATTCTCTCCCCCTAAAATAAATTTCGTCGTAGAAGTTACCTGCTCTTAAGTATGGAACAATTGGATATACTGGCTCTGCATCATCTGCTCACTCTCCCATGTTGCCTCCTCAGTGGCATGATTCCTCCAAAGGACTTTCACAAGTGGCACCCTCTTATTCCTCATTTTTTTAACCCTCGTGCCAAAATTGCCACGGGTTCTTCCTCGTAAGTCAGATCTGGACTCACCTCAATGGACTGCACTGACAAGATATGAGATGGGTCATACCTATATCTCTGAAGCATTGAGACATGGAAGACATTATGAATTCGATCTAACTCAGGCGGCAAAGCTAGTCTATAAGGCACTTAACCAACTCTCTCCAACACCTCATATGGTCCTATGAAATGAGGACTTCATGCAACCTCACTATCTCATTGATATACAGCTCAACCAAACTCTCAAGAGAATAATTCATCCGAACTAGAAGAAAATGAGTTGTCTTCATCATCTAATCAACTATCACCTAGATTGCATCATGCTTCTTCTGGGTCAAAGGCAGTCCAGTCACAAAATCCATCGTCACTTACTCCCATTTCCACTCTGGCACTGATAAAGGTTGGAGCAACCCTGAAGGAACCTAGTGCTCAATCTTCACTCTCTGGCAATTGAAACATCTGGATACAAAATCTGCTATGTCCCTCTTCATACCTGACCACCAATAATGTCGCTTTAAGTCCTGATACATCTTGGTACTCCCAGGATGCATAACATAAAGTGACTAATGTGCTTCCTTTAATATCATCCTTTTCAATTATGCATCATAGGAATACACAACCTATCTCCGTACCATAGATTGCCATCATCCCTCACATAAAAGTCTCAACTCTCCCCCTTCTGACAAACCAACACAATCTTCTGGATTCTCTCATCTGCCAACTGAGCCACCCTAATATGATCCAACATGATTGGCCTCAACAGCAACTGAGCCATCAAAGCACCATCATAACAAGACTCAAATCTAGCATGCAACGCTCTCAACTCAACAAGCAATGAGAGTAAATAAGCAGTCAAACCTATCAAAGACTTCTGACTCAAGGCATCAGCAATAACATTTGCCTTACTAAGATGATAATCAATCAAATAGTCAGTCTTTAATCAACTCTAACCACCATCTCTGCTGAAGATTCAGCTCTCTCTGAACACCTAGGTATTTCAAACTCTTATGATCTGTATAAATGAAACACTTTTCCCCATACAAGTAATGCTGCCAAATCTTCAAGGCAAAAACTATAGCTGCTAATTCCAAATCATGCATCGGGTAATTCAGCTCATGTGGCTTCAACTGTTGAGAGGCATAAGCAATGACTCTACCCTCCTACATCAGAACACAACCTAAACCACTATGTGAAGCATCACTGTATATCACAATAGGTTGACCTTTCACAGGCAGGGTAAGGACAGGAGCCTGAGTCAACATCTCCCTTAGCTACTCAAAACTCGCCTGACACCAATCTGTCCACACAAATCTAACTCCTTTCCGAAGCAATCTGGTGAGTGGTGTACTATCATAGAAAACCCTTCACAAACTGATGATAATAGCCTCCAATCCCAAAAAACTTCTAAACTCTGTCATAGTCTTCAGTGGACTCCAATTCAAGATAGCCTCAACCTTATTTAGATCAACTCTAATACCCTCTACTAAAACCACATGACCAAGAAAAGCTACCTGATCGAGCCAGAACTCACTCTTAGACAGTTAGCATACAATTGCTTCTCTCTCAGAGTCTGCAATACAATCCGCAAATGCCTATCATGATCCTCCTCATTATGCGAATACACCAAAATGTCATCAATGAAGACCACCACAAACGAATCTAAATATGGTCTGAACACCCTGTTCATCAAATCCATAAAAGTTGCTGGTGCATTTGTCAATCCAAAGGGCATCACTAGAAACTCATAATGCCCATATCTCGTGCGATAAGTTGTCTTGGGTAGATCCACATCTCCGACTCTCAACTGATGGTACCCTGATCTCATATCAATCTTAGAGAATATTGTTGCTCCCTTCAACTGATCAAAGAGATCATCTATCCGAGGCAAAGGACACTTGTTCTTGATATTAACCTTATTCAACTGCCTATAATCAATATATAATCTCAAGGTGCCATCCTTCTTCTTCACAAACAACACAGGCACTCCCTATGAGGACACACTAGGGAGGATGAACCCTTTATCCAATAACTCCTACAATTGCACTTACATTTCACTCAACTCTACAGGTGCCATCCAATAAGGGGTAATAGAGATGGGAGTGGTACCAGGCAACAAATCGATACCAAACTCCACTTCTCTCTCAGCAGGTGCCCTTGGCAACTCATCAAGAGAAACATCTGGAAACTTGGCAACTGTGGGTATATTGTTAAGCTGGGACCCCACTACTCTGGTATCTACAACATGAGCAAGATAAGCCTCACATCCCTTCCAAATCATCCTCCTAGCTGAATAAAACATGGATGAAAGATACCTCTGCTCACTAGATACCATCACATCCCTACCATCACTTGTTCTCAGAGTAACTCATTTCTTCTGACAATCTACCATAGCCCCATGCTTGGATAACCAATCCATGCTCATAATCAAATCATACTCCTTGAAAGGCATCTCAATCAGGTCATCGAGAAACTCCTCATCCTAAACAATAACTGGACTATCTCGGTGCACCCTACTCACCACAACACTATACCCTAAAGGATTTGTGACAAAAATATCAAATCTTAAATACTCAGAATACAAATCACTCACAGGCAAGATGGATGCACTGATGTAAGAATGAGTTGACCCAGGGTCTAATAATGCAAGAACTGAAGTACCAAATAAAGTAAAAGTATCAGCAATAACAGCTGAAGCATTTGGCTTCCTCTGCATCACATAAACCCATTGTGATGGCCCTGTCTCATCTGATCTACCTCTGACTATAGAAACTCCTCTCTGACCAGTCCCAGATCGACCACCTCTACCAAAATCTCTACCACCATGACACTGGGTTCAGAAGCCATAGTATCTGCATGTCTATCCTGTGGTGGCTCTGGACAATCTCTAATAAAATGGTCTAGTGACCCACATCTAAAACACACTCTTGAAGCACCTCTCCTCCAGCAGACACCTCCGTGTGCTTTACCACAATGAACACAAGTAGGTGGAGCAGGCCTCTGAGCCACTAGGGTCGAAGCACTAGCCACTGAAACTGCAGGTCTCTATCTCTGTCTCTGCTGTTGTACTGACCTACTAGACTTTCCCTGGCTCCTACTGAATATCTGAAAATATCCCCCTCGGCCTCTCTTCACTGATAAAGACCTTGCCTCACTCTGGGGTCTCCTAACTCTGGTCTCCTCAAACATGGCAGCTGCTGTAAGACCTTGTACTCTCTCTACACTCCTGGCAGCTGCAACTAACTGAGAAAAGTCTTGATACCAAGATCCTGCTATGATACACATGATAGAGGGTCTCAGTCCCTCCTCAAACCTCATGCACCTGTTAATCTCGTTAGAAATGATCCCACCAGCATAATGACTCAACCAGATAAACTTGATCTCATACTTTGTCACTGTCCTGGTATCTTGTCTCAGACTCAGGAACTCCATCTTCTTTGCATCCTTATATTCCCTCGGAGTATACTTCTACTCAAATTCCCATAGAAAATCATCATAAGTCAGAACTTGTGGATTAGCTGAAGCATGTGGAACCGTCTTCCACCACTCATAGGCATCCCTCTGCAATAGAGATCTAGCAAAATCAAACTTCTCCTCTGGACTAGCTTGTAGCTGGATAAACACTCTCTAGACCTTGTCTTGCCACTGCTCTGCTACAGTAGGGTCTGTAGTGCCAACAAAGTCCTTAGCTCTAAATTTTCTCAGCTTATCATACTTCCTCGTCTGCAACTATGACTGCGGCTATTGCTGAGGCTGTGGCGGCGGCGGCTGCTGAACTGGAGCCTGCCTCAATAGCTCTACGATATGTCGTACCCAGCCAGGCGGGATCTCATTAGTTGCTGGTTTCATAGGCACAGAAACAGATGCCTCACCAGCAGACACAACTCTAGCTCCATCTCTACCCTCATCAGGAGCCATACTCTCTACACTACCCTCTACAGACTGATGCGTCTGAGATGCCATAACTACATATATCTGCAAACACAGCAGAAATTACTATATCAGAGATTAGAAACTACCAATACCAATGCATGTATTACAATTGAAAACCATTTTCAAATCCCCCATTTTCTCTCTCTATCAGCCTACCTAGGTCGAGAACCTCAAACCTAGGCTCTGATACCAAAATAAATGTAACACCCTTATACCCTATATACGTACAATACATATTCTCAGCATATGTAAAATACACATATACGACACAAAAATATCACAGACCGTTTTAATAAAAAAATTCACTTTTCAAATTTAAAATCTTAAATACTTTAAAATGTATATTTAAATAACAAATAAAATATTATTATAAATTATAGATTATAAAATAAGCAATTTTCATACAAATCTCTGAAAATAAATTCCAGAGTTTTTTCTGTAATTTGGACATTCCTAAAAATCAGCAAAACACAGCCTGCATCAGCAAACACTCCCAAATAATTTCAAATCGCCATTTCACCCATACTCCTCAATTTCACCAAGTTTTTCAAATATTTTTATATATATAATTTAGAACACATTTAAACCCCCATTTCAAATAACTTAACCCAAATATTCTTTATAGTTTACAGTACATAAAATCCAAAAACATGATGTATTATGCATAATACCCAAAATTTACAATAACATAAAATATATACATGTTGCTGACAGTGTTTATGATTTTGATATCAACTCTACAAGCACAACCACAAAGTCTAGACCCGACCTAGTCTAGAAGAACTCTCTGGCTCAGCCGAATCTACCATGTCACCTGCACGATGTAAATAATCATGCTAAGTCAAAAGCCTAGTAATACAAACTTGATAACAATAAAACTCAATTGCAATGCCAATGCACAATGCATATGGATATCACATCATTCCATTTTCTCATACTTTTAAAATATTTCACAATCCACAATTCACATAAAAACAAACACAAGCATGGGACCAAAGATAACTAATATGTTATTCAAATTTCAGAGTTAATGTTTCAAGATAACCATGTGTCTAGCCTCAAAGGTAAAATATCAATATAATAGTCCAACTAGGTCTAAGCTTACGACCCGGTCTTCTCACCCAGCCCAGTTTTAAGAACTTATTTTTGAGGCTTACGACCCAGTCTTTTTACCTCAAAAATATTTTCGCAGTGATGCCTAGCGTCTAGCCTGAAGGCAAATTATAGTGATGCCCAGCATCTAGTCCGAAGGCAAGTGACGTCCAACGTCTAGCCCGAAGACAAATCATAGGCATGCCGCCAAACACAGAACTCTGAAAATTGAATAACATACTATGCACATAATTTATTCACATTTCTCATTATCAATCTCTTTCTCATTGTCGCATAATCAAGCTAGGCACATTGCCTTATTTTTTCATCTTTTTCTCACTTTTCTCACTTTTCTCATTTATATCGATATCAATTCATTTCATTATGTTTCCACATATCTCATTACATTATACCACACTTTTGCATATACAACACATTACCCAATTACTTTGAGTATTTCCACATAATTTACATATTAATCACATTTAATGTAATCTAGCCAATACCAATGGCTTTTTAACAATGAACTTAATGCATACACAACAAATGGCATGACCCAAACACTTTGGGTCATTTTCACATAATGCACATATTTCACATTTTACACAATTTAGCCATTATCAATGGCTTTTCACAATGCATTTAACACATATATTACATTACAAATGTCATAGCATATTATTCATACATAACCAATGTACCAAGTAGCTTAACACATTTTCCAACCAAAATGTGTTAAGCCCAAATGTCATGCAAACATAGCCAATGTATTCAAAGTTTGTACTTACATCAAATAGTAACCAAAACAAGCTTAAAACAACCTCCAATACTATCCTTCCAACTTGCCCTTCACCACTTGGATGAAGCAAATCAACCTCCCTCAATGCCTAAACCAAATGTGATAGCAAATAATCATTTAGTATCATATTTAATGGCATTTCCAATATTAAACCATAATTAAACCCCATCCAAGCAAAAATTCTAAATTTAAGGCTAACCTCACTTTAACTTTGGATTCTCATAGTAGGCCATTCATTTTAATATATTAAGTTTATTTACATTATTAGAAACATATTTTAATACATTTAAATCATTTATATTGCAAAAACACACTCTTATACATAAAATCCTAAAATGGCATAACCTTCCCCCATTGAAGGTTTTCTATTCCAACACAATCCATTAATCATTTTAAGCTTATGTTCATCACTTATATCACCAAACAACAAGATTAAACTAATAAAATTATACAATTCAACAACTTTGGAAAAATCATTTTCCAAAACCCTAAATCACACTTCCATTCTCAAACTCCAACAAAACATAGCCAAATCCAATATTTTACTTTAAAATACTTGTTTAAGCACAAAAACAACTCATTTAGAACCTATTTGTACAATTAAAAACCATGATTTCTCAAACCATAAAAGTCCATAACCCTAAATTCTCTCTCTTCACTATTCTTTATCCAAATTCAACCATTTCTTCAATCCAACCTTAAAATCATTAATAACTACCCCAAAATAACTTCATGCACACCAATTTCAACAATTATAACATACTACTTAAAAATCCAACATCTCACATATTCAAAATTTTTAAGGAAATCCAAAGAAAAAACTAAAGAACTTACATTTTCAAGTGGAAATCACTAAAAATCCTCTTTGAACCTTTGAAATCCTTCAATTCTTGGAGCTAAAAAGAAAAAAAAAATCCTTGAACTTTCTCCTATGGTGGTTCAGTCAAAAAGAAGAAGACTATTTTTTTTATTTCTCTTTCCTTTCATCTTTTAATTATAACCATATATATATTTTATAATAATTTAATAATTAATTATTTAATTATTTATTAAAAAATTGAAAGACTAAAAATTCATCATCCATTCAAAAATAATTTATTTTTGAATTATTTTACTAATTTTAAATTTTTTAAAATTTATTTACAAAAATGCCATTGGACTTTGACTTTATTTTAAAAAGTGTTGACTTTATATGTTATATTTATTTTACATATATATCACATATATATTCAACTTTTTCATTTAAAATCTCTTCATTTTTCATTTAAAACCATTAATTTAATTTATCCTATTAAATTATAATTTATTTTATTAAATTTTCAAAAATTTGGGATATTACATGTCTCATGCCCTTGCATTTGATAGAATTGATAGAAGGCCTTGCATCAAAGTTTGATGGTAGAGGATCGTGTAGTGGTCGAGGAGCCATCGACTGTAATAACCTCTTTTTCTATAACTTGTTGAAAATCCAAGACAAATTTTTTCCCAGATTTGAAAACTGTCTTCTATTTCCTTGGCCAGTAATTGCATTAACATCCATTTCTTTTTGTGCACTCTGACTGCCAGATTGGTAGTTTCCTCTTTCATTCCTCCTTCCTGAAAAGCGATTCTTCTCTTGTTCCCACTCTTCTATTTGCAAGCCAGCTTGGAGAAGATCTTTAAAATCTCTAATAAGGGAGTGAGACAATCTCTCATGAAGGCTGGGTAGGACACCTCTCACTATCATTCTGATCTGGTTAGACTCATCGGGCTTCTTTTTGATAAGAGTAGCTTTACTTCTCCACCTTTTCACATAATCAACACAATTCTCATTCTGCTTCTGTCTGATAGTTTCCACCTTCATCAGGGTTACTTCCATTTCAAAATTATATCCATATTGCTGAATGAAGGCTTTGTACAACATGTCTCAATCCTTTTGGGTACTTTCCTTTAAGGTATTAAACCAATGTTGCATAATAGGATCCAATGAGAGCATGAAATACTTAGAGTTTGAGCCTTGGTAGCTCTAGCAGACTGCATAGCTGTGATGTATTGCTTAACATGCAAGTGAGGATTTTTTGTACCATTGTACCTAGTGAAGGAAGGCATCTTGAACTTATAAGGGACCTCCTCATCTTGTTCGAACAGCTTGTCTACTTCTGACATCTCATCAACTTTTAGCTTCTTTTTAAATTTCTTCTCTAAATCAGCAATCATTTTCTCCACATCCAATGTTTCAATCTTTTCCACAGTTGCCTTCTCCATAGTCTTTGCTTCTTTCTTTTTTATCTTATGAATCTTGGAAATATTGAGCCCAATCATCATCATCCATTACTACCCTGTCTTCATCAGAGGCTATTTCACTAACCTTACCCTTTCCAATGTCCTTCTGCTTCTTAGTACTAGCAGATGCTTCAACAGTGTTTCCTTCCAACAGTGCAGTTCTCACGATCTCAGCTAGGAGCCGCTTTAACTCTTTCACCTTGGATGCAAGAGCTTCATTTATTAGATTCTAAACTTGATCGGGATCCATGGTTTTGGGAGTGAAATGAAATATATCTTCACTGAACTCTGAGTCACTGACATAGGTCGAGTTATCGTATGTATCTGAATTGTTGTACGCCATGTCTATGAGCCAAAAAGGATTAATGCCATGTAATGTAATGCGTGTATGCATGTATGCACAAGTAACAAACAATCAAAAATAATTTAGACGTTCCTTTCAACCTTATAACTTCCACACAAGCATGGCAAGTCTCTTTTCCTAGGTATATGGTTAACAAAATACCATTATGGGATATCTTATTTTTGAAAAATTCACTCAAACCCTTTAACCATTAATTGTATTTTCAAACATAGAAGTCAGCCCATAATAATTCCCTTTAATCTACATGTAATCCATTGATCCAACAAAAGATAGCTTTTATCCTATATTGGATTAAAACTAAAAAGGGTTTATCATAAATAGATTTCCTATTTGAAAAAATAACTAATGATTCATGCCACAAACAAGCCATGATTAATAATTCTTGGTATAAATTAGGCCCATAATTGATTTTTTGTATTTTATAATTGATCTAAATAGTTTGTAAGCTTATTCAAAAAGATGGTTAGGGAAAATAATTTTGTTTCAAAGCCTATTATAAAAAAGGTTTGTTTAAAAATGAATTTTAGGCTTTGTACTTGGGTCATAAGGAAAATGATTTTTTACCCACCTTAAAAGGTTTTCATGTCTAAAGACCTTCTTTAGAAAGGGTTTAAACATATTTTTGTTCTTTTAGCTTAAAAGAATAAAAATTATTTTGTGCTTACAACATAGGTAGGCCATATTAGAAAAAGAACAAACTAAATAAGCCATGGTTCAAACCAAGATATATCAATCATAGTCAAACAATAAGTATTTGAGGTAAAACCTAAGGAAAGTAACTAGGCTAATTACATGAGCTTTAGTCTTTGGGTTGAAAAGCTTAGGTTCTCATAGCAAGTATATACCAAAAGATACAAGTCTATGAGTGGTTATGCCATGCTTGATCTCCATACCTTGAGTGAAAGTATGGTATCCCTTACATAACACAACACGGGTTACACTGGCACCCTAACTCATGCACACAATGCAATCTAAATGATGCAATGGATAATATCATAATAAGAAAGAGTAAAATAATATAAATACCAATGAAATCAACTTCTCTTATCCCCACTGGAGTCGCCACTGTGAGTGGGGATTTTTGTCTCCACTCCCACGTGGAATGGTTCTTGCGACTTCTGCACTATTAGGCTCAGGGCCTTAGAGAACACTTACCTAAACACGGAGAAATTGGAGTCACCACTTGGAAGGGCTAGAAAAAAGGAAGGGGTGGATGACTCGATTCCTAAGGAATCCCTAACCCCCAATTGGGTTCAAAAAGTTGGATACACATGGGGAAGGTGAGAATAACCCAGCACACCTATAACGCCTGGTTCATTGGAACCGGCCTCCTTTTCAGGTCTAAATATTATTAAATTCTTAACTTATTATAGCATCATCCATATTATATGAAAATTAAAAGAAATAAACATCCATCACCTTTATTTAAAATAAACAATTAAAATAGGAACCCATCCAAGGATGAAAACATGCCTTTACAATAAATTATTAATGTCCAAAACTAAATAAAATAGGACACCCAACATTTAGTGGAAACATGCCCTTTACATTAATTCCAAAATCTAAAATAAATTAAATTACATTGCACCTAACAATGAGGTACCCACAAAGTGGAAACATACCTCTTACATCTTGGAAACTAAAACAATCAACATAATATATCAAATAAATTAAATCATTCAATCATTCACCATTATCAAATATAAAAACAAATTATTCATAAAAATAAAGCATTAATGAATCATCCATTCAAAACATAAAATAAAAAAATCACATCTAAGTTTAAAATTAAATAAAGTAATAAATATACAACTTTTAGGGTTTATACTTCAAATTAGGGTTTTAGAACTTTTATGATTAAATTAGAATTTTTTTATGATAAAAATTAAGACTTTGGGTTTTAGGAATCAAAAATGGGATTTTTAGGGTTTAGGAAAACAAGATTAGGTATTTGAAAGAGAATTGGAATTTTTAGAAATTGGAAAAAAGGTTTAGGGTTTTAAAAATCTAGAAAACTATTTAGGGTTTTGGAAAATAATATATTAGGGTTTAAAAAATACAATTACTTAGCTACTATGATGTTAAAACTTTTGATTAAATAAGCTGCTGAGATTACATTTAATAGACTTTGGCCATTGGGATATTAACCTATGATAAATATTTGCTTTTGTAGATAGCTACTAGACAAAATAAATAACTTATTGTGAGTTATAAGTCTAACAGTCACTGGTTAAAAAATAAAACTAATATAAACAAAAGACTGATGATAATAAAATACTGGACTTACCTTTAAGCAAAAGATGAATGCGTTCAATATTTAAAACTATCATCAGAGCATCTTATACTTAATTCAGATGAGTTAAATTTAGAACATATCATTGTTTGTTGGCTCCACCACAATTAAACATTGATCTTGCAACGATTTAAAACTCTAGTCGAGTAGAACAAAGATAGTATGATATTACCTTTGTGGTGTGTTTCTAGTTTCTTAATATGTTGTGTTCTTTTACTGGCTGCTAACTCTCTATGTCCCTCCTGTTCAATATTGTTGCTAGGGTTTTTATTCCTTCAATGTTGTTGTCGTTTCTCCCTTTTTCCTCCCTTCGTTGTTTGCTTTTGATTTTTTTATTAGTTTTTGTTATAGATTTGTGCCCTATTTATTATGATAATTATTGTTTTATTTAGGTATTTTGTTAGTTTAAATCGGTTTATTTAGTGTTTTTGTTAATTTTGGTAGTTTTAGTTTATTTCAGTGTTTATGTCGTTTTTGATCTAGTTTTTAGTATGGTGTTTATGTTCTGTTGGTTATTGTTTATTTACTTTTTGTTTAAAGTTTGTTTAAAGTTTTGTTTTAGGTTAAAAAGCCAAGCAACCAAGACTGAAGGAAAAATGGACAGCAGCTGACACAGGCAGAGGACACGGCCAAGTCACTGGCCGTGTCCCATACCAAGTTAAAGAAGAAGAGCAAGTCACAGAGAAGGACACAAGCAAGGGACACGGCCAAGTCAGTGGCCGTGTCCCTCCAAAAAGACTCCAACACGGCCAAGTCACTCCAAATTGGCCGTGTCTCACTTAGGTCCAAAGGAAAAGAAGACTAAAATCTCATAGAAGCAAACACAGGCAAGGGACACGGCCAAGTCAGTGGCCGTGTCCCTCCAAAAGGGTCCAACATGGCCAAGTCAACCTCCAACTGGCCGTGTCACTCAACCAAAGAAGAAAAGAAGAAGAAATTCTCACAGTAGGTGACACATGCAAGGGACACGGCCAAGTCACTGGCCGTGTCCCTCCAAAGACCACTCACACGGCCAAGTCACATCCAACTTGGCCGTGTCTCTTATGAACCAAAGCCGTAGCGGATTTTAAAGCGGACAATTCATATAAAAGGAAAAAGAGAAGCTAGGGTTTGGGCGTTGTTGCGATTTTTGAGAGCATATTGAGCCGTCAAAGAACATTAGCGTTTTGATAACTTTATTTTCTTTGATTTTGATTACACTTTTGGATTAATCTAGCTTAGATTAGATTGTTTTAGCCATTGATACATCCTTCTTGCAAGATTTGATCAAGAGATTCTTCAGAAGCTTCAAGGAGTTTGTAATTTGGTTTTGTTCTCGAACTTATTCTCTTATTTTCATTGAAATTGTATTAATGGATATTATCATGTCTAATTTGATTTCTTTGAACATTAATGAGATGAGTATGTTTGATAGCATGATGAACTAATTTGATCTAGTCTAGGGTTTGTATGGATCTGCTATGATTGTATGAATTGGTTATTCTCTTAGCTAATAATTTCTTTAGCCTTTATTGAATGAATTATTGTTAATATAATTGATTGGCCACCAATTATGTGTTTTAGGTATTAGATGATGGGTTGAGAGATGAAGTCTAATGCTGGAACAATTCAATTAAGGACTTAGGTGAATTAGAGATATAACCTATTAAAAAGATTGTTTCAATTATAACAAGATTAGTTGTAAGAGGTTTGAATGCGAGAGCTTATTTCCTTGACTCAATTAATTAAGTTGTTTGAGATTTAATCTTTGAAATTAAATTAGTTAAGAGGAATAACCGTTCTTACATATAAGTAGTAGAGAAGTGGAAACCCTAGACCTTTTTATCAAGTGAATCAAAACATCAGCTTAATTTACTTTTATTTGTTTTAAACTTCAATCAATCTTCTTAATTAGTTATCAGTTTAAATTTTCTTCATTACTTGTTATTCATAATCTGATAATCAATTAGCCACTTTAGCTTCCTTGTGAGACGACCTTGGGGTGATCACCTTTGCTACAACTACCTCGTATACTTGCGAGTGACGCTTTGTGGTAGAGTTAATTTGAGCGCAAAAAGTTTTTGGCGCTGTTGCCGGGGAGGCTAATTAGCGTAATTTTTTATTAGGCAAAAATATTCTAGGTTATTTTTCACTGCTTTCATTTTATTTTAGTTTTAGAAATTTTAGATTATTTTTCATTGTTTACTTTTGATTTTATTTTTCTTTTGTTTTTAATAATTTCTTTTTCTAGAAATTTTGTTTATGCAAGGCAGGAGATCACTTGGAGGAGAGCTATATCCATTCATTCCACAAATTCAGAGAGTGAAAAGGAGCAGGGAAGAGTTTGAGCTGTACACAGGATTTGATACTGCAGAGGAGGACACTTCTGTTTTTGAGTCGGAATCTGCACAATAAATTAAAATGGCTGAAGAAAGGCAAAGAATGATGAGAGACTTTGCTAGTCCTGTCATTGGAACTTCCACTTCTTGCATAAGACTGACAGATGCAACAAGGAATTATGAGTTGAAGAACATTCACTACAATATGCTGCCATCATTTTATGGAGTTACAAATGAAGATCCTTTGAACTTTATTCGGGATTTCTACTCCACCCTCAACACTTTTCCATTGGGAGGATTAACAGAGGATCAGTTGAGGATGAGGTGTTTTCCATATACTTTGAAGGATAGGGCAAAGAGCTAGCTTATGATGTTGCCCGAAAACTCACTGACAACTTGGGAGCAAGTTTATAATAAATTCATGGGCAAGTTCTACTCACATCAAAAGACAGCTGAATTGAGAGGGAAGATTGCTACATTCTTTCAATTTGAAGGAGAGCCATTTCATGAGGCTTGGGACAGATTCAAGATGCTATTGATCCAGTGTCCACATCATCACTACCCAGTTCAACTTCTGAATCAGTTTTTCTATGATGGTCTAACCCAGCAATTTCAGAACACTGTTGATAATGCAGCTGGGGGAGCTATGGGAGAAAAGACAGCTAATGAAACTTATGATATTTTTGAGATGTTGGGAGCTAATTCTCAACAGAAGAGTGTAAGAGGAAGAAGTAAAGGGGTAAACCAATTGGAAGCCAATAGTGATATGGTAAGTCAAATAGCTGAATTGACAAGGCAGGTTTAGATGCTGAACATGAAGAACAATATTTCTTTATCTACTCAAGAAGTGTGTGGCATCTGTGGAACTCTTGGGCATGGAGCAAACATTTGCCCCTCTGCATATGAATCATATGGGAATGAAGCTGAGCAAGTCAATGCCATGGGGGGATTTCAACCGAGGACCCGAAATGAACCTTATTCAAATACATACAACCCTGGTTGGAGGAATCACCCAAATTTTTCTTGGGCAACAAATAATTCTCAGCAGCCTTTCCATTTGCTCCAGATACAGAACCAACAGCAGGGCCAATCCTTTAATCAAGGGCAGTCTAAGATAGAGAGCTTGGAGGAAAGTTTACAAGCTTTCATCAAAGTCAGTGCTCAAAATCAAGAGATGACTAATAAGAGGCTAGATTCATTAGAAGCATCTTTTAAAAAAGTGGAGACTCAAGTAGGACAACTTGCACAACAGATGCAAATTCAACAGAAGGGGAAATTTCCAAGTCAACCTGAGCAGGCACATTCAGTGACTGTTCTTAGAAGTGGTAAGGTAATTAACACTAATGTTGAAAATAACTCTGTGAATGCAAGTGACCAAGGGAACAAGAAGGAAGGAGAACCAGAGAACAAAGGTGCTAGAGATAAA
The DNA here is from genome assembly GCA_947685225.1 of Garcia nutans. Taxonomy (NCBI): domain Eukaryota; kingdom Viridiplantae; phylum Streptophyta; class Magnoliopsida; order Malpighiales; family Euphorbiaceae; genus Garcia; species Garcia nutans. The sequence goes on along the minus strand of CANTUV010000039.1, from coordinate 31,570,079 downwards.
TCAATGGAGAAGTCCCCTTCAGTAGATTTACATAAGGCAAGCAATCCATACCGTCCTCCTATACCATTCCCCAGCAGGTTGAAGGATGATGATAAAAGAGATAAGCAATTTTCTAATATGTTCAACATGCTGTGTAAGGTAAGTATTAACTTACCCTTACTGGATGCAATAAAGAACATACCAGCTTATGCCAAGTTCTTCAAAGACCTGATCACCAAGAAAAAGAGGTATGAGCAGAATGAAAAGGTGATAGTTTCAGAGGTAGCCAGTGCTGTTCTGCAGCATAAACTACCTCCCAAGCTAAAGAATCCTGGTAGCTTTATAATTCAAATGACCATGGGGAATGGAAAGGGGACTGATGGCATGTGTGATCTAGGAGCTAGTGTGAATTTGATGCCTTATTCTGTGTATAAAGAATTAGAACTAGGGGAACTCAAACCAACCAAAATGATGTTGCAATTAGCTGATAGATCTTTTAGATTCCCGAAAGGGGTTATAGAAGATGTGTTAGTTAAGGTTGGAGGGTTGATAGTACCTGTGGATTTTATTGTTCTTGACATGGAAGGAGGTAACCCTACACCATCAACACAAACTATATTGCTGGGTAGGCCTTTCATGGCTACTACCAACACCTTAATAGATGTTAAAAATGGTAAGTTGTCAATGATTGTCTTAGGGAAAACTATTAAATTTTCTATTTTTAACACTTCTCCTATTCCTACAACTACTTTATATGAGGAATGTTCTTTAATTAATAGTGTTGAAGCAGTTGTTTCAGATGTTGTGTTGCAGACAGACTCCCCAGATAAATTGGAGCTGACACTGACTTTAAAAGAGGGGGCTAAACTAGTGAGGGAGACCCAAAGGTGATTTAACCCAAAAGCATATGAGAGCTCGAGAGTTTACAAGGATTGCACTAAGACAATTCATGATAGATTTATTGTGCGACAGATATTGAGTCCAGGTATGAAAGTTTTACTTTTTAATTCTTGACTCCGTCTGTTTCCAGGTAAATCCAAATCTAGATGGAGTGGTCCTTTCGAGGTAACTAAGGTATGTCCTTCTAGTACCATTGAATTGCTTAACTCTCGAACCAATAAGACTTTTAAAGTAAATGGACAGAGAGTTAAACCATACAAAGGAGGATTTCAGGAAGTGAGGATCATTGACAGCACTTTGATCCATGATCCATAAGTCTTGCATGATGTCCAGCTTTATGACATTAAAGAAGCGCTAAATGGGAGGCAACCCATTAGTTTGAATTTCTTTTTCATAGTTATAATTTTATATTTAGCAATTTTGATTTTATGTTTAGTTTAAATAAATGGAAACCCTTAAGCTCTCTTGTATCTTGTTTTTGACCATTTGTGTTTGTGATGAAAAGTTAGGGTTTTGCCTCACCAGGGTTCGATGGAAGACAAGTTGTACTTAACTCTTTTTCTTTATTATTCTTATTTTCCATTGAGGACAATGGAAATTCTAAAGTGTGGGGTAATCTTTTAGTTGTTCCTTAATTCTTGTTTTGTTTGTCTTGGTGTGATTTATTGTGTGTGTGCATGGTATAATTGTTGAAAATTTATTGATCTTTTCTGTGATTCTAGCATTGTAGTTGAGACTTTAGTATCAGCATAGAAATGAGCATTTGAATTCATTCAGGATCAATTTTCACATTCTGCAATTTATGACATATAAATCTTTGTGAACCCACCTGTGTGAGTTCTGAGCCTCATAATTTGATATTACTATCAGTTGATTTTCTTTTCTTAAGTGTGCACCTTCATGATTTTGCATCTCTAGAGTTTGCTTTTGCATACTAATTGAACTCACATTATGATTTAATCTCAAGTTTTAAAATGATGAAGGCAAATTAGGTTAGCCCTTTAGCTTAAAAAGACCTCCCTTAATATTGAATTCCTTAGTGAGCCAAGTTGAGCCTTTGACCTTTTCTTGTTTGATCAGCACAATTTACAACTCAACTTTCTCTTATTATCATCATACTTGCATTAAGGAATGGAGTTTTATGATATGACAATAGGGTGGTTTATTTCAAAGTGTGGGGTAAGCAATAAAAAAAAAATGGTATTGCTATTTGGGGTGAAATGCATACTTTGCACTTTGTATTTGATTAAGAGTTGACTATTCTTTTCCTCTACATGTTAAGCTAGATGATCTATGCAATGTTATATTTTGTATATATATGTATTAAAAAAAATTATATATAATAGAAGAAAAAGAAAAAGAGAAAATAAAAAAAGAGATATATATATACAAAAGTCAAATATGTTCTAGCATTGGTTATCAAAAGAGGAATGTCGACTCATTATTTTTTTTTGAGTATGCAAGTATGTGAGGTATCAAGGGTTGGTGAGTATGCTATTTGAAGGAGTTATGAGTTTCTTAGCAAGAGTAGTGTCTAATTTAGATACTCCATTTCTTGATGCTCCAGCCTAAATGTTTTTTCTCACACCTTTACCTTAGCCCCATTACATCCAAATGAAAGACCTTCGGATTATTCTTGAGAAAATCAGTGAGAGAGATTGGATAATTAAGCAAGTTTATGGTAGTATGTAGTCATGAGTGGTTTGAGTGATTAACCTTTGAAATCGAGTGAAACACTTAGATGAGAGATAAGATTTGTATGTCTGGATTAATGAATGAGTTAAGAAAATCTTTGATTGAAGGAAATTGCGAATATTTATGGTTGAGTCTTAAAGTATTTCATCTTATATGCTGGAATTATAGTTAAGGTTGTTTGAGTTTTTAATTTATGCCATGTGAATTTGCTTGAGGACAAGCAAAGTTTTAAGTGTGGGGTAGTTGTTTTATTAGTTTTTGTTATAGATTTGTGTCCTGTTTATTATGATAATTATTGTTTTATTTAGGTATTTTGTTAGTTTAAATCGGTTTATTTAGTGTTTTTGTTAATTTTGGTAGTTTTAGTTTATTTCAGTGTTTATGTCATTTTTGATCTAGTTTTTAGTATGGTGTTTATGTTCCGTTGGTTATTGTTTATTTACTTTTTGTTTAAAGTTTGTTTGAAGTTTTGTTTTAGGTTAAAAAGCCAAGTAACCAAGACTGAATAAAAAATGGACAGCAACTGACACAGGCAGAGGACACGGCCAAGTCACTGGCCGTGTCCCATACCAAGTTAAAGAAGAAGAGCAAGTCACAGAGAAGGACACAAGTAAGGGACACGGCCAAGTCAGTGGCCGTGTCCCTCCAAAAGACTCCAACACGGCCAAGTCACTCCAACTTGGCCGTGTCTCACTTAGGTCCAAAGGAAAAGAAGACTAAAATCTCATAGAAGCAAACACAGGCAAGGGACACGGCCGAGTCAGTGGCCTTGTCCCTCCAAAAGGGTCCAACACGGCCAAGTCAACCTCCAACTGGCCGTGTCACTCAACCAAAGAAGAAAAGAAGAAGAAATTCTCACAGTAGGTGACACATGCAAGGGACACGGCGAAGTCACTGGCCGTGTCCCTCCAAAGACCACTCACACGGCCAAGTCACATCCAACTTGGCCATTTCTCTCATGAACCAAAGCCGTAGTGGATTTTAAAGCGGACGATTCATATAAAAGGAAAAAGAGAAGCTAGGGTTTGGGCGTTGTTGCGATTTTTGAGAGTAGATTGAGCCGTCAAAGAACATTAGGGTTTTGATAACTTTATTTTCTTTGATTTTGATTACACTTTTGGATTAATCTAGCTTAGATTATATTGTTCTAGCCATTGATACATCCTTCTTGCAAGATTTGATCAAGAGATTCTTCAGAAGCTTCAAGGAGTTTGTAATTTGGTTTTGTTCTCGAACTTATTCTCTTATTTTCATTGAAATTGTATTAATGGATATTATCATGTCTAATTTGATTTCTTTGAACATTAAAGAGATGAGTATGTTTGATAGCATGATGAACTAATTTGATCTAGTCTAGGGTTTGTATGGATCTACTATGATTGTATGAATTGGTTATTCTCTTAGCTAATAATTTCTTTAGCCTTTATTGAATGAATTATTGTTAATATAATTGATTGGCCACCAATTATGTGTTTTAGGTATTAGATGATGGATTGAGAGATGAAGTCTAATGTTGGAACAATTCAATTAAGGACTTAGGTGAATTAGAGATATAACCTATTAAAAAGATTGTTTCAATTATAACAAGATTAGTTGTAAGAGGTTTGAATGCGAGAGCTTATTTCCTTGACTCAATTAATTAAGTTGTTTGAGATTTAATCTTTGAAATTAAATTAGTTAAGAGGAATAACCGTTCATACATATAAGTAGTAGAGAAGTGGAAACCCTAGACCTTTCTATCAAGTGAATCAAAACATAAGCTTAATTTACTTTTATTCATTTTAAACTTCAATCAATCTTCTTAATTAGTTATCAGTTTAAATTTTCTTCATTACTTGTTATTCATAATCTGATAATCAATTAGACACTTTAGCTTCCTTGTGAGATGACCTTGGGGCGATCACCTTTGCTACAGCTACCTCGTATACTTGCGAGTGACGCTTTGTGGTAGAGTTAATTTGAGCGCAACATATTTATAATTAGAGCTAAACCCTATTACACTAATTCGACGGTTAAAATGAGTTTGATCTTGATTAGGAAAGTTAATAAAACAAAATAAGGCTAGATTACAGGCGTGTGGCAAATTGGCCATGGCCAATTTCGCCACAGGCAAGCCCTATGGCGAATTGGCCATGCCAAGCCACAAATGGCCAATTCGCGACAAGCATGGGCATGTGGTGAATTGGCATGTTCAATTTGCCACAGGAAAGACCTGTGGCAAAATTGGCATGCCAATTCGCCACAAGCATAGCCTTTGGTGAATTGTGCTTGCTAATTTAATAAAACTTGGGCCAAGTCGACTTGTCTTGGGATCCAGACTTTTTTTTTCTTTTAAAATTATTCCAGACTGGTTCAAACCTTTAAATTTGATCTAACTTCCTTTTAATTAGGGCCAAACTGGATTAGATCCAAAATTAAGGGTCTATAGTTATGTAGCGAGTGGTGTGACTGTTATGGCAATTAAGCAACCACAATAAAGTCAAGGTGACCTCGAGAAGGCTGGAGGTGAAAATCAAAATTTTAGTAGTATAGTTCAAGGTGATAGGTGAGTGAGAAGTCAACCACTGGAAAGGGTGTGCGACTACTAAACACAAGGTGAACTAGGTTACAAAAATTTCTAGGTTTTCCTAAATTAGATCAACTTCTTACAGCTTCTAGCGTGCATGAATTTTTCTTGTGTGGCTACAATATCAATTAAAGCAACTTTCCATAAAGAATTTGACTCAATAATAATCCTCTTTTTTTAATATTTTTTTATTTTCTTTTGTTTTCTCCTTTTTAAAGATGAGCAAGAATAAGATTAACAAGAATAAGAACTTTAAATTAAATATACAAATAGATAGGATAGATAGATAGTATGGGAATTTTGATTTAGAGCCTAGCTTTGATACCAAACTGATACGAATCCCAAGTAGCGACTTGAGACCCAACACTGAATATGCTTGGAAGCAACTCCTTGGAGTGCCAAATCAAATCCTTTATCCGAGACCTTGACCTAAACCTAACAATGTGGGATAAAACCTTGGTATTAACACACTCAAGTGATTAACTCTATGTGTGGAAGATGACTCAAACAAGAATCAAAATAAGAGATAAACCTCTCCTAAAATAAGAACTAAGTTCTTAGATTTTAATTGATCAAAATTTTGGAATCCTTTACATTGAAGAAAAGAATGCCTTAAATAGGCTACAAAGAAAATCTAACCTTAAAGGGAAACAATGAGCACTTAATAAATAATTACCCTTCTCCTAAACTAACTAGAAACTTAAACAACTAGGGTAAATCGCTCTTAAGTTAATTTTGTAACTAATATTAACTTAAAATAAGAAGTCTCCTTAATTTAATACTAAATAAAATGTAAAATATAAAAAATGTAAAATACAGAAATTGCTCCGTCTGATGACAGTGAAGATCGCAGTGGAAGGCGCAACCGCGAGACGTGATTGTGAGGTAATGCACGACTTCTCAATGGCTTGGTTTGCTCACCAAGTCCTCTGTAACTTCACAAAGTTGAACCTGTTCTTCATCTGCATACTAAAGTCCAAGCTTGTTCAAGCGTCCTCTTGTGATTAGTCTACTAGGTAAGTGAAGTGGATCTATGGACTTGGGTGTGGTTGGCTCTTTGGTTACATCAGATAACTTATCTATTAGTATTCTTAATATTTTCCTTAACTTTGCCGACTAAACTAACGTTGGTATTAACAATAGGAATCATAACTATTGGTAAGCTCATTAAATTTACCTTTACATTCACCCACCGAGATTTCCTTCTATATTACCGATAGATTTTGTATTAATCGGTAATACTGACATTAGTGCACATATGTTGATACTTGGCTACAAGGCTTATCAGTGATTTACAGACAGAATTTCTATTAGTACTGCCGACAACTTTTATTTTCTCTCAGTATTTACCTATAAATTTTGTCTTGGTAAGTACTAAATAAATATTTGTCGATGTTCACCGAAAATGGTCTTCTTTCACTAGCTTCATGGTAATTACCGATACATGTCTATTTTTGTTAGGATTTCTATTACCGATAAAGTTATTAATACAATAATTTCTATCGGTAACTGCTCGATAAGATTAATGAAAAAAATTTTCATTGGCAATCTAGTAAATTCTTATATTATTCTATCTCCTTGTAATATTCCCCCATGCTCTTTGATCCTTATGTGAGGTTTTAAAGGTGATTGTTGACACGAAGACCCACTCACCTTTGCAATTGGAAGTGACTCTTTCGAAAGACAAATCAGATTCTTGCCAAGTCCTTGACCCAATTCCAACATGTGGAAGAGAACCTTGCAATTAAACTATCACAAAGTAATTAACTTTGGCAATAGACAATCTTGATTCAAGAAAGAACCAAGAAAAAGAGATGAAATCTCTTCCAATAAAAAAAGTCCTTAATTTTTATTAATTCAATCAACCATCCTAATACAATCTAAAATAATATGTATTTATAGCCTCTAATAATTAACTCTAAACCTAGTTACAAAAGGATAAAGTAAATCTTAATAAATTATTCAAATCCTAACTAAATAAGGAAATAAAATTAAACTAAAATTCATGTAGAAAATTGAAAGCCAATTTACTATTTGTTAAAATCAAATTTTGGGCTTGTGTTCTTCATAAGGATTATAGCATTGTAAGTGTAGATGACTTTTGGCTTTTCAATCTCTCAATTTGGGCTCTGGAAACTTAAGTTATGGCCTCTTGAAGTAAACTAGTTGGGATAAAAATGTTAAACATGGTTGCCATCTTCCTTCTTTACAAACACCAAGAAGGTGAAGTAAATGGTGAACTTGAATTCCTATAGAAACATCATCAAAGAATTCATAATGCAAAACAAAATTAATTTGAGGAGTTGTTGATAATACAAGAGCATCAACATTATGAATTTTAATACAAGCAACATCTTGAACATCTTCAACTTGGTGTGCTTGGAGTTGGCTCAAATCTTTAGCTTCTTCCACCTCCACTTGTTGCAGTTATGTTGCTTCCTCAACCTCATGCTTATTGTATGGAATCAAGATATCTTCTTCAGCTTCTTTCTCTTCTTCTTGAAGCACATCCTCTTCTTTATTAGGATTATTAACTTCTTCATCTCTCAAAAATAGTAAAGAGTCTTCATTAGAAAGTTCCTATGGGAGCAATTCTTTATCTTGGTATAGATCCTCAAAATACACTAACACTTGTTAAATCTCATCATCAATCTTTTCCTTAAGGTTTGGCTCCTTTAATGAAAGCCTGGATGCCTTTGCATCTTCATTTAGAACATGAAGTCTTTCAAGATAATCCTCTAAAATTTTCTCTATTGGACGATCTTTGGACATCTTATGGGGCTTGCTTTTTTGTGAAAAAGAAAGTTGATCATCATAGACTTCATCCACTTGTATTTTCCTTAGAGTTCGCTTAGTATGTTGAATAAGAGCATTGGTTGGTTTCCTCCTTGCTAGTGAATTCTCAATTCAAACCATTTTCTTAGAGATTTTACTTAGCTCCTTTGATAGGGATTACACCTTATCCAACATAGCTTCAAAAAGATTTATGTTACTGTGAGCAGGGATTTTTGCCCCCACACTCATGTTGAATAGTTCTTTCGATTTCGGCACTATTAGGCTCGGGGACTTAGAGAACTCGGGCTTAAACCCGGAGAAAATGGAGTCACCACTCGAACGGGCTGGGAAAAAAAGGGGTGGATGAATCGATTCCTAAGGAATCCCTGACCCCCTTATTGGGTTCAAAAAGTTAGGTACGTGTGGGGAAGGTGAGAATGACCCATCACCCCCCGCAACACCCGGTTTATTAGAACCGGCCGCCTTTTCAAGTCTTAATATTATAAAATTCTTAATTAATATGATATCATTCATACTACATGTAATCATAAGAATAAATAATTACTTTATTAAAATCACAAAAATTTCAAACAAAACAAACAAATAGGCACCCATCCATGGATGGAAACATGCCTTTACAACCCAATATCCAAAAGAAAACAAATAAAATAGGATACCTACCAATAGGATACTTACATCTTAAAATTTCTTGAAACCAAAATAAATCAATAAAAATAATCGACCATTCATCATAAACAAATCATTCATCAAATATCAAATAAACCATCCATCAAGACATATCATAAACATACATGAATAAATAACCAACCCTATATTTAAATATCATATTTAAACAATAGATTTACAAGCTAGGGTTTTTAATTTGAAAAACTAACATCATTATTAATATTTTTTATTATGACTAAGCTACTGTGTAATTTGGAAAAAATAAATTAACAAGATTTTAGGGTTTGAGTAAATTAGGGTTTGAAATTTATAAAAATAAGATCAAAGTTTTTTATGTGGGAAAAATAAACTACTGTGATAATTGTAAGTTTGGAGTTACTGTGACATATTGAAATTAAATTATCATGCACTAAAAGAGGTGAATTTTAACAGATCTAAGCTATTGGAAATTAATCTAACAGTTAACAAACATATTCAATATCTTAAAACTATCAAAACAAGTTATATAGAATTAATTTAGAATGTACCTTCATTATTGGTTCCACCATAATTTATTGAATGAAATTCTGGCAGTGCAATCAAGACTGCTTGCTACCTTGATTATGGATAATCTCTTATTGTTGGTTCCTTCCTAGTGTTTAGATTGTATATTGCTTAATTATTATGAAAAAGTCATCGAGTCCAAAGTCCAAAAGCCTCAAGACTTAGAAAAATCCAAAGTCCTTCTGCCGTCTTCAAATATCGTTATTTATAGGCAATTAAAAAAAACCTAATAATGGTTGGTTAAGGAAATAAAATCTGTTAATGAAATAAATTAAAAAACTGAGATAAATAAGGTTTTGGCAAAAAATTGCCCGCGGGAGTGGGCTGCTGGCCAATTGCGAGGCTGGGGCATTGGGCACGCGGGCTGCTAGCAATTGCGAGGCTGGGACATTGGGCGTGCGGGCTGCTAGCAATTGCAAGGCTGGTGCATGTGCTTCAAGGATTGGCGTGATTCACTGCAGGCGTGGACTGTAGTGAATTGGCTTGCAACGCACTACCACGTCGCTTGCCGATTCATCCGATTTTTTATTTTTTATTATTTTTATTTTTAAAATAAATATTATATTTAAAATAAATATTTATAATTAATTATATTATTAAAATAAATAATAAATATTATATTATTATAATAATTAATGATTATTAAAATAAATAATAAATACTACAAAAATTATTTCGGACTATTTTTAAATTGTTGGACTGGATTTGGTCAAAAAATAAGGGTCTACAGTTTGCCCTCTGCTTGAACGATTTGGGGCTATAGGAAAAGAAAGTGAAAAGCAACATAATTCTTGACTGGGTTTAGAGCCAGACTAGGTTCCTTACCCGAGGCTGTGTGAGCGGAAATTTTTGCCCCACTCCTGGTAGAATGGTTCTTGTGGTTTCGGCACTGTTTAGGCTCGGGGCATTAGAGAACATGAACCTTAGCCCAGAGAAAATAGAGTCGCCACCCGGACGGGCCGGGAAAAAGAAAGGGGTGGATGACTCAATTCCTAAGGAATCCCCAACCCCCTAATGGGTTCGAAAAGTTGGGTACGTGTGGGGAAGGTGAGAAATGGCCCAGCACCCCCACAATGCCCGGTTCATTGGAACCAGCCTCCTTTGCATGTCTTAATATTATAAAATTCTTAAATATAATAATATTATCCATATTACATGCAATAAATAAAATAAAGCATCATTATATTAAAATCAAAGCAAGGTCCAAACAAAGCAAACAAATGGACACCCATCCGAAGACGGAAACATGTCCTTACATCATCCATGTCTAAACTAAATAGGACACCCACCAAAAGGTGGAAATATGTCCTTTACATTGGTCCAAAATATAAAAGAAATTTAAATTACATGATATTTAACTAATGAGGTACCCACAAAGTGGAAACATACCTCTCACAATTTTAATACTAAAATAAACAAATAACAATCATAACAATAAAGAAAATAATCATCCATGGTAAATTAAATAAATCAAGCATTGAAATTAAATAAATCAACCATCAAAATATATAACAAATTACATAATTAAATCTAAAATTAAATAAAGCAATAAAGATACGAATTTAGGTTTATATCTCAATTTAGAGTTCTTTAATTACCATATAGGATTTTGGGATTTTACAATTATTATTATTATTATTTAGGCTTCTATAAAGATTTTGAAAAATTGGAATGAATTAGGGTTTTATACATTTAAGAAGTAGTAAGGTTTTTTGGTTAATCAAATTAGGGTTTAAGGGTAACATCATGAAATTAGGGTTTTGAAATCTTAAGACATTAGAGTTTATAATTCATGGTTACTGGATTGTGATTTTAGGTTTACTGGATTATGGCTTTAGGGTTTAGATTTACTAGATTGGGTTTTAAGTTCACTGGATTAAGGTTTATGGTGTTGTTGAATTTGTCATAAAGTTTTGATGCTTCAAGAATTTAGAGTTTAGAAAAACTAGGGTTTACTGTATTTGGTTTTGAGAGAATTAGGGTTTTTGGTATTTTGGAAAGCATATTTGATTTTAGGATTTAAGAAAATAGTTTAGAGTTTTATGAAAATAATTATGATTTTTAGAATACGTAAAGAAGATTAGGGTTTGAAGATTTAAGAAAACATTTGGTAATTTTGGACAAAAAGTTATGGTTTAGATGAAAATAGTTCGGAGAAAACAATTTAGGGTTTTAAAATTTTTGGAAACAGAAGAAACAATTTAGGATTTTAAGGTTTCTGAAAAAAGAAAAACAGTTTAGGGTTTTAAGGTTTTTGGAAACAGAAGAAATAATTTAGGGTTTTTAGGGTTTATGGAAACGGGAGAGAAATACTTTAGGGTTTTAAGGTTTCTGAAAAGAAAAGAATAGTTTTAGGGTTTTAAAGTTTTGATTACTGATTAAGGCTACTGGATGAACATATTACCAAGTTTAATAATTTAGGTTACTAAAACAAAAATCAATGATATATGTATTTAAAAGAAAACATGACAATAACCTTGTAAATATAATCGAAGCAAAGATTTATAATCAAACCTCTATTCGTTGGTTCTATCAAAATTGATTTTTGGATGAATAATGACAAAGGCAGTGTTGCTCCCTTTTAATGACTTGTTGATTGCTTCTTGTTCTAATGTCTCTTGTGCTAGGGTTTTTCTGTCTCTTTTTTACTCCAATAAAAACTAATATTTCCAATCAAAGTCCCTTAATTTTGTGTTTTAATGTGGTATTTATAGAAAAGATCATAAACCTACTTCTAATTATTTAAGGAAATTAAAACCAATTAGGAAAAGAAACCAAAACCAAATAGAATTTGGTTTCGGAAAAAACTGCGTTGGAATATTGCGCTGGCAAAAAAATTGCTGGCAAAAATTGAGAGAGAGGGAGTTGCTGCGGGCGGGCGCTGGGCGGCCAGCAAATTCACCGCATGAATTTCCTGTGGTGAATGGCCCAAGGCCATTTTGCCCGCAGGAAATTCCTACGGGCGAATTGGCCTGGTGTAGACCCTTAATTTTTGACCCTGTCCGGTCCGTTATTTTTTTATATAGTCCAAAATAATTTTTATAGTATTTTAATTAAATAATATTTATTTTAGTATTTATTTTTTATAATCTTTAATAAAATATAAATAATAAAAAAATAAAAAAATCGACGATAAAAAATTCGTCGCCGAAAGTCAAATTGGCCAAGGCCAATTTCGCCCGCAGGAAATTCCTATGGTCAAATTGGCTGGCCGCACCAATCCTCACAACCAGCGCTTCACAGCTCGCAGTTTCTCGCCAACACTCGCAATTTTGCCAGCGAAATTTTCCAACGCAATTTTTTCCGAAACCAAACTCTATTTGGTTTTGGTTTCCTTTCCTAATTAATTTTAGTTTCCTTAAACAATTAGAACTAGGCTTATAATTTTTCCTATAATAATACTTGAAAACTCAGAAAAAGGGACTGGAACTTTGAGATCGGATAGTGGGTCTTTGATTAGGTGATCGAAACTTGGATTACAGAAAACCCTAGCAATAACCAAGCAATCAACAATTCATCAAAGGCAGCAACTTTGTCTTTGTCCTTGTTCATCCAGAAAGAAATTTTTGGTGGAACCAATAAACGAAGGTTTGAATCTCTATTTTCTTTATTTATTTCTTTATAGTAGCTTCATCACTCAAATTGAATAAATTGTTTTTTTTGTTTATTCTAAACCTTAAAACCTTAAATTGTTCCTTCTATTTCCAAAAACCCTAAAAAGTACTTTTCTATTTCCAAAAACCTTAAGAACCCTAATTTATTTATTCTATCTCCAAAAAACCCTAATTCATTTCTTTTGTTTCCAAAAACCTTAAATCTTTTTTCCTATTTCGAAAAAACTTTAAAAAACCCTAAACTATTTTCCTCTAACTTTTTTCCAAAATTCCCAAATGTTTTCTTAAATCTCCAAACCCTAACCTACTTTACAGTTTCTAAAAATCATAATTACTTTATAAGACTCAAAACTGTTTTCTTAAATTCTAAAATCAAATATGTTTTCCAAAATGTCAAAAACCCTAATTCACTCAAAACTAATACGGTAAACCCTAGTTTTCCTAAATCCTAATCCTTAAAACCTTAAAATCTTATAAACCTTAACCTTAAAACTCAATACAGTAAATCTAAAATCACAATCCAGTAACCAAAAGCTAAAAACCAAATGTCTTAAGATTCTAAAACCCTAATTTCATAATGTTACCCCAAAATCCTAATTTGATTCATGAAACCCTAATCCATTCCAATTTTCCAAAGCCTTTACAGTACGCTAAACAAATAACAATAATAATACTAAAATTCCAAAACCCTAAATGTTAATTAGAGAACTTTAAATAGAAACAGTAAACCCTAATTTGTATCTTTACTTGCTTTATTTTTAGATTTGATTATGTAATTTATTTAGTTTCAATGCTTGATTTATTTAATTTATCATGGATGAATGTTTATTATATATTTTGATTGATGTTTAATATCTTTGATGAATGATTTATTTATGATGAGTGGTTATTTACTTTTATCGATTTATTTTGATTTCCAAATATTCAAGAGGTATGTTTCCACTTTGTGGGTACCTCATAAGTTATATATCATGTAATTTAAATTGCTTTTATATTTTAGACCAATGTAAAGGACATGTTTCTACCTTTTGGTGGGTGTCCTATTATTTTAGACATTGATGATGTAAGGACATGTTTCCATCTTCGGATGGACGTTTATTTATTTGCTTTGTTTGGACATTGCTTTGATTTTAATATAATGATGCTTTATTTCAATTGTTGTGTGTAATATGGATAATATTGTTATATTTAAGAATTTTATAATATTAAGACCTATAAAGGAGGCCGGTTCCAATGAACCGGGTGTTGTGGGGGTGATGGGCCATTTCTCACATTCCCCACACGTACCCAACATTCCGAACCCATTAGGGGGTTTGGGATTCCTTAGGAATCGAGTCATCCAACCCTTTCTTTTTCCCAGCCCGTCCGGGTGGGGACTCCATTTTCTCCGGACTTAGGTCCGTGTTCTTTAAGGCCCCGAGCCTAAACAGTGCCGAAGTCGCAAGACCCATTCCACCGGGAGTGGGGGCAAAAATCCCCGCTCACACCTGGCCAATTTCAACCTTCGGCGATAAATTTTTTTCGTCGCCGATTTTTCTATCACTGATTTTTATTTTTATTATTATTTTTTTTATATTCGTCGCCGATTTTTCTGTCACTGATTTTTATTATTATTATTATTTTTTATTTTATTAACTTTACCATTTTTATTTTTATTAAAAATTATGAATAATAAATACTAAAATAGATGTTGTTTAATTAAAATACCATAAAAATTATTTTAGACTATATAAAATATATCATACCAGACTGGGTAAAAATTAAGAGTCTACAGTTTGCCCCCAGTTCTTAGATGGTTGAGGTTTTGGGTTCTGGACCCGGTTTGAGTTCTGGACTCAAGGATAATTTTAGGTTTTGTACCTAAGGGTAATTTGAGTTCTGGACCCGAGCTAAGTTCTGGACTTAAAAGAGATTTTAGGTTTTGGACCTAAGGGTAATTTGGGTTTTGGACCCGAGCTAAGTTTTGGACTTATGAGAGATTTTATTTTCTGGACCTAAGGCTAATTTGGGTTCGGACCCAAGCTAAGTTCTGGACTTAAGAATAATTTGGGTTCTTGTTTAGATCATTTTTGTACTAGTTTTTAGTGTGATTTTTATGTGTTCTTAGTTAATGTTTTGATTGATTTTTATTTTAAGTTTGTTTAAAGTGTTTGTTTTAGGTTTAAGCGCAAAAACTCCCTTGGAAGATCAAAACAGTGCAGGAAAAGCATGAATCAAGCAAGACATGGCCAAGCTAAATCAAGCTTGGCTGTGTTCCCTCAAGAAATTCAAAGCAGAGCTTGACACAGCCAGGAGACATGGCCAAGCCACTGGCCGTGTCTCATCCAAGGAGCAAAACAAAGAAACCAAAGTAAAGAAAGAGCAAAAATGAAGAAACAGAAGAGGACACACCCATATGATACAGGCCAAGCCACTGGCTGTGTCACATGACACGGCCAGAAGTTTGGCCATGTCACACCTTGAGACCAAAGAAAAGAAAGAAAAGAAAGAAAGAAAGAAGTAGTTATGGACACGGCCAGCAAGCTTGGTCGTGTCCCAAAGAAAAATGAGAGACACGGCCAAGCCAAAGCAAGCTTGGTCGTGTCACCCTTAATATATTTGAATTCTTTTGCATGAAAAATTTAAGAGAAGTCGGGGGGGGGGGGGGAGAAGGCCTAGGGTTTTTGCGAAAAAGAAAAGAGAAAAAGAAAAGAAAGAAAAGGGGGAAAACACAATTTGGGGAGAGGAGAGAGTGACACTCTCCTTGTCCCTTCATCTTCATCCTCCATTTTCTATCCTCACCATCTTCTCCATCTTCCATTGATAAGATCTTTGAGATTCTTTGGGATAAAGTGGGTTAACAAGCTCTTAAAGGTTGAAGAAGCTTCATTGAAGGATTGGTGACTTGAGAAAGCTCCATTCATCTCTCAAAGGCATAATCAATTGAAGGATTGGTGACTTGAGAAAGCTCCATTCCACGTTGCAAAGGAGAATCATCCATTGAAGAGGGCTTGAGTTCTTCATCATACATCAAAGTGGAGCTAGGATGAAGACTAGTAATCCTACTCTTGGCATCTACAAGGGGTATTTTCTATTCTCTCTTTTAATTCATTTCAATATTGTTTTTGTTGTATTAAGAGAATTGATATTGCAATGACCAATTTGTATTTGATTTATATTGAGTTGAATGAATGTTTTAAATTGATGATGTTGAGCTAAATATCCATGCCTAGGGTTTGTAGTATATTTGATTGAATGCTTTGATTTGATAATTCCATTGATGTACCTTGTTGTTGGTTGGTTGCATTGGATTGTATGCTAGGTTGATAGATTAGCTACCTATTGATCTCTAGATATTGAGTGAAGGACCGAGAGGTGAAACTTGATATCAGAATTATGCAATCTACTATCCTAAGAATTAATTAAAAATATAAGTTCTAGGGTTCATCAATTTGCAAATGTAAAACAATTGGTTGTTGTTGATTCAAGAATGTGAAAACTAATGAATTGGTAATTGACTAATTAAACTTAAGAAACAAATTAATTACAAGGTTAAGTTAATGGATAATATGAGAATTGAGCTTTGATTAAATGGACCTATAGCCCTAGGCACCTTCCCAAGAATCGATTTGATCTTGTACAACCATCACACACATTAACCCTTACACTCATTACTCGTAGGTTTAAATTACTCCTGCACCATTCCAAACAACAAACTCTCATTTTTAAATTAGTTGTCAATCAAGCTATTACGAACTTAACCTTCCTTGTGAGACGACATTGGGGCGATCACCTTTGCTATAATTATCTCGTATACTTGCGAGTGACGCTTGTAGTAGTACTTGACTCGAGCGCAACAGTATGGACCCGAGCTAAGTTCTGGACTTAAGAATAATTAGGATTCTAGGCCCGAGGGTAATTTGGGTTCTGGACTCGAGCTAAATTCTGGACTTAAAAGAGATTTTAGGTTCTGGACCTAAGGGTAATTTGGGTTCCGGACCTGAGCTAAGTTCTGGACTTGAGAATAATTTGGGTTCTGGACCCGAGGGTAATTTGGATTCTAGACCTGAGCTAAGTTTTGGACTTAAAAGAGATTTTAGGTTCTAGACCTAAGGATAATTTGGGTTCTAGACCTGTGTTAAGTTCTGGACTTAAAAGACTTTTTAGGTTCTGGACCTAAGGATAATTTGGGTTCTAGACCCGATCTAAGTTCTAGACTTAAGAGAGATTTTAGGTTCTGGACCTAAGGGTAATTTGGATTCCGGACCTGAGCTAAGTTCTGGACTTAAGAATAATTTGGGTTCTGGACCCGAGCTGAGAGAGATTTAATTATTTGCAAAAAATAATTATAGTCAGTAGTATACTAAAGGAATTTGCAAAAAAATTAGCTAATTTTTGCCATGAACATGCATATATCATCTCCTTGTTTGCCCCCTGCGTGTAAAAATATTTTAAAAGTATAAAAATATTTATATACACACAAGTATTTGAATGATTAAATTGAATAAATGAGTTTCCTATTTATTTACTGTGTAGTCACTGTTCATGCACTATTTACTATTCATAAATAGTAACCTACTTTTTGTAAATAGTAACCTACTATTTATTTAATATTTATAAATAGTAACTTACTATCTATCAATAGTAAAATTTACTTTTTGAATTTTATTTTTTCCTTTGCCGTTCCTCTATATAAACGACCGATTTCTTCATTTCATTCACAACAAACTTCTTCGTTTCATTCATTCATAGTTATAAGCCTTTCATTTTAGAGAGATAATCATACAGTTTTGGAAAAATGTATGCTTCAAGATCAGGAACTCGATCTAATGTTGAGTTATTAGAGTTTATTCGGCAGCATGAAGATGGAAATATAGGTCTAATAGCCAGGATACTGCTCCATCGCAGTTCAAATCAAAAGAGCATGGTAATTATTTATTTAAACAGCAAATTATTTTTTATTATTTTTTCTTCTTTTTCTTTTCTTTTCTTTTTTTGTTTTTGTTTCCTCTTTTTTTATATATATTTTCTATTTTTTTTCATTTTTCTTTTTGTTTGTTTATTTTGTCTTTTTTTCTTTTTTTTTCTTTTCATAAATTTTTCAGCTTTTTAGAAAATTTAGAAAAAATATATTAATTTAAGAATTTAAGTAGATAGAATATAAATTAATTTAGCCTAAAAATCGGTGGTATTGATATAATGATATACTTACCTCGTGTTAGCTTACCTGGCTTCGAGTTAGAGTGATCGTTGCATTATTCGGGGTGGAGGATGTGTCTACAAAGCCCGATAATGGTATGATGTAGCGCCTTCTCGGGTAAGGCAGATTATCCGAGATTGCGGTTTTGAAAGCTTCATCTTACAATTACCATCCAAGGAATATCTGATAGATTAGAGTGTGATCTAGGCGCTTGCAGAATGATGGTTGTGTTAGTAAATCGATAAGAATCTGCAACTCTTTTGCCGCAGCGGAAAACAAAAATATCTTTCGATTTATTCCAGGATCCATGTTATCCATTCAGTTCGATAAAAGAGATTCGAAACTAACCTTTTGTGTAGCTTCAAATCGATTAACAAATGCTGCCTTCTGAAGACGAACACCCTCTAGCAAAGTCCACACGAACGTACGCCGGTCTGAGTGGTAGCTCACCAACGGCAGTGGCTGAACCTTTTCAGAAAACGAAACTAGGGTTTTTTTTTAGGTTTTCCTCTTCTTACGTTTTTTTTTAAAACGAATAATGATCATATCATAATACCTCTAGCCCTTTTAAAACCGTTTAAAAGACTTTCCTTGTCAAAACCCTAACTGTCCATATCCTATATGGACCCACGTTTTTAATAATTATTATCTAATAATAATTATTATAACAATATTATTATTAATATCTAATAATAATAATAATACTAACAACAATAATAAAAATATAATAATTATTATTTAAGTACAGCCTACATTCTATGTGTGTGACCCGATAGGCTCATATTAATTGGTAGTGTATTTCAATCTCTATTGAAATGCACAAATCATAATTGGCCTCTAGCAAGACATTACGACTACCCAATTAATCATGAGAATCATTATAAATGAAAACCTGAAATAGTACATGCATTAATCCCTTTGTCACACGATATCTAGTTTGAACATAAGTCATAGTAAATGTCATACTTATATTGTCCAAACTTATGATTACTCGATCTCCAAGTTAACTGATAAACAAATAAGATTGATCTTATATCAACTTATTTGAGCACGGCCATGCATTTCTCAGTTACTCTTATCGAGGGGCCCAGAAGATATCTCTCTCATAGAGAGGGACAAATTCCATCTTGATTGTTCATTTTCCTCTACATAATTTATACCATGTTCAAGCATAACCTTTATAATTATCTAGTTACAGATAACGTTTGATCATGTCAAAACATAATATTCCTTATGTTGGAAACTATGACAATCTCAAGTCAAAGAATTAAATGAAAACTATTATGAGATACACTTATGACATTAAACCATGAAGTGATATCTATGTGGGTCTATCCAATACACTGTTCTCTAACATGTATCCATAATATTGATTTGTATCTTCATACCTATAATCATCTTATGATTATCAAATCAATATTACACTAGTTATATTTATTATTATCTCCATAACCATAATAAACCAGGGATATAATCATTATTATATATAACATGCAAACATAACAATGATAATAAAAACTTCTTTATTAATAACAAAATGAATAACATTAAGGTCCAAATCAATGGCCTAGGGCAAATACACTAACAGTCTCCCACTTGCACTAGGCCTAGTCTAACAAATATCTCATACCCATAGACCTAGTGTGCTGATCATGCTTGACCCGCGAGAGAGGCTTTGTCAATGGATCTGCTATGTTGTCATTTGTGTCAACTTTGCATATCTTGATATCACCTCTATCAATGATGTCTCGAATGAGGTGAAATCGCCTGAGTATATGGTTAGATTTCTGATGGGACCTTGGCTCTTTTGCTTGCGCTATGGCACCATTGTTGTCACAATAGATAGCCATAGGATTAGCAATGCTAGGCACCACTCCAAGCTCAGTGATGAATTTCTTCAGCCAAACTGCTTCCTTAGCTGCATCTGATGCTGCTATATACTAAGCTTCTGTTGTAGAATCTGCTACTGTGCTCTGCTTGGAACTTTTCCAAGTAATGGCTCCACCATTCAATGTGAATACAAAACCTGACTGCGATTTGTAATCATCTATATCAGTTTGGAAACTAGCATCTGTGTAACCATTTACAACTAGCTCATCTTCCAAACCTCCATAAACCAAGAAAACATCCTTAGTTCTTCTTAGATACTTAAGAATGTTCTTAACAGCTGTCCAGTGACCCTCACCAGGATCAGCTTGATATCTACTTGTTGTGCTCAAAGAATATGAGACATCAGGTCTAGTACATAGCATGGCATACATAATAGATCCAATAGCAGAAGCATAAGGGATCTTATTCATTCTATCTCACTCATCAGATGTCTTAAGACATTGATTCTTGCTAAGATGAATACCATGTGACATAGGCAAAAATCCCTTCTTGGAATCTTGCATGCTGAACCTCTTCAACACTTTGTCAATGTATGTACTTTGACTTAAGCCAATTATCCTTCTAGATCTATCTCTATAGATCCTTATACCAAGGATATATGCAGCCTCACCCAAGTCCTTCATTGAAAAAGAATTCCCTAACCAATCTTTAACCTTTTGTAAAGTGGGGACATCATTTCCAATGATCAATATGTCATCTACATATAGGACTAAGAACACGATAGCACTCCCACTAACCATCTTGTAAACACATGGTTCATCTTCATTTTGAATGAAACCAAAGTTCTTAACTGTTTCATCAAAACAAAGATTCCAGCTTCGAGATGCTTGCTTCAATCCATAAATGGACCTTTGAAGCTTGCAAACCTTCCCAGAATTCTCAGGATTTACAAAACCCTCAGGTTGTGTTATGTACACATCCTCGAGTAAATTTCCATTAAGGAAAGCGGTTTTGACATCCATTTGCCATATCACATAATCATAGTATGCAGCAATGGCAAGGAGAATCCTAATAGATTTAATCATAGCAACTGGAGAAAAGGTTTCATCATAGTCTATACCATGAGTTTGTTTGAAACCTTTAGCAACCAACCTTGCTTTATAGGTTTGCACATTTCCATCCATGTCAATTTTCTTCTTGAAAACCCATTTGCAACCAATAGTCTTAATACCTTCGGGAGGATCAATTAAGGCCCAAACTTGGTTGTCAAACATGGACTGCATCTCAGAGTTCATGGCTCCAAGCCATTTCTCTGAATCTGGACCTGACACAGCTTCAAGATAGGTAGTTGGCTCATCTTGATCTATGAGCAAAACTTCATGACTTTCAGTCATGAGAAATCCATATCTCTCAGGCTGATGACGTGGTCTATCAGATCTGCGCAGAACTTGTGTAACATTTTCAGTTTCCACGATGGCTTGTGGTTCTGAAACTGTTTCTACAGGCGGTTCAATATCTTCTTGTGGTTCTATAAATTCATCTAATTGAACTGTACTCCCACTAGTTCTTTTAGAAATGAATTCCTTTTCCAAAAGGGTTCCATTTCGAGCAACAAACACTTTGTTCTCAGATGGAATATAGAAATAATATCCTTTAGTTTCCTTAGGATATCCCACAAAGATACATTTAGCAGATTTTGGTGCTAACTTATCTAAAACTAGTCTTTTCACATAAGCTTCACAACCCCAAATCTTAAGAAAAGACAAACTAGGTGTTTTGCCAGTCCATATCTCATATGGCGTCTTTTCAACCGCTTTAGATGGTACACGGTTTAAAACAAAAGCAGCTGTCTCCAAGGCATAACCCCAAAACGATAATGGAAGATCTGCTTGACTCATCATATATCGAACCATATCTAATAAAGTTCGATTTCTTCTTTCAGAAACACCATTCCACTGTGGAGTTCCTGGAGGAGTTAATTGTGAAACAATTCCATAATTTCTTAGATGTTCGTCAAACTCTTGGCTCAAAAATTCACCACCTCGATCAGATCGAAGTGCCTTAATAGTTTTACCAAGTTGATTTTGTACTTCATTTTGAAAAGTTTTGAACATTTCAAAAGCCTCATGCTTATGTTTCATTAGGTAGACATAGCCATACCTACTGAAATCATCAGTAAAAGTAATGAAGTAATTATATCCTCCTCTGGCACTAATGCTTAACGGGCCACATACATCTGTATGTACTAGTCCTAGCAAGTCATTAGCCCTTTCACCTTGTCTGATGAAAGGATTCTTTGTCATTTTGCCAAGTAAACAAGATTCACATTTATCAAATGATTCAAAATCAAATGAATCTAATAATCCATCTTGATGGAGTTTAGAAATACGTTTCTCATTTATATGGCTAAGACGACAATGCCATAAAAATGTAGGGTTTAGGTCATTTGGCTTAATTCTCTTAGAGTTTATGTTATAAATATGATTCTCCCTAGAATCATCTAAGTCAAGGACATAAAGGCCATTAAAAGATCTTGCAATACCATAAAGCAAATCATCTTTATCAAAAATAGAACAGGTCTTATTTTTAATTAAAAATGAAAAACCTTCATCATCCAAAACTGAAACTGAAATAAGATTCCTACTCAGAGTAGGAACATAATAGCAATTGTTCAAATTTAACAAAAAACCATTAGGCATATGAAGTTCATAAGATCCTACAGCTAGTGCAGCAACTCTTGCTTTATTCCCAACTCGTAGGTCAACTTCGCCCCTTTTCAGTGATCTACTCCTTTTGAGTCCCTGCACATTTGTACAAATGTGAGAACCACATGCAGTATCCAATACCCATGAAGTAGAAGCAGATAAGTTAATTTCTATAACATAAATACCTGAAGATGTAGTCGCACTACCCTTCGATTTTTTCAATTCAGCCAAATAAAGTGGGCAATTTCTTTTCCAATGCCCAGGCTCCTTGCAATGGTGACAAGTTCCTTCCTTAGGAACAGGTGCCTTGGGTGCTTTTGGCTTGTGCTGTCCCTTAGGCTTTGTAGCAACTGTTGCTTTACCCTTTGCCTTGCCTTTCTTCTTCATAGGCTTACCCTTATTGACATTCAATACATGGGTAGCCTTAGTGGGCTTTTTGATATTCCCTTCAGCAGTTTTGAGCATACCATGTAGCTCAGGAATGGACTTTTCCATGTTGTTCATATTATAGTTCATAACAAAATGTGAAAAACTGCTGGGCAAAGAATGAAGGATCAAATCCGTGGAGAGTTCTAAACTCAAGGGATATCCAAGTCGGGCAAGATGATCAATGTAGCCCTTCATTTTCAAAACATGAGCGCTAACCGATTCGCCCTCTGACATCTTACAGTCAAATAATGCAACAGCAGTGTCGAATCTATCCTGCCTAGCTTGCTGTTGGAAAGCTTGTTTGAGATGGACACTCATCTCATAAGCCTCCAAGTGTTCCAGATCCTTCTGAAGTTCTGGACACATAGTAGCAAGCATAAGACATCCAATGTCATTGGAATCATCCATATGCTTCTTATGCTTGTTCTTATCAGCATTAGAAGCATTAGCAGGAGGTGGCTCAGGGACAGCTTCATCAAGCACATAGGACTTCTTTTCTTGTTTGAGAACAATTCTCAGGTTCCTAAACCAATCAACAAAATTAGTCCCATTCTCTTTCAGTTTTTCCTTCTCAAGGATGGATCGCAGTGATAAAGTGGAGTTATTGTTGGTAGCCATTTCAATCTACAAAATATGCAAATTTTAATTAATAAAAAGTGATAAGTAATTAAAATCCCACTAAAATATAACCCTCAATATTCACAATGACATTTTAGTGGGCTAAGATCCAATTTTTACTTAATATTAAGTCAGCTTTGGCATGACACTTAAAATCAAGTTATTATGGTAGGTAACCCCTTACCAATTACATCACATGTAACTCTTAGATAATATGGGATCATGACATCATATGTCATAGCATGTTATACCCCATCTAATACCTTAGGCCCAAAACCATTTTGATAGCCTAATTAAGTCTAACCAATTTTAAACGCATGAGCAGCACCATTACTCATCATATCTTACTAGGATAACCTAAAGTACTTTGCTTTGGCAAAATCTACATTTAGGTGATCTTAGCCTTGATAAGTGTTTAAGATATGGATGGCATTAAAACTTAGATTAATAGTGAGGGTTCATTCCATTTAATTTTGAAAACATGTTAAAATTAACATTTATATATCACATCCTATATGCATATATAAACTATCAAACATGACATCTCATACATATTCGATAAAAATAAACGTGACATAGTATGGCCAAACTAGATATGATCTTCATGAGACCAAATGAAGATCATATAGGCAACCCTAGGTGAAAAGAAAACCTATCTATTACAACATTTGCAATAGTATATATCTTCAAAACTTGAGCTTGTGCTTCCATCACCATGGAACCATCTTCTCCTTGGTATGAATCTCCATCGCAATCATTGTAGCTTGAATCTTCATTTATTACAATAAAAGAAAATCTAACTACTAGTAAAATGAATTACAACAAAATAAACGACACGCAGGCCGTATTTACCCAAAATTAAGATATGAATAAACCAATCACATAGGTCATAAGGCCATGCTATGCACCATGCCAAGATATCAAACAAACATAACATATTCATCACCAACATGTTAAATAGAGACAAATATATTGACATTCTTAATGTCGCGGTAACGAACTATAGGGCGCGAACATACGGCGGTCCCACTAGCCGGTTAGCGGGCGGGGCTCCCGCTGGCCGGTCAGCGGGCGGGGTTCCGAAGGGGCAGCGCCCCTGGGCGGGGTCGAGGGGCAGCGCCCCTTGAAGCTAAACAGAATCATTAATCCAATTAATTATTTTCTTTCAAAACCCTTATTCTGTCAATCATATTAAACAGAATATAATAGCAATCTATTAATCATATTAACAGAGAATTATTACAAGAAACCTTAGAAAACGATTTACTCAATAATCATATTAATCAAAATCGAAATCTATGTATACATTCAATATGAATAAAAGAATTGAATTAATCATATTAACCCAAATTTGAAACCATAACAGATTGTATACCAACCCTAATTCGACTTCACAGAATTGTATCTTATACAATTGGTCATCTTTGACATCATATATCAACAACGATTTAGGTTATATCTCATATAACAGATTCGAATCATCATCAAATGATAAAACGAATCCAATCATGCCATTCGAAAAACAATAGATCACATCAACACATCAACATGGCATATTTCGAATTAAATGGAATCAACAAGGGGCTCTGATACCACTGTTAGTAAATCGATAAGAATCTGCAACTCTTTTGCCGCAGCGGAAAACAAAAATATCTTTCGATTTATTCCCAGGATCCATGTTATCCATTCATTTCGATAAAAGAGATTCAAAACTAACCTTTTGTGTAGCTTCAAATCGATTAACAGATGCTGCCTTATGAAGACGAACACCCTCTAGCAAAGTCCACACGAACGTACGCCGGTCTGAGTGGTAGCTCACCAACGGCAGTGGCTGAACCTTTTCAGAAAATGAAACTAGGGTTTTTTTTAGGTTTTCCTCTTCTTACTTTTTTTTTAAAACGAATAATGATCATATCATAATACCTCTAGCCCTTTTAAAACCGTTTAAAAGACTTTCCTTGTCAAAACCCTAACTGTCCATATCCTATATGGACCCACATTTTTAATAATTATTATCTAATAATAATTATAACAATATTATTATTAATATCTAATAATAATAATAATACTAACAACAATAATAAAAATATAATTATTATTATTTAAGTACAGCCTACATTCTATGTGTGTGACCCGATAGGCTCATATTAATTGGTAGTGTATTTCAATCTCTATTGAAATGCACAAATCATAATTGGCCTCTAGCAAGACATTACGACTACCCAATTAATCATGAGAATCATTATAAATGAAAACCTGAAATAGTACATGCATTAATCCCTTTGTCACACGATATCTAGTTTGAACATAAGTCATAGTAAATGTCATACTTATATTGTCCAAACTTATGATTACTCGATCTCCAAGTTAACTGATAAACAAATAAGATTGATCTTATATCAACTTATTTGAGTACGGCCATGCATTTCTCAGTTACACTTATCGAGGGGCCCAGAAGATATCTCTCTCATAGAGAGGGACAAATTCCATCTTGATTGTTCATTTTCCTCTACATAATTTATACCATGTTCAAGCATA
Organism: Garcia nutans; assembly: GCA_947685225.1. NCBI lineage: Eukaryota > Viridiplantae > Streptophyta > Magnoliopsida > Malpighiales > Euphorbiaceae > Garcia > Garcia nutans. The sequence continues at coordinate 31,544,021 of CANTUV010000039.1, read as the reverse complement.
ACCTTTATAATTATCTAGTTACAGATAACGTTTGATCATGTCAAAACATAATATTCCTTATGTTGGAAACTATGACAATCTCAAGTCAAAGAATTAAATGAAAACTATTATGAGATACACTTATGACATTAAACCATGAAGTGATATCTATGTGGGTCTATCCAATACACTGTTCTCTAACATGTATCCATAATATTGATTTGTATCTTCATACCTATAATCATCTTATGATTATCAAATCAATATTACACTAGTTATATTTATTATTATCTCCATAACCATAATAAACCAGGGATATAATCATTATTATATATAACATGCAAACATAACAATGATAATAAAAACTTCTTTATTAATAACAAAATGAATAACATTAAGGTCCAAATCAATGGCCTAGGGCATATACACTAACAGGTTGGACACAACTCATACTTTTCACTTGCCCATTGGAGAGATGACAATTGGTCCGGTTGACTTTGCTACTATAACCGGCATTCGGTATGATGGTCTTTCGGTTGCTCTTACCAATGATATTATGACATTTGAAGAAATTCAATAATTAATTTGTATGGAACCATCATTTAAAGGGCCTTTCAAGATAAAAATTAAGCCAATTCATAGTTATTGGATGAACTACGAAGGACAGGTTCACAGAGACACAGCCCAACAGTATGCTCGAGGATTTTTGTTGTATTTGCTCGGGTTGACCATTTTAGGTAGCACTGAATCCGTCATCCATTTGTCAGTATTGAGGGCCCTTACTTATATGAGGATGGTACCACTTTATGGCTTGGGTGAACCTGGTCTTGCCTGTTTTTACCATGGTCTTGACAAAATTTGCAGAAATAAGAAGTCCTTTGTTGGCTTTATGGTGATTGTCGAGGTACTCTTCTTCCACCAATGTCAATTCCATTCTTTTCTTGTATGAATTTGATTTTTATTATTGTTGTAGGCATAGGCGTATGAGCTCAATCTTGTGAGGGTGCCTGGTAATTCCGAGAGAGAGTCAGGTATCTGAGATTAAATTTCTGGTTGTCAAATCACGTAGAAGTTTCCGGCTCTTACCATGTGCATACCCAACGCTTTGTCTTGAGCTGCTTAACCTGGGACCAGGTAAAATAGCATTAGTATACTTTAAAATTTATAAGAAAGTTTACTTACCATATGTCATTTTTTAGGTGAATTTGGCCTAGTGGAATACAGAAGAGCAGACAAACTGGACTTTCTCCATGAATGCCGCACTGCCTTTTCAACATACTCACCGAGTCATTGCCGGCCCTGTGTCTAGCGGTTGGTTTCTCAAAGAGAGAGTACATGAGTGATTTCTTAGTCCCGAGCAGCGGAGGATCCTGATGCATTGCCCAAAATATACCTTGAATATCACATCAATGCTAGAGAATGCATGATGTTGAAACATTTCTCTATCCACCGAGTGCATCTTATACCTGGTTTATTCAAATTGGGCTTTTGAGCTTTGACGTATATCCTATTGGTGTACGGGAAATTTCTGAAGAAAATGAGGATAGAGATGAAGAGGAACATCATGGAGAGGGAGGACAGTTTGTTCCACATCTCGGGGCTAGCACTTCTCAGGTAAACTTTTACCATTTTCCATTGTAATCTCTTCTTTCTTAACTTGTTTTGACTTTTTTAATAATTGTTGCAGGTTGCTGGCCCATTTGATCATGAGACTGGACCTTCTTTTATTGCTCCCTCATTTGCTCATTCTAGTCCACCAGATATGCCATCTCATCCACAGGGTATTAATATCAATTTCCTGATAAGTTTTCTTATTTCATGGTAATTTATGCTATATGTATGCATGATTATGTATGTTCTTACTCTTTTCCTTTCTGGCACATAGCGGATGCTTGAAGAACAAAATAAGAAACTCCAAGAAGAGCTGGCCGCTAGTCGTCAATAGGTTTCCCATTTTGAAAATTTGTACCATCAATCAGAGCAAAATTTTTGAGACTTCCAGTTTCGGGGGATGAGAGATCCTTGTGCTTCTTCATCTAGAGGCCCCCAAACTGATGACCATGAGATCCTTCCATCTACTTCTAATGAGGACCGTTATAGATCGAAACTCCAAGGTAATATGGATTATGGTGCTCCTAATTTGGGTGGACTCGGGACGGGTGATTTGCCTCCTCCTCCAACAGGCGATGATTTTTTCAGAGCTTTATTTGATAATCTACCACCTCCTTCTTAGTGATGTATAAATATTGTGTCAATTGAGGAAACATTATACAATAAGTATAAAAATAATAATGATAATATATAATGTTTATTTTACTGCAACTTTTTCTTCTCTTTTTTTTCTCTTTTTTTCTTATCATCATTATTGCGCCACAATTTCATATGGAAGCCAGGAAATTTTCTACTTCAATGTAAAAACTCCTTTTAACAATTCTGATTTTCCTTCATTCAACAATAATGACCGAACTCCATTTGAAGAAAATAAAATTTCTATTTAAAAATATGAACGCCATTCATTGGAAACAAATATCTTGGTCAAAGATTGATACATTGAAGTATTTTTAAAATGTTAAATTGGACTTTTTTTTTACATGCCATGGATTCTTTTTGGAACGTGAATTCTAGGACATTTAAAATTAATGGCTTTGAAATATGTCCCTTGATTGAAGAATTTGAGGCCATCCTTGGATATCCAAATAATTAACAAATGGCATTACCTATATTGATTTCCAAGACTCAACAGAAGATGCAACTATTATTTCAAATCTTAAAACCCGAAGTTCTACAGTTGATGAGAGGTGAGAAAATTCTGCTTGGTCCCTTAATTGACTTTTGCCTTTCTCATTTGGCTCCTACTAAGGCATGGGGACATATGCTTTGTCTTTGCTTGCTTGGCCAATTCTTGCTTGTTTCCTCTGATGGCGATATTGATCCATGAGTATTAGATATCATGGACCAAATGGAAGGAGGCTTGTCTACCATTCCCATGATCTTAGTCGAGACTTTAGTTGGATTAAACCAACTTAAATCAGGATTGTCATAGAGACTGATCGGGAGTCCGTTGTTGCTTCAGGTAATTACCTAAACTACCCTTTTGGATTTTCAATTTAGGTTTTCTCTTTCTTCTTCTTTTTTACTTTATTGCTCAAATTTTTGCCTAGTCCGCCCAAGCGGGTTTTCGAAAATAGCGAGCTGGCCTAATTTTTGCCTAAGCTGCTGTGAGCAGGGATTTTTTCCCCCACTCCCAGTGGAATGGTTCTTGCAACTTCGGCACTGTTTAGGCTCAGGGCCTTAAAGAACACGGATCTAAGTCTAGAGAAAATGGAGTCGCCACCCGGACGGGCTGGGAAAAAGAAAGGGGTGGGTCACTCGATTCCTAAGGAATCCCCAACCCCTTAATGGTTTCGGAAAGTTGGGTATGTGTGGGGAAGGTGAGAAATGGCTCAGCACCCCCACAATGCCCGGCTCATTGGAACCAACCTCCTTTACAGGTCTTAATATTATAAAATTCTTAAATATAACGACATTATCCATATTACACACAATAATTAAAAGAAAGCATCATTATATTAAAATCAAAGTAACGTCCAAACAAAGCAAATAAATAGACACCCATCAAAGGATGGAAAGATGTCCTTACATCACATGCCTAGATAGGACACCCACCAAAAGATAGAAACATGCCCTTTACATAGGTTCTAAAATAGAAAAGCAAATTAAATTACATGATGTTTAACTAATGAGGTACCCACAAAGTGGAAACATACCTCTTACAACTTTTGGAAATCTAATTTAATTAATAGAAGTAAATAATCATTCATCATAAATAAATCATTCATCAAAGCTATTAATCAAAATATAAAATAAACATCCATCCATGATAAATTAAATAAATCAATTATTGAAATTAAATAAATTAAAGCATAAGAGATAAATCAAAGCATAATCAAATATGGAATTGAATAAAGCAAATAAAAGTCCAATTATAGCTACTGTGACTTTTTATGGAATTAAAATAAACTAGGGTTTTATATTTTAAAAGGTTGGTAAGACTCTTTGACTAACTAAATTAATATTTGAATGGTGAAATCATGAAACTAGGGTTTTAGACATTTTAAAATACTTTTGGGTTCATGGTTTTAAATGATGATTTCAAGCTACTGTGTAACATTTAAAGTATTTATGGTTTTATGGTTTTTTAATGTTTTAAAGGATTAGGACTTAGAAAAAATTAAGGTTTAAGGTTTTAAAGGAGTTAGAGTTTAATATTTTAGGTTTAGAAGTTGAATTAGGGTTTTAGTATTTTAAAATTAGGGTCTCTGGTGATGAATTGGTTTTTAAGAATTTGGAAATCAATTTGATAATTTCAAGCGGTTTTATGAATTTAAACAAATGAATTAAAGTTTTTATAGATAGAAAAGATGTTTTTTAAGGCTTTTTGAAAGAAACAATACCAAGATTGAAATTTTAAAAGAAACAGAATTAAATTCTAGTTTTGTTGAAAAATATGTTTATTTAAAGTTTTAAGATTTTGAAGAGGTAAAAATAACAATTTTAAGTCTTTTTGGAAAATAAAGTAACGTATTAGTATTTTTAACTCTGGAAAAACTAAATTAAAGTTCTAATATTTTAACTTTTGAAAAACACAAAATCCTAGTTTTAGCTACTGTTAAAAAATAAAACAAAAAAAAAGAATTTAATACATACCTTCTTTTGTTGATTCTCCAAAAATAATTCTTCTTGGATGAATAAGAACAAAGACAATTGCTGCCTTTGAATTGCTTAAATCGTGTCCCTGCTATTCCAGAAAAAAAGAAATTGAATTGCTCCTTTTCCTTCCTTGATTTGGTTTCAAATTTTTAAGTCCCTGTTGCTTATTCGGCCTCCCCAATTTAATTGCCTTTGGTCCTTATTTATAGTGGTTCGATGTAGTTTATTCCTAATTAGTTAAGGCAAGTAATATTAATAAAAAAAGAAACTGAAACCTAATTGAATTAGGTTTCAAAAAATTTGCATCGGAAAAAAATTGCCCAGGAAAAAATACGCTGGCCAAAAAAAACTGCCGCAAAAAACTGCGGCAGTGGGCGGGCTGGGGCGTCGCCCGCAGGAAATTCCTAGGGGCGAAATAGAAAAGCTATTTCGCCCGCAGCGTGACTATTTTTTCGTCGCCGATTTTTTCGACTCCGATTTTTATTTTTTGACTTTTATTTGTTTATTTTTATTTTTTATTAATAAAAATTAGATACTAAAGCAAAAAATTATTTAATAAAAATTATTTTGGACCAATTAGACAACAAAAATCGTTTTGGACTAAATAAAACATATTGGACCGGATTGGGTCAAAAATTAAGGGTCTACAGTTTGTTCCCTTCTTGAAATATCTGAAACTTTAGTGAAAGAGCAAAAGCAATAAAATTTAATTTTGAAGATGGCTGAGGTTTTGGGTTCTGGACCTAAGAGATTTGGACACTCGATCCTAAACTAGACTTGGATACTCGATCCTATCTGGATTTGGATACTCAATCCTAAATTGGATTGGGATACTCGATCCTAACTTGATTTGGATACTCGATCCTAACTTGGATTCGGATACTCGATCCTAAACTTAATTGGGATACTCGATCCTAACTGGATTTGGATACTCGATCCTAACTTGATTTGGATACTTGATCATAACTTGGATTCAGATACTCAATCCTAAACTTGATTGGGATACTCGATCCTAAACTAGATTTGGATACACGATCCTAAACTTGATTGGGATACTCGATCCTAACTGGATTTGGATACTCGATCCTAAATCGAATTTGGATACTCGATCCTAAATCGAATTTGGATACTCGATCCTAAAATTGATTGGGATACTCGATCCTAACTTGGGTACTTTGACTTGAGATTTGAATTGATTTTGATTTAATTTGGGTACTTGGACCCGAGATTAGATTTAATTTGGGTACTTGGACCCTAGAATGGGTGCTTGGACCCGAGATTGAGTTTGACTGACCTTTTATCATTTGAGAAATATGACTGCTCCGGTTATTCTATGCATTGTGGTTTTTCACCCTCAAAATGGATCTTCATCCTTTGAGATCGGGTCTTCATCCTTGAAAATGAATCTGCATCTTTTGACATCGGGTCTTCACCCTTGCAAATGGATCTTCATCCTTTGGGGTAGGGTCTTTACCCTTGGAGGTCGGGTCTTTACCCTGGCTTCAGCTCTTTTAGTTGGATTGGTCTTTTGTCTTTTGCATCTTCATTCTTTTGAGAGTTCTAATGTTCTATTCTTTTGTTCTTCCTTTTTGCAAAGATTTAGCTATTTTTAATTGGACCTTATATCCTCTCCTTGTCCCCCTGTGTGGCAAAATATTTGTAAGTGAGTTTAAAAATATTTGGTATATAAACTCAAAAAATAGAAAAGGAGAAACTTTGCCCCTTGTGTAGGCTCAAACCAAAGATTTTATCCATGCAAGCTTTGATTGATGTTTTTGCCATCTAGTTCTTCACACAAGCACATATTTCTTCTCTTTGCAAAATTACTAGAGCTTTCTCAAGCAATGGGCTTTCCATGCCCCCTGATTTGACATCTTCTTTTGATTCTTCACTTCACAGTGTTTGCTGTTCACTCTGATAAAGAATAGATAATACAAGACAAGAAAGTGCGATGTGATATGCTCATGTATGCATGATATACATGAATAATACTTACAGTTGTTCCATCGACTCACAGACCGAGGCGATCAGCAGAAGTGTTCTCATTGGTTCCTTTTTAACGCTCGTTCAAGTCTTGCATTGGAATGATCAAAAGCTTTGCATTTGTGGCTTTTATCTTCAAGATGTCAAAAATAAAGAAAACCCCAAATAGCAGAGTCAGGGATTCATCTATTTCAAACTATGTTTCAGCATGTCGGTTGATAGCTTCTTCATGACCTTGCCAATAATCATTTCCTTTGCCCAATGTGTCCTTTGGATGTTCAACATACTTCCCTTAACTTGAAGCCTTTGTATGACAAAAAACTTTTTTTTTTTGAATTTTGATTTTGAAAACCAATGTTGGCTTTGCCAAATTAATGTCAATGTACCTCAGGACTTGATTTTTCTAAATTAACATATCTATAACATGTCAACCCTAGTTACTGTACTAAACTCGGGAATCAATTCCATTTAAGCAAGAATTGTTGCACTTCAGACAGGCACATACACATTACTTGGCCAAAGGTCTCATTTGAGTTTAAATATTATCTATCTCATATGCATGCTTATCCAAACAATCTCCACTAATAGACTCTACCTACCAAGGGAGATCAACAGGTCTTTGATAGGCTTGAAATGGGGTCTATGAGGGACATGGGTTAAAGTGAAGGCCATTTTAAGATTGGAGCTGGTGTGACACAATGGACAAACCCTCACACTATTAATTTCTTGTTTGAATTTTAGGCAGCTTGGAGGCAATCTTGCTAGACTCCAAATTCTTGGCATTAATCTGGATCTTGATTAGGACAGTTTTTGCCCTTACAAAAAGTTTAAGACCCAAATCTGTTTCTTTTCTTCTTTTCCCTTTTCTTTCCACTTTATTTTTCTTACTCTTCCCTCTTCTTTCTCTTTATTTTCCTTACTCTTCCCTTTTTTTATGCATTTTATCATTTTGTCCTTCTTCCTTGCAGGACTGTTAAGTATAGAACTTTTAAGAACTGAATGGTCTTTCTCCTTTTTCTTTGATTTTGATTGAATCTTTGGTTGGGTTGGACTAATTCAAGTCAAACCATCCTCATAAACCAAATGGAAGCCTTTTGTTGTCTTAGGTAAAAAGAGAACTCAGTTGGCTTTTCTTTTTTTTTTTTTTCTTTTTTTTCTTTTCTTTTTCTTTTGTCCTTTTTCTTTTCTTTTTCTTCTTTTTTCTCTTCTCTCTTTTTTTTTTGTTTATTTTGATATTTTTTGTTTGGTTTCGACCCATTTTGAAAAATAATCTACTACTACTATAATGAAATGGTGACCGTTTGAGGCTATCGGATCTATCTCTCTTATAATGTCAATACCCCAAGTGGCAAATGGCCAGGGTGAAGACATAGAATGCAATTCTTCAGGAGGCATGTGATACAAGTTACCATACATCTGACATTGTTGGCACTTCTTTACGAACTCAATACAATCTCTCTCCATGGTCAACCAGTAGTAACCTTGTCGAATAATCTTCTTAACTAGGGCCAAACCACTCATGTGCGTACCGCAACGTCCCACATGTATTTTTGACATAATATGCTCCACTTCAGGCTTCCTCAAACATCTCAAATGCACCCCCATCAGGCCATCTTCAATATAACTCTCCATGGAATGTGATGTATTGCAAAGACCACCGCCTTATGGCTCTTCTTTCTTTCTTCGTTGCCCCCGACGGTATTCCCTTTCCTCTAAAAATTGTCTTATAGTATCATACAACGCATCATGGTCTGTATCAGTTTCCATGATTGTCTCATATTCATAACAAGGAGTTGATGAACTGGTCAAAATCAGAGGCTTGAGGAATAAGTTGACAGGATTTTCCCATACCAAAGCCAATGTGGCTAGGGCATCAACCATCTGGTTTTGTTCTCTTGATAGGTGTATAAACCTGCACTCCTTGAAGTTCTTCTTCATCTTGGTCAAGTAAATGTGGTATGGTTTTAATTTTTCTTTTTTTAACTCCCACTCTCCATTTACTTGGGATACTACTAGCAATGAATCGCCAAAAACTTCCACCTTATCCACCTTCATAATCAGTAGGGTTTCCAAACCAAAGATACATGCTTCTTACTCCACCATATTATTGGTTGCCCTGAATTTTAACTTTTTGGCTAAAGGGATAAGTTTCCCTTCGAGCGATTCTAGTATGACTCCTAAACCTGCTCCTTTCCTATTTACTGCTCCATCAAAATACATCTTCCAAACTTGTACTTCAATTGCCTCTAAATGTTCATCCAAAAATTCCAAGACTACCTCTTCACTATCCGGTAATGGTTGTTAGGCCAGGAATTCTGCCACTACTCTACCTTTGATTATTTTTCTAGTTACATACTCAATCTCAAATTCTTCCAATATTATCAACCATCGACCATACTTCCCAATCAAAGAGGGTATCTCCCTTAAGTACTTCATTGGATCCAACTTGGAAATTGCTTGCACACTATAAGATTGAAAGTAATGCCGCAACTTCTTATAAGACCAAACCACCACTATGCAGGTCTTTTCAATGATACTATACTTAATTTCATAAGGTAGGAGCTTTCTACTTAAATAGTAAACTGCATGCTCAATCCCTGACTCATTTGCTAGGGCTAGCATGGCTCCTATTGACTCTTTTTCTACTGCTAAGTATAATAACAAGGGTTTACCGGGTTTGGGTGGTTTCAAAATAGGTGGATTTAGTAGATATTCCTTTATTCACTCAAAGTCCTTTTGACATTCTTCATTCCATATGACCGGCTGATTCTTTTTAAGAAATTTGAAGATAGGCTCACTGATTGTTGTGAGCTTTGCTATAAATCTGCTAATATATTGTAATTTACCAATGAATCCCCAACCTTCTCTCTCCGTCTTAGGGGCTGGCATATCCCTGATTGCTTTAACTTTGTCAGGATCAATCTCAATGCCATTCAAATCAATCACATGTCTCAACAATTTGCCTGAGGTAACCCCGAACACACACTTCTTCGGGTTTAATCTTAGCTTATATTTCAATGCTCTATCGAAGAATAAATCTAAGTTTTGGAAGTGTTGTTCCCTTGTATCCGATTTCACCATCATATCATCAACATTTACTTCGACTTCTTTGTGCATCATGTCATGAAATAGCGTGGTGGCCATCCATTGGTAGGTTGCTCCAGCATTATTTAAACCGAACGACATCACCCTATAACAAAATATACCCCATGTAGTAATGAAAGCAGTTTTGGCTTTATCCTCTTAGGCCATTAACACTTGGTTGTATCTAAAAAATCCATCTACAAATGAGTGTAGCACGCTAGAGGCTGCACTATCAATGAGAACATCTATATGACCCTTATTCTTCCATCTTTCTTTGGCACTGGTACTATGTTTGCTAGCCAATCTGGATATTCTATCACTTCAAGGAACTTCACTTGTATTTGTTTAGTGACCTCTTCTTTAACCAATTCAGCCCACTCAGGTCTTAATCGCCTAAGCTTTTGTTTGACAGGTTTCATGTGAGTGTAAGTAGGAATAAGATGTTCGGCTATGTCTCAATCTATTCCAGGCATATCCTCATAAGACCAAGCAAATACTTCTTCATATTTTTTGAATATTTTTCAAATCTCTCTCTCTCATCAGGATTAAGGTCGGATTCTATGCTAATGTTTTTAGGATTTTTGATTTTTCCCAAATTTAATGATTGTGTGTTAACAGAATTAATATTAAAGATGCTCATGTAACTGCTATTTGAATGTATGCAACCATCAGGAAAAACATCACACAAGTAAGCAAAATCAGACTTTATTGCATTCATTTTGGAAAAGAAAACATCATCATCCTCATACAAAGCAGACAAATTAAATCAAAATCAAAATCATTGTTCTCAAAATCATAAGGCATAATGTCTTCAAACTTCTCTTCAACCAGGGCAGCAATCTCCTCCGGAGTCTTCTCAGCTTTTAGGACAGCTTCCTTCTTTTCTTCCGGATTAGACTCCCTATTGGCTGGCAGGGTGAGCTCTTTCTTCACTTACTCCACTAGCTCGGCAACATCTGCAAAAATTTCAAAACCTGAGATCAATTTTCCCATGATCATGATTGGCTCGGGCTTTCCTTGGAGCGGTCCCATGTCTAGAGCTTTGACAAAGATATCTTCATGTGGCGGAAAGCTTATCTTCTCATTCTTCTTTTGCTGGACATTGTTGTTGACTTCATCATACCATAACCCTTTCTTGGAGGTTTGAGTTTTGAAATCTAGAAGTTTTGTCAAACAGGCCTTACCCTTTCCAAGACCAGCTCTGGGAAGGTAGTTCATGCTTTTCATCATGTTTAAGACCTTAGAGTCCACTACTTCATTATCAGAAATTGCAGCTACTTGAAAACCATTGAGAGGCCTCTCAATCATTAGAGCGTTAACAACCTCATTATCTTCTACCTCGATGACCACTGTCTCATCTCCGTTAGGGAACTTGATCTTTTGATGAAGGGTGAAAGGAACTCCACCAAGAGGATGAAACCATGGTCATCCCAAGAGTAAGGAAAATGGAATAGGTATATCCAAAACAACAAATTCAACAATAGATTCAATTGGACCAACCATAATAGTAGCTTTAAAAGTTCCTTCGCCATGTCTCTTAGTGTTGTCATAAGCCCAAATGGTTACCTCTGTCGGGTTTAGATCCCTTGTTGACATGGCTAGCTTTGGCAATATTTTAAGTGGACAAACACTTATGGCGGACCCATCATCGACCATTACACATGGAGTCCTTTTCCCTTTGATTTCTATTTTAATAAAGAGAGGGCAGATGTGATCTCTCCCCTCTTCTGGTAAATTCACATCTAAGAAAGAAACCGATCCCATATTAACTTCGCTCTTCTCTTGAATATCTTCACATTTCATTACTCCCTCAATTTTTATGAAGTTGATCAGCTCCTCCGGTGTTATGGAGGTGGAAATTGGCATGCTAGCTAAGGCCTTGGCCATAGTTTCTCGGTGCTTTTTAGAAGTAGCCAATAAATCCCAAATGCTAACACTTGTTTGGGTTCATTTCAATTGCTTGAGCATGGTAATATCTTCCTCTTCTTTATTCCCTACTTCAACTTCCTTTCCTTTATTAATTTCTACCTCCTTAGGCAATGACCTTGCATAAGGGTTACTGGATCTAGTGTTCACTTCATCTTCTTCGGGCTCGGACCAGGTCCATTCCTCCTTCTTGGATACAAGATCATCATCACTATCGCTTGAATCCCAAAACCCGTTGACAATAAAAATTGCTACTTCTTTACCCACCATAGTTTGTTTAATTTCATCAAATATCTCTTCTTCTTTGGTTGCTTCTCCACCCACATCTTGGAAAGAGGACATAATGAAACTTTCATGTAAACCTCTTCCAATCATGAAGGTTGCCAGTGGTGGTACTCTATTGAACCTTGGTAATGGATTGTCTTTGATGTTCGGCTTGTTAGGCTAGGGCAGCTTTCCACTATCAATTAAATTTTGAATCTCATGCCTCAACCTCACACATCTATCCATGTCATGCCCTTGCATTTGATGAAACTGACAAAATGCTTTAGTTTCAAAATTAGGTGGGAGAGGGTTAGGCAAAGGACGAGGATTTAAGGGTTTTAACAATCCCTTTCTTTGAAGCTTATTGAGAACCCAAGACATTGGTTTTTCCAATTCTGAAAAATGCCTCCTTGTTCCTTGGCTAGTAGCATTAACACCGACTGCCTTTTGCATGCTTTGGCTACCAGACTGATAGTTTCCTTTCTCGTTCCTTCTTGTTGAAAAACGGTTCTTCTATCTTTCCCATTCTTCAATTTACAGACCAGATTGGAGGAGATCTTTGAAATCATGGATGAGTGTATGAGACATCCTTTCACAAAGACTAGGCAACACCCCTCTTACAATCATCCTTATTTGATCATATTCATCGGGCTTTTTCTTAAGCAAAGCGGCCTTATTTCTCCATCTTTTCACATAGTCCACAAAATTTTCATTTGGTCATTGCCTAATGGACTCAACTTCCATTAAGATAACTTTCGTTTCAACATTGTATCCATATTATTGGATGAAGGCCTTGTATAGCATATCCCAACTCTTTTGTGTTCCTTCTTCTAAAGTATTGAACCAATTTTGGATAACAGGATCCAATGAGAGTATGAAGTACCTTAGAGTTTGAGCCTTAGTAGCTCGGGCAGACTGCATAGCAGTGATATACTGCTTCACATGGAGATGAGGATTTTCGGATCCATCAAACTTCGCAAAAGATGGCATCTTGAACTTGTACGGAACTTCTTCATCTAGCTCAAATAATTTGTCAACTTCGGACATTTCTTCGGTTTTCAGCTTCTTCTCAAATTTCTTTTCTAAATTCGTGATCATCTTTTCAACATCAGAAGTCTTGATTTTCTCCATAGCTGATCTTTCAACAATCTTCGGTTCTTTCTTCATGTCTTAAGGATCTTGGAAGTATTGAGCCCAATCATCATTATCATCAATGATCACCTTATCATCATCAAAAACCACTTCACCAACTTTAGTCTTTCCTTTGTCCTTTGGCTTCTTAGTGCTAGCAGATGCTTTGACATGATTTCCTAAAATCATAGCCAATTGGTTCTTCATGGTCTCAGTTAAGGCCTCTTTTATTTCTTCCATCTTGGCATTGAGGGCGTCATCCACCATTCTTTGAATTTGTTCGGGCTCCATTGCTTTTGGTGAAAAAGAGATTGAGTCGTTGCTAGATTATTCATCTCCGGCGTAGGTTAGATTATCATAAGCTTTTGAACTGTCATAATCCAAGGCTGTGAGCCAGAAAGGATCAATGATATGAGATGCAAATGTATGTATGCATGTATGCACAAACAATTAACAAACAAGGACAAATAGGACGTTCCTTCCAACCTTATAACATCCACACAAGGATGGCGAGTCTCTTTTCCTAGGTATATGGTTAATAAAATACCAACATGGGGTATCTGGTTTTCAAATATTTCTCTCGAACGTTTCAACCAATAGTTATATTTTCAAAAATGGAAATCAGTTCATGATAATTCCCATTAATTAGGTTTTAATCCATTTAACCAACTAAAGTAACTTTTATGATATATTGAATTAAAACTAAATTAAGAGGTTTATTATAAATAGATTTCTCACTTGAAAAAGTAACTAGTGATTCATGCCAAAAACAATCCCATGATTAATAGTTCTTAGTATAAACTAGGCTCACAATTGATTTTTGGTATTTTGTAATTGACCTAAATAATTTGCAAGCTCTTTGTAAGAAAAGGTTGGATGAAAATAATTTTGTTTCTAAGCCCATTGTAAAGAGATTTTAGAAAAAATAGATTTTGGGCTTAGTATTTGGGTCATGAGAAAAGAATTTTTTTAATTTATTTTTAGAAAAGTTTTATGTCCAAAGACCATCTTGAAAAGTTTTGAAAATAGCTTTGGTCTTTTAGACTTTAAAGAAAAATTTATTTTGAGCTTACAATGTACTTAGGTCATATTAGAAAAAAACAAACCAAATAAGCCATGATTTAAGCTAAGATAAACCAACTATAGTCAAACAACAAGCATTCAGGATAAAATCCTAAGGAAAGTAACTAGGCCAATTACATGAGCTTTAGTCTTTGGGTAAAAAGGCTTAGGTTCCCATAGCAAGTATATACCAAATGGTACGAGGCTATGAGTGGTTATGCCATGCTCGATCTTCATATCTTGAGTGAAAGTATGGTATCCCTTACATAACACAACATGGGTAACACGGGCGTCCTAACTCACGCACACAATGCAATCTAATATGATGCAATGGATAATATCATTATAAGAAAGAATAGAATAATATAAAGACCAATGGAATCAACTTCTCTTATCCCCAGTGGAGCCGCCACTGTGAGCGGGGATCTTTGCCCCCACTCCTAATGGAATGGTTCTTGTGACTTCGGCACTGTTTAGGCTCGAGGCCTTAAAGAACACGAACCTAAGCCCAGAGAAAATGGAGTCGCCACTCTGACAGGCAGGGAAAAAGAAAGAGGTGGATGACTCGATTCCTAAGGAATCCCCAACCCACTAATGGGTTCGAAAAGTTGGGTACGTGTGGGGAAGGTGAGAAATGGCCCAGCACCCCCACAACGCCCGGTTCATTGGGACCTGCCTCCTTTGCAGGTCTTAATATTAGAAAATTCTTAACTATAACATTATTATCCATATTACATGCAACAATTAAAATAAAGCATCATTATATTAAAATCAAAGCAAGGTCCAAACAAAGCAAACAAATGGACACCCATTCGAAGACGGAAACATGTCCTTACATCATCCATGTCTAAACTAAATAGGACACCCACCGAAAGGTGAAAACATGTCCTTTGCATTGGTCCAAAATATAAAAGAAATTTAAATTACATGATATTTAACTAATGAGGTACCCACAAAGTGGAAACATACCTCTTACAATTTTAATACTAAAACAAACAAATAACAATCATAACAATAAAGAAAATATCATCCATGGTAAATTAAATAAATCAAGCATTGAAATTAAATAAATCAACCATCAAAACATATAACAAACTACATAATTAAATATAAAATTAAATAAAGCAATAAAGATATGAATTTAGGTTTATATCTCAATTTAGAGTTCTTTAATTACCATTTAGGGTTTTGGGATTTTAGAATTATTGTTGTTATTATTTAGGCTACTGTAAAGATTTTGGAAAATTGGAATGAATTAGGGTTTTATACATTTAAGAAGTAGTAAGGTTTTTTGGTTAATCAAATTAGGGTTTAAGGGTAACATCATGAAATTAGGGTTTTAGAATCTTAAGACATTAGAGTTTATAATTCATGGTTACTGGATTGTGATTTTAGGTTTACTGGATTATGGCTTTAGGGTTTAGATTTACTAGATTGGGTTTTAAGTTCACTAGATTAGGGTTTAGGGTGTTGTTGAATTTGTCATAAAGTTTTGATGCTTTAAGAATTTAGGGTTTAGGAAAACTAGGGTTTACTGTATTTGCTTTTGAGAGAATTAGGGTTTTTGGTATTTTGAAAAGCATATTTAATTTTAGGATTTAAGAAAATAGTTTAGAGTTTTATAAAAATAATTATGATTTTTAGAAAATGTAAAGAAGATTAGGGTTTGAAGATTTAAGAAAACATTTGGAAATTTTGGACAAAAAGTTATGGTTTAGATGAAAATGGTTTGGGAAAAAAATTTAGGGTTTTAAAGTTTTTGGAAACAAAAGAAACAATTTAGGGTTTTTAAGGTTTTAAGGTCTTTAAGGTTTCTGAAAAAAAGAAAAACAATTTAGGGTTTTAAGGTTTTTGGAAACAGAAGAAAAAATTTAGGGTTTTTAAGGTTTATGAAAATAGGAGAGAAATACTTTAGGGTTTAAGGTTTCTGAAAAGAAAAAGAATAGTTTTAGGGTTTTGAAGTTTTTATCACTGGTTAAGGCTATTAGATGAACATATTACCAAGTTTAATGATTTAGGTTACTGAAACAAAAATCAATGATAGATGTATTTAAAAGAAAACATGGAAATAAACTTGTAAATATAATCGAAGCAAAGATTTATAATCAAACCTTCGTTCGTTGGTTCCACCAAAATTGATTTCTGGATGAACAATGACAAAGGCAGTGTTGCTACCTTTGAATGAATTGTTGATTGCTTCTTGTTGATAATGTCTCTTGTGCTAGGGTTTTTCTGTCTCTTTTTTACTCCAATAAAGACTAATATTTCCGATCTAATCAAAGTCCCTTAATTCTGTGTTTTAATGTGGTATTTATAGGAAAAATCATAAACCTACTTCTAATTGTTTAAGAAAATTAAAACCAATTAGGAAAAGAAACCAAAACCAAATAGAATTTAGTTTCGAAAAATACTGCGTTGGAAAATTGCGCTGGCAAAAAAATTGTTGGCGAAAACTGTGAGTAAGCGAGCTGCTGCGGGGGGCGCTGGGCGGCTAGCCGATTCCTATGGCGAAATGGCCCAAGGCCATTCCCCCACAGGAAATTCCTGCGGGCGAATTGGCCTAGCCAATTTCAACCTTCAGCGATGAATTTTTTTATTTTTATTTTTATTATTATTATTATTATTATTTATTTTTTATTTTATTAAATTTACGATTTTTATTTTTATTAAAAATTATAAATAATAAATACTAAAATAGATATTATTTAATTAAAATACCACAATAATTATTTTGGATTATATAAAATATATCGGATCAGACTGGGTCAAAAATTAAGGTTCTACAGGTTGGTTTGAGTTGTGGACTCAAAAAATAATTCGAGTTTTGGACTCAGAATGAGTTCTAAACTCAAAAATAATTTAGGTTGTAGACTCGAAGTGAGTTCTAGACTCAAAAATAATTTGGGTTTTGGACCCGAAATGAGTTCTGGACTAAAAAATAATTTGGATTTTGGACCCAAGGTGAGTTTTGGACTTAAAAATAATTGGGTTCTGGACCCAGAATGAGTTATGGACTTAAAACTAATTTGGGTTCTGGACCCGAGGTGAGTTATGGACTCAAAAATAATTTGGATTCTGAACCCGATGTGAGTTATAGACTCAAAAATAATTTAGGTTCTGGACCCGAGGTGAGTTCTGAACTCAAAAATAATTTAGATTCTGGACCCGAGGAGAGTTCTGGACTCAAAAAATAATTTGAATTTTGGACCCTAGATATCTGCAAAGATAATTACAGTTAGTAGGATATTAGTACAAAATTTGCAAAAGAATTAGCTATTTTTTACCATACCTATATCCTCTTACCCCTTGAGTGGAAAAATATATTAGAAGTACAAAAATATTTTCAGACACGCAAATTTCTCAATAATTGAGTTGAATAATTATATTTATTATTTAGTCACTGTTCATTTACTATTTACTCATTGTTCATTAATAGTGATATTCACGTGATTTTTTTTCACGGGAATTACTATTTTCCCCCATTTTCCTTTTGTCTTTTCCTTTCTCTTTTGCCTATATAAAGGCTCGTTCTCCACCATTTTTCATTCAATTATACTTTCAGTTATACTTACATAGAGAGCTTGAAAGCAGATAGTTTGAGTGAGCAGTAAATGGAGAGAATGCATGCTTCGAGATCTGGTCCTCGATCCAATGCTGAGTTGCTAGAATTTATTTGACAGCGCAAAAATGGAATGTCGATCTACTAACTGGGATGCAACTTCACCGTAGTTCAAGCCAAAAAACTGAGGTAATACTGTAATTTAATATTTTAATAGCATAAATATATATTTATCATTTTATTTTATTTATTTTGTTTATTTTTATTTTTATTTTGTTTATTTTATTTATTTTTTATCTATAATTTAGTATATTAGCGAATGAATTGTAACAAATATTAGGAAATATTCTAACGCTAAAAATAAATTAACTAAAGAACTATTAACAAAAATAAAAAAAATTTAGGAAGAAAGTAATGAGTAATATTAGACTTTGAAATAGTAGTATTTGTGAGATGATATACTTACCTCGTATTGGCTTACCTAGTTCGGTGTTAGCGTGATCACTGCATTGTCCGGGGTAGAGGGTGTGTTTATAAAGCCCATCAATGGTATGACGTAGCACCTTCTCAGGTGAAATAGATCATCCGAGAGTGCGATTTTGATTATTCTACAATTACCATCTAAGGAATGTCCGATAGACAAAAGTATAGTTCAAGCATTGTCGGAACGGTGGTGTAGACCCTTAATTTTTGACCCAGTCTAATCCTATATTTTTTTATATAGTCCAAAATAATTTTTGTGATATTTTAATTAAATAATCTTTATTTTAATATTTAATATTTATAATTTTAATGAAAATAAAAAAGGTAACATTAATAAAGTTAAAAAATATATATATAAAAAATAAATAAATAAATAAAAATTGACAACGGAAAAATCGACGATGAAAAATTTCATTGCCGAAAGTGAATTGGCTTGGGCCAATTCGCCACAGGAATTTCCTGTGGCCAATTCGCAGCAGGAAAATCCTACGGAAAAATGGCCTTGGGCCAATTCACAGCAGGAAATTCCTGCGGCAAATTAGCCATAAGCCCAGCACTGGCCCGCCAGCTCTCGCAGTTTTAGCCCGCAGCAATTTTTTTGCCAGCGCAATTTTTTCCAATGCAGTTTTTTTTTTCGAAATCGAATTCTATTTGGTTTTAATTTCTTTTCCTAAATAATTTTAATTTCCTTAGACAATTAGAAGTAGATTTTTTTATTTTTCCTATAAATATCACATTAAAACAAAAAATTAAGGATCGAAAATTTGATTTTTACTTGGGAGGAAAAAGAAGACAAAAACCCTTGGAGCAATAAGCGGCAAAAGTTAGCAACAAGAAGCATTCATCAATCCATCAAAGGCAACAACATTGCCTTTGTCATTGTTCATCCAGAAGCCAATTGTGGAGGAACCAATGAACGGAGGTTTGATTATCAATCTTTGATTTGATTATATTTACAATGTTATTGCCATATTTTCTTTTAAATATTTTCTATCATTTATTTTGATATTGAGTCAGTAACCTAAATTATTAAACTTAGTAATATGTTTTATAGATTAAATCATCCATTCATCCAGTAGCCGAAGTCATTGATCAAAACTTCAAAAACCCTAAATCATCCTTCTATTTCCAAAACTTCAAAAACCCTAAAACTATTCTTCTATTTCCAAAACTTCAAAAACCCTAAAACTGTCCTCATGTTTCCAAAACATTAAAACCCTAAATTATTTTTCCCCGAACTATTTTCT
This sequence comes from Garcia nutans, assembly GCA_947685225.1. NCBI lineage: Eukaryota > Viridiplantae > Streptophyta > Magnoliopsida > Malpighiales > Euphorbiaceae > Garcia > Garcia nutans. Next base: position 31,524,593 of record CANTUV010000039.1, on the reverse strand, counting down.
TAATCATCTAAACCCTAACTTATTTGTCTGAAACTTCAAAATATCTTCTTAATTCTCCAAAACCCTAATCTTCTTTACAGTTTTTAAAAACTGTAATCATAATTATTTTTATGAAACTCTAAACTGTTTTCTTAAATCCTATGATCAAATATGTTTTCTAAAATATCAAAAACCCTAACTTTCTCAAAACCCAATCCAGTAAACCATATTTTTCCTAAACCCTAATTCTTAAAACATCAAAACTTTATGACAAGTTCATCAACACCTAAAACCTTAATCCAGTAAACCTAAAACCCAATATTTTAAAATAATAAACCCTAATATCTTAAAAAACCCTAATCTGAGCGGGGATTTTCGCCCCCACTCCCGGTGGAATGGTTCTTGCGACTTCGGCACTGTTTAGGCTCGGGCCTTAGAGAACACGAACCTAAGTCCGAAGAAAATGGAGTCGCCACCCAGAAGAGCCAAAAAAAAGAAAGGGGTGGATGACTCGATTCCTAAGGAATCCCCAACCCCCTAATGGGTTCGAAAAGTTGGGTACTTGTGGGGAAGGTGAGAAATGGCCCAGCACCCCCACAACGCCCGGTTCATTAGAACCGGCCTCCTTTAAAGGTCTTAATATTATAAAATTCTTAAATATAACAATATTATCCATATTACATGCAATAATTGAAATAAAGCATCGTTCTATTAAAAATTAAAACAATGTCCAAATAAAGCAAATAAATGGACACCCATCCGAAGATGGAAACATGCCCTTACATTGGTCTAAGATATAAAAGCAATTTAAATTACATAGAACTTAACTAATGAGGTACCCACAAAGTGGAAACATACCTCTTACAACATTTTGAAATCAAAATAAATTGATAAAAGTAAATAACCACTCATCATAAATAAATCATTCATCGAAGATATTAAACATCAATTGAATTGGGGTGCTTGGACCCGAGACTAAGTTTGACTAACCTTTTATCAGTTGAGAAGTCAGACTGCTCTGGCTGTTCTATGCATTGTGGTTCTTCACCCTCAAAATGGATCTTCATCCTTTGAGATCGAGTCTTCACCCTTGAAAATGGATCTTCATCCTTTGAGATAGGGTCTTGACCCTTGTAAATGGATCTTCATCATTGTAGATCAGGTCTTCACCCTTGAAAATGGATCTTCATCCTTTGCGATCGGGTCTTCAGCCTTGAAAATGGATCTTCATCCTTTGAGATCGGGTCTTCAGCCTTGAAAATGGATCTTCATCCTTTGAGATCGGGTCTTTGCCCTTAAAAATGGATCTTCATCCTTTGGACTTCGGGTCTTCACCCTTTGAAATTGGATCTTCATCCTTGGAATTAGGTCTTCACCTTTGAAAGTGGATCTTTATCCACTGGAGGTCGGGTCTTTACCCTTGAAACATGGATCTTTATCCCCTAGAGGTTGGGTCTTTACCCTTGAAACATGGATCTTTATCCATTGGAGGTCGGGTCTTCACTCTTTAAAATTGGATCTTCATCCTTGGAATCAGGTCTTCACCTTTGAAAGTGGATCTTTATCCACTAGAGGTTGGGTCTTTACCCTTGACACATGGATCTTTATCCATTGGAGGTCGGGTCTTTACCCTTGAAACATGGATCTTTATCCATTGGAGGTCGGGACTTTACCCTAGCTTCAGCTCTTTTAGCTGGACTGATCTTTTGTCTTTTGCATCTTCATTCTTTTGAGATCTCTAATGATCCATTCTTTTGTTCTTCCCTTTTGCAAAAAATTCAGTTATTTTTAATTGGACCTTATATCCTCTCCTACCCCCTGCGTGGCAAAATATTTGTAAGTGAGTTTGAAAATATTTTATATATAAACTCAAAAAATTGAAAAGGAGAAACTTTGCCCCCTGTGTAGGCCCAAACCCATGGTTTTTCTATGCGGGCTCTAATTGATGTTTTTGTTGCCTAGTTCGTCGCACAAGCACGCATGTCTTCTTTTACAAAATGACTGGAGCTTCCACAAGCAAATAGGCTTTCCATGCCCCCTTGATTCAATATCTTCTTTTGACTCTTTACTTTGCAGGGTGTTTGTTGTTCATTTTGACAAGGAATAGACAACATAAGATAAGAAAGGGTGATGTGATATGCTCATGTATGCATGATATGCATGACTGATACTTACAGTCGGACCAAGATGTTCAGCAGAAGTGTTCTCATTGGTTCCTTTCAGATGCTCGTTCAAGTCTTGCATTGGAATAAAAGAATGCTTCCCATTTATGACTTTATCTTTGAGATATTGAAAACATGAATAATGGAGGCGCCAAGCAGCAGAGTCAGGGATTCATCTATTTCGAACTATGTTCCAGCATGTCAGTTGATAGCTTCTTCATGACCTTGCCAATAATCATTTCCTTTGCCCAATGTGTCCTTTGGAGGTTCAACATACTTCCCTTAACTTGAAGGCTTTGTATGATAAAACTTTTTTTTTTGAATTTTCAATTTTGAATTTGAAATCAAATGTTGGCTTTGCCAAATTAATGTCAATGTATCTCAGGACTTGATTTTTCATATTAACATATCTATAACTTGATAACCCTAGTTACAGTACTAAACTCGGGAATCATTTCTATTTAAGCAAGAACTATTGCACTTCAGATAGGCACATACACATTACTTGGCCAAAGGTGTCATTGACCTTGAATATGGTCTATCTCATATGCATGCTTATTCAAACTATCTCCACTAATAGACTCTACCAACCAAGAGAGATCAATAGGTCTTTGATAGGCTTGAAATGGGGTCTAAAAGGGACACGAGTTTAAATGAAGGCCATTTTGAGATAGGAGGTGATGTGACACAAAGGACAAACCTTCATACTACAAATTTCTTATTGGAACTTAGACAGTTGGGAGCAATCTTTCTAGACTCCAAATTCCTTTTATCTTCTTGGCATTAATCTGGATCTTGATTAGGACAATTTTTGCCCTTATAAAAAGTTTGGCACCCAAATTTGCTTCTTTTCTTCTCCCTTTTCTTTCCTTTTATTTTTTCTTACTCTTCCCTTTCTTTGAGCATTTTATCATTTTGTCCTTCTTCCTTGTAGGATTGTCAAGTACATAACTTTCAAGAACTGGATGGTCTTTCTCTTTTTTCTTTGATTTTGATTGAATCTTTGGTTGGGTTGGATCAATTCAAGTCAAACCGTCCTTATAAACCAAATGGAAGCCTTTTGCTGCTTTAGGTAAAAGAGAACTCAATTGGCTTTTTGAACCGCCTTTTTAGGTTTTATCTTTTTTTTTCTTTTTTTTCTTTTTTTCTTTTTTGCTCATTTTGTCTTCTTTTTTCTTTTATTTTTTGGTTCTAGCTCAAACAGTGTTGTCTTGTTTGTACCAACTTGGGTCTCTAATAATGGATGAGTGGAGTGACATAAATCTTCTTTAATAGGGACAAATCATTTGTTACTTTGATATTATCTTGATAGATTGGAGATACTAGGTAAACTTCGACTATCCTTATGGTCTTGAGAACATCGACTATCCTTATGATCTTGAAAACTTCAGCTATCTTCATGGTCTTTACTATTCATTTCTTTCTTTGATCTTCTTGCCTCTTCACCTTAGTGATCATAAGACTTGTCAAAAGTATCACAACAGCTCAGGGTAGGTTGTTGGGGTTTGTAAGCTAATGAAAAGAAAGCTAAAATTTTATGAATGTTCAAAGGGACAACTAGGAATTGATATTTAATAGGGTGGATACAAGTTGTTGGCTAACCAAACAATGCCTAGATCATTTCTCTCTTAAATAAGCAGAGTTCAATTTCGCCTAGAAAGTTTGTCAAAGCATGTTCTAAGACTGACTAGGACCTAGACAAAGATAATTATGTAGGAGCCCTCTCTAAGTAAGCATACACAACTCAATGCTATAGAGTAATTCCCTCACCTAGTAAAGTCATTCAAGTCATGATGACTAGACACATTAATTTATGAACATCAAGCTAGATTCCTCATCGGTTGAGCACGAAAATGAACAAAGACCAACAAAATTTTGATGAAAGTAATTTATTGCAAGCAACTTTAATTTTGAAAAACACAATAGTTCCAAAATATTAAAGAAAGTAAAATTGAAAAGCAACATTCAAGCTAAGGAAAGTTCGTTGAGTTGGAGTCGAAGATACTCCATTTATTTAGACATATCAAGGGCAAGGATTTTTTCATCATCATTGCTTCATCATCCACAGTTTGTCCAAGCTTACTTAGTAGCATATCATCTTTAGCAGCTTCTCTTTCCATATCATGACAAGATGACAAGATAAAACTCTTCATGAAGGTTGTAAGTGTAACACCCCCACACCCGATACAAGCACACTACTATACCACAATGTAGCATACGTGCACCGAACATAGAGATGCTACTGCTTTCCTTAACATTTAAAATTTTTTAGAAGATACTATAATCTTTATCTTATCCATTATAGAAAATAGGTCATTAACTTGTAATATAAAACAAACTAGATATACAGATACATTTAATTAGTACACAGCGGAAGTTATAAAATATTTACATTATATGAAAACATTTAAATTCATATTAACAAATATACATATATTTATATTCTAAACAATATTTTACAAAACATAAAGAAATTATACATGATTGGCAGCTTTCTCTGATCTTTAAGTTCCAAATAAACTCTTCAATTTCTACTCTCACTCGGTCTCGAGGAGCTCTCAGGTTCAACTCTGTTACCTGCGCGATTAAACACTATCGCGCTAAGCCAAGGGCTTAGTAAGACAAATCATGCCAATATTATGTTTAATGCAATGCAATGCCACACAAATTATCAATAAAAGCTATTTCATAAGTGAAAAGCTAACATCACACCTTTGCATCTCACCAATCATAATCATATGAGCACACCACATTTCAACATTTTTCCATAACCTTATTAGTCAACCATTTTACCATTCATGACTCACATTAAGCAAAGACAAGCATGGGCCCAAAACATACTAATATACCATTCAATTTTCAGAGTTAATGCTTTGGTTTTGTTATCACATTTATCAATATCATCAACCCAACTAGGCTTCAAGGATTAGGTTCAACCAAGCTTCAAGGGGAGCAAAGCATGCTAAGCATCAACCCAACTTGGCTTCAAGAACCAACCCAACCTAGCTTCAAGGGGGGTAACATCTCAATTAGGCTTCAAGGATTCAATCCAACCTAAATTCAAGAGATTGTTACACTTATTAGGCATGCCACCAACAACAAACTCTGAAAATGGAATAGCACATTAGCCACACAATTCATTTATTATTCAATTATCATTTCCATTCTCAATTCTTATCATCATTTAGGCAAACCTGCCTTATTCCTTTCAATTGAATCATCATAGCCAACCACAATGGCTTTACAACTCAATTCACAATATATCACTCTTCATTATTCAAATACACATGTATAACAACAATTATATTTGACATCAATGAAGTCAACATGGCATTGAACATTCTTTAAGCAAACATACCTCAATCATATCATTTCCATTGTTATAACTCATAACATTAATTCCATATTAAGGTAAATCATCATCAATAATCACATTATATTCCACATAGCATCATTCATAATATCAACATCTCATTCCACATTATACACAACATATCATTATTCATATGCATCGTCAATATGAGCAAATGTAGATTAAATCCCAACATTATATGATTGTATGAAATTATGTACTTTGTACTTACCTCAATCACAATTCAAATAACTCTAAACACTTCCCTTTTCCAAAATTCTTCACTTTCCAAAATTAGGGCAAATCACCTTCTTTCAAAACCTAATCCAAGGAATGATACAATCCATCAATTCCAATACAATTTACCACTTAATAACTTCTTACTAAACCCTTAAATCTCAAAATTACACTTCAACATCATACATTAGAGACCACGGTCGTGGCCACCACAACCCCCACGGGCGTGGGGTACAAAACGGTTCTGCCCCCTTTTCTTCACTCCACCACGGCCATGGCTACAATTGGCTATGGATGGCCACGGCCATGGCACCCCAAGACCACGGGCGTGGCATCCAGAAGGCTACTGCCTTCTGCCAACTTCTCACTTCCAAAGCCTACAACTCCACCAAACACCAACAACAAGCAAGGCTATGAAAATAAACAAGCAAACTCAAATTAAACTTCATATAACACTTCAAAACCCTAAAACCAATTCAACTTCAACACTTCTAAAATCAACGACAATCCAACTTCTTAACTTAAAACCAATTTAAACACTTGAAAACACATCACAAACACATCTCATCATCAAATCAACAAACCCTAATTCATTTCAAACACCACTTCAAAAGAATAGAAGAAATCAAGGAAAAGATCTTACCTCAAATGAAGAAATTTCACAAATCTTTAACCAAATCCTTTAATTCCTCTTCAAGTTGCTTCTAGCATCAAGAACACCTCTCTCACTCTCTCCTTTCTTGAATGGCCGGCCAAGAATGCAAAGAAAAGACAAAATGAAGACAAGTCAACCTCTTCTTCTTCTTTAAATCTCCACCATGCAATCCAACAAGGAGAAATTACTTAATTTCCCTTAACCATTAAACTAATCTTTTGTCTCTTATATGCCCAAATAAGTAATTTCACATGCCACATAAAAATATCCTCTTGCTTTGACCAACCCTTTTGACTTAGGTATATGTTAATTATATCATCATATAAACAACATATAAACTTGTCTCTAAACCCTCTTTCTTTCCCAAAACAAATATACATAAGCATTTTCTTCTCAATTCCTTTTCTTATCACTTAATATATACATTCAATCACATTTTAAATCAACAACAACAACAACAACAACAACAAAATCAAAACTTCTAGGGCATACATGAGGATATTACAATTCTCCCCCTCTAAAAAGAAATTTCGTCCTCGAAATTACCTGATATCAAGGTTGAAACAACTGAGGATATTGCTCTCGCATCGATTGTTCACTTTCCCAAGTTGCTTCTTCCTTTGTATGGTTCTTCCATAGAACCTTCACCAATGGCACTCTCTTGTTCCTCAATTCTTTCACTTCACGTGCCAAAATAACAACTGGTTCTTCCTCAAATGTCAAATCTGAGTTCACTTTGATAGACTCAATTGGCAACACGTGAGATGGATCCGATCTGTATCTTCTCAACATAGAAACATGAAATACATTATGAATATGATCCAACTCAGGTGGCAAAGCGAGTCGATAAGCAACTGGCCCAATCCTTTCTAGAACTTCATACGGTCCAATGAAACGAGGACTTAATTCCCCTTTTCGACCGAACCTCAAGATTTTCTTCCAAGGAGATACTTTCAAAAATACCTTATCTCCAATATCAAACTCTATGTCTCTTCTTTTCAGATCTGCATAAGACTTCTGTCGGTCTGAAGCTGCTTTTAACCTGTCCCGAATCAACTTCACTTTCTCTTCAGTTTCTTTAACCAAATCAGGCCCAATTAACTTACCTTCACCAATTTCATTCCAACATAGAGGTGTTCTACACCGTCTACCATACAATGCTTCAAATGGTGCCATACCAATGCTAGATTGGTGACTGTTGTTGTAAGCAAATTCTACAAGAGGTAGAAATCTGTCCCAACTTCCAGAGAAATCAATGACACAGCTTCTCAACATGTCCTCGATAATCTGTATCACCCTCTCTGACTGTCCATCCGACTGTGGATGAAAAGCAGTGCTGAAGTGCAGTCGAGAACCCAAAGCTCCATGCAAACTCTTCCAAAACCTGGAAGTAAACCGGGAATCTCGATCAGACACTATAGAAGTTGGAACACCATGCAACTTTACAATCTCATGGATATACATCTCAGCTAATCTCTCCAAAGAGTAATCCATTCGAACCGGAAGAAAATGAGATGTCTTAGTCAATCTATCCACAATCACCCAAATAGCATCATGTTTCCTTTGTGTCATTGGCAAACCAGACACAAAATCCATTGTTACTTTTTCCCACTTCCATTCTGGCACTGACAAAGGCTGAAGCAACCCGGTTGGAACTTGATGCTCTGCTTTTACCTTCTGACAGGTAAGACATTTCAATACAAACTCCGCTATATCTCTCTTCATACCAGACCACCAGTAATGTTGCTTCAAATCATGATACATCTTGGTATTTCCCGGATGCATAGCAAACACTGACTGATGTGCTTCTTCCAAAATGATCCTTTTCAAATTAGCATCATCGGATACACACAATCTGTTCTTAAACCAGAGACTTCCATCACCTTTCACAACAAAATCTCTACTCTTTCCATTCTGACAATCTGAAATAATCTTCTGAATCTTCTTATCAGCCAACTGAGCCTCTTTAATCTGATCCAACAAAACTGGTTTCACATGTAACTGTGCTAACAATGCACCATCATCACAAGATACAAAACTAGCACACAATGCTCTCAACTCAACAAGCAACGAGAGCGAGTAAACAGTTAAACCAGCTAAAGACTTCCGACTCAAGGCATCAGCAACAACATTTGCTTTACCTGGATGATAATCAATCAAGCAGTCGTAGTCTTTAATCAATTCCAACCATCTCCTCTGTCGAAGATTGAGCTCCTTCTAAACCCCCAAATACTTCAAACTCTTGTGATCAGTGTAGATGAAACATTTCTCCCCAAACAGATAGTGGCGCCAAATCTTCAAGGCAAATACAATGGCTGCCAATTCCAAATCATGGGTCGGATAATTAAGCTCATGCGGTTTCAACTGTCTAGATGCATAAGCTATAACTTTATCTTCCTGCATCAGCACACAACCCAAACCACTATGTGAAGCATCACTGAAAATCACATATGGTTTGCCTTCCAAAGGTAAAGTAAGAACAGGCGCTTGAGTCAGCCTATCTCTCAACTGCTCAAAGCTAGCCTGACACTGATCCGACCATACAAATCTCACTCCCTTACGAAGCAATCTGGTGAGTGGAGTAGCTATCAAAGAAAATCCTTTCACAAACCGTCGGTAATAGCCTGCCAAACCCAGAAAACTTCTAACTTCAGTCACAGACTTGGGTGGACTCCAATTCAAAATAGCTTCAACTTTACTCGGATCAACTCTAATGCCTTCTGCTGAAACAATATGTCCGAGAAAAGTGACTTGATTCAACCAGAACTCACACTTCGACAATTTGGCAAACAACTGCTTCTCTCTCAAAATCTGCAGCACAATCCGTAAATGCTTGTCATGTTCCTCTTTATTTCGTGAATACACCAGAATATCATCAATGAAGACCACTACAAACTGATCCAGATAGGGCCTAAACACCCTATTCATCAAATCCATAAAAGTTGCCGGTGCATTCGTCAGACCAAAAGGCATAACTAGAAATTCATAATGCCCATACCTGGTCCGAAAAGCTGTCTTCGGAACATCTTCAGTTATGACTCTCAGCTGATGGTACCCAGATCTCAAATCAATTTTAGAAAACACTGACGCTCCCTTCAATTGATCAAAGAGATCATCAATTCTAGGCAAAGGATATTTATTTTTAATAGTCACCTTGTTCAATTGCCTATAATCGATGCATAATCTTATAGTATCATCCTTCTTCTTCACAAAAAGCACAGGAGCTCCCCAAGGAGAAACACTGGGGCGAATAAATCCTTTATCCAACAACTCCTGTAATTGCACTTTTAACTCCCTCAACTCTACTGGTGCCATTCTATACGGAGTAATAGAGATAGGAGTGGTACCAGGCAACAATTCAATACCAAACTCCACCTCTCTCTCCGGAGGCAACCCTGGCAACTCCTCCGGAAATACATCCGGAAACTCTGCAACTGTGGCAATGCTATCAATAGGAGAACCTCTTACTCTAGTATCTACCACATGAGCAAGATAGGCTTCACATCCCTTTCTAATCAACCTCCTGGCTACAACAGCTGAAACAAACAAAGATGCTAACTGTTCCTGCTCATTAGATACTATCACCTCTCTACCATCAACAGTTCTCAAAGTCACAACTTTCTTTTTACAATCCACCACAGCTCCATGTCTGGATAACCAATCCATACCTAGGATCACATCATATTCCTTAAATGGCATTTCAATCAAGTCTCCAAGAAATTCCTCACCCTGCACCACTACTGCACTATCCCGGTGCACTTTATTAACAATCACACTATGCCCTAACGGATTTGTCACCAATACACCAAATCCTAGGGACTCAGCATGCATATTAGACACAGGCAAAACAGATGCACTAATATATGAATGCGTGGAACCCGGATCAATCAAAGCAAGTACAGAAAAAACCAAATAAAGAAAAAGTACCAGCTATGACTGCCGAAGCATCCGGCTGCCTCTGCATAACATAAATCCTCTGGGAAGATCCAGCCTCCTCTGGTCTACTCTCCCTGGATGTAGAACCTCCTCTAGCACTGAACCCAAATCTTCCTCCTCGGCTGAAACCCCTGCCTCCTCGACCTCCCCTCACACTAGGTCGAGAAGCTGCAGTATCAACTGACATTTGCTCCTGTCTCTCGGGACAATCTCTCACAAAATGATCGGGAGATCCACATCTGAAACATACCCCTGCTACACCAGTCTTCCAACAAGGACCACCATGTGGCCTACCACAATGAATGCAGATGGGAAGAGTGGATCTCTGAATCATTGGGGTCGGAGCACTTGCCACTGAAGCTGTAGGTCTAAATCTCTGTCTCTGGAACTGCACTGACCTACCAGCTGTTCTCTGACTTCTACTGACCCGAGGAACAAAACTACTTTTACCTCTTTTTGTAGAAGAAGATCTTGCCTCAAACTGGGGCCTCCTAACCCTAACCTCTTCCTCTGAAGCAGCTGCAATACCCTGAGCTCGCTCCACACTCCGAGCCGCTGCCACAAGCTGAGAAAAATCATGATATCTGAATCCAGCTACCAGACACATGATAGAGGGCCTCAATCCCTCCTCAAACCTCCTACATCTATCTATCTCATCTGATATTATGCCTCCAGCATACTGACTTAATCGAATAAACTCAATCTCATATTCAGTTACGGTCCGATGATCTTGCTTCAAATCTATAAACTCTCTTTTCTTCCCATCTTTATACTCCCTTGGAGTATACTTCAATTCAAATTCTCTCAGAAAGTCAGCATATGACAAGGTTGGTGGATCATCCATAGAATGAGGCACTGTCTTCCACCAACTATATGCATCCTTTTGCAACAAAGATCTTGCATAGTCAAACTTTTCCTCTGAGGTGGCTTGCAACTGAACAAATATTCTCTGTATTTTGTCTAACCACTGCTCAGCCACTGCTGGATCAGTAGTACCTATAAAATCTTCGGCTCCATACTTTCTCAGTTTCTCATAGTGCCTCACGGATACTAAAGGCTGAAGGGGGTGGTGGTTGCACTGGTGCTTGCCTCAAAGCTTCAACCACATGCCTAATCCAAGCTGGCGGAACCTCCTCCCCAGCTGGTCTACCCGACACCGAAGCAGGTGCCTCCCCAACACTATCAATTCTAGCTCCATCCTCAGGAGCAACACTCTCCGCACTTCCCTCAACTGACTGACGCGAATGAGGATCCATCACAACCTAAGTCTGCAAACACAGCAGATTACATCTTATTAAAGATCAGAGATTGCCAATCCCAAACATGTATGTTATCCAAAAATTCACTTTTTAAGTAAAAATATTCTTTTTATTACATTTTACCTAGGTTGAGAATCTCAAACCTAGGCTCTGATACCAAAACAATTGTAACACCCCCACACCCGGTACAAGCACACTACTATACCACAATGTAGCACACGTGCACCGAACATAGAGATGCTACTGCTTTCCTTAACATTTAAAATTTTTTAGAAGATACTATAATCTTTATCTTATCCATTATAGAAAATAGGTCATTAACTTGTAATATAAAACAAACTAGATATACAGATACATTTAATTAGTACACAGCGGAAGTTATAAAATATTTACATTATATGAAAACATTTAAATTCATATTTACAAATATACATATATTTATATTCTAAACAATATTTTACAAAACATAAAGAAATTATACATGATTGGCAGCTTTCTCTGATCTTTAAGTTCCAAATAAACTCTTCAATTTCTACTCTCACTCGGTCTCGAGGAGCTCTCAGGTTCAACTCTGTTACCTGCGCGATTAAACACTATCGCGCTAAGCCAAGGGCTTAGTAAGACAAATCATGCCAATATTATGTTTAATGCAATGCAATGCCACACAAATTATCAATAAAAGCTATTTCATAAGTGAAAAGCTAACATCACACCTTTGCATCTCACCAATCATAATCATATGAGCACACCACATTTCAACATTTTTCCATAACCTTATTAGTCAACCATTTTACCATTCATGACTCACATTAAGCAAAGACAAGCATGGGCCCAAAACATACTAATATACCATTCAATTTTCAGAGTTAATGCTTTGGTTTTGTTATCACATTTATCAATATCATCAACCCAACTAGGCTTCAAGGATTAGGTTCAACCAAGCTTCAAGGGGAGCAAAGCATGCTAAGTATCAACCCAACTTGGCTTCAAGAACCAACCCAACCTAGCTTCAAGGGTGGTAACATCTCAATTAGGCTTCAAGGATTCAATCCAACCTAAATTCAAGAGATTGTTACACTTATTAGGCATGCCACCAACAACAAACTCTGAAAATGGAATAGCACATTAGCCACACAATTCATTTATTATTCAATTATCATTTCCATTCTCAATTCTTATCATCATTTAGGCAAACCTGCCTTATTCCTTTCAATTGAATCATCATAGCCAACCACAATGGCTTTACAACTCAATTCACAATATATCACTCTTCATTATTCAAATACACATGTATAACAACAATTATATTTGACATCAATGAAGTCAACATGGCATTGAACATTCTTTAAGCAAACATACCTCAATCATATCATTTCCATTGTTATAACTCATAACATTAATTCCATATTAAGGTAAATCATCATCAATAATCACATTATATACCACATAGCATCATTCATAATATCAACATCTCATTCCACATTATACACAACATATCATTATTCATATGCATCATCAATATGAGCAAATGTAGATTAAATCCCAACATTATATGATTGTATGCAATTATGTACTTTGTACTTACCTCAATCACAATTCAAATAACTCTAAACACTTCCCTTTTCCAAAATTCTTCACTTTCCAAAATTAGGGCAAATCACCTTCTTTCAAAACCTAATCCAAGGAATGATACAATCCATCAATTCCAATACAATTTACCACTTAATAACTTCTTACTAAACCCTTAAATCTCAAAATTACACTTCAACATCATACATTAGAGACCACGGTCGTGGCCACAACAACCCCCACGGGCGTGGGGTACAAAACGATTCTGCCCCCTTTTCTTCACTCCACCACGGCCATGGCTACAATTGGCTATGGATGGCCACGGCCATGGCACCCCAAGACCACGGGCGTGGCATCCAGAAGGCTACTGCCTTCGGCCAACTTCTCACTTCCAAAGCCTACAACTCCACCAAACACCAACAACAAGTAAGGCTATGAAAATAAACAAGCAAACTCAAATTAAACTTCATATAACACTTCAAAACCCTAAAACCAATTCAACTTCAACACTTCTAAAATCAACAACAATCCAACTTCTTAACTTAAAACCAATTTAAACACTTGAAAACACATCACAAACACATCTCATCATCAAATCAACAAACCCTAATTCATTTCAAACACCACTTCAAAAGAATAGAAGAAATCAAGGAAAAGATCTTACCTCAAATGAAGAAATTTCACAAATCTTTAACCAAATCCTTTGATTCCTCTTCAAGTTGCTTCTAGCATCAAGAACACCTCTCTCACTCTCTCCTTTCTTGAATGGCCGGCCAAGAATGCAAAGAAAAGACAAAATGAAGACAAGTCAACCTCTTCTTCTTCTTTAAATCTCCACCATGCAATCCAACAAGGAGAAATTACTTAATTGCCCTTAACCATTAAACTAATCTTTTGTCTCTTATATGCCCAAATAAGTAATTTCACATGCCACATAAAAATATCCTCTTGCTTTGACCAACCCTTTTGACTTAGGTATATGTTAATTATATCATCATATAAACAACATATAAACTTGTCTCTAAACCCTCTTTCTTTCCCAAAACAAATCTACATAAGCATTTTCTTCTCAATTCCTTTTCTTATCACTTAATATATACATTCAATCACATTTTAAATCAACAACAACAACAACAACAACAACAACAAAATCAAAACTTCTAGGGCATACATGAGGATATTACAGTAAGCGATGGTACCCTTCCAAATTTAGGCAGAGGATTATTCTTAGTGTTGGGCTTATCAGGCTCAGGCAGCTTTTCACTATCAATCAAATCTTGGATTTCATGCCTTAATTGAACACATTTATCTGTATCATGCCCTTGCATTCGATGAAATTGACAGAAAACCTTGGCATCAAAATTTGGTGGTAGAGGCTTATGTAGAGGCTGAGGTGCCAATGGTTGTAGCAAATCCATTTTCATTAGATTTTCTAACATCTTTGACAAAGGCTCCCTTAAGTCTAAAAATTTATGCTTCTTTGTTGGCTCAGTTGTTACATTTTTCTCAACACCTCCTCTTTCCCTTTGACTTTGCCCACTAGGGTGATAGCCGCTCTTATTGCTCCACTTAGATAGCACATGGTTCGGTTGGTCTTGTAGAATAGGGATTGATCTCTTATTTTTCATTCGATCTCTATCAGTAGGCATGTTCCTTGTTAATGTTGCCTTTTCCTTCTTTCTTATGTCAATGGGAGATGCCTCATTAGCATTGTTGATGATCTCTAGAATTTGAATCAACTGGGTCCTCATAATTTCAACCAATTGATCTCGTAGCTCGGCCATCCTAGCTTTGACAACTTCATCGACTATGTCCCTTAGCTGGTTTGCATCCATCCTTTAAATGTTATAGGTGTTGTCGTTGTATGCTCTTGAATTGTTGTATTCTAGGTTTGTGAGCCAGAAAGGATCAATGATATGAGATGTGAATGTAAGCATGTATGCACAACAATCAACAAAGAAAGATAATTAGGACGTTCCTTTCAACCTTATAACATCCACACCCGAATGGCCAGTCTCTTTTCCTTGGTATATGGTTAACAAAATACCAACATGAGGTACTTTGTTTTCAAATATTTCCCTTGGATGTTTCAACCAATAGTCATATTTTCAAAAATGGAAATCAGTTCATGATAATTCCCATTAACTAGGTTTTAATCTATTCAACCAACTAAAGTAGCTTTTATGCTATATTGGATTAAAACTAAATTAAGAGGTTTATTATAAATAGATTTCTCACTTGAAAAAGCAACTAATGATTCATGCCAAAAGCAAGCCCATGATTAATTATTCTTAGTATAAACTAGGCTTACAATTGATTTTTGGTATTTCATAATTGACCTAAATAATTTGCAAGCTCTTTGTAAAAATAATTTTATTTCTAAGCCCATTATAAAAAGATTTTAGAAAAAAATGGATTTTGGGCTTAGTATTTCGGCCATGAGCAAAAGAATTTTTGATTTGTTTTTAGAAAAGTTTTATGCCCAAAGACCACCTTGAAAAGTTTTGAAAATAACTTTGGTCTTTTGGATTTTAAAGAAAAATTTATTTGAGCTTGCAAATGTACTTGGATCATATAAGAAAAAGAACAAACCAAATAAGCCATGATTTAAGCCAAGATAAATTAACCATAGTCAAACAACATGCATTTGTGGTAAAAACCTAAGGAAAGTAACTAGACCAATTACATGAGCTTTAGTTTTTAGGTAAAAAAAGCTTAGGTTCCCATAGCAAGTATATACCAAATAGTACGAGGCTATGAGTGGTTATGCCATGCTCGATCTCTATACCTTGAGTGAAAGTATGGTATCCTTTACATAAAACAACAAAGGTAACATGGGCATCCTAACTCATGCAAACGATGCAATCTAATATGATGCAATGGATAATATCATTATAAGAAAGAATAGAATAATAAAAAGACCAACAGAATCAATTTCTCTTGTCCCCAGTGGCGTCGCCACTGTGAGCAGGGATTTTTGCCCCCACTCCCGGTGGAATGGTTCTTGCGACTTTGGCACTGTTTAGGCTTGGGACCTTAAAGAACACGGACCTAAGTTTGGAGAAAATGGAGTCGCCACCAGGACGAGCCGGGAAAAAGAAAGGGGTAGGTGACTCAATTCCTAAGGAATCCCCAACCCCCTAATGGGTTCGGAAAGTTGGGTACGTGTGGGGAAGGTGAGAAATGGCCCAGCACCCCCCACAACGCTTGGTTCATTGGAACCGGCCTCCTTTACAGGTCTTAATATTATAAAATTCTTAAATATAACAATATTATCCATATTACATGCAACAATTGAAATAAAGCATCGTTATATTAAAAATTAAAATAATGTCCAAACAAAGCAAATAAATGGACACCCATCCGAAGATGGAAACATGCCCTTATATTAGTCTAAGATATAAAGGCAATGTAAATTACATAGAACTTAATTAATGAGGTACCCAAAAAGTGGAAACATACCTCTTACAACATTTGGAAATCAAAATAAATTGATAAAAGTAAATAACCACTCATCATAAATAAATCATTCATCGAAGATATTAAACATCAATAGAAAGCAAACATACATCCATGGTAAATTAAATAAATCAAGCATTGAACTTAAATAAATCAACAAAGCATTGAAAATAAATTAAAGCATATAATAGACTACCTAATCAAATAAAAAATTAAATAAAGCAAGTAAAGACACAAATTAGGGCTACTATTTCTATTTAAGATTCTTCAATAAATATTTAGGGTTTTGGAATTTATTGGTTTAGGCTACTGTAAGTTTTAAGGGAATTGAAATGGATTAGAGCTTTATAATTTAAGAGATTGATGAGGTTCTTTGATTAACAAAATTAGGGTTTGAGGGGTAAAATCATGAAATCAGGGTTTGGATATTAAAACATTAGGTTTATGATTATTAGCTACTGCATTGTTGTTTTTAGGCTTACTGTGTTGAATTTTAATATTTAGGTTTATAAGGTTTTAAGATTTTAAGGATTAGGGTTTAGGAAAATTAGGGTTTAGACATACTAGTTTGGGGTTTACTGTTTTTGGTTTTGAAGTTGAATTAGGGTCTTTTAGTGTTTCAAAAAATATATTTGGTTTTATGATTTGAGAAAACAGAAGCTTTTGGATTTTTAGAAACTGTAAGGAAAATTTAGGGTTTTAAGGTTTTGGAAAACAGATTAGGGTTTTGGGAATAAAACGATTTAAGGTTTTGGAAAGTTGGAAAGTAGATTAGGGTTTTAAGATTTTGAAGAAATAGAATAGGGCTTTTAGGTTTTAGAAGAAACAGAAAAGTAATTTTAGGGTTTTTGAAAATAGAAGAGACGATTTAAGGTTCTAAGGTTTAGAAGAAGTAAATTAGGGCTCTAAGGTTTTTAAAATCAAAAGAAACAATTTAATGATTCAAGCTACTGTAAGAAAAAAAGAGATTAGATATTCAAACCTTCGTTTGTTGGTTCCACCAAAAATTGCTTCTTGGATGAACAAGAACAAAGGCAGGATTGTTGCCTTTGATGGCTTGATTGCTTGCTTGCTTATCCCTCTCAAATCTGAAGTTCCACAGTTCAAGTCTAAATCCAAAGTTCAAAATCCAGTCCGATCGTCCAAAGTTTCTTCTTTCTTCTTCTGTGTTGTTTTTAGTCTTATTTATAGGAGATTTAGATCACTAATTTTAATTGTTTAAGGAAATTATCATTAATTAGGAAAAGGAAACCAAAACCAAATAGATTTTGGTTTCAAAAAAAATTGCGTCGAAAAAATTTCACTAGCAAAAAATTTACTGTGGGCTGCTGCGAAGGATTGCGAGCGAAATTGGGGCACTATGTGGAAAATTGCGGGTGAAACCATTTTGCCTGCAGGATTTTGCTGCGGGCGAAATGGCCCACGGCCATTTCGTCCAACACTTTCGGCGATGAATTTTTTTGTTACCGATTTTTTCGTTGTCAATTTTTATTTTTATTTTTATTTATTATTATTTTTTATTACTATAATTATAAAAAAATACTAAAACACAAAAATTATTTTGGACTAGATAAAATATATTGACCGGACCGGGTCAAAAATTAAGGGTCTACACCTAATTTCATGATGTTTGCTTAAAACCCTAACTAAACCTACCTTTTTTAAATCTCAGTAATATTGTTTTCATAAAAACATCCAAAACCTTAAATCTTTTAAACATCTAGTATCTATGTTATTACCTTAAAATATTGCTCAACTAATTAAACTAGTATATGTAAAACCCTAGTTATTGAACATAAAACCCTAGAAACCCTAATTAATGCATGAATCCCTAAAGTTAATATATTTACTATTTTTTAATGAATGTTTATTATATATTTTGATTAATGTTTGATATCTTTGATGAATGATTTATTTATTATGAATGGTTATTTACTTTTATTGATTTATTTTGATTTCCAAATATTGTAAGAGGTATGTTTCCATATTTTTGGGTACCTTATGTTGTGAGCATAATGTAATTTATTTTATTTTAAAGTTTTTGGACTAATGTAAAGGGCATGTTTCCACCTTTCGGTGGGTGTCCTATTTAGTTTAGACATGAACGATGTAAGGACATGTTTCCATCCTCAGATGGGTATCCATTTATTTACTTTGTTTAGACATTGCTTTGATTTTAATATAATGATGCTTTATTTTAATTGTCGTATGTAATATGGATAATATTATTATATTTAAGAATTTTATAATATTAAGACCTGCAAAGGAGGTCGGTTCCAATGAACCGGGCGTTGTGGGGGTGCTGGGCCATTTCTCACCTTCCCCACACGTACCCAACTTTTTGAACCCATTAGGGGGTTGGGGATTCCTTAGGAATCAAGCCATCCATCCCTTTCTTTTTCCTGGCCCATCCGGATGGTGACTCCATTTTATCTGGGCTTAGGCCTGTGTTCTCTAAGGCCCTGAGCCTAAATAGTGCCAAAGTCGCAAGAACCATTCCACCGGGAGTGGGGGCGAAAATCCCCGCTCACAGTGGCGACTCCACTGGGGATAAGAGAAGTTGATTTCGTTAGTCTCTATATTATTCTATTCTTTCTTATCATGATATTATCCATTGCATCATATTAGATTGCATCGTATGCGTGAGTTAGGACACCTGTGTTACCCTTGTTGTGTTATGTAAGGGATACCATACCTTAACTCAAGGTATGGAGATTGAGCATGGCATAACCACTCATAGCCTTGTACCATTTGGTATATACTTGCTATGGGAACCTAAGCCTTTTAACCCAAAGACTAAAGCTCATGTAATTGGCCTAGCTACTTTCTTTAGGTTTTTACCCCAAATGCTTGTTGTTTGACTATGGTTAATTTATCTTAGCTTAAATCATGGCTTATTTGGTTTGTTCTTTTTCTAATATGCCCCAATTACATTTGTAAGCTCAAAATAAAATTTTCTCTAAATCCAAAAGACCAAAGCTATTTTCAAAACTTTTTAAAATGGTCTTTGGACATAAAACTTTTCTAAAAACAAATCAAAATTCTTTTGCTCATAACCCAAATACTAAGCCCAAAATCGATTTTTTTTTTTACAATGGGCTTAGAAACAAAATTATTATATCCAACCTTTTCATACAAAGAGCTTGCAAATTATTTAGGTCAATTACAAAATACCAAAAATCAATTGTGAGCCTAGTTTATATTAAGAATAATTAATCATGGGCTTGTTTTTGTCATGAATCATTAGTTACTTTTTCAAGTGAGAAATCTATTTATAATAAACCTCTTAATTTAGTTTTAATCCAATATAGCATAAAAGCTACTTTCGTTGGTTGGATGGATTAAAGCCTAATTAATGAGAATTATCATGAATTGATTTTTATTTTTCAAAATATAACTATTGTTTGAAACGTCCGAGGGAATTATTTGAAAAACAAGATATCCCATGTTGGTATTTTGTTAACCATATTACCTAGGAAAAGAGACTAGCCATTCATGTGTGGATGTTATAAGGTTGGAAGGAACGTCGTTATCTTTGTCTATTGTTTGTGCATACATGCATATACATTTGCATCTCATATCATTGATCCTCTCTGGCTTAGAGCCCTGGATTACGATAGCTCAAAAGCTTACGACAATCTAACCTATATCAAAGATGAAGAATCTAACAATGACTCAATCACTTGCTCACCAAAAGCAATGGAACCCAAATAAATTCAAAGAATGGTGGATGATGCCCTCAATGCTAAAATGGAAGAACTAAAGAAGGCTCTGGCTGAGACCATAAAGAATCAATTGGCTACAATTTTAGGGAATAATGCTGAAGCATCTGCTAGCACCAAGAAGCCGAAGGACAAAGGGAATGTTAAGGTTGGAGAAGTGGCTTTGATGATGACAAGGTAGTCGTTGATGATGACGAATGGGCTCAATACTTCCAAGATCCTCAAGACAAAAAGAAGTCAAAGGTTGTTGAGAAGACACCTATTTAAAAGACCAAGATGTCTGATGTTGAGAAGATGATTGCTGATTTAGAAAAGAAATTTGAGAAGAAGCTAAAAACAAAAGAGGTGTCTGAGATCAACAAACTATTTAAACAAGATAAAGAGGTCCCTAATAAGTTCAAGATGCCTTCCTTTGCTAGGTACAATGGTACTGGAAACCCTCACCTCCATGTGAAGCAGTATATCACTGCTACGCAATCTGCCCAAGCTACTAAGGCTCAAACGTTAAGGTACTTTATGCTCTCATTGGATCCTATTGTCCAAAATTGGTTCAACACCTTAGAGGAAAGTACTCAAAAAGATTGGGACATGTTGTACAAGGCTTTCATTCAACAATATGGGTACAATGTTGAGTTGGAAGTAACATTGATGGAGGTGGAAACCATTAGGCAAAGATAAAATGAGAATTTTGTAGACTATGTGAAAAGATAGAGAAATAAGGCTGCTTTGCTAAAGAAGAGGCCCGATGAATCTGATCAAATAAGGATGATTGTGAGAGGGGTGTTGCCTAGTTTTCATGAAAGGATGTCTCATACACTCATCTGTGATTTCAAAGATCTTCTCCAAGTTGGTTTGTAAATTGAAGAATGGGAAAGGGAGAAAAATTGCTTTTCAATAAGAAGGAATGAGAAAGGGAACTACCAGTCTGGAAATCAAAGCATAAAAAATGAAGTTGATGTTAATACAACTAGTCATGCAAATAGAAGGCAATTTTTAGATCTGGGGAAGCCTTTGCCTTGGGTCTTCAACAAGCTACAAAAGAAGGGACTATTACAACAATTGGCTTATCCTCTTTTCAAGACGGGAATGTTGAAGATGTGAAAGGAGAAGGAGCTTAACTCAACAAACTCTTCTTAGCTTGAATGTTGCTTTTCAATTTATTTTCTTTAATATTTAATTGGAACAATTGTGTTTTTCAAATTTAAATTTGTTTGAATAAATTACTTTCTTCAAAATTTTTGTTGGTATTTGTTCATTTTGGTGCTCAACCAATGAGGAATCTAGCTTGATAATTCATGAATTAAAATATTTATACATCATGACCCGAATGACTTTACTAGGTGAGGGAATTATTCTATAGCATTGAATTGTGTATGCTTACTTAGAAAGGGCTCCTGCATAATTACTTTTGTCTAGGCCCTAGTCAGTCTTAGAACATGCTTTAACAAACTTTCAAGGTGAAATTGAACTCTACTTATTTAAGGGAGAAATGATCTAGGCATTGTTTAGTTAGCCAACAACTAGTATCCACCCAAATAGATATCAATCCCTAGTTGTCCCTTTGAGTCTTCATAAAATTTTAGCTTTCTCTTCATTGGCATATAACCCCAACAACCTACCCTGAGCTGTTGTGACACTTTTGACAAGTCTTATGACCACTAAGATGAAGAGGCAAGAAGATCAAAGAAAGGAATACACAATCAAGATCATAAGGATAGCTGATGTTCTCAAGACCATAAGGGTAGTTGAAGTTCACCTAATATCTCCAATCTATCAAGATGACATCAGAGTAACGAATGATTTATCCATGTTAAAGAAGATTTATGTCACTCCACTCATTCATTATTAGAAACTCAAGTTGGTACAAACAAGACAACTTTTTTAGAACTAGAACAAAAAAAAAGAAGAGAAAAAGAAAAAAAAGAAAAAAAAGAAAAAAAGAGAAAAAAAAAAGAAAAAAAAGAAAAAAAAGAGAAAAAAAAAGAAAAGAGAAAAAGAAAAAATATAACCCAAAAAGGCAGTTCAGAAAGCCAACTGAGTTCTCTTTTACCTAAAGCAGCAAAAGGCTTCCATTTGGTTTATAAGGACAGTTTGACTTGAATTGGTTAACCCAACCAATGATTCAATCAAAATTAGAGAAAAATGAGAAAGACCATCCAGTTCTTGAAAGTTCTGTACTTGACAGTCCTACAAGGAAGAAGGACAAAATGATAAAATGCTCAAAGAATGGGAAGAGTAAGAAAAAAAAAGAAAGAAAAGGGAGAAGAAGAAAAGAAATGAATTTGGGTACCAAACTTTTTGCAAGGGAAAAGACTGTCCCAATCAAGATCCAGATTAACGCCAAGAATATGGGAGAACGTTCAAAGCTCTATCTTTTCATGCTCCCAACTGTCTAAAGTTCAAACAAGAAATTTGTAGTGTGAGGGTTTGCCCATAGTGTCACAATGGCTCAAACTTACAAATGGCCTTCATTTAACCCATGTCCCTTATAGACCCCATTTCAAGCCTATCAAAGACCTTTTGATCTCTCTTGGTAGGTAGAGTCTATTAGCAGAGATAGTTTGAATAAGCATGCATATGAGATAGACAATATTTAAACTCAATGAGATCTTTGGCCAAGTAATGTGTATGTGCCTATCTGAAGTGCAACAGTTCTTGCTTAAATAGAAATGATTCTCGAGTTTAGTACGGTAACTAGGGTTGTCATGTTATAGATATGTTAATTGAAAATCAACTCTTGAGGTAAATTGACATTGATTTGGCAAAGCCAACATTTGATTTTAAAATTAAAATTAAAATTGAAAATTCAAAAAAAAAAATACAAAGCCTTCAAGTTAGGGGAGTATGTTGAACTATCGAACCTCGAAGGACACATTGGGCAAAGGAAGTGATTACTGGCAAAGTTATGAAGAAGCTACCAATTGACATACTGAATCATAATTTGAAATGGATGTATCTCTACTGTTTATGGCCTCCATTATTCATGTTTTCAACATTTTGAAGATAAAAGTCATAAATGCAAAGCTTTCTATCATTCCAATGCAAAACCTGAATGGGCATCTGGAAGGAGTCAATGAGAATACTTCTGCTGATCACCTTGGTCTGTGGGTCGATGGAACCACCGTAAGTATTATTCATTCATTTCATGCATACATGAGCATATCACATCGCACTTTCTTGTCTTGTATTGTCTATTCTTTATCAAAGTGAACAGCAAACACCCTGCGAAGTAAACAATCAAAAGAAGATATTGAATCAAGGGGGCATGGAAAGCCTATTGCTTGAGGAAGCTCCAGTAATTTTGCAAAAGAAAGTAAAAATGCATGCTTGTCCGAAGAACAAGACAATCTATAAACATCAACCAAAGCCTGCATAAAAAATCATGGGTTTTAGCCTACATGGGGGGCAAAGTTTCTCCCTTTCAAAATTTTGAATTTATGCATGTACCAAACATTTTGAGACTCACTTCCAATATTTTAACACGCAGGGGGCAAGGAGACGATATGAAAGCTAGCTAAAAAAGGCAGAATTTTTTTTTGCAAAAGTGCAAAGGAAGAACAAAAAGCGAATGGAAAAAGAAGAAAATTAGAATTCTCAAAAGAATGAAGATGCAAAAGACAAAGGATCAGTCCATCTAAAAGAGCTGAAGCCAGGGTAAAGACCCAATCTCCAATGGATAAAGATCAATGTTTTAAGGGTAAAGGCATGATCTCCAATGGATAAAGATCCATGTTTCAAGGGTAAAGACCCAATCTCCAATGGATAAAGATCAATGTTTCAAGGGTAAAGACCCGATCTCCAATAGATAAAGATCCATGTTTCAAGGGTAAAGACCCAATCTCCAATGGATAAAGATCCATGTTTTAAGGGTAAAGACCCAATTTCCAATGGATAAAGATCCATATTTCAAGGGTAAAGATCTGATCTCCAATAGATAAAGATCCATGTTTCTAGGGGTAACGACCCGATCTCCAATGGATAAAGATCCATGTTTCAAGGGTAAAGACCCGACCTCCAATGGATAAAGATCCATGTTTCAAGGGTAATGACCCGACCTCCAATGGATAAAGATCCATGTTTCAAGGATAAAGACCCAACCTCCAATGGATAAAGATCTAAGATTCAAAGGTAAAAGACCCAATCCCCAATGGATAAAGATCCATGTTTCAAGGGTAAAGACCCGACCTCCAAAGGATAAAGATCTAAGTTTCAAAGGTAAAAGACTCGATCCCCAATGGATAAAGATCTATGTTTCAAGGGTAAAGACCCAATTTCCAATAGATAAAGATCCATTTTTGGTGACCCACAATCCATAAAAGATGGAACAACCAGTTAAGCCAGAATTCTCAACTGATAAAAGGTTAGTGAAATCAAATTTAATCTTAGGTCCAAGTACCCAATCTCGGGTCCAAGTACCCAAATCAAATTCAACCTCTAGTCCAAGTACCTAGTCTCGGGTCCAAGTACCCAAATCAAACCCAATCTTGGGTCCAAGTGCCCAAATCAAATTCAATCTCGGGTCCAAGTATCAAAATCAAATTCAATCTCGGGTCCAAGTACCCAAATCAAATTTAATCTCGGGTCCATGTATCCAAATCAAATTCAATCTTGAGTCCAAGTACCCAATCTTGGGTCCAAGTACCCAAATCAAACCCAATCTCGGGTCTAAGTACCTAAATCAAAGCCAATCTCGTGTCCAAGTACCCAAATCAAATTTAATCTTGGGTCCAAGTACCCAATCTTAGGTCCAAGTACTCAATCTCGGGTCCAAGTACCCAAATTAAACCCAATCTCAGGTCCAAAAACCCAAATCAAATTCAATCTCGGGCCTAAGTACCTAAATTAAATTCAATCCAATCTCAGGTCGAAGTACCCAAATCAAATTCAGTCTTGGGTCCAAGTATCCAAATTCAATCCAGTCTCGGGTCCAAGTACCCAAATAAAACTCCTATCTCGGGTCCAAGTACCCAAATTGAATCTAAGTATCCATCCTCATTCAAAATCTGCTCAAAGTTATATTGCTTTTCACTCTCTTCTACTGAAAGTCTCAGATCATTCAAGCAGGGGACAAACTGTAAACCCTTAATTTTTGACCAAGTCTGATCCAATATTTTTTTATATATTCCAAAATAATTTTTGTGGTATTTTAATTAAATAATAGTTATTTTAGTATTTATTTACAATTTTTAATTAAAAATAAAAAAGGTAATATTAATAAAGTTAAAAATATATGTATAAATAAAATAATAAATAAAAATTAAAGATAGAAAAATCGACGACGAAATTTTTCGTCGTCGAAAGTGAATTGGCTTGTGGCCAAATCCTGCGGCGAATTAACTTGCAGCGCTGGCCCGCCAGCTCTCGCAGTTTTCGCCCGCAGTAATTTTTTTGCCAGCGTAATTTTTTCCAACGCAGGTTTTTTTTCGAAACCGAATTCTATTTGGTTTTGATTTCTTTTCCTAAATAATCTTAATTTCCTTAGACAATTAGAAGTAGGTTTTTTTTATTTTTCCTATAAATACCACATTAAAACACAAAATTAAGGATCGAAAAATTGATTTTCACTTAGGAGGAAAAAGAAGACAGAAACCCTAGGAGCAAGAAACGGCAAAAGTTAGCAACAAGAAGCATTCATCAATCCATCAAAGGCAGCAACATTGCCTTTGTCATTGTTCATCCAGAAGCCAATTGTGGAGGAACCAACGAACAGAGGTTTGATTATAAATCTTTGATTTGATTATATTTACAATGTAATTGCCATATATTCTTTTAAATGTTTCAATCATTTATTTTGATATTGAGTCAGTAACCTAAAGTATTAAACTTAGTAATATGTTTTACAGATTAAATCATCCATTCATCCAGTAGCCTAAGTCATTGATCAAAACTTCAAAAACCCTAAATCATCCTTTTGTTTCCAAAACTTCAAAAACCCTAAAATTGTTCTTCTATTTCCAAAACTTGAAAAACCCTAAAACTGTCCTCATGTTTCTAAAACTTTAAAACCCTAAATTATTTTTCCCCGAACTATTTTCTTAATTATCTAAACCCTAACTTATTTGTCTGAAACTTCAAAATATCTTCTTAATTCTCCAAAACCCTAATATTCTTTACAGTTTTTAAAAACTTTAATCATAATTATTTTTATGAAACTCTAAACTGTTTTCTTAAATTCTAAGATCAAATATGTTTTCCAAAATATCAAAAACCCTAATTTTCTCAAAACCCAATCCAGTAAACCCTAGTTTTCCTAAACCCTAATTCTTAAAACATCAAAACTTTATGACAAGTTCATCAACAGCTAAAACCTTAATCCAGTGAACCTAAAATCCAATCTTTTAAAATTATAAACCCTAATATCTTAAAAAACCCTAATTTCATGATCTTTTTTAAATCACAGTAATATTTTTTTCATAAAAACATCCAAAACCTTAAATCTTTTAAACATCAGTATCTATGTTATTACCTTAAAATATTGCTCAACTAATTAAACTAGTATATACAAAACCCTAGTTATTGAACATAAAACCCTAAAAACCCTAATTAATGCATTAATCCCTAAAGTTAATATATTTAATATTTTTTTGAATGAATGTTTATTATATATTTTGATTAATGTTTGATATTTTTGATGAATGATTTATTTATTATGAATGGTTATTTACTTTTATTGATTTATTTTGATTTCCAAATATTGTAAGAGGTATGTTTCCATATTTTTGGGTGCCTCATGTCGTGAGCATAATGTAATTTATTTTATTTTAAAGTTTTTGGACTAATGTAAAGGGCATGTTTCCACCTTTCGGTGGGTGCCCTATTTAGTTTAGGCATGAACGATGTAAGGACATGTTTCCATCCTCGGATGGATGTCCATTTATTTGCTTTGTTTGGACATTGCTTTGATTTTAATATAATGATGCTTTATTTTAATTATTACATGTAATATGGATAATATTGTTATATTTAAGAATTTTATAATATTAAGACCTGCAAAGGAGGCCGGTTCCATTGAACTGGGCGTTGTGGGGGTGCTGGGCCGTTTCTCACCTTCCCCACACATACCCAACTTTTCGAACCCATTAGGGGGTCGGGATTCATTAGGAATTGAGTCATCCACCCCTTTCTTTTTCCCAACCCATCCGAGTGGTGATTTCATTTTCTCTAGGCTTATGCCCATGTTCTATAAGGCCCCGAGCCTAAATAGTGCTGAAGTCACAAGAACCATTCCACCAGGAGTGGAGGCGAAAATCCCCGCTCACAGGTGGATGGACACGACTCATACTTTCCACCTACCTATGGGAGAGATGACCATTGGCCTAATCAATTTTACGGCCATAACTGGTCTTTGATACTATGGCCTTCTGGTCCCCCTCACCAACGATATCCTAACGCACGATGAAATTCGGCAGTTAATTAGTATGGAACCTTCACTAAAAGAGCCATTCAAGATAAAAATTGAACCGATTTGAAGTCATTGGATGTGCTATGATGGACAGGTTCACAGAGAAATAGCCAAGCAATATGCTCAGGGATTTTTGTTGTATTTGCTTGGATTGACCATTTTATGTAGCACCGAATTCGCCATCCATTTGTCTATGTTGAGGGCTCTTGTTGATATAGATCTGGTATAGCTTTACTGTTGGGGTGAAGCTTGCCTTGCCTATCTCTATCATGGTCTCAACAAGATATGTAAGAATAAGAAGACTTTTGTTGGCTTTATGGTGATTGTCGAGGTACTATCTCCCACCATTGTCAATTCCATTCATATACTTGTATGAATTTGATTTTCATTGTCATTGTAGGTATGGGCATATACAATCTTGTGAGGGTGCCTGATATTTCCTAAGAGAGTCAAAGGTTGAATTTTTGGTTGTCCAGTCGCTTAGCAGTTTTCGGCTTTCACCATATGCACACCCAGCTCTATCACTTTAGTTGCTTAACCTAGGACCAGGTAAAATAATGTTAGTATATTTTAAATTATTTAAAAAGTTTACTTACCTTTCATCATCTTGTAGGTCGATTTGGCTTGGTGGTATGCTGAAGAGCAGGCAAACTGGATTCCTTCCATGAATGTCACACTGCCTCACCAGCATACCCACCGAGTCATTACTGGTCCTGTGTCTAATGGTTGGTTTCTCGGGGAGAGGGTGTATGAGTGGTTCCTTGTCCTGAGCAATGGAGGATTTCGATGAACTACCCAGTGTATACTTTGAATATTACATCAACGCCGGAGAATTCGTGGTTGTTAGCTCAAAATGGTTATGATGTTGAAACCTATCTTTGTCCATCGGGTGCTTCATATGTTTAGTTTATTTGAACACGGTTCTTGAACTTTGATGTATCTCCTATTGGCATTCAAGGAATTCCTGAGGAAGACGAGGATAGTGATGAAGAGGAGTATGAAGGAGAGGGAAGATGGTCCATCCCTCATCCCGGGCTAGCACCTCTCAGGTAAACTTTTACCATTTTTACCATTGCAATTGCTTCTTTTTCAACTTGTTTTGACTATTTTAATTATTATTGCAGGCTACCGATTCATTTAGTCACGAGGCTAGACCATCCTCTGTTGTTCCTCCATTTTCTCCTTCTTACCAACCGAAAGTGCCATCTCATCCACAAGACTCCGATATGAGTTATCTAGTTTGTCATCTTGTTCCATGATGATTTATGCTAAATGCATGCATGATTATGTATGCTCTTACCCTTTCCTTTTTAGAGTCATAACGAATGCTTGAGGAGCAAAACAAGAAACTGCAAGAAGAGTTAGTTGCTAGCCGCTAATAGATTGCCAATCTTGAAAGGTTGTATCATCAGTTGGAGCAAAACTTTTGAGACTCCTGGTTCCAGGGAATAAGGGATCCTAGGGCATCATCTTCTAGGGGGCCTCAAATGGATGACCATGAGATCCTTTCATCTACTTCAGATAATGACTGTTATAGGCTTTAATTTCAAGAAAATAGGGACTTAGGTACTTTTCCTCCGAGCGGATTCCAAATGGATGACATGCCTCCTCCTCCATCAGGCGATGACTTTTTCAGGGCTTTATTTGATCAAGGTCCACCTCCTCCTTCTCAATGATCCACCATTGTATTAATTGAGAAAGTATTGTATTAACAATAATAATAATAATAATAGTAATAAAAATAATTTTTACTTTTATTGCAACTTTTGACTTTTCATTTAATCTTTTTGTTAACTTTATTTTGAAATCAAATGTTGTCTTCATTAAATTAGTGTTGATATACCTTAGGATTTAGTTTTTTAAATTAACATACCTATAGCATCATAACCCTAGTTACCGTACTAAATTTGGGAATTAATTCTATTTGAGCAGGAACCATTGCACTTCAAATAGGCACATACACATTACTTAGGTCAGAAGGTATCATTGAGTTTATATAATGTCCATCTCGCACACATGCTTATTCAAACTGTCTCCATAAATAGACTCTACCTACCAAAAAAGAGATCAATAAGTCTTTAATAAGCTTGAAATGGGGTCTACAAGGGACATGGGTTAGATGAAGGCCATTTGCAAATTGGAGTTGATGTAATACTGTTAACAAATCATCACACTATAAACTTTCTGTAGGAGCGGTAGGCAACTAGGAGAAATCTTAAATTTTAGGTATTTTAGACTATAGATCATTGTTGTTTTGCTTCATGAAAAGATAGACTTCAATTCCCTTATAACTTTCTTAAGAGAAATCTAGATCTAATTTAGGGCGATCATCATTTTTTTTACTTTTACACAAACTCAGGACTTTTTTTTATTATCTTTTTATAGCTCTAAGAAAGTCACTTTGTTTGTGCTATCCTATGTCTTTGATTATGATGAATTATTTTGTTGCCTTGATTAAATAGATCTAAGAAATTAGGTCTAGTTTGGATAAGAATTTAATTGTTCTTATGGCCTTGACTAAGTATCCTTTTCCTTGATCTTCGCGTCCCTTCATCTCAGTGATCATCAAAATTGTCATAAGTGTTACATCAATGTTAGGGTAGGTTATTAGGCTTATAAGCCAATGAAAAATAAGCTAAAATCTTATAACAAGCATTTGGTGTGAAACCTAAAGAAAGTAACTAGGCCAATTAGATGAGCTCAAGTCTTTGGGTTGAAAGGTTTTAGGCTCCCATAGCAAATATATACCAAAAGGTACAAGGCTTTGAGTGGTTATGCCATGTTCGATTTGCATACCTTGAGTGAAAGTATGGTATCCCTTACATAACATAACACGGGTTACACGGACATCCTAACTCACGCACATGATGCAATCTAAATGATGCAATGGACAATATCATAATAAGAAAGAATAAAATAATATAAAGACCAACAGAATCAACTTCTCTTATCCCCAGTGAAGTCACCACTATGAGCGGAGATTTTCACCCCCTACTACCATATGGAATGGTTCTTGCAACTCTGGCACTGTTAGGCTCAGGGCCTTAGATAACAGGGGGCCTAAACATAAAGAAAATGGAGTTACCATCCGGATAGGCTGAGAAAAGAAATGGGTGGATGACTTGATTCCTAAGAAATCTCCAACCCTCTTATTGGGTTCAGAAAGTTGAATATGTGTGGGGAAGGTGAGAATGACCAAGCAACCCCCGCAATGCCCGGTTCATTAGAATCGACCTCCTTTTTAGGTCTTAATATTATAAAATTCTTAATTAATATAATATTATTCATACTAAATGCAGTCATAAGAATAAATAATTACTTTATTAAAATCATAACAAGTTCAAATAAAATAAATAAATAGGCACCCATCCAAGGATGGAAACATGCCTTTACAATCGTCCAATATCCGAAAGAAAGCAAATAAAATATGATACCCACCAATTGGTGGAAATGTGTCCTTTATATTGATCCAAAACTTAAAATAAATTGAATTACATGAAACTTAACAATTGAGGTACTCGATCATGGAACCAAAATAAATAAATAAAAAAAATAATTGATCATTCATCATAAACAAATCATTCATCAAATATCAAATAAACCATCCATCAAGACATATCATAAACACACATGAATAAATAACCAATCCTATATTTAAATATTATATTTAAATAATAGATTTACAAGTTAGGGTTTTTATTTTGAAAAACTAACATCATTATTAATATTTCTTATTATGACTGAGCTACTGCATAATTTGAGAAAATAGAATTAACTAGGATTTTAGGGTTTGAGTAAATTAGGGTTTGAAATTTATAAAAATAAGATCAAAGTTTTTGATGTGGGAAAAATAAGCTACTATGATAATTGTAAGTTTTGAGTTACTGTGACATATTGAAATTAAATGATCATGCACTAAAAGAGGTGAATTTTAACACATCTAAGCTATTAGAAATAAATCTAACAGTTAACAAATAGATTCAATGTTTTAAAACTATCAAAACATGTTATATAGAATTAATTTAGAACATACCTTCATTGTTGGCTCCACCACAATTTATTGAATGAAATTTTGGCAGAGCAATCACCAAGACAACACTGCTTGCTACCTTGATTATGGATTGTCTCTTATTACTAGTTCCTTCCTAGGGTTTAGATTGTCTCTTTTACCATCTTCAAATACTATTATTTGTAGGCAATTAAAAAACCTAATAATGGTTGGTTAAGGAAATAAAATCTATTAAGAAAATAAATTAAAAAAACCGAGCTAAATAAGGTTTTAGCAAAAAATTGCCTGCAGGAGCAGGCTGCCAGGATTGGGCCTGCTACGCCTATGAGGATTGCAAGTGTTGGGCACTGGCGTTAGGCACGTGGGCTGTTGGCCAATTGCAAGGCTGGGGCATTGGGAGCGCAGGCTGCTAGCCAATTGCGAGGGTGGGACGTTGCGCACGGGCTGCTGGCAATTGCGAGGCTGGGGTGTGTACCGCGAGGATTGGCGTGATTCACCTGTGGTGAATTGGCTTGCCACGCACTGCCGCATCGCTTGCCGATTCGTCCAATTATTTATTTTTTATTATTTTTATTTTTATTTTTAAAAATAAATATTATATTTAAAATAAATATTTATAATTAATTATATTATTTAAATAAATATTAAATATTATATTATTAAAATAAATAATAAATATTAAAATAAATAATAAATACTACAAAATTATTTCAGACTGTTTTTAAATCGTTGGACTGAATTTGATAAAAAAAAATAAGGGTCTACAGTTACCTTGGACATTTTTAGTTTGGATTCTTATCTTAGAGTACTTATTATGCTTCAGTAGGTTTCACAACTAGAGGTCCGACAGGACTAGTGGACGGGACAAGAAAGGCCGACCAGAATAGGGTTGGTATGGTCAGACTTTTGTTGGTATGACCAGATTAATGAACAGGACAAGAAAGGTTCGATTGAGAAAGTCTTGGTCCGACGGTGAAGAGATTAGAAATTTTTCAAATTTTAGGTAGTAAAGATCACAGTGCGAGGTATTATCAAATTTTGGACGGGATAGGAATGGTTTGACTGGACTAGAGGATGGTATGGTTGGGAAACGAAATGGGAACCGATTACAAGAATTGTTTTAGAGTTTCACAAATTTGGTATCTCCTTTATAGTTTCCTAGGGTTTGAAACAAAGTTTTAGCAACCACCGACACACAATAAACACAAATTTGAGTTAGAATAAGATTAATAACACTTATTCTTCTTCTTCTTATTTAAAGAATTGATAGGAATAAAGTATGAATAAATACAAGAAAGCAATGGAAAAATTGAAAATTTGGGATCAAATGACACAACCAATAAATGAAATGAAATAAAGGTAACAATTTTTTTATCACGAATTTTTTTTAATAACAAAGACACAAGAACAAAAAGAACAATAAACAAAGGATATATAAATAGAGTAAATAGATAGATTAAGAAACCTTATTTAGAGCCTAAGCTTTGATGCAAAACTAACGCGAACTACCGGTGTATGAAACTGGAGACCCATTCGCCTTTATACTTGGAAGTGATTCCTTGGAAAGCCAAAATATATTCTTGCCAAGTCCTTGACCCAATTCTAACATGTGGAAGAGAACCTTGGAATTAAATTATCACAAAATAATTAACTTTGGCAGTAAACAACCTTGATTCAAGAAAGAACCAATATCAAGAGATGAAATCTCTTCCAAGAACAAAAGTCCTTAATTTTTTTTTAATTTAATCAACCATCCCAATACAATATGACATAAGATGTATTTATAGCCTCTAATAATTAACCCTAAACCTAATTACAAAAAAGAAAAAGAAATCTTAATAAATTATTCAAAACCTGACTAAATAAAGAAATAGAATTAAAATAAAATTCATGCAGAAAATTAGAAGCTAATTTACTATCTGATAAAATACGAATATGGGATTGAGTTCTTCATACGAATTGTAGCTCTAGAACTGAATATAATTTTAGGCTTTTAAATCTCTTGATTTAGGCTTTGGACACTCAAGTTATGGCCTTTTGAAGTAAACTAGTCTGGATAGAAAATAATGATCCGACCTAATTTCGTGGTTCTAAATTTGCTTAGATGTTTCGAGGCCTAAACGAACTCAGATCTATAAAAATAAGCCCATTCTGGTTAAAAATTTCATGAAGATTTTTTTTCTCATTCTGGAACTCTAAAGTTTTTGAAATCTCAATCAAAGCTGCAAAGGTCAAATATGTCCAAATCTAAAAATTACAAAGTATGCTTCTTTTATGATCTTTCACCTCTAAAGCTTCAATAATTAATATTCCAGCCCTTGAATTCAGCCTCTTTTTTAGTTTTTGGGTCTTCATAGTTTCTTTCCATGGGCTTGCATACCCGTGCTTGCATCAATTGTACAACTCTCTATAATTGTGGCTTGGTACAAATCTCCTTCTCATTATAGACTTCAAATCTCTTTACTCGTTAATTGGTATATCTCTATTTCTCCTTTTGTTTGTTTGATATCATCACACCAAGTAATAGCATAATTCTCAAATGCAATAACCATAAGCTTAAATTTCTTAGATTCAGTATATTTATGACAATCAAACACTAGTTTTATCTTATTTTCCCAATCCAAATAAGTGTCGAGATCCATCCTACCATGAAAAGAAGGTATCTTCAATTTTACACCACAACTGCCATCATGGTTATTTTGCCTAACTTTATGTATCACCTTTATTTCTTCCTCATTGTCACCAAATTATTCTCCATCTTTTAAATCATCTTCTACATATGCTCTTTTATGGACTCTCTTACCTGGCACATTAGAAGCATTATTTTATTGGATCCTTGTCATCAAAACTTCCAACGTCTTTAACCTATTAGCCATCTCCCCACATCTCCTACATATGGCTTGCAACATGTCAATTATTGTTTATAACGAATCTATCTCTCCTCCTTGGGTGTTTTTTACTTATCCACTCATCTTTACTTATCCACTCATCTTGGCTTGCAACCTAGAGGATCATACAAAACTTTATGAATAGTACCTTATCGGGTACTATTTGCTTTTACTGTGGATGAATAGTACTATATTATACTGTAGATGAACAATATTCTATCATTACTATTTTACTATAACCATGTGAAGGAATAAGTTTCCTACTACTTTTGATCAGACAAATTTTCATTTTTCTCTTTTTCTTTTTTTCTTTTTTTTTTCTTTTTCTTTTCTTTTTTCTTTTTATCCTTTTATCTTTTTTATTTTTCTTACATGAGACAAGACCCCATAACAGTCATCTTCATTACTAGGGGCATAGTTTGAATCTGAGTAAAATTCAAAAGATGAGTCAGATGATGATGACATCATTGATGAGGTAGACGAAGAGTCAAAAGAAGATGAAGAAGATTTTCTTCTAGACTGAGCTTTAGATTTCTTCGACTGAGTTTTAATAGAGGAACCATAAGAAGAAGGTTTCATGGTTATGGGCTCAGTGGTTGAGGGAATGGACCTAACCATCTGTTCCATAAGGGCTTTATATTCCTTAACATTTTTTGCTCCTGTTGTAATGGTCAAGATGTTAAACAGGGATGTTTTGACTAATAATGAAAACTTGATAGTGTACAGTGACCAAAGTATTGTGGATAAATGCTATATGTAGAGAAGAGTAAATTGTGTATCTTAAAATTTTACTAAAAAGAGTATTTTTTTACTGTTTTACGAGATGAAAACTCGATTTAAAATCAACGGTTAAGAATGAAGGTGCACTATAGTTATTATGAGCATTCCCCCATTAGATTAAAAATATTATATATATATATATATATATGTGTCAATTGTGTAGAATTTTCTGATTTCTTTCTTCCTTCTTCTCTTCACGCCACCATCACCAACACCACCAAAGTTTCTTCTTTCTTCTTTCTTTCTATGATTTGCATCAAAACTAAGATAAGATTACATCTAAATATAAGTGTTGAGAAGATTAAGTTGGAAAAGTGGTGATTATCAACAAGGTATGTGCTTTTGATTACAAAAATATGAATTTTTATGAGTTTAATGATTTAATTGAATGATTGAGTTATGTATAATGATATAGTTCTTGAAGGTATTGATTAAATAGATTGATGAGTGAAAATAACTTTTATATGATGGGTTTTGATCATTAACTCAACCTTTATGAGATTTGAATGGTTTGATGTTGGTTTTATTCATAGGAAATGATTGAAAGTTTGATTGAGTGACGTTGTGGTAAAATATTTGATATGAATTCTTTTTCTGTCAAAACTTTGAGTTTGATACATTTTGATCTTAGATCTTAAACATGTTTGAGTTTAATGAAGTTAAAAGTGCAGAATACATGATTTTACTCAGAAAACAGTCCCAAAATCAATGCCACGGCCGTGGCAATTGAGTGCCACGACCGTGGGATTGAAAGTGAAATTCGATAAAATAGAGCAAGTTACAATGCCACGACCGTGGCCCTTGAAGGCCACGACTGTGGGGTCTTCAAATTTAATTTACAACTTCATTTGGGATTCCACGGGCGTGGGGTTGAGATGCCACGGCCGTGGGGTACCTAAATAATATTTTTGGCTTGTAATTTGTGATCTACGGGCCTAGT
Organism: Garcia nutans; assembly: GCA_947685225.1. Taxonomy (NCBI): domain Eukaryota; kingdom Viridiplantae; phylum Streptophyta; class Magnoliopsida; order Malpighiales; family Euphorbiaceae; genus Garcia; species Garcia nutans. The sequence goes on along the minus strand of CANTUV010000039.1, from coordinate 31,488,244 downwards.
ATGAGACTAATATGTGAATAATTATATTGGGACTTCATGTGTATGTGTTAAATGCATGAAAAAGAGTGAGAAACTTGAGATAAGTGACAAATATATATATCATACTAAATATTGATAAGAGTAATGTACTAATGAAATGATATAAACAAGTGCTTATATAAACAAGTGAGTGTTTATATAAACAAGTGTTAATCAATGACATGAGACTAATATGTGTATAGTCCATACTTTTTTTTAATGTGTTAAATGTATGAAAACGAGTGATCAACTTTAGATACGTGACACACATATATATCGACTAAATGTTGATAAGAGTATAGTAACAATGAAAGGAAATAAACAGTGTAGTGTTCATCAAAATCAATGAACTGCCCAAATCATATTCAATTTATATCTAGCTTTGGATTGAATGGCTAACCAAAGGATGGATAGCCACAGTGATAGTGGGCACCTCGTGCCTTTAGTGGACACATTGTGTTATCAGTGAAAGTGGGCATAATTACCATTATAAATTCTTGAGATTGCTACACTAACATATTATCCAAACCTATGATCTAAGTTTAGTATGTTTGGGCATAATTAATGAAAATATATGTGAACATGATATTTGTGACTAATGAAAGAAATGTAAAATACGAATATAAGTCAATTACGTGAAATTGAAGTATTGTGTTCCAGTGAAAAAGGGATTGTAATATATATATAACTGCTTACACGTGAAAGTTCTAATGAACTTAATGGAAATGTTATGCTCAATGTATTGAATTAATCAAATGAATGAAAGTGTCTATGTGAGATACAAAGTGCTCCAAAGTATTTCAAATGAATGAAAGTGTCTATGTGAGATACAAAGTGCTCTAAAGGATAGTACTGAAATTAAGTGATGAAAAGTATAGCTTGACTAAAATGATCATATATGTGAACCTGAACTTGAAAAGAAAGACTTAGTGAAAAACAAAATATGTGTATTGTGAACATTGATATCAAATGAGAAAACAAGTCTTGAATAAAATGATTCCTAATGAGACAAGTTGCAATACCGAAAGTATTGTATTATATGATAACTTTTATACAAGAATAGCTATTATTTTATGTAATCAGCATGGTATGTTGATTTGTTACTAAAATTAGTTCATATATTGAAATACTTCTTAAAACTCAGTGTTATTACTATATTTTCATAAGTATATTTCTTTAATATTAAGTGATAAATATGTGTATACAAGCACCACTAAGCTTTGCTTAGCGTGTTAGAATTATTTTCTGACACGCAGGTATCAGGACATCGGAGCAAGATAAGAATAGATGAAGATCTTGTGTTTATTGTATTCATAAGTTATAAGGTGTATGTATATAGATACTTCAATTTAGCTATTTAAGAGCTTATATAAATTTTGTAAACATAAGAAGATTTATGTATTTAGAGAATGAAGTTTGAGATTCTAGTGAATGAGTATATTGAAAGAAATGTATTGTTTATTTATTTCATTTGATGAACTTATAAAGTGTATCTGATTGATATTGAAGATATTGGAAATTGGTTTAAATATTGGATTTATAAGGGATGTGATATACAGATTGTATTATTATTTGAAAATTTTTATTTATGAAAAAAAAATGTTTACTAAGAATTGATTGGAGCGCAAATAGTATATCGAATAACATTCTCTGATAGTTGTTATATAAGAATTGTCAGAGGATGTTACACCTATTAGGAGAGCTTAAAAATGAGCTTTCTGGGCTCCAAAGGTAGTGGCTTGCTTTGGATCAAAACTACCATGATTCCCTTTAATGATCCAGTTTTTTACGATGGTTTTAGAAGGCATTCCACCATTTTACTTTGCTTCTTCTTAATAGAATGGGTATATTGGTACCTGATTGATATGTAACTATGAAGTACCCTTGGTATACCCATGGTATAAAGAATTTCATACAATAGAGAAGAAGTGGAGGAAATCTCTTTTCTAAAGGGGTTGGTTTATAATTTTTTGCAAAATACTGGCAAGCTTGCAGTGATAGTAAGTTATCTTCACTACCATAATAGGACCACCAATCTATGAACTAGTAAGGGATTTTATCAGTTTTAATGGTTGTGTCAAAATACACTAACCATGAATGGGTATTTGCAAGGTTCTGGATATATAAGACTTTGGTCTAGGCTTCTACATAGTTCCAATAGTTATACGAAGGGCATACTATTTTGTAGGTAAGGAAATTACCTTTAATTTGCATAGGAGTATGCAAAGGTTTTCCCCATTTAGAAGGATGGAGTATCTTTTTAATTTGGATGGAAGAATGGGATGTAATTGTTTTATTTTTCTCATCATAATTGTGTTTTAATTTAACTGAATCAGTGTTCTCAAGAATAGCTAAATAATATTCTTTGGTTTTTAACAAATCTTCTAGTTTAAAGAACCAATTTTTAGGATCTACAAATTTAATAATATCCCATGGATTTTGAAAATTGAATCCATCTTCAATTATTAGTTATGTACTCCAATATGATTTTGAAAACCATTATGATTTTTCAAGAAAATTTGAAGAAACATTTGATTTGGTTGAGCAGAAATCTCCAACTCTTTTTTAGAAATATTTTGAGATAGGGCTTTAGAGGAGGAAGACTCTCCTATTTCTATTTTTGGTTTTACAAAAAGGATAAGAGATTTACCTATGGCTTCTAGTTTGGGAGGTGGGAAGCCCATTTTTGAAGTGCTTGTATTACTTCTGAAGATTGGGCCAGCTGGGAGAGCCATTCCTTTACAGAGTCCTTTTGGGCTTTATCATCATTTTCTTTGACCATTTTGGCCTAAGATTTTATAGTTTTACTTCTTGGCTTTAGGTAATCTGAATGATCATATAGGGGTTTAGGAGAAGAGCTTGAGTCTGATTTTATAATTTCTTTAGCTTTATTGGCTTTTTTCTTCTTATTCCCTATGATTCCTGTGAAGGAATTCACGAGTTAAGAAGTTAGGTATACTATAACTTTCTCCTCTAATATATTCTATATCAAAATAAAAAATACTTAATATAGCTTGTCATCTAGCAAAAATTTATTTTGAGGTAAGATTTTCAACATCTTTAACCAAAACTTCTTTTACACTTTTACAATCAATACGAAGTCATAGTTTTTGATTTAATAAATCACTTTGAAATTTAGAAAAACAAATTTCAATACTCAATATTTCTTTTTTTTATAGTGAAACAGTTTATTTGGGTTAGGTTCCAATGTCCTGAAGTAAATTGCACTATGGTTTCTCTACCCTCTTTTAATTGCTTTAAGACACCACCATATCCTAAATCAGAGGCATCAGTTTCAACTATTTTAGAAGCTAATGGGTCAGGAATATAGAGACAATGAATGGTTTTTACAAAGGCTTTTATTTGTTGAACTATATTAGTGTGGACTTCAGTCCATGGGCTATGATTCTTCCTAAACCTATCATGTAAGGGCTTTATCAATCTGTTTATATTGGGATAAAATTCTATAACATAATTTAAACATCTCAAAAATCTCTGTAATTGGGCTTTATTTAAAATCTAATCAGGAAATTTATCTCCAAAGGCTAAGTTCCTTTCTATGGGCTCTATAATACATTGTTCTATATAATGCCCTAAAAATATGATTTTGTCTGAAATAAGGACATTTTGGTTTTGCTTAACACTAACCCATTTTTCTTCACTACCATGAAAATTGTTTTTAAATGTTTAAAATGTTCATGTAAGATTTTACTGAATATTAATACATCATCAATATAAACTATACAAAATTTTATGTAAGGATTACTCTTTGAAATTCAGAGTGTGCATTTTTTAATCCAAAGGGCATCACATTCCATTTATAATGGTCAAATGCAACAGTGAATGTTATTTTATATCTATCTTTAGGATTAATCTGAATTTGCCAGAATCCAGATTTCATATCAAATTTAATAAATATATTTGCTTTATATAATCTATTTAATAAATCTTTTTTATTTGCAATAGGATACCTAATCTATTTTAATACTTTATTTAGAGTTTATAATTTATTACTAACCTAGGAGCTTCTCTTTCTATTTCAGAGGCCTTATTAACCTAAAAGGCAGCATAAGACTATGGGCTGCCATATTTGCAGATTAATTTTTTATTTTCTAAATCAGTTATTTCTTTTTTATAAAACTCTACTAGATTTAGGTTCATTTGAATGGGCCTGGCTTTAGTTGTAATGAATTTTTCATAAAAATCTACTTCATAAGGTAAATGAATCATATGTTATTTTCTATTCCAAAATGCATTGGGCAAATCAGCACATAGTTCATTTTCTATTTGGATTTTAATTTGGTATATTTTATTTTTCACTAGATCAGTTTTTAATTGTTCATTTATTCTCTGTAACTTATAATTATTTTTTAAATTACAAAGTTATTCAGACTTTGCCTTTATTAATGCATTTATTTATAATTCATAAGTAAATTAAATTCTTCTTTCTAGGTTTTTCTATAAAAGGAAATGCTATTTTCTGATTTTTTTTATTTTAAAAGTTATTTTATCATTATTTACTTAATAGTGAGTAATTAGATTCAGAAATGGTGTTCCTAGAATCACCATATGCTAAATCTCTTTAGTTAATATAAATATATTTTTTAATTCTAAATTTCTATTTATAACTGAGGCTTCTATTTTACCAAGAATTTGTATTTTAGATTTATTAGTTGTAGACAATTTTTCTCTAGTGTTTTTTTCAAAATCATTTAGGTACTAAACTAGATTTTATACAATTTAAATCTAATCCAGTATCAAATGGAGTTATAGTATCTATAATATAATTTTCAGAGAATTTTAATTTTATTGATATTAAATATTTTATAGATGTTATTTCATATAACATAAATATAAACTTTCTGGTATATTATCTTTATGTATTATACTAATTTCATTACCATTAATGTTTTCTTCTTCTTCTCCAGAAGAACTCTCATAAGAAGTAGAGTCTTTTTTTATTATCTAAAAGTGTTTTTATTAATTTTGAATCATTTTATTATTTTACTTTTAATTCTATTTTTATTTCTTTAATTTCTTTTTGTAAATCATTTATTGTAAGTTTATTTTTTATTTGTTTATTTTTATTTAATATTGTTGTTAAGTCATAGGTCTGTTTACTAGTGCTAGGTAATACTGAAGTTATTAGTTTATTATTGGTTTCACTAAAATTATCTAATAATATATTTAAGAATTTTTCTTGAGTTTTAAGGTCACCTATATGTTTTACTAATTCTAATAAAGATTCTTATTCTTTAGTTAATATATTTATAATTTTACTACTTGTTTCAGAACTGTTAGATTTTGAATTTATCTTATCTATTTGATTTATTTCTTTAGATTCTGAATATTCTTCAAATTTTGAATATTCATAAATTTTATTTAATACAAATTCTTTAAGTTTTAATTCCTAAAGTTTTTTATTAAATTTATAGAATCTAAAAGTATGACATTTTTTTGCCATAATTATATTATTCTAAATCTTTATTAGCTATATTTTTTCTTTTTAAAGAACTTCTTATTGCTATATTTTTTAGATTTTTTATAATATTCTTCTTTATTAAATTTTCTTTTATAATTCATTTTATAAGGTTTTTTATAAGACTTTTATAACTTTTAGAATATTGTCCTTTACAACCTTTATAATCTTGGGTTATGCTATAATCAAATTGTTTACAAAAAAATTCCAATTCTTGTTTAGTTGTTCTCATTTCAAATCTTAAAGATTTTTGTAATTTTATATCTTGACAAGGTTTTAGTCCTTCCTTTTGGACTATACTGATCACCTAATTATAAGTCAAAAGGTCATAAGGAATTGGATTTTCATATTACTATTTTATATGATTTCTAACTCTTTCTTCTAGGAAGAAAGGTAATCTTGCTATAAATATTTCCTTCCAGAAAACCTGGTTGGAATCTTCTCTTACCATTATTCTATTTTGAAATATTGTTTTGTAAAACTTAAAATCAATAAGTTTTTTACACCTAAGGTTGCTTAGTAATTTAGCATTTTTATCTTTTAAATGAGTTGGATCTACTATAAAATGAAGTGATATAGTCAGAATAAGTGTTGTCACTGCATCCTGAATAGTATCACCCTGTTCATTTAAAATAGATGTTCATCCTCATATGTTTTTATTGCATTTAGGATTTCTAAATGTTATTCATCAATGAGATGATTATCCCACCAACCTTTTAGTTAGCCTATGAAGCTAGCTATAATTAATTAAGCTATAGTTCTATCAAATGTATCAGTTTGGGTCCTATAAGCATTAGCAGCCATAGTCATTTAGTGTAGAAGACTAAGGATGTTATACTCTAATAGGTTATCCATGTTTCATTCATAAACTAATGAAGCATTATATTTATATTATGATAATACATTAGGTCTTTCTGTAATACCTAAGTCTGGTGCAGAGATTCTAGGTACTATAGATTTATTATGAGTTATACGATTTATTTGAGAAGTTACTGTTTTATTAAAAGATTCAAGATCTTCAGTTTCAGGTGTAGAATCCTCTTTTGATTTTGAATCTTGATCTTGTGTGATTATACTAATTATTTTAGATTGTGGTGTATCTTGGACTACTTCTTTTGACTCAGAAGTAGACTCAATTTTACTAAGTTGATCTTTAATTTCTTTTACAAAGTCAGAATCTCTATGTTTTTAAACCTCTTATAGTCCTGATTTAGAAACTTAAAAAGGTTGGAAAACATGAATTTTTATTTTTTTTATTTGATTTCTTATTATTATGCTTTATTATTTATTTACCTTTAATAGAATTTTCTATTCTATTTAATTGTTTTCCTATATTGTGTAAATGTTCATTACAAAAATTATTCTATTCTAAGATTTTACTATTTGGATCATCATTAGCAACAATTTTAAAAGGTGTAGCTTTAATTTCACTATCACTATATATAAATACACTAGTGGCTATAAGTGGATGTTCACTCTGAATAATTTTATCATGTACTTTCCATTCTGTTTCTTTATTTCTAGTAGTTATAGGGTTTATAGTTTTTAGATTATCTTGTACTGTATAAACTTTTAAAATGTTTAAATAATTTAATTTTTATTTCATTTTATTTTACAAAATTAATGTAATATATTTTTAATTTCCAAAATAATTTTCTTTATAAATTTTATTTAATCTAAGTTTTTAGTTGTTCTTATTTCTTCATAAAATTTATCTTCATTAAAAATAAATTCTTTAGAAATCTCATTTAATTCTTTATTTATAATTGATATATTTTCAGTTATAATTGAGGCTATAGGAGACATGCTAGGAGAAGGTGACAATTCTCTATACATATTTTGATTATTTAATCTAGTGTTAGGGTCTAAAGGATTTAATTCATTAGGGTCATTATACAAATGATGTGGTAATGTTCTACTATAACCTATGCTTTTAATTTTATGACTGGATTCACATATATCTGATGTATAATACCTAAGTTTTACAAAAGTCTATATTGCTGGTTTAGGGCTTGATTTTGGACATGAAGCATATATTATAGAAGGTGCTCTTCCTATGTCTATTGTTGAAGTAGAGGAGGAAATATCTAAATACCTACTACTTATACTATATATAGAAAATTTTAATTTTACTTTACCATCTTCATACTATTTAATCTGACTAATTTTAATATTAGGTTTTATAATTTTCTCTGGATCTGGAGGTGGGACTGCTCCTTCTAAAATCCATTCATCAGGAAGGGATATGTCCTTCCACTATATGGTTTTAGAAATCACACTATTGGGTTTACTAAGGTCTGTTTGAAGAAACTTGGTTTCTCCTATTTTATGATGCATTTTATACTTAGTTGCAAAGGCTAATACTATGGCTTTATACTGTATTTTATAGATTAATACTATAGAAATTGATCCTTCTAACATTTTATAAGTATGGTTTTTAATTTCTAATATTGTACTTTTTAATATATTAGGGTCACTCGAAGATACTGTAAGATCGGGATGTGCATCAAAGTTAATAGGTTCTTGGCTTAGACTGGTCTCTACTAATCCTATAAGAGAGTCCTAAAAGTTTACAAACATAGCATCTCTGACAACAACCAATATACTAGTATTTAAACCTTCTCTAGTTAAGGGTTTTTTTACCAATTTGTATCTATTCTATATGTATATATTTATATTTTTTATCTTTGTGTTGCTTTAAGGTTTTAGAAGATAACAAAGTAATCCTTTCAAAAGGTTTACTTAACTATATATTTCTTTCTTCCATTTTTATTGTATAATCTATTTTAAAAATATTTATTTTTGGCATTTTATAAATCTATTCTTTATCTACATTGGGTATTTCCCAATCATCTATTATTTTATGAAAATCTTCTAAAATTACTTCGTTCCTATTTACTATCCTTTTAATTTTTGATGATTCAGAACTATCAGATTTAGTTGTACTAACAGATTTATATAAAAAGGTTCCATTTTTAATTTTTTTTTTTTAAAATAGTTTAAAAGTGATTTCTAAGATTTTGAAAGTGACCATTGACTTATTGCCCTACAATGCCTATCATCGGCTAACAAAAGACTTAGTTCACATCCAAATTCCTAGGCAAAGATCTCACCCTTAATACTATATATCAAAACTTAAAAATAAAAAACTTCTTTATATATATATAAAGGTTAGTATAATAAGAAATAATTTCTCATTTACTCCCTTACTTGTTTCACTCAATAAAGATATCACTTAAGTTCACTCGTGTTTCACACTCAATTCTTTTATGATTTTTCTCTTGAGACTCACACTAAGCCTTTTTCAACTCACAAATCTTGTCAAGATTAATTGATATAGAATCAAAATTAATACATCCTTGCCAATTACAATGAGAGTAGAATAAATAACCAAGGTATAATAGATGGCCAAAATAATTAGATAACCAAAGTATTGAAGTATGTTACGCTTTTTCTTTTGCCTTTTCTTTTCTTTGTTATATGTATATATATTTAGGACTCAAAATTACAATAGAGTTTGTGGCAGGGGATAATGATCCCCAAAAGAGAACTTGTAATGTTGACTTTATTATAATGCCGACTAGGTGGTTAAGTCGGAAATTCTAAAATTTGGCAGTAGAATTTGTCTTTGGCATAGTGTCACACGACGAAATTTACGACCATGAGAAAAAAGGGACAACTGCAATTTAAAGAAAATGAAAATTTAGAAGACATAATAGGATTCACAGTTAAGGTGGGGAATGTAATTTTGGGTGCAAAAGGACTTTAGTGACCATGACTTATAAAGATTTTAGAAATTTCAAGAGACAAAATAAATTAACACTATGAATTCTAATATAAATTTCAAAATTTCTATTCTTTTATGTAGGAGAATAAGACCACAAACTAAAATGCAAAGAAGAATTATCACACTTAAGGCCTTGCTTGGATGGAGGTAGGGGGAGTTTATAAAGTATTGGAAGGTTTGTATTATGTTTGGTAGGAGGTATTTGGTATTTGGAGGTTTAATAAAGCATGGCAATGTAAATGAAGGTTTCTGAAGGGTTAAATAAGATGAATTTTTTCCATTATATTTTACCTCCAAAATGGAGGTTTTTGGAGGTTAACTAAATTTTTATTCCAATATTACCCATGCCATATTAAAATCATTACATAGTTATTTTTTATTTTTTTTTTCAAACAACAAGCAATTAATACATCTTATGGAAGAAATAAGCATTTAATACTTGAATTTATTAAACCAACCAACCAACCATTCCGTTTACATCTCATTCTTATATTTCATGTCTTTATTATTATTATTATAATTTTTACCTCTTTGCTGCTTCTCATTTTCTTTCACTTGGATGGAGGTGGATTTTGTTTCAGTTAAGCATAATCTTCAAAAAAAAAGATAAGTATTTTTCTTTAATCTTTTTTATTATTTTGATGATTATTGTTAGACAAACTATTGGCTTCTATTTTGATCTTAAGCAATCAAATTGAATAGGACTAATATTTATACCAAGTTATTTTTTTTGCAATATTTCTTCTGAGCCCGACCGGACTATCAGCCAGGCTGACCTGACTCAAGGAAGCAATTTGCTATACCAAGTTGAGGAATGATAACACCGAACTCATTGAAAGTCTACCCAACTGATGAGCAACAAAATGATGAGCATGAACATTCTCAAAACAAGTTGATCGAACTGAAGAATACACTAAGAACGAGCTGGACAGATAGAGCATGAGCTAAGCATTAAACTTTCCAAAACTGGGCCTCCTGATCTGGAGAAAGCACCAAGGACACTACTTGATTAGATAAAGCATGAGCTGACTAGACAGAGCATGAGTTGAGTACCGAACTAAGCATACTGAGCCTTTGACCTGATGAACAGATGAGCAAATCGACTTAACTCAAGACAAAGTATCTAGAAGAGCTCACGTTCAATATCACTCCCACTTGATGAACGGACTACATGTCCTGACCAGACAACTATAAATTTTCACCATACCGAGCTCATGATAAATCCTCAGAAGTCCCAATAGAGCTCATAGTCACTGAGTACTCCAAAAACTTCAACATACCATGCCAGGAATGACCAGACCTGATGTAGTTTGATTGCATCGAGCCAAAGCTAAAAATCCAAGAAGTTCCAGTAATGCTCACGGTCGTCAACACTCTCAAAATCTCAGCATACTAGACTAAGACTGACCGGACCAAACTAGTCTGGAGCATACCACTAGTTTGTACTTTAAAAAATATAGTCATTATTTATTCACTCAATTAGTGGATGCCATGTGTACTAGCTATTGAAGAACTTTTGTCAGAAAATGTAATATCCCAAACTATACCCTAAAATTTTGGAGTGTTAATTGTTGTATTGGATTAAATAATTTAAAGTGTATATGTTATGTATATGGAGATAAAAACAATATATACAAGAATATGTCTTTTTGGTAAAAAGATATTTTGATTAATTATATGGATTTGTTTAATGTTAGTGGAAGATGATGTTAGTGGGTGATTATTATATTGTTTAAATGTATGGTGGAGAGTGATTTGGGGAAAAGTAGTTTGGTTAAAAGAGAAGAGTGCTGACTTTCTTTCTTTCTTTCTTCTTCTTCTTCTTTCATCTTCATCTTCTTCTTTTCTTCTCTTTGGCCGGCCACCCTTAGCAACCAAAGGAAAAGAAAGATTGAAGGTTTACAAGAGATCAAGTTGGAGTGTTAAGGATTTTCTTCACTTTTGGTAAGTTTCCAACTTGTTTCTTGGTTTTCTTTTGAGTTTGTGTTCTTGGGTTTGTTGGATGGTTGTTTTGGTATATTTGAGGGTTGTGCTGTTTTGTTAACTTTGATTTTTGGGTTTGGATTGAAGAGAAAAAGGGTTGAGTTTGGTGAGAGAGGCAAGTGTGTGGATTGTGTGATTTTTGAGTTGTGATTGTGTTTGATGTTTGTAATGGAGTTGTTTTAGTGTTTATGCAAGTATTTTTGGGTTGTTGATGGTTTTGGTTAAGTTTGTGTGTTGTTGTTATGGCTATTGGAAGATGATTGTGGGTTATGGCTTTGTTGGTGTCAATTTCAGGGTTTTTGGCCTGACACGCCAAGGAACACGGCCATGTCTTTGGGCGTGTCATTGGTTCTATTTTCTGGGTTGGTAACACGAGCAGTGACACGCCCATGTCACTGAGCGTGTCACAGCTTCTATGTAATAGTAGCATTGACACGGCCAGTGACACGCCCATGTCATTGAGCGTGTCATAGCTTCTGTGTTGTTGGTTGATTGACACGTCTAGTGACATGCCCTTGTCACTGAGCGTGTCATAGCTTCTGTGTTGGAGGAGGATTGACACGTCCAGTGACACGCCCATGTCACTGAGCGTGTCATAGCTTCTGTGTTGGAAGAGGATTGACACGACTAGTGACACGCCCATGTTACTGAGCGTGTTAAAGCTTCAGTGTTGTGGGTTTAGGGCACGGTCAGGGACGCGCCCGTGTTGTTGAGCATGTCAAGTGTAGAGTTTGCCCTGGATAGTTCTCTTTCTTATTTTCTTATGTGTATCTCTAAGTGAGTGTGTATGATCACCTTTGGATTAGGTTTTGAAGAGATTTGAGCTACCTTAATTCAAGTGTTGAGAGTTATCTTGGAAGAGGAGTTGATAGAGTGGTGTTGTTGCTCTTAGAGGTAAGTACAAACTTTAATTGATTGCATACATTTATATGACATTGAGACTTAACACATTTAGTTGAGAAATGTGTTAAGTTACTTGATACATTGTTGATAAATGAATTATATGTTATGATATGTATAATGTGAATTATGTTAATGTATCAATGCAATTGAGTAATGTATTGTATATGAAAATAAATGTTGAAAATGTGATATGATATGTGAAAACATAATGTAATCAATCGATATTGAGATGAAATAGAAGAATGAGAAAAAAAAATGAGAAAAGATTATAAACTAAGGCAATGAGCTAGTTTGATTATGAGAAATGAAATGAGAAATGAATTGTGAAAGAGATTGATAATGAGATAAATGAATTAATTGTGAGCCTAGTATGTATTATCCCAATGTATGCCCTAGAAGTTTTAAATACAATTGTTGTTTGATTTGAATTAAATGTATATATGTTTTTGCAAAGGAAATGATTGTGTTAATGGAATGTATATGTTGTATATATGTTAATATATATAACATATATGTTGGTCAAATGGAGAGTCAAGGGAAGAAGATATTTTAATTTGGGATGTGTGCAATTACTAAAGAGGGCAAGAGTTTTAAAGGAGATGTGAACAAATGGAAAAGGGCATTTAAGTAATTTTGCTTTGTTAGAATTGCTTGGTGGAGATTTAAAGAAGAAGAGAAGTTGACTTGTCTTCATTTTCTTTTCTTCTTCTTCTTTTTCTCTTATGGTGGCCGGCCCTCCAAAGCCAAAGAACAAGAGTGATTCTTGTTGATTTCTAAAACCAAATTGAAGAGAGAATTAAAGGATTAAGTTGGAGATTTGTGAAATTTCTTCAAATTAGGTAAGTACTCTCTTGTTTTCCTTTGTTATTTTGAAGTTATGTTTGAGGTGAGTTATGAATTGTGGATATTATGATTAGGTGTGTTTGAGATGTGTTTATAAGTGTTGAAAGTTAAATTGGTGTTGGTTTAGGTTTGAAGATGGTAAGTTGAGTGGATATTAAAATTGAAAGAATAAGAGTAATGTTGGTTTTAGGGTTTGAAGTGGTAAGTGATTGAATGTATGGTTGATGTAGTGTTAATATGAATATTGTGATGAATATGTAAAATAAGTGTTAATGACATTAATTATATCCATTTGAATGAGGTTATGTTGTGTATAATGTGTTCTTAATTTAATCAAAAGAGTTTTGGCTATGTTTAGGATTTTATTTATGAGAGACACGGCCAAACTAAGGAAGAGACACGGCCAAACTAAAGATTTTTGGGAGACACGGCCAAGTCTAAGGAAATTGGGCCGTGTTGGATGATTTTTGGAGAGACACGGCCACTGTCTTAGCCGTGTCCCTTGACTGTGTCTGCCACTGCCTGATTTTGTTTCCCTTGCCTGTGTTTGCCTCGGTTTGATTTGGTGTTGAGAGACACGGCCACAAGCTTGGCCGTGTCCCTTGAGTGTGTTGGCTACTGTGATTATTCCTTGCTCTTCTTACATGGTTGAGATTGAACTTACATTTGATAATGCATATGATATTATATGAACAAGGTTATGTATTATACATTGTGAGTCTTATGAATGGTAATGTGTAATATGAATAATGTACTTTGAAATGTTATACCAATGATGCTATATGTATAATATGAATTGAGATATGGAATGATATGAAGCCATTGTGATTGGCTACGATGATTCCATTGAAAGAACATAAGGCATGTTTGCCTAATTGATGATGAGAATTGAGAATGAAATAATAAATGAATTGTGTGTCTGATGTGTTATTCATTTTCAGAGTTTTGTTGTTGGTGGCATGCCTATTGGTAACATTCTCTTGAAGTTAGGTTGGATTTGATCCTTGAAGCCTAATTGAGATGTTACAACCCTTGAAGCTAGGTTGGATTGGTTCTTGAAGCCAAGTTGGGTTGATACTTAGCATGCTTTGTTCCCCTTGAAGCTTGGTTGAACCTAAATCCTTGAAGCCTAGTTGGGATAATGATAAATGTGATGATTGAACCAAAGCATTAACTTTGAAAATTGAATGGCATATTAGTGTGTTTTGGGCCCATGCTTGTCTTTGTTTATATGTGATTCATTAATGGTACAATAATTGAATAATGAGATCTATGGAACTATGAAAAGATATAATATGAATGTTGTTATGACATTGAATAAAGTATGATGTGGAAATTTGATATTCTTTTAAATGATGTATGAGATTAATTGTGACATTATATCATATTAAAGCATAATGTTAGTATACTTTGTACTACTAAGCCATTGGCTTAGCGCGATAGTGTTTGATCGCGCAGGTGACAGAGTTGAACCTGAGAGCTCTTCGAGACCAAGTGAGACTAGACATTGAGGAATTTCCTTTGGGACTTAAAGATCATAGAAGAGCTGCCAATCATGTATATATATTCTATGTTTTGTAAACTTTGATTTATAATATATTTGTAATAACTTCCGCTGTGAATTAATAAACATTTTTATATGGTGTCTTTTGGATTTCTTTTAAATGTTTGAGATTGGTTTCACTTAATTACAAAGATATTTGTTGTGTATTTTTAAACTGTGATATTTTCTATATTCAGTATACGTATGTTACGATCGTTTAAGCATGCTTGGTACGTATACAGGACATAGGGGTGTTACATTTGTTTTGGTATCAGAGCCTAGGTTTGAGATTCTCAACCTAGGTCAAGTGTAAGAAAAAGAGTGTTTTGATTTTAAAAAAGTGGATTTTTGAATAACATACATGTTTGGTATTGGCAGTCTCTGATCTTTAATAAGAGGTATTCTGTTGTATTTGCAGATATAGGTTATGATGGATTCTCACTTACGTCAGTCAGTCGAGGGTAGTGCTGAGAGTATAGCTCCTGATGATGTTAGAGAGGGAGCTAGAGTGGATAGTGCTGGAGAGGTACCTGCTTCTGTGTCGGGGAGACCAGCTGGTGAGGAGGTTCCACCAGGTTGGTTTAGGCATGTGATTGATTTTGTTGAGGTAAGCACCAGTGCAACCACCGCCGCCACCCCCACAGCCTTTGGTATCAGTAAGGCATTATGACAAATTAAGGAAGTGTGGAGCAGAAGACTTCTTGGGTACTATTGATCCAGCTGTAGCTGAGCAGTGGCTAGATAAAGTACAGAGAATATTTGTTCAGTTGCAAGCCACTCCAGAAGAAAGATTTGATTATGCAAGATCATTGTTGCAAAAGGATGCATATGACTGGTGGAAGACAGTGCCCCATGCTATGGATGATCCACCAACATTGTCCTATGCTGATTTTCTAAGAGAGTTTGAATTGAAGTACACTCTAAGGGAGTACAAAGATGTGAAGAAAATGGAGTTCTTAAGCTTGGAACAAGACAACCGGTCAGTAACAGAATATGAGGTTGAGTTTATACGGTTGAGCCATTATGCTGGGGGTATTATATCTGATGAGATAGATAGATGCAGGAGATTTGAGGAGGGATTGAGGCCCTCTATCATATGTCTTGTGGCTGGATCTAGATATCATGATTTTTCCCAGCTTGTTGTAGTAGCTAGGAGTGTGGAGAGAGCTCAGGTTATTGCAGCTGCTTCAGAGGAAGAGATCAGGGTTAGAAGGCCCCAGTTTGAGGCAGGGTCTTCGTCTGTGAAAAGAGGTAAAGGAAGTTTTATTCCTCGGGTTAGTAGGAGTCAGAGGCCAGCTGGTAGGTCAGTACAGTTTCAGAGGCAGAGATCTAGACCTACAGTTTCAGTGGCGAGTGCTCCCACCCCAGGCATTCATTGTGGTAGGCCACATGGTGGTACTTGTTGGAGGACTGATGTGGCAAGGGTATGTTTCAGATGTGGATCTCCCGATCATTTTGTTAGAGATTGTCCTGAGAGACAGGAGCAGATGTCAGTCGATACTGCAGCTTCTCGACCTAGTGTGAGGGGAGGTCGAGGAGGCAGAGGTTTCAGCAGAAGAGGCAGATCTGGGTTCAGTTCTAGAGGAGGTTCTACATCCAGGGGGAGTAGACCAGAGGAGGTTGGATCTTCTCAGAGGATTTATATGATGCAGAGGCAACCAGATGCTTCGGCAGTCATAGCTGGTACTTTTTCTTTTTTATTTGATACTTCAGTACTTGCTTTGATTGATCCCGGATCCACACATTCATATATTAGTGCATATGTTTTGCCTGTGTCTGATGTGCATGCTGAATCCCTAGGATTTGATGTATTGGTGACAAATCCTTTAGGGCATAGTGTGATTGTTAGTAGAGTGCATCGAGATAGTGCAGTAATGGTTCAAGGTGAGGAGTTCCTTGGAGATTTGATTGAGATGCCTTTTAAGGAATATGATGTGATCCTAGGCATGGACTGGTTATCTAGACATGGAGCTGTAGTAGATTGTAAAAAGAAAGTTATTAATTTGAGAACTGGTGATGGTAGAGAGGTGATAATATCTAGTGAGCAGGGACAGCTAGCATCCTTGTTTGTTTCAGCTGTTGCAGCTAGGAGATTGATTAGAAAAGGGTGTGATGCTTATCTTGCTCATGTGGTGGATACTAGAGTAAGGGGTTCTCAAATTGATAGCATACCCACAGTTGTAGAGTTTCCAGATGTGCTTCCAGAGGAGTTGCCAGGGTTACCTCCTGAGAGAGAGGTGGAGTTTGGTATTGAATTATTGCCTGGTACCACTCCTATCTCTATTACTCCTTATAGAATGGCACCTGCTGAGCTGAGAGAATTGAAGGTGCAGTTGCAGGAGTTGTTGGATAAAGGGTTTGTTTGCCCTAGTGTTTCACCGTGGGAAGCTCCTGTTCTGTTTGTAAAGAAGAAGGATGGTATTATGAGATTGTGTATCGATTATAGGCAATTGAACAAGGTGACTATTAAAAATAAATATCCTTTGCCTAGAATTGATGATCTCTTTGATCAATTGAAGGGTGCAGTAGTATTTTCCAAAATTGATTTGAGATCAGGGTACCATCAGTTGAGGGTCAGAGTTGAAGATGTTCCTAAGACCGCCTTTCTGACAAGGTATGGGCATTATGAGTTTCTAGTTATGCCTTTTAGTTTGACGAATGCACCTGCAGTTTTATGGATTTGATGAATAGGGTGTTTAGGCCCTATTTGGATCAGTTTGTGGTAGCTTTTATTGATGATATTTTGGTATATTCGTGTAATAAAGAGGAGCATGACAAGCATCTGTGAATTGTGTTGCAAATTTTGAGAGAAAAGCAATTTTTGCTAAACTGTCGAAGTGTGAGTTTTGGCTTGATCAAGTTACTTTTCTCGGTCACATAGTTTCAGCAGAGGGTATTAGAGTTGATCCAAGTAAAGTTGAAGCTATTTTGAATTAGAGTCCACCAAAGTCTGTGACTGAAGTTAGAAGTTTTCTGGGTTTGGCAGGCTATTACCGACGGTTTGTGAAAGGATTTTCTTTGATAGCTACTCCACTTACCAGATTGCTTCGAAAGGGAGTTAGATTTGTGTGGACAGATCAGTGTCAGGCTAGTTTTGATTAGTTGCGAGAAATGTTGACTCAAGCGCCTGTTCTTACTTTACTTGTGGAAGATAAACCATATGTGATTTATAGTGATGCTTCACATAATGGTTTGGGATGTGTGCTGATGCAAGAAGGTAAAGTTATAGCTTATGCTTCTCGACAGTTGAAACCGCATGACCTCAATTATCCGACCCATGATTTAGAGTTAGCAGCCATTGTGTTTGCATTGAAGATTTGGCGACACTATTTGTATGGGGAGAAGTGTTTTATCTATACAGACCATAAAAGTTTAAAATATTTGGGTGTCCAAAAAGAGCTTAATCTTAGACAGAGGAGATGGTTGGAGTTGATTAAAGACTACGACTGTTTGATTGATTATCATCCTGGTAAAGCAAATGTTGTTGCTGATGCCTTGAGTCAGAAGTCTTTAGCAGGTTTAATTGTTTATTCGCTCTCGTTGCTTGTTGAGTTGAGAGCGTTGCATGCTAGTTTTGTATCTTGTAATGATGGTGCATTGTTGGCACAGTTGCAATTGAAACCAGTTTTGTTGGATCAGATTAAAGAGGCTAAATTGGCTGATGAGAAGATTCAAAAGATTGTTTCAGATTGCCAGAATGGAAAGAGTCGAGATTTTACTGTGAGAAGTGATGGTCTTTGGTTTAAGAACAGATTATGTGTACCTGATGATGCTAATTTGAGAAGGATCATTTTAGAAGAAACCCATCAGTCAGTATTTGCTATGCATCCGGGCAATACAAAGATGTATCATGATTTGAGGCAGTATTACTGGTGGTCCGGTATGAAAAGAGACATAGCGGAGTTTGTGTCCAAATGTCTCACATGTCAGAGGGTAAAAGCTGAGCATCAAGTTCCAACGGGGTTACTTCAACCTTTGTCAGTGCCTGAATGGAAATGGGATAGAGTAACCATGGATTTTGTATCTGGTCTACCATTGACACAAAGAAAGCATGATGCTATTTGGGTGATTGTTGATAGGTTAACTAAGACAGCTCATTTTCTTCCGGTTCGGATGGATTACTCTTTGGAGAGGTTAGCTGAGCTGTATATCCATGAGATTGTGAAGCTGCATGGTGTCCCAACTTCTATAGTGTTTGATCGAGACCCCAGGTTTACTTCAAGGTTTTGGAAGAGTTTACATGGTGCTTTGGGTTCTCGACTGCATTTCAGTACTGCTTTCCATCCTCAGACAGATGGGCAGTCAGAGAGAGTGATACAGATTATCGAGGATATGTTGAGAAGCTGTGTCATTGATTTCACTGGAGGTTGGGATAGATTCTTACCACTTGTGGAATTTGCTTACAATAACAGTCACCAATCCAGCATTCGAAGCATTGTATGGTAGACGGTGTAGGACACCTCTATGTTGGAATGAACTTAGTGAAGGTAAGTTAATTGGTCCTGATTTGGTTAAAGAAACTAAAGAGAAAGTGAAAGTGATTCGAGATAGGTTGAAAGCAGCTTCAGATCGATAGAAGTCTTATTCAGATTTGAAGAGAAGAGACATTGAGTATAATGTGGGAGATAAGGTATTTTTGAAAGTGTCTCCTTGGAAGAAGATCTTGAGGTTTGGTCGGAAAGGGAAATTGAGTCCTCGTTTCATTGGACCGTATGAAATTTTGGAAAGAGTTGGGCCAGTTACTTATCGGCTTGCTTTGCCACCTGAGTTGGAGAGGATCCATAATGTATTCCATGTTTCTATGTTGAGGAGGTACAGGTCGGATGCATCTCATGTTTTGCCAATTGAATCTATCGAAGTGAGTACAGATTTGACTTTTGAAGAGGAACCAGTTGCTATCTTGGCATTTGATGTGAAAGAATTAAGGAATAAGAAAGTGCCTTTGGTGAATGTTCAATGGAAGAATCATGGAAGAGAAGAGGCAACTTGGGAGAGCGAACAATCAATGCGAGATCAATATCCTCAACTATTCCAGACTTGATATCAGGTAATTTCGAGGACGAAATTTCTTTTTAGAGGGGGAGAATTGTAATATCCCAATGTATGCCCTAGAAGTTTTAAATACAATTGTTGTTTGATTTGAATTAAATGTATATATGTTTTTGCAAAGGAAATGATTGTGTTAATGGAATGTATATGTTGTATATATGTTAATATATATAACATATATGTTGGTCAAATGGAGAGTCAAGGGAAGAAGATATTTTAATTTGGGATGTGTGCAATTACTAAAGAGGGCAAGAGTTTTAAAGGAGATGTGAACAAATGGAAAAGGGCATTTAAGTAATTTTGCTTTGCTAGAATTGCTTGGTGGAGATTTAAAGAAGAAGAGAAGTTGACTTGTCTTCATTTTCTTTTCTTCTTCTTCTTTTTCTCTTATGATGGTCAGCCCTCCAAAGCCAAAGAACAAGAGTGATTTTTGTTGATTTCTAAAACTAAATTGAAGGGAGAATTAAAGGATTAAGTTGGAGATTTGTGAAATTTCTTCAAATTAGGTAAGTACTCTCTTGTTTTCCTTTGTTATTTTGAAGTTATGTTTGAGGTGAGTTATGAATTGTGGATATTATGATTAGGTGTGTTTGAGATGTGTTTATAAGTGTTGAAAGTTAAATTGGTGTTGGTTTAGGTTTGAAGATGGTAAGTTGAGTGGATATTAAAATTGAAAGAATAAGAGTAATGTTGGTTTTAGGGTTTGAAGTGGTAAGTGATTGAATGTATGGTTGATGTAGTGTTAATGTGAATATTGTGATGAATACGTAAAATAAGTGTTAATGACATTAATTATATCCATTTGAATGAGGTTATGTTGTGTATAATGTGTTCTTAATTTAATCAAAAGAGTTTTGGCTATGTTTAGGGTTTTATTTATGAGAGACACGGCCAAACTAAAGATTTTTGGGAGACACGGCCAAGTCTGAGAAAATTGGGCCGTGTTGGATGATTTTTGGAGAGACACGACCACTATCTTGGCCGTGTCCCTTGACTGTGTCTGCCACTGCCTGATTTTGGTTGAGAGACATGGCCGTGTCCCTTGCCCGTGTTTGCCTTGGTTTGATTTGGTGTTGAGAGACACGGCCACAAGCTTGGCCGTGTCCCTTGAGTGTGTTGGCTACTGTGATTATTCCTTGCTCTTCTTACATGGTCGAGATTGAACTTACATTTGATAATGCATATGATATTATATGACCAAGGTTATGTATTATACATTGTGAATCTTATGAATGGTAATGTGTTATATGAATAATGTACTTTGAAATGTTATACCAATGATGCTATATGTATAATATGAATTGAGATATGAAATGATATGAAGCCATTGTGATTGGCTATGATGATTCCATTGAAAGAACATAAGGCATGTTTGCCTAATTGATGATGAGAATTGAGAATGAAATAATAAATGAATTGTGTGTCTAATGTGTTATTCATTTTCAGAGTTTTGTTGTTGGTGGCATGCCTATTGGTAACATTCTCTTGAAGTTAGGTTGGATTTGATCCTTGAAGCCTAATTGAGATGTTACAACCCTTAAAGCTAGGTTGGATTGGTTCTTGAAGCCAAGTTGGGTTGATACTTAGCATGCTTTGTTCCCCTTGAAGCTTGGTTGAACCTAAATCCTTGAAGCCTAGTTGGGATAATGATAAATGTGATGATTGAACCAAAGCATTAACTCTGAAAATTGAATGGCATATTAGTGTGTTTTGGGCCCATGCTTGTCTTTGTTTATATGTGATTCATTAATGGTACAATAATTGAATAATGAGATCTATGGAACTATGAAAAGATATAATATGAATGTTGTTATGACATTGAATAAAGTATGATGTGGAAATTTGATATTCTTTTAAATGATGTATGAGATTAATTGTGACATTATATCATATTAAAGCATAATGTTAATATACATTGTACTACTAAGCCGTTGGCTTAGTGCGATAGTGTTTGATCGCGCAGGTGACAGAGTTGAACTTGAGAGCTCTTCGAGATCAAGTGAGACTAGACATTGAGGAATTTCCTTTGGGACTTAAAGATCAGAGAAGAGCTGCCAATCATGTATATATATTCTATGTTTTGTAAACTTTGATTTATAATATATTTGTAATAACTTCCGCTGTGAATTAATAAACATTTTTATATGGTGTCTTTTGGATTTCTTTTAAATGTTTGAGATTGGTTTCACTTAATTACAAAGATATTTGTTGTGTATTTTTAAACTGTGACATTTTCTATATTTAGTATACGTATGTTACGATCGTTTAAGCATGCTTGGTACGTATACAGGACATAGGGGTGTTACATAGTATGTTATTCAATTTTCAGAGTTTTGGGTTTGGCGGCATGCTTATGAATTGCTGGGCAGGTAAAAAGACCGGGTCGTAAGCCGAGCCCAGTTGAAAAATGTGAAACATGATGTTTTTGAGGTGAAAAGACCGGGTCGTAAGCCTCAAAAACTGTAATAGTCTAGCCGGTTGAGGACCAAGATACTGGGGCCCCAGGGTCTAGCCGGGTTGAGGTCCAAGAGACTGGGTCTGTTACATTATCCATGGATATATATATCGCCTATGGTCTTGATGAATGTGATTATGGACCAAAGCAGTAACTCTGAACTTTGAATAGCATATTAGTTTCATTTTGGGCCCATGCTTGTCTTTGCTTTAATGTGAATTATGAAAAATGATGCAAATGATTAATATGTTGAGATATAATGCAATGAGTTGATAAATTCATATATATTGTGCATGAACATCGCATTGATATGTATTGAATCAAAGTTTGTACCACTAAGCTTTATGCTTAGCTTGATTGTGGTTCATTACGCAGGTGACAGGGTAGATTCGGTTGTACCGGAGAGCTCGTCTAAACCGATTTAAGTCTAGGCTTGAGTTTGTGATAGCAGTGTTGAGTTGTGGACATCAAGATCAAAGACAAACTGCTATCATGTATAAATTCTATAATTTTGTAAACATTGATTTTGATATATATATATACATATGTATTTTTCGCTGCTTATTTAACAAATATTTTGAACATACTGTTTTGGATAAACTGTTGGGTATTAATGTTATATATATATATATATGTATTTAAACGAAGGTTTATCTATTACTATTTATAATATAGGTTAGATATTTTATGTTTATTCGGACTGACGTATGATAATAATTTGTTAAAGATTAAAGATTGGTTTGTTTAAAATGAACCGTGACACCCCTTTATTCGATATGCGTATATCGCGTGTTGTGCAAGCGTATGCGGTGTTCGTATATTGGGGTATGGGGGTGTTACAAACTGTTTTGGTATTAGAGCCTAGGTCTGAGGTTCTCAACCTAAGTGAATTGTAAGAAAAAGAAAATTTTGATTTTAAAATATGATTTTTAAATAAGATACATACATTGGCACTGGCAGTTTTTGATCTTTGATGAGGTATTTTCTGCTGTGTTTGCAGATATAGGTAGTGATGGCGTGTAACATCCAAATTTTTTTGAAAATTTCTAATTTTTGGAAAATTTGATAAAGTAAATTATAATTTAAAAGGATAAATTAAATTAATAGTTTTAAAAGAAAAATGAAGGGATTTTAAATGAAAAAGTGAAATATATATATGATATATATGCAAAATATACATAACATATATAAAAGTCAACACTATTTAAAAGAAAAGGGTATTTTGGTAATTAAATCTTATAAATTCAAAATTAATAAAATAATTCAAAAACAAATTAATTTTGAATGCAAGAGGGAAATTAGGACTTTTAATTTATTAAAAAAATAATTAAATATTAAATATTAAATTATTTTAATATATATATATGTGGTTAAAAAAAAGATGAAAAGGAAAGAATACTAAAAATCTTCTTCTTCTTCTTCTTCTTCTTCTTCTTCTTCTTCTCAAGAATGTGGCTTCCATAGATGTTTGAAGACCAAGGATTTTGCTTCTTCCATACTCCATAAATTGAAGGAATTAACAAGTTTCAAGTGGATTTTTGGTGATTTCCACCAAAATTAGTAAGTTTCCATCTCTTTTCTTTGAATTCCTTGGAAATTTAGATTATGTGAGAATTTGAATTTTTATGTAGTATGTTATAATTGTTGGAATTGGTGTGTATGATGTTATTTTGGGTAGTTAACAATGATTCTAAGGTTAGATTGAAGAGATGATGGAGTTTGGTTAAAGAATGGTGAAGAGAGAGAATTTAGGGTTATGGATTTTTGGGGTTTTGAAAACATGAATTTTAATTGTTAAAATTGATTCCAAATGAGTTTTTTTGATTCATAAACAAGTATTTTAAAGTCAAATATTGGATTTGGTAGTGTTGGGTTGGAGTTTGAGAATGGAAGTGGAGATTTAGGGTTTTGGAAAAGTGATTTTCCAAAGTGGTTGAATTGTGTGATTTTATTTGTTTAAGCATGTTGTTTAATGTTAAAAGTGATGAATATAAGCTTGGAATGAGTAATGGATTGTGTTAGAATGGAAAACCTTCAATGGGGGAAGGTTATGCCATTTTTGAGATTTTGTATATAAGAGTGTATTTTTATAATGTAAATAATATAAATGTATTAAAATATATTTTTAATAATATAAATAAACTTAAAACACTAATTTAATTGTAGTAGAATGAGATTCCAATGTTGAAGTACGGAAAGGCTAAATTTTTGAAAATTTATAGGAGTGATG
The DNA here is from genome assembly GCA_947685225.1 of Garcia nutans. Taxonomy (NCBI): domain Eukaryota; kingdom Viridiplantae; phylum Streptophyta; class Magnoliopsida; order Malpighiales; family Euphorbiaceae; genus Garcia; species Garcia nutans. The sequence goes on along the minus strand of CANTUV010000039.1, from coordinate 31,463,954 downwards.
TGTAATTATGATTTAATGTTGGAAATGCCATTAAATGTGATACTAAATGATTATTTGCTATCACATTTGGTTTAGGCATTGAGGGAGATTGATTTGCTTCATCCAAGTGGTGAAGGGCAAGTTAGAAAGATTGGATTGAAGGTTGTTTTTAGCTTGCTTTGGGTTGCTAGTGGAGGCATGTACAAACTTTGAATATAATGTTTATATTTGCATAACATTTGGACTTAACACATTTTGGTTGAAAAATATGTTAAGCTACTTGGTTCATTGATTGTGTATAAATAATATGCTATGACATTTGTAATGTCATATATGTGTTAAATGCATTGTGAAAAGCCATTGATAATGGCTAATTTGTGTAACATGTGAAATATGCATATTATGTGAAAATACCCAAAGTAATTGGGTAATGTGTTGTGAATGTAAATATGAGATATGTGTAATAATGAAATGAATTGATATTGATAAAAATGAGAAAAATGAGAAAAATGAGAAAGATGTGAAAAATGAGAAAAGTGAGAAAAAAAATGTGAAAATAAGGCAATGTGCCTAGATTGAATATGTAAAAATGAGAAAGAGATTAATAATGAGAAATATGAATAAATTGTGTGCCTAGTATGTTATTCAATTTTTAGAGTTTTGGGTTTGGCGGCATGCCTATGATTACCTACTGGTTATACGCTGGAATGGTGAAAAGACTGGGTCATAAGCCAGGCCAGCTGATAAATATGATGTTTTGGGGTGAAAAGACTAGGTTGTAAGCCTCAGAAACTGTAGCAATCTAGCCGGGTTGAGGACCAAGATACTAGGGCCTAAGGGTCTAGCCGGGTTGAGGTCCAAGAGACTGGGGCTGTTACTTTATCCATGGATATATATATATTGCCTACGGGGCTAGACATATGGTGTCATTATGGACCAAAGCAGTAACTCTGAAATTTGAATAGCATATTAGATCCTTTTTGGGCCCATGCTTGTCTTTGATTTATTGTGAATTATGAATTATGATACAATTGAGTAATATAATGTTATGAGTTGTGCTTATGAATTATTTGAAAAATATAAGAAAGTGGATTGATGTGACATATATATGCATTGTGCATTTGGTATTGCATTGAGTTATATTGTTATTACCAAAGTTTGAACCACTAGGCTTCGGCTTAGCGCGATTGTTTCCATCACGTAGGTAGGGTAGACCCATTTGAGCCAGGGAGTTCTTCTAGATCAGGTCGGGTCTAGACTTGTAGTTGAGCTTGTAGAGTTGCTATCGAGATTAGAAACACTACCAGCAATATGTATATATTTTTATGTTATTATATATTTTGAATTTTATGCATAATATATTATGTTTTGAATTTTACGTATTGTATATTATAAAGAATGTTTGGGTCAATGTATTTGAAATGGGAGAGTAAGTGTGTTTTAAATTATATATATCTATATGTATAAATGTTTGAGAAAATTGGTGAAATTGAGAAGTATGGTTGAGAGGGTGATTGGAAATTATTAGGAGTATTTTCTTTTTGCAGGTTGAGTAATTGCTAAATTTTGGGATATCCAAAATACAGACAAAACTCTAGCGAATTTTTCCAGAGATTTTTATATATATTATTTATTTTGGGTTCTTATAACAAGTAAATAATAATTATATTCTATTTAATTTTTATATATTTAGAATTTGAAATTTTAAATTGGAAATGTAAAAAAAATTTAGTAAATCCGTCTGTGACATTTTTGTACCGTATATGCGTATTTTACATATGCTAGAAATATGTTTTGTATGTATATAGGTATAATGGTGTTACATTTGTTTTGGTATCAGAGCCTAGGTTTGAGGTTCTCGACCTAGGTGGGATGATAAAAAGAGAAAATGGGGGATTTGAAAAATAGTTTTTAATTGTAATACATGCATTGGCACTGGCAGTTTTTGATCTCTGATATAGTATCTTCTGCTTTGTTTGCAAGTATAGGTAGTTATGGCGTCTCGGCCGCATCAGGCTACTGAGGGTAGTGCAGAGAGTGTGGCTCTAGATGACGGTAGAGATGGAGCTAGAGTTGTATCTGCTAGTGAGGCGTCTATTTCTATACATGTGAGACGAGCAGCTGATGAGGTTTTTCCTGGCTGGGTATGGCATATGGTAGAGTTGTTGAGGCAGGCTCCAGTTCCGCAGCCGCCACAGCCACAGCCACAGCCGCAGTTACCAGTGAGGTAGTATGACAAACTGAGAAAGTATGGGGCTGAGGACTTTGTTGGTACTACAGACCCTGCTGTAGCAGAGCAGTGGCTAGACCGGGTTCAAAGGATATTTATTCAGTTACAGGCCAGTCCAGAAGAGAAGTTTGATTATGCCAGATCTCTTCTGCAGAGAGATGCATATGATTGGTGGAAGACGATTCCACATGCTCTGGATGATCCACCAGTTCTGACCTATGATGATTTCCTACGGGAATTTGAGCAGAAGTATACTCCGAGAGAGTATAAAGATGCAAAGAAGATGGAATTCCGGAGTCTAAGATAAGATACCAAGACAGTGACCGAGTATGAGATCGAGTTTATTCGGTTGAGTCACTATGCTGGTGGGATCATTTCTGACAAGTTTGACAGGTGTAGGAGGTTTGAGGAGGGACTGAGACCCTCTATCATGTGCATCATCGCAGGCTTTCTGTATCAGGATTTTTCCTAGTTAGTTGCAGCTGCCAGGAGTGTTGAGAGGGCGCAGAGTCTTGCAGCAGCTGCCAGGGTTGAGGAGACCAGAGTTAGGAGACCCCAGAGTGAGGCAGGGTCTTCATCAGTGAAGAGAGGTCGAGGGGGACATTTTCAGAGGTTTAGTAAGAGTCAGGGACAGTTTGACAGGTCAGTACAGCAGCAGAGATAGAGACAGAGACCTGCAATTTCAGTGGCTAGTGCTCCGACCCCAGTGGCTCAGAGACCTACTCCACCTACTTGCGTTCATTGTGGTAGAGTACACAGAGGTGTCTGCTAGTGGAGAGGTGCTTCAGGAGTGTGTTTTAGATGTGGGTCATCAGACCATTTTATCAGAGATTGTCCCGAGCCACCAGAGGTTAGGCAGGCATATACTGCATCTTCTCGACCCAGTGTCAGAGGGGGTCGTTGTGGTAGAGGTTTTAGTAGAGGTGGTCACCTTGGGTTTAGTCAGAGAGGAGGCTCTACATCCGGAGGCAGTAGGCCAGATGAGGCTGGGCCATCTCAGCGGGTTTATGTGATGCAGAGGCTGCCGGATGCTTCAGCCGTCATTGCAGGTGCATTTTCTTTATTTGGTATTTCAGTCCTTGCTATATTAGATCCTGGATCTACGCATTCATACATAAGTGCATCCATCTTGCCTATGTCTGAATTGAATTCTGAGTCCCTAGGATTTGATGTCTTGGTGACAAATCCTTTAGGGCATAGTGTTGTGGTGAGCAGGGTGCACCGAGATAGTCCACTTGTTGTTCAAGATGAGGAGTTTCTCGGTGACCTGATTGAGATGCCTTTTAGGGAATATGATCTGATTTTGGGCATAGATTGGTTATCCAAGCATGGGACTGTGGTAGACTGTCAGAAGAAATGTGTTACTTTGAGAACACGGGATGGTAGGGATGTTATAGTATCTAGTGAGCAGAGGTATCTTTCATCTATGTTTATTTCAACTGTTTCAGCTGGGAGAATGATTCGAAATTGATGTAAGGCTTATCTTGCTCATGTTGTAGATACTAGAGTAGTGGGATCCATACTTGAAAGTATACCCACAGTTGCCGAGTTTCCAGATGTTTTCCCTGATGAGTTGCCAGGGGTACCTCCTAAGAGAGAAGTGGAGTTTGGTATCGATTTGTTGCCTAGTACCACTCCTATCTCTATTACCCCTTATAGGATGGCACCTGCTGAGTTGAGAGAGTTGAAGGTACAGTTGCAGAAGTTATTGGATAAAGGGTTTATCCGCCCTAGTGTGTCCCCGTGGGGAGCGCCTGTGTTGTTTGTGAAGAAGAAGGATGGCACCATGAGATTGTGTATTGATTATAGGTAATTGAATAAGGTGACCATCAAGAACAAGTATCCTTTGCCTTGGATAGATTATCTATTTGATCAGTTGAAGGAAGCAGCAGTATTCTCTAAGATTGATCCGAGATCAGGGTACTATGAGCGGGGATTTTCGCCCCACTCCCGGTGGAATGGTTCTTGCGACTTCGGCACTGTTTAGGCTCGGGGCCTTAGAGAACATGGACCTAAGTTCGGAGAAAATGGAGTCGCCACCCGGACGGTCTGAAAAAAAAGAAAGGGGTGGATGACTCAATTCCTAAGGAATCTCCAACCCACTAATTGGTTCGAAAAGTTGGGTACGTGTGGGGAAGGTGAGAAATGGCCCAGCACCCCCACAATGCCCTGTTCATTGGAACCGGCCTCCTTTACAGGTCTTAATATTATAAAATTCTTAAATATAATAACATTATACATAATACACACAATAATTAAAAGAAAGCATCAATATATTAAAATCAAAGCAATGTCCAAACAAAGCAAATAAATGGACACCCATCCAAGGATGGAAACATGTCCTTACATCACATGCCTAAATAGGACACCCACCAAAAGGTAGAAACATGCCCTTTACATGGGTTCTAAAATAGAAAAGCAAGTTAAATTACATGATGTTTAACTAATGAGGTACCCACCAAGTGGAAACATACCTCTTACAACTTTTGGAAATCTAAATTAATTGATAAAAGTAAATAATCATTCATCATAAATAAATCATTCATCAAAGCTATTAATCAAAATATAAAATAAACATCCATCCATGAAAAATTAAATAAATCAAGCATTGAAATTAAATAAATTAAAGCATAAGAAATAAATCAAAACATAATCAAGTATGGAATTGAATAAAGCAAATAAAAGTCCAATTATGGCTACTGTGACTTTTTATAAAATTAAAATAAATTAGGGTTTTATGTTTTAAAGGGTTGGTAAGACTCTTTGATTAACAAAATTAAGGTTTGAATGATGATATCATGAAACTAGGGTTTTAAACACTTTAAAATACTTTAATTTGTGATTTTTGGTTATTGGGTTCCTAAGCTACTGTGTAAAATTTAGGTTTTTATGTTTTTATATTTTTAATGTTTTAAAAGGATTAGGGTTCATAAAAATTAGGGTTTAAGGTTTTAAAAGGGTTAGTGTTCATTATTTTGAATTTTGAAAGTTGAATTTGGATTTGATATTTTGGAATTTAGGGTCTCGGATGGTAATAATTTTTAGGGTTTTAGAAATCAATTTGATAATTTCATGAAGTTTTATGAATTTAAACAAATAAATTAAAGTTTTTATAAGTAGAAAAGATGTTTTTTAAGGCTTTTTGAATGAAATAGAACCTACTTTAAAATTTTAAAAGAAGCAGAATTTACATCTTAGTTTTGTTGAAAAATATGTTCAATTAGAGTTTTAAGATTTTTAAGAAGAAAAAATAACAATTTTAAGCCTTTTGGAAGATAAACTAATGAAATAATGTTTTTTTGGCTTTAGAAAAACTAAATTAAAGTTCAAAGGTTTTTAATTTTGATTTCATAAATTTGCTAGTGTGTAAAAAAAATAATTAAAGAAAATTAATTAACACATACCTTCTTTGATGATTTCTCCAAAAACAATTCTTCTTGGATGAACTAGCTCCAAAGACAAGCCTTTTTTGCCTTTGAATCCTCTAAATCATGCTACTGCTATTCCAGAAAAGAGTTGAATTGAATTTCTTCTTTTCCTTCCTTGATTTGGTTTCAAATTTTCCAAAACTACTCTTGGATTTTTTGCCTCCTCAATTAATTGCCTTTGGTCCTTATTTATAGTGGTTTGAGGTTGTTTATTCCTAATTAGTTAAGGTAAGTAATATTAATATAAAAAAAAGAAACCAAAACCTAATTGGATTAGGTTTCGAAAAATTTGCGTCGGAAAAATTGCGCTGCCGAAAAAAAAACTACTGCGGAAAAACTGCGCTGGCAAAAAAACTGCTGTAGCTGGCTGCGGCAGCTCGCGCGGAGCGGGCCCGTAAGCTATTTTACAACCAGAAAATTTCTGCGTGGCTATTTCGCAGGCAAATAAATTCTGCTTGCGAAATAGCACAGTGATTTTGCGGGCCCATGCACACGGGCCCGCGCGACGATTTTTTCGTCGCGAATTTTTCCGACTCCGATTTTTATTTTTATTTTTATTTTTGACTTTTATTTGTTTATTTCTATTTTTATTAATAAAAATTAGATACTAAAGCAAAAATTATTTAATAAATATTATTTTGGACCAATTAGACAATAAAAATCATTTTAGACTAAATAAAACATATTGGACCGGATTGGGTAAAAAATTAAGGGTCTACAGTTTACCCCCTGCTTGAATGATCTGAAACCTTAGTGAAAGAGAATGAAAAGCAATAAGACTTAATTTTTGAGATGGCAAATTAAATTTGTTTTGGGTACTTGGACTCGAGATTGGGTACTTGGACCCGAAATCTGGTACTTGGACCCGAGATTGATTGAATTTGGATACTTGGACCCAAGATTGAGTACTTGGACTCGAGATTGGGTACTTGGACCCGAGATTGGGTACTTGGACCCGAGATTGAATTGATTTTGGGTACTTGGACCCAAGATTGAATTTGATTTGGGTACTTGGACTCGAGATTGGGTACTTGGACCCGAGATCGATTACTTGGACCGGAGATTGATTTGATTTGGGTACTTGGACCCAAGATTGAGTACTTGGACTCGAGATTGGGTACTTGGACCCGAGATTGGGTACTTGGACCCGAGATTAAATTAATTTTGGGTACTTGGACCCAAGATTGAATTTGATTTGGATATTTGGACTCAAGATTGGATACTTGGACCCGAGATCGGGTACTTGGACCCGAGATTGATTTGATTTGGGTACTTGGACCCGAGATTGGGTACTTGGACCTGAGATTGAATTGATTTTGGCTACTTAGACCCGGGATTGGGTTGAATTGGATTTGGGTACTTGGACCCAAGATTGGATGGAATTTGGGTACGTGGACCCAGGATTTGGTACTTGGACCCGAGATTGATTTGATTTGGGTACTTGGACCCGAAATTGGGTACTTGGGCCAGAGATTGGGTACTTGCACCCGAGATTGAATTGATTTGGGTACTTGGACCCGAGATTGGGTACTTCTACCCAAGATTGGCTACTTGGACCCGAGTTTGAATTGATTTGGGTACTTGGACCCGAGAATGGGTGCTTGGACCCGAGATTGGGTACTTAAACCCGAGCTTGAATTGATTTAGGTACTTGGACCCGAGAATGGGTGCTTGGACCCGAGATTGAGTTTGACTAACCTCTTATCATTTGAGAAATTTGACTGCTCTGGTTATTCTATGCATTATGGTTTTTCACCCTCAAAATGGATCTTCATCCTTTGAGATCGGGTCTTCATCCTTGAAAATGAATCTTCATCTTTTGACATCGGGTTTTCATCCTTGAAAAAAAAATGGATCTTCATCCTTTGAGATCGGGACTTCGTCCTTGAAAATGAATCTTCATCTTTTGAGATTGAGTCTTTACCCTTGAAACATGGGTCTTTATCCATTGGAGGTCGGGTCTTTACCCTGGCTTCAGCTCTTTTAGCCGGATTAGTCTTTTGTCTTTTACATCTTCATTCTTTTGATAGTTCTAATGTTCCACTCTTTTGTTCTTCCTTTTTGCAAAGATTTAGCTATTTTTAATTGGATCTTAAATCCTCTCCTTGCCCCCCTGTGTGGCAAAATATTTGTAAGTGAGTTTAAAAATATTTGGTATATAAACTCAAAAAATTAAAAAGGAGAAACTTTGCCCCCTGTGGAGGCTCAAACCAAAGATTTTATCCATGCAAGCTTTGATTGATTTTTTTCCGTCTTGTTCTTCGCATAAGCATGCATTTCTTCTCTTTGCAAGATTACTAGAGCTTTCTCAAGCAATGGGCTTTCTATGCCCCCCTAATTTGATATCTTCTTTTGATTGCTTGCTTCACAGAGTGTTTGATGTTCAATTTGATAAAGAATAAACAATACAAGACAAAAAAGTGTGATGTGATATGCCCATGTATGCATGATATGCATGAATAATACTTACAGTTGTTCCATCGACTCACAGATCGAGGTGATCAACAGAAGTGTTCTCATTGGTTCCTTTCTGACGCTCGTTCAAGTCTTGCTTTTGAATGATCAAAAGCTTTGCATTTGTGGGTTTTATCTTCAAGATGTTGAAAACATGAGTGGTGGAGACCCTAAGCAGCTGAGTAAGGGATGCATCCATTTCCAACTATATTTCAGTATGTCTATTGGTAGCTCCTTCATGGCCTTACCAATAATCATCTCCTTTACCCAATGTGTCCTTTGGAGGTTCAACATACTTCCCTTAACTTGAAGGCTTTATATGACAAAACATTTTTTGAAATTTTTGAATTTTCATTTTGAAATCAAATGTTGGCTTTGCCAAATCAATGTCAATGTACCTCAGGACTTGATTTTCCAAATTAACATATCTATAACATGACAACCCTAGTTACCATACTAAACTCGGGAATCAATTCTATTTAAGCAAGAATTGTTGCACTTCAGATAGGCACATACACATTACTTGGTCAAAGGTCTCATTTGAGTTTAAATATTGTCTATCTCATATGCATTCTTATCCAAACTATCTCCACTAATAGACTTTATCTACCAAGAGAGATCAACAGGTCTTTGATAGGCTTGAAATGGGGTCTATAAGGGACACAGGTTTAAATGAAGGCCATTTTGAGATTGGAGCTGGTGTGACACAAAGGACAAACCTTCACACTACAAATTTCTTATTTGAACTTTAGGCAGTTGGGAGCAATCTTGCTAGACTCCAAATTCCTTCTATATCTTCTTGGCATTAATCTGGATCTTGATTAGGACAGTCTTTGCCCTTGCAAAAAGTCTAAGACCCAAATTTGTTTCTTTTCTTCTTCTCCCTTTTCTTTATTTCTCTTACTTTTCCCTTTCTTTGAGCATTTTATCATTTTGTCCTTCTTTGTAGGACTGTCAAGTACAGAACTTTCAAGAACTGGATGGTCTTCCTCCTTTTTCTCTGATTTTGATCGAATCTTTGGTTGGGTTGGTCCAACTCAAGTCAAACTGTCCTTATAGACTAATTGGAAGCCTTTGGTTGCTTTAGGTAAAAGAGAACTCTGTTGGCTTTCTGAACCGCCTTTTTAGGCTTTATCTTTCTTTTTTCTCTTCTTTTTTCTCTTTTTTCTTTTCTTTTTCTTTTCTTTTGTCCTTTTTTGTTTTCTTTTCTTCTCTCTTTTTTTTTCTTCTCTTCTTTCTCTCTTTTTTTTTTGCTTGGTTCTAGCTCTAAAAGAGTTGTCTCGTTTATACTAGCTTGGGCTTCCAATAATGGATGAGTGGAGTGACATAAATCTTCTTTAACAGGGATAAATCAATTGTTACTCCGATGTTGTCTTGATAGATTGGAGATATTAGGTGAATTTCAACTACCCTTATGGTCTTGGAAACTTCAACTATCTTCATGGTATTGCTTTCTTTGATCTTCTTGTCTCTTCATCTTAGTGATCATAAGACTTGTTAAAAGTATCACAACAGCTCAGGGTAAGTTATTGGGGTTATATGCCAATGAAAAGAAAGCTAAAATTTTATAAAGGCTCAAAGGGACAGCTAGGGATTGATATTTAATTGGGTGGATACTAGTTGTTGGCTAACCAAACAATGCCTAGATCATCTCTCCCTTAAATAAGCAGAGTTCAATTTCGCCTCGAAAGCTTGTCAAAGCATGTTCTAAGACTAACTAGGACCTTGACAATGGTAATTATGCAAGAGCCCTATCTAAGTAAGCATACACAACTCAATGCTATAGAGCAATTCCCTCACCTAGTAAAGTCATTCAAGTCATGGTGCATAAATCTATCAATTCATGAATTATCAAGATAGATTCCTCATTGGTTAAGCACCAAAATGAACAAAGACCAACATGTTTTTTTTTATAAAAGTGACTTATTCAAACAAATTTAAATTTGAAAAACAAGATTGTTCCAATAAAATATTAAAGAAAGTAAAATTGAAAAGCAACACTCAAGCTAAGGAAATTTCATTGAGTTAGTCTTCTTTTCCTTTCACATCTTCAATATCCCCATCTTGAAAAGATGATAAAACAAAATCTTCTTCCAATCCTTTTCCCACATGAAGGTTGCCGGTGGAGGTACTCTGTTGAACCTTGGAAATGGATTACCTTTGGTATTGGGCTTATCCGGCTTAGGCAACTTGCCATTATTAATTAAATTCTGGATCTCATGCCTCAACTTCATACAATTGTCCGTTTCGTGTCCAGGCCTTTGATGGAATTGGCAAAATGCATTAGTATCAAAATTAGGTGGAAGCAGATTAGGCAAAGGACGAGGAGTCAAGGGTTGTAACAATCCCTTCTTTTGTAGCTTGTTAAAAACCCAAGATAGAGGTTTCCCCAGATCTGAAAATTGTCTTTTATTTCCTTGACCGGTTACATTAATATCAACTTCTTTTTGCGTTCTTTGATTACTAGGTTGGTAATTCCCTTTCTCATTCCTCTTTATTGAAAATGATTCTTCTCCCTTTCCCACTCTTCAATTTGTAGACCAGCTTGGAGAAGATCCTTGAAATCCCTTATAAGGGTGTGAAACATTCTTTGATGGAGATTGGGCAAGACACCTCTCACGATCATCCTTATTTGATCAGATTTATCGGGCCTCTTCTTGAGCAAAGCGGCCTTGTTTCTCCATCTCTTGACATAATCTACAAAATTCTCATTCAGCCTTTGCCTAATGGACTCCACTTCCATTAAGGTAACTTCCAATTCAACATTATATCCATATTGTTGGATGAAGGCTTTGTAAAGTAGATCCCAACTCTTTTGTGTTCCATCATCTAAGGTATTGAACCAATTTTGGACAACAAGGTCCAATGAGAGCATAAAGTACCTTAGGATTTGAGCCTTAGTAGCTCGGGCAGACTGCATGGCAGTGATATACTGCTTCACGTGGAGATGAGGATTTCCAGTGCCATTATACTTAGCAAAGGAAGGCATCTTGAATTTATAAGGGACCTCTTCATCTTGTTCAAATAGTTTGTCGATCTCAGACATCTCTTCGGTTTTCAGCTTCTTCTCAAATTTCTTTTCTAAATCAGCAATCATCTTTTCAACATCAGAAATTTTGGTCTTCTCAATAGTTGCCTTCTCAATGACCTTTGGCTCCTTTTTGTCTTGAAGATCTTTGTAGTATTGAGCCCAATCATCATCATCAATGATCACCTTATCATCATCAAAAGCTACTTCATTAATTTTAGCCTTCCCCTTGACTTTCTTGGTGCTAGCAGATGCTTCGGCATTGTTTCCTAAAATTACGGCTAGTTGATTCTTTATGGTCTTAGCCATGGTCTCTTTTATTTCTTCCATCTTGGCATTAAGGGCTTCATCCACCATCCTTTGAATTTGTTCGGGCTCCATTGCTTTAGGTGAGCAAGTGATTGAGTCGTTGCTAGATACTTCATCTCCGGCGTAGGTCGGATTGTTGTAAGCTTTAGAACTATCGTAATCCAGGGCTGTGAGCCAGAGAGGATCAATGATATGAGATGCGAATGTATGCATGTATGATTGTATGCACAAACAATAAACAAATAAGGATAAATAGGACGTTCCTTCCAACCTTATAACATCCACACACGAATGGCGAGTCCCTTTTTCCTAGGTATATGGTTAACAAAATACCAACATGGGGTATCTTGCTTTCGAATAATTTCCTCGGACGTTTTAACCAATAGTTATATTTTCGAAAATGGAAATCAATCCATGATAATTCCCATTAATTAGGTTTTAATCCATTCAACCAACTATAGTAGCATTTATGCTATATTGGATTAAAACTAAATTAAGAGTTTTATTATAGATAGATTTCTCACTTGAAAAAATAACTAATGGTTCATGCAAAAAACAAGCCCATGGTTAATTTATTCCTAGTGTAAACTAGGCCCACAATTGATTTTTGGTATTTCATAATTGACCTAGATATTTTTGCAAGCTCTTTGTAAGAAAAGGTTAGGTGAAAATAGTTTTGTTGCTAAGCCCATCGTAAAAGATTTTAGAAAAATGGATTTTGGGCTTAGTATTTGGGCCATGGGAAAAAGAATTTTTGATTTGTTTTTAGAAAAGTTTTATGTCCAAAGACCATCTTAAAAAAATTTTAAAAAATAGCTTTGGTCTTTTGGACTTTAAAGAAAAATTTATTTTGAGCTTACAATATACTTAGGTCATATTAGAAAAAGAACAAACCAAATAAGCCATGATTTAGACTAAGATAAACTAACCATAGTCAAACAACATGCATTTGGGGTAAAACCTAAGGAAAGTAACTAGGCCAATTACATGAGCTTTAGTCTTTGGGTAAAAAGGCTTAGGTTCCCATAGCAAGTATATACCAAATGGTACAAGGATATGAGTGGTTATGCCATGCTCGATCTCCATACCTTGAGTGAAAGTATGGTATCCCTCGCATAACATAACACGGGTGTCCTAACTCACGCACACGATGCAATCTAAGATGATGCAATGGATAATATCATTATAAGAAAGAATAGAATAATATAAAGACCAGCGAAATCAACTTCTCTTATCCCCAACGGAGTCGCCACTGTGAGCTGGGATTTTCGCCCCCACTCCCGGTGGAATGGTTCTTGCGACTTCGGCACTGTTTAGGCTCGGGGCCTTAGAGAACACGGACCTAAGTCCGTAGAAAATGGAGTCTCCACCCGGATGGGCCGGGAAAAAAGAAAGTGGTGGATGACTCGATTCCTAAGGAATCCCCAACCCCCTAATGGGTTCGAAAAGTTAGGTACGTGTGGGGAAGGTGAGAAATGGCACAGCACCCCCACAACACCCGGTTCATTGGAACCGGCCTCCTTTACAGGTCTTAATATTATAAAATCCTTAAATATAATAACATTATCCATATTACACACAATAATTAAAAGAAAGCATCAATATATTAAAATCAAAGCAATGTCCAAACAAAGCAAATAAATGGACACCCATCCAAGGATGGAAACATGTCCTTACATCACACGCCTAAATAGGACACCCACCAAAAGGTAGAAACATGCCCTTTACATAGGTTCTAAAATAGAAAAAGCAAATTAAATAACATGATGTTTAACTAATGAGATACCCACCAAGTGGAAACATACCTCTTACAACTTTTGGAAATCTAAATTAATTGATAAAAGTAAATAATCATTCATCATAAATAAATCATTCATCAAAGCTATTAATCAAAATATAAAATAAACATCCATCCATGATGAATTAAATAAATCAAGTATTGAAATTAAATAAATTAAAGCATAAGAAATAAATCAAAACATAATCAAGTATGGAATTGAATAAAGCAAATAAAAGTCCAATTATGGCTACTGTGACTTTTGATGGAATTAAAATAAATTAGGGTTTTATGTTTTAAAGGGTTGGTAAGACTCTTTGATTAACAAAATTAAGGTTTGAATGATGATATCATGAAACTAGGGTTTTAAACACTTTAAAATACTTTAATTTGTGATTTTTGGTTATTGGGTTCCTAAGCTACTGTGTAAAATTTAGGTTTTTATGTTTTTTAATGTTTTAAAAGGATTAGGGTTCATAAAAATTAGGGTTTAAGGTTTTAAAAGGGTTAGTGTTCATTATTTTGAATTTTGAAAGTTGAATTTGGATTTGATATTTTGGAATTTAGGGTCTCGGATGGTAATAATTTTTAGGGTTTTAGAAATCAATTTGATAATTTCATGAAGTTTTATGAATTTAAACAAATAAATTAAAGTTTTTATAAGTAGAAAAGATGTTTTTTAAGGCTTTTTGAATGAAATAGAACCTACTTTAAAATTTTAAAAGAAGCAGAATTTACATCTTAGTTTTGTTGAAAAATATGTTCAATTAGAGTTTTAAGATTTTTAAGAAGAAAAAATAACAATTTTAAGCCTTTTAGAAGATAAACTAATGAAATAAGGTTTTTTTTGGCTTTAGAAAAACTAAATTAAAGTTCAAAGGTTTTTAATTTTGATTTCATAAATTTGCTACTGTGTAAAAAAAACAATTAAAGAAAATTAATTAACGCATACCTTCTTTTGATGATTTCTCCAAAAACAATTCTTCTTGGATGAACTAGCTCCAAAGACAAGCCTTTTTTGCCTTTGAATCCTCTAAATCGTGCTGCTGCTGTTCCAGAAAAGAGTTGAATTGAATTTCTTCTTTTCCTTCCTTGATTTGGTTTCAAATTTTGTAAAACTACTCTTGGATTTTTTGCCTCCTCAATTAATTGCCTTTGGTCCTTATTTATAGTGGTTTGAGGTTGTTTATTCCTAATTAGTTAAGGTAAGTAATATTAATAAAAAAAAAGAAACCAAAACCCAATTGGATTAGGTTTCAAAAAATTTGCGTCGAAAAAATTGCACTACCGAAAAAAAAACTGCTGCGGAAAAACAGCGCTGGCAAAAAAATCTGCCGCAGCGCACGCAGAGCGGGCCCGTAAGCTATTTCGCAGGCAGAAATAGCACAGTGATTTCGCAGGCCCATGCCCATGGGACCGCGTGACAATTTTTTCGTTGCCGATTTTTCCGACTTTGATTTTTTATTTTTATTTTTATTTTTTAACTTTTATTTGTTTATTTCTATTTTTTATTAATACAAATTAGATACTAAAGCAAAAATTATTTAATAAAAATTATTTTGGACCAATTAGACAATAAAAATCATTTTAGACTAAATAAAACATATTAGACCGAATTAGGTCAAAAATTAAGGGTCTACAGGTACCATCAGTTGAGAGTCAGAGATGTAGATGTACCCAAGACAGCTTTTCGTACGAGGTATGGGCATTATGAGTTTCTGGTGATGCCCTTTGAATTGACGAATGCACCAGCAGCTTTTATGTATTTGATGAACAGGGTATTCAGACCATATTTAGATCAGTTTGTGGTGGTCTACATTGATGACATCTTGGTGTATTCGCGTAATGAGGAGGATCATGATAGGCATTTGCGGATCATATTGCAGACTCTAAGAGAGAAGCAGTTGTATGCTAAATTGTCTAAGTGTGAGTTCTGGCTCGATCAGGTAGCTTTTCTTGGTCATGTGGTTTCAGCAGAGGGTATTAGAGTTTATCTGAGTAAATTGAGGCTATCTTGAATTGGAGTCCACCGAAGACTGTGACAGAGGTTAGAAGTTTTCTAGGATTGGCAGGCTATTATCGTCGGTTTGTGAAGGGCTTTTCTATAATAGCTACACCACTCACCAGATTACTTCAGAAAGGAGTTAAATTTATGTGGACAGATCAGTGTCAGGCGAGTTTTGAGCAGCTAAGGGAGATGTTGACTCAAGCTCCTGTCCTTACCCTGCCTGTGGAAGGTAAACCATATTTGATATATAGTGATGCTTCACACAATGGTTTAGGTTGTGTTTTGATGCAGGAGGGTAGAGTCATTGCTTATGCCTCTCGATAGTTGAAACCATTGAATTATCCAACGCATGATTTGGAATTAGCAGCAATAGTCTTTGCCTTGAAGATTTGGCGGCATTATTTGTATGGGGAAAAGTGTTTCATTTATACAAATCACAAGAGTTTGAAATACCTGGGTGTTTAGAGAGAGTTGAATCTTTGGCAGAGGTGGTGGTTAGAGTTGATTAAAGACTACGACTTTTTGATTGATTATCATCCTGGTAAGGCAAATGTTGTTGCTGATGCCTTGAGTCGAAAATCTTTGGCAGGTTTGACTGCTTATTTGCTCTCATTGCTTGTTGAGTTGAGATCATTGCATGCTAGATTTGAGTCTTTTGATGATGGTGCTTTGATGGCTCAGTTGCAGTCGAGGCCGGTCTTGTTGGATCATATTAGGGAGGCTCAATTAGTAGATGAGAGAATTCAAAAAATTGTGCTGGTTTGTCAGAAAGGGGAAAGTAGAGACTTTTATGTGAGGGATGATGGCAGTCTATGGTACAGAGATAGATTGTGTATTCCTGATGATGCAGAATTGAAAAGAATGATATTAGAGGAAGCACATCAGTCACTTTTTGCTATGCACCCTGGGAGTACCAAGATGTATTAGGACTTGAAGCGACAGTATTGGTGGTCGGGTATGAAGAGGGACATAACAGAGTTTGTATCCAGATGTCTCACTTGCCAGAAAGTGAAGGCTGAGCACCAAGTTCCTTCAGGATTGCTCCAACCTTTATCAGTGCCAGAGTGGAAATAGGAGCGAGTGACAATGGATTTTGTGACTGGACTACCTTTGACTCAGAAGAAGCATGATGCAATCTGGGTGATAGTTGATCGGATGATGAAGACAGCTCATTTTCTTCCAGTTCAGATGGATTATTCTCTTGAGAGGTTGGCTGAGCTGTATATCAATGAGATAGTCAGGTTGCATGGAGTCCCAGTTTCTTTGGTGTCGGATTGAGATCCCCGGTTTACTTTGAGGTTTTGGAAGAGTTTACATAATGTACTAGGTTCTCGACTGCATTTTAGTACTGCTTTCCATCCTCTGACAGATGGACAGTCAGAGAAAGTGATACTGATTTTGGAGAATATGTTGAGGAGCTGTATAATTGATTTTACTGGGAATTGGGATAGATTTTTGCCATTAATTGAATTTTCTTATAACAACAGTCATCAGTCTAGTATTGGAATGACTCCTTATGAGGCTTTACATGGCAGGAGATACAGGACACCTTTGTGTTGGGATGAAGTTGGAGAAGGTAAACTGGTTGGTCCCGATTTGATTAAGGAAACAGAGGAGAAAGTGAAGGTGATTCGGGGTCGTTTGAAAGTAGATTCAGACCGACAGAAATCTTATTCAAATTTAAAGAGAAGAGACATAGAGTTTAGTGTGGGAGATAAAGTGTTTCTGAAGGTGTCTCCATGGAAGAAAATTTTGAGATTTGGCTACAAAAGGAAGTTGAGTCCTCGTTTCATAGGACCATATGAGGTGTTGGAGAGAGGTGGTCCAGTGGCTTATAGACTAGCTTTGCCGCCTGAGTTAGATTGAATGAAAAATGTTTTCCATGTCTCGATGCTTCGAAGATATAGGTCTGACCCATCTCATATCTTGTCAGTGGAGTCCATTGAGGTGAGTCCAGATCTAACTTACGAGGAAGAACCAGTGGCGATTTTGGCACGAGAGGTTAAAGAATTGAGGAATAAGAGGGTGCCACTTATGAAAGTCCTTTGGAGGAATCATGCCTCTAAGGAGGCAACATGGGAAAGTGAGCAGGCGATGCAGAGTCAGTTTCCCCATTTGTTCCCGACTTGAGGATAGGTAATTTCGGGGACGAAATTTATTTTAGGGGGAGAGAATTGTAACATCCAAAATTTTTTGAAAATTTCTAATTTTTGAAAATTTTGATAAAATAAATTATAATTTAAAAGGATAAATTAAATTAATAGTTTTAAATGAAAAATGAAGGGATTTTAAATGAAAAAGTGGAATATATATATGATATATATGCAAAATATACATAACATATATAAAAGTCAACACTTTTTAAAAGAAAAGGGTATTTTGGTAATTAAATCTTATAAATTCAAAATTAATAAAATAATTCAAAAACAAATTAATTTTGAATGGAATAGGGAAATTAGGACTTTTAATTTATTAAAAAAATAATTAAATAATTAAATATTAAATTATTTTAATATATATATATATGTGGTTAAAAAAAAGATGAAAATGAAAGAATACTAAAAATCTTCTTCTTCTTCTTCTTCTTCTTCTTCTTCTTCTACTTCTCAAGAACGTGGCTTCCATGGATGTTTGAAAACCAAGGATTTTGCTTCTTCCATACTCCATAAATTGAAGGAATTAACAAGTTTCAAGTGGATTTTCGGTGATTTCCACCAAAATTAGTAAGTTTCCATCTCTTTTTTTTTGAATTCCTTGGAAATTTAGATTATGTGAGAATTTGAATTTTTATGTAGTATGTTATAATTGTTGGAATTGGTGTGTATGATGTTATTTTGAGTAGTTAACAATGATTCTAAGGTTAGATTGAAGAGATGATGGAGTTTGGTTAAAGAATGGTGAAGAGAGAGAATTTAGGGTTTTGGATTTTTAGGGTTTTGAAAACATGAATTTTAATTGTGCAAATTGATTCCAAATTAGTTGTTTTGATTCATAAACAAGTATTTTAAAGTCAAATATTGGATTTGGTGGTTTTGGGTTGGAGTTTGAGAATGGAAGTGGAGATTTAGGGTTTTGGAAAAGTGATTTTCCAAAGTGGTTGAATTGTGTGATTTTATTTGTTTAAGCATGTTGTTTAGTGTTAAAAGTGATGAATATAGGCTTGGAATGAGTAATGGATTGTGTTGGAATGGAAAACCTTCAATAGGGGAAGGTTATGCCATTTTTGAGATTTTGTATATAAGAGTGTATTTTTATAATGTAAATGATTTAAATGTATTAAAATATGTTTTTAATAATATAAATAAACTTGAAACACTAATTTAATTGTAGTAGAATGGAATTCCAATGTTGAAGTAAGGAAAGGCTAAATTTTTGGAAATTTGTAGGAGTGATGTGTAATTATGATTTAATGTTGGAAATGCCATTAAATGTGATACTAAATGATTATTTGCTATCACATTTGGTTTAGGCATTGAGGGAGATTGATTTGCTTCATCCAAGTGGTGAATGGCAAGTTAGAAAGATTGGATTGAAGGTTGTTTTTAGCTTGCTTTGGGTTGCTAGTGGAGGTATGTACAAACTTTGAATATAATGTTTATATTTGCATAACATTTGGACTTAACACATTTTGGTTGAAAAATGTGTTAAGCTACTTGGTTCATTGATTGTGTATGAATAATATGCTATGACATTTGTAATGTCATATATGTGTTAAATGCATTGTGAAAAGCCATTGATAATGGCTAATTTGTGTAACATGTGAAATATGCATATTATGTGAAAATACCCAAAGTAATTGGGTAATGTGTTGTGAATGCAAAAATGAGATATGTGTAATAATGAAATGAATTGATATTGATATTGATAAAAATGAGAAAAGTGAGAAAAAAAATGTGAAAATAAGGCAATGTGCCTAGATTGAATATGTAAAAATGAGAAAGAGATTAATAATGAGGAATATGAATAAATTGTGTGCCTAATATGTTATTCAATTTTCAGAGTTATGGGTTTGGCGGCATGCCTATGATTGCCTACGGGCTATATGCTGGAATGGTGAAAAGACTGGGTCGTAAGCCAGGCCAGCTGAAAAATATGATGTTTTGGGGGTGAAAAGACTGGATCGTAAGCCTCAAAAACTGTAGCAGTCTATCCGGGTTGAGGACCAAGATACTGGGGCCTAAGGGTCTAGCCGGGTTGAGGTCCAAGAGACTGGGGCTGTTACATTATCCATGGATATATATATATATATATTGCCTACGGGGCTAGACACATGGTGTCATTATGGACCAAAGCAGTAACTCTGAAATTTGAATAGCATATTAGATCCTTTTTGGGCCCATGCTTGTCTTTATTTTACTGTGAATAATGAATTATGATACAATTGAGTATTATAATGTTATGAGTTGTGCTTATGAATTATTTGAAAAATATAAGAAAGTGGATTGATGTGACATCTATATGCATTGTGCATTTTGTATTGCATTGAGTTATATTGTTATTATCAAAGTTTGTACCACTAGGCTTCGGCTTAGCACAATTGTTTCCATCGCGCAGGTGACAAGGTAGACCAAGTTGAGCCAAAGAGTTCTTCTAGACCAGGTCGGGTCTAGACTTGTAGTTGAGCTTGTAGAGTTGCTATCGAGATTAGAAACACTGCCAGCAACATGTATATATTTTTATGTTATTGTACATTTTGAGTTTTATGCATAATATATTATGTTTTGAATTTTACGTATTGTATATTATAAAGAATGTTTGGGTCACTATATTTGAAATGAGAGAGTAAGTGTGTTTTAAATTATATATATCTATATGTATAAATGTTTGAGAAAATTGGTGAAATTGAGAAGTATGGTTGAGAGGGTGATTGGAAATTATTGGGAGTGTTTTCTTTTTGCAAGTTGAGTAATTGCTAAATTTTGGGATATCCAAAATACAGACAAAACTCTGGCGAATTTTTCCTAGAGATTTTTATATATATTATTTATTTTAGGTTCTTATAACAAGTAAATAATAATTATATTCTATTTAATTTTTATATATTTAGAATTTGAAATTTTAAATTGGAAATGTAAAAAAAAATTTAGTAAATCTGTCTGTGAAATTTTTGTACCGTATATGCGTATTTTACATATGCTAGAAATATGTTTTGTATGTATATAGGGTATTAGGGTGTTACATTTGTTTGGTAGAAATGGTACTGGATTGTGCTCGCTGGCTCTCTTAAGGGAGAGGTCAGGTGTTCGATCCGGGGAGGCGACTCCTTTGGGAGCCAAATAAACAAATCCTGTTGGAGGTCCCGCGAGGGCAGTCCAGTACTGTGGCGGCCTGCCGGGTTGAGGGCTGGGAATTCTGTCCACCTACGGGAGAAAAGGCCCAATAGACCAACTGTCGTAAGACCGTGCAGGTGGGGTCGTTACATGGCATCTCAGTCACGTCAGTCCGTAGAAGTTAGTGCTGATAGTATAGCTCCTATTGAGGGTAGAGATGGAGCTTGGGTTGAGTTAACTAGTGAAGCACCTGCTCTTATGCCAGAGAGACCCGCTACTGATGAGATTCCGCCAGTTTGGTTACGGCATATGGTAGATTTGTTGAGGCAGGCTCCAGTGCAGCAGCCGCCACTATAACCACAACTGCATGTACTAATGAGGCAATATGATAAATTGAGGAAGTTCAGAGCTGAGGACTTATTTGGTACTACAGATCCTGCAGTAGCTGAGCCGTGGTTGAATAGAGTTCACAGGGTATTTATCCAGTTGCAAGCCACTCTTGAAGAGAAGTTTGATTATGCTCGATCTCTTCTGCAGAGAGATGCGTATGATTGGTGGAAGATGGTTCCCCATGCCATGAATGATCCGCCTACCTTGTCTTATTGTGATTTTCTACGGGAGTTTGAGCAGAAGTATACTCCGAGGGAGTATAAGGATGCTAAGAAGATGGAGTTTTTGAATCTGAGGCAGGATAACCGGACAGTGACAGAGTATGAGATTGAGTTTATTCGGTTGAGTCATTATGCCGGTGGGATTATTTCATATGAGATAGACCGGTGTAGGAGATTTGAGGAGGGATTGAGGCCCTCTATTATGTGTATTGTTGCTGGTTCCAAGTATCAAGATCTTTCCCAGCTTGTTGCAGCGGCCCAGAGTGTTGAGAGAGCACAGGGTATTGCAGCAGCTGCTACTGAGGAGGAGATCAGAGTTAGGAGACCCCAGTTTGAGGCAGGGTCTTCATTTGCAAAGAGAGGCCGAGGAAGTAATTTTTAGAGGTTCAGTAGGGACCAAAGGCAGCCTATTAGGTCAGTCCCACATCAGAGACAGAGGTCGAGACCTACAGTTTTTATGGCTAGTGCACTGACCCCAGTGGCTCAAAGATCTGCTCCACCTACATGTGTCCATTGTGGTAGGATACATGGGGGTATTTGTTGGAAGATTGGTGGACAAGCTGTATGTTTCAGATGTGGATCGCCTGATCATTTCATCAGAGATTGTCCCGAGCTACAGGAGGATATGCAGGCAGATTCTGCAGTTTCTCTACCTAGTGTGAGAGGAGGTCATAGTGGCAGAGGTTTCAGTAGAGGTGGTAGACCTGGGTTTAGTTAGAGAGGAGGCTCTACATCCGGAGGTAGTAGGCCAGATGAGGCTGGGCCATCTCAGCAAGTGTATGTGATGTAAAGGCAGCCGGATGCTTCAGCCGTCATTGCGGGTACATTTTCTTTATTTGGCATTTCAGTTCTTGCTTTGATTGATCCAGGATCTGCTCATTCATATATAAGTGCATCCATCTTGCCTGTGTCTGAATTGCATTCTGAGTCCCTAGGATTTGGTGTCTTGGTGACAAATCCTTTAGGGCATAGTATTGTGGTGAGTAAGGTGCACTGAGATAGTCCAGTTGTTGTTCAAGATGAGGAGTTTCTTGGTGATTTGATTGAAATGCCTTTTAAGGAGTATGATTTGATCTTAGGCATGGATTGGTTGTCTAAGCACGGGGCTATGGTAGATTTTCAGAAGAAGTGTGTTACCCTGAAAACCGGTGATGGTAGAATTGTGATGGTATCTAGTGAGTAGACGCAACTTGCATCCTTATTTGTTTTAGCTATTGCAGCTAGGATGTTGATTCGAAAAGGGTGTGATGCTTATCTTGCTCATGTTGTAGATACCAGAGTAGTGGGTTCCCAGCTTGATAGTATACCCACAGTTGCTGAATTCCCAGATGTTTTTCCTGAGGAGTTGCCAGGGTTACCCCTTGAGAGAGAGGTTGAGTTTGGTATCGATTTGTTGCCTGGTACCACTCTTATCTCTATTACTCCTTATCGAATGGCACCTGCTGAGTTGAGAGAGTTGAAGGTGCAGTTGCAAGAGTTGTTAGATAAAGGGTTTGTTTGCCCAAGTGTTTCTCCATGGGGAGCACCTGTTTTGTTTGTAAAGAAGAAGGATGGTACTTTGAGATTGTGCATTGATTATAGACACTTGAATAAGGTGACCATCAAGAATAAGTATCCTTTGCCTAGAATAGCTGATCTCTTTGATCAGTTGAAGGGAGCAGCAGTTTTCTCTAAGATTGATCTGAGATCAGGGTACCATCAGTTGAGAATCAGAGAGGAAGATGTTCCTAAGATAGCTTTTTGCACAAGGTATGGGCATTATGAGTTTTTGGTAATGCCTTTTGGATTGACGAATGCACTAGCCGCTTTCATATATTTGATGAATAGGGTGTTTATACCCTATTTAGATCAGTTTGTGGTGGTCTTTATCAATGACATTTTGGTGTATTCGCATAATAAGGAGGAGCATGACGAGCATTTGTGGATTGTATTACAGACTTTGAGAGAGAAGCAATTGTATGCTAAGCTGTCTAAGTGTGAGTTTTGGCTTGATCAAGTGACTTTTCTAGGTCATGTGGTTTCAGCAGATGGTATTAGAGTTGATCTGAGTAAAGTTGAAGCTATTTTGAATTGGAGTCCACCAAAGTTTGTGACTAAAGTTAGAAGTTTTCTGGGATTGGCAAGCTATTATCGACGGTTTGTGAAGGGTTTTTCTTTGATAGCTACTCCACTCACCAGATTACTTCGGAAGGGAGTTAGATTTGTGTGGACAGAGTAGTGTCAAGCAAGCTTTAAGCAGTTGAAGGAGATGTTGACTCAAGCTCCTATTCTTACCTTGCCTATGGAAGATAAACCATATATGATTTACAGTGATGCTTCACACAATGGTTTAGGTTGTGTTTTGATGCAAGAAGGGAGAGTTATAGCTTATGCTTCTCAGCAGTTGAAGCAGTATGAGCTTAATTACCCGACGCATGATTTGGAGTTAGCAACCATAGTTTTTGCTTTGAAGATTTAATGACACTACTTGTATGGGGAGAGCTAAGGTTTTCTTGTGAGAGATGATGGCAGCCTTTGGTACAAAGATAGATTGTGTGTTCCTAATGATGCAAAACTGAGAAAGATTATTTTAGAGGAAACACATCAGTCGGCTTTTGCTATACACCCTGAGAGTACTAAGATGTATCTTGATTTGAAGCAACATTATTGGTGGTCAGGTATGAAGAGGGACATAGCGGAGTTTGTATCCAAATGTCTCACTTGTTAGAGGGTGAAGTCCAAGCACCAAGTTCCTTCGTGGTTGATCCAACCTTTATCAGTGCCTAAATGGAAATGGGAACGTGTGACGATGGATTTTGTGACTGGTTTGCTTTTGACTCAGAAGAAGCATAATGCACTTTGGGTGATTGTTGATCGATTGACGAAGACAGCTCATTTTCTTCCAGTTCAGATGGATTATTCTCTTGAGAAGTTGGCTGAGCTGTATATCAGTGAGATAGTGAGTTGCATGGAGTCCCAATTTCTTTAGTGTCTGATCGAGATCCCCGGTTTACTTTAAGGTTTTGGAAGAGTTTGCATACTGCTTTGGGTTCTCGATTGCACTTTAGCACTGCTTTTCATCCGCAGACAGATGGGCAGTCAGAGAGAGTGATACAGATTTTGGAGGACATGTTGAGAAGCTGTGTCATTGATTTCTCTGGGAGTTGGGACAAATTTTTGCCATTGATGGAATTTTTTTATAACAACAGTCATCAGTCCAGTATTAGAATGGCACCATTTGAGGCATTGTATGGTAGAAGATGCAGGACACCTCTAAGTTGGAATGAGGTTGGAGAAGGTAGGTTGGTTGGTCCCGATTTGATAAGATAATTCGGGATCGGTTGAAAGCAGCTTCATATCAGCAGAAATCCTATTCAGATTTGAAGAGGAGAGATATAGAGTTCAATGTTGGAGATAAAGTTTTTCTGAAAGTATCTCCTTGGAAGAAGATTTTGAGGTTTGGCCGCAAAGGGAAGTTAAGTCCTCGTTTCATTAGACCTTATGAGGTACTGGAGAGAGTTGGACTAGTTACTTATAGACTAGCTTTGCCTCATGAGTTGGATAAAATTCACAATGTCTTTCATGTTTCTATGCTACGGAGGTATAGGTCAGACCCATCTCATGTTTTGTCAGTGGAATCCATTGAGATGAGTCTGGATCTGACTTTTGAAGAAGAACCAGTGGTCATTTTAGCACATGAAGTGAAAGAATTGAGACATAAGAAAGTGCCAATTGTGAAGGTTCTTTGGAAGAATCATGCTAGAGAAGAGGCAACTTGGGAGAGTGAGCAAGCGATGCGAGATCAATATCCTCAATTATTCCAGACGTGAGAACAGGTAATTTTGAGGATGAAATTATTTTGTAGAGGGAGAGAATTGTAATATCCCAAACTATACCCTAAAATTTTGGAGTGTTAATTATTGTATTGGATTAAATAATTTATAGTGTATATGTTATGTATATGGAGATAAAAACAATATATACAAGAATATGTCTTTTTGGTAAAAAGATATTTTGATTAATTATATGGATTTGTTTAATGTTAGTGGAAGATGATGTTAGTGGGTGATTATTATATTGTTTAAATGCATGGTGGAGAGTGATTTGGGGAAAAGTGGTTTGGTTAAAAGAGAAGAGTGTTGACTTTCTTTCTTTCTTTCTTCTTCTTCTTTCATCTTCATCTTCTTCTTTTTTTCTCTTTGGCCGGCCACCCTTAGCAACCAAAGGAAAAGAGATTTTGTTGCTTCCAAGCTCAAAAGATTGAAGGTTTTCAAGAGATCAAGTTTGAGTTTTAAGGATTTTCTTCACTTTTGGTAAGTTTCCAACTTCTTTCTTGGTTTTCTTTTGAGTTTGTGTTCTTGGGTTTGTTGGATGGTTGTTTTGGTATATTTGAGGTTTGCGTTGTTTTGTTAACTTTGATTTTTGGGTTTGGATTGAAGAGAAAAAGGGTTAAGTTTGGTGAAAGAGGCAAGTGTGTGGATTGTGTGATTTTTGAGTTGTGATTGTGTTTGATGTTTGTAATGGAGTTGTTTTAGTGTTTATGCAAGTATTTTTAGGTTGTTGATGGTTTTGGTTGAGTTTGTGTGTTGTTGTTATGGCTATTGGAAGATGATTGTGGGTTATGGCTTTGTTGGTGTCGATTTCAGGGTTTTTGGCCTGACACTCCAGGAACACAGCCATGTCTTTGGGCATGTTGTTGGTTCTATTTTCTGGGTTGGTGACATGAGCAGTGACATGCCCATGTCACTAAGTGTGTCACAGCTTCTATGTAGTAGTAGCATTGACACAGCCTTTGACATGCCCATGTCACTGAACGTGTCATAGCTTCTGTGTTGTTGGTTGATTGACACGTCCAGTGACACGCCCATGTCACTGAGCATGTCATAGCTTCTGTGTTGAAGGAGGATTGACACATCCAGTGACACACATATGTCACTGAGCGTGTCATAGCTTCTATGTTGGAGGAGGATTGACACAGCCAGTGACACGCCCATGTTACTGAGCGTGTCAAAGCTTCTGTGTTGTGGGTTTAGGGCACGGTCAAGGACACGCCCGTGTTGTTGAGCGTGTCAAGTGTAGAGTTTGCCCTAGATAGTTCTCTTTCTTATTTTCTTATGTGTATCTCTAAGTGAGTGTGTATGATCACCTTTGGATTAGGTTTTGAAGAGATTTGAGCTACCTTAATTCAAGTGTTGAGAGTTATCTTAGAAGAGGAGTTGATAGAGTAGTGTTCTTGCTCTTAGAGGTAAGTACAAACTTTGATTGATTGCATTCATTTATATGACATTGGGACTTAACACATTTAGTTGAGAAATGTGTTAAGTTACTTGATACATTGTTGATGAATGAATTATATGTTATGATATGTATAATGTGAATTATGTTGATGTATTAATGAGTAATGTATTGTATATGAAAAGAAATGTTGAAAAATGTGATATGAGATGTGAAAACATAATGTAATCAATCGATATTGAGATGAAATAGAAGAATGAGAAAAAAAATGAGAAAAGATTATAAATTAAGGCAATGAGCCTAGTTTGATTATGAGAAATGAAATGAGAAATGAATTGTGAAAGAGATTGATAATGAGATAAATGAATTAATTGTGTGCCTAGTATGTTATTCAATTTTCAGAGTTCTGGGTTTGGCGGCATGCCTATGAATCGCTGGGCAGGTGAAAAGAATGGGTCGTAAGCCGAGCCCAGCTGAAAAATGTGAAATATGATGTTTTTGAGGTGAAAAGACCGGGTCGTAAGCCTCAAAAACTGTAACAGTCTAGCTGAGTTGAGGACCAAGATACTGGGGCCCTAAGGTCTAGCCGGGTTGAGGTCCAAGATACTGGGGCCCTAAGGTCTAGCCGGGTTGAGGTCCAAGAGACTGGATCTGTTACATTATCCATGGATATATATATATATCGCCTACGGGCTAAATGAATGTGATTATGGACCAAAGCAGTAACTCTGAACTTTGAATAGCATATTAGTTTCATTTTGGGCCCATACTTGTCTTTGCTTTAATGTGAATTATGAAAAATGATGCAAATGATTAATATGTTGAGATATAATGCAATGAGTTGATATATTCATATATATTGTGCATGAGCATCGCATTGATCTGTATTGAATCAAAGCTTGTACCACTAAGCTTTCTGCTTAGCGCGATTGTGGTTCATCGCGTAGGTGACAAGGTAGATTCGATTTTGCCGGAGAGCTCGTCTAGACCGAGTTGAGTCTAGGCCCTAGTTTGTGATAGCAGTGTTGAATTGTGGACATCAAGATCAGAGACGAACTGCCAGCATGTATAAATTCTATAATTTTGTAAACATTGATTTTGATATATATATATACACATATGTATTTTCCGTTGCTTATTTAACAAATGTTTTGAACATACTGTTTTGGATAAACTTTTGGGTACTAATGTTATATATATATATGTATTTTAACGAAGGAATATTTTATCTATTATTATTTATAATATAGGTTAGATATTTTAAGTTTATTCGGACTGACGTATGATAATAATATGTTAAAGATTAAAGATTGGTTTGTTTAAAATGAACCGTGACACCCCTTTATTCGGTATGCATATATCGCATGTTGTGCAGGCGTATGCGGTGTGCATATATTGGGGTATGGGGGTGTTATAGAAAATATGAAAAGCACGACCAGACTGAGCTCAGTCCAACCATACAGAGCCCGATCTGACAGGACTAAAGGATGTTTGACTGTGCTGAGCTCGAGCTGACTGGACCAAATGCAGCCCAACCATGAACTATCTTGGAAAAGTGATTTTAGTGGGAGACAAGAATCAAATATGTTGGCTCCCACTCCAAACGGCTAGTTGAAGACTTGAAGGCTATAAATACTATAAGAAATCACATTTTTTTTAGTAAGATTGTGATTGTAAGAGCCAAGTTTAACATCTTTCATTTCTTTACATCAAAATCTATACTTGTGTTCTTTACGTAGTGGGTGTGAGCATTGAAACTCCATTGTGAGTTTGAGTGTGAGCTTTGAAACACTTAGGTTGTAGAGTGAGCCTGGGAAAATTTTTATTAGTTTGTGAGGAAAATTCTTAAACCTTGTAAAAGTTCGGTGTGAGCTTGTGAAAGTACCAAGTTAGAGTTAAGCTTGTAAAAACTCAAGATTAGTGGAACCTTAACAAGTTGTTAAGGAAGTGGATGTAGGATTGACATAATCCAAATCACTATAAATTCCTTGTGTTCATTACTCTACTCTTTTCTCCTTTCTTGCTTTGTTCAATTTTAAGTTTGTAATTTACCATCACTTCTCCAAATCAACCAATTCCCCCCCCCCCCCCCCCCCCTTAGTTGCCATCTTGGAAAAACAATTAGTATCAGAACCTTAAAATTTCAAGAAGCTTAATTATGAAATTTGATCCACAATGGCAACCTCCTCTTTATCTTCCTCAAACTCTCATGAAAATCTCAATTCTTTTCTTAGACCCTACTTTGATGAAATGGATTTCTCTTATTGGAAATACAAGATGATTTTGTTTCTTGATAGTGAGGGAATTGAACTTTGGAATTTCATAAAAAAATGAGTGGAAACCTCCTACTCATGAGGTAGATGGTATTCAAGTGCCTCTTTCTAGAGAAAAGTGGGCGGATTCTCAAGAAAGAGATTACTACAAAAATAATAGGGTGTCCTCCATCTTAGTGAATTCCATATCTAGAGAAGAAGTTGGAAGAGTCCAACATCTTACTTGTACACATAGCATTTGGAAAACTCTTGAGAATTATCATGATGGTACTACCCAAGTGAGGTTCACCAAAACCCAAATGCTTGCACATAAGTATGAGCTCTTCAAGATGAAGCCTAACAAAAATGTCACCAAAATGATAAATCGGTTACTTACTATTGTCAATGACTTGATGAAATATGGAAAAGTTTATGATCAATGTGATGTCAATAGAGAAATATTGAGAGCACTAAGAGCCAAGAACAACTTTGAATCAAAAGTTCTTCAATTAAAGAAGCTTATGATCTTAGTACTCTAAGAACCGATGAGCTAGTTGGCAAGCTCCTCACCTTTGAGCTACATACTGAAAAAGAGGAAGATAAGGGTGAGAAAGACAAAAAGAAATCCATAGCTCTCAAATCCAACAAAGAAGTTGAAAGCTCAAGTGAAGAAGATAGTGATGATGATGATGATGATGAAGAATTGGCCATGCTATCTAGGAGACTAAGTGAATGGAAAAGAAAAAGGAGATGGCAAGCAAATAAAGGTAATTCCTCCAAGTCATCTTTCAAAGATAAAGAGAAAAATAATGAATTAAAATGTTAGGAATGTGGCAAATAGTGTCACATCAAGATCAAAAACAAAAAGAAATGGGACAAGGAGAAGAAGAAATATCTTAAAGCCATATGAGATTTATGAGTCCTCAAGTGATGAAGAAGAGGAGGAAGAGCAAAAAATTACAAATTTATGTCTCATGGCTATTGGAGATGATGATGATCACACAAATGAGGTAGGTACTCAATCCTTAAACTCCAATGCATATGGTGATAATGTTTGTGGTGCTTTAGATGATGATATAGTTGAGAAAATGAACTCTAGGGTCCAAAAATATTTTGCAAAAATGAAGTTTTATAAAGAAAAATGATCTAAGCTAGAAAAGGACTTCATTTCTTTGAAAAATTCTACTTTAAAATTAAAAACCTCAAATGAACAATTAATGAAATCCTTAGATGAAATGTCAAACAATTCATCTAGTTTAGAAAAAAATATCTAAGGAAAATCACAATTTGAAAGAAGAAATAAATGAGCTAAAAAATTCTATTTTAAAATTTCATAAGGGCAAGGAAGCCTTGGATACATTAATTAGTGTCCAAAGATCACCTTACTCCAAGTATGGCTTAGAGTTCAATGGTTCATCTACTACTTCATCTAATGCACCCACATTTGTTAAAGCATCTACAACTCAAACTTCAAGTGTTGAAGTTGTAAAGATTGCATCAGCACACACTAAGCCAAAAATCATTAAAAAGAATACTCTTAGCTCTAGAACTAAGGTTTCAAGAGCAAATTATGCATATATGTACAAAATGCATGAACACAATCACAAGCATGCACATAGACAATCTTATCACACACACACATGTGATTGTCAATTTAATTCTTCAAGGTTCAATAAAAAATAATTAAAAAAATATAAGAGCTTGTATCAATGCCAATGTTGCATGAGATATGGACACAAAAGTACATTTTGTTACATTAGAAAGGCACACCTCAAATTAGAGGATCCTTCTATGACTTACCCCTAGGGACCCAAGTTCATTTGGGTATCTAAAAGAAGGTAAATTTTCATTATCTTATAGGTAAGCCTAAAGTCTACTATCAATGAAAGTGTTTGGCTTATAGATAGTGGATGCTCAAGGCACATGACTGGTGATGAAAAACTTTTCATAACACTCACCTACAAGTAAGGATTCATAACACTCACCTATAAGTAAGGAGGTAATGTAACATTTGGAAATAATGCTAAAGGAAAACTTATAGGCATTGGTTTTGTTGGTATGCTTGGTAAAAATATGATTGATAATGGGTGGTTAGTTGATGGACTAAACATAATTTGCTTAGTGTTAGTCAATTATGTGACAAAGGATATAATGTCAACTTTAATTCCAAAGGATGCAAAATCACCTATTCTAGTGGTGAGCTTGCATTTAATGGAAGTAGAATTAGTGGCACATATAAAAATTAACCTACACTCTAATAATACTTTTGAATGTTTAGTTACCATTAACAATGATGCTTGGCTTTGGCATAGAAGATTAGGACATGCTAATATGGATCAATTACATTATTTATGTAAAGAAGTACTTGTAGTTGGTCTTTCTAAAATAATATTTAATAAAGATAAAATTTGTGAACCATGTCAACTAGGGAAACAACATAAGAGTTCTTTCAAATCAAAAAATTTTGTAAGTACATCTAGACCTCTAGAACTAATACATTTAGATTTGTTTGGTCCTACTAGAGTTGCTAGTCTAGGAGGCAAGTTATATGCATTTGTACTTTTTGATAATTACTCAAGGTTTGCATGGGTTAATTTCCTAGCTCAAAAGAATGAAGCTTTCAAACATTTCAAAATTTTTCCAAAAATAGTTCAAAATGAAAAAGCATATGTGATCAAAACTATTAGAAGTTATCATGGCAAAGAATTTGAAAATGAGAACTTTGAAAATTTTTGCAATGAACTTGGAATCTCACACAATTTTATAGATCCTAGAAAACCACAATAAAATGGTGTGGTTGAAAGGAAAAATAGAACATTGGTAGAAATGGCTAGAACAATGCTCAATGAGTATGATTTACCTTCCTATTTTTGGGCAGAAGCCGTTAATACCGCATGTTATATTTCAAATCATGTTTTCTAAAGACCTTCAATGGAAAGGAAGAAAAATTAAAATCTCATACCTTAGAGTATTTGGATTCAAATGCTTCATATTAAATACCAAGAACAATCTTGGAAAATTCTCATCCAAATCGAATGAAGGAATCTTTTTAGGTTACTCATCTTCTAGCAAAGCATATAGAGTATTTAATAAAAGAACTTTAGTTCTTGAAGAATCAATGCATGTTATTTTTGATGAATCATTCAAGCTTGATCATGGAAAAGGTAGTGTTCTTGATGATTTTGTAGGTACATTTGAAGAGCTTGAAATAAGCAATGTTCCAAAAGAAGAACATGGTGAAATAATTTTGGAACAAGAAGGAACTCAAGAGCTACCCAAAGATACATTATCAAAAGGATCATCCAAGGGAACTCGTCATTGTTGACACTTCAAAGGGAGTAACTACTAGAAAAAAATTTCAATACCTAGACTCTAATATTGCTTTTATTTCTCAAATTGAACCAATGACCATTGAGGAGGCTCTTAATGATGAATGTTGGTCGATTGCTATGTAAGATGAACTCAATAAATTTGAGAGAAACAAAGTGTGAGAACTTGTTCCTGGACCCAACGATCATCCAATTATTGGTTGCAAATGGGTATATAGGAATAAGCTTGATGAAGATGGTCTCATTACTAGAAATAAAGCTAGATTGGTACCCAAAGGCTATAACCAAGAGGAAGGCATTGATTATGATGAGACATTTGCCACCATAGCAAGATTAGAGGCAATTAGAATGTTACTTGCATTTGCATGTCATATGAACTTTAAACTTTTTCAAATGGATGTCAAAAGTGCCATTTTGAATGGTTTTATTAATGAAGAAGTTTGTGTTGAACACCCCCTGGTTTTGAAGATTATCAACTTCCAAATCATGTTTTTGATTTAACCAAGGCACTATATGGATTGAAACAAGCTCCAAGAGTTTGGTATGATAGACTTAGTGCTTATTTATTAGAAAATGATATTACAAAAGGGAAAGTTGACACTACACTTTTTGTTAAAAATAAATTACATAACATTTTAATTGTGCAAATCTATATTGATGACATTATATTTGGTGCTACTAATGAATCTTTGTGCCAAGAGTTTGCTTCTTGTATGACTAGAGAATTTGAGACTAGGGAATTTGACATGTGCATGATAGGTGAACTTAAGTTCTTCCTTGGTCTACAAGTAAATTAATGCAAGGATGGAATCTTCATTAACCAATCCAAATATATAAAGGAACTTCTCAAGAAGTTTGGCATGGATGGTTACAAAGCAAGCAAGAATCCCATGAGCACATCCTTGAAATTTGTAATATCCCAAACAATACCCTAAAATTTTGGAAATGCTTATTGTTGAAATGGAATTAAATGATATTAAGTGAGAAGATAAAAAGAAGGAGTGTGAACATGTTGTATATATAGAGATATATACAACATATACAAGTCAACTAGTAGAGTGGTCAAATGATACTTTGATTTATTTAAAATAGAAATTAAAAATAAGTGAAAGATGATATTTGTATTATAATAATAATTAATTTACTTGGTGGAGAGTGATTTGAGGAAAGTTGTTTGATTAAAAGAGAAGAGTGCGTGGTTGACTTTCATCATCTTCTTCTTTCTTCTTCAAGAGCCAGCCATCACCATTACTAAAGGGAAAGAGAGGTTTTGTTGATTCCTAACTCAAGCAATTGAAGGATTTCAAGAGATCAAGTTGGAGTTTTAAGGATTTTCTTCACTTTTGGTAAGTTTCCAACTTGTTTCTTTGATTTCTTTTGAGTTTGTGTATTTGAGTTTGGTGGATGGCTGTTGTAGATGTGTGTATGGTTGATTTTGATATTTTTGAGGTTGTTTGGTCTAATTAACTTTGATCTTGGGGTTGGATGAAAGAAAATGTTAAGTTTGGTGAAGAAAACAAGAGTTGTGGATTGTGTATGTGTTGAGTTGTGAAATATGATTGTGTTTGTGTTTTGATGCATATAATTGAGTTGTTTAATGTTAAGCAAGTTTATTATGGTATATTGATGGTTTTAGTTAAGTTTGTTTGGAGTGAAAAAGGGTAAAAGAAAGATGTTTGTTGAATGTGGTGTTTTTGATGTCGATTTTAGGTTTTTGGCCTGACACGCCCAATAACACGGCCATATTTTTGGGTGTGTCGTTGGTTCTATTTTCAGAATGGATGGCACGAGCAGTGACACGCCCATGTCACTGAGCGTGTCACAACTTCTGTGTTGGAGTAGTATTGACACGTCCAGTGACACGCCCATGTTACTGAGCGTATCATAGTTATTGTGTTGTTGGAGAATTGACAAGTCCAGTGACATGCCCATGTCATTGAGCGTGTCATAGCTTCTGTGTTGGAGGAGAATTGACATGTGCAGTGACACGCCCATGTCACTGAGCGTGTCAAAGCTTCTGTGTTGTGGGTTTAGGCCACGTCCATGAAATCACCCGTGTTGTTGAGCGGGTCAAGTGTAGGGTTTGCCCTAGTTAGTTCTCTTCTTTATTTTCTTATGTGTATCACTAAGTGAGTGTGTATAATCACGTTTGGATTAGGTATTGAAGAGAATTGAGTTGTACCAATCCAAGTGTTGAAAGATTCTTGGAAGAGGAGGTTGATAGATTGGTGTTAGTTACTCTTAGAGGTAAGTACAAACCTTACATGATTGCATATATTTTTATGACTTTGGGACTTAACACATTTGGTTGCAAAATGTGTTAGGTTACCTATTATATTGTTGATATATGAGAATGGTGTTATGATTTGTATTATGTGAACTATGTGAATTATATGTTGAGGATTCAAAATATATGAACAATGTAATTTGTGATGTGTTATAATGATGTAAATGAAATAGTTGGGGCATTGTGCCTAGATGATCATGAGAAAATGAGAATGGAAATAAATGATGAAATTATGAAAGAATTGTGTGCCTAGTATGTTATTCAATTTTTAGAGTTTTGTTGTTGGTGGCATGCCTAAAAGTAACAATCCCTTGAAGCTGGGTTGGGATTGGTCTTTAAAGCCAAGTTGGGTTGATGCTGAGCTCCCCTTGAAGCTTGGTTGGGCCTAGTCCTTAAACCCTAGTTGGGATGTTACATATGAGGTAATCCTCATTGTGATAATGATTCGCCTTCGGGCTTGATAAATGTGATTATTGGACCAAAATAATAACTCTGAAATTTGAATGGCATATTAGTTCCTTTTGGGCCCATGCTTGTCTTTGCTTTAAAGTGAATTATGAATGATGGAACAATTGAACAATATCATGAGATTTAATGTTATGAAATATGATATCCTTGTATATTACTTCTAATTCTTGAAAGTTTGACATTCGTATTACATTTGAATCATATTGTTATCATGATTTGTACCACTAAGCCTTTGGCTTTGTAACACCCCTTCCCAGCCTACATGTGTAAGCCGAATAGAGGCGCCACACTATCCTAATGTTGCTACCAATTTTACTTAATTCAAATTTTAGTTCCGGTTTTACAGAAATTTTGCCATAGTTTTGCCTAAAAATTGAGTCCCAAGTGTCGACAAAACTGGTTTTTTCCTGATTTTAAAAAAAAACATTTTACACAAACCAATGCAAACAAAATCATTCTCAGTACACTCCCAATAAATCCCCCTTATAACCTCAACTACAACCTGCAAAATGGATTTACACTTCTAGTACAAAATAAGTAGAGGTTTATTATTATCACATACTTTCAATAATCTTATATATATATATGATAATCTTGTCTTTACCAAAATTTCATTTATACATATGAATACATTCTTGTCAGAAATACAACATAATGAAATTATACATGTATGCATCACCCTCTAGTTGGTCTCGAAATACTCTTACCCTACTCGTGGCATAACAGTTTGACTTCCAGATCAACCACCTACTCACCTGCGCGATATATACAACCGCGCTAAGCCCGAAAGCTTAGTAGTACAAATAAATATTATAAACATACATAACAGACAATCATACTTACGTTAACTTCATATATTATTATTTTCTTATCATATTTTCCCATTTCAATTACACCTTATTTATATTTCTACTAATCTCATAATTATATACATATGCACGTATTTCATTAATACAACCCACAATTCCATATTATACATCATATTGTATTTTCACGTAGTACCTTCATATCTCACCATTCAACATAGTTTTTCAATCTACATTCACCTTCAATAATTTACTTATACATTGTAATCATCTCATTTCATAATTATCATCATATATCTCATATCATTACATCTTATTCCATAATTCACATTTAAACAAAAATAATCATTGGTCTCATTATTCATTCATTTCATATTTCATGAATCACATTTAAACAAAGACAAGCATGGGCCCAAAAATAATCTAATATGCTATTCAAAGTTCAAAGTTACTATTTTGGTCTATAATCATAATCATCAATACATTTATCCATGGATATTCAACTAGATTTGAGTTTACGACCCAGTCATTTCACCCAATCTAGTTTTGAATAATTTGTCTTTGAGGTTTACGACCCGGTCATTTCACCCCAAAAACATCACATTTCACATTTTTCAACTGGAATCGGCTTACGACCCGGTCATTTCACCTATCCAGTGATTTATAGGCATGCCGCCAAAACCAGAACTCTGAAAATTGAATAAACATATTAGGCACACAATGAATTCATTTACCTCATTATCAATTTCTTTTCATTTCATTTCTCATAACTAATTAGGCAACCATGCCTCCATTATATATTTCATTTGCATTATCATAGCCAACAATCATGGCCTCATATCTCATATGATCTCAAATCACAATAGGGCAATTCTTCATAATATCATATCTTTCACATTTCATTTCATCATCACATCTTTTACATTTCATATTCCATATTTCATTTCATCATTCAAATGGATATAATCAATGGAATTAACACATATTTTACATACTCATCACAACATTCACATCATACCAAACATACATTATTAATATGCATTAACAATGTATTAGATTTCTTAACACATTTACAATCAAATGTATGTTAAATCTCAACATCATATGAATGTATGAAATAATGTAATTTGTACTTACCTTAAAACCGACTCACACCAATCTATACACTTACTCTTCAAAGAATCCTCAACACTTAGGTTAGGGCAATTCAACCTCTTCACAACCTAATCCAAAAGGAATATTAGCAAAATGACCATATGAATAGTACATTCTGGTTTTAGACTCCATTTTATCCTTATTTTGAAAAATTGTATAAAATAATCTACTTGACTAAAAATTCTAAAATTTTTACAGAATTTAGTTTTACATCTTAAAATCATTCCTTTAAAATTTCAGATCAAACAGAACACAAAATCTTGGTCAAATAGTTCACCTAACCAGACTGCCCCAATTGCCCTGCATCCTGGCAGCAGTTCTGAACTTTGTGAATTCCATAAATCAAATTCAATCAACGTGGTTCCAAATTATTTTTATCAAATACTAGACTCACTAAGAAACAACATATCCAAAATTCAATTGGATATGATTTTTCTACATTTTATTAAAAATCCCGAAAGATAGCTGTCTCAGTTAAGGTACCTGCTGGAACAGGTCTAATAAAAATAATCTTTCTAAAATCATAACCATTCCAAAATCGAATCAACATATTTTTCAGTCATTTTAGACTCATAGAGGCACAACATATCAAAAATTCACTTCAAGAACATTTCTCTATAATTAATTAAAAATCATACAAGTCACAGCCTTTACTAATTGTAAAACAGGAAAAAATTTCACTAAACACAACTCTTACTCTTCCATCACCAACACCAACCTAACTTCTTATCTTTAATTCCATTTCAACACTTTTACACACACCATACACAAACACACTCCATCAAACTCAAACAAAATTCCAAATAGAACAAGAGAAATCAAGAGAAAACTTACCAAAAATGATAAACTTCTTGAATTTCTAACTTGTTTCCTTGAAATCTTCCTTCAATTTGAAACTTGGAACTCAAAACAACTTCTTGCTCTCTTGACTAAGTGATACCCGGCCACCCCAAAAGAAAAGAAGAAAAATGAAAGAGACAAAAGAAACAAAGTCAAATTTCCCCTCTCTTTAAACCTCCACCAAGCAATTTAAAAAGAAAATTACCTAAATACCCTCTTCTATACAATTAAACTCCCTTTCACTTACTTGCCCTTTTTAGTAATTTCATACATAACCAAAATAAATATCTTCTTTTTCTTTTATTATTATTATTATTATTATTATTATTATTATTATTATTATTATTAATTAATTATATAAACTTACTTTTCCTACACCACTTTATACATTATGTATATGTAATATATATGTTGGTATATGTATATCTCTTTTATATTTCCTTTATATTTTCCATATTTTTCAAATACCACATAAATATATATCATCCCTCATATACACCTATTTCTTATAATATTTTCCTTACATATTTTACTAACATATCTTCTCACAACTACCATTCTAATGTACACCAAAATCGGGTATTAAATTAATTCATTTATCTTCTTTTGACTTTCATTAGTTTAACTTATATATGTTATATATATCTTCACTTCTTTTCTCCTTCCATTAAACATACTCCTTAAATCCAAATACCACAATAATTATTCCAAAACTTTTAGGGTGTACCTTGGGATATTACAGGCTTAGTGCGATTATGATTTATCGCACAGGTGACAGGGTAGATCTGGTTGAGTCGAAGAGTTCAGCTAGACCGAGTCGGGTCTAGGCTTGTGATCCCTTGTGAAGTATTGATTTTTGGACTTCAAGATCAGAGATGAACTGCCAGCATGTATAAACTTTATATTTTTGTAAATATTGATTTTGATGTATACATATGTATATTCCACTACATTTTCTGCTACTTATTAATCAAATGTTTTGGGTAAAGTTTTGGGTAATGATGATATATATATATGTATTTTTAACAAAGGATGTTTTATCTATTACTTTCTATAATATAAGTTAAATGTTTTAAATTTACTCAGATTGATTGATAATAATTTTGATGTTTAAGTCAAAAGATTCATTTGATAAAAATGCACTGTGACATTTCTATATCTTCTATACGTATATTGCATATTGTAAGTATATGTGGTGTATGTATATTGGGTATAGGGGTGTTACAAAATTGGACAAAGATGAAAGTGGTAAGAAAGTTGGTGAAAAGAAATATCGAGGTATTATCAGATCACTACTTTATTTAACCGCTTCTAGACCCGATATAATGTATAGTGTTTGTTTGTGTTCCATATTTCAATTATGCCCTATGGAATCACATTTCAATGCCACTAAAAGGATTTTAAAATATTTGAGTGGAATATTGCATCTAGGACTTTGGTACCCTAGAAATACATCGCTTAATATTTTAGGTTTTTCGGATGCAGATTTTGCTGGTAACCTATTGGATAAAAAAAGCATGACCGATGCATGCCATTTTCTTGGTGATTGCCCAGTTTCTTGGTTTAGCAAGAAACAAGTGTCGATTGCTCTCTCTACTATAGGAGTAGGATATGTTGCTTCATGTTTTTGTTGCACTCAAGTTTTATGGATGAAGCAATAGTTGCTAGATTATGATAAAAATTTTGATCACATTCCCATTAAGTGAGATAATTCAAGTGCCATTAATCTATCAAAAAATCCAATCCTACATTCTAGGTCAAAACATAATTAGTAATCATTATTTGAGAGACAATGTTCAAAATCAAAATGTTATTTTGGAATTTATAAACACTCAAAATCAACTTGCTGATATTTTTACAAAACCCTTGAATGAAGAAAGATTAAGTTTTATCAAACAACATATTGACATGATAATGGTAGCACTTGTAATACCCCGATTTTTGTTGTACTTTGGAATAGTAGTTGTGAGAGAGTATGTTGGTGAAATATGTAAAGAAAATATTATAAGAGATAGATGTATATAAAGGATGATATGTATATGTTATATTTGAAAAACATGGGAAATATAAATACAATATATAAGACATATACATATATCAACATATACATCACATATACATGATGTATATATTGGTGTAGGAAAAGTAAATTGTAAATAAATAAATAAATAAATAATTAATTAATTAATAATAATAATGACAAGAGAAAAAGAAGAAAAGAAAGTCAAAGGATGGATCAATTTTGTGGTGGAGAATTTTTAGGTGTATTTAATTATATTATTATTATTATATATATATAATAAGGATGAGAGTTGGACAAGAGAGCTTTCACTTTCTTTCTTCTTCTTCTTCTCCTTGAACGTGGGAGAGAGAGAGAGAGAGAGAGAGAGAAGAGTATGATTTTGTTCACATACACATCAAATTCATAAGGGCTTTAAGAGAATTGAAGGTGGATATTGAAGTTTTGACAAAGAATTCAAGTAAGTGTTCATTTCCTTGTGTTGATTTCTATAGATTGAGTTTATATTTGATATGTTAAGTGTGTGAAGGTGATGATAATGAAAGATTGAAGTATATATATGTGTGTGTGTTGAATTGGTATTTAGATGATGATAATATGGGTATTTGTGAGGATGATGATGAGTTGTTGAAATTGTTTAATAAGGGTTTAGTATAAATAAGTTGGGAAATTGAATAAATTGATGCATGGATGATGTATATAATGATTATTATTATGATATGTTGAAGTTATATAAGTGTTAAATTGATAGGTGATTTATGAATATAAACTAAGATGTTGATTAAGGGTGTTGTAGTATGGATTTTGGAGTGATTGTGTTTGCATGGATGAGAGTTCAAAATGCATAATTTTTGTCTGACACGGCCATGTCGTTAGGCATGTCAATGATGCTGAGTTTAATGTTTGTGACATGACAATTAACACAGCCATGTCATTAGGCATGTCATAGCTACTGAGAGATAAAGTAATTGACACGGCCATGAACACGCCCATGTTGTTGGGCGTGTCAATGTTTTTGTGAGGTAGAATGAATGACACATCCAGTGACACGCCCATGTCACTAATCATGTCATAGCCACTGTATTGAGGAAGGATTGACACGGTCAATGACACTCCCATGTCACTGGGCGTGTCAAAGCTTCTGTGTTGTTGGTTTAGGGCATGATCAGGGACATGCCCGTGTTGTTGAGCGTGTCATGTGTAGAGTTTGTCCTAGTTAGTTTTTATTCTTATTTTCTTATGTGTATCACTAAATAAGTGTGTATAATCACCTTTGGATTAGGTTTTGAAGAGATTTGAGTGCCCTAATCCAAATGTTAAAGGATTCTTGGAAGAGGAGTTCGGAATTGATGTGAGTTGCTCTTAGAGGTGAGTACAAATCTTATATGATTGTATATATGTGCATGATTTTGGAACTTAACACATTTGGTTGGAAAATGTGTTAAGTTATTTATTATATTGTTGATGCTTGAGAATGATGCTATGATTTGCATAATGTGAAAGATATAACGATCATTCAAAATGTATGTACAATGCAATTGGTTATGTATACCCTAATGATGAGATATGAAGCCATTGTTGTTGGCTATAATGATGCAAATGAAATAATTGGGGCATGTTTGCCTAGATGATTATGAGAAAATGAGAATGGAATTGATACTGAAATAATAAAAAGAATTGTGTGCCTAATGTGTTATTCAATTTTCAAAGTTTGTTGTTGGTGGCATGCCTAAAAGTAACAATCCCTTGAAGCTGGGTTGGGCTTGGTCCTTGAAGCCAAGTTGGGTTGATGCTTAGCATGCTTCGTTCCCCTTAAAGCTTGGTTGGGCCTAGTCCTTGAAGCCTAGTTGGGATGTTACAAACCCTTGAAGCTGGGTTGGGCTTAGTCCTTGAAGCCAAGTTGGGTTGATGCTTAGCATGCTTCGCTCCCCTTGAAGCTTGGTTGGGCCTAGTCCTTGAAGCCTAGTTGGGATGATAAATGTGATAATTGAACCAAAACATTAACTCTAAAAGTTGAATGACATATTAGTTTCTTTTGGGCCCATGCTTGTCTTTGCTTTAATGTGAATTATGAAATAAGATATAATGTTATGAGATATATGATGATAATTATGGAATGAGGTGATTACAATACATAAGCAAATTACTGAAAATGAATGTGGCTTGAGAAACTATGCTGAATGATGAGATTATGAAAATACAATATGATGTGTAATATGTATATGGATGTGGAAATTATGAGTATTATTTCATGAATGTTCTGATAAGTCATTGAATTATGGTTTGTTGTAATGATATATGTGTACATGTATATAAATTATAATGTTAGTGGAAATATATGAAGAGTGCATTGAAAAGGGAAAACATGATAAGAAAATGATGATACATGATGTTAATATATGAAGTATGATTTTTCTGTAATGTATGTTTCAAATATTTATTTGTACTACTAAGCTTTGGAGCTTAGCGCGGTTGTGTAAATTGCGCAGGTGAGTAGATTGTTTATCCGGGAGTCAAAACGTTATGCCACGAGAAGGGTAAGAGTATTTCGAGACCAACTAAAAGGTGGTGCATACATGTACAATTTAATTATGTTGTATTTTGATAAAAATGTATATATATACCTAAATGAATTTTGGAAAAGACAAGGTAATTTATAGATATGTGATATCATCAAAAGTATAATGATTTTGTAAATGTTCTTTAAATAAAATGTATTATTGTTTGGAACTAAGATAAAGGTTTTAATATGTTATATACGTGTTGTATGTATACAAGGTATATGTATAGTACTTATATATAGTATAAGGGTGCTAAAGCACTCTTAACTAAATTTGTTTTTATATGCATATCAATGATGGAATTAAGAACGCTTACAAAAGTATATTTTAACATGTCATATAATTTCTCATTTACATCTATTTTGACCATTTATTAAGAGGCCACAAATTGAGATCTACAAATCTTCTTTTTCTTTGAAAATTTTCTTAGCCCTCCTGGACTGTGTCTCAGTACGACCAGACAAAAGCTAGGTCGATCAGACCACAGTTCATCCCGCTCAACAGTACACACTGAGATCTGGTCTGACTGAGCTCTGTCAAAAGTTTATGATGATTTTAATATAGTATGCTCGGTCCACTTGAACTACATTGCGCACAACCGAGCTCTCTTAAGATTAGGTTCAACTGTTTTGCTATACTCAGCTCAGTTCGCTCGAAATCATCTGTGCACGTTTGGACTACCAAAAACTAGCTCGGTCTAACCGTACCACACATGGTTCGCTTGGACAGCCTCAAAATTTTTAAAATTTCTAGCCGTTGGAAACCTTCCAAAACATGCATAACTCCTCTCCAACAGCTATAAATGGCTAGTTTGACCTCCAAACTCTACTTTTCACTCAAATTTTATGATATTTTACACTTGATTTCACTTATAAACACCTAAACAATCTATTTCTCTTTCAATTTCATCATCATCATTCTCATGGCTCCTAAAACCTCCAAGAAGAAACCTTCAAGACTTGAGAAAGGCAAGGGAATTGCCACTTCTTCCACACCTATGGAAGAGTCTAGTCTAAGGACTCACAAACCTAGACACTTAAGTGAAGAAGAGAAGCAAAGGTATGCTATTATTCAAAATACGAAATGTGAATCAAACAAAATTCCTTCTTCTTTCACTCTAGAATCCCTAGGCATTGAATCCTACATTCATGAAGCCTTATCATATCTTGGGTGGGAAAATTTTATTTTCTTAGAAAATGGTGATCTTGGATTGGAATCATTAACCAAAGAATTTCTCACTGCTTTGGTTGTTAAATAGAAAGACTTGGAACCTCTAGGACCTTATTCTATAAAATTTAAAATTTTCAATGTGTCCTATAAACTTTCTTTCCAAGAATTTTCCTCCATTTGGGGATTTAACATGGAAGGTATCTTTTATCTATCCAGTCCCTCCATTACTGATCCTCTTTTAGTTGATTTTTAGAGAGAAATTTCCCTAAAAACCAATTTTCACAAGCTCTCCAATGCTAAATATCTTAGAACTTATCTCTTTGGATTCTCCATAGAATCATCACCTATACCATCAATGCAAGAGGTGAAAGCAATGAGAAAGTAACTCACAAAGATCTTTTGTTTCTCTATTACTTGAAGAAAAAGGTGAAAATTCAAATCGTTAAGTTTTTAATTGACCAATTTCTCATTCTCCAAAACAAATCCACTGGGACACTTATGATCACATCTTTTATCACTCACATTGCCAAATATGTGAATGCTTTTACCTCAACAAATTTAGCCACTCTTTCAAATCCTCTTGATCCTGCCAAAACTCTCATCAACATTAAATACTTGAAACTCTCTAAATGCATAGTAGAAGTTGATGGCATATACCAGTATGCTTTTTGCACTCAAGGAATTCGAACACAACAAAGAAAAAGGCTAAGAATTATTGATGAGAGCCAATAGTCTTTTCAAGTAGAATTTCTAAGACCTCAAACCTCTAGAACTCAAGGATCCATCCTTGATATCATTCATCAAATTCAAGACCAAATTTCCTCCTAAACCTCTCATATTGATGACCTTACCGAGAGAGCCTCTCACCTTCATATGGACTTTAGGGATATGTAAAAATTCATGGGCATTCCTAAATCTCCCCCATCGGATGAAGAAGGAGAAGAAGGAATGATGTCAACCGGCATCTTTGATGAAGCTTTAGGAGAGGAAGAGGGAAATGGAAATAGTGATGATGATTATCCTCCTTATACACCTTTACCTTAACATTTATATTTCTATTTTGTTGTATGATCTCTATATATTTTGTTGGCCCTTAAATGAAAATGATCATACATACATGTTTTCTTATCATTTGCTTAATTTTAATAAAAAAAATTTACTTAATGATTGCATTTAATTTCTCATTCTTTTTGTCTTTGTCAAAGGGGGAGAAATTATTTGAATTGTTAGAATAAAATTGCAGATGTTGAGGGGGAGTAGAAGCACATATTAAAGGGGAGCAAAAATACTCATTAGACATGAAAACTTTTAATGCTCATTTTCAATTCAATTTAATTGCCAAATCAAAAGGGGGGAGATTGTTGCAAAACTATTGTCCTCTATTTTAATCTTAGGAAATCAAATTGAATAAGACAAATATTTATACCAAGTTATTTTTTTTTTGTAGGATTTCTTTTGAGCCTGACCGGACTATCATCCAGGCCGACCGAACTTAAGGAAGTAGCTCTCCATACCGATTTGAGGAATACCGCACTGATTGAAAGTCTAC
Source organism: Garcia nutans (assembly GCA_947685225.1). Taxonomy (NCBI): domain Eukaryota; kingdom Viridiplantae; phylum Streptophyta; class Magnoliopsida; order Malpighiales; family Euphorbiaceae; genus Garcia; species Garcia nutans. The sequence goes on along the minus strand of CANTUV010000039.1, from coordinate 31,419,209 downwards.
CGAACTAATGAGCAACAAAATCATGAGCACAAACATTCTCAAAACAAGATGATCGAACTGAAGAATACACTGAGAACAAGCTGGACACATAAAGCATGAGCTGAGCAATGAACTTTCCAAAATTGAGCCTAATGATCTGGAGAAAGCACCAAGGACACGACCTGATTATACAAAGCATGAGCTGACTAGTTAGAGCATGAGCTGAACAACAAACTGAACATACCAATCCTTTAACCGAATAGAACCAAGAACGAGCAAATCGACTTAACTAAGACAAAGTATCAAGAAAAGCTCACGTTTAATATCACTCCCACTTGATGAACAGACTACATATCCTGACCGGACAACTATAAAGTTTGACCATACTGAGCTCATGATAAATCCTCATAAGTCCCAGTAGAGTTCACGGTCACTAAGTACTCCAAAAACTTCAGCATACCGTGCTAGGAATGACCAGACCTGATGCAATTTTATCGTACCGAGTCAGAGCTAATAATCCAAGAAGTTCCAGTAATGCTCACGGTCTTCAACACTCTCAGAATCTCAGCATACCAGACTAAGACTGACCAGACCGAACTAGTCCTAAGCATACCACTAGTTCATACTTCAAAAAATATAGCCATTGTTTATCCACTCAATTAGTGGATGCCATGTGTATTAGCCATTGAAGAACTTTTGTTAGAAAATATGAGAAGCACGACCATACCAAGCTTAGTCAACCATGCAGAGCCCGATCCGACCGGACTAAAGGAAGTTTGACTGTGTCGAGTCTAAGCTAACCAGATCAAAAGCAGCCTGACCATGAACTAGCTCGAAAAAGTGATTTTTGTAAGAAAAAAGAATCAAACATATTGGCTCCCACTCCAAACGGCTAGTTGAAGACTTGAAGGCTATAAATAAAACAAGAAATCACATTTTTTAGTAAGATTGTGATTGTAAGAGCCAAGTTTAACATCTTTCATTTCTTTGCATCAAAATATATACTTATATTCTTTAAGTGTTGGGTGTGAGCATTGAAACATCATTGTATGTTTGAGTGTGAGCTTTGAAACACTTAGGTTGCAGAGTGAGCCAATAAAAAACCTTGTTGGGTTGTGAGGGAAATTCTCAAACCTTGTAAAAGTTTGGTGTGAGTTTATGAAAACACCAAATTAGAGTTAAGCTTGTAAAAACTCAAGATTAGTGGAATCTTAACAAGTTGTTAAGGAAGTGGATGTAGGATTGAGGTAATCTGAACTGCTATAAATTTCTTGCGTTCATTTCTCTACTCTCTACTCCTTTCTTGCTTTGTTCAATTTTAAATTTTCAATTTACCATCACTTCTTCAAATCAATCCATTCACCCCTCTCTTGGTTGCCATCTTGGGACAACAATTATTTATTTTGTATTTTTTTAAAATATGCATATTTATTTATGATAAAAAAAATATATGTTGATTTATTTATATCTTTATTTTTTTTTCTTTAAATTTGTTAACATGTATAAAAAGTTTATTTTCTTGAATGTTAATTATAAGCATATGATTATATTTTCAATGTTAATTATTATCACATATTGGACATGTATTGTGAGATCAATTTTTACTTTTTTTTATTGTTTTATGTTAGTGTATGGAAAAAAATTAATATTTATTGGAACTAATATTAAATATTTATTCATGATATTAAAATATAAATTTGAAAAATATATCAATCTTATTTATAAAATAATATATTACTATTAAAGATTTATATTATTTAAAAAATAAAAAAAATAATAACATTGATATTATTCAAGATAAACAAGAGTTAAATTGTGCAAGGATATATTTGTAATTTTATACGTAACCTTACCTTATGATACCTTCCAACAAAACAAGGAAAAGGTATTTAACCTTCAAATACCATACATTCTTTTTAAACATGATAAAAACCAAGACTCTATTCTACTCTACCTTACTGTACCTTACCCTACTTTATTAAACCTCAGGATACCTTCATCCAAACAAAGCCTAATATGAGTAGATTTGAATTACACACTTCGCAATTGATGGAAACTATGACAAATGCAACTTTTTCGATGTTTTACCAACTCAAACAATGATAGTATGATAAAGAACAAAACTCAATGGATTGGAGCAACTAACTAATAGAAAATTTTATGGAAACAAAGATAAATTAGGATAGATGGAACCTAATATAGAGTCTAAACTCTGATACCAAACTAATGCAAACTCCAAATATATAAACTTGAGACCATATACCTTTACACCTGGAAGAACCCATTGGAAAGTAAAATCAAGTTCTTACCCAAGTCCTTAATTCAATTCCAACTTGTGGAAGAGAACCTTGGAATTAATACAGACTCAAGTAGTTAACTTTGGTATATGATTTTTGATACAAACAAGAATCAAGACATTAGAGGACATTCTCAAAAGTTTTGTATGTTTCATTCAACTCCCTTATACAGTGACCTAAGGATGAATTTATAGTATAAGACTTGATAGCCTAGATGCATTGTTGGTTACAAGACTAAATTCATCCTTATCCTTACAATATTGCTATGTAAGTTTGAGCTTAAAATAAGCTTAAAATAACATGTGATAAGGCCCAATATCTAACAATCCAATACACTTTTCCAAACTAAAATAAACTAAGAAGCTAACAAGTTACATAGTCATCTAAACCAATATTAAAGTAACTAATTGGGCTAGAGTAAACAAGTTGGCCCAAATGGTCTGTAAGTTTCCAAGATGTGCCCAAACACTTCCAACAAGTTGATCATCTTGACTTTGTCTTCAATTGACCCATAAGGCTTCATTTTCAAACTAAACAAGCTTTGTACATATGATTGTGAGGTTTCTTTCATCTTCTTACCCTTATACCTCAAAATTTGACCACTGGTAATGCAAACCCCTAGTATAACAACTGGGGACCCACTCGCCTTTATCCGTGATATCAATCTCTTGGAAAATGAAACAGAGTTCTTTACCAAGTTTGTAACCCAAATTCAACCTATAGAAGAGAACCTTAGAATTAAACCTATCAACAAAGTGGTTAACTCTGAAAATAGGAAAATGTAATTCAATATGAACGAAGAAACATGAGATAAATCTCTTCAAGAATAAAGTTATTATAATTTTATTAACTCCATCAAAATTTAATGATTACATTCTAAAATAAGAAGTATTTATATGCTACAATACTTAACCCTAACCCAAATCATAAAAAGGAAAACAAATCATAACAAATAAGGAAACTGAATAATGTAAATTTGTGTAAAAACTTTGATGCCAATTTTTAATCTAATAAAATTTGAACCTAGGCTTGGTTTCTTTCATAATAATTGTATCCCTGGAAGTATAGATGAATTTTGAATTTTGAATCACTCAATTTAGACTTCACAAACTTAACTTATGGCCTTTTGAAGTAAATAGGTTCAAATAGAAAACCTATTCTAATTTGGATTTATAGTTCTAAATTTACACAGCTGTTTGGAGACCCAAAAAAATTCAAATTTATATGAATAAGATAATTATGAAAATTCATGAATAATACTTTCTCATTCTGGAACTCTAAGATCGTCAAAATCTCAAGTAAATCTTTAAAGGTCAAACCTGCCTAAATCTGAAAATTACATATTATATGTGAGTGCCTAGTTTGTCCACCTTCATTTGTCTTTTTGGGCCTCAACACTATCAAGTTATTAACCTCAGGGATCTGATAAGAAAAGACCTGTAAGAAATAGAGTCACCACCCAATAGGACTGAAAGGAATCTCTAACCCTTCTGAATCTAGCTTCAAGAAGTTAGGTACATATGAGAATAATAAAGATGATGATCTCTACTATTTGCATATTCTCTATTCAATGAATCAGCCTCCTTTGTGATTCATGAGTTAATGAAGATTGCCCAAAATATTAGATAGCAGAAATATATGAAGATAAAATCACAATAAAATATATGAATGGTGCATATGATGCATGTTTATGCAGAAATTACCTACGAGCACACACCAAAGCGAAAAACACGCTCTTTACAAAATGATCTAGAAAGGAAATTGAATTACATATCTTTGAACAAATCCTAAACATTAATCTAAAAAAGGAAAAATTACATTAGGGACTATATACATCAAATCTACTAAAAAGATGTGAAGTGTATAAATGAATATGATAAAAGTATATAATAGGCATAATAAACAACAACAACTGTGAAATAAACATAAAGAATATAATTGAATTAAAAATAAAGAAATGAGATAATAAGAATTAAATTAGAAAATGTCAAACTCAATAATATATGATTATCATGTCCGATAATCATGAAATTTGTTGAGCTAAGTTTAAGACTTAATTTTTATAATGGATATGAACGACTTTGATCTTTTGCCAAAACAATGCCAAATTCAGTAGTAAGAATTATCAAACAAGACAATCTTCCCCATAACATAAAAGAAATCCTTTTTGAGGTTATATCTTTATGATCCAACTATCCAGGGTTTTATTTAAGTTCATTTTCATTATGCTGAGTTGATTTTGACTCATGAAAATACCTTGTAAAGTTCTCAAAGTCACAAGATCTTTATATGTTCAAAGATTCCAATTTTAACTCTAAGAAAACATTGATTTTGATCTTGGTTTTTCACTTTTAAAGATCATGCGTGAATCATTTTGAGTTAATTAAGTATTAGTAACTTATTTTAAGTTGATAATTGACATAGGGATGGATTATAATTAGTTTTAAATGAGTTATGGAAATACCTCCTAAGAATTCCAAATCTTACTTCCAACGGTGTTTGATCTACAATAATCTCCTGCTATAATGATCTCCTTTGGCTTTTGTTAATTGGATGTTCTAGTCTGAATGTCATGTTTGTTATTTGTGACTTTTGGTTGAAAAGGTGAACTTTGAATTCTCAGCTTAGGATCCTTTAAACTTGTGCAGCAACCTTCTATTTATAGGCAAAGGATGTTGTTTAAGAACAAGAACTATCGATCTCGACAATAAATAACTGTCGAGTTCAATATTTAACTACTTTTGCAAGTTTGCTGAATCTAGTCCTTTGTTTTCCCTTCATGATTCCTATTACTATAGAATTCAACTATATGATTGTCAAGTATGACAATTCCTTCAGAACTATGCAAAAGGTCTCAAATTTAGGTGTCTATGAGTGGGAATTTTTTCCCCCACTCCCAGTGGAATAGTTCTTGCGACTTCAGCACTAAGCTCTAGGCCTTAGAGAACACGGGCATAAACCTAGAGAATAGGAATCGCCACCTAGACGAGCTGAGAAGAAGATAGAAGGGTTGGATGACTCAATTCCTAAGGAATTCCCAACTTCTACTGGGTTCAAAAAGTTGGATATGTATAAAAAAGGTGAGAAATGGCCCATCACCCCCATAATGTCTAGTTCATTGGAACCGGCCTCCTTTTCAGGTTTAAATATTATTAAATTCTTCAATTATTATGATATTTATGTTATAAAAAATTGAAGGTAAATAATGTGAAAATAATCATACAATAAATCAAACAAACAATCAATCAAATTGTCACCCATACAAGAATGGAAACATGCCCTTACAATTTCCAAATGTCCATAATACAAGTAAGATGCGACACCCACAAAAGAGTGGGAGCGTGTTCCTTATATTAATCCTCAAATATAAATTAAATAAAAGAAGCAAATTAAATAAGGCACCCACAAAGTGGAAACATGCCTTTTACAACATTGAAATCCAAACAATAAAAATTGCAATCCACAAACATATAAATAATCATCATATAAAGAATTATAAAATTAGGGCCTAATTAAAAGGAAATTAAGATTAATCACAAAATTGGAATCCATAAACATATCTTAATATTAAATCATCAACGAAATATAGGGCGCAACACATATGGCGGTCTCACTAGCTGGTTAGCTAGCGGAGGTCAAGGGGGCAGCGTCCTTTGCAAGGGATCAGCGGCAACACCTTCGAAAGGTAAACAATTTACCATACTAGTTGAATGAATTACTGGCTCTAGAATATATGTTATTAATCATATTACTAACAAAATAATGTTGTTTAACACTTGAACAATCTACCATAATCTCAATTTATAAATTAGGGTTTTAAATCATAATTTAGCGTTGAATCCTAAAACTAGGGTTTTGTTATCATAATTGAGGTTTTAACATGCAATTAAAGTTTTGGTTTGCAAAATTATGGTTTTGGATCATAATGTAGGGTTTTGGTGATAAATTAGGGTATTGGTAGTAAAATTAGGATCTTTAACTATCAAATTAGCAAAATTGAAATAATAAATCAAACAAGAATAATAATTCATTAAAGTAGTACAACCATACCGACATTGTTTGCTCCACCTAGACAATTAACATTGAACAAAACCTCATGGATCAAATCAACATAATCCCTCAATAAGAATTGATGATAGGTACTGTCTTGAAAGGTTTTGATGGCTTGGATTGACTAGGGTTTTTGGATTAGCAAGGAACAATTGAAGTTTGCTTCTGTAATCTAAATTGCCTTATGCTATTTTTAGCTTTTATTGCTACTGTCTCTCTTTTTTGCTTTTTCTCCCTTTTTATTTGTTGATTGCTAATTGTTTTTTTTTTTGTGTTTAATTGCTAAGATGTTTTCTAATTGCCAAAGCTAATTGTTTCCATCAAGCTTATTGCTAAATCCCACTTTTATAATGTTTAATTAGGGTTACATCTTAATTGAAAAGTCCTAATCCTATTAAAAAACCTTACATTTTTCTGAATATATTTGAATTTAAGTAGGATTAGTAAATTAAAAGGACCGACTTATAGCCAATCACCATGAGCTTGTGGGCCCATTCAGTTTCTTTACTAGTCCAGACTCAATTCAGGCTTTTTTAATTGGACCAGATTTAATTCAGGCTTTTAAAATTGAACCAAATTTAATTCAGGCTTTTTAATTGGTACCATATTTTATTTGGGCCAAAATTAAAGTATAGTGTTTATAATATGCATCAAGGTAGTAGAGGAGAATGGAACTTCTCTTGGTAAGCCCATCCTTCCCTTGTTTGTGTGAACTCATCCTCGAACCTTGAAATATTGAAGGAAGAAAATTAATTTTGCACAAGGTTGCCATCTTTCTTCCTTGATGATGTTAAGGACCTGAAGTATATGAAAAAATTAAAATTCTACAAGAATATCATAGAAATCATGAGGCAAAAAAAATTTATTAGAGGAATTGTTAACAACACAAGAGCATCAGTGTTAGGAAGTTAATCAAAAGCAAATTCTTTAACATCTTTAACTTAGTGCACTTGGAGTTGACTAAAATCTTTAGCTTTGTCCACTTTGACTTGTTGCACATCTTTTTCTTCCTCAGTCTCATGCTTATTATACGAAATCAAGCTCTCTTCTTCAACTTCTTTCTCAACTTTTTGAATCACGTCTTCTTCTTCTTTAGGATCATCATCTTCTTCATCTTCCAAGGATAGCAAAGAATCTTCATTAGAAAGATCCAATGGAAGCAAATCTTTGTCTTGGCTTAGAGCCTCAGCACACACTAACTCTTCTTCAATCTCTTCATCAACCTTTGTCTCAGCTTTTGGCTCCTTTAATGAAAATTTGGATGCTTTTGCTTTTTAGTACCCAAAAGTTTATCCAAAACAATCTGTTCAAAACATTTGTTAAATAAGCAGCGGAAAATACATTATGTATATATATATCAAAATCAATTTTTACAAAATTATAGAATTTATACATGCTGGCAGTTCGTCTCTGATCGTGGTGTCCACAACTCAACACTGCTCTAACAATCTCAAGCCTAGACTCGACTCGGTCTAGACAAGCTCTCCGGCACAACCAGATTTACCCTGTCACCTGCGCGATGAACCACAATCGCGCTAAGCAGAAAACTTAGTGGTACAAACTTTGATTCAATATAGATCAATGCAATGCTCATACACAATACATATGAATATGTGAACTCATTACATTATATATTTCAACATATTAATCATTTGCATCACATTTCATAATTCACATTAAAACAAAGACAAACATGGGCCCAAAACGAAACTAATATGCTATTCAAAGTTAAGAGTTACTGCTTTGGTCCACAATCACATTTATCAAGCCCGTAGGTGATATATGTATATATATATACATGGATAATGTAACAGACCCAGTCTCTTGGACCTCAACCCGGCTAGACCCTAGGACCCCAGTATCTTGGTCCTCAACTCGACTAGACTGTTACAACTTTTGAGGCTTACGACCCGGTCTTTTCACCTCAAAAACATCATATTTCATATTTTTCAGCTGGACTCGGCTTACGACACCCGGTCTTTTCACCTGTCCAACAATTCATAGGCATGCCGCCAAACCCAGAACTCTGAAAATTGAATAACATACTAGGCACACAATTAATTCATTTATCTCATTATCAATCTCTTTCACAATTCATTTCTCATAATCAAACTAGACACATTGCCTTATAACAATATCATTTTTTCTCACCTTTCTCATTCTTCTCTTTTGTACCAATATTAATTTTTTACATTATGATTTCACATGTCTTACCACATTATTCCATATTTCTTTTCATATACAATACATTACTCAATTGCATTGATACATCAACATAATTCACATCATGCATATCATAACATATAACTCATTCATCAACAATGTATCAATTAACTTAACACATTTCTCAACTAAATGTGTTAAGTCCCAATGTCATGTACATGTATGCAATCATTCAAAGTTTGTACTTACCTTTTAAAGCAACAACACCACTCTATCAACTCCTCTTCCAGGATCTCACTCAAACCTTGGCTTGGGTAATTCAATTCTCTTCAAAACCTAATCCAAATGTGATCAAACAACACTCTCTTAGTGTTACACATAAGAAAACAAGGAAGAGAACTATCTAGGGCAAACTCAACACTTGACACGCTCAACAACACGGGCGTGTCCTTCACCGTGCTCTAAACCCACAACACAGAAGCTTTGACATGCTCAGTGACATGGGCATATCACTGAACGTGTCAATTCTCCTCCAACACAGAAGCTATGACACGCTCATGTCACTAGACGTGTCAATCAACCAGCAACACAGTAGCTATGACACACTCAGTGACATGGGCGTGTCACTGGACGTGTCAATGCTACAACAACACAGAAGCTGTGACACGCTCAATGACATGGGCATGTCACTGCTAGTGTCACCAACCCAGAAAATAGAACCAATGACACACCCAAAGACATGACCGTGTTCCTGGGCATGTTAGGCCAAAAACCCTGAAATCGACACCAACAAAGCCACAACCAACAATCATCTTCCAATAGCCAAATCAACAACACACAAACTCAATCAAAACCTTCAACAACCCAATAATACTTGAGTAAACCTTAAAATAACTCAATCACAAACATCAAACACAAACACCACCATATATCACAACTCAAACTCACAACACCCACAACTCTTGTCTCTTCAATCCAAACCCAAAAATCAAAGTTACCAAGACAAAACACTTCAAACACACAAAAATAACCATAAACACATCTACAATAACCATCCAACAAACCCAAGAACACAAACTCAAAAGAAAACCAAGAATCAAGTTGGAAACTTACTAAAAGTGAAGAAAATCGTTAAAACTCCAACTTGATCTCTTGAAATCCTTCAATCTCTTGAGCTTGGAAGCAACAAAATCTCTTCTCCTTTGGTTGATAAGGGTGGCCTGCCAAAGAAAAGAAAGAAGAAGATGAAGATGAAAGAAGAAGAAAGAAAGAAAGAAGGAAAGAAAGAAAGTCAACACTCTTCTCTTTTAACCAAACCACTTTTCCCCAAATCACTCTCCACCATACATTTAAATAATATAATAATCTCCCACTAACATCATCTTCCACTAACTTAAATAAATCCATTTAATTAATCAAAATATCTCTTTTGACTTATAAGACCCATTGACTTATATATATTGTTTTTATCTCCGTATACATAATATATATACTTCTTCTTCCTCTTATCTTTTCATTTAATCAAATATACACTTTGAATTATTTAATCTAATTTTCACAAATAAACATTCCAAAATTTTAGGGTATCATTAGGGATATTACAATTCTCCCCCTCTATAAAATAATTTCGTCCTCGAAATTACCTGTTCTCAAATCTGGAACAACTGGGGATACTGGTCTCGCATCATTTGCTCACTCTCCCAAGTTGCCTCTTCCTTTGCATGATTCTTCCAAAGAACCTTCACAAGTGGCACTTTCTTATTTCTCAACTCTTTCACTCTATGTGCTAAAATAACCACCGGTTCTTCTTCAAAAGTAAGATCCGGACTCACCTAAATGGAATCCACTGACAAAATATGAGATGGGTCTGACCTGTACCTCTGTAGCATAGAGACATTGAAGACATTGTGAATTTTATCCAACTCAGGCGGTAAAGCTAGTTGATAAGCCACTAGTCCAATTCTTTCCAGTACCTCGTAAGGTCCAATGAAAAGAGGACTCAACTTTCCTTTATGGCCAAATCTCAAAATTCTCTTCCAATAAGACACTTTCAAAAAAAACTTTATCTCCAACATTGAACTCTATGTCTCTCCTCTTCAAATCTGAATAGGATTTCTGCCGATCTGAAGCTGCTTTCAACAGATCCCGAATTATCTTCACTTTCTCTTCTGTTTCTTTAATCAAATCGGGACCAACCAACCTACCTTCTCCAATCTCATTCCAACATAGAGGCGTCCTGCATCTTCTACCATACAATGCCTCAAATGGTGCCATTCTAATACTGGACTGATGACTGTTGTTATAAGCAAATTCCATCAATGGCAAAAATCTGTCCCAACTCCCAGAGAAATCAATGACACAGCTCCTCAACATATCCTCCAAAATCTGTATCACTCTCTCTGACTGCCCATCTGTTGAGGATGGAAATCAGTGCTAAAATGCAATCGAGAACCTAAAGCAGCATGCAAACTTTTCCAAAACCTTGAAGTAAACCGGGGATCTTGATTAGACACTAAAGAAATTGGGACTCCATGCAACTTCACTATCTCACTGATATACAACTCTGCTAACTTCTCAAGAGAATAATCCATCCGAATTGGAAGAAAATGAGCTGTCTTCGTTAACCGATCAATAATCACCCAGATGGCATCATGCTTCTTCTGAGTCAAAGGCAAACCAATCACAAAATCCATCGACTCAAGCATTGATAAAGGCTGGAGCAACCCCGAAGGAACTTGGTGCTTGGCCTTTAGTCTCTGACAAGTGAGACACTTGGATACAAACTCCGCTATGTCCCTCTTCATACCTAACCACCAATAATGTTGCTTCAAATCATGGTACATCTTAGTACTCCCAGGGTGCATAGCAAAAATTGATTGATGTGCTTCTTCCAAAATAATCTTTCTCAATCTTGCATCATTAGGAACACATAATCTATCTTTGTACCAAAGGCTGCCATCACTTCTCACATGAAAATATTGGCTCTCTCCCTTCGAACAATCCAAAACAATTTTCTAAATTTTCTCATCTGCCAACTGAGCCTCTCTAATCTGATCCAACAATACCGGTCTCAACTGCAACTGAGCTAGCAAAGCACCATCATCACAAGATCCAAAACTAGCATGCAATGCTCTCAACTCAACAAGCAATGAGAGCAAATAAGCAGTCAAACCTGCTAGAGACTTTCGACTCAAGGCATCAGCAACAACATTTGCCTTACCAGGATGATAATCAATCAAACAGTCATAATCTTTAATCAAGTCCAACCACCATCTCTGTCGAAGATTCAGCTCTCTGAACACCCAAATATTTCAAACTCTTATGATCCATATAGATAAAACACTTCTCCCCATACAAGCAGTGTCGCTAAATCTTCAAAGCAAAAACTATAGCTGCTAACTCTAAATCATGCATCGGGTAATTCAACTCATGCGACTTCAACTGCCGAGAAGCATAAGCTATGACTCTACCCTCTTGCATCAAAACACATCTAAACCATTATGTGAAGCATCACTATAAATCACATATGGTTTATCTTCCACAGGCAAGATAAGAACAGGAGCTTGAGTCAACATCTCTTTCAACTGTTCAAAGCTTACTTGACACTGATCTGTCCACACAAATCTAACTCCCTTCCGAAGTAATCTGGTGAGTGGATTAGCTATCAAAGAAAAACCCTTCACAAACCATCAATAATAGCCTGCCAAATGCAGAAAACTTCTAACTTCAGTCACAGACTTCAGTGGACTCCAATTCAAAATGGCCTCAACTTTACTCGGATCAACTCTAATACCATCTGCTAAAACTACATGACCCAGAAAAGTCACTTGATCAAGCCAAAACTCACACTTCGACAGCTTAGCATACAACTGCTTCTCCCTCAAGGTCTGCAATACAATCCATAAGTGCTCGTCATGCTTCTCATTATTACGCGAATACACCAAAATATCATCGATGAAGACCACCACAAACTGATCCAAAAATGGTCTGAATACCTTGTTCATCAAATCCATAAAAGCTGCTAGTGCATTCGTCAATCCAAAAGGCATAACCAAAAACTCATAATGCCCATACCTTGTGCGGAAAGCTGTCTTAAGAATATATTCCTCTCTGATTCTCAACCAATGGTACCCTGATCTTAGATCAATCTTGGAGAAAACTGTTGCTCCTTTCAATTGATCAAAGAGATCATCTATCTGAGGCAAAGGATACTTGTTCTTGATGGTCACTTTATTCAGGTGCCTATAATCAATGCACAGCCTCAAAGTACCATCCTTCTTCTTCACAAATAAAACAGGAGCTCCCCACGGAGACACACTAGGGCGAACAAACCCTTTATCCAACAACTCCTGCAACTGCACCTTCAACTCTCTCAACTCAGCATGTGCCATTCGGCAAGGAGTAATAGAGATGGGAGTGGTACCAGGCAACAAATCGATACCAAACTCAACCTCTCTCTCAGGGGGTATCCCTGGCAACTCCTCGGGAAACACATCTGGGAATTTAGCAACTGTGGGTATACTATCAAGTTGAGAAACCACTACTCTGGTATCTACAACATGAGCAAGATAAGCCTCACATCACTTCCGAATCAACCTCTTAGCTGCAATAGCTGAAACAAACCTGGATGCAAGTTGTCTCTACTCACTAGATACCATAACACTTCTACCATCACCGGTTCTTAGGGTAACACACTTCTTCTGACAATCTACTACAGCTCCATGCTTAGACAACTAATCCATGCCTAAGATAAAATCATACTCCTTAAAAGGCATTTCAATCAAATCACCAAGAATCTCCTCATCCCGAACAACAACTGGACTATCTCGGTGCACCTTACTCACCACAATACTATGCCCTAAAGGATTTGTTACCAAGACACCAAATCCTAGGGACTCAGAATGCAATTCAAACACAGGCAAGATGGATGCACTTAAGTAAGAATGCGTAGATCCTGGATCAATCAAAGCAAGAACTGAAATGCCAAATAAAGAAAATGTACCCGCAATGACAGCTGAAGCATCCGGCTGCCTCTGCATCACATACACTCGCTGAGAAGGCCCAGCCTCATCTGGCCTACTGCCTCCAGATGTAGAGCCTCCTCTTTGACTGAACCCAGGTCTACCACCTCTACTGAAACCTCTGCTACTACAACCTCCTCTCACACCTGGTCGAGAAACTGCAGAATCTGCCTGCCTATCCTCCTGTAGCTCTGGACAATCTCTGATGAAATGGTCTGGTGACCCGCATCTGAATTATACAGCTGGTCTACCTATCTTCCAACAAACACCCCCATTTATCCTACCACAATAGACACATGTAGGTGGAGTAGACCTTTGAGCCACTGGGGTCGGTGCACTAGCCATAGAAACTATAGGTCTCGGTCTTTGCCTCTGATGTGGTACTAACCTAACAGGCTGCCTTTGGCCCCTACAGAACCTTTGAAACTGACCTCCTCGGCCTCTCTTTACAGATGAAGACCCTACCTCAAACTGGGGTCTCCTAACTCGGGTCTCCTCCTCAGTAGCAGCTGCTGCAATAGCCTGTGCTCTCTCAACACTCCGGGCCGCTGCAACAAGCTGGGAAAGATCCTGATACCAGGAACCAGCAACAATACACATAATAGAGGGCCTCAACCCCTCCTCAAATCTCCTACACCGGTCTATCTCATCTGAAATAATCCCACCGGCATAATGACTCAACCGGATAAACTCTACCTCATACTCTATCACAGTCCGGTTATCTTGTCTCAAATTCAGAAACTCAATCTTCTTAGCATCTTTATACTCCCTCAGAGTATACTTCTACTCAAACTCCCGTAGAAAATCAACATAAGACAAGGTTGGTGGATCATCCATGGCATGGGAAACCGTCTTCCACCAATCATAAGCATCTCTTTGCAGAAGAGATCTAGCATAATCAAACTTCTCTTCAGGAGTGGCTTGCAACTGGATAAATACCCTCTGAACTCTATCCAACCACTGCTCAGCTACTGCAGGATCTATAGTACCAAAGAAGTACTTGTGGCTCATTGGTACTTGTGGCTGTGGTTGCGGTGGCGACTGCTGCACTGGAGCCTGCCTCAATAAATCTACTACATGCCGTAACCAAACTGGCGGCATCTCATCAGCAGCTGGTCTCTCTGGCACAGGAGCAGGTGCCTCTCCAACTATCTCAACCCTAGCTCCATCTCTACCCTCAACAGGAGCTACACTCTCAGCACTACCTTCTACAGACTGAAGTGACTGAGACGCTATCACTACCTATATCTGCAAACACAGCAGAATTACCCCATCAAAGATCAGAAACTGCCAATGCCAATGCATGTATCTTATTTAAAAATCATATTTTAAAATCAAAATTTTCTTTTTCTTACCATTCACCTAGGTTGAGAATCTCAAATCTAGGCTCTGATACCAAAACAACTGTAGCACCCCCGTACCCCATATACGCACACCACATACGCCAGTACAACACGCGATATACGTATACCGGATATAGGGGTGTCACGATTCATTTTAAGCAAATCAAACCAACTTTAATCTTTAATAAATAATCATCATAAGTCAGTCCGAGTAAACTTAAAACATTTAACCTATATTATAAATAGTAATAGATAAAACATTCTTTCATTAAAATACATATATATATACAACATTAGTACCCAAAAGTTTATCCAAAACAGTCTGTTCAAAAAATTTGTTTAATAAGCAGCGGAAAATACATATGTATATATATCAAAATCAATGTTTACAAAATTATAGAATTTATACATACTGGCAGTTCATCTCTGATTGTGATGTCCACAACTCAACACTGCTCTAACAATCTCAAGCCTAGACTCGACTCGGTCTAGACGAGCTCTCCGGCACAACCGGATTCACCCTGTCACCTGCGCGATGAACCATAATCACGCTAAGCAGAAAACTTAGTGGTACAAACTTTGATTCAATATAGATCAATGCGATGCGCATACACAATACATATGAATATGTCAGCTCATTACATTATATATTTCAACATATTAATCATTTGCATCACATTTCATAATTCACATTAAAACAAAGACAAACATGGGCCCAAAACGAAACTAATATGCTATTCAAAGTTCAGAGTTACTGCTTTGGTCCATAATCACATTTACCAAGCCCGTAGGTGATAAATATATATCCATGGATAATGTAATAGATCTAGTCTCTTGGACCTCAACCCGGCTAGACTCTAGGGCCCTAGTATCTTGGTCCTCAACCCGGCTAGACTGTTACAGTTTTTGAGGCTTACGACCCGGTCTTTTCATCTCAAAAATATCATATTTCATATTTTTCAGCTGGACTCAGCTTACGACCCGGTCTTTTCACCTGTCTAGCAATTCATAGGCATGCCGCCAAACCCAGAACTCTGAAAATTGAATAACATACTATGGACACAATTAATTCATTTATCTCATTATCTATCTCTTTCACAATTTATTTCTCATAATCAAACTAGGCACATTGCCTTATAATAATATCATTTTTTTTCTCACCTTTCTCATTCTTCTCTTTTGTACCAATATTAATTTGTTACATTATGCTTTCACATGTCTTACCACATTATTCCATATTTCTTTTCATATACAATACATTACTCAATTGCATTGATACATCAACATAATTCACATCATGCATATCATAACATATAACTCATTCATCAACAATGTATCAATTAACTTAACACATTTCTCAACTAAATGTGTTAAGTCCCAATGTCATTTACATGTATGCAATCATTCAAAGTTTGTACTTACCTCTTAAAGCAACAACACCACTCTATCAACTGCTCTTCCAAGATCTCACTCAAACCTTGTTTGGGTAATTCAATTCTCTTCAAAACCTAATCCAAAGGTGATCAAACAACACTCTCTTAGTGTTACACATAAGAAAACAAGGAAGAGAACTATCTAGGGCAAACTCTACACTTGACACTCTCAACAACACGGGCGTGTCCTTCACCGTGCCCTAAACCCACAGCACATAAGCTTTGACATGCACAGTGACATGGGTGTGTCACTGCACGTGTCAATTCTCCTCCAACACAGAAGCTATGATACGCTCAGTGACATGGGCGTGTCACTGGACGTGTCAATCAACCAGCAACATAGTAGCTATGACACGCTCAGTGACATGGGCGTGTCACTAGACGTGTCAATGCTACAACAACACAGAATTTGTGACACGCTCAGTGACATGGGCGTGTCACTGCTAGTGTCACCAATCCAGAAAACAGAACCAACGACACGCCCAAAGACATGGCCGTGTTCCTGGGCGTGTCAGGCCAAAAACCTTGAAATCGACACCAACGAAGCCACAACCAATTATCATCTTCTAATAGCCAAATCAACAACACACAAACTCAATCAAAACCTTCAACAACCCAATAATACTTGAGTAAACCTTAAAATAACTCAATCACAAACATCAAACACAAACACCACCATATATCACAACTCAAACTCACAACACCCACAACTCTTGTCTCTTCAATCCAAACCTAAAAATTAAAGTTACCAAGACAAAACACTTCAAACACACCAAAAAAACCATAAACACATCTACAACAACCATCCAACAAACCCAAGAACACAAACTCAAAAGAAAACCAAGAAACAAGTTGGAAACTTACCAAAAGTGAAGAAAATCCTTAAAACTCCAACTTGATCTCTTGAAATCCTTCAATCTCTTGAGCTTGAAAGCAACAAAATCTCTTCTCCTTTGGTTGATAAGGGTGGCCGGCCAAAGAGAAGAAAGAAGAAGATGAAGATGAAAGAAGAAGAAAGAAAGAAAGAAGGAAAGAAAGAAAGTCAACACTCTTCTCTTTTAACCAAACTACTTTTCCCCAAATCACTCTCCACCATACATTTAAATAATATAATAATCACCCACTAACATCATCTTCCACTAACTTAAATAAATCCATTTAATTAATCAAAATATCTCTTTTGACTTATAAGACCCATTGACTTGTATATATTGTTTTTATCTCCATATGCATAACATATACACTTCTTCTTCCTCTTTTCTTTTCATTTAATCAAATATACACTTTAAATTATTTAATCCAATTTTCACAAATAAACATTCCAAAATTTTAGGGTATCATTAGGGATATTACAGAACCTACTTAGTATGTTGCTTTATTAATGAATACTTAATTTGATCTATTCTTTGAAACATTTTACCGAGTTTCCTTTCCTTGGATTGCACCTCTTCTAACATGATTTAAATACGATCTTTATCACCATGATGGATATTTCCTTTTTTTTACTCATCTTGTTGAATTTGAATAAGAGTTGTTTCACTCAAATGTAATTTTCACTCAAGTGATTGTCACAGTCGGGATGTTGGGCAGGACAAACAGCACGATCGAGAATCATATGGGCCATCCGGGAAAACAATGTAGAAAATTACATAGTAGGTTTCATGACCTTGTGGTATGGATGGGACTTTGGTTGGGACAGGTTTCACTACCGAAAAAATAATAGTACGACCAGGATATTAACAACGAGTTAGGTTATGAAAATTTTTAGGGTTTTATGAATTTTCTAGCTCTTTTGTAGCCTCTAGGTTTTTATAATCTTACTTTAATGACCATAAAGACAATTGGATTTTTATTTTTTTTTAAAAAAAATTAAGATTAATAACACTTTTGTTTTATAGAATTGACAAGATTAAAAAATGAATCAACACAAGAACACAATGGAAAACTGAAAGTTTGGGATCAAAGGACATAATCAACAAATGAAGTAAAATTATACAAAGGTAATGAATTTTTTTTTTAAATCTAGAATTTTGAATCAATAAATAGACAAGAACACAAAAAAATGAACAAAGGATAGATAGTTGGGGAACCTAATTTAGAGTCTAAGCTCTGATACCAAAATGACATGAACCCCTAATGTAATGACTAGAGACCCTATCGACTTTACACTTAGAAGAGAATCCTTAGAAAGCCAAATTAGTTTCTTTGCCAAGTACACGATCCAAATTCAACCAGTGGAAGAGAATCATGAAGTTATACCTGTCAATAAAGTGGTTAACAAAAATAGAAAAACCTTAATTCAATGAGAACCTAGAAATAAGAGATAAATCTCTTCAAGAACAAAGTTCTTATTATTTTATTAACTCTACCAAAACGTTTTTATTACATTATGAAATAAGACGTATTTATAGATTACAATACTTAACCCCTAATGCTAATCATAAAAAGGAAAATAAATCATAACAAAATGAGGAAAGTGACTAATGTAAATTTGTGCAGAGAATTTAATGCTAATTTTCAATCTAATAAAATTCTAATCAAGACTTGGTATCTGCATAATAATTGTAGCTCTAAATGTACATATGAATTTATGATTTTGAATCACTCAATTTGGATTCAAAAACTTGAGTTATGGCCTTTTGAAGTAAACTGGTTCGGACAGAAAATCTATTGTGATCTGGATTCATAGTTTTGAATTTGCATAATTGTTTGGTGGCCCAAACGAACTCAAATTTGTACAAATAAGACCATTATAAAAAACTTGAGATATCTTCTAAAAACTTTATGAACAATACTTTCTCATTTTGAATCTCTAAGATCATCAAAATCTCAAGTAAACTTCAAAGGTCAAATATGCTTAAATCTGAAAATTACATAATATGCCCAATTTATAATCTTTCACCTCTAATGCTTCCATAATCAACATTCTAACCTGATTTCGTATCAACCAGGGAATCTCTAAACTCTTGGAACCAATGACTCCACTCTTAGGCTTGCTCACATCAAATTCACTCTAGGTTACCAGTACCACTAAAACTACTCAACACCTAGGACCATCAAACTTTTGAAGTCAGGATGTGACATTTCTATTAACCACAATACAAGTGTAATACCCTTATACTCTATATACATACAATATATACACCTGGTATATATAAAATACATATACATAATATAAAAATGTTAACATCCCCATCATTTGAAAATTTTCATAATTATAAGAAAAATATTTTAATCCTTATAATGTACTTTAATATATAAGTAAAATTATCCACTAGTACTTTAATTATCAAAAATACAAATATTAAAGAGGAATTTCCGGGATAAATTTGCCAGAGTTTTGTCTGTATTTCAAACATTCCCAAAATCAAACACACTAACCTGCATAAAATAAACACTTCCAAAATAATAAAATTTGTAACCATTCTTCAACATACCACTTCAAAAATTCACATTCATGTCTCAATATTTAAAACATTATTTTTCACAATTAAATAATTACATAAGTATATATATACAACTATCTCAATTTTTTAAGACAAATTCAAGTGTTATAATTTAATATACATATACTAAAATACTCAAAACAACGACTTTACATGAATGCAAGTACACATTTGATCTTGCAGCATCCTAGGTCACCCAGTATCAACCACAGTCTAGTTTCCTCTACTCAGCAATTCTCTTACCTACGCGATTCACACAACCATGCTAAGCCATATAGCTTAGTGGTACACACACACACACACATATATATATATAGCAACACATACATTCATTGAAATATTTTAACTTCATAATGAATTTTACAATATTAATATATCCACATGTTTGTGAGCGGAGATTTTTTCCCCCACTCTCGATAGAATGGTTCTTACGACTGTGACACTTTAGACTCAGGGCCTTAGAAAATACGATCCTAAACCTGGAGAAAATAAAGTTGCCACTAGAATGGGCCAGGAAAGAAAAGAAAGGGGTGGATGACTCGATTCCTAAGGAATCCACAACCCCATATTGGGTTCAAAAAGTTGGGTATGCATGGGGAATGTGAGAATGACCTAGCACCCCCATAACGCCTAGTTCATTGGAACCGACCTCCTTTTCAAGTCTAAATATTATATAATTCTTAAATATCATGACATACTTCATATTACATGCAATTTAAAGAAATAAATTATTCATCATATTATTGAAATAAAACAAATAAAATATGCACCCATCTAATGATGGAAACATACCCTTACAATATTCCAATATTCATACAAGTAAATAAAATAGGACACCCACCATTTTGGTGGAAACATATCCTTTACAATAGTCCAAAGTTCATAAAATAAATTACATAATTAAAAATAACTAAGGCACTCACAAAGTGAAAACATGCCTTTTACATCATTAAAAATATAACCAATAAATAAATATTAACATAGTTCAATCATTCATAATAAAATATATATATCCAAACATATAGTTCATCATAAAAATTACAATCCACAATCGTATCTTAATATTAACTCCCTAATGAATTATAGTGTGCAACAAATACCGTAGTCCCGCTAACCCGGTTAGAGGACAGGGGTTAAGGGGGCAGCGACCCTGAAAGGTAAACAGTTTACAAGATAGGGTTTTATTATGGAATTAGGATTTGGTTATGAAAATTAGGGCCTTAGTTTAGAAAATAAGGTTTTAGGGTTTTTTAAAATGTAAATTAGGGTTTTGGAAACAAAATTAGGGTTTTAGATTTGTAATTTAGGGTTTGTAAATTAATCTAAGCAAATGAAGGTTTTAGATAAAAAAAAATGCACAATCAGGGTTTTAGAAATCAAATTAGGGTTTTATATTTTTATCAATTTCAAACATAAACCTATAGCCTACCATAAAGAGAATCCATAAATTTTGTCCATAATTTGATAACACAGTGGACAAAACATTGATAAACAATAATCATTCAATTTATAATTTGTTAACACAATAAATGATATATTTAAACTAATCGATGACTTCGGTTAGATAAATTAATAAGAATCACACCTCCGTTCGTTAGCTCCACCAATATTAATTTGTTGAACCAAGCTCGATATTGCTATTTCTTGGACGAATTCATTTTTGGTTGGTGCTTCAATGATCCGAAGATTATTGATTGTTACTACTCTTCAATGCTTTCTACCTGTTTGTTCGAAGTCACTCCTAATCACTCAAGCTCTCCCTTTTATATTGTTGTTCTACTTTTTAATCATTACCCCCTATCTTCGGGCTCTTGGCTTCGTATTTATAACCATCAATTAGGGAAACTTGGCTAAGCAATCCTCATCCGATTCAAACATGTTTTCTACTTATCTAAGTCTTATTAGAATTTAAACCCAATTAAAACTGAACCTAGCCCGTATTAAGGACTCATGGCAAATTGGCATATGAGCTTAGCCCATGTTGATGCCAAATTCTCCGTGGCCAAGGCTCATGGCAAATTTGGCATGCAAATTCGCCATGAGCCTTAGTCATGGAGAATTTGGCTCCAAATTCTCCATGATCAAGGCTCATGGCGAATTTGCATGCCAAATTTTCCATGAGTCTAATTTTGGCTAGCCAAATTGCCTATGAGCTTGGCTCATATGAATTTTAGCTCATATTTGGCTCATATTGAGCCTAGCTGACCCAACCGAACCGAATTGGCCTATGGCTTTTCATTAAAATCAAACTTAATCTGGCCTCTTTCAATTAAAACCAAATTTGATCCGAACCAAAATTAAGGGTCTACAACTTTCTTGACCATTCATTTATTATATATATACAATTATATCCAAGTCTAAAATCACACACAATCACACATATATTGGGCCTAATAACCCCTATACAATTATCTTGTCTAGGTATCAAATTAAATTCATGACCCAGCTCTGCTCAGGTCCATTTCTAATTTTAATCACAAGACCTAGCTCTACTCAGGTCTGTCAACATATGTATTATCAATCTCAATTATCTGGACAAGCAATTTTATAGGTCACAAACATGCAACAACACTTTATTCTTTCACATTCTCAACTTTTATCACATTTCCTCATTTTCACTTATTATTTTCACATTTTTAACTCATCAAATTACATATCCATAAGTTGCATTCACAATGTGACTCAAGTTCCACATTTCTTCACAAGTCACAAATATGTCCATATTGGGCATCATACCACACAACATAATTATACCTCACGTATATCACATTTATATACATCAATTTACATTAAAATGTTGCCAATATGATACCCATCACATAGTTATGCCTCGTTGCATAGATTATGTGCACATCCATATCTTAAAGTAACATTATGTGTGCATAATGCCCACTCTTATTTAATGTAAACTCAAGTTACAAATATGTATTAACCTTATTTCTTTTCCAAGCCTTAACTTTGATGAAACTTTACACTCCACTTTTATCAATATGGCCTACACACACATACCCTAACAATAAGCAACATTATCCATTTAAAATCACTTACTCAATGTACATCAAATTATCATTATTCAAGCAATTCCTACTAAAATCTCAACAAAACCCTATTTTCACCCTTTTTTCTACTTTGTTTAAACTTCATCGAATTCAACTCATATACAACCTTTAACCATAAAATCATTACTTATATATCAAACTAACATCAAAACACTTTAATTCAATAATTATCTTAACCTTCATCTAAAACCCTAATTTTTACATAATATAGCCATAACCCAAACTTTATCCAAACTCACCCATATTCAATTTTCAATCATAAAATCACCATATATATACTATAACAACATTAAATTATTCCATTCCAACAATTATAGGCATTCATAACAAAACTCTAATTTTTACATAACCATAAATTTATCGATTTTGTACAAACTTGCCTATAGTTAATTTCTAATCGTAAAATCATTATATATATTAAAAGAACATTAAATCAATCTATTATAAGAATTATATGCATATATATCAAAACCCTTATTCACACATAATCACTACATAAACCTACTTCCATCATTTATATTCATTTCAAACAACCAACTAACAATTTATCATATTTTCATCATTTTAACACATTTACCATCAATTTAAACCATTAAACATACTTTCTCTCTCTAACAATTTCAAACATAATCTTAAAATCAATTAAAAAAAGTTAAAGAAGATTATTTGATAATCCTTCAAAATCTTCTTAAAACCTCTTTAAATCCCTTATAAAAATTAATGAATAAAATAAACTAACACTCTTCTCGTCCTCTCTTCAATGGCACACGTTCAAGAGGAAGAAGAAGAAAAGAAAAGAAACCTCTTTTATTCTTCCCTTCTTCCTAGCCACATATATATAATTAATAATTATAATAATTAATTAAAATATAATTAAATATTTTGATATTTATCTCTTCTTTTGACTTTTCTTTCTTCTCTTATTATTATTATTATTATTATTATTATTATTATTATTATTATCTTTCAACACAATTATATACCTTGCATTTATGTATTGTATATTTTATGTATATATATATTATGAATATGTGATGTATATGTAATATATATTTTTACTTATATGTATATGTAATCTATATCTTATGTTTACATAATGGATATTTTATTATATATTAAATATATAATGTGAATTCAACATATATAATAAATATATATGAGGTATATACTATATATCCACTAGATATATATTATATATATACTTCTCTCAATACTTTAACTATTTACTGTATACTTTTTTAATTTATCTAAAACTACGGATATTACAAGAAGTTTCTGCCTATTTAGCAAACAATGTCACACTTAGAGGCTTGTTTGACAACTTTATCTCTCTTTTTTTTGGCATTTTTTAGTATAATGTAATTTAAAAGTTTTATTTGCTTTGCTTATGACAATCATTGAGTTAACGTTCATTCAAAAACATTGAGAACAATATGATTTCAAGACTTGTTCCCCCCCCCCCCCCCCCCCCCCCCCCCAAGTATGGAAGCTTGGTTAACTTGTAGATTTTATCATTTCTTTTAAATCTTTTTCTATAATAAAATATTCTTTGAATTTGCTAAATAGTTAAGAGTAAACAAAGTACTTTAATTTAGATAATTGGCAAAGAATCTGGGTGATGTATCTAAGGGTTGGGGGTTGTGGCTGGTGACGAAGTAGAAGTGACAATAGACAAATGTTAATTTTCTATAAACATGTTCATTCAAAAAATGTTCAGAAATATGAACTTCAAGCAATTGTTGATTCAAGAACATCAAAAACTTGGGAAGAAAGAGAAACGGTTTTTTGTTAATTTTATTAAGTCAAAAGCTGCCGCTTGGCTAAAAGTTGTACATTATATAAAGAGTAGCACCCTCAAGAAATCCTAAACAACTGAACAAGGAAATTATAAATAGGCCAAAGTAAATTAAATATAAATTGAAATAAAATATTCGACGAGCCAACAAAATGCCTTAAATGGCAGCTCAAACCAATAATTATGTCAAAAATGGTTAATGAAAGAAAAACTATCAAAAATTGCAAAAATAGAAAATGCATGAACCAGGTCCAACAGTCGTTCAAATACTAATTTTGAAATTCAGACAGAATTGCTAAACTATCAATAATGCAATTTTCTGTTAAACTATTTTATGAATGTTATGGCTATTTACTCTATTTTCTGTCCTGCATCAGCTAGTCTCATTTGCCTACAAGTACGTTTAGCGTGTGTAAATTTGAACTCCAATCATTTAAGATGGAAACTCGACAATTGGAACTCACTAGCAGAAGAGTTGGAAAGGTTTTCAATAACAATATTCATGCACCTCTAGTTGGTTCAAGCAATCATAAAGTAATCCAGGCCTTTGAATTAATAACAAATTTGCAGTGCAAGATTATCCCCAAAAAATAAATATATAAAAAAGCCTGCTCTTAAGGGTCTATTGCTCATTTCACTACAGAGATCTTTACAATATATGTATAATTTGCACCAAATAGATATGCTTCACTTCAAGAAGAGAAAGTGCACTATTACATACAAGAACCATAGCTGCCAAGGTTATTAGAGTAAAACGAAAAAGATAAGATGAAAGAAAAAAAAAATTAAAAGGTTTTTCTGACTAATAAGAAACAGTGAGTTTCTGTACATTCGGCTTCATGAATGCTATTGCCTAGGCTGCATATTTTCCTCTTAAACTTCTGGATTGATTCCTTAATCTGATAGACACTCGAAGCTCATTATACCTACCTACATGTCTTGCTTAGGTTTTCGGCTCAATTCTGAGTAATGGCCACCCATTAGCTGCAAGATCTCCTCCCACAAACTCTCTGCTGATGAATCAGATGAACTTCCAGATATCAAATTCAAACTACATGAGGCCACATACCAATAGTCTGATTCAATCTCCTCCCTCAACTGATCCAGCTGCCACCCAGCATAACCAACAAAGAATCTAAAATCCTGAGGCTTCAGAACTCCTTTCTTCACCAATGATGCAGCTTCGTCCAAACTGTTTCTTGCACCGAAGCACAAGCCAGGAACCACCTCTTCAAACCCAGGAAGCTTTCTCTTTTCTCCTGCTTTTAACAAAAACATGCTTGCCTCAAGTGGTCCACCAAAATGCAGAGAGCAATCAGCAAATGTGGTTGCTAGTTCATTATTAGTGGGCTTCATGTGTTTGATCTTTTTGTTAAGAGGTCGATTAATGACAGCTCCAAATGGACCCTCCTGTGGATGTCTAGTTCCTGATCTGAGAAGAAGAACGACTGTTCTCTCAAACGTGCGGACTCCATCAAGTTTTTCAGTGGCAACAAGGACACAGCCAGTCTCAGGCACTGAGATTGGGTGGGCCCATTTCATGCCAAGTGGTTTAGAATCACAAGGTGTCCCAGATTGGCTGGCAGCATTAGTCTCTGCAATCTGTGCCTATTAAAACTTTGGATTGTAAGTTTCAAGTGCTTAGAGCACAAATTTAAATTTTGCTGCATCACTCTTAATATTCCAAGGTCATCTAATCATAGATCATATCTAGGATTAGATGGTGTAATAGTAATAGGACGGGTAAATTGTGACCTTGAAATCACATGGTCAAACTACAAAAAAAAAAAAAAAAAAAAACCCCGTTGTTATGTAATAGGAACATACATCTAACTCTCCAAAGACCATAACCCACCTTGTGCATTTGGACAATCTTTTAGAAGTGAGAGTGGCCCCAAAATATCACAAATGCTGAAGCAGAAAAATGTCAAATTTTAATAGATAGAGGCCAAAGAAAAATCTGATGGCATGCATGTAAGAGACTGTTTCCAACCAAACTCGCACATGACCTCTAGTTCTAGTTCACCATCCATTTTTATCTCAAAATGATAAGGGAATCAATCCTCTGCATGAAGCCTCTATATTCTAGAATGCCAGCGTCAAGCAAAGACAGATATATGGGTAAATTAAAGTTTCTAACAGAGATAGATTTAGAGAACATAATATAAAATATTAAATTGCTAAACTATGATTTTTCTTATTCCCACTTTCCTTACTCCTCTATCTGAGACCCTAAAAGTGGAGTTAGAAAAAAGAGATGTCTCAGAAATTTTTTAAAGAGGAACATATTTTCCCTCACACGGACCATCTTAGCCATTAATTGAACAGTGGACTCACGATAACAGAGTACAGAGGGTATTATCATCTGGAAATAGTTTTCAAGACCTGATTGGAACTGCTGAAAATATCTTACAATGTTGAACATTACCGAGTTGAATGAAGGAAAGCAATGACCCTTACCATGTCAATTAAACATTATCTTCTACAGATTCAAAATTCAACTACTGTAACAGGAAAAATAATGTGTCTGTATATATCTATAGTCCAATCAAAAGAAACAAATCACCTGCTCTTGAATAACCATTTTTGCTCTGAACTCTCTCCAATCCAAACTTACACGAGGAGACTTCTGAGAAGTATCATCATTAGATTTTTTGCCATCAGGAAAGTTATTTCCTTTAGAACCATCTCCTTCTGGATTAGATAAATCACCATTTCCTGAAAATATCATTGAAAACATATCAACCATTAAGTTATGACTTCTGTATGGTAAAGATTCAGTGTGTTATCATTCATTTAACTTTTTGAAAATGTATAAATTATTTCCTCAAGTGTTCCACTTAATCGAAACAGTACAGCGTCATTTCTGATTATTCTCAAGAAAACGTTTTGCAAATTTCTAGATTTCATGAAAATTTTTTGATAAAAGGCCTTTATTCAAGCCTAGTTAGATAATTTTTAAACATTTCAGACATTATATCAAAAAAGTCTAGGTCTGCCCTTATCATGTTAGCTCAATGCCTTGCCTTAAATATAGTGGGAAAGGTGCAGGATATATGGAGTCACTTAGTCCTAGGTGACAATCAAGCACCAGTATGTTATATATGGTAAAATTGCTAGACCAATGTGCCTTCATGCTCAGGGCAGAAGATTTAAAGAAAAATCCAACGTTCAAGCTGCCTAGTGCTTTCCTCTGGTAAGAAAAATTAGAAAATTCCATCTGCAGAGATAGTGAAAATAACATAGTATTTTTATTAAATACAAAGACATTGAGAGCTTAAAATCATACATTGGTTTCTTCCAGTCAGCCACTAAGTATTATCCCAAATCAGACCAACAAAAATGCCTGAGATCCAGAAGAAGAGTATCCCCCGCACAAAAGTTGAACGATCAAATAAATTCAGAACTAGGAAAAATTCTGCACCCTTTTGAACAATCAAATAAGTTCAAAACTTCTCCTATTGATTGGCCATTTTGTATTTTGCAATATACATGGCTTTCTATGGGAAGCTTACTCATCCTAGTTGCTTCCCTAAGAGCTCCCTGACAAGGCCACAACAATAAAACTTAACATCAATCTTCCTTCTAGCATGGTTATCTTAGAAATGGTCTCCAATTTCTAAATTTATGCATTCTTCATTACCACCTAACCCATAGGAGTTCTCCATAATTTCTCCGGAGCATTTTTTTATGTTGACCACCACAAAATTCACAAATGAAGACATTCATCTTGAATTTCCAATTCCATTCTACAACCCACTCATTAGATTTCTCTCCCTACATATGAAAGCCAGAAATTTTATGCAGTCCAATATTTTGCCATGATGACAAAGCCCTATAAACCATCCCTTTTAACTGTAGAGATTTACCAAGAAGGGCTTTATAAACAAAGAATCTTTTAACCAAGTTTCTGGTGCATGTTCTTTAGTTGTTGACAATAACATAGTGGTTGTTTTAGACTAGGAATAAAGAAATTATCACATGTAGAAGCAATAAATTATGGCAGTGGTGATGAGGATAATGATAATATGATACATGTAGAAGAAAGAACAAATAATTGCCTCAATTTTAGTTAATTCATGAGATTGAGGCAGATAACATACTACTCAAAAATCATCATATATGAATAGTGTTAAAAAGTATATATATAAAAATTGGCAGCAACCTCTTATGTTAATATAGCATGCCATTAATGCATTAGAGACTTAAAATAAACAATGACTAACAGCTTAGGGGAAATATCATTAAAAAAAAGGCTTAAGAGAGGACACCAACATGATTGCTTATAGTAAAGGAAAATATGACCTCAATGCATTCAACAAGTGAAACATATCATTGAAATAACAATTGCAAACTATGAAATACATGATGCATTGCAAGTTTGCAACTAGCATCTGCAAGAGTAATGAATGAACAATTTATTAAAGAGGGAAAATTAATTCATCATTTAGGTTACATATGAAAGACACAGGTTTCTAATGGAAAGACTCACAAGACATGAACTGAAAAATAGCATATAAATCTATGAAGCACCGACACTTCAAACAAAGTGAAATGCCGGGGTCTGATATTTCTCTGACATCGACACTTGTCCGACACGTGTCGGACACTTCTCCGTACCTGTCTTATTTTTTTATTTATTTTTATTTTTTAGACACTTTTCCGACACTTATTCAACACGTCCTCATACGTGCCTTATTTTTTATTTTTTGGATTCAGTTGGAACACATATAGGACACGTCAGAAACACATTTTATGATATTTTTTTAAAGATATTTTAGGATAAATTTTGTCATAAAATTTTATTTACATAATATTAGTAAATTATTAACTAGATAATTATAATCAATTTTAATTATAAAATTTCTGTTTTTTTGACATAAAAAAAATTATTCTTTTTACTTACATAATTATATTTATATATAGATGAACTAATATATATTTATTTTGAATATATATTTTTCTCGTTGTATTTTTATAACTTAATATATATATATATGTGTGTGTATGTATATATAATTATATTAATATATAAGTGAACTATTATATATTTTTTATTTTAATATATATTTATCTTTCATTGTATTATATATATCTATAAACGTATCCCACGCTGTGTCCTTATTTTTTAAGAATTATTGTATTGACGTGTCCGTATCATATAGCGTCCGTGTCCCGTGTCCGTATCTGTATCCGTGCTTCATAGATGTAAATGAATGTATAACCACCCCTTACTTGCGTATTCCCCTATATAAAACTGACTTCACTAGCTTTCAATTGCAAAAGAGAAGCCATTGACTTTGTGAATTCTAGATGATTTGGTCGCATACAAGTAACAACATTTCTACTTGGTTGCCAGCCAACATTTCAATTTAGCCTAAAATTTGAGAGAGAGAGTTTTACAAAGAAAGAAATTACTAGGAAATGCACTAGATAGATAAAAGTGGTACAAGAAAGTTCACATAACTCACTGGTAGTTGTAAATATTCCCCTATGTCAGTTGACTCCATGAGCTTGCTATTGTAAAAGTGAAGCCACTGCTTAATGCTACCAAGATGATATTATCACATTTAAAACATTTTCATTCTATTAATGATCTCAAAATACATTCGATGTGAACAAATAATTTGAAAAAAGAATATAGGGCAAATCACTTTATAACTACTCAGAATTCAACGTA
The DNA here is from genome assembly GCA_947685225.1 of Garcia nutans. Classification (NCBI taxonomy): domain Eukaryota; kingdom Viridiplantae; phylum Streptophyta; class Magnoliopsida; order Malpighiales; family Euphorbiaceae; genus Garcia; species Garcia nutans. The sequence goes on along the minus strand of CANTUV010000039.1, from coordinate 31,388,943 downwards.
GCTCCATTGAATATTCTCGAGTCCAATGAATTAGGATATTGTCCTAAATAATTTTAGTTTGGTTGGAAAGAAGCTGGTTTATGTTTTCTTTAAGAGAATAATAGTTTCTCAATTTTCAGCTTAATGATTTGGATTTGATCATAGGTCTTAAATTGTGTCAATTTATATCTTAGCAGAGTATTCTATGCTCCAGTTTAGTCTAGAAAATGCATTTTCAAATTCTCAAATGAAACTCTAGTAATTCTCAATAACCTGACCAAATCATGTTATCATCACTCAGAACAACAAGAAGGAAAATCTAAAAATAATATTTGGTTGAAATCAAGTACGTCAAGAGAACTGGAAATTGAATTGAAATAATTATCAAATTGTTGGGAAATAAATATTATCACTCTATTTTCCTTAAACCAGATTAGCAGGAAAGCGAAAAATAAATGCGGAATAGTAACACGCAATTTGATAACGGAGTTCGGCCAATTATGCCTACGTCTCCGGAGCTGCTGCAGACTTCTATTAAGGAGAAAAATACACCGTGTTTATAAACACTCACACCTCACACCCAATTATCCCCAAGAATTTTAACAGAAATTCTTTTAAAGAAATTCCCTAATAGACGTGATCAAGAGCACAAAAATTACTTGACTTAATTTTTGCTAGACCCGCTCTGATCATACTCTCTATTAATTTTCTTTCTATTCTCTCTAATTTTCTCTCATTCATAACAATGGCCAAAGGGCCATTTATATAGAAAAATTATAACATGTGAACATAATGGTTGGTGAGATTTGTCAAAGGTTAGGCATCTCTTTTACCTAAGTTAGGCACCTCCATTTTTGACCACCATCACTTAAGTTAGGCATCTCCATTTTTGACCAAAAAATACCTAAGTTAGGCACCTCTATTTTTTACTCAAAAAGTTACAACTCCATTTTATGGTTAGTAACATTTTATTATCAATCTCCCACTTGAAGACTGATTTCAATTTGTCTTCACACCTCGATCTATGCATCAGCTCTTCTACGATCTACTTCTACTGCAAGCCAACTGAAGTTTGTTAGTCGACACCGTCTTCGTTAACATGTCTGCTGGATTTTGAGTTCCACTGATCTTCTCAAGTTTCAAAATCCCATCTTCCAGAAGTGACCGGATGAAGTGATATCGTAACTGTATGTGCTTCGTTCTGGCATGAAAAGACGGATTCTTCGCTAGATGTATAGCACTTTGACTGTCGCAATGCAAAACATTATTTTCTTGTTTCTTGCCTAGTTCTTCCAAGAAACTTTGGAGCCAGATCATCTCCTTGCTGGCTTCCGTGATAGCGACATATTTTGCTTCAGTTGTGGAGAGAGCAACTATCTTCTGTAGTTGAGAGACCCAGCTCACTGCGGTACCTCCTAGAGTATAGACAGACCCTACAGTGCTCTTTCCGACGTCAACATTTCCGGCTAAGTCAGCATCCACATAACCTGCTAGTGTCGTATCTCCACCTTGAAAACAAAGTGCCTTATCTGTGGTACCCCGAAGATATCTGAGGATCCACTTGACTGCTTCCCAGTGTACCTTATCTGGATTATTCATGTACCTGCTAACAGCTCCCACTGCTTGAGCAATATCTATCCTGGTACAAACCATGGCATACATCAAACTCCCAATTGCTGAGGCATACGGCACCTTTGCCATGTGTGCACGTTCCTCCACCGTCTTCGGTGACTATTCTTTGGAGAGTTTGAAATGAACACCTAAAGGTGTACTCACTGGTTTAGCATCTTGCATGTTGAATTTGGCTAGTACTTTAGTGATGTACTCAGCCTGTGACAACATCAAAGTCCTCGACTTCGTGTCTCTCTTGATCCTCATTCCAAGAATCTGCTTTGCAGCACCCAGATCTTTCATTACAAACTGCTTTGACAATTTCTGCTTTAAATTTTTAATCTCTTGCATGTTTGAACCTACAACGAGCATGTCATCAACGTATAACAATAAAATAATAAAGCTACTGTCAAACTTCTTAATGTAGCAACAATGATCTGCTTGCCATCTTGTGAAACCGCTGCTGCCCATAAAGCTATCAAACCTCATGTATCACTATCTAGGAGCTTGTTTCAAACCATACAAACTCTTCTTCAACCTGCACACCAGATTTTTCTTGTCTGCCTTAATGAAGCCTTCTGGCTGCTTCATGTAGATCTCTTCCTCCAAATCTCCATGAAGAAATGCTGTCTTTACATCTAACTATTCAAGATGTAATTTTCTACAGCTACTATTTTCAACACCAGTCTGATTGTCGTAAGCTTCACGACTGGAGAAAAAATTTCAGTATAGTCAACACCTTCCTTTTGCTGAAAACCTTTTACAACTAATCTTGCTTTGTAGCGTCTACTCCCATCATGCTCTTCTTTGATCCTGTAAATCCACTTGTTGTGGGGTGCTTTCTTGTCTTGTGGTAGTTCAGCTAATTTCCATGTCTGATTTGACAAGAGTGAGTCCATCTCATCTTTCATGGCAGACTCCCACTTAACTGAATCTTTCACTTGCATTGCTTCATCGTAGCACTCTGGTTCACCATTGTCTGTCGGTAACAAGTAATGCAAAGAGGGCGAGTAACGTTGGGTTTGTCTAGGAATTCTGGAGGAGCGTCTCAATTCTGGCATGCTTGGCTCCTCTGTTTCAAGACTATTCTGAACATCATTTCCAGAAATCTCCTCGAACTCAGCAAATTCCTTATTTTCAGCATCTATCTTGGAGCTGCTTGATTCTGCTGTTAGCCTATCTTTGTACATCACATTCTCATTGAATATGACATCTCGGCTTCTTACGATCATCCGATTTTTATAATCCCAAAACCGGTAACCGAACTCATCACCACCATATCCAACAAAGACACATTTTTTAGACTTGGCATCAAGTTTACTTCTTCCAGCATAATCTATATGTATGTAAGAGATACAACCAAACACTCTTAAGTGTGAAAGGTTTATCTCTTTTTTGCTCCATGCTTCCTCTGGTATTTCAACATCTAGAGGTACTGAAGGCCCACGGTTGATTAGGTAGGCCGCGGTGTTGACAGATTCAGCACATAAATTCTTGGGCAAGTCGGCGTGTATCCTCATGCTTCTGGCACGTTCATTCAGAGTTCTGTTCATGCGCTCAGCTACGCCGTTTTGCTGCGATGTCATAGGAACTGTTTTTTCCATCTTGATTCCGCTGCTTGCGCAAAATTCTCTGAACCTTCTATCTCTGCACTCCCCTCCATTGTCAGACCTCAATCGCTTGACTTTCAAGCCAGTTTCATTTTCCACCATGGCTTTCCATTTTCTGAATGTATCAAAGACTTCTGATTTCTTTTTCAGAAAATACACCCATACCTTTCTCGTTGAATCATCAATGAAGGTGACGTAATACAATGAGCCTGCAAGAGATGAAACTGGAGATGGTCCCCATACATTGGTATGTACCAACTCAAGCTTTTCTACCTGGGGTGTCTTGCTAGTTTTGGTGAAACTGACCTTCTTTTGCTTTCCAAAGATGCAGTCTTCACATAGACCGACATCTACACTTTTAAGTTCTGGCAACTTTCCCTTTGATAGAAGTGTCTTCATCACTTTCTCGCTCATATGGCCAAGCCTCTGGTGTCATAGATTTGAATCAGCATCCGCTATTGCGATGATGTTCTCTATGTTTGAGGTTACATAGAGAGTACCGGTCTTCTTAACACGAGCAATGACAAGTGCTCCTTTGGTAATTTTCCATTCATAATCTATGAAGGTCGTACAATAACCTTCTTCATCAAGTTGTCTCACAGAGATCAAATTCCTTTTGAGACCAGGAATATGTCTCACTCACTCCTTGCAACTTCCAGGCAGTTCCATTTGGCAACTTTAATTTGACATCTCCTTTTCCCATGATCTTCAAGGTTTCATCATCGGCTAGATGAACCTTCCCGAAATCACCACTGACATAGTTCTCCATGATTTCTCGGCATGGAGTGGAGTAAAAAGATGCCCCTGAATCCAAGATCCATGATTCAATTGGACTGTTAATGCTTAGAATCAAAGCATCGCCTGCATCCTTGGTCACGTTTACAGATTCCTGTGCGCCGGTATCTTTCTTCGGAGCTCGGCAATCCTTCTTAAAGTGACCATTCTTGCCAAAATTATAACACTTGAAATCTTTCTTCCCCGATCTAAATTTGCCTTTTCTAGATTTTGATCTACCAGAGTCTGAATTTCTGTCTGAAGTTCTTCCTCTAGACTCTGTGTGTAGAGCCGAAGAGGTTGATGCTTCTCCTGATTCTCTTCGCCGAATTTCTTCACTTAATACCAGATCTCGTACATCGTCGAATTTTAATTTGGTATTTCCCGAAAAACTGCTAATCGCTGTAACCGTAGCACTCCAACTATCTAGTAGAGATGATAAGAGGATTAAAGCCCAAATTTCATCATCGAATTCAATTTCCACTGAACTCAACTAGGTTGTGACTGTGTTGAGTTCATTCAGATGTTGGCCACCGATGCCCTTTCTGCCATTCGTAAAATATATAACCGCCTCATCAAGTGAACTTTATTTGCGGCCGATGGCTTTTCATACATGCTGGAGAGAGCCGCCATAAGACCCGTCGTGGTCTTTTCCTTGGCTATGTTGAAAGCAGCATTACGGGATAATGTTAATCTAATAACTCCAAGGGCTTGTCTGTCCAGAAGGTTCCAATCTTCTTCTTTCATGCCTTCTGGTTTCGTTTGTGAAAGAGGTTAATACAGCTTTTTCTGATACAAATAATCTTCAATCTGCATCTTCCAAAAGCCAAAGTCCGCATAATCGAACTTTTCAATTCTCACTTTTCCTTCATCTATGGCCATTGCTCTCACTTGAATCTGGATTCTCCAAAAAATTTCCGACAGTGAATAGTACCCCCGTACAGATGAATAGTATTTTTGTCGGATTCCAAACCTTGGCTCTGATACCAGTTGTTGGGAAATAAATATTATCACTCTATTTTCCTTAAACCAGATTAGTAGGAAAGCGAAAAATAAATGCGGAATAGTAACACGCAATTTAATAACGGAGTTCGGCCAATTATGTCTACTTCTCCGGAGCTACAGCAGACTTCTATTAAGGAGAAAAATACACCGTGTTTATAAACACTCACACCTCACACCCAATTATCCCCAAGAATTTTAACAGAAATTCTTTTAAAGAAATTCCCTAATAGACGTTATCAAGAGCACAAAAATTACTTGACTTAATTTTTGCTAGACCCACTCTGATCTTCCTCTCTATTAATTTTCTTTCTATTCTCTCTAATTTCCTCTCATTCATAACAATGGCCAAAGGGCCATTTATATAAGAAAATTATAACATATGAACATAATGGTTGGTGAGATTTGTCAAAGGTTAGGCATCTCTTTTACCTAAGTTAGGCACCTCCATTTTTTACCACCATCACTTAAGTTAGGCATCTCCATTTTTTTACCAAAAAATACCTAAGTTAGGCACCTTTATTTTTGACTCACAAAGTTACAACTCCATTTTATGGTTAGTAATATTTTATTAACACAGATATATGAATTCTGTAACTTGCAAATGATGAAAGAACACATGATTTCCACATGAAGCAAGTATAAAACTATTTCTATGAAATTCTCTACAGTTGAAGCTACTGCCTATATAGTTTATAAGGAAGAAAATTCCCAGTCTTGAAGACATTTTGACACTACTCATTTTAGCATTAGGTATGCAATCCGAATAACTAAGGTTCTGCAAAAACCATCCCACTTGCAAGCTAAAACTTTTGTCACTGATCTAGAAGATGGCCCTCATTGAAAGGGAAATGAATGAGAAAAAAATAAAGAACAATTGGAAAAATTGATAGGTCCAATCAACAAAGGACTTTTTACAGTAGATGAACAATTCCAAGCAATCATGATACAGTAAAGCTACATAAGAGCTGATCCACCACCAAATTTTCCTACTCCCCATAATAGATAAGGATAATTTTCTCTCACATGCTTTGTCTAGTGACTTAATTAGAAATTACGGCAGATAGCTTGCCCATGGTTATTAATTCACACACCAATACATGCAAATATCCAATCCAACTTTATTACACGTTTACTTACCTTTACAAATATAAGATTCAAACAACATTTGAACATAACTCAACTCAATCCTAAGTCTCACTGAGTAGGAGTTTAACAACAATGGCTATGGGTGTGTAAAACTGATACTTAAATCAAATCAATGGAGAGACAAGTGTAGGTATTATGCAAATTGTTAGGACAAAACAGGGCAGCTTCCCAAACTCAAGATGAGATAATAACTACGCCGGCACTATCACCTTCCAACATAGAAGTTCTAATCCTTGGAGAATCAACTGATTCGCAATCAAAGTAACACTGATCAACAATAACATATCTCCATGAACAATATCCATAAGGTACTAAAATTTTCCAAAACCATAATATGTAAAACTCCAATTTGCTAGGCTAAAAGCTCAGAAATATTGGCTTTTCATCACATAATACTTAAGAATGAGACCCAAAAATGCTTAAAGTCCAAAATCTCAATCAAAAACCCAGTGTCAAATATTTCAGACCATACCTATTACAATTGAAAGATCAATAAAACCCTTGAAATATAAAATTAAGCAATATCTGAACAAAAATAAGACAATCACTTTTCAATCCAAGTAAACATGAAATAAGACAATATCAACTAAACTTGGAGGATTCTCCTCAGCCCTACTATGATTTAGAAAATATGTTTTAAGGTTGCTATTTCACCTGCCACCTATGTACTTCATCACTCTAGCAAGAAGGGTATCACACAATTATCAAAGAAACTACCGCCACCACTCCCCCTCTCCTCCCAAATCTTTAATAATAGCACCTTCTGAACATTTTACTTAGACATTGATTAAAAATAACATTAACATAATAACAATAATAATAATAATAATTAAAATTGCATCCTTTATCTCTATCCAAAGCAACACTGAATGCCAAAAAGTCCTCCGAAGAAAATCAGCTGCCTAACTACACACAATGATGCATTTCTTTTCCAATCAAAAAACCAAAAAAGTCAACCAAAACAACCACTTTACTATAATTGTTTGTGTCTAAAAAACAATAATTTGGTTTCAAATTCAAAATCTAATTTCCTCCACATGAACAAAGAGAATCAAGTTAAAATCAGAAAATATAAAAACAAAAGAGGAGAAACGGAAATTAACACAAGAGAAGGATAAGGAATTGGAGTTACCATTATTGTTCTTCTTAGCCATAGCTCTGATAAGCAAAGAATGACAACCATAGGAGGAAGAAGAAGAGAGCTCTCTTCTCAAAACCCTGATTTCAACAAGCCTAACTTTTCCGAAATTCCAGGAATTTGATTTCTCAGGAATTGTCAAATAATTCCTTACGTAGAAGGGGCTATGAATCGAATTCTTCACATGTATTGCCCATGGATCCATTTTGCTTCTTTTTTTTTTTTTCGTTTAATTTTGATTTTAGTTTGGGAAATGAAAATGAAACAAAATCTACTTCTGCGTTGGAGATGATGACTGAGGAAAGGGTGAGAAAATGGGTAACGGATATATTATTTTTTTTATTTTATCATTATTAGGAAAAATCAAAAGCTAACTTTGGTGACGTTGCGGGAACAACTTTTACTTTAACCTTTCTTTTTTACATAATAAACACTTGCTAGGACAAGGTTCTCGCATTGTTTCACAAATGTACATAATTATTTTTTTTATAAAAAATTTTAATTATTTAATTATATATAAAAAAATATTTAAAATATGCTATAATAATTAAGAATAGAATTAAAAAATAAATAAAATAAATAAAAAATAAAATTAGTATTTAAAAATTATAAAATAATTATATCATTTATTTATTTGCACATAATTAATAATATCTTATAATAAGTATATTAATATTTTATTTATTTTTACTTAATTGATAATATTTTATTTTTAATTTCTGATTTACTTTTTCTCTTTCTTAAAAAAAATATTAAATACCTTTTAAATTATTTTAATTCTAATATAGAGCATAAATTTAAAAACGACACACATCAATTAAATAAAAAAGACAATACTTCAAAATGATAAAAGCCAACTTTAAAAGGTAAAACATCTTAACAAAAATTATGAGGATGTAATATTGCTAAACTATACAAATCAAACTCGAACGATAAAAAGTATTATCAAACGCCCTACTATTTATTTAAATTGCAAAATAAATTATTTTTTAGATATTTTTAAAATTTTTTAATTTGAATAACTATATTTAATTCTTTATTTCAAGAAAATATTATAATAATTTTAAGAATCATATTTTATTATAAAAAATGATAATATCTAACTAAGTTAATGGATAGAATTTTAAAAATTATTTGAAAAAATATTTATAAAATAATAAAAAATTATAACATACAAAAAAAAAGTAGAAATTTTATAATGGTAATAAAGCATAATAAATGCAAAGGATTTGGAAGTAATTAAATTTAAAATCAAGGATAATAAAATGACAAAGAGTGAATTAACGAGGGGCAAAACAAGAAAAAGAAAATAAATTCTACTATTAATCAATAATAAATTCACATTCTTCTTTAAATTATAGAAATAGATATTAATAAATATTAATGATTTTATTTGTTTTATTTATATATTTTATATTAAATAAATATTTTATTTAGTGTAACTAAGAAATTTATATTTATAAATTAAAAAAATATAAATTTAGAGAATTATATAATTAGAATAAAAAATCAGAAGGGACTATATATGTATTTAAATTTTCCTTTCTTTGATAATTCTCAATGAATTAATTTAACTAATATTTTTTAACTTTTTTCATTTAAATCATTAAAAGTTTTAGTTTATTTAAATAAAATTTTAAATTTTTATTTATTTTCATTCAATTTTTACTTTATTTTATGATTAAATAATAATTTTTATAAATTTCATATAATATCATATAAAATTATATATCTAAAAATAAAATAAAACTTTTCTTTTTATTTTATTTTTGATCATACAGCTATGTATAATATCACGCATAATTCATATAATCATAATTTGATTAGGAAATAGATAAAAAGTATTATCAAACGCCCTACTATTTATTTAAATTGCAAAATAAATTATTTTTTAGATATTTTTAAAATTTTTTAATTTGAATAACTATATTTAATTTTTTATCTCAAGAAAATATTATAATAATTTTAAGAATCATATTTTATTATAAAAAATGATAATATCTAACTAAGTTAAATTCAATGAATGGATAGAATTTTAAAAATTATTTGAAAAAATATTTATAAAATAGTAAAAAATTATAACATACAAAAAAAATAGAAATTTTATAATGGTAATAAAGTATAATAAATGCAAAAGGATTTGGAAGTAATTAAATTTAAAATCAAGGATAATAAAATGACAAAGAGTGAATTAACCAGGGGCAAAACAAGAAAGAGAAAATAAATTCTACTATTAATCAATAATAAATTCACATTCCTCTTTAAATTATAGAAATAGATATTAATAAATATTAATTATTTTATTTATTTTATTTATATATTTTATATTAAATAAATATTTTATTTAGTGTAACTAAGAAATTTATATTTAAAAAAAATATAAATTTAGAGAATTATATAATTAAAATAAAAAATCAGAAGGGACTATATAAGTATTTAAATTTTCTTTTCTTTGATAATTCTCAATGAATTAATTTAACTAATATTTTTTAACTTTTTTCATTTAAATCATTAAAAGTTTTAGTTTATTTAAATAAAATTTTAAATTTTTATTTATTTTCATTCAATTTTTACTTTATTTTATGATTAAATAATAATTTTTATAAATTTCATATAATATCATATAAAATTATATATCTAAAAATAAAATAAAACTTTTCTTTTTTATCTTATTTTTTATCATACAGCTCTGTATAATATCACACATAATTTGCATAATTATAATTTGATCAGGAAATAGAGTAAAAAAATTTTATTAAAATAAAAAAATTATCAAGATGAATTGAAATATTTAAATATATTAATAGTATAAATGCAAATATCAAAGATAATTAGTAAACTTAATCCCGATTGTTTGTCATTTATTTAATTAATAAAAAGATTAAAATTTTTGTATGCGTAAAATCCATTTAATGTATAATGTAAACACCTAAAGTATTTAAAAAAAATTATGGGATAAAAAAATTATTATTTGTTTAGTTATTTTTGTATTTTATTATACTCTATTTTTATTATATTAAAGGCAAATAAAATAAATAATATAAACATAAAGCAGACATTTCGAGAAAAGCCAGACGAAGGCAATGAGAGTGACGTGACGGTTAGAGAGAATATGCCGTTATTTAAGCGAATTATTAGTTTCAAAATATCCAGCATAATTTGGCACACCCTCCATACGTTAGCCACGTGGAGTTCATCTTTCTTTTATTGCAAAGAAAAAAAAATCTTTCTTTTTTTTTGGTGGGGGAAAGCAAAAAATAAAAAAAATAATAATAATTGTATTAATGAAACAAGAATGAAAAAAAAATTAAAGAAAAGCATATTGTGAGAATATTTTTTAACAAAATATATTTTATTAACAATATTTCCTCCCATTCAAATTGATTAATAAATTTTTTTATTTGTATTTATATTATATATATATAAGTTAAAGATATATGGATTGTTTTGAAGTTTATGCACCATTAATTTTTTTAAAAAGTTTTATTTAAATATTTTTAAATATTTTTACTTAATTTTAATAATTTATATAAAAATTAATAAATTATAGTTGTCACTTTCAATTTTCTATTAAATAATTATACATTAATATAACTTTATAATATTAATTAAATAATTTATATTAATAACTTTTAATATATTATAAATTAATTACACATAATATAATTTAATAATATTTATTAATTTATATATTTTTAAAAAAAATTGAAAATTTTTAAAATATATATATAATTTTTAAGGTTCATAATAAATTAATTATAGATTAAATATTTTATTTATAATAATAATTAATTTATATATTTTTAGAAATTTAAAAGTTAAGTAATGAATTATATGACATTTAATATTCCTAATAAGTTAATTATATATCAATAATTTATTTAAATAATTCATTTCATTAATAATTTATTTATACTAATTAATTTATATTCTTTTTAAAAAAAAACTTTAAAAATTCAAATAATAAAACATATAACTTTTAACCTTCCTAATAATTTGATTATATGTTAATAGTTTATGTAATAATATTAATATTAATATTTATAATTCCAGTATAAATATATGATTATAAATTTTACTCACAATTTTTCCTATTTAATAAAAAAGTTCGTTTGAATTTTTTTTCTTAGTTTTCTCCTTTTTTTATAGAATTGATAATATATATATATATATATTATAGTAAAAATGTGTGTAGATATTATTCTTGATTAATAAAAGTGTCTAAATTATGAAATAAAAAGACTATATCTACTCACTTTGATAAAATTATCATAAAAATTGAGATAAATATTTTATTGTTAATTATATATATTTATATTTTATTATTATCGTAATCTCGTAATGCATATGTAAAAGAATAGTTATATATACATATAAACTAAGAAAACAAGAAGTTCTTTGAAGCTTCATATTATCAATCTTTATTAAAAAAAATATTATTTCATCTTTTTTTTAATTTGAATAATTTATATAAAATTTAATAATTGATAAATTATTTTTGTGATTTTTAATCTTTTATTAAATAATTATATATTAATATAATTTTATAATATTGATTAAATAAATTATATTTGTGACTTCTAATCTTTTATAAATTAATTACATATTAATATAATTTAATAGTATTGATTGATTTATATATATATATTTTTTAAAAATTTTAAAAGTTTAAAAAATATGTAACTCTTAATAATTAAAATAAATAAATTATAAATAAATTATTTATTTATAATAATAATTAACTCGACTCAAATCAACAAAGTTTTAATTCTAATTTAGGATTCTTCTTTTTTATTCAGTTCGATTTAGAGCTATCTTTTCTTACATATATATAATTGTATGATTATTTTGGGCTATTTTTGTCTAATTTAGTTTGGATCTGCTCATGTCTTTCTTAGCTGTATCTACTCTAACTTATTCAGTTTTACTGACTGATGCATCACTATGTCTTTATTTCTAATGACCAAATCATCTTAATATATGCTCTCTTATCTTATCATTGATAAGCGCTACTCTTATCTAATCCTTGATAAGCGTTACTCTCACTTTTTCTCTAATATACTAATTGCGAATTATATTCATCTTAATGTGTCTATACATCTATTTTATCATTCTTATTTTTGCAATATGTATCTTACTCATATGTTGTTCTTTTATTACCCAGTATTCACCATCATACATCATCGCACGCAATATTGTAGTGTGATATAACTTTTCTTTAAATTTAATTTACTTCTTTTGGTCACATAAAACTCCTGTAGCAACTTTCCACTTCATCTAACCTTCTTTAATTCTATGACTTATATCTTCTTCACGACCCCTATCTTTTTGAAGAATATAGCCAAGATACTTAAAGTGGGTACTATAAGATACTGCTACTCTATCTAAAATAACTCCACCTCCTTTTCTATTTGCATTATTAATTCTATAATACATATACTCAATTTTAATCATACTTAGTTTAAAACCCTTAGATTCTAAAGTCCTCGTTAATTTATAATAATAATTAATTTATATATTTTTAGAAATTTTAAAAATTAAATAATAAAATATGGCTTTTGACATTCATAATAAATTAATTATACATTAATAATTTATTTAGATAAATCATTTAATTAAGAATTTATTCATAATAATAATTAATTTACATCATTTTTAAAATTTCAATAATTTTAATAATAATAGATATGACTTTTAACTTTTCTATTAATAAATAATCCAATATAAATCTATATTTATAAATCTTCCTACTTATATTCTTCTTACTATTCAAAAAAGTTTATTAAAATTTTTTTTATTCTTCTTTTTTATAGAATTCATGATTTTTTTATAATAAAAATGTGTGTAAATTTTGTTCTTGATTAGTGAAAGTGTAAGTTATAAGATAAAATAATTTTATCTGCTCATTCATATTGTTTCAAAGATATTGTTATAAAAATGGAGGTAAAAATTTTATTTTATATTTTTTTACAATAAAAGTTATTGTTAATTTACATATAAATTATGTTATATTTATTTATTGCTGATTATATTTATTTATATTTGTTATTTTTATTACCGTGAAATGTGCATGTAAGAGACTGATTTATTCTACAGTAACTATCATTAAAAGTTAATTAATAGGTTAAAATTTTTATTATACTTATATTTAATGTTATTTGTTAAAAATATTTAAACAAATATAGATTATATTAAAGCAAGGAACTAAGGATACAATAGGAAAATACATTTAAAATTATTATTTTTATGAAAAAAATTTATCAATTCAATTCAAATGAATGAAGTATAAAATAGGAAGAAATTAATTAAATTTCTTTTCCAAACATGCAAAATTATGAGTAATTTCATCAAGTGTTAGTTTTTTTGTTGGGTGGATCCATAAGGAGTGGAAAGACCCGTAGATCTTAAAGTATCTAAATTTTATTTAAATAAATATTAGTTAACTAGGATATTATTTAGAGATTTCAAATAGGTTTAGGATTTCCTATTTGAATTTTTTTTTAGTTAAAATAATTATCTAAGTATAATTAAAAATTTTAAGATAACTAAAAACACTATCAAGAAAAAACTACATTAGTTTTTCCATAGACTCCCATCCTTTCTTCTACTCTCTCAAAAAGTATTCTCTGTGTGAGTTTGAGTGCAATTGTGAGAAGGTTTTGGCTTCTAGATTATAGCAAGCAAGTGTTTTCTCACTTTGATGATCGCTCTTCAAGATTGGTAATATTTTCATTCAGTAATTTGTAGGTACGTTCTTGATATATATTCTAATTAACCTTTTCCCCCTCAATTCTCCCAATATTTAGTCAGTGATTATGCACAAAATTGAATCTCTCAATAATGTTCCATCGGTAATCAGCTACATTTTTGTAGTGTCCCATAAGTTGTATCATTCTCTCTATTAGTCAGTCTATTATCTATCTTATCCATTCTTTTACCATAGCAGCTACGGATAATGAACAACTTGATTACCTTGCAATGATATACTTCTATCAACTATAACTTAAATTGATATTTTAAAAGGAACTTAATTGATTTATATTTTATTAGTTTAAAAATATGATTGATTAATTTAATGAAATCATGCTTGATATTATATATTTTTTATGCAATGAAGGTCTGATATATCTATATCTATATAAATATAAAAAAACTGTGGAATAAAAGTATCTTCTAAAACTGCCATATCATCAATATTCTAAAAGTTTCTATTTCACAATTTCTCAGTTTTCTCCAATTTCTCTCTCTATTTTGTAACCATTCTTTGTCTTCTACTCCTCTTGGGATATAGCTTTGGGTAGACCCTTAATTTTTATCCTAAATGAGTTCATTCCCAATTAAAATGGCCAGGTTAAATCTAACAAGCTTAAATCTAGTATGATCCAATTTTAAAAGCTCAAATTAAATCCAATCCAATTTTTAAAGTTTGAATTAAGTCTGGTCCAATGTTAAAATTAAATTTGAGCCAATTTTTAAAATGCAGACCAACCTAGTTCGGTTTGACATACCAAATTTGATATGAGCTATGATCATATCGAATTGGACATCCTAATTCGATATGAGCCCTTAATTGTGGCTTAATTCAACTTCAAGTGAAAGTGACCTAATTAAGATTAAACTTAAGTGGATTCGGATAAGCAAGGTTTTCTAATAGAATTTGGATTATTGAGCCAAGATTAAGCATGGTTTGTTGCCCTAATTATGCCTATAAAAAGTAATTAACAATTAGTAATTAGGGGGAGCCACAGTTAGCAGTTAAACAGCCAGAGTTATCAATTAGAAAAGCAAAAAGCCACAAGTAGCAAGGGAAACCGAAAGTAAAAAAGAGAAACAGAGAACAAAAGTATACACAGAAACCCTTTGAACCATAAACAAAAACTCTTTTGAACCATACACAAAAACCTTTTGAGCGATATTGCTCAACCAGAACTCCCACTGATCCAAATGCATCAAAACTATCTAGTAAAGTTTGGCTCGATGAATTTTATTTGATAAAACTCACAATGCAGGTATGATCTTCATTCACTGAATATATTCAATTCAATTGAGTATCATCTTTATTTAGTATTGTGAACTTATTGTGTCTAAATTTATCAATTTGATTTAGTTTGAAGTGCAATCCAAGAATTTAAGATTTAGTTTGAAGTGCAATCCAAGAATTTAACTTGCATATTAAAAACCCTAACTACATGTTTTAATCTTAGTTTTATAGTTTAAAACCCTAATTGCATTTTTTAAAACCTTAGTTTTATGATTAAATCCTAAATTATGATTAGAAATCCTAAATTATGATTTAAAATCCTAATTTATATTTTAGAGGCAGCAACTTATTCAATGAATATGGTAAATTGTTTACCTTTCCCTGCGCTCGGTAACCAATTAGCGGGACCACCATGTGCATTGTGCATTATATTTTGTTATGGGTTAATATTAAGATTTGGATTGTGGATTGTAATTTTTATGATTAATCTTAATTTTCTTTTAGTTTAGCCCTAATTTTATAATTCTTTGTATGATGATTTATATGTTTGATTGTAATTTTTATTATTTGGATTTTAAAGTTATAAAAGGCATGTTTCCACTTTATGGGAGCCTTGTATATAAAAATTGCTTCTTTTATTAAATTTATATTTATGGATTAATGTAAGGGACATGTTTCCACTCCTTGACGGATGTCCTGTTTTATTTAGTTTTATGGATTTTGGATGTTTATAAGGGTATATTCCCACTTTGTTATTTGCTTGTTTATTTTATGATATGGTTATTTTCATTTATTTACTTTTTAATTACTTGTAATATAAATAGTATTATAATAATGTAAGAATTTAATAATATTTAGACTTGAAAAGGAGACCGGTTCCAATGAACCGGAGGTTGTAGGGGTGCTGGGTCATTCTTACCTTTTCCATGCGTACCCAACTTTTCAAACCCAGTAGGGGTTGAGAATTATTTAGGAATCGAGTTATCCACCCCTTTCTTTCCCAGCCCGTCTGGGTGGCTACTCCTATTCTCTGGGTTTAGGCCCATGTTCTCTAAGTTTCAAAGCCTAACATCGTC
Source organism: Garcia nutans (assembly GCA_947685225.1). Lineage (NCBI taxonomy): Eukaryota > Viridiplantae > Streptophyta > Magnoliopsida > Malpighiales > Euphorbiaceae > Garcia > Garcia nutans. The sequence goes on along the minus strand of CANTUV010000039.1, from coordinate 31,372,623 downwards.
GAAAATCGCAAGAACTATTCTACTAGGATTGGAGACAAAAATCCCCGCTCACACTTTGATTATTCATAACTATCCATTTCTCTCTCATTATGTCTAGCTTTTCTCCCCCACGAAGCCAATGAAGTTGATTTGGGTAGTGGTATAGTGGACAAGCAGTATTTTTAAGATTTAATTAATTAGTGAAGCTATTTGAAAGCAAGATCAAAAGTGTAGATATCCAATAAATGGCTTGAAGTTATATTTGTGGGTGGAAGTCATGAACTTGAAATCTTATACCTCGACGGCCTCAAGATTGTGCAGGCATATAAGCTCTTTATTGGTTGCATTTTTATCATTTTGAATCGCATATTAGTTAGTTTTCCTTCTTTCTTTCTGTTTGTCTTTCTTTTCCTTTTTTTAAATTTGTTTGCACTATTGTGATTATAAAATAGTTACTGATTTTATTAAATGAATTATAGGATGTAGATCGAAATGGCATGTAGGAGCCATGGTTGTTGTCCCAAACTAGCAACCAAGAGGGGGGATGGGTGAATTGGTTGATATGAAGAGTGATGGTAAATTTAAAATTTAAAAGTAAGAGATGAAGAAGATGTAGATGAATATTGAGTAGACAAAAGAAGAAAGAACATAAAGAGTTATAGTGGTTCAGATTTACCTCAATCTTACATCCACTTCCTTAATAACTTGTTAAGGTTCCACTAGTCTTGAGTTGTTACAAGCTTAACTCTAACTTGGTATTTTTTTCTAGCTCACACTGAACTATTACAATGGTTTGAGATCAATCATCACAACCATTGCAAGAGTTTTCCTAGGCTCACTCTCATAACCTAAGTGTTTCTAAGCTCATGCCCAAACTTTTGATGGTGTTTAATGCTCACACCCAACACTCCAAGATTTTAGATTTTGATCTTTGGACAAGATAATGAAAAATGTTGTTCAATGAAATTATAATTACAATCAAAGTATTCTTTAACCATAAAAATGAAGTTTAATGTGGTATTTATAGCCATTTAGCTTAAACTAGCCATTTGAGGTGGTTCCAACATGTTTAGTACTTGTATTCCACTAATTTGGTTGCTGGAGCTCGGTGTGCGGTCGCACGATTTAAAAGCTCTGTATAACAACTAGTTTCAACGGTCAAATTTTGTTGTCTGACAGAATCCAACTTACCCATACCTTTGTGTCGTGCGGTCGCTCGGCACAAAGTTACCATTGAATTCAAATTTCTTTATCCACGTGTTTGATCATCATTGATCCAAGGTATTTGGCGCTGAGATTTAAATCTGCAGGACTTGTGCGGTCGCTCGGTTCTTTTAGGCGGTTGCACAAGGTTTTGAGCATCGAGGAAGTACCGCGAGAGCTAACTGCTGTCTCTTTTGTTCTTTTTAGATTTTTAGGTCTTTCTTACTTGCGGTCACTTGGGCATCTTGGGCGGTCCTCGAAGTTCTGGCATCCTGACTTTACCGCTCACTGAGACCACTATCCTTTCTGTGAGTTTATGAATTTTTACCTTGCTTCGGTGTAGTCGCTTGGTGCTCGCATATGATAGCACGTCTATCGGGTGTCCTAACTTCACCACTCACTGACATCACAAACTCTTCTTTATAAATTATGGACTTAGCTCAATTGCTCGGAGTTGGATTGTCTAGCTCGGTGTAGATCTGCACTATTTGCTTAGCTCGGTTGTTCCATCGGGATGCTTTTAGCTCGACAATTCTCTTAGCTCACCAGTTTTATATCTAGCTCAGCACTCTATATGTCCATTTGATTCTCTACTCGGAAAATCTGTATGTCAGTTCGGTTCTGTGCTTGTGCTGCATTTGTGCAGTCACTCGATCTTTCATTCGGGCTGTCGTACAAGGCGCTCGATTTCTAACTCTGCAAAACAAACTTGTTTGAAATCATGAGTTCATTATCAATTTGACTGTCAATAATCAAAATAGAGTTTGATTGTACACAATCTCAACAATCTCCCCCTTTTTGACTTTGGCAATCAAATTAAATTTAAGTTAAACATAATCAAGTTCATGAAGTAATTAATATAATGATATTAAATTTTCTCCCCCCATGTTAGATAATTTTACAATTGATGCATACAATTTGTTTTCTTTTCTTGATACCAATTTATTTTCTTTTATAATCAAGTTTTCTTTGATAATTAAATTTATCTCCCCCTTTGATAATTAAATCATTTAAATTCAATCATATACATTTTTCTTCCCCTTTGACAAAGGCAAAAAGAAAATAAAAGTAAAAGAAAGATAAAGTTCATTGATACCAATAAATGTGGATACAAGATAAAAAATAAATTTGATGCCTAATTGAAAGAAAAATTAGAGAAAATGATTAATCTAAAACTTTTTCTTTTCCTTTTCTTGATCGTGGAGGATGAGTTGGAGAGCTTTCATCATTATCACTAAGAGAAAGAGTTGGAGAGGAGTAAGAGAAGGAGTTGGCGAGGAGTCATGTGATAATAATGAGGATCCTTCATAAGAACTTTCAATATGCTCACTCACATCCCATTCACTTAACTCACATTTTGAGGAAGATCAAATTTTCCTTGTAAGTCATATATGTCATTATGAATATGGGAAAGGAGATCAACCTTTTTGTGGAGTTTTGTGATTCTCTTTGTGACATCCTTCTTGAAATGATTAAATTATTTTTAGAGAGAAGATATGGTCTTGAGGATAAGTTTGAGAGTTTTGGATAATTCGCCTTTTTCTTTACTGGATTTGGAAGGTCTAGGGGGGGTGCTCAACTTCAACATTGATATGTTCACCTTCTTCTTCCATAATATGGTACCTGTAACATCCGTAATTTTTATAAATAAAATAAAATTAATTAATTAAATAAATAATTCAAATGAAAAATTAAAGAATTTTAAGTGAAAAAGTGGAATGCATATGTGAAATATACATTAAATATTCACATAAAATATATATAACATATACAAAAGTCAACTCTTAAATAGAAAAAGTCAAAAAATCAAATGGAAAAAATGATAATTACACTTTATAAAATTAAAATAAATTAAATAAATTAAAATTAAATTATTTTTGAATGGAAGAAATAAAATATAAATTTTAAATAAATAAATAGATAATTATTAAAATATAATAATAATATATATGTGGTCATATTTTAAAGTGTAAGTAAAGAGAAAAACAAATTTGGTCATCTTCTTCTTTGGCCGAAATTCCATGGCTCCATGGGAGTGATTTTTCTTCATCCAATGACTCATTTTGACAACAATTTTCAAGAATTAATTGAAGTTTTGGTGACTTTCCAATAGGTTAGTAAGCTTCTTTTCTTAATTTTTTATTTTTTATGAAAGTATGAATGTGTGAATTTTGAAATTTTCTACTAGCATGATTTAATTCTCTAATTGGGTTTGAGTAGTTATTAATGATTTTTAAGTTGGATTGAAGAAATGGTTAAGTTGAGATAAATTGTTTGAAGAGAGAGAATTTAGGGTTATGGAACATATGGACTGTAATATCCCAAAATGTGCCCTAGAAGTATTGATGTAATTGTTGTTTGATTTGAATTAAATGTTTATGTGTTATTGGAAAGGAAAAATGTATTTTGAGATAATGTATATGTTGGGTATATGGTAATATATATAACATATATGTTGGTCAAAAGGGATGGTCAATGGAAGAGGATATTTATTTGTGATATGTGAAATTACTTAAATGGGCATATAAGTGACAAGAGTTAAGTTAAATGGATGAGGGCAATTTGGTAATTGCTTTGTTAGGATTGCTTGGTGGAGATTTAAAGAAGAAGAGAAGTTGACTTGTCTTCATTTTCTCTTCTTTGCTTGGTGTGGCCGGCTACCAAAGGGAAAGAGAGAGCAAGTGAGGTGTTTTGATTTCTAACATCAAATTGAAGGAAGAATCAAAGGATTAAGTTGGAGATTTGTGAAATTTCTTCAATTGAGGTAAATACTCTCTTGTTTTCTCTTGTTATTTTTGAAGTTGTGTTTGAAGTGAGTTTTGATTTGTTGGGATTATGATTTTGGTGTGGTTGAGATGTGTTTATAAGTGTTGAGTTTGATTGTATGTTAAATTGGTGTTGGTTTTGGTTTGAGGATGGTAAGTTAAGTGGATGTTGATATTGAAAGAATAAGAATGATGTTGGTTTTAGGGTTTTGAGATAGTATGTGTTTAAATGTGTTGTTAATGTTTTGTTAATGAGAATATTGTGATGAATATGTAAAATAAGTGTTAATGACATAGTTTAGATCCATTTGAATGAGGTTATGGTGTGCACAATGTGTTTAAATGCAATTAAAAGAGTTTTGGCCATATTTAGGGTTTTTGTTCATGAGAGACACGGCCAAGACTTAAGATTTTGGAGAGACACGGCCAAGCTTAATGAAACTTGGCCATGTTGGATGAATTTTGGAGAGACACGGCCACTGGCTTGGCTGTGTCCCTTGACTGTGTTTGTCACTGCCTGATTTTTGTTGAGAGACACGGCTGTGTCCTTTGCCCGTGTCTGCCTCGGCTTGAATTGGTGTTGAGAGACACGGCCACAAGCTTGGCCGTGTCCCTTGAGGATGTTAGCTACTGTGATTGTTCCTTTGTTCTTCTTGCATTGTTGGGATTGAACATTCATTTGATGACAATGATGATGCATATGATACTATATGAACAATGCTATGTTTTATGCATTGTGAATCTTGTGAATGGTAATGTGTTATATGAATAATGTACTTTGTAGTGTTACATCAATGATGCAATACATAAAATGTGAAGGATATGATAAGGTAATTGATTATGTATAGCTTGATGGGAGTAGTTCTTGAGTGTAAAAGAGACGAGGATCATCCAAAAAGGTATGTGCAATATGTTTCAATAATGAATGATGTTAATGTGTCTTGAGAAATGGATTATGTATGCTTGAATGACGAAGTGTATAATGTGAATTGGGACATAGAGAGGTGTGAAACTAATGTTCTGATTTATAATGATGTGAATGATATGATTGAAGCATGCCTAGATGGTATGATTGAATAATGATATGTGTGTTTAGTTAATGTAATTGATGTTGCATATATCAATGATGAAATATGAAAGGTAATTTGAGATATAATGTGATGTGAAGCCATTGTGATTGGCTATGATAACTCAAATGTGATGTGAAGCCATTGTGATTGGCTATGATGATTCAATTGTGATAAATAAGGCATGTTTGCCTAGATAATGATTCAATTGAGAATGAAATGGATAATGAAATAATAAATGAATTGTGTGACTAATGTGTTATTCCATTTTCAGAGTTTGTTGTTGGTGGCATGACTAATGATAGTAACAATCTCTTGAAGTTAGGTTGGGCTTGATCCTTGAAGCCAAGTTGGGTAGAAGTTTAACATGTTTTACTCCCCTTGAAGCTTGGTTGGGTCTAGTCCTTGAAGCCTAATTGAGATGTTACAACCCTTGAAGCTAGGTTGGATTGATTCTTGAAGCCAAGTTGGGTTGAGACTTAGCATGCTTTGTTCCCCTTGAAGCTTGGTTGAATCTAAATCCTTGAAGCCTAGTTGGGTCTATGATAATGATAAATGTGATAACAAAACCAAAGCATTAACTCTGAAAATTGAATAGCATATTAGTGTCTTTTGGGCCCGAGTCTGTCTTTGTTGTCAATGTGATATACAAGTGTTAAAAGAAATGAGTAATGAGATCTATGGTTGATTTCATTGGAAATGTGATTCATGATTGGTATGATATGTAATATGTGTAATGATATATTGATTATGAATACTAGTGATGGATTGTGGTCGGTGATAATGTTTATGTATATATATGTACATAAAATATGAGATTAGCTGAGATATATGAAAGGTGCAATTAAAAAGGAAAAACATGATAATAACTAATGGTACATTGAATTGATATATCATTATATGTTAGAATTTCTATAATGTATGTTTATATTTCATAATTGTATTACTAAGCTCTCGGGCTTAGTGCGGTTGTGTAATCGCGCAGGTGGATATGCGGTTGATCTGGAAGTCCAGCTGTTATGCCACGCGAAGGGTAAGAGTTTATCGAGACCAACTAGAGGGTGATGCATACATGTATAACTTTTAATTATGATGTATTTCTGACAAGAAAGTATTTATATGTATAAATGAAGTTTTGATAATGATAATGATTTTGTAAATGTTATTTAAAGTAACGTATTATGGTTTGAACTCTGTTACAGGTTTTTAAAAGGTAATGAAAAGTGACATCCTCATACTTTATATACTTACTGAATGTATACTAGGTATATGTATAGTATTTATATAGGGTATCGGGGTGTTACAATTATTTTGGTATCAGAGCTTAGATTCGAGATTCTCGGCCTAAGTGAACTTTAAAAAAAAATTGAAACGTTTAAAGAGAATTAAAAAGAAGAGTTTTGGAATGTAATTGGTAATACATGCATATGCATTAACACCTAGGTTGGTCTCGGATGTGGCATTATATGAATGGTAGAATATCTATGTTATATGAGATGGATGCTAGTGTGTGAATGATGTTTTACATGAATGTAAAGCTAGAGAAAGAAATGATATGGATTTATATAAGTTTAATTGATAAATTGAAAAAAAAGTTTGGGAAATTTATGCCAGTAAAGTGAATTGTTAAATGTGTTGAAATATAAAGAAATGAATAGGAGAATAAAGTTGAACATGAGATGAAATCAAAATTAAGATAAGAGTATGTACTCTTTCCTCTACACTTTGAATCTCTTTATAATAGAGTTTATGTTGGGTTTGCTAGATAGAGGAAATATTGTTGAATTGTTAATATTGAAAGATATGTTACTAAAATGAGGAGAGTATGGTGGAATATTGAATGAGTTGATTAGTATAGACAAAGTGTGACTATTTAAAGTTTGGGGTATATATAAAGTTAAGGTTTTGTTTAAAGGAAAAAGAGATGATATTGGTTAAGTAAGAATATAAATTGGTATTGTTATTTTAATGCAAGCATTGTGAATTCAATGTTAGAAATGTGAGATGCTTGGATATTGTGAAAGCTCATGGTAATGGTGGTAATATGTGATATTTGAGATTTTTGAAATGAGCTTCATAATTGTGAAAATTATATGTTTTGATATTGCTTTGTGATATATATATATATAAGATGTTTTTAAAGTTGATATTAAGAAAAGATGAGTTTGGCATGTTGAAGCTTAAGCGAAGTAGTAAGTTGAAAAGTTAAAGTTTTAGTGGAATTTGATAAAGATTATTTGGATATTGATGGTTTAATGTATATGCAATACATGAGCTAGATGAAATGACTAATATTGCATATGAAAGTATTATGAATTGAACAATGTGATTGATGGTATGAAAATTTGTTTTGAAGTAAAAAGGGAAGTGAATAAGCGAATGAAAATGAGCTATTTTAAGTCACTATACTGCAAAGGGTAAAAATGGATATGGAAGTATATTAAATGTTTTTAAAGACGAAAGTGAAAGAGATGTCACATTGGGAATGTGACCAAGATGGATGTGAAATATTATTATAGTCAGAATATATATTTGTAGTGTGAATAAATACTTTACATCATATTGGAAGAATGAGAAGGATAGTATATAAAAAAAAAGTGATAAACATTAAATTTGTATTGAATGTATGAAAAAGGAAAATAAAATAAGAGCATATATTTAAGTGTATACATGTATATGATATGTGAACTGAGTTTTCAATATGAATGAAATGTATGAATCACATTATGAAGGTGACCTATGAATATGTATGTGGTATAATTATAGAATTAGTGATATGGAAAATGATGTTATATGTATTAGTGGACCTAAGAGAGATTAGGTCTTGAATTGTATAAAGTTAGATGGATTATGTGATGGAAGTAAGTATGGAATGGACTTGAGTAATAATGGATAATGGAAATTGTTATGGTGAGCATTGAACGTGATAATCGTATGATATTTAGAGTCCCAAAGTATTCACATATGGAAAGTTCTATGTAATTATATGATAAGAGATTGTAAATGGATTAGAAATGAAGTGACGGATAGAAATTATATGGAAACTGCATATGATTGAATATGTATATAGTAATATTGTTGAAACATGAATTAAGTTGATAAAGATCATATAATCGAGTGCAAATTGGTTTGAAATGGAGTTGGAATGTGTTAATTTCTGTTATACCAAAAATGTAAAGAAGGAATATATAATTCTTGAGATACACTTTAGCCTTGTATTTGTAAAGATTGAGAATAATGTTATAAAAGAACAGTATTGATTTAAAAGTTCCAGGCTTGAATATTAATCTCTTAAAGCCATGTGTTTTGTTCAGTATATTTAATCGGTTAATGTTGTTATCCATAGATTTGGATTTTAGATAAAATGATTGTAATACAGATTTGGTGAGATTAAAAACTTTATTTGAGAAGTATAGTTAAAAGTTATGATGGATAAAGTTATACTTTATCATTTTATGTTAAAAATTTGGTTATAGTTGTGAAGGTAAAGAGAGAAAAAGGAAATTATGGAAATGTGTTGAGTTATGAATAATATGACAAAAAGGTAATCAAATTAAATATAACAATGATATGAATTGTGAAGAGATATTAAAAAGGGAGAAATTATAAAATATGACTGAAGGTTATACTGAATATGTTTATGGTATGTAACTTGAGGTTTAAGTGAATAAACTATGTGTATATTAAAAGATAATTTGAAATGATTTATTATTATGATAATTTGATTGAATATGGATCGGAAGAGATCAGGAATTGAATATAAATTTGCCCTAATGGAATGAAGATATATATATACATATATGAATATTGTGAAATTTCATGATAAGTTAAATAAATTAATCGTTGGTTGGAATTGAACAAGATTGGAATGTGGGTAGATTGTGGCAGATAGATCAAGTGATCTGGATTTGGCTAATAATTATGAATCACTATTGAGATTTAATGTGTATAGTTGTACTAAGAGTATAATTATTTTCATGATAATGTATATGATGTAAAATTTTAGAGTGTGTTTGGACATGAATGAATGGAGTTATAGTAGTTATAAATTATGATATAAAAAGAAAAGATTGGTTATTTACAAAATAAGTTGAAAGGTAGTGTATTAATATATAAATTAAGTGAAAAGCATGCTAAAGAAGTAGCTCCATTTGTGAAAAATAAGGATCTTGTTATCCATTGAGGTTTGATAAATGTCTATTTAGACAGTAATTGTAATGACGGGATAATTAATGCTCAGATATAAACCAATGGTTTCTAAGGTTAAAGTTAAGAGGGTAATTACAAAGAGATGAAGGAACAAATTATATTAAATATAAAGATTGGACGAAGTGTAAGTGTGCTATAAAATGATCTGATTATTGTATAAAGACATTAATAGGAAATGTAATGAGTTCTTTTAAATGTTTGATCAAGGAAGTGATAAGATGTATAAACGTATAGAATGATGAGTTATGGAATATAGAGAAGATGGTTGATTAAAAAGGGGAGAGTTGAAATTATATGGTTTGGTGACATAATAACATAAGCATATAATTAACTTCATATGGAAGTTAAGAAAACATTTTGTTAAGAATGGATTGTTATGATATTGATAATTTCGAGGACGAAATTTCTTTTTAGAGGGGGAGAATTGTAATATCCCAAAATGTGCCCTAGAAGTATTGAATTAATTGTTGTTTGATTTGAATTAAATGTTTATGTGTTATTGGAAAGGAAAAATGTATTTTGAGATAATGTATATGTTGGGTATATGGTAATATATATAACATATATGTTTGTCAAAAGGGATGGTCAATGGAAGAGGATATTTATTTGTGATATGTGAAATTACTTAAATGGGCATATAAGTGACAAGAGTTAAGTTAAATGGATGAGGGCAATTTGGTAATTGCTTTGTTAGGATTGCTTGGTGGAGATTTAAAGAGGAAGAGAAGTTGACTTGTCTTCATTTTCTCTTCTTTGCTTGGTGTGGCCGGCTACCAAAGGGAAAGAGAGAGCAAGTGAGGTGTTTTGATTTCTAACATCAAATTGAAGGAAGAATCAAAAGATTAAGTTGGAGATTTGTGAAATTTCTTCAATTGAGGTAAATACTCTCTTGTTTTCTCTTGTTATTTTTGAAGTTGTGTTTGAAGTGAGTTTTGATTTGTTGGGATTATGATTTTGGTGTGGTTGAGATGTGTTTATAAGTGTTGAGTTTGATTGTATGTTAAATTGGTGTTGGTTTTGGTTTGAGGATGGTAAGTTAAGTGGATGTTGATATTGAAAGAATAAGAATGATGTTGGTTTTAGGGTTTTGAGATAGTATGTGTTTAAATGTGTTGTTAATGTTTTGTTAATGAGAATATTGTGATGAATATGTAAAATAAGTGTTAATGACATAGTTTAGATCCATTTGAATGAGGTTATGGTGTGCACAATGTGTTTAAATGCAATTAAAAGAGTTTTGGCCATATTTAGGGTTTTTGTTCATGAGAGACACGGCCAAGACTTAAGATTTTGGAGAGACACGGCCAAGCTTAATGAAACTTGGCCGTGTTGGATGAATTTTGGAGAGACACGGCCACTGGCTTGGCCGTGTCCCTTGACTGTGTTTGTCACTGCCTGATTTTTGTTGAGAGACACGGCTGTGTCCTTTGCCCGTGTCTGCCTCGGCTTGAATTGGTGTTGAGAGACACGGCCACAAGCTTGGCCGTGTCCCTTGAGGATGTTAGCTACTGTGATTGTTCCTTTGTTCTTCTTGCATTGTTGGGATTGAACATTCATTTGATGACAATGATGATGCATATGATACTATATGAATAATGCTATGTTTTATGCATTGTGAATCTTGTGAATGGTAATGTGTTATATGAATAATGTACTTTGTAGTGTTCCATCAATGATGCAATACGTAAAATGTGAAGGATATGATAAGGTAATTGATTATGTATAGCTTGATGGGAGTAGTTCTTGAGTGTAAAAGAGACGAGGATCATCCAAAAAGGTATGTGCAATATGTTTTAATAATGAATGATGTTAATGTGTCTTGAGAAATGGATTATGTATGCTTGAATGACGAAGTGTATAATGTGAATTGGGACATAGAGAGGTGTGAAACTAATGTTCTGATTTATAATGATGTGAATGATATGATTGAAGCATGCCTAGATGGTATGATTGAATAATGATATGTGTGTTTAGTTAATGTAATTGATGTTGCATATATCAATGATGAAATATGAAAGGTAATTTGAGATATAATGTGATGTGAAGCCATTGTGATTGGCTATGATAACTCAAATGTGATGTGAAGCCATTGTGATTGGCTATGATGATTCAATTGTGATAAATAAGGCATGTTTGCCTAGATAATGATTCAATTGAGAATGAAATGGATAATGAAATAATAAATGAATTGTGTGACTAATGTGTTATTCCATTTTCAGAGTTTGTTGTTGGTGGCATGCCTAATGATAGTAACAATCTCTTGAAGTTAGGTTGGGCTTGATCCTTGAAGCTAAGTTGGGTAGAAGTTTAACATGTTTTACTCCCCTTGAAGCTTGGTTGGGTCTAGTCCTTGGAGCCTAATTGAGATGTTACAACCCTTGAAGCTAGGTTGGATTGATTCTTGAAGCCAAGTTGGGTTGAGACTTAGCATGCTTTGTTCCCCTTGAAGCTTGGTTGAATCTAAATCCTTGAAGCCTAGTTGGGTCTATGATAATGATAAATGTGATAACAAAACCAAAGCATTAACTCTGAAAATTGAATAGCATATTAGTGTCTTTTGGGCCTGAGTCTGTCTTTGTTGTCAACGTGATATACAAGTGTTAAAAGAAATGAGTAATGAGATCTATGGTTGATTTCATTGGAAATGTGATTCATGATTGGTATGATATGTAATATGTGTAATGATATATTGATTATGAATACTAGTGATGGATTGTGGTCGGTGATAATGTTTATGTATATATATGTACATAAAATATGAGATTAGCTGAGATATATGAAAGGTGCAATTAAAAAGGAAAAACATGATAATAACTAATGGTACATTGAATTGATATATAATTATATGTTAGAATTTCTATAATGTATGTTTATATTTCATAATTGTATTACTAAGCTCTCGGGCTTAGCGCGATTGTGTAATCGCGCAGGTGGATATGCGGTTGATCTGGAAGTCCAGCTGTTATGCCACGCGAAGGGTAAGAGTTTATCGAGACCAACTAGAGGGTGATGCATACATGTATAACTTTTAATTATGATGTATTTCTGACAAGAAAGTATTTATATGTATAAATGAAGTTTTGATAATGATAATGATTTTGTAAATGTTATTTAAAGTAACGTATTATGGTTTGAACTCTGTTACAGGTTTTTAAAAGGTAATGAAAAGTGACATCCTCATACTTTATATACTTACTGAATGTATACTAGGTATATGTATAGTATTTATCTAGGGTATCGGGGTGTTACATGGACTTTTGAAATCATGAGTTTTAATTGTACAATTTGGTTCCAAATATGTTGTTTTGATGCATAAATAAGGATTTAAAGTCAAATGATGGATTTGGTTAAGTTTGGATAGAGGTTGGATGAAGTAGTATTGAATTTAGGGTTTTGGAAAGGAAATTTTCAAAGAATGGTAATTGTTTGATTTTAATATTTAAATCATGTTATTTCATGATATTAGTGATAGAAATAAACTTGGATTAATAATTAGAATAAGCTGGAATGAAGAATCTTCATTGGTGAAGGTTATGCCATTTTAGGGTTTTGTATAAGAGTTTGTGTTTATTTAATGTGATTGGTTAAATATGTTATAATATGTTTTTAATGATATAAATAAACTTAAAACGCTAATTTAAATGGATTAAAATTGAAGTTCAATGTTAAAGTAAGGAAATGCTAAATTTTGGAATTTTGATTAGAGTGATTTTTAATTAGGGTTTAATATTGAAAATGCTTTAAAATGTGATATTAAATTCTTGTATTTGATCACATTGTGTATAGGCATTAAAGAGAGGTGAATTACCCAACCCTAGTGTTGGAGGCCAACTTGGAAGTGAAGGTTTGTAGGAGATTTTAAACTTGCATTTGAGTGCTTATTGAGGTGAGTATAAACTTTTAATAAATTAGATATGTTGGCATTAAATTGGGCTTAACACATTTTGGATAAAAAATGTATCAAGCTACTTGATACATTGAACATTCATGAACATTGTGCTATGACATGTGAGTTGTTATGTATACATTATATGTATTATGAAAAGCCATTGTAAATGGCTAAATTGAATAAAATGTGAATTATGTGAAAATAATCCAAAATATTTGGGTAATGTAACTTTTATATGAAATGTCATACATTGTGATGAAATAATGAAATATGATGAATTAAGGTGAATTGAAATTAATATGAATGAGAAAAATGATAAAAAGAGGCAATGTGCCTAGTTGATTATGAGAAAGTGAGAAAAAGTTGATTATGAAAATTATGAATTAATTGTGTGCGTAGTATGTTATTCAATTTTCAAAGTTCTGTGTTTGGCGGCATGCCTATGATGTTATTCTCTTTATTTGCCTTCGGGGCTAGACGCTATGCGTCAATAATATATGATTTGCCTTCGAGGCTAGACACTAGGCGTCAATGATATATGATTTGCCTTCGGGGCTAGACACTTAGTATCAATTTGGACCAAAATGGTAACTCTGGGATTTGAATAATGTATTAGTTTATTTGGGCCCATGCTTGTGCATGTGTTTATGTGAATTATAAAAAGATAAAAATTTATGTTATAAAATGGAATTTAATGCCACATTGTGGCATAGCATACAAATGCATTATGCATTGGCATTGTTTTAAAGCTTTATTATTATCAAAGTTTGTACCGCTAGGCTTTTAGCTTAGCGCGATTGTAATTCATCGTGCAAGTGACAAGGGTGATCTAGTTGAGCCGGAGAGTTCTTCTAGACCAGGTCGGGTCTAGATTTGAGGTAGCTTGTTGAGTTGATTTTGGATACATCATGATCAAAGCCATTTGACATCATGTGTATATTTAATATTATAGTAATTTTGATATTATGTATATTATATTATATTTTCGGAGTATATATTGTAAATTATAAAGTATATTATGGATATATAATATGGGTTTTGTATGTGTTTTGATATATATATATATGTATATGTATATGTATAAATATTTAGAGAAAATGTAGAGAAATTGAGAAGTTGAGGTGGAAACGTGTGATTTATTTTATTGGAAGTGTTTTTATGCAGATTGTGTAACTGTTGCAAATTTGGAATGTCCAAATTACAGATAAAACTCTAACAAATTTTTTTCAGAGATTTTCATATAAAATACTTATTTTGGAACCTATGATTTATAAAGAATATTTTATTTGTTATTTAAATATACAATTTAAAGTATTTGAGAATTGAAAATGTAAAATTTTTTAGTAAACCAGGTTGTGACATTTTTATATTGTGTATGCGTATTTTACATATACTAGGTATATGTATTATACGCATGTAGGGTATAAGAGTGTTACATTTATTTTAGTATCAAAGCCTAGGTTGGAGGTTCTCAACTAGGTGGATTTTTAGAGAGAGAAAATGAAAATTTTAAATATAGTTTTCAATTGTGATACATGTATTGGCACTGACATTTTCTAATCTTTGATGTGGCAATTTCTGTTGTATTTGTAGATATAGGTAGTTATCTAGGATGCACCAATCTGCAGAAGGTGTAGCTCCTGATGAGGGTAGAGTTGGAGCTAGAGTTAAGACTGCTGGAGAGGCGTCTACTTCTATGCCAATTAGACCAGCAGCTGAGGAGGTTTTGTCGGGCTGGGTATGGCAGATGGTAGAGTTGTTGAGATAGGCTCCAATTCCATTCTTCATCTTGGACAAGACCAAGATGTATGCACATGTTCATTACTTCCAAGTTCAAGAGCTTTGCTTTCTTGAGTGGAACACAACTAAGAACAAGTGGTCTTGGTCATGTGATGTGACACAGATGGGTGGCACGGGCAAGACTCTTGCTCGTGTTCAGTTATGCCAAACTTGCATTTGTTTCTCTTCTTGCTTGTGAGAGACACGGCCATGTGAGTCCTAGTCATGGCAATATGATGTGACACGGCCAAGATGGCTGCCTGTGTCTCCTTCTGCCTGCAAGTCTTCTCACCTAGAATGTTACATGGCCAAGATGGGTGAGCGTGTCCAAATCTGCCTGAGTTTTATCTTCATAGTGATGTGGCCAAGACACTAAATGTGTCTTGTTCTGTGTTTAACCTTTTGTGCTTGATCTCCCTCTCTTAATCCCCTCAAATGATGGACTAGCACCTTCCACTTCTTTTTATTAATTATTTTTCTTTAACTTAAATTTCTTACAACAACTTGAACAAATCATTTAGAAAGCAACTAAAAATAAATTATAAGTAGCCTAAAAACACATATATACATGATTATACATGCTTCATCTTGAATATCTCATACTCATGTACATGCATTTGCTTCTTGGTGAACCTCACTTGGGTAGTACCCTCATGATAGTTCTCAAGAGTTTTCCCAATGCAATGTGCACATGTGTGATGTTGGACTCTCCCACCTTCTTCTCTTGATATTGAATTTATCATGATGGAGGTTGCCATATTGTTTTTGAATCGATCTCTCACATTGGCACTTGACCATTGTGATTTAGGAAGAGGAACTTGGACACCATCAACTTCATGAGTAGGAGGTTTTCACTCATTTTCAACAAATTTTCAAAGCTCAATCCCTTCACTATCTAAGAATAAGTACATCTTGTGTTTACAATAAGAATAATTCATTCCATAAAAAAGGGTCTGAGAGATGAATTTAGGTTTCCATGTGTAGAGGTGTTTGTTGGCGGAATGACTTCCATTTTAGATCAAATTTCACAAATAAGTTTAAAGAAATTTACTATCTCTGATACCAATTATTGTCCCAAACTAGCAACCAAGAGGGGGGAGGGGGAGAATTGGTTGATGTAAAAAGTGATGGTAAATTTAAAATTTAAAAGTAACAGATGAAGAAGATATAGATGAAGATTAAGTAGAGTAGAGAAGAAAGAACACAAAGAGTTATCGTGGTTCGGATTTACTTCAATCCTACATCCACTTCCTCAGCAACTTGTTAAGGTTCCACTAGTCTTAAGTTTTTACAAGCTTAACTCTAACTTGGTGTTTTCTCTAGCTCATACCGAACTATTACAATGGTTTGAGATTAATTCTTACAACCCTTACAAGAGTTTTTCCAGGCTCACTCTCGCAACCTAAGTATTTCTAAGCTCACACTCGAACTTTTGATGATGTTTAATGCTCACACCCAACACTCTAAGATTTAAATTTGATCTTTAGACGAGATAATGAAAAATGTTGTTCAATGAAATTATAATTATAATCAAAGTATTCTCTAACCATAAAAATGAAGTTTAATGTGGTATTTATAGCCATTTGGCTTAAACTAGCCATTGGAGGTGGTTCTCACATGTTTAGTGCTCGTCTTCCACTAATTTGGTTGCTGGATCTCGGTGTGCGGTCGCTCGGCTCGGTGTGCGGTCTCATGGTTTAAAAGCACTGTGTAACTACTAGTTCTAACGGTAAGATTTTGTTGTTTCACAGAATCCAGCTTGGCCATACCTTTATATCATGTGGTCGCCTGGCTCGTGTTCGGTCATCATTAGTCCAAGGTATTTGGCACTAAGATTCAAATCTACCAGACTTGTGTGGTTGCTCGGTTCTTCTGGGTGGTTGCATAAGGTTTTGAGCATCGTGGAAGTGCCGCGAGAGCTAACCGCTATCTCTTATGTTCTTTTTAGATTTTTAAGTCTTTGTTACGTGTGGTTGCTCAGGCGTCTTGTGCTGTCACTCGAAGTTCTTGTGTCCTGACTTCACCTCTATCCTTTATTTGAGTTTATGTATTTTTACCTTGCTCTGGTGCGGTAGCTCGATGCTCGTGTACGGTTTCACGCCTACCAGGCATCCTAACTTCACCGCTCAATGACAACGTGAATTCTTCTATGGAAATTATGGACTTAGATCAACTGCCCGTAGTTGGCTTGTCTAGCTCGGTGTAGATTTGCACTATTTGATTAGCTTGGTTGTTCCATAGGGCTGTTTTGAGATTGACAATTCAGTTCTCTTAGCTTGACAGTTCTATATCTAGCTCGGCACTCTATATGTCTGTTCGATTCTCTGCTCAGCAAATTTGTATGTCTATTCGGTTTTGTGCTCGTGCTACATTTGTATGGTCACTCGGTCATTCGTTCTGGCAATCGCATAAAGGCGCTCGATTTCTAGCTCTGCAAAACAGACTTATTTGAAATCATGAGTTCATTATCAATTTAATTATTAATGATCAAAATAGAGTTTGATTGTTCACAATCTTAATAATGGCTACTGTAATTAATGATGCTGGGGCTGCTGCTATTCTATCTTTTGCTAGCCCTTTGAGAGGATCTCTTGATTTCATCATTTCCTATTATTCCACGATTAAGATTCAAGTATATACAATTTCTTTACTATATTTTACTTTCAATTTTTATGTAATTCTTGGCAAAACTTAACTCATAAAGTTTTTTTTTATAAATGATTTTTTATATAACTTTTATAGAATTTTTCTGTAAGTAAACATTTTGTTTAGAATTTTACTTCTATAATTAATTTTATGTAATTGATTTTATTTGAAAAAACTAATTAATGGATTTAATAAATTTATAAAAAAATTAAATACATTTCAAAGTTTTCTTTGATGATTCGTATTATCATTTAATTATTAGAGTTTGTATAAAGTTGTTAGAAGCTCTTAAGGATATCTCTATTGTTTTTGTCCCTAGATCTACAAATTAAGATGCATACAATCTTGCAAAGGACTGAGGTGTTTTTGTTCCACTTACAGTTGTTGATGCTATTCATAAGGATTTATTTGAATAAAATCCTTAAATGGGTGCATACAATTGTTTTCATCAGTGTAGTTGTTGGGTGTTCTCAGCTCCTCTCTAACATGCATGCCTTAAAGGTAGATTTTTTGAATTAAAAAATTCTCATGTTTTATGGATCATCTTTGTAAAGAGATGAATGTGACTAGATTACATATTTAATCACGTGTGTTAGGTTGCAAATCCGGGTTGTATATTGGAATATTTAGTAAGATGACACTGTTGAAATTTGTGGGCTTCCATAAATCTTCAATACCTTGGGCTTGATTCACATGTTGGAAGTGTTGGACTTTGTAACATATGCACAGTGGACTTTTTCAATAATTTTGCTTCTTCACATAAAATGGGCTCCTTCTTGACAAAATGGCCTAAGCCATTTTGTCTTGGAACCATTAATTATTATATGCCATTTTTCCTTTCTTTATATTTTCAATGTGGGATTGGAAAATCACATATGCTCCAACACTCCCCCTCATGTGCAACTGGACTGGGCTTACTTTTCTTTTGGACATTTCTTTATGCCTTGACTGGATTGGATCTTGGCTCTCTGTGGGTTCAGAGGATCCCTACTTCATTCTTCAGCTTCAAATGGACTGGATCTTAGCATTTCATTGGGCTCAGAGGATCCAGTTTCAAATTTTCCACAAGCTTTGTGTCTTGGGCTTGTGTTCTTACAAGTCTCAGAGGCCTCAGGCCGCATCACATCTATTTTTTGCCTAGGCTTGTACTCTTTGAACCTTATAGGCCACAAGTCCACCAATTTACGGGTGTCGAATCATCGGCGGTTAAGCCATTTAGACTTTGATACCATGTTAAAGTTTGTGGGCTTCCATAAATCTTCAATAGCTTGGACTTAATTCACATGTTGGAAGTGTTGGACTTTGTAACATATGCACATTGGACTTCTTTAATAATTGGGTTTCTTCACATAAAATGGGCTCCTTCTTAACAAAATGGCCTAGGCTATTTTGTCTTGGAACCATTCATTATTATATGCGATTTTTCCTTTCTTTATATTTTCAATCTGGTATTGGAAACTCACACATGCTCCAACAGGCACTCCTCCTAGACTTGACAAAAATGTTAAAGAGGCTAATGAGTTTTTTGAGGGAGGTGATTCATCTTCTACAAGAGGTCAATTTAGTAGTAGAATGCAAAAAGAAGTTTTAGCCTTTATCCTATTGTCCATTGCTTAATAAATCATTGAATTGCAATTATCATACAATTTTATCAATGCATGGGTTGCAATGATAACTATTTTTGTGCAATATATTTACCTAATGGAATCAGTTTCTATAAATTTTTTTTCTCATTTTATCTTATGTTTTATATAAATTTGTTTGCAAAAATATACGAGTACTTGAAGAATCTTTGAGGTCATGTCTTTGTCATTTTATCTGGAGTGGTATTATCTATTTGTGCTAAGAAATGATCTTCATTAATTGTAGGCAACTTGTGGCATGAACTTTGGGAAACAACCAAAGCAGTACCGGCTATTACTCCCTCATTCGATGAGGAATTGGTAGTGTATGCTGGAATTATTGCATATATATAAGTTAAGTGAGCCTAATATAAAAAGAAAAAAGAAAAAAAAGTGATGCTATGATTTTACAGGGAGGGTATTCTTCACGACTTAGAGGACCTTCTGATCTGTTTGAACAATTGTTTATTTCTTTGGTATGTTATTTAATAAAATTTCATTATGATGATATTTGAGTCTATGTGATGACAAATATCTTATATTTTTTATTTTTAATTCAATACAGCTCATTTACTGTTGTTCTATAGAAAACATGAACTATTTATTTCTTAAGAAATTAAGTTTGCTAGGTGCGGTTACTAGATTAGTTTGTTAAACATGTTATTATGAATTATCAGAAATTCTTACTAGCTTTCTTTCAATTCCTTGTGAAAATTCATCCTTTAATATCTGTTGCATGGGGAATTCTTTTTATCGTGCAATTAGATCAATTAAATGAAAGTTTTTTTTTGTCAATAAAAGAAAGAAAGATAAACAAGTCCTTTAAATGATTTGACCAATATACGAGACTATTAGTAGCTGATTATTCTAAGACATTAGTTGCAACTTCACAGTCCATCAATATACATTTTTTGTGACGCTAATGATATCCCACATTCTAAACTTTTAGTTTGGCTTAGGATTTATAATAGTTGGGGTTAAGCTCTCAAGTAACAATTATTTGTCAAAGCAATTTATTTAATGCAAAGATTACATCATTGCCACTTGTTAAGGGGGCAAATGGAGTGAGAAAGTGGATGATCTCTGCCAGGTGAGTTGTCTTATAATCTTAAGTTGATAAGATAATACATGGATCTCTATCAACTAAGGCACATTCATTTTTTTTTAATACAATGATATATTGATAAATGCCTTTTACAAAATCATGACAAGGGGTTTGATTAGTTAATTAATAACTGTAGTTTTTATTTGATGCTATACATTGTATAAGAAAGATTCCTTTTTTGCAAAAGAATAAGAAAATTAAATAAATCTCATACTTTAAGAAATTGTTAGGCTAAAACATAATTAAATTGTGGGATAGACTTGATTTATGCTAAGCTCATGGGAAGACGATCTTTAGAAAATTCTTATATGTTTTTTAAGATATTTTGTCAAACCATATAATAAATATGAGGATCTCTCTTTCTATACTACATGTGTAATTTTTCAAGTTATGCACAAGATAAAGAAGCAACTACTGATCGAGAAGAGACTGGATAGAGATATATCCGCGGTGATGTTTTTAGATACCCAAAGTACAAATCTTTATTTGTTGCAGCCCTTGGTTCTAGCACTTAGCTGTTCACTTCATAAGTAACTCATTTGTGGCTAGCATTTGTTCTGAAGTATGATATCCACTTTATTATTTTGCTAGCTTTTGGCTATAACTAATAATGTCCATCTCTTATTTATTTTTCTTTCAATACTGTATTTGTTTTTATTCTTCATCTGATTGGCGTGTTTTATCCATATAATCGAGGAGCTCTATTTATTGCACTCGTATTCATAAACACTATCTGGCATTACTGGATACACAATGACCTCTTTCAATTGTCAGCTAGAAGGAAATAACCAGATATGTTTATATGGATTTTGTTTGCAATAGCGTTATCTTTCAATGAGAGTCTTTAGAACGCGAGAATATTCAAAAGTGTACTATATTATTCATTTGTTGTATTCACAAGGTTAGCAATCTTTTCTTTATCGGATGTCTTTTCTATAGGCCTTTGTTCCTCAATGGCCTTTGTCTTTTTAGTTCTCTTACAAGTCTTGGCCTCATCATATTTCTACTATAATTATGTATTTATCTCATACAAGTTAAGATCATGTATCTAAGTCAAATTTGTAATCCTTTTAGACTTTCATTTGAACATCTAATAATTTTCTTTCATCATTTTTAGGTAATTTCATCATGCTTGAAATATCTTTATATACATGTTAAATTATATTTCGTGCATGGAAAGATTATTACGCATGCAAGTACTCACATTTGAGTATATTTCTCTTATTTTAGTAAATTTTATTTATTTTAGTAAATTTCACTTATTTTAGTAAGTTTCACTTATTTCAATAAATTTCATTTGGTTGCCCTCATGTACAGAGTTTCAAATCCTAGACTCTAATAGCGAATTCAGTAGTGAGAAGTAAATGCCTAGTAATATATCAGTCATTATGGCCAGTGGCCCAGTAATGATACAAATGCCCAGTAACAGTAATGATACATAGTATCCAGTAATAGTAGTGACATAAAGTGTCTAGTAATAGTATAAACTTCCACCATTTGGCTAGCTATTTAGTATGATAACTAGGTTTATTACTAGTATAATTTGGGCAATACATTTATTTCTCAATTTCAGCCAATTTCACAGTTGATAATAATAATTTTGCTTAAAATAATTCATTTAAATAACAATCCATTTTCTAGTTAACCAAATGACATTCAAACTTTAACAATTGAAATTTCGATTAAACCTAACATATTTTCATAAATTGTCTTTGAATCCTTTACTAATCAACTTACTATACATGCATGTTTTGAAGTTTTATGCATATAAGATTAATTCCAATCAACTGTCACATATAAAGTAATACATATAAGACTATCATTATATTCATATTATATCATCATATTTTATATCATCATATTCACATCATATAAAAATATCAATTATATTTAACATATAAAAGCATCATCATATACATGCCTCATTTGCATGTATCTCAAACATAAAGATAATTTTATATATCTTATTGCATATTTTTCCTCACATAAAAGAATACTTTCAATCAACATAACACATATAAAAATAATACTATACGCTACCAATATATCAATTACATGTAATAAATATGTAATAACTAATACAAATTAGCTAAATTTATTTATAGCAAATTAGCTAAATTTATTTATATAGCAATTTCTGTAATACCTCGATTTTTGATTTACTTTGGAATAGTAGTTGTGAGAGAGTATGTTGGTGAAATATGTAAAGAAAATATTATAAGAGATAGATGTATATGAAGGATGATATGTATATATTGTATTTGAAAAATATGGGAAATATAAATACAATATATAAGACATATACATATATCAACATATACACCACATATACATGTTGTATATATTGGTGTAGGAAAAGTAAATTGTAAATAAATAATTAATAATAATAATGATAATAATGACAAGAGAAAAAGAAGAAAAGAAAGTCAAAGGATGGATCAATATTTGTGGTGGAGAATTTTTAGGGGTATTTAATTATATATATATATATAAAAGATAAGGATGAGAGTTTGACAAGAGAGCTTTCTCTTTCTTTCTTTCTTTCTTCTTCTTCTTCTTCTTGAACATGGGAGAGAGAGAGAGAGAGAGAGAGAGAGAGAGAGAGAGAGAGAGAGAGAGAGAGAAGAGGATTTTGTTCACATACACATCAAATTTATAAGGGCTTTAAGAGAATTGAAGGTGGATATTGAAGATTTGGCAAAGAATTCAAGTACGTGTTCTTTTCCTTGTGTTGATTTCTATAGATTGAGTTTATATTTGATATGGTTAGTGTGTGAAGATGATGATAATGAAAGATTGAAGTATATATATATATATATGTTGAATTGGTATTTAGATGATGATAATATGGTTATTTGTGAGGATGATGATGAGTTGTTGAAATTGTTTAGTAAGGGTTTAGTATAAATGAGTTGGGGAATTGAGTAATTGGTACATGGATGATGTATATAATGATTATTATTATGATATATTGAAGTTATATAAGTGTTGAATTGATAGGTGATTTATGAATATAAACTAAGATGTTGATTAAGGGTGTTGCAGTATGGATTTTGGAGTGATTGTGTTTTCAAGGATGAGAGTTCGAAATGCATGATTTTTGCCTGACACGGCTAGTGATACGACCATGTCGTTGGGCTTGTCAACGGTGCTGAGTTTAATGTTTGTGACACGACCATTAACACGGCCATGCCATTGGACGTGTCATAGCTACTGAGAGATAAAGTAATTGACACGGCCATGAACACGCCTGTGTTGTTGGGCGTGTCAATGTTTCTGTGAGGCAGAATGAATGACACGTCCAGTGACATGCCCATGTTACTGAGCGTGTCAAAGCTTCTGTGTTGTTGGTTTAGGGCACGATCAGGGACACGCCCGTGTTGTTGAGCGTGTCATGTGTAGAGTTTGCCCTAGTTAGTTCTTATTCTTATTTTCTTATATGAATTAGGTTTTGAAGAGATTTGAGTTGCCCTAATCCAAATGTTAAAGGATTCTTGGAAGAGGAGTTTGGAATTGGTGTGAGTTGCTCTTAGAGGTAAGTACAAACCTTATATGATTATATATATTTGCATGACTTTGGGACTTAACACATTTGATTAGAAAATGTGTTAAGTTATTTATTATATTATTGATGCTTGAGAATGATGCTATGATTTGCATAATGTGAAAGATATAATGATTATTCAAAATGTATGTACAATGCAATTGGTTATGTATACCCTAATGATGAGATGTGAAGCCATTGTTGTTGGCTATAATGATGCAAATGAACTATTGAGACATTGTGCCTAGATGATTATGAGAAAATGATAATGGAATTGATAATGAAGTAATAAAAGAATTGTGTGCCTAATATGTTATTCAATTTTCAGAGTTTTGTTATTGGTGGCATGCCTAAAAGTAACAATCCCTTGAACCTAGGTTGGGCTTGGTCCTTGAAGCCAAGTTGGGTTGAAGTTTAGCATGCTTAACTCCCCTTGAAACTTGGTTGGGCCTAGTCCTTGAAGCCTAGTTGAGATGTTACATATGAGATGTTTCTCATTGTGATAATGATTCGCCTATGGGCTTGATAAATGTGATTATTAGACCAAAACAGTAACTCTGGAAGTTGAATGACATATTAGTTTCTTTTGGGCCCATTCGTGTCTTTGCTTTAATGTGAATTATGGAATAACATATAATGTTGTGAGATATATGATGATGATCTTGGAATGAGATGTTCACAATACATAAGCAAATTACTAAAAAGGAATGTGGCTTGAGAAACTATGCTGAATGATGAGAAATAAATTGTTGAAAGACTTAAGCAGAGCTAAGTCTTGTTATTGAAAATGAGATTGTGAAAATACAATATGATGTGTAATATGTATATGGATATGGACATTGTGAGTATTATTTCATGAATGTTCTAATAAGCCATTGAATTGTGGCTTGTTTTAATGATATATGTGTATATGTATATAAATTATGAGATTAGTGGAAATATATGAAAAGTGCATTGAAAATAGAAAACATGATAAGAAAATGATGATACATGAAGTTAATATATGAGTATGATTTTCTGTAATGTATGTTTACAATATTTATTTGTAATACTAAGCTTTCGAGCTTAGCGCAGTTGTGTGAATCGCGCAGGTGAGTAGATGATTGATCCGGGAGTTAAAACGTTATGCCACGAGAAGGGTAAGAGTATTTCGATACCAACTAGAAGGTGGTGCATACATGTACAATTTTATTATGTTGTATTTTGATAAAAATGTAAATATACATAAGTAAATTTTAGAAAAGACAAGGTAATTTATATATATGTAATATCATCAAAAGTATAATAATTTTGTAAATGTTCTTTAAATAAAATATATTTCAAGGGTTGCAATTAAGGTAAAGGTTTTAAATAGTATTGAAAAGTGACATCTTTATACTTTATATACGTACTATATGTATACAAGGTATAAGTATAGTACATATATAGAGTATAGGTGTTACAATTCCATTTTCTCAAGTTCCTATTTCATATTCTACTTGTGATATTTAAATTCTAAATAGATACTCTAGTTTCTCTTAGTTAGCTCTTTCCAAACATATAAATTTTATAAATAATCATCATCATTCTAGGAGTATATTATATATATATATATTGTGTATACATTATATATATTTCCTCTTTAAAATCATCAGCTTCTTAAATTAATAATTACACTACTTCTTTCTCTCTACTTACCTGTCAAATAGTAATAATTTAGTTTATCAAACACATCTACATATAATTTATAAATTATCTTAAATTACCAAGTGGCGTTACTATAAGATATATAGTAGGTATACGATTTATTTATCTAGAGCTATAATCGAGCTGAGCCGAGATGAGCTTTAGAAGCTTAAGCTTGGCTCGTTATAAAATAGTCGAGTTAGAACTCAAACTCAAACCCATGCCGAGCCGAGCTCGAGCTTGTATCGAGCCAGCTCATTTATCATATATTTCTAGCTTTATTTCAGTTTTTATTTTGCATTCATATTTTCTACATTTTCATAGAAGATATACTAATGAACAATATGATTATATATATTAACAAAAATAAAATATTTGTTACTATAATTTTATATTTTATTATAAATGACTAAGTTATTCTATATTTTATATTATTGAATTTATTTATCGCATATATCATATATTAATAAATAATGTAAATTAAATTAGTCAAACAATTAATATATTCATATATATAATTTAATATATATAAATTAAATTATATATATTTTTAATCTAATATAATAAAAGAGCTAGCCTATGAGCTTAACTCAAAAGCTTTTTAAATGAGTCAAGTCACAAGTTAATGAGCCGAGTATTTCTTAACTTGGATTTGACTCATTTAACAAATGAGTAATTCAAGCTTGAGCCTGAACGAGCTTTTACCGAGTCAAGACCTAAGCCGAGCTCGAGTAACTTGGATTATTTACAACCCTATGTATATTTAAATATTGTTTACTAAATTTAATTACTATAAATTATTTGATTGTTCATTTCTTTTTCTCACTAACTAATATTATAACACCTTTATACCCTATATACGTACAATACATATACCCCGTATATATAAAATATATATATATAATACAAGAGTGGTATAATAAATTACTGTAGAATCACCCACTTTAATCATATTTGTAGTTAAAATATAATTAGATTAATTTATAAAAGAAAATCGCTGAAAAATATTTGTCAGAGTTTTATCTGTAATTTATCAAATCCCATAATACAAATATCCCATCCTGCATAGGAAAAATACATTCCCAATATAAAAATCCTTTTCCATTCCAAAACCATCTTCCTCTCCTTAATTCACATCCAAAATTTTTATAATTTAAATAAACATCCATTACAAGTGTATTATATATATACATATATAACAATCCCTATAACAAGACTAATATACATATGTTATATATTATGCTATACAATACCAAAATTTAATAGAAAATAAAGCTTTACATGAATGCTATGTTGTGCTCTACTTAATACTACTAAAAAGCGGCTCTCGCAAGTATACAAGATTGTTATAGTAATGGTGATCATGTAATATCTCAAATTTTTTGAAAATTTCTAATTTTTAAAAATTTGATAAAATAAATTATAATTTAAATGGATAAATTAAATTAATAATTTTAAATAAAAAATGAAGGGATTTTTAATTTAAAAAGTGGAATATATATGTGATATATATATACAACATATAAAAGTCAACAAAAAGTCAACATTTTAAAAGAAAAGTCAAAAGTCAAAGTAAAAGGGTATTTTGGTAATTAAATCTTAAAAATTCAAAATTATTAAATTAATTCAAAAATAAATAATTTTTAAATGGAAGAGGGATTTTTGGACTTTTAATTTATTAAATAAATAATTAAATAATTAAGTATTAAAATATTATAATATATATATATATATATTTATATATATGGTTTAAAATAAAAGATGAAAGGAAAGAAAAATTAAAAAGTTGTCTTCATTTCTTCTTCTTCGTCATCAAGGCCGAACCACCATGAGAGCTTAGACCAAGGATTTTGATTCTTCCATACTCCACAAATTGAAGGATTTAACAAGTTTAAAGTGAATTTATGGTGATTTCCACCAAATTTGGTAATTTTCCAACTCCTTTCTTTGAATTTCATGAAAATTTTGATTATGTGTGATTTTGAATTTTTAAGTAGTATGTTATAATTATTGGAATTGGTGTGTATGATGTTATTTTGGATAGTTAACAATGATTTTAAGGTTGAATTGAAGAGATGATGGAGTTTGGATGAAGAATGGTGAAGAGAGAGAATTTAGGGCTATGGATTTTTAGGGTTTGAGAAATCATAGTTTTTAATTGTGCAAATTGGTTCTAAATGAGTTATTTTGGTGCATAAACAAGTATTTTAAAGTCAAATATTGGATTTGGTTGTGTTTGGTTGGAGTTTGAGAATGGAAGTGGAGATTTAGGGTTTTGGAAAAGTGATTTTCCAAAGTTGTTGAATTGTTTGATTTTATTTGTTTAAGCATGTTGTTTAGTGTTAAAAGTGATGAATATAAGCTTGAAATGATTAATGGATTGTGTTGGAATGGAAAACCTTCAATGGGGGAAGGTTATGTCATTTTAGGGTTTTATGTATAAGAGTGTGTTTTTGTAATGTAAATGGTTTAAATGTATTAAAATATGTTTTTAATAATATAAGTAAACTTAAAACACTAATTTAAATGGAATAGAATGGAATTCTAATGTTAAAGTAAGGAAAGGCTAAATTTTTGAAATTTGTAGGAGTGATATTTAATTATGGTTTAATATTGAAAATGCCATTAAATGTGATACTAAATGATTATTTTCTATCATATTTGGTTTAGGCATTGAGAGAGGTTGATTTGCTTCATCCAAGTGGTGAAGGGCAAGTTGGAAGGATAGGATTGGAAGTTGTTTTAAGCTTGTTTTGGTTGCTATTTGAGGTAAGTACAAACTTTGAATACATTGGTTATGTTTGCATGACATTTGGGCTTAACACATTTTGGTTGAAAATTGTGTTAATCTACTTGATATATTGGTTATGTATGAATAATGTGCTATGATATTTGTAATGTCATATATGTGTTAAATGCATTGTGAAAAGCCATTGATAATGGCTAAATTGTGTAAAATGTGAAATATGTTTATTATGTGGAAATGACCCAAAGTGTTTGGGTAATGCTATTTGTTGTGTATGCATTAAGTGCATTGTTAAAAAGCCATTGGTATTGGCTAGATTACATTAAATTTGATTAATATGTGAATTATGTTGAAATACCCAACGTAATTGGGTAATGTGTTGTAAATGTAAAAATGTGGTATAATGTAATGAGATATGTGGAAACTTAATGAAATGAATTGATATCAATATAAATAAGAAATATGAATAAATTGTGTGCCTAGTATGTTATTCAATTTTCAGAGTTCTATGTTCGGCGGCATGCTTACAATTTGCCTACGGGCTAGACGCTGGGTGTCACTATGAAAATATTTTTGAGGTAAAATGACCGAGTTGTAAGCCTCAAAAATAAGCCCTTGAAGCTAGGCTGGGTAAAATGACCGGGTCGTAAGCTCAGACCTAGTTGGATTATTATATTGATATATTGCCCACGGGGCTAGACACATGGTGTCATTATAGACCAAAACAGTAACTCTGAAATTTGAATAGCATATTAGTTATCTTTGGGCCCGTGTTTGTGTTTGTTTTATGAGAATTATGGATTGTGAAATATTTAAAAAGTATGATAAAATGGAATGATGTGATATACATATGCATTGTGCATTGGCATTGCATTTGAGTTTTATTATTATCAAAGTTTGTATTACTAGGCTTTTGGCTTTGTGCAATTATTTACATTGCACAGGTGACAGGGTAGATTCGGCTGAGCCGGAGAGTTCTTCTAGACCAGGTTGGGTCTAGACTTGTGTTTGTGCTTGTAGAGTTGATATCAAGATCAGAAACACTGTCAGCAGTATGTATATATTTTATATGATTGTATATTTTGGGTATTATGCATAGTATATTATGTTTTTTTGGATTTTATGTATTGTAAACTATAAAGAATGTTTGGGTTAAGTTATTTGAAATGGGTGTGTAAATGTGTTCTAAATTATATATATATATCTATATATAAATGTTTGAGAAACTTGGTGAAATTGAGAAGTATAGTTAAGATGGTGATTTGAAATTATTTGGGAGTGTGTTCTTTTTGCAGGTTGTGTAATTGATAAATTTTGAGATGTCCAAACTACAGATAAAACTCTGGCGAATTTTTTCCAGAGATTTTCATATAAAATGTTTATTTGGGTTCCTATAACAAGTAAAGAATATTTATATACTATTTAATTTTATATATTTACTATTTGAAATTTTAAATCAGAAATGTGAAATTTTTTTATTAATCCAGTCTGTGATATTTTTGTACCGTATATGCATATTTTACATATACTAGAAATATGTATTGTACGTATATAGGGTGTTACATTTATTTTAGTATCAGAGCCTAGGTTTGAGGTTCTCGACCTAGGTGGGTTGATAGAGAGAGAAAATGGGGGATTTAAAAATAGTTTTTAATTGTAATACATGCATTGGCACTGGCAGTTTCTGATCTCTGATATGGTAATTTCTGCTGTGTTTGCAGATATAGATAATTATGACATCTCGAACGCATCAGGCTACTGAGGGTAGTGCAGAGAGTGTGGCTCCGGATGAGGGTAGAGATGGAGCTAGAGTTATATCTGCTGTGAGGCATCTGTTTCTGTGCCTATGAGACCAGCAGCTGATGAAATTTTTCCTGGCTGGGTACGACATATGGTAGAGTTGTTGAGGAAGGCTCCAGTTCAGTAGTCGCCGCTACCATAGTCGCAGCCGTAGTTGCCGGTGAGGGAGTATGATAAGCTGAGAAAGTTCAGAGATGAGGACTTCATTGGTACTATAGACCCTGCTGTAGCAGACCATTGGCTAGACAGGATTCAGAGAGTGTTCATTCAGTTGCAGGCTACTCCAGAAGAGAAGTTTGATTATGTCAGATCTCTTCTGCAGAGGGATGCATATGATTGGTGGAAGAAGGTTCCACATGCTTTGGCTGATCCACCAATCTTAACTTATGATGATTTCCTGCAGGAATTTGAGCAGAAGTATACTCTGAGGGAGTATAAGGATGCAAAGAAGATGGAGTTCCTGAGTCTAAGACAGGATACCAGGACAGTGACAGAATATGAGATCGAGTTTATCCAGTTAAGTCATTATGCTGGTGGGATCATTTCTGACGAGATTGACTAGTGTAGGAAATTTGAGGAGGGACTGAGACCCTCTATCATGTGTATCATAGTAGGCTCTCGGTATCAAGATTTTTCTCAGTTGGTTATAGCTGCCAGGAGTGTAGAGAGAGCAAAGAGTCTTACAGTAGCTACCGGGGTTGAAGAGACTAGAGCTAGGAGACCCCAGAGTGAGGCAGGGTCTTCATCAGTGAAGAGAGGCCGAGGGGGATATTTTCAGAGGTTCAGTAGGAGCCAGGGGCAGTTTGGTAGGTCAGTATAGTAGCAGAGACAGAGACAGAGATATGCAGTTTCAGTGGCTAGTGCACCGACCCCAGTGCCTCAAAGGCCTACTCCACCTACATGTGTTCATTGTGGTAAAGCACACGAAGGTTTCTGCTAGTGGAGAGGTGCTTCGGGAGTGTATTTTAGATGTGGGTCGTCAGGCCATTTTATCAGAGATTGTCTTGAGCCACCGGAGGATAGACAGACATATACCGCAGCTTCTCAACCCAGTGTCAGAGGGGGTCGTGGTGGTAGAGGTTTTAGTAGAGGTGGTTCATCTGGGACTAGTTAGAGAGGAGGTTTTACAGTCGGAGGTAGTAGAGCAGATGAGGTAGGGCCATCACAGCGAGTTTCTATGATGTAAAGGCAGCCAGATGCTTCAGCTGCTATTTCTGGTACTTTTACTTTATTTGGTACTTCAGTTCTTGCATTATTAGACCCTGGGTCGGCTCATTCTTACATCAGTGCATCCATATTGGCTATGAGTAATTTGCATTCCGAGTCCTTAGGATTTGATGTTTTGGTCATAAATCCTTTAGGGCATAGTGTTGTGGTGAGCAAGGTGCACCGAGATAGTCCAGTTGTTCAGGATAAGGAGTTTCTCGGTGACCTGATTGAGATGCCTTTCAGGGAGTATGATATGATTTTGGGCATGGATTGGTTATCCAAGCATGGAGCTATGGTAGACTGTAAGAAGAAATGTGTTACTTTGAGAACACATGATGGTAGGGATGTGATGATATCTAGTGAGCAGAGGTATCTTTCATCCATGTTTGTTTTAGCTGTTTCAGCTGGGAGGATGATTCGGAAGGGATGTGAGGCTTATCTTGCTCATGTTGTAGATACCAGAGTAGTGGGGTCCCAGATTGGCAATATACCCACAGTTGCTGAGTTTCCAGATGTTTTTCTTGATGAGTTGCCAGGGTTACCTCCTGAGAGAGAAGTGGAGTTTGGTATCGATTTGTTACCTAGTACCACTCCTATCTCTATTACCTCTTATCGGATGGCACCTGCTGAGTTGAGAGAGTTGAAGGTGCAGTTGCAGGAGTTATTGGATAAAGGGTTCGCCCGCCCTAGTGTGTCCCCATGGGGAGCACCTGTGTTGTTTGTGAAGAAGAAGGATGGCACCTTGAGATTGTGTATTGATTATAGGCAGTTGAATAAGATGGCCATCAAGAAAAAGTAATCTTTGCCTCGGATAGATGATCTCTTTGATCAGTTGAAGGGAGCAACCATATTCTCTAAGATTGATTTGAGATCAGGGCACCATCAATTAAGAGTTAGAGATGTGGATGTACCCAAGACAACTTTTCACATGAGATATGGGCATTATGAGTTTCTGGTGACGCCCTTTGGATTGATGAATGTACCAGCAACTTTTATGGATCTGATGAACAGGATGTTCAGACCATATTTAGATCAGTTTGTGGTGGTCTTCATTGATGACATTTTGGTGTATTCGCATAATGAGGAGGATCATGATAGGCATTTGCAGATTGTATTGCAGACTCTGAGAGAGAAGTAGTTGTATGCTAAGCTATCTAAGTATGAGTTCTGGCTCGATCAGGTAGCTTTTCTTGGCCATGTAGTTTCAGCAGAGGGTATTAGAGTTGATCCGAGAAAGGTTGAGGCTATCTTGAATTGGAGTCCACCGAAGACTGTGACAGAGGTTAGAAGTTTTCTGGGATTGGCAGGCTATTATCAGTGGTTTGTAAAGGGTTTTTCTATGATAGCTACACCCTCACCAGATTACTTCAAAAATGAGTTAGATTTGTGCGGACAGATTGGTGTCAAGCGAGTTTTTAGTAGTTGAGGGAGATGTTGATTCAGGCTCCTGTCCTTACCCTGCTTGTGGAAGGTAAACCAAATGTGATATACAATGATGCTTCACATAGTGGTTTAGGTTGTGTTCTGATGCAAGAGGGTAGAGTCATTGCTTATGCCTCTCGACAGTTGAAGTCACATGAGCTGAATTACCCGACGCATGATTTGCAATTAGTAGCTATAGTTTTTGCCTTGAAGATTTGGCGGCATTACTTGTATGGGGAAAAGTGTTTCATTTATATGGATCACAATAGTTTAAAATACCTAGGATGGCACCTGCTGAGTTGAGAGAGTTGAAGGTGCAGTTGCAGGAGTTATTGGATAAAGGGTTCGCCCGCCCTAGTGTGTCCCCGTGGGGAGCACCTGTGTTGTTTGTGAAGAAGAAGGATGGCACCTTGAGATTGTGTATTGATTATAGGCAGTTGAATAAGATGGCCATCAAGAAAAAGTAATCTTTGCCTCGGATAGATGATCTCTTTGATCAGTTGAAGGGAGCAACCATATTCTCTAAGATTGATTTGAGATCAGGGCACCATCAATTAAGAGTTAGAGATGTGGATGTACCTAAGACAACTTTTCACATGAGATATGGGCATTATGAGTTTCTGGTGATGCCCTTTGGATTGATGAATGTACCAGCAACTTTTATGGATCTGATGAACAGGATGTTTAGACCATATTTAGATCAGTTTGTGGTGGTCTTCATTGATGACATTTTGGTGTATTCGCATAATGAGGAGGATCATGATAGGCATTTGCGGATTGTATTGCAGACTCTGAGAGAGAAGCAGTTGTATGCTAAGCTATCTAAGTATGAGTTCTGGCTCGATCAGGTAGCTTTTCTTGGCCATGTAGTTTCAGCAGAGGGTATTAGAGTTGATCCGAGAAAGGTTGAGGCTATCTTGAATTGGAGTCCACCGAAGACTGTGACAGAGGTTAGAAGTTTTCTGGGATTGGCAGGCTATTATCAGTGGTTTGTAAAGGGTTTTTCTATGATAGCTACACCCTCACCAGATTACTTCAAAAAGGAGTTAGATTTGTGCGGACAGATTGGTGTCAAGCGAGTTTTTAGTAGTTGAGGGAGATGTTGATTCAGGCTCCTGTCCTTACCCTGCTTGTGGAAGGTAAACCAAATGTGATATACAATGATGCTTCACATAGTGTTTTAGGTTGTGTTCTGATGCAAGAGGGTAGAGTCATTGCTTATGCCTCTCGACAGTTGAAGTCACATGAGCTGAATTACCCGACGCATGATTTGCAATTAGTAGCTATAGTTTTTGCCTTGAAGATTTGGCGGCATTACTTGTATGGGGAAAAGTGTTTCATTTATATGGATCACAATAGTTTAAAATACCTAGGTATTCAGAGAGAGCTGAATCTTCGGCAGAGACAGTAGTTAGAGTTGATTAAAGACTACGACTGTTTGATTGATTATCATCCTGGTAAGGCAAATGTTGTTGTTGATGCCTTGAGTCGAAAGTCTTTAGCAAGTTTGACTACTTATTCGCTCTCGTTGATTGTTGAGTTGAGAGCATTACATGCTAGATTTGAGTCTTGTGATGATGGTGCTTTGATGACTCAGTTGCAGTTGAGGCCAATCTTGTTGGATCATATTAGGGAGGCTCAGTTGGCAGATTAGAGAATCTAGAAAATTGAGTTTGTTTGTCAGAAGGGAGAGAGTCGAGACATTTATGTAAGGGATGATGGCAGTCTATGATATAGAGATAGGTTGTGTATTCTTGATGATGTAGAATTGAAAAGGATGATATTAGAGGAAGCACATCAGTCACTTTATGCTATGCACCTTGGGAGTACCAAGATGCATCAGGACTTGAAGTGACATTATTAGAGGTCAGGTATGAAGATGGACATAGCAGAGTTTGTATCCAGATGTCTCACTTTCCAGAGAGTGAAAGCTGAGCACCAGGTTCCTTCAGGATTGTTCTAACCTTTATAAATGACAGAGTGAAAATGGGAGCGAGTGACAATGAATTTTGTGACTGGACTGCCCTTAACCCAAAAGAAGCATGATGCAATCTGGGTGATAGTTGATCGGATGATGAAGACAACTCATTTTCTTCCAGTTCGAATGGATTATTCTTTTGAGAGGTTGGCTGAGCTATATATTAGTGAGATAGTGAGGTTGCATGGAGTCTCAGTTTCTTTGGTGTCAGATCGAGATCCCCGGTTTACTTCGAGGTTTTGAAAGAATTTGCATGATGCTTTGGCTTCTAAGTTGTATTTTAGTACTGCTTTCCATCCTCAGACAGATGGGCAGTCAGAGAGAGTATTATAGATTCTAGAGGATATGTTGAGGAGCTGTATCATTGATTTTACTGGGAATTGAGATAGATTTTTACCACTAATTGAGTTTGCTTATAACAACATTCATCAGTCCAGTATTGGGATGGTTCCTCATGAGGCCTTGTATGGCAGGAGATGCAGGACACCTTTGTGTTTGGATGAGGCTGGAGAAGGTAAATTGGTTAGTCCCCATTTGATTAAGGAAACATAATAGAAAGTGAAGGTGAATCGGGGTCATTTGAAAGCAGCTTGAGACCGACAAAAATTCTATTCAGATTTGAAGAGGATAGACATAAAGTTCAGTGTGGGAGATAAAAGTGTTTCTAAAGGTGTCTCAATGGAACAAGATTCTGAGGTTTTGTCGAAAAGGGAAGTTGAGTCCTCGTTTCATATGACCATATTAGGTGTTGGAGAGAGTTGGTCCAGTGGTTTATAGGCTAGCTTTGCCGCCTGAGTTGGATCGAATTCATAATGTCTTTCATGTTTTGATGCTTCGGAGATACAGGTCAGACCTATCTCATATCATATCAGTGGAGTCTATTGAGGTAAGTCCAGATTTGACTTATGAGGAAGAACCAGTTATGATTTTGGCATGAGAGGTTAAAGAATTGAGAAATAAGAGGGTGCCACTTGTGAAAGTCCTTTGGAGGAATCATGCCACTGCGGAGGCAACATGAGAGAGTGAGCAGGTGATGCAGAGTCAGTTTTTCCAATTGTTCCAGACTTGAGAACATGTAATTTCGAGGACGAAATTTATTTTAGGGGGAGAGAATTATAATATCCCAAAATTTTTAAAAATTTCTAATTTTTGAAAATTTGATAAAATAAATTATAATTTAAATAGATAAATTAAATTAATGGTTTTAAATAAAAAATAAAGAAATTTTAAATAAAAAAAGTGGAATATATATGTGATATATATATGCAACATATATACAACATATAAAAGTCAACATTTTAAAAGAAAAGTCAAAAGTCAAAGTAAAAGGGTATTTTGGTAATTAAATCTTAGAAATTCAAAATTATTAAATTAATTTAAAAATAAATAATTTTTGAATGGAAGAGGAATTTTTGGACTTTTAATTTATTAAATAAATAATTAAATAGTTAATTATTAAAATATTATAATATATATATATGGTTTAAAATAAAAGATGAAAGGAAAGAGAAATTAAAAAGTTGTCTTCATTTCTTCTTCTTCTTCATCAAGGCCGAACTACCATGAGAGCTTAGAGCAAGGATTTTGATTCTTCCATACTCCACAAATTGAAGAATTTAACAAGTTTAAAGTGGATTTTTGGTGATTTCCACCAAATTTGGTAAGTTTCCAACTCATTTCTTTGAATTCCATGGAAATTTTGATTATGTGTGATTTTGAATTTTTAAGTAGTATGTTATAATTATTGAAATTGGTGTGTATGATGTTATTTTGGGTAGTTAACAATGATTTTAAGGTTGGATTGAAGAGATGATGGAGTTTGGATAAAGAATGGTGAAGAGAGAATTTAGGGTTATGGATTTTTACGGTTTGAGAAATCATGGTTTTTAATTATGCAAATTGGTTCTAAATGAGTTGTTTTGGTGTATAAAAATGTATTTTAAAGTCAAATATTAGATTTGGTTGTGTTGGTTGGAGTTTGAGAATGGAAGTAGAGATTTAGGGTTTTGGAAAAGTGATTTTCCAAATTTGTTGAATTATTTTATTTTATTTGTTTAAGCATGTTGTTTAGTGTTAAAAGTGATGAATATAAGCTTGAAATGATTAATGGATTGTGTTGGAATGGAAAACCTTCAATGGGGGAAGGTTATTCCATTTTAGGATTTTGTGTATAAGAGTGTGTTTTTGTAATGTAAATGGTTTAAATGTATTAAAATATGTTTTTGATAATATAAATAAACTTAAAACACTAATTTAAATGGAACAGAATGGAATTCTAATGTTAAAGTAAGGAAAGGCTAAATTTTTGGAATTTGTAGGAGTGATGTTTAATTATGGTTTAATATTGAAAATGCCATTAAATATGATACTAAATGATTATTTGCTATCACTTTTGGTTTATGCATTGAGGGAGGTTGATTTGCTTCATCCAAGTGGTGAAGGCAAGTTGTAAGGATATGATTGAAGGTTGTTTTAAGCTTATTTTGGTTGCTATTTGAGGTAAGTACAAACTTTGAATACATTGGTTATGTTTGCATGACATTTGGGCTTAACACATTTTGGTTGGAAAATGTGTTAAGCTACTTGATACATTGGTTATGTATGAATAATGTGATATGACATTTGTAATGTAATATATGTGTTAAATGCATTGTGAAAAGCCATTGATAATGGCTAAATTATGTACAATGTGAAATATGTGTATTATGTGGAAATGACCCAAAGTGTTTGGGCAATACCATTTGTTGTGTATTCATTAAGTGCATTCTTAAAAAACTATTGGTATTGGCTAGATTACATTAAATGTGATTAATATGTGAATTATGTTGAAATACCCAAGGTAATTGGATAATGTGTTGTAAATGCAAAAATGTGGTATAATGTAATGAGATATGTGGAGGCATAACGAAATGAATTGATATCGATATAAATGAAAAATATGAATAAATTGTGTGCCTAGTATGTTATTCAATTTTTAGAGTTCTGTGTTTGGCGGCATGCCTATGCTTTGCCTACAGACTAGATGTTGGGCGTGACTATGAAAATATTTTTGAGGTGAAATAACCGGGTCGTAAGCCTCATAAACAAGTCCTTGAAGCTAGGCTGGGTGAAATAACCGGGTTGTAAGATCAGACCTAGTTGGATTATTACACTGATATATTGCCTATGGGGCTAGACACATGGTGTCATTATAGACCAAAACAGTAACTCTGGAATTTGAATAGCATATTAGTTATCTTTGGGCTCATGTTTGTGTTTGTTTTATGAGAATTATGGATTGTGAAATATTTGAAAAGTATGAGAAAATGGAATGATGTGATATCCATATGCATTGTGCATTGGTATTGCATTTTTGTTTTATTATTATTATAAAAGTTTGTATTACTAGGCTTTTGGCTTAGCGCGATCATTTACATCATGCAGGTGATAGGGTAGATTCGGCCGAGTCAGAGAGTTTTTCTAGACTAGGTCGGGTTTAGACTTGTATTTGTGCTTGTAGAGTTGATATCAAGATCAGAAACACTCTCAGCAACATGTATATATTTTATGTTATTGTACATTTTGGGTATTATGCATAGTATTTTATGTATTGTAAACTATAAAGAATGTTTGGGTTAAGTTAATTGAAATGGGTGTGTAAATGTGTTCTAAATTATATATATATATCTATTTATAAATGTTTGAGAAACTTGGTGAAATTGAGGAGTATGGTTAAGATGGTGATTTGAAATTATTTGGGAGTGTGTTCTTTTTGCAAGTTGTGTAATTGATAAATTTCGGGATATCCAAATTACAGACAAAAC
Source organism: Garcia nutans (assembly GCA_947685225.1). NCBI lineage: Eukaryota > Viridiplantae > Streptophyta > Magnoliopsida > Malpighiales > Euphorbiaceae > Garcia > Garcia nutans. The sequence goes on along the minus strand of CANTUV010000039.1, from coordinate 31,334,192 downwards.
TTTGGCAAATTTTTCCCAGAGATTTTCATATAAAATGTTTATTTTGGGTTCCTATAACAAGTAAAGAATATTTATATAGTATTTGAAATTTTAAATCAGAAATGTAAATTTTTTTTATTAAACCGGTCTATGATATTTTTGTACTGTATATGCGTATTTTACATATGCTGAAAATATGTATTGTAAGTATATATGGTATAAGGGTGTTACAGATCACCCCGAGGTTGTCTTTCTAGGATGTTTATATGTAATAGGTTGATAAAAAGGGAAAAATAAATTAAAGAACAAATTGGTAATATTGAAATTTTGAAGTAATTTAAAATGAAAAATAAGTTAAAAACAATGAATTGTGCAAGAATTAAGGTAAAGCTTTCAAGAGAAAAACATAGGATTTACAGATCCATCTAGTAAAGTTTAATTCTTAAACCTTCCACTAACATAACCTTGTAACTTAATTTTTTTTAATATTAATTAGCAATTATCAATTCATTAGTCCACTCATTCATGAATTAACATAACCAGTTATTTGAATTGCAAATTAAGTGAGCTCTAGAACTTATATTTCTAATTCATTCTTAGGGTAGTTGAATGCAGGATTTCATTATCAAGTTTCACCACTTGGTTCTTCACTTAATATCTAGAAATTAATAGGTGGCCAATCTACTAACTTAACATACAATTCACTGCAAGCAACTCACAACAAGGTATATTAATGGAGATTATTGATTTAAAACATCTAATTAAGTTTACTGCAAATCCTAAGCATAAACAATTTAGCTCCTCATTACAACAATATAGAAAATTTCTTTAATAGAATTCAAATAACAAAACTTCATTAAAATATTAATGTATTTAACAATTAAAGTCTAAAAATTAAACTGATTGAAGGACTAGAAATTTTTTTTTGAGGATGATTAGAATTTCTCTTCTCTTGGTCTTCTTGAATTTTATGATGAACTCTTCAATTCTTCCTCTCTAAAATGGCCTTTTAAGAATTCCCTACTGCTCAAAAGTGAATGAAAGCTCCCTTACCATCAACCCCTCTTCTCCTTTTAAAACTGATACCTTTCTCATGAAAAATTTCCTATTTTCCTTGTACCATCCTCTATTGTCGAGTCTCCATCATTCTCTGTGTCACATCCCAAAGTTTAGATAGTCGAGTATTAGGCAAGAAGGACATAAATAAGTGGTCAAATAGAGGCTCGAGATAGTCAAAAACAAAATCGGTGTGCAAAGGAGGCCCGTGAAGTCGACGGGACCTAAAGGTAATTTTTCGAAAGGCCGAGGACCTAAGAGTAATTTTTCAAAAAGTTGTGTTGGTTCTTAATATAGGACTTCGGTCTGAGCTATATAGGACTTCGGTCTGAGTTATATAGGACTTCGGTCTGAGCTATATAGGGTGACAACCCGAGCTATATAGGACTTCGGTCCGAGTTATATAGGGCAATCGCCCGAGTTATATAGGACTCCAATCCGAGGGCTTCGGCCACAGATTCCACAGGGCTTGGTCCGAAATTTTTTTAGGGCCACAGCCACAAAATATATATACAGTTGTTTCAGTTAGTTCCTTACCATACGTTAGTCTACCAAATTACCTTGTGGAGCGAACTGATAAAATGATAATAACTGAATATATGACATGTATGGATTGTTTTTACTGTGATATTATTTTTCAATACGACTCATTGCTTTTAAAAGTGCATTATGCTTTTATTATTTATTTTTCGTAATTAGTTAAAGTACCCACTAAGCAATGCTTAGCGATTTTAGTTTCTTCTAAACTCGTAGGCTATTAGCAAGGAGCCAGTAGCGAGCAGAGGAGTCCTACGATCTGTCGATCATCAACAAACTTAGGTGGTGCTTTTCATTTTGTATTTTGGTATTAGAAACTGGCATGTACTTATTTGAACAATACAAAGAGATAACTTGATGTAGCATGTAAATCTAGTAATGTATAATAACTGTATGGTTTTAAATTGAGTTGGGTTGTGAATATAGAAGTGTGAATTCTTCTTGCAGGATTGTAGTTGAGGTTATAAGGGTGGATTATTAGGAGTGTGCTTGAGTTGAATTGTGAAACAAAATGTTTTTCAAAAATCAGTTTTGTCGACACTTGGGACCTAGAATTTTAAGGGAGACTCCGTCGAAATTTTTGGAAAATTTTTTATAAGGAACATTAAGTAAGCTGACATAACCAGAGCTCGTATCCCGATGTAGCATTCCTCCTCGGCTTATTCATAGGTCGGGAAGGGGTGTTTCAATTTGTGGTATCAGAGCATTAGTTTAGTCGATTCTGGGAGATAGGTAGTAAGTAAGTAACTATGTGTGCCATGTAAGATAAAGTAAGGAGAAAGTTATATGATGAATAGGTAGATGTACATGGCAGATAGGAATTGATAATCGAGTTATATGTTGATGAATTAAGCAGATAGCTATTTATGTCAATGTAGGATGTCTCTAGATTAGTGGAAAGCTATGGAACGAAACATAGAATCGCAAGCATCTGGGTCTGCAGATGCCGGGGAAGCTCATAGACCAGGGTCAGCAGCAGCTGAAATACCTGGTTCGGAGACTTATCTTAGGCAGATTGCAACAACTTTTCAGCAAATGGCTGGAAGGGGCCCTGCTGCTGAGGGAGATAGGAAACCCCCGATCGAGAAATTAAGAAAGTATGGTGCAAAGGAATTTAAGGCTGGTCGTGAAGAAGGATTTGAGGAAGCAGAATATTGGTTAGATAGTATCATTAGAGTTCTTGACCAGCTCCAATGCACTCCGGAGGAAAGAGTGGTTTGTGCTACCTCGCTCCTGACAGAGGAGGCATACATATGGTGGGATACCACGCAGCAGCGGGTTCCACCAGAATAGCAAACTTGGAAATTCTTCAAGAGTGAGTTTAAAAAGAGGTATATCACTGATGCATATTTGACTGCAAGGCGCAATGAGTTCATTCATTTGAAACAAGGCAGAATGACGGTATCAGAAAATGAGAAGGAGTTTACGCGCCTTAGTAAGTATGGAAAGAAGTTAATAGAAACTGAAGCTGAGCGATGCTAGAAATTTTTAGAAGGACTTAATGATGAAATTAAGATACAGCTAGTGGCATTGGATAATACAAAGTTTTCAAAGTTGGTGGCTAAAGCATTGGATGTTGAAAAGGTGCAAGTAAATCTGAGGAATCGTCAACAGAGAATTCAACAGAAAAGAGAGCAAGAACAGAGTGCCCCAGGTAATCATCAGTCTGCTAGCAAGAGAGCTAAGGGTGAAGGATACTTTATGAGTGTAAAGTAGAATTTAAGACCATCTAAAGGACCTAATTTTCAAGCTACCTCAGTAGCCAGCAAGGGAGGAATAAGCAGAGGATCAAGTAAAGGTTCTGGAAGGACTGAATATACACCATACCCCTCGTGTGAGCATTGTGGACGAAAGCACATGGGAGAATGTTGGTTAGTTACTGGAGCTTGTATACTTTGTGGTGCCACTGATCACCTTAAGAAGGATTGTCCTAGAAATGTGGTAGAGATTTCAAAAGTTCCTGAAAGAACACAAGTAGCAAGTAGCAGCGGTAAAGGTCGAGAAAGAGGAAGAGGCAGAGAAAATGGTAGTAATCAAATAGGAACAAGATCGGAGACAGTAGATCGCCCTGAATCGAGAGCGCCATCCAGGATATATTACATGAGGGCAAAAGAGAATAAAGTAGAAGAAGGAAATGAAGGTACGTAAGTTTAAAATCAGTGTCTTGAGTACATATGTGTGTATATGTGACGATTATTAGTTATATTGATGATGTGTAATTACACGTAAGAATCATGCATGAATAAGTAGAACTGTCACATCCCAAAGTTTAGATAGTCGAGTATTAGGCAAGAAGGACATAAATAAGTGGTCAAATAGAGGCTCGAGATAGTCAAAAACAAAATCGGTGTGCAAAGGAGGCCCATGAAGTCGATAGGACCCAAAGGTAATTTTTCGAAAGGCCGAGGACCTAAGAGTAATTTTTTGAAAAGTTGTGTCGGTTCTTAATAGTGACCTTAATGGATGCCATAAATGTGTTCTCGGGATTAATCGGGTCGTAATGGTGGCGCACGATTTTTCCCAAAAAATGCACGGTTTGTAAGTTACGGGCGATTTTCCGACAAGGACATTTTGGACATTTCCACCGGAGGGGCGATTTTGTAATTAAATAAAACTTCGGGGGCAAAATTTAAAAGAACAAAAAGCCACTTTCAAGTGGCCAAATCCTAGCCATTAAGTCCAAATGGGTTGGACAAATCATGGCCATTGAAAATAAACAAATTAATTAAATGGAAATTAAATTATAAACAACTAATTTTGGTCTTCCAAACACAAGTAAAGGATCAAAAAACACCACCATCACCACTTTTCTTCTTCCTTAGGTCGTGCTCCCCCCTCCCTTCCATTTTCAAGGAGAAAATTTTCAAGTCTAAGCCATTTTTCAAGTGAAATTCAATAGGAAATAAGGTAAGATACCATCCTAAGTCTTATTCTTTCAGTAGAATTAGGTATTAGGCTATGTTTAGGAAGATTTGATATTATGTTCATGTTGGGAAAGTATTAGTAAGTTGATGATTATGGTGAAAAATGATAAACTACTTAAAGGAAATGATGAAAATGGTGATTATTAGTAAGAATAAGTAAAGGATTGTTAGAAAATCATAAGGTAGCATCATGTTCATATCTAGGGTTTGTTCTTACATATGTGACATGTTAAATTCATAGGAAATCAAGGAGATTAGAGAGGAAAGGAAGTGAAATAGACAAGAAGAGCAAGGAAAAGCAAGGTTTGGTACTTTAACTAATTGTTTGTTCATTTTCTTGAAATTTTTCTGTTTTAGAATTAGTGAAATGCTGTGACTTGTATGATTTTTAATTAAATATAGAAAAATTTTCTTAAAGAGAAGTTTTGATATGTTGTGCCTCAATGCGTCTAGAATGACTGAAAAATATTTTGAGTTGAATTCGGAATGGTTATGATTATGGAAAAATTATTTATGTTAGACCTGCTCTAGGAGGTACCTTGACTGAGACAGCCATGTTTTCGGATTTTTAATAAAATTTAGAAAAATAATCTTCAATTGAATTTTGGATATGTTGTTTTTTAGTGCGTCTAGTAATTGAGAAAAATAATTTGGAACCACATTGATTGAATTTAATTTACGGAATTCACAAAATTCAGAACTGCTGCCAGGATGCAGGGTAACTGGAGCAGTCTGGTTGGGTGAACTACTTGACCAAGATTTTGTGTCCAGTTTGATCTGAAATTTTAAATGAATTATTTTAAGATGAAAAAATAAATTCTGTAAAAATTTTAGAGTTTTTAGTCAAGTAGATTATTTTATACAATTTTTCAAAATAAGGATCAAGTTGAGTCCAAAATCAGAATTTACTATTTATATGGTCATTTTGCTAATATTCATTTGGTCATTTTTCAAAAGTAATCTAATTGATTCTTTATGCATATAAATGAGCATAATATGTTATTAAAATGACAAAATATGATATTTCACGTTGAAGAAACATAAGTCGATAATTGTATAATGCATATTCAATTAAGAAATGGCATGAAAATTTTGGCTCCACTGGGTATCTGGGATAGTACTGAGTAGGGTAAGGGTATGGTATATCATACTATATGCAGTGCTACTTTAATATAGGACTTCGGTCCGAGCTACATAGGGTGACGACCCGAGCTATATAGGACTTCGGTCCGAGTTATATAAGACTCCGGTTCGAGGGCTTCGGCCACAGATTCCACAGGGCTTGGTCCGAAATTTTTTTAGGGCCACAACCACAAAATATATATACAGTTGTTTCAGTTAGTTCCTTACCATACGTTAGTCTACCAAATTACCTTGTGGAGCGAACTGATAAAATGATAATAACTGAATATATGACATGTATGGATTGTTTTTACTGTGATATTATTTTTCAATATGACTCATTGCTTTTAAAAGTGCATTATGCTTTTATTATTTATTTTCCGTAATTAGTTAAAGTACCCACTAAGCAATGCTTAGCGAGTTTAGTTTCTTCTAAACTCGTAGGCTATTAGCAAGGAGCCAGTAGCGAGCAGAGGAGTCCTGCGATCTGTCGGTCATCAACAAACTTAGGTGGTGCTTTTCATTTTGTATTTTGGTATTAGAAACTGGCATGTACTTATTTGAACAATACAAAGAGATAACTTGATGTAGCATGTAAATCTAGTAATATATAATAACTATATGGTTTTAAATTGAGTTGGGTTGTGAATATAGAAGTGTGAATTCTTCTTGCAGGATTGTAGTTGCGTTATAAGGGTGGATTATTGGGAGTGTGCTTGAGTTGAATTGTGAAACAAAATATTTTTCAAAAATAAGAAAAATCAGTTTTGTCGACACTTGGGACCTAGAATTTTAAGGGAGACTCCGTCAAAATTTTTGGAAAATTTTTTATAAGGAACGTTAAGTAAGCTGACATAACCAGAGCTCGTATCCCGATGTAGCATTCCTCCTCGGCTTATTCATAGGTCGGGAAGGGATGTTACACTCTGTCTCCTTTCTAGCTCATTCCAAACATTCCCCCATTCTGCTTCTTTTCATCTGCCTCCATATCTGTCCAAAGAAAATTTTAAAAGTGAAACACACATGTCTCTTATCTTGTGTAGACACGACTACTTTTTGGTTTGTCTTAGCCATGTCTCCTAAGTTTCTTCTTGGACACGGCCAAGACTTTTGAATGTGCTCAGCACTACTTATTCTTGTTATTATTTTCTTGAGGTGGAACACGGCTACACTTCGAATTGTCTTGGCTGTGTGGTATGACATGGCTAGTGACACGGCCAAGCTTTCTCCCCGTGTTCAGTTCTACCCATATTCACTTTTCTTCTTGTGAGATACACGACCAAGCTTCAAGTGGTCTTGGCCAAGTTATGTGACATAACCAAGACAAGCCTTGTCCTGGCCATGTCTCTTGTGACACGGCCAAGACATGAGGGTGTGTCCCATTCTACCAAAATTTCCATTCTTTCTCATGAGAGAAATGATAAAGACACTGAATGTGTCTAATTCTGCCTTAAAGTCTTGCATATTTTAGTCTTGCAACTGGAAGACACGACCAGGACTTAATATAACTTGACCATGTTGCATGCTTCTCCTAAACTTTTCTTTAATAATGGACTTAAGCACATTTTACTTCTCTTTGCTCATGAATCTCTTTGACTCAACTTGAAATATAAATCCTAGCAACAATCTTGAACAAACTATTTAGAAAATATCTAAAAACAAATAAAATTAACTTAAAACACATATAAAAAATGATCATAACTATTACCCTATACTTAATTCTTTGCTTGTCCCCAAGCAAAGTTATAAACAAAACAAAACAAGAAAGAATTTATTAAGTTCAAGAGTTATAAGATAACATCAAAGATTTCCTCCTCATAATGTCCACAATCATTATCAAATCAATTAAAATTTGCACTCATGCAATTAAATGGCCATCCATGCATACCAAAGGTTTTCACTCCCTCACTAAATCTCTTAAGTGTTTGATCAAGGTAGTGTTTGCACTCTTGTCATTCAATGAAAAAATATTTCTATAGGCTTGCTTATCAATCAAATCTCGACCACTTAATTACATTCAACCATCAATCATAAGGTCTTTTTTATTTGGTTGTAATGGGGTTTAAGGTAAAGGTTTGACATTTGGATATGTGAGCTATTCATTAAGTTCATGATCACTTTAAGAATAAAGCTACTTGTTCCATAAATGACCCAACAATCTCCAAAAGCAATCTTGACTCACTTAGCAGTTGATGCTACAATTTCCCTTACAAGGGAATTTATAATCTTCTTATTTTATTGCAAAGGTCATGACCTAGCTTATTCTAACCTTAGCCATAAGAGCAATGATTTCTAATATATACATATATATTTGTTATTTTTATTATTATTTCAATAGAAATAACACAAAGAAAGAAGGAAATTCTAATGAAGAAATATAACATTTACAAGTGTTTATTTCCAACTTTCAACCTACTAAATTCAACCCCACACTTATTTGACACAATAACTTAATTACCAAATTCTTCAAATGCTCTTGTTCCTAATGAAAGGACAAGAATTGGAATGAAAATGTTCATGGCTAGAGTTACTGTAAGAAATGGAAAAAAATAAAATAGGCTCAAAATTGGCTTACTAAAGATTTATATAGAAGGTTGACCTTTTAAGCTAAATTGGTATAACTAAATGCCTTAATCATATTGATGCTAATTGAAATTTTCATGTGGTCTAAAAATGCATATCTAAGCAAGTTCTAGCAATATATCAATCAATAATGCTCACTCAAAGAATAACAAGTTGGTATCCAACTTCAAAGGCTCAATTTCTCAGAAGTTAAAGGTAATTCAAAGACTAACCATCAAAATTAACAACAGGTACCAATTCTATTCAATTTTCAATTTCATGCTTCAAAAATTTCAAAGATCATCTATCAACAATCTTATAACAACTGAACTTTTCAAAATTCATTATTCAAAGAAAACATTATATTACTAAGACTCAACAATGATAAGTTAAAAGTAAACTTTCAACCCCACACTTAAAGATTCACATTGTGTAATATCCCAAAAATTTTGAAATAAATATTAATTTTGAAAATTTATTAAAGGATTTAAAAGTGTATATATTTTATTAAGTGAAAAAGGAGATGTGTATATGATGTATATATGTAGATATATATAATATATATACAAGTTAATATCTTGATAAGGTCAAAAGATATTTTAATTATTGATATATTAATTAATGATAGTGGAAGATGACATATTTGGGATTAATTATTATAATAATATATTACTTGGTGGAGATTAAAAGAGGGGATTGTGTGGTTTTAAAGAGAATTTTGAGTTTAGTGGAGTTGTTGTTGACTATTTTCATCTTCTTCTTCCTCTTCCTCCTTCTTTGAGCTGGTCATCTTCTCCATCAAAGGGAAAGAGATTTTGCTTCTTGCTAACTCAAGATATTGAAGGATTTCAAGTATTTAAGTTGGAATTTTAAGGATTTTCTTCATATTTGGTAAGTTTCCAACTTGTTTCCTTGATTGTCTATGAAGTTTGTGTATGTGAGTTTATTGGATGTTTGGTGTAGTTTATGTCATGGTTGATTTTGGTATGTATGAAGTTATTTTGAGTAGTTAACTTTGAGTTTGGGGTTGGATTGAAGAAAAGGGTTAAGTTTGGTGAAAAGAATAAGAGTTTTGGGTTGTGTGATTTTTGAGTTGTAAAGTCTTGGTTGTGGTTGTGTATTTTTTGTTTTAATTGAGTTGTTTTGATGTGTATACAAGTATTATGTGATATAATGATGGATTTGGTTGAGTTTGTATAGAGTTGAAAAGGTTAATGAAAGATGATAGTCGGATGTGAAATTATTGTGTGGATATCAGGATTTCTTTTGCCTGACACGCCCAGTGGCATGGCTATGTCTTTAGGCTTGTCGATGATTCTGTTTTCATTATTGGTGACACGTACAATGACACACCCATGTCGCTGAGCGTGTCACAGCCTCTGTGTTGTTGTAGTATTGACATGTGCAGTGACATGTCCATGTCACTAAGCATGTCATAGTTGCTGTGTTGTTGGAGTATTTACATGTGCAGTGACACGCCCATGTCTCTGAGCGTGTCATATCTTCTGTGTTGTGGATTTAGGGCACGGTCATGGATACGCCCGTGTTGTTGAGTGTGCCATGTGTAGAGTATGCCTTAGATGGTTCTTTTCCTTATTTCTCTTTGTGTATCATTTAGTGATTATTTATAATCACATTTGGTTTAGGCTTCGAAGAGACTTGAGATACCTAATCCAAGTGTTGAGGGATATCTTGGAAGAGGAGATTTGAAGTTGTGTTGTTGCTTTTAGAGGTAAGTACAAACTTTGAATGATTGTTCATATTTACTTGACATTGGGACTCAACACATTTGGTTGGGAAATGTGCTAAGTTCCCTACTACATTATTGATGTATGAATAATATGTTATGTTTTGTATAATGTCACACATGCATTATGTATAATGTGGGCTTGGTGCAAAATATGATAATGATCCAAAAGGTATGGATAAAGCAAATTGTTATGTGTATATTAAAGATGGTATGTAAAGTCATGAGTAATGACTAAATTGATATAAATGAGATATTTGAGGCATTGTGCCTATTGTGATCATGAGAAAATGAGAAAGGATTTGAAAATAAAATGAGATATGTGGAAACATAATACAATGAATTAATATCGAAATAAATGGGAAATGAAAATAATTGTGTGCCTAGTATGTTATTCAGTTTTTAGAGTTCTGGGTTTGGCGGCATAACTATGAATTGCCTATGGACTAGACGCTGGGCGTCATTATGAAAATATTTTTGAGGTGAAATGACCGGATCGTAAGCCTCATAAACAAATCCTTGAAGCTAGGCTGGGTGAAATGACCGGGTCATAAACTCATTCCTAGTTGGATTAATCCATGGATATATTGCCTACGGGCTAGACACAATGTGTCATTATAGACCAAAGCAGTAACTCTAGAATTTGAATAGCATATTAGATCCTTTTGGGCCCATGCTTGTGTTTGCTTTTATGTGTATTATGAATTGAGAAACAAATGAGCAATATATTAAGATATGATGATATAATGTTATGAGATATGATATCTTTATGTGTTGTGCATTGGCATTGCATTTGCACTATATATTGTTATCAAAGTTTGTATCACTAAGCTTTGGCTTAGCGCGATTGTGATTCATCGCGCATGTGACACGGTAGATTCGGTTGAGCCGGAGAGTTCAGCTAGACCGAGTCGAGTCTAGGCTTGAGATTTTGTGAGCAGAGTTGTTTTGGACATCAAGATCAGAGACAAGTTGCCAACATGTATATATTTTATATTTTTGTAAATATTGACTTTGATGTATATAAATATGTATATTTCGCTTCCGCAATCTATTAAAAATGTTTTGGATAAACTTTTGGTATTGAAAGTATATATGTGTTATAGCAAATAACATTTCATTTACTATTTATATGATATTGGTTAAATGTTTTAAGCTATATAGATTTTATAAGTGAGGACTTGTTTTATTAAAATGGTCGTGACATTCTTGTATCTTATACTCGTATATTACATATGTTGAGAGTATATAGTGTATGTATATTGGGTATAAGAGTGTTACACATTGTCCTTAATGTGAATATGCACAATTGAAAAGAAAAGGAGTTAGGTAAAACCTATCTTCCATTGTTCCACGGCATGATACAAAGAGCTACTTTCATCCTTACCAAAAAACAAACATTAATTGTTCCACAAAGTAATAAAAATGAATAGAAAATTAATGAAATATAAACATAAAGTATTAATTACTAAAAACATAAATTAAAACATCAAAAAATAAATTAAAAAATATATAAAGCTTTCATATGACAAGTTAAAACTACGGCGGCAGAGGTTATGAAGATGATGCAGCTGAAGAATGAAGGCTAAGAATCCTGGCCAAGTTGCTATTGATGAGTCCCAATTGATTGAGAACCTGAGCGTGATTATGATAAATCTTGCCTTCCAGTGCTTCTATTTTACTAATTAACTCATAGTTATATGGGACTGAAGAATCTTTATCCAAACTCAGTGAGTTAGAATTAGAGTCATTATCAACTCGGGGTCACTTTTTTCTTTCATCTCGGGAGCTTGGCTCACCAGAAGCCATCACATAAGCCCCTCCACTCTTAGTTGCCATTTACATTTTTTCTAGAGTGGCTACATCTAAAATATCACTACCCGAAATTCTTTTCAAGCAGCAATTATGAGGGTCAAAATCTCTATAAGAGCAATGGCAAGGGTGGTAACTAATCCACCAATACAAATCTCACCTTTTCTTTTTATGAGAAACATTATCTAAGACTTCTGCTAACTACAAACCTGTGTATAGGTACATCATTGCAAGCACACCACAGGAAGAATAATTCATTGAGTTTAACTACCCTAGGGCTTTCCTTTTTGGCAAAGAAACTACGGGCCATAAGCCTATGAAAATATCTCAAAAAAAGATTTTCCAATTGAGTTGCCTTGGCCGATTTAGCCACGTATGTCCTGCCTAAACCTATTCCCCCCATGTAGTTTGTTGTTGAAAGTCCTTAGATATAGTACTATTACCCTCTTGATTAAAACCAAAAATGTCATTCAAGCGCTCAATAGTAATTATGTATGGTTTTCCATTCAATTTGAACCCTAGTCTAGTACAAATCTTAAAGTTATCTCTTTCTACTCTAAGAGAGGAAACAAACTGTAGATCCTTAATTTTGTCCCTAGTTAGTCTGGTCCCAATTAAAAAAAGGCCTAGTCAAGATCGGTCCATTCTTAATGGCTTAAAACCTGCTTTAAAGCTTTTAATTAGATTGGTCCAATTTTATATGGCCTAAAATAAGCCAGTTCAATTTTGATATCCCTAAACCTAGTTCGATTTAATTTCTAAAAGCTTGAATCAAATTCGACCCAGCCCTAAAAGACTGATCAGGCTTGGTTTAACTGAAAGCCACACCAGTTCACCATGAACCATGGCTCATGGAGAATTGGAGTCTTCCAATTCGCCATGAGCACTTTAATTGGCTTTGGGATATCTTAAAAGATTCCTAATTAAGATTGGACTTGGTTTAACCCTCAAATTAACATATTAGGTTTGAGATTAAATTGTCATCGGCCTATAAATAGACAATTAAAAAGTAGAGAAATGAGGGAGATAATTAGAAAAAAGGAGGCAGCAACAAACCCTATTAGGGATAATAAAACAGAAAGGAATTAAGTAAGAAAGAAAAAGACAGTAACCACACAACAACCAAAGGAGGCAGTATCCACCATCTCCAGATTGCTTCATCCCACCAAGATTAAAGTTGATTCAACAAATTGATATTGGTGGAATCTATAAACGCAAGTATGATATTATTAGTTTATTTAAACTTCAATTAACTATCGGCATATTGGTTTCATTAAAGCATGTCCAGTAGCTCAGTTTCATTGGTTTCAAAGTCATCATAGCTTAATTCATTTAACTTTGTTCTATCCAGTAGCCTAGTTATATGACTTTTATTAGTTTTAGATTTACAGTAGCTTAGAATTTAATTTAAAACCTTTAATTTAATTACCTAAAATCTTATTGGCATGTTTTAAAAAGCAAAAATCTTAAATTATAGTTTTAAAACCCTAATCTTATAAAAATCCTAGTTTTCAAATAATCAAAACCCTATTTCTAAACCAAATCCCTAATTATCATCCTAAAGCCCTAAAATCATATTTTAACCCTAAAAACCCTAATCATATTTTTCAAAACCCTAAAACCCTAATTTGTATTTTTAAAACCCTAATTCTATATTAAAACTCTAGTTTTATTTAAAACCCTAATTTTCAAAGATTAAAACCCTAATCTCATGGTTGAACCTTAATTTGATGATGGAAAACTAATTATAATTGTTGATTTATTATTATCTACTCATGATGGATGATTTACTTTTATTTTGTGAATGGCTGAATGATTTAATTATACTTGGTTGATTACTTTGATTTTAAGAATGTAAAAGACATGTTTCCACCTGTGGGTGCCTTGTTTTATTTGATTTGTTATCTTATCTAATTTGAGTTTTAGATCATTGTAAAGAACATGTTTCCACTAATTGGTGAGTGTCCTATTTTATTTAGTTTTAGATATTGGACACTATTGTAAGGGCATGTTTCCATCTTGTATGGATGCTCATTTTTATTTGTTTATTTATTTGGACCTTCTTTGATTTTAATAGAATGAAAGTTTATTTATTTTAAATTGCATATATTATGGATGATATTTTAATAAGTTAAGAATTTAATAATATTAAGACTTGAAAAGGAGGCCGGTTCTAATGAACTGAGCATTATGGGAGTACCGGGCCATTTCTCACCTTCCCCATGTGTACCCAACTTTTTGAACATAATAGGGGGTTGGGAATTCCTTAAAAATTGAGTCATCTACCCCTTTCTTTTTCCCAGATCGTCCGGGTGGTGACTCCATTTTATCTGGGTTTAGGCCCGTGTTCTCTAAGGCCATAAACCTAATAGTGCTGAAGCCGCAAGAACCATTTCATATGGGAGTGGGGGCAAAAATCCCCGATCATACTGGCGACTCCACTGGGGATAATAGAAGTTGATTCCGTTGGTCTTTATATTATTTTATTCTTTCTTATTATGATATTGTCCATTGTATTATTTAGATTACATTGTGTGTGTGAGTTAGGATGCCTGTGTAACCCGTGTTTTGCTATGTAAGGGATACCATACTTTCAATCAAGGTATGGAGATCGAGCATGACATAACCACTCATAGCCTTGAACCTTTTGGTATATACTTGCTATGAGAGCCTAAACTTTTCAACCTAAAGGCTAAAGCTCATGTAATTGGCCCAACTACTTTCCTTAGGTTTTTACCCAAATGCTTGTTGTTTGGCTATGATTGATATATCTTAGTTCGAATCATGGCTTATTTTGTTTGTTCTTTTTCTAATATGAACTATTTATATTGTAAGCTCAAAATAATTTTTATTCATTTAAGTCCAAAAGACCAAAACTATTTTTAAAATTTTCAAGATGGTTTTTGGACATAAAACTTTTCTAAAATGGGTAAAAGATTCTTTTCTACCTCATGGCATAAATACAAAGCTCAAAATTTATTTTTGGAACAAACCTTTTTACATATGGGCTTTGAAACAAAATATTTTTTCACTTCATTCAAATTATAACTTTTCTTAACCTTTATGGCTCACGGACCTAGAGGATAACAGTTCAAGAGCTTTCGACAATCCGACTTATGCCAATGACGTAGAATCCAGTAATGTCTCAGTCAGCTTCTCACCAAAAATAATGGAACTTAAACAAATTCAGAAAATGGTGGATGATGCAATCAACTCCAAGATGGAAGAACTGAAGGAGGCCTTGGCTAAGACCATGAAAAGACAGCTAGCTGCACTATTGGGGAACACTATTGAAGCATTGGCTAGTACTAAGAAGCAAAAAGACAAGGGAAAGGCCAAGGTTGGTGAAGTGGCTATGGATGATGACAAAGTGATGTTGGATGATGATGATTGTGCTCAGTATTTCCAAGTTTCTCAAGATAAGAAAAAAGAGGTGAAGACTATAGAGAAGGTAATTGTGGAAAAGAATAAAACATCTGATGTGGAGAAAATAATAGCTAATATAGAAAAGAATTTTGAAAAGAAGCTGAAGGTTGATGAGATATCGAAAGTAGGCAAACTATTTGAATAAGATAAGGAAGTCCCTTATAAGTTCAAGATTTCTTCCTTTAATAAGTTTGATAGAAATGGTAATCCTCATCTACATCTCAAGCAATACATCACAATAATATAGTCTGCTTGAGCTACTAAGACTCAAACTCTAAGGTACTTTATGCTCTCATTAGACCCTATTGTGCATAATTAGTTCAACACCTTAGAAGATAGTACTCAAAAGAATTGGGATTCATTGTATAAGTCCTTCATCCAGCAGTATGGGTACAATACCAAGTTGGAAGTTACTTTGATGAAGGTAGAGTCAATCTAGTAGAAATAAAATGAGAATTTTGTTGTCTATATGAAGAGGTGGAGAAACAAAGCTACATTACTCAAGAAAAGGCCAGATGTGTCAGACCAGATTAGGATGATTGTGAGAGGGGTGCTACCTAATCTTTGTGAAAGGATGTCCCACACCTTTATCAGAGATTTTAAAGACCTCCTCCAAGCTAGCTTATGGATAAAAGAATGGGAACGAGAGAGGAGCCATTTTTTTTGAAAGAAAGAATGAGAGGGAAAATTATCAGTCTGGCAGCCAGAGTGCACAGAATGCATTAGATGTTAATACAACTAGTTAAGCAAATAGAAGATAGTTTTCATATCTGGGGAAACCTTTGTCTTAGGTTTTAACAAACTGTAGAAGAAAGGGCTATTACAACCATTGGCTCCTCAACCTTTATCGAATCCTTTTCCACCAAATTTTGATGCAAAAGACTTTTATCTATTTCATCATACATAAGGACATGAGGCAGACAAATGCTTACGACTAAAACATGAGATCCAAAATTTGATTGAAATTGAAAAGTTGCTTGAACCTAACAAGCCTAGCATGAATGACAATCCTTTGCCTAGGTTTAATAGAGTACCATCACCAATAACCTTTATGATAGGAGGAAGATTGAATGAGAATTTTGTCATGTTATCTTTTCAAGACATGGGCGGAGAAGCTAAAAGTGAGGAGAGTTTATTTACCAAGTCTAAATCTGCAGCATATGAGGAGACAATGACCATTTATGATGATGAATTAGAGACTAAGGAAGAACACTGGGCCTCTAAACCTGAAGTAGAAGAGGTGTAGAGTGATAAGGTTCTCGCCCCTGCCATGCCTAAATAAATGAAGCATCTTTAACTTTAACTCAACAAACTTCCCTTAGCTTGTTTGGTTTTTGTTTCATTTTCTTTCTTTGGTGTTTTCTGGAACAATTATGCTTTTCAAATTAAGAATGTTTGAATAAATTACTTTCGTTCATTTTTTTTATAGTCTTTGTTCATTTTGGTGTTCAACCAATGATGAGTCTACCTTGATATTCATAAATTAGTGTATCTACGCATCATGATCTGGATGAATTTACTAGGTGAGGGAGTTGTTCTATAGCATTAAGCTATGTATGCTTACTTAGAGAGGGCTCCATCATAATGACCTTTGTCTAGGTCCTAGTTCATCTTATAACATGCTTTGATGAACTTTTGAGGCAAAATTGAACTCTGTTTATTTAAGGAAGAGATGATCTAGGCATTGTTTGGTAAGCCAACACATAGTATCTGCCCTATTAACATCAATCCCTAGTTTGTCCTATTGAGTATTTATAAGATTTTAACTTGCTTTTCATTGGCTTATAAACCCAATAACCTACCCTAAGCTGTTGTGATACTTGTGGCAAGTCTGATGATCACTAAGATACAAAGGGGAAAGAAGATCAAAGAAAAGTGTGTATTATTAAGATCATAAGGATAGGTGAAGTTTATCTGAACTGAACCTAGTATCTCAAATCTATAACATCAGGGTAACAGAGGTTCATCCTCATCGAAGCAAACTCATCCTACTCCATTCATCCATAGTCAGAAGCATAAAATGGTACAACTCTCTTAGAGTTAGGACCCAAAAAAAAAAAGGAAAAGGAAAGAAAAATAAAAAAGACAAAAAAGAGAAGAAGAAAAATAAAAGAAGAAGAAGAGAGAAGAATAATAGAGTTTTAAACTTTTTACAAAAGCAAAGGTCATCCTAATCAAATCCAGATTTCTACCAAGAAGATAAGCTCTATCTTTTCATGAAACAAAATTTCAAAGTTCTACTTTTCATGAAGCAAGATAACAAAAAACCTAGAAAATAAAAGTGATGCCCAGAGTTTAAGAATACCTCCAACAACATATGGTTCTAGCAAAAATTTTGCACTGTGAAGGTTTATCCATAATGTTACATCAGCTCCAATCTAAAAATAGCCTTTGCTTAACCCATATCCCTTATAGACCCCATTTCAAGCCTATTAAAGACCTGTAGATCTCTCTTGATAGTTAAAGTATATTAGTGGAGATTGTTTGAATAAGCATGCATATGAGATAGACAATATTTAAACTCAATGAGACCTTTGGCCAAGTAATGTGTATGTGCCTATCTGAAGTACAACATTTCTTGCTCAAATTGAAATGATTCCCGAGTTTAGTTTGGTAACTTGGTTTGTCATGTTATAGATATATTGATTCGGGAAAGTCTAGTCCTGAGGTACAATGATACTGATTTGAAAAAGCCAAAATATGATTTTAAGATTTTTTTTAAAAAAATCTTTTTGTCATACAAAGGGAAGTATGTTGCATTGTCAAACCTCAAAGGATATAATGGGAAAAAGAAAGAGGGCTAATGGAAAGATCACTTACAAGGTCATTTCATGAAGAAGTTACCAACCAAATGGATGTCTCTCGTGTCTTTACCCTACTTGGGCCCCGTTACTCATACTTTGTGCATCTAAAAGATAAAAGTCATAGATGTAAAGTCTTCAGATATTCTAATGCAAGATCTAGATAAGCATCTAGAATAAATCAATGGGTGCACTTCAGTTGACCACCTCGGTCTGTGAGTCAATGGAACCACTGTATGTATCATCCATGCATATCATGCATACATGATACATGAGCATATCACATTGCTATTTGTTGTCTTTTGTTACATATTTTGTCAAAGTGAACAACAAACACCCTGTAAAGTAAGCAATTAAAAGCATATATGGAATAAAGGGGCATAAAAGGGCTATTGCCAAAGAAAGAAAAGATTCATGCTTGTCCAAGGAACTAGACAACACAAACATCAATTAGAGCCTACATGGGAACAAATCATTGGTTTGAGCCTACAAAAGGGGCAAAACTTTTCTTTTTAATTTTTGATTTTATATGTGTACAAAACATTTTTAGACTCATTTTTAATATTTTACTACGCAGGGGGCAAAGAGAGGATATAAGGAGTAGCTAAAAAATAGTTAAATTTTTTGCAAAAAGAAGAATAAAAAGAATAGAATAAGAAGAAAGTAAGAGCCCTAAAAGAACAAAGATGCAAAAGATAAAAGATCAGTCTAGCTAGAAAAGTTGAAGTCAATGCAGGACAGATCTCCAAAGGATAAATATTCATTTTTGAAGGGTAAAGACCCAATCTCCAAAAGATAAAAAATCCATTTTTGAAGGGTAAAGACCCAATCTCCAAAGGATAAAGATCTATCTTGAAGGGTCAAGATCCACAATCTATTAAAGAATGGAATAAATGGCTAGAAGAAAGCCAGAACCCTCAACTGACAGAAGGTCAGTCTAGCTAGAAGAAAGCCAGAACTCTCAACTGATAGAATGTCACTTGAAACCAATCTGGGACCATAACCCAAATCATTTTGAGTCTAGAACTCAATCCAGATCTAGAACCCAAACCAATCTCGGTTCAAGAACCCAATCCAGTCTCGAGCCCAGAACCCAAATAATCTTAGGTCTAGAACCCAATCCAATATCAAGTCCAAAACACAAACTACCCTCAGGTCCAGAACCCATCCATATCCAAGATTAATTCAAAGTTATGTTGCTTTTCACTCTCTTCTACTGAAGTCTCAGATCGTTCAAGTAGGGGGCAAAACTGTAGACCCTTAATTTTGGCCCTAGCTAGTCTGGTCCCAATTAAAAAAAGGCATAGTCAGGATCAGTTGTCCAATCTTAAAACCTGTTTTAAAGCTTTTAATTAGATTGGTCCAATTCTATAAGGCCTAAAATAAGATTGGTCCAAGTTTGAAAGCCCTAAACCTAGTTCGATTTAATTTCTAAAGGCTTGAATCAAATCTGACCCAACCCTAAAAGTCTGACTAGGCCCGGTTTAACCAAAAGCCACACCAATTCAACATGAACCATGGCTCATGGGGAATTGAAGTCTTATGATCATGTATGTATGTATTCTTAGGGTAATTTTATTGGTTTTTTATTTATTTTTCTTTAAATTTATACTTAAGTTTGTTTGATGTGTCATGATATAGGTTGAAGTGCAAAAATGGAGCTTTAATATCCAAATTTGGTGGAAAGTCATTGAACATGACCAAGATGCTCATGGCTTGGCCATGTGCCTCATCAAAAGCAAGAAAAGTGGACACATTTAGCAACTTGGCCATGTCCCTCTTGAGAAAAGAAGAAATTTTGGCAGACTGTGACACACCCAGATGACACGGCCATGTCACTGGCCGTGTCATGTGACATAGCTAGAACAAACATCACTTGGCCATGTCATCAACCCAAAGAAACAAAATGGCAGAAGGAGACACATGCACATGACACGACCAAGTCATTGACCGTGTCATATGACATGGTCAGTCACCCACCGTATTCCACCTGAAGAGCAACTAAAGAAAGGTAGAAGCAAAGAGGTAGAAGAGGACATAGGCATAAGACACGGCCGTGTCTCTACCCGTGTCTTCCCATAAGAAATATGTATTTGAAAGGCAGCAATGGACATGGCCTCATGACTTGGCCATGTCCAAGAGAGAAATGAGAAACACGGCCAAGACTAATATGACTTGGCCATGTCAGCGTGATCTTCATTGAATTATTAACATGTTTAGTTGGGGACAAGATTGGAGACAAGAGGAATTTTGTTTTTTAAAATAATTGAAAGGTGAGGTTTTTTATGGGATGAAAGATTTAAGAATGAAAAAGAGGGGACAAATCGGAGTGAGGTGAGTTGGAAAGTAAATTCTTTTTGTCTTAGAATTATAATAATTGGAGGGAGACATGAATATACATGGAGGAGAGCCCATTTGAAAAGGAGGAACCATTCTCTATAGATTCATCTGTTCTTGGTTTTGGAAGACACTATCTTCATCACCATATACAATTTTATTTTCCTTTCATCTTCATTTTCTTCCATAGGAAAGTGACTTTCATATTTTTGGGATAGTGTTTGGGTGAACAAGCTCTTGAGATGGTTAGGGTTTGGAGAGAGCCTTGATTGAAGTGTTGGAGGCTTGAGAGAGTTTTCACTTTATCTTTCAAGGGTGGAACAATTGATTGAAGGTTTGAAGAGGGCTTGGGAGTTCTTCATCATATTCAAGTCGAGCTAGGAGGAAGAATAAGAAGTTCAACTCTTGACATCTCAAAGGGATTTTTCTTATTCTCTCACTTCATTTCTAAATTGTTGTTGTTTTGTTATGAACATTAATATTTCAATGGATAATTTTGATTTGATTTATATTGAGATGAATGTTTATTTTGAAATGATGATGAGCTAAATTATCTATGCTTAGGGTTTGTAGTATATTTGATTAAATGACTTGATTCAATATTTCCATTAATATACCTTGTTTTTAGTTGTTTGCATTGTATTATATGTTAGGTTGATAGATTGGCCACCAATTGATCTTTTAATATTGAATAATGGATCGAGAGGTGAAATTTGATAGTGAAACTATGCAATCAACTACCCTAAGAATGAATTAGAAATATAAGTTCTAGGGTTCTATTAATTTGAAAATTCAAAACAATTAGTTGTTGTTAATTCATGAATGTGAGAACTAATGAATTGATAATTGCTAATTAATCAAAAGAAACAAATTAAATTACAAGGTTGTATTAATGGATAATTTGAGAATTAAGCTTTGATTAAATTGATCTACAAACCCTAGGTACCATTCCAAGAATTTGAATTAATCTTGCATAAATGCTACTCCTTTTACTTTTAAATTTTAATAACATTTCACCATTTCAATAACATACATTCAAACTTTAATATTTTATTTTAATTAAATTATTACGAACAATAACTTACTTGTGAGACAACCTTGGGGCAATCACCATTGCTACAATAACCTCGTATACTTGCGAGTGTCGCTTTGTAGTAGTGTTTAGTAGAGCGCAACAAGTTTTTGGCGCCGTTGCCTAAGATGACTATTTTTAGCAATAGTTCAATTCTTTTATTTTAATTGCTTAATTATTTAAAGTGTTCCTTTTTGAATTCCCTAGGTGATTGACGAAGGTTGTAAGGCAACAAACTTGTTCCCTTTGTAGACAACATCCATAGACGTCCTAAAACTGAGTGAGTGGATCCTTTGGGACAAGAGGGAGAAAACACCAAAGAGCAATTTGGGGGGAACATGGAAGTAGAAATGGGTAAAGTAGCAGAACTGCCCATGAAGGAGTTTGCCCGACTGATTATTGGAGTAACTATATCATGTATAAGGTTGATCAATATAGCAAGAAACTATGAACTGAAAAACAATCATTATAGTATGTCGCCCTCTTTCTATGGATTGCCGGATGAAGATATTCTCAACTTCATTTGAGATTTTTACACCACCTTGCATATATTCCCTTTGCAAGCATTGACATAAGATGAACTTAAAATGAGATGTTTCCTATACAGTTTGAAGGATAAGGCAAAGGCATGGTTGATGACATTACTAGAAAATTTATTGACCACATGGACTAAAGTTTATAATAAGTTTATGGGAAAATTCTATTCACACCAGAAAATAAAGAAGCATAGGGGAAGTATTGCATCATTCACCCAATTTGATGGAGAACCATTTCATGAGGCATGGGATGGCTTCAAATCCTTATTGTTTCAATGCCCTCATCATTACTATCTATAACAATTGCTCAATCAGTTCTTTTATGATGGGCTCACTCAGCAGAGCCAAAATACAGTGGATAATGCAGCATGGGGTGCAATGGGTGAAAAGACAGTTGCAAAAACTATTGCATTATTTGAAATGTTGGGAGCAAATTCGTAGCAAAAGAGTATTAGGGAAAGGCATAGAGGAGCATACGAGTTGAACTCAAATTCTAAAATGGCAAGGCAGTTAGCAGAATTAACAAGACAAGTTAAGATGCTAAATGCAAGAGGAAGCACACCTATGCCAAGTCAAGAAACATGTGCATCATGTGGTATTGTAGGCCATAATGAAAATGTGTGCCCTTCAAGCTTTGATCAATTCCAAGAAGGGCAAGAGCAAGTATATGCCTTTGAAGGTTTCCAACAAAGGGGTAGGAATGACCCATACTCAAATTGTTACAACCCTGGTTGGAGGAATCACCCAAATTTTTCATGGAAGAATCAACAACATGCTCTACCTCAAGAACCTTTCCAACCTTATCAAAGAGGACCTAACTTCCAAGGGAAAACTTAAAATTAAGAGCAAGTAAAGAAACATTCACTTGAAGATAATTTGAATGCTTTCATTCAAATTAGCACTCAAAATCAAGAGGTTGATAACAAGTGATTTGACTCTTTGAAAGCATCACTTAAGAACGTGGAAACTCAAGTTGGTCAATTAGCAAACCAACTTCAAGCACCCCAAAAGGGGAAATTTCCAAGCCAACTAGAGCAAGCCAAAGCAATCACAATTTTGAGAAGCGAAAGGTAATAGATAACAAAATTGGTGATTCTTTGAATGCAGGTATTAATCAAGAAGAAAATAACGTGGAGATGAAAGCCAACCAAGACCAATCAAGTTGATCAAAGGAGGATGAGAATAAGGAGGCATCCACTTCACCAAAGTTGCACAAATCTCTAAATCCTTATAGACCGCCAATTCCTTTTCCAAGTATATTGAAAGGTGAGAAGCAAGATAAGCAATTTTCTGAAATCTACAATATGCTCTCCAAGGTAAGTATTAATCTTCCCTTACTTGAGGTGATTAAGAATATGCTAGCTTACACCAAATTCTTCAAGGAATTGAACACTAAAAAGAAAAGATATGAGTTGAATGAAAGGGTGATAGTTTCAAAAGTAACAAAAGTTGTTTTACAACACAAGTTACCTCTTAAGCTAAAGGATCCTGGGAGCTTTATAGTTAATATCTCTCTAGGGAATAGGAAAGAAACCATTGGCATGTGTGATCTAGGAGCTAGTATAAACTTGATGCCATATTCCATTTATTTGAAATTAGAGCTAGGGGAACTTAAACCAACTAAAATGGTGTTGCAACTTACAGATTGAACTGTTAGATATCCTAAGGGAATCATAAAGGATGTTCTAGTTTAAGTAGGGGGTTTGATTGTACCCGTTGATTTCATTGTCTTGGATATGGGGGAAGAAATCCCTAGGGATTCAGAATATACAATTTTGTTAGGGAGGCCTTTTATGGCTACAACTAATACATTGATTGATGTTAAAAATGAAAAATTAACCATGAATGTTTTGGGACAAACTGTGAAATTTTTTATTCTTAACACTTCCCCTATCCCAACTATTGTTGTATATGAAGACTGCTCTTTTATTGATTTTACTGATCTTACTATTAAAGAAGTTTTCTTGCAGGAAAGTAGTGAAGACAAATTGGAGATGGCCTTGACTTTTGGTGGAGAGATTGAGATTTTTGATGTGGAAATAAAGGAATGCAAGTCAAAGTTAGATGATGAGAGTACTGAGAGGGAACTAGGAATTAAGGAAGAAGCGATTTAACCAAAAATGGTTGAACTTAAGGAACTCCCAAAGCATTTGAAGTATTTTTTTCTTGGGGAGAACATCACACAACTAGTGATAATCTCTACGACCCTCAATAGTGATGATGAAGATAAACTTGTGAAAATGTTAAAAAAAATTCAAGAGAGCCATTGGTTGGGGATTGAGCGATATCAAAGGTATTAGTCCCTCTATGTGTATGCATAAGATAATTTTAGAAGAGGGAGCTAAATAGATGAGAGAGACTCAAAGGAGGCTTAACCTAACTTGAGTGAAGTAGTGAAAAGAGAGGTTCTTAAGTTGCTTGATGAAGGGGTGATTTACCCCATTATCGATAGTGAGTGGGTTAGTTCTGTACATGTTGTGCCAAAGAAAGCAGGTTTAATTGTGGTCTAGAATGAGAAGGGAGAGCTAGTCCCTACATGAACTTAAATAGGGTGGCGAATGTGCATAGATTATAGGAAGTTAAATAATATCACCAAGAAAGACCATTTCCTTTTACCGTTTATTGATCAGATGCTTGATAGACTATCTAGACATGCTTTTACTATGTTCTTGTTGGTCTTTTAGGTTACTACCAAGTCCTTATAGCATCAGAAGATCAACCAAAGAAAACTTTCACTTGTCCCTTTAGGACATCTGCCTTTTGGTGGATGCCATTTGGACTTGCAATGCACCAGAGACATTTCAAAGATGTATGCTTTCCATTTTTTGACATGTTGGATAAGTGCATTGAGGTATTTATGGATCACATCTCTGTTTTTGGCAATTCTTTTGTTGATTGCTTGCATAAGTTGACTCTTGTACTTGAAAGATGTATTGAATGCAATCTTATCTTGAGTTGGGAAAAGAGTCACTCCATGGTTGATCATGGCATTGTTTTGAGACATGTTATTTCCTATAAAGGTATTAAAGTGGACAAAGCTAAGGTTGATTTGATTATGAATCTACCACCACCCACATCTGTTAGAGGGATTAGAAGTTTTTTGGGACATGCTGGATTTTATAGGAGGGTCATAAATGATTTTTCCAAAATTTCACATCCTTTGTGTCATTTTCTTGGAAGAGATGTCCCATTTGTTTTTGATAATAAGTATTTAGAAGCATTTAAAATTTTGAAAGAAAAATTGACTTCTGCCCCTATAATTGTTGCACCTAATTGGGACTTGCCTTTTGAAATCATGTGTGATGCATCGAACTATGCCATTGGAGCCGTTTTGGGCCAAAAAGTGAACAAATTGATGTGTGTAATTTATTATGCAAGTTTGTCTTTAAATGATGCACAAGTGAATTACACAACCACTAAAAGAGAAATGTTAGCTGTGGTTTTCGCACTTGACAAATTTAGATCTTATTTGATAGGTTCTAAAGTCATAGTATTTTCGGACCATACGACTTTGAAATACCTATTGACTAAACTACAAGATAAACCTAGGCTCATTAGATAAGTTTTGATGTTGCAAGAATTAAATGTTGAAATTAAAGATAGGAAGGGAAGTGGGAATATAGTAGTCGACCATCTTTCTAGATTGAATTCTCATGATAATGATAAAGAAATTGCTTGTGAAAATGCCTTTGCAAAATTTCTAGATGAACACTTGTTTGCATTATGTAACACCCTTATATCCTATATATGTATAACATATACACGCGGTATATGTAAAATACACATATACAGTATAAAAATATCACAACCGGGTTTACTAAAAATTTTCACATTTATGATTTAAAATCTCAAATACTATAAAATATATAATTAAATAGTAAATAAAATATTCTTTATTAATTATAGGAGCCCAAAATAATATTTTATATAAAAATTGTTGCGTTCGAGTTAAGTACTACTACAAGCGTCACTCGCAAGTATACGAGGTAGTTGTAGCAAAAGTGATCGCCCCAAGGTCGTCTCACAAGGAAGGTGTAGTTCGTAATAGCTTGATTGAAAACTAATTTAAAAATGAGAGTTTGTTGTTTGGATTGGTGCAGGAGTAATTTAAACCTAAGAGTAATGAGTGTAAGGGTTAATGTGTGTGATGGTTGTACAAGATCAAATTGATTCTTGGGAAGGTGCCTAGGGTTATAGGTCCATTCAATAAAATCTCAATTCTCATATTATCCATTAACTTAACCTTGTAATTAATTTGTTTCTTAAGTTTAATTAGCCAATTACCAATTCATTAGTTTTCACATTCATGAATCAACAACAACCAATTGTTTTACATTTGCAAATTAATGAACCCTAGAACTTATATTTCTAATTCATTCTTAGGGTGGTCGATTGCATAATTCCGATATCAAATTTCACCTCTCGATCCTTTATTCAATACCTAGAGATCAATAGGTAGCTAATCTATCAACCTAGCATACAATCCAATGCAATCAACCAACAACAAGGTACATCAATGGAAATATCAAATCAAAGCATTCAATCAAATATACTGCAAACCTTAGGCATGGGTATTTAGCTCAACATCATCAATTTAAAACATTCATTCAACTCAATATAAATAAAATACAAATTGTTCATTGCAATATCAATTCTCTTAAAACAACAAAAATAATATTAAAATGAATTAAAAGAGAGAATAGAAAAACCCCTTGTAGATGCCAAGAGTAGGATTACTAGTCTTCCTCCTTGCTCCACTTTGATGTATGATGAAGAACTCAAGCCCTCTTCAGTGGATGATTCTCCTTTGTAATGTGGAATGGAGCTTTCTCAAGTCACCAATCCTTCAATTGATTATGCCTTTGAGAGATGAATGGAGCTTTCTCAAGTCGCCAATCTTTCAATGAAGCTTCAACCTTTAAGAGCTTGTTAAACCACTTTATCCCAAAGAATCTCAAAGATCTTATCAATGGAAGATGGAGAAGATGGAGAGGATAAAAATGGAGGATGAAGATGAAGGGACAAGGAGAGTGTCACTCTCCCTCTCCCCAAATCGTGTTTCCCCTCTTTTCTTTCTTTTCTTTTTTCTCTTTTCTTTTCCGCAAAAACCCTAGCCTTCTCTCCCTCCTCAAATTGACCCCCTTTCTCTTTCGTGCGAAAGAACTTAAATAGATATTAAGGGTGACACGGCCAAGCTTGATTTGGCTTGGCCGTGTCTCTCATTTTTCTTTGGGACACGACCAAGCTTGCTGGCCGTGTCCTTCACTGGCTTCTTTTTTCTTTCTTTCTTTTCCTTGTTCTTAAGAGGTGACACGGCCAAGCTTGTGGTAGTGTCATGTGACACGGCCAGTCATGTCATATGGGTTGGCCATGTCATGTGGGTGTGTCACCTACTGCTTCTTCATTTTGCTTCTTCCTTGCTTGTCTTTTGTTCTTGGGCATGAGGTGGGACACGGCCAAGATCCTGGCCGTGTCATGTGCCTGTGTCAACTTCTGCCCTTCTTTTCTTTTCTTTCTTTGGTTTCTTTGGTTTCTTTGGTTTTGGTCTTTAAGTGAGACGTGGCCAGTGGCTTAGCCGTGTCTCATGGCTGTGTCAAGCTCTGCCATCATCATTCTTTAAGGGACACGGCCAAGCTTGATTTGGCTTGGCCATGTCTTGCTTGATTCATGCTCTTTCTTCATTATTTTGATCTTCCAAGGGAGTTTTTACACTTTAACCTAAAACAAACACTTAAAACAAACTTTAAACAAAAATCAAATGAAACATTAACTAAAAATACATAAAATCACACTAAAAACAAGTACAAAAATGATCTAAACAACTACCCCATACTTAATTCCTTGCTTGTCCCCAAGCAAGGTTAAAATCAAAACACACTAACAAGATAAATTTTTTATGAAGTTCAAGAGTTATAAAGATGCATCAAGACTTCCCTATCCCTAAATCCGAAATCAATATCGAATCAAACAAAATCGACACCCATGCAATTAAGTGGTTTTCCATGCATAACCTATGTTGTCGCTCCCTCACCAACTCTTAAAAGTGTTTGATAATGGTGGTGTTTACACTCATAACAATCAATGAAAGAATATTACCATAGGCTTGCTTATCAATCAAATCTCCACCACAAAATTACAATCAAGCATCAATCAAAAGGTCTTTCTTTTGGTTGTAATGGGGCTAAGATAAAGGCATGACATTTAGGAAATGTGAGCTTAATCATTAAGTTCAAGAGCACTTCAAGAATGAAGTAACCATTCATATATATATACCCCAACAATTCCAAAACACCTTACACTCATCTCCTCTTTGTCATTAAAGAGCTTTTTAAGGGAACTCACTTATTAAATCTTGCAATGATTATTCCCAAACATATTCCAACCCTTTCAACAAGAACATCAATTATTCTTATTCTTATTATTTTTTTTATTTTTCTCTTTTTCTCTTTTTTTTTATTTGTATTTATTTTTTATTTTTTATTTTTTATTTTTGTTATTTATTTATTTATTTATTAGGGTTTGCAACTAAATAGCATAATAGTTTGCAATCTTAAACCTACTAAATTTAACCCCACACTTAATTCAACACAACACCCGGCCATAAACACTCTTAAAATGCTCTTGACCTAATGAAAGGGTAAGAGACAAAATAGCATGATTCAAAGTTAGTAGTGTTGTGAAAAAGAAAGAAAAGGGAAAATGAAATAGGCTCAAAATTGGCTAACTAAAGTTGAATATAGGGTTGGTCTTTTTAAGCCAAAGTGGGTTCACCTAATTGCCTTAATCATCTTGATGCCTAATTAAAATTTTTATATAGTCTCAAAATGCATGTCAAAGCAAGTTCTAGCAATTCATCAATCAAAGATGTTCACCCACAACAATAATGATAAGTTGATGGCTCAATTCCTCACTAGGTTAATGGTAATGAAAGGGAAAAACTAACAAAATTGACAATAAGCACCAATCTAATCAATTCTCAAATTCATGCTTCAAAAATTCAAAGGTCATCCATCAACAATTTATAACAATTGAACTTTTCAAAATTTATTTATTCAAAGAAAAACATTAACTAAACTTAAACAAAAACAAGTTAAAAGTAAAAACACGAAATGCACCCCACACTTAAAGATTCACATTGTCCTCAATGTGAGCATGCATAAACTAAGAGATATGGTTTAGATGAAACCTAATTTCCATTGTTCCCATATGCGATGTACAATGCTCCTTCCACCCATAATGCAATTGTCGCTCATGACTGTAGGGATGGATAGCATACAACTCCGAAGGATACTCGATGTATTGCTACGTCTAAGTAGTGTTATTCGAAAACATGTGAAGGTCATCTTAGGGTAATCCTCCAATAGGAACTTTGTAAAACCCTTTTTTATTGTGCAACATGGTTCTATCCGTTGTATGCTCTTCTTCACCACCAAGAGTAGAAGAGATGATTTTTGGGGACTCTGTAAGTTCAACCAAGTTTGGTTGAATCACTTCTTCATCCACTCTAACAATGTCAAGTCCCATCTCAACAATCTCAGCATCTTGCTCCTCATCCTCCAAGCTACATGGAAATGGATTTGGTGGCCTATCAAGATTGGAAGATTCATGCAACTTTGGTGAGGTTGATGCCTCCAAATTCTCCTCCTCCGTTGATTGGCTTGGCTCCTCTATGTTGGGTTGTATCTCCTTGCCATTATCTTCTTGATTAGTGCTTGCATCTAAAGAATCACAAAATTTGTTATATATCACCTGTTCACTCCTTAAATTTGTAATTACCTTGGTTTTCTCTAATTGGCTAGGAAATTCCTCTTCTTGGTGTGCTTGGAGTTGATGTGTCAGTTGCCTAACTTGCATTTCCATCCTCTTCAATGATTCCTCCAAAGAATCTAACCTCTCATTGCTTCTTTCCTGATTTTGTATGCTAATTTGAAGGTAAGCATTCAAATCTTCTTCCACTGTGGATTTCACAAATTTATCATAGTTCTGTGCGCTAATTTGAATGAAGGCATTCAAACTTTCCTCCAATGAGGGTTTCTTAATGTGATCTTGATATGAATATTGTTCTTGAGAGTAAGAACCTCTTTGGTAAGGTTGAAAACAATTATGAGGTGGAATGTGTTGCTGATTTTCCCAAGAAAAAATTGGGTGGCTTCTCCAGCTTGAATTATAAGGTCTGAAATATGGGTCATTTTCACCCATTTGCTGGAAACTTTCATAGGCATATTCTTCCTCTTGCCATTCTTGGTATCGTGCGAAACCGAATGAGCATGTATTTGCACTATGCCCTGCATTGCCACATGCTGCACATATCTTTTGCCGTGGCATTGGTGCTCTTCCTCTTGCATTTAGCACCTTAAGTTGATTCATCAATTCTGCTAATTGCCATGCCATTTCAGACTCATCGTTCCTATCATAAACTCCCCCGTGCCTTGAAAACTGCATCTTTACAAAAGGCACTTAGCAACTTAAAGAAAATAAACAAATAATTAAATTGAAAGAAAATCAAACAAAACAAACAAACAAACAATTAAATAAAAAAATCAAACTATCACTACTTAAACAGCCTTCCCCGGTAACGACACCAAAAACTTGTTGCGCTCGAGTTAAGTACTACTACAAGCGTCACTCGCAAGTATACGAGGTAGTTGTAGTAAAAGTGATCGCCCCAAGGTCGTCTCACAAGGAAAGTGTAGTTCGTAATAGCTTGATTGGCAACTAATTTAAAAATGAGAGTTTGTTGTTTGGAATGGTGCAGGAGTAATTTAAACCTAAGAGTAATGAGTGTAAGGGTTAATGTGTGTGATGGTTATACAAGATCAAATTGATTCTTGGAAAGGTGCCTAGGGTTATAGGTCCATTCAATCAAAGCTCAATTCTCATATTATCCATTAACTTAACCTTGTAATTAATTTGTTTCTTAAGTTTAATTAGTCAATTACCAATTCATTAGTTTTCACATTCATGAATCAACAACAACCAATTGTTTTACATTTGCAAATTAATGAACCCTAGAACTTATATTTCTAATTCATTCTTAGGGTAGTCGATTGCATAATTCCGATATCAAATTTCACCTCTCGGTCCTTCATTCAATATCTAGAGATCAATAGGTAGCTAATCTATCAACCTAGCATACAATCCAATGCAATCAACCAACAACAAGGTACATCAATGGAAATATCAAATCAAAGCATTCAATCAAATATACTACAAACCCTAGGCATGGGTATTTAGCTCAACATCATCAATTTAAAACATTCATTATACAAATTGTTCATTGCAATATCAATTCTCTTAATACAACAAAAATAATATTGAAATGAATTAAAAGAGAGAATAGAAGATGCCAAGAGTAGGATTACTAGTCTTCCTCCTAGCTCCACTTTGAAGTATGATGAAGAACTCAAGCCCTCTTCAATAGATGATTCTCCTTTGCAACGTGGAATGGAGCTTTCTCAACTCACCAATCCTTCAATTGATTATGCCTTTGAGAGATGAATGGAGCTTTCTCAAGTCACCAATCTTTCAATGAAGCTTCAACCTTTAAGAGCTTGTTAACCCACTTTATCCTAAAGAACCTCAAAGATCTTATCAATGGAAGATGGAGAAGATGGAGAGGATAAAAATGGAGGATGAGGATGAAGGGACAAGGAGAGTGTCACTCTCCCTCTCCCCAAATCGTGTTTCCCCTCTTTTCTTTCTTTTCTTTTTTCTCTTTTCTTTTCCGCAAAAACCCTAGCCTTCTCTCCCTCCTCAAATTGACCCCCTTTCTCTTTCATGCGAAAGAACTTAAATAGATATTAAGGGTGATATGGCCAAGCTTGATTTGGCTTGGCTGTGTCTCTCATTTTTCTTTGGGACACAGCCAAGCTTGTTGGCCTTGTCCTTCACTGCCTTCTTCTTTCTTTCTTTCTTTTCTTTGTTCTCAAGAGGTGACACAGCCAAGCTTGTGGCCGTGTCATGTGACACGGCCAATGGCTTGGCCATGTCATGTGGGTGTGTCACCTACTGCTTCTTCATTTTGCTTCTTCCTTGCTTGTCTTTTGTTCTTGGGCATGAGGTGGGACACGGCCAAGATCCTGGCCGTGTCATGTGCCTGTGTCAGCTTTTGCCCTTCTTTTCTTTTCTTTCTTTGGTTTCTTTGGTTTCTTTAGTTTCTTTGGTTTTGGTC
Organism: Garcia nutans; assembly: GCA_947685225.1. Taxonomy (NCBI): domain Eukaryota; kingdom Viridiplantae; phylum Streptophyta; class Magnoliopsida; order Malpighiales; family Euphorbiaceae; genus Garcia; species Garcia nutans. The sequence continues at coordinate 31,302,110 of CANTUV010000039.1, read as the reverse complement.
TTTAAGTGAGACATGGCCAGTGGCTTGGCCGTGTCTCATGGCCGTGTCAAGCTCTACCATCATCATTCTTTGAGGGACAAAGGCAAGCTTGTTTTGGCTTGGCCATGTCTTGCTTTATTCATGCTCTTTCTTCATTATTTTGATCTTCCAAGGGAGTTTTTACACTTTAACCTAAAACAAACACTTAAAACAAACTTTAAACAAAAATCAAATGAAACATTAACTAAAAACACATAAAATCACACTAAAAACAAGTACAAAGATGATCTAAACAAAAATCTCCGGAAAAAATTTGCCATAGTTTTGTCTGTAATTTGGATATTCCAAAATTTATCAATTGCACAACCTGCATAAAAACACTCCCAATAGACGATAAATCACACCTTTCATCCCAACTTCTCAATTTCTCCATATTTTCTCAAAACATTTATATATATATATATATAAACACACACATATAAATTCCACCTTACACAATTTATCCAATGAGTCTTTATAATTTACAATATATATACTTTAAAATCATAAACATAATATACATAATATCTTATTGTACTATAACATAAAATATATACATGATGGTAGAAGGCTTGATCTTGATGTATCCAAAATTTGCTCAACGAGTAAGCTCAAATCTAGATCTGGCTCGGTCTAGAAGAACTTTTCAGCTCAACCGGATCTCCCCTGTCACCTGTGTGATAAATTACAATCACGTTAAGCTAAAAGCCTAGCAGTACAAACTTTGATAAAAGAAAAACTTTAAAACAATACCAATGCATCATGCATTTGTATGCTATACCACAATGTAGTAATCAATTCCATTTAATAACATATTTTTTCATCTATTTATGATTAAAATAAACACATATACAAGTATGGGCCCAACAAACTAATACATTATTCAAACCCCAGAGTTACCGTTTCGATCTAAATTGACACTAAGTGTCTAGCCCTGAAGGCAAATCATATATTAGTGATGCCTAGCGTCTAGCCCCGAAGGAAAATCATAAATTAGTGATGCACAATGTCTAGTCTCGAAGGCAAATAACGAGGATAACCTCATAGGCATGCTGCCAAACACAAAACTCTAAAAATTGAATAATATACTAGGCACACAATTAATTCAGATTTTCCATGGTCAACTTTTTCTCATTTTTTTCTCAAAATCAACTAGGCACATTGCCCTAGTTTCTCATTTTTCTCATTTATATCAATGTCAATTCACTCTAATTCATCATATTTCACCACTTGATCATAATGTATCTCATTTCACATAATTCACACAATTCACATTTTATACAATTTAGCCATTTACAATGGCTTTTCACAATGCATATAATGCATACACAACTACTCACATGTCATAACACAATGTATATGGACTTTCAAATGATCAAGTAGCTTAACACATTTTCCATTTAAAATGTGTTAAGCCAAAATTAAATGCAAGTACTTTAAAACTATAAAACATGTACATACCTCACTAAGCACTCAAATGCAAGCTTAAAATCTCCCACCAACCTTCACTTCCAAGTTGCCCTTTAATATTAGGGTTGGGAAATTCACTTATCTTTAATGCCTATACACAATGTGATCAAATAAAATCATTTAATATCACATTTTAAGGCATTTCCAACATTAAACCCTAATTAGACATCACTCCTACAAATTTCCAAAATTTAGCCTTTCCTTACTTTAACATTGGACTTCCATTTTAATCCATTTAAATTGGTGTTTTAAGTTTATTTTTATTATTAAAAACATATTTCATTCTTATTCAAAACCCTTATTCATACACATTACTTAAATACTCACTCTTATTCAAAACTCTAAAATGGCATAACCTTCACCAATGAAGGTTCTTCATTCTAACCTATTTCAATTATTAATCTGAGCTTATTTCCTTCACTAATATCATGAATTAACATTATTTAAGCATTAAAATTCAACAATTCACCATTCTTTAAAAATGCCCTTTTCAAAACCCTAAACTCAACACTACCTCATCCAATCTCTAACCAAACTTAACCAAATCTATCATTTGATTTCAAAATCCTTGTTTATGCATCAAAACAACACATTTAGAATTAATTTGCACAATTAAAACAATATTCCAAAAGTCCAAATTTTCCATAACCCTAAATTCTCTCTCTTCATCCAACTCACTCCAAACTTAATCCTTTCTTCCATGTAACTTGAAAATTATTAATAATTAATCAAAATAGCTTCATTCATACCCAATTAAACAATTATAACACACACTTAAAATCTCAAACTTCACATATTCATAATTTCATGAAATTCCAAAGAACAAGATGGAAACCTTACTATTTATGGAGAAAATCACCAAAACTTCACTTGAAACCTTGAATTCCCTTCAATCTTTGGAAGCTTGGAAGATGAATAAATCTCTCTTGGTCTCAAATGGAGGTTCGTCCACTTAATGAAGAAGAAGAAGATTTAATTTTTTTTATTTTCTCTTTCTTTCCACTTAAATTAAGACTATATATATTATTATATTTTTAATAATTAATTATTTAATTATTTAATAAAAATCATATTTTACCTCTTCCATTCAAAATAATATATTTTTAATTCATTTAAATAATTTTATATTTTACAAAGTATAATTACCATTTTGCCATTTGATTTTTTTGACTTTTTATTCAAAAGTTGACTTTTTTTTTATTTTGTGTATATGTAGTGTATATTTCACATATACTCTTGACTTTTTCACTTAAAATCCTTCAATTTTCCACTTAAATCATTTATTTAATTTAATTTTAATTTATTTAATTTAATTTCAAAAATTAAGGATGTTACACATTTAACTCAAGGACCATGGTATACTGATATTGCTAACTATCTTTCTTGTGGAGTTATGAGGAAAGATTTGAATTTTCAGGCAAAGAAGAGGTTCTTGCATTTCTGTAAGTACTATTTTTTGGATGAACTAAATTTTTTAGAATTTGCAGGGATAAAATTATCAGAAGATTTATGCCAAATGAAGAGCAATTACAAGTGATGCAATTTTGCCACAACATGTATGGAAAGAAAACCGCTGAGAAGGTTCTTCAAAGTGTTTTGTATTGGTCTACTTTTTTCAAAGATGCTTACTATTTTTGTATAAGATGTGATAAATACTAAAGATTAGGGAACATAAGCAAAAAAAATGAAATGCCTCTCAACATTTTTATTGTGGTAGAAATTTTTAATATATGGGGAATAGACTTTATAGGGCCATTTCCTAAGTCGTTTAGCTTTGAATATATCCTTTTTGCAGTGGATTATGTGTCCAAGTGGGTTGAGGCTATCCCCCTAGGACTAATGATGCTAATATTGTGTTGAAATTCTTGAAGAAAATTATTTTAAGCAAGTTGGGGACCCCCAATGCAATCGTGAGTGATGGAGGAAGCCATTTTTGCAACAAATGGTTTGAAAGGTTGATGACCAAGATGGGAATCTGACATAAGGTGGAAACCCTATATCATCCCTAAACATTCGGACAAGCTGAGATATCCAACAAGCAAATTAAGGGGATCTTGGAGAAAATAGTGAGCATAACAAGGAAGGACTGGTCGATCTGTCTCCCGAAAGTACTATAGACTTATCAGACGGCTTTCAAAATAGCTCTGGGAATGAATCCATATAGATTGGTCTTTGGCAAGGCTTGCCACCTACTGGTGGAATTAGAGGATAAAGCTTATTGGGAAATTAAGGCCACGAATATGGACTTGGAAGGAGCAAAATAGCAAAGAATGTTGCAAATTTTTGAGCTTGATGAGCTTAGAAATGAGGCTTATGAGAGTGCAAGGATCTACAAGGAGAAAATGAAAGCTATACATGACAAAATGATCCTTAGAAGAATCTTTGAATCAGGAATGAAAGTCCTATTATTCAATTCAAGGATGTAGTTATTTTTCAAAAAATTAAAGTGCTGTTGGAGCGGACCATATATTGGTCTCCCTGAACTTCAACTTCTTAGCTAAAGGGATAAGCTCCCCTTTGGACGATTCTAGTATGACTCCTAAACTTGCTACTTTCCTATTCACAACTCCGTCAAAATACATTTTCCATCCTTGTACTTCTATGGCCTTTCAATGTTCATCAGAAAATTATAAGACTACCTCTTCACTATCCGGTAATGGTTGTTGGGCCAAAAATTCTGCCACCACTCTACCTTTGATTATTTTCCTGGTTACATACTCAATCTCAAATTCTTCCAATATTATCAACCATCCTCTTGAGGGTATCTCCCTTAAGTACTTCACCGGGTCCAACCTGAAAATTGCTTGCACACTATAAGATTGAAAATAATGCCACAACTTCTTAGAAGACCAAACCACAGCTATACAGGTCTTTTCAATGATACTATACTTAATTTCATAAGGTAGGAGCTTTCTACTCAAATAGTAGAGTGCGTACTCAACTCCCGACTCATCTACTTGGGCTAGCATGGCTCCTATTGACTCTTCTTCTACTACTAAGTATAGTAATAAGGGTTTATTGGGTTTAGGTGGTTTCAAAACTGGTGGATTTAATTGATACTCCTTTATATGCTCAAAAACCTTTTGACACTCTTCATTCCACATGACTGGCTGATTCTTTTTAAGCAATTTGAGGATAGGTTCACAGATTATGGTAAGCTTTGCTATGAACCTGCTAATGTACTGTAACCTGCCAATGAATCCCTAAACTTCTCTCTCCGTCTTAGGGGCCGGCATATCCCTGATCGCCTTAACCTTGTCAGGGTCAATCTCAAAGCCATTTAGACCAATCACATGTCCCAACAACTTGCCTGAGGTAACCCCAAACACATACTTATTCAGGTTTAACCTTAGCTTATACTTTAGTGCTATCTTGAAGAATAATTCTAAGTTTTGGAAGTGTTGTTACCTTGTATCCAACTTCACCATCATATCATCAACATACACTTTGACTTCTTTATGCATCATATCATGAAATAAAGTGGTAGCCATCCTTTGATAGGTTGCTCCAGCATTCTTTAACCCAAACAACATTACCCTATAACAGAATATACCCCATGTAGTAATGAAAGCAGTTTTGGCTTTATCCTCTTGGGCCATTAACACTTGGTTGTATTCGAAAAATCCATCTATAAATGAGTGTATCATGCTAGAGGCTGCATTATCAATGAGGACATCTATATGAGGTAAAGGAAAATCATCTTTAGGGGAAGCTTTGTTCAAATCTCTATAGTCTACACAGACTCTAATTCTTCCATCTTTCTTCGGTACGGGTACTATGTTGGCTAGCCAATCTAGATAATCTATCACTTCAATAAACTTTACTTGTATTTGTTTAATGACCTCTTCTTTAACCAATTCATCCCATTTCGGTCTTAACAGTCTAAGCTTTTGTTTGATAGGTTTCATGTGAGTGTAGGTAGGAATCATATGTTCGGCTACGTCTCGATCTATTCTAGGCATATCCTCATAAGACCAAGCAAAAACCTCTTCATATTTTTTAAATATTTTTTCAAATCTCTCTCTCTATCATCAGGAGTAAGGTCCGATGCTATGCTAATATTTTTAAAATTTTCGGTTGTTTCCAAATTTAATGATTGTATATCGACAGAGTTAATATTAAAGATGCTCATGTAACAATTATTTGAATGTATGCAACCATCAGGAGAAATATCACACAAGTGAGCAAAATCAAACTTTATTGCATTCATTTTGGAAAAGAAAACATCATCATCCTCATACACAGCGGGCAAATTAAAATCAAAATCAAAATCATTGTTCTTAAAATCATAAAAGCAGAACATCTTCAAACTTCTTTTCAACCAGGGCAGCAATCTCTTTTGGAGTCTTCTCAGCTTTCAGGATAGCTTCTTTTTCCCCTTCCAGATTGGGCTCATTCTCGGCTGGCAGGGTGAGCTCTTTCTTCACTTGTTCCACTAACTCGACAACATCAGCAAAATTTCAAAACTCGAGATCAACTTTCCCATGAACATGATTGGCTTGGGCTTTCCTTGGAGTGGTCCCATGTATGGAGCTTTGACAAAGTTCTCTTCAAGTGGTGGGAAACTCATCTCCTCATTCTTTTTTGGATGAATATCTTTGCTAGCTTCTTCATACCCCAACCCTTTCTTAGAAGTTTGAGTATTGAAGTCTAGAAGCTTTGTCACACCGGTCTTACCCTTTCCAAGACCAGCATCGGGAAGGTAGCTCATGTTCTTCATCATGTTCAAGACCATAGAGTCCACTACTTCATCATTAGAAATTGTAGCTACTTGAAAACCATTGAGAGGTCTCTCAATCATTAGAGCATGGGCCACCTCATTATCTTCGGCCTTGATGACCACCGTCTCTTCTTTGTTCGAGAATTTAATCTTTTGATGAAGGGTGGAAGGAACTCCACCAAGAGAATGAAACCATGGTCATCCAAAAAGTAAAGCAAAAGTAACAGGTATGTCCAAAACCACAAATTCAACCATAGATTCAATTGGACCAACCTTCACAACAGCTTTGAATGTCCCTTCGGCATGTCTCTTAGTATTGTCATAAGCCCTAATGGTTACCTCGGTTGGGCTTAGATCCCTTGTTGACATAGCTAGCTTTGGCAAAATTTTAAGTGGGCAAACATTTATGGCGGACCCATCATCAACCATTACACATGGGGTCCTTTTTCCTTTAACTTTTACTTTGATAAAGAGAGGGTGGATATGATCTCTCCCCTCTTCTGGTAAATTTGCATTTGAGAAAGATACCATTCCCATATTAGCATCGCTCTTCTTTTGAACATCTTCACACTTCATCACTCCTTCAACTTTTACAAAGTTAACCAACTCCTCCAGTGTTACAGAGGTGGAAATTGGCATGCTACCCAAGGCCTTGGCCATAGTTTCACGATGCTTTTTGGAAGTGGCCAATAAGTCCCAAATACTGACGCTTGCTTGGGTTCTCTTTAACTGCTTAAGCACAGTGTCATCTTCCTCTTCTTTGTTTCTAGCTTTGACTTCTTTTCCTTTATTAGCTTCCACTTCCTTGGGTGTTGGCCTTTTATAAGGTTTACCAGATCTAATGTTCATCACTTCAACTTCTTCAAGCTCGGACTAGGTCCATTCTTCCTTCTTAGGTCCAAGATCATCATCGCTATCGCTTGAATCCCAAAACTCATTCACAACACAGATTGCTCCTTCTTTTCCAACCACAGTTTGTTCAACTTTGCTAAACACCACTTCTTCTTTGGTTGCTTCTCCATCCACATCTTTGAAAGAAGACATGACAAAACTTTCATGTAAACCTCCTCCAACCATGAATGTCACCGGTGGTGGTACTCTATTGAATCTTGGCAGTGGATTGTCTTTGGTGTTTGGCTTGTTGGGCTCGGGCAGCTTCCCACTATCAATTAAATTTTGGATCTCATGCCTCAACCTCACACAACTGTATGTGTCGTGGCCTTGCATTTGATGAAATTGACAAAAAGCCTTAGTGTCAAAATTAGGTGGGATGTTAGGCAAAGGACGAGGATTTAAGGGTTGTAACAATCCCTTCTTTTGTAGCTTGTTGAGGACCCAAGACAGTGGCTTCCCCAATTTGGAAAACTGTCCTCTTCCTCCTTGGCGAGTAGCATTAACATTAGCTACCTTTTGCATGCCTTGGTTACCGGACTGGTAGTTTCCTTTCTCATTTCTTCTTGCTAAAAAGCGATTCTTCTCTCTTTCCCACTCTTCAATTTGTAGACCATCTTGCAAAAGGTCCTTGAAATCCTGAATGAATGTATGGGACATCCTTTCTCGAAGGCTAGGTGACACCCTCTCACAATCATTCTAATTTAATCAGATGCATCAGGCCTTCTTTTGAGCAATGCAGCCTTATTCCTCCACCTCTTCACATAGTCCACGAAGTTCTCATTCGGCCTTTGTCTAATGGACTCCACCTCCATTAGAGTAACTTTTAATTCAACATCGTATCCATATTGGTTGATGAAGGCCTTATATAGTAGATCCCAACTTTTTTTAGTGCTATCATCTAAGGTATTGAACCAATTTTGGACCACAGGATCTAATAAAAGCATAAAGTACCTTAGAGTTTGAGCTTTAGTAGCTCAGGCAGACTACATAGCAGTGATATATCGCTTCACGTGGAAGTGAGGATTTCCTGTTCCATCAAACTTGGCAAAGGATGGCATCTTGAACTTGTACGAAACCTCTTCTTATAGCTCAAACAATTTGTCGACCTCAGACATTTCTTTAGTTTTCAACTTCTTTTCAAACTTCTTTTCCACGCTAGCAATCAACTTCTCAACATCTGAAGTTTCAGTTTTCTCCACGACTGATCTTTTAATAACCTTCGGCTCCTTCTTCTTGTCTTGAGGATTTTAGAAGTATTGAGCCTAGTCCTCATCATCATCAATGACTACCTTGTCATCATTAAAAGCCACTTCACCAACCTTAGCCTTCCCTTTATCTTTCTTAGTGCTTGTGAATGCTTCAGCAGTGTTCCCAAACATTATAGCCATTTGATTCTTCATGATCTCAATGAGGGCCCCCTTTAATTCTTCCATTTTAACATTGAGGGCATCATCCACCATTCTTTGAATTTGTTCAGGCTCCATTGCTTTTGATGAAAAAGTAATTGGGCTGCTGCTAGATTCTTCATCACTGCGTAAGTGGGGTTGTCGTACACTCTTGAGCTACTGTACTCCAGGGCTGTGAGCCAGAGAGGATTAATGAAATGAGATGAAAATATTTGTATGCATGTATGCACAAACAATAGACAAAGATAAGTAGAACGTCTCTTCCAACCTTATAACTTCCACACATGGATCGCGAGTCTTTTTTCCTAGGTATATGCTTAACAAAATACCAACACGGGGTATCTTTTTTTCAAAAAATTCTCTCGGCTATTTCAACCAATAGTTATATTTTTAAAAATAGAAATCAGTTCATGATAATTCCCATTAATTAGGTTTTAATCCATTCAACCAACTAAAGTAGCTTTTATGCTATATTGGATTAAAACTAAATTAAGAAGTTTATTATAAATAGATTTCTCATTTGAAAAAGTAACTAATGATTCATGCCACAAACAAGCCCATGGTCAATAATTCTTAGTATAAACTAGGCTCACAATTGATTTTTAGTATTTTCATAATTGACCTAAATATTTGTAAGCTCTCCTTAAGAAAAGGTTGTATTTTTAGATGAAAGATAATTTTGTTTATTTGGGCCATATGGTATAAAAAGATTTTTGACCCATCTTGAAAGGTTTTAATGTCCAAAGACCTTTTCAAAAATTTTAAAAATAGTTTTGATCTTTTGGATCTTAAAGGAAAAGAATTATTTTTGAGCTTACAATATAGGTAGGTCATATTAGAAAAAGAACAAACAAAATAAGCCATGATTTAAACTAAGATAAATTAACCATAGTCAAACAACAAGCATTTGGGGTAACACCTAAGGAAAGTAACTAGGCCAATTACATGAGCTTTAGTCTTTGGGTTGAAAGGTTTAGGCTCCTATAGCAAGTATATACCAAAAGGTACAAGACTATAAGTGGTTATGCCATGCTCAATCTCTATACCTTGAGTGAAAGTATGGTATCCCTTATGTAACACAACATGGGTAACACGGGTATCCTAACTCACACACACGATGCAATCAAAATGATGCAATGGATAATATCATGATAAGAAAGAATATAATAATATAAAGACCAATGAAATCAACTTCTCTTATCCCCAGTGGAGCCGCCACTATGAGCGAGGATTTTTACCCCCACTCCAGTGGAATGGTTCTTGCGACTTCGACACTGTTTAGGCTCAGGGCCTTAGAGAACACGGGCGTAAGCTCGAATAAAATGTAGTCGCCGCCCAAACGGGCTGGGAAAAAGAAAGGGGTGGATGACTCGATTCCTAAGGAATCACTAACCCCCTAATGGGTTCAAAAAGTTAGGTACATGTGGGGAAGGTGAGAAACAGTTCAGCACTCCCACAACTCCCGGTTCATTTGAATCGGCCTCCTTTGCAGGTCTTAATATTATAAAATTAATATAATGGTATTATCCATACTACATGTGATCATAAGAATAAATAAATACTTTATTAAAATCACAACAATGTCCAAACAAAACAAATAATGGATACCCATCCAAGGATGGAAACATGTCCTTACACAGTCTAATATCTAAAACTAAATATGACACCAACCGTAGGGTGGAAACATGTCCTTTACATTGATCCAAAACTTTAAAATAAACTAAATTACATGATGCTCACAATATGAGGTACCCAAAATATGGAAAATATACCTCTTATAATGTTTTGCAACCAAAGCAAATTAATAAAAATAACCAACCATTCATCATAAGAAAATTATTCATTGAGGACATGAAACATCAATCAAAGTATATAATAAACATACATCTAATTTAAATAAAGCAGTAAGTATATGAATTTAGGGTTTATACATCAATTAGGATTTCTTGAATAAAATTAGGATTTTGTAGGTTTTATGTTTAACAATTAGGGTTTTTTAATTACTGGATTAGTCAATTGAGAAATGTTTAATATAAAAGAAATAATATGGCTACTGGATGTTTGAATTTAAGATTAGGTTTGAAATAAATTAGGGTTTAAATCTAAAGAATGGATGTTTTGGATTTAGGGTTTCAGAAGTTGTATGGAAATAGGATTTAAAAGTTAAGTATTTGGACTACTGTGATAATTTGGAAAAACATAATAATTATTATTATTATTTAACGAAAGCTTAAGCTACTGTAATAATTAAGTGAAAAAATAACTAATTAGGATTTTTTTTTGTTTTAAGGGAATGGAATTTGAGTTTTTAAGAAAGCAGAACTTGAGATTTAGGTTTTAAAGAGTGATTAAGGTTTGAATTAAATAGATTAAAGCTTTTAAGTTGATTACTATGAAAAAATTTAAAAATTTAAAGACCAATATCCAATTACAAGTATCAATTTTGATGTATCAATTGCTACTGGATGAGAGTTAATTTTAACTATCAAAATTTAAATACACATACCTGCGTTTGAAGGCTCCACCAAAAAATTGTTGGCAAAATTCCTGCCTTGATCACTTCTTAATGCTTTATTGTTGCTTGTTTTTTCTAGTCCTTGAATTAGTTGCTAAAAAGTTTGAATAATTCTTGAACCAATCTCTTCTCCTGGCCGAAAACCCCTCCTCTTTTTTTTCGTTTATTTTTAATGTGGTATTTATAAGAAAAAATAAAAATCTAATACTAATTGTTTAAGAAAATAAAATTGTCTAGGAAATAAAATCAAAATTGAGTAAAATAAAGTTTTGGCAAAAACTGTACGCGAGCCTGAGAGAGTCTGGCGCTGGGCGAGCTGTGCGAGGATCGGGCTGGGCACAAGCAAAATTGCGTGCGGGGCACAATTTTGCTGCAGGTTTTGCCTGTGGCAAATTGGCATGTGAGCAATTCGCTTTTGCTTGCGGCGAATTGGCTTATGGCCAATTCACTTGCAGCGAATTAGCCCAGGCCAATTCATCGCTAGCGACTTTTGTCGTCTATTTTGCCATCGCCGATTTTTTTTATTTTTTATTTATATATATATATATTTAATAAATAAACAAATAAATAATGAAAAGTAAAATAAATATTATATTAAATTAAATAATAAGTAATAAATATTTATAAATAAAGTAAATAATATAATAAATAATAAATAATCAAAATAAATATTAAATATTAAAATAAATAATATATACCATAAAAGTTATTTCGGACTGTTTTAAAATTTTTGAACTGGGTTGGATAAAAAATTAAGGGTCTACAAAGCCCAATGACAAAGAGAAGGCTAAGGTTGGCGAAGTAGCCTTCGATGATGACAAAGTAGTCATTGATGATGATGACGACTGGGTTCAATATTTTCAAGATCCTCAAGACAAGAAGGAGCCGAAGGTTGTGGAAGAGCAACTATAGAAAAAATCAAAACATCTGATGTGGAGAAACTGATTGCTGATTTGGAGAAGAAATTCGAAAAGAAGCTAAAAGCCGATGTGATGTCTGAAGTTGACAAGTTATTTGAGCAAGATGAGGAGGTCCCTTATAAGTTCAAGATGCCATCCTTTGCCAAGTACAATGGTAGAGGAAATCCTCACTTGCATGTTAAGTAGTACATCACTGCCATGCAGTTTGCCCTATGTGAGCGGGAATTTTCATCCCCACTCCCGGTGGAATGGTTCTTGTGACTTCAGCACTGTTTAGGCTCGGGGCCTTAGAGAACACGGACCTAGGTCCGGAGAAAATGGAGTCGCCACCCGGACGGGCTGGGAAAAAGAAAAGGGTAGATGACTCGATTCCTAAGAAATCTCCAACCCCTTAATGGGTTTGGAAAGTTGAGTACGTGTGGGAAAGGTGAGAAATAGCCCAGCACCCCTACAATGCCCGGTTTATTGAAACCAGCCTCCTTTACAGGTCTTAATATTATAAAATTCTTAAGTATAACAATATTATCCATATTACACACAATAATTGAAATAAAGCATCGTTATATTAAAAGAATCAAAGCAATGTCCAAAGAAAGCAAATAAATGGACACCCATCCAAGGATGGAAACATGCCCTTACATCCCATGCCTAAATAGGACATCCACCGAAAGGTAGAAACATGTCCTTTACATTGTTCTAAAATGGAAAAGCAATTTAAATTACATGATATTTAACTAATGAGGTACCCATAAAGTGGAAACATACCTCTTACAACATTTGAAAATCTAAATAAATCGATAAAAATAAATAACCATGCATCATAAATAAAATATTCATCAAAGATATTAATTATCAATCAAAATATATAGTAAACATTCATCCATGATAAATTAAATAAATCAAGTATTGAAATTAAATAAATCAACCATCAAAAAAATATAATAAACTATGTAATCAAATCTAAAATTAAATAAAGCAATAAATATATAAATTTAGGGTTTTAAAGAATTATCAATTGAATTTAGGGTTTCTAAACTTAGGGTTTTAGAAACTAAAGTTTTATAATTAGGGTTTTGAAATTAGGATTTTTAGGATTTTGAAATCTAGGATTTTAGAAATTAAAGTTTTATAATTAGGGTTTTGAAATTAGGATTTTTAGGATTTTTAAAACTAGGGTTTTGGAAACTAGGGTTTTGGAATTAGGGTTTTTAAAACTAGGGTTTTGGAATTGACTTACTGTCTAAAAAAACACAATTTTGGATTTGGAAAAATAAATTAAGGTTTTGGAAAAATAATCAATATTTTGGAGTTTAATAATAAAATGGTTTAGGTTTTTGGAAAAAAAAATAGTTTGAGGTTTTGAGTTTTAATGAAATAACATACAGTTCTTGAAGTTAAAGTAGACTAGATAGATTTTAACAATTAATTGTTGACTACTAGATAGTTTTATATTTTATGAAATATGCCAATGGGATTACGAATACCAATTGATCAATCTGATAATTAAAGCAAATGATTAAAGTTATTAAAACAAAAACCGAAGCAAACGATTAAAGTTATTAAAACAAAAACCAAAGCAATTGATTAAAGTTACTAAAACAAAAACAAATTTACTACATGTTCAATGATCAAGGTACTGTGTGTTCAAAGTTACTGCATGCATGCATGTTCTTATTAATCAAAGAAACAAAACTACTGTAAACATAAATAATTCATGATTAAAGATCAAACCTCCACTCGATGGTTAATCCACAATTAACTTCTGGATGAACAATTAACAAAGACAACGTTGCTGTCTTTGAATGATTGATTACTGATGAATGTTTGCTGCTAATCTTTTCTATTTGTTGCCATCTCTTTGCTATCTTGTTAATGTTCCTTGCCGTCCCCTCTTAATGTTTTCCTCTTGTTAATCTTTTTCCCCTCCTTATGAATTCTAAAACATTGTTACTTATATCCGAACCTCACTCAGAATCCTTAACCTAATATAAAACAGTCCCTAAAACAAATTCTAGTTGAATTAGGAAACATATTGAACCCATGTCGACCTAGTTGCCCTAGGTCAATATGAGACCAACCTCATGTCGACCTTGGGCTGCCCAAGTCAACATGAGGCATGCTCATGTCGATCTTGGGCTGCCAAGGTCGACATGAGGCATGCTCATGTCGACCTAGCCTCCTAAGGTCGACATGAAGCATGCTCATGTTGACCTAGCTTGCCCAAGTCAACATGAGGCATGCTTATGTCGATCTTGGGCTGCCAAGGTCGACATGAAGCATGCTAATGTCTCCCAGGCCGGCCTCACTTAAATTATTCTAGCCTTTTTTTAACTTATGGACCGAAAAAATTTTAATTTGGGCCAATTCCACTTGATTTTAGGGTTTTACAATCAAATATAGGCCTCTTTAATTCGAAACGACTCCTTTAAAAATTATAAACTAGGTTTAAATATTTAAAGTTGGATTAAATTTATTTTGGCATCCTTTAATTAATACCATATCAAATTGGGGTAAAAATTAAGGGTCTACACCCTAGCTACTAAAGCTCAAACTCTAAGGTATTTTATGCTCTCATTGGATCCTATTGTGCAAAACTGGTTCAACATCTTAGAAAAAAGTATCCAAAAAGATTGGGATATGCTGTACAAAGCCTTCATTCAGCAGTATGGTTATAATGTCGAGCTAAAAGTTACCTTGATGGAGGTTGAGTCCACTAGACAAAGGCCAAATGAGAACTTTGTGGACTATATGAAGAGGTGGAGGAATAAGGCTACATTGCTCAAAAGGAGGCCAAATGAGTCAGATCAAATTAGGATAATAGTCAGAGGCGTCCTGTCCAATCTTCGTGAAAGGCTATCTCACACCCTTATAAGGGATTTTAAAGATCTTCTCCAAGCTGGATTGCAAATAGAAGAATGGGAAAGAGAGAAGAACCATTTTTCTATAAAATGAAATTATCAGTTTGGCAATCAAAATACCCAGAAGGAAGCAAATGTTAATTCAACTGGTCAAGGAAGTAGAAGACAATTTTCAGAGTGGACTATTACAACCATTGGCCCCTCGACCTTTGCCGAATCCTTTACCCCCAAAATTTGATACTGAAGCCTTTTGTCAATTTCATCAGACTCAAGGACATGAGATAGATAGATGCACCCGACTGAGGCAAGAGATCCAAGACCTGATTGATAGTGAAAAGTTGCCTGAGCCTGATAAACCCAATACCAAGAGCAATCATTTGCCTAAATTTGGAAGAGTACCTCTGCCAGTGACCTTCATGGTAGGAGGAGGAGTGGAGGAAGATTCTGCCAGCGACCTTCAAGATTCTGACTTTCAAAGATGCATAATGAGGAGAAATTTTATTCAACAAACTTCCCTTAGCTTTGAGTGTTACTCTATTTATTTTGCTTTCTTTAATATTTAATTAGAACAATTATATTTTTCAAATTATATTTGTTTGAATAAATTATTTTCATCAAATTTTTCATGGTCTTTGTTCATTATAGTGCTTAACCGATGATGAATCTAACTTGATATTTATAAATTAGCATATCTATGCATTATAATTTGAATGACTTTACTAGGTAAGGGAATTGTTCTACAACATTGAATTGTGAATGCTTACTTAGAGAGGCTCCTATGTAATTATAAGTGTCTAGGTCCTAGTCAGTCTTAGAACATGATTTGATGGACTTTCAAGGCGAAATTAAACTCTTTTATTTAAGGGAGAGATGATCTAGGCATTGTTTGATAAACCAATAACTATAATCCACCCATGTTAACATCAATCCCTTGTTGTCCCCTTAAGCCTTCATGATATTTTAGCTTACTCTTCATTGGCTAGTAAACCTAATGACCTACCTTGAGCTATTGTTACACTTTTGGCAAGTCTTTTGATCACTAAGGAATAAAAAGAAAAGAAGAAAAAGAAAAATAAAGAAAGAAAAAGAGAAAAGAAAGAGAAAAGTGAAAAAAAAGAAGAAAGAAAATTGAAGAGAGAGAAAAGAAAAAGAAAAGGAAAAGAAAAATACAAAAGGCATTTCAGAAAACCAACTGAGTTTTCCTTTACCTAGAGCAGTAGAAGGCGAGTACAGTTTGATTTAAATTGGTCCAACCCAACCAGAAATTTAACCAAAATTAGAGATATAGAAGAAAGGTCATCTAGTGCTTGAAAGTCCTATACTTGACAGTCCTATAGGGAAGAAGGACAAAATGATAAAATGAGAAAAATAAAGAGATAAAAGAAGGAAAGGAAAGGAATTTGAATACCAAACTTTTTGCAGAGGCAAAAACTATCCTAATCAAAATCCAGATTCATGTAAGGAAGAAAGAAGAATGTTCAAAGCTCTATCTTGTCATGCTTCCAATTGTCTAAACAAGAAATTTATAGTGTGAGGGTTTTCCTATAGTGTGAAGGTTTTCCTATAGTGTCACAACAGCTCCAACTTACAAATAGCCTTCATTTAATCTGTGTCCCTTATAGACCTCATTTCAAGCCTATTAAAGACCTATTGATCTCTCTTGGTAGGTAGAGTCTATTAGTGGAGATAGTTTGAATAAGCATGCATATGAGATAGACAATATTTAAACTCGATGAGACCTTTGATCTAGTAATGTGTATGTGCCTATCTAAAGTGTAATAGTTCTTGCTTAAATGGAAATTATTCCTAAGTTTAGTATGGTAACTAGGGTTGTCATGTTATATATATGTTAATTTGGAAAATCAAGTCTTGAGGTAAATTGACATTGATTTGGCAAAGCCAACATTTGATTTTAAAATCAAAACTTAAAAAATAAAAAAAAAATTCGTACAAAGCCTTCAAGTTAAGGGAAGTATGTTGAACCGTCAAACCTTGAAGGACAAATTGGGCAAAGTAAATGATTATTGGTAAGGTTATGAAGAAGCTACCAATTGACATGCTGAATAATAGTTTGAAATGGATGTATCTTTGACTCTGCTGCTTGGGGTCTCCACCACTCATGTCCTCAACATCTTGAAAATAAAAGACATAAAAGCGAAGCCTTCTATAAGACCTAAATGAGCAACTGGAAGGAGTCAATGAGAACACTTCAGGCGAGCACCTCGGTCTGTGAGTCGATGGAACCACTATAAGTATTATTCATGCATATCATGCATGCATGAGTATATCACATTGCATTTTCTTATATTGTATTGTCTATTCTTTGTCAAAGTGAACAATAAATACTCTATGAAGCAAACATGAAGCGAATATGGAATCAGGAGGCATGGAAGGCCCATTGCTTGAGGAAGCTCTAGTCATTTTGCAAAAGAAGAAATGCATGCTTGTTCGAAGAACTAGATAATCTACAAACATCAACCAAAGCCCGCACGGGAAAAATCATTGGTTTGAGCCTATATAGGGCAAAGTTTCTCCTTTTCAATTTTTGAGTTTATACGTGTACAAAGCATTTTCAAACTCACTTTCAAATATTTTTTCACGCAGGGGGCAAGGAGAAGATATAAGGGCCAGCTAAAAAATAGCTAAATTTTTTTCAAAAGGAAGCTAAATTTTTTGCAAAAGGAAGAACAAAGAGAATGGAAAAAAGAAGAAAATTAGAACTCTCAAAAGATTGAAGATGCAAAAGACAAAAGATCAGTCCAACTGGAAGAGCTGAAGCCAATATAGGACAAAAGTCCAAATGGATGAAGATCCAATTTAAAGGGTGAAGACCCGATGTAGAGGATGAAGATCCAATTTAAAGGTTGAAGACTTGATCTCTAAGGATGAAGATCTATTTTCAAGGGTGAAGACCTAATGACCAAGGATGAAGATCCGAGGCTCAAGGATGAAGATTCATTTTTAAGGGTGAAGACTCGATCACAAAGGATGAAGATCCATTTTCAAGGGTGAAGATCCGATCTCCAAGGATGAGGATCCATTTTCAAGGGCCCAATGATGAAGGATGAAGATTCATTTTGAGGGTGAACACTCGATCATAAAGGATGAAGATCCATTTTCAAGGGTGAAGACTCGATCTGCAAGGATGAAGATCCATTTTCAAGGGTGAAGACCTGAAGTCCAAAGGATAAAGATCCATTTTTAAGGGTAAAGACCCAATAACCTAGGATGAAGATCCAAGGTCCAAGGATGAAGATCCATTTTGAGGGTGAAGACCCACAATCTGTTGAAGAATGGAACAACCGACTAGAAGAAAGCCAAGATTCTCAAATGACAGAAGGTCAGTCCAGCTAGAAGAGATGGAGTCAATCCATTGAAGAATGGAGTAAGTGGCTAAAAGAAAGCCATGATAGAAGATCAATCAGCTAAAATTTATTGGCTAGAAGAAAGCCAAAACTCTCAAACTGGCAGAAGGTCAGTCAAATTCAGTGTTGGGTCCAAGTATCTAAATCAAATTGCATCTCGGGTCTAAGTACCCAAATCCAATTCAGCCTTGGGTCCAAGTACCCAAAATATTTTTGAGTCCAGAACTCGCCTATGGTCCAGAACCCAATCCATTTCCAATCTTGGGTCGAGAACCCATCCTCATCCAAAATCAACTCAAAGTCATATTGCTTTTCATTCTCTTCTACTGGAAGTCTCAAATTGTTCAAATAGGAGGCAAACTGTAGACTCTTAATTTTTTACCAAGTCTAGTCCAAGATTTTAAAAATAGCCCAAAAATAATTTTTATAATATTTATTTTAAATATAATATTTATTTTTAATAATAAAAATAGAAATAAAATAATAAAAAAAGATAAAAAATAAAAATCGGACGGATTGACGAGCGAGCTGTGCAGTAGCGCTGCCGCGCGGCAGCTCACCAACATAGCAGCTCGCCCAGTTTGCCATATGCCAGCAACCCGCAGCTCGCATGCCCAACCTCGAAGCAGTTGGTCTCTGCTCGCCCAGCCCAGCTCCCATGCTAGCAGCCCAATTCCTCGCAGCAATTGGCTAGTAGCCTATGGCAGTCCGCTTGCTCTGCTGATTTTACCAAAATCCTTATGTTACTCAAAAACCTCAATTAATTTCCTTAACAGTTTTTAATTTCCTTAAGATATTAGGTTTTGTTTTAATTTCCTAGAAATAGCAGTTTTAAAGACAAAAACAGGGGATGACACAATTATTCATGAATTATTGAAGGACTTTTTTTCTTTTCTTTTCTTCGGGCAGAAACATAGGCAGTAGCAAATATTGAGGAATTTTCTTTTGGCTGGACTTTTAGCAATTTATAGAGGGATTTTTTTTTATTTTCGACTGAGACTATGGATTTTTGAGATAATTGAATAGAGGCAGTAGCTATTAGGTGGGACTTCTAGCTTTTGGGAGACTTTTTGATTTATTTTGGAATAACAGCAGACTTTCGATTTTGGAGGAGCAGCAGCCTCATGGAACATGAAACATTAAGCAACAAAATTGAAGCATCTAATAAGGCAATAACTTAACTTATTATCTTATTTTCAATTTGACCAACAAATAAAAGGTTGATGCAAATGTTTTGTTTGGATCAAAGTTTGATAATTGGTGGAATTAACAAATGAAGGTACGTCTTTAAATTTAAATTTATTTAAATACATCATATTAAATTTTAGCGATTGTTCATATCCTTCATTTAAAGCTAATACTATAGTAAATAATGTTATTTTCATAAAAATTCCAAAACCTATTTTCTAAATCTCAAACCCTAAAATCTTAATTTTTAACACCAAAACCTACAATCCTAAAAATTTGTTTTCAAAATTTTCAGGGCAGAAACCATCGTATGGGCTCATCGAAGGGGGTCAATATTTATTTATGCATTATAAGTCTGTGTTTAACTTTATCTAAAAACCTTAATTTTGTTATTAAAATTCTAAGACCCTAAATTTATACATTTATTACTTTATTTAATTTTAGATTTAATTATGTAGTTTATTATATGTTTTGATGATTGATTTATTTAATTTTGATATTTGATTTGTTTATCATGGATGGATGGTTTCTTTATTATTATTATTAGTATATCTTAGTATTAAAATTGTAAGAGGTATGTTTACATAATTGGGTACCTCATTAATTAATCTTTATGTAATTTAAATTATTCTTATATTTTAAAATTAATTTCCACCTTTCGGTGGGTATCCTATTCAGTTTTAGACATGAATGATGTAAGGACATGTTTCCATCCTCAATGGGTGTCCATTTATTTATTTTGTTTGAACATTGCTATGATTATTGATAAAGTATTTATTTATTCTTATGATTTTATGTAATATGGATAATATCATTATATTTAAGAATTTTATAATATTAAGACATGAAAAGGAGGCTAGTTCTAATGAACTGGGTGCTGTGGGGGTGCTGGGCCATTTCTCATTTTCCCCATGCATACCCAACTTTCCGAACCCAATAGGGGGTTGGAGATTTCTTAGGAATTGAGTCATTAATCCCTTTCTTTTTTCCAGACCATTCGGGTGAAGACTCCATTTTCTCCGGGTTTAGGCCCGTGTTCTCTAAGGCCCTGAGCCTAATAGCGCTAAAGTGGCAAGAACCATTCCACATGGGAGTGGGGGCAAAAATCCCCGCTCACATCTATGTATTTTTTAAATTTAAAAAATTAAATAATAAAATATGACTTTTAACATTCTTAAGTTTTCTTGAATTTATTTTTTTATTTTATCCTTTTAATATAATTAATAAATTATTATAGTAAATGTAAGACCTCAGGCGCTACCACTTCTCCTAAAACCAATTGGTGTCTAGAAAGACGCATACCCTAGCCTGATAGTGCATTCAGCACACATGAGCTCCCACACATTCGGCTCTGACTTGGCCCCACACCTGGGCCTCCACCACGGGACAATTGATGCCACCACTTGTGTAACAATCTCCTCCTTAGCAATTGCTCCTGCTGGAAATTGAACTCGTGACCTTGGGTCTGATACCACTTGTAGGACATCAGGTACAACCACTTCTCCTAAAACCAATTGGTGTCAAGAAAGGCACATACCCTAGCCTTATAGTGTATTCAGCAAATACGAGCACCCACGGCATTCGACTGTGACTTGGCCCTATACCTAGGCCTTCGCCATGGGATAACTGATGCCACCCCTTGTGTAACAGTAAAATTGTTTACAAATTTTATTCTTAATTAGTGAAATTCTCAAGTTATAAAATGAAAAAAACTATATTTGCTTACTTATATTTTTTCAACAATATTATCATAAAAATCAATGTAAATATTTTATTTTATATTTTTTTACAATAGAATTTGTTATTAATTTATATACAATTTATTTTATATTCATTAATAAATATATTTATCTGTATTTTATTATTTTCATTAAGTGCCTAGTTAAAATAATGTAATGGGACCACAATAATGTTAGAAAAATATAAGCTCTAGAATGATATACAAAATTAAAATCACATAAATAAGAGATTGACTTGTAAGTTTTCTTGTTTGGCACCATGTTTGTCTCTATTAATGCAATCTTCAAATCGATCAACCAAAAAACTTGAGTGGAACAATTATAATCTTCTTCTCTATGTCAAATAATTCTTAATGGATAAAATAATATATTGGCAGTAGATTAGAGAGAGAGAACATAACTTGTATATTTATACTCATTAGAGCACTACCCTAATGAGTTTCTAATCCTAATAAGATTAGAACCAGACTTATAATACAAAAAACATAAGGATAAATTAGTTAGACCCATCATGTTTACATTTAATAAGCACTCATTAAAAAAAGATATTAATAAATTGTTTTGGACTCTAATGTTAACCCAAATATATATTTTGATAAAACATAAAATAAAATAATAAGTACAATAGAAAAAATTCTAACATTCTCCCACTTGGGCGTAATTGATTTTATAAAATTTATATGAAAATCATTTTATTTACTAAAAAATTAGTGTTAACAAAGAAAACTTTTATATGGACACAACTTAAAAAATAACATAGTCCAAAAGATGCCTAAGTCCAATAGTTCGGTCTTATAAACAACCAACATTAAGCTATATATGGCAATCATTGTAATAATTTATAGATATAATGACCATCCATTATTACAAATGTTAATTGATTTGACATGAACTATCAATATGTTTCAGAGTAGGATGAATATTAGCACCTGGTATGTGATTGACTGTACTAATTTTTTCTTTGTCCTACTTTCAGTCTTTGATGAGACACCATTTATGTTTCACAATAAAGCTTTTAGATCAATAAATTGTCATGTTTAAGAATATCTTAAGATTTTTGCATGTGATACTTTTAAATATGCTTTATGTAAAACAATAATAAAAGACAATGATGATTACCCACATATAAATAATAGCTCATAATAAAAATTGAGATAAAAGGAGTTGTTGAGATTGATGGGCAATCAAACTCTATTTGGATCATTGACAATCAAATTGATAAAGAACTAATGATTTCAAACAAGTCTACTTTGCAGAGTTAGGATCCAAGCGGCTTTGTGCAACTACCCGAACTGCCGGCCGAGCGACCATACAAATGCAGCACGAGCATAGAACCAAATTGTCACACAGATCTGCCGAGCCAAGAGAAACGAACAGACATATGCATGTGCCGAGCAAAGAATCAAACTGGATATAAAACTACTGAGCTAAGAGGACTGAACCGATGAGCTAAAATTAGTCCGGTGGAATAATAGAGCTAAGCAAAGCAGTGCAGCTCTACACTGATCAGAAAAAGCCAACTACGGCAATTGAGCAGTGAAGTAAGGACGCCTGATAGGCATGCATACCATGAATCGAACGACTGCACCAGGTCAAGGTAAAAATTCATAATCTTACAGAAAGGATAGCGATCACAGTGAGTGGTTAAGTCAGGACCCCAAAACTTCGGGCAGCCGCCCAAGAAGCCCTAGCAACCACAAGGAACAATGAGGTAAAATATGAAAAAGAACAAAAGAGATAGCGATTAGCTGTTGCGGTGCTACCTCGATGCTGAAAACCTTGTGCACTCGCCTTGAAGGACCAAACAACCGCACAAAGTCCAGCATATTTGAATCTTAGCACCAAATACCTTGGACCAATGATAACCGAACACGTGCATGAAGAAATTTGAACTCAACGGTAACTTTGTGCTGAGAAACCGTACTCCATGCCTAGATGATCGCATGACACAAAACTATGGGTGGCTAGATTCTATCAAACACTAAGATCCGACCGCTGGGACTAGCCATTACATAGAGCTTTCAAACCATGTGATGGCCCACCAAGCCGAGGGACCGCACAACAAGCTCCGGACACAGAATTAGTGAAACACAAGCATTAAATATGTGTGAACCACTTCAAACAGCTACTTTAAGCTAAATGGCTATAAATACCACATTAAACTTCATTTTTGTGGTTAGAGAATACTTTGATTGTTATTATAATTTTATTGAACAATATTTTTCATTATCATATCGAAAGATCAAACATCAAAAACCTTAGAGTGTTGGGTGTGAGCATTAAACACCATAAAATTTTGAGTTTGAGCTTAAAAAACACTTAGGTTGTGAGAGTGAGCCTAGAAAAACTCTTGTAAGGGTTGTAAGGATTGATCTCAAACTATTGTAATAATTTGGTGTGTGTAAACCCTTAATTTTTTACCTGGTCCAATTCGATAGTCCAAAATAATTTTTGTGATATTTTAATTACTTTTAATATCAAATAGTTATTTTTAATAAAAATAAAAAAATGAAAAAAAAATAAAAAATTAGACAGATCGCCGTGCGACGCACGGCAGTGCAGCATGGCAATTTCGCCGCAGAAAGTTTCTGCGGTGAATTGGGCACTGCCCAATTTGCCTAGTGTCCAATTCACCGCAGATAACTATCAGTGGCGAATTGGTCAGTTGGGCTTGTCCAGTTCACTGCAGGAGCTGCCTGCAGTAAACTGGCTTGCCCAGTTCACCCAGCCCGATCCTCATAGAAATTTTTGCCAGCATAACCTTGCAGGCCCAGCAGCCCGCGCGCTGCCGATTTTTTGAACAAATCTTATTTCACATAGTTTTTTTATTTTTTCCTAAACAGTTGGTAGTTCCTTATTAAAATAGGATCAGGTCTTTTGTTTTCCTATAAATAATAGTATTTAACACACTAGAAGAGGGGGACAGAAAAAAAAAGGAGAAAAAGGATTAGAATTGGATTTTGGCCAGGAGAGAGTAGGAAGATTTTTGGGACTTTGAGAACCACTGACACAGAAAAGAAATTAGCAAGAAAACTCAAATATCAAACAGAGAGCAACGAATCTGAAAAAAATCAAGCAAAAAAAATAATCAACAAAGCAGTAGCTTAGCTCATTGTCTTGTTCTCAATTCAACAAAAAAATACAAAGGCAGTGTAATCATTGTCCCTTATCTCTATCATGCCCCCTCAATTCATGCTGCTGTAAAGCTTGAATTGTTAATCGTTTGGTGAGTAATTGATGATGAACTCATGACAAAGGCTTTGTTAATACATCAATAAGCTGATCCTTGGAGGAAATGAATTGAACTTTTAACTCTTTATTTTGTACCTTATCTCGAACAAAGTGAAAATCTACCTCAAGGTGCTTTGTTCATGCATGGAAGATCAGATTAGCAGAGAGATAAGTAGCTCTGATTTTTTCACACCATAGAATTGGCATTTGTTTCAAAAAATAACCAATATCTCGCAGTAGCGATTGAATCCAAATAAGTTTCGTTGTTGCTAAACCAATTGCTCGATATTTCGCTTCGGTTGAAGATCATGCCACAGTATTCTGCTTTTTAGAATTCCAAGAAACAAGATTTCTGCCCATAAAATAGCATATCCTGACGTGCTCTTACGATCATCAATGCTACTAGCCCAATCTACATCAGTATAGACACTTATATCCTGGCTGTGTGATCAAGTTATGTACAAACCCGCTTTGCTTGTGAACTTGAGATATCTTAAGATTCTCTTCACTGTACTCCAATGTTCAACAGTAGAAGCTTGAAGAAATTGTGAAACTTTGTGCACGGGGTAGCAAATCTCAGGTCTTGTTAATGCTAGATATTGCATTCCACCTACAATGCTTCGATACATTGTTGGATCATCCGTAAGCTCACCACACACAACAGTCAAATGCTCTTTCGGATTTGCAGGAGTAGATATGGCATTACAACCATCCATCTTAGCTTTCTTTAACAAATCACAAATATATTTATGCTGAGTCAATAATAATCCATTTGCTATCCAAGAAGCTTCCATACCCAGAAAATAGTCCAATTTACCAAGATCTTTCAAGTTAAAAATTTATGAAGAGAACATATCAAATCTTCAAGAAAAGCTTCACTTGTACCTGTAAGCACAATATCATCAACATAGACGAGGATAAATGCATGCGTGTGACTGTTTTGATAACAGAACAATGATGAATCCACAGGTGAAATGCGAAAACCAAGAGACAACAAAACCTGCATCAACCTCTTATACCATTGCCTTGGCGCTGCTTTAATCCGTATAAAGAACATTTCGAAAGACAAATATAATCTGGCTTTTCTCGATCAACAAAGCCCGATGGCTGTTCCATATAAACCGTATCATCTAAGTCTCCATGGAGAAATGCGTTTGACACATCAAGTTGTCGAACAGGCCAGTCAGGAGACACTACCAAGGACAAAAGAATTCGAATAGTGGTGGGTTTTATAACAGGTGAAAAAGTTTCAAATAATCAACACCTGGCCTTTGATTAAATCCCTTTGCCACCAAACGAGCTTTGTACCGCTCAATACTTCCATTAGCTTTCTGCTTTACTCGAAAAACCCATTTACAACCCACTACATTCTGTGCTTGATTTCTAGGAACCAAGTCCCAAGTTCCAGTAGAAAGTAGAGCATTTAACTCTTCAATCATAGCATTACGCCAATTGACATCTTTAATAGCCTGAGTATAGCAAGCAGGTTCTTTCACATCTATCACAGCAATATTTGATGTTGGAGACCATAGTTGCCGTGGCTTTAAACTTCCTGTCTACTGCCGAGTGATCATAGAGTGTGTTTTATGTGCTATCGTCAAAACTGGGTCAGGAACAGCAACAATTGGCAAGACAGATTCAGGTTCAGTAGTGGGATTAGATGGCGTTGTAGCTACTGGAGTAAGCTGTTGTGGCGTTGATGTCATGGAAGAATTTGTTGGAGTGGACTTTGCCAAATCAGAATTAAAAGACAGCTGTTGTGATGTCGACAATTGGTGTTTTGCAGTGAACTGAGAATGTGGCAAAGCACATGGAGAGGAACCAAGCAACCCAGACTGTGATGTTGTAATTGAATGCTGCGAATACGGAACCGGTGGCAACGGCACAGATGTAGGAATTTCAACAGTAGAACTCTTTATGCTTTTGTCATATTACTGCTTAAACGGAAACACCTGCTCATAGAAAATAACATGTCGTGAGATAATGAGTTTACCAGTAGACAATTCGAAACAATTATAGCCTTTATGAAGTTTACTGTAACCCAAGAATACACAATGAGAGGAATTAGGTGCTAGTTTATGTGAAGCATAAGGCTTCATGCACTGATAACATAAAGAGCCAAAGACTCGTAATTCATCATAGTTTGGAAAAGTACTGAATAACTTCTTATAGGGAGTTTTATTTGCAATTCGAGGAGAAGGTAAGCGATTAAGTGTATAAATAGCACAATCGAAGGCAAAATTCCAATATTCAAAGGGTATAGAAGCATGGTTTAATAATGCCCGACCAGTTTCAACAATGCCGGTGTTTACTCTCAGCACAGCCGTTTTGTTCGGGTGTATAAGGACAGGAAACCCGTTGTGTTATTCCATTTTCTCTCAAATAATTGGTCAAAGCTCTATATTCACCCCCCCCCCCCCCCCCAATTAGCTTGAAAGCTTTTAATAGGTAACCCAAAATATCTCTCCACATGTGTTTGAAATAGATAGAAAATAGAAAGCACTTCAGATTTATGTTTAAGAAAATAAACCCAGCTATATTTACTATAGTGATCAAAAAAGACAACATAGAACCGAAAACCATCAACTGAAATAACTGGGGAAGGACCCCAAACATCTGAACATATCAACTCAATCAGTTTCTTTGCTTGATAAACAGAGTCTGGAAATGTTAAACGATGTGACTTGCTCACATTACAAGCATGACAAGGTAAACTAATTTTATTGGAAGAAATAGATAATTTATTTTGTCGAATAACAGAATCAACAACTCGAACATTAGCATGACCCAAGCGAGCATGCCATAAAGAAGCAGTTGCAGGAAAAGCTTTGGGAGAGAAAGCCCGAACCGGCTGCAACAGAAAAAGATATAACCCCTCCTTACTCTGGCCTCTGTATAACACCTATCTCGTGGGGATATTCTTCACAAGATAGAAGTCAGGAAAAATTCAAGAGAAGTGTTATTTTGATTAGTGAAAGCTGAAACAGACATCAAATTTTGTTTAACAGATGGCGAATAAAGAATGTCATGAAAAACAAACGAATTATTATTGACCACAGCATTAGAAGAGCCAGAAGAGAGAATCGAAAGTTTATTACTGTGAACACTCGAATTTTGAGGCTCGGAAAGCCAATTTCCTCAGACCAGGCCGGACCGGGCAACAACGGTAAAACTCCACCGAAAGTATGTCTTCATGGTACTTGAAATGTCCGGTGCGACGCAAGGATCACGGATATGGTCTCGGAATAATTTTTGGAGGCCCGTGGCTCCCGGAAAGTCGGTTTTAGCATAAATAGCGCGAGTCGCGATGGGCCAGGACGGCGGCCAGCCGCCGTGGGTACCGCGGCTCGGCCGCCGTCCAGCCCGATTTTGCCTATATATAGGCTTTAGATTTTCAAAGAAAGGACTTTTGGACTTCCGACGTCCAGATGCTGACGAAATTTTTATGCTAAAAAAATTTTCTAATATTGTGTTGTAGAAAGCAAGAATTATACTCAAAAGAGTAAGGAATCAAGATCTGGAACTTAGAAGTGGAAAAATTCTAATCAAGGTAATATTATAATTCATCTTCGATCAATTCGAGCATATCATAAGCATTCTAATCCTCTTCTTAATTTCTTCTCGGTCAAAGGCCTAATCTTTTTAGGTCTGAGGGCCAAATGGATTATTCAATCACCCTTTCGGCATTAAGCCATAAATAAAATTAACTCCTTTTTGGCACGGAGCCTAAATTGTATTTCTTTGGTACTAAGTACCTAAACGGCACCATTAAAATTAACTTTTGGCATGAAGCCTAAATCGAACTTTCTTGGTACTAAGTACCCGAAATTATACAATTTTTGCACTAAGTACTAAATCTCACAAATTTGGCAAAAAGCCCGACAACACAGGCCAAAGGCCTAAAAATTGCATTCCTTTGGTACAAAGTACCCAAATCTCACCATTTAGCACTAAGTGCTAAATCTCACAAATTTGGCAAAAGGCCCGACAAACGCACGAAGCATACACACACACATGCATGAAGCATAATTTTTATCGCCTTTAAATAGGCTTTTCCGAACTACATGGGCTTTGATCTCCCATTCAAACGGGAGTATGTAGGCATATTTGGGATTCACCCCAAATAGCAAGTCCACAATTTACTAACAATCTGTCTCTTCTTTTCTTCATTCCTTTTAGATTTGTTCTTTTTGCAAGTTAGTCAAATGCATGACATAGTCCCCGAATCCTCCTTGGGTTCGCAGACTAGAAACCTTTACATTGGACAAGTTATTGGAGTCAAACAAGGGTTTTCTTAGTTTTTCCCTTCGAACAAAATAAACTGAGTGGCGACTCCCAACAACGAGTGAACTTTCGCCCGGATCCTTTTCCGGCGGAAAACCGAGGTTCACAAATTGGCGACTCCACTGGGGAATTTATAAAAATGATTTATGGGATTCTAAGTGGACTACTATTGCTTATTTGATTGATTTGACACTAGGGACCATAAAAACGATTTATGGGATCCTAGTAGATTGTTATTATTTGTTTAACCAATTTGCCCTTCTTTAGGGTATTTTTATTCATTTTGCAGGGTACCCTAGCATTATATATCCTTTCTTTAAGGATATTGGACTGAAGATTGAAGAAAGGAATCTTTTTCCTTTGATGGATCTATTTTTTTGACTACTTGTGCATTTGTTTTCTCATTCAGAGAATCTTTTTCTCTTGCATATATGGGGGAATCTTTTTCCTCCATTGCATAAAAAATTATTTTCAAATGAATTTCTTCTCTTTCTGTTCAAAGTTCTGAGTCTGGATAGCAAGTAGCGTTGACCGGCAGGTCTCCTTGATTATGCCGGCGGACAGCCAAAGCGTCCTCCCTGTTGTCGCAAACCATTCCAATCCTTTTGGAGTGGCCCATGAGTAATCGTACTGTTGGACCCATGCGAAACTCCTTGTTTCACATGTGGTTAGGTATATCTTACTCAAGACTCAAGGGTCCCTATGATAAGCCGATTCTCTATTTTTACATAACAATAGAACCTTCCCGTAGGTTGTATGTACCCAATGATAGTGCCGCATTCCATTAAAATGAATTGTGATGTGATGAGGTGCATTCATGCAACATAACAACATTATTTTTGGGGAAAAATTTTGATGTACATAAGTGGACCAAGAGCTTTCCTACCCTACACACCACCCTGATTTTTTACCCTTGACCTTTTCAGGTACCCTCTGTCCGTGTGCCTTCACCTACACCAGACACATCAACACCAACTGTGCTATCCCCTACAAGTTCTACTACCCCAACTTCACCAACTACTCCAATTACTGAAATGGCCACAATTGAACAGATTAAGGCTTTGCTGGATGGTCAGGTTAAGGAAATTGAAGCTAGAATGCAAGAAAAAATTGATGAAGCTTTAGCCGCCCAAAGGGTAGCCATCCTGGCTGAATTAGAAGTAGCACCAAAGACAGTCCCTATTCCTGAAAATTTGGGGAAGGAACCCATTGTGGGCAAACTAGTACCCCCGTGACTGCTCAGATTAATACCCCTGTTATCAATTTGGAGGATCCACCCTCCAAGAACGAAACAGATGAACTGAAAAGGAAACTTGAATTGCTTGAGAGGTCAATCACTGCCATGAAAACTCACAAAGAGGTGGTAGACATGGATTCCTTATCCTTGTTTCCCCAAGCCAGATTACCTCCAAAATTCAAGATGCCGGGGATGGACAGATTTGATGGGACCACTTGCCCTAAAACCCATTTGAAGATGTATGTGGGGGCCTTGAGCCCATGGGGTTTAAATGATGAACTCTTTGCTCAACTCTTCCAACAATCCCTGACTGGGGTTGCTCTTAAATGGTTTGTGAGTCTAGACCGTTCCAAGATTAAGACATGGGAAGACATCTGCAATGCATTTAACTCTCAGTACCACTACAATATTGAGGTGGATGTCACTAGAAGAGAACTTGAGACCACCAAACAAAACAACAATGAACCTTTCTCCTCGTTCCTTACGAGGTGGAGGGCAAAAGCCGCCCAGATGATCAATCGCCCTTCAGAACAAGAGCAGATTGATATCATAATCAGAAATTTAAGACCTACATATCAGGCTCAACTGCAAACCCAATATCTACCTACTTTCAAATCGCTCATTGCGACTGCAACCAAGGTAGAAGATTTGATACAGTTGGGTAAAATAGTGGATGAGGGGGCTGCATCGAAATATAAGAAACAAAGCCAAACTCCTTCCTCAAGCAAGGTCAATCAAGTGGCCAATATTGCCCCTGCGAATCCTTTACGTGTGGGCAATCTTGGGCCGAGAAATCAGCCAAGAAGGCAATATACTGACCTTGGGGTACCCCTTCATTTGGTGTTTAAAAAGGCTATGGAAGGGAAATATTTGAAGCCTTTGGACCCAAGACCTCCTCCAAACCCATTACCTTCCAGTTATAAAGTCAATGAATACTGTGAATACCATCAAGGGAATGGGCATAAAACAGATGCTTGCTGGACACTCAAAAACCGCATCCAGGATCTGGTGGATAGTGGTGATATCATTCCTCTCAGGAGGCAACCAAACATCAACACTAACCCTTTGCCCAATCATTCCATCCACGCCATTACTGTGGAAGAAGAGCTGTTTGATCCTTTCAAACTTCTCTTGGAAATGAATGAAGTGTGTGTGTTAGATTTGAACGACCTCGCTGAAGAGGTCAGTGCTCTGACAAGAGGTGGAAGACAATATCAGCCACTTGACTTGGGAAAAACCCCTATAACCTCAAATCACCCCTATAAGAAAACACCAGAGCCAAAAGAAGACCCTGTCCTCACTCAGCTTAAACAAACTCAAGCTAAGGTGTCAATTTGGGAGCTCCTTGCTTCCTCATTCCCACACCGCCAGGCTCTCAGCGAAGCTTTGAATCAACTTGATACACCTGTGGACACAAGCCCAGAAGCTTTGGTGGCCACTTTGACCCAAGCAACCAAGGCATTGAGTATCAGGTTTTCTGATGTGGATTTACCAGAAGACGGTAAGAAACACAATGATGCTCTATACATCACCATACAGACTGGGGGAAAGACTGTGCCCATGGTTCTCATTGATAATGGGTCAGCCTTAAATGTGTGTCCTTTGAAAGTAGCAAGCTGTTTGGGGTTGGAGACTACAGATCTTACACCTTCTGATCAGATTGTGAGAGCATATGATAACACTCGAAGAGAAATTTTGGGTGTTGCCACTCTAGAAATTACTATTGGGCCGGTGAAAATGGGAGTACCATTCCAGGTCATTGATGTACCCGCGAGCTTTAATCTCCTCCTTGGAAGGTCGTGGATTCATCAGATTAATGCTGTACCTTCTTCATTACACCAAAAACTTAAATTCCCTTTGAAGGAAAAATCATCACTATCAAAGGGGACACCTGCGAAATCAACAGGAAAACCATGGATCAGTCTCTCCTTGAGGTTGTTCCTGGTGAAACCGCCATGACCTTGACTGGGTTTCATTACGACACAGTTCAATGCATAGAAGGTGAAAAACCCAAAGGGCCATTTGTCTCATATGACTTTGGGGAGGTCCAAATCAACTGCCTAGTGGGAATGATGCTGAGGGTAGGTCTATTGCCCGGAATGGAAATGATCAAGTCTGGGAGAAAGACACCTGTAGTACGGCCATGGGAAGAACCAGAGAATAAGGGAACTTTTGGCTTGGGGTACAAACCTACAGATGAGGAAATAGAAGAGCTTGAGCGTGGAAGGAAGAAAAAGGAAAATTGGGGGCAAGAAGCCTCAAAATGCGCCCTTACTTTAGAACTCTAAATGGTCACTTTTGCAAACCTGGAAAGGCAGTTCATCACCGTGGTTTTCAGGAACCATTCTATTCTCCTATGACCGGAAAGAAGCTACCGGGTTTTGAAATGTTTGCTGATGTTGTGGCCATAAAAGAAGAAGAGCCAGAACCTGAAACTGACCCCCAAATGGAAGATTTCATGCGGCCTAGTCTCTTTGATGAGGTTGCTATGATAACCAATGTCGAAGACAAAAGGGACTTCACAAAGCTGATCAAGACAACGGATGGACCGCTGAGAAATTGGTACGCCGAGGAGGGACAAGCTGCTGAGGTTAAACCTAGTCCTGTGTCACACCCTGAACTTGAGTCTTGTACCGAGTCTTGTACTAATTCTGAGTCAAAAACCAAGTCAGAGTCTAATTTTGAGTCTTCTGTAGTTTCAGATTTAAGGAACCCTAATGTCAAATCTAATGTAATCTTGGAGAATGACTCCACCATTATCAATGAAGCTGTTCCGATTCTTGGTTACCCTGTGTCTTTTGCTTTCCAAGTATTATCTAGCAAAAATGAAATAAATGAAATAAAAGAAATAAATGAAAAGATAATAATTGGCAAAGAAAATGAACATACATACATTGCATATGATTGTGCGAATAAGGAACAGGTTGTCGATTGCATCAGGAAGTATGTCGACTGCTTCATGTGGAAGGCAAGTGATGTCACGGGAATAGACCCAGCCATAGCAGTTCACAAGATTCCGCTATACCCCGATGCGAAGCCGGTTAAGCAGAAACTGAGAAGAATGAAGCCAGAATGGTCTTTGAAAATTAAAGAGGAGGTTGCCAAACAACTGGACAATAAGTTCATAGAACTAATTGCCTACCCTTCCTGGTTAGCAAACATTGTGCCGGTCCCGAAGAAAGACGGAAAGGTCAGGATGTGTGTTGACTACAGAGATCTGAATAAGGCCTGTCCCAAGGATGATTTTCCACTACCACACATCGATTTGCTAATAGACAGGATGGTTGGGCATATGATGGTTTCCATGACTGACCTCGCGGTTGGGTACAATCAGATCCTAGTTCACCCACCAGGCAAAGAAAAGACAGCTTTCATCACAGAATGGGGCACTTTCTGCTACAGGGTTATGCCTTTTGGGTTGATAAATGCAGGGGCTACCTACCAAAGGATGGCGACAACAGTCTTTCATGACATGATACACAAAGAAGTAGAAGTGTATGTCGATGATATGATTGTCAAGTCAAAATCTCCAGAAGAACACGTTGAAGCACTCGAGAAGTTCTTCCTTAGACTTCGCAAGTACAATTTGAAGCTTAATCCTGCAAAGTGTCTGTTTGGAGCAACATCAGGCTTATTTTTGGGATATCTGGTCAGCAAAAAAGGAATAGAAGTTGATCCAGCAAAGTCAAAAGCTATTCTGAAAATGCCTCCGCCAGGAGCAGAAAAAGAGATTCGAGGCTTGCTAGGTAGATTACAATACATCAGTCGATTCATATCACAGTTGGCTGAGACTTGTGGTCCTATCTTTAAGCTACTAAGGAAAGGTGCTTCACAAGAATGGAATGAAGACTGCCAGAAGGCCTTCGACAAGATCAAAGAATACTTGTTAAGTCCGCCAATTCTACAACCTCCCAGAATGGGAAAACCTCTGCTCTTGTATTTGTCTGTAACAGATGAAGCCATGGGGGCAATGCTAGCTCAAGAGGCTAAAGATACAAAGGTAGAAAATGCCATTTATTACCTCAGCAAAAGGATGCTGGACTATGAGTTAAAGTATAACAAGATTGAGAAGTTGTGTTTAGCCTTGTATTGGGCTTGTACGAAGTTACAACACTACTTGTCTTCTTACACTACTTATGTCATTGCAGAACAGAGTCCCTTGAAATTCCTTATGGAGAGGCCTGTTTTGGACAGCAAAATGGCTAAGTGGGTGTCAACATTGGCAGCCTTTGACTTGAAATTTGTTCAAAGGAAAGCTGTGAAAGGTGGGGCGATAGCTGACCAATTAGCAGAATTACCCGTGAATGACGAGATGCGAGAAATGGGTTTCCCTGATGAAGACCTCTTGAACGTGGAGAGCAGTGTTTGGGAGATGTATTTTGATGGAGCATCCAATTATCATGGAAACGGAATTGGAATTGTGTTCAAAACTCCTTGTGGAGAATACATTCCATTCGCAGTTAAACTTGACTTTAGCTGCACAAACAACGAAGCAGAATATGAAGCTTGCATTAATGGGCTTGAAGCCGCCCTGAAATTGGGGATTAAAGACCTAAAGGTCTATGGTGATTCTATTTTAATAGTATCACAAGCTTTAAGGAAATGGAAGATAAGAGAAGAGCGTTTGGTTCCTTACCTACAACGCCTTGATCATTTGGCACAACAGTTCAATGATCTGTCCTTCGAATATCTCCCAAGAGCAAAGAATCAGTTTGCTGATGCCTTGGCTACTTTAGCTTCCATGATCAATATCAGGGAGGGGAAAGTCATTCGTCCATTGAAAGTTCAGCTTCAAAAGCAACCCGCCCATGTAATGCACTTGGCCGATGGTAAACCATGGTTTTGGGATATCAAGACCTATCTTAAGGATAGAAATTATCCGGAGGGATCATCAAAGGTTGATCAGAGGGCAATAAGGCAGCTTGCCACAGGTTACATTCTTAATAGAGATATCCTCTACAAAAGAAGTTGGAATGGAATACACCTAAGGTGTGTAAGTGAAGCGGAGGCCAAGCAAATAATGGAAATGGTACATGGTGGCGAATCAGGACCACACATGTATGGGATCACCTTGGCTAGGAAAATACCAATCTAGGATATTACTGGTCCACCATGAATGCAGACTGTGTGGCATTTGTGCAAGAATGCCATCAGTGTCAGATATTTGCTAAGCTGCAGAAGCAACCTCCCGTCGCCCTGAATCCAATCACTTCTCCATGGCCCTTCGCTACTTGGGGAATTGATATAATTGGTAAAATACATCCAAAAGCATCAAATGGACATCATTTTATCTTGGTAGCAGTGGATTACTTCACAAAGTGGGTTGAAGCGGCTTCCTATGCAGAATTAGACGCCAAAAAGGCAACACAGTTTGTCCGAACCAACATCCTTTGTCGGTACGGAACACCATTCGAGATTATCACAAATAATGGAACTCATTTCCAAGCAGAATTTGCTAAACTCTTGCAGGATAAGAAAATCCAGCATCATAAGTCCTCTCCTTATAGACCTCAAACAAATGGAGCTGTAGAAGCAGCGAACAAGTCTATAAAGGTGATCATACAGAAGATGATCAAGGAACATAGGCGTTGGCATGAGAAGTTGCCATTGGCCTTGTGGGGATATAGAACATCAGTTAGAACTCCTACTGGGGCAACCCCGTATTCCCTGGTGTACGGAATGGAAGCTGTACTCCCCATTGAACTGGAAGTTCAATCGGCGAGGATAATTCAAGAAAGTCAGATAAATGAAGCTGAATGGGTCAGCAATTATCATCATCAGTTGTTGAGTTTGGATGAAAAAAGACTTCAAGCTCTACATCAGATTCAAGGGTATCAAAGGCGAATGGCCAGACATTTCAACAAAAAGGTCAAAGATCGAAAGTTGGAAGAAGGTTGTTTGGTTTTGAAGGAGATCAGAACACCTGTTACAGATCCTCGTGGGAAGTTTCGTCCTCATTGGGCGGGACCCTACATTTTGAAGAAAATACTTTCCGGCGGAGCCGTCATCTTGTCTGATTTGGATGGTCTGGAGTTCACAAACCCATGCAATCTGGATCAACTGAAGAAATATTATGTATGATCATGCATTCCAAAATGAACTACATTAGACCTGATTCTCGCAAACTAATTCGAGATATGTAGGCAGCTCTCCTTGAGCACGGTCTAAATTTTAATAAAAATCTTTCATTCATCTTTCTTTCGCCAAGAAAAAAAATAATAAAAAAATAAAAAAACAAAAACAAAAGATCCCGCTAAGCCGAAAACCCACAAAGGGCGGCTTAGGCAATAGTGGGGCCCGCTAAGTCGAAAACCCACAAAGGGCGGCTTAGGCAAGAATGGGTAAGAGCTCGCTAAGTTGAAAATCCGAAAGGACGGCTTAGGCAAAAATAAGAGCAAATAAATAAAGTAGATAATGCTTGGAAAGCAAACAAAAGGGTCATCCATTAAGAATCATTCATTACAAAAAGAGAATCATCTGTTACAAAAAGAGTCATTCAGCCTACAAAATACAAAAAGGTCAAGTCACATGCCCCAAAAAACCAAAAAGGTAAAAAACAACCCAAAAAACAGAAAAGACAATGGAGTCACCCTGGGATCCAAATCCTACACCCCCTCTCCCTCCAACTCCTGCAGCAATGCGCACCTCCTCGGTTTCTCAACGGGCCAAACCTCAGCTATAAACCAGGTCCTGTACTCTGGAGTGGGCTAAACGAGGGAAGGCTCTGCACCAGGCCTGATCATCCGATGGTCTCTGACCCAAGTCTGTAGAACAGCCCGAGTAACCCCGGGGGTAATAGGAGAAGCAATGGTAAGCCCGACAGGAAGGGGAACTCTCTGATCAATACCCATCTGCCTAAGGACGCGGGAAGCACTGTACCAAGTACTGTGAGTGAACCCAAGCAGGTAGACATGGTTGTGCATAGCATTTGCCTCTATGAATTGAGGAATCCTATACCAAGGGACGAACCATAATAATTCTTCCGGTCCAAGCTCAAACAGCCAAACAGTCCATTCGGCCATAGAGGGAAAAGAAATCTGAATTTTCCTGGTGCGGTACTGCGAAGGGTTGTAGGTCAAAGTCTGGGGGGCTGCAACCACTCGAAGATGATCTCTCAGCCAAACCTGAAAAAATAGATCCTTTCTATTTTACAAAGGAAAAGAGAGATGATAAAATAAGCAAAAAAAGAAACAAAAGGTATAAATTACCTGAAGGATGACCGGGGTGACGGTCCAACGTTCAAATCCAAGTGCACATCTGTTGAGACTCTGAATAGTCTCAGCTAGGATCATGCCCCCAATACAGTTGAGCTCTTCCATTTGCCTAACCATTGGGCAAAGTCTCAAATCTCCAAAACCGGGGTCACGGTTGAAGAGGAACCCAGCTAGTAGACAAAAGACGAAGGCTCGCATTCTATGCCTCAATTGAACATCGTCTTCAAAATCGGCGGTCAAGAACTCATCAATTAGGGGAAGCAGCATCGCCTTATCCCCATCTACAATCATAGCTTGGGCTTGGGGTTTTGTGAAGCCAAAAAGCCTCTGAAAAGATCCCACATACCCGATTTGGACCTCATGCCTCACAAGAGGGGCATTTGGGTCGCACCCAATGATTGAGCAGAATTCCTCAAAAAGAGGACACATCTCGTCCATCCGGGCACCAAACCTGAAGACGTGAGCTTGCGGAACCCAAAATTTGGTACAAGCGTGCAAGAAATCCCAATCCACCAATATCTCTCTAAGAGTAGTAACGACTTTCAATCCATATCTTTCCATATTGATCCTTTCAACCTTATGGAGACTCTTGGTCCAGTTGTGCATACAACGATTGTAAAAAAAAAAAACCTTTTTGAAAAATAGAAGGGGACATCATGCATACATATGTACTGTTTGTGCTTAACAAAATGTAGGTACAGAAAAATCAGAAATGTTGCAAGCAATCGGAAGTGTCAAAATGCGGATCTTGTACCCCTCGCTCAAAATTCGCTCTTCAGAAGACCACTGAGTTCCATAAATCATTTTTATGGACCCCAGTGGGGGCAATTGTGAACACTCGAATTTTGAGGCTCGGAAAGCCAATTTCCTCAGACCAGGCCGGACCGGGCAACAACGGTAAAACTCCACTGAAAGTATGTCTTCATGGTACTTGAAATGTCCGGTGCGACGCAAGGATCACGGATATGGTCTCGGAATAATTTTTGGAGGCCCGTGGCTCCCGGAAAGTCGGTTTTAGCAGAAATAGCGCGAGTCGCGGTGGGCCAGGACGGCGGCCAGGCCGCCGTGAGGACGGCGACCCAGCCGCCGTGGGTACCGCGGCTCGGCCGCCGTGACCGGCCGCCGTCCAGCCCGATTTTGCCTATATATAGGCTTCAGATTTTCAAAGAAAGGACTTTTGGACTTCCGACGTCCAGATGCTGACGAAATTTTTATGCTAAAAAAATTTTCTAATATTGTGTTGTAGAAAGCAAGAATTATACTCAAAAGAGTAAGGAATCAAGATCTGGAACTTAGAAGTGGAAAAATTATAATCAAGGTAATATTATAATTCATCTTCGATCAATTCGAGCATATCATAAGCATTCTAATCCTCTTCTTAATTTCTTCTCGGTCAAAGGCCTAATCTTTTTAGGTCTGAGGGCCAAATGGACTATTCAATCACCCTTTCGGCATTAAGCCATAAATAAAATTAACTCCTTTTTGGCACGAAGCCTAAATTGTATTTCTTTGGTACTAAGTACCTAAACGGCACCATTAAAATGAACTTTTGGCATGAAGCCTAAATCGAACTTTCTTGGTACTAAGTACCCGAAATTATACAATTTTTTCACTAAGTGCTAAATCTCACAAATTTGGCAAAAAGCCCGACAACACAGGCCAAAGGCCTAAAAATTGCATTCCTTTGATACAAAGTACCCAAATCTCACCATTTAGCACTAAGTGCTAAATCTCACAAATTTGGCAAAAGGCCCGACAAACGCACGAAGCATACACACACACATGCATGAAGCATAATTTTTATCGCCTTTAAATAGGCTTTTCCGAACTACATGGGCTTTGATCTCCCATTCAAACGGGAGTATGTAGGCATATTTGGGATTCACCCCAAATAGCAAGTCCACAATTTACTAACAATCTGTCTCTTCTTTTCTTCATTCCTTTTAGATTTGTTCTTTTTGCAAGTTAGTCAAATGCATGACATAGTCCCCGAATCCTCCTTGGGTTCGCAGACTAGAAACCTTTACATTGAACAAGTTATTGGAGTTAAACAAGGGTTTTCTTAGTTTTTCCCTTCGAACAAAATAAACTGAGTGGCGACTCCTGACAACGAGTGAACTTTTGCCCGGATCCTTTTCGGGCGGAAAACCGAGGTTCACAATTACCATCTGCAATTGTGAGCTCAGGTGTTGCAGCAGTAGGCAAGGGCTGAGTAATGTGTTTCTGATCAGCAACAATATGACAATTAGCATCAGAGTCTACCTTCCAGGAATTCAAATCAGTATCAATCGATGCAGCATGTGCTTGAGGATTAGCCGTTTGATAATATTGGTGAGGAGAAGGACACTGTCTAGCTATATGACCATACCCATTACAATTATGGGAAATAATTGGAGAAGAGTACCCTCATCCAGAATTTCCTCTGCCAGTCCCTGACATATGCCGACCACCATGACCACGGTCTCGATTAGATCGACCACCACCATGACCACCAGTAACAGAAACACCATAATTTGCAGTTGGCAAAATCGGAGCAACAGTTAAAGAATCCATTTTTAATTGCAATTCTTCACTCAACAATAAAGCTTGTAGTTCATCAAAATAAATTGAACTATTCCACGCTTTCAATGCACGAGTAAAAGGGCGATAATCTGGCCCCAAACCCTCAAGAACATCACAAACCAATGATTCTTCCGATACGGAATTTTGCAGAACAGCAAGCGTATCAGAAATATGCTTTGCCTTTTTCATATATTCATCAATTGAATCATTACCTCTAACCAACCTTTTCAGCTATTTTCGCAATTGCAGAACATTTGTTTTAGAACCATGTTTAGATCATTTTTGTACTTGTTTTTATTAAGATTTTTATGTGTTTTTAGTTAATGTTTTGATTGATTTTTGTTTTAAGTTTGTTTAAAGTGTTTGTTTTAGGTTTAAGTGCAAAAGCACCCTTGGAAGATCAAAATAAAGAAAGAAGAGCATGAATCAAGCATGACATGGCCAAGCCAAATGAAGCTTGGCCGTGTCACCTCAAAGGAAAGAAATGGCAGCAAGTGACATGGCCAACAAGCTTGGCCATGTCACTCTCATCTCCAAAGAATAAAGAAGAGCAAGGAGCAAAACAGAAGAAGACACACTCAATGACACGGCCAAGCCACTGGCCGTGTCACATGACACGGCCAACAAGCTTGGCCGTGTCCCATTTCATGCCAAAGAACACTTGGAGCAAGCAAAGAATGAAAGAAAAGAAGTAGAAGGTGATACACCCAAGTGACAAGGCCAAGCCAGTGGCTGTGTCACATGACACGGCCATAAGCTTGGCCGTGTCGCTCCTTGAAGAACAAAGAAAAGAAAGAAAGAAAGAAGAAGGCAGTGAAGGACACGGTCAGCAAGCTTGGCCGTGTCCCAAAGAAAAATGAGAGACACGGCCAAGTCAAATCAAGCTTGGCCGTGTCACCCTTAATTTATATAAATTCTTTTGCGCGAAAGAAAGAGAGGAGAGGAGGAAACGGCTAGGGTTTGAAAAAGAGAGAAAAGAAAAGAGAAGGAGGAGGCAAACACGATTTGGGATAAGGAGAGAGTGACACTCTCCTTGTCCCTTCATCTTCATCCTCCATTTCTATCCTCTCCATCTTCTCCATCTTCCATTGACAAGCTTCAATTTGGTTCTTTGAGATATATTGGGTTAACAAGCTCTTGAGGGTTGAAGAAGCTTTATTGAAAGGTTTGGTGACTTGAGAAAGCTCCATTCCATCTTCCAAAGGCATAATCAATTGAAGGTTTGGTGACTTGAGAAAGCTCCATTCCATATTGCAAAAGGGAATCACCATTGAAGAGGGCTTGAGTTCTCCATCATACATCAAAGAGGAGCTAGGAGGAAGACTAGTAATCTTACTCTTGGCATCTATAAGGGGTTTTTCTATTCTCTCTTTTAATTCATTCCAATATTTTTTTTTTGTATTAAGAGAATTAATATTGCAATGAACAATTTGTATTTGATTTATATTGAGTTGATTGAATGTTTTAAATTGATAATGTTGAGCTAAAAACCCATGCTTAGGGTTTGTAGTATATTTGATTGAATGCTTTGATTTGATATTTCCATTGATGTACCTTGTTGTTGGTTGATTGCATTGGATTGTATGCTAGGTTGATAGATTAGCTACCTATTGATCTCTAGATATTGAATGAAGGACCAAGAGGTGAAATTTGATATCGAAATTATGCAATCGACTATCCTATGAATGAATTAGAAATATAAGTTCTAGGGTTTCATTAATTTGCAAATGTAAAATAATTGGTTATTGCTATTTCATGAATGTGAGAACTAATGAATTGGTAATTGACTAATTAACCTTAAGGAACAAATTAATTTCAAAGGTTATGTTAATGGATAATTGAGAATTGAGCTTTGATTGAATGGACCTATAACCCTAGGCACATTCCCAAGAATCGATTTGATCTTGTACAACCTTCACACACCAACCCTACGCACGTTACTTGTAGGTTTAAATTGTTCTTTTACAATTCCAAACAACAAACTCTCACTTTTAAATTACTTGCTAATCAAGCTATTACGAACTACACCTTCCTTGTGAGACGACCTTGGGGCGATCACCTTTGTTACAATTACCTCGTATACTTGCGAGTGACGCTTGTAGTAGTACTTAATTCGAGCGCAACAAACCAGAAGCATAAACTTGACGTAGCTTCTTCCAAGCAGCATTCGCAGTTCGAATACCTATTAAATGATGACCAACAGATTCAGAAGCAGAACTTATAAGCCAACCCAAAACAATCTGGTTCTGACTGAACTAGGTAGCGTAAGTAGGATTAGGAATATTTTCGACAAGAGTTTTAGGAGGGATTTCATAATCTTCTGCAATATGATGTGCCAGATTATACCCATTGATCAAGGGTAAAATCTGTGCCTCCCAGAGTAGATAATTGGAGGACGTTAATTTGATAGACAAAAATGGGGCAACATTAGGTGCAGAAAAAGGAAACAGAGCCTGTGGCTCTTGCAAAGGAGAAGAAGAAGGAACAAGATTTGGAGAGGAAGTGGAACTCTGATCTTGAGGATTAGCCATTGCCGTTAAGCCTTAGGCTCTGATACCATGAAACAGTGTATGGTATTCACACAAATTCTGTAGAGCTACATACATCTATATATACAGGTTGTCCTATGTTCTGTTAGTAACAAACCTAATCAAAAATTACAAAAGATACGTATAGATAAGTTTTACAAGTTCACACCCTTATCTCTATCAGCAATTAATCAAAAGAAATCCTATACTGTTTCTTTTAACACTTCACTGTCTTCTGTTCTTGATCTAGCCACGTGTTTCCAAAAAATTTGACTTAATTCAATGGAATTCATGTTCGTGTGTTTGCATCAGAGGAATTACTGTCGATTGTAGAAGAAAGCAATGTATACTTTTTCTTGCCTTTGTTTCCACCACGAGCATTGATGCGACTTTGCACTGGTTATGCCTGTGAATTCAATCATATTTGTATAATAATACAGTACATAAAGCCACTTGCCCATTTCCTTCTAATTTTGCACTGATTGAATCAAATCAATGACCTCTTTTTGGTATGTACTCTCTCCTCTATTTTTGTTTTTTTTAATTTTTAATTTTTAATTTTTTTCTGATCCTTTATAGAGATTGAATTGCTCTTCACTTTTGTTTGCTTGAAATTATTTTTGGCTTTATGATTGATTATTTGTAGTCCATCATGGATTTTTGGTTTTTTAAGCTCACTACAAAAATATTCGGCATTTGCGACGGAAATCTGCGACGGACATGTTTCCGTCGCAAATTTGCTACGGATCTGCGACAGATTTGCAACAGAAGGACAAGTCAGAGGAATTTTGAGAAATTGGTCGCAAATCCGTTGCAAATCCATCGCAGATCTGCGACGAAAATCATTCCGTCGCAAATAATCGTCGCAAAAGTTGGCGCGGAAACTTGGCGCGAGAGAGAAAACACTAAAAAAATCAATTTGCAACGGAGATCTGCTACCATCTATTGCCGTCGCAAATTTCACTATAAAAATATTGGGAATTTTGCGACGAAAATCTGCGACGGACATGTTTT
Source organism: Garcia nutans (assembly GCA_947685225.1). NCBI lineage: Eukaryota > Viridiplantae > Streptophyta > Magnoliopsida > Malpighiales > Euphorbiaceae > Garcia > Garcia nutans. The sequence goes on along the minus strand of CANTUV010000039.1, from coordinate 31,258,947 downwards.
CCGTCGCAAATTTGCTACGGATCTGCGACGGACATGTTTTCCGTCGCAAATTTGCTACGGATCTGTGACGGATTTGCGACGGAAGGACGAGTCAGAGGAATTTTGAGAAATTGGTCGCAAATCCGTCGCAGATCTGCGACGAAAATCAGTGCGTCGCAAATAATCGTCGCAAAAGTTGGCGGGATTACTCCCGCCGAGAATTTTTGCGGAAAATGTTATGTCGCAAATCCGTCGCAGATCCGTAGCAAATTTGCGACGGAAACATGTCCGTCGCAGATTTCCGTCGCAAATGCCGAATATTTTTATAGTGAAAAATTGAATTTGGATGAGCTTGGCATTCCTTGCCTGGAGACAAGTGCTAAAGATTCAATTAATGTGGAGCAAGCTTTCTTAACCATGGCAGGCGAAATCAAGAAAAAGTAAAACTACTAATGAACTTTTCCTACAACCATTGTTCCATATGCTTGAACTTTTTATTAATTTAAGAATCCAAATTATATTTAGAGATTGTACAATAAATCCAATTGACTGGGATTTCTTATCCTTTTTTTCTTATTTCAAAATTTTATGCAGAATGGGCAATCAGCCAACTGCAAGCAATTCAACAGGAACTGTTCAAATGAAAGGGCAGCCTATCCAGCAGAAGAACAACTGTTGTGGGTAGCCTTTTGTGTGTATTTATAATTTCCTGTCAGTAAGAATGTTAGACATAAATATGCTCTACGTTATGGATCTTTTGAATGCTGTCAAATATTCACTGCTTGAAGTTGTCTGTGAAAAATGAAATTCTTATGTTTCCTTTTTTAAAAAAAAAGGCTATTACTCAAACTATTGCCATTGTGAACTAGAGTATCTCCAACTCATCATTTAATAACCATTGATTCATCATGTGGACCAAGTTTTGTAACAGCTCATCATGTGGACCAAGTTTTGGATTTCTGGGTTTTTATGGTTTTTTGAAATTTTTTATTTGTCAATTTAGCTTTTCTTGAATATCTTGGAATTGTTGATTACCTCTGCAATGGCCCATTGTATAGTCTCTGCAGTAGAATCTATGCCGGCCAAGATTATTTCCTACTAATCAAGATTACAATATCCAATATGCTAGAAATGTATATGGATGTTAGTTTATAACATTTAAGTGAATGTTGTCAATTCTTTGCTTTAGTTATTTCATAAACAATGTTCAAATCTTAATTGAACATTTAAAAGATAAATCTTGCCAATTCAGTCATTTTTAAAGGCTTGGAAAAGAGCTATTTGATAATGAAATCTACATGCAGTTTTGAATTGGAAATGGATAGACTTAAAACAAATTGAACAATTATATATAGGATACATCGACAACATACTCATTATTTGAAAGAAATAATTGATATAAGAGAAGAACTTACAAGCAAGAAAAGTTTGATCTGATTTCTGGTTATTTTGAGTTCAGCACTTTAGTCTCTATAGGTCATCAACAATATATCTATAACATCCTTAACTTCTTGTCCTGAATTATTCATCTTGTCATCTTCATAATCCTTGACCAGCTTCTCCTGTAGCTGGTCGTACTCCCAATTTGCAGATATAAGCCTTTTCCCATTTCCAGAGAGATCAAAGTTCTTCAAAGGGCCAATTAATTGAGTGAAGCTTAGCTTCGTTGTAAATTCCATGATGGCCTGAATTGATTTCCTTATTTTCATAAGAAAATTAGGTTTTTCTGCACATCTTTTGCCTACTGCCATCTTACAAAGAATAGTATTTGTCAAGTTTGATAGTTCCTTACCCATATCTCAAGGCTCTCCTTCTCCAGATTTCACCAGTAGTAATTTTAAAAGTCTCTCTTTCTCTCGAATATGGGTGAACCCTTCTAGTTGTGGCCTTGCAAATAGCTGTGTCCTGCATTGCTTCTTCATGAACTGCCAATATGGTACATTTTTAGAGGTCAAAACTTACTTTTAGACTTTTTTTTTGTTGGGTAAAAATGCTTTCAATGTAATACTGTTATAGATATTGCTCTGATTTGGATTGCAGCTTGGCAATGTTTTGTTTGCTGGTTGTTTTTATTTGAGTACTATATGCTGCTGCTATGATTTTTGCTACTTGATGATGTCAAATCTGTCCCATTAGCAATCTTTTTTAACATTATTTTCCTCTCTTCAGTTTTTCTCATGCTCTAATGTATTATCTGCAGTTTCTGTTTCAATGGAAAACTACTTTTTTTTTAATAACCCATTGCTAATTTGTTGTCCCCTAGAAATTTATATGATTCATGGATCTAAGGTGATTAATGGCAGTTTCTCCACAAGCTATTCAATATAGAAAAAAAGAAAAAAATTGGGAAAACTTCATGTTTTAACGGTTTTGCAGCCCAAGAGAATTCATGCCTGTTCATCTTAGAGCATCTACATATGAAAAATTAGGACCTTTTCAGTTTCAGTTTCCAAATCCCTTTAAAAAAATTAATCATTTTTTTAAGGCACATTACTCCATTTCAGCTGTCTATTTATAGTTGGTAACATGTTGAGAATGGCTGACTAATCATGAAATGAGTAATGCTCGGGGCTGGAAGAAAAAAAAATAATTATTTGGGGTGCATTTGATGTAAATGTGCTTTCTATCATTTCTTCTGTGCATGTTATATATGGATTTGGTTGTTAGTGTAATATCCTCATATATGCCCTAAAAGTCTTGGTTATATTGTGGTTGTTGTTGTTGTCATTATAATTGGATTGAATGTGTGTGTTGTGATAAGAAAAAGAAATGAGAAAAGAAAAATATAAGTGTTTTGGGAAAGAATTTAGGGTTTAGAGACAAGTTTATATGTTGTGTATATGGTGATATATATAACATATACATTGGTCAAAAGAGTTGGTTAAGGCAAGAGGAGATATTTTTAGGGCATGTGAAATTACCAAAATGGGCAAGAGATAACAAAGAGAATTAAGATGTGTTTGAGGGTCTTTTGGTAATTTTCTTTTGGATGAGTATTTAATGAGTGTTGACTTTGTGATTTCATCATAATCTTCTCTTCTTCTTCAAGAGGTGGCCGGCTCTCCATTAACAAAAGGGAAAGAGAGGTGTTCTTGATGCTAGATGCAAATTGAAGAAGGAATTGAGAGACTTGGGGAAAGAGTTGTGGAATTTCTTCATATAAGGTAAGAAATTTCTTGATTTCCTTGGTTAATTCTGAATTTATGATTAAGATGATTTGTGATTTGTTAAGGTGATGATTTGGCGTGTTGATATGTGTTTGCAAGTGTTAGATTTGATTTAACTTTTAAAAGATGGAATTGATGTTGGTTTGGTTGTGAATATGGTAAGATAGGTGGATTTTGATAGTGAAAGTTTAAGAGTAAAGTTGGTTTTAAGATTTGGAATTGGTGAATGATTTAATGTTTGGTTAATGTGAATATTGTGTTAAATGTGCAAAATAAGTGTAAATGATGTTGATTAGGTCCATTTGAATGAGGTTATGTTGTGTGTATTGTGTTTTAAGTTAACCAAAAGAAATTGGCTACATTTAGGGTTTTTGTATGAGAGAGACGTTGTGTGGGACGGTCGCTATTGTTCAGGAGCGGTCGTGATTATTGTGATGTGCGGTCGCGGCTTAGGTCGGGCTTCTGGCCGCGAAACCTACTGTGATAAAGTGTTATATTTTGATTGTGTAGGGCGGTCGCGACATGGCTTGGTGCGACCGTTAGAAATGTTCTGTTCATCTTATTGGAAGCAATCTAATCCTGCAATAAGATTTTCAAATACATGTTAAATAGATTATTTGTCTAACATCATGGTTGAGATTAAACAATATTATGTTATGCATTGTGAATGATAATGTGTTACATGGATAATGTACTTTGAAATACTATATCAATGATGCTATATGCATAAGATGAATTAAGATGAGAAATGTGATGCAAAGCCATTGTGATTGGCTAAGATGATGCAATTGAAAGAAATAAGGCATGTTTGCTTAATTGTTGATGAGAATTGAGAATGGAAATGATAATTGATATGTAAATGAATTGTGTGGCTAATGTGTTATTCCATTTTCAGAGTATGTTATTGGTGGCATGCCTAATGATAGTAACAATCTCTTGAAGTTAGGTTGGATTGAATCCTTGAAGCCTAATTGAGATGTTACAACCCTTGAAGCTAGGTTGGGTTAGTTCTTGAAGCCAAGTTGGGTAGAAGCTTAGCATGCTTTGCTCCCCTTGAAGCTTGGTTGAACTTAATCTTTGAAGCCTAGTTGGGTATATGATATTGATAAATGTGATGATAGAACCAAAACATTAACTCTGAAAATTGAATGGCATATTAGTGTGTCTTGGGCCCATGCTTGTCTATGGTAAATGTGAGTCATGAATGATGATTGTATTTGCTTTGTGTTGATGATTAAATGAATATTCATGAGGTATATGATAAGATATTGAGATGTGATATGTAATGTGGAAGTATATTGTTAGTTTTGCATATATGATGTTACATATATATATTGGATTGAGAAAGTACATTGCATTGCACTAAGTCATAGCATGATTTATCTTACTAAGCCGTTGGCTTAGCGCGATAGTGTTTAATCGCGCAGGTGATAGAACTGCTAGAGTTGATCCCGAGAGCTCTTCGAGACCGACTGAGAGTAGACAGTGAAGAGTTGATTTTGGAGTCTTAAAGATCAAAGAAAACTTGCCAATCATGTATAACTCTTTTATATTTTGTAAAGTATTGATTAAATGTACATATATGTATATTTGTAAATATGGAACTAAGTGTTTTTAAATATGTAAATATTTTATGACTTCCGCTGTGTAATAACTATAATTAGGTATATATATATATATATATATCTAAGGTGTTTTAATTTAAGAGTAAATGATCTACTTTTCTATATTATATGATGATAATAGAATGGTAACTTTTCAAATGTTTTGAATGTTGAAGAAAACCGTAACATCCCTATGTTTGGTGCACTTATGCTACATTATTGTGGTGGTAGTGTGTGTGCATTGGATGTGGGGGTGTTACAATCGTTTTGGTATCAGAGCCTAGGTTTGAGATTCTCAACCTAGGTAATATGTTATAAAAAGACTATTTTGAATTAAAAAGTGAGTTTTTTTTGAAATAAAATACATGTTTGGGATTGGCAATCTTTGATCTTTAATAAGGTGTGTCCTGTTGTGTTTGCAGTATTAGGTGTTGATGGATCCTCATTTGAGACAGTCAGTTGAGGGCAGTGAGGAGAGTGTTGCTCCTGATGAGGGAGTTAGGGTTGATAGTGTTGAGGAGGCACCTGCTTCGGTGTCGGGTAGACCAGTAGGTGATGAGATTCCACCAGCTTGGTTTGTGCATATGATGGAGACTTTCAGGCAAGCTCCAGTACAACCAGTGCCACCACCCCCTCAGCCTTCAGTACCAGTGAGGCACTATGACAAGCTAAGGAAGTATGGAGCTGAGGATTTTATTGGTACCACTGATCCAGCTGTGGCAGAACAGTGGCTTGACAAAGTTCAGAGGATCTTTATTCAGTTGCAAGCTACCCCTGAGGAAAAGTTTGACTATGCCAGATCTTTGCTACAGAAGGATGCCTACGATTGGTGGAAGACTGTGCCACATTCTATGGATGATCCACCAACTTTGTCATATGCAGATTTCTTGAGGGAATTTGAGTTGAAATATACTCCTAGGGAGTATAAGGATATGAAGAAGATGGAATTCTTAAGCCTGAAGCAAGATAACAAGACTGTTACTGAATATGAAGTTGAGTTTATTAGACTGAGTCAGTATGCTGGGGGTATCATTGCTGATGAGATTGATAGATGCCGGCGATTTCAGGAGGGATTGAGGCCCTCTATCATGTGCTTAGTGGCCGGGTCTAGATATCACGATTTCTCCCAGCTAGTGGCAGCAGCTCGAGATGTTGAAAGGGCTCAAGTGATTGCAGCTGCTTCAGAGGATGAGGTTAGGGTGAGAAGGCCTCAGTTTGAGGCAGGGTCTTCTTCAGTAAAGAGGGGTAGAGGAAGCTTTGTTCCTCGGAGTATTAGAAGCCAGAGACCAGCAGGAAGATCAGGGCAATTCCAGAGACAAAGATTCAGACCTGCAGCTTCAGTGGCAAGTGCTCCGACCCCTATGGTTCAGAGATCCACCTTACCCATCTGCATCCATTGTGGGAGGCCACATGGTGGTCCATGTTGGAAAGCTGGTGTTGCAGGGGTATGTTTTAGGTGTGGTTCGCCAGATCACTTTGTGAGAGACTGTCCGGAGAGGCAGGAGTTTATGCCAGTTGATTCTGCCGCTTCTCGAGCTAGTGTGAGGGGAGGTAGAGGAGGCAGAGGTGCCAGCCGAGGTGGTAGAGCAGGGTTCAGTTCTAGAGGTGGTGCTACATCCAGGGAGACTAGACCGGAGGAGGTTGGTTCTTCCCAGAGGATGTATGTTATGCAGAGACAGCCGGATGCATCGGCGGTCATAGCTGGTACTTTTTCTTTATTTGATACTGCAGTACTTGCATTGATTGACCCTGGATCCACACACTCTTACATTAGTGCATCTGTGTTACCTGTTTCTGATATGCATGCTGAGTCCCTAGGATTTGATGTTTTGGTGACAAATCCGTTAGGGCATAGTGTGATTGTGAGTAAAGTGCATAGAGATAGTGCAGTGAGAGTTCAGGGTGAGGAGTTCCTTGGGGATTTGATTGAGATGCCATTTAAGGAATATGATGTGATCCTAGGCATGGATTGGCTATCTCGACATGGAGCTGTGGTGGATTGTAAAAAGAAAATTGTTTCTTTGAGAACCGGTGATGGGAGAGAGGTGATAGTATCTAATGAGCAGGAACAATTAGCCTCCTTATTTGTTTCAGCTGTTGCAGCCCGGAGGTTGATTAGGAAGGGGTGTGAAGCTTATCTTGCTCATGTGGTAGATACTAGAGTGAAGGGTTCTCCTATTGATAGCATTGCCACAGTTGCAGAGTTCCCTGATGTTTTTCCAGAGGAGTTGTCAGGATTGCCTCCTGAGAGAGAGGTGGAGTTCGGTATTGAGCTGTTGCCGGGTACCACTCCTATCTCCATTACTCCTTACAGGATGGCACCAGCAGAATTGAGGGAGTTGAAAGTGCAATTACAGGAACTGTTGGATAAAGGATTCATTCGCCCCAGTGTTTCTCCATGGGGAGCTCCTGTGCTATTTGTGAAGAAGAAAGATGGTACGATGAGGTTATGTATCGACTATAGGCAATTGAACAAGGTGACCATTAAGAATAAGTATCCTTTGCCTAGAATCGATGATCTCTTTGATCAGTTGAAGGGAGCGTCAGTATTCTCTAAGATTGATCTGAGATCGGGGTACCATCAGTTGAGAGTCAGAGCAGAAGATGTTCCAAAGACTGCATTTCGGACCAGGTATGGACATTATGAATTTTTAGTTATGCCTTTTGGTCTGACGAATGCACCTGCAGCTTTCATGGATTTGATGAATAGGGTGTTTAGGCCCTATTTGGATCAGTTTGTAGTGGTCTTCATTGATGATATTCTGGTGTATTCAAGGAATGAAGAGGAACATGATATGCATCTGCGGATTGTGTTGCAGATTTTGAGAGAGAAGCAACTGTTTGCCAAATTGTCGAAGTGTGAGTTCTGGTTGGATCAGGTAGCTTTTCTCGGGCATATTGTTTCAGCAGAAGGCATCAGAGTGGATCCGAGTAAAGTTGAAGCCATTTTGAATTGGAGTCCACCCAAGTCTGTGACAGAGGTTAGAAGTTTTCTGGGTTTGGCAGGATATTACCGGCGGTTTGTGAAAGGATTTTCTGTGATAGCTACTCCACTCACCAGATTGCTTCGTAAGGGAGTGAGATTTGTGTGGACGGATCAGTGTCAGGCGAGCTTTGAACAATTAAGAGATATGTTGACTCAAGCGCCTGTTCTCACTTTACCTATAGAAGGCCAACCCTATGTGATCTACAGTGATGCTTCACATAGAGGTTTGGGATGTGTGTTGATGCAGGAAGGTAAAGTTATAGCTTATGCATCTCGTCAGTTGAAACCGCATGAGCTTAATTACCCCACCCATGATTTGGAATTGGCAGCCATTGTGTTTGCACTGAAGATTTGGCGCCATTATCTGTTTGGGGAGAAATGTTTCATCTACACTGATCACAAGAGTTTGAAGTATTTGGGTGTCCAGAAAGAGCTTAACCTTCGGCAGAGGAGATGGTTAGAATTGATTAAAGACTACGACTGCTTGATAGATTATCATCCAGGTAAAGCAAATGTGGTTGCTGATGCCTTGAGTCGGAAGTCTTTAGCTGGTTTAACAGTTTATTCGCTCTCGTTGCTTGTTGAGTTGAGAGCATTGTGTGCCAGTTTTGTACCTTGTGATAATGGTGCGTTATTGGCACAGTTGCAATTGAAGCCGGTTTTGTTGGATCAGATCAGAGAGGCTCAGATGAATGATGGGAAGATTCAGAAGATTGTTTCAGATTGTCAGAGTGGAAAGGGTAGAGATTTTGTTGTGAGGAATGATGGGAGCCTATGGTTTAAGAACAGGTTGTGTGTACCCGATGATGCTGATTTGAAAAGGATCATTTTGGAAGAAGCTCATCAGTCTATATTTGCTATGCATCCGGGTAATACCAAGATGTATCATGATTTAAGACATCATTATTGGTGGATTGGGTTGAAGAGAGACATTGCTGATTTTGTATCTAAATGTCTCACTTGTCAGAAGGTTAAAGCAGAGCATCAAGTTCCAACTGGGTTGCTTCAACCGTTGTCAGTGCCTGAATGGAAGTGGGAAAGAGTGACAATGGACTTTGTGTCTGGGTTGCCTTTGACACAAAGGAGACATGATGCCATATGGGTGATTGTGGATAGATTGACTAAGACAGCTCATTTCCTTCCGGTTCGGATGAATTACTCGTTGGAGAGGTTAGCTGAGCTGTACATCCATGAAATTGTGAGATTGCATGGTGTTCCAACTTCTTTAGTGTCTGATCGGGATCCTAGGTTTACTTCAAGATTTTGGAAGAGTTTGCATGGTGCTTTGGGTTCTCGACTGCATTTCAGTACTGCTTTTCATCCACAGACGGATGGACAGTCTGAGAGAGTGATACAGATCATTGAGGATATGTTGAGAAGCTGTGTCATCGATTTCACTGGAAGTTGGGATAGATTCTTACCTCTTGTGGAGTTTGCTTATAATAACAGTCATCAGTCCAGCATCAGAATGGCCCCATTCGAGGCATTGTATGGCAGACGGTGTAGGACACCTCTGTGTTGGAGTGAGCTTGGTGATGGTAAATTGATTGGGCCTGATTTGATTCAAGAAACTGAAGAGAAAGTAAAGTTGATTCGAGGCAGATTGAAAGCAGCTTCAGACCGACAGAAGTCTTATGCAGATCTGAAGAGGAGAGATATTCAGTTTGATATTGGGGATAAGGTATTTTTGAAGGTATCTCCTTGGAAGAAGATTTTGAGGTTCGGTCGGAAAGGGAAATTGAGTCCTCGTTTCATCGGACCGTATGAAGTTTTGGAAAGAGTTGGGCCAGTGGCGTATAGACTTGCTTTACCGCCTGAGTTGGATCGTATTCATAATGTGTTCCATGTATCTATGTTGAGGAGGTACAGGTCGGATCCATCTCATGTGTTGCCATTGGAATCTATTGAAGTGAGCCCAGACTTGACATTTGAAGAGGAACCAGTTGCTATCTTGGCACGGGAAATGAAAGAATTGAGGAATAAGAGAGTACCATTGGTGAAGATTCTTTGGAAGAATCATGCAAAGGAAGAAGCAACTTGGGAAAGTGAGCAGACTATGCGTGAGCAATATCCTCAGTTGTTTCAGAGTTAATATCAGGTAATTTCGAGGACGAAATTTCTTTTTAGAGGGGGAGAATTGTAATATCCTCATATATGCCCTAAAAGTCTTGGTTATATTGTGGTTGTTGTTGTTGTCATTATAATTGGATTGAATGTGTGTGTTGTGATAAGAAAAAGAAATGAGAAAAGAAAAATATAAGTGTTTTGGGAAAGAATTTAGGGTTTAGAGACAAGTTTATATGTTGTGTATATGGTGATATATATAACATATACATTGGTCAAAAGAGTTGGTTAAGGCAAGAGGAGATATTTTTAGGGCATGTGAAATTACCAAAATGGGCAAGAGATAACAAAGAGAATTAAGATGTGTTTGAGGGTCTTTTGGTAATTTTCTTTTGGATGAGTATTTAATGAGTGTTGACTTTGTGATTTCATCATAATCTTCTCTTCTTCTTCAAGAGGTGGCCGGCTCTCCATTAACAAAAGGGAAAGAGAGGTGTTCTTGATGCTAGATGCAAATTGAAGAAGGAATTGAGAGACTTGGGGAAAGAGTTGTGGAATTTCTTCATATAAGGTAAGAAATTTCTTGATTTCCTTGGTTAATTCTGAATTTATGATTAAGATGATTTGTGATTTGTTAAGGTGATGATTTGGCGTGTTGATATGTGTTTGCAAGTGTTAGATTTGATTTAACTTTTAAAAGATGGAATTGATGTTGGTTTGGTTGTGAATATGGTAAGATAGGTGGATTTTGATAGTGAAAGTTTAAGAGTAAAGTTGGTTTTAAGATTTGGAATTGGTGAATGATTTAATGTTTGGTTAATGTGAATATTGTGTTAAATGTGCAAAATAAGTGTAAATGATGTTGATTAGGTCCATTTGAATGAGGTTATGTTGTGTGTATTGTGTTTTAAGTTAACCAAAAGAAATTGGCTACATTTAGGGTTTTTGTATGAGAGAGACGTTGTGTGGGACGGTCGCTATTGTTCAGGAGCGGTCGTGATTATTGTGATGTGCGGTCGCGGCTTAGGTCGGGCTTCTGGCCGCGAAACCTACTGTGATAAAGTGTTATATTTTGATTGTGTAGGGCGGTCGCGACATGGCTTGGTGCGACCGTTAGAAATGTTCTGTTCATCTTATTGGAAGCAATCTAATCCTGCAATAAGATTTTCAAATACATGTTAAATAGATTATTTGTCTAACATCATGGTTGAGATTAAACAATATTATGTTATGCATTGTGAATGATAATGTGTTACATGGATAATGTACTTTGAAATACTATATCAATGATGCTATATGCATAAGATGAATTAAGATGAGAAATGTGATGCAAAGCCATTGTGATTGGCTAAGATGATGCAATTGAAAGAAATAAGGCATGTTTGCTTAATTGTTGATGAGAATTGAGAATGGAAATGATAATTGATATGTAAATGAATTGTGTGGCTAATGTGTTATTCCATTTTCAGAGTATGTTATTGGTGGCATGCCTAATGATAGTAACAATCTCTTGAAGTTAGGTTGGATTGAATCCTTGAAGCCTAATTGAGATGTTACAACCCTTGAAGCTAGGTTGGGTTAGTTCTTGAAGCCAAGTTGGGTAGAAGCTTAGCATGCTTTGCTCCCCTTGAAGCTTGGTTGAACTTAATCTTTGAAGCCTAGTTGGGTATATGATATTGATAAATGTGATGATAGAACCAAAACATTAACTCTGAAAATTGAATGGCATATTAGTGTGTCTTGGGCCCATGCTTGTCTATGGTAAATGTGAGTCATGAATGATGATTGTATTTGCTTTGTGTTGATGATTAAATGAATATTCATGAGGTATATGATAAGATATTGAGATGTGATATGTAATGTGGAAGTATATTGTTAGTTTTGAATATATGATGTTACATATATATATTGGATTGAGAAAGTACATTGCATTGCACTAAGTCATAGCATGATTTATCTTACTAAGCCGTTGGCTTAGCGCGATAGTGTTTAATCGCGCAGGTGATAGAACTGCTAGAGTTGATCCCGAGAGCTCTTCGAGACCGACTGAGAGTAGACAGTGAAGAGTTGATTTTGGAGTCTTAAAGATCAAAGAAAACTTGCCAATCATGTATAACTCTTTTATATTTTGTAAAGTATTGATTAAATGTACATATATGTATATTTGTAAATATGGAACTAAGTGTTTTTAAATATGTAAATATTTTATGACTTCCGCTGTGTAATAACTATAATTAGGTATATATATATATATATATCTAAGGTGTTTTAATTTAAGAGTAAATGATCTACTTTTCTATATTATATGATGATAATAGAATGGTAACTTTTCAAATGTTTTGAATGTTGAAGAAAACCGTAACATCCCTATGTTTGGTGCACTTATGCTACATTATTGTGGTGGTAGTGTGTGTGCATTGGATGTGGGGGTGTTACAGTTAGTTACTGAGGCTTATGCATTTTGCAATACAGGAAATTTGTTTTTCTGGTGAACTTTAGGCTCCGACTAGTACTCAAAACTCAAGAATTCTCAACCTTAGAGACAACTCTAGTAACATAGGACATATTTGATACTAAAGAAGGATACAAATTAGAAGTGTTTGAGAGCCCCTTCCTCGTATGAGTCTCTTCAAGCAGATAATGTCTGCCAAACAAGGGCTTGTGATGTCACAAAGCACATGAGAGGTAATTATGTTTATTTACTCTTGATGGGTTTAAATCGCCTTTTATTGGTTTTCTAATTACATGCTTGATTTATACAGTGATCAATATCAATATGCTAATTTGGCATTTGGAAAAATGTGGTGGCTTATGTCCCATAGTCCATTGTTGTGTAAATTAATCTGGTTTGTGTTAGTTATTCACTTGTTTGAATGAGTTCTAGGGAAAAAGCCAGCAATAGAGGTTAGAAATGAGGGAATCTAATATCAAATAAGATTTTTTTTTTCTAGGAGTATGAAGCGGTTTGGTTCTTTGATAATTGTTTCATATTCATTGCAGGCTCTTCTTTTTACATTTCCCATTCAGCACCAGATGATAGTCATGTTCAACTTCATTCTCAAGAGCAGGAGGTAGTAATTGCTTTGGGAAGCAATATGGGTAACAGACTTCATAATTTTACCCAAGCATTGCAGTTGATGAAGAAATCTGGCATTACCATTACTAGACATGGTTGTTTGTATGAGGCAGCACCTGCCCATGTAACCGATCAACCTCTGTTTCTTAACTCTGCAGTTAGAGCTGTTACAAAACTTGGTCCACATGATGAGCTGTTACAATTCATCAATTCATCATTTAATAACCATTGATTATTGTTGCACCAATTGCTTATGCGGCATTGGGCCTTTGATCGGCTGACACCAGTGCCTAGAGGGTGGTCCCACAATTCCCTTCTGCGCTTTTTTTTATTCAACTATTTTGAGAAATGAAAAGGTAAAAAGATAGAATAAATAAATAAGGTGTAGTGTATATGCGCAATCAAAAGTTCATGCTTTGTTTGTTGATTTGACCTTATGCATATGCTTACTTAAATGGTTGAAGAATTGGCGTTAATTTGTTAAGTTAGGGTTTTATTGCGCTGTTTGATTAGGTATAAATGATGCTCGTTATTTGACTTGGCATAATATGATGAAATTATAATATGTGCTACTTACATATTCCTATTTTTTGTTTTATTATATATTCTATACATTTCTTTTCTAAAATGAGAATCATAAACTTGGTTCTTGCAGGGGAGCGGCTGTGACAGTGATGGAGCCTTGGACTTGTATGTGTTTGGCAAAAGGGACCCTTGAATGATTTCTCTTTTAATATAATATAATTTGCTAGTGGTTGGGGATCTAGATATTGAATGATTTATTTTACTTTATTTCTCCATTTGAATTATGACTTATATTTGCATGTTACATATTGGGGATTTTTCATTGTTGAAGTGCTAATTCATCTGCTTTGAATTTTCAGATGCCTTTACATTGTGCTAAATGCTCGGGCTAGATTCGTCTAAATTTAATATTAATTATAGTTTTGAATCCCAAGTATTTGGGCTGATTGCTAAATCATACAGCTACTATATATTCTATTATCTTGTGAGAACGTGTCTCTCATCAGATCTTCATTTTATTTTGTAGGGAAAGCGTGGTATTGAGAAGCAACCTTTTCAGCTTCCTGATTTCATTGCAGCCACTGGCATTGAGAAAATTAGACAGGTGGTTATTATGCGATTAATCTTTTACATGTTTGTGCTTCTCCATAAAAAAAAAAGATCTTACCATTGCTTGGACACTTTTTCTTTCTCAAACACACACATGCATATAATTTTCTTGTTGAAATGAGCAGATCCTTTAGCAAATATAATTATTCTTTGATTTCCCTTGGTAACTTTTTGTCATGCCTTTCTAGTTTAGGATTTTGGAACAATCATCCATTAAAAAAGTTTTTTTGATAGCCAGTGTACTTGCCATACTCTTTATGTGGCATTTGTTCAGTTGGATCTACTGGAGATCAAACTAAAAGATCTTGTTATTACTTATGGCTTGATAATTTACTGCATTATCTTCTTATGCAGGCTTACATTGAAAAAGAGGACAGTAAAAAGTTAAAACAGAAGCAACGTGAACGTATGCAGCCAAAGATGGGAAAAATGGATATCGACTATCAGGTTTGTCAGTTTCCTTGAATTGTTTTAAGATGATGTGGCAATTTTTTCTTCCATTTCTGTTATCCTATTAGCACAATGGGTCTATTTTTCTTTTTAGGTTCTCCATGATTCATTTTTTAAGTACAATATCTCAGGTTATTGTTACATTTTAAATGAAGTTTTATTTCTCTAGTTGCATATCATTGACAAAGAAGGTAGGTTCAGTGGGTGTTATAAAACAATTGTTAGTTGTTTAGAAAGGGATAATAGCACAACAAAGAATCTTCTAGTGGCATTAAACTCTTGTTTTTTGTGAATGTGCAATGAGATTCATTCATTACTATAATCTGAATGCATCAGAATCTCCATCTATCGGGAGAAATTACGGGCATTGACAGCTTGAAGGAACATCCAAATGTACACAAAGATCAATCACAGAAACTATAATTTGTCTCTCTAATACATCCAAGCTCTAAACACACTTCAATGGTTGAGAAAACGTGTATCATATTATTCTTTTCATTTACTCTTTTTAATATTATTTGCAGGTTAATAATGATGATGCAAGTCATGATTCAATGGAAAATGATAATTGAAGATCTATATTGTTATTTTCAAGATAGATTATTTATAGTAGTGTTCTTAACACTTGTATAGTTAAATTGTAAAATATTTTATTCTATTGAAGATTAATAAAAGAATTATTTTTATCAATGTAATTAGTATTTTTTTAGATTGTGTTTAAATGTTCCAAATGTATTTATAAAGTTCTCATAAAATTAATTGATAATACAAATAGTTCCAATAAAAATCAATATTAAATTACTACGGATTTGCTACGAATCTGCGACGGATATTTGAAATCTATGACGGAATCTGCGACAGATACTGCGACGACAATCTGCGACGGAATCTGCGACGGCAATCTGCGACGGAATCTGTGACGAATTTGCAACGGAAATCTGTGACGGAATCTGCGACGGAAATTTGCGACGAAATCTGCGACGGCCTGTCTCAAATTGAAAATTTCGACGCCTTTTTTATTAACGGATCGTATCCGTCGCAGATCGGTCGCAGATCGGTCGCAAGACTTGATTTGCGACGGATCTGCGACGGATCTGCGACGGATTCTGTCCGTCACAGATAGCGTGTTTTTTTGTAGTGGCTTATCTTGTTGCAGATTTTCTCTAAGTTCTGATCAATATGTGTAGGCTTCTTCTCTAATGCTTATATGTCTTTTTATATTTATATATAGTTGTTTATTTATAATTACTGATTTAAAAAAAAAAAAGGGGTACCTTTTTTTTTGTAATTGGATAGAAGCTTATGATCTTAGTCATCTTTGCTTGTGCATAATCTAGTATTTATGTTTAATTTCACTTATCACGCTGCACTACTTTCTGTAGAGTTATTTTCTTAATACCAAATCCATGTACTTTTTTGAATTTTGTGCTTTTAGAATTAGTTTGACTTTTTAGAATGATAGACAACAAGAACATCGAATTTCAACCAAAATATGCCTTGGGTTTTTTGATGCTTAGATATTTGCTTATGATGAGATGATTTTTGCTACGTAAAATTCTTTATTTATTTTGAAAATAGTATAAAAATATTTAATAATATAATGAAAGAAGAGGTTGCAGAGAGGTATCGATCAATGATGGCAGTGGTGGTAGTAGTGGCGAACAGTGGCGTAGCCAGGATTTTAGATAAGGGGGGTCCAATTCAACTTAAATACTAAACATTAAAAATATCAAATTATAAAAGAAATAAAAAAATTCCAGATTATAAACTACAAAAAAATAATAATTTCAATTTAACTTCATACTACTTTTCTCAAAAAAAAAAACTTCATACTACAAAATCAAATTAAACATTTCAAATTTATAATGTCCTCAAGTATTCAAGCCAATTTTTTAATTCATTATTTTTCAAATTTCAATTCATTTTAGCAAGATAAAAAAATTGCAACAAAATAAATATGAGATTAAAAGTAAGTGGTGTACCTATTCTTAACTTGTTGCCGCTGCCTTGCTGGTGTCAATCGGTGAAAGAATGAAATTGAAAAAGGAAGAAACTGTTATCTGAAAAAAAAAAAAAAGGAATTAACGAAGAAGAAATGTGAGAAAGAAGAGAAAGAGTCACAATTAAGTTATTCTTGTTTGTTTGTAATGGGCAGAGTCATTGACAAATCTTGTTTGTTTGTAATGGGCTTGATTAAAAGGCCCAGTTTTAAAGATTGAAAAAAAAAGGATGAAAAATGTTGGGAGCGTGGATCGAAGTTGCGTGCTCTCACATAGTAAGGCCAAGCTGTTCCATCTCAACCAATGTAATATTCATTCTCAAATATACCTAAAAATTTTTTATTTTTAATTGAGGGGGAAACAGGGCCCCATGGGACCCCCTTTATCTCCGCCTCTGGTGGCGAACATATATATAGTTGCATTGGAAAGACTTATATATGGTGATTAATTAAAGAATTTGCGTACCTTTTTTTTTTAAGGTAGAACTTGGGTACTTAATTTAATAATGAATTTCAAAATAAACAAGGAAAGAAACAGAGATACAAAATTCATAAATGCGCACAGTTTTCAAGCTTTAATGAGCATGAGAGCTTAAAATCTGAAATGTTTATTTTGACCTAGCTCAACTCCACAAGTAAAAAAGGTTATGGGTGGTTGGTTATTTTCAATGTCAATTTCTATGTTATTTGAATTTCAAAGACTAGAAATTGACGGTGCTAGTGTGATACATGAATTGTTTATATTAATATACTAAGAATATATTCATTATAGCTTTCTTTTATCTTTGATGTGGTTTGAATTGTGGTATATGAATTATTTATACCATTTGTAATGTTGATATAAATTGTTTAAATAAGAATTTTTATTTGATAAACTTTTTATATATTAAGTGTAAACTCTATATGTTTATACAATATACTAGTATGTGTTTTTACTTTTTTGTGATATGTAATTATAGTAAATATTTGTAGTAAATGAAAAAAAATTAATAATTATGTAGTTTGTGTACAATAAACTCAATATATACTAATATAAATCCAATATATATTAATAATAAACTTATTGTAACTTTTTGGTACTTGATGTTTTTTGATAATAAAAAAATATGATAATTTTAGAAAAAAAAATTGAGTTTGGTATTTTTGTTACATTAATAGCTTTTTCTAACATATTTATGCAAAGCCTAAAATTATATCACTTTTAATATTTGGGCCAATCTTTTTATGATAACACATAATTATTAATATATACATATATGTCCATAAATTTAACATAATATTTTATATGCACTATCATAATGGATTTATAAAATAAAATAATTTTTCCATTGTTTTGATTATATATAAATAAAAATATTTATTATGAAATTTGATGTCAGACTTTTGTGTGATAAGTACTTATATATGATAATGGTGAAATATTCTCCACCAATATATATTCTATATATACTGAAAGTGTTCCCCAATTCAGGTTCCCTGTGGCAGTGTATATTCTAAAAAACTATGTTTTTTTTTTTTTTGAATTTCCAGCTCTATGCTTTTTACTTTTAGTTTTTTCTTACACCAAAAATGTTTCTTTAGGTTAAGGCCTTTTGATTAGTTCTTTGTTAGTCTTTCATTCGCGTGGTAGCGTTTCACATTGCACAAATTTTTTTTTCTTTTTTTTTTTTCAATTTTTTCCTTTCTAGAATGTTTTTTGTATATTAATATTTTAATTCTATTTATTATAGCTAAATTAAATGTATTTATTAAACTTTTCATTATTAATTATCATGTGATATCATAAATAAAATTTATTTATCAATTAAATTTGACATAATAATATTGAAACTATCTCTTAAACTACAAGATTGTGATAAAAAAAATTAATAACAATCACTTAATACATAAATATAAATATTTTATTTATTTATTTTATTTTAACATAATAATATTAAAATTATCTCTTAAGCTACAAGATTGTGATAAAAAAATGATAATAACAATATCTACTTAATACATAAATATAAATATTTTATTTATTTTATTTTTATATCATTATTAATTAAAATATTAATCAAAATTTAACATAATTGATAAGATAAAATATGCATAAATATATTTAAGATAAAATTTATATGCATTTATTAATAACAATTATGATAATAATTAATTTTAATTTGGTGAAATATTAAATTTCAGATATTGTATATATGTTTTTGCTCTTAATTTGTTTTAGTTTCTCTTTTAATTTATGAGCCATTATATTTTATTTGAATTGATTTTATTTTCTTTCTTAACTCATATGGTATTATTATTCTCTAGAAATTACTATTTGAATAAAAGTGACTTTTCAATTTTTTTATTTTTTATTTAAAATTTTAGTGATTTCATAAATTAATTCTTAGAATAATGTCTTTTTAAAAATTTTAATCTTTTTTATATTATTTTATTTTAACTTTAAATAGACTATATAAATTTAATTATCTTAAAAATAATTTAAAATGAAGATGTTATGAATTATGATTGGATTTATAATTTTTTATTATTTAATAATTTTTATACCCATTTAAAATATTGTTATTATGCTAACTTAGTTTAAATTTATAATATATTTATTTATTCTTCTATCACTTTTATATTTCTTTTTAATCATATCATTTTTAGTGAAATTTATACTTTTTATTACTGTTCAAAAAATTGAATGAATAATAATTTTTTATTTATTCTTTTATATTAAAATTACTAATTTCAATGATTTTTATTTTTTAATTAAAGGAATAAATTTAAAAATTAATATTTTTAATCATTCTTTTTATCAAATCTCAAATTAGTACAAAAAATATCTTAAATATTTTTATAATATATAAATATAAAAATTTTTAATATTATGTGCATTTATGTGTATAATATCATTTTTTATGTACTAATTATATATTAATATATAAATTATTTCTTCATTTAAAATAACACAATATATTATGAATAGTAGGGTAGTGTAACTAAAATTATTTGCTTGTATAACTAATATTAAATAAACAAATTATTAAGTGATAAATTTTGAAAAATAAAAAAAATAATTTCTCTCAATAAAAAAAATAAAGAAAAGAGAATGAAAATTTATATGTAAATAAAGTCATGACAAGAAAAGAAAAAAGGTAAAAAGTATTCGAATGTTATGAGGTATGTGGATGATTAATTTGGATTTATATTTTTCTTATTAAATTGTGGTTATTTTTATCTTATTTAAATTAGAATCAACTTCATGATAATTATAATTTCCTGTTCGTATCTAAAGTCTACTTATACCACTATATATCTCCATTATTAGTGGTGTATATAGGACAATTCACAATAAAGAAATTTTTTATATTTTTTTTTCTCCCATCTATTTTTTATATTTATAACGCATTATCAGCATGAGTCTCTACCAACTAATTTATTCTAAGTATTCAAATACAAGAAATATAAGAATACTTGTCTTTACAAAATGCAATAGACGTGGAAAATTTTGATCATATCAATTTAAATTTTGAAACTCAGTTTATTAGTATTATTATTTAGTAGCAAACATTATAAACATGATATTACTTATCTAGTGGAAATCATAAATATATTGAATCATTATTTATGCTGTCAAGGTAAATTTAAGTTTGACATGTCAGCTTGTAAGATTGGAATATTATTATTATTATTATTATTATTATTATTCTTGTTGTTGTTGTTATACGAGAAATATTAATTACAGTCATTTTAAAGAGTGATTGTTTAACAATCTCACTTTCATTTGTTAGAAAATATTTATTATAATATCTCTCTTAATAAATAAATATATAATAAATATTTTCTAACCAATGAAAGGGAGATAATTGAATAATCATTCTCTAAAATGACTATAATTAGTATTTCTTTTATTATTATTATGTTCTCAATGTGTGGAATTGTCACGAGAACATGAATATAGACAGACTTTATAATGAACCCACACATTAATACATTTGATAAGGATTTGGTTCAATAATGATCAACTTGGAATTTTCATTGATAGATCTGACAGGGACATCTTTTATTCATTCAGATTAATTTGTGTAGGATACACATAAAAATTATATATAATTGGTTTAGTAGCCTAGTGATCCCCTTTTAAAGTTTAAAGAATTTCCAATGTACGGAACTGTTAAAACTTTGGTAACTTTTGATAACATCAGAGATAGCTAATTGTATAAAACTTTATACATGAGTTGTTGTTCTGCCAACGCTAATAATCTTCTCATTAAGACCTTTGAATTGTTTTGTTCAGATTATGTGGCTTCCGTTGGTTTCTTTCACTTTGTTTTAAGTGTGTGGCTGACGTAGCCGAAGGTAAACGAACAAAGGATAAAAATTATTATTCCCTGTTTAATCTAAGAATTTCTAGGAAAATAAGCAGAAAGAAAGAAAAGCTTCTTTGTAGGATTATTATTCAATTATGAAAACTGATTATATTTTCTCAAACATTACAAAATATATTATTAGGGTTATAAAAAAATCCTAATTTCAAATAAGAAAAATTTTTAAAAAAGCAACAGACTGCCAAAATACCAGCAATTACAAACATAGAAAGATAATATTTACAAGGCAGATAAAATGCCTAAACAGCGCCTCGACCTAAGATTTCTAAATAAGGAAATAAAAATCAGTCATAAGCTGCCATAATAGTAAAATACATTTTCGGATACCTAAACGACGAAATTTGGTTGAAAAGTGACGGATCTCACTCAAAGCAGTGACCTTAACTCGTTGGCTCATTTTTCATTGGGCTAGGCCCACAGAATGCCTAGTGTGCATCTACAGCTTTTGACAGTAATTACTAAATTGCTACTAGAGTAATTTTCTATCAAACTGTTCTATAAAAGTCATAGCTCTCTGTTCTGCATCAGTGGCCCTCTTTCTTCTGTCCACTTGGACAAGATGATGGGGCTGTATTTTTATTTTCTCCTGTCATTATATGCATGACCTATGCTATACACTTTTGCTTTATGATATATACACATAAAATACACATTTAGTTTTTAAGGGTATTTGAAGAACAACACGGTAGAGCATTTAAAGGAGCTGTAACAAAGTAGCAGCACCTTTGAAAGATAATAAGAAATGGAATTTGATTATATATTAGAGTAAATATTTGTGCATTGAATAAAATTGAAAAATAAATTATTATTTATTATGATTTGATATGATCATTTATAATTTTAAAGTGATAATATTTAAACCCTAATTATAATTTTTAGTCTTTATTTGTTTAATAGCTATATAATCTATTTAATTTATGATTCTTATTTAAATTTAGTATATTTACAATGTTAAATCTCATAAAACTTGAATTTATTACCCTTGATGTTTCTCGAAGAAATTATCTATTATAAATACTTGAATCTCATAAAACTTGAATTTATTACCCTTGATGTTTTTCGAAGAAATTATCTATTATAAATGTTTGATAATGAGATTCATCTCGATATTATGAATCTTAAAGACATTATGAAAGAAAAAATCAAGCATCCCTACAGAATGACCTAAAAGTAATTATTTTCCTTTTAGTTATTCATACGATAAATTGAAAATTGATTATCTCATTATTAATGATTTATTATAATCTTTTTGGTGAATATTAAAATTTTCGTGCCTCAAATATACTCTTACATTAACAATATTGAGAGTATAGATACATAAAATATTTTGAACTAAATTTTTGTTTAACTGTAGCTAAATAAAGTATTTTTTGATGATCAATTATCAAACTTGTCCAACTGACTTAACATCATTCTCTGAAGTGAATGTGATATTTTTTCAAAATCATGAACAAGATATTAATAAAAAAAAGTTGTGGTGGAATTTTTTTCCTATCAATTTTAAAATCAAAAGTGATAAAAAGATATATATTGACACTACTCTCATAATTTTTAATGATAAAAAAATATTTGTTATAGTTAATATTAATAGAAATAATGTTAATATAATATTTGGTTCTGCAAATGTAGTTAAAAACTTCAGAAGAGCACATCTTATATTTTGAATTTGAATAAAATAATATATCGATGATATATTATATTCTAGTCGATCCTGAAAAAATCTACTAAGTTTTAAATAATCGTCGCAATGGATATTCTATTGAAACAAAGTGAGATAAATATTAAATTTTTATGTGCCAACTCTACGGATTTGAACTAGAAGTTCATATTTAAGAAATTCTAGATTTCTTAACTGGATTGTACTTTATAAAAAATAAAGATGGCTGAGTTACACTATACGCACTGGAAGTGCATAGATCCCCAATTTTTTATTCTTTGGCTTGATCATCTTGGTCATCTATGCTCAAATATAATGCAATATATTGTTGAGAATACAATTGGATACTGACTGAAAAATTAAAAAAATTCTTTTATCTAATGATTACTTTAATACTTTTTGTGCTCAAGATAAATTAATTATGAGACTTTCACCATCTAAATTATATTTAGAGTCCCTTGTATTTTTACAAAAAATACATGGGAATATTTTGTGACCCTATCTATCAATCTTGTAGACCATTTAGATATTTTATAGTTTTAATTAATGCTTCAACTTGATAGTCACATATTGCCTATTATCAATTTGTAATACTATTTTTTGCTAAATTTTTTACTCAATTTATAAAGTTAAGGTCAATGTTTATTGATTATCATATCAAGATAATTTTTTTGAAGAAATTACATAGTATACTATATTTTAAGTTCCATTTTCATTTTTACAATCTTTTTGTTTTTTTCATTTCTAACTTATATTCTTTTCAATTTTAGCTTCTTTTATGTTTTACTATTTCAAAAATACAGCAGCTTCTTATTCTACTAGTTTTAACAAAGTATTGCTCGGTGATGTTGGCACGAAAGAACAATATATGACCGCACACAATTTTGTAGTTCCCGCTGAGAGCTACTGGTATTAGTTTGCAAATAATTATTACTCAAGTGAATCACTAAAAATATCAACCACTAAAATAATGAATTATTTGTCTTAATTACCAATTAAAAAATGGAGTTGAAATAATGATTTTTTTTCTTTTGCTAATTTCTTGGTAAATTATCAGTGAAGAAGAAATTTTGATTTTATTGTGTTTTTTTATTTTTATTTTGTTTTTTGTTTGTAATTTTTTTTTATTTTTTGGGTTTCAAATATAATAATTTGGAGTTTTTTTGTTCTTCAAATATAATACACTCTACATATTCGATAAAAATTTCAAATAAATTTTTTTAAAATTTTTTAGCTTTTATCAAATTTAATAAGAGTTTTTTTCATAATTATATATATGATGATTATATACTACACACAACTAGATATATTATTATATACTTATAAAAAGGCTAAACTAGATGGTTATATTAAAAGTGGCTATGAGTTGTGTAGTAAAATTAAAAGGAATGAGGGAGACAAGAGCAAAAGGAGATTTCAAGAGGAAGATATTCAAGTTTACAAGTGAAAGACAAAAGCAAAAGATATTTGATTTTTTTATTCTTTTTTTCATCACATATATATAAGTTTTTATTAGATTTTTTTTCTTTTGTTTTCTAATTTTTTATACATATGAAAATATTTTTATTTTAATAAAGTTATATATTTAATTTCATTTGTTTACTTTTAAAGCAAATATAACTACATGTATAATAGTTGCATAATAATATTCTTTTTCCAATATAATAGTATATGCTAGTATATGTTATATATACCTTCATATACTAAAATATTATAGTTGTATATAATACTAGTTACAATTAGTATATACCTAAATATAATAAGATATAACAATTGCATAATGATATTCTTTTTGACAATAAGTATATGTAGGTATATGTTATATATACTTTAACTGAAAAATGATATTTATAGGTATATGTTATATATACTTTAATTAAAAAATGGTATATGTACATATATGTTAGCGTATGTTACTTATACTTTAATTGAAGAATGATATTTGTTGGTATATATGTGGGTATATATTACATATACTTTAACTAAATAATGGTATATGTGGATATATGTAGGTATATGTTACATATACTTCAACTAAAAAATAGTATTTATAGGTATATGTTACATATACTTTAACTAAAAAATGGTAGATGTGCATATATGTATGCATATGCTACATATATTTTAACTAAAGAATGGTATTTGTTACTATATAATGAGTAAATATTATATATACTCTAATTAAAAAAATAGTATATGCTGATATATGTAAGCATATGTTATATATACTTTAACTAAAAAATGATATTTGTTGGTATATATGTGGGTATATGTTATATATACTTTAACTGAATAATGATATATATGGATATATGTATATTTCAAATAAAGAATGGTATTTGTAGGTATATGTTACATAAATATTAACTAAAAAAATGGTATATATGGATCTATGTAGGCATATATTACATATATGTTAACTAAAAAAATGATATTTATAGGTATATGTGGGTATATATTACATATATATCAATATGTGTGAATATATGTAACATCCCTAATTTTTTTTGAAATTAAATAAAATTGAAATTTAAATAAGTTAAATAAATGATTTAAATGGAAATAAAAGAATTTTAAGTGAAAAAGTAGAAAGTTTATGTAAAATATACCTAACATATACTTAATATATACATTAGTCAGCTCTTTTAAAAGAAAAGTTAAAGTCAAGTGGCATTTTTGTAATTATATTTTGTAAAATTAAAATTATTTAAATAAATTAAAAATAAATTAATTTTGGTTGGAAGAGGAAAATATGATTTTTAAATAAATAAATAAATAATTAATTATTAAAAATAAAATATTATATATATTGCTATATTTTTAAGTGGAAAGAAAGAGAAAATTAAAGTGCTCTTCTTCTTCAAAAAAAAAAGCCAAAATTCCATGGATGTTAGGGGTAATTTTTGCTCCATTTAGACAATCAATTTTGCAAGAAATTTCAAGAATCAAGGATAGTTTTGATGACTTTCTAACAAGCAAGTAAGCTTTCTTACCAAAATTTCAAATTCTACGGAAGATATGGATATGTGGATTTTGAGATTTTTGTATTGGCATGATTTAATTGCTTAATTGGATATGAATGAAGTTTTTTTGGTTGGTTATTAATGATTTTAAGGTTAGATTAAAAAAAATGGCTGAATTTAAGTTGAGTTTGGTGAAGAGAAAGAATTTAGGGTTGCGGAACATATGGACTTTTGAAATCATGAGTTTTAATTATGTAAATTAGTTCCAAATGTGTTGTTTTGATGGATAAACAATGAATTTAAAGTCAAATGATGAGTTTGGTTAAGTTTGGATAGAGTTTGGAAATGGTAGTATTGGTTTAGGGTTTTAGAAAAGGCATTTTTCAAGTATGATGAATTGTTTGGTTTTATTATTTTAATCATGTTCATTAAGGATATAAGTGATGGAAGATTAGATTGATAATTGGAATGAGTTTGAATGTAGGGGGAAGGTTATGCTATTTTAGGGTTTGGAAGATAAGTATGTGTTTGTGTAATGTAATTGGTTTAAACCTATTAAGATATGTTTTTAATGATATTAATAAATTTAAAACACTAATTTAAATGGATTAAAATAGAAGTTCAATGTTAAAGTAAGGAAAGGCTAAAATTTAGGATTTTCTTTAAAGTGATGTTTAATTATGGTTTGATGTTGAGAATGCCTTAGAATGTGATACTAAATGATTGTTTATATCACATTTGGTATAGGCATTGAGAGGAAGGAGTTTGCCCAACCCTAGTGTTGAAGGATAACTTGAAAGAGAATGTTGGAGGGAGTTTTGAAGCTTGTTTTGGAGTGCTTTCTTAGGTAAGCATAAACTTTTAATAAATTAGATAAGTTGGCATTAAATTGGGCTTAACACATTTTGGATGAAAAATGTGTTAAGCTACTTGATACATTGAATATTCATGAATATTGTGCTATGACTTGTAAATTGTTGCTTATGTATTAAATGCATTGTGAAAAGCCATTATTAATGGCTAAATTGAATAAAATGTGATTTATATGCATTATGTAAAAATTACCCAAAATATTTGGATAATGTGATTTTAATGGGGAATGAGGTATATTGTGATGAAATGATGAAATATGATGAATTTAAATGAAATGACATTAATATGAATGAGAAAATAAGGCAATGTGCCTAATTGAAAATGGAAAAAATAAAAAAGAAATTGATGATGAAAAATATGAAATAATTGTGTGCCTAGTATGTTATTCAATTTTCAGAGTTCTGTGTTTGGCGGCATGCCTATGATGTTATCCTCATTATTTTGCCTTTGAGGCTAGACGCTTGGCATCACTGTGATATGATTTGCCTTCGGGGCTAGCATTTGAGCATCACAGTAACTCTAGGATTTGAATAATGTATTAGTTATTTAGGCCTATGCTTGTGTATGTTTATGTGAATTATTAAATGATGAAAGAATATGTTTAAAAGTATGTTTGGAAGTCACATTGTGATATGGCATAAGAGCATTATTGCATTGACATTATTTTAAAGTTTGTATTACTAGGCTTTTAGCTTAGCGCGATTGTATTTCATCGCGCAGGTGACAGGGCAGATTCGGTTGAACCGGAGAGTTCTTTTATACCAGGTCGAGTCTAGACTAGAGACTGTTTATTGATTTGATTTTGGATACATCAAGATCAAAGCCATTTTGCCAGCATGTATAAATTTTATATTATAGTATATTTTGATATTATGTATATGATATTATATTATTAGAGTATATATATTATAAATCATAAAGAATGTTTTGAATAATTATAAAATGTGGGTTGTGTACAGTGTTTTGATGTATATGCATATATGTATATGAATGTAAATGTTTTGAGAAATATGGAGGATTTGAGAAGTTGGGGTGGAAATGAGTAAATTGTTTCATTGGGAGTGTTTTTATACAGGCTGTAAAATTGTTGAATTTTTGGGATGTCCAAATTATAGACAAAACTCTGACGAATTTTTTTTAGAGATTTTTATATAAAATATTTATTTTGGATTCCTATAATTAATAAATAATATTTTATTTATTATTTAATTATACATTTTAAGTTGTTTGGAATTTTAAATCAGAAATATAAAATTTTTTTATTAAACTGGGTCGAGACATTTTTGTACCATATATGCATATTTTACATATACTGGGTGTGTATATTATACATGTATAGGGTATAAGGGTGTTGCAATATATGTTACATATAACTATATATATGTATGTATATTTTGATATATATTATATATATTTTAACTAAAAAATAATAATATATGTAGATATATGTCGGTATATATGAGTATGTGTAGATATATGTTGGTATATAACTATTTTATATATGTATTTATATGTAGGTATATATTATATATAACTAGATATACTGAAAAGAATAACAATATATATTGATATATATTACATATAACTATATATGTGGGTATATATTGCAAAAGAATAACAAAATATGTTGTACATATATAGGCATATGTGGGTACATGAAAAATCTTGAAATTAATATTAGTTAAAATATTTTTTCATTTTATTAGAAATTATATTTTTTTATTAATATTAATTAATTAATTTATAATGTTATCTTAAATATTTTTATTTTACAAAAAATAAAAATAAATATTTATTTTTTAATATGAAAATATATTAATTAATTTATGATAGTTAATTTATATAAAAATTAATTAAGATAATAAAATATAAATATCAAATTATTTATTTCACTATCGTATTTAATTAATGAAAATATTATACATATACTTAATTTTAAAGTAATATAAAAATTCAACAATGAAGTAGATAACTTAATTTTAAAGTAATATAAAAATTCAACAATGAAGTAGATAAAATGAAATATTTTATTTTTTATCATATGAATAGACAATGGTGGGTAGGAAATGAAAATTTTGAAAAAAAATCCAATAATTAAGGGACACATAGCTGTTTAGAATTTCATTATGATTTTCATTTTCATAGTGATTGACCCATTACTTATTAACATTTTGGTGGTCACAAGCACCTACCGTATTTTTGTAAATTGATAATTGTTGATAGCTTATTTTTGAAAATTTATTTTACACGCCATAATATTGAAAATAAATTTAATTTTTGAGTTAGTTTTGTAAATACCCCTAATTTATTTGGATAATACATATGAGTTTACTTGGAAATTATTTTATGATTACATTATCATTGAACATTTTATTACATATGTTCATAATCAATATAGTTTAGTTGAATCATTATTTATTAAGGTTTTATGATCAATTATTATTCTTATGCTTATGAAATAAAAACTTCCTATATCCACTTGGATACATATTATTGTTTATGTTGTACCTTTAATTTGCATTTGACTGTCTGCACATCATAAGTTTTCTACTTTAAACTTATATTTAACTGACATAATATATATTATTTAAAATTTGTTATTCTGTTGAATATGTTATTATTGCATCCCCTCAAAGAAATTAAATGGGTTATCAACGTCACCTTGATATCTATATAGGTTTTGATAATTTACATATTATTAGATATTTTGGATCTATAACTAGAAATTTTCTAAAGCAAGATTTTTAGATTTTTAGATTATTAATTTGATTAATTAGTTTTCTTATCATCAAGGGAAGATAATTGAATATAGCCAAAATATAAGAGATTAATTAAAATGCATCATTCTTGTTCATTCTTAATATATGCATAAATTAGTATGAACCTAAAGTTTTAAGAATAATTCATTTGCAGAATAAATCAGTTGCTAGATATCTTTATTGAAGCCAAAGGTCTCTATATAATATGTTCTAATCGCTAATGCTTCAAAAGGAATAATTGTCCTTGCAAGACATCCTATGAATATGTTACTAACTAAATCTCACATACACTAGAAAGTGTGGAAGACCTATTGGTTCAAAATATTTTTTTTGAAAGAATGATAAATGGATAATTTCAAAACGACACTCCTGAAGAGGTCAAAAGAAACATAAATTAATAACTGCATATTTTTAGAGAAGCAATCCCATAAGTTGTTCCGGTATTGAAAAATTATGAGATCTCATTAAAATCTAAAAATATGTGAGAAAGATATGAAATTATTATTGATAATATATTTGCATATATTGTCGTTGAAATTATCAAAATATGCTTAAACCTAAAAATATTTAACATTATTGATGTCGACTGATCAAAATGGAAAGAAGTAAGCCAGACTAAGCTAGATTCATTTGCTAAACATACAATATTTAGACTAATAGTCCAGATACTAAAAGATGTCAAACCCATAGGATATTGTATGTAAAAAAAATAAATAAAATGAGGTTATGAAAAGAGCACATTCCCTTTATTAATAATGCAATTACTTTTAAAATTAGTTTGGTAGCCCCCGAAGGACTTGATATTATATTAGGACAACTTTCTCATATGACTCATAAGAAAAATGAGTTAAATGAAATTGTGAAATACAAGGCATAACTTGTGGCACAAGAATTCTCACAAAGTCCTTGTATAGATATGATGAGACATATTCTCTTGTCATATATATTATTACCTTTAGATTTTTAATCTATTTGGTAGCCTCTAAAAGGCTCAACATATATTTGACGGATGTTGTGACAATTTACTAATATCATTCATGAGATGATGACATATATATGAAAATTCTTGTTTGATTCGAGATGCATAAAGCATCAAAATACCTGAAGCATATAATACCTTGACAAATATATTATATTGAGCTCCAAAGATTCTTATATATATTATTAACTTTCTCATATATTTGATGGATGTTATATAATCGCCTATTTGAATACTTAGAGAAAATGGATATGAAAATAATTTCATTTGCTCATGTGTTTTTATCTAGAAGATAATTAGAATTTTTTATAGTTGTAGTTTATGTTGATGATTTAAATGTATTGGAAACTCTAAAACAAATCTCAATTCTACAAACTGCTTGAAGAATGAATTCAAAATGAAGGATCAAGAAAGAATAAAATTTTTTTCTTGAATTTCAAATTGAGTATCTGTCAAATGGAATTCTTATCCATCAAGCATCATATATCAAACTTATAACAATTTTATATGCATAAATCTTATCCATTATGCACTCCAATAGTTGTTCTTTCTCTTGATATAAATGGAGATCATTTTCTCTCGAAAAAAGATAATGAAGAGATTTTTGGTCCTGAAGTACCATATCTTAGTGTAATAGGGGTGATTTTATATTTTGCTAATAATATAAGAGTATATATTATTTTTATAGTTAACTTGTTTGCAAGGTTTAGTTCTACACCAGAAGGCATTGGAGTGGAGTAAAATATGTTATATGCTATCTATGTGGCACATCCAATATGGGTTTGATTTTCCCGAAAGGAATAAAGTCTGAATTGGTAAGATATGCTGATGTTGGATATTTTTCTGATCCTTATAAAGTTTGGTCCAAACAAGTTATGTCTTCAAATATAATAATACTACTATTTCATGATGATATGTGAAGCAAACAATCATTGCTATTTCATGAAATCATTCAGAGTTATTAGCTATTCATGAAGCTAGTCATAAATTTATATGGTTGAGAAACATAATTGAACATATTGGAGGAATATGTGGATTACCTATAAAAAGTAACAAGCCAACAATATTGCATGAAGATAGTACAACATGTATTGAACAAATCAAGGAAGGCTACATAAAAGGTGACAAGAATAAATATATATCGCCAAATTTTTTTTACACTCATGAGCTCATGAAGGTAGGAAAAGTTAATATTTACAAATTTCATTCAAGTGATAATCTAGCATATTTATTCACAAAGACATTGCCGACATCAGTCTTCAAAAGACATATACACAATGTTGAGATGTGTTCACTCAAAATATCTTAGTTGGATATATTTTTGAGGGAAAGTTACATATGAAAACTATACTCTTTTTTCTTTGCTAAATTTTTATCCCACTGGATTTTTCTTAGAAAGGTTTTAACGAGGCATGTTCATAGGAATAGTCATCCAAAGGGAAGTATTATGAGATATGTGGATGACTACTTTGGATTAACCTTATCTTATTAAGACTATGATTACCTTTATCATATTTAGATTAGGATTAACTTAATGATAGTTGTAATTTTCTATTCTTATCTAAAGTCTACTTACACCACTATATATACCCATTATGGGTGGTGTATATAGGATAATTCACAATAAAGAAATTTCTCATATTTCTCTTTTGCTACCTATTTTCTTATATTTGTATCATTGAACATGTTTTTTAATTTCAAAATACGACATGATTTTTTCCATTTTTAATAAATAAATATGTTTTAGAATTGAAAAATAATTTTTCATAGGAAATAAAAACATCAATTTTCTTTAGCTGCATTTGGAATGGTTTTTATTTTTTGTTTTAACTTTTTTAAGAAAAAAAGCCAAAACACATTTGGTAATATTGCTAAATTTTATTTTATTTTTTTTAAAAAAACAATTAGATAGGAAACAATTTTATGTTAAATATGAAATTTATATAAAATATAGTTTTGAGAGTTTCAACTTTGAGAAGATATTTATATCTAATAAGACCTTTTTTTTCCTTCACCGTTGCCTCACACCATTCTCCTTTATAGATCAAAGGTCAATTCTTTTCTCTTTTCATCATAGTTTATGCAAATTTTCTTTTATAGTTTTTTTTGCTCTCTCTCTCTCTCTCTCTCTCATTTTGCAAATCCAACTATAAAGGTTAACAGTTGTCTTTTTTAATTTTTAATTTTGTTATTTTTAATTATTATTTATTATATCTAATTAATATTATAATCCATCATTTAAATAAATAATATAATTTTTCTAATAAATGAATAAAATGGCAAGAAAATTTAGAAAAGAAGATTTTAAGGAGTATGAAAAACTATGTATTATATTTTGCGATGCAACTGCTATAAAAGCTAATTTTCATCCTTCTACAAAAGTTTTTTAATTAGTGAAACTAAATAAAATAGTAAAATTTTTTTGATAATTCTAATGAAGAGTGTAAAGACACATATAAAAATCAAAAACTCAAAAAGAAAAGTCATAAAGGATTTAATCATAGAAAGATAAGAAAAAATTTTCAAAAAGCAAAAATTCAAGTATTAGTCAGAAATGAAGAAAGTTGAAAGAAAAAAAAAGAATATTTTACTGTGTTGGATTATTATTTAATATTATTATTGATATTTTTATTTAAATATGACAATGATTAATTATTTTAGATTATTTATTGCTGAATATTTGAAAATATGTATTTGTATATGTATAATTAAAAATTATGATACAATTTTTAAAATATAAAATAAATTTCTAAGAATATAGAACAAAAATTGAAAATAGTTTTTAGTTTTGAAAAATAAAAAAATTAAAAACTTACAATGTAAATGAATAGGACCTTAGAAAATAAAAATCAAGCACCAAGACCAAGACAAGCTAGAATGATCCATATTCATATAGTTGAGGCCAAAGTCCATCATATATAAGTTCTTGTTAGCTAAAGTATTAGACAATAAACTCTATTTTGATTGTTAATAATCAAATTGAAGTTGACTAATATTTGTATCAAGTATTTTTGCCTAAAAAATTAGAAAAATTCAAGTTCTCTGCTGGGCTGAATGGCATGATGGTCCCTATGAGCATGACCCCAAGCTAGAATGCACTGATAATGACATAAAAAATTTAGCAATCACCAAGATAGACAGCAATAAGAATCTCACAACTGCGCCCTCTAATAGCCCTATCGGTTCACAAGAAGAGAAAATTACTTGAGTCATAGAAGAGTACACGACTGTGAAGCCCTAATTTTGCACCTGATAGAAAATTATTAATTTTGCATCTAGATGAAAGCACACGTGATAATAAGAACAACATAATTGGAATAATGCAAAGCGGATGCCAGATGGCCCCAAATGGTCTATGTTAAGGTTTATGCACAAACTAGGTACTTTACTACTTACTGTAAATCCTTAATTTTTCCTCTATTTTATTAAAACTTAGTCTATTATGATTGCAATGCAACTTGAATAACTCAAAATGGATATCAGACAAAAGAGAATGGACCTTTGGAATTTTTTTGCACTAGAATTGGGCCTGATTAGGCCCGTTGGGGGTCGCTACCATGCACAATCCCTATGGTAGCCACATGTTACCTCACAACAGCCAGATGTTACATCACAGCAGCCAGTGCTGTCATAAGGCACCGAAAATCTACCACAACTCCCTATTCCTACTTTTTTTTTCTTATTTTAACCATCTAAAACACTATAAATAGGCCTCAAAACCTCACTTTTTTATCATCCCATTCAACCAAGCAAGCCTAATTACTATTTATTTTACTTTTTCCCTCTCTTTTTCTTATTTAAAAGGAAAATGTTCAATATTTCTTAGTAAGAACTGTCTAAAACTCATTTCCTTAGCGAATTTGGGTGCTGGTCAGCTTGAGATTGTGCTTTTCCTTAAATCGTTTTAAGCCAATTGCTTCC
Source organism: Garcia nutans (assembly GCA_947685225.1). NCBI lineage: Eukaryota > Viridiplantae > Streptophyta > Magnoliopsida > Malpighiales > Euphorbiaceae > Garcia > Garcia nutans. Next base: position 31,224,966 of record CANTUV010000039.1, on the reverse strand, counting down.
TTAACAACCTATTTTCCTCAACAAATGTAGAACTTCAGTCCAGCCACCTAAATCAATCAATCATTTTCAAAATTAGGATTTAAACCTAAAATTAATCTTTTTCCAAATTTAATTTTAAACCTAAATTGTGAGCGGGGATTTTAGCCCCCACTCCCATGTGGAATGGTTCTTTCGACTTCAGTACTGTTAGGCTCAGGGCCTTAGAGAAAAATAGGCCTAAATCATGAGAAAATGGAGTTGCTACCCAGACGGGTAGGGAAAAAGAAAGGGGTGGACGACTTGATTTCTAAGGAATCTCCAATTCCCTAATGGGTTTGGAAAGTTAGGTACGCATGGGGAAGATGAGAATGACTTAGCACCCCTATAGTGCCCAGTTCATTGGAACCAGCCTTCTTTTTAGGTCTAAATATTATTAAATTCTTAAATATATAAAATCATCCATGCTACATGCAATTATTGAAATAAATATTCATTATATTGAAATTGAAGAAAGTTCAAACAAACAAATAAAATGGGCACCCATACAAGATGGAAACATGCCTCTTACAACCATGTCTAATCTCCAAAACTAAATAAAATAGGACACCCACCATTTGGTGAAAACATGCCCTATACATTAATGTCTAAAACTTAAAATAAATAAAATTACATTAATCCTAATTAATGAAGTACCCTCAAAGTAGAAATATACCTCTTACATCATTGAAGTCCATAAAAATAATCAACATCAAAATAATTAACCAAATAAATTTAATCCATTCAATCACATCATAATAATTAAGAGCAAATTATCCATGGTAAATAGAATATCAATAAATCATTCATCATAAACATGAAACAATCAAATCTAGGTTCATAATCTTTAAATTAAACATAAGATACATAAAATTAAGGCTTAATATATGAATTAGGGTTTATAAATAAAAATTAGGGTTTTATTATAAAGATTAAGTTTTCAAGGTATGAATTAGGGTTTTAGGATTTAAAAATACTAAATTAGGATTTTAATATAAGTTTAGTGTTTTAACATATTCAAACTAGATTAAGACATACAAGCTAGATTTAAACCTAATAAACTAGGGTTTTTAGAGTTTTAGAAAATAACATTAGGGTTTTGGGGTTTTAGAAGATAATATTAGGGTTTGAAACTATCAAATTAGGGTTTTGGAAAAATATTAGGGTTTGTAGTTAAAAATAAAGTTTAATGTTGGCTACTGGGACTAAGGGTATAATCAAATTGTTTGATGTTTAAAGTGTGGTTCTTGTCCAAGACTTTAACACTTTTATTGCTACTGTTACTATGATATTAAAACTTAATGTTAATTTGATTAAACAAGCTATTGGATGTTTTATAAAGAAACACAAGAACAAACTAAAGACAATTCAATGAGTGAAACAATAATGAGTGAACATACTGTGAATTTAAAACAGATTGAATAAGGAATTTCAAACCTCCGTTTGTTGGCTCTACCGATATTTTACACTGATCCAAACTTTATATTTGCACCAGCGTCAAATCTCAATTGAGCAAAGTGAAGGCAATTGCACAATACCTTCTGGTTTATTGTCATTAGTGTTCTGTGTCTCTTTTTTTCTTTGGTTGTTTTCTTTCTTTCTTAATACTTATTGCCTCTATCTCTCTTAAGTACTGCTAGGGTTTTTCAAATTTTTTTGTTGCTGCCTCTCTGTACTAATCTGTGTTGCTCCCCTCTACAGGTCCTTAAAACCTATATTTATAAGAAAAGATTAGGTTAACTTTGTAAAATAGTATTAGTTTCCTGACTAAGCATTTTTTTTAGCCATATCAAATTAAAACAATTTGAATTTCAGATAAGCCATGACTATGTTGAACTAAAACCAATTAGATTTGAGGTACACCTGACCATATCAAATGAAAAACATCTCAAGCGGACATGATTTAGGTTCCATATTGAACTGGGCATGCCTTAGTTTGATATGGGTGTGTCCATACGAACTGGGCATCCTTTAGTTCGATATGGACATGCCCATATCGAATTGGGCAAGTCCCAGTTCAATATGGATGCCCATATCAAACTAGGTTTGTCCTAGTTCAATATGGACAAGGTCCATATCGAATTGGTCAATGTCTAGTTCGACATGGACCATCCATATCGAACTGGATAGGCCTAATTCAACTTGCATAATCCATTATCAAACCAAAATGACTTTCAAACCGTTTTTAGGTTTTAAAACTCGCTTTATGACCATTTTAAAAGTTTTAAAAACTAAACTAGATTCATTTAGGCCTTTATAAAAATTGGACCAATCAAGATAAAGGCTTAAAATAGAATTAAGCCATTAAGAATGGACCAAAAAGTACTCAAGACATCTTAATTAGGACCGAACTAGCTTAGGGCCAAATTCAAGGGTCTATAGTTTGCCCCCTGCTTGAACGATCTTAGATTTATTCAAAGAGAGAAAAGCAACATGAGTTTAAGCTAATTTTGGACATGGATGGTTCTAGACAAAAGATTGGAGTTGGTTTGTGTTCTGGACCCGGATTGGTTTGGGTTTTGGACTCGGATTAAGTTCTGACTAGAAAAAGATTTGGATTCTGGACCCAGATTGAGTTCTGGACTCAAAAAATAATTTGGGTTCTGGACCCAGATTGATTTGGGTTCTGGACCCAAATTGAATTCTGGACTCGAAAAATGATTTGGGTTCTGGACCCGGATTGGTTTTGGTTCTGGACCCGAATTGAATTCTAGACTAAAAAATGATTTGGGTTTTGGACCCGAATTGGCACCTATAAAAATTAATTGCAGTTGATAAAGCATTTTGCAAAAAATTTAGCTATTTTTTACTTTATCTGAATATCTATATACTCTTACCCCCTGCATGAAAAAATATTTTATGAGTATAAAAATATTTTTAAACATGCAAAAATTATAGACATAATAAATATCTATTACTACGTGCTCGTTTGATCTGAAAATAAAAATTATTGATAATGTAAATTGCAGAATCATGAATTATTGAAGCAAATAAGACATGGACATGAATAATGTATAGTCACTTTCTTTGACCAACCACGTGATCATGTTTTAACTTTTAACTTTTTTTAAAATTAAAGAAAACTACATACTTATCCTTCAAACTCACTATCTATAAATTGAGTGGAAATTGCTTCATTCATTTCAACTAGAAGTTTGCCAACTCTCCTAAATTCAAGATGCTCATTTTAGTTTCAAAATTTTTCAAGCTTTTTAAAGAAAAAGGAAATTACAGTAAATCAACATGTGTCTAGAACTGTACCACATATTATGTGCTTACCTTAGAGTTAATGGGCTAGAGCGGATTCCATTTTTAGCAGGAATGCTCCTCCATCAAAGTTCATAAGGGAAAACACAGATATTTATTGTTGTTCACAAAAAAAATTTTATTTTATGACTTTTATTTGATTTTTTATACATTTTTTACGTATTTTTTATATATTTTTATTTTTAATTTATTTGTAGTAGAAAAATAAGCTAACGAATTCTAAAAACAATGAGATTACACATGAAGAATTTAATTTTAAACATTTGGTGTATGGAAAATACATATTTATGGCATACAAAAAATAAAAAATAGAAAATTATTTAGGAAAAAAATATATAAAATAATACGAAGAAAAATATAAAAGGCTTGTAAAAGATTTTATACAAAAGTAAATGAAGAAAAAAAATTGGGGTTGATGCAAAAAAATACCAAAAAAAAAGTAAATGTAATGAGACAATAAAATTATTAGGGTGCTGAAAATAATTGTTTTGTTCCAATTTATATTTTTCTCAATTTTTGAATTTTTGAGAATAATTATTAGGGGTGATATACTTACCTGATTAGACTTACCTTTATTGTGGCTGTTTGATAGCTGTGTGATTCATGGCAGCGGAAACATCCTTAAAGCCCACGAGTGGTATGACCGAGTTTTGCCTCCAGTTCGGAGGATGATCAATGAATGTGGTTTTGAAGAATTTGAGCTGCAGCTACCTACCACGGGATATGAAATCAATAAAAGCATAATACAGGCACTAGTCGAGGGGTGGATGGACACCACTCACACCTTTCACTTGCCTATTGGGGAGATCACGATTGGCCCGGTGGATTTTACTGCGAAAATAGGCTTGAAATGAGATGGGATCCCCGTCCTTTTGACCAATAATGTAGTAACTGAGGATGAATTCACGAATTAATTAGTCTGCGAATTAATTATAGGGGAGCATTTAAGATAAAGTATTAGTACATCAGACACTACAAAAATATTCGGCATTTGCGACGGACATGTTTTCATCGCAAATTTGCTACGGATCTGTGACGGATTTGCGATGGAAGGACAAGTCAGAGGAATTTTGAGAAATTGGTCGCAAATCCGTTGCAAATCCGTCGCAGATCTGCGACGAAAATCATTCCGTCGCAAATAATCGTCGCAAAAGTTAGCGTGGAAACTTGGCGTGAGAGAGAAAACACTAAAAAAACCAATTTGCAACGGAGATCTGCTACCGTCTATTGCCGTCGCAAATTTCACTATAAAAATATTCGGCATTTGCGACGGAAATCTGCGACGGACATGTTTCCGTCGCAAATTTGCTACGGATCTGCGACGAATTTGCGACGGAAGGACGAGTCAGAGGAATTTTGAGAAATTGATCGCAAATCCGTCGCAGATCTGCCACGAAAATCATTCCGTCGCAAATAATCATCGCAAAAGTTGGCGCGGAAACTTGGCGAGAGAGAGACCCGGGTATATTTTTTCGCAAAATTTTTTTTCGTCGCAGATTGGTTGTAGAAAACACTAAAAAAAGCAATTTGCAACGGAGATCTGCTACCGTCTATTGCCGTCGCAAATTTCACTATAAAAATATTCAGAATTTGCGACGGAAATCTGCAACGAAAAATTTCCGTCGCAAATGTGCAACGGATCTGCAACGCATTTGCGACAGAATAATAAGTTGTAGGAATTTTGAGAAAGCCATCGCAAATCGGTTGCAAATCCGTAATAAATCTACGATGGATTTTTGTTCGTCACAAATTTCATCGCTAAAGTTGGCGGGATTACTCCCGCCGAGAATTTTTGCAAAAAATTCTTACCGTCGCAGATTCGTTGCAAATTTGCTACCCATTTGCTACGGATTTGCGACGAAAATAAAATTTGACTATATATATGTATCCATCGCAAATCGGTGGCAAATCTGTAGCAAATTTGCGACAGAAAATAGCCGTCAAAAATTTTCGTCGTAAAACTAAAAGGAAATTTTTAGTGGGAGCCCAAAAAAGAAATTATAATTATTTGAAATAAGTTAGAAGACTTATTTTATAAAAAAAAATACTAACTTTTATTTTTTTCATAATTTCATTATAGGCATTTTATTTTATCTCATTTCTCTGCATTTATCGTATAGCATGAATGATATATTTGAGTATCTGTTTAATTATTTTAAAGCATATTTTGATTTCAACAAATCGATTTATTTGTATAGCTTCATTTAAATATTTTATATATTACTTTGATATTAATTTAATAATTTATAATGACAAATTAAATTTTAGTTATTATCACTAATATAAAATTTTAAATTAGTATTTAATTTTTTTTGTGCAATTCATTATCTTAAAGTGGAGTATGATAGAATCATATTCATAATTCAAATTTACGAATATTTTATTAAATTAAAATGGTATTTTTATTAAGTGATCTACGTATTTAGTGGTTATAATAAATACTTATTAGTTATTAAGCAATAAACAGTACTAATAGTACTAATAATATAATGAATTGTGTTTTGTAAATTAAAATAGTAAAATTAATAGTATAACATATTAATAGTAAAAAATTATATTTACTAATTACTAATTTACTGTCTAATATTTATCATCATATAAATAATTAAAATATATTTTAATTTAACTTCAAAATAAAATAAATATAAATATAGATAATTCTGATTTTTTTAAGAAACTATTTGTATAACACAATTTTTATTTTTTTAAAAAAATATTATTTTTTATATGCACTTGATATACTAAATATATAATCTATGTCTATTTAAAAATAAATTATATTTTTAATATATTAAATATATATTTAAAAAAAATGATATTTTTAAAATTAACAAAGAAAATTGAATTTGGGAAATATTTTCGAAGGGTAATGTATCAAATGTTTTACTGCCTAACCTAATCTCAGAATCCTCACTCTCCTATTTGCGCCGCTCCCTCTCTTCTCCTCTCTGTAGTAACCATCGCAGCATCGCCATCTTCATCTCAGCCTCCTCTCGCCTTCACAGAGAGGTCATCGCTGTCATCGCCACCTCCATCTTCATCTCAGCCTGCTGGTATGTCCTCCACATACCCCCCCACACACACACATTTTGAATCATTTGGATTGTAGCAGTACAAATCTCCATTTCGAATCTGACTCTTTATTAGCGTGCGGTTGCAGCAATTGTGTATCTCCTCTTAAACGCTTCTTAACGTACTCTCTTCATTCTAATCGCCGTCTTCTTTTTCTTCATCGCAGCTCTCGAAATTTCTCTTCTCAGTTTTCTACTGTCTCTTCTTTTAATTTCCCCAATAAACTCGACTGTCTCATCACGGGGAACACTAACTCTCTGTTCTTCAGGATGGAGGTAACTGCTTTTATGTTGTTTTGTTTGGTTTTTGTAGATTTAATGCTGTTTTGTTTATTTATTTATTTGTTGTTTGAATCTTGCTGAGAAACCTGGTTCAAATCAAGTGTGTTGCGCTGATTCTGTTTGTTTTTCAAATTCTATACCAATTTTCTTCCGTTTAGCATCCTGATTTCTCTTTTTAAAACATTTTAAGGATTAAGATTGTTTCAGAGTGTAAAATTTGTGTAATTATGCTAATTTTGGGAGATCGAAACTTATAGGGATTATGCTAATTCAACCGCTGATGGAGCGAATCTAATGAGCTGTAATTAGTGATGTTCTTAGAGTATGTAAATGGAAATGGACCCGGGGGTCAAGACCCTTAGAACAACAATTCATGCTTTCTCGAGGAATTGTTTCTACTTTGGCCGGTTCAATATGTGAAGACATGTTTTACGATAATTTAGGGTTCCGTTTAAGCTAATCACTGAGATATTCCTTCAACAAACTATTCACAATATTGAACTGTGATAATCAATAACAGCTGTTTGAACAGTGGTTTAGTTCTGTTTGGGTGGTTTTATGTGTGTTTCCAGGGGAATTTATCTCAAGTTGGGTGGACATGGTGTATTCTACTGGCTGTTGTAGCTGGAGCTGATTGCTTTATCAATTACACTCAAATTTGCACAAGCCTAAGGGGCTTGGACCTCCAAACTCTGCCCATAGCCACATATCCTGTGGAGGTCATGCATGAGAAAATACCGACCTTGAATATCTCATTTCCATGTTTTCCGACAGATTTCATTGCATTCGTGTGATTTTTCTTTGCAATGGTGGTGAACTGGTGATTATGTTTATATGCATCCTTGTGTGTAGCATCACCAGTGGTTGTAATTATTGTTTCTAGTTTCTGATGATTATGCATCGCTTTCTTAAAATTGCATCATAATTCTGTTAGACTTGGTGTGAGCTTTATTTTTCTCTTTTTGTGTGAACTTTGCATTGAAGTTCTTTTGATAATTGCCAGCGATTCTGGGCTGGAAATGGAATCAATAAAAACAAAGCAATGGTAGAGAATTTGCAGCATTATGGAGTGATCAGCTCGAAAAAGGTGGCTGAAGTAATGGAAACAGTTGATAGGGGTTTATTTGTACCAGATGGGACTCCAGCTTATGTCGATAGCCCCATGGCAATAGGTTACAATGCCACTATTTCTGCGCCTCACATGCATGCGACTTGCCTTCAGTTGTTGGAGGAGTATCTGAAACCTGGCATGCATGCTTTAGATGTTGGCTCAGGTTCTTATTCTCACCATCCATTAAATTCTTATTAGTATTTGATTATTTCATGGAGGGAGTTGATGGTTGTATGTATTGGCTGTGAAAGCTTTTTAGGATGATTTTGAACATCAGTGACGTCAATTTTCTTTCTTTTCCTCCCTCTCTCTCACTTTCTGTTTTTTTATATCACCTGAAGCACAATGCTATCTGAGAATAATACAATGTTTACATCCTGTGATTTTTCCATCTCTCTGCAGCCAACAGAATTTAGCTTTTCTTTGTTGTTCTCCTAATAGGGACTGCATATTTGACAGCATGCTTTGCCCTGATGGTTTGGAACATATTCCGAAATTGACTACTTCTTCAATCAAGAATATTGAAAAAAGTGCAGCAGCACCATTATTGAAAGAAGGTTTTCTCTCAATGCATGTTGGTGGTATGCTTTCAGAACTTTTCTTAAGGAAGAGAATTTTGGTTTTTGACTGCGTAGTTTTAAATGATTATGCAGTGGCTGAACATAAAATTTTTTGGCATTCTTGCATGTAGCCACCCACCTCCTAGGTTCTTTAGGTCAGGATTAATGTACTTTCCCATACCCTTCCAATACACAAAATTTCTGCGTAGTTTTGTGTTTGTAATTAATAGCAAATATTCAAATACAGATCTGTATTTGTGATTAATGTTGATTAAATTTGCGATTAAGTTTTTACAAAGGATTTGATTTTTGACCTTATTCTTTAAATAAATTCGTTCTTCATGACTTACTGTAGTGTTTTTGAACTTGGAAAGGATATGCTATATTCTGTTTTGGGATGCTTCAAACCAGCACAGATTTTGTACTTCATGATGCCTCTCTTTATATATTTCAAGTAATTGAAGTATCCACTTTTATCTTAAAATCATTACTTGGTCTTTCTTGAATTTTCAGAATGGCCAGTGCTGTATTTCACCAATCTATCTGGACTTTGCAATCCCATCAACAGCTCCACAACTCTGGATTTCACCAGAAGTTTGGAAGTGTTTCAGTGAAATACATATCAAAAAGTTTTAAGATTAATATAATTTAATTCTCTCCTTCTTGTTCTTGTTCTTTTAGTGGTTATCTCATGGACCACTGAAAGGAACCCATCATGGATTGGTAATTGTTGATTCCATGAAAGTAGTTGTTTGCTTTTAAGGTCTGGAATTATGTGTAGAACACTAAATTTTCAGTTCTTTGTGAACCAAGTGATCTTATGTCTCCTTATTTGCTTCTTTGTCTTGCCAAATTTGGTTTATCTTTTTTGGATGTTTGAATTCAAAGGCTAACTAGAAGTCTTTCATTACTAAATTCACGTGTGAAAGTTTATAACTTGGGTTTTATTGCTTGGACATTCAATATTAAATCCTGCTATTTCTTGCAATTCTATCCTTTTTGTTTAGGAATTGTTATCTTAGGATATCTGCTAATATGCTTCCTTTGAACAATTAATTTTGGTTTGAAGTACTGATTTTAGATTCATTTCAGAATGTAAAGTTAAAACCTTTTTTTGCTTTTCTTCATTTATTTGCATATTTCCTTTCTTTTGCATCTGTTGATTTGTGCTTCTCATCTAGAATATCCTTTGACTCTGCAAATTATAACCAAAATTTGGGTTCTTGCTGCTGCCATGGATTGTTAGGGTTTCATTCCTTTTTTGGGTTCCATTTGGTTAGTTTTTCTCCTTCTAGTTAAAGTTTGCATGGCTGGTTTTCAAACTACTGGGGAGATTCCTCCTGGGTTTCAAGGGTTTCAGATGAACTGGATTGATTAAAATGGCCTTTTTCTTTTATCTAATAGTTCCAGTTTTGCTTTTGGCTTCCAACCCATGAAAGATACCACATTGTATCTATTAGTTATCTTGCACATCAAAAGTTTAAATGTTATATGGTCTGCAAACAAAGGCTCTCCAGTAGCAAATTATGATAATTTCTCCTTTGGTGAAGATGGTAAAGTGTCTTTGCACAAGAGGGAAACAACGATTTGGACACCTGATACTGGTGGTAGAAGGGTTTCTACAATAAAATTGCAGGATTCAGGAAATTTGGTTTTGTTTACTTCTTATGAATTGTGTATTAATTAGTTACTTGTCAATTAAAAATTTACTTGTTAACATACTTTTTTATGAATATTGCTTGTGAATTGTGTGTATTGGCTACTGGATTCTTTTGACTCTAACATTGTTTTGATTTTCTTTTTTAGGAAAGCTTTCAGAAATTGAAAGCATCACAATCTACAGAAGAGGCAAATGGAGAGGAAGTTCAATCTTGTACTAAGGATGATGATGATTTATTTGTTGAAGCGGCAGGAGGAACAAAGAAGGCCAGATTATATGGGTTGGGGAATTTAGCGATTTCTCACATCTTTAGGGGCAGTGGAAGTACATCTCAACAAGTGAATGAGGATATGTTAACTGAAATACGTGATGAGATAAGCAATAAAGTCAGTCATATAGAGAGCAAATTAGAGACCAAAATTGCAGATATGACTCAATTTTTGGTTGAGAACCAGATTTGGATTCAGAATATGTTACTAAGACGACCAATTGAACCTCCTAGATGGGCTCCAACAGAACCAACCCCACCAGCAGAAGATCAAGTAACAGCAGAACATCCAGATGATGACTAGTGTATGCCTTCGGCTTAGTTTTTACTTTTGAAAGTGTTCATACTTTAATACTTTGAAATGTTTAAAACTTATATATTGTAATGACTTTTGAATTATGTTAGTTTAACTAACTATTGCATTTTATATAAATGAAAATTGGTGTAAATTTAGATTTATGTAATTAAATTGTAAATATTATTACTACAGGTGTGTATTTTATATATAAAATCCATATAATGAAACAAAAATTGTAAATTCATTGCATCTGCAATGGCATCTGCAATGAAATTTGTGACGGAAAACACCACGGCATATATGCTCCAGAACATCTGCGACGGCCTTTGTGACGGATTTGCGACGAGTTTTGCGATGAAATCTGCGACGAAAAATCTGCAACGACAATCTGCGACGGTTTCTGCGACGGATTTGCGATGGTTACTGTTTGCCCGCGAAAATTTGAGTGGCAAATTTGCAACCGCCTAGTGGTAGCAAATCGGTCGCAATCTGTGACGGCCCGTCACAAAATTGAAAATTGCGATGCCTTTTTTATTAACGGATCGTATCCGTCGCAGATCGGTCGCAAATCTTGATTTGCGACAGATTCTGTTCGTTGCAGATAGCCTTTTTTTTGTAGTGAGAGAATATTGGATGAGGCAGACTCGACTGATGCATGGCAGATGGGTAGAAAGATACACCTGCAGATTTTTGTTGTACTTGTTAGCAATGACAATCTTATGCAGCACTGAGGCTGCAATTCATCTATCGGTTTTACGTGCTCTGGCAGATTTTGATCTTATCCCTCTTACGCTTGGGGAGAGGCTGGCCTTGCCTGTCTTTATCACAGTTTTGAATAATAGTTATGAGAGAGTATGTTGGTGAAATAGGTAAAGAAAATATAATAAGAGATAGATGTGTATGAAGGATGTTATATATATTGTATTTGAAATATATGGGAAATATAAAGACAATATATAAGACATATACATATATCAACATATACACCATATATACATGATGTATACATTGGTGTAGGAAAAGTTAATTTTAAATAATTAATTAATAATGATAATAATGACAAGAGAAAAAGAAGAAATGAAAGTCAAAAGAAGGACAAATATTTATGGTGGGAAAATTTTTAGGTGGAAATAATTATATTATTATATATATAAGATAAGGATGAATTGAAAAGGGAGCTTTCTCTCTTTCTTTCTTTCTTCTTCTTCTTCCTCTTGGAACGTGGGACTAGAGAGAGAGAGAAGAGTTTGATTTTGTTCATATAAACACCAAATTCATAAGAGTCTTGAGCGAATTGAAGGTGGATATTGAAGATTTGGCAAAGAATTCAAGTGCTCTTTCTTTGAGTTGATTTTTATAGATTTTGAGTTTATATGTGATATGGTTAGTGAGAGAAAGTGATGATTAATTGAATATTATGATGATAATGAAATATTGAAGTATATATATGTTGAATTGATGAAATATTGAAGTATATATATGTTGAATTGGTGCTTAGATGATGAAAATATGATTATTTGTGAGGATGATGATGAGTAGTTGAAATTGAGGAATAAGGGTGAAAAGAAAAAAAAGTAAGGGTTTAGTATAAATGAGTTGGGAATTGAGTAAATTGATACATGGATGATTGAATAAATAAATTATATAATGATTATTATTATAAAATGTTGGAGTTATATACGTGTTGAATTGCTGGGTGAATTATGAATATACACTAAGATGATGATTAAGGGTGTTGTTGTATTGATTTTGGAATGATTGTGTTCATATGGTTGAGAGTTCGAAATGCAAAACTTTTGCCTGACAAGGCCAGTGACATGGCCATGTCATTGGGCATGTCAACGGTGCTGAGTTTAATATTGATGACACGACCATTAACACGACCATGTCTCTAGACGTGTCATAGCGCTTGTGAGATTAGTTAATTGACATGGCCATGAACACGCCCGTGTTGCTGGGCATGTCAAAGTTTCTGTGAGGCAGAATGAATGACACGGGAAGTGACACGCCCATGTCATTGGATGTGTCAATGCTTCTGTATGAATGAGTTAATGACACGGTCATCAACACGCCCGTGTTGTTGGGCGTGTCATTTGAGAATAACTCTTTTTGTTGTTTTTCATTTGTAATTCCTATTTAAATGATTTGAATGTTAAGAATGCCTTAGAATGTGATACTAAATGGTTGTTTATGATCACATTTGGTATAGGCATTGAGAGAGAGTAGTTTGCCCAACCTTAGTGTTGAAGGGCAACTTGGAAGAGAATGTTAGAGGAAGTTTTAAAGCTTATTTTGGAGTGTTTCATAAGGTAAGTACAAACTTTGAATAATTGCTTATATTTACATGACATTAGGACTTAACACATTTGGTTGGAAAATGTGTTAAGTTACTTACTACATTGTTGGTGCATGAGTAATATGCTATGATTTGTATAATGTCACAAAAGCATTATATGTAATGTGAACTATGTGTAAAATATGATAATGACCCAAAACGTATGGATATTTCAAATTGTTATGTGTACATTAATGATGGTATGTAAAGACATTGGTGATGACTATATTGATATAAATGAGATAATTGAGGCATTATGCCTGGTTAGATCTTGAGAAAATGAGAAAGATATTGATAATGAAATTATAAAAGAATTGTGTGCCTAGTATGTTATTTAATCTTTAGAGTTCTGGGTTTGGCGGCATGCCTATGATTTTCCTACAGGCTAGCGCTAGGCGTCACTGTGAAAATATTTTTGAGGTGAAATGACCGGGTCATAAGCCTCAAAAATAAATCCTTGAAGTTAGGCTTGGTGAAATGACCGGATCGTAAACTCAAATATAGTTGGATTATTACATTGATATATTGCCTACGGGGCTAGACACATGGTGTCATTATAGACCAAAGCAGAAACTCTAGAATTTGAATAGCATATTAGATCTTTTTGGGCCCATGCTTGTATTTGCTTCTATGTGAATTATGAATTGTGGAATAATTGAGCAATATAATAAGATATAATGTTATGAGATATATGATGGTGATCGTGGAATGATATGATCAATACATAAGCAAATTACTGAAAAGGAATGTGGCTTAAGAAAATATGCTAGATGATGAGAAATGAATTGTTGAAAAACTTGAGCAGAGCTAAGTGTTGATATTAAAAATGAGATTATGGAAATATAACGTGATGTGTAATATGTAAAAGGATGTGGAAATTGCGTGTATTGTTTCATGAATATTATGATAAGCCATTGAATTGTGTCTAATGTTAAAGATATATATATAAATTATGAAATTACTAAAAGATATGAAAAGTGCATTGAAATTGGAAAACCAGATAAGAATATAATGATAAATGATGTTAGTTAATGAGTATGATTTTCTATAATGTATGTATATAATATTTATTTGTACTACTAAGCTTTCAAGCTTAGCGCGGTTGTGTAAATCATGCAGGTGAGTAGATGATTGATCTGGGAGTCAAACCGTTATGCCATGAGAAAAGTAAGAGTATTTCGAGACCAACTAGAAGGTGGTGCATACATGTACAATTTTATTATGCTGTATTTTGATAAAAATGTATATGTACATAAGTGAATTTCAAAAAAGACAATGTAAATTATATATATGTAATATAATCAAAAGTATAATGGTTTTGTAAATGTTCTTTAATTAAAAATGTATCATTGTTATGGAACTAAGGTTTAAGGGATTTAAACAGTAATGATATGTGACATCCTTATATTTTATATACGTATTGTATGTATATAGGGTATATGTATAGTACTTATATAAAGTATATGGGTGTTATAATTATTTTGGTATCAGAGCTTAGGTTTGAGATTCTCAGCCTAAGAAGATTTAAAAAAAATGAAACTTGTGATATATGCATATGCATTAACATCTAGGTTGGTCTCGGATGTAGCATTATGTGATTTATGATGTGATATATTTGAATTACATGAGTTGGATGATAGTGTGTGAATGAGGCTTTACATGAAAGTAAAGCTAGAGAAAGAAATGATATGGAAAAATTTGTATAAGTTTAATTGATAAATTAAAGAATTGGAGTTACTTAAGTAAAACTAATTTTGAAATTATTGATTATTGAAATGTGTTTGTGAAATAGGTTATAAAAGAATGAATATGAGAATAATGTTGGAAATGAGTAAAAAAAAATCATCAAGATTTAAGTAAGTACCTTTTCTCTAAAGATTGGTTTTCTTTCTAATAAAGATTAATGTTTGAATTGCTAGAGAGAGAAAATATTGTTTGATTGTTAAAATGGTTAGAAATGATCTTAAAATGAAGAGAGTATGGGGAAACATTGGGTTGGTTGATTGATATGGACAAGGTGTGAAAATTTTAGGTTTGGTTATGTAAAGTTAAGGTTTTAAAAAAAAATAGATGATGTTGGTTAATGTAAGGAGATATATTAGTGTTGCTTTAATGCAAATATTGTGATTTTAATGTTAGAAATGTGATATGCATGAGTGTTATTAAAGCTCATGTTAATGGTGGTAATATGTGAAATTTTGGATTTTTGAAATGGGCTTTCATAATTGTGAAAATGATGTGTTTTAATATTATATTACTACATAAATAATGTTTTAAAGTTAAGCATAAAAAAATGAGATTAGTAGATTGAAGTTTAAGTAATAAGTTGAGGGTTTAGAGTTGTAAGGGAATTTTAATGAGGATTACTTAGA
Source organism: Garcia nutans (assembly GCA_947685225.1). Lineage (NCBI taxonomy): Eukaryota > Viridiplantae > Streptophyta > Magnoliopsida > Malpighiales > Euphorbiaceae > Garcia > Garcia nutans. The sequence continues at coordinate 31,209,727 of CANTUV010000039.1, read as the reverse complement.
TACTGATAGTTTAATGTATATTAAGCATATGAGCTATTTTGAATGAATAATATTGCTTATGGAAGTACTATGTAATGTGTAATTTGGTTGATGATATAAAAATTTGTTATGAAATAAAGGGAAATGATTAAACAAATGAAAATGGGTTACTTTAGGTAATTGGATTGGAAATGATGAAAATGGATATGAAGGGTATGATAAATGCATATAAAAAATTGTGAGAGAGATGTCACATTAGAAATGTGACTGAGATTTATGTGAAGTGTTATAATATATATATATATATATATATATAATAAGGAAATTATTTAAGAGAAAGGCATTAAAAAAAGATATTAATTATGTTGTGGTCAGAGTGTATATATATGTTGAGTTGATGAATAACCTAAGTCATGTCAAAAGAATGAGAAATGATAATGTTCTTTGAAATGTGATAAATGTTAAATTTGTATAGATTGTATGTAAAAGAGGAATTAAATATAATTGTATGATTATGTGTATACATGTATATGATATGTGAGATGATTTTTTCAATATTAACGCAATTGTGATATGTAAGAAAATGTGGAAAGTAAGTCACATTATGAATGTGACTTACGAATGTGTATGTGGAAGATAAAAAAAGTTATTGTGTATTTGTTACCTTATACAATTACTTGTTCAGTGATATTGAGAATGATATTGAATATATTAGTAGACCTAAGAGAGATTAGGTTTGACCTGCGCAGAGCTAGGCTATGTGATGAAACTGAGATTGAGAATAGACCCGAGTAGCACTGGACGGTGAAACTATTATTATAATAACTGAACTTGATGATTGTATAATGTTTTGGGCCCAAAGTATATGCATGTGAAAATGTTCTATGTATATGTGTATAAATAAGAGATTGTAAGGAAAAGGGAAGTATAATGAATGAAAATTTTTGTAAGAGATAGATTAGAAATGGAGTAATAAATGAAAAATGTGTAAAATTAGCATATGAAGGAATGTGTATATGTAAGAGATGTTAATGATAATATTGTTGAAACATGAGTTAGGCTAATGATGATCAAGTGATCAAGAGTAAATTGCTTTGAAACAGAGTTGAAATGTGTTAACTCTATGTGTAGCAAAAGTTTAATGAATGAATATGTGACCTTTACAATACAAACTTAGCATTGTGATTGGAAATGTTTGAAGAAGAATGATACAGGGGCAGTATTGATTTATAAGCCATAAACATGATTATTAATATGCCATGGCTGTATGATTTGTTTAGTATATTGGCAGGTTAGTTTTGTTATCCACGGTATGGGACTGAGATGACATGACCGTAGGATAGTTTTGGTAAGATTGATAGTTATGCTTCAAGAAACATAGTCAAGATTTATGGTTTGTATAGTTATATTTTATAATTTTAAGTTAGAAATTTGTTTATAATTATAGAAAGTATGAAAAGAGAAGAAAATTGTCAAAAATGTAATGAGTTATGGATAATGTGATAGGAAAGTGATTATGTAAGTATTGTAATGATATGAAAATGTAAGGAGATGATAAATGGGAGAAATTACAAAATGTGATTGAGAGTTATATTGAATATGTTAAAAAATGGGATAATGTGAATAAGTTGATGGAAATGATGTTTAAGTGAATGAACTATGGGTAATGAATATGGTATGAGATAATCATGAGAATTATGTGGAAATTGTATAGAGATAATAAAAAAAATATGAATATTGAAAAATAATTTGAAGTGATTTGTTATGAATAATCATCAATTTTTGAAAGTTGAAATGATGGTTCCGAAGAGACCAGAATTTGAATATAAGTTTGACTTAATAGAGTTAGGTCATATATTGAAATATAAGGATAAGTTCAAATAAGTTAATTATTGGCTTGAATCGAATAAGGTTGCGACGTTGGTATATTGTGATAGTTAGATTAATTGATCTAGATTTCACTAAGGTTGCGAATCATTTTTGAGATTTAATATGTATAGTTGTATTAAAAGTGTGAGAAATATGTGATACTTTATGTGATATAATATTATGATATTTGTATTAACATGAAATGAGTTAAGGTATATTAGTTGTAAATGATTATGAAAGGGAAAAAAAAGGTTGATTATCAGTAAAGTAAGTTTAAAGGCATTGTATTAATGTTAATGCTAAGTAAATAACATGTTAAAAAAAAGAAATTAAGTGTATCGGAAATAAGAAAAATATTATCAATTAAGGTTTGATAAGTGTCTATTTGTAAATATAAGAAAGAGATAGATAAACAATGATACAATTCTGAAAATGACTGTGGTGACTGGATAGTCAGTGTTAAGATATAATTCAATAACCTTTAAATTTAAGGTTAAGAAAATATATCTATAAAATGATGAAGTGATAAAATATCTTGATCATAATAGATGGGTGAGGCAGTTATACTGATAAGATGAACTGATTCTTGTCTAATGGTAATTTGATTGGTAATGTAATGAGTTATCATGATTGTTTTATTTAGAAAATAATATATATATATATATATATTGATGAGTTATGAATTGGGAGAAGATGATTGACCCTAAGGGGGAGAGTAGAGGTTATGTGACTTGATGAAACAATAATTTAATAATATGATTAACTTCATATGAAAATTTAAGATGGTATTTTGTTAAGGATGGATTATTACCGTACTGGATAATTTCGAGGATGAAATTATTTAAGGGGGAGAGAATTGTAATACCCCGATTTTTGATGTACTTTGGAATAGTAGTTATGAGAGAGTATATTGGTGAAATAGGTAAAGAAAATATAATAAGAGATAGATGTGTATGAAGGATGTTATATATATTGTATTTGAAATATATGGAAAATATAAATACAATATATAAGACATATACATATATGAACATATACACCATATATAGATGATGTGTACATTGGTGTAGGAAAAGTTAATCTTAAATAATTAATTAATAATAATAATAATGATAATAATGACAAGAGAAAAAGAAGAAATGAAAGTCAAAAGAAGGACAAATATTTGTGGTGGGAAAATTTTTAGGTGGAAATAATTATATTATTATATATATATATATATATATAAGATAAGGATGAATTGAAAAGGGAGCTTTCTCTCTCTCTTTCTTTCTTCTTCTTCTTCCTCTTGGAACGTGGGACTAGAGAGAGAGAGAGAGAGAGAGAGAGAAGAGTTTGAGTTTGTTCATATACACACCAAATTCATAAGAGTCTTAAGAGAATTGAAGGTGGATATTGAAGATTTGGCAAAGAATTCAGGTAAGTGCTCTTTTCTTTGAGTTGATTTTTATAGATTTTGAGTTTATATGTGATATGGTTAGTGAGAGAAAGTGATGATTAATTGAATATTATGATGATAATGAAATATTGAAGTATATAGATATATGTTGAATTGGTGCTTAGATGATGAAAATATGATTATTTGTGAGGATGATGATGAGTAGTTGAAATTGAGGAATAAGGGTGATAAGAAAAAAGAGTAAGGGTTTAGTATAAATGAGTTGAGAATTGAGTAAATTGATACATGGATGATTGAATAAATAAATCATATAATGATTATTATTATGATATGTTGGAGTTATATAAGTGTTGAATTGCTAGGTGAATTATGAATATAAACTAAGATAATGATTAAGGGTGTTGTTGTATTGATTTTGGAATGATTGTGCTCATATGGTTGAGAGTTAAAAATACAAAACTTTTGCCTGGCACGGCCAGTGACACCGCCATGTCGTTGGGCGTGTCAACGGTGCTGAGTTTAATATTGATGACACAACCATTAACATGGCCATTAACACGGCCATGTCTCTGGACGTGTCATAGCTACTATGAGATTAAATAATTGACACGGCCATGAACACGCCCGTGTTGTTGGGCATGTCAAAGTTTCTGTGAGGCAGAATGAATGACACGGAAAGTGACATGCCCATGTCATTGGATGTGTCAATGCTTCTGTATGAATGAGTTAATGACACGGTCATCAACACCCCCGTGTTGTTGAGCGTGTCACTTGAGAATAACTCTTTTTGTTGTTTTTCATTTGTAATTCCTATTTAAATGATTTGAATGTTAAGAATGCCTTAGAATGTGATACTAAATGGTTGTTTATGATCACATTTGTTATAGGCATTGAGAGAGAGTAGTTTGCCCAACCTTAGTGTTGAAGGGCAACTTAGAAGAGAAGGCTAGAGGAAGTTTTAAAGCTTATTTTGGAGTGTTTCATAAGGTAAGTACAAACTTTGAATAATTGCTTATTTTTACATGACATTGGGACTTAACACATTTGGTTGGAAAATGTGTTAAGTTACTTACTACATTGTTGGTGCATGAGTAATATGCTATGATTTGTATAATGCCACAAATGCATTATATGTAATGTGAACTATGTGCAAAATATGATAATGACCCAAAACGTACGGATATTTCAAACTGTTATGTGTACATTAATGATGGTATGTAAAGGCATTGGTGATGACTATATTGATATAAATGAGATAATTGAGGCATTATGCCTAGTTTGATCTTGAGAAAATGAGAAAGATATAGATAATGGAATTATAAAAGAATTGTGTGCCTAGTATGTTATTCAATCTTCAGAGTTCTGGGTTTGGCGGCATGCCTATGATTTTCCTACTGGCTAGACGCTAGGCCTCACTGTGAAAATATTTTTGAGGTGAAATAACCGGGTCGTAAGCCTAAAAAATAAATCCTTGAAGCTAGGCTGGGTGAAATGACCGGGTCGTAAACTCAGACCTAGTTGGATTATTACATTGATATATTGCCTACGGGACTAGACACATGGTGTCATTATAGACCAAAGTAGTAACTCTAGAATTTGAATATCATATTAGATCTTTTTGGGCCCATGCTTGTGTTTGCTTCTATGTGAATTATGAATTATGGAATAATTGAGCAATATAATAAGATATAATGTTATGAGATATATGATGGTGATCATGGAATGATATGATCAATACATAAGCAAATTACTGAAAAAGAATGTGGCTTAAGAAAATATGCTAGATGATGAGAAATGAATTGTTGAAAGACTTGAGCAGAGCTAAGTCTTTATATTGAAAATGAGATTATGAAAATATAATGTGATGTGTAATATGTATATGGATGTGGAAATTGTGTGTATTGTTTCATGAATATTATGATAAGCCATCGAATTGTGTCTAATGTTAAAGATATATATAAATAATGAAATTACTGAAAGATATGAAAAGTGCATTGAAATTGGAAAACATGATAAGAATATGATGATAAATGATGTTAGTAAATGAGTATGATTTTCTGTAATGTATGTATATAATATTTATTTGTACTACTAAGCTTTCGAGCTTAGCACGGTTGTGTAAATCGCATAGGTAAGTAGATGGTTGATATGGGATTCAAACTGTTATGCCACGAGAAGAGTAAGAGTATTTCGAGACCAACTAGAAGGTGGTGCATACATGTACAATTTTATTATGCTGTATTTTGATAAAAATTTATATGTACATAAGTGAATTTCGAAAAAGACAATGTAAATTATATGTATGTAATATAATCAAAAGTATAATGGTTTTGTAAATGTTCTTTAATTAAAAATGTATCATTGTTATGGAACTAAGGTTTAAGAGATTTAAACAGTAATGAAATGTGACATCCTTATATTTTATATATATTTCAAATACAATATATATAACATCCTTCATACATATCTATCTCTTATTATATTTTCTTTATCTATTTCACCAACATACTCTCTGATAACTACTAATCCAAAGTACATCAAAAATTGAGGTATTACAACTCTTGTCGCCAACCAGCCCTTTAAGGTTTTCTAATTAATATTTTTCTCTCATTTAGCCTTAATTGTTGCCTAGCCCACCCTTTTGGGTTTTCGGAACTAGCGGACTGCTCTAATTTTTACCTAGGTCACCCTTTTTGGGTTTTCAACCTAGCGAGCTTCTTCTTTTTTTTTATACATAAAACCTCTTCAACCTGTTAATGTCACTGGCTCACTAAACTCGTTCTCGTCCATGCCTAATAGCTTAACTGTACCCTGGTTCATGACTTGCTTCACAACATACGGTCCTTCCCAACTAGGTTTAAAATTTCCTCTTGGATCAGGGACATTAAGCTTACACTACTTCAATACTAAGTCGTCGACTTTAAACTTTCTGATCTTAACCCTTCTATTGTAGGCCCAAGCTATCTTTCTTTGATACAACTAATGATGATACAGTGCTTTTAGCCTCCTCTCTTCTAACAAAGCTAACTGTGTGTATCTGCCCACTACCCATTCCATCTTAGGTAATTCATCTTCCAGGACCACTCTTAATGATTTGATCTCAATCTCACTTGGAAACACTGCTTCCATCCCATAAACCAAGGAAAACGGTGTCATTCTAGTCGAGGTTTGTACACTTATCCTGTATCCCCATAAAGCAAAAGGAAGCATCTCCGACTAATCCTTGTATGTCTTAGTCATCTTGGACAGAATTTGCTTAATTATCTTGTTTGTTGCTTCCACTACACTATTAGCCTTTGGTCCATAAGGGGAGGATCGGTGACGATGGATTTGGTATTCAAGAATAAGTCCCTAACTGCACCTTGAAACTGTATCCCATTGTTCGATATCACACTGTGTGGGACCCCCATATCTATAGATGAGATTCTTTTCAATAAACCTAGTCATTTGCCTTACCCCCAGCTTGTTGAAAGATTTGGATTCAACCCATTTTGAAAAATAATCCAATGCTACTACAATAAAACGGTGATCATTTGAAGCCGTCAGATGTATATCCCCTATAATGTCAATCTCCCAAGTTGCAAAAGGCTAGGGTGAACACATAGAATGTAATTCTTTAGGAGGCATGTGATTTAAGTTACCATAAATTTGACATTGCTGGCACTTCTTCACAAACTCAATACAATCTCTCTCTATGGTGAACCAGTAGTAACCTTGTCGAATTATCTTCTTAACCAAAGCTAACCCATTCATGTGTGCACCACAACTTTCCATATGTATTTCTGACATGATCTACTCAACTTCAAGCTTCCTCAAGCATCTCAAGTGCACCCCATCTGTCCATCTTCGATACACCTCTCCATGAAAGGTGATGTACTATAAGGACCATGGCCTTATGGCTCTTCTCCTTTCGCTTGTTGCCCCCAATAGGTATTCCTTATTCTCCAAGAATCATCTTATGGTATCATACCATGCATCATGATATGTATTAGTTTCCATGATTATTTCATATTCATAGCAAGGAGTTGATGAACTGGTCAAAATCAGAGGCTTAAGAAACAAGTTGACAGGATTTTCCCATATCGAAGCCAATGTGGCTAGGGCATCGGCCATCTGGTTTTCTTCTCTTGGTAAGTGTATAAATATGCACTCCTTAAAATTCTTCTTCATCATGGTTAAATAATGGTGGTATGGTTTTAACTTCTCTTCTTTTAACTCCCACTATCCATTTACTTGGGATACCACTAACAATGAATCACCAAAGACTTACACCTTATCAACCTTCATAATCATCAGGGTTTCTAAACCAAAGATACATGTTTCATACTCCACCATATTTTTGGTTGCCCTGAACTTCAACTTCTTAGCTAGAGTGATGAGCTCCCCTTTGGGTGATTCTAGTATAACTCCCAAACCTGCTCTTTTTCTATTCAATGCTCCATCAAAATACATCTTCCATCCTTGTACTTCTATGGCCTGTAAATGCTCATCAGAAAATTCTAAGACTAACTCTTCACTATCTGATAATGGTTGTTGAGCCAGAAATTCTGCTACTGCTCTACCTTTGATTATTTTCTTGGTTACATATTCAATCTCAAATTCCTCTAAAATTATCAACCATCGACCATACTTTCTGATCAAAGAGGGTTTCTCCCCTAAATACTTCGCTCGATCCAACCTGGAAATTGCTTGCACACTATAAGACTGAAAGTAATATCATAACTTCTTAGAAGACAAAGCATAGCTATATAGGTCTTTTTAATGATACTATACTTAATCTCATAAGGTAAGAGCTTTCTACTCAAATAGTAGACTGCGTGCTCAACTCCTGATTCATTTGCTTAGGCTAGTATGGCTCATATTGACTCTTCCTCTACTGCTAAGTATAGTAATAAAGATTTACTGGGTTTAGGTGGTTTCAAAATAGGTGGATTTAGCAGATGCTTTTTTAGATGCTCAAAGGCCTTTTAACACTCTTCATTCCACTTAACTGGTTGGTTCTTTATAAGTAACTTAAAGATAGGTTAGCAGAATGTGGTGAGCTTTGCTATGAACCTACTAAAGTACTGTAACCTGCCAATAAACCCCCAAACTTCTTTCTCTATCTTAGGGGCTGGCATATCCCTGATTGCCTTAACCTTGTCAGGGTCAATCTCAATGCCATTTGGACCAATTAAGTGTCCCAACAACTTGCCTGAAGTAACCCCAAATACACACTTCTTCGGGTTTAACCTTAGCTTATACTTTACTGCTCTCTTAAAGAATAATTCTAAGTTTTGGAAATGATGCTCCCTTATATCTGACTTTACCATCATATCATCAACATAAACCTTGACTTCTTTGTGCATCATATCATGAAACAAAGTGGTGTCCATCCTTTGGTAGGTTTCATCGGCATTCTTTAACCCAAACGGCATCACCCTATAACAAAATATACCCCACATAGTAATGAAGGCAGTTTTGGCTTTATCCTCTTAGTCCATTAACACTTGGTTGTATCCGAAAAATCCATCTACGAATAAGTGTAGAACGCTAGAGGCTGTACTATTAATAAGGACATCTATATGGGGTAAAGGAAAGTCATCCTTAGGGGAAGCCTTGTTCAAGTCTCTATAGTTCACACAGACCCTAATTCTTCCATCTTTCTTTGGCACGGGGGCTATTTTGGTTAGACAATATGGATAATCTATCACTTCAAGGAACTTTACTTATATTTGTTTAGTGACTTCTTCTTTAATCAATTCTGCCCATTCCAGTCTTAACTGTCTAAGCTTTTGTTTGACAGGTTTCATGTGAGTGTAAGTAGGAATCATGTGCTAGGCTATGTCTCGATTTATTCTAGGCATATCCTCATAAGACCAAGCAAAAACCTCTTCATATTTTTTAAATATTTTTTCTAATCTCTCTCTCTCATCAGGAGTAAGGTCATATGCTATGCTAATGTTGCTAGGATTATTGGTTATTCCCAAATTTAATGATCGTGTATCAACAGAGTTAATATTAAAGATGTTCATGTAACTACTATTTGAATGTATGCAACCATCAAGAAAAACATCACACAAGTAAGTGAAATCAAACTTTATTACATTCATCTTGTGAAAGAAAACATCATCATCCACATATAAAGCAAATAAATTAAAATCAAAATCATTGTTCTCAAAATAATAAACTAAGACATCTTCAAACTTCTCTTCAACTAAAGCAGCAATTTCCACTGGAGTCTTCTGGGCTATCAGGATAGCTTCCTTCTTTCCTTTTGGATTAGGCTTCTTGTCAACTGGCAAGATGAGTTCTTTCTTCATTTGTTCCACCAGTTCAGCAACATCAGCAAAAATCTTAAAACCCAGGATAAATTTTCCTATGAACATGACTGGCTCAGGCTTCCCTTGGAGTGGTCCCATGTCTGGAGCTTTGACAAAAACCTTTTCAAGTGGTGGGAAGCTCATCTTCTTATTCTTCTTTAGTTGAGCATTTTTGTTAGCTTCTTCATATCCCAACCCTTTCTTGGAAGTCTGAGTCTTAAAATCTAGAAGCTCTGTCACACCTATCTTACCCTTTCCAAGACTAACGCCAGGTAGGTAGTTCATATTATTCATCATAATCAGGACCTTGGGGTCTACTACTTCATCATCAGAAATTACAGCTACTTGGAAACCATTGAGAGGCCTTTCAATCATCAAAGTATTCACCACTTCATTATCTTTGGCCTCGATGACCACTGTCTCATCCTTGTTTGGGAACTTGATCTTTTAATGGAGCATAAAAGGAACTCCACCAAGAGGATGAAACAAGGGTCATCCCAATAATAGTGTGAAAGTGACAGGGATATCCAAAACCATAAACTCTACCATAGATTCAATAGGACCAGCTTTCACAATAGTTTGAAAGTTCCCTCAGCATGCCTCTTAGTATTATCATAAGCCCTAATTATCACTTCTGTCGGGCTTAAATCCTTTGTTGACATAGCAAGCTTTGGCAAGATCTTAAGTGGGCATACATTTATGGCCGACCCATCATCAACCATTACACATGGAGTTCTCTTCCCTTTGACTTCAACTTTGATAAAAAGCTGGCAGACGTGGTCTCTTCTCTCTTTTGGCAAATCAGCATCCAAAAAAGACACCATTCCCACATCAATCTTATTCTTTTTCTGATCTCCCTCACATTTCATCACTCCAATTTTCACAAAATTGACCGGCTCCTCTAGTGTTATAGAAGTGGAAATTGGCATGCTAGCCATAGCCTTGGCCATTATTTCTCGATGCTTCTTTGATGTAGCTAGCAAATCCCATATGCTGATACTAGCTTATGTTCTCTTCAATTGCTTAAGAATAGTATCGTCTTCTTCTTCCTTGTTCCCAACTTCGACTTCTTTTTCCTTATTAGCTTCTACTTCCTTTGGTGGTGGCCTTGCATAAGGCTTACCAGATCGAGGGTTCATAACTTTATCTTCTTCAGGTTCAGACCAAGTCTACTCTTTCTTCTTGGGCTCAGAATCATCATCACTATCAGTCGAGTCCTAAAACTCGCTTACAACACAAATTGCTACTTCTTTACAAACCACAGCCTATTCAGTCTTGATAACCACCACTTCTTCTTTGGCTGTCTCTTCATTTACATCTTGGAAAGAAGATATCACAAATCTTTCATTTAAACCTCCCTCGATCATGAAAGTTGTCGGTAGTGGTACTCTGTTGAACCATGGCAATGGATTGTACTTGGTGCTAGGTTTTTTTGGTTTGGGTAGCTTCCCACTATCGATCAAATTTTGGATCTCATGCCTCAACCTCAAACACTTATCCAACTCGTGCCCTTGATTTGATGGAATTGGCAAAATGCCTTAGCATCAAAGTTAGGTGGAAGAGGATTAGGCAAAGGGCGAGGAGTTAAGGGTTGTAACAATATCTTCTTTTGTAGCTTATTAAGAACCCAAGATAGTGGCTTCCCTAATTCTAAAAACTGCCTCATTCCTCCTTGACCAGTTGCATTAACATCGACTGCTTTTTGTGTTCTCTGATTGCCAGACTGGTAGTTTCCTTTCTCATTTCTTCTTGCAAAAAAAATAATTTTTCTCTCTTTCCCATTCTTCTATTTGCAAGCCAGCTTGGAGGAGATCTTTAAAATCCCTAATAAGGGTATGGGACATCCTTTTACGAAGATTAGGCAGCACCCCTCTCACAATCATCCTAATTTAATCCGATTCATCAGGCCTTTTCTTGAGCAATGCAGCTTTGTTTCTCAACCTTTTTACATTATCAACAAAGTACTCATTTGGTGTTTGCCTAATGGACTCAACTTCCATCAAGGTAACTTCCAACTCAACATTATACTCATACTGTTAGATGAAGGCTTTGTATAGTAAATTTCAACTCTTTTGAGTACCATCCTCTAAGGTTTTGAACTGATAAGAGCATTTTTATACTTGTTTTTAGTATGATTTCTATGTGTTTTTAGTTAATGTTTCATTTGATTTTGGTTTAAAGTTTGTTTTAAGTGTTTGTTGTAGGTCAAAGTGTAAAAACTCTCTTGGATGATCAAAACAATGAAGAAAAAGCATGAAGCAAGCAAGACATGGCCAAGCCAAAGCAAGATTGGCCGTGTCCCTCAAAGTAACTTGAAGGCAGTAGCTGACACGACCAGGTGACATGCCCAAGTCACTGGCTGTGTCTCACCCAAAGAACATAAGCCAAAGAACCAAGTAGGAAAGGAAAGAAATGAAGGCAGTAGCTGACACACCCAGGTGACACGCCCAAGCCAGTGGCCGTATCACATGACACGGCCACAAGCTTGGCCGTGTCACCCTTGGAAACAAAGAGAGCAATTTGACGAAGCTGGAGCAGAAGGTGACACACCCAAGTGACACGCCTAAGCCAGTGGCTGTGTCACATGACACGGCCACAAGCTTGGCCGTGTCACTCCTTGAGAACAAAAGAAAAGAAAGAAAGAAAGAAGAGGTAGTGATGGACACGGCCAGTGGCTTGGCCGTGTCCCAAAGAAAGATGAGAGACATGGCCAAGCCACCCATGGCTTGGCCGTGTCACCCTATAAAAATGTTGAAATCTTTGCACGAATTGAGGAACAAGTGGGAAACAAAGACTAGCTTTTGCCAAAAGTCTTCATAGATGAAAGAAAAGCTTGCCTAATTTGAGGAAAAGAAAGGTAAAACAAAGAAAATGTGGGAGACAAAGGAAAAGAGGGTGAGCTGGAAGAGGGGCTGTGAGCTTTGGAGGGAAATAAAAAGAGAAGAAGAGGGAGTTTTAAGGGGATTTTGGAGCTTGAAACGTGGGAGCTGGAACAAGGGAGAAGGAGCCAACAACTGAAGCAAAGAGGAGGGTTTTGAGCTGAGTTTGAAGAAGGAGATACATCTTGTACAAGCCCTAAACCAAGAATCAAGGATTGAAGTGAAGAAATACAAATTATTCGCCATGGATTGTTTGGTTTCTTTTACTCATTTATCTTGCTCTGTTTTTCTGGTTTTGAACATGAACTAATTCCTTCTCTATCTAGATATTGATGAACCCTAGCTTATTTGTATGAATTGAATAATTATATTTAGTTGAATCATTTGATTAAGTTGTTTTATTCTTATGATGCTTAATGATTTATTTCCAATTGATAATAGCATGATTATTGATTGGTTGCAATTTTCATATTATTGACTTGAGAAAGCTTGATATGAATTGATTACTCATAAGGGTTGAGGATTGATTGGGGTGCTAGAGATAGACTTACAAGATCCTTTGGTTTATAGTTCCTTGTTCTTAATGCATGATCTATTAATTGTGTTTGAAAGAGATTCCAGCACTCTACTTAGCGATTAGGTATTAATTCACTCGAGAGAGGTTTTAGTCTAATTTAGAGGAATGCCAACTCAACTCTATTGAATGATTTAACTGAATTGATTATTCATAAATATCATTGAGGCTAAGGGGATTCAATATATAGATAGTATTATTATTATCAATCCTATTTGCACAACATTTAATTTCCCTTACTTCCAGTTATTAAATTAGTTGTTTTTAATTACAAAGCATCACACAAATATTAATTTGCTAAACAACGGTTAAGGTTTGTTGTTGCACTCTAATTAACTCTACCACAAAGCATCACTCGCAAGTATACGAGGTAGTTGTAGCAAAGGTGATCGCCCCAAGGTCGTCTCTCAAGGAAGCTAGAATAGCTAATTGATTATCAGATTATAGATAACAAGTAATGAATAAATTTAAATCACTAACAACTAATGAAGAAGATCGATTGAAGTTTAAAACAAATAAAAGTAAATTGGACTGATGTATTGATTCACTTAATAGAATGGTCTAGGGTTTGCACTTCTCTGCTACTTATATGTATAAATGGTTATTTCTCTTAACTAATTTAATTTCAAAGATTAAATCTCAAGCAACTTAATTAATCGAATCAAGGAAATAAGCTCTCGCATTCAAACCTTTCTCAAATAATCTTGTTACAATTGAAATAATATTTTCCTAGGTTATATCTCTAATTCACCTAAGTCCTTAATTGAATTGTTCCAGCATTAGACTTCATCTCTCAATCCATCATCTAATACCTAAAACACATAATTGGTGGCCAATAAATTATATATTAACAATAATCCATTCAATCAAGGCTAAAGAAATAATTAAGTTAAGAGTAATAACCAATTCATACAATCATAGCAGATCCATAAAAACCCTAGACTAGATCAAATTAGTTCATAATGCTATCAAACATACTCATCTCATTAAAATTCAAAGAAATCAATTTAGACATGATAATATTCTTAAATACAATTCCAATGAAATTAAAGAGATAAAGTTCGAGAACAAAACCAAATTACAAACTTCTTAGCTCTTGAAGAATCTCTTGTTCAGAACTTGCTCGAAGAATGTATCAATGGCTAGAACAAATCTAATCTAAGCTAGTTTAATCAAAGTGTAATCAAAAGATCAAAGAAAACAAGATATGAAAACCCTAATGTTCTTTGATGGCTAAAACAAACTCAAACTCTCAACCACCCCTTTAAAAACCCTAATCTTAATATTTATACGAAACCTCCGCTCCAAAAATCCGCGTCTTCATTAATCCATGAGTGACAAGGCCAAGTTGGGGGAGACACGGCCGTGTCTGAGGTTCTTGGAGGGACAAGGCCACAAGCTTGGCCGTGTCCCCTGAAGGTGTCTTCTACTGCTTGATTTTCATCTTTCTTTTGCTTTGGACTTGAGTGTGACACGGCCAAGCTTAAACAACTTGGCCGTGTTGGACAATTTTGGAGGGACACGGCCACAAGCTTGGCCGTGTCCCTTGCATGTGTCACCTTCTGTGTCTTGGTCTTCTTCCTTAGCTTGATATGGGACACGACCAGTGGCTTGGCCTTGTCCTCTGCATGTGTCAGCTACTGTCCATTTTTCCTTCTTCTTGGTTCCTTGTCTTTTTAACCTAAAACAAAACTTGAAACAAACTTTAACAAGAAGTAAATAAATATTAACCAACAAAACATGACACCACACTTAAAACTAGGACAAAAATAACAAAAACACTGAAATAAATTAAAACTATGAAAATACTAAATAAACTGATTGAAACTACCAAAATACCTAAAGAAAACAATAATTATCATAACAAATAAGATACCAATCTATGACAAAAACTAATAAAACATTTGCGCTAGTACTTGGCCTTGTCCCCAGTGGAACGATAACTCACTCACTACTATATTACTTGGGCGATCTATACACTTGCAGTATTGCTATAGCACATAGCGGCACGCATCAAGTTTTTGGCGCTGCTGCCGGGGACAACGGTTTCAATATTAGTAATATAATCAAAACTGTTGATTTAGTTTTTATTTTCATTTGTTTTTGACATTGGTTCTTGCTTGTCGATTATCATTTTAGGTATTCCTCCCTGTTTATGACCAGAGGTAACTCATCCCAATTGTTTGAGTTAGACCCAGAGCTAGAAAGAACACTAAGGAGAAAGCGAAAGGAAGAAGGGGAGGCAGTTTTGGAAGACGTAGAAACAGAAATAAATCTGGAAATAGACGAAGAAGAAGAGTTTGAAGTGATGGAAGGAGCTGGACTAAGAACAATGCAGGAGTTTGCTAAGCCTAATCTCAATGGAGCTGAATCTAGTATCCAGAGATCAATAGTTACTGCAAATAACTTCGAAATAAAGGCAAATGTAATTAAAATGGTGCAACAGACTTGTCAGTTCGATGGGTTTCCTGATGAAGATCCTAATGCACATATTGAGAATTTTTTGGAAATATGTGACACATTCAAGATAAATAATGTCTCAGATGATGCAATTAGGCTGAGGTTGTTCCCATTTTCCCTTAGAGATAGACCAAAGAAGTGGTTGAAATCTTTTCCTCCAGGAACCTTTACCACATGGGGTCAGTTGGCAGAGAAATTCCTAGAGAAATACTTCCCACCATCCAAAACTGCTAAGTTGAGGAATGATATCTCATCCTTTCTGCAGCAAGATGGTGAGACCCTTTATGATGCTTGGGATAGATTTAAAGATTTGCTAAGAAGGTGTCCTCATCATAGACTTCCACTATGGCTTCAAATTCAAACATTTTACAATGGGTTGAATTATGTAAGTAAGCAATCCATTAATGCAGCAACTGGTAGTACCATAAACAACAAGACACATGAACAAGCAAAGGATTTAATTGAAGACATGGCTATCACTAATTATCAGTGGAAAGCCCCAAGGGAGCAAGGAAAGCTGAAAGTCATGGGTTCACACCAATTAGATCCTGTGGTGGCTTTGACAACCCAATTGGAAGCATTGAATAAAAAACTTGATTCTTTGGCCTCTTCTTCTGGGAAAGCAATGCAAGTGATGTCTTGTGAATGGTGTGGGGGTGGACATCAAAGTCAAGATTGTCAAAGTGGCAACATGTTTGCTAGGCAAGAACAAGTAGATTATGTGGGAAATATGCCAAGGAAACAACAGAATAACCCCTACAGCAACACATACAATATGGGGTGGAGAAATCATCCTAATTTCTCATGGAATAATCAGGACAATCCAAGACCTCCCCCTGGATTCCAGCAGCCCCAACATCAACAAACTGCCCCTCCAAGAAAGAGCAATTTAGAGGACATGATGGAGAAATTCATAGCAGAGTCTGAAGCCAAGCGTCAATCAACTGAAATCACTCTTAGAAATCAGCAAGCCTCTATCCATAATCTGGAGAAACAGTTGGGGAAAATTGCCAAGATGCTCAGTGAAAGACCACAAGGGAGTTTACCTAGCAACACTGAGGCAAATCCTAAAGAGCAACTTAAGGCAATTACACTAAGGAGTGGAAAAGAGATCAAGAGCAGTGTGGTTGAGAAAAGAGGAGAAGTGGCGGAGAGAGGGGTTGAAGAACAAGAAAAAGAAAAAGAAGATGATCCTACTATCACTTCGGGAGAGAAAGCTGCACTAGAAAGTGAGAGAGAGAAGCAGCCACAAGAAAGCAGCCCCATATTGAAGGAATACTGACCTAGAGTACCTTATCCGACAAGGTTGAACAAGGACAAGATTGATGCTCAGTTCGGTAAGTTTCTTGAACTTTTTAAACAATTGCACATTAATATTCCATTTGCTGAAGCTTTGTCACAGATGCCTAAATATGCTAAATTTTTGAAAGATATCCTTTCTAACAAAAGGAAACTTGAGGAAGTGTCTTTAGTGCAGTTATCTGAAAAGAGTTCAGCAATTTTGCAAAGGAGGTTACCTAAGAAGTTATAAGATCCAGGTAGTTTTACCATTCCATGTTTAATAGGTAACCTTGAGGTCAAGAGTGCATTAGCTGATTTGGGGGCTAGCATAAGTGTTATGCCCTATAAAATTTTCAAAGAGTTAGGCATTGGTAAACCTAAACCAACACTCATGACCATCCAACTTGCTGATAAGTCAGTAGTCCACCCTCGTGGCATTATAGAAGATGTGTTGGTAAAAGTCAGGGATTTCATTTTCCCCAATGATTTTGTTGTCATTGATATTGATGAGGATTCGGATGCTTCACTTATTCTTGGTAGGCCATTTTTAAATACAGCCCGTGCCCTTATCGATGTTCATGATGGTACATTAACTTTGAGAGTGGGTGATGAGAAAGTTATTTTTAGGATACATGATGCCATGAAACATTCACTTTCACTTGATGAAGCGGAATCATGCAATGATGTTGTTGAGTATGAAACCATAAATTGTGTTACTAACATTGTTTCCAAGGATCCCCTTGAGTTGTGTTTATTACAGGAAAATGTTGAGGGTCAAGAAGCAATGGAGCAGCTTGCTTTTCTTGAAGCAAGCAAATCGTTCAAATGCAGGGCATATGAGACTATTGAGATGCCAAAGGAAGAAAAGCCAAAACCATCAGTGATTGATCCACCTAGCTTGGAACTGAAACCTCTTCCAGATCACCTTGAATATGGATTTTTGGCAGAGAAAAAGAAGCTGTCAATAATTTTGAGTTCCCACCTATCTTTTGAGCAGAAGCAGAAGCTTATCCAGTTGTTGTAGAAACATAAGCAAGTGATAGCTTGGAAGATAGCAGACATCAAGGGTATCAGTCCATCCTATTGCACCCATAAGATACTGATGGAAGATGAATTCAAACCAGTAGTGCAACCACAACGGAGACTAAACCCAAAGATGAAAGATGTAGTGAAGACTGAAGTAATAAAACTACTCGATGCAGGGATTATCTATCCGATCTCGGAGAGCTCTTGGGTGAGCCCAGTTCAGGTAGTACCAAAGAAAGGAGGGATGACAATGATCCCTAACGAAAATGATGAGCTGATTCCAACAAGAACAGTTACCGGTTGGAGGGTTTGCATTGACTTCAGAAAATTGAATGATGAAACTAGAAAGGATCATTTTCCTTTACCCTTCATTGATCAAATGTTGGAGAGGTTATCCAGCCATGAGTACTATTACTTTTGGATGGTCTTTCAGGCTATTTCCAAATTCCTATTGCCCCGAAAGACCAAGAGAAAACTACATTCACCTGCCCATATGGGACATTTGCATATCGAAGAATGCCATTCGGGTTGTGCAATGCACCTGCAACTTTCCAAAGGTGCATGGTAGCAATCTTTGATGAGCTTATAGAGGATATTATGGAGGTGTTTATGGATAATTTCTTAGTCTATGGCAGCTCATTTGAAAGATGTTTGGAAAACCTTGAAAGAGTCTTGATGAGATGTGAGGAAACCAATCTAGTGCTTAATTGGGAAAAGTGTCATTTCATGGTTCAAGAGGGAATCGTGTTGGGACACAAAATTTCAATAAAGGGCATTAAGGTGGGTCGAGCAAAGGTAGACATAATTGAGAAGTTACCACCACCCACATCTGTGAAGGCCATCAGAAGTTTTCTAGGACATGCGGGTTTTTATCGGAGGTTCATTAGAGATTTTTCTAAGATAACCCGTCCATTGACAAGACTCCTTGAGAAAGATGTGAACTTTGTTTTTGATGAGGAATGTTTGAGAGCGTTCACAACTCTTAAGGAGAAATTGACCCATGCTCCAATCATGGTAGCTCCCAATTGGAGTCTACCGTTTGAACTAATGTGCGATGCAAGTGACTTTGCAGTGGGAGCAGTCTTGGGTCAACGCAAGGAGAAATACTTCCAGCCTATTTACTATGCAAGCAAGACCTTCAACACAGCTCAAGCTAATTACACAACTACAGAGAAAGAGCTGCTGGCTGTGGTTTTTACTTTTGACAAGTTTAGATCATATCTAATCTTGTCAAAAGTGATTGTTTATACAGATCATTCGGCTTTGAGGTATTTATTTGCAAAAATTGATGCAAAGCCGAGGCTAATCCGTTGGGTTTTGTTATTGCAGGAATTTGACTTGACGATTCAAGATAAAAAAGGAGCTGAAAATATGGCAGCAGATCATCTTTCTCGCTTGGAGAATCCAACCTTGGAGAGGTTTGAAGAAGGGGACATTGATGATCACTTCCCCGATGAGCAGCTGTACGCCATGGTAAGTGAGGTAAGTAACTTAAATTTTGAAACACCTTGGTTTGCAGATTTTGCTAACTATTTGGCTGTTAGGGAACTTCCTAAGGACTTAACTTATCAAGCATAGAAGAAATTCTTTTCTGATTTAAAATATTACTTTTGGGAGGATCCCTTTTTATTTATATTATGTAAGGATTACATGATTCGACGATGTGTGGCATGGCCCAAAACAATGAACATTCTTAGTCAATGCCATGCTGGACCAGCTGGTGGTCATATGGGAGCCAATATGACTATTCAAAAGGTACTAGAATCAGGATTTTATTGGCCCACTCTGTTTAGAGATAGCTACGAATTTGTAAATCGTTGTGATCGTTGCCAAAGAACTGGAAATATTTCATCTCGTGATGAAATGCCCCAAAATGGGATTTTAGTTTGTGAAATTTTTTATGTATGGGGGATCGATTTTATGAGACCCTTTCCCAATTCCTTTGGTAACAAATACATTCTTGTAGCTATAGACTATGTATCTAAATGGCCTGAAGCCCAAGCCTTGGCAACTAATGATGCTAGGGTTGTGGTGAAATTTTTGAAGAAGTTGTTTTCTCGATTTGGTACACCAAAAGCAATTATAATGTTAGTGTATGTGCCCTAGGCCATTTATTTAGATCTTTATGTTATACATTCATTATTAATAAATGAGGTTTTATTATCATTATTGTTTGTTTGCATGTTACACAATTTTGATATTTGTCCCTGGTTTATTATTGTTATAGAGATAAAAAAAATAATTCTTAACCAGTATGAACATTGATTTGATAATCATCAGATGGTTATGTGTATAGTGATACAAATCAATTTCATAGATACTTGTTAGAGAACAATGTATTGGATAGACCCATCATGAGATTACTACATGGGTTAGTGTCATAAGTAAATCTCACGATAGTTATGTATTAATTCTTTGACTTGAGATTGTCATAGTTTCCAATATAAGGACTATTATATTTTGACATGATCAAACATTATCCGTAACTGGATAGTAATAAAGGTTATGATCATATATGATAGAAATTATATAGAGGATAATGAACAATCAAGATAGAATTTGTCCCTCTCTTTGAGAGAGATATCTTTTGGGCCCCTCGATAAGTGAGACTGTGAAATGCATGGCCGTGCTCAAATGAATTGATAGTGTGATCAATTTCATTTGTTTTTATCAGTCTACTTGGAGATCGAGTAATCATAAGTTTGGACAATATAAGTATGACGTTGACCATGACTTATGTTCAAGCTAGATATCGTGTGACAAAGGGATTAATGCATGTACTATTATTAGGCAAATTGGACATTCCTTATATTAATTGGGTAGTTGTAATGCCTTGCTAGAGGCCAATTATGACTTGTTGGTTTAATAGAGATTAAATTGACTGCCAATTAATATGGGCCTATCGGGTCACACACAAGAATGCGCTTTGGGCTGGATATAATATTAATAATATTAATATTAGATATTAATATTTATTATTATTATTATTTTCTTATATATATATATTATTAGATAATATATTCAGAATCCTAATGAGATTTGGATTCTGAATTTGACTTACCTTATCCAATTATATATAATAATTAGATAATATATTCAGAATCCTAATTAGATTTGGATTCTGAATTTGACTTACCTTATCCAATTTCGAATTGGATTCTGGAGTGATTATATTCACTCCAGACGTTAAGTCTTCATACAGGTAACATTAGAAAATAAAAAGAGAACGAAAACTTTGAAACCCTAATACGTTTTAGAGAAAACGTTTTTCAGCCTTCGCCGTTGCAGAGAGCTAGCACTCCAGACGGTAGCATTCGTGTGGATACGCGATAGAGGGTGTTTCGCAATCGAGGCATCTCTTCCAAACTGTGATTTCGAATCATCAACAGGTTAGTTCTTTGTACACTTTCGTCGAATTAAAACGAACAGCATGGATCCTGGTGGGAAATCAGAGATCAAAATTTTTCCGCTGCGTGTTTTTGTTTGCAGTGATCTCTTTGATTTCCTAACATATAAGTGATAGGGGTACTCACTTTTGTAACTTTCAGCTTGTGAAAGTTTTCAAAAGATTAGGAGTTACACATAGGTTTGCTACTCCCTATCATCCCCAAACTAGTGGCCAAGTTGAGAACACGAATAGGGAGATTAAAAGAATTTTGGAAAAAACTGTAGAGCGATCCTGAAAGGATTGGTCCGAGAAATTGGACAATGCTCTATGGGCTTTTAGAACCGCATTCAAAACTCCCTTAGGTACTACACCATTTAGGTTGGTATATGGAAAAGCTTGCCATTTACCTGTTGAAATAGAGCATAATGCATATTGGGCCATAAAACATATTAACCTTGATCTAGCTTGTGCAGGTGAAAGGTGAAAATTACAGGTAAACGAGTTAGACGAGTGGAGATTGTAAGCTTATGACAATGCAAAAATGTATAAGGAACGTACCAAGAGATGGCATGAAGCTCACATTAAGGAACGGAAAGAGTTTCAAGCCGGAGATCAGGTATTACTGTACAATTCAAGGCTTCGACTCTTTCCAGGTAAGTTGAAATCTCGATGGTCTGGTCCTTTTACTGTCAAGGAAGTTTTCCCCTATGGAGTGGTTGAAATAACCCACTCGGAAAAAGGTGATTTGAAAGTCAATGGGCACAGGCTCAAATTTTATTTTGGAGGGGAAATACAGGACCTAAAGGAGGTTTTACACCTCCAAGACTAGGGACATCTGCCCTGAACGTCCAACTAATACGACGTTAAAAAAAAGTGCTGGGTGGGAGGCAACCCACCATTTTATTCGTTCTTTAAATTTTATGTTTTAAAATATTGTATTTTTGGTTTAAAAGAAAAGTGGGGTTTCATCTAAACTCTCCTTTAGTTTCTGCATACTCACATTGAGGACAATGTGAAATTTTAAGTGGGGGTGCATTTTGTGTTTTGTGTTTTTACTCTTAATTGCATTTTGTGTTTTTTACTTTTAGTTAATGTTTTTCTTGTTTTTCTTTGAATAAATGAATTTTGGAAAGTTCAATTGTTATAAATTGTTGATTGATGACCTTTGAATTATAGAAGCATGAATTTGAGAATTGAGTAGAATTGGTGCTTATTGTCAATTCTATTGGTTTTTCCTTGCATTACCATTAAACTAGTGAGAAATTGAGCCACCAACTGATTATTCTTTTTGTGTGTGGACATCTTTGATTGATAACTTGCTAGAACTTGCTTTGACATACATTTTAAGATTACATAAAAATTTCAATTTGCCATCAAGGTGATTAAGGCAATTAGGTGAACCCACTTTGGCTTAAAAAGACCAACCCTATTTTTAACCATTAGTTAGCCAATTTTGAGCCTATTTTGTTTCTCCTTTTCTTTATTTTTCGCAACACTACTAACCTTGAACCTTGTTGTTTTAACTCTTACCCTTTCATTAGGTCAAGAGCATTTTAAGAGCGTTTATGACCAAGTGTTATGTTGAATTAAGTGTGGGGTTAAATTTAGTAGGTTTAAGATTGCAAAATAAAAAAATATATATAAAAAAAACAAAAAAAAGAAGATATATATATATATAATCAAATAATTGTTGTTCTTGTTGAAAGGGTTGGAATATGTGTGGAAATAATCATTACAAGATGTAATAAGTGAGTTCCCTTGAAAAATTATGTCAATGTCAAGGGGTAGACAAGAGGAAGGTGTTTTAGGATCGTTGGGTTATACATATGATCGGTTTCTTCATTCTTGAAGTGCTCTTGAACTTAATGATTAAGCTCACATTTCCTAAATGCCATGCCTCTACCTTAGCCCCATTACAACCCAATAAAAGACCTTTTGATTGATGCTTGATTGTAATTAAGAAGTGGAGATTTGATAGATAAGCAAGCCTATGGCAATAATCTTTCATTGATTGTTATGAGTGTAAACACTACCTTGATCAAACACTTTCTAAGAGTTGGTGAGGGAGTGACAATGTAGGTTATGCATGGAAAGCCACTTAATTGCATTGGTATCGATTTGTTCGATTTGATATTGATTGCGGATTTAGGGATAGGGAAGTCTTGATGCTATTTTATAACTCTTGAACTTAACAAAATTTATCTTGTTTAGTTTGTTTTGATTTTAGCCTTGCTTGGGGACAAGCAAGGAATTATGTGTGGGGTAATTGATAAGAGCATTTTTATACTTGTTTTTAGTATGATTTCTATGTGTTTTTAGTTAATGTTTCATTTGATTTTGGTTTAAAGTTTGTTTTAAGTGTTTGTTGTAGGTCAAAGTGCAAAAACTCCCTTGGATGATCAAAACAATGAAGAAAAAGCATGAAGCAAGCAAGACATGGCCAAGCCAAAGCAAGCTTGGTCGTGTCCCTCAAAGTAACTTGAAGGCAGTAGCTGACACGGCCAGGTGACACGCCCAAGTCACTGGCCATGTCTCACCCAAAGAACATAAGCTAAAGAACCAAGTAGGAAAGGAAAGAAATGAAGGCAGTAGCTGACACACCCAGGTGACACGCCCAAGCCAGTGGCCGTGTCACATGACACGGCCACAAGCTTGGCCGTGTCACCCTTGGAAATAAAGAGAGCAATTTGACAAAGTTGGAAGCAGAAGGTGACACACCTAAGTGACACGCCCAAGCCAGTGGCCGTGTCACATGACACGGCCACAAGCTTGGCCGTGTCACATGACACGGCCAAAAGAAAAGAAAGAAAGAAAGAAGAGGCAGTGATGGACACGGCCAGTGGCTTGGCCGTGTCCCAAAGAAAGATGAGAGACACAGTCAAGCCACCAATGGCTTGGCCGTCTCACCCAATAAAAATGTTGAAATCTTTGCACGAATTGAGGAACAAGTGGGGAACAAAGACTAGCTTTTGCTAAAAGTCTTCATAGACAAAAGAAAAGCTTGCCTAATTTGAGGAAAAGAAAGGTAAAACAAAGAAAATGTGGGAGACAAAGGAAAAGAGGGTGAGCTAAAAGAGGGGCTGTGAGCTTTGGAGGGAAATAAAAAGAGAAGAAGAGGGAGTTTTAAGGGGATTCTGGAGCTTGAAACGTGCGAGCTGGAACAAGGGAGAAGGAGCCAACAACTGAAGCAAAGAGGAGGGTTTTGAGCTGAGTTTGAAGAAGGAGATACATCTTGTACAAGCCCTAAACCAAGAATCAAGGATTGAAGTGAAGAAATACAAATTATTCGCCATGGATTGTTTGGTTTCTTTTACTCATTTATCTTGCTCTATTTTTCTGGTTTTTAACATGAACTAATTCCTTCTCTGTCTCGATATTGATAAACCCTAGCTTATTTGTATGAATTGAATAATTATATTTAGTTGAATCATTTGATTGAGTTGTTTTATTCTTATGATGCTTAATGATTTATTTCCAATTGATAATAGCATGCTTATTGATTGGTTGCAATTTTCATATTATTGACTTGAGAAAGCTTGATATGAATTGATTACTCATAAGGGTTGAGGATTGATTGGGGTGCTAGAGATAGACTTACAAGATCCTTTGGTTTATAGTTCCTTATTCTTAATGCATGATCTATTTAATTGTGTTTGAGAAGAGATTCCGGCACTCTACTTAGCGATTAGGGATTAATTCACTCGAGAGAGGTTTTAGTCTAATTTAGAGGAATGCCAACTCAACTCTATTGAATGATTTAACTAAATTGATTGTTCATAAATATCATTGAGGCTAGGGGGATTCAATATCTGGATAGTATTATTATTATCCATCCTATTTGCACAACATTTAATTTCCCTTACTTCCAGTTATTAAATTAGTTGTTTTTAATTATAAAGCATCACACAAATATTAATTTGCTAAACAACGGTTAAGGTTTGCGCTAGTACTTGGCCTTGTCTCCAGTGGAACGATAACTCACTCACTACTATATTACTTGGGCGACCCGTGCACTTGCGGTATTGCTATAGCACATAGCGGCACGCATCATGAACCAATTCTGGATAACCGAGTCAAATGAAAGCATGAAGTACCTTAGAGTTTGAGCCTTAGTAACTCAGGAAGACTGCATAGCAGTGATATATTGCTTCAAATGGAGATGAGGATTCTCAATTCCATCGAACTTGGCAAAAGAGGGCAACTTGAACTTGTATGGGACCTCTTCATCTAGCTCAAATAACTTGTTGACCTCTTATACTTCTCCAGTTTTCAGCTTCTTTTTAAATTTCTTTTCCAAATCAGTAACTAGCTTCTCAATATCTAAAGTTTCAGTCTTTTCCACAGCTAATCTTTCAACAACCTTCAACTCCTTCTTCTTATCTTAAGGATCTTAAAAATATTGAGCCCAGTCATCATCATCATCATCAATGACTACTTTGTCATCATCAAAGGCTACTTCGCCGACCTTAGCCTTCTCATTATCCTTCGGCTTCTTAATGTTGGAAGATGCCTTAATAGTATTCTCCAAAAGTGCAACCAGTTGGTTCTTCATAGTCTCAGCCAGGGCCTCCTTCAATTCTTCCATCTTAGAATTGAGGGCTTCATCCACCATCCTTTGAATCTATTCGGCCTCCATTGCTTTTAGTGAGAAGCTAACTGAGTTGCTACAGGATTCTACGTCACTGGTGTAGGTTGGGTTGTCGTATGCTCTTAATTTGCTATACTCCAGGTCTGTGAGCCAGAAAGGATCAATAACATGTAATGCAATGTGTGCATGCATGTATGTATTTATGCACAAATAACATGCAAACAAAGATAATTAGGACGTTCCTTCCAACCTTATAACTTCCACACACGAATGGTGAGTTTCTTTTCCTAGGTATATGGTCAACAAAATATCAACATGGGATATTCTATTCTCGAAAAATTCCCTTAAACGATTTTAACCAATAGTTATATTTTCAAACATATAAGTCAGTCCATGATAATTTTCATTAATTAGGAATTAATCTATTGAATCTTAACTAAAACAACTTTTATGCTATATTGGATTAAAACTAAACTAAGAGATTTATCATAAATAGATTTTCTATTTGAAAAAATATCTAATGATTCATACCAAAAATGAGCCCATGATTAATGATTCTTGGTATAAATTAGGCCCACAATTGATTTTTGGTTTTCCATAATTGACCTAAATATTTGTAAGCTCTTTTTTTAATATTTAGATGAAGCAAAAAAATAATTTTGTTTCAATATCCCTTGGGCTTTGAAAGTTTTGGGCCATAAGGTGGAAGAAGATTTTTGACCCATCTTGAAAGATTTTATGTTGAAAGACCATCTTAAAAATTTTGAAAATTTGAGATTTTCGTCTTTTAAAGGAAAAACTTATTTTTGAGCTTACAATATAGGTAGGTGTAGACCCTTAATTTTTTACCAAGTCTAGTCTGATATTTTTAAACAGTCCAAAATAATTTTTATGGTATTTTAATATTTATTATTTATTTGAATAAAATTTATTTTTTAATAAAATTTATTACTTATAAAATTTATTTTATTTATTTTTATTTTTTATAATATTTAATAGTTATTTTTAATAAAAATAAAAATATCAAAAAAGATAAAAAAAAATAAAAAAATCGACGACTGCAGAATTGGCGATGATTGTGGCAAACGTGACGAATTGGCTTGGGCCAATTTGCCGCAAGAGTGTTTGCAATGAATTGACCACAGGCCAATTAGCCTGCAGCAAAATTGCGCCCCAGCCTACAGTTTTGCCCCCCGACCAGCAGCAGCTCGCCCAATGCCAATCTCGCCAGGGCTCGCGTGCAGTTTTCACCAAACCCTTATTTTACTTGGTTTTTGATTTTATTTCCAAAAGAGTTTTTAATTTCCTTAACATACTAGATTTTTTTATATTAATTGCCTATAAATACCTCATTAAAAACAGACAGAAAAAAGGGGGAGGAAAGGAACTCAAGAATTATTCGGACTCTTCTTAGCAATTTACTCAGATCTTTAGACTTTGGCCTTTGGATTGGCTGCTGGAACTCTAGGAAATTTAGTATCCATCAGCAAAAACCCAAAGCAAGCTTCATCAACTTGAAACAACAAGCAACAAAGCAGTAAAAATGAGAGAGAATCATCAAATCGTTTCAATAATTTTACAAAGGCAGTGATACACTGTCTTAGTTTCTGCCCAGCCAGAGTTTGAGTTATTAAATTATGGTGGAGTCTTCAAATGCAGGTACAACCTTCTAAACTCTCTAAAATCATAACGAGTTTTTTTACTAATATTATGAAGTTCATATCTGTTGTTTAGTTTAAATTTGTCCAATAAAGTTATGTTTGTTAACATTATCAATATATATCTGCAGTGTCTTCATTGAAATATATTCAATAGTCATGTCTCTGTGAGTGGGAATTTTCACCCCAACTCTAGGTAGAATGGTTCTTGCGACTTCGGCACTGTTTAGGCTTGGAGTCTTAGAGAACACGGGCCTAAGCCCGGAGAAAATGGAGTTGCCACCCTGATGGGCTAGGAAAAAATGGGTGGATGACTCGATTCCTAAGGAATCCCCAACCCCCTAATAGGTTCGGAAAGTTGGGTACATGTGGGGAAAGTGAGAAATGGCCCAGCACCCCACAACGCCCGGTTCATTGGAACCGGCCTCCTTTTCAGGTCTTAATATTATAAAATTCATAAATATAACGATATTATCCATACTACATGCGATCATAAGAAAAAATAAATACTTTATTAAAATCACAACAATGTCCAAACAAAACAAATAAATAAACACTCATCCAAGGATGAAAATATGTCCTTACATCATCCATATCTAAAACTAAATAGGACACCCACTGAAAGGTGGAAACGTGTCCTTTATATTAATTCCAAAATATGAAAATAATCTAAATTACATAAAGATTAAATAATGAGGTACCCAATCATGGAAGCATACCTCTTACAATTTTTAATACCAAAATAAAAATAATAAAGAAATCATCCATCCATGATAAACAAATCAAATATCGAAATTGTAACACCCCTATACCCCGTATACGTACACAGCATGCTAATACGATCGTAATATACATATACTGAATATAGGAATGCCACGATTTACAAAACACACAAATCATCCCTTTACAATAATATGAACAAATTTAAAACATTTAAGTTATATTATAAAACACAATAGATAAAATGTTTGTTCAAAACACAGCGGAATTTATACATGTTTGGCAGTATGTCTTTGATCTTTAAGCTCCACTATCAACACCTCAAAATCTAGATTCTACTCGGCCTAGAGGAACTTTCCGGTTCTTCCATGTCACCTGCGCGATTAATCACTTTCGCGCTAAGCCAACGGCTTAGTGGTTCAAACTACAATAATATTATGCTTCAATGCAATGCCAATGTCACACAATTAAGTTTCATATTAAAGCAAAGATAAACATGTATCTCATTATTCATTTGTTTCACCATTCAAGAATCACATTTAACAAAGACAAGCATGGGCCCAAAAGACACTAATATGGCATTCAACTTTCAGAGTTAATGTTTTGGTTTAATTATCACATTTATCATTATCATTATCCCAACTAGGCTTCAAGGATTTAGGTTCAACCAAGCTTCAAGGGGAACAAAGCATGCTAAGTATCAACCCAACTTGGCTTCAAGAACCAAACCCAACCTAGCTTCAAGGGTTGTAACATCTCAATTAGGCTTCAAGGACTAGACCCAACCAAGCTTCAAGGGGAGTTAAGCATGCTAGACTTCAACCCAACTTGGCTTCAAGGATCAAGCCCAACCTAACTTTAAGAGATTGTTACTATAGGCATGCCACCAACAACAAAACTCTGAAAATGGAATAACATATTAGACACACAATTTATTCATTATTTAATTATCAATTTCATTCTCATTTTCTCATCATCATTAGGCAAACATGCCTCAATCATCTCATTTGCATTATTTAGCCAACAACAATGGCTTCACATCTCATCAAGAGAGTATATATCATCAATTGCATTGAACATCATCATTATATCTCAATTCACATTAAAACAATTCATCATAACCAATTGCATTGCACATACCTTTTGAATGGTCATCATAATCTTTCACATTATACAAATCATAACATTCATCAAATGTATTAACAATGTAATCAATTACTTAACCATATGTACAACCAAATATGTTAAGTATCAAAATCATGTAAATGTATGCAACCATGTAGTTTGCACTTACCTTAAGAACAACTCACACCAATCTACAACTTTCCTCTTCCAAAAATTCTTCACCACTTACGTTAAGGCAAATCAACCTCTTCACAACCTAATCCAAAAGGAATAATACACATGAGATGCAAACTCTACACATGACACGCTCAACAACACGGGCATGTCCCTGACCGTGCCCTAAACTCACAACACAGAAGCTTTGACACGCTCAGAACCACGGGTGTGCTACTGAACGTGTAATACATTCTGTCTCACAGAAACATTGACACGTCCAACAACACGGGCGTGCTCATGGCCGTGTCAATCCACCAACATTACAGTAGCTATGACACGCCTAAAGATCTGGTCGTGCTCATGGGCGTGTCAGGCAAAAAATACAGATTCCGGCAACATCAACACTACATCCAACAACCCATTTTCTTTCACCATTTCCCACTTCAAACAAACTTAATTAAACACACCCAAAAACCATAATAAACTTGCAAAAACACCAAACAATACAAAACATACATCAAACACAAATCATAATCATCACCACAAACCCTAAACACAACCACAACACTTTCTCTTACAACAAACTTACTCTTTCCTTCAATCCAACCTCAAAATCCATAATCAATTGAACCAAACACTGTTAAACACACCACAATCAAACCACATATCAAATACACTCTTACTATCAACAACAATCTATCAAACTCAAACACAACTTCAATTAAAACAAAAGAAATCAAGAAAGAACTTACCAAAGTTAATGAAACTTCACAATTTCCAACTAAATCTCTTGAATCTTTCTTCAATTTGCTCTTAGAAATCAACAACCCTCTCTTTCTCTCTCTTGTCTTTGGGTGAGCCGGCCAACAAAAAGAGAAGAAGAAAATGAAGAGTAAAAAGAAACCAAGTCAATTACTCAACCTCCAATTAAATCTCCACCAAGCACTTTAAATAATAAAATAATCAAATTTTCTCTCTTCCATTCATTTTACTTTCCCATTAATTACTTAATTAAAAATAAAAATAACAAAATATCTTCTTTGACTATCCCATTTTGACTTGTGTATATGTTATATATATGTCCATATATACAACATATACATTCTCTTCACTCCTTTTCTCTTCCCAATAAATCATATACATTTAATCCAAATAAAACAACAATTATATCAAAACTTCTAGGGCACACTTTGGGATATTACAATTCTCCCCCTCTAAAAAGAAATTTAGTCCTCGAAATTACCTGATATCAATTCTGAAACAACTGAGGATACTGTTCTCGCATCACTTGCTCATTCTCCCAAGTTAATTCTTCTCTACCATGATTCTTCCAAAGAACCTTCACGATTGGCACTTTCTTATGTCTCAACTCCTTCATTCCATATGCTAAAATAGCAACTGGTTCTTCTTCAAAAGTCAGATCCGGATTCACCTCAATTGATTCAACTGACAGAACATGAGATGGATTTGATCTGTACCTCCGTAGCATAGAAACATGGAAGACATTATGGATTCTATCTAACTCAGGCGGCAGAGCAAGTCGATAAGCAACTGGTCCAACTTTTCCTAACACTTCATAAGGTCCAATAAAACGAGGACTTAGCTTCCCTTTTCGACCAAATCTCAAAATTTTTTTTCCAAGGAGACACTTTCAAATATACTTTATCTCCAATATCAAACTCTATGTCTCTCCTCTTCAAATCTGAATAAGATTTCTGTCGATCTGAAGCTGCTTTCAACCGATCCCAAATTATCTTCACTTTCTCTTCAGTCTCTTTAACCAAATCAGGACCAATTAGTTTGCCTTCTCCAAGTTCATTCCAACATAGAGGCGTTCTACATCTTCTACCATACAGTGCTTCAAATGGTGCCATACCAATACTAGATTGATGACTGTTGTTGTAAGCAAATTCCACAAGTAGCAAAAATCTGTCCCAACTTCCAGAGAAATCAATGACACAACTTCTCAACATATCCTCAATAATCTGTATCACTCTCTCTGACTGCCCATCTTTCTGCGGATGAAAAGCAGTATTAAAGTGCAATCGAGAACCCAAAGCACTATGCAAACTTTTCCAAAATCTCGAAGTAAACCGGGGATCTCGATCAGACACTAAAGAAATTGGGACTCCATGCAACTTCACTATCTCACTGATATACAGCTCATTCAACCTCTCAAGAGAATAATCCATTCTAACTGGAAGAAAATGAGCTTTGTCAACCGATCAACAATCACCCAAATAGAATCATGCTTCTTCTGAGTCAATGGCAAACCAGATACAAAATCCATTGTCACTCTCTCCCATTTCTATTCAGGCACTGTTAAAGGTTGAAGCAACCCTGTTGGAACTTGATGCTCAACTTTCACCCTCTGACAAGTGAGACATTTGGATACAAATTCCGCTATGTCTCTCTTCATACCAGACCACCAATAGTGTTGTTTCAAATCATCGTACATCTTTGTACTTCCAGGATGCATAGCAAAAACCGATTGATGCGCTTCTTCTAAAATAATCTTTTTCAAACTAGCATCATCAGGAACACACAATCTATCCTTGAACCAAAGACTACCATCGCTTCTCACAAAGAAATCTCGGCTCTCCTTATTTTGGCAATCTGACACAATCTTCTGAATTTTCTCATCAGCCAATTGAGCTTCTTTAATCTGATCCAATAATACCGGTCTCAATTGTAACTGAGCCAACAATGCACCATCATCACATGATTCAAAACTAGCATACAATGCTCTCAACTCAACCAGCAACGAGAGCAAATACACAGTCATACCTGCCAATGACTTCCAACTCAAGGCATCCGCAACTACATTTGCCTTACCAGGATGATAATCAATCAAACAGTCGTAGTCTTTGATTAGCTCTAACCATCGCCTCTGCAGAAGATTCAGCTCCCTCTGGACACCCAAATATTTCAAACTCTTATGATCCGTATAGAAAAAACACTTCTCTCCATACAGGTAGTGTCGCCAAATCTTCAAAGCAAAAATTATAGCTGCCAACTCCAAATCATGTGTCGGATAATTAAGCTCATGTGGCTTCAGCTGCCGAGAAGCATAAGCTACAACTTTACCTTCTTGCATCAAGACACAACCTAAACTATTATGTGAAGCATCACTGTAAATCACATATGGTTTATCTTCCACGGGTAAAGTAAGAACAGGAGCTTGAGTCAACATCTCTTTCAACTGCTCAAAAGTAGCTTGACACTAATCCGTCCACACAAATCTAACTCCCTTCCGAAGCAATCTGGTGAGTGGAGTAGCTATAAAAGAAAAACCTTTCACAAACCTTCGATAATAACCTGCCAAACCCAGAAAACTTCTAACTTCAGTCACTGACTTCGGTGGACTCCAATTTAAAATAGCTTCAACTTTACTTGGATCGACTCTTATACCATCTGCTGAAACTATATGACCGAGAAAAGTCACTTGGTCCAGCCAAAACTCACACTTCGATAGCTTAGCATACAATTGCTTCTCTCTCAAGATCTGCAATACAATCCGCAAATGCTTGTCATGCTCCTCCTCATTACGCGAGTACACCAAAATATCATCAATGAAAACCACTACAAACTGATCCAAATAGGGCCTAAACACCCTATTCATCAAATCCATGAAAGCTGCAGGTGCATTCGTCAACCCAAAAGGCATCACCAAGAACTCATAATGCCCATATCTTGTGCGGAAAGCTGTCTTAGAAACATCTTCACCTCTAACCCTCAATTGATGGTACCCTGATCTCAAATCAATTTTGGAAAACACCGCTGCTCCCTTCAACTGATCAAAGAGATAATCAATCCTAGGCAAAGGATACTTATTCTTGATATTCACCTTATTCAATTGCCTATAGTCGATGCACAATCTCAAAGTACCATCCTTCTTCTTCACAAACAACACAGGAGCTCCCCAAGGAGAAACACTAGGGCGAATAAACCCTTTATTCAACAACTCCTGCAACTGCACCTTCAACTCTCTCAATTCAGCAGGTGCCATCCGATAAGGAGTGATAGAGATGGGAGTGGTGCCAGGCAACAAATCGATACCGAACTCAACCTCTTTCTCAGGGGGTAACCCTGGCAACTCCTCAGGAAACACATCTGGAAATTCTGCAACTGTGAGTATACTATCAAGTTGAGAACCCACTACTCTAGTATCCATCACATGAGCAAGATAAGCATCACACCCTTTTCTAATCAACCTTCTAGCTGTTACAGCTGACACAAACAAGGATGCAAGTTGTCTCTGCTCACCAGATACCATCACACTCCTACCATCACTGGTTCTCAAAGTAACACATTTCTTTTGATAGTCTACCACAGCTCCATGCTTAGACAACCAATCCATGCCTAAGATCAAATCATATTCTTTAAAAGGCATTTCAATCAAATCACCAAGAAACTCCTCACCCTGTACCACAACTGCACTATCACGATGCACCTTACTCACCACAACACTATGTCCTAAAGGATTTGTCACTAAGACATCAAATCCTAAGGACTCAGAATGCAATTCAGACACAGGCAAGATAGATGCACTTATGTATGAATGGGTGGATCCTGGATCAATCAAAGCAAGAACTGAAATGCCAAATAAAGAAAATGTACCCGCTATAACTGTTGAAGCATCCGGCTGCCTCTGCATCACATATACTCTCTGAGAAGATCCGGCCTCATCTGGCCTACTGCCTCTGGATGAAGATCCTCCTCTCTGACTAAACCTGGGTCTACCACCTCTACTAACACCTCTGCCCCCTCGACCACCTCTGCTGACACTAGGTCGAGAAGCTGCAGAATCTGCCTGTCTATCATCCTGCATCTCAGGGCAATCTTTGATAAAATGATCTGGTGACCCACATCTAAAGCATACTCCCAATCCACCTGTCTTCCAACAAACACCCCCATGGGGCCTACCACAGTGAACACATACAGGTGGAGTAGACCTCTGAACTACTGGAGTCGGGGCACTAGCTACAGAAACTGTTGGTCTCGGTCTCTGCCTCTGATATTGAATTGACCTACCCGATTGCCTCTAACTCCTATTGATCCTCGGAACAAAACTTCCTCTGCCCCTCTTCATAGATGAAGATCCTGCCTCAAACTGGGGTCTCCTTACTCTGGTCTCCTCCTCAGTAGCAGCTGCTGCAATGCCCTGTGCTCTCTCAACATTTCTAGCTGCGGCAACTAGCTGAGAAAAATCCTGGTACCGAGAACCAGCAACAATGCACATAATAGAGGGCCTCAATCCCTCCTCAAATTTTCTGCATCGGTCAATTTCATCAGAGATAATTCCCCTGGCATAATGACTCAACCGGATATACTCAATCTCATATTCTGTCACTGTCCGGTTGTCTTGTCTCAAATTCAGGAATTCCATCTTTTTAACATCTTTATACTCCATCGGAGTATATTTCTGCTCGAACTCCCGCAGAAAATCACCATAAGATAATGTAGGTGGATCATCCATGGCATGAGGAACAGTCTTCCACCAGTCATAAGCATCTTTCTGAAGGAGGGATCTGGCATAGTCAAATTTCTCATCTGGAGTAGCTTGCAACTGAATAAATATCCTCTGCACTTTATCCAACCACTGCTCAGCTACTGTAGGATCGGTAGTGCCCAAGAAATCCTCAGCCCCATACTTCCTCAACTTACCATAATGTCTAACTGGCACTTGAGGCTGTGGTGGTGGTGGTGACTGCACTGGAGCTTGTCTAAATAGTTCTACCATATGCCTTAACCAACCCGGCGGAACCTCATCAGCAGCTGATCTCTCTGGCACAGAAACAGGTGCCTCACTAACTCTATCAACTCTAGCTCCATCTCTACTCTCTTTCGGAGCTACACTCTCAGCACTTCCTTCTACAGTCTGACGTGAATGGGACGCCATTACTACCTATCTATGCACACACAGCAGAATATACCTCATTAAAGATCAAAGACTGCCATACCAAAACATGTATCTTATTTAAAAACAATATTTTAAAACTCAAAATTTCCTTACAATTCACCTAGGTTGAGAATCTCAAACCTAGGCTCTAATACCAAAACAATTGTAACACCTATATACCCCGTATACGTACACATCATGCTAATACGATCGTAATATATGTATACTGAATATAGGAATGCCACGATTTACAAAACACACAAATCATCCCTTTACAATAATATGAACAAATTTAAAAATTTAAGTTATATTATAAAACACAATAGATAAAATGTTTGTTCAAAACGCAGCGGAAAATATAACAAATATTTACAAATACATATACATCAAAACTCAAGTTTTACAAAACATAAAATTTAAACATGTTTGGCAGTATGTATTTGATCTTTAAGCTCCACTATCAACACCTTAAAATCTAGACTCTACTCGGCCTAGAGGAACTTTTCGGTTCTTCCATGTCACCTGCGCGATGAATCACTCGCGCACTAAGCCAACGGCTTAGTGGTACAAACTACAATAATATTATGCTTCAATGCAATGCCAATGTCACACAATTAAGTTTCATATTAAAGCAAAGATAAACATGTATCTCATTATTCATTTGTTTCACCATTCAAGAATCACATTTAACAAAGACAAGCATGGGCCCAAAAGACACTAATATGCCATTCAACTTTCAGAGTTAATGTTTTGGTTTAATTATCACATTTATCATTATCATTATCCCAACTAGGCTTCAAGGATATAGGTTCAACCAAGCTTCAAGGGGAACAAAACATGCTAAGTATCAACCCAACTTGGCATTAAGACCCAAATCCAACCTAGCTTCAAGGGTTGTAACATCTCAATTAGGCTTCAAGGACTAGACCCAACCAAGCTTCAAGGGGAGTTAAGCATGCTAGACTTCAACCCAACTTGGCTTCAAGGATCAAGCCCAACCTAACTTCAAGAGATTGTTACTATAGGCATGCCACCAACAACAAAACTCTAAAAATGGAATAACATATTAGACACACAATTTATTCATTATTTAATTATCAATTTCATTCTCATTTTCTCATCATCATTAGGCAAACATGCCTCAATCATCTCATTTGATTTATTTAGCCAACAACAATGGCTTCACATCTCATCAAGAGAGTATATATCATCAATTGCATTGAAAATCATCATTATATCTCAATTCACATTAAAGCAATTCATCATAACCAATTGCATTGCACATACCTTTTGAATGGTCATCATAATCTTTCACATTATACAAATCATAACATTCATCAAATGTATTAATAATGTAATCAATTACTTAACATATGTACAACCAAGTATGTTAAGTATCAAAATCATTTAAATGTATGCAACCATGTAGTTTGTACTTACCTTAGGAACAACTCACACCAATCTACAACTTTCCTCTTCCAAAAATTCTTCACCACATAGGTTAAGGCAAATCAACCTCTTCACAACCTAATCCAAAAGGAATAATACACATGAGATGTAAACTCTACACATGACAAGCTCAACAACACGGGCGTGTCCCTGACCGTGCCCTAAACTCACAACACAGAAGCTTTGACACCCTCAGAACCACGGGCATGCTACTGAACGTGTAATACATTCTGTCTCACAGAAACATTGACACGTCCAACAACACGGGCGTGCTCATGGCCATGTCAATCCACCAAAATTACAGTAGCTATGACACGCCTAAAGATCTGGTCGTTCTCATGGGCGTGTCAGGCCAAAAATACAGATTCCGGCAACATCAACACTACATCCAACAACCCATTTTCTTTCACCATTTCCCACTTCAAACAAACTTAATTAAACACACCCAAAAACCATAATAAACTTGCAAAAACACCAAACAATACAAAACATACATCAAACACAAATCATAATCATCACCACAAACCCAAAACACAACCACAACACTTTCTCTTTCAACAAACTTACTCTTTCCTTCAATCCAACCTCAAAATCCATAATCAATTGAACCAAACACTCTTAAACACACCACAATCAAACAACATATCAAATACACTCTTACTATCAACAACAATCTACCAAACTCAAACACAACTTCAATTAAAACAAAAGAAATCAAGAAAGAACTTACCAAAGTTAATGAAACTTCACAATTTCCAACTAAATCTCTTGAATCTTTCTTCAATTTGCTCTTAGAAATCAGCAACCCTCTCTTTCTCTCTCTTGTCTTTGGGTGAGCCGGCCAACAAAAAGAGAAGAAGAAAATGAAGAGTAAAAAGAAACCAAGTCAATTACTCAACCTCCAATTAAATCTCCACCAAGCACTTTAAATAATAAAATAATCAAATTTTCTCTCTTCCATTCATTTTACTTTCCCATTAATTACTTAATTAAAAATAAAAATAACAAAATATCTTCTTTGACTATCCCATTTTGACTTGTGTATATGTTATATATATGTCCATATATACAACATATCCATTCTCTTCACTCCTTTTCTCTTCCCAATAAATCATATACATTTAATCCAAATAAAACAACAATTATATCAAAACTTCTAGGGCACACTTTGGGATAATACAGAAATTAAATAAATCAATCATCAAAACATATAATAAACTACATAATCAAATTTAAAATTAAATAAAGTAATAAATGTATAATTTTAGAATTTTAGAATTTTAGTAACCAAATTAGGGTTAAAAATAAAAGGAGTTAAACAGAAAGGCTTATAATACACAAATAAATATTGACCCCTTCGACGAGCCTATTCGGCGGTCCTGCTAGCCGGTTAACGGGAGGGGTCAAGGGGCAGTGCCCCTGAAAATTTTGAAAAATTGGCTTTTAGGGTTGTAGGTTTTGGTGTTGAAAATTAAGATTTTAGGATTTAAGATTTAGAAAATAGGGTTTCGGGATTGGAAGAAATAGGCTATTGTAAATCTTAGAAAAATATAATTAATTATGGTTTTGAGGAAACAGATTATTATTTTGTGGTTTTAGAAAATTGTAATTAGGGTTTTAGATTTCAAAATTTAGTTTTACGGGTATTAAGGTATTAGGGTCTTGGAAAATAATTTTTAGGGTTTTAAATATAGTCTATATGGTAAACAGAATAAATGATCAAATAACAAAAATATCATCTATTGTATGTTTAAACAATTAATCAATTTGAATGATGAAGCTACTATAAACATAAATAAATCAATAGAAAATCAAAACTCCGTTGTTGGTTCCACCACAATTTGAATTCTGGTTGAACAATAACAAAGATAGTGTGGGCTTCATTTGATGGAGTGTTTATTATTTGTTTCCTGCGTCTTCCTCCTTCAAGTC
This sequence comes from Garcia nutans, assembly GCA_947685225.1. NCBI lineage: Eukaryota > Viridiplantae > Streptophyta > Magnoliopsida > Malpighiales > Euphorbiaceae > Garcia > Garcia nutans. Next base: position 31,171,040 of record CANTUV010000039.1, on the reverse strand, counting down.
CAAGGTTCTGATTCTATTCTGAAAAATTCCAGCTCCTTCTAAAAGTCCGACCCCCCTTTTTTTTTTTTAAAGATCAAAGTCCAAAGTCTCCAATCTCCCCTTTTTTTAAAAGATCCTAGTCCCTTTCTGTGTGTTTTGATGTGGTATTTATAAGAAAAATAAAAAACCTAATACTAATTGGTTATGGAAATAAAAACCGTTTAGGAAATAAAATTAGAAAACCAAAACCAAGTGGAATAGGATTTTGAAAAAATTACGCTGGCAAAAATTTCCTGCGGGCTGGGAGTGCGCTAGGAGCAGGCTGGGCGAGGGCCATAGGCCAATTCATCGTAGGAAAAACCTGCGAAGAATTGGCAAATTGGCTTGTGGCAAATTCGTCGCAGGAGGTTTTCCTATGGCAAATTGGCCCAAGCCAATTCGTCGCTGATTTTCATTTTTAATTTATTTTTTTTATATTTTTTCTTCTTTTTTTTTTATTTTTTATTTTAATTAAAAATAAGTACTATAAGTAATAAATATTATTAAAAATACCACAAAAATTATTTTGGACTGTTTAAAAATATTGGACTGGATTGGGTCAAAAATTAAGGGTCTACAGTTTGCCCCCTGCTTTAGCGATCTGAGACTACAACAAAAGAGAGCAAAAAGTAATGTTATTTTACTAGGTTTAGAGCCATATTAGACTTCATAATCAAGGTTAGTTTGAGTTCTGGACTAAAAATTAATTTAGGTTCTGGACCCGGGATAAATTCTGGGCTTTAAAATAATTTTGGTTCTGGACTGGGGCTAAGTTCTGGACTTTAAAATAATTTGGGTTTTGGACCTGAGGTAAATTTTGGACTTAAAAATAATTTGGGTTCTGGACCCAAGGTAAGTTCTAGACTTAAAAATAATTTGAGTTCTGAACCCGGGATAAGTTCTCGAATAATTTGGGTTTCGGACTTGAGCGAATTCTGGACTCTGGAATAATTTGGGTTCTGGACTTGAGGTACCTTTTATTAGTTGAGAATTATACTTGTTCCATTCTTTAAGGGATTGTGAGTCTTCACCCTCAAAATGGATCTTCATCCTTGGACCTTGGATCTTCATCCTTGGTATTGTGTCTTTACCCTTGAAAATGGATCTTCATCCTTGGAGATCGGGTCTTCACCCTTGAAAGTGGATCTTCATCCTTGGCATCAGATCTTCACCAGTGAAAATGGATCTTCATTCTTGGAGATCGGGTCTTCACCCTTGAAAGTGGATCTTCATCCTTGGCATCGAGTCTTCACTCTTGAAAATGGATCTTCATTCTTGGAGATCGGGTATTCACCCTTGAAAGTGGATCTTCATCCTTGGCATTGGGTCTTCACCCTTGAAAATGGATCTTCATCTTTGAAAATTTGGTCTTCACCCTTGAAAGTGGATCTTCATCCTTGGAAATCAGGTCTTCATCCTTGAAAGTGGATCTTCATCCTTGGCAATCGGGTCTTCACCCTTGAAATTGGATCTTCATCCTTGGCAATCGGGTCTTCACCCTTGAAATTGGATCTTCATCCTTTAAGCTGGATTTCATCCTTGGCAGGGTCTTCACCCTTTAAACTGGATCTTCATCCTTGGCAGGGTCTTCACCCTTGAAACTGGATCTTCATCCTTGGAATCGGGTCTTCGCCCTTGAAATTGGATCTTCATCCTTTAAGCTGGATCTTCATCCTTTTGAACTTTTATCCTATATTGGCTTCAAGTCTTCTAGCTAGACTGATCTTTTCTCTTTTGTATCTTCATTCTTTTGATAGTTCTAATGTTCCATTCTTTATTGTTCTTCTATTTGCAAAAACAATTCAGTTACTTTTTAGCTGGCCAATTCATATCTTCTCCTTGCCCTCTGTGTGGCAAAATATTGGAATTGGTCTCAAAATGTTTTGTACATGTATAAACTCAAATAATTGAAAGGAGAAACTTTGCCCATGTATAGGCTCAAACCCATGATTTTTTCTATGCGGCTTTGGCTGATGTTTGTAGATTATCTAGTTCTTTGAACAAGCATGATTTCTTCTTTCTTCTGCAAAATTACTAGAGCTTCCTCATGCAATGGGCTTTCCATGCCCCCTGATTTCATATCTTCTTTTGATTATATACTTCACAGGGTGTTTGCTGTTCACTTTGACAAAGAAATACAATAAAGAAAATGCAATGTGATATGCTCATGAGTGCATGATATGCATGAATAACACTTACAGTGCTTCCGTCGACTCACAGACTGAGGTGATCAGCTGAAGTGTTCTCATTGACTCCTTCTAGATGCTTGTTCAGGTCTTACAGAAGGCTTTGCTTTTATGGGTTTCATCTTAAAGATGTTGAGGATATAAGTGGTTAAGACTCTGAGTGGCAGAGTCAGAGATACATCCATTTCAAACTATGATTCAGCACGTCAATTGGTAGCTTCTTCACAACCTTGCAAATAATTCTTTACTTTGCCCAGTGTGTCCTTTGAGGTTTGACTGTTCAACATATTTCCCTTAACTTGAAGGTTTTGTGAAAAAAAAATTTCCATTTTTGATTTTTAAATTTTGAAATCAAATGTTGGCTTTGCCAAATCAATGTCAATTTACCTCAGGACTTGATTTTCCAAATTAACATATCTATAACATGACAACCCTTATTACCATACTAAACTCGGGAATCATTTCCATTTAAATGTTGCACTTCAGATAGGCACATACACATTACTTGGTCAAAGGTCTTATTAAGTTTGAATATTGTCTATCTCATATGCATGCTTATTCAAACAATCTCCACTAATAGACTCTACCTACCAAGAGAGATCAACAGGTCTTTGATAGGTTTGAAATGGGATCTATAAAGGACAGGGGTTAAATGAAAGTCATTTTGAGATTGGAGCTAATGTGACACATTGGATAAATCTTCACACTACAAATTTCTTATTTGAACTTTAGGCAGTTGGGAGCATGAAAAGATAGAGCTTTGAATGTTCTCCCATCTTCTTGACATTAATCTGGATCTCGATTGGGATAGTCTTTGCTCTTGCAAAATGTTTGATGCCCATATTCATTTCTTTTCTTCTTTTCCCTTTTCTTTCTCTTTTTATTTCTTACTCCTTTTCTTTAAGCATTTTATCATTTTGTCCCTCTTCCCTGTAGGACTATCAAGTACAGGACTTTGAAGAGCTGGATGACCTTTCTCCTTTTTCTCCAATTTTGATTGAATCTTTGGTTGGGTTGGACCAATTTATAAACCAAATAGAAGCCTTTTGCTTCTTTAGGTAAAAGAAAACTCGGTTGGCTTTTCTGAACTGTTTTGGGTTTTATTTTCTTTTCTTTTTCTTCTTTTTGTTTGTTTGTTTGTTTTTTCTCTTTCTCTTTTTCTCTTTTTTTGGTTTTGGCTCTAAAAGAGTTGTCTTGTTTGGACCAACTTTTGTTTCCGATAATGCATGAGAGGAGTAGCATAAATCTTCTTTAATAGGGATAAATCATTTGTTACTCTGATGTTGTCTTGATAGATTGGAGATATTAGGTGAACTTCAACTACCCTTATGGTCTTGATAACATCAACTATCCTTACAGTTTTGGCTATGCATTCCATTCTTTGACCTTCTTGCCTCTTCACCTTAGTGATCATAAGACTTGTCAAAAGTATCACAACATGTAAGCCAATGAAAAGAAAGTCAAAATCTTATGAAGGCTCAAAGGGATAACTAGGGATTGATATTTAATTGGGTGGATACTAGTTGTTGGCTCATAAAAAAAATGCCTAGATCATCTCTATCTTAAATAAGAAGAGTTCAATTTCGCCTCGAAAGTTTGTCAAAGCATGTTCTAAGACTGACTAGGACCTAGACAAAGGTCATTATGCATGAGCCCTCTCTAAGTAAGCATACACAACTCAATGTTATAAAGCAATTCCCTCACCTAGTAAAGTCATTCGAATCATGATATATAGATACACTAATTTATAAATATCAAGTTAAATTCGTCATCGGTTGAGCACCATAATGAACAAAGACCATGAAAAATTTGATGAAAATAATTTATGCAAGCAAACATAATTGTTCCAAATAAGTACTAAAGAAAGCAAAATAAAAAGAGCAACACTCCAAGCTAAGGGAAGTTTGTTAAATAAAATTTCTCATTCCACATCTTCAATACTCTCGTCTTGAAAGGAGGATAAGACAAAATCTTCCTCCAATCCTCCTACCATGAAAGTTTTCGGTGAAGGTACTCTTCCAAATTTAGGCAAAGGATTGTTCTTGGTATTGGGCTTGTCTGGCTTTGGTAGCTTACCACTATCAATTAGATCTTGGATCTCATGCTTCAATCGGGTACATCTATCGATCTCATGTCCTTGAGTCTGATGAAATTAACAAAAAGCCTTAGTATCAAATTTTGGAGGTAAAGGATTTGGCAAAGGTCGAGGGGCCAATGGTTGTAATAGTCCCTCTTTTGTAGCTTGTTGAAAACTCAAGAAAGAGGTTTCCCCAACTTTGAGAACTGTCTTTTATTTCCTTGACCAGTCGCATTAATATCAACTTCCTTTTGCATGCTTTGATTACCCGGCTGGTAGTTCCCTTTCTCATTCCTTCTTACTGAAAAGTGATTCTTCTCCCTTTCCCATTCTTCAATTTGCAGACCAGCTCGGAGAAGATCTTTGAAATCTTGAATGAGTGTATGAGACATCCTTTCACAAAGACTATGCAACACCCCTCTCACAATCAACCTTATTTGATCAGATTTATCAGGCCTCTTCTTGAGCAATGCAGCCTTATTCCTCCACCTTTTCACATAGTCCATAAAATTTTCATTTAATCGTTGCCTAATGGCTTCCACCTCCATCAAGGTAAATTCTAGCTTGATATTATACCCATACTACTAAATGAAAGCCTTGTACAACATGTCCTAATCTTTTTGAGTATTTTCTTCTAAGGTGATGAACTAGTTTTGGACAACTGGGTCCAATGAGAGCATGAAATATCTTAGAGTTTGAGCCGTAGTGGCTTGGACAGACTACATAGCAGTGATGTATTACTTCACATGGACATGAGGGTTTTAAGTACCATTGTACCTAGCAAAAGAAGGCATTTTGAATTTATAAGGGACCTCCTCATCTTGTTCAAATAGTTTATCAATCTTGGACATCTCTTCAGTTTTTAGCTTCTTTTCAAACTTCTTTTCTAGGTCAGCAATCATCTTCTCAACATCAGACGTCTCAGTCTTTTCAACAATTGTCTTCTCAACAACCTTTGGCTCCTCCTTTTTATCTTAAGGATCTTGGAAGTATTGATCCCAGTCATCATCATCATCAACGACCACCTTGTCATCATCAAAAGCTACTTCACCAACTTTAGCCTTCCTCTTATCTTTCTTGGTGCTTACGAATGCTTCAGTGGTGTTCCCTAAAATTGCAGCCAATTGATTCTTCATGGTCTCGGCTAGGGCCTCCTTTAGTTCTTCCATTTTAGCATTGAGGGCATCGTCCACCATTCTTTGAATTTTTTCGGGCTTCATTGTTTTTGGTGAAAAAGTGATTGAGCCATTGCTAGATTCTTCATCTCTGGTGTAGGTTGGATTGTCATAAGCTTTTGAACTATCATAATCTTGGGCTATGAGCCAGAGAGGATTAATGATATGTGATGTGATGCATGTATGAATGTATGCACGCATGCACAAACAATTTAACAAACAAGGATAAATAGGACGTTCCTTCCCACCTTATAACTTTCACACACGAATGGCGAGTCTCTTTTCCTAGGTAATATGGTTTACAAAATACCAACATGGGATATCTTGTTTTCGAATAATTCCCTCGGACATTTCAACCAATAGTTATATTTTCAAAAATGGAAATCAGTTTATGATAATTCCCATTAATTAGGTTTTAATCCATTCAACCAACTAAAGTAGCTTTTATGCTATATTGGATTAAAACTAAATTACGAGGTTTATTATCAAAAGATTTCTCACTTGAAAAAGTAACTAATGATTTATTCAAAAAACAAGCCCATGATTAATAATTCTTAGTATAAACTAGGCTCACAATTGATTTTTAGTATTCCATAATTGACCTAAATAATTTGTAAGATCTTTTGAAGGTTGGATGAAATGAAAACATGGTTTTGTAAAATGATTTTAGATAGAAAAAATGGATTTTTGACTTTGTTTTTGAGTCATGAGAAAAGAATTTTTGATCCAAAGACCATCTTGAAAAGTTTTAAAAATAGCTTTGGTCTTTTGGATTTAGAGGAAAAAAATTATTTGAGCTCACAATGTAATTAGGTCATACTAGAAAAAAGAACAAACCAAATAAGCCATGATTTAAACCAAGATAAATTAACCATAGTCAAACAACAAGCATTTGGGGTAAAAACCTAAGGGAAGTAACTAGGCCAATTACATGAGCTTTAGTCTTTGGATTTAAAAGGCTTAGGTTCCCATAGCAAGTATATACCAAAAAGTACAAGGCTATGAGTGGTTATGCCATGCTCAATCTCCATACCTTGAGTGAAAGTATGGTATCCCTTACATAACACAACACGGGTAACACGGGCATCCTAACTCACGCACACAATCTAATATGATGCAATGGATAATATCATGATAAGAAAGAATAGAATAATATAAAGACCTACAGAATCAAATTCTCTTATCCCCAGTGGAGTCGCCACTGTGAGCGGGGATTTTTGCCCCCCACTCCCGGTGAAATGGTTCTTGCGACTTTGACACTGTTTAGGCTCGGAGCCTTAGAGAACACGGGCCTAAGCCTGGAGAAAATGGAGTAGCCACCCGGACGGGTCGAGAAAAAAAAAAGGAGTGGATGATTCGATTCCTAAGGAATCCCTAACCCCCTAATGGGTTCGAAAAGTTGGGTACGTATGGGGAAGGTGAGAAATAGCCCAACACCCCTACAATGCCCAGTTCATTGGAACCGGCCTCCTTTTCAAGTCTTAATATTATAAAATTCTTAAATATAACGATATTATCCATACTACATGCGATCATAAGAATAAATAAATACTTTATTAAAATCATAACAATGTTCAAACAAAATAAATAAATGGACACCCATCCAAGGATGGAAATATGTCCTTACATCATCCATATCTAAAACTAAATAGGACACCCACCGAAAGTGGAAACGAGTCCTTTACATTAAATTTAAAATATGAAAATAATCTAAATTACATAAAGATTAAATAATGAGGTACCCAATCATGGAAACATACCTCTTACAATTTTTAATACCAAAATAAAAATAATAAAGAAATTATCCATCCATGATAAACAAATCAAATATCGAAATTAAATAAATCAATCATCAAAACATATAATAAACTACATAATCAAATTTAAAATTAAATAAAGTAATAAATGTATAAATTTAGGATTTTAGAATTTTAATAACCAAATTAGGGTTTTAAGTAAAGGGAGTTAAACACAAAGGCTTATAATACATAAATAAATATTGACCCCTTCGACGAGCCCATACGGCGGTCCCGCTAGCCGGTTAGTAGGCGAGGTCAAGGGGCAGCGCCCCTGAAAATTTTGATAAACTGACTTTTAGGATTGTAGGTTTTGGTGTTGAAAATTAAGATTTTAGGGTTTAAGATTTAGAAAATAGGGTTTTAGGATTGGAAGAAACAAGCTACTTAAATCTTAAAAAAATAGAATTGATTATGGTTTTGAGAAAATAGATTATTGTTTTGTGGTTTTACAAAAGTGTAATTAGGGTTTTAGATTTCAAAAATTAGTTTTATGGGTATTAAGGTATTAGGGTCTTGGAAAATAATTTGTAGGGTTTTAAATAAAGTCTATATGGTAAACAGAATAATTGATCAAATAAAAAAAAATCATCTTTTGTATGTTTAAGCAATTGATTAATTTGAATGATGAAGCTATTGTAAACATAAATAAGTCAATAGAAACTCAAATCTCCATTGTTGGTTCCACCACAATTTGAATTATGGTTGAACAATAACAAAGATAGTGTGGGTTGCCTTTGATGGAGAGTTCATTGTTTGTTGCCTGCCTCTTCCTCCTTCAAGTCCAAGGTTCTGAATCTATTCTGAAAAATTAGTCCAGCTCCTTCTAAAAGTTTGATCCCCTTTTTTTTTAAAAGATCAAAGTCCAAAGTCTCCAATCTCCCTTTTTTAAAAAAGATCCCAGTCCCTTTCTGTGTGTTTTAATGTGGTATTTATAAGAAAAATAAAAACCTAATACTAATTGGTTAAGGAAATAAAAGTTGTTTAGGAAATAAAATTAGAAAACCAAAACCAAGTGGAATAGGGTTTTGAAAAAATTACGTTGGCAAAAATTTCCTGCGGGCTAGGTGTGGAGGACCACAGGCCAATTCATCGCAGGAAAAACCTGTAATGAATTGGCCCGTGGCCATTTCACCGCAGGTTTGAATTGGCTTGTGGCCAATTCGTAGCCAGCGATGAAAAATTTTGTCACCGATTTTGCCCGTCGCCGATTTTTATTTTTAATTTATTTTGTTATCTTTTCTTCTTCTTCTTTTTTATTTTTATTTTAATTAAAAATAAATACTATAACTAATAAATATTATTAAAAATACCACAAAAATTATTTTGGATTGTTTAAAAATATCGGACTGGACTGGGTCAAAAATTAAAGGTCTACAGTCTCGTACCAATATCAATATTAAAAGTTATTAGGGTTTACACTGTAACCATGTTTTTATCAAAACCCTAAATCCTAGCACTGTCTTCGTAAAAGTTCTAAGTTTTTATCAAAACCCTAACCCTAATTTCTAAACTAAAAACCCTAGCAAGTTTTTATCAAGTCTTCATAGCGGGACCGCCGTATACGCTCGTCGAAGGGGTCAATATTTATTTGTGTATTATAAGTCTTTGTGTTTAACGTTCTTTATTTTAAATCCTAATTTAGTTATTAAAATTCTAAAAACCTTAATTTAAGATGTAAACCCGCTTTATTTAATTTTAGATTTGATTATGTAGTTTATTATATTTTTTTATGATTGATTTATTTAGTTTTGATGCTTGGTTTATTTAATTTATCATGGATGAATATTTTTTTCAATTATTATTTATTTATTAAATTTTTAAGAGGTATGTTTCCATGATTGATTACCTCATTAATTAATTTTCATGTAATTTAAGTTATTTTTTATATTTTGGGATTAATGTAAATGACACGTTTCCACCTTATGGTGGATGTCCTATTTAGTTTTAGACATTGGACGATGTAAGGACATGTTTCCATCCTCAGATGGGTGTCCATTTATTTATTTTATTTGAACATTGCTTTGATTTTAATATAATGATGCTTTATTTTAATTATTGCATGTAGTATGGATAATATCGTTATATTTAAGAATTTTATAATATTAAGACCTAAAAAGGAGGTCGGTTCTAATGAACCGGGCGTTGTAGGGGTGCTGGGCTATTTCTCACCTTTCCCCACATGTACCCAACTTTTTGAACCCATTAGGGGGTTGAGGATTCCTTAGGAATTGAGTTATCTATCACTTTCTTTTTCCTGGCCCGTCCGGGTGAAAACTCCATTTTCTTCAGGCTTAGGCCCTATTCTCTAAGGCCCCAAGCTTAACAATGCTGAAGTCGTAAGAACCATTCCACCGAGAGTGGAGGCAAAAATCCTTGCTCATAGTAGGTAATATTAGAAAAAGAACAAACCAAATAAGTCAAGATTTAAACCAAGATAAATTAATCATAGTCAAACAACAAGCATTTGAGGTTAAAAACTAAGGAAAATAACTAGGTTAATTACATGAGCTTAAGTCTTTGGGTTGAAAGGTTTTAGGCTCCCATAGCAAGTATATAACAAATGGTACAAGGCTATGAGTGGTTATGCCATGCTCAATCTTCATACCTTGAGTGAAAGTATGGTATCCCTTACATAACACAACAAGGGTAACATGGGCGTCCTAACACGCAAACACAATGGAACTAAATGATGCAATGGACAATATCATAATAAGAAAGAATAAAATAATATAAAGACCAAAGGAATCAACTTCTCTTATCCACAGTGGAGTCGCCACTATGAGCGGAGATTTTTTCCCCCACTCCCATGTAGAATGATTCTTACGACTTCTGCACTGTTAGGCTTAGTATCTTAGAGAAACACAGGCCTAAACCCGGAGAAAAATGGAGTTATCACCCAGACGAGCTAGAAAAAAGAAAGGGGTGGATGACTCGATTCCTAAGGAATCCCTAACTCCCTAATGGGTTCAGAAAGTTGGGTACGCATGGGGAAGGTGAGAATGACCTAGCACCAGCACCCCCACAATGCCTGGTTCATTAGAATCGGCCTCTTTTTTAGGTCTAAATATTATTATATTCTTAAAAATTATAAAATCATCCATGCTACATGCAATTATTGAAATAAATATTCATTATATTGAAATCAAAGAAAGTTCAAACAAACAAATAAAATGGGCACACATACAAGATGGAAACATGCCCCTTACAACCATGTCCAATCTCCAAAACTAAATAAAATAGGACACCCACCATTTGGTGGCAACATGCCCTTTACATTAATGTCTAAAACTTAAAGTAAGGAAAATTATATTAATCCTAATTAATAAGGTACCCACAAAATGGAAACATACCTCTTACATCATTAAAGTCCATAAAAATAATCAACGTCAAAATAATTAAAAAAATGAATTTAAGCCATTCAGTCACATCACAATAATTAAGAGCAAATCATCCATGATAAATAGAATATCAATAAATCATTCATCATAAACATGAAATAATCAAATCTAGGTTCATAATCTTTAAATTAAACATAAGATATATAAAATTAAGGCTTAATCTATGAAGTAGGGTTTATAAATGAAAATTAGGGTTTTATTATAAAGATTAGAGTTTCAAAGTATGAATTAGGGTTTTAGGATTTTAATATAAGACGAGGGTTTTAAAATATTAAAACTAGATTAAGACATACAAGCTAGGTCTAAACCTAATAAACTAGGGTTTTTAGAGTTTTTGAAAATAGCATTAGGGTTTTGGGGTTTTAGAAGATAATATTAGGGTTTTGGGGTTTTAGAAGATAATTGTAGAAGATAATATTAGGTTTTCAAGTGGACATGGACTAGGGTCCATATCAAACTGGGCATGCCTTAGTTCGATATGGGTGTGTCCATATCGAACTAGGGATGCCCCAGTTCGATATGGATGTCCATATCAAATTGGGCATCCTCCAGTTCGATATGGACATGCCCATATCTAACCGGGCATCCTTTAATTTGATATGGACATGTCCATATCGAACTTGACAAGTCCCAGTTTGATATGGACATAGTTTGATATGCATGTCCATATCAAACTAGGTAGTCCCAATTCAATATGGATGCCCATATCGTACTAGGTTTATCCTAGCTTGATATAGAAATTCTTTAATGGAGTTATTGAAAGATTAAAATATCCAGTGAATAAAATTATAAAAAGCTACTATGAAGATTTGAAAACAGAATTAAGATTTATGGTTTGAATAAATTAGGGTTTAGGTTTGTATTTTGAATAAAGCTGCTGTATTTTGAATAATCATAATAATGGAAGTTAAACATAAAGATTTATAATACATAAATAAATATTGACCCGAGCCCATACAGCAGTCCCGCTAGCCGGTTAGCGGGCGGGGGTCAAGGGGCTAGCACCCCTTGCGGGGTCGGGGGCCGCTCCCATAAAGATTTTGAAAACTGGCTTTTAGGGTTGTAGGTTGAAAATTAAGATTTTAGGGTTTAAGAATTAGAAAATAGGGTTTCGAAATTGGAAGAAACTAGTGTTATTTTTAAAAGAATAATGCTTACTGTGTGATTTTGGAAAGAAGAATTAATTAGGGTCAAATCTTTTGATGCTTGAAAAAATAAGGCTACTGGATTTTTGAAATAGAGATTAGGTTAGGGTTTTAAAGTTTTGGAAGCAGAAGAGTAATTTAGGGTTTTCGAAGTTTTAGATCAAATTGTATGATGAAACAATTAATCTAATTTGAATGATGAAGCTACTGTAAATAAATAAATAAATAAAATAGTGATTCAAATCTCCGTTCGCTGGTTCCACCAAAAATTGATTTCTGGATGAACAATAACAAAGGCAATGTTGTTGCCTTTGATGGATTGATTGTTTCTTGTTGCTAATGTCTCTTGCTTGCTAGGGTTCTCTTTTGGCCGATAGAACTTTTTGAGTCTTTGATCCAGCAAATAATTTTTCTCCTTGTAAAATAATTTTTTCTGACCCCTAATTCTGTGCTTTAATGTGGTATTTATAGGAAAAATCTTAAACCTACTTCTAATTGTCTAAGGAAACTAAAACTAATTAGGAAAAGAAACCAAAACCAAATAGAATTTGTTTTCAGAAAAAACTGCGTTGGAAAATTGTGCTGGCAAAAAAACTACTACGAGCCAAGAATTGCGAGCGCTGGAAAATTGCTGGCAAAAAACTGGGCGGCCAGCCAATTCACCGCAGGAATTTTCTGCGGTGAATTGGCTTGGGGCCAATTCCTGCGGCGAATTGGCCCAAGGCCATTTCGCCGCAGGATTTTCCTGCCGATTCTCCTTCGGCGATGAAATTTTCATTCCCCGATTTTTCATTTATTTATTTATTTTTATTTATTTATTTTTAACTTTACTCATATTACCATTTTTATTTTTATTAAAAATTATAAATAATAAATACTAAAATAAATATTATTTAATTAAAATACCATAAAAAAATTTTTGGACTGTAAAAAAATATTGAACTAGACTGGGTCAAAAATTAAGGGTCTACATATATGCCCCTCATACATTTTATTTTATTTAAACTTACATACACATGGTTGCAGCAGCAAATGGAGAGGATACATTTTTCAAGATCAGGGCCTCGATCCAACACTGAATTGCTATAATTCATCCGATAGCATGAACATGGAAATGTTGATCTTCTAGCTAGGATGCAGCTTCATCGCAGTTCAGGTCAAAAAACTGAGGTAATACTGCAATTTAATATTTTAGTAGCATAAATATTTTATTATTATTATTATTATTATTATTATTATTATTATTATATAGTTATTAATAGTTTATTATCAAGTGAATTGTAACAAAAGTTAAGAAGTTACCTAGTGCTAAAAATAGATGAACTAATGGGCTAGTATTAATAAATTTGAATAGAAAGTAATGAGTAACTTATGACAATAATAGACTTTGAAATAGTAGCATTTGCGAGATGATATACTTATCTCGTATTGGCTTACCTGGTTCGGTGTTAGCATGATCGCTGCATTGTCCGGGGTGGAGGGTGTGTCTACAAAGCCCAACAATGGTATGATGTAGCGCCTTCTTTGATAAAATGGATCATTCGAGAGTGTGGATTTGAAAACTTTATTCTGCAACTACCATCCAAAGAATGTTCGATAGATAGAAGTGTGGTTCAAGCATTATCGGAACGGTGGATTGACACTACTCATACTTTCCATCTTCCTGTGGGAGAGATGACCATTGGCCCAGTTGATTTTCAGCCATAACTGGTCTTCAGTATTATGGAATTTCGGTTCCTCTTACTAATGATATCCTAACACATGAAAAAATTGAACAGTTAATAGGTATGGAACCTTCATTAAAAGAGCCATTCAAGATAAAAATTGAACCGATTCAGAATCATTGGATGAACTATGCTGGGTGGGTTCTAGAGAAATGGCCAAGCAATATGGTCGAGGATTTTTGTTATATTTGCTTGGATTGACCATTTTATGTAGTACTGAATCTGCCATCCATTTATTGGTGTTGAGGACCCTTGCTGATATGGATCTCTTACAGTTTTATGGCTGGGGTGAAGCTGGCCTTTCTTGTCTCTATCTTTTTGGTTTTGATAAGATTTATAGGAATAAAAAGTCCTTTATTGGCTTCTTAGTGATTGTTGAGGTACTATCTTCCACCACTATCAATTCAATTCATATACTTGCATGAATTTGATTTCCATTAATATTGCAGTTATGGGCTTATGGACACAATCTCATGAGGGTACCTGGTATTTCCCGAGAGAGATTCAGGCATCCAAGTTTGAATTTTTAGTTGTTTGATCTTACAGCAGTTCCCAACTCTCATCATGTGCACTCCCAGCACTATCATTTGAGTCGCTTAACCTGAGGCCAAGTAAAATAATGGTAGTATACCTTGAAATTTATGTAAAAGTCCACTTACCTTCTGTTATCTTGTAGGTCAACTTGGCTTGGTGGAAAGCTAAAAAATGGGAGAATTGGACTCCTTCTATGAATGCTGCGCTACCTTACCAACACTCTTACCGAGTCATTATTGGTCCTCTGTCTAGTGTCTGGTTTCTCGGGGAGAGGTGTATGACTGGTTCCTTGGTCCTGAGCGATAAAGGATTCTGATGAACTGCCTGGTGTATACTTTGAATATTACATCAATGCTAGAGAATTCATGGCCGCTACCTCAGAATGGCTATGATGTTGAAACTTACCGTTGTCCACCGGGTGCATCATATGCCTAATTTATTCAAGCACGGTTCTTGAACTTTGATGTGTCTCCTATTGGTGTCCAGGAAGTTTCTAAGGAAGAAGACAGAAGCGATGAAGAAAGCATTGATGAAGAGGAATATGAAGGAGATGGAAGAGAGTCTATCCCTCATCTCGGGGCTGGCACCTCTCAGGTGAACATTTACCATTTTGTCATTGCAACTGTTTCTTCTTAACTTGTTTTGACTGTTTTTATGATTATTGCAGGCCGCTGGTTCATTTGGTCATGAGGCTGGATCTGCCTCTGTTGTTCTAAGTCAATGATAATTTTTGCAGTTCAATGGCAATTTTCTCTGTTTGCTACTTCTTTTAACCGAAAGTGCCATCTTATCCATAAGGCTTCAATCTGAGTTATCTGGTTTGTCATCCTATTCCATGATGATTTATGCTATATGTATGCATGATTATATATATTCTTACCCTTTTCCTTTTCTGACTCACAATGAATGCTTGAGGAGCAAAATAAGAAACTGCAAGAAGAATTAACTGCCAACCGCCAACATGTTGCCCATTTTGAAGGGTTATATCATTAGTCGGAACAAAACTTTTGAGACTTCCAGTTTTGGGGAATCAGGAATCCTACTGCTTCATCTTCTAGGGGGTCCCGAACTGATGACCTTGAGATCCCTTCTCTTGTTTTAGATGATGACTGTTACAGGCTTGACTTTCAAGAAAATAGGGACTTAGGTATTTTTCCTCCGAGCGGATTTCAAATGGGTGATATATCTCCTCCTCTATCAGGCGAGGACTTTTTTAGGGCTTTATTTGATCAAGGTCCGCCTCCTTCTTCGCAGTGATTCATCATTGTATTAAGTGAAAAAATGTTGTATTAACAATAATAATAATAATAATAATAATAATAATAATAATAATAATAATAATAATAATTACAAAAATAATGATTTTTACTTTACTGCAACTTTGACTTTTCATTTTTTTACACACAGAACTGTCTATTTGAATTTACAAGTAAGAAGTCCAAATTCTTTATGGTTTCAGATTTACAAAACCAAGATAGATGCGGCAATCCAATAATTACTTTGACGTAAATCCCTTTTCCTTGCACGTCTTGGTCTCAAGTCATTGCCAACTCCTTGTCCACTTTGGTATATAAGCCAACCTCTTATATAAGTCTTGTTTCAATTTGACATTCATGCCATAATTTTAATAGAAGCAACAAAATATTCTACGAGTTTTATTACGACAACAAAAACCATTTCAACAATTCTGAGCTTTTCTTTAACTTCAAGAATGACATAGCTTAATTTTAAGAAAATCAAAGGTTTTTTTAGAACCATGAAAGCCATACATTGGGAACAAGTATCTTGGTCTCAAATTGATACTTTGAAGTGCTTTCAAAACGTCAAATTGGACCATTCCTTTTTACATGCCTTGCCTTCCTTTTGGTATGTGAAAACTAGGACGTTCAAGATAAATAACTTTGAGATATGTCCTACGATTGAAGAATTTGAGGCCATCCTTGGATATCTAAGCAATCAACTAATGGCATTGCCCATACTGACTTCTAAAACTCATCAAAAGATGCAAATGTTGTTTCAACTTTCAAAGTCTGAAGTTCTGCAGTTGACGAGGGGTGTGAAAATTTTGCTTGGTCCCTTGATTGACTTTTGCACTTCCCATTTGGCTCCTACCGAAACTTGGGGGTGTATGTTCTATCTTTGCTTGCTTGGTCAATTCTTGCTTGTTTTTCGTGATAGTGATATCGATCCACAAGTACTGGATATCGTGGACAAAATGGAAGGAGGATTGTCACCAGCACCCGTGGTTTTGGTTGAAACCCTAGTTGGATTAGATCAATTTAAGACAGAATCTTTGAGGAGATTAGTCGAAAGTCCTTTGTTGCTACAGGTAATTACCTAAATTGCCCTTTTGGGCTTTCAATTTAGGCCTTTTATTTTTATTGCTCTAATTTTTTCCAAGTTCGCCCTTGCAAATTTTGAGACTAGTGAGCTGTCCTAATTTTTGCCTAAGCCTCCCTTGCGAGTTTTCAACATAGTAGACCCTCTTTTTTTATTGGTTCTATTTTTTTTTTGCCTAGACAGCCCTTGCGGGTTTTTGAAACTAGCGAACCGCCCTAATTTTTGTTTAGGTTTCCCTTGCGGGTTTTCAACCTAACGGGCTTTTTTTAATTACTGCTTGTGTTTATAGATCTGGCTCTAGGAGAACCTTTTCTTACTCGACATTCCTTCTATGGACTTTACCAGATATCTGCCATGAAATCATTCTGCCAGGAAACTACTCCATCTTGCTTCTTCATATGTCGACTGGATTGACTGGATCCATTCATGGGCTATGATTAACATCTGTTGGTTAATACCTTGGTGGAAGATTACCCATATCACCATTTGGACATATCCAATGTATGTTTCTCTTGCTGCTCTTTATCGAGGTACTTACTATGATCCTCATCGTCTTGACCATCAGTATGGAGTCAAGCCTCGAAGTTCTGAGTTTACACCTGATTTGGACATGTCCCATATGGTTGAAGTTTTCTAGATCGATTGAAGCAAAGTTGGCCTGCACGCTACACTTATCAGCTGCCATAGATTTTACACTTATCAATTCCTTAGAAAAAATAATGTTAGTGTAGACCCTTAATTTTTTACCTAGTCCGATCCAATATATTTTAATTAGTCCAAAATAATTTTTAGTTGTCCAATATATTTTAATTAGTCCAAAATAATTTTTGTTATCTTAATTAAAAAATATTTGCTTTAATATCTAATTTTTATTAATAAAAAATAATAATAATAAATAAAAAATAAAAATAAACAAAATCGGCTTGAGGCGAAATGGCCCGCAGGCCAATATCGCCCCCCGCTGCCACAGCCAGCTGTGGCAGCCTTTTCGCCAGAGCAATTTTCCGCAGCAGTTTTTTTTTCACCAGCGTAATTTTTCCACAGCAGTTTTTTTTCGCCAGCAAAATTTTTCCGATGCAAATTTTTCCGAAACCTAACACAATTAGGTTTCGGTTTCCTTTTCTTAATGAATGTTATATTCCGTGAATAACTAAACTTAACTAGAAAATTCTTCTATAAATAAGGACTAAAAAAACACAAAAAGAGGGAAAAAAAAAAGGAAATCGATTGGAGGAAATTTGGAAGAGAAATTGGAGACCGAAACTGAGGAGGAAAAGCTTTGAATCAATCTGATTTTTTTGAGAGAGCAGACAAATAATTCAAGCAATTCAAAGGCAGCAAAGCTTGTCTTTGTTTTTGTTCATCCAAGAAGAAATTTTTGGTGGAACCAACAAACGGAGGTATGAATCAATTGTCTAATTTCTTCACAATAGCTTAAATCATCCCATTGTTTCTTTTAATTTAAAAACCCTAGGACCTTAATTCCCCTTTTCTAAAGTTTAAAAACCTTAATTCATTGCTTTGCTTTCCAAAAATCTTCAAATTGTTATTTTTGCTTCTTCAAAATCCTAAAACCCTAATTGAACCTGTTTCTTTTCAAAATCCTAAACTTGAGTCTGTTTCCTTCCACCAACCCTAAAAACATCTGTTCTATTTATATAAACCTTAAATCATTTTATTTATTTTCATAAAGTTTCATAAAATTATCAATTGTTTCTTAAAATTCTAAAACCCTAATTCTAAAACACTAAACCCTAATTCAACTCCAAAACCCAAAACATTGAACCCTAAATCCCTTAAAACCTAAACCTTAAAGTTTTCTAAACCCTAATTCTTTAAAACTTTAAAACCATATAAATCTAATTCTACACAGTAAGCTTAGAAAACACAATCCAGTGATCGTAAATCATAAATCTAAATTTTTTTTAAAGTGTCCAAAACCTAATCTCATGATTATACATCTCAAACCCTAATTTGGTGAATCAAAGAACTTTACCAACTTTTTAAATCATAAAACTTTTGCTCCATTTCAATTCCATTAAAACTCAGAGTAGCTTAAACTCATGAATTCCAAAACCCTAAACACATGAAATAAAGAGACTTAAATAGAAACAGTAGACCTAAATTGAATCTTTATTTGCCTTATTCAATTTTATATTTGATTATGCTTTGATTTATTTTATATGCTTTAATTTATTTAAGTTCAATGTTTGGTTTATCTAATTTATCATAGATGGATGTTTACTTTCTATTGATATTTAGTACCTTTGATGAATGATTTATTTATGATGAATGGTTATTTACTTTTATCGATTTATTTAGATTTTCAAATGTTGTAAGAGGTATGTTTCTACTTAGTGGGTACCTCATTAGTTAAATATCATGTAATTTAAATTGCTTTTCTATTTTAGAACTAATGTAAAGGACATGTTTCTACCTTTCGGTAGGTGTCCTATTTAGGAATGGATTATGTAAGGGCATGTTTCCATCTTCGGATGGGTGTCCATTTATTTGTTTTACTTGGACATTATTTTTTATTTTCAATATATCAATGCTTTATTTTAGTTATTGTGTGTAATATGGATAATATTGTTATATTTAAGAATTTTATAATATTAAGACCTGTAAAGGAGGCCGATTCCAATGAACTGGGCGTTGTAGGGGTGCTGGGCCATTTCTCACCTTCCCCACATGTACCCAACTTTTCGAACCCATTAAGGGGTTGGGGATTCCTTAGGAATCGAGTCATCCACCCCTTTCTTTTTTCCTGGCCTATCCGGGTGGCGACTCCTTTTTCTCCGGACTTAGATCCGTGTTCTCTAAGACCCCGAGCCTAAATAGTGCCGAAGTCGCGAGAACTATTCCACCGGAAGTGGGGGCAAAAATCCCCGCTCACAGTTAGGATAAACAACAATAATAGTAAAAGATGTTTTCTTTCCTTTTATAATTTGTCATCACCTTTCGCTATTGTGTTATTTATTTTATTTGTCTTAAACCAGGTATATTTATATTTAAGCTTGAAAAAGAATTTTAAACTAAGTATCTTTAAGTTTAAAATAATTGAAAAGGATTGATTAAACCAGGTATATTTAGATTCTAGCTTGAAAAAGATTTTTAAACCATGTATCTTTATGTTTAAAAACTGAAAATGATTGATTAAACCAGGTATATTCATATATATTGATAATGGATCATGCATATCGAAAATTAGCTTTTCTTTCAAAAATTAAACCTAAATATACTTGGTTTAATCAAACATTTTCAGTTTTTAAACATAAAGATACCTGGTTTAAAATTCTTTTTCAAGCTTGAACCTAAATATACCTGGTTTAATCAATCCTTTTCAATTTTTTGAAACTTAAAGATACTTAGTTTAAAATTCTTTTTCAAGCTTAAATATAAATATACCTGATTTAAGATAAAAATTGAGCTTAGGCTTAAACATACCTAGTTTGGGCTAAAGAATTTAAACTCTAGAATTAGGTTTAAACATTAAAATTAAAATTGGATTTAGACTTAGGTTAGCCTAAAATTTGACTAGGAAAACCAAAATTTAAAGACAAAACCAACCATTGTAAAATAGTTAGAGCTACATGAGATTTGATTACCATTCAACAAGATATACATGCCTACTTGGAATTTTACTCCAAATACAAAGTCAACTTAATTTTAAAACTTACCCTTTCTTGTTTTCCTTCTTTGAACATACTTTGTTATATTTATAACTTTCTTTCGGGGAAAGTGTGCTTAACCTAAAATCCTTAAGGCTAGAGTTGGGATCCCCTAATTTTTGATTTTGAGATGTAACTTAATTTTATACTTTATCTTTGAATGGATGAATATATGGTTGAATTTATGAGTATAACTTGTCATAACATATCATAGCTGTCATTTCATGAAATTTATTTTTTGAGTTCTTATTTAGTTTAAGGTCTAACTTCTTTTACTTAAAATAAACCTAAACCTAGACCCCAATTTATCATTTAGTTTGAGGCTAATGATTTTTATCCTTAGGATAATATTAGAGTCAACTTTGTGGGTTTTTCTTAAATTTCCCTCTTTTCTTTAAAAATAAATTTAAGTGGCGACTTTTCAAAATCATTTTTACTTGAACCAAGCATAGTTTATGATGACAAAATGACCTCAACACATTCATGTGGGACTTAACCCAATTTTTCAGCATTTCGGCTACCATCCTTTGTTAGGTCGGGCATGGTGCTAAGGCTGGGGCCTCTCAACAACTACAGGCGTAGTACCTATTTAGACCATAATCTATATCTCGTGTTCGTATTCATCAGTGTATGACTATGAGGTCCATGAATGCACTTGGTGAAGATTTTGCCCAAAAAGTTTATGGCCAAAGAAGCGGGCTGTTTCTAGGCACGATATTCATTCAGTAACCACAAAATCAAGAATGGCACGGCTGTGAAAATCATATGGTTAGGAGTAGTTATTGGGATGTTGACCATCCAATCACAAGCTGCCACATGGAATAAAAAATTCTAAAGAATTTTCAACCTTGAGAAATAGCAATCGTGCCTGTAGACCCTTAATTTTTTACCAAGTCCAGTCCAAGATTTTAAAAATAGACCAAAAATAATTTTTATAATATTTATTATTTAAAATATTAAAAGGAAAAAAGGGAAATTATAAATATTTATTTTAAATATAATATTTATTTTTAATAATAAAAATAAAAATAAAAAATATCAAAAAAGATAAAAAATAAAAATCGGATGGATCAGCACACGCTGGCGCGCAGCAAGCAATTCGCCATAGGCCTACCCAACAATCAAGGCATGCGGCAAATTACGGCACGCCCAACAGTAGCTCGCAGGCCCTAGTGCTCCAACACGCTCAGCAGTTAGCCCATAACCACGCCAATCCTCGCAGCACGTCTCGTCAATCCTCGCAGCAGCCCATGCTCGCCCCAGTGTCCAGCACCCAGCGCCCAGGTCTCGTAGCCTGGGCCAGCGTGTAATTTTTAACGAATCATTATTTAGCTCAGTTTTTAATATTTTCCTTAACAATCTTTATTTCCTTAATTAACTAGGTTTTATTTTTTTTTTGAATTGCCTATAAATAATAGTATTAAACACAGGTACAAGGGACTTTGGCAATTTATTCGGACGGGACATTTTAGCATTTATTCGGACTTTTTGTCAAAAGAAAAGGAATGTGTGTATCAAAATTTTTGCAAAGGTAAAGACTATCCCAATCAAGTTCCAGATTAATTCCAAGAAGATGGGAGAACATTCAAAGCTTTTTCTTTTCATTCTCCCAACTGTCTAAAGTTCCAACAAAAAATTTGTAGTGTGAGGGTTTGCCCATAGTATCACAATGGCTCCAACTTACAAATGGCCTTCATTTAAATCATGTCCCTGACAGATCTCATTTCAAGCCTATTAAATACTTGTTGATCTCTCTTGGTAAGTAGAGTCTATTGGTGGAGATAGTTCAGATAAGCATGCATATGAGAGAGATAATATTTAAACTCAATAAGACCTTTGGCCAAGTAATGTGTATGTATCTATCTGAAGTGCAATAGTTCTTGCTAAAATAGAAATGATTCCTAAGTTTAGTATGGTAACTAGAGTTGTCATGTTATAGATATGTTAATTTGCAAAATCGAGTCCTGAGGTATAATGACACTGACTTGACAAAGCCAAAATAAGATGTGTTTTTATCGTATAAACCCTTCAAATTAAGGGAAGTATGTTCAACCGTCGAACATCTAAGGACACATTGAGCAAAGTAAATGATTATTGGCAAAGTTATGAAGAAGCTACCAATTAACGTGCTGATTCATAGTTTGAAATGGATGTATCCCTGACTATGCTGCTTGGGCCTCCACTACTCATGTTTTCAACATCTTGAAGATAAAAGCCATAAATGCAAGCCTTCTACCATTCCAATGAAAGACCTAACCGAGCATATGGAAAGAGACAGAGAGAACACTTTAGTTGATCACCTTGGTCTGTGAGTCGATGGAACCACTGTAAGTATAATCCATGCATATCACTACAAGGAAAATTGAATCAGACAACTCTTTTTGGCCGTTGTCTGATGAAGACAAAAACCATTGCCTATTGAAGCGATGTCTGATAGCATTTCAGACAATGGTTTTAAAACCGTTGTCTGATGTAGGTTTGCACAACGGTTTTTAATTTTATCAAACAACGGTTTTTGGCCGTTGTCTGATGATGGTTCAGACAACGGTTTCTAATTTTTCAGACAACGGTTTTTAACCGTTGTCTGATGGTTTCCACAACGGTTTCTAAATTGTCAGACAACGGTTTCTAAATTTTCAGACAATGGTTTTTAACCGTTGTCTGATGAAGGTTTAGACAATGCTTTTTGACCATTGTCTGATGAAGACAAAAACCGTTGTCTATTGAGGCGATGTCTAATAGCATTTCAGACAATGGTTTTTAACCGTTGTCTGAAGATGGTTTCCGCAACGGTTTTTAGTTTTATCAGACAACAGTTTTTAACCATTGTCTGATGAAGGTTTAGACAATGCTTTTTGACCATTGTCTGATGAAGACAAAAACCGTTATAGAAAGACGCTAAATACAACGGTTAATTAATCTAAAACCGTTGTAGAATGACACTAAATACAACGGTTAATTACTGTGGCACACTGAATATTAGACAATAGTTTCAATGTTCATTTTCATTTCACCACCATTGTCTGTTAAACTGTATATTATACATATAAGACAACACTTTATAATGAAGGATTGCAAATTTGGGAATCAAAAAACCTCCACAAATTCAACCATTCAACATATTAACAAACTAAAAAAAAAACCAACACTATAAATATATCACTGAATTATACTATTAACTTCAACTTGAATGACGCTTCATGAAATATTTGGCGAAGTCAATCCTAATCTCGTTGATGTCGGCATCACTATACTCCAAGTTGCCTCTACATAGTCACTGAAAAATGAATCAAATTTTGGTTAGTCACATGTGGTAAATACAAAACTATTATATAAAAAATGAAAATAATTAAAATTCTCACCTTAGCTGCAAACTGAAGCTCCTTGTCATAACAGATTTCCTTCATGTACCTCATGACAAAGAGGCCGCAGTTCGTGGCCCCTTTCTGCATAGAATTTCTCCACCCTTTTGTTTATACTAATTGTACCCCAAAAATGAAGTATAATTTTTCTTTTCCTTCTCAAAATTTCTCCACCCTTTTGTTTATACTACTAGTAAAAAAGTTGCTATTATACTTCATTTTCCTTATACTTTTGTTTATACTCAAAATTTCTTCTACCCTTCAAATCTTCCTTTTACTTATCTAAAGCCCTAAAAAAAAGGGAAAAGAACATAGCTGCTAGTATACGAACAAATAAGAAAATTATAGGGGTCAGATGAGTAAAGTCCATTCTTGAGGTAATCTCACTTCACTTTCTGCTTGTGGCCTGAGGTTAAGCCTTTGATAGGGAACATGACACTTATTACGAAGCTTCGTTGCATTCTCTACACAAAAAACAATATAATAGTGAAGAAAAATAGATCTCCCTCTTTAAACATTATTACCTGTTCAAGAGAAAAAAAATCACTCTATTGTACAAAACTAAAATCACATACCATGGACTGAGCTCAGATTCCTATTAAAGCGAGGCCGAAACTGTGGCTGACTACCCATTTCTTCCAAGTTCAAGTTCAAGGCCTGCACGAATCTAGCTGGTACTAGAACAGTTGAGCAAGCTATTAAGAAATTAATAAAATCTTAATTAGTATCAAGCCAAGACTAAAAAGAATACCCAGATCTGTAAAAAGCAAAAACAATTAATGTCAAAGCCAAAATTTAGTTCTACAACTCCCATCGCATTGGAAAGGTTAAACATCATAATTACAAAAATAATAATGAATTACAGTAAAAGGTAAAATAGGAAAAAGAAGGACAAACTAACCTGGCTTCTTGAGAGTTTCAGTAGGGGTACCAATTCGGTGAGGTAAGAATACTCCAGTTCCAGCACATTCCCTTTTGCCACCAGTATTGCCCAGAAACACAGCTCGCATACCAGACCTGCCTTGATGTTGTTGTTGCTAGGCTTGTTGTGGAGAAGGCCAAGCAGAAGTAGACAAACCCCTAGGTCTACCAAAGTTCCTTCCTCCGGTGTGGACCACTGGTTGAGTTTGTTGTTGTGGGTACAACCCAGCACCGTTGTTTTGCCCTCCCCAAACACTAGAGCTTTGTTGCTTCATCATTTGTTGCTCTCTCAACTTCATAAACTGCAAAATAGCAAACCCCATAAGTATTTGACAAGATTAGGCCTATAACATATCAAGGGTAAATAAAGTGCTATGAGAACCTTACTTGAGATTCCTGCAGCTTCTGGTAAGAAAGTGACTGCTCCGGATAAAGACCAATATCATGATTTGAGTTTTTCAACGGAACAGAGACTGGAGATGGATTTCGAGGTGGACCTAAGATGCCTCTGTTATGACTATTGAAGCCATAGCCTTCTTCGTTCATTCTCATTCTTGCTACTTCACCTGCAGCAGCATAAAGCAAATCCCATGTGGCCGGTGATAAGGAGACTCTGGCGGATCCATTTGGGCTTCCACGGCTAGACCCTTGCCTACACCCACATCCATTTCCAACCCCACAAAGCGTTGATTGCGGTGAACCAGAGACAAGCCAACCCTGCAAGTATAAACGAAAAATCCCCAAATCAGTACATAAGCAAAATAAAAGAACACGATTATAGTGGAGAGCCCCATAGCTATAACCTGTGTGATTTTACCCAGCTTAGCAGAGCTGCAAGTATCACCTATACAAAATGGAAATAAATTAGGTCTACAGAAAGAAATCGAAAGAGGGAAGGAGGAGATAGGTCTATTTAGGTTTATTGCTAAATTTTAAAACAGCCGTGTTTTTTGTAAAATGGGGGCAAATGAAATTTTTTTTTGGAAATAAAGGGGGGAATTTAAGTGTTAAAAATTTTTGAAGTTTTGACATCCCTCTTTTGAAACAAAATGGATTTTTCAAAATTTTGTTAAATTAACTTTATAAATTCACATATATAGATGACTTATAAATACTAATGTATATACTTGTATATACTTGTATATATACTAATGTATATACTTGTATATACTTGTATATACTAATGTATATACTTATATATACTAATATATACTAATGTATATACTTGTATATACTAATATATACTTGTATATACTTATATACACTAATATATACTTGTATATACTTATATATACTAATATATACTTGTATATATACTAATATATACTAATGTATATACTAATATATACTTGTATATACTAATATATATACTTATATATACTTGTATACACTTGTATATACTAATATATACTTGTATATACTAATATATACTTATATATACTTGTATATATACTAATATATACTTATATATATACTTGTATATACTAATATATATACTTGTATATACTTGTATATATACTAATATATACTTGTATATACTAATATATACTAATATATACTAATGTATATACTTGTATATACTAATATATATTTATATATATACTAACATATACTAATGTATATACTTGTATATACTAATATATACTTGTATATACTAATATATACATATATATACTTGTATATATACTAATGTATATACTAATATATATACTTGTATTTACTAATATATACTTGTATATATACTAATATATACTAATGTATATACTTGTATATACTAATATATACTAATATATATACTTGTATATACTAATATATACTTGTATATACTAATATATACTTGTATATATACTAATATATACTAATGTCTGACAACGATTTTTTTACTAATGTCTGACAACATCTTATCAGACAACGATTTTTTTTTTTACCAAAAAAACACTTGTCTGAACATATATTACACAACTGTCCCTAAAAACTAATGTATATACTTGTATATACTTATATATACTAATATATACTTGTATATATACTAATATAGACTAATGTATATACTAATATATACTTGTATATACTAATATCTATACTAATATATATGTTTAGGTCATTTTTGTACTAGTTTTTAGTATGATTTTATGTGTGTTTTAGTTAATGTTTTGATTGATTTTTGTTTTAAGTTTGTTTATTGTGTTTGTTTTTAGGTTTGAGAGCAAAAACACCCTTGGAAGATCAAAACAGTGAAAAACAGAGCAAAAATGAAGAAACAGAAAGAGACACACCCAGAGATACGGCCAAGTCTCTGGCCGTGTCTCACCTGATGAGCAAAACCAAAGAACAGAGCAAGAAAGAGCAAAGTTGAAGGCAGGAGAGGACACACCCAGGGGACACGGCCGTGTTCCTCCAAAAGAGCTCAAACACAGCCAAGTTGCTTCAACTTGGCCATGTCTCATTCAATCCAAAGCAAAAGAGGAAGAAACTCTCACAGTAGGTGACACAGGCAAGGGACACAACCAAGTCACTGGCCGTGTCCCTCTAAAATGACCCAACACGGCCAAGTCACTCCAAACACGGCCGTGTCACTCAACCAAAGAAGAAAAGAAGAAATCTGAGACAGAAGCGAACACAAGCAAGGGACACGGCCAAGTCACTGGCCGTGTCCCTCCAAAAACCACCAACACGGCCAAGTTCCATCAACTTGGCCGTGTCCCTCATGGACCAAACACCAGACATGGCCAAGTCTCCTGTAACTTGGCCGTGTCCCACCTGAATCTCTATAAAATCATTCGCACAACAGAAAAAATGGGAGAGAGCGGCTAGGGTTTGGAGCAAAAAGAAAAGAAAAGAGAAGAGAGGGCATTCCTAACTTGGGATGAGGAGAGAGTGACACTCTCCTTGTCCCTCATCTTCATCCTCCATCTTTATCTTCTCCATCCTCCATTGACAAGCTTCAATTTGGTTCTTTGGGATCAAGTGGGTTACAAGCTCTCAAAGGTTGAAGAAGCTTCATTAAAGGGAGTGGTGACTTGAGAAAGCTCCATTCCATCTTCCAAAGGCACAATCAATTGAAGGATTGGTGACTTGAGAAAGCTCCATCCACATTGCAAGGGGAATCAACCATTGAAGAGACTTGAGTTCTTCATCATACATCAAGTGGAGCTAGGAGGAAGATTAGCAATCCTACTCTTGGCATCTTCACAAGGGATTCAGTTCAATATTGTTTTTGTTGTATTAAGAGATTAATATTGCAATGAACAATTTGTATTTGTTTTATATTGAGTTGAATGAATGTTTTAATTTGATGATGTTGAGCTAAATACCCATGCCTAGGTTTGTAATATATTTGATTGAATGTCTTGAATTGATATTTCCATTGATGTTCCTTGTTGATTGGTTGATTGCATTGGAATGTATGCTAGGTTGATAGATTAGCTACCTATTGATCTCTAGATATCGAATGAAGGACCGAGAGGTGAAATCTGATATCGAAATTATGCAATCAACTACCCTATGAATGAATTAGAAATATAAGTTCTAGGGTTTCATTAATTTGGTAATGTAAATAATTGGTTATTGCTAATTCATGAATGTGAGAACTAATGAATTGGTAATTGACTAATTAACCTTAAAGAAACAAATTAATTACAAGGCTATGTTAATGGATAATTGAGAATTGAGCTTTGATTGAATGGACCTATAATCCTAGGCACTTTCCCGAGAACTGAATTGATTTTGTGCACCCATCACACACATCAAACCCTACGTACGTTAGTCTTAGGTTTAAATTGTTATTTTTCATTCCAAACAACAAACTCTCACTTTTAATTTAATTGCTTTAATCAAGCTATTACGAACCACACCTTCTTGGGGAAACGACCTTGGGGCGATCACCATTGCTACAGCTACCTCGTATACTTGCGAGTGACACTTTGTAGTAGTACTTAATTCGAGCGCAACAATATACTTGTATATACTAATATATATACTTGTATATACTAATATATACTTATATATACTTATATATATACTAATATATATAATATATACTTATATATATACTTGTATATACTTATATATATACTAATATATACTTGTATATACTAGTATATACTAGTATATACTTGTATATATACTAATATATACTAATATATATACTTGTATATATACTAATATATACTTGTATATCCTTATATATATACTTGTATATACATATATATACTTGTATATACTAATATATACACTAATATATACTTGTATATACTAATATATATACTTGTATATACTAATATATACTAATATATACTTGTATATATATTAATATATACTAATATATATACTTGTATATACTAATATATATACTTGTATATACTTATATATATACTAATATATACTTGCATATACTAATATATATACTTGTATATACTAATATATACTTGTATATATACTAATATATACTAATGTATATACTTGTATATACTAATATATACTTATATATACTTGTATATATACTAATATATACTTATATATATACTTGTATATACTTGTATATACTAATATATATACTTGTATATATACTTGTATATACTTGTATATACTAATATATACTAATATATATACTTGTATATATACTAATATATACTTGTGTATACTAATATATATACTTGCATATACTAATATATACTTGTATATATACTAATATATACTAATGTATATACTTGTATATACTAATATATACTTATATATACTTGTATATACTAATATATACTAATGTATATACTTGTATATACTAATATATACTTGTATATACTTGTATATATACTAATGTATATACTTGTATATACTAATATATACTTGTATATACTAATATATACTTATATATATACTAATGTATATACTTGTATATACTAATATATACTAATATATATACTTGTATATACTAATATATACTAATGTCTGACAACGATTTTTTTACTAATGTCACAACATCTTATCAGACAATGATTTTTTTTTTTACCAAAAAAACACTTGTCTGAACATATATTACACAACGGTCCCTAAAAACCGTTGTCTGTATGCTTGCTTCAGACAACGGGTTTTTTTTAACCGTTGTCTGAAACGCTGAATTATACAACACTTTCGAAAAAATCGTTGTCTGAAACATCTTATTAGAAAACGGTTTTGTATGACCAGAAAAACAGTTGTCTGAACATATATTACACAACGGTCCCTAAAAAACCGTTGTCTGGTGTGACCAAAATGACACCTAATAGACAACGGTTAAAAAAAACACCAAAAACAGTTGTCTGAAAATTAATCAGACAACGCTTTTTTGGGAAAAAAAAACAGTTGTCTGTTTTATTCAGACAATGGTTTTTTTCTTAACCGTTGTCTGATGACCGTTGTCTGATTCAGTTATATCACATTGCATTTCATTATCTTGTGTTACCTCTCATTTGTCAAAGTGAACAACAGATACTCTATGAAGCAAAGATGAAGTGGATATGGAATCAAGAGGCATGGAAGCCCCATTGCCTAAGGAAGCTCCAGTCACTTTAAAAAGAAGAAATGCATGCTTGTCTGAAGAACTAGACAATATACAAACATCAATATTCATGGGAAAATCATTGGTTTGAGCCTACACAAGGGGCAAGGTTTTTGCTTTCCATTTTTTTGAGTTTATGCATGTACAAAATATTTTCAGACTCACTTTAAATATTTTGCTATGCAAGTGTAGACCCTTAATTTTTGACCCAGTCCAGTCCGATATTTTTAAAACAGTCCAAAATAATTTTTGTGGTATTTTAATTAAATAATATTTATTTTAATATTCATTACTTATAATATTTATTTTTAATAAAAATAAAAAGGGTAACAGTAAAAAAAGATAAAAAATAAATTAATAAAAAATCAGCAATGAAAATTTTTCGTCGCTGAAGATGAATTGGCTTGGGCCAATTCGCTGCAGGAAATTTTTGTGGCGAATTGGCTAGCCTATGCCCCAGGTTGCACACAATTCTCGCAGATTCTCATAGCTGGCCCTCCCGTAGCCTGCAGTAATTTTTGCCAGCACAATTTTTGCCAGCGCGATTTTTTCCAGCGCAGTTTTTTCCAAAACCCAATTCTATTTGGATTTTATTTCTTTTCCTAAATGGTTTTTATTTCCTTAGACAATTAGAATTAGGTTTTGATTTTTTCCTATAAATACCATATTAAAACACACAGAAAGGGACTTTGGATCTTTTAAAAAGGGAGAAAATTATGGAGCTGAAATTTTTAACTGGACTTGGGACTCTTTAATTCTTTTGGCCAAAAGAAAACCTTGAAGAAACAAAAGGTAGTGAGAAAGCAACACCAATCCAACAAAGGCAGCCTACACTGTCTTTATTATTGTTCAAACAGAATTCAAAGATTGTGATGGAACTAACAACGAATGTTTGAATCTTTATTTCTTTGCTTATATTCACAGTAACTTCATTATACAATTTGATAAATTATTCAAGCATGCATATTTTTGTTACCTGATCAATGGTTATGCTTATTATCCAAACTTTATTTAAAAACCCTAGAAAAGTTTTTCCAAAACCCTAATGCCTTAATACTCGTAACACATATTTTTGAAACCACAAACCCTAATTCTAAAAATTAAATACGATAGTGATAGTTTTCTTAGAAACCCTAATTCTAATTTAAATTAAACCCCTATCTTATTTAGTTAAAACCTTAATTAGTTATTATTTATCAACATCTAGTACCCCCAGTAGCCTAAAGCCATAAATAAAACCAAAAACTCTAAAACTTTAAATCCCAGAACCTAATTTCTTAAATCCTAAATCTTAAACCTTAACTTTGTTTATTTAATGAATTGAATTCTAATTTTATTTATTTATTTGAATATGTGATTTGTTATATGTTAATGATGAATGGTTTTCTTTTATTTATAATTAGATAATCGAATATTCTTTTATTTTCCTTAGTTCTAAAATTGTAAGAGCTATGTTTCCACTTTGTGGGTACCTCATTAGTTAAATATTATGTAATTTAAATTATTTAAAAGTTTTTAGACCAATGTAAAGGACACATTTTCACCTTTTGGTGGGTGTCTCATTTATTTTTAGACATGGGCGATGTAAGGACATATTTCCATCCTCGGATGGGTGTCTATTTATTTGTTTTATTTGGACATTGCTTTGATTTTAATATAATGATGTTTTATTATTGCATGTAATATGGATAATATTGTTATACTTAAGAATTTTATAATATTAAGACCTGCAAAGGAGGTCGTTTCTAATGAACCGGGCGTTTGGGGGAGCTCGGCCGTTTCTCACCTTCTCCACACGTACCTAACTTTCCAAACCCATTAAGGGGTTGGGGATTCCTTAGGAATCAAGTCATACACCCCTTTCTTTTTTTCGGCCCATCCGGGTGGCAAATCCATTTTCTCTGGGCTTAGGCCCATGTTCTCTAAGGCCTCGAGCCTAAACAGTGCCAAAGTCGCAAGAATCATTACACCGGGAGTGGGGGAAAAAATACCCGCTCACATTGGCGACTCCGTTGGGGATAAGAGAAGTTGATTCCGTTGGTCTTTTTATTATTCTATTCTTTCTTATCATTATATTATCCATTGCATCATATTAGATTGCATCGTGTGCTTGAGTTAGGATGCCCATGTTACCCATGTTATCTTATGTAAGGGATACCATACTTTCACTCAAGGTATGGAGATCGAGCATGGCATAACCACTCATAGCCTTGTACCTTTTGGTATATACTTGCTATGGGAACCTAAGCCTTTCAACCAAAAGACTAAAGCTCATGTAATTGGCCTAGTTACTTTCCTTAGGTTTTTACCCCAAATGCTTGTTGTATGGCTATGGTTAGTTTATCTTGGTTTAAATCATATTTGGTTTGTTCTTTTTCTAATATGACCCAAGTACATTTGTAAGCTCAAAATAAATTTTTCTCTAAATCCAAAAGACTAAAGCTATTTTCAAAACTTTTCAAGGTGGTCTTTCGATATAAAACTTTTCTAAAAACAAATTAAAAATTCATTTCTCATGACTCAAATACAAAGCCCAAAATCCATTTTTTCAAAAATCTTTTTACAATGGGTTTTTCAAACAAAACTATTTTTGCATTTCATCCAACCTTTTCTTACAAAGAGCTTACAAATTATTTAGGTCAATTATGAAAATACCAAAAATAAATTGCGAGCCTAGTTTATACTGAGAGTAATTAATCATGGGCTTGTTTTTGGCATGAATCATTAGTT
Organism: Garcia nutans; assembly: GCA_947685225.1. Lineage (NCBI taxonomy): Eukaryota > Viridiplantae > Streptophyta > Magnoliopsida > Malpighiales > Euphorbiaceae > Garcia > Garcia nutans. The sequence continues at coordinate 31,138,424 of CANTUV010000039.1, read as the reverse complement.
ACTTTTTTAAGTGAGAAATCTATTTATAATAAACCTCTTAATTTAGTTTTAATCCAATATAGCATAAAAGCTACTATAGTTGGTTGAATGGATTAAAACTTAATTAATGGGAATTATCATAAACTAATTTTCATTTTTAAAAATATAACTATTGGTTGAATCATCCGAGAAAAATTATTTGAAAACAAGATACCTTATGTTAATATTTTGTTAACCATATACCTAGGAAAAGAGACTCGCCATTCATGTGTGGAAGTTATAAGGTTGGAAGGGACATTCTATTTATCTTTGTCTATTATTTGTGCATACATACATCACATGACATATCATTGATCCTTTCTGGCTCACAGACCTAGGTTACAGCAATTCAAAAGCATACAACGATACCACCTACAACATTAAATTTTGATTCAAGCGCTTCATTGGAAGGATGGATGCAAACCAGCTAAGGGATATAATTGATGAAGTTGTCAAAGCTAGGATGGTCGAGCTACAAGATCAATTGGTTGAAATTTTGAAGACCCAATTGATTGAAATTCTGGAGCTCATCAACAATGCTAATGAAGCATCTCACATTGACATAAGAAAGAAGGGAAAGGAAGCATCCACCGAGAACATGTTCACTAATAGAGATCGAATGAAAAATGAGGGATCAATCCCTATTCCACGAGACTAGCCGAACCATGTGCTGTCTAAGTGGAGCAATAAGGGCGGCTACCACCCTAGTGGGCAAAGTCAAAGGGACAAAGAGAAGAACTATTTTTCTGCAAAATAGAATTATCAACCTAGCAATCAAAATACACAAAAGGTAGCTGATGTTAATGCTACTGGTCAAGGAGGAATGAGGCAGTTTTTGAAATTGGGGAAGCCACTATCTTGGGTTCTCAATAAGCTATAAAAGAAGGGATTATTACAACCCTTGGCTCCTTGACCTTTGCCAAATCCTTTACCCCCAAAATTTGTTACTAAGGCTTTTTGTTAATTTCATCAGACTCATGGACATGAGACCGATAGATGTACCCAATTAAAGAATGAGATCCAAGATCTAATCGACAATTGTAACCTGCCTGAGCCTGATAAGCACAACACTAAGAATAATCCTCTGCCTAAATTTGGAAGGGCACCACCACTTATAACCTTCATGAAGAGTTTTATCTTGTCATCCTATGATGATATGGATAGAGAAACTGCTAAAGATAATGTGCTACTAAGCAAGCTTGGACTAATTGTGGATGCTGAAGCAATGATCCTTGATGATGGAAAAATCCTTGACCCTAATATGTTAAATAAAAGAAATATTTTTTACTCCAACTTAACGAACCTCCCTTAGGTTGAAGTGTTTCTCTTTTTATTTTATTTCGCTTTCTTTAGTACTTATTTGGAACAATTATGTTTTTTAAATTAAGATTGTTTGAATAAATTATTTTTCATCAAATTTTTCATGGCTTTTGTTCATTTTGGTACTCAACAAATGAGGAATCTAGCTTGATAATTCATGAATTAATATATTTATGCATCATGATTTGAATGACTTTACTAGGTGAGGGAATTGCTCTATAGCACTGAGTTGTGTATGCTTACTTAGAGAGGGCTCCTACATAATTACCTTTGTCTAAGTCCTAGTCGGTCTTAGAACATGCTTTGACAAACTTTTGAGGTGAAATTGAACTCTGCTTGTTTAAGAGAGAGATGATCTAGGCATTATTTGACAAGCCAACAACTAGTATCCACCCAATTAAATATCAATCCCTAGTTGTCCTTTTGAGCCTTCATAAAAGTTTAGCTTTCTTTTCATTGGCTTAAAAACCCCAACAACCTACCCTAAGCTATTGTGATACTTTTGACAAGTCTTATGATCACTAAGGTGAAGAGGCAAGAAGATCAAAGACTGGAATGCATAGCCAAAGCCGTAAGGATAGTTGATGTTTTCAAGACCATAAGGGTAGTTGAAGTTCACCTAATTTCTCCAATCTATCAAGATAACATCAGAGTAACAAATGATTTATCCCTATTAAAGAAGATTTATGTCACTCCACTCATCCATTATTAGAAACCCAAGTTGGTACAAACAAGACAACTTTTTTAGAGCTAGAACCAAAAAAACAAAAAAACAAAAAAAAAAGAAAAAAGACAAAAAAAAGAAAAGAAAAGAAAAGAAAACCCAAAATGATTCAGAAATTCAATCGAGTTCTCTTTTACCTAAGGCGGCAAAAGGCTTCCATTTGGTTTATAAGGACAATTTGACTTGAATTGGTCCAACCCAACCTAAGATTCAATCAAAATCGGAGAAAATTCATCCAATTTTTGAAAGTCATATACTTAACAATCCTACAGAGAAGAAGGACAAAATGATAAAATAAAGAGAAAGAAAAAGGGAAAAGAAAAAATGATGATGGGTACCAAACTTTTTGTAAAGCCAAAGATTGTTCCAATCAAGATCCAGATTAATGCCAAGAAGACAGAATGAATTTGGAGTCTAGCAAGATTGCTCCCACCTATCTAAAGTACCAACAAGCAGTTTGTAGTGTGAAGGTTTGTCCATTGTGTCACATTAGCTCCAATCTCAAAATGTCCTTCACTTAAACCCGTGTCCCTTATAGACCCCATTTCAAGCCTATCAAAGACCTGTTGATCTCTCTTGATAGGTAGAGTCTATTAGTGGAGATAGTTTGAATAAGCATGCATATGAGATAGACAATATTTAAACTCAAATGAGATCTTTGGCCAAGTAATGTGTATGTGCCTATTTGAAGTGCAAAAATTCTTGCTTAAATAGAAATGATTATCAAGTTTAGTATGGTAACTAGGGTTGTCATGTTATAGATATATTAATTTGAAAAATCGAGTCCTGAGGTATAATGACACTAATTTGACAAAGCCAAAATGTGATTTAAAAAAATGTTTTTTTTATTATACAAAGCCTTCAAGTTAAGGGGAGTATGTTGAACCATCGAACCCCGGAAGACACATAGGCAAAGTAAATGATTATTGGCAAGGTTGTGGATGTATCTATCCTGCTTGGGTCTCAACCACTCATGTCCTCAACATCTTTAAGATAAAAAGCCATAAAAGCAAAGCTTTCTATTAGACCTGAACGAGCATCTAGAAGGAGTCAATAAGAACACTTCAGCTGATCACCTCAGTCTGTGAGTTGATGGAACCACTGTAAGTATTACTCATGCATATCATACATACATGATCATATCACACTGCATTTTTCTTTGTCAAAGTGAATAGCAAACACCCTGTGAAGCAAAGAATTAAAAGAAAATATTAAATTAGGGGGCATGGAAAGCTAATTGCTTGAGGAAGCACCAGTTGCAAAAGAAAGAAGAAATGCATGCTTGTTTGATGAGCTAAACAATATACAAACATCAACCAAAGCCGCATAAAAAAAATCATGGGTTTGAGCCTACATGTTGCGCTCTAATAAACACTACTAAAGCTACACTCGCAAGTATATGAGGCTGCTGTAGTATTTCGATGAACACCTCAAGGTCATCTCATAAGGAAGCTAGATAAGCTAATTATTTATCAAATTGTAATAAACAAATTATCAATTAATAGTCTTTGATTTGTAAAATTAAATTGCTGAACAACTAACGAAAACTGAAAGGAATTGAATTTATAACAATGAAAGAAAACTGAACAAATATATTGATTCAATTGATAGAAAAGCTTAGGGTTTGCACTTCTCTACTAATTTATATGTATGAACGGCAATTCCTCTCAACTGATTTAATTTCAAAGATCAGATTTCAAGAAACTTAATTAATCAAATTAAGGAAATAAGCTCTCGCATTCAAACCTTTTTCAATTAATCTTACTACAATCAAAATGATCTTTTCCTTAGGTTTATTTTTCTAATTCACCTAAGTCCCTAATTAAATTATTCCAGTATTGGATTTCATTTCTCAATTCTTCATCTCAATACCTAAAACACATAATTGGTGGCCAATCAATTATATATTAACATTAATCCATTCAATTAAGGATAAAAGAAATAAATCAATTAAGAGAAATAACCAGTTCATACAATCATAGTAGATTCATACAAACCCTAGACTATATCAAAATTAGTTCATAGTAATGCTGTCAAACAAATTCATCTCATTAAAGTTCAATGAAATTAATGTAGACATTAGAGAATTCATAAATAAAATTTCAATAAAACTTAAGAAATAGAGTTAAAGAACAAAACCCAAATACAGCTTTCCTTTGGCTTCTGAAGAATCTCTTGCTCAGATTTTTGCTAAAAGAATAATGTAATGGCTAGAACTAATTTGATCTAGAGTGTTTGAATGAAAGTGAAATCAATCTTCGATAGTTTTCTTGTTTCAGAGAAAAATTCACCAGAGAAAAATAAAGAACGGCTGAAAAAGTATATCCCCCCTCCTCTTGCCCTAATCTTATCTATTTATACAAATCCCTTGGCTAAAAATTTGCACAAGCCGTGTATTTGGGTGCTGGGTGTGACACGACCACAAGCTTGGCCATGTCATGTGGGTGTGTCACCTTTTGCTTCTCTAGTTTGCTTGTCTTTTGTTCTTTGGCATGAGATGGGACACGGCCAAGCTTGCTGGCTGTGTCACTTGAGTGTGTCCTCTTCTGTTTTACTCCTTGCTCTTCTTTGATCTTTGGAGATGAGAGTGACACGGCCAAGCTTGTTGGCCGTGTCACTTGACACAGCCAAGCCTGTTGGCCGTGTCACTTGCTGCCATTTCTTTCCTTCTTTTCTTTTCTTTCTTTGGTTTCTTTGGTTTTGGTCTTTAGGTGAGACACGGTCGGTAGCTTGGCTATGTCTACTGGCCATGTCAAGCTCTGCCTTTATTTCCGTTGAGGTGACACGGCCAAGCTTGATTTGGCTTGGCCATGTCTTGCTTGATTCATGCTCTTCTTTCTTTATTTTGATCTTCCAAGGGAGTTTTTTTTTTCACTTTAACCTAAAACAAACACTTTAAACAAACTTTAAACAAAAATCAAATGAAACATTAACTAAAAACACATAATCATACTAAAAACTAGTACAAAAATTATCTAAACACTGGGATAAATTAAGGCAAAGGAGTACACAAGCTTCCAAACTTCCTTGAGTTCTAAAAAAATGCTGAAATCACTAAATAAATAGATTAAAACTACCAAAATGCATGAAGAAAACAATAATTATCATAATAAATAAATAGCAATTTGACGACAAAAACTAATAAAACAACTACCCCACACATAAAACTTTACTTGTCCTTAAGCAGATTTACATGGCATAAATTAAAAACTCAATTAACCTTAACTATAATTCAAGTATATAAGATGAAATCCTTTAATACTCAGCAATAAATATATGCAATTTACTTCAATCAAGATTTTCTTAACTCACTAATTAATTCAGACATAACAAATCTCATCTCTCATCTAAGTGTTTCTCTCAATTTTAAAGGTTAATTCACTCAAACCTATCATGATTGCATACTACCATAAACTTGCTTAATTATCCAATCTCTCTCACTGATTTTTCTCAAGAAATAATCCGAAGGTCTTTTCTTTTGGATGTAATGGGGCTAAGGTGATGGTGTGAGAAAAGACATTTAAGTTGGAACATTAAGAAATGGAGCATCTAAATTAGACAATAATCTTGCTTAGAAACTCATAACTCCCTCAAATGGCATATTCACAAACCCTTGATAGTCTCAAATATTTGCATACTTAAAGAAAAATAAATGAGTCGAAATTCCTCTTTGATGACTAATGCTAGAAAATATATGAATTTTGTATATATATATATCTTCTCTTTTTATTTTATTTATTTTTATTATATATATATATACAAAATATAAAAATGCATTGAACATCTAGCTCAAATGTAGAAGAAAAGAATAATTGACTCTTAGTCAAATAAAATCTGCAAAGTATGCATTTCAGCCCCAAATCATACTAAAACAATACTATTTTTTTTTTATTTTTTTTTATGTTTACCCCATACTTATCAATTAAACCACTCCTATTGTCATATCATAAGAAACTCCATTCCTTAATGAAGGTATGATAAAAATAGAAAAAAAATGTTGAGTTGTGAATTGTGTTGATGAATCAAGAAAAGGTCAAAGGCTCAACTTGGCTCACTAAGGAATTTATAATTAAGGGAGGTCTTTTTAAGCTAAAGGGGGTAATCCTAATTTGCCTTCATCATTTTAAAACTTGAGATGAAATCATAATGTGAGTTCAATTAGTATGCAAAAGCAAGCTCTAGAGATAAAAAATCATGAAGGTGCACACTTAAGAAAAGAAAATCGATTGACAATAATATTCAATCTGTGAGGCTCAAGACTCACAAAGGGTGGGTTCTCAGAGATTTATATGTCATGAATTGCAGAATGTGAAAATTGATCCTGAATGAATTCAAATGCTAATCTCTATGCTGATACTAAAAGCTCAAATGTAATGCTAGAATTACAGAAAAGTCAACAAGTTTCCAACAATTATGCCATGAAAAATGCGCAATATAACTCACAAAGAAAACAAAACAAAAATTAAAGAAAAGCTTTAAAAGTACCCCACACTTATGAGTTACATTGTCCTCAATGTAAACAAAAGAAAAGATAGAAAAAAACTCTTTTGTGTCACGCATAGTGGAGCAGCGACTTCAGCATAAACATGCAATCAAGGAAAGTTGGAGCTGGATGGCCCTCCTTGATGCAAACTTAATGCTCCTGGCCTGTTCTCTGCAAGAATAAAAACACTTCCAATCTCCAAACCATCAAGCCTTAAAGACAAATAGAAGGGAAAATAAATAAATAAACTGAAGATACTAAACTAAAATGATAAAAATGATACAATGGGGTGCCTCCCATCGAGCGCTTCTTTAACGTCATCTTAGCTGGACGTCACTGCAAGAATTAAGGATCATAGATCAAAGTACTATCGACAATCCTTACTTCTTGGAACCCCTCGTTATATGGTTTAGCTCTCTGTCCATTTACTTTAAAAGTCTCATTTGTTCGAGAGTTAAGAAATTCTATAGCACTGGAAGGATATACCTGAGTTATCTCGAAAGGACCGCTCCATCGAGACTTGAGTTTTCCTGGATATAGTCGGAGATGAGAATTGAAAAGCAAGACCTTCATTCCTGGGCTTAATGTCTTTCATACTAAAATTCGGTCATGAAGTGCTTTAGTACGGTCCTTATAAATCCTCGAACTCTCATATGCCTCGTTCCTTGGTTCATCTAACTCTGAAATTTGCAAAAAACATTCTCTCTTTGCCTTGTCCAAATCTAAATTCAGAGTCTTAATTGCCCAATACGCCTTGTGCTCTAACTCCACTGGTAAATGACAAGCCTTACCGAAAACCAATCGGTATGGACTCATACCCAAGGGAGTCTTGAAAGCAGTTCGATATGCCCACAATGCGTCATTCAATCTACTTGCCCAATCCTTCCTTGATGAGTTGACTATTTTTTCCAAAATTCCTTTGATTTTCTTGTTGGATGTCTAAACTTGTCCTGAAGTCTGTGGATTGTATGGGGTCACCACTTTTTGTTTCACCCCTGACTTGTGCATTAACTTCTCAAAACTTTTTTTGCAAAAATGACTTCCTCCATCACTGACTATCACTCTGGGCGTGCCAAATCTGCTAAGAATGTATTCCTTCACAAAGTTAACAACCACATTAGCATCATTAGTTCGGGTGGGGATTGCCTCCACCCATTTTGAAACATAATCAATAGCAACCAATATATATTCATAACCAAAAGATTTGGGAAAGGGCCCATGAAGTCTATTCCCCAAACATCAAACAATTCAACTACAATATAAGATTGAAGGGGCATTTCATTCCTCCTTCCAATATTACCTACTCTTTGACAGCGGTCACAATGCTTACAATATTCTTGAGCATCTTTGAATAGAGTAGGCCAATAAAATCCACTTTGAAGCACTTTTTCGGCAGTCTTTCTCCCTCAAAAATGACCACCGCAGTGAAGGTGTAGACCACCCTTAATTTTTGACCCAATCCGGTCCAATGTGTTTTATTTAGTCTAAAATGATTTTTGTTGTCTAATTAGTCCAAAATAATTTTTATTAAATAATTTTTGCTTTAGTATCTATTTTTTTAATAAAAAATAGAAATAAACAAATAAAATAAAAATAAAAATTTTCTGCCTGCGAAATAGCTTACGGGCCCGCTCCGCGCGAGCTGCCTCAGAAATCCGCAGATTTCTGCGGCAGAATTTTTTTCGGCAACGCAAAATTTTCGAAACTTAATCCAATTAGGTTTTGGTTTTTTTTTATTAATATTACTTACCTTAACTAATTAGGAATAAACAACCTCAAACCACTATAAATAAGGACCAAAGACAATTAAAAAAGGGGAGAGGCAAAAATCCAAGAGGAGTTTGGAAAATTTGAAACCAAATCAAGGGAGGAAAAGAAGAAATTCAATTCAACTTTTTTCTGGAACAGCAGTAGCACGATTTAGAGGATTCAAAGGCAAAAAAAGCTTGTCTTTGGAGCTAGTTCATCCAAGAAGAATTGTTTTTGGAGAAATCATCAAAAGAAGGTATGTGTTAATTAATTTTCTTTAATTATTTTTTTTTACACAGTAGCAAATCTATGAAATCAAAATTAAAAACCATTGAACTTTAATTTAGTTTTTCTAAAGCAAAAAAAAAACCTTATTTCATTGGTTTATCTTCCAAAAGGTTTAAAATTGTTATTTTTTCTTCTTAAAAACCTTAAAACTCTAATTGAACATATTTTTCAACAAAACTAATATGTAAATTCTGCTTCTTTTAAAATTTTAAAGTAGGTTCTATTTCATTCAAAAAGTCTTCTAAAACATCTTTTCTACTTATAAAAACTTTAATTTATTTGTTTAAATTCATAAAACTTCATGAAATTATTAAATTGATTTCTAAAACCCTAAAAATTATACACCACCCATGACCCTACTTCTAAATCCTAAAATCCAAAATTCAACTTTTAAACCCAAAATAATGAACACTAACACTTTTAAAACCTTAAACCCTAATTTTTATGAACCCTAATCCTTTTAAAACATTAAAAAACATAAAAACATAAAAACCTAAATTTTACACAGTAGCTTAGGAACCCAATAACCAAAAATCACAAATTAAAGTATTTTAAAGTGTTTAAAACCCTAGTTTTATGATATCATCATTCAAACCTTAATTTTGTTAATCAAAGAGTCTTACCAACCCTTTAAAACATAAAACCCTAATTTATTTTAATTCCATAAAAAGTCACAGTAGCCATAATTGGACTTTTATTTGCTTTATTCAATTCCATACTTGATTATGCTTTGATTTATTTCTTATGCTTTAATTTATTTAATTTCAATACTTGATTTATTTAATTTATCATGGATGGATGTTTATTTTCTATTTTGATTAATAGCTTTGATGAATGATTTATTTATGATGAATGATTATTTACTTTTATTAATTAATTTAGATTTCCAAAAGTTGTAAGAGGTATGTTTCCACTTGGTGGGTACCTCATTGGTTAAACATCATGTAATTTAATTTGCTTTTTCTATTTTAGAACCTATATAAAAGGCATGTTTCTACCTTTTGGTGGGTGTCCTATTTAGGCATGTGATGTAAGGACATGTTTCCATCCTTGGATGGGTGTCCATTTATTTGCTTTGTTTGGACATTGCTTTGATTTTTAATATATTGATGCTTTCTTTTAATTATTGTGTGTAATAAGGATAATATTGTTATATTTAAAAATTTTATAATATTAAGACCTGTAAAGGAGGCCGGTTTCAATGAACGGGGCGCTGTGGGGGTGCTGGGCCATTTCTCACCTTCCCCACACGTACCCAATTTTTCGAACCCATTAAGGGGTTGGGGATTCCTTAGGAATCGAGTCATCCACCTCTTTCTTTTTCCCGGTCCGTCCGGGTGGCGACTCCATTTTTCTCCGGACTTAGGTCCGTGTTCTCTAAGGCCCCAAGCCTAAACAGTGCCGAAGTCGCAAGAACCATTCCACCGGGAGTGGGGGCAAAAATCCCCGCTCACAGTGGCGACTCCACTGGGATAAGAGAAGTTGATTCCATTGGTCTTTATATTATTCTATTCTTTCTTATAATGATATTATCCATTGCATCATATTAGTTTGCATTGTGTTCGTGAGTTAGGACGCCCGTGTTACCCGTGTTGTGTTATGTAAGGGATACCATACTTTCACTCAAGGTATGGAGATCGAGCATAGCATAACCACTCATAGCCTCGTACCATTTGGTATATACTTGCTATGGGAACCTAAGCCTTTTTACCCAAAGAATAAAGCTCATGTAATTGGCCTAGTTACTTTCCTTAGGTTTTACACCAAATGCATGTTGTTTGCCTATGGTTAGTTTATCTTAGTCTAAATCATGGCTTATTAGGTTTGTTCTTTTTCTAATATGACCTAAGTATATTGTAAGCTCAAAATAATTTTTTCTTTAAAATCCAAAAGACCAAAACTATTTTTAAAATTTTTCAAGATGGTCTTTGGACATAATACTTTTCTAAAAAATAAATAAATTCTTTGGCCCATCTCCCAAATACTAAGCCCAAAATCCATTTTTCTAAAATCTTTTACAATGGGGTTAGAAACAAAACTATTTCACTCAACCTTTTCTCACAAAGAGCTTGCAAAAATATTTAGATCAATTATGAAATACCAAAAATCAATTGTGGGCCTAGTTTACACTAAGAATAAATTAACTATGGGCTTGTTTTTGGCATGAACCATTAGTTACTCTTTCCAAGTGAGAAATCTATTTATAATAAACCTCTTAATTTCGTTTTAATCCAACATAGCATAAAAGCTACTTTAGTTGGTTGAATGGATTAAAACCTAATTAATGGGAATTATCATGGATTGATTTCCATTTTCGAAAATATAACTATTGGTTGAAACGTCCGAGGGAATTATTCGAAAGCAAGATACCCCATGTTGGTATTTTCTTAACCATATACCTAGGAAAAAGGGACTCGTCATTCGTGTGTGGATGTTATAAGGTTGGAAGGAATGTCCTATTTATCCTTATTTGTTGATTGTTTGTGCATACATGCATACATGCATACATTTGCATCTCATATCATTGATCCTCTCTGGCTCACAGCCCTAGATTACGAAAGTTCAAAAGCTTACGACAATCCGACCTACGCCGGAGATGAAGTATCTAGCAACGACTCAATCACTTGCTCACCTAAAACAATGGAGCCCGAACAAATTCAAAGGATGGTGGATGAAGCCCTTAATGCTAAAATGGAAGAAATCAAAGAGGCCCTAGCTGAGACCATGAAGAACCAATTGACTGCAATCTTAGAGAATCATGCCGAGGCATCTGCTAGCACTAAAAAACCAAAGGACAAAGGGAAGACTAAAGTTAGTGAAGTGGTTTTTGATGATGAAAAGGTGATCATTGATGATGATGATGATGATTGGGCTCAATACTAACAAGATCTTTAAGACAAAAAGGAGCCAAAGGTTATTGAGAAGGCAACTATTGAAAAGATCGAGACATCCGATGTTGAAAAGATGATTGCTTATTTAGAAAAGAAATTTGAGAAGAAGCTAAAAACCAAAGAGATGTCTGAGATTGACAAACTATTTGAATAAGATGATGAGGTCCCTTATAAGTTCAAGATGCCTTCCTTTGCTAAGTACAATGGCACCGAAAATCCCCATCTTCATGTGAAGCAGTATATCACTGCCATGCAATCTGCCTGAGCTACTAAGGCTCAAACCCTAAGGTACTTCATGCTCTCATTGGACCCTGCTGTCCAAAATTGGTTCAATACCTTAGATGATGGAACACAAAAGAATTGGGATCTACTTTACAAAGCCTTCATCCAACAATATGGATATAATATTGAGTTGGAAGTTAACTTGATGGAAGTGGAGTCCATTAGGCAAAGGCCGAATGAGAATTTTGTGGACTATGTGAAAAGGTGGAGAAACAAGGCCGCTTTACTCAAGAAGAGGCCCGATGAATCCGATCAAATAAGGATGATTGTGAGAGGGTTGTTGCCTAATCTTCGTGAGAGGATGTCTCATACACTCATCCGTGATTTCAAAGATCTTCTCCAAGCTAGTCTGCAAATTGAAGAGTGGGAAAGAGAAAAGAATCATTTTTCAATAAAAAGGAATGAGAAAGGGAACTACCAGTCGGGCAATCAAAGCACACAAAAAGAAGTCAATGTCAATACAATTGGTCAAGCAAATAGAAGGCAGTTTTCAGATCTGGGGAAGCCTTTGTCTTGGGTCTTCGATAAGCTACAAAAGAAAGGGTTGTTACAACCATTGGATCCTCGACCTTTACCTAGTCCATTACCCCCAAAATTTGATAATAAGGCTTTTTGTCAATTTCATCAGACTCAAGGACATGAGACTGATAGGTGTACCTGATTAAGGCAAGAGATCCAAGATTTGATTGATAGTGGCAAGCTACCCGAGCCGGATAAGCCCAATACCAAAGACAACCCTTTGCCTAAATTTGGAAGAGTGCCACCACCAGCAACCTTCATGGTGGGAAAAGGATTGGAAGAAGATTTTGATTTATCATCCTTTCAAGATGGAAATATTGAAGATGTGAAGGGAAGAGAAGCTTAAACTCATCAAACTTTCCTTAGCTTGAATGTTGTTTTTCAATCTTACTTTATTTAATATTTTGGAACTATTGTGTTTTTTAAATTTAAAGTTATTTGAATAAATTACTTTCAGCAAAATTTTTGTTGGTCTTTGTTCATTTTGGTGCTCGACCAATGAGGAATCTAGCTTGATAATTCATGAATTAATATATTTATGCATCATGACTTGAATGACTTTACTAGGTGAGGGAATGGCTCTATAGCATTGAGTTGTGTATGCTTACTTAGAGAGGGCTCCTGCATAATTACCTTTGTCTAGGTCCTAGTCAGTCTTAGAACATGCTTTGACAAACTTTTGAGGCAAAATTGAACTCTACTTATTTAAGAGAGAAATGATCTAGGCATTGTTTGGTTAGCCAACAACTAGTATCCACCCAATTAAATATCAATCCCTAGTTTTCCCTTTGAGCCTTCATAAAATTTTAGCTTTCTTTTTATTGGCTTACAAACCCCAATAACCTACCCTGAGCTGTTGTGATACTTTTGACAAGTCTTATGATTACTAAGATGAATAGGCAAGAAGATCAAAGAAAGCAATGATTAGTCAAGATCATGAGGATAGTTGAAGTTTCAAGACCATGAAAATAGTTTAAGTTCTCAAGACCATGAAAATAGTTTAAATTCTCAAGACCATGAAGATAGTTGAAGTTCTCAAGATCATAAGGATAGTTGATGTTCTCAAAACCATAAAGGTAGTTGAAGTTTTCCTAATATCTCAAATATATCAACATCAACATCAGAGTAACAAATGATTTATCCCTATTAAAGAAGATTTATGTTACTCCACTTATCCATTATTGGAAGCCCAAGTTAGTACAAACCAAGACAACTCTTTTTAGAGTTAAAAAAACAAAAAAGAGAAAAAGAGAAAAAAAGAAGAAAACAAAAGAAAAACAAAAGAGAAAAGGAAGAAAGAGAAAATCTAAAAAGGTCGTTCAAAAAGCCAACTGAGTTCTCTTTTACCTAAGACAACAAAAGGCTTCCATTTATGGATTGACTTGAATTGGTCCCAACACAACCAAAGATTCAATCAAAATCAAAGAAAAAGGAGGAAGACCATCCAGTTCTTGAAAGTTTTGTACTTGATAGTCCTACGAGAAAGAAGGACAAAATGATAAAAGAAAGGGAAGAGTAAGGAAAGAGAAAGAAAAGGGAAGAGTAAGAAAAATAAAGAGGAAAAAAGGGAAAAGAAGAAAAGAAATAGATTTAGGTCTTAAACTTTTTGCAAGGGCAAAAACTGTCCTAATCAAGATCTAGATTAATGCCAAGAAGATAGAAGGAATTTGGAGTCTAGAAAGATTGCTCCCAACTATCTAAAGTTCCAACAAGAAATTTGTAGTGTGAGGGTTTGTCCATTGTATCACACCAGCTCCAATTTCAAAATGGCCTCCACTTTAACCCATGTCCCTTATAGACCTCGTTTCAAGCCTATCAAAGACCTATTGTCTCTCTTGGTAGGTAGAGTCTATTAGTGGAGATAGTTTGGATAAGCATGCATATGAGATAGATAATATTTAAACTCAAATGAGACCTTTGGCCAAGCAATGTGTATGTTCCTATCTGAAGTGCAACAGTTCTTGCTTAAATAGAAATGATTCTCGAGTTTAGTACGGTAACTAGGGTTGTCATGTTATAGATTTATTAATTTGGAAAAATCAAGTCCTGGGGTACATTGACATCGATTTGGCAAAGCCAACATTTGATTTCAAAATCAAAATTCAAAAAACAAAAAAAAAAAGAGTGTTTTGTCATACAAAGCCTTCAAGTTAAGGGAAGTATGTTGAATTGATTATTGGCAAGTCATGAAGAAACTACCAACTGACAAGCTGAAACATAGTTTGAAATGGATACATCCCTGACTCTGCTGCTTAGGGTCTCCACCACTCATGTTTTCAACATATTGAAGATAAGAGCCAAATGCAAAGCTTTTGATCATTTCAATGCGAGACTTGAACAAGCGTCAAAAAGGAACCAATGAGAACACTTCTGTTAATCACCTCGGTCTGTGAGTTGATGGAACTACTGCAAGTATTATTCATGCATATCATGCATACATTAGCATATTACATCGTACTTTCTTGTCTTAATGAACAGCAAACACCCTACGAATTAAAGAATCAAAAGAAGATATTGAATCAAGGGGGCATGGAAAGCCTATTTGATTGTGGAAGCCCCAGTCACTTAGCAAAGAGAAGAAATGCATGCTTATGCAAAGAACTAGACAAGAAAAGCATCAATCAAAGCTTGCATGAAAGAAAAAAATCCTTGGGGGGAAAGGAGAGGATATAAGATCCAATCAAAATTGGAGAAAAAAGGAAAAGCAGCTGCAAGGGAAAAGTAGTTAAAGTGCAAAAACTCCCTTGAAAGATCAAAACAAGGAAAACATGGATCAAACAAGACATGGCCAAGCCAAATCAAGCTTGGCCGTGTCACCTCAAAGGAAATCTCGGCAGAACATGACACGGGCAAGAGACACGGCCAAGCCACTGGCCGTGTCTCACCTAAAGGGAAAAGCCAAGAAAGACCAAGCAAAGAGAGAAGGGAAGCAGTAGGTGACACTGGCAGGTGACACGGCCAAGTCACTGGCCATGTCACATGACACGGCCACAAGCTTGGCCGTGTCCCATACTAAGCCAAGAATAAAGAAGAACCAAAGAAAAAACACAGAAGCTGACACACCCAGGGGACACAGCCAAGCCACTGGCCGTGTCACTCCCATCTTCAAAGAACAAAGAAGACCTGATCTCAAAGGATGAAGATCCATTTTCAAGGGTAAAGACCCGATCTCAAAGGATGAAGATCCATTTTCAAGGGTAAAGACCCGATCTCAAAGGATGAAGATCCATTTTCAAGGGTAAAGACCCGATCTCAAAGGATGAAGATCCATTTTCAAGGGTGAAGACCCGATCTCAAAGGATGAAGATCCATTTTTAAGGGTGAAGACCCGATCTCAAAGGATGAAGATTCATTGTCAAGGGTGAAGACCCGATCTCAAAGGATGAAGATCCATTTTCAAGGGTGAAGACCCGATCTCAAAGGATGAAGATCCATTTTTAAGGGTGAAGACCCGATCTCAAAGGATGAAGATCCATTTTTAAGGATGAAGACCCGATCTCAAAGGGTGAAGATCCATTTTGATGGTGAAGAATCACAATGCATAAAACAGCCAGAGCAGTCAGACTTCTCAAATGATAAAAGGTCAGTCAAACTCAATCTTGGGTCCAAGCACCCATTCTCGGTTCCAAGTACCCAAGCTCAGGTCCAAGTACCCATTCTGGGGTCCAAGTACCCAAATCAAATCAATCTCGTGTCCAAGTACCGAATCCCGGATCCAAGTATCCAAATTAAATCAATCTCGGGTCCAAGTACCCAAATTAAATCAATCTCGGGTCCAAGTACCCAAATCAAATCAATCTCGGGTCCAAAACCCAAATTTTCCTTAGGCCTAGAACCTAGAATTATCCTTGATTCCAGAGCTCAAACCAGGTCCAGAACCCAAATTTTCCTTAGGTCCAGAACCTAGAATCTCCCTTGAGTCCAGAACTCGAATAGAGTCCAGAACCCAAATTTTCCTTAGGTCTAGAACCTAGAATTATCCTTGAGTCCAGAACTCGAACCGGGTCCAGAACCCAAATTTTCTTTAGGTCGAGAACCTAGAATTATTCTTGAGTCCAGAACTCGAACCGGGTCCAAAACCCAAATTTTCCTTAGGTCCAGAACCTAGAATTATCCTCGAGTCCAGAACTCGAGCAAAGTCCAGAACTCAAATTTTCCTTAGGTCCAGAACCTAGAATCATCCTTGAGTCCAGAACTCGAACCGGGTCCAGAACCCAAATTTTCCTTAGGTCTAGAACCTAAAATTATCATTGAGTCCAGAACTCGAATCGGGTCCAGAACCCAAAACCTCAACCGTTTCATCAAAAATTAAGTCTTATTGCTTTTCACTCTCTTTCACTAAGGTTTCAGATCATTCAAGTAGGGGGCAAACTGTAAACCCTTAATTTTTTACCCAATCTGATCCAATATGTTTTATTTAGTTTAAAATGATTTTTGTTGTCTAATTGGTCCAAAATAATTTTTTATTAAATAATTTTTGCTTTATCTAATTTTTTTTAATAAAAAATAGAAATAAACAAATAAAAATTAAAAAATAAAAATAAAAATAAAAATCGGAGTCGAAAAAATCGGCGACTAAAAAATCATCGCGCGGGGCAGTGGGCACGGGCCCATGGGAATTTCGCCCGCAGAAAATTTCTGCCGGTGAAATCGCTGTGCTATTTCGCACGCAGAAATTTTTTGCCTGCGAAATAGCTTACGGGCCCGCTCTGCGCGCGCTGCAGCAGATTTCTGAGGCAGAATTTTTTTCGGCAGCGCAAATTTTTCGATGCAAATTTTTCGAAACCTAATCCAATTAGGTTTTGTTTTTTTTTATTAATATTATTTACCTTAACTAATTAGGAATAAACAACCTCAAACCACTATAAATAAGGACCAAAGACAATTAAAAAAGGGGAGAGGCAAAAATCCAAGAGGAGTTTGGAAAATTTGAAACCAAATAAAAGGAAGGAAAAGAAGAAATTCAATTCAACTTTTTTCTGGAACAGCAGTAGCACGATTTAGAGGATTCAAAGGCAAAAAAAGCTTATCTTTGGAGGTAGTTCATCCAAGAAGAATTGTTTTTAGAGAAATCATCAAATGAAGGTATGTGTTAATTAATTTTCTTTAATTGTTTTTTTTTACACAGTAGCAAATCTATGAAATCAAAATTAAAAACCATTAAACTTTAATTTAGTTTTTCTAAAGCAAAAAAAAAACCTTATTTCATTGGTTTATCTTCCAAAAGGTTTAAAATTGTTATTTTTTCTTCTTAAAAACTTTAAAACTCTAATTGAACATATTTTTCAACAAAACTAAGATGTAAATTCTGCTTCTTTTAAAATTTTAAAGTAGGTTCTATTTCATTCAAAAAGTCTTCTAAAACATCTTTTCTACTTATAAAAACTTTAATTTATTTGTTTAAATTCATAAAACTTCATGAAATTATTAAATTGATTTCTAAAACCCTAAAAATTATACACCACCCATGACCCTACTTCTAAATCCTAAAATCCAAAATTCAACTTTTAAACCCAAAATAATGAACACTAACACTTTTAAAACCTTAAACCCTAATTTTTATGAACCCTAATCCTTTTAAAACATTAAAAAACATAAAAACATAAAAACCTAAATTTTACACAGTAACTTAGGAACCCAATAACCAAAAATCACAAATTAAAGTATTTTAAAGTGTTTAAAACCCTAGTTTTATGATATCATCATTCAAACCTTTATTTTGTTAATCAAAGAGTCTTACCAACCCTTTAAAACATAAAATCCTAATTTATTTTAATTCCATAAAAAGTCATAGTAGCCATAATTGGACTTTTATTTGCTTTATTCAATTCCATACTTGATTATGCTTTGATTTATTTCTTATGCTTTAATTTATTTAATTTCAATACTTGATTTATTTAATTTATCATGGATGGATGTTTATTTTCTATTTTGATTAATAGCTTTGATGAATGATTTATTTATGATGAATGATTATTTACTTTTATCAATTAATTTAGATTTCCAAAAGTTGTAAGAGGTATGTTTCCACTTGGTGAGTACCTCATTAGTTAAACATCATGTAATTTAATTTGCTTTTCTATTTTAGAACCTATGTAAAGGGCATGTTTCTACCTTTTGGTGGGTATCCTATTTAGGCATGTGATGTAAGGACATGTTTCCATCCTAGGATGGGTGTCCATTTATTTGCTTTGTTTGGACATTGCTTTGATTTTAATATTTTGATGCTTTCTTTTAATTATTGTGTAATATGGATAATATTGTTATATTTAAGAATTTTATAATATTAAGATCTGTAAAGGAGGCCGGTTCCAATGAACCGGGCATTGTGGGGGTGCTGGGCCATTTCTCACCTTCCCCACACATACCCAACCTTTTGAACCCATTAATGGGTTGGGGATTCCTTAGGAATCGAGTCATCCACCTCTTTCTTTTTCTCGGTCCGTCCGAGTGGCGACTCCATTTTTCTCCGGACTTAGGTCCGTGTTCTCTAAGGCTCCGAGCCTAAACAGTGCCGAAGTCGCAAGAACCATTCCACCGGGAGTGGAGACGAAAATCCCCGCTCACAGAAGTTCATGACAAAATTGAAGAACACTAAGTTGTTATTCCTCAGGTACACACCTGCGAACTATCTCATCTTTGCATATCCGGAATAGGTACGGTTCATCCCATAAATAGAATTTACTCATGTGCAACAACCTTTTATTTTCCTGAAATGACATGTTAGAACGCAAAAGACCACAAGCAAGATAGTTAGCAATATCTACAAACCATGGTGAATTCATTACAGCAAACAACTGCTCATCAGGAAATGCTTCTAGATTTCTATGAACGCTATCAAATGCAAGATTTTCATCAAAGGAAGGTAACGTAGATAAATGATCAGCTACAACATTCTCACTTCCCTTAGTATCTTTTATTTGAAAATCAAATTCTTGCAATAATAGCGCCCATCTAATTAAACGAGGTTTAGCATGTTGTTTGGTCAAAAGATATTTTAAAGCTGCGTGATCTGAATGCACAATAATTTTAGACCCAATCAAATATGCTCTAAACTTATCTAAGGCAAAAACAACAGCTAGCATTTCTTTTTCAGTTGTTGTGTAATTAACTTGTGTGCTACTTAGGGTCAAGCTAGCATAATAAATCACTCTCAAAAATTTCTTAACCCTTTGCCTAAGGACCACTCCTACTGCCTGGTTGGATGCATCACACATAATTTCAAAATGTAAGGACCAAACAGGAGCTACATTTTCCAAGCAAATGACACAATGGTTGGCTTATTTTAGAAAAATCTTTAATAAACCTCCGGTAAAAACCTGCATGCCCTAGAAAGCTTCTTATTCCCTTAACAGAGGTAGGTGGAGGTAACTTAGCAATCAACTCTACCTTAGCTTTATCCACTTCAATCCCTTTACTAGACACAGTATGGCCTAATACAATACCGTCAGTAACCATGAAATGACTTTTTTCCCAACTCAAAGTGAGATTACATTCAATACATCTTTCAAGCACAAGAACAAGTTTACTGAGGCAATTATCAAAAGAGTCACCAAAAATAGAAAAATTATCCATAAATACCTCAATAAAGTCATCTATCATGTCCATGAAAATAGACATCATGCATCTTTGAAAAGTTGCAGGCGCATTGCACAAGCCAAAGGGCATACGCCGAAATGCAAAAGTCCCAAAAGGGCAAGTAAATTTGGTCTTGGATTGATCCTCTGGTGCTATCGCCACCTGATAATAACCTGAAAGTCCATCCAAAAAGTAATAGTGACAGTGTCCAGAAAGTTTATCCAGCATTTGATCAATGAAAGGAAGAGGGAAATGATCTTTCTTTGTGGCATTATTTAACTTCCTATAGTCTATACACATTCTCCACCCAGTGGTAGTCCTAGTAGGAATCAATTCATTCTTTTCATTTTTTACCATAGTGATTCCTGATTTCTTAGGCACTACATGTACTGGGCTAACCCACTCACTATTGGCTATCGGGTATATCACTCCTTCATTAAGCAATTTAAGCACTTCCTTCTTAACCACTTCACTCATGTTTGGGTTAAGGCACCTTTGGGTCTCTCTTACAGGTTTAGCTCCCTCTTCTAAGATAATTCTATGCATGAACATTGAAGGGCTAATACCTTTAATATCACTTAACCCCTATCCTATAGCTCTTTTCAATCTTTTTAATTCACTCACCAACCTCATCTCTTCCCTTTCACTAAGTTCGCTAGAAATTATCACAGGTAAGGTGTCGTGATCTCCTAAAAACACATATTTTAGGTTTTTAAGCAACTCTTTTAGCTCTAACTTAAGTGAAGGACTATTCTCTTCTTTTTGGATGGAGGGGAGCTCGAATCATGGTTCCTCTTTAAATTTCTCTATTTCAGCACTTTCTAATATATCAAGGCAACTGGCTACTTCCTAGTCAAAAATATCCAAGTTACTATCTAAGGTCAGTGCCAGCTCCAATTTATCTGAAGAACCTGTTTGTAAGAAAATATCTGAAACAACTGCGTCAATATAATCAATTAAAGAGCAATCCTCATATAATGCAGTTGTAGGAATAGGAGAAGTGTTAAAAATAGAAAATACAACTGTTTGTCCCAAGACAGTCATTGACAATTTACCATTTTTAACATCAATCAAGGTATTGGTCGTAGCCATAAAAGGCCTACCCAGTAGAATAGTGTGTGCGGATGGTGTAGGGTTATCTCCTCCCATGTCAAGGACTATAAAATCCATGGGCACCATCAACCTACCAACCTTAACTAACACATCTTCTATAATTCCTTTCGGGAATCTAAGAGATCTGTCAGCTAATTGCAAGACTATTTTAGTAGGTTTAAGTTCCCCAAGTTCTAATTTAAGATACACAGAGTAAGGCATCAAATTAACACTGGCTCCTAAATCACACATGCCATCAGTCCCCTTTCTTAATGTAGCTATTTTTCCTCTTAATTCATCTGTCTTCTGATGTGAGTAAAATTTGCCCATAAACTTGTTATATACTGCTCCCAAGTTGTCAAAGAATTTTCAAGCAACATCATAAGGCAGCTTTTTGCCCTATCCTTTAATGTGTACGGAAAACACCTCATCCTCAATTGGTCTTCTGTTAGTCCTCCCAATGGAAATGTGTTGAGGGTGGAGTAGAAATTTCGGATAAAATTCAGAGGATCCTCATTCAGAACTCCATAGAAAGATGGCAGTATGTTGTAATGGATATTCTTCAACTCGTAATTTCTTGATGCATCTGTCAATCTTATACATGAGGTGGCAGTCCCAATGACAGGTCTGGCAAAATCCCTCATAGTTCTTTGCCTATCGTCTCCCATATTGGTAGATTGCATAGTATCCGACTCAAAATCAGAAATTTCCTCCTCTGTATCGAACCTGGTATACAATTCAAACTCTTCTCTGCTCCTTTTCACTCTTTGAATTTCTGAAATAAATGGGCAAAGCTCTCCTCCGAGTGATCTCCTACCTTGCATAAAAAAAATTCTGAAAGAAGGAATTATTTAAAGAAAAAGAAAAATAAAATAAAATATAAACAATGAACAATAATTTAAAATATATATATGACTAAAAAAAAATTATGCCAATTAGTATCCCCGGCAGAGGCGCCAAAAACTTGTTGCGCTCTAATAAACACTACTAAAGCTACACTCGCAAGTATACGAGGCTACTGTAGTATTTCGGTGAACACCTCAAGGTCATCTCACAAGGAAGCTAGATAAGCTAATTATTTATCAAATCGTAATAAACAAATTATCAATTAATAGTCTTTGATTTGTAAAATTAAATTGCTGAACAACTAACGAAAACTGAAAGGAATTGAATTTATAACAATGAAAGAAAACTGAACAAATATATTGATTCACTTAATAGAAAAGCCTAGGGTTTGCACTTCTCTACTAATTTCTATGTATGAACGGCAATTCCTCTCAACTGATTTAATTTCAAATATCAGATTTCAAGCAACTTAATTAATCAAATTAAGGAAATAAGCTCTCGCATTCAAACCTTTTTCAATTAATCTTACTACAATTAAAATGATCTTTTCCTTAGGTTTATATTTCTAATTCACCTAAGTCCCTAATTAAATTATTCCAGTATTGGATTTCATTTCTCAATTCTTCATCTCAATACCTAAAACACATAATTGGTGGCCAATCAATTATATATTAACAATAATCCATTCAATTAAGGATAAAAGAAATAAATCAATTAAGAGAAATAACCAGTTCATACAATCATAGTAGATTCATAAAAACCCTAGACTAGATCAAAATTAGTTCATAGTAATGCTATCAAACAAATTCATCTCATTAAAGTTCAAAGAAATTAATTTAGACATTAGAGAATTCATAAATAAAATTTCAATAAAACTTAAGAAATAGAGTTAAAGAACAAAACCCAATTACAGCTTTCCTTTGGCTTCTGAAGAATCTCTTGCTCAGATTTTTGCTAAAAGAATAACGTAATGGCTAGAACTAATTTGATCTAGAGTGTTTGAATGAAAGTGAAATCAATCTTCGATAGTTTTCTTATTTCAGAGAAAAATTCTCCAGAGAAAAATAAAGAACGGCTGAAAAAGTATATCCCCCCTCCTCTTGCCCTAATCTTATCTATTTATACAAATACCTTGGCTAAAAATTTGGATAAGCCATGTATTTTGGTGATGGGTGTGACACGGCCACAAGCTTGGCCGTGTCATGTGGGTGTGTCACCTTCTGCTTCTCTAGTTTGCTTGTCTTTTGTTCTTTGGCATGAGATGGGACACGGCCAAGCTTGCTGGCCGTGTCATGTGACACGGCCAGTGGCTTGGCCGTGTCACTTGAGTGTGTCCTCTTTTGTTTTGCTCCTTGCTCTTCTTTGTTCTTTGGAGATGAGAGTGACACAGCCAAGCTTGTTGGCCGTGTCACTTGACACGGCCAAGCCTGTTGGCCATGTCACTTGCTGCCATTTCTTTCCTTCTTTTCTTTTCTTTCTTTGGTTTCTTTGGTTTTTGTCTTTAGGTGAGACACGGCCAGTGGCTTGGCCGTGTCAAGCTCTGCCTTCATTTCCTTTGAGGTGACACGGCCAAGCTTGATTTGGCTTGGCCATTTCTTGCTTGATTCATGCTCTTCTTTCTTTGTTTTGATCTTCCAAGGGAGTTTTTTTTGCACTTTAACCTAAAACAAACTTTAAACAAAAATCAAATGAAACATTAACTAAAAACACATAAACATCATACTAAAAACTAGTACAAAAATAATCTAAACACTGGGATAAATTAAGGCAGAGGAGTACACAAGCTTCCAAACTTCCTTGAGTTCTAAAAAAAATGCTGAAATCACTAAATAAACAGATTAAAACTACCAAAATGCATGAAGAAAAAAATAATTATCATAATAAATAAATAGCAATTTGAGGACAAAAACTAATAAAACACTACACAGGGGGCAAAGTTTCTCCTTTCAATATTTTTTGAGTTTATGTATGTACAAAATATTTTAAAACTCACTTCCAATATTTTACCATGCAGGGGGCAAGGAGAAGATATGAAGGCTAGATAAAAAAAATAGATAAAAAAGAAGAAGAAAAATTTTAAAAGTCAAAAGTTGCATTAAAAGTGCAAATTATATATCATCATTATTATTTTGATCATTATTTTTTATTATACAATATTTTTTTATTTAAGATAATAATGATAGATCACTGAGAAGGAGGTGGTGGATCATGATCAAACAAAGCCCTAAAAAAGTCATCGCCTATTAGAGAAGGAGGCATATCACCTATCTCGAGTCTGCCAGAAGCAGGAGTACTCGAATCTCTATCACCTTAGAATTCAGATCTATAATGGTCCTCATCCGAAGTAGACGACAAGATCTCATGGTCATCAGCTTGGGGTCCTCTAAATGACGAAGCAACAGGATCTCTCACCCCCTGAAATCAAAAGTCTCAAAAATCTTGCTCTGACTGGTGATATAATTTTTTGAAATGGGCAACCTGTTGACAACTAGCAGCTAACTCTTCTTAAAGTTTCTTGTTTTATTCCTCAAGCATCCGCTATGAGCCAGAAGGGAAAGAATAAGAGCATACATAATCATGCATACATGTAGCATAAATTATCATGGAATAAGAAAACCTATCAAGTAATTCATATCAACGCCCTGTGGATGAGATGGCATCTCCAGTTGATTAGAATGAGAAAACGGAGGAGCGGTAAAGGAAGGTCCAGCCTCATGACCAAATGAGTCAGCAGCCTGCAACAATCATTAAAAAGTTAAAACAAGTTAAGAAAGAAGTCATTGCAATGGCAAAATAGTAAACGTATACCTGAGAGGTGCTAGCCCCGAGATGCGAGATAGACTCTCTTCCCTCTCAGCGATACTCCTCTTCATCTCTATCCTCATTTTCTTCGGGAATCTCCCATACACCAACAGGAGATACATCAAAGTTCAAGAGTCCTACTCAAATAAATTGGGTATATGATGCACCCGGTGGATAGAGAAAGGTTTCAACATCATAACCGTGCCGAGCCAACCACCATGCATTCTCCGGCATTGATGTGATATTTAAAGTATACTCCAGGAAACTCATCAGGATCCTCCGCCGCTCGGGACCAAGGAACCATTCATACACTCTTTCCCCAAGAAACCAACCACTAGACATAGGGCCGGCAATGACTCGGCGAGAGCGCTGAAAAGGCAATGCGGCATTCGTGGAAGAAGTCTAGTTCATCCGCTATTCTGTGTTCCACCAAGCCAAATTGACCTACAAAATGACATAAGGTAAGTGAACTTTTATATAAATTTTAAAGTATACTAATACTATTTTACATGGCCCCAGGTTAAGCAACTTAAGTGATAGCGCTGGGTGTGCACATGGTGAGAGTCGGGAACTGCTACATGATCGGATAACCAAAAATTCAACCTCGGATACCCAACTTTCTCTTGAGAAATGCCAGGAACCCTCACAAGATTATGCTCATATGCCCATACCTACAACAATAATGAAAATTAAATTCATGCAAGAATAAGAATAGAATCGACATTGGTAGAAGAAGAGTACCTCGACAACCACCATGAAGCCAACATAAGACTTCTTATTTCTGCAAGTCTTGTCTAGTCCATGATAAAGACAGGCAAGGCCAGCTTCACCCCAGCCGCAAAGCGGTACCATACTCATATCAATAAGGGCCCTCAACACTAACAAATGGATGGCAGATTTGGTGCTGCATAAAATGGTCTACCCGAGCAAATACAGTAAAAATCCTCTAGCATATTGTTTGGCTATTTCCCTACAAACTTGTCCTTCGTAATTCATCAAATAACTCCAAATCGGCTCAATTTCTATCTTGAAAGGCCCTTTTAATAATGGTTCTATATCGATTAACTATTGGACTTCTTCAAATGTCAGAATATCATTAGTAAGAGGAACCAAAAAGCTATAGTACCGGATACCAATTATGGTTGTATAATCGACTGGGCCAATGGTCATCTCTCCTATAGGTAGGTGAAAAGTATGGGTCGTGTCCATCCACCGCTCTGACAATGCTTGAACTACACTCCTGTCTATCGGACACTGCTCAGACGGTAATTGCAAGATAAAACTTTAAAAATCACAATCTCGGATAATCTGTTTTATAAGAGAAGGTGCCACATCATACCATTATCGGGCTTTATAGACACACCCTCCGCCCTAGAGAACACAACGATCGCACTAACATGGAGCCAGGTAAGTTAACACAACGTAAGTATATCATCATACAAATACTACTGATTTATAAACTAAGTTTACTCGTTATATTCTATTTACTTGTTTATTAAATTCTTAAACATAGTCCTCTAATTAATTTATTTTTCTTAATCTTAAAAAAATTTAAAAAATATAATAATAATAAAATAATTAAAAATAATAAAATAGTAAACAATAAATTGCACTGTTATTGTAGTTTTCTGGTTTGAACTGCGATGAAGCTGTGTCCCAGCTAGTGGACTTACAGTTCTATTTTCATGCCGTCGAATAAATTTCAATAACTCAGCATTGGATTGGGGTCATGATCTCAAGGATGCATTTTTTCCTTTAATTATGGGAATTTGTAAGTGTGGATGAGTATTAAAGAAACAAAACTTTAGTGATTTATAAAGACAAATTGCAAAGCAAAAGAAAAAGGAAATGAAGATGAAAGTTTTGGAAATATGTGTGTCTGGATGAAAAGAAGAAATGAGCCAAGGTTTATATAGAAAAATTACAAAGGAAAAAGACAAAAATAAAAAGAAAAAAATAGTATTCTCGGGAAAAAGAAAAGAAAAAAAAAGAAAAAAAGTAAATATTACTATTGATAAAGAATAAATGAATAGTTAGTGAATAGTACATGAATAGTGACTACACAGTGAATAAATAGTAAACTCAATTATTCAATTCAATTATTCAGATATTCACGTGTATATACATATTTTTTCACTTTTAAAATATTTTTACACGCATGGGGCAAGAAGATATATGCATGGTAAAAAATAGCTACTTTTTTTTGCAAATTTCTTTAGTATCCTACTAACTATAATTATTTTTTAAGTCCAGAACTTAGCTTAGGTCCAGAACCTAAATTTCCTCTTAAGTCCAGAATTTAGCTCGGGTCCAGAACCCAAATCTATAAGTCCAGAACTTAGTTTGGGTCCAGAACCCAAATTACCCTTAAGTCCAGAACTTAGCTTAGGTCCAGAACCTAAATTACTCTTAAGTCCAGATCTTAGCTCAGGTCCAGAACCCAAATTATCCTTAAGTCCAGAACTTAGCTTAGGTCCAGAACCTAAATTCCCTCTTAAGTCCAAAACTTAGCTCGGGTCTAGAACCCAAATTACCCTTAAATCCAAAACTCACCTCGGGTCTAGAGCCCAAATTACCCTTAAGTCTACAACTTAGCTCGGGTCCAAAATCCAAATTACCCTTAAGTACAGAACTTAGCTCGGGTCCAGAACCCAAATCTAGAACTCACCTCGAATCTAGAACCCGAATTACCCTTAAGTCCAGAACTCAGCTCGGGTCCAGAATCCAAATTACCCTTAAGTTTAGAACTTAGCTTAGGTCCAAAACCTAAATTACTCTTAAGTCCAAAACTTAACTCGGGCCCAAAACCCAAATTATCCTTAAGTCCAAAACTTAGCTTAGGTTCAAAACCTAAATTCCCTCTTAAGTCCAAAACTTAGCTCTAGTCCAGAACCCAAATTACCCTTAAATCCAAAGCTCACCTCGGGTCCAGAACCCAAATTATCCTTACGTCTAGAACTTAGCTCGGTTCCATAACCCAAATTACCCTTAAGTTTAGAACTTAGCTCGGGTCCATAACCCAAATCCAGAACTTACCTCTAGTCCAGAACCCGAATTACCCTTAAATCCAGAACTTAGCTCGAGTCTAGAACCCAAATTACCCTTGAGTCAAGAACTTAGATTAAGTCCAAAACCTAAATTACTCTTAAGTCCAGAACTTAGCTCGGGCCCAGAATCCAAATTATCCTTAAGTCCAAAACTTAGCTTAGGTCTAGAACCTAAATTTCCTCTTAAGTCCAGAATTTAGCTCGGGTCCAGAACCAAATCCAGAAGTCTAGAACTTAGCTCGGGTCCAGAACCCAAATTACCCTTAAGTCCAGAACTTAGCTTAAGTCCAGAACTTAGCTTAGGTCGAGAACCTAAATTTCCTCTTAAGTCTAGAACTTAGCTCGAGTCCATAATCTAAATTACTCTCAAGTTCAGAACTTAGCTCGGGTCTAAAACCCAAATTATCCTTAAGTCCAGAACTTAGCTTAAGTCTAGAACTTAGATCGGGTCCAGAACCCAAATTATCCTTAAGTCCAGAACTTAGCTTAGGTCCAGAACCTAAATTTCCTCTTAAGTCCAGAACTTAGCTCTGTTCCAGAACCCAAATTACCCTTAAGTCCAGAACTTAGCTCGGGTCCAGAACCCAAATTATCCTTAAGTCCAAAACTTAGCTTAGGTCCAGAACCTAAATTCCCTCGTAAGTCCATAACTTAGCTCGAGTCCAGAATCCAAATTGCCCTTAAGTCCAAAACTTAGCTCGGGTCCAAAACCCAAATTATCCTTAAGTCCAAAACTTAGCTTAGGTCCAGAACTTAAATTCCCTCTTAAGTCCAAAACTTAGCTTGGGTCCAGAACCCAAATTACCCTTAAGTCCAGAACTTAACTCGGGTTCAGAACCCAAATTATCCTTAAGTCTAGAACTTAGCTTAGGTCCATAACCTAAATTCCCTCTTAAGTCCAGAACTTAGCTCGGGTCCAGAACTCAAATCATCCTTAAGTCCAGAACTTAGCTCGGGTTCAAAACCCAAATTACCCTAAAGTCTAGAACTTAGCTCGGGTCCAGAATCCAAATTTCTCTTAAGTTCAGAATTTAGCTTAGGTCCAGAACCTAAATTACTCTTAAGTCTAGAACTTAGCTCGAGTCCAGAATCCAAATCATTTTTAAGTCCAGAACTCAAACCAACCTTAGGTATGGAGTCCAGTATGACTCTAAACCTAGTCAAAAATCACATTATTTTTCGCTCTCTTTTGTCATAGTCTCAGATCTCTCAAGCAGGGGGCAAACTGTATACCCTTAATTTTTTACCCAATCCAGTATGATATTTTTAAAACAGTCCAAAATAATTTTTGTGGTATTTTAATTAAATAATATTTATTTTAATATTCATTACTTATAATATTTATTTTTAATAAAAAAAAGGGTAATAGTAAAAAAAGATAAAATAAATAAAAAAATCGGCGATGGAAGAATCGGTGATAAAAAATTTTCGTCGCTGAAGATGAATTGGCTGTCCCGCACCCCAGCTCGCAAGCAATTCTCGCAAATTCTCATAGTTGGCCCGCCTGTAGCCTGCAGCAATTTTTGCAAGCGTAATTTTTGCTAGTACAATTTTTTCCAGCGCAGTTTTTTTCGAAACCCAATTCTATTTGGTTTTTATTTCCTTAGACAATTAGAATTAGGTTTTGATTTTTTCCTATAAATATCACATTAAAACACACAGAAAGGGACTTTAGATCTTTTAAAAAGGGAGAAAATTCTGGAGCTGAAATTTTTAACCGAACTTGGGACTCTTGAATTCTTTCGGCCAAAAGAAAACCTTGAAGAAACAAAAGTTAGTGAGAAAGCAACACCAATCCAACAAAGGCAACCTACACTGTCTTTATTATTGTTCAACCAGAATTCAAAGATTGTGGTGGAACCAACAACGGAGGTTTGAATCTTTATTTCTTAGCTTATATTCACAGTAACTTCATTATACAATTTGATAAATTGTTCAAGCATGCATATTTTTGTTACTTGATCAATGGTTATGCTTATTATCCAAACTTTATTTTAAAACCCTAGAAAAAGTTTTTCCAAAACCCTAATGCCTTACTGCCTGTAACACATATTTTTGAAATCACAAACCCTAATTACACTTTTCTAAAAGCTATAATAATATGTTTTCTTAAAAACCCTAATCAAATCAATTTTCCAAAATCTTCAAAGTAGCCTCCTGATGAGATCAATTTTATACTTGTTTTTAGTATGATTTTTATGTGTTTTTAGTTAATGTTTCATTCGATTTTTGTTTAAAGTTTGTTTTAAGTGTTTGTTTTAGGTTAAAGTGCAAGAACTCTCTTGGATGATCAAAACAATGAAGGAAGAGCATGAATCAGGTAAGATATGGCCAAGCCAAAGCAAACTTGGCCGTGTCCCTTAAAAGAATTTTAAGGCAGTAGCTGACACGGCCAAGAGACATGCCAAGCCACTGGCAGTGTCTCACCCAAGGGCAAAACCAAAGAGACTAAGAAAGAAAGGAAAATTTGGCAGAAGCTGACACTGGCAAGTGACACGGCCACAAGCTTGGCCATGTCCCATCTTAAGCCAAGAAAGAAAGGACCAAGCAGAGAATGAAAGAAATGAAACAGAAGGTGACACACCCACATGACACGGCCAAGCTATTGGCCGTGTCACATGACACAACCACAATCTTGGCCATGTCACTCCTTGAAGAACAAAGAAAAGAAAGAAAGAAAGAGAGGCAGTGATGGTCACGGCCAACTAGCTTGGCCGTGTCCCAAAGAGAAATGAGAGACACGACCAAGCCACTCATGGCTTGGCCGTGTCACCTATGGAAACCTTGAATTCTTTTGCACGGATTAAGGAACAAGTGGGGGACAAACAACTTGCTTTTGCCAAAAGAAAGATTAAAGAAAAGAAAAGCTTGCCTAATTAATGGAAAGAAAGATTAAACAAAGAGAATGTGGGAGACAAGGGAGAGGGGTGTGAGTTGAAAGGTATGGGTTTGAGCTTTGAATGAAATAAAAAGAGAAGGAAATGGAAGAAAGGGGGACATGTTTTTGGGGGGAGGGAGAGAGTGACACTCTCCTTAGCTCTTCATCTTCATCCTCCATTTCTATCCTCTGCATCTTCTCTATCTTCCATTGGCAAGCTCTTGAAGGTTGAAGAAGCTTCATTGAAAGGTTTGGTGACTTGAGAAAGCTCCATTCCATCTTCCAAAGGCATAATCAATTGAAGGGTTGTTGACTTGAGAAAGCTCCATCCCAAGTTTTGGTGACTTGAGAAAGCTCCATTCCATATTGTAAAAGGGAATCAACAATAGAAGAGGGCTTGAGTTCTTCATCATACACCCAAGTGGAGCTAGGAGGAAGATGACTAATTCTACTCTTGGCATCTTCACAAGGGGTTTTTCTATTTTCTCTTTTAATTCATTTCAATATTGTTGTTGTTGTATTAAGAGTATTGAACATGAACTAACTCATTCTCTATCTAGATATTGATGAACCCTAGCTTATTTGTATGGATTGAATAATTTTATTTGATGGAGTTGTTTTATTCTTATGATGCTTAATGATTTATTTCCAATTGATAATAGAATGCTTATTGATTGGTTGCAATTTTCATATTATTGACTTGAGAAAGCTTGATATGAATCGAATACTCATAAGGGTTGAGGATTGATTGGAGTGCTAGAGATAGACTTACAAGATCCTTTGGTTTATAATTCCTTGTTCTTAATGCAAGATCTACTTAATTATGTTTGAGAAGAGATTCTAGCATTCTACTTAGTGATTAGGGATTAATTCACTCTAGAGAGGTTTTAGTCTAAGTTAGAGGAATGCCAATTCAACTCTATTATGTGATTTAATTGAATTGATTTTCATAAATATAATAGTGGTTAGGGGAATTCAATATCTAGATAGTATTATTACCATCAATCCTTTTTGCACAACACTCAATTCATCTCTACTTTCATTTATTTAAGTTAATTGTCTTTAATTATAAAACATCATAAAAACTATTGATTTGCTAAACAACAGTTAAGATTTGCACTAGTACTTGACCTTGTCCCTAGTGGAATGATAACTCACTCACTACTTTATTACTTGGGCGACCCGTGCCCTTGCGGTATTGCTATAGCATTAGGTGGGCACATACCAAGTTTTTGGCCACTCACTACTTTATTACTTGGGCAACCCGTGCACTTGCGGTATTGCTATAACATTAGGCGCGCAAGCACCAAGTTTTTGGCACCGTTGCCGGGGACAACGGTTTCAATATTAGTAATATAATCAAGGCTGTTGATTTAGTTTTATTTTCATTTGAATCAAGAATGTTTGTTTGTTTTCTTTGAATTGTTTGTTTGTTTTCTTTGAATTTGTTTGTTTATTGTGTTTGAAATTGTTTTTAATTTAATTGTTTGTTTGTTTTTCTTTAAATTGTTAAGTGTTTTTTTTGTAAAGATGCAGTTTTCACAGTACGAGGGAGTTTATGATAGGGATGATAATTCTGACATGGCATGGCAATTAGCAGAATTAACAAATCAACCTATGATGATAAATGCTAGAGGAAGAGTATCTATGCCATGCCAAGAGATATGTGCAGCATGTGGCAATGCAGGACATAATGCCAATACATGTTCATTTGGTTTCAAATGATACCAAGAATGGCAAGAGGAAGAATATGACTACCAAAGTTTCCAGCAGATGGGTAGAAATGACCCATATTCCAATCCTTATAATCCAAGGTGGGAAAGCCACCCAAATATTTCTTGGAAAAATCAGCAGCAAATTCCACCTCAAAATTTTTTTCAACCTTACTAAAGAGGTCCTTACTTTCAAGAATAATTTTCAAACCAAGACCACCTTAAGGAACCCACATTGGAGGATAAGTTAAATGCCTTTATTCCAAAACACACACTAAATCAAGATCACCTTAAGGAACCCACTTTGGAGGAAAGATTGAATGCCTTCATTCAAAATAGCCAACAAATTAAAGATCAACCAAAGAAACTCACATTGGAGGAAATATTGAATGCCTTCATTCACAATAGCGTGCAACCTCAAGCGCAATCCATAGTGGAAGATGATTTGAATGCTTACCTTCAACTTAGCACACAAAATCAGGAAGGGAGCAATGAGAGATTTGAGTCTTTGGAAGAATTAGTGGAGAGGGTGGAAACTCAAATTGGGCAACTGGCACGTCAACTCCAAGCACACCAAAAAGAGGAATTTCCTAGCCAATTGGAGCAAGTCAAGGTAATCACAAATTTGAGGAGTGAATAGGTAATATATAACAATTTTTGTGATTTCTTTGATGCAGGTACTAATCAAGAAGAAAGTGGCGAGGAGATGCAATCCAACATAGAGGAGTTAAGTCAATCAAAGGAGGAGAAGAATTTGGAAGCATCAACTTTGATAAAATTGCATGAACCTCCAAACCCTTTTATGCCACCAATTTCATTCCCATGTAGGCTGAAGGAAGAGAACCAAGGTATGCATATTCCTGAACTCTATGACATGTCCTATAGCAAAAATGGTATAGATAAGCTTGAGGTGGCCATTGGCTTAGAAGCAGAGCCTAATATTTCCAATTTAGAAATTGAGGAGAGCAAATTAATATTAAATGATGAGGTTGTTGAGAGGGAACTACAAATTGCTAAAGAGGTGAGAAAGAGATTCAACCAAACTTGGTTGAACTTAAAAAGACCCCAAAAATTTGGAATTTTTTTAGTTGGGGAGAACATTATGCAACCAATGATCACCCTTCCCACTTTCAGGAGCGAGAAAGAGCAAAAAATGAATATACCCATGTTGTATACTAAAAAATATTTTTACCAAGTTCCTATAGCATTGGAGGATCACCCCAAGACAGCCTTCACGTGTTCTCATTGGCCAATTGCTCATCCAAGGATGCTACCTAGGCTTTGCCATACATCGGGTACATTTCAAAGTTGCATGTTGTTCATCCTCTCACTCATGGGCTATAATTGCATTATGGGTGGAAGGAGCCCTACATATGGCATATGAGAATTGGTGCGCGCAAGCTAGGCTGTTGTAATACCGTAAGTGCACGGGTCGCCCAAGTAATATAATAGTGAGTGAGTTATCGTTCCACTGGGGACAAGGCCAAGTACTAGTGCAAACCTTAACCGTTGTTTAGCAAATTAATAGTTGTGTGATGTTTTGTAATTAAAAACAACTAATTTAATCACTGAAAGTAAAGGGAAATTAAATGTTGTGCAAAAAGGATTGATAATAATAATACTATCCAGATATTGAATCCCCCTAGCCTCAATGATATTTATGAATAATCAATTCAGTTAAATCATTCAATAGATTTGAGTTGGCATTCCTCTAAATTAGACTAAAACCTCTCTCGAGTGGATTAGTCCCTCTTCTCAAACACAATTAAATAGATCTTGCATTAAGAACAAGGAACTATAAACCAAAGGATCTTATAAGTCTATCTCTAGCACTCCAATCAATCCTCAACCCTATGAGTATTGAATTCATATCAAGCTTTCTCAAGTCAATAATATGAAAATGGTAACCAATCAATAAGCATGCTATTATCAATTGGAAATAAATCATTAAGCATCATAAGAATAAAACAACTCAATCAAATGATTCAACTAAATATAATTATTCAATCCATACAAATAAGCTAGGGTTCATCAATATCTAGATAGAGAAGGAATTAGTTCATGTTCAAAACCAGAAAAACAGAACAAGAGAAATGAGTAAAAGAAACCAAACAATCCATGGAGAATAATTTGTATTTCTTCACTTCAATCCTTGATTCTTGGTTTAGGTCTTGTATAGGATGTATCTCCTTCTTCAAACTCAGCTTAAGACTCTCCTCTTTGCTCTAGCAGTTGGTTCCTTCTCCCTTGTTCTAGTCTCCACGTCCAAGCTCCCAAAAACTTCCGAGAACTTCTCCTTTTAACTCTCGTCAAAGCTCTCAGCCCATACCTTCCAGTTCATAACCCATACCTTCCAACTCACACCACTCTCTCTTGTTTCCCACATTTCCTTTGTTTTATCTTTCTTTCCTCAAATTAGGTAAGCTTGCCTTTTGTTTAATATTACTTTTGACAAAAGCTACTCTTTGTTCCCCCACTTGTCTGCAAAAGAAATTCAATTATTCAAAGTTGCCCTAGGTGACACGGCCAAGCTTGCTGGCCGTGTCTCTCAATTTGCTTGGGACACGGCCAAGCTTGCTGGCCTTGTCTCCTTCTGCCCTTTCTTTCCTTGTTTTCTTCTAGGTGAAACGGCCAAGCTCTTGGCCGTGTCATGTGGGTGTGTCACCTTCTGCTTCTAGCTTCATCAAATTGCTTTCTTTGTTTCCCTTGGCCGTGTCACCTGGGTGTGTCAGCTACTGCCTTCATTTCTTTCCTTTCTTGCTTGGTTCTTTGATTTTTGGTCTTTGGGTGAGACACGGCCAGTGACTTGGGCGTGTCACCTGGCCGTGTCAGCTACTGCCTTGAAGTTTCTTTGAGGGACACGGCCAAGCTTGCTTTGGCTTGGCCATGTCTTGCTTGATTCATGCTTTTTCTTCATTATTTTGATCATCCAAGGGAGTTTTTGCACTTTGACCTAAAACAAACACTTAAAACAAACTTTAAACCAAAATCAAATGAAACATTAACTAAAAACACATAGAAATCATACTAAAAACAAGTATAAAAATGCTCTTATCAAGAATGATGGAAATGAGGTTTCATCTAAATTCTGTTGGTTTTTCCTTGCATTACCATTAAACTAGTGAGAAATTGAGCCACCAACTGATTATTCTTTTTGTGTGTGGACATCTTTGATTGATAACTTGCTAGAACTTGCTTTGACATACATTTTAAGATTACATAAAAATTTTAATTTTCCATCAAGATGATTAAGGCAATTAGGTGAACCCACTTTGGCTTAAAAAGACCAACCCTATTTTTAACCTTAGTCAGCCAATTTTGAGCCTATTTTGTTTCTCCTTTTCTTTCTTTTTCGCAACACTACTAACTTTGAAACATGCTATTTTGTCTCTTACCCTTTCATTAGGTCAAGAGCATTTTAAGAGTGTTTATGACCAAGTGTTGTGTTGAATTAAGTGCGGGGTTAAATTTACTAGGTCCAAGATTACAAACTATTATCTTCTTTAGTTGCAAAACCCTATAGTTGCAAAACCTTAAAAAAACAAAAATAAAAAATATATATATATAAACATAAAAAATAAAATATTAATAATAATAAGAATAATTGTTGTTCTTGTTTAAAGGGTTGGAATATGTTTGGGAATAATCATTGCAAGATGTAATAAGTGAGTTCCCTTGAAAAGCTCTTCAATGTCAAGGGGTAGGTGATAGGAAGGTGTTTTGGGATCGTTGGGTTATATATATATGATCAGTTACTTCATTCTTGAGGTGCTCTTGAACTTAATGATTAAGCTCACATTTCCTAAATGTCGCGCCTTTACCTTAGCCCCATTACAACCCAAAGAAAGACCTTTTGATTGATGCTTGATTGTAATTAGGTGGTGGAGATTTGATAGATAAGCAAGCCTATAGCTATAATCTTTCATTGATTGTTATGAGTGTAAACACCACCATGATCAAACACTTTTAAGAGTTGGTGAGGGAGCGACAACATAGGTTATACATGGAAAGCCACTTAATTGTATTGGTATTGATTTTGTTGCGATTTGATATTGATTGTGGATTTAGGGATGGGAAATTCTTGATACATTTTTTATAACTCTTGAACTTGACAAAATTTTTCTTGTTTAGCTTGTTTTGATTTTAGCCTTGCTTGGTGACAAGCAAGGAATTAAGTGTGGGGTATTTGATGAGATCAATTTTATACTTGTTTTTAGTATGATTTTTATGTGTTTTTAGTTAATGTTTCATTAGATTTTTGTTTAAAGTTTCTTTTAAGTGTTTGTTTTAGGTTAAAGTGCAAAAACTCTCTTGGATGATCAAAACAATGAAGGAAGAGCATGAATCAGGTAAGATATGGCCAAGCCAAATCAAGCTTGCCCGTGTCCCTCAAAAGAATTTCAAGGCAGTAGCTGACACGGCCAAGAGACACTACAAAAATATTCGGCATTTGCGACGGAAATCTGCGACGGACATGTTTTCGTCGCAAATTTGCTACGGATCTGCGACAGATTTGCGACGGAAGGACAAGTCAGAGGAATTTTGAGAAATTGGTCGCAAATCCGTCGCAGATCTGCGACGAAAATCATTCCGTCACAAATAATCGTCGCAAAAGTTGGCGCGGGAACTTGGTGCGAGAGAGAAAACACTAAAAAAACCAATTTGCAACGGAGATCTGCTACCATCTATTGCCGTCGCAAATTTCACTATAAAAATATTCGGAATTTTGCGACGAAAATCTGCGACGGACATGTTTTCGTCGCAAATTTGCTACGGATCTGCGACAGATTTGCGACGGAAGGACAAGTCAGAGGAATTTTGAGAAATTGGTCGCAAATCCGTTGCAAATCCGTCGCAGATCTGCGACGAAAATCATTCCGTCGCAAATAATCGTCGCAAAAGTTGGCGCGGAAACTTAGCGCGAGAGAGAAAACACTAAAAAAACCAATTTGCAACGGAGATCTGCTACCATCTATTGCCGTCGCAAATTTCACTATAAAAATATTCGGAATTTTGCGACGGAAATCTGCGACGGACATGTTTTCCGTCGCAAATTTGCTACGGATCTGCGACGGACATGTTTTCCGTCGCAAATTTGCTACGGATCTGCGACGGATTTGCTACGGAAGGACGAGTCAGAGGAATTTTGAGAAATTGATCGCAAATTCGTTGCAAATCCGTCGCAGATCTGCGACGAAAATCAGTGCGTCGCAAATAATCGTCGCAAAAGTTGGTGGGATTACTCCCGCCGAAAATTTTTGCGGAAAATGTTACGTCGCAAATCCGTCGCAGATCCGTAGCAAATTTGCGACGGAAACATGTCCGTCGCAGATTTCCGTCGCAAATGTCGAATATTTTTGTAGTGTTTTGCTGTGCTAGTTTTATAGAAAATGGCCTGTCTTTTTTTTCACCAAGAATGTAATGTATATTGTATTTCTAGCAGTGGAGCTTTTCCTTTTAAATGCTATTGTTTTCTGCAGGTTGCACTAGACTACATTGGTAAGCGTGGAGCTACTGTTGGTGTAACTAAGAAAAAAAGGATCAAGTATGCTATTTTTGCTACTTTCTTCGAGCAGCAAGAAATTTTTTTCGAATTTTTTTAAATGCTAAATGAGAATCTTCTGTGCATCCGCCCAGGTATGCTAAAGAGATCCTTCAAAAGGAAATGCTTCCTCATGTTGGTGTTGGAGAATATTGTGAAACCAAAAAAGCTTACTATTTTGGGTAAGCTTTGTTTTCATAAGATGTGGGTCTGCGATGTGGCTTATGGCTGACAAATAACTGTTTTTGTGCCAGGTATATCATCCATCGGCTTCTACTTTGTGCACTTGGCCGGAGGGCTGAAGATGACAGAGATCATTATGGCAACAAGAGACTTGACCTTGCTGGTCCTTTACTTGGTGGACTGTTTCGAATGGTTTGTGTTTTGTTTGGGATGTGTTGAAAGATGCATTAGAGTTCACTGTTCATTATTGTTGTGCATAGATTCTTTGAACATTGATATTTTCTTTGATGCAGTTATTCAGAAAGTTGACCAGGGATGTCAGATCTTATGTGCAAAAGGTTTTGCTCTATAAAGCCAGCTTAGTTAAATTTTGTGTGGGGTTGTTTACCTACATTTCTCATGGATGGTACAGTGTGTGGATAATGGAAAGGATGTCAATCTGCAATTTGCCATTAAAGCAAAAACCATTACTAGTGGTCTTAAATACTCTCTTGCCACTGGGAACTGGGGGCAAGCAAATGCAGCTGGTACAAGAGCTGGAGTGTCACAGGTTTGAGTGATTACAATATACTCTGTCTTTAATTTGTCCATTATTATATTTTCTCTTCATTTTCTGCTTGTTTGCCCCTAATCATTTCCTGAATTGTTATCTCATATTGCTTATGCCAAATGATACTTCTTTCTTTTCTAAAACTTTTTAATGCAGGTGTTAAATCGATTGACATATGCATCTACCTTGTCACATTTGCGAAGATTAAATTCTCCAATTGGGCGTGAAGGTACCACTCTGAATGATTTTATCATTATTAGTGCTGAGGTTTGGGTTGGATGGATTGATGCACTTTTGAGATATCCTATTCCAGTTTTCTTTGTTTTTTCTGTAGCTGCACTGCATCAATATTTTCTTTTCTGTTATCTCCTCTTTCTTCGACCTCAATTGAGGGTTTTGTTACCAGGGAAATTGGCTAAACCCAGGCAGTTGCACAATTCACAATGGGGAATGATGTGTCCAGCTGAAACACCTGAAGGACAAGTGAGTGTAGTGTCTTTTGCATGATGTAATTTGGCTTTTAAGAAGTTGGATGTTTCTAACGGGTGTATTCTGTTGTAATTCAGAGCAGGGAGTCTTGTTTGTGTCTGAAAGGTTAAGGGTTCACAGTTTTGGAAACACCCTCTTTGCAGAAAATACAAGGGAAAAGTTGATGAATTCACTTACTGATTTTGCAAGAATTGCTTAGTTTAAGTGCTTAATATATATATAGAGAGAGCGTAATACGCACATAATATATGAACATACCTGCTAGAAATGAATTCATTATTGAAATACTGAATCAACTTTAAAGAATAGTTATGCTTAAAGGGCAGTATATTTTAAGAATTAAATGTAAAATGAGATGAACCAGAATTGTTGATGCAAAGAGTTAAGTGCATTTTGAATTAAAAATTACGTGCTTAATATAAATTTTAAGATTGTCTTAGTGTGAGTATTTTGAATTAATTAAAAGAATTAGCTCAAAATTTTGTAAAAGTACCTGGTTTGCTTATAAGTGAAGTATGAGTGTATTGAATCTCCAAATTTATATATAAACATTTATAAATTTTAATATTGCATTTATAAACTTTACTTGAATTTCCGGATACCAATTTGGAGATTCAATATATAAATTTTAATATTGCATTTATAAACTTATAACTTAATTAATGTGAAAAATAAACATTTATGTGTATTTTTTGGCTAAAATATTGATTTCTATTTCTCAAATATGGAGATAAACGGAAAATCTAATACTTTTGGCCTTGGTTCAGAGGGCCAGTAGCAGAACTAGATGGGGCCCTCAGAACTTCTCAGAATATAAATTTTCTTCCATATAATCTGTGAGGATATATGAAAAATATATTGCATTGTCCCCTCAACTCTATAAAATTTCATTTTTATCTATAAAATTTGTGGATATTTTGTAAAATATATCCATTTAGCATTCCAAATCTTTAGTATTTTTTTTTTGCATGTTATTTCATAATTTTTTTTCTTTAGAAGTATTTATGCAGTCTCAAGCTCTCTAAAATTTGACTGTTAATCTGTTATCCATATATTATTATAATTTAATATAAATATTTTAGAACATAAGTATTAAACTAAAAAATCTTGAAGTTTTTTTTTGGCCTCCATAAACGTAATTTTTTTCTTCTTCATTCTTGCTATCTCTCAATTTTTTAAATTTAGTTCAGCCCCTCAAAGAGCTGGAGGATATTCATGGGGTTTGAGGGAGCTATATTTTGTTACAATCACCTTCTATAGGGATAATAATTACTAAAATCTGTTCGTCTTGTCTGAAATTAATGTGGTTATCATTATAAATACTGATTACATTTAATTAATGTTTTACTTTCATCGTTATTTTTCCAAATTTAGTTAACACTTCCTATCTTAATTATTTTAATGTTTTTGTTGTTATTTCTATTTGTTACCATTAATGCAATGAATATATATTTATATATAGTAATGGATTATGATATATTTACGAATTGGAAGTTCTTCACTTCTCAATGCTGTGGTAGATTGCAATGTTAATTCCGGGATCATTTAAATATGTAGTTTCCACACAATAAAACAAAAACTTCCACCTTCCTCTCTGCAAGAGTTACTAGAGATTGCGGTCAGGGTAGAGGAGATGATTTACACTAAATCCAAAAGCAAGGTATGTTGATAAACAAGTAAAGATTCAAGAGCCTCCTCTCTTTGTAATTCTTACATTACCAGTTTACTGACCATATAGATTCTACAACATAATGCATTATGGGTTTCTATTTGTCTTCGTATCTCCTTTTCGATTTGTAATGAAATATTGAAATGCAAAAGAGTACGATATACAATGCTAAAATCCTGAATTTTGAAGTGCTTACTAAGAGTACATGAGAGTAGAATATTGAGGAACTGGGAGCAGCTACTTCATGAAAATGTTGAAAATCCGGACTGCTTTCAGAATGCCACTTTGTGCTTGGGAGTTGGAAAATACTGGCTAAAAGTTATGAAAGAATATTTAACAAATTGCTTAATGATTTTGTTTACAGCAGGCAGTAAAATGTGAAGGTTACTTATTGTGTTATCGCAGGCTAAATATGGAATCGGGGTAAAAAGTATGCTGGAGACCTAGAACTTTTCATGCTCTACGGAAATACCCACAGAGTCAGGTAGTAATTTGATGATAATGTTACTAATTATCATGTCTAGCTTCCATGTTCATACATAATTTTTCTGATGCTTTGATGCCTGCTTTTTTTTTTTTTTTTACCATTTACCAAAATCTAGAGCACCAAAGTATATTTTGTTTCTTGCTTTTTCAGAAAATGAGAGGATTGATGTATTTTCTGGTGTATATTGACCTATTATATGGTACTGATAAATGGAATTTGTGGTTGCCTGGCTAATTTCAATTGGTGAATGGAAGTCCATTTTATACTTGGTATTTCAATTAAGGACATTATCCTTCTTGTTCGAGCTCACGCCAGAGAGCTTAAATATGAGCAGAGAGGCTCTAATGGTAAATAAGACCATAATGAGCATTACATACACGTTCAAGATGGTTTTATCTATCCATTTCCTCCAGCAAGCTGAATGTAACTTCAAGAACCTGATAGATTATTTTGTTCAGATAGTGATTTATTTTGTTCTATATACAACATATATCCTCTGCCCAGATAGTTGGTTTTTAGTTAAATTGACATTATTTGGGTGTGAGAAACTTTCTTCTATCAGAGAATTTTAGTTGACTGATGCTTAGACCTATTTGTTTCATAAGGACTCTAAATTCCAATTCTGACACAAGACATTTGGAAGCATATTGTAAGGTATTATCTTCCATATTTAGAACTTTTTGTTTTTAATCCTAAAAATCTTGTTTCTAAGCTTTGGTAGAAACCTTAGGAGGTATTGTTTCGATAATATTACTTGAGCTGCATCTATACTGTGATGTTTAATTACATAATTTACATGCAAATCCTGTTATTATGAACTAATCCAAAGCGAGTATTTAGACTATTAGCTCAAGAAATTACAGCATTGTGCAATTGCATGTAGAATGAAAGTGCAAATATTTCATAGACTGTTTTTAAGTGCTCAAAACTTAAAAACAAACTACTGACATTCATTCTTAATCAGCTGAAAATGTGAGTTTTTTGTTGTCATATAACATAACAGAATATTGCCTCAGCTTAAAAAAATGTATTTGCACATTCCTGGCAAGATATGTATGTAATAATGATAACAAATCTCATCTTATGTGTAGTTTTTTGCTGTTGGCAATTTTTGGGTGGGTTTTTAAGATCAGGAAGATAAGTAACTCTCATCTTATGTGTATTTTTTTCTTGTTGATCCAATTGCTATAATCCATTGAGAGACTTATTCGAGTATTCTTAATTAAGCATGTTAAGGATGACATAAAAAAACACTAATTTTCTCTTTGTCATTCATTTTCAATAATTACCTTGCAGGATATAAGAAGGAAGTACTTGAAGGAACTGAAGGAGATGTACCAAAAGACTTCTAATGTACTACAATAGGTATATATACACAGTTGACATTTTTGCTTTTGGAAATTCTCTACTCGATTTATCAGCCATAATTTTGCTGAACTTAATTCAACTATGCTTCCATTCAAAGCTAGTTGGGATCATTTGTATTGGTTATTTTCTTATACGAAGCTTTGTTGCCAAAATGATTAGTGTTGTAATGTTGCTTACAATTTATAACCTATTTCTCTTTGTAGTTTCTGTAAAACATTATGCGTGTTTTTCCTTATCTCCAGAATAGTTCTGGTGCTCAAGAGATTAAATTACGGTTGGGTCATGCTATAAACGAGCTAAATGATCTCAAAAGCAAAATAGATGTTGGAAAATTGGATGTTCTTAAGAAGACAATAAACTATACGCTTCAGAGGGAAATGTCCGAAAATTTAGTTTCTTCTCTGCCGCACGGACAATTTTCTGCTAGCAAGCACCCCGGGCAGAAGTTGCTGCAGTCACAATATCAAACTCCCATAATGAGACCTCCAGAAGATCATAGGAACCCACAGCTGCAATCAACGAATGCACGGAGTTCTTTGATAATGCCTCAGACAATCTTGCTGGATGATTCTGAGCCTTCTTCATTTAGGTCTGTAACACTACAGCTAAAGAACATTTTGTTAATAACATTTTATAAACCTTAGTTCACTTGTATAGTTAAATTGTAAAATATTTTATTCTATTGAAGATTAATAAAAGAATTATTTTTATCAATGTAATTAGTGTTTTTTTAGATTGTGTTTAAATGTTTCAAATGTATTTATAAAGTTCTCATAAAATTAATTGATAATACAAATAGTTCCAATAAAAATCAATATTAAATTACTACGGATTTGCTACGAATCTGCGACGGATATTTAAAATCTATGACGGAATCTGCGACGACAATCTGCGACGGAATCTATGACGGCAATCTGCGATGGAATCTGCAACGAATTTGCGATGGAAATCTGTGACGGAATCTGTGACGGAATTTGCGATGAAAATTTGCGACGAAATTTGCGACGGAATCTGCGACGGCTGCCCTTTGCTCGCGAAAATTTGAGTGGCAAATTTGCAACCGCCTAGTGGTCGCAAATCGGTTGCAATCTGCGACGGCCTGTCGCAAAATTGAAAATTGTGACGCCCTTTTTACTAACGGATCGTATCCGTCGCAGATCGGTTGCAAATCTTGATTTGCGACGGATCTGCGACGGATTCTGTCTGTTGCAGATAGCATTTTTTTTTGTAGTGAGACACGGCCAAGCCACTAGCCATGTCTCACCCAAAGGCAAAACCAAAGAGACTAAGAAAGAAAGGAAAATTTGGCAGAAGCAGACACTAGCAG
This sequence comes from Garcia nutans, assembly GCA_947685225.1. Classification (NCBI taxonomy): domain Eukaryota; kingdom Viridiplantae; phylum Streptophyta; class Magnoliopsida; order Malpighiales; family Euphorbiaceae; genus Garcia; species Garcia nutans. The sequence continues at coordinate 31,094,580 of CANTUV010000039.1, read as the reverse complement.
GTGACACGGCCAAGCCACTGGCCGTGTCACATGACACAGCCACAAGCTTGGTCGTGTCCCATCTTAAGCCAAGAAACAAAGGACCAAGCAAAGAATGAAAGAAAAGAAACAGAAGGTGACACACCCACACGGCCAAGCCATTGGCCGTGTCACTCCTTAAAGAACAAAGAAAAGAAAGAAAGAAAGAGAGGTAGTGATGGACACGGCCAACAAAGAGAAATGAGAGACACGGCTAAGCCACTCATGGCTTGGCCATGTCACCTATGGAAACCTTGAATTCTTTTGCATGGATTGATGAACAAGTGGGGGAAAAACAACTTGCTTTTGACAAAAGAAAGATTAAAGAAAAGAAAAGCTTGCCTAATTGATGGAAATAAAGATTAAACAAAGAGAATGTGGGAGACAAGGGAGAGGGGTGTGAGTTGGAAGGTATGGGTTTGAGCTTTGAATGAAATAAAAAGAGAAGGAAATGGAAGAAAGGGGGACACGTTTTTTGGGGGAGGGAGAGAGTGACACTCTCCTTAGCTATTCATCTTCATCCTCCATTTCTATCCTCTCCATCTTCTCCATCTTCCATTGGCAAGCTCTTGAAGGTTGAAGAAGCTTCATTGAAAGGTTTGGTGACTTGAGAAAGCTCCATCACAAGGTTTGGTGACTTGAGAAAGCTCCATTCCATATTACAAAAGGGAATCAACAACTGAAGAGGGCTTGAGTTCTTCATCATACACTCAAGTGGATCTAGGAGGAAGACTAGTAATCCTACTCTTGGCATCTTCACAAGGGGTTTTTCTATTTTCTCTTTTGATTCATTTCCATATTGTTGTTGTTGTATTACGAGTATTGAACATGAACTAACTCATTCTCTATCTAGATATTGATGAACCCTAGCTTATTTGTATGGATTGAATAATTTTATTTGATGGAGTTGTTTTATTCTTATGATGCTTAATGATTTATTTCCAATTGATAATAGCATGCTTATTGATTGGTTGCAATTTTCATATTATTGACTTGAGAAAGCTAGATATGAATCGAATACTCATAAGGGTTGAGGATTGATTGGAGTGATAGAGATAGACTTACAAGATCCTTTGGTTTATAATTCCTTGTTCTTAATGCAAGATCTACTTAATTATGTTTGAGAAGAGATTCCAGCATTCTACTTAGTGATTAGGGATTAATTCACTCTAGAGAGGTTTTAGTCTAAGTTAGAGGAATGCCAATTCAACTCTATTATGTGATTTAATTGAATTGATTTTCATAAATATAATAGTGGTTAGGGGGATTCAATATCTAGATAGTATTATTACCATCAATCCTTTTTGTACAACACTCAATTCATCTTTACTTTCATTTATTTAAGTTAATTGTCTTTAATTATAAAACATCACAAAAACTATTGATTTACTAAACAACGGTTAAGATTTGCACTAGTACTTGACCTTGTCCCTAGTGGAACAATAACTCACTCACTACTTTATTACTTGGGCGACCCGTGCACTTGCGGTATTGCTATAGCATTAGGCGCACACGCACCACCTACTCTTTCAAAATGGAATATGATAGTGATAGTTTTCTTAGAAACCCTAATTCTAATTTAAATTAAACCCTAACTTATTTAGTTAAAACCTTAATCAATTATTATTTATCAACATCTAGTACCCCCAGTAGCCTAAAGCCATAAATAAAAATAAAAACTCTAAAACTTTAAATCCCAAAACCCTAATTTCTTAAATCCTAAATCTTAAACCTTAACTTTGTTTATTTAATGGATTGAATTCTAATTTTATTTATTTATTTGAATATGTGATTTGTTAGATGTTAATGATGAATGGTTTATTTTATTTTATGAATAGTTTGCTTTTATTTATAATTAGATAATCGAATATTCTTTTATTGCCTTAGTTCTAAAATTTTAAGAGGTATGTTTCCACTTTATGGGTACCTCATTAGTTAAATATTATGTAATTTAAATTATTTAAAAGTTGTTGGACCAATGTAAAGGATACTTTTTCACCTTTCAGTGGGTGTCCCATTTAGTTTTAGACATGGGCATTGTAAGGACATATTTCTATCCTCGGATGGATGTCCATTTATTTGTTTTGTTTGGACAATGCTTTGATTTTAATATAATGATGCTTTATTGTTGCATGTAATATGGATAATATTATTATATTTAAGAATTTTATAATATTAAGACCTGCAAAAAAGGTCGATTCCAATGAACCGGGCGTTGTGGGGGTGCTGGGTCGTTTCTCACCTTCCCCACATGTACCTAACTTTTCAAACCCATTAGGGGGTTGGGGATTCCTTAGGAATCAAGTCATCCACCCCTTTTTTGTTTTTGGCCCGTCCGGGTAGCGACTCTATTTTCTCTGGACTTAGGCCTGTGTTCTCTAAGGTCCTGAGCCTAAACAGTGCCAAAGTCGCAAGAACCATTCCACCGGGAGTGGGGGCAAAAATTCTCGCTCACAGCAGGGGGCAAGGAGAAGATATAAGGGCCAACTAAAAAATAGCTGAATTTTTTGCAAAAGAAAGACCAAAACAAGAAGAAAGTAAAAATCTCAAAAGAATGAAGATGCAAAAGATAAAAGATTGGTCCAGCTAGAAGAGCTGAAGCCAATATAGGACAAATGTCCAAAGGATGAAGATCCATTTTGAAGGGTGACGACCCAAAGTCCAAAGGATGAAGATCCAATTTCAAGGGTGAAGACCCAATCTCCAAAGATGAAGATCCATTTTCAAGGGTGAAGACCTGATCTCTAAGGATGAAGATTCATTTTCAAGGGTGAAGATCCACTTTGAAAGGTAAAGACTCGATTTTCAAAGGATGAAGATCCATTTTGAAGGGTGAAGACCCGAAGTCCAAAGGATGAATATCCATTTTGAAGGGTGAAGACCCAAAGTCCAAAGGATGAAGATCCATTCCAAAGGGTGAAGACCCAATGACCAAGGATGAAGACCTAAGGTCCAAGGATGAAGATCCATTTTGAGAGTGAAAACCCACAATCCATTGAAGAATGGAACAACCGGCTAGAAGAAAGCCAGAATTCTCAGATGACAGAAGGTCAGTCCAGCTAGAAGAGCTGGAGTCAATCCATTGAAGAATGGAGCAAGTGGCTAGAAGAAAGCCATGATAGAAAATCAATCATCTAGAATGGAGCAAGTGGCTAGAAGAAAGCCATGATACAAAATCAATTAGCTAGAAGAGCTAAAATTTATTGGCTAGAAGAAAGCCAGAACTCTCAAACTGATTGAAGGTCAACAAATTCAGTCCCAGGTCCAAGTGCCCAAAACAAATTTAGTCTCGGGTCCAAGTACCCAAACCTTTTTCGAGAATCCATCCTCATCCAAAATCTGCTCAAAGTCATGTTGCTTTTCACTCTCTTCTACTGAAAGTCTCAAATCGTTCAAGGGGCAAACTGTAGACCCTTAATTTTTTACCAAGTCTAGTCCAAGATTTTAAAATCAGTTCAAAAATAATTTTTATAATATTTATTATTTATTTTAATATAATATTTATTATTTAAAATATTAAAAGGAAAAAAGGGAAATTATAAATATTTATTTTGAATATAATATTTATTTTTAATAATAAAAAGAAAAAATATCAAAAAAGATAAAAAAAATAAAAATCAGATGGATCGGCGAGCGATGCGCGGCGGCGCTACCACGCGGCAAGCAAGGCCTGCGGCGAATTGCTGCACGCCCAGCAGTAGCTCACATGCCCCAGCGCCCCAACACACACAACAGCTGGTTCATAACCATGCCAATCCTTGCAGAACATCTCGCCAATCCTCGTAGTAGCCCATGCTCGCCGCAGTGCCAAGCACCCAGTGCCCAGTGCTCACAGCCCGGGCCCGCGCACAATTTTTGACAAATCCTTATTTAGTTCGATTTTTAATATTTTCCTTAACAGTCTTTATTTCCTTAATCAACTAGGCTTTATTTTTTTGAATTGCCTATAAATAATAGTATTAAACACAGGGACAAGGGACTTTGGCAATTTATTCAGACAGGACTTTTTAGCATTTATTTGGACTTCTTGAATTTTTCTAAGACTAAGGACTTTTGGACTTTTCTTTCGAACTTGGAGAGGCAATAGCTATTAGACACTTTGGATTTTCTGGACTTTTAGCAATTATTCAGGGACTTTGGGATTTTCAGAGATAGAGAGCAAGAAAAGAAATAAAAAGTTTGAGACCACCAATAAGAAGGCAATGCTATACGTCTGTCTTCAACTTGTTTCAACCAAAATTTACGAGCTTGAATATTGGTAGAACCTACAACGGAGGTTTGCAATCTTTCATTTAAATTGTTTTTAAGATTACAGTAATTCAATTATCCCTTTTCATTGTTTTATTTTCATTTTTTTGTTTCATTATTTGCTTTGATTATTTCAATGATTAAAAATATCCAGAAGCTTTACTTATGTTTTTTTTTAATATTTTGTCAGTAGTTTATTTATTCCAACTTCAAAACTTTGATCATGTTTTTATAAAATTCAAATCCTAATTTATTTCAACCCTAAAACCTAATTTAAATATCAAAATAGCTATAATCCTTGTAAAAAATTATAATAATATTAGTTTCTCAAAATCAAAACTCTATTTTAAATCTAAACCCTAAAACCTTAATTTTTGAATCTAAACTCTACAAAACCCTAACATTATTTAAGAAATCCTAATTCAAGATGTAAACCTAAACTTGTATATTTATTGTTTTATTTAAGTTAGATGCATGTTTATTATATGTTTTGATGAATGGTTTATTTAATCTATGATGAATGATTTATTTTATGATGAATGGTTGATTGTTTTCATTGGCTTATTTTGGTTTCAAAAATTGTAAGAGGTATGTTTCCATGATTGAGTACCTCATTAATTAAGCTTCATGTAATTTAAATTATTTTCATATTTTGGGATTAATGTAAAGGACATGTTTCTACCTTTTGGTGGGTGTCCTATTAGTTTTAGACATTAGACGATGTAAGGACATGTTTCTATCCTCGAATGGGTGTCCATTTATTTATTTTGTTTAGACATTGTTGTAATTTTAATAAAGTAATTATTTATTCTTATGATTGTATATATTATGGATAATATCATTATATTTAAGAATTTTATAATATTAAAACCTAAAAAGGAGGCCGGTTCCAATGAACAGGGCGTTGTGGGGGTGCTGGGTCATTCTCACCTTCCCCATACGTATCCAACTTTCTGAACCCAATAGGGAATTAGGGATTCCTTAGGAATCGAGTTATCCACCCATTTCTTTTTCCCGACCCGTCCGGGTGGCTACTCTATTTTCTCCAAGTTTAGGCCCGTGTTCTCTAAGGTCCTGAGCCTAACAATGCTGAATTCGTAAGAACCATTCCATACGGGAGTGGGGGCAAAAACCCCTGCTCACAGTGCCCCTGAAGGATGCGAGCGCAACTTTCATAAAGATGTCATAAAAAGGAAATCAACGATTTGTCAATTGTCACATGTACTAGCTATTGAACTAGCTGATGACACAATTTAATTTTAGTTACCACATTGATAAACCCATAATTACCATGGAATCAGGGTTGAAAAGTTCCCATTTTTTGTTGTTCCTTATGAATTTTGGATGATTTTATGATGGAAAGTGTTTCTATTTGCAGATCTAACATTTTAATGGCTTAAGACACAAAAAGGAGAGGTTTCAATGAAGAAAATGGTGAAATTTAGAAGAATTTTGGTCAGCACAGGCGTGCTGATTATCCCAGACATGCCCATATTAAAGAGATTGAAGTTATGAGCCAAAAGTAAAAAGATCCAGTAGTAGATTTTTATGTACGGGCATGTCAATTCAAAACGACATGCCCATGCGAGAAATTCCAGGATCCAATAGCATATTTTCTACATGAGCATGTCAATTCAAAATGACATACAAATGCAAAAAATACTAAAGAAAAAAAAATGTCCAGCAGTATTTTCAACAATACAAGCATGCTAAATTCAAACGATATGCCCATGCATATAAAATTGCTTCTGTATCATGAGGTCAAATTTGACATGGGCATGTTGATTGGACACACCCATGCATATCTGAAATGAGCTGAAAATGAAAATTTCAACGCTAAAATGAAAAGAAACCCTAAGGGCATCCAAGGGACAACTGTGACACGATATAAATACATCTTTTCAGTCATTAAAGAGGGGACCTATCCTCATACTTACCATTCTTGACAAAATTAGGGATCCAAGCTAAAAAGGAGAGAGAATCAAGTTATTCAAAGGAATTTCTGCAGATTTGACAGCTTTTGAAGATTAAAGAGTCATATTTACAAGATTGAGGACATTTATTTGGGTTTATTCTTCCTTTTCCTCTTGTCATTTTTTATTCTACCTACTTTTACATATATTCGTGGAAATTATAATTAGGATTTATACTTTTTTTTAAGATTTGTAATGGGTAACTAATCTCCTTGTGGGATTAGGTGATTTAGATGTTTGGACAATGGGTATTTTCTTATTTATCAATATATATATGGAGGTTTATTTTAAATATTTGATTTGTTGATTTTGGATTAATTATTAGCAATTGCTTAACCATCAATTGTTAAAATCTTTTGAATCATATAATAAAAAAGAGTTGGATATGTTTTTGGATGTGGAATCAACAACTTTAGGTAATTAATCTAGAGATAAGTAATTACTTAGAGATCTAGAGAAAGTATCTTGCTAAAATTAGATTGGGCATTATTTGATTGTCATGAAAATAAAGGATTAAACTTTATCCAATCATATTCCACTTGCTTAAGAGAGAAGTGGATGATTTTTATGATATTTAGACATCTAAGATTTAAGAAATGAGCTTAATTATTGAAATTAATTAAACCCATTTGAAAAACTCTAATGAAACATAATCCAACTCTTTTAATATTGAATGTTTAGAATTTGATTTAGAGTAATTAATTAAATTAGTTTAAATTAGTAATTACATTGTTGACATTTTGGTAATTTCGGATAATAGTTGAACTAAATTTAAGTTACTCAAAAAACACCTTCCCTATGGATATGACACTCGTACTCTCACTCTACTATGTGTTATGATACCATGCACTGGAGGTGTTAGATATAGTTGTAATTTTCACACACCAACACAACAATCACACATTCAACACACTAACAATAAGTTTTTGGCACCGTTGCCTTAGAAAGCAACAATTTTGATAGCATTAAAATTCAGTCAAATTATAAATTTGGAGCTTTATTTTGATTATTTTAAATTTCCTTTTCTACAGGACATTTATGTATAGTAATCCACACGTAATCTTATAAGATTATAATCTAGTATAGGGTAAATAATAGAGCAAGAAGAGAAAGCCTGCATCTAGAAAGAGAAGTAAGGGAAAGATAAAGAGATACATAAGTTTTTAAGGAAGCAATTGATTTGGACATTTTAACCGATAGTGAAGAAGAAATAGCGGAAGGGCCAGATAATCGAGTTCTTGGGGATTATGTTATGCCCACTTCAGAAGTAGGCTCTAGTATAGCTAGACCTATAGTAAATGCAAATAACTTTGAGCTTAAACCATCCTTGATCAACATTGCACAACAAATTTTCTTTTTTGGGCATGATCATGAGATGCAATTGGTCATTTGCAAAGTTTTCTTGAGATACCATTAAGATGAATGGTGTTAGTGATGATGCTAATTGTCTTAGACTCTTTCCATTCACCTTAAAGGATAGAGCAAAGCATTGGTTATTGGAACATGTTGTAGGAACTTTCACTACTTGGGATTGTTTATCTAAAGCTTTCTTGGCTAAGTACTTTCTACCTGGAAAAACTGCCAAGTGAAGAAATGAAATTACTAGTTTTTCTGAATAAGATGGTGAATCATTATATGAAGCTTAGGAAAGGTACAAGGAACTTCAAAGGAAGTGTCCACATTATGGGATTTCGGATTGGATGAAACTTTAGACTTTATATAATGGAGTTATTGGTTTTTTGAGAAGCATAATTGATGTTGTTGCTTGTGGAGCTTTACTGAATAAAAGTCCTATTGAGCATTAGAACTTCTTCAAGCTATGGCTGATAATAATTACCATTGGTATAGTGAGAGATCGATTCCAAAGAAGGTAGCCATCATTCATGAAGTTGATGGGATATCTCTTTTGGCGGCTAAAGTTGATGCTTTAGCTAAGAAGTTTGAACATGTGAATCTTGCTAATGTTGCTAGTTGTGAAAATTGTGGAGGAACTCACTAAACTATGGAATGTCAAGGGTATGAGCAAGTTCAATTTATTGGCAATCAAAATTAGGCACTACAAGTACAATATGGTAACACATATAACCCCAATTGGCGCAACCATCCAAATTTTTCATGGGGTGGAAACCAAGGAATTCAAGGTAACTAAAGGGCACCTTATCAACCTCCGTTCTTGAGAAACCAAATTCAAAGCCAACTACAACCACAAGAAAGTAAACCATCTTATGAATTGGCTTTGAAGAAATTTATTAGAGTTGATTCTGAAAGGTTTGACAAATTGGAATTAAGAATAGAATAAATTTCAATCCAAAGTAAGAATCTAAAAATTAAGTTAATCAAATAACAAGTTCTCTTAATAGTCGCCCATAAGGAGCGCTTCCAAGTCAGACTAAAATTAATCTGAGAGAACATTGCAATGTTATTTTCCTAAATATCATATAGCTTGAAGACTCAACACAACCCCAACTCTACATATTTCTTCTTCTGGATCGACAACCAATGAGAGTGAAGTTGAAAAATATGAGGCACCTATTACACAAGAGATAAGATCTTACGTGCTACTCATTCCCTTTCCTCAGCAGCTGATACAACATAAGTGGAATCAACAATACAGCAAGTTCCTTGAAATTTTTAAACAACTTCGTATTAATTTACCTTTCATAAAAACTCTTTTTCAAATGCCAACATATGCGAATTTCTTAAAGGAACTTTTGTCTAAGGAGGGGACGATGGAAGAAATAGCCTCAGTTGCACTTACTGAAGAGTGCAACACATTATTACAAAATAAACTTCCCTCTAAGCTTAAGGATCCAGGAATTTTTTCTATTCTTTATCAAATTGGTAGATTTAATTTTCAAAATTCATTATGTGATTTAGGTATAGTATTAATCTAATTCCTTTATTTATTTATAGGAAATTATAACTCAGAGAGATGACACCTACCAATATAACCTTACAGCTTGTAGATCAATCGCTCAAGTATCCTGAAGGACTTATAGAAAATGTACTTGTAAAAGTGGAGAAATTCTATATCCCTATCGATTTCATAGTTATGAATTTGAATAAAGATGTAGATATTTCACTTATCCTTAGGAGGCACTTTCTAGCTACCATTGGAGTTATAATCGATGTGAAAAGTGGCAAGCTCACCTTTAAAATTGGGGATGATCAGGTGGAGTTTAACATGATTGAATCTTTGAAGGATTCTACTTTAAAATGTCCTCAAGTGGAGGCAAGTGATAAATCTCTTCAAAAATGTTTCATTTAAGAGGATTCACTCAAAGTTTTCTTAATACCAAATTCCAAGCGAAAGGAAGGAAACTGTAATGCAATCCATTTCACTTCAACCATGGATAAAAATTCACAAATAAAAATTGAAGGGTATAAAGAACTTTGGAAGTATAATTTCAAGTCAACAATAGCTAGCAATACGGTGGTAAAGGAAGTACATTGTGATCTTCCACTTGAGCTTTAAAGAAAACTCGAGCTAATAACTTTAAATAAGCTCTTTTGGGAGGCAACCCAAGCTTTTCTATGAATAAATTTTGTTTCTTTTATGTTTTAAGAAGTTTTTGTTTAATTTAGGTGACTTTTCATCAATCTTTGTAGTGGTTGTTTGATATTTTGAACTAAATATTTTATCTATAATTGTTTGCAAGATTTTAGAAGAGTTTTTAGAGAAGTGGCAAAATTTTCTGCACTGGCATGTTGTTTCCATTTAGCATATCCATGCAGATTTATTTGATTCTGGATAAATTGACTTGTGAAGAGGAAACAGAGAGGCAGAATGAAAAATGTCTACATGGGCATGTCATTGACAATCAGCATGCCCATGCCAATTAATTCAAACCTAAACTTGTAAGGCAAATTTGAAATTTTCTGCATGGGCATGTCATTTCTATTCAACATGCCCATATATGGGGTTTATATAAAAAGAAAATCCCACCTTTTTCTAAAAAACCCTAGCCACTCATCTCTCATATCTTTCCTTTCAATGCCGCCATCATTTTTCTCTCTTCTCTTCGACATTTTCTTCAGTTTCCTCTCAAAATCCACCATTTTCCCCCCTAATTCATTAAACCCATCTTATTAAAACCACTTTTCCCCACAAAAATCAACTAAAACTAGAAGGTTTTACACTCTTATTGACAGCTTTTGGGTTTTATTATAAACATCACTCAAAAGGCTGTAAATTTTTCAACTTTTCTAATCTTTTGCTTCAGGTTTGAAAGTTTTTATAGAGATTTGAAGACTGAATTCAAGGTTTGCAGATTTCACTTTATTTGGGTTATTTTGATTAAGGTTTGAAAAAAAGAAAAAGAAATTACTTCAAGGGTTTAGAGCTTCTTTATCAACATACCTCCTAAAACTACAATTGTTGTTCACAAAACAGTTCCTTGTAGACCCTTAATTTTTGACCCAGTCCAATTCGATATTTTTAAACAGTCCAAAATAATTTTTGTAGTATTTTAATTAAATAATATTTATTTTTAATATTCATTAATTAGAATATTTATTTTAAATAAAAATAAAAAAGGTAACAGTAAAAAAAGATAAAAATAAATAAATAAGAATCGGCGATGGAAGAATCGGCGACAAAAAATTTTTGTCGCCGAAGATGAATTGGCTTGGGCCAATTTGTAACACCCCCATATTCAATGCACACACACTACAACCACAACAATGTAGCATAAGTGCACCAAACATAGGGATGCTACGGTTTCCTTAACATTCAAAACATTTTAAAACTTGATACCATATCCATATCATTATATTTTATTAGTTAATCATTTAATCATTCATGAACAACACTAAGCAAAGACAAGCATGGGCCCAAGACACACTAATATGTCATTCAAAACTCACTTTTTAAGTAAAAATATTCTTTTTATTACATTTTACCTAGGCTGAAAATCTCAAACCTAGGCTCTGATACCAAAACAATTGTAACACCCCGATACTCCATATAAGTACTACACATATACCTGGTATACGTACAGTAAATATATAAAGTATAAAGATGTCACATTTCGTTACAATTTATAAACCTTTAACATATCTCAAACCACAATACATTAATTTAAAGAACATTTACAAAATCGATATACTTTTAATGATCTTATAAATATACAATAATCTTATCTTTCTCGAAACATCATTTATACACATGATTACATTCTTGATAAAAGTACATCATAATTAAATTATACATGTATGCATCACCCTCTAGTTGGTCTCGACAAACTCTTACTCTTCTCGTGGCATAACGCAAGACTTTATATCTTTCATCTGGTCACCTGCGCGATCAAACAACCGCGCTAAGCCCGAGAGCTTAGTAATACAAATGTATAATATACACATACATTATAAAAATATTAGCATATAATGATATATCAATTCCATGTAACTTTAGCTTATCATATCTTTTCTTTTAGATTGTACCTTTCATATATCTCAACTAAATCATATTTCAATACCCACATTCCACAACATACTTCATAACATTATTTTATTCACCATTTACCAATCATGAATAACATTTCCAACAAGGCAATCATTAACACCAACCACAATCCATCACCAATACTCACAATCAACATATCAATACATACACATTACATATCATACCTCATAACATTGTTTAATTCACAATTCACCAATCATAAGTCACATTGTCAACAAAATCAATCATAGATCTCATTATTCATCTAATTCAACATTTGTATATCACATAGACATCAAAGACAGACTCGGGCCCAACAGACACTAATATGCAATTCAATTTTCAGAGTTAATGCTTTGGTTTGTTATCATATTTATCAATATCATATACCCAACTAGGCTTCAAGGATCAAGTTCAACCAAGCTTCAAGGGGAGCAAAGCATGCTAAGCTTCTACCCAACTTGGCTTCAAGAACTAATCCAACCTAGCTTCAAGGGTTGTAACATCTCAATTAGGCTTCAAGGATTCAATCCAACCTAACTTCAAGAGATTGTTACACTCATTAGGCATGCCACCAACAACAAACTCTGAAAATGGAATAACACATTAGCCACACAATTCATTTAGATTTCATTCTCAATTCTCATTATCATTTAGGCAAACATGCCTCATTTATCTCCATTAAATCACCTTAGCCAATAACAATGGCTCCACATTTCATTTCACAATATAACACTTCATTATTCAAGTGTATATTTATCTCACATGACATCATTCATAAATATTAACATTTCATTCCACATTACTCATAAAACACATTACCATTCAAAGTGCATAACATAACATTGTTAATTCTCAACAATGCAATTAGGGCAAAACACAATTGACATGATTCATAGCTTTAGGACCATCCACATTCATTTGATTAGATCATTCTTGTGTTTGAAACATGTTTATAATGTTCATGTTTAAGTTTAGGAACAATGGAACTTTTGAAGAATTTAAACCATGCAAAGAGAACCAAGAAATCAAACAATGTTCAAATCATTTGAAGGGCACGCCCAACTCACTTGATTGACACACCCAACCAGCTTGAGTGACACGCCCGTGTCCTTAAAAAGAAAAGAGGCAGTAGCTAATTCAAACAATTGACACGCCCAACCAACTTGAGTGACACGCCCGTGTCCTTAAAAAGAAAAGAGGCAGTAGCTAATTCAAACAATTGACACGCCCAACTCAATTGATGAACACGCCCGTGTCTCTTCAATGCCTATGGCCGTGTCACCCATCACCAAAACCAATTCTCTTCTAATTGCACTCAAACACAATATTCATCATATAACATGCTTCAAATGAATATAATCAATGTTTTAAACACATATTCATCACAAGAATTACTTCACAACACATTAATATAACAATTAAACACATCTCAACTCAAAACCCTAAAATCAACATCTCCACCATTTCCAACAACAACCTCTAATTAAACTCATAACTTAAAATCAATTTAACACTTGAACACACAACACAACACATCTCAAATCCACCAAATCACAAAATCATCAAACCTTACTTCACTTCCAACACAACTTCCAATTAAGTAAAGAAAACAAGAGAATACTTACCATCTTTCCAACAAAACCAACACCAATCCAATCCTTTAGCTTGTAATCAATTTCAATACTTGTAAACACATATATAACACACTAAATCATGAAATCAATCCATCACAACCTATCTCAAACATTAACAAAGGAAAACAAGTAAGTACTTACCTCAATTGATGAATTCCACCAAATCTCCACCTAATCCTTTGATTCTTCCTTCAATTCTCTTAAAACCCTAAGGTTTAGGTGAAGATCAACTCATCTCTCTACCTCTCTCTCTCTCTCTCGTGCAAGAACCAAAAGGAGAAGAAGAAGAAGAAGAAGAGAATATCTTTATTTCTTTTTCCTCTTCCACGATAGCCACATATATGTATATAATAATAATAATAATAATAATAATATAATTACTAATTACCAAAAATCCTCCACCAAGCATTTCATTTCAAGCAATTACTCATATACCCCTTATCACTTAACTTAGCTTTTGTCTCTTATGAACCCAATTAAGTAATTCCACATGCCATATAAAAATATCTCCTCTTGCATTGACTCTTTCTCTTTGACCATTTTATATGTTATATATATCACCATATACACAACATATAAACTTGTCTCTAAACCCTAAATTTCCCCAAAACACATATACATATATTTTCTTTTCTCAATTTAAACCAACAACAATAACAACAACAACAACAACATACAAAACTTCTGGGGCATGCATAGGGATATTACACAATTTGCCGCAGATTTTCCTGCAGCGAATTGGCTGGCCCGTGCCCAGCGCCCATAGCAATTTTTTTGCCAGCGCACTTTCGCACGCCCATCCCGCACGCGGTTTTACCAAAACCCTATTCTACTTGGTTTTTAATTTTATTTCCTAAAAGGTTTTTATTTCCTTAGCCAATTAGTATTAGGTTTCTATTTTTTCCTATAAATACCACATTAAAGACACAGATTAGGGGATCAAAAATTTTTTACTTGACCTTGGACTTTTGGATTTTTTCGGCCAATCTCAAGCTTGAAAGATCAAGAGGCAGCAAACAACAAACACTCCATCAAAGGTAGCCTACACTGTCTTTATTATTGTTCAACCAGAATTCAAAGATTGTGGTGGAACCAACAACGGAGGTTTGAATCTCTATTTCTTTATTTATCTTTATAGTAGCTTCATCATTAAAATTGTATTAATTGTTTAAACATGCAATAGATGATCAATTGTTCTACTTACCATCTAAACTCTATTTGAAATCCTAAAAAACTATTTTCAAAACCCTAATGCCTTAATACCCATAAAACATATTTTAAAAATCTAAAACCCTAATTACACTTTTCTAAAACCATAAAATAATAGATTGTTTTCATAAAACCCTAACCTAATCTCTAATTCAAACATCCAGTAGCCTTATTTTTCAAGTATCAAAAGCTTTAACCCTAATTAATTCTTCTTTCCAAAATCACATAGTAGCATTATTCTTTTAGAAAATAACATTAGTTTCTTAGAATTCCTAAATCCTATTTTCTAAATCTTAAACCCTAAAATCTTAATTTTCAACACCAAAACTTACAACCCTAAAAGCCAGTTTCTAAAATTTTTTGGGGCGCTGCCCCCTTGACCCCCACCCACTAACCGGCTAGCAAGACCGCCGTATGGGCTCGTCGAAGGGGTCAATATTTATTTGTAATTCTTTATGTTTAACTTTCTTTATTATGATTATTCAAAATACAGTAGCTTTATTCAAAATACAAACCTAAACCCTAATTTATTCAAACCATAAATCTACATTAATTCTATTTTCCAAATCATCACAGTAGCTTGTTCCTTTCAAATATAAAGATTTTATTTTATTTTCATAAGCTTCAATCTTATTTACTTAAACCCTAAATTGTTAAACATAAAACCAAGAAACCCTAATTGATACATGAACCCTAAAGTTATATACTCATTATTTTATTTAAATTGGATGAATGTTTATTGTATGTTTTGATGATTGATTTATTTAATTTAGATATTTGATTTGTTTATCATGAATGGATGTTTACTTTTATTGATTTGTTTATCATGAATGGATGTTTACTTTTATTGATTTGTTTATCATGAATGGATGTTTACTTTTATTGATTTGTTTTAATTTCAAAACATTTTAAGAGGTATATTTCTATATTTTGGGTACCTCATGTATTAAGCATCATGTAATTTAAATTGGTTTTCTATTTTGAACCAATGTAAAGGACACGTTTTCACCTTTTGATGGGTGTCCTATTTAGTTTTAGACATGGACGATGTAAGGACATGTTTTCATCCTCGGATGGGTGTCCATTTATTTGCTTTGTTTGGACATTGCTTTGATTTTAATATAATGATGCTTTATTTTAATTGTTGCATGTAGTATGGATAATATTGTTATATTTAAGAATTTATAATATTAAGACCTACAAAGGAGGCCGGTTCCAATGAACCAGCCGTTGTGAGGGTGTTGGGCCATTTCTCACCTTTCCCACATGTACCCAACTTTTCGAACCCATTAGGGGGTTGGGGATTCCTTTGGAATCGAGTCATCCACCCTTTTCTTTTTTCCTAGCCCGTCTGGGTGTGACTCCATTTTCTTCGGGCTTAGGCCCGTGTTCTCTAAGGCCCTGAGCCTAAACAGTGCCAAAGTCGCAAGAACCATTCCACCAGGAGTGGGAGCAAAAATCCCTGCTCACAGTGGCAACTCCACTGGGAATAAGAGAAGTTGATTCCGTTGGTCTTTTTATTATTCTATTCTTTATTATCATTATGTTATCCATTGCATCATATTAGATTGCATCGTGTGCATGAGTTAGGACCCCCGTGTTACTCGTGTTGTGCTATATATGGGATACCATACTTTCACTCAAGGTATGGAGATCGAGCATGGAATAACCACTAATAGTCTTGTACCATTTGGTATATACTTGCTATGGGAACCTATGCCTTTTTCAAACCAAAGATTAAAGCTCATATCATTGACCTAGTTACTTTCCTTAGGTTTTTACCCCAAATGCTTGTTGTTTGACTATGGTTATTTTATCTTAGCTTAAATCATGGCTTATTTGGTTTGCTCCTTTTCTAATATGACCTAAGTACATTGTAAGCTCAAAATAAATTTTTATTTTCCAAAAGACCAAAGCTATTTTCAAAACTTTTCAAGATGGTCTTTGGACATAAAACGTTTCTAAAAAAACAAGTCAAATATTCTTTTCTCATGACTTAAATACAAAGTCAAAAATCCATTTTTTTCTTAAAATCTTTTTACAATGGGTTTTTCAAACAAAATTATTTTTGCATTTCATCCAACCTTTAAAAGAGCTTACAAATTATTTAGGCCAATTATAGAATACCAAAAATCAATTGTGAGCCTAGTTTATACTAAGAGTTATTAATTATGGGCTTATTTTTGTCGTGAATCACTAGTTACTTTTTCAAGTGAGAAATCTATTTATAATAAACCTCTTAATTTAGTTTTAATCCAATATAGCATAAAAGCTACTTTAGTTGGTTGAATGGATTAAAACCTAATTAATGGGAATTATCATGAATTGAATTCCATTTTTGAAAATATAACTATTGGTTGAAACGTCCGAGGGAATTATTCAAAAACAAGATACCCCATGTTGGTATTTTGTTAACCATATTACCTAGGAAAAGAGACTTGTCATTCGTGTTTGGAAGTTATAAGGTTGAAAGGAACGTCCTAATTATCTTTCTTTATTTATTGTTTATGCATACATGCATACATACATTTGCATGTCATATCATTGATCCTTTCTAGCTCACAGCCCTGGATTACGATAGTTCAAAAGCTTACGACAATCCGACCTATGTCGGAGATGAAGAATCTAGCAAAGACTCAATCACTTTCTCACCGAAAGCAATGGAGCCCGAATAAATTCAAAGAATGGTGGATGACGCCCTCAATGCCAAGATGGAAGAAATAAAAGAGGCCCTGACCGAGACCATGAAGAATCAATTGGCTGCAATTTTAGGGAACAATGTCGAAGCATCTGCTAGCACCAAGAAGCCAAAAGATAAGGGGAAGGCTAAAGTTGGTGAAGTGGCTTTTGATGATGACAAGGTAGTCGTTGATGATAATGACGACTGGGCTCAATACTTCCAAGATTCTTAAGATAAAAAGAAGGAGCCAAAGGTTGTTGAGAAGACAACTTTTGAAAAGATTGAAAATTTTATGTTGAGAAGATGATTGCTGACCTAGAAAAGAAATTTGAGAAGAAACTGAAAACCGAAGAGATGTCCGAGATCGAAAAACTATTTGAACAAGATGAGGAGGTCCCTTATAAGTTCAAGATGCCTTCCTTCGCTAGGTACCATGGTACTGGAAATCCTCATCTCCATGTGAAGCAGTACATCACTGCCATACAATCTGCCAGAGCTACTAAAGCTCAAATTCTAAGGTACTTCATGCTCTCATTGGACCATGTTGTCCAAAATTAGTTCAACACCTTAGAGGAAAGTACTTAAAAAGATTGGGACATGTTGTACAAGGCTTTCACTCAGCAATATGGGTATAATGTCGAGCTTGAAGTAACCTTGATAGAGATGGAAACTATTAGGCAAAGACCAAATGAGAATTTTGTGGACTATGTGAAGAGATGGAGGAACAAGACTTCATTGATCAAGAAGAGGCCCGATGAATTTGATCAAATAAGGATGATTGTGAGAGGGTTGTTGCCTAGTCTTCGTGAAAGGATGTCTCATACACTCATCCGGGATTTCAAAGATCTTCTCCAAGCTGATCTTCAAATTGAGGAGTGGGAAAGGGAAAAGAACCATTTTTATGCAAAATGAAATTATCAGCCTAACAATCAAAGTAGACAAAAAGAAGCTGATGTCAATACAACTAGTCAAGTAAATAGAAGGCAATTTTCAGATCTAGGGAAGCCTTTGTCTTAGGTTTTCAACAAGCTACAAATGAAGGAACTATTACAACCCTTAACTCCTCGTCCTTTGCCTAATCCTTTACCCCCAAAATTTGATACTAAAGCTTTTTTTCAATTTCATCAGACTCAAGGACATGAGACCTATAGATTTACCCTATTGAAGCATGAGATCCAAGATCTAATCGATAGTGGTAAGCTACCTGAGTCGGACAAGCCCAATACAAAGAACAATCTTTTGCCTAAGTTTGGAAGAGTACCTTCACCAGCAACCTTCATGGTAGGAAAGGGATTGGAAGAAGATTTTATTTTATCCTCTTTTCAAGATGGAAATATTGAAGATGTGAAAGGAAAAGAAGCTTAACTCAACAAACTTTCCTTAGCTTGAATGTTGCTTTTCAATTTTGCTTTCTTTAATATCTCAAGCTTGAAAGATCAAGAGGTAGCAAACAACAAACACTCCATCAAAGGCAGCCTATACTTTCTTTATTATTGTTCAACCAGAATTCAACGATTGTAGTGGAACCAACAACGGAGGTTTGAATCTCTATCTCTTTGTTTATCTTTACAGTAGCTTCATCATTCAAATTGGATTAATCATTTAAACATGCAATAGATGATCAATTGTTCTACTTACCATCTAAACTCTATTTGAAACCCTAAAAAACTATTTTTTAAAACCCTAATGCCTTAATACCCGTAAAACATATTTTCAAAATCTAAAACCCTAATTACACTTTTCTAAAACCATAAAATAATAGACTGTTTTCTTAAAACCCTAACCTAATCTCTAATTCAAACATCCAGTAGCATTATTTTTCAAGTATCAAAAGCTTTAACCCTAATTAATTCTTCTTTCCAAAATCACACAGCAGCATTATTCTTTCAAAAAATAACATTAGTTTCTTCCAATTCTGAAAGCCTATTTTCTAAATCTTAAACCCTAAAATCTTAATTTTCAACACCAAAACTTACAACCCTAAAAGCCAGTTTCTAAAATTTTTTGGGGCGCTGCCCCCTTGACCCCCACCCACTAACCGGCTAGCAAGACCGCCGTATGGGCTCGTCGAAGGGGTCAATATTTATTTATGTATTGTAAGTCTTTATGTTTAACTTCCTTTATTATGATTTTTAAAAATACAGTAGCTTTATTCAAAATACAAACCTAAACCCTAATTTATTCAAACCATAAATCTAAATTAATTTTATTTTCCAAATCATCACAGTAGCTTATTCCTTTCAAATATCGAAAGATTTTATTTTATTTTCATAAGCTTTAATCTTATTTACTTAAACCCTAAATTGTTAAACATAAAACCCAAGAAACCCTAATTGATACATGAACCCTAAAGTTATATACTCACTATTTTATTTAAATTGGATGAATGTTTATTATATGTTTTGATGATTGATTTATTTAATTTCAATATTTGATTTGTTTATCATGAATGGATGTTTACTTTTTATTGATTTGTTTTAATTTCAAAACATTGTAAGAGGTATGTTTCTATATTTTGGGTACCTCATGTATTAAGCATCATGTAATTTAAATTGCTTTTATATTTTGAACCAATGTAAAAGACACGTTTCCACCTTTTGATGAGTGTCCTATTTAGTTTTAGACATTGACGATGTAAGGACATGTTTCCATTCTCGGATTGGTGTCCATTTATTTGCTTTGTTTGGACATTGCTTTGATTTTAATATAATGATGCTTTATTTTAATTGTTGCATGTAGTATGAATAATATTGTTATATTTAAGAATTTTATAATATTAAGACCTGCAAAGGAGGCCGGTTCCAATGAACCGAGCATTGTGGGGGTGCTGAGCCATTTCTCACCTTCCCCACACGTACCCAACTTTGAACCCATTAGGGGGCTGGGATTCCTTAGGAATCGAGTCATCCACCCCTTTCTTTTTTCCCGGCCCGTCCGGGTGGCGACTCCATTTTCTCCAGGCTTAGGCCCATGTTCTCTAAGGCCTTGAGCCTAAACAGTGCAAAGTCGCAAGAACCATTCCACTGGGAGTGGGGCCGAAAATCCCCGCTTACATTCCTCTAAAGAGAATGCGAATAACATCTACTGCTAGATCTTCACCTCCACCTACACGATCAAGGAAAGTAAGGATTCTACTGCCAGAAAGTTTATCTTTTGACAACTCTCAATCACCACAAAGGCAGAGAGAACCCACTCTACCACGAAGCACCAAAACACCTCATTCACCCAATCCACCAGCAGACGGCATGTGTTTCCCTCCGGACATGGGGATAATGTCTGCTCTAAGTTTGGGGGGATTCACAAAGTGAAGTGCTCTATTTTTGTTAATTTCTTATTTAGTCTAGTTACTCATTTTAGTTATTCAGGATGTGTTTTGAACATTAATGTTGGTTATGTGGTTTGCTAGGAGTGTGAACATTGATGTTATTTTGTTGGATGTTATTTTGTGTATTGTGATGTAGGTTGGTTTGATTTTGGTCTGTATTATGTCTAAATTGACATTTTGGGTTTAATTTGTTTTGAACATCTTGGTGTGAAGAAATATTGATTGAATTTGATTGTTAAGGTTCAAGCTTTATGCAAATTTCTATGGTGATTAGATGTCTGTATTTTAGTATGAATGTTGAATTGTGCATATTGGGTATAGATGCATTGATTTTGATTATTCTAAAACTCCTTGAGATGATATAATGAATGGATTGTTTGTTTGAAGTGCCACTACAACAAAATGGATTTACAGCTACAAAACTTATTGTAGCTAAAGATAAATATTTTGTGGCTAGATGCTTTTGCCACAACTAGTTTTTCCCGTAGCATGCCGTAGCTAGAAGTGGCGTAGCTAAAACTTAGCTACAGGATTTTACTAAACTGTAGCTGTAATTATTATATGTAGCCATATTTTGTTAATAAATATAGCTAAGCAGGTTTTTTAGGAAAAATGAAGCTAAATGGTTGAAGGTATTTTGTTACAAAAAAATAAAATTGTGGCAAATTATTAGCCACAGTAATAATATAGTATAGCCAACTTTCTTTTTTTTTAGCTATACTTAATTTATATGTAACAAAAGTCTATATGATTTTGCCACAAATGTAATGATATGGCAATTAAATTCACGTTTAGCCACAAACATAATAGTATAACAAATAATTTCTAATTTTAGCTATAATATATTGATATAGCAAGTACTTTTACATTTAGCCACTACTATATTAGTGTAGCAATTTTATATATAGTTAGCCACCCTTTTATTTTTTTGTAACTAAAAATGAAATAAATAGCCACAAAAATCGCTACACGGCAATTACTTTTATGTTTAGCCACATAATAAATTTAGTAGGTAAAAAATATATTATATTGCCACAAGTGTAATAAAGTGACAATTATTTATATATTTAGCTACGGAGTATATTAGTTTTGTAACTATATATAACATATTGCTACGTACAAATTTATAAAAAAAGTGAAAATCAAAAGCAATAATTATTATTAATAATTCAAATAAATAATAAATAGAGTAAAATAAAAAAAAATTAATTCAATCCATGTGACAATATTAATTACATATACAAAATAAAATTGTTCCTACAAAAATAACATAAATAGCATTTAAAATAACAATATCTAATATGCAAAAAAGGTAGAAGGCTGCTTTCATGTGAATTTTAAAATTGCAGTCTCTCTGATTCCAATCACAACAGCAAGACACAAGATCATTAGAGTTCAGTTTGCTTCTGGTATGTAGATTTGGCCATGTACGTTGTTTGATGTGTGTACAATCTTTACTCTTGGGAAACAATTCAATGCTCTACATTGGCTAATTAGGGAGAAAATTGCTGAAATTATTGCTTGGCTTCCCACCACAGTTGCAAGACTTGCAATGATAAACACTGGCCAAAACATGACCTCTGAATAGGACAAGGTCAAGCAAAAAAGAATAAGGGAGACCCAAAATTAAACACAACTACCCTACAAATATTCAGTTTGTAGAGGTAAGCCTTAACCTGGTATAGCCTTGTAAAAGCTTCTCTGAAGATCCTCTTTGTGCTTGGAGAGATAGGCAGCTTCACCCATATAAGCAAGAACCAAGCAAGGATACACAACTCCTGTAAATGCAATCTGTTTGAAGAACAAGGTATCAACAATTCAATATTTATATGTTTTTATTCAAAAGCTTAAAACATCAGAAGTTAAAATTGAAGGATGCTAGTAAAATGGATACCCTGAGAGAAAGCGGTGAGAAATGGCCAAGATCAGCAAACATAGCTTCTGAACCTGAAGAGAACAATCAGTCTTACCATAGTCAGTTGTTTCCAGGGTTGTGAGGTTGCAAGTTCAAACACCAGTCGGAATCCAAATTAACTAGAAATATATTAATGAATTTGCCCTGCAACTAACCTGTAACACAGAACAATGCCTCCAAGTGAACTCCATCCATTTTTTCCAGCTTTCAAGAAAAATTTATAGATATAGTATGGAGATAGAGCCTTGATAACACCAGGGTTCCAATGAAATATATTGTAAATGCCAACTCCACCAAGACATAGCAGCCAAGCTAACAAGATTGGAGCAAATAGAAAGCCAACTCTTTGTGTTCCATAATGCTGCAGTGCAAAAAGCCCCACTAAAACTATACAGGCAATTACTACGGTATAACCTGACATATAGAAACATACTTTCAGTGAACTTGGTAAATCCAAACACTTTAGACTGTCGACAAAACATTGGAAAAAGAGAATCAAACAATAGCGACTCAGGATGAGAATTGTAGCTTACTCTCATGTAAATTTGAGATCTTAATTTGGATTCCATAAACAGCAGATAGAACTACAAAACAAAAATGGTGAATTTTCCTTAAGAATCAACAATTGCAAAGAAAAACTCTATTGAAAATGTGATAGTGATCTAATCAGAATTCAGAAA
This sequence comes from Garcia nutans, assembly GCA_947685225.1. NCBI lineage: Eukaryota > Viridiplantae > Streptophyta > Magnoliopsida > Malpighiales > Euphorbiaceae > Garcia > Garcia nutans. The sequence goes on along the minus strand of CANTUV010000039.1, from coordinate 31,071,452 downwards.
TAATAGCACCTGACATTGTCGGGGTCAACATTCCATCACCAATAACCATACTAGTTCCAAGCAAAACAAGCAAGAGCAACACGACGCGAGAAGAAGGGTGCTTTTCGAAGAATTCCTTTATAAGTAAGCTAGTTCTTGTCTCCTTGGTAGGCAAAGCAGAACCATGAGATGACACAATTCCCCTCTACCACTCAATGGAAGAATATGAAAGTCCTATTTTTTTAGCAGAAATATACCTGTTCAATTTTGCTGAATTCTTCTATTTTTTTCATCTTCAAGAGCAACACCATTAAGAACTGCCTCCTTTATTTGGGCTGTACACACACAAAAATAGGTTATCAGACATCAGGCATGTTAAACAAATAAAGTGTAAACATAAATATATTTCTCTTCTCAACCCTATTTTTCATGAAATTCTCACAAATTCCAAAATCTGAAAGATTATGTTTAAAGAATCAGGGAAGCGGGTAAAGAATAACTAACAAAACCGAGAACAATAAATGTCCAGTACATCCCTTTTTTGAAAGAAATTTCTAGCCTAAAGGATGATGTATATTTTGTTCTTTCTATCCTTTGATTTTTCCTAGTTAACTCGACTCAACTCAGCTTTTATCCCAAAACTAATGCAAGACTTGCATATTCAATCCTGAAGCCAATGATGAAGTGCAAACTTGCAATCAACTGAGTCTAAGGACATTGCACCATTTAAAATTCAGTAAAACCAATGGCATAAGGATTGGAGAAAACCATTCATAAAGGAGTACGAGACTCAAAACTGTAAAAGCAACAACATAACAAAACCACAAGAAATAAATTTTGAGGATTCAAATGGGATCAATATGAATAAAAATGAGAACAATTTTCATGAGAAATTTAAGGTACTTACCTTCAACTATACTTTTATGAGCATCATTCAGTGACTGCCACTGCGGTGATTCTTGAATAGCCTTAAATGCATTAAAAATTGGTTTGCTTTATCCTAACCGAAGCTGAAACTCGACCTTTTCTGGCTGCACGAGTGAACTAGAGGCTATGAGCACTAGAAACAGAGAGAATGATCCGAAAATTCATGCACCTAATGAAGCCTTAATATTCATTTGGAAAAAAAAATTGAACTGTCTAAATGCTAATACGAACATAGGATGAAATATGTTACATAACAATTTACCTGAACTTCTTCAATTGTAGCTCGGAGTTCTGGAGTATCCTTAACAAGCTTAAGATGATTGATTTTCCCCCAAACAACAGACAACCGATCCACGATCTTTTCTAATGGCTCCACCAATTTTGGCCATGATGGCTCCACTGTTCTCTCCAATTCCTCCAAATAACTCTCCTATAACAAATTCAAATGGACGATAATTCAAAAACAAAACATATATAATAGAAGAAAAACCCAGAAAAAGAAATCAAAACAACAGTAAAATCCCATTAAAAAGGAATCGACATTCAAAAAAAAAAAACAAACCCAGTAACCAAAACATTAAAAAAATAATAGATCAAATCAACGTACAAGTTTCTTTAGCAAAGCACGAATCCCTGGTCGAACATGTTAAGCCTCAACAACATCGAAGGGAGGGAATTCAAAGTCGTGCAAAAGAGGATTGGAATCGAGAGTCTCATCGACAGCAGCAGCCATTGAAGGAGGAGGAGAGAGTGAAGAATAGCAAGGTGAGAAAGGGAGCTCCCTTGTCTGCCTGCTGTGTGAATGGCTTGCGAGACAGAGACAGAGATAGATATAGAGAGTAGTGAGCAAAATAGAGAGCGAGATGGTAGTCTCAGCGATGGTGAGACTCGAGATCGATATGGTGAGAGCTACAATAGAGGGTGAGACTTGAGGTTGTTGGTTGAGTCGGCTGCGATGGAGAGGGCGAGACAGAGCCAGAGAGCGATACAGAGACTGAGAGACAGATAGCGAGAGGCGAGAGCGAAATAGTGAGAAAGTAAAGTGACAGCGATGGGGATAAAGACAATGTAAACAGTATTTTTATAGGGTTTTTTTATTTTTGAACTAAAAATTTTATTTTATGCTAAAAATATTAAAATTAAAATAATAAGTTCATTTTAGTATATTTAAAGATAAACTTGTTAAAATAAAATTTTCATTTTATATTTTTTTAAAAATTACCTCAATAACTCTAATCATGTTTTTAAAGGGGAAAAAATTTCCTAATTAAATAAAGTTACATAAAATTATAAAATTATATTTAGTAGGCAAATTTAATTTTTTTTTTAGAAATTTCAATCTAACATACACATACACAAATATATATATATATATATATTGGGACTAGTTTGCTATCAATAGCCATAACCATTTTATGTTGCTATTAAAACGTGGCTAAAATTTTAATTATTGCTGCTAATGAATAAAATCATGGCTCATATTCTTATATTAGTTACAAATAATTTATTATAACTAATTAGTTGTAGGTAACACACTAATTATTGCTACAACTATGTTAAACATGTGGCTGTAATATATTATTAGTTATGATATTTTTATATAGCAAAAAAATTGTGGCTAATGATTCATTATTGCTACAAAAAAATAGAGACATAACAAGTCTTTTAATTTAGTTTTAATATTTTATTGTAGCTATTTAATTGTAGCCATTTGATTAGAAATTGCTACAGTAATATTAATTTTTGAGCAATTATAAGAATTAGCTATGACTTTCTTTCATAACTAAAAGTTATTGTAGCTAATTACCAAAATTTTGCTATGATATATTAAAATTAAAGCAACATTGATATATTAGCTATAATATTTAAACTTAGTAGCTAAAAGATTAAAAATAGCTACAAGTTCTTTTTTTTTGTAACTATAAATATGTATTAGCTACAATATTTATTTTTATAGCAATGTATTGTAGCTAGAGATGCATTTTGTTGTAGTGTGCTTTGTGCTAGATTTGATTTTATTGTGAACTAATTTTCAATGATGATGAATATTTTTGCTTAAATGTTGCTATAAAATTCCTTGTGCATTGGATTGATATACTCTAAGGAGGGAAGAAATATCTTTATTATAACAAACATTTTCTCCTTTAGTATAATTTATTCAGGAATTTTTAAGGTGTATGCTTACTTAGAGGGGTTTCTTGTTCCTTTAGTCTTATTAAGGATCCTTAAATTGATGCTTGAGCCTAGAACATGCTTAGAATGGTCTTTGAGATGAAATAGGAACCTTGCTAAGAATAGAGGACTTGATTAAGGCATTTTTGGCCAAGCAAGCACATATATCTACCTAATTTGTAAAGTTGCCACTAGTCACCCCTTTGAGACTTGTAAATTTATTTTTGCTTAATTTTTATTGATTATATGATGCCCAATTTGCTACCCAAATGGATTTGAACTTTTTAAGAGCAATTAGTTACTAAAGCCATAAAGAGTGGTTGAAAAGGAAAGATTTTAGCTGTTAAGTAATTTTCTCCTTAGTAAGCAAAGATCCGAGTTTGGGGAAAAATCTAAAATAATATCTTTATATCCCAATTCGAAGTAAATCAAAAGCACAAGAGAATTAACAAAGTAAGACTAAAGAAATAGTGCAGCAAGAAGCTAAGCGAATCAAGAAACCACTGTAATTTGAATGTTTAGTTATCCTTAGAAAGTTTTTATCTGTTAAAAAAAAAGTATTTAGTTTCACGTTTGTAATATCCCAAAGTGTGCCCTATAAGTTTTGATATAATTGTTGTTTTATTTGGATTATGTGTGTATGTTAATTTGTAAAGAAAAGAGAAAGAAGTGAAGAGAGTGTATATGTTGTGTATATGAAAATATATACAACATATACACAAGTCAATGAGAAAGTCAAAGAAAGAGATTAATTATTATTAATTGTGTTTAAGGAATTAATTAATTATAAGTGGGATTAGAGTTAGTGGTAGTGGAAGATGATATTTTGATTATTTTATATTAAATGCTTGGATGAGAGGGTTTTAAGGAAAAAGAGTTGACTTTGTTTTCTTTGGTTTTCTTTCTTTTCTTCTTCCTTCGTGGATTTCTTTCATTTCTTTTCCTTCTCTTTTCCTTTCCTTTTGTTGTCCGGCCATCAAAGAAACAAGAGAGCAAGAGAGAGATTTGATCTTCCAAGTTCAAGATTGAAGGAAGTTTTCAAGAGATCAAGTTGGAGATTTAAGAGTTTCATCATCCTTGGTAAGTCCTTCCACTTGATTCTTTGATTTCTTTGGGTTTGTAAGTTGAAGTTGTGATGGATAGGTGTTTGGTTTGATTGTGTTGTGTTTAAGAGTATTTGGTTTAATTGACTTTGGATTTTTGAGGTTGGAATAAAGGAAAGAGTAAGTTTGTTGGTGAAGATAGTGTTGTGGTGGTGTTTAGGGTTTGTGATGATATTGATGATTTGTGGTTAATGTATATTTTGTCTTGTTTTGGTGTTTTTGCAAGTTTGAGATGGTTTTGGATGTGTGTAGTTAAGTTTGTTTGAAGTGGATGTTGGTGGAAGAAGTGATTTGTTGGGTGTTCTGTTATTTTGGCCGGAATCTGGGTTTTTGGCCTGACACGCCCACAAGCACGTCCAGGTCTTTAGGCGTGTCAATGATTCTGTGTGGCAGTAGGATTGACACGGCCAGTAACATGCCCGTGTTATTGAACGTGTCATAGCCACTGTGTTATTGGGGAATTGACACGGCCATGAGCACGCTCATGTTGTTGGACGTGTCAATGTTTCAGAGAGGCAGAATGTATTACACGCCCAGTGACACGCCCGTGGTTCTGAAAGTGTAAAAGCTTTTGTGTTGTGGAGTTAGGGCACGGTCAGGGACACGCCCGTGTTGTTGAGCGTGTCATGTTTGGAGGTTGCCCTAGTTGGTTTTTAGCCTTATGATCTCATGTGGGTTTCATCATTCTTTTGGAATAGGTTGTGAAGAAGGTGAATTGCTCTAATTCAAGTGGTGAAAGATTCTTGGAAGAGGAAGTGTTTAGAGTTGTGTGGGTTGCTTTTGAAGTAAGTACAAACCTTGCATTTTTGCATACATTCATGTGATTTTGGAACTTACACATTTGGATATGAATGTACTATGAAATCTTATTGCATTGTTGATATATATATATGAATAATGTTAACCTTGTGAAATGTAATGTATTATATGTATATTGATGATGATATATGAAATGTGAGTTGAGATATAATGAAGCCATTGTTGTTGGCTATGGTTATGCAAAATGAAATTATTAAGGCATGTTTGCCTATGTGTTTATGACATATGAATTGAGAAAGAGAATGGTAAAGAAGTGAATGAATTGATTGTATGTTTAATATGTTATTCAATTTCAGAGTTCTGGATTTGGCGGCATGCCTATGAAATGTAAAAAGGTAACAGTCTTGCCGGGTTGAGGATCTCTTCAATTTGAGTTGAATTGAGGTCCAAGAGACTGGGTCTGTTACACTATATGAATTATGAATATGAAATATATGATAAATAACAGTCTTGCCGGGTTGAGGATCTCCTCGATTTCAGTCGGGTTGATTGTCCAAGAGACTGGGTCTGTTACAGGTAACAGTCTTGCCGGGTTGAGGATCTCCTCAAGTTTATTGGGTTGATGGTCCAAGAGACTGGGTCTGTTACACTATCCATGGATAGAGATGTATATATATATTGCCTACGGGCTTGATCATTGTGATTATGGACCAAAGAAGTAACTCTGAACTTTGAATATCATATTAAATACTTGTTGGGCCCATGTGTGTCTATGTTGAATGTGTGTGATGGTTGATGATACAATTATTGAAATAATGAAATGTAACATTTATTAGTATGATCTCTATTGTTTGAATGTATGACATTAACAAGGCATCGAAGCATATCATTGTTATGGTCTGTACCACTAAGCCGTGGGCTTAGCACGATTGTGTTTCATCGCGCAGGTGATAGGTTTGAGCCGGAGAATTCATCTAGACCTAGTTGAGTTGAGGTTTTGAAGAGTTGGTTTAGAGCTTAAAGATCAGAGAGTCAAGCTGCCAATCATGTATATATTTCATGTTTTGTAAATTTTGATCTTAATGTATATGTACTTGAAAATATTTGTTATAGTTTCCACTGCGTTTTGAATAAACATTTTATTTATTGTGTTTTATAAATTCCCTTAAACGTTTTAAATTTATTCATAATTCATCCGAGGGATGATTTGTGTGTTTTGTTAACTGTGGCATTTCTATATTCAGTATACGTATATTACGATCGTATAAGCATGCTGTGTACGTATACGGGGTATAGGGGTGTTACAATTGTTTTGGTATTAGAGCCTAGGTTTGAGATTCTCAACCTAGGTAAATTGTAAGAAAAAGGATATTTTGATTTTAAAAGTTGGTTTTTGAATAAAATACATGTTTGGTGTTGGCAGTCTCTGATCTTTAATGAGGTGTATTCTGCTGTGTTTGCAGATATAGGTTGTAATGGATTCTCATTCACGTCAGTCTGTAGAGGGTAGTGCTGAGAGTGTAGCTCCTGAAGAGAGTAGAGATGGAGCTAGAGTTGATAGAGCTAGAGAGGTACCTGCTTTTGTGTCAGGGAGACCAGCTGGTGAGGAGGTTCCGCCAGTTTGGCTTAGGCATGTGGTTGAATTATTGAGGCAAGCACCAATGCAACCACCACCACCACAACCAATGATACCAGTGAGACATTACGATAAATTAAGAAAGTATGGAGCAGAAGATTTTCTGGGTACTATTGATCCAGCAGTAGCTGAGCAGTGGCTGGATAAGGTACAGAGGATATTCATTCAGTTGCAAGCCACTCCAGAAGAAAATTTTGACTATGCTAGATCACTGTTGCAGAAGGATGCATATGATTGGTGGAAGACAGTTCCTCATGCCATATTTGATCCACCTACATTGTCCTACAGTGATTTTCTATGGGAGTTTGAGCTGAAATATACTCCGAGGGAGTATAAAGATGTTAAGAAGATGAAATTTCTGAATTTGAAGCAGGACAGCCGGACTGTGACAGAATATGAAATCGAGTTCATCCGGTTGAGTCACTATGCTGGAGGTATTATTTCAGACGAGATAGACCGGTGCAGAAGATTTGAGGAGGGATTGAGGCCCTCTATTATGTGTCTTGTGGCTGGTTCTAGATACCAGGATTTTTCCCAGCTTGTTGCAGCAGCTAGAAGTGTGGAGAGAGCCCAGGGTATTGCAGCAGCTGCTACCGAGGAGGAGACCAGGGTTAGGAGACGCCAATTTGAGGCAGGGTCTTCATCTGTGAAGAGAGGTAGAGGAAGTTTTATTCCCAGGATCAGTAGGAGTCAGAGGCAGGCTAGTAGGTCAGTTTAGTTTCAGAGGCAGAGATCGAGACCTACAGTTTCAGTAGCGAGTGCTCCGACTCCAGTAGTTCAGAGATCCACTCCACCTATATGTGCTCAGTGTGGTGGAACACATAGGGGTGTCTGTTGGAAGAATAGTGGACCAGCTGTGTGCTTCAGATGTGGATCACCTGATCATTTTATTAGAGAGTGTCCTGAGATGCAGGAACAGAGGCCGACAGATTCTGCAGTTTCTCGACCTAGTGTGAGAGGTGGTCGAGGGAGCAGAGTTTTCAGCAGAGGGGGTAGACCTGGGATTAGTCAGAGAGGAGGATCTTCATCCAGGGATAGTAGACCAGATGAGGCTGGGCCTTCTCAGAGAGTATATGTGATGCAGAGGCAACCAGATGCTTCAACAGTTATTGCGGGTACTTTCTCTTTATTTGGCATTTCAGTTCTTGCTTTGATTGATCCAGGATCTACTCATTCATATATTAGTGCATCTATTTTGCCTGTATCTGAATTGCATTATGAGTCCCTAGGATTTGATGTGTTGGTGACAAATCCTTTAGGGCATAGTGTGATTGTTAGCAAGGTGCACCGAGATAGTACAGTTGTGGTACAAGGTGAGGAGTTTCGTGGATATTTGATCGAAATGCCTTTTAAAGAGTATGATTTGATTTTGGGCATGGACTAGTTGTCTAGACATGGAGCTGTGGTGGACTGTCAAAAGAAATGTGTTACTTTGAGAACTAATGATGGTAGAATTGTGTTGGCATCTAGTGAGCAGAGACAGCTTGCATCCTTGTTTGTTTCAGCTGTTACAGCTAGGAAGTTGATTAGAAAAGGGTGTGATGCTTATCTTGCTCATGTTTTGGATACTAGAGTAGTAGGTTCTCAACTTGATAGTATATCCACACTTGCAGAATTTCTAGATGTGTTTCCAGAAGAGTTTCCAGGGTTGCCTCCTGATAGAGAGGTGGAGTTTGGTATTGATTTGTTGCCTGGTACCACTCCTATCTCTATTACCCCTTATAGAATGGCACCTGCTGAGCTAAGGGAGTTAAAGGTGCAGTTGCAGGAATTATTGGATAAAGGGTTTGTTCGCCCTAGTGTTTCACTGTGGGGAGCTCCTGTTTTGTTTGTGAAGAAGAAGGATGGTACTATGAGATTTTGCATTGATTATAGGCAATTGAATAAGGTGACTATTAAGAATAAATATCCTTTGCCTAGAATTGATTATCTTTTTGATCAATTAAAAGGAGCAGCAGTGTTTTCCAAGATTGATTTAAGATCAGGGTACCATCAGTTGAAGGTCAGAGCTGAAGATGTTCCTAAGACAGCCTTTTGCACAAGGTATGGGCATTATGAGTTTTTAGTGATGCCTTTTGGGTTGACAAATGCACCTGCAGCTTTTATGGATTTAATGAATAGGGTGTTTAGGCCCTATCTGGATCAATTTGTGGTGGTCTTCATTGATGATATTTTAGTATATTCACGTAATGAAGAGGAGCATGACAAACATCTGTGAATTGTACTACAGATTTTGAGAGAGAAGCAATTGTATGCTAAGCTGTCGAAGTGTGAGTTTTGGCTTGATCATGTGACTTTTCTCGGTCATATAGTTTCAGCAGATGGTATTAGAGTTGATCCGAGTAAAGTTGAGGCTATTTTGGATTGGAGTCCACCGAAGTCAGTAACTGAAGTTAGAAGTTTTCTGGGTTTGGCAGGCTATTATCGACGGTTTGTGAAGGGATTTTCTTTGATAGCTAGTCCACTTACCAGATTACTTTGAAAGGGAGTTAGATTTGTGTGGACAGATCAGTGTCAGGCTAGCTTTGAGCAGTTGAAAGAGATGTTGACTCAAGCGCCTGTTCTTACTTTACCTGTAGAAGATAAACCATATGTGATCTACAGTGATGCTTCACATAGTGGTTTGAGTTGTGTTTTGATGCAAGAAGGTAAAGTTATAGCTTATGCTTCTCGACAGTTGAAGCCGCATGAGCTCAATTATCCGACCCATAATTTGGAGTTAGCAGCCATAGTGTTTGCTTTGAAGATTTGGCGACACTACTTGTATGGGGAGAAGTGTTTCATCTATACGGACCATAAGAGTTTAAAATATTTGGGTTTTCAGAGAGAGCTTAACCTTCGGCAGAGACGATGGTTGGAGTTGATCAAAGACTACGACTGTTTGATTGATTATCATCCTAGTAAGGCAAATGTTGTTGCTGATGCCTTGAGTCGGAAGTCTTTGGCAGGTTTGGCTGTTTACTCACTCTCATTGCTTGTTGAGTTGAGAACGTTACATGCTAGTTTTGAAGCATGTGATGATGGTGCATTGTTGGCTCAGTTGCAATTGAGACCAGTATTGTTGGACCAGATTAAGGAGGCTCAGTTGACAGATGAGAAAATTCAAAAGATTGTTTCAGATTGCCAGAATGGAAAGAGTCAAGATTTTATTGTGAGAAGTGATGGGAGTCTTTGGTTTAAGAACAGATTGTGTGTACCTGTTGATGCTAATTTGAGAAAGATTATTTTAGAAGAAGCACACCAGTCAGTTTTTGCTATGCATCCGGGCAATACGAAGATGTACCATGATTTGAAGCAGCATTACTGGTGGTCAGGTATGAAGAGAGACATAGCTGAGTTTGTGTCCAAATGTCTCACGTGTCAGAGGGTAAAAGTTGAGCATCAAGTTCCAACAGGGTTGCTTCAACCTTTATCAGTGCCTGAATGGAAATGGGAAAGAGTAACAATGGACTTTGTATCTGGTTTGCCATTGACGCTGAGGAAACATGATGCTATTTGGGTGATTGTTGATAGGTTGACAAAGACAGCTCATTTTCTTCCGGTTCGGATGGACTATTCTCTTGAGAAGTTGGCTGAGCTGTATATCCACGAGATTGTGAAATTGCATGGAGTCCTAATTTCTTTAGTGTCGGATCGAGATCCCCGGTTTACTTCGAGGTTCTGGTTCTTGATTGCATTTTAGCACTGTTTTTCATCCACAGACAGATGGGCAGTCCAAGAGGGTGATACAGATTATTGAGGATATGTTGAGAAGCTGTGTCATTGATTTTTCTGGAAGTTGGGACAGATTTTTACCACTTGTGGAATTTGCTTAAAACAACAGTCATCAATCCAGTATTGGAATGGCACCATTTGAGGCATTGTATGGGAGAAGATGTAGAACGCCTCTATGTTGGAATGAAACTAGAGAAAGTAAGTTAATTGGTCCTGATTTGATTAAAGAAACTAAAGAAAAAGTGAAGATGATTCGGGATCGGTTAAAAGTAGCTTCAGATCAGCAGAAATCTTATTCAGATTTAAAGAGGAGAGACATTAAGTATAATGTGGGAGATAAAGTATTTCTCAAAGTATCTCCTTGGAAAAAGATATTGAGATTTGGTCAAAAAGGGAAGCTGAGTCCTCGTTTCATTGGACCATATGAAGTTTTAGAAAGAGTTGGACCAGTTGCTTATCGTCTTGCTTTGCCGCCTGAGTTGGATAGAATCCATAATGTCTTCCATGTTTCTATGTTGAGAAGGTACAGATCAGATCCATCTCATGTTCTTTCAGTTGAATCTATTGAGGTGAGTCCGGATCTGACTTTTGAAGAAGAACCAGTTGCTATTTTAGCATATGGGATGAAAGAGTTGAGACATAAGGAAGTGCCAATTGTAAAGGTTCTTTGGAAGAATCATGGTAGAGAAGAATCAACTTGGGAGAGTGAGCAAGCAATGCGAGATCAGTATCCTCAGTTGTTTCGGACTTGATATCAGGTAATTTTGAGGACGAAATTTCTTTTTAGAGGGGGAGAATTGTAATATCCCAAAGTGTGCCCTAGAAGTTTTGATATAATTGTTGTTTTATTTGGATTATGTGTGTATGTTAATTTGTAAAGAAAAGAGAAAGAAGTGAAGAGAGTGTATTTGTTGTGTATATGAAAATATATACAACATATACACAAGTCAATGAGAAAGTCATAGAAAGAGATTAATTATTATTAATTGTGTTTAAGGAATTAATTAATTATAAGTGGGATTAGAGTTAGTGGTAGTGGAAGATGATATTTTGATTATTTTATATTAAATGCTTGGATGAGAGGGTTTTAAGGAAAAAGAGTTGACTTTGTTTTCTTTGGTTTTCTTTCTTTTCTTCTTCCTTCGTGGATTTCTTTCATTTCTTTTCCTTCTCTTTTCCTTTCCTTTTGTTGTCCGGCCATCAAAGAAACAAGAGAGCAAGAGAGAGATTTGATCTTCCAAGTTCAAGATTGAAGGAAGTTTTCAAGAGATCAAGTTGGAGATTTAAGAGTTTCTTCATCCTTGGTAAGTCCTTCCACTTGATTCTTTGATTTCTTTGGGTTTGTAAGTTGAAGTTGTGATGGATAGGTGTTTGGTTTGATTGTGTTGTGTTTAAGAGTATTTGGTTTAATTGACTTTGGATTTTTGAGGTTGGAATAAAGGAAAGAGTAAGTTTGTTGGTGAAGATAGTGTTGTGGTGGTGTTTAGGGTTTGTGATGATATTGATGATTTGTGGTTAATGTATATTTTGTCTTGTTTTGGTGTTTTTGCAAGTTTGAGATGGTTTTGGATGTGTGTAGTTAAGTTTGTTTGAAGTGGATGTTGGTGGAAGAAGTGATTTGTTGGGTGTTCTGTTGTTTTGGCCGGAATCTGGGTTTTTGGCCTGACACGCTCACTAGCACGTCCAGGTCTTTAGGCGTGTCAATGGTTCTGTGTGGCAGTAGGATTGACACAGCCAGTAACACGCCCGTGTTATTGAATGTGTCATAGCCACTGTGTTATTGGGGAATTGACACGGCCATGAGCACGCTCATGTTGTTGGACGTGTCAATGTTTCAGAGAGGCAGAATGTATTACACGCCCAGTGACACGCCCGTGGTTCTGAGCGTGTAAAAGCTTTTGTGTTGTGGAGTTAGGACACGATCAAGGACACGCCCGTGTTGTTGAGCGTGTCATGTTTGGAGGTTGCCCTAGTTGGTTTTTAGCCTTATGATCTCATGTGGGTTTCATCATTCTTTTGGAATAGGTTGTGAAGAAGGTGAATTGCTCTAATTCAAGTGGTGAAAGATTCTTAGAAGAGGAAGTGTTTAGAGTTATATGGGTTGCTTTTGAAGTAAGTACAAACCATGCATTTTTGCATACATTCATGTGATTTTGGAACTTACACATTTGGATATAAATGTACTAAGAAATCTTATTGCATTGTTGATATATATATATGAATAATGTTAACCTTGTGAAATGTAATGTGTTGTATGTATATTGATGATGATATATGAAATGTGAGTTGAGATATAATGAAGCCATTGTTGTTGGCTATGGTTATGCAAAATGAAATTATTAAGGCATGTTTGCCTATGTGTTTATGACATATGAATTGAGAAAGAGAATGGTAAAGAAGTGAATGAATTGATTGTATGTTTAATATGTTATTCAATTTCAGAGTTCTGGATTTGGCGGCATGCCTATGAAATGTAAAAAGGTAACAGTCTTGCCGGGATGAGGATCTCTTCAATTTGAGTTGAATTGAGGTCCAAGAGACTGGGTCTATTACACTATATGAATTATGAATATGAAATATATGATAAATAACAGTCTTGCCGGGTTGAGGATCTCCTCGATTTCAGTTGGGTTGATGGTCCAAGAGACTGGGTCTGTTACAGGTAACAGTCTTGCCGGGTTGAGGATCTCCTCAAGTTTATTGGGTTGATGGTCCAAGAGACTGGGTCTTTTACACTATCCATGGATAGAGATGTATATATACATATTGCCTATGGGCTTGATCATTGTGATTATGGACCAAAGAAGTAACTCTGAACTTTGAATATCATATTAAATACTTGTTGGGCCCATGTGTGTCTATGTGGAATGTGTGTGATGGATGATGATACAATTATTGAAGTAATGAAATGTAACATTTATGAGTATGATCTCTATTGTTTGAATGTATGACATTAACAAGGCATCGAAGCATATCATTGTTATGGTCTGTACCACTAAGCCGTGGGCTTAGCGCGATTGTGTTTCATCTTGCAGGTGATAGGTTTGAGCCGGAGAATTCTGCTAGACCTAGTTGAGTTGAGGTTTTGAAGAGTTGGTTTAGAGCTTAAAGATCAGAGAGTCAAGCTGCCAATCATGTATATATTTCATGTTTTGTAAATTTTGATCTTAATGTATATGTACTTGAAAATATTTGTTATAGTTTCCGCTGCGTTTTGAATAAACATTTTATTTATTGTGTTTTATAAATTCCCTTAAATGTTTTAAATTTATTCATAATTCATCCGAGGGATGATTTGTGTGTTTTGTTAACTGTGGCATTTCTATATTCAGTATACGTATATTACGATCGTATAAGCATGTTGTGTACGTATACGGGGTATAGGGTGTTACAATGTTAGCCAATACCCTTATTAGCCCCATTACAAGCTCATAAAGTCCTAATGATCTTTTTGAATTAGCAAAGGCAAATTAGTGAAGAAGCCCCTATAAGCATGCATATGAGATAGGCCTTGTTCTTACAGGACTAGGCATTCTTAGTAAGAGGTAGGGGCATGTGCCTATCCAAAGTATATCCATTTAAGTCTTTTGAATTTAGTATACTCTCAGAGAAAAAGAAGGTTATGGTAGTGTATAACTTACCAAATTTGGAAATTGAGGTCCGATGCACATGTTGAATTTCATTTGGAATAAAAAATCTGAGAAAAGAGTCCGCATTTCTTAAATTGAATCTTGCACATTGCTTGAGGATAAGCAATACTCTAAGTTTGGGGGAGTTGATAAATTTGTAATTACCATGGAATTAGGGCTAAAAAGTTGCCCATTTTGTGTTGTTCTTTGTGGATTATGGATGATTTTATGATGAAAAGTGTTTCTATTTGTAGATCTAATATTTTAATGGCTTAAGATGCAAAAAGGAGAGCTTTCAATGAAGAAAAAGGTAAAATTTAGAAGCATTTTAGTCAGCATGGAAGTGTTGATTATCCCAAACATGCCCACACTAAAGAGTATGAACCTGTGAGCTAAAGAGTAAAAAGATCCAGTAGCAGATTTTTCTGCACAAGCATGTAATTTCAAAACAACACACCTATGCAAGAAATTCTAAGATCCAATAGCATATTTTTTTGCACAGGTATATTAATACTTGCAATATCATTCTCAATATCACTAGACAAGTAAATGTATAAGGTAACAAACACTCGATAATATATTTTTTTAATCATCCACATACACATTCGTAAGTCATATTCACAATGTGACTTGCTTTTCACATTTTCTTATATATCACAATTGTGTTTATATTGAAAAATCTCATCACACATATCATACAATTATACGCAATTCCTCTTTTATATACAACCTATACAAAGTTAACATTTATCACCTTTCAGAAAATATTATCATTTCTCATTCTTTTGATATTACTTAGGTTATTCATCAATTCAACATATTTATACACTCTGACCACAACATAATTAATATCTTTCTTATTTAATCGCCCATCTTTTAAATAAGTTTCTTATTATATTTTTTTTCTAACACTTCATATAAATCTTAGTCACGTTTTCAATGTAACATCTCTCTCACATTTTTTTTATGCATTGATCACACCTTTCATATCCATTTTCATCATTTCCAATTTAATTAACTAAAGTAACTCATTTTCACTTTCTTAATCATTTCCCTTTATTTCATAACAAATTTCTATATTATCAACCACATTACACCTTAGTTAGTACTTTTATAAATAATATTACTCATTCAAAATTACTCCCATGCTTATTAAACATTAAACTATCAATAGCTAAACAATCCTCATCGAAATTCCCTTACAACTCTAAATTTTCAACTTACTACTTAAATTTCATTCTATTAATCTCACTTTCAAGAGCTAACTTTATAAACATTATTTTTATATTAATATAACATTAAAACACATCACTTTCACAATTATAGAAACCTATTTCAAAAATTTAAATTTTATATAATGCAACCAACAGCATGAACCTCACCAAATCTCATCCATATCACATTCTCAATCTTAAGATCATAACATTTACTTTTAAACAACACTAATTCATTTCCTTACACTAATTAACATTATCAATTAGATATCCTACTTTTACATACTCAAACTCTAAATCATGTATCATTCATTTTTTTTTATGAACTCTTTGTTCTAAATTATTAAAACTCCATATTCCTTCTTCATACTTCTACCCATATGCATACAAATTTTCATAATTGTTCTTATATATTTGTCTCATGAAATTAATTTATTACTCATGTACACAAAATTATTGACTTCCTTAGTTTCATGTCACTCTTACTTTCAATTTTTATATTCCTTACCAATTCTTTATAAAAGCTTGTAAAATTTTATCCATATGCACTTGACACATATATGGACTTATATTTAAAGTTTTAGATTTTTCCAAGTTGATTTAATATATTTAAAAATTAAATCTTCTAAAATCAGAGAATCTGTTTCTTTAATAATTTCTCTGGCAGCACCCGGTTGTCCATTTTTTTCAGGTATCATACCTTAATAAAAATTCATGAAATTTTAACCATATGTTATAAGAATACATATGATATTGGGTGTAAATTTTCATATTTTCTGGGTTTGTTTGCTATAGTTTTTAAATATGTTTCTTAATTTCTACAGATTCTGAGTTTCTGGAACTCCTCCAACAATTTGTGTTCTTCTACCTTTCTTAATAAGTAATTCATCTTTAAAAATTATGAAATTTTATACATTAGATTCTAACATTTAGAAAAACTTTTCATTAAATTTTCAAACTCATCTAACATTCCTATATTATTCAAAATTTTGACAATATCATTTTATAGCACACCTATAAAATTTTTTTTAACTATCACGCCCATTTTTCAAACTTTTTATTTCATATCTTAAATCATTTCATAAATTATTTTTCTTAATTTCACTTATTCATAAATTGAATCAGCTATAAATTTTAATTTCAAATAAAAGTTTCAAAAATTCTTAATCGATACGCCCCAGAATGACGTTTCTATTGTGCCACTCTGATCTATATAACCCAGACGCCATCTCAACTCATATCCATTATATCAAATGGACATTGCCACATCAGGGATCAGATATATTGCTAGTGTCAATGCATGCATCACAATTGAAAATCATTTTTTATTCCAATTTTCTCTCTCTAACAACCCACCTAGGTCGAGAACCTCAAACCTAGGCTCTGATACCAAAATAAATGTAACACCCTTATACCATATATACATACAATACATATTTCCAACATATGTAAAATATGCATATACGGTACAAAAATATCACAGACCGATTTTATAAAATTTTTCATATTTCTATTTTAAAATTTCAAATACTAAATATATAAAATTAAATAATATATAAATATTATTTACTTGCTATAGTAACCCGAAATAACATTTTATATGAAAATCTCTGAAAAAATTCGCCAGAGTTTTGTTTATAATTTGGACATTTTCGAAATTCAACAAAACACAACCTGCATAAAACAAACACTCCAAATAAAATCAATTCACCATTTCACCAATACTTCTCAATTTCTCCATATTTTCTCAAAATACTTATATATATATATATATATCAACATCACATATAAGATCTCATCTTAAACAAATTATTCAAATCATTCTTTACAATTTACATTATATACTTCAAAAACATATCATAACATATATAATATCAAAATATACTGTAATATCAAATATCTACATGCTGGCAACTGGCTCTGATCTTGATGTACTGAAAAACTCTTCAAACTCAATAAATACAAACCTAGACCTGATCAGGTCTAGTAGAACTCTCCAGCTCTACCAAAACGTCCATGATACTTGCGCGATAAATTACAATCACGCTAAGCCGAAGCCTAGTGGTACAAACTTTGATAATAATATAGTCCAAATGTAATGTCAATGCACAATGCATATAGATGTCACATCATTCCACTTTCTTATATTTTTCAAATATTTCATAATCACAACTCATAACATTATATTGCTCAATTGTATCATGTTTTATTAGTTTTTGTTATAAGTTTTGTGTCTTGTTTATTAGGTTAATTATTGTTTTATTTAGGTATTTTGTTAGTTTTTATCGGTTTGTCTAGTGTTTTCTTTAATTGTGTAGTTTTAGTTTATTTTTAGTTTTATGTCGTTTTTGATCTAGTTTTTAGTTTGTGTTTATGTTTTGTCGGTTATTGTTTATTTACTTTGTGTTTTAAGTTTGTTTTGAGTTTTGTGTTAGGTTAAAACAGGCAAGGAAACGAATTGAAGATGAAATGGGCAGTAGCTGACACAGGTAGAGGACACGGCCAAGTCACTGGCCATGTCCCATACCAAGTTAAAAGGAAGAACAAGTCCCAGTAGCAGACACCAGCAAGGGACACGGCCAAGTCATGTGGCCGTGTCCCTCCAAAGAAGAGCAACACGGCCAAGTCACCATGACCTGGCCGTGTCCCACTTATTACCAAAGGAAAGGAAGAGTAAAGCAGACAGAGGCAGACACTGGGAAGGGACACGGCCGTGTCACCTGGCCGTGTCCCTCAAATATGATGCAACACGGCCAAGTCAAGCTCCACTTGGCCGTGTCACTCAACAAAGAAGCAAAGAAGACCAAAAAGCAACAGAGGAGGACACATGCAGGGGACACGGCCGTGTCACCTGGCCGTGTCCCTCCATCAAGCCTCACATGGCCGTGTCCCTCATCCCTTGGCCGTGTCCCACATGAATCAACGCGCACCGAATTTTAAAGCCGACGCTTCGTATAAAAGCAAAAAGAAAGTTAGGGTTTAGGGGGGTTGACGATTTTGAGAGCAAGTTTAGCCGTCTGAGAGAGATCTTAGGGTTTAAACATTTGTTTTCTTGGATTTTGATTCTACTTTGGATTACACTAGTTTAGATTAGATTGTCCATGCCATTGTTTCATCCTTCTTGCAAGATTTGATCAAGAGTTCATCAAAAGCTTCAAGGAGTTTGTAACTTGGTTTTATTCTTAAACTTTGTCTCTTTAGTTTCATTGAAATTGTGTTTATGAACATTATCATGTCTAAATTGATTTCTTTGATTATTAATGAGATGAGTATGCTTGATAACAACATGAACTAATTTAATCTAGTCTAGGGTTTGTATGGATTTGCTATGAATTGTATGAATTGGTTATTCTCTTAACTATTGATTTCTTTAGCCTTTATTGAATGAAAAATTGTTACATATAATTGATTGGCCACCAATTGTGTGTTTTAGGTATTAGATGATGGATTGAGAGATGAAATCTAATGCTGGAACAATTCAATTAAGGACTTAGGTGAATTAGAGATATAACCTATTAAAAAGATTGTTTCAATTATAACAAGATTAGTTGTAAGAGGTTTGAATGCGAGAGCTTATTTCCTTGACTCAATTAATTAAGTTGCTTGAGATTTAATCTTAGAAATTAAATTAGTTAAGTGGAATAACCGTTCATACATATGAGTAGTAAAGAAGTGCAAACCCTAGACTCTTTTTTTATCAAGTGAATCAAAACATAAGCTATTGTTTATTTTTATTGTTTTCAAATTAAATCATTCTTCTTCATTACTTTGCAAATTAAATTTCTTTAATTATTTGTTACTTTAAATTTGATAATCAATTACCCACTTTGGCTTCCTTGAGAGAACGACCTTGGGGCGATCACCTTTGCTACAGCTACCTCGTATACTTGCGAGTGACGCTTTGTGGTAGAGTAAATTTGAGCGCAACAAGTTTTTACTTTTTGTACGAAATTAGCTGAAGAAATTAGCGCATCATATTAGGTTAGCCCCTTTAGCTTAAAGAGACTTCCCTTTATATTGATTTCCTTAGTGAGCCAAGTTGAGCCATTGACCGTTTCTTGTTTGATTAACACAATTCTCAACTTAACATGTTCTTATTATCATCATACCTATGCATTAAGGAATGGAGTTGTATGATTAGACAATAGGGTAGTTTTTTTTTCTCAACGATTTTGCAAACCTTCTTCTTTAAACACCCTGAAACACAAAGTAAAGAAAAACCGATCAATGCACAGTCCATTTAATGAAACCGAACAGAAATCAAAATTCGCTAAACTTAAAATTAAACTACGAAAAATAAATGCAAACCGATGGGTTGCCTCCCATATAGCGCTTCTTTAATGTCATATAGCTGGACATCATGCAAGGCCTAGGGATCATGAATCAAAGTACTGTCAATGACCCTCACTTCCTGAAATCCTTCATTGTATGGCTTAACTCTCTGTCCATTCACTTTGAAAGTCTCACCTGTTCTAGAGTTAAGTAATTCAATTGCACCAGAAGGATATACCTGAGTTATCTCGAAAGGACCACTCCATTGAGACTTGAGTTTACCTGGAAAAAGACGGAGTCGTGAGTTAAAAAGTAAAACCTTCATACCTGGACTCAATGTCTTGCGCACTATAATTTTATCATGAAGTGCTTTAGTGCGATCCTTGTAAATTCTTGAGCTCTCATAAGCCTCATTCCTCAGCTCATCTAACTCTGAAATTTGTAGAAATCATTCTCTCTTCGCTTTGTCCAAGTCCAAATTCAGAGTCTTAATTGCCCAATATGCTCTGTGCTCCAACTCCACTGGTAGGTGGCAAGCTTTTCCAAACACCAATCGATATGGACTCATACCTAGAGGAGTTTTGAAAGCAGTCCGATATGCCCATAGTGCATCGTGCAATCTGCTTGCCCAATCCTTTCTGGATGTGTTGACTGTTTTCTCCAGAATTCCTTTTAGCTGCTTGTTGGATGTTTCCACTTGTCCAGAAGTCTGTGGATGGTATGGGGTTGACACCTTGTGCTTCACACCGGATTTATGCATTAACTTCTCAAAAAGCCTGTTGCAAAAATGACTCCCCCCATCACTTACTATCACCCTTGGTGTGCCAAACCTGCTAAGAATGTTTTCCTTCACAAATTTAACAACAATATTAGCATCATTAGTACGGGGGGGATTGCCTCCACCCATTTGGAAACATAATCAACAGCAACTAAAATGTATTCATAACCAAAGGATTTGGGGAAAGGACCCATGAAGTCTATTCCCCACACATCAAACAGTTCAACAACAATAAATGACTGAAGGGGCATTTCATTCCTCCTTCCAATGTTACCTACTCTTTGGCAACGATCACATTGCTTACAGTAGTCTTGAGCATCTTTAAATAAAGTGGGCCAGTAAAAGCCACTTTGAAGCACCTTTTCTGCAGTTTTTCTTCCTCCAAAATGACCCCCACAGTGAAGGTCATGACAAAAATGAAGAACACTCAGTTGTTCTTCCTCAGAAACACACCTGCGAACTATCTCATCTTTGCAAATCCGGAATAGATAAGGTTCATCCCAAAAATAAAACTTACTCAAGTGTAGAAACCTTTTCTTTTCCTGAAAGGACATGTTAGATCTCAAAATACCACAAGCAAGATAGTTAGCAATATCTGCAAACCAAGGTGCATTAATTACCACAAACAAATGCTCATCAGGAAATGCTTCTAAATTTTTATGAATGCTATCAGATGCAAGATTTTCACTAAAGTAGGGTAATCTGGATAAATGATCAGCAACAACATTCTCACTACCCTTAGTATCCTTGATTTGGAAATCAAACTCTTGCAATAACAACACCCACCTAATTAAGCGCGGTTTAGCATGCTGTTTTGTTAAAAGATATTTAAGAGCTGCATGGTCAGAATGAACAATAATTTTGGACCCTATTAAATAAGCTCTAAATTTGTCTAAAGCAAAAACAACAGCTAGCATTTCCTTCTCAGTTGTGGTGTAGTTCATTTGTGCACTATTCAGGGTTAAACTAGCATAATAAATTACCCTTAAGTATTTGTCAACCCTTTGCCCAAGAACAGCTCCTACTGCATGATTAGAAGCATCACACATGATTTCAAAAGGTAAAGACCAGACAGGAGCTACAATCACAGGTGCACTAGTCAATTTTTCCTTAAGAGAATTAAAAGCTTGCATGCATTGTGCTGTAAATTCAAATGGAACATCTTTCCCCAATAAATGGCACAATGGTTGGCTTATTTTGGAAAAATCCTTAATAAACCTCCTGTAAAATCCTGCATGCCCTAAAAAACTTCTTATTCCCTTAACAGAGGTAGGTGGGGGTAACTTAGCAATCAATTCAATTTTAGCCTTATCCACCTCAATCCCTTTACTCGACACCACATGACCTAAGACAATGCCCTGAGTAACCATAAAATGACTCTTTTCCCAACTTAAAGTGAGGTTACATTCAATGCATCTCTCAAGCACACGAACAAGTTTATCGAGGCAATTATCAAAAGAATTACCAAAAACAGAAAAATCATCCATAAATAGCTCAATAAAATCATCGATCATATCTGAGAAGACAGACATCATGCATCTCTGAAAAGTTGCAGGTGCATTGCACAAGCCAAAGGGCATACGTCGAAATGCATAAGTCCCAAAAGGGCAAGTAAAGGTTGTCTTGGACTGATCCTCTGGAGCTATTGGCACCTGATAGTAACCTGAAAGGCCATCCAGAAAACAATAATGTGAGTGCCCAGAAAGTTTATCTAACATCTGATCAATAAAAGGAAGAGGGAAATGATCTTTCTTTGTAGCATTGTTCAACTTCCTATAATCGATGCACATTCTCCATCCAGTAGTAGTCCTAGTAGGAACCAACTCATTATTCTCATTTTTCACCACAGTGATTCAAGATTTCTTAGGAACTACATGTACTGGACTCACCCACTCACTATTAGCAATTGGATAAATTACTCCTTCATCCAGCAATTTGAGCACTTCCTTCTTAACCACTTCACTCATATTTGGGTTAAGTCGCCTTTGGGTCTCCCTCACAGGTTTAGCTCCCTCTTCTAAAGTGATTCTATGCATGCACATGGAAGGGCTAATACCCTTGATGTCACTCAATCCCCATCCTATTGCTCTCTTCAATCTTTTAAGCTCACTCACTAACCTCATCTCCTCCCCTTCACTAAGTTCACTAGATATTATTACAGGTAAAGTATTGTTATCCCCTAAAAACACATATTTCAGGTTCTTAGGTAACTCTTTCAGCTCTAACTCTAGTGAGGGGTTCTTCTCTTCTTTTTCAATGGGGGAAGGTTCAAAAATTGAGTTCTCCTTAAGCTCCTCTATTTCAGCACACTCTAAAGTCTCAAGACAACTGGCTATTTCTGCATCAAAAATATCCACATCACTCTCTAAAGTCAATGCCAGCTCCAATTTATCAGATGAACCTGTCTGCAAGAAAACATCTGAAACAACTGCATCAATACAATCAATGAAAGAACAATCCTCATACAAAGCAGTTGTAGGAATAGGAGAAGTGTTAAAAATAGAAAATTCCACAGTTTGTCCCAAAACAGTCATTGATAATTTTCCATTCTTAACATCTATCAAAGTATTGGTAGTCGCCATAAAAGGCCTACCCAGCAAAATGGTGTGTGCAGATGGTGAAGAATTACTTACCTCCATGTCAAGAACAATGAAATCCACAGGTACTATCAAACCACCAACTTTAACTAACACATCTTCTATAACCCCTTTCGGGAATCTAAGAGATATATCAGCTAATTGCAACACCATTTTTGTTGGCTTAAGTTCCCCTAATTCTAAGTCAAGGTACACAGAGTAAGGCATTAAATTCACACTAGCTCCCAAATCACACATGCCATCAGTACATTTTCCATTCCCCATAGCAATTTTAATAATAAAGCTTCCAGGATCCTTTAGCTTAGGGGGTAGTTTATGCTGCAAAACAGCACTGGCTACCTCAGAAACTATCACCTTTTCATTCGGCTCATACCTTTTTTTCTTGGTATTCAGTTCTTTGAAGAATTTAGCATAAGCCGGCATGTTCTTAATTGCTTCAAGTAATGGTAAGTTGATACTTACCTTAGATAGCATGTTGAAGATATCTGAAAACTGCTTATCTTTTTTATCATCCTTTAACCTGCTAGGGAATGGTATAGGTGGCTTGTATGGATTTCTTGCCTTGTGCAAATCTGGTGTAGGGGTCTTTTCCATTGATCTTTCTTTAGCACCTTTGTTCTCTACTTCTCCTTCCTTTTTCTTCTCTTGTTCACCTGCATTCACAGAATTATTTTCAACATTGTTATTAATTACCTTGCCACTCCTAAGAACAGTCACTGCTTGTGCCTGCTCAGGTTGACTTGGAAACTTCCCCTTTTGTTGAATCTGCATCTGTTGTGCAAGTTGCCCCACTTGGGTCTCCACCTTCTTAAAAGATGCTTCTAAGGAATCCAGTCTCTTATTGTTCATCTCTTGGTTTTGTGCACTGACTTTGATGAAGGCTTGTAAACTTTCCTCCAAACTATCTCTCTTAGGCTGCATTTGATTTGAGGATTGACCCTGCTGCTGGTTCTGTCTCTGGAGCAAATGGAAAGGCTGTTGAGCATTATTTGTTGTCCAAGAAAAATTGGGGTGATTCCTCCAGCCAGGATTGTAAGTGTTAGAGTAAGGATCATTCCTGGCTCTTGGTTGAAATCCTCCCATAGCATTAACTTGCTCAGCTTCATTCCCAAAAGTCTCATATGCAGAGGGACATATATTTGCTCCATGCCCACATGTCCCACAGATTCCACACACTTCTTGAGTAGATGAAGAAACATTGTTCTTCATGTTTAGCATCTGAACCTGTCTTGTCAACTCAGCTATTTGACTAACCATTTTAGTATTGGCTTCCAGTTGATTCACTCCCTTGCTTCTTCCCCTTACACTCTTTTGTTGAGAATTAGCTCCCAACATCTCAAAAATCTCATAAGTCTCATCAGCTGTCTTTTCTCCCATGGCTCCCCCAGCTGCATTATCAACAGTATTCTGAAATTGCTGGGTGAGACGATCATAGAAAAACTGATTAAGGAGTTGAAGTGGGTAGTGATGATGTGGACACTGGATCAATAGCATCTTGAATCTGTCCCAAGCCTCATGAAATGGCTCTCCTTCAAACTGAGAGAATGTAGCAATCTTCCCTCTCAACTCAGCTGTCTTTTGGTGTGAATAGAACTTGCCCATGAATTTATTGTAAACTTGCTCCCAAGTTTTCAGTGAGTTCTCAGGCAACATCATGAGCCAGCTCTTTGCCCTATCCTTCAAAGTATAAGGGAAACATCTCATCCTCAACTGATCTTCTGTTAGTCCTCCCAAAGGAAAAGTGTTGAGGGTGGAGTAAAAATCCCGAATAAAGTTCAAAGGATCTTCATTTGGAACTCCATAGAATGATGGCAGCATGTTGTAGTGAATGTTCTTCAACTCATAGTTCCTTGCTGCATCTGTCAGTCTTATGCAAGAAGTGGAAGTCCCAATTACAGGTCTAGCAAAATCTCTCATGGTTCTTTGCCTTTCTTCAGCCATCTTTACAGATTTTTCAGATTCTAACTCAAAATCCGAATTGTCTTCCTCTGAAGTATCAAATCCTGTGAAAAACTCAAACTCCTCTCTACTCCTTTTTACTCTCTGAATTTCTGGAATGAATGGATGCAGTTCTCCTTCAAGTGATCTCCTGCCTTGCATAAACAAAAATTTCTAGAAAAAGAAATATCAAAAGCAAAAGACAAACTAAATAAAATGAAAACAATGAAAATAATCTGAAATGTAATTTTTTTTTATTATTTTTAAATAAACAATTACGCCAATTAGCGTCCCCGGCAGCGGCGCCAAAAACTTGTTGCGCTCAAATTAACTCTACCACAAAGCGTCACTCGCAAGTATACGAGGTAGCTGTAGCAAAGGTGATCGCCCCAAGGTCGTTCTCTCAAGGAAGCCAAAGTGGGTAATTGATTATCAAATTTAAAGTAACAAATAATTAAAGAAATTTAATTTGCAAAGTAATGAAGAAGAATGATTTAATTTGAAAACAATAAAAATAAACAATAGCTTATGTTTTGATTCACTTGATAAAAAAAGAGTCTAGGGTTTGCACTTCTTTACTACTCATATGTATGAACGGTTATTCCACTTAACTAATTTAATTTCTAAGATTAAATCTCAAGCAACTTAATTAATTGAGTCAAGGAAATAAGCTCTCGCATTCAAACCTCTTACAACTAATCTTGTTATAATTGAAACAATCTTTTTAATAGGTTATATCTCTAATTCACCTAAGTCCTTAATTGAATTGTTCCAGCATTAGATTTCATCTCTCAATCCATCATCTAATACCTAAAACACACAATTGGTGGCCAATCAATTATATGTAACAATTTTTCATTCAATAAAGGCTAAAGAAATCAATAGTTAAGAGAATAACCAATTCATACAATTCATAGCAAATCCATACAAACCCTAGACTAGATTAAATTAGTTCATGTTGTTATCAAGCATACTCATCTCATTAATAATCAAAGAAATCAATTTAGACATGATAATGTTCATAAACACAATTTCAATGAAACTAAAGAGACAAAGTTTAAGAATAAAACCAAGTTACAAACTCCTTGAAGCTTTTGATGAACTCTTGATCAAATCTTGCAAGAAGGATGAAACAATGGCATGAACAATCTAATCTAAACTAGTGTAATCCAAAGTAGAATCAAAATCCAAGAAAACAAATGTTTAAACCCTAAGATCTCTCTCAGACGGCTAAACTTGCTTAATTATCCAATTTCCCTCACTGATTTTCTCAAGAAATAATCCGAAGGTCTTTTATTTGGATGTAATGGGGCTAAGGTAAGGTGTGAGAAAAGATATTTAAGCTGGAGCATTAAGAAATGGAGTATCTAAATTAGACACTACTCTTGCTAAGAATTTCATAACTCCTTCAACTAGCATACTCACCAACCCTTAACAATCTTACATACTTGCACACTAAAAGAAAAGTACACTAGTCAAAATTCCCCTAAGGCTAGAAAATATATGAACTTTGTATATATATATATCTCTTTTTGTTTTATTTTCACTTTTTTTTATATTAATTTTATTTTATATATATATATACAAAGTATAAACTTAATGGATCATCTAGCTTAAAATGTAGAGGAAAAGAATACTGACTCTTAATCAAATACAATATGCAAAGTATGCATTTCAACCCTCAATTAGGGATTCCATATTTTTTTTTTTTTACTTACTTACCCCACACTTAAAATAAACTACCCTATTGTCTAATCATACAACTCCATTCCTTAATGCATAGGTATGATGATAATAAGAACATGTTAAGTTGAGAATTGTGTTAATCAAAC
Source organism: Garcia nutans (assembly GCA_947685225.1). NCBI lineage: Eukaryota > Viridiplantae > Streptophyta > Magnoliopsida > Malpighiales > Euphorbiaceae > Garcia > Garcia nutans. The sequence goes on along the minus strand of CANTUV010000039.1, from coordinate 31,044,902 downwards.
AAGAAACGGTCAATGGCTCAACATGGCTCACTAAGGAAATCAATATAAAGGGAAGTCTCTTTAAGCTAAAGGGGCTAACCTAATTTGCCTTCATCATTTTAAAACTTGAGATTAAATCATAATGTGAGTTCAATAAGTATGCAAAAGCAAACTCTAGAGATGCAACATCATGAAGGTGCACACTTAAGAAAAGAAAATTAATTGACAAAAATATCAAATTTTATGAGGCTCAAAGCTCACACAGGTGGGTTCACAAAGATTTACATGTCATGAATTGCAGAATGCGAAAATTAATCCCGAATGAATTCAAATGCTCATTTCTATGCTGATACCAAAGTCTCAACTATAATGCTAGAATCAAAGAAAAGATCAATAAATTTTCAACAATTATACCATGCACAAAAAAAAAACACAATAAACAAAACAACCACAATAAGCAAAACAAGAATTAAAGGAAAGCTTAAAGAGTACCCCACACTTAAAATTGACATTGTCCTCAATGGAAAACAAGAATAATAAATAAAAAGAGTTAAAGGACAACCTGTCTTCCATCGTACCTGGTGAGGCAAAATCCTAGCTTTCCATCACAAACACAAAAGTTTTATAACAAAAGTACAATAAAATATCCAAACACAAAAGTTTTAACATGAAAAACAAAAAAATAAAACAGAAGTACACTAAATAAAATAAAATAAAGCAAGGAACACAAAGTCTAAGGAAAAGGCGGGTGGGAAGATGATGCAGCCGAGGGATGAAGACTCAGAATTTTGGCAAGGTTGCTGTTAATCTGATCCATCTGTTGCAACATCTCAATATGGTTTCGGTCCACCGTGCCTGTCAGTCCATCTACCTTTCCCTCCAATCGATTTACCTTGCCCTCCAGGGCTTGAATCCTCCAAAGGATCTCTAGATTCTCTGAAACAGGAGCATCCTCATCTAAGTCAAGAGAATCCGAGTCAGACTCCTCTTCGACCCGGGCTCTCTTCTGCCTGTCCCCCGGTGCTTCAGGCTCAGCTGACGGCATCACAAAGGTCCCTCTTCTATGCACCACCATGTGCATCTTCGCCAGTATAACTAAATCCAAGGAATCATTACCCAAAATTCGAGTCATCTGAGTAGTACTCGGGTCAAAATCCTCCACAAGGGCTACTGCTAATGTAGTGATCAATCCTCCAACACAAATATCCCCCCTCCTTTTATTAGCTGCAGAATCAAAAATATCGGCTAACCAATAGCCGGCACTAATATTCATTTCATTCAAAACACAGTCCAAGAAAAATAGCTCACTCGACTCAACCACACCCGGGCTCTCCTTCCTTGCAAAGAACCCACATGACATAAACCTGTGCAAATATCTCAAGGTAGGGTTTCGTAATTTAGATGCTTTGGCCGATTTGGCCACATAAGTACCCGAGCCTAAGGCACCCCAAGCAAACTGTTGTCTAAAATCTTTGGGTATCGATCTTTCTCCATGGTGATGAAAACCATATATATCATTCAACTGATCAATAGTAAACACAAATGATTGACCCATTAATTTAAACATCAGTCTCCTACAAATTTTCTTATCATCCCTTTCCACCTTAAGAGTTGTCAAAAATTCTAGGGTGAGCTCCTCAAACTGCAGAGGTCTCAATGAAACAAAAGTCTCCCACCCAAGATATTGCACATATCTATAAAAAGCAGTCCTTATTTGCAAAGCATCTAGAGATTCGTCATTCACATACCTTGTGGGGAAAAACCCCCGAGGCAAAAGACTTGCCCTCTTGTGAGATAAGGTGGAAGAAGATGACGAAGCTCCTTCAGTTCCAGATTTCTTCTTCTTTCGGTGTGGTACAGTTTTAGTTCTTGGCATCTTGAGATCTGAAAAATTAACACCCAAAACTAAGTAAATCAAAGATAATATGAGTAAAGAGGAAGTTTTAAGTGATTATCTCAAGGTTTATTGAAGAAATTTGAAGTTTCAGTGGATGATTTGAAGTTTTGAAATATCAAAATTGGCTATGGCAATACAGAGAGCGAAGGAGAGCGAGAGAGAAGACGAAAGAAAAGTTAGGGATTACGAAAAGAATTTAGGCAAAATCGGTTTTTAAAAGGGCAAAACGTGAGGTGACACGGCCGTGTGTGTGGGGACTTGGCCGTGTCTGTGTGTGAAAGTGAAGGGACACGGCCAAGTGGAGAGCACACGGCCGTGTCTCATGGTTTTTGGGGGACACGGCCAAGTGACACGGCCATGTCCCCTGGGTATGTCCAAGTCTGTGCAAAATCGATCAATTCCATATATTTTATTTTTTTTTTTAAGAATTTTGGCCGTGTCCAGTGAGTGACACTGCCAAGGGACACGGCCGTGTCCTCTTCTGCCAGTTTTAACTTTAAACACTTTTTTTTCTCAACGATTTTGCAAACCTTCTTCTTTAAACACCCTGAAACACAAAGTAAAGAAAAACCGATCAATGCACAGTCCATTTAATGAAACCGAACAGAAATCAAAATTCGCTAAACTTAAAATTAAACTACGAAAAATAAATGCAAACCGATATGGACTCATACCTAGAGGAGTTTTGAAAGCAGTCCGATATGCCCATAGTGCATCGTGCAATCTGCTTGCCCAATCCTTTCTGGATGTGTTGACTGTTTTCTCCAGAATTCCTTTTAGCTGCTTGTTGGATGTTTCCACTTGTCCAGAAGTCTGTGGATGGTATGGGGTTGACACCTTGTGCTTCACACCGGATTTATGCATTAACTTCTCAAAAAGCCTGTTGCAAAAATGACTCCCCCCATCACTTACTATCACCCTTGGTGTGCCAAACCTGCTAAGAATGTTTTCCTTCACAAATTTAACAACAATATTAGCATCATTAGTACGGGGGGGATTGCCTCCACCCATTTGGAAACATAATCAACAGCAACTAAAATGTATTCATAACCAAAGGATTTGGGGAAAGGACCCATGAAGTCTATTCCCCACACATCAAACAGTTCAACAACAATAAATGACTGAAGGGGCATTTCATTCCTCCTTCCAATGTTACCTACTCTTTGGCAACGATCACATTGCTTACAGTAGTCTTGAGCATCTCTAAATAAAGTGGGCCAGTAAAAGCCACTTTGAAGCACCTTTTCTGCAGTTTTTCTTCCTCCAAAATGACCCCCACAGTGAAGGTCATGACAAAAATGAAGAACACTCAGTTGTTCTTCCTCAGAAACACACCTGCGAACTATCTCATCTTTGCAAATCCGGAATAGATAAGGTTCATCCCAAAAATAAAACTTACTCAAGTGTAGAAACCTTTTCTTTTCCTGAAAGGACATGTTAGATCTCAAAATACCACAAGCAAGATAGTTAGCAATATCTGCAAACCAAGGTGCATTAATTACCACAAACAAATGCTCATCAGGAAATGCTTCTAAATTTTTATGAATGCTATCAGATGCAAGATTTTCACTAAAGTAGGGTAATCTGGATAAATGATCAGCAACAACATTCTCACTACCCTTAGTATCCTTGATTTGGAAATCAAACTCTTGCAATAACAACACCCACCTAATTAAGCGCGGTTTAGCATGCTGTTTTGTTAAAAGATATTTAAGAGCTGCATGGTCAGAATGAACAATAATTTTGGACCCTATTAAATAAGCTCTAAATTTGTCTAAAGCAAAAACAACAGCTAGCATTTCCTTCTCAGTTGTGGTGTAGTTCATTTGTGCACTATTCAGGGTTAAACTAGCATAATAAATTACCCTTAAGTATTTGTCAACCCTTTGCCCAAGAACAGCTCCTACTACATGATTAGAAGCATCACACATGATTTCAAAAGGTAAAGACCAGACAGGAGCTACAATCACAGGTGCACTAGTCAATTTTTCCTTAAGAGAATTAAAAGCTTGCATGCATTGTGCTGTAAATTCAAATGGAACATCTTTCCCCAATAAATGGCACAATGGTTGGCTTATTTTGGAAAAATCCTTAATAAACCTCCTGTAAAATCCTGCATGCCCTAAAAAACTTCTTATTCCCTTAACAGAGGTAGGTGGGGGTAACTTAGCAATCAATTCAATTTTAGCCTTATCCACCTCAATCCCTTTACTCGACACCACATGACCTAAGACAATGCCCTGAGTAACCATAAAATGACTCTTTTCCCAACTTAAAGTGAGGTTACATTCAATGCATCTCTCAAGCACACGAACAAGTTTATCAAGGCAATTATCAAAAGAATTACCAAAAACAGAAAAATCATCCATAAATACCTCAATAAAATCGTCGATCATATCTGAGAAGACAGACATCATGCATCTCTGAAAAGTTGCAGGTGCATTGCACAAGCCAAAGGGCATACGTCGAAATGCATAAGTCCCAAAAGGGCAAGTAAAGGTTGTCTTGGACTGATCCTCTGGAGCTATTGGCACCTGATAGTAACCTGAAAGGCCATCCAGAAAACAATAATGTGAGTGCCCAGAAAGTTTATCTAACATCTGATCAATAAAAGGAAGAGGGAAATGATCTTTCTTTGTAGCATTGTTCAACTTCCTATAATCGATGCACATTCTCCATCCAGTAGTAGTCCTAGTAGGAACCAACTCATTATTCTCATTTTTCACCACAGTGATTCAAGATTTCTTAGGAACTACATGTACTGGACTCACCCACTCACTATTAGCAATTGGATAAATTACTCCTTCATCCAGCAATTTGAGCACTTCCTTCTTAACCACTTCACTCATATTTGGGTTAAGTCGCCTTTGGGTCTCCCTCACAGGTTTAGCTCCCTCTTCTAAAGTGATTCTATGCATGCACATGGAAGGGCTAATACCCTTGATGTCACTCAATCCCCATCCTATTGCTCTCTTCAATCTTTTAAGCTCACTCACTAACCTCATCTCCTCCCCTTCACTAAGTTCACTAGATATTATTACAGGTAAAGTATTGTTATCCCCTAAAAACACATATTTCAGGTTCTTAGGTAACTCTTTCAGCTCTAACTCTAGTGAGGGGTTCTTCTCTTCTTTTTCAATGGGGGAAGGTTCAAAAATTGAGTTCTCCTTAAGCTCCTCTATTTCAGCACACTCTAAAGTCTCAAGACAACTGGCTATTTCTGCATCAAAAATATCCACATCACTCTCTAAAGTCAATGCCAGTTCCAATTTATCAGATGAACCTGTCTGCAAGAAAACATCTGAAACAACTGCATCAATACAATCAATGAAAGAACAATCCTCATACAAAGCAGTTGTAGGAATAGGAGAAGTGTTAAAAATAGAAAATTCCACAGTTTGTCCCAAAACAGTCATTGATAATTTTCCATTCTTAACATCTATCAAAGTATTGGTAGTCGCCATAAAAGGCCTACCCAGCAAAATGGTGTGTGCAGATGGTGAAGAATTACTTACCTCCATGTCAAGAACAATGAAATCCACAGGTACTATCAAACCACCAACTTTAACTAACACATCTTCTATAACCCCTTTCGGGAATCTAAGAGATCTATCAGCTAATTGCAACACCATTTTTGTTGGCTTAAGTTCCCCTAATTCTAAGTCAAGGTACACAGAGTTAAAGTGAGGTTACTATCAGGTGCCAATAGCTCCAGAGGATCAGTCCAAGACAACCTTTACTTGCCCTTTTGGAACTTATGCATTTCGACGTATGCCCTTTGGCTTGTGCAATGCACCTGCAACTTTTCAGAGATTAAAAAAAAGTGTTTAAAGTTACTTTGCAAAATCGTTGAGAAAAGTTGGGAAAAGAGTTCATTTGAAGTTACTTTGCAAAATCGTTGAGAAAAAAAAAGTGTTTAAAGTTAAAACTGGCATAAGAGGACACGGCCAAAGGACTTGGCCGTGTCACTCACTGGACACGGCCAAAATTCTTAAAAAAATAAAATAAAATATATGGAATTGATCGATTTTCCACAGACTTGGACACACCCAGGGGACACGGCCGTGTCACTTGGCCGTGTCCCCCAAAAACCATGAGACACGGCCGTGTGCTCTCCACTTGGCCGTGTCCCTTCACTTTCACACACAAACACGGCCAAGTCCCCACACACACGACCGTGTCACCTCACGTTTTGCCCTTTTAAAAACCGATTTTTCCCAAATTCTTTTCGTAATCCCTAACTTTTCTTTCGTCTTCTCTCTCGCTCTCCTTCGCTCTCTGTATTGCCATAGCCAATTTTGATATTTCAAAACTTCAAATCATCCACTGAAACTTCAAATTTCTTCAATAAACCTTGAGATAATCACTTAAAACTTCCTCTTTACTCATATTATCTTTGATTTACTTAGTTTTGGGTGTTAATTTTTCAGATCTCAAGATGCCAAGAACTAAAACTGTACCACACCGAAAGAAGAAGAAATCTGGAACCGAAGGAGCTTCGTCATCTTCTTCCACCTTATCTCACAAGAGGGCAAGTCTTTTGGCTCGGGGGTTTTTCCCCACAAGGTATGTGAATGACGAATCTCTAGATGCTTTGCAAATAAGGACTGCTTTTTATAGATATGTGCAATATCTTGGGTGGGAGACTTTTGTTTCATTGAGACCTCTGCAGTTTGAGGAGCTCACCCTAGAATTTTTGACAACTCTTAAGGTGGAAAGGGATGATAAGAAAATTTGTAGGAGACTGATGTTTAAATTAATGGGTCAATCATTTGTGCTTACTATTGATCAGTTGAATGATATATATGGTTTTCATCACCATGGAGAAAGATCGATACCCAAAGATTTTAGACAACAGTTTGCTTGGGGTGCCTTAGGCTCGGGTACTTATGTGGCCAAATCGGCCAAAGCATCTAAATTACGAAATCCTACCTTGAGATATTTGCACAGGTTTATGTCATGTGGGTTCTTTGCAAGGAAGGAGAGCCCGGGTGTGGTTGAGTCGAGTGAGCTATTTTTCTTGGACTGTGTTTTGAATGAAATGAATATTAGTGCCGGCTATTGGTTAGCCGATATTTTTTATTATGTAGCTAATAAAAGGAGGGGGGCTATTTGTGTTGGAGGATTGATCACTACATTAGCAGTAGCCCTTGTGGAGGATTTTGACCCGAGTACTACTCAGATGACTCAAATTTTGGGTAATGATTCCTTGGATTTAGTTATACTGGCGAAGATGCACATGGTGGTGCATAGAAGAGGGACCTTTGTGATGCCGTCAGCTGAGCCTGAAGCACCGGGGGACAGGCAGAAGAGAGCCCGGGTCGAAGAGGAGTCTGACTCGGATTCTCTTGACTTAGATGAGGATGCTCCTGTTTCAGAGAATCTAGAGATGCTTCGGAGGATTCAAGCCCTGGAGGGCAAGGTAGATCGATTGGAGGGAAAGGTAGATGGACTGACAGGCACGGTGGACCAAAACCATATTGAGATGTTGCAACAGATGGATCAGATTAACAGCAACCTTGCCAAAATTCTGAGTCTTCATCCCTCGACTGCATCATCTTCCCGCCCGCCTTTTCCTTAGACTTTGTGTTCCTTGCTTTATTTTATTTTATTTAGTGTACTTCTGTTTTATTTTTTGTTTTTCATGTTAAAACTTTTGTGTTTGGATATTTTATTGTACTTTTGTTATAAAACTTTTGTGTTTGTGATGGAAAGCTAGGATTTTGCCTCACCAGGTACGATGGAAGACAGGTTGTCCTTTAACTCTTTTTATTTATTATTCTTGTTTTCCATTGAGGACAATGTCAATTTTAAGTGTGGGGTACTCTTTAAGCTTTCCTTTAATTCTTGTTTTGCTTATTGTGGTTGTTTTGTTTATTGTGTTTTTTTTTTTTGCATGGTATAATTGTTGAAAATTTATTGATCTTTTCTTTGATTCTAGCATTATAGTTGAGACTTTGGTATCAGCATAGAAATGAGCATTTGAATTCATTCGGGATTAATTTTCGCATTCTGCAATTCATGACATGTAAATCTTTGTGAACCCATGTAACACCCCATCTTAGCCTATGTTTATAGACCAAGATGGACTGTTAACTCATGGTGGTTGTGTCTTAATATTTTACTTAGCCAATTTTAAGTGTAGATTTTAAAAAAAAATTTGCCATAACCTCCCCTAAAAATGGAGGTCCCAAGTGTCGCCAAAACTGATTCTTTAATTTTTGAAAAACATTTTGTTTCACAATTCAACTCAAGTACACTCCCAATAATCCACCCTTATAACCTCAACTACAATCCTGCAAGAAGAATTCACACTTCTATACTTGCATACATAAGTGCTAAACCAAAATAAGATTTATTAGATTACTAGCAGTGTACGTGTTCTAGCTTTTCATTATTATACATTTATTTGCTAGATCATACAAGCTTATGTACATGCCATATTGCTACAATCAATCATATCCAAACTCCTACCCAAAGTAGTAGTCAAGGCCAGCTGCGCAGGACATGCTGCAATCTCGTCTCCTCGTTTAACCTACGAGTTTAGAGGGAAACTAAACTCGCTAAGCAATTGCTTAGTGGGTACTTAAATCATTGCAATAAATAAATAAAAAGAAAGAATGATTTGAACATACATTTATATACTTTAAATACTTGAAAGGAATAAATACAAAACACAGATGGTAAAAAGGCTTGACTGAATAATTTGAATTTAAATCATTTTTCTTGCTTTTATCATTTTGGTTGCTCTACTGGTTTAACAGAACGTCAGCGGATAAGGAAGGGTCATGATAAACATATCTTGTCATGATCATATTTCATTATCATTCATCATAATTCTTGCACATGTGCCAATGGCCATTATCATTGCATCATTGATCATGTCATTGTAATCATCGGCCTTCAGCCGGAATATCATATCATGTCATAAGCAGTACTGCAGTAATAGTATGATGCATCATACCCTTATCTCAAGGGTTCTGTCATAACCAAGTAGAGCGTCAACAATTCATTAATTAATTTGATCATGATATTCAATAAGCCATGATTTTTCCATAATGCATGTATTATCAGAATAGCTTGTCATGATGCCTTTCTAATCATTTCCAATTCTCCTTCATGTCATTTGATATGATTTAACATCAATCCATAACATAATATTCCAGTTTTAACACATTTAGAAAAATGACCAAATGAATAGTAGCGCGGTGCGTAAAATCGGCAACGCAATGGCGCGCGACAACTAAATAGTAAAATCTGTTTTTACTGCTGAAAATCAGTCAACTTTGGTAACAGTTTTGACTAAGTAAACAACCTTATTTTTGGATGAATTTTTGCAGGAAAACACTTTCATAAGTTAACTAAATGCATGTAAAATTTCGTCGAAAAATTCTTTCGTTTTCCCCTTCAACGGACTGCCCAAAATGAAAGCTGCAGAATGGTGCCCAAAAGGGACCATTCGGCCCAATTTTCCAAACTTGAGGGAAATTCATTTTTTTCTTGCAAAATTGATTTTTAGAATCCTTTTGTGATACCATTGAAGGACTAAAGGTCCCTCTTCCAAAAATCAAACCAAAGGAGTGATTAAAAACTCATCAAAGTTTATGAATAATTGCATCAATTTAGCTAGTTTGTTTTGTTTTCATTCTTTTCACAATCAATTGATTACACATGGTTCAAGAGCACTTTCCCACATATTTACCACACATAATAACATCATTTCAAAACCATTTCAAAAATCCCATAATGCAAAATATGTGAATTAATTGAAAAGGCAATGATTTAAGTACCAAACCTTGTTTATTTGCTTTGTTCCTTGCTTGTCCTATTCTTTCTTCCCTTATTCTTCTTTATCCCTTTGATTTCCTATAATTTTCATAACTTTTCTTTCATTGATAACTTGAAAACTATCAATCAAATGAATAAAGTAAAGCTAGAATTGGAATCCTTACCTTAAAATTAAGCTTTTCCTTCCAAAAATCCACTTGAACACTTGAAAAATTCCTTCCCTTTTTTGGTGGAGAGAATTTCGGCCATACTTCTCAAAAATGGAGAAAAAATGTGTCCTTAATTCTTTAATCATCCTTCTCTCCCTTTTTATATTTTTCCATTTTCCATTTATTTAATTAATTTCATTTTGGAGGGTTAAGATATAACCACCGCAAAAGTATCTTAACTAGGATGGTGCCATATGGAGGGTTAAGATTAATCCAACCCAAAAGTGTCTTTAAACAAGATTTTGCCATGTGTCCCTTTCTAGAAAATTACTATGCCATGTGTCCCTTTTCTAGAAAATGGGTGGAAGTGAAAAGACCAAAATACCCTTCAATGGAAGGTTTTGCCTTTTCTTCGTACCCGGGTGGTTTTATGACGCGTAAAATGTACCATTCTCTTCCTTTCAACCTCTCGTTTCCATTTCCGACATTCCTTCTTGATTTTGAACTAATTTATAAAAATTACGCTCATGCCCTTGACTTTTGTAAAAATTCCCTTTAGGTCCTTACGTGATTCGGGTCTCCACTTAGGTTCGTTCTTCAACATCGATCACTGCGGAGTCCTTTCGTTTACTTTAGATACCTTTACGTGTCTTTTTTTCCAGTGTATAAATTATTATTACAAGAATGACAAAAATACCCTTGGTCAAGAATCCACTGTATCTCTCAAACTATGCGTTTTCGGGAAAAACCGTGGTGTTCCGTTTCGACCCAATTTTTCTCTACTTTCCATTTCTGGAGTCTGTTATATGCACTATTAAGAACCTCCAGTACAACTTTTGAAAATTACAGTTACCTCCCCAAAACTTTTTGAAATTACAGTCACCTCCCCAAAACTTTTACAATCTTTTCAGTTAGGTCCTTTTTGTCCTATAGAGCTTCCTTTCACTTCTTGTTCTTTGGTGATTACTCGGGACGGCTCCTGTTACTGTACGCGGATGTACTGTACATGGATGTACTGTACATATGTACAAATTGGGTCGTGACATTTCTTCTCCTCTAAAATTTAGGCTTCGTCCCGAAGCCGATCGGGTGTAAAATTTAGGCTTCCATCCTCATTATTCCTTCTCTTTCCCAAAATATCTCTTCCATTCTATGGTTCCTTCGCCGCACTTTAACTGGAGGAAATCTCTTATTTCTTAATCCTTTGACTTTTCATGCTAAAATTTCTATTGGTTCTTCTTCATAATTTAGGTCAGATTGGACTCTAATGTTTGTGTCTTTATATCGTATGTGAAGTTCAAACGATATTGCCTTATCATTGAAACGTGAAAAACATTATGTATTTTGTTCAGTTCTAGTAATAGAGTTAACCGATAGGCTATTAATCTATGCGTTCGATAATCTCATATAGTCCAATAAGCCTAAGGCTTAACTTACTTTTCTGCTTAAATCTTAATACCATCTTTCATGGAAAAGTCTTAAGAAAAACCTTGTCTTCCACTTAGAGTTCTATGTCCCTTCGTTTCGAGTCCACATATGATTTTGCTCCTACCTACTCGCATATGATTTTATCTTGTCTTTACTTAATTCTGTCCAACACTCTGGTGTTCCATGTTTTCTTTTGTATAATTCTTTATAGGGCGTCACCTTATGCTGAATTAATAGTCGTTGTTATATGCATATTCAATTAAACTCAAATACCTATTCTAGCCACCCTTAAATTCTATAACACATACTCTTAATATGTCCTCCCAAAATTTTGATTACTCTTTCAAATCGTCCATCAGTTTACGGGTGAAAGGCAGTGCTATAATTTGTTTGGGTTTCAGAAGCTGTTTGCTACTTCTATCATAAATTCATGATGAACTGTGGACCTCTGCCTAAAATGATAGACGTTGGAATCCTGTGTAATTGTATAATTTCCTTAGCGTACATTTCCACCAATTTATCTATTGAATAATCCATTTGTAAAAGTAGAAAATGAGCTAACTTAGTTAGGCAGTCAACAATTATCCGAACAACGTCATGCTAGCCTCGTGTCATTGGTAGTTCTATGACGAAATCCATAGTGATATGTTCCCATTTTCATACCAGAGTGGAAATTAGTTGTAACAGTCCAGATAGTATTTGATATTTCACTTTTGCTTGTTGACATATTAAACATTTGGTCATAAAATCAACAACATCTCTCTTCATTCTAGGCTACCATTAAAACTTCTTTAGATATTGATACATTTGTAACTCCTGGATGCATTGTGTAGAGGCTACTATATGCTTTTCGAAAAAATTTTCTTTCTTATGTCTCCCATTGTTAGTATCATTACTCTATTGTCATAATACAAACTACTGTTCTTAGAAATTTAGAATTTTATATTCTTTCCTCTTTGCACTTGCTTGATCCATTTTTGTATTTGTTTGTTTTCCTTTTGCACTTGATGAATTTCTTGAAAAGAAACATAGTTTATGCTTGCATTTATACTACTAGTACTTCCTCTTCCATTGATCTTAAACTGATCTTTATAGCGCCTAAGGCTGGTATCGATTTTCCACCAAGTGCGTCGGCCACCACATTAGCTTTTCCTAGATGATAATTATATCTTAACTGTTATTTCCAAAACTTGGGTTTACTTTCCTTACCATAAATTGAGATCCTCATGGGTTGGCTGATATTTTAAACTTTTGTGTCTATATAAATATAACACTTTTCTCCATATAAATCATATCTCCAAATCTTGAAAGCCAATACGATAACTGTTAATTCCAAACAGTGTGCCGGGTTATCATTATTATTATTATTATTATTTCGTATGGGTTAAATCATCAAAAGACTTATGCGACTATTTTATCCTTTTTGCATAAGCATATAACCTTAACCGATGTGTGAAGCATCACTATATATCACAAATTCTTTGCTGGACACGGGCCGTATGGGTATTGAAGCATTCGTTAACTTTTCCTTTAGTTTCTCAAAGTTCCTCTAACATTTATCAGTCCATTGAAGTTTGGCATTCCTTTGAAACAACCTTATCATTGGAATGATAATAATGTAAAACCCTTTTATAAAACATTAGTAGTACCCAGCCAGTCCTAAGAAGATTCTTACTTCTATTACTGTCTTTGGTGTTTTCCATTCCAAAATGGCTTTTGTTTTATTAAGACCTACTTTAATGCCTTATGCTAATATGGTGTGTTCTAATAATGTCATTTTTTTCCAATCAAAACTTGCATTTGTAATGTTTGACGTACAACTGCTTCTCTCGCAACATTTGCAATACTATGCAAAAGTATCGATTGTATTCTTCTTTGTTCCTTAAATAAACGAAGGTGTCATCTATGAACACCATTTACAAATTGGTCAAAATATGGATGAAAGATATGATTCATTAAATCCATGAACACTACTAACACATGTGTGGGCTCAAAAGGCATTACAAGGAACTTATAACGTCCGTATCGAGTTCTAGATGTAGTCTTTGGAATGTCTTTTCCTTTGATCCGTAGCTGCTGATATCCCAGTCGGTGATCTATATTTTTTTTTAAAAGACCTTGGTTCCTTTAAGTTGTCAAATACATCATCGATGGACGGTAATGGATATTTATCCTTAATCGTAAGCTCATTCAACTACTTATAGTTCACATATGACCTTAAGGATTTATCTTTCTTCTTGCCGAAGAGTACTGGCGTGCCCCATGAAGAAATACTTGGCCATATAAGACCCTTGTCGAGTAGCTCCTATAATTGGGTTTTCATTTCTCTGGGTTTCGCTGGTACCATTTGGTATGAGGCAGCCGACACCGGTGCAATTCCCGGATATACATTTATAGTGAATCCTACTTTTCTCTTAGGTGATAATCCGGGTAGCTCGTCTAAGGAAACATCGAGAAAATCACACATTGTAGATACCTCTTGAATCTTTATTACATTCTTCTTTGCTTCCATAGTGCTTACCAAGTATGCCTCACATCTGTTTGTATGGAACGCCTTGTTGTAACTGCTGCTGTTACGTTGTTTAGGTAATCGGCTCTCTTTCCTACTGCCGTCACTTCCTCCTTGTGGGGAGTATGAAGTGTTACTCTCTTTCTTCTTATAATCGACCACTGTTTTATACCTTGTTAGCCAATCCAATACCAACATTACGTCAAATTCTCAGAATGGTAACTCTATTAAATTTTCTGGAAATGCATTTTCATGTAACTCTATAGAACATTCTTTAATCACTTGTGTCTAACTACCTCGTCTCTTATCGGATTTATAACTAATGTTTCAAACTTAACATATCCTACTGGTAATTCTTCTAAATTTTCATTGCGTAGGCTCTGGCTGGTGTACTTGAATTGAGCTAGTCAACGGTCTCTGATTGTGCTCTTTGAAAATTCGAATCACTTTCCTTTCGCCTGCTTCGGCCTCGGCCAAAAGCGGGCCATGATTTTTCTGTCGGTGCGGGTGCATTCACTTGTCTTTCTGGCAGTTTACCCTAACACGATCTGGTGCCCCGCATTCCCAGCATCCATCTGTTTAATACCAGCATTCACTCTTATGTCTTCATCCACAGTGTTTGCATAGAGGAGTAATATATCCTTTAAATCTACATTTCTTTCCAATCCTCCAGTAATTTTTGTATTGTTACTTTTTCCTTTTTCCTTTACCTAGTCCTTGAGTTGTTATTACTTTCATTCTTTCCTTTTTGATCTAATTTTAATTTTGCACTTTCTACCTCTTTAGTTCTCAATTTCTCTCTTTCTCTTCTTTCTTTTTTTTTCCATCATTGACTGAATTCATAAATCTCATATATCTTCTTCTTATAATTTCTTAATTTTGATGATTTCATTGGGGCATTTTCAGGAGGAATCACAATACAGTGTTTTGATTAGGTTTCGTCTAGTTTCTACTCATATGGTCCGTCACCTACCTTATTAAGACTTCACGGGATTGTCACCCATCATCATTGGTCGAGCACGTTTAACTCCGGTTTCCTGCTAAATTTCAATACGACGGTATCGGGTCAGCAGTACCTTCTTAGTTTGCTTACTTCATCTGCTTATGAATATTGTACATGGGGTTACTGTACATATTCTCTAATGGTCGAACATGAGAATTTCTCATATACTTATTTCTGTTCACTCATCTTTGTTATCTAAGATCTATCTATTTTATCTCTTACCGTCTGGTCATAACATTTTACGTACTTTTCTTTTATCCTCTTATTTTGTTCCTCTTTTTATTCCATTCTTCAAATTTCATTTTCTTATAAACATTTTCATTTTTACATTCATATACGCCTATCTAACCTTCTCCTAGAACCCCCTTATAAGGATCCCGATGTACTAGCTACAGATGTCTGGCGTCTTGAACCTCGGCCGGATCCTTGGCTTTGCGATCGCCGGCTTTACTATGCAAAACTATCTTCACTTCTAAACTTCTTCTCAACTTGTCAAAATCTTCCCAAGCTTTAAGTTTGTACTCTCTTTTGTTGCATGCGTTGGTGTCTACTTCTCTAATCCATGTATACTCTCTCAATACCTAAAACTTTCACAACTAATCTTGAAAATTCAAACACGTCCATGACTACTAATTGTACTTTAATTCCATTATTTAATCCTTCCAAAACCTTTGACGTCTTTCTTGCTTTGTTTCTATCATTTTCTTTGCATACTTACTGAGGCGGGTGATCTCTCTATCATACTCAGATACTGTCGTTCTTCCTTGCTGTAGATATATAAACTCATTTCTCCTTGCGTTTAAGTATGTTTTACCAAGTATATGTTTCTTCTACCAAAAGGGACATGGCATAATTGAATCTTTTATCTGGTGTGCATCTCAGTTGTTCCAATGCCCTACTGGTACTGTCCAAACAGTACTCAACTTCTTCAAATCCTTCTTCCCTACTAGCCTTAAATTCTTTAGCCCCATATTTCCTTAACTTCTCAATTGGGGACTTCCTTTCTCTTTTGGTCGCAACATGTACCATTCTTGCCGTTTATTGCAGTGGTACTATCATCTATCTTAAATAAACTTCGGCGCCTTCCACAGCCACCGTTGCGGGTCGTGGCATAAGTCCGAGACCCATTTCTACATTTATGGGTACGAAAGCATGTGATTCCTTCTCTTGATCTATAACTCTTTGTGATTCTGCCTCTTGCAACTTTATACAGTATACATATATCGTGATAAGAATTAGCAGCTGGCTTGACTCAACACATTAACTTTCCTATATGGCATGTACGTAAGCACTATTAGATTTTCCTTTATCACATGTACCTTATATACTTATGTATTTATAATATTCTTTCTACTATACCGACATTTTGTACCTAAATGATATATGCTCTCATTTCTTATCTGCTATAGGATATCCCATTTTACATTGGTAATGGCCACTCCCAACATAAAATGTGTATCCTCCTATGTTGAAATTTCCAGGACCGGCTAAACCGGTGCTCTGATACCACTAAATGTAACACCCCATCTTAGCCTATGTTTATAGACCAAGATGGACTGTTAACTCATGGTGGTTGTGTCTTAATATTTTACTTAGCCAATTTTAAGTGTAGATTTTTAAAAAAAATTTGCCATAACCTCCCCTAAAAATGGAGGTCCCAAGTGTCGCCAAAACTGATTCTTTAATTTTTGAAAAACATTTTGTTTCACAATTCAACTCAAGTACACTCCCAATAATCCACCCTTATAACCTCAACTACAATCCTGCAAGAAGAATTCACACTTCTATACTTGCATACATAAGTGCTAAACCAAAATAAGATTTATTAGATTACTAGCAGTGTACGTGTTCTAGCTTTTCATTATTATACATTTATTTGCTAGATCATACAAGCTTATGTACATGCCATATTGCTACAATCAATCATATCCAAACTCCTACCCAAAGTAGTAGTCAAGGCCAGCTGCGCAGGACATGCTGCAATCTCGTCTCCTCGTTTAACCTACGAGTTTAGAGGGAAACTAAACTCGCTAAGCAATTGCTTAGTGGGTACTTAAATCATTGCAATAAATAAATAAAAAGAAAGAATGATTTGAACATACATTTATATACTTTAAATACTTGAAAGGAATAAATACAAAACACAGATGGTAAAAAGGCTTGACTGAATAATTTGAATTTAAATCATTTTTCTTGCTTTTATCATTTTGGTTGCTCTACTGGTTTAACAGAACGTCAGCGGATAAGGAAGGGTCATGATAAACATATCTTGTCATGATCATATTTCATTATCATTCATCATAATTCTTGCACATGTGCCAATGGCCATTATCATTGCATCATTGATCATGTCATTGTAATCATCGGCCTTCAGCCGGAATATCATATCATGTCATAAGCAGTACTGCAGTAATAGTATGATGCATCATACCCTTATCTCAAGGGTTCTGTCATAACCAAGTAGAGCGTCAACAATTCATTAATTAATTTGATCATGATATTCAATAAGCCATGATTTTTCCATAATGCATGTATTATCAGAATAGCTTGTCATGATGCCTTTCTAATCATTTCCAATTCTCCTTCATGTCATTTGATATGATTTAACATCAATCCATAACATAATATTCCAGTTTTAACACATTTAGAAAAATGACCAAATGAATAGTAGCGCGGTGCGTAAAATCGGCAACGCAATGGCGCGCGACAACTAAATAGTAAAATCTGTTTTTACTGCTGAAAATCAGTCAACTTTGGTAACAGTTTTGACTAAGTAAACAACCTTATTTTTGGATGAATTTTTGCAGGAAAACACTTTCATAAGTTAACTAAATGCATGTAAAATTTCGTCGAAAAATTCTTTCGTTTGCCCCTTCAACGGACTGCCCAAAATGAAAGCTGCAGAATGGTGCCCAAAAGGGACCATTCGGCCCAATTTTCCAAACTTGAGGGAAATTCATTTTTTTCTTGCAAAATTGATTTTTAGAATCCTTTTGTGATACCATTGAAGGACTAAAGGTCCCTCTTCCAAAAATCAAACCAAAGGAGTGATAAAAAACTCATCAAAGTTTATGAATAATTGCATCAATTTAGCTAGTTTGTTTTGTTTTCATTCTTTTCACAATCAATTGATTACACATGGTTCAAGAGCACTTTCCCACATATTTACCACACATAATAACATCATTTCAAAACCATTTCAAAAATCCCATAATGCAAAATATGTGAATTAATTGAAAAGGCAATGATTTAAGTACCAAACCTTGTTTATTTGCTTTGTTCCTTGCTTGTCCTATTCTTTCTTCCCTTATTCTTCTTTATCCCTTTGATTTCCTATAATTTTCATAACTTTTCTTTCATTGATAACTTGAAAACTATCAATCAAATGAATAAAGTAAAGCTAGAATTGGAATCCTTACCTTAAAATTAAGCTTTTCCTTCCAAAAATCCACTTGAACACTTGAAAAATTCCTTCCCTTTTTTGGTGGAGAGAATTTCGGCCATACTTCTCAAAAATGGAGAAAAAATGTGTCCTTAATTCTTTAATCATCCTTCTCTCCCTTTTTATATTTTTCCATTTTCCATTTATTTAATTAATTTCATTTTGGAGGGTTAAGATGTAACCACCGCAAAAGTATCTTAACTAGGATGGTGCCATATGGAGGGTTAAGATTAATCCAACCCAAAAGTGTCTTTAAACAAGATTTTGCCATGTGTCCCTTTCTAGAAAATTACTATGCCATGTGTCCCTTTTCTAGAAAATGGGTGGAAGTGAAAAGACCAAAATACCCTTCAATGGAAGGTTTTGCCTTTTCTTCGTACCCGGGTGGTTTTATGACGCGTAAAATGTACCATTCTCTTCCTTTCAACCTCTCGTTTCCATTTCCGACATTCCTTCTTGATTTTGAACTAATTTATAAAAATTACGCTCATGCCCTTGACTTTTGTAAAAAAAATTCCCTTTAGGTCCTTACGTGATTCGGGTCTCCACTTAGGTTCGTTCTTCAACATCGATCACTGCGGAGTCCTTTCGTTTACTTCAGATACCTTTACGTGTCTTGTTTTCCAGTGTATAAATTATTATTACAAGAATGACAAAAATACCCTTGGTCAAGAATCCACTGTATCTCTCAAACTATGCGTTTTCGGGAAAAACCGTGGTGTTCCGTTTCGACCCAATTTTTCTCTACTTTCCATTTCTGGAGTCTGTTATATGCACTATTAAGAACCTCCAGTACAACTTTTGGAACTTACAGTTACCTCCCCAAAACTTTTTGAAATTACAGTCACCTCCCCAAAACTTTTACAATCTTTTCAGTTAGGTCCTTTTTGTCCTATAGAGCTTCCTTTCACTTCTTGTTCTTTGGTGATTACTCGGGACGGCTCCTGTTACTGTACGCGGATGTACTGTACATGGATGTACTGTACATATGTACAAATTGGGTCGTGACAACCCACCTGTGTGAGCTTTGAGCCTCATAAAATTTGATATTTTTGTCAATTAATTTTCTTTTCTTAAGTGTGCACCTTCATGATGTTGCATCTCTAGAGTTTGCTTTTGCATACTTATTGAACTCACATTATGATTTAATCTCAAGTTTTAAAATGATGAAGGCAAATTAGGTTAGCCCCTTTAGCTTAAAGAGACTTCCCTTTATATTGATTTCCTTAGTGAGCCAAGTTGAGCCATTGACCGTTTCTTGTTTGATTAACACAATTCTCAACTTAACATGTTCTTATTATCATCATACCTATGCATTAAGGAATGGAGTTGTATGATTAGACAATAGGGTAGTTTATTTTAAGTGTGGGGTAAGTAAGTAAAAAAAAAATATATATGGAATCCCTAATTGAGGGTTGAAATGCATACTTTGCATATTGTATTTGATTAAGAGTCAGTATTCTTTTCCTCTACATTTTAAGATAGACGTTCCATTAAGTTTATACTTTGTATATATATATATATATATAAAAAATAAAATTAATATAAAAAAAAGTGAAAATAAAACAAAAAGAGATATATATATACAAAGTTCATATATTTTCTAGCCTTAGGGGAATTTTGACTAGTGTACTTTTCTTTTAGTGTGCAAGTATGTAAGATTGTTAAGGGTTGGTGAGTATGCTAGTTGAAGGAGTTATGAAATTCTTAGCAAGAGTAGTGTCTAATTTAGATACTCCATTTCTTGATGCTCCAGCTTAAATATCTTTTCTCACACCTTACCTTAGCCCCATTACATCCAAATAAAAGACCTTCGGATTATTTCTTAAGAAAATCAGTGAGGGAAATTGGATAATTAAGTAAGTTTATGGCAGAATGCACTCATGAGTGGTATGAGTGATTAACCTTTGAAATCGAGTGAAACACTTAGTTGAGAGATAAGATTTGTATGTCTGGATCAATGAATGAGTTAAGAAAATCTTGATTGAAGGAAATTGCAATTATTTATGTCTGATGTCTTAAAGTATTTCATCTATGTTCTGGAATTATAGTTATGGTTGTTTGAATTTTTAATTTATGCCATGTGAATTTGCTTGAGGACAAGCAAAGTTTTAAGTGTGGGGTAGTTGTTTTATTAGTTTTTGTTATAAGTTTTGTGTCTTGTTTATTAGGTTAATTATTGTTTTATTTAGGTATTTTGTTAGTTTTTATCGGTTTGTCTAGTGTTTTCTTTAATTGTGTAGTTTTAGTTTATTTTTAGTTTTATGTCGTTTTTGATCTAGTTTTTAGTTTGTGTTTATGTTTTGTCGGTTATTGTTTATTTACTTCGTGTTTTAAGTTTGTTTTGAGTTTTGTATTAGGTTAAAACAGGCAAGGAAACGAATTGAAGATGAAATGGGCAGTAGCTGACACAGGCAGAGGACACGGCCAAGTCACTGGCCGTGTCCCATACCAAGTTAAAAGGAAGAACAAGTCCCAGTAGCAGACACCAGCAAGGGACACGGCCAAGTCATGTGGCCGTGTCCCTCCAAAGAAGAGCAACACGGCCAAGTCACCATGACCTGGCCGTGTCCCACTTATTACCAAAGGAAAGGAAGAGTAAAGCAGACAGAGGCAGACACTGGGAAGGGACACGGCCGTGTCACCTGGCCGTGTCCCTCAAATATGATGCAACACGGCCAAGTCAAGCTCCACTTGGCCGTGTCACTCAACAAAGAAGCAAAGAAGACCAAAAAGCAACAGAGGAGGACACATGCAGGGGACACGGCCGTGTCACCTGGCCGTGTCCCTCCATCAAGCCTCACACGGCCGTGTCCCTCATCCCTTGGTCGTGTCCCACATGAATCAACGCGCACCGAATTTTAAAGCCGACGCTTCGTATAAAAGCAAAAAGAAAGTTAGGGTTTAGGGGGGTTGACGATTTTGAGAGCAAGTTTAGCCGTCTGAGAGAGATCTTAGGGTTTAAACATTTGTTTTCTTGGATTTTGATTCTACTTTGGATTACACTAGTTTAGATTAGATTGTTCATGCCATTGTTTCATCCTTCTTGCAAGATTTGATCAAGAGTTCATCAAAAGCTTCAAGGAGTTTGTAACTTGGTTTTATTCTTAAACTTTGTCTCTTTAGTTTCATTGAAATTGTGTTTATGAACATTATCATGTCTAAATTGATTTCTTTGATTATTAATGAGATGAGTATGCTTGATAACAACATGAACTAATTTAATCTAGTCTAGGGTTTGTATGGATTTGCTATGAATTGTATGAATTGGTTATTCTCTTAACTATTGATTTCTTTAGCCTTTATTGAATGAAAAATTGTTACATATAATTGATTGGCCACCAATTGTGTGTTTTAGGTATTAGATGATGGATTGAGAGATGAAATCTAATGCTGGAACAATTCAATTAAGGACTTAGGTGAATTAGAGATATAACCTATTAAAAAGATTGTTTCAATTATAACAAGATTAGTTGTAAGAGGTTTGAATGCGAGAGCTTATTTCCTTGACTCAATTAATTAAGTTGCTTGAGATTTAATCTTAGAAATTAAATTAGTTAAGTGGAATAACCGTTCATACATATGAGTAGTAAAGAAGTGCAAACCCTAGACTCTTTTTTTTTATTACAATTCATAATTCACATTAAAACAATGACAAGCATGGGCCCAAAAAAGATCTAATATGCTATTCAAATTTCAAAGTTACTGCTTTGGTCCATAATGACACCATGTGTCTAGCCCTGTAGGCAATATATCCATGGATAATGTAACAGCCTCTGTCTCTTGGACCTCAACCCGTCTAGACCTTTAGGCCCCAGTATCTTGGTCCTCAACCCGGCTAGACTGTTACAGTTTTTTAGGCTTACGACCTAGTCTTTTTACCCCAAAAATATCATATTTATCAGCTGGCCTGGCTTACAACCCAGTCTTTTTACCATTCCAGCGTTTAGCCCGTAGGCAATCATAGGTATGCCGCCAAACCCAAAACTCTGAAAATTGAATAACATACTAGGCACACAATTTATTCATATTTCTCATTATCAAATTCTTTAATAATTCCTTTATCAAAACTTTTCTCATTTTCTCATGATCAAACTAGGCACATTGCCTTAATATATCATCTTTTTCTCACTTTTTTTTTCATTTATTCATTTTTCTCATTATTAATCTTTTTCTCATTGTCACATATTCAATCTAGGCACATTGCCTTATTTTCACTTTTTTTTTCTCATTTTTCACATCTTTCTCATTTTTCTCATTTTTCTTAATATCAATTCATTTCATTATTCCACATATCTCATTTTTGGATTCACAACACATTACCCAATTACTTTGGGTATTTTCACATAATATACATATTTCACATTCTACACAATTTAGCCATTATCAATGGCTTTTCACAATGCATTTAATACATATATGACATTACAAATGTCATAGCACATTATTCATACACAATCAATGAACCAAGTAGCTTAACACATTTTTCAACCAAAATGTGTTAAGTCCAAATGTTATGCAAATATAAACATTATATTCAAAGTTTGTACATACCTCCACTAGCAACCTAAAGCAAGCTTAAAACAACCTCCAATCCTATCCTTCCAACTTGCCCTTCACCACTTGGATGAAGCAAATCAACCTCCCTCAATGCCTATATCAAATGTGATCATAAATAATCATTTAATATCACATGCTAAGGCATTCTCAATATCAAACCTTAATTAACAATACTCCTACAAAATTTTAAAAATTAAGTCTTTCCTTACTTTAACTTAGCAAATCCATATTAACCCATTAAATTATTGTTTTGAGTTTATTTATATCATTATAAAGATATTTTAACATGTTTAAACCAATTACATTAATTAACCACATGCTTATGTTCAAAATACTAAAATGGCATAACCTTCACCATTGAAGGATCTCCATTCCAACTCAATCCAATTATCATTTCAATCTTATTTCCACCACTTATATCATTAAATAATATGATTTAAGCACTAAAGTCAAACAATTAATCATTCTTTAAAAATTCACTTTTCCAAAACCCTAAATCAATACTACCATCTTCAAACTCTATCCAAACTTAACTAAATCCATCATTTGATTTTAAAATCCTTGTTTATGCATTAAAATAACACATTTGGAACCAATTTGCACAATTAAAACTCATGATTTCAAAAACTCAAATGTTCCATAACCCTAAATTCTCTCTCTTCACTAAACTCAACTTAAATTCAACCATTTATTAAATCTAACATTAAAATCATTAATAACCAATCAAAACAACTTCATTAATATCCAATTAAGCAATTAAATCTATGAAATCCAAAAATTCACATAACACACTTTTCCATAGAATAGGCAAAATTGGTAAAGAAGCTTACCAATTTATGAAGAATCTTCTAAAACTTCACTTAAATCCTTGTAATCTCTTCAATTATGGTTGCTTGGAAGAAGGAAAATCCTCTCTTGAAGCCATGAAAGTCGGCCTTGAAGGAAAGAAGAAGAAGAAGATGAAAAAAAAAATAATTTTCTCTTTCCTCCCACTCACATTTTCAACCTTATATATATTATTATTTTAATATATTTTTAATTAATTAATTAATTAAAATTCTAAAATATTATCTTCCATCCAAAATTATTTATTTTTGAATTATTTTATTAATTTTAAATTTCTAAGATTTAATTACCAAAATACCCTTTTACTTTGACTTTTCTTTTAAAAAGTATTGACTTTTATATGTTGTATATATTTTTCATATATATTCCACTTTTTCATTTAAAATCACTTCATTTTTCATTTAAAACCATTAATTTAATTTATCTATTTTAAATTATAATTTATTTTATTAAATTTTTAAAAATTAGAACTTTTCAAAAAAATTGAGATATTACACATATGCACAAGTAATGTGTATCTTATTTACACATCAAATGTACCTTATATGTGTATTAAATATATTAAGTATGTAATGTATTAATCCAACATATATAATTAATATACTATATGTATATGTTATATATATACTCTAGATATATATATTAAATATATATAAAATTTTATATCTCTAAAATCACGGATGTGACAAGTAGTGTTTTGAACAACACGGGTGTGTCGAATTCAAAACAACACGCCCATGCATATAAAATTATTTTTATATCATGAGGTCAAATTTGACATAGGTGTATTGATTGGACTCGCATGCCCATGCATATCTAGAACTAGCTGAAAACATAAATTTCAAGGCTAAAATTAAAAGAAACCCTAAGGGCATCTAAAGGATAGTTGTGACATGATATAAATACATCTTTTCAGTCATTAAAGAGGGGGGCTAATCTCATACGTACCGTTCTTGGAAAAATTTAGGATCCAACCAAAAAGGAGAGAGAATCAAGCCATTCAAAGAAATTTTCTACTATTTGACAACTTTTGAAGATTGAAGAGTCATCTTTGCAAGATTGAGGATATTTATTTGGGTTTATTCTTCCTTTTTCTCTTGTTATTTTTGTTTCTATCTACTTTTACATAGATTCATGGAAAATGTAATTAGGTTTTATAGTTTTTGTTTAAGATTTGTAATGGGTAACTAATCTCCTTGTGGGATTAGGTGATTTGGATGTTTGGACAATGGGTATTTGATTATTTATCAATATACATATAGAGGTTTATCTTAAATATTTGATTTGTTAATTTTTGGATTAATTGTTAGCAATTGCTTGACCACCAATTGTTAAAATCTATTGAATCATATTATAAATGAGAGTTGAATATGATTTTGGATGTGGAATCAATAACTTTAGGTAATTAGCTTAGAGATAAATAATTACTTAGAGATCTAGAGAAAGTATCTTGTTAAAATTGGATTGGGCATTATTTGATTGTCATGAAAAATAGAGGATTAAACTTTAACCAATCATATTCCATTTGCTTGAGAGAGAAGTGGATGATTTTTATAATATTTAGATATCTAAGATTTAAGAAATGAGCTTAATAATTGACATTAATTAAACCCATTTGAAAAACTCTAATGAAACGTAATCCTACACTTTTAATATTGATTATTTAGAATTTGATTTAGAGTAATTAGTTGAATTAATTTAAATAAGTAATTAAATTGTTGACATTTTGGTAATTTCTGGTAATAATTGAATTGAATTTAAGTTACTCAAAACACACCTTTCCTGTGGAAACGACACTCGTACTCTCACTCTACTACGTGTTACGATACCGTGCACTTACAATATTAGACATAGTAGTATTTTTCGCACACCAACACAACAGTCACACATTCAACACAGTAACAACACACATCAAAGCTAATGCCATATCTAAACTCATCTCGCAATAGAGCTGCAGGGCAAGCGATCGTGAGATTCCTCTGACAACAATAAATGCAAGAGATTTTTGGTTTGTGAGGGGAAAGATTTTTTGGTACTCAACTTTGACAACTCTAAGGAGTTATGAAGGTTATAAATACTTCTCCAAATATCATTTGATGTAATTTTTAAGCATTTAATAGCCAAACTCTTGCAAATTAAATTCTTGAATTTCATTGTTATAACACCCCTATATCCCATATACGCACACTACATACGACTACATCTGTAATATACGTATATCGGATACAGAAGTGTCACGGTTATTTTAAACAAACTAATCTTTCCTTTTTGCAATAATATGAGAAAACTTAAAACATTTCAGATATATTATAGAACATAATAGATAAAACATTTGTTTATTTAGCAGCAGAAAATGTAGCGGTATTTACATATATATATATACATCAAAATCAATATTTACAAAACATAAAGTTTATACATGTTTAGCAGTTCGTCTCTGATCTTTAAGTCCACAATCAACACTTCAAAA
Organism: Garcia nutans; assembly: GCA_947685225.1. Classification (NCBI taxonomy): domain Eukaryota; kingdom Viridiplantae; phylum Streptophyta; class Magnoliopsida; order Malpighiales; family Euphorbiaceae; genus Garcia; species Garcia nutans. The sequence continues at coordinate 31,018,831 of CANTUV010000039.1, read as the reverse complement.
GCCTAGACTCAACTCGGTCTAGCTGAACTCTCTGGTTCTACTCTGTCACCTGCGCGATGAACCACAATCGCGCTAAGCCAACGGCTTAGTGGTACAAACCATGATAACAATATGCTTTAATGTAATGCCAATGTCATACATTCAAATATTATAAACAATACATGAGGATATCATATTTCAAAACCTTACATTAAATTTTATTATTCATTTGTTTCACTATTCATGATTCACATTTAAACAAAGACAAGCATGGGCCCAAAAGAAACTAATATGCCATTCAACTTTCAAAGTTAATGTTTTGGTTCAATTATCACATTTATCATCCCAACTAGGCTTCAAGGATTAGGCCCAACCAAGCTTCAAGGGGAGCGAAGCATGCTAAGCATCAACCCAACTTGGCTTCAAGGACCAAACCCAACCCAGCTTCAAGGGTTTGTAACATCCCAACTAGGCTTAAAGGACTAGACCCAACCAAGCTTCAAGGGGAGTTAAGCATGCTAAACTTCAACCCAACTTGGCTTCAAGGATCAAGCCCAACCCAGCTTCAAGGGATTGTTACTATTAGGCATGCCACCAACAACAAAACTTTGAAAATTAAAAAACACATTAGGCACACAATTCTTTCATTATTTCATTATCAATTCCATTCTCATTTCCTCATAATCATTTAGGCAAAGATGCCCCAATTATTTCATTTGCATCATTATAGCCAACAACAATGGCTTCACACCTCATCATTAGGGTATACACAACCAATTGCATTGTACATATAATTTGAATGATCATCATATCTTTCACATTATGCAAATCATAGCATTAATCAAATATATCAACAATGTAATAGATTACTTAACACATTTACAACCAATTGTGTTAAGTCCCAAAGTCATATAAATGTATGCAATAATGTAGGGTTTGTACTTACCTCAAGAGCAACTCACACTAATCTATCAACCTCCTCTTCCAAGAATCCTTAACACTTGGATTAGGGCAACTCAATCTCATCAAAACCTAATCCAAAAGGGATAATACACACTCACTTAGAGATACACATGAGATAATATGGATAATAACCAATTAGGGCAAACTCTACACATGACACGCTCAACAACACGGGCGTGTCCCTGACCGTGCCCTAAATCCACAACACAGAAGCTTTGACACGCTCAGTGACATGGGCGTGTCACTGGCCGTGTCAATCCACTAACATCATAGTAGCTATGACACGCTCAGTGACATGGGCGTGTCACTGGTCGTGTCACCCATCCAGAAAACAAAACCATTGACACGCCCAAAGACTGGCCGTGCTCATGGGCGTGTCAAGCCAAAAATCCTGATTCCGGCAACAACAAATCACATCCAATAAACCTCTTACTTTCACCATCTTCCACTCCAAAACAAACTTAACTAAGCACACTAATAAACCATAATAACTTGCAAAAATACCAAAACAACTCAGTACATACATCAAACACAAATCACAACCATCACATACACAAAGCACAACACTTGCTCTCCAACACCAAACTTAACCTTTCCTTCAAACCAATTCCAAAATCAACATCAATAAGACCAAACACTCTCAATTACACCATAATCAAATATACACATACTATCAACAATCAAACACCAAACTCAAAACACAAACTTAAAAGAAAACAAGGGAATCAAGTGGAAAACTTACCAAAAGTGATGAAAATCTTTAGAATTCCAACTTGATCACTTGAAATACCTTCAAATCTTGAGTTTGGAAAGACAAAATCTCACTCTCTCTCTTGCTATGGAGTTAGTCGGCCAAGGAGAAAAGAAAAGAAGAAGATGATGAATAGAACACAAGTCAACTCTCTCTTAACCACTCAATCATCTCTTTAAATCTCAACCAAGCAAATTAAATAATAAAATATTCATAAATATCCTCATCCACTTCCTTTAATTTCCATTTCAATTAATTTAAAAATAAATAAATCTTCTTTTGACCTTCCATTTCTTTGACTTGCATATGTTGTATATATCTCTATATATACAACATATACACTCTTCTCCTTACCTCTTTTCTCTTTCCACTTAAACATATACACTTATAACATTTAATCCAAAAACAACAATAAGTATTCCAAAAATTTTAGGGTATAGTTTGGGATATTACAATTGTAATAATTTTCTTGAGTGTTGGGTGAGCACTTGAAAATACCTTGTTGAAAATATGGTGTGAGCTAAAAACATTAAGTTAGAGAGTGAACCTAGAAAAACTGTAATATCCCAATGCATGCCCTAAAAGTTTGGATTATGTTGTTATTGTATATTGGATTGAATGTATATGTATGTGATAAGAAAAGAATTTGGAAAAGAATGTTTATGTATATGTGTTTTGGGAAAGAAAAGAGGGTTTAGAGAGAAGTGTATATGTTGTTTATATGGTGATATATATAATATATAAGTTGGTCAAATATGTGGTCAAGGGAAGAAGATATTTTTAGTTGAGATTGTGAAATGACTTAAAAGGACAAGTGATTGTAAGGAAATTAAAACATGTGGTTAAAGGGTGTTTTGGTAATTGCTTTAATTGAAACACTTGGTGGAGATTAAAAGAAGAGTTGACTTTGTTTCTTGTGGTTCATTTTCTTCTTTCTTCTTTGTGTGGCCGGCTTCTCCATAGACAAAGGAAAGCAAAAGACAAAGTGAAGATCTTGAGGTGTTTAACTCAAATTGAAGGAAGATTGAAGTGATCTAGTGGATGATACAAGAAGTTTTATAACTTTGGTAAGTTCTCTTGTGATCTTTGTGCTTATTTGAAATGATATTTGAGTTTGTTAGATTTTTAAGAGTGTGTTGGTTGATTTTGAGATGTGAGAAGTGTTTGAGTGATTTTGATGATGGATTTTGAGTATGGATTGAAGAAAAGAGTAAGTGGTTGGAAGAGATGATGTTGTATATGTGGTGAGGGTTTTGAGATGATTTTGTGTTTTGTGTTTGATATGTGTTTTGGTTTGTTTTGGTGTTGTTGCAAGTTTGAGATAGGTTTTTGGGTATGTTTTGTGAAGATTGTTTGAAGAGGATGTTAATGAATAGAAGTGTGTTGTTGAGTGTTTGGTTGTTTTGATCGGAGTCTTGATTTGTGGCCGGACACGCCCATGAGCACGTCCAGGATTTTTTAGGCGTGTCAATTGTGTTGGAGGCAGTAGGTTTGACACGACCAGTAACACGCCCGTGTTATTGAGCGTGTCATAGCTACTGTGAGTTTGGAGAATTTACACGGCCAGGAGCACGTTCATGATGTTGGACGTGTTGTTATGGTTGAGAGGCAGTATGTATTACACGCCCTGTGACACGCCCGTGGTCATGAGCGTGTAATAGCTTCTGTGTTGTGGAGTTAGGGCACGGTCAGGAACACGCCCGTGTGGGTGAGCGTGTTAGGGTTAGGGTTTGCCCTAATTAATTCCTAATTGGATTATCTCTTGTGTATCCCTAAGCAAGTATATGCTATTACTTTTGATTTAGGTCTTGAAGATAGTGATTGATCATTGATTTAAGAGGTAGAAGGATCTTGAACAAGGAAGTGTTAAGAGTGGTGTGATTTACTTTTGAGGTAAGTACAAAACCTATATGATTGTATGTAAGTACAAATGTGGCATTACTACATTATTAATTTATATGAGCAATGTGTGTTGTTATGTTTATATCAATGATGATATATATATATGAATGAATAATGTGAATGACATGATGATGCAAATGATTGGGTATATGAAAGATTGAAATGCTATGATGTGAATTGAGATGAAATGGAATATAGAGCCATTGTGATTGGCTATGTTGATTCATTTGAGAATGAAATTGATAACAAATTAATAAATGAGTTGTGTGGCTAATGTGTTATTCCATTTTCAGAGTTTGTTGTTGGTGGCATGCCTAAAGATAGTAACAATCTCTTGAAGTTAGGTTGGGCTTGATCCTTGAAGCCAAGTTGGGTTGAAGTTTAAATGTTTTACTCCCCTTGAAGCTTGGTTGGGTCTAGTCCTTGAAGCCTAATTGAGATGTTACAACCCTTGAAGCTAGGTTGGGTTTGGTTCTTGAAGCCAAGTTGGGTTGAGACTTAGCATGCTTTGTTCCCCTTGAAGCTTGGTTAAACCTAATCCTTGAAGCCTAGTTGGGTATATGTGATAATGATAAATGTGATAAAACCAAAGCATTAACTCTGAAAATTGAATGGCATATTAGTATGTTTTGGGCCCATGATTGTCTTTGTTTATATATGATTCATTGATGGTAAAATAATTGAATAATGAAATTCATGAAAGGACTTTGAGATGTGATATGCTTATATGATTATGATTTGTGAAAGGCAAAGGTTTGATGTTAGCTCTTCATTTATGATGTTGATATTAATGGAATGTGTGACATTGCATAGCATACAAGCATAATGTTAGCATGTTTTGTACTACTAAGCCCTTGGCTTAGCGCGATAGTGTTGATCGCGCAGGTGATAGAGTTGATAGAGTTGAACCCGAGAGTTCTTCGAGGCCGAGTGAGAGTAGACATTGAAGAGTTGATTTTGGGACTTAAAGATCAGAGAAGATTTGCCAATCATGTATAACTCTTTTAATATTTTGTAAAGTATTGTTTATAATGTGAATATATGTACATTTGTAAATATAAATATTTAAATGTTTTCCTATATGTAAATAGTTTCTAAATTCCGCTGCGTATTAAGTATATGTATATATATATCTACTTTGATTTATATTACAGGTTAATCACTTATTTTTCTATTATGTATAATGAGAAAGATTATAGTATCATTGGAAATGTTTTGAATGTTAAGAAAATCCGTAGCATTCCTATATTCGATGCATGTATACTACATTGTGGTGTATGTAGTGTGCATGTATTGGATGTGGGGGTGTTACAAAAACTCTTATGAAAGTTGTGAGTGAACCACAAACTCGTATAAAGTTCGGTGTGAGCTTGAGAAAACACCAAGTTAGGGGTTGAACTTACAAGACTCACAAAGATAGTGAAATACTTAACTTGTTGGTTGAGGAGTGAGTGTAGGATATACTTATCTGAACCACTATAAATCTTAATGTTAATCTTTCTTCTCCCTACTCCCTTTTGTTTTCAAAAGAAATTTTTATCTTACCCTTAATCTTTAAAATTCACCAATTCACCTCCCTCTTGGTGGCCAAGGGACATTAGATTTATATTCGACCATGCTTTCTGGTGCACGTGAGCTGCGCTATAGCAATACCGCAAGTGCACGGGTCGCCCAAGTAATATAGTAATGAGTGAGTTATTGTTCCACTAGTGCAAATCTTAACTGTTGTTTAGCAAATTAATATTTTTGTGAAGTTTTGTAATTAAAGACAATTAACTTAAATAAATGCAAATAAAGATAAATTGTATGTTGTATAAAAAGGATTGATGATAATGATACCATCCAGATATTGAATCCCCCTAGCCTCAATTACATCACATGATAGAGTTGAATTGGCATTCCTCTAACTTAGACTAAAACCTCTCTCGAGTGAATTAATCCCTAATCACTAAGTAGAGTGTCGGAATCTCTTCTCAAACACAATTAAATAGATCTTGCATTAAGAACAAGGAACTATAAACCAAAGGATCTTGTAAGTTTATCTCTAGCACCCCAATCAATCCTCAACCCTTATGAGTAATCAATTCATATCAAGCTTTCTCAAGTCAATAATATGAAAATGGCAACCAATCAATAAGCATGCTATCATCAATTGGCAATAATCATTAAGCATCATAAGAATAAAACAACTTCATCAATTAAAATCATTCAATCCATACAAATAAGCTAGGGTTCATCAATATCTAGATAAAGAATGATTTAGTTCATGTTCAATACACTTAATACAATAACAACAACAATAACATTAAAATGAATTAAAAGGAGAAAATAGAAAAACCCCTTTCAATGTAGCTTCTTGAGTCTCCAGGAGCTGCCAATGGAAGATGGAGATGCTGGAGAGGATGGAAATGGAGGATGAAGATGAAGAGTCAAGGAAAGTGTCACTCCCTCCTTGCCCAAAACGTGTATGCCCAGCCTTCTCCTCTCAAACCTCTCTTCTCTACCTCTGTTTTCTGTTTCCTGCACAAACCTCCAACCCTCTCTCTGCAGAAGCTCCCTCAAAACTCCCTCTTCTTCTCTTTTTATTTCCCTCCAAAGCTCAAGCCATGCTTCCCAACTCACACCAGCTCACACCACTCTCTCTTGTTCCCCACTCTCTCTTTGTTTAGTATTTCTTTTGGCAAAAGTAATTGGTTGTCTCCCACTTGTTCCTCAACCCGTGCAAAAGAATTAAGGTTTTTATAGGTGACACGGCCAAGCCATGAGTGGCTTGGCCGTGTCTCTCATTTCCCCTTGGGACACGGCCAAGCTAGTTGGTCGTGTCCATCACTGCCTTCTTTCCTTTCTTTCTTTTCTCTTTGGTCTTATGGGGTGACACGGCCAAGCTCCTAGCCATGTCATGTGACACGGCCAGTGGCTTGGCCGTGTCACTTGGGTGTGTCGCCTTCTGCTTGTTTCTTTTCTTCTTTTATTCTTTAGCTAGGCATGGGACACGGCCAAGCTTGTGGCCGTGTCATGTGACACGGCCACTGGCTTGGGCGTGTCACGTGCCAGTGTCAGCTTCTGCCTTCATTTTTCCTTTCTTTCTTGGTCTTCTTCGGTTTTGCTTCTTGGGTGAGACAAGGCCAGTGGCTTGGCCGTGTCTCCTGCCCGTGTCAGCCACTGTCTTGAGAATATTTTGAGGGACATGGCCAAGCTTGCTTTGGCTTGGCCATGTCTTGCTTTATTCATTCTCTTTCTTCATTGTTTTGACCATCCAAGGGAGTTTTTCTACTTTAACCTAAAATAAACACTTTAAACAAACTTTAAACAAAAATCAAATGAAACATTAACTAAAAACACATTAAAATCATACTAAAAACAAGTATAAAAAAATGCTCTTATCACTTTCTTTTAGTTTTAAGATTGAGGAAATTTATAATGCATCCCTCTTTTTTTGAAAAAAAAAATTACAAATCTTTTTTTTTCATTTTTAATCTTTTGTTTTTTTTTAGTTTTACAACACATGTAATTTTTTTCCCCTAAAATATGCCTCTCTCTCTCTTTTCCCTCTATCTTTTTCTCTTCTCTCAATCTTTTCCATCCCTCTTGCTCTTCATTTTCCTTTATCTTGCATTTATTCCTTCATTTCTATTCCACATTAAATCTTCAAGACCTAAAGTTTTTTATTACACCAACAAAAATTTAACTATGACATAGTAAGAAAACATCAACAATCACTCATTCCATTTGCAGGAACTTGATTTTGATTTTCAACATAAGTAATATGCAAATCTTCCATTTGCAAATCTTAAACATAAATATGTAGAAAAAAGAAAATTTGCATTTGCATTTGCATTTGTGAACATTTTTGTTTTTTTGTATTTTGATTTTATTATTCGTTAATTATAATGTTAAAGGTTTTGTTATGTTATCAATGGTAATGTATTTTACATGTTTGATATAATTCTTTAATTTTTTTTTTCCTTTTGTTTTTTTACAATTATTCTTTTTCAATGTATTTTCTTAATGTGTCTATCTCTCTTTTTTTTTTTTTTTGCATTGTGTTTGTTTCATTTTAATGTTTGTTTGGGTTAAATTTTTATTTTAATGTGTGTTTTTAATTTTCTCAACATATACAATATATACATATATGTACTCAGTATACATTTAACATATACATAACGTACACACAACATATATAGATATATATATAATATATAAAGACATATATACAAGATGCACATAAAATATATGCAGTATGCATATAACAAACATATACATGTACACAATATATATAATATAACTAAATAAAATACAAAAGTATATATTTTTTCAATTGGAATTCAACATATTCATCGCATATACATAAAGTACATATAATATATATACAACATGTATATAATATATACACATATGCACAACATACACAAATATATATACAACATGAAGACAATATATATACAATATACACACAACAAACAATATATATATATATATAGCATATGCACAACATATAAAAGACAAACTTAATTTTTAATTTTAATTTATTTTTACAAATATAATATGTAAAATTTATTTAAAAATAAAATTTAAATTATTTTTATTAAATTTTCTACAATATGTTGACACATATTTAATTATTATACAATTTAATTAAGAAATATTAACTCATTAATATTATTATAATTATTTTTAAAATAGTAAAATTATAAATTTAAATTATAAAAAAATGATTAGATAACAAAATGTGTATATGTTAATTCTCTAAATTAATATATAGATAATATATACAACATGTATAGATATCATGAGAAAAAAAATGATATTTTTGTTAACTTTAATGCACATGTTTCCGTAAAATTTTTTAAAAAATAATGACAATATTTTTGAAATCAACAATAATTATGTAAAAACCCTTTTAAGATTTTTTATCAAGTCCAGTAGCGGCATGAGCAAGCTGAAAAAGTTATTAATCAAAATTGTATTGCTTGTTATACTTTGAAATAAAAATAAAAAATTATTTGATTTGTTTTAACAAATTTAGTTTTAATTATCACAATAAAATTTTTTAATATAATTATAAAGATTTTTAAACTTAAATTCTTATTTTTATCCTTTCAAAATACACACTTATAAATAGTGAAATAAAACTAAAAGTTATATTTTTATGTAATTATGCATCTTTGTATATCCATGAGTGGAATTAAGAGGGTCATGGCCCATGGGTGGTCCATAGACCTTTTGATTAATACAAACATGCACGTGCACGCACGCGCATATATATCTCTATATAATTTTAATCACTCTAATAAATTAGTTTCTCTTTATTCGAACCCTCTCAATATTAACTTTTCATATTTAAATATTTTTTTTCAATAATAATATACTTTAATTATAAATTATATAATCTCACTATTTAAATATAATTTTTTTATTTTAAAAAGATATAGTATATTTTAATATCTTCAATATATTAAATGATTTTTTCATATTTCATGAATAATAATAAATAATAAATTCCAAAATAATTATAAAAATTAACTTGATTAATAAAAGAATTTATTATTTTTTTTATTAATTAAAATTTGATTCTCATAGTCCTATTATAAATAAATAAATGATATTTTTTATTTATAAATATTTTAATTATTATATGAAAGATATTTTTTTATCGAAATAACATATAATAAAAAAAGAATATAATATTAATTTTGTGGGAATTAATTTACTAAAATTAAACCGATATAATATTATTTTAAGCCATTAACATACTATTTATCAATGAACTAATATAAATATAAAAATTTTAAAAATTAGATACAGATTCAGTATGATATAATTATCACCTCTCAATAATTTTTAGAATAAGAAAAAAAATTAATTATCGCATAATTATAATGTTAAAAAATTTATTTTTTTTAATTTTATCTTAAATTTATTTATAATAAACTTATATATTGAATGATTTTTTTTCCTTTAAAATTTTGACTCTTCTTCGTTGAATTTTGATTCTGCCATGGCTTATATCTGTCTATGTTCAAATCACCTTTTGTGGCTTCCTTCATCTTTAGTTTAGCATCTTTCCTTCCATAACTAAATTAAAAAAAAAAAAGAAGTATTTATTATTCTATTCATCATCAATTGTACAAACATTTTTATTTTATAAAAATTAAAAAATAATTAATTTTATTAAAAATATAAATTTATATGTATTTTTTATTATATCTTTAATTTAGTATGAAATATATTTATTAAATATTTTTTAATAAAAAATATTAATATGAGAAAAAAATAAATATTTGTCATATTAATTAATTTATTAAATTGATAAATAAATTATAATTTGAGATAAATGAAAAATTAGCCCGAGTATGTTATTTTTAAAAAAGGGGAAGGAAAGTGTGTTTTAGCAAATCTCAGGGGTTAAATAATGAACAAGTAATGGAGTTGAGGGTTTAATGGAAATTCAGTACAATTGTTTACTCCCGCCTTTAGCGCCAATAAAAGTTAAAAGAAAGGAAATAGAGATACAAAAAGGCATTAAGCAAAAAACAAAAATCTAATGTGTGATGGAAGTGAAGCTGAGCTACCAAAATCATCTTTCTCTTCCTCTTTCCAATCCATTAACAACGAATTCCCTGTCAATCCCTCCCTGGTAATTTGTTTTTTTCTTCTTTACTCCATTAATGGAGTTCCATTTTTTATTATTTCCTCTTGTTTTTTTTTTGCCATTTAAGTGTTGTTTCTAACTCCAATTTTTGTTTCTTTGTCGTTGCTTGATATTGTGGATTAGCAGCAAAATATCATTCAAAAAGCGTTTTAGAAGTCTTGCAGAGGTAATCTCTTTCTGGGTTTTCAGGAACATGATGGCAAAAGAAATGGGTTATATTCACTTTTCAATTTTTTTTGGTATTGGCAATAGAATTTGTGAAATGGGAATTTTTGCGTACAGAACTGTAGATTTCATTTTCTTGAGATATCAAAGCCAAAGGGTCAAAGCTCAAATAACCAATGCTTGATTCATGTGGTCAAAAGGTAAAATCTAATTCTTGATTTTTGTTTTTCCTTTTTTGTTGCATTTTATTTATGTTTGGAATCTTGGGTTCATATTAGGGTACATCTGGATTGGTGTGTATTTGAAATGATTGAATATTTTAAATTTATTTCAAATGTAAAATTATAAAAAAAAAATAATAATAATTCTGACAACCACCTATCCAAACAGACCCCAAAAGATGAATGCTATGTACATGTATTATGAAATACTACTAAACAATTCACAATTCATAATTGTAGAATATTGCTAGGTACAACAACACATTTGGCTATTTTTCTCAAAACTGATGAGGGACAAGGAGTTGTTCTGTATTTGGTTGGGCTACAATGTGGAATTTTATATGACGTCTTGAGTTTTGAAGAATTAAAATTTTCAATGTCTTTTTCCCCCCTTAAGTATATGTTACTTGTTGAACTATGCATATGTGCTAAATGAAGATCATTGCAGTTTCCAGGTAACATGTATTTTTTCAGTTAACTGGTATGGCTGATCCTGGAGTACTACAATTTCATTTATTCTAAAATTTTTTTATGGCAGTGGTGAAACATTGAATTCGATTTCAAGGCAGTATGGGGTGTCTATTCATTCAATTGCAGCTGCTAATAAAAATTTACCATATGTGGACCTTTTCAAAGGCCAACTCCTTAACATTCCTGCTTTTGCCCCAGCAGGCACTCAAATCGTAAGCAGAATCTCATAATCATTTGTAAAATATTAATTTAGAATAACCGCTAAAAAATTAATTTAGTCATTGTTCTGTGGTTATGCTCTATTGTTTAGTTCTGATAGTTAAACCTTTTGTATTCTGTTTTAGTTTTCCTGTGAATATATATCGATGAATTAGTCAAGTGTGTGTAACATATAAGGTTCAGAATTAAGCAACCGTCCACAAGAAAATGAATAAATCAGCAGGAGCTAGAAAGATTGAGAAGGATTAGAGAAGAAATTGTAGTAACAAAGAGTAAGAAGAGCAAGGAAAAAGGATAGCAAAAAGATAGAGAGAGAGAGAAGAAAGAGAGAAGGATTTAGAAATACTTATATATTGCATAATAATTCTTTAGCAGAGCACAATTGTATACTGATTTGTCAGCTACAGTACAAAACTGTCATTCCAGTAATTTAGGAGATTCTCATTCTCTGCCAATTCTCTGTCGTCAGATGGTTAGCTCCTCTTGTGCCATTCTGTTAGGTCCCAATCAGAGTGAGAGATAAATATTCTGCTTAGGGTGAGAATAAAACCACAGAAATTCTTTTAGGGTGAGAATTGAACCACAAATTTTAATAATCTTCTACTCCTTTATTCAATTCATTCAAGCCATTTAAATACAAGAAAATACAATTGTTAACTAACAACTACAGTACTGCTCCTTATTTTTTGCAACCCACTAGCCCTATTCTATAGCTACTAAGATAATGGAAATTCAACAGCTAACTAATTCCTATTATTAAGCAAACAAATAAAGACTAATAATTTGACAAAGCTAACTAAATTTTACTACCAATGGAAAGGTGCAACAGCCCATGAATTTAGGTTCTTTATAGGCCATGGTTTGACCAACGTGGCCTATCATTACCCTCCCCATCAAGATGAACCTTGACCTCGAGGTTCAAAGCAAGGAACTAGCATGTCAAAAATGTAGAATTCTAACAATAATAAATCAGGACCTCTACAACAATGACCACGAAAGAATTTCTTGTCCAAATTGGTTGGCCTAAACCAATCCCAAAGCTTCTCAAGAAATATATTCCACGTCAACTCTTGTTGTTCTTTTAGGCAAAAATGCCATAATCGCTGCCACCACCGGTTGGCCTTTTCTTCCAAATGGAAAGACACCATGTTAATTCTATCAATACCTTGGAATGAAAATAATTTATCTACCATGGAGAACCACTTTGTTGGGTCGCCATCAACAAATCGAGTTAACTCCATTTTTGCCAATTTGGAAAACACAAGTTGTTGTTTCCCGTGAGTTCGGGTATGAGAGGCTTCTCCTGAAATTTGATTGAGTGATGTTGAAGGATGGGTTGGTGTTTGGGTAGGAGTCCGATCGGCTAGGTGTGCAAGGGTAGGATTAGAGGATTCCTGTCGAGAAAGAATTGAGGAAGTCATTTTGGTTACTGCTTCCTTCAATTGTTTCAGTTCATCATTTAGTCTGGTTTCCATACGCGCTACAATATTTTGGAGCATTCCAAAACCATATTCCAAAAGCTCAATGCGCTCTTCGTCGGTTGCCATGCTCTGATACCAATGTTAGGTCCCAATCAGAGTGAGAGATAAATATTCTGCTTAGGGTGAGAATAAAACCACAGAAATTCTTTTAGGGTGAGAATTGAACCACAAATTTTAATAATCTTCTACTCCTTTATTCAATTCATTCAAGCCATTTAAATACAAGAAAATACAATTGTTAACTAACAACTACAGTACTGCTCCTTATTTTTTGCAACCCACTAGCCCTATTCTATAGCTACTAAGATAATGGAAATTCAACAGCTAACTAGTTCCTATTCTTAAGCAAACAAATAAAGACTAATAATTTGACAAAGCTAACTAAATTTTACTACCAATGGAAAGGTGCAACAGCCCATGAATTTAGGTTCTTTATAGGCCATGGTTTGACCAACGTGGCCTATCACATTCACAGCTCAGCTCTTCTTCCTTTTTTACAACCGTTTCATTGCAGCTCACAATCATCACCTTCTTTTTCTTCTCCTTTCTTCTTTTGTACGTGACAGTGTTGTAGGCTTTTTGCCTGAACTTTGCATCTTCTGTCACCTAATTATGTATCTAGACTGTTAAATTCTTCTTATATATAGCTACTTAAGGCGCTCATGTGTTTCAATTGATATCAGATCAAGAAGAGAGGATTTTCTAGCTTGTATCAACAAGAAGCATCTCAGAGTTTGCTGAATATCTTGGATGGATTTTTGAATAAAAAGCCCTTTATCATGCTAACTGCCCAGGGTTTGCCACATGTAAGACATTTTCTAAAACAATTGCTCACTGTTTTCATAACATTCCAACTAATTTTGTCTTATAAGTTCATCAATACTAGTGAACTCAACAGGCATGTCCATTCAGTTATCAACCTAAATCCGCTGGCTATTTTCTACTTCTGGTTCCCCTTATTGCTTTTTGCATCAAATGCATAATTGGAGTCTTTTACACTGGAGTTCCTAAAGATAGGCAACACCAAACTTTAGATAAATCAAGGAGGGATCTTGATGAGCCCAGAAGCATGCGATGGAAATCTGTCCTGAGTGACATGGAGGAACCTACTCTTGATTCTGAATCAAGACCAGCTTCCAATGTAAGAACTTTGTATGGTTTTAGAAATCTATCTTCCTTTAATGCTTAAAAGCATGTCATATTTTAGATGGGTTGATGAATATATGTTCATAAGGCTATATATGATGCATATGCTAAATTTTGATGTGTTTAAGAGAAATTATTCAATGCGCTTGGTACACCATTCTCGTCATCTTATCAAGTCACACGATGCTGAGTTTTATGTTCATCCATATGCTGACAGAGCACAAAACAGATATAGCAGAAAATCATTATTATGAGAAGAAATATTTATTGCTAATTTGCTATGGAATTTTTTTTTTGCTCTAGCTGTATTTTTCTTGATAAGTTGTGGACTTGTAACTAATCCATTGAACTCTTTCTCACATGTTTCATTTCAATATTTTTTTTTTCTTAAAACCACTTGAGATTCATCCCTCGATGCATAGAGAAACAAGAAATTTAATTGCCTTGAAATGAGGTTTGAATTTCCAATGATTGATTCTTTTTACTTTTTAAACTACTTCAAAAATAATATATTAGAAGGCAACCTGAGTCTTCGAAGTAAATATTATGAGATGATCAACAGAAATTATAGGATTCAACAAATTTTATGAGATAAATGGTTTTTGTTCTACAGAGTAATTCGGAAGAGCAAGACCAAATTTTATTTGAAGATATGTCTCATGCATACACCAAACTTGAACATGATTATCAAAAATTTCTATCAGAATGTGGAATGAGTCAATCAGGATACTGGCGGACCCTTTGATCAATGACACTCTTCGTCGGATTGCTACATAAAGACTTTGTCTTAACATCTTCTGAAGAGATTGCATCCCTATGTACAGTGCTACAAAACTTGTTTTTGCTTCTTTTTCTTCTCTTATATTGGATTAGGGCTTAGGATTGCTTTTGTGACTGTTTTGAATGTGATTTGATTGCAGTTTGTGTCTTTAGCAAGTAGTATACTTTTTTTTTTTTCCCACTTCCTGTAAATTTGTAAATTTGAGGTTTCCATTGATATATATGTAAACTAATTATTATGAGTGATTCATACAAGTCTTAAGAAATAACAATTCTTTTTTGTACATTGAGAAAGACACTGACTGCACGGCAAATATTTATTTCCCATATCAATTGTGAATTATGCATTTCCCAAATAAAAAAAGCGAATAAATTGAGCATTTTCAGTTTCACTAGAAAATTGGTTCTCTTAGAGAAAATAAAAGGGCTTTTTACATAACTACCGAAAAAAAAAATTTTATTATAAAAATACTAAAAATACTAAAAATATTTATATTTTTATAAAAAATTGATGTAAAATTTCAAAAATATTTTATTTTTTAATAAAATAATTTTTTTTAAAAAAATATTTCTTTCACCGCTACAATTAATATTTTACTTCAAAATTTTATTTTTTTCAAAGCTTAATATTAAAATAAAATATTCTCATAAAATAACAAAAATTAATATTTTAAATTATTTTTCATCACATAAAAATTATATTTTTTTATAAAAAGAGAATTTTAATTTTAATTATAAAAAATAAGTAACACTAAAAAAATATAAAAAAAATAAGATATGCAAAAATATATTAATAAAAATTATTAAATTTATTATTAAATAAATTTTACATGTTATACACTAGAAAAAATTTAAAATATATATATATATAATTTCATTATGTAGATATGTAGTATATATATTATAGATGTACTGTAAATATTATAAATGTGTTCTAGTTATTGTGTGTATAATATATTTTTGTTATTAAAATTATGTATTTTATGTAAAAATTATTGAATGTTGTATGAATATTGTATGAATATTATGTAAATATTTTAAAAATAAAAAATTAAACAAATAAAATTAAATAAATATAAAAAATATTATGTAGATATGTTATAGATTTATTGTAGATATTATAGATGTGTTGTTGATTTGTTATAGACGTATTGTAAATATATATATATATTATATGTATTATTTAATATATATATTTGTATATATTGTATATATGTTATGTATATATTTATTACTCTTCATGTGTATATTAAAAATATAATATTAAAAAAATTTTAAATAAATAAAATAAATTATAAAAAAACAAAAAATAAAAAAAATCAAATTTAAAAAAAAAAGAAAATAGAATGTCAAAGTAAAAATGTAAATAAATTTCCGCGGGCCGTACTTTAAAGAACGTAAAACGTGGGTGGTGTAATTATCTCAGAATAAAACCTTACTCGGCCCACATTTTGTACGATGCTTGGAAATTGCCGTTATCAATTGACCATTGCAATTTGTTGGCCAGCCTTGGTGACTTTTCTGCAATAAATCTGAAATGGCAACTGAAACGGCATCAACAATTTTAGTAGGAACAAAGATTCCCTAGCAGTATTAATGATTATTTGGAGTCAGGTTCATTGAACTGGTTCTTCAACCTTGGAGCTACTTGTAGATAATGTATAGAAAATTAAGAACAAGGCAAACGCGATAGAATCCTGAAATCAAATAAGGTAGGAATGTGGATGCGGCTCTTGCAGGTATTTCACAGAAACTCGTATAAAATTGACTGGTACAAGTACAACCTTCATTCTTCGCAATAAACTTAATTGTCATTTGCCCCTTAAAAAAATATCAGATTCAAGTTATCCCCTCGTGATTTTGTAACTAAGGTTAAAATTCTGATATTCAATAAAATAAATATAGCTGAACAAATCCTTGGCAAAAAACAAAGATCCAATACAGTCAAAATTACAATAGCTGAGGACAAGGCATGCTGAATCTTTCTTTCTCAACGGACTCGGCGAGCTTTCTCTTCCTGTCCTAACCCAAGCGATTTCTGTGCATTTGCAATGCCTTCAGGATCTTCAATAAAACAAATAAGACCAGATCAATATATGTACTCGAGAAAAGACCGCCAAGAGGAAAATTAACCCACAGTTGTATAACAAAAATTCACAGCCCTTGTTATATTTCTTACCATGAAGAAATAGTTTTGCAAAAGAAGATAAAAACATGTAACTAGAGGTTTTAATTCATTTAACAGCTAAGAGCCCGAAAATTTTCCTTTGGTAACACTAACCATATTAATGAGAATTTCCGGGTCTAAATCATTCAGCTATAGTACTTATAGTTTATTAGTTTATTATGAAGTGTCCATGTGATGTGAGTAAATGTGCACATCTATGGATGATAGCACAAGCACCAGCACTCTTTGTCTGTGTGCGCGCGCATATGAAAGAAGAGAAACAGACACAGGCAAATTTTCATCTACTTTTGCTGCCAGAAAGAATAGGAAGTTGAATGCATCAACAGATTGAATCTGGAATGTAAAGATTTCACAGCACCAAATGTATCTGCACAAAAGGCTAACTCCTCTAGCACATTCAAACAAATAATAAAAGAAAACTGGTTTGGATGACTCTTGGCATCCCATAGTTTCACCGCCATGGAATGAAGTCACAATAAATAGCCTCAGCAATAATTTAACAATAACCAGCCAAAGGCACACTGGTGTCCCAATATACAGTAGTATTTAGAAGGTACGATGATTAGGATAAAGGTGATGGCATGATTTACGGAATGTAGCTCTTCAAGGAGTTCAAAGATCATGTAATGATCAAGTTCTTGAGGCAAGCATAAAACTCGTATAGGTTAGTTCGAAATTATGGAAAAAACAATCATGACAGAAGGTCCAAAATAACTCAGTTATTCGAAGGTAAAGAGATTCAAATTTAAATGGATTACTAGTAGGACCAACAAAGTTAAATGACATAGTAGACAATCTTTATGATCATAAAGCCTTTTGTTCAGATCATAAATCATGAAAACATTGTAAATGCCCTGATTTCGAATATTAGAACTTCAGAAAAGAAAATCACAAATTTAATAAAAATTTGATGGCATAATCACAACCCACATGGCAATTACGATGATAGCATTACTTAATAAAAAGCTTCACAAATAGCCCAATTATTCTAGAATGGTTATCCCAGAACCAACAAAAACATGAAAATTTGTAGAAATTTCAAATTCATATGTATACATAAAAAGTGAAAGATAGTTGACACTTTAAAAAGATTTAAAAGAAAAAAACAAAAATGGTCATAATTAATATACCCATCTGTAAAGACTTACCAAAGAACTGAGTGAAAATGCGAGTAAAGAAGCTCAAATTGCGAGAAACATTGTATGCCATGGCAGGTGGAAGAGGCTTCACCACTGTGTCAATACTAAAAACTCTCTGAAGAAACTGAAAATTACATTGAAAAAAAAAGTATAATCAGACGACAAATTAAGTTATAACTCAAAAAGGAAAAATAATTAGGGAAAACAAAATAAAATAAAAACCTGAAAATTGCGCTGGAAGCTGTAGCGGAGCTCGGGGTCGAGCTCTAGAAGATCGTCCTCATCATCGTCGTCATCGGAAAGGCGATTTTGTTTCTTTTTTCCAGGGACGTGCATAACAGGTGTTGAGCCTGGCTGCGTGGTTACTTTGAGTTTGGCGTCTTTGAATTTGTCAGCTTCGTCTTCCTCGTCGCCTCTCCAAGGTACTTTTGATAGCAATTCCTTCTTTCCTTTTGCCATTTTGCAGCTGATTATAGGTTTTTCAGTGGTAGCTCCACCGGTTTCTTCCTCCTTATGTAAATGTGTGAACCACCGGCTACGCAGAGGGGTTCAGGATAAGGATTGCGGTGATACAATATGACGTGTGTTCGGTTGCTAGGATGACCTTATTCTCGTTTTAATTCCCCCAAATTATAAGAAAGACTAATTACAGCTATTTTAAAAAATAATTGTTCAAACAGTCTCTCACGTATTAATTAGAAAAAATTTATTATAACATCTATCTTAAATATTTTTTAACTAATAAAAAAGTATTATTAAATAATTTTTTTTAAATAATTATAATTAGCACTTTTCCATTGATAAAAATATCAAAAAATATTTAAATTTTATAATTTTTTTGCATCTATCATAATTTTTGTTGATAAATTAGTACATTCATTTGATTTTTTTTATTTTATTTTTTTACCAGCTGTGACTCATATAATAAGATGCTATACTGGGTATTAGTTTATTTTTTATTTTTTATTTTTTTTATTCTAAGAAGTAAAGTAACAGATATTTAAAAACAGTAACTCGTATTTATTTATTCTTTAAAAAAAATTAAGGAAAGAATGAATATTAAAAAATATAAGCCTGTTAAAAAAATAAATTACGTTAAAAAAATAATCAGTGTTAAAAAAAATAACTAGCGCCAGTTATTTTGATGTTAGATGTTAGTTACTTAGATGCTAGTTACTTTATTTTAGGGCTATTTTTTTTAAATGGATGTAGATTGAATATAACATTAAATGAATTGAAGAACTCAGCTCAACTTCCTCAAAGACATCATCAAACAAAGGCAAAAATAGATGCTCATTGCCCAGTAAAAAGAGCAAAGTCACTAAAATTATATAAAAAATAATAATCTTAATCTTCATCAAGAATATAAACGATTTGGGATTGAACGGCTGTGATTCTTGAGTGAATATATCACATAAATAAATACATCATTACATCTAAGTTGTTCTACATGTAGAATGGATTTGCCTTGTAATATCGCAGCGTTAGCTTCCTCCAACAAAAATGGCACATGTATTTTTCAATAGGTTGAGAGCAATCAAATTATAAGTTGAGTAATGTCCAAGAGTGAGTTGATTTTTATTTTCCAAGGATATTCATTGGAGTAGACTTGACAAATTAAACTTGTGGATTTCTTATTATCAATACATTCCACATTTAAGGCACCTTTTCAAACACAGTTAACAAAAATTTACACAATTATTTATTTTCATCTGACATTCATAATTCCGTTTAAATAATGTAAACAAAAAATGACGGTAAAAAAAGTAACTAACATCTAAATAATTGGTGTCGGTTACTTTTTTTTAACGTTAGTTATTTTTTTAACACCTGTTATTTTTAACAGGCGATATTTTTTTAATATTTATTAGTTTTGTGATTTTTTTTAAAAAATAAATAAATAGGAGTTAATTTTTTTTAATGTCCATTACTTTATTTTTTAGAATAAAAAAATAAAAATAAACTGATACGTAAGCATGACACTTAATTATATAAATTTCAACTGATAAAAATATAAAATTAAAATATAAAAAATTAAATTTACGTATTAATTTATCAAAAAAATTATTTATAATAGATGTGAAAAAAAATATAAAGTTAAGTATTTTTTAGCATTTTTGTCATAAATAAATAAATTGAAATATACATAAAACAATAAATAAATTAAAAAAAGGTGCAAATAAAATTTTAATATTTTTACGAAAGTATAACTTGACTCTCAAATTTTTTAAAAAATTTACACTATATATTATATTTTAAGTTTAATTTTAATTTTACTGTAGTTATTTTTTTTTTATTTTTAACTTTTCATTTTTTCAATTTTAACTTTTTTTATATATATTTTTACAAGAATACAATGTTATTACTTTCTCTTGTTATGCTTCCGCTTCATTCACTTGAACCTGACGTTATCATTGCATACGGTTAGATTCTTTGAAACAAATTAATAAAGCAATCACATAAATGTATAAAATAATATTATAAGTGGATGCATGCAAGTTTACATGCTTTTTTAGCAGAAGAAATGTGGTCAAATTCATGATATTGACTAAGTTGTTTTAGCCATTGGATATTGTAGCAATGTCCCTCCTTGATTTCAAGTGAGAATATGTTTTGTTGTCTCAAGATGACAACTAAAAGGGGAGAGATTGGTTGATTTGAAGAAATGATGATAAATTAAAATTTTAAAATCAAACAAAGATAAGAGAGGAGTAGAGTAGAGAATAATAAACACAAAGAGTTTATAGCGGTTCGGATTACCTCAATCTTACGTCCACTTCAGTAACAACTTGTTAAGATTCTACTAATTTTGAGTTTTTACAAGTTCAACTCTAACTTGGTGTTTTCACAAACTCACACTAAACTTTTACAAGGTTCGAGAATTTCTCTCATAACCCAACATAAGTTTTTTCAGGCTCACTCTATAATCTAAGTGTTTCAAAGCTCATACTCAAACTTACAATGATGTTTCAATGCTCATACACAACACACAAAGTGTACAAGTAGAAATTTTGATGCAAGAAAATGAAAGATATTACACTTGGCTATTACAATCATAATCTTACAGAAAAATGTGATTTCTTGTGGTATTTATAGCCTTCAAGTCTTCAACTAGCTATTTGGAGTGGGAGCGAACATATTTGATTCTTATCTCCCACTTTAATCACTTTTTCGAGCAAGTTCGTAATCGGACTGCCTTTGGTCCGGTCAGCTTGGGCTCTGCATGGTTGGATTGCCTTTGGTCCAGTTGGCTCGAGCTCAGCATGGTTGGACTGCCTTTGGTCCGGTCAACTCTGGCTTAACATGGTTGGACTGTCTTTGGTCCAGTCAACTCGGGCTCGGCATGGTCAGACGAAGCTCAGTTTGGTCGTGCTCTTCATTCTTTCTGACAAAAGTTCTTCAATAGCTAGTACACGTGGTATCCAATAATTGAGTGAATAAGCAACGACTATATTTTTTTAAACTTCGTACTACTGGTATGGTCGGGACCATTTGGTCCAGTCGATCTTCATCTGGTATGCTGAGATTTTGAGAGTATTGGCGACCGTGAGCTCTACTGGAACTTCTTGGATTTTTAGCTCTAGCTCGGTGCGATCAGACTGCATTAGGTTTGATCGTACCTACCGTGACATGCTAAAGTTTTTGGAGTAATCAGTGACCATGAGCTCTACTGTAATTTCTTGAATTTTTAGCTCTAGCTAGGTGTGATCGGATTGCATTAAGTCCGATCGTACCTGCAGTGATATGCTAAAGTTTTTAGAGTAATCTGTGACCGTGAGCTCAACTGGAACTTCTTGTATTTTTAGCTCTAGCTCGGTGTGGTCGAACTACATCACGTCCAATCGTACCTGTCGTGATATGTTGAAGTTTTTGGAGTAATCAGTGACCGTGACCTCAACTGAAACTTCTTGGATTTTTATCTCTGGTTCAGTGTGATCAAACTACATCAGGTCCAGTCGTACTTGTCATGGTATGCTGAAGTTTTTAGAGTAATCAGTGACCGAGAGCTCTACTGGATGTTCTGAGGATTTAGCATGAGCTTGTATGCTCGAAATTCATAGTAGTCCGATCGAGACATGTAGTCCATTCACAAAGTGAGAGTGACATTAAGCGTGAGCTCTTCTGGATATTTTGCCTCAGGCTTGGTCTGCTTAGCTTGTGCTTGGTTCTATCAGCAAAGACTCTGTCTGGCTAGCTCTTGCTTTGTCTGGTCAGCTCGTGCTCGAACTGGTCTGCTCGTGCTCGGTTCTTCGTCATAGCACACTCTAGTTCGATAAGCACGGTTTTGGAACATTCGTGCTTGTCCCTTCATTGTTCGGTAGTTCGGTATTGGTGCACTCTGACTTTCAGTAGGCTCAGTCAAGAATGATAAGCTATGTTCGGTATGATTAGCTACTCTCTGAGTCCAGTCAGCCTGCCCGTTGGTCCAGTCGGGCTCTTTAGAATACTTTAACAAATTTAAGTCCTGCAAAATGTGGCTTGGTATAAATATTAGTTCTATTCAATTTGATTGTATAAGATCAAAATAGAGGCCAATTGTTTGGCTAACATGTTCTAATTCATCAATTTAATTAATATTTTGGCAGCCATAATAATAAGGCATATTTACAAAAATAACTAAAAAAAGTCAATTTTCAAAATATTAAAATAATACTAAAAAATAATTTTAGACAATTTTTTTTTCTAAAAAATACATTGTATTTTGGACATTTAAAACACATAAAGCCTACACATTATGAAAATGTCATTTTATATATAACATATACCAACATATATCATCATATATTATTAAAATATATATAATATATATTAACATATATTAATATGTATCAATATATATCAACATTTATTGTTAAAATATATGTAATATATGTCGACATAGATCAACATGCATATGTCAACATATATTGACATATCAATATATATCGATAAATACTGATATATATAGCATATATCAACATATGCTAACATTAATATATAGTATTTTAAAAAATTTTCACTTGTAACATTTGCAATGCTAACTCTTTTCTTTTATTAAAATAGAAATACAAGTCTAGTAATTTAAATATAAACCAAAAAGTCTTTATGATTAATCAAATAATAATTCTTACAAAATAAATTACAAAATTATATTGTCCTAAAAACCTCCTCTTTCTATAAGATTTTGAGATATTGTTACAAATTATTATCTAAAATTTATAATAATTAAAATGTATTATTATTTTTTTATAAAAATTTAAATAATTATAATTTACATTATATATTTATATGATTATAATATTTTTTATTTTTTACTTTTTTATTTTAATATTGTGAAGTGGAATTAGGACAATAGATAAAGTCAATATTATTGGTTTTCAATTTTTAATTGTTACTTTTAATAGTAATTTTTTATATAAATAAATTATAAAATGGCAGTAGCCATTTGACTAAGCAGTGAAGAAGAAACCAGTTAACATTATTAACTTGGTCAAAACTTGATTGTTTTCCCTTCCGTATATTTACAAATAAAACACATGTTTATCGTATATTATATGTAATATATACCATATATGTAGGTATATGCTACATATACGTTCATATACTAAGTTATTATTATAATAAGATATAGCAATTGTTAGTGTATGTGCCCTAGGCCATTTGTTTGGATCTTTATGTTATACATTCATTATTAATAAATGAGGTTTTATTATCATTATTGTTGTTTGCATGTTACACAATTTTGATATTTGTCCCTGGTTTATTATTGTTATAGAGATAAAAAAAAATAAATAATTCTTAACCAGTATGAACATTGATTTGATGATCATCAGATGGTTATGTGTATAGTGATACAAATCAATTTCATAAATACTTGTTAGAGAACAATGTATTGGATAGACCCATCATGAGATTACTACATGGGTTAGTGTCATAAGTAAATCTCATGATAGTTATGTAATAATTCTTTGACTTGAGATTGTCATAGTTTCCAATATAAGGACTATTATATTTTGACATGATCAAACATTATCCGTAACTGGATAGTAATAAAGGTTATGTTCATATATGATAGAAATTATGTAGAGGATAATGAACAATCAAGATAGAATTTGTCCCTCTCTTTGAGAGAGATATCTTTTGGGCCCCTCGATAAGTGAGACTGTGAAATGCATGGCCGTGCTCAAATGAATTGATAATGTGATCAATTTCATTTGTTTTTATCAGTCTACTTGGAGATCGAGTAATCATAAGTTTGGACAATATAAGTATGACGTTGACCATGACTTATGTTCAAGCTAGATATCGTGTGACAAAGAGATTAATGCATATACTATTATTAGGCAAATTGGACATTCCTTATATTAATTGGGTAGTTGTAACGCCTTGCTAGAGGCCAATTATGACTTGTTGATTTAATAGAGATTAAATTGACTGCCAATTAATATGGGCCTATCGGGTCACACACAAGAATGCGTTTTGGGCTGGATATAATATTAATAATATTAATATTAGATATTAATATTTATTATTATTATTATTTTCGTTTTTATATATATATTATTAGATAATATATTCAGAATCCTAATTAGATTTGGATTCTGAATTTGACTTTCCGTATCCAATTTTGAATTGGATTCTGGAGTGATTATATTCACTCCAGACGTTAAGTCTTCTCAGAGGTAACAATAAAAACAAAGAGGAACGAAAAAGGTAACTCTAATACGTTTTTAGAGAAAACGTTTTTCCAGCCTTCGCTGTTGCAGAGAGCTAGCACTCCAAACGGTAGCATTCGTGTGGATACGCGATAGAGGGTGTTTCGCGATCGAGGCATCTCTTCCAAACTGTGATTTCGAATCATCAACAGGTTAGTTCTTTGAACACTTTTGTCGAATTAAACGAACAGCATGGATCCTGGTGGGAAATCAGAGATCAAATATTTTTCCGCTGCGTGTTTTTGTTTGCAGTGATCTCCTATGATTTCCTAACAGCAATTGCATACTGATATTCTTTCTATATGACAATAAGTATATTTAGGTATATCTTGGTATATGTTAGTGTATATTATATATACTTTAACTAAAAAATAATAATATATGTGAGTATATATCGGTATATGTAGATATATATTATATATAATTAGACATATCAGTATATTACTATTTTATTTTTATTTATATATGGGTATATATTATATATAACTAGATATACCAAAAAGAATAAAAATATATGTTGATATATATTGGTAACATTAGATATATATGAGTTAAATTTGAAAAGAATAACATAATACCATTTTTTTTAAAAAAATGTTATAGGTATATGTAGGTATATGTTACAAATACTTTAACTAAAAAATAGTATATGTAGATATATATTATAGATACTTTAACTGAATAATGATATTTATAGGTATATGTAGGTATATATTACATATACTTCAATTAAAAAATAGTATATGCGGATATATGTAGGTATATATTACATATAATTTAATAAAGAATGATATATTTTAAGTATATGTGGGTTTATATTACATATACTTTAATTAAAGAATAGTATATGTAGATATATGTAGGTATATATTACATATACTTTAATTAAAGAATGATATTTGTAGGTATATATGGATATATTACATATACTTTAACTAAAGAATAATATATGTGAATATATATTGATATATATTGCATATAATTTAACTAAATAATATTATTTATAGGTAAATATGGGTATATATTACTTATACTTTAATTAAATAATGGTATATGTGGATATATATAGTTAAATATTATAAATACTTTAACTAAAAAAAATATTATTTGTAGATATATGTGAGTATATGTTACATATACTTTAATTAAAAAATGATATTTGTAGGTACATGTGGTATATATTACATATATTTTAACTAAAAAAAATATTATATATAGGTATATACTACACATACTTTAATTGAAGAATAGTATATATGGACATATATATGTATATGTTACATGTAATTTAATTAAATAATGTTATATATAGATACATGTGGGTATATGTTACACAAACTTTAATTAAAAAATAATATTTATAGGTATATGTGGGTATATATTACATATACTTTTATTAAAGAATAATATATGTGGAAATATGTTATATATACTTTAATTGAAATATTGATATTTATAGGTATGTGTGGGTATATATTACATTTATTTTAACTAAAAAAATGATATATATAGATATATGTAGGCATATGTTATATATATTTTAACTAAAAAAATGGTATTTATAGGTATATATGAGTATATGTATACTTAAATTAAAGAATGGTATATGTAGATGTATGTAGGTATATGTTGCATATACTTTAACTGAAGAATATTATATATTATATATACTAGTTAAATTAAAAAAAAAAAAACAAAAAGGAGTATGCAAGTGATATAAGTTTAGTTATATCTTGGTATATAGTTTATATAATAATATTACCAACATAAATTTTAAAAGAATAAAAATATAAAACTATTATATATTTAGTTATATGTTGGTATATGCTATATATAATAATATATACTTGTTAAAATTTAAAAAAATAACAGGATAAAAGTGATATATATTTAGTTATACATCGATATATATTACATATAATAATATATGCTAGTTAATTTATATTTTTAATTTAATATTTTTAAAAATTAATTTAAAACTTGTTTTAAAAAATAAACAGCATCAATAATGTAAATAATAATATAGGTAAGTATATGTGGGTATATATCGGTATATATAAAGTATATGTGGGTATATGTTGGAATATATGAGATATGTGGGTATATTTTAAAAATATATTTTTAAATAATTTCTCAAAAATACTAAAAATAATTTAAAAATAATTATTACATAAAGTTTAGTGGACAAAAAAAGTGTCCATGTATACTAAAATAATATATTAAAAAAATATTTTTAAATAATTTTTATGGTATATGTTAATTTTTTTTAAAAAAAATTAACATATAATATAGAAAAGTGTGCGCATACAATATAATTTAAAATTTGTTAATATAAATTATATTTTAAGTTAATTAATTAAATAATTTTTTTATGAAAATTTTAAAAAATTAGTAAAAGAGAAAGAGAAATGTCTGTATATAGTATTTTTTGATCCATTCTATTAAAAGAGAATAATGTGTTTTGTCCACTGTATTAAATGATCCAAACAACTATACAAACTGATAGGCTATTATTCTATCTCCTAGTTCAGTCTTAATAAACCCACGTGTAAAAAAGAAAACGTTAAAAATCTTTGGTCTAACTTAATTTCCATATTTTTACAAAGAAAAAACTTATAACAGCATATAATTGAAAAAATTTTTTAACCGCCGCATAATTGCAAAGTGTGTTAATTTTTTGGTTAGTTTTATAAATATTTCAATTTTTTTTGGGATCATTTAGACTCAAGATTCACTAAAGCAACTATTTAAGCCCATTTTGACATGTTTTACTAAAGAAAAAAAATTGCACAATTTAGTATTTTATAAATTTTGGGTTATTTTTAATTTTCAATTTTATAGCTCATTATTTTTTTTCACTTTTCACTTTTAATTTTTCAATTTCACGTATTTTATAATTTTTTTACTTTATATTGTTATTTTCTTCTTCTTCTTCTTTCTTGCTTCAACACTGTCTAGATTTGACAATCCAAAAGCACTTAAAAATTCATCAATGGGAAAGAATGGAAACAAAAATATTACCAAGTTCTAAGCAAATAACCGTTGATATCTATATATAAACATTACTTATATATAAAACATAATACAAGTCTTCCTCAATTCACCATTAAATAGAACCTCTGAAATTATGCATGTAAAATTTAACAGTAATTTCTATACTGTAGGATAATATAAATAAAAAATCACAAAGATTTTATGAATTTAATTCTCAAAATTATGTATATATGCATACTCAAATTGTAATCATATCATCTAAAAGAAATGAATTATAATTATTAAAATCATAGTATAAATAACTCTTGTAGATTCTCAAGTTTTCCTTTAAAACCACTTAGAATGAAGAAAGAAATAATGTTCAATATTTGAGACAGAAGAACCTATGTTCTCTTTTTCTTATGTTAATTGAAAAACCAGAGTTTTTCATTCTCTGTATATCCAGACAGTTACCATTTGGTAACTGTCTACAGTGGGTTGTCCGCTCCTCCCTTTTGTTTAATCTTAATTTTAATTAATTTAAAATTAATTGGTGGGCCCTATAATAGGTGCCCACCAATTTACATCTCCTACTCACACATGACGAGACCATCTCTTTTTAATTTTTTCAAGATTCATACTTTAATAAATATACTGTGTGATCATGCATACTTCGAGATCACTATAGCTATATATCTGTTAGGAGTATATAGTATCTCGAAAATCAAAACTTGGGTTAAATATAGTATGCAATACCCTAGATCATCTACCACATTTCATCTCTAATGATCTCATATATAAAAATAAATATTATTGTATTCATAATTATGTTTTTCTTTACATAAAAGATAAATATAATTAGTCAACCAATAAATACAAAATAATAATGTGATAACTCAAAAACTGATCTTCCTCTTTTCTCGATTCTCGTAATTTTATTTAACTTGCTTTTTTAGATATGTCCTATTAGATTGAATCATTCATAATCTTTTGGCAATATTCTAAGATAGCAATCATTAGATAAAATTTTGAAAAATAGGTCAGAGCATTAAGGGTATTCTTTGAGATTTTACTTCATAAAATCTAGGGTCTCACACAATATTAAAGTTAAGATCAAAAACTTTTATTACCCTTGTGGTTAAGAAATTTTGCACATGTGGTATGAATCACATGCTACGACATTATCCTCCTTTTCATATGGAGAGTATGTCTTTCACTTCATATAAGTGTCATACATATTTCAATAGACACACAAAATATCTAATATGAGTTCACTTTCATACTTTTCAATTCATAAGAACTCTAATCTCACAAAAAAAAAAAAAAACAGATAATTTTATGAATTTTAGCAATTCATTACTTATGATCATAAGTATATATCATACATATTATGACTTTCTTCGTTTAGTTACTTAAATGAAGACATAAAGTATTTCAAGCTTGGCTGTCTATTATCACCAAGATAATAAGCTTAAAATTGTCTCATCTCTATTCCTACAAAGTAATAAAGGCGATTGCTTGTATGAGAAGGCCAATCTTTTATCTGTTTAACATGATTTTAAAATAAGAATGTATATATATACAAAACAAATATACACTAATTTATGTATATTCCATATTAAATAAAACTTGAGCATTAAAAGAAATATCATTAATTAATAATGATAAAGCATATGTGAATATTAGTCATATAAATTATTTACAAGTACAATCAACATCTACGCAAACCCAATACTTTAACATGCTTAAAATATGCATCTCTTGGTATGGGTTTTGTAAATGGATCTGCGACCATATCATGTGTAGATATGTACTTCATGCTCACTTCATTCTTTGCCACCATGTCTCGAACAAAATTATACTTGATATCTATATGCTTCGTTTTTTATATTTGGGATCTTTGGTATATGTTATTGCTGCTTGACTATCGCAGTATACTTTTACTTGTTCAATAGCACCATTGATCATTCCCAAATGATTTATGAATCATTTCAACCAAACAGCTTGTTGCATTGCAGCTGAAAATGCTACAAACTTGGCCTCCATAGTGAAAAATACTATGCATTATTGTTTCTTACTACTCCAGATATGGCTTCACCATTTAGTAAGAAAGTATATCCGAAGGTAGACTTTTTTTCATCTAAATCTCCTTCCCAATCAACATTTGTATATCCTCTCAAATGTAACTCACTTCCTTGGTAATATAGTGAGCAATCAGCTGTTTCTTTTAGATATCTCAAGATTCTCTTTACTGCTCTCCAATGTGCTTGTCTTGGGTTAGATTGATATCTGCTTACCAGTCCAACTGCATAACAAATATCAGGTCTTGTGCACATCATGGTGTATATGAGACTTCCAATAGCACTATAATAAGGAACCTTACTCATTTGTTCCTTTTCATATGGAGTCTTAGGACATAAGGCTTGGCTTAAGGTCTCACCTTTTGATATAGGGGTATCTATGGGCTTGTAATCTTGCATATGAAATCATCCAAGAATATATATAGCTTCACCCATATCTTTCATTTCAAAATGAGATAATAACCAGTCTTTAATCTCATATACAAACCCCTTATCATTTCCAGCTATAAGTATATCATCTACATATAATGATAATATTGCAAATTTCTCATTAGACCTCTTTGTGTATACACAACGGTCTTCATCAATCATTTTAAAAGTATATGACACTATTGCATTATGAAATCAAATATACCACTATCTAGAAGACTGCTTAAGGCCATATATTGACTTTAAAAGTCTACAGACATGATGCTCTTGGCCTTCTTTAATGAAATCTATTGTTTATTCCATATAGATTTCTTCATCTAACTCTCCATTTAGAAAATAGTATTTACATCCATTTGTTCCATATAGATTTCTTCTTTAATGAAATTTATTGGTTGTCCATATGGATTTGTTCCATAAAGTATGCTTTGGTTGAATGGATAAAAGTCCATTGGCATGGGCTGCTGGGTCATAGGTACGAATCCCAGAAGCCACATGCACGCATATCTCAATTTTTTTTATTTTAAATAATATGATTGAAGGTGAATGAACAAGAAAATGACTTGTAGTTTAATAAAACTACATGTCTGTTTACAAATAGGTCATTAGTACATCAAAAACTATGTGTACTTTCATCCTTCTTCAACCTCTAATTACAAAAACAAAAAAAAAATTTAGATTTTCATAATTTTTTACCCAAACTTCAAATTCTCATAACTTACTCATTTTAAGTCCAAATTAAACATATAATATATCATTGGAAAGCTTGTAATCTCTATTTTCTTATGCACAAAAATTACTCAATTTTATCTTAGACACAAAAAATTATTTATATTCAAAATAAGCCATGCGAATTTAAGTATAAAACATTATTAATTTTCATAAAACATGGAAAAACACAAAATTGAGCATACATTACCAAACCAAATGGCTCTGATACCAATGAAGGATAATATAAACAAGAAATCACAAAGATTTTATGCATTTAATTCCCAAGATTATGTATATATTCATACTTAAATTGTAATCACATCATATGAAACAAATGAATTATAATTATTAAAACCACAATATAAATACCTCTTGTAGATTCCAAAGTTTTCCTTTAAAACCACTTAGAATGAAGAAAGAGAAGATGTTAAATATTTGAGAGAGAAGAACCTCTGTTCTCTTTTTGTTACGTTAATTGAAAAACTGGAGTTTTTCATAGTAACTGTCTGTAGTGGGTTGTGGTAACTCCCCCCCCCCCTTTTTTTTATCTTAATTTTAATTAATTTAAAATTAATTAGATGGGTCCCATCATGGGTGCCCACCAATCTACATATACATTAGCATAATATACAACTTTTTATACTTTCTATTTGTATCTCTGCTTTACGACAAAAACATAGGACTTGAGATGCACCAATTAAGGGAAAAGAGTTATTTACATTTGTATAATAATTTACTGCTTGATTAATATCCTTTAGCCTTCTTAAAACTCTAATAACACATTCTGGTTGAGGACTTTCACCGACTGTGGACAAAACATGTTGATCATGGACTATCTTGTTTTGTTTTTTTTTTAATGTATTTGACATTGTTTTAATTCTTGTAGATGATGTATCTGTGCATGTATTTTCATTTCAATTTCAGCTATAATGATTTTTTTTAATTTTTGGTTTGTTGATTGTAAATCTTTTTTTTTTGTTTTGATTGTTTTTTGGGTTTCAAATGTATTGATTGATGATTTTTTTTAAAATATAACACACTCCAAATGTTTGATAAAATGCTTCAAAGAAATAGTTTTTCAATTTTTTTAGCTTTCCATCTATTTTAAAATACTATTTCAACTTTTTTTAATTGTATTTCTCATTTGATCTTTTATTTTGAAAAGAATAACAATATGTGTAGGTATGTATAACATATAAGTAGATATATGTGTCGAATGTAAAAAAAATAACAGTATATAATTGTTTTATATATTTTAGTTATATGTGGATACATATTATATATAACTAGATATATGTTGGTATATGTTGCAAAAGAATAACTAGATATATGTTGGTATATATTGCAAAAGAATAACAATATATGTTATATATATGTAGGTATATATTAAAATATATATGGATATATGTTGCAAAAAATAATAGTATTGTTATATATATATTGATATATATGTGTATATATCAGCATATGTCGGTATATGTTACATATACTTTAACTAAAGAATAACATTATATTTTTCATCTTTTAGTCCATGATTGTTGATGCAAAACAGACGACCATAGCTTTGATAAAAAGCTGCTCTAGTGGCAGTTTATTAATTATTGCAAAAGTTGAAGAGTAATTTGAGTGTTCTCTTAGCCTAGCCCAATGAAAAATAAGCCAATAAGTTAAAATCACTACCTTGCTATATGGTTTGTTGCTTTTCGGCCAAATTCCAACATTTAGGCCTCAAAAAATACACTTTTCTATTTATAGCAGCTTTTGATTGATATTTGTGTAGACCCTTAATTTTTGGCCCAGTCCGGTCCTTTATTTTTTATATAGTCCAAAATAATTTTTGTGGTATTTTAATTAAATAATATTTATTTTAGTATTTATTTTTTATAATTTTTAATAAAATAAATAATAATAATAATAAATAAAAATAAAAATAAAAATCAGCGAAAGAAAAATCAGCGACGAAAAAATTCGTCGCCGAAAGTAATTGGCCAAGGCCAATTTCGCCCGCAGGAACTTCCTGCGGCGAAATTGGCTGGCCGCGTGCCCAGCTCGCAATTTTTCGCAAATTTTCTCGCAGCCCATAGCAGTTTTTTTGCCATCGAAATTTTTCAACGCAATTTTTTCTGAATCC
Source organism: Garcia nutans (assembly GCA_947685225.1). Classification (NCBI taxonomy): domain Eukaryota; kingdom Viridiplantae; phylum Streptophyta; class Magnoliopsida; order Malpighiales; family Euphorbiaceae; genus Garcia; species Garcia nutans. The sequence continues at coordinate 30,985,757 of CANTUV010000039.1, read as the reverse complement.
AAACTCTATTTGGTTTTGGTCTCTTTTCCTAATTAATCTTAATTTCCTTAAACAATTAGAATTAATCTTATAAATGTTCCTATAAATAACACTAAAAAACACATAAAAGAGGAAGGAGACTGGACTTTGGGAGGGGAACTTTGGACTGGAACTTGGTGATCGAAATTTGGATTACGGAAAACCCTAGCAATAAGCAAGCAATCAAGAATTCATCAAAGGCAGCAACCTTGCCTTTGACCTTGTTCATCCAGAAAGCAATTTTTGGTGGAACCAACGAACGGAGGTTTGAATCTCTAGTTTCTTTATTTATTTCTTTACTGAAATTGAAAATTACTTTTCTGTTTCTTCTAAACCTTAGAACCCTAATTTATTTCTTCTAAACCTTAAAACCATAATTCGTTTTTTTTCTTTCCAAAAACCTTAAATCGTTTCTTCTATTTTCCAAAAACCCTAAAAATTACTTTTCTGTCTAAAACTTAATAACCCTAATTTATTTCTTCTAAACCTTAAAACCCTAAATTTTTCCTTCTATTTCCAAAAACCCTAAAAAATACTTTTCTGTTTCCAAAAACCTTAAATCGTTTTGCCTATTTTCAAAAACTTTATAAAACTCTAAATTGTTTTCTCAAATCCTAAAACTAAACATATTTTTCGAAACACTAAAAACCCTAATTCTCTCAAAACCAAAATCGCAAACCCTAGTTTTCTTAAACCTTAAAACCTTAAAACCTTATAAACCTAAACATTCAAACTCAATATAGTAAATCCAAAACAACAATCCAATAACCAAGAGCTATAAACCTTATTTTTTTAATATTCTAAAACCCTAATTTCATAATTTTACCCCTCAAACCCTAATTTGATCAATCAAAGAACCTTACTAATTTCTTAAATTTATAAAACCCTAATCCATTTCAATTCTCTTAAAACTTACAGTAGCCTAAACAAATAATAATAATAATATCTTAAGATTCCAAAACCCTAAATATTAATTAAAGAACTTTAAATAGAAACAGTAAACCTCAATTTGTATCTTTACTTGCTTTATTTTTAGATTTGATTATGTAGTCTATTATATGCTTTGGTGGTTGATTTATTTAATTTCAATGCTTGATTTATTTAATTTATCATGGATGGATGTTTTCTTTATTGTTATTATTTGGTTGTTTTAGTATTAAAAGTGTAAGAGGTATGTTTTCACTTTGTGGGTACCTCATTAGTTAAATATCATGTAATTTAAATTGCTTCTATATTTTAGACCAATGTAAAGGACATGTTTCTACCTTTTGGTGGGTGTCCTCTTAATTTGGACATGGATGATGTAAGGACATGTTTCCATTCTCGGATGGGTGTCCATTTATTTATTTTGCTTGGACATTGCTTTGATTTTAATATAATGATGCTTTATTTTAATTGTTGCATGTAATATGGATAATATTGTTATATTTAAGAATTTTATAATATTAAGACCTATAAAGGAGGACAGTTCCAATGAACCGGGCATTGTGGGGGTGCTGGGCCATTTCTCACCTTCCCCACACGTACCAAACTTTCCGAACCCATTAGGGGGTTGGGGATTCTTTAGGAATCGAGTCATCCACCCCTTTCTTTTTCCCAGCCCGTCCGGGTGGCGACTCCATTTTCTCCGGACTTAGGTCCATGTTCTCTAAGGCCCTGAGCCTAAACAGTGCCGAAGTCGCAAGAACCATTCCACCGGGAGTGGGGGCAAAAATCCCCGCTCACAATGGCGACTCCACTGGGGATAAGAGAAGTTGATTCCGTTGGTATTTATATTATTCTATTCTTTCTTATCATGATATTATCCATTGCATCATCTTAGATTGCATCGTGTGTGTAAGTTAGGACGCCCGTGTTACCCGTGTTGTGTTATGTAAGGGATACCATATTTTTACTCAAGGTATGGAGATCGAGCATGGCAGAACCACTCATAGCCTTGTACCATTTAGTATATACTTGCTATGGAAACCTAAGCCTTTTAACCCAAAGACTAAAGCTCATGTAATTGGCCTAGTTACTTTCCTTAGGTCTTTACCCCAAATGCTTGTTGTTTGACTATGATTAATTTGACTTGGCTTAAATCATGACTTATTTGGTTTGCTCTTTTTCTAATATGACATAAGTACATTGTAAGCTCAAAATAAAATTTTCTTTAAAATCCAAAAGACCAAAACTATTTTCAAAACTTTTCAAAATGGTCTTTGGACATAAAACTTTTCTAAAAAAGAAATCAAAAATTCTTTTGCTCATGACCTAAAAACTAAGCCCAAAATCCATTTTTTTCTAAAATCTTTTTACAATGGGCTTAGAAACAAAATTATTTTTATCCAAAAGAGTTTACAAATATTTAGGTCAATTACGAAATGCCAAAAATCAATTATGAGCCTAGTTTATACTAAGAATAATTAACCATGGGCTTGTTTTTGGCATGAATCATTAGTTACTTTTTCAAGTGAGAAATCTATTTATAATAAACCTCTTAATTTAGTTTTAATCCAATATAGCATAAAAGCTACTTTAGTTGGATAAATGGATTAAAACCTAATTAATGGGAATTATCATAAATTGATTTCCATTTTTGAAAATATAACTATTGGTTGAAACGTCTGAGGGAAATATTCGAAAACAAGGTACCCCGTGTTGGTATTTTGTTATCCATGTACCTAGGAAAAGAGACTCACCATTCGTGTGTGGATGTTATAAGGTTGGAAGGAACGTCCTATTTGTCCTTGTTTGTGGATTGTTTGTGCATACATGCATACATGCATACATATGCATCTCATATCATTAATTCTTTCTGGCTCACAACTCTTGATTACAACAGTTCAAAAGCTTACGACAATCCGACCTACGCCGGAGACGAAGAATCTAGTAACAACTCAATCACATGCTCACCAAAAGCAATGGAGCCCGAACAAATTCAAAGGATGGTGGATGATGCCCTCAATGCCAAGATGGAAGAAATAAAAGAGGCCATGGCCGAGACCGTGAAGAACCAATTAGTTGCAATTTTAGAAAATAATGCCGAAGCGTCTGCTAGCTCCAAGAAGCCAAAGGACAAAGGGAAGGCTAAAGTTGGTGAAGTAGCTTTTGATGATGATAAGGTGATCATTGATGATGATGATTGGGCTCAATACTACCAAGATCCTCAAAACAAGAAGGAGTCGAAGGTTGTTGAGAAGACAACTGTTGAAAAGACCGAGACATCTGATGTTGAGAAGATGATTGCTGATTTAGAAAAGAAATTTGAGAAGAAGTTGAAAACTGAGGAAATGTCCAAGATCGACAAACTATTTGAACAAGATGAGGAGGTCCCTTATAAGTTCAAGATGCCATCCTTTGCAAAGTTCAATGGAACTGGAAACCCTCATCTCCATGTGAAGCAGTATATCACTGCCATGCAGTCTGCCCAAGCTACTAAAGCTCAAACTCTGAGATATTTCATACTCTCATTGGACCCTGTTGTCCAAAATTGGTTCAACACCTTAGAGGAAAGTACTAAAAAAGATTAGGACATGTTATACAAGGCTTTCATTCAGCAATATGGGTATAATGTCGAGTTGGAAGTTACTGTAGACCCTTAATTTTTGACCCAATCCGGTTCAATATGTTTTATTTAGTCTAAAATAATTTTTATTGTCTAATTGGTCTAAAATAATTGTTATTAAATAATTTTTGCTTTAGTATCTAATTTTTTTAATAAAAAATAGAAATAAACAAATCAAAATCAAAAAATAAAAATAAAAATAAAAATCAGAGTCGGAAAAATCGGCGACGAAAAAATCGTCGTGCGGGCCAGTGGGCACGGGCCCGCAGGCAAAATCACTGTGCTATTTCGTACGCAAAAATTTTCTGCCTGCGAAATAGCTTACGGGCCCGCTCCGCGCTCGCTGTCGCAGATTTCTACGGCAGAATTTTTTTCGGCAGCGCAAATTTTCCGACGCAAATTTTTCGAAACCTAATCCAATTAGGTTTTGGTTTCTCTTTTTTTTTTTATTAATATTACTTACCTTAACTAATTAGGAATAAACAACCTCAAACAACTATAAATAAGGACCAAAGACAATTAATTTAGGGGAGGCAAAAATTCAAGAGGAGTTTGGAAAAATTTGAAACCAAATCAAGGAAGGAAAAGAAGAAATTCAATTCAATTTTTTTCTGAAACAGCAGTAGCACGATTTAGAGGATTCAAAGGCAAAAAAAGCTTATCTTTGGAGCTAGTTCATCCAAGAAGAATTGTTTTTGGAGAAATCATCAAAAGAAGGTATGTATTAATTAATTTTCTTTAATTATTTTTTTTTACACAGTAGCAAATTTATGAAATCAAAATTAAAAACCTTTGAACTTTAATTTAGTTTTTCTAAAGCCAAAAAAAACCTTATTTCGTTGGTTTATCCAAAAGGCTTAAAATTATTATTTTTTCTTCTTAAAAACCTTAAAACTCTAATTGAACATATTTTTCAACAAAACTAAGATGTAAATTCTGCTTCTTTTAAAATTTTAAAGTAGGTTCTATTTCATTCAAAAAGCCTTCTAAAACATCTTTTCTACTTATAAAAACTTTAATTTATTTGTTTAAATTCATAAAACTTCATGAAATTATCAAATTGATTTCTAAAACCCTAAAAATTATTCACCACCCGTGACCCTACTTCTAAATCCTAAAATCCAAATTCAACTTCCAAAATTCAAAATAATGAACACTAACCCTTTTAAAACCTTAAACCCTAATCTATTTTAATTCCATAAAAAGTCACAGTAGCTATAATTGAACTTTTATTTGCTTTAGTCAATTCCATATTTGATTATGCTTTGATTTATTTCTTATGCTTTAATTTATTTAATTTCAATACTTGATTTATTTAATTTATCATGGATGGATGTTTATTTTATATTTTGATTAATACATTTGATGAATAATTTATTTATGATGAATGATTATTTACTTTTATCAATTAATTTAGATTTTCAAAAGTTGTAAGAGGTATGTTTCCACTTGGTGGGTACCTCATTAGTTAAACATCATGTAATTTAATTTGCTTTTCTATTTTAGAACATATGTAAAGGGCATGTTTCTACCTTTTGGTGGGTGTCCTATTTAGGCATGTGATGTAAGGACATGTTTCCATCCTTGGATGGGTGTCCATTTATTTGCTTTGTTTGGACATTGCTTTGATTTTAATATAATAATGCTTTCTTTTAATTATTGTGTGTAATATGGATAATATTATTATATTTAAGAATTTTATAATATTAAGACCTGTAAAGGTGGCCGGTTCCAATGAACCGGGCGTTGTGGGGGTGCTGGGCCATTTCTCACCTTCCCCACATGTACCTAACTTTCCGAACCCATTAGGGGGTTGGGGATTCCTGAGGAATCGAGTCATCCACCCTTTTTTTTCCCGGCCCGTCCGGGTGGCGACTCCATTTTTCTCCGGACTTAGGTCCGTGTTCTCTAAGGCCCCGAGCCTAAACAGTGCCGAAGTCGCAAGAACCATTCCACCGGGAGTGGGGGTGAAAATCCCCGCTCATAGTTACCTTAATGGAAGTTGAGTCCATTAGATAAAGGCCAAATGAGAATTTTGTAGACTATATGAAAAGATGGAGAAATAACGCTGCTTTGCTCAAGAAAAGGCTCGATGAATCTGATCAAATAAGGATGATCGTGAGAGGCGTCCTGCCCAATCTCCGTAAAAGGATGTCTCACAGCCTTATAAGGGATTTCAAAGATCTTCTCCAAGCTGGTCTACAAATTGAAGAGTGGGAAAGGGAGAAGAATCACTTTTCGGCATGAAGGAATGAGAAAGGAAATTATCACTTAGCAATCAAAGTATACAAAAGGAAGCTGATGTTAATGTCACTAGTCAAGGAGGAATGAGGCAGTTTTCAAAATTAGGGAAGCCGCTGTCTTGGGTTCTCAATAAGCTACAAAAGAAGGGATTGTTACAACCCTTGACTCCTCATCCTGTGCCTAATCCTCTTCCACCTAACTTTGATACTAATGCATTTTCCCAATTCCATCAAAGGCCTAGACATGAAACGGATAATTGTATGAAGTTGAGGCATCAGATCCAGAATTTAATTGATAATGGAAAGTTGCCTGAGCCAGATAAGCCCAATACCAAAAGTAATCCTTTTCCAAGGTTCAACAGAGTACCACCACCAGCAACCTTCATGGTAGGAAAAGAATTTGAAGAAGATTTTGTTTTATCATTCTTTCAAGATGGATTGAAGATGTGAAAGGAAAAGAAGCTTAACTGAATAAACTTTCCTTAGCTTGAATATTACTCTATTTATTTTGCTTTCTTTAATATTTAATTGGAACAATCGTGTTTTTCAAATTTTAAGTTTATTTGAATAATTTACTTTCATCAAAATTTTTGTTGGTCTTTGTTCATTTTGGTGCTCAACCAATGAGGAATCTAGCTTGATAATTCATGAATTAATATATTTATGCATAATGACTCTAATGACTTTACTAGGTAAGGGAATCGATGTATAGCATTGAGTTGTGTATTCTTACTTAGAGAGGGCTCCTGCATAATTACCTTTGTCTAGGTCCTAGTCAGTCTTAGAACATGCTTTGACAAACCTTCGAGGCGAAATTGAACTCTGCTTATTTAAGGGAGAGATTATCTAGGCATTGTTTGATGAGCCAACAACTAGTATCCACCCAATTAAATAATCAATCCTTAGTTGTCCCTTTGAGCCTTCATAAAATTTTAGCTTTCTTTTCATTGGCTTACAAATCCCGATAACCTACCCTAAGCTGTTGTGATACTTTTGACAAGTCTTATGATCACTAAGGTGAAGAGGCAAGAAGATCAAAGAAATGAATGCATAGCCAAAACTGTAAGGATAGTTGATGCTATCAAGACCATGGCGATAGTTGATGTTCTCAAGACCATAAGGGTAGTTGAAGTTTTCCTAATATCTCCAATATATCAAGACAACATCAGAGTAACAAATGATTTATCCCTGTTAAAGAAGATTTATGCCACTCTACTCATCCATTATTGAAAACCCAAGTTGGTACAAGCAAGACAACTCTGTTTGAGCTAAAACAAAAAAACAAAAAAAAAGAAATAAAAGAAAAAGGAAAAGGAAAAAAGGACAAAAATAAAGAAAAAAAAAGAAAAAAAGGAGAAGAAAGATAAAACCTAAAAAGGTGGTTCAGAAAGCCAACTGAGTTCTCTTTTATCTAAAGTTGCAAAAGGCTTCCATTTGGTTCATAAGGACATTTTGACTTGAATTGGTCCAACCAACCAAAATTGGAGAAAAAGTAGGAAGACCATCCAGTTCTTGAAAGTTCTATACTTAACAGTCCTACAAGGAAGAAGGAAAAAATGATAAAATGCTCAAAGAAAGGGAAGAGTAAGAAAAATAAAAGGAAAGAAAAGGGAGAAGAAGAAAAGAAGCGAATTTGGGTACCAAACTTTTTTGCAAGGGCAAAAACTATCCTAATCAAGATCCAGATTAATGCCAAGAAGATAGAAGGAATTTAGAGTTTAGAAAGATTGCTTCCAACTGTCTAAAGTTACAACAAGAAATTTGTAGTGTGAGGGTTTGTCCATTGTGTCACACCAGCACCAATCTCAAAATGGCCTTCACTTAAACCTGTGTCCCTTATAGACCTCATTTCAAGCTTATCAAAGACCTGTTGATCTCTCTTGGTAGGTAGAGTCTATTAGTGGAGATAGTTTGAATAAGCATGCATATGAGATAGACAATATTTAAACTCAAATAAGACCTTTGACCAAGTAATGTGTATGTGCCTATCTGAAGTGCAACAATTCTTGCTTAAATAGAAATGATTCCCAAGTTTAGTATGGTAACTAGGGTTGTCATGTTATAGATATGTTAAGGTGGAAAATCAAGTCTTGAGGTACATTGACATTAATTTGGCAAAGCCAACATTTGATTTCAAAATCAAAACTCAATATATATATATATATATATATGTATACATAATATATAAAGCCTTCAAGTTAAGGGGAGTATGTTGAACTGTCGAATCTCAAAAGACACATTGGGCAAAGTAAATGAAGAAGCTACCAACTGACATGCTGAAACATAGTTTGAAATAGATGTATCCCTGACTCTGCTGCTTGGGTCTCATCACTCATGTTTTCAACATCTTGAAGATAAAGCCATAAATGTGAAACATCCTATCATTCTAGTGCAAGACCTGAATAGGCATTTCAAAGGAGTCAATGAGAACATTTCTGCTGATCACCTTGGTCTGTGGGTCGATGGAACCATTATAAGCGTTATTCATGCATACATGAGCATATCACATTGCATTTTCTTATATTGTATTGTCTATCATTTATCAAAGTGAATAGCAAACACCCTGTGAAGTAAGCAATCAAAAGAATATATCAAATCAGGGGGCATGGAAAGCCCATTGCTTGAGAAAGTTCCAGTAATTTTGCAAAGAGAAGAAATGCGTGCTTGTGCGAAGAACTAGACAACAAAAATATCAATCAAAGCTTGCATGGAAAAAATCTTTGGTTTGAGCCTACACAGGGGGCAAAGTTTCTCCTTTCCAATTTTTTGAGTTTATATACCAAACATTTTTAAACTCACTTACAAATATTTCGCCACGTAGAGGGCAAGGAGAAGATATAAGGGCCAACTAAAAATAGCTGAATTTTTACAAAAAGGAAGAACAAAAGAATAGAACATTAGAACTATCAAAAGAATGAAGACGCAAATGATAAAAAATCAAGATCCAATTTCAAAGGGTGAAGACCCGAAGTTTAAAGGATGAAGATCCATTTTCAAGGATAAAGACCCGATGTCCAAAGGATGAAGATTCATTTTCAAGGATAAAGACCCGATGACCAAAGGATGAAGATACATTTTCAAGGGTGAAGACCCGATCTCAAAGGATGAAGATCCATTTTCAATGGTGAAGACCTGATCTCTAAGGATGAAGATCCATTTACAAGGGAGAAGACCTGATCTCCAAGGATGAAGATCCATTTACAAGGGTGAAGTCCCGATCTCCAAGGATGAAGATCCATTTTCAAAGGTGAAGATCCGATGCTAAGGATGAAGATCCAAGGTCCAACGATGAAGATCCATTTTGAGGGTAAAGAACCACAATGCATAGAACAGCCGGAGCAGTCATAATCCTTAACTGATAAAAGGTCAGTCACTGGTCCAAGTACCCAAATCAAATCCAATCTCGGGTCCAAGTACCCAAATTCAATTCAATCTCGGGTCCAAGTACCCAAATCAAATTCAGTCTTGGGTCCAAGTACCCAAACCAAATTTAGTCTCGGGTCCAAGTACCCAAATCAAATCAATCTCGGGTCTAAGTATCAAATCCTAGGTCCAAGTACCCAAATTTAATCTAGTCTCGGGTCCAAGTACCCAAATTTAATCTAGTCTCGGGTCCAAGTACCCAAATTCAATCTATTCTCAGGCCCAAGCACCCAAATTCAATTCAGTCTCGGGTCCAAGTACCCATTCTCGGGTCCAAGTACCCAAATCAAATCAGTCTCGGGTCCAAGTACCCAAATCCAATTCAATCTCGGGTCTAAGTACCCAAAATCAAGTTCAATCTCGGGTCCAAGTACTCAAATCCAATTCAAACTCGGGTCCAAGTACCCAAATCAAATTCAATCTCGGGTCCAAGTACCCAATCTCGGGTCCAAGTGCCCAAATCAAATTCAATCTCAGGTCCAAGTACCAAAATCAAATTTAGCATCGGGTCTAAGTATCCAATCTCGGGTCTAAGTGTCCAATCTCGGGTCCAAGTACCCAAATCAAATCAATCTTGGGTCCAAGTGCCCAAATTTAATATAGTCTCGGGTCCAAGTACCCAAATCAAGTTCAGTCTCGGGTCTAAGTACCCAAAACAAATTCAAGTAATCATCTCATCAAAATTAAGTCTTATTGCTTTTCACTCTCTTTTACTAAAGTCTCAGATCGTTCAAACAGGGGGCAAACTGTAAACCCTTAATTTTTGACCCAGTCCGATCCGTTATTTTTTATATAGTCCAAAATAATTTTTGTGGTATTTTAATTAAATAATATTTATTTTAGTATTTATTTTTTATAAGTTTCAATAAAATTAAAATAAAAATAATAAATAAATAAACCAAAATAAAAATAAAAATGAAAATCGACGATGGAAAAATCTGCGACGAAAAAATTCATTGCTGAAAGTAATTGGCCAAGGCCAATTTTGCCCGCAGGAACTTCCTGCGGATGAAATGGCCTTGGCCAATTTCGCCGCAGGAAATTCCTGCGGAGAAATTGGCTGGCCGCCCGCCCAGTTCGAAATTTTCCACAAATTTCCTCGCAGCCCGGAGCAGTTTTTTTGCCAGCAAAATTTTTCAACGCAATTTTTTTCTAAACCAAACTCTATTTGGCTTTGGTTTATTTTCTTATTTAATCTTAGTTTCCTTAAACAATTAGAATTAATCTTATATATTTTTCTATAAATAACACTAAAAAAACACAGAAAAAGAGGACGGAGACTGGACTTTGGGAGGAAAACTTTGGACTGGAACTTGGTGATCGAAATTTGGATTACAGAAAACCCTAGCAATAAGCAAGCAATCAAGAATTCATCAAAGGCAGCAACCTTGCCTTTGTCCTTGTTCATCCAGAAAGCAATTTTTAGTGGAACCAACGAATGGAGGTTTGAATCTCTAGTTTCTTTATTTATTTCTTTACTGAAATTGAAAATTACTTTTCTGTTTCTTCTAAACCTTAGAACCCTAATTTATTTCTTCTAAACCTTAAAACCATAATTCATTTCTTTTGTTTCCAAAAACCTTAAATCGTTTCTTCTATTTCCCAAAAACCCTAAAAATTACTTTTATGTCTAAAACTTAATAACCCTAATTTATTTCTTCTAAACCTTAAAACCCTAAATTTTTCCTTCTATTTCCAAAAACCCTAAAAAATACTTTTCTGTTTCCAAAAACCTTAAATCGTTTTGCCTATTTCCAAAAACTTTATAAAACTCTAAACTGTTTTCTCAAATCCTAAAACCAAACATATTTTCCGAAACACTAAAAACCCTAATTCTCTCAAAACCAAAATCGTAAACCCTAATTTTCTTAAACCTTAAAACCTTAAAACCTTATAAACCTAAACATTCAAACTCAATACAGTAAATCCAAAACAACAATCCAATAACCAAGAGCTATAAACCTTATGTTTTAATATTCCAAAAACCCTAATTTCATAATTTTACCCCTCAAACTCTAATTTAATCAATCAAAGAACCTTACTAATTTCTTAAATTTATAAAACCCTAATCCATTTCAATTCTCTTAAAACTTACATTAGCCTAAACAAATAACAATAATAATATCTTAAGATTCCAAAACCCTAAATATTAATCAAAGAACTTTAAATAGAAACAGTAAACCTCAATTTGTATCTTTACTTGTTTTATTTTTAGATTTGATTATGTAGTCTATTATATAATTTGGTGGTTGATTTATTTAATTTCAATGCTTGATTTATTAAATTTATCATGGATGGATGTTTTCTTTATTGTTATTATTTGGTTGTTTTAGTATTAAAAGTATAAGAGGTATGTTTCCACTTTGTGGGTACCTCATTAGTTAAATAACATGTAATTTAAATTGCTTTTATATTTTAGACCAATGTAAAGGACATGTTTCTACTTTTTGGTGGGTGTCCTATTAGTTTAGACATGGACGATGTAAGGACATATTTCCATTATCGGATGGGTATCCATTTATTTATTTTGCTTGGACATCGCTTTGATTTTAATATAATGATGCTTTATTTTAATTGTTTCATGTAATATGGATAATATTGTTATATTTAAGAATTTTATAATATTAAGACCTATTAAGGAGGCCGGTTCCAATGAACCGGGCGTTGTGGTGGTGCTGGGCCATTTCTCACCTTCCCCACACGTACCCAACTTTTCAAACTCATTAGAGGGTTGGGAATTCCTTAGGAATCGAGTCATTCACCCCTTTCTTTTTTTCGGCCCGTCCGGGTGGCGACTCCATTTTCTCCGGACTTAGGTCCATGTTCTCTAAGGCCCCGAGCCTAAACAATGCCGAAGTCGTAGGGGCGAAAATCCCGCTCACAATTTGTGTTCTTATTTATTTTTTGTAGGAATCTCGAATCAAGGAGCTATTTTGGCATTTTCTGTTGAATATTTTCTTTTAATAAATGCATTTTCTCCTATTTTGGCAGTTTGTTCCCTTTTTTAATTTTTTTTAATTTGTAATTATGTTTTCTATGACCCTAACCCTAGTTATTATAACCTTTTTAATTAGAAGGTGATAGCAATTTTCAGAATTCAACAAACGTTTAATACAAAAACTTTTCTCTCTTTTAGTCTATTTATCTACATGTTCTTAGACTAAATAGGTTAATAGGATGTTTATCTTTTTTTGTTCTCAACTTCTGCTACGTCAATTGTTCACTCTCATTATACTTATATGAATATGAAAAGGAGAACTACATGGATTAGATGAAAACACAAACACATAAATGCATTTAGAATGGATCAAAATGGTTAAAAAATGGAAAAGTATAAAACTTGAATTTCTAGATGTATTGGATGCTAAACACCTACTACTTGATGCTCATATGATCACTTAAGGGTGTGTTTAGGTCAATGGCATGGCTAGTTTAGATTTTTAACATGAACATTACAAAAATCAAGCTGCTTTCGAGCTATAAGATGAATATTATTGAGCATGAAATTCCTATTGACGAGCCCAACATTAGACATCATTGAACCGATATTCACCTTAAGACAACACACTTGAAAGATACTATTCCTTCAGGATAATCATTTTGTACATGATAAACATAATATCCTGGGAGTACATTGAAATAAAATGACCAAAGGTGTTTTCATAACCATAATTAAAAGATTATGTAGGGGTTACTTGCTCAATATTCTAACTAATGGGTTCTTTAATCAAATTACCGAGTAGATAGTCGAGATAAGTACATAGCATTCCCTTGGATAATTCAAGCATGAAACACTTGGCTCATCATTCCAATTATCGAGCTCAATAGTTGGAATGATAGGTTCAATAATTTAGCTTACTCTTTTATCTGTTTTGGCCTATTTTTCATTAATCTACCACTATTTATTGATATATTTCAAAATTAATCTCTAAATACTAAAGTCCTGTACATATCGTCTCATTTTATTTTGCACATTCATACATATCATTGCATCTTTTTAGAACCAATTTATACAGGATATCGAATGTAATTTTTCTTTTTTAGATCATATGTAGTAGGTAATTTTGATTATTTTATTTATTAAATTAATTCCCTGTAATTTATTTTGTAAGATTATATTGATATGTTTCCACCTCGGCGGGTGTTTATTTTCTATTTTATTTAATGATCTTGTTAAAACTGAGTAGTTAATAATATTTTGTATAATTAATAACTAAATAGTACATAAATCATAGAGGAGGTTGATTCCATTGAACCAGGTGTATGTGGATGCTAGGATCCTTCAGACCTATTCTCATACGTATCTAACTTTTTAAACCTAATAGGAGTTAGAGATTTCTTATGAAATCTAGTGCTAAAAGTAAACCTAAATTTTTTACCCTAAAATTAAAATCCAGTCCATGATGATCATAATGCAACTTGAATCACCCAAAACGGACGTCAGACGAGGGAGAACGGGCCTCCGAAAGTTTGTTGCTCAGCGGCGGGCCCATTGCTACAGTAGAAGTGGCTCGTTGGCCTGGTTGCCGTGTGGCAGCACTGCGGCTGCTGCAAGTGTGCCACATGGCAGCCGCAGGCCTCCCTGCGGCACCCATGGCTGCCACAGGGAGCCATAAAAGTGTTGTGATGGGCCAATTTAGTCCCGCAGAAGCCTTATCCAGTATTTTTCAATTTTTTTGAATTTTCCAATTTTAGCCTCCAAAAACTCTATAAATGGGCCTCCAAACCCCAATTTTCTTCACACCTCCCAACTAAGCAATACTTATTTGCTAGTTGGCTCTTTTCTCTCCCTCTTTTCTTCTTTTAAAGAAAAATTTTCTCTCTTCCTTAGAGTAGAATCGCCTAAAACTTGTTTCCTTAGCTAGTTTGGGTTCTTGGTCCCTCTTTGTTTACCTTTCTTTAAGCTAAATCAAATCAAATTGCTTTATTAGAAAAACCTAGCCCCAATTTCATTTTATTTTACTTCACTAGTAAAATAAATTCTGAGCCAAGGTGGAACTAAGATCCGGTCACACACTCAAGCCGCCATCTACTAAAGCACCAAGGAGGAAGATAAAACCCTAAACCCGAAGCTCTTTTATTTGCACTCTTTGGTTGCCCTAATATTCAAAAATTATCCTTTAGTCCTCAAAGTGGAATTAAACTTGGACTTAAAATAAATAATTCAAATCAAATTTCTTTTCCAAAATTATGTTAGCACATGAACTTCATTGAACATTATCATTTTTTTTTCAAAATTAATTAAATATTGCCACTTTTTTTAAATTAAGTTGGCACATGAACAAAAATTGTCATTTTTTTTCAAAATTAATTAAATATTGTCACTATTTTTAAAATTAAGTTACCATATGAACTTAATTTGAACATTGTCACTTTTTTTAAAAAAAAATTAATTAAATATTGTCACTTTTTTTTAAAAAAAAAATTAAGTTGGCACATGAACTTAATTGAACATTGTCACTTTTTCAAAATTAAATTTTCACATTTTCAAAATTAAGTTGACACATGAACTTAATTGAATATTGTCACATTTTCAAAATTAAGCTGACATATAAACTTAATAAAATATTGTCACTTTTTCAAAATTAAGTTGGCACATGAATTTAATTGAATATTGTCATTTTTTTTTTCAAAATTAAGATGGAACAAGAACTTAATTTTAAATCAACCTTTCTTCAAATTAGGGCTTAAAACTTAGGCCTTAGACTTAGGTTTAAACCTAAAATAAACTTAGACTTAGGCTCACATAGCTTAGATTAGAAAGTAAATTTTAAAAGAGTTAAAGCCAACCATCTTATGATGGTTAGAACTGCATGAACTTTGATTCCTATTTAAATAGGATATACATGTCTACTTGGAATATCAATCCAGGTACCAAGTCCACTTTATAAAATAAATATTTCCTTCCAAATTTTAGTTGTTTGTTTCTTCCTTTTTTGAACTTTACTTGTTGGGAAATGTGTACCGATCTTAGAATCCATAAGGCTAGAGTTGGGATCCCCTTACTTTTTATTTTGCAATGTAGTCATCCTATATTATATTTATCATATCATAAAACTCATTTTATAAGTTCTTATTTAATCCAAGGCCAAACTATTTTTTTCTTAAAAGCCCAAAGCTAGCCTCTGAATCCATCCTTTGGTTCGAAGCTAGTGATTTTACACTTGGGGATAATGTTTGAGTCAATTTAGAATTTTTCTTAAATTTTTCCTTTTCCAAAATATATTTAACTGGCGACTCATTTTCAAAATTATTTTGCTACTGATTCGAGTGCAGACAACAGAGGCAAAGTGCCCTCGGCACTTTTTTTATGAAACTTAGCCTAATTTTCTAGCATTGCCGATCTCGCATCCTTTGCAGGCTGGGCCTGAATCAAGTGTGCTTGAGCTGGGGCCTCAAATTATCCCCCTTTATATTTTTTTTATGATCTCTTTGGGTGGCGACTCTGTCATCTCCAAGCCTTAGTCTGTTGGATCCCTACAGTCAAGAACCTAAGAGTATTGAGGTTGCAAAATAGTGGGGAGCTATACCATCCCTATCACACAATTATATTTCATATCAATAGTTCCATTTAGTATATGTAAAGTTTATTATTAGAATATTATGAGTTTATTATATGCCAAATAGAAAGTAATTATGAAATATATAAATATGATAAGTTCCTATACTTCAAGCCTTCCAATTCAAAAAATAAATTTCCTTGTCATAAAAATAATTAAAATCAAGCATTTTTCATGAAAATATCTACTCTTAGCAACATTTTCAAATTTTCTTTTCGAATTATAAATTGAGTATTTATACAAATATCTTAGAGATTTATGTTTAACAAAACTCATAAAAAACTTATGGATAATTGGCTAAAGAAATACTTATTAAAATATAAATACTACAATAAGTAAAAATAGAGTTTATAATAAGTTTATGTCGAGATTATATGCAAGCATATTCCATCACAAAAATCTTGTCTTGTATTTCTAAAATATGAACAATTGCATCTAACTTTCATCATTATTTTTTGTATTTGGACATTTTTATGTATTCACAACAATCCTAAAAAAATAATTAATTTTAAAAAAATAATATTACAAAAGAAAAAGCTACAACAAATTTATACAGAATATATATTGGGTATATTATACATAAACTATATAATTGATATTTTCTACTCTATTGGATGCTCCCCACAAGCAAACAAATAGATATTAGGAATTGTCCCAAAAATGAACTATGTGATACATTATTGAAGATTTACACTTTAGTAAGTGTGTTTCCATATCCACAAGGATTCAATGGCCAAACATCTTTGACCAACATGTAAATCTCTAGAAGTGCTATGGGTGCTTTTTGGATCCCAGTCCCATAGGGATCATGAGACTTGTCTCACGTTTAATCAAAGTGCGACGATTCCTTCTTGGTGGGACTCTAATAAATGATTGCCATTTATTAAAAAAAATAAAATAAATTTTATAAATTTAAATATTTTTTAATAAAATAATAATTTTTAGTAAAAATAATAATTTTTAAAATACAAATAATAATTTTTATAAATAAAAATAATAACTTTTTAATAAGAATAATAAACTTTTAATAAAATAATAATTTTTATAAATAAATTATTTAAATAAATTATTCACAAAACTAAAAATTTATTTATTCACCATAAAATAAATTAATATTTAAATTTTAATTATTAAAATTAAAATAATAAATAAAATAAATATAAAAATAGAACATATTAAAGTAGAACTTGAAATTCACCATGAGAGAGGATTGCTCCACTTTTCTTTCAGTCCCTCTAAATATCTATATGGTATTTTAATAAGACTCAATAGAGAGATACTTATCCTTTCTCGTTGTGGATGCTTTAAGAACGACATACTTCACTTTATGCCCGTACGTCAACATCAACCTACAGATAAATTCAAAAAATTATCTTTATCTCTTTGCTATACTACACTAATATAAAATAGTGTAGTAATGACCAATGCTTTAAGAACAACATACTTCACTTTATGCCCGTACGTCAACATCAACCTACAGATAAATTAAAAAAATTATCTTTATCTCTTTGCTATTCTACACTAATATAAAATAGTGTAGTAATGACCAATAAAAATACTACAATAAGAAATTTTATTTATCTTCGAAGTAGCACAATAGAGGAATTCGCATCTCAAGTTCGTAACAGTTCTTAGATATAGTGTGTATCTCAAAATTCTCTGTGTTCTTGCATGGTTGGAGTAGTAAGATACAAGTTTGAAAGTGGTTCTACCTTTTCCTGATACATATAATCCGTATTTCCATTTAGTCTTAGAGATTGAGATTCCTAAAAAGCTTGATTACTTACACAACATTTATGACTAAACAATATTACAAATCCAACATCACAATCACAATCCTAATTCCATGCAAAAGAGCAATCAAAGTACTAAAAAAATTCAAAAAACCTTTGAAAATACCTAAAATGGGCCACATCGAAGGCGTTTTAGTGTAGACACTAACTCTAATTTGCTTATGTATCAAAAATCAAGAATAGATCTATAAAAATAGCAGAACTTTGACCCAGATCATTAAATTCAAGAAGAAAAATTGAAATAATAAATAAAAAAAGTCTCAAATTTGGTTAACGTGTTCAGTGCAAAACTCAATAGAAGATTAGAAAAAAAAGTCTCAGTGAGTAATTATTAAATTTTCCATTATAGCCAAAGTAAGAAAAAAAAAATAAAGAAATAGTAGACCAGAAGATTCTAGTAATTTTAAAAAGCACCAATAAGAATTTGCTTTAAAAAAAAAAAAACCTCTTCTAAATGAACCAAAAAAAAAACACTGATAAAAAAGATAAAATTTTTAAAAAATTGCGAATTGATTAATTATCTACTAATATATAAGCAATTTTAACTTTTTAAAATTTTCATAATTATAATCTTATAATTTTCAAATTATTCATTAATTTAATAATTTATTGGTATTTATATTAATTTTAATAAAGTATTTTACATTGGCATACTAAATAAATTTATATAAATTTTATTTTTGTATAAAAAATAAAAATAAAGACAAAATACGATTAGTTTTCTTCTTTTACATGATATGGAAGGCTTAATTTCACAAATAGTCCATAAACTTACACCCCTGTAAATATCTAGTTCCCAAACTTTAAATTGTCCCAATAAAATATCTGAACATACATTTGTTGTGTAACATTCTTACATAGTACGCACACTTGACTATAAAGAGATGTTACTTAAACACTAGACTCTAAACAATACAAAATTAATTTAGTTTATAAAATAAGAACACGTCCGTATCAAACAAGGTTAATATGCCTGTGTGTTTAAATTTAATACTGCCTCTTTAAAACAAAGTAAGCAACACGGTCGTGTCTAATAGGATGACACGCCTTTTAATTCTGCTTTCCTAAGAAAAATAAATTTTAACATTCCTCATGTACTCAATCCTCAAATCCATTTAAATGTATCAGTAACAATAATAAATTTAACCAAATTCTCAATATTAAAATTACGTGAGCACACATTAGTTCTATATATACATATAATGTGTAATCATTGTAACATACAAAACTTCCATAATCATCTATATATATATAAATAACTACACTAACCCCCAATATATATATATATATATATAATTGTTATTCAAAGTATAGTAGTTCTGCTATATGAACTATTCACAATACATTATACAAGATATTTCTCACAAGACTTTTTAGTGATGCAATTAATCTAGATCCTTGCTATCTCACTCAGTAGGCTCTACTTGTCTTGTTTGATTTGCTCATCAGAAACAAATCTAACACGCTAAGCAAATCTTAGTGATGCTTATGTACTCATAATTTGCAAGAAAGTAAATAAGAAAGGTAACTTTGAATTATTACTTATAATAGTAATAAAATCATCATTTTTGAACATTAATAGAAACTTAATAATTGGTATATTCATTATATTCAACATAAGAAAAATTCAATACTCAATAACTTTAACAAATTAGTCACATAACATAGTGTTTACATCTTATGCAATTCTTTTTAATTTGCCCATTCACACCGAATTAGGCCTTAGGCTCGGATAACAGGATCATTGTTGGCAATTTAATGCACAATATCAAGAATATGGCCAAAAGCCCATTGTTAATGTAATGTATTCTCTTTTGGAAAATTTTTTCTGTAATATCCCAAATTTTTTTTAAAATTTCTAATTTTTGAAAATTTGATAAAATATAATATAATTAAATTGGATAAATTAAATTAATAGTTTTAAATGAAAAATGAAGGGATTTTAAATGAAAAGTGGAATATATATGTGATATATATGTAAAATATACATAATATATAAAAGTCAACACTTTTTAAAAGAAAAGTCAAAGTCCAATGGTATTTTTGTAAATAAATTTTAAAAATTAAAAATTAATAAAATAATTTAAAAATAAATTATTTTTGAATGGATGATAGATTTTTAGTCTTTTAATTTCTTTAATAAATAATTAAATAATTATTTATTATTCTATTATAATATATATGGTTATAATTAAAAGAGAAAAGGAAAGAGAAAATTTATTTTTAAACTTATTATTCTTCTTCTTCTCTCATGGCCGGCCACCATGGATGTTCAAGACCAAGGATTTTGATCTTCCAAGCTTCCAAGAATTGAAGGATTTCAAAGGTTCAAAAAGGATTTTTAGAGATTTTCACTTGAAAAAGTAAGTTCTTTAGCTTTTTCTTTGGATTTTCATAGAAATTTTGAATATGTGAGTTTTGAATTTTTGAAGTAGTATGTTATAATTATTGGAATTGGTGTGTATGAAGTTAATTTGGGTAGTTATTAATGATTTTAAGGTTGGATTGAAGAAATGGTTGAATTTGAATAAAGAATGATGAAGAGAGAGAATTTAGGGTTATGGACTTTTAGGGTTTGAGAAATCATGGTTTTTAATTATGCAAATTGGTTCTAAATGAGTTGTTTTGGTGTTTAAACAAGTATTTTTTAAGTCAAATATTAGATTTGGTTGTGTTTGGTTAGAGTTTGAGAATAGAAGTGTGATTTAGGGTTTTGGAAAATGATTCTTCTAAAGTTATTGAATTGTATAATTTTATTGGTTTAATCTTGTTGTTTGGTGATATAAGTGATGAATATAAGCTTAAAATGATTAATGGATTGTGTTGGAATGGAAAACCTTCAATGAGGGAAGGTTATGCCATTTTAGGGTTTTGTGTATAAGAGTGTGTTTTTGTAATGTAAATGGTTTAAATGTATTAAAATATGTTTCTAATAATATAAATAAACTTAATATATTAAAATGAATGGCCTAGTATGAGAATCCAAAGTTAAAGTGAGGTTAGCCTTAAATGGGGTTTAATTATGGTTTAATATTGGAAATGTCATTAAATGTGATACTAAATGATTATTTGCTATCATATTTGGTTTAGGCATTGAGTGAGGTTAATTTGATTCATCCAAGTGGTGAAGGGAAAGTTGGAAGGATAGGATTGGAGGTTGTTTTAAGCTTGTTTTGGTTACTATTTGAGGTAAGTACAAACTTTGAATACATTGGTTATGTTTGCGTGACATTTGGGCTTAACATATTTTGGTTGAAAAATGTGTTAAGCTACTTGATACATTGGTTATGTATGAATAATATGCTATAGCATTTGTAATGTCATATATGTATTAAGTGCATTGTTAAAAAGCCATTGGTATTGGCTAGATTACATTAAATGTGATTAATATGTAAATTATGTGGAAACACCCAAAGTAATTGGGTGATGTGTTGTAAATGCAAAAATGTGGTATTTAATGAGATATGTGGAAACATAATGAAATGAATTGATATTGATATAAATGAGAAATATGAATAAATTGTGTGCCTAGTATGTTATTCAATTTTCAGAGTTCTGTGTTTGGTGGCATGCCTACGATTTGCCTACGAGCTAGAGCTGGGCGTCACTATAAAAATATTTTTGAGGTGAAATGACCAGGTCATAAGCCTCAAAAACAAGTCCTTGAAGCTGGGGTGGGTGAAATGACCAACTCATAAGCTCAGACCTAGTTAGACTATTACATTGATATTTTGCTTACGGGGCTAGACACATGGTGTCATTATAGATGTAATATCCCAAACTATACCCTAAAATTTTAGAGTGTTAATTGTTGCATTGGATTAAATAATTTAAAGTGTATATGTTATGTATATAGAGATAAAAACAATATATACAAGATTGTCTTTTTGGTCAAAAGATATTTTGTATTTAAATGGATTTGTTTAAGTTAGTGGAAGATGATATTAGTGGGTGAATATTATATTGTTTTAAATGAATGGTGGAGAATGATTTGGGGAAAAGTGGTTTGGTTAAAAGAGAAGAGTGATTGACTTTCTTTCTTCTTTCTTCCTTTCTTTCTTCTTCTTCGTTCATCTTCATCTTCTTCTTTTCTTCTCTTTGGCCGGCCACCCTTACCAACCAAAGGAAAAGAGATTTGTTTGCTTCCAAGCTCAAGAGATTGAAGGATTTCAAGAGATCAAGTTGGAGTTTTAAGGATTTTCTCTATTTTTTGTAAGTTTCCAACTTGTTTCTTGGTTTTCTTATGAGTTTGTGTTCTTGGGTTTATTGGATGGTTGTTGTAGATGTGTTTATGGTTATTTTGGTGTGTTTGAAGTGTTTTGTCTTGGTAACTTTGATTTTTGGGTTTGGATTGAAGAGAAAAAAAGGTTGAGTTTGGTGAAAGAGGCAAGTGTGTGGATTGTGTGATTTTTGAGTTGTGGATATGGTGGTTTTTGTGTTTGATGTTTGTAATGGAGTTGTTTTAGTGTTTATGCAAGTATTATTAGGTTGATGGTTTTGATTGAGTTTGTGTGTTATTGATATGGTTATTGGAAGATGTTTGTAGGTTGTGGCTTTGTTGGTGTCGATTTCAGGGTTTTTGGCCTGACACGCCCAGGAACACGGCCATGTCTTTGGGCGTGTCGTTGATTCTATTTTTATTCTTGACAAGCCCAGGAACACGGCCATGTCATAGCTTCTGTGTTGGAGGAGGATTGACACGGCTAGTGACACGCCCATGTCACTGAGCGTGTCAAAGCTTCTGTGTTGTGGGTTTAGGGCACGGTCAGGGACACGCCTGTGTTGTTGAGCGTGTCAAGTGTAGAGTTTGCCCTAGGTAGTTCTCTTCCTTATTTTCTTCTTGTGTATCACTAAGTGAGTGTGTATGATCACATTTGGATTAGGTTTTGAAGAGATTTGAGCTACCTTAATTCAAGTGTTGAGAGTTATCTTGGAAGAGGAGTTGTTAGAGTGGTGTTGTTGCTCTTAGAGGCATGTACAAACTTTGAATGATTGCATACATTTATATGACATTGGGACTTAACACATTTAGTTGAGAAATGTGTTAAGTTACTTGATATATTGTTGATGAATGAGTTATATGTTATGAGATGCATAATGTGAATTATGTTGATGTATCAATGCAATTGAGTAATGTATTATATATGAAAAGAAATTTGGAAAATTGTGATATGAGATGTGAAAACATAATGTAACCAATCGATATTGAGATGAAATAGAAGAATGAGAAAAGATGATATACTAGGGAAATGAGCCTAGTTTAATTATGAGAAATGAATTGTGAAAGAGATTGATAATAAGATAAATGAATTAATTGTGTACCTAGTATGTTATTCAATTTTCAGAGTTCTGGGTTTGGCGACATGCCTATGAATCGCTGGGCAGGTAAAAAGACCGGGTCGTAAGCCGAGCCCAGTTGAAAAATGTGAAATATGATGTTTTTGAGGTGAAAAGATCGGGTTGTAAGCCTCAAAAACTGTAACAGTCTAGCCGGATTGAGGACCAAGATACTGGAGCCCTAGGGTCTAGCCGAGTTGAGGTCCAAGAGACTGGGTCTGTTATATTATCCATGGATATATATATATATATATATCACCTACGGGCTTGATGAATGTGATTATGGACCAAAGCAGCAACTCTGAACTTTGAATAGCATACTAGATCCTTTTTGGGCCCATGCTTGTCTTTGCTTTAATGTGAATTATGAAATATGATGCAAAAGATTAATATGTTGAGATATAATGCAATGAGTTGATATACTCATATATAGTGCATGAGCATCACATTGATCTTTATTGAATCAAAATTTGTACTACTAAGCTTTCTGCTTA
Source organism: Garcia nutans (assembly GCA_947685225.1). Lineage (NCBI taxonomy): Eukaryota > Viridiplantae > Streptophyta > Magnoliopsida > Malpighiales > Euphorbiaceae > Garcia > Garcia nutans. The sequence goes on along the minus strand of CANTUV010000039.1, from coordinate 30,962,342 downwards.
GCACGATTGTGGTTCATCGCGCAGGTGACAGGGTAGATCCGATTGTGCCGGAGAGCTCGTCTAGATCGAGTCGAGTTTAGGCTTGAGTTTGTGAGAGCATTGTTGAGTTGTGGACATCAAGATTAGAGACAAACTGCCAGCATGTATAAATTCTATAATTTTGTAAACATTGATTTTGATATGTATATATATACATATGTATTTTCCGCTGCCTATTTAACAAATGTTTTGAACAGACTGTTTTGGATAAACTTTTGGGTACTATTGTTATACATATATGTATTTTAACAAAGGAATATTTTATCTATTACTATTTATAATATAGGTTAAATATTTTAAGTTTACTCGGACTGACTTATGATAATAATATGATAAAGATTAAAGATTGGTTTGTTTAAAATGAATCATATCCGGTATACGTATATCGCGTGTTGAGCAGGTGTATGCGGTGTGCGTATATGGGGTACGGGGGGTGTTACAATAGACCAAAACAGTAACTCTGGATTTGAATAACATATTAGTTATCTTTGGGCCCATGCTTGTGTTTATTTTTATGCTAATTGTGGATTGTGAAATATTTGATGAGAAAATGGAATAATGTGATATCCATATGTATTGTGCATTGGCATTGCATTTGAGTTTTATTATTATCAAGTTTGTATTACTAGGCTTTTGGCTTAGCGCGATTGTTTACATCATGCAGGTAACAGGGTAGATTTGGCTGAGCTGGATAGTTCTTCTAGACCAGGTCGGGTCTAGACTTGTGGTTGTACTTGTAGAGTTGATATCAAGATCAGAAACACTATCAGTAGCATGTATATATTCTATGTTATTGTATATTTTGGGTATTATGCATATTATATCATATTTTTGTATTTTATGTATTGTAAACTATAAAGAATGTTTGGGTTAAGTTATTTGAAATGGGGGTTTAAATGTGTTCTAAATTATATATATCTATATATATATATATTGAGAAAATTGTGGAAAAATTTAGAAGTTAAGGTGAAGATGTGGTTTATTGTTTATTGGAAGTGTTCCTTTTGCAGGTTGTGTAATTGATAAATTTTGGGATGTCCAAATTACAGACAAAACTCTGGCGAATTTCTTTCAGAGATTTTATATAAAATGTTTATTTTGGGTTCCTATAACAAGTAAAGAATAATTATATACTATTTAATTTTATATATTTAGTATTTGAAATTTTAAATCAGAAATGCAAAATTTTTTATTAAACCGGTCTATGACATTTTTGTACCGTATATGCATATTTTACATATGCTGAAAATATGTATTATACATATATAGGGTATAAAGGTGTTACATTTATTTTAGTATCAGAGCCTAGGTTTGAGGTTCTCGACCTAGGTGGGTTGATAGAGAGAGAAAATGGGGGATTTAAAAATAGTTTTCAATTGTAATACATGCATTGGGACTGGCAGTTTCTGATCTTTGATATAGTAATTTCTGTTGTGTTTACAAATATAGGTAATTATGGCATCTCGGACGCATCAGTCTGCAGAGGGTAGTGCAGAGAGTGTGGCTCCTGATGAGGGTAGAAATGGAGCTAGAGTTGTGTTGCTGGTGAGGCGTTTGTTTCTGTGCCTGTGAGACCAGCAACTGATGAGATCTCGCATGGATGGGTATGACTTATAGTAGAGTTGTTGAGGCATGCTCCAGTTCAGCAGCCACCGCAGCCATAGCCGCAACCGTAGTTGCCGATGAGAAAGTATGATAAGCTGAGAAAGTTCAGAGCTGAGGACTTCGTTGGTACTACAGACCCTACTATAGCAGAGCAGTGGCTAGACAGGGTTTAGAGAGTGTTCATTCTGTTGTAGGCTAGTCCGGAAGAGAAGTTTAATTATGCCAGATCTCTTCTGCAGAGGGATGCATATGATTGGTGGAAAACAGTTCCACATGCTTTAGCTGATCCACAAGTTCTGACCTATGATGATTTCCTGCGGGAATTTGAGCAGATGTATACTTTGAGGGAGTATAAGGATGCAAAGAAGATAGAATTCCTGAGTCTGAGGCATGATGCTAGGACAGTGACAGAGTATGAGATCGAGTTTATCCGGTTGAGTCATTATGCTGGTGGGATCATTTCTGACGAGATTGATAGGTGCAGGAGATTTGAGGAGGGACTGAGACCCTCTATCATGTGTATCATAGCAGACTCTCGGTATTAAGATTTTTCTTATTTGATTGCAGCTGCCAGGAGTGTAGAGAGAGCACAAAGTTTTGCAACAGCTGCCATGGTTGAGGAGACCAGAGTTAGGAGACCCCAGAGTGAGGCAGGGTCAGTAGGAGTGATATTTATCAGTGAAGAGAGGTCGAGGGGGGATATTTTTAGAGGTTCAGTAGGAGCTAGGGGTAGTTTGACCGGTCTGTATAGCAGCAGAGATAGAGATAGAGACCTGCAGTTTTCAGTGGCTAGTGCTCCGACCCCACTGGCTCAGAGGCTTGCTCCACGTACTTGTGTTCATTTTGGTAAAGCACACGGAGGTGTTTTCTGGTGGAGAGGTGCTTCGGGAGTGTGTTTTAGATGTGGGTCATAATCAGAGATTGTCCAGAGCCACCAGAGGATAAACATACAGATACTGCAGCTTCTCGACTCAGTGTCAGAGGGGGGTCATGGTGGCAGAGGTTTTGGTAGAGGTGGTTGATCTGGGACTAGTCATAGAGGAGGTTCTATAGTCGGAGGTAGTAGACCAGATGAGGCAGGGCCATCACAGCGGGTTTATGTGATGCAGAGGCAGCCAGATGCTTCAGCTGTTATTGCTGGTACTTTTACTTTATTTGGAACTTCAGTTCTTACATTATTAGACCCTAGGTTGACTCATTCTTACATCAGTGCATCCATCTTTCCTGTAAGTGATTTGTATTCTGAGTCCTTAGGATTTGATGTTTTGGTCACAAATCCTTTAGGGCATAGTGTTGTGGTGAGCAGGGTGCACCGAGATAGCCCAGTTGTGGTTCAGGATGAGAAATTTCTCTGCGACCTGATTGAGATGCCTTTCAGAGAGTATGATATGATTTTAGGCATGGATTGGTTATTCAAGCATGGGGCTATGGTAGATTATCAGAAGAAATGTGTTAATTTGAGAACACGTGATAGTAGGGATGTGATGGTATCTAGTGAGCAGTGGTATCTTTCATCCATGTTTGTTTCAGCTATTTCAGCTAGGAGGATGATTCGGAAGGGATGTGAGGCTTATTTTGCTCATGTTGTAGATACCTGAGTAGTAGGATCCCAGCTTGATAGTATACCCATAGTTATCGAGTTTTCAGATGTTTTTCTTGATGAGTTACTAGGGGTACCTCCTGAGAGAGAAGTGGAGTTTGGTATCAATTTATTGCCTAGTACCACTTCCATCTCTATTACCCCTTATCGGATGGCACCTGCTGAGTTGAGAGAGTTAAAGGTGCAGTTGCAGGAGTTATTAAAAAAAGGGTTTGTCCACCCTAGTGTGTCCCCGTGGGGAGCGTTTGTATTTTTTATGAAGAAGAAGGATGGCACATTGAGATTGTGTATTGATTATAGGTAGTTGAATAAGGTGACCATCAAGAACAAGTATTCTTTACCTCGGATAGGTGATCTCTTTGATCAGTTGAAGGGAGCAACAATATTCTCTAAGATTGATCTGAGATCAGGGTACCATCAGTTGAGAGTCAAAGATGTGGATGTACTCAATACAGCTTTTCGCATGAGGTATGAGCATTATGAGTTTCTGGTGATGCGCTTTGGATTGACGAATGCACCCAGCAACTTTTATGGATTTGATAAATAGGGTGTTCAGACTATATTTAGAACAGTTTGTGGTGGTCTTCATTGATGACATTTTGGTGTATTCGCATAATGAGGAGGATCATGATAGGCATTTACAGATTGTATTGTAGACTCTGAGAGAGAAGCAGTTGTATGCTAAATTGTTTAAGTGTGAGTTCTGGCTTGATCAGGTAGTTTTTCTTGGTCATGTGGTTTCAGCAGAGGATATTAGAGTTGATCCAAGTAAGGTTGAGGATATCTTGAATTGGAGTCCATCGAAGACTGTGACAGAGGTTTGAAGTATTCTGGGATTGGCAGGCTATTATCGTCGATTTGTGAAAAATTTTTCTATGATAGCTACACCACTCACCAGATTGCTTTGGAAAGGAGTTAAATTTGTGTGGACAAATCGGTGTCAGGTGAGTTTTGAGTAGCTGAGGGAGATGTTGACTCAGGCTCTTGTCTTTACATTATTTGTTTAGGCCATTGTAAAGGTTTAAGAAAATTGGAATGGATTAGGGTTTTATGAATTTAAGAAAGTAGTAAGGTTTTTTAGTTAATCAAATTAGGGTTTAAGGGTGACATCATAAAATTAGGGTTTTGGAATCTTAAGATATTAGGGTCTATAATTCTTAGCTACTGGATTGTGATTTTAGTTTTATTAGATTATGGCTTTAGGGTTTAGATTTATAAGATTTTAAGGTTTTAAGAATTAGGGTTTAGGAAAACTAGGGTTTACCGTATTAGTTTTGAGAGAATTAGGGTTTTTGGTATTTTGGAAAACATATTTAATTTTAGGATTTAAGAAAATAGTTAAGATTTTTATAAAAATAATTATGATTTTTAGAAAAACATAAAGAAGATTAGGGTTTGGAGATTTAAGAAAACATTTGAAAATTTTGGAAAAAAGTTAGAGGAAAATAGTTTAGGATTTTTAAAGGTTTTTGGAAACAGAAGAAATGATTTAAGGTTTTTAAGGTTTTTGGAAACAGAAGAAACAAATTAGGGTTTTTAAGGTTTTTGGAAACAGAAGAAATAAATTAGGGTTCTTAAGGTTTTTGGAAACAGAAGAGTAATTTTTAGGGTTCTTGGAAACAGAAGAAGTAAATTAGGGTTCTTAAGGTTTTTGGGAAACAGAAGAAATAATTTAAGTTATTGAAACAAAGATCAAATTACTACATATTTAAGGATCAAAGTATTGTGTGCATGTTCTTATTAATCAAAGAAAAAAAGCTACCATAAATATATAATCTATGATTAAAGATCTAACCTGAGTAGTTGGTTCCACCAAAAATTGCTTTCTGGATGAACAAAGACAAAGGCAGTGTGGCTACCTTTGATGAATTCCTAATTGCTTGCTTGTTGCTAATCTTCTCTGGCTAGGGTTTTTTTTTACTCCGATCCAATCCAAGTTTAAAAGTTCAATTCTCGATCACCAATTTTTCTTTTTTTTCCCCCAGTCCCTTAATTCTGAGTTTTAAAGTCTTATTTATAGGAAAAATCCTAAACCTAATTATAATTGTTTAAGGAAACTAAAATAAATTAGGAAAAGAAACAGAAACCAAATAGAATTTGGTTTCAGAAAAAATTGCGTTGGTAAAATTTCGCTGGCAAAAACTGCGAGCGTTGGCCAAAACTGCAAGAGCTGGTGCGAAATTGGCTAGGCGGCCAGCCAATTCGCAAAAGGAAATTCCTGTGGCGAAATGTGTAATATCCCAAAGTGTGCCCTAGAAATTTTGATATAATTATTGTTGAATTTTGGATTAAATGTCTATGTTAAATTGAGAAGAGAAAAGAAGTGAAGAGAGAGTGTATATATTGTATATATGGAAATATATACAACATATACACAAGTCAATATGGTAAAGTCAAAAGAAGATATTTATTTTATTATTAATTAATTAATGAAAAATGGAAAAAAATAAAATAAGTGGAAGAGAGGAAATTGATTATTTTAATATTAAAACACTTGGTGGAGTTTTAAAGGAGATTTAAGTGGAGATAAATGTTTGACTTTGCTTCATTTTCTTTTCTTTTTCTTTCTTGGCCGGACATCACTAAGACAAGAGAGCAAGAGAGAGTTTTGTGTTCCAAGCTCAAAATTGAAGGAAGATTCAAGTGATTAAGTTGGAAATTTTGAAGTTTCATTAACTTTGGTAAGTTCTCTCTTGATTTCCCTTGTTTTATTTGAGTTTGTGAGTTGAGATTGTGGTTGATATGTGTTTGTTTGATTGTGGTGTGTTTAAGAGTGTTTGGTTTAGTTGATTTTGGATTTTGGGGTTGGATTGAAGGAAAGAGTAAGTTTGTTAGAAGAGAAAGTGTTGTGGTTGTGTTTTGAGAGTGTGATGATGATTATGATTTGTGTATAATGTATGTTTGAGTTGTTTTGGGTGTTTTTGTAAGTTATTATGGTTTATGGGTGTGTTTAATTAAGTTTGTTTGAAGTGGAAAATGGTGGAAGTAAGTGGTTTGTTGGATATGTTGTTATTGTTGCCGGAATTTGCATTTTTGGCCTGACACGCCCGTGAGCACGGCCAGATCTTTGGGCTTGTCAATGGTTCTGTTTTCTGGATGAGTGACACGAGCAGTGACACGCTCATGTCACTGAGCGTGTCATAGCTACTGTGTGGGTGAAGGATTGACATGGCCATGAGCACGCCCATGTTGTTGGATGTGTCAATGTTTCTGTGAGACAGAATGTATTACACGTTCAGTGACACGCCCGTGGTTCTGAGCGTGTCAAAGCTTCTGTGTTTTGGAGTTAGGGCACGGTCAGGGACACGCCCGTGTTGTAGAGCGTGTCATGGTTAGAGTTTGCCCTAGTTGGTTCTTAGCTTTATTATCTTATATGTATTTCTAAGTGAGTGTGTATGATTACCTTTGGTTTAGGTTGTGAAGAAGTTGAATTGCCCTAACCTAAGTGTTGAGGATTGTTGGAGGAGGAAGTGTATAGATTGGTGTGAGTTGGTTTTGAGGTAAGTACAAACTTACATGGTTGCATATTTGATTGTACATATGTTAAGTAATTGATTACATTGTTAATACTTATGATGAATTGAGATATAATGAGTTGTGAAGTCAATGTGATTAGTTATGATGATTCAAATGAAATAAGTGGGGCATGTTTGCCTAGATGATGATATTCAATGCAATTAATTATGTATACTCTATTGATGAGATGAGGAGCCATGGTTGTTGGCTATAATGATAATGATGCAAATGAGATGATTGAGGCATGGTTGCCTAAGTGATGATGAGAAAATGAGAATGAAATTGATAATGAAATAATGAATGAATTGTGTGTCTAATGTGTTATTCCATTTTCAGAGTTTTGTTGTTGGTGGCATGCCTATAGTAACAATCTCTTGAAGTTAGGTTGGGCTTGATCCTTGAAGCCAAGTTGGGTTGAAGTTTAGCATGCTTAACTCCCCTTGAAGTTTGGTTGGATCTAGTCTTTGAAGCCTAATTGAGATGTTACAACCCTTGAAGCTAGGTTGGGTTTGGTTCTTGAAGCCAAGTTGGGTTGATACTTAGCATGCTTTGTTCCCCTTGAAGCTTGGTTGAACCTAAATCCTTGAAGCCTAGTTGGGATAATGATAATGATAAATGTGATAATTAAACCAAAACATTAACTCTGAAAGTTGAATGGCATATTAGTGTCTTTTGGGCCCATGTTTATCTTTGTTTTTAATGTGATTCTTGAATTGTGAAACCAATGAATAATTAGATACATGATGTGTAATATGTTTATGAATGTGGCATGGGAAGCTATGTTGAGTAATGAAACTATGAAGATACAACATGAATGTTTTGATATGATATTGAACAATGTAAGGTTTTAAAATATAATATCCTTTTGAATGGTGTATGAAAATTGATTGTGTGACATTGGCATTGCATTGAAGCATAGTATTATTGTAGTTTGTACCACTAAGCCGTTGGCTTAGCGCGAGTGTGATTCATCGCGCAGGTGACAGGGAAGAACAGGAGAGTTCCTCTAGGCCGAGTAGAGTCTAGATTTTGAGGTGTGGATAGTGGAGCTTAAAGATCAAAGACATACTGCCAAACATGTATATATTTTATGTTTTGTAAAACTTGAGTTTTGACGTATATGTATTTGTAAATATTTGTTATACTTTCCGCTGCGTTGTGAATAAACATTTTATCTATTGTGTTTTATAATATAACTTGAATGTTTTGAGTCTGCTTATATTATTTTAAAAGAAGTGAGTCATTTGTTAGTAAACCGTGACATTCCTATATTCAGTATACGTATATTACGATCGTTATAGCATGCTGTGTACGTATACGGGGTATAGGGGTGTTACAATTGTTTTGGTATCAGAGCCTAGGTTTGAGATTCTCAACCTAGGTCAATTGTAAGAAAAAGAATATTTTGATTTTAAAAGTTGGTTTTCAATTAAGATACATGTTTTGGTAATGGCAGTCTTTGATCTTTAATGAGGTATATTCTGCTGTGTTTGCAGATATAGGTAGTGATGGCGTCTCATTCGTGTCAGTCTGTAGAAGGTAGTGCTGAGAGCGTAGCTCCTGAAGAGAGTAGAGATGGAGCTAGAGTGGAGAGAGTTAGTGAGGCCCCTGTTTCTGTGCCAGGGAGATCAGCTGCCGATGAGGTTCCGCCGGGTTTGTTAAGGCATATGGTAGAACTCTTGAGGGGAACTCCAGTGCAGCAGCCACCACCACCACCACAACCTCAAGTGTCAGTGAGACATTATGATAAGTTGAGAAAGTATGGAGCTGAGGATTTCTTGGGCACTAAAGATCCTGCAGTAGCTGAGCAGTGGTTGGATAAAGTGCAGAGGATATTTATCCAGTTGCAAGCTACTCCAGATGAGAAATTTGATTATGCTAGATCCTTATTGCAGAAGGATGCTTATGATTGGTGGAAGACGGTTCCTCATGCCATGGATGATCCACCTACATTATCTTATGGGGATTTTTTGAGGGAGTTTGAGCGGAAATATACTCCGAGGGAGTATAAAGATGTTAAGAAGATGGAATTCCTGAATTTGAGGCAAGATAACCGGACAGTGACAAAATATGAGATTGAGTACATCCGGTTGAGTCACTATGCCGGTGGGATTATCTCTGATGAGATTGATTGATGCAGGAGGTTTGAGGAGGGGTTGAGGCCCTCTATTATGTACATTGTTGCTGGTTCTCGGTACTAGGATTTCACTCAGCTAGTTGCAGCAGCTAGAAGTGTTGAGAGAGCACAAGGTATTGCAGCAGCTACTACTGAGGAGGAGACCAGAGTGAGAAGATCCCAGTTTGAGGCAGGATCTTCATCTATGAAGAGAGGCCGAGGAAGTTTTGTGCCGAGGATTAGTAGGAGCCAGAGGCAGTCGAGTAGGTCAGTTCAATATCAGAGGCAGAGACCGAGACCTATAGTTTTTGTAGCTAGTGCTCCGACTCCAGTGGTTCAGAGATCTACTCCACCTGTATGTGTTCATTGTGGTAGGACCCATGGGGGTGCTTGTTGGAAGACGGGTGGATCAGGAGTATGCTTTAGATGTGGGTCACCATCTCATTTTATTAAAGATGGCACTGAGATGCAGGATGATAGACAGACTGATACTGCAGCTTCTCGACCCAACGTCAGCAGAGGTGGTCGAGGGGGTAGAGGATTCAATAGAGGTGGTAGACCTGGGTTTAGTCAGAGAGGGGGATCTTCATCCAGAGGTAGTAGGCCAGATGAGGCCGGATCTTCTCAGAGAGTATATGTGATGCAGAGGCAGCCGGATGCTTCAGCAGTTATAGCGGGTACATTTTCTTTATTTGATATTCCAGTTCTTGCTTTGATTGATCCAGGATCTACTCATTCATACATAAGTGCATCCATATTGCCTGTGTCTGTATTGCATTCAGAGTCCTTAGGATTTGATGTCTTGGTGACAAATCCTTTAGGACATAGTGTTGTGGTGAGTAAGGTACATCGTGACAGTGCAGTGGTAGTGCAAGGTGAAGAGTTTCGTGGTGATTTAATTGAAATGCCTTTTAAGGAATATGATTTGATCTTAGGCATGGATTGGTTTTCTAAGCATGGAGCTGTGGTAGACTGTCAAAAGAAATGTGTTACTTTAAGAACCAGTGATGGTAGAAATGTGATGGTGTCTAGTGAGCAGAGACAACTTACATCCTTGTTTGTATCAGCTGTAGCTGTAATATCCCAAAGTACACCCTAAAAGTTTGGAATAATTATTGTTGTATATGGATTTAATGTGTATGTTTAATGGAAAGAGAAGGGAAGATAAATTAATAAAAAGGAAATATCATAAAAGATAGATGTATATGGAGGATAATATGCATACATATGGTATTTGGAAAATATGGAAAATATAAATACAATATATAAGAGATATACATATATCAACATATACATCACATATACCTAATGTATAAAGTGGTCTAGGAAAAGTAAGTATATATAATTAATAATAATAATAATAATAATAATAATAATAATAATAATAATAAAAGAAAAAGAAGAAAAGAAAGTCAAAAGGAAGAAAGTGGTGGTGGAGAATATTTTAGAAATATTAATTATATTATTATTATAATATATATATATATATGATAAGTATGAGAAGAAGAAGAAAAGATCTTCTTTCCTTCTTTTTCTTCTTATTGGACGAGAGAGAGAGAGAGAGAGAGAGAGAGAGAGAGAGATAGAGAGAGAGAAAGGTGATTTTAATTACACACATCAAATTCTTAAGGGCTTTAAGAGAATTGAAGGTGGAGATTGAAGATTTGGCAAAATATTCAAGTAAGTGTTTATCTCTTTGAGTTGATTTCTATTGATTTTGTTTATATTTGATTTGGTTAGTGTGTGAAGATAATGATAGTAAAAGATTAAAGGTTATAGATATGTTGAATTGGAATTTTGATAATGATTATATAGTTATTTGTGAGGATGATGATGGATTATTGAAATTGGTTAGTAAGGGTTTAATATGTATGAGTTGGAGAATTGAATAATTGATGTATGTTTGAGGTATGTTTGTGTTTAATGAAGTTAAAAACATAGAATACATGAGTTTGGTCATGAAACAAAGGCATTTTTGATGCCACGCCCGTGGCCCTTGGCTGCCATGACCGTGGCCATTGGAAGCCATGGCCGTGGATGTGTCGAACAAAAGAGACAGATTCACTTTCTATGCCACGGCCGTAGGGGTTGGAAGGCCACGACCGTGGGGGTTTTAGAGCAATTGGGCAGAATTGTTTGCTATGCCACGCCCGTGGGGCAATGGGAGGCCACGATCGTGGGGTCCTAGAGAGAGATGTTGATTTGTAATTTGTGATCTAAAGGTCTAGTATGAGGTTCATAAGTGAATAATTGTATTGGGATTCATGTTTGTTATCATTTTATTTGGATTAGGTTGTGAAGAAAGTGGATTGCCTTAATTCAAGTGATGAAGAGTTCTTGGAAAAGGAAGTGTATAGATTGGTGTGAGTGGTTCTTAAGGTAAGTACAAACCCTATTTGGTTGCATATATTTATATGCCTTGGACCTTAACACATTTGGTTATAAATGTGTTAAGTAATCTATTACATTGTTGATGCTTATGAATAATGTAAATTGCTATGTATATATATATATCAATGATGAAATATGAAATGTGAAAGAGGTGCTGACATGATGAAATATGTCAAGTGAAAGATATGATGATCATCAAAAAGGTATGTGCAATGTGATTGGTTATGATGAATACTTGTATGATAAATTGCTTTATTGTGATTTGAGATTTATGAGATGTAATGCCTCATGTTGAATACTTAAATGATGAATTGATTTAATGTGAACTGAGATATCATGAGATGTGAAGCCAATGTGATTAATAATGATAATATTCAATGCAATTAATTATGTGAACTCTATTGATGAAATGAGGAGCCATGATGTTGGCTATAATGATAATGATAATGATGCAAATGAGATGATTGAGATATGATTGCTTATATGATGATGAAATGAAATATGAAATAAGAGATATGAGGCCATGGTTGTTGGCTATGATATTACAAATGAAATATAATTGAGGCATGGTTGCCTAACTAACTATGAGAAATGAAATGAAAAGAGTTTGATAAAGAGATAAATGAAATAATTGTGTGACTAATATGTTAATTCAATTTTCAGAGTTCTGCATTTGGCGACATGCCTATGAATCACTGGATAGGTGAAAAGACCGGGTCGTAAGCCGATTCCAGTTGAAAAATGTGAAATGATAAATGTGAAATGTGATGTTTTTGGGATGAAAAGACTGGGTCGTAAGCCTCTAAAACAGTAATAGTCTAGCCGGGTTGAGGATCTCCTCGAGTTTAGCCGGGTTGAGGTCCAAGAAACTGGGTCTGTTACACTATCCATGGATAGAGATATATATATTGCCTACGGGCTTGATGATTATGATATGGACCAAAGCAGTAACTCTGAACTTTGAATAACATATTAGATTCTTTTTGGGCCCATGCTTGTGTTTGTTTAAATGTGATTCTTGAATGGTTAAACAAATGAATAATGAGATACGTATTTGTCCTTGCTTTAATATGCACTATGGAGTGAAATATAATGTTATGAAGTATGATATGTGTATGTGTATATAATATATGAGATTAGTAAAAATATATGAAATGTGTAATTGAAAAGAGAAAACATGATAAGAAACTAATGGTACATGAAGTTAATCTATATATATGTTTGAATTTCTGTAATGCATGTCTATATTATTTATTAGTACTACTAAGCTCTCTGGCTTAGCGCGGTTGTGTAATCGCGCAGGTGAGTAGGTGGTAGATCTCAAGTCAATCGGTATGCCACGAGAAAGGTAAGAGTATTTCGAGACCAACTAGAAGGTGGTGCATACATGTATCATTTAAATATGTTGTATTTTGACAATAATGTATTTATCTATATAAGTGTATTTTTATTAAAGACAAGAATATTATATATATGTAAGATTTTGAAAGTAGAATGATTTTGTAGATGTGTTTTAAATAAAATGTACTATTCTTGGAACTCCGATTAAAGTTTTCAACTATAACAATCAGTGACATTCTTATACTTTATATACGTACTGTATGTATACCAGGTATATGCATAGTACTTATATGGAGTATGGGGGTGTTACAATTATTTTAGTATCAGAGCTTAGGTTCGAGATTCTCGGCCTAAGTAAAATTAAAAAGAAAAAGTTTTGAAAAGCCTAAGTAGATTTAAAATGAAAAGAGGAACATAAAAAAAAATGATGAATGATGAGAATTTGTAAAACATGCATATGCATTAACACCTAGGTTGGTCTCGAACGTGGCATTATGTGATTTGTGATGTATCTGAATTACATGAGATGGATGATAGTGTGTGAATAAGATTTTATATGAAAGTAAAATTGGAGAAAGAAATGATATGAAAAATTGGTACAAGTTTAATTGGTAAATTCAAGAATGGGAGTTTACTTAAGGAAAGCAAATTTTGAAATATTGATTATTAAAAGGTGATTGTAATATAAAGAAATGAATAGGAAAATAAAGTTGAAAATGAGTTGAAAACAAAATCAAGATTTGAGTATGTACTCTTTCCTCTACACTTTGAATTTCTTTATAATAGAGCTTATGTTGGATTTGCTAGAAAGAGGAAATATTGTTGGATTGTTAATATGGAAATATATGGTATTAAAATGAAGAGAGTATGGTGGAATAGGTAGTCAGTTGATTGGTATAGACAAAGTGTGATTATTTAAGGTTTGGGTATATAAAGTTAAGATTTAGTTTAAAAGAAAAAGAGATGATGTTGGTTAAGTAAGAAGATATATTGGTGTTGTTTGTATTGTTATTTTAATCCAAACATTGTGATTTCAATATTAGAAATGTGATATGCTGGAATATTGTGAAAGCTCATGTTAATGGTGGTAATATGTGACATTTGGATTTTTGAAATGAGCTTAATAACAGTGGAAATTATATGTTTTGATGTTATATTGTGTGGTATATATAAGATGTTTTTAAAGTTGATATTAAGAAAAGATGAGATTTGTAAATTGAAGTTTAGGTGAGATAGTGATTTGAGAATTTAGAATTTTAATGGAATATTGATAAAGATTATATATATATCGACAGTTTAATGCACGTTAAACATATGAGATATTTGCAATGAATATCATTGCATATGAGAATAATATGAATTGGGTAATGTGATTGGTAGTATGAAAATTTGTTTTGAAATAAAAGAAAAGTGATTAAGTGTGTAAAAATGAGTTAATTTAAATTATTTCACTGAAGAGGGTGAAAATGGATATGAAAGATATATTAAATGTATTTAAAAACAAGTGTGAGAGAGATGTCACATTAGAAATGTGATTAAGATTTTTGAGAAATATCATTATGATTAGAGTAAATATATATGTTGAGTTGATAAATAACTTAAGTCATGTTAAAAGAATGAGAATGATGTTGTTCAAAGAAAAGTAATAAACATTAAATTCGTACAGATTGAATACAAAAGAGAAATTTAATATAATTGCATAATTATATATATACATGTATAGGTTATGTGAGATGAATTTTTCAATATGAAGGTAATTGTAATCTGTAAAGAATGTGGGAAGTGAGTCACATTATGGATGTGACCTATGAAGGTGTATGCGGTATAACTATTGATTTAAAGATATTAAGAATGATATTACATGTATTAGTGGACCTAAGAAAGATTAGGTCATGACCTGAGCAAAGCTAAATAGATTATGAGACGGAATTAAGTGCGAGAATGGACTTGAGTAATATTGGATGGTGAAATTGTTATGGTGATCACTGAACTTGATGATCATATAATATTTTGAGTCCCAAAACATCTACATGTGGAAAAGTTCTATGTAATTGTATACAATAAGAGATTGTAAATGGATTAGAAATGAAGTAACAAATGGAAATTGTGCAAGATTTGCATATGATTGAATATGTATACATAAGAGATGTTAACAATAATATTGTTGAAACATGAATTAAGCTAATGATGATCATATAATTGAGTGCAAATTGGTTTGAAACGGAGTTGAAATGTGTTAACTCTTAGTGTAGTAAAAGTTGAGAGAATGAATATGTAATTCTTATAATATAATTTAGCTTTGTAATTTAAAAGGTTGGAAACAGAACAATGGAGAGACAGTATTGATTTATAAGCCATAGGTATAACCATTAATCTCTTATGGTCATATGAAATGTTTAGTATATTTGACTGATTAGTTTTATTATCCACAGATTTGGGACTGAGATAACATGACTGTAGTACAATTTTGGTGAGATTGATAATTATGTTTCTAAAAACATGGTCAAAAGTTATGATTGGTAAAGTTGTCCTTTATTATTTTATGTTAGAAATTTGTTTATAATTATGAAAGTAAGGAAAGAGAAGAGAATTATGAAAATGTTTTGAGTTATGGCTAATGTGATAAAAAGGTAATTATCTTAAATACAGTAAAGGTATGATATGTGAGGAGATATTAAAAGGGAGAAATTACAAAATGTGATTGAAAGTTATACTGAATATATTTATGATATAAAGTGAATAAGTGGATGGACTTAAGATTTAGATGAGTGAACTATGGGTCATAAATATGGTATGAGATAATCATGAGAATTTTATGGAAATTGTGATAAGATAATTTGAAGTGATTTGTTATTAAAGATCATAGTCTCAAAAAGCTGAATATGGAGTTGAAGAGATTATAATTTGAATATAAGTTTAACCTAAGAGAATTAGGTCATATATATATTATTACAATCTGATGATAATTTAAATAAGTTAATTGTTGATTTGAATTAAACAAGATTGAAACGTGGGTATAATGTGACAAATAGATCAATTAATTTGGATTCTATGAAAATTATGAATCATTATTGAGATTTAATATGTACAGTTGTACTAGGAGTATAAGATTTAAGTGATAATGTATATGATGTAAAATTCTAATATATGAATGGACATAAATGAATTGAGTTATATTAGTTATAAATGAGGATAATAAGAAAAAGGTTGATTACCTGTAAAGTAAATTTAAAGGCATTATCTTAATACTTATGTTAAGTGAGAAACATTCTAAAGAAGGAATTAAGTAGAAGTAATGGGATAATCAATGATTTTAAGGTTAAAGTTAAAAGAGTAATTATAAAGAGATGAAGTAACAAAATATTTTGAATATAAAGATTGGACGAAGCATAAGTATATTATAAGATGATCTGACTCTTATATAAAGATAAATTAAATGGGAATGTAATGAGTTATTCGGAATATTGATTAAGAAAGTAATAAGATATATAAACATATAGAATGATGAGTTATGAATTTAGATAAGATTAGTGACTCTAAGGGGGAGAGTTGAAGTTATATGATTGGATGGCATAATAACTCAATGATATAATGAACTTCATATGAGAGTTAAGATGGTATTTTGTTAAGAATGGATTGTTACTGTACGAGATAATTTCGAGGACGAAATTATTTAAGGGGGGAGAGAATTGTAATATCCCAAAGTACACCCTAAAAGTTTCGAATAATTATTGTTGTATATGGATTTAATGTGTATGTTTAATGGAAAGAGAAGGGAAGATAAATTAATAAAAAGGAAATATCATAAAAGATAGATGTATATGGAGGATAATATGCATACATATGGTATTTGGAAAATATGGAAAATATAAATACAATATATAAGAGATATACATATATCAACATATACATCACATATACCTAATGTATAAAGTGGTGCAGGAAAAGTAAGTATATATTATTATTATTATTATTATTATTATTATTATATATATATATTATAAGTATGAGAAGAAGAAGAAAAGATCTTCTTTCCTTCTTCTTCTTCTTCTTGGACGAGAGAGAGAGAGAGAGAGAGAGAGAGAGAGAAAGGTGATTTTAATTACACACATCAAATTCTTAAGGGCTTTAAGAGAATTGAAGGTGGAGATTGAAGATTTGGCAAAATATTCAAGTAAGTGTTTATCTCTTTGAGTTGATTTCTATTGATTTTGTTTATATTTGATTTGGTTAGTGTGTGAAGATAATGATAGTAAAAGATTAAAGGTTATAGATATGTTGAATTGGAATTTTGATAATGATTATATAGTTATTTGTGAGGATGATGATGAATTATTGAAATTGGTTAGTAAGGGTTTAATATGTATGAGTTGGAGAATTGAATAATTGATGTATGTTTGAGGTATGTTTGTGTTTAATGAAGTTAAAAACATAGAATACATGAGTTTGGTCCGGAAACAGAGGCATTTTTGATGCCACGCCCGTGGCCCTTGGCTGCCACGACCGTGGCCATTGGAAGCCATGGCCGTGGAGGTGTCAAACAAAAGAGACAGATTCACTTTCTATGCCACGGCCACGGGGGTTGGAAGGCCACGATCGTGGGGGGGTTTTAGAGCAATTTGGCAGAATTGTTTGCTATGCCACGCCCATGGGGGATTGGGAGGCCATGACCGTGGGGTCCTAGAGAGAGATGTTGATTTGTAATTTGTGATCTAAAGGTCTAGTATGAGGTTCATAAGTGAATAATTGTATTGGGATTCATGTTTGTTATCATTTTATTTGGATTAGGTTGTGAAGAAAGTGGATTGCCTTAATTCAAGTGATGAAGAGTTCTTGGAAAAGGAAGTGTATAGATTGGTGTGAGTGGTTCTTAAGGTAAGTACAAACCCTATTTGGTTGCATATATTTATATGCCTTGGACCTTAACACATTTGGTTATAAATGTGTTAAGTAATCTATTACATTATTGATGCTTATGAATAATGTAAATTGCTATGTATATATATATATATCAATGATGAAATATGAAATGTGAAAGAGGTGCTGACATGATGAAATATGTCAAGTGAAAGATATGATGATCATCAAAAAGGTATGTGCAATGTGATTGGTTATGATGAATACTTGTATGATAAATTGCTTTAATGTGATTTGAGATTTATGAGATGTAATGCCTCATGTTGAATACTTAAATGATGAATTGATTTAATGTGAATTGAGATATCATGAGATGTGAAGCCAATGTGATTAATAATGATAATATTCAATGCAATTAATTATGTGAACTCTATTGATGAAATGAGGAGCCATGATGTTGGCTATAATGATAATGATAATGATGCAAATGAGATGATTGAGATATGATTGCTTATATGATGATGAAATGAAATATGAAATAAGAGATATGAGGCTATGGTTGTTGGCTATGATATTACAAATGAAATATAATTGAGGCATGGTTGCCTAACTAACTATGAGAAATGAAATGAAAAGAGTTTGATAAAGAGATAAATGAAATAATTGTGTGCCTAATATGTTAATTCAATTTTCAGAGTTTTGCATTTGGCGGCATGCCTATGAATCACTGGATAGGTGAAAAGACCGGGTCGTAAGCCGATTCCAGTTGAAAAATGTGAAATGATAAATGTGAAATGTGATGTTTTTAGGGTGAAAAGACTGGGTCGTAAGCCTCAAAAACAGTAACAGTCTAGCCGGGTTGAGGATCTCCTCGATTTTAGCCGGGTTGAGGTCCAAGAAACTAGGTCTGTTACACTATCCATGGATAGAGATATATATATTGCCTACGGGCTTGATGATTATGATATGGACCAAAGCAGTAACTCTGAACTTTGAATAACATATTAGATTCTTTTTGGGCCCATGCTTGTGTTTGTTTAAATGTGATTCTTGAATGGTTAAACAAATGAATAATGAGATACGTATTTGTCCTTGCTTTAATATGCACTATGGAGTGAAATATAATGTTATGAAGTATGATATGTGTATGTGTATATAATATATGAGATTAGTAAAAATATATGAAATGTGTAATTGAAAAGAGAAAACATGATAAGAAATTAATGGTACATGAAGTTAATCTATATATATGTTTGAATTTCTGTAATGCATGTCTATATTATTTATTTGTACTACTAAGCTCTCTGGCTTAGCGCGGTTGTGTAATCGCGCAGGTGAGTAGGTGGTAGATCTCAAGTCAATCGGTATGCCACGAGAAAGGTAAGAGTATTTCGAGACCAACTAGAAGGTGGTGCATACATGTATCATTTAAATATGTTGTATTTTGACAATAATGTATTTATCTATATAAGTGTATTTTTATTAAAAACAAGAATATTATATATATGTAAGATTTTGAAAGTAGAATGATTTTGTAGATGTGTTTTAAATAAAATGTACTATTCTTGGAACTCCGATTAAAGTTTTCAACTATAACAATCAGTGACATTCTTATACTTTATATACGTACTTTATGTATACCAGGTATATGTATAGTACTTATATGGAGTATGGGGGTGTTACAGTAGCAGCTAGGAAGTTGATTAAAAAAGGGTGTGATGCTTATCTTGCTCATGTTGTGGATACCAGAGTAGTGGGTTCTCAACTTGACAATATAACCACAGTTGCAGATTTTTCAGATGTGTTTTCTGAGGAATTGCCAGGGTTACCCCCTGAGAGAGAAGTTGAGTTTGGTATTGATTTGTTGCCTGGTACCACTCCCATCTCTATCACTCCTTATCAAATGGCACTAGCTGAGTTGAGAGAGTTGAAGGTGCAGTTGCAGGAGTTGTTGGATAAAGGGTTTATTCGCCCTAGTGTTTCTCCGTGGGGAGCTCCTGTTTTGTTTGTGAAGAAGAAGGATGATACTATGAGATTGTGTATTGATTATAGGCAATTGAATAAAGTGACTATCAAGAATAAGTATCCTTTGCCTAGAATTGATGATCTCTTTGATCAGTTGAAGGGAGCAGTAGTATTCTCCAAGATTGATTTGAGATCAGGGTACCATCAGTTGAGGGTTAAAGCTGAAGATGTTCCTAAGACAACTTTTCGCACAAGATATGGGCATTATGAGTTCTTAGTGATGCCTTTTGGATTGACGAATGCACCTGCAGCTTTCATGGATTTGATGAATAGGGTGTTTAGGCCCTACCTAGATCAGTTTGTGGTAGTTTTCATTGATGATATTCTGGTGTATTCGCGTAATGAAGAGGAACATGACAAGCATTTACGGATTGTACTGCAGACCTTGAGAGAGAAGAAGTTGTATGCTAAGCTGTCAAAGTGTGAGTTTTGGCTTGATCAAGTGACTTTTCTCGGTCATATAGTTTCAGCAGACGGGATCAGAGTTGATCCGAACATAGTTGAAGCCATTTTGAATTGGAGTCCACCAAAGTCAGTGACTGAAGTTAGAAGTTTTCTGGGTTTGGCAGGCTATTATCGACGCTTTGTGAAAGGTTTTTCTTTGATAGCTACTCCACTCACCAGATTACTTCGAAAGGGAGTTAGATTTGTGTGGACAGATCAGTGTCAAGCCAGTTTTGAGCAGTTGAAAGAGATGTTGACTCAAGCGCCTGTTCTTACTTTACCTGTGGAAGATAAACCATATGTGATTTACTGTGATGCTTCACATAATGGTTTAGGTTGTGTTTTAATGCAAGAGGGTAAAGTCATAGCTTATGCTTCTCGGAAGTTGAAGTCGCATGAGCTTAATTATCCGACTCATGATCTGGAATTGGCAGCTATAGTCTTTGCTTTGAAGATTTGGCGACATTATTTGTATGGAGAGAAGTGTTTTATCTACACAGATCATAAAAGTTTGAAATATTTGGGTGTTTAGAAGGAGCTAAATCTTCGACAGAGACGATGGTTAGAATTGATAAAAGACTACGACTGTTTGATTGATTATCATCCTGGTAAAGCAAATGTTGTTGCTAATGCCTTGAGTCGGAAGTCTTTGGCAGGTTTGTCTGTGTATTCGCTCTCATTGCTTGTTGAGTTGAGAGCGTTGTATGCTAGTTTTGAATTATGTGATGATGGTGCATTGTTGGCTCAGTTGCAATTGAGACCGGTATTGTTGGATCAGATAAAAGAGGCTCAATTGGCTGATGAGAAAATTCAGAAGATTGTTTCAGATTGCCACAATGGAGAAAGTAAAGATTTCCATATAAAAAGTGATGGTAGCCTTTGGTTTAAAGATAGGTTGTGTATTCCTGATGATGCTAATTTGAGAAAGATTATTTTGGAAGAAGCACATCAGTCAGTTTTTGCTATGAACCCTGGGAGTACCAAGATGTATCATGATTTGAAACAGCATTACTGGTGGTTAGGTATGAAAAGAGACATAGTGAAATTTGTATCTAAGTGTCTCACTTGTCAGAGGGTGAAAGCTGAGCATCAAGTTCCAACTGGGTTACTTCAACCTTTAACAGTGCCTGAATGGAAGTGGGAGAGAGTGACAATGGATTTTGTGTCTGGTTTGCCATTGACTCAGAAGAAACATGATGCTATCTGGGTGATTGTTGATCGGTTGACAAAGACAGCTCATTTTCTTCCAATTCGGATGGACTATTCTCTTGAGAGGTTAGCTGAGCTGTATATCAGTCAGATAGTGAAGTTGCATGGAGTCCCAATTTCTTTGGTGTCTGATCGAGATCCTAGGTTCACTTCGAGGTTTTGGAAGAGTTTACATGGTGCATTGGGTTCTCGATTGCACTTTAGCACTGCTTTTCATCCACAGACAGATGGGTAGTCAGAAAGAGTGATACAGATTATAGAGGATATGTTGAGAAGCTGTGTTATTGATTTTACTGGAAGTTGGGACAGATTTTTGCCACTTGTGGAATTTGCTTACAACAACAGTCATGAATGAACTTGGAGAAGGCAAGTTGATTGGTCCTGATTTGGTTAAAGAAACGGAAGAAAAAGTGAAGATAATTTGGGATCGGTTGAAAGCAGCTTCAGATCGACAGAAATCTTATTCAGATTTGAAGAGGAGAGACATAGAATTTGATATTGGAGATAAAGTATTTTTGAAAGTATCTCCTTGGAAAAAGATTTTAAGATTTGGTCGAAGAGGGAAGCTGAGTCCTCGTTTTATTGGACCTTATGAAGTTTTAGAAAGAGTTGGACCAGTTGCTTATAGTCTTGCTTTGCCGGCTGAGTTGGATAGAATCCATAATGTCTTCCATGTTTCTATGCTACGGAGGTACATATAAGATCCATCTCATGTTTTACCAGTTGAATCTATTGAGGTGAATTTGGATCTGACGTTTGAAGAAGAACCAGTTGCTATTTTGGCACAGGAAGTGAAAGAGTTGAGAAATAAGAAAGTGTCATTGGTGAAAGTTCTTTGGAAGAATCATGGTAGAGAAGAGGCAACTTGGGAGAGTGAGCAAGCGATGCGAGAACAGTATCCTCAGTTGTTTCAGACTTGATATCAGGTAATTTCGAGGAAGAAATTTCTTTTTAGAGGGGGAGAATTGTAATATCCCAAAGTGTGCCCTAGAAGTTTTGATATAATTATTGTTGAATTTTGGATTAAATGTCTATGTTAAATTGAGAAGAGAAAAGAAGTGAAGAGAGAGTGTATATATTGTATATATGGAAATATATACTACATATACACAAGTCAATATGGGAAAGTCAAAAGAAGATATTTGTTTTATTATTAATTAATTAATGAAAAATGGAAAAAAATAAAATAAGTGGAAGAGAGGAAATTGATTATTTTAATATTAAAACACTTGGTGGAGTTTTAAAGGAGATTTAAGTGGAGATAAATGTTTGACTTTGCTTCATTTTCTTTTCTTTTTCTTTCTTGGCCGGACATCACTAGGACAAGAGAGCAAGAGAGAGTTTTGTGTTCCAAGCTCAAAATTGAAGGAAGATTCAAGTGATTAAGTTGGAAATTTTGAAGTTTCATTAACTTTGGTAAGTTCTCTCTTGATTTCCCTTGTTTTATTTGAGTTTGTGAGTTGAGATTGTGGTTGATATGTGTTTGTTTGATTGTGGTGTGTTTAAGAGTGTTTGGTTTAGTTGATTTTGGATTTTGGGGTTGGATTGAAGGAAAGAGTAAGTTTGTTAGAAGAGAAAGTGTTGTGGTTGTGTTTTGAGAGTGTGATGATGATTATGATTTGTGTATGATGTATGTTTGAGTTGTTTTGGGTGTTTTTGTAAGTTATTATGGTTTATGGGTGTGTTTAATTAAGTTTGTTTGAAGTGGAAAATGGTGGAAGTAAGTGGTTTGTTGGATATGTTGTTATTGTTGCTGGAATTTGCATTTTTGGCCTGACACGCCCGTGAGCACGGCGAGATCTTTGGGCGTGTCAATGGTTCTATTTTCTGGATGAGTGACACGAGCAGTGACACGCTCATGTCACTGAGCGTGTCATAGCTACTGTGTGGGTGAAGGATTGACACGGCCATGAGCACGCCCATGTTGTTGGATGTGTCAATGTTTCTGTGAGACAGAATGTATTACATGTTCAGTGACACGCCCATGGTTCTGAGTGTGTCAAAGCTTATGTGTTTTGGAGTTAGGGCATCGTCAGGGACACGCCCGTGTTGTAGAGCGTGTCATGGTTAGAGTTTGCCCTAGTTGGTTCTTAGCTTTATTATCTTATATGTATTTCTAAGTGAGTGTGTATGATTACCTTTGGTTTAGGTTGTGAAGAAGTTGAATTGCCCTAACCTAAGTGTTGAGGATTGTTGGAGTAGGAAGTGTATAGATTGGTGTGAGTTGGTTTCGAGGTAAGTACAAACTTACATGGTTGCATATTTGATTGTACATATGTTAAGTAATTGATTACATTGTTAATACTTATGATGAATTGAGATATAATGAGTTGTGAAGTCAATGTGATTGGTTATGATGATTCAAATGAAATAAGTGGGGCATGTTTGCCTAGATGATGATATTCAATGCAATTAATTATGTATACTCTATTGATGAGATGAGGAGCCATGGTTGTTGGCTATAATGATAATGATGCAAATGAGATGATTGAGGCATGGTTGCCTAAGTGATGATGAGAAAATGAGAATGAAATTGATAATGAAATAATGAATGAATTGTGTGTCTAATGTGTTATTCCATTTTCAGAGTTTTGTTGTTGGTGGCATGCCTATAGTAACAATCTCTTGAAGTTAGGTTGGGCTTGATCCTTGAAGCCAAGTTGGGTTGAAGTTTAGCATGCTTAACTCCCCTTGAAGCTTGGTTGGATCTAGTCCTTGAAGCCTAATTGAGATGTTACAACCCTTGAAGCTAGGTTGGGTTTGGTTCTTGAAGCCAAGTTGGGTTGATACTTAGCATGCTTTGTTCCCCTTGAAGCTTGGTTGAACCTAAGTCCTTGAAGCCTAGTTGGGATAATGATAATGATAAATGTGATAATTAAACCAAAACATTAACTCTGAAAGTTGAATGGCATATTAGTGTCTTTTGGGCCCATGTTTGTCTTTGTTTTTAATGTGATTCTTGAATTGTGAAACAAATGAATAATTAGATACATGATGTGTAATATGTTTATGAATGTGGCATGTAATATCCCAAAATGTACCCTAGAAGTATTGGAGTAATTATTGTTATTATTGGATTAAGTGTATTTATTTTATTGGAAAGAGAGTTGAGGTTAGAGTAATGTGTATATGTTGTATATATTGTGATATACTTAACATATACAAATATTTATTTGAAGGGTATAAAGGTAATTATTTTGAAATTGAGTTAGTGGATTAAGATGGGTGGATGGTGATGTTTGAGATTATTTTATTTTTTATTTGTGTGGAGGAGAATGTTTTGAGGAGAGAGAGGGTTAATGTTTGACTTTTCTTTCTTTTCCTTTTCTTCCTTCTTCCTCTCTTCTCGTGTCTCTCATTTTCCTTTTCTTCTTCTTTCTTTGCTTTGGACGGCAGCAGCAAGAGAACAAGAGAGAGGGAGAGATTTGACCTTCCAAGCTCAAGATTGAAGAAGTTTTCAAGAGATCAAGGAGGAATCTAAGAGTTTTCTTCATTCTTGGTAAGTTTCCTCTTGATTCCCTTGTTTTCTTTGAGTGTGTTGTGTTTAAGAGTGTTGGGTTTACTTGATCTTTGATTCTTGGGTTGGATTGAAGAAAAGAGTAAGATTGAAAGGAAGAATAAGTTTGTTGGTT
Organism: Garcia nutans; assembly: GCA_947685225.1. Classification (NCBI taxonomy): domain Eukaryota; kingdom Viridiplantae; phylum Streptophyta; class Magnoliopsida; order Malpighiales; family Euphorbiaceae; genus Garcia; species Garcia nutans. The sequence goes on along the minus strand of CANTUV010000039.1, from coordinate 30,937,567 downwards.
AAGATTGAGTTGTGGTTGTGTTTAGAGTTTTTGATGATGTTGTGATTTGGTGTTGGATGTGTATTTTGAGTTGTGTTGGTGTTTTTGCAAGGTTGTTATGGTTTTGGGTGTGTCTAGTTGAGTTTTGTTGAAGTGGAAGATGGTGGAAAATTGTTGTTTGTTGGTTGGATTGTTGTTTTGGCCGGAATCTGGGTTTTTGGCCTGACACGCTCAGGAGCACGTCCAGGTCTTTAGGCGTGTCAATTGTGTTGGATGGCAGTAGGTGTGACACGGCCATTAACACGCCCGTGTTAGTGAGCGTGTCATAGCTACTGTGATTTTGGGGAATTGACACGGCCAGGAACACGTTCATGATGTTGGACGTGTCGATACTTCTGAGAGACAGTAGGTATTACACGCCCAGCGACACGCCCGTGGTCCTGAACGTGTAAATGCTTCTGTGTTGTGGAGTTAGGGCACGGTCAGGGACACGCCCGTGTGGGTGAGCGTGTCCAGTTTAGAGTTTGCCCTAATTGATTCTTAGCCTTATGATCTTATGTGAGTTTCCTCATTGTTCTGAATTAGGTTGTGAAGAAGGTGAATTGCCTTAATTATTTGGTGAAGAACTTGTTAAGAGGAAGTGTTTAGAATTGTGTGGATTTCTTTTGAGGTAAGTACAAACCTTGCATTATAACATACATTCATGTGATTTTGGAACTTATACATTTGAGTGTGAATGTACTAAGTAATTTCATTGTATTGTTGATATGTTTGAATAATGTTATGTTTTATACAATATGAACCTCATGAAATGTAATATGGTATATGTATGTGTTATGAAAATGAAAGATGTGATAATAAGATGATGTGTAAAGCCATTGTGATTGGCTATATTGATTCAAATGAGGCATGTTTGCCTAGTTGATTGTGGAATGAGAAATGAATTGAGAAAAAGATTTATAAAGAGATATATGAAATGGTTGTGTGCCTAATATGTTTATTCAAATTTCAGAGTACTGGTTTTGGTGGCATGCCTATATAAAGGTAACAGTCTAGCCGGGTTGAGGATCTCTTCAATTGAATTGAATTGATGATCCAAGAGACTGGGTCTGTTACACTAAATGAAATGTGAAAATGAAATTTATGAAAAGTAACAGTCTAGCCGGGTTGAGGATCTCCTCGATTAGTCGGGTTGATGGTCCAAGAGACTGGGTCTGTTACTAGTAACAGTCTAGCCGGGTTGAGGATCTCCTCATGTTAATGGGTTGATGGTCCAAGAGACTGGGTCTGTTACACTATCCATGGATAGAGATATGATATATATTGCCTACGGGCTTGATCATTGTGATTATAAACCAAAGCAGTAACTCTGAACTTTGAATATCATATTAAATGCTTGTTGGGCCCATGTGTGTCTATGTTAAATGTGTGAGTAATGGATGATGATACAATTATTGAAATAATGAAATGTAACATCCATAAAATAAAGTGTATTGAGTATGATCTATATTGTTTGAATGTATGACATAGCATAATATCATTATAGTTTGTTCTACTGAGCTGTTGGCTCAGCGCGATTGTGGTTCATCGCGCAGGTGACAGGATTGAACCCGAGAGTTCCTCTAGACCTAGTGAGTCTAGGCGTTGAAGAGTTGATTTTTGGACTTAAAGATCAGAGAAGAGCTGCCACTCATGTATATATTTTATATTTGTAACTTTTGATTTTGATGCAAATGTATTGGGAAACATTTGTTATATTTTCCGCTGCGTTTTAAATAAACTTTCTATCAATTTCGTTTTATAAACTCATTTAAAAGTTTTGAATTTGTTCATAGTATATAAGAGTCATGTCATGTGTGTTTTGTAACCGTGACATTTCTATATTCAGTATACGTATATTACGATCGTATTAGCATGCTGTGTACGTATACGGGGTATAGGGGTGTTACAATTGTTTTGGTATCAGAGCTTAGGCTTGAGATTCTCAACCTAGGTAAACTGTAAGAAAAAGGATATTTTGATTTTAAAAGTTGGTTTTGAATAAAATATATATTTAGTATTGGCAGTCTCTGATCTTTAATAAGGTGTATTCTGCTATGTTTGTAGATATAGGTTGTAATGGATCCTCATTCACGTCAGTTTGTTGAGGGAAGTGCTGAGAGTGTAGCTCCGGAAGAGAGTAGAGATGAGATTAGAATTGATAGAGCCGGTGAGGCACCTGCTTCTGGGTCAGGGAGACCAGTTGGTGATGAGGTTCCACCAGCTTGGTTCAGGCATATGATGGAAGTGATGAGACAAACACCAGTGCAACCACCGCCACCACCACCTCAGCCTCAAGTACCAGTGAGACAGTATGATAAGTTGAGGAAGTATGGGGCGGAAGATTTTCTAGGCACTATTGATCCAGCTGTAGCTGAGCAGTGGCTTGATAGAGTGCAGAGAGTGTTTATTCAGCTGCAAGCCACGCCTGAAGAAAAATTTGATTATGCTAGGTCATTATTGCAGAAGGATGCATATGACTGGTGGAAAACAGTGCCTCACGCTATGGATGATCCACCTACCTTGTCTTATGCTGACTTTCTCAGAGAGTTTGAGCTGAAGTATACTCCTAGGGAGTATAAAGATGTTAAAAAGATGGAGTTTCTGAGTTTGAAACAAGACCACAGGACAGTAACAGAGTATGAGGTCGAGTTCATCAGATTGAGTCATTATGCTGGAGGTATTATATCTGATGAGATTGACAGATGCAGAAGGTTTGAGGAGGGATTGAGGCCCTCTATTTTGTGTCTTGTGGCTGGTTCCAGATACCAGGATTTCTCCCAGCTTGTTGCTGCAGCTAGGAGTGTAGAGAGAGCCCAGGGCATTGCAGCATCTGCTTCTGAGGAGGAGACTAGAGTGAGAAGGCCCCAGTTTGAGACAGGGTCTTCATCTGTGAAGAGAGGTAGAGGCAGCTTTGTTCCTAGGACCAGCAGGAGTCAGAGGCCAGTTGGTAGGTCAGTGCAGTTTCAAAGACAGAGATCGAGACCTATGGTTTCAGTGACGAGTGCTCCGACTCCAACGGTTCAGAGGTTCACTCCACCTATATGTGCTCAGTGTGGGAGGTCACATAGAGGCGTTTGTTGGATGAGTAGGGGACCAGCTGTGTGCTTCAGATGCGGATCCCTTGATCATTTCATTAGAGAATGTCCTGAGGTACAGGAGCAGAGGTCGGTGGATACTGCAGCTTCACGACCTAGTTTTAGCAGAGGAGGTAGAGGAGGCAGAAGTTTTAATAGAGGGGGTCGATCTGGGTTCAGTCAGAGAGGAGGCTCTTCATCTATGGACAGTAGACCAGATGAGGCTGGACCTTCCCAAAGAGTTTATGTGATGCAAAGGCAGCCAGATGCTTCAGCTGTTATTGCTGGTACATTTTCTTTATTTGGCATTTCAGTACTTGCTTTAATTGATCCAGGATCTACTCATTCATACATAAGTGCATCCATTTTGCCTGTGACTGATTTGCATTCTGAGTCCCTAGGATTTGATGTCTTGGTGACAAATCCTTTAGGGCATAGTGTGGTTGTTAGTAAGGTGCACAGAGATAGTGCAGTTGTTGTGCAAGGAGAGGAATTTCCTAGTGATTTGATTGAGATGCCATTTAAAGAGTATGATTTGATTTTGGGCATGGACTGGTTGTCTAGACATGAAGCTGTGGTAGATTGTAAGAAGAAGTGTGTTAATTTGAGAACTAGTGATGATAGAATTGTGATGGTATCTAGCGAGCAGAGACAATTTGCATCCTTGTTGATTTCAGCTGTTTCAGCTAGGAAGCTGATTAGAAAAGGGTGTGATGCCTATCTCGCTCATGTTTTGGATACCAGGGTAGAGGGTTCTCAGTTTGATAGCATTCCCACAGTAGCTGAGTTTCCAGATGTATTTCCAGAGGAGTTGCCAGGATTGCCTCCTGAGAGAGAGGTAGAGTTTGGTATTGATTTGTTGCCAGGTACCACTCCTATCTCTATTACTCCTTATAGAATGACACCTGTTGAATTGAGAGAGTTGAAGGAGTTGCTGGATAAAGGATTCATTCGCCCTAGTGTTTCGCCATGGGGAGCTCCTGTTTTGTTTGTAAAGAAGAAGGATGGTACTATGAGATTGTGTATCGATTATAGGCAATTGAATAAAGTGACTATCAAGAATAAATATCCTTTGCCTAGAATTGATGATCTCTTTGATCAATTGAAGGGAGCAGCAGTATTTTCCAAGATTGATTTGAGATCAGGGTACCATCAGTTGCGGGTCAGAGCTGAGGATGTGCCCAAGACAGCTTTTCGAACCAGGTATGGGCATTATGAGTTTCTAGTGATGCCTTTTGGGTTGACGAATGCACCTGCAGCTTTCATGGATTTGATGAATAGGGTGTTTAGGCCCTATCTGGATCAGTTTGTGGTAGTCTTCATTGATGATATTTTGGTGTATTCTCGTAATGAAGAAGAGCATGACAAGCATCTGCGGATTGTATTGCAAATCTTGAGAGAGAAGCAATTGTATGCTAAGCTGTCAAAATGTGAGTTCTGGCTAGATCAAGTAACTTTCCTCGGTCATATAGTTTCAGCAGATGGCATTAGAGTTGATCCGAGTAAAGTTGAAGCTATTATGAATTGGAGTCCACCAAAGTCTGTGACTGAAGTTAGAAGTTTTCTGGGTTTGGCAGGCTATTATCGACGCTTTGTGAAAGGATTTTCTTTGATAGCTACTCCACTTACCAGATTACTTCGAAAAGGAGTTAGATTTGTGTGGACTGATCCGTGTCAAGCTAGTTTTGAGCAGTTGAAAGAGATGTTAACTCAAGCACCTGTTCTCACTTTACCTGTGGAAGATAAACCATATGTGATCTACAGTGATGCTTCACATAGTGGTTTGGGTTGTGTTTTGATGCAAGAGGGTAAAGTGATAGCTTATGCTTCTCGACAGTTGAAGCCACATGAGCTAAACTATCCAACCCATGACTTGGAGTTAGCAGCCATTGTGTTTGCATTGAAGATTTGGCGACATTACTTGTATGGAGAGAAATGTTTTATTTACACTGATCACAAAAGTTTGAAATATTTGGGGGTTCAGAAAGAGCTTAATCTTCGACAGAGACGGTAGTTGGAATTGATTAAAGACTACGATTGTTTGATTGATTATCATGCAGCTAAAGCAAATGTTGTTGCTGATGCCTTGAGTCGGAAGTCTTTAGCAGGTTTGACTGCTTATTCGCTCTCGTTGCTTGTTGAGTTGAGAGCGTTGCATGCTAGCTTTATATCTTGTGATGATGGTGCATTGTTGGCACAATTGCAGCTGAGACCAGTGTTGTTAGATCAGATTAAAGAGGCTCAATTGATTGATGAGAAAATTCAGAAGATTGTTTCAGATTGCCAAAAAGGGGAGAGCCGAGATTTTCTTGTGAAAGGTGATGGGAGCTTATGGTTTAAGAGTAGACTGTGTGTGCCAGATGATATTAGTTTGAGAAGGATTATTTTAGAAGAAGCACATCAATCAGTTTTTGCTATGCATCCGGGCAGTACGAAGATGTATCATGATTTGAGACAGCATTACTGGTGGTCTGGTATGAAGAGAGACATTGCAGAGTTTGTATCCAAATGTCTCACATGTCAGAGGGTTAAAGCAGAGCATCAGGTCCCAACAGGGTTGCTTCAACCTTTATCAGTGCCTGAGTGGAAATGGGAAAGAGTGACTATGGACTTTGTGTCTGGTTTACCATTGACACAGAGAAAACATGATACCATTTGGGTGATTGTTGATAGGTTGACTAAGACAGCTCATTTTCTTCCGGTTCGGATGGATTATTCTCTTGAGAGATTGGCTGAGCTGTATATTAGTGAGATTGTGAAATTGCGAAATTGCATGGAGTCCCAATTTCTTTAGTGTCTGATCGAGATCCGAGGTTCACATCGAGGTTTTGGAAGAGTTTGCATGGTGCTTTGGGTTCTCGATTACACTTTAGCACTGCTTTCCATCCACAGACAGATGGGCAGTCAGAGAGAGTGATACAGATTATTGAGGATATGTTGAGAAGCTGTGTCATTGATTTCTCAGGAAGTTGGGACAGATTGTAGCCACTTGTGGAATTTGCTTACAACAACAGTCATCAATCCAGTATTGGTATGGCACCATTTGAGGCATTGTATGGAAGAAGGTGTAGAACACCTTTATGTTGGAATGAGACTGGTGAAGGTAAGTTAATTGGTCCTGATTTGGTTAAAGAGACAGAAGATAAAGTGAAAATAATTCGAGATAGGTTGAAAACAGCTTCAGATCGGCAGAAATCTTATTCGGATTTGAAGAGGAGAGACATTGAGTATAATGTGGGAGATAAAGTATTTTTGAAAGTGTCTCCTTGGAAAAAGATTTTGAGATTTGGTCGAAGAGGGAAGCTGAGTCCTCGTTTCATTGGACCATATGAAGTATTGGAAAGATTGGGACCGGTTGCTTATCGGCTTGCTTTGCCACCAGAGTTAGACAGAATCCATAATGTCTTCCATGTTTCTATGTTGAGGAGGTACAGGTCAGACCCATCTCATGTGTTATCATTGGAATCTATTGAGGTGAGTCCGGATCTGACTTTTGAAGAAGAACCGGTTGCTATTTTAGCATATGGGATGAAAGAGTTGAGACATAAGAAAGTGCCAATTGTGAAGGTTCTTTGGAAGAGTCATGGTAGAGAAGAATCAACTTGGGAGAATGAGCAAACGATGCTAGAACAATATCCTCAGTTGTTTCAGACTTGATTTCAGGTAATTTCGAGGACGAAATTTCTTTTAGAGGGGGAGAATTATAATATCCCAAAATGTACCCTAGAAGTATTGGAGTAATTATTGTTATTATTGGATTAAGTGTATTTATTTTATTGGAAAGAGAGTTGAGGTTAGAGTAATGTGTATATGTTGTATATATTGTGATATACTTAACATATACAAATATTTATTTGAAGGGTATAAAGGTAATTATTTTGAAATTGAGTTAGTGGATTAAGATGGGTGGATGGTGATGTTTGAGATTATTTTATTTTTTATTTGTGTGGAGGAGAATGTTTTGAGGAGAGAGAGGGTTAATGTTTGACTTTTCTTTCTTTTCCTTTTCTTCCTTCTTCCTCTCTTCTCGTGTCTCTCATTTTCCTTTTCTTCTTCTTTCTTTGCTTTGGACGGCAGCAGCAAGAGAACAAGAGAGAGGGAGAGATTTGACCTTCCAAGCTCAAGATTGAAGAAGTTTTCAAGAGATCAAGGAGGAATCTAAGAGTTTTCTTCATTCTTGGTAAGTTTCCTCTTGATTCCCTTGTTTTCTTTGAGTGTGTTGTGTTTAAGAGTGTTGGGTTTACTTGATCTTTGATTCTTGGGTTGGATTGAAGAAAAGAGTAAGATTGAAAGGAAGAATAAGTTTGTTGGTTAAGATTGAGTTGTGGTTGTGTTTAGAGTTTTTGATGATGTTGTGATTTGGTGTTGGATGTGTATTTTGAGTTGTGTTGGTGTTTTTGCAAGGTTGTTATGGTTTTGGGTGTGTCTAGTTGAGTTTTGTTGAAGTGGAAGATGGTGGAAAATTGTTGTTTGTTGGTTGGATTGTTGTTTTGGCCGGAATCTGGGTTTTTGGCCTGACACGCTCAGGAGCACGTCCAGGTCTTTAGGCGTGTCAATTGTGTTGGATGGCAGTAGGTGTGACACGGCCATTAACACGCCCGTGTTAGTGAGCATGTCATAGCTACTGTGATTTTGGGGAATTGACACGGCCAGGAACACGTTCATGATGTTGGACGTGTCGATACTTCTGAGAGACAGTAGGTATTACACGCCCAGCGACACGCCCGTGGTCCTGAACGTGTAAATGCTTCTGTGTTGTGGAGTTAGGGCACGGTCAGGGACACGCCCGTGTGGGTGAGCGTGTCCAGTTTAGAGTTTGCCCTAATTGATTCTTAGCCTTATGATCTTATGTGAGTTTCCTCATTGTTCTGAATTAGGTTGTGAAGAAGGTGAATTGCCTTAATTATTTGGTGAAGAACTTGTTAAGAGGAAGTGTTTAGAATTGTGTGGATTTCTTTTGAGGTAAGTACAAACCTTGCATTATAACATACATTCATGTGATTTTGGAACTTATACATTTGAGTGTGAATGTACTAAGTAATTTCATTGTATTGTTGATATGTTTGAATAATGTTATGTTTTATACAATATGAACCTCATGAAATGTAATATGGTATATGTATGTGTTATGAAAATGAAAGATGTGATAATAAGATGATGTGTAAAGCCATTGTGATTGGCTATATTGATTCAAATGAGGCATGTTTGCCTAGTTGATTGTGGAATGAGAAATGAATTGAGAAAAAGATTTATAAAGAGATATATGAAATGGTTGTGTGCCTAATATGTTTATTCAAATTTCAGAGTACTGGTTTTGGTGGCATGCCTATATAAAGGTAACAGTCTAGCCGGGTTGAGGATCTCTTCAATTGAATTGAATTGATGATCCAAGAGACTGGGTCTGTTACACTAAATGAAATGTGAAAATGAAATTTATGAAAAGTAACAGTCTAGCCGGGTTGAGGATCTCCTCGATTAGTCGGGTTGATGGTCCAAGAGACTGGGTCTGTTACTAGTAACAGTCTAGCCGGGTTGAGGATCTCCTCATGTTAATGGGTTGATGGTCCAAGAGACTGGGTCTGTTACACTATCCATGGATAGAGATATGATATATATTGCCTACGGGCTTGATCATTGTGATTATAAACCAAAGCAGTAACTCTGAACTTTGAATATCATATTAAATGCTTGTTGGGCCCATGTGTGTCTATGTTAAATGTGTGAGTAATGGATGATGATACAATTATTGAAATAATGAAATGTAACATCCATAAAATAAAGTGTATTGAGTATGATCTATATTGTTTGAATGTATGACATAGCATAATATCATTATAGTTTGTTCTACTGAGCTGTTGGCTCAGCGCGATTGTGGTTCATCGCGCAGGTGACAGGATTGAACCTGAGAGTTCCTCTAGACCTAGTGAGTCTAGGCGTTGAAGAGGTGATTTTTGGACTTAAAGATCAGAGAAGAGCTGCCACTCATGTATATATTTTATATTTGTAACTTTTGATTTTGATGCAAATGTATTGGGAAACATTTGTTATATTTTCCGCTGCGTTTTAAATAAACTTTCTATCAATTTCGTTTTATAAACTCATTTAAAAGTTTTGAATTTGTTCATAGTATATAAGAGTCATGTCATGTGTGTTTTGTAACCGTGACATTTCTATATTCAGTATACGTATATTACGATCGTATTAGCATGCTGTGTACGTATACGGGGTATAGGGGTGTTACATGGCATGGGAAGCTATGTTGAGTAATGAAACTATGAAGATACAACATGAATGTTTTGATATGATATTGAACAATGTAAGATTTTAAAATATAATATCCTTTTGAATGGTGTATGAAAATTGATTGTGTGACATTGGCATTGCATTGAAGCATAGTATTATTGTAATTTGTACCACTAAGCCATTGGCTTAGCGCGAGTGTGATTCGTCGCGCAGGTGACAGGGAAGAATCGAAGAGTTCCTCTAGGCTGAGTAGAGTCTAGATTTTGAGGTGTTGATAGTGGAGCTTAAAGATCAAAGACATTGTAACACCCCCACACCCAATACATACACACTACATACACCACAATGTAGTATACATGTATCGAATATAGGAATGCTACGGATTTTCTTAATATTCAAAACATTTTAAACTTGATACAATACTCTTATCGTTATATATTATAGAAAAGTAAATCATTTACTTATAAACAAAACATATTAGATATATATATATACATACATTTAAATATTACGCAGCGGAATATAGAAAACATTTACATATATGAAAGCATTTGAATACGTATTTACAATTATACATATATTTACATTATAACCCATATTTATAAAATATAAAAGAGTTATACATGATTGGCAAGTCTCCTCTGATCTTTAAGTTCCCAAAATCAACTCTTCACTGTCTACTCTCACTCGGTCTCGAAGAGCTCTCGGGTTCAACTCTATTACCTGCGCGATCAAACACTATCGCGCTAAGCCAAGGGCTTAGTAAGACAATTCATGCTAATGTTATGCTTTAGTGCAATGCAATGTTTCACATTTGTATTAATAAATCAACATCAATGATACACACACAATTAGTAAAGATCATACTCAACAAACAATATTCCGTGAATAGTCCGTTTCATTATATAAGTAATATTAACATTTCATTACATTAGAACAACATTTATGTTATACATAAAACCTAGACACCTATGGGCCCATCAAGTACTTAATATGATATTCAGAATTTAGAGTTACTGCTTTGGTTCATAAATACCATCATCAAGCCCGTAGGCAACATATACATATATATATCTCTATCCATGGATAGCGTAACAGACCCGGTCTCTTGGATCATCAACTCATCTAACTCGAGGATATCCTCAACCCGGCAAGACTGTTACAAATCAAATATCTCATAATATCAATTATCATAGTGTAACAGACCCAGTCTCTTGGACCTCAATTCAACTCAATTTGAAGAGATCCTCAACCCAGCAAGACTGTTACCTTTCATTAAATAGGCATGCCTCCAAAAACCAGAACTCTGAAATTGAATATCATATTAAGCATACACTTATTTCATTATTCTCTTTATCAAACTCTTTCTCAATCTTTCTCATCAATTAGGCAAACATGCCATACATCATTCAATTATATCATCATAGCCAATCACATTGGCTCTATATTCCATTTCATCTCAATTCACAACATAACATTTCAATCTTTTGTAAACACATTCATTTGCATCATCATGTCATTCACATTATTCATATATATATATATATCATCAGTGATATAAACATAACAATACACATTGCTCAAATAAATTAACAATGTAATAATGCTACATTTGAACTTACACACAATCATATAGGTTTTGTACTTACCTCAAAAACAAATTACACCACTCTTAACACTTCCTTGTTCAAGATCCTTCTACCTCTTAAATCAATGATTAATCACTATCTTCAAGACCTAAATCAAAAGTAATAGCATATACTTGTTTAGGGATACACAAGAGATAATCCAATTAGGAATTAATTAGGGCAAACCCTAACCCTGACACGCTCACCCACACGGGCGTGTCCATGACCGTGCCCTAACTCCACAACACAGAAGTATTTACACGCTCAACAACATGGGCGTGTTCCTGGGCGTGTAAATTCTCAAATCTCACAGTAGCTATGACACGCTCAATAACACGGGCGTGCTACTGGTCGTGTCAAACCTACTGGCTCCAACACAATTGACACGCCTAAAAACCCTGGACGTGCTCATGGGCGTGTCCGGCCACAAAACAAGATTCCGACCAAAACAACCAAACACTCAACAAAACACTTTTATACATTAACATCCTCTTCACACCATCTTAACAAAACATACTCAAAACTCATCTAAAACTTGCAACACACCAAAACAAGCCAAACACACATCAAGCACAAAACACAAAATCATCTCAAAACCCTCACCACATATACAACATCATTTCTTCCATCCACTTATTCTTTTCTTCAATCCATACTCAACATCCATCATCCAATCACTCAACCACTTCTCACATCTCAAAATCAACCAACACACTCTTAAAAATCTATCAAACTCAAGTATCATTTCAAATAAACACAAAGATCACAAGAGAACTTACCAAAGTTACAAAACTTCTTGAATCACCAACTTGATCACTTAATCTTTCTTCAATTTGAGCTTCACTCAACAAGATCTTCTCTTTGCCTCTTGCTTCCTTTGTCTAAGGAGGAGCCAGCCACCATGGAAAAGAAGAAGAAAAATATCAAGAAGCAAAGTCAAATTTTGCTTTTAATCTCCACCAAGTGATCTTATCCAAGCAATTACCAAAATACCCTCAATCATATAACTAAATTTTGTCTCATATAAGCCCTTATATGTAATTACACACTCAACACAAATAAATATCTCTTCCATTGACTCTTTATTTGACCAATTTATATGCTATATATATCATCATATACACAACATATACCATTCTCTCTAAACCCTAATTCTTTTCCCCAAAATACATATACACAAGCATTCACTTTCCAAAAATCTTTTCTCTTGCAATTTAACACATATATCCAATCCAATAAATCACTACAACAACAACATCAACAACATATCAACAACATAATCAAAACTTCTAGACCATATATGAGGATATTACAGACATACTGCCAAACATGTATATATTTTATGTTTTGTAAAACTTGAGTTTTGATGTATATGTATTTGTAAATATTTGTTATACTTTCCGCTGCTTTGTGAATAAACATTTTATCTATTGTGTTTTATAATATAACTTGAATGTTTTGAGTCTGCTTATATTATTTTAAAAGAAGTAAGTCGTTTGTTAGTAAACCGTGGCATTCCTATATTCAGTATACGTATATTACGATAGTTATAGCATGCTGTGTACATATACGGGGTATAGGGGTGTTACAAAATGGCCTTGGAAATTCCTACGGTGAAATGGCCTTGAAAATTCCTGCAGGCGAATTGGCCTTGGCCAATTGGACCTTCGACGACGAAATTTTTTCGTCGCCGATTTTTATTTTATTTTTATTATTATTTTTTATTATTATATTTTTTATTAACTTCACCATTTTTATTTTTATTAAAAATTATAAATAATAAATAGTAAAATAAATATTATTTATTTAAAATACCATAAATATTATTTTGGACTATATAAAAAAATAATGGACCGGACTAGGTCAAAATTAAGGGTCTACAGTTTTCTCCCTGCTTGAATGATCTGAGACTTTAGTAAAAGAGAGTGAAAAGCAATAAGACTTCATTTTTCTGAGATGGTTGAGGTTTTGAGTTTTTGACCCGGTTCGAGTTCTGGACTCAAGGATAATTTTAGGTTCTGGACCTAAGGGTAATTTTGGATTCTGGACCCGAGCTAAGTTCTGGACTTAAAAGAGATTTTAAGTTCTGGACCTAAGGATAATTTGGGTTCTGGACCCGAGCTAAGTTCTGGACTTAAAAGAGATTTTAGGTTATGGACCTAAGGATAATTTGGGTTATGGACCCGAGCTAAGTTCTGGACTTAAAAGAGATTTTAGGTTCTAGACTTAAGGATAATTTGGGTTCTGGACCTTAGCTAAGTTCTGGATTTAAAAGAGATTTTAGGTTCTGGACCCGAGCTAAGTTCTAGACTTAAAAGAGATTTTACGTTCTGAATCTAAGGATAATTTGGGTTCTAGACTTAAAAGAGATTTTAGGTTCTAGACCTGAGAGTAATTTGGGTTCTGGACCCGAGCTAAGTTCTGGACTTAAAAGAGATTTTAGGTTCTGGACCCGAACTAAGTGAGATTTAATTATTTGCAAAAAATAATTATAGTCAGTAGCATATAAATTTTATTTGCAAAAAATTTAGCTAATTTTTTATGCACATATCTTCTCCTTGCCCCCTGCGCGTAAAAAATATTTTAAAAGTGCAAAAATATTTGTATACACGTAAGTATTTGAATGATTAAATTGAATAATTGAGTTTCCTATTTATTTACTGTGTAGTCACTGTTCATGCATTATTTACTATTTATAAATAGTAACCTACTATTTATAAATAGTATCCTACTATTTGTAAATATTAAACTACTATTTATAAATAGTAATTTACTATTCATCAATAGTGAAATTTACTTTTTGAATTTTATTTTTTCTTTGCCGTTCCTCTATATAAACAACCAATTTCTTTGTTTCATTCACAGCAAACTTGTTAATTTCATTCGTTCATAGCTATAATTCTTTCAAATTTAGCATACAGTTTTGAAAAAATGCATGCTTCAAGATCAGGATCTCATTTTAATGCTGAGTTATTGGAATTTATTCGGCGGCATGAAGATGGAAATATAGGTCTACTAGTCGGGATGCCGCTTCATCGTAGTTCAAATCAAAAGAGCAAGGTGTGTGTTTTTTTTGTTTTCTTTTTTTTGTTTTCTCTTTTTTTTTTTTCATTTTTTTCCTTTTTCCTTTTTATTTTTTTTCTTTTGTTCTTATTTTTTATATATTTATTTATTATTTTTTCCTTTTTCTTTTTTTTTTCTCATTTTTCTTTTTCTTTTTCTTTTTATTTGTTTTCTTTTCTTTATATTTTCTGTTTTTTAGAAAATTTATGAAAAATATATTAATCTAAGAATTTAAGTAGATAGAATAATGATATACTTACCTAGTGTTAACTTACCTGGCTTCGTGTTAGCATAATCATTACGTAATTCAGGGCGGAGGGTGTAACTACAAAGCCTGATAATGGTATGATGTAGCGCCTTCCCGGGTAAGGCAGATTATCTGAGATTGTGGCTTTGAGAGCTTCATCTTACAATTACCATCCGAGGAGTATCCGATAGACCGGAGCGTAGTCCAGGCGCTTGCAGAACGATGGTTGGACACAACTCATACTTTTCACTTGCTCATTGGAGAGATGACAATTGGTCCTGTTGTCCCAAGATGACAACCAAGAGGGGGGGGGGGTGAATTGGTTTCCTCAAGAAATAATGACAATTAAAAAACTCAACAAAATAGAAGTGCGGAATTAAGAGATGGTTGAGTAATGGAAGAAAGAAAGAACACACAAGATTTATAGTGATTCGGATTTTACTTCAATCCTACATCCACTTCCTTAACAACTTGTTAAGGTTCCACTAATCTTTGAAGTTTTTACAAGCTCACTTCCAACTTTCGTGTTTTCACAAGTTCACACCTAACTTCACAAGTGTTTTTCTAAGGCTTACACTCAAGAACCTTTAAAGGAGTTTTTTGGGCTCACTCTCACAACCCAAACAAGAGTTTTACAAGGCTTACTCTCTCAACCCAAGTGTTTTTCCAAGCTCACACTCAAACTTATACAATGGTGTTTTCAATGCTAACACCTAACATTCATTACAATTCAAATGTAAGTTTAAGTAAAAGAAAATTTGTTGCTTGGCTATCAAAATCTAATTTCTTGCTTTCTTATTTTTCTTTTCTTGTAGAAGCACTGTATTTATAGCCAATGTGGTCTTACTAGCCGTTATTGAAAGTAAGAATAAAGTTTTGGCAGCTTAGACCTTCTTTACTTAAACTGTCCGAAGCTTCTCGCGGTCGTCCTTCATACAAGGATTGTCGCGCTTATGTCATACGCGGTCGTCCTTGAACAAGGCACGATCGCTGAATTTTAAACAAGCTTCAACGGTCGAATTTGAGTGCTTTGCAGCTGGAATCTTGCCCATGCTGCGATTGTCAGGACGGTCGCGCATCACCAGGTGCGGTCGCCCTTTTTGAATATTTAAGTGGGTTTATAACGGTCATGTCACGTGGCATTCTCTGACAGGGCAGAAGAGATGTCCGCCATAATTTGAATGTCGCGGTCGCCCTAGGTAGCATCTCGCGGTCGAATTGAGGTTCTCACATCGAACTTCTGGACGCACCTGAGGACGCGAACACTACTATCTCTTTAAGCAAATCCTTCTTGAATTGGTAGAGAGGTCGCGACTCTGAATGGGCGGTCGCTAAAGTGGTAAGCGAGGTCGAGTCATTCGCCGTTCTTGTCACCGCGAACCTTACTGTGATAAGAATGATTTGAGTTCCTTGGTTAGCGGTCGTCCATAAATTGGGACGGTCTCTCTTCTTTATGCGCGGTCGCTACTGAGGTCGAGCTTCTGACCGCGAAACCTACTGTGATAAGGTTTCATCCTGTAATTGAATGGTGCGGTCGTATTCATGTTTGGTGCGACTGCTAGAAGTGTTCTGTTCACCTTTATTTGAAGTAACCTAAGCCTGCAACAAGATTCTCCAAACACAAGTTAAATGGATCATTCAATTTGAGTTGTCAAGGATCAAAATTGAGATCATTTGTCTAACAATCTTCCCCATTTTGACTTTGACAATTCAAATTGAATGATTTTAAAGCAAACTAAAATGCTCCCCCTTAACATATGCATGAATCATGGTTAAGTCTATCTAGGTGCATTTGAAATTATTTGATTTGATTATCTTGGTGCATTGAATTTCCAATCATTCCAATTTGTGCACTATTTTCTCCCCCTTTGTCATAGGCAAAATGAAACAATGAAAGGAAAATGGTTAAACAAATGCTTGATTAAACAAAACAATCAAAGGATACTAAACATTATGTTTATTAAAACATATTAAGCATTAAAGGAAAGTACAAAGGCAGAACAAATAAAGCAACAAACAGATCAAAGCATAACACAAAATTAAGATGTAAACTACTGAAACTAAACATAAAAAAAATAAACTATTCAGATTCATCATCCTCATCTATCTCTTCTTCTACTAAAGGAGCTTTTCCTTTATCTTGAGGAGCAAAAGAGGTAGAGCTTGTGCTAATGGACTCTTCTTCTTCAGGAAGGCTTTAAGTATGATCACTTATATCCCAATCTTCAAGATTGCATTGAGGCAAGTCCAGTTTGCCTTGCATATCATAGAGGTCATGGTGCATGTGAGATATAAGGTCAATTCTCTTGTTCAAGTGCTGGAATCATTTGGAGACACTTTTCTTGAACTTAGAGAGTTTCCTGGAGAGAGATTTGATAGCATGGAGAATGAGTTGTGTAGAGGATGAGGTAGTTTCTTGAGCAGCTTTTGATGAAGTAGCCTTTGGAGGTAATTCCACAGCAACTTCCACAGAGTCTCCCTCTTTCTCAATTGTGTACCTTGGCCTTTTCTTTTGTCTATCCACAACTCCTTTCTTGCCAAAATAGTATACATATGTACCTTCAATCTTCCTTACACATCCAGCATGCTCTAAGTAGTCAATAGTGATGGCACTAGAGGCAAGATTGAAAGGGTTTCTCAAAGTAGCTAAGTTCAAATCATTTAGTAGGTTTAGGTGCCTAGCTATTTGAGTAATTTGTGAGGATAGGAAGAAGGTTCCAATTCTTGTAACAACATGATGATAGAGGGTGTCAATCAAGAACTTGGTTGTGTTCATTTGGATGTTGTGGGTGAAAGCATATAAAAAGATGAGGTCTCTTTTGGTTACCTTTTCATTCTCATATGCTCTTTGATGGATGGTGTAGGTGATAATCCTATGGAGCATCCAATGGGTGAGAGATTTGATGTGTCTGGCTTTTGATTCCTTTTCAAAAGAAGTTTCCACAGAAATTTCTTGCCAAAATTTAGAAAGAGTTTGGTTTGAGAAGATTTGATCGTTGTAGGAGGTTATACCATCAGTGGGAAAGTTCCAAATGCTGCCAAAATCTTCTAGGGTTAAGGATTGGTATTGATCAAAGAGTTTAAACCTAACCCCATACCATCCTAGTGTAGAGTTAGCACTCTTCCCTATTTGGAAAGACATTAGAAACTCCTTACTCAGACTGGAATAACCTACCTCCTCAGGAAATACAAGCTTTCTCCATCCAAGGACATCTAGTAATCTCTCAATCTCGTCCTTGATATTTATGGTAGAAAGCATCCCACCAAAAGGAGATTTGGTTCCCTTAACCTTCTTTCTCTTCAACATAGCATACCTAACATCTTCCTCAGAAGTTTGGTGGTGAGGTTTGTGAATTTTCTCACCTCTTTTAGACTGTGGAGGAGATGGAGGATCAACTATGGGTTCTCTTATTGTGATTCCTGGAACTCTCTTTGCTTGTCCTTTTATTTTGGAAGTGGTTTTCTTTTTGGGAGCCATCAGAACAGAAGGAAAGAGAAGAAAATTGGAAAACAGAGGGTGATTGAGAAACAGTTGATTTTGAGAAGATTTTAGAGATTCAGAGGGAAGTTTGTATGTTTTAATAAGCAAAATATCAAAGAAACTGATGTAACATACTCTTAAATAGGTGAAATTAAGAAAATAGCCGTTTATGACTGTTGAAAGTTAAGAGTTGCGACCTGTCACACAGCCAACGGTTACAAAATTTTGAGCAGAGTGTACATAGTGCGGTCGCAGATTCAACAGGGTGCGATCGCGAAGTTCGGTCTAGCAACCATTATCAAGACCAGTATGCTCGCGGGTGAAGAAACTATCTGTAACGGTCGAAACTATTCAAATTATTGCATCCGCGCACAAATTTTCTCGACCGCGCACAGAGTTTATTGTTTGAATGAATCTGGCAGACAAGATAGCGATCGCGAAATGACACTGGAGCGAACGCTACTGACTTAGAAATGAAAGATTCAAGGAAAGATGGAGGAATTTTCTAATGTTTAGGTAAAAATATACATATATGCACAAAGAAACTTTATTGAAAGGCAAAAGTTTTAATTATTTCAACGTGATTCCATCAATCATTCCTAAGTTGAGTTTAATGAAGTTAAGTCTATCTTCATTCAAGGGTTTTGTAAAGACATCAGCAAGTTGATTTTGTGTATCTATAAATTCTAGGATTATATTCTGATTTTGTAAATTTTCTCTCAAGAAATGATGTCTAATATCTATGTGTTTGGATCTAGAATGTTGGATAGGATTTTTAGACAAATTGATAGCACTAGTGTTGTCACATTTTATGGAGATATTGTTAAATACTTTACCATAGTCAAGAAATTGTTGTTTCATCCATAATACTTGTGTGCAACAAAAACATGCTGCAACATATTCGGCTTCCGTTGTGGATAAAGCAACTGATGCTTGTTTCTTAGAAAGTGACATGCTCATGTAGTGCTTTTCCTATCTAAGATACTACCAGCATAATCTGCATCTGAAAAGCCTATGATATGAAATGATGTGTTTTTAGGATACCAAAGTCCTAAATGCATTGTACCACTCAAATATTTCAAAATTCTCTTAGTGGCATTCAAGTGTGATTCCTTAGGACTAGTTTGAAATCTAGCACAAAGACATACACTATACATTATATCAGGTCTAGAAGCGGTTAAGTAAAGTAGTGATCCGATGATACCTCGATATTTCTTTTCATCTACTGCTTTGCCATTTTCATCTTTACCTAATTTCAAGGATGTTCTCATAGGAGTTTTGCAGCCATCCATTCCAAATTTCTTGATGAGTTCTTTTGTATATTTGGATTGGTTGATGAAGATCCCATCTTCACATTGCTTGACTTGCAGACCAAGGAAGTACTTGAGTTCACCCATCATGCTCATTTCAAATTCCCTAGTCATACAAGTAGCAAATTCTTTGCACAAGGCTTCATTAGTAGCTCCAAATATTATGTCATCCACATAAATTTGTACAATCAAAATGTTATGCTTATCCTTTTTAACAAAGAGAGTTGTGTCTATTTTTCCTTTTGCAAAACCATTTTCAAGCAAATATGCACTAAGTTTATCATACCAAGCTCTTGGTGCTTGTTTCAATCCATATAAAGCTTTGGTAAGTTTGAAAACATGATCAGGAAATTTGTAGTTTTCAAAACCAGGAGGTTGTTCTACATAAACTTCTTCGTTTATAAGTCCATTTAGAAATGCACTTTTAACATCCATTTGAAAAAGCTTAAAGTTCACGTGACATGCAAAAGCAAGTAATATTCTAATAGCTTCTAATCTGGTTACGGGGGCAAAGGTTTCATCATAGTCAATACCTTCTTCTTGATTATAGCCTTTGGCTACCAATCTTGCTTTATTTCTAATAATGTGACCATTCTCATCAAGCTTATTCCTATAGACCCATTTGCATCCTATTATAGAGTGATATGTAGGTCTAGGAGTAAGTTGCCAAACATTATTTCTTTCAAATTGATTAAGTTCATCTTGCATTGCAGTTATCCAATTTTCATCATTTAAAGCCTCCTCAACAGTCTTTGGCTCAATTTGAGAAACAAAAGCAAAATTAACATCTACATGATTAATTTTAGATCTAGTAATTACTCCCTTAGATGTTTCTCCAATGATGAGTTCCTTAGGATGATCTTTCTTGTATTGCCAATCCTTAGGTAGATCTTGAGTTTTTTCTTCAAGTTCATGCTGATTTATCTTTGGAGCATCAATAGATTCAAGAGGTTCAAGAGTACCTGCAGGGTCATTGAAAGCAATACCTTTCTTTTGATCATGATTAGATGATTCATCAAATACAACATGCATTTATTCTTCTATAACTAGAGTTTTCATGTTAAATACTCTATATGCTTTGCTATATGATGAATATCCTAGGAATATGCCTTCATCTGATTTGGATGAAAATTTTCCAAGATTATCCTTGGTATTTAATATGAAGCATTTGCATCCGAATACTCTAAAATATCCAATTCTGGGTATTCTTCCATTCCATAGCTCATAAGAAGTTTTATTAGTTAAATGCCTTTTGTAAACACGATTTGCAATGTAACAATCTGTATTAACGGCTTCTGCCCAAAAATAAGATGGTAAATCATATTCATTGAGCATTGTCCTAGCCATTTCAATTAAAGTTCTATTTTTCCTTTCAACTACACCATTTTGTTGTGGAGTTCTAGGAGCAGAAAAATTATGTGAAATGCCAAATTCATTGCAAAAGCCTTCAAAATTTTCATTCTCAAATTCTTTGCCATGATCACTTCTAATAGATGTGATCACATATCCTTTTTCATTTTGAACTCTTTTTGCAAACGTTTTGAAGTAATTAAAGGCTTCATTCTTTTGAGCTAAGAATTTAACCCATGTGAATCTAGAGTAGTCATCAATAAGAACAAATGCATATGATTTGCCTCCTAAGCTTGTAACTCTATTTGGTCCAAACAAATCCAAATGAATGAGCTCTAAAGGTCTAGAAGTGCTTATAACATTCTTTGTTTTAAATGAGCTTTTGTGTTGCTTACCATGTTGACAAGGTTCACAAATCCTATCTTTATCATATTTTATCTTAGGTAGGCCATCAACTAAGTTTTCATTGCAGATATATTTCAATTGATCCATACCAGCATGACCTAGTCTTCTATGCCATAACCATGCATCATTATTAGTGGACATTAAACATTTATGATTTGAATGAATGTTGATATTATAAGTGTTGTTTGTTCTAGTACCCTTAAATATGATAATATCATTTGAATTCGTGATTTTGCATTCTTTGGAATCAAACTTGACAAAGTATGCTTTATCACAAAGTTGACTAACACTTAGCAAGTTATGTTTCAAACCATCAACAAGCCATACATCTTCAATTAAATCCTTACCAATAGAACCAATGGAGCCAACACTAAGAATTTTACCTTTAGCATTATTTCCAAAAGTTACATTACCTCTATGTTTGTAGGTAATACTTGTAAAGAGCTTTGCATTCCCAGTCATATGCCTTGAGCATCCACTATCCACAAGCCATGTGCTTTCGTTGATAGTAGATTTTAGGCATACCTGCAAGGCAATAGTGATCATCTTCTTTTAGGTACCCACATGAAGTTGGGTTCTTGATGGTTAGTAGTAAAAGTGCCTTCTAAACTGAGATGAGCCTTTCTTATATAACAATAGAAATTTTTGTGTCCGAATTTCATGCAATATGTGCATTGCCATGGCATTCTATACTTCTGCATTTTTCTTTTTGTATTTGACGTATTATGCATGCAGCTACAAGTATGTGATTTCTTTTGTGCAAGTTTAGTGAACAATAATGCATAATTATTTTGGGTTTTATCTCCTAGCAAACCATAAGAAGTTCTTTTAGACCTGGGGCAAGCATCTTTGACATGATCATCAGAAATTTCAATTGTAGATGCTTTTATAAATGTTGGTTTTCTTGGTGCAATGTTGGTTGAGCCATTGAATCCTAATCCATACTTTAAGGAAGGTGATCTTTGGTTATTAATTAATGTATTTAATGCTTCCTTTCCTTTATGAAATCTGAAAATTGATTCTTTTAGTTCTTTTAGTTCATGCTTCAATGTTTCATTCTCTTCAATCACTTTTTCTAAGTCATGTGAGTTTTTATTTAACTCTCCTATCGTATTCATCAAGTGTTCATTTGAGGTTTTCAATTCTAAGGTAGAGTTCTTTAAGCATATAAAATCCTTTTCTAACTTAGAGTTTTTCTCTTTATAGAGCATCATTTTAGAAAAATATTTTTCTATTTTAAAGTTCATATGCTCAATCAAATCACTATCATCTATATCATTTGTATCATTATGTGCTACTAGATCAAAGGACTGAGTACTTACCTCATTGGAGTCATCTTCAATAGCCATGAGACACAGATTTGCAATTCCTTCTTCTTCTTCTTCTCCACTTGAAGAAGAGTCATCCCATGTGGCTTTGAGAGACTTTTTCTTTTCTTTATCCCATTTCTTTTTGTTCTTTAATTTGAAGCAATCTGATTTAATGTGACCAGTTTTTCCACATTCATAGCATTTTACCTCATTTTTCTTTTCTTTATCTTTGAAGGAGAATTTTGGAGGTGTACCTTTGTTTGCTTGTAATCTTTTCTTTCTTTTCCATTCATTGATTCTTTTTAAGAACATTGCCATTTCATCTTCATCATCAGTACCTTCATTGCTTGAGCTCTCAGCTTCTTTGATTGCTTTGAGTGCAATTGGTTTTCTCTTTTCTTTTTCACCTTGATCTTCTTCTTTCTCACTGTGTAGCTCAAATGTGAGTAGTTTACCAACTAGCTCGTCTGTTCTTAATGTGCTGAGATCATGAGCTTCTTCTATGGATGATACCTTTGATTCAAAGTTCTTTCTAGCTCTTAGGGCTCTCAAGATTTTACTGTTTACATCACCTTGATCATATATCTTGCCATACTTCTTTAGTTCATTGAAAATAGCAAGCAAGCGATTGGTCATGTCAGTGACATTTTCATTTGGTTTCATCTTGAATAGCTCATACTCATGGACATGCATTTGTTTCTTAGTAAATCTCACTTGAGTCGTACCTTCATGGTAGTTTTCGAGTGTTTTCCAAATGCAATGTGCACAAGTTAAATGTTGAACTCTTCCACCTTCTTCTCTTGAAATGGAATTCATCAAGATGGAAGCGGCTCTATTGTTCTTGAATCGATCTTTGACATTGCTAGCTGACCATTGTGCTTTGGGAAGTGGAACTTGAATACCGTCAACTTCATAAGTGGGAGGTTTCCACTCACTTTCCACGAAATCCCATAGTTCAATCCCTTCACTGTCTAGAAACAAATACATTTTGTGTTTCCAGTATGAATAATCAGTTCCATCAAAGTAGGGTCTAAGAATAGTGTTAAGATTTCCATGAGAGCTTGATGAAGAAGAAGTTGCCATAGTGGATCAGATTTCACAATTAAGTTTAAGAAATCTCAGGCTCTGATACCAATTGTTGTCCCAAGATGGCAACCAAGAGGGGGGGGGGGGTGAATTGGTTTCCTTAAGAAATAATGACAATTAAAAAACTCAACAAAATAGAAGTGCGGAATTAAGAGATGGTTGAGTAATGGAAGAAAGAAAGAACACACAAGATTTATAGTGGTTCGGATTTTACTTCAATCCTACATCCACTTCCTTAACAACTTGTTAAGGTTCCACTAATCTTTGAAGTTTTTACAAGCTCACTTCCAACTTTGGTGTTTTCACAAGTTCACACCTAACTTCACAAGGCTTACACTCAAGAACCTTTAAAGGAGTTTTTGAGGCTCACTCTCACAACCCAAACAAGAGTTTACAAGGCTTACTCTCTCAACCAAAGTGTTTTTCCAAGCTCACACTCAAACTTATACAATGGTGTTTTCAATGCTAACACCTAACATTCATTACAATTCAAATGTAAGTTTAAGTAAAAGAAAATTTGTTGCTTGGCTATCAAAATCTAATTTCTTGCTTTCTTATTTTTATTTTCTTGTAGAAGCACTGTATTTATAGCCAATGTGGTCTTACTAGCCATTATTGAAAGTAAGAATAAAGTCTTGGCAGCTTAGACCTTCTTTACTTAAACTGTCCGAAGCTTCTCGCGGTCGTCCTTCATACAAGGATGGTCGCGCTTATGTCATACGCGGTCGTCCTTGAACAAGGCACGGTCGCTGAATTTTAAACAAGGTTCAACGGTCAAATTTGAGTGCTCTGCAGCTGGAATCTTGCCCATGCTGCGATTGTCGGGACGGTCGCGCATCACCAAGGTGCGGTCGCCCTTTTTGAATATTTAAGTGGGTTTATAACGGTCATGTCACAGGGCAGAAGAGATGTCCGCCAAAATTTGAATGTCGCGGACGCCCTAGGTAGCATCTCGCGGTCGAATTGAGGTTCCGCGTCGAACTTCTGGACGCACCTGAGGATGCGAACACTACTGTCTCTTTAAGCAAATCCTTCTTGAATTGGTAGAGCTGTCGTGACTCTGAATGGGCGGTCGCTAAAGTGGTAAGCGAGGTCATGTCATTCGCCGTTCTTGTCACCGCGAACCTTACTGTGATAAGAATGATTTGAGTTCCTTGGTTAGCGGTCGTCCATAAATTGGGACGGTCGCTCTTCTTTATGCGCGGTCGCTACTGAGGTCGAGCTTCTGACCGCGAAACCTACTGTGATAAGGTTTCATCCTGTAATTGAATGGTGCAGTCGTATTCATGTTTGGTGCGACCGCTAGATATGTTCTGTTCACCTTTATTTGAAGTAACCTAAGCCTGAAGCAAGATTCTCCAAACACAAGTTAAATGGATCATTCAATTTGTGTTGTCAAGGATCAAAATTGAGATCATTTGTCTAATAGGTCCAATCAACTTTGCTGCTATAACCGACATTCGGTATGATGGTCTTTCGGTTCCTCTTACCAACGATATTCTGACATTTGAAGAAATTCAACAATTAATTGGTATGGAACCATAATATAAAGGGCCTTTCAAGATAAAAATTGAGCCAATTCGTAGTTATTGGATGAACTACAAAGGACGGGTTCACAGAGACACAGCCCAACAGTATGCTCGAGGATTTTTATTATATTTGCTCGGGTCGACCATTTTAGGCAGCACTGAATCCGCCATCCATTTGTTAGTGTTGAGGGCCCTTACTTATATGAGGATGGTACCACTTTACGGCTGGGGTGAAGCTGGCCTTGCCTGTCTTTACCATGGTCTTGACAAAATTTTCCAAAATAAGAAGTCTTTTGTTGGCTTTATGGCGGTTGTCGAGGTACTCTTCTTCCACCAATGTTAATTCCATTCTTATTCTTGCAAGAATTTGATCTTTATTGTTGTTGTAGGCATGGGCATATGAGCACAACCTTGTGAGGGTGCCTGGTATTTCCCGAGAGAGAGTCGGATATTCGAGATTAAATTTTTGGTTGTCAGATCACGTAGAAGTTTCCGGCTCTCACCATGTGCATACCCAACGTTTTGTCTTGAGCTACTTAACCTGGGACCAGGTAAAATAGAATTAGTATACGTTAAAATTTATGTGCAAGTTTACTTAACTTATGTCATTTTATAGGTGAATTTGGCCTGGTGGAATGCAGAAGAGCGAACAAACTGGACTTCCTCCATAAATACTGCACTGCCTTTTCAACATACTCGCTGAGTCATCGTCGGCCCTGTCTCTAGTGGCTGGTTTCTCGGAGAGAGAGTATATGAGTGGTTTCTTGGTCTCGAGCAGTGGAGGATCCCGATGCGTTGCCTGAAATATATTTTAGCTATCACATCAATGCCGGAGAATGCATGGTGGTTGGTTCGGCACGATTATGATGTTGAAACATTTCTCTATCCATCGGGTGCATCTTATACCCATTTTATTCAAATAGGGCTCTTGAACTTTGATGTATCTCCTGTTGGTGTACAAGAAATTCTTGAAGAAAATGAAGATAGAGATGAAGAGGAACATCATGGAGAGGGAGAAGAATTCGTTCCACATCTCGGGGCTAGCACTTCTCAGGTAAAACTTTTACCATTTTTCCATTGCAATCGCTTCTTTCTTAACTTGTTTTGACTTTTTTAATGATTGTTGTCGGTTGTTGGCCCATTGGTCATGAGGCTAGACCTTCTTTTACTGCTCCTTCATTTGCTCATTCTAGTCCACCAGATATGCCATCTCAACCACAGGGCATTGATATGAATTACCTGGTAAGTTTTCTTGTTCCATGATAACTTATGCTATATGTATGCATGATTATGTATGCTCTTACTCTTTTCCTTTTTGGCTCACAGTGGATGCTTGAAGAACAAAATAAAAAACTTCAAGAAGACTTGGCCGCTAGTCGTCATCAGGTTTCCTATTTTGAAAATTTGTATCATCAATCAGAATAAAATTTCTGAGACTTTCGAT
The DNA here is from genome assembly GCA_947685225.1 of Garcia nutans. Classification (NCBI taxonomy): domain Eukaryota; kingdom Viridiplantae; phylum Streptophyta; class Magnoliopsida; order Malpighiales; family Euphorbiaceae; genus Garcia; species Garcia nutans. The sequence goes on along the minus strand of CANTUV010000039.1, from coordinate 30,911,376 downwards.
TTCAGGGGATGAGGGATCCTGGTGCTTCTTCATCTAGAGGCCCCCAAACTGATGACCATGAGATTATTTCATCTACTTCTGATGAGGATCGTGACAGATCGAAACTCCAAGGTAATAGGGATTCTGGTGCTCCTGCTTCGGGCGGACTCGGGATGAGTGATTTGCCTCCTCCTCCGACAGGCGATGATTTTTTCAGAGCTTTATTTGATGACCTACCACCTCCTTCTTAGTGATGTATGAATATTGTGTCAATTGAGGAAACATTGTACAAAAACTAACAATGACAATATACAATTTTTATCTTTACTGTAACTCTTCTCTTTTTTTTTGAAATAAAATGTTGGTCTTGCCAAATCAATGTCAATGTACCTCAGGACTTGATTTTTCGAATTAACATATCTATAACATGACAACCCTAGTTATCATACTAAACTTGGGAATCATTTCTATTTAAGCAAGAATTGTTGCACTTCAGATAGGCACATAAACATTACTTGGCCAAAGGTCTCATTTGAATTTGAATATTGTCTATCTCATATGCATGCTTATCCAAACTATCTCCACTAATAGACTCTACCTACCAAGAGAGATCAACAGGTCTTTAATAGGCTTGAAATGGGGTCTATAAGGGACACAGGTTTAAATGAAGGCCATTTTGAGATAGGAGGTGATGTGACACAACGGACAAACCTTTACTCTACAAACTGCTTGTTGGAATTTTAGACAGTTGGGAGCATGAAAAGATAGAGCTTTGAACGTTCTCCCATCTTCTTGGCATTAATCTAGATCTTGATTGGGACGGTCTTCATTTCTTTTCTTCTTTTCCCTTTTCTTTCTCTTTATTTTTCTTACTCTTCCCTTTTCTTTTTCTTTATTTTTCTTACTCTTCCCTTTCTTTGAGCATTTTATCATTTTGTCCTTCTTTTCTGTAGGATTGTTAAGTATAGGACTTTCAAAAATTGGGTGACCTTTCTCCTTTTCCTCCGATTTTGATTGAATCTTTGGTTGGGTTGGACCAATTTAAGTCAAATTGTCCTTATAAACCAAATGGAAGCTTTTTGTTGTCTTAGGTAAAAGAGAACTCAGTTGTCTTTTTGAACCGCCTTTTTGGGTTTTATTTTTCTTCTCTTTTTTTTTGTTTTTTTCCTTTTTTTCTTTTGTCCTTTTCCCTTTTTTTTTCTCTTTTTTTTTGTTCTATCTCTAAAAGAGTTGTCTTGTTTGTACCAACTTGGATGTCTAATAATGGATGAGTGGAGTGACATAAATCTTCTTTAATAAGGATAAATCATTTGTTACTTTGATGATTTTTTGATAGATTGGAGATATTAGGTGAACTTCAACTACCCCTTTGGTCTTGAGAACATCAAATATCCTTATAGTCTTGGCTATACATTCCTTTCTTTGATCTTCTTGCCTCTTCACCTTAGTGATCATAAGACTTGTCAAAAGTATCACGACAGCTCAGGATAGGTTGCTAGGGTTATATGCCAATGAAAAGAAAACTAAAATTTCATGAAGGTTCAAAGGGACAACTAAGGATTGATATTTAATTGGGTGGATACTAGTTGTTGGCTTATCAAACAATGCCTAGATCATCTCTCCCTTAAATAAGTAGAGTTCAATTTTGCCTCAAAAGTTTATCAAAGCATGTTTTTAAGATTGACTAGGACCTAGACAAAGGTCATTATGCAGGAGCCCTCTCTAAGTAAGCATACACAACTCAATGCTATAGAGCAATTCCCTCGCCTGGTAAAGTCATTCAAGTCATGATGCCTAAATACATTAATTTATGAATATCAAGCTAAATTCCTCATTGGTTGAGCACTAAAATGAACAAAGACTAACAAAAATTTTGATGAAAGTAATTTATTCAAATAAATTTAAATTTGAAAAACACGATTGTTCTAATTAATTATTAAAGCAAAATTTGAAAAAGAAACATTCAAGCTAAGGAAAGTTTGTTGAGTTAAGCTTCTTTTCCTTTCACATCTTCAATTTCTTCATCTTTAAAGGATGATAAAACAAAATCTATTTTCAATCCTTTTCCTACCATGAAAGTTGCTGGTGGCGCCGCTCTACCAACTTAGGCAAAGGATTGTTCTTGGAATTGGGCTTGTTGGGCTCGGGCAGCTTCCCACCATCAATCAAATTTTGGATCTCATGCCTCAACCTCACACATCTATCTGTGTCATGCCCTTACATTTGATGAAACTGACAAAATGCTTTAGTATCGAAATTAGGTGGGAGAGGGTTAGGCAAAGGACGAGAATTTAAGGGTTGTAACATTCCCTTCTTTTGGAGCTTATTGAGAACCCAAGACATCGATTTCCCCAATTTTGAAAACTGCCTTCTTGTTCCTTGGCTAGCAGCATTAACACCAACTTCTTTTTGCGTGCTTTGATTTCCAGACTGGTAGTTTCCTTTCTCGTTCCTTCTTGTTGAAAAGCGATTCTTCTCTCTTTCCCACTCTTCAATTTGCAGACTAGCTTGGAGAAGATCTTTGAATTCACGGATGAGTGTATGAATCATCCTTATTTGATCAGATTCATTGGGCCTTTTCTTGAGCAAAGCAACCTTATTTCTCAATCTTTTCATATAGTCCACAAAATTCTCATTTGGCCTTTGTCTAATGGACTCAACTTCCATTAAAGTAACTTCCAGCTCAACATTGTTCCCATATTGCTGAATGAAAGCCTTGTACAACATGTCCCAATCATTTTGAGTACTTTTCTCTAAGGTTTTGAACCAATTTTGGACAATAGGATCCAATGAGAGCATAAAATACCTCAGAGCTTGAGCCTTAGTAGCTCGGGCAGACTGCATAGCAGTGATGTATTGCTTCACATGGAGATGGGGGTTTTCAGTACCATTGTACCTAGTGAAGGAAGGCATCTTGAACTTATAAGGGACCTCCTCATCTTGTTCAAACAGTTTGTCGATCTCGGATAGCTCTTCGATTTTCAGTTTCTTCTCAAATTTCTTTTCTAGGTCAGCAATCATCTTTTCAACATCAGAAGTTTCGGTTTTCTCCATAGCTGATCTTTCAACAATCTTTGGTTCTTTCTTCTTGTCTTGAGGATCTTGGTAGTATTGAGCCCAATCATCATCATCATCATCAATGATCACCTTTTCATCATCAAAAACCACTTCACCAACTTTAGTCTTCCCTTTGTCCATTGGCTTCTTAGTGCTAGCAGATGCTTCGGCATGATTTCCTAAAATTGCAGTCAATTGGTTCTTCATGGTCTCAGCTAGGGCCTCTTTTATTTCTTCCATCTTGGCATTGAGGGCATCATCCACCATTCTTTGAATTTGTTCGGGCTCCATTGCTTTTGGTGAGCAAGTGATTGAGTCGTTGCTAGATTCTTCACTTCCGGCATAGGTTGGATTGTCGTAAGCTTTTGAACTGTCGTAATCCAGGGCTGTGAGTCAGAAAGGATCAATGAGATGCAAATGTATGCATGTATGCATGCATGCACAAACAAACAAGGAAAAATAGGATGTTCCTTCAAACCTTATAACATCTACACACGAATGGCGAGTCTCTTTTCCTAGGTATATGGTTAACAAAATACCAACATGGGGTATCTTGTTTTTGAATATTTCCCTCGGACGTTCCAACCAATAGTTATATTTTCTAAAATGGAAATCAGTTCATAATAATTCCCATTAATTAGCTTTTAATCCATTCAACCAACTATAGTAGCTTTTATGCCATATTGGATTAAAATTAAATTAAGAGGTTTATTATAGATAGTTTTCTCACTTGAAAAAGTAACTAATGATTCATGCCAAAAACAAGCCCATGGTTAATTATTCTTAGTATAAACTAGGCTCACAATTGATTTTTGGTATTTCTTAATTAACCTAAATAATTTGCAAGCTCTTTGTAAGAAAAGGTTGGATGAAAATAATTTTGTTTCTAAGCCCATTGTAAAATAGATTTTGGGCTTAGTATTTGGGTTATGAGCAACAGAATTTTTGATTTGTTTTTAGAAAAGTTTTATGTCCAAAGACCATCTTGAAATGTTTTGAAAATTGCTTTGGTCTTTTGAATTTTAAAGGAAAATTTATTTTGAGCTCACAATGTATTTAGGTCATATTAGAAATAGAACAAACCAAATAAGCCATGATTTAAGCAAAGATAAATTAACCATATTCAAAAAAACATGCATTTGGGGTAAAAAAACCTAAGGAAAGTAACTAGGCCAATTACATGAGCTTTAGTCTTTGGGTTAAAAGGCTTAGGTTCCCATAGCAAGTATATACCAAATGGTACGAGGCTATGAGTGGTTATGCCATGCTCAATCTCCATACCTTGAATGAAAGTATAGTATCTCTTACATAACACAACACGGGTAACACGGGCATCCTAACTCACGCACACGATGCAATCTAGTATGATGCAATGGATAATATCATTATAAGAAAGAATAGAATAATAAAAAGACCAGTGGAATCAACTTCTCTTATCCCCAGTGGAGTTGACACTGTGAGTGGGAATTTTTGCCCCCACTCCCGGTGGAATGGTTCTTGAGACTTTGGCACTGTTTAGGCTCGGGGCCTCAGAGAACACAAACCTAAGTCCGGAGAAAATGGAGTCGCCACACGGACAGGCTGGGAAAAAGAAAGGGGTAGAGACCCGATTCCTAAGGAATCCCCAACCCCCTAATGGGTTCAGAAATTTGGGTACGTGCGGGGAAAGTGAGAAATGGCCCAGCACTCCCACAACGCCTGATTCATTGGAACTGACCTCCTTTGCAAGTCTTAATATTATAAAATTCTCAAGTATAACAATATTATCCATATTACATGCAACAATTAAAATAAAGCATCATTATATTAAAATCAAAGCAATGTCCAAATAAAGTAAACAAATGGACACCCATCCGAGGGTGGAAACATGTTCTTACATCATCCATGTCTAGACTAAATAGGACACCCACCAAAAGGTAGAAACATGTCATTTACATTGGTCCAAAATATAAAATCAACTTAAATTACATGATATTTAACTAATGAGGCACCCACAAAGTGGAAATATACCTCTTACAATTTTAATACTAAAACAAATAAATAATAACAATAAAGAAAACATCCATCCATGACAAATTAAATAAATCAAGCATTGAAATTAAATAAATCAACCACCAAAGCATATAATAGACTACATAATCAAATCTAAAAATAAAGCAAGTAAAGATACAAATTAGGGTTTACTGTTTTTATTTAAAGTTCTTTAATTAATATTTAAGGTTTTGGGATTTTAGTATTATTATTGTTATTTGTTTAGGCTACTGTAAAGGTTTAAGAAAATTGGAATGGATTAGTATTTTATGAATTTAAGAAAGTAGTAAGGTTTTTTAGTTAATCAAATTAGGGTTTAAGGGTGACATCATAAAATTAGGGTTTTGGAATCTTAAGATATTAGGGTTTATAATTCTTAGCTACTGGATTGTGATTTTAGTTTTATTAGATTATGGCTTTAGGGTTTAGATTTATAAGATTTTAAGGTTTTAAGAATTAGGTTTTAGGAAAACTAGGGTTTACCGTATTAGTTTTGAGAGAATTAGGATTTTTGGTATTTTGAAAAACATATTTGATTTTAGGATTTAAGAAAATAATTAAGATTTTTATGAAAATAATTATGATTTTTAGAAAACATAAAGAAGATTAGGGTTTGGAGATTTAAGAAAACATTTGGAAATTTTGGAAAAAAGTTAGAGGAAAATAGTTTAGGATTTTTAAAGATTTTTTGGAAACAGAAGAAACGATTTAAGGTTTTTGGAAACAGAAGAAACAAATTAGGGTTTTTAAGGTTTTTGGAAATAGAAGAAATAAATTAGGGTTCTTAAGGTTTTTAGAAACTGAAGAGTACTTTTTAGGGTTCTTGGAAACAGAAGAAGTAAATTAGGGTTCTTAAGGTTTTTGGGAAACAGAAGAAATAATTTAAGTTATTGAAACAAAGATCAAATTACTGCATATTTAAGGATCAAAGTACTGTGTGCATGTTCTTATTAATCAAAGAAACAAAGCTACCATAAATATATAATCTATGATTAAAGATCTAACCTGCGTAGTTGGTTCCACCAAAAATTACTTTCTGGATGAACAAAGACAAAGGCAGTGTGGCTACCTTTGATGAATTCCTGATTGCTTGCTTGTTGCTAATCTTCTTTGGCTAGGTTTTTTTTTTTACTCCGATCCAATCCAAGTTTAAAAGTTCAATTCTCGATCACCAATTTTTCTTTTTTTATTCCTCCAGTCCCTTAATTTTGAGTTTTAAAGTCTTATTTATAGGAAAAATCATAAACCTAATTATAATTGTTTAAGGAAACTAAAATTAATTAGGAAAAGACACCGAAACCAAATAGAATTTGGTTTCGGAAAAAATTGGGTTGGAAAAATTTCGATGGCAAAAACTACGAGCATTGGCCAAAACTGCAAGAACTGGTGCGAAATTGGCTGGGCAGCATTCCTGCGGTGAAATGGCCACAGGAAATTCATGTGGGTGAATTGGCCTTGTCCAATTCACCTTCAACGACGAAATTTTTTCATCGCCGATTTTTCTGTCGTCGATTTTTATTTTTATTATTATTTTTATTAACTTCACCTTTTTTATTTTTATTAAAAATTATAAATAATAAATACTAAAATAAATATTATTTAATTAAAATACTACAAAAATTATTTTGGACAATATAAAAAAATAACGGACCGGACTGAGTCAAAAATTAAGGGTCTACACCTATGAAAATTTAGAGTTATAAATATAGATCTTGATGTTTTGAGGTCTGGTAATGGGAGAAGACAGAAGAAAACAACGAGATGGTGATGGTGAAGAGGTGTTTGGTGTGAAGACGATGGTAGAAGAGAGGAGAAATTTCTAGGCTCCTCTTTATATAGCATCTAGGATTTTTGTTGGATAAAGTGTCCTTATTATAGCTTTGGTGCACTCATTTTTTTAAATTTAATTCTAGTCCTATTTTGATTTTCGCAAAATCGTAAAAATTAATTTCTTTAGTTAATTTAAAGCCCTATTATTTATATTTCACATTCTAATTTAGTAAATCTTAATTCTAGAATCACAAGGGCATTTTCATAAATTCTTATCACTTTAAAATTCTTTTTCAGAAATATCGATTTCGTCCATACCTGGATCAAACTTTCTACTTTTTAAAGCTTAACTCATTATACTTTCCTACTCAAATATCCAAGTCACCTTCATCATTATACACAATCCATTATTAATATTTAACAGAAAATCACTGTTTTATATTTCAAACATTACAATTCTCTCCCTTTTAAGAAATTTCATCCTCAAAATTTACCTGCTCTAGACATTTGAAATAGTTAAGGATATTACCATCTCATCATCTCCTTACTTTTCCATGTGGCTTCTTTAGTCGAATGATTCTTCCATAACATTTTTACCACAGGAATGCATTTATTTCGTAATTTCTTTATTTCACGAGCTAAGATTGCCACCGGTTCTTCTTCATAATTCAAATTCAGCTGGATTTCAATAGACTCTACGTTTATCACATGTGAAGGATTCGATATATATTTTTTAAGCATCGACGCATGGAATACATTATAAATCTTTGCTAATTCTTGAGGCAAAGCTAATCGATAGACAACTGGACCTACACATTCAAGTACTTCATACGGTTCTAAACCTAGACTTAGTTTCCCTTTCTTCCCAAAACGAAAAACTTTCTTCCATAGAGACACTTTAAAAAACTCCTTATCTCCCATATTGTACTCAATGTCTTGCTGCTTTAAGTCTACATAAGCTTTTTGCCTATCCACTGCAACTTTCAATCAATCTTTAATAAGCTTTACTTTATCTTCAGTTTGCCTGACAAGATCAGGTCCCATAAGCTTGTTCTCATCCAATTCTGTCCAACAAAGTGGAGGTATACATTTTCTTCCATACAATGCTTCATACGGTGCCATGCCGATACTTATCTGGTAACTATTATTATAAGCAAATTCCAGTGAAGGTAAATATCTATTCTAGCTATCTTCAAACTCAATTACACAACTTCTTAGCATATCTTCAAGCACTTGTATTACTCTTTCTGATTGACCATCAGACTGCGGATGAAATGCAGTACTGAAATAAAGTTGAGTACCTAACATTTTTTTTAAAACTTTCCCAAAATCTAAAAGTAAAATGCAGGTAACGATATGAAATAATAGACGTTGGCACTCCATGAAGCCTGACTGTCTCATTAATATATAATTCAGTAAGTCTATTCAAAGAGTAGTCAGTCTGAATTGGAAGAAAAAGAGCTGATTTAGTTAGTCTATCAACAATCACCCATATTGCATCGTGCTTCTTTTGGGTGTTCGGAAGACCAGTCACAAAATCCATGGTGACTCTGTACCATTTCCACTATGGTATTAAGATGGGTTGTAAAAGACCCGATGGAACTAGGTGTTCTGCTTTGACTTGCTAACATATCAAACATCAAGTAACATATTCAGTGATATCCCTTTTCATACTAGGCCACCAATAAAAAGGCTCTAAATCCTGATACATCTTATTACTTCCACAATATAAGTGGTATTTTGATCTTCCTTAAGAATATTTTCTTTTAGATCCTTTATATCAGGAACACACAATTGACCTCTATAATACAAGCCACAATCTTCCAAAATATCATAATCTGGTTTTTCACCTTTGTGCACTTGTTCCATCACTCCTAATAGCGTTTGACTTTATTTCTGAGTTTCTATGACTTTCTGCTTCAAAACTGGCTCAACTCTCAATTCTGCTATCATAACTTGCTATATCATTTTAATCATCTAATACACACACATATATTTATATATTCCAATTTATATCTATAACATACCTGCTAAAGTCTTTCGGCTTAGTGCATCAACTACTACATTAGCCTTTTCATGATGGTAGTTGATGATATAATCATAATCTTTGATTAGTTCCATCTATCTTCTCTGCCTTAAGTTGAGCTCTTTTTGTGTTGGCAAATACTTTAAACTTTTATGATCAGTAAAGATATAACACCTTTCACCATACAAATAATGTCGCCAAATTTTTAGAGCAAACACAATTGTTATCAGTTCTAAATTATGTGTGGGATAATTTAGTTCATGAGATTTCAATTACCTAGAAGCATAAGCAATTACTTTACCCTCTTGCATCAATACACAACAAAGTCCCTAGTGAAATGTATCACTATAAATCACATAGTCTTTACTTGGATTCGGTTATGTCAAAACAAGAGCTTCCGTCAACATAGCCTTTAATTGTTCAAGGCTAGCTTGACATTGAGCATCTCACTTAAATTTGGACTCCTTTTTAAGAAGTTTAGTCAAAGGAAATGCTACCTTTGAAAAACCTTGCACAAATATTCATAGTATCTTGCTAAACTAAGAAAACTTCAAACTTATATTACATTCTTTGGTAGCTTCCAATTCAAAATAGTTTCAATTTTACTAGGATCCACACGGATACCCTTAGCTGATACCACGTGTCCCAGGAATGTCATTTTTGTTGTCAAAAAATCACATTTTGACAACTTAGCATACAATTGATTCTCCCTCAATGTTTGTAGCACCATTCTCAAATATTTATCATGCTCCTCTTTATTCTTGGAATAAACTAGTATATCATCAATAAAAACAACTACAAACTGGTCTAAATAAGGTTTAAAGACCCGATTCATCAAGTCCATGAAAGCTACTGGAGCATTAATCAAACCAAATGGCATAACAAGAAATTCATAATGTCCATATTAGGTTCTAAGTCTTTGGAACATGAGCTCCTTTAACCTTCATCTGATAGTAACCTGATTTAAGATCAATCTTGGAAAAAATACCTACTCCTTTCAACTGATCAAAAAAATCATCTATTCGAGGCAACAGATATTTATTCTTAACCGTCACCTTATTTAACTGCCGATAATCTAAACACAACCTTAGGGTACCATCTTTCTTATTCACAAACAAAAATGGTGCATCCCAAGGTGACACACTGGGTCTTATGAACCCTTTATCAAGCAATTCTTGGAGCTGCACCTTTAACTCCTTTAGTTTTGGAGGTGCCATTCTATAAGGTGGAATAGATATTGGTGCCGTACCTAAAACTACATCAATAACAAATTCTACTTTTCTTTTTGGCAGTACCCCTGGTAACTCTTCTAGAAAGACATCTAGAAATTCACACACTGTGGGTATGTCTCCCAAAGCCTTGCTTAAATGTCGTACATCAATGGCATAAGTAAGGTAGGCTCACACTTCTTTCTAATTAATCTTCTAGCTTTAGCAGTAGAGATCAAACTAAAAGGATAAAATTGTTTATCTCCCCAGACAACCACTTCATCATGTCTCAGAATCTTAAAAGTCACAACTTTACTATAGCAATCCATAACTGCTTGATGTTGGGATAACCAATCCATTCCCAAAATCACATCAAAATCATAAAATAGAAGTTCAATCAAATCAGCAGGAAGTTCTGTATCATGAACTCTAACTAGACAATTATGATATATTTTATTTACTCTCACACTATGGCCTAGTGGATTCATAACTTCTATCTCAAAGTCAAGTTTATCAACATGCATATTATTCCCTAAGGCTATAGTTGTGCATATATAAGAATGTGTAGAACCAGGATCTAACAATGCATATGAATCAAGACCAAGTAAAGAGAATTTACTAACTAAAACATCTAAAGCATCCTAATCCTTCACTGTTCTCCTAGAATAAGTCTTGGCTGAAGCACTACCTTGAGTATGATGTCTATCCATTATTTTAGATTCTCTCTGTTGACTAGCACCGGGTTGACCGCCTCTCCCTAATCTATAGCCTATTTGAGACCTCTAACAGAACTCTGCCCTTTAGCAACTTCTGATTCTTTTATCATAGGACAATCTCTAATTTTATGCTTTTTAGAACCACATTTAAAACAAGCTCCATTTCAATACCAAAAATCATCACTTGAATGCCCCTTGCCACAATGCTGATAAGGTATAGAAACTGCCTGTGAAGGCGAGCTTGTAGAAACACCATATCTACCCCCTCGGGATCTCTGATAATTAGTTCTACTTCCTCTACCAGACCCTTGAGTTTGGTTTTGTGCTTGAGTACCCCTCTGTCTCTTCTGATCACCTTGTTATTGTTCACTATAAAATCCATTCTTTTACTGTTGTCTTCTTCTCTACTCATGTTTAGTCTCATTTTTAATAGCAATTGTTGCATTAACAAGAATAGAGAACTCTTTGATTCTCACGACCAGTGAATACACTCAAATCTGACTATTTAAACCTTGCTTAAATCACTTACACTTCTTTTCTTCAGTTGAAATCAACTTAGGAAAATATTTGCTAAGGCAAATGAACTACCTCTCATACTTGGAAACAAATGACTGTCTTTGCTTCAAATACAAAAATTCCCTTTGCTTCTCTTCTATGTAAATCTCACTAATATACTTCTTCTTAAACTCTTCCTAGAAAAATGCCCAGGTGAGTCTATCTGCAGGAATAGATTTCTGATTCGTATCCCAACTATAAGCTTGTCTTGTAATAAAGATACTGCACACTCTAACCTTTCCTCATCAGTATAGTGCAAAAGATTAAAAACTCTTACAATCCGTTCCAACCAATACTCTGCCACTGAAGACTCGTCAGTATCATGTGCTTTGAAATCTTCTGCTCCCAATTTTCTAATTCTCTCCAATGGTTTTCTCTAGGGCACTGGTGGTGGTGGTTGTGTAGGAGGCACTACTCCTACAATCTGCCTAAGAATTTCTCCTATGTTTCTCATAAAATGTGGGTCCAATGGTACTTATTTTGTGGAAGGCCTAGACTATTGCTGGTTCCCCACACTTGCCTGACCGTGTGAGGATGTAGCCTGTTCCTTCACACCCTGATGTGATCCAGAGGCCATCTATACCTATAAATATTTAAAGATCAACTGCGTCAATATACATGCTCACTTATATAGTTCACATAGCAATGACAGTTGTATTTCACTTTTCCCATAATGCACAAACTTAGAACTGCCTAAACCAGGCTTCGATACCACTAAATGTAACACTCCTAAATAGTTCGTGTACTTGACTATAAAAAGATGTTACTAAAGAACTTGACTCCGAACAATATAAAATTAATTTAGTTTATAAAATAAGAACACCCAATGTTAAACAAGGTTGACACGCCCGTGTGTTTAAATTTAACACTGCCTCTTTAAAACAAAGTAAGCAACACAGTTGTGTCTAATAGGATGACATGCCCATGTGTTTGGTTTTAATTCTTATTTCTTAAGAAAAATAAATTTTAACACTCCTCACACACTTAATCCTCAAATCCATTTAAATGTATAAGTAATAATACAAAATTTAACCAAAATTCTCAATATTAAAATAACATGAGCGCACATTAGTTCTATATGTACACATAATGTGTAATCATTGTAACATACAAAATTTCCATAATCATGTAAATATATATATATATATATAAATAACTACACTATCCCCAATATATATATATATATATATATATATACAACTGTTATTCAAAGTTAGGGTTGGGCATTCGATCGGTCGAATTCCACCTTAACCAAAATTACCGAAGACTAATATTATTAACTGAACCGACCAATTTTTATTTTTGGTCAGTTCGGTAAATTAACTGAATTACTTTAGTCGGTTTGGTTAATTAATTGAACCGACCAAAAATAAAAATAATTTTAATTATAAATTAATTATAAATATTTTTAAATTATTAGAATAAATTACTAAAATTTTTATTTTTATTTTTCGCTTTCATTAATAACTATATACTTATTTTGCTTAGACACTAAAAAAATTAGTATAAAACTAAAAAAAATAGTATAAAACTTTAAAAAAAACCTATTTGGTTAATCTGTTAATCGATTAACTGAATTTGGTTAACCGTTAACCGACCAAAAAAACATTTAACACTATATTTTCTAATTGAACCAACCTATTAATTCATACGGTCAGTTAACCGAATTGAATTTTTAGTCGGTTAACAAAAAATTTGACCGGTTAACCAAATTATGCCACCCCTATTCAAAGTATAGTAGTTTTGTTATATGAACTATTCACAATACATTATATAAGATTTCTCACAAGACCTTTTAGTGATGCAGTTGATCTAGATCCTTGCAATCTCACTCACCAGGCTCTACATGTCTCATTTGATCTGCACATCAAAAATAAATCTAACATGCTAAGCAAAACTTAGCGATACTTGTGTACTCATAATTTGCTAGAAAGTAAATAAGAAAGGTAACTTTGAATTATTACTTATAATAGTAATAAAATCATCACTTTTGAAGTTTAATAGAAACTTAATAAATTTGTATATTCATTACATTCAACATAAGGAAAATTCAATGCTCAATAACTTTAACAATTACTCACACAACATATTGTTCACATCTTATGCAATTCTTTTTAATTTACATGTTCAGACTGAATTAGGCCTTAGGTTCGGATAACGGGGTTACTATTGGCAATTTAATGCCCAATATCAAGAATATGGCCAAAGGCCCACTGCTAATTTAATGCATTCTCTTTTGGAAAATTTTGCCCACTATCACTGTTAGCATTATGTGTTCACTGATTGCACAGAGTACCCACTATCACTATACATACTAATGTTGTCCCAAACTAGCAACCAAGAGGGAAGGGGGTGAATTGGTTTGTATGAAGAAAGATGGTAAATTTAAAACCTAAAAAGCAAGAGATGAAGAAGATGTAGTTGGAGATGAAGTAGAGTAGAGAAGAAAGAACATAAAGAATTATAGTGGTTCAGATTTACCTCAATCCTACATCCACTTCCTTAACAACTTGTTAAGATTCCCCTAGTCTTGAGTTTTTTACAAACTTAACTCTAACTTGGTGTTTTTCCTAGCTCACACCAAACTATTATGATGATTTGAGATCAATCCTCATAACCCTTACAAGAGTTTTTCCAGGCTCACTCACACAACCTAAGTGTTTCTAAGCTCACACTCAAACTTTTATGGTGTTTAATGCTCACACCCAACACTCCAAGATATTAGATGTTAATCTTTAGACAAGATAATGAAAAATGTTGTTCAATGAAATTACAATAACAATCAAAGCATTCTCTAACCACAAAAATGACGTTTAATGTGGTATTTATAGCCATTTGGCTTAATGTAGCTGTTTGAAGTGGTTTCCACATGTTTAGTGCTTGTCTTCCACTAATTTTGTGTTTGAAACTCGGTGTGTGATTGCTCGGCTAGGTGGGTGGCCATACGGTATGAAAGCTCTATGTAACGGTCGAATCTTGATGTCTAACAAAATTTAGCTGCCCATACTTTTGTGTCGTGCTGTCGTCCGGGCATGGAGTGCGATCGCTGGGTACAAAGTTACCATTGAGTTCAAATTTATTCATCCATATATCCAATAATCATTGGTCTGAGGTATTTGGTGCTAAGATTCAAATTTGTTAGACTATGTGCAGTCACTCGGTCCTTCAATAATGGTGCACAAGGTTTTGAGCATCGAGGAATCACCGCAAGAGCTAACTGCTATATCTTCTATTCTTTTTAGTATTTTAGCTCCTTTTTTCGTGCGGTCTCTTAGGCTTCTTAGGTGGTCGCCCAAAGTTCTGACGTTATGACTTCATCTCTTATTGAGACTGCTATCCTTTTTGTAAGATTATGAATTTTTACCTTGACCTGGTGCGGTCGCTCAGTTCATGTGTACGATTGCACACCTACCGAGCATCCTTATTTCAACGCTCACTGACAACGTGAACTCTTCTATGGAAATAATGGACTTAGTTCAATTGCGGTGGTTAGTGTGTCCAGATTAGTGTAGAGCTGCACTATTTTGCGTAGCTCGATTGTTCCACTGGACTGGTTTTAGCTCATCAGTTTGGTTCTCATAGCTCGACAGTTCTATATCCAGCTCGGTACTCTATGTATCTGTTCAGTTCTCTACTCGGCACATGCGTATGTCTATTCGGTTCTTCTTGGCTTGGCAGATCTATGTGACAGTTTGGTTCTATGCTAGTTTTATTCTAGTTGCATTTTTGCAGTCGCTCGGTCGGCAGTTCAGGTTGTCGCACAAAGCTGTTCGGATCCTACTCTGCAAAGCAGACTTGTTTGAAATCATTAGTTCTTTATCAATTTGATTGTCAATGATCAAAATAGAGTTTTATTGTTAATCAATCTCAACATTCTCCCCCTTTTTGACTTTGGCAATCAAATTAAATTTAACTTAAACATAATTAAGTACATGAAGTAATTAATGCAATGACAATAAATTTTCTCCCCCTATATTAGATAATTTCACAATTGATGCATGCAATTCTTGATAACAATTGATGTATGCTTTTCTTGATACCAATTTGTTTTCTTTTCTTGTTTATCTCTCCCCCTTTGACAATTAAATTATTTAAATTTAATAATATATATATATTTCTCCCCCTTTGACAAAGGAAAAAAGAAAATGAAAGTAAAGAAAATGAAATTCATTAATACCAATAAATGAAAGTACAAGTAGAAAATAAATTTGATACCAATTGAAAGAAAATACAAGAAAATGATTAATCTAAAACTTTTTCTTTTCATTTTCTTGATGGTGGAGGAGGAGTTGGAGTTCTTTCATCATCATCACTAAGAGAAGGAGTTGGAGAGGATGGTGAGGATCCTTCACAAGGACTTTCAATATGCTCACTCACATCCCATTCACTTAAGTCACATTAAGGAAGATAAAATTTCTCTTGGAAGTCATATATGTCATGATGAATATGGGAAAGAAGATCAACCTTTTTGTGAAGTTTTGTGATTCTCTTTGTGGCATCTTTCTTAAAATGTTTAAATTATTTTTGGAGAGAAGATATGGCCTTGAGGACAAGTTTTAGAGTTTTGGATGATTCACCTTTTTCTTTGGTGGAAGGTTTAGGGGGGGGGGGTGCTCAACTTGAATAGGGATAGGTTCACCTTCTTATTCCATAATATGATACCTAAGTCTCTTCCTTTCCCTTTGGATAAATCCCTTGCTACCAAATGTGTACTCATAGTGATTATCAACCTTTTGGATACATCTAGAATGTTTAAGGTAGTCTAGATTGATGGAGTTTATAGATGGATTAAGGGGATCACTTAGGGTTACAAGATTTTCAGGGGTTAGGAGTCCTAATTGTCTAGCAAGTTCAGTAATTTGGGAAGATATAAAGAAGGTTCCCACCTTAAATTTCCCACGATGAATAAAGGTGTCAATAAGAAATTTAGCACTTTGGATTGGCTCATTATGCACAATGGCATACAAGAAAAATAAGTCATGTTGAGTAACTTTTTCATTTCCATCAGTTCTTTGGTGAATGGTGTAAGTAATGATTCTATATAAGAGCCAAAAGTGAAGGTTCCTAAGATGGATGGTCGTGGATGACCTATTGTTGTATTGGGTTTCAATGGATAGTTCACTCCAAAATGATGAATAATTCTTTAAAGGAAAATTCACATCATTGTAGGAGAAAGCTCAACGAGTTTGGAATCCCCAAACTTCACCAAATTCTTTTAAGGAAAGAGCAACATCTTGGTCAAAAAGCTTAAAGTAAACTCCATAGAATCCTATAGGTGCATTATGGTTTTTTTCTACCCTTAGAGACATTAAGAATTCCCTTGAGAGGATAGAGTAACCTATCTCATTAGGAAATGCAAATTTTCTCCACCCAATCTTATCTAGGTAGCTATAGATTTCACCTTGGATGTTTAATGTTAGGAGCATCCCTTCTGTAAGCATTTTGGTTGGTTCAAGGGTCTTCTTCTTGAGCTTATAGTACTTGGTTTTCTCATCCTCATTTTTATACTTCGATTCGTGAGGTTGAACACTCTTTCTAGTGAAGTGTTTAGGTTTGGTTTGAGGTTGAGGTGGAGGGTCACTTATGATAATCCCTTTTCCCTTGGTTGTGGTTTTTTTTGTCATTTTGGTTTTGGGAGCTATATCCTCAATTAAAAACAAAGTAAAAGAGAAATAGAAATGTAGAAGATTGAAAGAGATTATTGGTGATGCTTTGAACAAACTGCTTCAAATTTGATTGAAAAACTTCAAAATCTTCTTCTTGATGATTGAATTCTTGGAAGATTAGTTGAATATGTGTTTTTGAGTTTATAAAGATGTATTTTCATGCAAAATTGGGATATTTATAGACAAAAATTAGAAAACTAGCCATTTTTTACCATTTGGGGTAGAAAAATTTAAAATTTTGAAAATTCCAACGTTAAAAAAAATTTCAATTACACACTGTGCAGTCACCAGAGTTGTTGGGCAACTGCCAACTTGGTCTGGTGAGCTCTATTGGCAGTGCGTCTTCGCATAGGCTTGAGAGAAGTGTAATGGTCGAAAAAGTTTTGAAATTCTTGAATTTGACCGACCGTTTAAGCTCTTGTGCACTCACTGATGAGAGACGCTTTGAAGCTCGGGCTTGGTAGAAATACAAGTTAAAGCAACTGATGTGCGGTCACCCCAGTATACCGAGTGATCACACAAAGGGAGACAATTTTGGGTTTTGAAAAAATTTTAAGTGCATATGATCAAAATACATTTTGAGATAAATAAAGAATGATTATGCAAGAGATTTTACATCAATCATGCCAATATTTTGTTTTATAAAATTCATTCTTTCTTCATTTAAGAGTTTTGTAAAAATATCCGCAAGTTTATTTTGAGTTTTAACAAATTCTAAAACTATTTTGTGATTTTTAACATTATCCCTTAAGAAATGATGTTTGATGTCTAATGCTTAGACCTAGAATGTTGAATGTGGTTTTTGGATAAATTGATTGCACTAGTGTCATCACATTTAATAGGAATGTGATCCAATATTTTTTCATAGTCAAGCAATTGTTGTTTCATCCAAAGAACTTATGTGCAACAAAAATATACAGCAACATATTCGGCTTTCCTGGTAGATAAAACAACCGATACTTGTTTCTTGATAAATCATATGTGAGCAGGGATTTTTGCTGCCACTCCCATGTGGAATGATTCTTATGACTTTGGTACTGTTAGGCTCAGGGCTTTAAAGAACACATGCCTAAACCTGGAGGAAAAGGAGTCGCCACCCGGATGGGCTAGGAAAATAGAAAGGGGTGGATGACTTGATTCCTAAGGAATCTCCAATCCAACACCCCCATAATGCCCGGTTCATTGGAACCAACCTCCTTTTAAGGTCTAAATATTATTAAATTCTTAACTTATTAAAATATCATCCATATTACATGCAATTATCAAAATAAATAATCATCCATCACCTTTATTAAAATAAAGCAATCAAAATAGGCACCCATCCAAAGATGGAAACACGCATTTACAACAATTGTCTAATGTTCCAAAACTAAATAAAATAGAAAACCCACCATTTGGTGAAAACATGCCCTTTACATTAATAAAAAACTTAAAGTAAATAAAATTATATTAAACTTAACTAATAAGGTACCCACAAAGTGAAAACATACCTCTTACATCTTTGAAGCACTAAAAAAATTAACTAAATGAAATTTAAATCATTCAAACACTCTCCATAAGAAAAAATAAAATAAATCATCCATAGCAAATAAAAAATTAAAAAATCATTCATCATAAATATTAAATAATTGAATCTAGATTTTAATATTTAAATTGAGCATCAAATATACAAATTTAGGATTTACATCTTAAATTAAGGTTTTTAACATAAAATTAGGGTTTTAGAATTTTTATGACTAAATTAGGGTTTTTAGGATAAAAATTAGGGTTTTATCATAAGGATTGGGATTGTAAGGTTTATGGATGGAAATTGGGGTTTTTAGGTTTTTGAAAACAAGATTAGAGTTTTAAGGGTTTTGAATTTGGGAATTAGGGTTTTAATATAAAAATTATAGTTTTTGGATGAAATTAGGGTCTTTTATGGTTTTGAGGAAAAACAATCAAGGTTCTAGGAATTTGGAAAATAGGATTTGTTTTTTTAATTTAACAACTGGGGTTTTGGACTTTTGGTTTCAAGCGTAAGGTTTAGAAAATTAGGGTTCTGGATTAGGGTTAAATTAGGGTTTTAGGTTTGCTAGATATTAGGGTTTTGGTGTTTTGGTTATTTAGAAAACTGATTTAGGGTTTTGAAAATTGGGAAACAGATTATGGTTTTGCAAATTGGAGAAAATAAGTTTTGGGTTTTTGGTTTTTTAGAAACAGGTTTTATCAAAATATGATTATTATAAAAAACTTTAAGGCCACTTTAACATGGATTCTTGATAAATATTTGCATGAAATATGGCTACTGGACGTGTTTAAACTGATGATTATGTATTAATGAACATAAGTTGAATATGTCTAAGTTATTAGAACTACTTTGGATGAAGAATAAATATGATTATTATAAAGAAACATCATCAAAACTTCTCATGTTGAGTTTAAATGAATTTAGTTTAAGGGATATATCTTCGTTTATTAATTCCACTAATAATTAAATGTTGATCCAAACTTTTGCTTGCACCAATATTGCACTTCTTGGTTGAATAAAATCAAGACAGTAGCTACTGCTTTGTTTGATAATGTTCTCAGTGTTTGATGGCTTTCTTCTCTGTTTGATAGTCATTGTTAGTTGCCTTGTTGCTCTGTGTTCATTAAGATGTTGCTAACTCTTTCTCTGTTCTTCTCCTTCTGTATTTATA
Organism: Garcia nutans; assembly: GCA_947685225.1. NCBI lineage: Eukaryota > Viridiplantae > Streptophyta > Magnoliopsida > Malpighiales > Euphorbiaceae > Garcia > Garcia nutans. The sequence goes on along the minus strand of CANTUV010000039.1, from coordinate 30,891,687 downwards.
GCAAATATCTTAGGTTAAAACCTTATGACCGAGGTTTTAATTTCCTATTTAGAAATGGTTTCCCTGAGGCATATCGAATTAGATCATTTTTAATTTGAGAGAAACCATGACTATGTCAAATTAAAACCAATTCAATTTTAGGCAAACCAAGACCATATCAAACTAAAATATATTTAATCTGATATGGAATCAAAGTCCATATCAAATTGGTAATCCTTATTCAACACAGATAAGCTCCATATTGAATTAGGATTACCCTAATTCGATATGGGACTTCCCCATGTTGAATTGGTGCCCCAATTTGACATGGGGACATCCCATGTCGAATTGGGGCATACCAATTCGACATGGGTTCACCCATATCAAATTTGAAGTGCAATACAAGGCCTACATCGAATTAAATCCAACTAAACCTTTAAATCAAACCTATTTAGGGTTTTAAAGGTTGAACTAGCTTATTTTAGGCCTCATGAAATTGTAACAATCTAATCAAAAGCTTAAAATAGGTTTAAGCCTATTAAGAATGGACCGATTATGACTTAGTCCTTTCTTTAATTAACATCGGACTAGCAAGGGCCAAAATCAAGGGTGTACAATTTGCCCCTTGCTTGAACGATCTTTAATTTATTTAGATGGTGAAAAGCAACATGACTTTGAGCTGATTTTGGATAAGTATCAGATTCTAGACCCGGAGAATGGTTTGGGTTCTAGACCCGAGACTGGTTTGGATTATGGACTCAAGACTAGATTGGTTGGGTTCTAGACCTGAGGTTGGTTGGGTTCTAGACCCGAGATAGGATTAGTTGGGTTCTGAACTCGAGACTAGATTGATTTGGACTCTGGACTTGAGATTGGTTAAGGTTTTGGACCCGAGATTAGTTTGGTTGGGTTCTGGACTCGAGATGTGATTGGTTTGGATTCTGTACTTGATATTGATTTGGGTTCTAGACCCGAGATAGGATTAGTTGGGTTCTGAACTCGAGACTAGATTGATTTGGACTCTGGACTTGAGATTGGTTAAGGTTTTGGACCCGAGATTAGTTTGGTTGGGTTCTGGACTCGAGATGTGATTGGTTTGGATTCTGTACTTGATATTGATTTGGGTTCTAGACCTGAGATTGATTTGGATTCTAGACCTGAGATTGATTTGATTTAAATACATAGACCTGGGATTGGATTGGGTTTGGGTACTTGGACCTGTGACTGGATTTGATTTGGGTATTTGAACCTAAGACTGGATACTTGAACCTAAGACTAAATTTGATTTGGGTACTTGGACCCGAGACTGGGTACTTAGACACAAAACTGGATTTGATATAGGTATTTAGACCCAATATCGAATTTGATTTGTGTACTTGGACCCGAAACTGAATTAGATTTGGGTACTTAGACCCGAGATTTGATTTGAATTTGATTTGGGTACTTGGACCCGAGACTGGATTTAATTTGGATACTTAGACCCATGACTAGATTTAACTAACCTTCAATCAGTTGAGAGTTCTGGCTTTCTTCTAGCCAGTTGTTCCATTCTTCAATGGATTGTTGCTCTTCACCCTTCAAATTGGATCTTCATCCTTGAACTTCAGGTCTTCAGCCTTCAAATTGGATCTTCATCCTTTGGACATCGGGTCTTCACCCTTCAAAATGGATCTTAATCCTTGGACATTTGTCTTATATTGGCTTTAGTTCTTCTAGCTGGACTGATCTTTTATCTTTTGCATCTTTATTCTTTTAGGGTTCTTACTTTCTTATTGTTCTATTCTTTTTGTTCTCCCTTTTGCAAAAAATTCAGCTTGCAAAAATAATTTAACTATTTTTAGCTAGTACTTTGTCCCCCTATGCGGCAAAATATTAAAAGTGAGACTGAAAATATTTTATACATGCATAAACTCAAAAATTGAAAGGAGAAACTTTGCCCCCTGTGTAGTCTCAACTAATAATTTTTTTTCCATGCATACTTTGATTGAAGTTTGTGTAGTTTGGTTTCTGCACAAGTATGCATCTCTTCTTTTCTTTTGCAATAGCACTTTCATGCCCCTTGATTCTATATCTGCTTCATGTTTGCTTCATAGAATATCTGTTGTTCACTTTGACAAAGAATGGACAATATAAGACAACAAAATGCATTGTGATATGCTCGTGCATGCATTATATGCATGAATTATACTTACGGTGGTTCCATTGACTCACAGATCAAGATGGTAAGCCAAAGCACTCTCATTGGTTCTTTCCATATGCTCATTTAGGTCTTGCATTAGAACAACAAAAGTCTTCACATCTATGGCTTTTATTTCTAGAATTTTGGAAATATGAATAGTGGAGGCCTAAGCATGGTAGCCAAAGACATGGTAGATATCCATTTTAACACATTTGGTTGGCAAATTCTTCATGATATGACCTTGCAAGTGATCCTTTTATTAGCCCTCTTCTACCCATTATGTCCTTTGAGGTTTGACAATGTAAAATATTTCCCTTAACTTGAAGGTTTATGCAACAAGAAAATAGTTTTTTTTTTCAAAATTTTTAAAATCAAATATTGATTTTGTCAAATCAGTGTCATTGTACCTCAGGACTCGACTTTCCAAATTAACATATCTATAACATGATAGCCCTAGTTACCATATGAAACTCGAGAATCATTTCCATTTGAGCAAGAATTATTGCACTTCAGATCGGCACATACACATTACTTGGCCAAAGGTCTTATTGAGTTTAAATATTGTTTATCTCATATGCATACTTATTCAAACAATCTCCACTAATAGACTCTACCTACCAAGAGAGATCAACAGGTCTTTAATAGGCTTGGAATGGGGTCTATAAGGGACATAGGTTAAATAAAGGACATTTTTAGATTGGAGCTGATGTGACATTACTGATAAATCTTCATGCTATAAACTTTCTAGCGGAACCCTATGCTGTTAGAGATTCCATTTTCACCTTCTAGTTAGCATTTCCTTCTGACTTCATGAAAATTCAAAGCTTGAATGTCCTTCCATCTTCTTGGCAAAATTTGGATCCCATTAGTATTATCTTGATCTTTAGACCACCCTTTTTCTTACCCTTTCTTTCCGTCCTTTTCCTTTTTGTAATATCTAGTCTAAGACTGTTAAGATTGCAGACCTGGAGCTATGTTGGATAAAATGAAAGATGCTCTTTCTCCTATGTATTTGAGTCTTTGGTTGTGCTGGACCAATTCAAGTCAATCCATCTTCGTAAACTAAGTGGAAGTCTTTCAGTAAAAAGAACTCAGTTGGCTTTTGGAACTACCTTCTTGGGTTTTATTTACTTTTTATTTTTCCTGCTTCTTTTTCTTTTTTCTTTCTTTTTCTTTCTTTCTTGCTTTTTTTTATTTCTTTTTTCTTTTCTTCTTCTTTTTTCCTTTTTTCCTTTTACTTTTTTAGGCTATAGCTCTAAAAAAGTTATCTTGTTTGTACCAACTTGTGTTTCTGATAATGGATGAGTGGAGCAGTATAAATATGCTTCAGTTCTGACTTTATCTCAATAAGTCTATGATATTAGGTCTAATTTAGGTGTCCTTAAACTATCTCTATAGCATTGGCCATATATCCTTGGTAATTCGGTGATCATCAGACTTATTATAAGAGTCGCAACAACATTGGGTAGGTTATTGGGCTTACAAGCCAATAAAGAGTAGGTTAAAATCTCATAAAGGCTCAAAAGGACAACTAGTTGTGAGCGGGAATTTTTGCCCCCACTCCCATGTGAAATAGTTCTTGCGACTTTGGCACTGTTAGGCTCGGGGCCTTAGAGAACACGGGCTTAAACCTGAAGAAAATGGAGTCGTCACCCGGACGAGCAGAAAAAAAGAAAGGGGTGGATGACTCAATTCCTAAGGAATCCCCAACTCCCTTATTAGGTTTGAAAAGTTAGGTACGCGTGGGGAATACGAGAATGACCCAGTACCCCCCACAACATCCGGTTCATTGGAACCGGCCTCCTTTTTAGGTCTTAATATTATAAAATTCTTAATTAATATGATATTATCCATACTACATGCAATCATAAGATAAATAATTAATTTATTAAAATCACAACAACTTCAAACAAAACAAATAAATAGGCAACCATCCATGGATGAAAACATGTCTTTACAATCGTCCAATGTTAGAAAGAAAGCAAATAACATAGGATACCTACCAATTGGTGAAAACATACTGTTTACATTGATCCAAAACTTGAAATAAATTAAATTACATGATACTCAACACATGAGGTACCCATAACATGGAAACATACTTCTTACAATTTTTGAAACAAAATAAGCCAATGAAAACAATCAACCATTCATCATAAAATAAATCATTCATCATAGATTAAATAAACCATCCATCAAAACATATAATAAACATGCATCTAACTTAAATGAAGTAACAGATATATAAATTTAGCTTTTATACTTCAATTACTGTTTCTTGAATAAAATTGAGATTTAGAGGGTTTAGGTTTAAAAATTAATATTTTAGGGTTTTAGATTTAGAAAATAGGATTTTGATTTGCAAAACAAATATTATGATTATTATTTTAAAAATATTAAGCTACTGTGAAGGTTTGGAAAATAGAATTAATTAGGGTTTTATGATTTTAAGAAAACAGTTTAGGATTTTTATAATTTATAAAACTGATTAGGGTTTGAGAAAATAGATTAATGTTTTGATGATTATACTATTGAATAAAATTGAAACCTAAGCTACTATATGAAATAGATAGAAAAAAGGGAATTGTATAATCAGGACAATGTGATGATAATTTGAAAAAGTGAAGATGATTATTGATTTAATAAACTAAATTTAGATTAACTTACCTACGTTTGAAGGCTCTACCAAAATTGTTGGATGAAATCTTAGATGAGCTAACACCAAGTGTAACACCCCGATACTCCATATAAGTACTACACATATACCTGGTATACGTACAATAAATATATAAAGTATAAAGATGTCACATTTCGTTACAATTTAAAAACCTGTAACATAGCTCAAACCACAATACATTAATTTAAAGAACATTTACAAAATCGATATACTTTTAATGATCTTATAAATATACAATAATCTTATCTTTCTCGAAACATCATTTATACAAATGATTACATTCTTGATAAAAGTACATCATAATTAAATTATACATGTATGCATCACCCTCTAGTTGGTCTCGACAAACTCTTACTCTTCTCGTGGCATGACGCAAGACTTTATATCTTTCATCTGGTCACCTGCGCGATCCAACAACCGCGCTAAGCCCGAGAGCTTAGTAGTACAAATATATAATATACACATACATTATAAAAATATTAGCATATAATGATATATCAATTCCATGTAACTTTAGCTTATCATATCTTTTCTTTTAGATTGTACCTTTCATATATCTCAACTAAATCATATTTCAATACCCACATTCCACAACATACTTCATAACATTATTTTATTCACCATTTACCAATCATGAATAATATTTCCAGCAAGGCAATCATTAACACCAACCACAATCCATCACCAATACTCACAATCAACATATCAATGCATACACATTACATATCATACCTCATAACATTGTTTAATTCACAATTCACCAATCATAAGTCACATTGTCAACAAAGTCAATCATAGATCTCATTATTCATCTAATTCAACATTTGTATATCACATGGACATCAAAGACAGACTCGGGCCCAACAGACACTAATATGCTATTCTATTTTCAGAGTTAATGCTTTGGTTTTGTTTTCACATTTATCATTATCATTGACCCAACTAGGCTTCAAGGATTAGGTTCAACCAAGCTTCAAGGGGAACAAAGCATGCTAAGTATCAACCCAACTTGGCTTCAAGAACCAATCCAACCTAGCTTCAAGGGTTGTAACATCTCAATTAGGCTTCAAGGACTAGACCCAACCAAGCTTCAAGGGGAGTAAAACATGTTAAACTTCAACCCAACTTGGCTTCAAGGATCAAGCCCAACCTAACTTCAAGAGATTGTTACTAATATTAGGCATGCCACCAACAACAAACTCTGAGAATAGAATAACACATTAGCTACACAATTCATTGATTATTTCATCATCAATATCATTTTCAATTCTCATCATCATCTAGGCAACATGCCTTGTTTCTTTCAATTGAATCATCATAGCCAATCACAATGGCTTCACATCACATTTGAGTTAACATAGCCAATCACAATGGCTTCACATCACATTTCAGTTAACATAGCCAATCACAATGGCTTCACATCACATTTCAATCCACATTATAACAATTCATCTTTTACATACATAATCATTTACCTCATCATATCCTTTACATGTCATATTCCATCATTGATATATATATATATACAACATCAATTACATTAACTAGGTAAACATATCATTCACATCATTATAAATTGCATTATACATACCTTTTTGGATGATCCTCATCTCTTTCACCCTCAAGAGTTACTCCCATCAAGCTATCCATAATCAATCACTTCATCCTCTTTTTCACATTTTACATATAGCCTCATTGATGTATATATATATACAACATCAATTACATTAACTAGGCAAACATATCATTCAAAGTGCATAACATAACATTGCTAAATCTCAACAATGCAATTAGGGCAAAACACAATTGATATGATTCATAGCTTTATGATCTTCCACATTCCTTTGATTAGATCATTCTTGTGTTTAAAACATATTTATAATGTGCATGTTTAAGTTTAGAAACAATGGAACCTTTGAAGAATCAAAACAATGTAAAAAGAAACAAAGTATAAAGCAATATGTAATTCATTTGTAGGACACGCCCAACCCATTTGATGGAACACGCCCGTGTCACTAACAACAAAAGAGGCGGTAGCCAATTCAAACAATTGACACGCCCAGCACCTTTGATGGACACGCCCGTGTCACTAACAACAAAAGAGGCAGTAGCCAATTCAAACAATTGACACGCCCAGCACCTTTGATGGACACGCCCGTGTCACTAACAACAAAAGAGGCAGTAGCCAATTCAAACAATTGACACGCCCAACTCAATTGATGAACACGCCCGTGTCTCTTCAATGCCTATGGCCGTGTCACCCATAACCAAAACCAATTCTCTTCTAATTGCACTCAAACACAATATTCATCATATAACATGCTTCAAATGAATATAATCAATGTTTTAAACACATATTCATCACAAGAATTACTTCACAACACATTAATATAACAATTAAACACATCTCAACTCAAAACCCTAAAATCAACATCTCCACCATTTCCAACAACAACCACTAATTAAACTCATAACTTAAAATCAATTTAACACTTGAACACACAACACAACACATCTCAAATCCACCAAATCACAACATCATCAAACCTTACTTCACTTCCAACACAACTTCCAATTAAGTAAAGAAAACAAGAGAATACTTACCATCTTTCCAACAAAACCAACACCAATCCAATCCTTTAGCTTGTAATCAATTTCAATACTTGTAAACACATATATAACACACTAAATCATGAAATCAATCCATCACAACCTATCTCAAACCTTAACAAGGGAAAACAAGTAAGTACTTACCTCAATTGATGAATTCCACCAAATCTCCACTTAATCCTTTGATTCTTCCTTCAATTCTCTTAAAACCCTAAGGTTTTGGTGAAGATCAACTCATCTCTCTACCTCTCTCTCTCTCTCTCTCTCGTGCAAGAACCAAAAGGAGAAGAAGAAGAAGAAGAAGAGAATATCTTCCTTTTCTTTTTCCTCTTCCACGATAGCCACATATATGTATATAATAATAATAATAATATAATTACTAATTACCAAAAATCCTCCACCAAGTATTTCATTTCAAGCAATTACTCATATATCCCTTATCACTTAACTTAGCTTTTGTCTCTTATGAACCCAATTAAGTAATTCCACATGCCATATAAAAATATCTCCTCTTGCATTGACTCTTTCTCTTTGACCATTTTATATGTTATATATATCACCATATACACAACATATAAACTTGTCTCTAAACCCTAAATTTCCCCAAAACACATATACATATATGTTCTTTTCTCAATTTAAACCAACAACAATAACAACAACAACAACAACATACAAAACTTCTGGGGCATGCATCAGGATATTACAATTCTCTCCCCCTTAAATAATTTCGTCCTCGAAATTATCAGTACCGTAACGATTCATTCTTAACAAAATACTATCTCAACTTTCATATGAAGTTAATTATATGCTCAAGTCATAGTGTCATCAAATCATATAATTTTAACTCTTCCCTTTCAAATCAACCGCCTTCTTTAAATTTCATAACTCATCATTCTATATGATTAGATATCTTATTACTTTCTTGATCAAACATTCAAAAGAACTCATTACATCTTTTATCAATGTCCTTACACAAGAATTAGATCATTATATAATACACTTATACTTCATCCAATCTTTATATTCAATATATTCTATTCCTTCACTTCTTTGTAATTACTCTTTTAATTTTATCCTTAAAAATTATTGGTTTATATTTTAACATTAATTATCCCGTCATTACAATCACCGTCTAAATAGACATTTATCAAACCTCAATGGATAACAAAATCTTTATTTTTCACAAATGGAGTTATTTCTTTAGCACACTTTTTATTTAAATTACATCTTAATACATTACCTTTCAACTTATTTCATAAATAATCAATCTTTTCTTTTTTTTTTATCATGATTTATAACTATTATAACTCCCTTTATTCACGTTCACTCACACTTTGAAATTTACATCATATACTTTATCATGCAAACAATTATACTCTTAACACAACTATACATGTCAAATCTCAATAATGATTCATAATCTTAGCCAATTCAGATCCATTGATCTATTTATCACAATATATCCACGTTCCAATCTTGCTCAATTCCAACCAACAATTTATTTATTCAAACTTATCATAAAATTTCACAATATTCATATATGTATTTATATAACTTAATTCCATTAGGGTAAACTTACATTCAATTCTTGATCTCTTCCGATCTATATTCAATCAAATTATCATGATAACCAATCACTTCAAATTATCTTAATATAATTTCCAACCAATTCTCATAAAAATTTTATACCATATTTACTATCTATAGCTCATTCACTTAAACCTCAAATTTATTCATTTATTCATCACATATCATAAACATGTTTAGTATAACTTTCAATCACATTTGTATTTTCTCCCTTTTTAACATCTCCTCACATTTCATTTCTTTGTTATACTTATTTTGATTACCTCTTTGCCATAATATTCATAACTCGAGACAGTTACATAATTTCCTTTTCTCTCTTAACTATCATAAATATAACCAAATGCTTAACATCAAATTGATAAGATACAACTTTATCCATCATAACGTTTAACTATACTTTTCATCATAATTTCAATCTCATCAAATCTGTATTACAATCATTATATCTAAGACCCAAATCCATGGATAACAAATTAATCAAACAAATATACCGAACAAAACACATGGCTTAAGAGGTTAATATTCAAGCCTGGAACTCTCAAATCAATTCTGTTCTTTCACAATTTTATTCTCAATTTACAAATACAAGACTAAGGTGCATCTCAAGAATTACATATTTCTTCTTTACACTATTGCTATAACAAAAGTTAATACATTCCAACTCCATTTCAAACCACTTTGCACTCGATTATAATGTCTATCTCAACTTAATTCACGTTTCAACAATATTACTATATACATATTTAACCATATGTAATTTCTATAAAATTTCTTTTCGTCACTTCATTTCGAATCCATTTACAATCTCTTATAATATATAATAACATGAAATTTCCATATGTGAGCACTTTAGAACTCTATATATCATATGATCATCAAATTCAATGCTCACTATAACAATTTTCACTGTCCAATATTATTCAAGTCCATTCTATACTCACTTCCATCTCATAATCCATTCCGCTTTACACAGTTCAAAACCTAATATCTCTTAGGTCCACTAATACATATTGCATCATTTCCATATCACTTCTTCCATAATTATACCACATACATATTCATAGGTCACCTTCATAATGTGATTCACACATTTGTTTATATATCATAATTTCATTCATATTGAAAATCAATTCACATATCATATACATGTATACCCTTACTTGGATATTCTTATTTTATGTTTCTTTTTCACACATTCAATACAAATTTAATGTTTATCACTTTAGAAACATCTTATGTATATATATCACAAAGCAAAGTCAAAACATATAATTTCTCCAATTATTAAGCTCATTTCAGAAATCTCAAATATCACATATTACCATCATTACTATGAGCTTTCACAATATCCCAGCATCTCACATTTCTAACGTTGCATTCACAATGTTTACATTAAAATAACAATATCAACTTATTCTTACTTAACCAATCTCATCTCTTTTCCTTTAAACAAAACCTTAACTTTATATATGTACATACTTCAAACTTTAGATAGTCACACTTTGTCTATAATAACCAACTCATTCAATATCCCACCATTCTTTCCTCATTTTTGTAACATATCTTTCAATAATAACAATCCAGCAATATTTCCTTTGTTTATTAACCCCAACATAAACCTTAATATAAAGAGGTTCAAAGTGTAGAAGAAAGAGTACATACTCTTATCTTAATTTGTTTTCAACTCATTTTCAAGTCTATTCTCTTTATGTTTGAATTCATATTATGTCCCACATCATATTACTCATAAACATCAACATTACACTCCATATTGCACACAACATGACATTTCCATATGCATCATCAATATACATATATCACATTACATTTCACAATTAGTTTCTCATAATCAATTAGGCACTATGCCTCAATTATAATTCATTTCCAACATTATTGCCAACAATCATGGTTTCTCATCACATCAAAATGGTATACACATATATCATTAATTATGTTAAACATCTCATATAACACAAATATTCTACAATTCATATAATGCCACATCCGAGACCAACCTAGGTGTCAATGCATATGCATGTATTACCAATTGCATTTCAAAACTCTTCTTTTTGGTTCATTTTATGCGTTTCAAAACTTTTTCTTTTAATTTCATTTAGGCCGAGAATCTCGAACCTAAGCTCTGATACCAAAATAATTGTAACACCCCGATACTCCATATAAGTACTACACATATACCTGGTATACGTACAATAAATATATAAAGTATAAAGATGTCACATTTCGTTACAATTTAAAAACCTGTAACATAGCTCAAACCACAATACATTAATTTAAAGAACATTTACAAAATCGATATACTTTTAATGATCTTATAAATATACAATAATCTTATCTTTCTCGAAACATCATTTATACAAATGATTACATTCTTGATAAAAGTACATCATAATTAAATTATACATGTATGCATCACCCTCTAGTTGGTCTCGACAAACTCTTACTCTTCTCGTGGCATGACGCAAGACTTTATATCTTTCATCTGGTCACCTGCGCGATCCAACAACCGCGCTAAGCCCGAGAGCTTAGTAGTACAAATATATAATATACACATACATTATAAAAATATTAGCATATAATGATATATCAATTCCATGTAACTTTAGCTTATCATATCTTTTCTTTTAGATTGTACCTTTCATATATCTCAACTAAATCATATTTCAATACCCACATTCCACAACATACTTCATAACATTATTTTATTCACCATTTACCAATCATGAATAATATTTCCAGCAAGGCAATCATTAACACCAACCACAATCCATCACCAATACTCACAATCAACATATCAATGCATACACATTACATATCATACCTCATAACATTGTTTAATTCACAATTCACCAATCATAAGTCACATTGTCAACAAAGTCAATCATAGATCTCATTATTCATCTAATTCAACATTTGTATATCACATGGACATCAAAGACAGACTCGGGCCCAACAGACACTAATATGCTATTCTATTTTCAGAGTTAATGCTTTGGTTTTGTTTTCACATTTATCATTATCATTGACCCAACTAGGCTTCAAGGATTAGGTTCAACCAAGCTTCAAGGGGAACAAAGCATGCTAAGTATCAACCCAACTTGGCTTCAAGAACCAATCCAACCTAGCTTCAAGGGTTGTAACATCTCAATTAGGCTTCAAGGACTAGACCCAACCAAGCTTCAAGGGGAGTAAAACATGTTAAACTTCAACCCAACTTGGCTTCAAGGATCAAGCCCAACCTAACTTCAAGAGATTGTTACTAATATTAGGCATGCCACCAACAACAAACTCTGAGAATAGAATAACACATTAGCTACACAATTCATTGATTATTTCATCATCAATATCATTTTCAATTCTCATCATCATCTAGGCAACATGCCTTGTTTCTTTCAATTGAATCATCATAGCCAATCACAATGGCTTCACATCACATTTGAGTTAACATAGCCAATCACAATGGCTTCACATCACATTTCAGTTAACATAGCCAATCACAATGGCTTCACATCACATTTCAATCCACATTATAACAATTCATCTTTTACATACATAATCATTTACCTCATCATATCCTTTACATGTCATATTCCATCATTGATATATATATATATACAACATCAATTACATTAACTAGGTAAACATATCATTCACATCATTATAAATTGCATTATACATACCTTTTTGGATGATCCTCATCTCTTTCACCCTCAAGAGTTACTCCCATCAAGCTATCCATAATCAATCACTTCATCCTCTTTTTCACATTTTACATATAGCCTCATTGATGTATATATATATACAACATCAATTACATTAACTAGGCAAACATATCATTCAAAGTGCATAACATAACATTGCTAAATCTCAACAATGCAATTAGGGCAAAACACAATTGATATGATTCATAGCTTTATGATCTTCCACATTCCTTTGATTAGATCATTCTTGTGTTTAAAACATATTTATAATGTGCATGTTTAAGTTTAGAAACAATGGAACCTTTGAAGAATCAAAACAATGTAAAAAGAAACAAAGTATAAAGCAATATGTAATTCATTTGTAGGACACGCCCAACCCATTTGATGGAACACGCCCGTGTCACTAACAACAAAAGAGGCAGTAGCCAATTCAAACAATTGACACGCCCAGCACCTTTGATGGACACGCCCGTGTCACTAACAACAAAAGAGGCAGTAGCCAATTCAAACAATTGACACGCCCAGCACCTTTGATGGACATGCCCGTGTCACTAACAACAAAAGAGGCAGTAGCCAATTCAAACAATTGACACGCCCAACTCAATTGATGAACACGCCCGTGTCTCTTCAATGCCTATGGCCGTGTCACCCATAACCAAAACCAATTCTCTTCTAATTGCACTCAAACACAATATTCATCATATAACATGCTTCAAATGAATATAATCAATGTTTTAAACACATATTCATCACAAGAATTACTTCACAACACATTAATATAACAATTAAACACATCTCAACTCAAAACCCTAAAATCAACATCTCCACCATTTCCAACAACAACCACTAATTAAACTCATAACTTAAAATCAATTTAACACTTGAACACACAACACAACACATCTCAAATCCACCAAATCACAACATCATCAAACCTTACTTCACTTCCAACACAACTTCCAATTAAGTAAAGAAAACAAGAGAATACTTACCATCTTTCCAACAAAACCAACACCAATCCAATCCTTTAGCTTGTAATCAATTTCAATACTTGTAAACACATATATAACACACTAAATCATGAAATCAATCCATCACAACCTATCTCAAACCTTAACAAGGGAAAACAAGTAAGTACTTACCTCAATTGATGAATTCCACCAAATCTCCACTTAATCCTTTGATTCTTCCTTCAATTCTCTTAAAACCCTAAGGTTTTGGTGAAGATCAACTCATCTCTCTACCTCTCTCTCTCTCTCTCTCGTGCAAGAACCAAAAGGAGAAGAAGAAGAAGAAGAAGAGAATATCTTCCTTTTCTTTTTCCTCTTCCACGATAGCCACATATATGTATATAATAATAATAATAATATAATTACTAATTACCAAAAATCCTCCACCAAGTATTTCATTTCAAGCAATTACTCATATATCCCTTATCACTTAACTTAGCTTTTGTCTCTTATGAACCCAATTAAGTAATTCCACATGCCATATAAAAATATCTCCTCTTGCATTGACTCTTTCTCTTTGACCATTTTATATGTTATATATATCACCATATACACAACATATAAACTTGTCTCTAAACCCTAAATTTCCCCAAAACACATATACATATATGTTCTTTTCTCAATTTAAACCAACAACAATAACAACAACAACAACAACATACAAAACTTCTGGGGCATGCATCAGGATATTACACCAAGACAGAAGACCCATCTTACTGCCTTGATTATTTAAATTGGATCGTCTCTTCTTGCTTGTCAAGGAAGTCCAAGGAGATTCAGTCACTAAGAACCTTAAGTCTCAGCCAAAAAATCCAAAAGTCCTAAGGCTTTGAAAAATTCCAAAAGTCCTTAAAAGAGTATTTAATCATGTTATTTATAGGCAATTAAAAAAACCTAATACTAGTTGGTTAATGAAATATAAACTATTAAGGAAATAAATTAAAAAAAATTGAGCTAAACAAGGTTTTGGCAAAAATTGCCTGCGGGCTCAGGCTGCAAGGATTGGGCCTACTGCGCGAACGTCGTTAGGATGCTGGGCGCTGGGGCGAGCGCTACCTGAGAGGCTGCTGGGCCAATTGTGCATTGCTGCGAGGATTGGCACTAGGCTGTTGGGCACTGCAAGGATTGGCGCTGGGCTACTGGCCGTTGCGAGGATTAGCACTGGGCAATGAGCTGAGGCTGGTTGCAATTCACCACAGGAGTGGCCTACCGTGAATTGGCTTGCTGGGCAACAATTCACCATAAGCCACGCCTGTGGTGAATTGGCTGCCACCGCTGCGCTGCGCTGCCACTCATCGTTCGCCGATTCATCTGATTTTTTATTTCTTATTTTTAAAAAAATAAAAATTATATTATTAAAATAAATATTATAAAAATAAATAATAAATATTATATTATTAAAATAAATATTATATTATTAAAATAAATATAATATTATTAAAATAAATAGTAAATACTACAAAAATTATTTCAGACTATTTTAAATCTTTAGACTAGACTTGGTCAAAAAATAAGTGTTTACACTAGGGATTGATATAAATAGGGCAGACACTAGTTTTTGATTCATCAAACAATGCCTAGATAATCTCTCCCTTAAATAAGCAGAGTTCAATTTCGCCTCGAAAGTTCGTCAAAGTATGTTCTAAGACTGACTAGGACCTAGAAAAAGGTCAATATGCAAGAGCCCTTTCTAAGTAAGCATACATAACTTAATGCTATACAACAATTTCCTCACCTAGAAAAGTCATTCGAACCATGATGCATAGATACACTAATTCATGAATATCAAGTTAGACTCGTCATTGGTTGGGCACTAAAATGAACAAATACCAATATAAACAAAAATTTGATGAAAGTAATTTATTCAAACAATCTTAATTTGAAAAACATAATTGTAACACCCCTTCCCAATCTACATGTGTAAGCTGAGTAGAGGTGCCACACTATCCTAATTGTTGCTACCAATTTACTTAGTCAAATTTTAGTTCTGATTTTTACAGAAATTTTGCCATAGTTCCGCCTAGAAATTTGGATCCCAAGTGTCGTCAAAACTTGTTTTTCTGATTTTTGAAAACATTTTACACATACCAATGTGAATAAGAATACCATCAAATTTAATGCACTCCCAATGAATCCACCTTATACCCTCAACTACAAACCTGCACGAAGAGTTCACACTTCTAATATAACATAAAATAAAGATTTATGATTATTACATACTACTAACATACAATTATAACATAGAAAATCTCTTTTATATTTATTCATATACATGCCACAACTATCGACTCATAATGGAACTAAAAGATCTACCCCTGAGATTTGCTGTGGTCTGGTCGTTGCTTCCCCAAGATTTATCTACTGCTCCGAACCTACGAGTCAAGGAAAACTTAACTCGCTGAGCGTTGTCGCTCAGTGGGTACTTTACCAATAAAAATAAAAGTAGTATATGAAAGTATTCAAAATCAAAGGAAATAATGAAATCATAATTTAACCAACCTTAAACCAATAGAAATTATTGTACATTCAGGGTAATATGCTTTCAATAATGTAAAATCATAATTCAAACTCATTGGCATTATATAGTTTAACGAAAAATAATATGTCTTTGATTCAGGCTCTACTGGTATATAGGGAACCATAGTGATAAGGCAGTGGCCCTCACCACTGTAACATAGGTGGCCCTCACCACCGATATCAGATCACAGGAATGGCCCTCACCATCCTGGTTATAACCAATGGGCCTCCCCATTGGCTTCAGTGGCCTCACCACTGAATAACATATCATATCACAATAATGAGCAGTACTGCATGCGTTAGTATAGTGCACCATACCCTTATCTACCACTCCCACTATCCAGTAGAGCAAAAAGATTTAAAATGATTCAATTTAAGTCTCAAACCTCATTTTAGAATGACTCGCGAAATCATTTTAAATTCCCATCGCACTTTGCCATTTATGCCGCGCAACACATTCTTCAGTCAAACCATTCCCCTTTTTCGCATATTTAATATCCACAATAAACATATTAAACATTTCAAAGCATTCCTCAAAATATCCCAAATTGACCAAATGAATAGTGTTGCGGCGAGAAAAATCGGCAACGCAAAATGGCATGACCAAATGAATAGTAAAATCTGGGTTTTTGTCAAAATTTCAGTCCACTTCAATCATGCATTTGACCAAGTAAATGATCTTATTTTTGGCTGAAATTTTACAGAAAACTTATTTCATATGTTGACTAATTGCATGTAAAATTTCGTTGAAAAATTCCTTCGTTTGCTGCCTCAAACAATTTCCACAAAAAGGTCCAGAAAGCTGTCTTTTTAGGACCATTTCGGCCCAAACACATGAAATGCATAGGATAGTTTATTTTTCTTTTGCAAATCAATATTAAGGCTTCTTTAATGGTAAAGTGAAGATTCAAACACTTCCCTTTGACAACTTTTACATGTTTAACTCAAATCAATATATTTAAGCATCAACAACAAAACTTTCATAAACCAAAGTTTGTAAAGTATCAAACCAAAATTAATTATTCAAAGGTAAAGTACCAAACTAATTATTCAAAGGTAGAGTACCAAACCTTATTTCTTTAATTCCTCTTGGCTTTTCTTTCTTCTCCTTCTTTAATTCTTTATTTCTCCTTCAATCAATTCAAGATACAACATAAACCTTAGAATTTCAAAATAATAAATTATCCTCTATTTCTTTTCCAACCGAAACCCCTAATCCAACCTTATTAATCTTTCTATATCTTGGTTCTTCCATTTAATCAATTAATCTTATTATTATTATTTTTTTCAATTCCATATAAGACTTTAATTCCCAATCTTCCAATATATATATAACTACCTAAAACTAATACTAAAATTAAAGTCTACACACTTAAAAACCTTAGAACTTACCTTAAAAATCAAAGTTTGGAAAAACTTGGAAGTCCCTTGGTATTTTCTTTTGTTGGCCGAATTTGGTGAGTGGAAAAGAGAGAATTTGCTCTTCATATCACATATATTTATAGACAAAGGAAATGATGATCACCTTGCCCACTTGTCCACTTTTTCTCTTTCTTCATTTATTACACATTTATTACACATGCTAAATGTTTTCTTTTGATTGGCCAACCTTTGATTTTTATAACTTCCTTTTTCCTTTACTTCTTTCCACTTGTCTCTCTTCCCATTGGATCTCATAAAGTTGTCCCGGGTTACTCATCCGGTCCCGACACGAAACCGGGCCCACATTACGTTCCGGCGATTAATCGATCATATCTTTTAAACCGTATAGCTCCACGAGTCAAACTATATATGGTTTTGATCCTCTCGACCTCTACTTTCTATTTATAAGATCTATTTTAGGTTTCTAAGTCATTTTGAAAAATTACCGGTAAGCCCTCAACTTTTTACAAAATTCCCTTTTGGTCCTATTTTTGCTCGGGTTTTCTCCGGCTTCGTTTCCACTGACGATCGTTTCATATTTAACCTCTCGCCATTCTCTACGTACTCACGTCTTTATTTCCTACCCTAAATTCATGTATAACTTTAATTGATAATGACCAAAATGCCCTTAGTCAACATTTCTTCATTTTTCTTTAACGGGATATTTCCTGGAAAAACCGTTACACGTCGTTGCGATCCGGTTTTTCTCTACATTCCATTTTTGAAATCTATTATATGCACTATTAAGAACATCCGGTGCAACTTTCTTTGAAATTACATCTATGTCCCCAACTTTATTAAAAATTACAATTATGTCCCTTTTGTCATACAACCTTATCTAGGGCTGTTATCAAGAATTATCTTCTCCTTTTCCCTACTCTCGCTATGCACGTGTCTACACTGCATAAATGCAGTAGGCGGATGTGACAATAATTATTCCAAAAAATATCAAAGATATAAAATAAAATAAATAAGCCAAGGGAAGTTTTATTGAGTTGGAGTTGAAGATGCTTCATTTTTTTAGGCATATCAAGGACAAGGATTTTTCCATCATCAAGAATCATTGCTTCATCATCCATAATTAGTTCAAGCTTACTTAGTAGCACCTCCTTTTTTGCAGCTTCTCTATCCATATTATGACAAGATGAAAAGATAAAACTCTCCTCCAATCCTCCCTCCAGCATGAAGGTTGCAAGCGGCGGTGCCCTTCTAAATTTAGGTAGAGGATTATCCTTAGTGTTGGGCTTAGCAGGCTCAGACAGCTTTCTACAGCCAATCAAATCTTAGATCTCATGCCTTAATCAAACACATTTATCTGTCTCATGCCCTTGAACTTGATGGAATTGACTGTAGACCCTTAATTTTTGACCCAGTCCGGTCCAATATATTTTTATTAGTCCAAAATAATTTGTGTTGTCCAAAATAATTTTTGCTATCTTAATTAAGTAATATTTGCTTTAGCATTTAATTTTTATTAATAAAAATAATAATAATAATAAACAAGTAAATAAAAATAAAAAAATAAGCGACGGAAAAATCGGCTACGAAAAAATTATCGCCGAAAATCAGCATGGACAAAATAGCCTGCAGGCCAATTCTCACCCGCAGCCCGCAGCCAGCTGCGGTAGTTTTTTCACCAGCGCATTTTTTCAGCAGCAATTTTTTTTTACCAACACATTGAATAAAGAATCTTAAATAGAAACAGTAGCCCTAATTTGAATCTTTATTTGCTTTATTCAATTTTATATTTGATTATGCTTTGATTTATTTTATATGCTTTAATTTATTTAAGTTCAATGCTTGGTTTATTTAGTTTATCATGAATGGATGTTTATTTTATATTTTGATTGATATCTTTGACGAATGATTTATTTACGATGAATGGTTATTTACTTTTATCGATTTATTTAGATTTCCAAATGTTGTAAGAGGTATGTTTCCACTTGGTGGGTACCTCATTAGTTAAATATCATATAATTTAAATTTCTTTTCTATTTTAGAACCAATGTAAAGGACATGTTTCTACCTTTCGGTGGGAGTCATATTTAGGCATGGATTATGTAAGGGCATGTTTCCATCTTCGGATGGGTGTCCATTTATTTGTTTTGCTTGGACATTGTTTTGAATTTCAATATATCGATGCTTTATTTTAATTATTGTGTGTAATATGGATAATATTGTTATATTTAAGAATTTTATAATATTAAGACCTGTAAAGGAGGCCGGTTCCAATGAACCGGGCATTGTGGGGGTGCCGGGCCTTTTCTCACCTTCCCCACACGTACCCAACTTTCTGAACCCATTAGGGGGTTAGGGATTCCTTAGGAATTGAGTCATCCACCCCTTTCTTTTTTCCTAGCCCATCCGGGTGGCGACTCTATTTTCTCCGGACTTAGGTCCATGTTCTCTAAGGCCCCGAGCCTAAATAGTGCCGAAGTTGCAAGAACCATTCCACTGGGAGTGGGGGCAAAAATCCCCGCTCACAGTGGCGACTCCACTGGGGATAAGAGAAGTTGATTCCATTGGTCTTTGTATTATTCTATTCTTTCTTATAATGATATTATCCATTGCATCATCTTAGATTGCATAATGTGCGTGAGTTAGGACGCCCGTGTTACCCGTGTTATGTTATGTAAGGGATACCATACTTTCACTCAAGGTATGGAGATCGAGCATGGTATAACCACTAAGGTATGGAGATCGAGCATGGTATAACCACTTATAGCCTCGTACCATTTGGTATATACTTGCTATTGGAACCTAAGCCTTTTAACCCAAAGACTAAAGCTCATGTAATTGGCCTAGTTACTTTCCTTAGGTTTTTACCCCAAATGCATGTTGTTTGACTATGGTTAATTTATCTTGGCCTAAATCATGGCTTATTTGGTTTGTTCTTTTTCTAATATGACCTAAGTACATTGTAAGCTCAAAATAAACTTTTCTCTAAATCCAAAAGACCAAAGTTATTTTCAAAATTTTTCAAGATGGTCTTTGGACATAAGACTTTTTCTAAAAATAAATCAAAAATGCTTTTGCTCATGGCCCGAATACTAAGCCCAAAATATGTTTTTTCTAAAATATTTTTACAATGGGCTTAGAAACAAAATTATTTTCATCCAACCTTTTCTTACAAAGAGCTTACAAATTATTTGGGTCAAGTATGAAATACCAAAAATCAATTGTGAGCTTAGTTTATACTAAGAATAATTAATCATGGGCTTGTTTTTGGCATGAATCATTAGTTACTTTTTCAAGTGAGAAATCTATTTATAATAAACCTCTTAATTTAGTTTTAATCCAATATAGCACAAAAGCTACTTTAGTTGGTTAAATGGATTAAAAACTAATTAATGAGAATTATCATAAACTGATTTCCATTTTCGAAAATATAACTATTGGTTGAAACATCCGAGGGAAATATTCAAAAACAAGATACCCCATGTTGGTATTTTGCTAACCATATACCTAGGAAAAGAGACTCACCATTCGTGTGTGGATGTTATAAGGTTGGAAGGAGCATCCTAATTATCCTTGTTTGTTGATTGTTTGTGCATACATGCATACATGCATACATTTGCATCTCATATCATTGATCCTCTCTAGCTCACAGCCCTAGATTATGACAGTTCAAAAGCTTACAACAATCTGACCTACGCCGGAGATGAAGAATCTAGCAATGACTCAATCACTTGCTCACCAAAAATAATGGATCCCGAACAAATTCAAAGAATGGTGGATGATGCCCTCAATGCCAAAATGGAAGAAATAAAAGAGGCCCTAGCTGAGACCATGAAGAACCAATTAACTACAATTTTAGAAAATCATGTCGAAGCATCTGCTAGCACTAAGAAGCCAAAGGACAAAGGGAAGACCAAAGTTGGTGAAGTGGTTTTTGATGATGAAAAGGTGATCATTGATGATGATGATGATTGGGCTCAATACTACCAAGATGCTCAAGAGAAGAAAAAAGAACCGAAGATTGTTGAAAGATCAACTATGGAGAAGACTGAAACTTCTGATGTTGAAAAGATGATTGCTGATTTAGAAAAGAAATTTGAGAAGAAACTGAAAATCGAGGAAATGTCCAAAGTTGACAAACTATTTGAGCTAGATGAAGAAGTTCCGTACAAGTTCAAGATGCCATCTTTTGCGAAGTTTGATGGAATTGGAAATCCTCATCTCCATGTGATGCAGTATATCACTACTATGCAGTCTGCCTGAGCTACTAAGGCTCAAACCCTAAGGTATTTCATGCTCTCATTGGACCATGTTGTCCAAAATTGGTTTAATACCTTAGATGATGGAACACAAAAGAGTTGGGATCTACTTTACAAAGCCTTCATCCAACAATATGGATATAACTTCGAGATGGAAGTTACCTTAATGGAAGTGGAGTCCATTAGGCAAAGGTCGAATGAGAATTTTGTAGATTATGTGAAGAGATGGAGAAACAAGGCTGCTTTACTCAAGAAGAGGCCTGATAAATCCGATCAAATAAGGATGATTGTGAGAGGGGTGTTGCCTAGTCTTCATGAGAGGATGTCTCATACACTCATCCGTGATTTCAAAGACCTTCTCCAAGCGAGTTTACAAATTAAAGAATGGGAAAGAGAGAAGAACTATTTTTCAACAAAAAGGAATGAGAAAGGGAACTATCAATCTGGTAGCAAGAAAAAGAAGTCGGTGTTAATACTACTAACCAAAGAACAAGAAGGCAGTTTTCAGAATTAAGCAAGCCAATGTCTTGGGTTCTTAATAAGCTTCAAAAAAAGGGATTGTTACAACCCTTAAATCCTTGCCCTTTACCTAACCCTCTCCCACCTAATTTTGACACTAAAGCATTTTGTCAATTTCATCAAATGCAAGGGCATGACATGGATAGATGTGTGAGGTTGAGACATGAGATCCAAAATTTAATTAATAGTGAAAAGCTGCCCGAGCCCAACAAGCCGAACACCAAAGACAATCCATTACCCAAGTTCAATAGAGTACCTCCACCGGCAACCTTCATAGTAGGAAAAGGATTGGAAAAAGATTTTGTCTTATCCTCTTTTCAAGATGGAAATATTGAAGATATGAAAGGAAAAGAAGCTTACACTCAATAAATTTTCCTTAACTTGAATGTTGCTTTTCAATTTTACTTTCTTTAATATTTAATTGGAACTATCGTGTTTTTCAAATTTAAATTTGTTTGAATAAATTACTTTTATCAAAAATTTTGTTGGTCTTTGTTCATTTTGATGCTCAACCAATGAGGAATCTAGCTTGATAATTCATGAATTAATATATTTATGCATCATGACTCGAATGACTTTACTAGGTGAGGGAATTGCTCTATAGCATTGAGTTGTGTATGCTTACTTAGAGAGGGCTCCTGCATAATTACCTTTGTCTAGGTCCTAGTCAGTCTTAGAACATGCTTTGACAAACTTTCAAGGCAAAATTGAACTCTGCTTATTTAAGAGAGAAATGATCTAGGCATTGTTTGGTTAGCCAACAACTAGTATCCACCTATTAAATATCAATCCCTAGTCGTCCCTTTGAGCCTTCATAAAATTTTAGCTTTCTTTTCATTGGCTTACAAACCCCAATAACCTACACTGAGCTGTTGTGATACTTTTGACAAGTCTTATGATCACTAAGATGAAGAGGCAAGAAGATCAAGGAATGGAATGCATAGCCAAGACTGTAAAAATAGTTGGTGTTATCAAGACCATAAGGGTAGTTGATGTTCTCAAGACCATAAGGGTAGTTGAAGTTCACTTAATATCTCCAATATATCAAGACAACATCAAAGTAACAAATGATTTATCCCTGTTAAAGAAGATTTATGTTACTCTACTCATCCATTATTGGAAGCCCAAGTTAGTGCAAACAAGACAACTCTTTTAGAGCTAGAACCAAATAAAAATAAAAAAACAAAAAAAATATAAAAGAAAATAAAAAGAAGAAAATAAAAAGAAAAAAAAAAGAAAAAAAAAGAAAGGCGGTTCAAAAAGCCAACCGAGTTCTCTTTTATCTAAAGCAGCAAAAGGCTTCCATTTGGTTCATAAAGCATTTTTACTTGAATTGGTCCAACCCAACCAAAGATTCAATCAAAATTGGAGAGAAAGGAGGAAGACCATCCAGTTCTTGAAAGTTCTGTACTTGATAGTCCTACAAGAAAGAAGGACAAAATGATAAAAGAAAGGGAAGAGTAAGGAAAGAGAAAGAAAAGGGAAGAGTAAGAAAAATAAGAGGAAAGAAAAGGGAAAAGAAGAAAAGAAATGAATTTGGGTCTTAAACTTTTTGCAAGGGAAAAGACTATCCTAATCAAGATCCAGATTAATGCCAAGAAGACAAAAAGAATTTAGAGTCTAGCAAGATTGCTCCCAACTGTCTAAAGTTCAAACAAGAAATTTGTAGTGTGAAGGTTTGTCCATTGTGTCACATCAGCCCCAACTTACAAATAGCCTTCACTTAAACCCGTGTCCCTTATAGACCCCATTTCAAGCCTATCAAAGACCTGTCGATCTCTCTTGGTAGGTAGAGTCTATTAGTGGAGATAGTTTGGATGAGCATGCATATGAGATAGACAATATTTAAACTCAGATGAGACCTTTGGCCAAGTAATGTGTATGTGCCTATCTGAAGTGCAACAATTCTTGCCTAAATAGAAATAATTCCCGAGTTTAGTATGGTAACTAGGGTTGTCATGTTATAGATATGTTAATTTGGAAAAATCAACTCCTGAGGTACATTGCCATTGATTGACAAAACCAACATTTGATTTCAAAATCAAAATTCAAAATAAAAAAATATTTTTGTCATACAAATCCTTCAAGTTAAGAGAAGTTTCTTGGGCACATTGGGCAAAGAAAATGAATGGTGGCAAGGTTATGAAGAAGCTACCAATTGACATGCTGAATGGATGTATCTCTGCTATTTGGGGACTCCATTGTTCATGTTCTCAATATCTCGAAGCATCCTTGAATGGGTATCTGAAAGGAGTCAATGAAAACACTTCCAATGATCATCTTGGTCTATGAGTCGACGAAACCATTCAAACATCCTGTGAAGCAAAGAATCAAAAGAAGATATTGAATCAAGGGGCATAGAAGGTCCATTGCTTGAGAAAGGAAGAAATGCATGCTTGTTCAATGAGCTACACAATATACAATCATCAACCAAAGCCGCATAGAAAAAATTATGGGTTTGAGCCTATATAGGGGAAGATATGAAGACTAGATAAAAAAAGAAAAAAAAAGAGAGTTACAGTAAAGATGGAAATTATATATTGTCATTATTATTATACTCATTGTACAATGTTTATACAACATTTAAATACATCACTAAGGAGGTGGTGGTAAGTCATCAAATAAAGCCCTTAAAAAGTCATTGCATGTTGGAGGAGGGGGAAAATTACTCGTCCCGTGATCACCCGAAGCAGGAGCACCAAAATCACTATTACCTTAAAATTTCGATCTATCACGGTCCTCATCAGAAGCAGATGATAGGATCTCATGGTCATTAGTCTGGGGGCCTCTTGATGAAGAAGTGCCAGGATCCCTTATCCCTTGAAATCGGAAGTCTCGGAAATGTTGTTCTGATTGATGATACAAATTTTCAAAATGAGAAGCTTGCTGACGACTTGCAGCCAACTCTTCTTGAAGTTTCCTATTTTGTTCTTCGAGCATCCACTGTGAGCCAAAAAGGAAAAAGGTAAGAGCATACATAATCATGCATACATATAGCATAAATTACCATAAAATAAGGAACTTACCAGGTAATTCATATCAATACCCTGCGGATGAGATGGCATATCTGGCGGGCTAGAATGCGCAAACGAAGGGGCAATAAAAGAAGGTCCAGCCTCGTGATCAAATGAACCAGCAGCCTATAACAATCATTAAAGAATAAAAAAGAAGAAGAAAGAAGCAGTTACAAGGGAAGAATTACCTGAGAAGTACTAGCCTCGAGATGTGGAACAAACTCTCCTACATCTCCGTGATGTTCCTCTTCATCTCTACCCTCATTTTCTTCGGGAATTTCCCGTATACCAACAGGAGACACATCAAAGTTCAAGAGCCTTCTTTGAATAAAATGGGTATAAGATGCACTCGGCGGATAGAGAAATCCTTCAATACCATAACCGTATCGAGCCGGCCACCAGGCATCCTCCAGCATCGACATAATATCCTCAGCTGCTCTGGACTGAGAAACCACTCATAAACTCTTTCTCCGAGAAACCAGCCACTAGACACTGGGCCAGCGATGACTCAACAAAATTGTTGGAAAGATAGCGCAGCCTTCATGAAGGGAGACCAGTTTGTCCGCTCTTCTGGGTTCCACTAGGCCAAATTCACCTGCAAAATAACATAAGGTAAGTAAACTTTCACATAAATTTTAAAGTATACTAATGTTATTTTACCTGGTCCCAGGTTAAGCGGCTCAACACAAAGCGGTGAGTATGCACATGATGAGAGCGGGGAACGTCCACACGATCGGACAACTAGAAATTTAATCTCGGATACCCGACCCTATCTCAGGAAATACCGGGTACCCTCACAAGGTTATGCTCGTATGCCCATGCCTACAATAATAATAAAGATCACATTCATGCAAGGAAAAGAGTGGAAATGGCATTGGTGGAAGAAGAGTACCTCGACAACCGCCATCAAGCCGACAAAAGACTTCTTATTTCGGCAAAGTTTATCAAGACCATGGTAAAGACAGGTGAGACCAACTTCACCCCAGCCAGAGGATGGTATTGTCCTAAAGTAAGAAAGGGCATTCAACACTGACAAGTGGATGGAGGATTCAGTGCTACCTAAGATGGTCGACCCAAGCAAATATAACAAAAATCCTCGAGCATACTGTTGGGCTGTGTCTCTGCCAACCCGTCCTTCGTAGTTCATCCAATAGCTATGAATCAGTTCAATTTTTATCTCAAAATGCCCTTTATATGATGGTTCCATACCAATTAATTCCTTAATTTCTTCAAATGTTAAAATATCGTTGGTTGGAGGAACCGGAACAGCATCAAATCGAAGGCCGGTTATAGCAGTAAAATCGACCGGACCGATTGTCATCTCTCCAATGGGCAAGTGAAAAGTGTGGGTTGTGTCTAACCATCGTTCTGCAAGCGCCAAGACTACGCTCCTGTCTATCTAATACTCCTCGGATGACAATTGTAAGATGAAGTACTCAAAGCTGCAATCTCAGATAATCTGCCTTACCCGAAAAGGCACTACATCATACCATTGTCGGGCTTTCTGGATACACCCTCCAGCCTAAACAATGCAACGATCATGCTAACACAGAGCCAGGTAAGTTAATACCAGGTAAGTACATATTATCCTATCTGCTTAAATTAATATATTTTTTCTAAATTTTCTAAAAAAGATAATAATATTAAAATGCAAAATAAAAAATAATAAAGGCAAACACAATAATAATAAAAGAGCATAATATAAAAACATAAATAAAAAATAAAAAATAATAAAAAATTAAAAATAATAATAAAAAAAATAAAAAAAAATAAAAAAAAAACAAAAACAGTAAAACAGAAAATCAAGAAAAAAGAAAAAGAAAAATAATTACCGCGCTCTTTTGGTTGGAACTACGATGAAGCGGCATCCCGGCTAGTAGATCTATATTTCCATCTTCATGATGTCAAATAAACTCCAATAACTCGGCATTAGAATGAGTCCCTGACCTTGAAACTTGCATTTTTTTTTGAAAACTATGTGCTACAATTGAAAGAATTTGAGAAAATTATAGAAGTTGAGGATTTATCTGTGAATCAAATGAAGGAATTCGTGGGTTTATATAGAGAAACGGCAAGCAAAAAAACAAAATTCAAAAGTAAGTTTTACTATTCAAGAATAGTAAATTACTATTGATGAATAGTATATTACTATTTTCAATAGTAAAATACTATTTACTACTATTTATAAATAGTAAGTTACTATTTATCAATAGTAAATAGTATAAACAGTGACTATACAGTAAATAAACAGTAAATTCAATTCTTCACTTTAATCATTCAAATGCTTGCGTGTGTATAAATATTTTTACACATAGGGGGCAAGAAGAAGACATATGCATAAAAATTAGCCAAACTTTTTGAAATCAAAAAAATTATTATTAGCTCGGGTCTAGAACCCAAATTACCTTTAGGTTCAGAACCTAAAATCTCTTCTAAGTCCAGAACTTAGCTCGGGTCTAGAATCCAAATTACCCTTAGGTCTAGAACCTAAAATCTATTCTAAGTCCAGAACTTAGCTCGGGTCCAGAACCCAAATTTTTCTTAGGTCCAGAACCTAGAATCTCTTTTAAGTCCAGAACTTAGCTCGGGTCCAGAACCCAAATTTTCCTTAAGTCCAGAACCCAAATTTTCCTTAGGTCCAGAACCTAGAATCTCTTTTAAGTCCAGAACTTAGCTCGGGTCCAGAACCCAAATTTTCCTTAGGTCCAGAACCTGGAATCTCTTCTAAGTCCAAAACTTAGCTCAGGTCCAGAACCCAAATTTCCTTTAGGTCCAGAACCTGGAATCTCTTCTAAGTCTATAACTTAGCTTGGGTCCATAACCCAAATTTTCCTTAGGTCTATAAGCTAGAATCTCTTTTAAGTCTAGAACTTAGCTCGGGTCTAGAACCCAAATTTTTCTTAGGTCCAAAACCTAGAATCTCTTTTAAGTCAAGAACTTAGCTCGGGTCCAGAACTCAAATTTTTCTTAGGTCTAGAACCTAGCATCTCTTTTAAGTCCAGAACTTAGCTCGGGTCCAGAACCCAAATTATCCTTAGGTCTAGAATCTAGAATCTTTTCTAAGTCCAGAACATAGCTTGGGTCCAGAATCCAAATTTTCCTTAGGTCCAGAACCTGAAATTACGCTTAGGTCCAGAACCTAAAATTATCCTTGAGTCCAGAACTCGAACCGGGTCCAAAAATCAAAACCTCAACCATCTCAAAAATTAAGTCTTATTGCCTGCGGGCGAAATGGCTTGCAGGTCAATTCTCGCCCGCAGCCAGCTGCGGCAGTTTTTTTGCCAACGTAATTTTTTCGCAGCAGTTTTTTTCTCCAGCAAAATTTTTCTGACGCAAATTTTTTCAAAACCGAATTCAATTCGGTTTCAATTTTCTTTTCTTAATTAATGTTAAATTTTGTGAGCAACTAAGATTAATCATAAAAATCTTCTATAAATAAGACCAAAAACAACACAAAAAGGGAGGGGATTTTGGAGGAGAAATTGAGACCGAAACTGAGGAGAAAAACTTTGAATCAATCGGACTTTTTTGAGAGAGTAAACAAGCAATTTAATCCATCAAAGGTAGCAAAGCTTATCTTTGTTCTTGTTCATCCAAGAAGTGATTTTTGGTGGAACCAACAAACGAAGGTATGAATTTCTTTATTTGTTTCATTAATTCACAGTAGCTTCATCATTGTTTCTTTAAAATTAAAAAACCCTAGAACCTCAATTCACCTTTTCTAAAGTTTAAAAACCTTAATTCATCTCTTTGTTTTTCAAAAATCTTAAAATAGTTGTTCTTGTTTCTTCAAAATCTTAAAACCCTAATTTGCCTTCCAATTCTTAAAAACCATAAATTAAATCTGTTTCTTTCCAAAAACCCTAGAAAATATCTTTTTTTTTTGTTTCTATAAACCTTAAATCGTTTTGTTTATTTTCATAAAGTTTCATAAAATTATCAATTGATTTTCAAATTCTAAAACCTAATGCATTCTCTGAAACCCTAATTCTAAAATTCTAAAACCATAATTCAGTAACCGTAAATCATAAATCTAAATGTTTTAAAGTATTCAAACCCTAATTTCATGATTTTACCACTCAAATCCTAATTTGGTTAATCAAAGAACTTTATCAACCTCTTAAATCATAAAACCTTAATCCATTTCAATTCCTTTAAAATTCACAGTAGCCTAAACCCATAAATTCCAAAACCCTTAACACATTAAATAAAGAATCTTAAATAGAAAAAGTAGCCCTAATTTGAATCTTTATTTGTTTTATTCAATTTTATATTTGATTATGCTTTGATTTATTTTATATGCTTTAATTTATTTAACTTCAACTCTTGGTTTATTTAGTTTATCATGGATGAATGTTTATTTTATATTTTGATTGATATCTTTGATGAATGATTTATTTATGATGAATGGTTATTTACTTTTATCGATTTATTTAGATTTCCAAATGTTGTAAGAGGTATGTTTCCACTTGGTGGGTACCTCATTAGTTAATTATCATGTAATTTAAATTCTTTTCTATTTTAGAACCAATGTAAATGACATGTTTCTACCTTTCGGTGGGAGTCCTATTTAGGCATGGATTATGTAAAGGCATGTTTCCATCTTCAAATGGGTATCCATTTATTTGTTTTGCTTAGACATTGTTTTGATTTTCAATATATCGATGCTTTATTTTAATTATTGTGTGTAATACGGATAATATTGTTATATTTAAGAATTTTATAATATTAAGACCTGTAAAGGAGGCCGGTTCCAATGAACTGGGCGTTGTGGGGGTGCTGGGCCATTTCTCACCTTCCCCACACGTACCCAACTTTCTGAACCCATTATGGGATTGGGGATTCCTTAGGAATCTAGTCATCCACCCCTTTCTTTTTCCCGGCCCGTCCGGGTGGCAAATCCATTTTCTTCGAACTTAGGTTCGTGTTCTCTTAGGCCCTGAGCCTAAACAGTGCCAAAGTCGCAAGAACCATTTCACCGGGAGTAGGGGCGAAAATCCCTGCTCACATTGACAGAAGGTCTTGATATCAAAATTTGGTAGCAGAGGCTTGTGTAGAGATTGAGGTGCCAATGGTTGCAGCAAATCCATCTTCATTAGATTTAATACCATCTTTGACAAAGGTTCCCCCAAGTCTGAAAATTTATGCTTCTTTGCTAATTCAGTTATTGCATTTTGCTCAACACCGCTTCTTTCCTTTTAACTTTGTCCACTAGGGTGGTAGCTACCCTAATTGCTCTACTTAGACAGCACATGGTTTGACTGGTCTTGTAGAATAGGGATTGACCCCTCATTTTTTATTTGATCTTTATCAGTGGACCTGTTCCTTATTAATGTTGCCTTTCCCTTCTTCTTTATGTTAATGGGAGATGCCTCGTTAGCATTTTTGATGATCTCCGAATTTCAATCAACTGGGTCTTCATAATTTCAACCAATTGATCTCGTAGCTCGACCATCCTAGCTTTTACAACTTCATCGACTATATCCCTTAGCTGGTTTGCATCCATCCTCCCAATGAAGCACTTGAATGAAAATCACTATTGTAGCTGGTGCCGTTGTCTTTACACTAGGTCTGTGAGCCAGAAAGGATCAATGCCATGTAATGGAATGCATGTATGCATATATGCATGGATGTACAAGTAACAGACAAAGAAAGATAATTAGGACATTTCTTCCAATGTTATTTCTTCCACACATGAATGACGAGTCTCTTTTTCTAGGTATATGGTCAATAAAATATCAACATGGGATATCTTGTTTTCAAAAAATTCACTCAAACGATTTAACCAATAGCTTTATTTTCAAACATAAAAATCGGTCCATGATAATTCCCATTAATTAAGCCTTAATCCATTAGGTCAACAAAGGGATAGCTTTTACATTATATTTAGAATTAAAACCAAATTAAAGAGTTTATCATAAATAGATTTCCACATTTAGAAAAGTAACTAATGATTCATGCCACAAACAAGCCCATGGTTAATAATTCTTAGGTCCACAATTGATCTTTAGTATTCCTGTGAGGGGGGATTTTCGCCCCCACTCCCGGTGGAATGGTTCTTGCGACTTCGGCACTGTTTAGGCTCGGGGCCTTAGAGTCCACGGACCTAAGTTCGGAAAAAATGGAGTCGCTAACCGGACGGCCCGAAAAAAAGAAAGGGGTGGATGACTCGATTCCTAAGGAATCCCCAACCCCCTAATGGGTTTGAAAAGTTGGGTACGTGTGGGGAAGGTGAGAAATGACCCAGCACCCCCACAACGCCCGGTTCATTGGAACCGACCTCCTTTACAGGTCTTAATATTATAAAATTCTTAAATATAACAATATTATCCATATTACACACAATAATTAAAATAAAGTATTGATATATTGAAAATCAAAACAATGTCCAAGTAAAACAAATAAATGGACACCCATCGGAAGATGGAACCATGCCCTTACATAATCCATGCCTAAATAGGACACCCACCGAAAGGTAGAAACATGTCCTTTACATTGGTCTAAAATATAAAAGCAATTTAAATTACATGATATTTAACTAATGAGGTACCCACCAAGTGGAAACATACCTCTTACAATATTTGGAAATCTAAATAAACTGATAAAAGTAAATAACCATTCATCATAAATAAATCATTCATCAAAGATATCAATGAAAATATAAAATAAACATCAATCCATGATAAATTAAATAAATCAATCATTGAAATTAAATAAACCAACAAAGCATTGAAAATAAATTAAAGCATTTAATAGACTACATAATCAAATATAAAATTAAATAAAGCAAATAAAGATTCAAATTAGAGCTACTGTTTCTATTTAAGATTCTTTATTTAATGTGTTTAGGGTTTTGGAATTTATGGGTTTAAGCTACTGTGAGTTTAAAGGAATTGAAATGGATTAAAGTTTTATAATTTAAAAGGTTGATAAAGTTCTTTGATTAACCAAATTAGTGTTTGAGGAATGAAATCATGAAATTAGGGTTTGCACACTTTAAAACATTATATTTACGATTATTAGCTACTTACTGTGTTGAATCTTAATATTTAGGTTTATAAGGTTTTAGAGTTTTAGAGATTGGGATTTAGAAAAATTAGGGTTTAAGGGTTTAAGGTTTTAAGGGAATTAGGGTTTAAGAAAACTAGGGTTTAGAATGATTGGTTTGAGGTTACTGTCTTGGTTTTAAAGTTGAATTAGGGTTTTTAGTGTTTCGGAGAATGTATTAGATTTTAGAATTTGGAAAAACAATTTATAGTTTTATGAAGCTTTATGAAAATAAACAAAACAATTTAAGGTTTATAGAAACAGAAAAGATATTTTTTAGGGTTTTAGGAAAGAAAAAGATTCAATTTAGTGTTTTGGAAAATTGGAAAGCAGATTAGGGTTTTGGTAAATTTTGAAATGATTTAAGGTTTTGAAAAGTTAGAAAGTAGATTAGGGTTTTAAGATTTTGAAGAAACAGAAATTTTCAATCTTGAGTGATGAAGCTATTGTAAAGAAAAATAAATAAAGAAATTCATACCTTCGTTTGTTGGTTCTACCAAAAATTGTTTCTTAGATGAACACGAACAAAGATAAGCTTTGCTGCCTTTGATGAATTCTAGATTGCTTGCTTATTGCTTCGGTTTGCTGAGTTTCGACCTCCTAATCAAAAGTCTCCCAAAGTTCTGAGTTCAAAAAGAATTCGAGTCCGTTCCTTTTCTAAGTTTTTCTCCAAAAGTCCTCTAAAATTTTCCTTCTAAATTTCGATCCCCTATGTGTTGTTTTTTAGTCCTTATTTATAGAAGATTTTGATGATTAATCTTAATTGTTCACGGAATCTAACATTAATTAAAAAAGGAAATCGAAACCAAATTGAATTTGGTTTCGAAAAAAAATTACATCGGAAAAATTTGCTGGCGAAAAAAAACTGTTGTGGAAAAATTTTGCTGGCGAAAAAGTTGCTGCAGGATCTTGCAGGCTGCGGGGTGAAAATTGCCTGCGGACCATTTCACCTGCAGGACTTTCCTGAGAGCAAAATGGCAAAGCCGTTTGCCATTTCTCCTGCAGGAAAGTTCTAGGGGCGAAATGGCCCAAGGCCATTTTGTCCCAACTTTTCGGTGATGAATTTTTTCGTCGCCGATTTTTCCGTCCCCAATTTTTATTTTTATTTTTGTTTATTTTATTATTATTATTATTTTTTATTAATTAAAAAAACTAAATACTAAAATAGATATTGTTTAATTAAGATAACACAAAAATTATTTTAGACTAATTAAAATATATTGGACAACACAAAAATTATTTTGGACTTATTAAAATATATTAGACCGGACCGGGTCAAAAATTAAGGGTCTACAGTTTGCCCCCTGCTTGAATGATCTGAGACTTTAGTGAAAGAGAGTGAAAAGCAATAAGACTTAATTTTTGAGATGGTTGAGGTTTTGGGTTCTGGACTCGGTTCGAGTTTCAAACTCAAGGATAATTTTATGTTCTGAACCTAAGTGTAATTTTAGGTTCTGGACCGAAGAAAAATTTGGGTTCTAGACCCGAGCTAAGTTCTGGACTTAGAAAAGATTCTTGGTTCTGGACCTAAGAATAATTTGGGTTCTGGACCCGAGCTAAGTTCTGAACTTAGAAGAGATTCTAGGTTCTAGACCTAAGGATAATTTGGGTTCTAGACCCGAGCTAAGTTCTGGACTTAGAAGAGATTCTAGGTTCTGGACCTAAGAAAAATGTGGGTTCTGGACCCGAGCTAAGTTCTGGACTTAGAAGAGATTCTAGGTTCTGGACCTAAGGATAATTTGGGTTCTGGACCCGAGCCAAGTTCTTGACTTAGAAGATATTCTAGGTTCTGGACCTAAGGATAATTTGGGTTCTGGACCCGAGCTAAGTTCTGGACTTAGAAGAGATTCTAGGTTCTGGACCTAAGGATAATTTGGGTTCTAAAAGTTTGACTAATTTTTATGCACGTCTTCTCCTTGCCCTCAGCTTGTAAAAATATTTATACACACGCAAGCATTTGAATGATTAAATTGAATAATTGAAATTAATATTTATTTACTATGTAGTCACTGTTCATGTATTATTTACTATTCACAAATAGTAACTTACTATTCGTAAATAGTGGTAAATAGTATTTTACTATTATAAATAGTAATTTACTATTCATAAATAGTAATTTACTATTTATAAATAGTAAAATTTACTGTGCATCAATAGTAAAAAGTTTACTATTCATGAACAGTAAAACTTACTTTTGAATTTTGTTTTTTTCCTTGCCGTTTCTCTACATAAACCAATGAATTCTTTCATTTTATTCACAGCGAAATCTATAATTCTCTCAAATTCTTTTAAATTTAGCATATAGTTTTGAAAAAAATGCATGCTTTAAGGTCAGAAACTCATTCTAATGCTGAGTTATTAGAGTTTATTCGGCATCATGAAGACGAAAATACAGATATACTAGCCGGGATGCCGCTTCATCGTAGTTCCAACCAAAAGAGTGCGGTAATTATTTTTCTTTTTCTTTTTTCTTTTCTTGATTTTTTCAACTTTTTTTATTTTTTATTATTTATATTTTTTTCTGTTATTATTATTTTTTATTTTTTATTATTTTGTTTTTATATTATGCTCTTTTATTATTATTGTGTTTGCCTTTATTTTTTTATATTTTTATATTATTATCTTGTAGAAAATTTAGGAAAAATAAATTAATTTAAGCAGATAGAATAATACGTAGTTACCTGTTATTAACTTACCTGGCTCTGTGTTAGCGTGATCGTTGCGTTGTTCGGGCCGGAGGGTGTATTTACAAAGCTCGACAATGGTATGATGTAGTGCCTTCTCGGGTAAGGCAGATTATCCGAGATTGCGGCTTTGAGAGCTTCATCTTACAATTGCCATCCGAGGAGTATCAGATAGACCGAAGCGTAGTCCAGGCACTTGCAGAATGATGGTTGGACACAACTCATACTTTTCACTTGCCCATTGGAGAGATGACAATTGGTTCGGTCGATTTTACTACTATAACTGGCCTTCGATATGATGGTGTTCCGGTTCCTCTGACCAATGATATTTTAACATTCGAAGAAATTCAGCAATTAATTGGTATGGAACCATCATATAAAGGGCCTTTTAAGATAAAAATTGAGCCAATTCGTAGTTATTGGATGAACTACGAAAGACGGGTTCACAGAGACACGGCCCAACAGTATGCTCGAGAATTTTTGTTATATTTGCTTGGGTCGACCATCTTAGGCAGCACTAAATCCTCCATCCACTTGTCAGTGTTGAGGGCCCTTTCTTCTTTTAGGACGGTACCATCTTCTGGCTGGGGTGAAGCTAGTCTCACTTGTTTTTACCATGGTTTTGATAAACTTTGCCAAAATAAGAAGTCTTTTGTCAGCTTGATGGCGGTTGTCGAGGTATTCTTCTTCTACCAATGTCAATTCCATTCCTTTCTTGTATGAATTTGATCTTTACTATTATTGTAGGCATGGGCATATGAACACAACCTCGTGAGGGTACCCAGTATTTCCCGAGAGAGAATCGGGTATCCGAGATTAAATTTTTGGTTGTCCGATCTTGTGGACATTCCCGGATCTCACCATGTGTATACTCGCCGCTTTGTGTTGAGCCGCTTAACCTGGGACCAGGTAAAATAGTATTAGTATGCTTTAAATTTTATGTGAAAGTTTACTTACCTTATGTTATTTTGCAGGTGAATTTGGCCTGGTGGAACCCAGAAGAGCGGACAAACTGGTCTCCCTTCATGAAGGCTGCGCTATCTTTCCAACATTCTCGCCGAGTCATCGTTGGCCCAATGTCTAGTGGCTGGTTTCTAGGAGAGATAGTTTATGAGTGGTTTCTTGGTCCAGAGCAGCGAAGGATTCTAATGCTTTGCCCGGAATATACTTTAAATATTATATCAATTCCAGAGGATGAATGGTGGTCGGCTCGGTATGGTTATGGTGTTGAAGCATTTCTCCATCTACCAGGTGCATTTTATGCCCATTTTATTCAAAGAAGGCTCGTGAACTTTGATGTATCTCCTATTGGCGTACGGGAGATTCCCGAAGAAGATGAGGGTAGAGATGAAGATGTAGGAGAATTCATTCCACATCTCGGGGCTAGTACTTCTCAGGTAAAACTTTACCATTTTTCCCTTGCAACTGCTTCTTTCTTTTTTAATTCTTGAATGATTGTTGCAGGCTGTTGGTTCATTTGATCATGAGGTTGGACCTTCTTTTACTGCCCCTTCGTTTGCTCATTCTAGCCCGCCAAATATACCACCTCATCCGCAGGGCATCGATATGAATTACCTGGTGAGTTTTCTTATTTCATGGTAATTTTTGCTGTATGTATGCATGATTATGTATGCTCTTACCTTTTTCCTTCCTGGCTCACAGCGGATACTTGAAGAACAA
This sequence comes from Garcia nutans, assembly GCA_947685225.1. NCBI lineage: Eukaryota > Viridiplantae > Streptophyta > Magnoliopsida > Malpighiales > Euphorbiaceae > Garcia > Garcia nutans. Next base: position 30,854,823 of record CANTUV010000039.1, on the reverse strand, counting down.
AAAAGGAAACTTCAAGAAGAGTTGGCTGTAAGTCATCAACAGGCTTCTCATTTCGAACATTTATATCATCAATCCAAACAGAATTTTCGAGACTTCCGATTTCAGGGGATGAGGGATCCTGGCGCTTCTTCATCAGGAGGCCCCTAAACTGACGACCATGAGATCCTTTCGTCTACTTTCGATGAAGACCATGATAGATCGGAACTCCAAGGTAATAGAGATTTTGGTGCTTCCGCTTCAGGCGATCCCGGGATGAGTAATTTTCCTCCTCCTCCAATAGGCGATGACTTTTTTAGGGCTTTATTTGATGACCTACCACCACCTTCTTAGTAATGTATAAATTGTATCAACATTGTGCAATAAGCATAATAATGAAAAATATAATTTCCATCTTTACTGTAACTAATTTTCATATTTCAATATTTGTATAGTCACCATCACAAAAGCCAAATGCAACAAGGTAAAGTAAATTCGTCGCCAATTCCTTTCCTTACACAACATGGTTTCGTCCTTTTCCATCACCTTTACCTTATCAATTTTGGAAAAATTTATTTCCTCTATATAAATAACCTTTCATGCCATATTTCATATAGAAGCCAAAATACTTTCCATTTCAACGTAAAAACTCCTTTAACAATTTTGATTTTTCTTCATTCATCAACCATGACCGAACCTCATTTAAAGAAGATAAAAATTCTATTTAAAAATATGAATGCTATTCATTGGAAGCAAATTTTGTGGTCAAAACTTGATGTTTTAAAGTGTTTTCAAAATATTAAATTGGACCACTCCTTTTTACATGCCATGTCTTCCCTTTGGAACATGGATTCTAGGGCATTTAAAATTAATGGCTTTGAAATATGTCCCTTGATTGAAGAATTTGAGGCAATCCTTGGATATCCAAATATTCAACAAATGGCATTACCAACATTGATTTCCAAGACTCAACAGAAGATGCAGATATTATTTCAAATTCCAAAACCCAAAGTTCTTCAGTTGATGAGAGGTGAAAAAATTCTACTTGCTCCCTTGAGATTGATTTTTGTCTTTCTCATTTGGCTCCTACTAAGGCATGGGGATGTATGCTCTGTCTTTGCTTGCTTGGACAATTCTTACTTGTTTCTTCTACCGGTGATATTGATCCACAGGTATTGGATATTATGGATCAAATGGAAGGAGGCTTGTCATCGATACCTGTGATCTTAGCTGAGACTTTAGTTGGATTAGATCGACTTAAATCAGGATTGACAAAGAGACTGACTGAGAGTTGTTTAGATAATTTTTGTAATAGTTTTTAGTATGATTTTATGCGTGTTTTAGTTAATGTTTTGATTAATTGTTGTTTTAAGTGTGTTTAAATTGTTGTTTTTAGGTTTAGGTACAAAAACACCCTTGGAAGATCAAAACAGGGCAAGAAAAGCATGAACCAAGCAAGACATGGCCAAGCTAAAGCAAGCTTGGCCATGTCCCTCAAAAGAAATTCAAGGCAGAAGTAGACACACCCAGAGACACGGCCAAGCCTCTGGCCGTGTCTCACTCAAAGAGCAAATCAAAGAACAAGCCAAAGAAGAGAAGGAAAAAGAAGGAAAATGAGCAATAGAGAGAGACACACCCAAGTGACAAGGCCAAGCCACAGGCTGTGTCCCTCCAAGCATGTCAAACATGGCCAAACTCACTTGAGCTTGGCCGTGTCACTCACCATTCCAAAGAAGAAAGAAAAGATGAAGATCATATGAGACACGGCCAAGCCACTATTGGCTTGGTCGTGTCACCTCCTTGAAGAACAAAGAAAAGAAAGAAAGAAAGAAGAAGCCACAGTGAGGGACACGACCAACTAGCTTGGCCGTGTCCCATGGAAATCAAGAGACACGGCCAAGCCAACCTTGGCTTGGCCGTGTCACCTCATGGAAAGGAAGAAAAGAAGAAGAGACATGGCCAAGCCACTCTTGGCTTGGCCGTGTCACACAAAAAAAAAAATATAAATTCTTTCGCACGACAGAAAAAGGAGGAGGACGGCTAGGGTTTGAGTTAGAGAAAAGAAAAGAGAAGGAGAGGACAAACATAATTTGGGATGAGGAGAGAGTGACACTCTCCTTGTCCCTCATCTTCATCCTCCATCTTCATCTTCTCCATCTTCCATTGACAAGATCTTTGAGGTTCTATGGGATAAATTGGGTTACAAGCTCTTCAAGGTTGAAGAAGCTTCATTGAAAGGTTTGGTGACTTGAGAAAGCTCCATTCCATATTGCAAAAAGGGGAATCAACCATTGAAGAGGGCTTGAGTTCTTCATCAAACATCAAAGTGGAGCTAGGAGAAAGATTAGCAATCCTACTCTTGGCATCTTCACAAGGGGTTTTTCTATTCTATCTTTTAAATCATTTCAATATTGTTTTTGTCGTATTAAGAGAATTGATATTACAATGAACAATTTGTATTTAATTTATATTGAGTTGAATGAATGTTTTAAATTGATGATGTTGAGCTAAAAAAACCATGCTTAGGGTTTGTAGTATATTTGATTGAATGCTTTGATTTGATATTTCCATTGATGTACCTTGTTGTTGGTTGATTGCATTGGATTGTATGCTAGGTTAATAGATTAGCTACCTATTGATCTCTAGATGTTGAATGAAGGATCGAGAGGTGAAATTTGATATCGGAATTATGCAATCGACGACCCTATGAATGAATTAGAAATATAAGTTCTAAGGTTTCATTAATTTGCAAATGTAAAATAATTGGTTATTGCTATTTCATGAATGTGAGAACTAATGAATTGGTAATTGACTAATTAACCTTAAGGAACAAATTAATTACAAGGCTATGTTAATGGATAATTGAGAATTGAGCTTTGATTGAATGGACCTATAACCCTAGGCACTTTCCCGAGAACTGAATTGATCTCTACGCACGTTACTTTTAGGTTTAAATTAATCTTGCACATTTCAAACAACAAACTCTTGCTTTTAATTTAATTGCTTTAATCAAGCTATTACGAACCACACCTTCTTGGGGAAACGACCTTGGGGCGATCACCGTTGCTACAACTACCTCGTATACTTGCGAGTGACGCTTGTAGTAGTACTTAATTTGAGAGCAACAGGAGTCTGTTGCTGCTTCAGGTAATTACCTAAACTGCCCTTTTGGTGTTTCAATTTAGGTTTTCTTTTCCTTCTTTTTTTTATTGCTCTAATTTTTGCCTAGTCTGCCTATGCGGGTTTTCGGAGCTAGCGAGCTGTCCTAATTTTTGCCTAAGCTGCCCTTGCAGGTTTTCAACTTAGCGAACCTTTTTTTTTTCATAGATTTGGCTTCAGAAGCGTCTTTGTTTGCTTCCTTATATCTGCCACATCATCATTCTGCTAGGAAACTACTCCATCCTACTTCTTCATATGCTGACTGGGTTGACTGGATCCACTCACGTGCTGAAGTCAACATTCGCTGGTTGGTACCTTGGTGGAAGATTTCATGTATCACCATGTGGACATACTTGATTTATGTTCCCCTTGCTACTCTTTGTCAAGTTACATGCTATGATCTTCGCCAACTTGGCCGTCAGTACGGAGCCGAGCCTCGCGATTCTGACTTCACTCCCGATTTAGACATGCCTTGCTTGACTGAAGCCTACTTGGATCGGCTGAGGCAAAGCTGGCCTGTGTTTAGGTCATTTTTGTACTAGTTTTTAGTATGATTTTATGTGTCTTTTAGTTAATGTTTTGATTAATTTTTGTTTTAAGTGAGTTTAAAATGTTTATTTTAGGTTTAGGTACAAAAAGACTCTTGAAGGATCAAAACAGTGCAAGAAGAGCAAAGAACGAAGAGCAGTAGCTGACACACTCAAGGGACACGGCTAAGTCACTGGCCGTGTCCCTCCAAAGAAGCCCAGACACGGCCAAGTTTCTCAAGCTTGGTCGTGTCTCACTTAAATTCCAAGCAAAGAAGAAGAAACTCTCACAGTAGGTGACACATGCAAGGGACACGGCCAAGTCACTAGCCGTGTCCCTTCGAAATGGTCCAACACAGCCAAGTCACCTCCAACATGGCCAAGTCACCTCCAACATGGCCAAGTCACCTCTAAAATGGTCCAACACGGCCAAGTCACCTCCAACATGGCCAAGTCACCTCCAACATGGCCAAGTCACCTCCAAAATGGTCCAACACGGCCAAGTCACCTCCAACATGGCCAAGTCACCTCCAACACGGCCAAGTCACCTCCAACATGGCCGTGTCACTCAACCAAAGAATAAAAGAAGAACAATTATCACAGAAGCAAACACAGGCAAGGGACACGGCCAAGTCAGTGGCAGTGTCCCTCCAAAGTTGTCCAACACGGCCATGTCACTCTCAACTTGGCCGTGTCTCTCATGGACCAAATACTCAGACACGGCCAAGTCTCCTTTAACTTGGCCGTGTCACCTTAAACTCTATAAAAATCATTCGCACGAGATCTGAAGAGGACGGCTAGGGTTTTGAGAACAAAAAGAAAAGAGAAGAAAGGGAGGCAAACACCAACTTGGGATGAGGAGAGAGTGACACTCTCCTTGTCCCTCATCTTCATCCTCCATCTTCATCTTCTCCATCTTCCATTGACAAGCTTCAGTTTGGTTCTTTGGGATCAAGTGGGTCAATAAGCTCTCAAAGGTTGAAGAAGCTTCATTGAAGGGAGTGGTGACTTGAGAAAGCTCCATTCCATCTTCCAAAGGCACAATCAATTGAAGGATTGGTGACTTGAGAAAGCTCCATCCACATTGCAAAGGGAATCAACCATTGAAGAGGCTTGAGTTCTTCATCAACATCAAAGTGGAGCTAGGAGGAAGACTAGTAATCCTACTCTTGGCATCTTCACAAGGGGTTTTTCTATTCTCTCTTTTAATTCAGTTCAACATTGTTTTTGTTATATTAAGAGATTGATATTGCAATGAACAATTTGTATTTGTTTTATATTGAGTTGAATGATTGTTCTAAATTGATGATGTTGAGCTAAATACCCATGCCTGGGGTTTGTAGTATATTTGATTGAATGTCTTTGATTTGATATTTCCATTGATGTACCTTGTTGTTGGTTGATTGCATTGGATTGTATGCTAGGTTAATAGATTAGCTACCTATTGATCTCTAGATATTGAATGAAGGACCGAGAGGTGAAATTTGGTATCGGAATTATGCAATCGACTACCCTATGAATGAATTAGAAATACAAGTTCTAGGGTTTTATTAATTTGCAAATGTAAAATAATTGGTTATTGCTATTTCATGAATGTGAGAACTAATGAATTGGTAATTGACTAATTAATCTTAAGAAACAAATTAATTACAAGGCCATGTTAATGGATAATTGAGAATTGAGCTTTGATTGAATGGACCTATAACCCTAGGCACTTTCCCGAGAACTGAATTGATCTTGTGCACCCATTACACACATCAAACCCTACGTACGTTAATCTTAGGTTTAAATTGTCTTTAACAATTCCAACAACAAACTTCTGCATTTAAATAAATTGTCAATCAAGCTATTACGAACCGCACCTTCTTGGGGAAACGACCCTGGGGCGATCACCTTTGCTACAGCTACCTCGTATACTTGCGAGTGACACTTGGTAGTAGACTTAATTCGAGCGCAACAAGTTTTTGGCGCCACTGTCGGGGAGGTCCATCGCAGTAGTAATAGTTTGATTTTTCTTTTCATTGTTTGTTTATTTTCTGTGAATTATTTGTTTGTTTTATTTTTCTTTCAATTTAATTATTTGTTTGTTTTTCTTTAAGTTGCTAAGTGCCTTGTGTCAATATGCAATTTTCAAGGTACTCAAGGGTTTACGATGATAGCCCTAATTCTGACATGGCATGGCAATTAGCAGAATTAACGAACCAACTTAAGATGCTAAATGCAAGAGGACAAACACCTATGCCTACTCGAAGAGTATGTTCAGCATATGGCATTGCAGGACATAGTGCAAACATGTGTTCATTTGGTTATGGACAATATCAAGAGAGGCAAGAGGAAGAATATGCCTCTGAAAATTTCCAGCAAAGGGGTAGAAGTAACCGATATTCCAATCCTTGTAATCCAAATTGGAGAAACTACCCAAATTTTTCTTTGGAAAACCAGCAGCACATTCCACCTCCAAATTTTTTTCAACCTTACCAGAGAAGTTCTTACTCTCAAGAACAATATTCAAATCAAGATTTCCTTAAGAAACCCACTTTGGAAGATAGTTTGAATACCTTCATTCAAATTAGTGCACAAAATCAGATTCAATACAAGACATCCAAAGTGGAAGATGATTTGAATGCTTACATTCAAATTAGCACAGAAATTCAGGAAAGAAGCAATGAGAGGTTAGATTCTTTGGAGGAAACATTAAAGAGGGTGGAAATGCAACTTGGGCAACTGGCACATCAACTCCAAGAACACCAAGAGGAGGAATTTCCTAGCCAATTGGAGCAAATAGAGGTAATCACAAATTTTAAGAATAAACAGGTGATATATAACGATTTTTGTGATTCCTTTGATGCATGAACTAACAATGAAGAAGATGGCGAGGAAATGCAATCAAACATAGAGGAGTTAATTCAATCAAAGGAGGAGGAGAATTTGGAAGCATCGACTTTGACAAAATTGCATGAACCTCCAAATCCTTGTATGCCACCAATCCCATTCCCAAGTAAGCTGAATGCAGAGAAACAAGGTATGCAACTTTCTGAACTCCATGACATGCCCTATAGTGAAGATAGTGTAGATAAGCTTGAGGTGGCCATGACCATAGACGTAGAGCCTAATTCTTCCAAATTAGAAATTGATGAGAGCAATTTACTAGTGAATAATGAGATTGTTGAGGGAGAATTTCAAATTGCTAAAGAGAATGTAGAACACATTCAACCAAACTTGGTTGAACTTAAAAAGACCCCAGGAATTTTGAAAGATGTTTTGGTTGGGGAATACAGTATGCAACAAATTATCATCTCTCCCACTCTTAGTGGTGAGAACGAGCAAAAACCATATAAAACCATTTTGCAAACTGAAAAAGGTTCTTACTACATCCCTATAGCATTAAAAAATCAAGCTAAGACAACCCTCACATGTTCTTTTTGGACAATTGCTCCCCTAAGAATGCTACCTAAGCTTTTCAATATATTGGGCACTTTTCAAAATTGCATGGTGTTCATCCTCTCATTCATGAGCTCCAATTGCATTATGGGTGGAAGGAGCCCCACACATCGTATATGGGAACGATGGAAATCAGATATCATCTAAACTCTCTCTGTAGTATGCATGCTCACATTGAGGACAATGTGAATTTTTAAGTGTGGGGTGCATTTGGTGTTTTATTTTTTTACTTTTAATTGCATTTTGTTTAGGTTTTAGTTACTATTTTTAATGTTTTTCATTGAATAAATGAATGTTGAGAAGTTCAATTGTTTTAAACATTGCTGATGGATGACCTTTGAATTTTTGAAGCATGATTTGGAGAATTGAGTAGAATTGGTGCTTATTGTCAATTCTGTTAGTTTTTTCTTGCTTTGCCATTAACCTTGTGAGAATTGAGCCATCAACTTATTATTCTTTTTGTGGGTGAACATCATTGATTGATGAATTGCTAGAACTTGCTTTGACATGCATTTTAAGACTACATAAAATTTTTAATTAGGCATCAAGATGATTAAGGCAATTAGGTGAAATCACTTTGGCTTAAAAAGACCAACCCTATTTTTAACTTTAGTTAGCCAATTTTGAGCCTATTTTATTTTTCCTTTTCTTTCTTTTGCACAACACCATTAGCTTGAACCTTGTTGTTTAACTCTTATCCTTTCATTAAGTCAAGAATATTTTAAGAGCGTTTATGACCGAGTGTTGTGTTGAATTAAGTGTGGGGTTAAATTTAGCAGATTTAAGATTGCAAAGCAAAATAAAAACTTGTACAAAAAACTTATGTACAAGAAAAAGAAAAAAAAAAGAGAAAGAGAAAAAGAAAAAGAAAAAAGAAAAAATATATATATATAATAAGAATAATTGTTGTTCTTGTTGAAAGGGTTTGAATATATCATTGCAAGATTTAATAAGTGAGTTCCCTTGAAAAGCTCTTGAATGTCAATGGGTATATGAGAGGAAGGTGTTTTGGGATTGTTAGTTATACATATGATCGGTTACTTCATTCTTGAAGTGCTCTTGAACTTAATTATTAAGCTTACATTTCCTAAATGTCATGCCTTTACCTTAGCCCCATTACAACCAAAAGAAAGACCTTTTGATTGATGCTTGATTGAAATTTGGTGGTGGAGATTTGATTGATAAGCAAGCCTATAGTAATAATCTTTCATTGATTGTTATGAGTGTAAATACCACCATGATCAAACACTTGTAAGAGTTGGTGAGGGAGTGACAACATTGGTTTTGCATGGAAAATCACTTAATTGCATGAGTGTCAATTTTGTTTGATTCGATATTGATTTGTGGATTTAGAGATAAGGAAGTCTTGATGCATCTTTATAACTCTTGAACTTAGCAAAATTCATCTGATTAGTGTGTTCTGATTTTAGTCTTGCTTGGGGACAAGCAAGGAGTTAAGTGTGGGGTAGTTGTTTAGGTCATTTTTGTACTAGTTTTTAGTATGATTTTATGTGTCTTTTAGTTAATGTTTTGATTAATTTTTGTTTTAAGTGAGTTTAAAATGTTTATTTTAGGTTTAGGTGCAAAAAGACCCTTGGAGGATCAAAATAGTGCAAGAAGAGCAAAGAACGAAGAGCAGTAGCTGGCACACTCAAGGGACACGGCCAAGTCACTGGTCGTGTCCCCCCAAAGAAGCCCAGACACGGCCAAGTTGCTCAAGCTTGGCCGTGTCTCACTTAAATTCTAAGCAAAGAAGAAGAAACTCTCACAGTAGGTGACACATGCAAGGGACACGGCCAAGTCACTGGCCGTGTCCCTCCGAAATGGTCCAACACGGCCACGTCACCTCCAACATGGCCAAGTCACCTCCAAAATGGTCCAACACGGCCAAGTCACCTCCAACATGGCCAAGTCACCTCCAACACGGCCAAGTCACCTCCAAAATGGTCCAACACGGCCAAGTCACCTCCAACATGGCCAAGTCACCTCCAACATGGCCAAGTCACCTCCAACACGGCCAAGTCACCTCCAACATGGCCGTGTCACTCAACCAAAGAAGAAAAGAAGAACAATTCTCACAAAAGCAAACACAGGCAAGGGACACGGCCAAGTCAGTGGCTGTGTCCCTCCAAAGTTTTCCAACACAGCCATGTCACTCTCAACTTGGCCGTGTCTCTCATGGACCAAAGACTCAGACATGGCCAAGTCTCCTTTAACTTGGCCGTGTCACCTTAAACTCTATAAAAATCATTCGCACGAGATCTGAAGAGGACTTGAGAACAAAAAGAAAAGAGAAGAAAGGGAGGCAAACACCAACTTGGGATGAGGAGAGAGTGACACTCTCCTTGTCCCTCATCTTCATCCTCCATCTTCATCTTCTCCATCTTCCATTGACAAGCTTCAATTTGGTTCTTTGGGATCAAGTGGGTCAATAAGCTCTCAAAGGTTGAAGAAGCTTCATTGAAGGGAGTGGTGACTTGAGAAAGCTCCATTCCATCTTCCAAAGGCACAATCAATTGAAGGATTGGTGACTTGAGAAAGCTCCATCCACATTGCAAAGGGAATCAACCATTGAAGAGGCTTGAGTTCTTCATCAACATCAAAGTGGAGCTAGGAGGAAGACTAGTAATCCTACTCTTGGCATCTTCACAAGGGGTTTTTCTATTCTCTCTTTTAATTCAGTTCAACATTGTTTTTGTTATATTAAGAGATTGATATTGCAATGAACAATTTGTATTTGTTTTATATTGAGTTGAATGATTGTTCTAAATTGATGATGTTGAGCTAAATACCTATGCCTGGGGTTTGTAGTATATTTGATTGAATGTCTTTGATTTGATATTTCCATTGATGTACCTTGTTGTTGGTTGATTGCATTGGATTGTATGCTAGGTTAATAGATTAGCTACCTATTGATCTCTAGATATTGAATGAAGGACCGAGAGGTGAAATTTGGTATCAAAATTATGCAATCGACTACCCTATGAATGAATTAGAAATATAAGTTCTAGGGTTTTATTAATTTGCAAATCTAAAATAATTGGTTATTGCTATTTCATGAATGTGAGAACTAATGAATTGGTAATTGACTAATTAATCTTAAGAAACAAATTAATTACAAGGCCATGTTAATGGATAATTGAGAATTGAGCTTTGATTGAATGGACCTATAACCCTAGGCACTTTCCCGAGAACTGAATTGATCTTGTGCACCCATTACACACATCAAACCCTACGTACGTTAATCTTAGGTTTAAATTGTCTTTAACAATTCCAACAACAAACTTCTGCATGTAAATAAATTGTCAATCAAGCTATTACGAACCACACCTTCTTGGGGAAACGACCTTGGGGCGATCACCTTTGCTACAGCTACCTCGTATACTTGTGAGTGACGCTTGGTAGTAGAGTTAATTTGAGCGCAACAGCCTGCACGTGACATTTATTGACTGCCATAGATTTTACATTTGTCAATTTAGAAAGAGTATTGTTAGGATGAAAAATAATTAAAGTAATAAAAGATGCTTCTTTTTCATTTAAAATTTGTCATCACCTTTTGCTATTGTGTTTATTTATTTCATCTATATCTGGTCAAATACTTATAACAATGCACATAGAGCAATTTTAACATTAATTCTATTTTATTAAATTGGGGAACAACCAAACATAAAGCCAGCATACACAAGATCACTCCTATTGTCAACTAACCCTTACGGGTTTTTTAATTGACGATTTTCTCTAATTTAGTCATAATTGTTGCATAGCCCGCCCTTTCGGGTTTTCGAAACTAGCGGACTGCTCTAACTTTTTCCTAGGCCGCCCTTTTTGGGTTTTCAACCTAGCGAGCTCTCTTTTTTTTTATATCATACATAAAACCTCTTCAACCTGTCAATGTTTACTGGCTCACTAAACTCATTCCCGTCAATGCTTGATAACTTCACCGTACCTTTGTTCATGACTCGTTTCACGACATATGGCTCTTCCCATCTAGGCCTAAACTTCCCTCTTGGATCAGATACATTAGGCTTTCATTGCTTCAACACCAAATCCCTGACTTTAAGTTTTCTGATTTTAACCCTTCTATTGTAGGCCCGAGCTACCTTCTTTTGATACAGTTGGTGATGATACAGTGCCTTTAACCTTCTCTCTTCTAGTAAAGCTAACTGTGTGTATCTGCTTGCTACCCATTCCATTTCAGGCATTTCAGCTTCCAAGACTACTCTGAATGACTTGATTTCAATTTCAATTGGCAACACTGCTTCCATCCCGTAAACCAAAGAGAACGGTGTCATTCCAGTAGGTGTTCGCACACTTGTCCTATATCTCCATAAAGCAAAGGGAAGCATCTCTGACCAATCCCTGTAAGTCTTGGTCATCTTGGACAAAATTTGCTTAATTGTTTTGTTTGTTGCTTCTACTGCAACATTAGTCTTTGGTCTATAAGGAGAGGATCTATGATGATGGATTCGGTACTTTGAGAATAAATCCTTAACTGCTCCTTGAAACTGTACCCCATTGTCTGATATCACATTGTGCGGGACCCCGTACGGACAGATGAGGTTCTTTTCAATAAATCTAGCCATTTGACTTGCACCCAGTTTGTTAAAGGATTCAGCTTCGACCCATTTTGAAAAATAATCTACTGCTACCACAATGAAATGGTGACCGTTTGAGGCTGTCAGATGTATCTCTCCTATAATGTCGATACCCCAAGTGGCAAATGGCCAGGGTGAAGACGTAGAATACAATTCTTCAGGAGGCATGTGATTCAAGTTACCATACATCTGACATTGTTGGCACTTCTTTACAAACTCAATACAATCTCACTCCATGGTCAACCAGTAGTAACCTTATCGAATAAACTTCTCAACTAAGGCCAAACCACTCATATGCGGACCGCAACTTCCCGTATGTATTTCTGACATGATACGCTCCACTTCAGGCTTCCTTAAACATCTTAAATGCACCCCCATCAGGCCATCTTCGATATAACTAACCATGGAATGTGATGTATTGCAATGACCACCGCCTTATGGCTCTTCTTTCTTTCTTTGTTGCCCCCACCGGGTGTTCTCTTTCCTCCAAAAATAGCATTGTAGTGTCATACCATGCATCATGGTATGTATCAATTTCTATGATTGTCTCATATTCATAGCAAGGAGTTGATGAACTAGTCAAAATCAGAGGCTTCAGAAATAAACTAACAGGATTTTCCCATACCGAAGCCAATGTGGCTAGGGCATCAGCCATCTGATTTTCTTCTCTTGATAGGTGTATAAACCTACACTCCTTAAAGTTCTTCTTCATCATGGTTAGGTAATGATGGTATGGTTTTAATTTTTCCTCTTTCAACTCCCACTCTCCATTTACTTGGGATACTACTAGTAATGAATCACCAAAAACTTCCACCTTATCTACCTTCATAATCATTAGGGTTTCCAAATCGAAAATACAAGCTTCGTACCCCGCCATATTATTGGTTGCCCTAAATTTCAACTTTTTGGCTAAAGAGATGAGTTCCCCTTCAGGTGATTCTAGTATAACTCCTAAACCTGCTCCTTTCCTGTTTACTGCTCCATCAAAATACATTTTCCACCCTTGTACTTCAATTGCTTCTAAATGTTCATCCGGAAATTCCAAGATTACCTCTTCACTTTCTGGTAATGGTTATTGGGCTAGGAATTCTGTCACCGCTCTTCATTTGATTGTTTTCCTGGTTACATACTCAATCTCAAATTCTTCTAATATTATCAACCATCGACCATATTTCCCAATCAAAGAGGGTGTCTCCCTTAAGTACTTCATTGGATCCAACCTGGAAATTGCTTGCACACTATACGTGTAACACCCCTATACCCCGTATACGTACACAGCATGCTAATACGATCGTAATATACGTATAATGAATATAGAAATGTCACGGTTACAAAACACACATGACATGACTCTTATATACTATGAACAAATTCAAAACTTTTAAATGAGTTTATAAAACGAAATAGATAGAAAGTTTATTTAAAACGCAGCGGAAAATATAACAAATGTTTCCCAATACATTTGCATCAAAATCAAAAGTTACAAATATAAAATATATACATGAGTGGCAGCTCTTCTCTGATCTTTAAGTCCAAAAATCAACTCTTCAACGCCTAGACTCACTAGGTCTAGAGGAACTCTCGGGTTCAATCCTGTCACCTGCGCGATGAACCACAATCGCGCTGAGCCAACAGCTCAGTAGAACAAACTATAATGATATTATGCTATGTCATACATTCAAACAATATAGATCATACTCAATACACTTTATTTTATGGATGTTTCATTTCATTATTTCAATAATTATATCATCATCCATCACTCACACATTTAACATAGACACACATGGACCCAACAAGCATTTAATATGATATTCAAAGTTCAGAGTTACTGCTTTGGTTTATAATCACAATGATCAAGCCCGTAGGCGATATATATATCATATCTCTATCCATGGATAGTGTAACAGACCCAGTCTCTTGGACCATCAACCCATTAACATGAGGAGATCCTCAACCCGGCTAGACTGTTACTAGTAACAGACCCAGTCTCTTGGACCATCAACCCGACTAATCGAGGAGATCCTCAACCCGGCTAGACTGTTACTTTTCATAAATTTCATTTTCACATTTCATTTAGTGTAACAGACCCAGTATCTTGGACCATCAATTCAATTCAATTGAAGAGATCCTCAACCCGGCTAGACTGTTACCTTTATATAGGCATGCCACCAAAACCAGTACTCTGAAATTTGAATAAACATATTAGGCACACAACCATTTCATATATCTCTTTATCAAACTTTTTCTCAATTCATTTCTCATTCCACAATCAACTAGGCAAACATGCCTCATTTGAATCAATATAGCCAATCACAATGGCTTTACACATCATCTTATCATCACATCTTTCATTTTCGTAACACATATATATACCATATTACATTTCATGAGGTTCATATTGTATAAAACGTAACATTATTCAAACATATCAACAATACAATGAAATTACTTAGTACATTCACACTCAAATGTATAAGTTCCAAAATCACATGAATGTATGTTATAATGCAAGGTTTGTACTTACCTCAAAAGAAATCCACACAATTCTAAACACTTCCTCTTAACAAGTCCTTCACCAAATAATTAAGGCAATTCACCTTCTTCACAACCTAATTCAGAACAATGAGGAAACTCACATAAGATCATAAGGCTAAGAATCAATTAGGGCAAACTCTAAACTGGACACGCTCACCCACACGGGCGTGTCCCTGACCGTGCCCTAACTCCACAACACAGAAGCATTTACACGTTCAGGACCACGGGCGTGTCACTGGGCGTGTAATACCTACTGTCTCTCAGAAGTATCGACACGTCCAACATCATGAACGTGTTCCTTGCCGTGTCAATTCCCCAAAATCACAGTAGCTATGACACGCTCACTAACACGGGCGTGTTAATGGCCGTGTCACACCTACTGCCATCCAACACAATTGACACGCCTAAAGACCTGGACGTGCTCCTGAGCGTGTTAGGCCAAAAACCCAGATTCCGGCCAAAACAACAATCCAACCAACAAACAACAATTTTCCACCATCTTCCACTTCAACAAAACTCAACTAGACCCACCCAAAACCATAACAACCTTGCAAAAACACCAACACAACTCAAAATACACATCCAACACCAAATCACAACATCATCAAAAACTCTAAACACAACCACAACTCAATCTTAACCAACAAACTTATTCTTCCTTTCAATCTTACTCTTTTCTTCAATCCAACCCAAGAATCAAAGATCAAGTAAACCCAACACTCTTAAACACAACACACTCAAACATATCCATACCAACAACCATAAATCACCAAACCCACAACACAAACTCAAAGAAAACAAGGGAATCAAGAGGAAACTTACCAAGAATGAAGAAAACTCTTAGATTCCTCCTTGATCTCTTGAAAACTTCTTCAATCTTGAGCTTGGAGGTCAAATCTCTCCCTCTCTCTTGTTCTCTTGCTGCTGCCGTCCAAAGCAAAGAAAGAAGAAGAAAAGGAAAATGAGAGACACGAGAAGAGAGGAAGAAGGAAGAAAAGGAAAAGAAAGAAAAGTCAAACATTAACCCTCTCTCTCCTCAAAACATTCTCCTCCACACAAATAAAAAATAAAATAATCTCAAACATCACCATCCACCCATCTTAATCCACTAACTCAATTTCAAAATAATTACCTTTATACCCTTCAAACAAATATTTGTATATGTTAAGTATATCACAATATATACAACATATACACATTACTCTAACCTCAACTCTCTTTCCAATAAAATAAATACACTTAATCCAATAATAACAATAATTACTCCAATACTTCTAGGGTACATTTTGGGATATTACAATACGATTGAAAGTAGTGTCGCAACTTCTTAGAAGACCAAACCACGACTATACAGGTCTTTTCAATGATACTATACTTAATTTCATAAGGTAGGAGCTTTCTACTCAAATAGTAAACTGCATGCTCAATCCCTGACTCATCTGCTTGGGATAGCATGGCTTCTATCGACTCTTTTTCTACTGCTAAGTATAGTAATAGAGATTTGCCGGGTTTAGGTGGTTTTAAAACAGGTGGATTCAACAAATACTCTCTTATTTGCTTAAAGGCCTTTTGACATTCTTCATTCCATATGACCAGCTGATTCTTTTTAAGCAATTTGAAGATAGATTCAGTTGGACCAACCTTGACAGCAGCTTTGAAAGTCCCTTCGACGTGTCTCTTAGTGTTGTCATAAGCCCAAATTGTTACTTCGGTCGAGTTTAGATCCCTTGTTGACATGGCTAGCTTTGGCAATATCTTAAGTGGGCAAACATTTATGGCGGACCCATCATCGACCATTACACATGGAGTCCTCTTCCCCTTGACTTCTATTTTGATAAAGAGAGGGTGGATGTGATCTCTCCCCTTTTCTGGTAAATCCGCATCTAAAAAAGAAACTACTCCCATATTAACTTCACTCTTCTCTTGAACCTCTTCACATTTCATTACCCCTCCAATTTTTATGAAGTTGATAAGCTCCTTCGGTGTCCTGGAGGTAGAAATTGGCATGCTAGCCAAGGCTTTGGCCTTAGTTTCTCGATGCTTTTTAGAAGTAGCTAATAAGTCCCAAATGCTAACACTTGCTTGGGTTCTTTTCAATTGCTTGAGCACAACATCATCTTCCGCTTCTTTATTTCCTACTTCAACTTCCTTTCTCTTATTAGTTTCTACTTCCTTAGGTGGTGGCCTTGCATAAGGCTTACCGGATCTAGTGTTCATTACGTCATCTTCTTTGGGCTCGGACCAAGTCTTCTCTTTCTTCTTAGATAATAGATCATCGTCACTATCGCTTGAATCCCAAAACCCATTGACAACATAAATTGTTACTTCTTTACCCACCATAACTTGTTTAATTCCACCAAATACCTCTTCTTCTTTGGTTGCTTCTCCACCCACATCTTAAAAAGAAGACATGATAAAATCTTCATGCAAACCTCCTCCAATCATGAAGTTTGCTGGCGGCGGTACCCTATTGAACTTTGGTAATGGGTTGTCTTTGGTGTTTGGCTTATTAGGCTCGGGTAGCTTCCCATTATCAATTAGATTTTGGATCTCATGTCTCAACCTCACACATCTATCCGTGTCATGCCCTTGCATTTGATGAAACTAACAAAATGCTTTAGTGTCGAAATTAGGTGGGAGATGGTTAGGCAAAGGGCGAGGATTTAAGGGTTGTAGCAATCCCTTTCTTTGAAGTTTATTTTAGAACCCAAGACATCAGTTTCCCCAATTCTGAAAATTGTCTCCTTGTTCCTTGGTTAGTAGCATTGACACCGACTGCCTTTTGCATGCTTTGGCTACCAGACTGATAATTTCCTTTCTCGTTCCTTCTTGTTGAAAAATGGTTCTTCTCTCTTTCCCATTCTTCAATTTGCAAACCCGCTTGGAGAAGGTCTTTGAAATCACGGATGAGTGTATGAGACATCCTCTCATGAAGACTAGGCAACACCCCTCTCACAATCATCCTTATTTGATCGGATTCATCGGGCCTCTTCTTGAGCAAAGCGGCCTTGTTTCTCCATCTCTTCACATAATCTACAAAATTCTCATTCGACCTTTGCCTAATGGACTCCACTTCTATTAAGGTAACTTCCATCTCGACATTATACCCATATTGTTGGATGAAGGCTTTGTAAAGCAGATCCCAACTCTTTTGTGTTCCATCATCTAAGGTATTGAACTAATTTTTGACAACATGATCCAATGAGAGCATGAAGTACCTTAGAGTTTGAGCCTTAGTAGCTCGGGCAGACTGCATAGCAGTGATATACTACTTCACATGAAGATGAGGATTTCCGGTTCCATCAAACTTTGTGAAAGATGGCATCTTGAACTTGTACAGGACTTCTTCATCTAGCTCAAATAATTTGTCAACTTCGGACATTTCCTCGGTTTTCAGTTCCTTCTCAAATTTCTTTTCTAAATCAACAATCATCTTTTCAACATCAGAAGTTTTGGTCTTCTCCATAGTTGATCTTTCAACAATCTTCGATTCTTTCTTCTTATCTTGAGGATCTTGGTAGTATTAAGCCCAATCATCATCATCATCAATGATCACCTTTTCATCATCAAAAACTACTTCACCAACTTTGGTCTTCCCTTTGTCCTTTGGCTTTCTTAGTGCTAGCAAAAGCCTCGACATGATTTTCTAAGATTGCAGTCAATTGGTTCTTCATGGTCTCAGCTAGGGCCTCTTTTATTTCTTCCATCTTGGCATTGAGGGCATCATCCACCATTCTTTGAATTTGTTCTGGATCCATTATTTTTGGTGAGCAAGTGATTGAGTTGTTGCTAGATACTTCATCTCTGGCATAGGTCGGATTGTCGTAAGCTTTTGAACTGTCATAATCCAGGGCTGTGAGCCAGAAAGGATCAATGATATGCAAATGTATGCATGTATGTACAAACAATAGACAAACAAGGACGAATAGGACGTTCCTTCCAACCTTATAACATCCACATACAAATGGCGAGTCTCTTTTCCTAGGTATATGGTTAATAAAATACCAACATGGGGTATCTTGTTTTTGAATATTTCCCTCGAACATTTCAACCAATAGTTATATTTTCGAAAATGGAAATCCATTCATAGTAATTCCCATTAATTAGGTTTTAATCCATTCAACCAACTATAGTAGCTTTTATGCTATATTGAATTAAAGCTAAATTAAGAGGTTTATTATAGATAGATTTCTCACTTGAAAAAGTAACTAATGATTCATGCCAAAAACAAGCACATGGTTAATTATTCTTAGTATAAACTAGGCTCACAATTGATTTTTAGTATTTCTTAATTGACCTAAATAATTTGCAAGCTCTTTGTAAGAAAAGGTAGGATGAAAAAAATTTTGTTTTTAAGCCCATTGTAAAAAAAAGAAAGATTTTAGGAAAAATGGATTTTGGGCTTAGTATTTAGGTCATGAGCAAAAGAATTTTTGATTTGTTTTTAGAAAAATTTTATGTCCAAAGGCCATCTTGAAAAGTTTTGAAAATAGCTTTGGTCTTTTGGACTTTAAAGAAAAATTTATTTTGAGCTTACAATATACTTAAGTCATATTAGAAAAAGAACAAACCAAATAAGCCAAGATAAATTAACCATAGTCAAACAACATGCATTTGGGGTAAAAACCTAAGGAAAGTAACTAGGCCAATTACATGAGCTTTAGTCTTTGGGTTAAAAGGCTTAGGTTTCCATAGCAAGTATATAACAAATGGTACGAGGCTATGAGTGGTTATGCCACTCTCGATCTCCATACCTTGAGTGAAAGTATGGTATTCCTTACATAACACAACAAGGGTAACACGGTCGTCCTAACTCACGCACACGATGCAATCTAAGATGATGTAACATCCTAAAATTTTTGAAAATTTCTAATTTTCAAAAAATTTGATAAAATAAATTATAATTTAAAAGGGATTTTAAATGAAAAAGTGAAATATATATGATATATATGCAAAATATACATAACATATATAAAAGTCAACACTTTTTAAAAGAAAAGGATATTTTGGTAATTAAATCTTATAAATTCAAAATTAATAAAATAATTCAAAAAAAATTAATTTTGAATGGAAGAGGGAAATTAGGACTTTTAATTTATTAAAAAAATAATTAAATAATTAAATATTAAATTATTTTAATATATATATATATATGGTTAAAAAAAATATGAAAAGGAAAGAATATTAAAAGTCTTCATCTTCTTATTCTTCTCAAGAACGTGGCTTCCATGGAAGTTTGAAGACCAAGGATTGTGCTTGTTCCATACTCCATAAATTGAAGGAATTAACAAGTTTCAAGTGAATTTTTGGTGATTTCCACCAAAATTAGTAAGTTTCCATCTCTTTTCTTTAAATTCCTTAGAAATTTAGATTATGTGAGAATTTGAATTTTTATGTAGGATGTTATAATTGTTGGAATTGGTGTGTATGATGTTATTTTGGGTAGTTAACAATGATTCTAAGGTTAGATTGAAGTGATGATGGAGTTTGGTTAAAGAATGGTGAAGAGAGAGAATTTAGGGTTATGGATTTTTGGGGTTTTGAAAAAATGAACTTTAATTGTGAAAATTGTTTCCAAATGAGTTGTTTTGATTCATAAACAAGTATTTTAAAGTCAAATATTGGATTTGGTGGTGTTGAATTGGTGTTTGAGAATGGAAGTGGAGATTTAGGGTTTTGGAAAAGTGATTTTCAAAAGTGGTTGAATTGTGTGATTTTATTTGTTTAAGCATGTTGTTTAGTGTTAAAAGTGATGAATATAAGCTTGGAATGAGTAACGGATTGTGTTGGAATGGAAAACCTTCAATGGGGGAAGGTTAGGCCATTTGTGATATTTTGTGTGTAAGAGTGTATTTTTATAATGTAAATGATTTAAATGTATTAAAATATGTTTTTAATAATATAAATAAACTTAAAACACTAATTTAATTGTAGTAGAATGGAATTCCAATGTTGAAGTAAGGAAAGGCTAAATTTTTGAAAATTTATAGAAGTGACGTGTAATTATGGTTTAATGTTGGAAATGCCATTAATTGCGATACTAAATGATTATTTGTTATCACATTTGGTTTAGGCATTGAGGGAGGTTGATTTGCTTCATCCAAATGGTGAAGGGCAAGTTAGAAAGATTGGATTGAAGGTTGTTTTTAGCTTGCTTTGGGTTGCTAGTGGAGGTATGTACAAACTTTGAGTATAATGTTTATATTTGCAAAACATTTGGACTTAACACATTTTGGTTGGAAAATGTGTTAAGCTACTTGGTTCATTGATTGTGTATGAATAATATGCTATGACATTTGTAATGTCATATATGTGTTAAATGCATTGTGAAAAGCCATTGATAATGGTTAATTTGTGTAACATGTCAAATATGCATATTATGTGAAAATACCCAAAGTAATTAGGTAATGTGTTGTGAATGCAAAAATGAGATATGTTTAATAATGAAATGAATTGATATTGATAAAAATGAGAAAAGGGAGAAAAATGAGAAAGATGTGAAAAATGAGAAAAGTGAGAAAAAAATGTGAAAAAAGGCAATGCGCCTAGATTGAATATGTGAAAATGAGAAAGAGATTAATAATGAGAAAAATGAATAAATTGTGTGCCTATTATGTTATTCAATTTTTAGAGTTTTGGGTTTGGCGGCATGCCTATGATTGCCTACGGGCTATACGTTGGAATGGTAAAAAGACTGGGTTGTAAGCCAGGCCAGCTGATAAATATGATGTTTTTAGGGTGAAAAGACTGGGTTGTAAGCCTCAAAAACTGTAGCAGTCTAGCTGGGTTGAGGACCAAGATACTGGAGCCTAAGGGTCTAGCCGGGTTGAGGTCCAAGAGACTGGGGCTGTTACATTATCCATGGATATATATATTGCCTACGGGGCTAGACACATGTTGTCATTATGGACTAAAGCAGTTACTCTGAAATTTGAATAGCATATTAGATCCTTTTTGGGCCCATGCATGTCTTTGTTTTAATGTGAATTAGGAATTATGATACAATTGACCAATATAATGTTATGAGTTGTGCTTATGAAATTTTTGAAAAATATAATAAAGTGGATTGATGTGACATCTATATGGATTGAGTTATATTGTTATTATCAAAGTTTGTACTACTAGGCTTCGTCTTAGCGTGATTGTTTCAATCTCGCAGGTGACAGGGTAGACCCAGTTGAGCCAGAGAGTTCTTCTAGACCAGGTCGGGTCTAGACTTGTAGTTCTGCTTGTTGAGTTGCTATCAAGATCAGAAACACTGCCAGCAGCATGTATATATTTTTATGTTATTGTACAGTTTTGAATTTTATGCATAATATATTATGTTTTGCATTTTATGTATTGTATATTATAAAGAATGTTTGGGTCAATGTATTTGAAATGGGAAAGTATATGTGTTTTAAATTATATATATCTATATGTATAAATGTTTGAGAAACTTGGTGAAATTGAGAAGTATGGTTGAGATGGTGATTTGAAATTATTTTGGAGTGTTTTCTTTTTTGTAGGTTGTGTTTTGATAAATTTTGGGATATCCAAATTACAGACAAAACTCTGGCGAATTTTTCCTAGAGATTTATATATATATTATTTATTTTGGGTTCTTATAACAAGTAAATAATATTTATATTCTATTTAATTTTTATATATTTAGAATTTGAAATTTTAGATTGGAAATGTAAAAAAGAAAATTAGTAAATCAGTCTGTGATATTTTTGTACCGTATATGCATATTTTACATATGCTGAAAATATGTATTGTACGTATATAGGGTATAAGGATGCTACAGTTGTTACTGATGCCTTGAGTCGAAAGTCTTTGGCAGGTTTGACTGCTCATTCGCTCTCATTGCTTGTTGAGTTGAGAGCGTTACATGCTAGATTTGAATCTTCTGATAATGGTGTTTTGATGGCTCAGTTGCAGTTAAGGCCAGTCTTGTTGGATCATATTAGGGAGGCTTAGTTGGTAGATGAGAGAATTTAGAAAATTGTGTTGGTTTGTCAGAAGGGGGAGAGTCGAGACTTTTATGTATGGGATGATGGCAGTTTATGTTACAGAGATAGATTGTGTATTCCTGATGATGCAGAATTGAAAAGAATGATATTAAAGGAAGCACATCAATCACTTTTTGCTATGCACCCTGGGAGTACCAAGATGTATCAAGACTTGAAGCGACATTATTGGTGGTCAGGTATGAAGAGGGACATAGCAGAGTTTGTATCCAGATGTCTCACTTGCCAGAAAGTGAAGGCTGAGCACCAAGTTCCTTCAGGATTGCTCCAACCTTTATCAGTGCCAGAGTGGAAATGGGAGCGAGTGACAATGGATTTTGTGACTGGACTGCCTTTGACTTAGAAGAAGCATGATGCAATCTGGGTGATAGTTGATCAGATGATGAAGACAGCTCATTTTCTTTCAGTTCGGATGGATTATTCTCTTGAGAGGTTGGCTGAGCTGTATATCAATGAGATAGTTAGGTTGCATGGAGTCCCAGTTTCTTTGGTGTTGGATCGAGATCACCGGTTTACTTTGAGGTTTTGGAAGAGTTTGCATGATGCTTTGGGTTCTTGATTGCATTTTAGTACTACTTTCCATCCTCAAATAGATGGACAGTCAGAGAGAGTGATACAGATTTTGGAGGATATGTTGAGGAGCTGTATCATTGATTTTACCGAAAATTGGGACAGATTTTTGCCATTAATTTAATTTGCTTGTAACAACTGTCATCAATTGAGTATTGGGATGACTCCTTATGAGGCTTTATATGGCAGGAGATGCAGGACACCTTTATGTTGGGATGAAGTTGGAGAAGGTAAACTGGTTGGCCCCGATTTAATTTAGGAAACAAAGGAGAAAGTGAAGGTGATTCGGGGTCGTTTGAAAGCAGCTTTAGACCGACAGAAATCATATTCAGATTTAAAAAGAAGAGACATAGAGTTTAGTGTGGGAGATAAAGTGTTTCTAAAGGTGTCTCCATGGAAGAAGATTTTGAGATTTGGCCTCAAAGGAAAGTTGAGTCCTCGTTTCATAGGACCATATGAGGTGTTGGAGAGAGTTGGTCCAGTGGCTTATAGACTAGCTTTGCCGCCTGAGTTGAATCGAATACATAATGTTTTTCATGTCTCGATGCTTTGCAGATATAGGTCTAACCCATCTCATATCTTGTCAGTGGAGTCCATTAAGGTGAGTCCAGATCTGACTTACGAGGAAGAACCAATGTCGATTTTGGCACGAGAGGTTAAAGAATTGAGGAATAAGAGGGTGCCACTTGTTAAAGTCCTTTGGAGGAATCATGCCACTGAGGAGGTGACATGGAAAAGTGAGCAGGCGATGCAGATTCAATTTCCCTAATTGTTATAGACTTAAGGACAGGTAATTTCGGGGACGAAATTTGTTTTAGAGGGAGAGAATTGTAACATCCCAAAATTTTTGAAAATTTCTAATTTTTGAAAAATTTAATAAAATAAATTATAATTTAAAAGGATAAATTAAATTAATGGTTTTAAATGAAAAATGAAGGGATTTTAAATGAAAAAGTGAAATATATATATGGTATATATGCAAAATATACATAACATATATAAAAGTCAAAACTTTTTAAAAGAAAAGGGTATTTTGGTAATTATATCTTATAAATTCAAAATTAATAAAATAATTCAAAAACAAATTAATTTTGAATGGAAGAGGAAAATTAGGACTTTTAATTTATTAAAAAAATAATTAAATAATTAAATATTAAATTATTTTAATATATATATGTGGTTAAAAAAAAAGATGAAAAGGAAAGAATATTAAAAGTCTTCATCTTCTTATTCTTCTCAAGAACGTGGCTTCCATGGAAGTTTGAAGACCAAGGATTGTGCTTGTTCCATACTCCATAAATTGAAGGAATTAACAAGTTTCAAGTGAATTTTTGGTGATTTCCACCAAAATTAGTAAGTTTCCATCTCTTTTCTTTGAATTCCTTGGAAATTTAGATTATGTGAGAATTTAGATTTTTATGTAGGATATTATAATTGTTGGAATTGGTGTGTATGATGTTATTTTGGGTAGTTAACAATGATTCTAAGGTTAGATTGAAGTGATGATGGAGTTTGGTTAAAGAATGGTGAAGATAGAGAATTTAGGGTTATGGATTTTTGGGGTTTTGAAAACATGAACTTTAATTGTGAAACTTGTTTCCAAATGAGTTATTTTGATTCATAAACAAGTATTTTAAAGTCAAATATTGGATTTGGTGGTGTTGGGTTGGAGTTTGAGAATGGAAGTGGAGATTTAGGGTTTTGGAAAAGTGATTTTCCAAAGTGGTTGAATTGTGTGATTTTATTTGTTTAAGCATGTTGTTTAGTGTTAAAAGTGACGAATATAAGCTTGGAATGAGTAATGGATTGTGTTGGAATGGAAAACCTTCAATGGGGGAAGGTTAGGCCATTTTTGAGATTTTGTGTATAAGAGTGTATTTTTATAATGCAAATGATTTAAATGTATTAAAATATGTTTTTAATAATATAAATAAACTTAAAACACTAATTTAATTGTAGTAGAATGGATTTCCAATGTTGAAGTAAGGAAAGGCTAAATTTTT
Source organism: Garcia nutans (assembly GCA_947685225.1). Classification (NCBI taxonomy): domain Eukaryota; kingdom Viridiplantae; phylum Streptophyta; class Magnoliopsida; order Malpighiales; family Euphorbiaceae; genus Garcia; species Garcia nutans. The sequence goes on along the minus strand of CANTUV010000039.1, from coordinate 30,830,002 downwards.
TAAAATTTATAGAAGTGACATGTAATTATGGTTTAATGTTGGAAATGCCATTAATTGTGATACTAAATGATTATTTGTTATCACATTTGGTTTAGGCATTGAGGGAGGTTGATTTGCATCATCCAAATGGTGAAGGGCAAGTTAGAAAGGTTGGATTGAAGGTTGTTTTTAGCTTGCTTTGGGTTGTTAGTGGAGGTATGTACAAACTTTGAATATAATGTTTATATTTGCATAACATTTGGACTTAACGCATTTTGGTTGGAAAATGTGTTAAGCTACTTGGTTCATTGATTGTGTATGAATAATGTGCTATGACATTTGTAATGTCATATATGTGTTAAATGCATTGTGAAAAGCCATTGATAATGGCTAATTTGTGTAACATGTGAAATATGCATATTATGTGAAAATACCCAAAGTAATTTGGTAATGTGTTGTGAATGCAAAAATGAGATATGTGTAATAATGTAATGAATTGATATTGATAAAAATGAGAAAAGTGAGAAAAAATGAGAAAGATGTGAAAAATGAGAAAAGTGAGAAAAAAAAATGTGAAAATAAGGCAATGTGCCTAGATTAAATATGTGAAAATGAGAAAGAGATTAATAATGAGAAATATGAATAAATTGTGTGCCTAGTATGTTATTTAATTTTTAGAGTTTTGGGTTTGGCGGCATGCCTATGATTGCCTACGGGCTATACATTGGAATGGTAAAAAGACTGGGTTGTAAGCCAGGCCAGCTGATAAATATGATATTTTTGGGGTGAAAAGACTGGGTCGTAAGCCTCAAAAACTGTAGCAGTCTAGCCGGGTTGAGGACCAAGATACTGGAACCTAAAGGTCTAGCCGGGTTAAGGTCCAAGAGACTGGGACTGTTACATTATCCATGGATATATATATTGCCTATGGGCCTAGACATATGGTGTCATTATAGACCAAAGCAGTAACTCTGAAATTTGAATAGCATATTAGATCCTTTTTGGGCCCATGCATGTCTTTGTTTTAATGTGAATTAGGAATTATGATACAAATGAGCAATATAATATTATGAGTTGTGCTTATGAAATATTTGAAAAATATAAGAAAGTGGATTGATGTGACATCTATATGCATTGAGTTATATTGTTATTATCAAAGTTTGTACTACTAGGCTTCGTCTTAGCGCGATTATTTCCATCGTGCAGATGACATGGTAGACCCAGTTGAGCCGGAGAGTTCTTCTAGACCAGGTCGAGTCTAGACTTGTAGTTGAGCTTGTTGAGTTGTTATTGAGATCAGAAACACTGCCAGCAACATGTATATATTTTTATGTTATTGTACATTTTTGAGTTTTATGCATAATATATTATGTTTTAGATTTTACGCATTGTATATTATAAAGAATGTTTGGGTCAATGTATTTGAAATGGGAAAGTACGTGTGTTTTAAATTATCTATATCTATATGTATAAATGTTTGAGAAGCTTGGTGAAATTGAGAAGTATGGTTGAGATGGTAATTTGAAATTATTTGGGAGTGTTTTCTTTTTTGCAGGTTGTGTTTTGATAAATTTTGGGATATCCAAATTATAGACAAAACTCTGGTGAATTTTTCCTAGAGATTTATATATATTTTATTTATTTTGGGTTCTTATAATAAGTAAATAATATTTATATTCTATTTAATTTTTATATATTTAGAATTCGAAATTTTAGATTGGAAATGTAAAAAAAAATTAGTAAATCGGTATGTGATATTTTTGTACCGTATATGCATATTTTACATATGCTGAAAATATGTATTGTACGTATATAGGGTATAAGGGTGTTACAGATGATGCAATGGATAATATCGTTATAAGAAAGAATAGAATAATATAAAGACCAATGGAATCAACTTCTCTTATCCCCAGTGGAGTCGCCACTGTGAGCGGGGATTTTCGCCCCCACTCCCGGTGGAATGGTTCTTGCGACTTCGGTACTATTTAGGCTCGAGGCCTTAGAGAACACGGACCTAAGTTTGGAGAAAATGGAGTCACCACCCGGACGGGCCGAAAAAAAGAAAGGGGTGGATGACTCGATTCCTAAGGAATCTCCAACCCCCTAATAGGTTCGGAAAGTGGGGTACATGTGGGGAAGGTGAGAAATGGCCCAGCACCCCCACAACGCCCGGTTCATTGGAACCGGCCTCCTTTATAGGTCTTAATATTATAAAATTCTTAAATATAACAATATTATCCATATTACACACAATAATTAAAATAAAGCATCGATATATTGAAAATCAAAACAATGTCCAAGCAAAACAAATAATTGGACACCCATCCGAAGATGAAAACATGCCCTTACATAATCCATGCCTAAATAGGACACCCACCGAAAGGTAGAAACATGTCCTTTACATTGGTCTAAAATATAAAAGCAATTTAAATTACATGATATTTAACTAATGAGGTACCCACCAAGTGGAAACATACCTCTTACAATATTTGGAAATCTAAATAAACCGATAAAAGTAAATAACCATTCATCATAAATAAATCATTAATCAAAGATATCAATCAAAATATAAAATAAACATCCATCCATGATAAATTAAATAAATCAATCATTAAAATTAAATAAACCAACAAAGCATTGAAAATAAATTAAAGCATATAATAGACTACATAATCAAATATAAAATTAAATAAAGCAAATAAAGATTCAAATTAGAGCTACTATTTCTATTTAAGATTCTTTATTTAATGTGTTTAGGGTTTTGAAATTTATGGGTTTAAGCTACTGTGAGTTTTAAAGGAATTGAAATGGATTAAAGTTTTATAATTTAAAAGGTTGATAAAGTTCTTTGATTAACCAAATTAGTGTTTGATGAGTGAAATCATGAAATTAGGGTTTGGACACTTTAAAACATTATATTTACGATTATTAGCTACTTTCTGTGTTGAATCTTAATATTTAGGTTTATAAGGTTTTAGAGTTTTAAAGATTGGGATTTAGAAAAATTAGGGTTTAAGGTTTTAAGGGAATTAGGGTTTAAGAAAACTAGGGTTTAGAATAATTGGTTTGAGGTTACTGTCTTGGTTTTAAAGTTGAATTAGGGTTTTTAGTGTTTTAGAGAATGTATTAGATTTTAGAATTTGGAAAAACAATTTATAGTTTTATGAAGCTTTATGAAAATAAACAAAACAATTTAAGGTTTATAGAAACAGAAAAGATATTTTTTAGGGTTTTTGGAAAGAAAAAAGATTCAATTTAGGGTTTTGGAAAATTGGAAAGCAGATTAGGGTTTTGGTAAATTTTGAAACGATTTAAGGTTTTGAAAAGTTAAAAAGTAGATTAGGGTTTTAAGATTTTGAAGAAACAGAAATTTTCAATCTTGAGTGATGAAGCTATTGTAAAGAAAAATAAATAAAGAAATTCATACCTTCATTTGTTGGTTCCACCAAAAATTATTTCTTGGATGAACAAGAACAAAAACAAGCTTTGCTGCCTTTGATGAATTCTAGATTGCTTGCTTATTGCTTCGGTTTGCTGAGTTTCGACCTCCAAATCAAAAGTCTCCCAAAGTTCTAAGTTCAAAAAGAATTTTAGTTTGATAATTTTCTAAGTTTTTCTCCAAAAGTCCTCTAAAATTTTCCTTCTAAATTTTGATCCCCTCTGTGTTGTTTTTCAGTCCTTATTTATAGAAGATTTTGATGATTAATCTTAATTGTTCACGGAATCTAACATTAATTAAAAAGGGAAACCAAAACCAAATTGAATTTGGTTTCGGAAAAAAATTGAGTCGGAAAAATTTCACTGGCAAAAAAAAAATACTACAGAAAAATTTCACTGGAAAAATAGTTGCCGCAAGAGCTTGCGTGCTGCGGGGCGAAAATTGCCTGCTGGCCATTTCGCTCGCAGAACTTTGTTTATTTATTTATTGTTATTATTTTTTATTAATTAAAAGAAGTAAATACTAAAACAAATATTGTTTAATTAAGATAACACAAAAATTATTTTGGACTAATTAAAATATATTGGACAACACAAAAATTATTTTGGACTTATTAAAATATATTGGACCGGACTGGGCCAAAAATTAAGGGTCTACAATTCCATAATTGACCTAGATAGTTGTAAGCTCATTAAAGAAAAAGGTTTTAATTTGGATGAAGTGCCAAAATAGTTTTTTTTCAAAGTCCTTTTAGAAAAAAATGGATTTTAGGCTTTGTATTTGGGCCATGAGGTAGAAGAATTTTTTACCCATCTTAGGTTTTATGCCCACAGACTATCTTGAAAATTTTTCAAAATAATTTTGGTCTTTTGGACTTAAAAGAATAAAACTATTTTGAGCTTACAACATAGGTAGGTTATATTAGAAAAAGAACAAACCAAATAGGCTATGGTTCAAACTAAGATATATCAATCATAATCAAACAACAAGCATTTGGATAAAAACCTAAGAAAAGTAACTAGGCTAATTACATGAGTTTTAGTCTTTGGGTTGAAAAGCTTTAGGCTCCCATAGCAAGTATATATCAAAAGGTACAAGGCTATAAGTTGTTATGCCATGCTCGATCTCCATACCTTGAGTGGCAGTAAGGTATATTTTACATAACATAACATCGGTAACACAAGCATTCTAACTCATGCACAGAATGCAATCTATATGATGCAATGGATAATATCATAATAAGAAGAATAAAAAAGTATAAAGACCAACAGAATCAACTTCTCTTATCCCCAGTGGAGTTGCTACTATGAGTGGAGATTTTCACCCCCACTCCCATGTGGAATGGTTCTTGCGACTTTGGCATAGTTAGGCTCAGGGCCTTAGAGAACACTGGCCTAAACCAGGAGAAAAAGAAGTTACCACCCGGACGGGCTGGGAAAATAGAAAGGGGTGGATGACTCGATTCCTAAGAAATTTTCAACCTCCTAATGGGATCAAAAATTTGGGTACGTATGGGGAATGTGAGAATGACCTAGCATTCCCATAACGCCCAGTTCAGTAGAACTGGCCTCCTTTTCAGGTCTAAATATTATTAAATTCTTAACTTATTGAAATATCATCCATATTACATGCAATTATCCAAATAAATAATCATTCATCACCTTTATTAAAATAAAGCAATCAAAATAGGCACTCATCCAAAGATGAAAACTTGCCTTTACAACAATTGTCTAATGTCCCAAAACTAAATAAAATAGAAAACCCACTATTTGGTGGAAACATGCCCTTTACATTAATCCAAAACTTAAAGTAAATAAAATTACATTAAACTTAACTAGTGAGGTACCCACAAAGTAAAAACATACCTCTTACATCTTTGAAGCACTAAATAATTAACTAAATGAAATATAAATCTGTAACACCCCTATATCTCGTATACGTACCAAGCATGCTTAAACGATCGTAACATACGTATACTGAATATAGAAAATGCCACAGTTTAAAAAGACACAATAATAAACTTTATAAATAAATGAAACCAATTTCCAACATTTATAAGAAATCCAAAAGACACCATATATAAAAATGTTTATTAAATTCACAGCAGAAGTTATTACAAATAAGTTATAAGTCAACGTTTACAAAACATAAAATATATATATATATATACATGATTGGCAGCTTTTCTCTGATCTTTAAGTCCCAAAATGAACTCTTCAAGGTCTACTCTCACTGGGTCTCGAAGAACTCTCAGGTTCAACTCTGTCACCTGCGCGATCAAACACTATCGCGCTAAGCCATCGGCTTAGTAGTACAAAGTATGCTAGCATTATGCTTTAGTGCAATGTAATGTCACACATTTTATTAATAAATCAACATCATAGATGGAAGGCTAACAACATACCTTTATATTTCATAAACAACACATATATAAACATATCACATTTCAACATCCTTCCCTATAACTCACTAATCAATCATTTTACCATTCATAAATCACATTAAACAAAGACAAGCATGGGCCCAAAACACACTAATATATCATTCAATTTTCAGAGTAAATGTTTTGGTTTAATCATCACATTTATCATTATCATAAACCCAACTAGGCTTCAAGGATTAGGTTCAACCAAGCTTCAAGGGGAACAAAGCATGCTAAGTCTCAACCCAACTTGGCTTCAAGAACCAACCCAACCTAGCTTCAAGGGTTGTAACATCTCAATTAGGCTTCAAGGACTAGACCCAACCAAGCTTCAAGGGGAGTAAAACATGTTAAACTTCTACCCAACTTGGCTTCAAGGATCAAGCCTAACCTAACTTCAAGAGAGTGTTACTATCATTAGGCATGCCACCAACAACAAACTCTGAAAATTGAATAACACATTAGCCACACAATTCATTTATTATTTCATTATCAATTCTCATCATCAATTAGGCAAACATGCCTTATATCTTTCAATTGAATCATCATAGCCAAACACAATGGCTTCATATCATAGCATATCTTAATACTCATCTTAGCAATTCCTCTTTCAAATGTAAAATCATTTGTATCATCATATCATTCATATAATACATATATATATCATCATTGATATAAACATAGCAAAGTACATTCTTCACAAGCATCAACAATGCAATAATGTAGGATGTGTACTTACCTCAAAAGCAATTTACACAACTCAAAACACTCCCTTTCCCAAGGTTCTTATGCTTCTAAAATCAATGACAAATCACCTTCTTCAAGACCTAATCCAACAAATATAACACACACTTACTTAAGGATACACAAGAAGTAATCAAGTTAAGAGTTAACTAGGGCAATCTCTACACATGACACGCTCAACCACACGGGCGTGTTCCTGACCGTGCCCTAACTCCACAACACAGAAGCTATTACACGCTCATGACCACGGGCGTGTCACTGGGCGTGTAATACATACTGCCTCACACAAATACATCAACACGTCCAACAACCTGAACGTGCTCCTGACCGTGTAAATTCTCCATTCTCACAGTAGCTATGACACGCTCAATAACACGGGCGTGTTACTGGCCGTGTCAAACCTACTGCCACACAGAACAATTGACACGCCTAAGAACCCTGGACATGCTCATGGGCGTGTCAGGCCAAAAACCCAGATTTCGGCCAAAACAACACCACAACTAACAAATCACTTCCATCCACCAACATCCACTTCCACCAAACTTAACAAAACATACCCAAACATCATCTCAAACTTGCAACAACACCAAAACAAGCCAAAACACACATCAAACACAAATCACAAACATCATCAAAACTCTAAACATAACCACAACTCAATCTATACCAACCAACTTATTCTTTTCTTCAATCCAACCCCAAAATCCAAAACCACTTAAACCAAATACTCTTAAACACCACACAATCTAACCAAACACATAACCATCACAACTCCAACTCACAAACCCAAATAAATTAAAGAATCAAGTGGAAAAGACTTACCAATGATGAAGAACTCTCAAACCTCCAACTTGATCTCTTGAAAACTCTCTTCAATCTTGAACTTGGAAAAGCAAATCTCCCTCTTGCTCTCTTGCTTCTTGATGGCCGGACAACACAGAAAAACAAAGAGAAAGAGAGAAATGGTTGAGGACCACGCAGAAAAAAGAAAGAAGGAAAACCAAATAAGCCAAGTCAAACCCACTTTTCCTTAAAATCCTCTCATCCAAGTATTTATATAAAATAATACAAATATCTTCTTCCACTCCACTAACTCTAATCTCACTTAATATAAACTATCACTTAAACACAATTAATCAATAATTAATCTCTTCCTTTGACTTTCCCAATGACTTATGTATATGTTATATATATTTACATATATACAACATATAAACTCTCTCTTCATTTATTTTCTCTTTTCCAATTAAACACAAATACACTTACTTCAATTACAACAATTATTACACCAAACTTTTAGGGTATATTTTGGGATATTACAAAATCATTCAAGCACTCTCTATAAGCAAAAATAAAATAAATCATCCATAACAAATAAAACATTAATAAATCATTCATCATAAACATAAAATAATTGAATTTAGGTTTTAATATTTAAATTAAGTATTAAATTTATAAATTTAGGGTTTACATCTTAAATTAGGGTTTTTAGGATAAAATTAGTGTTTTAGAATTTGTATGACTAAATTAGGGTTTTTAGGATAAAAATTAGGGTTTTAGCATAAGGATTAGGATTTTAAGGATTATGGATGGAAATTGGGGATTTTAGGTTTTTGAAAACAAGATTAAAGTTTTAAGGGTTTTGAATTTGGGAATTTTTAATTTAAAAACTACGGTTTTTGGATGAAATTGGGTTCTTTTATGGTTTTGAGGAAAAACAGTCAAGGTTCTGGGCATTTAGAAGATAGGATTTGTTTTTTTAATTTAACAACTGGGGTTCTGGACTTTTGGTTTCAAATGTAAGGTTTAGAAAATTAGCATTTGGATTAGGGTTTTAGGTTTGTTAGATATTAGGGTTTTGGTGTTTTGGTTATTTAGAAATCTGATTTAGGGTTTTGGCAATTGGAAAATAGATTATGGTTTTGCAAATTGGAAAAAACAAGTTTAGGCGTTTTGATTTTTTAGAAACATAGATTAGGATTTTATCAAAATATGATTATTATAAAAAACTTTAAGGCCACTTTAACATGAATTCTTGATAAATATTTGTATGGAATATGGCTATTGGACGTGTTTAAACTAATGATTATGTATTGATGAACATAAGTTGAATATGTCTAAGTTATAGGAACTACTTTGGATGATGAATAAATATGATTAATATAAAGAAACATCATCAAAACTTCTCATGTTGTGTTTAAATGAATTTAGTTTAAGGGATAAACCTTCTGTAGACCCTTAATTTTTGACCCAGTCTGGTCCAATATATTTTAATTAGTCTAAAATAATTTTTGTGTTGTCCAATATATTTTAATTACTCCAAAATAATCCTTGTGTTATCTTAATTAAATAATATTTCCTTTAGTATTTAGTTTTTATAATTAATAAAAAAATAATAATAAACAAATAAATAAAAATAAAAATCAGCGACAAAAAAATTCGTCGCCGAAAAGTTTAGACGAAATGGCCTTAGGCCATTTCACCCGCAGGAGTTTCCTGCTGGTGAAATGGCTTTGCCATTTCGTGCGCAGGAAAATCTTGCGAGCGAATGGCCAAGGCCATTTCGCCCGTAGGAAAATCCTGAAGGTAAAATGGCCTCTGGCCGCCCAGCTCCCCAATTTTCACCCGTAGCTCCCGCAGCAATTTTTTCACCAGCAAAATTTTTCTGCCTCAATTTTTTTTCGCCAGCAAAAATTTTTCGACGTAATTTTTTTCGAAACCAAATTCTATTTGTTTCGGTTTCCTTTTCTTAATTAATGTTAGTTTCCATAAACAAGTTGAATTAATCATCTAAATTTTCTATAAATAAGGCTAAAAGACAACATAGAAGGGACTTTTTTTGGGAGGAGGAATTGAAAAAACTTTGGAATGATCGGACTAGGAGAAATCTTTGGCAGTGAAATCAATCAAACTTTTTGAGAGAAGAATAAGCAACCAAACAATCAATCCATCAAAGGCAACCATCTTGCCTTTGTCCTTGTTCATCCAAGAAGTAATTTTTGGTGGAACCAACAAACGAATGTATGAATATCAAATCTCTTTTTGTCTTTACAGTAGCTTGAATCATTCAATTGTTTCTTTTGATTCAAAAAACCCTAGGACCCTAATTTACCTTTTCCAAACCTTAGAACCTTAAATCGTCTACTCTATTTTCAAAAACCTTAAAATTACTTTTCTGTTTCCTCAAAATCTTAAAACCCTAATCTACTTTCCAACTTTCCAAAACCTTAAATTGATTTATTAATTCCCCAAAACCCTAATATGTTTTTCCAATTTTTCAAAACTTTAAAACCCTAAATTTACCTTACAGCTTCTAAAAATCACATAAATCTTTATAAAACTCTAAATTGATTTTTTCAAATTCCAAAATCAAATACATCTTCCGAAATACTAAAAACCCTAATTCAACTTCAAAATCAAGACAGTAACCCTAAACTAGTAATCTAAGCCCTAAATGTTCTTAAATCCTAATTCCTTTAAAATCTTAAACCTTAGTTTTTCTAAACCCTAATCCTTAAAACCTTAAAACCTTATAAACCTAAATATTAAAATTTAACACAGTAAGCCTACAAACAACAATCTAGTAGCTAATAATCATAAACCTAATGTTTTAAAGTATCCGAACCCTAATTTCATGATTTTACTCCTCAAACCCTAATTTGGTTAATCAAAGAACCTTATCAATCTCTTAAATTATAAAATCTTAATCCATTTTAATTCCCTTAAAACTTACAGTAGCTTAAATCAATAAATCCCAAAACCCTAAACATTAAATAAAGAATCTTAAATAGAAACAGTAGCCTTAATTTGTATCTTTACTTGCTTTATTTATATTTAGATTTGATTGTGTAGTTGATTATATGCTTTGATTTATTTTATATGCTTTAATTTATTTAAGTTCAATGCTTGGTTTATTTAAATTATCATGGATGAATGTTTATATTTTGATTGATGTTTAATATCTTTGATGAATGATTTATTTATTATGAATGGTTATTTACTTATATCAATTTATTTTGATTTCCAAATGTTGTAAGAGGTATGTTTCCACTTTGTGGGTACCTCATTAGTTAAATATCTTGTAATTTAAATTGCTTTTATATTTTAAACCAATGTAAAGGACATGTTTCTACCTTTTGGTGGATGTCCTATTAGTTTAGACATGGATGATGTAAGGGCATGTTTCCATCTTTGGATTGGTGTTCATTTATTTGTTTTTCTTGGACATTATTTTTATTTTAATATAACGATGCTTTATTTCAATTATTGTGTGTAATATGGATAATATTGTTATACTTAAGAATTCTATAATATTAAGACCTGTAAAGGAGGCCAGTTCCAATGAACCGGGCGTTGTGGGGGTACTGGGCCATTTCTCACCTTCTCCATACATACCCAACTTTCCAAACCCATTAGGGGGTTGGGATTCCTTAGGAATCGAGTCATCCACCCCTTTCTTTTTCCTAGCCCATCCGAGTGGCGACTCCATTTTCTCCAGACTTAGGTTCGTGTTCTCTAAGGCCCCGAGCCTAAACAGTGCCGAAGTCGCAAGAACCATTCCACCGGGAGTGGGGTCAAAAATCCCCGCTCACAGTGGCGACTCCGCTGGGGATAAGAGAAGTTGATTCCGTTGGTCTTTATATTATTCTATTCTTTCTTATAATGATATTATCCATTGCATCATATTAGATTGCATCGTGTGTGTGAGTTAAGACGCCCGTGTTACCCGTGTTGTATTATGTAAGGGATACCATACTTTCACTCAAGGTATGGAGATCGAGCATGGCATAACCACTCATAGCCTCATACCATTTGGTATATTCTTGCTATGGGAACCTAAGCCTTTTTACCCAAAGACTAAAGCTCATGTAATTTGCCTAGTTACTTTCCTTAGGTTTTACCCCAAATGCATGTTGTTTGACTATGGTTAATTTATCATAGCTTAAATCATGGCTTATTTGGTTTGATCTTTTTCTAATATGACCCAAGTACATTTGCAAGCTCAAATAAATTTTTTTAAAATCCAAAAGACCAAAACTATTTTCAAAACTTTTCAAAATGGTCTTTGGATATAAGACTTTTTCTAAAAAGAAATCAAAAATTCTTTTGCTCATGACCTAAATACAAAGCCCAAAATATGTTTTTTCTAAAATCTTTTTACAATGGGCTTATAAACAAAATTATATTACAAAGAGCTTGCAAATTATTTGGGTCAATTACGAAATACCAAAAATCAATTATGGGCCTAGTTTATACTAAGAATAATTAATCATGGGCTTGTTTTTGGCATGAATCATTAGTTACTTTTTTCAAGTGAGAAACCTATTTATAATAAACTTCTTAATTTTATTTTAATCCAATATAGCATAAAAGCTACTTTAGTTGGTTGAATGGATTAAAACCTAATTAATGGGAATTATTATGAAATGATTTCCATTTTCGAAAATATAACTATTGGTTGAAATGTCCGAGAGAAATATTTGAAAACAAGGTACCCCATGTTGTTATTTTGTTAACCATATACCTAGGAAAAGAGACTCGCCATTCGTGTGTGGATGTTATAAGGTTGGAAGGAGTGTCCTAATTATCTTTGTTAATTGTTTGTGCATTCATGCATACATGCATACATTCGCATGTCATATCATTGATCCTCTCTAGCTCACAGCCCTGGATTACGACAGTTCAAAAGCTTACAACAATCTAACCTACGCCGGAGATGAAGAATCTAGCAACTACTCAATCACTTGCTCACCAAAAACAATGGAGCCTGAACAAATTCAAAGAATGGTGGATGAAGCCCTCATTGCCAAAATGGAAGAAATAAAAGAGGCCATAGCTGAGACCATGAAGAACCAATTGACTGCAATTTTAAAAAATCGTGCCGAAGCATCTTCTAGCACCAAGAAGCCAAGGTGATCATTGATGATGATGATGATTGGGCTCAATACTACCAAGATCCTCAAGATAAGAAGAAAGAACCAAAGATTGTTGAAAGATCAGCTATGGAGAAAACTGAAACTTCTGATGTTTACGGACTTAGAAAAGAAATTTGAGAAGAAACTGAAAATCGAAGAAATGTCTGAAGTTGACAAATTATTTGAGCTAGATGAAGAAGTTTCGTACAAGTTTAAGATGCCATCTTTCAAGAAGTTTGATGGAACCGGAAATCCTCATCTCCATGTGAAGTAGTATATCACTGCCATGCAGTCTGTACGAGCTACTAAGGCTCAAACTCTAAGGTACTTCATGCTCTCATTGGATCCTGTTGTCCAAAATTGGTTCAATACCTTAGATGATGGAACACAAAAGAGTTGGGATCTGCTTTACAAAGCCTTCATCCAGTAATATGGATATAATGTCGAGATGGAAGTTACCTTAATGGAAGTGGAGTCCATTAGGCAAAGGTCGAATGAGAATTTTGTAGATTATGTGAAGAGATGGAGAAACAAGGCTGCTTTGCTCTAGAAGAGGCCCGATGAATCCGATCAAATAAGGATGATTGTGAGAGGGGTGTTGCCTAGTCTTCATGAAAGGATGTCTCATGCACTCATCCGTGATTTCAAAGACCTTCTCCAAGCTGGTTTACAAATTAAAGAATGGGAGAGAGAGAAGAACCATTTTTCAACGAGAAGGAACGCGAAAGGGAACTATCAATCTGGTAGCCAAAGCATGCAAAAGGTAGTCGGTATTAACGCTACTAACCAAGGAACGAGGAGACAATTTTTGGAATTGGGAAAACCAATGTCTTGGGTTCTCAATAAACTTCAAAGAAAGGGATTGCTACAATCCTTAAATCCTCGCCCTTTGCCTAACCCTCTCCCACCTAATTTCGACACTAAAGCATTTTGTCAGTTTCATCAAATGCAAGGGCATGACACGGATAGATGTATGAGGTTGAGACATGAGATCCAAAATCTGATTGATAATGGGAAGCTACCCGAGCCCAATAACCCAAACACCAAAGACAACCCATTACCAAAGTTCAATAGGGTACCACCACCGGCAACCTTCATGATTGGAGGAGGTTTGCATGAAGATTTTGTCATGTCTTCTTTTCAAGATGTGGGTGGAGAAGCAACCAAAGAAGAAGAGGTATTTGGCAAAATTAAACAAGCTATGGTGAGTAAAGAAGTAACAATTTGTGTTGTCAATGTGTTTTGGGATTCAAGCGATAGTGATGATGATCTAGTATCCAAGAAGGAGGAGTAGACTTGGTCCGAGCCCGAAGAAGATGAAGTAATGAACACAAGATCCGGTAAGCCTTTTGCAAGGCCACCACCTAAGGAGGTAGAAACTAATAAGGGAAAGGAAGTTGAAGTAGGAAATAAAGAAGAGGAAGATAATGCTGTGCTCAAGCAATTGAAAAGAACCCAAGCAAGTGTTAGCATTTGGGACTTATTAGCTACTTCTAAAAAGCACCGAGAAACTATGGCCAAAGCCTTAGCTAGCATGCCAATTTCTACCTCCACAACACCGGAGGAGCTGATCAACTTTATAAAATTGGAGGGGTAATGAAATGTGAAGAGGTTTAAGAAAAGAGTGAAGTTAATATGGGAGCAGTTTCTTTTTCAGATGCGGACTTATCGGAGGAGGGGAGAGATCACATCCGCCCTCTCTTTATCAAAATAGAAGTCAAGGGGAAGAGGACTCCATGTGTAATGGTCGATGATGGGTCTACCGTAAATGTTTGCCCACTTAAGATATTGCCAAAGCTAGCCATGTCAACAAGGGATCTAAACCCAACAGAGGTAATCATTCATGCTTATGACAACACTAAGACACACGCCGAAGGAACTTTCAAAGCTGCTGTCAAGGTTGGTCCAATTGAATCTATTATTGAATTTGTTGTTTTAGACATACCTGTTACCTTTGCCTTACTCTTGGGGCGACCATGGTTTCATCCTCTTGGTGGAGTTCCTTCAACCCTTCATCAAAATATCAAGTTCCCCAACGGAGATGAGACAGTGGTCATCGAAGCTGAAGATAATGAGATTGTTAATGCTCTAATGATTGAGAGGCCTCTCAATGGTTTTCAAGTCGCTACAATTTCTGATGATGAAGTAGTGGACTCCAAAGTCTTGAATATGATGAAGAGCATGAACTACCTTCCCGGAGCTGGTCTTGGAAAGGGTAAAGTCGGTTTGATAAAGCTGCCAGATTTTAAAACTCAAACTTCCAAGAAGGGGTTGGGATATGATGAAGCCAATAATGTCCAGCCAAAGAAGGATGAGAAGATGAACTTCCCACCACTTGAAGAAATCTTTGTCAAAGCTCCAGATATGGGATCACTCCAAGGAAAGCCAGAGCCAATCATGTTCATGGGAAAGTTGATCCCAAGTTTTGAAATTTTTGCAGATGTGACCGAGCTAGTGGAGTAAGTGAAGAAAGAGCTCACCTTGTCAGCCAACAAAGAATCCAATCCAAAAGAGAAGAATGAAGCTGTCCTGAAAACCAAAAAGACTCCAGAGGAGATTGCTGCCCTGGTTGAAGAAAAGTTTGAAGACATCTTGCCTTTTGATTTTGAGAACAATGATCTTGATTTTGATTTTAATTTGTCTACTTTGTATGAGGATGATGATGTTTTCTTTTTCAAAATGAATACAATAAAGTCTGATTTTGCTTACTTGTGTGATATTTCTCCTAATGGTTGCATACATTCAAATAGCAGTTACATGAGCATCTTTAATATTAATTCTGTTAACACACAATCATTAAATTTGGGAATAACTAAAAATCCTAAAAATGTTAGCATAACATCTGACCTTACTCTTGATGAGAGAAAGAGATTTGAAAAAATATTCAAAAAATATGAAGAAGTGTTTGCTTGGTCTTATGAGGATATGCCTGGAATAGATCGAGACATAGCTGAGCATCATATTCCTACTTACACTCACATGAAACCTGTCAAACAAAAGCTCAGGCAATTAAGACTTGAGTGGGCTAAATTGGTTAAAGAAGAGGTCACCAAACAAATACAAGTGAAGTTCCTTGAAGTGATAGAATATCCAGATTGGCTAGCCAACATAGTACCCATTCCAAAGAAAGATGGAAGAATAAGGGTCTGTGTGGACTATAGAGATTTGAACAAGACTTCCTCTAAGGATGATTTTCCTTTACCCCATATAGATGTCCTCATTGATAGTGCAGCCTCTAGCGTGCTACACTCATTTATAGATGGATTTTTCGGATACAACAAAGTGTTAATGGCCTAAGAGGATAAAGCCAAAACTGCTTTCATTACTAAATGGGGTATATTTTATTATAGGGTGATGTTGTTCAGCTTAAAGAATGCTGGAGCAATTTATCAAAGGATGGTCACCGCATTATTTCATGACATGATGCACAAAGAAGTTGAAGTATATGTTGATGATATGATGGTGAAATCGGACACAAGGGAACAACACTTCCAAAAATTAGAGCTATTCTTTGATAGAGCATTGAAATATAAGCTAAGATTGAACCCGAAGAAGTGTGTGTTCGGTGTTACCTCAAGTAAATCATTAGGAAATGTGATTGGTTCGAACAACATTGAGATCAATCTTGGAAAAGTTAAAGCAATCAGGGATATGCCAGCCCCGAAGACGGAGAAAGAAGTTTGGGGATTCATTGGTAAATTGTAATACATTAGCAGATTCATAGCAAAGCTCCCAACAATTTGTGAGCCTATCTTCAAATTGCTTAGAAAGAATCAGCCGGTCATATGGAATGAAGAGTGTCAAAAGGCCTTTGAGCGAATAAAAGAGTATTTGTTGAATCCACCTGTTTTAAAACCACCTAAACACGGCAAACCTCTATTACTATACTTAGCAGTAGAAGAAGAGTCAATAGGAGCCATGCTAGCCCAAGCAGATGAGTCAGGGATTGAGCATGCAGTTTACTATTTTAGTAGAAAGCTTCTGCCTTATGAAATTAAGTATAGTATCATTGAAAAAACCTGTATAGTCGAGGTTTGGTCTTCTAAGAAGTTGCGGCATTACTTTCAATCTTATAGTGTGCAACCAATTTCTAGGTTGGATCCAATGAAGTACTTAAGGGAGACACCCTCTTTGATTAGGAAGTATGGTCGATTTTTGATAATATTAGAAGAATTCGAGATTGAATATGTAACCAGGAAAATAATCAAAGGTAGAGCGGTGGCAGAATTCCTGGCCCACCAACCATTACCAGATGGTGAAGGGGTAATCTTGGAATTTCCAGATGAACATTTAGAGGCAATTGAAGTACAAGGGTGGAAAATGTATTTTGATGGAGCAGTAAACAGGAAAGGAGTAGGTTTGGGAGTCATACTAGAATCGCCCGAAGGGTAACTTATCCCTTTAGCCAAAAAGTTGAAATTTAGGGCAACCAATAATATGATGGAATACGAAGCTTGTATTTTTTATTTGGAAACCCTAATGATTATGAAGGTGGATAAGGTGGAAGTTTTTGGTGATTCATTACTAGTAGTATCCCAAGTAAATGGAGAGTGGGAGTTGAAACAAAAAAAAAATTAAAACCATACCACCATTACTTGACCATGATAAAGAAGAACTTTAAAGAGTGTAGGTTTATACACCTATCAAGAGAAGAAAATCAGATGCATGATGCCCTAGCCACATTGGTTTTGGTATGGGAAAATCCTGCTAGTTTATTTCTTAACCCTCTGATTTTGACCAGCTCATCAACCCCTTGTTATGAATATGAGACAATCATGGAAACTGATATAGACCATGATGCGTGGTATGATACTATAAGGCAATTTTTGGAGGAAAGGGAATACCCGCTGGGGGGGAAACAAAGAAAGAAAGAAGAGCAATAAGGCGGTGGTCATTGCAATACATCACATTCCATGGAGAGTTATCGAAGATGGCCTGATGGGGTTCATTTGAGATGTTTAAGGAAGCCTGAAGTGGAGTGCATCATGTCAGAAATACATGTGGGAAGTTGCGGACCGCACATGAGTGGTTTGGCCCTAGTTAAGAAGATTATTCAACAAGATTACTACTGGTTGACCATGGAGAAAGATTGTATTGAGTTTGTAAAGAAGTACCAACAATGTCAGATGTATGGTAACTTGAATCACATGCCTCCTGAAGAATTGCATTCTATGTCTTCACCCTGGCCATTTGCCACTTGGGGTATCGACATTATAGGAGAGATACATCTGACAGCTTCAAACAGTCACCATTTCATTGTAGTAGCGGTAGATTATTTTTCAAAATGGGTTGACGCCAAATCCTTCAACAAACTAGGCGCAAGGCAAATGGCTAGATTTATTGAAAAGAATCTTATCTGCAGATACAGGGTCCCGCACAGTGTGATATCAGACAATGGCGTACAATTTCAAGGAGCAGTTAAGGATTTATTCTCTAAGTATAGAATCCATCATCATAGATCCTCTCCTTATAGACCAAAGGCTAATGGTGCGGTAGAAGCAACAAAAAAGACAATTAAGCAAATTCTATCCAAAATGACCAAGACTTACAAGGATTGGTCAGAGATGCTTCCCTTTGCTTTATGGGGATATAGGACAAGTGTGCGAACACCTACTAAAATGACACCATTCTCTTTGGTTTACGGGATGGAAGCAGTGTTGCCAATTGAAATTGAGATCAAGTCATTGAGAGTAGTCTTGGAAGCCAAACTGCCTGAAATGGAATGGGTAGGGAGTAGATACACTCAGTTAGCTTTACTAGAAGAGAGAAGGTTAAAGGCACTGTATAATCACCAACTGTATCAGAAGATGATAGCTTGGGCCTACAATAGAAGGGTTAAAATTAGAAAACTCAGAGTCGGGGATTTGGTGTTGAAGCAATATAAGCCTAATGTATCTGATCCAAAGGGGAAGTTCAAGCCTAGCTGGGAAGGGCCATATGTCATGAAACAAGTCATGAACAAAGGTGCAGTGAAGTTATCAGACATAGACGGAAACGAGTTTAGTGAGCCAGTAAACATTGACAGGTTGAAGAGGTTTTATGTATGATACATAAAAAAAAAACCTCGCTAGGTTAAAAACCCAAAAAGGGTGGCCTAGACAAAAGTTAGAGCAGTCCGCTAGCTCCGAAAACCCGAAAGGGAGGGCTAGGCAACAATTAGGACTAAATGAGAGAATATCATCAATTAGAAAACCCGAAAGGGCTAGTTGGCAACAGGAGTGATCTTGTGTATGCTGGCTTTATGTTTGGTTGTTCCCCAATTTAATAAAACAGAATTAATGTTAAAATTGTTCTATGTGCACTGTTATAAGTATTTGACCAGATATGGATGAAATAAATAAACACAATAGCAAAAGGTGATGACAAATTATAAAAGGAAAAAAAGCATCTTTTATTACTTTAATTATTTTTCATCCTAACAATACACTTTCTAAATTGATAAATGTAAAATCTATGGCAGACAATGTGTATAACGTGCAGGCCAGCTTTGCCTCAGTCGATTCAAATAGACTTCAGTCAAGCAAAGCATGTCTAAATCAGGAGTAAAGTCAGAATTGCGAGGCTCAGCTCCATACTGACGGCCAAGTCAGCAAGGATCATAGCAAGTACCTTGACGAAGAGCAGCGAGGGGAACATACATCAAGTATGTCCACACGGTGATACAAGAAATCTTCCACCAAGGTACCAACCAACGGATGTTGACTTCAGCGCATGAGTGGATCCAGTCAACCCAGTCAGCATATGAAGAAGCAGGATGGAGTAGCTTCCTAGCAGAATGATGTCGTGGTAGATATCTGGAAAAATCCATAGATGGAGTATCAAGCAAGCAGAGACGCTCCTGAAGCCAAATCTGTGAGGAAAGAAATAATAAAAAAAAGAGTCCGCTAAGTTGAAAACCCGCAAGGGTAGCTTAGGCAAAAATTAGGACAGCTCGCTAGCTCTAAAAACCCATATGTGCAGACTAGGCAAAAATTAGAGCAATATAAAAAAATACAATAAAAGAGGTCCACTAAGTTGAAAACCAGCAAGGGCAGCTTAGGCAAAAATTAGGACAGGTCGCTAGCTCCGAAAACCCGCATGGGCGGACTAGGCAAAAATTAGAGCAATAAAAAAAAGAAGGAAAAGAAAACCTAAATTGAAAACCCAAAAGGGTAGTTTAGGTAAATACCTAAAGCAGTAACAGACGCCCGATCAGTCTCTTTGTCAATCATGATTTAAGTCTGTCTAATCCAACTAAAGTCTTGGCTAAGATCACAGGTACCGGCGATAAGCCTCCTTCCATTTGGTCCATGATATTCAATACCCATGGATCAATATCGCCGTCAGAAGAAACAAGCAAGAATTGACCAAGCAAGCAAAGACAAAGCATGCGTCCCATGCCTTAGTAGGAGCCAAATGAGAGAGATAAAAATCAATCAAGGGAGCAAGTAGAATTTTTTCACCTCTCATTAGCCGAAGAACTTCAGGCTTTGAAATTTGAAATAACATCTGCATCTTCTGTTGAGTCATGGAAATCAATATGGGTAATGCCATTTGTTGATTATTTGGATATCCAAGGATGGCCTCAAATTCTTCAATCAAGGGACATATTTCAAAGCCATTAATTTTAAATGTCCTAGAATTTACATTCCAAAAGGAAGCCATGGCATGTAAAAAGGAGTGGTCCAATTTAACATTTTGAAAACACTTTAAAATATCAAGTTTTGACCATGAAATTTGCTTCCAATGAATGGCATCCATATTCTTAAATAGAATTTTTATCTTCTTTAAATGAAGTTCGGTCATGGTTGATGAATGAAGGAAAATCAAAATTGTTAAAAAGGAGTTTTTACTTTGAAATGGAAAGTCTTTTGATTTCTGTATGAAATTATGGCGTGAAAGGTGATTTATATAGAGGAAATAAGCTTTTCCAAAATTGATAAGGAAAACGTGATGGGAAAAGGTGAGGCCGTGTTGCATGAGGAAAAAAAATTAGTGACAAAATACTTTACTGTATTGCATTTGGCTTTTGTGGTGATGCTGTGTAAATGTGTATATATGAAAAAGAAAGCGTAATAATTGTGGTGCAGTAAAAAAAGTTACAGTAAAGGCAGGAATTATATATTATTATTTTTATGCCTATTGTACAATGTTTATACAATTGATACAATATTTATACATCACTAAGAAGGTAGCGGTAGGTCATCAAATAAAGCCTTAAAAAAGTCATCGCCTGTTGGAGGAGGAGGCAAATTACTCGTCCTGAGATCGTCCGAAGCAGGAGCACCAAAATCCCTATTACATTGGAGTCCCAATCTATCACTGTCCTCATCGGAAGTAGATGAAAGGATCTCATGGTCATCAATATGGGGGCCTCTTGATGAAGAAGCACCAGGATACCTCATCCCCTGAAATCGGGAGTCTCGAAAATTTTGTTCTGATTGATGATACAAATTTTTGAAATGAGAAGCCTGCTGACAACTTGCAGCCAACTCTTCTTGAAGTTTCTTATTTTTTTCTTCAAGCATCAACTGTGAGCCAGAAAGGAAAAAGGTAAGAGCATACATAATCATGCATACATATTGCATAAATTACCATGAAATAAGAAAACCCACTAGGTAATTCATATCAATGCCCTGCGGATGAGATGGCATATCTAGCGGGCTAGAATGAGTAAACAAAGGAGCAGTAAAAGAAGGTCCAACCTCATGATCAAATGAGCCAACAGTCTGCAACAAACATTAAAGAATCAAAAAGAAAGAAGCAGTTGCAAGGAAAAATGGTAAAGTTTTACCTTAGAAGAGCTAGCCCCGAGATGTGGAACGAACTCTCCTGCATCTCCATGATGTTCCTCTTCATCTCTACCCTCATTTTCTTCGGGAATTTCTTGTACAAAAACAGGAGATACATCAAAATTCAAGAGCCTTCTTTGAATAAAATGGGCATAGAATGCACTCGGCGGATAGAGAAATGTTTTAACACCATAACCATGCTGAGCCAACCACCATGCATCCTCCGGCATTGATATAATATTTAAAGTATATTTCGGGCAAGGCATCGGAATCCTCCACTGCTCTGGACCAAAAAACCACTCATAAACTCTCTCTCCGAGAAACCAGCCACTAGACACTAGGCCAGCGATGACTCGGCGAGTATGTTGGAAAGATAGCGCAACCTTCATGAAAGGAGTCCAGTTTGTCCATTCTTCTAGATTCAAAGTCACCTGCAAAATAACATCAGGTAAATAAACTTTCATACAAATTTTAAAAGTATACTAATGTTATTTTACCTGGTCCCAGGTTAAGCGGCTCAACATAAAGCGTTGAGTATGCACATGGTGAGAGCCGGGAACGTCGACACGATCAGACAACCATAAATTTAATCTCGGATATCCGACCCTCTCTCGGAAAATACCAGGCACCCTCACAAGGTTGTGCTCATATGCCCATGCCTACAACAACAATAAAGATGAAATTCATGCAAGAAAAGAGGGGAATTGACATTGGTGGAAGAAGAGTACCTCGACAACCGCCATCAAGCCGACAAAAGACTTCTTATTTCGGCAAATTTTATCAAGACCATGGTAAAGATAGGCGAGACCAGCTTCACCCCAGCCATAAGATGGTACCGTTTTGAAATAAGAAAGGGCCCTCAACACTGACAAATGGATGGAGGATTCAGTGCTGCCTAAGATGGTCGACCCAAGCAAATATAACAAAAATCCTAGAGCATACTATTGGGCCGTGTCTTTGTGAACCCGTCCTTTGTAGTTCATCCAATAGCTATGAATCGGTTCAATTTTTATCTTAAAAGGCCCCTTATATGATGGTTCCATACCAATTAATTGCTGAATTTCTTCAAATGTCAAAATATCATTGGTCAGAGGAACCGGAACACCATCATACCGAAGGCCGGTTAAAGCAGTAAAATCGATCGGACCAATTGTCATCTCTCCAATGGGCAAGTGAAAAGTATGAGTTGTGTCCAACCATCGTTCTGCAAGTGCCTGGACTACGCCCCGATCTATCAGATACTCCTCATATGGTAGTTGTAAGATGAAGCTCTCAAAGTCGCAATCTTGAATAATCTGCCTTACCCGAGAAGGCACTACATCATACCATTGTCGGGCTTTGTAGATACACCCTCCGGCCCGAACAACGCAACGATCACGCTAACACGGAGCCAGGTAAGTTAATACCAGATAAGTACATATTATTCTATCTGCTTAAATTAATTTATTTTTCCTAAATTTTCTAAAAAATAATAATATAAAAACATAAATAAAAATAAAAAATAAACAAAAATGAAAAAGAAAATAAAATAAATAAATAAATAACAAAAAGACAAAAATTAAAAAAGAAAAAAAAAGAAAAAGAAGAAAAAATTACCGTGCTCTTTTGGTTTGAACTATGATGAAGCGGCATCTCGGCTAGTAGGTCTATATTCCCATCTTCATGATGCCAAATAAACTCTAATAACTCAACATTAGAATGAGTTCCTGACCTTGAAGCATGCATTTTTTTGAAAACTATGTGCTAAATTTAAAAGAATTTGAGAGAAGTAACGAAATCAACTAATTTACTATGAATGAAATGAAGGAATTCGTTGTTTATATAGAGAAACGGCAAGAAAAAAAAATAAAATTCAAAAAGTAAATTTTACTATTGATTAATAGTAAATTTTACTATTAGTAAATAGTAAATTAGTATTGGTGAATAGTAAATTACTATTTAAATATTAACCTACTATTTACAAATAGTAGGTTACTAGGTTACTATTTACGGATAGTAAATAGTGTATAAACAGTAACTACACAGTAAATAAACAATAATTTTAATTATTCAATTTAATCATTCAAATACTTGCGTGTATATAAATATTTTTACACGCAGGGGGCAAGAAGAAGACATGTGCATAAAAATTAGCCAAACTTTTTGAAACCAAAAAAATTATTTTTGCAGATAATTAAATCTTTATTAGCTCTGGTCCAAAATCCAAATTATCCTTAGGTCTAGAACCTAGAATCTTCTCTAAGTCCAGAACTTAGCTCGGGTCCAGAACCCAAATTATCCTTAGGTCCAGAACCTAGAATCTCTTCTAAGTCCAGAACTTAGCTCGGGTCCAGAACCCAAATTATCCTTAGGTACAGAACCTAGAATCTCTTCTAAGTCCAGAACTTAGCTCGGGTCCAGAACCCAAATTATCCTTAGGTCCAGAACCTAGAATCTCTTCTAACTCCATAACTTAGCTCGGGTCCAGAACCCAAATTACCCTTAGGTTCAGAACCTAGAATCTCTTCTAAGTCCAGAACTTAGCTCCGGTCCAGAACCCAAATTATCTTTAGGTCCAGAACCTAGAATCTTTTCTAAGTCCGGAACTTAGCTCGGGTCCAGAACCCAAATTTTGATTAGTTTCAGAACTTAGAATCTTTTCTAAGTCCAGAACTTAGCTTGGGTCCAGAACCCAAATTTTCCTTAGGTCCAGAACCTAGAATCTTTTCTAAGTCCAGAACTTAGCTCAAGTCCAAAACCTAAATTATCCTTAGGTCTAGAACCTAGAATCTTTTCTAAGTCCAGAACTTAGCTCGGGTCCAGAACCCAAATTATCCTTAGGTCCAGAATCTAAAATTACGCTTAGGTCCAGAACAGAAAATTATCCTTGAGTCCAGAACTCGAACTGGGTCCAGAACCCAAAACCTCAACCATCTCAAAAATTAAGTCTTATTGCTTTTCACTCTCTTTTACTAAAGTCTCAGATCATTCAAGTAGAGGGCAAACTGTAGACCCTTAATTTTTGACCCAGTCCGGTCCAATATATTTTAATTAGTCCAAAATAATTTTTGTGTTGTCCAATATATTTTAATTAGTCCAAAATAATCCTTGTGTTATCTTAATTAAATAATATTTGCTTTAGTATTTATAATTAATAAAAAATAAAAAATAATAATAAAAAATAAAAATAAAAAAACCGGCGACGAAAAAATGCATTGCTGAAAAGTTTGGGCGAAATGGCCCAGGAGTTTCCAGGGGGAGAAATGGCCTTTGGCCGCCCAGCTCTCCAATTTTCGCCCGTAGCTCCCGCAACAATTTTTTCGCCAGGGAAATTTTTTTGCAGTAGTTTTTTTTTCGCCAGTAAAATTTTTCCGTCGTAATTTTTTTCGAAACCAAATTCTATTTGGTTTCGGTTTCCTTTTCTTAATTAATGTTAGTTTCTATAAACAAGTTGAATTAATCATCTAAATTTTCTATAAATAAGACTAAAAAACAACACATAAGGGACTTTTTGTTGGGAGGAGGAACTAAAAAAACTTTGGAACGATCGGACTAGGAGAAATCTTTGGCAGTGAAATCAATCGGACTTTTTGAGAGAAGAATAAGCAACCAAACAATCAATCCATCAAAGGCAGCCATCTTGCCTTTGTCCTTGTTCATCCAAGAAGTAATTTTTGGTGGAACCAACAAATGAAGGTATGAATATCAAATCTCTTTTTTTCTTTACAATAGCTTGAATCATTCAATTGTTTCTTTTAATTCAAAAAACCTAGGACCCTAATTTACCTTTTCCAAACCTTAGAACCTTAAATCGTCTACTCTATTTTCAAAAACCTTAAAATTAGTTCTCTGTTTCCTCAAAATCATAAAACCCTAATCTACTTTCTGACTTTCCAAAACCTTAAATCGTTTTATTAATTCCCCAAAACCCTAATTTGTTTTTCCAATTTTTAAAAACTTTAAAACCCTAAATTTACCTTACAGCTTCTAAAATCACATAAAGCTTTATAAAACTCTATTTTTTTCAAATTCCAAAATCAAATACATCTTCCGAAACACTAAAAACCCTAATTCAACTTCAAAATCAAGACAGTAACCCTAAACTAGTAATCTAAGCCCTAAATGTTCTTAAATCCTAATTCCCTTAAAATCTTAAACCCTAGTTTTTTCTAAACCCTAATCCTTAAAACCTTATAAAAACTAAATATTAAAATTCAACACAGTAAGCCTAAAAACAACAATCCAGTAGCTAATAATCATAAACCTAATGTTTTAAAGTATCCAGACCCTAATTTCATGATTTTACTCCTCAAACCCTAATTTGGTTAATCAAAGAACCTTATCAATTTCTTAAATTATAAAATCTTAATCCATTTTAATTCCCTTAAAACTTACAGTAGCTTACATCAATAAATCCCAAAACCCTAAACATTAAATAAAGAATCTTAAATAGAAACAGTAGCATTAATTTGTATCTTTACTTGCTTTATTTATATTTAGATTTGATTGTGTAGTTGATTATATGCTTTGATTTATTTTATATGCTTTAATTTATTTAAGTTCAATGCTTGGTTTATTTAAATTATCATGGATGAATGTTTATATTTTGATTGATGTTTAATATCTTTGATGAATGATTTATTTATTATGAATGGTTATTTACTTCTATCGATTTATTTTGATTTCCAAATGTTGTAAGAGGTGTGTTTCCACTTTGTGGGTACCTCATTAGTTAAATATCTTGTAATTTAAATTGCTTTAATATTTTAAACCAATGTAAAGGACATGTTTCTACCTTTTGGTGGGTGTCCTATTAGTTTAGACATGGATGATGTAAGGGAATGTTTCCATCTTTGGATGGGTGTCCATTTATTTGTTTTGCTTGGACATTATTTTGATTTTAATATAACGATGCTTTATTTCAATTATTGTGTGTAATATGGATAATATTGTTATACTTAAGAATTCTATAATATTAAGACCTGTAAAGGAGGCCGGATCCAATGAACCGGGCGTTGTGGGGGTGCTGGGCCATTTGTCACCTTCCCCACACGTACCCAACTTTTCGAACCCATTAAGGGGTTGAGGATTCCTTAGGAATTGAGTCATCCACCCCTTTCTTTTTCCCGGCCCGTCCAAGTGGCGACTCCATTTTCTCCGGACTTAGGTCCATGTTCTCTAATGCCCCGAGCCTAAATAGTGCCGAAGTTGCAAGAACCATTCCACAGGGAGTGGGGGCGAAAATCCCCGCTCACACCTTCATTTGTTGATTCCACCAATAATTAAACATTGATCCAAACTTTTGCTTGCACCAATCTTGCACTTCTTGGTTGAATAAAATCAAGATAGTAGCTGCTGCCTTATTTGATAATGTTCTCTGTGTTTGATGGCTTTCTTCTTTATTTGATAATCATTGTTAGCTGCCTTGTTGCTTTGTGTTCATTAAGATGTTGCTGCCCCTTTCTCCATTCTTCTCCTTCTGTATTAATATCTTAGGTTAAAACCTTATGACCGGGCTTTTAATTTCTTGTCTAGACATGGTTCCCTGAGGCATATCGATTTAGATCATTTTTAATTTGAGAGAAACTATGACCCTGTTGGATTAAACCAATTCAATTTTATGCAAATTAGACCTATTTAGGGTTTTAAAGATTGAACTAGCTTATTTTAGGACTCATGGAATTGTACCATTCTAATAAAAAACTTAAAATAGGTTTAACCCTATTAAGAATGGGTTGATTATGACTTAGGCCTTTCTTTAATTAACATCGGACTAGCTAGGGCCAAAATTAAGGGTCTACACCAAGAAACTAAGCATTCACCAAGAAAATGACATGCTTCGGTGGTGTTTTTCCTATGTAGTAGGCTACTGGCAAAATCCTCATAAAAAAAGCCTAATATGTCAAATGATGAGTTTCTAGGATACCATAGACCTGAATGCAATGTACCACTCAAATATTTTAAAATTCTTTTAGTTGCATTCAAATGTGATTCCCTAGGACAAGATTGAAATATAGCACACAAACATATACTATATATTATATCCAGTCTAGATGCGGTTAAGTAAAGTAGCGATCCAATAATACATCGATATTTCTTCTCATCTATAGCCTTACCATTCCAAACTTCTTTAGGAGTTCCTTTGTGTACTTGGATTAGTTGATGAAAATCTCATCCTTTTATTGCTTGATTTGTAGTCCAAGGAAGAATTTGAGTTCACCCATCATGCTCATTTCAAATTCCCTAGCCATACAAGAAGCAAAATCCTTGCACAGAGATTCATTAGTAGCACCAAATATAATGTCATCAACATAAATTTGAATAATCAAAATGTTATGCATTTTCTTTTTAACAAAAAGAGTTGTGTCAACCTTGCCTTTTGAAAATCCATTTTCAATCAAATATGCACTAAGTTTATCATACCAAGCTCTTGGAGCTTGTTTCAATCCATATAGTGCTTTGGTAGGTTTAAAAACATGATTTGGAAATTTATAATCTTCAAAACCGGGAGGTTGTTCAACATAAACTTCTTCATTTATAAACCCATTTAGAAATGCACTTTTAACATCCATTTGAAAAAATTTAAAATTCATGTGACATGCAAATGCAAGCAATATTCTAATGGCTTCTAATATAGCAACGGGGGCAAATGTCTCATCATAGTCAATGTCTTCTTCTTGGCTATAGCCTTTAGCTACCAATCTAGCCTTGTTTCTAGTAATGAGACCATTTTTATCAAGCTTATTCCTATATACCCATTTACATCCTATAATTGGATGATCTTTAAGTTTGGGAACAAGTTCTCATACTTTATTCCTCTAAAATTAGTTGAGTTCATCTTGCATAGCAATCACCCAAGACTCATCATTAAAAGCCTCTTCAATGGACCTTGGCTCAATTTGAGAAACAAAAGCAATATGAGAAACAAAATTGAGATCTAGTAGTTACTCCCTCTGAGGTGTCATTAATAATTAGTTCTTTTGGATGATCCTTCTTGCAATGCCAATCTTTGGGTAGCTCTTGAGATTCTTCTTCTTGTCCATCAAGATTGTTCTTTGGAGCATTGATTGTTTCTTGTTGTTCAAATGTTCCTACAAAATCATTAAGAATACTACCTTTCTTTTGATCATGTTTAGAGGATTCATAAAAAATAACATGCATTGATTCTTCAACTACTAGTGTTCTTTTATTAAATACTCTATATGCTCTGCTAGATGATGAATATCCTAAAAATATGCCTTCATCAGTTTTGATGAGAATTTTCCAAGATTATCCTTGGTATTCAATGTAAAGCATTTGCATCCAAATACTCTAAGGTATGAAATTTTGGGTATTATTCCATTTCATAGCTCATAAGAAGTTTTGTTTATCAAAGGCCTTTTGTAAATACGATTTGAAATATAACAAGTAGTATTAATGGCTTCTGCCTAAAAGTAGGATGGTAAATCATGCTTATTCAGCATGTCCTAGGCATTTCAATTAATTTTCTATTTTTTCTTTCAACTACACCATTTTGTTGTGGTGTTTTAGGAGCCGAAAAGTTATGTAAAATACTAAACTCATTACAAAAATTTTCAAAATACCCATTTTCAAAATCCTTTGCCATGATGTGATTATATAACCTTTTTCATTTTGAACCTTTTTTGCAAATATTTGAAAATGATTGAAAGCTTCAGTCTTTTAAACTAAGAAATTAACCTATATAAACCTTGAATAATCATCAACAAGCACAAATGCATATAACTTGCCACCTAAGCTAGCAACTCTGTTTGGTCTAAATAAATCAAAGTGAATGAATTCTAATGGTCTAGAAGTGCTTACAATATTTTTAGATTTGAATGAACTTTTATGTTGCTTACCAAATTGACAAGGTTCACAAGTCCTATCTTTATCAAATTTTACTTTAGGGAGACCATAAACTAGTTCTTTTTTACTAATTGTAGACCATGAATGAGCTTAGTTCTAATTAAGAGACCCGAATTAAGTCCAATCCAATTTTAAAAAGCTTAAACCTAATTCGGTCTAATTTTAAAAGCCCAAACCGGCTAGTCCAATTTTGGGAGGCACTATGCTAAATAAACATGAGCTAGGCACTATGCCAAGTAGACATGAGCGGCTATGTAAGCAGACATGAGCCACTATGCCAAGTAGACATCAGCTACTATGCTAAGCAGACATGAGCAAAGCTCATATTGATTTGGATGCCCAAATCGACATGAGCCATGTCTCATATCGATTTGGGACATCCAAATCGATATGAGCCTAGCTCCAAACCCTCCAAATTCAAATTGTAAAAGAATTTAGTCGGCCATTTTAATTTCCTAATAAAGCTATAATTCGTTTAAACCTCGAATTAAATCCATTAGAAGTATTAAAGTTATTAGTTTTAACGTAAGGAGAACCTCATTTGCAATTTATATAAAAACCCCAATTTATATTCTAAAACCTTGATTTACATTCTAGAACCCTAGTTTACATTCTAAAATCTTAATTTGCATATCAAACCCTAGTTTGTATGTTTTAAACCTAAATTGCATGTAAGAAACCCTAATTGCATGATATAAACCCTAAACCCTAATTTAGCAATCTAAATTTTAAGAAACCCTAATTCATATATTAAAACCCTAATTTTACATATTTATTGTTCAATATAAGATTAAAACCTAGGCTTGATTATTTAATTTATTATTATATAATTATGATGGATGATTTATTTTATTTGATTTATAATGGATAATGTGCTTTTAATTATTGTAAATGTTTGAATAATTTAATTTATTTGGTTGAATATTTTTTTTTTTGGTTTATTTTGATTTCAAAATGTAAGAGGTATGTTTCCACTTTGTGGGTATCTCATTAATAAAGTTCAATGCAATTTAATTTATTTTAAGTTTTGGGATTAATGTAAAGGGCATGTTTTCACCAAATGGTAGATGTCCTATTTTATTTAGTTTTGAATATTAGACATTATTGTAAGGGCATGTTTCTATTTGTTTGTCTGTCTGGACCTTCTTTGATTTTAATATAATGAATGTTTATTTATTTTAAATTGCATGTAGTATGGATGATAATTTAATAAGTTAAAGAATTTAATAATATTTAGACCTGAAAAAGAGGCATATTCTAATGAACTGGGCATTATGGGGGTACTAGGACATTCTTACCTTCTCCACACATACCTAACTTTCCAAACCCAATAAGAGGTTGGGGATTCCTTAGAAATCGAGTTATCCACCCCTTTCTATTTTTTTAGCCCGTCTGAGTGGCGATGCTATTTTCTCCGGGTTTAGGCTCATGTTCTCTAAGTCCCTGAGCCTAATAGTGCCAAAGTCACAAGAACCATTCCACATGGGAGTGAGGGAAAAAATCCCTGCTCATAGTGGCAACTCCACTAGGGATAAGAGAAGTTGATTCTGTTGGTCTTTATATTATTTTATTCTTTCTTATTATGATATTGTCCATTGCATCATATAGATTACATTGTGTGCATGAGTTAAGACACCCATGTTAATCATGTTGTGTTGTGTTATGTAAGGGATATCATACTTTCACTCAAGGTATGGAGATCGAGCATGGCATAACCACTTATAGCCTTGTACCTTTTGGTATATACTTGCTATGGGAGCCTAAACTTTTCAACCCAAAGACTAAAGCTCATGTAATTGGCCTAGTTACTTTCTTAGGTTTTTACCCAAATGCTTGTTGTTTGACTATGATCGATATGCTTGGTTTTAACCATGGCTTATTTGGTTTGTTCTTTTTATAATATGACCTAATTATATTATAAGCTTAAAATAATTTTTATCCCTTTAAACCCAAAAGACCAAAACTATTTTTAAAATTCTCAAGGTGGTCTTTTGGACATAAAAGTTTTTCTAAAATGGGTCAAAGATTCTTTTCTATCTCATGGCTCAAATATAAAGCCTAAGATTTATTTTTAAATAAATCTTTTTACAATAGGCCTTGAAAACAAAACTATTTTCAAAATTATAACTTTTTCTTAAATAGGCTTAGAAATAAAATTATGAGCTTACAAAATATTTAGGTCAATTATAAAATATCAAAAATCAATTGTAAGCCTAATTTATACTAAGAATTGATCATATGCTTGTTTATAGCATAAATCATTTTTTTTTCCAAATAGGAAATCTATTTATGATAAATCTTTTAATTTAGTTTTAATCCCAATATGGCATAGAAGCTATTTCTAGTTGATTCAATGGATTAAAGCTTAATTAATGAGAATTATCATGGATTGACTTCTATGTTTGAAAATACAACTATTGGTTAAAACCGTCTGAGTGAATTTTTCAAAAACAAGATATCCCATGTTGGAATCTTGTCGACCATATACTTAAGAAAGGAGACTCGCTATTTGTGTGTGGGTGATATAAGGTTGGAAGGAACATCCTAATTATCTTTGTTTGCTTGTTACTTATGCATACATGCATTGCATCATATGGCATTAATCATTTCTAGCTCACAAACTTGGAGTACAGCAGTTCAAGGACATACGACAACCCGACCTATGTTAGTGACTCAGAGTTCAGTGTAGATACAATTAATTTCACTCCCAAAGCAATGGACCCTGAGCAAATTCAGAAGATGGTAAATGATGCCCTCAACTCTAAGATGGAAGAATTGAAGGGGGCCCTAGCTGAGACTGTGAGAAGCAAACTACTTTCACTATTAGAGGATAACAATGTTAAAGCATCTGCTAGTAACAAAAAGCAAAAGGATAAGGGAAAGTCCAAGATAGTCAAAGTGGCCTCTAATAAAGACAAAGAAGCTATGGACGGTGATGATTGGGAACAGTACTTTCAAGACCAACAAGAGAATAAAAAAGAAAAGAAAGCTGAATTCGCCGATGTTGAAAAGATGATTGCTGATCTAGAGAAGAAGTTTGAGAATAAACTGAAGGCCGAAGAAGTGTCAGACGTGGACAGGCTATTTGAGCAAGATGATGAAGTTCCTTCCAAATTTAAGATGCCTTCTTTCACTAGGTACAACGGTATAAGGAATATTCACTTGCATGTGAACCAGTACATCACAACTATGCAGTCTGCTAGAGCTACCAAGGCTCAAACTCTAAGGTATTTTATGCTTTCATTGGATCCTGTTGTGTAGAACTAGTTTAATACCTTAGAGAAGAACACCCAAAAAGATTAGGATCTACTATACAAAGCCTTTATTCAGTAGTATAGGTACAATGTTGAGTTGATGGAGGTGGAAACTATCAGACAAAAGCAAAATGAGAATTTTGTTAACTATGTGAAGAGGTGGAGAAACACGGTTGCACTGCTTAAGAAGAGACTAGATGAGTCTGACTGTGAGGGGGATTTTTGCCCCCACTCCCGGTGGAATGGTTCTTGTGACTTCGACACTGTTTAGGCTCGGGGTCTTAGAGAACACGGACCTAGGTCAGGAGAAAATGGAGCCGCCACCCGAACGGTCTGGGAAAAGAAAGGGGTGGATGATTCGATTGCTAAGGAATCCCCAACCCCTTAATGGATTCGGAAAGTTGGGTACGTGTGGGGAAGGTGAGAAATGGCCCAGCACCCCCACAATGCCCGGTTCATTGGAACTAGCCTCCTTTACAGGTTTTAATATTATAAAATTCTTAAATATAACAACATTATCCATATTACACATAATAATTAAAACAAAGCATTAATATATTAAAATCAAAGCAAGGTCCAAGCAAAACAAATAAATGGACACCCATCCGAAGATGGAAACATGTCCTTACTTCACATGCCTAAATAGGACACCTACCGAAAGGTAGAAACATGCCCTTTACAGTGGTTCTAAAATAGAAAAGCAATTTAAATTACATGAATTTAACTAATGAGGTACCCACCCAGTGGAAACATACCTCTTACAACATTTGGAAATCTAAATAAATTGATAAAAGTAAATAACCATTCATCATAAATAAATTATTCATCAAAGGTATTAAATATCAATAAAAAGTAAACATCCATCCATAATAAATTAAATAAACTAAGTATTGAGCTTAAAATAAATTAAAGCATATAAAATAAATCAATGCATAATCAAATATAGAATTAAATAAGGCAAATAAAAAATCTAAGTTATAGCTACTGTTTCCATTTAGGATCCTTTATTTCATGTGTTTAGGGTTTTGGATTTTCATGGGTTTAAGCTACTGTGACTTTTTAAAGAATTAAAATAGATTAAGGATTTTATATTTTAAAAGGTTGGTAAGACACTTTGATTAACCAAATTAAGGTTTGAATGGTGAAATCATGAAACTAGGGTTTTGGACACTTTAAAATACTTTTGATTTGTGATTTTAAATGATGATTTCAAGCTTACTGTGTAAAATTAAAATATTTGTGTTTATATGATTTTTAAGGTTTTAAAGGATTAGGGTTTATAAAAAATTAGGGTTTAAGACTTTAAAGGGGTTAGGGTTTTACTATTTTAGGTTTGGAGTTGAGTTAGAGTTTAGTGTTTTAAAATTAGGGTTTCGGTGGATGCATGAAGCTTTTAGGGTTTGAAAATCAATTTGATGGTTTTTTGAAGTTTTATGAAAATAAACAAACGATTTAAAGTTTTTAAAAGCAAAAAAGTAGTTTTTAAGGCTTTTGGAAAGAAACTGAATATAATTTAAGGGTTTTAATGATTTGGAAAGTAAATTAGGATTTTGGGGTTTTGAAGAAACTAAATTAATAACTTTAAATTCTTTGGAAAATAAAGCAACGAATTAGTGTTTTAAACTTTTGAAAAGCTAAATTAAAGTTTTGGGATTTTGATTTTGAAAGCCACAATTAGATAGTTTATGCTACTGTGAAAAATATAACAAAACAAAAATTTAATACATACCTCCTTTTGACGGTTCCTCCAAAAAAAATTCTTCTTGGATGAATTAAAACAAAGACAATTCCTGCCTTTGATCGTTTATTAATGCTTTTCTGCTCCCTCGAAAGAAAAATCAGCTTGATTAAAGTTTCCTTCACAGATTCGGTTTCAAACTCTTTCAATTTTCCTCCTAATTTCTGATTTCCTTTTCCCTCTCTCCGCCACCTTATTTATAGAAGGTTTTTTAATGATTTTTTCTAGTTTCTCATGACATACAATATTTAATAAGAAAAGAAAACCGAAACCTAATTGTATTAGGTTTCAGAAAATTTGCGTTGAAAAATTTCGCTGGCGAAAAAAAAACTGCTGTGGAAAAATTACGCTGATGAAAAAAATTGGCTGCGAAAAAATTGCGCTGGTGAAAAAGCTGTCGCAGCTGGCTGCGGCAGTTGTGGGCGAAATGCGCCTGCGGGCGAAATGGCCTTCGGCCAATCCGACTTTTTTTTTTCATTTTTATTATTTATTTATTATTTTTGAAGCAAATATTACTTACTTGAAATAACAAATTTATTTTTTGGACTAAAAAATATATTAGACAACATAAAAATTATTTTGGACTAATTAAAATATATTGGACCGAACTGGGTCAAAAATTAAGGGTCTACAGTTTGCCCTCTGCTTGAATGATCTGAAACTTTAGTGAAAGAGAGTGAAAAGCAACAAGGCTTAATTTTTGATGAGATGGTGGAGGTTTTGGGTTTTAGACCGGTTCGATTCTAAATTCAAGGATAATTCTAGGTTTTGGACCAAAGGAAAATTTGGGTTTTAGACTCGAGTTAAGTTCTGGACTTAGAAATAATTCTAGGTTCTGGACCTAATGGTAAAATTGGGTTCTGGACCCGAGCTAAGTTCTGGACTTAGAAGAGATTCTATGTTCTGGACCTAAGGAAAATTTTGGGTTCTGGACCCAAGCTAAGTTCTGGACTTAGAAATAATTCTAGGTTCTTGACCTAAGGAAAATTTAGGTTCTAGACCCGAGCTAAGTTCTGGACGTAGAAATAATTCTAGGTTCTGCACCTAATGGTAATTTGGGTTCTGGACCCGAGCTAAGTTCTGGACTTAGAAATAATTCTAGGTTATGGACCTAAGGAAAAATTTGGGTTCTGGACCCGGTTCGAGTTCTAGACTCAAGGATAATTCTAGGTTTTGGACCTAAGGGTAATTTGGGTTCTGGACCCGAGCTAAGTTCTAGACTTAGAAATAATTATAGGTTCTGGGCCTAAGGAAAAATTTGGGTTCTGAACCCGGTTCGAGTTCTGGACTTAATGATAATTCTAGGTTCTGGACCTAAGGAAAACTTTGGTTCTAGACCCAAGCTAATAATTTTTATTTTAAAAAATTTGGCTAATTTTTATGCATATTTCTTATTGCCCCCTGGGTGTAAAAATATTTATAGACTGATAATTATTTGAATGATTAAAGTGAATAAATGAATTTACTATTTATTTACTGTGTAATTATTGTTTATGCACTATTTATTATTCATAAATAGTAAAATTACTATTTACAAATAGTATCAAATAGTATTTACTATTGGAAATAGTACTTTACTATTTATCAATAGTAATACTATTTATAAATAGTAAAATACCATTCATCAATAGTAAACTTTACTATTGATGTCAATAGTAAAGTTTACTATTCATGAATAGTAAAATTTACTATTCATGAATAGTTTTAAATTTTGTTTTTTTGCTTGCCATTAAAGCCACCATTCCTTGATTTCATTTCACAGCACAATTTCAATTTCGTAGTTTTCTCAAATTTCTTTTAATTTTAGGACATATTTTTCAAAAATAATGCATGCTTCGAGGTCAGAGACTCATTCTAATGCCTAGTTATTGGAGTTTATCCGGTATCATGAAGATGGAAATTTAGATATACTAGCCGAGATGCCGCTCTATCGCAATTCCAATCCAAAGTGTGAGGTAATTATTTTTTCCTTTTTTATTTCTCTTGATTTTTTTTGTCTTTCTGTTTTGCGCTCTTTTTTTGTCATATATATTTTTTATATTTTTTTGTTATTATTTGTTATTGTAAAAAATAAATTAATTTAAGTAGATAGAATAATATGTACTTACCTGGTATTAACTTACCTGGGTCTGTGTTAGCATGATCGTTGCGTTGTTCGGGCTGGAGGGTGTATTTACAAAGCCTGACAATGGTACGATGTAGTGCCTTCTTGGGTAAGGCGGATTATCCGAGATTACAGTTTTGAGCAGTTCATCTTACAATTGCCGTCTGAGGAATATTAGATAGACCGAAGCATAGTCCAGGCGCTTGCAGAGTGATGGTTGGATACAACCCACACTTTTCACTTGCCCATTGGAGAGATGACAATTGGTCCGGTCGATTTTACTGCCATAACTGGCCTTCGATATGATAGTGCTCCGGTTCCTTTAACCAACGATATTTTAACATTTGAAGAAATTCAGGGATTAATTGGTATGGAACCGTCCTATAAAGGGCCTTTTAAGATAAAAATTGAGCCAATTCATAGTTATTGGATGAACTACGAAGGACGGGTTGGCAGAGACACGGCGGAACATTACGCTCAAGGATTCTTGTTATATCTGCTCGGGTCGACCATCTTAGGCAGCACTGAATCGTCCATTCACTTGTCAGTGTTGAGTGCCCTTTCTTATCTCAGAATGGTACCATCTTCTGGTTGGGGTGAAGCTGGTCTCGTGTGTCTTTACCATGGTCTTGATAAGCTTTGCCGAAACAAGAAGTCTTTTGTCGGCTTGATGGCGGTTGTCGAGGTATTCTTTTCCTTCACCAATGTTATTTTCGCTCTTTTCTTGCATGAATTTGATCTTTACTATCATTGTTGTAGGTATGGGCATATGAACATAACCTCATGAGGGTACCCGATATTTCCCGAGAGAGAATCGGGTATCCGAGATTAAATTTCTGGTTGTCCGATCGTGTGGACGTTCCCAGCTCTCACCATGTGCATACTCACCACTATGTGTTGAGCCGCTTAACCTGGGATCAGGTAAAATAACATTAGTATGCTTTGAATTTTATGTGAAAGTTTTACTTACCTTATGTTATTTTGCAAGTGAATTTGGCCTGGTGGAGCCTAGAAGAACAAGCAAACTGGTCTCCTTTGATGAGGGCTGCACTGTCTTTCCAACATTCTCGCCGAATTATTACTGGCCCAGTGTCTAGTGGCTGGTTTCTCAGGGAGAGAGTCTATGAATGGTTTCTCTGTCCAGAGCAGCAGAGGTTTCCGATGAAAATCTCAGAATATACTTTAAATATTATGTCATTGCCAGAGGATGCATGGTGGTTGGCCCGGTATGGTTATGATGCCGAGTCATTTCTCCATTTACCAGGTCCATTTTACGCCTATTTCATTCAAAGAAGACTCTTGAACTTTGATGTATCTCCTGTTGGTATGCGGGGGCTTTCTGACGAAAATGAGAGTACAGATGAAGAAGAACATCACGGCGCTGCAGGAGAGTCTGTTCCACATCTCGGGGTCAGTACTTCTCAGGTAAATGGTCGTGTCACCTGAGTGTGTCATCTTCTATTTCTCCTCTGGTCATCTTTGTTCTTTGAAGATGAGAGTGATACGGCCAGTGGCTTGGTCGTGTCTCCTGGGTGTGTCAACTTCTGTGTTTTTTTCCTTTGGTTCTTCTTTGTTCTTGGCTTAGGACGTGACACGGCCAAGCTTGTGGCCGTGTCATGTGACTCAGCCAGTGATTTGGCCGTGTTGCCTGCCAGTGTCACCTACTGTTTCTTTTCTTTATTTGCTTGGTCCTTCTTGACTTTACCCTTTAGGTGAGACACGGCCAGTGGCTTGGCCGTGTCTCCTGCCCGTGTCATGTTCTGCCAAGATTTCATTTGAGGTGACACTGCCAAGCTTGATTTGGCTTGGCCATGTCTTGCTTGATTCATGCTCTTCTTTCCTTGTTTTGATCTTCCAAGGGAATTTTTGCATTTTAACCACTTTTCCCTTGCAACTTTTTTTCTTTCTTTGATTTTTCAATGATTGTTGCAGGATGTTGGCTCATTTGATCATGAGGCTGGACCTTCCTTTACTGCCCCTTCATTTGCTCGCTCTAGCCTGCCAGATATGCCATCTCATTCGTAGGGTATTGATTTGAATTACCCGGTACGTTCCTTATTTCATGGTAACTTATGCTATATATATGCATGATTATGTATGTTCTTACCTTTTCCTTTTTGGCTCACAGTGGATGCTTGAAGAACAAAATAGGAAACTTCAAGAAGAGCTGGCGGCAAGTCATCAGCAAGCTTCTCATTTTGAAAATTTATATCTTCAATCTGAACAACATTTCTGAGATTTTCGATTTCAGGGGATGAGGGATCCCGGTGCTTCTTCATCGAGAGGCCTCCAGACTGATGACCATGAGATCCTTTCATCTGCTTCTGATGAGGACCATGACGGATCAGAACCTCAAGGTAATAGGGATTTTGGTGTTCCCGCTTCGGGCGGACTCGGGACGAGTGATTTGCCCCCTCCTCCAACAGGCGACAATTTTTTCAAGTCTTTATTTGGTGACCTACCACCACCCTCTTAGTGATACGTAAATATTGTAGCAATTGTAAAACATTGTACAATAATGAAAAATATACAATTTTCCTCTTTACTGTAACCCCTTTTTTTTTTATCATTACCGTACATCATAATTTTAGAATACACATATTTTCTAAACCCAATCCAACGTGGTAAAGGAAATTGCCACTAATTCCTTTCCTTATGCCATATGATCTTATCCTTTCCCATCACCTTTTCCATTTCACTTTTGGAAAAGGTTTGTTTCCTCTATATAAATCACCCTTCATG
Source organism: Garcia nutans (assembly GCA_947685225.1). Classification (NCBI taxonomy): domain Eukaryota; kingdom Viridiplantae; phylum Streptophyta; class Magnoliopsida; order Malpighiales; family Euphorbiaceae; genus Garcia; species Garcia nutans. The sequence goes on along the minus strand of CANTUV010000039.1, from coordinate 30,791,049 downwards.
CCATATTTTAATTCATAAATCAAAATTCTTTCTCTTTCAACGTGAAGACTCCCTTTAACAATTTTAACATTTTCTTCATTCATTCACCATGACCGAGCATCATTTAAAGAGAATAAAAATTCTATTTAAGAATATGGATGCCATTCATTGGAAGCAAATTTCATGGTCAAAACTTGATGTTTTAAAATGTTTTCAAAATGTCAAATTGGACCAATCCTTCTTACATGTTGTGGCTTCCTTTTGGAATACGGATTCTAGAGTATTTAAAATTAATGGCTTTGAAATATGTCCCTTGATTGAAGAATTTGAGGCCATCCTTGGATATCCAAATAATCAACAAATGGCGTTACCCACATTGATTTCCAAGGCTCAACAGAAGATGCAGATGTTATTTCAAATTCCAAAACCCGAAGTTCTTCAGTTGATGAGAGGTGAAAAAATTCTACTTGCTCCTTTGATTGACTTTTTTCTCTCTCATTTGGCCCCTACTAGAGTATGGGGATGCATGCTTTGTCTTTGCTTGCACGACCAATTCTTGCTTGTTTCTTCTTACGGCGATATTGATCCACGGGTATTGGATATCATGGACTAAATGGAAGGAGGTTTGTCGCCAGTACCTGTGATCTTAGCCGAGACCTTAGTTGGATTAGACCAATTTAAATCAGGATTGTCAAAGAGACTGACTGGGAGTCCGTTGCTGCTTCAGGTAATTACCTAAACTGCCCTTTCGAGTTTTCAATTTAGGTTTTCTTTTTTCTTTCTTTTCTTTATTGCTCTAATTTTTGCCTAGTCCACCCAAGTGGGTTTTCGGAACTAGCGAGCTGTCCTAATTTTTGCCTAAGCTGCCCTTGCGGGTTTTCAACTTAGAGGACTCTTTTTTTTTTTATAGATTTGGCTTTAGGAGCATCTTTGTTTGCTTGATACTCCATCCGTGGATTTTGCCAGATACCTACCACGTCATCATTCTGCTAGGAAGCTACTCCATCCTGCTTCTTCATATGTTGACTGGGTTGACTGGATCCACTCACGCTCCGAAGTCAATATCCGTTGGTTGGTACCTTGGTGGAAGATTTCTCGTATCACCATGCAAACATACTTGATGTACGTTCCCCTTGCTGCTCTTTGTCAAGGTACATACTATGATCCTCGCCGACTTGGGCATCAGTATGGAGCTGAGCCTCGTGATTCTGACTTTGCTCCCAACTTAGACATGCCTTGCTTGACTGAAGCCTACTTGGATCGGCTGAGGCAAAGCTGGCCTGCACGTTACACTTATCGGCTGCCATAGATTTTACATTTGTCAATTTAGAAAGTGTATTGTTAGGATGAAAAAATAATTAAAGTAATAAAAGATGCTTCTTTTCCATTTATAATTTGTCATCACCTTTTGCTATTGTGTTTATTTGTTTTATCCATATCTGGTCGAATACTTATAACAGTGCACATAAAACAATTTTAACATTAATTTTGTTTTATTAAATTGGGGAACAGCCAAACATAAAGCCAACATACAGAAGATTACTCTTATTGCCAATTAGCCCTTTCGGGTTTTCTAATTGACGATTTTCTCTCATTTAGCCCTAATTGTTGCCTAGCCCGACCTTTCAGGTTTTTTAGAACTAGCAGACTGCTCTAACATTTGCCTAGGCCACCCTTTTTGTGTTTTCAACCTAGCAAGCTCTTTTTCCCTTCTTTTTTTTTTCTATCATACATAAAACCTCTTTAACCTGTCAATGTTTACTGGCTCACTAAATTCATTCCCGTCCATGTTTGATAACTTCACCGCACCTTTATTCATGACTTGTTTCACGACATATTGCCCTTCCCAGTTAGGTCTGAACTTCCTTCTTGGATCAAATACATTAGACTTACATTGCTTCAACACCAAATCCCCAATTCTGAATTTTCTGACCTTAACCCTTCTATTGTAGGCCCGAGCTATCTTCTTTTGATACAGTTGGTGATGATATAGTGCCTTTAATCTTCTCTCTTCTAGTAGAGCTAACTCTGTGTATATGCTTGCTACCCATTCTGTTGCAGGTAGTTCATCTTCCAAGACTACTCACAACGACTTAATTTCTATTTCAATTGGAAATACTGCTTCCATCCCATAAACCAAAGAGAACGGTGTCATTCCAGTAGGTGTTCGCACACTTGTCCTATATCTCCACAAAGCAAAGGGAAGCATCTCTGACCAATCCCTGTAAGTCTTGGTCATCTTGGACAGAATTTTCTTAATTGTCTTTTTTGTTGCTTCCAAGGCGCCATTAGCCTTTGGTTTATAAGGAGAGGATCTATGATGATGAATTTGGTACTTGGAGAATAAATCTTTAACTACTCCTTGAAATTATACCTCATTGTCTGATATCACACTGTGCGGGACCCCATATCTGCAAATGAGGTTCTTTTTGATAAACCTAGCCATTTGACTTTCACCCAGCTTGTTGAAGGATTCGGCTTCGACCCATTTTGAAAAATAATCTACTGCTACCACAATGAAACGGTGCCCGTTTGAAGCTGTCGGATGTATCTCTCCTATAATGTCGATACCCCAAGTGGCAAATGGCCAGGGTGAAGATATTGAATCCAGTTCTTCAGGAGGCATGTGATTCAAGTTACCATACATCTGACATTGCTGGCACTTCTTTACAAACTCAATACAGTCTTTCTCCATGGTCAACCAATAGTAACCTTGTCAAATAATCTTCTTAACTAGGGCCAAACCATTCATGTGCGGACCGCAACTTCCCGCATGTATTTTTGACATGATGCGCTCCACTTCAGGTTTTCTTAAACATCTTAAATGCACTCCATCAGACCATCTTCAATATAACTCTCCATGGAAGGTGATGTATTGTAATGACCACCTCCTTATGGCTCTTCTTTCTTTCTTCGTTGCCCCGGTGGGTATTCTCTTTCCTCCAAAAATTGTCTTATAGTATCATACCACGCATCATGGTCTGTATCAACTTCCATGATTGTCTCATATTCATAGCAAGGAGTTGATGAACTGGTCAAGATTAGAGGCTTAAGGAATAGGCTAACACGGTTTTCCCATAACGAAGCCAATGTGGCTAGGGCATCAGCCATCTGATTTTCTTCCCTTGATAGGTGTATAAACCTACACTCCTTAAACTTCTTCTTCATCATGGTCAAGTAATGGTGGTATGGTTTCAATTTTTCTTCTTTCAACTCCCATTCTCCATTTACTTGGGATACAACTAGCAATGAATCACCATAAACTTCCACCTTATCCGCCTTCATAATCATTAGGGTTTCCAAACCAAATATGCAAGCTTCGTATTCCACCATATTATTAGTTGCCCTAAATTTCAACTTTTTGGCTAAAGGGATAAGTTCCCCTTCGATCGATTCTAGTATAACTCCCAAACCTGCTCCTTTCTTGTTTACTACTCCATCAAAATACAATTTCCACCCTTGTACTTCAATTGCTTCTAAATGTTCATATGGAAATTCCAAGATTACCTCTTCGCTTTCTAGTAATGGTTATTGGGCCAGGAATTCTGCCACCGCTCTACCCTTGATTGTTTTCCTGGTTACATAATCAATCTCAAATTCCTCTAATATTATCAACCATCATCCATATTTTCCAATCAAAGAAGGTTTCTCTCTTAAGTACTTCATTGGGTCTAACCTGGAAATTGCTTGCACACTATACGATTGAAAGTAATGCCGCAACTTCTTGGAAGACCAAACCATGGCTATACAGGTCTTTTCGATGATACTATACTTAATTTCATAAGGTAGGAGCTTTCTACTCAAATAGTAAATTGCATGCTCAATCCCTGACTCATCTGATTGGGCTAGCATGGCTCCTATTGACTCTTCTTCTACTACTAAGTATAGTAATAGAGGTTTGCCGGGTTTAGGTGGTTTTAAAATAGGTGGATTCAACAAATACTTTTTTATTCGTTCAAAGGCCTTTTGACACTCTTCATTCCATACGACCGGCTGATTCTTTCTAAGCAACTTGAAGATAGGCTCATAGATTGTTGTGAGCTTTGCTATAAATCTGCTAATATATTGTAATTTATGGATAAATCCCCGAACTTCTCTCTCCATCTTAGGGGCTGGCATATCCCTAATTGCTTTAACTTTGTCAGGATCAATCTCAATACCATTTGGACTAATCACATGTCCTAATAATTTTCCTGAAGTAACACCGAATACACACTTCTTCGGTTTTAGTCTTAGCTTATATTTCAAAGCTCTATCGAAGAATAATTCTAAGTTTAAGTGTTATTCCCTTGTATCCAATTTGACCATCATATCATCAACATATACTTACTTCATCTTCTTTGTGCATCATGTCATGAAATAGTGTGGTGGCCATCCTTTGGTAGGTTGCTCCAGCATTCTTTAAGCCGAACGACATCACCCTATAACAAAATATACCCTATGTAGTAATGAAAGCAGTTTTGGCTTTATCCTCTTGGGCCATTAACACTTGATTGTATCCAAAAAATCCATCTACAAAAGAGTGTAGCACGCTAGAGGCTGCATTATCAATGAGAACATCTATATGAGGTAAAGGAAAATCATCCTTAGGGGAAGCCTTGTTTAAATCTCTATAGTCCACGCAGACCCTTATCCTCCCATCTTTCTTCGGCACGGGTACTATGTTGGCTACCCACTTAGGTCTTAATCGCCTAAGCTTTTGTTTGACAGGTTTTATGTGAGTGTAAGTAGGAATATGATGCTCGGCTATGTCTCGATCTATCCCTGGCATATCCTCATAAGACCAAGCAAACACTTCTTCATATTTTTTGAATATTTTTTCAAATATCTCTCTCTCATCAGGAGTAAGGTCAGACGCTATGCAAATATTTTTAGGATTTTCAGTTGTTCCCAAATTTAATGATTGTGTGTTAACAGAATTAATATTAAAGATGCTCATGTAACTACTATTTGAATGTATGCAACCATCAGGAGAAACATCACATAAGTAAGCAAAATCAGACTTTATTGCATTCATTTTGGAGAAGAAAACATCATCATCCTCATACAAAGCAGAAAAATTAAAATTAAAATCAAAATCATTGTTCTCAAAATCATAAAGCAGGATGTCTTCAAACTTCTCTTCAACCAGGGCAGCAATCTCCTCCGAAGTCTTCTCGGCTTTCGATACAGCTTCATTCTTCTCTTTTAGATTGGATTCTTTGCTAGTTGGTAGGGTGAGTTCTTTCTTCATTTGCTCCACTAGCTCGACAACATCTATAAAAATTTCAAAACCAGGGATTAACTTACCCATGAACATGATTGGCTTAGGCTTTCCTTGGAGTGGTCCCATATTTGGAGCTTTGACAAAAGTCTCTTCTAGTGGTGGGAAGCTCATCTTCTCACTCTTATTTGGCCGAACATCATTGTCTTCATCATATCCCAACCCCTTCTTGGAAGCTTGAGTTCTAAAATCTGGCAACTTTGTCAAACCAGCCTTACCCTTTCCAAGACCAGCTCCGGGAAGGTAGTTCATGTTCTTCATCATATTTAAGACTTTGGAGTCTACTACTTCATCATCAGAAATTGCGGCTACTTGAAAACCATTGAGAGGCCTCTCAACCATTAGAGTGTTGACAATCTCATTATCTTCAGTTTCAATGACCACTATCTCATCTCCGTTGGGGAACTTGATCTTTTGATGAAGGGTGGAAGGAACTCCACCAAGAGGATGAAACCATGGTCGCCCCAAGAGTAAGGCAAAGGTAACCGGTATGTCTAAAACAACAAACTCAACAATAGATTCAATTGGACCAACCTTGACAGCGGCTTTGAAAGTTCCTTCAGTATGCCTCTTAGTGTTGTCATACGCACGAATCATTACCTCGGTCGGGCTTAGATCTCTTGACATGGCTAGCTTTGGCAATATCTTAAATAGACAAACATTTATGGCGGACCCATCATCAACCATTACACATGGAGTCCTCTTCCCCTCGACTTCTATTTTGATAAAGAGAGGGCGGATGTGGTCTCTCCCCTCCTCCGGTAAATCCGCATCTGAAAAAGAAACTGCTCCCATATTAACTTCGCTCTTCTCTTGAACCTTTTCACATTTCATTACCCCTCCAACTTTTATGAAGTTGATCAGCTCCTCCGGTGTCATAGAGGTAGAGATTGGCATGCTAGCCAAGGCTTTGGCCATAGTTTCTCGGTGCTTTTTAGAAGTAGCTAATAAGTCCCAAATGCTAACACTTGCTTGGGTTCTTTTCAATTGCTTGAGCACAGCATCATCTTCTTCTACTTCAACTCCCTTTCCCTTATTAGTTTCTACCTCCTTAGGTGATGGCCTTGCATAAGGCTTACCGAATCTAGTGTTCATCACCTCATCTTCTTCGAGCTTGAACCAAGTCCACTCCTCCTTCTTGGGTACAATATCATCATCACTATCACTTGAATCCCAAAACCCGTTGAAAACAAAAATTGCTACTTCTCCACCCATCATAGCTTGTTCAATTTTGACAAATGCCTCTTCTTCTTTGGTTGCTTCTCCACCCATATATTGAAAAGAAGACATGACAAAGTCCTCATGCAAACCTCCTCCAATCATGAAGGTTGCTGGTGGTGGTACCCTATTGAATTTTGGCAATGGGTTGTCTTTGGTGTTTGGCTTATTGGGCTCGGGTATCTTCCCATTATCAATTAGATTTTGGATCTCATGTCTCAACCTTACACATCTATCCGTGTCATGCCCTTGCATTTGGTGAAATTGACAAAATGCTTTGGTGTCAAAATTAGGTGGGAGAGGGTTAGGCAAAGGACGAGGATTTAAGGGTTGTAGCAATCCCTTTCTTTGAAGCTTATTGAGAACCCAAGACATCGGTTTTCCCAATTCTAAAAATTGTCTCCTCGTTCCTTGGTTAGTAGCATTAACACCGACGGCCTTTTGCATGCTTTGGCTACCAGATTGATAGCTCCCTTTTTCGTTCCTTTTTGTTGCAAAATGGCTTTTTTCCCTTTCTCATTCTTCAATTTGCAAACCAGTTTGGAGAAGGTCTTTGAAATCACGGATGAGTGTATGAGACATCCTCTCACAAAGATTAGGCAACACCCCTCTCACAATCATCCTTATTTGATCGGATTCATCGGGCTTCTTCTTGAGTAAAGCGGCCTTGTTTCTCCATCTCTTGACATAGTCTACAAAATTCTCATTCGACCTTTGCCTAATGGACTCCACTTCCATTAAGGTAACTTCTAACTCAACATTATATCCATATTATTGGATGAAGGCTTTGTAAAGTAGATCCCAACTCTTTTGTGTTCCATCATCTAAGGTATTGAACCAATTTTGGACAATAGGGTCCAATGAGAGCATAAAGTACCTTAGGGTTTGAGCCTTAGTATCTTGGGCAGACTGCATGGCAATGATATACTGCTTTACATGGAGATGAGGATTTCCGATGCCATTATACTTTGCAAAGGATGGCATGTTGAACTTGTATGGGACTTCTTCATCTTGTTCAAATAGTTTATCAATCTCGGACATCTCTTCGGTTTTCAACTTCTTCTCAAATTTCTTTTCTAAATCAATAATCGTCTTTTCAACATCGGATGTCTCGGTCATTTTAATAGTTACTTTCTCAACAACCTTCGGTTCATTCTTCTTCTCTTGAATATCTTAGTAGTATTGAGCCCAATCATCATCATCATCCATGATCACTTTTTCATCATCAAAAACCACTTCACCAACTTTAGCCTTCCCTTTTTCCCTTGGCTTCTTAATGCTAGCATATGCCTCGGAATGATTCTCTAAGATTGCAATCAATTGGTTTTTCATGGTCTCAGCTAGGGCCTCTTTTATTTCTTCCATTTTGGCGTTGAGGGCTTCATCCACCATCCTCTGAATTTGTTCGGGCTCCATTGTTTTTGGTGAGCAAGTGATTGAGTCATTGCTAGATACTTCATCTCTAGCGTAGGTCGGATTGTTGTAAGCTTTAGAATTATCGTAATCCAGGGCTGTGAGCCAGAAAAGATAAATGAGATGCAAATGTATGCATGTATGCATGTATGCACAAACAATCAATGAAGAAAGATAATTAGAACGTTCCTTCCAACCTTATAACATCCACACACGAATGGCGAGTCTCTTTTTCTAGGTAAATGGTTAACAAAATACCAACATGGGGCATCTTGTTTTTGAATAATTCCCTCGGACGTTTCAACCAATAGTTATATTTTCAAAAATGGAAATCAGTTCATAATAATTCCCATTAATTAGGTTTTAATCCATTTATCCAACTAAAGTAGCCTTTATGCTATATTGGATTAAAACTAAATTAAGAGGTTTATTATAGATAGATTTCTCACTTGAAAAAGATAACTAATGATTTATGCCAAAAACAAGCCCATGGTTGATTTATTCTTAGTGGAAACTAGGCCCACAATTGATTTTTGGTATTTCTTAATTGACCTAAATATTTTTGCAAGCTCTTTGTAAGAAAAGGTTGGGCGAAAATAATTTTGTTTCTAAGCCCATTGTAAAATATTTTAGAAAAATGGATTTTGGGCTTAGTATTTGGGCCATGAGCCAAAGAAAAGTTTTATGTCCAAAGACCATCTAGAAAAATTTTGAAAATAGCTTTGGTCTTTTGGATTTTCTAAAGAAAAATTTATTTTGAGCTTACAATGTACTTAGGTCATATTAGAAAAAGAACAAACCAAATAAGCCATGATTAAGCCAAGATAAATTAACCATAGTCAAACAACATGCATTTGGGGTAAAACCTAAGGAAAGTAACTAAGCCAATTACATGAGCTTTAGTCTTTGGGTTAAAAAGGCTTAGGTTCCCATAGCAAGTATATACCAAATGGTACGAGGCTATGAGTGGTTATGCCATGGTCGATCTTCATACCATGAGTGAAAGTATGGTATAACTTACATAACACAACACGGGTAACACAGGCGTCCTAACTCACGTACACGATGCAATCTAATATGATGCAATGGATAATATCATTATAAGAAAGAATAGAATAATAAAAAGATCAACGGAATCAACTTCTCTTATCTCCAGTGGAGTCACCACTGTGAGCAGGGATTTTTGCCCCCACTCCCGGTGGAATGGTTCTTGCGACTTTAGCACTGTTTAGGCTTGGGGCCTTAGAGAATTAGGGTTTAAGGCTTTAAAGGATTAGGGTTTATAAAAAATTAGGGTTTAAGGCTTTAAAGGGGTTAGGGTTTTACTATTTTAGGTTTAGAGTTGAGTTAGGGTTTAGTGTTTTAAAATTAGGGTTTTGGTGGATGCATGAAGCTTTTAGGGTTTGAAAATCAATTTGATGGTTTTATGAAGTTTTATGAAAATAAACAAATGATTTAAAGTTTTTAAAAGCAAAAAAGTAGTTTTTAAGGCTTATGGAAAGAAACTGAATATAATTTAAGGGTTTTAATTATTTGGAAAGTAAATTAGGATTTTGGAGTTTTGAAGAAACTAAATTAATAACTTTAAATTTGTTGGAAAATAAAGCAACGAATTAGTGTTTTTAACTTTTGAAAAGCTAAATTAAAGTTCTGTGATTTTGATTTTGAAAGCCACAATTAGATAGTTTATGCTACTGTGAAAAATATAACAAAACAAAAATTTAATTCATACCTCCTTTTGATGGTTCCTCCAAAAATAATTCTTCTTGGATGAATTAAAACAAAGACAATTCCTGCCTTTGATCATTTTTTAATGCTTTTCTGCTCCCTCGAAAGAAAAATCAGCTTGATTACTGTTTCCTCCACAAATTCGGTTTCAAACTCTTTCAATTTTCCTCCTAATTTCTGATTTCCTTTTTCCTCTCTCTGCCTCCTTATTTATAGAAGTTTTTTTCATGGTTTTTCCTAGTTACTCATGGCATACAATATTTAATAAGAAAAGGAAACCGAAACCTAATTGTATTAGGTTTTGAAAATTTTGCGTCAGAAAATTTTGCTGGTGAAAAAAAACTGCTGAGGAAAAATTGCGTTGGCAAAAAAAATTGGCTGCGAAAAAATTGCGCTGGAGAAAGTGTGGCAGCTGTGGTCGAAATGCGCCTGCGGGCCATTTTGCCTGCAGATATTATCTGCAAAACGAAATGGCCTTCGGCCAATCCGACTTTTTTTTTATTTTTATTATTTATTTATTTTATTTTTATTATTTTTGAAGAAAATATTACTTACTTGAAATAAAAAAAATTATTTTTTGGACTAAAAAATATATTAGACAATACAAAAATTATTTTGGACTAATTAAAATAAATTAGACCGGACTGGGTCAAAAATTAGGGGTCTACACTAACGAGATTCAAATGATAGTAAGGGGTATCCTACCCAGTTTGCATGAATGGATGTTTCATACTCTCATAAGGGATTTTAAAGATCTTCTCCAAGCTGGCTTACAGATAGTAGAATGGGAAAGAGAGAAGAATCATTTTTCTGGAAAAGAAGTGATAGAGGAAGTTATCAGTCTATCGGTCAGGGTACATAGAAGTCAGTGAATGTTAATGCAACAACTGGTCAATCAAGTAGAAGATAATTTTCAGAGTTGGGGAAACCTCTATCTTGGATTTTCAATAAGTTGCAGAAGAATGGGCTATTACAGCCATTGGCTCCCTGCTCTTTGCCAAATCCTCTGCCATTAAGCATTAATGCAAAGGCCTTTTGTCAATTCCATCAAGTGAAAGGGCATGAGATAGATAGATGTGTTTACTTAAGGCATGAAATTCAAGATTTGATTGACAGTGGAAGCTGCCTGAGCCTGATAAGCCCAATACCAAGAGCAATCATTTGCCTAAATTTGGAAGAGTACCTCCACTAGCAACCTTTATGGTAGGAGGAGGATTGGAGAAAGATTTTATCTTATCCTCCTTTCATGATGAGAGTGAAGGTGTGAAGAGAGAAAAGGCTTGACTCAACATACTTCCTTTGGCTTGAATGTTGCTCATTTTATTTTGCTTTCTTTGGTATTTTCTAGAACAATTATGTTTTTTAAATTAAGATTATTTGAATAAATTACTTTAAATTTTTTATATTGGTTTTTGTTCATTTTTGTGCTCAACCGATGATGAGTCAACCTTGATATTCAAGAATTAGTGTATCTATGCATCATGATTCAAATGACTTTCCTAGGTGAGGAAATTGGTCTATAGTATTGAACTGTGTATGCTTACTTAGAGAGGGCTTCTGCATAATTATGAGTGTCTAGGTCCTAGTCAATCTTAAACATACTTTGACAAACTTTCAAGGTAAAATTGAACTTTGTTTATTTAAGAGAGAGATAATCTAGGCGTTGTGTGATGAGCCAACAACTAGTATCAACTCTATTGACATCAACCCTAGTTGTCTCTTTAAGCTTTCATACGATTTTAGCTTGCTTTTTATTGGCTTGTAAACTCAATAACCTAGTGAGACTCATGACAAGTCTGATGATCATTGAGTTACTAAAGAGAAAGAAGATCAAAGAAAAGGATGTACAACCAAGACTATAGGGATAGTTGAAGGTCACCTGAACTATACCTAATATCACAGAATGACATCAGAGCAACAAAGGATTCATCCTCATTGAAGTAGACTTATCTTACCCCATTCATAGCCAGAAGCATAAAATGAAACAAATAAGACAACTCCCTTAGAGCTAGGGCAAAAAAAAAGAAAAAAAAATGAAAAGAAGAAAAAAAAAAGGAAAAGAAGAAAAGGAAAAGAAGAAGAAAAAATAAAATCCAAAAAGACTGTTCAGAAAGCCAACCAATTTCATTTTTTACCTAAAGCAAGCAGAAAACTTCTAGCTAGTTTATAAGGACGATTGACTTGAATTGGTCCAGTTTAGCCAAAGACTCAAATACATAGGGGAAAGGCCATCTTCCATTTTATCCAACATAGCTCCAACTCCATAATCTTGAAAGTCTTAAACTTGATATTCCCGAAGGGAAAAAAGATGAAAAGAAAGAGGAAGAAAAAGGGTGGTCTAAAGATCAAGATAGTATTGATTAGATCTAGATTTTTGCAAAGAAAAAAGACATTCAAGCTTTGTAATTTCATGAAGTTAGAAGATAAAAGTGATGCCTAGAAGGTGAAAATGGTTCTAGCAAGAAGATTATAGTTTGAAGGTTTATCAACAGTGTCACATCAGCTCCAATCTAAAAATGGCCTTCATTTAACCCGTGTTCCTTATAGACCCTGTTTCAATCCTATTAAAGACCTATTGATCTCTCTTGGTAGGTAGAGTCTATTAGTAGAGATAGTTTGAATATGTATACATATGAGAGACAATATTTAAACTCAATAAAACCTTTGGTCAAATACTATATATGTGCCTATCTGAAGTGTAATAGTTCTTGCTTAAATGGAAATGATTCCTAAGTTTAGTACGGTAACTAGGGTTGTCATGTTATAGATATGTTAATTTGGAAAATTAAGTCCTAAGGTATAATGACAAATTTGACAAAACCAAAATATGATTTTTAAGATTAAATAATAATAATAATAAATAATAAAAATGTTTTGTCATACAAAACCTTCAAGTTAAGGAAAGTATGTTGCACCATCGAACCTTGAATGACATACTGGGCAAATGAGGATTATTTGCAAGGTTATGAAGAAGTTACCTACTGACGTGATGAATCATAGTTTGAAATGAATGTATCTCTAACTATGCTGCTTTGGCCCTATAACTCATGATTCATCTTGGAAGATAAAAGCCATAGATGTGAAAGCTCCTGTTGTTCTAATGCAATACCTGAACGAATGCCTTGTCTTATCAACCCGGTCTATGAGTCAATGGAGCCACTGTAAGTATTATTCATGCATATCATACATGAGCATATCATAATGCATTTTATTGTCTTGTATTGCCCATTCTTTGTCAAAATGAACAGCAAAACACTATGAAGCAAACATTGAGAAGCAGATATGGAATCAGGGGGCAAGAAAAGGCCATTGCAAAAAAAAGAAGAGATGCAGGCTTTTGAAAGCATCCAAAAAAATTACAAACATCAATATGAGCCTATATGGGAGCAAAATCATTGGTTTAAGCCTACACAGGTGGCAAAGCTTTTCTTTTCAATTTTTTTATGCGTGTACAAAATATTTTCAAACTCACTTTCAATATCTTGCTATGCAGGGGGCAAAGAGAGGATATGATGACTAGCTAAAAAAATAAATATGAGGACTAGCTAAAAAATAGTTGAATTTTTTACAAAAAACAAAGAACAAAAAGAAAAAAAACAAGAAGAAAGTAAGAAACCCAAATGAATGAAGATGCAAAAAATAAAAGATCAATCCAGCTAGAAGAGCTGAAGTCAATTCAGGATAGATGTCCAAGGAAGAAGATCCATGTTGAAGGGTGAAGACCCGATGTCCAAGGATGAAGATCCATTTTAAAGAGTGAAGAACCGATGTCCAAGGATGAAGAATCCATTTTGAAGGATGAAGACCCGATGTCCAAGGATGAAGATCCATTTTGAAGGGTGAAGACCCACAATCCATTGAAGAATGGAATAACTAGCTAGAAGAAAGCCAAAATTCTCAACTGATAGAAGGTCAGTCAAGTTAGAAGAGCTAAAATTGTCTGGCTTGAAGAAAGCTCACACTCTCAACCGATAGAAGGTCAGTTGAATCCAATCTCGGATCCAGAACCCAAAACCAATCTCGGGTCCATAACTCAAACCAATCTCGAGTCCAGAACCCAATCCAATCTTAGATCCAGAACCCAAAACCAATCTCGGGTCCATAATCCAAACTAATCTCAGGTCCGAACCCAATCAAATCTCGGGTCCAGAACCCAAAACCAATTTTCGGTCCAGAACCCAATCCAATCTCGGGTCCAAAACCCGAATCAATCCTCTGGGTCCAAAATCCATCCTCATCCAAAATCAACTTAAAGTCATGTTACTTTTTACTCTATTCTACTAAAGTCTCAGATCGCTCAAGCAGGGGCAAAACTGTAGACCCTTAATTTTGGCCCTGAATGAGCTTAGTTCTAATTAAGAGGCCCAAATTAAGTCCAATCCAATTTTAAAAAACTTAAACCTAATTCAGTATAATTTTAAACCCCAAAAAGACTCTGGTCTGATTTAGGGAGGCATTATGCTAAATAGACATGAGCCAGGCACTATGCCAAGCAGACATGAGCCACTATGCCAAGCAGACATAAGCCACTATGATTTGAATGCCCAAATCGACATGAGCCATGTCACATATTGATTTGGGACATCCAAATCGATATGAGCCATGTTTCATATCAATTTGGAAGCTCCAAATCAATATGAGCTAGGTTTATATCAATTTGGATTTTCCAAATCGATATGAGCTGGCTCCATACCCTCCAAATCCAAATTGTAAAAGAATTTAGTCAGCCATTTTAATTTCCTAATCAAGATATAATTCGTTTAAACCTCATATCAAGCAGATTAGGTTTAAGGGTTAAGTGATGGTTTTGCCTATAAAAATATGATTAAAATAAGGGAGAAAGCACTGGTAATTTGGATTGGCAATTAGAAACTAGAATTATCAAAAAGCTAGCGGTAAGAAAAAAGCAACAATAACAAATAACAACGATCATCCAAGAAAGAAGGAAAAGCATATACACAACAATCTAAGAGGCAGAAATCAAAACTGTCTCGATTGCATTCAATCTCTAGCCAGAAGCTAAGTAGATTCAAGTAGTAAGTTGGGTCACCTCTTTTAATTTGGTGGAGCCAACAAATGAAGGTGCAGTTTTCATGTTTAATTTATTTAAGCTTAATAGAGTTTTTTCTTGATCATTTATCTTCAATGTTCATTGTCTTCAAACAATATCCAGTAGCTAATTCTTTTCGAGTATCATCATGTATAATCATTGTTAGTTTAGCTTACAATAATCATTTGAACCCTATAAATCATCATCATCTTTTCACAATAACTTGTTAGATCACTCGGTAGCCATGCCATTAGAAGTATTAAAGTTATTAGTTTCAGCATAAGGAGAACCTCGGTGGCAGTTTATACATAAACCCCAATTTATATTCTAAAACCTAGATTTACATTCTAGAACCCTAGTTTACATTCTAAAATCTTAATTTGCATATCAAACCCTAGTTTGTATGTTTTAAACCTAAATTGCATGTAAGAAACCCTAATTGCATGATATAAACCCTAAACCCTAATTTAGCAATCTAAACTTTAAGAAATCCTAATTTTACATATTTATTGTTCAATGTAAGATTAAAACCTATGTTTGATTATTTAATTTTTTGTTATATACTTATGATGGATGATTTATTTTATTCGATTTATAATCGATGATGTGCTTTTAATTATTGTGAATGTTTGAATAGTTTAATTTATTTGGTTGAATGTTTTTATTGGTTTATTTTGATTTCAAAATATAAGAGGTATGTTTCCACTTTGTGGGCATCTCATTAATTAAGTTTAACATAATTTAATTTATTTTAAGTTTTGGGATTAATACAAAGGGCATGTTTCCACTAAATTGTGGATATCTTATTTTATTTAGTTTTGGATATTGGACATTATTGTAAGAGCATATTTCCATCTCGTATGGGAGCTCATTTTTATTTATTTGTTTGTCTGGACCTTCTTTGATTTTAATATAATGAATATTTATTTATTTTAAATTGTATGTAGTATGGGTGATATTTTAATAAGTTAAAGAATTTAATAATGTTTAGACATGAAAAGAAGGCCGGTTCTAATAAACCGAGCGTTATAGAGGTGCTAGGTCATTCTCACCTTCCCTATACATACCCAACTTTTCGAACCCAATAGGGGATTAGGAATTTTGTAAAAATTGAGTCATCCATCCCTTTCTATTTTTCATGCTCGTCCGGTTGGCAACTCCATTTTCTTCAAGTTTAGGCCCGTGTTCTCTAAGGCCCTGAGCCTAATAGTGCCGAAGTCGTAAGAACAATTCCAAATAGGAGTGGGGTAAAAAATCTCCGCTCACACTAATACATTGTAAGTGATCCATACAAGCATGTCCTAGTCTTCTATGCCATAGCCAAGCATCATTACTAATGGTAATCAAACATTCAAATGCATTAATGGAATATAAGTAAATTCTATATGTATTGCCAATTCTAACTCCTTTGAATACAATCTCACCATTTGAATTGCTAACTTTGCATTCTTTAGAGTTAAAACTTACATTATATCCTTTATCATATAATTGACTTACACTAAGTAAATTATGCTTCAATCCATTAACAAGCCAAACATTATCAATCATATTCTTACCAAGCATGCTAATTGAACCAATACCAGTGATTTTTCCTTTAGCATTATTACCAAAAGTTACATTGCCTCTATGCTTGTATGTGAGTGTTGTAAAGAGCTTTGCATTACTCGTCATATTCCTTGAGCATCCACTATCCATAACCCAAATATTTTTATTGATAGTGAATTTTAGGCATGCCTACAAAATGACAATATTCATCTTCTTTTAAGTACCCAAATGAAGTTGGGTCCTTGGGAGTTAGTAATAGAAGGGTACTCTAACTTAAGATGAGCCTTCCTAATATAGCAAAATGTGCTCTTATGTCCAAATTTCATATAATAAGTGCATTGATACAAGGTTCTATACTTATGCACTTTTCTATTAAGATTCAATGAACCATGCAGACAATTGCAAGTGTGTGTTGAATGAGATTGTTTATTTTTTTTTTTGCATTTTTGTGTTTATGTACATGCTTCTTATAAATGAATGTATGATTTGCTCTTGGAACTTTAGTTCTAGAGCCTTGTGAACCCAAAGTAATCCTTTTAGAATTTTTAGACTTGGTTTGTGCATTAGTGTTCGTTACAACATCAACACTGGATGTTTGTATTGTCAAAGCTCTAACAAAGATTAGTGCATTAGGTGAAGTGTTAGATGAACCAATGAACCCTAAACCATATTTCAAGGAAGGTGGTCTTTGATTATTGATTATTGATCAATGTATCTAAGACCTCTTTTTCCTTGTGAAATTTTAAAATTAACTGTTTTAGCTCAATTATTTCATCCTTCAATGTTTTTTTTTTCCTTGATCACACTTTCTAAGCCATGTGAGTTTTTAGTCCTTTCATCAATTGATTTCAATAATTTTCATTTGAGGTCTTCAATTCTAATGTAGTGTTTTTCAAAGACACAAAATCCTTTTCTAACTTGGAGCATTTATCTTTATAGAATTTCATCTTGGAGAAATATTTTTCTATCCTAAAGTTCATATGCTCAATCAAACCATTTTTATCTAAAGCATCATCAACATCATTATCATATGCAATTAAGTTTATGAAGTACTTACCTCTTTGGAGTTGTTATCATCTTCAATAGCCATAAGACATAGATTTGCAATTTCCTCCTCTTCTTCCTCTTCTTCTTCACTGGAGGAGTCATCATCCCATGTGACTTTGAGTGATCTCTTCTTTTCCTTATCCCACTTCTTCTTGCTTTTCAATTTGAAGCAATCCAACTTGATGTGACCGAATTTTCCAAATTCAGAGCATTTCACTTCATTCTTTTTATCTTTATCTTTGAAAGAGAATTTAGGAAATGTACCTTTGTTAGCTTGTAATCTTCTCTTTCTCTTCCAATCACTTATCCTTTTGGATAGCATAGCCAATTCTTCTTCATCGTCACTATCTTCATCATTTGAGCTCTCAACTTCTTTGATGGCTTTGAGAGCTATTGCTTTCCTCTTATCCTTTTCACCTTGCTCTTCTTCCCTTTCGGTGTGCAATTCGAAAGTGAGTAGTTTTTTGACAAGTTCATCGGTTCTCAAAGAGATAAGGTCATGAGCTTCTTCAATTGAAGAGACTTTAGACTCAAAGTTCTTCTTTGCTTGAAGTGCACTCAAGATTTTGCTATTGATATCATCTTGATCATATATCTTGTCATATTTCTTTAATTTATTGTCAATGGAAAGAAACCGGTGTGTCATGTCGGTGATATTTTCATTGGACTTCATATTGAATAGCTCATACTCATGCACATACATTTGTTTCTTGGTGAGCCCCACTTGGGTAGTACCCTCATGATAGTTCTCAAGTATTTTCCAAATGCAATGTGCACAAGTGAGATGTTGAACTCTCCCACCTTCATCTCTTGATATTGAATTCATCAAGATGGAGGTTTCCCTATGGTTCTTGAACCGATCTCTCACATTGGCACTTGACCATTGTGATTTAGAAAGAGGAACTTTGGCACCATCAACTTCATTAGTAGGAGGTTTCCACTCGTTTTTAATAAAATCCTAAAGCTTAATTCCTTCACTATCTAGGAACAAGAACATCTTGGTTTCCAATAGGATTAATTCATTCCATCGAAATAGGGTCTAAGGGATGAATTTAGATTTACATGGGTGAAGTTATTTGTGGGTGGAATGGCTGCCATGTTGGATTAAAATTTCACAATGAAATTTAAAGAAATTTACTAGATCTGATACCAATTATTGTCCCAAACTAGAAACCAAGAGGGGGTAAATAAATTTGTATGAAGAATGATGGTAAATTTAAAACTTAAAAACCAAGATATGAAGAAGATGTAGATGGAGATGAAGTAGAGTAGAGAAGAAAGAACACAAAGAATTATAGTGATTTGGATTTACCTCATCCTACATCCACTTCCTTAACAACTTGTTAAGATTCCACTAGTTTTGAGTTTTTTACAAACTTAACTCTAACTTGGTGTTTTTTCTAGCTCACATCAAACTATTATAATGGTTTAAGATCAATCCTCACAACTCTTACAAGAGTTTTTCCAGGCTCACTCTCATAACCTAAGTGTTTTTAAGCTCACACTCAAACTTTTATGGTGTATAGTGCTCACACCCAACACTTTAAGATATTACATGTTGATCTTTAGATAAGATAATGAAAAATGTTGTTCAATGAAATTACAATAACAATCAAAGTATTCTCTAACCACAAAAATGAAGTTTAATGTGGTATTTATAGCCCTTTGGCTTACTGTAGCCATTTGAATTGGTTCCCACATGTTTAGTGCTTGTCTTCCACTAATTCTATGTTCGGAGCTCGGTGTGTGATCGCTCGGCTCAGTAGGCGGTCTCACGGTTTGAAAGCTCTGTGTAATGACTAGTTCCAATGGTCGAATTTCAATGTCTGACAGAATCTAGCTGCCCATACATTTGTATCGTGTGATCATCCAGGCACAGAGTGCGGTCGCTCAACACAAAGTTACCGTAAAGTTCAAATTTATTCATCCACATGTCCGGTTATCATTGGTCTAAGGTATTTGGTGCTAAGATTTAAATATGCTAGACTTTGTGTGGTCGCTCAGTCCTTCGGTATGGGTACACAAGCTTTTGAGCATCGAGGAAGCACCGTGAGAGCTAACCGCTATCTCATCATGCTTCTTGGGTGGTTGCTCAAAGTTTTGGCATCCTGACTTCACTGCTCACTGAGACCGCTATCCTTTCTATAAGATTATGAATTTTTACCTTAACCTAGTGCGGTCTCTCGGTTCGTGTGTACGATCGCATGCTTACCGGGCATCCTTACTTCACCGCTCACTGCCAATGCAAACTCTTCTATGGAAATAATGGACTCAGTTCAGCTGTCGTAGTTGGCATGTCCAGATCAGTGTAGAGCTGCACTGCTTTGCTTAGCTCAATTGTTCCACCATATTGCTTTTAGCTCGTCAATTTGGTTCTCATAGCTCGACAGTTCTATATCTAGCTCGGTACTCTATGTGTCCATTCAGTTCTCTACTCGGCAGATGACTATGTCTATTTGGTTATTCTTGGCTCGATAGTGTGACAGTTTAGTTCTGTAATGATTTTGTGCTCGTGCTGCATTTGTGCGATCACTCAGTCAGTAGTTTGGGCGGTCTCACAAAGCCATTTTGATCCTAACTCTGTAAAGTAGACTTATTTGAAATAATTAGTTCTTTATCAATTTAATTGACAATGATCAAAATAGAGTTTAATTGTCCATAAATCCCAATATTTAGCAATTAACTTAGTATATAAAACTCCACAACCATCTCTCTTAGTTAAAACCCCTATCAATATACTTGGTTTTTACAAAATTAAAATAAAAACCACACTTCTCATGTATAAAAATTCTTTAATCACCTTTTTGCACAACAACTCATTTATTCAATTCTCTAGAAAATAACTCAATTAAAATGACTCAATTAACTTATTCAAGCATTAAAATTAAAAGAAAACTCAATAATTGTAAATTATAGCACACAAGCACATACCTCTTCAAAGAAATCCTCTCTTTCTCTTCTCTCTCTACCCTTGTGATAATCTTGTTGATTCTCTCATAAACTAGTGGATTCCTATGAAAATTTGGAGTTATAAATATAATTCTTGATGTTTTGAGGTATGGTAATGGGAGAAGATAGAAGAAAAGAGAGAGATGGTGATGGTGAAGAGGTGTTTGGCATGAAGATGATGGTAGAAGAGAGGAGAAATTCCTAGGCTCCTCTTTATATGGTATCTAGGGTTTTGGTTAGATAAAGTGTGCTTCTTATAGTTTTGGTGCACTCACTTCTTTAAATTTAATTCATATCCTATTTTGAATTCCGCAAAACCATAAAAAAATAATTTCTTTAGTTAATTTAAAACCATACCATCTATATTTCACATTCTAATTCAGTAAATCTTAATTATAGAATCACAGGGATTTTTTTGTAAATTCCTATCTCTTTAAGATTCTTTTTCAAAAATACTGATTTCGTTCATATCCGGATCAAACTTTCTATTTTTTAAAGCTTAACTCATCCTACTTTCCTACTTATTTCAAATATTAAGTCACTTTCATCACTA
Organism: Garcia nutans; assembly: GCA_947685225.1. Taxonomy (NCBI): domain Eukaryota; kingdom Viridiplantae; phylum Streptophyta; class Magnoliopsida; order Malpighiales; family Euphorbiaceae; genus Garcia; species Garcia nutans. The sequence goes on along the minus strand of CANTUV010000039.1, from coordinate 30,770,304 downwards.
TACATAATCCATTACCAATATTTAATAGAAAATCACTGTTTAAGATTTCAAACATTACAATTCTCCCCCCCCCCCTTAAGAAGTATTTTCCTCGAAATTTACCTGTTCTAGACATTTGAAATAGTTGAGGATATTGCCGTCTCATCATCTCCTCGCTTTCCCATGTGACTTCTTTAGTTGAATGATTGTTCCATAACATTTTTACCTAAGGAATGGGTTTATTTTGTAATTCCTTTATTTTAAGAGCCGAGATAGCCACCGGTTCTTCTTCATAATTTAAATTCGGTTGGATTTCAAATAGACTCTGATTGTATCACATGTGAAGGATTCGATCTATATTTTCTAAGCATCGATACATGGAATACATTATGAATCTTTGCTAATTCTGGAGCCAAAGCTAATTGATTGACAATTGAACCTACACTTTCAAGTACTTCATATAGTCCAATAAACCTAGGACTTAGTTTTCCTTTCTTCCCAAAATGACCAACTTTCTTCCATGGTGATACTTTCAAAAACACCTTATCTCTCATATTGTACTCAATGTCTCGCCGCTTTAAGTTTACATAAGATTTTTGTCTATCCACTGCAACTTTCAACCGATCTTTAATAAGCTTTACTTTATCTTCAGTTTTCCTAACAAGATCAGGTCTCACAAGCTTGTTCTCATCCAATTATGTCCAACAAAATGGAGTTCTATATTTTCTTCCATATAATACTTCATATATTACCATGCCGATACTCGTCTTTCTATAGTACCTAGGGAAGAGGTGAAGAGGTGTTTGGTGTGGAGATGATGGTAGAAGAGAGGATAAATTTCTAGGCTCCTCTTTATATAGTATCTAGGGTTTTGGTTGGATAAAGTGTGCTTATTATAGCTTTGGTACACTCACTTCTTTAAATTTAACTCTAATCCTATTTTGAATTCCGCAAAACCGTAAAACTAATTTCTTTAGTTAATTTAAAGCCCTACCATCTATATTTCACATTCTAATTCAATAAATCTCAATTTTAGAATAACAAGGGCATTTTAGTAAATTCCTATCACTTAAAAATTAATTTTCGAAAATACTGATTTCGTCTATATCCGATCAAACTTTCTACTTTTAAAGCTTAACTCATCCTACTTTCCTACGTATTTTAAATATCCAAGTCACTTTCATCACTATACATAATCTATTATCAATATTAAATAGAAAATCACTGTTTAAGATTTAAAATATTACATGTTGCCATCACTAGTGGCCCCCCACCAATATTGTATTTTAAAAAATAATACACTACAAAGCACATACAAAGAATAAAAAAAAATTTAGGTCAACAATTTTTTGAGAATAATAATCGAATTTAAAAAGTGAGAGAGATAATTATTTGGCATACCTTTTAGAGACACAAAACTTGTGCTAAAACAAAAGACCATAATAAAAGACTATGGATTTGAATAGGGGTTTTTATGAAATGAGTGAGTAGGATGGTTGATACAAGGATCATGGTTATGGTTCTTCTCTGAAATTGATTTTTACTTCAAATTCCAAAGGGTTAGGATTCTTTGAAATAGATTTTGATTCCCAGAAACTTAAAGTTAGGGTTCATCAAATCAAAATCAATTTTGAGTGAGTGATAAGTGAATCAAAATTGGGGTTATTATTCTAGAAAAGATGAAAGAGGCATTAGGGTTAGGGTTCCAACAACTTCGAATCACAGAGAGTTAGGGTTTGTGTTCTTTAAAATGGAATTTTGAAATTGATTTCGATTTCAATTTCGACAAAGATAGATTTAAGGTTAGGGTTTTTGTGGGATAATTAAAAGATGAGATTTCAATTTGTATTTTTGATTGAAAATAAACAAATAAGATTAGGGTTCTTAGCTGATTTTGATTTCAATTATAGGTGAGTTATAAAGAGTTTGAAAGAGAAAGCATGGGAAATATTGAAAGAGAGAGAAAGCTAAATTATAATTTTCCAAACCCACCTATTAGGCAATTTTTCCCACATGTGTCAGGATATGACATATTTTTTTTATTCTCAATTAAACACTGACTCCACGTAGAGTTCACATTTGCAGTCCCTCGCCAGAAAATGGGTCAGAGGACCTTAATGAGCAAAAAGATAAGTTATTGGGACAATTTTAAATTTGGAGAGTAGATCTTTACAAGGGTGTAAGTTTAGAGACTATTTATGAAATTAAGCTTGATATTGAATGCAATACATATATTATTGTTATTATTATTATTCACAAAATTATATTAAATTTAACATTACATTAAATTTTATGATTTAGGTGTGTGAATCCTTATAATTAATCTTGAATTGCTTGGAGGATTAGTTAGACGCAACAACAAAATTAAACTTAAAGGATTTAATCGAGAACTTATATATAATAATTAATTAACAAATATTATACCAATCATTTTAAATAGAAAAGGAAATTAAAGAAAATTATTAAGAGTATATGATTATAATTAATTGTTGATATAGAAGAGAAGATAATATACGTGCATAAATCTTTTATAAAATTCCCATAAATCTTCTATTAATGTATATATATAATTATTAAATTGATTGTCGTTGGCACAATTTTGTGCTATGTGTGTCTCTCCTATCTTACCATGTGTCTCGATTTTTTAAAATTTCAAATTAAAATAAATTTATTATTTATTATAATAGATATTTATTTTTGAGAATTCAAATATAATTAGGACATCTTATTTGACATCAATAATAATTATATTTATTTGGAGAAATCAAATAAGATTATGATGTATATTCTATTTGATATTAATAATAATTATATTTATTTAGAAAGTTCAAATAAGTTTATGAAATCACATTTGCTATTTATAATAATTAGTTATTATTAAAAAAATACAAAAAAAAATCATAACTACTACATTATTATTCTTTTTCTTCCCACAATTCTCTTTTTCCACGATACTGTTTAGTTTCAAAACTACACTACTATTATTCAACTACTGCACAATTATTCAACTAACATCTAAGTAATTTATCATATTTTGTATGTTTTTGGTTTTATTTTTAATAATTTTTTTATATTTCATTTAGTCTATTGTTAATATACATTTGCACATATATAATATCATTTAACCCTTGATTTCTTTTTTGCCTAGCTTAGGTTCTGTTTAGATGTTATTGCTTGAATGGTGTTTTACTGCTAATTATTATATATGTTTTGTGTGGTTTTTAATATTATAATAGATATTTATTTAATATGTATTTGAATAGTTTAAATAGAATTAGAACATCCTATTTGATATTGATAATTAGGGGCAGATCTAAAATTTAATTTTAGTGGGACAACTAATAAAATAAAGTATACTAATTAAAATAAAAAATATAAATTATGTTATTATTTCAAATTATTGAATTAACTAATAAAATAAAAAATTACTATATATTGGCTATTTAGGCAATACTAAATTAACTAATAAATTAGATAGCAAGATCACAAAAAGAAAGAATTTAGAGGTTTGGAGGTTGGCGCTCTTCACTTTTTCTATAGAAGTTGAAAGATGGAAATGTTGCTTTTGCTAAAGTGGAAAAAAGTGAGAAAGAAGACAAAGAGAAAGATGTGGAATATGTGGTGACCTATATAGGTTTTATATTAAAATATATCAAAGGAAATAATTATTTGATTAAATTTTTAATAATTATTTGGTAAAAATATTATAATGGCTGAGATTTTATTATTTAGCCCAAAATATAATATATATTTATTTATCCAAATCTAATTTCTATTTAATTTTAGATTTGATTAATAAAATATATGTACTACCAATTAATATTATTAAAATTTTTTAGACAAAATATTATTTTTAATGGGGGTAAAAAATTATATATAAATATGCTTAAAAATAAAAATGTCAGTGTGTATTTGTTGATAATAATTAGTTAAATTAAATTTTTTCATAAATTATTTTAGTTAAAGTTAAATATCAAAGAAAAATAACATTAAAAATAATACTATTAATAAAATTATATAAATTTTTATGAACATCTAAAAAATGATTTTAAAAAAATAGATGAAGACATCATAATTATAAATACCTATTATTGATTTAATATATAATTTTTTATCACATAACAAATATACACTATAAGAAAAACTGAATCAGACAACGGTTAAGGAAAAAACCATTGTCTGAAAAAAACAGAAAACGATTTTTTTTCCCAAAAAAGAGTTGTCTGATTAATTTTCAGACAACTGTTTTTGGTGTTTTTTTTAACCGTTGTCTATTAGGTGTCATTTTGGTCACACCAAACAACGGTTTTTTAGGGACCGTTGTGTAATATATGTTCAGACAACTGTTTTTCTAGTCATACAAAACCGTTGTCTGATAAGATGTTTCAGACAACGGTTTTTTCGAAAGTGTTGTATAATTCAGCATTTTAGACAACGGTTAAAAAAAACCGTTGTCTGAAGCAAGCATACAGACAACGGTTTTTAGGGACCGTTGTGTAATATATGTTCAGACAAGTGTTTTTTTGTCAAAAAAACCGTTGTCTGATAAGATGTTTCAGACAACGGTTATTTAAAAAGTTGTCTGATTAACTGTTCAGACCATTGTATAATATATGTTCAGACAATGATTTTCCGTAAGAAAAAGTTGTCTGATTAACTGAGTGTTCAAAAAAAATTGCCTTAAATGAAAGTAATCCCTATACACAAATCAAACCAAAAACACAAATCAAATGAAATCCTCCACTGAAAAGTGTTAAACCAAATCCACCAGCAAGGTGTTAGAGCAAAAACCACGTGATTCAATAAATTATATAACCAAATCTTTGAACAAAGTGTCAAATAAAGATACAAATCGAATGATAGGTACAAATGAAACTTTCAACAAATTTAAATAAGAAACACAAAACTTTCAACAAAGCGTCCAACCAATCTTTCATTAAATTCTGAATGATATAAACAAAACATTCTATAGGCAGCAGGGAGTTGTGACAGGCATTAAGGATGTTGGACCTGCAAGTATAAAGGATGGAAAAATTAATGGCAGGACATAATTTCAAAATAGAACTTAAAACAAATGAAATTATTACCATCATGACAGCTGAATCAATTCTTCTTCCTCCCGCATGTAACTAATGTTTTCTTCATCGAGTTCATCAACATATGGGAACGTTGGCAAATGTAGCTCATTCTCAAGTTCTATTTCTACAGATCCCTCATTTTCATCATCACTTTCATCATAGTACTTGTCAGGTAATTTTAAGACAACTGACCATAATTTTTCAAGAGGGTCATCTATGTAACAAACTTGCTTGACATGTTTTCCTAACACAAAAGGATCGTTTAGAAAACCTAATTTGTTCAAATTAACCAATGTATATCCCAAGTCATCTACTTTAACCCCTTTGTTCATATCTACCCAATTACAATGAAAGATAGGAACCCTAAAGTGTTTATAGTCCAACTCCTAAATACTTGTAATAACTCCATAAAATGTATGTGAAGTATGCTCGATGTTTTTATCCTTACCCTTCACAAGCATTGTATCGGCATCTACACAAACACCGCTGCACTGAACTTGCCGCGTATCATCATGTTCTTTGGTGCTGTAGGTAACACCGTTGATTCTATAGCCACTGAATGTAGCTACATCCTTGTTAGGCCCTGCTGCAATCCACATTATATCCTTAGTTACTGTATTCTTCTCATCAAGTAATTCTGATGCAATGTGTCCAAAAAATTAAATTGGCCATAAGTATGATATAGCCTTTCAAAAGAATTCACAAGTACAGGGCATTCATTATTTTTCAGTAAAATATATAAAGAAACAGGCCTATTTTTGCTGCAAATTGCAGCAAAATACTTGGGCTATAAGATTTTACCTTTTTATGAAACCACTTAGGGAATGTTTCATTTTGCATGTTCTTTAGTCACTCTTCATCATTTTCATGTTGTGGATATCTTGTCATCAAAGAAGCCATATGTTCACTGCAAGTAAAATCAACTTTATTAATTTTTGAAACAAAATGCAGAAAATAAGGAAATAACAAAAAAAAATTGAAGTAACTTACTCAAAATATGGGCAAACGTCATTACAATTTTGGAGAAGACACAAATGTGCTAGGTGCAAGTCCTTCTTACTTGGCGTTATCACTGTTGCACCAGATAAGGGTCTGTATTTTGCGTCGTTCTTATCCCTACTATTTTTCGGCAATCCAACAGTTGCTTCTTCAAAGTTGACCAAACACTCAACGGCCTCTTCTGCAACATAGACCTCAGCAATGCACCCTTCCAGACGAGCCCGATTCCGTACATAACCCTTGAAAGTCTTCATATATCTCTCGAAAGGGTACATCCAGCGTAGGAAGATTGGCCCACAGAGCTCAACCTCTCTCACAAGATGAATTGAGAGATGGATCATTATATCAAAGAAGGAAGGGGGGAAGTACTTTTCTAGCAAGCATATGGTCTCCACCAACTGAGCTTGCATTTTTTCCATTTTATCCACCTCGATGACTTTACTGCAAATTGCTTTGAAGAAGAGGCAAAACCTAATAATAGTGCACCTAACCTATTTTTGTAGTACTGACCGAATTGCGATGGGGAGTAAGTGATGCACCATTGTATGGCAGTCATGAGATTTCATTCCAACAAGTTGCAGATTTTCCATTGATACTAGACCCTTAATGTTTGAACAAAAACCATCAGGTAACTTCATGACAACCAAGGATGAGCAGACAATCTTCTTTTCTTTATGCAATAAGTTCCAAGATGCCGTCGGCAACTTCTCTTTTTTTTTCGGGAGTTTTTGGCCTCAGCTCCGTTCTTATTCCCATTTCAGCCATATCAAGACGGACAGACTCCTTATCTTTTGACTTCCCTGGTATATTTAGCAAGGTACCAGTCAAAGCTTCACATATATTTTTCTCGATATGCATCACATCAAGGACATGCCTAACCGGCAAAATTTTCTAATACTCAAGTTGGAAAAATATAGACATCTTCTTCCAAATAGGTCGAGGTTCACCTTTATTCAATCGAGGTTGGTGTTATGTCTTACCATAGACATGGCCCCTTAGTGGTTGTACCCTTTCAAACACCTCCTCTCCAGTTAACGGAATAGTAGCCGACAACTTCTCCACGGTGTTATCAAAGGTTAATTTTTGCCTTCGATATGGATGATAATGGGGCAACCACCTACGATGCCTCATAATCACCGTCTTACGATAATTTTCCAACCTGGTAGCTTTTGTTTTATCAACACAGACAGTACAAGCATTATACCCTTTAATGATGTTGCCCGACAAGTTGCTTAAGGCTGGATAATCACTAATTGTCCACAACAAAATTCCCCTTAGTATGAAGAACTCTTTCTTTTATGCATCATACACTTGTTTCCCATTCCATAACACTTGAAGATCTTCTATAAGTGGCTGAAGGAACACATCAATATCATTTCTGGGCTCTGGCTATCAACAAACTTAACATAATATACTTTCTCTTCATACAAAGCCAAGGTGGTAAGTTGTAAATACATAGCAAAATAGGCCAACATGAGTAATCAGTTGATAATCCACGGAAGGGATTGAATCCATCGGTAGATAAAGCTAATCGAAGGTTTCTTGTCTCTGAAGTGAACTCAGGCCACTTTTGGTCGACATCCTTACATGTTTGTGAGTCTGCCGGATGTCTAATTTTACCATCCTTTCGTCGCCTGGTGTCATGCCAAGTCATTTCCTTTGCAATTTGAGTTGTATTGAACAAATTCCTCAACCTTGGTATTAATGGAAAATACCATAGAACCTTAGCAGGGCCCCCTTCCAATTCTTTTCCTTTCTTGTCCAGCTTCCATCTAGAGGCTCCACATATGCGGCAAATTGTCTCATCTTCATCTCTCTCACCACGATATAAGAGACAATCATTCGGGCACACGTGTATTTTTTCATACTCCATACCCATAGTGTCACATCCCAAAGTTTAGGTAGCCGAGTATTAGGGAAGAAGGACATATATAAGTGGTCAAATAGATGCTCGAGATAGTCAAAAACAAAATCGGTGTGCAAAGGAGGCCCGTGAAGTCGACGGGACCTAAAGGTATTTTTTCGAAAGGCCGAGGACCTAAGAGTAATTTTTTGAAAAGATGCATCGATTCTTAATAGTGACCCTAACGGATGCCATAAATGTGTTCTCGGGATTAATCAGGCCGTAATGGTTGCGCACGATTTTTTCCGAAAACGCACGGTTTGAAAGTTACGGGCGATTTTCTGACAAGGGCATTTTGGATGTTTCCACCGGAGGGGCGATTTTGTAATTAAATATAACTTTGGGGGGTCAAAATATGAATAAAATGAAGCCTAATGGCTTGCCAAATAAATAGATAAAAGAAGAAGGCAAGTGGACCAATTAAAAGTGGCCATTTATGCTATAAGGTGTACCAATTGGAAGTCAACATCTATACCAACATATTTTCACCACTTATGGCTGCCATTTGGATCAAAATAAGCTAAGGAAAGAAAATAAAAGCCCTCTCTTACATGGTGAACTCGTCCAAACCATAAGAGAAGGAAGAAGGAGGTGATTTTTCCAAAGTTTAAGGCTTTTGGTTGAAGATTTTGGCGACAAACAAGATTATAAGGTAAGAGAAACCTATCTCTAGTTTTAGTTTCGTGGATTAATGGTTAATTTAAGAGATTGAAATTAGGGTTCATGTAGCTAGATTTGGAGAAAATTCAAGAAATAATTATTTGAAGGATTTGATGAAAGAAATGATAGTGTTTAATGGTGAAAATAAGCTAGCAACCATTAGAAAAATCATAAGATAAGACTATGTCTATACCTAGGGTTCTTACCTTTGTATATGTGACATGTTAAATTCATAGGAAATCTAGGAGATTAGAGAGGAAAGGAAGTGAAATAGACAAGAAGAGCAAGGAAAAGCAAGGTTTGGTACTTTAACTAATTGTTTGTTCATTTTCTTGAAAATTTTCTGTTTTAGAATTAGTGAAATGCTGTGACTTGTATGATTTTTAATTAAATATAGAAAAATATTATTAAAGTGAATGTTTGATATGTTGTGCCTCAATGCTTCTAGAATGACTAAAAAATATTTTGAGTTGAATTCGGAATGGTTATGATTATGGAAAAATTATTTCTGTTAGACCTGCTCTAGGAGGTACCTTGATTGAGACAGACTTGTTTCCGGATTTTTTAATAAAAATTAGAAAAATGATATTCAATTGAATTTTGGATATGTTGTTTTTTAGTGAGTCTAGTACTTTAGAAAAATAATTTGGAACCACATTGATTGAATTTAATTTACGGAATTCACAAAATTCAGAACTGCTGCCAGGATGCAGGGCAACTGGAGCAGTCTGGTTGGGTGAACTACTTGACCAAGATTTTGTGTCCAGTTTGATCTGAAATTTTAAAGGAATTATTTTAAGATGTAAAACTAAATTCTGTAAAACTTTTACAGTTTTTTGTCAAGTATATTATTTTATACAAATTTTCAAAATAAGGATCAAGTTGAGTCCAAAACCAGAATTTACTATTCATATGGTCATTTTGCTAATATTCATTTGGTCATTTTTCAAAAGTAATCCAATTGATTCCTTATGCATATAAATGAGCATAATATGTTATTAAAATGACAAAATATGATATTTCATGTTGAAATAATATAAGAAACATAAGTCGATAATTGTATAATGCATATTCGATTAAGAAATGGCATGAAAATTTTGGCTCCACTGGGTATCTGGGATAGTACTGAGTAGGGTAAGGGTATGATATATCATACTATATGCAATGCTGCTTTAATATAGGACTTCGGTCTGAGATATATAGGGTGACGACCCGAGCTATATAGGACTTCGCTCCGAGTTATATAGGGCAATCGCCCGAGTTATATAGGACTCCGGTCCGAGGGCTTCAGCCACAGATTCCACAGGGCTTCGGCCACAGATTCCATAGCCACAAAATATATATACAGTTATTTCAGTTAGTTCCTTACCATACGTTAGTCTACCAAATTACCTTGTGGAGCGAACTGATAAAATGATAATAACTGAATATATGACATGTATGGATTGTTTTTACTGTGATATTATTTTTCAATACGACTCATTGCTATTAAAAGTGCATTATGCTTTTATTATTTATTTTCCGTAATTAGTTAAAGTACCCACTAAGCAATGCTTAGCGAGTTTAGTTTCTTCTAAACTCGTAGGCTATTAGCAAGGAGCCAGTAGTGAGTAGAGGAGTCCTGCGATCTGTCGGTCATCAACAAACTTAGGTGGTGCTCTTCATTTTGTATTTTGGCATTAGAAACTGGCATGTACTTATTTGAATAATACAAAGAGATAACTTGATGTAGCATGTAAATCTAGTAATGTACAATAACTGTATGTTTTTAAATTGAGTTGGGTTGTGAATATAGAAGTGTGAATTCTTCTTGCAGGATTGTAGTTGAGGTTATAAGGGTGGATTATTAGGAGTGTGCTTGAGTTGAATTGTGAAACAAAATATTTTTCAAAAATAAGAAAAATCAGTTTTGTCGACACTTGGGACCTAGAATTTTAAGGGAGACTTCGTCAAAATTTTTGGAAAATTTTTATAAGGAACATTAAGTAAGCTGACATAACCAGAGCTCATATTCCGATGTAGCATTCCTCCTCGGCTTATTCATAGGTCGGGAAGGGGTGTTACAATTTGTGGTATCAGAGCATTGGTTTAGTCGATTCTGGGAGGTAGGTAGTAAGTAAGTAACTATGTGTGCCATGTAAGATAAAGTAAGGAGAAAGTTATATGATGAATAGGTAGATGTACATGCCAGATAGGAATTGATAATCGAGTTATATGTTGATGAAATAAGCAGATAGCTATTTATGTCAATGTAGGATGTCTCTAGATTCGTGGCAAGCTATGGAACGAAACATAGAATCGCAAGCATTTGGGTCTGCAGATGCCGGGGAAGCTCATAGACCAGGGTCAGCAGCAGCTAAAATACCCGATCCGGAGACTTATCTCAGGCAGATTGCAACAACTTTTCAGCAAATGGCCGGAAGGGGCCTTGCTGCTGAGGGAGATAGGAAACCCCCGATCGAGAAGTTAAGAAAGTATGGTGCAAAGGAATTTAAGGCTGGTCGTGAAGAGGGATATGAGGAAGCAGAATATTGGTTAGATAGTATCATTAGAGTTCTTGACCAGCTCCAATGCACTCCGGAGGAAAGAGTGGTTTGTGCTACCTCGCTCCTAACAGAGGAGGCGTACATATGGTGGGATACCATGCAGCAGCGGGTTCCACCAGAACAGCGAACTTGGGAATTCTTTAAGAGTGATTTTAAAAAGAGGTATATCACTAATGCATATTTGACTGCAAGGCACAATGAGTTCATTCATTTGAAACAAGGCAGAATGACGGTATCAGAATATGAGAAGGATTTTACGTGCCTTAGTAAGTATGGAAAGAAGTTAATAGAAACTGAAGCTGAGTGATGCGAGAAATTTTTAGAAGGACTTAATGATGAAATTAAGATATAGCTAGTGGCATTGGATAATATAGAGTTTTCAAAGTTGGTGGCTAAAGCATTGGATGTTGAAAAGGTGCAAGTAAATCTGAGGAATCGTCAACAAAGAATTCAACAGAAAAGAGAGCAAGCACAAAGTGCCCCAGGTAATTATCAGTCTGCTAGCAAGAGAGCTAAGGGTGAAGGATCCTTTATGAGTGTAAAGAAGAATTTAAGACCATCTAAAGGACCTAATTTTCAAGCTACCTCAGTAGCCAGCACGGGAGGAATAAGTAGAGGATCAAGTAAAGGTTCTGAAAGGACTGAATATACACCATACCCCTCGTGTGAGCATTGTGGACGAAAGCAGAGGGGAGAATGTTGGTTAGTTACTGGAGCTTATATACTTTGTGGTGCCACTGATCACCTTAAGAAGGATTGTCTTAGAAATCTGGCAGAAATTTCAAAAGTTCCTGAAAGAACACAAGTAGCAAGTAGCAGCGGTAAAGGTCGAGAAAGAGGAAGAGGCAAAGAAAATGGTAGTAATCAAATAGGAACAAGATCGGAGACAGTAGATCACCCTGAATCGAAAGCGCCAGCCAGGATATATTACATGAGGGCATAAGAGAATAAAGAAGAAGAAGGAAATGAAGTTACGTAAGTTTAAAATCAGTGTCTTGAGTACATATGTGTGTATATGTGACGATTATTAGTTATATTGATGATGTGTAATTACACGTAAGAATCATGCATGAATAAGTAAGTTTCGGGGCGAAACTTAAATTAAAGGAGGTAGAACTGTCACATCCCAAGGTTTAAGTAGTCGAGTATTAGGCAAGAAGGACATAAATAAGTGGTCAAATAGAGGCTCGAGATAGTAAAAAATAAAATCGGTGTGCAAAGGAGGCCCGTGAAGTCGACGGGACCTAAAGGTAATTTCTCGAAAGGCCGAGGACCTAAGAGTAATTTTCTGAAAAGTTGTGTCGGTTCTTAATAGTGAGCCTAACGGATGCCATAAATGTGTTCTCGGGATTAATCGGGTCGTAATGGTGGCGCACGATTTTTCCCGAAAATGCACGGTTTGTAAGTTACGGGCGATTTTCTGACAAGGGAATTTTGGACGTTTCCACTGGAGGGGCGATTTTGTAATTAAATATAACTTTGGGGGGGTCAAAATATGAATAAAAGGAAGCCTAATGGCTTGCCAAATAAATAGATAAAAGAAGAAGGCAAGTGGACCAATTAAAAGTGGCCATTTATGCTATAAGGTGTACCAATTGGAAGTCAACATCTATACCAACATATTTTCACCACTTATGGCTGCCATTTGGATCAAAATAAGCTAAGGAAAGAAAATAAAAGCCCTCTCTTACATGGTGAACTCGTCCAAACCATAAGAGAAGGAAGAAGGAGGTGATTTTTCCAAAGTTTAAGGCTTTTGGTTGAAGATTTTGGTGACAAACAAGATTATAAGGTAAGAGAAACCTATCTCAAGTTTTAGTTTCATGGATTAATGGTTAATTTAAGAGATTGAAATTAGGGTTCATGTAGCTATATTTGGAGAAAATTCAAGAAATAATTATTTGAAGGATTTGATGAAAGAAATGATGGTGTTTAATGGTGAAAATAAGCTAGCAACCATTAGAAAAATCATAAGATAAGACTATGTCTATACCTAGGGTTCTTACCTTTGTATATGTGACATGTTAAATTCATAGGAAATCAAGGAGATTAGAGAGGAAAGGAAGTGAAATAGACAAGAAGAGCAAGGAAAAGCAAGGTTTGGTACTTTAACTAATTGTTTGTTCATTTTCTTGAAATTTTTCTGTATTAGAATTAGTGAAATGCTGTGACTTGTATGATTTTTAATTAAATATAGAAAATGTTCTTGAAGTGAATTTTTGATATGTTGTGCCTCAATGCATCTAGAATGACTGAAAAATATTTTGAGTTGAATTCGGAATGGTTATGATTATGGAAAATTTATTTCTGTTAGACCTTCTCTACGAGGTACCTTGACTGAGACAACCTTGTTTCCGGATTTTTTAATAAAATCTAGAAAAAATTATCTTCAATTGAATTTTGAATATGTTGTTGTTTAGTGAGTCTAGTATTTGAGGAAAATAATTTTGAACCACATTGATTGAATTTAATTTACGGAATTCACAAAATTCAGAACTGCTGCCAGGATGCAGGGCAACTGCAGCAGTCTGGTTGGGTGAACTACTTGACCAAGATTTTTTATCCAGTTTGATCTGAAATTTTAAAGAAATGATTTTAAGATGTAAAACTAAATTCTGTAAAAAGTTTAGAGTTTTTAGTCAAGTATATTATTTTATACAATTTTTCAAATTAAGGATCAAGTTGAGTCCAAAACCAGAATTTACTATTCATATGGTCATTTTGCTAATATTCATTTGGTCATTTTTCAAAAGTAATCCAATTGATTCCTTATGCATATAAATGAGCATAATATGTTATTAAAATGACAAAATATGATATTTCATGTTGAAATAATATAAGAAACATAAGTCGATAATTGTATAATGCATATCCGATTAAGAAATGGCATGAAAATTTTGGCTCCACTGGGTATCTGGGATAGTACTGAGTAGGGTAAGGGTATGATATATCATACTATATGCAGTGCTGCTTTAATATAGGACTTCGGTCTGAGTTATATAGGGTGACGACCCGAGCTATATAGGACTTCGGTCCGAGTTATATAGGGCAATCGCCCGAGTTATATAGGACTCCGGTCCGAGGGCTTCGGCCACAGATTCCACAGGGCTTGGTCCGCAATTTTTTAGGGCCACAGCCACAGAATATATATACAGTTGTTTCAGTTAGTTCCTTACCATACGTTAGTCTACCAAATTACCTTGTGGAGCTAACTGATAAAATGATAATAACTGAATATATGACATGTATGGATTGTTTTTACTGTGATTTTATTTTTCAATACGACTCATTGCTAATAAAAGTGCATTATGCTTTTATTATTTATTTTCTGTAATTAGTTAAAGTACCCACTAAGTAATGCTTAGTGAGTTTAGTTTCTTCTAAACTCATAGGCTATTAGCAAGGAGCCAGTAGCGAGCAGAGGAGTCCTGCGATCTGTCGGTCATCAACAAACTTAGGTGGTGCTCTTCATTTTGTATTTTGACATTAGAAACTGGCATGTAATTATTTGAACAATACAAAGAGATAACTTGATGTAGCATGTAAATCTAGTAATGTAGAATAACTGTATGGTTTTAAATTGAGTTGGGTTGTGAATTTAGAAGTGTGAATTCTTCTTGCAGGATTGTAGTTGAGGTTATAAGGGTGGATTATTGGGAGTGTGCTTGAGTTGAATTGTGAAACAAAATGTTTTTCAAAAATAAGAAAAATCAGTTTTGTCGACACTTGGGACCTAGAATTTTAAGGGAGACTCCGTCAAAATTTTTGAAAAATTTTTATAAGGAACATTAAGTAAGCTGACATAACTAGAGCTCGTATTCCGATGTAGCATTCCTCCTCAGCTTATTCATAGGTCGGGAAGGGGTGTTACACATAGCACATAAGGTTTTCTTGGCTTCACTGAAGGAAGAAGGGATACTATTGCCTTCTGGAAGCATTGACCCAAGCAAAAGGAGAATATTAGAGAAGCATGTATCAGAAATGCCATGCTTTGCTTTCAAGTTATATAACTTGAATAAAGCTTTCATCTTAGTATAACCCTTGCATCCCGGATAAAGGGGTTCATGTTCACCTTCAACATGGTTAATGAAATCAGAGGAATCTAATGAAATATCATCATCGTCGACATTATCATGCCCTGTTCTTATGTTTGTTTGATCAACTGATTCTGAGAAATAATCGGTTTCAGCAACTAAAGGACTCCCTTCTGGATTTGACTCTCCGTGCCATATCCAACAAGTATAGGTTTGATCAATACCATACTGGAAAAGATGATCCCTAACAGTTTGAGCCTTCCATGATTTACTGTGTGCGCATCTTAAGCATGGACAACTAATTTTTATTTCATCAAACCCATTCTCAAATGCAAACATTAACAAATCTTCCACACCTAATTGAAACTCTCTTGTTCTTCTATCAGCCTTCAACCAAGATCTATCCATCTTTTAGTTGGACCAGTTCTACAATTTGAGCAATAATTCAGTTAGTTGGACCAGTTCTGCAATTTTGACAGCAATAATTCAGTTAATAGCAAGAACCAGATACATAACACCTATGTGAACTCCACTGAATTATGGTGATGTCAAATAGAACCTGGAAGGGAAGTATAATCACCTCAGATGTGAGAGTAGATGTAGCAGCTAACTTCTATGAAGGTTTCTCGAAGACAGCTATCATATGGTTGTTGTGGTTTGAATAAAGTTGCATGAGGAAGCTTGGACTGTTATGTAATTGTTCAACCTGAAGGAGAAAGAAAAAGGGTTCACATATAGAACTTAAAAGTTGTCATTGAAAAGAAAAGCTAGCACCAAGAGCAAGGAAAGGGGTATTTCTTGGTTACAAGTCAGGAGTGAAAGGTTTTCTGTCTATGGATCTCACAACAAAATAAATTTTAGTTAGCATTTATTTACAGTTTCATGAGCAGTACTTTCCATATAAAACTAAACAAATACCAGTTCACACAACTGATGTTTTAACAGACATTCAACTTCAATCACAACAACCTGAATCCACAAATAATCCTCAATTCACTGACACAACTCAACATACCATTTCAACTGATAGTCATCAAACAGGGGACCAAAGACTTATAAACAAGCAGAGAAATCAGAATCATGGAGACATACTGTAGATCTTGAAATTTAAGCAGCAAATTGAAGGGACAGAACAACATTATAGTAATCTGAAAATACAATGCAACATTATATTAATCTGAAAATACAATGCAATAATTCAATTAGATTAAACAAAGGAAAGAATTCTATGGTTGTGCTGAAAATCCAATGTACCAAGTTATGTATATACATACAACAGCTTAATGAACATCGGCAGCAAGGAGAGTGCAGATGGGATGATTACTTACAGCTCATAAGAAAAAAAAAATAATCTTCTTTCGACTTAATTCGGATAATGCAGTTACTGACAAAGGAGACGGCCGGCAGCAAGGAGACGGCTGGCAATAATGAAGACCGCAGTAAGGAGAGTGGTGCTTAGGAGAGTGGTGCTTAGGGTTTGGCAGCGAGAGAACCACGACTATTGAAGCTGAAAGAGGAATGAGAGATGAAGCAGAATTAGAAGTTTGGACATTTTATGGAAGTTAGATTTTCTTAGTATAAAAACATGCTAAGGATCCAGTGGCTATTTGCAATGTATGGAAATTAGGCTTTCTTAAGCCAAACAAACTTGACTAAGTATTAAAAGCTAAGGTTTGGATTTATAAACATTTCATAAACCCATTAGAAACTTTAAAGTCCACCATTAAATAATGATTTAGATATAATATGATATTATAAAAGTAGGAATACAAGTATATATTAGTATATATATGTATATATAAGTATATACAAGTATATACATGTATATATAAGTATATACAAGTATATATTAGTATATATAGAAGTATATACAAGTTTATATATTAGTAAATAAAGTATATATAAGTATATATTAGTATATACAAGTATATACAAGTATATGTATTAGTATATACAAGTATATATTAGTATATATATTAGTATATATAAGTATATATTAGTATATATATATTAGTATATACAAGTATATATTACTATATACAAGTATATATTAGTGCTAGTTCTTTGATAAATTTTTGCTCATGTTCTTCTCACATCCCACTAACTCTAATGTTTCTCAAATCATAATCATAATCTTCACTTCCATTTGTAAGTGTTCTTGTGGACTTGCTTATTGAACTCTTGCCTTGCAATTACATGCTTTCTATCTAGATGCCTGCTATATGACTAACCATGAGCATGGTTCCTGTGTATGAAATTTAATTCTCTCAGTTGGCTATACTTTTCAATATTAGTATATATTAGTATTGTGTAACGGCTATATGGTGACAGGGAAATCCAGAGTTGGAACTAATTTCATTAATTGCTCCTATGCATTTGATAGTAATCTTGTCTATCTGTTGCATTTCACTAGATCTTTCTACAAGCATATATTGGGAGTTAAAGTAACATATCACGATATCGAAGCTTTTGATCCATATTACTTCAATCACTTTAAGTGGATGCTTAAGGTATGTATGTTGCATTTCTTCTTTTTTTTACCTTAGAAAGAATCAATGTTAGACTTATTTAGTTTTTGCTCAATATAATTTACATCAACACTAAATTTTATAATTATGAGGGTGTTTCTCAAAACTGGAGCTTTTCAGCTTATTGTGAATAAGTGATTTTTAGATTATAATCAGATTAAAAATAAGCAGTTAAGCGTTTCTATAAACTAGTTAATAATCAACTGATAATCAGTTTATAATCAGTTAAGTGTTTTTGTAAAATCAGCTTATAATTAGTTTTTAATTGCAGAAACGGTCAAAATGACCAAACTATCCCTGAGTTTATTTATTGTATAAAAATAATTTTTTAAATGTCAATTCAAAATTTATTTTGCAATAATAATAATAATAAAATTTATTTAATAATAATATTGGTGTTATCAATAAATTATACAAATAAAAAACTAATGTGTATAGGGTGGGCAAATTTAAAATATTGAAGATTAGGTAGGGATAGTATGGTCTTTTACTTGGTCAAAACTGCTTAAAAAATAAGTGCTTTAAAAAAATAGCAAAACCCAACTTTTAAAAAACTGATTAAAATCAGATTATAACCTACTATTTAAGTTTTCAGAAACACTTAAATAAACAACTTATAATCTAAAAACTGCTTATAATCAGTTTTGACCAGCTTTTAAGTTTTGAGAAACACCCTCTATATAGGGTTCCATAGAAATTTATCACTACTAATTATTTAAATTGTATTGTCTTAAGCACTTATGGATGAATTATAAATTGAAATTTATAAGTCATCTATATAAGTGAATTTATAAAGTTAATTTAACAAAATTTTGAAAAATCCATTTTGTTTCAAAAGAGGGATGTCAAAACTTCAAAAATTTTGAACACTTAAATTCCCCCCTTTATTTCCAAAAAAAAAAATTCATTTGCCCCCATTTTGCCAAAAACACGGTCGTTTTGAAATTTAGCAATAAACCTAAACAGACCTATCTCCTTCTTCCCTCTTTCGATTTCTCTCTCCTATCTCCTCCTTCCCTCTTTTGATTTCTCTCTGTAGACCTAATTTGTTTCCATTTTCACTGGTAGAAAGCTTCATAAACTAAATTTTCACCCCCATCTTGTAAATATTTCTACACCAAACTTTGTTCTCCTCCTTCCCTCTTTCCATTGCTAGACCTAACTTTGTTCTCTTCCTTCCCTCTTTCGAAATCTTCAGTCTTGACCTAAAAACGCACGGCACATCCATATTTCTTCTTCCTCTTCTACCTTTCTCTCTAACCCGCCCGCCACTCACTGCGGCTCTGCATTCACTCCCTCAGTTCCAGCCTTCGAGGTTCGTTATATACTTTTGTCGCTCTGCATCTTTTTTTGTTAATTTTTTTGTTATTATGTTATTGTATAATTTTCTTCTTCCTCTTCTTAGTTCTTAGAAGTTTGTTTTATAAACCATTTTCATGTCAGACACAGAATGGTATGAAGTCAACTCAATTTTTGATCTTTTTCTTCAATCCAACTATGCTTAGCATGTTTTCAGAAAAATACTGTTTTTGTAGCACAGGCTTAATTTGTGTTATATGTTGTACACCTAAAACCTCCTATCACTATAACAGTGCCAATTTGATAACACAAAAGATTGAACTCATCCATTAATGAACTTCCAAGTATCAAAGTTTAAAAGGGAAGGATTTGCATTTGCATTTGTACTCATGCTTCTCATACTTGCAGCTGCTTACATCAACATTCTTCTGAAATGCATTTTCACATATAATTCTTGCCTGTTGGCTGATGCTTCTCATACCTGCAGCTGTTTTCTGTGATTTCCAATGTTTAAACTGGATGATTTCGTACAAAATGTAACTTTTAATTTGTGAATGTAGGTGCTGATTATGGCTCCTTCGAAGAAGAAACAATCGTATCAACTACCCACCCGTACTTCTCCCCGTGTATGTAAACAACAAGCCCGGTCTTCCCCAAATCTAGCCACAATGAGAGTGGTAAAGGCTATCTCCAGGACACGGTCAATGCACCCAGATAAGCTGTCGACTTCTTCCCCCGTATCTTCGAAGAGGAAGTCGATCTCTGAAAACTTGGAAAAAAAGCTGTCCAAGAAAAGAAAGCGAGTGGATAAGGGTAAGCCAAAATCAAACAAGGACGATGTTGAAGGGATAAAACTGCTGAAACGAGGGTGTGTCTCCATGCACCGAATTTTTAGACGGAAGATCAGTAGCCAAAAGCCTACAGTTTCATTTAATGCAAAGGGAGCACCATTTGGTAGGGCTGCTTCAGAGATGCAATCATATATCGAAGTTTTAGCAAGGTCTAAAGCCCCGATATGGCATGATTCCTGGAAGGAAGTTGCTGAAGACGTCAAAAAAAAGATTTGGGATTGTGTCCAGGTTATGCAAAATCCTTCCCACACAATTAATTTATTTACATTAGTTTCTCAATTGCTTTATATACGTTGGGTTTTCAGTAACTTATTCATCTAATTTTATTTTTGTGGTTTATGTATGTAGATGGCTTTCATTGTACTGCCGACTTCCAATAAAATGGTACTGCAGTCTGCTGGTAAAAAATGGAGGGAATTCAAAAGTCGGTTGACGAGACTCTATGTTCTTCCACACCGTGATGAACCAGAGAAGCTACGATTTCCTCCAGCTGACTTTACATTCATTGAGCAGTCGCACTGGGACATTTTCGTTGCTGATCGTCTGGGAGTCGAGTTTACCGTAAGGAAATCTTTAATTTTCTTGTTTCTTAATTTAGTTCCAAATGGTAATCTGGATTCCTTTTTCATACTTATGATGTTTTGTTCCTTTTTGTCATAGCAAATTCATGAAGAACAACACAAGAGAAGTATGCAGAACGAGTATCCTCATCGTTTGTCTCGAAAAGGATACGCGAACTTGGAAAGTGAATGGGTTATTGTTGACTTGTGTATTTAAATTTTTTTTCTATGACTTGTGTATCGTCAATATGGATTTATAATGCTTCTTAAAACATGTTTATATTACTAATAAGGTCATCCTCTATATATACATGCAGACTGATTCTCATGAGAGAGTGAAGCACAAAGCTGAGGACAGACAGATAAGGAAAGTTTAAAGATGAGAGAGTGAAGCACAAAGCTGAGGATATCGTAAGTTCTGATTTTCGATTCAAGTTTCAACTCAATTCAGCAACTTTTCTTGTTTCCTAATTTATTAACTACATCCATTTTGGGTCTATTTTTTAGGAGTCATTAAAGGAGCAAGTTAGTTTAGGTGAAGTAGTTAAACAAGGCGGTGATGATGTGTTATCAAAGGCGCTTGGTAAACCAGAGCATTCTGGAAGAGTACGTGGCCAGGGAAGGCACGTGAAGCAATCTGTCTATTTTGGTCTCCCAAGACAGAGAAAAGCAAAGAGTATTGATGAAAAGATACGGGAGGGGGTTCAAATGGTCATGGAGGAGGAGACCAAGAAAATTATAGCGCAGAGAGATGCATTTTGGGCTGCTGAAATTGCCAAAATTAGAGCAGAATTTTTATCAAAACCTGTGTCTAGTCCAAACATGCCTTCCCAACAAGCAAGTTGCTCCAATTCAATTCCTATTGTGAAGGATCAAGAGGCGCAAGTGCCGGTTGTGAGGAAGAATTTGAGTCCTCAATTTGATGCAAATTATGTTGAAGCAAAAAGGAGTCTCAATTCTATTAATGATGAGAAGGTCCTTGCTTTGGAGAAAGTGGAGGTGCTTGATAAGGATGATGTTCATGAGGTTGTTGCTGAGGTTGCTGCTGAGGTTGTTGCAGATGTTGATGAGGTTGCTGCTGCTGAGGAGGCAGAACGTATTGAGGTTGTTGCTACGGTTGCTACTGCTGAGGAGGCAGAAGGTATTGAGGTTTCTGCTGATGTCAAAGGTCCCAATAATGAGGAGGTTGTTGAAATCGAAAATGATGACATTGTTAAAAAAAATTATGATGATGGGTTTGATAATCAAGTGAAATTGGAGAAGCTGGCCATAGGATCACCGAGCAATATTGTTGCTTATGCAAAGGTTGTTGAAGTCCTGGTTGTTGAAGGACATGAGCCGTCTCTCCATGGAGTTAAGATTGCACAAGAGAATGCAAGAGTGTCGATCACTCGTACAATTAAAGGTTTGAGGATACTACTTATTATTTATTCAAACTTCTAATGATTATATTCAAACATATAAATAAATGTAATTTTTCCATGTTTTTTATATTTACAGACGTCAATATCCCATTCCCAGTCGGCGATGAAATTGTTACTATGGACCAAGCCATGGGTACTTTTATAGCATGGCCGAGAAATTTGATTGTGCTGGATGGGGTGTCTAATCCAAAGGTTAAGTTTTGAGAGATGAAAGTTTACATAATTTCTTTTTTTTTGCTATTTACTGTGTTCACGTGCAAATTTTTTATTTTCAGAGTTTTAAAAACGCTTGTGTGAAGAAAAAAGCCTCCAAGAAATTAAAGAAGCATGTTGTTATAGAAGCTGATATGTTTGAGGAGGAGCTGCATGTTCAGATGGGTGCTGATTATCCAGCGCCTTTGAAACGTTTGTGGCTGTGGGCGAAGGATGCCTTAAGCGATGATCGAACAGTTAGTTTTGCTCTAAGTGAAGAAGCATTTGGTTTGAGCAAAAAGCAAGTTGTGTTCTTACAAGATCTACATGCTGTGTGCGCCGGAGGTGAAATGTCCGGATCCATACTTACCATATTTATTCAGTAAGTTTCCAAGTACAAAAGCTTTTTATTTTCTTTGTTAATTGTGCTGGAATTAAACTGATAATATGTACTAACTATTACTTCATTTTATATGCAGCTACTTGTATGAATATGTCAAAAGGCATAAAATGGTTGATATGATTGGCTTTGTGGATCCCAGCATGATTGGTGCCATTGGATGTGGTAATTCAGGGGGGAGGTCACGTACACTTGCGAGTCGATTTAAGGGGGCTAAAGAAGGGCAATACTTTCTCTTGCCTTTCAACGATGTGTGAGTATTTCTTTACCTTTCTTTTTTATCCGCTATCGTAGCTAATGAGAGTTAGTAGCTAAATAACGCTGCTTTTGTATGTGATTGTGATTGATGTTATGAATTGAGCCTTTGTGATTGCTATTTTGGTGATTGAAATCATTGTTTCATTGTCAGTTCTGTATTTATTCAGATTTTTTAATTCTCATTTACTACATTTGACAATCTGAATTTGACAATATGCATTGAAGCAGTAATCGTAGTTAAACCTTATGTGCTTCTTGTTCCTATTTAAGCAGCAACAATTTTGTATAAAAGATATATTATTGTGAGCGGGAATTTTCGCCCCCACTCCTGGTGGAATGGTTCTTGTGACTTCGGCACTGTTTAGGCTCGGGGCCTTAGAGAACATGGACCTAAGTCAGGAGAAAATGGAGTCGCCACCCGGACGGGCCGGGAAAAAAAAAAGGGTGGATGACTCAATTCCTAAGGAATCCCCAACCCCTTAATGGGTTCAGAAAGTTGGGTACGTGTGGGGAAGGTGAGAAATGGCCCAGCACCCCCACAACGCCCAGTTCATTAGAACCGGCCTCCTTTACAGGTCTTAATATTATAAAATTCTTAAATATAATAATATTATCCATACTACACACAATAAAAAGAAAGCATCATTATATTAAAATCAAAGCAATGTCCAAACAAAACAAAACAACACCCATCCAAGGATGGAAACATGTCCTTACATCACATGCCTAGATAGGACACCCACCAAAAGGTAGAAACATGCCCTTTACAAAGGTTCTAAAATAGCAAAGAAAATTAAATTACATGATGTTTAACTAATGAGGCACCCACCAAGTGGAAACATACCTCTTACAACTTTTGGAAGTCTAAATTGATTGATAAAAGTAAATAATCATCCATAATAAATAAATCATTCATCAAAAGTATTTAAATATCAATAAAATAAACATCCATCCATGATAAATTAAATAAATCAAGTATTGAAATTAAATAGATTAAAGCATAAGAGATAAATCAAGGTATAAATAAATATGGAATTGAATAAAGCAAATAAAAGTTTAATTATAGCTACTGTGACTTTTTATGGAATTAAAATAGATTAGGGTTTTATGTTTTAAAAGGTTGATAAGACTCTTTGATTAAACAAATTAAGATTTGAATGGTGAAATAATAAAACTAGGGTTTTGGACACTTTGAAATACTTTTTAATTCATGATTTTAAATAGTGATTTAAGCTACTGTGTGATTTTTTTAGTTTTCATGTTTTTATGGTTTTTAATATTTTAAAAGGATTAGAGTTCATAAAAATTAAGGTTTAAGATTTTAAAAGGATTAAGGTTCATTGTTTTAGGTTTAAAAGTTGAATTTTGAATTTTAGGGTTTTGAAATTAGGGTTCTCGGGTAATGAATTTGAATTAGAGTTTTAAAAAAGCAATTTGATGATTTATGAAGTTTTATGAATTTAAACACATGGATTGAAGTTTTTATAAGTAGAAAAGATGGTTTTGAAGGCTTTTTGAATGAAATAGAACCTAATTTAAAATTTTGAAAGAAACAGAATTTGATTTTGGTTTTGTTGAAAAATATGTTCAATGAGAGTTTTAAGATTTTTAAGAAGAAAAAAAATAACAATTTTAAGTCTTTTTAGAAAAGAAAGTCACGTTTTAGTGTTTTTGTAACACCCCTTCCCGGCCTACATGTGTAAGCCGAGTAGAGGCGCCACACTATCCAAATGTTGCTACCAATTTTACTTAGTCAAATTTTTGTTCCGATTTTACATAAATTTTGCCAGAGGTTCGCCTAGAAATTTGGGTCCCAAGTGTCGACAAAACTAATTTTTCTGATTTTTGAAAATATTTTTACACAAACCAATACGAATACAATCAGTTTCAATACACTCCCAATGAATCCACCTTATACCCTCAACTACAAACCTACAAGAAGAATTCACACTTCTAATACAAATTAAAGTAGAGGTTTCTTATTATTACATACTACTAACGTATAGTATAACATAGAAATTCTCAATCTTATATTTTCATATACATGCCACAACTAGCCAACTCATAATATAAGAAATGAAAGGCTACTCTGAGGTGTTGCGCTGTGCTGTGCTGCTCGATGTTAAACACCGAAATCTACTGCTCCGAACCTACGAGTCAAGAAAACTCAACTCGCTGAGCAATGACGCTCAGTGGGTACTTTACCGATGAAAATATAAGTAAAACATGAAAGCATTTGAACAAAAAGGAAATAATTAAATCAAAAATCAACCAACATTAAACCAATGGAAGTTATTGTCCATTCAGTGTAGATATACTTTCAACAATTGTAAAAAAAACCATAATTCAAACTCATATTGCAGTACGTAGTTTTAGAAAAATAGGACTTTGGCTCAGGCTCTACTGGCATATAGGGAACCATAGCGATAAGGCAGTGGCCCTCACCACTGTAACATAGGTGGCCCTCACCACCATGATTATAACCAATTTCGCTCTACGGCCTATACCCGTAGGTAACCGCCGAAGCATTCCAATCACAATTTCACAACATCTCCGCTCCACTGCCTATACCCGAAGGTAACCGCCGGGGTGTATCAAACACAATAAGTGGCAGTACTGCATAAGTTAGTATAGTGCACCATAACCTTATCTACCACTCCCAACTACCCAGTAGAGCATAAAGGTTAAAACGATTCAATTTAAGTCTCAAACTTCATTTTAGAATGACTCAAGAAATTATTTTAATTTCCATTGCACTTGGCCATTTACGCCGCGCACCACATTCTTTAGTCAAACCATTACCCTTTTTCACATATTTAACATCCACAATAAACATATCAAACATTTCAAAGCATTCCTCAAAGAGTCACAAATTGACCAAATGAATAGTGTCGCGGCACGTAAAATCGGCAACGCAAAATGGCATAACCAAATAAATAGTAAAATCTGGATTTTCGTCAAAATTTCAGTCCGTTTCAGTCATGCATTTGACCAGGTAAATGATCTTATTTTTGGCTGAAATTTTACAGGAAACTTATTTTATATGTTGACTAATTACACGTAAAATTTCGTTGAAAAATTCATTCATTTGCTACCTCAAACAATTGCCACAAAAAGAGTCCAGAAATCTGCCACTTTGGAACCATTTCGGCCCAAACATATGAAATACATGAAACAGTTTATTTTTCTTTTCCAAATCAATATGAATGCTTATTTAATGATAAAGTGAAGATTCAAACACTTCCCTTTGACAACTTTTGCATATTTAACTTAAATCAAACTAATTAAAGTTCATCAAATCAACTTGCCAAATTTTTCTCAAAACCTTTGGTTTAAATTAAATTTAAACAACTCAATTGCCATAAGAACCCAAGAACATAACTCAAACATTTAATTTAAACTCAATCAATACATTTAAGCATCAACATCAAAAATTCTATAAACCAAAGTTTGTAAGAAAAATAATATTTCTTTTATGGTAAAGTACCAAACCTTGTTCTTTTAATTCCCTTTTGCCTTTCATTCTTCTCCTTCCTTAATCTTTGTTTTTCCTTCAAGAAATTCAAGAACAAAACCTTAAACATAACCCTTAGCAATTTAGAACAATAAGCTATCCTCCATTTCTTTTCAAACTAAACCCTAATCTAGCCTTATTAAACTTTAGAAACTTTGATTCTTCCATTTAATTAATCAATATCATCACTACTTAAAATTTTCCCCAAATCCACCATAAGAACCCTAATTTCCAATCTTCCAATAGATATATAAATACTTAAAATTGATGCTAGAATTGAATTCTATATACTTGAAAACCTTAAAACTTACCTTGAAAATCAAACTTGACAAAAATTTGAAACTTTTTGGTGTTCTTCCTATGGTGGCCGAATTTTTGAAGTGGGAGAGAGAGAGTTTTTGTTCTTCTTGCTATGATGATATATATATAGTGGAAATGATGTCCACTTTTGGGTGAATGAATAGTTTAAGGCCAAATGTCCACACCTTTTTCTTTTCTTCTTTTTATAAACCCTAAATGGCTAATTTTCATTAGCCCAAATGTCTCTTCCTTTTATTAGTTAAAAATCCAAGCCCTTAGACTTTCTTTTATTTATATTTTGGCCCCTCAACCTCCTTGTGTTGAAATTTTATGGTCTAAAGTGTGAAAAGACCAAAATACCCTCCAGCGATTATTCGTTCGTAACTTTTAAATCGTACAATTTCACGAGGCAAACTACATATGGTTTTGATCCTCTCGACCTCTACTTTCTATTTTTAAGGTCTATTTTAGGTTTCTAAGTTGTTTTGAAAAATTACTTGTAATATCCCAAAGTGTGCCCTAGAAGTTTTGATATAATTGTTGTTTGTTTAAATTATGTGTATATGTTACGTTGATAAGAAAAGAAATTGAAAAGAGAATGTTTATGTATTGTTTAAAAAGGAAAGTAATGTGTAGAGAGAAAGTGTATATATTGGGTATATGGTAATATATATAACATATATGTTGGTCAAAATGAGTGGTCAAGGGAAGAAGATATTTTAATTGTTGTATGTGAAATTACTATAAAGGGCACTTGATTAAGAAGAAAACTAGAACAAGTGAGAAGAGGGTATGTTGGTAATTGTCTTTTTGGAGCACTTGGTGGAGATTTAAAGAGAAGTTGACTTTGTTTCTTCATCATCTTTTCTTCTTTTCCATGTGTGTGGCCGGCTCATCCAAAGACAAAAGAAAGCAAGAGAGCAAGAGAGGATCTTGAAGTTCTAAGCTCAAATTAAAGGAAGAATCAAGGGATTAAGTTGGAGATTTGTGAAATTGCCTCAATTTTGGTAAGTTCTCTCTTGTTTTCCTTTGTTCTTTTTGAAGTTGTGTTTGAGTTGAGTTATGATTTGTTGATAGTATGATTAGGTGTGCTTGTGATTTGTTTATAAGTGTTGAAGTTGATTTTAAAATGAGAAGTTAAGTTGGTATTTGAGTTGAAAGAGTAAGTTGTGTTTGTATTAGGGTTTTGAAGTGATAACTGAAGTGTAACTTGAGTTTAATCAAGTATTTTCATGTTGTTTGTGTTTGTTGGAGTTGTAAGCTCAAAATATGTGATTTTGATGTAAGGCAGTAGCATTCTGAATGCCACGCCCGTGGTCCTTGGTTGCCATGGCCGTGGCCATTTGTAGCCATGGCCGTGGAGGTTTGGAGCAAGGGAGGCAGAACCATTCTCTAACCCACGCTCGAGGGGGTTGAGGTGGCCATGGCTGTGGGCTTTTATGTGTGATGTTGAGTGATACTTTGTAATCTAAAGGTCTAAGATGAAGTTAATAAGTGATAAATTGTATTGAAATTCATGTATTGTATCAATTTTTGGATTAGGTTTTGGAAGAAAGTGATTTGCACTAATTTAGGAAGTGAAGAACTTTTAGAAGAAGAAGAAGAAGAAGAGTATAGAGTTTTGTTAATATTCTTGAGGTAAGTACAAACTACATTATTGCATACATGTATAAGGTGTTGAGGCTTAACATATACTTGCTTGTAAATGTGTTAAGAAACCTAATGCATTGTTGATGCATATTATTAATGTTATGTTGGCATAATGTGAATGTAATGATGAAATGTGAAACCAATGTGATTGTTTACAATGATGTAAATAGGATGGTGAAAGTATGTTTGCTTATATGGCAATGAAATGCAATAGGACATGTGAAAGATATGATGAATTGTTCTAATGTAATATGAAATAAGATGCAATAATTATTGTGATTGGCTATAATGGTTCCAAATGAAATGTGAGGCCATTGTGATTGGCTAAGATGTTTCAATTGAAATAAATGAGGCTTGTATGCCTAAATGATGATGAGAATTGAGAATGGAATTGATAATGAGATAATAAATCAATTGTGTGTCTAATATGTTATTCATTTTCAGAGTTTTGTTGTTGGTGGCATGCCTAATAGTAACAATCTCTTGAAGTTAGGTTGGGCTTGATCCTTGAAGTCAAGTTGGGTTGAAGTTTAACATGTTTTACTCCCCTTGAAGCTTTATTGGATCTAGTCCTTGAAGCCTAATTGAGATGTTACAACCCTTGAAGCCAGGTTGGGTTGGTTCTTGAAGCCAAGTTGGGTTGATACTTAGCATGCTTTGTTCCCCTTGAAGCTTGGTTGAATCTAAATCCTTGAAGCCTAGTTGGGATAATGATAAGTGTGATAATTAAACCAAAACATTAACTCTGAAAGTTGAATGGCATATTAGTGTGTTTTGGGCCCATGCTTGTCTTTGCTTTTAATGTGGTTCTTGAATGGTGAATTCAATGAATAATAAGTTTGTTGAAATTGCATAAATGTGTTGTTAAGAATAAATGTTTGATATGATCTTAAGCAAAGTAAGATATTGAATTATAATGTTTCTTATGAATAGTGTATGGAATTGATTGTGTGACATTGGCATTGCATCAAAGCATAATATTATTGTAGTTTGTATCACTAAGCCGTTGGCTTAGCGCGATTATGATTTATCGCGCAGGTAACAGGGAAGAACCAGAGAATTCCTCTAGGCCGAGTAGAGTCTAGATCTGTGGTGTTGATAGTGAAGCTTAAAGATCGAAGAGATACTGCATAAACATGTATATATTTTATGTTTTTGTAAACTTTGAGTTTTGACGTATATGTATCGATGAATAATTGTTACATTTTTCGCTTTTTCTAAATAAACATTTTATCTTTTGTTCTTTATAATTTCTTTTATATAAATTACATTTGTTTTTATGTTTTTAAAAGGGATGAGTCATTTGTTTAGTATCAGTGATATTTCTATATCCGGTATACGTATATTATGATCGTAATAGCATGCTATGTAAGTATATGGGATATAGGGGTGTTACAATTGTTTTGGTATCAGAGCCTAGGTTTGAGATTCTCAACCTAGGTCGATTGTAAGAAAAAGAATATTTTGATTTTAAAAATCAATTTTTGAATAAAATACATGTTTGGTATTGGCAGTCTCTGATCTTTAATGAGATGTATTCTGCTGTGTTTGCAGATATAGGTTGTGATGGATTCTCATTCACGTCAGTCAGTAGAGGGTAGTGCTGAGAGTGTAGCTCCTGATGAGGTTAGAGATGGAGCTAGAGTGGATAGTGCTGGAGAGGTACCTGCTTCTGTGTCAGGGAGACCAGTTGGTGAGGAGGCTCCGCCGGGTTGGCTTAGACATGTGGTAGAATTGTTTAGGCAAGTACCAGTGCAACCACCGCTGCCACCACCACAGCCTTTGGAACCGGTGAGACATTATGACAAATTAAGAAAGTATGGAGCAGAAGATTTTCTGGGTACTATTGATTCAGCTGTAGCTGAACAGTGGCTAGATAAAGTACAGAGGATATTCATTCAGTTGCAACCCACTCCAGAAGAAAATATTGACTATGCTAGATCACTGCTACAGAAGGATGCATATGATTGGTGGAAGACAGTGCCCCATGCTATGGATGAGCCACCCACCTTGTCCTATGCTGATTTTCTAAGAGAGTTTGAATTGAAGTATACTCCGAGGGAGTATAAAGATGTGAAGAAGATGGAGTTTTTGAGTTTGAAGCAAGACCACCGGACTGTAACAGAATATGAGGTTGAGTTTATCCGGTTGAGCCATTATGCTGGGGGTATCATATCTGATGAGATTGATAGGTGTAGGAGATTTGAGGAGGGATTGAGGCCCTCTATTATGTGTCTTGTGGCTGGATCTCGATATCATGATTTTTCCCAGCTTGTTGCAGCAGCTAGGAGTGTGGAAAGAGCTCAGGGCATTGCAGCTGCTTCTGAAGAGGAGATCAGGGTGAGGAGACCCCAGTTTGAGGCAGGGTCTTCATCTGTGAAAAGAGGTAAAGGAAGTTTTGTTCCTCGGGTTAGTAGGAGTCAGAGGCCAGCTGGTAGGTCAGTATAGTTTCAAAGGCAGAGATCGAGACCTACAGTTTCAGTGGCGAGTGCTCCAACCCCAGTGATACAGAGATCCACTCTACCAGTATGTCTTCATTGTGGTAGGCCACATGGTGGTACTTATTGGAAGACAGGTGTAGCAGGGGTATGTTTCAGATGTGGATCACCTGATCATTTTGTTAGAGAGTGTCCTGAGAGGCAGGAACAAATGTCGGTAGATTCTGCAGCTTCTCGACCTAGTGTGAGGGGAGGTCGAGGAGGAAGAAGTTTCAGCAGAGGAGGTAGATCTGGGTTCAATCCTAGAGGAGGTTCTACGTCCAGGGAGAGTAGACCAGAGGAGGCTGGATCTTCTCAGAGGATGTATGTGATGCAGAGGCAGCCAGATGCTTCAGTAATCATAGCTGGTACATTCTGTTTATTTTGTATTTCTGTACTTGCTTTGATTGATCCAGGATCCACTCATTCATATATTAGTGCATCTAAATTGCATGCTGAGTCCCTAGGATTTGATGTATTGGTGACAAATCCTTTAGGGCATAGTGTGATTGTTAGCAAAGTGCACCGAGATAGTGCAGTAGTGGTACAAGGTGAGGAGTTCTTGGGTGATTTGATCGAAATGCCTTTTAAGGAATATGATTTGATCCTGGGTATGGACTGGTTGTCTAGACATGAAGCTGTGGTAGACTGTCAGAAGAAACGTGTTACTTTGAGAACCGGTGATGGTAGAATGGTGATAGTATCTAGTGAGCAGAAACAACTTGCATCCTTGTTTGTTTCAACTGTAACAGCTAGGAGGTTGATTAGAAAAGGGTGTGATGCTTATCTTGCTCATATTTTGGATACTAGAGTAGTAGGTTCTCAACTTGATAGTATACCCACAGTTGCAGAGTTTCCAGATGTGTTTCCAGAAGAATTGCCAGGGTTGCCTCCTGAGAGAGAGGTGGAGTTTGGTATCGAATTATTGCCTGGTACCACTCCTATCTCTATTACTCCTTATAGAATGGCACCTGCTGAGTTGAGAGAGTTAAAGGTGCAGTTGCAGGAGTTGTTAGATAAAGGGTTTGTTAGCCCTAGTGTTTCACCGTGGGGAGCTCCTGTTTTGTTTGTGAAAAAGAAGGATGGTGCCATGAGGCTATGCATTGATTATAGGCAATTGAACAAAGTGACTATTAAAAATAAATATCCTTTGCCTAGAATTGATGATCTCTTTGATCAATTGAAGGGTGCTGCAGTGTTTTCCAAAATTGATTTGAGATCAGGGTACCATCAGTTGAGGGTCAGAGCTGAAGATGTTCCTAAGACAGCTTTCCGCACTAGGTATGGGCATTATGAGTTTTTAGTAATGCCTTTTGGGTTGACGAATGCACCTGCATCTTTCATGGATTTGATGAATAAGGTATTTAGGCCCTATCTGGATCAATTTGTGGTGGTCTTCATTGATGATATTCTGGTGTATTCACGTAATGAGGAAGATCATGACAAGCATTTGCGGATTGTGTTACAGATCTTGAGAGAGAAGCAGTTGTATGCTAAGCTGTCAAAATGTGAGTTTTGGCTTAACCAAGTTACTTTTCTAGGCCAAGTAGTTTCAGCAGATGGGATAAGTGTTGATCCAAGCAAAGTTGAAGCTATTTTGAATTGAAGTCCACCGAAATCTGTAACTGAAATTAGGAGTTTTCTGGGTTTGGCAGGCTATTATCGACGGTTTGTGAAAGGGTTCTCTTTGATAGCCACTCCACTCACCAGATTGCTTCGGAAGGGAGTTAGATTTGTATGGACGGATCAGTGTCAAGCTAGCTTTGAATAGCTGAAAGAGATGTTAACACAAGCACCCATTCTTACTTTGCCTATGGAAGATAAACCATATGTGATTTATAGTGATGCTTCACATGATGGTTTAGGATGTGTCTTAATTCAAGAGGGTAAAGTTGTAGCTTATGCTTCTCGACAGTTGAAGCCGCATGAGCTCAATTATCCGACCCATGATTTGGAGTTAGCAGCCATTGTGTTTACATTGAAGATTTGGCGACACTATTTGTATGGGGAGAAGTGTTTTATCTATACAGACCATAAAAGTTTGAAATATTTGGGTGTTCAGAAGGAGCTAAATCTTCGGCAAAGGAGGTGGTTGGAACTGATTAAAGACTACGATTGTTTAATTGATTATCATCCTGGTAAGGAAATGTTGTTGCTGATGCCTTGAGTCGGAAGTCTTTAGCAGGTTTAGCTATTTATTCGCTCTCGTTGCTTGTTGAGTTGAGAGCGTTGCATGCTAGCTTTGTATCTTGTGATGATGGTGCATTGTTGGCACAATTGCAATTGAAACCAGTATTGTTAGATCAAATTAAAGAGGCTCAATTGGCTGATGAGAAGATTCAACAGTTTGTTTCCGATTGCCAGAATGGAAAGAGTCGAGATTTTATTGTGAGAAGTGATGGGAGTCTTTGGTTTAAGAACAGATTGTGCGTACTTGATGCTGCTAATTTGAGAAGGATTATTTTAGAAGAAGCACATCAGTCAGTATTTGCTATGCATCCAGGCAATACGAAAATGTATCATGATTTGAAGCAGTATTACTGGTGGTCCGGTATGAAGAGAGACAGCGGAGTTTGTATCCAAGTGTCTCACATGTTAGAGGGTAAAAGTTGAGCATCAAGTTCCAACAGGGTTACTTCAACCTTTATCAGTGCCTGAATGGAAATGGGAAATAGTGACAATGGATTTTGTGTCTAGTTTGCCATTGACACAAAGGAAGCATGATGCTATTTGGGTGATTATTGATAGGTTGACTAAGACAGCTCATTTTCTTCCGGTTCGGATGGATTATTCTCTGGAGAGGTTGGCTGAGCTGTATATCCATGAGATTGTGAAGTTGCATGGTGTCCCAATTTCTTTAGTGTCTGATCGAGATCCCCGGTTTACTTCTAGATTTTGGAAGAGTTTACATGGTGCTTTGGGTTCTCGATTGCACTTTAGCACTGCTTTTCATCCGCAGATAGATGGGCAGTCGGAGAGAGTGATACAGATTATCGAGGATATGTTGAGAAGTTGTGTCATTGATTTCTCTGGAAGTTGGGACAGATTCTTGCCACTTGTAGAATTTGCTTACAATAACAGTCATCAATCCAGCATTGGTATGGCGCCATTTGAGGCATTGTATGGTAGACGGTGTAGGACACCTCTATGTTGGAATGAAACTGGAGAAGGCAAATTAATTGGTCCTGATTTAGTTAAAGAAACTAAAGAGAAAGTGAAAATGATTCGAGATAGGTTGAAGGCAGCTTCAGACCGACAGAAGTCTTATTTAGATTTGAAGAGAAGAGACATTGAGTATAATGTGGGAGATAAAGTATTTTTGAAAGTGTCTCCTTGGAAAAAAATTTTGAGATTTGGTCGAAGAGGAAAGTTGAGTCCTCGTTTCATTGGACCTTATGAAGTATTGGAAAGAATCGGACCAGTTGCTTATCGGCATGCTTTGCCACCTGAATTGGATCGGATCCATAATGTATTCCATGTTTCTATGTTGTGGAGGTATAGATCTGATCCATCTCACATTTTGCCAGTTGAATCTATCGAAGTGAGTCCGAATTTGACATTTGAAGAAGAACCAGTTGCTATTTTGGCACGTGAAGTAAAAGAACTAAGAAATAAGAAAGTGCCACTTGTGAAGATTTTGTGGAAGAATCATGGTAGAGAAGAGGCTACTTGGGAAAGTGAGCAAGTAATGCAATATCAATATCCTCAACTGTTTCATACTTGATATCAGGTAATTTCGAGGACGAAATTTCTTTTTAGAGGGGGAGAATTGTAATATCCCAAAGTGTGCCCTAGAAGTTTTGATATAATTGTTGTTTGTTTGAATTATGTGTATATGTTACGTTGATAAGAAAAGAAATTGAAAAGAGAATGTTTATGTATTGTTTAAAAAGGAAATTAATGTGTAGAGAGAAAGTGTATATGTTGGGTATATGGTAATATATATAACATATATGTTGGTCAAAATGAGTGGTCAAGGGAAGAAGATATTTTAATTGTTGTATGTGAAAGTACTATAAAGGGCACTTGATTAAGAAGAAAGCTAGAAAAAGTGAGAAGAGGGTATATTGGTAATTGTCTTTTTGGAACACTTGGTGGAGATTTAAAGAGAAGTTGACTTTATTTCTTCATCATCTTTTCTTCTTTTCCATGTGTGTGGCCGGCTCATCCAAAGACAAAAGAAAGCAAGAGAGCAAGAGAGGATCTTGAAGTTCTAAGCTCAAATTGAAGGAAGAATCAAGGGATTAAGTTGGAGATTTGTGAAATTGCCTCAATTTTGGTAAGTTCTCTCTTGTTTTCCTTTGTTCTTTTTGAAGTTGTGTTTGAGTTGAGTTATGATTTGTTGATAGTATGATTAGGTGTGCTTGTGATTTGTTTATAAGTGTTGAAGTTGATTTTAAAATGAGAAGTTAAGTTGGTGTTTGAGTTGAAAGAGTAAGTTGTGTTTGTATTAGGGTTTTGAAGTGATAACTGAAGTGTAACTTGAGTTTAATCAAGTATTTTCATGTTGTTTGTGTTTGTTGGAGTTGTAAGCTCAAAATATGTGATTTTGATGTAAGGCAGTAGCATTCTGAATGCCACGCCCGTGGTCCTTGGTTGCCATGGCCGTGGCCATTTGTAGCCATGGCCGTGGAGGTTTGGAGCAAGGGAGGCAGAACCATTCTCTAACCCACGCCCGTGGGGGTTGAGGTGGCCACGGCTGTGGGCTTTTATGTGTGATGTTGAGTGATACTTTGTAATCTAAAGGTCTAAGATGAAGTTAATAAGTGATAAATTGTATTGAAATTCATGTATTGTATCAATTTTTGGATTAGGTTTTGGAAGAAAGTGATTTGCACTAATTTAGGAAGTGAAGAACTTTTAGAAGAAGAAGAAGAAGAAGAAGAGTATAGAGTTTTGTTAGTATTCTTGAGGTAAGTACAAACTACATTATTGCATACATGTATAAGGTGTTGAGGCTTAACATATACTTGCTTGTAAATGTGTTAAGAAACCTAATGCATTGTTGATGCATATTATTAATGTTATGTTGGCATAATGTGAATGTAATGATGAAATGTGAAACCAATGTGATTGTTTACAATGATGTAAATAGGATGGTGAAAGTATGTTTGCTTATATGGCAATGAAATGCAATATGACATGTGAAAGATATGATGAATTGTTCTAATGTAATATGAAATAAGATGCAATAATTATTGTGATTGGCTATAATGGTTCCAAATGAAATGTGAGGCCATTGTGATTGGCTAAGATGTTTCAATTGAAATAAATGAGGCTTGTATGCCTAAATGATGATGAGAATTGAGAATGGAATTGATAATGAGATAATAAATCAATTGTGTGTCTAATATGTTATTCATTTTCTGAGTTTTGTTGTTGGTGGCATGCCTAATAGTAACAATCTCTTGAAGTTAGGTTGGGCTTGATCCTTGAAGTCAAGTTGGGTTGAAGTTTAACATGTTTTACTTCCCTTGAAGCTTGATTGGATCTAGTCCTTGAAGCCTAATTGAGATGTTACAACCCTTGAAGCCAGGTTGGGTTGGTTCTTGAAGCCAAGTTGGGTTGATACTTAGCATGCTTTGTTCCCCTTGAAGCTTGGTTGAATCTAAATCCTTGAAGCCTAGTTGGGATAATGATAAGTGTGATAATTAAACCAAAACATTAACTCTGAAAGTTGAATGGCATATTAGTGTGTTTTGGGCCCATGCTTGTCTTTGCTTTTAATGTGGTTCTTGAATGGTGAATTCAATGAATAATAAGTTTGTTGAAATTGCATAAATGTGTTGTTAAGAATAAATGTTTGATATGATCTTAAGCAAAGTAAGATATTGAATTATAATGTTTCTTATGAATAGTGTATGGAATTGATTGTGTGACATTGGCATTGCATCAAAGCATAATATTATTGTAGTTTGTATCACTAAGCCGTTGGCTTAGCGCGATTATGATTTATCGCGCAGGTAACAGGGAAGAACCAGAGAATTCCTCTAGGCCGAGTAGAGTCTAGATCTGTGGTGTTGATAGTGAAGCTTAAAGATCGAAGAGATACTGCCAAACATGCATATATTTTATGTTTTTGTAAACGTTGAGTTTTGACGTATATGTATCGATGAATAATTGTTACGTTTTCCGCTGTTTCTAAATAAACATTTTATCTTTTGTTCTTTATAATTTCTTTTATATAAATTACATTTGTTTTTATGTTTTTAAAAGGGATGAGTCATTTGTTTAGTATCAGTGATATTTCTATATCCGGTATACGTATATTACGATCGTAATAGCATGCTATGTAAGTATATGGGATATAGGGGTGTTACATTACCAATAAGCCCTTGACTTTTACAAAATTCCCTTTAGGTCCTTTCTTTGCTCGGGTTTTACCTAGCTCCGTTTCTTTTGACAATCATTTCATATTCAACCCCTCGACGTCCTCTACTCACTCTTATGTTTATTTTCTACTTTAGATTCATGTATAAATTTTTATTAATAATGACCAACATATCCCTAATCAAAATCCCCTATATCTTCCAAACCGTGCGTTTTCTGGAAAAACCGTTACGCGTCGTTGCGACCCGATTTTTCTCTACTCTCCATTTTTAGAATCTGTTATGTGCACTATTAAGAACATCCAGTACAACTTTTAAAAATTACAGTCACCTACCAAAAACTTTTTGAAATTACAGTCACCTCCCCAAGACTTTGCATTTTTTTTCAATTAGGTCCCTTTGGTCCTATAGCCTTATCTAGGCCCGTTGTCAGAAATTGACTTCTCTTTTCCCCTTCTCTCACTGTGCAAGTGACTGCTATGCATAAATGCGGTGACGGATGTGACAGTTTTAATCTTGGAAGAATTAAATTAAAGTTCTAAAGTTTTGATTTAAAAAAACCTTAAATTGTATAGATTTGCTACTAGTGTTACATAAATCAAAAAGAATTTAACATACCTTCTTTTGTTGATTCTCCAAAAAATAAATCTTCTTGGATGAACTAGCTTCAAAGACAAGCCTTTGTTGCCTTTGAATTGCTTAATTCGTGGTGCTCCTTCCTTTAAAAATCAATTGAATTGATTTATTGCTTTTCCTTCCTTGATTTGGTTTCAAATCCTATACTCACTGTGTAAATTTCCTCCCTCCCTTTGGTTCTTCATGGTCCTTATTTATCGTGGTTTAAGGTTATTTATTCCTAATTAATTATGGTAATTAATATTAATAAGAAAAAGAAACCAAAACCTAATTGGATTAGGTTTCGAAAAATTTGCACTGCCGAAAAAACTGCCGCAGGAAAAAATGCGCCGGCGAAAAATTTCTGCCGCAGAAAACTACAGCAGTGTGAGGGGAACGGGCCCGTAAGCTATTTCGCAGGCAGAAAAATTATGCCTGTGAAGGCAGAAAAATTCTGCGTGCGAAATCGCTGGCAGAATTTTTCTACGTGCGAAATACCCACGGGCCCGCGCGACGAATTTTTCGTCGCCAATTTTTTCGACTCTGATTTTTATTTTTATTTTTATTTTTTGACTTTTATTTGTTTATTTCTATTTTTTATTAATAAAAATTAGATACTAAAGCAAAAATTGTTTAATTAAAATTATTTTGGACTAATTAGACAAAAAAATCATTTTGGGCTAAATAAAACATATTAGATCGGATTGGGTAAAAAATTAAGGGTCTACAGTTTGCCCCCTGCTTGAATGATCTGAAACCTTAGTGAAAGAGAGTGAAAAGCAATAAGACTTAATTTTTGAAGTTTTGGGTTCTGGACCCGAGAGATTTGGACACTCGATCCTAAACTAGACTTGGATACTCGATCCTATCTGGATTTGGGTCCTCGATCCTAAACTGGATTTGGATACTCGATCCTAAATGGATTTGGATACTCGATTCTAAATTAGATTTGGATGCTCAACCCTAAATTGGATTGGGATACTCGATCCTAACTTGATTTGGATACTCGATCCTAACTTGGATTCGAATATTCGATCCTAAATCGAATTTGGATACTCGATCCTAAATTGGCTTTGGATACTCGATCCTATCTAGATTTGGGTACTCGATCCTAAATCAGATTTGGATACTCGATCCTAAACTGGATTTGGATACTCAATCCTAAATTGGATTTGGATACTAGATCCTAACTGGATTTGGATACTCGATCCTAAATCGGATTTGGATACTCGATCCTAAACTGGATTTGGATACTCGATCCTAAATTGGATTTGGATACTCGATCCTAACTGGATTTGGATACTCAACCCTAAATTAGATTGGGATACTCGATCCTAACTTGATTTGGATACTCGATCCTAACTTGGATTCGGATACTCGATCCTAAACTTGATTGGGATACTCGATCCTAACTGGATTTGGATACTCGATCTTAAGTCAGATTTGGATACTCCATCCTAAACTGGATTTGGATACTCGATCCTAAATTGGATTTGGATACTCGATCCTAACTGGATTTGGATACTCGATCCTAAACTGGATTTGGATACTCGATCCTAAATCGAATTTGGATACTCGATCCTAAATTGGATTGGGATACTCGATCCTAACTGGATTCGGACACTCGAACCTAAATCAAATTTGGATACTCGATCCTAAATTGGATTGGGATACTCGATCCTAACTTAATTTGGATACTCGATCCTAAGCTTGATTGGGATACTCGATCCTAACCTGGGTACTTTGACTTGAGATTTGAATTAATTTTGATTTAATTTGGGTACTTGGACCCGAGGTTAGATTTGATTTGGGTACCTGGACCTGAGAATGGGTACTTGGACCTGAGAATGAATTTAACTAACCTTTTATCAGTTGAGAAGTCTAACTGCTCTGGCTGTTCTATGCATTGTGATTCTTCACCATCAAATTAGATCTTCATCCTTTGAGACCGGGTCTTTATCCTTGAAAATGAATCTTCATCTTTTGACATCGGGTCTTTACCCTTGAAACATTGATCTTTATCCATTGGAGGTCGGGTCTTCACCCTTGAAAATGGATCTTCATCCTTTGAGATCGGGTCTTCACCCTTGAAAATGGATCTTCATCCTTTGAGATCGGGTCTTCACCCTTGAAAATGGATCTTCATCCTTTGAGGTCGGGTCTTCACCCTTGAAAATAGATCTTCATCCTTTGAGATCGGGCCTTCATCCTTTGAGATTTCACCCTTGAAAAGTGGATCTTCATCCTTTGAGATCGGGTCTTCACCCTTGAAAATGGATCTTCATCCTTTGAGATCGGGTCTTTACCCTTGAAAATGGATCTTCATCCCTTGAGATCGGGTCTTCACCCTTGAAAATGGATCTTCATCCTTTGAGATCGGGTCTTCACCCTTGAAAAGTGGATCTTCATCCTTTGAGAACGGGTCTTCACCCTGGCTTCAGCTCTTTTAGCTGGATTGGTCTTTTGTCTTTTGCACCTTCATTCTTTTGAGAGTTCTATTGTTCCATTCTTTTGTTCTTTCTTTTTGCAAAGATTTAGCTATTTTTAATTGGACCTTATATCCTCTCCTTGCCCCCCTGTGTGGCAAAATATTTGTAAGTGAGTTTAAAAATATTTGGTATATAAACTCAAAAAATTGAAAAGGAGAAACTTTGCCCCCTGTGTAGGCTCAAACCAAAGATTTTATCCATGCAAGCTTTGATTGATGTTTTTGCCGTCTTGTTCTTCGCATAAGCATGCATTTCTTCTCTTTGCAAGATTACTGGAGCTTTCTCAAGCAATGGGCTTTCTATGCCCCCTAATTTGATATCTTCTTTTGGTTGCTTGCTGTTCACTTTGATAAAGAATAGATGATACAAGACAAGAAAGTACGATGTGATATGCTCATGTATGCATGATATGCATGAATAATACTTACAGTTGTTCCATCGACTCACAGACTGAGGTGATAAGCAGAAGTGTTCTCATTGGTTCCTTTTTGATGCTCATTCAAGTCTTGCATTGGAATGATCGAAAGCTTTGCATTTGTGGCTTTTATCTTTTATATGTTGAGAACATGAGTGGTAGAGACCCCTAATGGTAGAGTCAGGGATGCTTCCATTTCAAATTATGTTTCAACATGTCAATTGGCAGCTTGCCAATAATCATTTCCTTTGCCCAATATGTCCTTTGGAGGTTCAACATACTTCCCTTAACTTGAAGGCTTTGTATGACAAAACAATTTTTTTTTTTGAATTTTGATTTTGAAATCAAATGTTGGCTTTGCCAAATTAATGTCAATGTACCTCAGGACTTGATTTTTCCAAATTAACATATCTATAACATGACAACCCTAGTTACCGTACTAAACTCGGGAATCATTTCTATTTAAGCAAGAACTGTTGCACTTCAGATAGGCACATACACATTACTTGGCCAAAGGTCTCATTTGAGTTTAAATATTGTCTATCCCATATGCAAGCTTATTCAAACTATCTCCACTAATAGATTCTACCTACCAAGGGACACAGGTTTAAATGAAGGCCATTTTGATATAGGAGCTGGTGTGACACAATGGACAAACCCTCACACTATAAATTTCTTGTTTGAACTTTAGGCAGTTGGGAGCAATCTTGCTAGACTCCAAATTCCTTCTATATCTTCTTGGCATTAATCTGGATATTGTCTAGGACAGTTTTTGCCCTTGCAAAAAGGTTTGGTTCCCAAATTCGTTTCTTTTCTTCTTCTCCCTTTTCTTTATTTTTCTTACTATTCCCTATCATTTTGTCCTTCTTCCTTATAGGACCGTCAAGTACAGAACTTTCAAGAATTGGATGGTCTTTCTACTTTTCCTCTGATTTTGATTGAATCCTTGGTTGGGTTGGACTTGTAACACCCCTATACCCCGTATACATACACAGCATGCTATTACGATCGTAATATATGTATACTGAATATAGAAATTACTAAACAAATGACTCACTTCTTTTACAATAATATGAACAAATTTAAAACATTCAAGTTATATTATAAAACACAATAGATAAAATGTTTATTCAAAACTCAGCGGAAAACGTAACAAATATTTACAAATACATATACATCAAAACTCAAGTTTTACAAAACATAAAATATATACATGTTTGGTAGTACGTCTTTGATCTTTAAGCTCCACTAT
Organism: Garcia nutans; assembly: GCA_947685225.1. Lineage (NCBI taxonomy): Eukaryota > Viridiplantae > Streptophyta > Magnoliopsida > Malpighiales > Euphorbiaceae > Garcia > Garcia nutans. The sequence continues at coordinate 30,728,552 of CANTUV010000039.1, read as the reverse complement.
CAACACCTCAAAATCTAGACTCTACTCGGCCTAGAGGAACTCTCTGGTTCTTCTCTGTCACCTGCGCGATGAATCACACTCTCGCTAAGCCAACGGCTTAGTGGTACAAACTACAATAATACTATGCTTCAATGCAATGTCAATGTCACACAATCAATGTTCATACACCATTCAAAAGAATATTATATTTCAACATCTTACTTTGTTCAATATCATATCAAAACATTCATGTTGTATCTTCATAGTTTCATTACTCAACATAGCTTCCCATGCCACATTCATTTTCAATAAAATACTTATGTATTATAATCATCTCATAACATTATATCTCACAAACATGTATCTCATTATTCATTGGTTTCACCATTCAAAAATCACATTGAAAACAAAGACAAGCATGGGCCCAAAAGACACTAATATGCCATTCAACTTTCAGAGTTAATGTTTTGGTTTAATTATCTCATTTATCATTATCATTTTCCCAACTAGGCTTCAAGGATTTAGGTTCAACCAAGCTTCAAGGGGAACAAAGCATGCTAAGTATCAACCCAACTTGGCTTTAAGAACCAAACCCAAACTAGCTTCAAGGGTTGTAACATCTCAATTAGGCTTCAAGGACTAGATCCAACCAAGCTTCAAGGGGAGTTAAGCTTGCTAAACTTCTACCCAACTTGGCTTCAAGGATTTAGCCCAACCTAACTTCAAGAGATTGTTACTATAGGCATGCCACCAACAACAAAACTCTGAAAATGGAATAACACATTAGTCACACAACTCATTTATTATTTCATTATCAATTCTATTCTCATTTCTCATCATCATTTAGGCAACCATGCCTCAATTATCTCATTGGCATCATTATCATATTAGCCAACAACCATGGCTCCTCATCTCATTAATAGAGTATACATAATCAATTACCTTAAATCTCATCATCTATGCAAACATGCCTCAATTATGTCATTTACCTCATTATAACCAACCACATTGGATTCACATCTCATTATATCTCAATTCACATTATATCAATCATAACATTCATCAAATGTATTAATAATGTAATCAATTACTTAACATATGTACAATCAAATATGTTAAGTATCAAAATCATGTAAATGCATGCAACCATGTAGTTTGTACTTACCTTAAGCACCACTCACACAAGCTATACACTTCCTTTTCCAACACTTCTTCACCACTTGAATTAGGACAAATTATCTTCTTCAAGACCTAATCCAAAAATAATAAAATACATCAATTCCAATACAAATATTCACTTAATAACCTCTTACTAGACCCTTAAATCACAAAATACAAATCAAAATCTCCCTTTAGGACCCCACGGTTGTGGCCTCCCAACCCCCACGGGTGTGGGTTAGAAAATGGTTCTGCCTCCCTTGCTCCAAACCTCCACGGCCATGGCTTCAAATGGCCACGGTCGTGGCAACCAAGGGCCACGAGCGTGGCATCCAAGATGCTTCTGTTTCTTACCAAACTCAAGAATTCTATGCTTCTAACTCCAACAAACACAAACAACATGAAAATCTATGAAAATAATTGATCAAACTCAAGTTAAACATCACTTACCACTTCAAAACCCTAAAACCAACATCACTCTTACTCTTCCAATACCAACATCAACCTAACTTCTTATTTCCAATTCTAAACCAACACCACAATCAATTAAATCAAACACACTCCAACATACTACCATCAACACAACCCTACTTTCAATTATCAACAATTAAACTCATACACAACTTAAAATAAAACAAGAGAATCAAGAGAAACTTACCAAAATAATGAAACTTCTTGGATTTCCAACTTAATCACTTGAAAACTCCTTTGAATTTAGAGCTTGGGAACACAAAACCCTCTCTTGCTCTCTTGCTTCTTTGTTAGCTGGCCACCCAAGGAGAAGAAAAGAAAAAGAAAGAATAATAAGAGACAAAGTCAAACTTCCCCTCTCTTTAAACCTCCACCAAGCAATTTTAATAGTAAATTACTTAAATACCCTCTTCCATTTATTTAATTCCATTTAAATAAATTCCATTAATTTTAAAAATTACAAAATATCTTCTTCTTTTGACTTCCACATTTGACTTGTGTATATGTTGTATATATTTCCATATATACAACATATACACTCTCTCTTAAATTCTTTTCTCTTTCAAATTTAACGTATACATTCAATCCAATTACAACAAAAATATCAAAACTTCTAGGGCACACTTTGGGATATTACAGGACTAATTCAAGTCAAACTGTCCAATTGGAAGCCTTTTGCTGCTTAGGTAAAAGAGAACTCAGTTGGTTTTTTTAACCATTTTGGGTTTTCTTTTCTTTTTTTTCTTTTTTTCTTTTCTTTTTTTTTTCCTTTTTTGGTTCTAGCTCAAACATAGTTGTCTTGTTTGTACCAACTTAGGCTTCCAATAATGGATGAGTGGAGTAACATAAATCTTCTTTAATAGGGATAAATCATTTGTTACTCTAATGTTGATGTTGTCTTGATATATTGGAGACATTAAGGGAACTTCAACTACCCTTAAGGTTTTGAGAACATCAACTCTCTTTATGGTCTTGAGAACTTAAACTATCTTTATGGTCTTGAGAACTTCAACTATCTTCATAGTCTTGACTATTCATTTCTTTCTTTGATCTCTTGCCTCTTCACCTTTGTGATCATAAAACTTGTAAAAAGTATCACAACAGCTCAAGGTAGGTTGTTGAGGTTATATGCCAATGAAAAGAAAGCTAAAATTTTATGAAGACTCAAAGGGACAACTAGGGATTAATATTTAATTGGGTGGATACTAGTTGTTGGCTAATCAAACAATGCCTAGATCATCTCTCCCTTAAATAAGCAGAGTTCAATTTCGCCTCGAAAGTTTGTCAAAGCATGTTCTAAGACTGACTAAGACCTAGACAAAGATAATTATGCAGGAGCCCTCTCTAAGTAAGCATACACAACTCAATGCTATAGAGTAATTCCCTCATCTAGTAAAGTCATTCGAGTCATGATGCCTAGACACATTAATTTATAAACATCAAGCTAAATTCCTCATTGGTTGAGCACCAAAATGAACAAAGACCAACAAAAATTTTGATGAAAGTAATTTATTCAAACAACTTTAAATTTGAAAAACACGATTGTTCCAATTTAAATATTAAAGAAAGTAAAATTGAAAAGCAATATTCAAGCTAAGGAAAGTTTGTTGAGTTTAAGCTTCTTTTTCTTTCACATCTTCAATATCCCCATCTTGAAAGGATGATAAAACAAAATCTTCTTCCAATCCTTTTCCCACCATGAAGGTTGCCGGTGGAGGTACTCTATTGAACCTTGGTAATGGATTGTCTTTGGTGTTGGGCTTATCTGGCTCGGGTAGCTTGCCACTATCGATTAGGTCTTGGATCTCATGCCTTAATCGGGTACACCTATAAGTCTCATGTCCTTGAGTCTGATGAAATTGACAAAAAGCCTTAGTATCAAATTTTGGGGGTAATGGACTAGGTAAAGGTCGCGGAGCCAATGGTTGTAACAACCCTTTCTTTTGTAGCTTATCGAAGACCCAAGACAAAGGCTTCCCCATATCTAAAAATTGCCTTCTATTTGCTTGACCGGTTACATTAACATCAACTTCTTTTTGTGTGCTTTGATTGTTAGGCTGGTTGTTCCCTTTCTCATTCCTTCTAATTGAAAAGCGATTCTTCTCCCTTTCCCACTCTTCAATTTGTAGACCAGCTTGGAGAAGATCTTTGAAATCACGGATGAGTGTATGAGACATCCTCTCACGAAGATTATGTAATACCCCTCTCACAATCATCCTTATTTGATCGGATTCATCGGGCCTCTTCTTGAGTAAAGCGGCCTTGTTTCTCCATCGCTTCACATAGTCCACAAAATTCTCATTTGGCCTTTGTCTAATGGACTCCACTTCCATTAAAGTAACCTCTAACTCAACATTATATCCGTATTGTTGGATGAAGGCTTTGTAAAGTAGATCCCAACTCTTTTGTGTTCCATCATCTAAGGTATTGAACCAATTTTGGACAACAGGGTCCAATGAGAGCATGAAGTACCTTAGGGTTTGAGCCTTAGTAGCTCGAGCAGACTGCATGGCAGTGATATATTGCTTCACATGGAGATGAGGATTTCCAGTGCCATTGTACTTAGCAAATGATGGCATCTTGAATTTATAAGGGACCTCATCATCTTGTTCAAATAGTTTGTCTATCTCGGACACCTCTTCGGTTTTCAATTTCTTCTCAAATTTCTTTTCTAAATCAGCAATCATCTTTTCAACATCGGATGTCTCGGTCTTTTCAATAGTTGCTTTCTCAACAACCTTCGACTTCTTTTTGTCTTGAGGATCTTGGTAGTATTGGGCCCAATCATCATCATCAACGATCACCTTATCATCATCACAAGCCACTTCATTAACTTTTGTCTTCCCTTTGTCCTTTGACTTCTTAGTGCTAGCAGAATCCTCAACATGATTCTCTAAGATTGCAGTCAATTGGTTCCTCATGGTCTCAGCTAGGGCCTCTTTTATTTCTTCCATCTTGGCATTGAGGGCTTCATCCACCATTCTTTGAATTTGTTGGGGCTCCATTATTCTTGGTGAGCAAGTGATTGAGTCGTTGTTAGATACCTCATCTTCGGCGTAAGTCGGATTGTTGTAAGCTTTTGAACTATCATAATCCAGGGCTGTGAGCCAAAGAGGATCAATGAGATGAGATGCAAATGTATGCATGTATGCATGTATGCACAAACAACAAATAAGGATAAATAGGATGTTCCTTCCAACCTTATAACATCCACACACGAATGGCGAGTCTCTTTTCCTAGGTATATGGTTAACAAAATACCAACATGGGGTATCTTTCTTTCGAATAATTCCCTCGGACATTTCAACCAATAGTTATATCCTTGAAAACGGAAATCAATCCATGATAATTCCCATTAATTAGGTTTTAATCCATTCAACCAACCAAAGTAGCTTTTATGCTATATTGGATTAAAACAAAATTAAGAGGTTTATTATAGATAGATTTCCCACTTGAAAAGAAGTAACTAATGGTTCATGCCAAAAACAAGCCCATGGTTAATTTATTCTTAGTGTAAACTAGGCCCACAATTGATTTTTGATATTTCATAATTGACCTAAATATTTTTGCAAGCTTTTTATAAGAAAAGGTTGGGTGAAAATAGTTTTGTTTCTAAGCCCATTGTAAAATAATTTAGAAAAATGGATTTTGGGCTTAGTATTTGGGCCATGAGCCAAAGAATTTTTTATTTGTTTTTAGAAAAGTCTTATGTCCAAAGACCATCTTGAAAATTTTTGAAAATGGTTTTGGTCTTTTGGATTTTAAAGAAAAATTTATTTTGAGCTTGCAAATGTACTTGGGTCATATTAGAAAAAGAACAAACCAAATAAGCCATGATTTAAACCAAGATAAATTATCCATAGTCAAACAACATGCATTTGGGGTAAAACCCTAAGGAAAGTGTAGACCCTTAATTTTTGACCCAATCCGATCCAATATGCTTTATTTAGTCCAAAATGATTTTTGTTGTTTAATTGGTCCAAAATAATTTTAATTAAATAATTTTTACCTTAGTATCTAATTTTTATTAATAAAAAATGAAAATAAACAAATAAAAAATAAAAATAAAAATCGGAGTCGAAAAAAATCGGTAGCGAAAAGTGGTCACGCAGGCCCGTCGGGCTGCGGGCGAACCTGCGGGCAAAGTTATTTCACCCGCATGAAATTCCTGCGGGCGAAATAACTTCCCGCAGGAATTTCCTGCGGGCTGGCATGCCCACGAGCCTGACAGCACAGTTTTTGCCAGCGCAAAATTTTTCAATGCAATTTTTTGAATCCTAATCCAATTAGGTTTTAATTTTCTTTTTTTTATTAATATTACTTACCTTAATTAATTAGGAATAAACAACCTAAAAACCACTATAAATAGGGACCAATTAAACCAAATCAAGGAGGAAAAAATACACAGTGACTTTAGGATTTGAAACCAAATCAAGGAAGGAAAAGGAAAAACTCAATTCAATTGATATTTATAGCAGCAGTAGCAAGGCAAAAAGAAGGGGGAGAGGCAATCAAAGCTTGTCTTTGGAGCTAGTTCATCCAAGAAGAGTTATTTTTTGGAGAATCAACAAAAGAAGGTATGTTTTAATTCTTTTGATTTATGTTTTACAATAGCAAAATCCACAAAATTTAAGTTTTTTAAATCAAAATCTTAGAGCTTTAACTTAATTTTTCCAAGATTAGAACATTAAAAACGTGACTTTCTTTTCTAAAAGGACTCAAAATTGTTATTTTTTCTTCTTAAAAACCTTAAAACACTCATTGAACATATATTTCAATAAAACCAAAATAAAATTCTGTTTTATTTAAGATTTTAAAGTAGGCTCTTTTTCACTCAAAAAACCTTAAAAAACATCTTTTCTACTTATAAAAACTTCAATCCATGTGTTTAAATTCATAAAATCTCCTAAAATATCAAATTGTTTTTTTAAAACCCTAAAAATTATACTTTACCCGAGAATCCAATTTCAAAGCCTAAAATCCAAAAATCATCTTTTAAACCTAAAATAATGAACCCTAACCCTTTAAAACCTTAAACCCTAACTTTTTATAAACTTTAAACCCTTTAAAACATAAAAAACATAAAAACATAAAACAACTCAAAAAAGTCACAGTAGCTTAAATCATTATTTAAAATCATGAATTAAAAATATTTCAAAAGTGTCTAAAACTCAAGTTTTATTATTTCATCATTCAAATCTTAATTTGTTTAATCAAAGTGTCTTGCCAACCTTTAAAAAACATAAAACCTAATCTATTTTAATTACCTAAAAAATCACAGTAGCTTAAACTTTAGAATTTCCAAAGCCTTAACACATGAGATAAATAACTCTAAATAGAAATAGTAGCTATACTTGAACTTTTATTTGTTTTATTCAATTCCATATTTATTTATACCTTGATTTATTTCTTATACTTTAATTTATTTAATTTCAATACTTGATTTATTTAATTTATCATGGATGGATGTTTATTTTATTGATTTTTAAATACTTTTGATGAATGATTTATTTATGATGAATGATTATTTACTCTTTCAATTAATTTAGACTTCCAAAAGATGTAAGAGGTATGTTTCCACTTGGTGGGTACCTCATTAGTTAAACATCATGTAATTTAATTTTCTTTTCTATTTTAGAACTTATGTAAAGGGCATGTTTCTACCTTTTGGTGGGTGTCCTACCTAGGCATGTGATGTAAGGACATGTTTCCATCCTTGGATGGGTGTCCATTTATTTATTTTGTTTTGTTTGGACATTGTTTTGATTTTAATATATTGATGCTTTCTTTTTATTGTGTGTAGTATGGATAATATTGTTATATTTAAGAATTTTATAATATTAAGACCTGTAAAGGAGGTCGGTTCCAATGAATCGGGCGTTGTGGGGGTGCTGGACCATTTCTCACCTTCCCCACACGTACCCAACTTTCCGAACCCATTAAGGGGTTGGGGATTCCTTAGGAATTGAGTCATCCACCCCTTTCTTTTTCCCGGCCCGTCCGGGTGGCGACTCCATTTTCTCCGGACTTAGGTCCGTGTTCTCTAAGGCCCCGAGCCTAAACAGTGCCGAAGTCACAAGAACCATTCTACCGGGAGTGGGGGCTAAAATCCCCGCTCACAGTGGCGACTCCACTGGGGATAAGAGAAGTTGATTCCATTGGTCTTTATATTATTCTATTCTTTCTTATAATGATATTATCCATTGCATCATCTTAGATTGCATCGTGTGCATGAGTTAGGACGCCCGTGTTACCCGTGTTGTGTTATATAAGGGATACCATACTTTCACTCAAGGTATGGAGATCGAGCATGGCATAACCACTCATAGCCTTGTACCGTTTGGTATATACTTGCTATGGGAACCTAAACCTTTTAACCCAAAGACTAAAGCTCATGTAATTGGCCTAGTTACTTTCCTTAGGTTTTACCCCAAATGTATGTTGTTTGACTATGGTTAATTTATCTTGGTTTAAATCATGGATTATTTGGTTTGTTCTTTTTCTAATATGACCCAAGTACATTTGCAAGCTCAAAATAAAATTTTTCTTTCTGTAAAATCCAAAAGACCAAAACTATTTTCAAAACTTTTCAAGATGGTCTTTGGACATAAAATTTTTCTAAAAACAAATCAAAAATTCTTTGGCTCATGGCCCAAATACTAAGCCCAAAATCCATTTTTCTAAAATCTTTTACAATGGGCTTAGAAAAAAAAAACTATTTTCACCCAACCATTTTTTACAAAGAGCTTGCAAAAATATTTAGGTCAATTATGAAATACCAAAAATCAATTGTGGGCCTAGTTTACACTAAGAACAAATTAACCATGGGCTTGTTTTTGGCATGAATCATTAGTTACTTTTTCAAGTGAGAAATCTATTTATAATAAACCTCTTAATTTCGTTTTAATCCAACAAAGCATAAAAGCTACTTTAGCTGGTTGAATGGATTAAAACCTAATTAATGGAAATTATCATGGATTGATTTCTATTTTTGAAAATATAACTATTGGTTGAAACGTCCGAGGGAATTATTCGAAAGCAAGGTACCCCATGTTGGTATTTTGTTAACCATATACCTAGGAAAAGAGACTCGCCATTCATGTGTGGATGTTATAAGGTTGGAAGGAATGTCCTAATTTGTTCTTGTTTGTTAATTGCTTGTGCATACATGCATACATGCATACATTTGCATCTCATATCATTGGTCCTCTCTGGCTCATAGCCCTGGATTACGAAAGTTCAAAAGCTTACAACAATCCGACTTACGCCGGAGATGAAGTATCTAGCAACGACTCAATCACTTGCTCACCTAAAGCAATGGAGCCTAAACAAATTCAAAGGATGGTGAATGAGGCCCTCAATGCTAAGATGGAAGAAATAAAAGAGGCCCTAGCTGAGACCATGAGGAACCAATTGACTGCAATCTTAGAGAATCATGCCGAGGCTTCTGCTAGCACTAAGAAGCCAAAGGACAAAGGGAAGACTAAAGTTAGTGAAGTAGCTTTTGATGATGATAAGGTGATCATTGATGATGATGATTGGGCTGAATACTACCAAGATCTTCAAGACAAAAAAGAGCCAAAGGTTGTTGAGAAGGCAACTATTGAAAAGACTGAGACATCTGATATTGAAAAGATGATTGCTGATTTATAAAAGAAATTTGTGAAAAAGCTGAAAACTGAAGAAATGTCCAAAGTTGACAAATTATTTGAGCTAGATGAAGAAGTCCCATACAAATTCAAGATTCCTTCCTTTGCTAAGTACAATGGCACTGGAAATCCTCATCTCCATATGAAGCAGTATATCACTGCCATGCAGTCTGCTCGAGCCACTAAGGCTCAAACTCGAAGGTACTTCATGCTCTCATTGGACCCTGTTGTCCAAAATTGGTTCAATACCTTGGATGATGGAACACAAAAGAGTTGGGATCTACGTTACAAAGCCTTCATCCAACAATGTGGATATAATGTTGAATTGGAAGTTACCTTGATGGAAGTGGAATCCATTAGGCAAAGGCCGAATGAGAATTTTGTAGACTATGTCAAGAGATGGAGAAACAAAGTTGCTTTACTCAAGAAGAGGCCCGATGAATCCGATCAAATAAGGATGATTGTGAGAGGGGTGTTACCTAATCTTCATGAGAGGATGTCTCATATACTCATACGTGATTTCAAAGATCTTCTCCAAGCTGGTCTACAAATTGAAGAGTGGGAAAGGGAGAAGAATCGCTTTTCAATAAAAAGGAATGAGAAAGGGAACTACCAGTCGGGCAATCAAAGAACACAAAAAGAAGTTGATGTTAATGCCGCTAGTGAAAGAGGAATGAGGCAATTTTCAGATCTGGGGAAGCCACTGTCTTGGGTTCTCAATAAGCTACAAAGGAAGGGATTGTTACAACCATTGGCTCCTCGACCTTTACCTAGTCCATTACCCCTAAAATTTGATACTAAGGCCTAAGTTTGGAAGAGTACCTCCACCGGCAACCTTCATGGTGGGAAAAGGATTGGAAGAAGATTGTGTTTTATCATCCTTTCAAGATGGGGATATTGAAGATATGAAAGAAAAAGAAGCTTAAACTCAACAAACTTTCCTTAGCTTGAATGTTGCTTTTCAATTTTACTTTCTTTAATATTTTAAACTATTGTGCTTTTCAAACTTAAAGTTGCTTTAAATAAATTACTTTCATCAAAATTTTGTTGGTCTTTGTTCATTTTGGTACTCAACCAATGAGGAATTTAGCTTGATGTTTATAAATTAATGTGTCTAGGCATCATGACTCGAATGACTTTACTAGATGAGGGAATTACTCTATAGCATTGAGTTGTGTATGCTTACTTAGAGAGGGCTCCTGCATAATTATCTTTGTCTAGGTCTTAGTCAGTCTTAGAACATGCTTTGACAAACTTTCGAGGCGAAATTGAACTCTGCTTATTTAAGAGAGAAATGATCTAGGCATTGTTTGATAAGCCAACAACTAGTATCCACCCTATTAAATATCAATCCCTAGTTGTCCCTTTGAGCCTTCATAAAATTTTAGCTTTCTTTTCATTGGCATATAACCTCAACAACCTATCTTGAGCTGTTGTGATACTTTTGACAAGTCTTATGATCACTAAGATGAATAGTCAAGAAGATCAAAGAAAGCAATGATTAATCAAGATCATGTGGATAGTTGAAGTTCTCAAGACCATAAGGGTAGTTGAAGTTCTCCTAATATCTCCAATATATCAAGACAATATCAGAGTAACAAATGATTTATCCCTATTAAAGAAGATTTATGTTACTCCACTCATCCATTATTGGAAGCCCAAGTTGGTACAAATAAGACAACTCTGTTTGAGCTAGAACAAAAAACAAAAAAGGAGAGAAAGAAAGAAAAACAAGAAAAAAATCAATAGAAAAAGAAAGGAAAAAGAAAAAGAGTAAAAAGAAAAAAGAAAAAAGAAACCCAAAATGGTTCAAAAAGCCAACTGAGTTCTCTTTTACCTAAAGCAGCAAAAGGCTTCTATTTGGTTCATAAAGACTTTTTTTGAGTTGGTCCAACCCAACCAAAGATTCAATTAAAAATGGAGAAAAGGAGGAAGACCACCCAGTTCTTGAAAGTTCTGTAGTCCAACAAGAAAGAAGGACAAAAAGAGAAAGAAAAGGGAAGAGTAAGAGAAATAAAGAAAAGGGAGAAGAAGAAAAGAAATGAATTTGGGAACCAAACTTTTTGCAAGGGCAAAAACTGTCCTAGTAAGATCCGAATTAATGCTAAGAAGATAGAAGAAATTTGGAGTCTAGCAGGGTTGCCTCCAAGCTGCCTAAAATTCCAACAAGAAATTTGTAGTGTGAAGGTTTGTCCATTGTGTCACACCAGCTCCAATCTCAAAATGGCCTTCACTTAAGCCTGTTTCCCTCATAGACCCCATTTCAAGCCTATCAAAGACCTGTTGATCTCTCTTGGTAGGTAGAGTCTATTAGTGGAGATAGTTTGGATAAGCATGCATATGAGATAGACAATATTTAAACTCAAATGAGACCTTTGGCCAAGTAATGTGTATGTGCCTATCTAAAGTGCAACAATTCTTGCTTAAGTAGAAATAATCCCCGAGTTTAGTACGGTAACTAGGGTTGTCATGTTATAGATATGTTAATTTGGAAAAATCAAGTCCTGAGGTACATCGACATTAATATGGCAAAGCCAACATTTGATTTCAAAATGAAAAATTCAAAAATTTCAAAAAAAAAAAGTTTTGTCATAACAAAGCCTTCAAGTTAAGGGAAGTATGTTGAACCTCCAAAGGACACATTAAGCAAAGAAAATTATTATTGGCAAAGTTATGAAGAAACTACCAACTGACATATAGCTTGAAATAGATGAATCCCTGACTCTACAACTTGGGATCTCCACCACTCATGTTTTCAACATCTTGAAGATAAAAGCCACAAATGCAAAGCTTTCGATCATTCCAATGCAAGACTTGAACAAGCATCAAAACGGAACCAATGAGAATACTTCTGCTGATCGCCTCGGTCTGTGAGTCATGGAACCACTGTAAGTATTATTCATGCATATCATGCATACATGAGCATGTCACATCACACTTTCTTGTCTTGTATTGTCTATTCCTTGTCAAAATGAACAGCAAGCAATCAAAAGAAGATATCAAATCAGGGGGGCATAGAAAGCCCATTGCTTGAGAAACCTCCAGTAATCTTGCAAAGAGAAGAAATGCGTGCTTATGCAAAGAACAAGACGGCAAAAATATCAATCAAAGCTTGCATGGAAAAAATCTTTGGTTTGAGCCTACACAGGGGGCAAAGTTTCTCCTTTTCAATTTTTTGGGTTTATATACCAAATATTTTTAAACTCACTTACAAATATTTTGCCATGTAGGGGGCAAGGAGAGGATATAAGGTCCAATTAAAAATAACCAAATCTTTGCAAAAAGAAAGAACAAAAGAATGGAACAATAGAACTCTCAAAAGAATGAAGGTGCAAAAGACAAAAGACCAATCCAGCTAAAAGAGCTGAAGCCAGGGTGAAGACCCAATCTCAAAGGATGAAGATCCATTTTTAAGGGTAAAGACCCGATCTCAAAGGATGAAGATCCATTTTCAAGGGTGAAGGCCCGATCTCAAAGGATGAAGATCCATTTTCAAGGGTGAAGGCACAATCTCAAAGGATGAAGATCCATTTTCAAGGGTGAAGGCCTGATCTCAAAGGATGAAGATCCATTTTCAAGGGTGAAGGCCCGATCTCAAAGGATGAAGATCCATTTTCAAGGGTGAAGGCCCGATCTCAAAGGATGAAGATCCATTTTCAAGGGTGAAGACCCGATCTCAAAGGATGAAGATCTATTTTCAAGGGTGAAGGCCCTATCTCAAAGGATGAAGATCCATTTTCAAAGGTGAAGACCCGATCTCAAAGGATGAAGATCCATTTTCAAGGGTGAAGATCATATCTCAAAGGATGAAGATCCATATTCAAAGGATGAAGATCCATTTTCAAGGGTGAAGGCCCGATCTCAAAGGATGAAGATCCATTTTCAAGGGTGAAGACCATATCTCAAAGGATCAAGTTTAGGATCAAGTATCCAAATCAAGTTAGGATCGAGTATCCCAACCCAATTTAGGATCGAGTATCCGAATCCAATTTAGGATCGAGTATCCAAATCCAGTTAGGATCGAGTATCCTAATCAAAATTAATATCGAGTATCCAAGTCTAGTTTAGGATTGAGTATCCAAAACCGGGTCCAGAACCCAAATTTCCCTTAGGTCCAGAACCTAGAATTATCCTCGAGTCCAGAACTCGAATCCGGGTCCAGAACCCAAATTTTCCTTAGGTCCAAAGCCTAGAATTATCCTCGAGTCCAAAACTCGAATTGGGTCCAAAACCCAAATTTCACTTAGGTCCAGAACCTAGAATTATCCTTGAGTCCAGAACTCAAACCGGGTCCAGAACCCAAATTTTCCTTAGGTCCAGAACCTAGAATTATCCTTGAGTCCAGAACTCAAACCGGGTCCAAAACCCAAATTTTTCTTCGGTCCAGAACCTAGAATTATCCTCTAGTCCAAAACTCAAAACCGGGTCCAGAACCCAAATTTCCCTTAGGTCCAGAACCTAGAATTATCCTCGAGTCCAGAACTAAAAATCAGGTCCATAACCCAAATTTTCCTTAGGTCTAGAACCTAGAATTATCCTCGAGTCCAGAACTCAAATCTGGGTCCAGAACCCAAATTTCCCTTAGGTCCAGAACCTAGAATTATTCTCGAGTCCAGAACTCGAATCAGGGTCCAGAACCCAAATTTTTCTTAGGTCCAGAACCTAGAATTATTCTCGAGTCCAGAACTCGAATCCGGGTCCATAACCCAAATTTTCCTTAGGTCTAGAACCTAGAGTCATCCTCGAGTCCAGAACACAAAACAAGCCGCCATATCAAAAATTAAGTTTTGTTGCTTTTCACTCTCTTTCACTAAGGTTTTAGATCATTCAAGCAGGGGGCAAACTGTAGACCCTTAATTTTTTACCCAATCCGATCCAATATGCTTTATTTAGTCCAAAATGATTTTTGTTGTTTAATTGGTCCAAAATAATTTTAATTAAATAATTTTACCTTAGTATCTAATTTTTATTAATAAAAAATAAAAATAAACAAATAAAATAAATAAAATAAAAATCAGAGTCGGAAAAAAATCGGCAGCGAAAAGTGGATGCGCGGGCCCGTCGGGCTGCGGGCGAGTTATTTTGCCCACAGGTTTCGCCCGCAGGAATTTCCTGCGGGCTGGCACGCCCACGGGCCCGGCAGCACAGTTTTTGCCAGCACAAAATTTTTCAACGCAATTTTTTGAATCCTAATCCAATTAGGTTTTAATTTTCTTTTTTTATTAATATTACTTACCTTAATTAATTAGGAATAAACAACCTAAAAACCACTATAAATAGGGACCAATTAAACCAAATCAAGGAGGAAAAAATACACAGTGACTTTAGGATTTGAAACCAAATCAAGGAAGGAAAAGGAAAAACTCAATTCGATTGATATTTATAGCAGCAGTAGCACGGCAAAAAGAATGGGGAGAGGCAATCAAAGCTTGTCTTTGGAGCTAGTTCATCCATGAAGAGTTATTTTTTGGAGAATCAACAAAAGAAGGTATGTTTTTAATTCTTTTGATTTATGTTTTACAATAGCAAAATCCACAAAATTTAAGTTTTTTAAATCAAAATCTTAGAGCTTTAACTTAATTTTTCCAAGATTAGAACATTAAAAACGTGACTTTCTTTTCTAAAAGGACTCAAAATTGTTATTTTTTCTTCTCAAAAACCTTAAAACACTCATTGAACATATTTTTCAATAAAACCAAAATAAAATTTTGTTTTATTTAAGATTTTAAAGTAGGCTCTTTTTCACTCAAAAAACCTTAAAAAACATCTTTTCTACTTATAAAAACTTCAATCCATGTGTTTAAATTCATAAAATCTCCGAAAATATCAAATTGCTTTTTTAAAACCCTAAAAATTATACTTTACCCGAGAATTCAATTTCAAAGCCTAAAATCGAAAAATCATCTTTTAAACTTAAAATAATGAACCCTAACCCTTTAAAACCTTAAACCCTAACTTTTTCTAAACTTTAAACCCTTTAAAACATAAAAAACATAAAAACTCAAAAAAGTCACAGTAGCTTAAATCATTATTTAAAATCATGAATTAAAAATATTTCAAAAGTGTCTAAAACTCAATTTTTATTATTTCATCATTCAAATCTTAATTTGTTTAATCAAAGTGTCTTGCCAACCTTTAAAAAACATAAAACCTAATCTATTTTAATTACCTAAAAAATCACAGTAGCTTAAACTTTAGAATTTCCAAAGCCTTAACACATGAGATAAATAACCCTAAATAGAAATAGTAGCTATACTTGAACTTTTATTTGTTTTATTCAATTCCATATTTATTTATACCTTGATTTATTTCTTATACTTTAATTGATTTAATTTCAATACTTGATTTATTTAATTTATCATGGATGGATGTTTATTTTATTGATTTTTAAATACTTTTGATGAATGATTTATTTATGATGAATGATTATTTACTCTTTCAATTAATTTAGACTTCCAAAAGATGCAAGAGGTATGTTTCCACTTGGTGGGTACCTCATTAGTTAAACATCATGTAATTTAATTTTCTTTTCTATTTTAGAACTTATGTAAAGGGCATGTTTCTACCTTTTGGTGGGTGTCCTACCTAGGCATGTGATGTAAGGACATGTTTCCATCCTTGGATGGGTGTTCATTTATTTGTTTTGTTTTGTTTGGACATTGTTTTGATTTTAATATATTGATGCTTTCTTTTTATTGTGTGTAGTATGGATAATATTGTTATATTTAAGAATTTTATAATATTAAGACTTGTAAAGGAGGCTGGTTCCAATGAACCGGGCGTTGTGGGGGTGCTGGGCCATTTCTCACCTTCCCCACATGTACCAAACTTTCCGAACCCATTAAGGGGTTGGGGATTCCTTAGGAATTGAGTCATCCACCCCTTTCTTTTTCCCGGCCCGTCCGGGTGGCCACTCCATTTTCTCCGGACTTAGGTCCGTGTTCTCTAAGGCCCCGAGCCTAAACAGTGCCGAAGTCGCAAGAACCATTCCATAGGGAGTGGGGACGAAAATCCCCGCTCACAGAAAGTAACTAGGCCAATTACATGAGCTTTAGTCTTTGGGTTAAAAGGCTTAGGTTCCCATAGCAAGTATATACCAAATGGTACAAGGCTATGAGTGGTTATGCCATGCTCGATCTCCATACCTTGAGTGAAAGTATAGTATCCTTTACATAACATAACACGGGCGTCCTAACTCATGCAGACGATGCAATGGATAATATCATTATAAGAAAGAATAGAATAATATAGAGACCAACGGAATCAACTTCTCTTATCCCCAGTGGAGTCGCCACTGTGAGCGGGGATTTTCGCCCCCACTCCCAGTGGAATGGTTCTTGCGACTTCGGCACTGTTTAGGCTCGAGGCCTTAGAGAACACGGACCTAAGTCCGGAGAAAATGGAGTCGCCATCCGGACGGGCCGGGAAAAAGAAAGGGGTGGATGACTCGATTCCTAAGGAATCCCCAACCCCTTAATGGGTTTGAAAAGTTGGGTACGTGTGGGGAAGGTGAGAAATGGCCCAGCACCCCCACAATGCCCGGTTCATTGGAACCGGCCTCCTTTACAGGTCTTAATATTATAAAATTCTTAAATATAATAATATTATCCATACTACACACAATAAAAAGAAAGCATCATTATATTAAAATCAAAGCAATGTCCAAACAAAACAAAACAAATAAATGGACACCCATCCAAGGATGGAAACATGTCCTTACATCACATGCCTAGATAGGACACCCACCAAAAGGTAGAAACATGCCCTTTACAAAGGTTCTAAAATAGAAAAGAAAATTAAATTACATGATGTTTAACTAATGAGGCACCCACCAAGTGGAAACATACCTCTTACAACTTTTGGAAGTCTAAATTGATTGATAAAAGTAAATAATCATCCATAATAAATAAATAATTCATCAAAAGTATTTAAATATCAATAAAATAAATATCCATCCATGATAAATTAAATAAATCAAGTATTGAAATTAAATAGATTAAAGCATAAGAGATAAATCAAGGTATAAATAAATATGGAATTGAATAAAGCAAATAAAAGTTCAATTATAGCTACTGTGACTTTTTATGGAATTAAAATAGATTAGGGTTTTATGTTTTAAAAGGTTGATAAGACTCTTTGATTAAACAAATTAAGATTTGAATGGTGAAATAATAAAACTAGGGTTTTGGACACTTTGAAATACTTTTTAATTCATGATTTTAAATAGTGATTTAAGCTACTGTGTGATTTTTTTAGTTTTCGTGTTTTTATTGTTTTTAATGTTTTAAAAGGATTAGGGTTCATAAAAATTAAGGTTTAAGGTTTTAAAAGGATTAAGGTTCATTGTTTTAGGTTTAAAAGTTGAATTTTGAATTTTAGGGTTTTGAAATTAGGGTTCTCAGGTAATGAATTTGAATTAGAGTTTTAAAAAGCAATTTGATGATTTATGAAGTTTTATGAATTTAAACACATGGATTGAAGTTTTTATAAGTAGAAAAGATGTTTTTGAAGGCTTTTTGAATGAAATAGAACCTAATTTAAAATTTTGAAAGAAATAGAATTTGATTTTGGTTTTGTTGAAAAATATGTTCAATGAGAGTTTTAAGATTTTTAAGAAGACAAAAAAATAAAAATTTTAAGTCTTTTTAGAAAAGAAAGTCACGTTTTAGTGTTTTAATCTTGGAAGAATTAAATTAAAGTTCTAAAGTTTTGATTTAAAAAAACCTTAAATTGTATAGATTTGCTACTGTGTTACATAAATCAAAAAGAATTTAACATTCCTTCTTTTGTTGATTCTCCAAAAAAAAACTCTTCTTGGATGAACTAGCTCCAAAGACAAGCCTTTGTTGCCTTTGAATTGCTTAATTCGTGGTGCTCCTTCCTTTAAAAATCAATTGAATTGATTTATTGCTTTTCCTTCCTTGATTTGGTTTCAAATCCTATACTCACTGTGTAAATTTCCTCCCTCCCTTTGGTTCTTCATGGTCCTTATTTATCATGGTTTAAGGTTATTTATTCCTAATTAATTATGGTAAGTAATATTAATAAGAAAAAGAAACCAAAACCTAATTGGATTAGGTTTCAAAAAATTTGCGTCGAAAAATTTGCGCTGCCGAAAAAAAATGCCGCAGGAAAAATGCACCGGCGAAAAATTTCTGCAGCAGAAAACTGCGGCAGTGTGCGGGGAACAGGCCCGTAAGCTATTTCGCAGGCAGAAAAATTCTGCGTGCTATTTCGCACGCAGAATTTTTCTGCGTGCGAAATACCCACGGGCCCACGACGAATTTTTCGTCGCCGATTTTTCCAACTCCGATTTTTATTTTTATTTTTATTTTTTGACTTTTATTTGTTTATTTCTATTTTTTATTAATAAAAATTAGATACTAAAGCGAAAATTATTTAATTAAATTTATTTTGGACCAATTAGACAACAAAAATCATTTTGGGCTAAATAAAACATATTAGATCGGATTGGGTCAAAAATTAAGGGTCTACAATTATGTCCGTATGTATATATAAATGTTATTAGTATCACTTTTCATTATCAGTTTTGACCATCTTGTTCCTGTTTTCCCTCATTTGTGAAAATGACATGATATTGTTGTTTATTTAAGTTTGGCATTACTTTAAGTTTGGCTTGTTGCTGCTGTGATTGATTCATGAATTGTTTATTTAAGTTTGGCATTACTTTTTGTTCAATGAATTTTTTGGCGTTATGTTCTTCAAAATATGAAGAATTGCTTGTATTTTATTTTGTTATTTCGTAGGAATCACTGGGTATTGACTGTTGTAAATCCGACGGGAGAGGTAGTCTACCACATGGACCCTCTTAAACGTCGCATTGCTAGCCAGGAATGGATAGAGGTTGTTGACAAGTAAGTTGCACTTCTAAAGTTTGCCTATTTAGTCTTAAGTTATAAAATTTGGGGAAAATGCAATTTTGTTGACTTATATTGTGTTTCTTATAGTGCCATAAAGTTATACAAGAAGAGTGTCAACAAGACTATGAGGAGGAAAATTTTATGGGAGAACATGGCGGTATTGTTTTTCTCATCATTTCTGATTTATACAATTTATACAATAATTTTGCCTGTACTCTTTTTGCTGTTGGGAAAATGGAGCATTGGATTGGAAATTGATATGTAAATTGCTTGTTCTATGAAAGAAATATTGCTAAATTTGGACTGCATTTTTTCATATGAGTACAAACTTGGAGTCCACAAAGCATTTTCAGTTGGTCTGCATTTTTTCATTTCAAATTGCAGCACTACTGGCATTACTTGTATACTTGCTCGTATATATTTGGATTGCCTTTTGTGTTCTCTTGTGGCTTTGGGTTTCATATTGAATATTTCTGTTGAAGATGTTTTAGTCCGTGGCCTTGTGTTTTCTTATTCAGTTAGTCAAAAAACAAAATCTACTATTATATATTAGTATAATAGTATATAGTATAATTTATAATTCTTGATGATGAGATTGATTGGGAATTTGATATTGGATTGGTATTTTTATACTATTGCTCTGGTTTCTGTTTCAACTTTTATTTTGTTTCTGGATTAAAACCAATGTCTCTATTTGCTCATCTCCGTTTGACATTCGTCAAATCTGTTTCTTCTATATTGTTATTTTGATCTATGTTGATGAATACTGTTGTGTTGATTGAGGATGACAGTGGTTTTCTTGAAGTCTTTTTGTTTGATTGATGATTAGTATGCCTATTATAAGTTCTTCCCAAACTGATTTTTGTTTCTATTTGTTCAAAAAAATGCCGTTTTGTTTCTTCAGATTACCTTTGTTCATGCGGATTAATATTTGTAAAGAATACAACTCTTCAAGCTCAGTTTCCTCTGCTTTTAAATCTAGTCTATTGTCTTGAATCTTTTAGAATAAAAATCATCTTCTTCTTATGGGTTTCAGCTTTAAGTATCACTTTAAATTTTAAAATCAATGTTGAAGTCTACTTTGTTAATCAAGCAGCATACAAATTTCTTCTTATGATATGATGGTGTGGATATGTTAAATTTAGTACATTTATTTTGATCTTTGCAAAGGTTGGTGGCTGCTGGCATGTCTAGTTTGGGGGTTCTCTTTCAATTTAAGAAATGCCTCTAAAAGTCTAAACTATAGCAGAACTTGAAACTGATGAGATTCTTGCACTGGAGAGTTTGTTCTTATGTGATTTTTATTCTCTTTTTTCTTTT
Organism: Garcia nutans; assembly: GCA_947685225.1. Lineage (NCBI taxonomy): Eukaryota > Viridiplantae > Streptophyta > Magnoliopsida > Malpighiales > Euphorbiaceae > Garcia > Garcia nutans. The sequence goes on along the minus strand of CANTUV010000039.1, from coordinate 30,708,094 downwards.
ATTCTAAGCTTTGCAATATACTTTATGTGAGCAAGTTTGTCTTTTAATGTTTTCTTCTTTCATTTCTTATCATTTAAAGCAAATATGCATATTATAGGTATGAGTTTGCTCGTTGAGCCTGAAATTTAAATGGATGTGTCTTGTGTTCATTTTTCAGAATGTTTACTACCCCACACTTAAATCCTTGCTTGTCCCCAAGCAAGGCTAAAATCAAAACACACTAACAAGATAAATTTTGTTAAGTTCAAGAGTTATAAATATGCATCAAGACTTCCTTATCCCTAAATCCGCAATCAATATTGAATCAAACAAAATCGACACCCATGCAATTAAATGGTTTTCCATGCATAACCTATGTTGTCGCTCCCTCACCAACTCTTACAAGTGTTTGATCATGGTGGTGTTTACACTCATAACAATCAATGAAAGATTATTACCATAGGCTTGCTTATCAATCAAATCTCCACCACCAAATTTCAATCAAGCATCAATCAAAAGGTCTTTCTTTTGGTTGTAATGGGGCTAAGGTAAAGGCATGACATTTAGGAAATGTAAGCTTAATCATTAAGTTCAAGAGCACTTCAAGAGTGAAGTAACCGATCATATGTATAACTAACAATCCCAAAACACCTTCCTCTCATATACCCATTGACATTAAAGAGCTTTTCAAGGGAACTCACTTATTACATTTTGCAATGATTATTCCCAAACAAATTCCAACCCTGTCAACAAGAACAACAATTTTTTTTTCTTTCTTTTTTTTATTTTCTATATTTTTTATTTTTAGGGTTTGCAACTAAATAACATAATAGTTTGCAATCTCAAACCTACTAAATTTAACCCCACACTTAATTCAACACAACACTCGGTCATAAACGCTCTTAAAATGCTCTTGACCTAATGAAAGGGTAAGAGTTAAACAACGAGGTTCAAGCTAATGGTGTTGTGAAAAAGAAAGAAAAGAAAAATAAAATAAGCTCAAAATTGGCTAACTAAAGTTAAAAATAGGGTTGGTCTTTTTAAGCCAAAGTGGGTTCACCTAATTGCCTTAATCATCCTGATGCCAAATTGAAATTTTTTATGTAGTCTTAAAAAGCATTTCAAAGCAAGTTCTAGCAAATCATCAATCAAAGATGTTCACCCATAACAATAATGATAAGTTGATGGCTCAATTCCTCACTAGGTTAATGGCAATGCAAGGGAAAAACCAACAAAATTGACAATAAGCACCAATTCTACTCAATTCTCAAATTCATGCTTCAAAAATTCAAAAGTCATCTATCAACAATTTTATAACAATTGAACTTTCTAAAATTCATTTATTCAAGGTAAAACATTATTAAACTTAAAAAAATAAAAACACAAAATGCACTTAAAAGTAAAAACACAAAACATAAAATGTACCCCACACTTAAAGATTCACATTGTCCTCAATGTGAGCATTCATACTACAGAGGGGGTTTAGATGAAACCTGATTTCCATCGTTCCCATATACGATGTGTAGGGCTCCTTCCACCCATAATGCAATTGGAGCCCATGATTGAGAGGATGAACAAAATGTAACTTTGAAATGTACCCGATGTACGGCAACCCTTTAATAGTATTCCTTGAAGAGAACATGTCTCAAAGGGACATGTGAAGGTCGCCTCAGGGTGATCCTCCAGTGGTATAGGAACGTGCTAATAATCTTTGTCTTTGTGCAACCTGGGCATATCAGATTTCTGCTCTTCCTTACCACCAAGAGTAGTAGAGATGAATTTTGGGGACTCTTTAAGTTCAACCAAGTTTGGTTGAATCACTTCTTCATCCACTTTAACAATGTCAAGTCCCATCTCAACAACTTCAGCATCTTGCTCCTCATCCTTCAAGCTACATGGAAATGGATTTGGTGGCCTATCAGGATTGGAAAATTCATGCAACTTTGGTGAGGTTAATGCCTCCAAATTCTCCTTCTCTTTTAATTGGCTCAACTAATCAATGTTGGTTTGTATCTCCTTGCCATTATCTTCTTGATTAGTGTCTGCATCCAAAGAATCACAAAATTTGTTATATATTACCTGTTCACTTCTCAAATTTGTGATTACCTTGACTTGTTTCAATTGGCTAGGAAATTCATCTTCTTGGTGCGCTTGGAGTTGATGTGCCAGTTGCCTAACTTGAATTTCCACCCTCTTCAATGATTCCTCCAAAAAATCAATCCTCTCATTGATCCCTTTCTGATTTTGTGTGCTAATTTGAATGTAAGCATTCAAATCATCTTCTACTGTGGATTTCTTGCATTGATCTTGATTTTGTGCACTAATTTGAATGAAGGCATTCAAACTATCTTCCAAAGTGGGTTCCTTAAGTCGATCTTGATTTTGTACGCTAGTTTGAATGAAGGCATTCAAACTATCCTCCAATGTGGGTTTCTTAAGGTGATCTTGATTTTGTGTGCTAGTTTGAATGAAGGCATTCAAACTATCCTCCAATTTGGGTTTCTTAAGGTGATCTTGATTTGAATATTGTTCTTGAGAGTAAGGATTTCTTTGGTAAGGTTGAAAAAAATTTTGAGGTGGAATTTGCTGTTGATTTTTCCAAGAAAAATTTGGGTGGCTTCCCCAGCTTGAATTATAAGGTCTGGGATATGGGTCATTTCCACCCATTTGCTGGAAACTTTCATAGGCATATTCTTCATCTTGCCATTCTTGGTATCATGCAAAACTGAATGAGCATGTATTTGCACTATGCCCTGCATTGCCACATGCTGCACATATCTCTTGGCGTGGCATAGGTGCTCTTCCTCTTGCATTTAGCACCTTAAGTTGATTCGTCAATTCTTCTAATTGCCATGCCATTTCAGACTCATCGTTCTTATCAGAAACTCCCCCGTGCCTTGAAAACTGCATCTTTACAAAAGGCACTTAGCAACTTAAAGAAAACAAACAAATAATTAAATTAAAAGAAAATCAAACAAAAACAAACAAACAATTAAAAGAAAATAAACAAACAATTAAATTGTAAAGAAAAATCAAACTATCACTACTTAAACAACCTTTCCCGACAGCGGAGCCAAAAACTTGTTGCGCTCGAATTAGTACTGGTACAAAGCTGCACTCGCAAGTATACAAGGTAGCTGTAGCAAAGGTGATCGCCCCAAGGTCGTTTCCCCAAGAAGGTGTGGTTCGTAATAGCTTGATTAAAGCAATTAAATTAAAAGCGAGAGTTTGTTGTATGAAATGTGCAAGATTAATTTAAACCTAAAAGTAACGTGCATAGAGATTGATATAAGTGATGGGTGCACAAGATCAATTCAGTTCTTGGAAAAATGCCTAGGGTTATAGGTCCATTCAATCAAAGCTCAATTCTCAATTATCCATTAACATAACCTTGTAATTAATTTGATCCTTAAGGTTAATTAGTCAATTACCAATTCATTAGTTCTCACATTCATGAATTAGCAATAACCAATTATTTTACATTACCAAATTAATGAAACCCTAGAACTTATATTTCTAATTCATTCATATGGTGGTTGATTATATAGTTCCGATATCGGATTTCACCTCTCGGTCCATCATCCAATATTCAAAGATTAATAGGTAGCTAATCTATCAACCTAGCATTTAATATAATACAATCAACCAATCAACAAGGAACATCAATGTAAATATCAAATCAAAACATTCAACCAAATATACTACAAACCCTAGGCATGGGTATTTAGCTCAACATCATCAAATTAAAACATTCATTCAACTCAATATAAATCAAATACAAGTTGTTCATTGTAATATCAATCTCTTAATACAACAAAAACAATATTGAAATGAATTACAAGAGAGAATAGAAAAACCCCTTGTGAAGATGCCAAAAGTAGGATTACTAATCTTCCTCCTAGCTCCACTTGATGTATTTGATGAAGAACTCAAGCCCTCTTCAATGGTTGATTCTCCTTTGCAATATGGAATGGAGCTTTCTCAAGTCACCAAACCTTCAATAAGCTTCTTCAACCTTCAAGAGCTTGTTAACCCAACTTATCCCAAAGAACCTCAAAGATCTTATCAATGGAAGATGGAGAAGATGAAGATGGAGGATGAAGATGAGGGACAAGGAGAGTGTCACTCTCTCCTCATCCCAAATTATGTTTGCCCTCTCCTTCTCTTTTCTTTTCTCTAACTCAAACCCTAGCCGTCCTCCTTTTTTCTGTCATGCGAAAGAACTTAAATAGATATTAAGGGTGACACGGCCAAGCTTGAGTTGGCTTGGCCTTGTCTCTTAGTCTTTTCCTTGCTTTCCATTAGGTGACACGGCCAAGCCAAGGTTGGCTTGGCCGTGTCTCTTGATTTCCATGGGACACGGCCAAGCCAGTTGGCCGTGTTCCTCACTGGCTCTTTTCTTCTCTTTCTTTCTTTTCTTTCTTTTCAAGGGGGTGACACGACCAAGCCAAGGTTGGCTTGGCCATGTCTCATGTGACCTTCATCTTTTCTTTGGAATGGAGTGTGACACGGCCAAGCTTAGGTGAGCTTGGCCGTGTTTGACATGTTTGGAGGGACACGGCCTGTGGCTTGGCCGTGTCCCTTGGGTGTGTCTCTCTCTGTTGCTCATTTTCCTTCTTTTCATTCTCTTCTTTGGCTTGTTCTTTGATTTGCTCTTTGAGTGAGACACGGCCAGAGGCTTGGCCGTGTCTCTGGGTGTGTCTATTTCTGCCTTGAATTTCTTTTGAGGGACATGGCCAAGCTTGCTTTGGCTTGGCCATGTCTTGCTTGGTTCATGCTTTTCTTGCCCTGTTTTGATCTTCCAAGGGTGTTTTTGTACCTAAACCTAAAAATAACACTTTAAACACACTTAAAACAACAATTAATCAAAAAATTAACTAAAACACACATAAAATCATACTAAAAACTAGTAAAAAAATGATCTAAACAAATGTTTGTTCAGATTTCAGGTTAGGTTGTGTGATTAGGTTGATGTGTTGGTTTGCATATGGGTTTACATATGGAAGTAACATGTGGTACTTCATTTTTGTTTTCATTTGCTATTTCAGGGGGTTCCTGTGCAGAAAGGGGCCACGGACTGCGGCCTCTTTGTCATGAGGTACATGAAGGAAATCTGTTATGACAAGGAGCTTCAGTTTGCAGCTAAGGTGAGAATTTTAATTATTTTCATTTTTTATATAATAGTTTTGTATTTACCACATGTGGCTAACCAAAATTTGATTCATTTTTCAGTGGCTACGCAGAGGCAACTTGGAGTATAGTGATGCCGACATCAACAAGATTAGGATTGACTTCGCCAAATATTTCATGAAGCGTCATTCAAGTTGAAGTTAATAGTATAATTCAGTGATATATGTATAGTGTTGATTTTTTTTTAGTTTGTTAATATGTTGAATGGTTGAATTTGTGGAGGTTTTTTTATTCCCAAATTTGCAATCCTCCATTGTAAAGTGTTGTCTTATATGTATAATGTACAGTTTAACACACAATGGTGGTGAAATGAAAATGAACATTGAAACTATTGTCTAATATTCAATGTGCCACATTAATTAATCATTGTATTTAGCGTCCTTCTACAACAGTTTTAGATTAATTAACCATTGTCTGAAAAATTAAAAAGCGTTGTGTAAACCTTCATTAGATAACGGTATTTAATAAGAAAGTGTTGTGTAAACCTTAATCAGACAACGGTTTTTAATAAGAAAGCATTGTGTAAACCTTCATCAGACAACGGTTTTTAATAAGAAAGCGTTATGTAAACCTTAATCAGACAACGGTTTTTAATAAGAAAGTATTGTATAAACCTTAATCAGACATCGCCTCAATAGATAATGGTTTTTGTCTTCATCAGACAACGGTCAAAAAGCGTTGTCTAAACCTTCATCAGACAATGGTTAAAAACTGTTGTCTGATAAAACTAAAAACCTTTGTGGAAACCATCTTCAGACAACGGTTAAAAATCGTTGTCTGAAATGCTATCAGACATCGCCTCAATAGACAACGGTTTTTGTCTTCATCAGACAACGGTCAAAAAGCGTTGTCTAAACCTTCATCAGACAACGGTTAAAAACCGTTGTCTGATAAAACTAAAAACCATTGTGGAAACCATCTTCAGACAACGGTTAAAAACCGTTGTCTGAAATGCTATCAGACATCGCCTCAATATACAACTGTTTTTGTCTCCATCAGACAACGGTCAAAAAGCGTTGTCTAAACATTCATCAGACAACGGTTAAAAATCGTTGTCTGAAAATTTAGAAACTGTTGTCTGACAATTTAGAAACCGTTGTGGAAACCACAGTCTGAAAAATTAGAAACCGTTATCTAAACTATCATTAGACAATGGCCAAAAACCGTTGTCTGATAAAATTAAAAATCGTTGTGCAAACCTACATCAGACAACGGTTTTAAAACCGTTGTCTGAAATGCTATCAGACATCGCTTCAATAGACAACGGTTTTTGTCTTCATCAGACAACGGCCAGAAAGCGTTGTCTGATTCAGTTTTCCTTGTAGTGATATTTAATAAATAAAGATTATATTTATAAATAATATACCAATTAAAAAGTTCAATAAAAAATTGACTAAAGGTAAAAAATTATTAAATTATTACTATATAACATATAGTTTTAAAGCTAATTTTATTACAATTAGCTTTCTAATCTTACTTGCTATGTGTCACATTTCTTCAAAATATATTTTCTTAAATATTAAATAAAAATAATTACTTTAAATATTAAATATAAAAAATTCATATTAAGCATATATTAAAAAAATTAAAAGATTATTTAATATGCCAAATTTCAATAATACTTATAATGTCAATAGCATTGAGATGTACTAAAAGAGAATATACTATTACTATACATAAGATACTTCTATAATCTATGTTTAATTTAATTCTTTCATTAAAACATTATAATATTATTTTGTTTATAGGAGTACAGTTGAAGAAACTATTATTAAATTGATTATTCAATAAGAAAATATATTTATGATCATCAAATTATTTACTTGAATTATTATTGTATCCGTAAATTAATATATGTATATATAGTAAAAATACTTATAACATTGCATGGGTATTTTTCTATTATGTATATAAAATAAAAACATTAATAATTATTATTGAATAATAGTATAATCTTATATTGATGGAATATTAATTAGAAGCGGCGGCCTATATATGGCGAAAATTATCAAAACCAGAAGGAAGCAGTGGTGGATTGCTGGTGAGAAGAGCAGGCGGTGGATCAATAATAAGCGGCTGAGAAGTAGAGGAAAAAGAATCTCCAATGTTATTAAAATCAGTCCTTTGTTTGAGTTTATTAAGCAAATTAATTTTAAGATCTTGAAAAGAAGATTCCAATTGTATCATTTCTTGGACACTAAGCTCTTCAATGGGAGTATCCCACCAACCTTTTCTATCTATCCCTCTTGTTTTTTCCGTCAACTTTTTTCCTTTCTCTTTCTCATTGTCAAGTTGTCGAAGCAGTTGATTGTGTTGTTTGTTAAGCTTATCAATCCTTAGTTGCCTGTTGGCTTCGACTGCGAGACTAGTGTTGTCTGTGTTTGCTAAAGGTTCATCGCCAAGAAAGCGATTAGTAACTGATTCAACCGAAGGATGACCAAAGGAAAAAGGCTTACCTGATGGCGAAAACACGACGAAAGCTACTTCAGCACCTGTTAGAGTAACAAGTTCACAAGCCTTTTTGATGATCCCAGACCTTCGTTTTGAGAAAGTGATAAGCCTATCTTCTTCATTTTCTATTTCCTTCATCTCTATCTTTTGCCTTCCCTTTGTTTTCTTGCCTTCAGCAGCTGCCATTACCTTACAATAATCTTATTCTGTAAAATTATATAATGAAGAAGAGAATGAATATTGTGGGATTTGTGTTGGGGATTGAGAGATGTATTTATAAGAGGAGATTTGGTCATGAAGTTAGGTTGTCCTCTTTCCATATATATAGACACGCTTAGTATATAATGAACAAATACATAGTTTGGCAACTTAAATTTGAGTTTTTTATTTAGTTTCTTTCCTTAACTACCAAAAAATAAAAAATAAATAAAAAAATTTGAGTTCGTTTCATTTGTTTCCTTCGTTTCATTTGTTTCCGCCTTATACTACCAATATTCACTAGTTAACTGAACCCTAATGCTAAAGAAATTGAGATCCCACATACCAACATATTAATTTCCTCTATTTAGTTGAGTTAGAGCTATATATATGATATCTTATTTAAGTTTTTTCTCATTAATATTGTTCTTCATTTTTTTTTTGAATTTCTTCAAATTTTTTTTTTTTATCTCTAGGGCTTTAAATATGATAATTCATCTTTTCTATAAATTATTCATTATTTGAATCATTCATAAATCAACATTGATTAGATTGATATTAATATACTAAATTTGCATATCAACTGAGAATAAAGAACATAACCCTTATAAAGCCAAATACATATTACTCCTTCTTTTGAGAGTTATTTTTTAGAATCGAAATTTTAGTCTTAATAAATAAAGTGAATGTTTAATGTTAATGAAAAAAACAAATGAAAGGCAAGTCTTATATAAATATATTCATCGTCTTATTTTTACTTAAAGAGTCCTACTCAAGACTTGAACTACAATCTTTCTACCATAAGAAACTCCTATCTTATCATGGATGAGCCATTGACAAAGATCAGGAGATATATTTTGCAGCACTTGCACTCCAACAGGATACTGCGGTGCATATGAAGTTAGCCAGTCTGTTGAGTAATTCGCCTCCCTATGGACATGGTAAATGTGCACCTACCAATGCCTAATACATCATATATATTCATCTTTAATTATATGTTGGATCATCTCTTAATTAACACCTAACATAATTAAATAACATAGAAACACAATCTATCTAATAAAAAATGGATAAGGCAATATTAATCACAATAAATTTATAACAAAATTATTTCAAATATGATATGAATATATAATAAGTAAATGCAATTTATTTTCTTAGTTGCCCTTATTGTAGGGTATAAAATAAAACAATTTTTGTAAAATTTGGCTATAACAAAGTCTAATTAAATTGAATTATAAAATTAAATTGAAGATAACATGATTTTTTTTTTTGCACAATAAAGATAACATGATTTCTATCTAATTGAAATAATTTTCTGTATTAGAATAATTGAATTACATAATTATTTTCTTCTAAATATAAGGATTAATAAAATAAATTTCATTTACAGTCTATAAATTATAATTTAATGGTACATGCATGTTTCCATGGGTAATAATCTCACCATTAATTCTTCTTCGTTCTCAATATTAAAAATAAAATAAAATAAAACTCATTTGAATTAAATTCTTATATATAAAGTTTGAGTTTTAAATAGAACCAAGTTTATTGCAAGCAAGAAAAAAATATTAAAAGAATAATTAGGCATCTATATTATATTAATTAAAGATGAAATCACACTTAACACTACATATATTTGGTAAATTTTAATTTAAATGGAAATTAATATAATAAAATATAATTTTTACCACATATTGTACTAATAAAATTTTATTTTAGCAATAGTTTAAACATTCCCGTGTTCTTATTGTCATGTAAAAACAAAATCCGATTCTAGGTTTAAATGCTAAGATAGGAAATGTGATTATAACATATTCTTTGGTCTCTCCAAACATTAATTTATTAATTAATTTTAAAAAAATAAGCAACAAAATCAAAAACGATTTATTAGTTAAAGAATATATGAAAATTCAATTACATACTCTACACTGCTTATTCCACCATTACTATTGCAAGAGCAAGTTAGACACAGTTGCCAAAAATTATAATAAAATTATTATGCCTAAATACACCGAATTTTCAAAATTTTTAGCACCTTCCTTCATATATGTTTGGTCAATTGGAGTTCAACCTCTAATCAAATTTGAAAATTCCTTCTTAAAACTATCACTACAAAATTGATGAGTTTTGGGGACAATTTTTTTATGTGGTCTCCAAATAATTTGTTTTTTGTATTTTAGGGGACAAAAAGATTTATTGTCCCCAATGTATTTTTATTTAAGAATAGGGGACAACTTTTAATAAGATATTAAGAATAATAAAATAATTATTATTATTAGGGACCAATATATTGATTGTCCCCAATAATTTCCTAATTAGAATTGGAGACAAATTTAATTTATAATCAATATTCAAAAAATATCTTCTGCTCTAAATATTTCATTTATATTTTAGTGTTTGCGTGCTTATATATACATCAAACATCAACTGCAATATTTTTTAAAATTTTTAGTTATATATATATATATATATTAACTTTTATATTTATTAAATAATCTTGTAACTTATAGTGTAAACCCAAGAATATTAAAATTATATTTATTTGAAGTAAGTATACTTTTAATTTAAAAAAAAATAATTTAATACTAATATTATTTAATAACTAAAACTAATAAATTATATAATAATTTAATATTAATAATAATTAATAACTAAAACTAATAAATCATAAAATAAATAATATATAGTGATTTGACTAGAAGAAAAAGAAGAAGTAGTAGCATATTTCTTTTGTAAAATATATTGTACGTAGTTGGATAGAAAGCATATAGGCTTCCTGCCAATATAAGTTTCCTTTTTAGAGTAGAAGATAAATTTTAGTAAAATTAAAACAATTATCCCACTACAAAAGAAATTATTCAAAAATAAAAAAATCAGTTGTCAAATTCTTTCTTCAATCATAATATAGCAAGAATTTTTTTCTCTGGTATTCATACAAGCTTGGATAGCTTCTGGCTTGTGACAACCAGCTACGAGATTCTAAAGATTGCAAAGATTATTCAAAATTAATTGGTAAGATGTTTTTATTAAATAATTTTAATAACTATCAGTATTATATTTTTAAATTATATGTTGAATTTGATTATTGTTCTTAATAATAGTTAAATTACATATTAAATTTGATTATTGCTCTTAAAAATAGGTATTTTAAATTTATAATTACATAATTTGAATTGGAATATATTTTTGCATAATTTTTTTAATAGTCAATTTTTTGCATAATGAGTTCAATAATTTGTTGTATAATATTACATATACTGTGCATAATTTTGAGTTTGTTTTCTTTGAATGCAAAGGTTATTAGTTAATTTATATGTTAATCTGTCATTAAACCTTGAATGACTTAAATAGCACTCACGCAGCAGTACACAGGTACCGCTGCGTGAAGCACCAGCGCCCAGCGCTGCTGCAGCGCTGGGATTTGCCGCAAATAATGGGCAGCGCTAGCCAATCAAATTTTGATTTTCCAGCACTGGAATTTTAATGGGTAATTGAAGTTTGAAGATGCATAATTGAAGATGAGCAATTAATACGCTGTGTAGACTTTTGAAGATGGGGCATTAAATATGTGTTGATTTTTGAAGATACCCCATCATATTGTAGGATGATTTTAAAGTGGCGGTGGCTGGAAAATATTTTTCTTAGGTTAAAAACCTAGCTGCTAGATGTTGAAGATAATGGCATATTTTGTAATTTTTGATAAATGGTAGAATTATAATTTAGAGCAAAAAATATTATCATAATGTTAATTAAATTGAGCATTCTGAGACCTTGTCCGACCGTGCTCTTTTAAAATGTTTTTACCGTTATGATGCAGTGAGCTCGGTCCGTCCAGACTTCTTTCTTCACTCTCAAACTATCCAACTTTTGCAATGTTTCGACCATACCAAGTGCAGTCCGACCGAGATAATTCATAATTTTTCAAAAAATTATGGCCATTAGACACCTTTGAAAATGTCCACTTTTGATCTCCAATAGCTATAAACAGCTATATTTAGCTAAAATGTTTATAAATACTTCAAAATTTTCACATTTTATGAACTTCTATCTCTTTCTACTTCCAAACACTCAAAATCATTCTCATTCTTCATCAAACTCAAGATCCTTTTCTTTTGCCCTAATGGCTTCCAAAGACTCACAAGAAGAAGGCTTCAAGGCATAACAATAGTAAGGGAATTGCTGCCTCTTCCACCCCAATGGAGGAACCTAGGACAATAATTCACAAACCTAGGCATCTTAGTGAAGAAAAAAACAAAGGTATGCATTAATTCAAAACAAAAAATGTGTACCCAACAAAGTTCTTTCTTCTTTCACTCTAGAAACTCTAGGAATTGAATCCTATGTAAAAGAAGCCTTAGCATATCTTAGGTGGGAAAATTTTATTTTTCTAGAGAAAGATGATCTAGGTTAGGAATCTCTAACCAAAGAATTTCTCACCACTTTGGTTGTTGAGAAGAGACACTTGGAACCTCTAGGACCCTATAGTATCACTTTTAAACTCTACAATGTCTCCTATCAACTTTCTTTCTAAGAATTTTCTTCCGTTTGGGGTTTCAACATGGAATGTATCCTTCATATCTCCCATCCTTCCATTTTTTATCCCATCTTACTTGAGTTTTGGAAAGAAACCTCCTTAGAAACTAATTTTCCATAAGCTATCCAATGCTAAACATCTTAGGATCTTACCTCTTTGGATCCTCCATAGAATTATCACCTATATTATTAATGTAAAAGGAGAAAGATCAGAGAAAGTGACTCACAAAGATCTTCTATTTCTCTATTACATAGAGAAAAGGATAAAAATCCAAACCGGTAAGTTCTTAATTGACTGCTTCCTCATCCTTAAAAATAAGTCTACCGGAACACTCATGATTACATCCTTCATCACCCAAATTGCCAAATATGTAGGTGCTCTTATCTCTACCAATTTAGCCACCCTCTCCAATCCTCTTGATCAGGCTAAAGCTCCCAAAAACATCAAATGCTTGAAGCATTCCAAATGTATTGTTGAAATTGATAATAGGTATGAGTATGCATTTGGAGAACAAGGAGCAATAACACGACATAAGAAGAGACCAAGATTTCTAGTTGAGGATCCAAAAACTTTTCAAATGGAAATTCCAAGACCTAAAACACCTAGACTCCAAGGATCAATTCTTGACATCCTTTCTTAAATTCAAGGACAAATTTCCTCCCAAACCTCTCATATTGATGATCTCACCAAAAGGATCTCTCATTGTCACATGGACTTTAGGGATATGCAAGAAGTCATGGGCATACCTAAATATCCTCCATTGGATGAAGAAGGGAATGAATGAGAGCTAGTCGGAGGTTTTGATGAGGGCTTAGAAGAGGAAGAAGGAGACAAAGATAAGGTAGAGGGAGATGGAGATGGAAATGATGATAATGATTTTGACTATCCTTCCTAGTCCCCATTACCTTAAATTTTTTGTTTTGTTTATCCCATATATGATCTCTATATTTTATTGGTTTTCAATTAAAAAATGATCATATATATATATATATATACATGTTTAAATTTCAATTATGTTTAAATAAAACTACTTTTTATTAGCGTTTACTCCATTTTTTTGCCTTTGTCAAAGGGGGAGAATCTTTTTGTGAATAAAATTGAGCATTGAACATACAATTGAAAATATAACATATGTTAAGGGGAGAGCAAAAGCAATTGATTTAAAAAAAAAAAGGGATGGACAAACATAAATAAAAAATATTATAATTAAAGTTTACTTTAATTCAATTCAATTTAATTGCTAAAGTCAAAAATGGAGAGGTTGCTAGCCAAAACTTTGGCTTAATTAACTTTGTTTTGATCTTAGACAATCAAATTGAATATGACTAATGTTTATACCAAGTTACACTTTGCATGACTTTAATTTCTGAAGAAAGTGAGCAGAGCCTGATTGGACCAAGTAGTAGTCCGACTAGGCTGAAGGCCGGTTGAAACAAAAACTTTGGCTGGAAAAGCTCATGGTTGCCAATACTCTCACTTTTTTAGAGCATTAAGTTTAGTCCAACCGGACCAACTTATGATATGACTAGACCAAGCCTTAGCTGCCAGGAATGAGCACGAGCTGAGCAGACCGAGCTTGAGCTAAAACATCCGGATGAGCTCACTCCTAAAGTAACTCCCATATTGTGAACGGATCATGTGTCACAAGTTGACCATGTTTTAGCCTGATCACATCGAGCCCTAGCTAAAACCTCAAAACTTCAAGTAGAGTTCATGATCACTGGTACTCTGAAATTTTTAGCACACCATAGCTGGTACGACTGGACCAAATGTAGTCTGACAGGACCAGTCAGAGCTAAAAATTCAACAAAGTTCCAATAGAGTTCACGGTTACTGATACTCTCAAAATCTCAGCATACTAGGAGCAGTCCAACAAGACTAAAGATGTTTCGACCATACCAGTTAAATGGATTTAAAAATTATAGTCATTTCTTATCCACTCAATTAGTGGATGCCACATGTACTAGCCATCAAAGAATTTTTGTTAGAAAATTGGAACGCACAACCAGACCAGTATTCAGTCTGACCGTGCCAAGCCCGAGCCGACAGGACCAATGTCAATCTGACCTTGAGGATATTCTAAAAAGTAATTAAAGTGGAAGACAAGGATCAAACATGTTGGCATCCACTTTAAATTTAATTATCATGTTTTTTTTTCAAGAGGGATGAATTAAAATATTACTTTCTCTTAATTACATAAAAAACTTAAATTGTGAGTCAATTTTTAATGAAGAAAAAAAAAGTTATCAAAAAAATATAACAACGAAAACAACGTATTAAAAAATATTTTATTTATTATAATTTCATTTTTATATATTTTTCTCATTCAATTTGTTCAAAATTATTATGCAAAAAATAACTAAAAAAGTTTATTGCACTTATATATATTAAATATCTTATTAATTATCTTTAATCTATTTTTAGTGAAGTCAAATATATATGTAGCCGCTGAACTTTATTCACTTAGTGAGTTTGCTCCCTTAATTTAACCATATAACTCCTAAGCTCATATTTTTTAAATTTATAAACACAAACTCATTTGAGCCATGCCATGTTACCTCTTTTTTCCCATCTCTGTTTCTTGTTCCTGCCCAAAATTTATCCACATGTATCTGGTAAGGTAAAGTGTTATTATTTATTACTATATTATAAATGACACAATTGAAACCATAGTCAATTTGCAAACATTTGAATTCTTCTACCTATAAATATATTCAATGGCATCTGCACTATCACCTATTCACCATTATCACTCAGATGCCATCATTGTTGCTTTTTCGTATATGCTTCAATTTTTATATTTTTTTGAAATTTTATGAGTATGAATATGAAATTGTTGCTAGTTTTATTGGTTGAACATTATTTGTTAATTAAATGTTTTTTGTCATGGTAGTCGTGGCCTGGTTTAGATTTTGCCATGGTATCTATGATTAGTCCGTTATAGGTTTTGTCCTAAATTGCATGTATTCGTAAAGGAAAATTTATAACACTCTTATACCCTATATATGTATAATACATACACTACGTATATATATAATATGCATACAAAATATAAAAGTTCCACAAAAATTCCATAATAAAAATTATTATTTTAATCATAATATTTAATTAATAATAAATAATATATATTTAAGTAGTAAATTTTTAAAATAGAAATTTATAAAGAAAATCTCCGAAAAAAAATTTCGCCATAGTTCTTTATGTAATTTCAATATTTCCAAAAATCAACATTCAACCTGCAATGGAAAAATACACTCCCAATATAAACAATTTCACAAATCCTCCACTCATAAAAATCTTTCAACTCACCACTTAAAACCTTTTATATCATAATTAAATAATTACATAAATAAATGTACTACAACCATCTCATTCTTTAAAATAAATACAAAACCCAAATATTATGTGTTAATGTACAGAAACCAAAATATTTAAAACCAACTATACATGTATGCAATTGGCACAACTAGTCTTCCAACACCGTAGATCACCAAGTATCAACCTCACTCTAGATTTCTTTGCTCAACAATTCTCTTATCTGCGTGATTCACATAACCGCGCTAAGCTAAATGGCTTAGTGGTGCAAATTTAATAATCATAAATATATATTTCATAGATATTCGATTTCATGATATAACATACATTACTTGCACAAAACTTCATCAATGCTTATGGTTTCATAAACCATAACTAACATCACACGACTATGAAAACACACACATTCACAAGTTGGGCCAAACCACCCTTAAACAATTATCAAGTCCAGTTATCACAATATCAATATCATGACCCAGCTCTGCTTGGGTCCATAACAAGTCTCAATCAATGACCTAGCTTTGCTCAAGTCTATCAATATATGCATTATCAATCATACTTTACTAGACAAGTAATTGTTTAAGGCATGATTACCAGTATCACTATGCATAAACACAAACTCATTGATTCTTAACAACTTTTCACACTTTACAAGTGATCAACCTTATCATGATCACTGTGGCATTTCCTCTTTCTCATTTAGCATTCAACATTTTAGCTCATCCCTTTGCATATCCATGAATCACATTCACAATGTGACTCATTTCCCACATTTTTACAAAATGTCAAAAATATGCCCACATTAGACATGATACCACATAATACATATTCACATTATAATATAATTTATTTTATCTCATTTACATATCATATTCATATTTACATTAAAGTTCCTTTTATATTATCTTATATCACATACAATAACCACTCTTATAATTGTACTCTGTTAATACTTATATCTCATCCAAAAGTAAAAGTGGGATAGTATATTGTCAAATTTACAATGTGTTCTGTCATCTTCCCCATTACTTAAATAATAATTATTATAAACTTTTTCTAACCTTTTTTTCTTTTGAAATTCCCTCCAATCTTCTTTCCAAGTAAAGATCCTAAGTTCCACCAATTCGATCTATACACATATAGTTTCAACAATAAACATTATTATTCATTGAAAATTACTTTTATAAGCAATGTATATTAAATTACCATTATTTATACAATTTCCCTCAAATTTTCATTAAAACCTTGAATTCACCATTCCCTAATTTATTTAAATTTCTTTCTACCAACATCATTTTGAACCTTTAACCTCAAAATCATTAATTACATACCAAATTAACATCAAAACACTACAATTCAAAAATTATTTCCACCTTCATCAAAAACCCTAATTGCACATAATTTGTCCACAAACTGTAACTTCATCCAAACTCAATCATATTAAATTTTCAGCCATAAAATCACCATATATATGCTCCAAAAACATTAAATTATTCAATTTTAACAATTACATGCATCCATCCCAAAACTCTAATTTTTACACAACCCTAAATTTATCAACTTTATGCAAACTTGTCCATAAACAATTTCTAACCACAAAATCATTATATAAACATTAAAACAACATTAAATTCATCCATTACCATAATTATAATCACCCATTTTAGAAACCCCAATTACACAAATTTAACAACAAAACCCTAGTTCCATTATTGAGGTTTATTTCCATGAATCATTCATCAAATTAACATATATACATCCTAATCATATCAAAACTAGAATCTTTCTCAATTAACAATCATTTCCTCTCTCTAACCATATCACACCTACTCTTAAAATTAATTAAAACAAATTTAATATAGTGTACTTACTTGATTTCCCCAATAAACCTTCAAAACCTTCTTAAATGCTCTTGAAAATCTCTTGTAAATTTGATGTGTAAGAAGAACTCACAATCTTCTGACCTCTCTCTCAAGACTCACGTCCAAGAAAGGAAAAGGAGAAGAAGAAGAAGAAATAAGCTCTTAATTTCCATCCTTATCTTTATATAAAATAATTAATTCCTTAATTCCCACTAATCATATCTCTTCTTTGATTTTTCTCTCTTCTCTTTTCTTATTATTATTATTATTATCATCATCATCATCATCATCATCATCATCATCATCAATTTTCCCACCACAAACTTATGCTTGCTATATATGTAATATATATTTTATGTATATGTATATGTTATATATATATATATTACTTATAAATTATATATATCTTTAGGTACATGTATATATAATGTATATACTATTAATATGTAATGTACATATTTTTCTTATATATACAGTGTGCATTCTATTTATACGTCAAGTATACATCATGTATATAATATATATATTAATTATAATATTTATCCAACATATATAATAAATATATGATATTTATATACTATGTATACACTAGGTAAATGCAACATCTATACCTCTCCCAATACTTATTTAATTTATCTAAAATTATGGATATTACAATTCTCTCCCCCTTAATAATTTCTTCATTGAAATTATCTACCACAATAACTAAATTCCATTAATACAAACACCCATCTCAACTCTCCCCCTTAAAGAATTTCCTTATTTATCTACATAATCTTTAAATTAACACCAAGAATTCTTAGTTTTATTATAATAATAGAACTACTTAATCAATCCATGTATTAATAACTTTAAATAATAAAAATTTACCTTCATCCCTTTCTGAAGCATACTGTCTCCTTTGCATCTCATAAACTCACTGTGATGCTTTCTTTGGTCTATCCACAATCACAGACTCCTCTCTCTTCTGCTCCCTCTAGCACTAGATCTAAATCTAACAGCATCAATTTGTCCACCCTCTAGTGGCTATAGGCAATCCCTGATATAATAATTCTAGGACCTACATCTATAATAACCTCTAGAATTAACTCCCCAACAAACACCCCTATGTGCTCTACCATACTGAGTGCATGTGGGTTAAGCAAGTCTCTAAAATGTAGGGATGGGAGTACTAGCCACCAACACCGCAGGCCTCTGCCTCTGATGAACAGGTCTACTAGACTGCTCCCGATTCTCACTAACATCCTATGACAAATCCTCTCGCCCCCTCTTGCAAGATGTCTCTACCTCCAACTGGGGTCTCTTACCCTTACTCTCTTCTAATGATGCAGCAGCTGTAATTCTTTGAACTTTCTCCACACTCCGTGCAATTGATGCTAACATATAAAAATCTTCATATTGCACTGCAACCACCTGACACATGATAGATGGCTTTAACCCTTCTTTAAACCTCCTACATCTATCCACCTCATCAATAAAAATTCCTTGTGCATACTCACTTAATCTTAAAAACTCCTTCTCATATTTTGTTACACTCTTCTCCCCCTACTTCAACTCAAGAAACTCCTTCTTCTTCCTATCTTTATACTCTCTAGGTGTATATTTCTTTCTAAAATCCAATAAATAATCATCATATGACAATAATAGTAGATTAGCCAACCCATTAGGAATTGTCTTCCACTAGTCACGCACGTCTCCCTATAGAAGAGACAAAGAATAATCTAATTTCTCTTTTGCAGTAGCCTACAACTGGACAAACACCCTCTCTACTTTATCCAACCATTTCTCTACCACCTCAGGATCTATAGTGCCTACGAAATTCGTGGCCCCATACTTCCTTAGCTTGTTATACTTCCTTGTCTGCAGCTGCTACTGTTGCACTGGGGCCGAACGGAGCAACTCCGCTATCTGCTGAGCCCATACTGGAGGACCTTGCACCTTAGGTTTGACTACCCCCGAAGCCTCTCCAACATCATCTCTATCTCCCGCTCCTTCCTCACATGGAGCCATACTTCTCACACTATTCTCTGAACCGCGTCCTCCAGATGCCATCACAACCTATATATATAATCACAACAAAGATTGTCACATCAGAGACCAACTCAAGTGCCAATGCATATGAATTAAAACTCAAATCACATTTTAAAATTTTTCCTTTCTCTCTTTCAAAACCCACCTAGGTCGAGAACCTCAAACCTAGGCTCTTATACCAAAATAAATGTAACACTCTTATACTCTATATACGTATAGTATATATACTGCATATATATATATAATACACATATAGAATATAAAAGTGTCACAAAAATTCCATAATAAAAATTTTTATTTTAATCACAATATTTAATTAACAATAAATAATATATATTTAAGTAGTAAATTCTTAAAATACGAATTTATAAAGAAAATCTTCAGAAAAAATTTTGTTAGAGTTTTTTTCTGTAATTTTAATATTTTCAAAAATCAAGTACTCAATCTGCAATAGAAAAATACACTCCCAATATAAACAATTTCACAAATCCTCCACTCATCAACAATCTTTCAACTCATGACTTAAAACCTTTTATATCATAATTAAATAATTACATAAGTAAATGTGCAACAACCATCTCAATCTTTAAAATAAATACAAAACCCAAATGTTATACGTTAATGTACATAAACCAAAATATTTAAAACCAACTATACATGTATGCGATTGGCACAACTGGTCTTGCAGTGCCCTAGATCACCAAGTATCAACCACACTCCGGATTTCACTGCTCAGTAATTTTCTTACTGCATGATTCACACGACCGCGCTAAGTTAAATAGCTTAGTGGTACATATTTAATAATCATACATATATAATTCATAGATATTCGATTTCATGATACAACATACATTGCTTACACAAAATTTCATCAATGTTTATGGTTTCATAAACCATATCTAAAATCACAACACACATACATTCACACACACATTCACATGTTGGGCCAAACCACCCTTAAACAATTATCAAGTACAGTTATCACAATATCAATATCATGACCCAGCTTTGCTCGGGTCCATAACAAGTCTCAATCAATGACCTAGCTTTGCTCATGTCTATCAATATATGCATTATCAATCATACTTTACTAGACAAGTAATTGTTTAAGGCATGATTACCAGTATCACTATACATAAACACAAACTCATTGATTCTGAACAGCTTTTCACACTTTACAAGTGATCAACCTTATCATGATCACTACGGCATTTCCTCTTTCTCATTTAACATTCCACATTTTAGCTCATCCCTTTGCATATCCATGAATCACATTCACAATGTGACTCATTTCCCACATTTTTACAAAATGTCAAAAATATGCCCACATTAGACATGATACCACATAATACATATTCACATTATAATATAATTTCTTTTTATCTCATTTACATGTCAGATTCATATTTACATTAAAGTTCCTTTTATATTATCGTATATCACATACAATAACCACTCTTATAATTGTACTCTGCTAATACTTATATCTCATCCAAAAGTAAAAGTGGCATAGTGCATCGTCTAATTGACAATGTGTTCTATCATCTTCCCCATTACTTAAATAATAATTATTATAAACTTGTACTAACCCTATTTGCTTCCAAAATTTCCTCCAAATTTCTTTCCAAGTAAAGATCCTAAGTTTCACCAATTTGATCTACATACATATAGTTCCAACAACAAACATTATTATTCATTTAAAATTACTTTTATAAGCAATGTATATTAAATTACCATTATTTATACAATTTCTCTCAAAATTCCATTAGAACATTAATTTCACCATTCCCTACTTTATTTAAATTTCTTTATACCAACATCATTTTCAACTTTTAACCTTAAAATCATTACTTGCATACCAAATTAACATCAAAACACTACAATTCAATAATTATCTCCACCTTCATCAAAAACCCTAATTTCACATAATTTGTCCACAAGCCCTAACTTCATCCAAAATCAATCATATTAAATTTTCAACCATAAAATCACCATATATATACAATAACAACATTAAATTATTCTATTTCAATAATTATATGCATCCATCCCAAAACTCTAATTTTTACATAAACCTAAATTTATCAACTTTGTGCAAACTTGTCCATAACTAATTTCTAACCACAAAATCACTATATAAATATTTAAAAACATTAAATTCATCCATTATTATAATTATAATCACCGATTTTAGAAAACTCAATTACAAATATTTAATAATAAAAGCCTAGTTCCATCATGTAGGTTTATTTTCATGAATCATTCATCAAATTAACATATATACATCTTAATCATATCATAACTAGCATCTTTCTCAATTAAAAATCATTTTCTCTCTCTAACCATATCACACCTACTCTTAAAATCAAATAAAATAAACTTAAAGTAATGTACTTACTTAATTTCCCCAATAAACCTTCAAAACCTTCTTAAATCCTCTTGAAATCTCTTATAAATTTGATGTATAAGAAGAACTTACACTCTTCTCACCTCTCTCTCTCAAGACTCAAGTCCAAGAAAGGAAAAGAAGAAGAAGAAGAAGAAATAAGCTCTTAATTTCCATCCTTATCTTTATATAAATAAATAAATTAATTCCTTAATTCTCAACAATCATATCTCTTCCTTCTTTGACTCTTCTTCTTCTTCTTCTTCTTCTTCTTCTTCTTCTTATTATCAACTTTCCCACCACACAAACATATACTTACGATATATGTAATATATATTTTATGTACATGTATATGTTATATATAATTTACTTATATATTATATATATCTTTAGGTAATATATATTTTCTGTACGTGTATATGTTATATATAATGTATATGCTATGAATATGTAATGTATATAGTTTTCTTATATATATAGTGTGCATTTTATGTATACTTCAAGTATACATCATGTATATATTATATATATTAATTATAAAATTTATCCAAAGTATATAACAAATATATGATACACTAGGTACATACATCTATACCTCTCTCAATACTTATTTAATTTATCTAAAACTACGGATATTATAGAATTTCATGATGTACTTCAACTAGAAAATAGGAATCAACAAATGAACCTATCAATCATAAATTAAAATTCTTGAAAAGGAATAGAGTTACTAAAATCTAATTTCTTATGGTAAAAATAAATAATATTATTTATTAAAAAAGTCCAGGAGCTACTTCTGACTTGGTGAAGCCATCTCTATAAAATAGCACTCTTATACGTTTTTCGTATTATCAAAATAAAATATTATAAGTATGATATGGTTTACAACGTAAAGTTTAGTTTAAATGAGAATACTAGTGTTCTAATCAATCTACAATGAGAATACTAGCAATAGTGTACGTGCAATGAGTACTTCTCAGAGTAGTGATACTGCTTCAAGGATTTGGGATCACTATACTAAATCAGGTGAACCTAGTGATAGAGTTGGTGTGTGTGAATAGTGTACATAACTCTATTTCTTGTAACAAGAATAGTGATACTAGTGTTCTAATCAATCATTTATCTAGATGTAGTAAGTACCCACATAACAAACGCAAGGAACCTGAGAGTGGATAAAAACTATAGAAGGAGCAATTATAGAAAAAGTCCAGGAGGGCATATCACATAAAATGAGATGTTGGATGTTTGATCAAGAAAGATGTAAGAAGTCACTAGCTAAAATAATTATTGTTGATGAGTTATATTTTAATTATGTAGAACGGGAGGGATTTTATGATTGTTGTGTTGACATGCAATCAAAATTTAGAATATCTTTTTTTTACCACAATTACGAGAGATTTTTCACTACAACAATTATTATCGGTAACTATGAATATTTACTACAAAATTTTTAATAGTAGGTAATGTATAATATTAACTATAGAATATATTATAATATTAACTATAGAATTTATTATTCATAGCTAACTATATTTGTTTTAACTATAAAAAAGTCTCTCGAAACAAATTTTCAACTTTTGTTTAAACTTTTATTTGTCATAGCAATAATTTGCTTTTAACTATAATATTTTAAGTCTAGTAGCAAATCAAAGATTTTAACTATAGATTTGAAATTTTCATTGCAATTTTTTTCATCATTAGTCACGAAAAATTAACTTGTGGCTAAACATATAGGATAATAGTTATAAAAATTTAATATTTATAGGTACTTGATGTTTTTCAAATATTATAAGAGGAATCTCACATCGGAAGGAGATAGATTTAGTAAAATATATATAAGTAGAAAGGAACCATAAACATATTACTTTTAAGGTTTCACTTGAAATATGTAGTCAAGCCAATGAGTGTGTTTTCTTACAAGCCTCATAAAAAATCTCCCAAATAAGTGAGCTTACCGGCGCAAATAAGTGATAATAGAGCGAATGGTTTGAGGAAAATAAGTATGAAGATGGTGGTCAAGTTTCGTGAGCTTTAGTTAAAAAAAACTTGACATATTACTATAATTAATATTTGCTATATAATTTAACATTTGTAGCAAAATATTTTTGCCTTTTACTAAAACGAAATGCTTAGCAGAAAAATATCTAATTCTTTTTAGCCACTTTATATATCAATGTGTGGCTAAAATGAAATAAAAAAAAAAGCTATGAAATCTATAAATTCCGTAGCTAAGTTTTAGCTGCGCCACTTGTAGCTACGACATGCTACGAATTAAATTTTTATGGTAAAATCATTTAGCTATGGTAATTTATTATTTTAGCTACAATATCGTCCATAGAAATATATGGTAAATGTGGTAGTGTATAGTCTTTTCTCAGAAGAAAGGAAGAAGTTAAAGGAGTTTTTAAGAAATTATTTTCTAGAGTTTGTCTCACTATAGACATTTGGACATCTTATCTAAATCTCAGTTATATGAGTCTCATTGCATATTTCATTGATGACGATTGGAAATTGTAAAAAAGAATTATGAAGTTTTATCGAATCTCTGGTCATTCAGGTGAAATAATTGGTAAGGCTATTGAAACTTGTTTGGTTAGTTGGGATATTGAAAGGTTATTCACTATAACGACAAATAATACAAGCGCTAATAACATATGGATTTAATATTTAAAAAAAAGAATTGACATTTGAAAGGTTTGTGTCTTCAAAGGAGAATTCCTACAACATTTTGAGTTTAATTGTAAAAGATGGGTCATTAGAATTGGATGATTCTATTAGTAGGATTTGTAATGCAGCAAAATATGTTGGATCTTCTGCTGCTAGCTAGGACAACAAAGTTTATGTCTTGTATAGAAAAAGAGAAGACATATAGTGAAGGTGTTGTTTATTTAAATGTTGAAACAAGATGGAACTCTACTTATTTGATGTTAGACTTGGCTGCAAATTTCCGAAAGCATAAGATTTATTAGCGAGTCAAGATTCCAACTATGTTGAAGATCTTTCTAATGTGGCCAAGAATAAGAATAATATAAGTGTTCCAAGTGAAAGTGATTGGGATTATGCTCTCAACTTGCTGCCATTTCTTTCTATTTTTTATGATGCTACTTTAAGACTGTCAAACTCAAATTATGTAACCACTAATGAGTATACGAAAGAAATTTTTGGTGTTTAAATGATTTATTTTGATGAGATGTGAGGTTAATGATTTGATGCAAAAAACATGGCTATGAGGATGAAGAGGAAGTATGATAAGTATTAGAGAAATATTAATAATATCAATTTCATGTTGTTTATTGATTTTATTCTTGATCCTCGTTGCAAATTGAAGTATGCAAACTTTGTGCTTTATAAATCATATGATGGTGAGAAAGCTTATATATTTACTACGTGAAAGAGTGAAAAGCACTTTATTATCAATGTTTGATTTTTATAAATCTTCCATGGCTCTTCCTGATGTGGAATGAAGTGTCCAGTCTCAATTTTTTAGTGATATGGAAGTTGATAGTATCAAAGATGTTTCCGCATTTTTAGATAAAATTTTTGATATACAAGAGGCCAGCTAACAAATGCGGATAGTAAAACTAAGCTAGATAAATATTTGTGAGAAGATTTTGATCCCAAAGACAAGGCTTTCAACGTAAGTTAGCAGAAATTGAATTCTCCTAAGTAGCCAGTGTTTATTTCTATGGCCTAAGATGTGTTGGCAATGCCCATGTCTACAGTTGCACATGAGTCAGCTTTGAGTATAGGTGGTTGGTGTTTAATTCATTTTGTTGTTACCTTATATATATATATATATATATATATATATATATCAAAAGCTGCATAAAAATGACTGAGAAAATCATAAACTCCTCTCTATGTAGAAGGGAGACTTGAAAAACTTAAGCAAATTGAATCAAGTAATCTAATTCTTTTTTCTTGTTTTAGTGTATAAATAAATTTTTTATATATTATATTTAACATTTTCTTTCCATTATTTTTTTTCAGATGTGTATGCAAATTTTATCCTTCTATACTCTTTGAAGAATGATTGTATTGCTATTTTCCTATTGTCGATATTTATTTCCTCAATGGATTATTTTTATGATTGTTTTGCATTTCATGTAGATTTATTTTAATATTTCTTCAATGGATTTATTTTATTTTTATGAATATTTTGAATTTGATGCGGATTTGTTTTGATGGATATTATAGTTGTGTCAATGGATTTTATAAAGACATCATTTGAGAATGATTTTCTTTTCTTACATTTTTGTATATAAATTAATATGAACAAGTTCAGGTTAATCGGAGAACTGAAACTGAAAACAGGTTAACCGAGCCTTCAAGTTTGCTAAGTTCAAATTCAGGTTCAAGTTCATAAAATTGTGATGAACAAATAAGACAAATATGACTCCGAACCATTTATAAGCATGAAAACTGTTAATCATCATATATATTTCAAAATATAACAAAATATGTTCACAAAAGTTCATAAATTAGTTTAATGGATCCGGCCTGTAAATTTGCTTCATGATCTGCCTACTTTGATCCACAAGTTCTAGGGAAATCAAATCAAGCAATTTGATCCTCACAGTAAACCTAGAGTAGTCACTACTATATTTCTTATATATATGCAATGTGAACTAGTGTACATCTTTGGTTCTTATTTGCAATGCCCTCTGTCCAGAAAGATACATTGAAACCTCCAAATAATGAACATAGAACTTGTTAGGGATGATCTACATCGTAAATAAGTATAGTCTATTATAATATATGGAAATATTAATGCATAAGTCCTAATATACATAAATGAATATACAGTGCAAAAATTACTAGGTAAGCTTTCAAATTGTGGTAATCAAGGCTTACCCAACATCTATTATTAAAATACAGACCATCATCTTCAATAAGTAGACTTGCAGTGTAACATCCGTATTTTTAATATTCATTAAAATAAGTAATATATAAGATTAATTAATATGTTGGAAGAGGAATATGCATAGTATATACCTAATATATATATAAGTTATACATAGAATATACATTGGATATATGATATATACATGGTATATACATAATATATACTTAATATAAACACTGGATATATATAGTATAATTAAAATATACATGACATATACATATACATTTATATACATATGAGTTGGAAGAAAAAAAAGAAATAAATAAATAAAAGAAAAGAAAAGTCAAAGGAAGAAAATAAAATATATGGATAGGAAAACAAGAGAAATAATAAAATAATAAAATAATTAATTAATATATATATATATGGATGAAAATGAAAAAGAAAATTAAAAGGAAATCATCTTATTTTTCTTTTTCATTTAGAGGCCGAAATATTGAGAGAGAAAGGGAGAAGGATTGCATCATTTTAAACATCAAATTTCACAAGAACTTCTAAGGTTTTAAGGTAGTTTTGAAGAGAAAAAAAAAAAAGAAAGTAAGTATTCTCTTTAAAGCTTTGTTTTATTTAGATTTTTAGGTTATGCTATGCTATGGGTAGAGAGAGAAATTGATTTCTATTTGAAAAGAAGATGGTTATGATGTGCTTGAGATGTGTATATGTTGAATCTTAGATCAAATGATTGAAGTAAGCTTGAATTATTAAATTAGGGTTTATGGTAGTATATGAGAACTTTAATTATTGTAGTGGATTATTTTGAAACTATTTTGATGTGTATGCATTTATTTTATGGTTGGATGATGAAAATAATTATATTTTGGTGAAGTTTACGGAAGTTAGTAAGGGAATTAGGGTTTTGATGGAATTTGATCATAATTTGTGTATTTAGTAGTTGTTTTGTGTAAATTGAGAATAAGAATGATTCTAATTGAGGAATTGACTCTTTGTATGATTTAGGAAAAAAATAAAAAAATTGGTGCATAAGCCAAAGTTTCAAACTTTTTGAAAATTGAAGCTTAGAAGGTGTTTTAAATTGGATTTTAAAGTTATATAAGGTAAGTACATACTTTGTTGACACTTAAATTGAATGTTTATGTTTTGTATTTTCTACTTTGGTATGCTTTAAAGGATGTTGTCTTTCCTTTAAAGTGGCATTATCTATATGTGTATGCATTTTTATCTAAAATGTGAATTGTGCATTGGTTTGACACTAAATACCATTGTTTTACAGTAAATAATACTGTTTAATAAAGTGTATAGATAATATGGAAAATGCATTTTTATACGATGACTAAGGCTTATGCTTATGTGATTGAAAAATGTGAAAAAAAAATATATGAAAAGTGGAAAATGTGTTATAATATTATAGTAACACACTTATACCCCATATACATATAATACATACACACAGTATATGTAAAATATAAATATACAGTACAAGAATGCTATGGTTTTCATTCTTTCCAAAATTATATATTTTCAAGAAAATATTTTAAACTTAAAACGTAATTTAAACAACAAATAAAAAAATTCATTATTAAATTTAAAAAACCAAAAATGAATATTTTAAATTAAAATCTATAAAAAAAATTAGCCAGAGTTTTTTCTATATTTCGGATAATTTCAAATTTTAAATTTCACAATTTGCATTTAAAATACACTCCCATGATAAGGTTGTTTGATAACCAATTCAGTTATTGTTGTATTTATCTGTATTTATGTTTATCACTTGTAACAGAACCAGCTGTATTTGTACTCTATATATACATCACGAAATATACAAAATAAAGTGGGAAAAGTTTCCAAATACCATAGACTTTTATATGGTGTCAGAGCCTCTGTGCTAAAGTGATTCTTCTCATCTTGTTCTTCGTTTCCTTCTTGTTTCGATCTAATGGCAGACCTTTCTCCTAAATCTCCTGCATCTCCAAAGTCCTCTACCTCTGGATCTTTATCTGCTGCAGTTCCCACATCTCCCATAACACCCTCAATTCAGATACCGAATATCTCTCAGTTCATTACTGTAAAACTCACCTCTTTGAACTACTTGCTTTGGGAAGCCCAAATTATGCCACTTCTCCATGGTTCTGTACCTGCGCCATCCAAAAACTTAGCAAGTGGTGAGATCAATCCTGATTACTCCGACTGGTTTTCTAGAGACCAAATCGTGAAAAGCTGGATCAACAGCTCAGTATCCGAAACTATTTTGACTCAGATTATTCACTGCTCTAGTGCGAAGGAAGCCTGGGATAAACTCTATACAATTTACTCCAAAGGAGCAAGGGCCAAAACTCAACAGTTACGGAAAGAGTTAAAACATCTGAGTAAGGGTACTGACAGTATTGATGATTACATGAAGAAAGCACAATCCATTTCGGAACAATTGGAGGCGTTTGGGCGGCCTATCTCTGACGAGAATTTGGTATGCGATGTTCTTGCTGGTCTGGGTTCGGAGTATTGACCCTTCAACTGATCCATTGAAGCTCGACATACACCAATGTCGTTTGATGAAATCTATGCTTTGTTATAAAGTGAAGAGACGCAGTTGCTTCTAGATAATCTTGTTGTCGCTTCTGCAGTTCCACCAACTGCATTTTATGGCCAATCTGGACGTGGAGGAGATGGAAGAAATCGGGGATGTGGGAATCGCGGCCGAGGACAACAGTCTAGTTCTGGACGTGGATAATATTCTTATTCTGCCTCTTCTAGGAATCGAAACAATAATTCTGGAGTTCTGACTTGTTACAACTGTAATGGCGCTGGTCATGTCTCACGCCAGTGTCCATCTCCAAGAGTTGTTCCTCAGGCACATGTTGTTAAAACGGAAGCAGAACCAACGTCAAAGGCATGGACAGTAGTTTTGGGTCCTAATTATCATTTGGTGGCTGATCTGGAAAATCTTGCACATCCTGTTCCTGTGACAGAAAACAATGCTCTAACAATTGCTGATGGTAAAATCCTTCCCATTCTCTCTCGTGGTTCCTCAAATTCATATGTTAATGGTCGTTCTTATACATTTGATAATGTGCTCTATTCTCCTGCCATTACTGATAATTTACTTTCAGTCTCTGCCTTTACTACACAAAATAACACATCGATTGAATTTTTCCCTGATCATTATTTTGTGAAGCATATCCCCATGAGACAGGTACTTTACCAAGGCCGGAGTAAGGACGGGCTATATCTCTTTCCCATGTAGTCAGCTTGCTCCTTTTCACCTCGGGCGTTTCCAGCAACTGTGTCTCTCTGGAATGAGCGTTTAGGCCATGCTAATATTAGGATTGTTCATAATGTTCTACGAACACATAAAATTTCTGTTGACTCTAAGCATTCTTTTCATTATTGTCATGCCTGTAATGTGAGCAAGTCTCACAAATTACCATTTGTTGATTCAATTACTCATGTTTCTAAACCTTTGGAGTTGGTATGTTCTGATGTTTGGGGGCCTTCACCTGTTGTGTCAATCGATGGATATCACTATTACGTGTTATTTTATTATCACTTTAGCAAGTACTCGTGGGTGTATTTTCTGAAACACAAGTCTGATGTCTTTAATGTTTTTGTGCAATTCAGAACCTTAGTTGAGAAATATTTTGGGTTACCAATTAAGAGTTTTCAATTAGATTGGGGTGGTGAGTTTCAACATTTACAACCATATTTAAGAGACAATGGGATTACACATAGGGTATCTTGTCCACATACGCCAGAGCAAAATGGCTGTGCAGAAAGTAAACATAGGCATATAGTGGAGCTTAGGAGATCTCTTTAACATAATGCTTCTGTACCCTATTCTTATTGGACGTATGCCTTTGACACAACAGTTTACACAATGAACAGATTACCATCCACACATAACATTACAACCACTCAATTTGAGCTTCTTTTCAAAACTAAACCAAATTATAATGAGCTGCAGGTTTTTGGTTCTCTCTGTTATCCATGGTTGAAACCTTACACTTCACATAAATTAGCCCCAAAATCCAGTCGGTGTGTTTTTCTTTGGTATAGTAAGGTTCACAAGGGTTACATTTGTCTTGAATTATCTTCTCGAAGGAAATTTATCTCACGGCATGTCTTGTTTTATGAACAGGAATTTTCATTTCAGAGACCAAATGATATTAGCACCAAGATTACTGCTCCACCAACATCCATTCCATTGCCACCTGTTCCGATTATGACACAGTCAAATGGAATTTTGGGAGCTACTCCAAAACGCAATACTGCAGCAGATTTACAAAGGCAAAATGGCAGCCTAGTTTCACAGCAAATCGAACCAGCAGGTCCGACCGAATCCTTTTCCCCTTTGGCAATTCGGTCTGAATCACCTTCAATGGATTCGGCTCAACTTGGAGGTTTAAACCAATCTGGTTCACCTATTGAGTGCACCGTTTCATTAAATCCCATTCCCTTAGTAATGCAGCTCGACAACACTTCAGTTTCTCCATCAACGCAATCTGTTGCATATCAGAATCTTTCGGTTGTACCTGCTGCACCACTAAAAGTTCATCCGATGATAACTAAGCAACAGACTGGATCTCTGAAACCAAGACAGCCGTGATCTCCTCAATCTCATAATGCAAATATTCAATCACTTGTTCCTACATGTTATTCACAGGCTGTTAAACAATTATAATGGGTGGGAGGCAATGATAAATGAATCAAACGCTCTTATACAGACTAGAACTTGGGATCTTGTACCTCGGAATCAAGCTCAAAATATAGTGGGGTGTAAATGGGTCTTTCGAATTAAACAAAAGGCGGACGGATCAGTCGATCGCTACAAGGCAAGACTTGTCGCAAATGGGTTTCATCAACGCCCTGGTATTGATTTTGTTGATACTTTCTCTCCAGTTATTAAGCCGACTACTGTTCGAATTTTTTTATCAATTGCTGTTTCTAGAGGATGGGTTGTGAAACAACTTGATGTTTCTAATGCATTTTTACTTGGAGATCTTGACATTGCCTTGTTTATGGAACAACCTCCAGGTTTTCATGATGAAACCAAACCAGATTATGTTTGTCGGTTACGTCGCTCTCTTTATGGATTGCGTCAAGCACCTAGACAATGGTACAAGAAACTTTTTACTACTTTAATCTCTCTTGATTTTCGGATGTCTGCTGATGATTCATCTTTGTTTTCACTGGTTAAGGACAATATTGTTGTTTACGTGCTCGTCTACGTTGATGATATTATCATGACAGGATCTAATGCTGACTTCATTCAACATATCATTACGTCTTTGCAGAATGATTTTGTACTTAAAGACTTGGGACGTCTTGATTACTTCCTTGGAATGGAAGCACACTGGCTACCAAATGGACTTGTGCTAACTCAACAAAAATACATAAATGATTTGCTTTCTAAAGCAAAAATGGCAGGTTGTAAAGGGCTTACAACACCAACAAGCACCAAGGAAAAAGCCACAGCTTTTGGAAATTTATTTGAAGATCCTACACTCTATAGGAGCATAGTTGGTGGGATGCAATATCTAAGTCTAACTAGACCAGAAGTCTACTTTTCAGTTCATAGAGTTTCCCAATTTATGCATGCTCCTACTAGAGAAAATTGGGCACTTGTGAAGCGAATACTTCGTTATCTAAAGGGTACATCGCATTATGGATTGTTTTTCTCTAAGTCCTTGGATACGAATCTTAATGTCTACACTGATTCTGATTGGGCAAGCTGTGTTGATGATTGAAAATCGACATCCGGATATGCCATTTTTTGTGGGTAAGAATTTAGTGTCCTGGAACTCTAAAAAGCAACAAACAGTTGCTAAATCTTCTACAGAGGCCGAATACCGTGCTATAGGACTGGCAGTTACTGAGCTCACATGGGTTCAATCATTGTTACAAGATATAGGTAACATGTCTACAAGAGCACCTAAATTGTGGTGTGATAGGTGCTAATTACTTGACAGCCAATCCAGTCTTCCATGCACGATCGAAGCATTTGGAAGTCAATTTTCATTTCGTCAGAGATAAAGTTCAAAAGAATGAAGTCCGTGTTCAATACATATGCTCCAAGGATCAAGTGGTAGATATCTTGACAAAACCCTTGACAAAGGCGCGACATCAAGCTTTAATGCATCAATTAACAATTCGACCTTCAACAACTGAAGCTCGAATTGAGGGGGCCTGATAAGGTTGTTTGATAACCAATTCAGTTATTGTTGTATTTATCTGTATTTATGTTTATCACTTGTAACAGAACCAGTTGTATTTGTACTCTATATATACACCACGAAATATACAAAATAAAGTGGGAAAAGTTTCCAAATACCATAGACTTTTATATCCCAGATATTCATTCAACACAACCATTTCTCCAAAATAGCCTAATGGCTCAAATTAACCAACATTTCACAAAATGTACATCTATTTATATATATATACAAATGTCTCATTTTTTTTTTCAAATTTTCAACATTTAACACAAAAAAAAATCTTTATAATTTACATCATATACATGTTTATAAATATAATGTACAATCTTAAATACATTTCAAAAATTTAAAGTGTATACATAAAATGTAGATGACACAGGTTCATGGTAGCTCTACAATCTTCACAACAACCAACTATAGCCTAGACCTGGTGTGGTCTAGTAGTACTCTCCAGATTTATCCTATTACCTATGTGAGGAAATTCATTCGCTCTAAGCATTTCACCTAGTGGTACATACTTTGATATAAGATAAATGATATTACATACATAATGCCCATAATGCACGATAATTCAAATGTCACCCAAGACATATCAAAATTTATTTAACATATTATCCATTCACACACATTGGGCCCTAAAATTTTTATATATCAGTCTAGTTCTAGAAATATTATCTTATGCTATCTCATTCATCTGTGACACCACCGTGTCTCATCCAAAGGCGTAATGAGTCTATGATACTAGTGTATCTCACCCGAAAGCATAATAAGTATATGACACCAACTTGTGTCACCCGAAGGCATAAAAATCCAACAATAATAATCTAGAACTTTATATAACATGACATGCAAACACATTTTCTCTTATTCTACATTTCTCATTCTTTTTCATATTGTTGACTCTTAAAACACATCATCATCACATTTGAAACAAATGTGGCTTACTTCCACATTTTAGTACATATTTGCATTTTTAACATTTTGCACACACGTCACATTTAATCATTCTCCAATGGCTTACCATGCCATAGACAATACAAATCAAACATTATTACTGCAACAATGCCATACACACACATTCACATAAATCAAGTAGCATAGCACATTTAATAAATATAATGTATTATGCTTAAAATCAATAAAATTAATTAAATTCAATATCAAAGTATGTACTAACCTCTTTAACCCAAGAATGTGAGCCAAAGCTCCACTCCACTTCAAAACTCCTTATAGCTCAACACTACTAGGTTGATAGAATTTCTATCTACTCAATATCTATTCAAAATGTGAATGTATATAATTAATTAGTATCACATTTCTAAATGTTTTAACTATTAAACTTTAATTAAAATACATTCATTCAATTTTCCATTTTCTTGCTGTAATGGACTTTAAACTTGAAAGTTAATTTTACTTATTTCCAAATTGAATTTAATGCTTATATATATTAACATTTTATAGGTATTAAATTTCAATGTACCACAATTTCTTCAAAATTCTAAACATTTGCCCTAAGCTTGTTTTGTAATATCCTCATATATGCTCTAGAAGTTTTGATTATGTTATTGTTATTGTTGTTATTGTTGTTGTTGTTATATTGGATTGTATATATGTGTTAATTGCAAGAGAAAAGAAATTGGGAAAGAAAATAGGGTTTAGAGAGAATGGTATATGTTGTGTATATGATGATATATATATAACATATAAATTGGTCAAATGAAGAGTCAAGGGGGGTAGAGATATTTATTTGGTTATTGGTGAAATGACTATTAAGGGCATTGGATTAAAAAGAAAGCTAGAACAAATGATAAAAGGGTGATTTGGTAATTGTTTGAATTGGAACACTTGGTGGAGATTAAAAGAAGAGTTGACTTTATTTTTATGGTTCATTTCTTCTTTCTTCTTTGTGTGGCCGGCTTCTTCATAGACAAAGGAAAACAAGAGACAAAGTGAAGATCTTGATGTGTTAAGCTCAAATTGATGGAAGATTGAAGTGATCTAGTGGATGATACAAGAAGTCTTATAACTTTGGTAAGTTCTCTTGTGATCTTTGTGTTTATTTGAAATGATATTTGAGTTTGATAGATTTTTAAGAGTGTGTTGGTTGATTTTGAGATGTGAGAAGTGTTTGAGTGATTGGATGATGGATGTTGAGTATGGATTGAAGAAAAGAGTAAGTGGTTGGAAGAGATGATGTTGTATATGTGGTGAGGGTTTTGAGATGATTTTGTGTTTTGTGCTTGATGTGTGTTTGGCTTGTTTTGGTGTGTTGCAAGTTTTAGATGAGTTTTGAGTATGTTTTGTTAAGATGGTGTGAAGTGGATGTTGTTGGATAAAAGTGTTTTGTTGAGTGTTTGGTTGTTTTGGTCGGAATCTTGATTTGTGGCCGGACACGCCCATGAGCACGTCCAGGGTCTTTAGGCGTGTCAATTGTGTTAGAGGCAGTAGGTTTGACACGACCAGTAGCACGCCCGTGTTATTGAGCGTGTCATAGCTACTGTGAGATTTGAGAATTTACACGCCCAGAAACACGCCCATGTTGTTGAGCGTGTAAATACTTCTGTGTTGTGGAGTTAGGGCACGGTCATGGACACGCCCGTGTGGGTGAGCGTGTCAGGGTTAGGGTTTGCCCTAATTAATTCCTAATTGGATTATCTCTTGTGTATCCCTAAACAAGTATATGCTATTACTTTTGATTTAGGTCTTGAAGATAGTGATTAATCATTGATTTAAGAGATAGAAGGATCTTGAACAAGGAAGTGTTAAGAGTAGTGTGATTTGTTTTTGAGGTAAGTACAAAACCTATATGATTGTGTGTAAGTTCAAATGTGGCATTATTACATTGTTAATTTATTTGAGCAATGTGTATTGTTATGTTTATATCACTGATGATATATATATATATATGAATAATGTGAATGACATGATGATGCAAATGAATGTGTTTATGAAAGATTGAAATGTTATGTTGTGAATTGAGATGAAATGGAATATAGAGCCATTATGATTGGCTATGATGATATAATTGAATGATGTATGGCATGTTTGCCTAATTGATGAGAAAGATTGAGAAAGAGTTTGATAAAGAGAATAATGAAATAAGTGTATGCTTAATATGATATTCAATTTCAGAGTTCTGGTTTTTGGAGGCATGCCTACTTAATGAAAGGTAATAGTCTTGCCGGGTTGAGGATCTCTTCAAATTGAGTTGAATTGAGGTCCAAGAGACTGGGTCTGTTACACTATGATAATTGATATTATGAGATATTTGATTTGTAACAGTCTTGCCGGGTTGAGGATATCCTCGAGTTAGATGAGTTGATGATCCAAGAGACCGGGTCTGTTACGCTATCCATGGATAGAGATAAATATATATGTATATGTTGCCTACGGGCTTGATAATGGTGTTTATGAACCAAAGCAGTAACTCTGAATTCTGAATATCGTATTAAGTACTTGATGGGTCCATAGGTGTCTAGGTTTTATGTATAACATAAATGTTGTTCTAATGTAATGAAATGTTAATATTACTTATATGATGAAACGGACTATTCACGGAATATTGTTTGTTGAGTATGATCTTTACTAATTGTGTGTGTATCATTGATGTTGATTTATTAATACAAATGTGAAACATTGCATTGCACTAAAGCATAACATTAGCATGAATTGTCTTACTAAGCCCTTGGCTTAGCGCGATAGTTCGCGCAGGTAATAGGGTTGAACCCGAGAGCTCTTCGAGACCGAGTGAGAGTAGACAGTGAAGAGTTGATTTTGGGAACTTAAAGATCAAAGGAGACTTGCCAATCATGTATAACTCTTTTATATTTTGTAAATATGGGTTATATTGTAAATATATGTATAATTGTAAATACGTATTCAAATGCTTTCATATATGTAAATGTTTTCTATATTCCTCTGCGTAATATTTAAATGTATGTATATATATATCTAATATGTTTTGTTTATAAGTAAATGATTTACTTTTCTATAATATATAACGATAAGGGTATTGTATCAAGTTTAAAATGTTTTGAACGTTAAGAAAATCCGTAGCATTCCTATATTCGATACATGTATACTACATTGTGGTGTATGTAGTGTGTATGTATTGGGTGTGGGGGTGTTACAATTGTTTTGGTATCAGAGCCTAGGTTTGAGATTCTCAACCTAGGTAAAATGTAAGAAAAAGACTATTTTGATTTTAAAAAGTGGTTTTTGAATAAAATATATGTTGGGATTGGCAATCTCTGATCTTTAATAAGATGTATTCTGCTGTGTTTGCAGAAATAGGTTGTGATGGATCCTCATTTGCGTCAGTCAGTTGAGGGTAGTGAGGAGAGTGTAGCTCCGGAGGATAGAGCTAGAGTTGATAGTGCTGGGGAGGCACCTGTTTCGGTGTCGGGGAGACCAGTTGGTGAGGAGGTTCCGCCAGCTTGGCTTAGGCATGTGATAGAGGCTTTGAGACAAGCACCAGTGCAACCACCGCCGCCACCCCCTCAGCCTGTAGTACCAGTGAGGCACTATGATAAACTAAGGAAGTATGGAGCAGAGGATTTCCTTGGTACTACTGATCCAGCTGTAGCAGAACAGTGGCTTGACAAAGTACAAAGGATCTTTATTCAGTTGCAAGCCACCCCAGAGGAAAAGTTTGATTATGCAAGATCATTGCTACAGAAGGATGCATACGACTGGTGGAGGACAGTGCCCCATTCTATGGATGATCCACCGATCTTGTCATATGCGGATTTTCTGAGAGAGTTTGAGTTGAAGTATACTCCTAGGGAGTACAAAGACATGAAGAAGATGGAGTTCTTAAGCTTGAAGCAAGATAGCAAGACTGTAACTGAGTATGAGGTTGAGTTTATTCGATTGAGCCAGTATGCTGGGGGCATTATAGCTGATGAGATAGATAGATGCAGGAGATTTGAGGAGGGATTGAGGCCCTCTATCATGTGTCTAGTGGCTGGATCTAGATATCATGATTTTTCCCAGCTTGTGGCAGCAGCTCGGAGTGTGGAGCGAGCTCAAGTTATTGCAGCTGCTTCAGAGGAAGAGGTTAGGGTTAGGAGGCCCCAGTTTGAGGCAGGGTCTTCTTCTGTTAAGAGAGGTAAAGGAAGCTTTGTTCCTAGAGTTAGTAGGAGTCAGAGGTCAGCTGGTAGGTCAGTGCAGTTTCAGAGACAGAGATTTAGACCTACAGCTTCAGTGGCGAGTGCTCCGACCCCAGTGACTCAGAGATCCGCTCTACCTGTGTGTGCTCAGTGTGGTGGATCACATAGGGGTGCTTGTTGGAGGTATAGTGGGTCAGCTGTGTGCTTCAGATGTGGATCTCCTGAGCATTTTATTAGAGATTGTCCAGAGAGACAGGAGCGGATGTCAGTTGATACTGCAGCTTCTCGACCTAGTGTGAGGGGAGGTCGAGCAGGCAGAGGTAGCAGCCGGGGAGGCAGATCTGGGTTCAGTGCTAGAGGAGGTGCTACATCCAGGGAGAGTAGACCAGAGGAGGTTGGATCTTCCCAGAGGATGTATGTTATGCAGAGGCAGCCAGATGCATCGGCAGTCATAGCTGGTACTTTTTCTTTATTTGATACTTCAGTGCTTGCTTTGATTGATCCGGGTTCCACACATTCTTATATTAGTGCATCTGTTTTGCCTGTGTCTGATATGCATGCTGAGTCCCTAGGATTTGATGTGTTGGTGACAAATCCGTTAGGGCATAGTGTGATTGTGAGTAAGGTGCACCGAGATAGTGCAGTGAGAGTGCAAGGTGAGGAGTTCCTTGGAGATTTGATTGAGATGCCATTTAAGGAATATGATGTGATTCTAGGTATGGACTGGCTATCTCGACATGGAGCTGTGGTGGATTGTAAAAAGAAAATTGTTTCTTTGAGAACTGGTGATGGTAGAGAGGTGATAGTATCTAATGAGCAGGAACAGTTAGCCTCCTTATTTGTTTCAGCTGTTGCAGCTAGGAGGTTGATTAGAAAAAGGTGTGATGCTTATCTTGCTCATGTGGTAGATACTAGAGTAAGAGGTTCTCCTATTGATAGCATTGCCACAGTTGCAGAGTTCTCAGATGTATTCCCAGAGGAGTTGCCAGGATTGCCTCCTGAGAGAGAGGTGGAGTTCGGTATTGAATTGTTGCCTGGTACCACTCCTATTTCTATTACTCCTTATAGAATGGCACCAGCAGAATTGAAGGAATTGAAAGTGCAATTACAGGAGTTGTTGGACAAAGGATTTATTCGCCCCAGTGTTTCTCCTTGGGGAGCTCCTATACTATTTGTGAAAAAGAAAAATGGTACTATGAGGTTGTGTATCGATTATAGGCAATTGAACAAGGTGACTATTAAAAATAAATATCCTTTGCCTAGAATCGATGATCTCTTTGATCAATTGAAGGGTGCAGCTGTGTTTTCTAAAATTGATTTGAGATCTGGGTACCATCAATTGAGAGTTAAAGCTGAAGACATTTCCAAGACCGCCTTTCGGACCAGGTATGGGCATTATGAATTTTTAGTTATGCCTTTTGGTCTAACGAATGCACCTGCAGCTTTTATGGATTTGATGAATAGGGTGTTCAGGCCCTATCTGGATCAGTTTGTAGTGGTCTTCACCGATGACATTTTGGTGTATTCACGGAATGAAGAGGAACATGATATGCATCTGCGGATTGTGTTGCAGATTTTGAGAGAGAAGCAGTTGTTTGCCAAATTATCGAAATGTGAGTTCTGGTTGGATCAAGTCGCTTTTCTCGGACATATTGTTTCAGCAGAAGGCATTAGAGTTGATCCGAGCAAAGTTGAAGCTATATTGAATTGGAGTCCACCCAAGTCGGTGACAGAGGTTAGAAGTTTTCTGGGTTTGGCAGGCTATTACCGACGGTTTGTGAAAGGGTTTTCTTTGATAGCTACTCCACTCACCAGATTGCTTCGTAAGGGAGTGAGATTTGTGTGGACGGATCAGTGTCAGGCTAGTTTTGATCAGTTAAGAGAAATGTTGACTCAAGCGCCTGTTCTTACTTTACCTGTAGAAGACAAACCATATGTAATCTACAGTGATGCTTCACATAATGGTTTGGGTTGTGTACTGATGCAAGAAGGTAGAGTGATAGCTTATGCTTCTCGACAGTTGAAACCGCATGAGCTTAACTATCCGACCCATGATTTGGAGCTAGCAGCCATTGTGTTTGCATTGAAGATTTGGCGACACTATTTGTTTGGGGAGAAATGTTTCATCTACACTGATCACAAAAGTTTGAAATATTTGGGTGTCCAGAAAGAACTTAATCTTCGACAGAGGAGATGGTTGGAATTGATTAAAGACTACGACTGTTTGATTGATTATCATCCAGGTAAAGCAAATGTTGTTGCTGATGCCTTGAGTCGGAAGTCTTTAGCTGGTTTAACTGTTTACTCGCTCTCGTTGCTTGTTGAGTTGAGAGCTTTGCATGCCAGTTTTTAGCTTGTGACGATGGTGCATTGTTGGCACAGTTGCATTTGAAACCAATTTTATCGGATCAGATCAAAGAGGCTCAGTTGACTGATATGAAGATTCAAAAGATTATTTCAGATTGCAAGAATGGGAAGACTAGAGATTTTATTGTGAAAGGTGATGGGAGTCTCTGGTTTAAGAACCGATTGTGTGTACCCGATGATGCTGATTTGAAAAGAGTCATTTTGGAAGAAGCATATCAGTCAGTGTTTGCTATGCATCCGGGTAATACAAAGATGTATCATTATTTGAGACAGCATTATTGGTGGATTGGTTTGAAGAGAGACATTGCTGAGTTTGTATCGAAATGTCTCACTTGTCAGAAGGTAAAAGCAGAGCATCAAGTTCCAACTGGATTGCTTCAACCATTATCAGTACCAGAATGGAAGTGGGATAGAGTGACGATGGATTTTGTGTCTGGTTTGCCATTGACACAAAGGAAGCATGATGCCATATGGGTGATTGTGGATAGATTGACTAAGACAGCTCATTTCCTTCCGGTTCGGATGGATTACTCTTTGGAGAGATTAGCTGAGCTGTATATCCATGAGATTGTGAAGTTGCATGGTGTTCCAACTTCTTTAGTGTCTGATCGAGATCCCAGGTTTACTTCAAGATTTTGGAAGAGTTTGCATAGTGCTTTGGGTTCTCGATTACACTTCAGTACTGCTTTTCATCCACAGACGGATGGACAGTCAGAGAGGGTGATACAGATTATTGAGGACATGTTGAGAAGCTGTGTCATCGATTTCTCTGGAAGTTGGGATAGGTTTTTACCTCTTATGGAGTTTGCTTACAACAACAGTCACCAATCCAGCATTGGTATGGCACCGTTTGAAGCATTGTATGGCAGACGGTGTAGGACACCTCTTTGTTGGCATGAGCTTGGAGATAATAAGTTGGTTGGTCCTGATTTGATTCAAGAAACTGAAGAAAAAGTAAAGTTGATTAGAGGCAGGTTAAAAGCAGCTTCAGACCGACAGAAGTCTTATGCAGATCTGAAAAGGAGAGACATAGGGTTTGATGTTGGAGATAAGGTATTTCTGAAAGTGTCTCCTTGGAAGAAGATTTTAAAGTTCGGTCGGAAAGGGAAATTGAGTCCTCGTTTCATTGGACCGTATGAAGTTTTGGAAAGAGTTGGGCCAGTTGCGTATCGACTTGCTTTGCCACCTGAGTTGGATCGTATTCATAATGTATTTCATGTTTCTATGTTGAGGAGATACAGATCGAATCCATCTCATGTGTTGCCGATTGAATCTATCGAGGTAAATCAAGATTTGACATTTGAAGAGGAACCAGTTGCTATCTTGGCATGTGATGTGAAAGAATTAAGAAATAAGAGAGTGCCACTTGTGAAGGTTTTATGGAAGAATCATGCAAAAGAAGAAGCAACTTGGGAAAGTGAACAATCCATGCGAGAGCAATATCCTCAGTTGTTTCAGCTTTGATATCAGGTAATTTCGAGGACGAAATTTTTTTTAGACTGGGAGAATTGTAATATCCTCATATATGCTCTAGAAGTTTTGATTATGTTATTGTTATTGTTGTTATTGTTGTTGTTGTTATATTGGATTGTATATATGTGTTAATTGCAAGAGAAAAGAAATTGGGAAAGAAAATAGGGTTTAGAGAGAATGGTATATGTTGTGTATATGATGATATATATATAACATATAAATTGGTCAAATGAAGAGTCAAGGGGGGTAGAGATATTTATTTGGTTATTGGTGAAATGACTATTAAGGGCATTGGATTAAAAAGAAAGCTAGAACAAATGATAAAAGGGTGATTTGGTAATTGTTTGAATTGGAACACTTGGTGGAGATTAAAAGAAGAGTTGACTTTATTTTTGTGGTTCATTTCTTCTTTCTTCTTTGTGTGGCCGGCTTCTTCATAGACAAAGGAAAACAAGAGACAAAGTGAAGATCTTGATGTGTTAAGCTCAAATTGATGGAAGATTGAAGTGATCTAGTGGATGATACAAGAAGTCTTATAACTTTGGTAAGTTCTCTTGTGATCTTTGTGTTTATTTGAAATGATATTTGAGTTTGATAGATTTTTAAGAGTGTGTTGGTTGATTTTGAGATGTGAGAAGTGTTTGAGTGATTGGATGATGGATGTTGAGTATGGATTGAAGAAAAGAGTAAGTGGTTGGAAGAGATGATGTTGTATATGTGGTGAGGGTTTTGAGATGATTTTGTGTTTTGTGCTTGATGTGTGTTTGGCTTGTTTTGGTGTGTTGCAAGTTTTAGATGAGTTTTGAGTATGTTTTGTTAAGATGGTGTGAAGTGGATGTTGTTGGATAAAAGTGTTTTGTTGAGTGTTTGGTTGTTTTGGTCGGAATCTTGATTTGTGGCCGGACACGCCCATGAGCACGTCCAGGGTCTTTAGGCGTGTCAATTGTGTTGGAGGCAGTAGGTTTGACATGACCAGTAGCACGCCCGTGTTATTGAGCGTGTCATAGCTACTGTGAGATTTGAGAATTTACACGCCCAGAAACACTCCCATGTTGTTGAGCGTGTAAATACTTCTGTGTTGTGGAGTTAGGGCACGGTCATGGACACGCCCGTGTGGGTGAGCGTGTCAGGGTTAGGGTTTGCCCTAATTAATTCCTAATTGGATTATCTCTTGTGTATCCCTAAACAAGTATATGCTATTACTTTTGATTTAGGTCTTGAAGATAGTGATTAATCATTGATTTAAGAGATAGAAGGATCTTGAACAAGGAAGTGTTAAGAGTAGTGTGATTTGTTTTTGAGGTAAGTACAAAACCTATATGATTGTGTGTAAGTTCAAATGTGGCATTATTACATTGTTAATTTATTTGAGCAATGTGTATTGTTATGTTTATATCACTGATGATATATATATATGAATAATGTGAATGACATGATGATGCAAATGAATGTGTAATTGATATTATGAGATATTTGATTTGTAACAGTCTTGCCGGGTTGAGGATATCCTCGAGTTAGATGAGTTGATGATCCAAGAGACCGGGTCTGTTACGCTATCCATGGATAGAGATAAATATATATGTATATGTTGCCTACGGGCTTGATAATGGTGTTTATGAACCAAAGCAGTAACTCTGAATTCTGAATATCATATTAAGTACTTGATGGGTCCATAGGTGTCTAGGTTTTATGTATAACATAAATGTTGTTCTAATGTAATGAAATGTTAATATTACTTATATGATGAAACGGACTATTCACGGAATATTGTTTGTTGAGTATGATCTTTACTAATTATGTGTGTATCATTGATGTTGATTTATTAATACAAATGTGAAACATTGCATTGCACTAAAGCATAACATTAGCATGAATTGTCTTACTAAGCCCTTGGCTTAGCGCGATAGTTCGCGCAGGTAATAGGGTTGAACCCGAGAGCTCTTCGAGACCGAGTGAGAGTAGACAGTGAAGAGTTGCTTTTTGGGAACTTAAAGATCAAAGGAGACTTGCCAATCATGTATAACTCTTTTATATTTTGTAAATATGGGTTATATTGTAAATATATGTATAATTGTAAATACGTATTCAAATGCTTTCATATATGTAAATGTTTTCT
Organism: Garcia nutans; assembly: GCA_947685225.1. Classification (NCBI taxonomy): domain Eukaryota; kingdom Viridiplantae; phylum Streptophyta; class Magnoliopsida; order Malpighiales; family Euphorbiaceae; genus Garcia; species Garcia nutans. The sequence goes on along the minus strand of CANTUV010000039.1, from coordinate 30,664,005 downwards.
ATATTCCTCTGCGTAATATTTAAATGTATGTATATATATATCTAATATGTTTTGTTTATAAGTAAATGATTTACTTTTCTATAATATATAACGATAAGGGTATTGTATCAAGTTTAAAATGTTTTGAACGTTAAGAAAATCCGTAGCATTCCTATATTCGATACATGTATACTACATTGTGGTGTATGTAGTGTGTATGTATTGGGTGTGGGGGTGTTACATGTTTAATTTTGGTTCGTCATTCTACTTAATTCTAATTTTCAATTTGAGTTCATTTCTATGATTAAAATCATTTAATAATATATTTTAAATCATAAAATCAAATGATTACCTATACTTTAATAAAATCCTTCCAAAAATTAACCCTAAATTTAATACTACTTCTTCCAAACTCTAACTAAATCCATCCTTTTCTTTAATCTAACTTTAAAATCATAACTCCCACATCAAAAGAACACTTTCCATATCCATATATTAAATTAAAACACACCCCATCGAAAGTCCAATTTCTACATATTCAATTATTCAAAGAAAACTTAATAAAAATCAAAGAATCCTTACCTACTATTTGAAAATCGTTCAAAATCACCTTTAATCTATTAGCCAAATAATCTTAATTTTGATCTTTAGCACTCAAATTGAATTATACATTTAACATGTCTTTAAGTTATTTCAAGTAGGAATATGTTGCTTAATATATTTCCAGAATAGGGCAAAAAGTGGGGTCACCCCAGGCCAAAGGGCGACTGCCCTTAAAACTTTGAAGAACAAACTGAGTTACAGTAGGGTTCACAGTTATAATCTCGACCTGAGGAGCAACCATGATAGAACTACCTGCGACAGTCCAAGAATTGGGAAGATCACACATCAAGTGACAAAAACTCCAACATTCTCAATACAGAAAGCGGTGACAAGCACGGTCTAAGGAGAGGTCTCTCCAAACTATTTTACGATCGTCCCTTCTCAAAGGCGACCATCCATACAATTTGAGAGAAAATCACAAAGATTGGCAGTAGTTTTCACTATCTTGGGTGAGCCCAGAAGTTCAACGCGAGACATCCAATCCGACTGCTATTTTAGTACTAGTGTGTTATGCTCTACTTAATACTACTACAAAGCAACTCTCGCAAGTATACGAGGTTAATATAGTAACAGTGATCACTCCAAGGTTGTCTCATAAGAAAGGTATTTGTTCGTAATAATTTAATTAAAAAAAATAATATATTAAAGTTTGAGTGGATGTTGTTGGAATATAAAAGAAATCTAAGATTACAAGTAAAATAAATAACGGTTGCACAAAATTGATTGAAACTTTCAAAAGGATACCTAAGATTTACAATTCAATTTAATCAAATGTTTGATTTTTGAATTACCATTAACATAACGTTATAACTTAATTTTTTTCTTGTAATTAATTAGCTATTTTTAATTCATTAGTTCTCACATTCATGAATTAACAACAACTAATTATTTTAAAATTTGCAAATTAAGAGAACCCTAGAACTTATATTTCTAATTCATTCTTTGGGTAGTTGAATACATATTTCCAATATCAAATTTCACCTCTCAGCTCTTCATTCAATATCTAGAGATTAATAGGTGGCCAATCTATCAATCTAACATATAATCCAATGCAAACAACCACTAATAAGGTGTATTAATGGAAATACTTGAATTAAATCATTTAATCAAATCTATTACAAATCCTAGGCATGGATAATTTAGCTCATCATCATCAAATCAAAGAATTTGAAATCAAATCACAAACATCCATTGAAATATTAATGTTTATAACAATTCAACAAAAATCTGGAAATAAATTAATTGAACTAATTCAAGATATAACAAAACCCAGTTTGAAGAATACTAGAGTTGATCTTCTCTTGTTCTTCTTCCAACCTTGCTTGAGTTTGATGAAGAATCCCTAAACCTCCTCCCAAAGCTTTGCAAAACAATTTTGTGTAGAGAATGGCTATTGTTGATGATTATTCATTGTGTATGAAGATAGGTGAATAGATTTGTAATAAGAACAAGAATAGAATGGGGAGGAAATTTTGGTCCTCCTTCCTTATGTGTGTCTCCAAAATGAAGATGATACCCCTCTTTAATCAAAAGGTTGTCTCCTTTTTAATTCCAAACAAATTATTTTTCATGTTCCATTATCAATTGTCCCCCACTCTTTCAAAAAGAAACATTTAAAAATCACCATTCCGCTTATTCTATTGTTCCATGATTATTTGTCTCACTTTACAGCTGACTTAGTTGGCTTCATTAATTGAGTGACACGGCCAAGACATAAATGACTTGGCCGTGTCTATCAATCTTACCTTAGACACGGCCAAGATTCTTGCTCGTTTCCTTCACTGCCTTTCAATGTATGTTTATTGTGGGGAGACACGAGAAGAGACAAGGCCAAGTCATGAGGTTGTGTCCCTTGTTGCCTTCAAATCTTTCTTCATGTGGGAAGTGACACGGCCATTGATTTGACCGTATCACTTGCATGTGTTCACTTCTATCTCTTTTCTTTCTCTTTTCTTTAGTTTCTCTTCAGGTGAGACACAGGTAGATGACACGGCCAAGATTCTTGACCGTGTTTTATTCTATCCAGCTTGCATTTATTTCTCTTCTTGCTTGTGAAAGACATGGCCTTATGAACTTAAGTCTTGGCCATGTTACGTGACATTGCCAAGATAGATGCCCATGTCTCAATCTGTGTTGGACCTTCCCTCCAAATGTTGGACTTAGCACCTTCACCTCTTTTATTATTAATTGTTTTCCTTTAGCTTGAATTCCTTGCACAACTTGAACAAATTATTTAGAAAAAATAACTAAACATCAAACAAAAATACCAAAAGAACACATATATACATGGTTATAACAACTACCCCACACTTAATTATTTGCTTGTCCCAAGCAAAGTTAAATTGAACAAAACCAAACATGAAGGAATTTATCAAACTTAAGAATTATCAGATATCATCAAGAATTCCCTTTTTATAATGTTCACACCCATTGTTGAACCAAATAAAATCAATATTCAAGCAATTCAATGGCCTTCCAACAATCTCAAAACAACCTCTACTCACTTAGAACTTGACTCTAAAATACCCTTTATTGGAATCCTTTTATTTTATTGGAAAGATCATATCCAAGCTTATTCTCACCTTAGCTATAAGAATAATAATTTCTAATTTTTCCCTTCTTTTCTCTCTTTTTTTTCTTTTATTCTTTTTTTAATAATAGAATAGGATTTTGAATTAATTCTTATTTTTAGATTTAATATAACAATAATATAAGGAAGAAGAAGATCTAAAAAGAAATACAAAAATTAGAAAGTGTTTATTTGCAACTTTTCAACCTACTAAATTTAACCCCACACTTTAATTGACACAACAACTTTAATTACTAGATTCTTTAAATGCTCTTGCCCCCAATGAAAGGACAAGAAATGGAACAAAATGGTTCATGACTAATGTTATTATGTAAAAGAAAGAAATAGAGAAATGAAATAGGCTAAAAATTGGCTTACTAAAGAAATATTCAAGGTTGGCCTTTTAAGCTAAATTGGTATTCCTAAATGCCTTAATCATGTTGATGCCTAATTGAAATTTTCATATGGTCTTAAAATGCATATCTAAGCAAGTTCTAGCAATATATCAATCAAGAATTTTCGCACATAAAATAATAAGTTGGCATTCAACTTAAATGGCTCAAATTCTCACAATTTAAAAGTAATGCCAAGAATGACCATCAAAGTTGACAATAAGTGTCAATTCTATTCAATTCTCAAATTCATACTTCAAAAATTTTATAGGTCACTTATCAAAAATCTTATAACCATTGAGTTTTTCAAAAAACATTATTCAAAGAAAAACATTACATTACTAAAACTTAAACCAAGAATAAGTTAAAAGTAAAAACTTTGCACCCTACACTTAAATATTCACATTGTCCCCAATGTGAAGAAATAATAATAAAACAAATGTAAGTTTAGATAATACCTGTTTTTATCATCCCCTCATGTGGTACAAATTGATACTTTCAAACTTACTTGAAACACATCCAAATTGCTTGTAAAAAGATAAAATTTAATGTAACAATTTAATTGTCTTAGCCGTGTAAGGGGACACGACTACTGAACACGGCCAAGACTCTTGGTCGTGTATGATATTGGGAGACTTGTTGTTTTCTCAAAAGAAAATGCTGGTTGACACGGTCAAGAAGATTGGTCGTGTCTGTTATTGGGTAATTTTGGTCATAATAAGAAGGTCGACATGGCTTGGGGATACGACCAAGATGACTGGCCGTGTTAGAGTCTGTGCAAGAGTGGGTTTCTTAGGAAAAATCAACACGGCCAAGACTCTTGGTCGTGTCAGCTGTAACATCCTAAAATTTTTAAAAATTTCTAATTTTTGAAAAATTGGATAAAATAAATTATAATTTAAAAGGATAAATTAAATTAATGATTTTAAATGAAAAATGAAGGGATTTTAAATGAAAAAGTGGAATATATATGTGATATATATGCAAAATATACATAACATATATAAAAGTTAACACTTTTTAAAAGAAAAGGGTATTTTGGTAATTAAATCTTATAAATTCAAAATTAATAAAATAATTCAAAAACAAATTAATTTTGAATGGAAGAGGGAAATTAGGACTTTTAATTTATTAAAAAATAATTAAATATTAAATTATTTTAATATATATATATATGTGGTTAAAAAAATGAAAAGGAAAGAATATTAAAAGTCTTCTTCTTCTTCTTCTTCTTCTTCTTCTTCAAGAATGTGGCTTCCATGGGAGTTTGAAGACCAAGGATTTTGCTTCTTCCATACTCCATAAATTGAAGGAATTAACAAGTTTCAAGTGAATTTTTGGTGATTTCCACCAAAATTAGTAAGTTTCCATCTCTTTTCTTTGAATTCCATAGAAGATGAGATTATGTGAGAATTTGGATTTTTATGTAGTATGTTATAATTGTTGGAATTGGTGTGTATGATGTTATTTTGGATAGTTAACAATGATTCTAAGGTGAGATTGAAGAGATGATGGAGTTTGGTTAAAGAATGGTGAAGAGAGAATTTAGGATTATGGATTTTTGGGGTTTTGAAAACATGAACTTTAATTGTACAAATTGATTCCAAATGAGTTTTTTTGATTCATAAACAAGTATTTTAAAGTCAAATATTGGATTTGGTGGTGTTGGGTTGGAGTTTGAGAATGGAAGTGGAGATTTAGGGTTTTGGAAAAGTGATATTCCGAAGTGGTTGAATTGTGTGATTTTATTTGTTTAAGCATGTTGTTTAGTGTTAAAAGTGATGAATATAAGCTTAGAATGAGTAATGGATTGTGTTGGAATGGAAAACCTTCAATGGGGAAAGGTTATGCCATTTTTTAGATTTTATGTATAAGAGTGTATTTTTATAATGTAAATGATTTTAATGTATTAAAATATGTTTTTAATAATATAAAAAAACTTAAAACACTAATTTAATTGTAGTAGAATAGAATTCTAATGTTGAAATAAGGAAAGACTAAATTTTTGGAAATTTGTAGGAGTGATGTGAAATTATGGTTTAATGTTGGAAATGCCATTAAATGTGATACTAAATGATTATTTGTTATCACATTTGGTTTAGGCATTGAGAGAGGTTAATTTGCTTCATCCAAGTGGTGAAGGACAAGTTGGAAAGATTGGATTGAAGGTTGTTTTTAGCTTGCTTTGGGTTGCTAGTGGAGGTATGTACAAACTTTGAATATATTGTTTATATTTGCATGACATTTGGGCTTAACACATTTTGATTGGAAAATGTGTTAAGATACTTGGTTCATTGATTGTGTATGAATAATATGCTATGACATTTGTAATGTCATATATGTGTTAAATGCATTGTGAAAAGCCATTGATAATGGCTAATTTATGTAACATGTGAAATATGCATATTATGTGAAAATACCCAAAGTAATTGGTTAATGTGTTGTCAATGCAAAAATGAGATATGTGTAAAAATGAAAAGAATTGATATTGATAAAAATGAGAAAAGTGAGAAAAATGAGAAAGATGTGAAAAATGAGAAAAGTGAGAAAAAAAATGTGAAAATAAGGCAATGTGCCTAAATTGAATATGTGAAAATGAGAAAGAGATTAATAATGAGAAATATGAATAAATGGTGTGCCTAGTATGTGTGAGCAGGGATTTTCGCCCCCACTCCCGGTGGAATGGTTCTTGCGACTTCGGCACTGTTTAGGCTCGGGGCCTTAGAGAACACGGACCTAAGTCCGGAGAAAATGGAATCGCTACCCGGACGGGCCGGAAAAAAGAAAGGAGTGGATGACTCGATTCCTAAGGAATCCCCAACCCCTTAATGGGTTCGAAAAGTTGGGTACGTGTGGGGAAGGTGAGAAATGGCCCAGCACTCCCACAACGCCCGGTTCATTGGAACCGGCCTCCTTTACAGGTCTTAATATTATAAAATTCTTAAATATAACAATATTATCCATACTACACACAATAAAAAGAAAGCATCATTATATTAAAATCAAAGCAATGTCCAAACAAAACAAAACAAATAATGAGGTAGAAACATGCCCCTTACAAAGGTTCTAAAATAGAAAAGAAAATTAAATTACATGATGTTTAAATAATGAGGTACCCACCAAGTGGAAACATACCTCTTACAACTTTTGGAAGTCTAAATTGATTGATAAAAGTAAATAATCATCCATAATAAATAAATCAGTCATTAAAAGTATTTAAATATCAATAAAATAAACATCCATCGATGACAAATTAAATAAATCAAGTATTGAAATTAAATAAATTAAAGCATAAGAAATAAATCAAAGCATATCAAGTATGGAATTGAATAAAGCAAATAAAAGTTCAATTTATGGCTACTGTGACTTCTTATGGAATTAAAATAAATTAGTGTTTTAGGTTTTAAAAGGTGGGTAAGACTCTTTGATTAACCAAATTAAAGTTTGAATGGTGAAATTATGAAACTAGGGTTTTGGACACTTTGAAATACTTTTTAATTCATGATTTTTAAATGGTGATTTAAGCTACTGTGACTTTTTGAGTTTCTATGTTTTTATGTTTTTTTATGTTTTAAAAGGACTAAGGTTCATAAAAATTAGGGTTTAAGGTTTTAAAAGGGTTAGGGTTCATTGTTTTAGGTTTAAAAGTTGAATTTTGGATTTAAACTTTGAAATTAGGGTTCTCGGGTAATGAATTATTTTTAGGGTTTTTAAAAAGCAATTTGATATTTTATGAAGTTTTATGAATTTAAACACATGGATTGAAGTTTTTATAAGTAGAAAAGATGTTTTTTAAGGTTTTTTTGAATAAACTAGAACCTACTTTAAAATCTTAAAAGAAACAGAATTTGATTTTGGTTTTGTTGAAAAATATGTTCAATTAGTGTTTTAAGGTTTTTAAGAAGAAAAAATAACAATTTTAAGTTTTTTTTTAAAAAAGAAAGTCACGTTTTAGGGTTTTTGATTATGGAAAAATTAAATTACAACTCTAAGATTTTTGATTTAACAAACTTAAACTTTATGGATTGGCTACTGTGAAACATAAATTAAAAGAATTTAACATACCTTCTTTTGTTGATTCTCCAAAAAAATAACTCTTCTTGGATGAACTAGCTCCAAAGACAAGCCTTGGTTGCCTTTGAATTCTCCTTCCCCCTTTAAATCGTGAGTCTGCTGTTTTAAATATCACTTCAATTGAATTCTTACTTTTCCTTCTTTGATTTGGTTTCAAATCCTAAAGCCACTGTGTAAATTTTTCCCTCATTTTTTATTCTAATGGTCCTTATTTATAGTGATTTTTAGGTTGTTTATTCCTAATTAATTAAGGTAAGTAATATTAATAATAAAAAAAAGAAATTAAAACCTAATTGGATTAGGATTCAAAAAATTGCGTTGAAAAATTTTGCGCTGGCAAAAACTGTGCTGCCGGGCCCGTGTGCGTGCCAGCCCGCAGGAAATTCCTGCGGGCGAGCAGACGCTGGCCCGACGGGCCCGCGCGACCACTTTTCACTGCCGATTTTTTTTTCGACTCCAATTTTTATTTTTATTTTTATTTTTATTTGTTTATTTTCATTTTTTTATTAATAAAAATTAGATACTAAGGTAAAAATTATTTAATTAAAATTATTTTGGACCAATTAAACAATAAAAATCATTTTGGGCTAAATAAAACATATTAGATTAAATTGGGTCAAAAACTAAGGGTCTACAGTATGTTATTCAATTTTTAGAGTTCTGGGTTTGGCGGCATGCCTATGATTGCCTACGGGCTACACGCTGGAATGGTGAAAAGACTGGGTCGTAAGCCAGGCTAGCTGATAAATATGATATTTTTGGGGTGAAAAGACTGGGTCTTAAGCCTCAAAAACTATAGCAGTCTAGCCGGGTTGAGGACCAAGATACTGGGGCCTAAGGGTCTAGCCGGGTCGAGGTCCAAGAGACTGGGGCTGTTACATTATCCATGGATATATTGCCTACGGGGCTAGACACATGGTGTCATTATGGACCAAAGCAGTAACTCTGTAATTTAAATAGCATATTAGATCCTTTTTGGGCCTATGCTTGTCTTTGTTTTACTGTGAAGTATGAATTATGATACAATTGAGTAATATAATGTTATGAGTTGTGCTTATGAAGTATTTGAAAAATATAAGAAAGTGGATTGATGTGACATCTATATGCATTGTGCATTTGGTATTGCATTGAGTTATATTGTTATTATCAAAGTTTGTGCCACTAGGCTTCAGCTTAGCGCGATTGTTTCCATCGCGCAGGTGACAGGGTAGACCCAGTTGAGCCAGAGAGTTCTTCTAGACCAGGTCGGGTCTAGACTTGTAGTTGAGCTTGTTGAGTTGCTATCGAGATCAGAAACACTGCCTGCAACATGTATATATTTTTAAGTTATTGTACATTTTGAGTTTTATGCATAATATATTATGTTTTGAATTTTACTTATTGTATATTATAAAGAATGTTTGGGTCAATGTATTTGAAATGGGAGAGTAAGTGTGTTTTAAATTATATATATCTATATGTATAAATGTTTGAGAAACTTGGTGAAATTGAGAAGTATGGTTGAGATGGTGATTGGAAATTATTTGGGAGTGTTTTCTTTTTTGTAGGTTGTGTTTTGATAAATTTTGGGATGTCCAAAATACAGACAAAACTCTGGCGAATTTTTTCCAGAGATTTATATATATATTATTTATTTTGGGTTCTTATAATAAGTAAAGAATATTTATATTCTATTTAATTTTTATATATTTTGAATTTAAAATTTTAAATTGGAAATGTGAAAAATTTTTATTAAACCGGTCTGTGACATTTTTGTACCGTATATGCGTATTTTACAAATGCTAGAAATATATATTGTACGTATATAGAGTATAAGGGTGTTACATCAGCTTTTAGGTTTTGAATTTTTATTTATTTATTTATTTAGCCATGTAACTCATGCCTAATTTATTCAATCTTTCCTCCATTTCTTGCCCTGAAACTCAACCAAAATAAAATACCTATCAGAGCACCCATTCCATTCACTTATTACACACCAAAAGTGAAAATTGAAATTTCAAAATACAAAAATTTAATTATGGAAAGAAATACAAACTGATGGGTTGCCTCCAATTGAGTGCTTTTTTAACGTCGTGTAGCTGGACATTGTTGCATCACTCGTCAATGAAACAATGCTTTTTTAACACCATACTTTCTACGGTTTTTGCAACTTCGATTTCTTTAAAATAGGACTTCACCCTTTTGTCTATTCACCTTAAATGTCTCATTGGTTTTCAAGTTTAGTAATTCATCAACTACATAGGGAAATGTTTGAACTACTTGAAATGGTCCACTCCAACGGGACTTTAATTTTTTGGGAAACAACCACATCCCTGAATTAAACAAGAGGACTTTCACTCCTGGCTCAAAGGTTCTTCTAACGATCATTCTATCATGCATAGCTTTTGTTTTCTCCTTGTAGATCCTTGCACTCTCATAAGCCTCATTCTTAAGCTCATCAAGCTCAAAAATTTGCAACATCATTTGCTCTTTTGCTCCATCCAAGTCCATATTTGTGGCTTGGATTGCCCAATAAACTTTATGCTCTAATTCCACCGGTAGGTGGCAAGCCTTGCAAAAGACCAATCTTTATGGACTTATTCCCAATGGTGTTTTGAAAGCCATCCAATAAGCTCACAGTCCATCCAAAAGTCTAATCGACCAGTCCTTTCTAGATGTGCTCACTATCTTTTCCAAGATCCCTTTAATTTGTTTGTTGGATATCTCTGCTTGTTCGGATGTTTGGGGGGGGGGGGTGATATAGGGTTACCACCTTATGTCGGATGCCCATCTTGGTCATCAACCTTTCAAACCATTTGTTGAAAAAATGGCTTCCTCCATCACTTACGATTGCCTTGGGGGTCCTAAACCTATTTAAAATATTTCGTTCAAGAATTTCAACACAACATTAGCATCATTAGTCCTAATAGGAATAGCCTCAACCCACTTGGACACATAATCCACTACAAGAAGGATATATTCAAAGCCAAGTGACTTGGAAAATGGCTCCATGAAGTCTATTCCCCATACATTAAAAATTTCTACCATAATAAAAATATTGAGAGGCATTTCATTTGCTAATGTTCCTAACTCTTTGACTTTTATCACATCTTATATAAAAATTTTAAGCATCCTTGAAAAGAGTAGGCTAATACAAACCGCTTTGAAGAACCTTCTTGGCTATTTTCTTTCCTCCAAAATGCCCTCCACAATACATGTTGTGGCAAAATTGTAGCACTTGTAATTGTTCTTCTTCAGGCACACATCTTCTGATAATTTCATCCCTGCAAATTCTAAACAAATATGGCTCATCCCAAAAATAGTACTTACAGGAATGTAGAAACCTTTTATTTGCCTGAAAATTCAAACCTTTTCTCACAACACCACAAGAAAGATAATTAGCAATATCAGGATACCATGGTGCTTGAGTTAAAGCGAACAAGAGTTCATCCAGAAATTTTTCAAAAGCATTTTCACAAGCAAATTCTGCATCATTATCATAAGAGTTCAATCTAGAAAGATGGTCGGCTACTACATTTTCACTTCCTTTCCTATCTTTGATTTCAACATCAAATTCTTGCAACATCAAAACCCATCTAATGAGCCTTTGGCCCATAACAACTCCAATGGCATAATTTGATGCATCACACATGATTTCAAATGGTAAATTCCAATTTGGGGCAACAATTATAGGGGCAGAAGTCAATTTTTCCTTCAAAATTTTAAATGCCTCTAAGTACTTTTCGTAAAAAAGAAACAGGACATCTTTTCCAAGTAAATTGCACAAAGGATTTGAAATTTTTTAAAAAATCCTTTATGAATAGCCTATAAAAGCCAACGTATCCCAAAAAACTTCTAATCCCTCTAACCGATGTGGGGGGTAGTAGATTCATAATCAAATCAACCTTAGCATTGTCAACTTCAATCCCCTTATGGGAAACTACATGTCCCAAAATAATGCCATGATCAACCATAAAGTGACTCTTTTCCTAACTCAAGGTAAGATTGCATTCAATGCATCTTTCAAGTACAAGACTTAACTTATGCAAATAATCATCAAAAGAATTGCCAAAAATAGAGAAGTCATCCATAAATACCTCAATGCACTTATCCAATATATATATAAAAAATAGACATTACACATCTTTGAAACATCCCTGGTGCATTACAAAGTCCGAATGGCATCCTCCAAAAGGCAAATGTCCCAAAGGGGAAAGTGAAAGTTGTCTTTGGTTGATCCTCTGGTGCTATTGAAATTTGATAGTAACCTAAAAAACCATCAAGAAAATAGTAAAAAGCATGTCTATATAATCTATCAAGCATTTGGTCAATAAATGGTAAAGGAAAGTGGTCTTTCTTGGTGACATTATTTAATTTCCTATAATATATGCACATTTGCCACCCTGTTTATGTTCGTGTAGGTACCGATTCTCCTTTCTCATTCTGGATTATAGTTAACCCAACTTTCATTGGCACCACATGTATGTGACTAACCCACTTGCTATCAGCTATTGGGTAGATCATCCCCTAATCAAGGAGCTTAAGAATCTCTTTCTTGACTACTTCACTCATATTTGGGTTAAGCCTCCATTGAGCTTCTCTAACCAGTTTAGCCCCCTCTTCTAAAACTATCTTATGCATACATATAAAGGGATTAATTCCCTTGATAACGCTCAACCCCCAACCAATAGCTCTCTTGATTTTTTTTCAATATTTTCACAAGTTTATCTTCATCATCACTTTCAAGAGTTACAGAAATTATCACTGGTTGTGTGTTGTTCTCCCCAAGAAAATTATACTTTAAATTCTTTGGGAGCTCATTAAGTTCAACCACTTTTGGTTGAATCTCTTCTTCCCCAATTTCAAGTCCCTTCTCACTATTCTCATAATCAAACATGGACTTGCATTCTTTAATTTCCGCATCGGAAATCTCAATCTCTTCACCCAAGGTTAGGGCCATCTCTAACTCATCTTCACTACTTTTCTGCAAGAAAACTTCTTCAACAGCAAGATTAGTAAAATCAATAAAAGAACAGCCTTCATAAACAACAGTAGTAGGAATAGGGAAAGTGTTAAAAATTGAAAATTCCACAGTTTTCTTAAACCAATCATAGTTAATTTGCCATTTTTAACATCAATCAAAGTATTAGTTGTAGCCATAAAAGGCCTCCCTAACTAAATTATATGTTCTAAATCCCTAGGGATTTCTTTCCTCATATCAAAGATAATAAAATCAATAGGTACAATCAAACCACATACATGAACTAGAACATCTTCTATGATTCCCTTAGGGTATCTAAGATTTCTATTCTCAAGTTGCAACACCATTTTAGTTGGTTTAAGTTTCCCTAGCTCTAAATTCAAATAAATGGATTATGGCATCAAATTTATACTGGCTCCTAGATCACACATGCCAATGGTTTCTTTTCCGTTCCCCATAGAGATGTTAACTATAAAGCTTCCAGGATCCTTTAGCTTAGGAGGTAACTTGTGTTGTAAAACAACACTTGTTACTTCTGAGACTATCACCTTCTCATCCAACTCATAACTTTTCTTTTTAGTGTTTAGCTCCTTAAAGAATTTGGCATAAGATGACATATTTTTAATTACCTCAAGTAAGGGTAGGTTAATACTCACCTTTGAGAGCATGTTATAAATTTTAGAAAATTGTTTATCATGCTTCTCATTTTTTAACCTGCTTGGAAAAGGAATTAGCGGCATGTAAGGGTTTGGAAATTTGTGCAGCTTTAGTGCAACGGATGCCTCCTCACTATCCTCCTTCGGCTCACTTGGTTGAGTTTTGCCTTCTTGCATTTCCTCACCATTTTCTTGAATTGTACCTACATCCAAAGAGTAATCAATTTTATTATCACCGATTTTATTATCAATTACATTACCACTTCTTAAGACTGTGGTTACTTTGGCTTACTCCGGTTGGCTTGAAAATTTTCTTTTTTTATGGGCTTGAAGTTGATTAGCCAATGAACCCACTTGAATTTCCACCTTCTTAAGTGATGCCTCCAAATAATCAAATCTCTTGTTGTTCACCTCTTGGTTTTGGGTGCTAATTTGAATGAAAGCATTCAAATTATCTTCAAGTGTAGGTTTCTTAACTTGCTCTTGACTTGAAGTCTGCCCTTGAAATTGGGGACCTCTTTGATAAGGTTAGAAGGTTTGTTGAGTGGAACATGTTGTTGATTCTTCCATGAAAATTTTGGATGATTTTTCCAACTAGAGTTATAAGAATTTGAGTATGGGTCATTCCTTCCCCTTTGTTGGAAACCTTCAAAGGCATATACTTGCTCTTGCCCTTCTTGGAATTGATCAAAGCTTGAAGGGCACACATTTGCATTATGGCTTAAGATCCCACATGATGCACGTGTTTCTTAACTTGGTGCAGATGTTCTTCCCCTTATATTTAACATCTTAACTTTTCTTGTTAATTCTGCTAATTGCCTTTCCATTTTAGAATTTAAGTTCAACTCATATGCTGCTCTATGCCTTTCCCCAATACTCTTTGGCTGGGAATTTGCTCCCAACATTTTAAACAATGCAACCATTTTAGCAACTGTCTTTTCCCCCATTGCTCCCTCTGCTGCATTATCCACTGTATTTTGGCTCTACTGAGTGAGCCCATCATAAAAGAACTAATTGAGCAATTTTTGTAAATAATAATGATGAGGGCATTGGAACAACAAAGATTTGAAGTAAACCCACGCTTCATGAAATGGTTCTCCATCTAATTGGGTGAATGTTGCTATACTTCCCCTAAGCTCTTTTGTTTTCTGGTGTGAATAGAATTTTTCTATTAATTTGTTATAGACTTCGGTCCATGTGGTAAATGAATTTTCTAGCAACGTTATCAACCATGCCTTTGCCCTATCCTTAAAACTGTATGGGAAACATCTCATTTTAAGTTCATCTTTCGTCAATGCTTGCAAAGGGAATGTATGCAAGGTTGTATAAAAATCTCAAATGAAGTTAAGAGGATCTTCAATCGGCAATCCATGGAATGATGGAAACATACTATAGTGAGTGTTTTTCAGTTCATAATTTCTTGCTGCGTTGCTCAACCTTATACATGATGTAGTTACTCCAATAATTTATCAGGCAAAATCCTTCATGGGCGGTTCCTCTACTTCACCCATCTCCACTTCCGTGTCTCCCAAATTGCTCTTTGGTGTTTTCTCCCTCATGTCCTAAAAGGATCCACTTCCTCAGTTCTAGGATGTCTGTGGACGTTGTCCACAAAGGGAACAAGTTCGTTGCCTTGCGACCTTCGTCCTTGTATAAATCACCTAGGCAATTCAAAAGGAGCACTTAAACAATTAAGCAATTAAAATAAAAGAATCAAACTATTACTAAAATAGCCTTCCTTGGCAACGGCGCTAAAAACTTATTGTGCTATACTTAATACTACTACAAACTGACTCTCGCAAGTATATGAGATTAATATAGTAACGGTGATCGCTTCAAGGTTGTCTCACAAGGAAGATGCTTGTTTGTAATCATTTGATTAAAAAAATATATATTAAAGTTTTAGTGTATGTTGTTGGAATATAAAAGAAATCTAAGATGACAAGTAAAATAAATAACGGTTGCACAAAATTTATTGAAACTTTCAAAAGGATGCCTAGGATTTACAATTCAATTTAATTAAATGTTTAGTTTTTGAATTACAATTAACATAACCTTGTAACTTAATTTGTTTCTTGTGATTAATTAGCTATTTTCAATTCATTAGTTCTCACATTCATGAATTAACAACAACTAATTATTTTAAAATTTGCAAATTAAGAGAACCCTAGAACTTATATTTCTAATTCATTCTTCAAGTAGTTGAATACATATTTTCAATATCAAATTTCACCTTTCGGTTCTTTATTCAATATCTAGAGATTAATAGGTGGCCAATATATCAACCTAACATATAATCCAATGCAAAAAACCACTAATAAGGTGTATTAATGGAAATACTTGAATTAAATCATTTAATCAAATCTATTGCAAACTCTAAGCTTGGATAATTTAGCTCATCATCATCAAATCAAAGCACATACTCATCTAATTTGAAATCAAATCACAAACATCCATTGAAATATTAATGTTCATAACAATTTAATAAAAATCTAGAAATGAATTAATTAAACTAATTTAAAAAATAGCAAAACCCGGTTTAAAGAAGACTAGAGTTGATCTTCTCTTGTTCTTCCTTCAACCTTGCTTGAGTTTGATGAAGAATCCCTAAACCTCCTCCCAAAGCTTTGCAAAACAATCTTGGGTAGAGAATGGCTATTGTTGATGATAATTCATTATGTATGATGATAGGTGAATAGATTTGTAACTAGAACAAGAATAGAATGGAGAGGAAGTTTTGCTCCTCCTTTCTCACATGTGTCCCCAAAATGAAGATGATACCCTTCTTTATTCAAAAGCTTGTCTCCTTTTTAATTCCAAATAAATTATTTTTCATGTGCCATTATCAATTGTCCCCCACTCTTTCAAAATGAAACATTTAAAAATCACCATTCCCCTTATTCTACTGTTTTAGGATTATTTGTTTCACACTACAATTGACTTAGTTGGCTTCATTAATTGAGTGACATGGCCGAGACATAAATGACTTGGTCGTGTCTATCAATTTTACCTTGGACACGGCCAAGATTCTTTCCCATGTCCTTCACTGCCTTTCAATGTATGTTTCTTATGGGGAGACACGAGCAGAGACGCAGCCAAGTCATGAGGCTATGTCCCTTGCTGCCTTTAAATCTTTCTTCAATTGAGAAGTGACACGACCAGTGACTTGGCCATGTCACTTTCATGTGTTCACTTCTGTCTCTTTTCTTTAGTTGTTCTTCAGGTGAGATACGGGTAGATGACATGGCCAAGATTCTTGACTATGTTCAGTTCTGTTCATCTTGCATTTGTTTCTCTTCTTACTTGTGAAAGACATAGCCTTGTGAACTTAAGTCTTGGCTGTGTTATGTGGCACGGCCAAGATAGATGCCCGTGTCTCAATCTGTGTTGGACCTCTCTTAATCCCTCCAAATGATGGACTTAGTACCTTCACCTCTTTTATTGTTAATTATTTTCCTTTAGCTTGAATTCCTTGCGCAACTTGAACAAATTATTTAGAAAAAACAAATAAAAGTCAAATAAAAATAACAAAAGAATACATATATACATGGTCATAACATAGTGTGACTGCACCTTTCATATTTTGGCAGAAAATTACTTTGTCAAATGAAAGATTGACATTTGGAATGACCATTGTAAGAGTAGATTTAAATTTAAATGAAGCAACCATCCCTAGATAATGGACGACCACTTGGCATGGCTGGGCGACCATCCTCTGTGCCTGGACGAATGCTCCTTTAGAAAACTTCTAATTATCACAAAGACTAGCCTAATAAAATATATCACATGATTCATAACAGCTAGTTAGACCATATTGGCTATAAATACCTTAGGAAATCTCTTGTTTAAAAGGTTCTTCAGATTGAAATAGCTAAGGCAAATAGCATTCATTTTCCTTGTATCAAATTCTATACTTTTATTGATTGAGTGCTAGGTGTGAGAATTAAACACCATTGTAAGTTTGAGTGTGAGCTTGGAAACACTTAGGTTGTGAGAGTGAGCCTAGAAAAACTCTTGAAAGGGTTGTAAGGATTCTCAAGCCATTGTAATAGTTTGGTGTGAGCTAGGAAAAACATCAAGTTAGAGTTAAGCTTATAAAAACTCTAGATTAGTAGAACCTTAACAAAGTTGTTAAGGAAGTGGATGTAGGATTGAGGAAATCCGAACCACTATAAATTCTCTTGTGTTTATTCTTCTCTACTCTTACTCTTGCTTTAATTTGATTTTGATTTTCAAGTTACTATCAATTCTTCAAATAAACCAATTCACCCCCCCCCCTCTTGGTTGCTAGTTCGGGACAACAATTGGTATTAGAGCTAGTTAGTTTCTTCAAACTTAACTGTGAAATTTGATCCAAAATGGCAACCATTCCACCAATAATCACCTCTTCATATGGAAAACTAAATTCATTCCTTAGACCCTATTTTGATGGAATGGATTATTCTTATTGGAAACACAAAATGTTCTTGTTCCAAATAGTGAAGGAATTGAGCTTTGGGGTTTTGTTGAAAATGAGTGGAAACCTCCTACTCATGAGGTTGATAGTGTCCAAGTTCCTCTTCCTAAGCCATAATGGTCAAATGCCAATGTGAGAGATAGGTTCAAGAACCATAGAGCAGCCTCTATCTTGATGATTTCAATATCAAGAGAAGAAGGTGAGAGAGTTCAACATCTCACTTATGCACATTGCATTTGGAAAACTCTTGAGAACTATCATGAGGGTACTACCCAAGTGAGGCTCACTAAGAAGCAAATGTATGTGTATGAGTATGAGCTATTCAATATGAAGCCCAACAAAAATATCACCGACATGACAAATTGCTTGCTTGCCATTATAAATGAGTTGAAGAAATATGGCAAGATATATGATCAAGATGATGTGAATAGAAAAATCTTGAGAGAACTTAGAGCAAAGAAGAACTTTGAGTCTAAAGTTTCTTCAATTGAAGAAGCTCATGACCTTAGCTCTTTGAGAACCGATGAATTTGTAAAAAAAACTACTCACCTTCGAATTACACACCGAAATAGAGGAAGAACAAGGTGAAAAAGATAAGAGTAAAGGAATAGCTCTCAAAGCCATCAAAGAAGTTGAGAGCTCAAATGATGAAGATAGTTATGATGAAGAAGAATTGGCTATGCTATCCAAAAGGATAAGTGATTGGAAGAGAAAGAGAAGACTACAAGCAAACAAAGGTATATTTTCTAAATCCTCCTTCAAATATAAAGATAAAAGGAATGAAGTAAAATGCTATGAATACGGTAAATATGGTCACATCAAGCCAGATTACTTCAAATTGAAAAGCAAGAAGAAATGGGATAAGGAAAAGAAGAGATCACTCAAAGCCACATGGGATGATGATTCCTCAAGTGAAGAAGAAGAGGAAGAAATTGCAAATATATGTCTCATGGCTATTGAAGATGATAATAACTCCAAAGAGTTAAGTATTTCATCCTTAAACTCAATTGCATATGATGATGATGTTGATGATACTTTAGATGAAAATAGTTTGATTGAGCATATGAACCTTAGGATAGAAAAGTATTTCTCAAAGATGAAATTTTATAAAGATAAATGCTCCAAGTTAGAAAAGGATTTTTTGTCTTTGAAAAACTCTACATTGGAATTAAAGTCCTTAAATGAAAACTTGTTGAAATCAATTGATTTGACTAAAAACTCACATGGCTTAGAAAATGTGATTAATAAAAATAAAACATTGAAGGATGAAATAAATGAGTTAAAAGAGTCAATTTCAAAATTTCACAAGGGAAAAGAGGCCTTAGATACATTGATCAACATTCAAAGACCAGCCTCCTTAAAACATGGTTTGGAGTTCATTAGTTTATCTAGCACTTCACTTAATGCACCAATATTTGTTAGAGCTTTTACAACATAAATATATAGTATTGATGTTGTAAAGAACACTAATGCACAAACCGAGCCTAAAAATTCTAAATGAATTATCTTAGGTTCACAAGGCTCTAGACTAAAACTCTAAGAGCAAATCATGCATTCATGTATACAATGCATGTAAATAAACACAAAAATGCACAAAAACAATCCTACTCAACACACATTTGCAATTTTATACATGGTTTATTAAATTTTAATAGGAAAGTGCATAAGTATAGAACCTTGTATCAATGCACTTATTGTATGAAATTTGGACATAAGAGCACATTTTGCTATATTAGGAAGGCGCATCTCAAGTTAGAGGACCCTTTTATTCCTAACACCCAAGGACCCAACTTCATTTAGGTACCAAACAATAGATGAACATTGTCATTTTGTGGGTATGCCTAAAATTCACTATCAATGAAAATGTTTGGTTGTGGATAGTGGATGCTCAAGGCATATGACAGGTAATGCAAAGCTCTTTAGATCACTCACTTACAAGTATGGAGGTAATGTAACTTTTGGTAATAATACTAAAGGTAAAATTATTGGTATTGGTTCCATTAGCATGCTTGGTAAGAACATTATTGATAATGTTTTGCTTGTTGATGGATTGAAACATAAATTGCTTAGTGTAAGTCAACTGTGTGATAAAGGATATGATGTGAGTTTTGACTCTAAAGGATGCAAAGTTACCAATTCAAATGGTGAAATTGTATTCAAAGGAGTTAGAGTTGGAAATACATACAAAATTGACATACATTCTAATAATGCATTTGAATGTTTGATTACCATTAGTAATGATGCTTGGCTATGGCATAGAAGATTAGGAGATAGTAGTATTGATCACTTACAATGAATTAGTAAAGAAGAACTAGTTTATGGTCTCCCCTCTCCCCAAAGTAAAATTTGATAAAGATAGGACATGTAAACCTTGTCAATTTGGTAAGAAACATAAATATAGGACATGTGAACCTTGTCAATTTAGTAATCAAATAGAGTTGCTAGCTTAGGTGGCAAATTGTATGCATTTGTACTTGTTGACATGGGTAAATTTCTTAGCTTAAAAGAATAAAGCTTTCAATTATTTTAAAATATTTTCAAAAAGAGTTCAAAATGAAAAAGGCTTTGTAATCCCAACTATAAGAAGTGATCATAGTAAAGAAATTGAAAATGAGTACTTTGAAAACTTTTGCAATGAGTTTAGTATTTCACATAACTTTTTGGCTCCTTAAACACCACAACAAAATGGTGTGGTTGAAAGAAAAAATAGAACTTTGATTGAAATGGCTAGGACAATACTCAATGAGTATGAATTACCATTTTACTTTGGCGAAAGCCGTTAATACCGCATGTTATATTTCAAATCATGTTTATAAAAGGCCTTTGATAAACAAAACTTCTTATGAGCTATGGAATGGAAGAATACTGAAAATTTCATACCTTAGAGTGCTTGGATACAAATGCTTTATATTGAATACCAAGGATAATCTTGGAAAATTCTCATCAAAATCGGATGAAGGCATATTTTTAGGATATTCATCAACTAGCAAAGCATATAGAGTATTTAATAAGAGAATACTAGTAGTTGAAGATTCAATTCATGTTGTTTTTTATGAATCCTCTAAACTTGATCAAAGGAAAGGTAGTGTTCTTAATGATTTTTTAGTTACACTCGAAAATCAAGACATAATCAATGCTCCAAAGAACAATCTTGATGAACATGAAGAAAAGTCTCAAGAGCTATCTAAAGATTGGGAAAACAAGAAGGATCGTCCAAAAGAATTCATCATTGGTAATACATCAAAGGGAGTAACTACTAGATGCAAACTTAAATACTTAGATGTTAATGTTTCTTTTGTTTCTCAAATTGCACCAAGGACCGTTGAGGATGCTCTTAGTGATGAATGTTGGGTAATTGCTATGCAAGATGAACTCAACCAATTTGAGAGAAATAGTATGTGGGAACTTGTTCCTAGATTATAGGATGTAAGTGGGTATATAGGAATAAGCTTGATGAAAAAGGTCTCATTACTATAAACAAAGCTAGATTGGTAGCCAAAGGCTATAACAAAAAGGAAGGCATTGACTATGATGAGACGTTTGCCCCCGTAGATAGATTAGAAGCCATTAGAATATTGCTTGCATTTGCATGTCACATGAATTTTAAACTTTTTCAAATGAATGTTAAAAGTGCATTTCTAAATGGGTTTATAAATGAGGAAGTTTATGTTGAATAGCCTCCCGATTTTGAAGATTATAAATTTTTGAATCATGTTTTTAAACTTACTAAAGCACTATATCGATTGAATCAAGCTCTAAGAGCTTGGTATGGTAGACTTAGTTTATATTTGCTTGAAAATAAATTTTCAAAAGGCAAGGTTGACTCAATTCTTTTTGTTAAAAAGAAAATGCATAACATTTTGATTGTTCAAATTTATGTTGATGACATTATATTTGGTGCTACTAATGAATCTTTGTGCAAAGAATTTGCTTCTTGTATGACTAGGGAATTTAAAATGAACATGATGGGTGAACTCAAATTCTTCCTTGGACTACAAATTAAGCAATGAAAGGATGGTATCTTCATCAACCAATCCAGGTACACAAAATAACTCCTTAAGAAATTTGGAATGGATGGTTGCAAGTCTAGCAAGACTCCCATGAGCACATCCCTAAAGCATGACAAAGATTAAAGTGGTAAGGTAGTAGATGAGAAGAAATATCAAGGTATTATCTGATCACTACTTTACTTAATTGCTTCTAGACCCGATATAATGTATAGTGTATGTTTGTGTGATAGATTTCAATCATGCCCTAGAGAATCACATTTGAATGCCACTAAAAGGATTTTGAAATACTTGAATGGGACATTGCATTTAGGATTTTGATATCCTAGGAATTCATCATTTGACATACTAGGCTTTTCAGATGTGGACTATGCCGGTAGTCTTTTGGATAGAAAAAGCAAGATTGAAGCAAGCCATTTTCTAGGCAATTGCATGGTTTCATAGTTTATCAAGAAAAGCCGAATATGTTGTTGCATGTTTTTATTGCACATAAGTTCTTTGGATGAAACAACAATTACTTGACTATGGAAAAATATTTGATCACATTCCTAGTAAATGTGATAATGTTAGTGCAATCAATTTATTCAAGAACCCCATTTAACATTCTAGGTCTAAGCATATAGACATCAAACATCACTTTTGAAGAGATAATGTTCAAAACCAAAATGTTGTCTTAGAATTCATTAATACACAAAACCAACTTGCTGATATCTTTACAAAATCATTGAATGAAGATAGATTAAACTTCATCAAGCATAATTTAGGAATTTTTGATAGAAGCTCCTTGAATGAATAAATCATATGCATTCGATTCATTATATTATGTTTGAAAGGTTTTATCCTCAATTTAAAACATCAATTTTGATCATAAGTTGTCCATATAAAAATTTGTCTCTATTCTTTTCTTTCTATGTTTTTTCTTTGTTTAGTGAGGTCATCCTGCCCTATCCTGCGGTCACGAGTTGCTTGGTCGATTTCATTTCAGATAGACCTTCAGCGAGCGGTCGGGCAGATATGATAGACAGTAGCAAGAATTTAAAAAGTCTCAACCGTTATAGGTTTTCCTACAGGCAGCGAATGCCTCACCTTGTATAATGGTCACTCCATGGTCTCTAGCGGGTGTCCTTATGTAAAACGATGGTCGCACCTTGTACACTCTGCATAATACTTTTTAAACATTAGTTGTCTGTCAGTTTCAAATTCTTTCATCTCTAATAGCTATAAATGGCTAGTTTTTCGTAAGTTCTCTATTTAAACCCCCCCCCCTAAACTTCAGTTACATACTTCTTTGATCACTCCCATCATATAAACATAACATAAAACTCAAAGATCATCTCAAAACCCTTTCAATCTTAACACACTCTATTTCTCTGTCTCTTTCTTCTCTCTAATATCAAATGGCTCCCAAAAAGAAGATTTCTTCAAAGGGAAAGGGAAAAGAGAAGAAACCATCAGTAATTGTCATTAGAAAATCCAAGAAGCTCCTCCCTCTCCTCCACCATCTAGAAAAGGTGAGAAAATCCAAACCTCATCACCAAACTTCAGAAGAGGATATTAGATATGTCATGCTTAAGAGGAAGAAGATGGAGGGAACCAAGAGCCCTTTTGGATGCATGCTTATAGACCTAAGCATCAAGGATGAAATTGATAGATTTCTAGATGTACTTGGGTGGAGAAAGTTTATGTACCCAGAGGAGGTAGGTTATCCTAGTTTAAGGAAAGAATTTCTTATGTCCCATCAAATAGAAAAGAGTGAAAACTCTGCCTTAGGTTGGTATGGGATAAGATTTAAGCTTTTTGACCAATACTTTGCCTTAACCTTAGAAAATTTTACCAAAATTTAGGACTTTCCAACTGATGGGGCCACATCCTACAATGATACAACATTCTCTAACCAAATCCTCTCTACCTTTTGGCAAGAAATTTATATAGAAAAATCCTTTGTGAAGGAATCCAAGGCTAGACACATCAAATCACTCAATCATTGGATGCTCTATTGGATCATAACCTATACAATCCACTAAAAGGCTGATGGAAATGAAAAAGTGACCCCAAGGGACTTGATTTCCCTCTATGCCTTCACTCACAACATTCCCATCAACACTCCCAAATTCTTGATAGATACATGCTATCATCATGCAACCAAAAAGTCTAGAACCTTCTTTCTTTCCTCACATATCACTCAAATAGCTAGGCACTTGCATTTATTGAATGACCTCAACCTAGCCACATTGAGAAATCCATTTGATCTCTCCTCTAGTGCTATCACCATGGAGTACCTAGAGCTTGCTGGTTGTGTTAGGAAAATTGATGGCTCATATGTCTATCTCTTTGGGGAAAAGGATGTAGTGGATAAAAACAAAAAGAGACTTAGATACACCATAGAAGGAGAAGATGAATCTATGGAATTTGCTATAGAAATGCCTCACAAACCCTCTTCCTCCAAGTCTAGCAAGATTGGTTCTCAAACCAAACTTATCCTCTAAGCCATCAAATCTCTTTCCAAGCAACTAGTTCACTTCAAAAGGGATATGTCCAAGAGATTTAAGCACCTAAATAAGAGAATTGATCTTTTATCCCATATACATCATTATTAATATGACATACAAGGCAAGATGGAATTGCCTCAATGTGATCTCAATGAATGAGATATAAGTGATCATGAAGAAAGTTCTTTTGAAGAAGGATCCTTAGAGGATGAAGTTAGCTCTAGTTCCAGTAGTAGTGTGCATGCTCTTGACAAGGGCAAGGCCCCTATGGAAGAAGAAGAGCCTAAGGATGAAGATTCATATTATATGTTTCCATGTTGTTTTATCTTCTATTTTTACCTTTCATGTTTCTTATTTTTATTTTTTTTCTTTTGTTTATTCTTGTACTTCATGTTTATCATAAATGAACATCTTTTTTTCATACCATAATCTTCTTTTTATATTGATGTTTTATATTTCATCTTTCTTTTTGCCTTTCTCAAAGGGGGAGAAGATAATTGAAACAATGATGATAATTAAAATAATGATCAAATAATTAAGCTTTATATAATCAAATTTAGAAGCATACACTTAGGGGAGATAATTATAAAGCTAAGTAAATACACAATAGATTACAAGATGCTAAAACTTAAAAGTAAGATTGTCATTATTTTGTCATTAAGTTAGATCCAGATTCACATCAATAGACTCCATTGATAAGAAATGAGACGAATCCGATCTATACCTTCGAAGCATAGAGACATGGAAGATATTATGAATCTTTTTCAGTTCAAGTGGCAAAGCCAATATGTAGGCCACTAGTCCTACTATCTCCAGTATCTCATACGATCCAATAAATTGAGGACTCAATTTTCCTTTTCAACCAAATCTCAGAATCATCTTCTACGGAGATATCTTCAGGAACACCATATGTAACATATGTTATTTTACAATTAAATTAAATTAATAAGTTGGGAAGTTAAATGAGGTGTTGGAAGTGAAAAAATATCATATATATATATATGAAATATAATAAAAATATAGATTACATATAAAGTCAAACATGTGTTTAAAAAGTCAACAGTGAAATAGTAAAAGAAAGGTAAAATAGTAATTTTATTTTAAAAATAAATTAATTAAATAATTCAAAAATTATTTCATTTTTGAATGGATGTTGGAAATTAAATAATTAAAAATAATAAAATAATAAATAAATAAAAATTAATTAAATATATATATATATGGTGGAAATTTTTGTTAAGAAAGAAAAATTAAAAAAAAACTATTTATCATTTTCTTATTCTTTTCTCTCTCCACCATGAAATTTCACCATAGCCAAGGATGATTTTTTCTCCAAACTCCAAATTGTGAAGGTTTTCAAAAGATCAAAGTATTTTTGGTGATTTTTCCAACAACTAGTAAGCTTTCTTCATTATTTTCTAAGTTTTATGGAAATTTTAGATTATGTGCAATTTGTGGTTTTGATGGGCTGGTTGTTTTTTGTTCTAATGCATGTTAAATATGTTATTTTAATGAGTAGGCAATGATTTTATGGTTGAATGGTTGATAGGCTTAAGTTTTAGTGGAATTTGAGAGATGTAGTAAAGTTAGGATTATGGAAAAGGGGTTTGTTCAAGATTATAGTTTATTTGGTTTTATCATTTAAATCATATTGTTTAATGATTTAAATGATATAAATGAATTTAAATTAACAATTGGAATTGGTTAGAATGTTGAACCAAAATCAAAGTGGCTTAGGGTTTGAATTTTGGAATTTTGATGAAAGAAAGATACATTGTAATATATAACGTTTGTAATATATTTAAGCTTTAAAAATAATTTGAAAATGTTGAGAATAAAGATTTAATATTAAAGTGTGTTTAGGCACATTTTAGTATCTTTGAAGGGAACCTTTAAATTGAGTTTTGTAATTTAATATGTATTTAAATATGTTGTTTAAGACATAATTAAGCTTAAAACTTAATTTGGTATTGGATGGATTAGAATTCCAAAGTTGTAGTGCCTTATGGCTTAAGAAGGGGAAATTGAAGGATTGGTTTTTTGTAATACCCTTATACCCTATAAATGTATAATACACACACACACCCAGTATATGTAAGATATGCGTATACGGTATAAAAATGTCACAATCCGGTTTAATACAAATTTCTCATATTTCTTCACTCCTC
The DNA here is from genome assembly GCA_947685225.1 of Garcia nutans. Taxonomy (NCBI): domain Eukaryota; kingdom Viridiplantae; phylum Streptophyta; class Magnoliopsida; order Malpighiales; family Euphorbiaceae; genus Garcia; species Garcia nutans. Next base: position 30,637,652 of record CANTUV010000039.1, on the reverse strand, counting down.
AAAACATTTATACAAATCTAGATATATGTATAACATCGTACATAAAATCATCACACTACTCAATTATCCAAAACATCCTTTACAATTTACAAAACATATACTCCCAAAACATGATATAATATACATAATATCAAAATATATTATAACATAAAATATGTACATGCTAGCAAGGTGGCACTGATCTTGTTGTAGCAAAAATACTTCAAGTTCAACAAACACTAGCCTAGTCTTGTCCAGGTCTAGTAGAACTCTTCGGCTCTACCAGATCACCCATGTCACATGCGCGATGAGTTACAATAGCACTAAGCTAAAAGCCTAGCGGTACAAACTTTGATAATAATATAACTTTAAATAATGCCAATATAGAATGCTTATATGTTATGTCGTGATATCGCATTCAAGCTCACTTTTAAACTTATTCTTTCAACAATCAATAGTTCACACAAACAAATACACAAGCATGGGCCCAAATACTAATACATTATTCAAATCCCAGAGTTATTGTATTGGTCCATAATGACACCATGTGTCTAGCCTCGAAGGCAAATTATATCATAGTGATGTGTTTTATTATTTTTTGTCATAGAATTGTATCTTATTTATTATAATAATTATTGTTTTATTTAGGTATTTTGGTAGCTTTAATATGTTTATTTAGTGTTTTCATCAATTTTGGTAGTTTCAATTTATTTCAGTGTTTATGTCATTTTTGTTCTAGTTTTTTGTTTGGTGCTTATTTGTTGTTGGTTAATGTTTATTTGATTCTTATTAAAGTTTGTTTCAAGTGTTTGGTTTAGGTTAATATGCAAGGAACCATGTTAAGGGCAAAACCAAGGACAAGAGAGGAAGGAAAAACCAAGGAACCAAGAGAGAAGGAAAATTTGGACAGTAACTGACACACTCAGAGGACACGGCCAAGCCACTGGCCGTGTCACATGACACGGCCAGGACCTTGGCCGTGTCCCATACCAAGCTAAGAAAGAAGACCAAAAGATCAGAAGGTGACACACTCAGGGGACACGACCAAGTCACTGGCCGTGTCCCTCCAAACTTGTCAAACACGGCCAAGCTCACCCAAGCTTGGCCGTGTCACTCACCATTCCAAAGAAGAAGAGATGAAAATCACACAAAAGCGGACACATTCTGGTGACACGGCCAAGCCACTGGCCATGTCACATGACACGGCCAGGAGCTTGGCCGTGTCACTCCATGGACTAAAGGAGCAAATTTTTAAGCGAGGTTTCGTATAAATAATACGATTAGGGTTTTGATTAGGGGGTGCTTGATCAGCCGTCAGAGAATTAACTTAGGGTTTTCCAATTTTTTAGAGATTATTGATTACACTTGGATTCAAACAAATTAGATTAAATTTGTTCTAGCCATTGCAACATTCTTCTAGCAAGATCTGAACAAGAGATTCTTCAGAAGCTTAAGGGAGTTTGTAATTTGGTTTTGTTCTCAAACTTTATCTCTTAATTTCATTGGAATTGTATTTATGAATTCTAGTATGTCTAAATTGATTTCATTGAATTTTAATGAGATGAATATGTTTGACAACATTATTATGAACTAATTTGATCTAGTCTAGGGTTTGTATGGATCTACTATGATTGTATGAATTGGTTATTGCTCTTAACTGAATTATTTCTTTAGCCTTAATTGAATGGATTATTGTTAATATATAATTGATTGGCCACCAATTATGTGTTTTAGGTATTAGATGAAGGATTGAGAGATGAAGTCTAATGCTAGAACAATTCAATTAGGGACTTAGGTGAATTAGAGATATAACCTAAGAAAAGGATTATTTCAATTGTAACAAGATTATTTGAGAGAGGTTTGAATGCGAGAGCTTATTTCCTTGATTCAATTAATTAAGTTACTTGAGATCTAATCTTTGAAATTAAATTGGTTGAGAGGAATAACCGTTCATACATATAAGTTAGTAGAGAAGTGCAAACCCTAGACCTTTCTATTAAGTGAATCAATATATCATCTCAGTTTACTTTTATTGCTTTAAACTTCACTCGATCTGTTTACATTAGTAGTTAGCAATTTAAATTTATTATAATCTGTTATTTGCAACCTAATAATCAATTAGCTCATCTAGTTTCCTTGTGAGACGACCTTGGGGTGATGACCTTTGCTACAGCTACATCGTATACTTGCGAGTGACGCTTGTAGTAGAACTTAATTAGAGAGCAACAAGTTTTTGTCACCGTTGCCGGGGAGGCTAATTGGCGTAATTGTTTATTAGGCATAAATATTTTAGATTATTTTTCATTGTTTACTTTTTATTTTATTTGTCTTTTGCTTTTAATAATTCTTTCTTTCCAGAAATTTTATTTATGCAAGGCAGGAGATCACTCGGAGGAGAGCTATACCCAGTTATTCCAGAAATTCAGAGAGTGAAAAGGAGCAGAGAAGAGTTTGAACTATACACCGGATTTGATACAGAGGAGGACACTTCTGATTTTGAGTCGGATACTACACAATTCGCCAAAATGGGAGAAGAGAGGCAAAGAACTATGAAAGATTTTGCTAGACCTATCATTAGAACTTCAACATCTTGTATAAGATTGACGGATGCAGCAAGAAATTATGAGTTGAAGAACATCCATTACAACATGCTGCCATCATTCTATGGAGTTTCAAATGAAGATCCTTTAAACTTTATTCGGGATTTCTATTCCACCCTCAACACTTTTCCATTGGGAGGACTAATAGAGGACCAGTTGAGGATGAGATGCTTTCCGTATACATTGAAGGATAGGGCAAAGAGCTGGCTTATGATGTTGCCTGAAAATTCTTTGACAACTTGGGAGCAAGTTTATAACAATTTTATGGGCAAATTTTACTCACATCAGAAGACAGCTGAATTGAGAGGGAAGATAGCTACATTCTCTCAATTTGAAGGAGAGCCATTTCATGAGGCTTGGGACAGGTTTAAGATGTTATTGATCCAGTGTCCACACCATCACTACCCACTTCAACTTCTGAATCAGTTTTTCTACGATGGTCTAACCCAGCAATTTCAGAATACTGTTGATAAAGCAACTGGGGGAGCTATGGGAGAAAAGATAGCTGATGAAACTTATGAAAATTTTGAAATGTTAGGAGCTAATTCTCAACAGAAGAGTGTAAGAGGAAGAAGTAAAGGGGTGAATCAATTGGAAGCCAACAGTGAGATGGTAAATCAGATAGCTGAATTGACAAGGCAAGTGCAGATGTTGAATATGAAGAACAATACTTCTTAATCCACTCAAGAAGTGTGTGGAATTTGTGGGACCTTCGGGCATGGAGAAAATATATGCCCCTCTGCATATGAGTCTTATGGAAATGAAGCTGAGCAAGTCAATGCTATGGGGGGATATCAACCAAGGGCCTGGAATGATCCTTACTCCAATACTTACAATCCTGGTTGGCGGAATCATCCAAATTTTTCATGGGCAACAAATAATTCTCAACAACCTTTTCATTTGCTCCAGAGACAAAACCAACCATAGGGTCAATCCTCAAATCAAGGGCAGCCTAAGAGAGAGAGTTTGGAGGATAGTTTACAGGCCTTTATCCAAGTCAGTGCTAAGAATCAAGAGATGACTAAAAAAAGGCTGGATTCATTAGAAGCATCTTTTAAGAAAGTGGAGACTCAAGTGGGACAACTTGCATAACAGATGCAGATTTAACAAAAAGGGAAATTTCCAAGTCAACCTGAGAAGGCACAAGCAGTGACTGTTCTTAGAAGTGGCAAGGTAATTAACAATAATGTTGAAAATAATTCTGTGAATGCAGGTAATCAAGAGAACAAAAAGGAAGGAGAACCAGAGAGCAAAGGTGTTGGAGAAAAATCAATGGAGAAATCCGCTTCAGCAGATTTACACAAGGCAAGTAATCCATACCGGCCACCTATACCATTCCCCAGTAGGTTGAAGAATGATAAACAAGATAAGCAATTTTCAGACATCTTCAACATGTTGTCCAAGGTAAGTATTAACTTACCCTTACTTGAAGCAATAAGGAACATGCTGGCTTATGCCAAATTCTTCGAGGAACTGAACACAAAGAAAAAAAGGTATGAGCCAAATGAAAAGGTGATAGTGTCAGAGGTAGCTAGTGCTGTTTTGCAGCATAAACTACCTCTGAAACTAAAGGATCCTGGTAGTTTCATAATTCAAATCACTATGGGTAATGGAAAGGGAACTGATGGCATGTGTGATTTAGGAGCTAGTGTAAATTTGATGCCTTATTCTGTGTATCTTGAATTAGAACTAGGGGAACTTAAACCTACAAAAATGGTGTTGAAATTAGCTGAGAGATCTCTTAGATTCCCGAAAGGGGTTATAGAAGATGTGTTAGTTAAGGTTGGTGGGTTGATAGTACCTGTGGATTTTATAGTTCTTGATATGGAAGGAAGTAACTCTACACCATTCACACACACTATTTTAGTGGGTAGGCCTTTCATGGCTACTACCAACACCTTGATAGATGTTAAAAATGGTAAATTGTCAATGACTGTCTTAGGACAAATAGTTGAATTTTCTATTTTTAACACTTTTCCCATTCCTACAACTGCATTATATGAGGATTGCTCTTTAATTGATTGTATTGATGCAGTTGTTTCAGATATTTTCTTGCATACAGGTTTCTCAGATAAATTGGAGCTGGCACTGACCTTAGATGGTGGTTTAGATATTTTTGATTTAGAAATTGCCAGTTGCCTTGAGACATTAGAGAGTACTGAAATAGAGGAACTTAAGGAGGACCCAGTTTGTGAACTTCCCTCCATCCAAAAAGAAGAGAAGAATCCTACACTTGAGTTAGAGCTGAAAGAGTTACCTAAAAATCTAAAATATGTGTTTTTAGGAGATCACAACACCTTACCTATGATAATATCTAGCGAACTTAGTGAAGGGGAGGAGATGAAGTTGGTAAGTGAGCTTAAAAGATTGAAAAGAGCAATAGGATGGGGATTGAGTGACATCAAAGGTATTAGCCCTTCAATGTGCATGCATAGAATCACTTTAGAAGAGGGAGCTAAACCTGTGAGGGAGACCCAAAGGCGCCTTAACCCAAATATGAGTGAAGTGGTTAAGAAGGAAGTGCTCAAATTGCTGGATGAAGGAGTAATATATCCAATAGCTAATAGTGAGTGGGTGAGCCCAATACATATAGTACCTAAGAAATCAGGAATCACTGTGGTGAAAAATGAAAATAATGAATTGGTTCCTACTAGGACTACAATGTGTATCAATTATAGGAAGTTGAACAATGCCACAAAGAAAGACCATTTCCCTCTTCCTTTTATTGATCAAATGTTAGATAAACTTTCTGGACACTCACATTATTGCTTTTTGGATGGACTTTTAGGTTATTATCAGGTGTCGATATCACCAGAGGATCAATCCAAGACTACTTTTACTTGCCCTTTTGGGACTTATGCATTTCGGCATATGCCATTTGGCTTGTGCAATGCTCCTGCGACTTTTCAGAGATGCATGATGTCTATCTTCACAGACATGATAGATGATTTTATTGAGGTATTTATGGATGACTTTTCTATTTTTGGTAGTTCTTTTGATAATTGCCTCAATAAACTTGTTCTTGTGCTGGAGAGATGCATTGAATGTAACCTCACTTTGAGTTAGGAAAAGAGTCATTTCATGGTTACTCAGGGCATTGTCTTAGGTCATGTTGTGTCAAGTAAAGGGATTGAGGTGGATAAGGCTAAGGTAGAATTGATTGCTAAGTTACCCCCACCTACCTCTGTTAAGGGAATAAGAAGTTTTCTAGGGCATGCAAATTTTTACCGGAGGTTTATTAACGATTTTTCTAAAATAATCCAACCGTTGTGTCATTTGCTTGGGAAAGATGTTCCTTTTGAGTTCACTGCACAATGCATGCAAGCCTTTAATTCCCTTAAGGAAAAACTAACTAGTGCACCGGTGATTGTAGCTCCTGTTTGGTCTTTACCTTTCGAAATTATGTGTGATGCCTCTAATCATGCAGTAGGAGTGGTTCTTGGGCAAAGGGTTGATAAATTTTTGAGAGTAATATATTATGCTAGTTTGACCCTGAATAGTGCGCAAATGTATTACACAACAACTGAAAAGGAAATGTTAGCTATTATTTTTGCCTTAGATAAATTTAGAGCATATTTAATTGGGTCAAAAATTATTGTGCATTGTGATCATGCGGCTCTAAAATATCTTTTAACAAAATAACATGTTAAACCGTGCTTAATTAGATGGGTGTTATTGTTGCAAGAATTTGATTTTCAAATCAAAGATACTAAAGGGATGAAAATGTTGTAGCTGATCATTTATCTAGATTACCCTTCTTTGATGAAAATCTTGCATCTGATAGTATTCATAAAAATTTAGAAGCATTTCCTGATGAGCAGCTGTTTGTGGTAATTGATGCACCTTGGTTTGCAGATATTGCTAACTATCTTGCTTGTGGTATTTTGCGTTCTGACATGTCATTTCAGGAAAAGAAAAGGTTTTTACACTTGAGTAAATTTTATTTTTGGGATGAACCTTACTTATTCCGGATATGCAAAGATGAGATAGTTCGCAGGTGTGTACCTGAGGAAGAACAACTGAGTGTTCTTCAATTTTGTCATGACCTTCACTGTAGTGGTCATTTTGGAGGAAGAAAGACTGCAGAGAAGGTGTTTCAAAGTGGTTTTTACTGGCCTACTCTATTTAAAGATGCTCAAGAGTATTGTAAGCACTGTGACCGCTGTCAAAGAGTAGGTAACATTGGGAGAAGGAATGAAATGCCCCTTCAGTCATATATTGTTGTTGAACTGTTTGATGTGTGGGGAATAGACTTCATGGGTCCTTTTCCCAAGTCTTTTGGTTATGAATATATTTTAGTTGCTGTTGATTATGTTTCAAAATGGGTGGAGGCAATCCCCACCCGTACTAATGATGCTAACGTGGTTGTTAAATTTGTGAAGGAAAATATTCTTAGCAGATTTGGCACACCAAGAGTGATAGTTAGTGATGGGGGAAGTCATTTTTGCAACAAAGTTTTTGAGAAGTTAATGCACAAATCTGGTGTGAAACACAAGGTGGCGACCCCATACCATCCATAGACTTCTGGACAAGTTGAAACATCCAACAAGCAAATAAAAAGAATTCTGGAGAAAACAGTCAACTTATCAAGGAAGGATTGGGCGAGTAGATTGCATGATGGACTATGGGCATATCAGACTGCTTTCAAGACTCCTCTGGGTATGAGTCCATACCGATTGGTTTATGGTAAGGCTTGTCTTTTACCAGTGGAGTTGGAGCACAAAGCATATTGGGCAATCATGACTCTGAATTTAGACCTGGACAAAGCAAAGAGAACGTTTTCTGCAAATTTCAGAGTTAGATGAGCTGAGGAATGAGGCATATGAGAGCTCGAGGATTTATAAGGATCGCACTAAAGCACTTCATGACAGAATTATAGTGCGAAAGACATTGAGTCCAGGTATGAAAGTTTTACTTTTTAATTCTCATCTCCGTCTGTTTCCAAGTAAACTCAAGTCTCGATGGAGTGGTCCTTTCGAGATAACTCAGGTATATCCTTTCGGTTCCATAGAATTGTTTAACTCTCGAACAAAGGAAGCTTTTAAAGTAAATGGACAGAGAGTTAAACCATACAATGAAGGATTCCAAGAAGCAAGGATCATCAATAGCACTTTGATCTATGATCCTTAAGTCTTGCAGTAATGTCAAGCTATATGACATTAAAGAAGCACTAAATGGGAGGCAACCCATTGGTTTGCATTTCTTTTCATAGTTGTAATTTTATATTCAGAAATGTTAGACAAAAGATCTCTATTTTGATCCTTGACAACTCAAATGGATGATCTATTTAACTTGTGTTTAAGAATCTTGTTGCAGGATTAGGTTGCCTCAAGTAAAGCAAGACAGAACAATTCTAGCGGTCGCACCAGACCAGAATACGACCGCTACATGCAATTACAGAATGAAACCTTATCACAGTAGGTTTCGCGGTCAGAAGTTCGACCTCAGTCGCGACCGCGCCTCAAGAATGGCGGCCGTCCAAAATACTTGCCCGACCGCTACTCAAGGAACTTAAATCATTACAATCACAGTAAGGTTCGCGGTGACAAGAACGGTGAATGATTCGACCTCGCTAATCAATTTAGCGACCGCCCATTCAGAATCGCGACCACCCAACAATTCAAGAAGAAATTGCTCAAAGAGACAGTAGTGTTCGCGTCCACAGGTGCGTCCAGAAGTTCGACGCGAAACTGTGAGTTCGATCGCGAGATTCTGCATAGGGCGACCGCGAAATTCAAATTATGGCGGACATTCAGTTTTGCTCTGTCAGAGAATGACACGTAATATGACCATTGTAAACCCACTTGAAGATTCAAAAAAGGCGACCGCACCTCTGCTTGGCGCGACCGTCCCGACAAACAAAGCATGGGCAAGAAACGGTCCGACAAACACAGCATGGACAAGATTCCAGCTGCAGAGCACTAAAATTCGACCGTTGTAGCTTTTTCAAAAGCAGCGACCGTCCCTTGTTAAAGGACGACCGCGAGAAGCATGAGCGCGACCATCCTTGCATGAAGGGCGACCGCGAAGTGCTTCGGACAGTTTAAGTAAAGAAGGTCTATTCTGCCAAGACTTTATTCAAAACTTCAATAACGGCTAGTAAGACCACATTGGCTATAAATACAATGTCTCTATGAGAAAACAAGACAGTGAAGTAAAAAGAACAATCAAGAAATCAGATTTTCATAGCCAAGCAACAAATTTTCTTTTACTTAAACTTACAATTAAATTGTAATGAATGTTAGGTGTGATCATTAAAAACACCATTGTATAAGTTTGAGTGTAAGCTTGGGAAACACTTGGGTTGTGAGAGTGAGCCTTGTAAAACTCTTGATTGGGTTGTAAGTGTGAGCCTTAGAAAAAAACTTGTGAAGTTAGGTGTGAACTTGTGAAAACACCAAAGTTGGAAGTGAGCTTGTAAAAACTTCAAAGAATAGTGGAACCTTAACAAGTTGTTAAGGAAGTGGATGTAGGATTGAGGTAAATCCGAACCACTATAAATCTTGTGTGTTCTTTCTTTCTTTCATTACTCAACCAACTTTCTATTCCGCATTTGTGTTTGTTGAGTTTTTTAATTTGCCATCATTTCGTGAGGAAACCAATTCACCCCCCCTCTTGGTTGCCATCTTGGGACAACAATTGGTATCAGAGCCCTGAGATTTCTTAAACTTAATTGTGAAATCTGATCCACTATGGCAACTTCTTCTTCATCAAGCTCTCATGGAAATCTTAACTCTATTCTTAGACCCTATTTTGATGGAACTGATTACTCATACTGGAAACACAAAATGTACTTGTTTCTAGATAGTGAAGGGATTGAACTATGGGATTTCGTGGAAAGTGAGTGGAAATCTCCTACTCATGAAGTTGACGGTATTCAAGTTCCTCTTCCCAAAGCTCAATGGTCAACTAGCAATATCAGAGATCGATTCAAGAACAATAGAGCTGCTTCCATCTTGATGAACTCCATTTCAAGAGAAGAAGGTGGAAGAGTTCAACATTTAACTTGTGCACATTGCATTTGGAAAACACTTGAAAACTACCATGAAGGTACGACTCAAGTAAGATTCACTAAAAAACAAATGCATGTTCATGAGTATGAGCTATTCAAGATGAAACCAAATGAAAACGTCACCGACATGACAAATCGCTTGCTTGCTATTGTCAATGAACTAAAGAAGTATGGCAAGGTATATGATCAAGGTGATGTAAACAGTAAAATCTTGAGAGCCCTAAGAGCTAGAAAGAACTTTGAATCCAAAGTATCATCCATAGAAGAAGCTCATGATCTCAGCACATTAAGAACCGACGAGCTAGTTGGTAAATTACTCACTTTTGAGCTGCACAGTGAAAAAGAAGAAGATCAAGGTGAGAAAGAAAAGAGAAAACCAATTGCACTCAAAGCAATCAAAGAAGCTGAGAGCTCAAGCAATGAAGGTACTGATGATGAAGATGAAATGGCAATGTTCTCAAAAAGAATCAATGAATGGAAAAGAAAGAAAAGATTACAAGCAAACAAAGGTACACCTCCTAAATTCTCCTTCAAAGATAAAGAAAAGAAAAATGAGGTAAAGTGCTATGAATGTGGAAAAACTGGTCACATTAAATCGGATTGCTACAAATTAAAGAACAAAAGGAAATGGGATAAAGAAAAGAAAAAGTCTCTCAAAGCCACATGGGATGACTCTTCTTCAAGTGAGGAAGAAGAAGAAGAAATTGCAAATCTATGTCTCATGGCTATTGAAGATGACTCCAATGAGGTAAGTACTCAATCCTTTGATCTTGTAGCACATGATGATATAAATGATATAGATGATAGTGATTTGATTGAGCACATGAATTTTAAAATAGAAAAATATTATTCTAAAATGATGCTTTACAAAGAGAAAAACTCTAAGTTAGAAAAAGATTATATATGCTTAAAGAATTCTACCTTAGAATTGAAAACCTCAAATGAACACTTGATGAACACAATAGGAGAATTAAAGAAAAGCTCACATGACTTAGAAAAAGTGATTAAAGAGAATGAGACATTGAAGCATGAACTAAAAGAACTAAAAGAATCAATTTCCAGATTTCATAAAGGAAAGGAAGCATTGAACACATTAATTAATAATCAAAGATCACCTTCCTTGAAATATGGATTAGGATTCAATGGCTCAACCAACATTGCACCTAGCAAACCAACATTTGTGAAAGCATCTACAACTAAAATTTCTGATGTTCATATCAAAGATGCTTGCACCAAGTCTAAAAGAACTAGTTATGGTTCACTAGGAGATAAAGCCAAAAATAATTATGCATTGTTGTTCACTAAATTTGCACAAAAGAAATCACATACTTGTAGTTGTATGTATAATGCAAAAAGAAAAATGCAGAAGAATAGAATACCATGGCAATGCACATATTGCATGAAATTTGGACACAAAAATTTTTCTTGTTATATAAGAAAGGCACATCTCAAGTTAGAAGGCACTTTTTCTACTAACCATCAAGGACCCAACTTCAAGTGGGTACCTAAAAGAAGATGATCACAATTGTTTTGCAGGTATGCCTAAAATCTACTACCAATGAAAGCACATGGCTTATGGATAGTGGATGCTCAAGGCATATGACTGGAAATGCAAAGCTCTTTACAAGTATTACCTACAAACATGGAGGTAACGTAACTTTTGGAAACAATGCTAAAGGTAAAATTCTTGGTGTTGGCTCCATTGGTTCTATTGGTAAGGATTTAATTGAAGATGTATGGCTTGTTGATGGTTTGAAACATAACTTGCTAAGTGTTAGTCAACTTTGTGATAAAGCATACTTTGTCGAGTTTGATTCCAAGGAATGCAAAATCACAAACTCAAATGATGTTATCATATTTAAAGGTACTAGAACAAACAACACTTACAATGTCAGCATACATTCAAATCATACATGTTTAATGTCCACTAATAATGATGCATGGTTATGGCATAGAAGACTAGGACATGCTGGTATGGATCAATTGAAATATATTTATAATGAGAACTTAGTTGATGGCTTACCTAAGATAAAATATGATAAAGATAGAATTTGTGAACCTTGTCAACATGGTAAGCAACATAAAAGCTCATTTAAATCAAAGAGTATTATAAGTACCTCTAGACCTTTAGAGCTCATTCATTTAGACTTGTTTGGACCAAATAGAGTTACAAGCTTAGGAGGCAAATCATATGCATTTGTTCTTGTTGATGATTACTCTAGATTCACATGGGTTAATTTCTTAGCTCAAAAGAATGAAGCCTTTAATTGCTTCAAAACATTTGCAAAAAGAGTTCAAAATGAAAAAGGATATGTGATCACATCTATTAGAAGTGATCATGGTAAAGAATTTGAAAATGAAAATTTTGAAACCTTTTGCAATGAACTTGGCATTTCACATAATTTTTCTGCTCCTAGAACTCCACAGCAAAATGGTGTAGTTGAAAGGAAAAATAGAACTTTAATTGAAATGGCTAGAACAATGCTCAATGAATATGATTTACCATCTTATTTTTGGGCAGAAGCCGTTAATACAGCTTGCTACATTGCAAATCGTGTTTACAAAAGGCATTTAACTAATAAAACTTCTTATGAGCTATGGAATGGAAGAATACCCAGAATTGGATATTTTAGAGTATTCGGATGCAAATGCTTCATATTGAATACCAAGGATAATCTTGGAAAATTTTCATCCAAATCAGATGAAGGCATATTCTTAGGATATTCATCATATAGCAAAGCATATAGAGTATTTAACATGAAAACTCTAGTAATAGAAGAATCAATGCATGTTGTATTTGATGAATCATCTAAACTTGATCAAAAGAAAGGTATTACTTTTAATGACCCTGCAGATAATCTTGAACCTCTTGAATCTATTGATGCTCCAAAGATCAATCAACTTGAAGAAAAGACTCAGGATCTACCTAAGGATTGGCAATACAAGAAAGATCATCCAAAGGAACTCATCATTGGAGAAACATCTAAGGGAGTAATCACTAGATCTAAAATTAATCATGTTGATGTTAATTTTGCTTTTGTTTCTCAAATTGAACCAAAAACTGTTGAGGAAGCTTTAAATGATGAAAATTGGATAACTGCAATGCAAGATGAACTTAATCAATTTGAAAGAAATAATGTTTGGCAACTTACTCCTAGACCTAAAGATCATTCTATAATAGGATGCAAATGGGTTTATAGGAATAAGCTTGATGAAAATGGTCACATTATTAGAAAAAAAGCAAGATTGGTAGCCAAAGGTTATAATCAAGAAGAAGGTATTGATTATGATGAAACCTTTGCCCCTGTAGCCAGATTAGAAGCTATTAGAATATTACTTGCTTTTGCATGTCATATGAATTTTAAGCTTTATCAAATGGATGTTAAAAGTGCATTTCTAAACGGACTCATAAATGAAGAAGTTTATGTTGAACAACCTCCTGGATTTGAAAACTACAAATTTCATGATCATGTTTTCAAACTTACCAAAGCTTTATATGGATTGAAACAAGCACCTAGAGCATGGTATGATAAACTTAGTGCATATTTGCTTGAAAATGGTTTTGCAAAAGGAAAAGTAGACACAACTCTCTTTGTTAAAAAGGATAAGCATAACATTTTGATTGTACAAATTTATGTGGTGACATAATATTTGGAGCTACTGATGAAGCCTTGTGCAAAGAATTTGCTTCTTGTATGACCAGGGAATTTGAAATGAGCATGATGGGTGAACTCAAGTTCTTCCTTGGATTGCAAGTCAAGCAATGTAAAGATGGGATCTTCATCAACCAATCCAAATATACAAGAGAACTCATGAAGAAATTTGGAATGGATGGCTGCAAAACTAGCAAAACTCCCATGAGCACATCCTTGAAATTAGGTAAAGATGACAATGGTAAAGCAGTAGATGAGAAGAAATATCGAGGTATCATCGGATCACTACTTTACTTAACCGCATCTAGGCCTGATATAATGTACAGTGTATGTCTATGTGCTAGATTTCAAACCTGTCCTAAAGAATCACACTTGAATGCCACTAAAAGAATCTTGAAATATTTAAGTGGTACAATGCAATTAGGACTTTGGTATCCAAAGAACACATCATTTCATATTATAGGATTTTCAGATGCAGATTATGCAGGTAGTATCTTAGATAGAAAAAGCACAAGAGGAGCATGTCACTTTCTTGGTAATTGTTTAGTTTCTTGGCATAGTAAGAAACAAGCATCAGTTGCTTTATCCACAACGGAAGCTGAATATGTTGCAGCTTGTTTTTGTTGCACACAAGTATTATGGATGAAACAACAATTGCTTGACTATGGTAAAGTTTTTAACAATATTTCCATTAAATGTGACAACACTAGTGCTATCAATTTGTCTAAGAATCCTATACAACATTCTAGATCCAAGCATATAGATATTAGACATCATTTTTTGAGGGAAAATGTGCAAAATCAGAACATAATTCTAGAATTTATTGAAACACAAAATCAACTTGCGGATGTCTTTACAAAACCATTGAATGAAGATAGACTTAATTTTATTAAACTTAATTTAGGAATGATTGATGGAAATACTTTGAATTAATTGCCTATCAATGAAGTTTCTATGTGCATGAATTTAATGGTTCTTAACACTCTAGAAATATTTTCTATCTTTCCATGAATCTTTCAATTTTTAAGTCTTTAGCGGTCGCTCCAGAGTCCTTTCACGATTGCTATCTTGTCTGACAGTTTCATTCAAACTAATGACTCTGTGCGCGGTCGAGAAAATTTTGTGCGCGGCCGCACCAATTTGAATAGTTTCGACCGTTACAGACAATTTCTTCTCTCGCGAGCGTACTTATCTTGAAAATGGTCGCTAGACCTAATTTCGCGATCGCACCTTGTTCAATGTGCGACCGCACCCTGTACACTCTGCTCGAAAATTTATAACCGTTGGCTGTGTGACAGGTCGCAAATCTTGACTTTCAACAGTCATAAACGGCTATTTTCGTTATTTCATCTATTTAAGAGCATAATAAATAATTTTCTTTGATATTTTGCTTCTAAAAACATTCTGAAACCCTAAAATCTTCTCCTCATCATCTGTCATTCAATTGAACCTCTGTTTTCCTGCTCTCTTCTGTTCTTTCTGTTTCAATGGCTCCCAAAAGAAAAACCACCTCCAAAATTAAGGGTCAAGCCAAGAGAGTTCCAGGAATCACCATTAGAGAACCTGTTGTTGAACCTTCATCTCCTCCTCAATCCAAAAGAGGTGAGAAAATTCACAAACCTCACCACCAAACCTCTGAGGAAGACATTAGGTATGCTATGCTTAAGAAAAAGAAGGTTGAAGGCACCAAATCACCTTTTGGTGGAATGCTTTCTGCATTGGGCATCAAGGACGAAATTGAGAGATTGTTGGATGTCCTTGGATGGAGAAAATTTGTCTTTCCAGAAGAGGTAGGCTACTCTAGTCTTAGCAAAGAATTTCTGATGTCTCTTCAAATAGAAAAGAGTGCAAATTCTGCACTAGGGTGGTATGGAGTTAGATTTAAGCTCTTTGATCAATACCAAGCCCTATCTCTAGAAGATTTTGGTAGCATTTGGAACTTCCCTTCTGAAGGTATAACCTCTTACAATGACCAAATGTTCTCCAACCGAACCCTTTCTGATTTCTGGTAAGAAATTTCCATTGAAACTTCCTTTGAAAAAGAATCCAAAGCCAGACATATCAAAACTCTCACCCACTGGATGCTCCATAGGATTATCACTTATACCATCCACCAAAGAGCAGATGGAAATGAGAAAGTCACCAAAAGAGACCTCATCTTTATGTATGCTTTCACCCATAACATCAAAATAAACTCCACCAAGTTCTTGATAGACACCTTCTTTCATCATGCTGTTACAAGAACTGGTACATTCTTCCTATCCTCTCAAGTTACTCAAATAGCTAGGCACCTAAACCTTCTGAATGATTTGAACTTAGCTACCTTGAGAAACCCTTTCATTCTAGCTTCCAGTGCTATCACAATAGATTACTTAGAGCATGCTGGATGTGTTAGGAAAATTGAAGGATCATATGTATACTACTTTGGCAAGAAAGGAGTAATGGATAAACAAAAGAAGAGGCCAAGATATACAATTGAGGAAGAAGGAGATTCAGTTGAAGTTGCTGTGGAATTACCTCCAAAAGCAACTTCATCAAAAGTTGCTCAAGAAACTACTTCATCCTCCACTCAACTCATCCTCCAAGCTATCAAAACTCTTTCCAGGAAATTCTCCAAGTTCAAGAAAAGTGTCTCCAAGAGATTTCAGCACTTGAACAAGAGAATTGACCTTATATCTCATATGCACCATGATCTCTATGACATGCAAGGAAAATTGGACTTGCCTCAGTGCAACCTTGAAGATTGGGATATAAGTGATCATACCCAAAGCATTCCTGAAGAAGAAGAGTCCATCAGCACTAGCTCTGCCTCTGTTGCTCCTAAAGATAAAGGAAAAGCTCCTTTAGTTGAAGAAGAACTAGATGTAGATGATGACTCTGAATAGCTTAAAACTTTTTGTCTCTATTGTTTGCATTTTCATATGATTATTGCTTTATTTTCTGCCTTTGTACTTTTCTCTATCCTTAATAAACATGTTTGTTTCAAATGTTATTTGTTTTTCCTTATTTGTTGTTGTTTTGATTGTTGCTTTTAATATCTTATCCAATGGAAGACACATTTGTTTAAACATTTGATTTATTTTGCCTATGACAATGGGGGAGAAAATAACAACATAATGGAATGAATGGAATGAAACTCAGTAAACATAATAGGGGAGAAACAATGGGGGAGAAAATAGTACAATGAATTGTTTAAACTGTTTATACATAACCTAATGCACCAAGATTATCACAATGCTCTTAATCATGACTTATGCATAAATCAAGGGGGAGCATTTTAGACTTATTATTTTTTCATCATTCCATTTGAATTGCCAAAGTCAAAATGGGGGAGATTGTTAGACAAAAGATCTCTATTTTGATCCTTGACAACTCAAATGGATGATCTATTTAACTTGTGTTTAAGAATCTTGTTGCAGGATTAGGTTGCCTCAAGTAAAGCAAGACAGAACAATTCTAGCGGTCGCACCAGACCAGAATACGACCGCTACATGCAATTACAGAATGAAACCTTATCACAGTAGGTTTCGCGGTCAGAAGTTCGACCTCAGTCGCGACCGCGCCTCAAGAATGGCGGCCGTCCAAAATACTTGCCCGACCGCTACTCAAGGAACTTAAATCATTACAATCACAGTAAGGTTCGCGGTGACAAGAACGGTGAATGATTCGACCTCGCTAATCAATTTAGCGACCGCCCATTCAGAATCGCGACCGCCCAACAATTCAAGAAGAAATTGGTCAAAGAGACAGTAGTGTTCGCGTCCATAGGTGCGTCCAGAAGTTCGACGCGAAACTGTGAGTTCGATCGCGAGATTCTGCATAGGGCGACCGCGAAATTCAAATTATGGCGGACATTCAGTTTTGCTCTGTCAGAGAATGACACGTAATATGACCGTTGTAAACCCACTTGAAGATTCAAAAAGGGCGACCGCACCTCTGCTTGGCGCGACCGTCCCGACAAACAAAGCATGGGCAAGAAACGGTCCGACAAACACAGCATGGACAAGATTCCAGCTGCAGAGCACTAAAATTCGACCGTTGTAGCTTTTTCAAAAGCAGCGACCGTCCCTTGTTAAAGGACGACCGCGAGAAGCATGAGCGCGACCATCCTTGCATGAAGGGCGACCGCGAAGTGCTTCGGACAGTTTAAGTAAAGAAGGTCTATTCTGCCAAGACTTTATTCAAAACTTCAATAACGGCTAGTAAGACCACATTGGCTATAAATACAATGTCTCTATGAGAAAACAAGACAGTGAAGTAAAAAGAACAATCAAGAAATCAGATTTTCATAGCCAAGCAACAAATTTTCTTTTACTTAAACTTACAATTAAATTGTAATGAATGTTAGGTGTGATCATTGAAAACACCATTGTATAAGTTTGAGTGTAAGCTTGGGAAACACTTGGGTTGTGAGAGTGAGCCTTGTAAAACTCTTGATTGGGTTGTAAGTGTGAGCCTTAGAAAAACACTTGTGAAGTTAGGTGTGAACTTGTGAAAACACCAAAGTTGGAAGTGAGCTTGTAAAAACTTCAAAGAATAGTGGAACCTTAACAAGTTGTTAAGGAAGTGGATGTAGGATTGAGGTAAATCTGAACCACTATAAATCTTGTGTGTTCTTTCTTTCTTTCATTACTCAACCAACTTTCTATTCCGCATTTGTGTTTGTTGAGTTTTTTAATTTGCCATCATTTCGTGAGGAAACCAATTCACCCCCCCCCTCTTGGTTGCCATTTTGGGACAACAAGAAATTTTAATTTTATGTTTAGTTTAAATAAACAGAATGGGTGCTTTGATCGGTTTTTATTTTTCTAATGTGTTTCAGGGTTGATCGAAGAAGAGGTTTGCAATTTCTTTAAGATGTGGTGATATAAAAAAAAGAGTCAAAATGGCAGTGGAGAACACGGCCACTTGACACGGCCAAGCCAGTGGCCATGTCAAGCCAACTTTAAAACACCATTTTTCACAGACCCTGACACGGCCAACAAGCTTGGCCGTGTCCTTGGCCGTGTCACATGGGACACGGCCAAGCTTCACCCTAAGTCTCTTATCTTTGTTTTTGCAAACTTTTCCTCACAGTATCAAACACACCCATGGGACACGGCCAAGTCACTGGCCGTGTCCCTCCAAGCATATCAGACACGACCAAGCTCACCCAAGTTTGGCCGTGTCCCTCCAATTTTACACTTTAAAAACACATTTTTTTGCACCTTTCGTTCATTCCAATCCCTAAATTTCTTTTTGCTTCCTTTCGTTCTCTCGACTTCTCTCTCACAAAACTTCCATTGTTTGTGTTTCAAAGCTTCCAAACTTCCATTAATTCTCAATTTTCTTCACCAAAACTAAAATTAATCCATTCAATCTTCTTCTCCTCGCACAAAAGATCAATTTAATCGATTTAAGTTTCAAATTTTTTTAGATCTTTCAATATGCCAAGAATGAAGATGGTGTCCCACCATAAGAGGAAGCAACCTCCAACTGCAGCTGCATCTTCATCTTCCTCATCTTCATCTTCAAAGAGAGCAACTCTTTTGGCTCGGGGTTTCTTCCCGACGAGGTTAGTAAGTGATGAATCCCTAACGCTCTTCATATTAGGGATAATTTTTATCGTTATGTTCAAAATCTTGGGTAGGAGAACCTAGTCTCCTTGCGACCTTTGCAATTTCAAGTGCTTACTTTGGAATTTTTGACATCTCTTAAGGTTGAAAGAGATGAACAAAAAATTTGCTCTAGGTTGAGTTTTAAATTGCTTGGGAAATCATTTGTGGTTAGTATTGAACAATTGAATGTTATATTTGGTTTCCATCAACACGGTGAAAGGTCGGTACCTAAAGATTTTAAACAATAATTTGCTTGGGGAGCATTAGGCTCGGGAACTTATGTGGCCAAATCGGCCAAGGCAACTAAATTGAGCAATCCCGCTCTTAGGTATTTGCATCGTTTTATGGCCTGTGGATTCTTTGCTAGAAAGAAAAGCCCGGGTGTAGTGGAACTGAGTAAGCTCTTTTTCTTAGATTGTGCGTGTAATGCAATACCTATTAGTTTCAACTATTGGTTGGCCGATGTTTTTGATAGTGTGGCAAACAAAAAGAAGGGGGCTATCTGTATTGGAGGATTGGTTACCACATTGGCAACATCCCTTCTTGATGATTTTGACCCGAGTACCTGTCGCATGAATAAAATTACAGGTAATGATTCATTGGATTTGGCCACACTAGAGAAGATGCATATGGTGGTGCATAGGAGAGGCGCTTATATGATGGCTTCAGCTGAGCCAGAAGTACCGGGGGGGCAGACAAAAGAGAACACGAGTCCAGGAGGGGTCCGACTCGGATTCTCTTGATTTGGAAGAAGATGCTCTGGCCCCGGATAATCAAGAGATACTTAATAGGATTGAGGCACTGGAGAGCAAGGTAGATCGTAACCATGCTGCGGTCTTGCAACAGTTAGACCAAATCAATAGCAACCTTGCTAAGATACTGAGTCTTCATCCTTCGGCTGCTTCATCATCACATCCTCCTTCACCGTAGATCTTTCGAGAGAATTCCTTACTTTCTTGTGTTTAGCATATTTTTTGTTATTATTTTTCATTTTTGTTTTTAATGTGAACATTTTATATTTTGGATATTTTATTTTATATATTGTATTTTGTTTTTGAACATTTGCTGTTTGTGATGAAAAGTTAGGGTTTGCCTCACAGAGGAACGATGGAAAATAGGTTGTACCTTAACTCTTTTTATTTATTATCCTTGATTCCATTAAGGACAATGTCATTTATAAGTGTGGGGTAATCTTTAAGCTTTTCTTTAATTCTTGTTTTGTTTGTCGTTTTGTGTTATATTGTGTGTTGTGCATGGCATAATTATTGAAAACTTATTGACTTTTCTTTGATTCTAGCATTATATTTGAGACTTTAGTATCAACATAGAGATTAGCATTTGAATTCATTCAGGATCAATTTTCACATTCTGCAATTCATGACATATAAATCTTTGAGAACCCACACCTTGTGAGTTTTGAGCCTCATAGATTGAATATTATTGTCAATTGATTTTCTTCTCTTAAGTGTGCACCTTCATGATTTTGCATCTCTAGAGCTTGCTTTTGCATACTAATTGAACTCACATTATGATTTAATCTCAAGTTTTAAAATGATGAAGGCAAATTAGGATTATCCCTTTAGCTTAAAAAGACCTCCCTTAATTATGAATTCCTTAGTGAGCCAAGTTGAGCCTTTGACTTTTTCTTGATTGATCAAACACAATTCACAACTCAAAATTTTCTTATTATCATCATACCTGCATTAAGGAATGGAGTTCTTATGATATGACAATAGGGTGGTTTAATTCATAAGTGTGGGGTAAGCAATTAAAAAAAAAAACAAAAATAGTATTGCTATTTGGGGTTGAAATGCATACTTTGCACATTATATTTGAGTAAGAGTCGATTATTCTTTTCCTCTACATTTTAAGCTAGATGTTCCATGCAATTTTATATTTTGTATATATATATATTAAAAAAAAGAAAGATAATAAAAAAATAAAAAAGAAAATAAAAGAGAAGATATATATATATATACAGAATTCATATATTTTCTAGCATTAGAGGAATGTCAACTCATGTACTTTTCTTTAAGTATGAAAGTATGTGAGATTATCGAGGGTTGGTGAATATGCTATTTAAGGGAGTTATGAGTTTCTTAGCAAGAGTATTGTCTAATTTAGATACTCCATTTCTTGATGCTCCAGCTTAAATGTCTTTTCTCACACCTTCACCTTAGCCCCATTACATCCAAATAAAAGACCTTCGGATTATTTCTTAAGAAAATCAGTGAGAGAGATTGGATAATTAATCAAGTTTATGGTAGTATGCATTCATGAGTGGTTTGAGTGAATTAACCTTTGAAATCGAGTGAAACACTTAGAGGAGAGATGAGATTTGTATGTCTGGATTAATGAATGAGTTAAGAAAATCTTAATTGAAGTAAAGTGCAATTACTTATGGCTGAGTCTTAAAGGATTTTATCTTATATACTGGAATTATAGTTAAGGTTGTTTGAGTTTTTAATTTATGCCATGTGAATTTGCTTGAGGACAAGCAAAGTTTTAAGTGTGGGGTAGTTGTTTTATTAGTTTTTGTCATAGAATTGTATCTTATTTATTATAATGATTATTGTTTTATTTAGGTATTTTGGTAGCTTTAATATGTTTATTTAGTGTTTTCATCAATTTTGGTAGTTTTAATTTATTTCAGTGTTTATGCCATTTTTGTTCTAGTTTTTAGTTTGGTGTTTATTTATTGTTAGTTAATGTTTATTTGATTCTTGTTTAAAGTTTGTTTCAAGCATTTGGTTTAGGCTAATATGCAAGGAACCATGTTAAGGGCAAAACCAAGGACAAGAGAGGAAGGAAAAACCAAGGAACCAAGAGAGAAGGAAAATTTGGACAGTAACTGACACACTCAGAGGACACGGCCAAGCCACTGGCCGTGTCACATGACACGGCCAGGACCTTGGCCGTGTCCCATACCAAGCTAAGAAAGAAGACCAAAAGATCAGAAGGTGACACACTCAGGGGACACGGCCAAGTCACTGGCCGTGTCCCTCCAAACTTGTCAAACACGGCCAAGCTCACCCAAGCTTGGCCATGTCACTCACCATTCCAAAGAAGAAGAGATGAAAATCACACAAAAGAGGACACATTCAGGTGACACGGCCACGGCCAGTGGCTTGGCCGTGTCACTCCATGGACTAAAGGAGCGGATTTTTAAGCAAGGTTTTGTATAAATAATAAGATTATTTGATTAGGGGGTGCTTGATCAGCCGTCAGATAATTAACTTAGGGTTTTCCATTTTTTTAGAGATTATTGATTACACTTGGATTCAAACGGATTAGATTAAATTTGTTCTAGCCATTGCAACATTCTTCTAGCAAGATCTGAACAAGAGATTCTTCAGAAGCTTAAGCGAGTTTGTAATTTGGTTTTGTTCTCAAACTTTATCTCTTAATTTCATTTGAATTGTATTTAAGAATTCTAGTATGTCTAAATTGATTTCTTTGAATTTTAATGAGATGAATATGTTTGACAACATTATTATGAACTAATTTGATCTAGTCTAGGGTTTGTATGGATCTACTATGATTGTATGAATTGGTTATTGCTCTTAACTGAATTATTTCTTTAGCCTTAATTGAATGGATTATTGTTAATATATAATTGATTGGACACCAATTATGTGTTTTAGGTATTAGATGAAGGATTGAGAGATGAAGTCTAATGCTGGAATAATTCAATTAGGGACTTAGGTGAATTAGAGATATAACCTAAGAAAAGGATTATTTCAATTGTAACAAGATTATTTTAGAGAGGTTTGAATGCGAGAGCTTATTTCCTTGATTCGATTAATTAAGTTACTTGAGATCTAATCTTTGAAATTAAATTGGTTGAGAGGAATAACCGTTCATACATATAAGTTAGTAGAGAAGTGCAAACCCTAGACCTTTCTATTAAGTAAATCAATATATCAGCTCAGTTTACTTTTATTGCTTTAAACTTCACTCGATCTGTTTACATTAGTAGTTAGCAATTTAAATTTATTATAATCTGTTATTTGTAACCTGATAATCAATTAGCTCATCTAGCTTTCTTGTGAGACGACCTTGGGGCGATCACTTTTGCTACAGCTACCTCGTATACTTGCGCGTGACACTTGTAGTAGAACTTAATTAGAGCGCAACATGATGCCCAGTGTCTAGTCCCGAAGACAAATATTGAGGATAACCTCATAGGCATGTCGCCAAATACAGAACTTTAAAAATTGAATAACATACTAGGCACACAATTATTTTCATATTTCTCATCATCAATTTCTTTCAATCTTTCACATTTCAGCATTTCATAACAAAATTACATTACCCAAACACTTTGGGCCATTTTTACATAATTCACAATTTATTCAGTTTAGCCATTAACAATGGCTTTTCACAATGCATATAATGCAAACATAACAATTCATATATCATAACACCATGTTCATGAATGTTCAATGTATTAAGTAGCTTAACACATTTTTCATCAAAAATGTGTTAAACCCAATTTAATGCCAACATATCTAAATTATCAAAAGTTTGTACTTACCTTAGAAAACACTTCAAAACAAACTTCAAAACTCTCTCCAACCTTCTCTTTCAAGTTGTGCTTCAACACTAAGGTTGGACAAATTACTCTTTCTCAATACCTATACCAAATGTGATCATAAACAATCATTTAACATCACATTTTAAGGCATACTTAACATCAAACCACTTAAATAGAAATTACAAATGAAAGACAAAGAAAAGAGTTATTCTCGAGTGGCACGCCCAATGACAGGTGTGTGCTACTAGACGTGTCAATTATCTTATCTCACAATATCTACTATACTCAGAGAGATGGCTGTGTTACTGGTTGTGCCATCAATATTAAAACTCAGCACCGTTGACATGCCCAATGACATGGCCGTGTCATTGGCAGTGTCAGGCAAAATTCTTTCATTTTGAACTCTCAACCATATGAGCACTATCATTCCAAACTTAACTCTACACAACCTTCCACTTCAACCACCCTACCTGTATTCTGTGAGCCACATCTTCATCTATATGGCCATCATTCTGGAACACCGAACCCAAATATTTGAACTGCTTGGTTTTAGGAACCAAAACTCCATCCAACTTAACCTCATGTTCCTGCTTCTTCCTTAGACTGAACTCACAGTGCATATATTCCGTTTTACTCCTACTTAACTTAAAACCATTGTCTCCACACTTCCAACTTACGGTTTACACCAGCACTAGTCTCATCAATTAAAATAATGTCATCAGCAAACAACATACACCAAGGAACATCGTCTTGTATGCTTCTGGTTAGCTCGTCCATAACCAGGGTAAATAAATATGGACTCATGGGCGAACCTTGATGCAATCCGGTAGTAATGGGGAAAGCCTCAGTGTCTCCACCAGGTGTTTTCACACTAGTGGATGCATTCTCATACATGTCCTTAATGATGTTGATATATTTGCCGCTGACTCCTTTCCTCTTCAAAACCCACCATAACTCTTCTCTTGGTACTCTATCATAGGCTTTCTCTAAGTCAATAAATACCATGTGGAGATCTTTCTTCTTCTCTTGATACAATTCCATTAGTCGACTTAGAAGAGAAAAAGCCTCCATGGTACATCTCCCTGGCATAAACCCAAATTGATTCTCCAAAACTCTTGTAAGCTTCCTCAATCTGTGTTCAATAATCCTTTCCCATAATTTCATAGTATGGCTCATAAGTTTGATACCCCGATAATTTGTACAGCATTGAATGTCTCCCTTATTTTTATATATGGGCACCAGGATACTCTTCCTCCAGGCATTCGGCATCTTACGTCCTTTCACAATAGCATTAAAGAGTTTAGTTAACCAGGCAACTCCTACCTCTCCAAGGTTCTTCCAAACATCTATAGGAATACCATCCGGGCCATAAGTTTTACCAACTTTCATATACTTCAAGGCTTCTCTTACTTCACTATGCAAGATCCTCCTATACCAGCTGATATAACCATTTGTTGCATGAAGACCTTGAAAATCTTGTTCGTGTTCAGGGTTGAATAACTGCTCAAAATAAGCCTTCCACCTCTCCTTAATCTCAACATCTCCTGTCAACACCTGTTGATCTTCATCCTTTATACATTTGACTTGGCTTAAATCTCTGCTTTTCCTTTCTCTCATCCTTGCAATCTTATAAATGCCCATTTCTCCCTCTTTAGTACCTAACTTTTGATAAATCCCTTCTAAGGCTCTGCCATGAGCTACACTAATAGCCTTCTTTGCCTCTTTCTTAGCCCTCTTATATTCCTTAAAGGCCTCGCTATTAACCGCATTCGGTAACTTTTTATACCATTCCCTCTTAGCCTTAATAGCCTTTTGAACCTCCTCATCCCACCACCATGCATCGAGCGGTCGAGGCCCTGCCCCTTTAGAGATCCCAAGCAATTTACCACCTGCTTTCTTAATGCCACCTTCCATTTTTGTCCACAAGTCCTCTGCACTAGCCTCAAGGTTCCAAATGTCTTCCTTTAGTAACTCCTCCTTAAAGGTACCTTGAGCTAGGTCTTTCAATTTCCACCATCTTATCCTTGGTTCCAATACTTTCTTATCATTCCTCCAGCTACTTTTATTCTTAACATCTAAAACCACAATACGATGTTGCGCCGTCAATGCTTCACCCGGAATGACCTTGCAATCCTTACACTTACTTTTGTCCCGTCTTCGAGTAAGTATGAAGTCTATTTGACTTTGGGTTCGTCCACTCTTAAAGGTAATCAAGTGTGACCCCCTCTTTTCAAAGTAGGTATTTGCCAGCACTAGATCATAAGCCACCGTAAAATCCAAAATGCTCTTTCCCTCCTCATTCCTGTTGCCAAAACCATAACCCCCATGGACCCTGTCATAACCATTACTGTCCTTACCAACATGCTCGTTAAGGTCCCCACCAATGAAAATTTGCTGATTATCCGTAATACCTTGCATGATTTCATCCATATCTTCCCAGAACTGAACCTTGGATGCTCCGTCCAAACCTACTTGGGGAGCATAAGCACTAATAACATTAATAATGTCATCTCCCAAAACAAGCCTCAAAGAGATAATCCTCTCTCCCTTTCTCTTCACTTCTACCACCTTGTCTTTAAGCGTAGGCTCAATAATAATGCCCACACCATTCCTATTGTTATCCAAGCCACAATACCACAGCTTATATCCTGAGTTACCAATCTCTTTTGCTTTATTTCCCTTCCACCTGGTTTCCTGCAAATAAGCAATACTAACCTTCCTTCTTTTCAAAGTATCCACAAGCTCTATAGACTTTCCAGTCAGAATGCCGATATTCCAACTACCTAATCTTAATCGGCTCCCTTGGACTTGCTTCTTTAGCCACATTCGTCCATAATGCGGTAGCCCTTTCCTGTTTGACACCACATCCTGGCGCTGATATGGCGGGACTAACTTCTTTACCCATACCCGTCCATGGCATGGGAACCTTTGCTCATATTCCACCACACCCAGGCGTCGATGTGATGGAACCCCTTGCTCATTTAACACTACACCCGGGTGCCGATATAGCGCGTGCCTAGGTGAGCATGTCCCAATGGTATAATGATAGCTTTGAGGATCCATAAAAAGTTTGGCAAAATTTTACACTGGCCGCCAACCTACCGCAACCCTCCTCCTTTATCTGGGCTTGGGACCGACTACGATACTCGCAGGCGGAGTTATCAAAATGAACAAAGACCAACAAATTTTTTTATGAAAGTAATTTATTTCAAGCAACTTTAAATTTGAAAAACACAATAGTTCCAAAATATTAAAGAAAGTAAAATTGAAAAGTAACATTCAAGTTAAGAAAGGTTCGTTGAGTGTAAGCTTCTTTTCCTTTCACATCTTCAATGTTTCCATCTTGAAAGGATGATAAAACAAAATCTTCTTTCAATCCTTTTCCCACCATGAAGGTTTCCGGTGGAGGTACTCTATTGAACCTTGGTAATGGATTGTCTTTGGTGTTGGGCTTATCCGGCTCCGGTAGCTTACCACTATCAATCAAATCTTGGATCTCATGCCTTAGACGAGCACATTTATCTGTTTCATGCCCTCGCATTTGATGGAATTGACAGAAGGCCTTGGCATTGAAGTTTGGCGGCAGTGGATTATGTAATGGTCGAGGAGCTAACGGTTGTAACAACCCTTTCTTTTGCAACTTCCTAAAAACCCAAGATAGAGGTTTCCCCAATTTTGAGAATTGTCTTTTATTTCCTTGACTGGATACATTAACATCAACTTTTTTTGCATGCTTTGATTGCTAGGCTGGTAATTCCCTTTCTCATTCCTTCTTATTGAAAAGCGATTCTTCTCCCTTTCCCACTCTTCAATTTGTAGACCAGCTTGGAGAAGATCTTTGATATCCCTTATAAGGGTGTGAGACATCCTTTCACAGAGATTAGGCAGGACGTCTCTCACGATCATCCTTATTTTATCAGATTCATCAGGCCTTTTCTTGAGAAAAGCAGCCTTATTTCTCCATCTCTTCACATAGTCCACAAAATTTCATTTGGCCATTGCCTAATGGACTCAACTTCCATTAAGGTAACTTCCATTTCAACATTATATCCATATTGTTGGATGAAGGCCTTGTATAGCAGATCCCAATCTTTTTGAGTACTTTCTTCTAAGGTGTTGAACCAATTTTGGATAATAGGGTCCAACGAGAGTATGAAGTACCTTAGATTTTGAGCCTTAGTAGCTTGAGCAGACTGCATAGCAGTGATATACTGCTTCACATGGAGATGGGGATTTTTGGTTCCATCAAACTTCGCAAAAGATGGCATCTTGAACTTGTACGGAACTTCTTCATCTAGCTTAAATAGTTTGTCGACTTCGGACATTTCTTCGGTTTTCAGTTTCTTCTTAAATTTCTTTTCTAAATCAGCAATCATCTTCTCAACATCAGATGTCTCGATCTTTTCAATAGTTGCCTTCTCAACAACCTTCGGCTCCTTTTTGTCTTGAGGATCTTGGTAGTATTGAGCCCAATCATCATCATCAATGATCACCTTATCATCATCAAAAGCTACTTCACCAATTTTAGCCTTCCCATTGTCCTTTGGCTTCTTGGAGCTAGCAGACGCTTCAACATTATTTCCTAAAATTGTAGCTAGTTGATTCTTTATGGTCTCGGCCATGGCCTCTTTTATTTCTTCCATCTTGGCATTGAGGGCATCATCCACTATTCTTTAAATTTGTTCGGGCTCCATTGCTTTTAGTGAAAAAGAGATTGAGTCGTTGCTAGATTCTTCATCTTCAGCGTAGGTCGGATTGTCGTAAGCTTTTGAACTATCATAATCCAGGGCTGTGAGCCAGAAAGGATCAATGATATGAGATGCAAATGTATGCATGTATGAATGTATGTATGCACAAACAATAAACAAAGAAAGATAATTAGGAAGTTCCTTCCAAACTTATAACATCCATACACGAATGGCAAGTCTCTTTTCCTAGGTAAATGGTTAACAAAATACCAGCATGGGGTATCTTGTTTTCAAATATTTCCCTCGAACGTTTCAACCAATAGTTATATTTTCAAAAATAAAAATCAGTTCATAATAATTTCCATTAATTAGGCTTTAATTGAATCAACTATAGTAGCTTTTATGCTACATTGGATTAAAACTAAATTAAGAGGCTTATTATAAATAGATTTCTCACTTGAAAAAGTAACTAATGATTAATGCCAAAAACAAGCCCATGATTAATTATTCTCAGTATAAACTAGGCTCACAATTGATTTTTGGTATTTCGTAATTAGCCTAAATAATTTGCAAGCTCTTTGTAAGAAAAGGTTGGATGAAAATAAATTTATTTCTAGGCCCATTGTAAAAGATTTTAGAAAAAAATGGATTTTGGGCTTAGTATTTGGGCCATGAGCAAAAGAATTTTTGATTTGTTTTTAGAAAAGTTTTATATCCAAAGACCATCTTGAAATGATTTGAAGATAGCTTTGGTCTTTTGGATTGTAAAGAAAAATTTATTTGAGCTTAAAATGTATTTAGGTCATATTAGAAAAAGAATAAACCAAATAAGCCATGATTTAAGCCAAGATAAGTTAACCATAGTCAAACAACATGCATTTGGGGTAAAAACCTAAGGAAAGTAACTAGGCCAATTACATGAGCTTTAGTCTTTGGGTAAAAAGGCTTAGGTTCCCATAGCAAGTATATACCAAATGGTACGAGGCTATGAGTGGTTATGCCATGCTCGATCTCCATACCTTGAGTGAAAGTATGGTATCACTTACATAATATAACACAGGTAACACAGGCATCCTAACTCACGCACACGGTGCAATCTAATATGATGCAATGGGTAATATCATTATAAGAAAGAATAGAATAATATAAAAACCAACGGAATCAACTTCTCTTATCCCAAATGGAGTCGCCACTATGAGCGGGGATTTTTGCCCCCACTCTCGGTGGAATGGTTCTTGCTACTTCGACACTGTTTAGGCTCGAAGCCTTAGAGAACACGGACCTAAGTCCGGAGAAAATGGAGTAGCCACCCGGACGGGTCGGGAAAAAGAAAGGGGTGGATGACTCAATTCCTATGGAATCCCCAACCCCCTAATGGGTTTGGAAAGTTGGGTATGTGTGGGGAAGGTGAGAAATGGCCCAGCACCCCCACATTGCCCGGTTCATTGGAACCGGCCTCCTTTACAGGTCTTAATATTATAAAATTCTTAAATATAATAATATTATCCATATTACATGCAACAATTAAAATAAAGCATCGATATATTAAAAATCAAGACAATGTCCAAGCAAAACAAATAAATGGACACCCATCGGAAGATGAAAACATGCCCTTACATCATCCATGTCTAAGCTAAGTAGGACACCCACCAAAAAGTAGAAACATGTCCTTTACATTGGTCCAAAATATAAAAGCAATTTAAATTATATGATATTTAACTAATGAGGTACCCACAAAGTGGAAACATACCTCTTACAACATTTGGAAATCAAAATAAATCGATAAAAGTAAACAACCATTCATCATAAATAAATCATTCATCGAAGATATCAATCAAAATATAAAATAAACATCCATCCATGATAAATTGAATAAATCAAATATTGAGCTTAAATAAATCAAAGCATATAATAAACTACATAATCAAGTATGGTAAGTAAAGATACAAATTGAAGTTTACTATTTCTCATTTAAAGTTCTTTAATTAATATTTAGGGTTTTGGAATTTATTTGTTTAGGCTACTGTAAGTTTTAATGGAATTGAAATAGATTAAGGTTTTATATTTTAAGAGATTGATTAGGTTCTTTGATTAACCAAATTAGGGTTTGAGTGGTAAAATCATGAAATTAGGGCTTGGATACTTTAAAACATTAGGTTTATGATTATTAGCTAATAGATTGTTGTTTTTAGGCTTACTGTGTTGAATTTTAATATTTAGGTTTATATGGTTTTAAGGTTTTAAGGATCAGGGTTTAGAAAAACTAGGGTTTAAGATTTTAAGGGAATTAGGGTTTAAGAACACTTAGGGTTTAGATTACTAGTTTAGGGTTACTGTCTTGATTTTGAAGTTGAATTAGGGTTTTTAGTGTTTCAGAGAATGTATTTGATTTTAGAATTTAGAAAAACAATTTATAGTTTTATGAAGCTTTATGTGATTTTTAGAAGCTGTAAAGTAAATTTAGGGTTTTAAGGTTTTGAAAAATTGAAAAACAGATTATGGTTTTGGGGAATTAATAAAACAATTTAAGGTTTTGGAAAGTTGGAAAGTAGATTAGGTTTTTAAGATTTTGAAGAATTAGATTAGTAATTTTAGGGTTTTTGAAAATAGAGGAGAAGATTTAAGATTCTAAGCTTTAGAAGAAGTAAATTAGGGCTCTAAGGTTTTTAGAATCAAAAGAAACAATTTAATGATTCAAGCTACTGTAAATAAAAAAGAGATTAGATATTCATACCTTCGTTTGTTGGTTTCACCAAAAATTACTTCCTGGATGAACAAGAACAAAGGCAAGATGGCTGCCTTTGATGGATTTGATTGCTTCCTCTTTTAAAAGTTTGATCGATTTGTAAAGTTCAAATTCAAAATTCTAGTCTAAAGTCCGATTCCTCTCTCCTTTTCCCTTTAAAAGTCCTCCCGATTCCCCTCCTTTCTGTGTTTTTTCTAGTCTTATTTATAGGAAATTTAGATGATTAATTCAACTTGTTTACGAAAAAATTTTGCTGGCAAAAAAAAAACTGCTACGGAAAAATTTTGCTGGCAAAAAAAACTGCTCCGAGGATTGCCGTGGAAATTTGCGAGTGTTGGCTTGCTGGGCATTTCACCCGTAGGACTTTCCTGCCAGCGAAATGGCCTTGGCCATTTCATCATTTTTCCCGTAGGAAAATCCTACGGGCGAAATGGGCCAAGGCCATTTCGTCCAAACTTTTAGGCGACGAAAAAATTCGTTGCCGATTTTTCCTTTGCCGATTTTTATTTTTATTTATTTGTTTATTATTATTATTTTTCAATTTTTATTAATTATAAAACTAAATAGTAAGACAAATATTATTCAATTAAGATAACACAAAAATTATTTTGGACTAATTAAAATATATTGGACCGAACTAGGTCAAAAATTAAGGGTCTACAACTGGTCTCAACTGCAATTATGCCATCAATGCACCATCATCACAAGACTTAAATCTAACTTACAATGCTCTCATCCCAACAAGCAAAAAAAGAGAATAAGCAGTCAAACTTGCCAAAGACTTCCAACTCAAGGCATCAGCAACAACATTTGCCTTGCTAGGATGATAATCAATCAAATAGTCATAGTCTTTAATAAACTCTAACCATCATCTCTGCCGAAGATTCAGTTCTTTCTGAACAACCAGATACTTTAAACTCTTCTAATCAGTATAAATGAAACACTTCTCCCCGTATAAGTAATGCCACCAAATCTTCAATGCAAAAACTATGGCAGTTAACTCTAAATCATGAGTTGGATAATTCAACTCATGTGGTTTTAACTGTTAAGATGCATAAGCAATGACTCTGCCCTCCTGCATTAGAACATAACCTAAACCACTATATGAAGCATCACTGTATATTACATAAGGTTTACCTTCCACAGGCAAAGTAAGAATAGGAGCTTGAGTCAACATCTCCTTTAGTTGTTCAAAACTCGCCTGACACCAATCTATCCACATAAATCTAACTCCCTTCCAAAGTAATCTGGTGAGTGGTATAGCTATCATAGAAAAATCTTTTATAAACCTTTTATAATCGACTCTCTTTGACATTAGGTCTAGAAACTATTGTATCTATTTATCTATCATCTGGTAGCTCTGGACAATCTCTAATAAAATAATTTGGTGATCCACATCTATAACATACTGATGTTGTACCTAACCTCCAGTAGACAACTCCATGTGCTCTACCACAATGAACCCAGGTAGGAGGAGCAGGCCGGGGTTAGAGCACTAGCCACTAAAATTGCACGTCTCTGTCTCTGCTGTTGTGCTGACCTGCCAGGTTGGCCCTGACTCTTACTAAACCTCTGAGGATATCCCCCTCGACCTCTCTTCAATGATGAAGACCTTATCTCACCCTGTGATCTCTTAACTCTACTCTCCTCTACTCTGGTTGCTGCTGCGAGTCCTTGTTCCCTCTCTACACTCTTGGTAGATGCAACCAACTAAGAGAAATTCTTATATCGAGAACTTGCCACTAAACACATGATGGAAGATCTCAC
This sequence comes from Garcia nutans, assembly GCA_947685225.1. Lineage (NCBI taxonomy): Eukaryota > Viridiplantae > Streptophyta > Magnoliopsida > Malpighiales > Euphorbiaceae > Garcia > Garcia nutans. The sequence continues at coordinate 30,605,073 of CANTUV010000039.1, read as the reverse complement.
TCCTTCCTCAAACCTCCGGCATCTATTAAACTCATCTAAAATAATCCCTCAAGCAACCTGGCTCAATCGAATAAACTCAATCTCATACTCCGTCACAGTCCTCGTGTCTTACCTCAAACTCAGAAACTCCATCTTCTTAGCATCTTTATACTCTATAGGAGTATATTTCTTCTCAAATTTCCATAGGAAATTGGCATAAGTCAAAACTAGTGGATCAACTGTACCATGGCAAACCGTCTTCAACCACTCATAGGCATCCCCCTGCAGAAAGCATCTAGCATAATCAAATTTCTCTTCTTGACTAGGCTGTAGCTGAATAAATACCCTCTGGACCCGGTCCAACCACTGCTCTGCTATAGCAGGGTCTGTAGTGACAACAAAATCTGTGGCTCTAAATTTTCTCAGCTTATCATACTTTTGCGTTGACAACTGCTATTGCGGCTGCAACTGTGGCGGCGACAGCTGCGGCTGCTGAACTGGAGCCTACCTCAACAACTCCACCATATGTCGTAACCAGCTCGGCAGAATCTCCTCAGTTGCTGGTCCAACTGGCACAGAAGCAGACAACTCACCAACAGACTCAACACCAGCTCCAACTCCACCCTAATCAGGAGTTACACTCTCTGCACTACCCTCTGCAGACTGGTGCATTCGAGACGCCATAACCACCTATTTCTGCAAATACAATAGAAATTATCACATCAAAAATTAGAAAATGCCAGTGTTAGTGCATATATCACAAATGAAAACCATATTTAAAATCCCTATTTTCACTCTCTAACAATCCACCTAGGTTTAGAATCTCAAACCTAGGCTCTGATATAAAAATAAATGTAACACCCTTATACCAGTATATGTAAGATACGCGTATAAAGTATAAAAATGACACAACCCAATTTAATAAAAATTTCTCATATTTCTTCACTCCTCAAAACATTTATACAAATCCAGATATATGTATATCACCGCACATAAAATCCTCACACTACTCAATTATTCAAAACATCCTTTATAATTTACAAAATATATACTCCCAAAACATGATATAATATACATAATATCAAAATATACTATAACATAAAATATGTACATGCTGGCAAGGTGGCACTGATCTTGTTGTAGCAAAAACACTTCAATTTCAACAAACGCTGGCCTAGTCTTATCCAGGTCTAGTAGAACTCTCCGGCTATACCGGATCACCCTTGTCACCTACGTGATGAGTTACAATAGTGCTAAGCTAAAAGCATAGCGGTACAAATTTTGATAATAATATAACTTTAAACAATGCAAATGTAGAATACTTATATGCTATATCATGATATGGCATTCAAGCTCACTTTTAAACTTATTCTTTCAACAATCAATAGTTCACACAAACACATACACAAGCATGGGCCCAAACAACTAATATATTATTCAAATCCCAAAGTTATTATTTTGGTCCATAATGACACCATGTGTCTAGCCCCGAAGGAAAATTATATTACAGTGATGCCCAGCATCTAGCCCAGAAGGCAAATATTGAGGATAACCTCATAGGCATGCCACCAAACACAGAACTCTAAAAATTGAATAACATACTAGGCACACAATTATTTTCATATTTCTCATCATTAATTTCTTTCAATCTTTCACATTTCATCATTTCATAACAAAATTACATTACCCAAACACTTTGGCCCATTTTTACATAATTCACAATTTATTCAGTCAAGCCATTAACATTGACTATTCACAATGCATATAATGCAAACATAACAATCCATATATCATAACACCATGTTCATGAATGTTCAATGTATTAAGTAGCTTAACACATTTTTCATAAAAAAATGTGTTAAACCTAATTTAATGCCAACATATCTAAATTATCAAAAGTTTGTACTTACCTTAGAAAACACTTCAAAACAAACTTCAAAACTCTCTCCAAGCTTCTCTTTCAAATTGTGCTTCAACACTAAGGTTGGACAAATTACTCTTTCTCAATGCCTATACCAAATGTGATCATAAAAAATCATTTAACATTACATTTTAAGACATTCTCAACATCAAACTACTTAAATAGAAATTACAAATGAAAGACAAAGAAAAGAGTTAATCTTGAGTGGCACGTCCAACAACATAGATGCGTGTCATTAACCCACTCTCATAGAAACTTTGACATGCCCAATGACACGGGCATGCTAATGACCGTGTCAATTATCTTATCTCATAGTTGCTACGACGCTAAGAAACATGGTCATGTTACTGGTTGTGTCATCAATATTGAAACTCAGCACCATTGACACGCCCAATGACATGGCCATGTCAGGCAAAATTTTTGCATTTTGAACTCTCAACCATATGAACACAATGATTCCAAACTCAACTCTACACAACCCTTAATCATCACTTCAATTTATATCCATGATTCACCCATCAATTCAACACATATATAACTCCAACATCTCTTAACTATCATCTTATTCAATCAATCATCACTTTCTCTCATAACACATACAAAGAAGAAGAAAGAAAATAAATCTCTTCTCTTTCAATCCAACCTTAAAAATCATAATTAACTACTCAAAACAACTTTATACATACCCATATTAAGCAATTAAAACATGCTAATACAAAATCCCAGAATCAATATATCATTTTTCCATAGAATCCCAAAGAGCTTGCAAAATTGATAAAGAAACTTACCAATTGATGAAGAATCCTCAAAAACTTTGCTTGAATCCTTGAAATTCTCTCAATCTTGATGTATAGAAGAAGAAAGAAAGCTCTCTTTCTCTTTCTCTCTCTCTCTCTTTAGTCCACTTTCAAAGAAGGAAGAAGAAGAAGAAGAAAAGAAATCTTTCCTCTTTCAATATATCCTTATCTATATATATAATATATATATGTCACAATGCACTCATTCTTCAAATATATATCAAGTATATATAACATATACATATATATTACATCTATTATACATATTCATTTCATATATACTATTCCAAAGTGCATCAAAAATTAGGATATTAAATTTTTAATTGATGTTTGGTATCTTAAACAACATAAAATGTGTTGTTAATGTGTGTTTGTTATTCACATTTTGGTTAGGTGTTGAGTATGTTGTTGTTCCAACAACCTAGTAAGTGAAGGAATTTTGGTGAAGTTGTAAAATTGGTGTTTTTGGCTTGAAAGTGCCTTTGCATAAAGGTACGTACATACTTTGATTGTTATGCATTAAATTGCATTTGTTTAACATATTTTGTGATTAAATGATTTGGTGACTATGCCACTTTGATGTGTGAATTCATATAAAAAGTGCATAGATATTTGCTTAAAGTTGAAATGTATAATGTATGTATTTATGAGCCACTTTGAGTTGGCTAAAAGCATTGAGATGAATGTTTGTAAAAAATGCATGAAAATATGTGAAATAAATGAGAATAATGGAAAAAGTGGAAAAAGAATTAAAATTGACATATTTCCCAAAGATTGAGAAGAATGTAAAATGGTTAAGTAATGTGTGTAACCTTATGTAATATCAAATTCCAGAGTATTGGGTTTGGTGTGATACGGTATATTGGACATTTACCTTCGGGCCAGACGCTGAACATCATTATTATTGCCTTTGAGCCAGATGCTGGGCATCATTATTATCACCTACGGGCCAAACATTGGGCGTTAATATATTTGCCATCAGGCCAGACACTAGGTGTCAAATGTGAGTCCAAAATAATATCTCTAGATTTGAATATTATATAAGGTCATTTGGGCCCAATGCGTGTGTATGAGAAATGTGTTAGTTCGAAAGTGTTAATTGAGTGACTTGCATTATGAAAATGCATATCAAGTTTACATTTTAAAAGAAATACATTTTGCATTATTCATGTGATTTTCTTTATTTAAAAATATGTACCACTAAGCAATTTTGCTTAGCACTATTTGTGTATCGCGCAGGTGACAAGGTTACTGCAAAGAGCCCTGCTGGGCCAGAGCAGGTATAGAGCATTCCTACTTTCTGGAGTTTTGAGTTGGCCTCCACAGACCAGGACCATGCAAACATGTAATTTGTTCATTTTGACAACTTAACTTTTAAATATGTATGTTATATTGTTAATATGTAAATGATGTAATTTAGAAAACTTGGGGTTGTATTTGTGTAAATAATGGTTATGTATATGTATATATGTATGTTTAAGTGTTTTGGGAAAATTGTTGGAGTTCTGGAAGTATGGGATGTTGAAAATATTTTTGGAGTGTATTTTATGCAGGTTGTGAAATGTTGAAATTTTTGGGATATCAAAATTATAGCTAAAATTCTGGCGAATTTTTTCCAAATTTTTTTCATTAAATTTTGTATTTTTAGAATATAAATTACTAATAAGTATTTTTATTTAATTATTAAGGTACATTTTAAGTATAGAAATTTTATTAAGATTGAGATGTGACATACTAGTATTGTATATGCATATTTTACATATATCGGGTATATGTATTAAACGTATATAGGGTATTAAGGTGTTATATTTGTTTTGGTATCAGAGCCTAGGTTTGAGGTTCTCGACCTAGGTGGGTTTTTGGAGAAAGAAAAAGAGATTTTAAATGTGATTTTAAAATGTCATATATATATTTGCACTGGTATTTGAACTATGTTTGATGTGGCAATTCTTTCTGTATTTACAGACATTTCCAGACATGACGTATCAGACGCATCAATCTAGAGAAGGAAGTGTAGAGAGTGTTGCTCCTAGCTAGAGTGTTGTTGGAGCTAATGCTGAGATTATTGGGGATGTATTTGTGCCAGTTAGACCAACAATTGAGGAGGTTTTGCAAATATGGGTGCGTCATATGATGAAACTGTTTCGATAGGCTCCAGTACAGTAGCTGCAGTCACAACCACAGCAATTGCTGCCGAGTAGGAAATATGATAAGTTAAGGAAGTACAGAGTTACAAATTTCTTTGGTACTATTGATCCAGCTATAGCATATCAGTGGCTGGATAGAGTACAAAGAGTGTTTATTCAGTTACATGCCAGTGCAGAAGAGAAGTTTGATTACACTAAGTCTCTTTTGCAAGGAGATACTTATGATGGGTGGAAGACAGTTCCCCGTGGAATGGCTGTGTGAGTGGGAATTTTTGCCCCCACTCCCGGTGGAATAGTTCTTGCGACTTTGGCACTATTTAGGTTCAGGACCTTAGAGAACACGGGCCTAAGCCCGAAGAAAATGGAGTCGCCACTTGGACAGGCCGAAAAAAAGAAAGGGGTGGATGACTCGATTTCTAATGAATCCCCAACCCCCTAATGGGTTTGAAAATTTGGGTACGTATGGGGAAGGTGAGAAATGGCCCAACACCCCCACAATGCCCTGTTCATTGGAATCGGCCTCCTTTGCAGGTCTTAATATTATAAAATTCTTAAATATAACAATATTATCCATACTACATGCAATAATTAAAATAAAGCATCATTATATTAAAATCAAAGCAATGTCTAAACAAAGCAAATAAATGGATACCCATCTGAGGATGGAAACATGTCCTTACATTGTCCATGTCTAAAACTAAATAGGACACTCACCAAAAGGTGAAAACGTGCCCTTTACATTAATTCCAAAAATATGAAATAAATTAAATTACATAAGGTTTAAATAATGAGGTACCCAAAAAGTGGAAACATACCTCTTACATTAGTACCAAAATAAACAAATAATAATCATAATAATAAAGAAAATATCCATCCATGATAAATTAAATAAATCAAGCATTGAAATTAAATAAATCAACCATCCAAAACATATAATAAACTACATAATCAAATCTAAAATTAAATAAAGCAATAAATATATAAATTTAGGGTTCGCATCTTAAAATAGGGTTTTAGAATTTTAATTCCTAAGTTAGGGCTTTGGAAAAAGGAAAGTTAAATACACATACTCATAATACACAAATGAATATTGACCCCTTCGACAAGCCCATACGGCGGTTCCAAAGGTTTCGGATAAAATAGGGTTTTGGGATTTTGAGTAACTAATATTATTTTTTAAAAGATTAATGCTACTGGATGTTTTAAAGATTTAAGGTTTCAGATGTTTTTATGAAAATAATTCTACTGTGATTTAAAAAATAGGTTTGGTTAGGGTTTTATGTAACATCCCAATACCCCATATACGTACACCACATATACTCTTAATATGTAATACACGTATACCAGATACAAGGATGTCACAGTCTATTTGAAACAAACCAATCTTTCTATTTAACAATATGAGAAAACTTAAAACATTTAAGTTATATTATAGAACATAATAGATAAAACATTTGCTTATTAAGCAGCGGAAAATGTAGCGGAATATACATATGTATACATCAAAATCAATATTTACAAAAACATAGAGTTTATACATGTTTGGCAATTCGTCTATGATCTTGAAGTCCAATAATCAACACTTCATAAGGGATCACAAGCCTAGACTTGACTCAGTCTAGCTGAACTCTCCGGTTCAACCGAATCTAACCTATCACCTGTGCGATGAACCACAATCGCGCTAAGCCATAGGCTTAGTGGTACAAACCATGATGACAATATGATTCAAAAGTAATTCAAATATCAAACTTTCAAGAATTAAAAATAATATACAAGGATATCATATTTGATAACATTAAATCTCATTACATTATTCAATTGTTTCATCATTCATGATTCATATTTAAAACAAAGACAAGCATGGGCCCAAAAGAAACTAATATGTCATTCAAATTCCAGAGTTATTATTTTGGTTCAATAATCACATTTATCAAGCCCATAGACGAATCATTATCACAATGAGAAACATCTCATATGTAACATCCCAATTAGGCTTCAAGGACTAGGGCCCACCAAGCTTCAAGGGGAGCTAAGCATCAACCCAACTTTTAGGCATGCCACCAATAACAAAACTCTGAAAATTGAATAACATACTAGGCACACAATTCTTTTATTATTTCATCATCAATTCCATTCTCATTTTCTCATAATCATCTAGGAACAATGCCTCAATATTTCATTTACATCATTGTAGCCAACATCAATGGCTTCACATTTCATCATTTGAGTGCACATGACAACTTACATTGTTCATATATTTTGAATCCTCAACATATAATTCACATAATGCACATAATACAAATCATTGCACCATTCTCATATATCAACAATATAATAGGTAACCTAACATATTTTCCAACCAAATGTGTTAAGTCCCAAAATCATGTAAATGTATGTAATCATGTAGGGTTTGTACTTACCTCAAGAGAAAATCTCTTCAAAACCTAATCTAATTGTAATTACACACACTCACTTAGTGATACTCATAAGGAAATAAGGATAAAAATTAACTAGGGCAAACTCTACACATGACACGCTCAACAACACGGGCGTGCCCCTGATCGTACCCTAAACCCACATCACAGAAGCTTTGACACGCTCAGTGACATGGGCATGTCACTGGCCATGTCAATCCTCCTACAACATAGAAGCTATGACACGCTCATTAACATGGTCGTGTCACTGGACGTGTCAAACCACCAATATCACAGTAGCTATGACACGCTCAGTGACATGGACGTGTCACTGGACATGTCAATCCTACTACAACACAGAAGCTGACATGCTCAGTGACATGGGCATGTCACTGGTCATGTCACCCATCTAGAAAATAGAACCATCGACACGCCCAAAGACATGGTCGTGCTCATGGGCGTGTCAGGCCAAAAACCCTGATACTGACACCAACAACACCACATCCAACAAACATCTTACTTTACCCTTTTCCATTCCAAACAATCTTACCCAAAACCATCAAAAAATCATACTAAACTTGCATAACATCAAAACAACTAACTTTGATGCATCAAAATACAATCACAATCATCATCACAACTCAACACATACACAATCCACAACTCTTGCTTTCTTTTCACCAAACTTAACCTTTCCTCCAAACTAATCCTAAAATCAAAGTCAAATAGACAACACACTCTCAAACACATCAAAATTTACCATACACATATCAACAACAATCATTCACCAAACTCAAATACACAAACTCCAAAAGAACACAAAGAAATAAGTTGGAAACTTACCAAAAGTGAAGAGAATCCTTCAAACTCCAACTTGATCTCTTGAAACACCTTCAAATCTTGAGTTAGAAATCACAAAACCTCTCCTCCCTCTTATTAATGGTGGTGGCCGGCTAAGCACAAGAAGAAAGAAGAAGATGATAGGAAAGTCAACCCAAGCCACCTCTCTTAACCACTTAAATTCTCTTTTAATATCCACCATGCAATTAAATATTATAATAATAAAATATTATAAATATCATCTTCCACTTAATAAATTTCCATTTTAAATAATCAATAAATCTCATTTGACCATTAAATAAAAGTTGACTTGTATATGTTGTATATATCTCTATATATACAACATATACACACTTCTCTTTCCTCTTAATTCTATATACACACTTTAAAATCATTTAATCCAATTTCAACAATAATCATTTCCAAAATTTTAGGGTATAGTTTGGGATATTACAATTCTCCCCCTCTATAAATAAATTTTGTCCTCAAAAATACCTGATCTCAAGTCTGAAACAGTTGGGGATATTGATCTCGCATCACTTTCTCACTCTCCCAAGTTGCCTCTTCTTTTGCATGATTCTTCCAAAGAACCTTCACAAGTGGCACTTTCTTATTTCTCAACTCTTTCACTTCATGTGCCAAAATAGCCACTGGTTCTTCTTCAAAAGTTAGATCTGGCGGCATAGAAACATGGAAGACATTGTGAATTTTTTCCAATTTAGGCGGCAAAGCAAGTCGATAAGCAACTGGTCCAACTCTATCCAATACCTTATAAGGTCCAATGAAACGAGGACTTAGCTTCCCTTTATGGCCAAATCTCAAAATTCTCTTCGAAGGAGACACTTTCAAAAATACTTTATCTCCAACATTGAACTCTATGCCTCTCCTTTTCAAATCTGAGTAAGATTTTTGTCGGTCGGAAGCTACTTTCAACCAATCCCGAATTATCTTCACTTTCTCTTCTGTTTCCTTAATCAAATTGGGACCAACCAACTTGCCTTCTCCAACTTCATCCCAACATAGAGGCATCCTGCATCTTCTACCATACAATGCCTCATAAGGTGCCATTCTAATACTAGATTGATGATTGTTGTTATATTCAAATTCTATCAATGGCAAGAATCTGTCCCAACTCCCAGAGAAATCAATGACATAGCTTCTCAACATATCCTCTAAAATATGTATCACTCTCTCTGACTACCCATCTGTCTGAGGATGGAAAGCAGTGCTGAAATGCAACCGAGAACCTAAAGCATCATGCAAACAATTCCAAAACCTTGAAGTGAATCGAGGATCTCGATCAGATACCAAAGAAATTGGGACTCCATGCAATCTTACAATCTCATTGATATACAGCTCAGCCAACTTCTTAAGAGAATAATCCATCCCGACTAGAAGAAAATGAGATGTCTTTGTCAACCGATCAACAATCACCCGAATGGCATCATGCTTCTTCTGAGTCAAATGCAAACCAGTCACAAAATCCATCGTTACTTTATCCCATTTTCACTCAGGCACTAATAAAGGTTGGAGAAACCCTGTAGGAACTTGGTGCTCTGCCTTCACTCTCTGACATGTGAGACATTTGGATACAGAAACTGCTATGTCCCTCTTCATACCTGACCACCAATAATATTACTTTAAATCATGAAACATCTTGGTACTCCCAGGATGCATAGCAAAAGCCGACTGATGTGCTTCCTCCAAAATAGTCTTTTTCAGTCTTGCATCATCAGAAACACACAATCTATCCTTGTACCAAAGGCTACCATCACTCCTCACATGGAAATCTCTGTTCTCTCCTTTTTTGGCAATCCAAAACAACTTTCTGAATTCTCTCATATGCTAACTGAGCCTCTCTAATCTGATCCAACAACACCGGTCTCAATTGCAACTGAGCTAACAAAGCACCATCATTACAAGGCTCAAAACTAGCATTCAACGCTCTCAACTCAACAAGCAATGAGAGCGAATAAGCAGTCAAACTTGCTAAAGACTTCCGACTCAAAGCATCTGCTACAACATTTTCCTTGCTAGGATGATAATCAATCAAACAATCATAGTCTTTAATTAACTCCAACCACCGTCTCTGCCAAAGATTCAGCTCTCTCTGAACCCCTAAATATTTCAAACTCTTGTGATCTATATAGATAAAACACTTCTCCCCATACAAGTAGTGTCACTAAATCTTCAAAACAAAAACTATGGCTGCCAACTCCAAATCATGTGTTGGGTAATTAAGCTCATGCGGCTTCAACTGCCGAGAAGCATAAGCTATGACTCTACCCTCTTGCATCAAAACACAACCTAAACCATTATGTGAAGCATCATTGTAAATCACATATGGTTTGTAATATCCCAAACTATACCCTAAAATTTTGGAAATGTTAAGTGTTGAAAATGGAATTAAATGCAAATTGTATTTTTGATTAAGTGGTAACAGAGGAAAAGAGAAGTGTGTATATGTTGTATTTATAGAGATATATACAAGATATACAAGTCAACTTTTATTTAAGGGTCAAATGAGATATTTTGGTTATTTTAAAATGGAAATTAAATAATTGGAAGATGATATTTTGGTTAATTATATTATTATAATATTTAATTGCTTGGTGGATATTAAAAGAGAATTTAAGTGGTTAAGAGAGGTGGCTTGGGTTGACTTTCCTATTATCTTCTTCTTTCTTCTTGTACTTAGCCGGCCACCACCATTAACAAGAGGGAAAGAGGGATTTTTGTTGCTCTCTAACTCAAGATTTAAAGGTGTTTCAAGAGATCAAGTTGGAGTTTGAAGGGTTTTAATCACTTTTGGTAAGTTTCCAACTTGTTTCCTTGGTTTTCTTTTGAGTTTGTGCATTGAGGTTGTTGAATGGTTAGTGTATTTGTGTGTATGTTTGATTGTGGTGTGTTTGAGAGTGTTTGGTTTTATTGACTTTGATTTTTGGGGTTGGTTTGGAGGAAAAGTTATGTTTGGTGATAGAAAGTAAGAGTTGTGGATTGTGTATGGGTTGAGTTGTGATGATGGTTGTGATTGTGTTTTGATGCATGTATTGAGTTGTTTTGGTGTTTTTGCAAGTTTAGTATGGTTTATTGATGGTTTTGGTTAGTTTGTTTGGAGTGGAAAAAGGTAAAGTATGATGTTTTTTGGATGTGGTGTTGTTGGTGTCGGAATCAGAAATTTTGACCTGACACGTCCATGAGCACGACCAAGTCTTTGGGAGTGTCAATGGTTCTATTTTCTGGATGGGTGACACGACCAGTGACACGCCCATGTCACTGAGTGTGTCACAACTTCTGTGTTAGAGTAGTTTTGACATGTCCAGTGACATGCCCATGTCATTGAGCGTGTCATAGCCACTGTGTTGGGGGAGAATTGACACGTTCAGTGACACACCCATCTTACTGAGCATGTCAAAGCTTCTGTGATGTGGATTTAGGGCACGGTCAGGTACACGCCCGTGTTGTTGAGTGTGTCCTGTGTAGAGGTTGCCCTAGTTGGTTCATATCCTTATTATCTTATGTGTATCTCTAAGTGAGTGTGTATAATCACCTTTGGATTAGGTTTTGAAGAGATTTGAGGTATGTTGCACTCTAATAAACTCTACCACAAAGCGTCACTCGCAAGTATAAGAGGTAGTTGTAGCAAAGGTGATCGCCCCAAGGTCGTCTCTCAAGGAAGCTAGAATAGCTAATTGATTTATCAGATTATTGTATCAAGTGATTAATAAATTTAAATTGCTAACAACTAATGAGGAAGATTGATTGAAGTTTAAAACAAATAAAAGTAAACTGGACTGATGTATTGATTCACTTAATAGAATGGTCTAGGGTTTGCACTTCTCTACTACTTATATGTATGAATGGTTATTCCTCTTAACTAATTTAATTTCAAAGATTAAATCTCAAGCAACTTAATTAATCGAATCAAGGAAATAAGCTCTCGCATTCAAACCTTTCTCAAATAATCTTGTTACAATTGAAATAATCTTTTCCTAGGTTATATCTCTAATTCACCTAAGTCCTTAATTGAATTGTTCCAGCATTAGACTTCATCTCTCAATCCATCATCTAATACCTAAAACACATAATTGGTGGCCAATCAATTATATATTAACAATAATACATTCAATCAAGGCTAAAGAAATAATTAAGTTATGAGTAATAACCAATTCATACAATCATAGCAGAACCATACAAACCCTAGACTAGATCAAATTAGTTCATAATGCTATCAAACATACTCATCTCATTAAAGTTCAAGGAAATCAATTTAGACATAATAATATTCATGAATACAATTCCAATGAAATTAAAGAGATAAAGTTCGAGAACAAAACCAAATTACAAACTTCTTAGCTCTTGAAGAATCTCTTGTTCAAAACTTGCTCGAAGAATGTATCAATGGCTAGAACAAATCTAATCTAGGCTAGTTTAATCAAAGTGTAATCAAAAGATCAAAGAAAACAAGATATGAAAACCCTAATGTTCTTTGACGGCTAAAACAAAACTCAAACTCTCAACAACCTCTTAAGAAAACCCTAATTCTAATATTTATACAAAACCTCTGCGCGTCTTCATTAATCCATGAGTGACACGGCCAAGCTCAAAGGGACTTGGCCGTGTTTGAGGTCTTTGGAGGGACACGGCCACAAGCTTGGCCGTGTCCCTTGCATGTGTCACCTTCTGTGTCTTGTGGCTTCTCTTTAGCTTGGTATGAGACACGACCATAAGCTTGGCCGTGTCCCCTGCATGTGTCAGCTACTGTCCATTGATTTCATCATCTTGATTCCTTAGTTTTTTCCTTCCTTAGCATGGTTCCTTGCATATTAAACCTAAAACAAAACTTTAAACAAACTTTAAACCAAAATTAAATAAACAATAACCAACAAAACATAAACACACACTAAAACTAGGACAAAAATGACAAAAACACTGAAATAAATTAAAACTACCAAAATTAATGAAAACACTAAATAAACCGATTAAAACTACCAAAATACCTAAATAAAACAATAATTATCATAATAAATAAGACACAAATCTATAACAAGAACTAATAAAACAACTACCCCACACTTAAAACTTTGCTTGTCCTCAAGCAAATTCACATGGCATAAATTAAAAACTCAAACAACCTTAACTATAATTCCAGTATATAAGATGAAATCCTTAAAGACTCAGCCATAAATATTTGCACTTACTTCAATCAAGGATTTTCTTAACTCATTCATTAATCCAGACATACAAATCTTATCTCTCATCTAAGTGTTTCACTCGATTCAAAGGTTAATTCACTCAAACCACTCTTGACTGCATACTACCATAAACTTGCTTAATTATCCAATCTCCCTCACTGATTTTCTTAAGAAATAATCCGAAGGTCTTTTATTTGGATGTAATGGAGCTAAGGTGAAGGTATGAGAAAAGACATTTAAGCTGGAGCACCAAGAAATGGAGTATCTAAATTAGACAATACTCTCGATCAGAAACTCATAGCTCCCTCAAATGGCATATTCATCAACCCTTGATAATCTTACATACTTGCACACTAAAAGAAAAGTACATGAGTCGACATTCCTCTTTGATAACTAATGCTAGAAAATATATGAATTTTGTATATATATATATATCTTTTCTTTATTTTCTTTTATTTATCACTTTTTTTCTTTTCTTTTTTTTCTTTTGTATTAATTTTTTTTATATATATACAAAATATAAAATTGCATGGACATCTAGCTTAAAATGAAGAGGAAAAGAATAACCAACTCTTAGCAAATACAATGTGCAAAGTATGCATTTCAACCCCAAATAGCAATACAATTAGTTTTTTTTTAATTACTTACCCCACACTTTTGAATCAAACCACCCTATTGTCATATCATAAGAAACTCCATTCCTTAATGCAGGTATGATGATAATAAGAGAAAGTTGAGTTGAGAATTGTGTTGATCAAACAAGAAAAGGTCAAAGGCTCAACTTGGCTCACTAAGGAATTCAATATTAAGGGAAGTCTTTTTAAGCAAAAGGGCTAACCTAATTTGCCTTCATCATTTTAAAACTTGAGATTAAATCATAATGTGAGTTCAATTAGTATGCAAAAGCAAGCTCTAGAGATGCAAAATCATGGAGGTGCACACTTAAGAAAAGAAAATCAATTGACAATAACATTTAATCGATGAGGCTCAAAACTCACAAAGGTGGGTTCTCAAAGATTTATATGTCATGAACTACAGAATGTGAAAATTGATCCTGAATGAATTCAAATGCTAATCTCTATGCTGATACTAAAGTCTCAACTATAATCCTAGAATCACAGAAAAGATCAATAAATTTTCAACAATTATGCCATGCACAACACACAACATAACACAACAAACAAAACAAGAATTAAAGAAAAGCTTAAAGATTACCCCACACTTAGAATTTACATTGTCCTCAATGGAAAATAAGAATAATAAAGAAAAAGAGTTAAAGGACAACCTATCTTCCATCGTACCCTGGTGAGGCAAAACCCTAACTTTTCATCACAAACACAAATGTTCAAAAATAAAAGTACATTATATAAAAATAAAATATCCAAAATATAAAATGTTAACATTAAAAACAAAAACGATGATGCAGCCGGTGAAGGAACTCAAAATCTACGGTGAAGGCGGGTGTGAAGATGATGCAGCCGAGGGGTGGAGACTCAAGATCTTAGCAAGGTTGCTATTAATTTGATCCAACTGTTGCAAAACCTCAGCATGGTTACGGTCCACCTTGCCCTCCAGTCGATCTACCTTTCCCTCCAGGGCCTCAATCTTATTAAGTACCTCTTGATTATCCAAGATCGGAGCATCCTCATCTAGATCAAGAGAATCTGAGTCAGACTCTTCTTGAACCCGTGCTCTCTTCTGTCTGTCCCCCGGTACTTCTGGCTCAGTTGAAGCCATCATATAAGCCCCTCTCCTGTGCACCACCATATGCATCTTCTCTAATGTGGCCAAATCCAATGAGTCATTACCCAAAATTCTAGTCATGCGACTGGTACTCGGGTCAAAATCATCAAGAAGGGCTACTGCTAATGTGGTAATCAATCCTCCAATACAAATTGCCCCCCTCCTTTTATTGGCCACACTATCCAAAACATCGGCTAACCAATAGCCGAAACTAATGGGCACGGCATTACATGCACAATCCAAGAAAAAGAGCTCACTCAATTCCACTACACCCGGGCTCTCCTTCCTAGCAAAGAATCCGCAGGACATACAACGATGCAAATACCTCAAAGCGGGATTGCTCAATTTAGATGTTTTGGCCAATTTGGCCACATAAGTCCCCGAGCCTAATGCTCCCCAAGCAAATTATTGTTTAAACTCTTTAGGTACCGACCTTTCCCCATGTTGATGGAAACCATATATAGCATTCAATTGGTCAATATTAATCACAAATGATTTCCCAAGCAATTTAAAACTCATCCTAGAGAAAATTTTTTGTTCATCTCTTTTAACTTTAAGAGATGTCAAAAATTCCAAAGTCAACTCTTGAAACTGCAAAGGTCGCAAGGAGACTAGGTTCTCCCACCCAAGAATTTGCACATAACGATAAAAATTAGTCATAATTTGCAGAGCATCAAGGGATTCATCATTAACATACCTCATCGCGAAGAAACCCCAAGCCAAAAGATTCGCTCTCTTCAAAGATGAAAACGATGAAGATGAAGAAGCCCCTTCAGTTGTAGGTCTCTTCTTCTTGCGGTGTGAAACTATCTTTGTTCTTGGCATCTTGAAAAATCTAAAAATTTTGACGCAAACTGATTAAATCGATCTTTTGTAAGAGAAGAAGAAGTTTTAACAAATTAACTTAAGCTTTGGTGAAGAAAATTGAAATCTAATGGAGGTTTTGGAGCTTTGAAACACAATCAACGGAGTTTTGGTGAGAGAGAAAACGAGAGAGCGAGAGAGAGAACAGAAAGAAAATTAGGGATTGAATGGACAAACTGTGCAAAAATCGTGTTTTTAAAGAGTAAAAGTGAAGAGACACGGCCAAGTTGGGGTGAACACGGCCGTGTCTTGTGTGTTTTGAGGGACACGGCCAGTGACTTGGCCGTGTCCCATGGGTGTGTCACTTACTGTAAGAAGAGATGTAAAAATAAAAACAAAGAAAATTTTGGTGAAGCTTGGCCGTGTCCCATGTGACACGGCCAAGGGACACGACCAAGCTCCTTGGCCGTGTCACCCACTATGAAAACTTGCAAAAAAAAAAATTAGGCTTGGCTATGTCCCATGTGACATGGCCAAGGGAAACGGCCAAGCTCCCTGGCCGTGTCTCCTTCTGCCAATTTTAACATTTTTTATTTTTTTATTTTTTATTTTATATCACCAAATCTCAAAGAAATTGCAAACTCTTCTTCGGTCAACCCTGAATCACATTAGAAAAAAATAAAAACCGATCAAAGCACCCATTCCATTTATTTAAACCAAATATAAAATCAAAATTTGCTAAATTTAAAATTACAACTATGAAAAAGAAATGCAAACCGATGGGTTGCCTCCCATTTAGCGCTTCTTTAATGTCATATAGCTGGACATACTGCAAGACTTAGGGATCGTGGATCAATGTGCTGTCAATGATCCTCACTTCTTGAAATCCTTCTTTACATGGTTTAACTCTCTGTCCATTTACTTTAAAAGTCTTATTGGTTCGAGAGTTAAGCAATTCAATGGCACCAGAAGGACATACCTGAATTATCTCGAAAGGACCACTCCATCAAGACTTTAGTTTACCCGGAAATAGACGGAGTCGAGAATTAAAAAGTAAAACTTTGATACCTGGACTCAATGTCAGTCGCACAATAAATCTGTCATGAAGTGCTTTAGTGCGATCCTTATAGTTCCTCGAGCTCTCATATGCCTTTGGGTTAAGGCACCTTTGGGTCTCCCTCACTGGTTTAGCCCCCTCTTCTAAGGTCAGTGTTAGTTCCAATTTATCTGAGGAACCTGTCTGCAAGAAAACATCTGAAACAACTGTGTCAACACAATTAATTAAAGAACAATCCTCATATAAAGCAGTTGTAGGAATGGGAGAAGTGTTAAAAATAGAAAAATCAACAGTTTGTCCCAAGACAGTCATTGATAATTTACCATTTTTAACATCTATTAAAGTGTTGGTAGTAGCCATAAAAGGCCTACCCAGCAAAATAGTGTGCTGATGGTGTAGGGTTACTTACTTCCATGTCAAGAACTAAAAAATCCACAGGTACTATCAACCCTCCAACCTTAACTAACACATCTTCTACAACCCCTTTCGGGAATCTAAGAGATCTATCAGCTAATTGCAACACCATTTTGGTTGGTTTAAGTTCCCCTAGTTCTAATTCTTGATACACAGAATAAGGCATCAAATTTACACTGGCTCCTAGATCATACATGCCATCAGTCCCCTTTCCATTCCCCACAGTAATTTAAATTATAAAGCTACCAGGATCCTTTAGCTTGGGAGGTAGTTTATGCTGCAGAACAGCACTAGCTACTTCTGAAACTATCACCTTTTCATTTGGCTCATACCTCTTTTTCCTGGTGATCAGCTCTTTGAAGAATTTGGCATAAGCCGACATGTTCTTTATTGCTTCAAGTAAGGGTAAGTTAATACTTACCTTAGACAGCATGTTGAAGATGTTAGAAAATTGCTTATCTTTTTTATCATCCTTCAACCTACTGGGGAATGGTATAGGTCGCCAGTATGGATTGCTTGCCTTGTGTAAATTTGCTGACGGGGACTTCTCCATTGATCTTTCTCCAACACCTTTGTTCTCTGGTTCTCCTTCCTTCTTGTTCTCTTGGTCACCTGCATTCACAGAATTATTTTCAACATTATTATTAATTACCTTGCCACTTCTAAGAACAGTCACTGATTGTGCCTGCTCAGGTTGACTTGGGAATTTCTCTTTTTGTTGAATCTGCATCTGTTGTGCAAGTTGCCCTACTTGAGTCTCCACTTTCTTGAAAGATGCTTCTAAGGAATCCAGCCTCCAAACTCTCTATCTTAGACTGCCCTTGATTTGAGGATTGGCCCTGCGGTTGGTTCTGTCTCTGGAGCAAATGGAAAGGCTGCTGAGAATTATTTGTTGCCCAGGAAAAATTAGGATGATTCCGCCAACCAGGATTATAAATATTCAAATAAGGATCATTTCTGGCCCTTGGTTGAAATCCTCCCATAGCATTGACTTGCTCAGCTTCATTCCCATAAGTCTCATATGCGGAGGGGAAAATATTTGCTCCATGCCCGAAAGTTCCACAAAATCCACAAATTTCTTGAGTGGATGAAGGAGAATTGTTCTTCATGTTCAGCATCTGCACCTGCCTTGTCAATTCAGCTATCTGATTGACCATCTCACTATTGGCTTCCAGTTGATTCACCCCTTTACTTCTTCCTCTTACACTTTTCTGTTGAGAATTAGCTCCCAACATCTCAAAGATCTCATAAGTTTCATCAGCTATCTTTTCTCCCATAGCTCCCCCAGCTGCGTTATCAACTGTATTCTGAAATTGCTAGGTTAGACCATCATAGAAAAACTGATTCAGAAGTTGAAGTGGGTAGTGATGATGTGGACACTGGATCAGTAACATCTTAAATCTGTCCCAAGCCTCATGGAATGGTTCTCCTTCAAATTGAGAGAATGTAGCAATCTTCCCTCTCAATTTAGTTGTCTTCTGATGAGAGTAAAACTTGCCCATAAACTTGTTATAAACTTGCTCCCAAGTTGTCAAAGAATTTTCGGGCAACATCATAAGCCAGCTCTTTGCCCTATCCTTCAATGTATACGGGAAACATCTCATCCTCAACTGATCTTCTGTTAGTCCTCCCAATGGAAAAGTGTTGAGGGTAGAATAAAAATCCCGAATAAAGTTCAAAGGATCTTCATTTGGAACTCCATAGAATGATGGCAGCATATTGTAATGAATGTTCTTCAATTCATAATTTCTTGCTGCATCTGTCAATCTTATGTAAGAGGTGAAAGTTCCAATGACAGGTCTAGCAAAATCTCTCATAGTCCTTTGTCTTTCTTCTGCCATTTTAACAGATTGTGCAGCATTCGACTCAAAATCAGAAGTGTCCTCCTCGGTATCAAATCCTGTATAAAGTTCAAACTCTTCTCTGCTCCTTTTCACTCTCTGAATTTCTGGAATGAATGGATATAGCTCTCCTTCGAGTGATCTCCTGCCTTGCATAAATAGAGTTTCTAGAAAAAGAAATTATTAAAAGCAAAAGACAAATAAAATAAAAGTAAACAATGAAAAATAATCTAAAATATCTATTACTAATAAACAATTATGCCAATTAGCTTCCCCGGCAGCGGTGCCAAAAACTTATTGCGCTCTAATAAACTCTACCACAAAGCATCACTCGCAAGTATACGAGGTAGCTGTAGCAAAGGTGATCGCCCCAAGGTCGTCTCTCAAGGAAGCTAGAATAGCTAATTGATTTATCATATTATTGTATCAAGTGATTAATAAATTTAAATTGCTAGCAACTAATGAGGAAGATTGATTGAAGTTTAAAACAAATAAAAGTAAACTGGACTGATGTATTGATTCACTTAATATAATGGTCTAGGGTTTGCACTTCTCTACTACTTATATGTATGAATGGTTATTCCTCTTAACTAATTTAATTTCAAAGATTAAATCTCAAGCAACTTAATTAATCGAATCAAGGAAATAAGCTCTCGCATTCAAACCTTTCTCAAATAATCTTGTTACAATTGAAATAATCTTTTCCTAGGTTATATCTCTAATTCACCTAAGTCCTTAATTGAATTGTTCCAGCATTAGACTTCATCTCTCAATCCATCATCTAATACCTAAAACACATAATTGGTGGCCAATCAATTATATATTAACAATAATACATTCAATCAAGGCTAAAGAAATAATTAAGTTAAGAGTAATAACCAATTCATACAATCATAGCAGATCCATACAAACCCTAGACTAGATCAAATTAGTTCATAATGTTATCAAACATACTCATCTCATTAAAGTTCAAGGAAATCAATTTAGACATAATAATATTCATGAATACAATTCTAATGAAATTAAAGAGATAAAGTTCGAGAACAAAACCAAATTACAAACTTCTTAGCTCTTGAAGAATCTCTTGTTCAAAACTTGCTCGAAGAATGTATCAATGGCTAGAACAAATCTAATCTAGGCTAGTTTAATCAAAGTGTAATCAAAAGATCAAAGAAAACAAGATATGAAAACCCTAATGCTCTTTGACGGCTAAAACAAATCTCAAACTCTCAACAACCTCTTAAGAAAACCCTAATTCTAATATTTATACGAAACCTCCGCGCGTCTTCATTAATCCATGAGTGACACAGCCAAGCTCAAAGGGACTTGGCCATGTCTGAGGTCTTTGGAGGGACACGGCCACAAGCTTGGCTGTGTCCCTTGAGTGTGTTCACTTCTATGAGAGTTTCTTCTTTTCTTCTTTGTAGTGGTTGAGTGACACGGCCAGTTTGGAGGAAGCTTGGCTGTGTTGAACAATTTTGGAGGGACACGGCCACAAGCTTGGTCGTGTCCCTTGCATGTGTCACCTTCTGTGTCTTGTGGCTTCTCTTTAGCTTGGTATGGGACATGGCCACAAGCTTGGCCGTGTCCCTAGCATGTGTCAGCTACTGTCCATAGATTTCTTTCTCTTGATTCCTTAGTTTTTTCCTTCCTTAGCATGGTTCCTTGCATATTAAACCTAAAACAAAACTTGAAACAAACTTTAAACCAGAATTAAATAAACAATAACCAACAAAACATAAACACACACTAAAAACTAGGACAAAAATGGCAAAAACACTAAAATAAATTAAAACTACCAAAATTAATGAAAACACTAAATAAGCCGATTAAAACTACCAAAATACCTAAATAAAACAATAATTATCATAATAAATAAGACACAAATCTATAACAAAAACTAAAAAAACAAGGTAACAATCCAAGTGTTGAAGGATTCTTGGAAGAGGAGGTTGTTAGATTGGTGTGTGTAGCTCTTGAGGTAAGTACAAACCTTACATGGTTGCATACATTTACATGACTTTGGGACTTAACACATTTGGTTGTAAATGTGTTAAGTAATCTATTACATTGTTGATACAATTGATTAATGCTATGATTTGCATAATGTGAAAGATAAAATGATCATTCAAAATGTATGTACAATGCAATTGGTTATGTATACCCTAATGATGAGATGTGAAGCCATTGTTATTGGCTATAATGATACAAATGAAATAATTGGTGCATGGTTGCCTAGATGATTATGAGAAAATGAGAATGGAATTGATAAAGAAATAATAAAAGAATTGTGTGCCTAATATGTTATTCAATTTTCAAAGTTTTGTTATTGGTGGCATGCCTAAAAGTAACAATCCCTTGAAGCTGGGTTGGGCTTGGTCCTTGAAGCCAAGTTGGGTTGATGCTTAGCTCCCCTTGAGGCTTGGTTGGGCCTAGTCCTTGAAGCCTAGTTGGGATGTTACATATGAGATGTTTCTCATTGTGATAATGATTCACCTACGGGCTTGATAAATGTGATTATTGGACCAAAACATTAACTCTGGAATTTGAATGACATATTAGTTTCTTTTGGGCCCATGCTTGTCTTTGCTTAAATGTGAATCATGAATGATGAAACAATTGAATAATATAATGAAATGAACTGTTAAGAAATATGATATTCTTGTGTATTATTTATAATTCTTAAAAGTATGACATTGGCATTACACTGAAGCATATTGTTATTGTTGTTGGTACCACTAAGCCTATGGCTTAGCGCGATTGTGGTTCATCACGCAAGTGATAGAGTAGATCTAGTTGAACCGGAGAGTTCAGCTAGATCAAGTCGAGTCTAGGTTTGTGAACCCCTTGTGAAGAGTTGATTTTTGGACTTCAAGATCAGAGACGAACTGCCAAGCATGTATAAATTCTATATTTTTGTAAATATTGTTTTTGTTGTATATATTTATGTATATTCCGCTGCATAATAAACAAATATTTTATCTATTATGTTCTATAATATAATTTAAATATTTTAAGTTTCCTCATAAGGAATGTTTGTTTAAAATAGTCTGTGACATTCTTGTATCTGGTATACATATATTACATATGTGGGTGTATGTAGTGTGCGTATATTGGGTATAGGGGACAACTGTTTTGGTATCAGAGCATAGGTTTGAAGTTCTCAACCTAGGTGAATTGTAAGAAAAAGAAAATTTTGATTTTAAAATATGGTTTTTAAATAAGATACATGCATTGGCACTGGCAGTTTTTGATCTTTGATGAGGTATATTCTGCTATGTTTGCAGATATAGGTAGTGATGGTGTCTCAGTCACGTCAATCCAGAGAAGGTAGTGCTGAGAGTGTAGATCCTGAAGAGGATAGAGATAGAGCTAGGGTTGAGAGAGCTGGAGAGGCAACTGCTCCTGTGCCAGAGAGATCAGCTGCTGATGAGATTCTTCCGGTTTAGTTACGGCATATGGTAGAATTGTGTAGGCTCTAGTGCAGCAGCCGCCACCACAACCACAGCCACAAGTGCCGGTGAGGCAGTATAATAAATTGAGAAAGTATGGAGCAGAGGACTTGTTTGGTACTACAGATCCTGCAGTAGCTGAGCAGTGGTTGGATAGAGTTCAGAGGGTATTCATTCAACTGCAGGCTACTTTTGATGAGAAATTTGATTATGCTAGATCCTTTCTACAAAGAGATGCGTATGATTGGTGGAAGACGATTCCACATGCCATGAACGATCCACCGACCTTGTCTTATGGTGATTTTCTGCAGGAGTTTGAGCAAAAGTATACTCCGAGGGAGTATATGGATGCTAAGAAGATGGAGTTCTTAAGTCTGAGACAAGATAACCGGACAGTGACAAAGTATGAGATTGAGTTCATCCGGTTGAGTCACTATGCCGGTGGAATTATTTCAGATGAGATTGACCGGTGTAGGAGATTTGAGGAGGGATTGAGGCCCTCTATTATGTGTATCATTGCTGGTTCCCGGTACCAAGATTTTTCTCAGTTGGTTGCCGCTGCCAGAAGTGTTGAGAGAGCACATGGTATTACAGTAGCTGCTACTGAGGAGGAGACTAGAGTTAGGAGACCCCAGTTTAAGGCGGGGTCTTCATCTATGAAGAGAGGTAGAGAAAGTTTTGTTTTGAGGATCAGTAGGAGCCAGAGGCAGTCTGGTAAGTCAGTTCAGTATCAGAGGTAGAGATCGAGACCTACAGTTTATGTAGCTAGTGCTCTGACCCCAATGGCTCAGAGATCTATTCTACCTACATGTGTCCATTGTGGTAGGGCACATGGGGGTGCTTACTGGAAGACGGGTGGACCAGGAGTGTGTTTTAGATGTGGGTCACCAGCTCATTTCATCAAAGATTGTCCTGAGCTCTTGGAAGATAGACAGACTGATACTGCAACTTCTCGACTGATAAGTGCATAATTGATGATATTTTGCCCCTATTTCTTAATATGATTATTATCCAATTGAGTTTAATTTGTTTGTTCAAGGGCATTTTAGGGTTAATTTTAAGAATTCTCTGTATTTTGAGGCTTATGGTCATTTCAAAGGAATTACGAATGAACGTAGAGGAAAAGAGCAAAATTCTTCAAGTGACACGCTCATGGACATGGGCGTGTCAATGGATGTGCCCTTGATACTGCCATATAGAAGTATTGACACCCCCAGTGACATGGACGTGTCACCGAGCGTGCCTATTGCAATGATTCGCAGTGGGCGTGTACGTTCAGTGACATGGGTGTGTCACTGGACATGCCTTATATTTAAAATCCCAGTAGCAATGACACGCCCACTGACATGGGCGTGTCAGGCGAAAATATCTGCACTATAAAAGCTGAGCTGAAGCATGAATTAGGGATCCAATTTTCATATTTTATAACCTAGAGCCGACTTTTAGAGCGAAAAAGAGAGTTTTGGAGCTGAGATTGAAGGTGAAGACATATCCTAAATAAGATCTAAACCAAGATTCAAGGATTCAAGTGAAGAAATACAAATTATTTGCCATGGATTGTTTGGATTCTTTTTCTTATTTCTCTTGTTCTGGTTTTCTGGTTTTGAACATGAACTAACTCATTCTCTTTCTAGATATTGATGAACCCTAGCTTTATTGTATGGATTGAATAATTTTATTCAATTAAATCATTTGATTGAGTTGTTTTTATTCTTATGATGCTTAATAATTTATTTCCAATTGATAATAGCATGCTTATTGATTAGTTGCAATTTTCATAATATTGACTTAAGAAAGCTTGATATGAATTGAATACTCATAAAGATTGAGGATTGATTGGAGTGCTAGAGATAGACTTATAAGATTCTTTGGTTTATGATTCCTTATTCTTAATGCAAGATCTACTTAATTATGTCTAAGAAGAGATTTTAGCATTCTACTTAGTGATTAGGGATTAATTTACTTGAGAAAGGTTTTAGTCTAATTTAGAGGAATGTCAATTCAACTCTATTATTTGGTTTAATTGAATTGATTTTCATAAATATATTTATTGTAACACCCCCACATCCAATACACAGACACTACAAACACCACAATGTAGTATACGTGCACTGAACATAGGGATGCTACGGATTTTCTTAACATTCAAAAACATTTTTATATAATACCATCATCTTTCTCAATATACATTATAGATAATAAGTAATCAATTTGTAATATAAAACAAAATAGATATATAAATACATTTAGTTAATACGCAGCGGAATTTGTAAAATAGATTTACATATATGAAAACATTTAAATCCATATTTACAAATATACATATATTCACATTATAAACAATACTTTACAAAATATTAAAAGTGTTATACATGATTGGCAAGTCTTCTCTGATCTTTAAGTTCCCAAAATCAACTCTTCAATGTCTACTCTCACTCGGTCTCGAAGAGCTCTCGGGTTCAACTCTATCAATTCTATCACCTGCGCGATTAAACACTATCGCGCTAAGCCAAGGGCTTAGTAAGATAAAACATGCTATTGATATGCTTTAGTGCAATGCAATGCCAATTCTCCATCCATATTATACATGTAATGTAATATCCTCATATATGCTCTAGAAGTTTTGATTATGTTGTTGTTATTGTTGTTGTTGTTATATTGGATTGAATATATGTGTTAATTGTAAGAGAAAAGAAATTGGGAAAGAAAATAGGGTTTAGAGAGAATGGTATATGTTGTGTATATGATGATATATATAACATATATATTGGTCAAATGAAGAGTCAATGTGATGGTTAACTGGAAGAAGATATTTTTGGTTGTTATTGAAATTACTATAAAGGGCATGCATAATGAAAAGAAGTTTAACTATGTTAAAGAGGGCATTTTGGTAATTCTTCTTTTGAAATTGTGTGGTGGAGATTAATAGAGAGTTTGACTTTTATTTTGATCAATTTCCTTTCTTCTTTTCACGTGTGGCCGGCCAACCTAAAGAACAAGAGAGAAAGCAAAGGTTTGATGATATTTTGAGCTCAAATTGAAGAAGTTCTAAGTGGTTAAGTGGAAATCCAAGAAGATTCACTATATTTGGTAAGTTTCTCTTGATTCTTTTAAGTTATTTAAGTTGTTTGTGAGTTGATTGTGGATTTTAAAGTGGGGTTGTGTTGATTGTTATATGTTGGATTTAATTGGTTGTGGTGTTGGTTTTGGATTTGAAGATGATAAGTTAAGAGTGATGTTGGTTTAGGGTTTTGGAGATGGTAAGTGATAAATTATATTGTGTTATTTTGGATTAGGTTTTGGAAGAAAGTGATTTGCTCTAATTTGAGAAGTGAAGAATTCTTGGAGAAAAGGAAGTGTTTAGAGTTGTATAATTGGTGCTAAAGGTAAGTACAAATTATATGGGTACAAACATGCATATGTTGTTTAATCTTAAAACACTTTTGTTTGTAAATGTGATAGAGTATCAAATGAATGTTGGTGATGAAAATATTGTGATGGGCATGTAAAATAATTGCTAATGATGTTGATTATGTCCATTTGAATGAGGTTATGTTGTGTACAATGTGTGTTAAGTTAGCCAAAAGAAATTTGGCTACATTTAGGATTTATGCATGAGAGACACGTAATTTGGGGCGGTCGCTATTATTCATGTGCGGTCGCGACTTAGGTCGGGCTTCTAACCGCGAAACCTACTGTAATAATGTTTCATCTTTTGATTGTGAAGTGCGGTCGTGACTTAGGTCGGGCTTCTGGCCGCGAAACCTACTGTAATAAGGTTTCATCTTGTAATTGTATGGGGCGGTCGTTTTCAGGTGAGGCGCGACCGCTAGAAAGGTTCTGTTCACCTTATTGGAAACAATCTAATCCTACAACAAGATTCTCAAATACATGTTAAATAGATCATCCATTTGAGTTGTCAAGGATCAAAATAGATATCATTTGTCTAACATCATTGTTGAATCATGAAATGTGAGATGATATGGAATTGATAATGCATATGATATTACATGAACAAGGTTATGTATTGTGTATTGTGAGGCTTATGAATGGTGATGTGTATTATGAATAATGTACTTTGAAATGTGATACTAATAATGCTATATACACAATATGAATTGAGATATGAAATGCTATAAAGCCATTGTGATTGGCTATGATGGTTCAATTGAAAGATATATGGCATGTTTGCCTAATTGATGAGAATTGAGAATGATATGTAAATGAATTGTGTGGCTAATGTGTTATTCCATTTTCAGAGTATGTTATTGGTGGCATGCCTAATGATAGTAACAATCTCTTGAAGTTAGGTTGGATTGAATCCTTGAAGCCTAATTGAGATGTTACAACCCTTGAAGCTAGGTTGGGTTGGTTCTTGAAGCCAAGTTGGGTTGAAGCTTAGCATGCTTTGCTCCCCTTGAAGCTTGGTTGAACTTAATCCTTGAAGCCTAGTTGGGTATATGATAATGATAAATGTGATAACGAAACCAAAACATTAACTCTGAAAATTGAATGGCATATTAGTGTGTCTTGGGCCCAATGCTTGTCTTTGTTTAATGTGAGTCATGATTTGTTTAATGTTGTTCATGAATGGTTAAATGAATAACTAATGAGGCATATGAAATGTAAAGGTATGTTGTTAGCCTTGCATATATGATGTTACATGTATAATACGGATTGAGAATTGGCATTGCATTGCACTGAAGCATAACACTAGCACATTTTGTCTTACTAAGTCGTTGGCTTAGCGCGATAGTGTTTGATCGCGCAGGTAACCGAGTTGAACCCGAGAGTTCTTCGAGACCGAGTGAGAGTAGACAGTGAAGAGTTGATTTTGGGAACTTAAAGATCAGAGGAGACTTGCCAATCATGTATAACTCTCTTATATTTTGTAAAGTTTTGTTTATAATGTAAATATATGTAACTATTTTATAAAATTCCGCTGCGTATTAACTAAATATATATATCTATATATATATCTATTTTATTTTGTATTACAAGCTAATTACTTATTTACTAAAATGCATAATGAGAAAGATGATGGTATCTTTTAAAATGTTTTGAATGTTAAGAAAATCCGTAGCATCCCTATGTTTAGTGCATGTGTACTACATTGTGGTGTTTGTAGTGTGCATGTATTGAATGTGGGGGTGTTACAGTTGTTTTGGTATCAGAGCCTAGGTTTGAGATTCTCGACCTAGGTAAAATGTAATAAAAAGACTATTTTGACTTTAAAAGTGGTTTTGAATAACATATACATTTGGGATTGGCAGTCTCTGATCTTTAATAAGATGTAATCTGCTGTGTTTGCAGACATAGGTTGTGATGGATCCTCACTCCAGTCAGTCGGTTGAGGCTAGTGCTGAGAGTATTGCTCCTGATGATGGAGCTAGGATTGTTAGTGCTGGTGAGGCACCTGCTTCTGGGTCGGGGAGACCAGTAGGTGATGAGGTTCCGCCAGCCTGGTTTATGCATATGATGGAAGCTATGAGACAAACACCAGTACAACCTCAGCCACCACCCCCTCAGCCTTTGGTATCAGTGAGGCACTATGACAAATTGAGGAAGTATGGAGCCGAAGATTTTGTAGGTACTACTGATCCAGCAGTGGCTGAGCAGTGGTTAGACAAAGTACAGAGAATCTTTGTTCAGTTGCAAGCTACTTCAGAGGAAAAGTTTGACTATG
This sequence comes from Garcia nutans, assembly GCA_947685225.1. NCBI lineage: Eukaryota > Viridiplantae > Streptophyta > Magnoliopsida > Malpighiales > Euphorbiaceae > Garcia > Garcia nutans. Next base: position 30,576,783 of record CANTUV010000039.1, on the reverse strand, counting down.
CAAGATCTTTGCTACAAAAGGATGCATATAGTTGGTGGAAGACAGTGCCCCATTCTATGGATGATCCACCAACCTTGTCATATGCTGACTTTCTGAGAGAATTTGAATTGAAGTATACTCCAAGGGAGTATAAAGATGGGAAGAAAAGAGAGTTTCTAGATTTGAAGCAAGATCATCGGACCGTAACTGAATATGAGGTTGAGTTTATTCAATTAAGTCAGTATGCTGGGGGCATAATATCAGATGAGGTAGATAGATGTAGGAGGTTTGAGGAGGGATTGAGGCCCTCTATCATGTGTCATGTGGCTGGATCCAGATATCAAGATTTTTTCCAGCTAGTGGCAGCAGCTCGGAGTGTGGAGCGAGCTCAAGGTATTGCAGCTGCTTCAGAGGAAGAGGTTAGGATGAGGAGGCCCCAGTTTGAGGCAGGGTCTTCTTCTGTTAAAAGAGGTAAGGGAAGTTTTGCTCCTCGGGTTAGTAGGAGTCAAAGAACAGCTGGTAGGTCAGTGCAGTTCCAGAGGCAGAGATTTAGACCTGCAGCTTCAGTGGCGAGTGCTCCGACCCCAATGACTCAGAGATCCACTCCACCCATCTGCATTCATTGTGGTAGGCCACATGGTGGTCCTTGCTGGAAGACTGGTGTAATAGGGGTTTGTTTCAGATGTGGATCACCAGATCACTTTGTGAGAGATTGTCCTGAGAGGCAAGAGCAGATGTCAGTTGATACTGCAGCTTCTCGACCTAGTGTGAGGGGAGGTCGAGCAGGCAGAGGTAGCAACTGGGGAGGCAGATCTAGGTTCAGTGCTAGAGGAGGTTTTATATCCAGAGAGAGTAGACCAGAGGAGGTTGGGTCTTCCTAGAGGATGTATGTTATGCAGAGGCAGCCAGATGCTTCGGCAGTCACAGCTGGTACTTTTTCTTTATTTGATACTTCAGTACTTGCTTTGATTGATCCGGGTTCCACACATTCTTATATTAGTGCATCTATTTTACCTGTGTCTGATATGCATGCTGAGTCCCTAGGATTTGATGTTTTGGTGACAAATCCGTTAGGGCATAGTGTGGTTGTGAGTAAGGTGCACCGAGATAGTGCAGTAAGGGTGCAAGGTGAGGAGTTCCTTGGAGATTTGATTGAGATGCCATTTAAGGAATATGATGTGATCCTAGGTATGGATTGGCTATCTAGACATGGAGCTGTGGTAGACTGTAAAAGGAAAATTGTTTCTTTGAGAACTGCTGATGGTAGAGAAGTGATAGTATCTAATGAGCAGGAACATCTAGCCTCCTTATTTGTTTCAGCTGTTGCAGCTAGGAGGTTGGTTAGAAAGGGGTGTGAAGCTTATCTTGCTCATGTGATAGATACTAGAGTGAAGGGTTCCCCTATTGATAGCATTGCCACAGTTGCAGAGTTCTCAGATGTGTTTCCAGAGGAGTTGCCAGGATTACCTCCTGAGAGAGAGGTGGAGTTTGGTATTGAATTGTTGCCTGGTATCACTCCTATCTCTATTACTCCTTATAGAATAGCATCAGCAGAATTGAGGGAGTTGAAAGTGCAATTACAGGAGTTGTTGGATAAAGAATTTATTCGCCCCAGTGTTTCTCCGTGGGGAGCTCCTGTGCTATTTGTGAAGAAGAAAGATGGTACTATGAGGTTGTGTATCGATTATAGGCAATTGAACAAGGTGACTATTAAAAATAAATATCCTTTGCCTAGAATTGATGATCTCTTTGATCAGTTGAAGGGTGCAGCTGTGTTTTCTAAAATTGATCTGAGATCTGGGTACCATCAGCTGAGAGTCAGAGCTGAAGATGTTCCGAAGACCGCTTTTCGGACCAGGTATGGGCATTATGAGTTTTTAGTTATGCCTTTTGGTCTGACGAATGCACCTGCAGCTTTTATGGATTTGATGAATAGGGTGTTTAGGCCCTATTTAGATCAGTTTGTAGTGGTCTTCATTGATGATATTCTGGTGTATTCGCGGAATAAAGAGGAACATGACAAGCATTTGCGGATTGTGTTGCAGATTTTGAGAGAGAAGCAGTTATTTGCTAAATTGTCGAAGTGTGAGTTCTGGTTGGATCAAGTCGCTTTTCTCGGACATATTGTTTCAGCTGAAGGCATTAGAGTTGATCCAAGTAAAGTTGAAGCCATTTTAAATTGGAGTCCACCCAAGTCTATGACAGAGGTTAGAAGTTTTCTGGGTTTGGCAGGCTATTACAGACGGTTTGTGAAAGGGTTTTCTTTGATAGCTACTCCACTCACCAGATTGCTTCGTAAGGGAGTGAGATTTGTGTGGATGGATCAGTGTCAGGCTAGTTTTGAGCAGTTGAGAGATATGTTGACTCAAGCGCCTGTTCTTACTTTACCTGTGGAAGGTAAACCATATGTGATTTTCAGTGATGCTTCACATAGTGGTTTGGGGTGTGTGCTGATGCAAGAAGGTAAAGTTATAGCTTATGCATCTCGACAGTTGAAACCGCATGAGCTTAATTATCCGACCCATGATTTGGAGCTAGCAGCCATTGTTTTTGCATTGAAGATTTGGCGCCACTATCTGTTTGGGGAGAAATGTTTTATCTACACTGATCATAAGAGTTTAAAGTATTTGGGTGTCCAAAAAGAACTCAATCTTCGTCAGAGGAGGTGGTTGGAATTGATTAAAGACTACGACTGCTTGATTGATTATCATCCAGGTAAAGCAAATGTTGTTGCTGATGCCTTGAGTCGGAAGTCTTTAGCTGGTTTAATTGTTTATTCGCTCTCGTTGCTTGTTGAGTTGAGAGCATTGCATGCCAGTTTTGTATCTTGTGATGATGGTGCATTATTGGCACAGTTGCAATTGAAACCAATTTTGTTGGAACAGATCAAAGAGGCTCAGTTGGTTGATGAGAAGATTCAGAGTATTGTTTTAGCTTGCCAGAATGGGAAGACTAGAAATTTTGTGGTGAAAGGTGATGGGAGTCTCTGGTTTAAGAACCGATTGTGTGTACCCGATGATGCTGATTTGAAAAGAGTCATTTTAGAAGAAGCACATCAGTCAGTGTTTGCTATGCATCCGGGTAATACAAAGATGTATCATGATTTGAGACAACATTACTGGTGGATAGGTTTGAAGAGAGATATTGCTGAGTTTCTATCGAAATGTCTCACATGTCAGAAGGTAAAAGCAGAGCATCAAGTTCCAACCGGGTTGCTTCAACCATTATCAGTGCCAGAATGGAAGTGGGATAGAGTGACGATGGATTTTGTGTCTGGTTTGCCATTGACACAAAGGAAGCATGATGCTATATGGGTGATTGTGGATAGATTGACTAAGACAGCTCATTTCCTTCCGGTTCGGATGGATTACTCTTTGGAGAGATTGGCTGAGCTGTATATCCATGAGATTGTGAAGTTGCATGGTGTTCCAACTTCTTTAGTGTCTGATTGAGATCCCAGGTTTACTTCAAGATTTTGGAAGAGTTTGCATAGTGCTTTGGGTTCTCGATTACACTTCAGTACTGCTTTTCATCCACAGACAGATGGGCAGTCAGAGAGGGTGATACAGATTATTGAGGATATGTTGAGAAGCTGTGTCATTGATTTCTCTGGAAGTTGGGATAGGTTTTTACCTCTTGTGGAGTTTGCTTACAACAATAGTCACCAATCTAGCATTGGTATGGCACCATTCGAAGCATTGTATGGCAGACGGTGTAGGACACCTCTTTGTTGGAATGAGCTTGGAGATAATAAGTTGATTGGTCTTGATTTGATTCAAGAAACTGAAGAGAAAGTAAAAGTGATACAAGGCAGGTTGAAAGCAGCTTCAGACTGACAGAAGTCTTATGCAGATCTGAAAAGGAGAGACATAGAGTTTGATGTTGGAGATAAGGTATTTCTGAAAGTATCTCCTTGGAAGAAGATATTGAGGTTCGGTCGGAAAGGGAAATTGAGTCCTCGTTTCATTGGACCGTATGAAGTTTTGGAAAGAGTTGGGCCAGTTGCTTATCGACTCGCTTTGCCACCTGAGTTGGATCGTATTCATAACGTATTCCATGTTTCTATGTTGAGGATATACAGATCGGATCCATCTCATGTGTTGCCGATTGAATCTATCGAGGTGAATCAAGATTTGACGTTTGAAGAGGAACCAGTTGCTATTTTGCCACGTGAAGTGAAAGAGTTGAGGAACAAGAGTGTGCCATTGGTGAAAGTTCTATGGAAGAATCATGGAAAAGAAGAAGCAACTTGGGAAAGTGAACAATCCATGCGAGAGCAATATCCTCAGTTGTTTCAGCTTTGATATCAGGTAATTTCGAGGACGAAATTTTCTTTTTAGAGGGGGAGAATTGTAATATCCTCATATATGCTCTAGAAGTTTTGATTATGTTGTTGTTATTGTTGTTGTTGTTATATTGGATTGAATATATGTGTTAATTGTAAGAGAAAAGAAATTGGGAAAGAAAATAGGGTTTAGAGAGAATGGTATATGTTGTGTATATGATGATATATATAACATATATATTGGTCAAATGAAGAGTCAAGGTGATGGTTAACTGGAAGAAGATATTTTTGGTTGTTATTGAAATTACTATAAAGGGCATGCATAATGAAAAGAAGTTTAACTATGTTAAAGAGGGCATTTTGGTAATTCTTCTTTTGAAATTGTGTGGTGGAGATTAATAGAGAGTTTGACTTTTATTTTGATCAATTTCCTTTCTTCTTTTCACGTGTGGCCGGCCAACCTAAAGAACAAGAGAGAAAGCAAAGGTTTGATGATATTTTGAGCTCAAATTGAAGAAGTTCTAAGTGGTTAAGTGGAAATCCAAGAAGATTCACTATATTTGGTAAGTTTCTCTTGATTATTTTAAGTTATTTAAGTTGTTTGTGAGTTGATTGTGGATTTTAAAGTGGGGTTGTGTTGATTGTTATATGTTGGATTTAATTGGTTGTGGTGTTGGTTTTGGATTTGAAGATGATAAGTTAAGAGTGATGTTGGTTTAGGGTTTTGGAGATGGTAAGTGATAAATTATATTGTGTTATTTTGGATTAGGTTTTGGAAGAAAGTGATTTGCTCTAATTTGAGAAGTGAAGAATTCTTGGAGAAAAGGAAGTGTTTAGAGTTGTATAATTGGTGCTAAAGGTAAGTACAAATTATATGGGTACAAACATGCATATGTTGTTTAATCTTAAAACACTTTTGTTTGTAAATGTGATAGAGTATCAAATGAATGTTGGTGATGAAAATATTGTGATGAGCATGTAAAATAATTGCTAATGATGTTGATTATGTCCATTTGAATGAGGTTATGTTGTGTACAATGTGTGTTAAGTTAACCAAAAGAAATTTGGCTACATTTAGGATTTATGCATGAGAGACACGTAATTTGGGGCGGTCGCTATTATTCATGTGCGGTCGCTATTATTCATGTGCGGTCGCGACTTAGGTCGGGCTTCTAACCGCGAAACCTACTGTAATAATGTTTCATCTTTTGATTGTGAAGTGCGGTCGCGACTTAGGTCGGGCTTCTGGCCGCGAAACCTACTGTAATAAGGTTTCATCTTGTAATTGTATGGGGCGGTCGTATTCAGGTGAGGCGCGACCGCTAGAAAGGTTCTGTTCACCTTATTGGAAGCAATCTAATCCTACAACAAGATTCTCAAATACATGTTAAATAGATCATCCATTTGAGTTGTCAAGGATCAAAATAGATATCATTTGTCTAACATCATTGTTGAATCATGAAATGTGAGATGATATGGAATTGATAATGCATATGATATTACATGAACAAGGTTATGTATTGTGTATTGTGAGGCTTGTGAATGGTGATGTGTATTATGAATAATGTACTTTGAAATGTGATACTAATAATGCTATATACACAATATGAATTGAGATATGAAATGCTATAAAGCCATTGTGATTGGCTATGATGGTTCAATTGAAAGATATATGGCATGTTTGCCTAATTGATGAGAATTGAGAATGATATGTAAATGAATTGTGTGGCTAATGTGTTATTCCATTTTCAGAGTATGTTATTGGTGGCATGCCTAATGATAGTAACAATCTCTTGAAGTTAGGTTGGATTGAATCCTTGAAGCCTAATTGAGATGTTACAACCCTTGAAGCTAGGTTGGGTTGGTTCTTGAAGCCAAGTTGGGTTGAAGCTTAGCATGCTTTGCTCCCCTTGAAGCTTGGTTGAACTTAATCCTTGAAGCCTTGTTGGGTATATGATAATGATAAATGTGATAACAAAACCAAAACATTAACTCTGAAAATTGAATGGCATATTAGTGTGTCTTGGGCCCAATGCTTGTCTTTGTTTAATGTGAGTCATGATTTGTTTAATGTTGTTCATGAATGGTTAAATGAATAACTAATGAGGCATATGAAATGTAAAGGTATGTTGTTAGCCTTGCATATATGATGTTACATGTATAATACGGATTGAGAATTGGCATTGCATTGCACTGAAGCATAACACTAGCACATTTTGTCTTACTAAGCCGTTGGCTTAGCGCGATAGTGTTTGATCGCGCAGGTAACCGAGTTGAACCCGAGAGTTCTTTGAAACCGAGTGAGAGTAGACAGTGAAGAGTTGATTTTGGGAACTTAAAGATCAGAGGAGACTTGCCAATCATGTATAACTCTCTTATATTTTGTAAAGTTTTGTTTATAATGTAAATATATGTAACTATTTTATAAAATTCCGCTGCGTATTAACTAAATATATATATATCTATTTTATTTTGTATTACAAGCTAATTACTTATTTACTAAAATGCATAATGAGAAAGATGATGGTATCTTTTAAAATGTTTTGAATGTTAAGAAAATTCGTAGCATCCCTATGTTTAGTGCATGTGTACTACATTGTGGTGTTTGTAGTGTGCATGTATTGAATGTGGGGGTGTTACATGTAACATCATATATGCAAAGCTAACAACATACCTTTACATTTCATAATCCAACATATGTAGACTTATCACATTTCAACATATTTTCATATGCCTCATTAGTTATTCATTAAACCCTTCATGACTTACATTAAACATAGACAAGCATGGGCCCAAAACACACTAATATGCCATTCAATTTTCAGAGTTAATGATTTGGTTTTGTTGTTACAATTATCAATATCATAGACCCAACTAGGCTTCAAGGATTAGGTTCAACCAAGCTTCAAGGGGAGCAAAGCATGCTAAGCTTTAACCCAACTTGGCTTCAAGAACCAACCCAACCTAGCTTCAAGGGTGGTAACATCTCAATTAGGCTTCAAGGATTCAATCCAACCTAACTTCAAGAGATTGTTACACTTATTAGGCATGCCACCAACAACAAACTCTGAAAATGGAATAACACATTAGCCACACAATTCATTTATTATTTAGTCATCATTTCCATTCTCAATTCTCATCAACATTTAGGCAAACATGCCTTATTTCTTTCAATTTCATCATCATAGCCAATCACAATGGCTTTGCATCACATTTCACATCTCAATTCACATTATGCATATAGCATTTCAAAATACATTATCCATCTCACACATTATCATTTACAAAATTCACATTGCATAGTACAAACCCTAGTTCATGTAGTATCATATGCATTTCAATTGAAAGTTCAAACTCAATCATGTATGAAGAACAAAAACCAAACACAGTAACCAACACACCCAAGGGACACGGCCAAACTTGTTGCCGTGTCTCCCAAAACAAATTGGCAGTGGCAGACACTGGCATGAGACACGGCCGTGTCCTCTCCAAAATCTCACACACACGGCCAAATTTCCATGGACTTGGCCGTGTCTCTCCAAAACATTAAGTCTTGGCCGTGTCTCTTCTTTGGTTTTGGCCGTGTCACTCATGAACAAACCCTAACCAAAGCCAACACTCTTCTAAATGCATTCTAACACATTATACACAACAATAATCTCATTCAAATGGTTCTAATCAACATTATTAACACATATCTTACATATTCATCACATTAATCACTTTAACAATACATTAACACAACATTTAACACCTATCTCCTCAAAACCCTAAAACCAACCTCCTTCTCCATCTTTCAAAAATCAACTTACTTCTTTCATCAATTCATCCTTAAAATCCAAGATCAAACTAAACAAACACACTTGAGTATAACAAAATCAAGTAACACACTCTTAGATCATCTATCAAATCCACATATTATTTCAAACAAGCAAAAGATCCAAAAGAAAACTTACCAAAGCTATAAACTTCTTGAATCAACACTTGATCACTTCAATCTTCCTTCAATTTGAGTTTAGAACTTCAAACACCTCTCTAGCTCTCTAGTTTTCTTTTGTCTTTGGAGGAGCCGTCCACTACCATCAAGAAGAAGAGAAAATGATGAAGAAACAAAGTCAATTTTTCCTTAAATCTCCTCCAAGTGATTTTAACAAGACAATTACCAAAACACCCCTCATCACTTAACTTAGCTTTTGTCACTTGCATGCCCAAATATGTAATTTCACAAATCTCAAATAAAATATCTTCTTGCATTGACTCTCTATTTGACTTATGTATATGTTAATTATATCATCATATAAACAACATATACACTTCTCTCTAAACCCTCTTTTCTTTCCCAAAACACATATACACAAGCATTCTCTTTCCAATTTCTTTTCTTATCACATAACATATACATTCAATCCAATTTACAACAACAACAACATAACCAAGACTTCTAAGGCAAACATGAGGATATTACATTTATGGCTAGGGGGATTCAATATCTGGGTAGTATTTTCATCATCAATCCTTTTTGCATAGCACTCAACCTCTCTCTATTTTCAGTTATTAAGTTAATTATATTTAATTACAAAACTTCACAAAACTATTAATTTTCTAAACAACAGTTAAAATTTGCACTAGTACTTGGCCTTGTCCTTAGTGGAATGATAACTCACTCACTACTTTATTACTTGAGCGACCCGTGCACTTGCGGTATTGCAATAGCATAGTTTCGCATCATCAAGTTTTTGGCGCCGCTGCCAGAAACGACGGTTTTCAATATTAGTAATATAATTAAGACTGTTGATTTAGTTTTTATTTTATTTTGTTTTAACATAAGTTCTTGCTTTTTGATTGTCATTCTAGGTACTTGTTCCTATTTATGACCCGAGCTAGCTCTTCTCAACTCTTAGAATTAGATCAAGAGTTAGAGAAAACATTGAGGGGAAAGCGAAAGGAAGAAGAGGAAACAATTCTGGCAGAGACAGAACTGAACTTTGAAGATCTCATCTTAGAAGAAGAAATGGTAGAAAATGAGACAAGGACCATGCAAGAGTTTGCTAGGCTGACTCTTAATGGGGCTGAATCAAGTATACAAAGACCGGTGGTTGCTGCAAATAAATTCAAGATAAAGACAATTGTCATTCAAATGGTGCAGCAAACTTGTCAGTTTGATGGGTTCCCAGACGAAGATCCTAATGCACACATTGTGACTTTTTTGGAAATATGTGATAAATTCAAGATACAGAATGTCTCTGAAGATGCAATTAGGCTGAGGTTGTTCCCATTCACGCTCAGAGACCGACCAAAGAAGTGGTTGAAGTCTTTCCCTCCAAACACTTTCACTAGATGGGGCCAACTAGCAGAAAAATTCTTAGAGAAGTATTTTCCACCGTCCAAAACTGCCAAGTTGAGGAATGATATTTCCTCTTTTCTCCAGCTAGATGGTGAAACCCTGTATGATGCTTGGGAAATATTCAAGGATTTATTGAGAAGATGTCCTCACCATGGGCTTCTGCTGTGGCTTCAGATCCAAACTTTCTACAATGGATTGAATTACACAAGTAAGCAGTCCATCAATGCAGCCGGCGGAGGTATAATAAATAATAAAAAACTTGAAGAAGCAAGGGATTTGATTGATGACATGGCCCTTACAAATTATCAGTGGAAAACCCTAAGGGAACAAGGGAAGTTAAGGGTTGCTGGTTCACATCAATTGGATCCCGTAGTTGCTTTGACAGCACAGTTGGAAGCAATGAACAAAAAGATTGATTCTTTAGCTTCTTCTTCTTCGGGGAAAGTGATGCAGGTGATGTCCTATAAATGGTGTGGGGGTGGACATCAATGTCAAGATTGCTAAAGTGTCAACATGTTTGCTAGGCAAGAGCAAGTAGATTATGTTGGAAACATGCCAAGGCAGCAACACAATAACTCCTACAGCAACACGTACAATCCGGGGTGCAGAAATCATCCTAATTTCTCATGGAATAATCAGAATAATTCAAGACCTCCTTCTGGATTCCAGCAGCCCCAACATCAACAAGCTGCCCCTCCAAGAAAGAGTAATTTGGAGGACATGATGGATAAATTTATAGTAGCTTCTGAAACCAGGTTTCAATCAACTGAAACCACCCTAAGAAATCAGCAAGTCTCTATTCATAATTTGGAGAATCAGGTGGGGCAAATTGCCAAGCTGCTCAGTGAGAGACCACAAGGGAGTTTACCTAGCAACACTGAGGCAAATCCTAAAGAGCAGCTTAAGGCAATTACACTAAGGAGGGGAAAAGAGATCAAGGGTAATGTGGATGAGAAAAGAGGAGAAGTGGCAGAGAAAGGGGCTGAAATACAAGGAAAAGAAAAAGAAGATGATCCTCCTGTCACTTTGGGAGAGAAAGCTGCAATAGAAAGTGAGAAAGAGAACCAGCTACAAGAAAGCATCCCCATAATGAAGGAATACCTACCTAGAGTACCATATCCGACAAGTTTGAATAAGGACAAGATTGATGCTCAGTTCGGTAAGTTTCTTGAACTTTTTAAACAATTGCACATTAATATTCCATTTGCTGAAGCTTTGTCACAGATGCCTAAATATGCTAAATTTTTGAAAGATATCCTTTCTAACAAAAGGAAACTTGAGGAAGTGTCTTTAGTGCATTTGTCTGAAAAGAGTTTGGCAATTTTGCGAAGGAGGTTGCCTAAGAAGTTAAAAGATCCAGGTTGTTTTACCATTCCATGCTTGATAGGTAACCTTGAGGTTAAAAGTGCATTGGCTGATTTGGTGTAATATCCCAAAGTATACCTTAAAAGTTTTGGAATAATTATTGTTGTATATGGATTTAATGAGTATGTTTCATGGAATTATTTCAAGTTAGATTAATGAAAGTCATAAGAAGAGAAATGAATTATTTTAATACCTAATTTTGATGTATATTGGAATTGTTGTAGTAAGATGATATCTATATATTTGATACTTGGAAAAGATATGGAAAATATAAAAGGGATATATAAGACATATACCTATATCTACATATACAACACATATACATAAGGTATAAATTGGTGTTGGAGAGGTGAGTTTATATAATTAATAATAATAATAATAATAAAAGAAAAAGAAGAATAGAAAAGTCAAAGAGAAGAAGAGATAGGCAAGATAAGTGACAAGTGTATGGTGGAGGCTTAAGGGAATTGTTTATTATATATATATATGGATAAGAATGAAGGAAAGAAGTAGAATCTTCTTTCTCCTTCTACTCCTTCTTCGTCTTCTTCGTTCTTCTTGGCCGAGAGAGAGAGAGAGAGAGAGAGAAAGAGAGAGAGAGAGAGAAAGAGAGAAAGATGTGATTTTCTTACCAAATTTCTTAAGGAATTCAAGAGATTTGATGATAGAGATGAAGATTGATAAAGGATTCAAGTAAGTATTTATTTCTTTAAATTGATTTTCATTGTTTGAGTTGGGTTTGGTATGGTTGATGTGTGATGATGATGATATTGAAAGATTTAAGTATATATATGTGTTGATTTGGTAATTGGATAATGATAATATGATTATTTGTGAAGATGATGATGAATTGTTGAATAAGGGTTGAGTTTAATGAAATTTGGGGATTTGATAAATTGGTATATGAATGATGTTTATAATGATGATTGGTGTGTGTTTTGAGTGTTGTTGATGTTTTGGTAAGTTTGTTATGGTTATTGGGTGTGTTTGATGAAGATTGTTTGAAGTGAGTAATGATAAAAAGATGGGTATTGTTGGATGTTGTTGTGTGTTGATCGGAATCTGGGTTTTTAGTCGGACACGCCCAGAGACACGGCCAGTTTGTTAGGCGTGTCGTTGGTTCTGTTTTCTGGAGTTGGTAGCACGAGCAGTGACACGCCCATGTTATTGAGCGTGTCATAAGTTCTGTGTGGCAGTAGAATTGACACGGCCAGTAACACGCCCGTGTTATTGAGCGTGTCATAGCTACTGTGAGTTTGGAAAATTGACACGGCCATGAGCACGCTCTTGTTGATTGGACGTGTTGATGTTTTTGAGATACAGAATGTATTACACGCCCAGTGACACGCCCGTGGTTATGAGCGTGTCAATGTTTCTGTGTTGTGGAGTTAGGGCACGATCAGGGACACGCCCGTGTTGATGAGCGTGTCATGTGTTGAGTTTGCCCTAATTGATTCTTATTTGTATTATCTCATGTGTATTTCTAAGTGAGTGTGTATGATTACTTTTGGATTAGGTTTTAAGAGATGGAATTGCCCCTAATCCAAATATTGAAAGATCTATGGAAGAGAAGTTATATGGGAGTGAGTTCTTTAGAGGTAAGTACAAAACCCTATTGGATTGCATATAAGTATATTGTTAAAATAAATATTAATATTGTATATGCAATGAAAAGATAAGAGATATGATAATACATTAATACATATAAGATGTGAAGGCATTCAATATATATTTATGTTATGAAATGTGATAATGTGATATTGTGATGAACTATGAAATGTGATAATGTGATATTGTGATGAACTATGAAATGTGATAATGTGATATTGTGATGAACTATGAAATGTGATAATGTGATATTGTGATGAACTATGAAATGTGATAATGTGATATTGTGATGAACTATGAAATGTGATAATGTGATATTATGATGAACTATGAAATGTGATAATGTGATATTGTGATGAACTATGAAATGTGATAATGTGATATTGTGATGAACTATGAAATGTGATAATGTGATATTGTGATGTAATATGGAATATAAATCGTATGATATTGTGGTGAACTATGAAATGTGATATTGTGATGGAATATGAAATGTAAATTGAGAGGTGATGATGTATAAAGCCATTGTGGTTGGCTATGATATTGAGAATGAGATAAATGAGGCATGTTTTGCCTAAATGATGCCATTGTGGTTGGCTATGATGATGTAAATGATGATGAGAATGAGAATGAAATTGATAATGAAATAATAAATGAATTGTGTGGCTAATGTGTTATTCATTTTCAGAGTTTTGTTGTTGGTGGCATGCCTAATAAGTGTAACAATCTCTTGAAGTTAAGTTGGATTGAATCCTTGAAGCCTAATTGAGATGTTACCACCCTTGAAGCTAGGTTGGGTTAGTTCTTGAAGCCAAGTTGGGTAGAAGCTTAGCAGGCTTTGCTCCCCTTGAAGCTTGGTTGAACTTAATCCTTGAAGCCTAGTTGGGTATATGATATTGATAAATGTGATAACAAAACCAAAGCATTAACTCTGAACTTTGAATGACATATTAGTGTCTTTTGGGCCCGAGTCTGTCTTTGTTGTTAATGTGATGTATATACAAGTTGAAATAAATGAGTAATGAGATCTATGTTGCCTTTGTTGGAAATGTGAGTTGTGAATGATGAATTGTGGTTAGTGATATGATTATATAACATACATGAATTCTTGAAAGGAGATATGGTTTGTGAAGTTATATGCAATATGCGATTATAAAGTATAAAATGATATATATGATATGTATGAGGTGAAATTGGTAAGTATCATAATATGAAGGTTCTATCAATTTATTGAATTATGTTGATGGTTATGTTATATGTGTATATGTATATCCTCTATAAGGTTAATAGGATTATATGAGGAATGCATTGAAAAAGGGGAAAACAGAGTAAGAAAATGATAAAACATGAGACTAAACATATGAGGTATGTTTCCTTTATATTGTATATTTTAATGGTTACTTGTACTACTAAGCTTTCGAGCTTAGCGCGGTTATCTTAATCGCGCAGGTATATAGGTGATGAAGCTGGAGATAAGCTACTATGTCACAACGAGGACAAGTATAGTTCGAGACCAACTAGATGGTGGTGCATGCATGTAATTATACTGTATTTTCATAAGAATGTATTCATTTGTATAAATGAATCTTTGGAAGAAACAATGTAACTTATATTTATGTATTACCATGATAAGAATAACCATTTTGTAAATACTTTCATATGATTTAAATGTATTATGGTTTTTAAAAAAAATTAAAGTAAAGATTTATAATGGTGATGAAAAGTGACATTCTTATACTCTATATACATATTGTATGTGTACCTGGTATATGTACAGTATTTATATGGGGTATCGGGGTGTTACAATTATTTTGGTATCAGAGCTTAGGTTTCGAGATTCTCGGCCTAAGTAAATTTACAAAGAAAAGTTTTAAAAAGAAAAAAAATGATGATAAATGAAAATGAAAAGAATGAAAATTTTGATACATGCACATGCATTAACACCTAGGTTGGTCTCGGATGTGGCATAATATGATTTGTAAAATATTTGTGTTACATGAGATGTTTAATATAGTTGATGATATATGTGTATACTATGTTGATGTGAGAAGAAACCATGATTGTTGGCAATGATGTTGGAAATGAATTATAATTGAGGCTTAGTGCCTAATTATTTATGAGAAACGAATTACGAAATGTAATGTGAAATATGCATATTGATGAGACATATGAAAAATGTTATGTCATGTGCAACATGGAATGTAATATTGATGTTTATGAGTAATATTATGTATGACATAATATGAATTGAAAAATAAAGAAATGGAAAGGAAAATAAAGTTGGAAATGAGTTGAAAATCAAATTAAGATAAGAGTATGTACTCTTTCTTCTATACTTTAAACCTCTTTATAAGAAAGTCTATGTTGAGTTTGCTAGACAGAGGAAATAATGTCGAATTGTGAATATTGAAAGTTATGTTATTTAAATGAAGAGAGTATGGTGGTATATTGAATGAGTTGATGGGTATAGACAAAGTTTGACCATTTATGATTTGAATATGTAAAGTTAAAGTTTTTAAAAGAAAAAGAGATGATGTTGGTTAAATAAGGAAATATAATGGTGTTGTTTGCATTGCTGTTTTAAATGCAAACATTGTGATTTTAATGTTAGAAATGTGATACGCTTGAGTGTTGTTAAAGCTCATATTAATGGTGGAAAGATGTGATAATTAGATTTTTGGAAATGAGCTTTAATATTTGTGAAAAAAATATACTTTGAGGTTGTTTTGTAATGTGTATATATAAGATGTTTTTCTTAAGTTGATATTAAGAACATAAGATGAGTGAATGGAAGTTTAAGTAAAGTAGTAAGTTGTGAAATTATAGTGTTAATGGAATTTGGGTAAAGACTATTTGAGTATTGATAATTTTAATGTAAGTTAAACCCATGAGCTTGTGGAATGAATATTACTGTATATGAGAGTACTATTAAATTGAATAATGTGATTGATAGTATGAGAATGATTATGCTTGCATTAACAAACCTGAGCAAAGCTAGGTTATGGGATAATATCGACAGTAAGAAATGGGATGGATCAATGTGGATTTAAGAAATTGAGATTTGTCATAACTAGACTTGGAGAGTATAAAGAGATTATTGAGCTCAATGTATATATGAGTGGATGTAATGTACATGTGTATAGATATGTGAGTAATATATATATATATATATATATCTATGTGTTGAAGAATAAACTAATGGATGTAAAGATGGTATACTAATGCATTTAAAAATATATGTGAGAGAGATGTCACCTTAGTAGCGTGACTAAGATTTTGTGAAGTAATATCATGGTGATAATGTATATGTGTTGGGTTGATAAACAACTTAAGTCATGTCAAAAAAGGGATAAAAATGATGTTGTTCACGGAATAGTAAAATGTTAAATTGTGTCGAAAATATGTAAAAGAGGAATTAAATATCATTGTATGATTGTGTGTATACATGTATAGAAAATGTGGAATGAGTTTTTGATATGAATGTAATTGTAAAATGTAAGAAATGTGGAAGGTAAATCACATTGTGAATGTGATCTATGGATGTGTTATGTAATTGCATGTTTGATATATATTGGAAATGACATTGCATGTAGTAGTGGACCTAAGAGAGATTAGGCCTTGATTGACGTAAAGATTATGTGATGAAATGAAAATAAGAATAAACTTAAGAAATGTTGGATAGTGAAATGGTTATGGAAATAAGGATTAATTTGGGAAATGGTGGACAATAATATTGTTATGATAATAACTGAATGTGGCTATCATAAGTGTTATGAGCCAAAGTATTTGTGTGAGGAAATGTTCTATGTATATAAATTTAATAAGAAATTATAAAGGAAAAAGAAAGTATAAAGAATGAAATTTATGTAAGATCTGTATAAGATTGAATGATGTGTGAAGGAGAAGTTAAGGATAATATTGTTGTATATGAGACATGCAAATGGTGATCAAATAATTAAGAGTGAAGTGTGTTGAGATAGAATTGAAATGTGTAATTTTGGTTGTAGTAAAGTTTGGAATATAGAAATATAATATTTATGATACAACTGAGTATTATTAATTGAAAAAAAAAAGTTGGAAATAAAATAATAGAGGAACAGTATTGCTGTATAAATTTCAGATGTGATCATTAATTTTCCTATGGCCATATGGTGTATTTATGGTATTTGGCCGATTAACTTTGTTATCCTCAGAATTGAGACTAAGAAAGTATAACTGTAGTACTACTCTGGTAAGATTGATAATTATGTTTCTAGAAACATGGTTAACAGTTATGATTGATGGAGTGCATTTTATGGTTTTTGTGTTAGCAAATTGGTTATAATTCTGGAAAAAGGAAAGACAGAAAGAGAATTGTGGAAATACTTTAAGTTATGAGTAATGTGAGAAAAAGGTAATTATTGTTAATATAGTAATGATATGAAAGGTGAGAAGATGATAATGAAAGAAGATTGCAGAATGTGTTTGAGAGCTATATTGAATATGTTTATGGTATACGGTGAATAAGTGGATGGGTTTAAAATTTGAGTGAGTAAACTATGAATGATAAGTATGGTATGAGATAATTATGAAATTTGGTGGAATCGTATTGAGATAATGAAAGATAAACTATGTGTATATTGAAAGATAAATTGAAGTGAATGGTTATTCATGATAAATTTAGATAAATGAATTATTGATTTGAATCAAACAAGGTTGTAATGTTAGTATATTGTGGAGAATAAATCAATTGAAATATATCAATTATAACGATGAAAAAAAAAAGTTGATTTCCTGTAAGGTAACTTCAAAAGCATTGTATTAATATTGATGTTAAGTGAGAAAATACTAGAGAAGGAATGAAGTGTATGAGAAATAAGAATATTATTATCAATGAAGGGTTGATAAATGTTTGTTTTTAAAGATGATTGAATTTTTGCATATAGATAAGGTATTTGAGAATATAATGAGTTATTTTGAATATTGGATGAGAGTGTAATAAGATATAAAGATTTTTTATCGTGACAAGTTATGGAATTGAATAATATAATTGACTCTAAGTGGGAGAGTGCAAACTATGTGATTTGATGAAATCAAAATAAATATAAGAATATAATTAATGTCATATGAAAATTTTAAATGGTGTATTGGTAAGAATGGAATGTTATTGTACTGAGTAATTTCGAGGA
Organism: Garcia nutans; assembly: GCA_947685225.1. Lineage (NCBI taxonomy): Eukaryota > Viridiplantae > Streptophyta > Magnoliopsida > Malpighiales > Euphorbiaceae > Garcia > Garcia nutans. The sequence goes on along the minus strand of CANTUV010000039.1, from coordinate 30,559,034 downwards.
CGAAATTATTTAAGGGGGAGAGAATTGTAATATCCCAAAGTATACCTTAAAAGTTTTGGAATAATTATTGTTGTATATGGATTTAATGAGTATGTTTCATGGAATTATTTCAAGTTAGATTAATGAAAGTCATAAGAAGAGAAATGAATTATTTTAATACCTAATTTTGATGTATATTGGAATTGTTGTAGTAAGATGATATCTATATATTTGATACTTGGAAAAGATATGGAAAATATAAAAGGGATATATAAGACATATACCTATATCTACATATACAACACATATACATAAGGTATAAATTGGTGTTGGAGAGGTGAGTTTATATAATTAATAATAATAATAATAAAAGAAAAAGAAGAATAGAAAAGTCAAAGAGAAGAAGAGATAGGCAAGATAAGTGACAAGTGTATGGTGGAGGCTTAAGGGAATTGTTTATTATATATATATATGGATAAGAATGAAGGAAAGAAGTAGAATCTTCTTTCTCCTTCTACTCCTTCTTCGTCTTCTTCGTTCTTCTTGGCCGAGAGAGAGAGAGAGAGAGAGAAAGAGAGAGAGAGAGAGAAAGAGAGAAAGATGTGATTTTCTTACCAAATTTCTTAAGGAATTCAAGAGATTTGATGATAGAGATGAAGATTGATAAAGGATTCAAGTAAGTATTTATTTCTTTAAATTAATTTTCATTGTTTGAGTTGGGTTTGGTATGGTTGATGTGTGATGATGATGATATTGAAAGATTTAAGTATATATATGTGTTGATTTGGTAATTGGATAATGATAATATGATTATTTGTGAAGATGATGATGAATTGTTGAATAAGGGTTGAGTTTAATGAAATTTGGGGATTTGATAAATTGGTATATGAATGATGTTTATAATGATGATTGGTGTGTGTTTTGAGTGTTGTTGATGTTTTGGTAAGTTTGTTATGGTTATTGGGTGTGTTTGATGAAGATTGTTTGAAGTGAGTAATGATAAAAAGATGGGTATTGTTGGATGTTGTTGTGTGTTGATCGGAATCTGGGTTTTTAGTCGGACACGCCCAGAGACACGGCCAGTTTGTTAGGCGTGTCGTTGGTTCTGTTTTCTGGAGTTGGTAGCACGAGCAGTGACACGCCCATGTTATTGAGCGTGTCATAAGTTCTGTGTGGCAGTAGAATTGACACGGCCAGTAACACGCCCGTGTTATTGAGCGTGTCATAGCTACTGTGAGTTTGGAAAATTGACACGGCCATGAGCACGCTCTTGTTGATTGGACGTGTTGATGTTTTTGAGATACAGAATGTATTACACGCCCAGTGACACGCCCGTGGTTATGAGCGTGTCAATGTTTCTGTGTTGTGGAGTTAGGGCACGATCAGGGACACGCCCGTGTTGATGAGCGTGTCATGTGTTGAGTTTGCCCTAATTGATTCTTATTTGTATTATCTCATGTGTATTTCTAAGTGAGTGTGTATGATTACTTTTGGATTAGGTTTTAAGAGATGGAATTGCCCCTAATCCAAATATTGAAAGATCTATGGAAGAGAAGTTATATGGGAGTGAGTTCTTTAGAGGTAAGTACAAAACCCTATTGGATTGCATATAAGTATATTGTTAAAATAAATATTAATATTGTATATGCAATGAAAAGATAAGAGATATGATAATACATTAATACATATAAGATGTGAAGGCATTCAATATATATATATATATATGTTATGAAATGTGATAATGTGATATTGTGATGAACTATGAAATGTGATAATGTGATATTGTGATGAACTATGAAATGTGATAATGTGATATTGTGATGAACTATGAAATGTGATAATGTGATATTGTGATGAACTATGAAATGTGATAATGTGATATTGTGATGAACTATGAAATGTGATAATGTGATATTGTGATGAACTATGAAATGTGATAATGTGATATTGTGATGAAATATGGAATATAAATCGTATGATATTGTGGTGAACTATGAAATGTGATATTGTGATGGAATATGAAATGTAAATTGAGAGGTGATAATGTATAAAGCCATTGTGGTTGGCTATGATATTGAGAATGAGATAAATGAGGCATGTTTTGCCTAAATGATGCCATTGTGGTTGGCTATGATGATGTAAATGATGATGAGAATGAGAATGAAATTGATAATGAAATAATAAATGAATTGTGTGGCTAATGTGTTATTCATTTTCAGAGTTTTGTTGTTGGTGGCATGCCTAATAAGTGTAACAATCTCTTGAAGTTAGGTTGGATTGAATCCTTGAAGCCTAATTGAGATGTTACCACCCTTGAAGCTAGGTTGGGTTAGTTCTTGAAGCCAAGTTGGGTAGAAGCTTAGCAGGCTTTGCTCCCCTTGAAGCTTGGTTGAACTTAATCCTTGAAGCCTAGTTGGGTATATGATATTGATAAATGTGATAACAAAACCAAAGCATTAACTCTGAACTTTGAATGACATATTAGTGTCTTTTGGGCCCGAGTCTGTCTTTGTTGTTAATGTGATGTATATACAAGTTGAAATAAATGAGTAATGAGATCTATGTTGCCTTTGTTGGAAATGTGAGTTGTGAATGATGAATTGTGGTTAGTGATATGATTATATAACATACATGAATTCTTGAAAGGAGATATGGTTTGTGAAGTTATATGCAATATGCGATTATAAAGTATAAAATGATATATATGATATGTATGAGGTGAAATTGGTAAGTATCATAATATGAAGGTTCTATCAATTTATTGAATTATGTTGATGGTTATGTTATATGTGTATATGTATATCCTCTATAAGGTTAATAGGATTATATGAGGAATGCATTGAAAAAGGGGAAAACAGAGTAAGAAAATGATAAAACATGAGACTAAACATATGAGGTATGTTTCCTTTATATTGTATATTTTAATGGTTACTTGTACTACTAAGCTTTCGAGCTTAGCGCGGTTATCTTAATCGCGCAGGTATATAGGTGATGAAGCTGGAGATAAGCTACTATGTCACAACGAGGACAAGTATAGTTCGAGACCAACTAGATGGTGGTGCATGCATGTAATTATACTGTATTTTCATAAGAATGTATTCATTTGTATAAATGAATCTTTGGAAGAAACAATGTAACTTATATTTATGTATTACCATGATAAGAATAACCATTTTGTAAATACTTTCATATGATTTAAATGTATTATGGTTTTTAAAAAAAATTAAAGTAAAGATTTATAATGGTGATGAAAAGTGACATTCTTATACTCTATATACATATTGTATGTGTACCTGGTATATGTACAGTATTTATATGGGGTATCGGGGTGTTACAATTATTTTGGTATCAGAGCTTAGGTTTCGAGATTCTCGGCCTAAGTAAATTTACAAAGAAAAGTTTTAAAAAGAAAAAAAATGATGATAAATGAAAATGAAAAGAATGAAAATTTTGATACATGCACATGCATTAACACCTAGGTTGGTCTCGGATGTGGCATAATATGATTTGTAAAATATTTGTGTTACATGAGATGTTTAATATAGTTGATGATATATGTGTATACTATGTTGATGTGAGAAGAAACCATGATTGTTGGCAATGATGTTGGAAATGAATTATAATTGAGGCTTAGTGCCTAATTATTTATGAGAAACGAATTACGAAATGTAATGTGAAATATGCATATTGATGAGACATATGAAAAATGTTATGTCATGTGCAACATGGAATGTAATATTGATGTTTATGAGTAATATTATGTATGACATAATATGAATTGAAAAATAAAGAAATGGAAAGGAAAATAAAGTTGGAAATGAGTTGAAAATCAAATTAAGATAAGAGTATGTACTCTTTCTTCTATACTTTAAACCTCTTTATAAGAAAGTTTATGTTGAGTTTGCTAGACAGAGGAAATAATGTCGAATTGTGAATATTGAAAGTTATGTTATTTAAATGAAGAGAGTATGGTGGTATATTGAATGAGTTGATGGGTATAGACAAAGTTTGACCATTTATGATTTGAATATGTAAAGTTAAAGTTTTTAAAAGAAAAAGAGATGATGTTGGTTAAATAAGGAAATATAATGGTGTTGTTTGCATTGCTGTTTTAAATGCAAACATTGTGATTTTAATGTTAGAAATGTGATACGCTTGAGTGTTGTTAAAGCTCATATTAATGGTGGAAAGATGTGATAATTAGATTTTTGGAAATGAGCTTTAATATTTGTGAAAAATATATACTTTGAGGTTGTTTTGTAATGTGTATATATAAGATGTTTTTCTTAAGTTGATATTAAGAACATAAGATGAGTGAATGGAAGTTTAAGTAAAGTAGTAAGTTGTGAAATTATAGTGTTAATGGAATTTGGGTAAAGACTATTTGAGTATTGATAATTTTAATGTAAGTTAAACCCATGAGCTTGTGGAATGAATATTACTGTATATGAGAGTACTATTAAATTGAATAATGTGATTGATAGTATGAGAATGATTATGCTTGCATTGACAAACCTGAGCAAAGCTAGGTTATGGGATAATATCGACAGTAAGAAATGGGATGGATCAATGTGGATTTAAGAAATTGAGATTTGTCATAACTAGACTTGGAGAGTATAAAGAGATTATTGAGCTCAATGTATGTATGAGTGGATGTAATGTACATGTGTATAGATATGTGAGTAATATATATATATATATATATATATATCTATGTGTTGAAGAATAAACTAATGGATGTAAAGATGGTATACTAATGCATTTAAAAATATATGTGAGAGAGATGTCACCTTAGTAGCGTGACTAAGATTTTGTGAAGTAATATCATGGTGATAATGTATATGTGTTGGGTTGATAAACAACTTAAGTCATGTCAAAAAAGGGATAAAAATGATGTTGTTCACGGAATAGTAAAATGTTAAATTGTGTCGAAAATATGTAAAAGAGGAATTAAATATCATTGTATGATTGTGTGTATACATGTATAGAAAATGTGGAATGAGTTTTTGATATGAATGTAATTGTAAAATGTAAGAAATGTGGAAGGTAAATCACATTGTGAATGTGATCTATGGATGTGTTATGTAATTGCATGTTTGATATATATTGGAAATGACATTGCATGTAGTAGTGGACCTAAGAGAGATTAGGCCTTGATTGACGTAAAGATTATGTGATGAAATGAAAATAAGAATAAACTTAAGAAATGTTGGATAGTGAAATGGTTATGGAAATAAGGATTAATTTGGGAAATGGTGGACAATAATATTGTTATGATAATAACTGAATGTGGCTATCATAAGTGTTATGAGCCAAAGTATTTGTGTGAGGAAATGTTCTATGTATATAAATTTAATAAGAAATTATAAAGGAAAAAGAAAGTATAAAGAATGAAATTTATGTAAGATCTGTATAAGATTGAATGATGTGTGAAGGAGAAGTTAAGGATAATATTGTTGTATATGAGACATGCAAATGGTGATCAAATAATTAAGAGTGAAGTGTGTTGAGATAGAATTGAAATGTGTAATTTTGGTTGTAGTAAAGTTTGGAATATAGAAATATAATATTTATGATACAACTGAGTATTATTAATTGAAAAAAAAAAGTTGGAAATAAAATAATAGAGGAACAGTATTGCTGTATAAATTTCAGATGTGATCATTAATTTTCCTATGGCCATATGGTGTATTTATGGTATTTGGCCGATTAACTTTGTTATCCTCAGAATTGAGACTAAGAAAGTATAACTGTAGTACTACTCTGGTAAGATTGATAATTATGTTTCTAGAAACATGGTTAACAGTTATGATTGATGGAGTGCATTTTATGGTTTTTGTGTTAGCAAATTGGTTATAATTCTGGAAAAAGGAAAGACAGAAAGAGAATTGTGGAAATACTTTAAGTTATGAGTAATGTGAGAAAAAGGTAATTATTGTTAATATAGTAATGATATGAAAGGTGAGAAGATGATAATGAAAGAAGATTGCAGAATGTGTTTGAGAGCTATATTGAATATGTTTATGGTATACGGTGAATAAGTGGATGGGTTTAAAATTTGAGTGAGTAAACTATGAATGATAAGTATGGTATGAGATAATTATGAAATTTGGTGGAATCGTATTGAGATAATGAAAGATAAACTATGTGTATATTGAAAGATAAATTGAAGTGAATGGTTATTCATGATAAATTTAGATAAATGAATTATTGATTTGAATCAAACAAGGTTGTAATGTTAGTATATTGTGGAGAATAAATCAATTGAAATATATCAATTATAACGATGAAAAAAAAAAGTTGATTTCCTGTAAGGTAACTTCAAAAGCATTGTATTAATATTGATGTTAAGTGAGAAAATACTAGAGAAGGAATGAAGTGTATGAGAAATAAGAATATTATTATCAATGAAGGGTTGATAAATGTTTGTTTTTAAAGATGATTGAATTTTTGCATATAGATAAGGTATTTGAGAATATAATGAGTTATTTTGAATATTGGATGAGAGTGTAATAAGATATAAAGATTTTTTATCGTGACAAGTTATGGAATTGAATAATATAATTGACTCTAAGTGGGAGAGTGCAAACTATGTGATTTGATGAAATCAAAATAAATATAAGAATATAATTAATGTCATATGAAAATTTTAAATGGTGTATTGGTAAGAATGGAATGTTATTGTACTGAGTAATTTCGAGGACGAAATTATTTAAGGGGGAGAGAATTGTAATATCCCAAAGTATACCTTAAAAGTTTTGGAATAATTATTGTTGTATATGGATTTAATGAGTATGTTTCATGGAATTATTTCAAGTTAGATTAATGAAAGTCATAAGAAGAGAAATGAATTATTTTAATACCTAATTTTGATGTATATTGGAATTGTTGTAGTAAGATGATATCTATATATTTGATACTTGGAAAAGATATGGAAAATATAAAAGGGATATATAAGACATATACCTATATCTACATATACAACACATATACATAAGGTATAAATTGGTGTTGGAGAGGTGAGTTTATATAATTAATAATAATAATAATAAAAGAAAAAGAAGAATAGAAAAGTCAAAGAGAAGAAGAGATAGGCAAGATAAGTGACAAGTGTATGGTGGAGGCTTAAGGGAATTGTTTATTATATATATATATGGATAAGAATGAAGGAAAGAAGTAGAATCTTCTTTCTCCTTCTACTCCTTCTTCGTCTTCTTCGTTCTTCTTGGCCGAGAGAGAGAGAGAGAGAGAGAAAGAGAGAGAGAGAGAGAAAGAGAGAAAGATGTGATTTTCTTACCAAATTTCTTAAGGAATTCAAGAGATTTGATGATAGAGATGAAGATTGATAAAGGATTCAAGTAAGTATTTATTTCTTTAAATTGATTTTCATTGTTTGAGTTGGGTTTGGTATGGTTGATGTGTGATGATGATGATATTGAAAGATTTAAGTATATATATGTGTTGATTTGGTAATTGGATAATGATAATATGATTATTTGTGAAGATGATGATGAATTGTTGAATAAGGGTTGAGTTTAATGAAATTTGGGGATTTGATAAATTGGTATATGAATGATGTTTATAATGATGATTGGTGTGTGTTTTGAGTGTTGTTGATGTTTTGGTAAGTTTGTTATGGTTATTGGGTGTGTTTGATGAAGATTGTTTGAAGTGAGTAATGATAAAAAGATGGGTATTGTTGGATGTTGTTGTGTGTTGATCGGAATCTGGGTTTTTAGTCGGACACGCCCAGAGACACGGCCAGTTTGTTAGGCGTGTCGTTGGTTCTGTTTTCTGGAGTTGGTAGCACGAGCAGTGACACGCCCATGTTATTGAGCGTGTCATAAGTTCTGTGTGGCAGTAGAATTGACACGGCCAGTAACACGCCCGTGTTATTGAGCGTGTCATAGCTACTGTGAGTTTGGAAAATTGACACGGCCATGAGCACGCTCTTGTTGATTGGACGTGTTGATGTTTTTGAGATACAGAATGTATTACACGCCCAGTGACACGCCCGTGGTTATAGCGTGTCAATGTTTCTGTGTTGTGGAGTTAGGGCACGATCAGGGACACGCCCGTGTTGATGAGCGTGTCATGTGTTGAGTTTGCCCTAATTGATTCTTATTTGTATTATCTCATGTGTATTTCTAAGTGAGTGTGTATGATTACTTTTGGATTAGGTTTTAAGAGATGGAATTGCCCCTAATCCAAATATTGAAAGATCTATGGAAGAGAAGTTATATGGGAGTGAGTTCTTTAGAGGTAAGTACAAAACCCTATTGGATTGCATATAAGTATATTGTTAAAATAAATATTAATATTGTATATGCAATGAAAAGATAAGAGATATGATAATACATTAATACATATAAGATGTGAAGGCATTCAATATATATATATGTTATGAAATGTGATAATGTGATATTGTGATGAACTATGAAATGTGATAATGTGATATTGTGATGAACTATGAAATGTGATAATGTGATATTGTGATGAACTATGAAATGTGATAATGTGATATTGTGATGAACTATGAAATGTGATAATGTGATATTGTGATGAAATATGGAATATAAATCGTATGATATTGTGGTGAACTATGAAATGTGATATTGTGATGGAATATGAAATGTAAATTGAGAGGTGATGATGTATAAAGCCATTGTGGTTGGCTATGATATTGAGAATGAGATAAATGAGGCATGTTTTGCCTAAATGATGCCATTGTGGTTGGCTATGATGATGTAAATGATGATGAGAATGAGAATGAAATTGATAATGAAATAATAAATGAATTGTGTGGCTAATGTGTTATTCATTTTCAGAGTTTTGTTGTTGGTGGCATGCCTAATAAGTGTAACAATCTCTTGAAGTTAGGTTGGATTGAATCCTTGAAGCCTAATTGAGATGTTACCACCCTTGAAGCTAGGTTGGGTTAGTTCTTGAAGCCAAGTTGGGTAGAAGCTTAGCAGGCTTTGCTCCCCTTGAAGCTTGGTTGAACTTAATCCTTGAAGCCTAGTTGGGTATATGATATTAATAAATGTGATAACAAAACCAAAGCATTAACTCTGAACTTTGAATGACATATTAGTGTCTTTTGGGCCCGAGTCTGTCTTTGTTGTTAATGTGATGTATATACAAGTTGAAATAAATGAGTAATGAGATCTATGTTGCCTTTGTTGGAAATGTGAGTTGTGAATGATGAATTGTGGTTAGTGATATGATTATATAACATACATGAATTCTTGAAAGGAGATATGGTTTGTGAAGTTATATGCAATATGCGATTATAAAGTATAAAATGATATATATGATATGTATGAGGTGAAATTGGTAAGTATCATAATATGAAGGTTCTATCAATTTATTGAATTATGTTGATGGTTATGTTATATGTGTATATGTATATCCTCTATAAGGTTAATAGGATTATATGAGGAATGCATTGAAAAAGGGGAAAACAGAGTAAGAAAATGATAAAACATGAGACTAAACATATGAGGTATGTTTCCTTTATATTGTATATTTTAATGGTTACTTGTACTACTAAGCTTTCGAGCTTAGCGCGGTTATCTTAATCGCGCAGGTATATAGGTGATGAAGCTGGAGATAAGCTACTATGTCACAACGAGGACAAGTATAGTTCGAGACCAACTAGATGGTGGTGCATGCATGTAATTATACTGTATTTTCATAAGAATGTATTCATTTGTATAAATGAATCTTTGGAAGAAACAATGTAACTTATATTTATGTATTACCATGATAAGAATAACCATTTTGTAAATACTTTCATATGATTTAAATGTATTATGGTTTTTAAAAAAAATTAAAGTAAAGATTTATAATGGTGATGAAAAGTGACATTCTTATACTCTATATACATATTGTATGTGTACCTGGTATATGTACAGTATTTATATGGGGTATCGGGGTGTTACATTTGGGGGCTAGCATAAGTGTTATGCCCTAAAAAATGTTTAAAGAGTTAGGCATTGGTAAACCTAAACCAACACTTATGACCATCTAGCTTGCTGATAAGTTAGTAGTCCACCCTTGTGGCATTATAGAAGATGTGTTGGCAAAAGTTGGGTATTTCATTTTTTCCAATGATTTTGTTGTCATCGATATCGATGAGGATGCGGATGTTTCACTTATTCTTGGTAGGCCATTTTTAAATACAGCCCGTGCCCTTATCGATGTTCATGATGGCACATTAACTTTGAGAGTGGGTGGTCAGAAAGTTATTTTTAGAATACATGATGCTATGAAACATTCACTTTCACTTGATGAGGTGGAATCATGCAATGATATTATTTATCATGAAACCGTCAATTGTGTTACTAACATTGTTTCCAAGGATCCCCTTGAGTTAAGTTTATTGCAGGAAAATGTTAAGGATCGAGAAGCAATGGAGCAGCTTGCTTTTCTTGAAGCAAGCAAATCATTCAAATGTCAGGCATATGAAACTATTGAGATGCCAAAGGAGGAAAAACCAAAATCATCGGTGATTGATCTACCCAACTTGGAACTTAAGCCGCTTCCAAATCACCTTGAGTATGGATTTCTGGCGGAAAAAAAGAAATTGCCAATCATTCTGAGTTCCCACCTATCTTCTGAGCAGAAGGTAAAGCTCATCCAATTGTTACAGAGACATAAGAAAGTGCTAGCTTAGAAGATAGCAGACATCAAGGGTATCAGTCCATCCTATTACACTCACAAGATACTGATGGAGGATGAATTCAAGCCAGTAGTGCAACCACAATGGAGACTAAACCCAAAGATGAAAGATGTAGTGAAGGATGAAGTGATAAAACTACTTGATGCAGGAATTATATACCTGATCTCATATAGCTCTTGGGTGAGCCCAGTTTAGGTAGTAGCAAAGAAAGGAGGGATGACGGTGGTCCCGAATGAAAATGATGAGTTTATTCCAACAAGAACAGTTACTGATTGGAGGGTTTGCATCGACTACTGAAAATTGAATGATGCAACTAGGAAGGACCATTTTCCTTTACCCTTCATTGATCAGATGTTAGAGAGGTTATCCGGGCATGAGTATTACTACTTTTTGAATGGTCTTTTAGGCTATTTCCAAATTCCTATCACCCTAGAAGACCAAGAGAAAACTACATTCACCTGCCCATATGGGACATTCGCATATCGAAGAATGCCATTCGGGTTATGCAATGCACGTGCGACTTTTTAGAGGTGCATGGTGGCAATCTTTGATGAACTTGTTGAGGATATTATGGAGGTGTTTATGGATGATTTCTCGGTATATGGTAGCTCATTTGAAAGATGTTTGGAAAATCATGAAAGAGTCTTGATTAGATGTGAGGAAACCAACCTAGTGCTTAATTGGGAAAAGTGTCATTTCATGGTTCAAGAGGGAATCGTGTTGGGACACAAAATTTCAAGCAAGGGCATTAAGGTGGATCAGGCTAAGGTAGACACCATTGAGAAGTTACCACCACCCACATCTGTGAAGGCCATCAGAAGTTTTCTAGGACATGTGGGCTTTTATTGGAGGTTTATAAGAGATTTTTCTAAGATAGCCTGCCCATTAACAAGACTTCTTGAGAAGGATGTGGACTTTGTTTTTGATGAGGAATGTTTTAGAGCATTCACAATTCTTAAGGAGAAATTGACCCATGCTCCAATCATGGTAGCTCCCAATTGGAATCTACCATTAGATGTGTTCAATGTGCGATGCGAGTGACTTTGCAGTGGGAGCAGTCTTAGGTCAACGCAAAGAGAAATACTTCCAGCCTATCTACTATGCAAGCAAGACTTTGAACACATCTCAAGCTAATTACACAACTACAGAGAAAGAGCTGCTAGCTGTAGTTTTTGCTTTTGACAAGTTTAGATCATATCTAATCTTGTCAAAAGTGATTATTTATACAGACCATTCGGCTTTGAGGTATTTATTTGCTAAAATTGATGCAAAGCCTAGGCTAATCTGTTGGGTCTTATTATTGCTGGAATTTGACTTGATGATTCAAGACAAGAAGGGAGCTGAAAATCTGGCAGCAGATCACCTTTCTCGCTTGGAGAATCCAACCTTGGAGAGGCTTGAAGAAGGGGACATTTTTTATCACTTCCCCGATGAGCAGCTGTACGCCATGGTAAGTGAGGTAAGTAATTTAAATTTTGAAATACCTTGGTTTGCAGATTTTGCTAACTATTTAGCTGTTAGGAAACTTCCTAAGGACTTAACTTATCAAGAAAAGAAGAAACTCTTTTCTGATTTAAAATATTATTTTTGGGAGGATCCCTTTTTGTTTAGATTATGTAAGGATCACATGATCCGACGATGTGTGGCATGGCCAGAAATGATGAATATTCTTAATCAATGCCATGCTGGACCAGCTGGTGGTCATATGGGAGCCAATAGGACTACTCAAAAGGTACTAGAATCAGGATTTTATTGGCCCACTTTGTTTAGGGATAGCTACGAATTTGTGAACCGTTGTGATCATTCTAAAGGACTGGAAACATTTCATCTCATGATGAGATGCCCCAAAATGGAATTTTAGTGTTTGAAGTCTTTAATGTATGGGGGATCAATTTTATGGGACTGTTTCCAAATTCCTTTGGTAACAAATATATTCTTGTAGCTATAGATTATGTCTCTAAATGGCCTGAAGCCCAAGCCTTGGCAACCAATGATGCCAGGGTTGTGATGAAGTTTTTGAAGAAGTTGTTCTCTCTATTTGGTACACCAAAAGCAATTAAAAGTGATAGGGGTACTCACTTTTGTAACATTTAGCTCGAGAAAGTTTTCAAAAGATTAGGCATTACATATAGGTTTGCTACTCCTTACCATCCCCAAAATAGTGACCAAGTTGAGAACATGAACAGGGAAATAAAAAGAATTTTAGAAAAACTATAGAGTGATCCCGAAAGGATTGGTCCGAGAAATTGGACAATGCTCTATGGGCTTTTAGGATTGCATTCAAAACTCCTTTTGGCACTACACCGTTTAGGCTGGTATATGGAAAAGCTTGTCATTTAACTATAGAAATTGAACATAATGCATATTGGGCTATAAAACATATTAACCTTGATCTAGCTCGTGTAGGTGAAAGGCGAAAATTGCAGGTAAACGAGTTGGACGAGTGGAGATTGCAAGCTTATGACAATGCAAGAATGTATAAGGAACGTACTAAGAGATGGCATGATGCTCACATCAAAGAGTGGAAAGAGTTTCAAGCTAGAGATCAGGTATTATTGTACAATTCGAGGCTTCGACTCTTTCTAGGTAAGTTAAAATCTCGCTAGTCTAGTCCTTTTATAGTTAAGGAAGTTTTCCCCTATGGAGTGGTTGAAATAACTCATCCAGAAAAAGAAGATTTTAAAGTAAATGGGCACAGGCTCAAATTATACTTTGGGGGGGAAATACATGACTTGAAGGAGGTTTTACACCTCCAAGACTAGGGAAATTTTCCCTGACCGTCCAACTAATACGACGTTAAAGAAGTGCTGGGTGGGAGACAACCCACCGTTTTATTCGTTCTTTAATTTTTATGTCTTTAATTTCTGTGTTTTTGGTTTGTGTCATTATTTTGTTTTAGTTTTATCCTTCTATCATTGGTTGGTGGTTTGTTTTCCTTGCATTCATTTGAATTTATAGAGGAAATTTGATTTTGAGGGGTAAATTGAGCATATTCTAGGACACACCCGTGTCATTGGGCGTGTCATTATTTTTAAGAGGCAGTAGCTACAACATGCCCAGTGACACGCCCGTGTCACTGAGCTTGTCATTTTGAATGAGAAACAGCAGCTATGGCACGCCTAGGGACACCCCCGTGTCACTGGTCGTGCCTCAAAAAAATAAAAATAAAAATAAAAAAAGAAGAGCCAGCATGCCAAAAGAACATGCCCAAGCTAGTGGGCGTGTCGTTTCCTTTGTTGTCACAGTACATGTGACACGCCCATGGACACGACCGTGCCAATGGGCATGTCGTTTATCAATTCATCCAGTCCCTGTGACACACCCATGGATGCAATCATGTCCATGGGCATGTCGTATACATTGTCTCACATTATATAGGGCACGCCCAGTAACACGGGCGTGTCACTAGGCATGCCGACATCTTTATATAAAGACCCAAAGCCATTTTAAACGCAAAATTAGTTTTCTTTCTCCCTTCTCTCACATTTTTTCTCAAATTTCTTGTACTCCAACCGGCGCATTCACACACCCAATCACTTTAGGAGAGATTCTCACTCCCGTTTTGCATTTTTTGTGTGGATTCGCTCGATTTTCGTTTGGTTCCACACGATTTTTGCACTTTTCAGGTATGAACTCTCACTTTTGCAATTTTTGGTGGATTTCTTTCATTTTTCTTTCATTTTTCTTATGGATTCCTTGTATTCTCTTTTATTTTCCTTAGAATTGCAAGATTTATGCCACTTTTGCTTTATTTTGCTTCATTTTGCTTTATCATGATTTTTGCGGTGATTGATTTATTTTGCTTTTGTTTTGATTTTAATTGTGTTTTGATTCGGCATTTGATTTATTTTGATTTAGTTTGTTTTTTATTTATAAATTGCTTGATTTGCTTGTTGGGTTATGGTTAATCGCTATTGTTGGAAAATGGAATCGCTATTGTCAGAATTGCCATCGTTCAAATTGGTTTGTCACCTTTTGTTGATTAAGTGTGTGTTGATATAGGTTGATTAAACTTTTTTAAATTGGCTGCTGGCATTAATTTTTTTAGGATATACATTATGCTTCATCATTATAATGCCGGTATTTTGGTAACTTTGTGCCGATCTTTTGTTGGTATTTTGTATCGTGCTATATTTTTTTTGTTGTTATTGAGGAACTCTTGTTTGTTTTGCAGACAATGGGCCCTTGCAAATAATCATCCTCCCAGCTACCCACCAAATGTGCATGAGGGGAAGGCAGTTCAAGCCAACCCGCTACACGACCAACTTCTAAGTTCATGGCAAACCACAAATACCTTAGATTCTCGAATGCTGAGGAAAGAAGGCGATTTGAACTTTTCGGCAACAAGGATTGGTCCCTACCTCATGTTTTGGTTTGGGATGCTATGGAACTGGCAAATATTGCAGCAGATATTTGGGAACTGATCAACCAACCATGATGGGACCAACTGTTCTCCATCAATGAGCCTTCCTATAGAGAGCTGACATTGGAATTCTACTGCACCTTTCAGTTCCAAAAGACCAAGGTTTCAATTACTGAGCCAACAATTAAATTCAAACTAGGAGGACAGAGATTCCATATGAGTATTAATGACCTGAGGGTGCATCTCAGGCTATACACTGCAGAGGAGGTACAGACTTTTGACTATCTGAATTTTAAGGTGGATTTTTTCGAGTATGAGGTTGCTCCTCCTCAGGTTTGGAGGACCTTTGCACCCACTGCAGATAAATATCAGCCCAAGGTATCTAAGGCATCCAATTTTGAGTCCTTTCCCTATCGAGTGGTGCACAACCTGTTAGTTCACACTCTTATTGCTCGGCTGAGCAGCACAGGGGTGGTGAGCCTGAGAGATTTATTTTTCCTTCACTGCATGGTACAGAAGACCTAGTGCAATGTCGCACACACCATCACACACTTCTTTTACGAGCAGTCTAAAATGGGAGCATCAGGAATTTGCATGGTGGCATGTATGTCACACGACTCGCTCGTCGCTTGGGTGTGTTAGATGGCTACCCACCTATGATGGTGGATGGTTTGCCCAAACTATTGGGTATGGACACATTGAAGAGACTGAATCGGGAGAAGGTAGCTGGGCTGCAGACACCTCTTATGGATTCAGATATACCAGAGGTAGCCCCTTCTACTCCTCCTTCAGATTTACCACCACCTCCACCCACAGATTTTTTGGGCTCATCCGCTGCCTCTGGGCCTTCAACCACTGCTGCTGGGCCTTCTTCCACTACTACACCTTCTTCTTCTTGTAGACCATCTTTTGTTCAGACCCCTACATTCTGAGACTGGCGCCAGTCAGTTAATGTTGAGTGGGATGATGACAGGAAGCCCACAGATTTAGAGCATCAGATTTGTAGGATCGAAGGTAAGATAGGGAATATCGAGCTGAATCAAAATAAGATCTTAACTCAGCAGGACCAGATGCAGCAGTTCATGCTTGAACAGACTACTTCTTTCCAAGCCCAGCTGGATCACGAGATCTTGAGAAGGCAATGGCTTAAACAATCGATGTTAGAGTTCTGGCGGTATTAAGGGTTTAACCCTTCGCAACCTCCACCTCCACCATACCAGCCACCTGCACCTGCACCTCCAGTTGATGTTTCCGATGATGAGACCAGCGGTGACGATTCCAGCGATGCACCGATTTTTTACTAGCCCACATTTCATTTTATTTTCTTGACTTATTTACTATTTTTTTCTGTTTCTTTTATTTTTATTCCCTTTGGACAATTGCATTTTTCTTTAAGAACTATTTTATCTATTTGTTTATTTCATTTACTTATGCCTTAACTTTGTTTATGTATTTTAGTTTTTGTTTTGAAGCAAATTTGTCTTCACCATACTCTTGGAATCGTACTCATATTTGTCCAATCATGGACATGGAAGGGCAGTTCTTCTGTCTCTTCATTATTTCTTATATTACACACACATTGAGGACAATGTGCATCTTAAGTGTGGGGGAGAGGTATACTTTCTTGATTGAGTTACTATTATTTCACTCTTTCCATTTGATTCATTTGTCTCAATTAAGTTCTGCAAATTGTTTTTGGATTCAAGTAAGCTAGATTACTGTAATAGTGTGAATTGAAATGGTTCCCCTTTATATGTTAAATTAATTTGTGATTTTCTAAATGATAATTTCTTATTGAGGTTAACTTGGTTTTCTTGATCAATTGCTGAGGATCGACTATAATAGCTATAATGAAGTAGTGGTTAATGGAAATTAGACACATCTGAAGTTTAAAACCTTAGTTACATTTTTTAGCATGTTATAATTCCTTAGATTCTTGAGTCAGACTTAGTATGACCCTTAAGTTTCTGACCCTTGAACAGTTAAAAAAAATAAAAAAAAATAATAAATAAATATAAATAAATAAATAATTCTAATAAAAGGAGCTTTGAAAATTTATTCTTGTTCCGCTGACTTTTACTCTTGAATTAAAACAAATGAGTTGGAATCATGAATAGTGCTAGTAGCCATTTGAATGGTGATTCTGGCTGAGTAACCGGAGGTCGGCATCACAAATGTTTACCTTCACGTCAAAAGGTTAGTATCAGTTCAAACAAGTCGGGCTCCTTAAAATGTATATATATGTGTATATACAGTAATATATATATAAAGGGTTAAAGAACTTAAGAGAAAATTTACATTTTTCGTACTTTGTTCATGACTTTTGGATTTTCTGGAATTTTATGCTCAATCTTTTAACTCTGGATTTTTAGGTTTTAGGTCTATAAAATTTTTGTTTTGAAACTTCTTGATTCAGCTGTTATGATTGTGAATTAGTTTTTGGTTGAGAACGTCGGGTTTTCTGATTCGAGTATTGTCAAAATTTTCTTTTCTTTTTGAATATAGAGGGGTCCATCATTTCTGCTTATTATAGTGATTTAGTTTGCTTGACGACAAGCAAAAACTCAAGTGTGGGGGAATTTGATAAGTGCACAATTGATGATATTTTGCCCCTATTTTTTAATATGATTATTATCCAATTGAGTTTAATTTGTTTGTTCAAGTGCTTTTTAGGGTTAATTTCAGGAATTCTCTATATTTCGAGGCTTATGGTCATTTCAGAGGAATTATGGATGAAAGTAGAGGAAAAGAGAAAAATTCTTCAAGTGACACACCTATGGACATGGGCGTGTCAATGGACGTGCCCTTGATACTGCCATATAGAAGTATTGACACGCCCAGTGACATGGGCGTGTCACCGAGCGTGCCTATTGCAATGATTCACAGTGGCTGTGACACGCCCAGTGACATGGGCGTGTCACTAGACGTGCCTTATATTCAAAATCCCAGTGGTAATGGCACGCCCAATGACATGGGCGTGTCACTGGGCGTGTCAGGCGAAAATATCTGCACTATAAAAGCTGAGCTAAAGCATGAATTAGGGATCTGATTTTCATATTTTATAACCTAGAGCCGACTTCTAGAGCAAAAAAGAGAGTTTTTGAGCTAAAATTGAAGGTGAAGACATATCCTAAACAAGATCTAAACCAAGATTGAAGGATTCAAGTGAAGAAATACAAATTATTCGCCATGGATTGTTTGGATTCTTTTTCTTATTTCTCTTGTTCTAGTTTTCTGGTTTTGAACATGAACTAATTCATTCTCTATCTAGATATTGATGAACCCTAGCTTTATTGTATGGATTGAATAATTTTATTCAATTAAATCATTTGATTGAATTGTTTTTATTCTTATGATGCTTAATAATTTATTTTCAATTGATAATAGCATGCTTTTTGATTGGTTGTAATTTTCATATTATTGACTTGAGAAAGCTTGATATGAATTGAATACTCATAAGGATTGAGGATTGATTGGAGTGCTAGAGATAGACTTACAAGATCCTTGGGTTTATGATTCCTTATTCTTAATGCAAGATCTACTTAATTATGTTTGAGAAGAGATCCCAACATTCTACTTAGTGATTAGGGATTAATTTACTTGAGAAAGGTTTTAGTCTGATTTGGAGGAATGCAATTCAACTCTATTATTTGGTTTAATTGAATTGATTTTCATAAATATATTTATGGCTAGGGGGATTCAATATCTGGGTAGTATTTTCATCATCAATCCTTTTTGCACAGCACTCAACCTCTCTCTATTTTCAGTTATTAAGTTAATTATCTTTAATTACAAAACTTCACAAAACAATTGATTTGCTAAACAACAGTTAAATTTGCACTAGTACTTGGCCTTGTCCCTAGTGGAACGATAACTCACTCACTACTTTATTACTTGAGCGACCCGTACACTTGCGGTATTGCAATAGCATAGTTTCGCATCATCATCGACCTAGTGTCAGCAGAGGAGGTCAAGGAGGCATAGGTTTCAGTAGAGGTGGTCGACCTGGGATTAGTCAGAGAGGAGGCTCTACATCCGGAGGCAGTAGGACAGATGAGGCTGGGCCATCTCAGTGAGTGTATGTGATGTAGAGGCAGCCGGATGTTTCAGCAGTTATTGCAGGTACATTTTCTTTATTTGGCATTTCAGTTCTTGCTCTTATTGATCCAGTATCTACTCATTCATACATAAGTGCATCTATCTTGGCTGTGACTGAATTACATTCAGACTTCCTAGGATTTGATGTCTTGGTGACAAATCCTTTAGGGCTGTAGACCCTTAATTTTTTACCCAGTCCGGTCCAATATATTTTATTTTGTCCAAAATAATTTGTGTTGTAATATATTTTAATTGGTCCAAAATAATTTTTGTTATCTTAATTAAATAATTTTTGCTTTAGTATCTAATTTTTATTAATAAAAAATAAAAATAAACAAATAAAAATAAAAATAAAAATCGGCGACAAAAAAATCATCGCCGAAAACCAGCACCCGTAGCGAAAATCCTGAGGGCGAAATGGCCTTCAAGCGCCCGTAGGCCAGCTCGCAAGCCCGCTGCCACAACCGGCTGCAGCAGCTTTTTCGCCAGCGCATTTTTCCGCAGTAATTTTTTTCTCCAGCAAAATTTTTTCGACGCAAATTTTCCGAAACGTAATGATATTAGGTTTCGGTTTCTTTTTCTTAATGAATAATGTATGCCGTGAGCAACTATAATTAATCAAGAATTCTTCTATAAATAAGTACAATTACTACACAAAAAATCAAGGAGAAATAAGGAAGAAATTGGACAAAAGGTTGGACAAAAGTGGAAACCGAAAACTGTGAAGGAAAACCTTCAATCAAACTGATTTTTTAAGAGAGCAGAAAAACAATTCAAGCAATTCAAAGGCAAAAAAGATTGTCTTTGATCTTGTTCATCCAAGAAGCAATTTTTGGTGTAACTTACAAAAGAAGGTTTGAATTCTTAATTTCTTTTATTTTTTCACAATAGCTAGATCATATAATTGTTTCTTTTAAATTAAAAACCTCATAATCTCAATTCACCTTTTCTGAAGTATGAAAATCTTAAATCGTGGCTTTATTTTCCAAAAGTTTAAAGCTATTAGTTTTATTTCTTCAAAATCTCAAAACTAAGATTTGCTTTCCAAATTATCAAAACTTTAAATTATGTTCTGTTTCCTTCCAAAAGCCTTAAAAATATCTTTTTTGCTCTTATAAACTTTAAATCGTTTTGTTTAAATTCATAAAACTTCATGAAATTGTCAATTGTCTTTCCAAATCCTAAAATAAAATTCATTACCCGAAACCCTAAATTCAAAAATCCTAAAACCCTAATTTAATTCCAAAACTCAAAATAGTAAACCCTAACCCCTTAAAACCTTAAACCTTAATTTTTTTCTAAACCCTAAATCCTTTAAAACTTTAAAAACCATAAAAATACAAATGTTTAATTTTACACAGTAAGCTTGAAACCATATGAGTAACCGTAAACCACAAATCAAAAGTATTTTAAAGTGTTCAAACCCTAGTTTCATGATTTCACCATTCAAACACTAATTTGGTTAATCAAAGAACTTCATTAACCTTTTAAAACATAAAACCTTAATCTATTTTAATTCCTTAAAAAAACTCACAGTAGCCAAATTCCATAAATTCCAAAACCCTAAACACATGAAATAAAGAACCCAAAATGGAAATAGTAGTTATAATTTAGATCTTTATTTGCCTTATTCGATTCTATATTTGATTATGCTTTGATTTATTTTATATGCTTTAATTTATTTAAGTTCAATGCTTGGTTCATTATTTAATTTATCATGGATGGATGTTTACTTTCTATTGATGTTTAATATCTTTGATGAATGATTTATTTATGATGAATGGTTATTTACTTTTATCAATTTATTTAGATTTCCAAATGTTGTAAGAGGTATGTTTTCACTTGGTGGATACCTCATTGGTTAAATATCATGTAATTTAAATTGCTTTTCTATTTTAGAACCAATGTAAAGGACATGTTTCTAACTTCCGGTGGGTGTCCTATTTAGGCATGGGATGTAAGGACATGTTTCCATCTTCGGGTGAGTGTCCATTTATTTGTTTTGCTTGGACATTGTTTTGATTTTCAATATAACGATGCTTTATTTTAATTATTGTGTGTAATATGGATAATGTTGTTATACTTAAGAATTTTATAATATTAAGTCCTGTAAAGGAGGCCGGTTCCAATGAACCGGGCGTTGTGGGGGTGCTGGACCATTTCTCACCTTCCTCACACGTACCCAACTTTTCGAACACATTAGGAGGTTGGGGATTCCTTAGGAATCGAGTCATCCACCCCTTTCTTTTTTCCCAGCCCGTCCGGGTGGCGACACCATTTTCTCCGGACTTAGGTTCTTTGTTCTCTAAGGCCCCGAGCCTAAACAGTACCGAAGTCGCAAGAACCATTCCACCGGGAGTGGGGGCAAAAATCCCTGCTCACAGTGGCGACACTACAAAAAAAAAACAGCAATCTGCGACACAATCTGTGACACCATTAACGACGAAATCAACGACCAAAATATGATAGCGACAATATCAGCGACGAACAGCGAGAAAAATCGAGCGGACGGTAATGTCCTGGTCGCTAAGAAATCAATGACAAATCAGTGACCATTTGTGCGTGTTGTTGATTAGTGACAAATCAGCGACAAAACAGAGACAAATTCAACGACATTTTCATTTTTGGCGGGTATTATTTATTCCCGCTAAAAGTCGTCGCTGATTTAGCTTTGGTCGTTGAATTCATCGCTATTTGGGTCGTTAATTTAGTCGCTGAATTTGTCGCTAATTTGCTCGCTAAATTTTGTCGCTGATGTGTCGCAGAATATGCCGCAATATTTTTCTCGTTGTTTCAGTCGTTGATTTGTCACAGAATTCAATATTTTTTTTGTCACCTTTGGTCGCTGATTTTGTCGTAATTTTGTCCCAGTTTTGTAATTGTTTGGCTATATTTTTCCAGTATTCCAATTTTTTTTGTCTATACATTTTCAAGAACCTGTTGAATTTTAAATATAATAACCAAACCTGTTTATAAAATAGTCATTCATTACAATAATAATCAAATAACACAACATTCATAATTAAGTTATTAGTGGCAATAAGTATACATTAACAAATTTGAATGTAAAGTTTACCCCTTAAGAAAGTATATTGAACACAAACAAAGAGAACACCAACTATCAAATATATCCTACATACGAACATCGTCTTCATCCACATTGTCATTTGCCGGAGAAGGAGGAGCATTTGTTTTCCTTCGTTGCTCAGATAAGAATAAGCGCATATCATCTAAAAAATCATTCACCGAGCGCACATTAGCTATAACTTCATTCATTGATGCTATAACCTTGGCTTGCTCTTCTACCTTTTGTTGTAATACTTTCATAGTTTCCAATACCTCAGAGTCATTGCGATTAGCAGATGTTGCAGAAAATGATGACCCAGATGGTTCATAGCATGAATAATGGGATGAGGAAGAACCCAGCCCATAAATACGAGATGTCTTACCTGTGTCACTAGCAGCCTCCACAAACACGCGTCGCTCAAGATCTATTTGGGCTGGTGTTAATGAAGGCATATCATCCTCCTTAGCCTCAAGTGTCTGCAACTTGGGCTGGTGTTAAAATTCACTTCATATTAGAAAAGTAAATGGCAATAACAACAGAATTGCCTCATTAATTATTTTAGAAACAAACTTGTTTACTTTAAATTATTGCCTTTCCATATTTAACCAAATATTTTTCTTTACCTTTTGCTTTCAAAATAGCCAAAGATTAAAACCTAACAAGACAGCCAACGATGAACATGAGAACAGGATTTCTTGGACTTACAGTTTTATCAGAAAATCTCACTTCTTTGCAGCTTCCTTTTCTTAATGTCACCTCTGACTGGAAAAAAAGAAAGTTAAGTTGATTAAAAAATTTATTTTTTACCATTATATGCCAAAAATCCAACCTTACTGTTAATGATCATCAAAATAGAAAAAGTAACAAGTTATAAGTTTAAGTTCAATAGATTTATAAAATCCAAAGCAAATTCTATAGATTCATAAAAGGGCCAAAAATTCTAGATTTCTTAAATTTAATTGCCAAGTACAAGTTTTTGCAATGACTCAACTTCTTAAACACCAAAAATAAATACTACAATAATGAATTGCCATCATCAATCAACATACAATAATAAAATAAAGAAGAAACACTAGTTCACTTCAATCATCTCAACATACAATAATAAAATAAAGAAGAAACACTAGTTCACTTCAATCATCTAAGTATAGTTTTCTTTTTGCACATTAATTTCATGCTTCTAAACTGAAAATAGCACTTTACCAAACTACTTATAGAGCATTGAAAGCAATGACAAGACCAATCTTTGTGGTGATAATAGCATAAAAAGTACATTTAAAAAAAAAAGAAAATAGCAACAGACTGCAAAAATGAACAGGACTAGGAAAGGGGAGCTTAAAAAATCATGGAGGAAGAGAATTCAATTGAATCATGTGACAAACAAAACTAGCGTGGCATAAGCTCTCATATATTAGTATTAAAGGTAGCAAACAGTTAAACCAGGGCAGAAAGAGAGACATGCACCCATGTGCATGTGCCAGAGACCTCATTTTGATTTGGATAACTAGGCCTAGTTGAAAATTAATTGCACTTATGTATCCCACTTTCTATACATGGTAACATGTTTTACGAATTTGACAAATAAGACTAACCTAAAATAAGTGTTGTCCTAATAGTTGTATATAAAGTCCCTATCTTGATTGTTCTGTACTCCTAGATGTCACTCTATAGTCCAAATCATCTTCAGAATAAGGTATCCACAGGACAGAGACAAGTTGACAACATAATCATAACTGTAGAAGATCTATTTCTCTATCTTGAAAGCAACTAAAACTCACTGGCGCCTGAGCCAGTAGTACAGCGAGGCCAGTTTAGTAGTAGACACTAAGGTTCAAGTCTCAGCAATGAAAAATACCCCTCCCCGATGCTCAAAAGATAAACAAAAGCAGAGGGGGAAAACTATTTTGTTGAAACAACTACAATTTTTGAACAATCATTTCTCAGAATCAGGCATCTACAAGGTCAGCATAAGATGACCATAAAATCAGTATAATTATGGGATCAACAGAATTGTAGAATAACTAAAAATGAGTTCTATTTCACTATTTTACAAGCAAATAAAGATGTAAAAGAGTGTTTGTGTGTGTGTATGTGTATGTGTGTATATATATTGGTCCACTAAAATATAGCTTTTGCATGATTTGATCAATCAAATCCTAATAAGAATATAATAAAGCTCACTCAAAATAAGTAGGAACTGAAACACTGGTATACATACGCTATAGATCATTGGAGAAAAGAAAGCATGATAGAATAAGACTATGAACAAATTACCAGTCAAACATCTAACATCTTCATTCAGCAGAATCCAAATGGTATACATCTAATTTTGAAACAAAAGTCTCTACCAAGTATTGGCTTGGCTTTCATAAATTACAGCTTTATTACGAGTCAAATAGCATAAACTGCAGATCTTCTTTGTTGAAATTAATGTCAATTTCACCCTGATCAGTGATGTTGTTTGATTGTCACTACTGAAATGCATGTCTCACTCAATTCGCTGGTCTGTCCTTGTTCCAATGTTAACAAATAAACTAAAGAAAACATTTTTTTTGCACTTAAGATAAAAAAAGTGAATTAAGGATTCTCAGAATTTAAATTCCCGAACTATGCAGAAAAAATTGTTTATGTGATTTGTAAAATCACGAGTAATTGTACATGATACATGCATAATGCACAGGGTATCCAGTATTAAGTGATTCTGCAATCAAAAACTACAAGCAGCCTAAAACTGAAATCTCATATTGCAGTCCAATTCCTTACTAGACATTCCTTACAGACAATTTTGTAATAGTGCAAATTAGTTAAGGTTAAGAATACTGCAGATAAATCTTCATTACATTATAAACCACCACTTTAGAAAGCATGATTCCCTTTACTTTCATTTTCAATTGGACCAACATGTTATGTGTTTGTTTTAACTTTTCTAATACTTCAATGCATTAGTGACAGTGCACTTTTTATAGTACGTTAAAAGAAAAGAGAATAAATCTCAGTCCCTTTCAGATATATCAAGTATTTGCATTTTATTTTTGAAAACTTAAATCTATCAAAGAACAAAGTTGCTAACTTCATAGCACAAATTCCAAGAAAGTTACCTTCATCAGTTACCAGCCTAACAAACTTAGCTGTGATTTCTTGATTCAAACGCGGCCCGCCATTGTTCTTTACCTTAGCCTATATTCAACAATATAACATAAATTACAGACTATGTAATGCAAATACAAAAATCCACTCAACACACAGATTGAAAAACAAAAAAAATAACAAATAAATAAACAAATAAAACCGAACATGATGAATTACCTGGAATGAAGTTGCAAAAAACCTGGCACTGTTGCAAAAAACGGTGGGTTTCTTACAAATATCCCGTATTGGGTTCTCTAATGTGCATGAATTTGATGGTTTAGAAGTGTAACTAAGCAAAGAAGAATAAGGGGTTTGGACATGATAGCATCTCTTGAACTGATGCGATAGAAGTTTAAGCTTAGAAGGGTTAATTCTATGCCAAAAGGCCATTTATTTTCAGTGATAGGAATGAAAAAGTTGCATAATTTCGAGCTAAGGCTGGGAATTTTTGTTAATTCTAAACTCAGCTACCACCAGAGAGTTGATTTGGGGTAAGCAATAGTGTTCGATCGAGCTGAACTAGATAGAGAAACAAAGACAGTAACAATCAATACCGCAGAATAAATTAGGGTTTTTAAAAGGACTGCCCGAGGCCGAATTGTTAACTGGAATTGGGAATTCCAAGGCTATTAAAATGGAAACTGGCATCATAAACTCACCGGAAGATGCCCCAGGCTCGCATTAAGTCTCTCTCAGAGGCGAGACACCGTAGATTCGGACAACAATTGATTGAAACAGCTTAATTGGAAATTTTTTAACCGATCTCCTAAATTCGTTTGGTTGATATTTATTTTGCTGTCACCAAAAAAATAAATACGAAATATAATTTAATGAAATAAGTCATTGAAGCATCAGTTACTTCCCTTCCTGGAAGCAATCTGCTCTAATACAAACGTGATTTTCATGAATACTACTGCTAAAAAAAAGGATACAAAATATACGTATAATATTTTTTTTATTAATTTTTGCATTTATTAGAAAATTTTGTGTATCAACAAATATAAACTTCGACCCATTGTGTATGAATTTAAAAAATTAAATTTTAATCTATTAATTCAGAATTGTTTTATTGATTAAAACATATAATTTAATCCAGGATTATGACTATTCAAAAGGGAGAAAAATGAAATGGATTTTCTCTAGTTTTTCTTTTTCAAAAAAGGTTAAAAAATGAAAAAAAACTCATTACCCCGCACCACTCATTTTGGATTAGGGTCAAAAAAATTCATAATTATATAATTTTGAATGGCGCCAGAAAAATTCATAAAATATGGCATTTTAAAAATTCAGCGACCAGTACAGCGACAAATAAAAATTCTCGCAAATCAGCGACCCATTTAGCGACTAATTAGCGAGCAATTACTTTAAAATAGAAATAAAATTAATTTCTCGGTAATTCGTCGCAATATTCTCGCAAATCACCGATAATTCTGCGACTAACTATTTTTCTCGCAAATCAGCGACCCATTTAGTGACTAATTAGCGAGCAATTACTTTAAAATAGAAATAAAATTAATTTCTCGGTAATTCATCGCAATATTCTCGCAAATCACCGATAATTCTGCGACTAACTATTTTTCTCGCAAATCAGTGACCCATTTAGCGACTAATTAGCGAGCAATTACTTTAAAATAGAAATAAAATTAATTTCTCGGTAATTCGTCGCAATATTCTGGCAAATCACCGATAATTTTACGATTAACTATTTTTCTCGCAAATCAGCAACCCATTTAGCGACTAATTAGCGACAAAAAACTTTCCAATAAAAAATAAACACATTCTTTGCTAATTTGTCGTAAATTAGTTGTACCGTCGTCGCTGATTATTGGCGGCAAAATTTGGCGTAAAATTCAGCGACACATTCAGCGAGAAACGACCTTTTATCGCTATTCAGCGACAGATTCTATGACCATTTTTTTTGTCGTTAATCAGCGACACATTTAGCGACCCATTCAGCGACGGAATGTTGGAAAGACGCTTATCTTGATTCTTTGTCGTAAAGTTGTCGTTGATAAAGTCACTAATCAGTGACGAAATAAGAGTTGTCGCAAAATGCATCGCTGATTGCGCTTTTTTTGGTTTTTATCCAACCTCTCCTTACAAAGAGCTTGCAAAAAATATTTAGGTCAATTAAGAAATACAAAAAATCAATTGTGGGCCTAGTTTACACTAAGAATAAATTAACCATGGGCTTGTTTTTGGCATGAATCATTAGTTACCTTTTTCAAGTGAGAAATCTATCTATAATAAACCTCTTAATTTAGTTTTAATCCAATATAGCATAAAAGCTACTTTAGTTGGTTGAATGGATTAAAACCTAATTAATGGGAATTATCAAGGATGGATTTCCATTTTCGAAAATATAACTATTGGTTGAAACGTTCGAGGGAATTATTTGAAAACAAGATACCCCATGTTGGTATTTTGTTAACCATATACCTAGGAAAAGAGACTCGCCATTCGTGTGTGGATGTTATAAGGTTGGAAGGAATGTCCTAATTATCTTTCTTCGTTGATTGCTCGTGCATACATACATACATGCATACATTGCATCTCATATCATTGATCCTCTCTGGCTCATAGCCCTGGATTACAACAGTTCAAAAGCTTACAACAATCTGACCTACGCCAGAGACGAAGTATCTAGCAACGACTCAATCACTTGCTCACCTAAAATAATGGAGCCCGAACAAATTCAAAGGATGGTGGATGAGGCCCTCAACGCCAAGATGGGAGAAATAAAAGAGGCCCTAGCTGAGACCATGAAGAACCAATTAACTGCAATCTTAGAAAATCATGTTGAGGCATCTGCTAGCACTAAGAAGCCAAAGGACAAAGGGAAGACTAAAGTTGGTGAAGTGGTTTTTGATGATGAAAAGGTGATCATTAATGATGATGATGATTGGGCTCAATACTACCAAGATGCTCAAGATAAGAAAAAGGAACCAAAGATTGTTGAAAGATCAACTATGGAGAAGATTGAAACTTCTGATATTGAAAAGATGATTGCTGATTTAGAAAAGAAATTTGAGAAGAAGCTGAAACCCGAAGAGATGTCCGAGATCGATAAAATATTTAAACAAGATGAGGAGGTCCCTTATAAGTTCAAGATGCCATCCTTTGCTAGATTCAATGGTTCTGGAAATCCTCATCTCCATGTGAAGCAGTATATCACTGATATGCAGTATACCCAAGCTACTAAGGCTCAAACTCTAAGGTACTTCATGCTCTCATTGGACCCTATTGTCCAAAATTGGTTCAATACCTTAGATGATGGAACACAAAAGAATTGGGATTTGTTATACAAGGCCATCATCCAGCAATATGGGTATAATGTTGAGTTGGAAGTTACCTTAATGGAAGTGGAGTCCATTAGACAAAGGTCGAATGAGAATTTTGTGGATTATGTGAAGAGATGGAGAAACAAGGCTGCTTTGCTCAAGAAGAGGCCCGATGAATTCGATCAAATAAGGATGATTGTGAGAGGGGTGTTGCCTAGTCTTCATGAGATGATGTCTCATACACTTATCCATGATTTCAAAGACCTTCTTCAAGCTGGTTTGCAAATTGAAGAATGGGAGAGAGAGAAGAGCCGTTTTGCAACAAAAATGAACGAGAAAGGGAGCTATCATTCTGGTAGCCAAAGCATGCAAAAGGCAGTCGGTGTTAACACTACTAACCAAAGAACGAGGAGACAATTTTCGAAATTAGGGAAGCCGATGTCTTGGGTTCTCAATAAACTTCAAGGAAAAGGATTACTATAACCCTTAAATCCTCATCCTTTGCCTCTCCCACCTAATTTTGACACTAAAGCATTTTATCAATTTCACCAAATGCAAGGGCATGACACTGATAGATGTGTGAGGTTGAGACATGAGATCCAAAATCTAATTGATAATGGGAAGCTACCCGAGCCCAATAAGCCAAACACCAAAGACAACCCATTACCAAAATTCAATAGGGTACCACCACCAGCAACCTTCATTATTGGAGGAGGTTTGCATGAGGATTTTGTCATGTCTTCTTTTCAAGCTGTGGGTGGAGAAGCAACCAAAGAAGAAGAGGTATTTGATAAAATTAAACAAGCTGTGGGGGATAAAGAAGTAGCAATTTGTGTCGTCAATGGGTTTTGGGATTCAAGTGATAGTGATGATGATCTTGTATCCAAGAAGGAGGAGTGGACTTAGTCCGAGCCCGAAGAAGATGAGGTGATGAACACTAGATTCGGTAAGCCTTATGCAAGGCCATCACCTAAGGAGGTAGAAACTAATAAGGGTAAGGAAGTTGAAGTAGAAGAAGATGACGTTGTGCTCAAGCAATTGAAAAGAACCCAAGCAAGTGTTAGCATTTGGGACTTATTGGCTACTTCTAAAAAGCACCGAGAAACTATGGCCAAAGCCTTGGCTAGCATGCCAATCTCTACCTCCACGACACCGGAGGAGCTGATCAACTTCATAAAAATTGGAGGGGTAATGAAATGTGAAGAGGTTCAAGAGAAGAGCGAAGTTAATATGGGAGCAGTTTCTTTTTCAGATGCGGATTTACCGGAGGAGGGGAGACACCACATCTGCCCTCTCTTTATCAAAGTAGAAGTCAAGGGGAAGAGGACTCCATGTGTAATGTTCGATGATGGGTCTGCCATAAATGTTTGTCCACTTAAGATATTGCCAAAGTAAGCCATGTCAACAAGAGATCTAAACCTAACCAAGGTAACGATGCGTGCTTATGACAACACTAAGAGGCATGCCGAAGGGGTTTTCAAAGCGGCTGTCAAGGGTGGTCCAATTGAATCTATTGTTGAGTTTGTTGTTTTAGACATACCAGTCACCTTCGCCTTGCTCTTGGGACCACCATGGTTTCATCCTCTTGTTGGAGTTCCTTCCACCCTTCATCAAAAGATCAAGTTCCCCAACGGAGATGAGACAGTGGTCATTGAAGCTGAAGATAATGAGATTGTTAACACTCTAATGATTGAGAGACCTCTCAATGGTTTCCAAGTAGCTGTAATTTCTAATGATGAAGTAGTGGACTCCAAAGTCTTGAATATGATGAAGAACATGAACTACCTTCCCAGAGTTGGTCTTGGAAAGAGTAAGGCCAGTTTGACAAAGTTGCCAGATTTTAGAACTCAAACTTCCAAGAAAGGGTTGGGATATGATGAAGCCAATGATGTCCAACCAAAGAAGAGTGAGAAGATGAGCTTCCCACCACTTGAAGAGATCTTTGCCAAGGCTCCAGATATGGGACCACTCCAAGGAAAGCCCAAGCCGATCATGTTCAAGGGTAAGTTAATCCTAGATTTTGAAATTTTTGCAGATGTTGCCGAGCTAGTGGAGCAAGTGAAGAAAGAACTCACCCTACCAACCAGCAAAGAATCCAATCCAAAAGAGAAGAATGAAGCTGTCCTGAAAGCCAAGAAGACTCTAGAAGAGATTGCTGCCCTGGTCGAAGAAAAGTTTGAAGACATCCTGCTTTATGATTCTGAGAACAACGATTTTGATTTTGATTTTAATTTGTCTGCTTTGTATGATGATGATGTTTTCTTTTCCAAAATGAATACAATAAAGTATGATTTTGCTTACTTGTGTGATGTTTCTCGTGATGGTTGTATACATTCAAATAGCAGTTACATGAGCATCTTTAATATTAATTCTGTTAACACGCAATCATTAAATTTGGGAACAACTGAAAATCCTAAAAATATTAGCATAGCATCCGACCTTACTCCTGAGGAGAGAGAGAGATTTGAAAAAATATTCAAAAATATGAAGAAGTGATTGCTTGGTCTTATGAGGATATGCCTGGAATAGATCGAGACATAGCCGAGCATCATATTCCAACTCACACTCACATGAAACCTGTCAAACAAAAGCTTAGGTGATTAAGACCTGAGTGGGCTGAATTGGTTAAAGAAGAGGTCACTAAGCAAATACAAGTGAAGTTCCTTGAAGTAATAGAATATCCAGATTGGTTAGCCAACATAGTATCCGTGCCAAAGAAAGATGGGAGAATAAGGGTCTGTGTGGACTATAGAGATTTGAACAAGGCTTCTCCTAAGGATGATTTTCCTTTACCTCATATAGATGTTCTCATTGATAGTGCAGCCTCTAGTGTGCTACACTCATTTGTAGATGGATTTTCTAGATGCAATCAAGTGTTAATGGCCCAAGAGGATAAAGCCAAAACTGCTTTCATTACTACATGGGGTATATTTTGTTATAGGGTAATGCCGTTTGGTTTAAATAATGCTGGAGCAACCTACCAAAGGATGGCCACCACACTATTTCATGACATGATGCATAAAGAAGTTGAAGTATATGTTGATGATATGATGGTTAAATCATATACAAGGGAACAACACTTCCAAAACTTAGAATTATTCTTCGATAGAGCTTTGAAATATAAGCTAAGATTAAACCCAAAGAAGTGTGTATTTGGTGTTACTTCAGGCAAATTATTAGGACATGTGATTGGTCCAAATGGCATTGAGATTGATCCTGACAAAGTTAAAGTAATCAGGGATATGCCAGCTCCTAAGACGGAGAGAGAAGTTTGGGGATTTATTGGTAAATTACAATATATTAGCAGATTTATAGCAAAGCTCACAATAATCTGTGAGCCTATCTTCAAATTGCTTAGAAAGAATCAGCCGGTCATATGGAATGAAGAGTATCAAAAGGCCTTTGAGCAAATAAAAGAGTATTTGTTAAATCCACCTATTTTAAAACCACTTAAAACCGGCAAACCTCTATTATTATACTTAGCAGTAGAAGAAGAGTCGATAGGAGCCATGCTAGCCCAAGCAGATGAGTCAGGGATTGAGCATGCAGTCTATTATTTGAGTAGAAAGCTTCTACCTTATGAAATTAAGTATAGTGTCATTGAAAAGACCTGTATAGCCATGGTTTGTTTTTTTAAGAAGTTGCGACATTACTTTCAATCATATAGTGTGCAAGCAATTTCCAGGTTGGATCCAATGAAGTAATTAAGGGAGACACCCTCTTTGATTGGGAAATACGGTCAATGGTTGATAATATTAGAAGAATTTGAGATTGAATATGTAACCAGGAAAACAATCACAAAGGTAGAGCGGTGGCAGAATTTCTAGCCCAACAACCATTACCAGATAGCGAAGAGGTAATCTTGGAATTTTCGGATGAACATTTAGAGGCAATTGAAGTACAAGGGTGGAAAATGTATTTTGATGGAGCAGTAAACAGGAAAGGAGCAGGTTTGGGAGTTATACTAGAATCGCCCGAAGGGGAACTTATCCCTTTAGCCAAAAAGTTAAAATTTAGGGCAACCAATAATATGGTGGAGTACGAAGCTTGTATTTTTTGGTTTGGAAACTCTAATGATTATGTAGGTGGATAAGGAAGAAGTTTTTGGCGATTCATTGCTAGTAGTATCCCAAGTAAATGGAGAGTGGGAGTTGAAAGAGGAAAAATTAAAACCATACCACCATTACCTGACCATGATGAAGAAGAAATTTAAGGAATGTAGGTTTATACACCTATTGAGAGAAGAAAATCAGATGGTTAATGCCCTAGCCACATTGGCTTCGGTATGGGAAAACCCTGTCAGCTTATTCCTTAAGCCTCTGATCTTGACCAGTTCATCAACTCCTTGCTATGAATATGAAACAATCATGGAAATTGATATAGACCATGATACGTGGTATGATACTATAAGGCAATTTTTGGAGGAAAGAGAATACCCGCCGGGGGCAACAAAGAAAGAGAGAAGAGCCATAAGGCGGTGGTCTTTGCAATATATCACATTCCATGGGGAGTTATATCGAAGATGGCCTGATGGGGTGCATTTAAGATGTTTAAGAAAACCTGAAGTGGAGCATATCATGTCAGAAATACATGCGGGAAATTGCGGTCCACACATGAGTCGTTTGGCCATAGTTAAGAAGAATATTCAACAATGTTACTACTGATTGACCATGGAGAAAGATTGTATTGAGTTTTTCAAGAAGTGCCAACAATTTCATATGTATGGTAACTTGAATCACATGCCTCCTGAAGAACTGCATTCAATGTCTTCACCCTGGCCATTTGCCACCTGGAGTATCGATATTATAGGAGAGATACATCCGACAGCTTCAAACGGTCACCATTTCATTGTGGTAGCAGTAGATTATTTTTCAAAATGGGTCGAAGCCGAATCCTGCAAAAAGCTGGGTGCAAGCCAAATGGCTAGGTTTATTGAAAAGAATCTCATTTGCAGATATGGGGTCCCACACAATGTGATATCAGACAATGGGATTCAGTTTCAAGGAGCAGTTAAGGATTTATTCTCAAAGTACTGCATCCATCATCATAGATCCTCTCCTTATAGACCAAAGGCTAATGGTGCAGTAGAAGCAACAAACAAGACAATTAAGCAAATTCTGTCCAAAATGACCAAGACTTACAGGGATTGGTCAGGGATGCTTCCCTTTGCTTTATGGGGATATAGGACAAGTGTACGAACACCTACTGGAATGACACCATTCTCTTTGGTTTATAGGATGGAAGCAGTATTGCCAATAGAAATTGAGATCAAGTCATTAAGAGTAGTCTTGGAAGCCGAACTGCCTGAAACAAAATGGGTAGCGAGAAGATACACATAGTTAGCTTTACTAGAAGAGAGAAGGTTAAAAGCGTTGTATCATCACCAACTATATCAAAAGAAGATAGCTCGGGCCTACAATAGAAGGGTTAAGGTCAAAAAATTCAGAGTTGCGGATTTGGTGTTGCAACAATGTAAGCCTAATGTATCTAATCCAAGAGGGAAGTTCAGGCCTAGCTGGGAAGGGCCATATGTCGTGAAACAAGTCATGAACAAAGGTGCGGTAAAGTTGTCAGACATGGACGGGAATGAATTTATTGAGCCAGTAAACATTGACAGGTTGAAGAGGTTTTATGTATGATAAAAAAAAGAAAAAAGAGCTCGCTAGGTTGAAAACCGAAAAAGGGCGGCCTAGGCAAAAGTTAGAGCAGTCCGCTAGTTCCGAAAACCCGAAAGGGCGGGCTAGGCAACAATTAGGGCTAAATGAGAGAAAATCGTCAATTAGAAAACATGAAAGGGCTAATTGGCAACAGGAGTGATCTTGTGTATGCTGGCTTTATGTTTGGTTGTTCCCTAATTTAATAAAATAGAATTAATGTTAAAATTGTTCTATATGCACTGTTATAAGTATTTGACCAGATATGGATGAAATAAATAAACATGATAGTAAAAGGTGATGACAAATTATAAATGAAAAAGAAGCATCTTTTATTACTTTAATTATTTTTCATCCTAACGATACACTTTTTGTATTGATAAATGCAAAATCTATGGCAGTCAATAAATGTAACGTGCAAGCCAGCTTTGCCTCAGCCGATCCAAGTAGGCTTTAGTCAAACAAGGCATGTCTAAGTCGGGAGTAAAGTCAGAATCGCGAGGCTCGGCTCCGTACTGACGGCCAAGTCGGCGAGGATCATAGCATGTACCTTGACAAAGAGCGGCAAGGGAAACATACATCAAGTATGTCCGCATGGTGATACGAGAAATTTTCCACCAAGGTACCAACCAACGGATATTGACTTCAGAGCGTGAGTGGATCCAGTCAACCCAGTCAACATATGAAGAAGCAGGATGGAGTAGCTTCCTAACAGAATGATGATGTGGCAGGTATCTGGCAAAATCCATGGATGGAGTATCAAGCAAACAAAGACACTCCTGAAGCCAAATCTGTAAAGAAAGAGTTAAAAAAAAAGAGTCTGCTAAGTTGAAAACCTGCAAGGGCAACTTAGGCAAAAATTAGGATAGCTCGCTAGTTCCGAAAACTCACATGGGTGGACTAGGCAAAAATTAAAGCAATAAAGAAAAGAAGAAAAAAGAAAACCTAAATTAAAAACCTAAAAGGGCAGTTTAGGTAATTACCTAAAGCAGCAACAGACTCCTAGTCAGTCTCTTTAACAATCCTGATTTAAATCGGTCTAATCCAACTAAGGTCTCGGCTAAGATCACAGGTACCGGCGACAAGCCTCCTTCCATTTGGTCCATAATTTCCAATACCCGTGGATCAATATCGCAATCGGAAGAAACAAGCAAGAATTGGCCGAGCAAGCAAAGATAGAGCATGCGTCTCCATGCCTTAGTAGGGGCCAAATGAGAGAGACAAAAGTCAATCAAAGGAGCAAGTAGAATTTTTTCATCTCTCATCAACCGAAGAACTTCGGGTTTTGGAATTTGAAATAACATCTGCATCTTCTGTTGAGTCTTGGAAATCAATGTGGGTAATACCATTTGTTGATTATTTGGATATCCAAGGATGGCCTCAAATTCTTCAATCAAGGGACATATTTCAAAGCCATTAATTCTAAATACCCTAGAATCCGTATCCCAAAAGGAAGCCACAGCATGTAAGGAGTGGTCCAATTTAACATTTTGAAAATATTTTAAAACATCAAGTTTTGACCATGAAATCTGCTTCCAATGGATGGCATCCATATTCTTAAATAGAATTTTTATCTTCTTTGAATGATGCTCGGTTATGGTGAATAAATAAAGAAAATATTAAAATTGTTAAAGGGAGTCTTCACGTTGAAAGAGAAAGAATTTTGGTTTCTGTATTAAAATAGGGCATGCAAGGTGATTTATATAGAAGAAAATATACCTTTTCCAAAAGTGATGAGGAAAAGGTGATGGGAAAGGGTAAGACCATATGGCATAAGGAAAGGAATTGGTGGCAATTTCCTTTACCACGTTGGATTTGGTTTAGCAAATGATGTGGATTATGAAATTATGATGTACTGTGATAAAAAAAAAAGTGATGCAGTTACAAAAAAAAAAAGTTACAGTAAAGAGGAAAATTGTATTTTTTTTCATTATTGTACAATATTTTACAATTGCTATAATATCACTAAGAGGGTAGTGGTAGGTCATCAAATAAAGCCTTGAAAAAATCGTCGCCTGTTGGAGGAGGGGGGAAATCACTGGTCCAGAGTCCGCCTGAAGCAGGAGCACCGAAATTCCTATTACCTTGAGGTTCCAATCCATCATGGTCCTCATCAGAAGCATATGAAAGGATCTCATGTTCATCAGTCTGGGGGCCTCTTGATGAAGAAGCGCCGGGATCCCTCATCCCCTAAAATCGGAAGTCTCGAAAATGTTGTTCGGATTGATGATATAAACTTTCAAAATGTGAAGCCTGCTGACGACTTGCAGCCAAATCTTCTTGAAGTTTCCTATTTTGTTCTTCAAGCATTTGTTATGAGCCAAGAAGGAAAAGGTAAGAGCATACATAATCATGCATACATATAGCATAAACTACTATGGAATAAGAAACGTACGAGGTAGTTCATATCAATACCCTGAAGATGAGATGGCATATCTGGCAGGCTCGAACGAGCAAAAGAAGGGGCAGTAAAAGAAGGTCCAGCCTCATGATCAAATGAGCCAATAGCCTACAACAATCATTAAAGATTCAAGGAAAGAAAAAGCAGTTGTAAGGGAAAAGTGGTAAAAGTTTTACCTGAGAAGTACTGGCCCCTAGATTTAGAACAGACTCTCCTGCAGCTCCATGATGTTCTTCTTCATCTCTACCCTCATTTTCGTCGGAAATCTCCCGCACACCAACAGGAGATACATCAAAGTTCAAGAGTCTTCTTTGAATAAAATGGGCATAAAATGGACTCGGTAAATGGAGAAATAACTCGGCACCATAACCATACCGGGCCGGCCACCATGCATCCTCCAACATTGACATAATATTTAAAGTATATTTCAGGATTTGCATTGGAGCCCTCCGCTACTCTAGACCGAGAAACCATTCATAAACTCTCTCCTCGAGAAACCAGCCACTAGACACTGGGCTAGCAATAACTCAACGAGAATGTTGGAAAGACAGTGCAGCCCTTATCAAAGGAGACCAGATTGCTCTCTCTTCTGGGCTCCACCAGGGCAAATTCACCTGCAAAATAACATAAGGTAAGTAAACTTTCACATAAAATTTAAACCATACTAATGTTATTTTACCTGGTCCCAGGTTAAGCGGCTCAAAACATAGTGGTGAGTATGCACATGATGAGAGCAGGAAACGTCCACACGATTGGACAACCAAAAATTTAATCTCGGATACCCGACTCTCTCTCAGGAAATACCGAGTACCCTCACGATTTTATGTTCATATGCCCATACCTACAACAATAATAGTAAATATCAAATTCATGCAAGAAAAGAGTGGAAATAACATTGGTGAAGGAAAAGAATACCTCGACAACCACCATCAAGCCGACAAAAGACTTCTTGTTTCGGCAAATCTTATTAAGACCATGGTAAAGACACGCGAGACCAGCTTCACCCCAGCCAGAAGATGGTACCATTCTGAGATAAGAAAGGGCACTCAACACTGACAAGTGGATGGAGGATTCAGTGCTACCTAAGATGGTCGACCCAAGAAGATATAACAAAAATCCTCGAGCATATTGTTCGGCCGTGTCTCTGCCAACCTGTCCTTCGTAGTTCATCCAATAACTACGAATTGGCTTGATTTTTATCTTAAAAGGCCCTTTATATGATGGTTCCATACTAATTAATTTCTG
Organism: Garcia nutans; assembly: GCA_947685225.1. Lineage (NCBI taxonomy): Eukaryota > Viridiplantae > Streptophyta > Magnoliopsida > Malpighiales > Euphorbiaceae > Garcia > Garcia nutans. The sequence continues at coordinate 30,521,133 of CANTUV010000039.1, read as the reverse complement.
AATTTCTTCAAATGTTAAAATATCATTGGTTAGAGGAACCGAAACACCATCATATCGAAGGCCGATTATGGCAGTAAAATCGACCGGACCAATTGTCATCTCTCCAATGGGCAAGTGAAAAGTGTGGGTTGTATCCAACTATCGCTCTGCAAGCGCCTGGACTATGCTCCGGTCTATCTGATATACCTCGGATGGCAATTGTAAGATGAATTGCTCAAAGCCGCAATCTCGGATAATCCGCCTTACCCGAGAAGGCACTACATCGTACCATTGTCGGACTTTGTAAATACACCCTCCAGCCCGAACAACGCAACGATCATGCTAACACAGACCCAGGTAAGTTAATACCAGGTAAGTACATATTATTCTATCTACTTAAATTAATACAAAAAAAAAACAAAAACAAAAATAATAAAAAATAATAGAAAAAATATGAATAGTAAAAAATCAAAAATAAAGAATAATAAATAAAGAATAATAACAAAAATATATATATAACGAAAATATAACAAAAAAACAAAAACAAAAAAAATTAAAAATAATAGGAAAAAATATGAATAGTAAAAAATCAAAAATAAAAATAAAAAATAAAAAATAATAACCAAAAATATATAACAAAAATATAACAAAAAATAAATATAACAAAAAAAAACAAACAAAAAAAAGAGCGCAAAACAGAAAGACGAAAAATCAAGAGAAAAGAAAAAGGAAAAAATAATTACCGCGCTCTTTTCGTTGGAACTACGTTGAAGTGGCATCCCGGCCAGTATATCTATATTTTCGTCTTCATGATGCTGAATAAACTCTAATAACTCGGAATTAGAATGAGTCCCTGACCTCGAAGCATGCATTGTTAAAGGGAAACGAAATGAAAGAAATTTCGAAGAATTATGAAATTGAGTTTTGTTGTGAAATCAAATGAAGAATCAGCTCCTTTATATAGAGAAACGGCAAGCAAAAAAACAAAATTCAAAACTATTTATTAATAGTAAATTTTACTATTTATGAATAGTATTACTAGTGATGAATAGTAAATATTACTATTTATAAATAGTATTACGATTGATGAATAGTAAAATTACTATTTCCAATAGTAAATACTATTTGCTACTATTTAAGAATAGTAAAATTACTATTTATGAATAAGTAAATAGTGATTGAATAGTGACTACACAGTAAATAAACAGTAAATTCAATTATTCACTTTAATCATTCAAATAATTGTAGGTATATAAATATTTTTACACCCAGGGGCAATAAGAAGACATATGCATAAAAATTAGCCAAACTTTTTGGAATAAAAATTTTTATTAGCTCGGGTCTAGAACCCAAATTTTCCTTAGGTACAAAACTTAGAATCTCTTCTAAGTCCAAAACTTAGCTCAGGTCCAAAACCCAAATTTTTCTTAGGTACAGAACCTAGAATCTTTTCTAAGTCCAGAACTTAACTCGGGTCCAGAATCCAAATTTTCCTTAGGTCCAGAACTTAGAATCTTTTCTAAGTCCAGAACTTAGCTCGGGCCCAGAACCCAAATTTTCCTTAGGTCCAAAACCTAGAATTTATTTCTAAGTCCAGAACTTAGCTCGGGTCCAGAACCCAAATTTACCTTAGGTCCAGAACTTAGAATCTTTTCTAAGTCCAGAACTTAGCTCGGGCCCAGAACCCAAATTTTCCTTAGGTCCAAAACCTAGAATTTATTTCTAAGTCCAGAACTTAGCTCGGGTCCAGAACCCAAATTTTCCTTAGGTCCAGAACCTAGAATTCATTTCTAAGTCCAGAACTTAACTCGGGTCCAGAACTCAAATTTTTCTTAGGTCCAGAACCTATAATCTTTTCTAAGTCCAGAACTTAGCTCGGGTCCAGAACCCAAATTTTTCTTAGGTCCAGAACCTAGAATCTTTTCTAAGTCCAGAACTTAACTCGGGTCCAGAACCCAAATTACCATTAGGTCCAGAATATATAATTTATTTCTAAGTCAAGAACTTAGCTCGGGTCCATAATCCAAATTTTCCTTAGGTCCAGAACCTAGAATTTATTTCTAAGTCCAAAACTTAACTCGGGTCCAGAACCCAAATTACCATTAGGTCCAGAATCTAGAATTTATTTCTAAGTCAAGAACTTAGCTCGGGTCCAGAACCCAAATTTTTCTTAGGTCCAAAATCTAGAATTTATTTCTAAGTCAAGAACTTAGCTCGGGTCCAGAACCCAAATTTTCCTTAGGTCCAGAACCTAGAATTTATTTGTAAGTCCAAGAACTTAGCTCGGGTCCAGAACCCAAATTTACCTTAGGTCCAGAACCTAGAATCTCTTCTAAGTCCAAAACTTAGCTCAGATCCAGAACCCAAATTACCCTCAGGTCCAGAACCTAGAATTTATTTTTAAGTCCCAGAACATAGATCGGGTCCAGAATCCAAATTTTCCTTAGGTCCAGAACCTAGAATTATCCTTTAGTCCAGAACTCGAACCGGGTCCAGAACCCAAAACCTCCACCATCTCAAAAATTAAGTCTTATTGCTTTTCACTCTCTTTCACTAAAGTTTCAGATCATTCAAGCAAGGGGCAAACTGTAGACCCTTAATTTTTGACCCAGTCCGGTCCAATATATTTTATTTAGTCCAAAATAATTTTTGTGTTGTCTAATATATTTTAATTGGTCCAAAATAATTTTTGTTATCTTAATTAAATAATTTTTGCTTTAGTATCTAATTTTTATTAATAAAAAATAAAAATAAAAATCTGCGACGAAAAATCGGCAATGAAAAAATCGTTGCCAAAAACCAGCGCGGGGCACGACCGTGGGCCATTTCGCCCACAGGAAAATCCTACGGGCGAAATGGCCTTCGCCCGCCCCCTGCCCCAGCCAGCTGCGGCAGCTTTTTTGCCAGCGCATTTTTTTCCGCAGCAGTTTTTTTTCGCCAGCAAAATTTTTCCGACGCAAATTTTCCAAAAGTTTAAAGCTATTAGTTTTATTTCTTCAAAACCCCAAAACTAAGATTTGCTTTCCAAATTATCAAAACTTTAAATTGTGTTCTGTTTCCTTCCAAAAGCCTTAAAAATATCTTTTTTGCTCTTATAAACTTTAAATCATTTTGTTTAAATTCATAAAACTTCATGAAATTGTCAATTGTCTTTCCAAATCCTAAAATAAAATTCATTACCCGAAACCCTAAATTCAAAAATCCTAAAACCCTAATTTAATTCCAAAACTCAAAATAGTAAACCCTAACCCCTTAAAACCTTAAACCTTAATTTTTTCTAAACCCTAAATCCTTCAAAACTTTAAAAACCATAAAAATACAAATGTTTAATTTTACACAGTAAGCTTGAAACCATATGAGTAACCGTAAACCACAAATCAAAAGTATTTTAAAGTGTACAAACCCTAGTTCATGATTTCACCATTCAAACACTAATTTGGTTAATCAAAGAACTTCATCAACCTTTTAAAACGTAAAACCTTAATCTATTTTAATTCCTTAAAAAAACTCACAGTAGCGAAATTCCATAAATTTCAAAACCCTAAACACATGAAATATAAATGGAAATAGTAGTTATAATTTTGATGTTTATTTGCCTTATTCGATTCTATATTTGATTATGCTTTGATTTATTTAAGTTCAATGCTTGGTTCATTTAATTTATCATGGATGGATGTTTACTTTATATTGATGTTTAATACCTTTGATGAATGATTTATTTATGATGAATGGTTATTTACTTTTATCAATTTATTTAGATTTCCAAATGTTGTAAGAGGTATGTTTTCACTTGGTGGATACCTCATTGGTTTAATATCATGTAATTTAAATTGCTTTTTCTATTTTAGAACCAATATAAAGGACATGTTTCTACCTTCCGGTGGGTGTCCTATTTAGGCATGGGATGTAAGGACATGTTTCCATCTTCAGGTGGGTGTCCATTTATTTGTTTTGCTTAGACATTGTTTTGATTTTCAATATATCGATACTTTATTTTAATTATTATGTGTAATATGGATAATTTTGTTATACTTAAGAATTTTATAATATTAAGACCTGTAAAGGAGGCCGGTTCCAATGAACCAGGCATTGTGGGGGTACTAGGCCATTTCTCACCTTTCCCACACGTACCCAACTTTCCGAATCCACCACTTTCTTTTTTCCCGGCCCGTCCGGGTGGTGACTCTATTTTTTCTAGACTTAGGTCCGTGTTCTCTAAGGTCCCGAGCATAAACAGTGCCGAAGTCGCAAGAACCATTCCACCGGGAGTGGGGGTAAAAATCCCCACTCACAAGGGCATAGTGTGGCAGTTAGCAAGGTGCATCATGATAGTTTAGTTGTGGTGTAAGATGAGGAGTTCTTGGGTGATTTGATTGAAATGCCTTTTAAGGAGTATGATCTGATCTTAAGCATGGATTGGTTGTCTAAGCATGGGGCTGTGGTAGACTGTCAAAAGAAGTGTGTTACCCTGAGAACCAGTGATAGTAGAAGTGTGATGGTATCTAGTGAGCAGAGACATATTGCATCCTTGTTTGTTTCAGCTGTTGCAGCTAGGAAGTTGATTCAAAAAGGGTGTGATGCTTATCTTGCTCATGTTGTGGATACCAGTGTAGTGGGTTCTCAACTTGATAGTATACCCACAGTTGCTGAATTCCTAGATGTTTTTCTTGAGGAGTTCCTAAGGTTACTTCCTGAGAGAGATGTTGAGTTTGGTATCGAATTGTTGCCTGGTACTACTCCCATCTCTATTACTCCCTATCGAATGGCACATGCTGTGTTGAGAGAGTTGAAGGTGCAATTGCAGGAGGTGTTAGATAAAGGGTTTGTTCACCCTAGTGTTTCTCCGTGGAAAGCTCTTGTTTTGTTTGTGAAGAATAAGGATGGTACCTTAAGACTGTGCATCGATTATAGGCAGTTGAATAAAGTGACTATCAAGAATAAGTATCCTTTACCTAGGATAGATGATCTCTTTGATCAATTGAAGGGAGCAGCAATTTTCTCCAAGATTGATTTGAGATCAGGGTACCATCAGTTGAGAGTCAGAGCTAAAGATGTACCTAAGATAGCTTTCCGCACAAGGTATGGGTATTATGAGTTTTTGGTGATGCCTTTTGGATTGACAAATGCATCAGAAGTTTTTATGGATTTGATGAACAAGGTGTTTTAACCCTATCTAGATCAGTTTGTGGTGGTCTTTATGTATGATATTTTGGTGTATTATGATATTTACTTTTATCAATTTATTTAGATTTCCAAATGTTGTAAGAGGTATGTTTTCACTTGGTGGATACCTCATTGGTTTAATATCATGTAATTTAAATTGCTTTTTCTATTTTAGAACCAATATAAAGGACATGTTTCTACCTTCCGGTGGGTGTCCTATTTAGGCATGGGATGTAAGGACATGTTTCCATCTTCAGGTGGGTGTCCATTTATTTGTTTTGCTTAGACATTGTTTTGATTTTCAATATATCGATACTTTATTTTAATTATTATGTGTAATATGGATAATTTTGTTATACTTAAGAATTTTATAATATTAAGACCTGTAAAGGAGGCCGGTTCCAATGAACCAGGCATTGTGGGGGTACTAGGCCATTTCTCACCTTTCCCACACGTACCCAACTTTCCGAATCCACCACTTTCTTTTTTCCCGGCCCATCCGGGTGGTGACTCTATTTTTTCTAGACTTAGGTCCGTGTTCTCTAAGGTCCCGAGCATAAACAGTGCCGAAGTCGCAAGAACCATTCCACCGGGAGTGGGGGTAAAAATCCCCACTCACAAGGGCATAGTGTGGCAGTTAGCAAGGTGCATCATGATAGTTTAGTTGTGGTGTAAGATGAGGAGTTCTTGGGTGATTTGATTGAAATGCCTTTTAAGGAGTATGATCTGATCTTAAGCATGGATTGGTTGTCTAAGCATGGGGCTGTGGTAGACTGTCAAAAGAAGTGTGTTACCCTGAGAACCAGTGATAGTAGAAGTGTGATGGTATCTAGTGAGCAGAGACATATTGCATCCTTGTTTGTTTCAGCTGTTGCAGCTAGGAAGTTGATTCAAAAAGGGTGTGATGCTTATCTTGCTCATGTTGTGGATACCAGTGTAGTGGGTTCTCAACTTGATAGTATACCCACAGTTGCTGAATTCCTAGATGTTTTTCTTGAGGAGTTCCTAAGGTTACTTCCTGAGAGAGATGTTGAGTTTGGTATCGAATTGTTGCCTGGTACTACTCCCATCTCTATTACTCCCTATCGAATGGCACATGCTGTGTTGAGAGAGTTGAAGGTGCAATTGCAGGAGGTGTTAGATAAAGGGTTTGTTCACCCTAGTGTTTCTCCGTGGAAAGCTCTTGTTTTGTTTGTGAAGAATAAGGATGGTACCTTAAGACTGTGCATCGATTATAGGCAGTTGAATAAAGTGACTATCAAGAATAAGTATCCTTTACCTAGGATAGATGATCTCTTTGATCAATTGAAGGGAGCAGCAATTTTCTCCAAGATTGATTTGAGATCAGGGTACCATCAGTTGAGAGTCAGAGCTAAAGATGTACCTAAGATAGCTTTCCGCACAAGGTATGGGTATTATGAGTTTTTGGTGATGCCTTTTGGATTGACAAATGCACCAGCAGTTTTTATGGATTTGATGAACAAGGTGTTTTAACCCTATCTAGATCAGTTTGTGGTGGTCTTTATGTATGATATTTTGGTGTATTCGCATAATGAGGAGGATCATGATAAGCACTTGTGGATTGTATTGCAGACTTTGAGAGAGAAGCAGTTGTAATGCTAAGTTATCTAAGTGTGAGTTTTGGCTTGATCAAGTGACTATTCTCGGTCATGTGGTTTCAGCAGATGGTATAAGAGTTGATCCGAGTAAAGTTGAGGCCATTTTGAATTGGAGTCCACCGAAGACTGTGACAGAGGTTAGAAGTTTTTCTGGGTTTGGCAGGCTATTATCAACGGTTTATGAAGGGTTCTTCTTTGATAGCTACTCCACTCACTAGATTACATCGAAAGGGAGTAAATTCGTGTGGACAGAGCAGTGTTAAGCAAGCTTTGAGCAGTTAAAAGAGATGGTGACTCAAGCTCCTGTTCTTACCCTGCTTATGGAAGGCAAACCATATGTGATCTACAGTGATGCTTCACATAATGGTTTAGGTTGTGTTTTGATGTAGGAGGGTAGAGTCATAGCTTATGCTTCTCGACAGTTGAAGCCACATGAGCTTAATTATCCAACGCATGATTTGGAGTTAGCAGCCATAGTGTTTGTTTTAAAGATTTGGCAACACTACTTGTATAGGGAGAAGTGTTTCATCTATACAGATCAGAAGAGTTTGAAATATTTGGGGGTTCAGAGAGAACTGAATCTTCGGCAAAGACGGTGGTTAGAGTTGATTAAAGACTACGACTGTTTGATTGATTATCATCCTGGTAAGGTGAATGTTGTTGCTGATGCCTTGAGTTGGGAGTCTTTAGCAGGTTTGACTGCTTATTCGCTCTCGTTGCTTATTGAGTTGAGAGCATTGCATACTAGTTTTGAGCCTTGTAATGATGGTGCTTTGTTAGCTCAGTTGCAATTGAGACCGGTGTTTTGGATCAGATTAAAGAGGCTCAGTTGGCTGATGAAAGATTTAGAAAGTTATGTCAAATTGCCAAAATGGGGAGAGCTGAGGTTTTCTTGTGAGAGATAATGGCAGCCTTTGGTTCAAAGATAGATTGTGTGTTCCTGATGATGCAAGATTAAGAAAGATTATTTTGGAGGAAGCACATCAGTCGACTTTTGCTATGCACCCTGGGAGTACCAAGATGTATCATGATTTGAAACAACACTATTGGTGGTCAGGTATGAAAAGGGACATAACGGAGTTTGTATCTAAATGTCTCACTTGTCATAGAGTGAAGGCCGAGCACCAAGTTCCAACAGGGTTACTCCAACCTTCATCAGTGCCTGAGTGGAAATGAGAGCGTGTAACAATGGATTTTGTGACTAGTTTGCCGATGACTCAGAAGAAGCATGATGCCATCTGGGTGATTGTTGATCAGTTGACGAAGACAGCTCATTTTCTTCTAGTTAGAATGGATTATTCTCTTGAGAAGTTGGTTGAGCTGTATATCAGTGAGATAGTGAGATTGCATGGAGTCCCAATTTCTTTGGTGTCTGATCAAGATCCCCAATTTACTTCAAGGTTTTGGAAGAGTTTGCATGGTGCTTTGGGTTCTCGATTGCATTTTGGCACTACTTTACATCCTCAGACAGATGGGCAGTCAGAGAGAGTGATACAGATTTTAGAAGATATGTTGAGAAGCTGTGTCATTGATTTCTCTGGGAGTTGGGACAGATTTTTTCCAATGATGGGATTTGCTTATAACAACAGTCATCAATCTAGTATTAAAATGGCACCTTATGAGGCATTGTATGGTAGAAGATGCATGACACCTCTATGTTGGAATGAAGTTGCAGAAGGTAAATTGGTTGGTCCCGATTTGATTAAAGAAACAGAAGAGAAAGTGAAGATAATTCGGGATCGCTTGAAAGCAGCTTCAGACCGATAGAAATCTTACTTAGATTTGAAGAGGAGAGATATAGAGTTTTGTGTTGGAGATAAAGTATTTTTGAAAGTGTCTCCTTGGAAGAGAATTTTGAGATTTGGCCGCAAAGCGAAGTTGAGTCCTTGTTTCATTGGACCTTATGAGGTACTAAATAGAGTTGGACCAATTGCTTATCGACTTGCTTTGCCGCCTGAATTGGATAGAATTTATAATGTCTTTCATGTCTCTATCCTATGGAGGTACACATCAGACCCATCTCACGTTCTGTCAGTAAAATCTATTGAGGTGAGTCCATATCTGACTTTTGAAGAAGAACCAGTGGCTATTTTAGCACATGGAGTGAAAGAGTTGAGAAATAAGAAAGTGCCACTTGTGAAGGTTCTTTGGAAGAATCATGCTAAGGAAGAGGCAACTTGGGAGAGTGAGCAAATGATACGAGATCAGTATCCTCAATTGTTTCATATTTGAGATCAGGTAATTTCGAGGATAAAATTTATTTGTAGAGGGGGAGAATTGTAATATCCCAAACTATACCCTAAAATTTTGGAAATGTTAAGTGTTGAAAATGGAATTAAATGCAAATTGTATTTTTTATTAAGTGGTAAGAGAGGAAAAGAGAAGTGTGTATATGTTGTATATATAGAGATATATACAACATATACAAGTCAACTTTTATTTAAGGGTCAAATGAGATATTTTGGTTATTTTAAAATGGAAATTAAATAAGTGGAAGATGATATTTTGGTTAATTATATTATTATAATATTTAATTTCTTGGTGGATATTAAAAGAGAATTTAAGTGGTTAAGAGAGGTGGCTTGGGTTGACTTTCCTATCATCTTCTTCTTTCTTCTTGTGCTTAGCCGGCCACCACCATTAACAAGAGGGAAAGAGGGATTTTTGTTGCTCTCTAACTCATGATTTGAAGGTGTTTCAAGAGATCAAGTTGGAGTTTGAAGGTTTTTCATCACTTTTGGTAAGTTTCTAACTTGTTTCCTTGGTTTTCTTTTGAGTTTGCGTATTGAGGTTGTTGAATGGTTGGTGTATTTGTGTGTATGTTTGATTGTGGTGTGTTTAAGAGTGTTTAGTTTTATTGACTTTGATTTTTAGGGTTGGTTTGGAGGAAAAGTTAAGTTTGGGTATAGAAAGCAATAGTTGTGGATTGTGTATGGGTTGAGTTGTGATGATGGTTGTGATTGTGTTTTGATGTATGAATTGAGTTATTTTGGTGTTTATGCAAGTTTAGTATGGTTTATTGATAGTCACAGTTTTTTATTTTTTTAGTTTTTATTATTTTTTATTTTTTTTATTTTTATTAAAAATAACTATTAAATATTATTAGTAATTAAAATATTAAAAATAAATAAAATACCACAAAAATTATTTTGGACTATTGGATTTGAATGGGTCAAAAATTAAGAGTCTACAGGTTGATCCTTCGATGCTGACATATGATGATTTCCTGAGGGAATTCGAGAAGAAGTATACCCCTCGGGAATATAAAGATGCCAAGAAGAAGGAGTTTTTGAGTTTGGAGCAAGAATAAAAGATAGTGACATATTATGAGATAGATTTCATCCAGCTGAGTAAGTATGCAAGAGGGATTGTGACAGATGAGTTTGACAAGTGCCAGAGATTTGAGGAGGGTTTGAGGACATCCATCTTGTGCTTAGTGGTAGCATCACGATATGAAGATTTCTCCAAATTGGTTGCAACTGCCATAAGTGTATAAAAGGCACAGGAACTTGCAGCAGCTTCCAGAGCAGAGGGTAGAGACAGGAGACCACAAACTACTCATCATCAAAGAGAGGTAGAAGAGGTCCTTCACAAAGTCTTTTAGAGGCCAAGGGCAGGCTGGTAGGGGGTTTCAGTAGTAGAGATAGAGATAGGGTCCTTTAGCCTCTGTAGCTAGTGCTCTGACTCTAGTTACTCAAGGATCTACTTGTCCAGTGGTTGCTCAGTGTGGTAAGGCACATGGTGGAGTTTGTTGGAGATCTGATGCGTCAGCAGTTTATTTTAGATGTGGGTCATCAGATCATTTTATCAGAGATTGTCCAGAGCCACCAAAGGTTAGAGAGACAGAGACAACAATGTCCAGGCCTAGTAGAGGTGGCAGAGATAGTGGTAGAGGTGGCAGATTTAGATCTAGTTTGAGAGGGGGATCCACGATAGGGACTAGCAGATCAGGCCAGCTACGATCATCACAAAAATATATGTGTTATAGAGGTAGGCAGATACTTCGGATGTTGTTGTTGTTACATTTCTTTTATTTGACACTTGTGTGCATGCATTGATTGATCCTAGATCGACACATTCATACATTAGTGCATTCATCTTGCTTGTGAGTGATGTGCATTCAGAGCCCTTAGGATTTGATGTGCTAGTTACCAACCCTTTAGGGCAGAGTATGGTGGTTAGTAAAGTGTACAAGGACAGTCCGGTGGTAGTGCAGGATGAGGAGTTTATTGGCAACATTATTGAGATTGCCTTTAGGGATTATGATCTCATTCTGGGTATGGATTGGTTATCCAGACACGGGACTATGGTAGACTGTCAACATAAATGTGTTACCTTAAGAACACATGATGGTAGAGATGTAGTGGTATCTAATGAGCAGAGACATCTTGCATCCATGTTTGTCTCAACTATATCAACTAGGAGGATGATTCAGAAGGGATCTGAGGCTTATTTGTCTCATGTGGTAGATACCAGAGTGTTGGGATCTCAGCTTGACAGTAAACCTATAGTTACAGAATTTCCAGATGTGTTCCCAGATGAGTTGCCAGGGCACCCACCAGAGAGAGAGGTGGAGTTTGGTATCAATTTGATGCCTGGTACCACTCCCATCTCTATCACCCCTTATCGGATGGCACCTATAGAATTAAAATAGTTGAAGGTACAATTGCAAGAGTTGCTTAATAAAGGGTTCATTAGCCCTAGTGTATCACCGTGGGGAGCATATGTTCTATTTGTAAAGAAGAAGGATGGCACATTGAGGTTATGCATTGACTATAGGCAGTTAAATAAAGTGACCATCAAGAATAAATACATATTGCCTTGTATCGATAATTTGTCTGATCAATTAAAAGGGGTAGCCATATTCTCTAAGATTGACTTGAGATCAGGGTATCATATGTTGAGGGTTAAAGATGCATATGTACCCAAGATGGCTTTTCGCACGAGGTATGGGCACTATGAGTTTTTAGTGATGCCATTTGAATTGACTAATGCACCAGCCGTATTCATGAATTTGATGAATCGGGTGTTCCAGCCATACTTGGATCAATTTGTGGTAGTGTTCATTGATGATATTTTGGTGTACTCTCGCAGTAAAGAAGAGCATGACAGGCATCTGCGAATTGTATTACAAGCATTGAGGGAGAAACAACTGTATGCCAAGTTATACAAATTTGAGTTTTGGTTAGATCAAGTGACTTTTCTTAGAAATGTTGTTTTAGTAGAGGGTATTAGAGTTAATACGAGTAAAGTTGAGGTAATTTTGAATTGGAGTCCACCAAAGAATGTGATTGAGATTAGACTTTTTCTAGGATTGGCTAGTTATTATCATCAATTTGTGAAGGGATTTTCAATGATAGCTTCACCACTCACCAGATTATTCCAAAATGATGTGAAATTTGTATGGACGGGTCAATGTCAGGTGAGCTTTAAGCAGTTGAGAGGTATGCTGACTTAAGCTCCAATTCTTACTCTACCTGTAGAAGGCAAACCATATGTGATATATAGTGATGCGTCACATAATGGTTTACGCTGTGTTTTGATGCAGGAGGGTAGAGTGATTGCATATGCTTCCAGACAGTTGAAGCCTCATGACTTGAATTATTTGACTCACAATTTGGAGTTGGCAGCCATTTTTTTTGCATTGAAGATCTAGCGACATCATTTATATGGGGAGCAATGTTTTCTACACTGATCATAAGAGTTTGAAATATTTGGGTGTCCAGAAAGAGTTGAATTTGAGACAGAGGCGATGGCTGGAGTTAATTAGGATTATGATTATCTGATAGATTATCACCCTAGCAAGGCTAATGTTATTGCAGATTCCTTGAGTCGAAAGTCTTTGGCAGGATTAACTGCCTATGCTTTCATGCTGCTTATTGAGTTGAGAGCTCTACATGCTAGATTTGAGCATTGTGATGATGGTGCTCATATGGCTTAGTTGCAGGTGAGGCCATTACTGCTTGATCAGATTATAGGAGCACAGAGGACAGATGTGAAATTCCAAAAGATTGTAGAGGATTATAAAAAAGGGGCGAGTAAAGATTTTCATGTGAGAGATGATGATAGATTATGGTATAAAGACAGATTGTATTTTCTTAATGATATAGATTTGAAAAAGAAGATTTTAGAGGAAGCAAATCAGTTTTCATATGCTATGCACCCTGAAAGTTCCAAGATGTATCAGAATTTGAGGTAACATTATTGGTGGTCTGGAATGAGGAGGGACATAACAGAGTTTGTGTCGAGATATCTTAAATGTCAGAGAGTGAAGGCTAAGCACCAAGTTTCGTCAGGGTTGTTGCAGCCTTTATCAGTACCTAAATGGAAGTGGGAGCGTGTGACCATGGATTTTGTGTTAGGGCTCCCTTTGACCTAGAAGAAACATGATGCAATCTGGGTGATTATGGATAGGATGACCAAATCAGCACATTTTCTTCTAGTGAGGGTAGACTACTCTCTTGATAGTCTGGAAGAGATTTATATCAGTGAGATAGTGAGACTACATGGAGTCCCAATTTTATTGGTGTCAGATAGAGATCCTAGATTCACATCTAGATTTTGGAAGACTTCACAGGATGCTTTGGGTACTAGATTGCATTTTAGTATTGTTTTCTATCCGCGGACAGATGGACAGTCTGAGAGAGTGATATAGATATTAGAGGATATGTTGAGGAGCTATATTATTAAGTTCACAGGGAGCTGGGACAGACATTTGCCACTAATAGAGTTTGCATATAACAAAAGTTTTCAATCCAACATTGGAATGGCACCATTTGAGGCTTTGTATGGCAGGAAGTGTAGGACACATTTGTGTTGGGATGAGGTTAGAGAAGGAAAATTAGCAGGTCCCAATTTGATTAAGGAAATAGAGGAAAAGGTTAAAGTGATTCGGGATCATTTAAAAGCAGCTTCAGACCAACATAAGTCCTATTTAGACCTAAAGAGGAAAGACATTGAATTCAATGTGGGGGACGAGGTGTTCCTAAAGGTGTCTCCATGGAAGAGGATTCTGAGATGTGGTGTAAAAGAAAAGTTGAGTCCTCGCTTCATTGGTCCTTATGAGATTCTGGAGAGAGTGGGACCAGTGGCTTACAGATTGGCTTTGTCGTCTGAGTTAGAGCATATCCATAATGTCTTTCATGTCTCCATACTTTGGAGGTATAGGTCGAATCCATCCCATGTGTTATCAGTTGAATCTATTGAAGTAAATCTAAATCTAACTTACGAAGAAGAACCAGTGGCAATTTTGGCAAGTGAGGTAAAAGAGTTGAGAAACAAAAAGGTGCCAATGGTGAATGTTCTTTGGAGGAACCACTCCACTGAGGAGGCAACATGGGAGAGTGAGTAGATGATGCAGAGCCAATATCCTCAACTATTATAGAGTTGATGTCAGGTAATTTCGAGGACGAAATTACTTAAGGCTGAGAGAGTTGTAACATCCGTTATTTTACAAAAAAAATAAATTAAATTAAATTAATAAGTTGGGGAGTTAAATGAGGTGTTGGAAGTGAAAAAATATCATATATATGTGAAATATAGTAAAAATATAGATTACATATAAAGTCAAACATAAGTTAGAAAAAGTCAATAGTGAAATAGTAAAAAAGGGTAAAATGGTAATTTTACTTTAAAAATAAATGAACTAAATAATTCAAAAATAATTTTATTTTTGAATGGATGTTGGAAATTAAATAATTAAAAATAATAAATTAAATAATAAATAAAAATTAATTAAATATATATATGGTGAAAATTTTTTTTAAGAAAGAAAATTTAAAAAAAAAACTATTTATCATCTTCTTCGTCTTTTCTCTCTCCACCACGAAATTTTACCATAGACAATGATGATTTTTACTCCAAAAACTAAATTTTGAAGGTTTTCAAAGGATCAAAGTGATTTTTGGTTATTTTTCTAACAACTAGTAAGCTTTCTTCATTATTTCTAAGTTTTATGGAATTTTTAGATTATGTGAAATTTGAGTTTTGATGGGCTGGTTGTTTTTTGCTCTAATGCATGTTAAACATGATATTTTAATGAGTAGGTAATGATTTTATAGTTGAATGGTTGATAGGTTTAAGTTTGGGTGGAATTTGAGAGAGATAGTAAGGTTAGGATTATAGAAAAGGGGTTTGTTCAAGATTGTAATTTATTTGGTTTTATCATTTAAAATATGTTATTTAATGATTTAAATGATAGAAATGAACTTAAATTAACAATTGGAATTGGTTAGAATGTTGAACCAAAATCAAAGTGGCTGAGGGTTTGAATTTTAAAATTTTGATGGAAGAAAGATACATTGTATTTTAATGCTTTGTATGTGTTAAAATATAATATTTGTAATTTATTTAAGCTTTAAAATCAATTTAAAAATATTGAGAATGAAGTCTTAATATTAGAGTGTGTTTAGGCACATTTTAATATTTTTAAAGGGAATGTCTTTAAATTGAGTTTTATAGTTTAAATGTGTTGTTTAAGACATAATTAAGCTTAAAACTCAATTTGGTATTGGATGGATTAGAATTCCAAAGTTGTAGTGCCTTATGGCTTAAGAAAGGTGAAATTGAAGGATTGGTTTTTAATTAATGTTTGGTAGCTTAAATACCTTAAAATGTGATGCTAATGTGTGTTTGTTATTCACATTTTGGTAGATATTGAGTAAGTTGTTGTTCCAACAACTTAGTAAGTGAAGGAATTTTGGTGAAGTTGTAAAATTGGTGTTTTTGGCTTGGAAGTGTGTTTGCATAAAGGTAAGTGCATACTTTGATTGTGATGCATTAAATTGCATTTGTTTAACATATTTTGTGATTGAATGATTTGGTGGCTATGCCACTTTGATGTGTGAATTCACATAAAAAGTGCATAGATATTTGTTTAAAGTTGAAATGTATAATGTCTGTGTTTATGAGCCACTTTGAGTTGGCTAAAAGCATTGTGATAATTGTTTGTGAAATATGCATGAAAATATGTGAAATAAATGAGAAATAAAGGAAAAAGTGGAAAAAGAATTAAAATTGGCATTTGGCATATTTGCCAAAGATTGAGAAGAATGTGAAATGGTTTAAGTAATGTGTGTAACCTTACTTAATATCAAATTTCAGAGTATCGGGTTTGGTGTGATACAGTATACCGAACATTTGCCTTCAGGCCAGACGTTGGGCATCATTATTATTGCTTTCGGGCTAGATCTAGGCATTATTATTATCGCCTGCGTGCTAGACGTTGAGAGTCAATATATTTGTCATCGGGCCAGACAATAGGTGTCAAATGTGAGTCCAAAATAATATCCCTAGAATTTGAATATTATATAGGGTCATTTGGGCCCAATACGTGTGTATGAGAAATGTGTTAGTTTGAAAGTGTTAATCGAGTGACTTGTGTTATGGAAATACATATCAAGTTTACATTTTGAAAGAAATGCATTTTGCATTATTCATGTGATTTTTTTATTTAAAAATATGTACCACTAGGTAATTCTGCTTAGCGCATTTGTTTAACATATTTGTTTATCGCACAGGTGACAGGGTTACTGTAGAGAGACCTGCTAGACCAGAGCAGGTATAGAGCATTTCTGCTTTCTGGAGTTTTGAGTTGCCCTCCACAAACTAGGACTTTGCAAACATGTAATATGTTCATTTTGATAACTTAACTTTTAAATATGTATGTTATATTGTAAATATGTAAATGATGTAATTTAGAAAATTTGGGTTTGTATTTTTGTAAATAATGGTTATGCATATGTATATATGTATGTTTAAGTGTTTTGGAAAAATTGATGGATTTCTGAAAGTATGGAATGTTGAAAATATTTTGGGAGTGTATTTTATGCAGGTTGTGAAATATTGAAATTTTTGGGATATCAAAATTATAGACAAAACTCTGGTGAATTTTTTCCAGAGATTTTCATTAAATTTTGTATTTTTAGAATATAAATCACTAATAAATATTTTTATTTAATTATTAAGATACATTTTAAGTTATAGAAATTTTAGTAAGATTGAGTTGTGACATACTAGTACTGTATATTTATTTTATATATACCAGGTGTATGTATTAAATGTATATAGGGTATTAAGGTCTTATACCTTATCTCCCACATTGAATTCTTTATCTTTCTCTTTAAATCTAAGTAAGATTTCTATCTGTCTGAAGCTGCTTTCAATCTATCCCGAATTATCTTGACCTTTTCTTCTGTTTCCTTGACTAAATTGGGACCTACCAGCTTACATTCTCCAACCTCATCCTATCACAATGGTGTCTTGCACTTCCTACTATACAAGGCCCCATAAGGAGCCATCCCAATGTTGGACTAAAAGCTATTGTTGTATGCAAACTAAACCACAGGTAAATATCTATCCCAACTCCCAGTAAACTCGATAGCACAACTTCACAACAAATCCTCCAGGACCTGAATCACTCTCTCTGACTGCCCATTTGTCTGAGGATGCAGTGGTACTAAAATGTAAGCTAGAACCCAAGGCATCCTACAAACTCTTTCAAAACCTTGATGTGAATCTTGGATCTTGATCTGATACTAGTGAAACTGGGACACCATGCAATCTTACCATCTTATTAATATGCAATTCAGCCAACCTATCAAGAGAATAATTCATCATGACTAGAAGAAAGTGAGCTGACTTTGTCAATCTATCCACTATTACCCAAATGGCATCATGCTTTCTCTGGGTCAACGGTAGACAGTTACAAAATTCATGGTCACTCGCTCTCACTTCCACTCAGGCACCGATAATGATTGTAGCAACCATGAAGGAACCTGTTGTTCAGCCTTCACCCTCTAACAAGTGAGACATCTGGACACAAACTCTTCTATATGTTTCTTCATACTTGACCACCAGTACTGCTTCTTTAAATCATGATATATCTTGATACTTCCGGGATGCATAGAAAAAGAAGATTGGTATGTCTCCTCTAAAATCCTCTTCCTCAATTCCATGTCATCAGGAATACACAACCTATCTCTATACCACACACTAACATTATCTCTCATAAGAAAATCTCTTGTCTCCCCCTTTTGGCATTCCTCCACAATCTTCTGTAATTTCAAATATGACTTTTATGCCTCTTTAATCTGATCAAGTAATAACGACCTCACTTGCAATTGAGTCATAAGAGCACCATCATCACAAATCTTAAATTTAGCATGAAATGCTCTCAACTCAACAAGCAACGAGAGCGAATAGGCAATCAAACCTACCATGGACTTCCAACTCAAGCCGTCTGCAACTACATTTGCATTTCCAGGATGATAATCAATCAAATAGTCATAATCCCTTATTAACTCTATCCACCGCCTCTATCGAAGATTCAACTCTTTTTAGACACCCAAATATTTCAAACTCTTGTGATCTCTGTAGATGAAACATTTCTCTTCATACAAGTTGTGTGGCCAAATCTATAATGCAAAAATAATAGCTGCCAATTCCAAATCATGAGTCGGATAGTTTAACTCATGAGGTTTCAACTGTATGGAAGCATATGCAACAAATCTACCCTCCTACATCAATACACAACCAAAACCACTATGTGATGCATCATTGTACCTCACATATGGTTTACCTTCCACCAGTAGAGTAAGAATAGGAGCTTGAGTCAACATATCTCTCAATCGCTCAAAGCTCGCATGACATTGATTTGTCCACAAAAACTTCACATCCTTCCGAAGTAATCTAGTAAGTGGCGAAGCTATCATTGAAAATCTCTTCACAAACCGATGGTAATAACCAGCCAGTCTTAGAAAACTTCTAATCTCAATAACATTCTTTGATGGACTCCAATTCAAAATTGCCTCAACTTTACTCGGATCAACTTTTATACCCTCTACTGAAACAATATGCCTAAGGAAAGTCAATGTAGACCCTTAATTTTTGACCTAGTCCGGTCCGTTATTTTTTATATAGTCCAAAATAATTTTTGCGGTATTTTAATTAAATAATATTTATTTTAGTATTTATTTTTTATAATTTTAATAAAATAAAAATAATGAATAAATGATAATAATAAATAAATAAATAAAAATCGACGATGGAAAAATCGGCGACGAAAATTCGTCGCCGAAAGTCAAATTGGCAAAGGCCAATTTCACCCACAGGAGGAAATTTTTGCGGCGAAATTGGCTGGCCGCCCAGCCAAGCGCGCCCAACTCTCGCAATTTCTCACAAATCCTCGTAGTTTTGGCCAGTGCTCGCAGTTTTCGCCAGCAAAATTTTTCCAACGCAATTTTTTTCGAAACCAAATTCTATTTGGTTTCGGTTTCTTTTCCTAATTAATTTTGGTTTCCTTATGTTAGACAAAAGATCTCAATTTTGGTCCTTGACAACTCAAATTGAATGATCCATTTAACATGTGTTTGAAGAATCTTGTTGCAGGATTAGGTTGCTTCAAAAAGACTGAACAGAACACTTCTAGCAGTCGCACCCGACATGAATACGCCCGCACCATGCAATTGAAAGATGAAACCTTATCACAGTAGGTTTCACGGTCAGAAGCCCGACCTAAGTCGCGACCGCACTTCAAGAAGCACGACCATCCCAAGTTATGGACGACCGCTACTCAAAGGCCTCGAATCATTCTAATCACAGTAAGGTTTGCGGTGACAAGAACGGTGAATGATGCGGCCTCGCTTATCACTTTAGCGACCGCTCTTGAGTAATAGCGACCGCACTGAAAATTCAAGAAAAATTGCTTAAAGAGACAGTAGGTTTCGCGTCCTCAGGTGCATCCAGAAGTTCGACGCGAGTTTGTCAACTCGACCGCGAGATGCTACCTAGGGCGACCGCGATATTCAAATTATGGCGGACATCTCTTCTGCCCTGTCAAAGAATGACACGTGACATGACCATTGTAAACCCACTTCAATATTCAAAAAGGGCGACCGCACCTTGGCTAGGCGCGACCGTCCAGACAATCACAGCATGGGCAAGATTCCTGCTACAGCGCACTATAATTCGACCGTTGAAGTATTTAAAGTAATTTTAAAATGCAGCGACCGCTCCTTGTCCAAGGACGACCGCGTGCTGTATGAGCGCGACCATCCTAGTATGCAGGACGACCGCGAAATACTTCGGACAGTTTAAGTAAAGAAGGTCTAAGCTGCCAAGACTTTATTCTCACTTTCAATAACGGCTAGTAAGACCACATTGGCTATAAATACAATGTTTCTATGAGAAAATAAAAAAAGAGAAGCAAGAAATCAGATTTTGATAGCCAAGCAACAAATTTTCTTTTACTTAAACTTACATTTGAATTGTAATGAATGTTAGGTGTTAGCATTGAAAACACCATTGTATAAGTTTGAGTGTGAGCTTGGGAAACACTTGGGTTGTTAGAGTAAGCCTTGTAAAACTCTTGTTTGGGTTGAGAGAGTTAGCCTTAAAAACTCCTTTAGAGGTTCTTGAGTGTTAGCCTTAGAAAACACTTGTGAAGTTAGGTGTGAACTTGTGAAAACACCAAAGTTGGAAGTGAGCTTGTAAAAACTTCAAAGATTAGTGGAACCTTAACAAGTTGTTAAGGAAGTGGATGTAGGATTGAAGTAAATCCGAACCACTATAAATCTTGTGTGTTCTTTCTTTCTTCCATTACTCAACCATCTCTTAATTCCGCACTTCTATTTTGTTGAGTTTTTTAATTGTCTTTATTTCTTGAGGAAACCAATTCACCCCCCCCCCCCTTCTTGGTTGCCATCTTGGGACAACAATTGGTATCAGAGCCTGGAATTTCTTAAACTTAATTGTGAAATTTGATCCACTATGGCAACTTCTTCTTCATCAAACTCTCATGGAAATCTTAATTCTATTCTTAGACCTTACTTTGATGGAACTGATTATTCTTACTGGAAACACAAAATGTATTTGTTTCTAGACAGTGAAGAGATTGAACTATGGGATTTCGTGGAAAGTGAGTGGAAACCTCCCACTTATGAAGTTGATGGTATTCAAGTTCCACTTTCCAAAGCTCAATGGTCAACTAGCAATATCAGAGATCGATTCAAGAACAATAGAGCCGCTTCCATCTTGATGAATTCCATTTTAAGAGAAGAAGGTGGAAAGTTCAACATTTAACTTGTGCACATTGCATTTGGAAAACACTCGAAAACTACCATGAAGGTACAACTCAAGTGAGATTCACCAAGAAACAAATGCATGTTCATGAGTATGAGCTATTCAAGATGAAACCAAATGAAAATGTCACCGACATGACAAATCGCTTGCTTGCTATTGTCAATGAACTAAAGAAGTATGGCAAGGTATATGATCAAGGTGATGTAAACAGTAAAATCTTGAGAGCCCTAAGAGCTAGAAAGAACTTTGAATCCAAAGTATCTTCCATAGAAGAAGCTCATGATCTCAGCACATTAAGAACCGATGAGCTAGTTGGAAAATTACTCACATTTGAGCTACACAGTGAGAAAGAAGAAGATCAAGGTGAGAAAGAAAAGAGAAAACCAATTGCACTCAAAGCGATAAAAGAAGTTGAGAGCTCAAGCAATGAAGGTACTGATGATGAAGATGAAATGGCAATGTTCTCAAAAGGAATCAATGAATGGAAAAGGAAGAAAAGATTACAAGCAAACAAAGGTACACCTCCTAAATTCTCCTTCAAAGATAAAGAAAAGAAAAATGAGGTAAAGTGCTATGAATGTGGAAAAACTGGTCACATCAAATCGGATTGCTATAAATTAAAGAACAAAAGGAAATGGGATAAAGAAAAGAAAAAGTCTCTCAAAGCCACATGGGATGACTCTTCTTCAAGTGAGGAAGAAGAAGAAGAAGGAATTGCAAATCTATGTCTCATGGCTATTGAAGATGACTCCAATGAGGTAAGTACTCAATCCTTTGATCTAGTAGCACATGATGATATAAATGATATAGATGATAGTGATTTGATTGAGCACATGAATTTTAAAATAGAAAAATATTTCTCTAAAATGATGCTCTATAAAGAGAAAAACTCTAAGTTAGAAAAAGATTTTATATGCTTAAAGAATTCTACCTTAGAATTGAAAACCTCAAATGAACACTTGATGAATACGATAAGAGAGTTAAATAAAAACTCACATGACTTGGAAAAGGTGATTAAAGAAAATGAAACATTGAAGCATGAACTAAAAGAACTAAAAGAATCAATTTCCAGATTTCATAAAGGAAAGGAAGCATTGAACACATTAATTAATAATCAAAGATCACCTTCCTTGAAATATGGATTAGGATTCAATGGCTCAACCAACATTGCACCTAGCAAACCAACATTTGTGAAAGCATCTACAATTGAAATTTTTGATGTTCATATCAAAGATGCTTGCGCCAAGTCTAAAAGAACTTCTTATGGTTCACTAGGAAATAAAGCCAAAAACAATTATGCATTTTTGTACTCTAAACCTGCACAAAAGAAATCACATACTTGTAGTTGTATGCATAATACGTTAAATACAAAAAGAAAAATGCAGAAGTATAGAATGCCATGGCAATGCACATATTGCATGAAATTCGGACACAAAAATTTCTATTGTTATATAAGAAAGGCTCATCTCAAGTTAGAAGGCACTTTTACTACTAACCATCAAGGACCCAACTTCATGTGGGTACCTAAAAGGAGATGATCACCATTGACTTGCAGGTATGCCTAAAATCTACTATCAACGAAAGCACATGGCTTGTAGATAGTGGATGCTCAAGGCATATGACTGGAAATGCAAAGCTCTTTACAAGTATTACCTACAAACATGGAGGTAATGTAACTTTTGGAAACAATGCTAAAGGTAAAATTCTTGGTGTTGGCTCCATTGGTTCTATTGGTAAGGATTTAATAGAAGATGTATGGCTTGTTGATGGTTTGAAACATAACTTGCTAAGTGTTAGTCAACTTTGTGATAAAGCATACTTTGTTAATTTTGATTCCAAAGAATGCAAGATCACGAATTCAAATGATGTTATCATATTTAAAGGTACTAGAACAAATAACACTTATAATGTCAACATACATTCAAATCATACATGTTTAATGTCCACTAATAATGATGCATGGTTATGGCATAGAAGACTAGGTCATGCTGGTATGGATCAATTGAAATATATTTGTAATGAAAACTTAGTTGATGGCTTACCTAAGATAAAATATGATAAAGACAGAATTTGTGAACCTTGTCAACATGGTAAGCAACACAAAAGCTCATTTAAAACGAAGAGTGTTATAAGTACCTCTAGACCTTTAGAGCTCATTCATTTGGATTTGTTTGGACCAAATAGAGTTACAAGCTTAGGAGGAAAATCCTATGCATTTGTTCTTGTTGATGATTACTCTAGATTCACATGGGTTAATTTCTTAGCTCAAAAGAATGAAGCCTTTAATTTCTTCAAAACGTTTGCAAAAAGAGTTCAAAATGAAAAAGGATATGTGATCACATCTATTAGAATTTGAGAATGAAAATTTTGAAGATTTTTTGAATGAACTTGGCATTTCACATAATTTTTCTGCTCCTAGAACTCCACAGCAAAATGGTGTAGTTGAAAGGGAAAATAGAACTTTAATTGAAATGGCTAGGACAATGCTCAATGAATATGATTTACCATCTTATTTTTGGGCGGAAGCCGTTAATACAGCTTGCTACATTGCAAATCGTGTTTACAAAAGGCATTTAACTAATAAAACTTCTTATGAGCTATGGAATGGAAGAATTCCCAAAATTGGATATTTTAGAGTATTCGGATGCTAATGCTTCATATTGAATACCAAGGATAATCTTGGAAAATTTTCATCCAAATCAGATGAAGGCATATTCCTAGGATATTCATCATATAGCAAAGCATATAGATTATTTAACAAGAAAACTCTAGTTATAGAAGAAACAATGCATGTTGTATTTGATGAGTCATCTAAACTTGATCAAAAGAAAGGTATTACTTTCAATGACCCTGCAGGTACTCTTGAACCTCTTGAATCTATTGATGCTCCAAAGATCAATCAACTTGAAGAAAAGACTCAGGATCTACCTAAGGATTGGCAATACAAGAAAGATCATCCAAAGGAACTCATCATTGGAGAAACATCTAAGGGAGTAATTACTAGATCTAAAATTAATCATGTTGATGTTAATTTTGCTTTTGTTTCTCAAATTGAACCAAAAACTGTTGAGGAAGCTTTAAATGATGAAAATTGGATAACTGCAATGCAAGATGAACTTAATCAATTTGAAAGAAATAATGTTTGGCAACTTACTCCTAGACCTATAGATCATTCTATAATAGGATGCAAATGGGTTTATAGGAATAAGCTTGATGAAAATGGTCATATTATTAGAAATAAAGCAAGATTGGTAGCCAAAGGTTATAATCAAGAAGAAGGTATTGATTATGATGAAACCTTTGCCCCTGTAGCCAGATTAGAAGCTATTAGAATATTACTTGCTTTTGCATGTCACATGAACTTTAAACTCTTTCAAATGGATGTTAAAAGTGCATTTCTGAACGGACTTATAAACGAAGAAGTTTATGTTGAACAACCTCCTGGTTTTGAAAACTACAAATTTCCTGATCATGTTTTCAAACTTACCAAAGCTTTATATGGACTGAAACAAGCACCAAGAGCTTGGTATGATAAACTAAGTGCATATTTGCTTGAAAATGGTTTTTCAAAAGGAAAAGTAGACACAACTCTCTTTGTTAAAAAGGATAAGCATAACATTTTGATTGTACAAATTTATGTGGATGACATAATATTTGGAGCTACTAATGAAGCCTTGTGCAAAGAATTTACTTCTTGTATGACTAGGGAATTTGAAATGAGCATGATGGGTGAACTCAAGTTTTTCCTTGGACTGCAAGTCAAGCAATGTGAAGAAGGGATCTTCATCAACCAATCCAAATATACAAAAGAACTCATCAAGAAATTTGGAATTGATGGCTGCAAAACTAGCAAAACTCCTATGAGCACATCCTTGAAATTAGGTAAAGATGAAAATGGTAAAGCAGTAGATGAGAAGAAATATCGAGGTATCATCGGATCACTACTTTACTTAACTGCTTCTAGACCTGATATAATGTATAGCGTATGTCTATGTGCTAGATTTCAAACCTGTCCTAAAGAATCACACTTGAATGCCACTAAGAGAATCTTGAAATATTTGAGTGGTACAATGCATTTAGGACTTTGGTATCCTATGAATACATCATTTCATATTATAGGATTTTCAGATGTAGATTATGCTGGTAGTATCTTAGATAGGAAGAGCACAACAGGAGCATGTCACTTTCTTGGTAATTGTCTAGTTTCTTGGCATAGTAAGAAACAAGCATCGGTTGCTTTATCCACAACGGAAGCTGAATATGTTGCAGCATGTTTTTGTTGCACACAAGTATTATGGATGAAACAACAATTGCTTGACTATGGTAAAGTGTTTAACAATATCTCCATTAAATGTGACAACACTAGTGCTATCAATTTGTCTAAAAATCCTATCCAACATTCTAGATCCAAGCATATAGATATTAGACATCATTTCTTAAGGGAAAATGTACAAAATCAGAACATAATCCTAGAATTTATAGATACACAAAATCAACTTGCTGATATCTTTACAAAACCCTTGAATGAAGATAGACTTAACTTCATCAAACTTAACTTAGGAATGATTGATGGAATCACTTTGAATTAATTGCCTATCAATGAAGTTTCTATGTGCATGAATTTATTTTTTCTTAAAACACTAGAAATATCTTCCATCTTCCCTTGAATCTTTCATTTTTAAGTCTTTCGCGGTCACTCCAGTGTCCTTTCGCGATCGCTATCGTTTTTGCCAGATTCATTCAAACAAATAACTCTGTGCGCGGTCGAGAAACTTTATGCGCGGACACAAAAATTTGAATAGTTTCAACCGTTACAGATAATTTCTTCACTCGCGAGCGTACTTATCTTTCAAATGGTCGCTAGACCACATGTCGCGATCGCACCCACTTAAATCTGCGATTGCACTCTGTACACTCTGCTCGAAAATTTATAACCGTTGGCTGTGTGACAGGTCGCAACTCTTAACTTTCAACAGTCATAAACGGCTATTTTCTTAATTTCATCTATTTAAGTGTATGTTACATCAGTTTCTTTGATATTTTGCTTATTAAAACACACAAACTTCCCTCTAAATCTCTAAAATCTTATCAAAATCATTTGTTTCT
The DNA here is from genome assembly GCA_947685225.1 of Garcia nutans. NCBI lineage: Eukaryota > Viridiplantae > Streptophyta > Magnoliopsida > Malpighiales > Euphorbiaceae > Garcia > Garcia nutans. The sequence goes on along the minus strand of CANTUV010000039.1, from coordinate 30,495,187 downwards.
CAATCACTCTCTGTTTTCCAAGTTCTCTTCTGTTTTGTCTTTCTGATGGCTCCCAAAAAGAAAACCACTTCCAAAATCAAAGGACAAGCAAAGAGAGTCACAATTAGAGAACCCATAGTTGATCCTCCATCTCCTCCACAGTCTAGAAGAGGTGAGAAAATTCACAAACCTCACCACCAAACTTCTGAGGAAGATGTTAGGTATGCTATGTTGAAGAGAAAAAAGGTTGAGGGAACCAAATCTCCTTTTGGTGGGATGCTTTCAACCCTAAATATCAAGGACGAGATTGAGAGATTGCTAGATGTCCTTGGATGGAGAAAGTTTGTATTTCCAGAAGAGGTAGGTTATTCCAGTCTGAGCAAGGAGTTTCTTATGTCTTTTCAAATAGAAAAAAGTGCTAACTCTGCACTAGGATGGTATGGGGTTAGGTTTAAACTCTTTAATCAATACCAATCCTTAACCCTAGAAGATTTTGGCAGCATTTGGAACTTCCCTACTGATGGTATAACCTCCTACAATGACCAAATCTTCTCAAACCAAACTCTCTCTGATTTTTGGCAAGAAATTTCTATTGAAACTTCTTTTGAAAAAGAATCTAAAGCCAGACACATCAAAACTCTCACCCATTGGATGCTCCATAGGATTATCACCTACACCATCCATCAAAGAGCAGATGGGAATGAGAAAGTAACCAAAAGAGACCTGATCTTTTTATATGCTTTCACCCACAACATCAAAATAAACACAACCAAGTTCTTGATTGACACCCTCTATCATCATGCAGTTATAAGAACTGGAACTTTCTTCCTATCCTCACAAATTACTCAAATAGCTAGGCACCTAAACCTACTGAATGATTTGAACTTAGCTACTTTGAGAAACCCTTTCAATCTTGCCTCTAGTGCCATTACTATTGACTACTTAGAGCATGTTGGATGTGTGAGGAAGATTGAAGGATCATATGTGTATTACTTTGGCAAGAAAGGAGTTGTGGATAGACAAAAGAAAAGGCCAAGGTATACAATTGAGGAAGAGGGAGACTCTGTGGAAGTTGTTGTGGAATTACCTCCAGAGGCTACTTCATCAAAAGCTGCTCAAGAAACTACCTCATCCTCTACCCAACTCATCCTCCATGCTATCAAATCTCTCTCCAGGAAACTCTCTAAGTTCAAGAAAAGTGTCTCCAAAAGATTCCAGCACTTGAACAAGAGAATTGACCTTATATCTCACATGCATCATGATCTATATGATATGCAAGGCAAACTGGACTTGCCTCAATGCAACCTTGAAGATTGGGATATAAGTGATCATACCCAAAGCCTTCCTGAAGAAGAAGAGTCCATTAGCACTAGCTCTGCCTCTATTGCTCCTCTTGATAAAGGAAAAGCTCCTTTAGTAGAAGAAGAGATAGATGAGGATGATGAATCTGATTAGATTTACATAGTTTTTCATAATTTTATATTTACATTTTGTGTTTTGCCTTGATTTGTTTTGTTGTTTTTTTTTGTTTACTATCTCCTTGTATTTTTCTCTATATTTTAATAAACATAATGTTCACTACTTTTAAATCATCAATGTTTAAATCATCAAACAATATTTAAACTAAATAAACATTTTGCCTATGACAATGGGGGAGAAATGAAATAACTTGGAATGATTGTTGAACATTTGTACCAAGGTATGTTATGTTTATTGACAATGGGGGAGAAATGTTTGCATCAAACAATAACATTTGCACCAAGATAATCTAATAATCACAATGCTCTTAATCATGATTCATGCATATGTTAAGGGGGAGTATTTTAAACTTTTTTTTTTCATCATTCCATTTGAATTGTCAAAGTCAAAATGGGGGAGATTGTTAGACAAAAGATCTCAATTTTGATCCTTGACAACTCAAATTGAATGATCCATTTAACATGTGTTTGAAGAATCTTGTTGCAGGATTAGGTTGCTTCAAAAAGACTGAACAGAACACTTCTAGCGGTCGCACCCGACATGAATACGCCCGCACCATGCAATTGAAAGATGAAACCTTATCACAGTAGGTTTCACAGTCAGAAGCCCGACCTAAGTCGCGACCGCACTTCAAGAAGCGCGACCGTCCCAAGTTATGGACTACTGCTACTCAAAGGCCTCGAATCATTCTAATCACAGTAAGGTTCGTGGTGACAAGAACGGTGAATGATGCGGCCTCGCTTATCACTTTAGCGACCGCTCTTGAGTAATAACGACCGCGCTGAAAATTCAAGAAAAATTGCTTAAAGAGATAGTAGGTTTCGCGTCCTCAGGTGCTTCCAGAAGTTCGACGCGAGTTTGTCAACTCGACCGCGAGATGCTACCTAGGGCGACCGCGATATTCAAATTATGGCGGACATCTCTTCTGCCCTGTCAGAGAATGACACGTGACATGACCGTTGTAAACTCACTTCAATATTCAAAAAGGGCGACCGCACCTTGGCTAGGCGCGACCGTCCAGACAATCACAGCATGGGCAAGATTCCTGCTGCAGCGCACTATAATTTGACCGTTGAAGTATTTAAAGTAATTTTAAAAGGCAGCGACCACTCCTTGTCCAAGGACGACCGCGTGCTGTATGAGCGCGACCATCCTGGTATGCAGGACGACCGCGAAATACTTTGGACAGTTTAAGTAAAGAAGGTCTAAGCTGCCAAGACTTTATTCTCACTTTCAATAACGACTAGTAAGACCACATTGGCTATAAATACAATGTTTCTATGAGAAAACAAAAAAAGAGAAGCAAGAAATCAGATTTTGATAGCCAAGCAACAAATTTTCTTTTACTTAAACTTACATTTGAATTGTAATGAATGTTAGGTGTTAGCATTGAAAACACCATTGTATAAGTTTGAGTGTGAGCTTGGGAAACACTTGGGTTGTTAGAGTAAGCCTTGTAAAACTCTTGTTTGGGTTGAGAGAGTTAGCCTTAAAAACTCCTTTAGAGGTTCTTGAGTGTTAGCCTTAGAAAACACTTGTGAAGTTAGGTGTGAACTTGTGAAAACACCAAAGTTGGAAGTGAGCTTATAAAAACTTCAAAGATTAGTGGAACCTTAACAAGCTGTTAAGGAAGTGGATGTAGGATTGAAGTAAATCCGAACCACTATAAATCTTGTGTGTTCTTTCTTTCTTCCATTACTCAACCATCTCTTAATTCCGCACTTCTATTTTGTTGAGTTTTTAATTGTCATTATTTCTTGAGGAAACCAATTCACCCCCCCCCCCCCCCTCTTGGTTGCCATCTTGGGACAACACCTTAAACAATTAGAATTAATCTTATAAATTTTCCTATAAATAACACTTTAAAAGATAGAAAAAAGATGGGGACTTGGAGATCGGATAGTGGGGCTTTGATTAGGTGATCGAAACTTGGATTATAGAAAACCCTAGCAATAACTAAGCAATCAACAATTCATCAAAGGCAGCAACCTTGTCTTTGTCCTTGTTCTTCAAGAAAGCAATTTTTGGAAGAACCAACAAACGGAGGTTTGAATCTCTATTTTTTTTATTTATTTCTTTACAGTTGCTTCATCACATCAAATTGAATAAATTGTTTCTTCTGTTTCTTCTAAAACTTAAAACCCTAAAACATTTTTTCTAAACCTTAAAATCCTAAATTGCTCCTTCTATTTTCAAAAACCCTAAAAAATACTTTTCTGTTTCCAAAAACCTTAAATCATTTTTCCTATTTTCAAAAACATTAAAAAACTCTAAACTGTTTTCCTCTAACTTTTTTTCAAAATTTCCAAATGTTTTCTTAAATCTCCAAACCCTAACCTACTTTACAGTTTCTAAAAATCATAATTACTTTATAAGACTCTAAACTATTTTCTTAAATCATAAAATCAAATATGTTTTCCAAAATGTCAAAAACCCTAATTCTCTCAAAACTAATACGGTAAACCCCTAATTTTCCTAAATCCTAATCCTTAAAACCTTAAAATCTTATAAATCGAAACCTTAAAACTCAATACAGTAAGCCTGAAATCATAATACAATAAACATGAATTATAAACCTAATATCTTAATATTCCAAAACCCTAATTTCATAATTTTACCCCTCAAACCCTACTTTGATCAATCAAAGAACCTTACTAATTTCTTAAAGTTATAAAACCCTAATCTATTTCAATTTTCTTAAACCATTTACAGTAGCTAAGAATTATAAACCCTATTATACTAAAATCCCAAAACCTTAAATATTAATTAAAGAACTTTAAGTAGAAACAATAAACCCTAATTTGTATCTTTACTTGCTTTATTTTTAGATTTGATTATGTAGTTTATTATATGCTTCAATGCTTGATTTATTTAATTTATCATGGATGAATGTTTATTATATATTTTGATTGATGTTTAATATCTTTGATGAATGATTTATTTATGATAAATGATTATTTACTTTTATCGATTTATTTTGATTTCCAAATGTTGTAAGAGGTATGTTTCCACTTTGTGGGTACCTCGTTAATTAATTTCTATGTAATTTAAATTGCTTTTATATTTTGGACCAATGTAAAGGACATGTTTCTACCTTTTGGTGGGTGTCCTATTTAGTTTAGACATGGATGATGTAAGGACATGTTTCCATCTTCGGATGGGTGTCCATTTATTTGCTTTGATTGGACATTGCTTTGATTTTAATATAATGATGCTTTATTTCAATTGTTGCATGTAATATGGATAATATTGTTGTATTTAAGAATTTTATAATATTAAGGTCTGTAAAGGAGGCCGGTTCCAATGAACCGTACATTGTGGGGATGCTGGGCCATTTCTCACCTTCCCCACATGTACCCAACTTTTCGAACCCATTAGGGGTTGGGGATTCCTTAGAAATTGAGTCATCCACCCCTTTCTTTTTCCCGGCCCGTCCGGGTGGTGACTCCATTTTCTCTAGACTTAGGTCAGTGTTCTCTAAGGCTCCGCGCCTAAATAGTGCCTAAGTCGCAAGAACCATTCCACCGGGAGTGGGGCGAAAATCCCTGCTCACAGTGGCGACTCCACTGGGGATAAGAAAAGTTGATTCCGTTGGTCTTTATATTATTCTATTCTTTCTTATAATGATATTATCCATTGCATCATATTAGATTGCATCGTGTGCGTGAGTTAGGATGCCCGTGTTACCCGTGTTGTGTTATGTAAGGGATACCATACTTTCACTCAAGGTAAGGAGATCGAGCATGGCATAACCACTCATAGCCTTGTACCATTTGGTATATACTTGTTATGGGAACCTAAGCCTTTTAACGTAAAGACTAAAGCTCATGTAATTGGCCTAGTTACTTTCCTTATGTTTTTACCCCAAATGCATGTTGTTTGACTATGGTTAATTTGTCTTGGCTTAAATCATGGCTTATTTGGTTTGCTCTTTTTCTAATATGACCTAAGTACATTGTAAGCTCAAAATAAAATTTTCTTTAAAATCCAAAATACCAAAGCTATTTTCAAAACTTTTCAAAATGGTCTTTGGACATAAAACTTTTCTAAAAACAAATCAAAAATTCTTTTTCTCATGACCCAAATACTAAGCCAAAAATCTATTTTTTCTAAAATCTTTTTTACAATGGGCTTAGAAACAAAATTATTTTCATCCAAAAGAGCTTACAAATATTTAGGTCAATTATGAAATACTAAAAATCAATTGTGAGCTTAGTTTATACTAAGAATAATTAATCATGGGCTTGTTTTTGGCATGAATCGTTAGTTACTTTTCAAGTGAGAAATCTATTTATAATAAACCTCTTAATTTAGTTTTAATCCAATATAGCATAAAAGCTACTTTAGTTGGATAAATGGATTAAAACTTAATTAATGGGAATTATCATACATTGATTTCCATTTTTGAAAATATAACTATTGGTTGAAATGTCCGAGGGAATTATTCGAAAACAAGATATCCCATGTTGGTATTTTGTTAACCATATACCTAGGAAAAGAGAGTCGCCATTCGTGTGTGGATGTTATAAGGTTGGAAGGGACATTCTACTTATCTTTGTTGATTGTTTGTGAATACATGCATACATTTTCATCTCATATCATTGATTCTCTCTAGCTCACAGCCCTGGATTATGACAGTTCAAAAGCTTACAACAATCCGACCTACGCCGAAGACAAAGAATCTAGTAACGACTCAATCACTTGCTCACCAAAAGTATTGGAGCCCAAACAAGTTCAAAGAATGGTTGATGATGCCCTCAATGCCAAGATGGAAGAAATAAAAGAGGCCATGGTCGAGACCATTAAGAACCATTTGGCTGCAATTTTAGAAAATCATGTCGGAGCATCTGCTAGCACCAAGAAGCCAAAGGACAAAGGGAAGACTAAAGTTGGTGAAGTAGTTTTTGATGATGATAAGGTGATCATTGATGATGATGATTGGGCTCAATACTTCCAAGATCCTCAAGACAAAAAGGAGCCGAAGATTGATGAGAAGGCAACTATTAAAAAGATCGAGACGTCTGATGTTGAGAAGATGATTGCTGATTTAGAAAAGAAATTTGAAAAGAAACTGAAAACCGAAGAGATGTGCGAGATTGATAAACTATTTGAACAAGATGAGGAGGTCCCTTATAAGTTCAAGATGCCATCTTTTGCAAAGTTCAATGGTACTGGAAACCCCCATCTCCATGTGAAGCAGTACATCACGGCCATCTACCCGAGCTACTAAAGCTCAAACTCTGAGATATTTCATACTCTCATTGGACCCTATTGTCCAAAATTGGTTCAACACCTTGGAGGAAGTACTAAAAAAGATTGGGACATGTTATACAAGGCTTTCATTCAGCAATATGGGTATAATGCGAGTTGGAAGTTACCTTAATGGAAGTTGAGTCTATTAGACAAAGGCCAAATGAGAATTTGTGGACTATATGAAAAGATGGAGAAATAAGGCTGCTTTGCTCAAGGAGAGGCTCGATGAATATGATCAAATAAGGATGATTGTGAGAGGGATGTTGCCTACTATTCGTGAAAAGTTGTCTCATACACTCATTCATGATTTCAAAGATCTTCTCCAAGCTGGTCTGCAAATTGAAGAATGGGAAAGGGAGAAGAATCGCTTTTCAATAAGAAGGAATGAGAAAGGGAATTATCATCCTAGCAATCAAAGCACGCAAAAAGAAGTTGATGTTAATGCGATTGGTCAAGGAAATAAAAGACAATTCTCAGAATTGGGGAAACCTCTATCTTGGGTTTTTAGCAAGCTGCAAAAGAAAGGGTTGTTACAACCGTTAGCTCCTCGACCGCTACATAATCCACTGTCGCCAAACTTCAATGTCGAGGCCTTCTATCAATTTCATCAAATGCAAGGGCATGAAACAGATAAATGTGCTTGTCTAAGGCATGAGATCCATATTTGATTGATAGTGGTAAGCTACCCGAGTTGGATAAGCCCAATACCAAGAACAACCCTTTGCCTAAATTTGGAAGAGTGCCACCACCAGCAACCTTCATGGTAGGAAAAGGATTAGAAGAAGATTTTGTTTTATCATCCTTTCAAGATGGAAATATTGAAGATGTGAAAGGAAAAGAAGCTTAAACTCAACAAACTTTCCTTAGCTTGAATGTTGCTTTTCAATTTTACTTTCTTTAATTGGAACAATCTTGTTTTTCAAATTTAAGTTTATTTAATTTACTTTCATCAAAAATTTTGTTGGTCTTTGTTCATTTTGGTGCTCAACTATTGAGGAATCTAGCTTGATGATTCATGAATTAATATATTTATGCATCATGACTCGAATGACTTTAATAGGTGAGGGAATTGCTCTATAGCATTGAGTTGTGTATGCTTACTTAGAGAGGGCTCCTGTATAATTACCTTTGTCTAGGTCTTAGTCAGTCTTAGAACATGCTTTCACAAACTTTCAAGAAGAAATTGAACTCTACTTATTTAAGAGAGAAATGGTCTAGGCATTGTTTGGTTAGCCAACAACTAGTATCCACCCTATTAAATATCAATCCCTAGTTGTCCCTTTGAGCCTTCATAAAATTTTTAGCTTTCTTTTCATTGACTTTTATGCCCAACAACCTACCCTGAGCTGTTGTGATACTTTTAACAAGTCTTATGATCACTAAGATGAAGAGGCAAGAAGATCAAATAAAGAAATGAATACCTTCAAGATAGTTGATGTTCTCAATACCATGAAGATAATTGAAGTTCTCAAGACCATAAGGGTAGTTAAAGTTCTCAAGACCATAAGGGTAGTTAAAGTTTTTGTAATATCTCCAATATATCAAGACAACATCAGAGTAACAAATGATTTATCCCTGTTAAAGAAGATTTATGTCACTTCACTCATCCATTATTGGAAGCCCAAGTTAGTACAAACTAGACAACTCTTTTAGAGTTAGAACCAAACAAAAAAAACAAACAAACAAAAAAGAGAAGAGAAAAAAGAAGAAAAAGAAAAGAAAAAAGGACAAAAGAAAAGAAAAGAAAAGACAAAAAGAAGAAAAAACAAAAAAAAAACAAAAAAAAAACAAAAAACAACAAGAAGAAAAACAACAAGAAGGAAAAAAAAAGAAAAAAAAAACCTAAAAAGGCGGTTCAGAAAGCCAACTGAGTTCTCTTTTACCTAAAGCAGCAAAAGGCTTCCATTTGGTTTATAAGGACAGTTTGACTTGAATTGGTCCAACCCAACCAAAGATTCAATCAAAATCAGAGAAAAGGGAAAGGCCATCTAGTTCTTGAAAATTTTGTACTTGACAATCCTACAAGGAAGAAGGACAAAATGATAAAATGCTCAAAGAAAGGGAAGAGTAAGAAAAATAAAAAGAAAGAAAAAGGGAGAAGAAGAAAAGAAGCAAATCTGGGTACCAAACTTTTTGCACGGGCAAAGACTGTCCTAATCGAGATCCAGATTACTGCCAAGAAGATAGAAAGAATTTAGATTCTAGCAAGATTGCTCCCAACTGCCTAAAGTTCAAACAAGAAACTTGTAGTGTGAAGGTTTACATCGGCTCCAACTTACAAATGGCCTTCATTTAACCCATGTCCCTTATAGACCCCATTTCAAGCCTATCAAAGACTTGTTGATCTTTCTTGGTAGGTAGAGTCTATTAGTGGAGATAGTTTGAATAAGCATGCATGTGAGATAGACCATATTTAAACTCAATGAGACCTTTGGCCAAGTAATGTGTATGTGCCTATCTGAAGTGTAACAATTCTTGCTTAAATAGAAATGATTCCCGAGTTTAGTACGGTAACTAGGGTTGTCATTTTATAGATATGTTAATTTGAAAAATCAAGTCCTGAGGTAAAATGCCATTGATTTAACAAAGCCAATATTTGATTTCAAAATCAAAATTCAAAATATATATATGTATACATAATATATAAAGCCTTCAAGTTAAGGGGAGTATGTTGAACTGTCGGATTTCAAAAGATACATTGGGCAAAGTAAATGATTATTTGCAAGGTCAAGAAGAAGCTACCAACTGACATGCTGAAACATAGTTTGAAATGGATGTATCCCTGACTCTGCTGCTTGGAGTCTCCACCACTCTTGTTTTCAACATCTTGAAGATAAAAGCCACAAATGCAAAGCTTTTGATCATTCCAATACAAGACTTGAACGAGCGTCAAAAAAGAACCAATGAGAACACTTCTACTGATCACCTCGGTCTGTGAGTCAATGAAACCGCTGTAAGTGTTATTCATGCATATCATGCATACATGAGCATATCACATTGCATTTTCTTTTATTGTATTGCCTATTCTTTGTCAAAATGAACAACAAACACCCTATGAAGTAAAGAATCAAAAGAAGATATTGAATCAAGGGGGCATGGAAGAACTATTGCTAGAGGAAGCTCTAGTCATTTTACAAAAGAAAGAAGAGATACATGCTTATGCAAAGAACAAGACAAAATACAAACATCAATCAGAGCCTGCCTGAAAAAAATTATTGGTTTGAGCCTACACAGGGGGCAAAGTTTCTCCATTTTAATTTTTGAGTTTATGCATATACAAAATATTTTCAAATATAGTTTAGGATCAAGTATCCAAACCCAGTTAAGAATCAAGCATCCAAATCTAGTTTAGGATTGAGTATCCAAATCTAGTTTAGGATCAAGTTTCCAAATATCCAAATTTAGTTAGGATCAAGTATCCAAGTCCACTTTAGGATCGAGAATCCATATCTAGTTAGGATTGAGTATCCAAATCCAATTTAGGATCGAGTATCCAAATCTAGTTAAGATCGAGTATCCAAGTCCACTTTAGGATCGAGAATCCAAATCCAGTTAGGATCGACTATCCAAGTCCACTTTAGGATCGAGTATCCAAATCCAGTTAGGATCGAATATCTAAATCCAAATCCAGTTTAGGATCGAGTATCCAAATCCAGTTTAGGATCGAGTATCCAAATCCTGTTAGGATCGAGTATCCAAATCCAGTTTAGGATCGAGTATCCAAGTCCACTTTAGTATCGAGTATCCAAATCTAGTTTAGGATTGAGAATCCAAATTACCCTTGAGTCCAGAACTCGAACCGGGTCTAGAACCCAAAACCTCAATCATCTCAAAAAATTAAGTCTTATTTCTTTTTACTCTCTTTTACTAAAATCTCAGATCGTTCAAGCAGGGGGCAAACTGTAGACCCTTAATTTTTGACCCAGTCCGGTCTATAATTTTTTATATAGTCCAAAATAATTTTTGTGGTATTTTAACTAAATAATATTTATTTTAGTATTTATTTTTTATAATTTTTAATAAAATAAAAATAAAAATAAATAAAAATAAAAATCGGAGATGGAAAAATTGGCGATGAAAAATTCATTGCCGAAAGTCAAATTGGCCAAGGCCAATTTCGCCCGTAGGAATTTCCTGCGGCGAAATTAGCCAAGCCAATTTCACCGTAGGAAATTCCTGCGGTGAAATTGGTTGGCCGCAAAACCTAGCGTGCCCAACTCTCGCAATTTCGCACAAATCCTCGCAGTTTTGGCCAGGGCTCGCAGTTTTTGCCATTGAAATTTTTCCAACGCAATTTTTTTTGAAACCAAATTCTATTTGGTTTTGGTTTCTTTTCCTAATTAATTTTGTTTTCCTTAAACAATTAGAATTAATCTTATAAATTCTCCTATAAATAACACTTTAAAAGTTAGAAAAAAGGACGGGCACTTAGAGATCGGATAGTGGGGCTTTAATTAGGTGATCGAAACTTGGATTACAGAAAACCCTCGCAATAACTAAGCAATTAACAATTCATCAAAGGCAACAACCTTTTCTTTGTCCTTGTTCATCCAGAAAACAATTTTTGGTGGAACCAACAAAAGGATGTTTGAATCTCTATTTTCTTTATTTATTTCTTTACAGTAGCTTCATCACATCATATTGAATAAATTATTTCTTCTGTTTCTTCTAAAACTTAAAACCCTAAAATGTTTCTTCTAAACCTTAAAATCCTAAATTGCTCCTTCTATTTCCAAAAACCCTAAAAAATACTTTTCTGTTTCCAAAAACCTTAAATCATTTTTCCTATTTCTAAAAACTTTAAAAAACCCTAAACTTTTTTCCTCTATTTTTCCAAAATTCCCAAATGTTTTCTTAAATCTCCAAACCCTAACCTACTTTACAATTTCTAAAAATCATAATTACTTTATAAGACTCTAAACTGTTTTCTTAAATCATAAAATCAAATATGTTTTCCAAAATGTCAAAAACCCTAATTCTCTCAAAACTAATACGGTAAACCCCTAGTTTTCCTAAATCCTAATCCCTAAAACCTTAAAATCTTATAAATCCAAACCTTAAAACTCAATATAGTAAGCCTAAAATCATAATCCAATAAACATGAATTATAAACCTAATATCTTAAGATTCCAAAACCCTAATTTCATAATTTTACCCATTAAACCCTACTTTGATCAATCAAAAAACCTTACTAATTTCTTAAAGTTATAAAACCCTAATCCATTTCAATTTTCTTAAACCTTTTACAGTAGCTAAGAATTATAAACCCTATTATACTAAAATCTCAAAACCCTAAATATTAATTAAAGAACTTTAAATAGAAATAATAAGCCCTAATTTGTATCTTTACTTGCTTTATTTTTAGATTTGATTATGTAGCTTATTATATGCTTCAATGCTTGATTTATTTAATTTATCATGGATGAATGTTTATTATATATTTTGATTGATGTTTAATATCTTTGATGAATGATTTATTTATGATAAATGGTTATTTACTTTTATCAATTTATTTTGATTTCCAAATGTTGTAAGAGGTATGTTTCCACTTTGTGGGTACCTCATTAATTAATTTCTATGTAATTTAAATTGCTTTTATATTTTGGACCAATGTAAAGGACATGTTTCTACCTTTTGGTGGGTGTCCTATTTAGTTTAGACACGGATGATGTAAGGACATGTTTCCATCTTCGGATGGGTGTCCATTTATTTGCTTTGTTTGGACATTGCTTTGATTTTAATATAATGATGCTTTATTTCAATTGTTGTGTGTAATATGGATAATATTGTTATATTTAAGAATTTTATAATATTAAGACCTGTAAAGGAGGCTGGTTCTAATGAACCGGGCGTTTTGAGGGTGCTGGGTCATTTCTCACCTTCCCCACACGTGTCCAACTTTCCGAACCCATTAGGGGGTTTGGGATTCCTTAGGAATCGAGTCATCCACGCCTTTCTTTTTACCGGCCCATCCGGGTGGCGACTCCTGTTTCTCTGGACTTAAGTCCGTGTTCTCTAAGGCCTCGAGCCCAAACAGTGCCGAAGTCGCAAGAACCATTCCACCGAGAGTGAGGGCGAAAATCCCACCCACAGTCACTTAATCCAACCAGAATTCAGACTTGGACAATTTGGCATACAGTTGTTTCTCCCTCAAGGTCTGCAACACAATCTATAAATATCTATCATGCTCTTATTTACTGTGGGAGTATACCAAGATATCACCAATGAACACCACCACAAATTGATCCAAGTATGGCCTAAACACCTAATTCATCAAATCCATGAAAGCAATTGGTGCATTCGTCATCCTAAAGGCATCATAATGGCCATATCTCACGCGAAATGTTATCTTAGGCACATATGTATCCTTAAACCTCAACTTGTAACACCCTTATACCCTATATATGTACCATACATATACCCCGTATACATACAATTCGTACATAAAATATAAGGATGTCACATTATAGTGTTATTTCAAACCCTTAACTTAGTTCCACATCAATCATATATTTAATAAAAGAAACATTTCCCATTATCAAATCTCATTCTTTTAAAAGTAAAATTTCCAAAACCATTATACTATTCATTAGATTACATATATACAAATATGCATTATCTTTTCCAAAATCCACTTTTATACATATACATATGATCAAAATACAACATAAAAAGATTGTACATGCATGCACCACCTTCTAGTTGGTCTCGAAGCACTCTTACTCTGCTTGTGGCATAATCATTTGACTCTCAGATCAACAATCTACTCACTTGTGTGATTCACACAACAGCGCTAAGCTTGAAAGCTTAGTGGTACATATAAACAACATATATATACATTGATCCCATATAACATACCCATACACAAATATACTGTTGGGAATCATATCCCAGACTCATACACAATTACACTATTGAATTCAATACCTCTATACAATTATCATGTCCGATTAACATAGTCTCATTGTCCAGCTCTGCTCGAAACTATCATAAATCTTAATCACATGACCTTGCACTGCTCAGGGCAAGACCTAGCTCTGCTCAAGTTCATCAATATATGCATCTCAAGGCCTAGCTTGCTCAGGACTTCTCATGCATATCCAATCAATCTCAACATAACTAGACAAGTAATTGTATAGGCTACACACATATAACATCACATGCTCATTACTCTATGCTTTTCCCATGATCACCACTGTCCATGATCACTTCACATTTCCATTTCCCATTATGCATACATGAGCCACACTCATCATATGACTCAATTCACATACATACACTTCCATTTAATATAATTAACATAATACAAAAAGATATAGCCATGAAAGCCTCAAACCATGCTCATATAACATAAAACAAAGCTCAAAATCTTGGCAAACCAACCCCACGGCCGTGGCATTCAATAGCCATGCCCGTAGGATGTGAAATGAAGCTGTAAATCACCATTGAGTACCCCCATGGTTGTGGCACTAACCCGCATGGTCATGGCATTCATTTTGCTTTTGTTTCCTCGCTATTTCACATGAAATGACTCCACCTCAAAGCCCACAACCGTGGCACTACATTGCCACGCCCATGGCAACCCAGAATCACTCTTTCACCCCATTTTCATCAACATAACACACACATCACTTAAGGAAGAAAATATGTACAAACCAAAAAGATTATATGTACAGACCTTGGCTATCCCAAGCTTACTCTTCTCCACTTGATCCCTCTTAGCCTAAACACAACATCATCAACAACAATCATCATTATAATTCATTCATACAATCATCCATATACTAATTCACTCATTTTCCAACTCATTTGTACAAAACCCTTACTCTTTTCTCAAATTTCACCATCCATCATCATCCTCAACATCTAATCATGTTTTCAACATCTATATCTCAGCACAACAATAAAACTACCCATATCACTCATTTATTTAAAATCCATAAAAAAAAAACTTAGAAATGAACACTTACTTGAATTCCTTGTTAAACCTTCAATATCCACTTAAATCCTTTTGAATCCCTGGTAAATTTGGGGTATAAATGAATAAAATCAAGCTCTCCTCACTCTCTCTCAACTCCCATGGCCATGGAATAAAAGAAGGAGAAGAAGAAAATATCCTCTTCCTTTTAATTCTATCCTTATATATATATATATTAATTAATTATTAACCCACCAATAATCTTCTTGCTTCTTTTGACTTCCACTTCTCTTTATTATTATTAATCATCACCATCAACTTTCCCACCACCAATCTATATCTCATGCATATGTGTAGTATATTATAGGTATATGTATATGTCTTATATATGTCATGTTTATTTCAAATATATATAACATATACATATATATATATTACATCTATCATACATATTCATCTTATATTTTCTCTACAAATCTCAACTCTTTACTCTCTCATATTTACTATTTCAAAGTACATAAAAATTGAGATATTATACAACTGATGATACCCTGATCTCAAATCAATCTTGGAAAAACACTACGGCCCCCTTCAACTGATCAAAGACATCATCAATGCGAGGTAATAGGTACTTATTCTTGATAATCTCTTTATTTAACTATCGATAATCAATGCACAACCTTAAAGTGTCATCCTTCTTCTTTACAAACAACACCAGTGCTCCCCAAGGTGATACACTAGGGCGGATGAACCCTTTATCAAGCAGCTCCTGCAACTGCATCTTTAACTCCAATTCTGCAGGTGCCATCTGATACAGGGTAATAAATATAGGAGTGGTACCATCAACCAAATTTATACCAAACTCCACCTCTCTCTCTCTCATGAGGTAACCTTGGAAAATCATAGGGAAACATATTAAGGAACTCTGCCACAGTAGGAATACTGTCGAGCTTAGGTCCCTCCACTCTAGTATCCACTACATGTACTAAATATTCTGCACACCTCTTTCAAATCATCCTCCTAGCCGAAATGGCTAAAATAAACATGGATAATAGGTGCCTTTGCTCACTGGATACCACTACATCCTTCCCATTATGTGTTTTCAAAGTAACACATTTCTACTAATAGTCTACCACAGCTCCATGTCTAGATAACCAATCCATATCCCAAATGAGATCATAATCCCTAAAGGGCATCTCAATTAGATCACCGAGAAACACCTCATCATGCATAACAATTGGATTATCTCGGTGTATCCTGCTAACTACCATACTATGCCCTAAAGGATTGGTCACCAGCACATCAAAACCTAACAACTCAGAATGCATATCACTCATAGGCAGGATGGATGCATTGATGTATGAATGCGTCAATCCAGGATCAATCAATGCATGCACAGAAATACTGAGTAAAGAGAATGTACTAGCTACAACATCAGAAGCACTCAGCTGCCGCTGCATCACGTATATTCTCTATGATGACCCTACCTACTTTGGTCTACTAGTCCCTATTGTGGATCTCCCTCTGACTGGATCCAAATCTGCCACCCCTACCACCTCTAACACCTTGACCCCCTCTGTCACTGGGTCTAGAAACTGTTGTCTCAGTTTGTCTATCAACTGGTAGCTCTGGACAATATCAGATAAAATGGTCATGGGACCCACAGCTAAAATAACTCTCTGATGATGGACTGATATCCCAACAAACATCCCTATAAATTCAACCACACTGAGTACAAATGGGTGGAGTATATCTCTATGTAACTAGGATCAGAGTACTAGCCACAAAAGCAGTAAGTCCATATCTCTGCCTCTGATGCCAAGACCCCCTGCCAAGCAACCCTTGGCCTCTATCAGATCTATGGGAAAAACTTCTTTGACCCCTCTTCGATGATGAAGACCTTGCCTTAAACTATGGTCTCCTATCTCTACTCTTTGCTATGGCTGCACAGCAATCCCTTGGGCCTTCTCAACATTTATGGTAGCAGATACCAATTGCAAAAAGTCCTCATATTGTACAGCCACCATTGGCACATAATCGATGGCCTCAGATTCTCCTCAATTCTCCGGCACTTATCTATCTCATTTGTCACAATCCCTCATGCATACTTACTCAGCCGAATGAAATCCTTCTCATACTCTATCACTGTCTTTGTATCCTGCTTAAGACTTAAAAACTCCTTCTTCTTAGCATCCCTATACTCTTGAGGGGTGTATTTTTTCTCAAATTCCCACAGGAAGTCATCATATGTCAGTACTGGAAGATGAGCCATTTTATGGGAAACTGTCTTCCACCAGTCGTAGGCATCCCTCTGCAGAAAAGACTTGGCATAATCAAACTTCTCTTCTATAGTAGCCTGTAACTGGATAAAAACCCTCTGTACTCTATCCAACCATTGCTCTGCCATAGCTGAATCAATGATGCCGAAGAAATATGTTGCGGTTGCGGTTGCGGCTGTGACAGCTGTACCGGAGCCTGTCGTAACAACTTCGCCATTTTCCGCACCCAGACTGGCGAAACCTCCTCAACTACTAGTCTAGCTAGCACTGATACCTCCCCAGCAATCTTTGCACTAACTCCAACAACACCCTTGATGAGGGAAACACTCTTTGTACTCTCCTCTTCAGACTCATCCATCTAAGACGCCATATCAACCTATGTCTGTAAATACAAAAAGAATCGCCACATCAGGGACCAAATAAAATACCAGTGCAAATGCATGTATGATATGTTAAAATCACATTTAAAATCTCATTTTCTCTCTATAAAAACCCACCTAGGTAGAGAATCTCAAACCTAGTCTCTGATACCAAAATAAATATAACACCCTTATACCCAAATACATATAATACATATAGTCAGTAAATGTAAAATACACATATACAATACAACAATGCCATGATTTTTAGTCTTTCCAAAAATCTATATTTTCAAGAAAATATTTTAAACTTAAAATGTAATTTAAACAACAAATAAAAATATTTATTATTAATTTTAAATAACCAAAAATGCATATTTTAAATAAAAATCTCTGGAAAAAATTTGCTAGAGTTTTATCTGTATTTCGGATAATCCCAAATTTCATATTTCACAATCTGCATTTAAAATAAACTCCCAGATATTCATTCAATACAACCATTTCTCCAAAATAGCCTAATGGTTCAAATCCACCAATATTTCACAAAATATACATCCATTTATATATATACATATGTCTCATTTTTTTTAATTTTCAACATTTAACACAATATAAAATCTTTATAATTTACATCATATACATGTTTATAAATATAATATACAATCTTAAATACATTTCAAAATTTTAAAAGTGTATACATGAAATGCAGATGGAACTGATCCATGGCAGCTCTACAATCTTCACAACAACCAACTATAGCCTACACCTAGTGTGGTATAGCAGTACTCTCCGGATCTGCCCTATCACCTTTTCTATAAAATTCATTCACACTAAGTATTTCACCTAGTGGTACATACTTTGATATAAAATAAATGATATTACATACATAATGCCCATAATGCATTATAATTCAAATGTCACCCAACACATATCAAAATTTATTTAACATATTATCCATCCATATACACTGGGCCCCAAATTCCTTATATACTGGTCTAGTTCCAGAAACATTGTCTTGGGCCATCTCATTCATCTGTGACACCAGCTTGTCTTACCTGAAGACTTAATGAGTCTATGATACCAATGTGTCTCACCCGAAGGTGTAATAATTATATGACACCAGCATGTCTCACCCGAAGACGTAAAATTCCAACAACAATAATCAGGAACTAGACTTGATATAACGTGACATGCAAACACATTCTCTTATTCTACATTTCTCATTCTTTTTCATATTGTTAACTCTTAAAACACATCATCATCTCATTTAAAACAAATGTGGCTTACTTCCACATTTTAATGCATTTTTGCACTTGTCACATTTTACACACACATCACATTTAGCCATTCTCTAATGGCTTACAATGCCATAGACAATGCAAATCAAACATTATTACTTCAAACAATGCCATACACACACATTCACATAAATCAAGTAGCATAGCACATTCAATAAATATAATGTATTATGCTAAAACCAATAAAATTAATTAAATTCAATATCAAAGTATGTACTAACCTCTTTAACCCAAGAATGTGAGCCAAAGCTCCACTCCACTTCAAAACTCCTTATAGCCCAACACAACTAGGTTGATAGAATTTCTATCTACTCAATATCTAATCAAAATGTGAATGCATATAATTAATTAGTATCACATTTCTAAATGTTTTAACCACTAAACTTTAATTAAAACACATTCCTTCAATTTTCCATTTTCTTGCTCTAATGGACTTTAAACTTTAAAGTTAATTTTACTTATTTTCAAATTGAATTTAAAGCTTATATATATTACTAGAATCACATTTTAACATTTTATAAGTATTAAATTTTAATGTACCACATTTTCTTTAAAATTCTAAACATTTGCCCTAAGCTTCTTTAACTTTGGTTCTTCATACTAATTAATTCTAATTGTCAATTTGAGTTCATTTCTATTAATAAAATCATTTAATAACATATCTTAAATCATAAAATCAAATGACTATCCATACTTTAACAAAACCCTTCCAAAACCCTAAATTCAATACTAATTCTTCCTAACTCTAACCAAATACATCTTTTTCTTTAATCTAACTTTAAAATCATAATTCTCACATCAAAAGAACACTTTCCATTTTCATATAACAAATTAAAACACATCCCATCAAAAGTCCAATTTCTAAATATTTATATATTCAAAGAAAACTTAATAAAATTCAAAGAATCCTTACCTATTATTTGAAAATACCTCAAAACCACTTTTAATCCTTAAGAACTTGGTGAAATTTTGAGTATTTGAACGAAGAAAATCCTCTCCTAAAACTTTCAAAATTTGGCCAAATATGGAGAAGGCAGAAGATGACGGCCTTTTATATTTTTACTTTTCTAAAATACCCCTCGCTTATATACATATTTACTAAATAATTAAAAATTAAAATAGTATGTGTGAGTGGGGATTTTTGCCCCCACTCCCGGTGGAATGGTTCTTGCGACTTTGGCACTGTTTAGGCTCGGGGCCTTAGAGAACACGGACCTAAGTCCGGAGAAAATGGAGTCGCCACCCGGACGGGCCGAAAAAAAGAAAGGGGTGGATGACTCGATTCCTAAGGAATTCCCAACCCCTTAATGGGTTCGAAAAGTTGGGTACATGTGGGGAAAGTGAGAAATGGCCCAGCACCCCCACAACGCCCGGTTCATTGGAACCGGCCTCCTTTACAGGTCTTAATATTATAAAATTCTTAAATATAACAACATTATCCATATTAAACACAATAATTAAAAGAAAGCATCAATATATTAAAATCAAAGCAAGGTCCAAGCAAAATAAATAAATGGACCCACCGAAGATGAAAACATGTCCTTACATCCTATGCCTAAATAGGACACCCACCGAAAGGTAGAAACATGTCCTTTACATAAGCTCTAAAATAGAAAAGCAATTTAAATTACATGATATTTAACTAATGAGGTACCCACCAAGTGGAAACATACCTCTTACAACATTTGGAAATCTAAATAAATTGATAAAATAAATAACCATTCACCATAAATAAATCATTCATCAAAGCTATTAATCAAAATATAAAATAAACATCCATCCATGATAAATTAAATAAATCAACCATCAAAAAATATAATAAACTATATAATCAAATCTAAAATTAAATAAAGAAATATATATGTAAATTTAGGGTTTTAAAGAATTATCAATTGAATTTAGGGTTTCAAAATTTAAGGTTTTAGAAACTAAAGTTTTATAATTAAGGTTTTGAAACTAGGGTTTTGGAATTAGGGTTTTTTAAAACTAAGGTTTTGGAATTCGGGTTTTTGGAATTAGGGTTTTGGAATTAGGGTTTTTAAAACTAGGTTTTTGAATTAGGGTTTTTGGAATTAGGGTTTTTAGAATTAGGGTTTTGGAATTAGGGTTTTTGGAATTAGGGTTTTGAAATTAGGGTTTTTAAAATTGACTTACTGCCTAAAAAAAACACAATTTTGGATTTGGAAAAATTAATTAAGGTTTTGGAAAATTAATCAATATTTTAGAGTTTAATAATGAAATGGTTTAGGCTTTTGGATAAAAATAGTTTGAAGTTTTGAGTTTTAATGAAATAACATACGGTTCTCGAAGTTAAAGTAAACAAGATAGATTTTAACAATTAATTGTTGACTACTGGATAGTTTTACGCTTTATGAAATATGCCAGTGGGATTACAAATACCAATTGATCAATGTGATAATTAAAGCAAAAGATTAAAGTTATTAAAACAAAAACCAAAGCAAACGATTAAAGTTATTAAAACGAAAAAACAATTTACTGCATGTTCAAAGATCAAGCTACTGTGTGTTCAAAGTTACTGCATGCATGGATGTTCTTATTAATCAAAGAAACAAAACTACTGTAAAAATAAATAATTCATGATTAAAGATCAAACTTCCACTCATTGGTTACTCCACAATTAACTTCTGGATGAACAATTAACAAAGACAGCACTGCGGTCTTTGATGGATTGATTACCGATGAATGTTTGATGCTAATCTTTTCTGTTTGTTGCCGTCTCTTTGCTATCTTGCTAATGTTCCTTGCCGACCCCTCTTAATGTTACCTTGTTATTGTTTTCTCCCCTTTATGAATTCTAAAACATTGTTACTTATAGTCGAACCTCACTCAAAATCCTTAACCTAATATAAAACAGTCCCTAAAACAAATTCTAGTTGAATTAGGAAACATATTGAACCCATATCGACCTAGTTGCCCTAGGACGACATGAGACCAACCTCATGTCGACCTTGGGCTACCCAAGTCGACATGAGGCATGCTCATGTCGATCTTGGGTTGCCAAGGTCGACATGAGGCATGTTCATGTCGACCTAGCCTCCTAAGGTCGACATGAAGCATGCTCATGTCGACCTAGCTTGCCCAAGTCGACATGAGGCATGCTCATGTCGATCTTGTGCTGCCAAGGTCGACTTGAAGCATGATAATGTCTCCAGGCCGGCCTCAATTAAATTATTCTGACCTTTTTTAACTTATGAACCGAAAAATTTTAATTTGGGCCAATTCCACTTGGTTTTAGGGTTTTAAAATCAAATATATGCCTCTTTAATCCGAACCGACTCCTTTTAAAAATTATAAACTAGGTTTAAATATTTAAAGTCGGATCAAATTTATTTTGGCATCCTTTAATTAGGGCCATATCAAATTGTGGTAAAAATTAAGGGTTTACAGTTTGCCCCCTGCTTGAACGATCTGAGACTACAGCAAAAGAGAGTGAAAAGCAATAAGACTTAATTTTTGAGATGGTTGAGGTTTCATTTTGGGTTTGATTTGGGTACTTAGACCCAAGATTGATTTGATTTGGGTACTTGGACCCGAGATTGAATTTGATTTGAGTACTTGGACCATAGATTGAATTGGATTTGGGTACTTGGACCCGAGATTAGATTGATTTGGGTATTTGGACCCGAGATTGGGTACTTGGACCTGAAATTAAGTATTTGGACCCGACAATGAATTTGATTTGGGTACTTGGACCCAAGCTTGAATTTTATTTGGGTACTTGGACCCGAGAATGATTTTGATTTGGGTACTTGGACCCGAGATTAGATTGATTTGGGTACTTGAACCCGAGATTGGGTACTTGGACCCGAAAATGAATTTGATTTGGGTACTTGGACCCATGATTGATTTGATTTGGGTACTTGGACCCGAGATTGATTTGATTTGGGTACTTGGACCCGAGAATGGGTACTTGGACCCAAGATTGATTTGATTTAGGTACTTGGACCTGAGATTGGATACTTGGACCCGAGATTGGATTTGATTTGGGTACTTGGACCCCAGACTGATTTGATTTGGGTACTTAGACCCGAGATTGGGTACTTGGACCCTGGATTAGATTTGATTTGGGTACTTGGACCCGAGATTGGATTTGATTTGGGTACTTGGACCCGAGACTGATTTGATTTGGTTACTTGGACCCGAGACTGGGTACTTGGACCCGGGATTGGATTTGATTTGGGTACTTGGACCTGAGATTGATTTTATTTGTGTACTTAGACCCGAGATTAATTTGATTTGGGTACTTGGACTCGAGAATGATTTAGGTTCTGGACCCGGTTTAAGTTCTGGACTCGGAAAAGATTTGGGTTCTGGACCCGAGATGATTTAGGTTTTGGACCCGGTTCGAGTTCTGGACTAGAAAAAGATTTGGGTTCTGGACCCGATTTAAGTTTTGGACTAGGAAAAGATTTGGGTTTTGACCCGAGATGATTTGGGTTTTGGACCCGGTTCGAGTTCTAGACTCGAAAAAGATTTGGGTTCTGGACCCGAGATTTAACTAAAATAATTTGCAAAAAATTTAGCTAATTTTTACCATGCACATATCTTCTCCTTTTCCCCCCTGCATGGCGAGATATTTGCAAGTGAGTTTGAAAATGTTTTATATATAAACTCAAAAAATTGAAAAGGAGAAGCTTTGCCCCCCTATGTAGGCTCAAACCCATGATTTTTCTATGCGAACTCTGATTGATGTTTTTGTTGTCTAGTTCTTCACACAAGCACGTATTTCTTCTCTTTGCAAGATTACTGGAGCTTTCTCAGGCAATGTGCTTTCTATGCTCCCCTGATTTGATTTTGATTCTTTACTTCTCATGGTGTTTTCTGTTCATTTAACCAAAGAATGGACAAGAAAGTGTGATGTGTTATACTCATGTATACATGATATGCATGAATGATACTTACAGCGGTTTTATTGACTCACAGACCTAGGTGATCGGCAGAAATGTTCTCATTGGTCCGTTTTGATGCTTGCTCAAATCTTGCATTGGAATGATCAAAAGCTTTTGCATTTGTGCCTTTTATCCTCAAGATGTTGAAAACATGAGTGGTGGAGATCCCAAGTAGCAGAGTCAGGGATTCATCTATTTCGAACTATGTCTCAGCATGTCAGTTGGTAGTTTCTTCATAACTTTCCCAATAATAATTTCCTTTGCCCAATGTGTCCTTTGGAGGTTCAACATACTTCCCTTAACTTGAAGGCTTTGTATGACAAAACATTTTTTAAAATTTTTGAATTTTCATTTTGAAATCAAATGTTGGCTTTGCCAAATCAATGTCAATGTACCTCAGGACTTGATTTTCCAAATTAACATATCTATAACATGACAACCCTAGTTACCATACTAAACTCAGGAATCATTTCTATTTAAGCAAGAATTGTTGCACTTCAGATAGGCACATACACATTACTCGGCCAAAGGTATCATTTGAGGTTAAATATTGTCTATCTCATATGCATGCTGATCCAAACTATCTCTACTAATAGACTCTACCTACCAAGAGAGATCAACAGGTCTTTGATAGGCTTGAAATGGGGTCTATAAGGGACATGGGCTAGATGAAGGCTATTTGTAAGTTGGGGCTGATGTGACACAATGGACAAACCTTCACACTACAAATTTCTTGTTGGAACTTTAGACAGTTGGGAGAAATCTTTCTAGACTCCAAATTCATTCTATATTTTTGGCATTAATCTAGATCTTGATTAGGACAGTCTTTGCCCTTGTAAAATGTTTAAGACCCAAATTCATTTCTTTTCTTCTTCTCCCTCTTATTTCTTTTTATTTTTCTTACTCCTCCCTTTCTTTGAGCATTTTATAATTTTGTCATTCTTCCTTGTAGGACTGTCAAGTACAGAACTTTCAAGAACTGAATGGTCTTCCTCTTTTTCTCCAATTTTGATTGAATCTTTGGTTGGGTTGGACCAATTCAAGTCAAACCATTCTTATAAACCAAATGGAAGCCTTTTGTTGTCTTAGGTCAAAGAGAACTCAGTTGGCTTTTTGAACCATTTTGGATTTTCTTTTTTTTTTTGTCTTTTCTTTTTCTTTTTCTTTTTTTCTTTGCTCTCATTTCTCTTATTCTCCTTTCTTCTCTTTTTTTGTTGGTTTTGTTTTTTTTTTTTTTTGTTCTAGCTCTAAAAGAGTCATCTTGTTTGTACTAACTTAGGCTTCCAATAATGGATAAGTGGAGTAACATAAATCTTCTTTAATAGGGATAAATCATTTGTTACTCTAATGATGATGTTGTTTTGATATATTGGAGATATTAAGGGAACTTCAACTACCCTTATGGTCTTGAAAACTTCAACTACCCTTATGGTCTTGAAAACATCAACTATCTTCATGGTCTTGAGAACTTCAACTATCTTCATGACCTTGACTAATCATTGCTTTCTTTTGATCTTCTTGCCTCTTCATCTTAGTGATCATAAGACTTGTCAAAAGCATCACAACAGTTCAGGGTAGGTTGTTGGGGTTATATGCAAATGAAAAGAAAGCTAAAATTTTATGAAGGCTCAAAGGGACAACTAGGGATTGATATTTAATTGGGTGGATACTAGTTGTTGGCTAACCAAACAATGCCTAGATCATTTCTCTCTTATATAAGAAGAGTTCAATTTCGCCTCAAAAGTTTGTCAAAACATGTTCTAAGACTGACTAGGACCTAGACAAAGATAATTATGCAGGAGCCCTCTCTAAGTAAGCATACATAACTCAATGCTATAGAGCAATTCCCTCACCTAGTAAAGTCATTCAAGTCATAATGCCTAGATATATTAATTCATGAATTATCAAACTAGATTCCTCATTGGTTGAGCACCAAAATGAACAAAGACCAACAAAAATTTTGATGAAAATAATTTATTCAAGCAACTTTAAATTTGAAAAACACAATAGTTCCAATAAAATATTAAAGAAAGCAAAATTGAAAAGCAACATTCAAGCTAAAGAAAGTTCGTTGAGTTAAGCATCTTTTCCTTTCACATCTCCAATATCCCCATCTTGGAAGGATGATCAAACAAAGTCTTCTTCCAATCCTTTTCCCACCATGAAGGTTGCTAGTGGTGGTACTCTGTTGAAACTTGGAAATGGATTACCTTTGGTATTGGGCTTGTCCGGCTTAGGCAACTTGCCATTATCAATTAAATTCTGGATCTCATGCCTCAACTTCATACAATTGTCTGTTTCGTGTCCAGGCCTTTGATGGAATTGGCAAAATGTATTAGTATCAAAGTTAGGTGGAAGAGGATTAGGCAAAGGACGAGGAGTCAAGGGTTGTAATAATCCCCTCTTTTGTAGCTTATTGAGAACCCAAGACAGTGGCTTCCCTAATTTTGAAAACTGCCTCATTCCTCCTTGACTAGTGGCATTAAAATCAACTTCTTTTTGTGTGCTTTGATTGCCCGACTGGTAGTTCCCTTTCTCATTCCTTTTTATTGAAAAGCTATTCTTATCCCTTTCCCATTCTTCAATTTGTAGACCAGCTTGGAGAAGATCTTTGAAATCCCTTATAAGGGTGTGAGACATCCTTTCATAGAGATTGGGTAGAACACCTCTCACGATCATCCTTATTTGATCAGATTCATCGGGCCTTTTCTTGAGCAAAGCAGCCTTATTTCTCTATCTTTTCACATAATCCACAAAGTTTTCATTTGGCCTTTGTCTAATGGACTCCACTTCCATTAAGGTAACTTCTATCTCGATGTTGTATCCATATTGCTGGATGAAGGCTTTGTATAGCATATCCCAACTCTTTTGTGTCCCATCATCTAAGGTATTGAACCAATTTTGGATAACAGGATCCAATGAGAGCATAAAGTACCTTAGAGTTTGAGCCTTAGTAGCTCGGGTAGACTGCATGGCAGTGATATACTGTTTCACATGGAGATGAGGATTTCTGGTTCCATCAAACTTCGCGAAAGATGGCATCTTGAACTTGTACAGAACTTCTTCATCTAGCTCAAATAATTTGTCGACTTCGGACATTTCTTCGATTTTTAGTTTCTTTTCAAATTTCTTTTCTAAATCAGCAATCATCTTTTCAACATCAGATGTCTCGTTCTTTTCAATAGTTGCCTTCTCAACAACCTTTGGCTCATTTTTGTCTTGAGGATCTTGGTAGTATTAAGCCCAATCATTATCATCAATGACCACCTTATCATCATCAAAAGCTACTTCACCAACTTTAGCCTTCCCATTGTCCTTTGGCTTCTTCGAGCTAGCAGATGCTTCGACATTGTTTCCTAAAATTGCGGCTAATTGATTCTTCATGGTCTCAGCTAGGGCCTCTTTTATTTCTTCCATTTTGGCATTGAGGGCTTCATCCACCATTCTTTGAATTTGTTCGGGCTCCATTATTTTTGGTGAGCAAGTGATTGAGTCATTGCTAGATACTTCATCTCCGGCGTAGGTCGGATTGTTGTAAACTTTTGAACTATCGTAATCCAGGACTGTGAGCCAGAGAGGATCAATGATATGAGATGCAAATCTATGCATGTATGCATGTATGCATAAACAACAAACAAGGATAAATAGGACGTTCCTTCCAACCTTATAACATCCACACACGAATAGCGAGTCCCTTTTCCTAGGTATATGGTTAACAAAATACCAACATGGGGTATCTTGCTTTTGAATAATTCCCTCGGACGTTTCAACCAATAGTTATATTTTCAAAAATGGAAATCAATCCATGATAATTCCTATTAATTAGGTTTTAATCCATTCAACCAACTATAGTAGCTTTTATGCTATATTGGATTAAAATGAAATTAAGAGGTTTATTATAGATAGATTTCTCACTTGAAAAAAAAGGTAACTAATGGTTCATGCCAAAAACAAGCCCATGGTTAATTTATTTTTAGTGTAAACTAGGCCCGCAATTGATTTTTGGTATTTCATAATTGACCTAAATATTTTTGCAAACTCTTTGTAAGAAAAGGTTGGGTGAAAATAGTTTTGTTTCTAAGCCCATTGTAAAAGATTTTGGAAAATTGGATTTTGGGCTTAGTATTTGGGCCATGGGCCAAAGAATTTTTGATTTGTTTTTAGAATAGTCTTATGTCCAAAGACCAACTTGAAAAAATTTTGAAAATAGCTTTAGTCTTTTGGACTTTAAAGAAAAATTTCTTTTGAGCTTACAATCTACTTAGATCATATTAGAAAAAGAACAAACCAAATAAGCCATGATCTAAGCCAAGATAAATTAACCATAGTCAAACAACATGCATTTAGGGTAAAACCTAAGGAAAGTAACTAGGCCAATTACATGAGCTTTAGTCTTTGGGTTAAAAGGCTTAGGTTCCCATAGCAAGTATATACCAAATGGTACGAGGCTATGAGTGGTTATGCCATGCTTGATCTCCATACCTTGGGTGAAAGTATGGTATCCCTTACATAACACAACACGGGTAACACGGGCGTCCTAACTCACGCACACGATGCATCTAAGATGATGCAATGGATAATATCATTATAAGAAAGAATAGAATAATATAAAGACCAACGGAATCAACTTCTCTTATCCCCAGTGGAGTCGCCACTGTGAGCGAGGATTTTTGCCCCCACTCCCGGTGGAATGTTTCTTGCGACTTCGGCACTGTTTAGGCTCGGGGCCTTAGAGAATACGGACCTAAGTCAAGAGAAAATGGAGTCGCCACCCGGACGGGCCGGGAAAAAGAAAGGGATGGATGACTCGATTCCTAAGGAATCCCCAACCCCTTAATGGGTTCGAAAAGTTGGGTACGTGTGGGGAAGGTGAGAAATGGCCCAGCACCCCCACAACGCCCAGTTCATTGGAACCGGCCTACTTTACAGGTCTTAATATTATAAAATTCTTAAATATAACAACATTATCCATATTACACACAATAATTAAAAGAAAGCATCAATATATTAAAATCAAAGCAAGGTCCAAGCAAAATAAATAAATGGACACCCACCCAAAGATGGAAACATGTCCTTACATCCTATGCCAAAATAGGACACCCACCGAAAGGTAGAAACATGTCCTTTACATAAGCTCTAAAATAGAAAAGCAATTTAAATTACATGATATTTAACTAATGAGGTACCCACCAAGTGGAAACATACCTCTTACAACATTTGAAAATATAAATAAATTGATAAAATAAATAACCATTCACCATAAATAAATCATTCATCAAAGCTATTAATCAAAATATAAAATAAACATCCATTCATGATAAATTAAATAAATTAACCATCAAAAAATATAATAAACTATATAATCAAATCTAAAATTAAATAAAGCAATAAATATGTAAATTCAGGGTTTTAAAGAATTATCAATTGAATTTAGGGTTTCGAAATTTAGGGTTTCAGAAACTAAAGTTTTATAATTAAGGTTTTGAAATTAGGATTTTTAGGGTTTTTGAAATTAGGGTTTTGGAATTAGGGTTTTGGAATTAGGATTTTTGGAATTAGGGTTTTTTAAAGCTAAGGTTTCGGAATTAGGCTTTTTGGAATTAGGGTTTTGGAATTAGGGTTTTTAAAACTAGGTTTTGGAATTAGGGTTTTTAAAATTAGGGTTTTGGAATTAGGGTTTTTGGAATTAGGATTTTGGAATTAGGGTTTTTAAAATTGACTTATTGCCTAAAAAAACACAATTTTGGATTTGGAAAAATAAATTAAGGTTTTGAAAAAATAATCAATATTTTGGAGTTTAATAATGAAATGGTTTAGGCTTTTGGATAAAAATAGTTTGAGGTTTTGAGTTTTAATGAAATAACATACGGTTCTCGAAGTTAAAGTAAACAAGATAGATTTTAACAATTAATTGTTGACTAATGGATAGTTTTACGCTTTATGAAATATGCCAGTGGGATTACGAATACCAATTGATCAGTGTGATAATTAAAGCAAAAGATTAAAGCTATTAAAACAAAAATCAAAGCAAATGATTAAATTTATTAAAACGAAAAAACAATTTACTGCATGTTCAAAGATCAAGCTACTATGTGTTCAAAGTTACTGCATGCATGCATGTTCTTATTAATCAAAGATACAAAACTACTGTAAACATAAATAATTCATGATTAAAGATCAAATCTCCACTCATTGGTTACTCCACAATTAACTTCTGGATGAACAATTAACAAAGACAGGACTGCTGTCTTTGATGGATTGATTACCGATGAATGTTTGATGCTAATCTTTTCTGTTTGTTGCCGTCACTTTGCTATCTTGCTAATGTTCCTTGCCGTCCCCTCTTAATGTTACCTTGTTAATGTTTTCTCCCCTTTATGAATTCTAAAACATTGTTACTTATAGCCGAACCTCACTCAGAATCCTTAACCTAATATAAAACAGTCCCTAAAACAAATTCTAGTTGAATTAGGAAACATATTGAACCCATGTCGACCTAGTTGCCCTAGGACGACATGAGACCAACCTCATGTCGACCTTGGGCTACCCAAGTCGACATGAGGCATGCTCATGTCGATCTTGGGCTGCCAAGGTCGACATGAGGCATGTTCATGTCGACCTAGCCTCCTAAGGTCGACATGAATCATGCTCATGTCGACCTAGCTTGCCCAAGTCGACATGAGGCATGCTCATGTCGATCTTGTGCTGCCAAGGTCGACTTGAAGCATGATAATGTCTCCAGGCCGGCCTCAATTAAATTATTCTGACCTTTTTTAACTTATGAACCAAAAATTTTTAATTTGGGCCAATTCCACTTGGTTTTAGGGTTTTACAGTCAAATATATGCCTCTTTAATCCGAACCGACTCCTTTTAAAAATTATAAACTAGGTTTAAATATTTAAAGTCGGATTAAATTTATTTTGGCATCCTTTAATTATGGCCATATCAAATTGGGGTAAAAATTAAGGGTCTACAATATGATATTATTTTTTTATCTTTCCTATCCATAATTATCTTAATTTTAATTTTAATTAATTATATTTAACTTATTTATTATAATTTTGTTTTATTTTTTTAACTTTGTCTTTTTCTAAAAGTGTATATGTTAGGTACATTCATGTGTACATTATCTGTCCAATGTCTATGTTAGGTAGATATCATGCGTATATTTATGTTTCCGATGTATTTTTTCTTTATATCTTACATATACATTTTACATTTTCATGCGTCCAATACTTTATTTAACCTTCTAAATTATTTATTTAATTTTTTATTAAATTTTTATTTTAATATTTTAACAAATTTATGGATGTTACAGTTATTATGTTTGGTTGCCCTGTATAATTACTTATTCTAGAATATTAAATTTGGTACTGTCGAGTTCGCATGCCAATGATATGTCATGATGTTTTATTTGCCTACAAGTGAGATTTATGCCTTCGGGGGAGACATGTTGTTGTTGGACACTTTTGTACCAAGAAGACAACCTTTGGGTGATATTTGACACTTAGTCTCTGGTGTCAATAGAGGAAAGCCTTCGGGTGATAGGTGACGCTTTGTCCCCAGTGTCGGACCTTTAGATCCCGATAGTCCAAATCAATATTTCTAGAACTTGGATATTGTATAGGGACTTGTTAGGCAATGTGTGTGTTTATTATATGTTGATGAATTTTATGAATTTAAAGAATGGTAAAGTGAGTAATGCATTGCATTGGTAGTGTCGAGCATTGTGTGACATGAATAGTAAATTATGTACCACTAGGCTTCTGGGCTTAGCGCGATTGATTCTATCACGCAGGTGATAGGAATGCAGTGCAGGAGAGTTCTGATAGACCTGAGCAGGTCTAGTTCCTAAAATTAAGCTTGAAGGTAGGGTGTTGCCACGAGACCAAATTGGTTGTTTTGCATTGCATATAAAGTTTTGTATAATTTTGTATATGTATATAATATACATTAACTGTATTTGTTAAATACTTGGTTATGTAAGGATAAATGGTGGATTTGGTGGAATGAAAATTTAG
The DNA here is from genome assembly GCA_947685225.1 of Garcia nutans. Classification (NCBI taxonomy): domain Eukaryota; kingdom Viridiplantae; phylum Streptophyta; class Magnoliopsida; order Malpighiales; family Euphorbiaceae; genus Garcia; species Garcia nutans. The sequence continues at coordinate 30,463,690 of CANTUV010000039.1, read as the reverse complement.
GAGTGTTATTTTATATAGGTTGAGTAAATTTGTAATTTTGGAGGTTATTGAAATTACAACCAAAACTCTAGCGAATTTTTTCTAAAAATTTTCTTTTATAAATTAACCAAATTATATTTTTACAATATTTATTCAATTACAGTACATACATTTATAATGTTGTATTTTTATATTATTAAATGAGAGAGTTTCTACAGTTGATTACTTTAGCACTATTGTATTCTATATATGTACTTTATATATATAGGGCATATGTATTATACGTATATAAGGTATATGGGTGTTACATATAGTATCTGAGGTGTTGTCAGACAAAGAAGAGGAGGAGGGGTTTTTCATTTCGTTCAATGCCTTGGTTGATAATGTTTACACTTTTTGATGAATGGGGTAATGATTGAAGATATTGATAAAGTGTAATAAATATCTACAATAGTAAAAAATAAATAAATAAAACATAGGAAAATGTAATAAATAATCTGATAAAGTTAACTTTGGATAATGGAAATGAAACATCAATAACCAAGGTGTGAAATCATTTAAGACACCTGATTTATTATGTCTTATATACCAATAGATTGTATTAATAAGTTATACGTGTGGTATATATAAATTTTTCTTTCATTTGATTATCCTATGTGTATATCTATAAGACACAACCGTGGATAAAAATATTGCAACCATGTTCTATTTAAATTTTATCATTTTAATATTATAAACCATCGTTCCTTTCCATATACACTGTCAGGTAAGATATACAAAATCTTATATGTTTGGTATACTCATGTTTTTTATAAACATTGTTGTGTAATAACCACTCCAATGTTAAAACATAATATATTTAAAAATAAAAAGTAATCATGAATTTTATTACTCTATTGCAATGCTATGTTAAAGAATACTTTTACATATTATAACAACTCACCAATAGATGAATTAAAAGTTAACTTACATCATCATTATTTTATGTATACAACAACTAGAGTTAGATTTACTAGATTCATGCATTGACTTTCTTTTACAACATTTGCGAAGACTGATTAGATTTTAATAGGTAGATCTACTATGTCCTTGCTTGCCATAATGACTACACTTAAGATGTGATTGTTCTTCACCTATGAAAGGAATCCTACTTTGTTTTCTGCTCATACCAATTATCATAAAGACATCTATAGGATTCAACCTAATATTGGAAAGATGAGTTGAAAATATCCATTGTGAACCATTGGATTAATGAATCTTTTGTACATTTCATAATAATTCTCTCTAGAATAATAAGGATGACAAAAATCATAAGTGTGATTGCAGTTGTTTCCCTCAACCACCATCACATGCTCACAAGGAAGTTGATATAGTTGAAACTTCCTACAAGTGCACATCCACATAGACATATCAATACAGTAATTCTTATTTGCAGTTGTTGGCCAAGGTGTGGCAGGAATTGTCCCATGGTGGAGGTCCAAGTATGGGGCCAAGTCACAATCAAATGTCATGGGCACTCGTGTGTGCTAAATGCACTATAAGGCTAGTGTATGCGCCTTTCCTAACACCAATTGGTTTTGGGAGAATTGGTAGCATCTGAGGTCCTACAGCAGCAAGCACATTGTATTTGTAATCATCATCCGATTGTATCTAGAATTAAATTAAGAAATGGAATCAATTAGATTGAAGAGCAAAATATTATCAAATTTATTGCCATTAATTATGATATGATCATTCGTTTATGCAATTTTCTCAACATCTATCGCCATCCTTATTATTCAAGATTGTGCTTTACTTTGATGCTCGTAAAACCATTTTTGCAGCATCAACTATAGCTCAATAATAAAGGGAGTTATTGGAAGCTCACTTACCTTTACCAACGGTGAATTTATAAATTCTGAAATATTTGTCATTCGTGATGTTGTATCACCTTCTAGGAGAATATGCACACATCCACCGTTTGAAACCAACTTCTTCCAAATATTGTTTGGCGCTAGGAAGACAAGTGTATAATGCGTCAAAAAGTTCCTTAGATTCCTTTATTGTGTATTCTTTAGTAGTTGCAAAGTAATGTTTATCCAACTTCTTTGTTCTATGTATAAACTTGACCTTCAGATTGGTTAAAAGATGAAAAATGTACAAACTATGGAATGCATTTGAGAAAACCTCAGCCACTACCTTGTTAATGCTATAGTGCCTGTCAGAAATAATTATAAAGCTAGGGCTTCCATCAAAAGTTTGCTTTAGCATCACAACAAACCATGTTCATGGCGCATCAGTCTCAAAATCTCCTATTCCAAAAGCCAATGGGAAAATATATTGGTTGGCATCATGACACACTGTTGTAAAGAGTATCCCATAATATTTCTGTAACACCTTTATACCCTATACACATACAATACATACACCCAATATATGTAATATACGAATATAAGATATAAGAATGCCACAACCCATTTTAATAAAATAAACCCTTACTTTTTGAATTTGTATAAACTTAAAACATTTAACTGATATAACATAAATAATAGATAAAATATTACTTGCTAAAACACATATATAACTTCATTACCAAATATTTATCCAAAACATTTTTGATAGTTTGTGATATATACATATATATACATCAAAATATAACATAATATACATGAAGTCAAAATGTATAAAAAATATAAAATATGTACATGATGACAGTTTGTCTCTGATCTTAATGTCCAACAATCAACTTTGCATTGAAGATCTCAAGCCTAGACTCGACTCGGTCTAAACGAACTCTCCGGCTCAATCGGATCTACCCTGTCACTTACGTGATGAATCACAATAGCGCTAAGCCAAAAGCCTAGTAACACAAACTTTGATAACAAATGCAATGCCAATGCACAATGCATAAGGATAATATATCTCATAACACTATATCTTAATGTATTGCTCAATTGTTCCACAATTCATAACTCACATTAAAATAAATACAAGCATGTGCCCAACGGATCTAATATGCTATTCAAAACTCAGAGTTACTATTTTGGTCCAAATTGACATCATGTGTCTAGCCCTGAAGGCAATTCATATCACAATGAGGATAACCTCGTATGTAACATCCCAACTAGGCTTCAAGGCCTAAGCCCAACCCAGCTTCAAGGGACTACTACATCATATAACATCCCAACTATACTTCAAGGACTAAGCCTAACCCAGCTTCAAGGGACTGCTACATCTTAGGCATGCCGCCAAACACATAACTCTAAAAATTGAATGACATATCAGGCACACAATTCTTTCATAATTCCATTATCAATATCTTTCTCATTTTCTCATGATCAAGCTAGGCACAATGCCTCAATTATCTCATTTATATCAATATAGCCATCACCAATGGCTTTACATAATATCTTTAATGTATACATAACAAATTGCATTACCCAAACATTTTGGGTCATTATTGTATCTTGCACATAGTTCACATTACATATAATGCATTACATTACATATAATGCATTTATGACATTATACAAATCATAGAATATTACTCATGCACAAACAATGTAGATAGTAACTTAACACATTTTCTAACCAAAATGTATTAAGTCCAAATTTCATGCAAATATAATCAATTATTCAAAGTTTGTACTTACTTCTAAAAGCAACAAAACAAGCTCAAACACCACTTTCAACCTCCTCTTCCAAGATATCCCTCAACACTTAGATTGGGTAACTCAAGTCTCCTCAAAGCCTAAATCAAATATGATTATAAATAATCACTTAGTAACACATTTATATGCATATACAAAACCTCTCAACACATGGATAAGAAACACAAAGGAAAAATAAAGAAAAGAACTATCTAGGGCAAAATCTACACATGACACGCTCAATAATACGGGCGTGTCAATGACCGTGTCCTAAACTCACAACACAGAAGTTTTGACATGCTCAGTGATATGGACGTGTCAATGACCATGTCCTAAGCTCTGTATTACAGCAGATAAGACACGTCCAAAGACATGGGCGTATCCCTGCCCGTGCCAAAACTCCTATAACACAGTAGCTGTGACACGCTCAGTGACATGGGCATGTCACTTCACGTGTCAATACTATAATATTACAGAAGATGTGACACGTCAGTGATATGGGCGTGTCACTTCACGTGTCACCAACACTGAAAATAGAACCATCGACACGCCCAAAGATATGGTTGTATCATCAAGCGTGTCAAGCCAAAATCCTGATATCAACATATAATTGTCACATCCAAAATTATCTTTCTTTAGCCTTTCCAACTCTATTCAAACTCACCTAAATCCATCATTTTACCATAAAATACTTGTAGATACATCAAAACAACTCAATTAAAAGCAAAATACACAATTTAAAACTAACTTCATAACTCAAAAGTTACACAACCCAAAACTCTTATTCTCTTCACCAAACTTAACCATTTCTTCAATCCAACTCTAATTTCATAGTTAACTACTCAAAAGAACTTCATACATACCAATACCAACCATTAACACATACTACACCAAACATCCAATTCATACATATGCAAACTTTCATAGAAAATCAAGGAAACAAGTTGGAAACTTACCAAATATGGAGAAAATCCCAAAAACTCCAACTTGAACACTTGAAATCCTTCAATTACTTGAGCTTGCAAGAAGCAAATTCCTCTTTTCCTTAATGGAGATAGTCGGCCTTCAATGGAGAAAGAAGAATAAGAAGAAGAAGATCTCAACTCATCTTTATCCAACTAATACCCTTTTAACCATACAAATTTTCTACTTTAAATTTTCACCAAGTAATATATATATATATATATTACTTAATTAATATATAAAAAAAATCATCTTCCACTAACTACACAATTAATTTTTAATAATTTAAAATAACTTTTGACCAATTTAAAATATTAACTTGTATATGTTATGTATATCTACATATATATATATATATAACATATACACATTTTATTTTTTCACTTAAATATATATATATATATTTAAATCATTTATTTAATTTTTAAAAATTAAAATTTTCAAAATTTTGAGATATTATAATTTCCCTTCAAATGAGTAGCCTTAATGGTGATTGGTGGTCTATAATACTTGAAACCTTTTGATAGAAGCATCAAAAGTAAGGACATGATTTAAAATTCTATTGTCATCATCGCCCTCAAGATGAATAGTAGTATTAGGATTAGTTGTGTAATATGGGGTATCGAAAGATTACAATATGGGTATTAGGATCATTATGCAAGAAAGACACTGAAAGATTCTCATATGAGATTCTCATATGCATATTCTCATCCTCTTTTAAGTAATGCTAAAACTGTAACACCCCTACATCATGTACACGCATACTACAAAACACCACAATGTAATATACGTACACTGAATATAGAGATGCTACGGTTTTCTTTAACATTTAGATCATTTTAAATGATAAGATATTCTTTCTCACTATACATTATAGAAAATAAAGTAATTAACTTGTAATATAAAACAAAATAGTTACATACATTTACTTAATACGCAGCGGAATTTATAAAATATTTACATATAAGAATACATTCAAATCCATATTTACAATTATACATATGTTTACATTAGAATCAATACTTTACAAAATATACAGAAGTTATACATGATTGGCAGCCCTTCTCTGATCTTTAAGTCCCAAAAATAAACTCTTCAATGCCTAGACTCATTCGGTCTTAAGGAACTCTCGGGTTCAACCCCGTCACCTGCGCGATCAACCACTATCGCGCTAAGCCAACGGCTTAGTAGTACAAAGTATACTAACATTATGCTTTAATGTAATGCAATGTCACACATTTTAATAATAAAGACAACATCATAGGTGGAAAGCTAATATCACACCTTTATATTTCATAAACCATACACATATAAACATATCACATTTCAAAGTCCTTCCATAGATCTCATTATTCAATTATTTTACCATTAATGAATCACATTTAAACAAAGACAAGCATGGGCCCAAAAGACACTAATATGTCATTCAATTTTCAGAGTTAATGTTTTGGTTCAATTATCACATTCATCATTATCATAATCCCAACTAGGCTTCAAGGATTAGGTTCAACCAAGCTTCAAGGGGAACAAAGCATGCTAAGTATCAACCCAACTTGGCTTCAAGAACCAACTCAACCTAGCTTCAAGGGTTGTAACATCTCAATTAGGCTTCAAGGACTAGACCCAACCAAGCTTCAAGGGGAGTAAAACATGTTAAACTTGAACCCAACTTGGCTTCAAGGATCAATTCCAACCTAACTTCAAGAGATTGTTACTAATAGGCATGCCACCAATCAACAAAACTCTGAAAATGGAATAACACATTAGACACACAATTCATTCATTATTTCATTATCAATTCCATTCCCAATTCTCATTATCAATTAGGCAAACATGCCTCATTAAAGTCATTATAGCCATTCCTCTTTCAAATACACAATCATTTACATCATCATATCCTTCACATTATACATATAGCATCATTGATATAAACATAACAAAGTACATTATTCATATAAGTCAACAATGTAATAATGCAATATTTGTACTTACCTCAATAACAATTCACACAACTCTAAACACTTCCTTTTCCAAGATTCTTTTACTTCTTAGATCAATGACAAATCACTTTCTTCAAGACCTAATCCAAAAATAATAACATACACTTGCTTAGGGATACACATGAGATAATCAAGTTAAGAGTTAACTAGGGCAAACTCTAAACATGACACGCTCAACCACACGGGCGTGTCCCTGACCGTGCCTTAACTCCACAACACAGAAGCTTTTACACACTTGGAACCACGGGCATGTCACTGGGCGTGTAATACATTCTGCCTCTCAGAAACATCGACACGTCCAACAACATGAGCGTGCTCATGGCCGTGTCAATTCTCCAATCTCACAGTAGCTATGACACACTCAGTAACACGGGCGTGTTACGGATCGTGTTAATCCTACTGCCACCAACACAATTGACACGCCTAAGAATCTGAACGTGCTCATGGGCGTGTCAGGCCAAAAACCCAGATTCCGGCCAAAACAACAAAACACCCAACAAAACACTTCTTTTCACCAACATCCACTTTAAACAAACTTAACAAAACATACCCAAAAACCATCTTAAACTTACAAAAACACCAAAACAACTCCACACCTACATCAAACACAAATTACAAATATCATCACAAACCCTAAACACAATACAACACCATCTCTTCCAAACAACTTACTCTTTTCTTCAATCCATCCTTAACATCCATAATCAATTTAATCAAACACTCTTAAACATATCACAATCAAACAACACACCCTTAAATAATCTATCAAACTCAAACACAACTTCAAATAAGCAAAGAAATCAAAAGAGGACTTACCAAAGTAATTAAACTTCTTGAATCACCAACTTGATCACTTAGATCATCCTTCAATTTGAGCTTAGAACATTAAAATCCTCTCTTGCTCTCTTGCTTTCTCTTGTCTTTGGATGAGCCGGCCAACACAATGGAAAAGAAGAAAAGAACATAAAGAAACAAAGTCAAACTTTTCACCTTTTTAAATCTCCACCAAGTATTTCAACATAAGCAATTACCTAAACACCATCTTACAATTTGTTTTAACTTCCTTTAAAACACTTGCCCTCTTTAGTAATTTCACAAATCACAAATTAAAATATCTTCTTCCCTTGACCACGCATTTGACTTGCATATATGTTATATATATTGCCATATATACAACATATACATTCCCTCTAAACAATCTTTTCCTTTCCAAAACACATATACATTTGATTCAAATCAAACAACAATTATATCAAAACTTCTAGGGCACACTTTGGGATATTACAAAAACTCAATTCAACATCAAATTCCCTCCTCATGTCATCTATAATTTCTCACAATTTGGAAACTTTTCTTGGATTTATTAGTCTCTTCTTAATGCATTCACCTACAACCCAACTATTGGCTTACATATGCTTAGTCTGTCCAAATTCAGTCGTACATGTGTAATTGGTGACAAATTTAGTGACCATCTAGTAGCTATTCTCTGCAATACTCTTTGACATCAATCTCCATGTGCAAGTATTATCAATGCACGAAACAACCATGAATGAGGTATTTGACTTGAAAACCTTAAATTGATATTTCTCCCTCATTGCAATAAAAAAAAAAGGAGGTTATTAAATCTTTTTGGATTAAAATATTTTACCCTCTTCAATGGATGCCAATATGAAACTTTCCCCATACAACTCTTTGATAATTCTTGATCCAAATGAATCTATATCATTCTCCTCTATGGAATTATGAAAAGGGGAAATTTTAGAAGCCTACTCACTACAACTCAAAGAATCAACATATACAACTTCTGTAGCTTTCTCTTGTATGGCTTTTTTGGTAGAATATTTTTGTATCTCCAAGCCATCTAATGCTTATGGTCATGAAATTTCTCAAAATCAAATTCATGAGATTCTAGATCCAACATATGATAGGGCGACATATCTGTATCTTCCCCTATATTTATGAAATTATCACAATAAGGTTCAGGTTCTAATAGGATCATGACAAACTATCTTCTTTCCTTTCGATTTAACCAGCTCAAACGGATCATGTTCATTTTCAGCTATAACAACCAAAGAATGCTTGACTCCAAATTCACAAGAAAGGTTGAGGAATAACTTAATTGACAAATCATTTTTAATATCATGGATTGGATTCATGTGAATTTCAAACATATATTTTAACTTGATATTTGCCCCCCTTCGTCGATATTCAAGCACTCAAGTACAAATTTCTTCATGCTCTTGTAATCACTTTTTCTATCCACGTAAAAGAACTCGCTTAAACCTCAACATATTCATAAGTATCTTCAACAATACGTCCACCGTGAAATATGCAAATAATTTGTTATATTGCTGAAAACAAACTCTTGCAGTAAATATCTAAGGTTATAAGTAAATATTGATAATTATGTTTTCATATAAACAACAATGTAAAATGTATTATTCTTCTGTTGCTTTTTTAGATTGCTGTTTTTGTAACCAATATGACCATACGTGGATCATAATAATAACATAGCCATTTAATTATCATTACACAGACCTTTGTTTATGATGTAAAAAAATATGTGATTCATTTAATGAATCACAACAATTTTTATGAATATTAAAAGCAGGTCACTCATACAAATATCACACGACAAATGTGTTTTTTTTGTGTCCAATATCATTAATATGACACCCAACAGCACAAAAATAGGTAATAACCCTAGGCCCATAAACAAGAATAATACAAAATATGGATATTTATATAACTACTCGAAAAAATAACTTTTATTACAAAAATACTATAAAAATTAAAAATATTTACCCTTTTATAAAAAAATTAGTGTAAATTTTCAAAAATACATCATTTCTCAATAAAACAAAAAAAAATTTCCAAAAATACCTCTACTCTCACTACAATCAATATTTTACTTGAAATTTTTTTTTCAAACTTCAATATTAAAATAAAAATATTATGATAAAATAATAAAAATTAATATTTTAAATTATTTTTCATCACATAAAAATTACAATTTTTTATAAAAAGTGAAAATTTTAATTTTAATTATAAAAAATAAGTAGCACTAAAAAAATAAAAATAAAATATAAGACATATAAAAATATATTAATGAAAATATTAAATTTATTTTTAAATAAATTTACATAATATACACATGAAAAAAATTAAAAAATATATATATAATTTAATTATGTAGATTTGTAGTAGATATGTTATAGATATATTGTAGATGTTGTGGATATGTTATGGATGTTGTGTATATGTTATGTTTTTGTTATTTAAGTTGTGTATATTTTATGTAAAAATTATTGAATATTGTGTGAATATTATATGAATGTTGTATGGATGTTTTAAAAATAAAAAATAAAATAAATAAAATTAAACAAATATTAAAAATATTATGTAGATGTGTTGTAAATTTATTGTAGTTGTATTGTTGTTGTATTGTAGATATGTAGATGTAGTTTGTATTGTTGAGTGTATATTTTTTATATATTGTGTATATATTATATATATATATATATTTTTGTATATATATTGAAAATATGATATTAAAAAATTTTAAATAAAAAATATAAATTAAATTAAATAAAAAAAATGAAAATTATAAAATTAAAAAAAGAAGAAAAAATAGCATCAAAAAAGTAAAATTGAAAATACTTTCCCGTGTAATGTATTTATGAAAGGGAAAAAAAATTTACAGTATAATTATCTCTACGAAATATTTATGAAAGGGAAAAAAAAATTTTCATGCACAGTGCAATTATCCCTGCAAGATAAGAAAAAATTTCATTAAAAACTATAGAAGCGAATGTATGTATTAAATGCATCAGCATTTGTCAAGAAATAAATGCATTTGCGACTGCGTCTATAAAGAAATAAATGCAACTGCTTTTATCAATGAATCTCTATTTAAACATGCAGATGAATGCAACAATTAATACATTAACGATTTTGCAATTGTATGTCTTAAAAAATAATGGATGAAAGCAAGATATTTGGTTAAATATGGGGCCAATTAAAGAGGAAAGCAACACCATGTGAGATAAAGAAAATACTTATATTCTAGAGTTTGATGAAAAAGAGAGAAGATATTAGCCCAAAAAAAAAGTAAAAGGCAAAAATATCAAAAGCGCATAAATGTCATAAATGATCTAATTAAGATAATAAAGTCTACGATTGGTTTTACAATTTGTTGGGGCATTTTTTATCGATTTGCCAAAAATAATTAAAAGAAACTATTAATCTCACAAATCAAATCTCTTATTAATTATCTCTTTTCTAATTTTAACTATTTTAAATATTTAAGATCATATAAACCTGCTAAAAGTTTATAAAAAAGAAGTTCAGAGAGAATCTTTACTTTTTTCGTTGAAAAAATTAGCCAAAAAAGAAATATTTGTAGAAAATGCAGTTTATAATTTATTATTTATATACTTAACATCATAAATTATATTTATTTAAATAATAATTATATTATATTTGAATGTTATATAATAAAAAGTATAATGAGGTAAGAGCTACTTATTAATAAATAATAAAAAGAAAATAAAAGGACAAAAATTTATTACTAAACAATAAAATGAAAAAGAAACCACAGTTACACACAGTTTCAAAATATTAAAATAAAATTATAATGCCTAAACACATTGAATTTTGCTGACTTTTTAGCATATTCTTTTGCATAGTTGAACCTCTATTAAAAATTTGAAATTTCCTTCTTAAAATTAGATATTATATTTTTTTAACCTACAAAAAAAAAGAATATTTAAAATGACATATCAACATCTAAAATTACAAAAAAAATATTTTGAAAGAAAATATTAAAATGAAAAATAGATTGAAAAATTATTGTTCCATTTATTTTGCTATAAAAAATAGAAATTTTTAATTAGATACTTATCATTAATTTTTTTTTAAAAAAAAAACTATACTTTAAATATGTATATCATATTTTTATTCAAGCAAGATAAATTTTCACTTAATTAGATATAAACCTCATATTATCAATCATAATTTTTAATGAAAAAAATATCAACAAATATAAAAATGAAACTAATGTATTAAAAATAATATTTTATTTGTTATAATTTTTTTTTTTACATCTTTCCCTCATTTATCATTTAATTTGATCAAAATCATTATGTAAAAAATAATTAAGACAAATTGTTTAAATCTTAAGTGAACTGGCTGGAACTAAGCCCAATAAGCCTTAAACCCAAAAAGCCAAGAACATCTTTAGGAACCAATATCCCAGACAATAACAGAATTAGTTGCAAAATGGAGCTGATAATCGAGGAAAAAAGACACCCGGGATTTTTTTTTTAATTTTTATTTTTTTATTAAAATTATTTTAGTTATTTTATTATAAACTCATAATAAATTTATTATAAATTATGTAAAATTTATAAACTCATGATATATTTATTATAAATTCATTATAAACTTTTCGTAAATTAATAAAAATATAGTATTTTGATAAATATTTTATAAATTTTAATATTTTAATAAATATATTATAAATATAATAAATTTGAAATTATTTTTATTTTTTTTATATTTTTCTCAAAGCCCGATAATCAAGGGAACACTATTAAGGAAATTGAATTTAATGAGAAAAGGAACGGAGAAAAGAGGCACCGAATTTTTTCACAGAAAAACCCCAAAAATCACAATTTGCTTTCTTTGTGTTTCAGGCTAATTTCCTTGTTTAGTTTGATAATATCTTGTTTTCATTGAACATATGTTGTTCAGTTTGTCCAAGGAGAGAGTCTTTACTTTCTTCATTAAAAAAAAAATGGAAATAAAATAAACATCTACTGAAAATGCAGTTCATAATTCATTCTTTTTATATTAAACATAATAAATAATATTGTTTTGTGTAATACTTACATTATACTTGAATGTTATGCAAATAAAAAGTAAAGAATTAAAAACTAATAATTAAAAAATCAAAAGACAAAAATTAATTATTGAAGCATAAAATAGAAATGAAACACAAATTAGACACGGTTCCAAATATTATAATAAAATTATTATGTCTAAGCACAGTAAATTTTGCTGAATTTTTAGCTTACTCGTTTGTAAATTGAAAATTCCTTCTTTGAATTAGCTCATATATTTTTTAGGCTACGAGAAAAAAAAAATTGAAATGACAGATCAACATCCAAAATTATAAAGAAAAAAATAACATATTAAAAGAAAAAATTAGTAATTAAAATATAGTAGACTGAAAAAATTAAAGTTTTATTTATTTTGCTATTAAAAATAATATTTAAAATTTTAAAAACTTTAAATTATCAATCACAATTTTCAATGAAGAAAAAAATATATCAAAAATTACAACAATGAAAACAAATTATTAAAAATAATGTTTTATTTGTCATGATTTTATTTCTTTTCCACATTTAATTGGTTCAAAATTATTATATGAAAAATAATTAAAACAAATTAATGAACTTACATATTGAATATCTAATTAATTATCTCTTATCTAAGTTTAATTATTTCAAATACTTAAAATCATATATACTTTCTAAAAGTTTATAAAAAAGAAGTTTAGTATGAGTCTTTATTTTCTTCATTGAAAAAATAAAGAAAAAAATAATTATATATACAAAATACAGTTCATAAATCATTGTTTATATACTAAACACTGCAAACTATATTGCGTTTTAATAATATTTATTTTATATTTGAACGTGCACATCAAACTGCAGTCTAGCAATAAGTTCATTTCTCTTAAGCAAAATACATCCATGAGCCATCATCAATTTTTCCTTCCCCATATTTTTAAAAAATATATTAATTTGAATGTTATATAAATAAAAAAATAAGTGAGTCAACTATTAATTATTAATAAATTATAAAAAGAAAACAAAAGGACAAAAATTTATTACTAAACAATAAAAAGAAAACAAAACAAAAATTAGATACAGTTGCCAAAAATTATAATAAAATTATTATTCCTATCTACACTGAATTTAATTTTGCTTGAAACTTAAGCATATTCATTCGAATATTTCAACCTCTGTTAAAAAAGTTGAAAATTCCTTCACCGAATTAGTTTGCACATTTTTTAAGTTATAATAAAAAAATTAACATTTGAAATAACCGATCAACATCCAAAATTAGAGATAAAAAATATATTAAAAATATTAAGAATTAAAAAATAGTAGATTGAAAAAAAAATAGTGTTTCATTTATTCTGCTATTAAAAATAATAATTAAAAAGTTTATAATTAGATTATAATAATTACAAATTTAAATTAACTGTACTTTAAGTTTTGTATATCACATTTTTATTCAAGCAAGATGAATTATTAAAGATAAATTTTCACTTAATTTGATAAAAACCTTAAATTGTCATTCACAATTTTCAATGAAGAAAATAGATTTATCAAAAAATATAACAATGAAAATAATATTTTATTTTTATAATTTTATTGTTTATATGTTTCACTAAAAAAATAACATTGGAGATATAAAATTATCCCCAAAAGCATAAAAAATCATCTTTGAAGATATATAACATGATAATATTCATCATTATCTATTGTCCCTTTTACCTTTATATCATATTCTACAGGGACAATAAATCATAATATCGTCCCTAATGTAAAGGATGATTGTCGTCTCTGATATAATTATTGTCCTAAATTAAAGAGACAATAATCATTCCTAAATCTAGAGATGATTATCATCTCTAAAACCATGAATAAATGACGTCCATATAAATGAGAATGACATAAAAAGGAACAAAAAGTATCTTCAAATCTAAGGATGAAAATCATCTTCAAAGCTAAGGACAAATGTCATTTTTGACCAAAGAGATAATAGTCATTCTCAAATATAAGTATGATTATCGTCTCTAAGTTTAGGAATGAATATTGTTTATATGTAATTGTAGTTAAAGTAATAAAATTTTTAATGAAATAAAATTAAAAATATGATAATAATAAATTAAACCATATTATGTCATACCATATTTTTTTAATTCTAAGAGCGAAGTTATCTCGTAATTTAATTGAATCTTTTATGATCTCTTATATGATTATAATATAATATTACTTTACTAGAAGATCATCACTCGTAATTTAATTATTTAATATCATTCAGGTACACACATCAATATTATCTAACAATTATTAATATTTTTAAATATATCTTTATTATTGTATAACACAATAATATAAATAAATCTTAAATAAAATTGAACGATAAATATTAATATGTTGGTCCAATCTCCTTTATGCGTTGGTGAGAATAAAAATAGAGAATTTCTACCAGGATATCTTTCAATATCTGAAATGTTTTTATATAAAGAGGTGAGTCCAACTACTTAATGAATAGATAAATATGTAATAAGAAAGAACAAATAAGGCTTAAATATAATATATATGCATATAAGTATTTGCATATATCATTGTTTATCCACTGAATAAATAAAACTTGAAATTTCAAACATCACTTTCAAATATTTCTTAATTCTCAGAATAATACAAATAACTCAAACCAAACATCATTTGTATACACTATAATATAATTTATTACTGATCCAGCTTCAATCCAAAGGCGTATGATGTCTTACCTCACAAGCACAAAGAGAAAAATAACTTTAATACATATGTACAGAGCAAAATCCCCAAAAGGATAAATAACTATAACTTTAATTTCTACAAAAGCCTGTCATTAAGGTGTGATCATGTGGAATAATAGCAAGAGTGTATATAATTATTTATCCAGCCACAAAATAATCAATCATTCATATATATAAAAAATCAAACTACCGTTATTTATTCTCAATTTATAAGAAAATAAATATCAATCAAAAATGAAATATTATTCTAATTTTGGTAAATTCTTCTTTTAGAGTTATATATATATAATACTTTAGAAATATAATATTACATATTCATCCGCTCACCTGGACCAGTGATTATACTCGCTTAACTAATATGATCATTTTGGTATTTTACAATTGCTGCTGGATTCGCTTCTAATAATATAAAAATAATATTTAATTTAATTTATAACCTAAATTTTATCAATTACTATGGATGTATGCTATAAATATGACGTGTGGATAAAATCTTTAAATTCTAACAAAATTTCGGTAAACCAATATCCCTCAAAATTTCTAAGATAAAACTCCAATGAGTATTATCTAATTTTAAATCAATTATTATCTAATTAATATTTTTAATGACTTAATATATTTTTGGATGTCAAAATTTATTGAATATTATCTCAATTTAGTTTATTTATTTTAATAATTTAGTAATGAAAATTTCTATATTTATTTATTAATTAATTAAATTTCATTTTTAATTATTTATCTAATCTTTGACATAAAATACAACCTTATTTATTTTTAATTCATATATTAAAATTTATTTAACTTAATTTTTAAAATAAATTGGTGTTTATAATAATGTTTATAATAAGAATTTATTAAAATAATATCACTTACTTTAATTTTTTATCATATTTTAAAATATTCACTATAATAATAATTAATAATATTTATCTAGACATTAACATTATTTGATTAATTCTTATTACTTAAATTAATTACTTAACTATCTTTAATTTGACCAAAATAATTTATATTAAGTTTAATTAATACTACTTATTTACTTTTTAATACTTTATTTATATTACTTTTTAATACTTTATTTATATTTTATTTTCTAGAAATCTCTTATATTAAAGTTATAATTTTGATAGTATAATAATAACATTATTTACATAGTTAAAAATAATTATTTAATCATGATCATTTTAAATTTAATAATTTATATTAAATCTAATACTAAATAATGATAGTCACTTAATTTCTTTTAATTTAACTATAATATTAATAATATATAATTTATTTACTTTACAAATCTAAATTTTAATTTCTAATAGTTATCTTTAATAAAATTAATAATAATATTATTATCTACTTAAAATTTAATATTACTAGTCTAATTTTTATTATAAATAATAATATTAATTTGTATTAAGTTTAACATAAAATATTAAATATAGTATCAATAGGAATTATTAAAGTAAACTTTAAGTAGATTTATAAATATTAATTATCATATAACAGTACTAATATCGATAATAGTAAATAAAAACAGTAATAATAGTAATAGTAATAGTAATAATAATAATAATTTAATCATTAATTTTATAGTTGTAATATTACTAGCTCTTTTAAATTAAATAACTAATTTTATAAGCTTCAAAAATATATTTACACTTAATTTAATTATTTAATAATTAATTAATTCAATCTAATATAATTAAAAATTCTTATACAAATAATAATTTAATGCAAAGGAAATAAGCAAAAATTAAAAAAATAAACTGTTTATTTATTTTCTTCTAATTAACAACTTCATACCATATTTATATTTATATCTAAATATTACTAATTAATTCTATAAACTATAATTAGATCTTAAATTATTAATATAAATTAATTAATAAAATAACTTATTTTTAATTAAATAATTAATTAAAAATAATTATTCTGACTCAATTTATTAAACAAACTAATAAATATTTATAACTCAAGTATTATATTTAATCATACTTTATATTAATATTTTCATTTTAAATTTAGCACATATATATACTTATTATCTATTTATTTTCATTATTTTCATTTATTTATTTTAAATTTCCATTCTAACCATAACTAATTAATTAATTCTATAGATAAATAAATAATAATTAAAATTAAAATTTTAATTTAGTAATTGATTTATTTAAATTATTTACAAAAATAAATAATTATAAATAAATAATCAACTAGTAAATAATAATTTTAATCCAATTCAGTAAATAACTAATTAATTTCAAGTTAGTATTAAAATTTATAATATGTGACTTAATTTTAATTATTTATTATAATTTTGATTATTAATTGTTCATTTATTTATTTTTGTTTATTTCCTTTTTAAACATAATCAAATTAAAATTATATTTTCTTAACTTGTACAACTTCATAACATTAACTAATTATGCACATATATATAATTGATTACTTATTAATAATATTTCTAATATTAATTAATATTCATATTAATTACTTATTAATATTATTTGTTTAACTTAATTATATATTATTTTAATTTTACTTTTAAATTATAATGTATATATTTTCTAAATACTTGTCTGTAATTAGTAAATAATATATTAAATTAAAGTTTATAAAGATAGAATTTTAAAAATATCTGATTTACTAAAAAAATGACTGAAAAGCTCGCTGAAAAATTTCACCGGTGTCATGATAGGATGGCGGATAAGTCATCAGGATTGTGTCCATTCACGATGAGCAAGATGGCATTAGAAAGCTCATCGGGGGGCGGCGATCCTCCTTAGCCAACGTGCAGCGGCGGAACCACTATGGGGTCGTGTGGGGTCACACGACCCCCCTCACCGCCACCGGCGCTCAGAATAGAAGGTGCCGGTGGAGGAGCATGGCTGAGTTTAGCAGTTTCTGCAGCGAGGGGTAGACGAACCCCTCGCTGCAAATAACTTTAATTTTTTTTATAAATTAGTCCCTGGCGAAACGGCGTCGTTTCGCCAGGGACTAATTTTTTTTTTATAAAATGATCCCTGGCGAAACGACGCCGTTTCGCCAGGGGTCGGTTTAAAAATAAAAAAAACTTTCTCCTCTTCCCCTCTCCTTCTTCCCTCTCCCCCTTCCCTCCCCAAGCCAAGCCAGCAGCTCCACCACCGCCGGCCCACCGACAACCACCACCGGCCACCGCTCGGAGCAGCCGTCTCAGTAAATTTTGACCCCCCCTCAGTCATTTCCTGGTTCCGCCGCTGCCAACGTGTGTTGGTTGGTTAGCGGCAATCGAAGCACGGCGAACGGAGCAAATATGTACACTGTCCCTTTATTCAATTATCTCTTCCTTTTTTTTTTCTGTTTCTATTTCTCTATTTTCTTTTTCTTCTCTCTCTCTCTCTCTCTCTCTCTCTCTCTCTCTCTCTTTTCCTTTTCTTTTTCTTTCTCTTAATTTTTTTTTTCTTATTTTAACAATCCCATAAACACACACACACACACACTTACTTTCACGTTTTTTTAAGTAGTTGTTCCTAACACACATATTTTTTAACCAATATTTAGTATTATTAAGTGATTACATAATAAATATTCGAAAATCCATTGTATTGTTTTTTCTATAATAACATTTTTTTATAAAAAAATCTAGTATAAGAAAAGCAACAAAATAATACTAGAAATATAAATAAATACAATAATAACATTATTCAATAAAATATAAGTTTAACATTCAAGTAGCCAATAACAAAAAATAAGAAATCAAACAAAAGATAAGAAAATAAAATAAATGGGAAGAAAAATAATCCAATAACAAATTTCCTATAACTTAATCCAAGTAAAAAGGATGAAAACTCTCATCACCTATCATATTTCCACTTTGAGATAGGCACAGTTTAGATAACGATACAGCCACAATATTTATCCATTCTCTCCTCTAAATGGCATCACCTATCTCACTGTAAGATTGAAACAAATCAATTCAATTAATCAATAAATTTAAATGATTCTATATGTACAAATAGAGAAATAAGAAAGATTTTTTTTTTTTGCACTTACATTATACTAAACTTAGATATTATATATAAAGCTTTCTTTTCAGTTATACTATTGATTGGAAGACGCTTCATGAATTAAAATAAAATCATAAAATTCTTAATAATCTAAAATAATTAAATTTAGAAACTAATTAAACAATAAAAATTAAATAAAAATATTTAAAATAGGTAATCTAGATTAATATCTATAACTTAATTAATATAGTAATTTAAATAGCAAGCAATAATATATAAGTATTTAAAGGTTGTTGTTGCTAGTTGCTTCTGCTGTTGACTAGTGGTTTTGTCTTCTAATTGGTATAGTAGCGATACTAATAATTCAAAATGAACTATATATATATATATATATATATATATATATATCAATAAAATACAACCAAATAGAGAAAAAAAATTAGAAAATGTCGAAGGAAAAGCATACAATTTGCCATACCATTTTGGCAGAATAAATTTTATTATCTTTTTCCTTATTGCAAATCCTTGTGTCAAGTAGAGACGTAATCTAGCACTTCTTTAATATAAACTTCAGATACAATCAAAAGCAATTAAATCCAATTTTAATATCAACTCAATTATCACAGAATGCAAATTTCATAATAAATTCATTCCAACTCCAAATAGCTTAAAGCGGCAACAATAAACTAATATTTTGTCAATAACAATAGCAACCAATTATTAAGAACAACAATCCAAAAGGTAGTGAGCATAAAATAACATGTAGATCATGCTACTGTCATCTACAATATAACTATTTTCTTTTTTGTTTTAATAAAAAATAAATAAAAAAAAATACATGCGATAGATAGTGATGGTGACATTGAGAAGTTAGCTTGAAGATGATGGTCAAAGAAAGTTTTCGATGAAGATGATTGTGAACATGTTGGATTGACAAGGATAGTGAAGGTAAGAGGCTAGTTTGAAGATGACAGTGAAGAGGCTGGCTTAGGGACGAAGATGACAATGAGAAATGAGAGGCTTTAACATTAATGCTGGGGTTGGTGATGAAAATACCGAGGCGATGCTAGGTTAGAAAAGAGAAAGAGATTTAGGTTATTTGATTTTAGGGTTTATATTTTAATAATCTTAAAAAGATAAAATATATATATATTATTAAATAATACGTGGATGACTACTTTTTAGATTAATCTTATCTTATTAAGATTATGATTAGTTTTATCCTATTCAAATTTGAATTTAATTATAATCTTTTTTCTCATTTAAATTCTACTTATATCACTATAAATACCCCATTATAGATGGTTCATGAGATATAATTATAATAAAGAGATTTCTCTAATTTCTCATTCTCTATCTATTTCTCTTTTTTTTTATTTACAACACGTTATTAGCACGAGGCTCTAACCAATCTCTAAGATATAATATTCATTCAAGTCAATAATTTTGAAGTATTTATATTTTATCACTTGTTTCTTCTATATTTTTAGTTGGTATATATTATGTCTTTTATTTCTTATATTTTTATAATTGATGACAATTGTTAATTGAATTTTTTTCCCGCGATGTTTATTGATTTAATATTACATATAATAGTAACCCTTTTTATAAAATAATAAAACTATAATTATTAGCTACTTTAATTGAATTAATAGAATACTTATTTTAATGCTTTATTTAAAGATACGTAATTAGCTATTTGAATTTTATATTGGCTTTAATGCTCATATTTGGAAAATTAAAAACTTGATGTGATAGCCAATTATTTAAATTATTAATCACTATGCTTACTATTTACTTTTGAGTGGTTAATGCCCTCGTTAAACAGGGAGAAATTTTTTTTCAGTGTATATATATTCGGTATAAATAATCTATTTATTATAAATTTACTTGGGCCATCAAACGTTCAATTTATATTTATATACGAGTATATTTATAAATTTCATTTATATTTCAGAATTATTATATATATATATTATATTGTGATTGATTATAAATTATGTTTCTAAATATATTTATGTTTAAAATAAATACTTATCTAATTTAAAGTTCTTATTTTTGAATATAGTATCTTTATCATGTCGAACCTTACAAAACTTAAATTCGTTGCCCTCGATATTTTCGGAAGAAATTATCTATCATGGGTACTTGATGCCGAGATTCATCTCAATGCTATGAATCTTGGAGACACCATTAAGGAAGGAAACAAAATATCCCTGTAGGATTGCGCAAAAGCCATGATTTTCCTTCGGCATCACTTACATGAAGAATTGAAAACTGAGTACCTTACTATTATGGACCCATTAGCCCTTTGAAATTCTTTAAAAGAAAGATATGAATACAAAAAAATGGTGAATCTTCCAAAAGCTCAATATGAATGGATTCACTTGCGATTGCAGGATTTTAAAACTATAAGTGAATGTAATTCAACCTTATTTAAGATTAGCTATCAATTGAAATTGTGTGGAGAAAAAATCACCGATGAGGATATGTTAGAAAAAACATATTCTACCTTTCATGTCTCGAATGTGTTCCTGCAGCAGTAATATTGAGAGCGCTGATTTAAAAAATATTATGAGCTAATATCTTATTTAATTGTGGCTGAACAAAATAATGAGTTTTTGATAAAAAAAAAACCATCAAACTCGTCCTATTAGCTCAACACTATTCCCTAAAGTGAATGCTATATTTTCTCAAAGCCGTGGGTGGGGCCGTGGTAAAAGAGGTCGTGGTAAAAAAATTTCTCGACCAATTATGAAAGCAAAGGTACTAAAAAAAATAAAATGAAATGGGTCAAGAATGAAGAACTTTCTAAAAGAAAGGTGAAAAACAATGACACTACCTATTATAGATGTGGAACAAAGGGCAAGAATATGCCGTACTCCAAAATATTTAATCGATCTTTATAAATCATCACTAAAAGAGAAGGGAAAAAATATTGAAATGAATTTTTCTGAAGCTATAGACCCTGCTAGTAATGATGTGTATCCTTTAAATATTAATTTTGATATTTTTGATTTTTTTTGAAGATAAGGATGACAAGATTGATAATTTGATAGGTGATAGAAATGTTAATTATTAGAATATATTTTTTTTATAGTTATGTTATTTTTTTCTGTTTTTTAAGTCATGTTATTTTTCTTTCTCAAAAATTATAATAAGACTAAACTTTAGTTTTTAATATAATTATTTTGTTTACTAGATAAAGCATAATAAACTTGATATTATAGAGGATGACATATGCTTGGTTGATAGTGGTATAATTCACACAATTCTTCGAGATAAGAAATATTTTTTACAATTAATATTAGTTGAAATTAATGTTAATACAATATCTAGTATTGCAAATGTAATTGAAGGATCTAGAAGAGTTCATCTTATGTTCCTAAATATAAAAAAGTTATATATTGATTATATTCTAGTAGATCCCAAAAAAATCTACTAAGTTTTAAAGATATATGTTACAATAGATATCATATTGAAACAAAGAATGAGGATAGTATTAAATTTTTATATATCACTACTACTAATTTAAATCAGAGGTTTATATTAGAAAAATTTTCAAGTTTATCAACTGGATTATGCTATACAAAAATAAAGATGGTTGAGATGTACTATATGTACCAGAAGTGCACAGATCCTAAAATTTTTATACTTTGGCATGATCATCTTGGCCATCCTGGTTTAAATATGATGCGACGTATTGCTAAGAATACAAATGGACATCCATTGAAAAATTAAAAAATTCTTTTGTCTGATGATTACTTTTATGCTTTTTATGCTCAAGGTAAATTAATTGTGAGACTCTCACCATCTAAATTACATTTGGAGTCTCCAGAATTTCTGCAAAGAATATATAGAGATATTTGTGGCCCTATTCATCCATCTTGTAGACCATTTAAATACTTTATGGTTTTAATTGATGCTTCAACTCGATTGTCACATGTTTGTCTATTGTCAACACGTAATATTACTTTTGCTAAATTTCTTGCTCAAATTATAAAGTTAAGGTCAATATTTTCTGATCATTCTATTAAGACAGTTCATATAGATAATGCATGTGAGTTCACTTCAAAAGCATTTTACGATTGCTGCATGTCAATAGGAATTGTTGTTGAACATTCTATTGCGCATGTTTACACTCAAAATGGTTTAGCTGAATCTTTTATAATGCGTTTGCAATTAATTGCTAGACCTATGCTTATGAAATCAAAACTTCCAGCATCTGCTTGGGGACATGCTATAGTTCATGCTGCATCTTTAGTTCGTATTCGACCATCTGCATATCATAAGTTTTCACCTTTAAAACTTGTGTTTGACCAACAACCAAATATATCACATCTTAGAATTTTTGGTTTTGCGGTATATGTCTGTTTAGATCATTTTTGTACTTGTTTTTAGTATGATTTTATGTGTGTTTTAGTTAATGTTTTGATTGATTTTTGTTTTAAGTTTGTTTAAATTGTTTGTTTTAGGTTTAAGTGCAAAAACTCCCTTGGATGATCAAAACAATCAAGAAAAATGAAGAAAGAGCATGAATCAAGCAAGACATGGCCAAGCCAAAGCAAGCTTGGCCATGTCCCTCAAAAGGATTCCAAGACAGTAGCTGACACACCCAAGAGACACGGCCAAGCCACTGGCCGTGTCTCACCCAAGGAAAAGAAATCAAGAAAGAAAAGAAAGAAGGCAGAGTGCGACACTGGCAAGTGACATGGCCAAGCCACTGGCCATGTCGCTTGAAGCTTGCCCATGTCTGATCGTCTTGGCCATGTCGCTTGAAGCTTGCCCATGTCTGATCGTCTTGGCCATGTCTCATTAACTTGGCCGTGTCACCACTTGAAAAGAAAGAAAAGAAAGAAGGCAGAGTGCGACACTGGCAAGTGACATGGCCAAGCCACTGGCCATGTCGCTTGAAGCTTGCCCATGTCTGATCGTCTTGGCCATGTCGCTTGAAGCTTGCCCATGTCTGATCGTCTTGGCCATGTCTCATTAACTTGGCCGTGTCACCACTTGAAAAGAAAGAAAAGAAAGAAGGCAGAGTGCGACACTGGCAAGTGACATGGCCAAGCCACTGGCCATGTCGCTTGAAGCTTGCCCATGTCTGATCGTCTTGGCCATGTCTCATTAACTTGGCCGTGTCACCACTTGAAAAGAAAGAAAAGAAAGAAGGCAGAGTGCGACACTGGCAAGTGACATGGCCAAGCCACTGGCCATGTCGCTTGAAGCTTGCCCATGTCTGATCGTCTTGGCCATGTCGCTTGAAACTTGGCCGTGTTTAAGGAAAAATTGGTAGACATGGCCATGTCGCTTGAAGCTTGGCCGTGTCTCTCAAAGAAAGTGAAGCAGTGACTGACACTGGCAAGAGACACGGCCAAGCCATTGGCCGTGTCTCACAAAAACAAAACACACAGAATGGAACACGGCCAAGTGACACGGCCGTGTCTCATGAAAATCAAGAGACACGGCCAAGCCACTCTTGGCTTGGCCGTGTCACCTCAAGGAAGATACCAAGAGACACGGCCAAGACACTCTTGGCTTGGCCGTGTCCCACCTGAAAAGTCAAAATTCTTTCAACAAAGTGGGGAACAAGTGGGAGACAAAGATTTATTGCTCGCCAAAAGAAATATTAAACAAAGAAAAAGTGGGGGACAAAGGAAAATGGGATGAGTTGGAAGGCATGGGTGTTGATTTTTGAATGAATTAAAAGGGATTGAAGAGGAAAATGGAGGGAGCTTTTTGTTCTTGGAGCCAAATTTTCTGCAAAAAACGTGGGAGAGGGAGAGAGTGACACTCTCCCTTGTCCCTTCACCTCCAACCTCCATTTCCATCCTCTCCACCTTCTCCATCTTCCATTGAAAAGATCTTTGAGGTTCTTTGGGATAAATTGGGTTACAAGTTCTCAAAGGTTGAAGAAACTTCATTGAAGGGAGTGGTGACTTGAGAAAGCTCCATTCCATCTTCCAAAGGCAAAATCAATTGAAGAGTTGGTGACTTGAGAAAGCTCCATCCAAAGGTTTGTTGACTTGAGAAAGCTCCATTCCACATTGCAAAGGAAAATCAACCATTGAAGAGGGCTTGAGTTCTTCATCAAATACATCAAGTGGAGCTAGGAGGAAGACTAGCAATCCTACTCTTGGCATCTTCACAAGGGGTTTTTCTATTCTCTCTTTTAATTCATTTCTATTGTTGATGTTGTATTAAGAGATTGATATTGCAATGAACAATTTGTATTTGTTTTATATTGAGTTGAATGAATGTTATAAATTGATGATGTTGGGTTAAATACCCATGTTTAGGGCTTCTAGTATATTTGGTTGAATGTCTTGATTTGATATTTAAATTGATGTTCCTTGTTGATTGGTTGATTGTATTGCATTAAATGCTAGGTTGATAGATTAGCTACCTATTAATCTTTGAATATTGGATGACGGACCGAGAGGTGAAATTCGATATCGGAACTATATAATCGACCACCCTATGAATGAATTAGAAATATAAGTTCTAGGGTTTATTAATTTGGTAATGTTAAAGAATTGGTCATTGTTAATTCATGAATGTGAGAACTAATGGATTGGTAATTGACTAATTAATCTTAAGAAACAAATTAATTTACAAGGTTATGTTAATGGACAATTGAGAATTGAGCTTTGATCGAATGGACCTATAACTCTAGGCACATTCCCAAGAATCGATTTGATCTTGTACACCCACACACATTAATCTCTACGCACGGTTAAATTTAGGTTTAATTATTTTCGCACCACTCCAAACAACAAACTCTCGCATTTAAATAAATTGTCAATCAAGCTATTACGAACCACACCTTCTTGGGGAAACGACCTTGGGGCGATCACCTTTGCTACAGCTACCTCGTATACTTGCGAGTGACGCTTTGTAGTAGTACTTAATTTGAGCGCAACAAGTTTTTGGCGCCGCTGCCGGGGAAGGCTGTCACAGTAGTAATAGTTTGATTTTTCTTTTCATTGTTTGTTTATTTTCTGTGAATTGTTTGTTTGTTTTCTTTTAATTGTTTATTTGTTTTGTTTGAATTTTTTGTTATTTGTCTTCATTAAGTTGCTGAGTGCCTTTTGTAAAGATGCAGTTTTCAAGGCACGGAGGAGTTTACGATAGGAACGACGATTCTGAAATGGCATGGAAATTAGCAGAATTGACCAATCAAATTAAGGTGCTAAATGCAAGAGGAAGAGCACCTATGCCACGCCAAGAGATATGCGCAGCATGTGGCAATGTAGGCCATAGTGCAAATACGTGTTCCATGGGTTTTAGACGATACCAAGAGTGGCAAGAGGAAGAATATGACTACCAAAATTTCCAGCAAATGGGAAGAAATGACACATGTTCCAATCCTTATAATCCCAGCTG
This sequence comes from Garcia nutans, assembly GCA_947685225.1. Classification (NCBI taxonomy): domain Eukaryota; kingdom Viridiplantae; phylum Streptophyta; class Magnoliopsida; order Malpighiales; family Euphorbiaceae; genus Garcia; species Garcia nutans. Next base: position 30,437,157 of record CANTUV010000039.1, on the reverse strand, counting down.
GGGAAGCCAATCAAATTCTTCTTGGGAAAATCAACAGCAAATTCCACCTCCAAATTTTTTTCAACCTTACCAAAGAAATCCTTACTCTCAAGAACATTATTCAAATCAAGATCACCTTAAGCCACCCACATTAGAAGATAGTTTGAATGCTTTCATTCAAACTAGCATACGAAAACCAAGATCACCTTAAGGAACCCACCTTAGAAGAGAGTTTGAATGGCTTCATTCAAACTAGCGCGCAAAATCAAAATCACCTTAAGGAACCCACTTTGGAAGATAGTTTGAATGCCTTCATTCAAGCTAGCTCACAAAACCATGATCAATTTGAGAAATCCACAGTGGACAATGATTTGAATGCTTACCTTCAAATTAGCACACAAAATCAGGAAGGGAGCAATGAGAGGTTTGATTCTTTGGAGGATTCATTGAAGAGGGTGGAAATGCAGGTTGGGCAACTGGCACTTCAACTCCAAGCACAGCAAAAGGAGGAATTTCCTAGCCAATTGGAGCAAGTCAAGGTAATCACAAATGTGACGAGTGAACAGGTGATATATAACAATTTTTGTGATTCCTTTGATGCAGGGACTAATCAAGGAGACAATGGTGAGGAAATACTGCCCAACATGGAGAAACAAAGTCAATCAAAGGAGGAGGAGAATTTGGACTCATCAACTTCATCACATTTGTATGAACCTCCAAATCCTTTGCAACCAATTCCATTCCCAAGTAGGCTGAAAGAAGAGGAGCAAGGTAATCAACTTTCTAACATCTATATTATGCACTCTCAAGGAGAAAGTGGAAATAAGCTTGAGATGGGTATGTCTTTAGAAGAAGAACATGAAATGCCCAATTTAGAACTTGAGGAGTGTAAGCTAGTTTTAGATGTTGAGGTTGTTGAGAGGGGACTTGACATTGTTAAAGTGGATGAAGAAGTGATTCAACCAAGCTTGGTTGAAATCAACGTGTCCCCAAAAGTCATCTCTACTATTCTTGGTGGTAAGGAAGAGCAGAAAGCTGATATACCCATGTTGCATGAAGATAAAAATTATTGCCTCGTTCCTATAACACTGGAGGATAACCCCGAGGCGATCTTCACATGTCCCTTTGAGACATGTTCCCTTCAAGAAAAAATATTTAAGGGTTGCCGTACATCGGGTGCATTTCAAATTTACATATTGTTCATCCTCTCAATCATGGGCTCCAATTGCATTATGGGTGGAAGGAGCCCTACACATCGCATATGGGAACGATGAAAATCAGGTTTCATCTAAACCCTCTCTGTAGTACGCATGCTCACATTGAGGACAATGTGAATCTTTAAGTGTGGGGTGCATTTTGTGTTTTGTGTTTTTACTTTTAATTGCATTTTGTGTTTGTGTGTTTTTACTTTTAACTTTTTTTTTGTTTAGATTTTTGTTAATGTTTTTCTTTGAATAAATGAGTTTTAGAAAGTTCAATTGTTATAAAAATTGTTGATAAATGACCTTTGAATTTTTGAAGCATGAATTTGAGAATTGAGTAAAATTGGTGCTTATTGTCAATTTTGTTGGTTTTTCTTTGCTTTTCCATTAACCTAGTGAGGAATTGAGCCATCAACTTATCATTATTGTTGTGAGTGAACATCTTTGATTGATGAATTGCTAGAACTTGCTTTGACATGCATTTTAAGATTGCATAAAAATTTCAATTTGGCATCAAGATGATTAAGGCAATTAGGTGAACCCACTTTGGCTTAAAAAGACCAACCCTATTTTTAACCTTAGATTAGCCAATTTTGAGCCTATTACATTTTCCTTTTCTTTCTTTTTCACAACACCATTATCTTGGACCTTGTTGTTTAACTCTTACCCTTTCATTAGGTCAAGAGCATTTTAAGAGCGTTTATAACCGAGTGTTGTGTTGAATTAAGTGTGGGGTTAAATTTAGTAGGTTTAAGATTGCAAAGCAAAATAATAAAAAAAAAGAAAAAAAAGGAAAAAATATATATATAATAATAAGAATAATTGTTGTTCTTGTTGAAAGGGTTGGAATGTATCATTGTAAGATTTAATAAGTGAGTTCCCTTGAAAAGCTCTTTAATGTCAAGGGGTAGATGAGAGGAAGGTGTTTTGGGATTATTGGGTTATGTATATGATCGGGTACTTCATTCTTAAAGTGCTCTTGAACTTAATGATTAAGCTCACATTTCCTAAATGTCATGCCTTTACCTTAGCCCCATTACAACCCAATAAAGACCTTTTGATTGATGCTTGATTGTTATTTTGTGGTGGAGATTTGATTGATAAGCAAGCCTATGGCAATAATCTTTCATTGATTGTTATGAGTGTAAACACCACCATGATCAAACACTTGTAAGAGTTGGTGAGGGAGTGACAACATTGGCTATGCATGGAAAATCACTTAATTGCATGGGTGTCGATTTTGTTTGATTCGATATTGATTGCGGATTTAGGGATAAGGAAGTCTTGATACATCTTTATAACTCTTGAACTTAACAAAATTTATCTTGTTAGTGTGTTTTGATTTTAGCCTTGCTTGGGGACAAGCAAGGAGTTAAGTGTGGGGTAGTTGTTTAGATCATTTTTGTACTTGTTTTTAGTATGATTTTATGTGTGTTTTAGTTAATGTTTTGATTGATTTTTGTTTTAAGTTTGTTTAAATTGTTTGTTTTAGGTTTAAGTTCAAAAACTCCCTTGGATGATCAAAACAATCAAGAAAAATGAAGAAAGAGCATGAATCAAGCAAGACATGGCCAAGCCAAAGCAAGCTTGGCCATGTCCCTCAAAAGGATTCCAAGACAGTAGCTGAAAGACCCAAGAGACACGGCTAAGCCACTGGCCGTGTCTCACCCAAGGAAAAGAAATCAAGAAAGAAAAGAAAGAAGGCAGAGTGCGACACTGGCAAGTGACATGGCCAAGCCACTGGCCATGTCGCTTGAAGCTTGCCCATGTCTGATCGTCTTGGCCATGTCGCTTGAAGCTTGCCCATGTCTGATCGTCTTGGCCATGTCTCATTAACTTGGCCGTGTCACCACTTGAAAAGAAAGAAAAGAAAGAAGGCAGAGTGCGACACTGGCAAGTGACATGGCCAAGCCACTGGCCATGTCGCTTGAAGCTTGCCCATGTCTGATCGTCTTGGCCATGTCGCTTGAAACTTGGCCGTGTTTAAGGAAAAATTGGTAGACATGGCCATGTCGCTTGAAGCTTGGCCGTGTCTCTCAAAGAAAGTGAAGCAGTGACTGACACTGGCAAGAGACACGGCCAAGCCATTGGCCGTGTCTCACAAAAACAAAACACACAGAATGGAACACGGCCAAGTGACACGGCCGTGTCTCATGAAAAATCAAGAGACACGGCCAAGCCACTCTTGGCTTGGCCGTGTCACCTCAAGGAAGATACCAAGAGACACGGCCAAGACACTCTTGGCTTGGCCGTGTCCCACCTGAAAAGTCAAAATTCTTTCAACAAAGTGGGGAACAAGTGGGAGACAAAGATTTATTGCTTGCCAAAAGAAATATTAAACAAAGAAAAAGTGGGGGACAAAGGAAAATGGGATGAGTTGGAAGGCATGGGTGTTGATTTTTGAATGAATTAAAAGGGATTGAAGAGGAAAATGGAGGGAGCTTTTTGTTCTTGGAGCCAAATTTTCTGCAAAAAACGTGGGAGAGGGAGAGAGTGACACTCTCCCTTGTCCCTTCACCTCCAACCTCCATTTCCATCCTCTCCACCTTCTCCATCTTCCATTGAAAAGATCTTTGAGGTTCTTTGGGATAAATTGGGTTACAAGTTCTCAAAGGTTGAAGAAACTTCATTGAAGGGAGTGGTGACTTGAGAAAGCTCCATTCCATCTTCCAAAGGCAAAATCAATTGAAGAGTTGGTGACTTGAGAAATCTCCATCCAAAGGTTTGGTGACTTGAGAAAGCTCCATTCCACATTGCAAAGGGAAATCAACCATTGAAGAGGGCTTGAGTTCTTCATCAAATACATCAAGTGGAGCTAGGAGGAAGACTAGCAATCCTACTCTTGGCATCTTCACAAGGGGTTTTTCTATTCTCTCTTTTAATTCATTTCTATTGTTGATGTTGTATTAAGAGATTGATATTGCAATGAACAATTTGTATTTGTTTTATATTGAGTTGAATGAATGTTATAAATTAATGATGTTGAGTTAAATACCCATGTTTAGGGCTTCTAGTATATTTGGTTGAATGTCTTGATTTGATATTTAAATTGATGTTCCTTATTGATTGGTTGATTGTATTGCATTAAATGCTAGGTTGATAGATTAGCTACCTATTAATCTTTGAATATTGGATGACGGACCGAGAGGTGAAATTCGATATCGGAACTATATAATCGACCACCCTATGAATGAATTAGAAATATAAGTTCTAGGGTTTATTAATTTGGTAATGTTAAAGAATTGGTCATTGTTAATTCATGAATGTGAGAACTAATGGATTGGTAATTGACTAATTAATCTTAAGAAACAAATTAATTTACAAGGTTATGTTAATGGACAATTGAGAATTGAGCTTTGATCGAATGGACCTATAACCCTAGGCACATTCCCAAGAATCGATTTGATCTTGTACACCCACACACATTAATCTCTACGCACGGTTAAATTTAGGTTTAATTATTTTCGCACCACTCCAAACAACAAACTCTCGCATTTAAATAAATTGTCAATCAAGCTATTACGAACCACACCTTCTTGGGGAAACGACCTTGGGGCGATCACCTTTGCTACAGCTACCTCGTATACTTGCGAGTGACGCTTTGTAGTAGTACTTAATTTGAGCGCAACAATGTCCCCATAACACCTTCCCAAATAATAAAAATGGGTTCCCAACGTCGTCTTGGTATCTATGTAGATTTTGATTCTCCTTCTATCATTAGATATCTTAAACCTTTAACAGGTGATCTTTTTAGAGTAAGATTTTTAGATTTTCAATTTGATGAGTCAGTGTTTCCACTATTAGGAGAAGATAAAAGTAAAGGTCCAAAAGTATAAGAGATTAGTTGGAATATACCAACTTTGTCCAATTTTGATACATACACAAATCAATGTGAACTAGAGGCTCAAAGAATAAGTCATTTGCAGAATGTTACAATTCAATTACCAGATATCTTTACAGACACCCAGAAGGTGTGTAAATCACATGTTTCAGCTGCTAATACTCCTGCTTGATTAATTATCCTTGTAGGACATCCTATTAGTATGGCAGCCAGTGAATCTAATACACGCTTGAAACGTAGTAGTCCAATTGGTTCAAAAGATGTTATCCCTGGAAAAGAAGGGAAATGAAAATTTTACAAAATGACACTCCTGGAGAGGTCCAAACTAACATAGATCAATAACTTCATATTTCTAGAGAAGTAACCCCAGAAGTGGTTTCGGTACCAAAAAATTATGAGATCTCATTAAAATTTAGAAATATGTGGGAAAGAGATGACATTGATGTTGATTATGTGTTTGCATATGCTGTTACTTATGAAATAATTAATGATGATGAACCTGAGCCTAAAAATATTAAAGAATGTCAACATAGAAATGATTGGCTAAAATGAAAAGAGCTATTCAGGCTGAGCTAGATTCATTATCTAAGCATAAAATATTTGGACAAATAGTTTTGACACCAGAAGATGTCAAGACTATTGGATACAAATGGGTATATATCCATAAGAGAAATGAATTAAATGAAATTGTGAGATACAAGGCACGACTTGTGGCACAAGAATTCTATTGTGAGATACAAGGTACGACTTGTGGCATAAGAATTCTCACAAAGACCTGGGGTAGATTATGATGAGACATATTCTCTTGTTATGGATGCTATTACTTTTAGATTTTTAATCAGTTTGGCAGCCTCTGAAGGGCTTGACATATATTTGATGGATGTTGTGATAACTTACTTATATGGTTCATTGAATAATGACATAAATATGAAAATTTAAGAAGGATTTAAGATGCCTGAAGCAGATAATCCAAAATCTAGACAAATGTACTATATTAAACTCCAAAGATCCTTGCATTGGCTAAAATAATCTGGGCGTGTAATATCCCAAGATATGCTTAAAAGTTTTGGAGTTATTGTTGTATTTGGACTTAAGGTATATGTATATTTGGGAAATATAACTACAATATAAAAGACATATACATATACATCACATATACATGAGAGATAAATTGGGAGTAGGAAAAGTGAGTTATATATATATAATTAATTATAATAATAAAGATAATAAGGACAAAAAGAAGAGAAGAAGAAAGTCAAAGGAAGTATATGTGGTGGAGATTATTGGAGGAATTATTATTATTATTATTATTATTATTATTATTATTATTATTATTATTATTATTATTATTGTTGTTGTTGTTGTTATTGTTATTGTTATTATTGTTATTATTGTTATTATTGTTATTATTATTGTTATTGTTATTATTATTATTATTATTATTATTATTATATATATAAGTGAGATAAGAACGAGAGGAAGAAGAGAGTTCATTCTTTCTTTCTTCTTCTTCTTCGTCTTTTCTTCTTCGTGAGAGAGAGAGAGATATGGAGAGAGAGAAGCTAGAGAGAGAAAGGTGGTTTTGCTTCTAATTACACCAAAGATTAAGGATATCAAGAGATTTGCAAGTGGAGTTGAAGGTTTGGCAAGCTATTCAAGTAAGTACTCATTTCTTGAGTTGATTTTATTGATTACATATATGTGAGTTTTTATCTCCTTGTTTTGATTTCTTTTAATTGAAGTTAGTTTTGATATGGTTGGTGTGGAAGATGATGATAAGTTGGGGTATTTGTGAGGATGATGATGAATTGTGGAGTTAGAGTTTAGTATAAATGAATTTGGTACTTTGAGTAATTGATTATAGTGATGTATATATATATTGGTTATTATGATGATATAATGAAGTTATATAAATGTTAAAGTGATAGGAAATTGATAAATATTAACAAAGATGATGGTTAAGAGGGTTGTGGTGTGAATTTTAAAGGGCTTGGATGAATTTTGAAGTATTTGGTCTTTAAATCATTGAAGGACACGACCAAGATATGAGAGACACGGCCAAGTTAGGGCAAACTTGGCCGTGTTGGATGATTTTGGAGAGACACGACTACTAGCTTGGCCGTGTCTCTTGACCGTGTTTGCCATTGCCTAGGTTGTGTTGAGAGACACGGCCGTGTCCCTTGCCCATGTCTGCTACTGGATTTTTGTGCTGAGAGACACGGCCACTGGCTTGGCCGTGTCCATTGCCCGTGTTTGCTACTGTCTGAATTGATGTTGAGAGACACGGCCACAAGCTTGGCCGTGTCCCTTGAATGTGTTGGCTAATGATATTTATTCTAAACAAGTCATACATTGTTGGATCTTCAAATGTCTTTTGTATCTAAACACACTTAAAACAATAGTGATCCAACCAAATGTATATGGAAGATTCTAAATCTATGAATAATGTAAATTGTTATGTGTATATCAATGATGATATAGGAAATGTGGAAGATATAATGATCATTGAAAAAGTATGTGCAATGCCATTGATTATGTATACTTGAGTGATGAATTGATCAATATGATTTGATGATAATGATGATGCATATGATACTATATGAACAATGTTATGTCTTATGCATTGTGAATCTTGTGAATTGCAATGATGATATATATATATATTGTGAAGGATATGATGAAGTAATTGATTATGTACAATTGAATAATGAAATATTATAATATAAGTTGAGACATGGTATGATATGAGGCCATTGTGATTGGCTACGATCACTCAAATGAGATGTGAAGCCATTGTTATTGGCTATGATAATTCAATTGAGTATGAAATGAAAATGTTGATTCAATTGTGTTCTGTCTAATATGTTGATTCAATTTTCAGAGTTCTGGATTTGGCGGCATGCCTAGAAAATGTGAAAATGTAACAGTCTTGCCAGGTTGAGGATCTCTTCAATTTGAGTGAATTGAGGTCCAAGAGACTGGGTCTGTTACACTATGTGAATTATTGATACGAAATATATGAAAAGTAACAGTCTTGCCGGATTGAGGATCTCTTTGAATTGAGATCCAAGAGACTGGGTCTGTTACTTAATAAAATGTGAAATGTGAATTGTAGTAACAGTCTAGCCGGGTTGAGGATCTTCTCGAGTTTAGCCGAGTTGATGATCCAAGAGACTGTGTCTGTTACGCTATCCATGGATAGAGATATGAGATATATTGCCTACGGGCTTGATTATTGTGATTATGGACCAATGCAGTAACTCTGAACTTTGAATAACATATTAGTGTCTTTTGGGCTCGAGTCTGTCTTTGTTGTCAATGTGATATTCAAATGTTGAAATAAATGAGTAATGAGATCTATGGCTGCCTTTATTGGAAGTGTGATTCATGATTGATGAATTGTGAATAAAATGATGTTGTGAAGTATGATTTTGTAATACGTGTATTGATATATTGAGGAGCTTTGTTGAGATATGAGTTTATGAAAATGTGGTATGATGTGTAAAATGTATATGAATGTTGAATTTGTGAGATTGGTTTTCATAAAGGGTTGAATAAGTCATTGAATGGTGATTTGTTAAAAGGATGTATATGTATATGTATATGAGATAGAAATGGTAAGTATCGTGTTGTGAATGTTCTATGTAAATATGTATATAATGTATGAGACTAGTGGGGAACATATGAAGAATGCATTGAGAAAGGAAAACATGGTAAGAGAACAATAAAACATGATTCTAAAAATATAAGGTATGATTCTTTTGTAAAGTATATTTTAATATTTATTTGTACTACTAAGCTCTCGGGCTTAGCGCGGATTTGTAATCGCGCAGGTGGTTATGCGGTTGATCTGGAAGTCCAGCTGTTATGCCACGAGAAGGGTAAGAGTGTCTCGAGACCAACTAGAAGGTGATGCATACATTTTGTGATTTTAATTATGTTGTATATTTATAAGAATAATGTTTTTCGTAAATGTTTCTTTAAATTAATGCAATACTTCTTGAACTCAGATAAAGGTTTTTAAATTGAAACTAGAAGTGACATTCTTATACTTTATATACGTATTGTATATATACTAGGTATATGTATAGTACTTATATAGAGTATGGGAATGTTACAATTATTTTGGTATCAAAGCTTAGGTTCGAGATTCTCGGCCTAAGAGAAATTAAAAAGAAAATTTTTGAAGAGTTTAAATAAGAATTGAAAAGAAGATTTTGGAAATGCAATTGGTAAGACATGCATATGCATTCACATCTAGGTTGGTCTCGAACGTGGCATTATGTGATTTGTGATGTATTTGAATTACATAAGATATATGATAATGTGTAAATGAGGTTTTATATGAAAACAAATTTTGAAATGTTGATAATTGAGAGGTGATTGTGATATAAAGAAATGATATGGAATTTATAAGTAAAAAGTTTGATTATTGATATGCGTTTGACATATAAAGAAATGGCTAGAAGAATAAAGTTGAGAATGAGTTAAAAACAAAATTTAGATTAAAGTATGAAATCTTTCCTCTATTATTTGAATCTCTTTCCAATAAACTTTATGTTTGGATTTCTAGAAAGAGGAAATGTTGTTGGATGGGTAATATGAAAAGATATGTTATTTAAATGAAAGAAGTACAGTGAAATATTGAATGAGTTGATTAGTATAGATTAAGTGTGATAATTTAAGGTGTGGATATGTAAAGTTAAGGTTGTGTTTAAAGGAAAAAAAAAGATGATGTTGGTTAAGTACGAAGTGATATGGGTGTTGTTTGTATTGTTAAATACAAACATGATGATTTCAATGTTAGAAATGTGATATGGTTGAATATTGTGAAAGCTCATGTTAATGGTGGTAATATGTAACATTTAGATTTTTGGAATGAGCTTAATAATTGTAAAACATATATGTTTTGGATGTTGCTTTGTGGTATACACATATAAGATGATTTAAAGTTGATATTAAGAGAATGAGATAAATAAGTTGAAAGTTTATAGTTTTAATGGAATGTGGATAAAGATCATTTAAATATTGATAGTTTAATGTATTTAATACATGAGATATATGAAATATAGAGTAGTGCACATGAAAGTATTATGAATTGGGGAATGAGATTGATAGTAGGAAAATTTGGTTTGAAATAAAAGAAAAGGAATTGATCAAATGGGAAATGAGTTACTTTAAGTAATTTGATTGGAAAGGATGAAAAAGAATATGAAAGATATGTTAAAGATATTTAAAAACAAATGTGAGAGAAATATCACATTGGAAATGTGATTAAGTTCTTTGTGAAATAATATTATAAGTAGAGTGTATATATTTATTAAAGTTAATGAATAACTTAAGTTATGTTAAAAGAATGAGAATGATAAGAGTTAAAGGAAAGTGATCCATCTTATATTTGTATAAACTATATGCAAAAGAAAAATTTAATAAATTGCGTAATTATGTGTATATGTAAAGAGGATATGTGAAATGAACTTTTCGACATGAATGTAATGGTTATATGTAAGAAAGGTGGGAAGTGAGTCACAATATAAACGTGACCTATGAATGTGTATATAATACGTTTATTATATTATACCATTGCATGTTTAATGGTATTAGAAATGAGATTGCATATAGTAGTAGAATTAATAAGGATTAAATCTTAATTTATGCATAATAGAGTATGTGATGAAATAGAAAATGAGAATGAATGTGGGTAATATTGAGTAATGAAATTGTTATTGCAATAACTAAGTGAGGCTATCATAAGATATCTTGGAACTCAAAGACTCTGTGTGTGGAACTGTTTTATGTATAAGTGTAAAATAAGAAATTGTAAGGAAAGAGAGTTATGTATTTGAAATTTTTTAGAGGAGATGGTTTGGAAATGGAGTAATGAATGAAACTTGTGTAAGATTTGTATATGATTGAAAGTTGGACGTAGAAAATGTTAAAGATAATATTCTTGAACATGAGTTAGGTTAATGATGATCAAATAAACAAAAGCAAACTGTTTTGAAGATGGAAATAAAATGTGTTAATTCTTGGTGTAATAAAAGCTTGGAGAATGAATATATAATTTTTGTGATATAATATAATATTAAAATTGTAAAGGTTGGAAATTGAATAATAGAAGAACAAGATTGATTTACAAACCCCAAATGTGATTGTTTATATATCATGGTACTATGATTTGATTAGTGTGATTAGTTGGGTAGTTTTATTATCTTCAGATTTGGAGCTGAGATGATATAACTGTGGTACAGTTTTGGTGAGATTGATAACTATGTTTCTAAAAACATGGTTAAAAGATATGGTTGAAGCCTGTCTAGATGATATGATTGAATAATGAGATATTCAATATAGTTGATGATATATGAGCATACTATTTTGATGTGATGAAAACCATAATTGTTGACAATGATGCTAGTAATGAAGTATAATGGAGGTAAAATACCAGATTGATTATGAGAAATAAATGGTGAAAAGATAAATGAACGGACTTATCTGCCTCCTGCAGAACCATACAGACCCATTGTGTTGGGCAACCGAACTTGGACTATCGACCTGGTTGGGGAAAAGTTCGTGTATGAAGCTATAGTTGTTAGTTATATTGATAAACTTTGAATAAGTATGAGAGATGATGATATAATTATTGAAGTAATGAAATTTATATTTATAAGCATGGTTCTTATTGATTGAATATATGAATTTGAAAAGATTAGAATTTGAATATAAGTTTGACCTAATGGAATTAGGTTATATATATACATATATATTGTGAAATTCAATGATATATTTCGATAAGTTAATTATTGGTTGAAATCTAATAAGGTTGAAATGTTAGTATATTGTGTTAAATAGATCGATTGATCTAGACTTCGCTGAAGTTGCAAGTCAATATGGAGATTTAATATGTACAGTTGTACTGGGAATATAAATATAAATGGTTATGTGTATGATGTAATATTCTGGCTTACGAATGAACATAAATAAATTGAATTACATCAATTGTATTTGGAGAGAAAAAGGGAAATGTTGTTGACCTGTGAAGTAAGTTTAAAAATATGATATTAATATTTATATTAAGTGAGAAGCAAGTTAAAGAAAGTCAGGATATTGTTATCAATTGAGATTTGGTAAATATTTATTTTGAAAGTGATTGTGAGAACAGAAAAATCAATGCTAGGATATTAATTAATGACTTTTGAGGTTAAAGTTAAGAGAATATCTACAAAGAGATAAAGTGATAATCTGACTTTAATACAAAGATAAAAATTCATTGGATATGTATGAGTTATCTGAATTGTTTTGTTGAGAAAGTAATAAGATATATATATACCTATACAATGATGAGTTATGAATTTCAGAGAAAATGATTGTTTCTAAGGGGGAGAGTAGAAGTTATGTGACTTGATAAAATCATAATGTAAGAATACGATGATTTTCATATAATAGTGATTTGTTCTAAATGGATTGTTACTATGTTGGATAATTTCGAGGACGAAATTACTTAAGGGGGAGAGAATTGTAATATCCCAAGATATGCCTTAAAAGTTTTGGAGTTATTGTTGTATTTGGACTTAAGGTATATGTATATTTGGGAAATATAACTACAATATAAAAGACATATACATATACATCACATATACATGAGAGATAAATTGGGAGTAGGAAAAGTGAGTTATATATATATATAATTAATTATAATAATAAAGATAATAAGGACAAAAAGAAGAGAAGAAGAAAGCCAAAGGAAGTATATGTGGTGGAGATTATTGGAGGAATTATTATTATTATTATTATTATTATTGTTATTGTTATTATTCTTATTATTATTATTATTATTGTTATTGTTATTATTATTATTATTATTATTATTATTATTATTATTATTATTATTATATAAGTGAGATAAGAACGAGAGGAAGAAGAGAGTTCATTCTTTCTTTCTTCTTCTTCTTCGTCTTTTCTTCTTCGTGAGAGAGAGAGAGATATGGAGAGAGAGAAGCTAGAGAGAGAAAGGTGGTTTTGCTTCTAATTACACCAAAGATTAAGGATATCAAGAGATTTGCAAGTGGAGTTGAAGGTTTGGCAAGCTATTCAAGTAAGTACTCATTTCTTGAGTTGATTTTATTGATTACATATATGTGAGTTTTTATCTCCTTGTTTTGATTTCTTTTAATTGAAGTTAGTTTTGATATGGTTGGTGTGGAAGATGATGATAAGTTGGGGTATTTGTGAGGATGATGATGAATTGTGGAGTTAGAGTTTAGTATAAATGAATTTGGTACTTTGAGTAATTGATTATAGTGATGTATATATATATTGGTTATTATGATGATATAATGAAGTTATATAAATGTTAAAGTGATAGGAAATTGATAAATATTAACAAAGATGATGGTTAAGAGGGTTGTGGTGTGAATTTTAAAGGGCTTGGATGAATTTTGAAGTATTTGGTCTTTAAATCATTGAAGGACACGGCCAAGATATGAGAGACACGGCCAAGTTAAGGCAAACTTGGCCATGTTGGATGATTTTGGAGAGACACGGCCACTAGCTTGGCCGTGTCCCTTGACCGTGTTTGCCACTGCCTAGGTTGTGTTGAGAGACACGGCCGTGTCCCTTGCCCGTGTCTGCTACTGGATTTTTGTGTTGAGAGACACGGCCACTGGCTTGGCCGTGTCCATTGCCCGTGTTTGCTACTGTCTGAATTGGTGTTGAGAGACACGGCCACAAGCTTGGCCGTGTCCCTTGAATGTGTTGGCTAATGATATTTATTCTAAACAAGTCATACATTGTTGGATCTTCAAATGTCTTTTGTATCTAAACACACTTAAAACAATAATGATCCAACCAAATGTATATGGAAGATTCTAAATCTATGAATAATGTAAATTGTTATGTGTATATCAATGATGATATAGGAAATGTGGAAGATATAATGATCATTGAAAAAGTATGTGCAATGCCATTGATTATGTATACTTGAGTGATGAATTGATCAATATGATTTGATGATAATGATGATGCATATGATACTATATGAACAATGTTATGTCTTATGCATTGTGAATCTTGTGAATTGCAATGATGATATATATATATATATATATTGTGAAGGATATGATGAAGTAATTGATTATGTACAATTGAATAATGAAATATTATAATATAAGTTGAGACATGGTATGATATGAGGCCATTGTGATTGGCTATGATCACTCAAATGAGATGTGAAGCCATTGTTATTGGCTATGATAATTCAATTGAGTATGAAATGAAAATGTTGATTCAATTATGTTCTGTCTAATATGTTGATTCAATTTTCAGAGTTCTTGATTTGGTGGCATGCCTAGAAAATGTGAAAATGTAACAGTCTTGCCGGGTTGAGGATCTCTTCAATTTGAGTGAATTGAGGTCCAAGAGACTGGGTCTGTTACACTATGTGAATTATTGATACGAAATATATGAAAAGTAACAGTCTTGTCGGATTGAGGATCTCTTTGAATTGAGATGAATTGAGATCCAAGAGACTGGGTCTGTTACTTAATAAAATGTGAAATGTGAATTGTAGTAACAGTCTAGCCGGGTTGAGGATCTCCTCGAGTTTAGCCGAGTTGATGATCCAAGAGACTGGGTCTGTTACGCTATCCATGGATAGAGATATGAGATATATTGCCTACGGGCTTGATTATTGTGATTATGGACCAATGAAGTAACTCTGAACTTTGAATAACATATTAGTGTCTTTTGGGCTCGAGTCTGTCTTTGTTGTCAATGTGATATTCAAATGTTGAAATAAATGAGTAATGAGATCTATGGCTGCCTTTATTGGAAGTGTGATTCATGATTGATGAATTGTGAATAAAATGATGTTGTGAAGTATGATTTTGTAATACGTGTATTGATATATTGAGGAGCTTTGTTGAGATATGAGTTTATGAAAATGTGGTATGATGTGTAAAATGTATATGAATGTTGAATTTGTGAGATTGGTTTTCATAAAGGGTTGAATAAGTCATTGAATGGTGATTTGTTAAAAGGATGTATATGTATATGTATATGAGATAGAAATGGTAAGTATCGTGTTGTGAATGTTCTATGTAAATATGTATATAATGTATAAGACTAGTGGGGAACATATGAAGAATGCATTGAGAAAGGAAAACGTGGTAAGAGAACAATAAAACATGATGCTAAAAATATAAGGTATGATTCTTTTGTAAAATATATTTTAATATTTATTTGTACTACTAAGCTCTCGGGCTTAGCGCGGATTTGTAATCGTGCAGGTGGTTATGCAGTTGATCTGGAAGTCCAGCTGTTATGCCACGAGAAGGGTAAGAGTGTCTCGAGACCAACTAGAAGGTGATGCGTATATTTTGTGATTTTAATTATGTTGTATATTTATAAGAATAATGTTTTTCGTAAATGTTTCTTTAAATTAATGCAATACTTCTTGAACTCAGATAAAGGTTTTTAAATTGAAACTAGAAGTGACATTCTTATACTTTATATACGTATTGTATATATACTAGGTATATGTATAGTACTTATATAGAGTATGGGAATGTTACAGGGCGAATGTGATATAATCACCTCAGTGAATACTTAGTAAATAATGGATATGAAAATAATCCTCTTTGTCCATATGTTTTTATAAAAAAGATAAATTCATGATTTGCTATAGTTGCAGTTTATGTTGATTATTTAAATATAGTGGGAACTCCAGAAAAGATATCAATTACTGCAGACTATTTGAGAAAGGAATTTGAAATGAAGGATCTTGGAAAAATAAAATTTTGTCTTAAATTTCAAGTTGAGTATCTGTCAAATGGAATTCTTCTCCATTAATCATTATATATTGAAAAAAATCTTAAAATAATTTTATATAGATAAATCTTATCCATTAAGCACTCAAATGGTTATTTGTTCTCTTGATGTAAAAAAGATCTTTTTCACCCTCGAGAAGATAATGAAGAGATTCTTGGTCCTGAAGTACCCTATCTCAGTGCAATAAGGGCGCTTTTATATCTTGCTAACAATACAAGATCAGATATTGCTTTTGCAGTTAACTTGCTTGCAAGGTTTAGTTCAGCTCCTACTAGAAGAAACTAAAATGGAGTGAAACATGTTCTACGCTACCTATGTGGCACATCCGATATGCGTTTGTCTTTCCCAAAAAGAATAAAGTTTGAATTGGTAGGATATGTTGATGTTGGATATCGTTTTGATCCTTATAAAACTCGGTCCCAAACAAATTATATCTTCACATGTAATAATACTACTATTTCATGGCGATCTGTAAAGCAAACAATCACTGCTACTTCATCAAATCATTTAGAGTTATTAGCTATTCATGAAGCTAGTCGTGAATGTGTATGGTTGAGAAGCTTGATCGAACATATTAGAAGAGCAAGTGGATTACCTATAGAAAGCAAGCAACCAACAATATTACATGAAGATAATGCATCATGTATTGTATAAATCAAGAAAGGCTACATAAAAGGTGATAGAACTAAACATATATCATCAAAGTTCTTTTATACTCATGAACTCATGAAGGAAGGAAAAGTAGATATTTGTAAAGTTTGTTCAAGTGATAATCTAGCAGATTTGTTCACAAAGACATTACCGACATCAATTTTTAAAAAGCATGTACACAACATTGGTATGCGTTCAGTTAAAAATATATCTTCGTTAGTTGTATATTTGAGGAAAAGTTACTTATGAATATTGTACTTTTTTTCCTTCCCTAAGTTTTTATCCCACTGAATTTTTCTTAGCAAGATTTTAACAAGACATATTCAAAAGACAGTCATCCAAAGAAAAATGTTAAATAATATGTGGATGACTACTTATTAGATTAATCTTATCCTATTAAGATTATAATTAGTTTTATCCTATTCAAATTAGAATTTAATTATAATTTTTCTTCTCATCTATGTTCTACTTATACTACTATAAATACCCCATTATAGTTGGTTCATGAGATACAATTATAATCAAGAGATTTCTCTAATTTCTCATTCTCTATCTATCTTCTCTCTTCATTTTATTTACAATATATATTAAATATATTTAATTTAACTAAATAAAAAGAAAAAAAGAGGGTGTGGAATAATGCTCTTCCTAGTTCTTATTTATGCTTTTTTATTTAATTTTTTTATTTAATTTTTAGTTCCTAAGTTTCTAATTTTACCTCACATATATATGGTTATATTATTTTTAAAAAGGCACAACTAAAATTATTGAATACTCATATTAAATACTATAGAATATGGAAGGGATGATTTTTAATTCTTGAAAAAATCAACCTCTATTCTGAATGAGAAATAAATTAGGAAAAACATAAATATTGGTCCCCTATATAATTATAATTTTTTTAAATTTGTATTAAAGTCGTCGCCTATTTTAAATTAGTAATTAATTATGAACCATAAAAATTAAAATAAAGAGAAAACATTAGTTAAGGATAATAAAAAAAAATTTATCTCCAAAAACCATCCCCTATAGTCAATAATTTTGTAGCATAAAAGTTGAGGAATTAAGAGTGCTTTTCATGTAGCCACATCATCAACTTTTCAAAACAAATGATATTCCACCTTTTCGTTTATTTTATTTTTTATTTAATATTTATTTTTCTTTTATCTCAAAAACCAAATTCTAAACTATTGAGTTTGCCACAAAATATCTTCTAAAAGAAAAAAAAAAACTTTATTTCATGCTAATAGAAATAGTTTTTTGGAAAATTATTTTGATTCAATATCATTCATTTCTACTTCTGAAGAAATGGAATCAAGTAAAATTTGTGATTCGGGTTTTTTTTCATCAATTTATACTGTGAAGTGGAAGAATACAGATACTCCTTTCAATTATGGCCTTGGATGAGGATTGCAATCCACTACAATCTTAGTGGATTGCAAACATTTTTGTTGATTTTTGGATTTAGGGTTTTGATTAGAATATACTTATAGAAGGTTTTGATTTTCTGGGATTCAAAATTTTCTTTACTATTTTAAATTCATTTTCTCTCAAATGTAGTTTCTTTTAAAAAATGGTCATTTACAGTCATGGGTTTTAAATTGTGACAATGTTTGATTTAATAATGGAATGACAAAGAGACGACTACCATCTTCATGGCCACAACCATAATAACCATTTCAACCACTAGGAGGAGCATCCTAATTATTACCAACATCAACATCAAAATCAACACTGGCACATTCAGCATAATCATCATCCATGTTTTAATAGCCAAAGATTACCAATTTGAAAGATGACGATCACCATTCTAATGGTAGTAAGCCCCATATGAGGTTGAATGAGCCTAATGAACCATTTTATTTAGGAGGTGGAGGATTCTACTCTAATGACTGCAAAAGAAGATGATATCCTTCTGGTCAAGTAGGTTCACCTGGTAATCAATCTTTTTCACCATCACTAATAAGTGTATTATAATTTCATACTAGAATTTTGTCTTACATTTTTTTTTTTGTATTTTCAGGTCATAATAGTGATGTTTTTTATGCCAAACTTTATGTTGCACCATTCTAAGAACTACAACTAAAGAAGAGGTAAGTTGGTCATGTTCTAGCTCAACATATTTTTCTTATTCATTTGCAGAATGAGGAAAAATAAGAACTTACAATTAGTTCATTCATGTGTTTGTATTCTTCTAAGCTAGCATGATCACTGAACTTATGGTACATTTGGTAGGTTGTAATGATTGTAATCTAATATAATCAAATATGTTTCTAATATAATATTTACACTGAAAATGTAATTGATTACATTACATTAAAAATCTAATTTGGTCCACTATCAATAAGTAAGCATCATTGGAGCATCACATAATGTCTATAAAGTTAAAATCATTTTCAATTTGCTTAGTGCTAAGTAAAAGATTGATTACCATCATTGGGGTCTATAGTGTTGAATGTGGCTATTATCCCACATTGAAAGATGTGAGATTTTTGGAGAGTTTTTTTTAGCTTATTAAAGGGACCTCTCTCCCTTTGTTATATCCATCTCAAAATAAGCTCATTTGTTTATAAAGCTTATTTTCTCTTCTCACTCTTTTGTATTTCTTCTTTAAAATTAATAATGTTATTTTGGTGGTGTCCGAGGACGTAGGTAAAATTGGCCTAACCTCATTAAATTTTGGTGTCCTCTTTATTATTTATTTAATAACTATTTTTAGGTATAGTTGTGGTGGTATTTTGTGCTATTAATTATATATCTAAGAAAATTCTATCTAAGGAAAAACTTGATATTTAAGCGTGTCCATTGTGACCCACCTCTCTTTCCTGGGAATATTCCTATATAATTAATTCGTACAATTGTTCACACACTATACATATTATTGGTGAAAAATTAATCCAATTTTCACAACAATTGGTATCAGAGCCAAGATTTTCTGAGTATGTTCTATGGTTGCAGCCTAGTCTTCCACATCAGAAAAGATTTTCTTGGATTTTTTGTGTTTCCCATTTATTAGCTATTAAATAATTTTTGAAGCAGAGATGACAGTTGCTTAAGCAAATCATCCACTACAAAGGAGACAGTAGCCACTTTGTTAATTTGGTCAAGGACTGCTATGTCAAATGCTAGATTTGCAGTGGAGATTTTTGTTGGTACGGGTCATTTTGGTATGTGGCAAAGTGAGATTTTAGACGCCCTCTTTTAGCAAGGTCTTGACATTGCCATTGAAGAAGAGAAACCAGAAGATATTGATGAAAAAAAATTAGAAAGCCATCAATCATGTAGTATGTGGTACAATTCAGCTTTGCCTTTATAGAGAACAGAAATATACTTTCTCTAATAAAGTTTCCACAAGTAAATTGTGGAAGGCATTGGAGGAAATTTTTTGAAAAAAAACAGTCAAAACAAGCCTCATATGAAGAAGAGATTGTTTCACTTCACTTATATTTCTGGTACCGGTATGAATGAGCACATCACCAATTTTAATTAACTGGTAGCTGATTTGATAAATTTAGACATATCTTTCAAAGATGAATATTTGGCTTTGATGCTGTTGGGTTTCCTTCTATAAGAGTTTGAGTTTTTTGAAACAACTCTACTCCAAGAAAGGATAAAGTGACTCTATATGAAGTAACTTCTGCATTATGTACTTACGAACTGCAAAAGAAGAACAAGAAAGAGAGTTCAAATGGAGCAGCAAAAGCATTGACAGTGAGAGGCCGCTCTCAAAGTAGGAAGTTAAATTGTCTTAAGCTGAGTAATAAAAGAAAATCTGATAAAGGGAAAGCTATCATAAATTCAAATGTAGCTGAGTGTGATGATGAAGACTCAGACCTTTCACACTACAAAAAAAAAAACGCTATCTGCAACGGACAGAATCCGTCGCAGATCCATCTCAAATCAAGATTTGCAACCGATCTGCGACGGATACGATCCGTTAATAAAAAAGGCGTCGCAATTTTCAATTTTGCGACGGGCCGTCGCAGATTGCGACCGATTTGCTACCACTAGGCGGTCGCAAATTTGCCACTCAAATTTTCGCGGGCAAACAGTAACCGTCGCAAATCCGTCGCAGAAACCGTCGCAGATTGTCGTTGCAGATTTTCCGTCGCAGATTTCATCGCAAAACTCGTCGCAAATACGTCACAAAGGCCGTCGCAGATGTTCTTGAGTATATATATGCCGTCGCAAATTCCGTCGCAGATGCCGTCGCAGATGTTCTGGAGTATATATATGCCGTGGTGTTTTCCGTCGCAAATTTCGTCGCAGATGCCATCGCAGATGCAATGAATTTACAATTTTTGTGTCATTATATGGATTTTATATATAAAATACACACCTGTAGTAATAATATTTACAATTTAATTACATAAATCTAAATTTACACCAATTTTCATTTATATAAAATGCAATAGTTAGTTAAACTAACATAATTCAAAAGTCATTACAATATATAAGTTTTAAACATTTCAAAGTATTAAAGTATGAACACTTTCAAAAGTAAAAACTAAGCCGAAGGCATACACTAGTCATCATCTGGATGTTCTGCTGTTACTTGATCTTCTGCTGGTGGGGTTGGTTCTGTTGGAGCCCATCTAGGAGGTTCAGTTGGCCGTCCTAGTAACATATTCTGAATCCAAGTCTGGTTCTCAACCAAAAATCGAGTCATATATGCAATTTTGGTCTCTAATTTGCTCTCTATATGACTGACTTTATTGCTTATCTCATCACGTATCTCAGTTAACATATTCTCATTCACTTGTTGAGATGTACTTCCACTGCCCTTAAAGATGTGAGAAATCGCTAAATTCCCCAACCCATATAATCTGGCCTTCTTTGTTCCTCCTGCCGCTTCAAAAAATAAATCATCATCATCCTTAGTACAAGATTGAACTTCCTCTCCATTTGCCTCTTCTGTAGATTGTGATGCTTTCAATTTCTGAAAGCTTTCCTAAAAAAGAAAATCAAAACAACGTTAGAGTCAAAAGAATCCAGTAGCCAATACACACAATTCACAAGCAATATTCATAAAAAAGCATGTTAACAAGTAAATTTTTAATTGACAAGTAACTAATTAATACACAATTCACAAGTAAACAAAACCAAATTTCCTGAATCCTGCAATTTTATTGCAGAAACCCTTCTACCACCAGTATCAGGTGTCCAAATCGTTGTTTCCCTCTTGTGCAAAGACACTTTACCATCTTCACCAAAGGAGAAATTATCATAATTTGCTACTGGAGAGCCTTTGTTTGCAGACCATATAACATTTAAAATAATTAAATGCAGATTATTCAAAATCGCAGGTACATTAAAACTTAGCAGAGAGACATATTCTTACCTAACACTATTTAAAAAAATGATTTAAAATAAATAAATAAATAAGGATTGTGAACCTCGGGGCAACCTAATTTCTAATGGGCAAGTCCTTGCTTCGCCTGTAGCAGTTTTGAACATCACAGATATACTTAATGTTGTAGCCTCTATTTTTTTTTACAATGAATTTGGCTTAAAATTGCAGGCTTGAAGTTGTATAGCCAACATTATAAAATTAAGAATTATAGTAATACAAAAAATCACCAATTCTAATCACATGAATCGTGAACATCTTATTTGTATCCAACATGCATATGATATTAACATCCAGATTCAGTAGCTAGAACAGTTATGCAGATTCCTTTTCGCTTCCTTCAGCAAGACATGGACCCTCAGTCACTATGATTGATTAAAAAAGAGAATTAAACCACAATGACAATTACATGACAATGGTGCTTGTAAATTAGCATCTATCACTAAATTGAATCTCCTATTAGCTCAGCAGGAGCTCAAGGCTATGGAGGAAATGAAGCAACAGTCCCATCATATTTCAACTAGTCTGAAAGGGGTAAAATATTATGCATTTTAAAATATGTTCATTTCAATTATGAAAAAACATATGTTGCCTATTTATCAACATTTAACATTTGAGAACCCTAACTATTAACAAGAAAGCATATCTAACTACATTCAATCAATTATCGCAGAACAAAATTATCAAGAAATATACATTTATGTCCTGCGCATCAGTCATCATTGGAGCCAAGGACCTATTGTTTAAGCTCTTCTACTTTAGCAGCCAGCTCATCCCTATTTTTCTGCAAGACAGGTGACCAATCAAATAAATTACTGTATTGCTACTAGCAGCAAATTATTATAGGCCCAATTGACTCACCTTAAATAGTAAATAACGGCTGGTGAACCAGAAAGTGTAGCCCAGACCCACAACTTCCATCAACTTGGGAAACTGATCCAATGAAAATGAAAATCATGTTCAAACAAGCATAACAGATGCAGAAGATCATTCATAATTGCAACACAATCAGTCAAATAAAATGCTTATGGATATTTACCAGTGGAATAGAATCAATAGCACCAACAACAGCTGACGCTAACCACAGGGCAATGACAACACCACCACCAAACAACAGGATAGAATTGGTATCTTCAAAGTCAAACTGCAAATTTTGAACAAGCATATATTCACTTTTCAGTATAACAATAAGCAACAAACTTTTGAGAAAGATGTGTCTAAAAATCATAGATTTTTGCATAAAATAACTGGAAAAACAGGCAAATAAAAAAGTTGACTCCTCCAAACGCACACCTTATTTTTTTTTTGTTTGACTATGCAGTTGAAAGCCTTCTCCATCCATCAGGACCATGAAAATACTCTTAATTATCACTAGACGTGGAGATAAAGCAAGTTCATAAGAGCTCTTTATATAATCATTCTCTTATATTGAAACATGTTTATTTGATTTATAACCCAATACGACCTCAAGGCATAAATAGAGCTCTGAGTAATCAATTTTAGAAACACACATGCAAACGCAGTGTTATACTGTGACAAAAATAAGCATGAACAAGGTTTAGTTTTAAGTAGCACATTAACTTTCACATCATTTTGGTATTCATCACAACAACATTTTGAAATGGACAGTCTTGTATTTGAAAAAACGATGAGTCAAAATGTTCGGAGTTCATTTGGCCAAAAAAATGAAACAAAAGCAACAGAATTTCCGAATAAGAAGCTAAAATGAAATCAAGAGAGAAAAAAAAGGAGGAAAGCATGAAAGTAGACTCAAAATAGAAGCGTGGCAAGTAAGATTATCTAAGTGGTGCTCAGATAACAACTCAAAGGTTGAATTTCACTAAGCAATTACAATGGCAAACTTTCATGAGTTTCTAGCACTCATCACAGCAAGCATTTTCAATTAAATAGCAATACACACAAGAATAGTTTATCTAATTTTCCACAACCAATGAACATGTCACTAAACTTCAGTCCCTGAATTTCTATCTGTATCAGCAAGTCACTGGGCTTTTACTGTGTTCCGAAAGGTCAATTTTGCCAAATATTTGTACACATTTTTAAACATTTTGATAAGCTGACTAAGAAGATTCATTTTCCATTGGACCCCATGTAAAGAAAATGACACTGGGTTAACATATAAAAAACTCAAATGAAACTCTATCAAAATTCAGCAACATTGATTGTATTGAACCAAGAAGTTAGTTTTGCCAATATATATTGATATTTAGTAAGTTTTGCTAATATAATATTAAGTAACCAAACTAAAATAAAGGTAAGTTTAGCAAAAAGGATCGTCATAGCATTTCTAACTAAATAAAAAAAATAAAAAAATAACGTAGAATTTTAGTATAGATTTGGGAATAACCAATCTAAGTTCACAAGTTTTCCTAGATGTGGGATTTCCATATTTACATCCTAAAAAATGAAGCATAGCAAAATTAAACAAAATAATTAACAGAAACAAAAGGACTCAGATAATTGGTACATCGACAAGGCTAATCAGCCATTCTGACGAGCGAACCTTATGATCATCATCACTGTCCTTTATTATTACAAGGCGTGGCACTGTGATTATTTAAAATTGTGTGACTGAATGGCAGCAATTACTACTGGTATAGCAACAAAGAGAATTATGATATCAAAACTTTTATGAATTAATGAAAATTGAAAAGAAATAATTAAACTATTATAAGACTTAAAATGTTCCTCACATAACAGCTCAGAATAGACATGAATGTCAAAGTTTCATCAAGCATTTTACAGATGTTTTCTACTATCATAACATTATCATAGCAATAAGAAATCAACTTTCATTTCCATGAAATCACTTTAAAGATTGAGAAAACAAAAAATAAAAATACCAAAGATAAAATCCAAATCCAAACAAACCTTAATATTCAGGTTAGACAAAAAGTCGCCATTTCCTTGTTCGTCTTCTGGATATTCCTCTTGGAACTGAAAGAAATCCTGAGAAAGAAAAGGAAAACCACTACGTTTAAGGCAACAAGAATTAAAACACTCAAGCAGTTCTTTGTAAATGCTTTTAAACATGATAAAAGAAAAAGAAACCTAGGGTTCCGTTTCGTACGGGAGAAGAGTCTACCGCCGTGAATGGAGCGAGGGATTTGGACTTCCCGAAAAGCAAGGGAGGTGCTGGAACGGAGAAAAGTGAGGTTTCCAGTGAAAATTTTGGGGAAATTTGAAATGGATTGAGAAGTACAGAGCTCCATTTTTAAGGAGGCTGAAGCTAAAAGCTTTAAGAAGCGTTTTCAGGCGGAGTGTTGTGAAGGCGAAACAAATGGAGCTTTTAAATGCTAAGGCTGGTACGAAATAAATTTGTGTCGCTAGGTTTTTCTGCTTCCCGATTATAAATTTACATTTCTAACCTCCTAATAACCTTAATTGTCACTAGCTGCGGGTACAAAAAAAATTATAATTTAAAATATGAAATAAATATACCCGGGTCTCTCTCGCGCCAAGTTTTGGCGCCAACTTTTGCGACGATTATTTGCGACAGAATGATTTTCGTCGCAGATCTGCGACGGATTTGGGACCAATTTCTCAAAATTCCTCTGACTCCTCCTTCCGTCGCAAATCCGTAGCAGATCCGTAGCAAATTTGCGACGAAAACATGTCCGTCGCAGATTTTCATCGCAAATGCCGAATATTTTTATAGTGAAATTTGCGACGGCAATAGACGGTAGCAGATCTCCGTTGC
The DNA here is from genome assembly GCA_947685225.1 of Garcia nutans. Taxonomy (NCBI): domain Eukaryota; kingdom Viridiplantae; phylum Streptophyta; class Magnoliopsida; order Malpighiales; family Euphorbiaceae; genus Garcia; species Garcia nutans. The sequence continues at coordinate 30,411,589 of CANTUV010000039.1, read as the reverse complement.
AAATTGCTTTTTTTAGTGTTTTCTCTCTCGCGCCAAGTTTCGGCGCCAACTTTTGCGACGATTATTTGCGACGTAATGAATTTCGTCGCAGATCTGCGACGGATTTGCAACGGATTTGAGACCAATTTCTCAAAATTCCTCTGACTTGTCCTTCCGTCGCAAATCCGTCGCAGATCCGTAGCAAATTTGCGAGGGAAACATGTCCGTCGCAGATTTCCGTCGCAAATGCCGAATATTTTTGTAGTGTCATTTGCTATTGTGTCATCAATAAGCTCTTCTAGTGTATGGCTACTTGATTCTAGTTATAGTCATCATATGTGTCCCAATCGGGATTGGTTCTTTGACTTTAGAGAACTAGAAGAAGCAATTGTTTACACAACAAATGACGGTTTATGTATGATTAAAGGGATTGGTTCAATCCAATTGAGGAATCATGATGGATCAATCAGAACTCTGATAAATGTCCGATATGTATCGAGTTTAAAGAAGAATCTCATATTTGTGGGAGTCCTAGAATCAAAGGGCTTCATTATAAATACAGCAGATGGAGTAATAAAAATTATCTCTGGTGCACTGGTGATAATGAAAGGAATAAGGAAAAATAATAACTTGTATTATTATTAGGGTAATGCAATTATTGGGACAACAGCAGTAGTTTCCAGTGATAATCAAGAATTGAAAGCAACTAGATTATGGCATATACATTTCGGACATGCTGATGATAAATTCTTAAAATTTTTGTCAGATCAAGGATTATTGAAAGGAATGCAACCCCAGAAGTTAGACTTTTGTGAGCATTGTGTCAAAGGCAAGCAGACTAGAGTGAAGTTTAGTACTACAATCCATGATACCAAGGGTATTTTAAACTATGTTCACTCAGATGTGTGGGGTCCTTTCAAGACAGCTTCAATACTTTATAACTTTTATTGATAACTTTTCTCGGAGAGTATAGGTGTATACTATGAAGATGAAGGATGAAGTGTTGGGAGCTTTCCTCACATGAAAAAAGATGGTGGAAACTTAGACAAGCAGAAAAGTTAAATGTCTCTGCACAAATAATGGTGGAGAATATAAAAGTGACCATTTTTGAAATTCTGCCAATATGAAGGTATTATTAGATACTTCACAGTTAGAGATACACCACAATAGAATGGGATGGCAGAACACATGGATTGAACATTGGTGGAGAAAGTCCGATGTATGTTGTCTAATGTTAGGTTGGGTAGACAATTTTGGGCTGAGGCTGTGACATATGCATGCTATCTCATTAATCGCTTACCATCAGCTGCTATTGGTGGTAAAACACCTATGGAGATGTGGTCTAGAAAACCTGCTACTGATTATGATTCCTTATATGTGTTTGGTTCCACTGCATACTACCATGTTATGGAATCAAAGTTAGAACCCAGGGCAAAGAAAGCTCTCTTTATGGGGATCACCACTGGTGTGAAAGGACTTTGCCTTTGGTGTTCAGAAATAAAGAAGATAGTCTTTAGAAAAGATGTTACCTTTGATGAGTCTACCATGTTGAAAAAGGTAACAAATAAAATTATACAGCAAACAGATGGTACTCCGCAGTAGGTGGAGTTTGAAAGAAGAATTATTGATCCAACAACAAATAAAACAGATGAAGATACTCCTATGGTAGATGTGGAGTCAGATGAAGAAGAAGTTCCAACCCAAGAATCTCCACAGCAATAAGAATCTATTGCAATAAATATGCCACGATGAGAGATTTGTAAACCTGCTCAATTTGATAATATGGTGACTTATGCATCTCTAATTACAAATGATGGCATTCTTAACATTTATAGTGAAGCTATCCAAAGTTCAGAAAATGAGAAGTGGAGGAAAGCCATGGATGATGAAATATAATCCCTTGGAAAGAATTAGGCATGGAAACTAGCTAATCTACCAAAGGGAAAGAAGGTAATTGGATGCAAATGGGTATATACAGAAAGAAGGATTTTCTGACAAGAACGATGTTCGCTACAAGGCAAGGTTAGTAGCTAAAGGCTATGCTCAAATGGAGGGAATTGATTATAATGAAGTATTTTCTCCAGTTGTAAAACATTCCTCCATTAGAATTTATTGGCCTTGGTAGCATAATTGGATTTGGAACTCGTTCAAGTTAATGTAAAAACTGCTTTTCTACATGGGGACTTAGAAGAGGAAATCTATATGACTTAGCTAAAAGGGTTCAAGATTGCTGGAGAAAAAAATGGGTATGCAAATTAGAAAAATCATTGTACAAATTGAAACAATCTCCGAGGCAGTAGTACAAATGATTTGACAATTTTATGATAAGGCAAAAGTATACAAGAAATAAATACGATCATTATGTGTATTTGCGTAAGCTACAAGATGGATCTTTCATATATCTTCTCCTGTATGTTGATGATATGATGATAACTTCAAAGAATCTAGAAGAAATTAAGAAGTTGAAGGCTCAGCTGAATCAGGAATTTGAAATGAAAGACTTAGGAGAAGCAAAGAAAATTTTAGGCATGGAGATATGTAGAGATAGGAAGAGAGAGAAGCTTTGTTTGAATCAAAAACATTATTTGAAGAAGGTACTACAACATTTTGGACTGAATGAAAAGTTAAAACCTGTAAGTACACCGCTTGCACCTCATATGAAGCTCAACTCATCTTCATCTCCTAAAAATGAAGTGGAACAGGAGTACATGTCTAAGGTTCCATATTCAAATACTGTTGGTAGCTTAAAGTATGCTATGGTGTGTATAAGGCCAGGCATTTCATAAGCAGTTAGAGTTGTAAGCAGGTACATGCATGATCCTAGTAAGGAGCATTGGCAAGCTGTGAAATGGATTCTATGGTATATTCTGAACACCGTAGATGTTGGATTAATATTTGAGTGAGATAAGAAAGATGGTCAATGTGCAGTTGGATACTGTGATTCTCACTATGCTAGTGATTTTAATAAACATTGATCAACTACTATTTTGTGTTTACACTTGTTAAGGGACCGGTTAGTTGGAAGTCTACGTTATAGTCAACAGTTGGCTTATCCATATAGAAGCAGAGTGCATGGCAGTATCAGAGGTTGTTAAAGAAGCAATTTGGCTTCATGGGTTGCTTGGTGAACTGAGAATTAGACAAAATCACATCAAAGTGCATTGTGATAGTCAAGATAATATTCATTTAGCAATGAATCAAGTTTATCATGCAAGGACGAAGCAAATCAATATTTGGTATCACTTTGTACGTGAGATTATGGAGGAAGGTGAAATATTACTTTAGAAAATTTGGATCACTGATAATCTCGCAGACATGTTGACAAATGGTGTGACAGCTATCAAGATTAACCATTGTTTGGACTTGATCAATGTTTTAAAAAATTTAAGATGAGCGCTTCACAGTGCAATTGGAGACAGTACTGAAAATATTTTCTTTTGAGAGAAGATTTACATATTGTAAATAGAAAAATAGCCAAGGTGGAGATTTGTTGAATGTGGCTATTATCCCACATCGAAAGATGTGGGATTTTTGGAGAGTTTTTTAGCTTATAAAAGAGACCTCTCTCCCTTTGTTATATCCATCTCAAAATAAGCTCATTTGTTTATAAGGCTTATTTTCTCTTCTCTCTCTTTTGTATTTCTTATTTGAAATTAGTAATATTATTTTGGTAGTATCCGAGGACGTAGGCAAAATTGGCTGAATCTCTTTAAATTTTGGTGTTCTCTTTAGAATTTATTTAATATCTATTTTTAGGTATAGTTGTGGTGGTATTTTGTAATATTAATTTTATGTCTAAGAAAATTCTATGTAAGAAAAGACTTGGTATTTAAGCATATCCATTATGACCCACCTCTCTTTCCTGGGAATATTTCTGGTATAATTAATTGGTGCAATTGTTCACTCACTATATATATTATTGGTAAAAAATTAATCCAATTTTCACAACATATAGATTGCATATGACAACTATAAGAATTCCTCCAAAGTTGATTCCATGAAAATGTTCTTTTTTCCTAATTTTTTTAAATTGCAGAAGCATTAACAAGGTTTAACAAGGTCTACCATTACAAATAATAATTGCTTTGTGATAAAAACTAACAATAAGTCTTTGTCATGCCATTTTAAATAATGTATTTGGAGGAAATTTATATAAAATGAAGATTCATTTTTTAAAAAGCTTACTACCATAAAGAATCATTTTTCTTTACCCAAAAATCTTGCCTTGTCCGATAACATTGATGAAATTCTGTTTTTGTAATATTAGCAACTAATCAAACTATTGATCAAGATGATGAATAGATTTTAACTAGATTTTCTACTTGAATGTTAAGTGTATTGGTGGATGGACCTATCAAAATTAATTATCTCTTGCATTTTTCACTGTACTTGGAGTTCAAAGTGTGGTTTTAGTAATTCAATATGTAAATATAAGATCATGATTCATTTCTACAAGAGATGTAATCATTGATATTATGGTGAATGGTATTGTACATGATTGCATTATGTGATGCTTGCAGTTCTTATATGGTTTAGCAATGATAATTTCATATAGTGCCTGAGAAAAAAATCCCCCACTATAGCATTATTTTCATCCTGTTCGGTACACAAAGGCTCATCTATAATTAGTGATACCATGCATGTTGGAGAATTGTTTGATTCATGTATTTCCCTGCACTTAGATTGTCAGGTTGGGCTTTATTTGTGCAATTCATACCTTATGATATTTTGGCTTTCTTTTGAATAGAGAGAGAGAGGGAAGGTAAGGATATTTCTTAACCTTGTCACACTAATCATTATGAGAATTTTAAGACCATGGGCATTCAATTTTACTTTAGTTATTAAATTATAAAATAAAATGAGAAAAATGCATTTTACATTTAAAGACTAAGTGAAACATAATTAAATTACTTTACAAGTGATTTGTGTTGGACTTATTGGCATTATATGTAAATAGATAGCTTTTTAAAATAAAAACAATGTAATTTCTTAAATAATCATTCATAGGTCTTGCTTTCGAAATAAGTTTAATAAAAAACACATTCCAGGAACATTTATGTGAGCTCACATTCTATTTGATTTTTGTATTTGATCTTTATATATTTCAAATAAAAATAAGCATTATGATAATTTTAATTTCAGTCCAGCCAAAGAAGTGAATTTTTTAGTGATACCTACTGTTTTAGTTAACCATGTACCCTAATCCTATTGCTCATGGTAGCTCACTTGCACATGGAAATCTTCTCTTATATGTTTTTGTGGCAGTAATAGTTTATTCTACTATTGCTAAAGTAATATAGATAGTCTCTTTTATGATGGGGTAAATGAGAGAGTTATATATAATGAACAAGTGATGGAAATTAATTAGACATAGTTAGGGGTGTACTCGGGTAAGGCTGAGTTGAGTTTAGCCCTAGCATACAGCCCAACCCGAGTCTAATTTCGACTTAAATATCATGTTTGTAGCCCATCCCTAAGCTTGAAGGACTAGTTTAGCTCGAGCTGATCAGCCTGGGATAATGGGTTTGTTATTTTTTAAATTTTATATATAATATAATATAATATATAAAAAAATTGTTGCAACACCTTTATAGCTTTATATATATATTTAAAAAAAAAATAAGCTGCTATATGTCACCTTAACCATCATCTTTTATTTTATATAATATATGTATATAAAGAAGGATACTAGAGGAAGTCACCCTGTACAACAACCTTCTCATATATATATATATGTATAATATTATATATTGAACTGGGCTAGGTTAGTCCGAGGAGAAATTCCTCGGGTTCAAAGCCCAATTTGAATTTCATTTGGCTGTAAGTATGAAGCCTTTAACCTAGCCCAACTTGATCGGATTGGGCTGAGATAGGCCGAGTTAAAGGCTATTAGAGCTTTCAGACCTCATGAATAGCTCTAAACACATTTTATCAATATTATTAGGATTTCTACATATATTATTTGATAATATGTAATTATCTCTCTCATAGTCTATATCATGCAAGGGATGATGGGGGAAGCCAACGAGAAATATATTTAATTGTTTTTAGTCTACTTATAATTATTTATTATTTATTTATGTCTATTGAGAGTCACCACCAATCAATTATAAGGTTTGATTGAATGCCTATAAGTCGTCTACATTTTTCAATATAAGATTCGGGGGGTTGATTACACATAGGGAAGAAAAAGCACCCTACAACGCCCAAATTCGAAACTATAATTATTGTGATATTTTATTGTCTATTTTTTTGTACTCGCATAAGAGATTATATTCACTGTCTGAATATAAATTCTTATTATTTTTTTAACTATTATATCCACTGTCTGAAAATAAATATTTTTTATTAAATTTGATTACTTTATTTTATTATTTTTAAGGATTTTATTACCTTTGTGGGCATATGTTTCATTCATTAATTAATGATTTAATCCTTGCATTCACTGCCTAAATATAAGAACTTTATAACTTAATATTTTGTTAAACTTATGATTATTATGATTATTTTAATTATGCCCACTCCTTGGATATAACTATTCTAGTTTCACATTTTTATTTAAATATTTTTTATATATCTTTTATCTTGTTATTTGCTAATTAATATATGTGTGAGTGAGAATTTTTTTCCCCACTCCTAGTGGAATAGCTTTTGCGACTGTGACACTATTAGGCTCGAGGCCTTAGAGAACAAGGGTTTAAACCCAGAGAAATAGAGTCGCCACCCGGACGGGCCAAGAAAAAAAAAAGAAAGGGTGGATGACTCAATTTCTAAGGAATCCTCAACCCTCTATTAAGTTCGAAAAGTTGGGTATGCATGAAAAATGTGAGAATGACCTAGCACCACCTATAACACTCAGTTCATTGGAACCGACCTCATTTTCAGGTTTAAATATTTTTAAATTCTTAATTTATTATAATATTATCCTTAATACATGTAATTAAAAGAAATAACATCCATCATATTATAAATTAAATAATCAAACAAAATAGACACCCATACAAGATAAAAATATGCCCTTATAATATCCAAAATCCACAAAGAATGTAAAATAAATAAAATAGGACACCCCCATAGATAGAAACGTGTCCCTTATAATAGTCTCAAAATCCTTAAAATAAAATAAATTACATAAACTAAATAGACAAGGCACCCGCATAGTGTGAAAACATGCATTTTACAAGTCTCTTAAAATCTCAAGTAATAAGAAATTACAATTCATAAACACATAAATAATAATCATAAACATAATCATTAAATAATCATAAAATTAGGGCTCAATTAATAATAAGTTAAAATTACAATCTACTAGCACATCTTAATATTAAATCCTAAAGAAATATAGTACGCAACGCACACAACGGTTCAGCTAGTCAGTTAGCGAGCGGGGGGTCAAGAGGGCAGCTCCCTCGAAAGGTAAATGATTTACAAGATATGATTTTATTGTGGAATTAGGGTTTAGTTGTGGAATTAGGGTTTGACTATAAAATTAGGGTTTTCTAACCTAAGTTAGGTTTCAACATGCATACTAGCATTTGTTAATGCAAATTAGGGTTTGGTCATGCAAATTGAAGTTATAATTTAACTTAATTGCTTACTGCAAGTAATTTTGAAATCAAACCAATAATCCAAAATAATGGTGAACTTTTATAGCATTGGAAGATGAAGATGACTGAAAGAAATTAAAAGGAATTAGTTAATATACCATACCTGCGTTGTTGGCTCCACCATATTTAACTCATTGAACCAAGCATGATGAATGCTACTGCCTAGATCAATCTGAATCTTGGCTGAGTGAGGCAATATGAAGATAGTGATTACTTTAAGCTACTGCCTCTCCTTTATGATTGATGTATTCTGGTTTTGTTGTCTCTGTTTTATTTTGATCAATTGCTCTCTATCTCATTTATGTTCTTAATTTCCTCTTGCTTTTCAGTGATTGTGGCTACCGTTTTCTAATTGCTTGTCTCTAGCTGAGTGTGGCTGCCGTTTCTTATATTATAAGACTTGTATTTATATGCAACTATTAGATTAAAGCCTGCTTAATCAATCTTAATTGTCAAAACTCTTTCTACTTATCTGAGCATAATTAGAATTTAACCAAACTTATGTAACACCCCATCTTAGCCTACGTTTATAGACCAAGATGGACTATTATCTCATGGTGGTTGTGTCTTAATATTTTACTTAGCCAATTTTAAGTGCAGATTTTAAAAAAATTTTGCCATAACCTCCCCTAAAACTGGAGGTCCCAAGTGTCGCAAAAACTGATTTTTTTTATTTAATGAAAACATTCTTTTTTTTTTATCTCAACCAATCAATCTCAAGCACTTCTATAGTCGACCTCCTTATATCCTCCACCAAATCCTGCACTAAAACTTTACACTTCTATACTTGCATACATAAGTGCTAAATCCAAATAAGATTTATTAGATTACTAGCAGTGTACGTGTTCTAGCTTTTCAGTATTATACATTTATTTGCTAGATCATACAAGCTTATGTACATGCCATATTGCTACAATCAATCATATCCAAACTCCTACCCAAAGTAGTAGTCAAGGCCAGCTGCGCAGGACATGCTGCAATCTCGTCTCCTCGTTTAACCTACGAGTTTAGAGGGAAACTAAACTCGCTAAGCAATTGCTTAGTGGGTACTTAAATCATTGCAATAAATAAAATGAAAGAATGATTTGAACATACATTATATACTTTAAATAATTGAAAGGAATAAATACAAAACACAGAAGGTAAAAAGGCTTGACTGAATAATTTGAATTTAAATCATTTTTCTTGCTTTTATCATTTTGGTTGCTCTACTGGTTTAACAGAACGTCAACGGATAAGGCACGGGTCATGATAAATATATCTCGTCATGGTAAGATATTACAGGATGATATGCGTCATGGTGCATATTTCATCATCCTTCATCATAATTCTTGCACATGTGCTAATAGCCATTGTTCATAGAATCATTGATCATGTCATTGTAATCATCGGCCTTCAGCCGGAATATCATGTCATGTCATGAGCAGTACTGCAATAATAGTATGATGCATCATACCCTTATCTCAAGGATTCTTTCATAACCAAGTAGAGCTTAAACAATTTATTAATTAATTTGATCATGATATTCAATAAGCCATGATTTTTCCATAATGCATATTGTTGGAATAGCTTGTCATGATGCCTTTCTGATCATTTCCAATTCTCCTTCATGTCATTTTATATGATTTAACATCATTCCATATCATAATATTCATGTTTTAACACATTTAGAAAAATGACCAAATGAATAGTGGCGCGGCGCGTAAAATCGGCAACACAATGGCGCACGACAACTAAATGGTAAAATCTGTTTTTACTGCTGAAAATCAGTCAAATTAGGCAATAGTTTTGACCAAGTAAACAAACTTATTTTTGGCTGAATTTTTGCAGGAAAACACTTTCATAAGTTAACTAAATGCATGTAAAATTTCGTTGAAAAATTCCTTCGTTTTCCCCCTCAATGGACTGCCCAAAATGAAAGCTGCAGAATGGTACCCAAAAGGGACCATTCGGGCCAATTTTCAAAACTTGAGGGAAATTCATATTTTTCTTGCAAAATTGATTTTTAGACTCATTTTGTGATACCATTGAAGGACTAAGGGTCCCTCTTTCAAAAATCAAACCAAAGGGGTGATTAAAAGTTCATCAAATTTTATGGATAATTGAGCAAATTTAGCTAGTTTGTTTTGTTTTTATTCTTTTCACAATCAATTGATTACAATGGTTCAAGAGCACTTTCCCACATATTTACCACACATAATAACATCATTTCAAAACCATTTCAAAAGTCCCATAAGGCAAAATATGTGAATTAATTGAAAAGGGCAATGATTTAAGTACCAAACCTTGTTTATTTGCTTTGTTCCTTGCTTGTCCTATTCTTTCTTCCCTTCTTCTTCTTTATCCCTTTGATTTCCTATAATTTTTAGAACTTCCATAATAAGAACATTATAAAAACCATACGTTCAAGCCTTGATTCTTGCTATCTAAAGCTACTAATTACCATTTATTCATCAATTCTACATGTATGGATCATTTAATCTAATTTCTCTTTACTTTCTTAACTTTTCCATATTCTTCCCAATATTTCTTTTGATGATAACTTAAGAAACATCAACTAAATGAATAAATTGATACTAGAATTGAATTCCTTACCTTAAAGTCTTATTCTCCACCCAAGTTTGCAACCAAAATTAGCTACTTGAAAAACAATCTCTCTCTCTTTTCTCTTTCTCTTCTATTCGGCCAAGCAAGAACAAAGAGAGCTCTTAGCTTTTATTTTTTTGGTGTTCTCTCCTCCAAATGGCAGCCAAGAGAGGTTAAGATATGATGGTGTAAGTGTTGATTTCCCATTGGTATACTTAAGTGGAAAAATGACTAATTCTCATTGGTCCAAATGTCTCTTTCTTTTATTTATTTAAAGCACAAGCCCTTGGAATTTTTTTAATTATATTTTGGCCCCTCAACCTCCTTGTGCTGTAATTTTATGGTCTAAGATGTGAAAAGACCAAAATACCCTCCGGCGATTACTCGTTCGTAACTTTTAAACCGCGCACTTCCGTCGAATGCTGTTGTACACTTTTTGACTCAGTTTTTCCTCTACTTTTCATTTTTGAGATCCATTATTATTTTCGAGACACTTTTTAAAATGACCATGATGCCCCTGGTCAAAATCCCCTATATATTCCAAACTATGCGTTTTCGAGAAAAACCGTGTCGTGCCGTTGCTACCTGATTTTTCTCTACTTTCCATTTCTGGAGTTGGTTATATGCACTATTAAGGACCTCCGGAACAACATTTGGTAATTACAGTCACCTCCACAAAAATTTGTAATCTTTTCAAATAGGTCCTTTCAGTTCTACAGAACTTCCCTTCACTTCGCGCTCTTGAGTAGCTTCTCGGGATGGTTCCTCTTACTGTACATGGATGTACTATACATATGTGTAAGTTGGGTCGCGAAAACTTAAACTGAATTTGGCTCAGATTAGGGACCAAAACAAAAACTCATATTGAATTGAACCTATGTCAATTCTATATGAGCTTTGTGCTCATATCAAATTAAACATTGTTCAATTCGATATAAGCTAGGCTCATATCAAATTGGGTGTCCAATTTGATATGGGCACAACCCATGTCAAATTAAAATTCCCAATTCGATATGGGCATAGCCCATATCGAATCAAACTAAACTGAATGGATTCTGTCTTTGGATTGAACCCATTTAGGATTTTAGGGGTTCAACCGGCTTACTTTGGGCCTCTTTTAAAATTGGGCCGACCTACTTTAAGGCTTTAAAGATTTAAGCTTTTAAAGTCAGGCCGAATTTAACTTGACCTCTATTAATTGGGATCAAACTTGCATAGGGTCAAAATTAAGGGTCTACAATATATTTATTATTTTTTTAGGAAAAAATATTTTTTAATTGAAGTGGACTTGAATTCGAAACTTGATTTCGAATGCCTATGTATCAGGTTGATTATGTATCAGCTTGATGGAATCAAAATCCTTATAGTTCGAAATTTTATCATTGTTTATTAATATTGTGGTTGCTGCTATTGATGTTGTTGTTATTGTTATTATTATTGTTGTTATTATTATTATGTCCTCTTCCTCGACATAATACTTTTATTAGATTTATTTCTCTATTTTTATGGTTTATCTTTATTTGATTTCTAAATTATTTTTTAATTTTCTATTTATTTTATAGGTATTATTATTTTTTACGATCACGTCTAATTCCTAAATATAATTATTTAATTTTATTATATATAAGTTTCATCTTTCTAAATATAAATTTTAAATTTATTTACTGATTATTATATTCACTGCCTCAATATAATAATTTTTATTACCTTTATATTAATTTTATTGGTAACTAATAAGACACAAAAATAAAATATCATTATTAGGAATAGTTAAGTAAAATTTAAAAAAAATACTAATATTAGTGTATTTGCTAACAGAAATTCTGCATCCAAATATAAATTTATATATTTCTATGATAAGTGAACCATTAACTTAAATATTTCTAAAAAAATAAATTATCTATTTTTAATTTTCGGTCTAAAATTCTTATCTCAATCTTAGTAGTATACATGATTTTATATTTTATTAACAAAACAAAAGAAAAAAAAGATGAATGATAATTAAATAATAAATAAATAAAGGAAGAAAGCATATAAAAAAAGATGAGTTGCAGTGTATTGTCGTTTTACAATACACTGCCATATTAATATAACGTGACCATTGTAATATTATATTAATAAGAATAATATAAAAGAAGTTGTAGTATAATAATAATAATAATAATAATAATAATAATAATAATAATAATAATAATAATAATAATAATAATATAATTATTATTATTATTAAGAATAATATAAAAGAAGTTGTAGTATAATAATAATGATAATTATTATATTATTATTATTATTATTATTATTATTGTTATTATTATAAAAGAAGAAGGTGGCATGCAAGTTTATGTACAACGAAAAAATATATATTTTATCTTTATACTGATTAATAACAGTAATAAATGATAAAATAATTAAAAGGGTAAAAAAAAGCCTACCATAATGTCTCTGTTCTTTTTATTATAATAATAATAATAATAACAATAAATTAAACGCATCCTTAACCCTAACTATCATATATATATATATATATATATATATATATATATATTACTCTCTTTTCTCACTCATCATCTTTTTTGCCGCAGACTTCAACTCCATCTTCCCTTGTCTTTCTTTTACTTTCACTCCAGTGCTCACATACATGTGAAGAGTTATTCCTTTTCTTTAACCAGAGTTTATGTGCCAGTAGCTTCTTTAAGTATGATTTTGGTTGTTTTTTTGTTCACCATCAAATACCAAGGTAAGAACCCCTAAATTTCATTTAATTAATTTTTTCTATATTTGTTTTTTGCTAAATTTCTAATACGTTCTATTTATTAAATACAAAAGTATTTATTCGATTTTTTTTTGTTTTTGCTTTTATTGGGTTTCTATAGAATATCTTTTTGTCTAATTTGATTTTTATATTTATTTTTTTGTTTGTGAAAATCTCCTGCTCTTTTTCTTTACTGATGATAGTTGATGTTATATATATGTGTTTTTTATTGGTATCAAATTTGTATATTGGAGAATGTTACAGAGGATTTAGAATTTGTGTGTAATAATATGCACTCCCTGCATTTTTATGTATGTTTTCTTTTCCTTTGTAAATTTCTTTTTGTTTATAAAACAAGTAATATAGTCACTTCCTGACCATATTTATCACATAAACAACAGAAATGTAAAAGTAAATTAATAATAATAAAAGTAAATTAATAATAATAACAATAATAATAAGTAAATGGAGTTACAGTAGAGTATTTATCTGATTTTGGTTCTTAATTATTAAAGATTTGACATAAATTTTATGTTATTCATTAAATACGCTACCTATATTCAGTGAATATGTGATGTCTTGTGCATCAGAGTTTCTTATCAAAGGAAATTGTTTAAAACCTCTCTTTTTTTTTGTTGTATTTTTATTTCTTGTCTGTTGTATTTTTAATTTTCCTATCCTTTTTTTATAATCTATTTTCTGTCTAGGTTTGTGATAGTTTGCATCCAATTTAAGATATTGCATGTATATGTATGACTATATACTAAATAATACGGTCATTTCCTCACTATATTTATCTAAAATCAAATATCTAAAAATGTAAATAAAAATAGATACAATGAATCAATATTCAAATATGCAGTAAAAAAAATAAATAAGGTTTGAAAAATAGTGATTATCTGATCATGATAGCTAAAAAACGGACAGGTTTCTTGTTATCAATTGTTTTGTCTTCTAAGAATTTTATTAAGTGCACTTCCTGCACTTAATGAAATTCAAATTTCTTTCAAGACTTTCTCTATCATGAAATAATTTTTAAGATTTTATGCTCTCAATTTTCACTCTTTTTTCTTTTAATTATGAGTTTTTTTTTTCTGTTTCTTTTCTTTTGTTATATTTTTTTTGAAAATTTTCTATGTGTTTTCTGTTGTGTATTTTTCTATCCCTATTTATAGTGAAAAATATTTTTATTTTTTTAGTGTCTAACCCTTTTATTCCCTTATTTTGCGGGTTATGGCTACCACTGCATATTCTTCTACCTCTTTTTTATTAACTGAAATTTTATCCTTTGTATTTAGAGTTGATGTATATAAAGACTATTATAAATATTTTATTATTTAATTCCTTTTTTCTTTAAATTATTGTTATTATTATTATTATTAAATAGTGAGTTACAACAGTTGCCCTCATTTTGCATACTTTAATTAATTAAAGTCATGCAAAATGTTATTAGCCAATTATTTTCTAAGGCTCGATCTCATCCATGATCTTTTATTAATTATAAAAAGGAAAAGATAAAACTTAAGATTTGATCCTAGGATGTTGTATAATCGACTATACAATTTGATAAAAAATGATATCAGATTTGACCTTAAGAGTTTCTAATACTCGACATTAGAGACTTTTTAAAAAAATAAAAATGGAATCTAACGCTTGACCCTACGAATACTTAATGCGTGACATTAAAAACTTTTGAAGAAAAAAAATCTAAGTGTGGACCTTTGATTTTGACTTTAGCTAGTCCGATATTAATTAAAGAAAGGTCTAAGTCATAATCGGTCCATTCTTAATAAGCTTAAACCTATTTTAAGCTTTTGATTAGATTGATACAATTTCATGAGGCAAAAAATAAGCTTTTGATTTGAAGGTTTGGTTGGATTTAATTCGATGGAGGCCTTGTATTGTACTTCAAATTCGATATAGGCGTACCCATATCGAATTGGGGCTTCCCCAATTCAAATTTGGGATTCCTCAATTTGATATGGACTCAATCCTAATTCGATATGGGCTTTAATTCCATGTCGGATTAAAATTATTTTAGTTCGATATGATCTTGGTTTGCCTCAAATTGAATTGGTTTTAATCCGAAATGGTCACGGTTTATCTAGAATTAAAAATGCTCTAATTCAATATGCCCTAGGGAAACCATTTCTAAACAGGAAATTAAAAGTCCGATCGTAAGATTTTAACCTAATGTATTTACTATAAATACAGGAGGAGAAGAATGGAGAAAGGGGCAACAACATCTTAATGAACGAAAAGCAATGAAGCAATTAAAAGAGATTGTCAAAGTGAAAAACAACCATCTTGCACAGAGAAAATTATAAACCAGAAGGCAGTAGCATACTATCTTCACTTTGCTCAACCGAGATTTGACACTGGTGCAAATACAAAGTTAGGATCAACATAAAATATCGGTGGAACCAACAAACGGATGTTTGAAATTCCTTATTTAATATGTTCTAAAATTCATAGTAGTTCATTCTTTACCTTTTTATATACAAATATACAGTAGCATAGTAGTTTCTTTTTATTGCTTACATGTCCAGTAATTTGTCTCATTAAATCACCGTAGCATTAGATTATTCAAACTATATTTTAAATATCCAGCAGCTACCTTTAATATTTCATCCAGAGATTCATATTTGTTATTTCATCCATTGATATGTTTCCTATGTTTGGTTCATCTAAGGTATTCCAGTAGCATTATGTATGTAATGACAATAGTCAGTATTAAATATTAAATCATGCAAAGAGTTTAATAGACAGTAACAAAATCTTAAACCCTAAAAACTTTAAAATACTAATCTTATTTTCAAAAATACCAAAACCCTAATTCAAGTATAAACCCTAGTATTGTTCAATAAAACTCTAAAACCCTAATATTATTTTTTAAAACCCTAAAACCCAAAATCTGTTTTCTAAAACCAAAATCCTAATCATGTTTTCATAAAACCCTAAAACCTTGATTATTTTTCCCAAAATCCTAATTTCATCCAAAAACACTAATTTTAAATCCTAATTTCCAAATTAAAACCTTTAAAATCTTAATATTATTTTCAAAATCCTGAAATTCCTAATTTTATCCTAAAAACCCTGATTTAAGGTGTAAACCCTAAATTTATATATTTGATGCTTAATTTAAATATTAAAACTGTCACATCCGCCTACTGCATTTATGCAGTGTAGACACGTGCATAGCGAGAGTAGGGAAAAGGAGAAGATAATTCTTGATAACAGCCCTAGATAAGGTTGTATGACAAAAGGGACATAATTGTAATTTTTAATAAAGTTGGGGACGTAGATGTAATTTCAAAGAAAGTTGCACCGGATGTTCTTAATAGTGCATATAACAGATTTCAAAAATGGAATGTAGAGAAAAATCGGATCGCAACGACGTGTAACGGTTTTTCCAGGAAATGTCCCGTTAAAGAAAAATGAAGAAATGTTGACTAAGGGCATTTTGGTCATTACCAATTAAAGTTATACATGAATTTAGGGTAGGAAATAAAGACTTGAGTACGTAGAGAATGGCGAGAGGTTAAATATGAAATGATCGTCAGTAGAAACGAAGCCGGAGAAAACCCGAGCAAAAATAGGACCTAAAGGGAATTTTGTAAAAAGTTGAGGGCTTATCGGTAATTTTTCAAAATGACTTGAAAACCTAAAATAGACCTTATAAATAGAAAGTAGAGGTCGAGAGGATCAAAACTATATATAGTTTGACTCATGGAACTATACGGTTTAAAAGATATGATCGATTAATCGCCGGAACGTAATGTGGCTCGGTTTCGTGTCGGGACCGGATGGGTAACCCGGGACAACTTTATGAGATCCAATGGGAAGAGAGACAAGTGGAAAGAAGTAAAGGAAAAAGGAAGTTATAAAAATCAAAGGTTGGCCAATCAAAAGAGAACATTTAGCATATGTAATAAATGTGTAATAAATGAAGAAAGAGAAAAAGTGGACAAGTGGTCAAGGTGATCATCACTTCCTTTGTATATAAATATAGGTGATATGAAGAGCAAATTCTCTCTTTTTCCACTCACCAAATTCGGCCAACAAAAGAAAATACCAAGGGACTTCCAAGTTTCTTCAAACTTTGATTTTTAAGGTAAGTTCTAAGGTTTTTAAGTGTGTAGACTTTAATTTTAGTATTAGTTTTAGGTAGTTATATATTTATTGGAAGATTGGGAATTAGAGTCTTATATGGAATTGAAAAACATAATAATAATATTAAGTAAGTGATGAGATTAATTGATTAAATGGAAGAATCAAGATGTAGAAAGATTAATAAGGTTGGATTAGGGGTTTCGGTTGGAAAAGAAATAGAGGATAATTTATTATTTTGAAATTCTAAGGTTTATGTTGTATCTTGAATTGATTGAAGGAGAAATAAAGAATTAAAGAAGGAGAAGAAAGAAAAGCCAAGAGGAATTAAAGAAATAAGGTTTGGTACTCTACCTTTGAATAATTAGTTTGGTACTTTACTTTTGAATAATAAATTTTGGTTTGATGCTTTACAAACTTTGGTTTATGGAAGTTTTGAAGTTGATGTTTAAATATATTGATTTGAGTTAAACATGCAAAAATTGTTAAAAGGAAGTGTTTGAATCTTCACTTTACTATTAAAGAAGCCTTAATATTGATTTGCAAAAGAAAAATAAACTATCCTATGCATTTCAAATGTTTGGGCCGAAATGGTCCCAAAGTGACAGCTTCTGGACTATTTTTGTGGAAATTGTTTGGGGCAGCAAACGAATGAATTTTTCAACAAAATTTTACATGCAATTAGTCAACATATGAAATAAGTTTTCTGTAAAATTTCAGCCAAAAATAAGATCATTTATTTGGTCAAATGCATGACTGAAGTGGACTGAAATTTTGACGAAAACCCAGATTTTACTATTCATTTGGTCATGCCATTTTGCGTTGCCGATTTTTATCGCCGCAACACTATTCATTTGGTCAATTTGTGATCTTTTGAGGAATGCTTTGAAATGTTTGATGTGTTTATTGTGGATGTTAAATATGTGAAAAAGAGTAACGGTTTGACCAAAGAAAGTGGTACGCGGCATAAATGGCAAAGCGCAATGAGAATTTAAATTGATTTCTTGAATCATTCTAAAATGAATTTGAGACTTAAATTGAATCATTTTAATCTTTTTGCTCTACTGGATAGTGGGAGTGGTAGATAAGGGTATGGTGCACTATACTAACGCATGCAGTACTGCTCATTATTGTGGTATGATATTTTATTCAGTGGTGAGGCCACTGAAGCCAATGGGGAGGCCCATTGGTTAACCAGGATGGGGAGGCCCATTCTTGTGATCTGATATTGGTGGTGAGGGCCACCTATGTTACAGTGGGGAGGCCCACTGCCTTATCACTATGGTTCCCTATATACCAGTAGAGCCTGGATCAAAGACATATTATTTTTCGTTGAACTATATAATGCAAATGAATTTGAATTATGATTTTACATTATTGAAAACATATCATACTGAATGTATCACGATTTCTATTGGTATAATGTTGGTTGATTGTTGATTTTATTATTTCCTTTTTACTTCGAATACTTTCATGCACTACTTTTATTTTTATTGGTAAAGTACCCACTGAGCGACAACGCTCAGCGAGTTAAGTTTTCCTTGACTCGTAGGTTCGGAGCAGTAGATAAATCTTGGGGAAGCAACGACCAGACCACAGCAAATCTCAGGGGTAGATCTTTTAGTTCCATTATGAGTTGATAGTTGTGGCATGTATATGAATAAATATAAAAGAGATTTTCTATGTTATAATTGTATGTTAGTAGTATGTAATAATCATAAATCTTTACTTTATGTTATATTAGAAGTGTGAACTCTTTGTGCAGGTTTGTAGTTGAGGGTATAAGGTGGATTCATTGGGAGTGCATTAAATTTGATGGTATTCTTATTCACATTGGTATGTGTAAAATGTTTTCAAAAATCAGAAAAACAAGTTTTGACGACACTTGGGATCCAAATTTCGAGGCGGAACTATGGCAAAATTTCTGTAAAAATCAGAACTAAAATTTGACTAAGTAAATTGGTAGCAACAATTATGATAGTGTGGCACCTCTACTCAGCTTACACATGTAGGTTGGGAAGGGGTGTTACAATTAGTGGTATCAGAGCTAAGGTTTAGCCGCTTCTGGGTAATCCAACATAGGAGGATGTACGTTTTATGTCGGGAGTGGCCATTACCGACGTAAAACGAGATATCCTGTAGTAAATAAGAGATTGCACGATTTCATGGAGTCCTAAATTTTGCAATGTATATAAGGGCTTCTTAATATTGTAAAACTTTGTGTTTGAAAATAAATAAAAGTTGTGTTGTATATGTGTTAATTAAGAATTTTATATTTATATACATGCCACCTAGGGTAAGATAATGCTGTTGGTCTGGGTCGTTAATAATGATGGGATGGTATATGTTTACTCTTTAGATTTCGCAAGCAGCGCAGCGTGATATAGAGGAGGAGGTCGAATCTCAGGCCTCCCGAATTGTAGAAATGCGTGTATCTGAGACATCAGCGTCGGAGCAACCACCCGCTGATGCTCCTATTCCCAATGATATGTTGCAACAAATGGCTGCCGTATTTCGGCAGATAGCCGGCGTTGCCCCAGCCCCACCCCCAGCGCCAGCACCCATACTAGTACCTGCTGTAGGAGGGGAAAGGAAACCCCCGATAGAAAAGATAAGAAAGTATGGTGCGAAGGAGTTTAAGGCTTGATGGGACGATGATTCTTCAACAGCCGAGTATTGGCTGGAAGGAACAATACGAGCCTTAGATCAGTTACAGTGTACGCCAGAAGAGCGAGTGATATGTGCTACTTCCTTATTAGTGGAAGAAGCATATATATGGTGGGACACAGTTCACCAACGAGTTTCACCGGAACAGAGAACATGGGATTTCTTTGTGAATGAGTTCAAGAGGAAGTTTATATCGGAGGCATACCTAGATGCCAAGAAAAAGGAGTTTCTACACTTAAAGCAAGGTCGACTGACCATTGCTGAGTACGAGAGGGAATTTACTAGGCTGAGTAGGTATGCCAAGAAGACAATTGAAGATGAACATGATAGATGTAAGCAGTTCCAGGATGGATTGAATAATGAGATTAGGATGCAGCTAATTGCTGCTAATATCAAAGAATTTTCCGAGTTGGTCAATAGGGCTCTAGAAGTAGAGCAATGTCAGTCTGATGAGCAGAATAGACGACAGAAGATGAAACAGAAGAGAGGTACCCAGAACTATTCGGGAAACTACCAATCATCAAGGAAACGATTCCGCGGCAGTGGTTCCACGGGAGGCGGTCAACGTCGAGGTTACAGTCAGGGATCAATTCGCTGTGGCTTAAGTCAAACTACCTCAGTCGCTAGTACGGGACGATCCGGAAGAGGACAAGGAAGAGGATTCAGCCGAAGCGGAGGTAACTTCTTTATCGGTCCGAGAGGTAATGAAGGCGAAAATAATAATCCACGTTGTGATCAATGCGGACGCCGTCACACGGGAGAATGTTGGGGTCGGACATTTGCATGTTATATATGTGGATCTTTATACCACCTTATGCGAGAGTGTCCCCAGCGAATACAGAATCTACCTAGGGATATTGAGAGATCGCAAGCGGCAGCAGGTCGAGGCCGAGGCAGAGGAAGGAGCGAAAATCCGTCGCGTGTGCAATCTGAAACAGTGAATCGACCAGAAGCAAGGGCTCCTGCTAGAATGTATGCTATGAGGGGGCGAGAAGACGAAGAAGCGCTAGACGTGATTGCAGGTCAGTTGTCTATGTTTGGGGTTCCGCTTTACGTTTTAATAGATCCAGGTTCTTCACACTCATATATATGCACGAAAAATGAAAAATTTGAGGACCTAAAGGTAGAACTAGAGAAAGAGGGAATATTAGTTACTAACCCATTAGGAAATGAGGTGATTACTAGGAAGGTAGTGAAAGATTGCCCCGTAGAGATACACGGACATATCTTTTGGGGAGATTTATTTGAACTACCATTTCAAGAATTCGATGCTATCCTTGGGATGGATTGGTTAGCCAAACACGATGCATTGGTTGACTGTAAACGGAAGAGAGTTACCTTGCATACTGCAGACGGTGACGAAGTGACTCTAGTGGGAAAAAGGAAGGACTATCTAACTAACATCATTTCTGCCATGACGGCTAAGAGGTTAGTGCAAAAAGGCTGCGAGGCATACCTGGTATGTGCATTAGTAGCAAAAGAAGAGGCACCAAAGTTACAAGATATACCTACTGTATGCGATTTTCCCGACGTATTTCCTGACGATTTACCCGGACTACCACCTAAACAAGAGGTGAAATTCACCATAGATGTGTACCCGGGAGCTGCACCAGTATCTATCGCACCTTACCGAATGGCGCCAGCGGAGCTAAAAGAATTAAAGGTACAGCTACAGGAACTTTTAGACAAGGGGTTCATAAGGCCAAGCGTGTCACCATGGGGAGCACCAGTATTGTTCGTGAAAAAGAAAGACGGATCCTTAAGGTTGTGTGTAGATTACCGTCAACTTAATAAGCTGACCATCAAAAACAAGTATCCGTTACCTCGCATAGATGATCTGTTTGATCAACTCAAAGGTGCTGGAGTCTTTTCAAAAATTGATCTACGATCGGGTTATCATCTATTGAGAATTAAAGATGAAGACATATCAAAAACCGCATTCAGAACTCGCTATGGACATTATGAATTCATTGTTATGCCTTTCGGATTAACGAACGCACCTGCAGTATTCATGGATCTGATGAATAGAATCTTCCACCCGTATTTGGATCAGTTCGTGGTGGTATTTATTGACGACATATTGGTGTATTCAAAGAATCGAGAGGATCATGATCGTCACCTTAGAATTGTTTTGCAAACCCTGCGTGAGAAGCAGTTATATGCTAAGTTCAGCAAATGCGAATTTTGGTTGGAAGAAGTAGCTTTCTTGGGACATATTGTATCGGCAGAAGGAATAAGGGTCGATCCCAAGAAAATAGAAGCAGTATTGGAATGGAAGTCACCTAAGACAGTAACAGAAGTCCGTAGTTTCTTGGGATTAGCAGGATATTATCGGAGATTCGTTAAAAGGTTTTCCATGATCGCCGTACCTATGACCAAGCTACTTCAGAAGAATGCCAAATTCCAGTGGACCGACGCTTGTCAAAGGAGCTTTGAAAAGCTGAAACAAAAACTTACTGAAGCACCTATTCTTACACAACCAGAATCAGGAAAAGATTTTGTGATTTATAGCGATGCATCCCATATCGGGTTAGGTTGTGTATTGATGCAGGAAGGCAAAGTCATTGCGTATGTCTCTCGACAGCTCAAGCCACATGAAAAGAATTATCCTACGCATGACTTAGAGCTAGCAGCGATTGTTTTGGCTTTCAAGACGTGGAGGCATTACTTATACGGGGAAAAATGTTACATCTTTACGGATCATCAAAGCCTGAAATATTTGCCCACGCAGAAAGATTTAAACCTGCGACAGCGAAAATGGATGCAATGGTTAGCCAACTACGACTATACGATTAATTATCACCCGGGCAAAGCGAATGTCGTAGCAGATGCACTTAGTAGGAAGTCAATGCAAGCGCTAAGTGCTATGAGGGTAACGTTAAAACCTACAGAAGATGGAGCTATCTTTGCAGAAATGCACGTGCGACCTAATTTACATCAACAAATACGTGAGGCTCAGAAGGAAGATGAACAAGTGAAGAAGTGGAGTCAACAGGCGCAGGAGAACTGTTCAGGAGACTATCAAATTCGTCCTGATGGTATTCTCTACTACAAGAAGAGAATGGTGGTACCTAAGTCCAAGGAGCTGAAGAAACAGATTTTGCAAGAAGCTCATAACAGTTCTTATACAATGCATCCAGGAGTAACGAAAATGTATCGGGACTTGAAGGAGTATTATTGGTGGCCAGGAATGAAAAGGGATATCGTTGATCATGTAACGAAGTGTCTAACCTGTCAGCAAGTGAAGGCGGAACATCAACTACCCTCAGGGCTACTACAACCTATTACGATTCCAACCTGGAAATGGGATCGTATTACTATGGATTTTGTCACAGGATTGCCTATGACAAGGGACAAACATGACGCGATTTGGGTAATCGTAGACCGGCTTACTAAGTCCGCTCATTTCATACCAGTACGTGTGGATTACTCGCTAGACAAGTTGGCAGACTTGTATATCAAAGAGATTATACGTCTCCACGGAGTTCCAACTTCGATCATATCCGATCGAGACCCACGTTTTACGTCAAATTTTTGGCAGAAGTTACAAACAGCCCTTGGAACTCGAACTTACCACAGCACAGCATTTCATCCCCAGACAGACGGACAGTCGGAAAGAGTGATTCAAATTTTAGAAGATATGCTGAGGGCGTGCGTTTTAGAATTTAAAGGTAGTTGGGACAAACACCTAAGCTTAATGGAATTCGCGTACAACAACAGTTATCAATCCAGCATACAAATGGCACCTTACGAAGCACTGTATGGTCGAAAATGTAGAACTCCAGTTTACTGGACAGAATTGAGTGAGGAAAAGATGTTGGGGCCAGACATAGTTAAGGAAACTGAAGAGAAGGTAGAAATCATTCGAGACCGATTAAAAGCAGCAGCGGACCGGCAAAAATCATACGCGGATCTAAAAAGGAAAGACATACAGTTTGAGGTAGGTGACAGAGTGTTCCTCAAAGTCTCTCCTTGGAAGAAAGTGTTACGATTTAAACAAAAAGGCAAGCTAAGCCCTAGATTCATCGGACCATATGAAATTATTAAACGGGTAGGTCCGGTAGCTTACCAGTTGGCGTTACCACCTGAATTAAATAAAATACATGATGTTTTCCATGTTTCGATGCTAAGGAGGTATCGTTCAGATCCAACCCACGTCATACAAGTTCAAGATATTGAGATTCAGCCTGAAATGACATATGAGGAAGAGCCGGTAGAGATCCTAGCACGTGAAATCAAAGAGTTGCGAAATAAGAAGATTCCATTGGTCAAAGTGCTTTGGAGGAATCACAAAGTAGAAGAAGCTACATGGGAACGCGAAGAAACTATGAAGAAGCAATACCTATATTTGTTTTCACTTGATGAGCTTCGGGACGAAGCTTAAATTAACGAGGAAGGAACTGTCACATCCGCCTACTGCATTTATGCAGTGTAGACACGTGCATAGCGAGAGTAGGGAAAAGGAGAAGATAATTCTTGATAACAGCCCTAGATAAGGTTGTATGACAAAAGGGACATAATTGTAATTTTTAATAAAGTTGGGGACGTAGATGTAATTTCAAAGAAAGTTGCACCGGATGTTCTTAATAGTGCATATAACAGATTTCAAAAATGGAATGTAGAGAAAAATCGGATCGCAACGACGTGTAACTGTTTTTCCAGGAAATGTCCCGTTAAAGAAAAATGAAGAAATGTTGACTAAGGGCATTTTGGTCATTACCAATTAAAGTTATACATGAATTTAGGGTAGGAAATAAAGACGTGAGTACGTAGAGAATGGCGAGAGGTTAAATATGAAATGATCGTCAGTAGAAACGAAGCCTGAGAAAACCCGAGCAAAAATAGGACCTAAAGGGAATTTTGTAAAAAGTTGAGGGCTTATCGGTAATTTTTCAAAATGACTTGAAAACCTAAAATAGACCTTATAAATAGAAAGTAGAGGTCGAGAGGATCAAAACTATATATAGTTTGACTCATGGAACTATACGGTTTAAAAGATATGATCGATTAATCGCCGGAACGTAATGTGGCTCGGTTTCGTGTCGGGACCGGATGGGTAACCCGGGACAACTTTATGAGATCCAATGGGAAGAGAGACAAGTGGAAAGAAGTAAAGGAAAAAGGAAGTTATAAAAATCAAAGGTTGGCCAATCAAAAGAGAACATTTAGCATATGTAATAAATGTGTAATAAATGAAGAAAGAGAAAAAGTGGACAAGTGGTCAAGGTGATCATCACTTCCTTTTTATATAAATATAGGTGATATGAAGAGCAAATTCTCTCTTTTTCCACTCACCAAATTCGGCCAACAAAAGAAAATACCAAGGGACTTCCAAGTTTCTTCAAACTTTGATTTTTAAGGTAAGTTCTAAGGTTTTTAAGTGTGTAGACTTTAATTTTAGTATTAGTTTTAGGTAGTTATATATTTATTGGAAGATTGGGAATTAGAGTCTTATATGGAATTGAAAAACATAATAATAATATTAAGTAAGTGATGAGATTAATTGATTAAATGGAAGAATCAAGATGTAGAAAGATTAATAAGGTTGGATTAGGGGTTTCGGTTGGAAAAGAAATAGAGGATAATTTATTATTTTGAAATTCTAAGGTTTATGTTGTATCTTGAATTGATTGAAGGAGAAATAAAGAATTAAAGAAGGAGAAGAAAGAAAAGCCAAGAGGAATTAAAGAAATAAGGTTTGGTACTCTACCTTTGAATAATTAGTTTGGTACTTTACTTTTGAATAATAAATTTTGGTTTGATGCTTTACAAACTTTGGTTTATGGAAGTTTTGAAGTTGATGTTTAAATATATTGATTTGAGTTAAACATGCAAAAATTGTTAAAAGGAAGTGTTTGAATCTTCACTTTACTATTAAAGAAGCCTTAATATTGATTTGCAAAAGAAAAATAAACTATCCTATGCATTTCAAATGTTTGGGCCGAAATGGTCCCAAAGTGACAGCTTCTGGACTATTTTTGTGGAAATTGTTTGGGGGAGCAAACGAATGAATTTTTCAACAAAATTTTACATGCAATTAGTCAACATATGAAATAAGTTTTCTGTAAAATTTCAGCCAAAAATAAGATCATTTATTTGGTCAAATGCATGACTGAAGTGGACTGAAATTTTGACGAAAACCCAGATTTTACTATTCATTTGGTCATGCCATTTTGCGTTGCCGATTTTTATCGCCGCAATACTATTCATTTGGTCAATTTGTGATCTTTTGAGGAATGCTTTGAAATGTTTGATGTGTTTATTGTGGATGTTAAATATGTGAAAAAGAGTAACGGTTTGACCAAAGAAAGTGGTACGCGGCATAAATGGCAAAGCACAATGAGAATTTAAATTGATTTCTTGAATCATTCTAAAATGAATTTGAGACTTAAATTGAATCATTTTAATCTTTTTGCTCTACTGGATAGTGGGAGTGGTAGATAAGGGTATGGTGCACTATACTAACGCATGCAGTACTGCTCATTATTGTGGTATGATATTTTATTCAGTGGTGAGGCCACTGAAGCCAATGGGGAGGCCCATTGGTTAACCAGGATGGGGAGGCCCATTCTTGTGATCTGATATTGGTGGTGAGGGCCACCTATGTTACAGTGGGGAGGCCCACTGCCTTATCACTATGGTTCCCTATATACCAGTAGAGCCTGGATCAAAGACATATTATTTTTCGTTGAACTATATAATGCAAATGAATTTGAATTATGATTTTACATTATTGAAAACATATCATACTGAATGTATCACGATTTCTATTGGTATAATGTTGGTTGATTGTTGATTTTATTATTTCCTTTTTACTTCGAATACTTTCATGCACTACTTTTATTTTTATTGGTAAAGTACCCACTGAGCGACAACGCTCAGCGAGTTAAGTTTTCCTTGACTCGTAGGTTCGGAGCAGTAGATAAATCTTGGGGAAGCAACGACCAGACCACAGCAAATCTCAGGGGTAGATCTTTTAGTTCCATTATGAGTTGATAGTTGTGGCATGTATATGAATAAATATAAAAGAGATTTTCTATGTTATAATTGTATGTTAGTAGTATGTAATAATCATAAATCTTTACTTTATGTTATATTAGAAGTGTGAACTCTTTGTGCAGGTTTGTAGTTGAGGGTATAAGGTGGATTCATTGGGAGTGCATTAAATTTGATGGTATTCTTATTCACATTGGTATGTGTAAAATGTTTTCAAAAATCAGAAAAACAAGTTTTGACGACACTTGGGATCCAAATTTCTAGGCGGAACTATGGCAAAATTTCTGTAAAAATCAGAACTAAAATTTGACTAAGTAAATTGGTAGCAACAATTAGGATAGTGTGGCAGCTCTACTCAGCTTACACATGTAGGTTGGGAAGGGGTGTTACAAAAACCTAGATTCAATTATTTTATATTTATGATGAATGATTTGTTAATGTTTTATTTGTTATGGATGATTTATTTAATTTTTGCTTATGGAGAGTGTTTGAATGATTTAAATTTCATTTAGTTAATTATTTAGTGCTTCAAAGATGTAAAAGATATGTTTTCACTTTGTGGGTACCTCATTAGCTAAGTTTAATGTAATTTTATTTACTTTAAGTTTTTGATTAATGTAAAGTGCATATTTCCATTAAAATTACATTAAACTTAAAATAAAATTACATAAAATAGATAATTGTCCTATTTTATTTAATTTTGGGACATTAGATAATTGTTGTAAAGGCATATTTTCATCATTGGATGAGTGCCCATTTTGATTGCTTTTATTTTAGTAAAGGTGATGGATGATTATTTATTTTGATAATTGTATGTAATATGGATGATATTTCAATAAGTTAAGAATTTAATAATATTTAAATCTGAAAAGGAGGCCGGTTTCAATGATCTAAGCATTATAGAGGTGCTGGGTCATTCTCACTTTCCCCATGCGTACTCAACTTTTCGAACCCATTAGGGGGTTGAGAATTTCTTAGAAATTGAGTCATCCACCCTTTCTATTTTTTCAGCCCGTCCGGGTGGTAACTCCATTTTTTCGGGTTTAGACCCGTATTCTTTAAAGCCCTGAGTCTAACAGTGCCGAAGTTGCAAAAATCATTCCATATGGGAGTAGGGGAAAAAATTTTCGCTCACAGTGGCGGCTCTACTGGGGATAAGAGAAGTTGATTCCGTTGGTCTTTATATTATTTTATTTTTTCTTTTTATGATATTGCCCATTGCATCATTTAGATTGCATCGTTTGGTGAGTTAGGACACCTGTGTAACTCGTATTGTGTTAATGTAAGGGATACCATACTTTCACTCAAGGTATGAAGATCGAGTATGGCATAAACATTTATAGCCTCATACCTTTTGGTATATACTTGTTATGGGAGCCTAAACTTCTCAATCCAAAAATTAAAGCTCATGTAATTGGCCTAGCTGCTTAGGTTTTTTACCCAAATGCCTATTGTTTGACTATGATGGATATATTTTGGTTTGAACCATGTTCTATTTGGTTTGTTCTTTTTCTAATATGACCTACCTATGTTGTAAGCTCAAAATAGTTTTATTCTTTTAAGCCCAAAAAACTAAAATTATTTTTAAAACTTTTCAAGATGGTCTTTGGACATAAAACCTTTTAAAAATGGGCAAAAATTCTTCTACCTTATGGTCTAAATACAAAGCCCCAAAATTCAAATTTTCTAAAATCTTTTTACAATGGGCTTTAAAATAAAATTATTTTTGCACTTCATCCAAATTAAAATCTTTTTCTTTAATGAGCTTACAACTATTTAGGTCAATTATGAAATATCAAAAATTAATTGTGGGCCTAATTTATACCAAGAATTATTAATCATGGGCTTATTTTTGGCATGAATCATTAGTTGTTTTTCCAAATGAAAAATCTATTTATGATAAACCTCTTGATTTTGTTTTAATTCAATATAGCATAAAAGCTATTTTTAGTTGATTCAATAGATTAAATCTTAATTAATGAGAATTATCATGGACTAATTTCTATGTTTGAGAATACAACTAGTGATTAGAACGTCCAAGTGAATTTTTTGAAAACAAGATATCCCATGTTGATATTTTGTTAACTATATACCTAGAAAAAGAGACTATTCATTCATGTATGGAAGTTATAAGGTTGGAAGGAACGTCCTAATTGTCTTTGTTTACTTGTTACTTGTGTATACATGCATTGCATTACATGTCATTGATCCTTTTTGGCTCACATTGGAGTACAGCAATTCAAGAGCATATGATAATCTGACCTACGCTGGTGACATAGAATCCTGTGACAATTCAATCAACTTCTTACCAAAAGCAATAGAACCTGAACAGATTCAAAGGATGGTGAACGACACCCTTAATGCCAAGATGAAAGAACTGAAGGAGGCCCTACCTGAAACTATGAAAAGCCAACTAGCGGCACTTTTGGGGAACGTTGTTGAGACATCTGCTAGTACTAAGAAGCATAAGGACAAAGGAAAGACTAAGGTTGGCGAGGTAGCCTTTGATGATGACAAAGTAGTTATTGTTAAAAATGATGACTAGGCTCAATACTTTCAAAATTCTCAAGATAAGAAGAAAGAGCCAAAGGTTTTGGAAAGATCAACTATGGAAAGGACCGAAACTTCAAATGTAGAGAAGATGATTACTGATTTAGAGAAGTTTGAAAAGAAGCTGAAAACTGAAGAGATGTCAGAGGTGGACAAGTTATTTGAACAAGATGAGGAAGTCCCATACAAATTGAAGATGCCTTCCTTTGCCAAGTTCGATAGAACTGGGAATCCTCATCTCCATGTGAAGTAATACATCACTGCTATGTAGTCTGTCCGAGCTAGTAAGGCTCAAACTCTAAGGTACTTCATGCTTTTGTTGGACACTGTTGTCCAGAATTAGTTAAACACATTAGAGGATGGTACTTATAAGAACTGGGATTCACTGTACAAAGCCTTCATCCAACAGTATGGGTATAATGCCGAGTTGAAAGTTACTTTGATGGAAGTTGAGTCAATCAGGCAGAAATAAAATAAGAATTTTGTTGACTATGTGAAAAGGTGGAGAAATAAAGCCGCATTGCTTAAGAAAAGGCCCGATGAATCAGATCAGATTAGGATGATTATGAGAGGGGTGCTACCTAATCTTCGTGAAAAGATGTTCCATACTCTTATTAGAGATTTTAAGGATCTCCTTCAAACTAGCTTGCAATTAGAATAATGGGAAAGAGAGAAGAACCATTTTTCTGCAAGGAATGAAAAAGGAAATTATCAGTTTGGTAATCAAGGCACGCAAAAGGCAGTTGATGTTAATGCAACTAGTCAAGGAGGAAGGAGACAATTTTCAGAGTTGGGAAAGCCACTGTCTTGGGTCCTCAATAAGCTACAAAAGAAGGGACTGTTACAACCCTTAACTCCTCGCCCTTTGCCAAATCCTCTACCACCTAATTTTGATGCTTAGGTGTTTTGCCAACTCCATTAAATGCAAAGGCATGAGAGGGACAAATGTTTGAGGTTGAGGCATGAGATCCAAAATTTGATTGATAGTGGGAAGTTGCCTGAGCCTAACAAGCTTAACACAAAAGATAATCTGTTGTTGAGGTTTAACAAAGTACCACCACTGTCAACTTTCATGATCGGAGGAGGCTTAAATGAGAAGCATGTTCTGTCTTCTTTCCAGATGTAGGCGATGAAGCAACTAAAGGAGAAGAGGTACTTAGTAAGTTGGAGGGAGTTGTGGTTGAGAAGGAAGTAGCCATCTTTGTTGTGAGCGAATTCTGGGATTCAATCGATAGCGATGATGATTCTGAACCAAAGAAGGACGAGTTGAACTAGTCCAAGTCTGAAGAGGATGAGATACTAAACACACGTTCTGGTAAGCTTTATGCAAGACCAGCACCAAAGGAAGTAAAAGTCGACAAGGGGAAGGATGCTGAAAAAGAAGTGAAGGAAGATGAAGATGGTACAATCCTTAAGCAATTGAAAAAGACTCAAACAATTGTCAGCATTTGGGATCTATTGGCCACGTCCAAGAAACATCTTGAAACTATGGCCAAAGCTTTAGCAAGCATGCCAATTTCTACTTCTGTAATACCAGATGAGTTGGTTAATTTCATAAAGATTAAAAGAGTGATAAAATGCAAAGATATTCAAAAGAAGAAAAAGGTTGATGTGGGTATGGTGTCATTTTTGGATGCGAATTTATCGTAAGAGGGAAGAGATCACATCCGCCTTTTATCAAGGTAAAGGTCAAAGGAAAAAGGATTCCATGTGTGATGGTTGATGATGAATCCGCCACAAATGTCTATCCACTTAAGATCTTGCAGAAGCTAGCTATGTCAACAAGGGATCTAAGCCTAATCAAGGTCACAATTAGGGCTTATGATAATATTAAAAGGCATGTTGAAGGGACTTTTAAAGCTATTATTAAGGTTGGCCCTATTGAATACATAGTTGAGTTTATGGTTTTGGATATACCTGTCACTTTCACATTGCTGTTGGGTCGACCTTAGTTCCATCCTTTTGGTGGAGTTCCTTCTACGCTCCATCAGAAGATCAAGTTTCCAAATGGGGAGGAAACAGTGGTTATCGAGGCTAAAGATAATGAAGTGGTAAATGATTTGATGGTTGAGAGCCCTCTCAATGGTTTTCAAGTAGATGTTGTTTCTATTGATAAAATAATGGGTTCTAGGATTCTGGCAATGATAAAGAAAATGAACTATCTACCAGGTGTTGGCCTTAGGAAAGGTAAAGCAGGTCTAACATAGCTCCCAGATTTCAAGACTCAAACTTCTAAGAAAGGGTTGGGATATAATAAAGCAAATGGAGGTGTTCTGCTGAAAAAGAATGAGAAGATGAGTTTTCCTCCACTTGAAGAAATATTTGTCAAAGCACCAGAACTGGGACCGCTGCAAGGAAAGCCGAAGCCTATTATGTTCATGGGAAAGATGATCCCTGGGTTCAAGATCTTTGTTGATATTGCTGAACTGGTGGAATAGAGGGAGAAAAAGCTTGACCTGCCAACTGACAAAGAGCCTAGCCTAGAAGAGAAGAAGGAAACTACCCTGAAGGCCTAGAGGACTCCAGAGGAAATTGCTTCTCTCATCGAAGAATAGTTTGAGAACCTTGTAGTTAATGATGATGAGAACATTGATGTTGATTCTGATTTTAATTTTAATTTGTATGCTCTGTATGAGGATTATGATGTTTTCTTTCCAAAATGAATGCAATAATGTCTGATTTTGCTTACTTGTGTGATGTTTTTCCTAATGGTTAAGTGCATTCAAATAGTAGTTACATGAGCATTTTTAATATTAACTCTGTTGATACATAATCATTAAATTTGGGAACAACTGATAGTCTTAAAAATATTAGCATAGCATCTGACCTTACTCCTAATGAGAGAGAGAGACTAGAAAAGATATTTAAAAAATATGAAGAAGTCTTTGCTTGGTCTTATGAGGATATGCCTGGAATTGATCGAGATATAGCCGAGTACATGATTCCCACTTACACTCACATAAAGTCTGTCAAGCAAAAGCTTAGACGGTTAAGACCGGAATGGGCAGAATTGATCAAAGAAGAAGTCACTAAATAAATACAAGTAAAGTTCCTTAAAGTGATAGATTATCTAGATTGGCTAGCCAACATAGTTCCCATACCAAAGAAGATGGGAGAATTAGGGTTTGTTTGACTATAAAGACTTAAACAAGGCTTCCCCTAAGGATGACTTTCTTTTACCCCATATAGATGTCCTTATTGATAGTGCAACCTCTTGCGTGCTACACACATTTGTAGATGAATTTTTCGGATACAATCAAGTGTTAATGACCCAAGAAGATAAAGCTAAAACTGCTTTCATTACTACGTGAGGTATATTTTGTTATAAAGTGATGTCGTTTGGGTTAAAGAATGCTAGAGTAACCTACCAAAGGATAGCCACCACCTTGTTTCATGACATGATGCATAAGGAAGTTGAGGTCTATGCTGATGACATGATGGTGAAGTAGGATACAAGAGAGCAACATTTCCAAAACCTAGAGATATTCTTTGAGAGGGCAGTAAAGTATAATCTAAGGTTGAATCTAAAGAAGTGTGTGTTTAGAGTTACTTCATGCAAAATGCTAGGACACGTGATTGGCCCAAATGGCATTAAGATTGACCCTAACAAGGTTAAGGCAATCGAGGATATACCAGCCCCTAAGATGGAGAGAGAAGTTCGGGTTCATTGGATGATTACAGTACATTTGTAGGTTCACAGCAAAGTTTACCACAATTTGTGAACCTATCGTTAAATTTCTTTAAAAAAAACCAGCCAGTCAAGTGGAATGAAGAGTGTTAAAAGGCCTTTGAGCATATAAAAGAGTATTTGCAGAATTCATCTATTTTGAAACCACCTAGACCTGGTAGACCATTATTACTATACTTGGCAGTAGAGGAAGAGTCGATAGGAGCAATGCTAGCCCAAGTAGATGAATCGGGGGTTGAACACATGATCTACTATTTAAGTAGAAAGCTCTTAACTTGTGAGGTTAAGTATAGTTCATTGAAAAGACCTGTATAGCAGTGGTTTAGTCTTCTAAGAAATTACGACATTACTTTCAATCATATAGTGTGCAAGCAATTTTCAGGCTGGATCCAGTGAAATATTTAAGGGAGACACCCTCATTGATTGGGAAATATGGCCGATGGTCGATAATTTTAGAAGAATTTGAGATTGAATATGTAACCAGAAAAACTATCAAAGGTAAAACAGTAGCAGAAATCCTGGCTCAACAGCCATTGTCGGACAGTGAGGAAGTGGTTTTAAAATTTTTAGATGAACATTTAGAGGCCATAGAAGTACAAAGATGGAAGATGTATTTTGATAGAGCAGTAAATATAAAGGGAGCAAGTTTAGGAGTAATACTAGAATTACCTGAAGGGGATCTCATTCCTCTAGCTAAAAAGTTAAAGTTCAGGGCAACTAATAATATGGTGGAGTATGAAGCATGTATCTTTGGTTTGGAAACCCTAATAATTATGAAGGTGGATAAGGTGCAAGTCTTTGGTGATTCGTTGTTAGTTGTATCCCAAGTGAATGGAAAGTGGGAGTGTAAAGAAGAGAAGTTAAAACCATGATTATTTGACCATGATAAAGAAAAATTTTGAGTGCAGCTTTATACACTTACCAAGAGAAGAAAACCAGATGGCTGATGCCCTAGCCATATTGGCTTCGATGTGGGAAAATCATATAAACTTATTTCTTAAGCTTCTGGTTTTAACCAGTTCATCAACTCCTTGCTATGAATATGAAACAATCATGGAAACTGATACAGACCATGATGCATGGTATGACACTATAATACTGTTCTCGGAGAATAAGAAATACCCATTGGGGGCAACAAGGGAAGAGAGAAGGGCCATAAGGTGATGGTCCTTATAATACATCACCTTTCATGGAGAGTTGTATCAAAGATGGCATGATGGGGGTACACTTAAGATGCTTGAGGAAGTCTGAAGTTGAGCAGATCATGTTGGAAATACATATGGAAAGTTGTGGACCACACATGAATGGATTAACCTTGATTAAGAAGATATTTTGATAAGGTTACTATTGATTGACCATGGAGAGAGATTATATAGATTTTATGAAGAAGTGCCAACGGTGCCAGATGTACGAGAATCTAAATCACCCACCTTCTGAAGAATTACATTCTATGTCCTCATTCTAGCCTTTTGCAACTTGGGGGATTGACATTATTAGAGAGATTCACCCGACAGCTTCAAATGGTCACCTATTCATTGTCGTGGCAGTGGATTATTTTTCAAAATGGGTTGAAGCTGAGCCTTTCAACAAGCTGGGGGCAAGGCTAATGGCTAGATTTATTGAAAAGAATCTCATATGTAGATATGGGATCCCACACAGTGTGATATCAGACAACGGGGTACAGTTTCAAGGAGTAGTTAAGGACTTATTCTTGAAGTAATAAATCTATCATCACCGATCCTCCTTTTATAGACCAAAGGCTAGTGGTGTAGTGGAAGCAACAAATAAGACAATTAAGTAAATTCTATCCAAGATGACCAAGACGTATAAAGATTGGTCGGAGATGCTTCCGTTTGCTTTTTGGGGATATAAGACCAGTGTGAGAACCTCGACTGGAATGACGCCATTTTCCTTAGTTTATGGGATGGAAGCAGTGTTACCAATTGATATTGAGATTAAATCATTGAGGGTAGTCCTGGAAGCTGAATTACCTGAGATGGAATGGGTAGTGAGTAGACACACACAGTTAGCCTTGTTAGAAGAGAGAAGGTTGAAGGCATTTTATCATCATCAGTTGTATCAAAGAAAGATAGCTTGGGCCTACAATAGAAGGGTTAAGATCAGGAAGCATAAGGTCAGTGATCTAGTATTAAAACAATGCAAGCCCAATGTTTCTGATTCGAGAGGGAGGTTTAGACCTAGTTGGGAAGGGTTTTATATTGTAAAGTAAGTCATGAACAAATGTGCAATCAAGCTAGCAGACATGGATGGGAATGAGTTTAGTGAGCCAGTGAACATTGACAGGTTAAAGAGGTTTTATGTATAATATATATATATATATATATAAAGAGAGCTTGCTAGATTGAAAACCCAAAAAGTGCAACCTAGGTAAAAGTTAGAGGAGTCCGCTAGTTTCAAAAACCCTAAAGGGAGGGCTAATCAACAATTAGGGCTAAATGAGAGAATATTGTCAATTAGAAATCCCAAAAGGGCTGGTTGGCGATATGAATGATCTTGTGTATGCTGGCTTTATGTTTGGTTGTTCCCTGATTTAATAAAACTGAGTTAATATTAAAATTATTCTATGTGCACTATTTTAAAATAATCTAACCATTAGGAAAAAATAAATAATACAATAGCGAAAGATGATGACAAATTATAAACGGAAAAAATATATTATTATTATTATTCATCCTAACATTAGTTTTTCTAATGAATTGACAAGTGTAAAATCTATGGCAGACGATAAGTGTAGTGTGCAAGCCAGCTTTGCTTCAGTCAATCCAATAAGGCTTCAGTCAGACGGGGCATGTCTAAATCAGGAGTAAACTCAGAACCTCAAGGTTCGGCTCCATACTGGCAATCAAGTCAATGAGGATTATAACAAGTGTCTCGACAAAGAGCAGTAAGAGAAACATACATTAGATATGTCCAAATGGTGAAATGTGTTATTTTCCACTAAGGTACCAACTAATGGATATTAACTACAGTTTCTAAGCAGATCCACTCAACTGATGAAGCAATTTCCTTGCAGAATGATGTCATGGTAAAAATCTAGAAAATTCCATGGATGGAATGTCAAACAAGCAGAGACGCTCTAGTAGCCAGATCTGTAAAGGCAAGCAATAATTCAATTTAAAAAAAAAAAGAGTCCACTAAGTTGAAAACCTACAAGGGCGGCTTAGACAAAAATTAAGGTAGCTCGTTAGTTTTGAAAATCCGTAAATGCGGACTAGGTAAAAATTAGAGCAATAAAAATAAAATACCTAAATTGAAAACCCAAAAGGGCAATTTAGGTAATTATCTGAAGCAACAAAGGACTCCCAACCAATCTCCTTGAAGATTCTGCCTTGAATTGATCCAATCCAAAATCACGGGTGCTGGTGATAATCCTCCTTCCATTTAATCTACGATATCCAGTACTCGTAGATCGATGTCGTCGTCAGGAGAAACAAGTAAGAATTGATCAAGCAAGCAAAGACAGAACATGTGCCCCAAGTTTTGGTGGGATCCAAATGGGAAGTGTAAAAATCAATCAAGGGACCAAGTAAAATTTTCTCATCTCTCGTCAATTGCAAAACTTTGGGCTTTGAGAGTTGAAATAGCATCTGCTTCTTATGATGAGTCTTGAAAGTTAGTATGGGTAATGCCATGGTTGACTGCTTGGATATCCGAGAATAGCTCCAAATTCTTCGATCATAGGACAAATTTCAAAGTTATTTATCTTGAAAGTCCTAGTTTTTAGATCCTAAAAGGAAACTATGGCATGTAAAAAGGAATGTGTAGACCCTTAATTTTAGACCAGGTCCCAAATCCCAAGAAAAAATAAATAATAAAAAAAGAAAATTTATAATATTTATTTTATTAATTATAATTATAAAATATAAAAAAGAAAATATAATAAAAATATAAAAATAATAATTTGACGAAAGACCAGATGAACCGATGAATCGGCAAGCCCGATTCGTCATAGGCCTTGCCTGCCGCGAATTGGCTTTGCCAATTCTTAGTAGGCCTATGCCTGTGCAAATTTGGCTATGTCAATTCACCAAAGGCCCTGCCTAGGGAGAATTGGCATAATCATTTCACCACCGATCACTAATTTGACTCTGTGTGCTTATTAATCTCCTAATTCAATATGGATTCGGATTAGTGTTAGGGCTTGACTTGTTTGCCTATAAATAAGAGAGTCTAAGACAGAATTAAGGGACCAGCAATTTTGATTAGCAATAAACACAGAAGCATTCAAAATTATCAAAACAAAGAAGAGTAATCAGTAAACACAAAGAGAGAATACTATCAAATTCATAAAATAAGGCAATAGTTACTGCCTTGATTTTGTTCAGCCAAGAATTCCAAATTGGTACAAGCGAGAGTTTGGATCAACGTTTAATTTTGGTGGAACCAACAAATGAAGGTAAGTTCTCTAAGTTTAATTCATTTAAACTCAAACACTAGAAGCTTTGATGATGTTTGTTTAGACGTTAATCATATTTATTTTTCATCCAGATTAGCTCCAGTAGCTTAGAAACACCCAATTATATTTATCATTATACATTCATTAGTTTAAATATATCCAGCAACTAAACTTTTTCCAAAATCATAATTTGTTTTTCTAAATATTAAACCCTAATCATATCTTATAAAATTAAAACCTAAATTCTAAATCTCAAAAACCCTAATTTATAAAATATAAAATCTAGATTAGATAGAAATCCTAATTCCCTAACAAAATCATATCATGTAAACCGTTTACCTTTCGGGACTGCCGTAAGAGCGACTTGTGTCGTCACGTACTATATTTTCTTAATGAAATTTTAAGATGTGTTTGTTTATTTTCTTTTTAATTATTCAATTATTTTCATATATATTTTATTATTTTTTCCTTATTTTATTCTTTTCCTTAGATTTATATATTTTTTAATAGACTTGTAAAATGCATGTTTCCATTAATGGGTGCCTTATTTATTTAAATTATTTATTTTTTGTAAGTTTAATTTATTTAAAGACTTTGGGATAATTGTAAAGGACATATTTTTACTAATTGGTGGGTATCCTATTTTTATTTATTTGTACTTTAGATATTGGGCATTATTGTAAGGGGATGGTTCCATTTGTACAGATGCTAATTTTTATTAGTTTGGATTTTTTTGATTTTAATAAATATTTCTTTATTTTGCATGTATTATGGATGATATTTTAATAAGTTAAGAATTTAATAATATTAAGACCTGAAAAGGAGGCTGGTTTCAATAAATCGGCTGCTATGGGGGTACTGGGCTATTTCTCACTTTCCCCATGCGTACTCAACTTTTCAAACCCATTAGGGGGTTGGGGATTCCTTAGAAATCGAGTTATCCACCCCTTTCTTTTTCCCGGCCTGTCCAGGTGGCGACTCCATTTTCTTCAGATTTAGGCCCATATTTTCTAAGGTCCTGAGCCTAACAGTGCCGAAGTAGCAAGAACCATTCCACAAGGGAGTGGGGGCAAAAATCTCCGCTCATAGTTACACCTCTACTGGAGATAAGAAAAGTTGATTCATTTAGTTTTTATATTATTTTATTCTTTCTTATTATGATATTATCCATTGCATCATTTAGATTGCATTGTGTGCGTGAGTTAGGACGCCCATATAACCCGTGTTGTGTTTTGTAAGGGATACCATACTTTCACTCAAGGTATGGAGATCAAACATGACATGACCACTCATAGCCTTGTATCTTTTGGTATATACTTGCTGTAGGAGCCTAAACTTTCTAAAAGACTAAAGTTAATGTAATTGGCCTAGTTACTTTCCTTAGGCTTTTTACCCCAAGCGTTTGTTGTTTGACTATGGTTAATTTATCTTGGTTTGAACCACGACTTATTTGGTTTATTCTTTTTCTAATATGACCTAATTAGATTGTGAGCTCAAAATATTTTTTTTCTCTTAATCCAAAAGACCAAAACTATTTTCAAAATTTTCATGATGGTCTTTTCTAAAATGAGTCAAAAAATCTTTTCTACCTCATGACCCAAATACAAAGCCTAAAATCTATTTTTTCTAAAATCTTTTTACAATGGACTTTCAAATAAAACTATTTTTGCACTTCATCCAAATTAAAACCTTTTTCTTTAACGAGCTTACAACTATTTAGGTCAATTATGAAATATCAAAAATAAATTATGGGCTTAATTTATACCAAGAATTATTAATCATGGGCTTATTTTTGGCATAAATCATTAGTTATTTTTTCAAATAGAAAATCTATTTATGATAAACCTGTTAATTTCATTTTAATTCAATATAGCATAAAAGCTATTTTTAGTTGGTTCAATGGATTAAAACCTAATTAATAAAAATTATCATGGGCCGACTTCTATATTTGAAAAATACAACTTTTGGTTAAACGGTCCGAATGAATTTTTTGAAAATAAGATATCCCATGGTGGTATTTTGTTAACCATATACCTAGAAAAAGAGATTTGCCATTCATGTGTGAAAGTTATAAGATTGGAAGGAACGTTCTAATTATCTTTGTTTGTTTGTTACTTGTGCATACATGCATACACGCATTGCATTACATGTCATTGATTCTTTCTGGCTCACAGACCTGGAGTACAACAGTTTAGAGACATACGACAACCCGACCTACATTAGTGACTCAGAGTTCAGTGAAGATACAGTTAATTTCACTCCCAAAGCAATGGATCCCAATCATGTTCAGAATATGATAAATGAAGCTCTTACATCCAAGATGGCAGAGTTAAAGGGGCTCTGAGCTGAGACCATGAGAAATCAACTAGCTGCACTATTGGATGGAAACATTGTTGAAGCATCTGCTAGTACTAAGAAGCAGAAGGACATGGGAAAGGCTAAGGTAGATGAGGTAGCCTTTGATGATGACAATGTGATAATTGATGATGATGATGATGATGATGATTGGGCTCAATATTTCTAAGATTCTTAAGATAGGAAGAAAGAGCCAAAAGCTGTGGAAAAAACAACTACTGAAAAAACTGAAATAGTGGATGTGGAGAAAATGATTACCAATTTGGAAAAGATGATCAAAAAGAAGCTGAAGGCTGAAGAGGTATCAGAGGTGGACAAGTTGTTTGAACAAGATAAGGAAGTCCCTTATAAGTTCAAAATGCCTTCTTTCGCTAAGTACAATGGTACATGAAATTCTCACTTGCATTTTAAGTAGTACATCATTGCCATGCAGTCTACTTGAGTTACTAAAGGCCAAACTCTGAGGTATTTTATGCTTTTCTTTGGACCATGTTGTGTAAAATTGGTTTAATACTTTAGAAGAAAGTACCCAAAAAGATTGGGATATGTTATACAAGGATTTCATTCAACAATATGGGTATAATGTCAAACTAGAAGTGACCCTGATGGAGGTGGAAACTATCAGACAAAAGTAAAATGAGAATTTTATTGACTATGTAAAGAGGTGGAGGAACAAGGCTGCACTACTTAAGAAAAGGCCAGATGAGTCAGACCAGATTAGGATGATTGTGAGAGGGATGCTACCTAATCTTCGTGAATGGATGTCTCACACTCTTATCAGAGATTTCAAAGATCTTCTTCAAACTGGCTTGCAAATAGAAGAGTGGGAAAGAGAGAAGAACCATTTTCTATAAAATGGCATTATCAATCTGGCAATCAAAATACATATAAGGAAGTCAATGTTAATGCAACTGGTCAAGGAAATAGAAGACAATTTTCAGAATTGGAAAAAAGCAAGGGCTATTATGGCCATTTCCCCTTAGACCTTTTCCGAATCCTTTACCATCAGAATTTGATACTAAAACCTTTTGTCAATTTCATCAGACACAAAGACATGAGACAGACAAATGCTTATGACTAAACATGACATCCAAAATTTGATTGACAATGGAAAGTTGCATGAATCTAACAAGCCCAACACCAAAAGCAATCCTTTTCCTGAATTTGGAAGAGTGCCTTCACCAGCAACCTTCATGATAGAGGAAAATTGAAGGAAAGTTTTGTCTTATCATCTTTTCAAGACGTGGATAGAGGAATTTCTAAAGAGGGGATACTAATAACCAAGATTGGACCAACTGCGGATGATGAGGCGATGACTATCATTGATGATGAAAAAATCCTTGTCCCTGATATGCCCATACAAATGAAGCATTTTTTTACTCCAATTCAACAAACTTCTCTTAGCTTATTTGGTTATTTATTTTACTTTCTATCTTTGATATTTTCTGGAATAATTATGCCTTTCAAATTAAGATTGTTTAAATAAATTACTTTCATCAAATTTTTGTTTATGTTGGTATTTGTTCATTTTGGTGCTCAACCAATGACGATTTTAGCTTGATCTGTGCATTATGATCCGAATGAATTTACTAGGTGAGAGAATTATTGTAATATCCCAAAGTATACCCTAAAAGTTTTGGAGTTATTGTTGTATTTAGATTTAATGCATATTTATATATATGGAAATTATAAATGCAATATAAAAGACATATACATATACATTACATATACATGGGATATAATGTGGTGTAGGAAAAGTGAGTTATATATATATATTTATATAACTAATTAATATTAATAATAATGAGAATAAGGACAAAAAGAAAAAGAGAGAAAGAAAGTCAAAGGTTGAAAGTGTGTGTGGTGGAGATTTATTATTATTATTATTATTATTATTATTGTTGTTGTTGTTGTTGTTGTTGTTGTTGTTGTTGCTGTGTTATTATTATTATTATTATTATTATATATATATATATATATATTTATAAGATAAGAACGAAGGAAAGAGGAAAACTCTTTCTTTCTTTCTTCTTCTTCGTCTTCTGCTTTTCTTCTTGGACGAGAGAGAGAGAGAGAGAGAGAGAGAAGCTAGAGAGAGAGAGAGAGGTGATTTTGCCTCTATTTTCACCAAAGATTAAAGGATATCAAGAGTTTTGCAAGTGGATATTGAAGATTTGGGCAAAGAATCCAAGTAAGTGCCACTTTCTTTGTATTGATTTCTATGGATTGAATTGAGTTTTGAGATGATTAAGGTGGGATGTTAGTGAAAGTTATAAGTATGGAATAAATAGATGGATGAGTGCAAAATAGTTTGTATATGTTGAATTTGAACTTTAACTTAATTTTTAGAAGAAAGGAAGAGTTTGATTATGTTTGTATTCATATGGATGGGTTTAAAATGCAAAATATTTGAGTTGTCTCAGAAACAGTCCCGGTTTGGATGCCACGGCCGTGGCAAATGAGGGCCACGACCGTGGGGTTACAAGGATTACTGTGTCTTCATGAATTTTATATAGAATAGAAGAGTCTTCACTGCCACGACCGTGGCCCTTGAAGGCCACGACCGTGGGGGTTGTTATGAATAATGGACAGAACCGTGTTGGATCCCACGGCCATGGGGTTTGGGAGGCCACGACCGTGGGGACCTAGATGTTGATGTTGACTTGTAATTTGTGATCTAAGGGCTTAGTTTGAGACTAATAGGTGAATAAGTGTATTAGAATTCATGTGTATTTGTATTAAAGTGAGTATTATTCATTTATATTAGGTTATGAAGAAGAGGTTGGATTGCCTTAATTTATGTGAT
Source organism: Garcia nutans (assembly GCA_947685225.1). Classification (NCBI taxonomy): domain Eukaryota; kingdom Viridiplantae; phylum Streptophyta; class Magnoliopsida; order Malpighiales; family Euphorbiaceae; genus Garcia; species Garcia nutans. Next base: position 30,369,076 of record CANTUV010000039.1, on the reverse strand, counting down.
AAAGAATACTTGGAAGAGAAGTTTGGTGTTGTGTGAATTGCTCATGAGGTAAGTACAAAACCTTATTTGATTGTATATAATTATATGACTTTGGACCTTAACACATTTGGTTATAAATGTGTTAAGTGATCTATTATATTGTTAATATATATATATATGAATAATGTATATGTTATGAAAAATGAGAAATATTATGATATAATAAAATATATGAAATGTGAAAGCATTCAATATATATATATGTGTTATGAAAGGTGAAAGATGTGAGGATATGATTTGTATGATGTGAATGAGATGATGTGTATTCAAAATACATGATAATGCAATTGATTGTGTATACTTGAATGATGTGATATTGTGATGAAATATGAGATATGAATGATGTGATGTTATAATGAACTATAAAATGTGAAAGATGTGATAATGTGATGAAAGATGAAATGTGATTTGAGATATAATGTGATGTGAAGCCATTGTGATTGGCTATGATAACTCAAATGTGATGTGAAGCCATTGTGATTGGCTATGATGATTCAATTGAGAATGAGATGGATAATGAAATAATAAATGAATTGTATATTTAATATGTTATTTAGTTTCAGAGTTCTGGATTTGGAGGCATGCCTATTTAATGAAAGGTAACAGTCTTGCCGGGTTGAGGATCTCTTCAAATTGAGTTGAATTGAGGTCCAAGAGACTGGGTCTGTTACACTATGATAATTATGATTATGAGATATATGAAAAGTAACAGTCTTGCCGGGTTGAGGATCTCCTCGATTTTAATCGAGTTGATGGTCCAAGAGACTGGGTCTGTTACTTGATAAATGTGAAATGTGAATTGTAGTAACAGTCTAGCCGGGTTGAGGATCTCCTCAAGTTTGTTGAGTTGATGGTCCAAGAGACTGGGTCTGTTACACTATCCATGGATAGAGATATATATATTTGTATTGCCTATGGGCTTGATGATTGTGATTATAACCAAAGCAGTAACTCTGAGTTCTGAATATCATATTAAATATTTGTTGGGCCCATAGGTGTCTATGTTACATGAATGTTATGAATGATGTTATAATGTTATGAGATAATGCAATGGAATGATAGATTGTGAAACAAATGAGTAATGGGATCTATGGTTGACTTCATTGGAAATGTGATTCATGATTGGTATGATATGTAATGTGTGTATTGAAATATTGATTGTGAGTATTAATGATGAATCATGATTGGTGAATTGTGAATAAAATAATGTTATGAAGAATTATATGTAATGTGTGTATTGATATATTGATTGTGGATACTATTAATGTATGTGTAATGATATATTGATTATGAATATAAGTGATGGATTGTGGTCGGTGAATATGTTATGTATATATATGTACTTAATATATGAAATTAGTCGAGATATATGAAAGGTGCAATTAAAAAGGAAAAACATGATAAAAACTAATGATACCTTGAATTGATATATCATTATATGTTAGAATTTCTATAATGTATGTTTATGATTTATATTTGTACTACTAAGCTTTCGGGCTTAGCGCGAATGTGTAATCGCGCAGGTAGCTTGGTGGAAGATATGAAGTCTTCGTTATGCCACGAGAAGAGTAAGAGTTTGTCGAGACTAACTAGAGGGTAATGCATACATGTATAACTTTTGATTATGATGTATTTCTGACGAGAGAGTATTTATATGTATAAAAGAAGTTTTGATAAAGATAATGATTTTGTAAATGTTATTTAAAGTAACGTATTATGGTTTGAACTCTGTTACAGGTTTTTAAAAGGTAATGAAAAGTGACATCCTTATACTTTATATACTTACTGTATGTATACTAGGTATATGTATAGTACTTATATAGAGTATTGGGATGTTACAATTATTTTGGTATCAGAGCCTAGGTTCGAGATTCTCGGCCTAAGTAAATTTAAAAGGAAAAGTTTTAAAAAGAAAAATGATGATGAATGAAAATGAAAAGAATGAAATTTTGATACATGCATATGCATTAACATCTAGGTTGGTCTCGAAGGTGGTAATATATGAATTGAAATGTATTTGAATTATATGAGATGGATGATAGTATGTGGATGAAGTTTTATGTGAATGGAAATTAAAGAAAAAAATGATGTGAAAACATTTATATAAGTTTAATTGTTAGATTAAAGAATGAGGAAAGTAAATTTTGAAATGTTGATTATTGAAATGTGATTGTAAAATAAGGAAATGAATAAGCGAATAAAGTTGGAAATGAGTTAAAAACAAAATTAAGATTAAAGTATATACTCTTTCCTCTACAATTTGAACCTCTTTCCAATAAAGATTATGTTTGGATTGGTAGAAAGAGGGAATATTGTTGGATGGTTAAAATAGATAGTTGTGTTATTAAAACGAAAAGAGTTTGGTGGAATATTGAGTGATATGATTGATACAAACTACGTGTGATAATCTAAGGTTTGAGTATATAAAGTTAAGATTTAAAAAAAAAAAAAACCTGATGTTAGTTAAGTAAGGAGATATATAATGGTGTGAATGTAATATGTTTGAATATTGTGAAAGTTCATGTTAATGGTGGAAATAGGTGATATTTGGATTTTTGAAATGAACTTAGTAATTGTGAAAATGTTCTGTTTTGATGTTATATTATGGTGTACATATAAGTTTTAAAGCAGATATTAATAAAATAAGATTAGTAAATTAAACTTCAATAAAGAAAATTTGAATATCGAAAGTTTAATGTATAGTACGTATATGAGGTATGTGGAATGAATATTATTGCATATTAAGAATGACTTACAAATATGTAATTTGATGAACTAAAAGTTGTCAAGTGATGAAGTAGTCATGATAAGGTTGACTATTGGGAATGTAATAATGTGATGTAATATGTTAGTGATCAAGGATTGAGTTGATCACTTGAAAATGTAATATACGCATAGTATTGCGTGTTTGTAACCTATACAATTACATATCTATTAATGTTGAGAATAATTATACTTGCATTGGCAAACTTGTGCAAAACTAGGTCATGTGATAAGATTAATAGTGAGAATTGGATTGAGCAATGTTGGTTCAAGAAATTGAGATTTATGAAAACTAAATTGGAAATTTTATAGAGATTATTGGGCTCAATGTGTATATGATTGGATGTAAGGTACATATGTATAAATATGTGAGTGATATATAAATATTGAATCATAAGCAAAAGGTATACTAAATGTATTTGAAGACAAGTGTGAGAGGGATGTCACATTATAAATGTGAATGTGATATAACTACTTGTCTAGTGGTATGGAGAATGATATGGCATGTATTAGTGAACCTATGAGAGATTAAGTCTTAACCTATGCAGAGTTAGACTATGGGATGAAATGAAAAGTGAGAAAGGACTCGAGTAACACTAGACGATGAAATTGTTATGATAATAACTGAGCTAAATTATCATATAATGCTTTCTGGTTCAATGATTATGCTTGTAGAAATATTATATGTATTTGTGTACAATATAAAGGGAAGTATAATGCATGAAAAGTTTTACAAGAGATAGATTAGAAGTGGAGTAATAAATGAATGTTGTATATAAAAGTGTTATAAATAATATTGTTGATTTGAGTTAGGCTAATGATAATCATATGATCAAGTGCAAATTGTTTTGAAACAAAGTTGAATTATGTTAACTCTTGGGGATAGAAAAGTATTGAAAATGAATATATAAACTTAGCATTGTACTTGGAAATGTTTGAAGAAGAATAATAGAGAAGCAACATTGATTTATAAACTACAGACGTGACCATTAATATAATCTGGCCATATGATTTGTTAGTGTAATTGGCTGGTTAATTTTGTTATCAACAGATTTGGGCCTAAGGTGATATGATTGTAGTATTGTGTGGGTGAGATTGATAATTTTATTTCAAGAAACATGGTTAGGAGTTACGAATGGTAAAGTTGTATCTTATCAGTTCAATGTTAGAAATTTGTTTATAATTATGAAAAGTATGGAAAGAGAAGAGAACTGTGTAAATGTTTTGAATTATGGAGAATGGATAGAAAAGTGATTATGTAAATGTAGTAATGGTATGATAATGTGAAGAGTTGATAAATAGGAGAAATTTATGAAATGTGATTAAAAATGATACTGAATATATTTTTGTTATAAGATGAATTAATTGATGGAAACAATGTTAAGTGAATGAACTATGGGTAATAATTATATTATAAGATAATTATAAGAATTATGTGTGATTGCACCGCTATTATAGAAAATGGAATATATATATATGAATATTGTAAGATAATTTGAGATGACTTGTTATTAATGAGTATAATCTCAAAAAGTGAACAGATGGATCCTAAGGGATTAGAATTTGAGAATAAGTTTGACCTAATAGAATTAGGTCATATATATTGATATGTAATGATAAACTTAAATAAGTTAATTGTTGGTTTGAATAGAATAAGATTGAGATGTTGTTATATGATGACAACTAGATCAATTGATCTAGATTTCGTTAAGATTGCGAATCATTATCGAGATTTAATATGTATAGTTGTGTTAAGAGTATAAGATATGTGTGATAATGTATTGAAGAGGTAATATGCGGATGCATGAATGAGTTATGATATATCAATTATAAAGATGATAAAAGGAATAAGGTTGATTATCTGTAAAATAAGTTTAAAGAGGTTGTATTAATATTGTGTTAAGTGAAAAACATGGTATAGAAGGACTTAAGTATAAGAAAAATGAAAATATCCTTATCAATCAAGGTTTGATAAGTGACTATTTTCAAAAGTGATAGCAATGACAAGATAAGCTATAGTAAGATATAATTCCATATTGTCCAAGGTTAAAGTTAAGAGATTATCTATAAAGAGATGAAAGGATAAATATCTTGAATGTAATAGATGAATGGTATATATAGATTATAAGATGATTTGATTATTGTATAAAAGAAAATTCATTGGGAATGTAATGAGTTATCTTGGTTGCCTTGTTGAGGAAGTAATAAGATAAATATAGATATATAATGATAAGTTATGAATTGGGAAAAAGATGTTTGACTTTAAGGGGAAGAGTAAAAGTTATGTGATTTGATAAAATCATAATATAAGAATATGATTATATTCATATGAACATTAAGATAGAGATTTGTTATAAAAGGGTTGTTACTGTGTTGGATAATTTCGAGGACGAAATTATTTAAGGGGGAGAGAATTGTAATATCCCAAAGTATACCCTAAAAGTTTTGGAGTTATTGTTGTATTTAGATTTAATGCATATTTATATATATGGAAATTATAAATGCAATATAAAAGACATATACATATACATTACATATACATGGGATATAATGTGGTGTAGGAAAAGTGAGTTATATATATATATTTATATAACTAATTAATATTAATAATAATGAGAATAAGGACAAAAAGAAAAAGAGAGAAAGAAAGTCAAAGGTTGAAAGTGTGTGTGGTGGAGATTTATTATTATTATTATTATTATTATTGTTGTTGTTGTTGCTGTGTTATTATTATTATTATTATTATTATTATTATTATATATATATATTTATAAGATAAGAACGAAGGAAAGAGGAAAACTCTTTCTTTCTTTCTTCTTCTTCGTCTTCTGCTTTTCTTCTTGGACGAGAGAGAGAGAGAGAGAGAGAGAGAGAAGCTAGAGAGAGAGAGAAGCTAGAGAGAGAGAGAGAGAGGTGATTTTGCCTCTATTTTCACCAAAGATTAAAGGATATCAAGAGTTTTGCAAGTGGATATTGAAGATTTGGGCAAAGAATCCAAGTAAGTGCCACTTTCTTTGTATTGATTTCTATGGATTGAATTGAGTTTTGAGATGATTAAGGTGGGATGTTAGTGAAAGTTATAAGTATGGAATAAATAGATGGATGAGTGCAAAATAGTTTGTATATGTTGAATTTGAACTTTAACTTAATTTTTAGAAGAAAGGAAGAGTTTGATTATGTTTGTATTCATATGGATGGGTTTAAAATGCAAAATATTTGAGTTGTCTCAGAAACAGTCCCGGTTTGGATGCCACGGCCGTGGCAAATGAGGGCCACGACCGTGGGGTTACAAGGATTACTGTGTCTTCATGAATTTTATATAGAACAGAAGAGTCTTCACTGCCACGACCGTGGCCCTTGAAGGCCACGACCGTGGGGGTTGTTATGAATAATGGACAGAACCGTGTTGGATCCCACGGCCATGGGGTTTGGGAGGCCACGACCATGGGGACCTAGATGTTGATGTTGACTTGTAATTTGTGATCTAAGGGCTTAGTTTGAGACTAATAGGTGAATAAGTGTATTAGAATTCATGTGTATTTGTATTAAAGTGAGTATTATTCATTTATATTAGGTTATGAAGAAGAGGTTGGATTGCCTTAATTTATGTGATAAAGAATACTTGGAAGAGAAGTTTGGTGTTGTGTGAATTGCTCATGAGGTAAGTACAAAACCTTATTTGATTGTATATAATTATATGACTTTGGACCTTAACACATTTGGTTATAAATGTGTTAAGTGATCTATTATATTGTTAATATATATATATATGAATAATGTATATGTTATGAAAAATGAGAAATATTATGATATAATAAAATATATGAAATGTGAAAGCATTCAATATATATATATGTGTTATGAAAGGTGAAAGATGTGAGGATATGATTTGTATGATGTGAATGAGATGATGTGTATTCAAAATATATGATAATGCAATTGATTGTGTATACTTGAATGATGTGATATTGTGATGAAATATGAGATATGAATGATGTGATGTTATAATGAACTATAAAATGTGAAAGATGTGATAATGTGATGAAAGATGAAATGTGATTTGAGATATAATGTGATGTGAAGCCATTGTGATTGGCTATGATAACTCAAATGTGATGTGAAGCCATTGTGATTGGCTATGATGATTCAATTGAGAATGAGATGGATAATGAAATAATAAATGAATTGTATATTTAATATGTTATTTAGTTTCAGAGTTCTGGATTTGGAGGCATGCCTATTTAATGAAAGGCAACAGTCTTGCCGGGTTGAGGATCTCTTCAAATTGAGTTGAATTGAGGTCCAAGAGACTGGGTCTGTTACACTATGATAATTATGATTATGAGATATATGAAAAGTAACAGTCTTGCCGGGTTGAGGATCTCCTCGATTTTAATCGAGTTGATGGTCCAAGAGACTGGGTCTGTTACTTGATAAATGTGAAATGTGAATTGTAGTAACAGTCTAGCCGGGTTGAGGATCTCCTCAAGTTTGTTGAGTTGATGGTCCAAGAGACTGGGTCTGTTACACTATCCATGGATAGAGATATATATATTTGTATTGCCTACGGGCTTGATGATTGTGATTATAACCAAAGCAGTAACTCTGAGTTCTGAATATCATATTAAATATTTGTTGGGCCCATAGGTGTCTATGTTACATGAATGTTATGAATGATGTTATAATGTTATGAGATAATGTAATGGAATGATAGATTGTGAAACAAATGAGTAATGGGATCTATGGTTGACTTCATTGGAAATGTGATTCATGATTGGTATGATATGTAATGTGTGTATTGAAATATTGATTGTGAGTATTAATGATGAATCATGATTGGTGAATTGTGAATAAAATAATGTTATGAAGAATTATATGTAATGTGTGTATTGATATATTGATTGTGGATACTATTAATGTATGTGTAATGATATATTGATTATGAATATAAGTGATGGATTGTGGTCGGTGAATATGTTATGTATATATATGTACTTAATATATGAAATTAGTCGAGATATATGAAAGGTGCAATTAAAAAGGAAAAACATGATAAAAACTAATGATACCTTGAATTGATATATCATTATATGTTAGAATTTCTATAATGTATGTTTATGTTTTATATTTGTACTACTAAGCTTTCGGGCTTAGCGCGAATGTGTAATTTCGCAGGTAGCTTGGTGGAAGATATGAAGTCTTCGTTATGCCACGAGAAGCGTAAGAGTTTGTCGAGACCAACTAGAGGGTAATGCATACATGTATAACTTTTGATTATGATGTATTTCTGACGAGAGAGTATTTATATGTATAAAAGAAGTTTTGATAAAGATAATGATTTTGTAATGTTATTTAAAGTAACGTATTATGGTTTGAACTCTGTTACAGGTTTTTAAAAGGTAATGAAAAGTGACATCCTTATACTTTATATACTTACTGTATGTATACTAGGTATATGTATAGTACTTATATAGAGTATTGGGATGTTACAATTATTCTATAGCATTGAGCTGTGCATGCTTACTTCGAGAGGGGTTCTGCATAATTATGAGTGTCTAGATCCTAGTCAATCTTAGAACATGCTTTGACAAGCTTTCGAGGTGAAATTGAGCTCTACTTATTTAAGGGAGTGATGATCTATGCATTGTTTAGTTGGCCAACAACTATTATCCACCCTATTAATATCAATTCCTAGTTTGTTCTTTTAAGCCTTCATAAAATTTTAGCTTACTTTTCATTGGCTTGCAAACCCAATGACCTACCCTGAGCTGTTGTTACACTTTTGACAAGCCTTATGATCACTAAGGAGTAAAAGGAAAAGAAGATCAAGAAAAGGATATATAGTCAAGTCTATAATGATAGTTGAAGTACACGTGAATTAGACCTAATATCACAAACTTATTGAGATAAAGTTAGGACTAAAGCATATTTATGCCACTTCACTCACCCATTATCAGAAACACAAGTTGGTACAAACAAGACAACTCTTATAGAGAGAAAACCTAAAAAAGAGGAAAAAAAGAAAAAAAAAGGAAAAAAAAAAGAAAAAGAAAAAGAAGAAGAAAAAAAGAGGAAAAGAAAATAAAACCTAAAAAGGGGGTTCAAAAAGCCAACTGAGTTCTCTTATACCTAAAGTGGCAGAAGACTTCCACTTAATTTATGAGGATAGCTCAACTTGAATTAGTCCAACCCAACCAGAGATTCAAACAAAATCAAAGAGATAGGAGAAAGTTCATCTAGTTCTTAAAAGTCCTGCACTTGACAGCTCTACAAAGGAAAAGCACAAAATGATAAAATGCAAGAAAAAAAAAAGAAAAAGGAAAAGAAAAAGGGAAAGGAAGAAAAGGAAAGGAATGTGGGTATCAAACTTTTTGCAAAGGCAAAGACTGTTCCAATCGAGATCCAAATTAATGCTAAGAAGATGGAAGAACATTCAAAACTCTATCTTTTCATGCTCCCAACTGTCTAAGGCTCTAATAAGAAGTTTGTAGTGTGAAGATTTGTTCATAGTGTCACATTGGCTCCAATTTACAAATGGCCTATGGGCGCTGTGGGCGGCACATCTGGCTACAGTACAACTACATGAGATGGACCAACTACATCATGACTGGGACCACCTGATTATTCCATCGCCTGCTAAAATTCAAGTTAAATGAGTACAATGACAAGGCCAGTCCAGGATTCACAAAAAAATTATATTTGATCAACCTGGGAGGAGACAACCATGGCATCATCATGGGTAGAATTCCCTGTACTATCTTCCTCCTCATCCTCTTCTTCCTCTTCATCCCCACTACCTTCCTCGCCATCACCATCCTCCTCCTCCTCCTCATTTTCCTCATCACCTTCTTCTTCCATGTTATTATCATCTTCTTCTTCTTCTTCTCCATCCCTTCTTCGTCAAAATCTTCAGAACCATTAGGAGTGACCTCAAAGTGCAACAGCTAGTCCCGTATAAACTCATTATATGACAAGTCTGGTCAAAGAAAGCATGCATTAACATCATATCCATTTTGGGCATGTCTCCAAGTATTCTCTATCATAGATATGCAAGTCAGTATGATGTTGGGATATTGGTTGGCACCCGCCTCTGCTCAGGGCCAAGGAACTGATTATGTACCCTCTCACCAAGAAACCAGCCACTGCAAAGAGACTCGGTAATGATTCGACGAGAGTTCTATAGGGGTAATGCGTTATTTATATCGGTAGTCCATCTTTCCCTCTCCTCAGCTCTTTACCAAGCAATGTTCACCTGAAAGACAACAACATAGGTAAGTTATTTTTACTACAAAATTCAATAATAATACTAATTTTGTCTTTTATCTGATCCCAGGTCAGGCGACTCAGCTAGTAACGATGGGAATGCCATGATGACTACCGAGCACCTCTTTGCGACCCAACAACCAAAGGCTTAATCTCGGATACCACATCCGTCTTCCAGGAATACTAATGTTTGTATGCCCACACCTGTCATGGTAAAAAAAGAAGAAGAGGAGTTAAGGTTGCTCATATGTATCATTTGAATAAACGAAGAGAAAAATTCATACCTCGACAACGACTATAAAGCCTGTAAATAATCTTTTATTCCTACTAATTTTATCAAAGCCGTGATAGAGATAGACAAGGCCCACCTCTCCCCAAGCATAAAATGGAAATAGATCAAAATCAAACAGAGCACGCAGAATCGACAAGTGGATTAATGCCTTAGTGCTACATAAAATCGTTATGGCTAACAAATACAACAATAATCCATGGGTATATCTTTTTGCCCATGCACCATGAATGGGTTGGTTCTTCCTCATCTAGTACTATCAGATATATTCATATTTTATCTTGCATACTTCCTCATACCGAGGCCTTAAATAGATTAAAATATGAATCTCATCCGTAGTTAATATATCATTGGTCAAAGAAACAGGGATTCCGTTGTATTTTAAACCCGTTATTATAGTAAAGTCCACCTAACCAATGGTCATCTTCCCAATGGGCAAGTGAAAAGTGTGGGTGGTATCCATCCATCGCTTAGCAAGTGCCTGAATCACACTTCTATCAATTTGATATCCCTTGGTCAACAATTGCAGTATAAATTCTTCAAAGCCACACTCTTGGATCATTCTCTAAACTACCAGTGGCATTCGCTCATACCACTGGCGGGCCTTATGGATATTCTCGCCATCGTGAATCACACAACTATCATACTGCCACAATAAAGGTAAAGTCAAGCCAGGTAAGTATATTCGCCCTACTAATAATTTTAAAATAATAGGTTAAATAGGAAAAAATATAAAATGTAATTATTTTCAACACCCTGCTAATTTTTGTTTATTTTGCATTCTATCAAATATATATAATAGGTTTTGTGTGAATAGACATTTTCTTTTATTTTTTCTAAGTCAGTAATAATATATATAAACGCTTTCACACATATAGGCATTTTCTACATTAATTTATCCATTTTATCACTAGTATTATTTTTTTTCCACACATTTTTACTAAATTCATTCCAAAAATAATTTTTATATTTTACTTTCATGTTATATTTTTGTACATCAATTTATTTTTTGCATTAATTTGCTTATTTTTACTACTATAACGTTGTAGTAAAAAATATATATAATAAAAATTTTCTGGAAAGAAAAATTGTAATATAAAATAAAAATAACAACACCTGTGTTTTTTCCTTCGAACTTTGATGGAGGTTCATTCCCGCTAAGATGGGAACTCAATCTAATATGTTATTAATAAGGTAAGCACGTATTTTAGGATCCATACGCGGTCCTGTCCTAAATGTATATTGATTTACTACCATTTATCGCTGAAAGTTGAAGATTTTCAATTGAACAAGGAAATGAAAAATGCTTGCTCGAAATACTGTAAAACTTGATTGAAGTTTTGAATGCAATTCTCTCAATGAACTACACGAATATGCAACACTCCAATTTATAGACAAGTGGGGTCTGAAGGATAAGTCTCAAATTTTTAATTTTTGATTTAAAAAAAATAGATGTTCACATGCTTAAGTCAAATTCAATAATTCATGTTTCCTTTCAAAGCTTTATGTCTCGTCTCTTTTCAATAATTGAGACACAACACACGAGCACATAGTAATAGTTATTTATTGTGGTTTTATATCTTTTGCGTGTCTAAAAAAAATATTTTTTGTGCTCATTAAATATTTTTTTCACGCAGGGGGAAAGAGTATATATGTACCCATATATAGTAAAAATAGCTAAATTTTTTGCAAAGCTAAATTTTTTGCAAAATTCTTTACTAACTATAATTAATTTTTTGCAGGTGTTTCGGTCCAGAACCCAACCAATCCAATCTCAGGTCCAGAACCTAACCAATCCAGTTTTGAATCTAGAACCCAACCAACCTCGGGTCCAAAATCTAACCAATTTAGTCTGGGATCCAGAATCCAGCCAATCTAATTTTGGGCCCAGAACCCAACCAACCTTGGGTCTAGAACCCAACTAATCTAGTTTTGGATCCAGAACCTAAGCAACCTTGGGTCCAGAACCCAACCAGCCTCAGGTCTAGAACCCAACTAATCCAGTTTTAGGTCCAAAACCTAACCAATCCAGTCTCGGGTCCAGAACCCAACTAACCTTGGGTCCATAACCCAACTAATCCAGTTTTGGGTCCAGAATCCAACCAATCCAGTTTTGGGTCCAGAACCTAACCAACCTCGGTGCAAAATCCAACCAATCTAATTTTGTGTCTAGAATCCAACCAATCCAGTCTTGGGTCCAAAACCTAACCAATCCAGTCTCGGGTCCAGAACCTAACTAATCAAGTTTTAGGTCTAGCACCCAGCCAACCTCGGGTCCAAAACCCAACCAATCCAGTCTCGGGTCTAGAACCCAACTAACCTTGGGCCCAGAATCCAACTAATCCAGTTTTGGGCCCAAAACCAATCTAGTTTCGGGTCCAGAACCTAACCAACCTCAGGTCCAGAATCCAATAAATCCAATTTCGGGTCTAAAACCCAACCAATCAAATCTCGGGTCCAGAACCCAACCAACCTTAGGTCCAAAACCCAACTAACCCAGTGTCGGGTCTAGAATCCATCCAATATCGAGTCCAAAACCTAACCACTCCAGACTAGGGTCCAGAATCCAACCAATCCAATCTTAGGTCCAAAACCCAAACCAGTCCCGAGTCCAACACTCAAACCATTCCCCAGTTCTAAAATTCGATACTTATCCAAAATCAGCTCAAAGTCATGTTGCTTTTCACCATCCGAATAAATTCAAGATCATTCAAGTAGGGGGCAAACTATAGACCCTTAATTGGGATGCTCCAATTCGACATGGGAAGTCCCCATATCAAATTAGAGCACCAATTCGATGTGGGAAAGTCCCATATCAAATTGGGGCTTCCCCAATTTGATATGGGGACCTCCCCATATCAAATTAGGGCAATCCTAATTCGTTATGGAGCTTGTCCATGTCAAATTAGGATTACCAATTCGATATGGACTTTGATTCCATGTCAGATTAAAATTATTTTAGTTCAATATGGTCTTGATTTGTCTTGAATTGAACTGGTTTTAATCCGACATGGTCACGGTTTCTCTCAAATTCAAAATGATCTAATTTAATATGCCTCAGGGAAATGATTTCTAAATAGGAAATTAAAAGCCCGATCATAAGATTTTAACCTAATGTATTTACTATAAATACAGGAGGAGAAGAATGGAGAAAGGGGTAGCATTATCTTAATGAACGGAGAGCAATGAAGCAATTAAAAGAGATTGTCAAAGAGAAAAACAGCCATCAAGCACAGAGAAAATTATAAACCTGAATGCAGTAGCATACTGTCTTCACTTTACTCAACCGAGATTTGACACTGGTGAAAATACAAAGTTAGGATCAACATAAAATATTGGTGGAACCAGCAAACGGATTTGTTCTAAAATTCATAGTAGTTCATTCCTTTACCTTTTTATATACAAACATACAGTAGCATAGTAGCTTCTTTTCATTGCTTGCATGTCCAGTAATTTGTCTCATTAAATCACCGTTGCATTAGATTATTCAAACTATGTTTTAAATATCCAGTAGCTACCTTTAATATTCCATCCAGAGATTCATATTTGTTATTTCATCCATTGATATGTTTCCTATGTTTGGTTCATCTAAGGTATTCCAGTAGCATTATGTATGTAATCACAATAGTCAGTATTAAATATTAAATCTTGCAAAGAGTTTAATAGATAGTAACAAAATCCTAAAAACTTTAAAACGCTTATCTTATTTTCAAAAATACCAAAACCATAATTTAAGTATAAACCCTAGTATTGTTCTATAAAACTCTAAAACCCTAATATTATTTTCCAAAACCTTTAAACCCAAAATCTATTTTCTAAAACCAAAACCCTAATCATGTTTTCATGAAGCACTAAAACCTTGATTGTTTTTTATCAAAACCCTAAAAACCCTAATTTTAAATCAAAACCCTAATTTTCAAATTAAAACCTTAAAAACCTTAATCTTATTTTCAAAACCCTAAAATCCCTAATTTTATCCTAAAAATTCTAATTTAAGATGTAAACCCTAAATTTGTATATTTAATAATTTAAATATTAAAAACTAGATTCAATTATTTCATGTTTATGATGAATGATTTATTATTTTTTTTTTGGTATGGATGATTTATTTCATTTTTGCTTCTGGAGAGTGTTTGAATGATTTAAATTTCATTTACTTAATTATTTAGTGCTTCAAAGATGTAAGAGGTATGTTTCCACTTTGTGGGTACCTCATTAGTTAAGTTTAATGTAATTTTATTTACTTCAAGTTTTGGATTAATGTAAAGGGCATGTTTCCACCAAATGGTGGGTGTCGTATTTTATTTAGTTTTGGGATATTAGATAATTGTTGTAAAGGTATGTTTTCATTTTTGGATGGGTGCCCATTTTGATTACTTTATTTTAATAAAGGTGATTGATGATTATTTATTTTGATAATTGCATGCAATATGGATGATATTTCAATAAGTTAAGAATTTAATAATATTTAGACCTGAAAAGGAGGCCGATTCCAATGAGCTGGGCATTATGGGGGTGTTAGGTCATTCTCACATTCCCCATATGTACCCAACTTTTCAAACTCATTAGGGGGTTGGGGATTCCTTAGGAATTGAGTCATCTACCCCTTTCTATTTTCCTGACCCGTCTTGGTGGTGACTCCATTTTCTTCAGGATTAGGCTTGTATTCTCTAAGGCCCTATGCTTAATAGTACTGAGGTTGCAAGAACCATTCCACATACGAGTGGGGGCGAAAATCCCTGCTCACACTAAGGCTTGATGTTAGGAGTTTGTAATACTTAATACTATAAACTTTTTGGGAAAAGAAAAAGGGAACCTAAGGCTTGACTCTAGAAGTACCTAATGTTTGATATTATGGAATTTTTGAAAATGAAAAAAGGAATATAAGGATTAACCCTAGGAGTGCCTAATACTTGATATTAGAAACTTTTTTGAAAAGAAAAAAAAAAGAGAACATAAGGCTCGACCCTAAGAGCATATAATGCTTGACTCTAGGAACTTTTTTAGTAGAAGCAAAAAGAATCTAAGGTTTGACCCTTGGAATTCCTAATACCTGACTCTAAGAACTTTTTTAAAAACAACGAGAGATTCAGAGCTTGACTATAAAATTACATGAAAAATAATTTTTGTATGCATACTCTTTTGGTTGTATTTATGAAATTCTAGAATTTCTTAAGAATGCTTAAAATCATTTTTGTCATGCAACCCTATTTGTATCTAAATGCTTAGAATTAATTTTCTTTTAAAATCATCTTCTTGTGATTAAAAATTTTCTTTTTGAAAGAAAAATATAACATCGGAACCGCAACCATCCCTGAATTTGGAATAAATCTAGCACTTAACTTTAGTTATGAGATATCCAAAATGTCTTCTTTGGTTTTGTTTAGGCAACAAATTTGAATCTTAGAATAACCTCGTTTGTCAGTACCCTTATAAATATCTCATTAGTAATTCTTTCATCCATTGATATGTATTCCTTTTATTCCATAGTTACTTATATTCAAAAAATGTAAATATGTGTGAGAAAAAGGAAAATTACTTAGGAAATCCAACAAACCATACAAATCTAATGATCATAAGTCCAAATTGACTTTGAATAATCCTTAAATATGCTTCTCACATCTTCTTTTTCCTCTCCTATTACAACTTTAGGCATAATATCTCTTCACAACATCTGAATTCACTGGAATTGGCAAATCTTATCCATCAATATTGGTTAAAATGAGAGCTCCTCCAAAGAATTCTTTCTTCGCAATATATGAACTGTGGATCCTTAATTTTAGCCCTAATCTAATATGATCTTGATTAAAGAAGGCCAAACTAAATTTGGTCCGATTTAAAAAGCCTAAACCTAGTTTATAGCTTTGAAATAGGTTGGTCCAATTTTAAAAGGCCTATATTAAGATGGTTCAATTTTTAAAACTCCAACCTAGTCTGATTTAATTTTTAAAGTACTAAACCAACTCCAACTCAATTTTAAAAGCTTGAATTAAATTTGGTCTAATTTTAAAAGCTCGAACAAGTCCTTCTAAGCCCAAAAAGACATGCCACATTGGACCCATGGTGAATTGTATCCCCAATTCTCTATGACTATTGGTCCATGGTGCTTTCAATTTGCCATGGATCGATGTCCATGGTGAATTAGGGAGTTCTAATTCGCCATGGACTAGTGACTATGGCAAATTAGGCAATTCTAATTAGGCATGAGTCTTTTAATTCAATTTTATTTAGTGTTTCAGGATAGATTAGGCTTCCTAATTAATATTGGACTTCAAATAACCCTTAGATTAGCATATTAGGGTTTGAGATTAAACTGTTATTTGCCTATAAATAGACAATTACAAGCAGAGAGATGGGGAGGATGATTATGAATAGCAACACTTAAAAGAAAATAGGTAGTAGCCATAATTAAAAAAAAACTCACAGAGAGCAAAAAGCAAAAGAAAAAGTAAAGAGAGGCAGTGACCTACATTGTCTGTGGATCAGTAAAACTCCAACCAAAACCTACATTCGACAAGCAGTAGGCATGGTTCAACAAATAAGATTTGGTGGAGCCGACAACATTGGTATAATTCTTTTAGCCATTTCAATTCAATGTTATAATTTTCCTTTATTGCTTAACTCATTACATTGTAAAATTAAAAATGAATTAGCAAAATTCTTTCACAGTAGACCAACAAAAATATTAATTGTGTGTTTTAGCCATGCTTTTATTTCCAAAACCCTAATTTTTATTTATAAAACCTAATCATGTATTCTAAAACCCTAAAACCCTAATTCATATATTAAAACCCTAGTTTTATATATTTATTATTCAATGTAAGATAAAAACCTAGATTTGATTATTTAATTTACTGTTATATACTTACGATGGATGATTTATTTTATTTGGTTTATAATGGATGATTTGCTTTTAATTATTGCGAATGTTTAAACGATTTAATTCTATTAGGTTAATTATTTTAATTTGATTATTCTTATTCCAAGGATGTAAAAGATATGTTTTCACACTGTGCGGGTGTCTTATTAGTTTAGATTGAAATTTATTTAAATACTTTGGGACAGTTGTAAGGGACATATTTCCACCTTCTGATGGGTGTCCTATCTTATTTATTTTCTTTATGAACATTTAAGGATATTAAGAGTATGTTTCCATCTAAGGATGGGTACCAATATTATTTTGTGATGTACTATTTTATCTTATTTTATGAATGAATCCATTTTATTAATAATTGCATGTAGTATGGATGATATCATAATGCTTATGAATTTTATAATGTTTAGACCTGAAAAGAATGTCAGTTCCAATGAACCGGGTGCTATGGAGGTGCTGGGTCATTCTCACCTTCCCCACCCGTACCCAACTTTCCGAACCCATTAGGGGGTTGGGGATTCCTTAGGAATCAAATTATCCACCTCTTTCTTTTTCTGACCCGTCCCGATGGCGACTCTTTTTTTTCCTGGTTTAGGCTCGTGTTCTTTAAGGCCTTAAGCCTAACAGTGTTGAAGCCGCAAGAACCATTCCACATGGGAGTGGGGGCAAAAATCCCTGCTCATAGTAGCTACTCCACTGAGGATAAGAGAATTTAATTTCATTGGGCTTTATATTATTTTATTCTTTCTTATTATGATATTTTCCATTGCATCATTTAGATTGCATTGCGTGTATGAGTTAGGACACCTCGTGTGACCCGTGTTGTGTTATGTAAGGGATACCATACTTTCACTCAAGGTATGCAGATCAAGCATGACATAACCACTCATAGCCTCTACCTTTTGGTATATACTTGCTATGGGAACCTAAGATTTTTCAATCCAAAGACTAAAGTTCATGTAGTTGGCCTAGTAACTTTCCTTAGGCTTTTACCCAAATGTTTGTTATTTGACTATGATTGATATATCTTGATTTGAACCATGGCCTATTTGATTTTTTATTTTTCTAATATAACCTTTGTAAGCTCAAAATGGTTTTATTCCTTTAAAGCCAAAAGGCCAAAATAATTTTTAAACTCTTTTTCAAGATGGTCTTTGGACATTAAAATCTTTTAAGATGAGTCAAAAATCTTTTTCCACCTTATGGCCCAAAATTCATTTCTAAACAAACCTTTTTACAATGGGCTTTGAAAAATATTTTTCACTTCATTCAAATTACAACTTTTCTTAACTTTCTTCTTAAGTGAGCTTACAACTATTTAGGTCAATATTTAATACCAAAAATCAATTGTGGGCCTAATTTATACCAAGAATTATTAATCATGGGTTTGTTTGTGTGAATCATTAGTTGCTTTTCCAAATAGGAAATCTATTTATGATAAATCCTTTAATTTAGTCTTAATCTGTAATATAATATAAAAGCTAATTTAGTTAATTCAATGGATTAAGGCTTAATTAAAAGGAATTATTATGGACTGACTTCTAAGTTTGAAAATACAACTATTGGTTATACCGTCCAAGTGATTCTTTTCTAAAATAAGATGTCCCATGTTGATATTTTATTGACCATATACTTAGGAAAAGAGACTTTTCATTCATGTGTGGAAGATATAAGGTTGGAAGGAACGTCCTAATTATCTTTGTTTATCTGTTACTTGTGCATCCATGCATACATACATACATGCATGCATTGCATTGCATTATATGTCATTTATCCTTTCTGGCTCACAGACCTGGAGCACAGCAGTTCAAGAGCTTATGATAATCATACCTATGCCAGTGACGTAGAATCTAGTAACAACGCAGTCAGCTTCTCACCAAAAGCAATGGAACTTGAACAAATTTAGAAGATGGTTGATGATGCACTCAACTCTAAGATGGAAGAATTGAAGGAGGCCCTAGCTGAGGCCATAAAAAGCCAATTGGCTGCATTATTGGAAAACGCTGTTGAAGCATCTGCTAGTATTAAGAAGTGGAAAGACAAGGAAAAGGCTAAGGTTGGTGAAGCAGCCTTTGATGGCGACAAAGTAATGGTTGATGATGATGATGATTGGGCTTAATATTTTCAAAATTCTCAAGATAAGAAGAAAGAGCCAAATGCTGTGGAAAAGTCAACTATTAAAAAGACTGAAACTTTAGATGTGGAGAAGATGATTGCTGATTTAGAGAAGAAGTTTGGAAAGAAGCTGAAGGCTGAAGAGGTGTTGAAAGTGGATAAATTGTTTGAACAAGATGAAGAAGTCCCTTACAAGTTACAGATGCCTTCCTTTACTAAGTACAATGGTACAAGAAATCCTCACTTATATGTTAAGCAGTACATCACTGCCATGCAGTCTACCAAAGCTACCAAGGCTCAAACTCTAAGGTATTTCATGCTCTCATTCGATTCTATTGTGTAAAATTAGTTCAATACCTTAGAGGAAAGTAGTCAAAAGAACATGATTTTCTGTACAAAGCCTTCTTCCAGTAATATGGGTATAATATGGAATTGGAAGTTACCCTGATGGAGGTAGAGTCAATCAGGCAGAAGCATAACGAGAATTTTATTGACTATATGAAGAGGTGGTAGAATAAGGTTGCACTACTTAAGAAGAGGCCAGACGAATCTAACCAGATTAGGATGATAGTAAGAGGTGTCCTACCTAATCTGCATGAACAGATGTCTCATACTCTTATTAGGAATTTCAAAGATCTCCTTCAAGCTGGCTTGCAAATAGAAGAATGGAAAAGAGAGAAGAATCATTTTTCTAAAATAAAAAGTGATAGGGGAAGTTATCAGTTTGGCGATCAAGGTATACAGAAGTCAGTGGATGTCAATGCAACAACTGGTCAAGCAAATAGAAGACAAATTTTAGAGTTGGGGAAATATCTGCCTTGGGTTTTTAATAAGTTGCAGAAGAATAGGCTATTACAGCCATTGGCTCCCTGACCTTTGCCAAATCCTCTGCCATCAAGCTTTGATGCCAAGGCATTTTGTTAATTCCATCAAGTAGATGTGTTCGCTTAAGGACTGAGATTCAAGATTTGATTGACAGTGAAAAGCTAACTAAGTTTGATAAGCCCAATACAAAGAGCAATCTTTTGCCTAACTTTCGCAGAGTACCTCCACCAATAACCTTCATTGTAGGGAGAGGATTGAAGGAAGATTTTGTCTTATCCTCCTTTCAAGATGAGAGCGTAAAAGATGTGAAGATAGAAGAGGCTCAGTTTAACAAACCTCTCTTGGCTTGAGTGTTGCTCATTTTATTTTGCTTTCTTTAGTATTTAATTGGAATAATTATGTTTTTCAAATTAAGATTATTTGAATAAATTAGTTTCATTAAATTTTTGTTCATCTTTGTTCATTTTGGTTCCCAACCAATGATGAATCTAGCTTGATGTTCATAAATTAGTGTATCTATGCATAATAATTTGAATGACTTTACTAGGTGAGGGAGTTGTTTTATAACATTGAACTGTGTATGCTTACTTAGAAAGGGCTCCTGCATAATTATCTTTGTCTAGGTCCTAGTCAATCTTAGAACATGCTTTGATGAACTTTCGAGGCAAAATTTGTCACGACCCAATTTGTACATATGTACAGTACATCCATGTACAGTACATCCGCGTACAGTAAGAGGAGCTATCTCGAGTAACCACCAAAGAACACGAAGTGAAAGGAAGCTCTATAGGACAAAAGGACCTAACTGAAAAGATTGTAAAGTTTTGTGGAGGTGGACGTAATTAACAAAAGTTGTTCTGAAGGTCCTTAATAGTGCCCATAACAGACTCTAAGGATGAAAAGTAGAGAAAAATCGGGTCGAAATGGAACATCACGGTTTTTCCCGAAAATGCACAGTTTGAGAGATACAGTGGATTCTCAACCAAGGGTAATTTTATCATTCTTGTGATAATAATTTATACACTGGAAAACAAGACACGTAAAGGTATCCGAAGTAAACGGAAGGACTCCGCAGTGATCGATGTTGAAAAATTAACCTAAGTGGAGACCCGAATCACGTAAGGACCTAAAGGGAATTTTTACAAAAGTCAAGGGCATGAGCGTAATTTTTATAAATTATTTCAAAATCAAGAATGAATGTCGAAAATTGAAACTAGAGGTTGAAAGGAGGAGAACGGTATGTTTTACGCGTCGTAAAACCACCCGGTTAGGAAGAAAAGGGAAAACCTTCAATTGAAGGGTATTTTGGTCTTTTCACTTTCACCCAAGCATCAAGTGGGACATGTATGATAATTTAAGGACCATTTGGTAAATTTTCAAGGGAGGACACATGGCATAGTAAGTTTCTAGAAAAGGACACATGGCAAAATCTTGTTTAAAGACACTTTTGAGTTGGATTAATCTTAACCCTCCAAAATGAAATTAATTAAATAATTGGAAATTGGAAAAATATAAAAAGGGAGAGAAGGATGATTAAAGAACTAAGAACACATATTTTTTCTCTCCATTTTTGAGAGGTATGGCCGAATTCTCTCCACCAAAAAAGGGAAGGAATTTTTCAAGTGTTCAAATGGATTTTTGGAAGGAAAAGCTTAATTTTAAGGTAAGGATTCCAATTCTAGCTTTAGTTTATTCATTTGATTGATAGTTTTCAAGTTATCAATGAAAGAAAAGTTGGGAAGATTATGGGAAAGTTAAGAAAGTGAAGAGAAATCAGATTAAATGATCCATACATGTAGAAGTGATGAATAAATGGTAATTAGTAGCTTTAGATAGTAAGAATCAAGGCTTGAACATATGGTTTTTATCATGTTCTTATTATGGAAGTTATGAAAAATATAGGAAATCAAAGGTATAAAGAAGAAGAAGGGAAGAAAGAATAGGACAAGCAAGGAACAAAGCAAATAAACAAGGTTTGGTACTTAAATCATTGCCTTTTCAATTAATTCACATATTTTGCATTATGGGACTTTTGAAATGGTTTTGAAATGATGTTATTATGTGTGGTAAATATGTGGGAAAGTACTCTTGAACCATTTGTAATCAATTGATTGTGAAAAGAATGAAAACAAAACAAACTAGCTAAACTTTGCTCAATTATCCATAAACTTTGATGAACTTTTAATCACCCCTTTGGTTTGATTTTTGAAAGAGGGACTCTTAGTCCTTCAATGGTATCACAAAAGGAGTCTGAAAATCAATTTTGCAAGAAAAAAATGAATTTCCCTCAAGTTTTGAAAATTGGGCCGAATGGTCCCTTTTGGGCACCATTCTGCAACTTTCATTTTGGGCAGTCCGTTGAAGGGACAAACGAAAGAATTTTTCAACAAAATTTTACATGCATTTAGTTAACTTATGAAAGTATTTTCCTGAAAAAATTCATCTAAAAATAAGGTTGTTTACTTGGTCAAAACTGTTGCCAAAGTTGACTGATTTTTAGCAGTAAAAAATAGATTTTACTATTTAGTTGTCGCGCTCCATTGCGTTGCCGATTTTACGCGCCGTGCTACTATTCATTTGGTCATTTTTCTAAATGTGTTAAAACTTGAATATATAGATTGATGTTATATCATTTAAAATGACACGAAAGGGGTTTGGAATAATCAGAAAGGCATCATGAGAAGTTATCCTAGTAATATATGCATTATGAAAAAATCATGACTTATTGAATATCATGACCAAAGTAATTTAATAAATTATTCATGCTCTACTTGGTATATCAGAACCCTTGAGATAAGGGTATGATGCATCATACTATTATTACAGTACTGCTCATGACATGATATGATATTTCGGCTGAAGGCCGATGATGACAATGACATGATCAATGATTCAATGAACAATGGCTATTAGCACATGTGCAAGAATTATGATGAAGGATGATGAAATATGCACCATGACGCATATCATCCTGTAATATCTCACCATGATGAGATATATTTATCATGACCTGTGCCTTATCCGTTGATGTTCTGTTAAACCAGTAGAGCAACCAAAATGATAAAAGCAAGAAAAATGATTTAAATTCATATTATTCAGTCAAGCCTTTTTAACTTCTGTGTTTTGTATTTATTCCTTTCAATTATTTAAAGTATATAAATGTATGTTCAAATCATTCTTTCATTTTATTTATTTATTGCAATGATTTAAGTACCCACTAAGCAATTGCTTAGCGAGTTTAGTTTCCTTCTAAACTCGTAGGTTAAATGAGGAAACGAGATTGCAGCATGTCCTACGCAGCTGGCCTTGACTACTACTTTGGGTAGGAGTTTGGATATGATTGATTGTAGCAATATGGCATGTACATAAGCTTGTATGATCTAGCGAATAAATGTATTATATTGAAAAGCTAGAACACGTACACTGCTAGTAATCTAATAAATCTTATTTGGATTTAGCACTTATGTATGCAAGTATAGAAGTGTAAAGTTTTAGTGCAGGATTTGGTGGAGGATATAAGGGTGATGAATATAGAAGTGTTTGAGGAGTGTTGCGATTGTTTGATTGAGATCAAAATTGTTTTCAAAAATAAAAAAAATCAGTTTTGGCGACACTTGGGACCTCCATTTTTAGGGGAGGTTATGGCAAAAAATTTTTAAAATCTGCACTTAAAATTGGCTAAGTAAAATATTAAGACACAACTACCATGAGATAACAGTCCATCTTGGTCTATAAACATAGGCTAAGATGGGGTGTTACAAAATTGAACTCTACATATTTAAGGGAGAGATGATCTAGGCATTGTTTGGTAAGCCAACAATTAGTATCCTTCCTATTAACAACAATCTCTAGTTTGTCCCTTTGAGCCTTCATAAGATTTTAGCTTACTTTTTATTGGCTTGTAAACCCAATAACCTACCTTAAGCTGTTGTGATACTTATGGCAAGTCTGATGATCACTAAGGAATAAAGGGGAAAGAAGATATAAAAAAAAGTGTGTATTATCAAGATCATAAGGATAGTTGAAGTTTATCTGAACTAGACCTAATATCTCAAATCTATAACATCAGGGAAACAAAGGGTTCATCTTCATTGAAGAAAACTTGTCCTACTCCATTCATCCATAGTCAGAAGCATAAAATGGTACAACTCCCTTAGAGTTAGGACCCAAAAACAAAAATAAAAGAAAATAAAAGAAAATAAAAGAAAAGAAGAAGAGAAAAAGAAGAAGAGAAAAGGAAAATAAAATAAAACCCAAAAATGAGGTTCAGAAAGCCAACCGAATTCTTTTTTTACCTAAAGTAGCAGAAGACTTCCACTTAGTATGAGGATAGATTAACTTGAATTGGTCCAATCCAGCCAAAGATTCAAATAAAATATGAGAATTAGGGGAAAGACCATCTTTTATTTATCCAACATAGCTCCAAGTCAGTAATATTGAAAGTCTTAGACTTGATACTCCAAAAGGGAAAAGGATGGAAAGAAAGAAGAAGAAAAGGGTGGTTTAAAAATCAAAATAGCACTGATTGGATCTAGATTTCTGTTAAGAAGATGGAAGGACATTCAAGATTTGTATTTTCATGAAGTCAAAAGGAAATGATGCCTAGAAGGTGAAAATGAAACCTCTAACAATATACAGTTCCAACAAGAAGTTTGTAATGTGAAGGTTTGTCCATAATGTTACATCAGCTCCAATCTAAAAATAGCCTTCGTTTAACCCATGTCCCTTATAGACCCCATTTCAAGCCTATTAAAGACCTATTGATCTCTCTTGTTAGGTAGAGTCTATTAGTGAAGATTATTTGAATAAGCATACATATGAGATAGACAATATTAAAACTCAATAAGACCTTTGGCCAAGTAATGTGTATGTGCCTATCTGAAGTACAACAGTTCTTGCTTAAATGAAGATAATTCCCAAGTTTAGTATGGTAACTAGGGTTGTCATGTCATAGCAATGTTAATTTGGAAAATCAAGCCCTAAGGTATATTGACACTGAGTTGACGAAACCGAAATGTGATTTGAAAATTTAAAAATTTAAAAAAAGAGTGTTTTTGTTATACGAGCCTTCAAGTTCAGGGAAGTATGTTATTGTCAAACCTCATAGGATATATTGGGCAAAAGTGGGATCACTTGCAAGGTTATTTCATGAAGAAGTTGGCAACCAAATGTGTTCAAATGGATGTCTCTCGTGTCTTTAACTATGCTTTTTGACCCCTACTACTCATGTTTTTATCTTGAAAATAAAGCCATAGATGTGAAGGCTTCTACTATTCTCTTGCAAGACCTGAACGAACATGTAGAAAGAACAAATGGGAGTGCTTTGGTTTATTACCTCATTTTGTGAGTCAATGGAACCACTGTAAGTATCATCCATGCATATCATGCATACACGTATACATGAGCATATCACATCGCATTTTGTTGTCTTGTGTTACATATTATTTGTCAAAGTGAACAACAAACACCCTGTGGAGTAAAAAATCAAAAGTAGATATGGAATCAGGGGGCATGAAAGGGCTATTGCAAAAGAAAGAAGAGATGCATGCTTGTGCAAGAAACTAGACAACATAAACATCAATTAGAGCCTGCATGAGGACAAAATTACTGGTTTGAGCCTACACAGGGGGAAAAACTTCTCCTTTTTAAGTTTTTATTTTATGCGCGTACAAAATATTTTCAAACTCATTTTTAATATTTTGCCATGCAGGGGGCAAAGAGAGGATATGAGGACTGGCTAAAAATAGCTGTTTTTTTTTTTTGTAAAAGGAAGAACAAAAGAATAGAATAAGAAGAAAGTAAGAACTGTCAAACGCTTGAAGATACAAAAGATAAAAGATTAGGACAAAGGTCCTAAATAAAGATCAGATCAATTGAGCTAGAAGAGGTAAAGTTGACGCAAGACAAAGGAATATCCCCAAGAATAGAGAATCAAGATGAAGATTCATTTCTATTAAGGCAGACATTTTTAAGCAGATTTGTTGAAGCATCCACTACCCAGCTGTGAACCTCAGTTTTTCGCCCGAAAAGGATTCGGGCGAAAGTTCACTCGTTGTCGGGAGTCGCCACTCAGTTTATTTTGTTCGAAGGGAAAAACTAAGAAAACCCTTGTTTGACTCCAATAACTTGTCCAATGTAAAGGTTTCTAGTCTGCGAACCCAAGGAGGATTCGGGGACTATGTCATGCATTTGACTAACTTGACAATAAAAAGAAGTAAATATAAAAGGGATGAAGAAAAGAAAAAGGACTGATTGTTGGTAAATGCTGGACTTGCTATTTGGGGTGAATCCCAAATATGCCTACATACTCTCGTTTTTATGAGAGATCAAAGCCCATGTAGTTCGGAAAAGCCTATTTAAAGGCGATGAAATTTATGCTTCATGCATGTGTGTGTATGCTTCGTGCATTTTTCAGGCATTTTGCCAGAGTTGTGAGTTTTAGCACTTAGTGCAAAAATTGTATAACTTCGGGTACTTGGTACCAAAAGAGTTCAATTTCGGGTACTTAGTACCAAAAGAGTTCGATTTAGGCTTCATGCCAAAAGTTCATTTTAATAGTGCCGTTTAGGTACTTAGTACCAAAGAGATGCAATTTAGGCTCCGTGCAAAAAAAAAGGTTGATTTTATTTACGGCTTAATGCCGAAAGGGTGATTGATTAGTCCATTAGGCCCTCAGACCTAAAAAGATTAGGTCTTTGACCGAGAAGAAATTAAGAAGAAGATTAGAATGCTTATGATATGCTCGAATTGACCAAAGATGAATTATGATATTACCTTGATTAGAATTTTTCCACTTCTAAGTTCCAGATCTTGTTTCCTTACACTTTTGAGTATGATTCTTGCTTTCTACAACACAATATTAGAAATTCTTAAGCATAAAAATTTCGTCAGCATCTGGGCGTAGGAAGTCCAAAAGTCCTCCTTTTTGAAAATCTGAAGCCTATTTATAGGAAAAATCGGGCTGCACGGCGGCCGGGCCGCTGTCCTGGCCCACCGCGACTCGCGCTACTTCTGCTAAAACTGACTTTCCGGGAGCCACGGGCCTCCAAAAATTATTCTGAGACCATATCCATGATCCTTACATCGCACCAGACATTTCAAGTACCATGAAGACATACTTTCGGTGGAGTTTTACCGTTGCCCGCCGGTCCGGCCTGGTCTGAGGAAATTGGCATTCCGAGCCTCAAAATTCGAGTGTTCACAATTGCCCCCCACTGGGGTCCATAAAAATGATTTATGGAACTCAGTGGTCTTCTGAAGAGCGAATTTTGAGCGAGGTGCAAAAAGACTCGCGTTTTCAGTTTTTTCTATAAATAGGCTCATTTCATTCAATTTTCATTTGCTTTCATTCATTCTTCTTCTTTCACTTCTTTCAAATTTTCTTTCAACGATGGATTTCACTGGCTTTGAAGACTTCAAAATCCCACTCCCTCCCTGCAATCTTTTACTTGAGGAGGAGAAGCATAGTTCTCGGACCGGCTGCTATGAGGTGAGTACTCTCCCGTTTGTCCATCTAGTATGCATGCTTAGGGATTTTATTTATTTCCAGTAAGGAACTTAGAAATAAATTTTAGGAACCTTTCCTTTACATGTGCTAGTAATGAATTAGGATTAGTACTAGGCTTCATTATGCTCTGCCATCAGTAATTATTTCTAGTAAAGAACTTAGAAATAATCCTTTAGGAATCCACACCCGGCTGGGGAAAGAACTTAAATCTTTTCTGAATTTGTCCAACTTTTCTGAATTTTTTTTTTTTAGGACTCTATGATCAAGATATCTATAGCTGAGCGTCCGATGGTTACTATTCCGGCTTACATCTTTGATGCCGGGCACCCAGTGGGGGATCTTATCAGACCTGCTTTCCTCCACCATTTGAGGGCTATAGATGTGGGCAGAGATATCCACCGGGATTTGATCTGTGCTTTAGCCGAGCGCTGGTGGCCTACTACTGACACTTTCCATTTTTCTTGGGGGGAGATGACAATGACGCCTACTGACTTTTCCATCATTTCTGGGATTCCCTTTGGCATTGAGATGGTGGAGTCCTATGATGACTGGCGGCAGGACATTTCTTCAGCCGACATTATTACTTTGATCGAGGTTGACTATCCTCGATATCAGGCGCCTCGCTGCATTCAGCGAAGGTGGCTTGTGGAGCAAGCGCCAGGTATCTACACTGGTTACGAGACAGGCAACCTTACTGCTGACCAGGCGGCCAGGTTTACCTTGCTTCTCCTGTTTGCTAGCTCTTTCTTATCAAACAGGAAAGATGCAGTGAGTCTCAATGTGCTGAAGAGCCTACTTGACCTGACACGGCTTCATACGTACGATTGGGCTAGCATGATGCTGTGTAGGTTGTATGACGACATGTCAGACCTCTGCTATACCCGTATTGCTCTGTGTGGCTTGTATTACTTCTGGGAGGTAATGTAAAGAACATTTCCCCTATCTTTATATATGTTGACATACACCAATTCTGATACCTTTTTTTTTCAGACTTGGGCTTACGAGTACTTTCCTGACATTGCCCCTTTTCTTCGTGAGATACCTGCCCCCGCAGATCCTCTTTCCCCCATTGCTTGGAGGTGGTATAGAGAGAGGGTAGAAGTACCAAAGAGGAAACTTCCCATCAGAGGGCTGAGATCGTTCTTCGACAGCTGCCCAATGGACTCAGTAAATGCTTTATCGTCATCTTTTTTCATTATATTAAAGAAAATGATTCACTAATATAACAAATTTTTTACAGGTTGCATCTAAAGTGATGTCTAGCCGACTGGCAGAGTGGATAGCTCAAGATTACAGCTTTCAGCAATCAGAGTTTCTGACTCGACGACGATTCATACTTCCCCATCCAGAGTTTCGACGGTATTATCTCGCTGAGGGAGTGACTTTCCAGATTGCCAGTTTCTGTGCAGTTCCCATGGATCCCCCTGATGATATGCTATCTTCAACACTTCTGCCTGTTACTGTGTCCCAGTATGAGGGTGACCCTTTCGAGTCGGCTTATGCCCCGGATGAGGATGATTATGACTTCTACTATCTTCATCGACTGATGCCACGCATTGGGGCACGATTTGACTCTGTACCCCCTTATCGGTCTTCCCACTCTTCGGCTCCCACTTCTAGCACTCTGAGAGACCATCCCTCTCCTGACCGGCGAGCTGACAGACCCTCTTCCTCTAGGGCTGAGGCTTTCGCTTTCAGGGCCGGACCATCACACACTGGAGGAAACAGCAGCCCATCTCATTTGAGGCCTCCCGCATCCGTCCTTACAGCTACCGACCAATTTGACCCTATTTTAGCCGACTTGAGGCTGCCTTATGCTGCTCGTTATCATGCACCTGGTGGTTGGGTGACCCGACCAATTAGTGCTAAGGGTGCATTATATCAGAGCTTTGCTCATGTCACTCAGGTATATTCTCATAGAACTTTTCATGAAAAGGATTCATAAAATTCTCTTGAGATTGATTGTGATTTTGTCTCTTTTACAGGTACCAGAGGGCCTGATCATGGAAATGGCAGCACTGATTACTGCTTTCTCGGATGAACTGTTTGGTGCTTGGACTGAGGCTGCTTACGAGAGGCAGAGCAGGCCACAAAGACGGAGAGGCCGGCACTGATTTTTTTTTTACATACTTGTCTTGAACTATGCTTACTGTATTTGAACTATGCCCCTTCTGTACTTTGTACCTTTCATGTTTTTCAGCTGTTATCTGAACTTATCTGTAAACCTGCACTTATTTGTTAGTATTAACAGCACATATGTATGCATGATGCTTTTTTTCTTTTTAGAAATCTCTTTTAAAAATAAATCCCTGACACAATCCCAAAAAAATAGCACATAACAGGGCCTAAACAGGGCCAAAACACGAGAATTTTACAAAACATCAAAAAAGAGGAATCAGGATGGTCGGCGGCCGAGCCGCCGGCAACGGCGGCCGAGCCGCTGCCCGGGCCAGACCAGTATAAAACTCAAGGTTGTCTTACATCTGTGGGCCAGAAAGCAATCCTCTTACTGCAAGATCTTATTATTATTTTTTTTCAAATAACAATGAATCCCCTTTTTAATCACGTGATGCATAATTGGACCAAAAGTCTCCACAATGTTGAAAGGATCAACATGGGGAGGTACGGGTTGAAAGCTGTCGCCACCCTCAGAGGTGTAGCTGTAGACTGGGATTTCTTGCACTCTTGCATCAGGTTTTGGGATCCCCAAGCCCATGTTTTCAGATTTGGGGATCGGATGGAGGAAATGTGTCCTCTTTTTGAGGAGTTCTGCTCGATCATTGGGTGCGACCCAAATGCCCCTCTTGTGAGGCATGAGGTCCAAATTGGCTATGTGGGATCTTTTTAGAGACTTTTTAGCTTCACAAAACCCCAAGCCCAAGCTATGATTGTAAATGGGGATAAGGCGATGCTGCTTCCCCTAATTGATGAATTCTTGACCGCCGATTTTGAAGACGATGTTCAATTGAGGCATAGAATGCGAGCCTTCGTCTTTTGTTTGTTAGCTGGGTTCCTCTTCAACCGTGACCCCGGCTTTGGAGATTTGAAACTTTGCCCAATGGTTAGGCAAATGGAAGAGCTCAACTGTATCGGGGGCATGATCCTGGCTGAGACTATTCAGAGTCTCGACAGATGCGCACTTGGATTTGAACGTTGGACCGTCACCCCGGTCATCCTTCAGGTAATTTATACCTTTTGTTTCTTTTTTGCTTATTCCATCACCTCTCTTTTCCTTTGTAAAATAGAAAGGATCTATTTTTTTTAGGTTTGGCTGAGAGATCATCTTCGAGTGATTGCAGCCCCCCAGACTTTGACCTACAACCCTTCACAGTACCGCACCAGGAAAATTCAGATTTCTTTTCCCTCTATGGCCGAATGGACTGTTTGGCTGTTTGAGCTTGGACCGGAAGAATTATTATGGTTCGTCCCTTGGTATAGGATTCCTCAATTCATAGAGGCAAATGCCATGCACAACCATGTCTACCTGCTTGGGTTCACTCATAGTACTTGGTACAGTGCTTCCCGCGTCCTCAGGCAGATGGGTATTGATCAGAGAGTTCCCCTTCCTGTCGGGCTTACCATTGCTTCTCCTATTACCCCCGGGGTTACTCGGGCTGTTCTACAGACTTGGGTCAGAGACCATCGGATGATCAGGCCTTGTGCAGAGCCTTCCCTCGTTCAGCCCACTCCAGAGTACAGGACCTGGTTTATAGCTGAGGTTTGGCCCGTTGAGAAACCGAGGAGGTGTGCATTGCTGCAGGAGTTGGAGGGAGAGGAGGTGGTTCCTCTTAGTGAGGAAAAGGTAGATATTGCGGAGAGTTCCGGGACTAAGGAAGACGCCGAAGACTCTGCCCCCTGTAGGAGGCGTAGGATTTAGATCCCAGGGTGACTCCATTGTCTTTTCTGTTTTTGGGTTGTTTTTACCTTTTTGGTTTTTTGGGGAATATGACTTGACCTTTTTGTATTTTATAGGCTGAATGACTCTTTTTGTAACAGATGATTCTCTTTTTGTAATGAATGATTCTTAATGAATGACTCTTTTGTTTGCTTTCCAAGCATTATCTACTTTATTTATTTGCTCTTATTTTTGCCTAAGCCGTCCTTTCAGATTTTCAACTTAGCGAGCTCTTACCCATTCTTGCCTAAGCCGCCCTTTGCGAGTTTTCAGCTTAGCGGGCCCCACTATTGCCTAAGCCGCCCTTTGTGGGTTTTCGGCTTAGCGGGATTTTTTGTTTTGTTTTGTTTTTTTGTTGTTTTGTTGTTGTTTTGTTGTTATTTTTTTTTCTTGGCAAAAGAAAGATGAATGAATGATTTTTATTAAAATTTAGACCGTGCTCAAGGAGAGCTACCTACATATCTTGAATTAGTTTGCGAGAATCAGGTCTAATGTAGTTCCCTTTTGGAATGCATGATCATACATAATATTTCTTCAGTTGATCCAGATTGCATGGGTTTGTGAACTCCAGACCATCCAAATCAGACAAGATGACGGCTCCGCCGGAAAGTATTTTCTTCAAAATGTAGGGTCCCGCCCAATGAGGACGAAACTTCCCACGAGGATCTATAACAGGTGTTCTGATCTCTTTCAGGACCAAACAACCTTCTTCCAACTTTCGATCTTTGACCTTTTTGTTGAAATGTCTGGCCATTCGCCTCTGATATCCTTGAATCTGATGTAGAGCTTGAAGTCTTTTCTCATCCAAGCCCAACAACTGATGATGATAATTGCTGATCCATTCAGCTTCATTTATCTGACTTTCTTGGATTATCCTCGCCGATTGAACTTCCAGTTCAATGGGGAGTACTGCTTCCATTCCGTATACTAGTGAATACGGGGTTGCCCCAGTAGGAGTTCTAACTGATGTTCTGTATCCCCACAAAGCCAGTGGTAACTTCTCATGCCAACGCCTATGTTCCTTGATCATTTTTTGTATGATCACCTTTATAGACTTGTTCGCTGCTTCTACAGCTCCATTTGTTTGAGGTCTATAAGGAGAGGACTTATGATGCTGGACATTCTTATCCTTCAAGAGCTTAGCAAATTCTGCTTGGAAATGAGTTCCATTATCAGTGATAATTTCAAACGGCGTTCCGTACCGACAAAGGATGTTGGTTCGGACAAACTGTGTTGCCTTTTTGGCGTCTAATTCTGCATAGGAAGCTGCTTCAACCCACTTTGTGAAGTAATCCACTGCTACCAAGATAAACTGATGTCCATTTGATGCTTTTGGATGTATTTTACCAATTATATCAATTCCCCAAGTAGCGAAGGGCCATGGAGAAGTGATTGGATTCAGGGCAACAGGAGGTTGCTTCTGTAGCTTAGCAAATATTTGGCATTGATGACATCCTTGCACAAATGCCACACAGTCTGCATTCATGGTGGACCAATAATATCCTAGATTGGCAATTTTTTGAGCCAAGGCGATCCCATACATGTGTGGTCCTAATTCGCCACCATGTACGATTTCCATTATCTGCTTAGCCTCTGCTTCATTTACACACCTTAGGTGCATTCCATTCCAACTTCTTTTGTAGAGGATATCTCCATTAAGAATGTAACCTATGGCAAGCTGCCTTATTGCCCTCTGATCAACCTTTGATGATCCCTCCGGATAATTTCCATCCTTGAGATGGGTCTTGATATCCCAAAACCATGGTTTACCATCGGCCAAGTGCATTACATGGGCGGGTTGCTTTTGAAGCTGAACTTTCAATGGACGAATGACTTTCCCCTCCCTGATATTGATCATGGAAGCTAAAGTAGCGAAGGCATCAGCAAACTGATTCTTTACTCTTGGGAGATATTCGAAGGACAGATCATTGAACTATTGTGCCAAATGATCAAGGCGTTGTAGGTAAGGAACCAAACGCTCTTCTCTTATCTTCCATTTCCTTAAAGCTTGTGATACTATTAAAATAGAATCACCATAGACCTTTAGGTCCCTAATCCCCAATTTCAGGGCGGCTTCAAGCCCATTAATGCAAGCTTCATATTCTGCTTCATTGTTTGTGCAGCTAAAGTCAAGTTTAACTGCGAATGGAATGTATTCTCCACAAGGAGTTTTGAACACAATTCCAATTCCGTTTCCATGATAATTGGATGCTCCATCAAAATACATCTCCCAAACACTTCCTTCCACATTCAAGAGGTCTTCGTCAGGGAAACCCACTTCTCGCATCTCGTCATTCACGGCTAATTCCGCTAATTGGTCAGCTATTGCCCCGCCTTTCACAGCTTTCCTTTGAACAAATTTCAAGTCAAAGGCTGCCAATGTTGACACCCACTTAGCCATTTTGCTGTCCAAAATAGGCCTCTCCATAAGGAATTTCAAGGGACTCTGTTCTGCAATGACATAAGTAGTGTAAGAAGACAAGTAGTGTTGTAACTTTGTACAAGCCCAATACAAGGCTAAACACAACTTCTCAATCTTGTTATACTTTAACTCATAATCCAGCATCCTTTTGCTAAGGTAGTAAATTGCATTTTCCACCTTTGTATCTTCAGCCTCTTGAGCTAGCATTGCACCCATGGCTTCATCTGTTACAGACAAATACAAGAGCAGAGGCTTTCCCATTCTGGGAGGTTGTAGAATTGGTGGACTTAACAAGTATTCTTTGATCTTGTCGAAGGCCTTTTGGCAGTCTTCATTCCATTCTTGTGAAGCACCTTTCCTTAGTAGCTTAAAGATTGGACCACAAGTCTCTGCCAATTGCGATATGAATCGGCTGATATATTGTAATCTACCTAGCAAGCCTCTAATCTCTTTTTCTGTTCTTGGCGGAGGCATTTTCAGAATAGCCTTTGACTTTGCTGGAACAACTTCTATTCCTTTCTTGCTGACCAAATATCCCAAAAATAAGCCTGATGTTGCACCAAAGAGGCACTTTGCAGGATTAAGCTTCAAATTGTACTTGCGAAGTCTAAGGAAGAACTTCTCAAGCGCTTCAACATGTTCTTCTGGAGATTTTGACTTAACAATCATATCATCAACATACACTTCTACTTCTTTGTGAATCATGTCATGAAAGACTGTTGTCGCCATCCTTTGGTAGGTAGCCCCTGCATTTATCAACCCAAAAGGCATAACCCTGTAGCAGAAAGTGCCCCATTCTGTGATGAAAGCTGTCTTTTCTTTGTCTGGTGGGTGAACTAGGATCTGATTGTACCCAACCGCGAGGTCAGTCATGGAAACCATCACATGCCTAGCCATCCTGTCTATCAGCAAATCGATGTGTGGTAGTGGAAAATCATCTTTGGGACAGGCCTTATTCAAATCTCTGTAGTCAACACACATCCTGACCTTTCCGTCTTTCTTTGGGACCGGCACAATGTTTGCTAACCAGGAAGGGTAGGCAATTGGTTCTATGAACTTATTGTCTAGTTGCTTGGCAACCTCCTCTTTAATTTTCAAAGACCATTCTGGCTTCATTCTTCTCAATTTCTGCTTAACCGGCTTTGCATCGGGGTATAGCGGAATCTTGTGAACTGCTATGGTTGGGTCTATTCCCGTGACATCACTTGTCTTCCACATGAAGCAGCCGGCATACTTTCTGATGCACTCAAGAACCTGTTCCTTATTCACACAATCATATGCAATGTATATATGTTCATTTTCTTTGCCAATTATTATCTTTTCATTTATTTCTTTTATTTCATTTATTTCATTTTTGCTAGATAATACTTGGAAAGCAAAAGACACAGGGTAACCAAGAATCGGAACGGTTTCATTGATAATGGCGGAGTCATTCTCCAAGATTACATTAGACTTGACATTAGGGCTTTCTAAATCTGAAATTACAGAAGACTCAGAATTAGACTCTGACTTGGTTTTTGACTCAGAATTAGTACAAGACTCGGTACAAGACTCAAGTTCAGGGTGTGACACAGGACTAGGTTTAACCTCAGCAGCTTGTCCCTCCTCGGCGTACCAGTTTCTCAGCGGTCCATCCGTGATCTTGATCAGCTTTGTGAAATCCCTATTGTCTTCAAAATTGGTTATCATAGCAACCTCATCAAAGAGACTGGGCCGCATGAAATCTTCCATTTGGGGGTCAGTTTCAAGTTCTGGCTCTTCTTCTTTCATGGCTACAACATCAGCAAACATTTCAAAACCCGGTAGCTTCTTTCCGGTCATAGGAGAATAGAATGGTTCCTGAAAACCACGGTGATGAACTGCCTTTCCAGGTTTGCAAAAGTGACCATTCAGAGTTCTAAAGTAAGGGCGCATTTTGAGGCTTCTTGCCTCCCAATTTCCCTTTTTCTTCCTTCCACGCTCAAACTCTTCTATTTCCTCGTCTGTAGGTTTGTACCCCAAGCCAAAAGTTCCTTTATTCTCA
Source organism: Garcia nutans (assembly GCA_947685225.1). Classification (NCBI taxonomy): domain Eukaryota; kingdom Viridiplantae; phylum Streptophyta; class Magnoliopsida; order Malpighiales; family Euphorbiaceae; genus Garcia; species Garcia nutans. The sequence goes on along the minus strand of CANTUV010000039.1, from coordinate 30,333,061 downwards.
GGCTCTTCCCATGGCCGTACTACGGGTATTTTCCTCCCAGACTTCATCATTTCCATCCCAGTCAATAGACCTACCCTCAGCATCATTCCCACTAGGCAGTTGATTTGGACCTCCCCAAAGTCATATGAGACAAATGGCCCTTTGGGTTTTTCACCTTCTATGCATTGAACTGTGTCGTAATGAAACCCAGTCAAGGTCATAGCGGTTTCACCAGGGACAACCTCAAGGAGAGACTGATCCATGGTTTTCTTGTTGATTTCACAGGTATCCCCTTTGATAGTGATGATTTTTCCTTCAAAAGGGAATTTAAGTTTTTGGTGTAATGAAGAAGGTACAACATTAATTTGATGAATCCACGGCCTTCCAAGGAGGAGATTAAAGCTCGCGGGTACATCAATGACCTGGAATGGTACTCCCATTTTCACCGGCCCAATAGCAATTTCTAGAGTAGCAACACCCAAAATTTCTCTTCGAGTGTTATCATATGCTCTCACAATCTGATCAGAAGGTGTAAGATCCGTAGCCTCCAACCCAAGACAGCTTGCTACTTTCAAGGGACACACATTTAAGGCTGACCCATTATCAATGAAAACCATGGGCACAGTCTTTCCCCCAGTCTGTATGGTGATGTATAGTGCATCATTGTGTTTCTTACCGTCTTCTGGTAAATCCACATCAGAAAACCTGATACTCAATGCCTTGGTTGATTGGGTCAAAGTTGCCACCAAAGCTTCTGGGCTTGTGTCCACAGGTGTATCAAGTTGACTCAAAGCTTCGCTGAGAGCCTGGCGGTGTGGGAATGAGGAAGCAAGGAGCTCCCAAATTGACACCTTAGCTTGAGTTTGTTTAAGCTGAGTGAGGACAGGGTCTTCTTTTGGCTCTGGTGTTTTCTTATGGGGGGGATTTGAGGTTGTAGGGGTTTTTCCCAAGTCAAGTGGCTGATATTGTCTTCCACTTCTTGTCAGAGCACTGACCTCTTCAGAAAGGTCGTTCAAATCTAACACACATACTTCATTCATTTTTGAGAGAAGTTCGAAAGGATCAAACAGCTCTTCTTCCACAGTAATGGCATGGATGGAGTGATTGGGCAAAGGATTAGTGTTAATGTTTGGTTGCCTCCTGAGAGGAATGATGTCACCACTATCCACCAGATCCTGGATGCGGTTTTTCAGTGTCCAGCAAGCATCTGTTTTATGCCCATTCCCTTGATGGTATTCACAATATTCATTGACTTTATAACTGGAAGGTAATGGGTTTGGAGGAGGTCTTGGGTCCAAAGGCTTCAAATATTTTCCTTCCACAGCCTTTTTAAACACCAAATGAAGGGGCACTCCAAGGTCAGTATATTGCCTTCTCGGCTGATTTCTCGGCCCAAGATTGCCCACACGTAAAGGATTCGCAGGGGCAATATTGGCCACTTGATTGACCTTGCTTGAGGAAGGAGTTTGGCTTTGTTTCTTATATTTCGATGCAGCCCCCTCATCCACTATTTTACCCAACTGTATCAAATCTTCTACCTTGGTTGCAGTCGCAATGAGCGATTTGAAAGTAGGTAGATATTGGGTTTGCAGTTGAGCCTGATATGTAGGTTTTAAATTCCTGATTATGATATCAATCTGCTCTTGTTCTGAAGGGCGATTGATCATCTGGGCGACTTTTTCCCTCCACCTCGTAAGGAACGAGGAGAAGGGTTCATTGTTGTTCTGCTTGGTAGTCTCAAGTTCCCTTCTGGTGACATCCACCTCAATATTATAGTGGTACTGAGAGTTAAATGCATTGCAGATGTCTTCCCATGTCTTAATCTTGGAACGGTCTAGACTCACAAATCATTTAAGGGCAGCCCCAGTCAGGGATTGTTGGAAGAGTTGAGCAAAGAGCTCATCATTTAAACCCTAAGGACTTAAGGCTCCCACATACATTTTCAGGTGAGTTTTAGGGCAAGTGGTCCCATCAAATCTGTCCATCCCAGGCATCTTGAATTTTGGAGGCAATCTAGCTTGGGGAAACAAGGATAAGGAATCCATGTCTACCACCTCTTTGTGAGTTTTCATGGCAGTGATTGACCTCTCAAGCAATTCAAGTTTCCTTTTCAGTTCATCTGTTTCATTCTTGGAGGGTGGATCCTCCAAATTGATGACAGGGGTATTAATCTGAGCAGTCACGGGGGTACTAGTTTGTCCCACAATGGGTTCCTTCCCCAAATTTCCAGGAATAGGGACTGTCTTTGGTGCTCCTTCTAATTCAGCCAGGATGGCTACCCTTTGGGCGGCTAAAGCTTCATCAATTCTCTCTTGCATTCTAGCTTCAATTTCCTTAACCTGACTATCCAGCAAAGCCTTAATCTGTTCAATTGTGGCCATTTCAGTAATTGGAGCAGTTGGTGAAGTTGGGGTTGTAGAATTTGTAGGGGATAGCACAGTTGGTATTGGTGTGTCTGGTGTAGGTGAAGGCACACGGACAGTGGGTACCTGCAAAGGTTAAGGGCAAGAGATCAGGGTGGTGTGTAGGGTAGGAAAACTCTTGGTCCACTTATGTACATCAAAATTTTCTCCCAAAACAATGTTGTTATGTTGCATGAATGCACCTCATCACATCATAATTCATTTTAATGGAATGCGGCACTATCATTGGGTACATACAACCTAAGGGAAGGTTATATTGTTATGTGAAAATAGAGAATCGGCTTATCATAGGGACCCTTGAGTCTTGAGTAAGATATACCTAACCACATGTGAAACAAGGAGTTTCGCGTGGGTCCAACAGTACGATTACTCATAGGCCACTCCAAAAGGATTGGAATGGTTTGCGACAACAACAGGGAGGACGCTTTGGCTGTCCGCCGGCATAATCAAGGAGACCTGCCGGTCAGCGCTACTTGCTATCCAAACTCAGAACTTTGAACAGAAAGAGAAGAAATTCATTTGAAAATAATTTTTTTATGCAATGGAGGAAAAGTATTCCCCCATATATGCAAGAGAAAAAGATTCTCTGAATGACAAAACAAATGCACAATTTATCAAATAAGGGACCATTAAAGGAAAAAGATTCCTTTTGTCAACTTTCAATCCAACATCCTTAAAGAAAGGATATATAATGCTAAGGTACCCTGCAAAATGAATAAAAATACCCTAAAGAAGGGCAAATCAGTTAAACGAATAATAATAACAGTCTACTATAATTCCATAAATCATTATTATTATCATTTTTTATTATTTTTTTTTTGTAATATATAGCCATTATTTTATTTATTATTATTTTTTTATGGTCCCCAGGAAGATATATTTTTTTCAATTTTCAGTACTAATGTCTTTAAAGAAAAGACAACCATTGCTAAGGTACCCTGCCAAAATAAATAAAAATACCCTAAAGAAGGGCCAGTTAGTCAAATAAACAATAGTAGTCCACTAGGATCACATAAATCATTTTTATGTCCCCAGTGGAGTCGCCAGTTTGTGAACCTCGGTTTTCCGCCCGAAAAGGATCCGGGCGAAAGTTCACTCATTGTCGGGAGTCGCCACTCAGTTTATTTTGTTCGAAGGGAAAAACTAAGAAAACCCTTGTTTGACTCCAATAACTTGTCCAATGTAAAGGTTTCTAGTCTGCGAACCCAAGGAGGATTCGGGGACTATGTCATGCATTTGACTAACTTGACAATAAAAAGAAGTAAATATAAAAGGGATGAAGAAAAGAAAAAGGACTGATTGTTGGTAAATGGTGGACTTGCTATTTGGGGTGAATCCCAAATATGCCTACATACTCTCATTTTTATGACAGATCAAAGCCCATGTAGTTCGGAAAAGCCTATTTAAAGGCGATGAAATTTATGCTTCATGCATGTGTGTGTATGCTTCGTGCATTTTTCAGGCATTTTGCCAGAGTTGTGAGTTTTAGCACTTAGTGCAAAAATTGTATAACTTCGGGTACTTGGTACCAAAAGAGTTCGATTTCGGGTACTTAGTACCAAAAGAGTTCGATTTAGGCTTCATGCCAAAAGTTCATTTTAATAGTGCCGTTTAGGTACTTAGTACCAAAGAGATGCAATTTAGGCTCCGTGCAAAAAAAAGGTTGATTTTATTTACGGCTTAATGCCGAAAGGGTGATTGATTAGTCCATTAGGCCCTCAGACCTAAAAAGATTAGGTCTTTGACCGAGAAGAAATTAAGAAGAAGATTAGAATGCTTATGATATGCTCGAATTGACCAAAGATGAATTATGATATTACCTTGATTAGAATTTTTCCACTTCTAAGTTCCAGATCTTGTTTCCTTACACTTTTGAGTATGATTCTTGCTTTCTACAACACAATATTAGAAATTCTTAAGCATAAAAATTTCGTCAGCATCTGGGCGTAGGAAGTCCAAAAGTCCTCCTTTTTGAAAATATGAAGCCTATTTATAGGCAAAATCGGGCTGCACGGTGGCCGGGCCGCCGGAATCACAGCGGTCGAGCCGCCGTCCTGGCCCACCGCGACTCGCGCTACTTCTGCTAAAACTGACTTTCCGGGAGCCACGGGCCTCCAAAAATTATTCTGAGACCATATCCATGATCCTTATGTCGCACTGGACATTTCAAGTACCATGAAGACATACTTTCGGTGGAGTTTTACCGTTGCCCGCCGGTCCGGCCTGGTCTGAGGAAATTGGCTTTCCGAGCCTCAAAATTCGAGTGTTCACACCAGCCTATATTGGATTTGTTAAAGTATCCTGACGACATAGCTTTCCTTGATATGTTGAATATCTAAGTTTGTTTCTAGTGAGATATTAGAGTTGTTCACTATCCTACCAAGATATTAGAGTCGCTTCGTGGTTGTCATCGGGATATTAGAGTCGCTCAATGATCATTTTAATTTACCAAGATATTAGAGACGCTTGGTGGATTTCATCGGGATATTAGAATCGCTCAATGGCTATTTTCGCTTGAGAGACCTATTGGGATATTAGAGTTGACCTGTTGAGATATTAGAGTCGCTCATTGATTTTTGTTGGTTGGTCATTTCATCAGGATATTATAATTGCCTAATGAACATGTTGGGATATTAGAATTTCCCAAATTCAGTCTTGGATCGAGAACCCAAATCAAGTCTCGGGTCCAAACACCCAAATCTAATCCAATTTTGGGTTGAGAATTCAAATCCAGTGTCAGGTCGAGAAACCAAATCCAGTTTCGGGTCTAGAGCCCAAATTTAGTTTCGGGTGTAGAACCCAAATCCAGTCTCGGGTTGAGAACCCTCAGGTTCAAAACCCATCCATATCCAAGTTCAGCTCAAAGTCATGTTGCTTTTCACTTTCTTCTATTGAAGTCTCAGATCGCTCAAGCGGGGGACAAACTGTAGACCCTTAATTTTGCCCCTAAGCTAATCTGATCTCAATTAAAGAAGGCCAAGCTAAATTTGGTTTGATTTTAATAGTTTAAACCTAGTTTACAACTTTGAAATAGGCCGGTCCAGTTTTAAAAGGCCTAAAATAAGTTGGTTTAATTTTTAAAACCCTAACCTAGTCTGATTTAATTTTTAAAGGACCATATCAACTCCAACTCAATTTTAAAAGCTTGAATTAAATTTGGTCTAATTTTAAAAGCCCAAACAAGTTTGTCCAAGCCCAAAAAGCCATGCCACTTTGGACCCATGGCAAATTGGATCCCTAATTCACCATGACTATTGGTCCATGGCAAATTGAGGCTTTTAATTCCCCATGGACCAATGTCCATGGAAAATTAGGGAGTCCTAATTTGCCATGGACTAGTGACCATGGCGAATTAGGCAATCTTAATTTGCCATGAGTCTTTTAATTCACTTTTATTTGGTGTTTTGGGATAGATCATGCTTTGTTATGATCATTTATGCTTGTTTTTTTAGGTTAACTTTATTGGTTTTTGATTAATTTTTTTACATTTGTGCTTAAGTTTGCTTGAAGTGTTATGATTTAGGCAGAAGTACAAAAATAGAGCTTTAATTCACTTGTCGGATCCAATTTGGAGGAAAAGGCATTGAACACGGCTAAGTCATTCATGACTTGGCTGTGTCCCTCATCAAAAAGTTGAAAAATTGGATACACTCAGTAACCTGGCTGTGTCCCTCATGAGAAAAGAAGAAATTTTTGGCAGACTATGACACACCTAGGTGACTTGGCTAGTCACATGATATGGCCAAGATAGACATGAGTTAGCCATGTCACCAACCTAAAGAAACAAAAAATGGCAAAACCAGACACATGCCTATGACATGGCCAAGTCACTGGCCGTGTCACATGACACACCCACTGACTTGGCTGTGTCACACTTAAAGAGAGCAAAATATCCAAAGAGGTATAGGTGACACGGCTAGGTGACACGGCCGTGTCACTCCCCACAAAAAACATACATTGAAAGGTAGTCAAAAACACATACATGTGACTTGGCCGTGTCTAAGGTAAAATTGATAGACACGGCCAAGTCATTCATGTCTTGGCCGTGTCACATGTGATTCTTCTGAATTATTAGCACGATTAGTGGGGGGACAAGATTGGAGACAATAGAAATATTATTTTTAAAGCTGCATTATTTTTATGGGAAGAAAGATTTAAGAATTAAAAGGAGGGAACAAAGGGAAGTTTGGAGGATGGAGGTGAGTTGGAAAAGCAACATTCTCTTTGTCTTAATACTTAAAATAATTGGAATGAAATAAGGAGGAGTCTCCATTCTCCATTTCATCATCTTATTCTTTGCTTTGAAGACACCATCTTCATCACCACCTATATATTTCATCTTCCTTCCATCTTTATTTTCTTAGAGAGACAATACTCTAACATTTTTGGGGATAGTTTTGGGTGGACAAGCTCTTGAGATGGTTAGGTTTGGAGAAAGCTTTGATTGAAATGTTAGAGGCTTTAGAAAGTTTTCACTTCATCTTTCAAGGATAGAACCATTGAATAAAGGGTTGAAGAGGGCTTTAGAGTTCTTCATCACATTCAAGTTGAGCTAGGAGGAAGAATAAGAAGTTTCAACTCTTGGCATCTTCAAGGGGTTTTTCATATTCTCTCATTTAATTCATTTCTAGATTGTTGTTGGTTTATTATGAACATTAATATTTCAATGGATAATTTTGATTTGATTTATATTGAGTTGAATGTTTATTTTGAAATGATGATGAGCTAAATTACTCATGCCTAGGGTTTGTAGTATATTTGATTAAATGTCTTAACTCAATATTTCTATTAATATAACTTGTTATTAGTTGTTTACATTGGATTATATGTTAGGTTGATAGATTGGCCACCTATTGATCTCTTAATATTGAATGATAGACCGAGATGTGAAATTTGATATTGGAACTATGCAATCAACTACCCTAAGAACGAAATAGAAATATAAGTTCTAGGGTTTAATTAATTTGCAATTTCAAAACAATTGATTGTTGTTAATTCATAAATGTGAGAACTGATGAATTGATAATTGCTAATTAACCACGAGGAATAAATTAAATTACAAGGTTGTATTAATGGATAATTTAAGATTAAGCTTTGATTAAATTAATCTACAAACCCTAGGTACCATTCCAAGAATTTGAATTAATCTTGCACAACTGTTACTCATTTTAATTTTAGATTTTAATTATTTTTCACCATTTCAACAACATACACTCAAACTTTAATATATTGTTTTAATCAAATTATTACAAAGAAACACCTTCCTTGTGAGACGACCTTGGGACGATCACAATTACTATAATAACCTCATATACTTACGAGTGTCGCTTTATAGTAGAATTAAATAGAGCACAATAAGTTTTTGGTGTCGTTGCCGGGGAAGACTGTTTTAGTAGTAGTTTGATTCCTTTATTTTTATTTTATTTAAGTGCTTCTTTTTGAATTGCTCAGGTGATTTATGCAAGGACGTAGGTTGCAAGGCAATGAACTTATTCCCTTTATAGACAATGTTCATAGATGTCCTAGAATTGAGCAAGTGGATCCTTTGGGACAAGAAGGTGAAGACATTAAAGAGCAATTCGAAGAGCGCACAGGAGTAGAAATGGGTGAAGTGGAAGAATCGCTAATGAAGGAGTTTGCCCGACCAATTATTGGTGTAACTATATCATGTATATGGTTGAGCAATGCAACAAGAAACTATGAACTAAAAAACACTCATTATAGTATGCTGCCCTTTTTTAATGGAATGCTGAATTAAGATCCTCTCAACTTCATTCGTGATTTTTATACAACCTTGCATACATTCCCTTTGCAAGCATTGATAGAAGACGAGCTGAAAATGAGGTGTTTCCCATATAGTTTGAAGGATAGGGCAAAGGCGTGGTTGATGACTTTACCTGAAAATTCATTAACCACATGGACTGAAGTATATAACAAATTTATGAAAAAATTCTATTCAAATTAGAAAACAAAGGAGCTTAGGGGGAGTATAGCAACATTCACCCAATTGGATGGAGAACCATTTCATGAGGTGTGGATTGCTTCAAATCTTTATTATTCAAATGCCCTCATCATTATTATCCATAACAACTGCTCAATCAGTTCTTTGATGATGGTCTCACTCAGCAAAGCCAGAATATAGTGGATAATGCAGCAGGAGGTGCAATGGGTGAAAAGACAACTGTTGAAAAGGTGCCATTATTTGAAATGTTGTAAGCTAATTCACAGTAGAAGAGTATTAGAGAAAGGCAAAGAGGAGCCTTTAAGTTGAATACAAATTCTGAAAATGGCAAAACAAATCGCAGAGTTGACAAGGTAAGTAAAATTACTAAATGCTAGAGGAAACTTACCTATGTCAAGTCAAGAAACAGGTGCATCGTTTGGTGTTGTAAACCATAATGCAAATATGTGCCCTTCAAGCTTTGATCAATTCCAAGAAGGGCAAGAGCAAGCATATGCCTTTAAAGGTTTCCAACAAAGGGGTAGGAATGACCCATATTCAAATTCTTATAACCCCGGTTGGAGAAACCACCCAAATTTTTCATGGAAGAACCAACAACAAATTCCACCTCAACAATCCTTCCAACCCTATCAAAGAGGACCTAACTTCTAAGGGCGAACTTCAAATCATGATCAACCAAAGAAACCCACATTGAAAGATAATTTGAATGCTTTTATTCAAATTAGCACACAAAATCAGGAGGTGAACAATAAGAGGTTTGATTCCTTGGAGGCTTCATTGAAGAAGGTTGAAATGCAAGTTAGTCAATTGGCTAACCAACTTCAAGCTCATCAAAAAGGAAAATTTTCAAGTCAATTGAAGTAAGCCAAGGCAATCACAGTCTTGAGAAATGGTAAGATAATTGATAATAAAATTGGCGATTCTTTGGATGTAGGTACAATTAAAAAAATGGAGAGAAAATGCAAAAAAGCTAAGCTCAACCAAGTGAATCAAAGGAGAAAGAGAATGTGGAAGCATCCATTTCACCAGAGTTGCACAAATCTCTAAATTCTTACAGACCACCAATACCTTTCCCAAGCAGGTTAAAAAATGAGAAGCAATATAAATAATTTTCTGAAATTTATAACATGCTCTCAAAGGTAAGTATAAATCTTCTCTTACTTTGAGGTGATTAAACATATGCCATCCTATGCCAAATTCTTTAAGGAATTAAACATTAAAAAGAAAAAGGTATGAGCTGAATGAAAAAGTGATAGTTTCTGAAGTAACAAGTGTTGTTCTACAACACAAGTTACCACCTAAGCTAAAGAATCCTAGAAGTTTTAAGGTTAATATCTCTATGGGGAATGGGAAGGAAACCATTGGCATGTGTGATCTAGGAGCTAGTATAAACTTGATTTCATACTCCATTTATTTGAAATTAGAGCTTAGGAAACTTAAACCAATAAAAATGGTATTGCAGCTTGCAGGTAGAACTCATCGATACCCTAAGAGAATCATAGAGGATGTTCTAGTTCAAGTAGATGGTTTGATTGTTCCTGCTGATTTCATTGCCTTGGACATGGGGAAGAAATCCCTAGGGATTCAGAACATACAATTTTGTTAGGGAGACCTTTTATGGCTATAACTAATACTTTGATTGATGTTAAAAATGAAAAATTAACCATGATTATTTTAGGGCAAAGTGAAATTTTTAATTTTTAACACTTCTCCTATCCCCACTACTGTTGTGTATGAAGGCTACACTTTTATTGATTTTACTAATAATGCTGTTGAAGAAGTCTTCTTGCAGGAAAGTAATGAAGACAAGTTAGAGATGGCCTTAACTTTGGGTGAAGAAATTGAGAATTTTGATGTGGAAATTAAGGAATACAAGTTCATGTTAGATGATGAAAGTAATGAGAAGGGACTTGAGATTGAGGAAGAGGAGATTCAACCAAAAGTGGTTGATCTTAAAGAACTCCCAAAGCATTTGTAGTATGTTTTTCTTGGGGAGAACAACACACAACCAGTGATAATTTCTTCTACTCTAAATAGTGATGATAAAGATAAACTTGTGAAAATGTTGAAAATATTCAAGAGAGCCATTGGTTGTGGGTTGAGCGATATCAAGAGTATTAGTCCCTCCATGTGTATGGATAAGATAGTTTTAGAAGAGGGAGATAAACCGGTGAGAGAAGCTCAAAGGAGGCTTAATCCAAATGTGAGTGAAGTAGTCAAGAATGAGGTTCTTAAGCTCCTTGATGAGGGGGTGATCTACCCAATAGCTGATAGTGAGTGAGTTAGTCCGGTACATGTAGTGCCAAAGAAAGCTAGGTTGACTGTAGTTCAGAATGAGAGGGGAGAGTTGGTACCTACTTGCACTCAGATCGGGTAGCAAATGTGCATAGATTATAGGAAATTAAATAGTGTCACCAAAAAAGATCATTTTTCTTTACCATTCAATGACCAGATGCTTGATAAATTGTCTGGAAATGCTTTTTACTATTTTCTTGATGGTCTTTCAGGTTACTACCAAGTCTCTATAGCACAGGAAGATCAACCCAAGATAACTTTCACTTGTCACTTTGAGACATTTGCCTTTTAGAGGACTGCATTTGGACTTTGCAATGCACCAGCGACATTTCAAAGATGTATGCTTTTCATTTTTTCTAATATGCTGGATAAGTGCATTGAGGTATTTATGGATGACTTCTCTATTTTTTGCAATTCTTTTGATGATTATTTGCATAAGTTGACTCTTGTACTTGAAAGATGTATTGAATGCAATCTAACCTTGAGTTGGGAAAGAGTCACTTTTTGGCTAATCGGCATTGTTTTGGGACATGTTGTTTCCCTTAAGGGTATTGAAGTGGACAAAGCTAAGGTTTATTTGATTATGAATCTACCACCACCCACATCTGTTAGAGGGATTAGAAGTTTCTTGAAACACATTGGATTCTATAGGAGGTTCATAAAGGATTTTTCTAAAATCTCACGTCCTTTGTGTAATTTACTTAGAAAAGATGTTCCCTTTGTCTTTGATGATAAGTATTTAGAAGCATTAAAAATTTTGAAAGAAAAATTGACTTCTGGCCCTATAATTGTTGCACCTAATTGGGATTTGCCTTTTGAAATCATGTGTGTTGCATCAAATTATGCTATCGGAGCCATTTTGGACCAAAGGGTGAATAAATTGATGTGTGTAATTTATTATGCAAGTTTGTCTTTAAATGATGCATAAGTGAATTACACAACCATTGAACGAGAGATGTTACCTATGGTATTTGCACTTGACAAATTTAGATCTTATTTGATAGGTTCTAAAGTCATAGTATTTTCGGACCACACGACCTTGAAATACCTATTGACTAAACCACAAGCTAAACCTAGGCTCATTAGATAGATTTTGATGTTGCAAGAATTTGATGTTGAAATTAAAGATAGTAAGGAAAGTGAAAATGTAGTAGCCTACCATCTTTCTAGATTTAATTCTCATGATGATGATATGAAAATTGCTTGTGAAAATGCCTTTGAGAAATTTTCCGATGAACACTTATTTGCTTTAACTCAAGCACCATGGTATGTCGACATATCTAACTATCTTTCTTATGGTTTTGTGAGGAAAGATTTAAATTTTCAGGCAAAGAAGAGGTTCCTACATTCCTATAAATATTATTTTTGTGATGAGCCATATTTGTATAGAATTTCAGGGATGAAATTATTAGAAGATGCATGCAAGAAGAAGAGCAATTACAAGTGTTGCAATTTTGCCACAACATGTATTGTGAAGGTCATTTTGGAGGAAAGAAGACCACTGAGAAGGTTCTTCAAAGTGGTTTGTATTGGCTTAATCTTTCCAAAGATACTTATAATTTTTGTATAAGATGTGATAAATGCCAAAGAGTAGGAAATATTAGCAAGATAAATGAAATGCCTCTTAATATTTTTGTTATGGTGGAAATTTTTTATGTAGGGAGAATAGACTTCGTGGGGCCATTTTCCAAGTTTTTTGGCTTTGAATATATCCTTCTTGATGTTTATTACGTGTCCAAATGGGTAGAAGCTATCCCCACAAGGACCAATGATGCTAATGTTATTTTAAAATTCTTGAAGGAAAACATTTGAGCAAGTTTGGGACCCCTAAAGTAATCGTGAATGATGGAGGAAGCTATTTTTGCAATAAATGGTTTGAAAGGCTGATGACCAAAATGGGCATTAGGCCTAAGGTGGCAACCCTATATCATCCCCAAACATCCAGCCAAGCCAAGATATCTAACAAGCAAATTAAAAGGATATTGGAGAAAACAGTGAGCACAACGAGGAAGGATTGACCAAAATGGGCATTAGGCATATCAGACGACTTTTAAAATACCTTTGGGAATGAGTCCATATAGATTGGTCTTTGGCAAGGCTTGCCACCTACCGGTGGAATTAGAGCACAAAGCTTATTGGGCAATCAAAGCTACGAATATAGACTTGGAAGGAGCAAAAGAGCAAAGGATGTTGCAAATTTCTGAGCTTAATGAGCTTAGAAATGAGGCTTATGAGAGTGCAAGGATCTACTGGGAGAAAAAGAAAGCTATGCATGAAAAAATAATCCTTAGAAGAACCTTTGAACTGGGAATGAAAGTCCTTTTGTTCAATTTAAGGATGCGATTGTTTCCCGAAAAATTAAAGTCCCATTGGAGTGGACCATTTCAAATAATTCAAACATTTCCATATAGAGTTGTTGAATTGTTAAATTTGAAAACCAATGAGATGTTTAAAGTGAATGGAGAAAGGGTGAAGCCCTATATGGAAGAGCTCGAAGTTGTAAAAACCATAGAAAGCATGGTATTCATTGATGAGAGATGCAACGATGTCCAGCTACACAACGTTAAAGAAGCCCTCAATGGGAGGTAACCCATCGGTTTGTATTTCTTTTCACAATTAAATTTCCATATTTTGAAATTTAAATTTTCATTTTTTATGTGTAATAAAGTGAATGGAATGGGTACTCTGATAGGTATTTTGTTTTGATTAAGTTTCAGGGTAAGAAATGAAGGAAAGATTAAATAAATTAGGCATAGGTGACATGGCTAAATCATTTAAAAATAAATAAATAAATAAGGATAAAATGGTAGTAGTAGACATGGCCAGGTGACACAGCCGTGTCAAGTAACTAAAAAAATGCCCAGAATCATAGAAGCGAGACTTGGCCATGTCCATGGCCGTGTCACGTGAACACCGCCAAGTCGCTCAAGCCATGTCACTCCCCTCACCACTGAAACCTAGACTTACAGTAGCAGACACACCCACTGGACACGGCCGTGTTCGTGGTTGTGTCCAGTCCCAAACCACATGACACAGCGAAGTCAATTCCAACTTGGCCATGTCATGCCTTTTTAACCCATTTAATGCCTAATTTTTCCTTCACTTTCTTCCCTACTCAAACCCTAAACTCTATTCTCTCTCTTTAAAACTCGTCTCTCTCTCTCAACCAAACCTCTTCCCACCCCCAAAATCTTTAATTTTTCCATCAAAATCCTCCTTATTTCTTCCTTAAAAACTCAAATAAATTACTCCAAGCTTTCAATTTTCATCAAATTTCAAAATGCCAAGGACCGAGATGGTATCCCACCACAAGAGGAGGCAACCTTCATCATCTTCTTCATCCTCTTCAAAGAGATTAGCAATTCAAGCTAGGGAATTTTTTCTCTCAAGGTCTATGAGTGATGAATCCCTTAATGCTTTGGGAATTAGGGAGAACTGTAAAATGTATGTTAGGAATTTGAATTGGGAAAAGTTCATAACTTTCAAACCCTTGCAATTTCAAGAGTTAATAATTGACTTTATTGCTTCTCTTAAGGTAGAAAATGATGAATCTAAGCTTTGTACTAAGTTAGGGTTCAAATTGAATGGAAAATCACGTGTCATCACTATGAACCACTTGAATGAAATATTTGGTTTTTGTAAAGAAGGGCATAAATCCATACCTAAGGACTTTAAGTAGCAACTTGCATGGGGAGCAGTAGGTTCTGAGGGGACATATGTGGCCAAATCAGCCAAAGCAACACAATTGATGAACCCAACATTGAGATATTTGCTGAGGTTCATGGTATGTAACTTCTTTGCTAGAAAGGAAAGTCCCGGGTTGGTTTCACTTAATGAATTATTTTTCTTACGGTGTGTTGACAATAATGAATCAGTATGCATGGGGTATTGGTTAGCTGAGTTTTGGATAATGTGGCTAATAGAAGAAAAGGTGTCATTTGTATTGGCGGTATAGTCACTACGCTTGCCCTTGCTCTTGATGACATTTTGATCCAAATAGTTATGGCATGCAAAAAATTTTCAGAAGTGATGCATTGGATATAGCCACTTTGGAAAAAATGCAAATGATAACTAAAAGTGGCAGGACTTATGTGATGGCACAAGGTGAGCCAAGTACACAAGGAGAGCCAAGCACACTGGGGGACTGACAAAAGCAACAAAGAGTTGATGAGAAATCTAATTCCGATTCACTTGATTTGGATGAAGATGCCCTAGTTCGGGAAAATAATGAGGTGATTAGTAGGATTGAAGCCCTAAAAAACAAGGTTGATCGCAATCATGCCAAAGTACTCAGACAATTGGAACAAATCAACAAAAACTTGGCTATGATTCTTAGCCTCCATCCCTCGACCGCATCATCATCACAACCTCCACCGCATGGTTTTGACTAGTTTCAACCTATTAAACGTTTAGTTTATTTTGTTTTTTTTTTCTATTTTGGCTATTTTTAGAGCATTATATTTTGCTCTATTTTATTTACTGTTATTTTGTTTTTGGAACAATTAATGTTTTGTTATTGGAAAGGATGATGTAGCATTTTGTCTCACACAGGGAAATGATGGAAAACAGGTCTTACCTAAATCCTTCTTCTTTAAAATTATACTTGTTTTCATTGGGGACAATGTCAATCCTAAAGTGTGGGATGCAAAGTTTCTATTTTAAATTGAGCTATTTTGTTATGAATATTAATATTTTAATAGATAATTTTGATTTGATTTATATTGAGATGAATGTTTATTTTAAAATGATGATGAGCTAAATTACCCATACCTAGGGTTTATAGTATATTTGATTAAATGTCTTAATTTAATATTTCTATCAATATAACTTGTTATTAGTTGTTTGAATTGTATTGTATGTTAGATTGATAGATTGGCCACCTATTGATCTCTTAATATTGAATGATGGACCGAGAAGTGAAATTTGATATTGGAATTACGAAATCAACTACCCTAAGAATGAATTAGAAATATAAGTTCTAGGGTTTAATTAATTTGTAATTTCAAAATAATTTGTTGTTGTTAATTCATGAATGTGAGAACTAATGAATTGATAATTGCTAATTAACCACAAGGAACAAACTAAATTACACAGTTGTATTAATGGATAATTTGAGAATTAAACTTTGATTAAATTGATCTACAAACTCTAGGTACCATTCCAAGAATTTGAATTAATCTTGCACAACCATTACTCGTTTCACTTTTAGATTTTAATTATTTTTCACCATTTCAACAACATACACTCAAACTTTTATATTTTGTTTTAATCAAATTATTACAAGCAAACACCTTCCTTGTGAGACGACCTTGGAGCGATCATAATTACTACAATAACCTCATATACTTGTGAGTTGCGCTTTATAGTAGAATTAAATAGAGCACAACAAGTCCGTCCAAGCCCAAAAAGCCATGCCACTTTAAACCCATGGCGAATTGGATCCCCAATTCGCCATGCCTATTGGTCCATGGCGAATTAAGGCTTCCAATTTGCCATGGACCAATGTCCATGATGAATTAGGAAGTCCTAATTCGCCATGGACTAGTGACCATAGCGAATCAAGCAATCCTAATTCTCCATGAGTCTTTTAATTTAGTTTTATTTGGTGTTTCGGGATAGATTAGGCTTTATAATTAATATTAGACTTTGGATAACCCTCAAATTAGCATATTAGGGTTTGAGATTAAACTATTATTTGCCTATAAATAGACAATTAAAAGTAGATAGACGGGGAGGATGATTATGAATAGCAACACTTAAAAAGAAACAGGTAGCTGCCAGAATTTAAAAAAAAAAACTCGAGAGCAAAAAGCAAAAGAAAAGGAAAAGAGAGGCAGTGACCTACATTGATCCATGGATTAGTAAAACTCCAACCAAAACTTAAATTGAGCTAGGCCATCAGACAAGCAGTAGGTGTGGTTCAACAAATAAGATTTGGTGGAGCCGACAACGTTGGTATAATTCTTTTAGCCATTTCAATTCAGTGTTATTATTTTCCTTTATTGCTTAACTCATCACATTGTGAAATTAAAAATTAATTAGTCAAATTCTTTCACAGTAGACCAACAAAAATATTGATTTTGTGTTTTAGCCGTGCTTTTGTAAATCCAAAACCCTAAATCTTATAACATGGCACTCTAGCCTCAGGATTAAATATTACAATTCCATACAAACCCTAATTGCAATGTTTTATAAGATCAAACCTTAGTTGCATGTTTTACAATATTAAATCCTTAAGCCCTAATTTTATCCTAAAACCCTAGTTTTATTTCCAAACTCCTAATTTTCATTTATAAATCCTAATCATGTTTTCTAAAACCCTAAAACCCTGATTCATATATTAAAACCCTAGTTTTATATATTTATTGTTCAATGTAAGATAAAAACTAAATTTGATTATTTAATTTATTATTATATACTTACGATACATGATTTATTTTATTTGGTTTATAGTGGATGATTTGCTTTTAATTATTGTGAATGTTTAAATAGTTTAATTGTATTTGGTTAATTATTTTAATTTGATTATTCTTATTCTAAGGATGTAAAAGACATGTTTTCACACTATGTGGGTGTCTTATTAGTTTAGATTGAAATTTATTTAAAGACTTTGGGACAATTGTAAGGGACACATTTTCACCTTTTGGTGGGTGTCCTATTTTATTTATTTTCTCTGTGAACATATAAGGATTATAAGGGTATGTTTCTATCTAAAGATGGGTACCCATATTATTTTTTGATGTACTGTTTTATCTTATTTTATGAATGAATACATTTTATTAATAATTGCATGTAGTATGGATGATATCATAATGCTTAAGAATTTAATAATATTGATACCTAAAAAGGAGGCCGGTTTTAATGAACCAGGCATTATGGGGGTGCTGAGCTATTTCTCACCTTCCCAATGGGTACTTAACTTTTAGAACCCAATAGGAGGTTAGAAATTCCTTAGGAATATAGTCATCCACCCCTTTCTTTTTTTTTTGCCTCGTTCGGATGGAGATTTCATTTTTCCCCGGTCTAGGCCTGTGTTCTCTAAGGCCCTAAGCCTAACAGTGCCGAAGTCACTAAAACCATTTCACTAGAAGTCGGGGGCAAAAATCCCCTCTCACATGGACCTTCATATTTAGGAGTCTATTTTCCCTAAGGGTCTTAATGCCAAAGAATAATCTTTTTGAGCACCAAGTCTCCTTGAAATTCCATTGCTTTCATCTTCTTTACATGGGCCTTGATAAGTCATTTCTGATATAATTGACCATGAAACAAAGCTATCAATCTTTTTTCTTCAATAAAGTTTAACTGATCATAACGACTCTGCACGCATTCAACATCATCAAGCTCAGCCTCCATAATAATCTTGAGAGAAGTAGTCATAACCTCAATGGGTAATATTGCCTCCATGCCATATACTAAAGAAAATGGTGTTGCCAGTAGATGTTCTGATTGTGGTCCTAGACCCATGAATTGTAACACCCATATACCCTATAAACTTATAATACACACACACCCAGTATATGTAAGATACGTGTATACGGTATAAAAATATCACAACTCGATTTAATAAAAATTCTCATTCTCCAAAATATTTATACAAATTCATATATATATATATATATCAAAACACATAAAACCTTACACTATTCAATTATTCTAAATATCCTTTATAATTTATAATTTTATACTCCCAAAACATAATATAATAAACATAATATCAAAACATACTATAACATAAAATATGTACATGCTGGCAAAAATGGCTCTGATCTTGTTGTAGCAAAAACATTTCAAGCTCTACAAACACAAGCCTAGTCTTGACCAGGTCTAGTAGAATTCTTCGGCTCTACCGGATCACCCCTGTCACCTACACGATGAGTTACAATCGCGTAAGCTAAAAGCCTAGCGGTACAAACTTTGATAATAATATTTTAAAATAATTCCAATGAAGAATGCTTATATGTTATGTCATAATGTAGCATCCAAGCTCACTTTTAAACATATGCTTTCATCACTCAATAATTCACACAAACATATACACAAGAATGGGCCCAAATAATTAATATACTATTCAAATCCCGTAGTTACTGTTTTGGTCCATAATGACACCATGTGTCTAGCCCCGAAGAAAAATCATGTAATGCTCAAAAGCTAGCCCCGAAGGTAAATCATATCATAGTGACGTCAAGCGTCTATCCCCGAAGGTAAATAATAACACAGTGATGTCAAGCATCTAGCCCCAAAGACAAATAATATCACAGTGACATCAAGTGTCTAGCCCCAAAGGAAAATTGTAATATCCCAAAGTATACCCTAAAAGTTTTTAGAATATTTGTTGTTGTAATTGGATTAAATGTATATGCTTAATTGGAAAGAGAGAGGAGGTAATGGAAGAGTGTATATGTTGTATATATGGTGATATATACAACATATACAAGTCAAACTAAAGGAAGTCAAAAGAAGATAAATAATTACTTTAAATATAATTAAGTAATTAAAAGAAAATTAAAATGAGTGGAAGAGAGAAAACTGATTATTTTAATGATAATTGCTTGGTGGAGGTTTAAGTGAAGAATAAAAGTTTGACTTTGCCTCTTTTTCTTCTTCATTTTCTTCTTCTTTCTTGGTTGGTCGGGCATCACAAGAGCAAGAGAGCAAGAGAGAGTTTTGATTTTCTAAGATCAAAATTAAAGGAAGTTTCAAGTGATTAAGTTGGAAATCCAAGAAGTTTCATCAACTTTGGTAAGTTTCCTCTTGATTCTCTTGTTTTATTTTAAGTTGTGTTTGAGTTTGATGAATTGTTGTTGATAGTATGATTATGTTTGATTGTGGTGTGTTTGAGAGTGTTGTAATGGAATTAAAGATGAGAAGTTAGGTTGGTGTAGGTGTTGGAAGTGTATGAGTTGTGTTTGTGTTAGGGTTGTGTATTGGTGATTGTGGTAGATGTTGAGTTGGATTAATTATTCTTGTAGATCTTCATGATATTTGTGTTTAATGAAGTTAGAAGCATAGAATACTTGAGTTTGGTCCGAAACAGAAGAATTTTGGATGCCACGCCCGTGGCCCTTGGCTGCCATGACCGTGGCCATTGGAAGCCATGGCCGTGGGGGTTTTGAGCAAGGGAGGCAGATCCATTTGCTAACCCACGCCCGTGGGGGTTGGGAGGCCACGACATTGGGGTCCTAGAGAGAGATGTTGGCTTGTAATTTATGATCTACAGGTCTAGTATGAGACTAATAGGTGTATAATTGTATTGAAGATTCATGTGTATTATTCTTTTTGGATTAGGTTGTGAAGAAGGTAAGTTGCCCAAATTCTAGTGGTGAAGAATTCTTGGAAGAGGAAGGGTATAGATTGGTGTGAGTTGTTCTTGAGGTAAGTACAAACTACATGGTTGCATACACTTACATGATTTTGATACTTAACATATTTGGTTGTAAATATGTTAAATAATTTATTACATTATTAATACATTTGATTAATGTTATAATTTGTGTAATGTGAATGATATGATGAGTATTCAAAATGTATGTTAGTGCAATTGGTTATGTACACTTGAATGATGAAGTGATTTAATGTGAATTGAGATATAATGAGATGTGAAGCCATTGTGGTTGGCTATAATGATTCAAATGAAATGAATGGGGCATGTTGCCTAGATGATGATGAGAAAATGAGAATAGAATTGATAATGAAATAATAAATGAATTGTGTGGCTAATGTGTTATTCCATTTTCAGAGTTTTGTTGTCGGTGGCATGTCTAATAGTAACAATCTCTTGAAGTTAGGTTGGGCTTGATCCTCGAAGCCAAGTTGGGTTGAAGTCTAGCATGCTTAACTCCCCTTGAAGCTTGGTTGGGTCTAGTCCTTGAAGCCTAATTGAGATGTTACAACCCTTGAAGCTAGGTTGGGTTTGGTTCATGAAGCCAAGTTGGGATAATGATAATGATAAATGTGATAATTGAACCAAAACATTAACTCTGAAAGTTGAATGGCATATTAGTGTCTTTTGGGCCCATGCTTGTCTTTGCTTTAATATAAACTATTGAGTGAGATATAATGTTATGAGATGATTATAATACATAAGTAAATTACTGAAAGTGAATGTGGCTTGAGAAGATATGTTGAGTAATGAGATTATGAAAATGCAACATGATGTGTAATATGTTTATGAATGTTTTGATAAGTTATTGAATGATGTAAGGTTTTGAAATATAATATTCTTATGAATTGTTATAAAACTTGATTGTGTGACATTGGCATTGCATTGAAGCATAATATTATTGTAGTTTGTACCACTAAGCCGTTGGCTTAGCGCGATTGTGGTTCGTCACACAGGTGACAGAGTAGAACCAGAGAGTTCTTCTAGACCGAGTCGAGTCTAGATTCTGAAGTGTTGATAGTGGGCTTAAAGATCAAAGACTGACTGCCAAACATGTATAAACTTTATGTTTTGTAAAATTTGATTTTGATGTCTATGTATTTATAAATACCTCTACATTTTCCGCTGCGTATTGAATGAACGTTCTATTTGTTGTGTTTTATGATATAACCTAAATGTTTAAGTTTGTTTATATTATTGTTTAAAGGAGTGAGTTGTTTGTTTAGCAAACCGTAGTATTCCTATATTCAGTATACGTATATTACAGTTATGGTAGTATGTAGTGTGCGTATATGGGGTATAGGGGTGTTACAACTGTTTTGGTATCATAGCCTAGGTTTGAGATTCTCAACCTAGGTAAAATGTAAGAAAAAGAAATATTTTGATTTTAAAATATTGTTTTTAAATAAGATACATGTTTTGGTATTGGCAGTCTCTGATCTTTAATGAGGTATATTCTGCTGAGTTTGCATATATAGGTAGTGATGGCGTCTCAGTCACGTCAGTCTGTAGAAGGTAGTGCCGAGAGTGTAGCTCCTGAAGAGGGTAGAGATGGAGCTAGGGTTGAGAGATCTAGAGAGGCACCTGCTCTTGTGCTTGAGAGATCAGCTGCTGATGAGGTTCCGCCAGTTTGGCTAAGACATGTTGTAGAATTGTTGAGGCAAGCTCCAGTGCAGCCGCCACCGCCACCACAGCCACTAGTGCCGGTAAGACATTATGATAAATTGAGGAAGTATGGAGCTAAGGATTTCTTTGGTATTACAGATCCTGCACTAGTTGAGCAGTGGTTGGATAGAGTGCAGAGGGTATTTATCTAGTTGCAAGCCACTCCTGAAAAAAAGTTTGATTATGCTAGATCCCTTCTGCAGAAAGATGCTTATGATTGGTGAAAGACAGTTCCTCATGCTATGGATGATCCACCTACGTTGTCTTATTGTGATTTTCTGCGGGAGTTTGAGCAGAAATATACTCCGAGGGAGTATAAGGATGTCAAGAAGATGGAATTTCTGAATCTGAGACAGGATAACCGGACTGTGACAGAGTATGAGATTGAGTATATCCGATTGAGCCACTATGCCGGTGGGATTATTTCTGATGAGATTGACCTGTGTAGAAGATTTGAGGAGGGGTTGAGGCCCTTTATTATGTGCATTGTTGCTGGTTCTCAGTATCAAGATTTTTCTCAATTGGTTGCAGCAGCTAGAAGTGTTGAGAGAGCACAGGGTATTGCAGCAGCTGCTACTGAGGAGGAGACCCCAGTTTGAGGCAGGGTCTTCATCTATGAAGAGAGGCCGAGGAAGTTTTGTTCCGAGAATTAGTAGGAGCCAGAGGCAGTCGGGTAGATCCGCTCAGTATCAGAGGCAGAGACCGAGACCTACAGTTTCTATAGCGAGTGCTCCGACTCCTATGGTTCAGAGATCTACTCCACCTATATGTGTTCATTGTGGTAGGACACATGGGGGTGTTTGTTGGAAGATAGGTGGATAAGGAGTTTGTTTCATATGTGGGTCACCAGCTCATTTTATTAAAGATTTCCCTGAGCTACAGGATGATAGACAGACTGATACTGCAGCTTCTTAACCTAGTGTTAGCAGAGGTGGTCGAGGGAGCAGAGGTTTCAGTAGAGGTGGTCGACCCAAAATCAGTCAGAGAGGAGGCTCTACATCCGGAGGCAGTAGGCCAGATGAGGCTGGGTCTTCTCAGCGAGTGTATGTGATGCAGAGGTAGCCAGATGCTTCAGTAGTTATTGCGGGTACATTTTCTTTATTTGGCATTTCAGTTCTTGCTTTGATTGATCTAGGATCTACTCATTCATACATAAGTGCATCTATCTTGCCTGTGTCTGAATTGCATTCAGAGTCCTTAGGATTTGATGTCTTGGTGATAAATTCTTTAGGAAATAGTGTTGTGATGAGTAAGGTGCATCGTGATAGTGCAGTTGTGGTACAAGGAGAGGAGTTTTTGGGTGATTTAATTGAAATGCCTTTTAAGGAGTATGATTTGATCTTAGGCATGGATTGGTTGTCCAAGCATGGAGCTATGGTAGACTATCAAAAGAAGTGTGTTATCTTGAGAACCGGTGATGGTAGAAGTGTGATGGTATCTAGTGAGCAGAGACAACTTGCATCCTTGTTTGTGTCAGCTGTTACAGCTAGAAAGTTGATTAGAAAAGGGTGTGATGCTTATCTTGCTCATGTTGTGGATACCAGAGTAATGGGTTCTCAACTTGATAGTATACCCACAGTTGAGGAATTTTCAGATGTTTTTCCTGAGGAGTTGCCAGAATTACCCCCTGAGAGAGAGGTTGAGTTTGGTATCGATTTGTTGCCTGGTACCTGATGTGAGCCTGCCTTGCTGGGATTTAATTCCTAAGGAAGCTCAAGCTACGGATCGTCTCCAAAACATAAGAACACCAACCAGTACCTTCAACCCAACACCAACTTGTGATGTAAAACTGAAGCTATATGGCTGGAAACCAAAGATTCAAGACCCAACCCCAACTTGTGAAGGAAAAAACCTTGAATATAAGTTAAGACCTAGCAAACTTGGTTATTTTTGCAAGGAATTCGTGCAAGTTCTAACAAGAACTCAAAAGAAGGCTAAAAACCTCTCAAAGCTCTCAAAAATGGAGAGAAAACTTAGAATATTCATTCAGTTCAAAATCTGCCATTACATATGTTTTTAAAGACTTAAAGAAAGCATAAAACAAGTGAAATGATGGAAAAATACAAATATAATAATGTGGTTACATAAAACAAATTGGGCAGCCATATAGCTTGTCTCCCACTAGCTTTTAAAAGGCATGGGCAGCCATATAGCTTGTCTCCCACTAGCTTTTAAAAGGCATCTTTGACTCCCAATGTGAATTTCAGCCACTCTTAATATATGGACATCCAATGGAACGTGAATGGTATGTATTTAGCTCCCAAAGGTATAATGATGGATGCCAATATGTATTCTAACTCCTTTGGGTCAATTGGCCTCTTGGGTAGATTGCAATTTGGACACATGCAACCAAACAACTTCTTTGCTCTTATTTTCTTCAAGTCTTAACGTTCCAATTGTATTGAGAACATATAGATGTTTGGAAACTAATCCTTGAAGTTTTCTTGCCATTGATCGAGTAACAAGTCCTTGGTGTTGTATGCTAGCAATCAGATCCTCATCATCCTCTCCCTCTTCAAAAGAATTCGTCCTCGAATCTTCATCATCTGCATAGTAAGGAGCAAGATCAGAAACATTAAAAGTTGCACTTACACCATACTCACCTGGTAGATTAATCTTGTAGGCATTATCATTAATCCTTTCGAGTACTTCAAATGGTCCATCACTTCTCGGCTGCAATTTTGATTTCCTTTGTGTAGGAAACCTTTCTTTTCGCAAATGAACCCATACCAGATCACCAGGCTGGAACACCATCTTTTTCCTTCCTTTGTTTACTTTGGTTGCTCTATTCTCATTAATCTTCTCCATTTGTTGCTTGGCCCTTTGATGCATTTGCTTCACCAATTCAGCTTTCTTTTTACCATCAAAACTAGTAAGCTCATTAGTAGGAAGAGGCAACAAATCTAATGGAGTAAGTGGATTAAAACCATAGACAAGCTCAAAGGGTGAAAATCCAGTGGATGAATGCATTGATCTATTATATGCAAATTCAATAAATGGTATGCATTCCTCCCATGTCTTCAAATTTTGTTTAATCATGGTACGAAGAAGAGTGCCCACAGTCCTATTAACAACTTCCGTCTGCCCATCTGTTTGCGGATGGCATGTAGTAGAGAAACAAAGCTTTGTACCTAACTTTCCCCATAGGACTTTCCAAAAATGACTCAAAAATTTTACATCTCGATCACTTACTATGGTCCTAGGAATACCATGCAATCTCACTACTTCTCTAAAGAACAAATCAGATATATGGCATGCATCATCAGTTTTATGACATGGAATGAAATGTGCCATTTTAGAAAATCGATCAACCACAACAAATAAACTATCATGACCTTTTTTTTGTCCTAGGTAGCCCCAAAATAAAATCCATAGATAAGTCTACCCAAGGTTCACTAGGTACACTTAAAGGCATATACAAACCATGTGGTCTTACTTTGGATTTTGCTTTCATACATGTGACGCATTTAGCACAAAATTTCTCTACATCTTTCCTCATATGTGGCCAATAAAAATGTTCATGCAGAATTTCTAATGTTTTAGCCACCCCAAAATGTCCCATTAAACCTCCCCCATGTGACTCTCTTACAAGCAATCCTCTTATAGAGCTATTTGGAACACAAAGTCGTTTCTCTCTAAATAAGAAACCATCATGCCTATAAAATTTTTCAAAGGCAGCATTTTCACAAGAGGCATATATTTGTGCAAATTCAGAGTCATGCTTATACAATTCTTTCATATGCTCAAATCCTAGAAGTCTAGCATCAAGCATAGAGATTAGGGCATACCTCCTAGATAAGGCATCAGCAACAACATTTTCTTTTCCTTGCTTATATTGAATCACATATGGAAATGCTTCAATAAATTCACTCCATTTGGCATGGCGTTTGTTCAGCTTGCTTTGTCCTTTCAAGTATTTTAGTGATTCATGATCACTATGAATAACAAACTCCTTTGGCCAAAGATAATGCTGCCACGTCTCCAACGCCCTCACTAATGCATACATCTCCTTGTCATAAGTAGAGTAATTCAAAGGAGCTCCACTTAGCTTCTCACTAAAGTATGCAATTGGTCTTCTTTCCTGCATCAAAACAGCACCTATACCCACTCCGGAAGCATCACATTCAACTTCAAAAGTCTTAGAAAAATCAGGTAATGCAAGTAATGGTGCAGAACATAATTTTTCTTTTAGTAATCTAAATGCATGCTCCTGTTCCTTATTCCATTTGAACCCTACATTTTTCTTCACAATTTCATTTAATGGGGCTGCAATTGTACTAAAGTCTCTAACAAATCTCCTATAAAAACTAGCAAGACCATGAAAACTCCTAACATCAGTCACGGATTTTGGTGTAGGCCACTCTTTGATGGCTTTTACCTTATCATCATCAACCTCAATTCCTTTCCCACTCACTACAAATCCTAAGAAAATGACTTTTTCCATACAGAATGTACATTTCTTTAAATTTGCATACAATTTCTCTTTCCTAAGAACTTCAAGCACACATCTTAAATGCATTAAATGATCATTTAAACTTTGACTATACACTAAAATATCATCAAAATACACAACAACAAACTTTCCAAGAAAAGCACGCAAGACATGATTCATTAATCTCATGAAAGTACTAGGTGCATTGCTTAGTCCAAAAGGCATGACTAACCATTCATACAAACCATATTGAGTCTTAAAAGCTGTTTTCCATTCATCTCCTAATCTCATTCTTATTTGATGATAACCACTTTTAAGATCAATTTTTGAAAATATACATGCACCATGCAATTCATCAAGCATATCATCAAGTCTAGGAATTGGATGTCTATACTTTACAGTGATTTTATTGATAGCACGACAATCCACACACATTCGCATTGATCCATCCTTTTTAGGTACTAGAAGTACCGGCACAGCACATGGACTCATGCTCTCCCTAACATGACCTTTCGCAAGCAGCTCATCCACCTGTTTTTGCAACTCCTTGACCTCTTGAGGATTTGTCCTATATGCTGGACGATTTGGAATTACAGCTCCAGGAATGAAATCAATTTGATGTTCTATTCCTCTAATGGGTGGCAATCCACTCGGTACCTCATTTGGAAAGACATCTTCAAATTCCTGCAACAAAGTCAAAGCAACACTAGGAATAGATGGATCAAGGTCAGTTACATTAAGAAAAACTCCCTTACATATCAGAAGGAGCATCATACTATCAGAAGAGTATGCTTGCCTCACATCTTTCCCCCTAGCAACTAAACTTACTTTCTTCTCTCCACTCTCATTTTTATTATGTAATTTCTTCTTTTTCTCTTTTTCTTTTTCTCTCTCAGCTTTTATTCTTTGTTTTTCCTCTTGATCTTTCTTTTCTCTCTCCCTCTTTTCAACCTCTCTTTGCATTTTCTCTTGCATGGCAGCTTGTACTCTCTTTTGGTCTTCAAAAGCCTCCATAGGTGTTAAAGGTGCAAGAGTCACCTTTCTGCCTTCAAAATCAAATGAATACCTATTCTTAAACCCGTCATGTGTTGCTTTTCTATCATATTGCCATGGCCTCCCAAGTAGGATATGACTAGCATGCATGGGAACTACATCACACAACACTTCATCCTTATACCTCCCAATGGTAAATGACAATAATACTTGCTTGGTCACCTTAACTTCTCCACTATCATTCAACCACTGCAATCTGTATGGATTAGGATGTTTTGTAGTAGGAAATGCAAGTTTCTCTACTAGTAGAGTGCTAGCCACATTAACACAACTCCCACCATCTATGATCATACTACAAACTTTTTCTTTGACTAAACATCTAGTATGAAAAATATTTTCTCTTTGCAGTTCATCACCTTCATCTTCCTTCACCTGTATATTTAAAGCACGCATAACAACAAGAGCACTTCCATGCACAGCATGCTCTACATCACTATCTTCATCCAAAGGTAGAATGTTAACATCTGAATCTTCATCTACAACTTCATCATCTTCAGATTCAATATCACCACTCGGCCTCACCACCATCACCCTTTTATTTGGACATTCTCTAGCATAATGCCCTTTCCCTAAACATCGGAAACATTGGATGTCTCTTGTTCTTCCATTGGAGTTCATTGGGGCCTTACCCTTATCAATCACAATGGGTTTTTCTCCAGCCTTGTTCCCCTCTTTCTTCTCCTTTGAAACAAATTTATTCTCACTAGATTCCCCTTTCTTCCAATTTGGCTTCCAAGGAACATTATTGGCAGAATTCATTCCCATTCCAGATCTGGTTGTTTTCTTCTTCTTGAGTTGTTTTTCTACCTTGATTGCCATATTTAACATGTCATCAAGCTCCACATAATGATGCAGCTCCACTATGTCGGCAATTTCATCTTTCAGCCCATGTAGAAACCGTGCCATAGTTGCTTCCCTTTCTTCTTCTATATTAGCTCGTATCATAGCCATTTCCATCTCTTGAAAATATTCTTCCACACTTTTATTGCCTTGTACCAGCCCTTGTAATCGTTGATGTAACTCCCTATAGTAGTGTTGTGGTACAAATCTATCTCTCATGACTTGTTTCAGCTCATCCCAAGTCTGCACTCCTCTCATGCCATTTCTTCTTCGTTTAGTGAGTAATTGATCCCACCAAACTAATGCATAATCAGTAAACTCTACCACAGCAAGTGTCACCTTCTTTTGCTCACTATAGTTGTGGCAATCAAAGATGAGTTCAGTCTTTCTCTCCCATTCCAAGTATGCATCTGGATTTGCTTTGCCTTGGAATGATGGAATTTTCATTTTAATTCCATTAACATTGCTGTCTACTCTCCCTCTCCCTCTTGCATTTTCCACAGTTTCTTGCCTAATATTTCTGCCACCACCTCTACCACCCATATTACCTCTCATATATCTTGGTCTAATAACATCATCAAGTGCAACAGATTGCTGCCCATCATCATCATCAAGATTATCTTCATCTACATCCTCCAATTCATTGAAAACTGGCAAATCATTTAGTCCAGCACGCCTACCTCTATTCTGCCCCCTATTTGTGTTTTGCTCCCTATGAAAATTATCTCGTTCATCCCTTCCTAAATTCCTTTGATTTGTAGAGCTTGCTTGCTGCAATTCTTCAATTTGTTTTGAGTGTTTTTCCATCTGTTCTCTAATATCAACAAACAACACATTCATCCTTTGAAATTGAGATTGCAATGCCTTAAGAACATTAGAAGCTTCTGGCTCTTCTTGGGGTCGGTTGCTCTCTCGATCACTATCTCGTTTTGTTGACATACTGATTGCTGCAAAACAAATGTTAGAAATATTCTCTCACACACTCCCTCACGTGTTTCACTCTAATATGGTAACACTCAATCTGTATTTCACTCAAACTTTGGCTTTTACCCTCTAACAATCTCACCACTCTATGCCTTTTTCCACTCACTTCAGCCCCTTCCAAGTTCTAGCAAGAACTTAATATTTCCTTAACTAAATAACTAAATTGCAAGGTTTAAAACACATTCAAGAATGGAACAAGAGTAACACAAGCTGAAAAAAAACAGAATATATGATATTTGAAACCTAAGGACGAAAGACACTAAAATTTTAGACAAACATTACCAAAGGGAAGAATTTGACAAAACTGGATTTAGGACAATATATTGAGACAAAATGGAAGAAGAAAAACGAATTTTTAGGTCTCTTATGAAACGTTTATATTATGGACCCAAAAATGGCTAACTAGCGGTAATATATGGACAACCAAGCAAACGAACGAATTTTGACATGAAATTTAATATGTATGCTTAGCTGAATATCTAAAACATGCCTGTAAAATTTGAAAGGATTTGGACATGTTTACATACACATTCACTTTTGGAAGGCAGAAATTGTCACAACCCCCTGTGAGAAGGCAAAAATTTTCACAACCCCCTGTGAAAAAAACTGGAAGCCAGAAATTTTCACACCCCCCTGTGAAAAAAACTGGAAGCCTGTGAGAATCCACCCATTGCTTAAAAATCTTTAATTTCTAATCCAAGGGCCACGAATTTACTTTTTTTTTTCGTTCTTTCTTTCTTTTTTTTTTTTAATTTAATCCAGCAACAACATTAAGGTAGAAGGACTCAAAGAAACAAGAAGGCATACAGCTTGTAGAAATTAAACTAATGGCAAAAAAAATGACTCCAAGGAAGACAATATATATATTTTTGACATAAACAAGAAGGAATGATGCTAAAAACCTGATTTGGAGAGCCTAAGCTCTGATACCAAATGATGTGAGCCTGCCTTGCTGGGATTTAATTCCTAAGGAAGCTCAAGCTACGGATCGTCTCCAAAACATAAGAACACCAACCAGTACCTTCAACCCAACACCAACTTGTGATGTAAAACTGAAGCTATATGGCTGGAAACCAAAGATTCAAGACCCAACCCCAACTTGTGAAGGAAAAAACCTTGAATATAAGTTAAGACCTAGCAAACTTGGTTATTTTTGCAAGGAATTCGTGCAAGTTCTAACAAGAACTCAAAAGAAGGCTAAAAACCTCTCAAAGCTCTCAAAAATGGAGAGAAAACTTAGAATATTCATTCAGTTCAAAATCTGCCATTACATATGTTTTTAAAGACTTAAAGAAAGCATAAAACAAGTGAAATGATGGAAAAATACAAATATAATAATGTGGTTACATAAAACAAATTGGGCAGCCATATAGCTTGTCTCCCACTAGCTTTTAAAAGGCATGGGCAGCCATATAGCTTGTCTCCCACTAGCTTTTAAAAGGCATCTTTGACTCCCAATGTGAATTTCAGCCACTCTTAATATATGGACATCCAATGGAACGTGAATGGTATGTATTTAGCTCCCAAAGGTATAATGATGGATGCCAATATGTATTCTAACTCCTTTGGGTCAATTGGCCTCTTGGGTAGATTGCAATTTGGACACATGCAACCAAACAACTTCTTTGCTCTTATTTTCTTCAAGTCTTAACGTTCCAATTGTATTGAGAACATATAGATGTTTGGAAACTAATCCTTGAAGTTTTCTTGCCATTGATCGAGTAACAAGTCCTTGGTGTTGTATGCTAGCAATCAGATCCTCATCAGTACCACTCCCATCTCTATTACTCCTTATCGAATGGCACCTGCTGAGTTGAGAGAGTTGAAGGTGCAGTTGCAGGAGTTGTTGGATAAAGGGTTTGTTCGCCCTAATGTGTCTCCTTGGGGAGCTCCTATTTTGTTTGTAAGGAAGAAGGATGGTACTTTAAGGTTGTGCATCGATTATAGGCAATTGAACAAGGTGACTATCAAGAATAAGTATCCTTTGTCTCGGATAGATGATCTCGTTGATCAATTGATGGGAGCAGCAGTGTTTTCCAAAATTGATTTGAGATCAGGGTACCATCAGTTGAGAGTCAGAGCTGAAGATGTTCCTAAGACAGCTTTTCGCACAAGGTATGGGCATTATGAGTTTTTAGTGATGCCTTTTGGATTGACGAATGCACCTGCAGCTTTTATGGATTTGATGAATAGGGTGTTTAGGCCCTATCTAGATCAGT
Source organism: Garcia nutans (assembly GCA_947685225.1). Classification (NCBI taxonomy): domain Eukaryota; kingdom Viridiplantae; phylum Streptophyta; class Magnoliopsida; order Malpighiales; family Euphorbiaceae; genus Garcia; species Garcia nutans. The sequence goes on along the minus strand of CANTUV010000039.1, from coordinate 30,301,830 downwards.
TTGTGGTAGTCTTCATTGATGATATTTTGGTGTATTCACGTAATGAGGAGGATCATGACAAGCATCTGCGAATTGTGTTACAGACTTTGAGAGAGAAGCAATTGTATGCTAAGCTGTCGAAGTGTGAGTTTTGGCTTTATCAAGTGACTTTTCTCGGTCATATAGTTTCAGCAGATGGTATAAGAGTTGATCCGAGTAAAGTTGAGGCCATTTTGAATTGGATTCCACCGAAGTCTGTGACTGAAGTTAGAAGTTTTTTGGGTTTCGCAAGCTATTATCGACGCTTTGTGAAAGGTTTTTCTTTCATAGCTACTCCACTGACCAGATCACTTCGAAAGGGAGTTAGATTTGTATGGACAGATCAGTGTCAAGCTAGTTTTGAGCAGTTGAAAGAGATGTTGACTCAAGCGCCTATTCTTACTTTACCTATGGAAGATAAACCATATGTGATTTACAGTGATGTTTCACATAATGGTTTAGGTTGTGTTTTAATGCAAGAGGGTAAAGTTATAGCTTATGCTTCTCGGCAGTTGAAGCCGCATGAGCTTAATTATCTGACGCATGATTTGGAATTGGCAGCCATAGTGTTTGCTTTGAAGATTTGGCGACACTATTTGTATGAAAAGAAGTGTTTCATTTACACAGATCATAAGAGTTTGAAATATTTGGGGGTTCAAAGAGAGCTGAATCTTCGACAGAGGCGATGGTTGGAATTGATCAAAGACTACGATTGTTTGATTGATTATCATCCTGGTAAGGCAAATGTTGTTGCGGATGCTTTGAGTCGGAAGTCTTTGGCAGGCTTGACTGTTTATTCACTCTCATTGCTTGTTGAGTTGAGAGCGTTGCATGCTAGTTTTGAATTATGTGATGATGGTGCATTGTTAGCTCAGTTGCAGTTGAGACCAGTGTTGTTGGATCAGATTAAAGAGGCTCAATTGGCTTATGAGAAAATTCAAAAGATTGTGTCAGATTGCCAAAATGGGGAGAGCCGAGATTTTCATGTGAGAAGCGAGGTAGCCTTTGGTTCAAGGATAGATTGTGTGTTCCTGATGATGCAAGATTTAGAAAGATTATTTTAGAGGAAGCACACCAGTCGGTTTTTGCTATGCACCCTAATAATACGAAGATGTATCAGGATTTGAAGCAACATTATTGGTGGTCAGGTATGAAGAGAGACATTGCGGAGTTTGTATCCAAATGTCTCACTTGTCAGAGGGTAAAAGCTGAGCATCAAGTTCCAACAGGGTTGCTTCAACCTTTATCAGTGCCTGAATGGAAATGGGAACGTGTGACAATGGATTTTGTGTCTGGTTTGCCATTAACTCAGAAGAAGCATGATGCTATCTGGGTGATTGTTGATTGGTTGATGAAGACAGCTCATTTTCTTCCAGTTAGAATGGACTATTCTCTTGAGAAGTTAGCTGAGCTGTATATCAGTGAGATAGTGAAGTTGCATGGAATCCCAATTTCTTTAGTGTCTGATAGAGATCCCCGATTTACTTCAAGGTTTTGGAAGAGTTTACATGGTGCTTTGGGTTCTCGATTGCACTTTAGCACTGCTTTTCATCCGCAGATAGATGGGCAGTCAGAGAGAGTGATACAGATTATAGAGGATATGTTGAGAAGCTGTGTTATTGATTTTTCTGGAAGTTGGGACAGATTTTTGCCACTTGTGGAATTTGCCTACAACAACAGTCATCAATCCATTATTGGAATGGCACCATTTGAGGCATTGTATGGTAGAAGATGCAGAACGCCTCTATGTTGGAATGAAGTTGGGGAACACAAATTAGTTGGTCCTGAATTTATTAAAGAAACAAAAGAGAAAGTGAAGATAATTCGGGATCGGTTGAAAGCAGCTTCAGATCGACAGAAATCTTATTCAGATTTGAAGAGGAGAGGCATAGAGTTTGATGTTGGAGATAAAGTATTTTTGAAAGTGTCTCCTTGGAAGAAGATTTTAAGACTTGGTCGAAGAGGGAAGCTAAGTCCTCGTTTTATTGGACCTTATGAAGTATTGGAGAGAGTTAGACCAGTTGCTTATCGACTTGCTTTGCCGCCTGAATTGGATAGAATCCATAATGTTTTCCATGTTTCTATGCTGCGGAAGTACAAATCAGACCCATCTCATGTTTTGCCAGTGGAATCTATTGAGGTGAGTCCAGATCTGACTTTTGAAGAAGAACCAGTTGCTATTTTGGCACATGAAGTGAAAGAGTTGAGAAATAAGAAAGTGCCACTGGTGAAAGTTCTTTGGAAGAATCATGCAAAGGAAGAGGCAACTTGGGAGAGTGAGTGAGCGATGCGTGATCAGTATCCTCAACTGTTTTAGACTTGATATTAGGTAATTTCAAGGACGAAATTTCTTTTTAGAGGGGGAGAATTGTAATATCCCAAAGTATACCCTAAAAGTTTTTGGAATATTTGTTGTTGTAATTGGATTAAATGTATATGCTTAATTGGAAAGAGAGAGGAGGTAATGGAAGAGTGTATATGTTGTATATATGGTGATATATACAACATATACAAGTCAAACTAAAGGAAGTCAAAAGAAGATAAATAATTATTTTAAATATAATTAAGTAATTAAAAGAAAATTAAAATGAGTGGAAGAGAGAAAACTGATTATTTTAATGATAATTGCTTGGTGGAGGTTTAAGTGAAGAATAAAAGTTTGACTTTGCCTCTTTTTCTTCTTCATTTTCTTCTTCTTTCTTGGTTGGCCGGGCATCACAAGAGCAAGAGAGCAAGAGAGAGTTTTGATTTTCTAAGATCAAAATTAAAGGAAGTTTCAAGTGATTAAGTTGGAAATCCAAGAAGTTTCATCAACTTTGGTAAGTTTCCTCTTGATTCTCTTGTTTTATTTTAAGTTGTGTTTGAGTTTGATGGATTGTTGTTGATAGTATGATTATGTTTGATTGTGGTGTGTTTGAGAGTGTTGTAATGGAATTAAAGATGAGAAGTTAGGTTGGTGTTGGTGTTGGAAGTGTATGAGTTGTGTTTGTGTTAGGGTTGTGTATTGGTGATTGTGGTAGATGTTGAGTTGGATTAATTATTCTTGTAGATCTTCATGATATTTGTGTTAATGAAGTTAGAAGCATAGAATACTTGAGTTTGGTTCGAAACAGAAGCATTTTGGATGCCACGCCCGTGGCCCTTGGCTGCCACGACCGTGGCCATTAGAAGCCATGGCCGTGGGGGGTTTTGAGCAAGGGAGGCAAATCCATTTGCTAACCCACGCCCGCGGGGGTTGGGAGGCCACGACCGTGGTGTCCTAGAGAGAGATGTTAGCTTGTAATTTATGATCTATGGGTCTAGTATGAGACTAATAGGTGTATAATTGTATTGAAGATTCATGTGTATTATTCTTTTTGGATTAGGTTGTGAAGAAGGTGAGTTGCCCTAATTCTAGTGGTGAAGAATTCTTGGAAGAGGAAGGGTATAGATTGGTGTGAGTTGTTCTTGAGGTAAGTACAAACTACATGGTTGCATACACTTACATGATTTTGATACTTAACATATTTGTTTGTAAATATGTTAAATAATTTATTACATTATTAATACATTTGATTAATGTTATGATTTGTGTAATGTGAATGTTATGATGAGTATTCAAAATGTATGTTAGTGCAATTGGTTATGTACACTTGAATGATGAAGTGATTTAATGTGAATTGAGATATAATGAGATGTGAAGCCATTGTGGTTGGCTATAATGATTCAAATGAAATGAATGGGGCATGTTGCCTAGATGATGATGAGAAAATGAGAATGGAATTGATAATGAAATAATAAATGAATTGTGTTGTAATATCCCAAAGTACACCCTAAAAGTTGTTGGTATAATTGTTGTTAATTGTGGATTAAATGTATATGTTTATTTGGAAAGAGGAAAGGAAATAAGAGAGATGTGTATATGTTGTATATATAGAAATATATACAACATATACAAGTCAAATGTGGAAGTCAAAAGATGATGATTAAATGAATTTAATTAATTAATGGAAATGGGAAAATAAGTGAGTGGAAGAAGATATTTTATTTTTATTATTAATGGAATTAATTAAAAAGGAAATTAGATGAGTGGAAGAGAATTAATTGGATTATTTTATTATTATTATTACTTGGTGGAGATTTGAGTAGATATTAAATATTTGACTTTGTCTCTTTATGCTCTTCATTTTCTTCTTTTCTTTTTGGTTGGCCGGGTATCCCAAAGACAAGAGAGCAAGAGAGAGTTTTGATTTTCTAAGATCAAATTGAAGTAAGTTGCAAGTGATTGAGTTGGAAATTCAAGAAGTTTCAACATATTTGGTAAGTTTCCTCTTGATTTCCTTGTTTTATTTTGAGTTGTGTTTGAGTATGATGGATTGTTGTTGATAGTGTGATTGTGTTTGATTATAGTGTGTTTGAGAGTGTGGGAATTGAATTAAAGATAATGAGTTAGGTTGATGTTGGTATTGGAAAAGTAAAAGTGATGTTGGTTTTAGGGTTTTGAAGTGGTAAGTGATGTTAAACTTGAGTTTGATCAATTATTTTCATAGATCTTAATGTTGTTTGTGTTTAATGGAGTTAGAAGCATAGAATGCATGAATTTGGTCCGAAACAGAAGCATCTTGGATGCCACGCCTGTGGCCCTTGGATGCCACGCCCGTGGGGGTGTTGGATAATTGGACAGATTCATTTTCTAACCCACGCCCGTGGGGGTTTGTGAGGCCATGACCGTGGGGTTGTGAGGCCACGACCGTGGGTCCTAGTTAGTGGTTTTTATTTGTATGTTATGATGTAAGGGTCTAGTATGAGGTTAATAAGTGAATAATTGTATTGGAATTCATGTGAATTGGTATTAAGTGTGTATTGTTCCTTTTGAATTAGGTTGTGAAGAGGTTGGTTTGCCCTAATTTGGGTGTTGAGGATTCTTGGAAGAGGAAGGTTTTAGATTGGTGTAAATTGTTCCTAAAGTAAGTACAAACTACATGATTGCATGCATTTACATGATTTTGATACTTAACATATTTGATTGTACATATGTTAAGTAACTGATTACATTGTTAATACATTTGATGAATGTTATGACTGGTATAATGTGAATGATTAATAAGCATCTAAAATGTGTATTAATGCCATTGGTTATATATACACTTGAATGATGAATTAATTTAATGAGATGTGAAGCCAATGTGATTGGTTATGATGAATCAAATGAAATAAGAGGGGCATGTGTGCCTAGATGATGAGATTCAATGCAATTAATTATGTATACTCTATTAATGGGATGAGAAGCCAAGGTTGTTGGCTAGAATGATAATGATGCAAATGAGATGATTGAGGCATGGTTGCCTAAATGATGATGAGAAAAGAAAAATGAAATTTATAATAAAATAATGAATGAATTGTGTGTCTAATGTGTTATTCCATTTTCAGAGTTTTGTTGTTAGTGGCATGCCTATAGTAGTAATCTCTTGAAGTTAGGTTGGGCTTGATCCTTGAAGCCAAGTTGGGTTGAAGTTTAGCATGCTTAACTCCCCTTGAAGCTTGGTTGGGTCTAGTCCTTGAAGCCTAATTGAGATGTTACAACCCTTGAAGCTAGGTTGGGTTTGGTTCTTGAAGCCAAGTTGGGTTGATACTTAGCATGCTTTGTTCCCCTTGAAGCTTGGTTGAACCTAAATCCTTGAAGCCTAGTTGGGATAATGATAATGATAAATGTGATAATTAAACCAAAACATTAACTCTGAAAGTTGAATGGCATATTAGTATCTTTTGGGCCCATGATTGTCTTTGTTTTCGATGTGCTTCTTGAATGGTGAAACCAATGAGTAATGAGATACATGTTTGTAAGATACAATGTTATGAGATGATTATAATACATAAGTATCTTATTGAAAATGAATGTTTTGATATGATGTTGAACAATGTAAGGTTTTGAAATATAATATTCTTTTGAATGGTGTATGAAAATTGATTGTGTGACGTTGGCATTGCATTGAGGCATAGTATTATTGTAGTTTGTATTACTAAGTCGTTGGCTTAGCGCGATTGTGGTTCATCACACAGGTGACAGGGAAGAACCGGAGAGTTCCTCTAGGCCGAATAGAGTCTAGATTTTGAGGTGTTGATAGTGGAGCTTAAAGATCAAAGACATACTGCCAATCATGTATATATTTTATGTTTTGTAAAACTTGAGTTTTGATATATATGTATTGGTAAATATTTGTTATATTTTCCGCTGTGTTTTGAATAAACATTTTATCTACTGTGTTTTATAATATAACTTAAATGTTTTAAATTTGTTCATATTATTGTAAAGGAATGATTTGTTTGTTTAGTAAACCGTGGCATTTCTATATTCAGTATACGTATATTACGATCGTATTAGCATGCTGTGTACGTATACGGGATATAGGAGTGTTACATGTGTGGCTAATGTGTTATTCCATTTTCAGAGTTTTGTTGTTGGTGGCATGCCTAATAGTAACAATCTCTTGAAGTTAGGTTGGGCTTGATCCTTGAAGCCAAGTTGGGTTGAAGTCTAGCATGCTTAACTCCCCTTGAAGTTTGGTTGGGTCTAGTCCTTGAAGCCTAATTGAGATGTTACAACCCTTGAAGCTAGGTTGGGTTTGCTTCTTGAAGCCAAGTTGGGTTGATACTTAGCATGCTTTATTCCCCTTGAAGCTTGGTTGAGCCTAATCCTTGAAGCCTAGTTGGGATAATGATAATGATAAATGTGATAATTGAACCAAAACATTAACTCTGAAAGTTGAATGGCATATTAGTGTCTTTTGGGCCCATGCTTATCTTTGCTTTAATATAAACTATGGAGTGAGATATAATGTTATGAGATGATTATAATACATAAGTAAATTACTGAAAGTGAATGTGGCTTGAGAAACTATGTTGAGTAATGAGATTATGAAAATGCAACATGATGTGTAATATGTTTATGAATGTTTTGATAAGTTATTGAATGATGTAAGGTTTTGAAATATAATATTCTTATGAATTGTTATAAAACTTGATTGTGTGACATTGGCATTGCATTGAAGCATAATATTATTGTAGTTTGTACTACTAAGCCGTTGGCTTAGTGCGATTGTGGTTCATCGCTCAGGTGATAAGTTAGAACCAGAGAGTTCGTCTAGACCAAGTCGAGTCTAGATTCTGAAGTGTTGATAGTGGGCTTAAAGATCAAAGACTGACTGCCAAACATGTATAAACTTTATGTTTTGTGAAATTTGATTTTGATGTCTATGTATTTATAAATACCTCTATATTTTCCGCTACATATTGAATGAACGTTCTATTTATTGTGTTTTATGATATAACCTAAATGTTTAAGTTTGTTTATATTATTGTATAAAGGAGTGAGTTGTTTGTTTAGTAAACCGTAGCATTCTTATATTCAGTATACGTATATTACAGTTATGGTGGTATGTAGTGTGCGTATACGGGGTATAGAGGTGTTACACAAATATTGACGATAACCTCATAGGCATGCCGCCAAATACATAACTCTAAAAATTGAATAGCATATTAGGCACACAATTGCTTCCTATTTTCCATCATCAATTTATTTCTCATTTTCCCATTCACAATAATCTCAATTCATTTCAATTATTACATTTCATCACAATGTGAGATATTCCATAACAAAATCACATTGCCCAACACTTTGGGTCATTTTCACATAACTCACACTTTATTCATTTTAGCCATTAACAATGGCTTTTCACAATGCATATAATGCAAAAATAACAATTTTCATGTCATAGCACTATATTAATGTATGTTCAATATATCAAATAGCATAACAAATTTTCCATTCAAAATGTGTTAAGCCCAATCTAATGCCAGCATATCTAAATTATCGAAAGTTTGTACTTACCTTAGAAAGCACTCCAAAACAAACTTTAAAACTCTCTCTAACATTTTCTTCCAAGTTGCCCTTCAATACTAGGGTTGGACAAACTATTTCATCTCAATGCCTATACCAAATGTGATCGTAAACAACCATTTAATATCACATTCTTAGGCATTCTCAACATCAAATCATTTAAATCAGGAATTACAAATGGAAGACAAAGAAAAGAGTTATTTTGGACAATATTCTCAAGTGACACGCCTAACAACACGGGCGTGTTCATGACCATGTCATTAACCTATTCTCATAGAAGCTTCGACACATCCAACGACACGAGTGTGCTACTGGCCATGTCAATTATTTAATCTCACAGTAGCTATGACACGCTCAAAGACATGGCCATATTATTGGTTGTGTCATTAACATTGAAAGTTGACACCACTGACACGCCCAACGACATGGCCATGTCACTGGCCGTGTCAAGCAAAATTCCTGCATTTCGAACTCTCAACCAAAAGAACACAATCATTCCCAAACTCATCTTTACACAACCCATATTCATCACTTTAGTTTGTACCCATGATTTATTCATCAATTCAACACATATAAAACTCCAACATCTTGTAACTATCATCCTGATCAATATATCATCACTTTCACTCATTAACCATATTAACACAACCACTTCCTAACTCAACTTAAATTCAATCATTTCTTCAATCCAACCTAAAAATCATTATTAGCTACTCAAAACAACTTCATTCATACCCAAAATAAGCAATTAAAATATGTTAAAACACAAACCCAAAACCAATATATCATATGCTTCCATAGAATTCCAAAGAGCTTACAAAATAATAAAGAAACTTACCAATTGATGAAGAATCCTCAAAAACACCAATTGAATCCTTGAAATTCTCTCAATCTTGGTGTTTGGAAGAAGAAAGAAAGCCCTTCTCTCTCTCTCTAGTCCACGTTCAAAGAAAAAGAAGAAAAAAGAAGAAATCTCTTCTCTTTCAATCCTTATCTATATATATATATGTATAATAAGTCACTATTCAATAATTGGTATATGTGATGTATATCTTAGGTATATGTATATATTTTATTTACTTCAAATATATCTCAAATATACTTTCTACTATATAATTAAAATCCTTTCATTTTCAAATTAAATCATTTATTTAATTTATCCAATTTAATTTTAATTTATTTTTATTTAAGTTTCCAAAAATTAGGGATATTACATGAAGAGCATAAAGAAGCATGCCATGCCCATCTTTATATGTTATTGCCATTTTTTGAATTATCTTCTTGACATTCTTATTTGCTTCTTCAACTGCACCATTCATTTTTAGGCAGTATGGGAAAAATATTATGGTGTTTAATTTTTAAATTTTGCACACATCTCGAACATGTCCTTATTTCTAAAATTCTTCACATTATCAATGATGATGCATTCAGGAAGATCATACCGACATATGATATTTTGTTTGATGAATTTCAAAACTACTTTCTTTGTTACATTGGCATAAGAGGCTGCTTCTATCCATTTAGTGAAATAATCAATTGCTACTAAAATGAATTAATGGCCATTAGAACCTTTAGGTTCTATTAGACCAATCATATATATTCCCCATATTGAAAATGGCTACAGGGAAACCATCACATGCAAAGGTGATAGAGGAGCATTGATATCATCAATATATATTTGACACTTATGACATTTTTGGACATAGTTTATGCAATCTTATTCCATTTTCAATCAGAAGTAACCCATTTTTATGGGCCAACATATGTCCACTTGAATACGTCCCACAAAATCCCTCATGCACTTCAACTATCAATCTCTAAGCTTCCTTTTCATGCAAACATCTAATAAGTATTGTATCATAATTTCTTTTATATAAAACATCACCACTTAAAAAGAAATTCATTAATAGTCGTCAAATTGTTCTTTTATCAGTATCTGAGGCTTCTAGAGGATACATCCTATTTTCTAGATGCTGTTTGATATCATAAAACCATGGCTTGCCATTTCCTCTTCAATATTTATATAGTAAGCATTGACCCCTCTGGTTTCAATCTTAATGAGAGGCATCTTTCCACAAGTGTCTAGCCGAAACATTATAGCTAATATAGCCAATACATCTGCAATTTGGTTCTTAATTCGGGAAACATGATTGAAACTTATGTTTTCAAAGTTTTCAGCTAAATCAAGAACATATTCTTGATAAGGGACTAATTTAGGATCTTTGGTTTCTCACTCCTTTTAACTAGTTGATTATCAATGTTGAATCGTCATACACTTCCAGCCTTTTGATTTTCATATCAATAGGGGCTTGTATTTCTAAAGCACAAGTTTCATATTCAGCCATATTATTAGTGCATTTGAAACACAATTTAACTGTTAATGGAAAATATTTTCCCTCTGGAGAGATTAGATGACTCCTATCCTACTTCCTAAGGTGTTTGAAGCCCCATCGAATTTCATAATCCAATTTTTTTATCCCTTCTTTTCTTCTACCAACATGATTCCCTCATCAGGAAACTCATAACTTATTGGTTGATAGATCTACCAAATATCCAACTATAACACTCCCTTTTATTGCCTTTTAAGTGATATATATTATCTTGTGCTCAGTCAATAGAAATTTCCATCGAGCAATCCTCCCAATTAGAGCTAGCTTTTCAAAAATGTATTTAATGGGATCCGTTCAAGATATCAAAAAGGTGGTATAGTAAAGCATGTAGTGCCTTAGTAGATGAGCAACCCATGTTAATGCGGCACAAGTTCTTTCTAGTAAAGAATACTTAGCTCCATAAGTGGTGAACTTTTCTCTTATATAATATATGACTTGCTCCATCCTTCCTAAATCATTATGCTGCCCAAGAACACCACCCATTGAACTTTCAAAAATGGTCAGGTACAATAGGAGGAGTGACCTGGTATAGGTAGTTGCAAAACTGGAGGATTCTGTAAATAATGTTTGATCTTATCAAAGGCTATTTGACATTCCTAATTCCATTTTCCTGGGTTTTTCTTTCTCAAAAGCTTGAAAATAGGCTCACATGTAGCTGTTAGTTGTGAAATAAATAGAGCTATATAATTGAGCATTCCTAAAAAGCTTCAAACCTCCTTTTCAGTTTTAGGAGCCGGCATTTCAACTATAGCCCCAATCTTATCAAGATCAATTTTAATACTCCTACTGACTATAAACCCTAATAAGTTCCTCAATGAGACTCCAAATATGCATTTTGTAGGACTTAATCGGAGTTGATATTTCTTTATCTTCTCAAACAACCTTCTCAAAACTGTAACATGTCTTCACCATGTTGAGATTTTGCTATCATATCAACATATACCTCTATTTCTTTATGCATCAGATCATGAAACAGGGTAATCATTATTCTCTGGTAAGTTGCCCCCGTATTCTTTAATCCAAAAGGCATCACTTATAACAAAATATTTCCAAGAGAGTGATAAAAATTATTTTTTCCTTATCATTAGGATTCAATTTAATTTGGTTATACACTTAGAACCCATCTATAGACCCTTAATTTTGGCTCAATTCAAATTTGGTTTTAATTAAAAGAGGTTGGATTAAGTTTGATTTTAATGAAATGCCTAAATTAAATTTAATCAGATTAAATTAGGTCCATTTGATGTTGAGCCAATTAAAATACAGACCAATTTGGTTCGGTTGGATTAGTCAAACTCAATATGAGCCAAATTTAATATGATCCAAGCTCATAAGGAAGTTGGCTAGCCAAATTAGCCATGAGCCAAGCTCATAGCGAATTGGCCATGCCAAATTCGCCATGAGCCAAGCTCATAGCGAATTGGCCATGCCAAATTCGCCATGAGCTTAGCCTTGGCCAATTTGCAATGAGTCCTTAATCTGGCTAAAATCAAGCTTGATTGCATTTAGAGTTCTAATAGGGCATGGATAAGCAGTGTTAGTCTTTGAACTGAGCAAGGATTATTAAATGGGTCACCCTAATCTGTGCTTATAAATATAAAAGTCTGAAGCCAGAAAAGGGGCAACAATAATTAGGGAAAAGGGAGAGCGACGATTGATCAAACCAATAAGAGTTAAAGAAAGAGAGGCAGTGAATAATAAACGATAACCAAAATCATCCATAATAAGCCATTAATTAACTGAGTTGCAAATCATCCATAATAATCCATAAATTTGAATTAAAATAGACAGTAGTATTAACATATGTCCTGCCATTATTTTCATAAATCCTAAACTTTGTTGAATTGTATATTAGTTTAGGATAAATCTTCCTATTGATAACTAAACCCTAGTCATAGGATTAAACCTTAATTAGCCACCAAACCCTAATTTGATATCTAAAACCCTATTTTGTAAAATAAAACCCTAGTTTTGATAAAAACCCTAATTCTATGTTCTAATATTGGCTTCACATATTAAACCCTGAATCATAATTTAAAACCTTAATTCCATAATAAAACTTATTTTATAAATCATTTGCCTTTCGGGGGCACTGGCCCTAATCCCCTGCATGGTGTATTGCCCCCCTTGACTCGGACCATCATGTATGTTGCGCACTATAATTTATTAAGGGGTTAATATTAAGATACAATTGTGGATTGTAATTTTTATGATGAACTATATATTTGGATTACATATTTTATTATGAATGATTGAATTATGTGAATATTTATTTATTGGTTGTATGTTTAAAAGACGTAAAAGGCATGTTTTCACTTGGTGGGTGCCTTATTTTGATTATGTAACTTAATTTATTTTAAAGATTTTGGACCATTGTAAAGTACATGTTTACACCAAAATGGTGGGTGTCCTATTTTATTTACTTGTATGAACATTGGGACATTGTAAGGGCATATTTCCATCTTTAGATGGGTGCCCATTTTATATGTTTGTTATTCTTTAATTTATAATATAATTATTTATTTTCCTAATTGCATGTAATATGAATAATTCTATAATAATTTAAGAATCTTATAATATTTAGAACTGAAAAGGAGACCGGTTCCAATGAACAGAGTGCTATAGGGGTGCTGGGTCATTCTCACCTTCCCCATGTGTACCCAACTTTCTGAACCTAAGTAGGGGTTGGAAATTTCTTAGGAATTGAGTCATCCACCTCTTTCTATTTCTTTCCAGGCCTGTCCAGGTGGCGACTTTAATTTTCCTATCTTAGGCTCGTGTTCTCTAAGGCCTAGAGCCTAATAGTGCCAAAGTCTCAAGAACCATTCCACTGGGAGTGAGAGCAAAAATCCCCGCCCATACCATCCATTAATGAGAACATATGAAATCAAGCTGCATTATCAACCAGTACATCAATATGCGGTAGAGGAAAATCATCATTTAGACTTGCACGATTAAGATCCGGATAATCGAGACACATTCTAACCTTTCCATATTTTTTAAGGATAGTAACAATGTTATCCACCCATTCTGGAAATTTTGCCACTTTTAAGAAATCTACCTCAAGCTACTTTTTTACTTCTTCCTTTATTTTCAACAAAATATATGGTTTTATTTTTCTCAATTTTTATTTTATGGGTTTGCATTCTAGCTTCAATGGTAAACGATGCACAACTATGTTCATATTCAACCCTGGCATATCTTAGTATGACCATGCGAAGATGTCCATGAACGCTTCTAATATTTAACTAGCCTTTCTTTGAGTTCTAGGAGTAAGGATGCACTAACCCTTATTTCATTCTTATTTTCTTTGGTTCCTAAATTTATTGTCTCCATTGCCTCTTCTGAAGATTGCATAATTTTTTCATCTTATTCTATCATCCTAGTTATTTCAAAAGGAAAATCCTCTTCATCTTCTTCATTAGATGTATTTCAAAAATAAGGTTATCAAAGTCATACCCAAACTCAATTTCTTCAAGATTTAATTCATCATTGGCATTCTTGGGTAGAGTGAGTATAAAAGGAAAATATTATAAAGATATAAAAAATAAGCAGAAACTAAGGGAATAAAAGTAGCAAGAAGAATTCAAGAATGGAAATGAAACATGCATTTTATTTTATTAAAAATTATTTTAAAACATTCTAACATTTTCCTAAAATATTGGGCATAATCATAAGAAATTAATCATTTGGATTACCTTGATTCATGAAATGGTAATTCATAAACTTTCCAATTGTTCATATCCTGTCCTGTGGCAAAGGTGTGACCATAAAGCTGCTTTATCATGAGGCTCATTCTTGTTCACCATAGTTACCAATGAATTTCCTAGCAATGTCTCTAGATCTCGTGAACTTCCTATCATCTTCATTTTCTCAAGAAAAAAACCAATGCTTCTAAAGGTTTGTCTTAGGGGTGGGAATGGTATCTTTTCTATTGAAGCCTTATGATTTGCCAACCTTATTAGTCTATGCTCCTTTTTCTCTTTCTGAATCCTCTTCTTGTCTTCTATAGTGATTTGTATCCTAATTCAACTCTATTGTTAGTATTGGGAAGGGGAAAAAAGATATTAATTCCTTGTTCATGTTTTCTTAAAACTTTTCCCAAGGAATAGCTTGCCTTTATCATTTCTTTTGCTACCATCATAGCTGCTGCTGAAAATTAGAGAATTGGCATGACTGATCCTTCCCCAACATAGGAAGTATTCGCTATTGCAAAGGATTGGAAAAAAAATTCAAAGGCTTCTTCTGTTGCTTCAACATATGGGGTTAAGACTGGTTTAGTGATCAAAAGGTCTTCCCCTAAAATTTAAATCATCTTTCGTTCAATGATGAATTTGACCTTCTGATGTAGAGATGATGGTATTGCCCCCACCGAATGTATCCATGGTCATCCTAAGAACATGCTGTAAGCCAGTACCATTTCCATCACTTGAAATGTGATGTTAAATATGACTGGACCCACTTGGATTGGTATTTCAATATCCCCTAAAACCTCCCTTACAGTTCCATCAAAAGCCTGTACTATCATAGAGCTAGGATGTATATATGTCTCATCAATCGGTAGCTTTGAGAGGATTATTTTAAGCAGGATATTCAGGGATGACCCATTGTCCACCAAAACTTTGGCAATGAAATATCCTTTACATTGGACTAATATATGTAAAGCCTTTGTATACACAATTCCTTTTTCAGGTATTTCATCATCAATGAAGGATATGTAGTTAGCTACCATCACACTCCCAACTATATTGTTCAAGCTATTTACAGATATATCATGGCAAACATGTGCATAATTTAGAACCCTAAGTAGTGCATTTTGATGAGATTCTGAATTCAAGATCAAAGATAGCAATGAAACTCTAGCTGGAGTTCTATTCAATTGTTAAATCATCGTGTACTCACTTTGCTTAACCAACTTTAAGAACTAAGAGACTGGTTTCTTCACTTCCAATTGTGAGTCATTTTTATTGGTTGCATCTTGGAACTGTCTAACTTCATCTCTTTCTTCCACCAATTCTCCTTCCTTAGCTTTCCCATTCCTACACCTTTGAAGTTCATTGTTTCTTCGATTCTCTATTTCTTCTAGAGTATAACAATGACCACTTCTTGTCATGCCACCTATTCTAGAAATATTAACCACCGATCTAATTTCACTACTTGCTTGGCATATACCCTGATTTTGACTTGTTATCTTGCACCAATACTTCCAAGGCACTGCTTTTAAATCCTTATATCTAAAAAGAGTTGGTGTTTTTATTACAAGCTTTGGGACCTATGAAGATTCATCAAACTTTTCCCCTTTGGTTACTTCTAATGAACATGGTATTATAATGGGTGTTGGGATAGGAAGATTGATATACACCATATTCACATCTTCCTTCTTCTTTCCTTCTATCCTAAAGATCACAATTTTAGCATCCATCAACTTTTGAAATTTTATTTTGAATTGCAAGCATTCATTGATTGTATGATCTGATGCCTTACAATGGTAGTCACAAAAGGACTCCAATTGAGGGAAAGACTTATCTCATGACTGGATTTCAAGAATTATTCAAGTTTTAACCACAATTTGAAAAAGCTGCCCCATAGGCATTTGAACTTCCTCTACCTTTTTCTTATACTGATGAATCTCTTCTTCAATTATGACAGAGATTTTTTCTCCATCATGGTTTGGCAGAGGGTTATTATTCACATTAGAGGTTTTTGATTCTTGGTTAAATTTCAACCATCCTGCATTTAAAAGACTTTGGAACTTTCTTTTAAATGCAGTACAATTCTCAATAGAATGCCCAGGTGCCCCCACATGGTTCTCACACTTTGCATCAGGGTCATACCATTTGGGGTAAGGTGGCTTCATTAGTTCCAATGGTGTCAAACACATTTGTTTTCCTTGTAGTAGTTGAGGCAACAATTCTAGATAAGTTTTAGGGATAAGGTCAAATGCTTATGTCCTCCATTTCACAGGGTAATTATTTTGTTGCCCTCCTTGATTGAATTGATTTGGTTTATTGTTTACCCATTGAGCAAGCATAGGAGCACTCATGGAGTGGAATAAAGAGCATTTTGAGAATTCATGAATTGGGGAGTGTGATAAGGGAACTGATATATTTCAGGCCCTGCATTTTCCATATAATATGATGGGGGTAATGATAGTAATTTTCTTTAGGTTGCGGATGGCCTCCTACCATGTGGGTTTCTTTTTCTTTCTTTTTACCTAAATATTGTCTTTTTGAGTTATTTTCTTCAGTACTTCATTCTTTAAATTTCCCTTTTTTTTCACACCTTGCTGAATCTTTTTCACGGCTAAGACCAAATCTAAAAAGTTAGTGGTTGTGTTAGCTAATAACATATTATAGAATGGTTGTCCCAGTGTGTTATCTCCTTATCCGTGAGAGGGGGACTGACTTGTGCTGCTTTATCCCTCTACCTTTATACATACTCTTTAAAAGTTTCATCTTTTTTTCTTTTCCATAGCTCTCAGATCATCCCTGCTAGGCACCATATCCATGTTATGCTTATATTATTTCATGAAAGCATCTATCAGATCTTTCCATCTTCGAATATGCATTCGTTCTAGATGCATATACCACCTCATTGCCGGTCCGATAATACTTTCTTGGAAAACATGGATCAATAATTTCTAATTACTGATGTATGCTACCATCATACTATAAAACATTGATAGATAACTTTGAGGACAAGATAAACCATCATAATTTTCAAAATCTAGAGTTGTGAATTTCAATGGTATGGTCACGTCGGGTACCAAGCACAGTTGGGATGCATTAGTGGTTCTATATATATTAACTCCCTTAATTGCCTTTATACACTCCTCCAACCATTCTATATTTTCCAAAATAGGTTCAAAACTAGAACTTTTAAAACTACTTTGCACCTTTGGATTATCCAAGTCTAGTGTTACTATAGGTTCTTTAGGAATAGCAGGAGGCCTAGGATTGGTTTGAGCACCACCCACCTATGCTTCTTATGGTTTTCCTTGATGAGGTTGAGAAACATAGATATTTTCAGCTAGATGGATATTATTACTTGGTCCCCCTTCCTCTGGCCTTTATGGTGGGAGGTTTTGATCATATATGTATATATATTTAGGATAATTTTATGGGCTTTAAGTTATTTTATCTTTAAAATTGTGTTTAAAGTTTGTATGAAGTGCTTGATTTAGATGGAAGCTCAAAAGAATGAATTGAAGGATCAAAAAGATGGAAAAGCATGTGACACAACCAAAAGACACGGCCAAGTCATTGGTCGTGTAACATCCTTATACCCTATATACGTACAAAACATATTTCTAGCATATGTAAAATACGTATATACGGTACAAAAATGTCACAAAAGGATTTACAAATTTTTTTTTTACATTTCCAACTTAAAATTTCAAATTCTAAATATATAAAAATTAAATAGAATATAAATATTATTTACTTGTTATAAGAACCCAAAATAAATAATATATATAAAAATCTCTGAGAAAAAATCGCCAGAGTTTTGTCTATATTTTGGATATCCCAAAATTTAGCAATTACTCAACCTGCAAAAAGAAAACACTCCCAATTATTTCCAATCACCCTCTCAACCATACTTCTCAATTTCACCAATTTTCTCAAACATTTATACATATAGATAAATATAATTTAAAACACACTCACTCTCCCATTTCAAATACATTGACCCAAACATTCTTTATAATATACAACATGTAAAATTCAAAACATAATATATTATGCATAAACTCAAAATGTACAATAACATAAAAATATATACATGTTCCTGGCAGTGTTTCTGATCTCGATAGCAACTCTACAAGGTTAACTACAAGTTTAGACTCGACCTGGTCTAGAAGAACTCTCTGGCTCAACTGGGTCTATCCTGTCACCTGCGCGATGGAAACAATCGCGCTAAGCCGAAGCCTAGTGGTACAAACTTTGATAATAATAATATAACTCAATGCAATACCAAATGCACAATGCATATAAATGTCACATCAATCCACTTTCTTATATTTTTCAAATAATTCATAAGCACAACTCATAACATTATATTACTCAATTGTATCATAATTCATAATTCACAGTAAAACAAAGACAAGCATGGGCCCAAAAAGGATCTAATATGCTATTCAAATTTCAGAGTTACTGCTTTGGTTCATAATGACACCATGTGTCTAGCCCCGTAGGCAATATATATATCCATGAATAATGTAACAGCCCCAGTCTCTTGGACCTCAACCCGGCTAGACCCTTAGGCCCCAGTATCTTGGTCCTCAATCCGGCTAGACTGCTACAGTTTTTTAGGCTTACGACCCAGTCTTTTCACCCCAAAAACATTATATTTATCAGCTGGCCTGGCTTACGACCTAGTCTTTTCACCATTCCAGCGTATAGCCCGTAGGTAATCATAGGCATGCCGCCAAACCCAGAACTCTGAAAATTGAATAACATACTAGGCACACAATTTATTCATTTTTCTCATTATTAATCTCTTTCTTTTTGTCACATATTCAATCTAGGCACATTGCCTTATTTTCACATTTTTTTCTCATTTTTCACATCTTTCTCATTTTTCTCACTTTTCTCATTTTTATCAATATCAATTCATTTCATTATTACACATATTTCATTTTTGCATTCACAACACATTACCCAATTACTTTGGGTATTTTCACATAATATGCATATTTCACATGTTACACAAATTAGCCATTATCAATGGCTTTTCACAATGCATTTAACACATATATGATATTACAAATGTCATAGCATATTATTCATAGACAATCAATGAACCAAGTAGCTTAACACATTTTTCAACCAAAATGTGTTAAGTCCAAATGTTATGCAAATATAAACATTATATTCAAAGTTTGTACATACCTCCACTAGCAACCCAAAGCAAGCTAAAAGCAACCTTCAATCCAATCTTTCTAACTTGCCCTTCACCACTTGGATGAAGCAAATAAATCTCCCTCAATGCCTAAACCAAATGTGATAGCAAAAAAATCATTTAGTATCACATTTAATGGTATTTCCAACATTAAATCATAGTTACACATCACTCCTACAAATTTTCAAAAATTTAGCCTTTCCTTACTTCAACATTAGAATTCCATTCTGCTACAATTAAATTAGTGTTTTAAGTTTATTTATATTATTAAAAACATATTTTAATACATTTAAATCATTTACATTATAAAAATACACTCTTATACACAAAATCTCAAAAATGGCCTAACCTTCCCCCATTGAAGGTTTTCCATTCCAACACAATCCATTACTTATTCCAAGCTTATATTCATCACTTTTAACACTAAACAACATGCTTAAACAAATAAAATCACACAATTCAACCACTTTGGAAAATCACTTTTCTAAAACCCTAAATCTCCACTTCCATTCTCAAACTCCAACCCAACACCACCAAATCCAATATTTGACTTTAAAATACTTGTTTATGAATCAAAACAACTCATTTGGAATCAATTTGCACAATTAAAATTCATGTTTTCAAAACCCCAAAAATCCATAACCCTAAATTCTCTCTCTTCACCATTCTTTAACCAAACTCCATCATCTCTTCAATCTAACCTTAGAATCATTGTTAACTACCCAAAATAACATCATACACACCAATTCCAACAATTATAACATACTACATAAAAATCCAAACTCTCACATAATCTAAATTTCCAAGGAATTCAAAAAAAAGAGATGGAAACTTACTAATTTTGGTGGAAATCACCAAAAATCCACTTGAAACTTGTTAATTCCTTCAATTTATGGAGTATGGAAGAAGCAAAATCCTTGGTCTTCAATAATCCATGGAAGCCATGTTCTTGAGAAGAAGAAGAAGAAGAAGACTTTTAAATATTCTTTCCTTTTCATCTTTTTTTTTAACCACATATATATATATATATAATTTAATTAAAAGTCCTAATTTTCCTTTTCCATTCAAAAATACTTTGTTTTTAAATTATTTTATTAATTTTGAATTTATAAGATTTAATTACCAAAATACCCTTTTTCTTTTAAAAATGTTGACTTTTATATATGTTATGTATATTTTGCATATATATCATATATATATTTCACTTTTTCATTTAAAATCCCTTCATTTTTTATTTAAAAATATTAATTTAATTTATCCTTTTAAATTATAATTTATTTTATCAGATTTTCCAAAAATTAGAAATTTTTTAAAAAAAATTTTGGATGTTACAATTCTCTCCCCCTAAAATAAATTTCATCCCCGAAATTACCTGTTCTCAAGTCTGGAACAATTGGGGAAACTGACTCTGCATCGCCTGCTCACTTTCCCATGTTGCCTCTTCAGTGGCATGATTCCTTCAAAGGACTTTCATAAGTGGCACTCTCTTATTCCTCAATTCTTTAACCTCTCGCGCCAAAATCGCCACTGGTTCTTCCTCGTAAGTTAGATCTGGACTCACCTCAATGGACTCCACTGATAAGATATGAGATGGGTCATACCTATATCTCCGAAGCATCGAGACATGGAAAACATTATGTATTCGATCTAACTCAGGCGGCAAAGCTAGTCTATAAGCCACTGGACCAACTCTCTCCAACACCTCATATGGTCCTATGAAACGAGGACTCAACTTCCCTTTGCAGCCAAATCTCAAAATCTTCTTCCATGGAGACACCTTCAGAAACACTTTATCTCCCACACTAAAATCTATGTCTCTTCTTTTTAAATCTGAATAAGATTTATGTCGGTCTGAAGCTGCTTTCAAACGACCCCGAATCACCTTCACCTTCTCCTCTGTTTCCTTAATTAAATCGGGACCAGCCAGTTTACCTTCTCCAACTTCATCCCAACACAAAGGTGTCCTGCATCTCCTGCCATATAAAGCCTCATAAGGAGTCATCCCAATACTCGACTGATGACTATTGTTATAAGCAAATTCAATTAATGGCAAAAATTTGTCCCAATTCCCAGTAAAATCAATGATACAGCTCCTCAACATATCCTCCAAAATCTGTATCACTCTCTTTGACTGTCCATCTGTCTGAGGATGAAAAGCAGTACTAAAATGCAATCGAGAACCCAGAGCATTATGCAAACTCTTTCAAAACCTCGAAGTAAACCGGGGATCTCGATCCGACACCAAAGAAACTGGGACTCCATGCAACCTGACTATCTCATTGATATACAGCTCAGCCAACCTCTCAAGAAAATAATCCATCTGAACTGGAAGAAAATGAGCTGTCTTCATCATCCGATCAACTATCACCCAGATTGCATCATGCTTCTTCTGAGTCAAAGGTAGTCCAGTCACAAAATCCATTGTCACTCGCTCCCATTTCCACTCTGGCACTGATAAATGTTGGAGCAATCCTGAAGGAACTTGGTCCTCAGCCTTCACTTTCTGGCAAGTGAGACATCTGGATACAAACTCTGCTATGTCCCTCTTCATACCTGACCACCAATAATGTTGCTTCAAGTCCTGATACATCTTGGTACTCCCAGGGTGCATAGCAAAAAGTGACTGATGTGCTTCCTCTAATATCATTCTTTTCAATTCTGCATCATCAGGAATACACAATCTATCTCTGTACCATAGACTGCCATCATCTCTCACATAAAAGTCTTGACTTTCCCCTTTCTGACAAACCAACACAATTTTTTGAATTCTCTCATCTGCTAATTGAGCCTCCCTAATATGATCCAACAAGATTGGCCTCAACTGCAACTGAGCCATCAAAGCACCATCATTAGAAGACTCAAATCTAGCATGCAATGCTCTCAACTCAAAAGGCAATGAGAGCGAATAAGCAGTCAAACCTGCCAAAGATTTCCAACTCAAGGCATCAGCAACAACATTTGCCTTACCAGGATGATAATCAATCAAACAGACATAGTCTTTAATCAACTCTAACCACCGTCTCTGCCGAAGATTCAGCTCTCTCTGAACGCCCAAGTATTTCAAAATCTTGTGATCTGTATAAATGAAACACTTTTCCCCGTACAAATAATTGCCGCTAAATCTTCAAGGTAAAAATTATTGCTGCTAATTCCAAATCATGCGTTGGATAATTCAGCTCATGCGGTTTCAACTGTCGGGAGGCATAAGCAATGACTCTACCCTCCTGCATCAAAACGCAACCTAAACCATTATGTGAAGCATCACTGTATATCACATATGGTTTACCTTCCACAGGCAGGGTAAGGATAGGAGCTTGAGTTAACATCTCTCTCAGCTGCTCAAAACTTGCCTGACACCGATCTGTCCACACAAATTTAACTCCTTTCCGAAGTAATCTGGTGAGTGGTGTAGCTATTATAGAAAAACCCTTCACAAACCAACGATAATAGCCTGCCAATCTCAAAAAACTTCTAACCTCTGTCACAGTCTTTGGTGGACTCCAATTCAAGATAGCCTCAATTTTACTCGGATCAACTCTAATACCCTCTGCTGAAAACACATGACCAAGAAAAGCTACCTGATTAAGCCAGAACTCACACTTAGACAGTTTAGCATACAACTGCTTTTCTCTCAGAGTCTGCAATACGATCCGCAAATGCCTATCATGATCCTCCTCATTACGCAAATACACCAAGATGTCATCAATAAAGACTACCACAAACTGATCCAAATATGGTCTGAATACCCTGTTCATCAAATCCATAAAAGCCGCTGGTGCATTCGTCAATCCAAAGGGTATCACCAGAAACTCATAATGCCCATACCTCATACGAAAAGCTGTCTTGGGTACATCCACATCTCTGACTCTCAACTGATGGTGCCCTGATCTCAGATCAATCTTAGAGAATATTGCTGCTCCCTTTAACTGATCAAAGAGATCATCTATCCGAGGCAAAGGATACTTGTTCTTGATGGTCACCTTATTCAACTGCCTATAATCAATACAAAATCTCATGGTGCCATCCTTCTTCTTCACAAACAACACAGGTGCTCCCCACGAGGACACGCTAGGGCAGATAAACCCTTTATCCAATAACTCCTGCAACTGCACCTTCAACTCTCTCAACTCAGCAGGTGCCATCCGATAAGGGGTAATAGAGATAGGAGTGGTACCAGGCAACAAATTGATACCAAATTCCACTTCTCTCTCAGGAGGTACCCCTGGCAACTCATCAGGGAAAACATACAGAAACTCGGCAACTGTGGGTATGCTTTCAAGTAGGGATCCCACTACTCTAGTATCTACAACATGAGCAAGATAAGCCTCACATCCCTTCCGAATCATTCTCCCAGCTGAAACAACTGAAATAAACATAGATAAAAGATACCTCTGCTCACTAGATACTATAACATCCCTACCATCCCGTGTTCTCAAAGTAACACATTTTTTCTGACAGTCTACCACAGCCCCATGCTTGGATAACCAATCCATGCCCAAAATCAGATCATATTCCCTGAAAGGCATCTCAATCAGGTCACCGAGAAACTCCTCATCCTCCCAACAACTGGACTATCTCGGTGCACCCTGCTCACCACAACACTATGCCCTAAAAAATTTGTCACCAAGACATCAAATCCTAGGGACTCAGAATGCAATTCAGACACAGGCAAGATGGATGCACTTATGTATGAATGCATAGATCCAGGATCTAATAGAGCAAGGACTGAAATACCAAATAAAGAAAATGTACCCGCAATGACGGCTGAAGCATCCGGCTGCCTCTGCATCACATAAACCCGCTGAGATCGCCCAACCTCATCTGGCCTACTGCCTCCGGATGTAGAGCCTCCTTCTCTGACTAAACCCAGGGTGACCACCTCTACTAAAACCTCTGCAACACCCCCTCTGACACTGAGTCGAGAAGATGTGTCAATATTCCAACAACACAGTAGCTATGACACACTAAGTGACATGGGCGTGTCACTAGACGTGTCAGTACTACCACTACACAAAAGCTGTGACATGCTCAGTGACATGGGCATGTCACTGGACGTGTCACCAACCTAGAAAATAGAACTAACAACACGTCCAAAGACATGGCCGTGTTAATGGGCGTGTCAGGCCAAAAACCCTGAAATCGACACAATAACGCCACATCCAACAAACATCTTTCAAAAACCTTATCAACACCAAACAAACTCAACCAAATCCATCAACAAACCATATAATACTTGAGTAAACAACAAAACAACTCAATTACAAACATCAAAACGTAATCACAACCATATATCATAACTCAAACTTACACCATCCACACACTTGTCTCTTTTACCAAACTTAACCCTTTTCTTTTCAATATAACCCCAAAATCAATGTTAACAAAATAACACAACCTCATATATACCAAAACAACCATAAACACACCTACAACAACCAATCCAACAAACCCAAAAGCACAAACTCAAAAGAAAACAAAGAAACAAGTTGGAAACTTACCAAAAGTGAAGAAAATCCTTAAAAACTCCAACTTGATCTCTTGAAATCCTTCAATCTCTTGAGTTTGGAAGCAAAAAAATCCCTTTTCCTTTGGTTGATAATGGTGTCCGGCCATAGAGAAGAAAGAAGAAGATGAAAGAAAAAGAAAGAAAGAAAGTCAACCTCTTAAAACAACCACTTCCCTCAAATTACTCTCTACCATGCAATTTAACAATATAATATTACCCAATTACATCATCTTCCACTAACTTTATTTTACCACTTTAATTAATTCAAATATCTCATTAGACCAACTCAACATGTTAACTTGTATATAATATATATATCTCTTTATATATAACATATACACATCTTCCTATTATCTTTTCACTTAATCAAAAATACACTTAAAATCATATAATTAATTCTCAACAAATAATATTTCAAAAATTTTAGGATACTACTTGGGATATTACAATTCTTCCCCTTTATAAATAAATTTCGTCCTCTAAATTACCTGTTCTCAAGCTTGGAACAACTAGGGATACTGATCTCACATCACTTGCTCACTCTCCCAAGTTGCCTCTTCCTTTGTATGATTCTTCCAAAGAACCTTCACAAGTGGTACTTTCTTATTTCTCAACTCTTTCACTTTATGTGCCAAAATAGCCACCGGTTCTTCCTCAAAAGTCAGATCTGGACTCACCTCAATAGATTCTATTGACAGAACATGGGATGGGTCTGACCTGTACCTCCGAAGCATAGAAACATGGATGACATTATGGATTCTATCCAACTCAGGAGGTAAAGCTAGTCTATATGCCACTGGTCCAACTCTCTCCAGTACTTCATAAGGTCTAATAAAGCGAGGACTCAGCTTCCCTTTGCGGCCAAATCTCAAAATTCTCTTCCAAGGAGACACTTTCAGAAAAATTTTATCTCCAATACTGAACTCTATGTCTCTCCTCTTTAAATCTAAATAGGATTTCTGTTGATCTGAAGCTGCTTTCAAATGATCCCGAATTATCTTCACTTTCTCTTCCATTTTCTTAATCAAATCGGGACCAACCAACCTTCCTTCTCCAGCTTTGTCCCAACATAGAGGCGTCTTACATCTTCTACCATACAATGCCTCAAATGGTGCTATTCTAATACTGGACTGATGACTGTTGTTATAAGCAAATTCCATCAATGGCAAGAATCTGTCCCAACTTCCAGAGAAATCAATGACACAACTCCTCAACATATCCTCTAAAATCTATATCACTCTCTCTGACTGCCCATCTGTCTGAGGATGAAAAGCAGTGCTAAATTGCAATCGAGAACCTAAAGCAGCATACAAACTCTTCTAAAATCTCAAAGTAAACCAGGGATCTTGATCAGATACCAAAGAAATTGGGACTCCATGCAATCTCACTATCTCACTGATATACAGCTCAGCTAACTTCTCAAGAGAATAGTCCATCCAAACTGGAAGAAAATAAGCTGTCTTCTTTAATCGATCAATAATCACCCAAATTGCATTATGCTTCTTCTGAGTCAAAGGCAAACCAGTCACAAAATCCATTGTCACTCGCTCCCATTTCCATTCAGGCACTGTTAAAGGTTGGAGCAACCCTGAAGGAACTTGGTGCTCAGCCTTCACTCTCTGACAAGTACGACATTTGGATACAAACTCCGCTATGTCCCTCTTCATTCCTAACCACCAATAATGTTGCTTCAATCATTATACATCTTAATATTCCCAGGGTGCATATCAAAAGCTGACTGATGTGCTTCCTCCAAAATATTCTTTTTCAAACTTACATTATCATGAACATACAATCTATCTTTGTACCAAAGGCTGTCATCACTCCTCACATGGAAATCTCGGCTCTCCCCCTTTCGGGAATCCGAAACAACTTTCTAAAATATTTCATCTGCCAACTGAGCCTCTCTAATATGATCCAACAAGACTGGCCTCAACTGTAACTGAGCCAACAAAGCACCGTCACTACAAGGCTCGAAGCTAGCATGCAACGCTCTCAACTCAACAAGCAACAAGAGCGAATAAGCAATCGAATCTGCCAAAGACTTCCGACTCAAAGCATCAGCAACAACATTTGTCTTACCAGGATGATAATCAATCAAATAGTCGTAGTCTTTAATCAACTCTAATCACCGTCTTTGCCAAAGATTTAGCTCTCTCTGAGCACCCAAGTATTTCAAACTTTTGTGATCCGTATAAATGAAACACTTCTCCCCATAAAAGTAATGTTGCCAAATCTTTAAAGCAAAAACTATGGCTGCCAACTCTAAATCATGCTTCAGGTAATTCAACTCATGCGGCTTCAACTGCCGAGAAGCATAAGCTATGACTCTACCTTCCTGCATCAAAACACAACCTAAACCACTATGTGAAGCATCACTGTAAATCACATATGGTTTATCTTCCACAGGCAAGGTAAGAACAGGAGCTTGAGTCAACATCTCCTTCAATTGATCAAAGCTTGCTTGACACTGATCTATCCACACAAATCTAACTCCCTTCCGAAGTAATATGGTAAGTGGAGTAGCTATTAAAGAAAAACCCTTCACAAACCATCGATAATAGCCTGCCAAACCCAGAAAACTTCTAACCTCAGTCACTGTCTTCGGTGGACTCCAATTCAAAAAGGCCTCGACTTTACTCGGATCAACTCTTATACCTTCTACTGAAACTACATGACCCAGAAAAAGTCACTTGATCAAGCCAAAACTCACACTTAGACAGTTTAGCATATAACTCTTCTCTCTTAAAGTCTGCAATACAATCCGCAAGTGCTCATCATGCTCCTCCTTGTTATGCGAACACACCAAAATATCATCAATAAGGACCACTACAAACTGATCTAGATAGGGTCTAAATACCCTGTTCATCAAATCCATGAAAGCTGTTGGTGCATTCGTCAATCCAAAAGGCATTACCAAAAACTTATAATGCCCATATCTTGTGCGAAAAGATGTCTTGGGAACATCTTCCTCTCTGATTCTCAACTGATGGTACCCTGATCTCAAATCAATCTTAGAGAAAACTGCTGCTCCTTTCAACTTATCAAAGATCATCTATCCTAGGCAAAGGATACTTGTTCTTGATGGTCACCTTATTCAACTGTCGATAATCAATGCACAATCTCAAGGTACCATCCTTCTTCTTCACAAACAAACACAGGAGCTCCCCACGGAGACATACTAAGGCGAACAAACCCTTTATCCAACAACTCCTGCAACTGCACCTTTAACTCTCTCAACTCAGCAGGTGCCATTCGATAGGGAGTAATAGAGATGGGAGTGGTACCAGGCAACAAATCAATACCAAACTCATCCTCTCTCTCAGGGGGTATCCCTGACAAATCCTCAGAAAAAACATCTGAAAACAACAACTGTGGGTATACTATCAAGCTGAGAACCCACTACTATGGTATCTACAACATTAGCAAGATAAGCCTCACATCATTTCTGAATCATCCTCCCAGCTGCAATAGCTGAAATAAACATGGATGCAAGATGCCTCTACTCACTAGATACCCTCACACTTCTACCATCACTAGTTCTTAGGGTAATACACTTTTCTGACAATCTATTACAGCTCCATGCTTAGCTAACCAATCCATGTCTAAGATCAAATCATACTCCTTAAAAGGCATTTCAATCAAATCACCAATAAACTCCTCATCCTGAACAACCACTGGGCTATCTCGGTGCACCATACTCACCACAACACTATGCCCTAAAGGATTTGTCACTAAGACATCAAATCCTAGGGACTCAGAATGCAATTCAGACATAGGCAAGATTGATGCACTTATGTATGAATGCGTAGATCCTGGATCAATCAAAACAAGAATTGAAATGCCAAATAAAGAAAATGTACCTGCAATGACGGCTGAAGCATCCGGCTGCCTCTGCATCACATACACTCGCTGAGAAGGCCCAACCTCATTTGGCCTACTATCTCCGAATGTAGAGTCTCCTCTCTGACTAATCCCGGGTCTACCACCTCTACTGAAACCTCTACCACTACAACCTCCTCTAACACTAGGTCGAGAAACTGCAGAATCTGCCCGCCTATCCTCCTGTAGCTCAGGACAATCTCTGATGAAATGGTCTGGCGACCCACATCTGAAACACACAGCTGGTCCACCTTCCAACAAACACCCCCATGTATCCTACCACAATGGACACATATAAGTGGAGTAGATCTCCGAGCCACTGGGATCAGTGCACTAGCCATAGAAACTATAATCTCGGTCTCTGCCTCTGATGTGGTACTGACCTAACAGGCTACCTCTGGCCTTTACTGAACCTCTAAAAATGACCTCCTTGGCCTCTCTTAGCAGATGAAGACCCTGCCTCAAATTGGGATCTCCTAACTCTGGTCTCCTCAGTAGCAGCTGCTGTAATAGTCTACGCTCTCTCAACACTCCGGGCCGCTGCAACAAGCTAGGAAAGATCCTGATACCGGGAACCAGCAACAATACACATAATAGAGGGTCTCAACTCCTTCTCAAATCTCCTACACCAGTCTATCTCATATGAAATAATCCCACTGGCATAATGACTCAACCGGATGAACTCTACCTCATATTCTGTCACCGTCCGGTTATCCTGCCTCAGATTCAGAAACTCCATCTTCTTAGCATTCTTGTACTCCCTCGGATTATATTTCTGCTCAAACTCCCACAGAAAATCATCATAAGACAAGGTCGGTGGATCATCCATCACATGTGGAACTGTCTTTCACCAATCATATGCATCTCTCTGCAAAAGAGATCTAGCATAATCAAATTTCTCTTCAGGAGTAGCTTGCAACTGGATGAATACCCTCTGAATTCTATCCAACCACTGCTCAACTACTGCAGGATCTATAGTACCAAAGAAGTCCTCAGCTCCGAACTTTCTCAATTTATCATACTGCCTCAACGGTACTTGCGACTACGGTTGCGATGGCGGCTGCTGCACTAGAGCTTGCCTCAACAAATCTACCATATGCCTTAATCCAACTGGTGAAATCTCATCAGCAGCTGGTCTCTTTGGCACAGGGGCAGGTGCCTCACTAGCTATCTCAACCCTAGCTCCATCTCTACCCTCATTAAGAGTTACACTCTCATCATTACCTTCTACAGACTGACGTGACTGAGACATCATCACTAACTATATCTGCAAACACAGCAAAAATTACCTCATCAAAGATCAGAAACACAGCAGAAATCATATTTTAAAATCAAAATTTTCTTTTTCTTACACCTAGGTTGAGAACCTCAAACCTAGGCTCTGATACCAAAACAGTTGTAACACCCCCGTACCCATATACGCACACCGCATACACCCACACAACATGTGATATACGTATAGAGGATATAAGGGTGTCACGGTTCATTTTAAAACAAACCAATCTTTACCATAAAATCAAATCATCATTACTAAAATCTGAATAAACTAAAACATTTAACTCATGTTATAGAAATCAATAGAGAAAAAATTCCTTGTTAAAATACATATATATATAAATCTTCATTACCCCAAAAGTTTATCCAAAATATTTGTTTAATAAGCAGGGAAAAATATATATGTTTACATCAAAATCAATAGGTGCAAAAATATGAAATTTATACATGTTGGCAGTTCGTCTCTGATCTTGATGCCCACAACTATCTCTAATCTCAAGCCTAGACTCAACTCGGTCTAGACGAGCTCTCTGGCACAACCAGATCTACCATGTCACCTGCGCGATGAACCACAATCGCGCTAAACAGAAAACTTAGTGGCACAAACTTTGATTCAATATAGATCAATGCGATGCTAATGCACAATATATATGAATATATCAACTCATTACATTTTAACTCAACATATTAATCATTTGCAACACATTTCATAATTCAAATTTAAGCAAAGACAAAAATGGACCCAAAAAGGATCTAATATGCTATTCAAAGTTCAGAGTTACTGCTTTGGTCCATTATGACACCTTGTGTCTAGCCCCAAAGGCAATATATATCCATGGATAATGTAACAGCCCCAGTTTTTTATACCTCAACCCGAGTAGACCCTTAGGCCCCAGTATCTTGATCCTCAACTCGGCTAGACTGTTATAGTTTTTGAGGCTTACGACCTGCTCTTTTCACCCTAAAAACATCACATTTATCAGCTGGGCTCGGCTTACAACCCAATCTTTTCACCTGCCCAGCAATTCATAGGCATGCTGCCAAACCCAGAACTCTGAAAATTGAATAACATACTAGGCACACAACTTATTCATTTATCTCATTATTGAATACTTTCATAATTAATTTCGCATAATCAAATTAGGCACATTGCCTTATTATGTCATTATTTTTGTCACCTTTCACATTCTTATCTTTTTTATCAATATCAATTTGTTACATTATAATTTCACATGTCTTACCACATTATTCCATATTTCTTTTCATATACAATACATTACTCAATTGCATTGATATATCAGCATAATTCACATTATGCATATCATAACATATAACTCTTTCATCATCAATATTTATCAAGTAACTTAACACATTTCTCAATTAAATGTGTTAAGTCCAAATGTCATGTAAATGTATGCAATCATTCAAAGTTTGTACTTACCTCTTAAAGCAACAACACCACTCTATTAACTTTCTCTTCCAAGATATCCCTCAAACCTTGGCTAGGGTAACTCAAATCTCTTCAAAACCTAATCCAAAGGTGATTACACATACTCACTTAGTGTTACACATAAGAAAATAAGGATAAGAACTAACAAGGGCTACACTTGACATGCTCAACAACATGAGCGTGTCTCTGACCGTGCTCTAAACCCACAACATAGAAGCTTTGACACGGTCAGTGACATGGGCATATCACTGCACGTGTTAATTCTCCTCCAACATAGAAGCTATGACATGCTCAATGACATGGGCGTGTCACTGGATGTGTCAATCTTCAAACAACACAGTAGCTATGACACGCTAAGTGACATGGGCGTATCACTAGACGTGTCAATACTACCACTACATAGAAGCTGTGACACGCTCAGTGACATGGACATGTCACTGGACGTGTCACCAACCCAGAAAATAGACCCAACGACATGCCCAAAGACATGGCTGTATTAATGGGCGTGTCGGACCAAAAACCCTAAAATCGACACAACAACGCCACATCCAACAAATATCTTTCAAAAACCTTATCAACACCAAACAAACTCAACCAAATCCATCAATAAACCATATAATACTTGAGTAAACAACAAAACAACACAATTACAAGCATCAAAACGCAATCACAACCATATATCACAACTCAAACTTACACCATCCACACACTTGTCTCTTTCACCAAACGTAGCCCTTTTCTCTTCAATACAACCCCCAAAATCAAAGTTAACAAAACAACACAACCTCAAATATACCAAAACAACCATAAACACACCTATAACAACCAATCCAACAAACCCAAAAACACAAACTCAAAAGAAAACAAAAAAACAAGTTGGAAACTAACCAAAAGTGAAGAAAATTCTTAAAACTCTAACTTGATCTCTTGAAATCCTTCAATCTCTTGAGTTTGGAAGCAACAAAATCTCTTTTTCTTTGGTTGATAATGGTGGCCCGCCAAAGAGAAGAAAGAAGAAGATGAAAGAAAAAGAAAGAAAGAAAGTCAACCTCTTAAAACAACCACTTCCCTCAAATTACTCTCCACTAAGCAATTTAACAATATAATATTACCCAATTACATCATCTTCCACTAACTTTATTTAATCACTTTAATTAATTCAAATATCTCATTAGACCAACTCAACTTGTTAACTTGTATATAATATATATATATATATATCTCCATATACATAACATATACACTTCTTCCTATTATCTTTTCACTTAATAAAAAATACACTTAAAATCATATAATTAATTCTCAACAAATAATATTCTAAAAATTTTAGGGTACTACTTGAGATATTACATGGAAAATAGTGATTACGTTATTATGATAGCTAAAAAAAAGGGTAGGTTTCTTGTTATTAATTGTTTTGTCTTCCAAGAATTTTATTAAGTGCACTTCCTACACTTAATGAAATTCAAATTTCCTTTAACATTTTCTCTAACAGGAAATAATTTTTAAGATTTTATGCTCTCAACTTTCACTCTTCTTTCTTCTAATTTTGAGTTTTCCTCTTTTTTCTGTTTCATTTCTTTTATTATATTTTTTCTATAAATTTTCTATGTGTTCCCTATTGTGTATTTTTCTATCCCTATTTATAGTGAAAAATATTTTTAATATTTTTAATTTTTATTAACTTTTTTAATATTTTTTTTAGCTTCTAACCATTTTATTCCCATACTTTGCAGGCTATGGCTATTGTTGCATATTCTTCTACCTTTTTTGTTAATTGAAATTTTATCATTTGTATTTGGAGTTGATATATATGAAGAATGATATAAATATATTTTATTGTTTAATTCCTTTTTTTAAATTATTATTATTATTATTATTATTATTAAATAGTGAGTTATAACAGTCTATTCTATTATATCTAATATGCATTTAGTTTATTGTGAAACATATAGTAGAATATTTTTTTCAATTCAAGTTTATTAATTTAATTTATTGACTATGTTGAGATAAAAAATTATCACTACAAAAAAATTGATCATGCTTATGGCTAAATGAAAAAATCACATTTGCGCATCGTGAGAGACAGTGACTATTTATTATATAAAAAAATTAACACAAACTATTGAACTTACATATTAAATAGTTTATCAATTATCTCTTGTCTAATATTAATTATTTCAAATATAGAGATAAGAAATTTGTATAAAATGCAGTTCATAATACATTATTTATATATTAAACATAATAGATTATAGGCTTAATACATCTGTGATCTTGTTAATTTGGCAATATTTATCACTTAGCCCTTTATACTTTTCGAATAACTATTTTGCCCTATCCAATTTATTGGTTTTAATAACAAATAGATTCTTTCATTGCTGAGATGACAGTATACATGTAGTACACTCTTTCATAGCTCGTGCATGCATTAAAATCTGATGCATTTATTATAAAATAATGATAATTTCCTTTATTTCTATATCATTTATTTTTTCTAATTTTTCATAGCTTTAATTACAAAGAATATAATATTAAAATCTAATTATACTTAAATTTATTATATATTATTATATTAAATTATTTAAAAATTAATTTAATTTTCTCTAGTTTATATCCTTTAACAATAAAAGTAAAAAATATTACAAATTAAAAATTAATTAAACAAGTTAAAAATTTATTTAAATAAAAAACTAAAAGAAAAAGGGAAAACCAAAGAAAATCATCGCCATAACTACCATCATCATCGCCTCTAATGGAACCCAGATGCACAAAAAGGAAATTCTACAAAAAGAGAACATAAAGGATATCACAACCCATTTGGCAAAAGAAGAAATCACTTCACTTCTTGATTAAATATTTCCCATTATAAATTTTATATAAATAACAAGAAATCCACTTCACGCAAAAACAAACCCAAATGGCAAAAATATAAAAATTTCACCTACAAAAGCAAGAAGAAAGACAATTATCCTCAGGCAGGTACTCATTGAAGGACTTCAATTTCTTACAAACCCTCTCATAGCAATTTTAAAATTTCTTTCCCATATAAGAACTTCTCCCAAACTTTCTTACAAAAAATACTAAATCATCCCTTCCAAGCACATCGTCGTCGATCCAAAACTTCCCGATCACCAGCAATATCTTTGTTCACTTTCCCAATCTGGAAATGGCAGGTAGGTGCATTTAGCACATCAACTTTACCTCTCTTCTTGTGTATGGGGGTTATCACTTGCAGTTGCAAATATTGAGTACTATTAGCATTGTCTTGTATGTTGAGTTGAGTTGGTTGATTGACTAATGAATTAATAAAAACTTCTAAGTTTCAATCTTTACACTTAAAAATTCTCACTTTTGAATACTCTTTCACTACCCAAACTCTCCACCATTACTTTACAGATAAAAACTTCCAAATTTCAACTAAAATTTAAAATTCAGGTTATGATTTAATCTGATCCAGAAAGCATTTCAAACAGGACACCTTAATCTACCCGCTTCCAAGCGAAACCCTTTGTAATGGAAACTTCTCGATCTTGTTTCCGCTACATTCTTCAGCTCAGTGTACTGTTCTTCCTTCTCATCGTTACTCCTCTCATTGACTCTCTCGCTGCCTCCGGCCGACAGTCTCTTCTCCTCTCTTTGTCGGATCCACGAAAGCATTATTATCTCGTCAAGCTTATTGAGGCTGGTCACCATCCTCAGCCTATTGAGGCTTGTACTGATGTTGTTATTGACCATATGTCCTGCAAGCCTATTGCTATTTTTCTTTCATTTTTTTTGTTAGAAATGACATTTCAAAATTTTAATTACATGGTGTCCACGTGCGTTGATGCCAGAGCATTTGTGAATCACGTGCATTTATATTTACGGTTTTGTTATTTTGAGGGTAAAATGAGAGTTGAAGTAGCTAATTGGTTAATCTAAAAGTATAAGAGGTTAAGTAATAAATGATGTTAAGTTGGATGAGTCATGAATATATTAAGCCTAAATTATATTGTATTTGAATAATACTTATATTATATTTGAATGTTATATAAATAAAAAAAATAAGGAATAAAAAATTAATCTAAATTTTATATGTATATATATATATATAAAAGTGGAGAAAAATGATAAGTTTTATGCTAACACATAAGCAGAGGAAAAGAATATAATTTATATATTTTATATTTTATTACTATAAAAAATTGAAATTCAAAAAGTCAAAAATTTAAAAGGAAAAAATTAAAATTCAAAAAAATCATAAATTTAAAAAGACACAAAATTAGAATTTTAAAAACATTGAGAATATAAAAAGAGAATAAATAATCAAATATTATTTGTTGTTATTTAGAAAATGTTATTGACTAAAAAATTAATAATGAATGGGTGAGATTTTAAAATTAATAATAAATTAATTGACATCTTATTAAAATTAATTGAAATTTATACTCTTATTAAAATTAGTTGAAATTGGGAGGGACATGTTATACTCTTATTTTACCTTAATTGAGAAAGTTGATCGCAATTATTACAGGTGAAAATTAAAATTAAAAAAATAAAATATTAAAATTATATTATTTTCAATTTGAATATTTTTTAAAATTTAAAATAAGAGTATAAAGTGTCCTTCCTTTCTTCTTCTTCTCCAAGAAAATTTGATTGGCTCACTCTCTGCTTTCAGAGCATCTCCAACCCAAACTATTAAATTAGTATAATTTTTACACTAAAATAGTATAAAAGTTAAAAATATTCTCCAGCTTATTACGATATTTTCTACACTAAAATAGTATACTTTTTAAAATATTTTTTATTTATTTTTTATACATTTTATAAATTATTCATATAACTTTTTATTTATCAATTATTTCACATAATATTTTATTTTTATATTAATCCAATAATATATTTTAATATTTAAATATTAAATAAAAATTAATATATTAATAATTTTAAATTTATTAATTAATAAAATAATAAATAAAAACTAATATATTAATAAATTTAATTTTATTAATTAATAAAAATAAAATATTAATATATTATTGGAATACAAAGTAAAAAATAAAAATAATTAAATATTAAAAAATATAATAAAATAATAATATTTTAATGTAAAAAATATTTAATTTTATTGAATTAATGAGAAATGGATTAAAAATTAAAAAAAATAAATATAAGAATTAAAATTTAAAAATTTAAAAATTAATAAACTAAAAAAATAAAAATAATATATGAATTGTATAACATTATTTTTTCTATTTTTAACACCGTTTTAGTATTGAATTGAAAAAAAAAATTAAGTACCATTTTAGTATTTTACGCTAAAATAGTGGTCGATTGGAGATGTTATTGCCGCCACCACTACTCCGATCATTTCAAACATACTCAAAGAAAATTTGATTGGCTCACTCTCTGCCCTTACCGCCACTTATCCCTTCACTTCAAACAAATGAAACCCTAAAATTCTAAACTTAGCCGCTGCTCACTCTCCATCGCACCATTAAGATTACAGAAGCTTGATTCAAACTCATATAAAGTTATTTTTCAGGATTTCGGGTTAGTACAAGCTTTATTTTTTAAATTTCCATTTTTTTCAATCTGTTTTTTTTAATCTCCCTCTTGGATGCTCCATTTTTGTATAATTTTTTCAGTTCTGTGATTGTTACTTCAAAATTAAATAAATAAATAAATTTCACTTTCTTTTGTATTTCTAATTGGTAATTTCTGTTGTTGTTTCTTTTCAAAATTGAAGTAATTGTAATTTCACTTATAATTAGGTATATTATACCCAGTATGCCCTAGATGGCTGTGTTATTGTTGATTGAATTATTGAGTGAATGAAACAAAGTTTAGAATTGATTTCTCTAATTCCTGAACCAAATCGTGATCCCTAATAGCCGCAGCTAATTGTCATATTCATTCTACCTTTGGAAAAATAAATATGCTAATGGCCTTTTAACCTAGGGAAGATAAGGAGGCCATCGAAATATAAGCTAAGGTTGCAACTGCAACACAAATGCATATAAATTACCAAAGTTTGACACTAATTGCAAAAAGGAAATTATGCATTCTACAAAAAAAATACTGTATTCAATTGGGATGGATGGCCATTTTGAATATTTGTAGATTCGGGTTTGAATTTCAAGTGTGAGATTATAAAAAATAGACATATTGTCAAATTCCAAATGCCTCAAATGACTAGCTTTCCAAATGAATATCTTTAGAATTTATAAGTCAGTCTTTTACTGTTGGCCTTATTGCCTAGTGCAATGTTACAAGTCTCATATTGGGCTTGCTTCAAGCTAAGAGCTGGGAAAAAACACTCTGCATGGTTGGAACCATTACTGCATAATGCATATTTTAGCATTTTGAGGTGCATATATTAGGAACACGCTTTTGCATAATTTATCCTTTTATCAAAACCTCATTGTTCCCATACTGATTTCAATCATGAATGTCCTTTGCTTGGCTTCAAAAGCCAGTGTTTTTACCTTCTGCATGACTTGACTATCATTGGAAAATTTGAAGTATTTCATGGAAAAATATTTGAATTAGATAGTCTAAATAGTGCTATACCTCAGATTTTTCATAAAACAATTTAGTAGCAATTCAAGTAATTTCTTTAAGATCATGAAAACTTGACTTCGGGATTCTTTTCTCATCAGAGGGATCTATTTGCAAATAAATTATGGTTAATTTAGGTCAAAATAAATGATATGCGATTAAAATATTATGAATATCATCATTCTATATAATGAAGATATCCTTTGTTGTGGACTTGATTTTCTATTGTAACCTAATTCCTGAATCATGCAGTGAACTGTTGTTTCAAACTAGTATTATGTATGCTGAAGTTTATTATCAGGTAACGGAACTTGCATTTTATCATTGCAGAAGTGATGACAAAGAAAGAGGAAAAAGCGAATGACATAATCAAACCCATAGGAAAGAAGAAGAGGAAAAAGGGAAGGAAAGTAATGTTGATGCCAGCAAAGTTGTTCAGATCACTAAAGGTAAAAAATCACTACGATGGATAATTCATCAAGACAAACAATTGTGTAGTTTAGATTCATAATGGTTTTGACTCATTTATTACTTTTTGTTTGTTTCAGTAAAGAAACCAGTTCAAGCAGAAGAAATACAGAACGAGAAGAAATCAAGAGAAAAGAAAAGAAAAGCTGATGAGAAAAATAATGCTCTGGTTGAAAAATATTCTCTGCTTTATACTGAGACTGATGAAGGCTTTGAAGAAGAAAATGGTATGTTCATAGGGTTGGGATATTGTGCAATCAATGCTGCTCTATTGATAGATTGGATTACAGATATTGTGTTATGATATCATCGTGTCTAGAGATGTATATTTTTGTGTATGCCTAGGTGCGTGGTTAGATAAAATATTATATTCAGCAACGTGGAAGCAAGTGTTTATATAGTCCTTTAGTCAGATTAATTTCACCAATGTAGACTTTTTTATTTGTTCTACTATCTCTAAATTTTAATTTGTCTCAATAAAATTTCTCAGTGTCAATTTCATCCTATTAAAATCTCTTCGATTTTTGACTAGGAAATAGTTAGGTGGACTCTCGTGGCTCGATGTGGAGCTACATGTCCCTCTTTTTTTTTACATTATTTTTATCTTCAGAGGTAAAGTAAATTATTCCACATGGTTGTAGGAAAATGACACGGAATTCTTTCTTTCTTTTTTTTTTTTGTAATTTTTGGATGCGTAACTCCGCATGGTAGTACTTGGGGTCTACACAACCATTCTCACTGTCCCGATTTGGAAAAATGGAGTCAAAGGCTCTAGTGGGAAGAAAATAATTTTGGGAGATCTTTATCGCAAATTAAAGTTTGGGGATATTAGTGAGACAAATGAAAAAGTTCAGGGTTGATTGGTGAAATTAACCTCTTTAGTCTAAAATTTTTTATTAGGTGAACTATTTGAGGGTACATGTACTATTTCTTTGGAGTGAGCTTCTGAATTGCCAGTGTCATTTTCTTAAATTCCTTTTTCTTTGCTCCTTTATTTCCTCTGTTTTGACTTGTTTCCACATTCAAATTGTCCAACAAAATCCCTTATGTTCTGATTAATTGTCACTATATTCCTTACAAATTGTTTAAGTTTCTTTTCTACATAGATAATAAGGAAGCAGACCAGAGCCTGTTTAAAATTGGAGATACTGAAAACGTCAAAGAGCAAAGTGAAGATGATATTGGAGGGGATATTGTAACTTGTACATAAGTGATTGTATTAGTTTGATTATGCTAGAGTTCTGGAGAAAACATTATTTTACATGTTTTTTCCATGTTTTCTCATGGTCTTTTTTCTCTTTCTTTTAGGTAAATCCAAGAAAACTAAGAAAAAGGAAAAGGAAAAGGAGCATCATACACTGAGAGGGTGACATCATACCAAAAAGGATTAAAGAGGCTGTGCAGGACGAGGTTTATTTCATTTCTTCAGGGGAAGAGGATTGCTCAAAAGGAATGAAAAGTATGAAACCTAAAATTGGTGATTTGTATCTGTGTATAATCGATGGCAATCTTGTAATAAGTTCTAATCAAAGTCGTATAGAGTTGAGTGCCAAGCAAATTATGTATGCTTATCACTGAAAATGGACTTGTCTATAGCTTCAGCCTCCAGTTGTTAAATAATATCCATGTTTTCAGATAATTGCCATAACTAAAATCTAGGCTTTCATCTAATGCTTTTTAGAAGAGTATGGCAAAGCCATCTGCTTATCATTTTACCATTTTCAGAAGATAAAAAAGGTTGGGGCAGGAAGTAGCTGAAATTTGCATGATTCATTTGTTTTACAAAGGTCGATTTGCAAAATATTTGTCTTATTTCTGAACCGCAATTTATTTCTTTCCTATTTCACTAGTATCAATGAAAAGGCGTGTTAAAACTTTGGTCTTACTGAGCATTTGCACTACAGAATGGCTTGCAGAATACCATCAAAGTAGGCATGGTTTGAAGGTACTGCAAGAACGCATAGACCAGTTTATAACTGCTCATGGGGAAAAACTTGAACAGGTATTTTCTCTCATGAATTTCTTGGACTAATTCTTTATTGACAACGTTGTAGATCATTCTTTTTTTTAATCCTTGATTTGTTACCTAAAGTGATTAGACACCAACATACACACAATCAAAATCAATTCTTTGTTTCTCATGTTATGCTGTGGTGCAGGAAAGAAAAGAAAGAGAAACCCGTGTTGCGGAAGATGGGTGGACAATTTTTGTACATCATAAAGGAATGAAGAAGACAACAGATTCTGAAAGTGGAATTACCGTAGGTTCTGCTGCCCCAGCTGTTGCAGAGAGCCAGATAGCCAAGAAGAAGAACAAAGAAGTTGGGCCAAACTTCTATCGATTTCAAAAAAGAGAAGCTCAGAGAAACGGTATGATGAATATTGCAATTTGTTCTCTTCATTGGCAATACGTCACTGTTTGCAGATCATGCCAATCTTACACTGTTAATAATTCATTTCATTTCAGAAATTTTAGCACTACAAAACAAATTCGAGCAGGATAGAAAGAGGATTCAGCAATTGAGAGCTGCTAGAAAGTTTCGACCATACTAAGTGCTGCAAGAGCCATGCGAAGAATGATTTGGAGCTGAAGCTTCTTTGCTATAATCTAGATTTTGCAATGTAGAAAAATTTTAGCACTTGTTATTCCCAAATTTTTCACTTAAATTTATTGGTAATCAGAAGAATGGTAAGTCGGGAAATCAACTAGTGAAAATGTACATTTTTCAGGATATATTAGCTGAGACGACACATTTTTGCCACACTTTTTTTTTTCACAATGGTAAATTTAGACAATTAATATACTGACTCATTATTAGTAGATTTTTATACTTCTATGCCATCTCTATTTATAATAGTATTTTTCTTTAGATAAACAGTTTAATTTTAATGCAGATTTTAGAAGGGAAAATTTCAAAAATAATTTTTAAAAAAATGCAAAAAAAAAAAATTTAATTACTACGCAAAATAAAAAAAATTCCAAAAAATACTTTGAAAGTGGATACAATACAAAACACAAGATTTTATAATTATAAAATTATCACATTTTTTTTTTAATAAATTGACATATATGATATATATGTTTACTTATATGATATATATGTTTATTCATATGACATAAATATTATATATAAGTCGATATATATAATATATTAAAGAATAATAAAAATAAATAACTATTATATGTTTAGTAATGGGGAATTCATAGATTAAACATTATATCTAGAATTTCATATATACATTTAGTATAGAATTTTAGAACTCAAAAATAAATTCTCCCTATCAAATCCACAACTAACCTGTAATTGAGAACTTAGGTAGTTGGAATAAAGAGAATGAATTGATTTAAAATGCCACAAGTCAGACTTGATAAGTTAAAATCAATTCTTCATGCAACAAGAATAAGAAAAAAAAACCAGTTTTGTTTTAAAGACTCTACAAGAAATCTAATGAACAAAATGAATTCAACGGTTCTAGAAGCAATTCAATTTAAATCAATAAGAACTAAAAATTAACAAAAGAAGCAAGAAGTATTTGTGTTAATCAAACCAAAGTAACAATGATTGAGAATTAGCTACTTAATGCATACAAGAAACAAGAGGTATATGAAAGAATAAAACTAAAAATACAAAGAAAACAATTCTGAATATTGAAAAATAGAATTCAAATCACTCCAATGAGTAATCTGAATATGCACCCTAATTTATTCCCAATATAAGCTATACTTTAAAGATCATAATTTAAATGCTAAATGGATGCATAATGAGAAACTGATGCAGTTTGATCTAATATAATAAGATATAGAGCTGTTAATGGCATAAATATGCACAAACTCTTATACATTTGTGTAGAAAAATAATGGAGAGAAATAGGTACGAATTTGTATATATATATAATGAAGAAGCTGAATATGATTTTTTTTCTTTTGATCTTTTTTTTTTAAAAAAAACTTTCAGTAAACAATAATAGAAAATGAAAAGATAAAAACACAAATCTAAAGAACAAAAACAAGACTCTTCCCTCATTGTCTGCTACTAAAATTGTAAATAGTGTAGTAGCTTCTACTGTATGGCAACAGAGGTTGGGACATCCCTCCTCTCT
The DNA here is from genome assembly GCA_947685225.1 of Garcia nutans. Taxonomy (NCBI): domain Eukaryota; kingdom Viridiplantae; phylum Streptophyta; class Magnoliopsida; order Malpighiales; family Euphorbiaceae; genus Garcia; species Garcia nutans. The sequence goes on along the minus strand of CANTUV010000039.1, from coordinate 30,259,417 downwards.
TGTTCTTGCCAAAATGGATTTGCTTAATAAATTTGATTATTCTATAAATCCATGTGATACGTGTGCTAAGTCAAAACAAACTCTGTTATCTTTTCCCTTAAGTACTAGCAACAATGAGGTGCTCTTTTAGATTTTATATATTGACATATGGGGTCCATATAACCATGAGAGTCTATCTGGAGCTAGGTATTTCCTAACTATAGTAGAAGATAAAAGTAGGTCAACTTGGATTTTTCTAATGTAAACCAAAATCCAAGCACAGTTCTGTTAAAATTCCTAAAGATGGTCAAAACTCAATTTAGTGCTACTGTCAAGTGTATAAGGATTGATAATGGCAGAGAGTTTTTAAGCTCGTCTTAGTAAACACTCTTGAATAATTTTGGAATTCAATACTAAAGAACCTGTGTTTATACACTACAACAGAATGAAAGGGCAGGAAGAACGCATAGGCATCTGTTACAAGTTGCAAGAGCTTTGGTCTTACGAGCTTCCTTTGGTCTTACGAGCTTCCTTACCTAATTAGTTATGGGATGAGGCTATACTCCATGACACCTATTTGATCAATAGATTACCTATTGTTACTCAATGGAAAAGCCTTTATGAGATCATATTTTAATCAAAACCAAACTTTACTACCCTCAAGGCTTTTGGATGCCTATGTTACTGCACTAATACTAAGCCTTCTAAGGATAAGTTTGCTCCTAGGGCATTCAAGAGTGTGTTTTTGGGGTATTTCACTGGATAGAAAGGATATAGGCTCTATAATATTGATAATCTTAAGATTGTAGCCTCAAAGATGTGGTGTTTCATGAAGATGTGTTTCCCTGTCAAGAACAAGTTATGAGTATAGACACTATTTTTCCTCAAGTACCTACAAATGATTCTAACCCACTTATTTTACATTTTTTTTATACTTTCCACAACCTATGCAAGTAACCTATCCTACTCAATCATGCAATACATAACAACCAACAATAACCACACAACCACAATCACATCATCAAGTTATCTTTCCACAACACCATATAGAACCACAACATCATATAGAATCACCACTTTCAACCTCTAACTTAATTCAACCACAATTTACCCATCCACCTTCACAACCTGCTCCAACCTCCAAAATACCTCAATCCGCACCTTTCACCATTCACACCAGTTCTACAACAAGAAAGCATGCCTCCTAGATGCAAGACTTTATAACTGATATCAATTCTATTCATCAGCTCTCTTCTCCACATATTCGTAATACTTTCCCATTAACACCAAACCCTTCCCTTTTAGAGGATCATGCAACCTTTCTCACCAAAGTTATATCTGTGTCTGAACCATATACTTTTGCTGAGGCTAACTATAGACTAGCTATGGGAGCTGACATTGAGGCGTTGGACTCTCACTACTCTACTTTTAGGCAAGTCAGGTATAGACTGTCGTTGGGTTTTCAAACTTAAACTCAACCAAGATGGCATTGTAAATAGGCATAAAGCCCAAATAGTTGTAAAGGGCTATCATCAAGTTAATAGGGGTTGATTACAATGATAGTTTCTTACAGTTGCCAAATTTGTTATTGTGCGGTTGTCTTTCTCCATTGCAGCTGCGAGGAACTAGCCTCTTCCTCAGGTTGGTGTGAACAATGCCTTCTTAGACAACTTTCTCGATGAACAGGTATACATACCGTCACCTCCAGGATATGAGCATGCTTAGAGGGACAAGTCTGTGAACTTGAATGTTCACTTTGTGGCCTTAAGCAAGCGTCGCAGTAGTGGAATAGCAAGCTTACCCTATTTTTGTTGAAATTGGGGTTCCAGTAATCGGTGAATGATAATTTCTTGTTTGTTTACTCTTTCAAAGGGTGAGATATTCTTGGCTATTTTGATTTATGTTGATGATTTATTGACTACTATTATCTCAGAAGTTGAAATTGTCACTCTTAAATGCAAATTGGATGACCTATTTACTATTAAGGACTTGGGTGAAGCTTGGTATTGTTTGGGGCTTGAGATATTTCGATCGAAAGCTAGGGTTTTTGTGAATCAATGGAGGTATGTTACTCATTTTCTCAAGTACAATTTATTGTTGGGATCTAAACTGAAGCTTGTTCCTCTACAAAAAGGAACACAACTCTTCTTTAATGATTCACCGTTGCTAGAGGATCCATAACAATACAGAAGTTTAGTGGGTTAGTTGGTCTATTTGGGTTTTACCCAAATAGACATTTCTTTAGCATTTAGCAACTTAGTCAGCACATGCACAACCCATGTGAAATTCATTTAAGAGTTGCCCACCGTGTCCTTCTTTTTCTAAAGAAAGATCCCTCTCTTGGACTTTTTTCCAAGCTTCAAATGATATTCGAATTTCAGCATACTAGCTTTGAGACCAAATGCTCTACTACTGGATTCTGCATTTTTCTTGGTAATTCTTTGGTCTCATGGAAAATAAAGAAGCCGGCTACAATTAGTTGTAGCTTTGTAGAAGTTGAATATAGAGCTATGGCTTCCAATGTTTGTGAGTTATAATGGTTAGTTCATCTCCTTCATGATTTAAATCTTCAACCATCGTTGCATGTTGCCCTTCACTGAGATAATAAGGTCGCAATTTACATTACTTCGAACCTAGTTTTTCATGAATGAATTAAACATCTAGACATAGACTGTCATCTTGTCTGATCAAAAAAAGAAAAAAAGGCCTCATTTCTCCTATATATGTTGGTTCTCAGTCACTGGTTGCTTTTTTTGTTTACAAAAGATCTATCATATCCCCTATTTTCTCACTTTAGTTCCAAGTTGGTTTTGGTTGATTATCACTAAACTCCAACTTGAGAAGAAGAGGGCGAGAGGACGATGAGTGAATGCATATGTAAATTATAGTTAGTTAGTTGAGTTTGTTATACTGATAGCAAGAGCTATTTTTATATTTGTATTCTTCTAGCAACTTCTAGTTGCAATTGTATATAAACAAGTTGAGTTGTGATTAAATCTAAACATCAGATATTTCTTCATTCATTCTCTATTTTGTTCACTGTCTCTGTCTTTATGAGTCTCTTTATTATCTCAAGCAGCTTACTAAACTTCAAATAATAATAATAATTATTTAAAAAAATGTTGTATGGTAAAAATGGTTCAAACTAGAAGTTGCAGTTGTTGGTGCCAAGGTGGACTTCGATGGCCAACATCATCTCTGTATGGAGTAGAAAGAAGAAGAAAAGATAGTAAAATTGAAGAAAACATAAAAAAAATGAAATAGAAAGGAAGATAAAGAGGGAAGAAAAGCCACCGTCTTTTTGAAAAACAAAAGTAAAGAAAACATAAATTAAAAAAAATAAAAATTTATAAATAAAAAAAATGAAGAGCAAAAAAATTTAAAATTAAAAAGTAGGAAATGATATAATTTTCTCATTTTAGAGTGGTGTTTTTTCAGTATTTCAGACTGTTAAATAATTGTTCATAATCAAAATTGACGAGGATTATCAGTTTTATAATAGAGTTTAAATAGAAAAAGGTGGTTAGAATCGGAAAAAGATTTCTTTGTATATCTAGAATAAAGTAAACACTATATATAGAGCACTCTAGGTGGTAAACATAATACATTATAAGAAAAGAAAATAAAATCTCAGTTGCATTCTCTCTTTTAGAAATAAAGTGAGAAACCTCCTGTGTATGTAGGCAAATTATTGAACCATGTAAATCTGTGTCTTTTATGATTACTTCTCTTATTCTTGTCCTTAATTTTTTTGTTCATATATTGTTTTCATGTTTTTCACGTTCAAAAAATACATGTTTTTTTTAATAATTTGGCATCAGAGCTTCTAGTTAGAATGAGTAGATTTAGGACACGTGCTAATTTTGACAAGTTGGATGGAAAGGGGAATTTCTTTCTATGGTGGATTAGAGTGAATGATATGTTGATACATATGAAGGTTCATAAGGCGTTAAGGGGAATAAAGCTGACAAATATGGATGAAGAGGATTGGCAAGATATTGAGTCAATAGTATATGCCATAATCAACGGGAAGACAACCAAAGATTTATGGACAAGTTGGAGAGTTTGTTCATTGTTTTATTAGTTTTTTGTTATAGATTTGTGTCTTGTTTATTATGATAATTATTGTTTTATTTAGGTATTTTGTTAGTTTTAATCGGTTTGTTTAGTGTTTTCATTAATTTTGGTAGTTTTAGTTTATTTCAGTGTTTATGTCGTTTTTAATCTAGTTTTTAGTATTATGTTTATGTTTTGTTGGTTATTGTCTATTTACTTCTTGTTTAAAGTTTGTTTTGAGTTTTGTGTTAGGTTAAAAAAGGCAAGGAAGAAAATTGAAGGAGAAAAGGGGCAGTAGCTGACACAGGCAGAGGACACGGCCAAGTCATTGGCCGTGTCCCATACCAAGCTAAAGAGGAAGAGCAAGTCACAGTAGAAGACACAAGCAAGGGACACGACCAAGTCACTGGCCGTGTCCCTCCAAAGAAGCCCAGACACGGCCAAGTTGATCCAACCTGGCCGTGTCTCACTTGCATCCAAGGCAAAGAAGATCAATTCTCACAGAAGCAGACACAGGCAAGGGACACGGCCAAGTCACTGGCCGTGTCCCTCCAAAAAGCTCCAACACGGCCAAGTCACCTCTAACATGGCCGTGTCACTCAACCAAAGAAGAAAAGAAGAAAAAGCAAGCAGAAGTGAACACATGCAAGGGACACGGCCAAGTCACTGGCCGTGTCCCTCCAAAGACCACCCACACGGCCAAGTCACCTCCAACTTGGTCGTGTCTCTCATGAACCAAAGTGAATTTTTAAAGCGGACGATTCATATAAAAGGAAAAAGAAGCTAGGGTTTGGAGGAGGGTTGACGATTTTGAGAGCAGATTGAACCGTCAAAGAGATTAGGGTTTTGATAACTTAGTTTTTCTTTGATTTTTTTATTACACTTTGTTTTATCTAGCTTAGATTAGATTGTTCTAGCCATTGATACGTCCTTCTTGCAAGATTTGAACAAGAGATTCTTCAGAAGCTTCAAGGAGTTTGTAACTTGGTTTTGTTCTCGAACTTAATCTCTTTATTTTCATTGAAATTGTATTTATGGATATTATCATGTCTGATTTGATTTCTTTGAATATTAATGAGATGAGTATGTTTGATTGCATTATGAACTAATTTGATCTAGTCTAGGGTTTGTATGGATCTGCTATGATTGTATGAATTGGTTATTCTCTTAGCTAATAATTTCTTTAGCCTTGATTGAATGGAATATTGTTAATATATAATTGATTGGCCACCAATTATGTGTTTTAGGTATTAGATGATGGATTGAGAGATGAAGTCTAATACTGGAACAATTCAATTAAGGACTTAGGTGAATTAGAGATATAACCTATTAAAAAGATTATTTCAATTATAATAAGACTAGTTGAAAAAAGTTTGAATGCGAGAGCTTATTTCCTTGACTCGATTAATTAAGTTGTTTGAGATTTAATCTTTGAAATTAAATTAATTAAACCGTTCATACATATAAGTAGTAGAGAAGTGCAAACCCTAGACCTTTCTATCAAGTGAAATCAAAACATCAGCTTAATTTACTTTTATTCTTTTTAAACTTCAATCAATCTTCTTCATTAGTTAACAATTTAAATTTTCTTCTTTATTTGTTATTCATAATCTGATAATCAATTAGCCACTTTAGCTTCCTTGTGAGACGACCTTGGGGCGATCACCTTTGCTACATCTACCTCGTATACTTGCGAGTGACGCTTTGTGGTAGAGTTAATTCGAGCGCAACAAGTTTTTGGCGCCGCTGCCGGAGAGGCTAATTGGCGAAATTGTTTATTAGCATAGATAGTTTAGATTTTTTTTCATTATTTACTTTTGATTTTATTTTGTCTTTTGCTTTTAATAATTTCTTTTTCCTAGAAATTTTTGTTTATGCAAGGCAGGAGATCACTTAAAGGAGAGCTGCATCCATTTATTCCAGAAATTCAGAGAGTAAAAAGGAGCAGAGAAGAGTTTGAGCTCTACACCGGATTTGATACAGGGGAGGACATTTCTGAATTTGAGTCAGATACTGCACAATCAGTTAACATGGGAGAAGAAAGGCAAAGAACCATGAGAGATTTTGCTAGACCTGTCATTGGGACTTCTACATCTTGTATAAGGTTGACAGATGCAGCAAGGAACTATGAGTTGAAGAACATTCACTACAACATGCTGCCATCATTCTATGGAGTTCCAAATGAAGATCCTTTGAACTTTATTCGGGATTTCTACTCCACCCTCAACACTTTTCCATTGGGAGGATTAAAAGAGGATCAGTTGAGGATGCGATGTTTTCCATATACTTTGAAGGATAGGGCAAAGAGCTGGCTTATGATGTTGCCTGAAAACTCACCGACAACTTGGGAGCAAGTTTATAACAATTTCATGGGTAAGTTTTATTCACATCAAAAGACAGCTGAGTTGAGAGGGAATATTGCTACATTCTCTCAATTTGAAGGAGAGCCATTTCATGAGGCTTGGGACAGGTTTAAGATGCTATTGATCCAGTGTCCACATCATCACTACCCACTTCAACTTCTTAATCAGTTTTTCTATGATGGTCTAACCCAGCAATTTCAGAATACAGTTGACAATGCAGCTGGGGGAGCCATGGGAGAAAAGACATCTGATAAGACTTATCAGATCTTTGAGATGTTGGGAGCTAATTCTCAACAAAAGAGTCTAAGGGGAAGAAGTAAAGGGGTGAATCAACTGGAAGCCAATAGTGAGATGGTCAGTCAAATAGCTGAGTTGACAAGGCAGGTTCAAATGCTGAACATGAAGAACAATATTTCTTCATCTACTTAAGAAGTGTGTGGAATCTATGGGACATTCGGGCATAGAGCAAATATATGCCCCTCTGCATATGAGTCTTTTGGGAATGAAGCTGAGCAAGTTAATGCTATGGGGGGATTTCAACCAAGAGCCAGGAATTATCCTTACTCCAATAATTACAATCCTGGTTGGAGGAGTCACCCAAATTTTTCCTGGACAACAAATAACTCTCAGCAACCTTTCCATTTTCTCCAGAGATAGAACCAACAGCAGGGTCAATCCTCAAATCAAGGTCATCCTAAGAGAGAGAGTTTGGAGGAAAGTTTACAGGCTTTTATCCAAGTCAGTGCTAAAAATCAAGAGATGAACAACAAGAGGCTGGATTCACTAGAAGCATCTTTTTAAGAAGGTGGAGACCCAAGTGGGGCAACTTGCTCAACAGATGCAGATTCAATAAAAGGGGAAGTTCCCAAGTCAACCTGAGCAGGCACAATCAGTGACTGTTCTTAGGAGTGGCAATGTAATTACTAATAATGTTGAAAATAATTCTGTGAATGCAGGTGAGCAAGAGAATAGAAAGGAAGGAGAACTAGAGAACAAAGGTGCTGAAGAAAGATTAATGGAGAAGTCCCCTACATCAGATTTGCACAAGGCAAGCAATCCATACCGGCCACCTATACCATTCCCCAGCAGGTTGAAGGATGATAAAAATGATAAGCAATTTTCAGATATCTTCAACATGCTATCTAAGGTAAGTATTAACTTACCCTTACTTGAAGCAATTAAGAACATGCCGGCTTATAATAAATTCTTCAAAGAACTGAATACCAAGAAAAAGAGGTATAAGCCGAATGAAAAGGTGATAGTTTCAAAGGTAGCTAGTGCTATTTTGCAGCATAAACTACCTCCTAAGCTAAAGGATCCTGGAAGTTTTATCATTCAAATTACTATAGGGAATGGAAAGGGTACTGATGGCATGTGTGACTTGGGAGCTAGTGTGAATTTAATGCCTTATTCTGTGTACCTTGATTTAGAACTAGGGGAACTTAAACCAACAAAAATGGTGTTGCAATTAGCTGATAGATCTCTTAGATTCCCGAAAGGGGTTATAGAAGATGTTTTAGTTAAAGTTGGTGGTTTGATAGTACCTGTGGATTTCATTGTTCTTGACATGGAAGTAAGTAACTCTTCACCATCTGCACACACCATTCTGCTGGGTAGGCCTTTTATGGCGACTACCAACACTTTGATAGATGTTAAAAATGGTAAATTATCAATGACTATTTTGGGACAAACTGTGGAATTTTCTATTTTTAACACTTCTCCTATTCCAACAACTGCTTTATATGAGGATTGTTCTTTCATTGATTGTGTTGATGCAGTTGTTTCAGATGTTTTCTTGCAGACAGGTTCCTCTGATAAATTGGAGTTGGCTTTGACCTTAGAGAGTGATGTGGATATTTTTGATGCAGAAATAGCCAGTTGCCTTGAGACTTTAGAGGGTGCTGAAATAGAGGAGCTTGAGGAGGACCCAGTTTTCGAACTTCCCCCCATTCAGAAAGAAGAGAAGAACCCTTCACTTGAGTTAGAACTGAAAGAGTTACCTAAGAATCTGAAATATGTGTTTTTAGGAGATCACAATACTTTACCTGTGATAATATCTAGTGAACTTAGTGAAGAGGAGGAGATGAGATTAGTGAGTTAGCTTAAAAGATTGAAAAAAGTAATAGGATGGGGATTGAGTGACATCAAGGGTATTAGCCCTTCAATGTGCATGCATAGAATCACTTTAGAAGAGGGAGCTAAACCTGTGAGGGAGACCCAAAGGCGAATTAACCCAAATATGAGTGAAGTGGTTAAGAAAGAAGTGCTCAAATTACTGGATGAAGGAGTAATATATCCAATTGCTAATAGTGAGTGGGTGAGCCCAGTACATGTAGTTCCTAAGAAATCTGGAATCACTGTGGTGAGAAATGAGAATAATGAATTGGTTCCTACTAGGACTACTACTGGGTGGAGAATGTGCATCGATTATAGGAAGTTGAACAATGCTACAAAGAAAGATCATTTCCCTCTTCCTTTTATTGATCAGATGTTAGATAAACTTTCTGGACACTCACATTATTATTTTCTGGATGGCCTTTCAGGTTACTATCAGGTGCCAATATCTCCAGAGGATCAGTCCAAGACAACCTTTACTTGCCCTTTTGGGACTTATGCATTTCGACGTATGCCCTTTGGCTTGTGCAATGCACCTGCAACTTTTCAGAGATGCATGATGTCTGTCTTCTCTGACATGATAGATGATTTTATTGAGGTATTTATGGATGACTTTTCTGTTTTTGGTAATTCTTTTGATAATTGCCTTAATAAACTTGTTCGTGTGCTTGAGAGATGCATTTAATGTAACCTCACTTTAAGTTGGGAAAAGAGTCATTTTATGGTTACTCAGGGCATTGTCTTAGGTCATGTGGTGTCAAGTAAAGGGATTGAGGTGGATAAGGCTAAAGTTGAATTGATTGCTAAGTTACCCCCACCTACCTCTGTTAAGGGAATAAGAAGTTTCTTAGGGCATGCAGGTTTTTACAGGAGGTTTATTAAGGATTTTTCCAAAAAAAGCCAACCATTGTGCCATTTGCTAGGGAAAGATGTTCCATTTGAATTTACAGCACAATGCCTGCAAGCTTTTAATTCCCTTAAAGAAAAATTGACTAGTGCACCAGTAATAGTAGCTCCTGTTTGGTCTTTACCTTTTGAAATCATGTGTGATGCCTCTAATCATGCAGTAGGAGCTTTTCTTGGGAAAAGGGTTGATAAATACTTGAGAGTAATATATTATGCTAGCTTGACCCTGAATAGTGCACAAATGAACTACACCACAACTGAAAAGGAAATGTTAGCTGTTGTTTTTGCTTTAGATAAGTTTAGAGCATATTTAATTGGGTCGAAAATTATTGTGCATTCTGATCATGCAGCTCTTAAATATCTTTTAACAAAACAACATGCTAAACCACGCTTAATTAGATGGGTGTTGTTATTGCAAGAATTTGATTTCCAAATCAAGGATACTAAGGGTAGTGAGAATGTTGTTGCTGATCATTTATCCAGATTACCCTTCTTTAGTGAAAATCTTGCATCTGATAGCATTCATAAAAATTTAGAAGCATTTCCAGATGAGCAGCTTTTTGTGGTATTTGATGCACCTTGGTTTGCAGATATTGCTAACTATCTTGCTTGTGGTATTTTGCGTACTAACATGTCATTTCAGGAAAAGAAAAGGTTTTTACACTTGAGTAAGTTTTATTTTTGGGATGAACCTTATCTATTCCGGATTTGCAAAGATGAGATAGTTCGTAGGTGTGTATCTGAGGAAGAACAACTAAGTGTTCTTCAATTTTGTCATGATCTTCACTGTGGGGGTCATTTTGGAGGAAGAAAGACTGTAGAAAAGGTGCTTCAAAGTGGTTTTACTGGCCTACCTTATTTAAAGATGCTCAAGAGTATTGTAAGCACTGTGATCGTTGCCAAAGAGTAGGTAACATTGGGAGGAGGAATGAAATGCCCCTTCAATCATATATTGTTGTTGAACTGTTTGATGTGTGGGGAATAGACTTCATGGGTCCTTTCCCCAAGTCCTTTGGTTATGAATATATTTTAGTTGTTGTTGATTATGTTTCCAAATGGGTGGAGGCAATCCCCACCCGTACTAATGATGCTAATGTGGTTGTTAAATTTGTGAAGGAAAACATTCTTAGCAGATTTGGCACACCAAGAGTGATAGTCAGCGATGGGGGAAGTCATTTTTGCAATAGGCTTTTTGAGAAGTTAATGCACAAGTCTGGTGTGAAGCACAAGGTGGCAACCCCATACCATCCACAGACTTCTGGGCAAGTTGAAACATCAAACAAGCAGCTAAAAGGAATTCTGGAGAAAACAGTCAACACATCAAGGAAGGATTGGGCAAATAGATTGCATGATGCACTATGGGCATATCGGACTGCTTTCAAGACTCCTCTTGGTATGAGTCCATACCGATTGGTGTTTGGAAAAGCCTATCACTTACCAGTGGAGTTGGAGCACAGAGCGTATTGGGCAATCAAGACTCTGAATTTGGACTTGGACAAAGCGAAGAGAGAACGATTTCTGCAAATTTCAGAGTTAGATGAGCTGAGGAATGAGGCTTATGAGAGCTCGAGAATTTACAAGGATCACACTAAAGCACTTCATGACAGAATTATAGTGCGAAGGACATTGAGTCCAAGTATGAAAGTTTTACTTTTTAACTCTCGACTCTGTCTTTTTCCAGGTAAACTCAAGTCTCGATGGAGTGGTCCTTTCGAGATAACTCAGGTGTATCCTTCTGGTGCCATTGAATTACTTAACTCTCGAACAAGTGAGACTTTTAAAGTGTATGGACAGAGAGTTAAGCCATACAATGAAGGATTTCAAGAAGTGAGGATCATTGACAGCACTTTGATCCATGATCCATAGGCCTTGCATGATGTCCAGCTTTATGACATTAAAGAAGCGCTAAATGGGAGGTAACCCATCGGTTTGCATTTATTTTTCATAGTTGTAATTTTAAATTTAGCAAGTTTTGATTTTTTGTTCAGTTTAAATAAATGGAATGGTGCTTTGATCGGTTTTTATTTTGTGTTTCAGGGTGGTTTAAAGAAGAATTTGCAAAATCTTTAAGAATTAAAAAAAAGAGAGAAAAAAAAGAGAGTTGAAAATGGCAGAAGGAGACACGGCCAAAGGACTTGGTCGTGTCCCTTGGCCGTGTCACTTGGACACGGCCAAGCCTAAATTTTTTTTATGTGCACTTAGTCACAATGAGTGACACGGCCAAAGGACTTGGCCGTGTCCCTTGGCCGTGTCACTTGGACACGGCCAAGCTTCACCAGCAACTCAATTTTCTTTCGATTTTTGCAAATTTTTGTACAGAAGAGGACACACCCATGGGACAAGGCCAAGTCACTAGTCGTGTCCCTCCAAGGGCATCAGACACAGCCTTGTCATATAGACTTAGCCGTGTCTCTTCACTTTCACATACATGACACGGCCGTGTTGCCTACAACTTGGCCGTGTCTCCCACTTTTTCACTTTAAAAAGCCACGATTTTTGTACAGATGTTCCATTAAATCCCTAATTTCCTGTTTCTTCATCTCTCTCGCTCTCTCGCTCTCTCTCTCGCAAACTCCATTCTTTTTTATTCCAAGCTCCAAATCTTCCTTTAATCCTCAAATCTCTTCACCAAAACTAGAAATAATCCATTAAAACTTCTTCTTTTCTCATAAAATTTTGATTTGATCAAGTTTTGGTTTGAATTTTTCAGATTTCTAGAGATGCCAAGAACAAAGATTGTTTCACACCGCAAGACGAAGAAGCCTACAACTGAAGGAGCTTCTTCCTCTTCATCAACTTTATCTTTGAAGATAGCAAGTCTTTTGGCTCGGGGTTTTTTCCCGACAAGGTATGTTAATGATGAATCTCTTGATGCCCTGCAAATTAGGACTAATTTTGATCGATATGTGCAATTTCTTGGGTGGGAGACTCTAGTCTCCTTGAGACCTTTGCAGTTTGAAGAGCTTACTTTAGAATTTTTGACATCTCTCAAGGTTGAAAGAGATGATAAGAAAATCTACACTAGAATGATGTTTAAATTGCTGGGTAAATCATTTGTGCTTAATATTGACCATTTAAATGATATATATGGTTTTCATCAGCATGGGGAAAGGTCGGTACCCAAAGAATTTAAACAACAATTTGCTTGGGGAGCTTTAGGCTCGGGTACTTATGTGGCCAAATCAGCCAAAGCATCTAAATTAAGAAATTCCGCTTTGAGGTACTTGCATAGGTTTATGTCTTGCGGATTCTTTGCTCGGAAGGAGAGCCCGGGTGTGGTTGAATTGAGTGAACTATTTTTCCTGGATTGTGCTTTGAATGCAATGCATGTTAGTGCCGGCTATTGGTTAGCCGATATTTTTGATATTGTGGCTAATAAAAGGAAGGGGGCAATTTGTGTTGGAGGGTTGATTACCACATTAGCAGTAGCCCTTATTGAGGATTTTGACTCGAGTACTAGTCGCATGGCTAGAATTTCGGGTAATGACTCTTTGGATTTAGCTACACTTGAGAAGATGCACATGGTGGTGCATAGGAGAGGGACTTATGTGATGCCTTCAGATGAGCCTAAAGCACCGGGGGATAGGCAGAAGAGAGCACGGGTCCAAGAGGAGTCCGAATCAGATTCTCTTGACCTAAATGAGGATGCTCCGATTTCGAAAAGTCAAGAGGTACTTCTGAGGATTGAGGCCCTGGAGGGCAAAGTGGATCGACTGGATAGCAGGGTGGACCGTAACCATGCTGAGGTCTTGCAGTAGTTGGAACAGATTAATAGCAACATTGCGAAGATCTTGAGTCTCCATCCCTCGGCTGCATCATCTTCACACCCGCCTTTTCCATAGATTTTGAGTTCCTTGCTTTATTATGTTTAGTGTCTTTTTGTTATTATTTTTTATTTTTGTTTTCATGTTAACGTTTTATATTTGGATATTTTATTTTTATATATTGTACTTTTGTTTTTGAACTTTTGTGTTTGTGATGGAAAGCTAGGGTTTTGCCTTACCAGGTACGATGGAAGACAGGTTGTCCTTTAACTCTTTTTATTTATTATTCTTGTTTTCCATTGAGGACAATGTAAATTTTAAGTGTGGGGGGTACTCTTTAAGCTTTCCTTTAATTTTTGTTTTGTTTGTCTTGTTTTGCTTATTATGTTTGTTGTGCATGGCATAATTGTTGAAATCTTATTGATCTTTTCTGTGATTTTAGCATTATAGTTGAGACTTTAGTATCAGCATAGAAATGAGCATTTGAATTCATTTAGGATCAAATTTCACATTCTGCAATTCATGACATATAAATCTTTGTGAACCCACCTGTGTGAGTTTTGAGCCTCATAATTTGATGTTATTTTCAATTGATTTTCTTTTCTTAAGTGTGCACCTTCATGATGTTGCATCTCTAGAACTTGCTTTTGCATACTAATTGAACTCATATTATGATTTAATCTCAAGTTTTAAAATGATGAAGGCAAAGTAGGTTAGCCCTTTAACTTAAAAAGACCTCCCTTAATATTTAATTCTTTAGTGAGCCAAGTTAAGCTTTTGACCTTTTCTTGTTTGATCAACACAATTCTCAACTTAACATGTTCTTATTATCATCATACCTGCATTAAGGAATGGAGTGTTATGATATGATAATAGGATGGTTTATTTCAAAGTGTGGGGTAAGAAAAAAAATAATAAAATAAAAAAAATAATAAAAAATAATAATAATAATGGTATTGCTATTTGGGGTTGAAATGCATACTTTGCACATTATATTGGATTAAGAGTTGATTATTCTTTTCCTCTACATTTTAAGCTAGATGTTCCATGCAAGTTTATACTTTGTATATATATATATATATTAAAAAAATGATAAAAAAAATAAAAAGTGAAAATAAAAAAAGGGAGATATATATATACAAAGTCCATATATTTTCTAGCATTGGAAGAATGTTGATTCGTTATTTTTCTTGAAGTATGCAAGTATGTGAAGTATTAATGGATTGTGAGTATGCCATTTGAGGGAGTTATGAATTTCTTAGCAAGAGTATTGTCTAATTTAGATACTCCATTTCTTGATGCTCCAGCTTAAATGTCTTTTCTCACACCTTTACCTTAGCCCCATTACATCCAAATGAAAGACCTTCAGATTATTTCTTGAGAAAATCAGTGAGGGAGATTGGATAATTAAGCAAGTTTATGGCAGTATGCAGTCATGAGTGGTTTGAGTGATTAACCTTTGAAATCGAGTGAAACACTTAGATGAGAGATAAGATTTGTATGTCTGGATTAATGAATGAGTTAAGAAAATCCTTGATTGAAGTAAATTGCAAATTATTTATGTTGTGTCTTAAAGGATTTAATCTTATATGCTGGAATTATAGTTAAGGTTGTTTGAGTTTTTAATTTATGCCATGTGAATTTGCTTAAGGACAAGCAAAGTTTTAAGTGTGGGGTAGTTGTTTTATTAGTTTTTTGTTATAGATTTGTGTCTTGTTTATTATGATAATTATTGTTTTATTTAGGTATTTTGTTAGTTTTAATCGGTTTGTTTAGTATTTTCATTAATTTTGGTAGTTTTAGTTTATTTTAGTGTTTATGTCGTTTTTGATCTAGTTTTTAGTATTGTGTTTATGTTTTATTGGTTATTGTCTATTTACTTCTTGTTTAAAGTTTGTTTTGAGTTTTGTGTTAGGTTAAAAAAGGCAAGGAAGCAAATTGAAGGAGAAAAGGGGCAGTAGCTGACACAGGCAGAGGACACGGCCAAGTCATTGGCCGTGTCCGATACCAAGCTAAAGAGGAAGAGCAAGTCACAGTAGAAGACACAAGCAAGAGACACGGCCAAGTCACTGGCCGTGTCCCTCCAAAGAAGCCCAGACACGGCCAAGTTGATCCAACCTGGCCGTGTCTCACTTGCATCCAAGGCAAAGAAGATCAATTCTCACAGAAGCAGACACAGGCAAGGGACACGGCCAAGTCACTGGCCGTGTCCCTCCAAAAAGCTCCAACACGGCCAAGTCACCTCTAACATGGTCGTGTCACTCAACCAAAGAAGAAAAGAAGAAAAAGCAAGCATAAGTGAACACACGCAAGGGACACGGCCAAGTCACTGGCCGTGTCCCTCCAAAGACCACCCACACGGCCAAGTCACCTCCAACTTGGCCGTGTCTCTCATGAACCAAAGAG
Source organism: Garcia nutans (assembly GCA_947685225.1). Taxonomy (NCBI): domain Eukaryota; kingdom Viridiplantae; phylum Streptophyta; class Magnoliopsida; order Malpighiales; family Euphorbiaceae; genus Garcia; species Garcia nutans. Next base: position 30,243,828 of record CANTUV010000039.1, on the reverse strand, counting down.
AATTTTTAAAGCGGACGATTCATATAAAAGGAAAAAGAAGCTAGGGTTTGGAGGAGGGTTGACGATTTTGAGAGCAGATTGAGCCGTCAAAGAGATTAGGGTTTTGATAACTTAGTTTTTCTTTGATTTTTTATTACACTTTGTTTTATCTAGCTTAGATTAGATTGTTCTAGCCATTGATACGTCCTTCTTGCAAGATTTGAACAAGAGATTCTTCAGAAGCTTCAAGGAATTTGTAACTTGGTTTTGTTCTCGAACTTAATCTCTTTATTTTCATTGAAATTGTATTTATGGATATTATCATGTCTGATTTGATTTCTTTGAATATTAATGAGATGAGTATGTTTGATTGCATTATGAACTAATTTGATCTAGTCTAGGGTTTGTATGGATCTGCTATGATTGTATGAATTGGTTATTCTCTTAGCTAATAATTTCTTTAGCCTTGATTGAATGGAATATTGTTAATATATAATTGATTAGCCACCAATTATGTGTTTTAGGTATTAGATGATGGATTGAGAGATGAAGTCTAATACTGGAACAATTCAATTAAGGACTTAGGTGAATTAGAGATATAACCTATTAAAAAGATTATTTCAATTATAATAAGATTAGTTGAAAAAGGTTTGAATGAGAGAGCTTATTTCCATGGCTCGATTAATTAAGTTGTTTGAGATTTAATCTTTGAAATTAAATTAATTAAGAGGAATAACCGTTCATACATATAAGTAGTAGAGAAGTGCAAACCCTAGACCTTTCTATCAAGTGAAATCAAAACATCAGCTTAATTTACTTTTATTCGTTTTAAACTTCAATCAATCTTCTTCATTAGTTAACAATTTAAATTTTCTTCTTTATTTGTTATTCATAATCTGATAATCAATTAGCCACTTTAGCTTCCTTGTGAGATGACCTTGGGGCGATCACCTTTGCTACAGCTACCTCGTATACTTGCGAGTGACGCTTTGTGGTAGAGTTAATTCGAGCGCAACATTCATGTCCAAGAACATCACCAATAAATTATTTATGAAGCGTAATCTATTATAATTTAGAATGGAAGAAGGTGGAGACCTAAGAAATCATATAGCCCAGTTCAATCAAATGGATAGTGATTTATTACTTGTGAACATTAAATTGGATGGCGAGGACAAGGCATTGATGCTCTTATGTTCATTAGCACTATCTTTGAATCAATTCAATATGATATTGTTGTATGGGAATGAGACGCTAAACTATAAGGAAGTTGTGATAGCTCTAAGGTCTCATATTTCAATGCAAAAGTTGAAGATGGGAAATTCATAAGCTGAGGGTTCATTAGTCAGTTCAGAACATAGAAGGGGTAGTGGAAGGAATAAGGAGCAGAAAAGAGAGAAATTAAGAGAAAAGTCAAAGTCAATAGTGTCAAAGGAAGAATGTTTCAAGTTTAGTCAGAAAGGTCATTGGAAGAAAGATTGTCCATTATTAAAGAATCAGGGAGCTGAAAAGAAAGAAGCATCTTCAAGTTCAACTAGTGTAGCTCCTGATACTTCAAAAGAGGATAAGCAATGATTTAAAATTAGATACATGGACTTTAGATTCAGCATGCTCATCACATTATATTTCTCACAAAGATTGGTTCCACAATTACAAGCGTGTGATGCTAGCAATGTAACCTTAGGTGACAATTATACTTGCAAGGCAGTAGGGATTGGAATTATTAGAATACAAATATTTGATGGCATAATCATAACACTGGAGAATGTCAAACACGCTCCTAAATTGAAGAAGAATCTGATTTCTTTAGGCCTATTAGAGAAGAAATTAAGTGGATTTTTAGCAGCTTCAGATAGTGGAGTTCTTAAGGTATCTATAGAGGCTATGACTGTGATGAAGTGGAAGTGGATAGTAAACAATTTGTACATGCTAGAAGGCAATACAATTGTGAATGAAAATTCTGCATGTTCATAAATAGAAGATAGTTTGGATGTATCAAAGCTCTGAAATATACGATTAGGACATGTAAGTGAACAAGATTTGCAAGAACTTCATAAAAGGAAACTGTTGAATGGGACAACAAGGTGTGAAGTTGGATTATGTGAATTTTATGTCTATAAAAAACAAAATAGAGTTCACTTCAAAACTTATTCACAGAAAAAGCAAGAAAGTATTGGAGTATGTTCACTTAGATGTTTGGGATCTAACACAAGTTGCTGCAAAAGTTGGAGACAGGTGTTTAGTAACATTCATTGATGACTTCTCCAGAAAAATTTAGGTGTATTTCATGAAGGAGAAAGGTGAAGTATTCTCAGGGTTCAAGGAGTAGAAAGCTAATATTAAGAAAAATAAAAGAAAAAGCATAAAGTGTTTAAGGTCTGACAATGGAGGTGAATACACATCTAAAGAGTTTATACATTTTTGCAAGAAAGATGGGATTGAGTGACACTTTACAATTCCTAAGACACCTCAGCAGAACAGAGTAGCAAAAAGGATGACTAGGACACTATTAGAAAGAGCCTGAGCAATGAGATTACAAGCAGGGTTACCTAAACAGTCTTGGGTAGAAGCAGTGAATGTTGCTTACTTCATCATAAACAAGTCACCTTCAAGTAAGTTATAGGGAAAGTTCACTTATCAGGCTTAGATGTCCAGCCTATGCATTTATCCCCGGTGATGAAAGATCAAAACTAGATTCAAAGTTAAGAAAATGCATCTTTGTCAAATATGGAAAAGGGGTAAAAGGATATAAACTTTGGGATCCTAAGGCGAAGAAGGTGATAGTTAGTAGAGACATAGTCTTTGATAAGCGAGTTATAGTAAACAAGCAGGAATCATCTTAAGAAGCTGTAGGATCAACCTCCAAGGTAGATATGGAGCTTAGGTTGGATAATTCTTTGAAATCTATTCAACCAGTAGTTGAATCTGAAAGCAAGGATGATGATTTTGAGAGTACAAATGTGCAACATCATCAACATAGCATGGTATTGGTATAGATAGACCTAGACACATTATTAGAGCTTCAGCTAGATATTATGAAGATGAAGATTCAACTTCCTTTGCTTACTAACAAGTGAAGGATAACCAAGTTCTTTTCAAGAAGCAGTGTCAATTCCAGAAAAGGAAAGATGGTTAGAAGCTATGGTTGAAGAAATTGAGTCACTGCATAAGAATCAAACTTGAGAGGTAACAAAACTTCCTAAGGAAAAGAAGCCAGTCGGATGCACGTGGGTCTATAAGAAGAAGGAAGGAGCTTCAGAGAAAAAAGATATAAGATACAAGACATGGTTAGCTGCAAAGAGATACTCACAGAAGAATGGGATTGGCTACAACAAAGTGTTTTCACCGGTAGTTAGACATACAACTATCAAAGTATTATTGGCATCGTAGACCCTTAATTTTTGACCCAGTCAAATTTGATAGTCTAAAATAATTTTTGTGATATTTTAGTTATTTTAATTACTTATAATATTTAACAGTTATTTTTTAAAAAAATAAAAAAATATAAAAAAATAAAAATTGAGCGGAACGGCGAGCGACTTGTGGCAGCCCATTTCGCGGCAGAAATTATTTGTGGCGAATTGGGCAGTGCCCAGTTATGCAATGAACTGACTTGCCCAGTTAGCCCATCGTGCCCATAGCCCGCATCAATTTTTGCCAATGCAATTTTTGCCAGCGGGCCCGACAGCCCGCGCATTGCCAATTTTTTTTACCAAACCTTGTTTTACGCAATTTTATAGTTTTTTTCTAAATAGATAGTATTTCCTTATTAAAATAGGATTAGAACTTTATTTTTTCCTATAAATACCACATCAAAATACAAGAATAGGGAAATGAGAAAAAAGGGACAAAAAGAAAAGCCTAGAAGAAGAACAGAGAAAAGAGAGACAGAAAATCCTAGAGAGGAAAACGGAGAAAACCCTAGAGGTCGGCAATTAGATTTAGAAGAGTAAAAACAATAAGGCAGAAAACAACAAAAATAAATTATCAACAATCGAGAAGCAAACAACGAACATTCATCAACCAACAAAGGCAGTGATCACCATCTTTGATCTTTGCTCGGCCATAAATAAATATTGATGCAGGCAGTAGCTTGAAGTCAATAAACAATTCAGTAGAACCTTCAAAGCAGGTTTTGTGTCTTAATCTTGAATTTGCTTAAACATTCAATTGTTATATCATTTTTGTTCTTACTGGTTTTCGTTTGTTTATTTTTGCTATCACTTTGAATCAATAGTCTAAATTGATAAACCCTAATTATATATTCTGTTTATTATTGTTTCATCCAATAGCTCAAAAATCCAGAGAATTCCAAATCCTAATCCATCTTGTAAATCCAAAAGCCCCGAACTATTTTCTTAGTCATCTAAACCCTAACTTATTTTTTCGAAACTTCAAAATTTCTTCTTAATTCTCCAAACTCTAATCTTCTTTACAGTTTCTAAAAACTTTAATCTTAATTGTTTCTATAAAACTCTAAACGGTTTTCTTAAATCCTAAGATCGAATATGTTTTCCAAAATATCAAAAACCCTAAACTATTTTATTAATTCTCAAAATCCTAACCCCAGTGTCTTAATTCCTTAATTTTTCTAAACCCTAATTTTCTTAAAACTCAATCCAGTAAACCCTAGTTTTCCTAAACTCTAATTCTTAAAACATCAAAACTTTATGACAAGTTCATCAACACCCTAAAGCCCTAATCCAGTGAACCTAAAACCCAATCTAGTAAATCTAAAATCCTAATTCTTAACTCAGTAACCATAATCCAGTGAACCTAAAACCCAATCTTTTAAAATTATAAACCCTAATGTCATAAGATTCCAAAACCCTAATTTCATAATGTTACCCCTAAATCCTAATTTGATTAACCAAAAACCTTACTACTTTCTTAAATTTAAAAAATCCTAATCTATTCCATTTTTCTAAAAATCCTCACAGTATCCTAAATAATAAATATAATAATTTCAAAATTTTAAAACCCTAAATGTTAATTAAAGAACCCTAAATTGAGACATAAACTTAAATTTGTATCTTTATTTGCTTTATTAAATTTTAGATTTGATTATGTAGTTTACTATATATTTTGATTTATTTAATTTCAAAACTTAATTTATTTAATTTATCATGGATGGATATTTTCATTATTATTATGATTATTATTTGTTTATTTTGGTATTAAAATTGTATGAGGTATGTTTCCATATTTTGGGTACCTCATGTTGTGAGCATCATGTAATTTATTTTATTTTAAAGTTTTTGGACCAATGTAAAGGATAGGTTTCCACCTTTAGGTGGGTGTCCTATTTAGTTTTAGACATGGACAATATAAGGAAATGTTTTCATCCTCGGATGGGTGTCCATTTATTTGCTTTGCTTGGACATTGCTTTGATTTTAATATAATGATGCTTTATTTTAATTGTTGCATGTAGTATGGATAATATTGTTATATTTAAGAATTTTATAATATTAAGACCTGCAAAGGAGGTCTGTTCTAATGAACCGGGTGTTATGGGAGTGCTGGGCCATTTCTCACCTTCCCCGCACATACCCAACTTTTCGAACCCATTAGGGGGTTTGGGGATTCCTTAGGAATTGAGTTATCCACCCCTTTTTTTTCAGGCTCGTCCGGGTGGCGATGTAATATCCCAAAATATACCCTAAAAGTTTTAGAGTTATTGTTGTATTTGGATTAAATGTATATGTTTGATGAAAAGAGAAAAGAAATGAAGAGGTAGATGTATTTGAGGGATGAGATGTATATTTGGTATTTGGAAAATATATGGGAAATATAAAAGGAATATACATATACCCACATATACACCACATATACATAATGTATAAAGTGGTGTAGGAAAAGTGAATATATATATATATATAATATTAATTAATTAATAATAATGATAATAATATTTATAAAAGAGAAAGAAGAAAAGAAAGTCAAAGGGTTGAATGAAGGTTGTGGTGGAGAATTTTTAGAAATAATTAATATTATTATTATTATATATATATAGGATAAGTATGAAGAAAAGAAGAAAAATCTTCTTGTCTCCTTCTTCTTCTTCTTCTTACGAGAGAGAGAGAGAGAGAAAGAGAGAAAGGAGATTTTAATTATGCACATCAAAATTTTTTAAGGGCTTAAAGAGAATTGAAGTGAAGATTGAAGATTTGGCAAAGACTACTCAAGTAAGTATTCATTTCTTTGAATTGATTTCCATTGATTGTGTTGATATGGGATGTAGTTAGTATGTTAAGATGATAATAGTGAAAGATTGAAAAATATGTGTAGATTTAAATGGTTATTTGTGAGGATGATGATGGATTATTAAATTGGTTAGTAAGGGTTTGATATATATATGAGTTGGAAAATGGAATAATTGATGTATGTTTGTGTTTAGTGAAATTGTTTCTGTTTTACAATTAGTAAAGGCTGTGATTTGTATGATTTTTAATTAATTATAGAAAAATGTTCTTGAAGTGAATTTTTGATATGTTGTGCCTCTATGAGTCTAGAATGACTGAAAAATATGTTGATTCGATTTTGGATAGGTTATGAGTTTAGAAAAATTATTTTTATTAGATCTGTTCCAGCAGGTACCTTAACTGAGACAGCTATATTTCGGGATTTTTAATAAAATGTAGAAAAATTATATTCAATTGAATTTTGGATATGTTGTTGCTTAATGAGTCTAGTATTTGAGAAAAATAATTTGGAACCAAGTTGATTGAATTTAATTTATGGAATTCACAAAGTTTAGAACTGCTGCCAGGATGCAGGGCAATTGGGGCAGTCTGTTTGGGTGAATTATTTGACCAAGATTTTGTGTTCAGTTTGATCTGAAATTTTAAAGGAATGATTTTAAGATGTAAAATTAAGTTCTGTAAAAATTTTAGAGTTTTTAGTCAAGTATATTATTTTATACAAATTTTCAAAATAAGGATAAAATTTAGTCTAAAACCAGAATTTACTATTCATATGGTCATTTTGCTAATATTCCTTTTGGATTAGGTTGTGAAGAGGTTGAATTGCCCTAATCTAAGTGTTGAGGATTCTTGGAAGAGTAGGTGTATAGAGTGGTGTAAGTTGGTTTTAAGGTAAGTACAAAGTTTATATGATTGCACTTATTTACATGAATTAAGACTTAACACATTTGTTTGTAAATGTGTTAAGTGAATTACTATATTGTCAATATAATTTGATTAAGGTTATGATTGGATGATGTGAAAGATATGAAGATCATTCAAATAGGTAAGTACAATGCAATTTGTTATGATAAATATTGTAATGATGAATTGTGCTAATGTGTTTTGAGAAATGATGAAATGTATTGTAATTGTGGTTGGTAATAATGATTGAAATGAAATAAATAGACATGTTGATTATATGATGATGAATTTAAGATATATGCTCAATATAATTGTTTATGTATACTTGAATGATGAAGTGCTATAACGTGAATTGAAATATGATAAGAGGTGAAGCCATTGAGATTGGCTATGATGAATCAAATGAGATGTGAAGCCATTGTGTTGGCTACGAGAATGTAAATGAATTATAATTGAGGCATGGTTGCCTGTTTTGAAAATGAAATGAATTGAGAAAGAAATGTACAAAGATATAAATGAAAAGAGTTGTGTCTAATATGTTAATTCAACTTTCAGAGTTCTGGATTTGACGGCATGCCTATAACATATGAAATGTAACAGTCTAGCCGGGTTGAGGATCTCCTCAAGTTGTTGAGTTGATGGTCCAAGAGACTGGGTCTGTTACACTATATGAATTATAAATGTGAAATATATGAAAAGTAACAGTCTTGCCGGGTTGAGGATCTTCTCGATTAGTCGGGTGGATGGTCCAAGAGACTGGGTCTGTTACACTCTCCATGGATAGAGATATGATATATGTTGCCTACGGGCTTGATTATTGTGATTATGGATCAAAGCAGTAACTCTGAACTTTGAATAACATATTAGTGTTTTGGGCCCGAGTCTGTCTTTATTGTCAATGTGAAATGCAAGTATTGAAATATTGATTGTGAGTATTAATAATGAATTATGCTTGGTGGATTGTGAATAATATAATGTTATTAAGTGTAATAGGAAAATGAATTGTGGTTGATGATAAAGGTTGTCTTTATTGGAAATATGATTTATGATTTATATGATATGTAGATTGTGTATTGCAATAATGAGTGATATGATGTGTAATGTGTGTATTGCAATAATGGTTGGTATGGTATATATATAATGTAGGGGTATTAATATATTGGTTTTGAGTATTGGTGATGCATTGGGGGTTGGTGATAATATTATATATATATATACATCTTATATGAAATTAGCTAGGATATATTAAAGATAAAGTTAAAAAGAAAAGAAGATATGATAAGAACTAATTATATATTGAATCGATGTATCATTACATATCAATACTTCTATACTATATGTTTATATTTTATATTTGGACTACTAAGCTCTCGGGCTTAGCGCGGGTGTTTATTCGCGCAGGTTTTTAGATGGAAGATATGAAGTCTTTTGTTATGCCACAAGAAGAGTAAAGTTTGTCGAGACCAACTAGAGGGTTATGCATACATGTATAAATTTTAATTATGATGTATTTCTGACGAGAGAGTATTTATATGTATAAATCTAGTAATGTATAATAACTGTATGGTTTTAAATTGAGTTGGATTGTGAATATAGAAGTGTGAATTCTTCTTGCAGGATTATAGTTGAGGTTATAAGGGTGGATTATTGGGAGTGTACTTGAGTTGAATTGTGAAACAAAATGTTTTTCAAATATAAGAAAAATCAATTTTGTCGACACTTGGGACCTAGAATTTTAAGGGAGACTCCGTCAAAATTTTTTTGAAAAAATTTTTATAAGGAACATTAAGTAAGCTGACATAACCAGAGCTCGTATCTTGATGTAGCATTCCTCCTCGGCTTATTATAGGTCGGGAAGGGGTGTTACAATTGTTTTGGTATCAGAGCTTAGGTTCGAGATTCTCGGCCTAAGTAAATTTAAAAAGGAAATGTTTTAAAAAGAAAAATGATGATGAATGAAAATGAAAAGAATGAAATTTTTGATACATGCATATGCATTAACATCTAGGTTGGTCTCGAATGTGGTATTATATGAATTGAAATGTATTGAATTGTATGAAATGGATAATAATGTGTGGATGAAGTTCTATATGAATGGAAATTTAAAGAAAGCAATGAGATGGAAAAATTTATGTAAGTTTAAGTGATAAATTAAAGAATGGTAGTTTCCTTGAGGAAAGAAAATGTGAAATATGATTATAATATAAAGAAATGATCAGGAAAATAAAGTTAAAAAAAAATGAATTAAAAACAAAATTAAAATCAAAGTATGTAATCTTTCCTCTATTATTTGAATCTCTTTCTAATAAAGCTTATGTTTGGATTGCAAGGGAGAGGAAATATTGTTGATGGATAATATGGATGGATATGTAATTATAATGAAGAGAATATGGGGGAATATTGAATGAGTTGATTGATATAGACAAAGTGTGATAACTTAAGGTTTGAATATGTAAAGTTAAGATTAAAAAAAAAAAATGATAGGGGTTAAGCAAGGAGATAAAATGGTGTTGTTAGTATTGTTAATTTAATGTAAACATTGTGGTTTGAATGGTAGGAATATAATATGCTTGAGTATTGTTAAAGCTCATGTTAATGGTGATAATGTGTAATATTTGGATTTTTGAAATGAGCTTTAATGATTGTAAAAAGGATATATTTTGATGTTGCTTTGTAGTATGTATATATAAGATGTTTACTTAAGTTTATATTAATAAAACGAGATGAGTAAATTGAAGTTTAAGCAAAGTAGTAAGAGGAGAATTTATAATGTTAACGGAATTTGGATAAAGATTATTTAAATATCGAAAATTTAATGTATAGTACGTATATGAGTTAAGTGGAATGAAAATTTTTGCATATTAAGAATGACTTACAGATATGTAATTTGATGAACTAAAAGTTGGCAAGTGATGAAGTAATCATGATAAGGTTGACTACTTGGAAGGTGATAATGGGATGTAAGATGCTAGTGATCAAGGATTGAGTTGATCACTTGAAAGTGTAATGTACGCATAGTATTGCGTGTTTGTAACCTATACAACTACATATCTATTAGTGTTGAGAATGAGTACTCTTGCATTGATAAACTTGTGCAAAGTTAGGTCATGTGATAATATTAATAGTGAGAATTGGATTGAGCAATGTTAGTTCAAGAAATTGAGATTTGTGATAACGAAATTTGGAAATTTTATAGGGATTAATGGGCGATGTGTATATGATTGGATGTAAGGGACATATGTATAAATATGTGAGATATATATAAATAATTTAAGTCATGTAAAAAAAAAAAAAAAAAAAAAGAAGAAGAAGAAGAAGAAGAAGATGAAAATGGTGTTGTTCAATGAAAAATAATAAATGTTAAATGTGTATTGATGGTATGAAAAAGAGGAATTAAATATAATTGTAAAGTGTAAGAAATATGAAAGCAAGTCACATTGTGAACGTGACCTATGTATGTGAATGTGGTATAATTATTTGTATAGTGGTATGAAGAATGATATGGCATGTATTAGTGGATCTATGAGAAATTAAGTTTTGATTTATGAAGAGTTAGACTATGGATTGTAATGGAAAGTGAAAAAGGACTCGAGTAACAATGGACGATGAAATTGTTATGATAATAACTGAGCTAGACTATCATATAATGCTTTCTGGTTGAAGGATTATGCTTGTGGAAATATATTATATGTATATGTGTTTAATAAAGATGGAAAGTATAATGTATGAAAAGTTTTATAAGAGATAGGTTAGAAATGGAAGTTGTATAAAGTTTGTATATGATTGAATGTTGTACACATAAGTGTTATAAGTAATATTGTTGATGTGAGTTAGGCTAATGATAATCATATGATCAAGAACAAATTGTTTTGGAGACAAAGTTGAATTATGTCAACTTTTGAGATAGTTGGAAATGTTTGAAGAAGAATAATAGAGGAACAATATTGATTTATAAACTACATATGTGACTATTAATATACTCTGGCTATATAATTTGTTTAGTGTAATTGGCTGGTTAAGTTTGTTATCAGCAGATTTGGGCCTAAGGTGATATGATTGTAGTATTATGTGGGTGAGATTGATAATTTTGTTTCAAGAAATATGGTTAGGAGTTGTGATTGGTAAAGTGGTATCTTATCAATTCTATGTTAGAAATTTGTTTATAATTATGAAAAATATGAATAGAGAAGAGAACCGTGTAAATGTCTTGAATTGTAAAGAATGAATAAAAAGTGATTATGTAATCATAGTAATGGTATGATAATGTGAGAATATGATAAATGGGAGAAATTTATGAAATGTGATTGAAAATGATACTGAATATATTTTTGTTATAAGATGAATTAATTGATGGAAACAATGTTAAGTGAATGAACTATGGGTAATAATTATAGTATGAGAAAAATTATGAGAATTATGGGAGATTGCACTGCTATTATTGAAAGCAGAAGATATATATGAATATTGAAAGATAATTTGAAGTAATTTGTTAGTAAGGAGTCGAACAGATGGATCCTAAGGGATTAGAAGTTGAGAATGAGTTTGACCTAATAGAATTGTGTTATGTATATTGATATGTGATGATAAACTTAAATAAGTTAATGGTTGGTTTGAATGGAATAAGATTGAAATGTTGTTATTTTATGACAGCTAGATCAATTGATCTAGAATTCATTAAGATTGTGAATTATTATCGAGATTTAATATGTATAGTTATGCTAAGAGTATAAGATATATATGATAATGTATATATGAAGTGATATGCTGATACATGAATGAGTTATGATATATCAGTTATTAAAGATAATGAAAGGAAAAAGGTTGATTATCTGTAAAGTAAATTTATAAAGATTGTATCGATATTAATATTAAGTGAAAAACATGGTAAAGAGGGATTTAAGTATAAGAAATGAAAATATTGTTATCAATCAAGGTTTGATAAGTGGTTATTTTCAAAAGTGATTGTAATAACAGGATAATCTATAGTAAGATTTAATTCAATAATTTCCAAGATTAAAGTTAAAAGATTGCCTACAAAAAAATGAAGTGATAAATATCTTGAATGTAATAGATGAATGGTATATTTATAGATTATAAGATGATTTGATTATTGTATAAAAGAAAATTTCTTTGAAATGTAATGAGTTATTTTGGGTGTTTTGTTGAAAAAGTAATAAGATAAATATAGCTATATAATGATAAGTTGTGAATTGGAAAAGATGATTGACTAAAGGTGGAAGAGTAAAAGTTATGTAATTTGATGAAATCATAATATAAGAATACGATTACCTTCATATGAATTAAGATGGTGTTTTATTATAAATGAATTGTTATTGTGCTGGATAATTTCGAGGACGAAATTATTTAAGGGGGAGAGAATTGTAATATCCCAAAATATACCCTAAAAGTTTTAGAGTTATTGTTGTATTTGGATTAAATGTATATGTTTGATGAAAAGAGAAAAGAAATGAAGAGGTAGATGTATTTGAGGGATGAGATGTATATTTGGTATTTGGAAAATATATGGGAAATATAAAAGGAATATACATATACCCACATATACACCACATATACATAATGTATAAAGTGGTGTAGGAAAAGTGAATATATATATATATATAATATTAATTAATTAATAATAATGATAATAATATTTATAAAAGAGAAAGAAGAAAAGAAAGTCAAAGGGTTGAATGAAGGTTGTGGTGGAGAATTTTTAGAAATAATTAATATTATTATTATTATATATATATAGGATAAGTATGAAGAAAAGAAGAAAAATCTTCTTGTCTCCTTCTTCTTCTTCTTCTTACGAGAGAGAGAGAGAGAGAAAGAGAGAAAGGAGATTTTAATTATGCACATCAAAATTTTTTAAGGGCTTAAAGAGAATTGAAGTGAAGATTGAAGATTTGGCAAAGACTACTCAAGTAAGTATTCATTTCTTTGAATTGATTTCCATTGATTGTGTTGATATGGGATGTAGTTAGTATGTTAAGATGATAATAGTGAAAGATTGAAAAATATGTGTAGATTTAAATGGTTATTTGTGAGGATGATGATGGATTATTAAATTGGTTAGTAAGGGTTTGATATATATATGAGTTGGAAAATGGAATAATTGATGTATGTTTGTGTTTAGTGAAATTGTTTCTGTTTTACAATTAGTAAAGGCTGTGATTTGTATGATTTTTAATTAATTATAGAAAAATGTTCTTGAAGTGAATTTTTGATATGTTGTGCCTCTATGAGTCTAGAATGACTGAAAAATATGTTGATTCGATTTTGGATAGGTTATGAGTTTAGAAAAATTATTTTTATTAGATCTGTTCCAGCAGGTACCTTAACTGAGACAGCTATATTTCGGGATTTTTAATAAAATGTAGAAAAATTATATTCAATTGAATTTTGGATATGTTGTTGCTTAATGAGTCTAGTATTTGAGAAAAATAATTTGGAACCAAGTTGATTGAATTTAATTTATGGAATTCACAAAGTTTAGAACTGCTGCCAGGATGCAGGGCAATTGGGGCAGTCTGTTTGGGTGAATTATTTGACCAAGATTTTGTGTTCAGTTTGATCTGAAATTTTAAAGGAATGATTTTAAGATGTAAAATTAAGTTCTGTAAAAATTTTAGAGTTTTTAGTCAAGTATATTATTTTATACAAATTTTCAAAATAAGGATAAAATTTAGTCTAAAACCAGAATTTACTATTCATATGGTCATTTTGCTAATATTCCTTTTGGATTAGGTTGTGAAGAGGTTGAATTGCCCTAATCTAAGTGTTGAGGATTCTTGGAAGAGTAGGTGTATAGAGTGGTGTAAGTTGGTTTTAAGGTAAGTACAAAGTTTATATGATTGCACTTATTTACATGAATTAAGACTTAACACATTTGTTTGTAAATGTGTTAAGTGAATTACTATATTGTCAATATAATTTGATTAAGGTTATGATTGGATGATGTGAAAGATATGAAGATCATTCAAATAGGTAAGTACAATGCAATTTGTTATGATAAATATTGTAATGATGAATTGTGCTAATGTGTTTTGAGAAATGATGAAATGTATTGTAATTGTGGTTGGTAATAATGATTGAAATGAAATAAATAGACATGTTGATTATATGATGATGAATTTAAGATATATGCTCAATATAATTGTTTATGTATACTTGAATGATGAAGTGCTATAACGTGAATTGAAATATGATAAGAGGTGAAGCCATTGAGATTGGCTATGATGAATCAAATGAGATGTGAAGCCATTGTGTTGGCTACGAGAATGTAAATGAATTATAATTGAGGCATGGTTGCCTGTTTTGAAAATGAAATGAATTGAGAAAGAAATGTACAAAGATATAAATGAAAAGAGTTGTGTCTAATATGTTAATTCAACTTTCAGAGTTCTGGATTTGACGGCATGCCTATAACATATGAAATGTAACAGTCTAGCCGGGTTGAGGATCTCCTCAAGTTGTTGAGTTGATGGTCCAAGAGACTGGGTCTGTTACACTATATGAATTATAAATGTGAAATATATGAAAAGTAACAGTCTTGCCGGGTTGAGGATCTTCTCGATTAGTCGGGTGGATGGTCCAAGAGACTGGGTCTGTTACACTCTCCATGGATAGAGATATGATATATGTTGCCTACGGGCTTGATTATTGTGATTATGGATCAAAGCAGTAACTCTGAACTTTGAATAACATATTAGTGTTTTGGGCCCGAGTCTGTCTTTATTGTCAATGTGAAATGCAAGTATTGAAATATTGATTGTGAGTATTAATAATGAATTATGCTTGGTGGATTGTGAATAATATAATGTTATTAAGTGTAATAGGAAAATGAATTGTGGTTGATGATAAAGGTTGTCTTTATTGGAAATATGATTTATGATTTATATGATATGTAGATTGTGTATTGCAATAATGAGTGATATGATGTGTAATGTGTGTATTGCAATAATGGTTGGTATGGTATATATATAATGTAGGGGTATTAATATATTGGTTTTGAGTATTGGTGATGCATTGGGGGTTGGTGATAATATTATATATATATATACATCTTATATGAAATTAGCTAGGATATATTAAAGATAAAGTTAAAAAGAAAAGAAGATATGATAAGAACTAATTATATATTGAATCGATGTATCATTACATATCAATACTTCTATACTATATGTTTATATTTTATATTTGGACTACTAAGCTCTCGGGCTTAGCGCGGGTGTTTATTCGCGCAGGTTTTTAGATGGAAGATATGAAGTCTTTTGTTATGCCACAAGAAGAGTAAAGTTTGTCGAGACCAACTAGAGGGTTATGCATACATGTATAAATTTTAATTATGATGTATTTCTGACGAGAGAGTATTTATATGTATAAATCTAGTAATGTATAATAACTGTATGGTTTTAAATTGAGTTGGATTGTGAATATAGAAGTGTGAATTCTTCTTGCAGGATTATAGTTGAGGTTATAAGGGTGGATTATTGGGAGTGTACTTGAGTTGAATTGTGAAACAAAATGTTTTTCAAATATAAGAAAAATCAATTTTGTCGACACTTGGGACCTAGAATTTTAAGGGAGACTCCGTCAAAATTTTTTTGAAAAAATTTTTATAAGGAACATTAAGTAAGCTGACATAACCAGAGCTCGTATCTTGATGTAGCATTCCTCCTCGGCTTATTATAGGTCGGGAAGGGGTGTTACAGGCGACTTTATTTTCTCCAGGCTTAGGCCCGTGTTCTCTAAGTCCCCGAGCCTAAACAGTGCCGAAGTCGCAAGAACTATTTTACCGGGAGTGGGGGCAAAAATCTCCGCTCACAGTGGCAACTCCACTGGGGATAAGAGAAGTTGATTCCATTGATTTTTATATTATTTTATTCTTTCTTATCATGATATTATCCATTGCATCATATTAGATTGCATCGTGTGCGTGAGTTAAGACGCCCGTGTTACCCGTGTTGTGTTATGTAAGGGATACCATACTTTCACTCAAGGTATAGAGATCGAGCAAGGCATAACCACTTATAGCCTTGTACCCTTTGGTATATTCTTGCTATGGGAACCTAAGCCTTTCAACCTAAAGACTAAAGCTCATGTAATTGGCCTAGTTACTTTCCTTAGGATTTTACCCCAAATGCTTGTTGTTTGACTATGGTTAATTTATCTTAGCTTAAATCATGGCTTATTTGGTTTGTTCTTTTTCTAATATGACCTACATATATTGTAAGCTCAAAATAAATTTTTCTTTAAAGTCCAAAAGACCAAAGTTATTTTTAAAATTTTTTAAAATGGTCTTTGGACATAAAATTTTTCTAAAAAACAAATCAAAAATACTTTTCTCATGATTCAAATACAAAGTCCAAAATCCATTTTTTCTAAAATCTTTTTACAATGGGCTTAGAGATAAAATTATTTTCATCCAACCTTTTCTTACAAAGAGTTTGCAAATTATTTAGATCAATTATGAAATACCAAAAATCAATTGTGAGCCTAGTTTATACTAATAATAATTAATCATGGGCTTATTTTTGGCTTGAATCATTAGTTACTTTTTCAAGTAAGAAATCTATTTATAATAAACCTCTTAATTTAGTTTAATCCAATATAGCATAAAAGCTACTTTAGTTGGTTGAATGGATTAAAACATAATTAATGGGAATTATCATGAACTAATTTCTATTTTTGAAAATATAACTATTGGTTGAAACGTCCGAGGAAAATTTTCAAAAACAAGATACCCCATATTGGTATTTTGTTAACCATATTACCTAGGAAAAAAGACTTGTCATTCGTGTGTGGAATTTATAAGGTTGGAAGGAACGTCCTACTTATCTTTGTCTATTATTTATGCATACATGCATACATGCATGCATTTGCATCTCATATCATTAATCCTTTCTGGCTCACAGCCCTGGATTACGATAGTTTGAAAGCTTACAACAATCTGACCTACGTCGAAAATGAAGAATCTAGCAACAACTCAATCACTTTCTCACCAAAAGTAATGGAGCCCGAACAAATTCAAAGAATGGTGGATGACGCCCTCAATGCCAAGATAGAAGAAATAAAAGAGGCCTTAGCTGAGATCATGAAGAACTAATTGGCTACAATTTTAAAGAACAATGCCGAAGCGTCTGCTAGCACCAAGAAAGATAAGGGGAAGGCTAAAGTTGGCGAAGTAGTTTTTGATGATGATAAGGTGATCATTGATGATGACGATTGAATTCAATACTTCCAAGATCCTCAAGACAAGAAGAAAGAACCAAAGATTGTTGAAAGATCAGCTATGGAGAAAACTGAAACTTCTGATGTTGAAAAGATGATAGCGAATTTGGAAAAGAAATTTGAGAAGAAGATGAAAACCGAAGAAATGTCCGAAGTTGATAAATTATTTGATCTAGACAAAGACGTTTCATACAAGTTCAAGATGCCATCCTTTGTAAAGTTTGATGGAACCAAAAATCCTCACCTCCATGTAAAGCAGTATATCACTGCTATGCAGTCTACCCG
The DNA here is from genome assembly GCA_947685225.1 of Garcia nutans. Taxonomy (NCBI): domain Eukaryota; kingdom Viridiplantae; phylum Streptophyta; class Magnoliopsida; order Malpighiales; family Euphorbiaceae; genus Garcia; species Garcia nutans. Next base: position 30,226,224 of record CANTUV010000039.1, on the reverse strand, counting down.
AGCTACTAAGGCTCAAACTCTAAGGTACTTCATGCTCTCATTGGACCCTGTTATCCAAAATTGGTTCAATACCTTAGATGATGGCACACAAAAGAATTGGGATCTGCTATACAAGGCCTTCATCCAATAATATGGATACAATGTTGAGATGAAAGTTACCTTAATGGAAGTTGAGTCCACTAGATAAAGGCCAAATAAGAATTTTGTGGACTATGTGAAAAGATGGAGAAATAAGGCTGCTTTGCTCAAGAAGAGGCCCAATGAATCTGATCAAATAGAGATGATTGTCAGAGGCGTCTTGCCTAGTCTTCATGAAAGGATGTCTCATACACTCATCTGTGATTTCAAAGATCTTCTCCAAGCTGGTATGCAAATTGAAGAATGGGAAAGGGAGAAGAACCGCTTTTCGGCAAGAAGGAATGAGAAAGGGAATTACCAATCGGGTAATCAAAGCATGCAAAAGGAAGTTGATGTTAATTCAACTGGTCAAGCAAATAGAAGGCAATTTTTCAAATCTGGGGAAGCCTTTGTCTTGGGTCTTCAACAAGCTACAAAAGAAGGGACTATTACAGCCATTGGCCCCTCGACCTTTGCCGAATCCTTTACCTCTAAAATTTAATACTAAAGCCTTTTGTGGGTTTCATCAGACACAAGGACATGAGAAAGACAAATGCTTGCGACTAAAACATGAGATCCAAATTTTGATTGACAGTGGCATGCTACCCGAGCCGGATAAGCCCAATACCAAAAGTAATTCTCTGCCTAAGTTCAACAGAGTGCCGCCACCAACAGCTTTCATGGTAGGAGGAGGATTAGAGGAAGATCTTGTCTTATCCTCCTTTCAAGATGGGAATGTTGAAGATATGAAAGGAGAAGGAGCTCAACTCAACAAACTTTCCTTAGCTTGAATATTGCTCTATTTATTTTGCTTTCTTTAATATTTAATTGGAACAATTATGTTTTTCTATTTTTATTTGAATAAATTACTTTCATTAAAATTTTTGTTGGTCTTTGTTCATTTTGGTGCTTAACCAATGAGAAATCTAGCTTGATATTCATAAATTAATGTTTCTAGCCATCATGATTCGAATGACTTTACTAGGTGAGGGAATTACTCTATAGCATTGAGTTGTGTATGCTTACTTAGAGAGGGCTCCTGCATAATTACCATTGTCTAGGTCCTAGTCAGTCTTAGAACATGCTTTGAAAAACTTTTGAGGTGAAATTGAACTCTACTTGTTTAAGAGAGAGATGATTTAGGCATTATTTAATGAGCCAACAACTAGTATCCACTCAATTAAATATCAATCCATAGTTGTCCTTTTGAGCCTTCATGAAATTTTAGCTTTCTTTTCATTGACTTACAAACCCCAACAACCTACCTTGAGCTGTTGTGATACTTTTGACAAGTCTTATGATCACTAAGGTGAAGAGGCAAGAAGATCAAAGAAAGGAATGAATAGTCAAGATCATAAAGATAGTTGAAGTTCTCAAGACCATAAGGGTAGTTGAAGTTCTCCTGAATTAGACCAAATATCACAAATAAAATCAAGACTGAAGTAGATTGATACCACTCCACTCATCCATTATTAGAAATACAAGTTGGTACAAACAAGACAACTCTTTTAGAGCTAGAACCAAAAAAAAAAGAAAAGAAGAAAGAAAAAAAGAGAAAAGAAAAGAAAAAATGGACAAAAGAAAAAAAAAGGAAAAAAGAAAAGAAAAAGAAAAAAATAAATAAAACTCAAAATGGTTCCGAAATCCAACCGAGTTCTCTTTTGCCTAAGGCAGAAAAAGGCTTTCATTTGGTTTATAAGGACAGTTTGACTTGAATTAGTCCAACCCAACCAAAGATTCAATCAAAATCAGAGAAAAGAAGAAAGGCCATCTAGTTTTTGAAAGTCCTATATTTAACAATCTTACAGAGAATAAGGACAAAATGATAAAGAAAAAGAAAGATAAATAAAAAATAAAAAAGAAAGAAAAGGAAGAAGAAGAAAAGAAAAGAAATGTGGGTATCAACCATTTTATAAGGGCAAAGACCGTCCTAATCAAGATCCAGATTAATGCCAAGAAGATAGAAGAAATTTGGAGTCTAGAAAGATTGCTCCCAGCTGCCTAAAGTTCAAAAAAGAAATTTGTAGTGTGAGAGTTGGCCCTTAGTGTCACAACGGCTCTGACTTACAAATAGCCTTTATTTAACCCATGTCCCTTGTAGACCCCATTTTAAGCCTATCAAAGATTTGTTGATCTCTCTTGGTAGGTAGAGTCTGTTAGTGGAGATAGTTTGAATAAGCATGCATATGAGATAGACAATATTTAAAATCAATGAGACCTTTGGCCAAGTAATGTGCATGTGCCTATCTGAAGTGCAACAATTCTTGCTTAAATAGAAATGATTCCCAAGTTTAGTACGGTAACTAGAGTTGTCATGTTATAGATATGTTAATTTGAAAGATCAAGTCCTGAGATAAATTGATATTAATTTAGCAAAGCCAATATTTGATTTCAAAATCAAAATTAGAAATTGAAAACAAAAAGAAAAGAAAGAAGAAAAAATTATTACAAAGCCTTCAAGTTAAGGGCAGTATGTTGAACCATTAAACCTCAAAGGACACATTGGGCAAAGTAAATGATTATTAGCAAGGTTATGAAGAAGCTACCAACTGACATGCCAAAACATAGTTTGGAATGGATGTATCTCTGCTGCTTGGGGCCTCCATTATTCATGTTTTCAATATCTCGAAGATAAAAGCCATAAAAGTGAAGCCTTCTGCCATTCCAGTGCAAGACCTGAACGGGCATCTAGAAGAAATCTATAATAACATTTCAGCTGATAACCTCAGTCTATGAGTCGATGAAACCATTATAAGTATTATTCATGCATATCATGCATACATGAGCATATCATATCGTACTTTCTTGTCTTGTATTGTCTATTCTTTGTCAAAGTGAACAGCAAACACCCTGTGAAGTAAAAAATCAAAAGAAGATATTGAATCAAGGGGATGGAAAGCCTATTGCATAAGGAAGCTCCAGTCATTTTGCAAAAGAAGAAATAGTCATTTATGTGGAGATCTAGACAAGACAAACATCAATTAGAGCCCACATAGGAAAATCATGGGTTTGAGCCTACACAGGGGGCAAAGTTTCTCCTTTTTCAATTTTTGAGTTTATGCATGTACAAAGCATTTTCAAACTCACTTTCAAATATCTTGCCATGCAGGGGGCAAGGAGAAGATATGAAGGCTAGCTAAAAAATGGCTGAAATTTTTTTGTAAAAGTGCAAAGGAAGAACAAAAAAAAAGAAGAATGGAGAAAGAAGAAAATTAGAACTCTCAAAAGAATGAAGATGCAAAAGACAAAAGATCGGTCCAGCTAAAAGAGCTGAAGCCAGGGTAAAGATCTGATCTCCAATGGATAAAGATCCATGTTTCAAGGGTAAAGACCCGATTTCCAATGGATAAAGATCCATGTTTTAAGGGTAAAGACTCGATTTCCAATGGATAAAGATCCATATTTCAAGGGTAAAGACCCGATCTCTAATAGATAAAGATTCATATTTCAAAGGTAAAGACCCGATCTCCAATGGATAAAGATTCATATTTCAAGGGTAAAGACCAAATCTCTAATGGATAAAGATCCATGTTTCAAGGGTAAAGTCCCGATCTCCAATGGATAAAGATCCATGTTTCAAGGGTAAAGACCCGATTTTCATGTTTCAAGGGTAAAGACCCGATCTCTAATGGATAAAGATCCATGTTTCAAGGGTAAAGCCTCGATCTCTAATGGATAAAGATCCATATTTTAAGGGTAAAGACCCGATCTCTAATGGATAAAGATCCATATTTCAAGGGTAAAGACCTAATCTCCAATGGATAAAGATCCATCTTTCAAGGGTAAAAACCCCGATCTTCAATGGATAAAGATCCATATTTCAAGGGTAAAGACCCAATCTCTAATGGATAAAGATCCATGTTTCAAGGTTAAAGACCCCATCTCCAATGGATAAAGATCCATATTTCAAGGGTAAAGACCCAATACTCAATGGATAAAGATCTATGTTTCAACGGTAAAGACCCAATTTCCAATAGATAAAGATCTATTTTTGGTAAGTAAAAACCCGTAATCCATTAAAGAATGGAACAACCCAAGTCTTTTCCGAGTCGAGAACTCAAACCGGGTCTAGAACCCAAACCATCTAGGGTCTAGAATCCAAATTACTTGTAACACCCCGATACCCTATATAAGTACTATACATATACCTAGTATACATACAGTAAGTATATACAGTATAAGGATGTCACTTTTTGTTTCCTTATAAAAACCTGTAACAGAGTTCAAACCACAATACGTTAATTTACATAACATTTACAAAATCATTATCTTTATCAAAACTTCATTTATACATATAAATATCCTCTCGTCAGAAATACATCAAAATTAAAAGTTATACATGTATGCATTACCCTCTAGTTGGTCTCGACAAACTCTTACTCTTCTCATGGCATAACGAAAGACTTCATATCCTCCACCAAACTACCTGCGCGATTACACATCCGCGCTAAGCCCGAGAGCTTAGTAGTACAAAATAACATATAAACATACATTATAAAAATACTAATATATAATGATATATCAATTCCATGTGCCATTAGTTTCTTATCATGTTTTCCTTTTAAATTGCACCTTTCATATATCTTGACTAATTTCATGTATTATATACATATCGTTTTCACCAACCACAATTCATTACTAATAATCACCATCAACATATTAATACCTTCATTATATATCATGTCATTATCACCAATCATCAATCCAACATTAATACTCAAAATCAATATTTCAATACACATATTACATAAAATTTCATGTCATTATTTTATTCACAATTCATCAATCATGAATCACATTTCCAACCAAATCCACCATAGATTTCATTACTCGTTTATTACAACATTTATATATATCATATTGACAACAACAACAGACTCGGGCCCAAACGACACTAATATGCTATTCAATTTTCAGAGTAATGCTTTGGTTTATTCATCACATTTATCATTATCATAGACCCAACTAGGCTTCAAGGATTAGGTTCAACCAAGCTTCAAGGGGAGCAAAGCATGCTAAGCATCAACCCAACTTGGCTTCAAGAACCAATCCAACCTAGCTTCAAGGGTTGTAACATCTCAATTAGGCTTCAAGGACTTAGCCAACCTAACTTCAAGAGATTGTTACTCATTTTAGGCATGCCACCAACAACAAACTCTGAAAATGGAATAACACATTAGTTACACAATTCATTTATTACTTTCATTCTCAATTCTCATCATCAATTAGGCAAACATGCCTTATGTCTTTCAATTGAATCATCATATAAACAACATATCCCTTTATAACATTTCAATCATTATTATCAACCATGATGATCTCACATTTCATCATTTCTCAAAACACATTGACAACATTCATTATTAAGACATTTATTATAATAAATTGCATTGCACATACCTTTTTGGACGATCCTCATTTCTTCCACACTATACAAGTCATAATATTAGTCACATTGTTCAAATAACATACTACCATTCACAAGATTCACAATGCAAAACATAACATTGTTTATACATAATCATATGCATCATTGATACAATATTTCAAAGTACATATCACATTACCATTCACAATGCATATAGCCTAAAATTGTTCATATGCTTCATCAATCTCATCAAATGTGTGCTATAATCTCAACATCATATGAATGTAAGTTCCACATCTATTTATTTAGATCATTCTTTGTTTTCAAAGTGTTTAGAATGTTTATGTTTAGATTTAGGAACAACAAAACCTTTGAAGAGTCAAAACAAAGTGAGAAAAGTCAAGAACCATCACAGTAGCAAACACCCTCATGGGACACGGCCAAGCTTGTGGCCGTGTCTCTAAAAACCAATTGGCAGTAGCAAACACATGCATAAGACACGGCCGTGTCCCTCCAAAATCAATCCAACACGGCTCAATTTTCCTTGACTTGGCCATGTCTCTCATGAATTGGCCGTGTCTCTCCTTGCTTTTGGCCGTGTCACTTAAGAACAAAACCCTATTTGTGGCCAAAACACTTCTAATTGCATTTAAACACATGATACACAACATAAACTCATTCAAATGGATGTAATCAAAGTCATTAACACTTATTTTGCATGTTTAACACAATAATCACAATTAACCATACATTTAATCATTCATCACATCAAAACCCTAAAACCAAATTCACTCTTGATCTTCCACTATCAACCTCCACATAACTTACCATATTCAAGGCCAAACCAATCACCAATTCAATCTTTTAACTTACAATCAATTCTAACACTTATAAACACCACTCAACACACCAAAACATCACACCAACAAATCACAATTCACCTTAGACACAACTTCAAGATTAACAAAAGAAAACAAGAGAGTACTAACCTTAGATGAAGAAATTTCACAAATCTCCAACTTCACCCTTTGATTCATCCTTCAATTTGCTTCTAGCATCAAGAACACCTCTCTTGCTCTTTCTCTTCTTGGATGGCCGGCCAACAATAATGGAGAAAGAAGAAGAAAACAAAGTCGATTCTTCTTTAAATCTCCACCAAGAGTTTCAATTCAAGCAATTACCAAAACACCCTTTAACCATTTGTTCTTGCTTCCTTTAATATCAAATGCCCTTTATAGTCATTTCACCTATCACAAATGAAAATATCTTCTTGCATTGACCCCTCATTTGACCAACTTATATGTTATATATATTATCATATAAACAACATATACAATTCTCTCTAAACCCTATTTTCTTACCCAAAACACATATACATAAACATTCTTTTCCCAATTCTTTACTTCTTATCAACATAACATATACACATAAATTCAAAACTTCTAGGGCATACATTGGGATATTACATTACTCTTAAGTCCAGAACTTAGCTTGGGTCCAGAACCCAAGTTACTCTTAAGTCCAGAACTTAGCTTGGGTCCAGAACCCAAATTACCCTTAAGTTTAAAACTTAGCTCGGGTCCAGAACCCAAATTACTCTTAAGTCCTGTTGTCCCAAGATGGCAACCAAGAGGGGGGGGGGGGTGAATTGGTTTTCTCAAGAATTAATGACAATTTAAAAAACTCAACAATCAAGAAATGCGGAATAGAGAGTTGGTTGAGTAATGGAAGAAAGAAAGAACACACAAGATTTATAGTGGTTCGGATTTACTTCAATCCTACATCCACTTCCTTAACAACTTGTTAAGGTTCCACTAATCTTTGAAGTTTTTACAAGCTTACTTCCAACTTTGGTGTTTTCACAAGTTCACACCTAACTTCACAAGTGTTTTTCTTAGGCTCACACTCACAACCCAAACAAGAGTTTTACAAGGCTTACTCTCACAACCTAACAAGAGTTTTACAAGGCTTACTCTCTCAACCTAACAAGAGTTTTACAAGGCTTACTCTCTCAACCTAACAAGAGTTTTACAAGGCTTACTCTCTCAACCTAACAAGAGTTTTACAAGGCTTACTCTCTCAACCCAAGTGTTTCCCAAGCTTACACTCAAACTTATACAATGGTGTTTTCAATGCTAACACCTAACATACATTACAATTTAATTGTAAGTTTAAGTAAATGAAAATTTGTTGCTTGGCTATTACAATCTGATTTCTTGCTTATTCCTCTTTTTTTGTTTTCTCAGAGAGACATTGTATTTATAGCCATTGTGGTCTTACTAGCCGCTATAGACATTAAGAATAATGTATTGATAGATTAGACCTTCTTTACTTAAACTGCCCGAAGCACTTCGCGGTCGCCCTTCATGCAAGGATGGTCGCGCTCATGCTTCTCGCGGTCGTCCTTTAACAGGGGACGGTCGCTACTTTTGAAAAGACTTCAACGGTCAAATTTTAGTGCTCTGCAGCTGGAATCTTGCCCATGCTGTGTTTGTCGGACCGGCTTCTTGCCCAGCTGTGTTTGTCGGGACGGTCGCGCCTAGCAATGGTGCGGTCGCCCTTTTTGAATAATCAAGTGGGTTTATAACGGTCATATTACGTGTCATTCTCTGACAGGGCAAAATTGAATGTCCGCCATAATTTGAATGTCGCGGTCGCCCTATGTAGATTATCGCGGTCGAATTGAGAAACTCGCGTCGAACTTCTAGACGCTCCTGAGGACGCGAAACCTACTGTCTCTTCAAACAATTTCTTCTTGAATGGTAGAGCGGTCGCGATTCTGAATGGGGCGGTCGCTAAAGTGATAAGCGAGGTCGAGTCATTTACCGTTCTTGTCACCGCGAACCTTACTGTGATTGTAATGATTTAAGTTCCTTGAGTAGCGGTCGTGCAAATATTCGGACGGTCGCTATTCTGTAGGAGCGGTCGCGACATAGGTCGAACTTCTGACCGCGAAACCTACTGTGATAAGATTTCTTCTTTTAATTACATGGAGCGGTCGTATTCAGGTGAGGTGCGACCGCTATAAGTGTTCTGTTCACCTTATTTGAAGTAACCTAATCCTGCAACAAGATTTCTCAAACACAAGTTAAATAGATCATCCATTTGAGTTGTCAAGGATCAAAATTAAGGTCATTTGTCTAACAATCTCCCCCATTTTGACTTTGACAATTTCAAATGGAATGATAAGAAAAATAATAAGTCTAAAATGCTCCCTCTTAACATATGCAACAATCATGGTTAAGAGCATTGTGATTATTAGATTATCTTGGTCCACATGTTATTGTTTGATGCAAACATTTTTTCTTATTTGCAAATGTTCAATAAATTTCAACAAGAAATTAACTCCCCCATAAACATTTTTCCCTAATTTGCAAATGTTCAAACAGATTGTTGTTCTTGTTCTTATTTCTCCCCCATAATTTTCTTATTTCTCCCCCATAATTTTATTGACATTCCATTTATATTTTTCTCTCCCCCATTGGCATAGGCAAAATGAAATAAATGTTAAGCAAAATACAAATAGAAATATAAACATGGAAATATATAGATTGAAGTGGAGGAAAATACAAAACAGAAAGCAAATTAGCAAACATATGAAAATGCAAGCAAAAACAGACTAAAGCTAAGCTATTCTGAGTCATCATCTAACTCTAACTCTTCTTCAACTAAAGGAGCTTTCCCCTTATCTTGAGGTGCAACAGAGGCAGAGCTAGTGCTAATGGACTCTTCTTCTTCAGCAACGCTTTGGGTGTGATCACTTATATCCCAATCTTCAAGATTGCATTGAGGCAAGTCCAATTTGCCTTGCATATCATAAAGATCATGATGCATGTGGGATATAAGGTCTATCCTCTTGTTTAAGTGCTGGAATCTCTTGGAAACACTTTTCTTGAACTTAGTGAGTTTCCTTGAGAGAGTCTTGATAGCTTGGAGAATGAGTTGTGTGGAGGATGAAGCAGTTTCTTTAGCAGCTTTTGATGAAGTTGCTTTTGGATGTAATTCTACTGCAACTTCTACAGAATCTCCCTCTTCCTCAATTGTATACCTTGGCCTTTTCTTTTGTTTATCCATAACTCCTTTCTTGCCATAGCAGTATACATATGACCCTTCTATCTTCCTTACACAACCAGCATGCTCTAAGTAATCCATTGTGATAGCATTGGAGGCTAGAGTGAAAGGGTTCCTCAAAGTAGCTAAGTTCAAATCATTCAGAAGGTTTAGGTGCCTAGCTATTTGAGTAACTTGAGAGGATAGGAAGAAGGTACCAGTTCTTGTTACAGCATGATGATAAAGAGTATCAATCAAGAACTTGGTGGTGTTTATTTTGATGTTGTGGGTGAAAGCATACAGAAATATAAGGTCTCTCTTGGTTACTTTCTCATTCCCATCTGCTCTTTGGTGAATGGTATAGGTGATAATCCTATGGAGCATCCAGTGGGTGAGAGATTTGATATGTCTGGCTTTAGATTCCTTTTCAAAAGAGGTTTCAATGGAAATTTCTCTCCAGAAATCAGAAAGTGTTGGGTTTGAGAAGATTTGGTCATTGTAGGAGGTTATACCTTCAGAGGGGAAGTCCCAAATGCTGCCAAAATCTTCTAGAGATAGGGCTTGGTATTGATCAAAGAGCTTAAATCTGACCCCATACCACCCTAGTGCAGAATTTGCACTCTTCTCTATTTGAAGAGACATTAAAAACTCCTTACTCAGACTAGAGTAGCCTACCTCTTCTGGAAAGACAAATTTTCTCCATCCAAGGACATCCAGCAATCTCTCAATTTCGTCCTTGATGTTCAAGGCAGAAAGCATCCCACCAAAAGGAGATTTGGTGCCTTCAACCTTCTTTCTCTTTAGCATGGCATACCTAACATCTTCTTCAGTGGTTTGATGGTGAGGTTTGTGAATTTTCTCACCTCTTTTAGATTGAGGAGGAGATGGAGGATCAACAATGGGTTCTCTAATGGTGACTCCTGGAACTCTCTTGGCTTGACCTTTTATTTTGGAAGTGGTTTTTCTTTTGGGGGCCATTAGAACAGAAGAGAGTAGGAAAACAGAGAGTGATTGAGAAACAGATGATATTGAGAGGTTTTTAGGGTTTCAGAGGAAGGTTTGTGTGCTTTAATAGGCAAAATATCAGATAAACTGATGCAAAACACTCTTAAATAGATGGATTTAAGAAAATAGCCGTTTTTGACTGTTGAAAGTTAAGAGTTGCGACCTGTCACACAACCAACGGTTATAAATTTTCGAGCAGAGTGTACAGGGTGCGGTCGCAGATTTAACAAGGTGCGATCGCGACTTATGATCTAGCGACCATTGTCAAGATAAGTATGCTCGCGAGTGAGGAATGTAACTGTAACGGTCGAAACTATTCAAATTGGTGCGGCCGCGCACAAATTTTCTCGACCGCGCACAGAGTCATTAGTTTGAATGAAACTGACAGACAGGATAGCGACCGCTAAAGAATACTGGAGCGACCGCGACATACTTAAAAATGAAAGATTCAAGGAAAGATGGAGAATATTTCTATTGTGTTAAGAAGCATTAAATTCATGCACATAGAAACCTTATTGATAGGCAATTAATTCAGAGTGTTTCCATCAATCATTCCTAAATTAAGTTTAATAAAATTAAGTCTATCTTCATTCAAGGGTTTTGTAAAGACATCTGCAAGTTGATTTTGTGTTTCAATAAATTCTAGAATTATGTTCTGATTTTGCACATTTTCCCTTAAAAAATGATGTCTAATATCTATATGCTTGGATCTAGAATGTTGTATAGGATTTTTAGACAAATTGATAGCACTAGTGTTGTCACATTTAATGGAAATATTGTTAAAAACCTTACCATAGTCAAGCAATTGTTGTTTCATCCATAATACTTGTGTGCAACAAAAACAAGCTGCAACATACTCAGCTTCCGTTGTGGATAAAGCAACCGATGCTTGTTTCTTACTATGCCAAGAAACTAGACAATTACCAAGAAATTGACATGCTCCTGTTGTGCTTTTCCTATCTAATATACTACCAGCGTAATCTGCATCTGAAAATCCTATAATATGAAATGATGTGTTTTTAGGATACCAAAGTCCTAAATGTATTGTACCACTCAAATATTTCAAGATTCTCTTAGTGGCATTCAAGTGTGATTCTTTAGGACTAGTTTGAAATCTAGCACAAAGACATACACTAAACATTATATCAGGCCTAGAAGCAGTTAAGTAAAGTAGTGATCCGATGATACCTCGATATTTCTTCTCATCTACTGCTTTACCATTTTCATCTTTACCTAATTTCAATGATGTGCTCATGGGAGTTTTGCTAGTTTTGCAGCCATCCATTCCAAATTTCTTGATGAGTTCTTTTGTATATTTGGATTGGTTGATGAAGATCCCATCTTTACATTGCTTGACTTGCAGTCCAAGGAAAAACTTGAGTTCACCCATCATGCTCATTTCAAATTCCCTAGTCATACAAGAAGCAAATTCTTTGCACAAGGTTTCATTAGTAGCTCCAAATATTATGTCATCCACATAAATTTGTACAATCAAGATGTTATGCTTATCCTTTTTAACAAAAAGAGTTGTGTCTACTTTTCCTTTTGCAAAACCATTTTCAAGTAAATATGCACTAAGTTTGTCATACCAAGCTCTAGGTGCTTGCTTTAATCCATATAAAGCTTTGGTAAGTTTGAAAACATGATCAGGAAATTTGTAGTTTTCAAAACCAGGAGGTTGTTCAACATAAACTTCTTCATTTATGAGTCCGTTTAGAAATGCACTTTTAACATCCATTTGATAAAGCTTAAAATTCATATGACATGCAAAGGCAAGTAATATTCTAATAGCTTCTAATCTGGCTACTGGGGCAAAGGTTTCATCATAGTCAATACCTTCTTCTTGATTATAACCTTTGGCTACCAATCTTGCTTTATTTCTAATGATGTGACCATTTTCATCAAGCTTATTCCTATAAATCCATTTGCATCCTATTATAGAATGATCTATAGGTCTAGGAGTAAGTTGCCAAACATTATTTCTTTCAAATTGATTAAGTTCATCTTGCATTGCAGTTATCCAATTTTCATCATTTAAAGCTTCCTCAACAGTTTTTGGTTCAATTTGAGAAACAAAAGCAAAATTAACATCAACATGATTAATTTTAGATCTAGTAGTTACTCCCTTTGATGTTTCTCCAATGATGAGTTCCTTTGGATGATCTTTCTTGTATTGCCAATCCTTAGGTAGATCTTGAGTCTTTTCTTCAAGTTGATTGATCTTTGGAGCATCAATAGATTCAAGAGGTTCAAGAGTACCTGCAGGGTCATTGAAAGTAATACCTTTCTTTTGATCAAGTTTAGATGACTCATCAAATACAACATGCATTGATTCTTCTATAACTAGAGTTTTCATGTTAAATACCCTATATGCTTTGCTAAATGATGAATATCCTAAGAATATGCCTTCATCTGATTTGGATGAGAATTTTCCAAGATTATCCTTGGTATTCAATATGAAGCATTTGCATCCAAATACTCTAAAATATCCAATTCTGGGTATTCTTCCATTCCATAGCTCATAAGAAGTTTTATTAGTTAAATGCCTTTTATAAACACGATTTGCAATGTAACAAGCTGTATTAACGGCTTCCGCCCAAAAATAAGATGGTAAATCATATTCATTGAGCATTGTCCTAGCCATTTCGATTAAAGTTCTATTTTTCCTTTCAACTACACCATTTTGCTGTGGAGTTCTAGGAGCAGAAAAATTATGTGAAATGCCAAGTTCATTGCAAAAGTCTTCAAAATTTTCATTTTCAAATTCTTTGCCATGATCACTTCTAATAGATGTGATCACATATCCTTTTTCATTTTGAACTCTTTTTGCAAACGTTTTGAAGAAATTAAAGGCTTCATTCTTTTGAGCTAAGAAATTAACCCATGTGAATCTAGAGTAGTCATCAACAAGAACAAATGCATATGATTTGCCTCCTAAGCTTGTAACTCTATTTGGTCCAAACAAATCTAAATGAATGAGCTCTAAAGGTCTAGAGGTGCTTATAACACTCTTTGTTTTAAATGAGCTTTGCATTTCCAGTCATATGCCTTGAGCATCCACTATCCACAAGCCATGTGCTTTCATTGATAGTAGATTTTAGGCATACCTGCAAGACAATTGTGATCATCTTCTTTTAGGTACCCACATGAAGTTGGGTCCTTGATGGTTAGTAGAAAGAGTGCCTTCTAAATTGAGATGAGCTTTTCTTATATAACAATAGAAGTTTTTGTGACCAAATTTCATGCAATATGTGCATTGCCATGGTGTTCTATGCTTCTGCATTTTTCTTTTTGCATTGTACATACAACTACAAGTATGTGATTTCTTTTGTGCAAGTTTAGTGAACAACAATGCATAGTTATTTTTGGCTTTATCTCCTAGTGAACCATAAGAAGTTCTTTTAGACTTGGTGCAAGCATTTTTGATATGAACATCAGAAATTTCAGTTGTAGATGCTTTCACAAATGTTGGTTTGCTAGGTGCAATGTTGGTTGAGCCATTGAATCCTAATCCATATTTCAAGGAAGGTGACCTTTGATTATTAATTAATGTGTTCAATGCTTCCTTTCCTTTATGAAATCTGGAAATTGATTCTTTTAGTTCTTTTAGTTCATGCTTCAATGCCTCATTCTCTTTAATCACTTTTTCTAAGTCATGTGAGCTTTTATTTAATTCTCCTATTGTATTCATCAAATGTTCATTTGAGGTTTTCAATTCTAAGGTAGAGTTCTTTAAGCATATAAAATCCTTTTCTAACTTAGAGTTTTTCTCTTTATAGAGCATCATTTTGGAGAAATATTTTTCTATTTTAGAATTCATGTGCTCAATCAAATCACTATCATCTATATCACTTATATCATCATGTGCTACAAGATCAAAGGATTGAGTACTTACCTCATTGGAGTCATCTTCAATAGCCATGAGACAAAGATTTGCAATTCCTTCCTCTTCTTCTTCTTCACTTGAGGAAGAGTCATCCCATGTGGCTTTGAGAGACTTTTTCTTTTCTTTATCCCATTTCCTTTTGTTCTTTAATTTGTAGCAATCCGACTTGATGTGACCGGTTTTTCCACATTCATAGCATTTTACCTCATTTTTCTTTTCTTTATCTTTGAAGGAGAATTTAGGAGGTGTACCTTTGTTTGCTTGTAATCTTTTCTTCCTTTTCCATTCATTGATTCTTTTAGAGAACATTGCCATTTCATCTTCATCATCAGTACCTTCATTGCTTGAGCTCTCAGCTTCTTTGATTGCTTTGAGTGCAATTGGTTTTCTCTTTTCTTTCTCACCTTGATCTTCTTCTTTCTCACTGTGTAGCTCAAATGTGAGTAATTTTCCAACTAGCTCATCGGTTCTTAATGTGCTGAGATCATGAGCTTCTTCTATGGATGATACTTTGGATTCAAAGTTCTTTCTAGCTCTTAGGGCTCTCAAGATTTTGCTGTTTACATCACCTTGATCATATACCTTGCCATACTTCTTTAGTTCATTGACAATTGCAAGTAAGCGATTGGTCATGTCGGTGACATTTTCATTTGGTTTCATCTTGAATAGCTCATATTCATGAACATGCATTTGTTTTTTGGTAAATCTCACTTGAGTCGTACCTTCATGGTAGTTTTCAAGTGTTTTCCAAATGCAATGTGCACAAGTTAAATGTTGAACTCTTCCGCCTTCTTCCCTTGAAATGGAATTCATCAAGATGGAAGCAGCTCTATTGTTCTTGAATCGATCTCTGACATTGCTAGTTGACCATTGAGCTTTGGGAAGTGGAACTTGAATACCGTCAACTTCATGGGTAGGAGATTTCCATTCATTTTCCACGAAATCCCATAGTTCAATCCCTTCACTATCTAGAAACAAATACATTTTGTGTTTCCAGTATGAATAATCAGTTCCATCAAAGTAGGGTCTAAGAATAGAATTAAGATTTCCATGAGAGCTTGATGAAGAAGAAGTTGCCATAGTGGATCAGATTTCACAATTAAGTTTAAGAAATCTAAGGGCTCTGATACCAATTGTTGTCCCAAGATGGCAACCAAGAGGGGGGTGAATTGGTTTTCTCAAGAATTAATGACAATTTAAAAAACTCAACAATCAAGAAATGCGGAATAGAGAGTTGGTTGAGTAATGGAAGAAAGAAAGAACACACAAGATTTATAGTGGTTCGGATTTACTTCAATCCTACATCCACTTCCTTAACAACTTGTTAAGGTTCCACTAATCTTTAAAGTTTTTACAAGCTTACTTCCAACTTTGGTGTTTTCACAAGTTCACACCTAACTTCACAAGTGTTTTTCTTAGGCTCACACTCACAACCCAAACAAGAGTTTTACAAGGCTTACTCTCACAACCTAACAAGAGTTTTACAAGGCTTACTCTCTCAACCTAACAAGAGTTTTACAAGGCTTACTCTCTCAACCTAACAAGAGTTTTACAAGGCTTACTCTCTCAACCTAACAAGAGTTTTACAAGGCTTACTCTCTCAACCTAACAAGAGTTTTACAAGGCTTACTCTCTCAACCCAAGTGTTTCCCAAGCTTACACTCAAACTTATACAATGGTGTTTTCAATGCTAACACCTAACATACATTACAATTTAATTGTAAGTTTAAGTAAATGAAAATTTGTTGCTTGGCTATTACAATCTGATTTCTTGCTTATTCCTCTTTTTTTGTTTTCTCAGAGAGACATTGTATTTATAGCCATTGTGGTCTTACTAGCCGTTATAGACATTAAGAATAATGTATTGATAGATTAGACCTTCTTTACTTAAACTGCCCGAAGCACTTAGCGGTCGCCCTTCATGCAAGGATGGTCGCGCTCATGCTTCTCGCGGTCGTCCTTTAACAGGGGACGGTCGCTACTTTTGAAAAGACTTCAACGGTCGAATTTTAGTGCTCTGCAGCTGGAATCTTGCCCATGCTGTGTTTGTCGGACCGGCTTCTTGCCCAGCTGTGTTTGTCGGGACGGTCGCGCCTAGCAATGGTGCGGTCGCCCTTTTTGAATAATCAAGTGGGTTTATAACGGTCATATTACGTGTCATTCTCTGACAGGGCAAAATTGAATGTCCGCCATAATTTGAATGTCGCGGTCGCCCTATGTAGATTATCGCGGTCGAATTGAGAAACTCGCGTCGAACTTCTGGACGCTCCTGAGGACGCGAAACCTACTGTCTCTTCAAACAATTTCTTCTTGAATGGTAGAGCGGTCGCGATTCTGAATGGGGCGGTCGCTAAAGTGATAAGCGAGGTCGAGTCATTCACCGTTCTTGTCACCGCGAACCTTACTGTGATTGTAATGATTTAAGTTCCTTGAGTAGCGGTCGTGCAAATATTCGGACGATCGCTATTCTGTAGGAGCGGTCGCGACATAGGTCGAACTTCTGACCGCGAAACCTACTGTGATAAGATTTCTTCTTTTAATTACATGGAGCGGTCGTATTCAGGTGAGGTGCGACCGCTATAAGTGTTCTGTTCACCTTATTTGAAGTAACCTAATCCTGCAACAAGATTTCTCAAACACAAGTTAAATAGATCATCCATTTGAGTTGTCAAGGATCAAAATTAAGGTCATTTGTCTAACAAGTCCAAAACATAGCTTGGGTCCAGAATCCAAATTACCCTTAAGTCCAAAACTTAGCTCGGGTCCAGAACCCAAGTTATCCTTAAGTCCAGAACTTAGCTACGGTCTAGAACCCAAGTCTTTTCCGAGTCCAGAACTTAAACCGGGTCCAGAAGCCAAACCATCTCAGGAAAATTAAAAATTAAGTTTTGTTGCTTTTCACTCTCTTCTACCAAGTCTCATATCGTTCAAGCAGAGGGCAAACTGTAGACCCTTAAATTTTGACCCAGTCAAATTATATAGTCTAAAATAATTTTTATAATATTTTAATTATTTTAATTACTTATAATATTTAATAGTTATTTTTAATAAAAATAAAAATATAAGAAATGAAAAAAATAAAAATTGGGCAGATCGGCAAGCGACGAGGCAGCCCTCGTGGCAGCCCATTTCGCCGCAGAAATTATTTGTGGCGAATTGGGCACTGCCTAATTTGCCGCAGCTGGGCTTGCCTAGTTTTGCAACGAACTAGCTTGCAATTAGATTTAGAAGAGTAAAAACAGGAAGGCAGAAAATAACAAATATAAATTATCAATAATCGAGAAGTAAACAACGAACATTCATCAACCAACAAAGGCAGTGATCACCATCTTTAATCTTTGCTCGGCCAGAAATAAATATTGATGCAGGCAGTAGCTTGGAGTCAATAAACAATTCGGTGGAACCTTTAACACAGGTTTTGTGTCTTAATCTTGAATTTGCTTAAACATTCAATTATTATATCATTTTTGTTCTTACTGGTTTTCGTTTGTTTTTTTTTTTGTTATCACTTTGAATCAATAGTCTAAATTAATAAACCCTAATTATATATTCTGTTTATTATTGTTTCATCCAATAGCTCAAAAATCCAGAGAATTCCAAATCTTAATCCATCTTGTAAATCCAAAAGCCCCGAACTATTTGCTTAATCATCTAAACCCTAACTTATTTTTTCGAAACTTCAAAATGTCTTTTTAATTCTCCAAACTCTAATCTTCTTTACAGTTTCTAAAAACTTTAATCTTAATTATTTCTATAAAACTCTAAACTGTTTTCTTAAATCCTAAGATCGAATATGTTTTTCAAAATATCAAAAATACTAAACTATCTTATTAATTCTCAAAACCCTAACCCAGTGTCTTAATTCCTTAATTTTTCTAAACCCTAATTTTCTTAAAACCTAATCCAGTAACCCTAGTTTTCCTAAACCTTAATTCTTAAAACATCAAAACTTTATGACAAGTTCATCAACACCCTAAAGCCCTAATCCAGTGAGCCTAAAACTCAATCTAGTAAATCTAAAATCCTAATTCTTAACTCGATAACCATAATTCAGTGAACCTAAAACCCAATCTTTTAAAATTATAAACCCTAATGTCTTAAGATTTCAGAATCCTAATTTCATGTTGTTACCCCTAAACCCTAATTTGATTAACCAAAAACCTTACTACTTTCTTAAATTTATAAAACCCTAATCCATTCCATTTTTTCAAAAATCCTCACAGTATCCTAAATAATAAATATAATAATTTCAAAATCTCAAAACCCTAAATGTTAATTAAAGAACCCTAAATTGAGACATAAACTTAAATTTGTATCTTTATTTACTTTATTAAATTTTAGATTTGATTATGTAGTTTATTATATATTTTGATTTATTTAATTTCAATACTTGATTTATTTAATTTATCATGGATGTATATTTTCATTATTATTGTGATTATTATTTGTTTATTTTGGTATTAAAATTGTAAGAGGTATGTTTTCATATTTTGGGTACCTCATGTTGTGAGCATCATGTAATTTATTTTATTTTAAAGGTTTTAGACCAATGTAAAGGACACGTTTTCATCTTTTTGTGGGTGTCCTATTTATTTTTAGACATGGACAATGTAAGGACATGTTTCCATCCTCGGATGGGTGTCCATTTATTTGCTTTGTTTGGACATTACTTTGATTTTAATATAATGATGCTTTATTTTAATTGTTGCATGTAGTATGGATAATATTGTTATATTTAAGAATTTTATAATATTAAGACCAACAAATGAGGCTGGTTCCAATGAACTAGGCGTTGTAGAGGTGCTGGGCCATTTCTCACATTCTCCACACATACCTAACTTTTCGAACCTATTAGGGGGTTGGGAATTCCTTAGGAATCGAGTAATCCACCCCTTTCTTTTTACAGGCCCATCCGGGTAGCGACTCCATTTTCTTCGGGCTTAGGTCCGTATTCTCTAAGGTCCCGTGCTTAAATAGTGCCGAAGTCTCAAGAGTCATTCTACCGGGAGTGGAGGCAAAAATCCCTGCTCACAGGCATTAACAGCTCAGTTAAACTTAGAGTTAGAGCAATTATATTTCAAGACAATAGATTTATATGGAGAAGCATATTTATATGGTGAATTGGAAGAGCATTTTTATATGGAACAACCAAAAGGGTTTGAAAAGCAAGGTAATGAGCATCTAGTATGCAAGCTGAAGAAATCTCTCTATAGGTTGAAGCAATCCCCTAGGAAATGGTACAGGTAGTTCGATTCTTACATGATAAGTATTGGCTTTTCCCGTTATGAGTATGATTGTTGTCTATATCTCAAGTTTTTAAAGAATAGATCCTTCATCTACTTGTTGATTTATATGATGATATATTAATTTCTGCAAGAGACATGAAAGATGTGTGTAACCTTAAATCCTTGTTAAGTCAAGAGTTTGAAATGAAGGACTTAGGTGCTATAAAGAAAATTCTTAGCATGAAGATTAATAGGGATAGGAAAAATAGGAAGCCATGGCTCTCACAAAAGAATTACATTGAAAGAGTATTAGAGAGATTTAGTATGGATAAGGCAAAATCAGTTATTACTTATTTGGCTAATCACCTCAAATTGTCTAGTCATCAGTGTCTTAGAACAGAAGAAGAATTGTAATACATGACAAAGGTTCCATATGCTAGTGTAGTAGAAAGTTTGATGTATGTAATGGTGTGTACAAAACCAAATTTAGCACATGCAGTTAGTATGGTTAGCAAGTTTATGGCTAATCCAGGCAAGAAACACTGGCAGGTTGTAAAGTGGATTCTCCGATACTTGAGAGGTACCTTTGATTATGGGATTTGTTATGGTGCAGTAAATAATTTGGTCTTCGTTATTGGATATGTTATTTTAGACTATGCTGGAGATATGAATGATAAGAAGTCTACTACATGCTACATTTTCACACTTGCAAATGGTCGAATCAGTTATAGGGAAACCTTACAAAGTGTGATTGCTTTATCTACCATAGAGATAGAATACATGGCAATAACAAAAATAGCTAAGTAAGCATTGTGGTTGAAGTGGCTTGTCTCGAAATTAGGCTTCAAGCAACAAGCTCTTGGTATATACTACGATAGTCAAAGTACCATAGAGTTTTTCAAGAATCAAGTGTACCATGCTAGACAAAGTATATTGATATGAGATATCACAAAATCAAAGAGTTAATTTCTTTAGGTGATATTCTATTGATGAAGGTACACACAAAGAAAAATACAGCAAATATATTAACAAAGATGCTACCTTTAGAGAAATCCAAATATTGTTTGGACATGCTCAAAGTCACAAACTGAGAATTTGTGAAGATGTTGGAATTTCAAGTGGAGGTACAAATTTTCAAGATTGAGCGAGTCATCTAAAGCAAATGATTATTCGCCAAGGTGGATATTGTTAAATAATGGCTCATAATCAAAATCAGTTTTATGCTAAGAGTTCCAAAAAGAGGATAATTATCACTTTTATAATAAAGTTTGAATAGGAAAAAGACGAATTTTATTATATATCTAGGGTAAAGTAAACACTATATATTGAGTAACATATGTGCTAAACACAATATGTTGTGAAAAAAGAAAAAAAAATCTCAATTGTCTTCTCTCTCTAAAAAATAAAATGAAAAATCTCCTATATATGTAGATAAATTGTCGAACTATATAAATCTTTGTGTATTGTGTGATTACTTATTTTTCTTTTTAATTTTTCTGTTAATAGATTGAAACCTTATTTTACACGTTCTAAAAACATAAATTTTTCTAACACAGAACTCTTAGTCTAACATTGGTGAATTTAAGTTCAGCAACTTAATTAAAATTTGACTCTTTATTGTATTTCAGGTTAGTTTGATTTTTAAAATTTGAGCCGAATTTAAATTTAAAAGTTGAATTCAAATTAATATTAGAAATTGACTTCATTAAACTCGATTATTATTAAAAAAAATAATTACTTTATTTAATAAACATGAAATTAAAATTTGAATACGTTTAAGTTAAATATTGGATTAATAAAATACTATTATATAATATTTAAAATTATATAAAATATTTCAGTTCAAAAAAAATATATAAAATATTAATATTCGATTTGTTATTCATTTGCCTATAACCACACTCATTTACATCTTTCATGTTTATAACTTAATATTTTATTTTTCAAAAGATTAATATTTCTTATCATAATATTTTTTTAATATAAATTGAAACTATTAATCAAAAATAAAACCAAAAGTTATATAACTTTTTATAAATTTTCTGCCACTTGTTTAATATTCAATTTTCACACGAAATACTCAATTTTATAGTTGAACACATATTTAATAGAATATATTATTCTATAATTTTATTTTTTTAATATTTAAAATTGAAAAAAAAAAGAAATAATTTAGTTAAAACAAGCAAATAAGTTTCGCACTATGATGCAATTAATAATATTTTATATTATTTTATATAAAAAATAATATTATATATAAATATACATAATATTCAAAATTTTCATATTCACATACTATAAAAATATTTATGATAAATTATGTCTAATGCTTTAAAAATTTTCTAAATTCATTAAAAAATTTGATGATTAAAAGAAATTGTCAAAATATTAATTTTTAATTTTATTCAATTAATTACAAAGAAAAATTAAAAAAAAATTAAATTAGTAATTTAAATACAGAAAAATAAAAAAACATTACTTGTTAAAATTTTCCAAGATAAATAAAAAAATATAAATTTATCTAAAATTGATATAGCTAAAGTAAAATGATAAATATATTAAAATATAAATTGAGTTGGTATAATAAAAATAATTTAAAGTAGGGTAAAAAATGTATTATTTGATGCTTAAATGCACTATCTATTTTCTAGTTTTAAGTCTTTCACTTAGAAAATAGATAAAAAATCTATTAAAAATATAATTATATAATATAAAATTATAAATCTAAATATAATTAATGATATGTTCATTTTAAATTATTTTAAAATAATCAAATTTATATTATCCATTTCAAATTAAATAATAATAAATTAAAAATTTACTATTTTAAGAATTATAACTTAAAAATTTAATTAAAAGTTAAAATAAATGTAAAAAAATAAAGCTGGAGTTACAAACCTTCATACAACATATGAACTGTTTGATTTTATATTACTAATTAATTAATATTCTCATCACTTATTCCTCGTTATATATTATTTGAAAAATATTGTTGAAATTCTCTTTATTTCGTTTTCTTCCAAGGAAGTTAAAATATGGCAAAATACATATATAACAATTTATAGGTTTAAGCACTTTGCCATCTAAATTTTTATTTTGGCCATTTTTTTCCATGTACTTAACTATTTTGTATTAATAAATACCTATATTAATGAATACTTATCTCTTTGCACTTTATATTTATATATTTTGTACCAAATAAATATTTTAATGACTTGTCATGATTCAGTATGATTAAATGAATTTGTGTTTATAAGTTAAAAAAAATATATATCATAAAATTATATGGTTAAATTAAAAAATTAAAAGATAAAATGCCTAAACACTACAAGCTCACGATGCTAGATATATATTTAGCCTTAAATATTAAGTGTAAAATATGTATTGTTGCATATATATATATATATATATATAGAGAGAGAGAGAGAGAGAGAGAGAGAGAGAGAGAGAGAGAGAGAGAGAGAGAGAGCAGATCGACAATTTCACTACTCAAATAACAATATTGAAGCCGGATAAATAAATAAATAAATAAATAAAAACTGAGAGATAATGGAAGGGTAAAATAGAAAGGAAAAAAGAAAAAAAAAAGTGTTTAAATGGG
This sequence comes from Garcia nutans, assembly GCA_947685225.1. NCBI lineage: Eukaryota > Viridiplantae > Streptophyta > Magnoliopsida > Malpighiales > Euphorbiaceae > Garcia > Garcia nutans. The sequence goes on along the minus strand of CANTUV010000039.1, from coordinate 30,202,972 downwards.
AAGAAGCTTAGTAGAGAAGTAGTGCAAATGCAAATAATAGAGATAAAATTGAAAATATAAAAAAGGTATAGTTTTTTAGGATATGCATTGCTGTAGGAAACAATATTTCCTATGGCTCTCTTAGTATATAATATTATAACATTAAAAAAAAAAAGAAGAAATGCGTGAAATTAACAAACTAAAGCATGAAGGAAACTTAAATAATTTTTGACTCCTTGAAATAAAAGACTAAAACAAACGCATTAAACTTAGAAGAATTTACATAGCATAAGCCAAAACTTTTTTCTTTTTATTTATATATTTTTATTTAAAAATAATTTTTTAATGTCATATTCTCACAATTACATAATACACACACTATAACTATCAAATATCTGCAGTATCTATATAACATCTATCAAACATACATAAAATATTAACAAAATATTAATAAAATATATTTAATATTTTTTTAACTTTATTTTTATTATTATATTCATACGACATCTACATTTATATCTATATCTATATATAATATATAAAAGCTGAGGATTTTGAAATCCTTCTCCTATTGTCATATCAGCAAATTTTCAAAATAAAGGCTTTTTCAATTTTTCTAGTTACTTTATTTATTTATTTATTTATTTTTACTTTTTTCTCAATCTCAATTTCTCCCTCTGTCTTTTGCTCTCCCATGAAGAAATAACGTATGTTCCTCTCTCTCTCTCTCTCTCTCTCTCTCTCTCTCTCTCTCTCTAGCTTTGCTCAAGGAATATCAATATATTTTTCTCTCCATAGCTTTGCTCCCCCCAAAAGCCAACGGTCCATATTTGGATATTTGCCGCCGCCTTTGACTGAAACCAGGTTTGGATTGTTTCTTTTAAGGGTTTATTTTTGTTCTAAATATTTCTCTTCTATCCCTGATTTTATTAATGCTAAGATTGATGGGTGATTATTGTGGGGAACCTGTGAAATTAATCTTGGAATTGGTGGTAGGAGCTCCAAATTATCGATTTCCAGTTCTTAATTTGTTTAATTCTGTTAATAGAAATGGAAAAATTTTATTATTTTGTGAGTTTTGTTTGGTGGCTATGAAAACGCAATACAAGCCTTTTGCATTTGTCCTATTAGGTTTGTGACCAAGCCTAATGCATTTTAATTTGACTGTATATTTCTGCAGAGATGATGACACAAGCATGGATGCGGTAGATTTTGTGCTACAAAATTTTACAGAGATGAATAAACTATGGGTTCCAATGCAGTAATCGGTTTGTTATATATTTGTAAACTCTTGCATATTACTATATCCATACTGTAATGAGACTATGTAATGTCAATTTTTGCTCTTAATTATATTGATGTTTATGTGTCCGATCAGTGACTTCAGATTCAATTCACATAGGTTGATCTTAGCAACATTAAATCAAAAGTGAATTTTTCTTTTTTCCATTTTGATTGGATTTTTTAAGGTTTTTTAAATTGCATTGCTTTTGAAACTTTTCTTACATGGATTCTTACTATTGCAACATTTTGTTTTTTAATTTTTAATATGTTTTGTGTAGGAAGAAGCTATAAAGAAAAAGTATAGACAAAATATGCCCATGAAACCTAATTAGAACTCATTTCTAAGGTGACTTCTTTTTCACCTAATCAGAATTTTACTTTTAACTTGTATTTTTCTGTATTTTTAATTATACTATTTTTCTGTTGAATGGAATATTTATTTTGATGGGTTCTTTTGTATTCATTTTTTTGTTTATGGGTTTTGATTCAATTTTGGTATTATTAATAAAGCACCAGTAATAATGTTTGGTTTGTTTATTTGCATTATAGTGTTTTATTTGAAGGAACTTCTTAATGGTTTTAGATAATTGAGTTTTTTGGTGATTTATGCAGGCTAAGCCATTGGCAAGGATAATTTTGATTGCGGGTTGTTGTTATTTATACATAAATAAGGATCCAAATTTTAATTTCTTGATTATTCTGAATTTTGGTTTGAAAGAATCTTTGAGATAATTTTTATCCGCTTGGTCTGGTTTGAAAGATTAATTTTTGAGAATTGTTAGTATTCTTTGTATTACTATTGGTAATTCGTCAAGCTAGAGTTGTTAAGTTCTATTGAGGTACAAATGTTAAGTTATACTGAGGTAGAGATGTTAAGTTATATTGATGTTCATGTGTCTGATTAATGGCTTCAGAGTTAGTTCACACAGGTTGATCTTCACAACCTTAATAAATTTTTCATTTTGATTGGATTTTTTTAAGGTTTGAATAGCATTGCTTTTATGGTTTTATTTGATTTGGCGTTTTGTTTATTGAGTTTTTATCTCATTTTGATATTTATAATGGAAACTTTGGTTGTTGATATATGTATTTACATGTTTCTTATCCGTTCTTGTATTTTTTTTTTAATTATATATGTAACACCCTCATACCCCATATACATACAATATATATTTTTAGTATATATAAAATACACATATACGGTACAAAAATATCACAGACCGGTTTAATAAAAAATTTTATATTTTTTATTTAAAATTTCAAATACTAAATATATAAAATTAAATAGTATATAAATAATCTTTACTTGTTATAGGAACCAAAATAAATATTTTATATAAAAATCTCTGAAAAAAAATTTGCCACAGTTTTGTCTGTAATTTGGACATCTCAAAATTTATCAATTACACAACCTGCAAAAAGAACACTTCCAATAAACAATAAATCACATCTTCACCTTAACTTCTAAATTTTTCCATAATTTTCTTAATATATATATATATAATTTAGAGCACATTTAAACTCTCATTTCAAATAACTTAACCCAAACATTCTTTATAGTTTATAATACATAAAATCTAAAAATATATTATAATATGCATAATACCCAAAATATATAATAACATAATATATATATATATATGTTGTTGATAGTGTTTCTGATCCTGATATCAACTCTACAAGCACAACCATAAGTCTTGACCCAACTTGGTCTAGAAGAACTCTCCAGCTCAACTAACTCTACCCTGTCACCTGCACGATGTAAATAATCGCGCTAAGCCAAAAGCCTAGTAATACAAACTTGATAACAATAAAACTCAAATACAATGCTAATGCACAATGCATATGGATATCACATCATTCCATTTTCTCATACTTTTCAAATATTTCACAATCCACAATTCACATAAAAACAAACACAAGCATGGGCCCAAAGATAACTAATATGCTATTCAAATTTTAGAGTTACTGTTTTGGTTTATAATGACACCATATATCTAGCCCCATAGGCAAAATATCAATGTAATAGTCCAATTAGGTCTGAGCTTACAACCCGGTCATTTCATCCAGCCCAACTTCAAGGACTTATTTTTGAGGCTTACGACTCGGTTATTTCACCTCATTAATATTTTTACAGTGACGCCCAACGTCTAGCCCGTTGGCAAATCATAGACATGCCACCAAATGCAGAACTCTGAAAATTGAATAACATACTAGGCACACAATTTATTTATATTTCTCATTTATATCAATATCAATTCATTTCATTATGTTTCTACATATCTCATTACATTATACCACATTTTTGCATTTATAACACATTACCCAATTACTTTGGGTATTTTCACATAATTCACATATTAATCACATTTAATGTAATCTAGCAAATACCAATGGCTTTTTAACAATGCACTTAACACATATATGACATTAAAAATGTCATAGCACATTATTCATACATAACCAATGTATCAAGTAGCTTAACACATTTTTCAACCAAAATATGTTAAATGTCATGCAAACATAATCAATGTATTCAAAGTTTGTACTTACCTCAAATAGCAACCAAAATAAGCTTAAAACCACCTCTAATCCTATCATTCCAACTTGCCCTTCACCACTTGGATAAAGCAAATCAACCTCCCTCAATGCCTAAATCAAATATGATAGCAAATAATTATTTAGTATCACATTTAATGACATTTTCAATATTAAACCATAATTGAACCTCATCCAAGCAAAAATTTAAAATTTAAGGCTAACCTCACTTTAAATTTGTATTCTCATACTAGGCCATTCATTTTAATATATTAAGTTTATTTATATTATTAGAAATATATTTTAATATATTTAAACCATTTACATTATAAAAATACACTCTTATATACAAAACCCTAAAATGGCATAACCTTCCCCCATTGAAGGTTTTCCATTCCAACACAATCCATTAATCATTTTAAGCTTATATTCATCACTTATATCACAAACAACAAGATTAAATCAATAAAATTATACAATTCAATAACTTTGGAAAAATTATTTTCCAAAACCCTAAATCACACTTCCATTCTCAAACTCCAACCAAACACAACCAAATTCAATATTTGACTTAAAAAATACTTGTTTAAATTCCAAAACAACTCATTTAGAACCAATTTGCATAATTAAAAACTATGATTTCTCAAACCCTAAAAGTCCATAACCTTAAATTCTCTCTCTTCACCATTCTTTATCCAAATTCAACCATTTCTTCAATCCAACCTTAAAATTATTAATAACTACCCAAAATAACTCCATACACACCAATTCCAACAATTATAACATACTACTTCAAAAATTCAAAACTCACATATTCAAAATTTCTTTGAAAATCCAAAAAAAAAAGAAGCTAAAGAACTTACTTTTTCAAGTGGAAATCTCTAAAAATTCTTTTTGAACTTTTGAAATCCTTCAATTATTGGAAGCTTGGAAGATCAAAATCCTTGATCTTGAACATCCATGGTGGTCGGTCATGAGAAAAGAAGAAGAAGAAGTTTAAAAATAAATTTTATCTTTCCTTTCATTTTTTAATTATAACCATATATATATATATATTATAATAATTTAATAATTAATTATTTAATTATTTATTAAAGAAATTAAAAGACTAAAAATCCATCATCGATTCAAAAATAATTTATTTTTAAATTATTTTATTAATTTTTAATTTTAAAATTTATTTACAAAAATACCATTGGACTTTGACTTTTTCTTTTAAAAAGTGTTGACTTTTATATTTTATATATATTTTACATATATATCACATATATATTCCACTTTTTCATTTAAAATCCCTTCATTTTTCATTTAAAACTATTAATTTAATTTATCCAGTTTAATTATAATAAATTTTATCAAATTTCTAAAAATTAGAAATTTTCAAAAAAATTTGGGATATTACAATTTTCTCCCCCTAAAATAAATTTCGTCCTTGAAATTACCTGCTCTCAAGTCTGGAATAATTGGAGAAACTAACTCTGTATCATCTGCTCACTCTCCCATGTCGCTCCTCAGTGGCATGATTCCTCCAAAGGACTTTCACAAGTGGCACCATCTTATTCCTCAATTCTTTAACCTCTCGTGCCAAAATTATCACTGGTTCTTCCTCGTAAGTCAATTCTGGACTCACATCAATAGACTCCACTGATCGGATATGAGATGGGTCAGACATGTATCTCTGAAGCATCAAGAGATGGAAGACATTATGAATTCGATCCAACTCAGGCGGCAAAACTAGTATATAAGCCACTGGACCAACTCTCTCCAACACCTCATATGATCCTATGAAATGAGGACTCAACTTTCTTTGCGATCGAACCTCAGAATCTTCTTCCATGGAGACACCTTCAGAAATACTTTATCTCCCATACTGAACTCTGTGTCTCTTCTCTTCAAATCTGAATAGAATTTTTGTTAGTCTGAAGCTGCTTTCAAATGACCCTGAATCACCTTCACTTTCTCTTCTGTTTTCTTAATCAAATCGGGACCAACCAGTTTACCTTCTGTAACCTTATCCCAATACAAAGGTGTCCTGCATCTCCTGCCATACAAAGCCTCATAAGGAGTCATCCTAATACTAGACTGATGACTGTTGTTATAAGCAAACTCAATTAGTGGCAAAAATCTGTCCCAATTTTTGGTAAAATCAATGATATAACTCCTCAATATATCCTCTAGAATTTGTATCACTCTCTCTGACTGTCTATTTGTCTGGGGATGAAAATAAGTACTAAAATACAACCGAGAACCCAAAGCATCATGCAAACTCTTCCAAAACCTCAAAGTAAACCAGGGATCTCAATCCGACACCAACGAAACTGGGACTCCATGCAACCTCTCTATCCCACTGATATACAGCTCGGCCAACCTCTCAAGAGAATAATCCATCCGAACTGGAAGAAAATGAGCTGTCTTTATCATCCGATCAACTATCACCCATATTGCATCATGCTTCTTCTGGGTTAAAGGCAGTCCAGTCACAAAATTCATTGTCACTCGCTCCCATTTTCACTCGGGCACTGATAAAGGTTGGAGTAACCCTGAAGGAACCTGGTACTTAGCCTTCACTCTCTGGCAAGTGAGACATCTGGATAGAAACTCTGCTACGTCCCTCTTCATATCTGACCACCAATAATGTCGCTTCAAGTCCTGATACATCTTGGTACTCCTAGGGTGCATAGCATAAAATGACTTATGTGCTTTCTCTAATATTATCATTTTCAATTCTGCATCATCAGGAATACACAACATATCTTTGTACCATAGACTGCCATCATCCCTCACAAAAAAGTCTTGACTCTCCCCCTTCTAACAAACCAACACAATTTTCTGAATTCTCTCATCTGCCAACTGAGCCTCCCTAATATGATCCAACAAGACTGGCCTCAACTGCAACTGAGCCATCAAAGCACCATCATCACAAGACTCAAATCTAGCATGCAACGCTCTCAACTCATTAAGCAACAAGAGCAAATAAGTAGTCAAACCTGCCAAAGACCTCCAACTCAAGGCATCAGCAACAATATTTGCCTTACCAAGATGATAATTAATCAAACAGTTGTAGTCTTTAATCAACTCTAACCACTGTCTTTGCCGAAGATTCAGCTCTCTCTAAACACCCAGGCATTTTAAACTCTTGTTATCCATATAAATGAAACACTTTTCCCCATACAAGTAATGTCGTCAAATCTTCAAGGCAAAAACTATGACTGCAAGCTCCAAATCTTGAGTCAGGTAATTCAACTCTTGTGGCTTCAACTATCGAGAGACATATGCAATGACTCTACCCTCCTGCATCAGAACACAACCTAAACCACTATGTGAAGCATCACTGTATATCACATATGGTTTACCTTCCATAAGTAGGGTAAGGACAGGAGCCTAGGTCAATATCTTCCTCAGCTACTCATAACTCACCAGACACCGATCTGTCCAGACAAATCTAACTCCTTTTCGAAGCAATCTAGTAAGTGATGTAGCTATCATAGAAAAACCCTTCACAAATCGACGATAATAGCCTACCAATCCTAGAAAACTTCTAACTTCTGTCACAGTCTTTGGTGGACTCCAATTCAAGATAGCCTCAACCTTACTCGGATCAACTCTAATACCCTCTGCTGAAACCACATGACTAAGAAAAGCTACCTGATCGAGCCAGAACTCACACTTAGATAGTGTAGACCCTTAATTTTTTACCCAGTCTGATCCAATATATTTTATTAAGTCCAAAATAATTTTTGTGTTATCTTAATTAAATAATATTTGTTTTAATATTTATTTTTTATAAATTTTAAAAATTATTATAATAATAATAAAATAATAATAAACAAATAAATAAAAATAAAAATTGGCGACGAAAAAATCAGCGATGAAAAATTTCGTCGCCGAAAACAGTGGACGAAATGGCCCGCAACCCGCCCCTCGCAATTTTTTGCCAGCGCTCATAGCCCCTCGCAGCCGGATGCAGTTTTCGCTAGTGAAATTTTTCCGACGTAATTTTTTCTGAAACCAAATTCTATTTGGTTTCAGTTTTCTTTTCCTAATTAAATACAGTTTTCTTAAACAATTAAAATTAATCATCTAAATTTCCTATAAATAAGACTAAAAAACACAGGAAAAAAGGGAGGAGGAAAAAGGAGGAATCGGACTAGAAAAATTTTAAACTTTGGATTTGGATTGGAATTTGAGGACTTCATATTTGAGAGGAGCAAGAATAAGCAAACAATTCATCAAAGGCAGCAAGCTTGTCTTTGTATTTGTTCATCCAGAAAGCAACTTTTTGGTGGAACCAACAAACGGTCTTTATTTTCTTTATTTATTTCTTCACGATAGCTTTTTTTTCTTCGATTCATAAGAATATACACACAAAGCTTTGATCTATAAATATGTAGTAACATTGGTCTTCGTTTCAATAACATAAATAATTTCTTCTGTTTCTAAATACCTTAAAAACCCTAATTCTTTTCTTTTGTTTCTAAAAATCTTAAATCGTTCCTTTTATTTTCAAAAACCTTAAAAAATACTTTTTTGTTTCCAAAAACCTTAAATCGTTTTGCTTATTTCCAAAAACTTTACAAAAACTCTAACCTGTTTTCTCAAATCCTAAAATCAAACATAATTTTCAAAACACCAAAAACCCTAATTCTCTCAAAATCAAAACAGTAAACCCTAAATTTTCCTAAACCCTAATTGATACCAAACTCCACTTCTCTCTCAGGAGGTACCCCTGGCAACTCATCAGGGAAAATATTTGAAAACTCGGCAACTATGGGTATATTGTCAAGCTAGGACCTCACTACTCTGGTATCTACAACATGAGCAAGATAAGCCTCACATCCCTTCCGAATCATCCTCCTAGCTGAAACAGCTGAAACAAATATGGATGAAAGATACCTCTGCTCACTAGATATTATCACATCCCTACCATCATGTGTTCTCAAAGTAACACATTTCTTCTGACAATCTACCACAGCCCCATGCCTGGATAACCAATCCATGCCTAAAATTATATCTGTAATACCCCTATACCCCATATACGCACACTACGTACCACCACATCTGTAATATACGTATACCAAATACAGAAATGTTACGGTCTATTTTAAACCAAACCAATCTTTCAAATTATATAATATAGGAAAGTTAAAACATTTAATTTGTATTATAAAACAAAATAGTTAAAACATTTATTTATTAAGCAGCGAAAAATGTAGCGGTATTTACATATATAAATACATCAAAATCAATAGTTACAAAACATAAAGTTTATACATGTTTGGCAGTTTGTCTCTGATCTTTAAGCCCACAATCAACACTTCAAAATCTAGACTCAACTCGGTCTAGCTGAACTCTCTGGTTCTACCCTGTCACCTGCGCGATGAACCACAATCGCGCTAAGCCAATGGCTTAGTGGTACAAACCACAATAACAATATGTTTCAATGCAATGTCAATGTCACACATTTCAACAATAAAGACAATGTTCATAAATGATATATCAATATTTTTCATAACACTACATTCCATTATTTTATTCAATTGTTTCACCATTCATGAATCACATTGAAACAAAGACAAGCATGGGCCCAAAAGACACTAATATGTTATTCAAAGTTCAGAGTTACTGCTTTGGTCCATAATCACAATCATCAATACATTTATCCATGGATAATCAACTAGATTTGAGCTTACGACCCAGTCTTTTCACTCAATCTAGTTTTAAGAATTTATTTTTGAGGCTTACGACCCAGTCTTTTCACCCCAAAAACATCACATTTCATATTTTTCAGCTGGACTCGGCTTACGACCCGGTCTTTTCACCTATCCAGCGATTCATAGGCATGCCGCCAAACTCAGAACTCTGAAAATTGAATAACATATTAAGCACACAATTATTTCATTTATCTCTTTATCATTCTCTTTCTCAATTCATTTCTCATTTCATATTCCATAATCAAATAAGCAATCATGCTCCAATCATTTCATTTGCATTATCATAGCCAACAACAATGGCTTCACATTTCATCATATCTCAATTCACATTAAATCAATTCATCATTAAAGTATACATAACCAAATGCATTGAACATACACTTTGAATGATCATCATATCTTCCACATTATGCAAATCATAGCATTAATCAATTGTATCAACAATGTAATAGATTACTTAACACATTTACAACCAAATGTGTTAAGTCTCAATGTCATGTAAATGTATGCAAAAATGTAGGGTTTGTACTTACCTCAAGAACAACTCAAACCAATCTATACACTTCCTCTTCCAAGAATCCTCAAGACTTAGGTTAGGGCAACTCAACCTCTTCACAACCTAATCCAAAAGGAATAATACACACTCACTTAGAGATACACATGAGATAATAAGACTAAGAACTAACTAGGGAAAACTCTACACATGACATGCTCAACAACACGGGCGTGTCCCTGACCGTGCCCTAAACTCACAACACAGAAGTTTTGACACACTCAGAACCACAGGCGTGTCACTGAACGTGTAATACATTCTGTCTCACAGAAACATTGACACGTCCAACAACACGGGCGTGTTCATGGCCGTGTCAATCCATCAATATCACAATAGCTATGACACGCTCAGTGACATGGGCGTATGACTGCTTATGTCACCCATCCAAGAACACAGAACCATTGACACGTCCAAAGACCTTGCCGTGTTCATGGGCGTGTCAGGCCAAAAATACAGATTCCGGCAACATCAACACTACATCCAACAAACCACTTACTTCCACCATTTCCCACTTCAAACAAACTTAATTAAACACACCCAAAAACCATAAAAAACTTGCAAAAACACCAAAACAACTCAAATCATACATCAAACATAAATCATAATCATCACCACAAACCCAAAACACAACCACAACACTTTCTCTTCCAACAAACTTACTCTTTCCTTCAATCCAACCCCAAAATCCAATATCAATTAAACCAAACACTCTTAAACACACCACAATCAAACAAACACATATCAACCACAATCTCAACTCACAAACTCAAAGAAAAATAAAGAATCAAGTAGAGAACTTACCAAGGATGAAGAAAACTCTTAAATTTCCAACTTGATCACTTGAAAACTTCCTTCAATCTTGAGTTTAGAAGATCAAATCTCTCTCTTGCTCTCTTGCTAAGGAGGATCGGCCAAACAAAGAAAAGAAAAGGAAAGAAAATGAGCTACGAAGAAGAAAGAAGGAAAGAAGAAAACAAAGAAAGCAAAGTCAACTCTCTCAACATCTCTCTTCCTTAAAACCCTCTCCACCAAGCAATATACAATAAAATAATCCAAAATATCTCCATCCACTTCCACTCACTCTTATTCAAATTAATTAATTCCTTTGACCCTTCATACATTGACTTGTATATGTTGTATATATCCCAATATATACAACATATACACTCTCCTTAAAACCTCTTCTCTTACCACTAAAATAAATACACTTAATCCAAATACAACAATAAAAACTCCAAAACTTTTAGGGTATACTTTGGGATATTACAATTCTCCCCCTCTAAAAAGAAATTTCGTCCTCGAAATTACCTGATATCAAGTCTGAAACAATTGAGGATATTGTTCTCGCATCGCTTGCTCATTCTCCCAAGTTGCCTCTTCCTTACCATGATTCTTCCAAAGAATCTTTACAAGTAGTACTTTCTTATGTCTCAACTCCTTCATTCCATATGCTAAAATAGAAACTGGTTCTTCTTCAAAAGTCAGATCCGGATTCACCTCAATAGATTCAATAGACAGAACATGAGATGGATCTGATCTGTATTTCCGCAACATAGAAACATGGAAGACATTATGGATTCTATCCAATTCAGGCGGCAAAGCGAGTCGATAAGCAACTGGTCCAATCCTTTCCAATACCTCATAAGGTCCAATAAAACGAGGACTTAGCTTTCCTCTTCTGCCAAATCTCAAAATCTTTTTCCAAGGAGACACTTTCAAAAATACCTTATCTCTAACATCAAATTCTATGTCTCTCCTCTTCAAATCTGAATAAGATTTTTGCCGATCTGAAGCTGCTTTCAACCGATCCCGAATTATTTTCACTTTCTCTTCCGTTTCTTTAATCAAATCAGGACCAATCAATTTGCCTTCTCCAACTTCATTCCAACACAGAGGCGTTCTGCATCTTCTACCATACAATGCCTCAAATGGTGCCATTTCTAATACTGGATTGATGACTGTTGTTGTAAGCAAATTCCTCAAGTGGCAAAAATCTGTCCCAACTTTCAGAAAAATCAATGACACAGCTTCTCAACATATCCTCTATAATCTGTATCACTCTCTCTGACTGCCCATCTATCTGCGGATGAAAAGCCGTGCTAAAGTACAATCGAGAACCCAAAGCACCATGTAAACTTTTCCAAAATCTTGAAGTAAACTGAGGATCTCGATCAGACACTAAAGAAATTGGGACTCCATGCAACTTTACTATCTCATTGATATACAGCTTAGCCAACTTCTCAAGAGAATAATCCATTCTAACTGGAAGAAAATGAGCTGTCTTTATCAACCGATCAACAATTACCCAAATAGCATCATGCTTCTTCTGAGTCAACGGCAAACCAGACACAAAATCTATTGTCACTCTCTCCTATTTCCATTCAGGCACTGATAAAGGTTGAAGTAATCCTGTTGGAACTTGATGCTCGGCCTTCACCCTCTGACAAATGAGACACTTGGATACAAATTCTGCTATGTCTCTTTTCATACCTAACCACCAGTAATGCTGTTTCAAATCATGATACATTTCCGTATTACCAGGGTGCATAGCAAAAACCGACTGATGTGCTTCTTCTAAAATAATCTTTCTCAATTTAGCATCATCAGGAACACACAATCTATCATTGAACCAAAGACTACCATCGCTTCTCACATGGAAATCTCGGCTCTCCCCATTATGGCAATCTAAAACAATCTTTTGAATTTTCTCATCTGTCAATTGAGCCTCTTTAATCTGATCCAACAACACCGGACTCAAATGCAGTTGAGCCAACAATGCACCATCATTACATGATTCAAAACTAGCATGCAACGCTCTCAACTCAACAAGCAACGAGAGCGAATAAACAGTCAAACCTGCTAAAGACTTCCGACTCAAGGCATCCGCAACAACATTCGCCTTACCAGGATGATAATCAATCAAACAGTCGTAGTCTTTGATCAATTCCAACCATCGTCTCTACCGAAGATTCAGCTCCCTTTGAACCCTCAAATATTTCAAACTCTTATGATCTGTAAAAATAAAACATTTCTCTCCATACAAGTAGTGTCACCAAATCTTCAAAGCAAACACTATAGCTGCCAATTCCAAATCATGTGTCGGATAATTAAGCTCATGCGGCTTTAACTGGCGAGAAGCATAAGCTATAACTTTACCCTCTTATATCAAAACACATCCTAAACCATTATGTGAAGCATCACTGTAAATCACATATGGTTTATCTTCCACAGGCAATGCAAGAACAGGAGCTTGAGTCAACATCTCTTTCAACTGCTCAAAACTAGCTTGACACTGATCTGTCCACACAAATCTAATTCCCTTTCTAAGTAATCTGGTGAGTGGAGTAGCTATCAAAGAAAAACCTTTCACAAACCGTCGATAATAGCCTGCCAAACCCAGAAAACTTCTAACTTCAGTTACAGACTTCGGTGGACTCCAATTCAAAATGGCCTCAACTTTACTCGGATCAACTCTAATACCATCTGCTAAAACTATATGACCCAGAAAAGTTACTTGATCAAGCCAAAACTCACACTTCGACAGCTTAGCATACAATTGCTTCTCTCTCAAAGTCTGCAACACAATCCGTAGATGCTTATCATGTTCCTCTTCATCACACGAATATACCAGAATATCATCAATGAAAACCACCACAAACTGATCTAGATAGGGCCTAAACACCCTATTCATCAAATCCATGAAAGCTGCAGGTGCATTCGTCAACCCAAAAGGCATCACCAAAAACTCATAATGCCCATACCTTGTGCGAAAAGCTATCTTGGGAACATCTTCAGCTCTGACTCTCAACTGATGGTACCCTGATCTCAAATCAATCTTGGAAAACACTGCTGCTCCCTTCAATTGATCAAAGAGATCATCAATCCTAGGCAAAGGATACTTATTCTTAATAGTCACTTTGTTCAATTGTCTATAATCGATGCACAACCTCAAAGTACCATCCTTCTTCTTCACAAACAAAACAGGAGCTCCCCACGGAGAAACACTAGGGCGAATAAACCCTTTATCCAACAATTCCTGCAATTGCACCTTCAACTCTCTCAACTCAGCAGGTGCCATTCGATAAGGAGTAATAGAGATGGGAGTAGTACCAGGCAACAAATCGATACCAAACTCAACCTCTCTCTCAGGGGGTAACCCTGGCAACTCCTTAGGAAACACATCTGGGAATTCCGCAACTGTGGGTATACTATCAAGTTGAGAATCCACTACTCTGGTATCCACAACATGAGCAAGATAAGCATCACACCCTTTTCTAATCAACTTTCTAGCTGCTACAGCTGATACAAACAAGGATGCAAGTTGTCTCTGCTCACTAGACACCATCACACTTTTACCATCACCAGTTCTCAAAGTAACACACTTCTTTTGACAGTCTACCACAGCTCCATGCTTAGACAACCAATCCATGCCTAAAATCAAATCATACTCCTTAAAAGACATTTCAATCAAATCACCCAAAAATTCCTCACCTTGCACCACAACTGAACTATCTCGGTGCACCTTGCTAACGACCACACTATGCCCTAAAGGATTTGTCACCAAGACATCAAATCCTAGGGACTTAGTATGCAATTCAGTCACAGGCAAGATAGATGCACTTATGTATGAATGAGTAGATCCTGGATCAATCAAAGCAAGAACTAAAATGCCAAATAAAGAAAATGTACCCACAATGACTGCTGAAGCATCTGGCTGCCTCTGCATCACATACACTCTCTGAGAAGACCCAGCCTCATCTGGTCTACTGCCTCCGGATGTAGAGCCTCCTCTCTGACTGATCCCAGGTCGACCACCTCTACTAACACCTCTGCCACTTCGACCTCCTCTCACACTAGGTCGAGAAACTGCAGAATCTGCCTGCCTATGCTCTTGCATCTCAGGACAATCTCTAATGAAATGATCAGGCGATCCACATTTAAAACACACAGCTGATCCACCAATCTTCCAACAAACCACCCCATGTATCCTACCACAATGAACACATGTAGGTGGAGTAGACCTCTGAACCACTGGAGTCGGAGCACTAGCTACAGAAACTGTAGGTCTCGGTCTCTGCCTCTGATACTGAACTGATCTACCTGACTGCCTCAGGCTCCTACTGACTCTCGAAATAAAACTTCCTCAGCCTCTCTTCATAGATGAAGACCCTGCCTCAAACTGGGATCTCCTAACTCTGATCTCCTCTTCAGTAGCAGCTGCTGCAATACCCTGTGCTCTCTCAATACTTCTAGCTGCTGCAACCAACTGAGAAAAATTCTGGTATCGAGAACCAACAACAATACACATAATAGAGGGCCTCAATCCCTCCTCAAATCTCCTACACCGATCAATCTCATCAGAGATAATTCCACCTGCATAATGGCTCAACCGGATGAACTCTATCTCATACTCTGTCACAGTCCGATTATCCTGCCTCAGATTCAAAAATTCCATCTTCTTGACATCTTTATACTCCCTCGGAGTATATTTCTGCTCAAACTCCGCAGAAAATCATCATAAGACAACGTAGGTGGATCATCCATGGCATGTGGAACCGTCTTCCACCAATCATAAGCTTCTTTCCGCAATAAGGATCTAGCATAATCAAATTTCTCTTCAAGAGTGGCTTGCAACTAGATAAATACCTTCTGCACTCTATCCAACCACTGCTCAGCTACTGTAGGATCTGTAGTACCAAAGAAATCCTCAGCCCCATACTTCCTCAATTTATCATAATGCCTCACTGGTGCTTGAGGCTGTGGCGGCGGTGGCGGCTATACTGGAGCTTGCCTCAACAAATCTACTACATGCCGTAACCAAACTGGCGGAACCTCATCAGCAGCTGATCTCTCTGGCACAAGAGCAGGTGCCTCACTAGCTCTCTCAACCCTAGCTCCATCTCTACCCTCTTCAGGAGCTACGCTCTCAGCACTACCTTCTATAGACTGACGTGAATGAGATGCCATCACTACCTATGTCTGTAAACACAGCAGAATATATCTCATTAAAGATTAAAGACTGCCAATACCAAAACATGTATCTTATTTAAAAACCAACTTTTAAAATCAAAATGGTCTTTTTCTTACAATTTACCTAGGTTGAGAATCTCAAAACCTAGGCTCTGATACCAAAACAATTGTAACACCCCTATACCCCATATACGCACACTACGTACCACCACATCTGTAATATACGTATACCAGATACAGAAATGTTATGGTCTATTTTAAACCAAACCAATCTTTCAAATTATATAATATAGGAAAGTTAAAACATTTAATTTGTATTATAAAACAAAATAGTTAAAACATTTACTTATTAAGCAGCGGAAAATGTAGCGGTATTTACATATATAAATACATCAAAATCAATAGTTACAAAACATAAAGTTTATACATGTTTGGCAGTTTGTCTCTGATCTTTAAGCCCACAATCAACACTTCAAAATCTAGACTCAACTCGGTCTAGCTGAACTCTCTGGTTCTACCCTGTCACCTGCGCAATGAACCACAATCGCGCTAAGCCAACGGCTTAGTGGTACAAACCATAATAACAATATGTTTCAATGCAATGTCAATGTCACACATTTTAACAATAAAAACAATGTTCATAAATGATATATCAATATTTTTCATAAAACTACATTCCATTATTTTATTCAATTGTTTCACCATTCATGAATCACATTGAAACAAAGACAAACATGGGCCCAAAAGACACTAATATGTTATTCAAAGTTCAGAGTTACTGCTTTGGTCCATAATCACAATCATCAATACATTTATCCATGGATAATCAACTAGATTTGAGCTTACAACCCAGTCTTTTCACTCAATCTAGTTTTAAGAATTTGTTTTTGAGGCTTACGACCCAGTCTTTTCACCCCAAAAATATCACATTTCATATTTTTTAGCTGGACTCGGCTTACGACCCGGTCTTTTCACCTATCCAGTGATTCATAGGCATGCCGCCAAACTCAGAACTATGAAAATTGAATAACATATTAAGCACACAATTATTTCATTTATCTCTTTATCATTCTCTTTCTCAATTCATTTATCATTTCATATTCCATAATCAAATAAGCAATCATGCTCCAATCATTTCATTTGCATTATCATAGCCAACAACAATGGCTTCACATTTCATCATATCTCAATTCACATTAAATCAATTCATCATTAAAGTATACATAACCAAATGCATTGAACATACACTTTGAATGATCATCATATCTTCCACATTATGCAAATCATAGCATTAATCAATTGTATCAACAATGTAATAGATTACTTAACACATTTACAACCAAATGTGTTAAGTCCCAATGTCATGTAAATGTATGCAAAAATGTAGGGTTTGTACTTACCTCAAGAACAACTCAAACCAATCTATACACTTCCTCTTCTAAGAATCCTCAAGACTTAGGTTAGGCAACTCAACCTCTTCACAACTTAATCCAAAAGGAATAATACACACTCACTTAGAGATACACATGAGATAATAAGACTAAGGACTAACTAGGGCAAACTCTACACATGACACGCTCAACAACATGGGCGTGTCCCTGACCGTGCCCTAAACTCACAACACAGAAGTTTTGACACGCTCAGAACCACAGGCGTGTCACTGAACGTGTAATACATTCTGTCTCACAGAAACATTGACATGTCCAACAACACGGGCGTGTTCATGGCCGTGTCAATCCACCAACATCACAGTAGCTATGACACGCTCAGTGCTTGTCACCCATCCAAGAACACAGAACCATTGACACTTCCAAAGACCTTGCCATGTTCATGGGCGTGTCAGGCCAAAAATACAGATTCCGGCAACATCAACACTACATCCAACAAACCACTTACTTCCACCATTTCCCACTTCAAACAAAATTAATTAAACTCACCCAAAAACCATAACAAACTTGCAAAAACACCAAAACAACTCAAATCATACATCAAACATAAATCATAATCATCACCACAAACCCAAAACACAGCCACAACACTTTCTCTTCCAACAAACTTACTCTTTCCTTCAATCCAACCCCAAAATCCAATATCAATTGAACCAAACACTCTTAAACACACCACAATCAAACAAAAACATATCAACCACAATCTCAACTCACAAACTCAAAGAAAAACAAAGAATCAAGTAGAGAACTTACCAAGGATGAAGAAAACTCTTAAATTTCCAACTTGATCACTTGAAAACTTCCTTCAATCTTAAGTTTAGAAGATCAAATCTCTCCCTTGCTCTCTTACTAAGGAGGATCGGCCAAACAAAGAAAATAAAAGGAAAGAAAATAAGCCACGAAGAAGAAAGAAGGAAAGAAGAAAACAAAGAAAGTCAAGTCAACTCTCTCAACATCTCTCTTCCTCAAAACCCTCTCCACCAAGCAATATACAATAAAATAATCCAAAATATCTCCATCCACTTCCACTCACTCTTATTCAAATTAATTAATTCCTTTAACCCTTCATACATTGACTTGTATATGTTGTATATATCCCAATATATACAACATATACACTCTCTTTAAAACCTCTTCTCTTACCACTAAAATAAATACACTTAATCCAAATACAACAATAAATACTCCAAAACTTTTAGGGTATACTTTGGGATATTACAATATCATACTCCCAGAAAGGCATCTCAATCAAGTCGTCGAGAAATTTCTCATCCTGAATAAAAACTGGGCTATCTCGAGCACCATACCTACCACCATATTATGCCCTAATGGATTTGTGACCAAAACATCAAATCCTAATGACTCAGAATACAAATCGCTCATAGGCAAGATGGATACACTGATGTAAGAATGAGTCGACCCAGGGTCTAATAATGTAAAAACTGAAGTACCAAATAAAGTAAAAATACCAACAATAATAGCTGAAGCATCCGGCTGTCTCTGCATCACATAAACCAGTTGTGATGGCCCTGACTCATCTGGTCTACTACCTCCGACTGTAGAACCTCCTCTCTGACTAGTTCCAAATTGACCACCTATACCAAAATCTCTACCACCACGACCCCCTTTGACACTGGGTCGAGAAGCTGCAGTATCTGTCTGTCTATCTTCTGGTGGCTCTGGACAATCTCTGATAAAATTGTCTGATGACCCACATCTAAAACACACTCCTGAAGCACCTCTCCACCAGCAGACACCTCCGTGTGCTTTACCACAATGAACACAAGTAGGTGGAGCAGGCCTATGAGTCACTGGGATCGGAGCATTAGCCACTGAAACTGCAGGTCTCTGTCTCTGTCTCTGCTGCTGTACTGACCTGCCAAATTGCCCCTAGCTCCTACTGAACCTTTGAAAATATCCCGTCGGCCTCTCTTCACTGATGACAACCCTACCTCATTCTGAAATCTCCTAGCTCTGGTCTCCTCAACCCTGGCAGCTACTGTAAGACTCTGTGTTCTCTCTACACTCTTGGCAGCTATAACCAACTGAGAAAAATCTTGATACCGAGAGCTTGCTATGATACACACGATAGAGGGTCTCAATCCCTCCTCAAATCTCCTACTCCTGTCAATCTCGTTAGAAATGATCCCACCAGCATAATGACTCAAATGGATAAACTCGATCTTATACTCTGTCACTGTCCTGATATCCTGTCTCAGACTCAAGAACTCTATCTTCTTTGCATCCTTATACTCCCTCGGAGTATACTTCTGCTCAAATTTCCACAGGAAATCATTATAGGTTAGGACTGGTGGATCATCTAGAGCATGTGGAACTGTCTTCCACCAATCACATGCATCCCTCTGCAGAAGAGATGTGGCATAATCAAACTTCTCTTCCGGACTAGCCTACAACTGAATGAACACTCTCTGAACCATGTCTAGCCACTCCTCCGCTACAGCAGGGCCTATAGTACCAATGAAGTCCTCAGCTCTGAACTTTCTCAGCTTATCATACTTCCTCACCGGCAACTGCGGCTGGGACTGCGGCGGCGGCGGCTGCTGAACTGGAACCTGTCTCAACAACTCTACCATATGTCGTACCCAGCCAGATGGGATCTCATCAGTTGTTGGTCTCACAGGCACAGAAACAGCACCTCATCAGCAGACACAACTCTAGCTCCATTTCTACCCTCATCAGGAGCCATACTTTCTGCATTACCCTCATCAGGAGCCATACTCTCTACATTACCCTCTGCATATTGATGCGTCTGAGACACCATAATTAAACCATAATTAAACCCCATCCGAGCAAAAATCCAAAATTTAAGGCTAACCTCACTTTAATTTTGGATTCTCATACTAGGCCATTCATTTTAATACATTAAGTTTATTTATATTATTAGAAACATATTGTAATACATTTAAACCATTTACATTACAAAAATGCACTCTTATACACAAAACCCTAAAATGACATAACCTTCCCCCATTGAAGGTTTTCCATTCCAACACAATCCATTAATTATTTTAAGCTTATATTCATCACTTATATCACCAAACAACAAGATTAAACCAATAAAATTATACAATTCAACAACTTTGGAAAAAATCATTTTTAAAAATCCTAAATCACAATTGCATTCTAAAACTCCAACCAAATACAACCAAATCCAATATTTGACTTAAAACTACTTGTTTAAACACCAAAAAAACTCATTTAGAACCAATTTTCACAATTAAAAATCATGATTTATCAAACCCTAAAAGTCCATAACCCTAAATCCTCTGTTCACCATTCTTTATCCAAATTCAACCATTTCTTCAATCCAACCTTAAAATCATTAATAACTGCCCAAAATAACTTCATACATACCAATTCCAACAATTATAACATACTACTTCAAAAATTCAAAACTCACATATTCAAAATTTCTATGAAATCCAAAGAAAAAGCTAAAGAACTTATTTTTTCAAGTGGAAATCTCTAAAAATTCTTTTTGAACCTTTGAAATCCTTCAATTCTTGGAAGCTTGGAAGATCAAATCCTTGGTCTTGAACATCTATGGTGGTCGGCCATGAGAGAAGAAGAAGAAGAAGAAGTTTAAAAATAAATTTTCTCTTTCCTTTCATTTTTTAATTATAACTATATATATATTATAATAATTTAATAATTAATTATTTAATTATTTATTAAAGAAATTAAAAGACTAAAAATCCATTATCCATTAAAAAATAATTTATTTTTGAATTATTTTATTAATTTTTAATTTTTAAAATTTATTTATAAAAATGCCATTGAACTTTGACTTTTTTAAACAAAGTGTTGACTTTTTTTAATATTATGTATATTATATATATATATATCACATATATATTCCACTTTTTCATTTAAAATCTCTTCATTTTTCATTTAAAACTATTAATTTAATTTATCCAATTTAATTATAATATATTTTATCAAATTTTCAAAAATTAAAAATTTTCAAAAAAATTTGGGATATTACAATATATATTTTTTTTGTTGAATGGAATGCTTATTTTGATGGGTTATTTTTTTTCATTATTTGTTTTTTGTGTTAATTCAATTTTGGTATTACTAAAAAAGCACCAATAATAATGTGGTTTGTTTGTTTGCGTTATGCGGTTTTATTTTAAGTAATTCCTTGATGGTTTAGTTATCAGGGATAAATAATTGAGTTTTTTGGTGATTCATGCATGTCAAGCCATTGGCAAAGATGATTTTGATTATTGGTTGTTATTTATACATAAATAAGATCTGAAATTATGTTGACATTCACGGCCTTAAATCAAAAGTGAGTTTTTCTTTTTTCCATTTTAATTGGATTTTTTGAAGGTATAAATAAAAAAAAATTATGTTATGGTGAAATTATATAAAGTATTATTCACAGCCTTAAATCAATGCTCTATATAAAGTATTATGGTGAAATTGTAAATATAATAACAAATTATGGAGATATGATCGTGCAATTTTATTTACTAACTTTTTTTTTTAAAAAAATCATATTAACTAATGTCAATTTATATTCATTAATTTTTCTAAATTAAATTAAATTGAAATTTATATTAACAATATAAATTTAATACAACTCACAATTATATAGACACACATTTAATTTATAAGAAAATGATTTATGTAGAGTTCAATACTTCAATTAATTATAAAATAACTAATAAATTTAATAATTCCTTTTTAAAAATATTTTTATAAAAAAATTCTTTTAAAAAAATATAATGATTATAATAATTAGTTAAATTCTATAAAATATTCTAAAAATTTCAACAATGAATAAACACAATAAAAAATTATATCCACACATCGTACGAATAATTTATATATTTTTGTTTAATATTTTTAAATTTATTAATTTAATTTATTAACTATTGTGACAAAATATTAGTGTATATTAATTATACACATAACCAAGTAAAAATTATATCTGCGCATCTCATGGACGTCCAACGACTAGTTATTATATAAAAGTCGAGAAAATGTACTCTCTCCTTAAGATGCCACATCATGATTTTTTAAAAATAAGCGATTTCATAATTTCTCATTTTTTTTATATTCTCAATTTCTCACTCTGTCTTCTCTTCTTTCCATATTTTTAATTTATATATTCTCAAATCAATTTAGTTGGCATAATATCAAAATTTAATATGCCATCCTTTAATAATAAATTTTCAAATACAAGGAATATAAAAAGACATTCTAATAATATATGAATAAAATTTAACATAAAAAGAGCACAATACAATTAGTATTTCAAGTCAACATATTTGAATAAAGCAAAAGGTAATGCTTTAGTTTTCTTTTTATGATTTTAAGTTAAAAAATTATTTTTTAACAATTAACAATTAACTTTAGAAGCAATTTCAGATATCTAGATCGACTTATTCTTCTTCATGTCTCATATTTATAAATCTATAATAAGGTTAACCATATTTTATATAACTTTTATAGATTTCTAAGTCTTTTTTTTTATTTATATTGATGATAATAATGATGAGTAATGATGTTACTGGCAAAACATATAGTATGCTTTGCTTTTCTTTTCTTTTTTTTCCTTTTTGATACGTTATATTTCTTTTTTTTTCATTTTCTTTAATGAGTAAATGAATTTTATAATACCATATATTTAAAAAATTTTAAATTTAATATGAAATTAGAAAAAAAATATTCACTATTCATCTTTATACTTGAACCGACCTCGACATAGACACTTTCTTTTGCTGTCCTATCAGAACCATGAAAATTAATTCATCATTTTTTTACAAATATCTATTTCATAATTTTTTTCTTAATGAATTTTTATTTAATTTTAATAATTTATATAAAATTTAGAATTTAATAATTAATAAATTATATTTGTCTTTTAATTTTTTATTAAATAATTACACAATAATATAATTTCATAATATTACTTAACTAAATTATATTTTTGACTTTTCTTTTTTATGAATTAATTATATATTAATATAATTTAATAATATTGATTAAATTTTTTTGGATATTTGAAAAGTTAAAAGAAAATATATGATTCTTAATACTCACAATAAATTAATTATAAATTAAATAATATATTTCTAATAAAATATATAACTTTTGATATTTCTAATAAATTAATTATAAATCAATAATTTATTTATTTAATTAATAATTTAGTTATAATAATAATAATTTCTTTATATATTTTTAGGAATTTTTTATTATATAAAAGCTAAGGAAAGAAATATTGTGTTGTGGTTGTCACCTCATCATTTTTTAGATTAGCAACTTCACGTTTTTTATTTATTAATTTATTAATTATTTAATTTTAATAATTTATATAAAATTTAAAATATAATAATTAATAAATTGTATTTATCTTTTAATCTTCTTCTATTAAATAATTATATATTAATATAATTTTAAAATATTAATTAACTAAATTATATTTCTAACTTTTAATTTTTTTATGAATTAATTATATATTAATATAATTTAATAATATTAATTGATTGATATTTTTTAAAATTTTAAAAATTTAAAAAATATACAACTCTTGATATTCTTAATAAATTAATTATAAATTAAGGTTGCACATCATCAAATTTTAAAAAAAGGCTAATCCACAATTTTTTCTTTTTTTAAATTAATTTTTATTTAATTTTAATAATTTATATAAAATTTAAAATTTAATAATTAATAAATTATATTTATGACTTTTAATCTTGTATAAATTAATTGCACATTCATATTATTTAATAATATACATATATATTTAGAAATTTGAAAAGTTAAAAAATATATAACTCTTAATATTCATAAAAAATTAATTATAAATTAAATAATTTATTTATAATAATAATTAATTTATATGTTTTAGAAATTTAAAAAATTAAACAATAAAATATATGATCTTTGAACATTATATATATATATATGTGTGTGTGTGTGTGTATTTGTCAAGAAAATAAAAATATTATATGGTGTTACAAATTATATAATCTTCAAATAAATAACAGCACATTAATATAATTTCATAATATTAATTAAATAAATTATTTTTGTGACTTTTAATTTTTTAAAAATTAATTATATATTAATATAATTAAATATTATTGATTAATTTATATAATTTTAAAAATTTAAAAGTTAAAAAATATGACTCATAACCTTCTTAATAAATTAATTATAAATAAATAAATAAATTTATAATAATAATTAATTTATATATTTTTAAGAATTAAAAAATAATAAAATATATTATTTTTTATAAAATATAAATTACTGACACATTACTATAATTCAACAATATATTAATATTTTTTTATAATTTTTAAGGTTAAAAATATATAAATTAATTACAAATTAAATAATTTATTAACAATAATAATTAATTTATATATTTTATAAATTTAAAATTAAATAATAAATTTTATAATTTTTGACATTCTTAATATATATAATACAATTATATAATTTATATATATATATAATTATTTTTGGCATTCCTAATATATATAGTTATGTATAAAATATATAATTTTGACATTTCTAATATATATTTTTATTTTTCAATTTTAATTATTTAATAAATTTAAAATTTAATAATTAATAAATTATATTATTATTGTAAATAAATATAAAATTCCAATTGAATAATATATTTATATTTTTTTAGAAATTGATAAAAGATAAAAAAATATAAAATTCTTAACATTCATAATAAATTAATTATAAATTAAATCATTTATTTATAATAATAATTAATTTATGTGTTTTAAAAATTTAAAAATTTAAAAAATATATATATGATCTTTGATATTTCTAATCTATATTTAATGTATGTATATATGTATGTATAAATGTATGTATATATATGTATATATGCATACGTAAAAGGAAATGAAAGTATTATATGGCTCCATAAAATACATTTATACATAATGTGAAAGAAAAGTATTTAATAAAGATAAAAATATTGTATTTAATAAATTATGAATATTTAGGATTATTAATACATGAAAAAAACTTATATATTTAATAAATTGTAAATAAAATTAATATTTAAAAATATTAATATATAAAGATCAAATGTCATATATTTAATAAATTTAATAAATTATTTAACTGAAACTATTAATATATAAAGATAAAAGATCATATATTTAATAAATTATTAATTATTAATAAATTATTAACTGAAACTATTATATATTTAAAAATAAAAGATCATATATTTGATAAATTATTAATATATGAAGACAAAATATCTTATATAAAAAATTTATTGACCAAAATTTAAAAAAGAATAAAAGTAGATTATTATATAAATTATTAATACAATGCAAAAATACAATGTGTTATAGTTATTTATCTATTTATATATTATAATTTGTTATACGAAACTATTAATATATAAAGATAAAAAGTTAAATTATATTTCAATTTTATTTTCTAAAACTATACTAATAATTGCTAATTATATTAAATCTAAAATTTAATGACTAAATTAATATATAAAAATAAAATATCATATATTTAATAAATTGTTAATATATAAATATAAAATATTACATGTATAATAAAATTTTTATAACACAAAAAAATCTTATCCGCAGATCGCGCGGGCATACGACTAGTAACATCTATATAATATACACACAACAAATATATAAATAACATACAATATTTACCAAATATCTATAATATTTATATAACATCTACATAACATATAGAAAATATATACACAACATCTACATAATAAAATTAATATTATGTTAACTTCATCTTTTTATGTGTACAGTATATAAAATTTATTTAAAAATAAATTCAGTAATTTTTATTAATATATTTTTATATATTTTACCTTTTTTTTATTTTTGTGAGTATGATTTGCATTTTTAATCAAAATTAAAAATTTTCTTTATCAAAATTAATATATTTTATATGCTAAAAATATAATTTAAAATATTAATTTTTATTATTTTATTAGAATATATCTATTTAATAATGAAGTTATAAAAATAAAAGTAAAATATTATTTGTAGTGAGAGAATATATATATATATTTAAAAAAATCTTATTTTAATGAGGAGTGATATATTTTTGAAAAGTTACTTCAACTTTTTCTTAAAGTGTAAATAATTTTTCTTGCTATATTTTTGAAATAAAATTTATTTTTGGATAATTTTGTAAATGTTCCTAAAATTTATTAGGGTTGTTCAGGTAGCTCGCCAACATGAGTAGCCTGATTACCCTAGGGGATCGGCCGGATTGGTGGGTCTGACTAAACAACAGGGCTAGGTTGCAAGTGTTCATGTCAAAACTCAATTTAAACTTGGGCCGGGCTTCGAATTTTGTTGAAAACCCTTGGGCCAACCTAGCCTGGCTTTTTAGCTATTCACTCTCACATCACTCACCTCCCTCTGCCGACACTAGCAACAACCTATCCCTCTCTTAGCACTAACCTTTTCTCCCTTTCTTTCAGCATCTTTTTGTTGATAAGATCGAGCTAGCTTTATCTCTCTCCATCCGAAGAAGATAAAGAAAAAAAAAAAAGAAACTGAGCTTAGAAAGAGAAGGCAAAAAATTGAAGGATATAAATTGATTAAGATTTGGAAATTTATAATTTTTTTTAATTAAAAGGAGAGATGGGTATGTAAGAAATTGGTGAATGAATAAAAGAAAGAAGAAAAAGGGTTTTAAAATTTTTAACTCTTACACTAAAGAGAGAGAGAGAGAGAGAGATTGACATAGACACACAAATTAGCCTATTTCTTTGCCCTTAACTCTGCAAAACTCAACTCCATTTTGCTTTTACCTTCTCCAATCTTTATCCCATTTTTTAAGTCTCAAGATTTTTTTTATATGTTAAACTCAATTGTAGACAAACATAAAATCACATTTTAAAGAAATAGACTTTACTAGAACGAAAAATGAATCTTAACTAAAAAAATAATTACAACTTAAATTTAACTGAAATTTTAGTTGTTAAGCATAAATTTTTTTAATTAATGGCATATAAATCATATTTCAACATTATTTTGAAAGTATTAAAAATTTAAAAAAAATAAAAATAAGTTGGCCAGGCCCATTGGCCTAGGCTTAGGGCCGGGCTGTAAGTATAGCATTGAACCCCAAGCTATACTTGGGCCAAGCAACCTAACTTAGCTCAGCTTGAATATACTCCTAAAACTTTTTTGAAATGAAGTAAAGTATTATTAACTTGAATGAGCCATTACAGAAATAGAATATAGAATACCATTCCTATATGGAAACAAGGAAAAGAATATGAAGCCTTAGCTAGGCATGGTCACGGTTCAATAACCACCGGTTCCAGTTTGTGAAACCACTGTTTTAGGTTCAATAATTTTTTGAACATGAACCAAACAACATACATGCTAGTTTAAAGACGGTTCAGAAACCTTGGTTCCGGTTCGAATCCTGGTTCAAAGACGGTTTAAAAGGTGGTTCAAATAAACGATTCAAAGGGGCAGTTTGAGACGATTCAAAGATGATTTAGGATGGTTCAAAAAAAATTATATGTCATTTTAATTAAAAATTAGATAAAACATTTAAAATTAAGATCAATAAAAAATTAAAATATTGAAATTAATTTACTAAAAAAAACTTGAACTTAATTTTTTTTAAAAAATAAGATATCTACGCATCCTCTTAGTGTTAAAAGAGGAATCAAAGTTCATGTAATTCTCTTACCTTATATTGTACAAGTACAACCCCCTTACCTCAGTCGCTTCTACCACCAGATGTTTCAGTTGTTCATTCGGTTCCTATATCATATAAATCTTCATCACGTGGTTCATTGATATCTTATTCTCTTAAGCTTACCTTGGTCCAATCGACTATATATGCTTGAACTTCTAAAGATTTAGAAACCATTCTAGATCGTCTCTCATCCAATATACTACCTCCCTCAATAAAAGCTTGTTCAACAGCAACAATTGAAATTGGTATTGCTAAAATTTGTTTAGTAATTAATGAGAGTGTTGAAAAAGTATTTGTATGTTGATGTCACCACTTAAGAATTGGAAAATCTTTACCTTCATTACTATCACTAAACTCAAAAATAGATGTTAGATATATATCAAATTCAGAACTATCACCAATGGATCCTTTAGTTTTTTTTTCCTTTATGTAATTAAATGATCACCCCACCTTATTCTTTGTGTTTGGTCACTAGGTTGAGAATATTGATTAACTACTACTTAGCGACCATGAAAAATATAAAATTCAGCATATAAATCGACTATTATTTTTTGAACTTCAATAATTATTTTAGAAATATCAACCTCTTTCCTATCATCAAGATTTAGAAATGAATAACAAAGAGTTAAATAATCATTTAAACCATCTAATTTACATCTAGGATCAAAAACAATAGAAATAAGATAAATTGGTGAAATATTTTTAAAATAATTTAATCAATTTTTTTTCATACTATAAATGCAATCTTTTATAACAATATCACTTTCATATTTCTTTATTTCACTAATAATATTTAAATATTCAATTAAAAATAAATGAGCTGTAAGATAATAAATACCACTTAAAGTATATGGAGCATCATTAAAAAAAATTAAAACATCTAAAACTTTTGTACAAATATTCCATGTATGTGGATATAATGTTATTGTGATACATTATTACTAATAAATATGCACAATAAATTTTTATATTTATAGGACTCTTTTAGTAATTCATACATTAAATTCCAAAGAGTTGGAATATCTCTTAGAAATCTTTTTGGCCTTTTTTTTTTATTAATTTTATAAAACTTAGCCTATTCTTTCATTATTTGAAGATTTGTCCATAAAAATTCAATTATCTTTTTAATATGAGAAATAAAAATATCAAGAGTTCTCGAATAATTTTACACATAAATTTAAAATGTGACATACACATCTAATATGAAAAAATTTACCTCTAAGATTGGGTTGATAATTTTTTTGAAGCTAACTAATTGATGTAGTATTTGCGGATGCATTATCAAATGAAATTGAAAAAAAAATTATTAATTAATCTATGTTTTTGTAAAATATTTTTAATTATTCTATAAATATTATCAACAGTATGCTTATCATCAAAAATAAAAAATGTAATTAATCTCTTTTGAATTTTTCATTTATTATCAATCCAATGAAAAGTTATGTTTACGTAAGAATACATTTGTCAGTGATTACTTCAAATATCGCTACAAATAGAAATATGTCCATTCATATTTAAAAATAAAAATTGTAAATTTTTTTTATATATAAAAAAAGTGAACGTTTTAAAGTATTTCTAGGAATAAGTTTTGCACTAGGATTTAAAGTATTTTAACAATATCTAACAAAATCAAGTTTTTGACCAAAATTAAATAATAAATGCTCAACTGAAATCAAAATTTCCATTTTTTTTATTTTTATTATCAGAATAATTAAATAATGATTGAGATGAAGGTTTAGAATATGCAAATCCAAAAATTTGCATTAGTATCTGGTCAAATCCGATTTTAGTAGAATGTTTTTGCTTCAAATACCTCTTGAATGTGCCATATTCAACTCCAATCTTAAATTTGTATACCTGTCCATAATAATTACAAATCACGTCAAATAAATTTTAGATTTTTCTTTTTTTATAAATGAATCTTGAATATATCAGAAGTTGATAATTTTTTTTTTCTTCTTGATCATCTTGTTGACATTCTTGAGTGAAAAATTAATGTAATTGTTGAATATCATCATTATTTTTAATTTTATCCATTATATTTTCGAGGTTAATTGGTATAAGATAATCATCAACTATATTTTTTTCCTTATTTGATTTAACATTTGAATCTTGGAGATTTGATTTTTTTAGAAATATAATGTAATTAAATTTGGAATGAAATATAATAAAAATAGAAATATAATGTAATAAAATTTGAAATAAAATATAGTATACGATATAAAAAATTAAAAATAATGGAAATGAAAATAATAAAAATAAAATTTATTCATAAAATAAAAATAAAATATTAAAAAATATAAAATAAAAATAAGTATTAAAAAGAATATTGAAGATTGTAATATAATGTATTGTAAATTGAAGATTGTAAATGTAGATTAATAAAATATAATATAGAGAATTTTAGATTATAAATTGAAGAATGAAGAGAAATTTTAACAGGTCTCCCATGTTCTCTCAACAATGTTTGAACATTTTAAGGCATGCTTATTTACGCCAAGTAAATTTCAGATTGTTTAAATGAATTTCGAAGTTTGAACCCATGATTCATATAATGCTTAACAATCAATATTAGTTTATAAATAATATACATTAAGTTTAATTAAAATACAATATATTAGATAAATAAATAGAATACATATAATTAGAATGTACACGTATTTAATATATCATATATGTAAAAATAAAAATAAGGAAAATTGGACTAGAAACTAATAAAAAAAATTGAAAGAATAAATTTATTAAAACAATTATACATATAATATAAAATGAAGTAATATTTAATATATAAAATAAACTAATATTAATAAAAAATTTTCATTATGTCAATTATGGGGCGATATAAATATCAAAATTTAGTCATTAACATGTAAATTAAACTGAAATTAATAAAAAAAAAACATAACAGCTTATCATGTTGAATACGAAAAGATATAAATATAAATTAGACCACACATATGTGAATTAAACTAAAACTGTTGAGTAATGTAAATTTACCATTTTATTTATTTGTACATGATACTTTTAGTTGTTTTCTATTGAAATTGTAGATTAAAGGGCATTTCTATATTTATGATGTACATATAAAGGCTACTCTTTTTTCTGATGGATGCTTTCTCTTCATTCTGAATGAAATATATTTTTCTTCAGCCTTCTCCCTTATTTTTCCTCTCAGTTCTAGTCTATTGTAACCCTAGTTTTTTTTATCTCTATATTAGTTTTCCACATAGTATTAGAGCATATGCCTATGAAAATTTTTATTCTTTGTTAGTTTCTTTTCTGAGTTTATATTTGTTTTGAAGATTTTTGAAAAATTTCATTCGAAATAGTATTTTTTAGAAACCCTAGATTTGAGTTTCGATCTATAGTTTCGAGTTTTTTCTTTATAGATCGGTCTTTGATATGTTCTTTTTGCCTAATCTGGTTACATGAAAAGCATTTTTTCGATCTTCAATCATTGTTTTTGGTAGTTTCTCTACTCAATCATAGGTCTGGGTTTCATTAATAGTCAAAGTTGGTTTCGCCTTGTGGTATTCATGATTAATTTAGTAATCTCTACTCTTCAATATGAGTTTTCTTTCTGTACACGGTTTTGAACCCTAATTTTTCTTTTTTTTGGTTTAACTAAGAAAATCCAAAATTTATTTTTCATAGAATCTCAATTTCATTCAGAAAACCATATCCTTTATGTTTCTCACAATAAACACACACACACACACTCTCTCTCTCTCTCTCTCTCTCTCTTTTTACAAAAGCCCTAACTCTAAAGAGTGGCTGAAGAAGCAAAAGTTGTGATTGTTGCATAGGCACATCTACCACCACAAGTTCCTTAACCTCATGGACACACTGATCGCGATTTGGTAGATCCATTTCATTTACATAATTTTGATAATCCTTGGATGATCTTAGTGAGTTGTTTGTTGATTGAAAATAATTATTTCTCATTGTGTCACGTAATGAAGATTGCATTGGATGCTAAAACTAAGATTAGTCTCATAGATGAGACTCGTGTTGAACTAGACAAAAACTCATATGAGTTTAGTCTTTGGAAGAGGGTCAGCTATATGGTCACCTCATAAATTTTCTATTTCAAAATAATTGGTTGATGCGTTTATAAATGTGAGAGTGCTCAGTAGTTATGGACTGAGTTGGGAAATGTCTTTGGTGAAACTGACCCTTGATATATAAAATTCAGAGAGAAATTTGTTCAATTTCTCAAGAAAACTTGATTGTCATAGGATATTACACAAAACTCAAAAGATTGTGGGATGAGTTCAACTATTTGGTGAATGTTCCAGTTTGTTCTTGCGGAATGGTAGAGTGAATGCTCATGATCTGACCAACCTTAATAGACTCATGCAGTTTCTCATGGGTTTTAATGATCAATATGATCATGTACGAAATCAAATTCTTTGATTAGAACCTTTGCCTTTGGTAGTTAAAGCCTATTTAATGGTTTTACATGTTGAGAAATAGAGGGAAGTACACAATAATTTTACTCAATCAGGTGAGGGTTATACTATGGTAGCAAGGGGATAGTTATATGTCAAGCCTAATAATAGGCATTATTCCAGAGATGGAAATATTGGTGATGGGTATAGGAGAGGTCATTCAAATAGAGATCCTAGAAAACTTGTAACACCCTTATACCTTATGTATATACAATACATATATCTTGTATATATAAAGTATATATATAGGATACAAGAGTGCTACAGTATTTAACTTTAGAAATACTCTCATTTGATAATCTAAAAATACAACATTATAAATATTTATTGCAATTGAATAAATATAGTTAAAATATAATTTGATTAATTTATAAAAGAATATCTTTGAAAAAAAATTTGCTAGAGTTTGTTTGTAATTTCAATAATTTCGAAATCACAAATTACTAAACCTGCAATAAAATCACACTCCTAAAAGATAATTTCTCTAAAATTCTTCATTTCCCATTTCACATCCAAGTATTTACATATATAATTGATGTACATTATATACAAATACAAAACTTTACAAAACATCATTTATTTCCAACATGTTTGCACTTGATAAATTTATCGTACAAAAACCTGGGTATCTTAAAAACAAACTCAAACATGTAATGTAACACAGACTAACTTGGTCTCATGGCATAACCCTACCTTTACTGTCAAACTCTAAGTCTAGACCTGCTCAGGTCTACCAGAACTCCCTTACTCTAGAACTCTACCACCAGCGCGATATAATTTAACTGCGCTAAGCCTGAAAGATTAGTGATACATACTTTGATATCAATAAATATTTAAAACTAATGCCGTAAAAATGCTTTGTACCTCATTTAATATGCAATGCTCATTTAATATTCATCAACTCTTAAATCCAATATACATATCACAAAAACACACATTGGGCCCAATAAACCTTTACACAATATCCAAGTTTAAAAAATATTGGGGATAAAGTGTCACATAACACCGGAAGGCTGTCCCCTATGGACATAGGGGACAAAGTGTCAAATATCACCTGAAAGTTGTCTCTTCAGCACAAAAGTACTCGACACCAGTGTGTTTCGCCTGAAGGCGTAATATCTCTCATATAGGCAAGTAAAATGTTATGACATATCATTGGTATGCCAACTCGACAGTACCAAAGTCAACATTATGGAACAAGTAGTTGTGCAGGGCAGGGCAACAAACATTTCACATTAAATCAGATTTTCCGTATTCTCATTACCATTTCATATTTTCATCTCATTTATCATCTTTCCCACAAAATTTTTCCACTTTCCATATTCTTTTCCCACATTTTTCAATCACATAAGCATAACCCTTAGTCACCTTCACAATGTGACCCATTTTTCATATTTTCAATACATTTTATTAAACATTATTATTTATCATAAAATAATGCTATTTAGAGTCAAACCAATGCACAATTCACATTTTACATGAAATGTGCACACATATACATAATGCCACTTTAAAGGAAAGACAATATCCTTTAAAGCATACCAAAGTAGATAATATAAAACATAAACATTCAATTTAAATGTTAACAAAGTATGAACTTACTTTGAAAAGCTTAAAAATCTACTCAAATTTCACTCTTCACACCTCACTTTCCTCAAACCTTAAATGCCTTCGCTTAGGTAATTTTAGCCAAACATTCCTAAACCAAGTAATAAGTAAAATTATTCAATTAGAACAATACATAAACTCATTTTATTCAAAATAACCTCTAATTATACAATTTTCATCCCATCTTTCATCAAATTTCCTTACTACATTCCTTAAACTTCACCAAAATATAATTATTTCCAACATTCAACCATAAAATCAACACATATACATCAAAATAATATCAAAACAATCCATTACAATAATTATAGTCACTCCCATTAAAAACCTAAATTTCACATATTCTACCATAAACACAAATTTTATAATTCAAGCTTACTTCAATCATTTTACCTCAAATTCAACATATACATATCTCAAGCACATCATAACCATCTTTTTTTTCAAATATAAATCAATTTCTCTCTCTACTCAAAACATAACATAACCTAAAAATCTAAAGAAAATAAAGTTTTAAAGAGAATATTTACTTGATTTTCTAGGATTTTTAGTGAAATTTTGAGGTAAAAATGAAGAAAACACTCTTTCTTTCTCACTCTAGAATTTCAGCCACCATGAGAGGAAGAAGAAGATGAAGATTATTTTCTACTTTTCTTCTTCCTTTCCATCCATATATATATATATATTAATTAATTAATTTAATGTTTCCCCTTTTTTCCATCCATATATTTTATTTTCTTTCTTTGACTTTTCTTTTCTTTTTTTATCATTTATTTATTTACTTACTTCTTCCAACTCATATGTATACCATATATATATGTATGTTTTATATATATTTTAGTTACATTATTTATATCCTGGGTTTATATTAAGTATACGTTATATATATACTCTATCCAGAGTATAAATTAGGTATATATTATGCACTTTGTATATATATATATATTATATAGTGTATATGTTATGTATTGTAATACCCTAAAATCTAGTAGCTTAAATGTTGTACAAATGAATGAATAAAGTGAGAAAAAAATCTTTGATTGAAATAAAATTATAATGTGCCAAAGTAATAAACAAAAACTTTAAAGTATCTGAATTGAAAACTCTACAACTGTGAATCAAATCAATTAACTGTAAGTTATTAAATAATTAATTATATTTGTATATAAACTATTAGAGAAACAAAATAACCTATTAGAGTGATAAATAAATCATTCATATACAAAGAAGTAAAATTTATGTGTTACTAAAGTCATGGAAATGTAAATTTTAAAATACTTTAGCTATGTGAACCCGTATGTATAAAAATCTTAGGGTATTATACTTGAAATGTATTATAACTTAATTAATAATATCTTAATATAATAATATACATTAAAACCATATAAGATAAATTAAAATTTAAAATTAGAAGTGAAAACAATTTTAAAGAAATTAATTACAAGTGTAGATAACAAGTTATGGTGTAAAATGACTAAAAGGGTATTTGAGTTAATAAAAGAAATGTATAAGATTGAGGGGCAAAATGGATATTTCACTCATTTAATTCTCAGCCAATTTTTTGCCAAAATAAGTGGGTAACTCATCTATTTTGAATAGTAATGGGTGCTGGAAAATGTTGACTAAAAGATGATAGGAATGGTTTGGTCTTATCTTTTCTTCTTTCTCTTTTCTTGTTACTATCAAGAACACCTCTTCTTTATCACGACCCTCTC
Source organism: Garcia nutans (assembly GCA_947685225.1). Lineage (NCBI taxonomy): Eukaryota > Viridiplantae > Streptophyta > Magnoliopsida > Malpighiales > Euphorbiaceae > Garcia > Garcia nutans. The sequence continues at coordinate 30,166,981 of CANTUV010000039.1, read as the reverse complement.
TCATTTTCCAGCAGCTAAAAACCATTCCTAGGCTAGTTTCTTATGTTAAGAAGTGATCCAAAGTGAAAAATTAAATCAACAAAGTGATATAAAGGCAAAGAAGGCAAAAGAATTCCTAAAGGTAAGAATCTGAAAATTCTGGATCTTAATCTTTTATTTTGTTTTTCTAATTTTAAATCTATTATTTATTGAATCTGAGCTAAATATTATAATTTGTACATATTAATTAAGTATTTAGGATGTTAGAAATTGATTTGTATTGAAAGAAATTGAAAGGAATGAAGCTAAAAACCCTAACACTCAAATCTGTCTAAATATTACAGCTTGAATTCTCAATAAATTAGCTACTGTGTTTTATTTATTTTAACATGATAACGAGCCTTAAAATTAATCAAAAATTACAGAAAGGTTTATTTGGATTTTGGGAAGGTGGTGGTAAAAGGCCAAGTCAAAATGATGAAGGAAGATGAGTGAGTAAATAAATAAACATAAGCTGCTCATTTTAATAGTCTGAATGAATACCATTGAGATTTTGCTGCTGTGTTTAAATTATTTACCTATATAAATAAACTCTATAAATTGTGAAAATTTACAGAGAGGTCATATATAATGTTGGGAATATGCTGAAAAAATTTCAGGGAAAATTAATTTAAATAAATTAATATATAATTAAATAAATACAAACTACTCAAATGCTGGAATTTAGGTATTTTGTTGATGTAGGATTGAATTGAGCATAATAAAATATATTTGATTTGGTCATAAATATAAGCATATTATAGATGAATATAATCTCTAGTATGTGTATTTAATGTTCTCAAAAGTATAAATATTAATTTAATAAATAAGTAAATTAAATAACATAAAGAAACCAATGTACATTGTTATAGGCATATGACACATATTTGAACTTACTCTATTATATAGCCCTATTATAATATAATTTGTAAAATTTGAATTCATAATTATAAAATAAATTTTAGGACATATTAAGATATTAAAATAGGGCATAGGTTCCTAATAAATAATTAAGACAAAAAAATGATAAATTAAACAAAATAAACCTAAATGTGTGATTTATATGTGGATGTGAATGTAGGTCGGGTATTGCCATCAAACCAATCAATTATTATCAATAACTTAGAGGAATCAAATTTGCATATTCAAGGTGAGTTATAGTGTCCAATCCTTGCTTTGTCACATTTGGAATTCTTTGATGAAAATTTAACCATTGTTGATATTTAAGCCATATGATATCATTTATTGTTAGTGATTCTGTATTTGTGAATTGTGAAAACCAATGTTGCCTCTTGGCCTATGTGATCATACCAAGCCATTTGATTAGCCAATGTGACAGAATCCCAACTTGATGGGGGCTATACCATCAGGCTATGTGCACATAGAAGTTTGTGATTTGTAGGGTAGAAGCTACCCTTATGTGAATGTGATGTGTGATAGCATTGGAATAATGATATATTGTCTTCAGTGTTATTGCTATGTGTTATCTGTCATATTATATAATTTGCTTTTGTGATTTTGGTCCAATTATTGTGGGCCTTTCTTGTGAATTAAATTTCATTGTTATACCTTTATTGTGCAGCCGCCTTATTTATTTATTATCCTTGATCCTTGAAATATAGTTATTGCATATTCTACCCTTGTGACACTGTAATTTCACTGAGTTGACGACTCACCCCATCGTCTATGGTTTCAGGTAGAGGTGACCCAGGACCATCAGCTTCTTGATTTCTTCTTCCAGCAAGAAGCTTGAGAATAATGTAATTAGTCAATACTATCATATGTAATTAAATAATAATGTTTGTGCTATACTCTAGTTGCTCCATAGTAATATTGTGAATAGCTTGATAAATTATGGAAATAAACCATAATGTAATAAAAAAAAATACTTGTAAATAATGTATAATATATATATAAAAAAATACGTGTTATTATGAGTAAATAATAAAGTTTTAAAATAAAGTTATAATTTACTAGTGTAATAATTAATTTGTATAAATTCATAAATTAATTGGGTTCTACGTGGTGCCCGGTGGCCTTAAGCCTATCTGGACCCTAGGACCGTTACACTTCTAAAAATGGGGTGTGACAGAGGTGGTATCAGAGCTTAGGTTTATAATAATATATAGGTTAAAGGTTTGTAAGTATAAATGTGTAAGAATAATATGGAGCTTAGGATTATTCTGTCATGTCTTGTTTTCATTGTTTTCTAGATCTGCGTTAATTCGTGCGCTAATTAAATAATTCTTTTTTCTCTTATAGTTAAATATGGAAAACCGAAGAAGACCTAGGGCAATTAGATCTGAGGGAGCTGTTCCTTCTGAGGAATCAGTACAAAGAGTTGAGAATGTAAGGGCTCCTCCCCCAGAACCACAGGCAGCTGAAGAAAGAATAACTGGAATGATGGAAAGATTTGAACAATTACAGAAAAATTATGAGTTGATGATGGAAATGATGATAAAACAAAGACAACAACATCAACAACAGGATCCTATCCCTAAATTCCATGTTCCTCCACCTCCACCACCACAGATGGAATCAAATGAAGAAAGAAAATTATTAGCTGGATTTTTGAAACTTAATCCTCCAATCTATAAAGGGGAAGAAGATCCTACAGAGTTTTTAGAGGAAATGGAAGCAAAAACTCAAATACTTCGTTGTCCAGACAAGAAAGCAATTGAATTTGCAGGGTACCAAATGAGAGGTGATGCGAAAGAATGGTACAAGAGAGTTGTGGCAGGAATATTGAAAGAAAATGTTCTTTTGACTTGGGAGCAATTTGCAGAAATGGTATTGCAAGAGTTTTTACCTGAAAGTGTTAGGCAAGCCAAGGCTTTAGAGTTTGAGAGGCTAGTACAAACACCTGGTATGACAGTATCTGAATATGCAAGACAGTTTAATCAGTTGAGTAAGTATGTACCTGCTCTAGTACCAAATGAAGCAGCAAGAATACATCAATTTAGAAGAGGATTAGTTAATTCACTGTACATGATTTTGGCTGCTCATGATTATGATTCTTACTCTAAATTGGTGGACAAAGCAAGAATAATAGAAAATAGAGAGATGGAAGCCCAAGAACAGAAGAAGAAGGCTAGAACTGAAAGCTTTATAAGACAGAGAGGCAAGGAAGAAGTAGGAACATCTAGCGTCAGGCGACAATCACAATCTATGCCACAAATCAACCTACCTAGATCTTCAATGAGACTTCCACCTAGACCACCTACTGGAAGGTCATCTGGGGCTATTACCCATGGATTTTTCAGTACTAATGTTCAGAGGCCTCCTATACGTACTCCATGTCAGACTTGTGGGAAGATGCATAGAGGGCAATGTTATTGGGAGACTAGGGCATGCTTTAAATGTGGGCAAAAAGATCATATGATTAAAGATTGTCCTTTGATTGCAGCAGAAACAAGACCACAAACATCTCAGACCACCGTGCAGATGGAAAGGGGTCATAGATCTAGTGGATTTGGAAGAGGTTCTGGAAGAGGCAGTGTTACTGAGAGACCTGCAGTACAGTCACCATCTGGTAGGGGTAGAGGGAGAGTGTATACCTTATCACCTCAGGAGGCACAAGCATCAAATGCAGCTATTACAGGTATCATTTCCATTGAATCTGTTAAAGGAAGGGTGTTATTTGATTCAGGGGCAACTCATTCTTTTGTGTCTACCTATTTTGCTTCCAAATTACATGTAATTTCCAAACTGCTTGATATACCTCTCACTGTGTTTACTCCTTTAGAGGAAGAAATTGTTGTTAAAAATGTATACCCTTCTTGTGAGGTAGTGATTGATGATAAAATCTTGAAAGCTGATTTGATAGAATTACCAGTGTTAGAGTTTGATGTTATTTTGGGAATGGATTGGCTGTCTAAGTATTTGGCCACCTTAGATTGTAATGGTAAGAGGGTAATATTTCATAGTTCATCAGGGGAAATTTTTGAATTTCAAGGGGATAGGAGTGAAGTGTTAAATAGTTTGATCTCAGCAATTAGTGCTAAAAGATTATTAAGAAAGGGATGTATAGGGTATTTGGCCCATGTCAGAGATACTAGTGTTTCATTCCCTAGTTTGGATCAAATACCTGTAGTACGAGAGTTTCCTGATGTATTCCCTGATGATCTAACCACTTTACCTCCAGAAAGGGAAATAGAGTTTAGTATAGATTTACTACCTGGTACAACACCTATTTCTATCCCTCCATACAGAATGGCTCCAACTGAGTTGAAGGAGTTGAAAGCACAATTACAAGATCTTCTGGATAAAGGTTTCATTAGGCCTAGCAGTTCACCCTGGGGTGCACCAGTATTATTTGTCAAGAAAAAAGATGGTTCACTTCGAATGTGTATAGACTACAGACAGTTGAATAGGGTGACTATAAAGAATAAATATCCTCTGCCTAGAATTGATGATTTGTTTGATCAATTACAAGGGGCAAGTTATTTTTCTAAGATAGATCTTCGCTCTGGGTACCATCAATTGAGAATCAAGAAGGAAGATGTACCTAAAACTGCATTTCGAACTAGATATGGCCATTATGAGTTTTTGGTACTACCTTTCGGTCTCACTAATGCACCTGCAGCATTTATGGATCTGATGAATCAAGTTTTTAAGTCATACTTGGATAAATTTGTGGTTGTTTTTATAGATGATATACTGATTTATTCTAAAAGTCAGACTGAACATGAAGAGCACTTAAGGATAGCATTGCAGACGCTGAGGGAAAATCATTTATTTGCTAAATTGTCTAAGTGTGAATTTTGGCAAGAGAAAATATCTTTCTTAGGACATGTGATCACCAGTGAAGGGTTACAAGTGGATCCTAAGAAAATTGAAGCAGTAGCTGATTGGCCTCGACCAACAAATATTGCAGAAATAAGGAGTTTTCTGGGATTGGCTGGTTATTATAGGAAATTTGTAAAAGACTTTTCTAAAATCGCTACACCAATTACTAGATTGCTTCATAAAGGGGTAAAGTTTGATTGGAACAGCAAATGTGAGGAAAGCTTCTGCAGATTGAAGGAATATTTAACGTCTGCACCTATTCTTGCATTACCAACTGAAGGAGGTAAATTTACAGTGTATTGTGATGCATCCAGAGTGGGACTTGGCTGTGTTTTAATGCAAAATGATAAGGTGATTGCCTATGCCTCTAGACAACTGAGAAAACATGAGGTTAATTATCCTACTCATGATTTGGAAATGGCTGCTGTTATATTTGCTCTGAAGATTTGGAGACACTATTTATATGGTGAGAAATGTGAGATTTTCACAGATCATAAAAGCCTCAAATACATATTTCAACAGAAAGATCTAAATCTCAGGCAACGTAGATGGATGGAGCTACTTAAGGATTATGATTGTGAGATCTTATATCATCCCGGCAAAGCTAATGTGGTAGCAGATGCTTTAAGCAGGAAATCTTTGGGGAGTTTAGCACACATTCATGTAAGTCGACGACCATTAGTAAAAGATGTTCAGAACTTATATGGCTTGGGGATACGATTTGATTTATCAGATAATGGAGCATTGATAGCCCAATTCACTGTCAAACCATTACTGATTGATCAAATTAAGACACTACAAGAAGAAGATCCACAGTTGGTGAGAATAAAAGAAGACATTGCTACAGGCAAGACCTCTGACTTTGTAATTGATGAAGGTGTATTAAAATGTGGCAATCGACTTTGTGTACCAGCAGTAGATGATCTAAAGAAACAGATAATGAAGGAGGCTCATTATGCAAACTACAATGCACATCCTGGAACTACCAAAATGTATCATGATTTGAAAGATGTTTATTGGTGGACTGGTATGAAGAAAGATATTACAGAATTTGTAGCAAGGTGTTTAACATGTCAACAGGTGAAATTTGAACATCAGAAACCATCTGGGCTATTACAACAGTTACCACTGCCCGAATGGAAATGGGAGAGGATTACTATGGATTTTGTGGTTGGATTACCTAGAACATCTACAGGATATGATTCTATATGGGTGATTGTTGATAGGTTGACGAAATCTGCTCATTTTCTTCCTGTGAAGACCACCTATTCTGTGTCTCAATATGCACAATTATACTTAGATAAGATAATAAGTTTACATGGAGTGCCTATTTCCATAATTTCTGACAGGGGAACACAATTCACCTCCAGATTCTGGCAGAAATTACAAAAGGCATTGGGAACAAAGTTAGATTTCAGCACTGCATTTCATCCTCAAACAGATGGGCAAACAGAAAGAACTATTCAAACCTTAGAAGATATGTTGAGATTGTGCATTTTGGATTTTGGAGGTACTTGGGATAAGCATTTGCCATTGATTGAATTTGCCTATAATAATAGCTACCATTCAACCATACAGATGGCACCCTTTGAAGCATTATATGGAAGGAAGTGCAGATCCCCTATATGTTGGAATGAAATTGGTGAAAGACATATAGAAGGCCCAGAACTTATTCAAGAAACCATAGAGAAAGTACCATTAATTCAAGAACGTTTGAAGACAGCTTTTAGCCGCCAGAAGAGCTATGCAGATCCTAAAAGAAAAGATGTTCAATTTAATATTGGTGAGCATGTATTTCTGAAAGTGTCACCTATGAAGGGAGTCATAAGATTTGGTAAGAAAGGAAAGCTCTCACCAAGGTACATTGGTCCATTTGAGATCTTAGAAAGAGTGGGATCAGTATCATACCGTTTGGCACTACCACCCAATATGGAACAAGTGCATCCAGTGTTCCATATTTCGATGCTTCGAAAATATGTTTCTGATCCATCCCACATTTTACAAGCTTCACCGGTAGACTTGCAGCAAGATTTGACCTATCAGGAAGTACCAGTAGCTATAGTTGATAAGCAAGTTAAAAGACTTAGAAATAAGAATATTCCTATGGTAAAAGTTTTGTGGCAAAGTCAATCAGTAGAAGAATGTACTTGGGAAACTGAGTCTGAGATGTTAGATAGATATCCTCAACTTTTTAGTGGGTGATTACTTTAAAAAAAAATTCGAGGACGAATTTTAATTAGGGGGAGAGAATGTAATACCCTAAAATCTAGTAGCTTAAATGTTGTACAAATGAATGAATAAAGTGAGAAAAAAATCTTTGATTGAAATAAAATTATAATGTGCCAAAGTAATAAACAAAAACTTTAAAGTATCTGAATTGAAAACTCTACAACTGTGAATCAAATCAATTAACTGTAAGTTATTAAATAATTAATTATATTTGTATATAAACTATTAGAGAAACAAAATAACCTATTAGAGTGATAAAGAAATCATTCATATACAAAGAAGTAAAATTTATGTGTTACTAAAGTCATGGAAATGTAAATTTTAAAATACTTTAGCTATGTGAACCCGTATGTATAAAAATCTTAGGGTATTATACTTGAAATGTATTATAACTTAATTAATAATATCTTAATATAATAATATACATTAAAACCATATAAGATAAATTAAAATTTAAAATTAGAAGTGAAAACAATTTTAAAGAAATTAATTACAAGTGTAGATAACAAATTATGGTGTAAAATGACTAAAAGGGTATTTGAGTTAATAAAAGAAATGTATAAGATTGAGGGGCAAAATGGACATTTCACTCATTTAATTCTCAGCCAATTTTCTGCCAAAATAAGTGGGTAACTCATCTATTTTGAATAGTAATGGGTGCTGGAAAATGTTAACTAAAAGATGATAGGAATGGTTTGGTCTTATCTTTTCTTCTTTCTCTTTTCTTGTTACTATCAAGAACACCTCTTCTTTATCACGACCCTCTCTCATTTTCCAGCAGCTAAAAACCATTCCTAGGCTAGTTTCTTATGTTAAGAAGTGATCCAAAGTGAAAAATTAAATTAACAAAGTGATATAAAGGCAAAGAAGGCAAAAGAATTCCTAAAGGTAAGAATCTGAAAATTCTGGATCTTAATCTTTTATTTTATTTTTCTAATTTTAAATCTATTATTTATTGAATCTGAGCTAAAAATTATCATTTGTACATATTAAGTAAGTATTTAGGATGTTAGAAATCGATTTGTATTGAAAGAAATTGAAAGGAATGAAGCTAAAAACCCTAACACTCAAATCTGTCTAAATATTACAGCTTGAATTCTCAATAAATTAGCTACTGTGTTTTATTTATTTTAACATGATAATGAGCCTTAAAATTAATCAAAAATTACAGAAAGGTTTATTTGGATTTTGGGAAGGTGGTGGTAAAAGGCCAAGTCAAAATGATGAAGGAAGATGAGTGAGTAAATAAATAAACATAAGCTGCTCATTTTAATAGTCTGAATGAATACCATTGAGATTTTGCTGCTGTGTTTAAATTATTTACCTATATAAATAAACTCTATAAATTGTGAAAATTTACAGAGAGGTCATATATAATGTTGGGAATATGCTGGAAAAATTTCAGGGCAAATTAATTTAAATAAATTAATATATAATTAAATAAATACAAACTACTCAAATGCTGGAATTTAGGTATTTTGTTGATGTAGGATTGAATTGAGCATAATAAAATATATTTGATTTGGTCATAAATATAAGCATATTATAGATGAATATAATCTCTAGTATGTGTATTTAATGTTCTCAAAAGTATAAATATTAATTTAATAAATAAGTAAATTAAATAACATAAAGAAACCAATGTACATTGTTATAGGCATATGACACATATTTGAACTTACTCTATTATATAGCCCTATTATAATATAATTTGTAAAATTTGAATTCATAATTATAAAATAAATTTTAGGACATATTAAGATATTAAAACAGGGCATAGGTTCCTAATAAATAATTAAGACAAAAAAAATGATAAATTAAACAAAATAAACCTAAATGTGTGATTTATATGTGGATGTGAATGTAGGTCGGGTATTGCCATCAAACCAATCAATTATTATCAATAACTTAGAGGAATCAAATTTGCATATTCAAGGTGAGTTATAGTGTCCAATCCTTGCTTTGTCACATTTGGAATTCTTTGATGAAAATTTAACCATTGTTGATATTTAAGCCATATGATATCATTTATTGTTAGTGATTCTGTATTTGTGAATTGTGAAAACCAATGTTGCCTCTTGGCCTATGTGATCATACCAAACCATTTGATTAGCCAATGTGACAGAATCCCAACTTGATGGGGGCTATACCATCAGGCTATGTGCACATAGAAGTTTGTGATTTGTAGGGTAGAAGCTACCCTTATGTGAATGTGATGTGTGATAGCATTGGAATAATGATATATTGTCTTCAGTGTTATTGCTATGTGTTATCTGTCATATTATATAATTTGCTTTTGTGATTTTGGTCCAATTATTGTGGGCCTTTCTTGTGAATTAAATTTCATTGTTATACCTTTATTGTGCAGCCGCCTTATTTATTTATTATCCTTGATCCTTGAAATATCGTTATTGCATATTCTACCCTTGTGACACTGTAATTTCACTGAGTTGACGACTCACCCCATCGTCTATGGTTTCAGGTAGAGGTGACCCAGGACCATCAGCTTCTTGATTTCTTCTTCCAGCAAGAAGCTTGAGAATAATGTAATTAGTCAATACTATCATATGTAATTAAATAATAATGTTTGTGCTATACTCTAGTTGCTCCATAGTAATATTGCGAATAGCTTGATAAATTATGGAAATAAACCATAATGTAATAAAAAAAATACTTGTAAATAATGTATAATATATATATAAAAAAATACATGTGTTATTATGAGTAAATAATAAAGTTTTAAAATAAAGTTATAATTTACTAGTGTAATAATTAATTTGTATAAATTCATAAATTAATTGGGTTCTACGTGGTGCCCGGTGGCCTTAAGCCTACCTGGACCCTAGGACCGTTACACTTCTAAAAATGGGGTGTGACATGTATCCAGGGTATATATTGTATATATCTAGTGTATATATTATGTATACTCTAGTTATATATTATGCACACCTCTTCCAATGTACCTAGTTATCCATCCATATTAATTATTTAAATGTATATCAGGAATGTGGATATTAGAAAACCTGATCGATATTGCACACACTGCAATACAAAAGTGCTTGAGAAAGAAGCTTGCTTTAAGTTGATAGAGTATCCAATGTAGTGTCCTAAAGGAAGGGCATGGAATAGAGTTGTAGCCCATGTTGCACAATCCTCTGAGGATGGGTGTGCTTCTTCTATAGAATAATCACCACCTAGCGATTGCCCAGCAAACATTGCAACTCTAGTTGAGAGAGAGGTGTAGAGATGTCAAAAGGGCAAAGATGTGGCTGATAATGCTTACATGACCTACAGTAGTTATACAGGTACAACTCACACTCTTAAGCATGAATTGTTTAACTATACTATTAGTGGTTTTTGGATAATTGACGCAGGGACTACAAACCATATGAGTTTTAGTTCAAAACCTTTGTAAAATTACACATCCTTCTATTGTACGTTTCCCTAATAAGTCAGCTGTGATCGTAAATCATTTAGGTTCAATTATTTTACATCCCAAACTCATCTTGCATAAAGTACTTCTTACACCTACCTTTAAATACAATTTGTTCTCTATCAGCAAATTAACCTAAGACCTTAGAATACAAGTCATTTTTTACAAAACTCATTGCTTATTTCAAGACCACTTAACTAGAGAGATAATTGTCATGTGCAAGCTCCTAGATAAATCCAATTTCCTTGTGCATACAATACAAAAATATCGGAATAAAAGGTCTGATGTTTTAAGTGTTGTTAAGTGTTGCTCCAATTATGATTCTTGTAATTGTCATTATGCTTTGAATAATTCTATTGTTTCTTCTACTGCTTCTATGAATAAAACCTTTCCTTCTATTCCTTATGATTTGATGCACAAAAGGTTAGGACACACATCCCAAAACAAAATTCAACATTTATCTTGCTTTCATCATGTAGATATGAAAAATAAATCTCACTGTGAAATTTGTGCTTTGTTTGAACAACCAAGACTGCTATTTAACAACAGTACTTCACAAACCTTAAAATGTTTTGAACTCGATCACATTAATTTGTGTGAACAATATTAGTGTCCTTCAATATTAGTAGCACATTTCTTCCTTACCTTAGTTGAAATTGAAAACAAAAACCTATTTTCATTTAAAAAACTTTTTGTCCATGGTTTAGACTCAGTTTGACACCAAAGTGAAACAATTAAGAATTGATAATGGAACAGAGTTTACTAATTCTCAATGTCAGAATTTTTTTTTAATACATTAGGAATTATTCACAAAGAAACCACCCCATATACTCCACAATATAATAGTATAGTTGAACGACAACACATACATTTTTTTTTTCAGATTGGTAGATCATTAATGTTCTAATCACACTTAGAAAATTTTGGGGTGATACTATCCTAATTGCTACTCACATCATAAATAAACTACCTAATTCTATTTTGGATTGGAAGACTCCCTTTGAAATGTTAAATAATAAAGCACCTTATTACATTTCTTTACATACTTTTGGTTGTCTTTGTTATGCTTTAAAGACCAAACCTCAAAAATACAAGTTTGAATCCAATGCCAATAGGTGTGCTTTTATTGGTTATGCACCGGGATAGAAAGCCTATTGTAGACAATGAAATTTTCCACTATGAAAATTATTGTTATATTCAATAATGGTAATATCAATTACAAAAATTAACCAGGAACATCGAGCATATAGCTAAAGAACTGATTCATTGATTCTTACAAGTATCGAGTTCAAAAATTTTATATTGCCGAACTTGATAATTTTTCTGCATAGACATCACCACTCACCTATAAAAGGGAGCTTCCAGCTCTCTTATAGGGGACTTTTTTTTTGCCAGATAGACTACTTTTCTTTTGAGGAAGGGAGACAAAAAAGAGATTTAATAAACATTCTCTACCATTATTCCATCCTTTTATCTTGTATTCCATTTGTAAAAGGAGCATTATTCCAACAAATTTCAATCATTCAAAATAAAAATCAAGAACACTCTGTAATTATAGGAAGTCTGATGTGATTTTCATCCTTTGGCAGTAAGTTCCTCAAGCTTTTAGTTCTTGTTCTTGAATCTATATCATTCAATTCCATGATTATTGTTTACATTGTATCATTCCTTCCATTAACACGACTTACTAAGAAACAGAATCATTAAACTTTCAAAAACTAAAAAACTATTATTCAAGCACTAAGATCTACCAACTCCAGGTCAAATCTTTGAATGTATGACCTATAAATGATGAAATTGATTCAAAAGGACTATATCCAAATTTCCCCAATCAAGGACCATGACTTTTGACCTAAAAATGGCTTTAATATATTTTATATGAGAAGTCCGCAGTTACAGTTTATATGAGAAGTTCGTAGTTGCAAGCCATTTATGCCAAAAAAGGCAAGTGGTTATTGAATTCGATATTCACATTAATATCAAATTTGATACTTTAATTCAAAGCTCAATACATATGCTATGTTATTACACACTAACCTTTTTTTGTAGCCTATTGTTATGAAATTATTGAATTGAATTATACATGCTCTCATACCTATATGTCTTCCATTATTGATTTATGTATGATCCTATCACATATGCATTTCTTGAATTTCATATTTCATGGTCCTTGAAATGATTACACTTTAAAAGCCATAGTTATTTCCAGCTTTGATAAATTTTTGTCATGTGAAAAGTCCTCGAATTTGATATTTACACAAATGTCGAATTCGATATTCTCACTTAAATTACATACATTTGTGTCGAGTTTAGCTAACTGATATTGCAGGTTGTTTCCATATAAGAGGATTCTCGATCTTGATAATCACACGAATATCAAATTCGGTATTCTTATTTAATTATGTGTTTATATCATTTCATCCTACTAACTAGCCTTACTGGTTATTTCTGTATGAAGAGATTGACAAATTTGATAATCACTCGAAATTGACAAATTTAATAATCACTCGAATGTTGAATTCAGTATTCTCACTTAATTCCATATAAATTCATTTTATTCAATCAGTTGGTCTTATCAGTTACTTTCGAATTCGACAATCATGCAATTATCGAGTTTGATGGTAATACTAGCACCCCTATTTCTCTTTTACTTTTATTTTGTGTTATGCTAATATCATTTTCATAGTTAGTACATCCATCAAGCACTCATCCAACATATGTTTTGACTTCTTCTTATTTCTAGATTCATTGTATATAGGAAATAATGATAATTCCCCTTTAGAATAATGTATAAGATTTGCAAAGCGTTGTAATATAATTTAGATTTATTGTAAAGAGCATATTTTCCACCTCGGTGAGTACTCATAGGAATTTTTGTACAATCATGCATCATGCTATGCATACGCATATATGTTTTGTTGATTTCCTCATATTTGATGTGTTGATACTTATCTGATATCTTGAATAACTCTTACTAATGCATCAACGGTCGATTCTCTGAATCAGGCATATGTGGATAATAAGGATTTTCATATAAGTTATTCCTATATGTATCTAACTTCCCAAACCTAGGTTCAAATGGGGGTTAGGAATTTCTCAAAACAGGAATCAAGAGAATGCTACCCCTTATCATTTTTCAAACCTGCCGAGTGGCGACTTCATTTCACACAAATCTTTCTTGTCAGATCCCTGAGATCAATAACCTGGCAGTGTTGAGACTTTAAGGTATTGAGTGTAGATGAACCAGGTGCTCACAATGCCTATCTGAAGTACAAGAATTGCATAACAGCTTGGGGATAATGATGTGAACATAAAGTTAAAGATACCTCTAAGAGAAATGATTCTTGGATAACAAATCATGGCCTGCCAAAATCAATCAGCTAGTGATTTTGAATAAAATTTATAGTGCATCGTAGAAAAAGCAAATTCATTTTTAAACACATATTTTAAACAAAGACATTGCAATGCTAACTTTTAATATCTTTTTACATAGGGAGCAAAAGGATATACATCAAATAACAATACCAGGAGCGTAAAAAATACTTGAAAAAGAATCAAACATCAGATTTGGATCATGCTAACTTTAAAAGCAAGCCAAAGCAGCTATTGATGTAGAACAGAGAGCTTTGACTTTCATGGAGTATTTTGACCGAAAACTGCTATAATGGCAATTTGATAATTACTGCCAAAAGTTGATGTTGTAAACTGAGCGTTCTAAGAGCCTAGTACAATGGGAAATGGGACAACGAGTTAAAGTCGCTATTTTACAGTGAGGTCCATCATTTTTTTTGCCAAATTTCATCGTTTAAGCATCTGAAAACACATTTTACTTTTATGGCAGCTTAGTGCATACTTTTATTTCCTTATTTAGAACCCTTGGATCGAGACGCCGTTTGAACATTTTATCTGTCTTGTTAAATAATATCTTTCTATACTTGTAATTTTTTTATTTTGGCAATCTGTTACATTTTAAAAATTTTTCTTATTTGGAATTAGGGTTTTCTGTAACCATAAAGCTTTATAATGTAATGTTTGAAAAAGTGTAAGACAGTTTTCAGAGTTTAAAAATAATTCAGTAGAGAAATTTTCTCTCATTTTGTGTTTATTACTTGGGCATTCTTAGACTAAACAAGAATAACACCTTTGTTTATTTACTTCTGCTACGTCAACTATCCATCAAATAAGCTCTTAAAGAAAGTCAAGCTAATGACTATAACTTAGAACTACTTCTTTACTTTTATTTTTCTAGTTTCATGTCTTTTCTTAGTTTTCTTTTAGTTTTTAGAAGTGATTTTTATAGTTTCTATATCACACCCTAGATTTGGAGTGGACGGTCCTAGAATTTGAGTCGGTATAATATGCTGGAGCCACGTAGAACCCATATCAGAATAGAACAGAAAATGACATTTCACTAAGTTTTTTTTTTCCATTTATTTGCTACAAATATTTCTATGTTTGGGTTCACTTACATTGCATATAATAGAATTTTCCTAGTTGTTTTCCTTTTTGTTAGTCTTAGATACCACAGTGTTGTTGTCTCCAGAGTTGTACTACCTGTAAAATAATACTAAAAATAATAATAATGCGAGGGGTGAGTGGCAACTCAATGAGTGTTCTTGCTTTTTAGTGTGTGTTCTAGTTTCACTTTACTTTATTAACCAGTTAAGTATCTTATTAAAGTTTATGTGATACTCATGGTTCAATTCAGTATACTACCATGCCATTACTCATTTAGAATCACACAAAACATTTATACTTATATCAGATTTATAATATATCATATAAGATATTTATATTCACAGCAGATTCATAATAGTAGCAATTTAAACATTAATACAATATAGTCATGATTCTATAGCAACAGTAATTCATGGCAGGCTCAACAAGTAATATTCATAACAGATTCGCAACATATATCTTCAAGGCAAAATCATAGCAACTTAACAATTTAACATGTGATTGTTGTAAACTCCTATATATTGATACTAACTCATTTTAATGCTTACTATTTATTAGTATAACTTTATAGACTTAATCGTATAGACATATTATCAAATTTTAGGTAATTTAAGTGGGCCTAGTCAGGACTATATTATCTCTTTAACTGTATTTACTAATAATACTCACTATTAAATTATCAATATTTAATATTTACTTTTTAACTGGGAATGTGGTTAATAAATATAACTCTCGGGTTATAATACTATATTCATAAAAGAACATATAGTTTACTCTACTTGAGTATAATAAAATATCAGTTTAGACAAAGATTCTCAAAATTTAAAACTGTACTTGTACTAAATTTAGATTTTATTTGCGTATTCTCAATTTACACATATATCATATTTACTTAGTCAGAGTAGGTATTTGTACTCAACTTGAGTATGTAAAATATTTTAATTTCTGAAATTATATGATAGTATAGAACAGAGCCAGTCCATAGACTATAAACAGAGACAGCCAAAGGCTAAGATTTTAGGATGGTAACTTCCCTCCTTATGTGCATTTTAAAACACCAATATACATTGTCTAGTGGTTTAACTCCAGTAGAGTTGGGCTATGTTAACATGATTATTAGAAAATTGAGTTTAGTCATCAAGTTAGTCTTAGAAGGCTCATATGGAAGGGTTTAACTTAACATATTGGGTTACTTATTCATAAAAGTAATGTAATACATGCAATATGTTGATTACCATTAACAATCATATTTACTTTTAGAATTGTTAGTTACTTTAATAATGTTTCAATTCCACATTTAAATAGTTACTTTAATAATGTTTCAATTCCACATTTATATATTAACAAATCCTATTAAGTCATAATAAATAATTTTTAATAAATTATTTACTGTTACTGCCGCTTCACCTTTCTTACTTAATTACATCTACTTGACATATTAAATTTGCTAGAAATATTTAAACTTCCTAAGAATGTACATATATGTATATATATTCTGTTCTAATTCCTTATTATATAATCCGTACAACCTCATCTTTATAATTTTAACTAAACATTATTTGTTTTAGCTTGATAAAAAAACATTATTTGTTTTAGTGTCTTATGCTTACTTAAATTTAGCTCATGTTTATTATTAATTTGTACTAGTTTTGTCATCTTATCACAACACCATACTTATTCATAATTATTATTTTTTTTTTAGTAAAGGTGGGCGGCACCACCGGATAATTTTTATTGATTATCAAAAAAGAGTACAAACCCTTCATAAAAAGGGAGGTTCGGTACTTGTGACTAAGCAAAGCGAAAGTATGGAGTATCCACACTCTCCAAAACGATTAAGCTCTTAACAAAATTAGGCAAAGCAATGAAAGAGTTAAAATTAAATGTTGTTACATGGAATCTACTAAGCTGAGCAAGGTGATGCGCCACTTGATTGGATTCCCGAATAGAGTGCTGAATCAAGCATTTGTTAGACCTCATTGCAGTACGAATCCGATAAACAAGAATGGAATCCGCATTCAGAATCCCCTCAATTTGTTGAGCTAACACAAGATTGTCAATTTCAATGATAAACCCTTTATAACCAAGACTCAAGCACCAATCAATACCAATGGACAATGCTGCAAGTTCGGCCTCATAAGGCGAGTTTGCAAATAAACAGAAAGAAAAACCAGCAATGAATATACCTTTACTGTCCCTAATAACCGCTCCGCCCGAAGAGGAACTCTGAGTATGTGAAGCATCAACATTTAATTTGAACATATTAGGAGGAGGTTTTTCCCATCTTACAAGAGTTTGCTTGTGCTTATGTTTGCCAAAATTTTCTAGTAAGAAATCCAAAAATTCGGGTATGGGAGTAGGGAACTTTTTCTTCGAATTAATCACTCCCCATCCAAAAAGCAAATTCTGAATGTTGTTAAGAGCAGCAGGCAAGAAAAAATTATGATTCCCCCAGTTGCAGTTACAATAAGCACGCCATGTCTCATGCATAATAACTTGAGGGATGAGCATACCTAGGATCCCATAAATAACCTTGAATTTAGACAACCTCCACCAGGAACGAAGCATGTGATTGAAAGTTAATATGCCGTTACTATAGGGAAGAAGATGAGCCGCAAACATGTTCCAAATCGGCTGAATCTGTCGGCATTCGTAGAAGATATGATCGACCGTGGCTGCTGTCGACCTGCAGAAATGACAATAGGAAGTAACTTGAGCTCCAATCCATTGAAGGTTATGAGGAAGAGGGAGGCCATCCTGGAATAAGCTCCAAGAAAATATAGATAACTTCAACGGAATGGAGGAGTTCCATATGTAACGAAACTTGTCCTCCACTTGCCTCTTAGGATGAATTTGCTCATAAATATTGACCAATGAAGCACATTTCCCATTACTCAATTTGCATTGATTATTTTCCAACCTGAAAAAGTCTGGGTATTTAGCATGAATCCTGCATAAAGCTTTCCAAAAAGGGGAGTCATTAACCCAATAAGACATGTGTCCTGATCTGTAATACTTCTTATTCATGTAAGTGGGCCATAAGCCACATCCTGACTTAAACTGTCCCAAATTCTTCAACAAATAAGCATCTTGTGTACATTCAAGGGAACGTATGCCCAACCCTCCTTCAATAACCAGGAATTGCATACGAGATAGACTAACCCAGTGGTGTTTGTCAGTGACATCATTGCTCCAGAAAAACCTGCTCACCCGCCTATTAATAGCATTCACAACAGAACGAGGCAAAATAATAGAAGCCATAAGGTGATTAGGAAAAGCAGTAAGTACGTGGCGAATCAAGATTAACTGCCCTCCTTTAGATAATAAACGTTTATGCCAACCCATCAACTTACTATCAAATTTCTGCAATAAAGTAGAACAGAAAGAATTTCTAGTAATACCTTTAGTGACAGGGACCCCAAGATATGTGAAAGGAAGATCAGACCTTTGAATGCGGAGTTGATTCTGAATATGCTGAATAGCCTCAGGAGAAGCTTTCTCCGAAATGTAGAAAGAACTTTTGTTGAAATTTACCAATTGTCCAGATGCTCTTTGGTATTTACCAAGGAAATCTCAAAAAAGAGTGACAGATGAAGCATCTCCATTAATGAAAACAAGTAGATCATCTGCAAAGGCGAGATGAGAAATAATAGGACAACCTTGACTAAGCTTATAATGCCGAACTTCACCAGAAAAAATGGAAGCTTTAAGACTTCTTGAAAAAGCTTCCGAAGCAATAATAAACAGAAGAGGCGATAGAGGATCTCCCTGATTCACTCCTCTGCTGGCTTGAAAAAACCCATAGCTAATCCCATTTATCAAAACTGAAAAATGAGTGGCTTCAAGATTGGCACAAATGAGCCGAATAAATTGAGGTGAAAAACCAAATTTCTGTAACACTGCCTTAAGAAAAGACCATGAGACTCTGTCAAAAGCTTTCGCCATATCCAGCTTAATTGCCAGATTGTGACCAACCGTCTTCCTATCAATTTCATGAACAATCTCATTTGCAAGTAGAACCTGCTGAGAGATAGATCTATTCTTCACAAAATCGGCTTGCTCAGGAGAGATAATGGTATCCAGCACAGAGGATAATCTATTAGTAACAATCCTCGTACAAACCTTGCTTATGAAGGTGGTTAAACAAATAGGACGATATTGAGCGAAACAATCAGGATTAGAGACTTTAGGAAGCAGAATAATAACAGCACTACTGAAAGCACGAGGTATAGGAACCCCAACAAAAAATTCCTGGACAGCACTTACCACTTCCTTGCGGACAATCTCCCAACAATGGCGGAAAAAACACCCATCATAGCCATTAGGACCAGGAGCACTGTGAGGATCAAGCTGCCAAACAACAGCCTTAATTTCATCCTCAGCAGGAATAGAAATCAAAGCATCATTATCACAAGCAGTAATCAAGTGAGGAATATGAGCAAGGAAACCCTCTGCTGAAATAGGATCATAAGATGAATCATCAGTGAATAGATGTTGATAGAAATTCATCGCTTCAGCCACAATGTCATTCTGATCCGTAATCACTGAGCCCGAAGAGGTTTTGATGCTAACTATGCAATGTAACTTGCGCTTCATTTTCACATAATTATGAAAAAACTTGGTGTTCCTATCCCCATCTTCCAACCAAGTAAGACGAGCTTTTTGCTTCCAGAAAACCTCTTCCTGCTTCAAACAAGGTAATAAGGCCACTTGTGTGTCTTTCCAACGTTCCAGATTAGAAACAGTAGCATTAGAAAGATAAACCTCTTCAGCCTCTTTAGCGTCCTTTTCAGCTTTAGTAATGCGATAAAAAATATTACCGAAAGAGTTGCGATTCCAATTACGCAGAGCTTTCTTGAGAGATTGGAGCTTAATAAACAAACCAGCCATGCCTCCCAAATGAAAGGATCCATCCCAATTAGCTCTAACCACCTCCATAAAATCACTATGGTCAATCCACATATGTTGAAATTTGAAAGACTTTGGATTGTTGAAAGCCACTTTCTGACACATCACTAACAAAGGAGAGTGATCAGAAGTAGACCTGTCTAAATGAGAGCAATGAATAGAATCAAAAATGTCAAAATAACCTGTATTGGCCATAACCCTATCAAGCCGTTCCCATATTAAACCATTTTGGCGAGTCCCGGTCCAAGTAAATTCAGAACCACTAAACGAAATCTCAATTAAATCACAGTCATCACAACAATCAATAAAATCCTAAAGCGCTGCAGGATCAGGTACACCCTCTCCTAGACACTCATGAGCATATTTAATAATATTAAAATCCCCCCCCCAACTAATGGAAGACCATTAGAGGAAACAAAATTCACAAGTTTCATCCACAAACTCTGCCTCTGTGCTCTAGTGTGAGCACCATACACCGAGACTAAAGCAAAAGAAATAGATAAAGGAAGGAAAGATACCTTACAGGAAACCATCTGACCTTCATCAATAAAAGTGGATAACTCGAAGGAATGAGACCTCCACAACATCCAAATCTTGTTAGAAGAAGAAAACCAAGAAGAATCGAAGCCAAGTTGAGCAGCAAAGAAATCAATCTTAGCAGAATTAGTAATAGGTTCAATAATAACCAATAAATCCAGCTTATGACAAGAAATAAGGTGCCGAAGGCGAGTTAAAGAAGAGGAAACTCCACGTAAATTCCAGATTAAGAAATTCATTTAGCACAACTGGCACTCTCAATCCCGAAGCTATTGACATCCTTATCCTGCAGTAAATTATTCTGATTCTTCTTCCCTTTTGCCCGCACCGGATTACGTCTAGTCTCCTTCTTATTCTTCGTCATAAGATTAGGTAGTAAACCAGTATCAGAATGATGCTCAAACTCTATCTGGATATTCACTTGTTCCTGTTCCGTATCTGAAGAAACACGCAAAAATTCATCCAAAACAGCTTGCTGTTTCTGTGTCGCAGAATTAATTTGCTGTACAACTTCTTCCCCAGTGTCATCATCATGTAAAGCCGCAAAAGAGTTCGACAAAGAAAGGTTGAAATCTTCCTTATCCCCATTGCCATCAGTTGGATGTTGAACATTAACTAAATGAGCAGATTTACGTTCAGAATTATTATTATTATTATTATTATTATTATTATATTTCTCTTTTTTTTTTTTATTTTACTTATGACTTCCTTGTGTAGAGCATTTAGAAGAACAAGTTACTGTCTTTTCTTGTTCTCTACTTTAGATTATAAATCTATTTAAAAATTTGCCACCAATTAAATCATTTCCTTCATCTTCTTATTTGACCAAATTTCAATATGCATGCTAGACATTGACATATATATTTAATATTACTTTTAATTCAATCATCACATCACATTGATATATCGTCATATATATTTACATTCATGTATTAGGCAAGAAAAAATGCTAGTAACAGATTCAAAGTGTTCCACTATTATAGCCTTCTCTTTTTTCCACCAATTAAATTACGCCAACATATATGCTTCTTAAGTACTTACTTTTGTTTAATTCATTTCAACCAATCATAACATCACATACATATCCAAACAATAATATAATATAAAATTCAAAATCTGGAACAAAATGACCTTCTTCAAATTATTAACAAATTCATCTTTGTAAGCTCATATCTTTCATTTTACACGTTAAAATTGAATTCTAAAATGAAAATTTAGTTTCATCTAATTAGCTCTTTCTATACATATAAGTTTCATAAATTATCATCATCAACCGAAGGATATATATATTGTATTTATATTATATATATTTCATATATATATATATATATTTATATTTCATGCATATCCTGTGTAAATATGGTGTATGTATCATACCATCCATGCCCTTCTTTTAGGTAAAACTCTTAGTAAATCTTAAAAATCATTACCAGTTACAAGATTGCTTAAACCGTAATGAGTTTTCTTCCATCTCTCTTTTTTTTTTTTTTGTATAAACCATTTTTCATGCGTACTACAATTTTTTCACATGCATTCATTTTAGGTTTGTGTAATATTTTATACTTCTAATCAAGTAAAAATCAAAATTTTTTTTAAGAGCTGAAGAATCCATTTATTTAACTTCCATTTTATCTTTATTACAATTTCAAACAAGTCCATTAATGTGGCAAATCTTTAAGCAAACAATACATGCAAACATATTTTTAGTGTTTTGAGTACTCACCTTTTATAGTTTCTCCTAGCTCGTTATTATCTTCTTAAAGAACCCAGCTCCAACTTTGTCTTTAAACAGCTCCTTTCCTTGCCAATTTCCTCTGCAAATCCAGCTTACTCTCTCGGTTTAGTTTGATGGTAAAGAGGTGTTTCAAGTTTGCATGAAAAACCTCGTGTCTAGCTTTTGAAATTTGATAGTTCCAAGAGCTATTTTTGAAACTTTGAATTTTGTTTGGTTAAGTCTAATAAAATCCGGTTTTATTTTCATAAACTCTATTTTTTCCTTTTATTTTGTCTTTCGATGAATTTTGTCCTTCTTGCATGTACAATGTACCGAATACCACAAGTGGTATTCTTCATACGATTGGTTTCTTTTTTTTTTTTTTGAGAATTTACCAAAAATAGACCTTCATTAAAATCTTTAATATTTTTTAGACTCCCTTCACCTTAAATAACTAAAAAATGACAAAAATGTCCTTAAATCTAATAAACAACTCTTTCTTTTTTATGTTGAAACGCCGTTAGTCACTGTTATCTTCATTTTCTCAATTTTTCTGTCTCTTTCACTAATATTCTATAATCTTCATCTTCATTTTTCAATAAAATTTTGTATTTTTTCTTTATTATTTGCAATACGATATCTATTGATGCATTAAATCAGTAAGTTGGAGTTTTTTTTTTTTTTCAAATCAAGCTATAAAAAAATAAAGATTATATTTTCAACTGTGCATATATATATTTCAGTTGTTATGATTGTGAAATTTTATAAAAAAAACTTGTTGATTTTATTGTGTTTAACCACTCTCTTTTCTATTTTTTTCCTTTTCTTCTTTCATTTTATTTTTTGGACTGTTAAAAATTAAATAGAGTGGTATGGAGGTTACTGGATTCTATTTGAAGTAATATTGTATAATTATGAAAGCTGTTAGGGCTTATTAGTAGATTATAATGTATAATTAGAGATTATTAGGGACAGTTAAGATTAAGTAATATAAGTTAAAAAATGTTAGCCATAACTACCTTTAACTTTTTCTAACTCACATCAAATTACTTTTAATTGATATTGGAAATTATTTATTATACAATCTAATCCAATCTGCATGCTTTTATGTTAAAACAAAATCTGTTAAATTTATTTTAATTTTTAAAGAAAAAAAAGCTAAAAGAACAGCCCTAACTTGTCATAACTTGCCCTAACTCACATTAAATTACTTGTAATTGGCAGTAAAAATTATCCATTATATAATCTAAGACAATCTGCATGTTTTTATATTTAAATAAAATCTGTCAAATTTATTTTGATTTTTTAAAAACAAAATACTAAAAGAACTGCCCTAACTCGCCATAATTTGCCCTAACTTATATTAAATTACTTATAATTGGCATTGAATATTATTTATTATGAAACCTAATCTAATATGTATGCTTTTATGTTTAAATAGAATATGTAAGATTTATTTTGATTAAAAAAAAACTAAAAAAATAGCCCTAACTTGTCATAACTTGCCATAATTAGCATTAAATTACTTTTAATTGGTAGTGAAAAAAAGCTAAAAGAACTTCCCTAACTAGTCATAACTCACATCAAATTGCATCTAACTGGCATCAAAAATTCTCCATTATACCTCTAAGATAATATACATACTTTTATTTAAAAATAAAATATGTCCGATTTATTTTGATTTTTAAAGAAAAAAAGAGCTATAAAAGAACTGCCCTAACTCACCATAACTTGATATAACTTATATCAAATTGCTTCTAACTAGCATAAAAAATTCTCCATTATAATTTTTAAGATTGTCTACATGATTTTGTTTGAAAAATAAAATATTTTTAATAAAATTTGTCCAATTTATTTTAACTTTAATAATAATTTTACTATTGCTTTTGATAACAGATACAACATGCTGGTAAAATGAGGCAAGACGTGTAGCCGTTGTTGGGAATGTAGCAATAATAGACTCACATGTCAGAATTCAATATCACTTCATCCTGCTTCATATGTTATAAGTACTTAGACTACTCAGAAATAAATTATTGTATTTCTTTATTTATAATAAACATTAGAAGATGCTTGATATGTAATTTATAAATTGTTATATTATTATATAATTGTGGTGAAAACATATTATATAATCTGTATTATTGGCTAATGAATTTTTTGTTATGACTGGTTTATGACTTGTTTTAGGTTTGTACATAAAGATAGAGTTATGACATTTTTAACTTGCCCTAACTTATGGATATTTTTATCTTCATTAAATTTTGAAAGTGAAATAAAAATGAGGCTAGTGTGTTGATCAGATTAATTTTTAGGCATGTCAGAGTGCATACAAATGGAGTTAGGGCAAGTTAGGTGAAATTAGGGCATTTTTGAATTACACCAAAATAATATTAAATTAAACCTTTTGCAATAACTTGAAATACTAACCATTTACAATTGAGGTGTTGTCAAATCTCACAATGTAGAAATATGAAGAATTCAATAAATTTAGCAATAAATATCTCATGATCTGATATGTTAATATAATAGAAATTCAGTATTCATATCATAATCAATACAATTTAAGAATTGCAAATTATCATTTTACGATCTGACATATTATATTTAAACATAAAGGTATGCAGATTGTATTAGATTATATAATGAATAATTTTTAATGTCAATTAGAAGTAATTTGATATGAATTAGGACAAGTTAAAAGGAGTTAGGACATGTTTATAAATTTTTTTCCTCTTTAAAAATTAAAATAAATGAGACAAATTTTATTCTTAGACAAAAGTATACATATTATCTTAGAGGTATAATGAAGATTTTTTTATACCAGTCAGAAGCAATTTAATATGAGTTATGACAAGTTATAGTGTGTTAGGATAGTTCTTTTAACCTTTTTTTCTTTAAAAATCAAAATAAATCTGAGAGATTCTATTTAAATATAAAAACATGCAGATTATCTTAGATTATATAATGGATAATTTTCACTACCAATTAAAAGTAATTTAATGTGAGTTAGAGCAAATTATGGCAAGTTAGGATTGTTCTTTTAGCTTTTTTTTTTTAAAAAATTAAAGTAAATCTAACAGATTCTGTTTAAATATAAAAGTATGCAAATTGTCTTAGATTATATAATAGATAATTCTTAATGCCAATTAGAAGTAATTTAATGTGAGTTAAGGCAAGTTCTGGCGGGTTAGGGTAGTTCTTTTAGCCTTTTTTCTTTAAAAATTAAAATAAATCTAATATATTATGTTTAAACATAAAAGCATATAGATTAGATTAAGTTTTATAATAAATAATTTTCAATTCCAATTAGAAGTAATTTAATGTGAGTTAGGACAAGTTATGGCGAGTTAGAGTGGTTCTTTTAGTCTTTTTTTCTTTAAAAATAAAAATAAATCTAACAGATTCTATTTAAACTTAAAAATATGTAGATTATATTAGATTATATAATGGATAATTGTTACTGCCAATTACAAGAAATTTAATGTGAGTTAGGACAAGTTATGACAAATTAGGGTTGTTCTTTTAGCTTTTTTTTTAAAAAAAATTAAAATAAATTTAATAGATTCTATTTTAACATAAAGCTTCCAGATTAGATTAGATTGTATAATAAATAATTTTTAATGCCAACTAAAAGTAATTTAATATAAGTTAGGGAAAGTTATGGCGAGTTATAGCAGTTCTTTTAGCTTTTTTCTTTAAAAATTAAAATAAATCTGATAAATTTTGTTTAAATATAAAAGCATATAGATTGAATTAGGTTGTATAATAAATAATTTTCAATACTAATTAGAAGTAATTTAATGGAACACCCCCATATCCAATGCACACACACTACAACCACAACAATGTAGCATAAGTGCACCAAACATAGGGATGCTACGGTTCTCTTAACATTCAAAACACTTTAAAACTTAATACAATACCCTTATCATTATACATTATAGAAAAGTAGATCATTTACTTGTAAAACAAAACATATTAGTTATATATATATATATACATTTAAATATTACACAGCGAAAGTTATAAAATATGTACATATTTACATATTAAACATTTCTTTACAAAATATAAAGAAGTATACATGATTGGCAAGTTTGCTCTGATCTTTAAGTTCCCAAAATGGATTCTTCAAGGTCTACTCTCACTTGGTCTTGATGAACTCTCGGGTTCAACTCTATCAACTCTATTACCTGCGTGATTAAACACTATCGCGCTAAGCCAATGGCTTAGTAAGATAATCATGCTAATGATATGACTTAGTGCAATGCAATGTCATTTCTCAATCCATATTATACATGTAACATCATATATGCAAAACTAACAACATACTTTCACATTACATATCACATTTCAATATCTTTTCATATACCTCATTAGTATTCATTTAACCATTCATAATCAACCCTAAATAAAGACAAGCATGGGCCCAAGACACACTAATATGCCATTCAATTTTCAGAGTTAAAGCTTTGGTTTTGTTATCACATTTATCAATATCATATACCCAACTAGGCTTCAAGGATTAAGTTCAACCAAGCTTCAAGGGGAGCAAAGCATGCTAAGCTTCTACCCAACTTGGCTTCAAGAACTAACCCAACCTAGCTTCAAGGGTGGTAACATCTCAATTAGGCTTCAAGGATTCAATCCAACCTAACTTCAAGAGATTGTTACACTTATTAGGCATGCCACCAACAACCAACTCTGAAAATGGAATAACACATTAGCCACACAATTCATTTATCATTCAATTATCATTTTCATTCTCAATTCTCAACAACATTTAGGCAAACATGCCTTATTTCTTTCAATCACATCATCATAGCCAAACACAATGGCATTGTCTCATATCATGTCTTATTTGAATTATCATTGCATCTTTGATATACATTTCAATGTATATTACTTATGAAACACATTACCATTCACAATGCATAACATAACATTGTTCAATCTCAACAATGCAATTAGGGCAAAGAACAATTGATATGATTCATA
The DNA here is from genome assembly GCA_947685225.1 of Garcia nutans. Classification (NCBI taxonomy): domain Eukaryota; kingdom Viridiplantae; phylum Streptophyta; class Magnoliopsida; order Malpighiales; family Euphorbiaceae; genus Garcia; species Garcia nutans. Next base: position 30,139,895 of record CANTUV010000039.1, on the reverse strand, counting down.
GCTTTAGAACCTTACACATGCATTTAATTATATCATTCATTGATTCAAGTGTGTTTAAAGTGTTTAGGGTTAGGTTTAAGGACCAACCTACCTTTGGAGAACCAAAGCAATGCAATAAGATCAAAGAATGAAAACCCTAACTATCACACTTGAGGGACACGGGCAGCCCACTTGAGGGACACGGCCAAGCTTGTGGCCGTGTCACTCAACTCAATTGGACAGTAAGCAACACGGGCAAGGGACACGGCCAAGCTTGTGACCGTGTCTCCCAAAACAAAAATCCAGTAGTGAACACGGCTAAGGGACACGGCCGTGTCTCTCAAAAACTCAACCAACACGCCCAAATTTCCTTAGCTTGGCCGTGTCTCTCTTTTCCTTTGGCCGTGTCACTCATCTCCAAAACCCTAAATGTAACCAACCCTCTTCCAAATGCATTTTAACATATAATTACCAACACAAACTCACTCAAATGGATATAACTCATGTCATAACACATATTCATCACAATAACCACTTAAACCACACATTTGGACATAAACCATCTCAAAACCCTAACTCAAACTTTACTCTTGATTTTCCACTATCAAAATCCATTTAAACTTACAACCTTCACAACCAAACCAACCTCAATTCAATCTTTTAACTAACAATCAACTTTAACACTTGTAAACACATATTAAACACACCAAATCATTACATCAACAAATCACACTTCACTTTAAACATAACTTCAAAATTAACAAAGGAAACAAGAGATTTCTTACCTTAGATGAAGAAATTTCACAAATCTCTAACCAAACTCTTTGATTGCCTCTTCAATTACTTCTTGCCTCAAGAACACCTCCCTTTCTCTTTGCTATTTGGAGAGCCGGCCACTTCAAGAAAGAAAGAAGAAAATACACAAATCAAACACCTTTTCTTCTTTTAATCTCCACCATGCATTTCATTTCAAGCAATTACTCATATACCCCTCATCACTTAACTTAGCTTTTGTCTCTTATAAACCCAATTAAGTAATTTCACATGCCATATAAAAATCTCCTCTTGCATTGACTCTCTCTCTTTGACCATTTTATATGTTATATATATCACCATATACACAACATATAAACTTGTCTCTAAACCCTAAATTTCTCCCAAAACGCATATACATATACATTCTTTTCCCAATTTAAACCAACAACAACAACAACAACATACAAAACTTCTAGGGCATGCATAGGGATATTACAATTCTCCCCCTCTAAAAAGAAAATTTCGTCCTCGAAATTACCTGATATCAAAGCTGAAACAACTGAGGATATTGCTCTCGCATGGATTGTTCACTTTCCCAAGTTGCTTCTTCTTTTGCATGATTCTTCCAAAGAATCTTCACCAATGGCACTCTCTTGTTTCTCAACTCTTTCACATCATGTGCCAAGATAGCAACTGGTTCCTCTTCAAAAGTCAAATCTGGGCTCACTTCGATAGATTCAATTGGCAACACATGAGATGGATCCGATCTATACCTCCTCAACATAGAAACATGAAATACATTATGAATATGATCCAACTCAGGTGGCAAAGCAAGTCGATACGCCACTGGCCCAACTCTTTCTAACACTTCATACGGCCCAATGAAACGAGGACTCAATTTTCCTTTCCGACCGAACCTCAAAATCTTCTTCCAAGGAGATACTTTCAGAAATACCTTATCTCCAACATCAAACTCTATGTCTCTCCTTTTCAGATCTGCATAAGACTTCTGTCGGTCTGAAGCTGCTTTTAACCTGCCTCGAATCAATTTTACTTTTTCTTCAGTTTCTTGAATCAAATCAGGCCCAATTAACTTACTTTCACCAAGTTCACTCCAACAAAGAGGTGTCCTACACCGTCTGCCATACAATGCTCAAATGGTGCCATACCAATGCGAGTTAGGGCCGTCTGACAGATTCTATTTAAACATAAAAATATACAAATTGTCTTAGATTATATGATGGATAATTTTTATTGTCAATTAGAAGTAATTTAATGTGAGTTAGGGCAAGTTATGGTAAGTTAGGGTTGTTCTTTTAGTTTTTTTTTTTTAAAATTAAAATAAATTTGATAGATTCTTTTTAAACATAAAAGCATGCAGATTGTCTTAGATTATAAAATGGATAATTTTCAATACCAATTAGAAGTAATTTAATATGAGTTAGGGCAAGTTATGGTGAGTTAGGGCAGTTCTTTTAGCCATTTTTTCTTTAAAAATTAAAATAAATCTGACAGATTTTGTTTAAATATAAAAATATGCAGATTGCCTTAGATTATATAATAAATAACTTTCACTATAAAGTAGAAGTAATTTAATATGAGTTAGGATAAATTATGACAAGTTAGGGCTATTTTTTTAGCCTTTTTTCTTTAAAAAATAAAATAAATCTGACAGATTCTGTTTAAATATAAAAGTATGCAGATTGTCTTAGATTATATAATGGATAATTTTCAATGCCAATTAGAAGTAATTTAATGTGAGTTAGGACAAGTTTTGGCAAGTTATGGCAGCTCTTTTAGCATTTTTTTTCTTTAAAAATCAAAATTAATCTGATAAATTTCGTTTAAATATAAAAATATAGAGATTGTCTTAGATTATATAATAGATTATATAATGAAAAATTTTCACTCCTAATTAGAAGTACTTTAATTCAAGTTAGAGCAAGTTATGGTAGGTTATGGCTGTTCTTTTAGCCTTTTTTCTTTAAAAATTAAAATAAATCTAACAGATTTCGTTTAAACATAAAAGTATGCTGATTGGATTAGGTTGTATAATAAATAATTTTCAATGCTAATTAAAAGTAATTTGATGTGAGTTAGGAAAAGTTAGAGGTAATTAGGGCTAACACTCTTTAACTTATATTACTCACCCCTAATTATCCCTAATAATCCCTAACTACACATTATAATCTACTAACAAGCTCTAACAGCCTCCATAATTATATAACATTACTTCAAACACAATTCAGTAAACTCCATACCACTCTATTTAATTTTTTAACAGACCATAAATGAAAATGAAAGAAGAAAAGGAAAAATAGAAAAGAGATAGAGATTATAGTTAAACACAATAAAATCAATAAGTTTCTTATAAAATATCACAATTATAACAACTCAAATATAAATGCATAGTTAAAATATAATCTTTAATTTTTTATATCTTGATTTGAAAAAAAAAAACTCTAACTTACCGATTTAATGTATCAGTGGATATCGAGTTGCAAATAATGAAGAAATACAAAATTTTGATTAAAAAAAATGGAGATGAATATTGTAAAATATTAGTGAAAGAGAAAAAAAATTGAGAAGATGAAGATAACAATGGGTGGCGGCGTTTCAAAATGAAAAAGAAAGGGTTGTTTATTAGATTTAAGGGTGAAGAGAGTCTAAAAAGTACTAAGGATTTTAATGAAGGTCTATTTTTGGTGAACTTCCTTCTTTTTTTTTTTTAACATTTGGCTTAAACCAATATTTTCTTATAACTTAACTATCCATCTTGTCACATTTTAATATTTAACTTACATGCATCATGCCACATTCTATCCCTAGCTTATAGTGTAATGACGGCTAACATATACTATTACAAATTTAGTTTTGTAATATCTCAATTTTTGATGCTCTTTGGAATAGTAAATATGAGATGAATATATATATTAGATGTAATATATATGTATATATTATATATATTTGAAATATATTTGAAGTAAACAAGACATATACATATACCTAAGATATATATCACATATATATTATGTATAATTAGTTGTAGGAAAAGTTAATAGCGATGATTAAAGTAATAATAAAGAGAAGTGGAAGTCAAAAGATGGAAGAAGATGATTGGTGGGTTGTTATTAATTAATTAATATTATATATATATATAGATAAGGATGGAATTATAAAGGAAGAGATATTTCTTTTCCCTTCTTCTTCTTCTTTGCCATGAGTTGAGAGAGAGAGAGTAAGGAGAGCTTTCTTCTTCTACCATACACCAAATTTACTAGGAATTTTAAGAAATTTAAAGGTGGATATTAAAGGTTTAGCAAGAATTCAAGTAAGTGTTTATCTTTAAGCTTGTTTTTATGTGATTTCATATTTATCATATGTCTTATAGAAGGCTCTTGACATCAGAATTTTTCTCAGTTGGTTGCAGCTGCCAAGAGTGTTGAGAGAGCACATGATCTTGCAGCAACTGCTAGAGACGAGGAGAGCAATAGTAGAAGACCCCAGAGTGAGGCAAAGTCTTCATCAGTAAAGAGAGTCTGAGGGGGATACCCTTAGAGTGATAGTGAGGGTCAAAGGCAGCCTAGTAGGACTATTCAGCCAGGGCAGAGGCCCATATTATCAAAAGCTACTACGCCTACTTTTAGTTCTCCGAGACCTGCTCCATCAACATGCAGTCAGTATGGTAGAGTTCATAGAGGTGTTTGTTGGAGAGTCAATTCTCGAGGATGTTATAGATGTGGATTACAGGAGCACTATGTGAAAGATTGTCCAGAGCCACCAACTAACAGTCTGAAGGAGAGTGTTGATTTTGGACCAGCTTCTAGATGAGGAAGAGGTGGTAGAGGTGGTAGGGTAAGATTTAGACAGAGAGAAGGGTCTGTGACCATGGATAGATCAGAAAGAAATAGAACAGTGTAAAAGATGTACGCGATGCTGGGAGAGAATGATATTCTAGATGAAGGTAAAATTTTGATTATCTAGTATTATTAGATGTGTAATGATTGTATGTGTGCTTTCATGGATGAAATTGTTATAATTGATAATTATTTAAATTTATTTGGTACATTAGTATAAATGTTTAAGGATGTGCATAAGTCAGAGAGTAAAGGTTAGTGATTGTATTAATGAGATTTATTCAATGAGATAGTATAATTTCGAGGACGAAATTATTTAAGGGGGAGAGAATTGTAATATTCTGATTTTTGTTGTACTTTAAAATAGTAAATACGAGAGAGCATATGAGTGTAATGGGTAGAGAAAATATTAGATGGATGTTTATGATATATGTTATATATGTGCTATATATATTTGAGATACATTAGAAGGATAAATAGAATATATAAGACATATACATATACCTAACATATACTACACATATGCATGAGGTATACATTGGTGGTGAAAAAGTTGATTTTAATCATTTAATTCATAATAATAATAATAATAATAATAATAATAATAATAATAATAATAATAATAATAATAATAATAATAATAATAATAATAATAATAAAAGGGAAAGTAAAAAGTTAAAGGAAGGAAGAAGATGAGTTGTGGAGAATTTAAGTGGAAATTTTATATAATATTTTATTTATATAAGGATAAGGATGGGTAAAGAGAAGACAAGTGTTCTTCTTCTTCTTCTTCTTCTTCTACGTGAGATAAAGAGAGAGTGGGGAAGAGTGAACTTTTCATGCTACATGAGATTCAAGAGGGATTAAAGAAAATAGTCAAGATTTGGCAAGTAATTCAAGTAAGTACCTTCTTCTTGAACTTATTTTATGGATTTTATGTATATATGTATGATATAATTAGTGAGAGAAAGTGATGATTAATTGAATAATATTATAACAATGATATATTAATGTGTGTGTATATATATATATGTTGAATTGATATATAGATAAAGAAAATATGATTAGATGTTAGGGATAATAATGAGTAGTTGGAATTGAGAAAAAACAGCAAGGGTTTGGTAAAGTTGAGTTGGGAATTGAATGTATTGATATATGGATAATGGTATGAATAAAATATATGATTATTGTTATTATGATTTTGTGTATAGATTAACAAGAAATAAGTAAAGAAGAGTAAGCTTAGGAATAACCAAAGATTTGTATGTATAACTTTTTTGGTTTGTATATATGATCTTGAGTTTATATATATGATTTTGAGATTGTGCATATTTGATTTAACATGGGTTGGAGTTGCTATGTGATTTGTAAGTATTGTATTGATGAAATGGAGTGAATGAGTATTTTTACAATGCCATAGGCGTACCTAGAGATTTAGCCTGACACGCCCAATGACATGCCCATGTCCCTGGGAGTGTCGTAGTCATTGTAATACAGAATTAAAGACATGTGCAGTGACACGTCCATGTCTCTGGAGGTGTCGTAGCTACTGTGACGCAGGACTAAAAATAGGGGCAGTGACACGCCCATATTTCTAGGCGCGTCGTAGCCACTAAAAGGTAGTATAATTGAAATGACCATTAACATGCCCATGTTGTTGGGCATGTCAAAATTTTGTGCAGAATGAATGACACGGGCAGTGACACGCCCATGTCCCTGGGCATGTCAATGTTGTAGAAGTTGAGTGTACCACTTGAAGAATTATGAGAAAATATTTAATTATGATACATATTGGTATGTTGATGAGTCATATGGTGAGTATGGCTCATGCTTGCATTATAAAAGTATAAAATGGGAAAATGTGGCTAGATGTCAAGTGTGAATTATAAATGATTAATTATACGATATGATATTGAAATGTATGAATGAAATGATATGACATTGAAATGATGATATGAAATGATATGATATTGAAATGAATGAGAAAAATGAGAAATGAAGTAATGTGCCTAGTTTAATGTGAGAAAATGTGAAAGAAATGGAAGATGAGTATTGGTAATGCATGTGAGCTATGTATGAATGATGTGAACTGGTAATGTGATCAAGAATGGTCACTAAAGTATAAACTGTATGAATGATGTGATCAAGAATGGTGATGATCACTTGAAAAGTATAAACTAAAGTGATTTTATATACATGTAACCTATATCTTTACTTGTCTAAGTATGTTGAGATTGATTGGATATGCATAAGAGATTCTGAGAAGAGCTAGGCTTAGAGGTGCATATGTTAATAGACCTAAGCAAAGCTAGGCCTTGACCTGAGCCGAGCTGGGTCATGTGTTTGAGATGATGGTTGACCTGAGTAGAGCTAGGTCATGTGATTGAAATTGAAATTGGACTCGAGCAGAGCTGGATCGAGAAATTGATAGTGTGACAGCTGAACTTAATAATTGCAATGACGCGTGAGTGGGATGTGAAGCTAATAGTCATGTACGAATATGGAATGTGATTTTCAATAGTGTAATGATGAGCAAGTGGGATGTGAATCCCAATATTGTATTTGTGTATATTGAATCCCAATATTGTATTTGTGTATTTGTATATAAAAATTATTTATATGTATCACTAAGCTTTGAAGCTTAGCGTGGTTGTGTGAATCACGCAGGTAAGTAGATTGCTGATCTGACAATCAGATATTTATGCTATGTAAAGACTGAGGGTGCACCGGAGACCAACTAGAAGGTGGTGCATGCATGTACATTTTGTTATTCTGTAGTTTGACCATATGTATGTAAGTAAATTTTGGAAAGACAATGTATAAATGTATATATGTAATTAAATGAAAAATGTTCTTATGTTCTTATATATATATATATGTATTTATATAAATACGATAATGAAAGGTTTGAAAGGATTTGTAACGTAGCATTCTTATGTCTTATATGCATATTGTAAATTATGGGGTATGTGTATAGTATGTATATAGGGTATAGAGGTGTTACATACTGGCTCTATGTATTATACGTATATAAGGTATAAGGGTGTTGTATTTTGTTTTTGGTATCAGAGCCTAGGTTTGAGGTTCTCGACCTATATGGATTGTTAGAGAGAGAAAATAAGAATTTTAAATATGGTTTTTAATTGTGATACATGCATTGGCACTGACATTTTTTGATTCCTGATGTGGCAATTTTCTACTGTATTTGCAGAAATAGGTGGTTATGGCATCTTGGACGCACCAGTCTATAGAGGGTAGTGCAGAAAGTATAGCTCCTGATGAGGGTAGAGTTGGGGTTGATATTGAGTCTGCTAGTGAGGCGTCTGCTTCTGTACCTGTTAGACCAATAGTTTGGGAGATTCCATCGAGCTTGGTATGACATATGGTGGAGCTGTTGAGGCAGGCTCCAGTTCAGTAGCCACAACCAATACCACAGTCACAGCCCAACAACAGTTACCGATGTGGAAGTATGATATGCTGAGGAAATTTGGAGCCACAAATTTTATTGGCACTACAGACCCTGCTATAGCAGAGCAGTGGCTAGATAAGATTTAGATAGTATTCATTCAGCTGCAGGCTAGTCCAGAGGAGAAGTTTGATTATGCTAGATCACTTCTGTAGGGGGATGCCTATGAGTGGTGGAAGACAATTCCCCATGGTACAGCTGATCCACCAGTTTTGACCTATGCCAATTTTCTACGGGAATTTGAGAAGTATACTATGAGGGAGTATAAAGATGCAAATAAGATAGAGTTCCTTAGTTTGAGATAGGACACCAGGACAGTGACTGAGTATGAGATTGAGTTCGTCCGGCTTAGCAAGTATGCTGGAGAGATTATATCAGATGAGTTTGACAGATGCCGGAGGTTTGAGGAGGGGTTAAGACCCCCTATCATGTGTTTAGTGGTAAGTTCCCAGTATCAAAATTTCTCTCAGTTGGTTGCAGCTGCCAGGAGTGTAAACAGGGCACAGGGACTTACAGCAGCAGCCAGAGCAGAGGAGAGCAGAGTTAGGAGACCCCAGGGTGAGGCAGGTTCTTCATCATTGAAGAGAGGCCGAGGGGGATATTCTCAGAGGTTCAGTAGGAATTATGGGTAGCCTGACAGGTCAGCATAGCAGCAGAGATAGAGACAGAGACCTGCAGCCTCAGTGGCTAGTCCTCGACCCCAATGACTCAAGGGCCTGCTCCACCTACCTATGTTTATTATGGTATAGCACATGGAGGTGCCTACTGGAGGACTGGTATACCAGCAATGTGTTATAGACGTGGATCACAAGACCATTTTCTTAGAAATTGTCCAGAGCAACCAGGTGATAAACAAACAAATACAATAGGTTCTAGACCTAGTATCAGAGGAGGTTGTGGTGGCAGAGATTTTGGCAGAAGTGGTCGATCAGGGTCTAGTCAGAGAGGAGGTTCTTCAGCAGGGAGTAGACCAGAGGATGTAGGGCCATCATAGCAGGTTTATGTGATGCAGAGGCAGTCGGATACTTCAGCTGTTATAGCCGGTACTTTTACTTTATTTGGTACTTTAGTTTTTACATTGATAGACCCTGGGTCGACTCATTCATACATTAGTGCATCCATACTGCCTGTGAGTGATTTTTATTCTGAGTCCCTAGGATTTGATATTTTGGTTACAAATCCTTTTAGGGTACAGTGTTGTGGTTAGTAGGGTGTACCGAGATAGTCCAGTTGTTCAGGATGAGGAGTTTCTCGGTGACCTAATTGAGATGTCTTTCATGGAGTATAATCTAATTCTAGACATGGATTAGGTTTTCATATATGGAGATGTGGTAGACTATTAGCAAAAATGTGTTACCCTGAGAACACATGATGGTAGAGATGTGGTGGTATCTAGTGAGCATAGACATCTTTTATCCATGTTTATTTCAGTTGTATCAGCTAGGAGGATGATTCAGAAGGGATGTGAGGCATATCTTGCTCATGTTGTAGATACCAAAGTAGTGGGGTCCTAGCTTGACAGTATACCTACAGTTGCGGAGTTTTTAGATATTTTCCCTGATGAGTTGCTAGGGGTACCTGCTGAGAGAGAAGTAGAGTTTGGTATTGATTTGTTGTCTGGTACCACTCCCATGTCTATTACCCCTTATCGTATGGCACCTATAGAGTTGAAGGAGTTAAAGGTATAGTTGCAAGAGTTGCTTGATAAAGGGTTCATTTTTCCTAGTGTGTCTCCGTAGGGAGCACCTGTTTTATTTGTGAAGAAGACAGTTGACACCTTGAGATTATATATTGATTATAGGCAGTTGAATAAGGTGACCATCAAGAATAAGTATCCATTGCCTCGGGTAGATGATCTCTTTGATTAGTTGAAGGGAGCAGCAATATTCTCTAAGATTGATATGAGATCAGGGTACCATCAGTTGAGAGTTAGAGGTATGGGCATTATGAGTTTTTGGTGATGCCCTTTAGATTGACAAATACACCAGCAGTATTTATGGATTTGATGAACATGGTCTTTAGACCATATTTAGATCAATTTGTGGTGGTCTTCATTGATGATATTCTAGTGTATTCATGTTATGAGGAGGATCATGATAGGCATCTGCGGATTGCACTACAGACTTTAAGAGAGAAGTAGTTGTATGCTAAGCTGTCTAAGTGTGAGTTCTGGCTCAATTAGGTGACTTTTCTCAGTCATGTGGTATCAGCTAAGGGTATTAGAGTTGATCCGAGTAAAGTTGAGGCTATCTTGAATTGGAGTCCACCGAAGACTGTGACAGAGGTTAGACATTTTCTGGGTTTGGCAGGCTATTATCGTCGGTTTATGAAGGATTTTTCTATGATAACTACACCACTTACCAGATTACTTCGGAAGGGAGTTAGATTTGTGTGAACAAATCGATGTCAGACGAGTTTTGAGCAGCTGAGGGAGATGTTGACTCAAGCTTTTGTCCTTACCCTACCTGTGAAAGGTAAACCTTATGTGATATACAGTGATGCTTCATATGGCGGTTTAGGTTGTGTTCTGATGCATAAGTGTTTTATTAGTTTTTGTCATAGAATTGTATCTTATTTATTATGATGATTATTGTTTTCTTCATGCATTTTGGTAGTTTTAATCCATTTATTTAGTGATTTCATCTATTTTGGTAGTTTTAATTTATTCCAGTGTTTATGTCATTTTTGTACTAGTTTTTAGTGTGGTGTTTATGTGTTTTTGGTTAATGTTTCATTTGATTCTTGTTTAAAGTTTGTTTCAAGTGTTTGTTTTAGGTTAATATGCAAAAAAACTTCCTTGGAAGAAAGAATAGCATGAAGCAGCAAGATACGGCCAAGCCACTGGCCGTATCTCACCTTAAGGGCAAAACTAAGGGAACCAAGAAAGTAAGGAAAATTTGGCAGAAGCTGACACTGGCAGGTGACACGGCCAAGCCACTAGCCATGTCACATGACACGGCCACAAGCTTGGCCGTGTCCCATATTTAGCCAAGAAAGAAGAGCAAAGAAGAAAGATTACACAGAGGATGACACGCCCAGGTGACACGGCCAAGCCACTGGCCGTGTCACATGACACAGCCAGGAGGTTGGCCATGTCACACTCAATTCCACAGAAGCAAAGAAGAAAGATTACACAGAAGGTGACGCACCCAGGAGACATGGCCAAGCCATTGGCTGTGTCACATGACACGGCCACAAGCTTGGCCGTGTCACTCCATGAGGCTAAGGAAAGAAAGGAAACGCGAATTTTGAGCAAGGTTTTTGTATAAATAAGAAGATTAGGGTTTTTGAAAGGGTTACACATTTTTTCCAGCCGTCAACATAAACTTTTGAGCTATTCTTCATTTTCTTTTGGAATTTTGATTACACTTTCATGCAAACACTCTAGATTAAATTAGTTTAGCCATTACATTATTCTTTTAGCAAAGATTTGAGCAAGAGATTCTTTAGAAGCCAAAGGAAGTTTGTAATTTGGTTTTGTTCTCAAACTCTATCTCTTAAGTTGCATTGGAATTGTATTAATGAATTCTCTAATGTCTAAATTTATTTCTTTGAATTTTAATGAGATGAATTTGTTTGATAGCATCAATATGAACTAATTCTGATCTAGTCTAGGGTTTGTATGGATCTACTATGATTGTATGAAATGGTTATTGCTCTTAACTGAATTATTTCTTTTATCCTTAATTGAATGGATTAATGTTAATATATAATTGATTGGCCATCAATTATGTGTTTGAGGTATTAGATGAAGGATTGAGAAATGAAGTCTAATGCTGGAATAATTCAATTAGGGACTTAGGTGAATTAGAAATATAAACCTAAGAAAAAGATCACTTCAATTGTAACAAGATTATTTGAAAGAGGTTTAAATGTGTGAGCTTATTTCCTTGATTTGATTAATTAAGTTGCTTGAAATCTGATCTTTGAAATTAAATTGGTTGAGAGGAATAGTCGTTCATACATATAAGTTAGTATAGAAGTGCAAACCCTAGACCTTTCTATTAAGTGAATCAATATATATGTTCAGTTTACTTTCATTGTTTTAAATTCAACTCGATCTGTCTTCATTAGTTTTTTAGCAATTTAAATTTATTGATAATTTGTTATTTGTAATTTGATAAACAATTAGCTATTCTAGCTTCCTTGTGAGACAACCTTGAGGTGTTCACCAAAATACTACAGCAGCCTCGTATACTTGCGAGTGTAGTTCTAGTAGTGTTAATTAGAGCGCAACAAGTTTTTGGCGCCGCTGCCGGGGAGGCTAATTGGAGTAATTGTTTATTAGGCATAAATATTTTAAATTATTTTTCATTGTTTACATTTGATTTTATTTGTCTTTTGCTTTTAATAATTCCTTTTTTCCAGAAATTTTGTTTATGCCAGGCAGGAGATCACTCGGAGGAGAGCTATACCCAGTTATTCCAGAAATTCAGAGAGTGAAAAGGAGCAGAGAAGAGTTTGAACTATATACCGGATTTGATACAGAGGAGGACACTTCTGATTTTGAGTCGGATACTGCACAATCTACCAATATGGGAGACGAAAGACAAAGAACTATGAGGGATTTTGCCAGACCTGTCATTGGAACTTCCACCTCTTGTATAAGATTGACAGATGCAGCAAGAAATTATGAGTTGAAGAATATCCATTACAATATGTTGCCATCTTTTTATGGAGTTCCGAATGAAGATCCTTTGAATTTTATCTGGGATTTCTACTCCACCCTCAACACATTTCCATTGGGAGGACTAACAGAGGACCAGTTGAGGATGAGGTATTTTTCATACACATTAAAGGATAGGGCAAAGAGCTGGCTTATGATGTTGCCTGAAAATTCTTTGACAACTTGGGAGCAAGTCTCTAACAAGTTTATGGGCAAATTTTACTCACATCAGAAGACAGCTGAATTGAGAGGGAAAATAGCTACATTTTCTCAATTTGAAGGAGAGCCATTTCATGAGGCTTGGGACAGGTTTAAGATGTTATTGATCCATTGTCCACACCATCACTACCCACTTCAACTGCTGAATCAGTTTTTCTATGATGGTCTGACCCAGCAATTTCAGAATACTGTTGATAATGCGGTCGGGGGAGCTATGGGAGAAAAGACAGCAAATGAGACTTATGAAATCTTTGAAATGTTGGGAGCTAATTCACAATAGAAAAAGTGTAAGAGGAAGAAGTAAAGGGGTGAACCAATTGGAAGCCAACAGTGAGATGGTCAATCAGATAGCTGAATTGACAAGGCAAGTGCAGATGCTGAACATGAAGAACAATACTTCTTCATCCACTCAAGAAGTGTGTGGAATTTGTGGAACCTTCGGGCATGGAGAAAATATATGCCCCTCTGCATACGAGTCTTATGGAAATGAGGCTGAGCAAGTTAATGCTATGGGGGGATATCAACCAAGGGCCCGGAATGATCCTTACTCAAACACTTACAATCCTGGTTGGCGGAATCATCCAAACTTTTCCTGGGCAACAAATAATTCTCAACAACATTTCCGTTTGCTCCAAAGACAAAATCAACTGCAGGGTCAATCTTCAAATCAAGGGTAGCCTAAGAGAGAGAGTTTGGAGGATAGTTTACATGCTTTTATCCAAGTTAGTACAAAGAATCAAGAGATGAATAACAAAAATTGTAACACCCCCATATTCAATGCACACACACTACAACCACAACAATGTAGCATAAGTGCACCAAACATAGGGATGCTACGGTTTCCTTAACATTCAAAACATTTTAAAACTTGATACCATATCCATATCATTATATCTTATTAACAAAATAGATCATTTACTTATAAAACAAAACATATTAGTTATCTATATATATATATATACATTTATATATTACACAGCGGAAGTTATAAAATATGTATATATATGAAAACATTTGAATACATATATTTACATTATCAACAAAACTTTACACAATATAAAAGATTTATACATGATTGGCAAGTCAGCTCTGATCTTTAAGCTCCCAAAATCCACTCTTCAATGTCTACTCTCACTCGGTCTCGAAGAGTTCTCAGGTTCGATTCTATCAGTTCTATCACCTGCGCGATTAAACACTATCGCGCTAAGCCAAGGGCTTAGTAAGATAAAACATGCAATAAACATGCTTAAATGCTATACAATGCCAATTCTAATTTATCATACATGTAACAACATAAATGCAAAGCTAACAACATACTTTTACATTTCATAACCTAACATACATATATGTATATCAGAATTCAAAATCTTTGCATATATTTTATTAGTTAATCATTTAATCATTTATGAACAACACTAAGCAAAGACAAGCATGGGCCCAAGACACACTAATATGCCATTCAATTTTCAGAGTTAATGCTTTGGTTTTGTTATCACATTTATCAATATCAATATCATATACCCAACTAGGCTTCAAGGATTAAGTTCAACCAAGCTTCAAGGGGAGCAAAGCATGCTAAGCATCAACCCAACTTGGCTTCAAGAACTAACCCAACCTAGCTTCAAGGGTTGTAACATCTCAATTAGGCTTCAAGGATTCAATCCAACCTAACTTCAAGAGATTGTTACACTCATTAGGCATGCCACCAACAACAAACTCTGAAAATGGAATAACACATTAGCCACACAATTCATTTAGATTTCATTCTCAATTCTCATTATCATTTAGGCAAACATGCCTCATTTATCTCCATTAAATCACCTTAGCCAATAACAATGGCTCCACCTTTCATTTCACAATATAACACTTCATTATTCAAGTGTATTTTTATCTCACATAGCATCATTCATAAATATTAACATTTCATTCCACATTTCTCATAAAACACATTACCATTCAAAGTGCATAACATAACATTGTTAATTCTCAACAATGCAACTAGGGCAAAACACAATTGACATGATTCATAGCTTTAGGACCATCCATATTCATTTGATTAGATCATTCTTGTGTTTGAAATATGTTTATAATGTTCATGTTTAAGTTTAGGAACAATGGAACTTTTGAAGAATTTAAACCATGCAAAGAGAACCAAGAAATCAAACAATGTTCAAATCATTTGAAGGGCACGCCCAACTCACTTGATTGACACGCCCAACCATCTTGAGTGACACGCCCGTGTCCTTAAAAAGAAAAGAGGCAGTAGCTTCCTCAAATAAATGACACGCCCAACCAACTTGAGTGACACGCCCGTGTCCTTAAAAAGAAAAGAGGCAGTAGCTTCCTCAAATAAATGACACGCCCAACCAACTTGAGTGACACGCCCGTGTCCTTAAAAAGAAAAGAGGCAGTAGCTAATTCAAACAATTGACACGCCCACTCCCCTAAATTGATTTTGGCCGTGTCACCAAATCATAAAACCTTAACTAAAACCAACCCTTTCTCAATTGCACTCAAACACAATATTCATCATATAACATATTTCACATGAACATAATCAATGTTCTAAACACATATTCATCATAAAAACTACTTCACCACACATTAATATCACAATTAAACACATATTCACCACAAAACCCTAAAATCCAACATCCTTCTCCCTCCATCCAAATCAACAACCATCATTTCCAACAACAACCTTCAATTAAACTCATAACTTAAAATCAATTTAACATTTGAAAGCACAACCAAACACATCTCAAATCCACCAAATCACAAAATCATCAAACCCTACTTTACTTCCAACACAACTTCCAAATAAGTAAAGAAAACAAGAAAATACTTACTTGAAAAGAAGAAATTCCACAAATCCTTTGTCAAAACCTTGGATTGCTTCATCAACTTGCTTCTATCATCAAGAACACTTCTTTTTCTCTTTTCAATTTGGAGAGCCGGCCACTTCATGAAGAAAGAAGACAATGATCAAGATACAAAGTCAAATTTTGCTTTTAATCTCCACCAAGTGTTCTTATCCAAGCAATTACTAAAACACCCTCAATCATATAACTAACCTTTGTCTCATATAAGTCCTTATATGTAATTTCATTAACAACCAAAAATATCTTCTTCCACTTAACCATCACCTTGACTCTTCATTTGACCACTTTATATGTTATATATATCATCATATACACAACATATACATTTGTCTCTAAACCCTAATTCTTTCTCCAAAACACATATGCACAAGCATTCTCATCCCAATTCTTTTCTTACCCCATCATATGCATTCAATTCAATTTAACAATAACAACAACAACAACAACAACAATGTAATCAAAACTTCTAAGCCACATATGAGGATATTACAATTCTCCCCCTCTAAAAAGAAAATTTCGTCCTCGAAATTACCTGAAATTAACTCTGAAACAACTGAGGATATTGCTCTCGCATCGTTTGCTCATTTTCCCAAGTTGCTTCTTCTTTCCCATGGTTCTTCCAAAGAATCTTCACCAATGGCACTCTCTTGTTTCTCAAATCTTTCACATCACGTGCCAAGATAGCAACTGGTTCCTCTTCAAAAGTCAAGTCTGAGTTCACTTCAATTGATTCAAATGGCAACACATGAGATGGATCCGACCTGTACCTCCTCAACATGGAAACATGGAATACATTATGAATACGATCCAACTCAGGTGGCAAAGCAAGTCGATAAGCAACTGGCCCAACTCTTTCTAATACTTCATACGGCCCAATGAAACGAGGACTCAATTTTCCTTTCCGACCGAACCTCAAAATCTTTTTCCAAGGAGACACTTTCAAAAATACCTTATCTCCAACATCAAACTGAATGTCTCTCCTTTTCAGATCTGCATAAGACTTCTGTCGGTCAGAAGCTGCTTTTAACCTGCTTCGAATCAATTTTACTTTCTCTTCAGTTTCTTGAATCAAATCAGGACCAACCAACTTATTATCTCCAAGCTCATTCCAACAAAGAGGTGTCCTACACCGTCTGCCATACAATGCTTCGAATGGTGCCATACCAATGCTGGATTGGTGACTGTTGTTGTAAGCAAACTCCACAAGAGGTAAAAACCTATCCCAACTTCCAGAGAAATCGATGACACAGCTCCTTAACATGTCTTCAAGAATCTGTATCACCCTCTCTGACTGTCCATCCATCTGTGGATGAAAAGCAGTACTGAAGTGCAGTCGAGAACCCAAAGCATTATGCAAACTCTTCCAAAATCTTGAAGTAAACCTAGGATCTCGATCAGACACTAAAGAAGTTGGAACACCATGCAGTTTCACAATCTCCTGGATATACAGCTCAGCCAACCTCTCCAAAGAGTAATCCATCCGCACCGGAAGGAAATGAGCTGTCTTAGTCAATCTATCCACAACCACCCAAATGGCATCATGTTTCCTTTGTGTCAATGGCAATCCAGACACAAAATCCATTGTCACTCTTTCCCACTTCCATTCAGGCACTGACAACGGTTGAAGCAACCCGGTTGGAAAGTGAGACATTTCGACACAAAATCTGCAATGTCTCTCTTCAAACCAATCCACCAATAATGTTGTCTCAAATCATTATACATCTTCGTATTACCCGGATGCATAGCAAACATCGACTGATGAGCTTCTTCTAAAATGATTCTTTTCAAATTAGCATCCTTGGGCACACACAATCGGTTCTTAAACCAGAGACTCCCATCATTTCTCACAACAAAATCTCTAGTCTTCCCAATCTTGCAATCTGAAATAATCTTCTGAATCTTCATATCAACCAACTGAGCCTCTTTGATCTGATCTAACAAAACTGGCTTCAATTGCAACTGTGCCAACAATGCACCATCATCACAAGGTACAAAACTGGCATGCAATGCTCTCAACTCAACAAGCAACGAGAGCGAGTAAACTGTTAAACCAGCTAAAGACTTCCGACTCAGAGCATCAGCAACAACATTTGCTTTACCTGGATGATAGTCAATTAAGCAATCGTAGTCTTTAATCAATTCTAACCATCTCCTCTGACGAAGATTGAGTTCTTTCTGGACACCCAAATACTTCAAACTCTTGTGATCAGTGTAGATGAAACATTTTTCCCCAAATAAATAATGGCGCCAAATCTTTAATGCAAACACAATGGCAGCTAATTCCAAATCATGGGTCGGATAGTTAAGCTCATGCGGTTTCAACTGTCGAGATGCATAAGCTATAACTTTCCCTTCCTGCATCAATACACATCCCAAACCTCTATGTGAAGCATCACTGTAGATCACATATGGTTTGCCTTCAACAGGTAAAGTTAAAACAGGCGCTTGAGTTAACATATCTCTCAACTGCTCAAAGCTAGCCTGACACTGATCCGTCCACACAAATCTCACTCCCTTACGAAGCAATCTGGTGAGTGGAGTAGCTATCAAAGAAAACCCTTTTACAAACCGCCGGTAATAGCCTGCCAAACCCAGAAAACTTCTAATCTCTGTCACAGACTTGGGTGGACTCCAATTCAGAATAGCTTTAACTTTACTTGGATCAACTCTAATGCCTTCTGCTGAAACAATATGTCCGAGAAAAGCTACTTGATCCAACCAGAACTCACATTTCGACAATTTGGCAAACAACTGCTTCTCTCTCAAAATCTGCAACACAATCCGCAGATGCATATCATGTTCCTCTTCATTCCGCGAATACACTAGAATGTCATCGATGAAGACCACAACAAACTGATCCAGATAGGGCCTAAACACCCTATTCATCAAATCCATGAAAGCTGCAGGTGCATTCGTCAGACCAAAAGGCATAACTAAAAATTCATAGTGCCCATACCTGGTCCTGAAAGATGTCTTCGGAACATCTTCAGCTCTGACTCTCAGCTGATGGTACCCAGATCTCAGATCAATTTTAGAAAATACAGCTACACCTTTTAATTGATCAAAGAGATCATCGATTCTAGGCAAAGGATATTTATTCTTAACGGTCACTTTGTTCAATTGCCTATAATCGATACATAACCTCATAGTACCATCTTTCTTCTTCACAAATAGCACAGGAGCTCCCCAAGGAGAAACACTGGGGCGAATAAATCCTTTGTCCAACAACTCCTGTAATTGCACTTTTAACTCCCTCAATTCTGCTGGTGCCATTCTATAAGGAGTAATAGAGATAGGAGTGGTACCAGGTAACAATTCAATACCAAACTCCACCTCTCTCTCTGGAGGCAATCCAGGCAACTCCTCTGGAAACACATCAGGGAACTCAGCAACTGTGGCAATGCTATCAATGGGAAAACCCTTCATTCTAGTATCTATCACATGAGCGAGATAGGCTTCACACCCCTTTCTAATCAACCTCCTGGCTGCAACAGCTGAAACAAATAAGGAGGCTAGCTGTTCCTGCTCATTAGATACTATCACTTCTCTACCATCAACGGTTCTCAAAGAAACAATTTTCTTTTTACAATCCACCACAGCTCCATGTCGAGATAGCCAATCCATACCTAAGATCACATCATATTCCTTAAATGGCATCTCAATCAAATCTCCAAAGAACTCCTCACCCTGCACCCTCACTACACTATCCCGGTGCACCTTACTCACAACCACACTATGCCCTAACGGATTTGTCACCAACACATCAAATCCTAGGGACTCAGCATGCACATCAGATACAGGCAAGACAGATACACTAACATAAGAATGCGTGGAACCCGGATCAATCAAAGCAAGTACTGGAGTATTAAATAAAGAAAAAGTACCAGCTATGACTGCCGATGCATCTGGCTGCCTCTGCATAACATACATCCTCTGGGAAGAACCAACCTCCTCTGGTCTACCCTCTCTGGATGCAGCACCTCCTCTAGAACTGAACCCTGGCCTACCTCCTCGGCTGACACCTCTTCCTCCTCTACCTCCTCTCACACTAGCTCGAGAAGCAGCAGAATCAACTGGCATCTGCTCCTGCCTCTCAGGGCAATCTCTCACAAAATGGTCTGGTGATCCACACCTGAAGCATACCCCTGCAACACCAGCCTTCCAACAAGGACCACCATGTGGCCTCCCACAATGGATGCAGATGGGAAGAGTGGATCTCCGAATCATCGGGGTCGGAGCACTCGCCACTGAAGCTGCAGGTCTAAATCTCTGCCTCTGGAACTGCACTGGCCTACCAGCTGATCTATGACTTCTACTACTCCGAGGAACAAAACTTCCTCTACCCCTCTTAGCAGAAGAAGACCCTGCCTCGAACTGGGGCCTTCTAACTCTAACCTCCTCTTCAGAAGCAACTGCAACTATGGCCTGGGCTCTCTCTACACTCCTAGCTGCTGCAACTAACTGGGAGAAATCCTGATACCTGGAGCCTGCCACATGACATATAATTGAGGGCCTCAATCCCTCCTCAAAACGCCGACATCGATCAATCTCATCAGCAATGATACCCCCAGCATACTGACTCAGTCGAATAAACTCAACTTCATACTCAGTAACAGTCTTGCTGTCTTGTTTCAAGCTTAAGAACTCCATCTTCTTCATATCCTTATACTCCCTAGGAGTATACTTCAACTCAAATTCCCTCAGAAAATCAGTGTAAGACAGTGTTGGAGGATCATCCATAGAGTGTGGCACTGTCTTCCACCAGTCATATGCGTCCTTCTGCAGTAATGACCTGGCATAATCAAACTTTTCCTCAGGGGTGGCTTGTAACTGAATAAAGATTCTCTGCACTTTGCCTAACCATTGCTCAGCCACTGCTGGATCAGTGGTTCCCATAAAATCTTCCGCCCCAAACTTCCTCAATTTATCATACTGTCTCATCTGAACCTGAGGCTGGGGTGGTGGTGGAGGTGGCTGTACTGGTGCTTGCCTCATTACTTCCATCATATGCCTAAACCAGGCTGGCGGAACCTCCTCTCCAGCTGGTCTACCCGACACCGAAGCAGGTGCCTCCTCAACACTATCAACCCTAGCTCCCTCGGCAGGAGCAATGCTCTCGGCACTACCCTCAACTGACTGTCTTGAGTGAGGATCCATCAACACCTAATACTGCAAACACAACAGATTACATCTTATTAAAGATCAGGGACTGCCAATCTCAAACGTATATGTCATTCAAAACTCACTTTTTAAGTAAAAATATTCTTTTTATTACATTTTTCCTAGGCTGAGAATCTCAAACCTAGGCTCTGATACCAAAACAATTGTAACACCCCCATATTCAATGCACACACACTACAACCACAACAATGTAGCATAAGTGCACCAAACATAGGGATGCTACGGTTTCCTTAACATTCAAAACATTTTAAAACTTGATACCATATCCATATCATTATATCTTATTAACAAAATAGATCATTTACTTATAAAACAAAACATATTAGTTATCTATATATATATATATACATTTATATATTACACAGCGGAAGTTATAAAATATGTATATATATGAAAACATTTGAATACATATATTTACATTATCAACAAAACTTTACACAATATAAAAGATTTATACATGATTGGCAAGTCAGCTCTGATCTTTAAGCTCCCAAAATCCACTCTTCAATGTCTACTCTCACTCGGTCTCGAAGAGCTCTCAGGTTCGATTCTATCAGTTCTATCACCTGCGCGATTAAACACTATCGCGCTAAGCCAAGGGCTTAGTAAGATAAAACATGCAATAAACATGCTTAAATGCTATACAATGCCAATTCTAATTTATCATACATGTAACAACATAAATGCAAAGCTAACAACATACTTTTACATTTCATAACCTAACATACATATATGTATATCAGAATTCAACATCTTTGCATATATTTTATTAGTTAATCATTTAATCATTTATGAAAAACACTAAGCAAAGACAAGCATGGGCCCAAGACACACTAATATGCCATTCAATTTTCAGAGTTAATGCTTTGGTTTTGTTATCACATTTATCAATATCAATATCATATACCCAACTAGGCTTCAAGGATTAAGTTCAACCAAGCTTCAAGGGGAGCAAAGCATGCTAAGCATCAACCCAACTTGGCTTCAAGAACTAACCCAACCTAGCTTCAAGGGTTGTAACATCTCAATTAGGCTTCAAGGATTCAATCCAACCTAACTTCAAGAGATTGTTACACTCATTAGGCATGCCACCAACAACAAACTCTGAAAATGGAATAACACATTAGCCACACAATTCATTTAGATTTCATTCTCAATTCTCATTATCATTTAGGCAAACATGCCTCATTTATCTCCATTAAATCACCTTAGCCAATAACAATGGCTCCACCTTTCATTTCACAATATAACACTTCATTATTCAAGTGTATTTTTATCTCACATAGCATCATTCATAAATATTAACATTTCATTCCACATTTCTCATAAAACACATTACCATTCAAAGTGCATAACATAACATTGTTAATTCTCAACAATGCAACTAGGGCAAAACACAATTGACATGATTCATAGCTTTAGGACCATCCACATTCATTTGATTAGATCATTCTTGTGTTTGAAATATGTTTATAATGTTCATGTTTAAGTTTAGGAACAATGGAACTTTTGAAGAATTTAAACCATGCAAAGAGAACCAAGAAATCAAACAATGTTCAAATCATTTGAAGGGCACGCCCAACTCACTTGATTGACACGCCCAACCATCTTGAGTGACACGCCCGTGTCCTTAAAAAGAAAAGAGGCAGTAGCTTCCTCAAATAAATGACACGCCCAACCAACTTGAGTGACACGCCCGTGTCCTTAAAAAGAAAAGAGGCAGTAGCTTCCTCAAATAAATGACACGCCCAACCAACTTGAGTGACACGCCCGTGTCCTTAAAAAGAAAAGAGGCAGTAGCTAATTCAAACAATTGACACGCCCACTCCCCTAAATTGATTTTGGCCGTGTCACCAAATCATAAAACCTTAACTAAAACCAACCCTTTCTCAATTGCACTCAAACACAATATTCATCATATAACATATTTCACATGAACATAATCAATGTTCTAAACACATATTCATCATAAAAACTACTTCACCACACATTAATATCACAATTAAACACATATTCACCACAAAACCCTAAAATCCAACATCCTTCTCCCTCCATCCAAATCAACAACCATCATTTCCAACAACAACCTTCAATTAAACTCATAACTTAAAATCAATTTAACATTTGAAAGCACAACCAAACACATCTCAAATCCACCAAATCACAAAATCATCAAACCCTACTTTACTTCCAACACAACTTCCAAATAAGTAAAGAAAACAAGAAAATACTTACTTGAAAAGAAGAAATTCCACAAATCCTTTGTCAAAACCTTGGATTGCTTCATCAACTTGCTTCTATCATCAAGAACACTTCTTTTTCTCTTTTCAATTTGGAGAGCCGGCCACTTCATGAAGAAAGAAGACAATGATCAAGATACAAAGTCAAATTTTGCTTTTAATCTCCACCAAGTGTTCTTATCCAAGCAATTACTAAAACACCCTCAATCATATAACTAACCTTTGTCTCATATAAGTCCTTATATGTAATTTCATTAACAACCAAAAATATCTTCTTCCACTTAACCATCACCTTGACTCTTCATTTGACCACTTTATATGTTATATATATCATCATATACACAACATATACATTTGTCTCTAAACCCTAATTCTTTCTCCAAAACACATATGCACAAGCATTCTCATCCCAATTCTTTTCTTACCCCATCATATGCATTCAATTCAATTTAACAATAACAACAACAACAACAACAACAACAATATAATCAAAACTTCTAAGCCACATATGAGGATATTACAAAAATCTTTTAAGAAAGTGGAGACCCAAGTGGGGCAACTTGCACAACAGATGCAGATTCAACAAAAAGGGAAATTTGCGAGTCAACCTGAGCAGGCACAATCAGTGACTGTTCTTAGGAGTGGCAAGGTAACAAATAATAATGTTGAAAATAATTCTGTGAATGCAGGTGATCAAGAGAACAAAAAGGAAGGAGAACCAGAGAACAAAGGTGCTAGAGATAAATCAATGGAGAAATCCCCTTCAGCAGATTTACACAAAGCAAGTAATCCTTACCGGCCACCTATACCATTCCCCAGCAGGTTGAAGAATGATAAACAAGATAAGCAATTTTTAGACATCTTCAACATGCTGTCTAAGGTAAGTATTAACTTACCTTTACTTGAAGCAATAAAGAACATGCCAGCTTATGCCAAATTCTTCAAGGAATTGAACATCAAGAAAAAGAGGTATGAGCCAAATGAAAAGGTGATAGTGTCAGAGGTAGCTAGTGCTGTTCTGCAACATAAACTAACTCCGAAACTAAAGGATCCTGATAGTTTCATAATTCAAATTACTATAGGTAATGGAAAGGGGACTAATGGCATGTGTGATTTAGGAGCCAGTGTTAATTTGATGCCTTATTTTGTGTATCTCTAATTAGAACTTGGGGAACTTAAACCTACCAAAATGGTCTTGCAATTAGCTGACAGATCTCTTAGATTCCCGAAAGGAGTTATAGAAGATGTGTTAGTTAAGGTTGGTGGGTTGATAGTGCCTGTGGATTTTATAGTTCTGGACATGGAAGGAAGTAACCCTACACCATCCGCACACACTATTCTACTGGGTAGGCCTTTTATGGCTACGACCAATACCTTGATAGATGTTAAAAATGGTAAATTGTCTATGACTGTCTTGGGACAAACGGTTGAATTTTCTATTTTTAACACCTCTCCCATTCCTACAACTGCATTATATGAGGATTGCTCTTTAATTGATTGTATTGACGCAGTTGTTTCAGATGTTTTCTTGCAAACAGGTTCCTCGGATAAATTGGATCTGGCATTGACCTTAGATCGTGGCTTAGATATTTTTGACTCAGAAATAGCTAGTTGCCTTGAGATATTAGAGAGTGCTGAGATAGAGGAACTTAAGGAGGACCCAGCAATTGAACTTCCCTCCATCCAAAAGGAAGAGAATAATCCTTCACTTGAGTTAGAGCTGAAAGAGTTGCCTAAAAATATGAAATATGTGTTTTTAGGGGATCACAATGCCTTACCTATGATAATATCTAGCGAATTTAGTGAAAGGGAAGAGATAACGTTGGTGAGTGAGCTAAAAAGATTGAAAAGAGCAATAGGATGGGGATTGAGTGATATCAAAGGTATTAGCCCTTCAATGTGCATGCATAAAATCACCTTAGAAGAGAGAGCTAAACCTGTGAGGGAGATCCAAAGGCGCCTTAACCCAAAATGAGTGAAGTGGTTAAAAAGGAAGTGCTTAAATTGCTTGATGAAGGAGTGATATATATCCAATAGCTAATAGTGAGTGGGTGAGCCCAGTACATGTAGTGACTAAGAAATCAGGAATCACTGTGGTGAAAAATGAAAAGAATGAATTGGTTCCTACTAGGACTACTACTAGGTGGAGAATGTGTATCGATTATAGGAAGTTGAACAATACCACAAAGAAAGATCATTTCCCTCTTCCTTTTATTGATCAAATGCTGGATAAACTTTTAGGATACTCACATTATTGCTTTTTGGATTGACTTTCAGGTTATTACCAGGTGTCGATATCACCAGAGGATCAATCCAAGACTACTTTTACTTGCCCTTTTGGGACTTATGCATTTCGGCGTATGCCCTTTGGCTTGTGCAATGCGCCTGTAACTTTTCAAAGATGCATGATGTATGTTTTCACAGACATGATAGATGATTTTATTAAGGTATTTATGGATGATTTTTCTGCTTTTGGTGATTCTTTTGATAATTGCCTCAGTAAACTTGTTCTTGTGCTTGAGAGATGTATTGAATGTAACCTCACTTTGAGTTGGGAAAAGAGTCATTTCATGGTTACTCAGGGCATTGTATTAGGCCATGTTGTGTCTAGTAAAGGGATTGAGGTGGATAAAGCTAAGGTAGAGTTGATTGCTATACCTCTGTTAAGGGAATAAGAAGCTTTTTAAAGCATGTGGGTGTCATTTGAAATAAGCCAACCATTGTGTCATTTGCTTGGGAAAGATGTTCCATTTGAGTTTACTGCACAATGCATGCAAGCCTTTAATTCCCTTAAGGAAAAATTAACTAGTGCACCGATAATTGTAGCTCCTGTTTGGTCTTTACCTTTTGAAATTATGTGTGATGCCTCTAATCATGCAGTAGGAGCTGTCCTTGGGCAAAGGGTTGAGAAATTTTTGAGAGTAATCTATTATGCCAGCTTGACCCTAAATAGTGCGCAAGTAAATTACACAACAACTGAAAAGGAAATGCTAGCTGTTGTTTTTGCCTTAGATAAGTTTAGAGCATATTTAATTGGGTCTAAAATTATTGTACATTTAGATCATGCAGCTCTAAAATATCTTTTGATAAAACAACATGCTAAACCTCATTTAATTAGATAGGTGTTATTATTGCAAGAATTTGATTTTCAAATCAAAGATACTAAGGGAAGTGAAAATGTTGTAGCTGATCATTTATCTAGATTACCTTTCTTTGGTGAAAATCTTGCATCTGATAGCATTCATAAAAATTTAGAAGCATTTCCTGATGAGTAGTTGTTTGTGGTAATGAATGCACCTTGGTTTGCAGATATTGCTAACTATCTTGCTTGTGGTATTTTGCATTCTGACATGTCATTTCAGGAAAAGAAAAGGTTTTTGTACATGAGTAAATTTTATTTTTGGGATGAACCTTACTATTCCAGATATGCAAAGATGAGATAGTTCGCAGGTGTGTATTTGAGGAAGAACAACTGAGTATTCTTCAATTTTGTCATGACCTGCACTGTAGTGGTCATTTTGGAGAGAGAAAGACTGCTGAGAAAGTGCTTCAAAGTGGATTTTACTGGCCTAATTTATTCAAAGATGCTCAAGAATATTGTAAGCATTGTGACTGTTATCAAAGAGTAGGTAACATTGGGAGGAGGAATGAAATTCCCCTTCAATCTTATATTGTTGTTGAACTGTTTGATGTGTGGGGAATAGACTTCATGGGTCCTTTTCCCAAGTCTTTTGGTTATGAGTACATTTTAGTTGTTGTTGATTATGTTTCAAAATGGGTGGAGGCAATCCCCACCTATACTAATGATGCTAATGTGGTTGTTAAATTTGTGAAGGAATATATTCTTAGCAGATTTGGCACGCCAAGAGTGATAGTCAGTGATGGGGGAAGTCATTTCTGCCACAAAATTTTTGAGAAATTAATGCACAAATCGGGTGTGAAACACAAGGTGGCGACCCCATACTATCCACAGACTTCAGGACAAGTTGAGACATCTAACAAGCAAACCAAAGGAATTCTGGAAAAAACAGTCAACTTATCAAGGAAGGATTGGGCAAGTAGATTGCATGATGCATTGTGGGCATATCGAACTGCTTTCAAGACTCCTTTGGGTATGAGTCCATACCGATTGGTTTTTGGTAAGGCTTGTCATTTACCAGTGGAGTTGGAGCACAAGACCTATTGGGCAATTAAGACTCTAAATTTAGATTTGGACAAGGCAAAGAGAGAACATTTTCTGCAAATTTCAGAGTTAGATGAACTAAAGAATGAGGCATATGAGAGTTCTAGGATTTATAAGGACCGCACTAAATCACTTCATGATAGAATTTTAGTGCGAAAGACATTGAGCCCAGGTATGAAAGTTCTGCTTTTTAATTCTCGTCTCTGTCTGTTTATAGGAAAACTCAAGTCTCGATGGAATGGTCCTTTCGAGATAACTCAGGTATATCCTTCTGGTGCTATAGAATTGCTTAACTCTTGAACGAATGAAACTTTAAAGTAAATGGACAGAGAGTTAAACCATATAATGAAGGGCTCCAATAAGTAAGGATCATTGATAGTACTTTGATCTACGATCCTTAAGTCTTGCAGTAATGTCCAGCTACACGACATTAAAGAAACGCTAAATGGGAGGCAACCCATCGGTTTGCATTTCTTTTCATAGTTACAATTTTATATTCAGCAATTTTGATTTTATGTTTGGTTTAAATAAATAGAATGGGTGCTTTGATCGGTTTTTATTTTATTTTTAATGTGTTTTTGGGTTAATCAAGGAAGCAGATTGCATTTCTTTTAGATTTGGTGACATATAAAAAAAAGAGCCAAAATGGCAGTGAAGGACACTGCCACTTGACACGGCCAAGCTACTGGCCGTGTTAAGCAAACCCAAAAACACACAATCCCTGACACGGCCAAAAGGCTTGGCCGTGTCATATAGACATGGCCAAGCTTCTACCCATGTCCCTTTCTTTGTCTTGCAACCTTTTATTTTACAGTGTCAAACATGGTCATGGGACACGGCCAAGTCACTGGCCGTGTCCCTCCAAACCCATCAAACACGGCCAAGCTAAACCAAGCTTGGCCGTGTCACCTCAATTTCCAATTTTAAAAACACGGTTTTCGCCCTTTTCTTTCATTCAAATCCCTAGTTTTTCTTTTTTTCCTTTCTCTCTCTCTCGACTCTGTCTCTCCAAAACCTCCATTTTTATTTTCTCAAAGCTTCCAAAATCCCATTAATTCTCAATTTTTCTTCACCAAAACCAAAATCAACCCGTTCAATCTTCTTCTTCTCTCATAAAAAATCAATTAAATCTGTTAAAGCTTCAAAATTTTCCAAATCTTTCAATATGCCTAAAACAAAGATGGTGTTCCACCACAAGAGGAGGCAACCTCCAACTGCAGCTCCATCTTCATCTTCTTCATCTTCAAAGAGAGCGACTCTTTTGGCTAGGAGTTTCTTTCCAACGAGGTATGTAAGCGATGAATCCCTTAATGCTCTTCATATCAGGGATAATTTCTATAGCTATGTTTAAAACCTTAGGTGGGAGAAATTAGTCTCCCTTCGACCTTTGCAATTTCAAGAGCTTACTTTGAAATTTTTAACATCTCTTAAGGTTGAAAGAGATGAACAGAAAATTTGCTCTAGGTTAAATTTTAAATTGCTTGGGAAATCATTTGTAGTTAGTATTGAGCAATTGAATGCTATATTTGGTTTCCATCAACAAGGTGAAAAATCTGTACCTAAGGATTTTAAACAGCAAGTTGCATGGGGAGCATTGGGCTCGGGAACATATGTTGCCAAATCGGCCAAAGTAACAAAATTGAGTAATCTCGCTTTAAGATATTTGCATTGCTTTATGTCTTGTGGGTTCTTTGCAAGGAAGGAAAGCCCAGGTGTGGTGGAAATTAGTGAGCTCTTTTTCTGTTGTCCCAAGATGGCAACCAAGAGGGGGGGTGAATTGGTTTCCTCAAGAAGTAATGACAATTTAAAAAACTCAACAAACAAGAAATGCAGAATATAGAGTTGGTTGAGTAATTGAAGAAAGAAAGAACACACAAGATTTATAGTGGTTCGGATTTACTTCAATCCTACATCCACTTCCTTAACAACTTGTTAAGGTTCCACTAATCTTTGAAGTTTTTACAAGCTCACTTCCAACTTTGGTGTTTTCACAAGTTCACACCTAACTTCACAAGTGTTTTTCTTAGGCTCACACTTACAACCCAAACAAGAGTTTTACAAGGCTCACTCTCACAACCTAACAAGAGTTTTACTAGGCTCACTCTCACAACCCAACAAGAGTTTTACTAGGCTCACTCTCACAACCCAAGTGTTTCCCAAGCTTACACTCAAACTTATACAATGGTGTTTTCAATGCTAACACCTAACATTCATAACAATTCAAATACAAGTTTAAGTAAAAGAAAATTTGTTGCTTGGCTATGAAAATCTTTTCTCAATGTTGTCTCTTTTTTGTTTTCTCATAGAAACTTTGTATTTATAGCCAATGTGGTCTTACTAGCCGTTATTGATGTTGAGAATAAAGTCTTGGCAGATTAGACCTCTTTACTTAAACTGTCCGAAGCACTTCGCGGTCGCCCTTCATACAAGGATGGTCGCGCTCATGCTTCAAGCGGTCGTCCTTTTAACCAGGGACGGTCGCTACTTTTAAAAAATCTTCAACGGTCGAATTTTAGTGCTCTGCAGCTGGAATCTTGCCCATGATGTGTTTGTCGGACCGTTTCTTGCCCATGCTGTGTTTGTCGGGACGGTCGCGCATCACAAAGTGCGGTCGCCCTTTTTTGAATACTGAAGTGGGATTACAACGGTCATGTCACGTGTCATTTTCTGACAGGGCAAAAGAGATGTCCGCCTTAATTTGAATCTCGCGGTCGCCCGTGGTAGCATTTCGCGGTCGAACTCATATTCTCGCGTCGAACTTCTGGACGCACCTGAGGACGCGAACACTACTGTCTCTTTGAGCAATTTCTTTTTGAATTGTTGGGCGGTCGCGACTTTGAATGGGGCGGTCGCTAAAGTGGTTAGCGAGGTCGAGTCATTCACCGTTCTTGTCACCGCGAATCTTACTGTGATTGTAATGATTTAAATTCCTTGAGTAGCGGTTGTGCACATATTTGGCCGGTCGCTATTCTGTAGGAGCGGTCGCGACTGAGGTCGAACTTCTGACCGCGAAACCTACTGTGACAAGGTTTCATTCTGTAATTACTTGGAGCGGTCGTATTAAGGTGAGGTGCGACCGCGATAAATGTTCTGTTCACCTTTAATTGAAATAACCTAATCCTGCAACAAGATTTCTCAAACACAAGTTAAATAGATCATCCATTTGAGTTGTCAAAGATCAAAATTAAGATTATTTGTCTAACAATCTCCCCCATTTTGACTTTGACAATTCAAATGAAATGATGAGAAAAATAATAAGTCTTAAATGCTCCCCCTTAACATATGCAACAATCATGGTTAAGAGCATTGTGATTATTAGTTTATTTTGGTGCAAATGTTATTGTTTGAATGCAAACATTTCTCCCCCATAAACATTTCTCCCTTATTGTAAATTTTTCTCCCATTATTGTTCTTATTCTTGTTTTCCTCTTATTGGTTCATTCATTCCATTTTGGTTTGGTATTTTCTTCTCCCCCATTGTCATAGGCAAAATGAAACAATTGTTAAGCAAAATTATTAACTAAACAATGAAAGGGAAAGTACCAAATTATATATGAACATTATATATATTAAAATGGAAAGTACAAAGCAGAAAGTGCAAAGCAAAAAATGAAGCAGTAAACACATGAAAATGCAAACAAGAACAAACTAAAGCTAAGCTATTCTGAGTCATCATCTAACTCTAACTCTTCTTCAACTAAAGGAGCTTTCCCTTTATCTTGGCAGACGAAATAGCGATCGCGAAATAACACTGGAGCGACCGCGATAAACTTAAAAAAAAATGAAAATTTCAAGGAAAGATGGAATGACATTTCTAATGTGTTAAAGAATTAACTGCATGCACATAGAAACTTCATTGGAAGATAATTAATTCAAAGTTATTCCATCAATCATTCCTAAATTGAGTTTTATGAAGTTAAGTCTATCTTCATTCAAGGGTTTTGTAAAGACATCAGCAAGTTGATTTTCTGTATCTATGAATTCTAAGATTATGTTCTGATTTTGTACATTTTCCCTTAAGAAATGATGTCTAATATCTATGTGTTTGGATCTAGAATGTTGGATAGGATTCTTAGACAAATTGATAGCACTAGTGTTGTCACATTTAATGGAGATATTGTTAAACACTTTACCATAGTCAAGCAATTGTTGTTTCATCCATAATACTTGTGTGCAACAAAAACATGCTGCAACATATTCTGCTTCCGTTGTGGATAAAGCAACCGATGCTTGTTTCTTACTATGCCAAGAAACTAGACAATTACCAAGAAAGTGACATGCTCCTGTTGTGCTCTTCCTATCTAAGATACTACCAGCATAATCTGCATCTGAAAATCCTATAATATGAAATGATGTATTCTTAGGATACCAAAGTCCTAAATGCATTGTACCACTCAAATATTTCAAGATTCTTTTAGTGGCATTCAAGTGTGATTCTTTAGGACAGGTTTGAAATCTAGCACATAGACATACACTATACATTATATCAGGCCTAGAAGCAGTTAAGTAAAGTAGTGATCCGATGATACCTCGATATTTCTTCTCATCTACTGCTTTACCATTATCATCTTTACCTAATTTCAATGATGTGCTCATAGGAGTTTTGCTAGTTTTGCAGCCATCCATTCCAAATTTCTTGATGAGTTCTTTTGTATATTTGGATTGGTTGATGAAGATCCCATCTTTACATTGCTTGACTTGCAGTCCAAGGAAAAACTTGAGTTCACCCATCATGCTCATTTCAAATTCCCTAGTCATACAAGAAGCAAATTCTTTGCACAAGGCTTCATTAGTAGCTCCAAATATTATGTCATCCACATAAATTTGTACAATCAAAATGTTGTGCTTATTCTTTTTAACAAAAAGAGTTGTGTCTACTTTTCCTTTTGAAAAACCATTTTCAAGCAAATATGCACTAAGTTTATCATACCAAGCTCTAGGTGCTTGCTTTAATCCATATAAGGCTTTGGTAAGTTTGAAAACATGATCAGGAAATTTGTAGTTTTCAAAACCAGGAGGTTGTTCAACATAAACTTCTTCATTTATGAGTCCATTTAGGAATGCACTTTTAACATCCATTTGATAAAGCTTAAAATTCATATGACATGCAAAAGCAAGTAATATTCTAATAGCTTCCAATCTAGCTACGGGGGCAAAGGTTTCATCATAGTCAATACCTTCTTCTTGATTATAACCTTTGGCTACCAATCTTGCTTTATTTCTAATGATGTGACCATTTTCATCAAGCTTATTCCTATAAACCCATTTGCATCCTATTGTAGAATGATCTATAGGTCTAGGAGTAAGTTGCCAAACATTATTTCTTTCAAATTGATTAAGTTCATCTTGCATTGCAGTTATCCAATTTTCATCATTTAAAGCTTCCTCAACATTTTTTGGTTCAATTTGAGAAACAAAAGCAAAATTAACATCAACGTGATTAATTTTAGATCTAGTAGTTACTCCCTTTGATGTTTCTCCAATGATGAGTTCCTTTGGATGATCTTTCTTGTATTGCCAATCCTTAGGTAGATCTTGAGACTCTTCTTCAAGTTGATTGATCTTTGGAACATCAATAGATTCAAGAGGTTCAAGAGTATCTGCAGGGTCATTGAAAGAAATACCTTTCTTTTGATCAAGTTTAGATGATTCATCAAATACAACATGCATTGATTCTTCTATAACTAGAGTTTTCATGTTAAATACCCTATATGCTTTGCTATATGATGAATATCCTAAGAATATGCCTTCATCTGATTTGGATGAGAATTTTCCAAGATTATCCTTGGTATTCAATATGAAGCATTTGCATCCAAATACTCTAAAATATCCAATTCTGGGTATTCTTCCATTCCATAGCTCATAAGAAGTTTTATTAGTTAAATGCCTTTTATAAACACGATTTGCAATGTAACAAGCTGTATTAACGGCTTCCGCCCAAAAATAAGATGGTAAATCATATTCGTTGAGCATTGTTCTAGCCATTTCAATTAAAGTTCTATTTTTCCTTTCAACTACACCATTTTGCTGTGGAGTTCTAGGAGCAGAAAAATTGTGTGAAATGCCAATTTCATTGCAAAAGTTTTCAAAGTTTTCATTTTCAAATTCTTTGCCATGATCACTTCTAATAGATGTGATCACATATCCTTTTTCATTTTGAACTCTTTTTGCAAAGGTTTTGAAGTAATTAAAGGCTTCATTCTTTTGAGCTAAGAAATTAACCCATGTGAATCTAGAGTAGTCATCAACAAGAACAAATGCATATAATTTGCCTCCTAAGCTTGTAACTCTATTTGGTCCAAACAAATCTAAATGAATGAGCTCTAAAGGTCTAGAGGTGCTTATAACACTCTTTGATTTAAATGATCTTTTATGTTGCTTACCATGTTGACAAGGTTTACAAATTCTATCTTTTTCATATTTTATCTTAGGTAAGCCATCAACTAAGTTCTCATTACAAATATATTTCAATTGATCCATACCAGCATGTCCTAGTCTTCTATGCCATAACCATGCATCATCATTAGTGGACATCAAACATGTATGATTTGAATGTATGCTGACATTATAAGTGTTGTTTGTTCTAGTGCCCTTAAATATGATAACATCATTTGAATTCGTGATCTTGCATTCCTTGGAATCAAACTTGACAGAGTATGCTTTATCACAAAGTTGACTAACACTTAGCAAGTTATGTTTCAAACCATCAACAAGCCATACATCTTCAATTAAATCCTTACCAATGGAACCAATGGAGCCAACACCAAGAATTTTACCTTTAGCATTGTTTCCAAAAGTTACGTTACCTCCATGTTTATAGGTAATACTTGTAAAGAGCTTTGCATTTCCAGTCATATGCCTTGAGCATCCACTATCCACAAGCCATGTGCTTTCATTGGTAGTAGATTTTAGGCATACCTGCAAGACAATTTTGATCATCTTCTTTTAGGTACCCACATATAGTTGGGTCCTTGATGGTTAGTAGAAAGAGTGCCTTCTAAATTGAGATGAGCTTTTCTTATATAACAATTGAAATTTTTGTGACCAAATTTCATGCAATATGTGCATTGCCATGGTATCCTATGCTTCTGCATTTTTCTTTTTGCATTATACATACAACTACAAGTATGTGATTTCTTTTGTACAAGTTTAGTGAACAACAATGCATAATTATTTTTGGCTTTATTTCCTAGTGAACCATAAGAAGTTCTTTTAGATTTGGTGCAAGCATCTTTGATATGAACATCAGAAATTTTAGTTGTAGATGCTTTCACAAATGTTGGTTTGCAAGGTGCAATGTTGGTTGAGCCATTGAATCCTAATCCATATTTCAAGGAAGGTGATCTTTGATTATTAATTAATGTGTTCAATGCTTCCTTTCCTTTATGAAATCTGGAAATTGATTCTTTTAGTTCTTTTAGTTCATGCTTCAATGCCTCATTCTCTTTAATCACTTTTTCTAAGTCATGTGAGCTTTTATTTAATTCTCCTATTGTATTCAGTAAGTGTTCATTTGAGGTTTTCAATTCTAAGGTAGAGTTCTTTAAGCATATAAAATCCTTTTCTAACTTAGAGTTTTTCTCTTTATAGAGCATCATTTTAGAGAAATATTTTTCTATTTTAGAATTCATGTGCTCAATCAAGTCACTATCATCTATATCATTTATATCATCATGTGCTACAAGATCAAAAGATTGAGTACTTACCTCATTGGAGTCATCTTCAATAGCCATGAGACAAAGATTTGCAATTCCTTCCTCTTCTTCTTCTTCACTTGAGGAAGAGTCATCCCATGTGGCTTTGAGAGACTTTTTCTTTTCTTTATCTTTGAAGGAGAATTTAGGAGGTGTACCTTTGTTTGCTTGTAATCTTTTCTTCCTTTTCCATTCGTTCATTCTTTTTGAGAACATTGCCATTTCATCTTCATCATCAGTACCTTCACTGCTTGAGCTCTCAACTTCTTTGATTGCTTTGAGTGCAATTGGTTTTCTCTTTTCTTTCTCACCTTGATCTTCTTCTTTTTCACTGTGCAGCTCAAAAGTGAGTAATTTACCAACTAGCTCGTCGGTTCTTAATGTGCTGAGATCATGAGCTTCTTCTATGGATGATACTTTGGATTCAAAGTTCTTTCTAGCTCTTAGTGCTCTCAAGATTTTACTGTTTACATCACCTTGATCATATACCTTGCCATACTTCTTTAGTTCATTGACAATTGCAAGTAAGCGATTGGTCATGTCGGTGACATTTTCATTTGGTTTCATCTTGAATAGCTCATACTCATGAACATGCATTTGTTTCTTGGTAAATCTTACCTGAGTTGTACCTTCATGGTAGTTTTCAAGTGTTTTCCAAATGCAATGTGCACAAGTTAAATGTTGAACTCTTCCACCTTCTTCTCTTGAAATGGAGTTCATCAAGATGGAAGCAGCTCTATTGTTCTTGAATCGATCTCTGATATTGCTAGTTGACCATTGAGCTTTGGGAAGTGGAACTTGAATACCGTCAACTTCATGAGTAGGAGATTTCCACTCATTTTCCACGAAATCCCATAGTTCAATCCCTTCACTGTCTAGAAACAAATACATTTTGTGTTTCCAGTATGAATAATCCGTTCCATCAAAGTAGGGTCTAAGAATAGAGTTAAGATTTCCATGAGAGCTTGATGAAGAAGAAGTTGCCATTGTGGATCAGATTTCACAATTAAGTTTAAGAAATCTCAGGGCTCTGATACCAATTGTTGTCCCAAGATGGCAACCAAGAGGGGGGGTGAATTGGTTTCCTCAAGAAGTAATGACAATTTAAAAAACTCAACAAACAAGAAATGCGGAATATAGAGTTGGTTGAGTAATTGAAGAAAGAAAGAACACACAAGATTTATAGTGGTTCGGATTTACTTCAATCCTACATCCACTTCCTTAACAACTTGTTAAGGTTCCACTAATCTTTGAAGTTTTTACAAGCTCACTTCCAACTTTGGTGTTTTCACAAGTTCACACCTAACTTCACAAGTGTTTTTCTTAGGCTCACACTTACAACCCAAACAAGAGTTTTACAAGGCTCACTCTCACAACCTAACAAGAGTTTTACTAGGCTCACTCTCACAACCCAACAAGAGTTTTACTAGGCTCACTCTCACAACCCAAGTGTTTCCCAAGCTTACACTCAAACTTATACAATGGTGTTTTCAATGCTAACACCTAACATTCATAACAATTCAAATACAAGTTTAAGTAAAAGAAAATTTGTTGCTTGGCTATGAAAATCTTTTCTCAATGTTGTCTCTTTTTTGTTTTCTCATAGAAACTTTGTATTTATAGCCAATGTGGTCTTACTAGCCGTTATTGATGTTGAGAATAAAGTCTTGGCAGATTAGACCTCTTTACTTAAACTGTCCGAAGCACTTCGCGGTCGCCCTTCATACAAGGATGGTCGCGCTCATGCTTCAAGCGGTCGTCCTTTTAACCAGGGACGGTCGCTACTTTTAAAAAATCTTCAACGGTCGAATTTTAGTGCTCTGCAGCTGGAATCTTGCCCATGATGTGTTTGTCGGACCGTTTCTTGCCCATGCTGTGTTTGTCGGGACGGTCGCGCATCACAAAGTGCGGTCGCCCTTTTTTGAATACTGAAGTGGGATTACAACGGTCATGTCACGTGTCATTTTCTGACAGGGCAAAAGAGATGTCCGCCTTAATTTGAATCTCGCGGTCGCCCGTGGTAGCATTTCGCGGTCGAACTCATATTCTCGCGTCGAACTTCTGGACGCACCTGAGGACGCGAACACTACTGTCTCTTTGAGCAATTTCTTTTTGAATTGTTGGGCGGTCGCGACTTTGAATGGGGCGGTCGCTAAAGTGGTTAGCGAGGTCGAGTCATTCACCGTTCTTGTCACCGCGAATCTTACTGTGATTGTAATGATTTAAATTCCTTGAGTAGCGGTTGTGCACATATTTGGCCGGTCGCTATTCTGTAGGAGCGGTCGCGACTGAGGTCGAACTTCTGACCGCGAAACCTACTGTGACAAGGTTTCATTCTGTAATTACTTGGAGCGGTCGTATTAAGGTGAGGTGCGACCGCGATAAATGTTCTGTTCACCTTTAATTGAAATAACCTAATCCTGCAACAAGATTTCTCAAACACAAGTTAAATAGATCATCCATTTGAGTTGTCAAAGATCAAAATTAAGATTATTTGTCTAACATTTTCTTAGATTGTGCTTGTAATGCCATACCTGTTAGTGCCGGCTATTGGTTGGCCGATGTGTTTGACAATGTGGCGAACAAAAAGAAGGGTGCTATTTGTATTGGAGGATTGGTTACTACTTTAGCGACAACCCTTCTTGATGATTTTAACCCGAGTAACTGCCGTATGACTAAAATTTCGGGTAATGATTCATTAGATTTGGCCACACTTGAGAAGATGCATATGGTTGTGAACAGGGGAGGGGGCCTATGTGATGGCTTCAGCTGAGCCAGAAGCACCGGGGGGACGACAAAAGAGAACAAGAGTCCATGAGAAGTCCGACTCGAATTCTCTTGATTTGGATGAAGATGCTCCGGTCCCAGACAATCAGGAGATACTTAATAGGATAGAGGCACTGGAAAGCAAAGTCGATCGTAACCATGCTACGGTCTTGCAACAGTTGGACCATATCAATAGCAACCTTGCTAAGATTTTGAGCCTCCATCCTTCAGCTGCATCATCATCACATCCTCCTTCACCGTAGATCAAATTGGCTCAAATCTTAGAATTCCTTACTTTCTTGTG
Source organism: Garcia nutans (assembly GCA_947685225.1). Lineage (NCBI taxonomy): Eukaryota > Viridiplantae > Streptophyta > Magnoliopsida > Malpighiales > Euphorbiaceae > Garcia > Garcia nutans. The sequence goes on along the minus strand of CANTUV010000039.1, from coordinate 30,101,702 downwards.
TTTAGTTATAGCATATTTTCTTGTGTTTACTTTCTTGTGTTATTTTTCATTTTTGTTTTTAATGTTCGCACTTTATATTTTTGGTTATTTTATATATTGTATTTTGTTTTTGAACAATTGATGTTTGTGATGAAAAGGTAGCGTTTGCCTCACAAGGGAACGATGGAAAACAGTTTGTACCTTAACTCTTTTTCTTTATTATCCTTGTTTCCATTGAGGACAATGTAATTTATAAGTGTGGGGTAATCTTTAAGCTTTCCTTTAATTCTTGTTTTGTTTGTCTTTGTGTGTTATATTGTGCATTGTGCATGGCATAATTGTTAGAAACTTATTGACTTTTCTGTAATTCTAGCATTATATTTAAGCCTTTAGTATCAGCATAGAGATTAGCATTTGAATTCATTCAGGATCAATTTTCACATTCTGCAATTCATGACATATAAATCTTTGAGAACCCACCCTTTGTGAGTTTTGAGCCTCATAGATTGAATATTATTGTCAATTGGTTTTTTTTTCTTAAGTGTGCACCTTCATGATTTTGCATCTCTAGAGCTTGCTTTTGCATACTAATTGAACTCACATTATGATTTCATCTCAAGTTTTAAAATGATGAAGGCAAATTAGGATTATCCCTTTAGCTTAAAAAGACCTCCCTTAATTATGAATTCCTTAGTGAGCCAAGTTGAGCCTTTGACTTTTTCTTGATAGATCAACACAATTCACAACTCAACATTTTCCTATTATCATCATACATGCATTAAGGAATGGAGTTTCTTATAATATGACAATAGGGTAAGCAAAAAAAAAAATAGTATTGCTTTAGTAAGGTTTGGGGCTGAAATGCATACTTTGCACATTGTATTTGACCGAGAGTCGATTATTCTTTTCCTCTACATTTTGAGCTAGATGTTCCATGCAATTTTATATTTTGTATATATATATATATATATATATACATCATAGCTTTATAATTTATTTTATACATTAATGCTACAGGAATAGATCCTTCAAGCATTTTATAATTATGTGTTTTAATTTCTAATACTACACTTTTTAATATATTTGGATCATTTAATGAAACTGTTATATCTGGGAAGCAGTCAAATGAGATTGGACCACTACTCAGACTGGTTTCTATAGTTCCTAAAAGTGAGTCATTAAAATTTACAAACCTAGCATCTCTGACCACTGCCAGAATACTAGTATATAATCCTTCTCTAGTTAAAGGTTTTATACCTATTTGTACTAATCCTATATGTATATACTTGTATTTTTTACTTTTATGATGTTTTATAGATTCTGCAGAAAGTAAAGTTATCTTTTCAAAAGGTTTACTTAACTGTACATCTCTTTCTTCAGCTTTAATTATATAATCGTTTTTAAATATATTTAATTTTGGTATTTTATAAATCTGTTCTTTATCTATCTTTGGTATTACCCAATTATCAATTGCTTTATTAAAATCTTCCAAAATTACTTCATTTCTGTTAACTATCCTTTTAACTTCTGATGACTCAGAACTATCCGATTTAGTTGTACTAGCAGATTTACACAGAAAAGGCTCCATTTTTAAATATTTGAAAAATAGATTTTTAAAGTTTATTAATGTTGGTTTTGGTAGCGACCACTGACTTACTGCCCTAAACGCCTATCCATTGGCTGACACGGGTCTTACTGCATATCCAATACCTAGACAACATTAAGTCCACTTCTAGATCTATAAGACAAAGATTTAAATATGGAAACAGTTCTATATCTATCTACTACCACCCCTAAAAGAAGATGGCTCTGATACCAACAAAACTAAGATAAACTAAATTTTTACAAACAGATTTAAGTAAAGCTAATACAGTAATTCCTAGGACTATTCAGTGGAAAGATATTAGTCTCCCTGATGAATGGGTCTTAGAGGATGCTGTTCCTCTCCCAGAACCAAAAACTACAGTTAAGCCCAATATAGAACTCAGTAAAATTGAACAGTATGAAGATGGTAAAGTTAAATTAAAATTCAGTAGACATAGTGTAAGCAGTAGGTATTCAGACTCTTCCTCATCTATTTCAACAGTAGACATAGGTAGAGCATCACAGTTACCTTCTGTAATATATGCTTCATATAAAGAAAATGAGCCTAAACCTGTATTGCAAACAGTAGTAAAGCCTAGGTATTCTACATCAGATATACCTGAATCTAGCAATAAATTAAAAAGTGCAGATTATAGTACAACAGTTCCACACTTATATTATAATCCAACAGGAACAATGAACCCTTTGGAACCAAACCCTAATTATAATCAACCTCAGAATATAGAACACTCACCTTCTCCACCTATGTCACCTACAGCTTCCTTCATGACAGGAAATGTAGAAAGCATAGATAGAGAATTAAATGTAATTAATAAAGAATTTGTTTTTAATTATGATAAATTAAATAAAGAATTAACAGCAATTAAAAATAAAGATAAATTAGAAAATGTAATAAAAAAGGTAAAAGATTTTGAATCAGTTAAAGAAGAATATATTGACTTTATAAAACATTATGAAGTTAATATGAAATTCTTTGATTGGTTTAAAAGAATTTATAGAGGAAAACTTAAAGCAGAAAAATTAATAAATCCAGTAACCATTAGAAATAAAAATACAGAATGGAAGGTAAAAGATAAAATCATACAAAGTGAACATCCACCTAAAGCATCAAGTGTATTTTTACATGGAGATAAAGAAATAAATATAGCACCATTTAAAATAGTTTCTGAAGATGACCCAAATAGGAAAATATTAGAACAGAATAATTTCAGTAATGCACATCTATTAAGTATAGGACAACAATTAAACAGAATAGAAGATACTATTAAAGAAAGTAAGATAGTAAAAATTGAAAAAGAAATAAAAGATAAAAAACTTAAAACTCATGTTTTTAAACCATTCGAAGTTTCTAAAAAAGGACAAAAAGAAGTAAAATCTAAAGATTCTGATTTTGTAAAAGCCATTAAGGAACAATTAAGTAAAATTGATTCATCTTCTGGGTCAAAACAGGTAGTTCAAGAAACACCACAATCTAAAGCTTCTAAAACTATAAGTATAGTCACCCAAGAACAGGAATCAGAATCAACTGAGGATTCTCAACCTGAATCTGAAGATATTGAAACCTTTAGTAAAGCCCTAGAGCCACAGATAAATCGTATAACTTATAATCAGTCTATAGTACCTAGAATGTCTGCCCCAGACTTAGGTATAGCAGATAGACCAAATGTCTTATCACAATATAAATATAATGCCTCTTCAGTTTATGAATGGAATATTGATAGCCTATCAGAATACAATATTCTGAGTCTTCTTCAACAGATGACAATGGCTGCCAATGCCTATAGAACCCAAACAGGAACTTCAGATAGAACTATAGCTGAACTCCTTATAGCTGGCTTCACAGGACAACTTAAAGGTTGGTGGGATAATCATCTCACTGATGAACAACATTTAGAAATTTTAAATGCTGTAAAAACTTATGAGGATGGAATACCTATTTTAGATGAGACTGGTGATACTATTCAAGATGCAGTTGCAATGCTAATCTTGACAATATCACTCCATTTTATAGGAGATCCTACTCATTTAAAGGATAAAAATGCAGAATTACTAAGTAACCTTAGATGTAAGAAACTTAGTGATTTTCAGTTTTATAAAACAACTTTTCTTACTAGGATAATGCTTAGAGAAGATTCTAACCAGGCTTTCTGGAAAGAAAAATTCTTAGCAGGATTACCCTTCTTCTTAGGAGAAAAGGTTAGGAACCATATAAAACAGGAATTTGGAAACCCTATTCCTTATGACCTATTGACCTATGGACAACTGTTTAGTATAGTTCAAAAAGAAGGATTAAAGCTTTGTCAAGATATAAAACTTCAAAAATCGTTAAAATATGAAATGAGAAAAACTAAACAAGAATTAGGTTCTTTCTGTAAACAATTTGATTATAGTATAACACAAAAACATAAAGATTGTAATGGACAGTGTTCTACTACAAGAAAATATAAAAAACCTTATAAAAAATATCACAAAAAGAGTTATAAGAAAAAGCTTGATAAAGATGATTATTATAAAAAACAAAAACCTTATAAACCTTATAAATATAGAAAACCTAGTAGAAAACCCTATAAACAAAAAGATAAAAAATTTACATCATATAAAGATTTAACATGTTATAAATGTGGAAGAAAAGGTCATACATCAAGATTTTGTAAATTTGATAAAAAATTACAAGAATTAAATTTAGAAGAATCTATAATAAATAAAATTCACGAACTATATTTAGATTATTCAGATTCTGAAGAATATTCAGATTCTGAAGAACTAAATCAAATAGATGATATAGGATCAGAACTAAGTTCTGAATATATTAGTAAATCATTAAATGTATTAACTAAAGAACAAGAATCTATATTAGAAGCAATAAAATTTATAAGTGATCCTAAAATACAAGAGAAAATGTTAAATAAGATATTAGAAAATGATAAACCTAAAAATTCAATGTTACCTAGTACTAGTAAACAAACATATGATTTAACTGCAATATTAAGCAAGAATAAAACAGTAAAGAACAAACCAACAATAAATGATTTACAAAAAGAAATTAAAGAAATTAAATTAGAATTAAAAGAATTAAAAAATAAACAAGAACAAGACTCACAAATAATAAAATCTTTAATGAACTCAACTTCTTCTTCTGATGAAGAAGCTGATGAAGATATTGAACAAATAATTGGTAAAGAAACTGATAATGAAATTAGTTTAATTAGTAAAGATAAGATCCCTGATAATTTAATTTTTATGTTGCATGAAATAACATCTAGAAAATATTTAATAAAAATAAAATTAAAATTCTCAGATAATTATAATATAGAAACTATAGCATTGTTTGATACAGGAGCTGATTTAAATTGCATAAAACCTAGTTTAGTACCAAAAAGATTTTGGCAACAAACTAATGAAAGTTTATCAGCAGCAAATAAATCTAAACTAAATATACTTGGTAAAGCAGAAGCATCAATCATAGATAAAAATTTAGAAATAAAGAATATATTTATTCTAACTAATATTCATCATATGGTAATTCTAGGAACACCATTTATGAATTTGATAACACCCTATTCAGTAAATGATGATAGTATAAGTTTTAAAGTAAGAAAACAAAAGATAATTTTCCCATTTTTAGAAAAACCTAAAAAGAGGAATTTAAATCTTTTAAAGGCACATTCAATAAATGAGTTACAAATAAATGCACTTATAAAAGCAAAGTCTGAACAACTTTGTAATTTAAAGAATAACTATCATTTACAAAAAATAAATGAACAATTAAACAATAAATATACACAAGATAAAATTGATAAATTAAAATCTCAAATAGAAAAAGATTTGTGTGCTGATATTCCAAATGCATTTTGGAACAGAAAGCAACACATGGTTGATTTACCTTATGAAATAGGCTTTGATGAAAAGTCTATTACAACTAAAGCTAGGCCCATTCAGATGGCACCTGATTTAATTGAATTTTGTAAAAAGGAAATAAATGATTTAGAAAATAAAGGATTAATAACTAAATCTAGAAGCCCTTGGTCTTGTGCTGCATTCTATGTAAACAAGGCCTCTGAAATAGAAAGAGGTGCACCTAGATTAGTAATAAATTATAAACCTTTGAATAAAGCTTTAAAATGGATTAGGTACCCTATTCCAAATAAAAAAGATTTATTAGGAAGATTATATAAAGCAAATATTTTTAGTAAATTTGATATGAAATCTAGTTTTTGGCAAATTCAGATTAACCCTAAAGATAGGTATAAGACTGCATTCACTGTTCCATTTGGACAGTATGAATGGAATGTTATGCCTTTTGGTTTAAAGAATGCACCCTCTGAGTTTCAGAGAGTGATGAATGATATTTTTAACCCTTACACTAAATTTTGCATTGTTTATATTGATGATGTTTTAATATATTCAACAACTATAGAAGAACATTTTAAACATTTAAAAACATTTTTTTATGGTAATAAAACATAATGGTTTAGTATTAAGTAAAACGAAGATGTCTCTGTTTCAGACTAAGATTAGGTTCTTAGGACACTATATAGAACAGGGAATTATAGAACCTATAGAGAGGAACTTAGCTTTTGGAGATAAGTTTCCTGACCAAATAGTTAATAAAGCCCAGTTACAAAGATTTTTAGGTTGTTTGAATTATGTCATAGAATTCTTTCCCAACCTAAATAGAACTATTAAACCTTTGCATGATAGGTTAAAGAAAAACCCAGGCCCGTGGACTGAGGTCCACTCTGGCATAGTTAGACAGATTAAAACCCTAGTTAAAACTATTCCTTGTCTGCATATAGCTGATCCCTTAGCCTCTAAGATAGTTGAGACTGATGCATCAGATATAGGTTTTGGTGGGATTTTAAAACAGGTTAAAGAGGGTAGAGAAGCCATAGTCCAATTTTATTCAGGACATTGGAGTCCAACCCAATTAAATTATTCAACTATAAAGAAAGAGATTTTGAGCATTGTTTTATGCATTTCAAAATTTCAATCTGATTTATTGAATCAAAAGTTTTTATTAAGAATTGATTGTAAAAGTGCTAAAGATGTTTTACAAAAAGATGTTAAAAACCTTGCCTCAAAACAAATTTTTGCTAGATGGCAAGCTATATTAAGTATTTTTTATTTTGATATTGAATTTATTAAAGGAGAAAATAACAGTTTACCTGATTTCCTTACTCGTGAATTCCTTCTCAGGAATCATGGGGAGAAAGAAAAAGAATACCAATAAAGAAACCCTTAAAGATGACTCTCCTAAAGCTCTATCTGATCATTCAGATAGTATATTAAACCCAAAACCAATAAAGACTTGGGCTGATGCTGTCCAAGAAGAAAATAAAGCCAACATTGAGAAATGGGTCTCCCAGCTGGCCCAATCTCCTGAGGTAATTAAAGCTCTATTAAAGATGGGACACGAACCTCCTCCAGGGGTTCCAGGTAAAGATTCCTTAATTCCTTATTTAAAAAATCAAATTGAGATAGGAGAATCTTCTTCTCAAAAAACCCTATCTCAGAATATTTCTAAAAATGAGTTGGATATTTCAAAACCTTCAACTCAAATTATTTCTACAAATTTTCCTTTAAAGTATAAAACATTTTGGTATAATAAAAATTTTTGGTTTACAGAGTTAATTCCTGATTTTGGGACTGTTCAGCAGAACCCATGGTCTATTATTGAATCTGTTTACCCTAAAGGATGGTTTTTTAAACCTAAAGAATCTTCAAAATCCCAAGAATATTATCTCCATATTCTTGTGGATTCTGGCTCCCTATTTCTAAAGCACAATTACCTCCAGCAAGATAAAGCAACCATTGCCTATTCTTCATTCAAAATAAAGAAAATTCTCCATCCTTCTGAATGGGGAAGACCTTTGCACATCCCTGTGCAGTTTAAAACCCTTCCTTCCTTATCCTGTTGTTCTTCTTATAACTATTGGGATTATATTGAAGCCTGGACCAAAGCTTTGTTTTTTCAGAACCCTGTAAAACACATTCCTGGCTTATTTATTGTGAGAACAACATAAAGACCAATAACCTTCCATCCTGGTTTGTTGATTGGTGGCATTATTGTGGAAATGATGAAAGAACTCTTCCACAGGATGTACTATTAGCTTACCAGTATTTTAAAGCCAACCTAAACCCTTCACCATATGAGAGGAATTTCCCTCCTCTACTCCTTTTCTGTTTAAAGTTCAATATACCTTGGGTATATCAGTGGTATTTTGACTATTCTTTTCAGTCAGGTATCAATATCCCTGTTATATTGAGGAAATCTAAAGTCAAGTGGTGGTCTGCCTTTCGCAACTCTACCACTATTGAAACAGTTAAAACGTGGCTCCTTAAGAGAAACCATGATGGTCTTGACCCAAGACTACAGGTCTCCTTTGGTGCCCAAAGAGCCCAAAATATTGCCCTTCTTGCAGCTGCAAAGACTGCAGAAGAATATAAAGTCTTAATGGAACAGATGGTTGGGTCTCTTCCCTCAACATCTGAGCCCGTTAAGCCCAGTAGAACCTGCTCTGCTGGATCTTCAATTAAAGCCCATTCTAAAGTCTCTAAAGCTCAATCCAGAAGGAAGAAATCTCTTTCCTCTTCCTCGGATTCTTCTACATCATCCATGACATCATCCTCCACCGAGACATCTGACTCGGATTACTGTCCCAGTAATGAAGATGATTGCTATGGTATATTGTCCCCCATCAGAGTGAAAAGTAAAGGTAAAAAGAAAAAGAATAAAGAAAAAGAAAAAGAGAAAAAAGAAAAAGAAAAAGAAAAAGAAAAAGAGAAAAAAGAAAAAGAAAAAGAAAAAAGACAAAAGACAAAAGAAAAAAGAAAGAAAAGAAAAAAGAAAAAGAAAAAATAAAAAATAAAGAAAAGAAAAAAGAAAAGAAAAATAAAAAGATAGTTGAATCAGAAGTTGAATCTGATTCAAGTTCATCTGGTTCGTCCGATTAAAGGCAGGAGAAACCTCATTTCTCCACTCAGATTTGTTAAAGTCAATAAAGGCGGTGCCCACTGACAAGATACTGTTCATCTACAGTATTCACCAGAGGGAATCCAACAGTAAAGTCAGTAGAACTGTTCACCCACAGTTCCTCACAGTAAAGTCAACAGTACCAGACAAGGTACTATTCATCCACAGTTCCAGACGCGTGAAGGTACAGTAAAAGTAAATAGTAACGACAGGTTACTATTCCTCTACAGTGCCAAAGCATGTGACAAGAATAGTGGAATTTTAAAGCCTCTGTCTATATAATGAAGCTGATTCTGAAGGCAAAAGGAATCCGAAACACTTTTCTGTCAACACAGAAGACATTCAAGAACCTTTCAGCCTAGTTTTAGCTTCTTCCTTCCCTCTCTTTTCATTTACTATTCTTCCATTCCTGAACCCAACACCTATTGATCTCCTTGTATAAGGTAGTTTAAGTTTATAATTTATAATTTGTATTTTATTTTAAAGTTTTTATTCTGTATTGTATTTCTATTTTGTTTATTTAAATAAATTTAAATTTTTATATATCTCATCTCTTATTCATCTATAAGTATGCTCTGTTCTAGTTCTTGCAAGCAAAAAACGAGCAAGTTGAGCTTGATCTGGAACTAAAACATCAGAAATTATTATTGCATTACTTACAGACTGAAAAGGACCTTTAATTCTATCCTTTTCTGTCTCTCTTCTCTCTCTACTCTACGCTGTATATTTATACGGGATCCGTATACTTATACCAGACATAGTATAATTAGGAATACTAAAAGATATAGACATAAGAGTGTGTATTGATTAAAATATTCTAGACTTAAGATACAAAATTAACTTAATCTTTAAAATGGTATATAAGGCTGGAAACCCAAATATAAATTGGAGCAACGTCAGACTTGCACTTGTCTGAAGTCTTCCTCTGTACCGGGTATGAAACAACGCCGCTGTACCTTTTAAAAGATTATATTTTATTTATATGTTATTTATATTCTGTTTATATTTTGTTGCATTATTGCATAATTAAGGAGTCTTTAACACTTGAGGCCGGAAACGGTTCTGTGATACTGAATGTAATCGATATCCTTAATTCATCATTCTTAATATAGTTATGTATGTTTTTAACATAGTCTTTTACATTCTGTTTCTTATTTCTGTTTCTTATTTATTGTTATCTGTTTATATCTTTGTTATTTATGCTTAATTATTTTATTGTTTTTATTAATTCTTTTAAAGTTATTTTATCCCCTGTAAACGGTCCTTGAGTTTTGTTGGTATCAGAGCTCAAGGACCGTTTACAGGGGATAAAATAACTTTAAAAGAATTAATAAAAACAATAAAATAATTAAGCATAAATAACAAAGATATAAACAGATAACAATAAATAAGAAACAGAAATAAGAAACAGAATGTAAAAGACTATGTTAAAAACATACATAACTATATTAAGAATGATGAATTAAGGATATCGATTACATTCAGTATCACAGAACCGTTCCCGGCCTCAAGTGTTAAAGACTCCTTAATTATGCAATAATGCAACAAAATATAAACAGAATATAAATAACATATAAATAAAATATAATCTTTTAAAAGGTACAGCGGCGTTGTTTCATACCCGGTACAGAGGAGGACTTCAGACAAGTGCAAGTCTGACGTTGCTCCAATTTATATTTGGGTTTCCAGCCTTATATACCATTTTAAAGATTAAGTTAATTTTGTATCTTAAGTCTAGAATATTTTAATCAATACACACTCTTATGTCTATATCTTTTAGTATTCCTAATTATATTATGTCTGGTATAAGTATACGGATCCCGTATAAATATACAGCGTAGAGTAGAGAGAGAAGAGAGACAGAAAAGGATAGAATTAGAGGTCCTTTTCAGTCTGTAAGTAGTGCAATAATAATTTCTGATGTTTTAGTTCCAGATCAAGCTCAACTTGCTCATTTTTTGCTTGCAAGAACTAGAACAGAGCATACTTATAGATGAATAAGAGATGAGATATATAAAAATTTAAATTTATTTAAATAAACAAAATAGAAATACAATACAGAATAAAAACTTTAAAATAAAATACAAATTATAAATTATAAACTTAAACTACCTTATACAAGGAGATCAATAGGTGTTGGGTTCAGGAATGGAAGAATAGTAAATGAAAAGAGAGGGAAGGAAGAAGCTAAAACTAGGCTGAAAGGTTCTTGAATGTCTTCTGTGTTGAGAGAGAAGTGTTTCGGATTCCTTTTGCCTTCAGAATCAGCTTCATTATATAGACAGAGGCTTTAAAATTCCACTATTCTTGTCACATGCTTTGGCACTGTAGAGGAATAGTAACCTGTCGTTACTATTTACTTTTACTGTACCTTCACGCGTCTGGAACTGTGGATGAATAGTACCTTGTCTGGTACTGTTGACTTTACTGTGAGGAACTGTGGGTGAACAGTTCTACTGACTTTACTGTTGGATTCCCTCTGGTGAATACTGTAGATGAACAGTATCTTGTCAGTGGGCACCGCCTTTATTGACTTTAACAAATCTGAGTGGAGAAATGAGGTTTCTCCTGCCTTTAATCGGACGAACCAGATGAACTTGAATCAGATTCAACTTCTGATTCAACTATCTTTTTATTTTTCTTTTCTTTATTTTTTCTTTTTTCTTTTTCTTTTTTCTTTTCTTTCTTTTTTCTTTTGTCTTTTTTCTCTTTTTCTTTTTCTTTTTCTTTTTTCTCTTTTTCTTTTTCTTTATTCTTTTTCTTTTTACCTTTACTTTTCACTCTGATGGGGGACAATATACCATAGCAATCATCTTCATTACTGGGACAGTAATCCGAGTCAGATGTCTCGGTGGAGGATGATGTCATGGATGATGTAGAAGAATCCGAGGAAGAGGAAAGAGATTTCTTCATTCTGGATTGAGCTTTAGAGACTTTAGAATGGGCTTTAGTTGAAGATCCAGCAGAGCAGGTTCTACTGGGCTTAACGGGCTCAGATGTTGAGGGAAGAGACCCAACCATCTGTTCCATTAAGACTTTATATTCTTCTGTAGTCTTTGCAGCTGCAAGAAGGGCAATATTCTGGGCTCTTTGGGTACCAAAGGAGACCTGTAGTCTTGGGTCAAGACCATCATGGTTTCTCTTAAGGAGCCATGTTTTAACTGTTTCAATAGTGGTAGAGTTGCGAAAGGCAGACCACCACTTGACTTTAGATTTCCTCAATATAACAGGGATATTGGTACCTGACTGAAAAGAATAGTCAAAATACCACTGATATACCCAAGGTATATTGAACTTTAAACAGAAAAGGAGTAGAGGAGGGAAATTCCTCTCATATGGTGAAGGGTTTAGGTTGGCTTTAAAATACTGGTAAGCTAATAGTACATCCTGTGGAAGAGTTCTTTCATCATTTCCACAATAATGCCACCAATCAACAAACCAGGATGGAAGGTTATTGGTCTTTATGTTGTTCTCACAATAAATAAGCCAGGAATGTGTTTTACCAGGGTTCTGAAAAAACAAAGCTTTGGTCCAGGCTTCAATATAATCCCAATAGTTATAAGAAGAACAACAGGATAAGGAAGGAAGGGTTTTAAACTGCACAGGGATGTGCAAAGGTCTTCCCCATTCAGAAGGATGGAGAATTTTCTTTATTTTGAATGAAGAATAGGCAATGGTTGCTTTATCTTGCTGGAGGTAATTGTGCTTTAGAAATAGGGAGCCAGAATCCACAAGAATATGGAGATAATATTCTTGGGGTTTTGAAGATTCTTTAGGTTTAAAAAACCATCCTTTAGGGTAAACAGATTCAATAATAGACCATGGGTTCTGCTGAACAGTCCCAAAATCAGGAATTAACTCTGTAAACCAAAAATTTTTATTATACCAAAATGTTTTATACTTTAAAGGAAAATTTGTAGAAATAATTTGAGTTGAAGGTTTTGAAATATCCAACTCATTTTTAGAAATATTCTGAGATAGGGTTTTTTGAGAAGAAGATTCTCCTATCTCAATTTGATTTTTTAAATAAGGAATTAAGGAATCTTTACCTGGAACCCCTGGAGGAGGTTCGTGTCCCATCTTTAATAGAGCTTTAATTACCTCAGGAGATTGGGCCAGCTGGGAGACCCATTTCTCAATGTTGGCTTTATTTTCTTCTTGGACAGCATCATCCCAAGTCTTTATTGGTTTTGGGTTTAATATACTATCTGAATGATCAGATAGAGCTTTAGGAGAGTCATCTTTAAGGGTTTCTTTATTGGCATTCTTTTTCTTTCTCCCCATGATTCCTGAGAAGGAATTCACGAGTAAGGAAATCAGGTAAACTGTTATTTTCTCCTTTAATAAATTCAATATCAAAATCAAAAATACTTAATATAGCTTGCCATCTAGCAAAAATTTGTTTTGAGGCAAGGTTTTTAACATCTTTTTGTAAAACATCTTTAGCACTTTTACAATCAATTCTTAATAAAAACTTTTGATTCAATAAATCAGATTGAAATTTTGAAATGCATAAAACAATGCTCAAAATCTCTTTCTTTATAGTTGAATAATTTAATTGGGTTGGACTCCAATGTCCTGAATAAAATTGGACTATGGCTTCTCTACCCTCTTTAACCTGTTTTAAAATCCCACCAAAACCTATATCTGATGCATCAGTCTCAACTATCTTAGAGGCTAAGGGATCAGCTATACGCAGGCAAGGAATAGTTTTAACTAGGGTTTTAATCTGTCTAACTATGCCAGAGTGGACCTCAGTCCACGGGCCTGGGTTTTTCTTTAACCTATCATGCAAAGGTTTAATAGTTCTATTTAGGTTGGGAAAGAATTCTATGACGTAATTCAAACAACCTAAAAATCTTTGTAACTGGGCTTTATTAACTATTTGGTCAGGAAACTTATCTCCAAAAGCTAAGTTCCTCTCTATAGGTTCTATAATTCCCTGTTCTATATAGTGTCCTAAGAACCTAATCTTAGTTTGAAACAGAGACATCTTCGTTTTACTTAATACTAAACCATTATGTTTTATTACCATAAAAAATGTTTTTAAATGTTTAAAATGTTCTTCTATAGTTGTTGAATATATTAAAACATCATCAATATAAACGATGCAAAATTTAGTGTAAGGGTTAAAAATATCATTCATCACTCTCTGAAACTCAGAGGGTGCATTCTTTAAACCAAAAGGCATAACATTCCATTCATACTGTCCAAATGGAACAGTGAATACAGTCTTATACCTATCTTTAGGGTTAATCTGAATTTGCCAAAAACCAGATTTCATATCAAATTTACTAAAAATATTTGCTTTATATAATCTTCCTAATAAATCTTTTTTATTTGGAATAGGGTACCTAATCCATTTTAAAGCTTTATTCAAAGGTTTATAATTTATTACTAATCTAGGTGCACCTCTTTCTATTTCAGAGGCCTTGTTTACATAGAATGCAGCACAAGACCAAGGGCTTCTAGATTTAGTTATTAATCCTTTATTTTCTAAATCATTTATTTCCTTTTTACAAAATTCAATTAAATCAGGTGCCATCTGAATGGGCCTAGCTTTAGTTGTAATAGACTTTTCATCAAAGCCTATTTCATAAGGTAAATCAACCATGTGTTGCTTTCTGTTCCAAAATGCATTTGGAATATCAGCACACAAATCTTTTTCTATTTGAGATTTTAATTTATCAATTTTATCTTGTGTATATTTATTGTTTAATTGTTCATTTTTTTTTTGTAAATGATAGTTATTCTTTAAATTACAAAGTTGTTCAGACTTTGCTTTTATAAGTGCATTTATTTGTAACTCATTTATTGAATGTGCCTTTAAAAGATTTAAATTCCTCTTTTTAGGTTTTTCTAAAAATGGGAAAATTATCTTTTGTTTTCTTACTTTAAAACTTATACTATCATCATTTACTGAATAGGGTGTTATCAAATTCATAAATGGTGTTCCTAGAATTACCATATGATGAATATTAGTTAGAATAAATATATTCTTTATTTCTAAATTTTTATCTATGATTGATGCTTCTGCTTTACCAAGTATATTTAGTTTAGATTTATTTGCTGCTGATAAACTTTCATTAGTTTGTTGCCAAAATCTTTTTGGTACTAAACTAGGTTTTATGCAATTTAAATCAGCTCCTGTATCAAACAATGCTATAGTTTCTATATTATAATTATCTGAGAATTTTAATTTTATTTTTATTAAATATTTTCTAGATGTTATTTCATGCAACATAAAAATTAAATTATTAGGGATCTTATCTTTACTAATTAAACTAATTTCATTATCAGTTTCTTTACCAATTATTTGTTCAATATCTTTATCAGCTTCTTCATCAGAAGAAGAAGTTGAGTTCATTAAAGATTTTATTATTTGTGAGTCTTGTTCTTGTTTATTTTTTAATTCTTTTAATTCTAATTTAATTTCTTTAATTTCTTTTTGTAAATCATTTATTGTTGGTTTGTTCTTTACTGTTTTATTCTTGCTTAATATTGCAGTTAAATCATATGTTTGTTTACTAGTACTAGGTAACATTGAATTTTTAGGTTTATCATTTTCTAATATCTTATTTAACATTTTCTCTTGTATTTTAGGATCACTTATAAATTTTATTGCTTCTAATATAGATTCTTGTTCTTTAGTTAATACATTTAATGATTTACTACTATATTCAGAACTTAGTTCTGATCCTATATCATCTATTTGATTTAGTTCTTCAGAATCTGAATATTCTTCAGAATCTAAATAATCTAAATATAGTTCGTGAATTTTATTTATTATAGATTCTTCTAAATTTAATTCTTGTAATTTTTTTATCAAATTTACAAAATCTTGATGTGTGACCTTTTCTTCCACATTTATAACATGTTAAATCTTTATATGATGTAAATTTTTTATCTTTTTGTTTATAGGGTTTTCTACTAGGTTTTCTATATTTATAAGGTTTATAAGGTTTTTGTTTTTTATAATAATCATCTTTATCAAGCTTTTTCTTATAACTCTTTTTGTGATATTTTTTATAAGGTTTTTTATATTTTCTTGTAGTAGAACACTGTCCATTACAATCTTTATGTTTTTGTGTTATACTATAATCAAATTGTTTACAGAAAGAACCTAATTCTTGTTTAGTTTTTCTCATTTCATATTTTAACGATTTTTGAAGTTTTATATCTTGACAAAGCTTTAATCCTTCTTTTTGAACTATACTAAACAGTTGTCCATAGGTCAATAGGTCATAAGGAATAGGGTTTCCAAATTCCTGTTTTATATGGTTCCTAACCTTTCTCCTAAGAAGAAGGGTAATCCTGCTAAGAATTTTTCTTTCCATTATCCTGGTTAGAATCTTCTCTAAGCATTATCCTAGTAAGAAAAGTTGTTTTATAAAACTGAAAATCACTAAGTTTCTTACATCTAAGGTTACTTAGTAATTCTGCATTTTTATCCTTTAAATGAGTAGGATCTCCTATAAAATGGAGTGATATTGTCAAGATTAGCATTGCAACTGCATCTTGAATAGTATCACCAGTCTCATCTAAAATAGGTATTCCATCCTCATAAGTTTTTACAGCATTTAAAATTTCTAAATGTTGTTCATCAGTGAGATGATTATCCCACCAACCTTTAAGTTGTCCTGTGAAGCCAGCTATAAGGAGTTCAGCTATAGTTCTATCTGAAGTTCCTGTTTGGGTTCTATAGGCATTGGCAGCCATTGTCATCTGTTGAAGAAGACTCAGAATATTGTATTCTGATAGGCTATCAATATTCCATTCATAAACTGAAGAGGCATTATATTTATATTGTGATAAGACATTTGGTCTATCTGCTATACCTAAGTCTGGGGCAGACATTCTAGGTACTATAGACTGATTATAAGTTATACGATTTATCTGTGGCTCTAGGGCTTTACTAAAGGTTTCAATATCTTCAGATTTAGGTTGAGAATCCTCAGTTGATTCTGATTCCTGTTCTTGGGTGACTATACTTATAGTTTTAGAAGCTTTAGATTGTGGTGTTTCTTGAACTACCTGTTTTGACCCAGAAGATGAATCAATTTTACTTAATTGTTCCTTAATGGCTTTTACAAAATCAGAATCTTTAGATTTTACTTCTTTTTGTCCTTTTTTAGAAACTTCGAATGGTTTAAAAACATGAGTTTTAAGTTTTTTATCTTTTATTTCTTTTTCAATTTTTACTATCTTACTTTCTTTAATAGTATCTTCTATTCTGTTTAATTGTTGTCCTATACTTAATAGATGTGCATTACTGAAATTATTATGTTCTAATATTTTCCTATTTGGGTCATCTTCAGAAATTATTTAAATGGTGCTATATTTATTTCTTTATCTCCATGTAAAAATACACTTGATGCTTTAGGTGGATGTTCACTTTGTATGATTTTATCTTTTACCTTCCATTCTGTATTTTTATTTCTAATGTTTACTGGATTTATTAATTTTTCTGCTTTAAGTTTTCCTCTATAAATTCTTTTAAACCAATCAAAGAATTTCATATTAACTTCATAATGTTTTATAAAGTCAATATATTCTTCTTTAACTGATTCAAAATATTTTACCTTTTTTATTACATTTTCTAATTTATCTTTATTTTTAATTGCTGTTAATTCTTTATTTAATTTATCATAATTAAAAACAAATTCTTTATTAATTACATTTAATTCTCTATCTATGCTTTCTACATTTCCTGTCATGAAGGAAGCTGTAGGTGACATAGGTGGAGAAGGTGAGTGTTCTATATTCTGAGGTTGATTATAATTAGGGTTTGGTTCCAAAGGGTTCATTGTTCCTGTTGGATTATAATATAAGTGTGGAACTGTTGTACTATAATCTACACTTTTTAATTTATTGCTAGATTCAGGTATATCTGATGTAGAATACCTAGGCTTTACTACTGTTTGCAATACAGGTTTAGGCTCATTTTCTTTATATGAAGCATATATTACAGAAGGTAACTGTGAGGCTCTACCTATGTCTACTGTTGAAATAGATGAGGAAGAGTCTGAATACCTACTGCTTACACTATGTCTACTGAATTTTAATTTAACTTTACCGTCTTCATACTGTTCAATTTTACTGAGTTCTATATTGGGCTTAACTGTAGTTTTTGGTTCTGGGAGAGGAACAGCATCCTCTAAGACCCATTCATCAGGGAGACTAATATCTTTCCACTGAATAGTCCTAGGAATTATTGTATTAGCTTTACTTAAATCTGTTTGTAAAAATTTAGTTTCTCCTAGTTTTGGTTGCATTATATATTTTGTAGCAAAAGCAGACATCATAGCTTTATAATTTATTTTATACATTAATGCTACAGGAATAGATCCTTTAAGCATTTTATAATTATGTGTTTTAATTTCTAATACTACACTTTTTAATATATTTGGATCATTTAATGAAACTGTTATATCTGGGAAGCAGTCAAATGAGATTAGACCACTACTCAGACTGGTTTCTATAGTTCCTAAAAGTGAGTCATTAAAATTTACAAACCTAGCATCTCTGACCACTGCCAGAATACTAGTATTTAATCCTTCTCTAGTTAAAGGTTTTATACCTATTTGTACTAATCCTATATGTATATACTTGTATTTTTTACTTTTATGATGTTTTATAGATTCTGCAGAAAGTAAAGTTATCTTTTCAAAAGGTTTACTTAACTGTACATCTCTTTCTTCAGCTTTAATTATATAATCGTTTTTAAATATATTTAATTTTGGTATTTTATAAATCTGTTCTTTATCTATCTTTGGTATTACCCAATTATCAATTGCTTTATTAAAATCTTCCAAAATTACTTCATTTCTGTTAACTATCCTTTTAACTTTTGATGACTCAGAACTATCCGATTTAGTTGTACTAGCAGATTTACACAGAAAAGGCTCCATTTTTTAAATATTTGAAAAATAGATTTTTAAAGTTTATTAATGTTGGTTTTGGTAGCGACCACTGACTTACTGCCCTAAACGCCTATCCATTGGCTGACACGGGTCTTACTGCATATCCAATACCTAGACAACACTAAGTCCACTTCTAGATCTATAAGACAAAGATTTAAATATGGAAACAGTTCTATATCTATCTACTACCACCCCTAAAAGAAGATGGCTCTGATACCAACAAAACTCAAGGACCGTTTACAGGGGATAAAATAACTTTAAAAGAATTAATAAAAACAATAAAATAATTAAGCATAAATAACAAAGATATAAACAGATAACAATAAATAAGAAACAGAAATAA
This sequence comes from Garcia nutans, assembly GCA_947685225.1. Taxonomy (NCBI): domain Eukaryota; kingdom Viridiplantae; phylum Streptophyta; class Magnoliopsida; order Malpighiales; family Euphorbiaceae; genus Garcia; species Garcia nutans. The sequence continues at coordinate 30,082,879 of CANTUV010000039.1, read as the reverse complement.
GAAACAGAATGTAAAAGACTATGTTAAAAACATACATAACTATATTAAGAATGATGAATTAAGGATATCGATTACATTCAGTATCACAGAACCGTTTCCGGCCTCAAGTGTTAAAGACTCCTTAATTATGCAATAATGCAACAAAATATAAACAGAATATAAATAACATATAAATAAAATATAATCTTTTAAAAGGTACAGCGGCGTTGTTTCATACCCGGTACAGAGGAGGACTTCAGACAAGTGCAAGTCTGACGTTGCTCCAATTTATATTTGGGTTTCCAGCCTTATATACCATTTTAAAGATTAAGTTAATTTTGTATCTTAAGTCTAGAATATTTTAATCAATACACACTCTTATGTCTATATCTTTTAGTATTCCTAATTATACTATGTCTGGTATAAGTATACGGATCCCGTATAAATATACAGCGTAGAGTAGAGAGAGAAGAGAGACAGAAAAGGATAGAATTAGAGGTCCTTTTCAGTCTGTAAGTAGTGCAATAATAATTTCTGATGTTTTAGTTCCAGATCAAGCTCAACTTGCTCGTTTTTTGCTTGCAAGAACTAGAACAGAGCATACTTATAGATGAATAAGAGATAAGATATATAAAAATTTAAATTTATTTAAATAAACAAAATAGAAATACAATACAGAATAAAAACTTTAAAATAAAATACAAATTATAAATTATAAACTTAAACTACCTTATACAAGGAGATCAATAGGTGTTGGGTTCAGGAATGGAAGAATAGTAAATGAAAAGAGAGGGAAGGAAGAAGCTAAAACTAGGCTGAAAGGTTCTTGAATGTCTTCTGTGTTGAGAGAGAAGTGTTTCGGATTCCTTTTGCCTTCAGAATCAGCTTCATTATATAGACAGAGGCTTTAAAATTCCACTATTCTTGTCACATGCTTTGGCACTGTAGAGGAATAGTAACCTGTCGTTACTATTTACTTTTACTGTACCTTCACGCGTCTGGAATTGTGGATGAATAGTACCTTGTCTGATACTGTTGACTTTACTGTGAGGAACTGTGGGTGAACAGTTCTACTGACTTTACTGTTGGATTCCCTCTGGTGAATACTGTAGATGAATAGTATCTTGTCAGTGGGCACCGCCTTTATTGACTTTAACAAATCTGAGTGGAGAAATGAGGTTTCTCCTGCCTTTAATCGGACGAACCAGATGAACTTGAATCAGATTCAACTTCTGATTCAACTATCTTTTTATTTTTCTTTTCTTTTTTCTTTTCTTTATTTTTTCTTTTTTCTTTTTCTTTTTTCTTTTCTTTCTTTTTTCTTTTGTCTTTTTTCTCTTTTTCTTTTTCTTTTTCTTTTTTCTCTTTTTCTTTTTCTTTTTCTTTTTTCTCTTTTTCTTTTTCTTTATTCTTTTTCTTTTTACCTTTACTTTTCACTCTGATGGGGGACAATATACCATAGCAATCATCTTCATTACTGGGACAGTAATCCGAGTCAGATGTCTCGGTGGAGGATGATGTCATGGATGATGTAGAAGAATCCGAGGAAGAGGAAAGAGATTTCTTCCTTCTGGATTGAGCTTTAGAGACTTTAGAATGGGCTTTAGTTGAAGATCCAGCAGAGCAGGTTCTACTGGGCTTAACGGGCTCAGATGTTGAGGGAAGAGACCCAACCATCTGTTCCATTAAGACTTTATATTCTTCTGCAGTCTTTGCAGCTGCAAGAAGGGCAATATTCTGGGCTCTTTGGGCACCAAAGGAGACCTGTAGTCTTGGGTCAAGACCATCATGGTTTCTCTTAAGGAGCCATGTTTTAACTGTTTCAATAGTGGTAGAGTTGCGAAAGGCAGACCACCACTTGACTTTAGATTTCCTCAATATAACAGGGATATTGGTACCTGACTGAAAAGAATAGTCAAAATACCACTGATATACCCAAGGTATATTGAACTTTAAACAGAAAAGGAGTAGAGGTGGGAAATTCCTCTCATATGGTGAAGGGTTTAGGTTGGCTTTAAAATACTGGTAAGCTAATAGTACATCCTGTGGAAGAGTTCTTTCATCATTTCCACAATAATGCCACCAATCAACAAACCAGGATGGAAGGTTATTGGTCTTTATGTTGTTCTCACAATAAATAAGCCAGGAATGTGTTTTACCAGGGTTCTGAAAAAACAAAGCTTTGGTCCAGGCTTCAATATAATCCCAATAGTTATAAGAAGAACAACAGGATAAGGAAGGAAGGGTTTTAAACTGCACAGGGATGTGCAAAGGTCTTCCCCATTCAGAAGGATGGAGAATTTTCTTTATTTTGAATGAAGAATAGGCAATGGTTGCTTTATCTTGCTGGAGGTAATTGTGCTTTAGAAATAGGGAGCCAGAATCCACAAGAATATGGAGATAATATTCTTGGGGTTTTGAAGATTCTTTAGGTTTAAAAAACCATCCTTTAGGGTAAACAGATTCAATAATAGACCATGGGTTCTGCTGAACAGTCCCAAAATCAGGAATTAACTCTGTAAACCAAAAATTTTTATTATACCAAAATGTTTTATACTTTAAAGGAAAATTTGTAGAAATAATTTGAGTTGAAGGTTTTGAAATATCCAACTCATTTTTAGAAATATTCTGAGATAGGGTTTTTTGAGAAGAAGATTCTCCTATCTCAATTTGATTTTTTAAATAAGGAATTAAGGAATCTTTACCTGGAACCCCTGGAGGAGGTTCGTGTCCCATCTTTAATAGAGCTTTAATTACCTCAGGAGATTGGGCCAGCTGGGAGACCCATTTCTCAATGTTGGCTTTATTTTCTTCTTGGACAGCATCATCCCAAGTCTTTATTGGTTTTGGGTTTAATATACTATCTGAATGATCAGATAGAGCTTTAGGAGAGTCATCTTTAAGGGTTTCTTTATTGGCATTCTTTTTCTTTCTCCCCATGATTCCTGAGAAGGAATTCACGAGTAAGGAAATCAGGTAAACTGTTATTTTCTCCTTTAATAAATTCAATATCAAAATCAAAAATACTTAATATAGCTTGCCATCTAGCAAAAATTTGTTTTGAGGCAAGGTTTTTAACATCTTTTTGTAAAACATCTTTAGCACTTTTACAATCAATTCTTAATAAAAACTTTTGATTCAATAAATCAGATTGAAATTTTGAAATGCATAAAACAATGCTCAAAATCTCTTTCTTTATAGTTGAATAATTTAATTGGGTTGGACTCCAATGTCCTGAATAAAATTGGACTATGGCTTCTCTACCCTCTTTAACCTGTTTTAAAATCCCACCAAAACCTATATCTGATGCATCAGTCTCAACTATCTTAGAGGCTAAGGGATCAGCTATATGCAGGCAAGGAATAGTTTTAACTAGGGTTTTAATCTGTCTAACTATGCCAGAGTGGACCTCAGTCCACGGGCCTGGGTTTTTCTTTAACCTATCATGCAAAGGTTTAATAGTTCTATTTAGGTTGGGAAAGAATTCTATGACGTAATTCAAACAACCTAAAAATCTTTGTAACTGGGCTTTATTAACTATTTGGTCAGGAAACTTATCTCCAAAAGCTAAGTTCCTCTCTATAGGTTCTATAATTCCCTGTTCTATATAGTGTCCTAAGAACCTAATCTTAGTTTGAAACAGAGACATCTTCGTTTTACTTAATACTAAACCATTATGTTTTATTACCATAAAAAATGTTTTTAAATGTTTAAAATGTTCTTCTATAGTTGTTGAATATATTAAAACATCATCAATATAAACGATGCAAAATTTAGTGTAAGGGTTAAAAATATCATTCATCACTCTCTGAAACTCAGAGGGTGCATTCTTTAAACCAAAAGGCATAACATTCCATTCATACTGTCCAAATGGAACAGTGAATGCAGTCTTATACCTATCTTTAGGGTTAATCTGAATTTGCCAAAAACCAGATTTCATATCAAATTTACTAAAAATATTTGCTTTATATAATCTTCCTAATAAATCTTTTTTATTTGGAATAGGGTACCTAATCCATTTTAAAGCTTTATTCAAAGGTTTATAATTTATTACTAATCTAGGTGCACCTCTTTCTATTTCAGAGGCCTTGTTTACATAGAATGCAGCACAAGACCAAGGGCTTCTAGATTTAGTTATTAATCCTTTATTTTCTAAATCATTTATTTCCTTTTTACAAAATTCAATTAAATCAGGTGCCATCTGAATGGGCCTAGCTTTAGTTGTAATAGACTTTTCATCAAAGCCTATTTCATAAGGTAAATCAACCATGTGTTGCTTTCTGTTCCAAAATGCATTTGGAATATCAGCACACAAATCTTTTTCTATTTGAGATTTTAATTTATCAATTTTATCTTGTGTATATTTATTGTTTAATTGTTCATTTATTTTTTGTAAATGATAGTTATTCTTTAAATTACAAAGTTGTTCAGACTTTGCTTTTATAAGTGCATTTATTTGTAACTCATTTATTGAATGTGCCTTTAAAAGATTTAAATTCCTCTTTTTAGGTTTTTCTAAAAATGGGAAAATTATCTTTTGTTTTCTTACTTTAAAACTTATACTATCATCATTTACTGAATAGGGTGTTATCAAATTCATAAATGGTGTTCCTAGAATTACCATATGATGAATATTAGTTAGAATAAATATATTCTTTATTTCTAAATTTTTATCTATGATTGATGCTTCTGCTTTACCAAGTATATTTAGTTTAGATTTATTTGCTGCTGATAAACTTTCATTAGTTTGTTGCCAAAATCTTTTTGGTACTAAACTAGGTTTTATGCAATTTAAATCAGCTCCTGTATCAAACAATGCTATAGTTCTATATTATAATTATCTGAGAATTTTAATTTTATTTTTATTAAATATTTTCTAGATGTTATTTCATGCAACATAAAAATTAAATTATTAGGGATCTTATCTTTACTAATTAAACTAATTTCATTATCAGTTTCTTTACCAATTATTTGTTCAATATCTTCATCAGCTTCTTCATCAGAAGAAGAAGTTGATTTCATTAAAGATTTTATTATTTGTGAGTCTTGTTCTTGTTTATTTTTTAATTCTTTTAATTCTAATTTAATTTCTTTAATTTCTTTTTGTAAATCATTTATTGTTGGTTTGTTCTTTACTGTTTTATTCTTGCTTAATATTGCAGTTAAATCATATGTTTGTTTACTAGTACTAGGTAACATTGAATTTTTAGGTTTATCATTTTCTAATATCTTATTTAACATTTTCTCTTGTATTTTAGGATCACTTATAAATTTTATTGCTTCTAATATAGATTCTTGTTCTTTAGTTAATACATTTAATGATTTACTACTATATTCAGAACTTAGTTCTGATCCTATATCATCTATTTGATTTAGTTCTTCAGAATCTGAATATTCTTCAGAATCTAAATAATCTAAATATAGTTCGTGAATTTTATTTATTATAGATTCTTCTAAATTTAATTCTTGTAATTTTTTATCAAATTTACAAAATCTTGATGTGTGACCTTTTCTTCCACATTTATAACATGTTAAATCTTTATATGATGTAAATTTTTTATCTTTTTGTTTATAGGGTTTTCTACTAGGTTTTCTATATTTATAAGGTTTATAAGGTTTTTGTTTTTTATAATAATCATCTTTATCAAGCTTTTTCTTATAACTCTTTTTGTGATATTTTTTATAAGGTTTTTTATATTTTCTTGTAGTAGAACACTGTCCATTACAATCTTTATGTTTTTGTGTTATACTATAATCAAATTGTTTACAGAAAGAACCTAATTCTTGTTTAGTTTTTCTCATTTCATATTTTAACGATTTTTGAAGTTTTATATCTTGACAAAGCTTTAATCCTTCTTTTTGAACTATACTAAACAGTTGTCCATAGGTCAATAGGTCATAAGGAATAGGGTTTCCAAATTCCTGTTTTATATGGTTCCTAACCTTTTCTCCTAAGAAGAAGGGTAATCCTGCTAAGAATTTTTCTTTCCAGAAAGCCTGGTTAGAATCTTCTCTAAGCATTATCCTAGTAAGAAAAGTTGTTTTATAAAACTGAAAATCACTAAGTTTCTTACATCTAAGGTTACTTAGTAATTCTGCATTTTTATCCTTTAAATGAGTAGGATCTCCTATAAAATGGAGTGATATTGTCAAGATTAGCATTGCAACTGCATCTTGAATAGTATCACCAGTCTCATCTAAAATAGGTATTCCATCCTCATAAGTTTTTACAGCATTTAAAATTTCTAAATGTTGTTCATCAGTGAGATGATTATCCCACCAACCTTTAAGTTGTCCTGTGAAGCCAGCTATAAGGAGTTCAGCTATAGTTCTATCTGAAGTTCCTGTTTGGGTTCTATAGGCATTGGCAGCCATTGTCATCTGTTGAAGAAGACTCAGAATATTGTATTCTGATAGGCTATCAATATTCCATTCATAAACTGAAGAGGCATTATATTTATATTGTGATAAGACATTTGGTCTATCTGCTATACCTAAGTCTGGGGCAGACATTCTAGGTACTATAGACTGATTATAAGTTATACGATTTATCTGTGGCTCTAGGGCTTTACTAAAGGTTTCAATATCTTCAGATTCAGGTTGAGAATCCTCAGTTGATTCTGATTCCTGTTCTTGGGTGACTATACTTATAGTTTTAGAAGCTTTAGATTGTGGTGTTTCTTGAACTACCTGTTTTGACCCAAAAGATGAATCAATTTTACTTAATTGTTCCTTAATGGCTTTTACAAAATCAGAATCTTTAGATTTTACTTCTTTTTGTCCTTTTTAGAAACTTCGAATGGTTTAAAAACATGAGTTTTAAGTTTTTTATCTTTTATTTCTTTTTCAATTTTTACTATCTTACTTTCTTTAATAGTATCTTCTATTCTGTTTAATTGTTGTCCTATACTTAATAGATGTGCATTACTGAAATTATTCTGTTCTAATATTTTCCTATTTGGGTCATCTTCAGAAACTATTTTAAATGGTGCTATATTTATTTCTTTATCTCCATGTAAAAATACACTTGATGCTTTAGGTGGATGTTCACTTTGTATGATTTTATCTTTTACCTTCCATTCTGTATTTTTATTTCTAATGGTTACTGGATTTATTAATTTTTCTGCTTTAAGTTTTCCTCTATAAATTCTTTTAAACCAATCAAAGAATTTCATATTAACTTCATTATGTTTTATAAAGTCAATATATTCTTCTTTAACTGATTCAAAATCTTTTACCTTTTTTAGATGAGACTGGTGATACTATTCAAGATGCAGTTGCAATGCTAATCTTGACAATATCATTCCATTTTATAGGAGATCCTACTCATTTAAAGGATAAAAATGCAGAATTACTAAGTAACCTTAGATGTAAGAAACTTAGTGATTTTCAGTTTTATAAAACAACTTTTCTTACTAGGATAATGCTTAGAGAAGATTCTAACCAGGCTTTCTGGAAAGAAAAATTCTTAGCAGGATTACCCTTCTTCTTAGGAGAAAAGGTTAGGAACCATATAAAACAGGAATTTGGAAACCCTATTCCTTATGACCTATTGACCTATGGACAACTGTTTAGTATAGTTCAAAAAGAAGGATTAAAGCTTTGTCAAGATATAAAACTTCAAAAATCGTTAAAATATGAAATGAGAAAAACTAAACAAGAATTAGGTTCTTTCTGTAAACAATTTGATTATAGTATAACACAAAAACATAAAGATTGTAATGGACAGTGTTCTACTACAAGAAAATATAAAAAACCTTATAAAAATATCACAAAAAGAGTTATAAGAAAAAGCTTGATAAAGATGATTATTATAAAAAACAAAAACCTTATAAACCTTATAAATATAGAAAACCTAGTAGAAAACCCTATAAACAAAAAGATAAAAAATTTACATCATATAAAGATTTAACATGTTATAAATGTGGAAGAAAAGGTCACACATCAAGATTTTGTAAATTTGATAAAAAATTACAAGAATTAAATTTAGAAGAATCTATAATAAATAAAATTCACGAACTATATTTAGATTATTCAGATTCTGAAGAATATTCAGATTCTGAAGAACTAAATCAAATAGATGATATAGGATCAGAACTAAGTTCTGAATATAGTAGTAAATCATTAAATGTATTAACTAAAGAACAAGAATCTATATTAGAAGCAATAAAATTTATAAGTGATCCTAAAATACAAGAGAAAATGTTAAATAAGATATTAGAAAATGATAAACCTAAAAATTCAATGTTACCTAGTACTAGTAAACAAACATATGATTTAACTGCAATATTAAGCAAGAATAAAACAGTAAAGAACAAACCAACAATAAATGATTTACAAAAAGAAATTAAAGAAATTAAATTAGAATTAAAAAGAATTAAAAAATAAACAAGAACAAGACTCACAAATAATAAAATCTTTAATGAACTCAACTTCTTCTTCTGATGAAGAAGCTGATGAAGATATTGAACAAATAATTGGTAAAGAAACTGATAATGAAATTAGTTTAATTAGTAAAGATAAGATCCCTGATAATTTAATTTTTATGTTGCATGAAATAACATCTAGAAAATATTTAATAAAAATAAAATTAAAATTCTCAGATAATTATAATATAGAAACTATAGCATTGTTTGATACAGGAGCTGATTTAAATTGCATAAAACCTAGTTTAGTACCAAAAAGATTTTGGCAACAAACTAATGAAAGTTTATCAGCAGCAAATAAATCTAAACTAAATATACTTGGTAAAGCAGAAGCATCAATCATAGATAAAAATTTAGAAATAAAGAATATATTTATTCTAACTAATATTCATCATATGGTAATTCTAGGAACACCATTTATGAATTTGATAACACCCTATTCAGTAAATGATGATAGTATAAGTTTTAAAGTAAGAAAACAAAAGATAATTTTCCCATTTTTAGAAAAACCTAAAAAGAGGAATTTAAATCTTTTAAAGGCACATTCAATAAATGAGTTACAAATAAATGCACTTATAAAAGCAAAGTCTGAACAACTTTATAATTTAAAGAATAACTATCATTTACAAAAAATAAATGAACAATTAAACAATAAATATACACAAGATAAAATTGATAAATTAAAATCTCAAATAGAAAAAGATTTGTGTGCTGATATTCCAAATGCATTTTGGAACAGAAAGCAACACATGGTTGATTTACCTTATGAAATAGGCTTTGATGAAAAGTCTATTACAACTAAAGCTAGGCCCATTCAGATGGCACCTGATTTAATTGAATTTTGTAAAAAGGAAATAAATGATTTAGAAAATAAAGGATTAATAACTAAATCTAGAAGCCCTTGGTCTTGTGCTGCATTCTATGTAAACAAGGCCTCTGAAATAGAAAGAGGTGCACCTAGATTAGTAATAAATTATAAACCTTTGAATAAAGCTTTAAAATGGATTAGGTACCCTATTCCAAATAAAAAAGATTTATTAGGAAGATTATATAAAGCAAATATTTTTAGTAAATTTGATATGAAATCTGGTTTTTGGAAAATTCAGATTAACCCTAAAGATAGGTATAAGACTGCATTCACTGTTCCATTTGGACAGTATGAATGGAATGTTATGCCTTTTGGTTTAAAGAATGCACCCTCTGAGTTTCAGAGAGTGATGAATGATATTTTTAACCCTTACACTAAATTTTGCATTGTTTATATTGATGATGTTTTAATATATTCAACAACTATAGAAGAACATTTTAAACATTTAAAAACATTTTTTATGGTAATAAAACATAATGGTTTAGTATTAAGTAAAACGAAGATGTCTCTGTTTCAGACTAAGATTAGGTTCTTAGGACACTATATAGAACAGGGAATTATAGAACCTATAGAGAGGAACTTAGCTTTTGGAGATAAGTTTCCTGACCAAATAGTTAATAAAGCCCAGTTACAAAGATTTTTAGGTTGTTTGAATTACGTCATAGAATTCTTTCCCAACCTAAATAGAACTATTAAACCTTTGCATGATAGGTTAAAGAAAAACCCAGGCCCGTGGACTGAGGTCCACTCTGGCATAGTTAGACAGATTAAAACCCTAGTTAAAACTATTCCTTGTCTGCATATAGCTGATCCCTTAGCCTCTAAGATAGTTGAGACTGATGCATCAGATATAGGTTTTGGTGGGATTTTAAAACAGGTTAAAGAGGGTAGAGAAGCCATAGTCCAATTTTATTCAGGACATTGGAGTCCAACCCAATTAAATTATTCAACTATAAAGAAAGAGATTTTGAGCATTGTTTTATGCATTTCAAAATTTCAATCTGATTTATTGAATCAAAATTTTTTATTAAGAATTGATTGTAAAAGTGCTAAAGATGTTTTACAAAAAGATGTTAAAAACCTTGCCTCAAAACAAATTTTTGCTAGATGGCAAGCTATATTAAGTATTTTTGATTTTGATATTGAATTTATTAAAGGAGAAAATAACAGTTTACCTGATTTCCTTACTCGTCAATTCCTTCTCAGGAATCATGGGGAGAAAGAAAAAGAATGCCAATAAAGAAACCCTTAAAGATGACTCTCCTAAAGCTCTATCTGATCATTCAGATAGTATATTAAACCCAAAACCAATAAAGACTTGGGCTGATGCTGTCCAAGAAGAAAATAAAGCCAACATTGAGAAATGGGTCTCCCAGCTGGCCCAATCTCCTGAGGTAATTAAAGCTCTATTAAAGATGGGACACGAACCTCCTCCAGGGGTTCTAGGTAAAGATTCCTTAATTCCTTATTTAAAAAATCAAATTGAGATAGGAGAATCTTCTTCTCAAAAAACCCTATCTCAGAATATTTCTAAAAATGAGTTGGATATTTCAAAACCTTCAACTCAAATTATTTCTACAAATTTTCCTTTAAAGTATAAAACATTTTGGTATAATAAAAATTTTTGGTTTACAGAGTTAATTCCTGATTTTGGGACTGTTCAGCAGAACCCATGGTCTATTATTGAATCTGTTTACCCTAAAGGATGGTTTTTTAAACCTAAAGAATCTTCAAAACCCCAAGAATATTATCTCCATATTCTTGTGGATTCTAGCTCCCTATTTCTAAAGCACAATTACCTCCAGCAAGATAAAGCAACCATTGCCTATTCTTCATTCAAAATAAAGAAAATTCTCCATCCTTCTGAATGGGGAAGACCTTTGCACATCCCTGTGCAGTTTAAAACCCTTCCTTCCTTATCCTGTTGTTCTTCTTATAACTATTGGGATTATATTGAAGCCTGGACCAAAGCTTTGTTTTTTCAGAACCCTGGTAAAACACATTCCTGGCTTATTTATTGTGAGAACAACATAAAGACCAATAACCTTCCATCCTGGTTTGTTGATTGGTGGCATTATTGTGGAAATGATGAAAGAACTCTTCCACAGGATGTACTATTAGCTTACCAGTATTTTAAAGCCAACCTAAACCCTTCACCATATGAGAGGAATTTCCCTCCTCTACTCCTTTTCTGTTTAAAGTTCAATATACCTTGGGTATATCAGTGGTATTTTGACTATTCTTTTCAGTCAGGTACCAATATCCCTGTTATATTGAGGAAATCTAAAGTCAAGTGGTGGTCTGCCTTTCGCAACTCTACCACTATTGAAACAGTTAAAACATGGCTCCTTAAGAGAAACCATGATGGTCTTGACCCAAGACTACAGGTCTCCTTTGGTGCCCAAAGAACCCAGAATATTGCCCTTCTTGCAGCTGCAAAGACTGCAGAAGTATATAAAGTCTTAATGGAACAGATGGTTGGGTCTCTTCCCTCAACATCTGAGCCCGTTAAGCCCAGTAGAACCTGCTCTGCTAGATCTTCAACTAAAGCCCATTCTAAAGTCTCTAAAGCTCAATCCAGAAGGAAGAAATCTCTTTCCTCTTCCTCGGATTCTTCTACATCATCCATGACATCATCCTCCACCGAGACATCTGACTCGGATTACTGTCCCAGTAATGAAGATGATTGCTATGGTATATTGTCCCCCATTAGAGTGAAAAGTAAAGGTAAAAAGAAAAAGAATAAAGAAAAAGAAAAAGAGAAAAAAGAAAAAGAAAAAGAAAAAGAGAAAAAAGACAAAAGAAAAAAGAAAGAAAAGAAAAAAGAAAAGGAAAAAAGAAAAAATAAAGAAAAGAAAAAAGAAAAGAAAAATAAAAAGATAGTTGAATCAGAAGTTGAATCTGATTCAAGTTCATCTGGTTCGTCCGATTAAAGGCAGGAGAAACCTCATTTCTCCACTCAGATTTGTTAAAGTCAATAAAGGCGGTGCCCACTGACAAGATACTGTTCATCTACAGTATTCACCAGAGGGAATCCAACAGTAAAGTCAGTAGAACTGTTCACCCACAGTTCCTCACAGTAAAGTCAACAGTACCAGACAAGGTACTATTCATCCACAGTTCCAGACGCGTGAAGGTACAGTAAAAGTAAATAGTAACGACAGGTTACTATTCCTCTACAGTGCCAAAGCATGTGACAAGAATAGTGGAATTTTAAAGCCTCTGTCTATATAATGAAGCTGATTCTGAAGGCAAAAGGAATCCGAAACACTTCTCTCTCAACACAGAAGACATTCAAGAACCTTTCAGCCTAGTTTTAGCTTCTTCCTTCCCTCTCTTTTCATTTACTATTCTTCCATTCCTGAACCCAACACCTATTGATCTCCTTGTATAAGGTAGTTTAAGTTTATAATTTATAATTTGTATTTTATTTTAAAGTTTTTATTCTGTATTGTATTTCTATTTTGTTTATTTAAATAAATTTAAATTTTTATATATCTCATCTCTTATTCATCTATAAGTATGCTCTGTTCTAGTTCTTGCAAGCAAAAAACGAGCAAGTTGAGCTTGATCTGGAACTAAAACATCAGAAATTATTATTGCACTACTTACAGACTGAAAAGGACCTCTAATTCTATCCTTTTCTGTCTCTCTTCTCTCTCTACTCTACGCTGTATATTTATACGAGATCCGTATACTTATACCAGACATAGTATAATTAGGAATACTAAAAGATATAGACATAAGAGTGTGTATTGATTAAAATATTCTAGACTTAAGATACAAAATTAACTTAATCTTTAAAATGGTATATAAGGCTGGAAACCCAAATATAAATTGGAGCAACGTCAGACTTGCACTTGTCTGAAGTCCTCCTCTGTACCGGGTATGAAACAACGCCGATGTACCTTTTAAAAGATTATATTTTATTTATATGTTATTTATATTCTGTTTATATTTTGTTGCATTATTGCATAATTAAGGAGTCTTTAACACTTGAGGCCGGAAACGGTTCTGTGATACTGAATGTAATCGATATCCTTAATTCATCATTCTTAATATAGTTATGTATGTTTTTAACATAGTCTTTTACATTCTATTTCTTATTTCTGTTTCTTATTTATTGTTATCTGTTTATATCTTTGTTATTTATGCTTAATTATTTTATTATTTTTATTAATTCTTTTAAAGTTATTTTATCCCCTGTAAACGGTCCTTGAGTTTTGTTGGTATCAGAGCCATCTTCTTTTAGGGGTGGTAGTAGATAGATATAGAACTGTTTCCATATTTAAATCTTTGTCTTATAGATCTAGAAGTGGACTTAGTGTTGTCTAGGTATTGGATATGCAGTAAGACCCGTGTCAGCCAATGGATAGGCGTTTAGGGCAGTAAGTCAGTGGTCGCTACCAAAACCAACATTAATAAACTTTAAAAATCTATTTTTCAAATATTTAAAAATGGAGCCTTTTCTGTGTAAATCTGCTAGTACAACTAAATCGGATAGTTCTGAGTCATCAGAAGTTAAAAGGATAGTTAACAGAAATGAAGTAATTTTGGAAGATTTTAATAAAGCAATTGATAATTGGGTAATACCAAAGATAGATAAAGAACAGATTTATAAAATACCAAAATTAAATATATTTAAAAACGATTATATAATTAAAGCTGAAGAAAGAGATGTACAGTTAAGTAAACCTTTTGAAAAGATAACTTTACTTTCTGCAGAATCTATAAAACATCATAAAAGTAAAAAATACAAGTATATACATATAGGATTAGTACAAATAGGTATAAAACCTTTAACTAGAGAAGGATTAAATACTAGTATTCTGACAGTGGTCAGAGATGCTAGGTTTGTAAATTTTAATGACTCACTTTTAGGAACTATAGAAACCAGTCTGAGTAGTGGTCCAATCTCATTTGACTGCTTCCCAGATATAACAGTTTCATTAAATGATCCAAATATATTAAAAAGTGTAGTATTAGAAATTAAAACACATAATTATAAAATGCTTGAAGGATATATTCCTGTAGCATTAATGTATAAAATAAATTATAAAGCTATGATGTCTGCTTTTGCTACAAAATATATAATGCAACCAAAACTAGGAGAAACTAAATTTTTACAAACAGATTTAAGTAAAGCTAATACAGTAATTCCTAGGACTATTCAGTGGAAAGATATTAGTCTCCCTGATGAATGGGTCTTAGAGGATGCTGTTCCTCTCCCAGAACCAAAAACTACAGTTAAGCCCAATATAGAACTCAGTAAAATTGAACAGTATGAAGACGGTAAAGTTAAATTAAAATTCAGTAGACATAGTGTAAGCAGTAGGTATTCAGACTCTTCCTCATCTATTTCAACAGTAGACATAGGTAGAGCCTCACAGTTACCTTCTGTAATATATGCTTCATATAAAGAAAATGAGCCTAAACCTGTATTGCAAACAGTAGTAAAGCCTAGGTATTCTACATCAGATATACCTGAATCTAGCAATAAATTAAAAAGTGTATATTATAGTACAACAGTTCCACACTTATATTATAATCCAACAGGAACAATGAACCCTTTGGAACCAAACCCTAATTATAATCAACCTCAGAATATAGAACACTCACCTTCTCCACCTATGTCACCTACAGCTTCCTTCATGACAGGAAATGTAGAAAGCATAGATAGAGAATTAAATGTAATTAATAAAGAATTTATTTTTAATTATGATAAATTAAATAAAGAATTAACAGCAATTAAAAATAAAGATAAATTAGAAAATGTAATAAAAAAGGTTGGTATTAGAGCCATGAAGGAAGAGGAATGGTATCAGAGCCATCAGCAATTAAAAATAAAGATAAATTAGAAAATGTAATATATATAATTCATATATTTTCTAGTATTAGTCATCAAAGAGGAATGTCGATTCATGTACTTTTCTTTAAGTATGCAAGTATGTGAGATTATCAAGGGTTGGTGAATATGCCATTTGAGGGAGTTACAAGTTTCTAAGCAAGAGTATTGTCTAATTTAGATACTCCATTTCTTGATGTCCCAACTTAAATGTCTTTTCTCACACCTTCACCTTAGCCCCATTACATCCAAACAAAAAGACCTTTGAATTATTTCTTAAGAAAATCAGTGAGAGAGATTGGATAATTAAGCAAGTTTATGGCAGTATGCAGTCATGAGTGGTTCGAGTGAATTAACCTTTGAAATTGAGAGAAACACTTAGATGAGAGATGATATTTGTTATGTCTGGATTAATGAATGAGTTAAGAGAATCTTGATTGAAGTAAATTACATTTATTTATGGCTGAGTCTTAAAGGATTTCATCTTATATACTTGAATTATAGTTAAGGTTATTTGAGTTTTTAATTTATGCCATGTGAATTTGCTTGAGGACAAGCAAAGTTTTAAGTGTGGGGTAGTTGTTTTATTAGTTTTTGTCATAGAATTGTATCTTATTTATTATGATGATTATTGTTTTCTTAATGCATTTTGGTAATTTTAATCCATTTATTTAGTGATTTCATCTATTTTGGTAGTTTTAATTTATTCCAGTGTTTATGTCATTTTTGTACTAGTTTTTAGTGTGGTGTTTATGTGTTTTTGGTTAATGTTTCATTTGATTCTTGTTTAAAGTTTGTTTCAAGTGTTTGTTTTAGGTTAATATGCAAAAAAACTTCCTTGGAAGAAAGAATAGCATGAAGCAGCAAGAAACGGCCAAGCCACTGGACGTGTCTCACCTTAAGGGCAAAACCAAGGGAACCAAGAAAGGAAGGAAAATTTGGCAGAAGCTGACACTAGTAGGTGACACGGCCAAGCCACTGGCTGTGTCACATGACACGGCCACAAGCTTGGCCGTGTCCTATATTTAGCCAAGAAAGAAGAGCAAAGAAGAAAGATTACACAGAGGATGACACACCCAGGTGACACGGCCAAGCCACTGGCTGTGTCACATGACACGGCCAGGAGCTTGGCCATGTCACACTCAATTCCACAGAAGCAAAGAAGAAAGATTACACAAAAGGTGACGCACCCAGGTGACACGGCCAAGCCACTGGCCGTGTCACATGACACGGCCACAAGCTTGGCCGTGTCACTCCATGAGGCTAAGGAAGAAAGGAAACGCGGATTTTGAGCGAGGTTTTTGTATAAATAAGAAGATTAGGGTTTTTGAAAGGGTTACACATTTTTCCAGCCGTCAACATAAACTTTTGAGCTATTCTTCATTTTCTTTTGGAATTTTGATTACACTTTCATGCAAACACTCTAGATTAAATTAGTTTTAGCCATTACATTATTCTTTTAGCAAAGATCTGAGCAAGAGATTCTTCAGAAGCCAAAGGAAGTTTGTAATTTGGTTTTGTTCTCAAACTCTATCTCTTAAGTTTCATTGGAATTGTATTCATGAATTCTCTAATGTCTAAATTTATTTCTTTGAATTTTAATGAGATGAATTTGTTTGATAGCATCAATATGAACCAATTCTAATCTAGTCTAGGGTTTGTATGGATCTACTATGATTGTATGAAATGGTTATTGCTCTTAACTGAATTATTTCTTTTATCCTTAATTGAATGGATTAATGTTAATATATAATTGATTGGCCACCAATTATGTGTTTGAGGTATTAGATGAAGGATTGAGAAATGAAGTCTAATGCTGGAACAATTCAATTAGGGACTTAGGTGAATTAGAAATATAAACCTAAGAAAAAGATCACTTCAATTGTAACAAGATTATTTGAAAGAGGTTTGAATGCGAGAGCTTATTTCCTTGATTTGATTAATTAAGTTGCTTGAAATCTGATCTTTGAAATTAAATTGGTTGAGAGGAATAGCCGTTCATACATATAAGTTAGTAGAGAAGTGCAAACCTAGACCTTTCTATTAAGTGAATCAATATATCTGTTCAGTTTACTTTCATTGTTTTAAATTCAACTCGATCTGTCTTCATTAGTTGTTTAGCAATTTAAATTTATTGATAATTCGTTATTTGCAATTTGATAAACAATTAGCTATTCTAGCTTCCTTGTGAGACGACCTTGAGGTGTTCACCAAAATACTACAGCAGCCTCGTATACTTGCGAGTGTAGTTCTAGTAGTGTTAATTAGAGTGTAGCAATGAGGATAGAGTCATTGCTTATGCATCTCGATAGTTAAAAACATATGAGCAAAATTATCCAACTCATGATTTGGAGTTAGCAGCCATAGTTTTTGCATTAAAGATTTGGCGGCATTACTTGTATGGGGAGAAGTGTTTCAATTATACTGATCATAAGAGTTTGAAGTACTTGGATATTCAGAGAGAGATGAATCTCTGACAAAGACGATGGTTAGAGTTGATTAAAGACTACAAATGTTTGATTGATTATCATTTTGGCAAGGCAAATGTTGTTGCTGATGTCTTCAGTCAAAAGTCTTTGGCAAGTTTGACTTCTTATTTGCTCTTGTTGCTTATTGAGTTGAGAGCATTGCATGCCAAATTTGAGTATTGTGATGATGGTGTATTGATGGCTCAATTACAATTGAGGCTAGTGTTGTTGGTTCAAGTTAGGGAAGCCCAGTTGGCATATGAGAAGATCCAGAAGATTATGTTAGAATACAAAAAGGGGGAGAGTCAAGACTTTCATATGAGAAATGATGGAATTCTATGGTACAAAGATAGGTTGTGTATTCCTGATGATGTAGGATTGAAGAGGATGATATTAGAAGAAGCACATCTGTCATTTTATGCTATATACCCTGGTAATACCAAGATGTATCAAGATTTAAAATAATATTACTGGTGGTCAGGTATGAAAAGGGACATAGCAGAATTTGTGTCTAAATGTCTCACTTGTTAGAGAGTAAAGGTTGAGCACCAAGTTTCTTCAGGATTACTTCACCCATTGTCAGTACTATGGTGGAATTGGGAGCGAGTGACGATAAATTTTGTTACTGGACTGCCTTTGACCTAGAAGAAGCATGATACAATCAGGGTTATTGTTGATCTGATGACGAAGACATCTCATTTTCTTCTAGTTCGGATGGATTATTTACTTGAGAGATTGATTGAGTTATATATTAGTGAGATAGTGAGGTTGCATTGAGTCCCAGTTTCTTTAGTGTCAGACCAAAATCCCCGGTTTACATCGAGATTTTGGAGGAGTTTACAGGATGCATTGGGTTCTCGATTACATTTTAGTACTGCTTTTCATCCTCAGACAGATGGGCAGTCAAAGAAAGTGATACAGATTTTAAAGGATATATTGAGGAGTTGTATCATTGATTTCACAGGGAGCTAGGATAGATTCTTGCCACTGATTGAGTTTGTATATAACAATAGTCATCAGTCCAGTATTGGGATGGTACCTTATGAGGCCTTGTATGGTAGGAGATGCGAGACACCTTTATGTTGGGATAAAGTTGGAGAAAGTAAATTGGTTGGTCCTGATTTGATTAAGGAAACATAAGAGAAAGTGAAATTAATTTGGAGTCGCCTAAAAGCATCTTCGAGACGTCAGAAATATTATGCAAATTTGAAGAGGAAGGACATAGAGGTCAGTATGGGAGATAAAGTATTTCTGAGGGTATCTCTATGGAAGAAGATTTTTAGATTCAATCGCAAATAGAAGTTGAGTCCCGTTTCATAGAACCGTATGAGATTCTGGAGAGCGTTGGTCTAGTGGCTTACAGGTTGGCTCTGCCACCTGAGTTAGACCGAATACATAATGTCTTCCATGTCTCTATGCTTTGGAGATACAGGTCAAACCATCTCATATCTTATCAGTGGAATCTATTGAGGTAAGTTTAGATCTGACTTATGAAGAAGAACCAGTAGTGATTTTGGCACGAGAGGTAAAAGAATTGAGAAACAAAAAAGTACCACTTGTGAAAGTCTTTTGAAGGAATCATGCTATTGAGGAGGCGACATGGAAGAGTGAGCTGTTGATGTAGAGTCAGTATCCTCAATTGTTCCAGAGTTGATAACAGGTAATTTCGCAAACAAAATTTTCTTAAGAGGGAGAAAATTATAATATCCTGATTTTTTATGCACTTTGGAATACTAAATATGAGATGAATATGTATAATAGATGTAATATATATGTATATGTTATATATATTTGAAATATACTTGAAGTAAACAAGACATATACATATACTTAAGATATACATCACATATATATTATGTATAATTAATTGTAGGGAAAGTTAATAGTGATTATTAAAGTAATAATAAAGAGATGTGGAAGTCAAAAGATGGAAGAAGATGATTGGTGGGTTGTTATAAATTAATTAACATATTATATATATATATATATATAAGGATGGAATTATAAAGGAAGAGATATTTCTTTTCCCTTCTTCTTCTTTGCCGTGAGTTAAGAGAGAGAGAGAGAGTAAGTGTGAGCGGGGATTTTTGCCCGCACTCTCGGTGGAATGGTTTTTGCGACTTCAACACTATTTAGGCTCGGGGCCTTACATAACACGGACCTAAGTCCAGAGAAAATGGAGTCGCCACCCGGATGGGCTAGAAAAAAAGAAAGGGGTGGATGACTTGATTCCTAAGAAATCCCCAACCCCCTAATGGGTTCGGAAAGTTAGGTACGTGTGGGGAAGGTGAGAAATGGCCCGGCACCCCCACAACGCCCGGTTCATTGGAACTGGCCTCCTTTATAGGTTTTAATATTATAAAATTTTTAAGTATAACAACATTATTCATATTACACATACTAATTAAAATAAAGCATTGATATATTGAAAATCAAAACAATGTCCAAGCAAAACAAATAAATGGACACCCATCCGAAGATGGAAACATGTCCTTACATCCCATGCCTAAATAGGACACCCACCGGAAGGTAGAAACATATCCTTTACATTGGTTCTAAAATAGAAAAGTAATTTAAATTACATGATATTTAACCAATGAGGTATCCACCAAATGAAAACATACCTCTTACAACATTTGGAAATCTAAATAAATTGATAAAAGTAAATAACCATTCATCATAAATAAATCATTCATCAAAGGTATTAAACATCAATAGAAAGTAAACATCCATCCATGATAAATTAAATGAACTAAGCATTGAACTTAAATAAATTAAAGCATATAAAATAAATCAAAGCATAATCAAATATAGAATTCAATAAGGCAAATAAACATTTAAATTATAACTACTATTTCTATTTAGGGTTCGTTATTTCATGTGTTTAGGGTTTTAGAATTTATGGAATTTGGCTACTGTGAGTTTTTTTAAGGAATTATAATAGATAAAGATTTTATGTTTTAAAAGGTTGATGAAGTTCTTTGATTAACCAAATTAGTGTTTGAATGGTGAAATCATGAAACTAGGGTTTGAACACTTTAAAATACTTTTGATTTGTGGTTTACGGTTACTCATATGGTTTCAAGCTTACTGTGTAAAATTAAACATTTGTGTTTTTATGGTTTTTAAAGTTTTAAAAAAATTAAGGTTTAAGGTTTTAAGGGGTTAGGGTTTACTATTTTGAGTTTTGGAATTAAATTAGGGTTTTATGATTTTTGAATTTAGGGTTTCGGGAAATGAATTTTATTTTAGGATTTGGAAAGACAATTGACAATTTCATGAAGTTTTATGAATTTAAACAAAACAATTTAAAGTTTATAAGAGCAAAAAAAGATATTTTTAAGGCTTTTGGAAGGAAATTGAACACAATTTAAAGTTTTGATAATTTGGAAAGCAAATCTTAGTTTTGGGGTTTTGAAGCAAATAAAACTAATAGCTTTAAACTTTTGGAAAATAAAGCCACGATTTAAGATTTTCTTACTTCAGAAAAGGTGAATTGAGGTTATGAGGTTTTTAATTTAAAAGAAACAATTATATGATCTAGCTACTGTGAAAAAATAAAAGAAATTAAGAATTCAAACCTACTTTTGTAAGTTACACCAAAAATTGCTTCTTGGATGAACAAGGTCAAAGACAAGCTTTTTTGCCTTTGAATTGCTTGAATTGCTTTTTTGCTCTCTCAAAAAATCAGTTTGATTCAAGGTTTTCCTTCACAGTTTCGATCTCCACTTTCTCCCCCTATTTTTTTTTTCAATTTCTGTCCAAATTTCCTCCTCCTTTTTTGTGTTGTTTAGTCCTTATTTATAGAAGAATTTGATGTATAATTCTAGTTATTTACGGAAGCTAATATTGATTAAGAAAAGGAAACCGAAACCTAATTGCATTAGGTTTCGAAAAATTTGAGTCGAAAAAATTTCGCTGGTGAAAAAAAATTGCTGCTGAAAAAATGCGATGGCGAAAAAAAACTGCTGTGGAAAAATTACTCTGGCAAAAAAGCTGCCGCAGCTGGCTTTTTTTTTGTTATTTTTATTATTTTTGAATTTTTATTCACTTCACCATTTTGTACTAAAATAAATATTAAAATTAATCAAGATACCATAAAAAATTATTTTGGACTAACTAAAATATATTGGACAACACAAATATTATTTTAGACTAATTAAAATATATTAGACCAGACTGGGTCAAAAATCAAGTGTCTACAGTTTGCCCTCTGCTCGAATGATCTGAAACTTTAGTGAAAGAGAGTGAAAAGCAATAAGACTTAATTTTTGAGATGGTGATTTAAATTTATTTTAGGTACTTGAACCCGAGACTGAACTTGATTTGGGTACTTAGACCCGAGATTGGATTGAATTTGGGTACTTGGACTCGAGACTGGGTATTTCGACCCGAGATTGGATACTTGAACCTGAGATTGAATTTGATTTGGGTACTTGGACCCAGGATTGGGTACTTGGACCAGAGATTGGATTTGATTTGGGTACTTGGACCCGAGAATGGATTGAATTTGGGTACTTGGACCCGAGATTGGGTACTTGGACCCGAGATTGGATTTGATTTGGGTACTTGGACCCGAGATTGGATACTTGGACCCAAGATTGGATTGAATTTAAATTTGGGTACTTGGACCCGAGACTGAGTTTGACTGACCTTTTATCATTTGAGAAGTCTGACTGCTCCGGCTATTTTATGCATTGTGATTCTTCACCATCAAAATGAATCTTCATCCTTTGAGATCGGATCTTCACCCTTGAAAATGGATCTTCATCCTTTGAACTGGATCTTCATCCTTGGCATCGGGTTTTTACCCTTTGAAAACGGATCTTCATCCTTTGGACTTCGGGTCTTCACCCTTGAAAATGGATCTTCATCCTTAAAAATCGGGTCTTCATTCTTTGAGATCGGGTCTTCAACCTTGAAAATGGATCTTCATCATTTGAGATCGGGTCTTCACCCTTGAAAATGGATCTTTATTCTTTGAGATCGAGTCTTCACCCTTGTAAATGGATTTTCATCCTTGGAGATTGGGTCTTCACCCTTGCAAATAGATCTTCATCCTTGGAGATTGGGTCTTCACCCTTGAAAGTGGATCTTCATCCTTGGAGATCGGATCTTCACCCTTGAAAATGGACCTTCATCCTTTGAGATCGGGTCTTTACCCTTGAAAAATGGATCTTCATCCTTTGAGATCGGGTCTTCACCCTTGAAAATGGATCTTCATCCTTTGAGATCGGGTCTTCACCCTTGAAAATGGATCTTCATTCTTTGAGATCGGGTCTTCACCCTTGAAAAATGGATCTTCATCCTTTGAAACTTCGGGTCTTCACCCTTTGTAAATGGATCTTCATCCTTTGAGATCAGGTCTTCACCCTGGCTTCACCTCTTTTAGCCTGATTGATCTTTTGTCTTTTGTATCTTCATTCTTTTGAGAATTCTAATTTTCTTTTTTTATTCCATTCTTTTTTGTTCTTCCTTTGCACTTTTGCAAAAAATTCAGCCCTTTATAGCTAGCCTTCATATCCTCTCCTTTTCCCCCTGCGTGGTGAGATATCTACAAGTGAATTTAAAAATGTTTTATATATAAACTCAAAAAATTGAAAAGGAGAAACTTTGCCCCCTGTGTAGGCTCAAACCCATGATTTTTCTATGCGGACTCTAATTGATGTTGTTGTTGTCTAGTTCTTCGCACGAGCACGTATTTCTTCTCTTTGCAAGATTACTGGAGCTTTCTCAAGCAATGGGCTTTCTATGCCCCCCTGATTTGATATCTTCTTTTGATTCTTTACTTCGCAGGGTGTTTGCTGTTCATTTTGCCAAAGAATAGACAACACAACACAAGAAAGTGCGATGTGATATACTCATGTATGCATGATATGCATGAATAATACTTACAGTTGTTCCATCGACTCACAGACTGAGGTGATCAGCAGAAGTGTTCTCATTGGTTCCATTTTGACGCTTGTTCAAGTCTTGCATTGGAATGATCAAAAGCTTTTGCATTTGTGGCTTTTATCTTCAAAATGTTGAAAACATGAGTGGTGGAGACCCTAAGCAGCAGAGTCAGGGATGCATCCATTTCAAACTATATTTCAGCATGTCGGTTGGTAGTTTCTTCATAACTTAGCCAATAATAATTTCCTTTGCCCAATGTGTCCTTTGAAGGTTCAACATACTTCCCTTAACTTGAAGGCTTTGTATGACAAAACACTTTTTTTTTCTGAATTTTGATTTTGAAATCAAATGTTGGCTTTGCCAAATTAATGTCAATGTACCTCAGGACTTGATTTTCCAAATTAACATATCTATAACATGACAACCCTAGTTACCATACTAAACTCGGGAATTATCTCTATTTAAGCAAGAATTGTTGCACTTCAGATAGGCACATACACATTACTCGGCCAAAGATCTCATTGAGTTTAAATTTTGTCTATCTCATATGCATACTTATTCAAACTATCTCCACTGATAGACCTACCTACCAAGAGAGATCAACAAGTCTTTGATAGGATTGAAATGGGGTCTATGAGGGACACGGGTTTAAATGAAGGCCATTTGAGATTGGAGCTGGTGTGACACAATGGACAAACCCTCACACTACAAATTTCTTGTTGGAACTTTAGACAGTTGGGAGCAATCTTGCTAGACTCCAAATTCCTTCTATCCTCTTGGCATTAATCTGGATTTAGAACAGTCTTTGCCCTTGTAAAAAGTTTAAGACCCAAATTCATTTCTTTTCTTCTTCTCCCTTTTCTTTTTTTTTATTTTTCTTACTCCTCCCTTTCTTTGAGCATTTTATAATTTTGTCCTTCTTCCTTGTAGGACTGTCAAGTACAGAACTTTCAAGAACTGAATGGTCTTCCTCGTTTTTCTCTAATTTTGATCGAATCTTTAGTTGGGTTGGACCAATTCAAGTCAAAATATCCTTATAAACCAAATGGAAGTCTTTTGTTGTCTTAGGTAAAAGAGAACTCATTTGGCTTTTTGAACCGCCTTTTTAGGTTTTATCTTTTTCTTTTTTTTTCCTTTCTTCTTCTTTTTTCTTTTCTTTTTTTTCTTATTTTCTTCTTTTTCTTCTTTTGTTTTGTTTTGTTTTATTGTTTTTTTTTTGTTCTAGCTCTAAAAGAGTTGTCTTGTTTGTACTAACTTGGGCTTCCAATAATGGATGAGTGGAGTAACATAAATCTTCTTTAACAGGGATAAATCATTTGTTACTCTAATGTTGATGTTGTCTTGATATATTGGAGATATTAAGGGAACATCAACTACCCTTATGGTATTGAGAACTTCAACCACTCTTATGGTCTTGAGAACTTCAACTATCTTCATGGTATTCATTTCTTTCTTTGATCTTCTTGCCTCTTCATCTTAGTGATCATAAGACTCGTCAAAAGTATCACAACAACTCAAGGTAGGTTATTGAGGTTTGTAAGCCAATGAAAAGAAAGCTAAAATTTTATGAAGGTTCAAAGGGACAACTAAGGATTGATATTTAATTGGGTGGATACTAGTTGTTGGCTAACCAAATAATGCCTAGATCATTTCTCTCTTAAATAAGCAGAGTTTAATTTGGCCTCGAAAGTTTGTCAAAGCATGTTCTAAGACTGACTAGGACCTAGACAAAGGTAATTATGCAGGAGCCCTCTCTAAGTAAGCATACACAACTCAATGCTATAGAGCAATTCCCTCACCTAGTAAAGTCATTCAAGTCATGATGCATAGATACATTAATTTATAAATATCAAGCTGGATTCCTCATTGGTTGAGCAACAAAATGAACAAAGACCAACAAAAATTTTGATGAAAGTAATTTATTCAAACCAATTTAAATTTGAAAAACACGATTGTTCCAATTAAATATTAAAGAAAGTAAAATTGAAAAGCAACATTCAAGCTAAGGAAAGTTCATTGAGTTTAAGCTTCCTTTCCCTTCACATCTTCAATATTTCCATCTTGAAAGGATGATAAAAAAAAATCTTCTTCCAATCCCTTTCCCTCCATGAAGGTTGCTGCTGGAGGTACCCTATTGAACCTTGGTAATGGATTGTTCTTAGTATTGGGCTTGTCCGGCTCCGATAGCTTACCACTATTGATTAGATCTTGGATGTCATGCTTCAATCGGGTACATCTATCAGTCTCATGTCCTTGAGTCTGATGAAATTGACAAAAAGCCTTAGTATCAAATTTTGGGGGCAATGGACTAGGCAAAGGTCGAGGAGCTAACAGTTGTAACAATCCTTTCTTTTGTAGCTTGCTAAAAACCCAAGATAGAGGTTTTCCCAATTCTGAAAAATGCCTCATTCCTCCTTGACTAGTGGCATTAACATCAACTTCTTTTTGTGTCCTTTGATTGCCCGACTAGTAGTTTTCTTTCTCATCCCTTTTAATTGAAAAGCGATTCTTCTCCCTTTCCCACTCTTCAATTTGTAGACCAGCTTGGAGAAGATCTTTGAAATCCCTTATAAGGGTGTGAGACATCCTTTCATGGAGATTGGGCAGAACGCCTCTCACGATCATCCTTATTTGATCAGATTCGTCGGGCCTTTTCTTGAGCAAAGCGGCCTTATTTCTCCATCGTTTCACATAGTCCACAAAATTCTCATTTGGCCGTTGCCTAATGGACTCAACTTCCATTAAGGTAACTTCCAACTCAACATTATACCCATATTGTTCGATGAAGGCCTTGTATAGCAAATTCCAATTCTTTTGTGTTCCATCATCTAAGGTATTGAACCAATTTTGGACAGCAGGATCCAATGAGAGCATGAAGTACCTTAGAGTTTGAGCCTTAGTAGCTTGGGCAGACTGCATAGCAGTGATATACTGTTTCACATGGAGATGAGAATTTTCGGTTCCATCAAACTTCGCAAAAGATGGCATCTTAAAATTGTACGAAACGGAACTTCTTCATCTAGATCGAATAATTTGTCAACTTTAGACATCTCTTCGGTTTTCAGCTTCTTCTCAAATTTCTTTTCTAAATCAGCAATCATCTTCTCAACATCAGATGTCTCAGTCTTTTCAACAACCTTCGGCTTCTTTTTGTCTTGAGGATCTTGGTAGTATTGAGCCCAATCATCATCATCAATGACCACCTTATCATAATCAAAAGCTACTTCACCAATTCTAGCCTTCCCATTGTCCTTTGGCTTCTCAGTGCTAGCAGATGCCTCGGCATGATTTTCTAAGATTGCAGTTAATTGGTTCTTCATGGTCTCAGCTAGGGCCTCTTTTATTTCTTCCATTTTGGCATTGAGGGCTTCATCCACCATTCTTTGAATTTGTTCGGTTTCCATTATTTTTGGTGAGCAAGTGATTGAGTCATTGCTAGATACTTCGTCTCTGGCGTAGGTCGGATTATTGTAAGCTTTTGAACTGTCGTAATCCAGGGCTTCGAGCCAGAGAGGATCAATGATATGAGATGCAAATGTATGCATGTATGCACAAACATTCAACAAATAAGGATAATTAGGATGTTCCTTCTAACCTTATAACACCCACACACGAATGGCGAGTCTCTTTTCCTAGGTATATGGTTAACAAAATACCAACATGGGGTATATTGTTTTTGAATAATTCCCTCGGACGTTTCAACCAATAGTTATATTTTCAAAAATGGAAATCAATTCATAATAATTCTCATTAATTAGGTTTTAATCCATTCAACCATCTAAAGTAGCTTTTATGCTATATTGGATTAAAATAAAATTAAGAGGTTTATTATAAATAGATTTCTCTCTTGAGAAAAGGTAACTATTGGTTCATGCCAAAAATAAGCCCCTGATTAATTATTCTTAGTATAAACTAGGCTCACAATTGATTTTTGGTATTTCTTAATTGACCTAAATAATTTGCAAGCTCTTTGTAAGAAAAGGTTGGATAAAAATAATTTTGTTTCTAAGCCCATTGTAAAAAGATCTTAGAAAAAATGGATTTTGGGCTTAGTATTTGGGCCGTGAGCAAAAGAATTTTTGATTTGTTTTTAGAAAAGTTTTATGTCCAAAGGCCATCTTGAAAAGTTTTGAAAATAGCTTTGGTTTCTTGGATTTTTAAAGAAAATATTTATTTTGAGCTCACTAGGTATTTAGGTCATATTAGAAAAAGAACAAACCAAATAAGCCATGATTTAAGCCAAGACAAATTAACCATAGTCAAACAACATGCATTTGGGGTGAAACCTAAGGAAAGTAACTAGGCCAATTACATGAGCTTTAGTCTTTGGGTAAAAAGGCATAGGTTCTCATAGCAAGTATATACCAAATGGTACGAGGCTATGAGTGGTTATGCCATGCTCGATCTCCATATCTTGAGTGAAAGTATGGTATCCCTTACATAACACAACACGGGTAACACGAGCATCCTAACTCACGCACACGATGTAATCTAAGATGATGCAATGGATAATATCGTTATAAGAAAGAATAGAATAATATAAAGACCAAAGGAATCAACTTCTCTTATCCCCAGTGGAGTCGCCACTGTGAGCGGGAATTTTTGCCCCAACTCCCGGTGGAATGGTTCTTGCGACTTCGGCACTGTTTAGGCTTGGGGCCTTAGAGAACACGGACCTAAGTCCAGAGAAAATAGAGTCGCCACCCGAACAGGCCAGAAAAAAAAAAAGAAAGGGGTGGATGACTCTATTCCTAAGGAATCCCAAACCCCCTAATGGATTTGGAAAGTTGGGTACGTATGGGGAATGTGAGAAATGGCCCGGCACCCCCACAACGCCCGGTTCATTAGAACCGGCCTCCTTTACAGGTCTTAATATTATAAAATTCTTAAGTATAAAAACATTACCACATTACACATAACAATTAAAATAAAGCACCGATATATTGAAAATAAAAACAATGTCCAAGCAAAACAAATAAATGGACACCCACCCGAAGATGGAAACATGTCCTTACATCTCATGCCTAAATAGGACACCCACCGGAAGGTAGAAACATGTCCTTTACATTGGTTCTAAAATAGAAAAGCAATTTAAATTACATGATATTTAACCAATGAGGTATCCACAAAGTGAAAACATACCTCTTACACCATTTGGAAATCTAAATAAATTGATAAAAGTAAATAACCATTCATCATAAATAAATCATTCATCAAAGGTATTAAACATCAATAGAAAGTAAACATCCATCCATGATAAATTAAATGAACCAAGCATTGAACTTAAATAAATTAAAGCATATAAAATAAATCAAAGTATAATCAAATATAGAATTGAATAAGGAAAATAAACATCTAAATTATAACTACTATTTCCATTTAGGATTCTTTATTTCATGTGTTTAGGGTTTTGGAATTTATGGAATTTGGCTACTATGAGTTTTTTAAGGAATTAAAATAGATTAAGATTTTATGTTTTAAAAGGTTGATGAAGTTCTTTGATTAACCAAATTAGTGTTTGAATGGTGAAATCATGAAACTAGGGTTTGAACACTTTAAAATACTTTTGATGTGTGGTTTACGATTACTCATATGGTTTCAAGCTTACTGTGTAAAATTAAACATTTGAGTTTTTATGGTTTTTAAAGTTTTAAAGGATTTAGGATTTAGAAAAAATTAAGGTTTAAGGTTTTAAAGGGTTAGGGTTTACTATTTTGAGTTTTGGAATTAAATTAGGGTTTTAGGATTTTTGAATTTAGAGTTTCAGGTATTGAATTTTATTTTAGGATTTGGAAAGACAATTGACAATTTCATGAAGTTTTATGAATTTAAACAAAATGATTTAAAGTTTATAAGAGCAAAAAAAGAAGAAGATATTTTAAGGCTTTTGGAAGGAAACAGAACACAATTTAAAGTTTTGATAGTTTGGAAAGCAAATCTTAGTTTTGGGGTTTTGAAGAGATAAAACTAATAGCTTTAAACTTTTGGAAAATAAACCCACGATTTAAGATTTTCTTACTTCAGAAAAGGTGAATTGAGGTTATGAGGTTTTTAATTTAAAAGAAACAATTATATGATCTAGCTACTGTGAAAAAATAAAAGAAATTAAGAATTCAAACCTTCTTTTGTAAGTTACACCAAAAATTGCTTCTTGGATGAACAAGGTCAAAGACAAGCTTTTTTGCATTTGAATTGCTTGAATTATTTTTCTACTCTCTCAAAAAATCAGCTTGATTCAAGGTTTTCCTTTACTGTTTCGATCTCCACTTTTTCCCCCAATTTTTTTTCAATTTCTGTCCAAATTTCCTCCTCCTTTTTTGTGTTGTTTAGTCCTTATTTATAGAAGAATTTGTTTAGTCCAAAAAACTGTTGTGGAAAAAATGCACTGGCGAAAAAAAAACTGCTGGTAAAAAAGCTGCCGCAGCTGGCTCCGGCAGCGGCAGGCAATTTCACCCACAGGAGTTTCCTGCGGGCGAAATGCCCACTGGCCCGCGCTGACTTTCGGCGACAATTTTTCTTTCGCCGATTTTTTTTTGTTATTTTTTATTATTTTTGAATTTTTATTCACTTCTTCATTTTTTACTAAAATAAATATTAAAATTAATCAAGATACCATAAAAAATTATTTTGGACTAACTAAAATATATTGGACAACACAAAAATTATTTTGGACTAATTAAAATATATTGGACCGGACTGGGTCAAAAATTAAGGGTCTACAGTAAGGAGAGCTTTCTTCTTCTACCATACACCAAATTTACTAGGGATTTCAAGAGATTTAAAGGTGGATATTGAAGGTTTAGCAAGAATTCAAGTGAGTATTTATCTCTAAACTTGTTTTTATGTGATTTCATATATATATAATATGGTTAATGAGAGAAAGTGATGATTGATTGAATAAGATGATAGTTATGAGATGTTGAAGTTTTATATGTATTGAATTGATGGGTAAATCATGGGTATAAACTAAAGTGATGAATAAGGGTTGTGTAGAGATGAGTTTGGGAATGATTGTGTTTAAATGGTTGAGAGTACAAAATGTAGAAATTTTGAATGACACGGCCATGTCGTTGGGCTTGTCAATGGTGCTGTGTTTCAATATTGATGACACAGCCAGTGACACGGCCATGTCTCTGGGCGTGTCATAGCTACTGTGAGGCAAGATAATTGACACGACCCATGGCACACCGGTGTCATTGGGCGTGTCAAAGCTTCTGTAAGAGTGGACAAATAATATGGGCATTAACACGCCCGTGTTGTTGGGCGTGTCACTTGAGGAATTTGCCCAAAATAACTCTTTTCTTTGTCTTTCATTTTTAATTCCTGATTTAAATGGTTTGATTTTGAGAATTCCTTAGAATGTGATATTAAATGATTATTTATTATCACATTTGGTATAGGCATTGAGATGAAGTAGTTTGCCCAACCTTAGTGTTGAAGGGCAACTTGGAAGAGAAGGTTGGAGAAAGTTTTGAAGCTTGTTTTGGAGTCCTTTAATTCATGACCTAGAGCAGAAAATTGGGTAGGTGGTAAACCAAACAAGATGTGGCATAGCCTTTTTCAGTTTTTTCCCACTAATGAAGCTTCCAAACACTCTATTTAAACACACTTCCTCTATGGTCACTCTATTTAAACACACTTCCTCTAAGGTTTCAAGATATGAAAGATTTACAAGAATTAGATTAGATTCATTCAAGAAATAAATGTAGTTTAGAGTTTTCTTAAGAAGGAGAGTGAAATTCTTGTTCAAGAAGAAATTTAAGTTCCAAGTCAAGTTCTTCTTCAAAGAAATAGAGTTTGATATTTCTTGTTCTTTAAATTATGTTTTTAATGTCTTTCTATAATATTTTTAATATTTTTATTTCAATAATGAATAACTAATCCTCTTTAGGGTTGATCCCTTTCATTGAATTTATCATAGAGTTATACATGCTTATTTGAATTAATTTAGTTTATCCTTAAATTATTTTGTTATCTTTACTCTTAATACTTCAATTATCTGGCCAATAATTAATTGAATTGAGATGTTGTGTGATGAAGCGAGAGTAGAAGCATACCATTAGTCCATAGGGGTAACAATCTTAAGGAAGTTTTTCACTTAGAGATAAGGTGAACTTAAGAGGTTGATTCAAAATTATCACAAAACCTAATGAATTGGTTTAATTACTTGTGATCACGAGAGTAGACATGAGGATTAAATTGATATTAGTTCTAGTACTTGAGAAAGACTTTAGCTTAATTTAGGAGAATTTAACCATTAATGAAAGGAAAACTAAATTAAAAATCAATACTTTAGAAAATCCATGATAAATCAATAAAGGTGACTTAACCCTAAGTTTCATATCATTAGATTTAATTCAAAGTAATTTGTTTTGATTAATCATAAATCAAATTTTATCATCCAAATAATACGTAGTTTTAATTTATCAGCACTAAGAAGAAAACTTTATCTTGGAAACGATACTCTACTTATCATTATATTACTTGTTAATGATCTGTGCACTTGCAGTTAGCTAGGCTAAGTCCACAACAATTTAGATTAATATAGATATGCAATTTAGTATTTGTTCTTATTTTGTGTTGATTTACTTTTTTCAAAAAACTAAATGCAAATTAAGTTTTACTATAGAGTTTTGTCTTTCTTTATTTGAAGGTTTTGTATCTTATTTTAATGGAGGTTTGTTCTTCTCTAATGGAGGTTATATATTATTCTCTAATGATGTTGTCCTTCTAGTATGAAAGATGGTTACAAATGACAAATGGAATGAGTGTTTCACTGAAAGCTAGATTATCTAAGGCATGTTACAATTATCCTCTGTTTGCATCGAATAAGTTCATAGAATTCAAGGAGATCCAGTAACTTCAATAATTATATAATTTATTTGTACATTGCAGAAATACTCTTTGACTTACTAATAAAATTTTATTTTGTATTTGAAAAAAAGATATGATCTAACATCATCATTTGGTTGATTTTGAAATCATTGGGTTATCTTTTAGGTTTAAATTATCCTTTATGAGATACATTCATGGTTGGCCTTGGCGTAAGTCCAAATAATCATAAATCATAAATCAAATTTTATCATCCAAATAATACGTAGTTTTAATTGATCAGTAGAACGATACTCTACTTATCATTATATTACTTGTTAATGATCTATGCACTTGCAGTTAGATAGGCTAAGTCCACAATAAGTTTTTGACGCTTCTACCAGGGAAGCGATCATTCTAATATTGATAATATTAAACTAGTTGCTTTGGATATTTTTACTTAATTTTTGGTTTATATGCAAAGAAATCCTAACTCGAAGCTTGAACCATATAATTTAGAAATTGAGCGATTTTATAGGAAGAATAAAAAGGAAAGAAAAGAAAAGCAAAAAGTGGAAGAAATTGCAGCAAAAACTCATAAAATCGATAATCCACCAGATTTTTCTGACACAGAATAAACTATGGGAGATCCACAAAATATGACACTTAAGCAATATGATATGCCATATGCTCAGCCAAGATCTAGCATAGTTAAACCACATGTGCAAGCCAACACTTTCTATCTTAAACTAGCACTTATCTATCTGATTCAACAATCAGTTTTTCATAGTTTTCCACATGAGGATGTTTATTCTCACATCTCTAATTTTTTAGAAATATGTGATACTTTTAAAATTAATGGTGTATCTGATGATGCTATTTGTTTGTGACTTTTTCCAGTTTCTTTAAGGGATCAAGGAAAGGATTGACTCACTTCTAAAGCACTCTGTACATTCACTACATGGGATCAATTAGCCGCTACATTCCTAGAAAAATATTTTTCGCCTGCGAAAATTGCTAAATTGAGAAATGATATCACAAGCTTTGTTCAATACGAGGGTGAAAGTTTATATCAAGCTTAGGAACATTTAAAAAATTTAAAAAGAAAATGTCCTCCCCATGGAGTCCCTGAATGGCTTTTAATTCAAACTTTTTATAATAGCCTTCATCCAAGTATCAAGGGCACAATAGATGCAGCAGCTAGAGGTGCAATTATAAACAAAGCTCCTTCTAAAACAATCGATTTTATTGAAGAAATGGCAGCAAACAACTACCATTGGACTTCAAAATGTAATGTTCATAAAAAAAGTTGCTGGTTTACACAAGATTGACAATTTTTCTTTGCTTGCAGCCAAGGTAGATACAATAGCGAAGAAATTGGTACAATAGAAAAGAAATTGGTACAATAGTGAAGAAATTGGAGCATGTCAACCTTACTTCATCCCTAACTTATGAAGGATGTGGAGGAAACCACAACACAACTGACTGCAGAATTATGGAGCAACTCCAGTTTTTGGGCAACCAGAATAGAGGTCCAGTTTTTCCTCAAGGAAACACATACAATCAAACATGGAGAAATCATCCCAACCTGTCATGGGGAACCCAAAGCAATCAAAAATCACCTTATCAGCCACCATACATCAAAAATCAAAATCAAGGATTCCATCCTTCAGAAAAGCTGTCATATGCAGTTGCATTGAAAAAATTCATTGGAGCAACATCAAAAAGGTTTGATAAGATGGAAAAAATAATATGATAAGCTTGAATCGCGGATGGAACAACTAGCGATCAAAAATAGAAACCTTAAAATTCAAGTTGGTCAAATAGAAAGTTCACTTAATACTCGACCACAAGGAGCTCTTCCAAGCCAACCAAAAATTAATCCAAGAGAACATTATAATGCTATTTTTCTTAATAGCATACAGCTTGAAGATTCTTCACAAGAGCTCCAAATTTGACAAATTTTTTCTTCTAAAATGAAAGAAAGTGAAGCTGAACAAGAGGAGGCACCATTAAATCAAGAGGTTAAACCTTATATGCCACCTATTCCTTTCCCTCAAAGGCTAAAAAAAAAGATGGAGGAAAATGCAAAGATTGCACTTACTAAGGAGTGCAACAATCATCTTCAGGATAAGATCCCTTCCAAACTTAAAGATCCAGGGAGTTTTTCTATTCCTTGTAAAATTGGTGAAATTAATTTTCAAAATGTTTTATGTGATTTAGGTTCTAGCATTAGTCTAATGCCTTTTTTAATTTTCTGAAAATTAAGATTCACACAAATGAAACTTACAAAGATGTCATTGC
Source organism: Garcia nutans (assembly GCA_947685225.1). Classification (NCBI taxonomy): domain Eukaryota; kingdom Viridiplantae; phylum Streptophyta; class Magnoliopsida; order Malpighiales; family Euphorbiaceae; genus Garcia; species Garcia nutans. The sequence continues at coordinate 30,048,283 of CANTUV010000039.1, read as the reverse complement.
AACTTGCATATCGCTCAATTAAATATCCGATGGGAATTGTGGAAAACATACAAGTTAAAGTGGATAAGTTTTATATTCCCACTAATTTTGTTATCTTGGATGTAGAAGAGGACATCGATGTAGACATTTTACTAATTTTGGGGAGATCTTTCTTAGCGACTACAAGAGATATAATTAATGTAGAGAGTGGCAATCTTATTTTAAAAGTAGGGGATGAATACATAGAATTCAACATGACAACATCAAAAGACCTTTCTTTTGTAATTCAAGGCCCTACTAATGAAGTTGATAACAAGGAAGTAGATAATTCTCCTATTACTTTTAAGGCAACTTCACAACCATCACTTGAAAGATATCAAGAGTTTGGGAAAGATTACATAACAAGCAACATCTTGGGTGAAAAAGTGATTTGTGATCTTCCACCTTGAGGATTAAAAACTAATGTCGTGCTATCTACTATAAACTTAGCGCTTATCGGGAGGTAACCTGATTTCTCTCCATTTTTAGCCATTTTCTATTAAATAATAATAATATGTATAAAATTTAATGTTATATTTATTTTCTAGATACCAAATCTTCAAGAAAATTGAGTTTCAAAAACCCCACGACCGTGGTGGATCATTTCCAGGGGTGTGGAAATCAAATAGAAGCTGTCAAAATAGAACCGGGGGAAGAATTTTGGAATTCCAGTGAAGAAACCTATCCCACGACCGTGGCATTGCACAAGCCACGACCGTGGGATCACAAATGGGTTTGCGAGAAATAGCACCGAGACAAGAACACTTGGGCAGTGAAAATCAGAAACCCATAACTGTGGCCTACCAAGGGCCACAACCGTGGCAAAGCATGCAAGGCAATTTTGACCAGTCAACTATCATGCCACGACCATGGCTATTATAGGCCACGACCGTGGCATCTCCACCCTATATATTCATCTCATTTTTTCTCTCCCTTTAATTTTTGCAGCCCTGGCCGCCCAAATTTAAAACCCACACCCCAGCCTCTAACCCCATGACCTAAACTCCAATTTCACTCAAATTTCTTCCATGTTGTTGCTCGAATAAAACGCCAAAATGGTTAGAAGTAAGACTTTTGCCAAGAAATCAAAGGGTCCTGAAGGATCAAAAAGAAGGCGCCAAGATGGATTATCATCCTCTTCCTCAACACCATCCCCGCCTTCATCTCCACCACATCAAGGACCACATATGTATCCGAAAAATCACTTCTGTGATAAGGAGAAATGAAAAAGGTACCATGATTTAAGTTCCCAAAAAATAATTCCTTCTCGATTCATTGATGCAAAATGTTATTAGAAAATTACTATAGAATGATGTGTTGCTAAAAATGTTCATCGATATGCAATGGATCTTGTTTGCTAGCATATGTTACCCGACCTATGCAGAATTAACCTTGGAATTCTTGAGTAGTTTTAGATTTTTTCCATCAAATAGACAAGCTGGCCACAATGGGAGAGTAGAATTTAGATTGGAAAATCAAAATTATAATTGGCTAATGCTTGAATTTGGGGATGCACTTGGATTATCAGACTTGCAGGGAACACCCGGTAGAACTGATGGTTTCGATGAAAATGAGACATAGAGTGGACCTTTAATTTTTTACCCAGTCCGATCTAAAGATTTTAAAATAGTCTGAAATAATTTTTGTGGTATATATTATTAATTTTAATATTTATTATCTATTATTTATTTTACTTATTATTTATTATTTATTTTATTTATTATTTATTTATATTTATTTATTTTATTTTAATATAATATTTATTTTATTTTTCATTTATTTATTTATCATTTTTAAAAAATAATAATAATATATAAATAAAATAATAAAAAATAAAAATCGGCGACGGTAAAATCGGCGATGAAATTTTTCGTTGTTGGCGACGAATTGGCTTGGGCCAATTCGCCGCAGGTACCCGCAAGTTTTGCTTGCAGCAAATTGGCTGCGGGCCAAATTTTGCCACAGGCAAATTTGAGGCAGAAACGCACGTGGCCCCCGAGCCAAGCCAACAACGTCCAGCAGTTTTTTTTTTCACCAGCGCAGTTTCACATGCCAGTAGCCCAACCCACGAGCAATTTTTCTAAAACCCTATTTTATTTGATTTTTTATTTTATTTCCTAAACAATTTTTATTTCCTTAACCAATTAGCATTAGATTTTTATTTTTTCTTATAAATACCACATTAAAGACACAAAAATGGGGATAGAAATTTTTCAGCCAGAGAGAGGATCGGACTTTTGGGATTGAAACTTTTGAAATTTTATTCAAGAACTATCCGAATTTCTTTTGGCAGTTGATTGACAATCTCAAGCTTGAAGGATCAAGAGGCAGCAAACAACATACAACACATCAAAGGCAACCCACACTGTCTTTGTTATTATTCAACCAGAATTCAAAATTATGGTGGAACCAACAACGGAGGTTTGAATCTCTATTTACTTATTTATTTTTACAGTAGTCTCGTCACTCAATTGGATTAATTATTTAAACGTACAATAGATTATCAATTGTTCTACTTACCATCTAAACTTTATTTAAAACCCTAAAAATTATTTTTTAAAACCCTAATGTTTTAATACCCGTAAAACATATTTTTGAAATCTAAAACCCTAATTGCACTTTTCTAAAATCACAAAATAATATTCTATTTTCTCAAAACCATAATCAATTCTATTTTTCTAAGATTTACAGTAGCTTGTTTCTTAAAATCTCAAAACTCTAATTTCTAAATCTTAAACCCTAAAATCTTAGTTTTCAACACTAAAATCTACAACCCTAAAAGCTAGTTTTCAAAATCTTTCGGGGCCAAGGGGCGCTGCCCGCTTGACCCCAGCCGGCTAATCGGGTAGTGGGACCACCGTATGGGCTCATTGAAGGAGTCAATATTTATTTGTGTATTATAAGTCTTTGTGTTTAACTCCTTTTATTTTAAAAACCCTAATTTGGTTAGTAAAATTCTAAAACCCTAAACTTATACATTTATTGCTTTATTTAGTTTTAGATTTAATTATGTAGTTTATTATATGTTTTGATGATTGATTTATTTAATTTCAATATTTGATTTGTTTATCATGGATGGATGATTTATTCATTATTATTATTATTTGTTAAAATTATAAGAGGTATGTTTCCATGATTGGATACCTCGTTAATTAATCTTTATGCAATTTAATTTATTTTTATATTTTGAAATTAATGTAAATGATATATTTTCATCTTTCGGTGGGTTTCCTATTTAGTTTTAGACATAGACGATGTAAGGACATGTTTTCATCCTTGGATGGGTATCAATTTATTTATTTTGTTTGGATATTGTTGTGATTTTAATAAAGTATTTTTTATTCTTATGATCGCATATAGTATGGATAATTTATATTTAAGAATTTTATAATATTAAGACCTGAAAAGGAGGCTGGTTCTAATGAACCGGGCATTGTGGGAGTGCTGGGTCATTTCTCACCTTCCCCACACGTATCCAACTTTTCGAACCCATTAGGGGGTTGGAGATTCCTTAGAAATCGATTCATCCACCACTTTCTTTTTTTCGGCCTGTCCGGGTGGCGACTCCATTTTCTCTGGGTTTAGGCCCGTGTGTCTCTAAGGCCCTAAGCCTAAACAGTGCCGAAGTAGCAAGAACCATTCCACCGGGAGTGGGGGCAAAAATCTCCGCTCACAGTGGCAACTCCACTGGGGAAAAAAGAAGTTGATTCCATTGGTCTTTATATTATTCTATTCTTTCTTATTATGATATTATCCATTTCATCATTTAGATTGCATCATGTGCGTGAGTTAAGAAGATCGTGTTACCCGTGTTGTGTTATATAAGGGATACCATACTTTCACTCAAGGTATGGAGATCGAGCATGGTATAACCACTCATAGCCTTGTACCATTTGGTATATACTTGCTATGGGAACCTAAGCCTTTTAACCCAAAAACTAAAGCTCATGTAATTGGCCTAGTTACTTTCCTTAGGTTTTTACCCCAAATGCTTGTTGTTTGACTATGGTTAATTTATCTTGGGTTAGATCATGACTTATTTGGTTTGTTCTTTTTCTAATATGACCTAAGTACATTGTAAGCTCAAAAAAAAATTTCTTTAAAGTCCAAAAGACCAAAGCTATTTTCAAAATTTTTCAAGATGGTCTTTAGACATAAAACTTTCCTAAAAAACAAATCAAAATTTTGTTTCTCAAATACAAAGCCCAAAATCCATTTTTTTCTAAAATCGTTTTACAATGGGCTTAGAAATAAAACTATTTTCATAACCTTTTGAAAGAGCTTACAAATTATTTAGGTCAATTATGGAATATCAAAAATCAATTGTGAGCCTAGTTTATACTAAGAATTATTAGTCATGGGCTTATTTTTGGCATGAATCATTAGTTACTTTTTCAAGTGAGAAATTTATTTATAATAAACCTCTTAATTTAGTTTTAATCCAATATAGCATAAAAGCTGCTTTAGTTTATTGAATGGATTAAACCCTAATTAATGGAAATTATCATGAACTGATTTTCATTTTTAAAATATAACTATTGGTTGAAACATCCGAGAGAATTTTTCAAAAATAAGATACCCCATGTTGGTATTTTGTTAATAATATACCTAGGAAAAGAGACTCGCTATCCGTGTGTAGAAGTTATAAGGTTGGAAGGAACGTCATAATTATCTTTGTTTATATTTTTGTACATACATGCATACATACATCACATGACATATCATTAATCCTTTATGGCTCACAGACCTAGAGTACGGCAATTCAAGAGCATACGACGACACCACCTACAATATTGATTTTTAATTCAAGTGCTTCATTGGAAGGATGGATGCAAACCAGCTAAGGGACATAGTCGATGAAGTTGTCAAAGCTAGAATGGTTGAGCTATGAGATCAATTGGTTGAAATTATGAAGACCCATTTGATTAAAATTCTGGACCTCATCAATAATGCTAATGAGGCATCTCCCATCAACATAAGAAAGAAGGGAAATGTAGCATCAACGAGAAACATATTCACTAATAGAGATCGAATGAAAAATGAGGGATCAATCCCTATTCTACGGGAATAGACGAACCATGTGTTGTCTAAGTGGAGCAACAAGGGCGGCTATTACCCCAGTGGGCAAAGTCAAAGGGAAAGAGAGAAGAACCATTTTTCTACAAAATGGAATTATCAGCCTAGCAATCAAAATATACAAAAGGAAGCTGATGTTAATGCCACCGGTCAAGGAGGAATGAGGCAATTTTCGGAATTGGGAAAGCCGCTATCTTGGATTCTCAATAAGCTACAAAAGAAGGGATTGTTACAACCCTTGACTCCTCGTCCTTTGCCTAATCCTCTTCCACCTCACTTTGATATTAAGGCATTTTGCCAATTCCATCAAAGGCTTGGACACAAAATGAACAACTATATGAAGTTGAGGCATGAGATCTAGAATTTAATTGATAGTGGAAAGCTACCTGAGCCTGATAAGTCCAACACTAAGAATAATCCTCTGCCTAAATTTGGAAGGGCGCCATCGCTTGCAACCTTCATGAAGAGTTTTATCTTGTCATCTTGTGATGATATGGATAGAAAAGGTACTAAAGATGATGTGCTTGGACTAACTATGGATGATGAAGCAATGATCCTTGATGATGAAAAAAAATTCTTGCTCTTAATATGTCTAAATAAATGGAGTATCTTCAACTCCAAGCTAAGGGAACAATTATATTTATTTTGCTTGCTCTTAACATGTCTATTTATTTTTCTTTCTTTAATACTTATTTGGAACAATTATATTTTTCAAATTATGTTTGTTTGAATAAATTATTTTCATCAAAATTTTTATGGTCTTTGTTCATTTTGGTACTCAACCAATGATGAATATAGCTTGATATTTATAAATTAATATATCTATGCATTATAATTTGAATGACTTTACTAGGTGAGAAAATTATTCTATAGCATTGAGATGTGTATGCTTACTTAGAGAGGGATCCTGCATAATTATCTTTGTCTAGGTCCTAGGCAGTATTAGAACATGCTTTGATAAACTTTCGAGGAAAAATTAAACTCTACTTATTTAAGGGAGAAATGATCTAGGCATTATTTGGTTAGCCAACAACTAGTATCAACCCTATTGATATCAATCCCTAGTTGTCCCTTTGAGCTTTCATAAAATTTTAACTTTCTTTCATTGGCATATAAACCCCAACAACCTACCCTAAGCTGTTGTGATATTTATAACAAATTTGATGATAACTAAGGGGAAGAGGCAAGAAGATCAAATCATAAGGGTAGTTAATGTTCTCAAATCATAAGGATAGTTAATGTTCTCAAATCAAATCACTAATGCATAGCCAAGACCGTAAGGATAGTTAATGTTCTCAAATCATAAGGGTAGTTGAAATTCACCTAAATTAGACCAAATATCACAGATAAAGTCAGGACTAAAGCAGATTAATACCACTCCACTCATCCATTACCAGAAATACAAGTTGGTACAAACAAGCTAACTCTTTTAGAGCTAGGACCAAAAAAAGAAGAAAAAAAGGAGGAAGAAAAAAAAAAGAAGAAAGGAAAGAAAGGAAAAAGAAAGAAAGAAAGAAAAAATAAGAAAAAGAAAATAAAACCAAAACAGTTTAGAAAGCCAACCGAGTTCTCTTTTATCTAAAGCAGCAAAAGACTTCCATAAGGACAGTTTGACTTGAATTGTTCTAACTCAATCAAAGATTCAATCAAAATTAGAGAGATAGAAGTAAGGTCATCCAGTTCTTGACAGTCCTACAGGGAAGAAGGACAAAATGATAAAATGCTCAAATAAAGGAAAGAGTAAGGAAAAGAAAGAGAGAGAAAAGGGAAAAGAAAAAAAAATGATGATGAATATAGGTACCAAACTTTTTGTAAAAGCAAAGACTGTCCTAATCAAGATCTGGATTAACGTCAAAAAGAAAGAAGAATGTTCAAAGCTCTATCTTTTCATGTTTCCAACTACCTATAGCTCCAACAGAAAATCATAGTGTGAGGGTTTGGCCATAGTGCCACAACGGCTCCAACTTACAAAAGGCCTTCATTTAACCCATGTCCCTTATAGACCCCATTTCAAGCCTATCAAAGACATGTTGATCTCTCTTGGTAGGTAGAGTCTATTCGTGGAGATAGTTTGAATAAGAATGCATATGAGATGGACAATATTCAAACTCAATAAGACCTTTGACCAAGTAATATATATGTGCCTATCTGAAGTACAACAATTCTTGTTTAAATAGAAATGATTCCCGAGTTTAGTATAGTAATAAGGGTTGTCATGTTATAGATATGTTAATTTGGAAAATCAAGTCCTGAGGTAAATTGACATTGATTTGGCAAAGCCAACATTTGATTTCAAAATTCAAAAATCCAAAAAGAAAAAAATTTTATACAAAGCCTTCAACTTAAGAGAAGTTTGTTGAACCATCGAACCTCAAAGGACACATTGGTCAAAGTATATGATTATTAGCAAGGTCAGAAAGAAGCTACCAATTGACGTGTTGAATCATAGTTTGAAATGGATGTATCTCTGACTCTGCCACTCGGGGTCTCAACCACTCATGTCCTCAACATCTTTAAGATAAAAGCCATAAAAGCGAAGCCTTCTGTAGGACCTGAATGAGCATCTAGAAGGAGTCAATGAGAACACTTCACACCTCAGTCTGTGAGTCGATGGAAGCATTGTAAGTGTTATTCATGCATACATGAGCACATCACATTGCATTTTCTTGTATTGTATTTCTTTTTCAAAGTGAACAACAAACACCCTCTGAAGTATAGAATCAAAAGAAGATATGAAATTAGGGGGCATAAAAAGCCCATTGCGTGAGGAAGATCCAGTAATTTTGCAAAAAAAAAAAGAAGAAATGCATGCTTGTTCGATGAGCTAGACAATATACAAATATCAACCAAAACCGCATAGAAAAAATCATGGGTTTGAGCCTACACAGGGGGCAAAGTTTCTCCTTTCAATATTTTTTGGGTTTATGTATGACAAAATATTTTGAAACTCACTTTCAATATTTTACCACGCAGGGGGCAAGGAGAAGATATGAAGGCTAGCTAAAAAAAAGCTGAATCTTTTGCAAAAGTGCAAAGGAAGAACAAAAAGAATGGAACATTAGAACTATCAAAAGAATGAAGATGCAAAAGACAAAATATCAGTCTAGCTAGAAGAGTTGAAGCCAAAATAAGATAAAAGTTTAAAAGGATGAAGATCCAATTTTAAGGGTGAAGACCTTATTTCCAAGGATGAAGATCCAGTTTAAAGGGTGAAGACCCTGCCAAGGATGAAGATCCAACTTAAAGGATGAAGATTCAATTTCAAAGGTAAAGACTCGATTTTCAAGGATGAAGATCCAGTTTAAAGGGTGAAGACCATGCCAAGGATGAAGATCCAACTTAAAGGATGAAGATCCAATTTCAATGGTGAAGACCCGATACCAAGGATGAAGATCCACTTTCAAGGATGAAGATCCATTTTCAGGGGTGAAAACCCGATGCCAAGGATGAAGATCTAAGGTCTAAGGATGAAGATCCATTTTGAGGGCGAAGACCCACAATCCATAAAAGAATGGAACAATCAGAATTCTCAACTGATAAAAGGTTAGTCTCGGGTCCAGAATCCAAATTATGTTTTAGTCCAGAACTCACTCCGGGTCCAGAACCCAAATTATTTTTTAAGTCCAGAACTTACTTCGGGTTCAGAACCCAAATTATTTTTTAAGTCCAGAACTTACTTAGGATTCAGAATCCAAATTATTTTTAAGTCAAGAACTTACCTCGGGTCATAACCCAAATTACTTTTTGAGTCCAAAACTCACTTCGGGTCCAGAATCCAAATTATTTTTTTTAAGTCTAGAACTCAACTCGGGTCCAGAACCCAAATTATTTTTTAGTCCAGAACTCAAATTATTTTTAAGTCCAAAACTCACCACGAGTCCAGAACTCAAATTATTCTTGAGTCTAGAACTCAAACCAAACTTGGTTATGGAATCCAGTATGACACTAAACCCAGTCAAAAATTACATTGTTTTTCGCTCTCTTTTGTTGCAATCTCAGATCACTCAAGCAGGAGGCAAACTGTAGACCTTTAATTTTTGACCCAGTCCAGTCCAAAGATTTTAAAATAGTCTGAAATAATTTTTGTGGTATATATTATTAATTTTAATATTTATTATATTATTTATTTTACTTATTATTTATTATTTTTATTATTTTTATTTATTTTAATATAATATTTATTTTATTTTTCATTTATTTATTTATCATTTTTAAAAATAATAATATATAAATAAAAATAATAAAATCAGCCGCTGGCAAAATCAGCAATGAAATTTTTCGTCGCTGGCAACGAATTAGCTTGGACCAATTCGCCGCTGGCCTCAAGCCAATTCGCAGCAAGTTTTGCTTGCGACGAATTGGCTATGGGCCAAATTTTTGCCGTAGGAAAATTTGCAGCAAAAACGTGCACGGCCCCTGCGCCCAGCCCGCAATGCCCCACAGTTTTTTTTTTGCCAGCATAATTTCGCATGCCAGTAGTCTGGCCCACGCGCAATTTTTCCAAAATCCTAATTAACTTTGTTTTTTATTTTATTTCCTAAACAGTTTTTATTTTCTTAATCAATTAGTATTATGTTTTTATTTTTTCTTATAAATACCACATTAAAGACACAGAAAGAGGGATGGGGATTTTTCGGCCAAAGAGAGGATCGGACTTTTGGGATTGAAACTTTTGAAATTTTATTCAAGAACTATCTGAATTTCTTTTTCTAGTTGATTGACAATCTCAAGCTTGAAGGATCAAGAGACAGCAAACAACATACAATCCATCAAAGGCAGCCCACACTGTCTTTGTTATTGTTCAACTAGAATTCAAAATTGTGGTGGAATCAACAACGGAGGTTTGAATCTCTATTTACTTATTTATGTTTACAGTAGCCTCATCACTCAATTGGATTAATTATTTAAATGTACAATAGATGATCAATTGTTCTACTTACCATCCAAACTCTATTTAAAACCCTAAAAATTATTTTTCAAAACCCTAATGCCTTAATACCCGTAAAATATATTTTTGAAACCTAAAACCCTAATTGCACTTTTCTAAAACCACAAAATAATAATCTATTTTCTCAAAACCATAATCAATTCTATTTTTCTATGATTTACAGTAGCTTATTTCTTAAAATCTCAAAACCCTATTTTCTAAATCTTAAACCCTAAAATCTTAATTTTTAACATCAAAACCTACAACCCTAAAAGTTAGTTTTCAAAATCTTCTGGGGCGCAGCCCCTGACCCCGCAAGGAGCTCTGCCCCCCTTGACCCCCACCCGCTAACCAGCTAGCGGGACCGCAGTATGGACTCGTCGAAAGGGTCAATATTTATTTGTGATAAGCCTTTGTGTTTAACTCCCTTTATTTAAAAATCCTAATTTAGTTATTAAAATTCTAAAACCCTAAACTTATACGTTTATTGCTTTATTTAGTTTTAGATTTGATTATGTAGTTTATTATATGTTTTGATGATTGATTTATTTAATTTCAATATTTGATTTGTTTATCATGAATGGATGATTTATTTGTTATTATTATTTGTTAAAATTATAAGAGGTATGTTTCCATGATTGGGTACCTCATTAATTAATCTTTATACAATTTAATTTATTTTCATATTTTGGAATTAATGTAAAGGACATGTTTCCACCTTTCGGTGAGTTTCCTATTTAGTTTTAGACATAGACGATGTAAGGACATATTTCCATCCTTGGATGGGTGTCCATTTATTTATTTTATTTGAACATTGTTGTAATTTTAATAAAGTATTTTTTTATTCTTATGATCGCATGTAGTATGGATAATATCATTATATTTAAAAATTGTATAATATTAAGACCTGAAAAGGAGGTCGGTTCCAATGAACCGGGCATTGTGGGGGGCTGGGCCATTTCTCATCTTTCCCTAACGTACCTAATTTTTCGAACTCATTAGGGGGGTTGGGGATTCCTTAGGAATCGAGTCATCCACCCCCTTTTTTTTCTGTCCGTCCGAGTGGTGACTCTATTTTCTCCGGGTTTAGACCCGTGTTCTCTAAGGTCCTAAGCCTAAACAGTGCCGAAGTCACAAGAACCATTTCACATGGAGTGAGAGTGAAAATTTCCACTCACACATGGACTAGACTAGGAGGCATTAGATGATTTAGTGGTAAAATGTCAAAAGCCTCTAATTTTACAAACCCATTCTACCGGTACATCTATATAGTTTTGGCAAATATAATTTTTGGGAGAGGGGAGAGTCAAGGCAATGTTAATTCAAAAGAATTACATTTTTTTTATTGTGCCACGGAGGAAAAACTTTTTAATGTTGGTTATTGGTTTGTTAAATGTTGTGAAGAGGTCATTAAATAGAGGGGTAAGATTATTATTAGGGGAATGATTACCTAGATTGCTACCTATCTTAATATAAGTCTTGATCACCTTGTTTCTATTCCGGGTAAAACTACAATTGATATAGGTACCGTTTTGGCCATGAGATTAGCAGCAAAAAGAGGGAACCAATATATAGTTCTAGGACCCCCCGATGCTGATATTAGCATTGATGAGGAGGAATTATTCGGAGAAGAAGAAGATTTTGAAGAAGCATCTAAACAACCACAACCTACTCGACCTTCCGAGGCCGGTCCATCTGGTCCACCACCAAATAAATTTGATTATATTGCTAACAGGCTTAATTCTTTTGAAATAAAATGAACCGCGGGAATGAAGCATGGGAGCAGCATTTTGACAACATGGAGCAGCGATTTGGCGGAGTTGAGCATGAGGTTCGGACTATTTCAACTCAGATTACTGGAATCAGTGAGCAGTTCAACTAATTATTTTCTCATTTTGGACTCCACTATGCTCCGCCACCACAGCCTCCTCCACCTGGTAATGATGCTGCTACTGGAGACCACTGAGGATAGTGATATTTCAAGTTTGGGGGAAATTTTTTAAATTGTTGGTTTTGCTGCCAAATTTGGTACTTTAAATTTATTTTATGATAGTTTTGAATATTTATAGTTTTATTTGAAGATTATGTTTTGTTTTGAGATATTTTATGGTTTGAAATTTGGAATTTTATTATATATTAAGTTATGTTTTTACTATAGATTTTTTATATGTTGGTTTATATACTAAAATTTTTCAGTTAAAAATTTAAAATTTTTAGATCAAAATTTGGTAGAATAATTATACTTCATAAATTTTTAACTAACTGAGCAATTTTATTAATTCAATATGATTGGTTTTTAAATTTTAAAATAAGTGTATATTCTTTTATATTATAATTTGTCTAGGCCTAGAACATGTTTAAAAGAGCTTTTCAAGGCGAAATTGAACATTGCTAAAAAAAGAAAAAAATGATTTAAGCATTGTTTGTGAAACCAAATCCTTATATCCACCAATTTTAAATATTTTTCTTATTTGTTCCTTTTGAACCCAAAATACATTTCAGTTTGAGTTTTCTTTGATTTAATAACCCAAAATTAACTACCATTTTCAAGGTTAATTGTCTTTTGGAAACTTTCTCAAAAATAAAATTGCTTATTTATTATAATAATAGACTCCTGAGTTTAAAGTTTAGGGAAATAAAAAAATAAAAAAAAATATAAAATAATAAAAATAATTATATATTCCCTAGAGAAGAGAGTTAAGAAAAGAGCAAGGATCGAAGAATCCTCTACGCAAGCTATATGTAAGAGAAATTTTTGAAAGACATTTTAACCAAATTCATTTAAATATTTTGTTCATCCTCACCATTATAGACCCCATTATAAACCTTTTAAAGTCCTTTTAATTTCCCTTGATTTAGCATAATCTATTAGTGGAGAAAGTTCAATAAAGCATGCATATGAGACTAGGTTGAGTTTGCATCAAAAGAATATTTGCTTATCTAGAATTTGATAATTGATTGTAATTGATTAAAATTCTTGAGTAAAGGAGGTAAGAATGAAGTAGGTAAATTATGAAACTAAATTGCGACCTAAAATTTAAAGTTTTAATTATTAAATTTTTTCATATAAACTCAACATATAAATAGATAGTACTAAACTTCAATTACTTGAGGACAAGCAATGATTTAAGTTTGGGAGAGTTTGATAAAGTGAAATTATGATCAACATTTTTTATAATTCTAACAATAATTTTAATCGTTTTGCAATTGAATTTGATGGATTTTGTGTAGTTGAGTTAGAATTATTATAATAATACTTGGAAAAACAAGATTCAAAGTTTCTAATGATTAGAGGTGCAAAATTGAAGAAAGACAAGCAAAAATAAAAAAATAATAAATGCCACGCTCGTGGCCCTTCAAGACCACAAACATAGGATTTAAATCAAGTCTGCCACAACAAAAAGACAAAATTTCAGAAGTCAAATGGATGCCACGACAGTAGCATTGACAGGACATGACCATGGGAATGATTTCTCTATTGCCCGAGCTAAGAAAGAGAAGAAATGTAATATTCTTATACCCTATATATGTACAGTATATATTTTCAGCATATATAAAATATGCATATAAAGTACAAAAATATCACAGACCGGTTTAATAAAAAATTTCATATTTCTGATTTAAAATTTCAAATACTAAATATATAAAATTAAATAGTATATAAATATTCTTTACTGGTTTTAGGACCTCAAAATAAATATTTTATATGAAAATCTATGAAAAAAATTTGCCAGAGTTTTGTCTATAATTTGAACATCCCAAAATTTAGCAAAACACAACCTGAATCAGAAAACACTCCCAAATAATTTCAAATCACCATTTCACTCATACTCCTCAATTTCACCAAGTTTCTCAAACATTTATTTATATATATAATTTAGAACACATTTAAACCCCTCATTTCAAATAACTTAACCCAAACATTTTTTATAGTTTACAATACATAAAATCCAGAAACATGATATAATATGCATAATACCCAAAATATACAATAACATATAAAATATATACATATTGCTGACAGTATTTTTTATTTTGATATCAACTCTACAAGCACAACCACAAGTCTAGACCCAACCTGGTCTAGAATAACTCTTCGGCTCAGCCGAATATACCCTATCACCTGTGCGATGTAAACAATCACGCTAAGCCAAAAGCCTAGTAATACAAACTTGATAATAATAAAACGCAAATGCAATGCCAATGCACAATGCATATGGATATCACATCATTCCATTTTATCATATTTTTCAAATATTTCACAATCCATAATTCACATAAAAACAAACACAAACATGGGCCCAAAGATAACTAATATGCTATTCAAATTTCAGAGTTACTATTTTGGTCTATAATGACACCATGTGTCTAGCCCCGTAGGCAAAATATCAATATAATAGTCCAACTAGGTCTGAGCTTACGACCCTGTCATTTCACCCAGCCCAGCTTCAAGGACTTATTTTTGAGACTTATGATCCGGTCATTTCACCTCAAAAATATTTTCACAGTGACGCCCAGCGTCTAGCCCATAGGCAAATCATAGGCATGCCACCAAACACAGAACTCTAAAAATTAAATAATATACTAGGCACACAATTTATTCATATTTCTCATTTATATCGATATCGATATCATTTCATTTCATTATGTTTCCAAATATCTTATTACATTATACCATATTTTTGCATTTACAATATATTACCCAATTACTTTGGGTATTTTCACATAATTTACATATTAATCATATTTAATGTAATCTAGCCAATACCAATGGCTTTTTAATAATGCACTTAATTCATACACAATAAATGGCATTACCCAAACACTTAGGGTCATTTTCACTTAATACATATATTTCACATTTTACACAATTTAGCCATTATTAATGGCTTTTTACAATGCATTTAATACATATATGACATTACAAATATCATAGCACATTATTCATACATAACCAATGTATTCAAAGTTTGTACTTACCTCAAATAGCAACCAAAACAAGCTCAAAACAACCTGCAATCCTATCCTTCCAACTTGCCCTTCACTACTTGGATGAAGCAAATCAACCTCCCCCAATGCCTAAACCAATTGTAATAGCAAATAATCATTTAGTATAACATTTAATGTCATTTCTAATATTAAACCATAATTAAACATCATCCAAGCAAAAATTTAAAATTTAAGGCTAACCTTACTTTAACTTGGATTCTCATACTAGGCCATTCATTTTAATATATTAAGTTTATTTATATTATTAGAAATATATTTTAATACATTTAAACCATTTACATTATAAAAACACACTCTTATACACAAAACTCTAAAATAGCATAACCTTCCCCCATTAAAAGTTTTCTATTCCAACACAATCCATTAATCATTTTAAGCTTATTTTCATTACTTATATCACCAAACAACAAGATTAAACCAATAAAATTATACAATTCAACAACTTTGGAAAAATTATTTTTCAAAACCCTAAATCACACTTCCATTCTCAAACTCCAACCAAACACAATCAAATCTAATATTTGACTTTAAAATACTTGTTTAAGCACCAAAATAACTCATTTAGAATCAATTTGCACAATTAAAACACATGATTCCAAGAATTCAAATTTTTCATAACCCTAAATTCTCTCTCTTCACTCAACTCATCCCAAACTTAATTCTTTCTTCCATTCAACTTGAAAATCATTAATAATTAATCAAAATAGCTTTATTCATACTCAATTAAACAATTAAATTATGCTAATAGAAAATCCCAAAATCCACATATTCATACTTTCATAGAAAATCAAAAATTAAGAAAAGAAGCTTACTAACCTAATAGAAATTCACCAAAATTTCAATTAATTCTTGAAAATTCTTGTCAAAATGAGTATTTGGATGAAAAAAATCACTCCCATGGCCATGGAATTTCATTTTTTTGAAGAAGAAGAAGACTCATTTTAATTTTCTCTTTCTTTCCACTTAAAAAAAATATGACCATATATAAATATTATTTTATTTTAATAAATATTATTTAATTATTTTAAAATTCCATATTACCTCTTCCAATCAAAAATAATTTATTTTTAATTTATTTAAATAATTTTAAGTTTATAAGATATAATTACCATTTTGCCCTTAGACTTTTGACTTTTCTTTTAAAAAAGTTGACTAATGTATATATTAAGTATATGTTAGGTATATTTCACATATACATTCTACTTTTTCACTTAAAATTTTTTTATTTTTATTTAAATTATTAATTTAATTTATTCAATTTAATTAAAATATATTTTATCAAATTTTCAAAAATTAAAAATTTTAAAAAAATTGGAATATTATAAGAAAATTCAAATTGGCAGCCTCAACTCATATGCCACGACCGTGGCATTGAAAGGCCACGATCGTGGCCTACCCTGCCGACCATTTTACAATTATAAAGTGCTCAAACCGTCCAATTCAACTCAGGCCACGACCATGATACTCAAAAGCCATGACTGTTGGGCCGAAATTCATGACCTAGAGCAGAAAATTGGGTAGGTGGTGAATCAAACAAGATGTGGCCTAATCTTTTTCAGTTTTTTCCCACTAATGAAGCTTTCAAACACTTTATTTAAACACACTTCCTCTAAGGTTTCAAGATATGAAAGATTTACAAGAATTAGATTAAATTCATTCAAGAAATAAATATAGTTTAGAGTTTTCTCAAGAAGGAGAGTGAAATTATGGTTCAAGAAGAAATTCAAGTTTCAAGTCAAGTTCTTCTTCAAAGAAATAGAGTTTGATATTTCTTGTTCTTTAAATTATATTTTTAATGTCTTTCTTTAATATTTTTAATATTTTTATTTCAATAATGAATAACTAATCCTCTTTAGGGTTGGTCCCTTTTATTGAATTTATCATGGAGTTATAAATGCTTATTTGAATTAGTTTAGTTTATCCTTAAATTATTTTATTATTTTTACTCTTAATATTTTAATTATCTTGAATTGAGGTGTTGTGTGATGGAGTGAAAGTGGAAGCATAACATTAGTCCATAGAGGTAACAATCTTAAGGAAAATTTTCACTTAGAGATTATGTTAAACACTTAAGAGGTTGATTCAAAATTCTCACAAAACCTAATGAATTGGTTTAATTACTTGTGATTACGAGAGTAGACATAAGAATTAAATTGATATTAATTCTAGTACTTGAGAAAGACTTGAGCTTAATTTAGGAGAATCTAACCATTAATGAAAGAAAAACTAAATTAAATCAATACTTTAAAAAATCCATGATAAATCAATAAAGGTGAATTAACCCTAAGTTTCATATCATTAGATTTAATTCAAAGTAATTTATTTTGATTAATCATAAATCAGATTTTATCATCCAAATAATACGTATTTTAATTGATCAGTACTTGAAAGAAAACTTTATCGTGGAAACGATACTCTACTTATTATTATATTACTTGTTAACGATCTGTGCATTTGCAGTTAGCTAGGCTAAGTCCACAACAATTGTCTAATTTGTCTTCAAAATAATTTTCAGATTAATATAGATATGTAATTTAGTGTTTGTTCTTATTTTTTGTTGATTTACTTTTTTCAAAAACTAAATACAAATTAAGTTTTATTATAGAGTTTTGTCTTTCTTTATTTAAAGGGTTTGTATCTTATTTTAATGGAGGTTTGTTCTTCTCTGATGGAAGTTATATATTCTTCTTTAATGATGTTGTCCTTCTAGTATGAAAGATGATTATAAATAACAGATAGAATGAGTGTTCCACTGAAAGCTAGATTATCCAAGGCATGTTACAATTATCCTCTGTTTGCATCGAATAAGTTCATGGAATTCAAGGACATCCAGTAACTTCAATAATTATATAATTGTATTTGTATATTGCAGAAATACTCTTTGACTTATTAATAAATTTTTTTTTTGTATTTGAAAAAAAAAAGATATGATCTAACGTCATCATTTGGTTGATTTTGAAATCATTGGGTTATCTTTTAGGTTTAAATTATCCTTTATGAGATACATTCATGGCCGGCCTTAGGGTAAGTCCAGAGAATCAATTTTTTAGGGCAACATATCTAAGGGGACAACCAAAATAAAAAGAAAAAGAATTATTAATTTTATGCATAAATATATATAGGAGATAAAAAAATTATATATAGACAATTAGAGAATGTATATTGTTTTTTATATAATTTAAGTTAAAAGTATAAAACAACTTTAATTTTGTATATATATTTTTTAAACTATATATTATTATCTTAATATTCAATAGTATATGAATAATTAAATTTTGAGTCAACTAGAGCAATTAAAATATCAAGACTAGTGCTAGATACATAACGTTTGGTTACATTATAATCTTAAAAAAGTTGATAAAATAATTCTCTTTGACCAAGAATACTATATTTATTTATAAATAATCCATGTAAATTAAAATATTAAATTCATTATACTTTACCAACTAGGTGGTAAAATATTTTACCTAGAGAGAGTATAAAAAAATATTTTATTGAAAAAAAAGATTGTGAAATCTCATATAAAAATATAATTATACTCTTAATTTATGATATAATAAAATGAGAAATAGATGTTATATGTATAGTTTATGTATTACTCAAACTTTTTCAATAAAATTGAATTGTAATTAAACAAGTTAATATTTTTTTCAATCCGCTTTTTTAATATTTTATTACATTTTTCAAATACGACAATATAATTTTTTCTAATAAAATATAATTCTAATAATATATATTTATACCATATATCCTGCTAATCAGTTTTTACCATAATCTTCCAAACGATCTATAGAGGATTATCAAACACTAAAGACAAAACTTTTCTTGCATAATAAGGATTATTAATATTTAAAGCAAATATTTGGAAATTATATGTAATATTGCTATGTATAAAGAGGATTGAAACTTTGATTAAGTGGACGGATGAATTTGCCTTAATCATTAGGCGACAATCTTGGCGGTTCCCCAGCCGTTAGTTTTTACTGAGGTGAGGTGAGCGCGAGCATTTTCCGCCTGAAAAAGTACAGCATTCATCTGAAATCTAAAACAATGTATTAAAAACCAAACAGATGTCCAAAGCAACAACCAAATATAAATAATTAAAATCGAAGTATTCTTTTAAGACTAAAGAAACAAAAACTTCGTAACCACCTCCACTGCCATCGGTACCTTTTTAATATCTCTACTTACGTTATATCCAGCTCATTTTTAGCCATTTCAAGGCATTATTAGTCTATAATAATTAATTAAGAAAAATTAATTATCTTGTTACAAAATGCCCAACAACTTCTTTTAATAATTTTTTCTTTATTATATGAAAAAAAAAAAATCAGCATGATTGTTGAACGATATTGCAGGTCTACCAACCATATTTTTTGTACCAATCACAGCTTGAGTTGCTCTCTTGTCTGCATCAACTCTCCAACTTCCACGCCTCGCATGCTTCATTTTTAAGATTAACATTAATTTTTATAAAATCAAGATTAGTTATTACTTTACTGCCAAGATTGAAGTTTTAGTTTTTTTTATATAATTATTATTTCTAATTTCTAATTCAATGCGCTATTTTTTCTATTTCTTTTAATTTAAATTCATTCATTAAAAATTTAATCTCTGTAAATTAATTTAAGAGTATCTTGTACTAACTGAAAAAACTATATTTTTCGTATATTAGGGGCTTCTTATATATTTTACTGAGGAAATGAAATTTATTTTAAAATGATTAAATATAGTTGGATTTGATATGATTTGTTCCTAAGAACTAAAAAAAGTTCTAAATAGTCAATTTCAATATTTTTTTTGTAATAGCATCTAAAATTAATATTTGAAAGTAACTTGCCTTAATATTCTAAAGATATTATTGAGAAATAATTTTAAAATAATATTTAACAGATTTAAAACTTTTATAATTAAAACAGGTAAAATTCACCTTTAAGCACATTATGGCTTTAGCATGTGCATAATTCAACTCGAATAAGTCTCGATTGAATTTTTCGACTCTTAAATTAAAATAAAAAGTATCTTAAAAATAATTTTTAATTTAATGTTGTGTCGTTTTCTCAATAACAATGTCTAACAAACTTATGTTCAGTAAACTGAATAATTGATATTAAAAAAAAATCAGAAGCGGGATAATTTTTTCATAAATCTGCAATAGAAATGAAAGCATAAGTTTACAGCTCAAAAAATTATTTTTAGATGGAATTAGCATAATGAGTTACATGATACCTCGTCATGCTACACAAGTGCAAATAATTTGATTATAAAAATAATTTTCATAATTGTTTAATAAATTTGACTTCGATTCACGCAGTATTAACAATAATTTTAATGTTATTAGAAAATATATTGATTAGCGTTCTATGCAGTACAATATTATCAAAATCATTAATACATAATCAATGAATTTTTTTTTTTTGAGTGATGTTGAAAGATTTGGTAACAGATATAAAAAATACATGAAGATAGTGTTGATGGCCATGATTAAGTAGTTGTGAACCCAGAAAGTTTTAAGTGATTATTAGATCTACCGTCCACGATTAAAGCCTTTACATATGAGTGGGACACATTGTCCCTGTGATGGATTGAAATTTTTACTGTTTAAATCAACTCTCAAACTTCAAAATTACCATCTTTTACTATTACTTTCTTCTAACAAAACAAACTTTAATAATGACTTTGTCTCCTCTCTCTATTCTACTTCCACGTCTCCCCCTACCTGTCCTGTCTTCTTTAACATAAACCAAATTCAACCATTTCTGAAACTCAATTCATAGCCATCTTTCTCTCTTTCTCTTATTTTGAGACTCTCACATTTGTGTCTCAGGCAATTCATCAGACAGCTTTGGTTCAATGAGGTCCAAGACTCAATCCCCTAGTAACAACATTAAGTTCACTCTCCTCTGTTTCTTCTTCCTTTCTCTTTTTCTCTTTATAGTTTGGTCAAATCTTTCATCTTCTCAATCAAATTCATCATCTCCATTACCAGAAACCCATTTATCAAATTCAACAACTTTGAACTCTGAAGAACCAAAATCATCACCATTACCAGCTTCTTGTCCATCTCTTCCAGTAACCCCGACCTGCACTAAAACCCCACCATCATTAGCCAAGGCTTTAGTCCACTATGCAACAACAAACATAACTCCACAACAAACCCTCAAAGAAATCTCTGTAACTCTTCGAGTTCTTGAAAAAAAATCACCAGGCAATTTCTTAGTCTTTGGTCTTGGCCATGACAGTCTAATGTGGACAAATCTTAACCATGGCGGCAGAACAGTTTTTCTTGAAGAAGACAAATCGTGGATTGAACAAATCAAAGAGAAATTACCCACATTAGAGTCTTATCATGTGAGCTACGACACAAAAGTACATGAAGCAGATGGGTTAATGGAAAGAGGAATGGGGGAGGATTGTAAATCTGTGAGCGACCCAAGAGTTTCAAAATGCCAATTAGCACTTAAAGGGTTTCCTAGTGATATTTATGATACAGAATGGGATTTGATAATGGTGGATGCGCCAACTGGGTATCACGATGAGGCGCCGGGGAGGATGACAGCGATATATACGGCGGGATTAATGGCAAGGAATAGAGAAAATGGAGAAACTGATGTGTTTGTTCATGATGTTGACAGAGTTGTGGAAGACAAGTTTTCAAAGAATTTTCTTTGTGAAGGGTACTTTGTGGAACAAGAAGGAAGGCTAAGGCACTTTATTATTCCAAGCCATAGGACTCGTTTGGGTAGACCTTTCTGTCCTTGAAGTCATTTTTTTTCTTCATATTTTTCTAAAATTCAAATCGTTCGGATCTTTGTGGTTTCTTTTTCACGAAATGAATTTGTCACATACAAGATCTTACTATTTAATGGGATAATTCTCATTTCAAATGAGAGTATGTGACGGTGAGATTAATCTACTGTGAAAGAGGTACATATGTAAATTTCAATTTATAAATAATAAGTATTTTCTACTAATAATGTTTAATCAAAAGTAAATCAAATCATTTATATTGTGAAAGGAGATTTGTAAGCATTTTATTGTTGTGATTATAGTTAGACTTGGTGAATGAGATCTCTCATAAAATTTATATAGATTTTGCCCTCTCCAATCCCTTAATTAAGTTTTTGGGTTATAATTCTTCCAAAGTGCATATCAATTATTTTCAATTTTTGATTTTTTTTCCCTTGTGGTTTCATATAATTACTAGGGTAAAAGAGGATTTTTTTTTCTTGATTTGATTTAGCAGAAAAATAATACAGAAACTACTTTATATATATTTTCTGTGAGAAAGTTATTATTAAATATTTTTAGAAAAATATAAGTCTTAACGAGTTAAATAAAATTAAACTTAATTTATTAGAAAGAATTTAGTTAATGGATGAGTATAATATAACAAATAAGAATCAATGAAAAAAAAGAAGCTAATATAACAAATAAAATGCCATAATTCCAATTATACACCGAAAAATTATTTATTTAATATATTTGGTGGAATGTATCTCGTCCATATTGATGTGAAGTCCATTTTTTAATTCATCTGAAATTTATTTTTTAAAAATTCAAGTAAATTTTACAATATTTATAAAACTAAGTGAATTTATATACTAGGTGTGAAATTTATTTTTTAAAAATTCAAAAATTTATGACTAGATATATCTCTTACTAAAATTATGACAAATTACAAATATTTCTTGACCAATGTGGGAGGCCAAAGCCCGCCAAGAGGAAGAATACTCTTTTATCCTAGAAACTATTTTTTATAAATTCTAAGTATATTTTACATATTTATAAGATGCACAATTTGGTACATTTTTCCAACTTCATTTTGAATCATAGAAAAGAGTTTGATTTTTAGGATTGATATTTATAATTTAAATTTTAAATATATAAATTTAATATGATGCATATATATGAATTCGCTAAAAAAATTTAATCTCGATTAATATATAAATTAATTTAAAAATTTCTCTAATCAATTAAAAAAATTAATATCAAATTTAAATCAATTGAACAAAGCAAATTGATATATGTTTTCATTTTCATTAATAGGATTCATTTATGCCCTTAGTAGTCGAATTAAACTCATTCACTCATGTAGGTGGAATGTTTACTTATGAACTGATACTATACAATTCAACCAACTAGTGAAACTTTTTAGGTGTGCATGATGATGTGAGTGAACACCTATTAATTTTGACTTTTGATAAGATATTTAGGGCTAAAAATAATCACTCATATGGAAAAAAGAAAGAAAAAAGAAAAACAATTGATATTATTTTCATTATAAATTTTTAAGAATATAACACTACAACAAATAGGTTAATATTATAACATATTTGCAACACAATAATGAATAAAGAATACATGTTAAGATTTCCATTGACTAGTTAAAGAATATAACAAACAATCAAGCAATAGACAAAGTTGCCAAACAAAAATGCAACAACAGATATCAAAGGTATAGCTATGGTATGATTTCAGACCAAAATATGATCGGTCATAGCTAAAAATATGATTAAATCAAAATCAAAACCGTAATATATAATTTGGTATCGATTCATATAAATCATAAATTTTGAATTGATAGTTTCAAATCAAAATTAAAATTGGTAGTTCGAACAACTTCTTTTTTATTTTTTATTTTTATTTTTAAATTAATAATTTCTCCACTAAACATACACACTTTTATATATCAATTATTATATACACTTTTAAATAAATTTTCCTATTTACTACTATAAATAGGAGAAATATAATTTCTCTTATACATATCAATTTATCGCAAGTTCTCTTATACTTTCCTCTTCAATATTTTCTATAATAATTGATACATAATTGATAAATAGGAGAAATTATTTAAAAATGTATATATTAATTGATATATAAGAGTGTGTATATATATATATATATATATATTTTTTATCTTTTTTCGCTCTTTTGTCATTTGCTCTATAATCAAAACATGGTAAAATCAAGGGATAATTACACTGTATACGAAAAGATCTTTTCCATTTTCAAATGTACACAAGGAAATTTTTTTTTTCACCTTTTTCACTCTATTTTTTTTGTTTTTTTAATTTTTTAATTTTTTTTATTTATTAATATTTATTTTTTATTTAAAATTTTTTAATACCATATTTTTAATATACACACAAAAAAATATATACATAACATATATACATAACATATATACAACATATATAAAATATGCATTAAACAATATAAACTATATCTACATATCTACAACACATCAACAATACACCTACAATAAATATAAAACACATATATATAATATTTTTAATATTTATTTACTTTTTTTTAATTTTTTATTCTAACAACATCCACACAATATTCACACAATATTTACACAATATTTAATAATTTTTTCATAAAATATGCACAACTTTAATAACAAATATATAACATACACATAACATCTAATATCTACAACACATCTATAATATATCTACAACACATTTACTATACTTCTACATAATAAAATTATATATTTTTTTTTACTTTTTTCATATGTATAATATATAAAATTTTTATTTAAAAATAAATTTAATGATTTTTATTAATATATGTTTGCATATTTTATTTTATTTTATTAGTGTTATCTTTTTTTATAATTAAAAATATTTTTTCTTTTTATGAAAAAATATGTTTTTTTATGATGAAAAATAATTTAAAATATTATTTTTTTATTATTTTATAAGAATATTTTTATTTAATATTGAAGTTTGAAAAAAAATAAAAATTTCAAGTAAAATATTAATTATAGTAAGGGAAGAGATATTTTAAAAAAAAACTATTATTTTATTGAGAAATAAGATATTTTTAAAATTTTACATCAACTTTTTATAAAACTGTAAATATTTTTAGTTTTATAAAATTTTTGTAATAAATATTATTTTTTAAGATAGTTTAAACATCCCTAAAATCAACTCAAGCCCATTAAAATCAATGGCATCAACTATCAAGGTTTCTTATTTCCATTTAAAAGGATATATAAATACATATTGACATTTTAGCCCAAATAGCATCCCACTTAAAAGTCACAAAATTGGTCATTCTTTTAATATATTTTTTTTTAATTTTCAAGTAATGTTTGGGGGATGTGTGATTAACCTAATACCCCACGAAAGCTAGAGTTGGGATCTCCTATTTTTGAAATTTTTGAATGTAATTAATTTCCTTCCTTTCTTATTTTATTTTGCTTTAAATGGATATCATATATTAAATTGCTCATACATATTTATAACTGTCACTCATTCTATTACTTTTCATTCATAAAAATAATTTTTCAAAAGTTCAAATTTCATTAAAGGGAAATTAAATTTTATTTAACTTAAAAATCTAGTTCGGGATTCATTTTAATTAGTTTTGGATTAGTGCATTTTGGACTTAAATATTAAAATATTTTTGAGTCAATTTAATGAGTTTTTTCTTAACTTTTTACTAAAACAAAATAAATTAAAATGGTGACTCACAAATAAAATATTTTTTTAAAATAAAGCCATCTTTTTTAAAATAAAAGACATTCCTTTTTAGAATAAAAGATATAATTTTTAAATGAGTACTTACCAAACTGAGTGAATACCGTATGCAGTGGTTTTATATGAAGTTAAACCGAAATAAGTATTTCGACTCGCTTAGCAAACTAGATTGGTATTCAAGTGAGGCCTCATAATATTTTGTATAAATAGTTTCATATAGGATATAAAAAATTTGTTATTAGATTATTATGTATTTATTATATAATAAATAAATATATTATTAAGCATAAAAAAATTTATTCAGTAAAATTTCCAAATAATTAATGTTTTTTATTTGTATAAGACAAATTAATCTTTTAAAAGTTCTTATAAACACAAAACAACAAATACAAAAAAAATAAAAAACAACTAAACATATATTGTAAAATAGACTCATAATATACTAATAATATACTGATGATATGCCTATGATATATCAAATGTATATTTCTAAAAGTAAATTTTTTTAATATTATTGAATTTCACTATATTTTCTTGCTAATCCAAAATCACATACATTAAACTTACACTATGTTTGAATGAGGTGAGTTGAAAGTTAATTTAAGAAAGGGAAGGGAAAGATAAGAATAAGAAAGGGGGGAAAGAGAAGTTAAATACTTAGCCTTATTTGAGAAAAAGGTAAACATATATTCATTAAAGGAAGGGTAAAAATATTAAAATTTCAAAAATGTTGGTGATGTTATAAAATAAGAATTCAATTTAAAAAGATAAACAAAGTCAAATCACTATTTCTTATAAGTTATTAATTTATTTTCCCTCCCTTACACCTAATTTTGGAGTGTAAGAAAATTTCACTAATTGAAATATAAGGAAGGGTAATGCTTACCATTCCTTTCCTTTCATTAATTTAGACACTTATTTCCAAATAAGTGTAAGAATTTACAATCCATTCTTATACCCTTCCTTTCTCTTCCTTATCCCCAATCCAAACATAATGTTAGTTGATATATACAGAGAGGAAAGAAAAGACTAATAGTCGATAAAATATATATATATATATATATATATATATATATATAACCAATATCCAAAAAAGGTCTAATTAGAATTAATCCTTTGGTAATCAAAGCACTTCCATCCTCCATTATACTAAAAGCAAAAGCAAACTTATCTTCATTATTCTCTTTCTCTATTCCAGATTGTCACAAAAGAAAATATTTGGCATTGAGAATTTTAAAATTATACGGAAAAAAAAAAAAAGAAAATTAACAAGAAACAAAACTTAACAAATTCAATAACAATAGCTATGACCACAAATAATACAATCTTAAACAAAGTTGTATCATCGAGAAGCAAATTCTGAAAGAAAATTAGAGTTTACGGATTTCTAGAATTCAAACTAGGAATCACAAAACTCACAAGCTAAAATATCACGGGAAAAACTTAATCCAGTGAAAGATGTTCTAAGTTTTATTAAGAACAAAATCTAATAAAAAAACAGATCTAGCTCAAAGAAAAACAAGTAACAAAAGCAAAACTCGTAGATCTATATATCTACAAAAAAGAAAAATAATTATAGAACCATGACTCACTCAATAATAGTGCAAGCATATAGATCTTGCTTTGGTAATGCCAGAAACAAAAGATAAAATCATTGCAATTCTTAAATCACAAACTACCTATTAACCAATGGCTGCAATATATTTGAAAAAAAATTTAATTTATGAAAATCAAAATAAAAAGAATGGAGAGGAAGTGAATCGCAAATTGAAATTGATTGGTTGAGGTGGATAGAAAAGGAAAGATTAGAGAATGGAGAAATATTCTTTTTAAACCCATTGGCTTGTGATTTCCAAAGGGAAAAGCAACATATAGTAGTCTAAGTTGTTTCTGATATGGTTGTGCGCTATTTTTATTTGCAAATAAAAAAGTTAATAATTTTAGAATAAATAATAAAATTTTCATAAAAAAATTAAAAAAAACACTTTCATAAATGATAAAAATATATATATGGTAAAAAAACTAAAAATTTTAAAATATGATAAGGAGTATAATTTTCCATTTTTTTAAAAAGCTAAAACAAAATGGACCATGACTAGAAATAGCTTGGAAAGCCTAGAGGGCTTAGTCCAAAACATGCCATATGGATCTAAAACACAGACGAAGGACATCGTTTTAGCATCTTATATATAGTGCTTTAACATTTAAAATGACATCATTTCACTTTATGTGAAATAGTATCAACAATATCCCAAAATGGCGTAGTTTTATATCAGGTGCATATTACCCTTCCACTATCAAAATTAAATTATTTTATGTATGGGAGGTTGTCACTGACCTTTAAAATGGTTAATTTGGACACAATTGGACCTATATCAAACTCAAAACTTGACCTTCCTATTTCTCATTATTCTGAACTCTGATTTGTGTGATTCAAAATGCAAAATTGATAAGAAAATCACTAGAAATTGGTTTATGGAGTCAAAATGAGAAAAACAATTTATATAAGCCCAAATTTAATTTTTGTTTTTTGCGATAAAAATATTTTCAACTTCAATTTTATTTGAATAAAACAATATATCTGAGGTTCAAAAAACTATTTAATAATTTCATTTCAACTATCAAGGCTAATAATAAAAATTAGCCACGCTGAGAATGGAAATCATGCGTGGAAAAGAAATTAATTTGCACAAAGAACAAAATTCAATTTTTTTAATAATTATTTTATCATGCAATAGCCTTCAAAAGCCAAAAAAAAATAATGCAATAAATAACACAAAATAATGAACAATTAAACCAAAATAAATACCAATAATTTGTATCACTTTCAACCATAAAAATAAAATATGAAAATTTAATAAATCATACCAAGCAAAAATATATCAATGCTCAAATATTATTGTAAGTAAACTATATGTTGTCCCCCATTGGCAACTGGGGGGGGGGGGGGGGGGAATTAGTTCTCTCTAGTTGAACTTAGGAGAAATTGAAATTTTTTGGATAATTAAAAGTTATGGAAGAGAGAAATAGACATATGCAATTTATAGTGATTTGAATTCTAAAATCCTATATCTACTCCTCAACAAACTAGTTGAGTATTTCACTATACTTGGGTTATTACAAGCTCAACTATAACTTAATGTTTTTATAAGCTCGCATTGAACTTTTACATGGTTTGTCACAACCCTTACAAGATTTTTCTCAAAGATACACTCTCTAATTTAGTATTTACAAGCTTACACTAAACTTACAAAGGTGTTTTGCAAGAGCACACACCCAACTCTCAAGAAATACAATAACATGTTTATAAGAAAAACTCAAGAATTTAAATTGCAAGAGTTTTGTTAATTAATACTAAAAAATTATAATAAATAAAGTATGGTAAAGTATTTATTGCCATCTTCAATCCATAAAGTCATTGAAGTTGAATGCTAGAAGACCAAGACTTCATGAATCAAAATCTCTTGCATTAAATGCTATCATAGAGCTCTCACGGTCGCCTACCTTATGTTACAGTCGCGAGGTCTATTTGGTGGTCAGATTGGGCATAATGCAGTCTCGAGATTGCAACTGTGTCTACTGGCTAGTTTTAATAGCCAATACATGTGGTACTGACAGATCGACGAGAAATATTTTGAACCATCTTATATGATTCTCGTGGTCGATATTCTATCATTACTGTCTCGAGACATCTAGGTTTACTTTTCTTTGATTTGACCTTCCCACATGGCTTGCTCCTATTGGTTCATAAAAAGTCTTCCAAATCTCTGACTTATTTGAATGGCATGGTCGTGCTGCCTTGAGATCGTGGTGTCAATGCATCCTTCATGCCAAGTCTTTAGCCACGAGCCTTGAATGCTAAAAATTTTGCCATTCTTATGGATTTTGCTTTCAACCTTCTCATGGTTGTGATAACTATGGGGCGGTCACAAGACTATTGTAGCAGTCTTAGGTTTCTATCGCTCCTTTGAATGCGGACCCTTCTATAACTTGAATATATTTTCACTCTCAATGGTCGCTTTAGGCATTCTACAGTCACACTAGTTGGTGTCATGGTGGGTCTTGTGACCATGAGCTATTATGTGAGATTTTTTTGCTCTTGGAAGTTGTTACACAATCACTTTGACTTTGGGACAGTTACGACAAAACTATTATTTTGATTGCTCCAAAATTCCTAAGTCCTGAGGCAAAAACACTTGTTAAAAATATTAAAACTCTTCAATTTGAGTAATAAAGATCAAAATAGAGTTTATGTGCCAAGAATTTGGCTATCTCCCCTTTTATAACTTTGGCAATCAAACTGAAATTTAAATACTAAACCAATATTTTGAAAAATAAACAATCATTTACAAAGATAAATAGCCATAAACATATTTGGATACACAATAAAATGCAGTTTATCGTATTGTTTCTCCCCCTCACATATACTTAAATGGTTTCCCCCTCTATCATGAAATTTAGTTCAATTCAATTATGTTAAATCCAATTTCACATGCTCTCCCCCTTTAACAAAGGCAAAACATTATAAACACAAGATCAAAAGGAACATTGAGGAAAGAAACTTGTCATTAATCATGAAGAAGAAAATACACAGAAAGCAAATGTGTGATCAATACAATGGTGTCCACAAAATTCTAAATAAATCCCACATTTAAAAAAACAAACAAAATAAAAACATGAAGAGTAACTAAAGACATAAAAAAGAAAACTTGTTATGTGGTTTAATCAGAGTTACTTTGATGGTGAGGATCTTCAACCATAGGCTCTTTGCCCTTCCCTATTTGAGTTACCTCCCTTTACTACTACTAGAATCTCTATTAAGAGGAGGAGTTAGATTGAGATCTTCCTCAAATTCAATTTTAATATACTCACTCACATCCCATTCATTCAAATCACATTAAGGGATACCCATCTTACCTTCCATTTCATATATATCATGATGCATATGAGACAAGAGGTCCAACTTCTTATTCAACTTGACAAACCTTTTTGCTACATCTCTCTTGAAATGGTTGAATTATTTTTGAAGGGAGTTAAGGGCTTTAAGAATGAGATTGATGGATAAGGAGCTTGAAGCACTACTCTCTTATGTTCTTTTAGATGTTCTCTTAGGAATATGGAGTTCAACCACTACATTTTCACCCCTTTCTTCTCCTACCATGTTCATCCAAGGCCTTTTCCTCTCTCTGTTTAAAATACCTTCACTACTAAACATGTATTGGTAGGTAGTCCCAACTCTTTTAAAACACAAAGCATGCTCTAAGTAGGCAATGGTGGTGGGGCTAGTTGAAGGATCAAGAGGGTTTCTCAGAGTTGCTAGGTTTTTCTCATTAAGCATATCAAAATGCCTAGCAATTTAGGTGACTTGGGAGGTTAGGAAAAAGTGCTCGATTTGTAGTTGGCATATTGCAAGAAAGTGTCTATCAAGAATTTTGTAGTTTGAACTTTCACATCATGACTTAGAGCATAGAGGAAGAAAAGATCACATTGAGCAACATTTTTGTTCCTATCTACCCTTTAATGAATGGCATAAGTGACGATTTGGTGAAGGAACCAAAAGTGAGGGTTTTGAAGTGTTTGGCTTTAGACTCTTTGGTGTCATAAGAGTTTTCTATTGAAATTTCTTTTCAAAAGGAGGTGACATTTTATAGAGGGAAGTCTTTATTATTATAAGTGGTAGGTCCTTCGGTATTGAAATCCCAAATCTTTGCAAAGTCATTGCAGGGTATGTTGCAAAGTCATTAGAGTAAGAGTTAAGGTTTAAGATATTTTTGGAGCAAAAATAGAATTTAAGAGTGATTATAAGAGTTCAAAATTTTGTATATACTTAAATAGGTAAGTTTTTATAGAAAAAAATTGAAAATAGTCATTTTTTTACCAATTTGGTGGGCATTTTGGGCAAAACTAGAAAGTTTCAATGGGAAAAAATCAAGTAAAAAAGCCCATCGAGACCATGCTAGAAGGAATACAACCATGAGAGATAGAAATTTTCTCTCTCGTGACTAGCATACCTATGGAACACTTGCTAGGGCAGCCATTATTAGTGAAGGGTAAAGATGTTTCAGATTCTCATGACCATTTTAGACTTGGCATGACTGTGTGAAAAAAGACCAGTTCAAAGACATTAGGTCACTATCCTCATGGCCATACAGTGGCCAATCTTGACCTTGTGACAAGAAAAAAACAAAGTGTATAAGGAAGAAAGAGAGTAAAAATTAATTTTCATTTGTGGACTACGAAATATATGATCAAAACAGATGTTGTTGAAAAATTTGCTCATGTAGAAATGAAATTTCTGCAAGTATATCAAATTCACTCAACTAAACACAAATAAAACAACAAATCACATATAAACATCAAAAACTCAATCACCACAAAAATGATTACAAAACATGCATGCAAAATTTTCAAAGTAGGGAGCTCCCATCAAGCATCCCATGATTTTGTTTAATGCAAATTAACCTTTCCTCATTTAAAGGTTTTGTGAAAAATATTCGCAAGTTGGTTTTGAGTATCAATGAACTCTAAAACCACATTACGGTTTTGAACATTATCTCTTAAAAAGTTATGTCTTATATCAATATTCTTGACCTAGAATGTTGGATGGGATTTTGGATAGATTTATGGCACTAGTGTTGTCATATTTGATGGGAATATGATCAAGCACTTGACCATAATCTAGCAATTATTGCTTCATCCAAAGAACTTGTGTGTAACAAAAGCAAGCTACAATGTATTCGACCTCCATAATAGATAGAGCAATTGATACATTTTTTTGTTAAACTAAGAAATTAGGCAATCACAAAGAAAGTAGCATACCCCTATTGTGCTCTTTCTATCATGTAGGCTACAGGCAAAATCAGCATCTGAATATCCTAATATGTTAAATGATGTGTTCCTAGGATACCAAAGACTTAAATGCAATGGACCACTTAAGTATTTTTAAAATTCATTTTGTGGCATTAAAATGTGACTCTCTAGGACTCGATTGAAACTTAGCACACAACAAATACTAAACACAATATTAGGCTTAAATGTGGTAAAGTAAAGAAGGGATCCTATAATACCTCTTATAGACCCTTAAGTTTTGCCTTGAATGAGTTTAGTTCTAATTAAGAGGCTCGAATTAAGTCTAATCCAATTTTAAGAAGCTTAATCCTAGTCCAGTCCAATTTTAAAAGCTTGATTAAGTTTAATCCAATTTTAAAAGCTCAAATTGACCCTGATCCAATTTAAAAAGGGCTAAAAGTGAGTGGGCCATCTTAATTCGACATGAGCCATACTCATGTCATATTGGCTGGCCCAATTCGACATGAGTCCCTTATACCGACTTAATTCAGTGTTTATTGAATTTTTAAGTATTCTAACTAGGTTTAAACTCAAGGATAGACTCGGATAGGTTGAAGGTTTTACAAAGCAATTAGGACTTCTTAACCAAGAAGGACTTTGATTAACCATAATGCTACTTATAAATATGGAATTAACAAATAGAATGGGGACAACCACAATTACCAATTAGCAAATTAATTAGCCACAAACCTGCAAAAGCCACAGACAATTAAGAGAGGCATTCGTGATGGTGAATCAAAATAACTAACACTACAAAATCAAACCAAGGGCCAAAATTAGCAAAATAAAAACCCTAAACAGCAACGATTAGTGGAGAGCAATCTAGAAACCAATCAAAAGCAAAAGGAGAGATAGAGAGTAATGAAAAGAGGAGTAAACAAATAAAAAGACAGAGAGCCATCAAGAGACAGTAGCTAAAATCTGTGAGAAACAATAAACAATCTCCAGATTGTTTAAACCTCAGCCAAGAACTTTAATTGATCTAGGCAGCAATATCAACAAGCTTGGCTCAACGGATTAAAATTGGTAGAGTCTACAACGCAGGTATACTTTCATTAACTTATTCTGTTTAAAATTCCATAGATTATTCATCCTAGTTTGTGAATTAAGCATACTATTATACTTTAATATAAATTCAACTTTGGGAATTTTATTCAATAAATCTTAACCTCAGTATTCAATTTGGTCCAAACCTTAATCACATATTCTAATCTTAATTAAATGATCCAAGACTCAAGTTTGCATTGAAACCTAATATTGCATAACTTTAATTCTAGTTTATGCATTAAACCCTAGTTTATGTATTAAATCCCAGCTTGTGTTTTAAAACCTAATCTATCTTATAAGTTCTAGTCTACATATATTAAAAAACCCTTAGTTTCACATATTATAGCCTTAGTTTGTGTTCTGAAGCCCTAGTTTGCATGGATTAAATCCTAGTTGAATAATAGACCCTAATTTTGATTATTTGATTTATTGTTATATGCTTGATGATAGATAATGCATTTTGATTATTTTATAGCCTATTTTATTTGGTTGAGTTGTGTTTGTTTGTTATTTGGATTTTGAGGCAGTAAAAGGCATGTTTTCACTTCGTGAGTGCCTTATTTATTTAATTTATTTTTCTTATCTTATCTTAATTGAAGGATTTTGGGCCACTGGAAAGGACATATTTTCACCATTTGGTGGGTGTCATGCTTTATTTATTCACTTGAATTTTGGACATTAGATATTGTACAAGCATGTTTCCATCTTGTATGGATGCCCATCTTGTTTGATTTGCTTAATTTATAATATAATGATGTTTATCTACTTTAATTGCATGTAATATGACTAATATCATAGTCAAATAATTTTATAATATTTAAACATGAAAAGGAGGTCGGTTCCATTGAACCAGGCATTATGGGGGTGTTGTGTCATTCTCATATTCTCCACACATACCTAACTTTTTGAACTCAATAGGGTGGTTAGGGATTTCATAGGAATCAAGTCATCCACCTCTTTCTATCTTCTTGACCTGTTCAGGTGGTGACTCCAAATTATCTGGACTTAGGCCCGTATTCTCTAAGGCTCAAGGCCTAACAATACCAAAGTCGCAAAAATCATTATATTGAAAGTGGGGAAAAAATCCCCGCTCACACCTCTTTACTTCTTTTCATCTACCTTCTTACCACTTTCACCCTTATTCGACTTTAATGATGTGCTCATTGAAGTCTTGGTAGCCTTGAAACCATCCGTACCAACTTCTTGAGAAGCTTAGTGTGCTTGGATTGGTTAATGAAGATGTCATCCTTGTATTACTTAATTTGTAGACCAAGGAAGAATTTGAGCTCACCCATCATGCTCATTTTAAATTTTTCTAGTCATACAATAAGTAAATTCTTTGCACAAGACCTCATTATTAACACCAAATATTATGTCATCAACATAAATTTGAATAATTAAAATTTCATGTAACTTTTTCTTTATAAAAATAGTGGTGTCAACTTTACCTTTTTGAAAAACCATTTTCTAAAATTTATGTGTTTCAATCAATATAAGTCCTTAATAAGTTTAAAAACATGGTTTAGAAGTCTATAGTCTTTAAAAGGAGGTTATTCAATATAGACTTCTTCATTAATAAAATCATTTAGAAAAGCACTTTTGACATTCATTTGAAATAACTTAAAATTCATGTGACATGCAAATGATAAGAGAAACCTAATAGCTTCTAATATAGTAACGGGAGCAAATGTCTCATCATAATTAATGTCTTTCTCTTGGTTATTGTCTTTGACAACCAATCGGGCTTTGTTTCTAGTAATGAGATCACTCTCATTAAGCTTGTTCTAATACACCCATTTGCATCCAATGATTGGATGGTCCTTGGGTTTCGAGACTAACTCCCATATTTTATCTCTCTCAAATTGATTGCATTCATCTTGTATATTTATCACTCAACACTCATCACTTAGAGCCTTCTCTATGGTTCATTACTCAATTTGAGGAACAAATGCTACATTAGAATCTAAATGCCTAAGCTTAAAGTGTGTACTTACACCCTATGAAGTATCTCCTATAATGAGTTCCTTTGGATGATCTTTGTGATAATGCCAATCCTCGATAAGATCTTAAGTTCCCTCCACTTGAGGCTCTAATGGTTGTTCATTAGGTAGCTCTTCTTCTTTCTCTTTTAGGGGCTTCACCATCTCAAATGTTTCAAAGGAACCTATATCAAGTACACTACCTTTTCCAAGCTCAAGCTTAGAGGATTTATTAAAAACAACATGCTTTGACTCTATAGGCATTGCTGGTAGAGGAATAACTTAAAAATATTCCTTCATTTGATTTGGATGAAAATTTCTCAAGATTATCCTTAGTGTTTAATATGAAGCATTTACATCCAAAAACTCTTAGATATGAGACCTTGGGTTTTCTACCGTTCCATAGCTCCTAAGAAGTTTTATTCATTAAGGGTCTTTTAAAAACTCTATTTGAAACATAGCATGCAGTATTGACAGCTTCACCTAAAGTATGAGGGAAGCTCATACTCATTAAGCATATTTCTAGCCATCTCAACCAGCATTCTATTTTTCCTTTCCATAATATTATTTTGTTGTCGTATCTTAGGTGTAAAAAAATTATGTGACATTTCTAGTTCACTACAAAAATTTTCAAAATCTTCATTTTCAAATTCTCTACCATGTTTACTCCTAATAGAAGTAATCATATAGCCTTTCTCATTTTGAACCCTTTGTAAAAATTTTATAAGTATTAAAAACTTCATTTTTATGAGGTAGGAAACTAACCGAAGTAAACCTAGAGTAGTCATCTATAAGGACAAATGCATATAGCTTTCCCCCTAAATTAGCTACCCTATTTGGTCCAAACAAATCTAAATGTAAAAGCTCAAGGGGGTCTAATAGTACTTACAATGGTGTTTGGTTTAACGGAACTTTTATGTTGCTTCCTAAGTTGACAAGGTCAACATACATTATCCTTGTGGAACTTCATCTTGGGGAGTCCATCTACTAGCTCTTCCTTGTATAGGCATTGGAATTGATCCATGCTTACATGCTCCAATCTTCTATGCCTCCTTGCATAGGCATTGGAATTGATCTATGCTTGTATTTGCCAAACTTCTATGCCATAACCGAGGACTGCTGCTAAAAGATACTAAACATCTAAAACCTAATGCTATGTGCACTTGTGTTGTGTTGAATTCTTCCCACTTCTTCTCTTGTCATGGAATTGATTAGAATATAACATTCACGATTGTTCTTATAGAGATATCTTTCTTGAGCCTCCATCCATTGTGCTCTAGGGATGGGTACTTTAACACCTTTCATGGTTTGTGTAGGAGATTTCCAATCGTTAGTCACATATTTCCATAACTCTATGCCTTCACTGTCCAAAAACATATATATCTTATATTTTCATATTGAGTAATCAATTCCATCAAAATATGGTTTAAGGTGAGGGTTGAGATTTCCATGGGTTGAGGTGTTTAGTGTAGAGGGAGATAGATGTGGATGATGGTGGGAGGGCTGCCATGGATCTTTAATCTTGCAACTAAGCTTTGAAGAGATTGCTTAGGCTCTAATACCACTTGTTGTCCCTTGTTGGCAACCAATAGGGGGTGAAATGGTTATTTTTGGTTGAACTTGGGTGAAATTGAAATTTCTTTAATAATTAAAAAAGTTAAGGAAGAGAGAAACAAACACAAGCAATTTATAGTGGTTTGAATTCTAAAGTCCTACATCCATTCCTCAACAAACTAGTTGAGTATTTAACTATACTTGGGGCTTTATATGCTAAATCCTAACTTGGTATTTTTACAAGCTCACACTAAACTTTTACAAGACTTGAGTAATCCTTACAAGAGTTTTCCCAAAGGCTCACTCTCTAACCTAGTGCTTTATAAGCTTGCACCAAACTTACAAAGGTGCATTTACAAGAGCACATATCTAACTCTCAAGAAATACAATAAATGTTCATAAGAAAAATTTAAGAATTTAATTTGCAAGAGTTTTGTAATTAATGCTCAAAAATTATAATAAATGAAGTTTAGGGAAGTATTTATAGCCATCTTCCATCCATAGAATCATTAGAGTTAAATGCTAGAAAATCAAGACTTCACCAATCAAAATCTCTTGCATTAAATACTGTTAGAGAGCTCTAATGGTCGTCTACCTTGTGTTATGGTCGCGAGATCTATTTGGCAGTCAGATTAGTCACTAGTGCAGGTTATGAGACTATAACTGTGTCTACCGATTAGTTTTAACAGCTAGTACACGTGGCACTAACAGGTCAACGAGAACCATTTCTCACCACCCTATATGATTCTCTTGATCGATATTCCACCGTTGTGGTCACTAGACATCTAGCTTGACTTTTATTCAATTTCGACCTTCTCATATGTCTTGCTCTTATTGGTTCACAAAAAATCCACCAAAATCTCTGACTTGTTTGAATGGTGCAGTCATGCCACCTTGAGATGGTGGTGTCAAGGTGTCCTTTGTACTGGGTCTCTAGCCGTGAGCCTTGAACTCAAAACCTTCTGCCATTCTTGTGAATTTTGCCTTCAGCCTTCTCGTGGTCTCAATAACTGTAGGGCTGTCATGAGACTACTTTAGTGGTTTAAGGAGTTCGTTGAGCCTTTAAATGCAAACCCTTCTATAACTTAAATAGATTTTCGCTTTTAGCGGATGGTGTCTTGAGGCATGCCACATTTACGCTAATCGGTGTCTCGGTGGGTCTTGTGACCGTGAACTATTTTGTGAAAAATTATTACTCTTGGAAGTTGTGGTGTGGTTGCTCTGACTTTGGGGTAGTCGTGACAAAGCTGTTTGTTATTCATACAGCTCGAAAATTCCTAAGTTTTGAGACAAAAAATACTTGTTGCAAATGTTAAAACTCTGCAATTTGAGTGTTAAAGATCAAAATAGACACCATAAGAAATTGCATATTTTGTGACAAATTTTCCAGTGAAACATAAAAATTTGTCATAAAATATTGATTAATCATTACAATATTATAATATTGTCACTAAAAATTTTATTTTATGACAATATTTTTTTGCATCACTTTCAAAAAAAATTTTGTCAATAAATCATATCTTTTATGATGATTAAAAAAAATTCATAGCAATTGCATATGAAGATAAAATTTCCCACCAAAAATTTAGAGGGAAATATTTTAGTGACGATATAGTATTCAATGGTTATAATTTTTAATGGCATGAAAAGTGTAGTTTATAGTGACAATATCATTTGTTATTGCTAACTTGTTGATTAGAAAAGTGACATATTATTTTGTAACTAATAATTATATATTGTGGTGATACGTAAATATTTATCATAATTGAATTTTGAGATAAAAATTTATTTCAAAAACTTTAGTTGAAAATATTTAATGACGATATAATATTTGTTTGTTATGAGTTTTAATATCACAAAAATGCATTTTAAATTGACTATATCATTTAGCGCCACTCATTTCTTGATTAAAATAGTAATAATTTCATTTTAACACTAATAATTATATCTCATGACAGTATATAAATTCATCACATTTGTATATAGAGGTAAAAAAATTCTTCCAAAATTATATTGGTTGTACAAATTCAAATGACGATATAATATTCATCAGCTACCATTTTTGAAGTCATGGAATTGCAATTCATAGTGACAATATTATATACTGTCACTAATTCATTGCCTAGCAAAGTGACAATTTTATTTTGTCGCTAATAATTATATATAGTTACGATTTATAAATTTGTCATAATTGCTTTTAGAGACAAAAATTCTTCTAAAAATATTTTGGTGGAAATATTTAAATGACAATATTTTATTTATTGGCTATGATTTTTAATATCACAGAATTGCAATTCACGGCAACAATATCATTTATCGTTACTAATTCGTTGATTAGAAAAGCAACGATGTCATTTTGTCACTAATATTCTATATCATTACGATACACAAAATTCATCATAATTGCATGTGGAGCTAAAGAATTTGTTCTAAAAATATACTAGTGAAAAATATTTAAATGACGATATAATATTAATTGGCTATAATTTTTAGTGTCACAAAATTTAAATTAATAGTGACAATGTCATTTACCGTCACTAATTCAATGAATAAAAAAACAATATCATTGTGTCACTAATGATTATATACTAGGACAATATATTAATTTTGTCATCATTGTATTTAAAGCTAAGTAATTTCTTACAAAAAAAATGATTGAAAATGTTTAAATGATGATATAATATTTTTATTAGTTACGATTCTTGATGTCATGAAATTTCAATTCAAAGTGACAATATTTTTTATAATCACTAATTCATTGATAAGAAAAGTGATAATTTTGTTTATCATTAATAAATATATATTAGTACAATACATAAATTTGTACAATTGCATTTGAAGATAAAAAATCTCTTTCAAAAATATACTGATAGAAAATATTTAAATGACAATTTGATATTCATTTGCTATGATTTTTTATGTTACAAAATTACAATTTATAGTGACATCATTTATTGTTACTAATTCATTAATTAGAAAAGTGACAATATCATTTTATCTTTAATAATCATCTGTCATGATGTAACATAAATTCATCGCAATTGTATTTAGAGATTAAAAAAATTTCATTCTAAAATATATTGGCGAAAAATATTTAAATAACAATATAATATTCTTTAGTTATAATTTTTTTATGTCATGGATTTATAGTTTACAATGACAATATCATATATTGTCACTGACGAATTAATTAGAAAAGTGACAATATCATTTTAATAATCATCTAGAGTTCATGTGCTAAGAATTTGGCTAACACAATACACTTAAACAGTGGTAGAACTAGGATTTAGATAAAGAAGAGGATTTAGAACTAGGATTTGCATATGAATTTATATTCAATTTTATTTTTATATTAAAAATTGATATAAATGCTTGACATTAATATTTATATTTAATTTTATTTTCACATTAAATATTTAAATCTTGAAATTTTTATCATTTTTATTTAAATATTTGAATATTTCTTTAAAAATTTACACAATATATATTATTTTAAATAATTTTTTATATTTTTTGAGATATTTTTTAAAAAAGTGTTTAAACTAATTATTTTTTAATAAATTTATGTAATAGAATATTTTTATAAAATAATTAACCTAATCATTGAACTCCTAAATCTAATTCATAATCAAATTGCAAAAAAATTAATATAATCACAAAACTCTAAATTCTCAATTCATATTATAATTAAATTCAAAAATAATTAACATAATCATTAAAATTCTAAATCCCAATTAATAATTAAATTTTGAAATAATTAACCTAATCACTAAAATTCCTAAATCCCAATTCATAATTAAATTTTAAAATAATCAATTTAATAATTAAAATAATAAATTAATACTTATAAATTAAACAATAATTATAATACACAATAACATTATCAAAATAATAAATTTAAAACTAAATTTCTAAAGTGGTTAATATTCAAAAACTAATTTAAAAAAATATCTATGTGTGTGTAATTGGGGAGGAAGGGGAGAAAGAGGGGCCATAGCCCCCCTTTCCCCCTTTAATTCCACCCGTGAAATCAAAATTTATCCAAATAAATAGTATGCACATGGAGCAAAAAACAATAATAATATCATTTATAATCAAAAATGCATTAATGCCATGAGATTATTAAAGTTCTATAAAATGTGACAATAATACAAAATCATTCACATACTTTAGCCATGACATTTAACTGTAATAGGTGAAAGCCTATTAATGAAAATAAAATTTTTCAATAGAACTTTCTGATAAAAAAAATTTTCACTATGATGGAAAGAGCCTAAAAAAAACTATCTCGAAACCGAATCCTGTTGTTTGTTCACTCTAAGAAAAAACTATATCTACATAAGAAACATTTAAAATAAATCTTAAAAAATTAGTATTTATACTTAATTATTTAAATAATTAAATTTAAAATTTAATTTATCTAACAATTATTCAATGTGATAATTATTTTGGCAAAATTGTTCATGTAAGTGAACCCAAGAATTTAAATAATTTAATTTAAAATTTAATTTCTCTAACAATTATTCCATGTGATAATTATTTTGGTGAAATTGTGATGTAATTGAACCCAAGAATTTAGGCATATGAAAATCTCTTTGAATCATGCGCATTCATTTGACAAATGATTTATTTTGATGATTGAGAAACCTCATACTTCAAACACATTCTTGTATGTATTTATAAAAGAATGATAGTATATTTGGTTGCATCATAATTCCTGAAAAGTTGACTACATAATACTCTTTGACTAACAATACCATATTTGTTTGCAAATACTTCATATAAAAATGTTGGTCTACTAAACTTTACTAATTTGTTGATAAAATATTTACAAAGGAAGAATGGGGAAAAATATTTCGCTAGGAAAGGGAATTGAGGGGTCCCATATCAAAAAGATAATCATACCCTTGTTTTAACTGTCCAATTCTATGTATGACCAATCATTAAGAATAGTTGAGGTATTGCTCAAACTTTTTCAGTAAAATTGGATTATAACCAAACAAGTTAACATTTTATTGCATCTTCCAAATATGGTAATATAATCTTTCTCAGTAAAAGATAAACTTAGTAATATATCTCTATAAAATATATCCTTAGTAATTAGTTTTTCCAATTATCTATCGAACACACTATAATATTGTGAAAATATTGTTCATATATACACAAAAATACACATATTTCTTTTCAATATAGAAAGAGTTGTAACAATCCTTGACAATGATGTTAAGAACTATCAAGAGATGTTGCACAATACATATATACCTTTCATTATCTATTTTTAATAAATACTAAAGTTAATGTCAATAAAAATTTTGTTAGAGCCTCCCTTAAAATTAGACACTATTAATATCTTCTCCAATCAAATACAACCTGCAGAAGAAAGCACCTCTAATAACTTTTCACACTCAGTCTCAAATCCAATCTCAACAATTCACCATCTATCACCCACAATTTAGTTCAATTACCTTT
This sequence comes from Garcia nutans, assembly GCA_947685225.1. Lineage (NCBI taxonomy): Eukaryota > Viridiplantae > Streptophyta > Magnoliopsida > Malpighiales > Euphorbiaceae > Garcia > Garcia nutans. The sequence goes on along the minus strand of CANTUV010000039.1, from coordinate 30,005,855 downwards.
ACTTTTATCAATATGTTTGCATATTAAACATTCTCTATAATTATCATAATTTACTATAAAGTTATAACTTAAGCTAAATTTACAAAATATAAACTACAACTACAAAGTATACAAAATCTCTAGATTACTTGTAACTATACAACTTTTATTTAAAATTTAAAATATTTCTATGTGAACAAAACAAAATAAAAAGTACAAAATCCTTCATTCAACACCTTCTGTGATGCAGTTGATCTTGAAGTTTTAAAATTCTCTGCTGGATCTATTCTGCCCTCCTAATCCGCGTTTCAAAAATAAATCTAACACGCTAAGCTATTACTTAGTGGTACTTATATATTCATAATTTGCCAAAAATTTTAACATAAGAAAACAAATATTGAAGTACTATATAAAACATAATAGATTCATCACTGGAAAATATTAATTCGGAATTATCACATTAAAATAATAATAAAACATGTAAATAAATTTTAAAATGATAGTTAACTTATTATAGCATTAATAAATTTATCGTTCAATATAATCAATAATGATTGATTTCTTTGAATAATTTTCTTATCTTGGTAAGTTTCATTTGCATTGCCCTCACACACTGAATTTAAAATCCCAGGATTGGATAGCGGGTTAGTAGTGATAAGAAAATATCCAATGACATATCAATCAATATTGCCAATGACTCAGTAATGGCAAAATGTCCAGTAACAGTAATGACATAAAGTGTCCAATAACAGTAATAATACAGAGTTTTCAGTAGCAGTAGTGACACAGAGAGTCCAGTATTAGTTGGGACATCCACCCTAGGGCTAGCTATTTAATCCAGAAGCTAGGTTTAATATCAGTATGGTTCGGACAATTTCATTCTTCCTCATTTCCAATCAATGTTACCTTTATAGTGTCACTTAGTTAAATCAATCAAACTTCTTTGAAAAAAATACACTTTCTTTCTTTATCATCCAAATGTCTTCACTTTAACCATACATGTAAAGAAATACTTCTTAAATTAAATTCAAATACATTTCATTTAAAACATATTCACCAAACATATTATAAATAATTACTTTTATTTCAAAACCTTAACTTTCTCAAAACCCTAAACTTACATAACCTTTAATTCAATACTTTGAAAGTTCAAAAATTCCTTTAAACCTGGTTTTTGTTTAAAAACTACCTAAATATACTTATTCTTAATCAATTGTGAATTCAAAATCACTTTCTTCAAGAATTAGTTTCATAACTAACCCTAAAACCTAAATTTTCCAAAACTATAAATTAACTCTTTTATGGATCAAAAATTTTTTTAAACATAATTTTAGGTTAAGAACTATACAAACACACTTAATTCCACTCACTTATGAATTTTTAATCAATTTCTCCACTAATTAGTTCCATATCTAATTATAAACCCTAAACTTGCCATAACCCTAAATTGATTCTTTTATGAATTAAAAGTTGTTTTAAACATAGTTTTAAGTTAAAAATTTTACATACAAACTTAAAATCATTAAAAAAAATAAACTTTAATCAATTTTCTCTTCACTTAGTTCAATATTCAATTTACCTTCTTAACAAATTCAATTAATTAATTACTATCACAAAAATTCAAGTAAAGTAGTTCAAGTGACTTATATAATCCACGAAAATCAAAAGAAAACAAAAAAAAAAACAAATTATCAATATACAAATACAAACCATTTTACAAAGTAGCTTTTTCTCTCTCTTCCTTTATTTTCCTTTGATTATTTGATGATGATTTTAGTATTTCTCACCTAATCTAATGAATTCTCCTAAAAATTTTGAGTTATATGCAAAGTTTCTTTGATTTCTAGGTATGGTGATGAAAGAAAGAAGAATAAAGGAAATTTGGTTATGGTGGAGAGGAGTAATTCGTTTTGAGGGAGGAAGAAGAAAGAAAATTCTATACACTTATATATATATATATTATTCAGGGTTTTAAAAGATGTGATGCTCACACCAAAGCTTCAGCATATCTATTTTCTTAAGTTATTTCTAAATCCAACTTTTAATTATGTAAAATCGTAAAAATGTATTTTTTTAATTAATTTAAAAGTCTATTACCCATATCTCTCATCCCAATTTTAATAAAATCCAATTCTATGGCCAAAAAGGTATTTCTATAAAATTTTACCGTTTACCTATTCTTTTTTAAAAATATTGATTTTGTCTATACTCGGATTTAGCTTTCAACTTTTAAGACATAACCAACCACATTTTGTCATCTATTTTAAATATCCGGATCACTCTCAACATTATATACAGTCTAATATATATATATATAATTTAGAAAATCTTTGTTTAAAAATTTCAGACATTAATAGAGTAGTAGGTTAGTCGGTTAATCATATATGATTAAATATTTATCAATGAAATATTATCTTGATAATGATTTTAATACGTCCAAATCAAAGCTAGATAATGCACTCAGCCTGGAATCATAAGAAAAATATTTTCCAAGAAAATTATGGGATTTTTGAAATTTGAAAATCTAGGAACTCTGTGTCGGCATTGCATGCTATTTAAATAAATTTCAAACACGTGATTTGATAACATAAATATAAATATAATTTTGAAATAAAATAAGATACAAAAATCAAAATATTATATTACTAAATTTTGGTGTGGGTTATTTTTATTATTCAAATGTTAAAAATAATAATATGTTAAAAAAATAAGGGATTTAACCTAGAAAATACTCCTTTACAAAAAGTTAATATATTATAGACTCTATTAATCTTAAATAGACTCTCTTTTACCATAATACCCTTAACCTTAAAAAAAACTTTTGTCTTTTTTTCTCTCTTTCTTCTTTCCTTTTCTCTTTCTTTTCCTTTTCCCCCATCGTCGTTCTCCTCCAATTTTTTTCTTTGATCATAAAATCCAAAACAAGATTCATCTTTAACTTCAACTCTAATTTTCTCTCATTCATCATGTATTGAAGCTTCTCCAATATAATATTTTTCCTTCCATTCTTTTTTCTTTGATCGAAAAATTCAAAACTTCATTCATCTCTAACTCCAACCCCTCTTTTCTCTCAATCACTATGTATTGAAACTTCTCCAATATAATATTTTGGTAAGTTTATTTTTTTCTTTAATTTTTTTCTTTAAACTTAAGTTTTGTAAGAAAATGGGAGATTTTAAAAATTGAATGCATGTATTTTTTAAATATTTTTATATGATTGATTTTTTTTATTTCTCCATAAGTTTGAATAAAACTCATTTATTTATTCTTTCATTTTAATATCTGGATTCATGGAAAGTTGAATGAAGTGTTGTGGATTTTATGTGATGCAATATTGTGTATTGCTGGAGGATAGTATGGACTGTTAGTAGATTGTTAGGGGCTGCTAGGATCTGACAAGGGCTGCAATGGATTATTAAGGGCTGTAATACAGTGTTATGTTGTGTAGTGTTTCAGGCTGTATGGGGGTGTATGGGGTGGTAAGGGTCTTTAGCTGTAGAAGAGGGGATGTTATGGGCTGATAAGGGCTATTAGAGGCTAATAGGGGCTGTTATGGGATCTTAGGGATTTTTAGGGGATGTTAGGGACTGTTAGGGGATGATAGGGGATATTAAAGGCCGGTTGGGGCTGTTAGGAATTATCAAGGGAGGGGATATTAGAGGATGTTGAGGGATATTATAAGTTGTTAGTAAAAGAGATGTTAGGATCTATTAGAGACTGTTAGAGGATGTTAGGGGCTGTTAGAGGCTGGTAAGGGCTGCTAGGGTTTATTAGGAGCTATTAGGGGGCAATGATAAGGGATGTTAGGAGCTATTACAAAATGTTAGGGGATGTTAGGGGCTATTAGGGGTTATTAGGAGAGGGGCTATTACAGGCTATTAGGGAGATATTAAAGGCTATTACTAGAAGGGATTAAGAGATATTAGAGGCTGATAGAGAATGTTAGGGGCTATTAGAGTCTGGTAAGACTATGATAGGGGCTGATAGAGGCTGTAAGGGATTATTAGGGGCTATTAGAGACTGTTAGGGGGGAAGGGATATTAGGAGCTATTAGAGAATGTTATGGGATGTTAGGGGGGCTATTAGAGGTTAGGAGTTGTTGGCAGCCCCTAACAGCCCCCATCAGACCCTAGCAGTCTATATATCTCCTAACATTCCCTAACAGCCCCTCCCCTAACAGCCCCTAACAACTTGTAGAAAGATACTTGCTTACATTCCATTTACAATACCTATTATTTTACGTCTAAATACCATATATTTAAAGAAAAGATAGCGAAAAAAAGAAATTAAGAACCTTTGAACAACATCTTAAAATTTTTGAGAGGTGATCTGCAATATGGGAAGCCAGTGCAAAATGTAAACATTTTTTATCTCCCAATAAGCTTACATAACGCGCATTGGTTTCTTATTGAAATTTAGCTCACAAAGTGAAAAATTAATATATTTGACTATCATAATTCTCTAAACAAAAAGAAGGATTATAATAATGTGTGATCCTAATTGGTGAAATGCTTCTGGCAGTGCTTGACCATATTGGCTTCTTCATCATACGCCTAAATTAGAGAAGAAAATGGCATGAAATTAAAAATCATTTACGACCATCACACTTGTTCACAACAGGATATGTAGTTTTTTTATATGTTATTAAATTCATATTATATATAAATTATACACTACAAGAATGTAGCAGATTACCGACAAATTTTTTCATCGGCAATCCTTATTTTTTTTATCGATAATAGTATTTATCAACGGATTATAGATAAAAAAAATATATCACTAAATCTTTCGCCGGTAATCTAAAAGCTGACGAAAATAGAAATCTATCTGTAAATTTTTTGACAAAAATAATCTATCGATAATTTTCTGACATAAAAGTAGTCGATAATATTTACCAATAGAAATTATTTTTGTTGGTACAGAAGAAAAATTACCGACAAAAAATTCTATCAGTATTATTGACGACAAATTATTTATAGATAATACCCACAGACCGACGAAAAATTATCTGTTTGTAATACCGATAGATAATTTTTCATCGGTATTACCTACAGAATTCCTATTCTGTCGATAATATCCAAGAAAATACTGGCAGAAATAAATCTGTCGGTAAAAAATAAATTATTTTTTAAATTTTAAAGATGTATGTATAAATTTTTTATTAATAAGAATAAAAATATAAAAATAAAATTAATATTTTAAAAAATATTATATGTAATAAATATTCAAATAAAAAAAGATGAAATTAAAAGCAATAAAATGTATATAACCATATGAAATTAAAATATCATTGTACATATACAAAAAAATCTCTGTGTCAAGTAGCAGGAGGTGGTGAGGGTGGAGATGGAGAAGCACCATCAGGCGGAAAGTATCGTGATGGATCGAAGGTTCCTCGCATGAAATTGGACATAAACTCATTAATCTACTACTGGATCAATCTTTGCACCTCAGTTTGCATTTGCACTTGAATTCGAGATTGAACTTGTACCTTTACCTCCATCTGCACCTGCTCCTAGATCTGCTACTGAAAAGTCTAATTACGCTCTATCAACTGCTCCTTCAAATGCTCGATCTCCTCCCACAAGGCAGATGAACTACTAGAAGAAGAAGAAGAAGTTGTGCTGACATTCTGTAAGCCAAGTCCATACAACTTCTTCTTCTTCTCTCCGCCTACAACAGATCTAAATAAGCTATCATTGTCAACAGGTATATCGGATTGAGAGGCCTCCTCCCGAGAAGCAATGAAATGATCCTATATAATATAAAAAAGATTATTAATTCTATATTTTAAATTTAATTTAGGTAATATTTAAAAAAATTATGTAATTACTTATATTTACATCCTGTGATTGATGATCCACAAATGAACATCC